>OX411275.1:0-10000000 GCA_948146005.1 Nomada fucata | reverse complement strand
TATCCCTGTATGCGCACACCCTCGAGGTCCCTGTATCACCCCGTGGACGAGAGAACACGATGAAGTCGCGGTCGAGGAGGAAGCAAGGCAGCCCGTAAATTTTTTTCATCGTCGAGGAGGAGGGCCGGCCTACGATCGGGAATTTCCGCGAGGGATCGTTACAAAACTTTTAACGGGTTCGAGAGGCGGTCTCGAGAGCGCACGCCGCAAGTTTCGCGTTACCCCGCCGCCATCTACGTGCACAGAGGCGGCGTAGTCGAGTGCATGCGAACTTCCGAAGAACAAAATCAATTATGGAACGGCCGTTTTTATGCGCCGCCAAGTCGGCTGCGGAATAGAGCGAGGGGGGTCGAGGGGCGGGACGAGGGGGGGGGGCAGGGGCAGGGGCCGCGTGATTATCGTTCGAAACTTGCCAACTAAAGTAATTCGCCCCCCGCCGGACGCGTATTTGGGATTACCCACGGATTACATCCGGCGGCTTTTTATTTCCCTACGAGAATAATGGACCCGGGGTTCGGACGGGCTTATCGACGGCGTTATTAACCGGCCGCGATCGTGTCGCGACTACTTTCGACGGGGATCTGTAATTTTAGACGCTCGTTGCGGGCGAGCGATTTTCCACCGCGTGAGCCGCGAGACACGGTCCACAGGTGTTGTCCGAGCTCTTTCGCAACCCTCGCGTGGGCGACCGAAATGGTCAGTAAGTTTGAAGGTTAGTTAGTCGAGATATTTTGCTGCAGTTTCTCTCGCGGGACGCGAAGTGACGCGAAAGTGTTCGAATAACTGAGATCCGAAGTGGTCTCGCGATACCTTGTCAAGAGCGTGCAAAACTTGTTAAACGAAATATAGAAACGGGTACCCGGGTTCATATTCATATTATTTCATATTCACTTTGCGGCATTACAACTTTTTCTTACAAAGTATCACGAATGAGTGTTGAGAGAGAACGAGTAAGACGAATGAAATAATTTTGCGCAGCGTTTGTCTGAACGCGGAGGATCGTACATAAACGGGGGTTTAAAATGATTCTTCGCAAGCGACGAAAACTAGAAACGTGTTCGAAATAATTTCGCGTACCGCAATGTTTCTTCATCCGAATGCACCACTAACAGATAAAGGTGCAACGAATTTCTTGAAAGGTGACGTCGAAGAAGACTCTGAACGATCGTAGACAAATTCTAAACAATTTCGAGTATTCGTTCTTCGTCGCGAAGCATCGCGAATAAATGAGGCTCGAAAAATATTTAACGAAAAGAAAACTGAGCACGAACTTTCCAGCGGGGCATGTTTAGGAACGTAACGACCGTGCCATACGCCGGCTACCCGTAACAAAATCTCGGTACACGTACTTCTTGCAACACAGCGAGCCCCTCGCCATTAACCCCGTGCGCACAACGAAGCATATCGTCGACTGGTTCTCCGCTGCCTCGTGAAAAGATCGAGCCGGCAAGCTGGTAGGTTTTTCGTGGGACGAAAAAGAGGTAGTCCTTCCCGTTTCCCGTAAGCGCACCGCGTTCTGAACGCGACAAAATTACGGATGTCGACGTGCACCCTTGTCCCTCTCTGCGCGTAATAGCCGACGCACTTTGATTCCGGCGCGGGTAAAAACGTAAGTGACGTCCGCTCGTACGCGTGCACACACGCGCATGTTCCACGTGCGTGCATACGTGGACGTGCAAGTATGTAATACGCGTGTATGCGTAGGGGACGGGATGGCCGACAGCGGACACGCTGGCGTGTTTTTAACGATAATTTCTCTTATCTTCTCGAAGCACATGCTGCCCGGAGTTGCGTGCCGCGACTCTCGGGTATCCGCTGGTAAATCGACCGATCTAAGACGCGAGCAAATTGGATCCAGAACCCTTGCTGGTTAATTAGCGACGCTCCCGAGGCGTCGCGTCGCGCCCTTTCGATCGTCGCTGCAAGACGGATCGATTTGCTGGGAGACATCTGGACGGGGATCATTTGTTTCTTGGGGTTGAGACGCGTAGAAGATAAACTGATAAGAGGTCGATTACTCGGGTCGAATTTTCTTCTACGTTTTTCCTCGCGGAGGATATATTTGTTACGTATTTGTTGGGTTGCAAGTGCGGTCGGATGTAAATGGTAGTGGACGAAGTGCAGTGTGTATGAATTTGTACGCACGAAGCTGATGCATTTATGCGTTTATTCGTTGGTAAAACTGTAATCCCGTTTGTCATGGTAACAGGCAGACGAGGCCTTCGTTAGGTGAAAAAGAATGGAGCGAAAGGAATAATTAGGGCCCACCCTAAATTTCTTCAAATATAAAGTTTACGAAGTGTGCGACGATCTTTATTATAAATTCTCGCTCGTCGTATCTATCTGTCCGACATGTGGTAGCTCAGCGTCCGCGCTGTTATCCCTCCACTTCCGCTGGCCGGATTGATTTATAGAAGCTCGAAAGTGATAACGACGCGTGCTGAGCGCGGCACGGCACGACCTGTCGCAATTCTCCGCTAATTACTGCCGACTCGTGGCCGAAAGAAACGGCAATGCGGTTTCTAAACACTCATTAAATACTTGCCCGGGTATAACAAGTGACACTCGTGCTTCGGATCGCACGCTAAGGTTTGAGAAACACGAGCGCGACACGTAGCAGAGGATAAGATCTAAATAGAATATTAAATCATCCCATTATCTTTCATTATAATTTCTGCATTCGCTTGGGACACGTTTTCAAAAGTGTTAGCAGCTCTATTGGTCGATTTGTACACCCCCGTAGGAGTGGAGGGCTTTGGTGACATAATTTCTTCCCTGACAATTTTCCCGGAGTTTTTTTATCGATTATTATTTGCAAGCAGTATATCGAAGAATGTAGCAGTGGGACTTGAAGCGTAGTCATTGGCTGTGAAATATTTTGATCGTATTCGAAAAAATACAGGATTGTAGGAAAAATTATTCATGAATTGAAATGCGAGGGTCGCCGTTATAAAATGTTAGAAAGTTACGTGGGGTCGTTCTAACTTCAATTTGGAGTAATGGCTACGCTACTGCACGATGATAATGCGAGCACAAACGGATCACTGTCCGAGCTCATCCATAATACATTGCTCCGGGCACGTTCCATCATTTTTTGTCACTGAATACGTTGACGGATGCGTCAAGAACGAAGGACCCAGCCCCCCGTTCATTTTTGCCACAGCGTTCATCGTTTCGACACCATTTCGCTCTATAATGGTGGCCGAATTTTTGTTTCCAATCAAAGTGAAAGAATGAAAGCGAAGGTGATAAAAGTGAAGGGAAAAGAGTTCCGCGAGTGTGTAGACGTCCAATCATTTTTGCACTCACATAAATTCAACGACGTCGACGATAACTAAGATCATTCATTCATCTCACAAAATTGAAAAATTACGGAAGAATGCAATTTCACTATGCACCAAGTCGAGGCAGCACTTTCCCTTCATAAAATTTCGAATTCAACATTCGAGTGTAAACGTCACGTTACCTGGCTGCGAAGTGAAACAATAAGTTACTTCGATAACTGACCCCGATATCATCGGCATCATTAATTACGAGTTTCCCCATCTGGTCGACCGCATCAATGAAATTTAACGCGATCGAACAACCGAATGGGCAGAACGACGTACAACGCGATCATTATCGTAAGCGAATTACGGCCCATATTATTTAGATACCTGACAGGTTACTAGACGAACGACGTGCTTCCAGCTGATAGAATCTTCTCGTTATAAAATCGTATAATTCACGGCCGGGTCAAACTGCGAACAATCGAATCACCGTCGAGATCGTGATTATTTGCTGATAATGATTTTATGTACATATGTAGGTATTATGTTTGCGATAGCTGTCAGTTTTATGGGAGTAGAGTGTAGTTTCCCTTTAATCAGGTTTGAATGGCAAAGGAAATTCATAGACACGGGAAATATTAGAAATGATTCGAAATTATTATAGATGTTCTGCAATCTCTTCTTGCCCTTCTCGACAGAAATAATTTTTCTTTCTCGAGGTACGCGTGGTAGCAATTTTACGCTTTGCTTCGTTTATTTATTTTGCCTAATAAAACCGATTTGTATTGTACCGTAATCATCATCATATGCATCGAACGATTCCTCCTTCATTGCGATACGTCTTATCGCGTTCAAGTTTAAAAGAAAATACAGTCCACTCCAGTAATTCAATCCCAGCAAAAAAACGATGAAAAAAAAGTGGTATCATTCCCTGAACCAAAAGAACCACACATCCAACCCTTCTGTCCAAACGTAAAAAAAAAAGTCACGCACCATAAATTACCCTCCGACTCGACTGACAGAGAACAGCCCCACTTGACCCCCCCCCCCCCCCCCCGATCAGCTAAAAGTCAACGATCGCCTAACACGACCGCCCAAAAATCACCCGTCAACTTGTGAAAATAACACCGGCTCACAAACGAGCCACTGTGTCGCCCGGCACCCTCTTTTTGTCACCGACTGGTCAACCCTCGACAAGCTTAAGCCGCTTCTTCCTCGTAAGCTGGCTGCGATCCACGGTAACACGAGAACCACGTTGCACCCTCCTCCAGCAGAAGTTTCTCTTGAACACCCCTGGGGCCGGCAAACGGCGCGTAACTAAGCTCACGCACGCTTCACGCATCGACGTGACTTTATGCACACAGGATCCATTCATGAAGCAATTCCAACGAGGTTTGTTTCGACGCGGAGAAATCTGTGGCCGAATTAGTCTTCTTGCGCGAAAGATAAAAAGAAACAAAAAGGACACGCTTGACCGTCAGCTTTTGCTGTTGGACGTTGGAGCAATAATTTTACTCGTGTTTGCGGCCTTTCAGCAGATAATGACGGAATACGTATGTACCATAAATTAAGGGTCGCGTGTAAGTTGCTGACTTTACTGGAAGAGGATCGACTTTATACGACGCTGGTGCCTATATATTCAATGCGCGTACCGAGTTCTAACTGTTTGGAAACTGTAATCTTACCGACGAGGACCGATTAAATACTGATTTTTAACTGCTCGAACACTGCATTTTAACTGTTCTAATATCTATGCATTTTGAGACTCAGATTATACTCGAGGTGTATCATGTCTCGGCCTTGTACTCGCGAACGAATTGATCTTTGGTGCAACAAGAATCGCGTGTACCCAAGATTAGTCCGCATAGCAAGATTTATAAGGTGACACTGTTTTATAATAACGAGTGAAACAAATGCAAAAGACACGAGTGTGACTTACGTTTAGCCGAGAGTTTTTGACACTGCACAGAACTGCTTGCACCGATTAATTATCAAACTCGCGCAGTTTTCTAATGCAGAAGTTATTTCTCGTTCGACACCGCAGGAGTACAACATATATATACAGCAAATCCGTCAATGTACGCCATTTCTACCAATACGAAGGTGTTTACCAATGTTCAAACAAAATTGATTCTCCGATGAAACAACCAGCGGCCTACTTGGCCGTACCCGATATAACGTGGCCGTTCCATTGCTCGCGACCAACTTTATGGTGTAAACAGACCGTCATGGAGGCCCATCACCTCGCGGATAAACTCGTCTTGACAGAGTGCAGGTCCCCCAGGAAACGGAGGCCGACGAAAATCCCAGTTACCCTGTGTCCGCGAGAATCCCTTTTCTCGAACGCGTTTCGTCGACGAAGAAAAAAAAGAAAAAAGAAAGAAATACGGTCGAGCGAGATCAATTTTCCAGCGGACTCCTCGAGAGGACTCCTCCTCGTGCTCTCTTGAGGAGATTCTCCGGGAATGGGGTTCCTGGAAGGGCAGATGCTCCGGGGAATTGCTTTTGTCGAGAATTTTTGATGCAACGTCGGTTTCCAACGGACGACCGGCTTATTTTTCAATCGTGACGAGAATTTTATTTTGCTTCATTGTCTGCGCCAGACTGGACCGGGTTGCTGATAGCGAAACGTTGGATTTGCGGTTTCACGAATGCCGGGTACGTAGTTGAAAATTTTTTACTCGCAAGGAGGCTCGAGGGAAAAGTAGCAACCGAGTGAGCGGCGAATTGTTGTACAGAATTTCCGGACGGTTGCGTTTTGTTTTCGAAGATTATTATGAATCATTGGCCCGGGAAATTTTTGCAGGAAGTATGTACATATGTATGGATTAATTATTTTGTTCGGATAATTCTGACTCATATTGGCGTAAGATAGAATGGTAATAAAAGTGTAATAATCACTGTAGCATACGCTTTTTAAGTTGCACTTGAATAAAACTAAATTAAATGCGCAAGGCAATAATGTTTCACTATTCAATCTTGACGCCGACACTATTGTCGTTCTTAACTTTACTATTTCAGAAAATATATTTAAAACATACGGTGCGTTCGAAAGTATATTCTCACTAGCGCAAACATATCCGAATAAAATAGAGCAAGAAATCAAATTCAATTTGGCACAAATAAAATTATTCTTCGCTACATTCCACGCCCTTTAAATGCACGCAAGAGGTTTACTTTAATTGCAATCGGACGAATTAAACTTGCAACAACAAAACTCACCATTCGCTGAACATCACTAGAGACAAACATATGATATTTTCCTTGGAGAGAAATCAGTCGCGCCTCGTCGTACGTCACGGCAGCCACCATCAAACGACAAACATCTGGGAGAAATTGCTCCACTTTAGCAGGTGATAACTCCTCTAACAAACCGCTAGAGAGATACTGATAGCCGGTTCGAGGAAAGATACACATCAGATTTACGACGTTTCAGAAGCGTGCCAGCTCGTCGACGCGAAATCATTAATAACTATTACATAGTTGTTGCGGTAGTGAGCTGTATGTTACTCCGATTTTTATAATGTCCTGTATGGTTACAGACGGATACTAAATACGTATTAGATGAGTTTGCACGAAAAGATATATACGAGTTTAATCACGCATTTTCCACAATTTATTATTACACGAAACCGGTGTGCACGCTCTGTCTCGAAAAGTCAATGACACTTCGCTAATACGTTGCTGTATCTACCGCATGTTCGGTTCGACTCTTAGAATTCCGTGGCAATTCGAAGTGCACATCATGTATGCATAGAATGTATAGATGGATTCTGCGATGGATAAAGTCACACCGAGCACTGAGAAGAATTTTTCCAACGATCGTACCTGAAAAGCTACGCCCGATAATGTTTCCGGTTTACGTATATCTAAACTGGTCAATTAGTAGACAATGCGCGTCAAGACGATTCTCTTAATGCCCGACATGAGGATGATTCGCCCGGGACTATCGTTATCGTTCGGTGTTGTTGCGCGGATCGCGGCGGTCGTTGAAAAGTGTCGGGCAGGCAATAATAATTAATGTTTAACGATAAAAGGGGTTCATCGAGTGACACAGACTGATCGATGTCATAGGCCGGTTGTCTTAGGCGATAACCCCTTCTCGTGACATCGTCGAGTCAGTTATCGTTTCCACGAACGCCCACTGCACACCGAATTTTTTTTATTCCCCGTCACCGGACTCTCTCGTTCACCGCGGCACAGCTTCGAACATTAACCGAGCGCTGTCTTTACGGGCACCGAAATATTTATTGAACCTTCGCTTGGTATAATGAAAAGGGTTGACGTATTTCTGGGACGATTTCGCGGGGCTAGAAATTTTGGAGAAAAATATTCAGTGGTTTAACACGTGTTGGGAATCTTAATAGTATAAATGTTCATAAACGTTAAAAAGTAAATGAATATTAAATGAATAAAGATTTTCGAATTGCGTTGGGCGACTGGACACTTTTGTAAGCAGCTTTTGCTCGTTTTTAATAAATATTGAAAAGTGACATCTCATAATTGTATTAAATGAAGTTTTTAAATTACATGTTTGTTAAAAATTGTCTTTCCTATCACGTATATCTTTTTACTAGCATGTCATGACCCTTTGTTATAAAAAAAAGTGCACGTTGTTGAACATCTACTTGAAAGTAATGCTTATCAGACATCTAATGTTATACGTATTCTCTAAAATACTCTGAATGGTACTTTTTTTCTAATTGCATAATTCTCTTGTTACAAGGTAGCATAGAACATCTGGTACGCTGCAACATTTTAATAGACCACTATTACGGAGACTCGTATAGAGAGCCTTTACAAGTACGAGATAATAAAGAACCTCCATAAAATGTGCATTTTATAGCATTATAATCTATACCCAGAAACGTGTACGTGATAACGGGCGACGACTTTGTGCAGATTGTCGCGACGAAATTGCGGCAAGAATAGTTCCTCGAAACGTAAACGACCCGAAATCTCCATTTAATCGAAACCACTCGCGGCCTTGTAATTGGCACGATGCTCCTTCTGATAGCAATTAACGAAATTCGCAAGTATTAACTTGGTCAAAATATTTTCGACACTGCGGTTGACAAAAATGGACATGTTTTTATTGCGCACGCCGCGTTGCACAATCATCTACACGTAAATCGCGACAAAACAAGACGTCAAGCCCGTCAAAGATAAATAAAAACGGATAATCACGTGTCTGTGGTTCTGAGAATTTAGGGAAATGATGTGAAGTCTATTGACGTTTGAATTACCAATTAATCGTCTCTTTCAGTTGCTTGCGAACAATTAGATTCACATCAATTTTAAATTGTTAAAGTAGTTTTTATAATTAACTATTCAGTCTATAAAATTTGTAAATGTACGTATTTGTAAGCTTTCTTACAGGGGTGTTCTAGAGTACGTCACAAGTAAAAAAATACTATGAAAAAATGTAGCACTGAATATCTTGCAATCTTAATCTACTTACATATCATTCTAAGCCAACGCATGATTAACGTATTTAAGCCTTCAGCAATTATTTATTACTTCAAAACGCAATTTCCCTCGACAAAAATATTTTTATCGTATTCAGCATTAATGAATACACAATCGACCCAATTATAGTTTCGTTAATATCGATGCACGAAATCAATTGATTTATTTACCCTTGTCAACAAGCTTCGATACTTCAAGACTTCGCGCACGATGGCAGCGTAACGTAACATCCAACGAATCGGCATGCCCCCGAGGGCACATTTTCTCGCGAGAAAATCTATTCCCAAGTACAATCATTTCAATACCAATTAATCGACGTCTGTCCCATTAGACAGTCCGCCAGAATCCGTCGACCCGGCGGACAATAACCGACTCACCGGGTCCGCCAGCGCTATTTGTTTACAGGAAGACGATATTCTATTAAGCGAGAGGCCAAGTAGTGTCACGTCGGCGCAAACGTCCCCGGAGGATCAACCCTTTGCCGGTCCCTGAATAATCCACGAGCCCGTGGAGACGCAGGAAATTGGGGGTCCCTTCTCTCGGTTCCGGCTCGCCTAGATCCCAGCCGCGGATGATTTAGGGAGGAATTATCAGGAGGAATCCAATAACGAGCACCGCGGAATACGAGCCGCAATGAATTAAGATTCGGGCCCATCCCTCTGCGCCCTTTGAACGGGTCTGGGTCGCGTGCCCGCGGGCGATAGGAAGAATGTGCGGCCTGCGTCGTGTATTTGCGATGGGAGTACATTGGCGATGGGATTAGAAATTAGCGGGAGGGTGAGCTTTAATTTTAATAGCTGAATTTTCATTGCGACGACAGCGAACGGGGTAACAGTTGGACGGGAAGACGTATGTACGTATACATTGATTTATATGCGCGTTCGTTCACGTGGTTTTAAACTTTCACTTTCACGGGAAGATTTAGTTAGGTGATTTTTTGGATACCCTAATTCGAGGCTCGAAACGGAGGTGTGCAAGTTTAATTCGCTTAACTGGCGATGCAAGGACTGAGATATTTTGGATGCTCACTACTTTAGCATTAAAGTACGCAATTGCTTTTAATAAGTTCATTATTACGCCATTATTGTGCTGGTAAATACACGCGTTGTTTATCATGAAATTTTACTTATAAGTGAAACGAAGGCGCAATTGGTATTTGTGCAATTCGCTCGCTTCCTTCGAAGGAAACGTCGAAGCAACCAGCGGACTTAACGACTCGCCTTACCAATCTAACGATTAAAACTGCACCGATCGGTGAACATACGTCCGAATAAATCGCGACGCGTATCAAACAGTTTACAATCGAACAAACGCATCCTACTTCCACCGAGGTATCATTCAAAGACAGAGATCTACCAAATTCCTTCCCACGTCGCGGACTCCCAATCACAGAATCGCTCTCCGGCGATCAATAACTAGTCCGAGAATGGTCTCCGCTCGTTTCGCGATCGTCCAACGCAGAACGTATCGAGGAGCGTAAGGACCGAAGTTGTTATGACAGTCAGCGGCGGGCCATCCATCAGCGAGATTCGGTCTCCACGGACTGACCGCGGACCAACTTATCCAATATTTAAGGTTTTGTCCCTGGCGACCCGGCTGATATATCACTGGCATTAATATATATTTGCGGGGGAGATAACTCTGGACCAGAACCGGAGGTGGGGGAACCGTTTGGTCGCGTAAATGCCGGCCAAGATTCGCAGCTTCTTCGCGAATAATGGATGCGATGTTATTTATGTGCGCGCCGTACGGAAAAATGAAACGGTTCGCCTCTCTCATCCGTGTTTCCCCCGCGCGTGACCGTGGGCCACGCTGGCGTATGAATAATTGGAATCCTCTTAATCATTTAGGACGATACTGTCGAAAGACCGTGCGTGCGGCTGTAAGCGGGATCATTGATTGGTCTGGGAGGGGCTGGGGTGGAGATTATTAACGTTCTCTGCATCTCTCGACTAACTGGAGATAGTTTGGCAGAAACGGTGGGACATTTATTTGAAAGTAGGAGATACGGCGGGGTTATTAATTTTGTACTCTCTCGCGGGCGACCTTGTGACTGCGGGTAATTGAGTGATGTATATGCCGGTTCTAATCGTTCATGCGTGCCGGTAAATAAATATGAACGACGTTTAAATGCCTCGCGTGTCGTTAATTTTTGTTTCCATTATTTGTATGCATGGTAAACCTGGAAATTAATTTCCGTTAGAAGAACGCGCGGCTCCGCTGGAAAACTAGCGAAACTGGAACGTTGGTTTCCGTGAAAGAAATGATACGATACAGTCCGCATACACTTCATTTCGGAATACGAAAGAGTTTCGTTTCGAAGGATTAGGACGCGTAACGAAGAAAAATTGACGAGGCGCTCGATGGTTAATAAAATTTGCAAATGAAACCGAATAATGAGGAAGGGACCGGCGTGCAGGGACGCGTAATTAATGAATAAGCCAGAGTAATTGCAATGTGTTTTCCAGCACCTCACGACATTTTCGATGCTATCTTAATAAGCCACCGGCAAATGACAAGGAAGGTGCATCGATGAATATAACGCTTCGCGGACTAATTTCATTTATACGTGGCTCGTGACACGGTGCAATTTGGCCGGGCAGCCCAAGCAGCTGTGCGGTGCTGAAATCAATTAGTATGTAAATAAGTGACAGCCGATCATCGAAATTGTTCGTTCACGCGTTTGCCACACTGCAATCTCTTCGGTTAATGGATTATGCAGAGCGTTTCACGACGTGGGGACATGGCGTTAAGGATATATAAACTCATTACGCGAGAGTAACGAGGGTAATGGAGGATATCGAAAAAGTAATATCCACTACTATGTAATCCCAATTAAATATAATATACGCGTGTAACGTTTCAAAAAGTGCCTTTTCTTATTTTATTCGTTCGTCGATGTTGTTTATTCGAGAAGCAATAAAAGCTAGAATTGTTTCTTTTATTTCTTTGATGAAGTTAACAGGATCTACGTCGAAATATCGAGTAACAATTTTTATGAAGCGTGCGTGATGAATTTCTTTTTCGCAGTGTTTATGGAAAATATTATGCATGCGTTGCGAACGATTTATGGGAAAGAACTAATTGCACGATCCACCTGTGGGTCAGCCTCGCGACCTTCGGCCATTTATCATTTCCGTCACTGTCCGCGGAAAGATGCAACATTTAGATACAGTATATCCTGGCGAAACAACGAGCAATGTATGCAACTCTTTATTATATTCAAGCTTACGAACCTGACATTACCCTAAGTGAAGGAAATATTGCCAGCAATTAAATGTATAAATAACAATAAATTACCCACAGACCTGTGCAAGACATTTTCAAATAACGATCATGCACGCGTGTCCTATATTCGTCACGATCCTAGCAAGTTCGACGAAACTCGACAACAATCTTGGGCAAAATTTGAATCCATCGCGAGCGCGAAAAATAAACGACGATCCCCGTACGCGTCACTGTTAACACTTCTACCCAAAATGTAACTACTTTCCATTCCGGCTGACCAGAAACCTGTCCTCGACTCCCACATTTCGACGCGCAGCGCGAGATCGCACCGCCGCGGTCTAATGGCCAATTTTCACGCCGTTCGGGGTATCGGATTGCACGGTTGGATCGCGCGAAGAAAAACGGCCCAGAACGACTCTTTTAAAGACCGCTCGAAAAGGCCCGGTCGCCCCGCGAAACCGGAGATCCGACGTAATCGAATTTGCCACGATCGTTTTAACATTCGACGTGTAACGATTCAATTTCCAACGTGTCCCTCCGCTCTACGAACCCGCTCTCACGAATTGTCTCGCGGGCGACCGTTCGCCCCGTGCCTTCGAGGAACGCCATTATCCGTTTTTGGCGAATCGCCTGGCAATCACGATGACCGCGGATGGCCACCGCGATCCGCCGGAAGTCGCTGGTAAATTACGGGGTATCGTAATTGGTGCCGGCGTTCAGTGATACGGAACGCGAATGAATTTTCGGGGTTGACAAGAGAGAACAAGGTTTCGGGTAGGCGAAATTACCGTGGAAGATGCTCCACGGGCCGATTAGCTTGGCCGACCGTCGATCGCATGCAAATCGATCGCCCTTTTCCTCGCTGAAGAACGGTCACTTGCTTTCCGTTTTTGTCACGTCGTCGCGCGCTTTCGGGGAATATTGATTTTGCTAAATGAAGATGGGTGGGAAGCGGAGGGAGGACCAGGAGCTCGGTCTCGAAGGTTGAGAGGGATTTATGATGCAGGATCGGTTCGTATTTCGACGCTGTTCGAAGGGTTGAAAGGGGTTACCGCGACGTTTCGTTTACACGTACGATTGTATTGCACCAGCGTGATCGTTCGTTGCACGAGGCTGACCGTAGTATGAATAAGGGGCTCAAAGGATTCGGCGCTGGATTATTTTCTGCGGAAGCGGAAAATTTGTTTCACCTTGCTTTCCTTTCGACGCGTGTCACTATATTTAGTGCCAAACTTTTGGCACCTTGCGAATGCAAGATAAAAATAATTCCAAGTATCTTCTATCACCAGATTTTCAACATTTATAAAAACGAACATTATTTATAAAAACGAACACCGGCCTATTCGTTTCATCGATTTTTCACAAATTTCAATACGACTTCCCTCTACTTCGGGTCGTACGTACACGCGAATACATATCCTCGCGTATCTCATGGATAACGAGATCCGTTAAAAATTCGATAGAGTATTTCGAACAATCTGAAACCATTAATCCGATTGAACGTACCCTTTCGCAAGCTCGACTCTCCCATCGGCGTAAAATTTTTCGGGCCGCATCAACCACGGCAAATATACAAATCTGTCACTGTAAGCGCCGAAATAGCCCGACAGGGGCCGCGGATCGCATAAACGTATAAATTCATAAGCAAATCTCGCGACGATCGTAAACTTCTCCCGCGTATTCGCTTTCAAACTACATAGTACACGTATGACACGCTCTTCCGCAATAAACTACAAATGATCTCGAAAGTAGTTTATTTGAGGAACGTATCGTTCGCAGAATTTTATAGGCGATCACGCGTGATGCCTGCGCGACGTGTCTCTGCTCGAACACCGCGCGTCCTTTCGTTTCCGCGTCGCTTTGAACGCGACGTCTATTCCCTTTTATTTCCCACCCTTGATCCGCTCTATTTCAGCCATTTGTTCCTCCTCCGCGCGACGCGGCGATTTTTATTCGACGGGCAAAGGCGGCGGACCACACGCGCTATGACGCGATTGAAACGATCCGAGAGTCGTAAAATTATTCGGCCCTTTGAACCGGGAGGGCAAGCTGAATTGTCGAATGAGATACCGATATTTTCGACGTGTGCAATAATTTTTGACGCAGGCGTTCCTTGCATCACCGATGCATAAAGTAGAATCATTCGGTTCCACTTCACTTGAACTTCATTCCCGAATGAAGCACCTTTGTCGTCGGTTTCGTTTAAATTGACCGACATACGCTCGCTTGCGTCAAATTTCATATTTCCACGCAGCCGAATCATCCGACAAATACATCCAACACCGTACACCTAATTAACCGTCCCAATGAACCCTCTCAATTAACCATCGAACACTCGCGACGTAATCTATCCGGAAAGAAACACCGAAAACATTATTCCAGTTTCCACAACGCGTTGAAACCTTCGCCCTTCCATAACCAAACCCCCCCCCCCTCACCCCTCCCCGAAACGACAACCCCAACGAGGAAAACAGGTGAACGGAACCCGTGGAAAATTCTAATTATTCGAAAGCTGAACGCGTTGAAAGCAACGAGCGGAGCTCCGCGTAACATCGTTCCATCGGGGAACCATTTCCACTTTGATCCTTCATCAACGAAGGGGTTGGGGGTGTAGGAGGTCGGAAAAAATGAAAGGAGCCACCAGGAGAGATCTTCGTGACGAGGCCTCCAACGCGTTAAGGTCGTCGACGGGAAGGGGTTGTCGGCTTGTAGAGTTGGGAAAGCACCGGACATAACGGTAACGGGGCGCATACAAACGGCCGCTAATGGCGCGGATAGCTTTTGTTGTTTTTAATTAACCCTTTCTTTCAAGGAGACGCCCAGCGTCCGGAGGGGGAAAGGGTCGAGGAGCAAGCGAAACTACCCCATCTCGGTCGACGTCCCGTGGGCGATGTAAATATGCGGGAAATTGCACCTAGGAGACAGCCCTTCTACGCCGCGATTAAACCTTCATCTAATTAGCTCGACTGATTGCCGGAACACCCGCGGGATCGACCGGAAACCGATCCTGCATTCGGGGAAGAATATGTTCTTCGAGCGTTAGGGTAGACAGGGGGCGGGAATGCGATTACGGAAAGACGATTACATTCGGAGGAACATTTCTTTTGAACTGAAACTGTTATCCACTTGTCAGGGAAAATCGAGCCGCAACCGTTGTATGTCAAGCAACGTTGAAGTTATCAATAAAAAATTGCAAGCGAAGAAAGGGTCACAACCGTCCCAGCCCTATATATTTTTTATCATATTACGCGTTATACGTTTATTGTAACAATGATGTACCCGTGTGAAAATAAGTTATCCGATGAGCTTTAACGATGTTTTACATATTTGGCAAATTAATTGTCACTGTTTGCCTAAATGACGTTTATAGATGCGTTCATTCGTTGCCTTAATCGCCGTGTCTTTATATGTGTGCAGATGCAACTCGTAGAATTCAGTATGTTTCACATTGGTGTTGGCATCCACAGAATGATAAAGCAGGCCAGCAACTGCGACAAGACACAGTTGAAGAGGGAAATGTACAGTACGGAACTGATACAAGGGTAGTCGAGGCTGTGTTTAACAGGGGATGAGTAATTCAATAATAAAGACAGAATGAACGTGTAATTATAATAAAACTACTGTGTATTAATTCAAAGACAGAAAAAGATTTGCTGCCATTAAATGAAAAGGTAAAATATAAAACAAGTATCGTTCGAATAATTATGAACAACGAGCGACCAAGATGGCAAAGAAATTGCTTGAATTATAATCGACGCGCTTTAAGAAATTGTTACACATTGTATTATAATGCTTCATAATAATGTAAATGGTATCCTTCTCTCTCCATTTCGCGAAGAAATATTTCCGATAATAATCGCTACCCCTCTATGAGGAACCCGTGGGCACCTATTATAAATTCCCAGTGAACGACAATTTTGTTTCGCTGATTTTACAAAAGAGCCGTCGATCGTTTGGTGTAACGCGAACGTGGCAGCGATAAGCCCGCAAATGGAATTATTATTAGAAACGTACCGAAACGATTTCGCTTATCGAGCCGATAAGTTTATTTTAACTCGCCGGCAATTAATTCCTTCGATGCTCCACGAGCATGCCAGGAAAATTTTATCTGTCGCGTTCGACCGATTGCTGGAGGACCGTTTCTACTGCCGTTTTACTTTTCCCCGTCCTATTTACACGACGATTCGCCACTCCGAGCCCCTCTGGAAGCTCCGGTCAGAAGCTCTGAGAAAGGGCAAGGAAAAGAAAAGAAAATGATAAATAAGTCACAAAAATTCCAAGAATAAAGCGTACGCACCTGCGACGAAGAAGAACCAATTTCGACAGATACGGGAGAAGCTAAATATTTTCAAAACACCCATAACTTTCACCCATCGAGGGATCCATCGGTCACGGAGGAAAATTCCCAGTCAAGTGACACACAGTATCCACTTGAATCACGGCCGAGGCGTTTCGAAACGGTTGGGAAATCGGTAGGTGGAAACGGCCACGAGAAGGACGAAGAGGAATCGCGTTAGGAGTCGGCGCTTTGTCGCGGTCACGGGGCTGTCAATCACCGGTGATAGGAGGCGACACATTAATCTCAGGAACAGCCCGTTGACCGCACATCGTCCTCTCCGCTGCTGCGGTCGGGCAGACCCCACGACCTCGTCTCCCGCGACCCTTCTTTTTATTCTACTCGTCTGTTGCGTGAATCGTTCCATCGAGAAACGTTTCACCTTCGGGGCACTCGGTATTTCTTTGGGAATACGATTGTGGATATTCGTCGTTTGTCGTGTTCCTGATGTCTCGATATTTTTCGTTTCTCGGGAAATGAAAAGTCAGATGACACTTCTCGGGAAACCCCGAGAATTCTTTGGAAATTTACTGTGGAAGTCTAGAATCGTTGGTTCGGCTAGAAGTTGGTCAGTGTCCGCATGACGCCTCTGAGTTCAGTGATACAAGTTTTGATTCTGTGATAAACTGTTTCAAATTCCTACGAGCGTGAATATAAATCAGGGTATACAAGGATAGTAGATTGATACGTGCGTCGAATAGAGTAATAAATGCGCGACGCTTGGAAACTTCTCTATGCAACCCTTAATATTTCATTATTGATCTATAGATCCATGAAAAGTCTGATGATTTATATTTGAACGCTGTCCTTCAAAAGATTTTTCACAATCCACGTAACTTATGCAGTACAAACGGTACAGTGCCAGGATAATAATACATCTGTACGACGTATGAATCTCACCTATTACACATTCCACTTACTGCTTACTGATTGTTGCTCTATTTAACTCTGTACATAACTAAATATACATATTTGTTCTTCTTCTTCTTATTATCATCACCATCTTTATCGTAAGTATAACTCAATAATAATGATCCAACTAAATTCAGAAATACAAATATCCACTATATTCTCCATTTTATTATTCTCACATAATAACTTTAATTACAGCCATTTACATTAATTGTTGAACATTATCTGCTCCACAAAGACCAAGTTAAACACCGTCCATAAGAAACACAAATCCGAACCTGTCACATACGAAATAAATAAAGAAAACGTTCACTACAGTAGTTATTACAAGCGGCGTCACGGTACGTTATCCAAGATATCCGTCAGCTCGTGGTCACAGCGTTTTCTCCGTTCACAGCACGCGAGTAGAATTTTCGATCGTGAATCGCGACGCTTGCAAATACTGACCGGGCCTGAGAAATGCCTGGGAAGGCGTAGCCGGACGTCTTTACGGATGAAGAACGAACGGAGGGCTTATCCGCGTTATTAAGCGACGAGTTTCCAACGGGAATAGCGCCAATTTGTTTGCCACAATATCCAGAGGAATTCGCTGGCGTTGCTAAAGTAGAAGAAATTGCTTTTTTCTTTTGCACATTATTTTTTCGTTTTGACGCTACGAGCTTCTTTAACCCTTTCGCTGCGATGGGGTATAAAATTAAAGGGTCCTGGATGAGTAAAACAGTACAGATTTTATTAATATCGGTGGGGAATGTAAACGTTTGGATACCTAATTTTAAATATCTAAGGTTCAATTTACGTAAGAAATTCAAATAACGATATACTGTTGCACAGCAGGCCCTGAATATTTTACGTCATATATTATACGTAATTCGTGACGAAAGGGTTAATATTGCTGAGAACAGGTTGTCAGTCCTTGTTTCAATCACGAATCAGTGTAAATATAAGGAGGGCCAGTTTTTAGTGAAATCCTAACAATAATTTGTAATCGTCTTTGATAAGTATGGGAGTAGTTATAAGAAAGCCTCTTACTTTTCAGTGAATTTTATTAATTGTGAACCGGTTAATCGAGGTTCAACTATTCTATTAATCGAGATCCTAGGATAACTAATTCGCGGTTAATCAGTCTGCCACATTATTCAATTATGAAATTCCTATAAGCACTTTGGCCCGTAAAGAATTGCTGCGCGTCAATTAATCCGCTGAGGTAATATTTTGGAAAACGGGGATGCTGTCCTCGACTGACAGCTGCAAGACATTTTTATTATACTAAAAGTAGAGGCACTCTTTTTCATTCGACTATCAATTTCTAGGCTAATATCTAATTACAGACTATTTCGTTCTCTTCCGAACAGTTATTCAGAAGCAACTACGCAAGATGATTAAGTGATTCTGAGATTTCGACTTTGAACAGCAAATTGATTCGAAACCTTGGATTATCCACCTGTTAACACGAGGCACGATTTACCGCAAAATATCGCCGGCCAGCAATTTATCTTCCAGTCAACCGTTTAATCATACTTCCAATATTCTGTCACTCGCGACACCTATCTTTCCGAACGATTTGAAAGAAAACTTGTCTTCGTCCAATACGATTACAACAATCTCAATTAAACGATCCTTCGAAGCGCGCAGAGTATAAATCCCTATATTTAATCCAGCCTCTTAAAACGCTTTCCTCGCATTCCCATCGAAGCATTGACACGCAACGAACGGTGGGATCTTTCCAAAATGATGAACATCCACCAAAGTAGGGTGAAAAAAAATCCAACCACCGTCGTGTCACGAAATTCCCCAACACCGAAACAATTATTATTCGATTTCATTCGAAGGATATTATTCGAAAAGCCCGATTTCGTATCCGCACGGAGCTGAACGGCCCTCCGCGGAACCGGCATTAAACAAAACGCGGTAAGTAGAACGTGATCAAGTTTGGACGCAGTTTGGACGCAGAAAGGAAGAAGCGAGACGGCGGTAAACCGAGCTAGATTTATTGTGACGTGGCGTCGTGGGCCGCGGATCGCGCAGCTGGTTAAATCCGGAGGCAGCACGCTCGACTCCGGCCACCCATCCGGTCGATCGCACCGCGATAAACGCATTATTTAATTACCGTGAGTAATTACCGATTATTACACGGCGCGGCCTGTCCCGGCGCACTGTCCGCCATTAATTACACGAACGATCGGACGAAACACTCGTTACGCAGCACTCTTTAATCGGCAGTGGACTCTGCTGGCCCGTCGCCGGGCCCTCATCTGGATGCGAGCGGTCCTTGAACATCCGGTTTGCTTCCTTTTTTGTTGTCGCCTTTTTCGGTAATAGGAGCGTTAATCGCCGATAAGAAGAGGATCGGATTTTCCGCCGGAACGTTTTAACCCCCTAAGGGACGGGAGTGAGATACATGTGTCCCAATGGCAGCGAAAGGGTCGAGGGCGGTAATAATTACTGTACTTTCGTGTACGCATATTCGTATAAATAATACTGTGTCCCATTCGAACGAATAAGCGTACTATTAAGCAGAAATGTAATTACAGCCGTGTCGAAATTTATGTAACCCTTCGTTTTACGCAGTCGTGCGATTCCTCTTTATTAAAAGCAACTAATGTTTATCGTCGCCACTGTAACGATCAGAGTCCGACAATTATACGAACGATTCGACGGGTGTTTCGTTCCTTGCCTCGCTTCTTTTCCTTTTCATTGGTTCTGTTTAACACGATTGGCGCGAGAGGAACTTTTGCTAACAATAAGTTTCGTTAGGGGCTCAGAAGTTTCACGTACCAATTCCAGAATCGACAGTCATGGGCTGTTCGGGTTGTATAAATTATTGCCCGACCGGAATAAGCGGGCGCGAGATCGAACGTGGATCGAATGTAGATCAATCGCGGACCCTGGAAATTAGAGGGCGTCGATTGAACCGGTTGAAACGCGATCTCTGGAGGAGCGAGGGGTATCAATTGAATTGAGATAAACGCAGCTACGGCGTCAAGCTTTTTAGGGGCCTCT
Source organism: Nomada fucata (assembly GCA_948146005.1). Classification (NCBI taxonomy): domain Eukaryota; kingdom Metazoa; phylum Arthropoda; class Insecta; order Hymenoptera; family Apidae; genus Nomada; species Nomada fucata. The sequence continues at coordinate 9,979,786 of OX411275.1, read as the reverse complement.
TTGGGCCCGATCGTTTAAACACGAGGGAGAACTTTGTTTTTTTAATGTAACGTGACGAATAAGTTGGTACAATTGAAAGATCTGAAAACAGAATTCGTCATTTTATTCAACATTATTATCCGGGCGGCAAGTGGAATGTTCATAAATTGAAAATCGAATTAAACAGTTACAGAATTGAATAATGAATTCAAGCGAAAGATGAATCACTTCGATGTAATATCGTATCGTTTAATCTTGCAATCGAACAACCGATTGTGAGTCACGACAGAAATAGAAACGTCTCTTACATTCGTTACGCGATTAAAGGTGGAAAAGAGCAAATTAGCTGGGTTCGCCTGTGGCTAATGCAAACCTGTTTAAACGTATTTACAATTGCAGATGGGAGTTCTCGAGTGTTGCAAACAAAAGTGACAGCCTGCTTCCATAATAAGAGCAATAAATAAACATTCTTGTCGTGCATGCTAATTTCGTATTAATCGCTCCGTACATACTAATCCGTTATAGTTTTTCTTACGCGAGTTAGAACGCTTGGTTAATTCATTGAATGTTAAATCGTATATATCATTGAATTTCAAATGATTCATCATTGTTTCAACTTTCAATTTCAATTCCTACGAGTTTTTATTAAATGCTGAAAATTGCACGCTCGAAAAGAAAAACTACTGCAATAACTATCCTTTTTAACTCTGATGATATACTATGGAAAAGATTTTTTCTGTAAAGTGAATAAAAAGGAATTGATAATTATATACCTCTTAGAAAAAACTAAATTGCGATCAAACGTTTCACGCAAAGCGTATCAATTTGCCTCAAACATATTTTATGCACCTTCACGATTAACAAAAAATACTTCGATGATCCCGTGTACAATAAGTCGAAAATAATAAATGACAATAAGAATGCCTAAATGTTAGATTTAAAAAATAATATAATTCCCACAGAAATAACCGAAGCACGTCATTACCCTGAACACATAAGACCAATATCTACACCTCACTCTCCCATGTCCAATTCTCGAAGGTAACAAAACATTTCGCCAATTCCTCATGCCAAATGAAATCAAGACTTGCAACTTACAAAACGTTTCACCAATTCCTTCTATCGAAACACCTAGTCCAATCAAACCGCTTCCTCTTCGAGAAAAGACAGAAAAAAAAAAAGAAAAAATACATAATTCAGGCAAGCCGTTACGGGCAATATCAAAGAGGGTGGTCCTCAATCTTGCGCCACTCTAACCAGCATCTTCACTCCGAGAGGACAGCCAACCTTCGTGTCGCGGACGAAGGAACGCGCAGCAATTCTCCGGATTAGGATTAAATATTGATGGCCAGCTTGATACAGATTAATGTGCATTCGCTGGCAGTTCAATCTTCCGCGAGAAACTCGACAGCGATTTGTCTCTGGAAAGGGAGACAGAGGACGAGGCACGGCCAACCCGGGTTCGTTCTATTCTCCTTCGTAACAGCGAAGGTGGAGAAGGAGGGAAGGAGGCCTGATTACCGCCTCGGACGTTCCGCAGGATCGTCCAGTTCTCTTATCTGCTCCGTTTCTCTCTTTATCTCCCGATTCGCCGCCGCCCTTGCTTCGTTCGCCCACGAAAGGAACCTTATGATGAACTGTGTCGCTGGGGAGGGCATTTATTCAGAGATATACCCTCCTCGGGGAATCTATTAGCGCCAGGATAGGGACGCCTAGCTTATTTACCCACGCGATAAGAAATTACTCGGGGGGCGGAGGTGGATGAGAAATTTCGGATATCCGTTATTCATTCGATCGCGAGGTAGCTTCGTATATTGGTTCAACTCTTTCCGGGAGTTACAGTGTCGTTCTGCCAGTTTATGTGGACGCGATTTGTGAATTGAATTGCGAATAAGCGGTAATTTTTAGTCTTTCAAAGTCACAGGTCTCTATACCGACGCGTCGTACGCGTCGCGACGCGTACGTAGCTTTTCGCTGTACGTAATTCACGATTTACAAATGAACAATGTGAACAAATTCCAATGGAAAATTCGTAGGAGAATACCGACGGAAGAAAATGAAAGAAATCAGGGGAACGTCCGCTTCAAAGTATTCTCCGTTTATAAATAATCTTGAACTTATGTAAATCCTGAAATTATATCTTGCTTCGCGAATCGGTTGGGGCAGCAACAAATTCGAGGATCCATTTGCAGCCAACGGGATCATTTTTTTAGTACAATCATCGACCGTGGTCGACGATTCTTGAATGTCCATTTGGCGAACACACGTCGGGAACGATCGACGGCTGAGCTGACAGTTTCAGCCAGCTTATATATCTCTGCGATAAATCTTGCATTGCCGATCTATCGGGATTCGTTTGCTCGCAATAATTTTATCCACGACACGATGAATCGCGCGGACCAACGGTTCGAACGCGATTCCTGATCGACTTGGAACCCGGTTGCAGAGTGTTCCTTAACCCTTTCGTTAGGACGCGATATATCTTATTATGTTTACGATTGAGCAACGGTGGACTGAAATAATTTTCCGCTGCTCATAACAGCTCAGAAAATTGCTAAACAATTTGGGACCAAAAATGTTACGAGTGTATACTGCATGTCCACTATCGCACTACGCTCTCCTCCCCTCAATAATACACATTTAGCAATGTAATTATAATTTTGCAACAGCGAATGATCACGCGATACACGTATTATGATACGTTTGCTACAGATTATAATAATCATCTGTAAATATTTAACAGTGCGTCAATAATTGATATCTGATATTATTAACGAGCTTATCGGTATCATCAACATAATCAGTATCCATCGGAAGCCCGATAAAACATTTCCACCGTTTTCTTCGTTGTTAGTGGTGCGCCCAGTTTTCGTCAACCGTAATTTCGATCTATCGCACGCGTAGAAAGGCTTGACACGCGGCACGTATTCTTTCCTTGCGAGTCATCGAACCTTTTGGGCCAGCGACTTTGCTCTGGTATGTTTCTAAAAATATTGTTCATAGGCATGTTTCATTTCACGGTTCACGGTAGCACGCTAAGTAAAAGTGCAAGTGGAGAACTGATAGGGCGCGGGACATTCGAATTGTGTCACGTCACTACATATTTAGGAAAGGGTCGGGTTACCCAATACAGGAAGCATCTTCACCGATTACTGAAAGTAACACTTTCGTGTTTAACACGTGTTACGCGTAACTGTCGGCTAAAATCGCAGCCTCGTAGAGCCTCGCGAAGACAACATAAACGTGGAATATTGTTGTTCCATTAGATCGCACGATATTGGTGTTGACATTACCTAATATTAAAGAACAGTGAATACGATGCTTCGCGGCAGGTACACGTGTTCGAACGGTACGAAAATATTTCTCCGTGAATTTTATTTCGTTTCCACAGGCTGATCCTACTCTCGCTAATCCTTTCACCCTGCTACAGATTAGCGCGCACCGTCACGGGAAGCACTGTCTTTTGCGCTCGCTATCAAACGGCTTACCCTGCAGTTACAGCACGAGCCACGAAACAAAACGACGAAAATTTATTCTAAATGTAAACAGTTGAGAGCCAGTCAAACGCCCCGACGGTAAAATGAAAAAAGAATGAAAAAGGTGAACATAACCGAAACTTGCAAATAAAAGGAAATAGTATAAAAACTTCGCCGCGAGTAATCTCTTCTATCTGTTCACAATAATTCCATTCTTTCTAACAACTTCCTTACTGAAAAGGACCGAGTCACCAGCAGCACGACAATACTTCATTTCCGCTTAAAATTCCATCGCGTCCGCCCACCCCCGCGGGCAATCCGCACTCCGTCGGAGCCGTCGAAGCGACCGTGGCCGGCGTGCAATATCCACGGTGGAACCGGGTGCTCCGTCGCGTCGCAGCCTTTCCTTTTTGCCTCGCTGACGGTTTACGGAAGGCGTCGGATCGAGTCGCGTCGCGGCGCGTGCACACCGTGCAGAGAGGCGTCGAGGGAGTGGCCGACGGGCCCGTGTCGTCGCTCGATGCCGGCAGTGAAAATGGTTTGTGCCAGAAAGTCTCGGATAAGTTAAACACGCACCGTGGTCCGGAGGCGTCGTAAAGCGCCGCGGCGCCTTCGTGTTTACGCGGAGACGTCGAGGCCCACCAACCGCGTCATCCCTTTCCATCGACGCCGTGCTGCGCCCGTCTCTGTCCTACCGCCGCGACGCTGCCTCGTTTCGATTCACTCTACTTATTCCGCGTCTATTCTCGGCCGCGTGACAAATCTCTCTATGCCGGCCGGATTTATCGAGCGACATTCTGGCCCGTGCCGTGCCGTGCCCATATGGTAGCCGCGCGAGTTATTTCGAGCGCGAGGTGCGATCTCGGTCGGGGCCTCCCTTCGCGGGGTCACGGGGGGAAGGAATCGGTCTCTGGTGGACGGATAGGGAAACGGGCAGGTATTCGAGGAAGTTTGATGGAATCGGCGAGGTCGATTGGGAGGAATGGAATGGGTTGGAAGAGGCGCGGGGGTGTTTGAAGGAGAACTGCGGGATGCGATTTGGGGGTGGATGTGGAGTTGCATTGTTGCGCACGGTGGGTGAACACGTTGTTACGGACAGATGGATGTATTACGTGTTTTATGTTTTCGCGACTTTGATAGCAGCGAAGGAGTTATGTTTTTGTTGTTCGCGTGTAGGTGCACAGTTCGATTATACTTTGGCATATCAGTACAGGGGAAGACGCATACTGGTAGCGAGCCGTAAATTCGTTCGTAAGTGTGACTTGGTATCGGACAGGTAAACTCCTGGTCAGGCTTTACTTTTCCATTGACTTGGAAAAATGGTCCACAATAATATCTGTTCAACTCTGCTCACAATAATCTTCAACATTTGTACTTGCTATTAGTTACCCTTTAGCCGCTTCGTATTACAACACCAATTTAATTCTGAATAAATTGAAAGAGATTTTACTACACGCGCGCCGAAAAAATCTCAGCAACGCCACGAAGCCATCTGCTCTCGTCCAGCAAACGTGACGATGATTTACGATCTCACGCCTGGTCCAGAATTTGTCAGTCCTCGACCGCGTCCGCCCGTGTATCGGTGTTTCTTCGAGCCGCCCCCGATATCGATCTTCCCTCGCACACCCCCAAGCTCTGTACCACGCGTACACGTATCTACAAATCGAAATCTATCGGACAAGCACGAGACGACGTTCGCTAGGGACGAGGAGAACGAACAGAGAAGGAAACAAGGAAGAGGCCGATCGAGCGGCGTGAAAGCCGCGTTCCATCGCGCGAAGAAAAACTAAGTCTTAATAAAGCGGGGTGGAAAGATAAATCGGTGCATTAGCATCTCGGTTCCCCGTGATTCATGGCGACGTTCGACTCGCCGTTACACCGACCAGGGAACATGATATATCGTCATTAGCATCGGTTTCGTATTAGAACAAATAGGCGCGCGTTTTAGCCCTTAAAAGGCGCGACGTGTCCCAGCCCTTAATGGCCCGTAATGCACCGCACCCCCTGGAAAATTCTGCCGGTGGAACCGTGTCTTGCGAGCCGGTGACTTGCGCTTTCCTCGGCCATCTGCCCGGCCTTTGTTTCTCCGCCGACGCGAACAATGGGGACTCGAACGCCCTAACGGGGATGCGCCTTCGTTTTGGTTGAAAATGAGAACGGTGGATGTTTTTGGGAGGGTTGAGATCGAGGGGGACGAGGGGGGCAGCGGTGTAAACCAGCATTCGTTCTGTGGCTCTTTTCTAAATCCTACGGTGCAGTTTTTCGCTTTTCCCTTTTTTTCGAAGCATCCCCTGTATTTGCGTTTTGTGTTCCACATCGCGCTGGTACTCGGTTGGCCTCGTGTTTCAATATCGAATCGAAATATCGCTTGCTGGCTACGTAATGCGAATCATAATTCATCTACGAAATCGAAGTAATAGAATTGATACTGAAGCAGGCAACAATTGATGCTAAATTGTTAATTGAAATTCCTAACCGAAGTTCAATAAAAAAAAAAGGTAAACAGCGACAGCGGTGATAAACAAGTAGAGACACAATATCTATATTCCCAATAGAAACGCAAAGAGTTCAGGCCAAGATAGTTCCAAAGTTCAGCAACGACGAAAAATAAACGGCCGCGGGAGCTTCGGGGATATTACAGCCAATCGGTCATTTACATGTTCCCGACTGCTATAACTAGTTTCAGGAAAGCAGGACACATTTCGAGAAGCAGAAAATCGATTCCGATCATCGGTCCTAATTACCCGAGTCACGTCTCCGAGAAAACGCAGCTCGATCCACAGATGCTTCCCAACGACGTCCACCGTTCCATCAGCGGCGTTCCCCTCATTTCCATAATCATTTCCCTGGAACCGATTCCCGGTGTCCCAGAAACAAAAGGCAGACGCTGCCGTTCGAAAATCGTTTCCCGCGATTCCCCTGCAGCCGCTAGAACTACATATCCGTAACCCGCTGTGGGGTACGATTACTGCTGAAATTTCTACGCGGCTCTCGTGCGAAACGCGCGGACAATCGATACGCGGTTTCGATAACTCGACAGGAGCGGCCGGTGGCGCGGGCGGCAAAGGGTGCGACAGGGGTGGGTGAAGGGGGAGGGGGCGTACGGTGCGACCCCCGTTCGCTCGATGTAATTCACGGTTTGCCGGTGCATTTATTAACGTGTCACTCGGGGCGACGCCTTCGTCGATGATTTATCGCGCACGCGCCCCGACGCGTAGAGATCTCTCGGTGCACGCGCGGGGCCAGAGTTCGACGGGCGTCTTCGTCGCCCGCGGCCGACCTTCCCTCGTCTTCCAGCTGCCGAATCGACCGCGCAGATGGAGACGCAGATGGTGGCCTGGCTGATTGTCAGACCGCTGGCTGTCTTTTCTGGGAGCGTTTGCTGAAAGGTGATAGCATTCCGACGGGAGGCTTGGCGTTGTTGGTTTAAACGGGGGTGGACGGGACGCGGGTTGTTGGGAACTTCGCGAGGGGCAAGGGTTCCGGGGAAATTGATCGTCGTGTCGCAGGGGAATGATTACCGTCGCTGGCTTTCAAAGGGGTTCTTTTATCAGTTTTAGCGCGGCGAGTCGAAACTGAAATACAATACAGTGCGCGGAGTGTGTAAGGTCCGCTCGTTGTAATTGCAACGTTGTTGTTGTAGCTGATATTGACGGTTTTTGGAAACAACAGCTCGTCGTCGAGGTACACCTTGCATATTAGATTACAGAGTGCCCACTTGGCAGGTCTGATGCCAGGAACTATTTTGTTCGTTTCCATTTTGAAGGAGAATACGAAGTGAAGGAATACTGGAATATTGGAATACGTAATTGTAAAATGTCGCTGCTGTTTGGTAATTCGTTTAACATTTAAGCAGGAATAATGTGTCAGATTATTTTTTTTAACTAAAATTAGTTTTGTGTCTTGCTGAAAAAAGGATTTCTGGTTTCGAAGGAACAATGAATACTTTTTAAGAACCGTAAATAACCATACAGATCCGGTTCGTTGCCTGCCATTTATCTCCAATTTACTTTCCAACCCTTCTCGATAAAAACTATTCCTTCGATTCTGCAACGCTTCACTCGTCGATAAGCTGCCCCTCCATCGTCCCATAGCCGTCCGAATTTCGAATTACGATTCGACCTACATATGAACGCATCTGTAATCGTCCTTTACATCCACCTCCACGCTAACGACCCCGGAGTTCCATCGAACCAACACCAGCACCCATTAAATTTCCCCACTACATTTCGAGAACAAATTCACCCCCTGCACCATCTTCACCGCATTCCGCCACGAACCGTCTCTCCAGGACGCATCCTTTAACCCTTGCACGCGAAGCACGCCTCGAAAAGAATAACACTCATCCATCCGTGCACACGTACATAAACACGTGCACGTACACGAATAGCCCGTGCATCTAATAAATAGTTGGAGTAGCGCGGCGGACGATTTACCGGGGGAATTTCTTTCCTCGTCTCGTGAAACCTTACACTAGACCGGATACGCATACTTTAAATTCCGAACTCCCATGCTACCAGTCTGCGTCCAGCCAGAAAGACAGAGATGGGACGCGAGCAATTTAACATGGCCAGGGAGAATTTCCCGAAGTTCACCTCCGATACTTTACGTGCCTGCAAGCTACTCATCTCCGTTCTCGATCCACGCCAATTAAACGTTTTTCACCGGCTGTCCACGGGCTGATGCATCGCGTGCGCACCAATGCAATGGTCCCCGATCCCGTGGATTGCACCTTCGATGATAATCACTACCGTACCATCCCGTTCGTACCACGTCCCTATGGATATTCCCCCGGATCTTTTTTATTCTTATTCTTTTATTCTTTTTTTTATCGTCTTCGCCGCAGAAACGAGTCTGGGGTTAATTTGACGCGCCTATCTACGACCACGTGTACGTATACGCCTGTGTTCGATACGGTAGCTTCGACGATGCCACGGGACTGCCTGATTGGAAGTCGTGACCCGATCGCGTTTGCATTGAGTCGAAGATTTTTCGCGTTGGAAAGAAAACGCGACCGATTGTACGTGGAACATAGTGCAGCAAGAAGTTGGTAGATAATATCAGCGTGTCCGGAAATTCCTGACGGAGCTGACTAGCGAAGTTGAAGAAACGATGAAAACGTGGCCGGTCCGGATAATACCAGGAAGTTGGAGAAAAGAGCACGCATAAAATCGGAAAGAGTCGAATCTTCGCGAATATAAGTTTACACCTTTGCCCCGGCGGTACCTACGCTTTCGTCGAATGAAACTATAAAACCCTTGCCACCGACTCTCGCGTACGTCGCTAAAGTAAATAGCACCGAAGTTTAATCAAGGAACGCTAGACGTTACAGCTATTGAAAGAAGTTTGGCACGTCGCATCCGCGTCGCATTCACCTGCCACCTATTAAAAACTAAGAGCAATAAGAAAAGGAGAAAAATTACCTTGAATCTTACGGTGGCCCAATCTCTAAGTGTTCATTCGAACGACAGTCACAATACTCTCGGTGATACGGAAGCATGACAAATTCGCCAGAAAAGCCACTGTACTTCCGGGCATCCTCCAGGAAGGACTAAAGGATCATTAGGGAAAGATGACGGGGTCTTTTGACGAAAACTGTATCGAGCCGCCCGACAAGACAGACGCGTCCCATCGATATAAATAAAGTATCCGTGAAGGGTGATACAGCGTCCACGGGCGGACTGACACAAGAACGGGGCAAATGAAAAATGCCGAAACGGGACGATCAATGTAAATATATTCATGACATGGGGTGGCTGTGCGGCCACGGGGATGCCAGATACACGTATACATGTATGTGTACATGTTTATATATATATATATATATATATACGCGCGTGGACTTTTATAGGATGGGGCTCCTCTCGTCGACGACTCGATGCCACTTGGACGGCACATAATTCACTCTTTGGCAGCTCATTACAATTTAAAAAGGCCTTTGTCAGTGTACCCACCCCGTCCGTGATTTCTTACGAGCTCGCCACTTGCTCTCGCGTCAGGGGCCTGTCACCTTCGGGACCGCGAAACGAGCGCACCTTCGACGACTCGTCCGGGGCGCACGCGGTGGAGAGAGAGTCGCGTCTATGCCACGAAACGAACGGTGAACTCCTTAATTTGCGAATCTCGTGCCGGTTATTTGCGACACCGTCGCTGCTATAGCGTCTGCGTTTTCGCTGGCGGACTTGCTCTGCGGCAGGACTATGATTATTCGAGTCACTCGAGGGAAAGGAGTTTCAGTTGGTGGACGATTATCCGAATTTCTACCGAGCTGCCATTATCTGAAATGCTACTGACAGTGGGCGTCATTCCAGTTATACGAATATTCGCAGCGGTTAGAATTTCTGTTCGAGCACAGTTTGGTTTTTGTGATTAATGAATATTTTGTGATTGTATGAATATATATATTTAAATCGAGACTCGGTTCATTAATCATTGCGAAATTATTGTCTGCGCGGATTCGTCTCTGAATTTATATGCTTTGAAATGTTAGTAACTCCTATTACGCGAACAAGAAAAATATGCAGTCCGATTATATGAGCTGCTGTGCGAGTTCTATTATAAAAATATGCAAACTTATTTTTAATATAGAAAGTTAAGGGTCAATCGAGCGCTTTGGCAATGAGCGGTCGCATTACCAATTTATCGTCAACTATGACATTATTCAAAATACGTTTATAGTTCTGTCTTACAGGTACCTGGTGCCTGTGCTAGTACGTGCCAGAGGGGTACCAAAATCGTCGCCACTCAAATAGGACGTTATCAGAAACGACGAGTCGCCCTTCCTCTTATCAATGTTATCTGCTCAATCAATTACATCGCAGAACAAATAATAATAAAAAAAGACAAGAGCTCGTTGCTCCTCGAAATAGAAACTAACATCAACACGTGTCTATGTTTCCAAGCCTTGCGCCGATCATACGAATTAAGCGGTTCGCGTTATCCCCCGGGACTGTACAAATATTAAATCGGAACATACATAGGCGCACGTACATACCTATCCGTCTACTTGGCGAGCACAATTTTCGACAGGTCTCTCGCCATTTCGAGTGGACGGTCGTTTCAGAACGACAAATCATCGTGTCCGGATCCATGGCCAGTTTTTTGCCCCGGCCGAACGAAAGGAACCGGTCCGTGGGCGAAGAACAAAAGGGGCAGCGACGAGTCGTCCGGTTGCCCGGGATTTCTAATTCCCTGGCTGCTTCGATCGGCCATGTCGAAAGAGAAATGACTCTCTGGTCGCGTTCTCGAGACCGATCCCGTGCAATTACCGGGAGATCACCTTTTGTAGCGAACGATCCTGATGAATAGTCCGGGAAGAGGATCCCTGTCGACAAAGTCATCGCCCGAAACACGGCCAGGCAGCCTCGAAACGAGAACGGGACACGGACGAACGGACTGCGAAGAGAAACATCGGCTACCTGTGCCTTTCGTGTTTTACAGCGTTTACCTCGGCTACTTCGTGTCGCGACGGAGGCGCCCATTAAATGGCCCGGGGTGTTCTATTTGGGGGAAATGACAGGCGGATGGAATTCTTAACAGTTCGACGTTATTCGGAAAGGAGTTTTTTTTTTAGATCGCTCTTGGTTTGAATCGCGCGTAACGATGCGAAAGCGTTCTCGTTGCGAAATGTTCGCGCTGGACCGTCGAAGCGGATTTCGCGAATTACAAGATTCGAATTATTTTTATCGTTGGAATAGACGTGCGTGAAATGTACGGCTGTCCCGCGGGTAACAAGTGTTCGATTCGAAATGAAATTGTGTTGGGAAACGAGACTGCGCTTCTGTCGTCGATCGCAAGAAGGCTGTAATAAACGCCGATGGGAATGCGTAATCGTTTACGATATATTATTATTACTGTTATTACGAGCCTCGTACCGTTTATATCGGGTACGAGTTAATATTTGCAGCGATGTTAATCCCGAATTAATTGTTCAAACGTGCACCAAATTACAGCAGCCCTAAAATTGCTGCCGACGGGCAAACTCGAGTAATCTCTCTCGCACTTCAACGCCAACAAGGCGTCGTGAACTTCGAAGATAATAGTGCAGCGGAAAAATATTTTTAATGCAACTCACGTAATATCCTCAGTTTTTTTTTCGTTTCGTCTTCGTTTGAGAATGTGGCGGTAGGTGAGCGATTTTCTCGCGTTCCTCCGACTGGGAACAGGGGAAGAAGAAGTGGCTGCCCGAAGGAAAATGCAACTGCGTCCTCATGGGACGCGGTCGAAGGTCGAAATTGATATGTATTCCGCGGCGTGGCGCGTCCAATCTATCGCGGGTCAAGCAGGCGGAATTTTAAGCACGATACACGCCACCGTACGTCGAGATCTCCCCCAGACGTCGATATGGGGTTGCTTTGTACGCTCGACATACGGGGTGGCACGGCGGGGCTCCAGTTAAACGACTGTTCTCGGTGGAAACAAAGTTTCGAGTATCCTCGTATTGAGTTCGTTGGATGAATTTATGAAAAAGGAAGCGCGGTCGTCGCTTTCCTTCGTTTCGCTTTGAACATCTTGGAAGACGATCTTCTTGCAGACTTTTGTGTCCGTGCTCAATCAATTACTCGTATTGCGATATTCCGATTAGAACCGCTGACAATGACCTTCGAGGATTCGGTGGATATAGCTAATTTTCGAGGAACGAAGAACTCTGAAAAATAAATCGTGCGCAACGTCGTGAATGATATCTTTCTTAGGTTTTTTAACTTATTTTAGTTATTTTTAATGCGTCGGTTTAGTAACAAGTAAGTAAATTGACATGCAACAATACGCAGAATTTAGGTTCAGTGAAGATAAGAATTCATACGGTTCGTCAATTTATTAACGTACCATTCAGACTGCAGCGACCGAGAGCAAAACGAGTCGATTACAGAATTATTTTCTACGAAGTTTCGCAACAATTAAGAACGGCCAGGATAAATTTTGCCAACAAACTATTTTCAAATCATTTTTCATTCAGCCATCCTTTTTTTCATCAAAATTTATTATACAATCGGAATCCTTTCTAGCCAGAATTACTTAACCACGGTACATTTACAAATATCCCACAAGAGTTATGGGATGATATGATATAGAACTCAGGATCTACACCCTGTATAAGTCACAGTGCGTTCTTAGAACTCGCTGATCGACGACGAGCAAGCCCACCAATCGTTTCTTCTCCGCGCTCGTGAACTTACGAGGACATAAAGCTCGCCCCCATAGCTCGCCCCCATATACATATTACACCGATCCGTATGCGTACTCTTGCGTGGCCACGAAACGGATCGCGTGCGCCCACGGACAAGGGTGGAGCAAAGGGACGCCACTGGTCATCCTAGGAAAATTGAATTTCGTCCCTCTGGGCCACTCGGATGAAGTATGCTGACAGTTGGAAAATTTGCGTTTAACCGGGTGCAGGCAACCCCAACGCCCAAATCTTCCTAGATCTCTTTCCGATCAAGGACGAGTCTTGGAATCTTGGCTACGGTGACAGATCGGACACTTTCTATACCTTTGGGACGAGCAGAGTACAGCGTGGACGGCGTGGCATGTTTTCGGTACCGATAATGATGATACTGTTATTTATAGTTGGTTCGAGCCATTTTGCATTACAAGGGTGCTCGTTGGTTATTTATTTGGTATCGACGGCGTAATGCAGAATGTGAAATTAAGGGTGCAGGTAACATAAAGGGAAATTGCTTTTGTTAAATGTTATTTTAAGATTCAAGTTTCTGTTCGAAATCGAGGAAATCCGTGTCAACTTAAAGTCAATGATAATTAAAGTCGAATGTAATACGACCATCGAAAAATTGCTCAGACGTATAAATAGACAGCCACGGGAACTGCGGGTTTTATGGTTTTACGATTCGATAAATTTATTTCTATCCCCGAGAAGTAAAAGTCCTTTAAGTTCTTACCGCGAAAGGCAAAATTTTTTTCGCCGCACAGTAAAATTCATGGTGCACAGCGCTAATTGTGGGCAGCAATCATTCTTGATTACATCAGAATAAAATAATGGTTTTGGTTATCCCGAAAAAATGTTACACGCTTTTTTTTTATCAGCAATTAAACGTCCAAAGGGGTAATTTTATTCGGCCGGGCCTACTGATATTCAATGTTTCGTCCTGCGTTAATTTGCATATCAATTGCTCGTTAAGATTAAGATAATCTCGTGCTCCTTTTGTTTCTACTAAATGGCAAAAATAATTCGAGCGACTCACCGTGTAACACCCATCCGTGGTGGCACCTGTCGCAGTACCGGATGTGCCGTTTCCCCGGTGTAAACGAGTCGCAGGAACATCCGTTGACGGTGCATCTGATGGACTGAAACCATGCGAAAACGATAATTACGAACAGCTCCGAATACTTGAGCCGCATCGTACAAACTTGAACGCAAGGTAAAGCACCATACGACATATGCATACATATGCACATGTTTATACAAACTGTAATAATTAAAAGGAACGTAAAGCAACCCCTGTACAATTCATATACGAATTTGCACTTCCTGTATCACTTATAAAGATACAAATATTATTTACCACAAAGTACATCACGAAAGGAAAACTTTCTACAAAATTCCACCCTTTTCTCGTACTACACTCACATCCAAACAACAACTTCCGTTTGATATCGACTCTCATAAAAGCGAAGGGCATCGTGTAACGCTCAGAGGCACCGGTCGTTCATTAAGTTAAAAAAAAAAAAAGGAAAAAAAATACAGAAAGAAGTACGAAGCGTCCTCCTTGGGGTGCGTAAAAAGGGGTTCGGAATTTTATTCGTCGACTTTTCAGCCGGGAGGAAATATCCCGGACAGTTTGGCGCGGATTAAAGGATCGTTGCCACGGGCGAGGCGGAAAAGAAAGGGGGTGTGGTATTTTGAGTGACCGTTTGGCATAACGCCACCCCAGAGGAAGCTCGTAAGAGACGGAGGCTCGTCGGATTTTAAGGAACCGTGAATATTTTCCGCCCTTCGGCACGAAATTAACCCCTTGGGAGCCACCATCCAATCCTGCCCCGCGGCCGAAAGGAAGCCGGGCTCGTGGATCGGGCAGTACTTTATGCGCGCGGCGCAAAACTTTCTTTCGCACCGTCGCGGGCTACCTGCAGGCCGCGCTGCAGCCGACGAAAGACGATACAAAAGGAAAGGAATGAGAGAAAAATCCGCGCACTAATTCGCGAAAGTTTTCACGGGAACGGACACGAATCTGCACTAAGCAGCGCCTCGGATCCATATTAAACGAACGATCCCTCGTTTCGTCGAACGACGTTTTCACCGATAGTTCTTGATTTCCGCGTTAACTTAAAAGTCTGTGAAAAGCAGCAGCGGGAAAAGTGCATTTCGAGGTGGGAACTTTGATAGATAGGACGTTCAGAGAAATTAGGGGTAGTGATATAATGTAGTCGTGGACAGCGGACGCAGGTGTGTCCTTGTTGCGATCTTCTGTCGATAATCTGTTGCTACCACCGTGTAATCGTACAAGACTTAAAATTAATTGGCAATATGGTGTCGCAGTGTTGATTTTCTAAAAATTTTATTCCATTTCGACCGAAAGTGCGAACTTACAAAAACAATTGGAGCGACGACAAGGAAATATACTTGCGTGAAATTTTCTATTAGAATAAACGACAGTGACCAGTAGTTGCATAAATGATCATTAAAGGCGTTCTATTAAAAATGTCATCTCCTCCTCCGCGTCGCATCGACCCTATTTGAGACAGGCTAAATTAAGCGTAAAGACTAATTCCAAGGTATCACGGACTCAAATATAAAAAGCGTCGAGGGGGTTTTGTTCCACGGTGTTTCCCTTCTGCGTTACGCAGGCGACCGCTAATATCGCCATATAATCTGTCGCCGTTCGGAATAAATAACCCGCTGCGAGGCTAATAAAATTTGCCCGCGGCTAAATTTCCACAGCCAACCCGGTTCGACTCGCCTCCGTTTCTCGGCGACAGAAGATTTCCCGCGATGCCATGGGACCCTGTCTGGATAGAGACACATGGCCAACCAAGGTATACAGTAGATATACACCGTACAAGCTGCATCCATTTGTCTTTATATTAGCGGCATACGCCGATGGCACGCTATAACACCCCTCCAACGTTCCACGGCAAGCAAGAACGTATACACCCGTCCTTTAATTCCACGGTGAAGCCATATATTATATGCAGGTATATTATAAGGGGTGTTTTCCTCGCGCGAGATAAAATTCGCTAGACGACTCTGGGAGTGATAGCGAGTGGAAATATCCTGAGATATATTTCCGTTAACTGTTTAAGCTCTAAATTGTTGTACAATTACAGCAGAAATAATTTTTACACATTTCCCTGTATTATTTGTGGTATTTAATGTTTCGCGAGCAAATATGAGAACCTGTGCACTACATGTGCGATAAGTAAATTTTATCCGGCCAGGTTTAATACATGAACCATTAATTCGTAATACAGAGTAATAATTCCTTCAGATTGTTAGAATCACATCGACTAGGTAATAATATTGCAACATGTCAAAACTGGAAATCGCAGTAATAAAAAAATTAAAAGAAGCATTAAAAGAAGATAGCAGACAATTAATTACTATCGTTATATTTCTTTTACTTTCCCATTGATCCTTGAACCTTGAAATCCTTCAAATCCTTGAAGTGCTTTTTTTTTTGGTTCTTGAAACATTCACATGCAACCCTTTCGAAACTGAACTAGAGTATGTTCACAACATATACTTCGAACATTCTCCAAGGTAGCCACGATGGATCGGGTCACGAAGACCTACGAGGACGTAGGTTCAGACCTACGATGACGCGTTTCGCCATCGGGCCACCAGCTTCCTATTGTCCCCAGGACATTGTTTTGCATGTCCTGGTCCGTCGCGGACCGTCTCTTACGTTATCGTTGGGCATGGAAGGCAATAACGTTTTTACGAGCCACGAAACATTTATTGCCGGCTCTCTCTCTTCCGTCTCTCGTTGGTTTATCATCTCGTTCCTTCGCTTAATACTCCCCGCTGAAGGACGCCGCGAGCAGCTTCTGTATATTTTTCGCGGCTGTATATCTCTCGATTATGCCGGGAACGGCGCTGCAACAACGTCGACGAGTTCATCAATTCGCCGTTTTTCTTGTTTTCTGTTTTTTTTAAGGACTACTCGGTACCGCTGATCAAACGGGTCCGTTCCGCGAATTAATGGAACGTGCATGTGTGAGTGCGCGTCACCGTGCTTCTGACAATTTGTTGATATCGATGTGACGTCTGACCGTGCCTTGTTTTTATCTTTTTTTTTTTATGCAACAAGCGTGGATTTTTTGTAGCGACCTCTGACAAATTATGCGAATTTTTCGACATTCGCGGACGATCCTTAAAATGAAATTGAAGATATCCCTTTACTATCGCGCACTCTTGTGTTAGTTTACTCGTTTCGTTATTAACGCGTCATAAAAATAATTGCACACGCTAGTAATTATAATACGAGTAATAAAAGAGGCTGATAGCTTCCTAATTTCCTGTACAAATTGAATATTTCTTCGTGAAGTGCTTAATACCTGCTTAATAAACAAAAATTCGACCGTCGATAAGTAATCGAGTATGACGAAAGGACATTCCGCCCGAAGAAAGCACAGAAATTTCACCTTTTTTGTTCCCAATTAAAAGAGACGCAAGGTGTCTGGATCGTCGGCTTTTCGGGCGCGTGGCGTTACACGCACTTTCCATTGTGTTACGCTCGTGAAAAAAGACTGACGGCGCACGAGCCCCGAAATTACCGCCCCGCGTTCACGGTTCCTTTTTTTTTTCCCCCAAAAAACGTGAACCACAGCCGCCACTCTCGAAGCCCTGTCTTCGATCGTGATCGATCGTTACCCTTCACCCTACCATGATTGCACTTCTGGCTTTTCAAAAGGGTGAGTGGAGAATTGAGATTTTCTCCTAGCAAATCGATTCTATTGTCGTGGCTGTCAGTGCATTAGGCACGAGGGATGGTTTCAATGGTTTTCCAATAATAAATTTCCCTGACAGCTATGAATAAACGTAAATAGCAACGTAGACGAAATAATAATACAACAAAGTAATTTGAGTCCACTTCTCTGGCTCGGTATTTCTTCTTCGAGAACGAATAATTTCTGCACAACCGGATGTCACGTTCCTCGACGAACCAGCCTTCTACATGTCCCCGAATTGCGATCTTCGTACCAATCGCAACAATTTTACCCACAGAACCGTGATGTCCAGGTCCGCCTCTGCTCGGCCACGAACTAATACCAAAGCGTTACGCCCGCCAACCGATAACGTAACGCCGTTCACGTTACCAATATCGAATCATCGAACTAATCACGGCTTCTTGTCATGACCGGCGGAAAACAACGCGACGAAACGTCTAGATTTCGGGACGAACGATCCCGTGGGCGCAACAACTCCCGACACCGGAATCGAACATGCACCACCGCCGTATTGTAATCCAAACGGGGAACAAACGGCCTACAACTCCGGCCGTTACAACATATCGGGGTACGATAATTAATTGCGCGGATATGGATTACACGAATTACGCGAACGTATATTTCCAATCAATAGCGCCGGGCGATATGGCGTGGCGGCGATGATCATTATCGTTAGAATTCGCGAACGAAACCGCGGCGCGGAGTTGCGCACAATGCGGCCGTGTATTGTTAAACATATCGGCCGATGGTTCGCGTAACGTATTCCGCTTTGGAATTTGTTAACGAGCGGAACGGAATTGAACGGCGGCGATGAGCGAATTGTCGAGGGGATTTGTCGCAGCGAGATTTGCTACAGTTCCGGGGAAGAATGTTAATTAACGTGCTCTCCTATTGTACTGCACTGCATCGTGCATCGCTAAATGCGCGTCGATCGGTCGATCGGCTGGGAAGATTTGTAATGCGTTCGTACGTCGAACTGCGAGGTTTACGGCAGGATTACTATTGCACTGCCGCGAAAATTCGGATGAACTATGTGTGCGCACACGAGAAACTTCATTTCGACTTTGCACTTAGCAAATATGTCGCAACGTGTATGCAAATCTCCATTCTCGTTACACGTTTCACGGTCAGAAATCTCGAATGACTTTCGTATGTTTAAAGAAATCATTTGCATGATTTCGATCCCTCGCTAAATTCGCATTGACCTGAAACCGAATGCAACGTGTACTGACGCTAATTTAATTCGTGGCGGTATACTTTACCGTACACCAGCGATTCTTATACGTTTCGAAGTCACGGGACGCACGTGATTGTCAGGAACATTTATTGAGAACTGGAATCACCGTGGTCGCGAAACTAATAGCAAAAACATGTACGAGCATTCGCTCGCAACGAAAGTTCCAAAGTGCCATATGACATGACAGTTGCGACAAATTCTCGCAACACTAATAAACACTTCCAGAGTAACTTTTGCTGTGCAACTCGTGCAACAGTGTTCCAAGATCTGTCTGCCAGTAACGCGTCAATGCATTCCATCTCCGATCTCACGACTTCCCCAGCGCGTACAATAGTCGTGCTCAACCGTCTCGCGTGTCCCCACCTTATAATCCGCCCAAAATCTCCGTCACCCGCGCGAGCAAAATCGTCGCTCAATAATAGATCCCCGGTCCCGTTTCGAACGACCATCCGCCGAACGGTCAGACGGGGGAAGAAAAGCGACGTTTGCGGCCGCGGGTCGAGCACGAAAGGGAACGACGGATCCGATCAGCGAAACGCATAGTCCAGCTTAAATCCTCCAACTCATTAATGGCCTCGCAACGTCGACGCTCGCAGCCCGGCCAGCTTTATACTTGAGGTTTAATTCGCGCTCTGGTCAAATTAATTTGCGACGATGAACGAGTTTCCCGGCCGGCCCTGTTAGCGTTGCATTTCGAATGGAGGGATTTAGCCCCGTTCATTAAACACGAAGCTTCTGCATCCATCGGCAGATTTGGCCGCGGCGCGGATCCGTATACAATCCCACGTCATCGTCCTCGAGTGCTGTCGAGTTTTCGTACTTTCCTGCCCGCATCCCGGCCTCTCTGTATCTCTTTGGTATCGACGCGAGCGAAAACCGTGGCTGCGATTCTATCGGCGGTTTCGCGGGGGTTGTGTTTCAGGCCGGATCGGCATCGAGCGCGTTTGCCTTGAAGGCAGGAGCCGGCCGGTCTCGCCGATTCGAATGGAAAATAAATCGCGTCCGGATTGTTGTTCGGAACGGCGAAAGGTTTTTGATCACGACGGAGCGGGGAATTCGGGTGTATCGACGAGCAGAGAGTGGCCATTGAGTCAGTTTTCAGTTAGCCGGTTGGATGCAGTGTTTGCCGGAACGCTTCGAGTGTGAAACTCTGGGCGGCGCGCTCTTTTTAGCCGGCTGGCCTTTGAGGTGGGGCGGCTGTTAACTGGAGAAATTGCCTGGCGAGAGATTATCGGTAGGTGAATTCCTGCGACAACGGCTGGGGAATCGAAACGGGGCATGAACGGGGTGTCTCCGGCGAGGGAAAAGTTCGGTGGTTGATAACGGGGCGGTTGATTAGAAAATCGAGGCGCGATAAGAATATCTTGAATAGCGTAACATTTAAATGACATCAAAGAACACCTGCCAACTACTTGTCGATTTTCTGCACTCTTAAGAAATGTTGTTCGGTATTTGTTTAAACGCTGACCGGCTTCGGAATAGAGGAACGCTTCGCCCAGCGAACGTTCTATTGATTACCATTCTCTCGGCATATTCTTTCTACGGTCGATGTGCGAATAATATAAATACAAAGAGTTTAATTTTCGATCGAACATCACTATACCTCGTTGTCCGCTGATCAACCTGGATCCTCGAAACGACCAAAAAATGAGGAAAACTTCCCCGTGCTCCCCACTGGACGCGTGCAGGCGATTTAAAAGGAGCAATTGGCACCCTTCCCGGTTAGCATAGGGCAAGGAGACGCGTGTCGATGTCGGGGAAACGCAGCGGAATGAAAAAGGCAACGAGACGAATTTCCCGTGGCCGTTCCTCATCCTGGCAAGCTTCACGCGTGTGGCGGAATAATGAAATGCTAACAGCCTGGCTGCGTTTAGCATATTGTCGCGGCCACAATGGCAATTTGCGTGATATATCTGGTCGTTTTCTCGGAACGCGTTCAAATGTAGCGGAATTAACTGGCCTTCCGAATCGCCGCGGAGGAGACGCATATTTCGCGGCGGCGGTAACGTTCGCCAAAATTCGACCGACTAATAATTCCCCGGGACGTATTTCTTTCTCATGGTGGGACAGTTCTGAGAGGCGGTAAGGGATGAGAGGCATTCGGATTGGTTGTTTGCTTCTGAACGTCGCTGGCATCTGCTTTGTATTCGTGAAAAGTGACAGATGCTAATGTAGCCCGACATTAAGTGTCAGGGGCAGACAATGAATTTTCAAGCAGAACCAAG
Source organism: Nomada fucata (assembly GCA_948146005.1). NCBI lineage: Eukaryota > Metazoa > Arthropoda > Insecta > Hymenoptera > Apidae > Nomada > Nomada fucata. The sequence continues at coordinate 9,958,964 of OX411275.1, read as the reverse complement.
GAAATAATTGTACAGTCATTTATTAAGTCATCGAGATTCGGAAGTCCTGAACTGTACATTTACATATGGAGGCTTCAGAAGCCGATACGTGTAAGTCCATTCGCGTTCGAACCGAGATAAATAAGGTTTTCGCAAATTGCTTGGAAAGAAATGACCATGTTAGTACTGTCACCTTATTGCTTATGTACGAGACCAGTGGCTTAATTGATTTATCACCTGAAAGTTTTTTAATAATAAAGAGTTTATTGAACAACTAAACTCATGTTCAGAAAAGTTGAACTAACAAGACAAGAAATTATCCTAATATAACCTTCTTTTTATGCCACTTTTCAAGCAAAATCCTCTTTCGATACAAAATTATTTTACAGTCGAATTCGTGTCCAAAGTAGAACCCCATCTGGCAATAAGAGTTCCAAAATTGTCCACTTCAGATTGCACATTTGCGCATTTCAGGACGATATCATTTCGCGCTAAAAACTATTGTCCCTAACGGCCTGCTGCCTAACGTTAATGCACCAAGAAAACTGTACGACTGTTCGATTAATTCATCCCACGAACGACGAGCGAAGATTATTTAGCGTCCCACTAGCCGGGGGATAGAGGAGGACCACACGTAGGGAACAGGGTCCTGCGTGGACGATAAATATCGCGGGGACGGCGACAAAATATCGCGAAATAAGAAAGGTTCTCCAGTGGGGTTGACAGACGGCACCCTCAGGAGCACTAAGTCACGGCCTATGCTAACTTTCTACCCTGACCGCCCCCTCTCTATTTCCAACCGATGAAATAATATCGCCCCGATTGCTGGCCTTGATCCATGTAGCGTGAAACGTCTGTTATCCGGGGATTCTTCGTGAACAAGTCGCGTGCGATAATCGCGAAGGGATGGTATGGCTCTCTGTGAGGACACGTGGTTTCCTGCGGAACGTCTTTGGCAAGGAATTCGAGTGAGCCTTTGTCGATGGTTCTACGGGGGTGGGGGGGGGGCGCATATTATTGGGCCAAATGTGTGGAAATAGGGGCGCGGAAAATAATTTCGGGCCGGCTTCTCGTGGCGGGTAAGATAATTAACCCCCATAGGGAAATTTGGGGCAATCTGATACGAAACCGAGACGGGAATACTCTTTTCATATTTAATACATATGGCACATATGGTTGCCAATATTTTAACTACACTGTATAATTTTGTCGAGTCAAGATACATAGAATTGTAGCAGGTACGCGTCATTGAAGAAGATAATCTGATAGAGACGCGTCATGATGGGCCAAACGGGTTCCGGCCTTTCTTGGGGACTGAATGAAATGTTTAATCAGTATGAAAGTGGTCGTAATACGTATCAAAAGGGATAAAAAAAATCCCGTTGCTTAAAGAATTGGCGACACCAAATTGATTAAGGACATAGCCCTATTTAATTTGTTAAAAAATATGTTCTGATGACACACAGCCTTACTTAATTTATTAAAATCTGATAGCTGGGTTATAAATTGCACGACTGGAATCTAGCCATTGATGGAATCGTGAAGCTTTTATACGTATATTGTAAAATTTATAACCTAACGGGTCAACTATGCCGGCCCGAAGGAGCGGCGAAACGTAATTAAATTGAAATTTCAATGGATGCATGCGAAATCATTATGCCCGACACATTTAACCGTTCATCCATAGAAAAGGATTGAACGAGCAGCTTTGTATTAAATTAAGTCGAACAATATCTGGGGAACAACTGATACTCTCAATATTTACGATTACACTTTTTCGAGAGTATCGTGTGCATGATTTCTAATCTCGATTCGAAATAATGGAGCATGTATCGTAATTAAATATAATGGAACATAATCAATGAACGGTACATTAGCCATAATGCAGCATGAATTAATTTATATCTAGCGAAAAAATAAACAAAATCGTTTACCCGCAACGAAAGTAAACGCACTATTATTATTATTATTATTATTATTATTATTATTACTATTATTATTATTATCAACGTACATATGGCGTACAAATAGAAGAATACAAGAATATATAAATATATATATCAAGATAATAAAAGCTGTTGTGGAATTATTAATTAAATTGTTAATGCATGCGATACACAATTCATACTGCAGCGTTTCTTAAAATAATATCTCCGATTTTGAAGGAACAATAATATAAAATATAACATATTTTTACCTCGACAAAAAAGCACAAGCGGTTTAAATAAATTTGGAAATACCTTTTACTGTAGGTACCTAAACATTTTATTTCTGGAAGTGTAGAAAATAGATTCATTCGAAACCCTTCGTCGTCATTAGTCACAAGTCCCAATTATCAACTAAAATTACAAAAACTATCAGAACCATAATTAACGGTTCCTTCCTAGCAACGGTTAGCAGAAAATTTGTCCGATTTGTCATCTATTTTTCCTCTTGTCTCTGTGAGCCCAGCCAGGTAGCAGAAAAGCCAGGCAGAGGGTGCTTTTTAAATCTCATTATTACAGCTGCGATGCGAAAAATAAGCAAAGCTGCCGTCCTGAAGAATATAATCCGGGCTTAGCCGGAAAACGACGATCACGCGTGCATCCGGTTCGTGCTTCTCCAATCCTGCCACGCGCCACGTGGATTTCTTTCTAATGCGATAACTAAGAACAATGACACCCGGCGGTTTGCGAGCGCAACCCCTCTGCAAAGTAATAACTCCCTTAATTTCGCGAGCTCCGTTACGGAAACTAATAAATATGTGCCTACAATATTAGTTTGTCCGATTATTTTTCCCGTCAGTATTGCAATTGTATGCAAATCGGAAATGTAATTGATCTATATATTAATTGCCTTTATTGCATGCACGCGGTCCTGCGTCCCCTGTTAAATTAACATGATGTCTGACCTATTATAAGCAAAGAATCATATTCTTATGAATTCTTTTTTTATTACGTATTGTTACCGTACTGTTACATATCATACACACTAAACAAGATACATCAAATATCAATAAACCTTAATATCATAGCATCGAAGACACTAAACATTGTTTTAAAAAAACGAATGCTTACGTGCCCAATTTTTTTCCATACTACATACCTCGACCCTGTAATTTCCACTAACATAAATGCATTGTCAATCGCGATCGATGAACGAAGATTCGCTAATATGCAGTTGCTCAACACTAAACCTACCGACACTTCATGTACAGTATACCTACCTCTACCGAGACCATTTTATATTTTGTATAATATCGAAGGCAGATAACAGTCAACTTAACAGTGAACAAAAATACAGTCTCATCTATTTAAAAATAAACAATGCATATTTCATTCTTCTGCATCGCATTCTTAACTAATCGCAGGCTATTCAACTGCGCATTGCAAACTTTAAGAACATGATTGTTTTAGCGTTAAACATCGCCACCTCCAGCAACAGAATAATCCCCTCGCCTCACGTCCCTATATAATAACATATATTCCCGTTCCATGTTCATCACCCTCTGCACCCCGCATTCCACGATTCATCCTCCTACATAACAATAACAGAGAAACTGAAGTAACGTCCATTCGGTGGCCAATCCTTTTCCCCCGGGTTCCGCTCCCTATAACAATACGTGTATAGTGCACACGGGCACCAACGGGTTCCAAATCGGGTCGTAACTTCGGACGTTCGATGCACGCCAGGCCACCGGCGCTATTTGGCAGAGGAAGGCCGTAATAATAAGGATGATCGTCGCCGTCGTAAACGCGATATCCAAGGAAACGCGCGGCAGAGATACGCGAGGATTCCGTCGCGGCAGCCCGCGGTAAGGATCGCCGCGAGGATCTCGCGGCCCATTCTCGAGTGGACGATGGGGTTGAGAAAAAAAAATAGGTGACTGGACATTTTAATAGAGCGAGTTTTCATTTATCGTCCCTATTCATCGGCAATTTCCGATTGAGTCGCCGTCCTCCTACCCCGGGGGATCGATCGCCATTGTCTCGTCGTGTCCGCTCGACTTTTCATCCCGACGGCCACACCTTTGCGCCGCGCCGCTATTCTCCGGCCGATCGTTCTGCGAAAATGAAGCGTAATGGCGTAATGGCCGGTGGTAGCAGGGAAACGCTTCTGTTACACGCGACACGTGACACTTTAGTCGGCACGGCCGTAGGGTGGAGGATGATTCGAGGAGGGTTGAGGAAAGGGGTGATGGTTTCAGGGTATTCTGGAGTGAAGAGGTCTCGGGATGTTCGCTCGGACTGATGGGTTTTATTTTAACCCTTTCTCCGTGGCGTTCTTAAAATCGGATGTGTGTAGGTATAATTGACAGTGTAATGGTGCAGGGTTTATTAATATTGTGGAAATGGTATGGGGATAAATTATGTGAGCAACTTTAGTAATGATATTTTGTTATTTTAGAAGGTTTGAATAGTGCTTTTGGGAAAGGATTGTTACATCTGTTAAGACGTGTGTATGTATACTCGAAGTGAAAGGGTTTTATTTGGTTATACATAGGATTTTATTCAGTCGAATAATGGATTCGCACGTTGCAGGGCGAAAATGAAGAGTAATATCTTTATATTGCATATCTTCTTTCGCGTAATGTCTTTATCTACATTTAGTACAAGTTTAATAAAAGAAAACACTTCTTTGAAAGCGCAGCCAATATTTAGCTGCTCATACTTTGTCTGACCGTTAACTATTTTCTTTTCTATGCAACATATTTTCTGTAAAATTTGGCGAATTCTTGAACTGTTTTAATCAATTTTAATTTACTTTCACACCATTTGAGCCTTGTCAAGCATCACATGCTGATCACCTGTTTCACCTAACCAAATTAAAATCTATTATCAAATGCATATTATTCCTTAAATAGCCAATCGCTACCCCCCCACCTACCATTTGCCCCCGCTACTCTAATAAATTCGAGCCTCCTCGCCTTCTATCTATTCCTCTTCCTCCAATTCCACTTTTCACTGCGTGTTCATTACTATATAATCGTCATCACCTCGGGGAACTTTGCGCGTCGGTTGTTGGCAGTTCGTCGATTCCAGCAAGCAGTACTCGAGCCCGATCCTCGGGACCCGGTTGCCTGATGGCTTTCTGACACGGGATGTCCTTTCCAGGTAAACGTGCCTTCCACCTTCCGAGTGTATCGTGACTTCGAACCTTTCGATCGACTACGCCCATCCAGGACGAATAGGCGCTGCCCCATATCGCGAATGACGATTCGAAACATCGATATCACTTTGGAGGAAATTCGAAGGAAACGGCGACGCGACGATAGTCGAATATCTCGATCGAGATAATACGCTGCGAATCCGATTCGAACTTCGACGGTGAAAATATTAATGTCGTGCGAATACCGTAATGAAACGAGGTAATATCGTGAACGAGCTGCCCTTTTATTTTCGCAGGAGGGGCGTGTGTGGTTATTTTTGGTCTCGCAATTATTCTATCGGTTCAAGAATTCATAAGCTTAGATATGATATTCGTAGGAAAGGGGTTTACGGCCGTATTGGAATTTCAAACATAGCAATTACGCGTGAACTGAGACTAATCCTCAATGCGGTACAACTAATGCATTTTTTAGACAGCTGTGATATTTAATTGCGATTTTTGTTAATCTTATCTCTTCACAATGTACGATAAATATACGCTATAAAGTCAGTGAAATGTCAGGGGACTACGCTGCGTTGAACCGTCGTCAATAAAATTGTCCCGCGAAATGCTAATAAATTAACAATGTAGTCGCTTACAGTTAATTCAGCTTACGGGCAGAACTTTAGTACAAATTCGAGAACGAACAATTATTTCGTTAAAACTTAATAATTAAACTTCGCACACGCGAAGAACGGTACTCCAGGAACAAAGATGAGAGGAGAAAAAGGTTCGGAAAGGCATGAAAAAAAATATCTCGTAGCAGCAGCAACATTCAATATCGGCTCGTAATTAATGCCCGAGCGATTGCAACGGATTATCCGGCAAGTATATAATCAATCAGGCAATCGTCCAGAACAATACAGACATCGATCCCGGACAAAGAGGCCAAGAGGTATGTAACCAAGCGGCGGAATTCTAGCGAGGAGAAAGGTCCTGGATGGAAAGGAACGCGTGTCAGCGGCGGCAAATAAATAATAAGCGGCGTCGATTATGGAATTCCGAAGCACTGTCAGCGTGGACGTTTCACGTCCGCGGAATTCCCGTGATTCAAGCGTGGACTCCGTGTCGAAAGGACGTCGATTACGTTACCTCGATGTCGAATCGCGATGACAATCCTATCCACGGTCCAGTGCCATCGATTTATACGCGACAGGGGAATAGATATCGAGTACATCAAAATAATGTCCAATTGAGGTAGGTTCGAACCGAACGGAAGATCAGCGACTGAGCCTTGCTACTAACAATCAGTAGTCCTTAAATACGAGGTGCGCTGAAACAGTTCGCGGAAACGGTTAAATTTCTCGCGATAGAGAGATAGGTTTCTGAACTTATTTCACATTCATTCTTAACGTCTGTGCCAAATTTCGTCGATATTGGTTGCCTAGGTTACGCGTTACGAATGAATTGTACAACCACGCGATTTAGGATGATCGGTGAATTCATAATGAAGGAGCAAAGAGCAGCAGCTACACGTCACTATCGATTCAGGAATTTCTCGCGAAATATAACGTGACCTATCGATTTTCACCCGTCACGGCTCCCCTGCGATTATTCTCTACTTCCCAGAATGAAGGAAACGATAAACAGCGTTTCGAAATCGTCGACGAGATCCGCGAACTGTGCAGCACAGATGAAACTGCGCTCCAGAAACGTTTCGACGACCGGAAGACGCGCCGGCAGAGAAACGCGTTTCACCCCTCCGGGGATCGCTTGAAATTTCGACGAACAAACAAATACTTTTCCAAACGGAGAAAAGCTGCCCGCACCTTTCGATCGCGCCTCGTTGTAGCCAAAGCTGACTCGAATCGAACCCGTCGACAGCTCCGTCGTTGAAACGTTCCGCGGCACAGCTTATCTAAGGCTGTTCCAAAGTGCAAAGGCGTGAGTACCTCGCGACACGGTCTTTCTCAGGGGTGTCGCGAGGATCGCGCAGGGGGTCGAGGTTTCGCGAATAAATCGGAGCCTCAAAGGGACATTAAAGCCACGGGGCGACCAATAAGTCCCGCGGGCCGTGTTCACCGTGGCGACCAAGTTCGTCCCCTCTGCCAGTGAATTATGAACGCGTCGCGGCCTGTGTTTCGCGCATGCCGCACGCACACGGCCGGGCCTGCTCGCTAAACGAATAATAAACACGTGTACGTCTATGCGTAATAGATGCGTCTGCGTGAGCCGTAGGTACCGGCCGAGGGTCGACGGGCATAACTTGCACGGGCCCGTCTTCGATGCACAGGGTGTTCAGGGAGAATGCAGTACCTGTGACGCTTCTATAGCATGGTTGATTCGTACCGCGATCCCCCGGAGTATGCACCTTGTTACTGGAGGGTTGCAGGTGAAATTTCCGCGAATCCTCGAAGAGTGAAAGCAGAACGTCCGAGGTTGGTAAAGCGAAAGGGACGGGGGATGAATTTGCACGTTTCTTCATTACATATCTAATATCTTAACTGCACCCTGACCGTGTAATATCTCAGTAGCGCCCAATAACCTGCAATGCTACAAATAAATAAAAGAATAACATTAGTAATAATAACGACCAGAGTAAAACTTTATTCGCAACCGGTAAATCCAGTTCTACCTCGCCGTGTTATTCTTCCTCCTCTCACAATGTTGGTCACCTTTGTTCCAAACCGGATCGTATCTTAATTCGCGCGGAACTGAAACACGACGAAACACGAAGAAACGATCGCGATGCTGCAGTGGGGGATCGATGATCGAGGTTTCCGCGAGTTCGTGGTCCGCGGGGTCGGAGGGTCGGGCCCTTTTCGGTCGGCCCCGTGGCCGCAACCCCGTCGGGGCCGGTCGATGCGTGATATATCGGCTCGTAAAAATCGCCGGGAATAAAATATCTCCGCGGGATCTCGGGGCGAAGGTCGCAGTCGCCGAAAGGGCCCCTCGCCGCGGTGCAACGCGTTTATGGGTGACCGGGTACACGGACGGGCCGCCCTCGCACACGTATCCGTAGGTGCGAACATTGTTAACAAGTCCCGTATTTTATACACCGGTGGAGAAAACAACCGGTCGGCTGCCGCGACGGGGATCGTTCGTGCCAGGGGTGCTCCGTCACCCGCCGTTCAATTGAACCGCGACGAAATGGCGGAAATCACGCGGTGACCACCTGCGCTCGTAATTACCCCAACGACGACGGATTACGCGCGGAAGCCGTTCAAGTGGATACGATTCGCGATCGGGAATCCATTTTTGGCGCAGCGTTACGCGCGTCGGCGGTAAAGTGGATTAATTTATAAATACTCGGGGCGTGCAAACGCTCCGATGGAGATTCCTATGTATGGTTCTCGGTGTTTCAATTCGGTTTTAATTTGGTCTGCCCGTTGTTTTAAGGGGGGGGATGATTTCGTCCAACGTTTGCGGAGCACTCCTCGTGCATTCGGCCTGCAAAGCAATTTATTTTACGATAGAGAGGTGAGGAGGTAAAAAGCGTTCGATGGCGCGGGCTTTGTAAAAATTAAACTATCGTTACACCGCGGGGAATGTACGTCGATGGACGTCAAATTCAATCCTTCAACCCCATCTTGCAATTAACTGGCGTTGAATATTGTGTTAATTAAAAACACCCCCAAAACTGAGATTCTGCGCGCGAATCATCTGGGCCAGGCGCTTTGAAGCAGATAATTTCGATTCCGTGGAACTATTATTCATTTCGATTCAATCGAACGCAGCTGATTTAAAATTTAATTGCTCCAACCTCAGTCGATAAGCTTCTTCGTCGCACCAACCCTTCGACATTCCCAGTCCCCCGTAAACGCTGAGCCGCCAAGCAACCGATCTGACGATCCAAAAATCGTCGCGCCTTGCGAAAGAAATCGCCTCGGCGTGAAAAACCGTCCTCCAGTCGTCGCTATTATCGCTTCTAATAATACTAAATCGAAACTCCGCTCCCCGATTGACTCGTAGGGCCCGGGGCGAGAAAGCTCGGTGCACGGTGAACGCATCCAGGTCGGCGGGCGCATAAATCGCTCGCGATCGCAGCGTGAAGCGCGGTCCGCGTGAATAATCGTAGCATAAATAAAAGGTCGATCGCGGCGACGTCCATTAACGCGTGTTAGGGCGACGTTAATCCGTTGAAACGCATTTAAATTTCCCCGCTTATGTCGGGCCCGCGGACAATGTAAATAATTCTTGATCGATCGGATATCGATGACCGGCACAGGAGGACGATCGTGCATTTACATATAGATAGCGCTGTCAATGTAAATTATTGCGGCAATAACCGACAGCTATATCAATTTATCCTCGTTTCGACCTTCTTCTTTCTTCGTCCGCCGCTTTCCTTTTTCTTCCTCCTGCTATGCACACTTTCTTCCGTGCGCCCAGGGTAAAAACGTTGCGGGCCGCTCGCGGGGCATGCCCCGGCCATCGAATCGGGGCCACGTGCGAGACAATTTCACTTGTTACGTTGCGACGACGCGATGGTAATGGCGAAACCGTTCTCGGCTGCAGAAGTTATCGTTAAACACGCGGACGACCGTGCATGCCCGATTGATTTGTCAAATACACGTGAAAGTTCCGTGCCGTGGCTTCGAACGGGGCTGAAAAATATTTGGGGCCCAGTTGTGAGTATTCGTTGCAGGTAGATGTTCGACAGACTAGTGGAGACGTCAAGTGCAAGGTGTCCCATTTCCCGGTCGGAGATCGGATTTTAATAAAACCTCTGTGGTTCTACTTTGGAGGGTGGTTTCATCCCTTGAACTCGAGTTACCGCGACTAAAAGAAGAATCGCATGGAATGCCAATTCGATGACCAGGGGCTCCACGTTAGCACTGAGAACCACCTTGTCGGCGACGGTATTTTGCAAAGGCTGTTACCCGACCAGCTATAATTCCAAGCATAAACACTGATTTGGCACGAGCACCGTGTCTCGCCGCGTTATGGAACAATGAAGACTGTTTACCGTGATTAACTCCTTCGGTGAACGAGAGCGAGGATTCACACTTCGCCGATATATGCGAATGGAGAAGGTTAAAAATCGTCTGGCTGACTCACGGCTGAAGAGCATTGGCACGCGTTAATTCTTGACGAAGAATGCAATTTATCCGCTGATAATATCGCCACGGAGGGTACCCAAGGTGCGTGTTACTGTTTGTTTAAGTAATTGGACCAATGGTTCGGACGAAAGGGTTGGTTTGATTTATTAATTAGCTGAGAGAAACGAGTCCCCTGATTACATTTTAGCGAACTTCCTGGGCGTGAAATAAATCAGTGACAAAAGTTTAAATAAAACTATTTCGCGTTTTCCTTTAGCAATACCATTTCCCTTAATTAAGTACCCTTTTTAATTCTGCAACACAATTTTTCACAAATCAATTTCTTCTTCTCATTATTGATATAGTAATTACGTTTAGCGGCACCGCAACGAACGACTTGAAAGAAAATACTGCGTCTGAAATATTTTTCATAGGAACTGATAGATAGAACATATTCGAGATGAACGAAGCAGGAAATGTATCACAGTTTCCATAGTTAGTAATCGTTTCGTGCAGCTTTGGTTTTCATTTCGACTTCTATAGAAGCACACCTTTCTCGATTGCATTTACATGCACGTGCAACATGGAGAAAGGAGTACGGATGACTTGGAGTAATGCGTCACGTCAATCCACGCTAGCGACTGGTGCACAAGTGTACCGTCATCGAGTAATGCATCGGGAGATCAATGTCCTTCGGTGTGTTTTGTTATTTAGGTTGCTGGCGCAACGCGCGCATGAGATATCATGCGGAATATTAATTCATTAATTAGCGTCGATGTACTACAAGCGGGCAAACGTGGACGGTGGTATTGCCAACATCTCGCAGTCGTTCAAAGCAGCTAATCACAGCTTATCCTCCACTGGGATACATTAAAACAAAAAAATATTACTACTAAGTAACAAAAACGACGGCAGCCCTGAAAAGGATTCTTTCACGTTCACGATATTTATTGGACGATACGCGTTGTATAAGTACTTATACTTAAGACGATCCGAGGTGGAACAATGTTGCAAGGCAAAATGAAATGCTCTTAAATGTTCGACGCGATAATAACAGCGTATTTATCATATGCCAAAAATTGTTATAATCAAGTGGTGCTCCAATTATGGTAAGCAGATAGCAAGTAATTTAGAATCCGCATTTGTAGCACGCATAATGTAATATAAAATGTGAGCTGCTATCAAAAATGGGGTACGGTGTTTCGTCCGCGATTTATAAATCGCCCACAAAAATTCACCCAAGACGGACAAGCCCAGCAACGCGTTTAACAAACCACTCCTCCGCCAAATCGTACAACTTCCACCACCTCGTAGCGCTGCACCGGGAACGCATCCTCCTCCAGAGATCCCTCAGCCCATCGCCCAGCGTCTCAAAATGCAATTACACCGCACGTAACGATCGTTCTCGTTACCAGCCCCTCCGCCACCGTAATATCGAATCGATCAGCGCGCGAAGTCCGTCGTTGTATCAGCGAACGAGGATAGAAAAACTCGTCGATCAACGATGAACCATCTACCCTGTCCAGTCGATAGAGAGCCGCCACGCCGGCCGGGCAGCGAGAAGCGACCGAAGAAACCGGGAGAGGAGAAGGATGGAGAAGAAGAAGAAGAAAAAAAGAAGGAAGAGACGAGCAATCCTTGTCCAGGCGGCCAGAGGCCCCGGCAGAAGAGCATCCACGGCACTTACCGTCGATTCTCTTTATTTTACCCAGGCGCTTCCGGATATTCCCCGCACGTGGTGCTCGGTCAGGAGGTTAGGTTAAGGAGCAGCCACTCGTCTCTCCTCTCCTTCCACTCCCGGGATGGAAAAGGGTTTCACCGACGCGGAGCAAACGAGTTCGGTTCTGTTCGGTCTGCCGTGCAGTCGGCGCCGGGGGAAGGGGTTGACGATGGCAGAAAGTAGGAGGACGACGAGGAGCGAGAGAGAAACGGATGGCTGGCCGGAGAAGAGGTCGGAAGAGGAGAAAGAGGATAGAGAGGGTCGGAAGGGGATCGCTGCCTCCTGCACGCTGGCCCCCGGGGGCGGCGTATTGATCCGGAGGCGGTGGCGGTCATCCGGCCGCTAATTAAATGCCAATCGCCAACCTCATCCCAGTCAACCACCCCTGCCGCTGTCTCACCCCACTGCAGGCTCCTTTATCCAGCGGCAGCAGCACCGGCTAGGCCACCCCACCCATCGCTGCACTCAATTCACCCTCTACTCGCCACGATGCTGGTCTCCTGCGGACCCGTCCCCTTTGAACCTCAGAAACACCGCCATATCCTGCTTGGTATCGCCATATCCTGGAACATACACACCCCCCGTACTTGTTCCTGCGCGAACAGGATGGGTCTTGAGCTTGGGAGCGCTGCGCTATGGGGTTGCTTTTGGTGGAACATCAGCTTCGTCCTTCTGGTCCCACGGAAGTCTTCAATCGACGAGACTGTCTTCCCTGTCGCGTGGATTTCACCCTTTACGGAGTGCAGTAATGTTACAGAGACTTGATAGCGATTATCTTTATCATCGCCGATCGGTCATCGAACTGTGCATCTTCAAGTACCTGACGATCTTAGGTCTTTGTCCCGCAGGGTGCCTCGCAGGGACGAGTGACAACCACTTCGCCGGAGCGTCGGGAACGAACAAAGGACGCTACGAAAATGTATATAGCAACGAGAGGATTCCCCGTTGATGCCAGATATCTATGAAGGAAACGAGGAGGGCCGGATCATCGCCGTTAGATACAAGCTTTTCGTCTCCTCGTGATTTACTCGAGCACTTCGCCAGGAACGAAGTAAACCAGTCACGTTCGGACGGAGTTCGGTTGATTCCAAAGGGATCAGGGAAGAGTGCAAGCGAGAAAGGGAACGGATCTAGATAGCCAGAAGGGATCAGCTGTGTTCTTCCGAAAGCCGAGTCCCATGGGAAGTCAATCAACCGGCCTTTCTTCGGCTACCGCGCGGGGGTGACTCGCGATTCTGATCTCGCAGAAAATTCCGTCTGACTGGGCTCGTCGCTACACCCTTCGCTGTCCTCGATTTTCCACTTCTGAACTGTTCATTGTTTTTATCGACGACGAAATTGCCGACGGCTACGACGTCGCGGGGGATTGCACGATACGTGTTCGGAAAGGGTTGCAGGAATATGATTAAAACTTAGCGTGACTGTTTTCGGGTTTGCAGTGTGTTTAGGCAGATCATGAATTTTTGCGCAGAAAACGTTCGATATGATGTTCTCTTATTTATTTGAATATATTACTCGGGGCACGTGAATATGCTTTTGGTTGTTAAAGACCGTCGAGGAACTCGAGACTCTCGAGGGTTTCAGATTCAGTTTAGGAAACTGTTACCCGTATTCACTATTTATTTCGCAATTCGTAATACTGTGTATCACACCCCTTAGTACATAGAAACATCTAATGAACGAGACGACCTCAGCATTCTACGCCAGATAGCCTCCGAAATCATTGAAGCTCATCTACGACCCGGTTACTCCATTCCAACCCCCCTACCGACCCCAGAGTCGCCGATCGAACTCTCGCACGGAACTCGAAGAGGTGCAACGGTTCGTTTAATCGGCCATTAGACGAACTACGGAAGCCGCGTCCTGGAGGAAGCAACGTCACCGAGGGTCATCGATTTCGCGAAAGTGGTCTACCACTCCCACGCTCGCAGACGTACCTACACACCCACCTGTCCACTATAATATTAAATCGAAAGCAAGTGCTACGAAGCCAACTTTTTCAGAAACGAGCTGCCATTGGTGGTCGAACAGCCCCTTCTTCATTCGAGGCGGTGTTAATTGGCGCGGAAGTAATTAAGAGATGGCCACCCCCGCGAACTCCTCGACTCTCCCTCTCTCTTTCTCTCTCTCTCTCTCTCTCTCTCTCTCTCTCTCTCTTTCTCTTTCCCCTCTGGCTAACGAGGGAAAGTTGCCCTGGGAGATGGCAGCGTCGTGATTAATAACAAGGTCCTCTGGAAACCTTGGCGCGCAGGCTCCGCGGAAAGGTTGTAGGTGAAATTCCTGTCGGCGCTGTGTTACGAGAAAGGATTTTTTATTCTCTCACCCCTCTGCTATCGCTGCGGTTGGCCGTTTCCTTTCCGCGCGACGATCAGCAGGTGAAACGAAAGTTCACAGGGCACTGCGGAGGAGATAATCTGCTCATCGATCACTCTCCGGTTAATGTGTCCGCGTGTTGTACACTTGGGTGATCGACTGCTCGAAAAACGAAGGTTAGACCGTTTTTCGTTATCACGTGGAGCATCCGGGTTGCCGTTGAGCGACTTCTTTCCACTGTTTTTCTCTTTTCGTTGCACCGGTGCGTGCCGATAGCAGAATGAAATTTACTTTTTCCACCGCGATTTAATTATGCGGGCCGAACCTACGCGGGGTATAACAGGCACGTCGGTTGCAATGGAATGGCAAAACTGCGAGACACTTTGGCGAACTCTTTTCAAATAAGTTGGACAAAGTTAGGGAAATATACATATGTCGATGATGCGAGTAAAAAGTTGCAGGTCCGTTTAGGGAGACAAGCAATATTATTCAATATCAAATATATAATTGAATTTCAACCCTTGCACGAAATCACCATGTTCAGCGTAACAGATTTACTGGAAACGATCACGAACTGAAAAGTACAGTTCAAATAAATACTTCGAATGATCATCTCAATATTTTATACCTGGCCTCGATAAATCAACACCGCGACGATACTACAGCGATCCAGACCATCCACTTAACGTCCCTTCGCATTCCACATTCCGCAAAGGGTGGCGCAAAAAGAACCAACGAACTGTCCCGAGACGAAACTTCGACCAGCTTCTAATCGTTGCATCGGACGAAATTGTGGCCCCCGTTATTTGCGAGATCGGACGAATCGATCGAAAGCTGCGGGCCAGTCGAGTGGGAGTCTGATCGCGAATAGGATCTCAAGGAACGGCAAAGAGGAAGAGCTATGGTCCTGCTCTCATGGTAGACAGCATAAACACATTTATATATACGTATATATCGGTCGGATATTTATGAAGATTCGGGAAGAGCCAGCGATGATCCGCATCTGCCGCCCCATTAGGCTAACCTGGGCTCGTAGCTGGGGGCGCCAGGTGTGACCTTAACTCTCTAATGACGAACAATCGCGATAACCCGGTCGTTCAGTCGATTCTTCCTACGGATACACGGGGTACACTGATATGGTGTAATAATGGGGGTCCAGTGAAATCCATGATTTTTGTGTTGCTGCTAAGGGTTAAGGTTTCTTTGATGTGATATTTTTTTGCCAGCCGTAAATGGAATTTTCTCGAAACATGTAAGTGCCGTAAAAAGTTGTGGGAATTTAATTTGTTAGCCAGGTGGCAATATGAATTAACAATTTTACTTATTTTATGTGACGAGTGAAGAATTGATACGTGTGCATTGTTTTATAGTGCCTCGTATGGAAAATCAGTGAGGTATAGGGTTTACAATTGGGCTAGGTTTGAGATAAGTTTGGTTCACAATTACACAGTGTTCAATTAACGAGTCTTGTAAAAGGATGCTACAATCAAAGAAGGCTTTAGGAAAGTATACAAAATTATATTGCATTTAACTTTTGCATAATTGATAACGTAATTTTGATTCGCTACACAATGTGCAGGTGTAACATTATCTTCAAATGGAATGCAGTCGAAGAAATATTAAAAAGCCATAATACAATTGATTGTAGCCTGATTCGTGCGGTATACAAGTCAGCACAAACGACAGTTATTGCTACCTTCATAACCACGTAATCATTCGACTTATGTAAACTGGATGTTCAGATCAATGAACCTCCACCCAAAGGTATTCAACATTTAATTAGCCCATTCACCTTCTTCTTTCTTCGAGAAAGAATCGATCGAAAGCAGGTACGGCGCAGACTCGCATTCTTGAGACGTTCGAAACGGGGTCAAGAATTTCCCTATAAGACGACTTTGCAATTAATTCAAGCTAAACCGGTGAACGAGGTCAAAGGATAAACGTTTACTGCATCGAGGGAAACGACCGAGTTATATCTCATACCGAAATGTTTCTCGACGTAGTAATTCCATACTTCGACCCTTTTCTGAAACGACAAAATTCGAAGTACTGTATTTCATTAGTACTTATTTATATAATATAGCAAGCAATTTAATTAATTCATATAACATTGTACGATAGACATTATAATTCACTGAAACTTATTTATTATTATCATTTATTGTAGTACATTCCAATCGTGCGTACTTTTCAACGCGAGGCAGCAAAAGTGACATATCTTTTAAAAAAAAGAAATTCCTCGATGTATGCGCTAAACTTTCACCCCCATTGCCTTTGTACTTTGTACCTTTACCTTTGTACCTTTGTACCTTTGCGCTCGTTATAACGATTCAACAACACTCCGCACAACTTTCCCAAATATTATTCCAAATTTATACGCGTGTTGTAGCAGGGTATCTTCGGGAGGTCTAAGCAGCCGTTGTCCCAGGCTCGTTCAATGGCCACACACCGAGAGGAACCCAAGAAAGATCGAATTGAAGAGAAACGACGGAATAAGGGGCGAGTCGTCGATGAAAGAAAGGGTGATTATACGATCTCCTCTGGATTCTTCAGCATCCCCTACTACTCTTCTTGCCTTTATTCCCGCCGCTGTCTTCGTCCATCTATCGTTCGTTACTCATCCCCCACCTCCCCAGAAATCTCGTTCGCGAAGTCATTCGAAAATTCTAGCACGTCATTTCCCGTAATGCGATATATGTCGACGAAATCCCGAGCATCACTCCGTGGCTATTAATCTATTGGCAGGCGTCCAAGGCCAATGCCCTTCATCCGGATGCATATTCAACGTCCGGGTCGCGACCACGACTTCTCATCCCGCGTGATTGCATTGGTGATCTTTGGAAACAGCTGGCGATTTTGGGACGAGAGTATCTTTGTGCCTGATTAATGGATTCGAAATGCGCAGGCGTTCGTAACAATTTCTGATTGTCCGATTGCAAGGGAAATTATAGATTCTTGATAGATTCTGGGTTAAAAGTTTCATTTGTATTCGTGTTAGCAAATTGTTTCGTTATCGTTCGCACTTGCGTATTTCTATTAAAATAGATTCTTACTTGCGATTAATCCTTGTCCCGTCTGATCGCTACGGAATATTATTATTATCACCGTACCATAGATTGAAATTAATTTCGAACATCGAACAAGTAAGTTACTTTTCAATAGTTCTTTCACACGCAGATATTATACTATATCGACAATTTTTGTACATCTCATCGCTCTTGGAAAGATCGCGAATTCAAGTATCAAAGCGTCGAACTTACGAATTACAAATACGAGCAGGTACGGTCTCGTACCTGGTCTCGCCCGACAGTCGTTCCATCGACATCGGTTAGCCCACTTTCCGCTATGGCGACCGAATCGTCGAACCGTGTCTCCGACACGGATCATCCCCGTGACGTGCCCCTTTTCGCGACGCAATCCACCCTCAGGACGGATGCTTACGAAGCAGACGTCAAAACATTGGTGAAATATGAGGGCGAGGCCAACGGAAGATCGATTCGACGGCACCCCTGGATGAAGAGGCTCGCATCTACGGGCTCTCCGGTTCGCATTGTTAAAAGCCCGTAATAGATTATGCATTAAACGCGAGGCAGAATAGGCGAGATAGTGTAACAATGGATCAACCGCCAGCCTGGCCCCCTCGGGGACTCCGTCGTACGTCATCCGTCGATCCTGAGATCATTATTATCCGGGGAGTACACCGCTTCCTTCCTTTCGCCGTGATCTTCCTTCCTTCCTTCCTTCACTTCTAACGTTTTACCGGGACGGAAAGACGCGCGTCACGTTTCGTTGTACGTTTCGACGTTTCGATCGAATCGCCCTACGTTTCCTACGGCGAATGGGGAAGGCGAA
Organism: Nomada fucata; assembly: GCA_948146005.1. Lineage (NCBI taxonomy): Eukaryota > Metazoa > Arthropoda > Insecta > Hymenoptera > Apidae > Nomada > Nomada fucata. The sequence continues at coordinate 9,940,991 of OX411275.1, read as the reverse complement.
CGACTGTGCGATCCTTGCGGAATTTAATGGAAAAATGTGTTACCTGAAATGGTTATTACAGATATCGAAGTTTAGCAAGCGCAGTACACCATTGGTATCTCTGTTCTTACTGGACGGATGAGCATTTTATATGAGTTAGTTTGAAAATTAATTTCGAGTTCTGTATATGCTCGTTTGAATGGAAGAGCCGGTTGCAACTGAAGCTTTGTCCGATTTAGTATTGATTATAGTGGAGGGAGAATAGTTTAAGTTATTTCTTGGGAAAAAGATTGACAACGAACATCGTTTCTATGTATTTCGGTAGTTCAACGCGCTCATTCGAATAAATTCCTGACGACTTACAAATGGGGAAAAAACTGTCCTGAATAGTTACTTAATTTCTCCATGTCTTAACGCTCTGATGCGCTCGGACAAAGGCATTCGCACTTTCGATTGCGTTCCGATTCCAGTGAAAGCGAGAGCAGTTTCATTGGAAATCGTTAAGGAAGACATTGTTGAGCAATTACCGATCAATTACATCCAGCACCTTCCACGTCACCTTCAATAGTGTAATAATCCGTAATACCTACGCGACAGTAATTTCTTGACACCAAATTAAGTCCTCGTATTAAGTAACTTGTGATACTAAGTAACTAATTAACCCGTAACAACCCGTTGCGGTTGTTCCAAGGAAAAATTCAAATTGCACAAAATGTTGCAGAATTTATTTCCAATTTATTCTTATGGATACTAGATTATAGGACCATCCGATATTGAATATCGAAATTATAACCATCCCTCCCATTCAGAATCATCAATTTCCACTGTACAGACAACAGATATATACAAAGATATACTTAAATACCAGTTCAGAAGCACGCATTCCAGCCAGTAAAAACAATTTCCATTAAACGACCGATTAAAACGAAAACGATAATTTCACACGCGCCAGCCCAGTATAATGACACGTAATCACAATTCCAGTGCCATTACCTCGCGTCCAGGCAGTCCACAAGAAAGCCCTCGAAAAATATCAATTTCTAAACCCCTTTCCCTCTTACACTGTGGCCCGAGAGGATCTCGAGGAGACCTCATCATCCGAGCCATCGCATTAACACTGTCCAAAAACACCAACTCCACCCTTATCTCCGGCAACCTAATACGCCCGAAACGACTGAAATCACATCCAGGAGTACCAAAGACGGCCCCCTAAAACGTCCCCCCGGTCAACCTCCCCCGGATTCCCAACTCTGTGGTCCGTGTAGCGTTCCAGTTGAATTACGGGCCATTTTCGTCGTGGCCGATTCTCAGCGCAAACATAATGCATGTAATCTGCCCGGTAAAACCGTTTGACCTCTCGTCCCGTTGTAGAACGTCTAACCCTAGCATTACCAAAATCTCCAGACGCAGTGTCGAGGGGACAAAGACGACGCGACGGCGTGTTCGTCGACGAGAGGCAACAGGGAGGGATGGTTCCTGACGCGATCACGTGGATCACGGGGATAGGCGACGTGACTCCGTATGCGGAGTTATTACACGAACGTGTAATTTCACTATTACGGCTAATCTGTTGACATTAGAGAACAGTCGGGCAAATTGTTGGGTCTCCGAATCGGAGCGATGTGTCGGTCGCGATGCGGCTATTATGTTAAACAGTTTTAAGCTATTCGTCGAGAGGATGCCTCGAACGGCCACCGGCCATTATTCTCCTGCTCGTGCTTTTTCTTGCCCCTCTCCGGGGACACGGGATGATCGTCCCCGACCCGACCAATTTTTGGGACAGTTTCGGTTAAAATATTGGTTGCTGGGTCGCGTTTGGAATGATGTTGCGCGTCGCGCCGGAGATGTTTCATATTTTCGAGGGAGAACGATTCTTTTTTACAATTTTTTTAATCGTGTATTACTGCGAATGTCTCGCTCTTCGACTTAAAAATGTATGAAAATATTACGCACTGTATTACGCGTCGTCACACGCGCTTGCAATTAATAAGAAACAAATGGTGCCTTCATTCGACGCAGCGTGACGCTCGCAGCAGAACGATTTAGAGCAACGATCTCAAATCGGACAAAAATGATTAAATATCTCACTGACCGCCGTTTAACGAGAAAGTACTTTTAGTCGTTCAAGCAATTTTGGTATTGAAAATATTAGGACCAGGTACTGTTACGGACAGGTGTGCCACGTTTTCTATTCGAACGAAATTTATAGCACATCTGGATTGTATTTAGCGTTTCGAGAGAACGATCACGTGCGTCTGTCTAGGCGTTCCGTATAACCAATCATCGTCCTCGGGCTCTCGACACGATCGATCCGCGACCGATCACGCAAAGTGGACACCACGCAGCATCCGGTTCTTCGATCCAGTAATTTCGGTGAACGATGAAGAACGCTCGCAATTTGCGGCTGTCTTCTGTTCTAGCCGCGAGGCTGTCTGATTGTAAGTTGCTTAGGCGACTCCTTGTCGGTCTCTGATTTCATAGTCCGCCGCTTTTAAAATATTCCCCGAGGGGGGTGGCGAGTTTTGTTTAGAAGGTAGCAGAATGCCAAATAATTTCCATTTTAGATGAAGATCCATGCGCAAATGTGGATACAAATACAGGGACAGGCGAGCATGCCGATTCAAGTCCCTTTTCTTGCACGAGGCTCCATTTTAAAGAGAATCGAACATTGATGATAGGAACGCAAGATCTGGGGAACGAGAATGTAATGACAAAATAACAATAGTAATAATAATAATATGAATAGTGCCGAGTATGTAATACCAATAATTTGTCCTCAGAGCACTGGCATTCATAGAAAAGTCGCAGCTACCAAAATGACACACAGAAGCAGAACAATAATTCTACAATAGCCACCCTATATAACACGAACTTGGCATGGCCAACAGTCGCAGACGTACACGTTTAAAGATCACAGAGCAAACCAGAACGAACTCCACCGCGTAAAAGACCACGCCACAATGGTAATCATAATAATCATAATAACGAGAAATAATAGCAGTGCAACGAATGAGAATAAGACATCGTGGATCGATCGACGTTTCGAAAGGAGAGTCTCGACAGATGCGAGACGGACGCGAAACCGCGATCCGCGCCGATCGAAAACCGCATCTCCCAGACGATTTCATTGTCGAGTCGTTACGTCACCCTTGTCGCTTCCACGAGGACGCGTCGCCGTAACATCGATTGTCGACAGTCATCCGGGACGATTGAGCGGCGCGACCTTCGCGCAATTAAAACCCCTTGAGGTTTCTCAGGTGTCACGGTGAAAACGGTTGACAATGTCGACGCGCGATGAATAAGCTTTTGATGTAACGGAGCCTGGACGAGTTGGCCCGGCGAATCGTTTGGGTATAGTGGAGGATTGTACAGGGTGGCTCAAGGGTGGAGTCGTGGACGAGACGAAGACGACGGATCGGACGAATTTCTTGACGAATCAATTCTGAGACCGATGCAACGGTGGATTTATCAACGGTGGATAAAATTATGAGCCCATTCATAAATCATTTTATGTAGCGGATAAATGTTTGTGCACTTGGGAGAGATAGATCTTGCCACTGTTTTTTTCTAATGCAGATTTTTTCATTTGCAACGCGCTAATTGTCTGATTAAAAAGTTGCGATTACGTGGGGGAAATAGACAGTATGCGAGTAATAAATATGTCCTGGGTCATTTCTAATAGTGACATGCTTAAATGCTACTTGCATCATACACCTTTGGGCGTCCAGGTACAATAAATCAGAGTATGGAAGCTATTCAAATCAAATTAAATACTTGAGTGTCACAATATTTTCCATTCAGGCCGACAATATTCTATATACGAATCTGATGAACAATAATAATAATTTACATCTGCACTATTGTCTGTAAAATAAATTACCAAACATCCCGTGCCGAGTATTAACAAAAAATTCTAGCCTTTGTTACATACTCCTCGATTAAAGGCGTTCTCGCCGAAACGCACACCGCACTCAGGTAAAACTAGTATAATATAAAAAGAAAACCCACCTTCGAATTACCGATAACACATTAAATCATCGATGCTCGGCCACGATTCTCGAACCACGCTGTATCCATTGAAGGAAGCAATCCGACGTGTCACTCCGCGCATTCCACGACGCGGCCGGCTCAGGAGGAATTGGTGATTAATGATTACTGACGTTTGTAAACGCGACAAACCTGACAGCGAACGTCTTCAATGGCAAATACTGCCGCCACGAGAACACTCGATCACGGCCGATCTTGCTCTTAATCGTCGACTGTTTCCTCGTGAACGACGTCACCGATCACCTCGGCGTTAATCAGGGGAACGCGACCGAGATTGGACCCGGCGACGCGACGTGGACAACGATCCCGAGGGAAACAGGTTTTGACGTGGACGACGCGGTCACGAATTTACGGATCGACGTTTATGAAGCCGCCGCGACGCGACGTTTCCAAAGGCGATATTTCGCAGATGGCATTTATTAACTTCTCGCGCGTTATTTCGAGACGTGCAGCTGCTTTACGACTGTTTACCGCCGTGCTATGGAAGATATAAGGGGGGATCGGGAATGGTTCTGGATAGGAGAATTTTTTGATGACGAGCAAAATCAGTGTTATTATTATTACGCTGGAAATATCGTTGATTTAGTGGCAGGCACGACGGGAAAACTGAATGAATATTGGTGTAACTGTTATGGAATCAACCCTTGTGTTTCTGTCAGGGACTCTGCAATGACTTGATGCACAGAAGTGATATTTCGAGAATATCCAAGGACTTATATGATCGATGCTTATTTAAAACTGTTTAAATTTCGATAAATTGGTACATGATCAATATGGATCATTAGTAAGCTCTTGTATTTTTTTTTTTAAAGAATACACGTAGGATTCAGAAAACGATCAGTGTAAATTCAACTTTCCTGAACACGAGTTTCGTGGCTCAAAAACCTCCTTATTGTTCAAACTTGCAGCTGATAAATCAATTAATTCACTATTTTCATACGTAAGTAATACATGACGATACTAGTATTGTCATTATTTGCCAAGCAATTTGTAAAAGCCTTGTTTATCTCGGTTCGAATGCTAATGGGCTTACACTGATTGGCTTCTGAACCCTCCATATAATGTTTAAATTTCAAGAGCTATATATAAATTCGTCAGACTGGCTGTAAAAAATATATTTTACATTCGTACAAAGTCGAGGTAAAAGTATCGAAATTGTCTTTCTATCCTGTCTCGTGTTCATGCAGCAAAGCCACGAATAAATAGGGTGACTCGAGCAAACGAATTTTATTCATCCGTCCAACAGTCCGCCGGTTGTATCTTCGGGAACTAAATGAACGATCTATCGTGACGTACCTCGTGGAAGGAATCGGCTTTCGAAAAAGGCGGATGACGACGAGAGTGCGTGCACGCGGCAAGCAACAACCGAAAGAACGAAACGAACGCAGGATGAGACACAACAATGAACGACGTCGATGTCGGGCGAGGCACAAATTACAGGCGATTGCGGGACAGACATCCCTCGAAAGCGTTTCAGAGGGTGACAAGCCGATCGGAGGATTCCTTCTGGATCGGTCAGGTGCAATGGCGCCGCCACTGCCACCACAACTGTGTATTGCGTGTCCGCTTCTTCTCATTCGCCGGAGATCGTTTTATTCCACTGCGGCTCCAAGGTGATCTATTTCTCCCCCGAATAATTTACCCGCGATTACAATATTGCACAAGTGATAATAAAATAAAGATAATGTGAATCCTGACACGTTAATAACGGAAGTTGTTGTTATGGTATTGCCGATTCCGTTGCGCAATGTTTGCTCAGTTCTTGTATCAACTATTTGCTTGACCGTTTCATACATTGATTATAATTTTGGTGCCGTTAAACTCTGTAAACTTATACATATTGACGAATATTGTTACCAAATAATTCCCATAAAATGCTTCAGCGGACAGCGAGTTCCTATGCAGTGAAATTACAACGAGCATCAGAAACACTTTGCGTTTAATTAAATTCGTCAAGTCAATGTCGTTAACTGGCCGCGCTTCTGAAAATGCAGTTAACAAGCTAACACCGTTGGCGTAGTTGCAAAGATGAAACTCCTTCAGCCGTGTCTAGAAATTATCCTCCGCTGTACTTGAAAGTACAAATGGTCACACGATGGTTGGGATTTAGTGCGTTGCGCACAGGTCACGAGATATTCCGTGCTCGGTACTTGGAACGTGTGCTTCGAACGCGTTTCGTGCTCCCCCGGGTTACGAATGATCTACGGTAGTTATGGGAGCTTTCGTTAAATGAAGAAATTATGGCGAACTTAGAGCGATTGCCGGGGCTCCGTAACTGGCTACTGGAATAGAAGTTTTCGACCTGGTTTTAAAGTTTCGACGAAATCCTTCCATTGGGGGTACCACGGGGAGCGTTGAAATTGCATATTGAATGCCGGCTCGTTCTCGAGCAATTCGCTATGGTTATTGTAGGTTGTGCGCCACTATAAATATCTCGAAACGAAATGCGGCTCCGGAATGCGATGGAAATGATGGTTCTTAAGCAAGCGGATCGGGCATTGCAGCTAATGCTCGGACTGATGTGAGCGGTAGAAAATTTTGTGTTGGCGTTGGATATCGCGATACGGGTGGCAAGGATTTTATTATCAGGTGTTCTTTTCAATTCTGGCGAAAGTAATAGAGCGCAGAATTGTTGTTGGAATAGCGGTGAACTGCATGCAACAATTGTTCTCCTCTGACGAACGTAAAATGACGAACCCTATTCTTTCCCCAACCTTCTAATCTAAATATTAGTAGTCCAGCCTCGTCTTTCTTTTTCGCATACTCAAAGCAATTGTGCTGCACTTGTCACTTTATGGGATGACGTAGCAATCCAGTAGGTGTCTAATAAAATAGTTAACGTAAACAGTTGACATTTATTTTACTTGACCCCCCTGGCGCATAGAAAACTCTACCTAAAGTTCAGATCAAAATGATACAGCCACTTTCGCCAATTTTTCCATCGGATAACGCAGAGACGTCCAGGGCACTTTAATTTGGACAAAATTCAGCCCCCGTCTCCGACAATAATCAACGGAAATGGAATCTCGTGGACACGGTCCGCCATGTGCTACGCCAGTGCAAGGACGGTACAGAGGATAGATAGAGCGAGGTGAGTGTGAAGTGTGAAGACGGTTAGGGACTCGTTAGCTCGAATGATAAGTCGGAGCAATTTCACAGCTTGAAGCGCCGACAAAACAGACAAGAACGGATGCCACACCGGACTCGACAGAGAGATTCCTCTGAAACCTTATTCTTCGCCACCGTTCCAGTCGAAATGGAGGCGTCAATGGGACGGCCACTTAAACGAACGACCGTCGTCCCTTCCCTGGATGAAACGCGATTTTTTCGTGCAACAAGAAAAACTCCGATCCTGAAACGGAAACGTAGCGCATCGTTGGACGAACGCGTGCAAGGTGGAACGCATCAAATGTTCCATACTGAAAGTATCCACCAGAGAGAATAGAAAGTATTTTATTTCAAAAGTTCGTACATCGTCTGCGCATTCCCCTTTCTTTATCTGAATTGTTCGTTTCGTATTGAAACTGTGATTCGTCAACTTCTCTCTACGATGAAACTTTGATACGGCACTGCGGGGCCTCTTATAGCCAGCATGTATGTGTGGCGAATCTTATATAAAGTACAGTTATAAGTAATGCAAGAATGAGTGAATGTGCCCACGTCCGAAATCCACGGGACCACTTTCGTCATCGAAATTCAATTTACAAACTAGCACTTCAGGTGTTCACAATGGTTCTGAAATATTCATGGAAATTCGTAAAAAACGAGTTGTGCAATCCACGATAAACGCTGCCTCATCGAACGAGTCAGTGGAATGATGAGAATTTTCCAAAACCGACGAACCAGATGAAATCAGACATATTTTTACAAATGTCTCCTTCGTTATTTTGCCGCATCTTTTATAAATGTTATGTCCTGACACCTTTTGTACGGCTGTCGATTCTTGGAATCATTAATCCCATTGGTTTTTACCGTGGAGAAGCACGTAATCGTCGAAATGGAGAGGCACGTTAGTCGAACTTGAAATCACAGACGCAGGATCCTTGATTAGGAATCCGATACGCCGAAGTCCACGCGCACCCCGATGAATTTGCGCGATTAATCCTCCGTTGCGAAACCGGGAACCTGGATCGGAGATTTCGAGTCTCGGCTGCGAAATGTCTCGCCTGTGAATAATCGGAATTGCAATGTGCCTGCGCAGTTTCGAAAGTGCCGTGACGACGAGGATCAGGACGCACGAATGAGCAGTGCACACTACTGGTCGAAAGTTTGCTATCATTGGACGCTGCAAAGAGTACAGATATTTTTTGAAGAAAGAGATATATTAGATTAAACCGTTTTCAGATTTTCATAGTGTTGCAATTATTGTTCGACGTATTTCTATCACGTGTCGGATTAAACAATGAAAAACTTTTCCAATTTAAAATGTATGAATGTACGAAATGAAGTGTATTTGGCAATATTTAATCGGCACTGTGTGTGCCGATCAAATAATATTACTCGCGACAGTCAGATATTTAAGAACAATGAGTTATCTGACTGGATTTATCCGTGCAGGTGTTTAACGAGTAGAATAGGTTCCACGTATCCTTTACTCATTGTGAAATACTTGTAGATAAGATTTACATGCATTCGTTTCTTTCGTGCACTTACTAGTTCGGCGCTGCTACTAATTTTATGTGCCATTCAAAGGTAGCCCAGAAGCGTTTCGTTACACTTAACAAAGAATATTACTGTCCAAGGATAAATTTATGTTGGAATTTATGACCTTTCCGAATTAATCGTATTGTATGGAAAGATAAACATTCGTTTTTGAATTTTTCTTCCATGGGCCTAGATTAATTAACATTTCGTTCGAAACATTGAAACGAAAGAATAGACTTTACACGTAAATACAATGATGTGTTTCGCAAGCTACGTGCGATTTGATTAATTATCTACAACGTGTTTTTACGAAAACCCTAAGGAAGTTTAAACTTTACAGGATCTGCGCTCAACTACATTCCCGTCGACTGTTCCATCAAGCACAACAATCTCCCCGAATTATCAGATGCAATAAACAATTTTTTTCCCCGCAAGTAGAACACGTTTCCTCATTGAAGCATTCATTCCGCAATCACGTCTGCTGTTCTGGCTCGAACCACGCTTGCATCGATCGACTGTTTAGAAGCAAAGTGGACCACATTTATCGTTCAGAGGCGGACCGAAGCCGAACTGTCGTCACCGAAGCCGATCGTGGTTGTCCACAGCCGTGAGCTTTCCAACTTCTGGCACTTAAATGGCCGTTGCACTTAAAATCGAAGGCTCGATAGGCGGAGATCGAAACGTCTACGCCGACAGAGGCCAGGTAACGAGCATTAACGAGACACGCAACAAAGATCACTTGAAGGGATCATTAATAAGCGAGAGGAGCGGCGTTGAGTTACCGTCGTTTAATTGGAAACCCCTTTACAGGTTGAAGAACAGGCACAAGCGTTGCTGGATGTTGAAAATTGAGGGCAAGGAGGAAAAAGAATGCAGGGGCTTCTTTATTACACTGTGCGGTATTTATAATGGTACATGACGGCAGATAATATTCGATCGTACAAAATATTATTTGTACACGAAAATCAAAGTACTGGTTCCGAGGTCCTTGGGGCGCAAAGTACTATTGCATAGACAATTCGTTATAAAGGAATATTTTCTGCTTCGAACATCTTACAACAACTGTCCGCAATTACTTTCGTAATATTGTGTTTGACCGAATGCCGTTTGTCAAGGGTAACATTATCGATCGGAGACATAATAGCCTCTCACGTATTGTGTAACCGGGGTTAGGGAAAACAGTAGATCTACATTAATTGTCACCCGCTAAACGAATTGTTTAACCGTAATAAATGAATGTCATAAGATGTTTAAACACGTTCCAGATTGTTCTCGAATAATTATTAGCCCATGAACGTTACGCAACATCCGTTACAAGACCGTCGATGTGTCAAACAAAAATTGTTTCGCGGTAAATTGCGAAAAATGAATTCGTTGAAAAATTGCTACGATAATCACGAGTCAAGACTGAAAGCGGCAGATCAGTTTCCCATTGTTCCTTGAGAACTGGCCAATTTTACTCAATAACAAAATGGATATTCCTGATATGAACCCGAGCCCATCGTGGATGGAAAGAACTACCAGGTAATTCTGACCAATATGAAAGGTGCGCAAGGGTTAAACGGCCAATCGATTCGTCGTCTTCGCCCGATTCCAGTGACGGACTCCGCTCGATAGTCCGGGTGCCCGTCTCGGGGGTACGCCTGGACGAAGGGTAGTCGTGTATCGAATCGGACACCGCGACGATCGCAGTCCGTTGGTCGCGGGTTCATGAAAACTCGCATTAACGATCCCGATGCGCGGTGTCACTATCCCCCGGCATGGAGAGACGCGGACAAAGAGGGCAACGGAGACACGGAGCGAGGGACCGGGATAGAGGTTAGCAAGTACCCTCGAGTATCCACTCGAAAGAGCTGGGTGGGCTAATTAGCGCGTTGCCAGGCAACCGGAGGACGAGTACGATCTGCACTTTACTCCGTTCTCCGTCTCCTCGCGCGAATCCTCCTCTGTCGCTCTATCCTATCTGTTTCCGCTCCTCTGGTCGTCGTTCTGCTTTCTTCTACGCCCTCCAGTCCGGTGAACATTCGCTACTTTTTCTTGGATATCGTAGCTTTGAGGGACGAGGCTGGTGGATCGGCGGTAAGGCGTTCCTGACAGGATGTTCGCGTTCAGCGAGTTTTATTAAACCCCTGTGTCGAGGGTGGAGCGATTAACGATTGGGTAGTGGATGTTCATGCAAGTGTATATTTTAACAGGAAACATTTGACACTAGAACTAGCAAGCCGGTCGAACTGACCGGTTTTAGGTTACTCGCTTTAAAGTTATTAGCATATAGCTATTGTTGCAGCGATTTATGATGACTTTCAATCGGACAATATCTTTATTTAATGTCCATTCAACCACTTTCGTGATAACAGAGTTATCGAAATATATTTGTAAATCTTGCATTCTTTTCATGTGTATGAAATTAATGAGAAATGCAAAGTTATTCTCGTGTTATAATGCAACAGATATGTTGCATGTGTCAGGCTTATGTGGAAAATCCATCTAATAATCTAACGAAATTAATTTCTATGAGAATGTTAAGATGTTAAATGCTAAATACGAAGATTAAGAAGCGCATGGTAATATTCGAAAGCAGTAATTTTAGATCACTGCAAAAAATATTATACGAACTCAAATATCACATAAACCCTTTCCTATCCTGTGTCCGATAGTAATGGTACCTAGTCTTTAATGGTACATTGGACTTCGTTTTTGTGCAGGTGCAATTAAATGGTATAAATAATATAATTAAACAGACAGCCATGGCGATGCACTAACGTAAAGCGTCTATAGGCGAGGGGTTAACAATATACAGTTCAACGTGTACAATAAATGTAGAACAGAGAAATCGGTTGATTAATTAAATTACCAACCATTTCCTTCGTCTTGTCAACCACTTCTGCTCCTTTTTTCGTTAATAACAATCCAATCTATGTCTCTACAATGTTGCCCCGCTCCTCCAAAAATTCGTCACCAGCGAGAATTGTGAAAAATTCCAATTCAATCAGCCCGCGAAAAATCATGAATCGGTCGATTTTCCGTACTCGGCCGACTTGACCCCGGCACGGGCGCGTAAATCAATCGGAAGCCGTAAAATTCGATCCTGCGCGAAGCGGAGAGTGCTTGCTCCCACGGGATTCCTCCTCGTTCGTCGGACACCGCCGCTTCGAACTCTTGGCGTGGTTTATTTGTTTATGTGGAACACCAACGCCCCATCTAATTACGGGACGGAAATTGAACGCGCGCATGGGGTCAACGCGTAATACGCCAGAGTCTTAATAGTAATAGATACTGATTGGAAATTATCGTTATTGGCAGCTGTGAAAAAATGCCCGATGATATCGAGAGGATGACCTGTTTTGTAGGTTCCTTTGCGGGCACGAATGAGTCTCGTGTCGTTGCATCCTGGGAAAACTGGTAACAGAGAGGTGGATTAACAATTTATGAAGTTGGACCAAATATGGGACAGCTGGGGTTAACTTGATAGCTTACGTTTATAATTATTGCAAGATTTATTTCATGCCTCGTTGTACCCGTGTAATTATAAATGTATTGCGATAAATTGCCTCCTTCTTGTTTCATTTTTAGAGGCACGCGCGAATTGACTCGTTTCTTTTTATTGAAATAAACTTCCGGTTGAGAATGGAGTTGATTATGATTTCTCTACGAATTCAGATTTTAACCGTCGTTGATTCAAGCTCTGATTGATTTTCGACGAGGATTCATTTGCAACGCGTTGCTGTTAAATGTACAAAATGGTAAAGGCTTTTGGAATGTTTGGAAAGGATATTGTATTGTATTGTGTACAATTATTTTCACAAGAGAATACCGAAGGAGACAGGTACTTGCACAAGAATCTTCTACAGAGTATTTTTAGAACGTATTTAGTCACCAACAATGGGGATTAAGTTGCTGACATAGGTATTAGGGATTCTGCTTTCTAGTAATCTCTGCAGTTACGATTTCGTCCTTCGGGGTGAGTTTTGAACGGAAACATTCTGCGAACGACTCTGACGTTTAAAGAAAAGAAAGAATAAACTTTGATTTACGGTATTCATTAAAATTTCGTCTCAAATTATAATAAACTCCATTTATGAACCTTATCGACTATTCAATTCAAATGCAAAATGTAAGTTCGTAATCCAATATCGAAACCTTTTAAAACCTTGCTCTGTCGGTGCTCTGTCGATGCACAAAACTTAATGCACAAAAATATATTCTTAACAGTTAAATGCAATTCCTAATTATCATTGGCGGTACAAGCGATTGCAAACGTTCGTCTAACACGAGAATCACTTTTGCCTGAAGAAAATCTGATAAAACTGTAGCTGAAACGCAGATCTGACATGAGAGATACCGAGGCATCGGCGTATCTACCTGCACGAGCAGGACGTAGCTGTAAGAAAAAGGTGAGAGTCTCGAGATGCGTTCAACTTCCCATTCGATTCCACGGTGACATCATCGAGCCGATACGAAGAGGAGTATTTTTCGTCGTTCACCTTTTCCCACGGATCGACGCCGGTGACACCTGTTCACGTCTTTCAACATATTGCGTGCTCTATTGCGCGCTGGCATAACCGTGGAATAAATATTGCAATGCTAATTCCGGATGTCCGCAGCATATATCCTGAGCGTCGTTCCTTTTCATTCCATATTTCGTAATAAATTTAAGGCACACTAAACATTAATACGTATAGACTTCTGTCGTCCGATCGTACTCTTCATTTGGCATACAATCGAACGGCACGAAAGAAAACAATTTCGCTTCGTTTCCTAATTTCAAGCGTTTCCGATTACCAAATGATACCTGCGGCGCGGTCGCAACGACAACTGCGGTGCGCGTATCGAACAGACAATAAATGATTCTCCCGCCGTCTCGTCTTTTGTTAATAAATTTCCTCGGGTGCATTAACGTTCGAACAGACAGACTTACGCCCAGTAATTCTGCTTCCACGTTGTGGTCTTTATAGTCCGGCGTAACAGAATTTTCACGAAGCGCGTAGGTAGGCCATGACGATCGAGACGTTGTTCACGTACATACGTCTATTCACCTAACCCGACAATTGTACAAACAATTTGCCAAAGTATTTTGCAGACTAATGCCTTCATTGCACTCCATCACGAACTGATAATTCGAATTTACCATTTTTTGCGTTCCATTTAAAATACCTTCAAGCGTGAAAATAAATCGATACAAATACGGAAATACGAAACGAATCAGCGGGACGTACGCCCCGTCGAAAAACTGTACTTCGTCGTGCCCCGGAAAAAACCAAAAACGTAACAAAAAAAAAAAAAAAGAACAGCTTTGAAATCTCCCTGCCGCGGCATGCCGCGACGATGCCCGACGAAGAAACGAAGGAGGCGGTGGGTGCCGCGCGAGACCGCAATGCAACGACGGACGCGGGTTACAGAATCGCCCGAAGACAAGCCCGCGCCAACCACCTCGGCACAGCGTCCGGTACAGGTGCGGCCGCGAGCGTGCAGCTCGTAAAGATGCAAATACCGCGGCCTGATGGACTCGTCAGCGACTGTCAAAGCGCGATCGCGAGGCAACGCCGCTCCGGCACGCTCCCCTTCGCCGTTCGCGAAAGAATACGTATTCCGTTGCGGCCGCAAGATAAACAACGAGGCTGCAAGCCCTTCCTCCAGAAGAGGATCCCGACCAGTATCCTCTTGCACGTTCCGCCGGGACCGACGCGACGCGCGTATTCTCTGTTTGCTCGACAAACAAACCGTTGCCTCCTGGCCGCGACGCTCCCCTCTCTGGAAGGGTTTCTTTACGGGAATCGCTGAAGACGCTCCATTGTCACGATTCGGTGGGAAGACGGTGTCCCGTTTTTCAGACCGAGCTGCGTAAATGGCGGTGATCGTATTTGTTCAGGGACCTGCAGGGGCCTGCGAGAGGAGGGGGTCGGTCGGTAAATGTATCAGTCGTTGGTGGGTCCCAGGGAGAATATTTGGGGTTCCTGCTACACTGCCACTTTGTGGAGCGAGGTTCGGGGCGATCTTTGCAGCTAATGCGCTTGGAAAGTCGTCCGGGTTTCTTGGGACGAGCGTTTGGGCATTTTACTGCGTCCGCGGTCGACAGGAGTAATTGATTTGTGAGTTTCTGCGCGTACCGCGAGGGGGGTGGTAATTGTGACATTCGAAACGCGTGCAACTGTTTGGGAAACACTTTTCAACGTTGGAGATGCAATTAATTAATATGTGGTGCATAGAGACGCTGTTGGAATTGGAGAAATGATTCAATTGCAGTCGACAAACTGTTGCACGTATTTGAATGAAATATTGTTCCTCTTTGGTGTTTCACAACGCTCGTATATTAGCTATAAATTTGAGGATACAAATTATAGGCAAGAATATTTGTTCCACGTGGGATGAACATGAAGTCCGTGTAATATTCTAAATACGGTAAATTATACTCTGGCCCATTTAAACGTTCGTTGGACTCCAGGCTACTAATTATCTGTTCCCAATTGAAACGCGTCCCCAAAGTTTACTTCCGTTCCCACCTTTTCGTTCCAAAAGTGCACCATGTAATTGCTACTAACCTACGCCACTAACAAAACGTCCTACCCAAATTTCCACTAAAGTCCCTCGCACCTTTTCGCTTTTCCTCCCCCCCCCCCCTCCACCACCACGTGAAAACACCGTGGCACTTCTGTCGACACTTTTCCAACAGTTTCCACCCGCGACTTCGGTCAACAAGTCGCACGAACGAGCATACGACTTCGAAGGATCTCTCGCCGGCCTCCGCAGAGTAAATACAAGGACTGAATGGACGAGTGGTGGCTTTCTGGCGTTCCCGTTGACCGGCACCTAGGTAAATAAATAAATAAATCGGCGATTTTTCGAAGTCCAGGCGCAAGAGGCGCGAAGACAACGGTCGAACCACTTCCCCGAAGGAGCAATTCTTGCCCCGGTCAACAACGATTGTTGTTTTAAGGGTGTGAAACATGACAGGTGCACAATGAGCGGTGATGCTGCAGGTGCGAACAGCGAGAGCGAGGAATCCTCAATGTCTCGCGGTGGACAACGCGAAGCAAGGCGGGACAATCTGGTGGTCTGTGCGTGACACGAAGGTTCCGTGGTAACTGTCGAATCATTCGGCTTGCTTGTCTTCGTGAAGTTGACCGGGATTTTGAAAGTGGATTAAGCTGACCGAGACTCAATTAAAGTCTTACAAAGTCGCATTCAACTGAAATTACGCGTATGATCGTTATCGTCGACGTTATCTCGTCGCTGGTTAATTAAGCGGACCGTCTCGTCTGTGACAACTCATCCCGATCAGCTGATAATGAGGCGAGATTAAATGTAAATACTGGCGAGTATCGGACACGATTTCATTACAATACTCAAGTAACAGAAAGAGAAGACAACATTTACGTGCCACCTTTTTAAATATTCTTTCGAGTAACCAGGGAATCGAGTAACGCTTTCTTTGCATAGATGTAGGATTATTGAACCCGAAAACGAAATTTAAACAACAATCGCCATTTAATCGGTAAAAAAATCGCTGCTGGTACAGGACCGCAATCCACCCAATCTCCTAACCGCACCTACCATAAACAATTTCAAGCTTGCGTTTCTTTTCCCCTCGAACCAAACAAAAATCTGATAAAATCGAGTAGCCGAGCCCGGAGAGCCGATCATCCAGCGCCAAGAGGATCCCACACAGATTAATATCGTGGGGCCAATACAATGCGATTTTGCCAGGAATGGCAAAAGGAAAAGACGGCTTGGATGGCGGACAAAAATGAGGAGACCTGGTTTATGAAGCCCGACAGGTACCTTATAGGGCTGCAGTGTCGTGCGCACGTACAAGCGGACCGGTGTACGCGACCGACACGGTAATGATAATTAATCAAGCTGAACGCCATGGCGCCCTCAGCGCAGCGTAATAACAGCGCGAGCTGTGTGGTCCATCCTTGTTCATCGTGCTCTTCGTATACCGCCAATAATACCGTTCCTCGAACACGGGATTACGCTGTCAACGAACGTTGCCCGTTTCTAAGTTTCTCCGCTTAAGAAATTCAATATAGAATGGCCGTTTTTGTTCGTCGATGAACACTCGGACTGGGGCTACCGGGAAATTTGTGGTGGTCTTCCGTTTCTGTTCTGTTCCTCCGCGCTGCCTTTATCCCTTTTTTCTTGCGAGTCTTCATTTTGGATTAAACGACGGGGGGATGGTGGAAAAATATACTTGCAAGTACACGCGGGCCGTTATCGCGAATAAGGGATACCTCGATCGAACGATTTTTATCTATCACCTCGGCGCCGGAATGGAAAATTCTGTCGGAAAGCCGCTGCGAACATTAATGCAACGTGGATGTATAATTCCGAGGTGGAAGAAAACAGGTTCAACGGGAGCTTACAGTTAATTAGGAGACTTAGTTTCTCGATCGGGAATCATTGTTATTATGCGCCAACGTTTGCATGGACGCGTCGAGCACCGGGGAAAGAGATGATGCGATTAAGCCACTTAGCCAAAGAGACTCGAGAAGAGAGGATACACTGTGCTGCATCGCGAATTGGGTCAACGATGCCTCGCAAAGCGTCTTTTAGGGCTGCTACTGGCATAACGAGCGATGTATGTATCTCCTTATACCGGGTTAAAAAAACGGAAGAAGCTGTTGGTCCTCTTCTTCCGCGTAGATGAAAGACCCGCTTTTAGAGTGGAGAGACGAACTGCTAGAAGTTGTTCCAGAGATATCTGTTACTGCGGTTTAAGGAACACACTGCACTCGAATTTGCGTAACAAAATGTATACACGCCAAAATCTGTTCTCTATATTTTTCTTGGTGCTGGACGAATGTGATATATGTACTCTTTGCACTGACGTATGCATAGGCGGACTTGTACATTGTTAAGTATTTTTCGTCTATTATTAGTAAAGGAAATTGTTGGAGCGCCGTGGTTCACCTGTGTTTCTTTCTTCCGCAAAGAAAATCCTCGTTTAAAAATCAGAGGTAAAAAGTAACGGTTATCTTCATAATTTTTTAGTTAAAAGTAATTGATAAGAAGTTGATTTGTATTCGAATCGAAGTGACTTATCGTTCAATCTTCAAGAAATTTTTGAAAAAATGGTGTGACTGAAAAATTGGGATTTTTAACTTTTATAGTTATGCATAACGATGATAAATGATTAAAATTTTGTTCGTTATAACCATTCTTAACGATCAATATTGTTTTCGATTATAAACATTTGTTATCGGACGGGAGAAATCTTTTTATTTACGAATGATCATTACAGAAGACAACATTTTTTTGGGTTGCGTATAATCATTACAGACGGGGGAAATTTTTTTTCGTTACGAGTGCCGAATATCGATGCCCGCTGTTTCGTTTCGGTTACATCAGATCTAAAATTTCAGCATCGCATATTTATTAGTTTCCGAGATATTGATGAAAAGGCTTTCGGTGCTATACATTGAAAGCTGCGTAGCCAGATATTACTAACACAACCGTCTTCGCTGCGCTAGTGGTGGGGTCGAGTGTCGAGTGAAATTTTGTTTGTAAACATCGATTGCGAGTGTGAACGACACAGGTTCCTCCTGTACGATATCTATCTACCCGATTTATAATGCTTACACACTTCGTAAACATTTTTTAATCATAAATGTGCATTACGAAGAAAGCTCAACGAAACGCAGTCGTTGTCGAAGTATGATTTACGATCGATATTTTCCTTCTGCTACCGAACGCTTGGAGACGCGACTTGAGAGCAGAAATGATTTTTTCGTCGTGAAATAAATAAAATATGTATAACAAAGTTAATACAAGTAGACGTCTGATAAATTTCAATGACAATAAATATGTATTATTAAAAGATTAAATATACAGTGAATAGAAGAAAATGTTTGATTGGTGACATTATTGGTTAGGAGGACCAATGAGCGAATACTTTATAAAAGTGAGGAGTGGGGGCGCCGGTGAAGAAGCAGAAGTGTCGTGACAAGTGCCGTTGATCGAAGTTCGTCTAACGAGAGAACAAAGGTACTGATTTTAATTACTATTTATCGCGATCTGTTCGTGTTTAAGTACTTCGGGTTTCTATTCAACATTGTCGCGACGGTTTTCGTGTGTTCGTATGCTCGAACGGTAGATGCAAAACGACACACGACAGAAAGTAGAACGGGCTTTCCGTTTTCTAGAAAGTACAAGGCCGGACGCCATGATGTACGTAATAGCCCTTTGACTTTATGTGCGACTATCGAGAGAAATTAGCCGTTCGAAACAATCCGGGTGTGTTATTGACTAGTGATTGTCGTTTCACGTGCATCGCTGATTATTTCAGTCGTGTCGCGAGTGTCTGTGTTTGTGACAATACTTCAAAGTGCAATGGATACATACGAATGGATACGTAACAATGGATATATACGCATGGATACGCAACAATGGATACCGAACGATGCTACACGGATACGGAACGATGCTACATGGATTATTATCGGACCTCCATCTGGATCAGGCGTCTTCTTGGTGTTTCATTGCAAGTTGTCTTCGTCGGCGAACGGTGAGTCATAATATATGTGAACAAGCTTTTTTCATTTCGAAATGTTACAATTATATATTACAATATTATCGCACACACAAGGGAATTTCGTCCGAAAGAACAAGTTCGATACGTGAAATAATTAACCAACATACGAAATCAGTAGTATTGACTATTAACGATCGAAAGAATTTGCAATCAATCTAATCGCGATATTCATAATATGATTAATATGAATATTTAGTTAATGAAATTTTCGAATTATGCATATATTTCGCAATTTATTTCTCGCGACAGGGTTTGTTAGATTAAAAAACGCACGTTATAGTAAAAAATTACATTCTCCGCGTACTCGTTCAATTTTTTATTCGGTCTGCGTACCATCGCCTCTCATTACAATGTACAATCATTGCCGGGAACCCTGTGATGTGCACGCGTACCGAGCTGAGCATCAACGAAATATGTATACGACGACTGTCGATTGTATCCGCCGGCAGGTACACTTAATCACGGAGTCAGCTGTCTTTTAAGATTACTACAATCGTCGAACTTTCAAAGTCCATATAGGGTTAATTACCCTACAGGATATTAATTCAATTTACGCGAATCAGATTATTTTTGTTTCCTGCAAACGAGTTCTTTTTATAAAAAATCGCTTGATGGTCATTTTGAATAGACAGGGTGGTCTGCAGCTGATGCAAAGCTTTGCAAACATGAGACAAAATTTTCTAATAATTTAGGTTCCCCGTTTCAATAACATTGTTTAATAACGACGCAAGCCATATTAATAGTATCAACAAAATTTAGCTAAAAATTAGTAAATTTCGGTTGAACTTTGCGAGGATCAACATTAATACTTGTTACTAGGAAACGGTTGTTGTCATGCAAATTTTGTAATTTTTTTGGCAAAATACCTATTGGAATCTGTGCAAACAGATATTACATTTATTCAACTTGACGCTGTACACCACTATAATTGTTGAAACGGGTTTTGAATTGCATACTACAATTTCCAACCACAATTATAGTCTGCAATGTATTTTTCAATAAGTCGATCTTTTTCCTGCCCCGTTGAGATCGTTTCGTAAAGTTATGTACTGAATTTATAAGATGTTCCTACTATTCACTCCTTCTGGGTAATGAGTTTTCATCGGATGGGAAATACTACCCTACTGAAGTTCATTATATTGGGTGCGTATAGTTATTTGTTTAAATTAAATTATTCACATAGTAGACGATTTACGTTCAATTATTTTGCACCAGAAATTGGAGCCATGCATTAATTTCTGTACGACGAAAAAATTTGTGAATAGGATCTGCTGCTTAACGAGTATAGTGCTTGCTTCTTAAAACGAGCTATGTATTGTGCTCAGCATTTTGTGCTGAGGTTCGCTTCATACAAACGCGACAATTTTTCTATTTTTACATGGACTGCTAATTATTATATACGATTTGCAACAGTCAATCCTATTGTAATTGCGCAAAGCTTTTGAAGCATTACGCTCGCATGTGAAGAAAGGTTTGCGCAAAGGAAACTGACGATTGCACATGGTAATGATAATAATGGCAAGTTCGGGTATTTGGGTGCGAATTAAAAAGAAATTGACACGCTATAACGCGTACGCAAACACAATACATACGTATAGCGGACTGGAAATCAAGCGCTATGCTCATGCTTCTGCCTGTTTCAATCTTTTCCTGCATGTTTCTATCCTTTTCTGCATGTTTCACTCTTTTCCTGCAGTCCCCTATTGGCAACTATTTTATAATATGGAAATTAATGAACCGTTCATTAGTACGACGAAGTTCAGATTCGCAACTTGTTTTATTAAAAAGTATCATGCAAATTACCAGTAAGCGTAAGCACCTAAAACATATGCCAGTAAATTTAGTACGACAGTATTTGCCACTTTGCAAAAACTCATTACACGGAGGGAGAAATTAGTAGGAATCTCTTCTTCCCAGTACTTTTATTTCATCATGTGATAGAGTCAAACTCTGTCTTTGAGTCGCACAATTTCTTATTTTTATATTCTTACGACGGTTTATTATTATTTTGTGATAGAACCGGTACTTCTATTGTTCTAAATGTTGTCCATTTGCAAGAAAATCTCGATATTTTATGTCACCAGCAAGTTTTGTTCCTAATGTTTCTTATTGTACGTCACTCATTGTTCGTTCATTAGACAGTACCAGCTATTGATACAAGGGAAACATATTTATATTGGTTGCCTAGGACTATAAATCTGAATTAAATTATTTACATAATAGAACTTTTATATTAAATTAGTTTGCATTCAAAATTAGAGATAGCATTAATTTTGTACGGTAACAAAATTTTGCGAATAGGCACTGTTGTTTAACGAGTAAAGAGGTTGCTTCTTAAAGCGAGCTATACATTTTGTGCCCAGGTTCGCTTCATACCAGCCATAGCGTGCCAATTTTTTTATTTATACAGGGACTTCCGATTATTATATACCTCATGCAATTGTTCACCCTATTGTAATTGCGCAGAGTTTTTTTCGACAAATTCCGCTCGCTTGTGAAGAAAGGTTTGCGCAAGGAAAATTGACGATTGCAGGCGGTAATCAGAATATTATCAAGTTCTTGTATTTTGGCGTGAATGAAAAAAAAATTGACACGCTATAAAGCATACTTGACCACAACAAATGTGTACACTCCGCTTGCAAACAAGCACTATGCTCGTGATAAACTTTGTCTGCATCCCGTATTGGCAACTATTTTATAGTATGGAAATTCATGTACTGTCCATTAGAACGACGGAAATTTAGAACTACAGATTATTTTATTACAATCTATAGCAGTTTTAGTGAAGACCCCGGCAATCGCTCATCAGATCTTCCGATTCAGAGTAAATTGAAATTGCCAGAGACCTTTTTCACCGAATACTTGCATTTACTCATGTGGTAGAATCTAATTCCATTTTTAATTAATACAAATCTGCATGACCACAACCTCACGAATTTCTTTTCTTGTTTTATAACAGGACCAATCGGTCTACTGTTTGTAATGTTGTCGCTTTCAAAGAAAATCTCGATACTCGCAGTAATCAGCACACTTCGCTATTAATGTTTCTTATTATACATTACTGATTCCATTGGTCATTACCGGTTATTGATAGTTACAGGGAAAACATATTTATAATGGCTGTTCATTAGCACGACCAATGTTTAGAACGATACATTATTTTAGTACAAACTGTGTAAATTAGTAACGATCATGGACACCCAAAATCTATATCAGTTTTACTGATCGTGTGGCTCTCTGCAAACGCTCATCAGACCTTTTAATTAAGAACAAAAGGGGAAATTAGCAGGGAACCTCTCTGCCTAGTGTTTGTATTTAATCGCGTAACAAAATCAAACTACGTTTAACAAATACTATTTTCGCGAGTACAACCTTTAAGACAACAAAAATAGTTATGAGAAAAATTACGTGTAAGAAAATGGCTCTGTTAAATATTCGGATGTTCGTCGTCTGCATTGAAAAGTGGTGCTCAGATTCGGTACGCTTTCATTCTCAACGATATTTTAAACTTTTATATGCATGCATTGTCTTTTGTCACGTGCATATTTCAGGCAATATTTCATATGTATATGTATTATCATACGGACCGTATGAAAAGGTATGTGACGTACAGATACTATATTCTTTTTGCCCGAGTGTGTCATAGGATTCAACCCATATGTTTTCCCCTTTGCTTTACCCCCCGGTTATTACTTTCCAGCAACGACAATTATTATGGGTGGGCTCTAGCTAAAGTATCATCTCAAATGACTATGTATTCGCAACCAACTAAAATATTCGTCCCCGGCGACGATTCTTCGTAACCAAAAAGATTTCTGTCGTCCAATAACGATCATTCGTAACCAAAATCATATTAACTAAGATATCGTAACTTTTTCCATTCTAAAAACCAAAGAAACGCTGAAGCTTAATCT
This sequence comes from Nomada fucata, assembly GCA_948146005.1. Classification (NCBI taxonomy): domain Eukaryota; kingdom Metazoa; phylum Arthropoda; class Insecta; order Hymenoptera; family Apidae; genus Nomada; species Nomada fucata. The sequence continues at coordinate 9,917,876 of OX411275.1, read as the reverse complement.
AAGACTGAATAAAAATCGAGCAAAAATTTAAAACCACAAAAAATCCCACAGTGTGTGCACAGAATTAACCGATCATTGTTACGTCGACCGCTGTCGAAGGGATTGAATTCTCAGGTACCGTGGAAAGGTACCGTTCCGGCGGTGCAGGTGAAAAGCAGCGCAGTGAAGTAAACGAAGGACGACGCACGGGAATGCGAGAGAGGCAGAGAGAACGGGTTACTCGTAAAATTCCTCGGGACTAATTACCTGCACGAGCTGAACGCGCGCGGACACGGCGCGGCGGCGCGTCATCGCCGTTAATCGCGGGGTAATTAATAGACGATCGTCGCTAATTGCGCGATCGGATCTCAAGGATCTTAATGGCGCGTGACGCTGACCGATTCCCATTGCCGATTCATTCCCCGAGGGTCCGAACGTAAATCTTCGCTCTCTTGTAACACTGGCAGTGCCAATTCGATGTTCGCATGCACACGTGCAAGTACGGTCACAATATCCGTATTAAGAGTATCCCTGCGAGGTACACCACGGGAAGGTTGCATGGTTGACATTAAAGTGCGGTGAAATGGCAAAAATACCGGCAAATCCATGCTGATTCGAGTCATGAAGAAAATCGTTTCACGGTCCGAACAGACGGCTCAATTTATACAATTTTCGAAGAAGAGCAAACTGTCTTCGCTGTCTCACCTCGCGCGTGATACAATATACTCTTGACAATATTCAACTCGGATTAAAGTAGAACTTCCTCCTTTAGACCGAGCTTCGGTAGGTCCTAACTTTCTCCCCGAAACTGCTCCCCGATTTTTGTTCGCGAAGTTATAGAAATTGAGAGGTCTTTTTCGGTGATGTATAACACGCGCCTGGAATAATCGCACCTGGACGGTCCAGCGAAATGAAAGAAACCCCCTCGATCGATTACCATTTCTAGTACCGGGCACCTCGCCACGCTGGATTTTTCTTAATAAGCAAAAGATCCTAGCGCAGCCGCGGGCCAGGAAGAGAGCGTTGGAGCTGACTCGGGTCGGAATAAATGACGGCAGCGAGGAACGAATGTGGAGGACGAGCAAAAAGGCATGCGCAGAAGGGAGGAAGAGGAATAAGAGCGTGGCTGTGTGGGTGGACGAAGATTACGAGGCTGTCATTCCTCGTATAAGGCGTGAAAGGAGAAGCGGCGTGCACCGATGCAAATTTCGCCGTGGGCCTCTGTTCCTTGACAGTCAGTTTCGTTGACAGTCGCACGGTCGGCTGCGTTTGAACCGTCCTGTACAGGGTCCAATGGTGACAGCTCGTTTCCATGGGTCCTGGTGCCCGCGAAATTCGTATTGGAAGCAACACCGGTCGCGCTATTTGCATATTTATATCTACTAGATGTATCCCCACGATTGCATAACGATGCTAATTGTGTTGATTGGTGATGGATTAGGATGCGAGGCGAGGCACCGGGAATAATTGAAAGCTTTTGACACTGTTTTCTTAAGGATTAACGGGCTCGCTAGAATATTCTTAGAATTGAAGATATTCTCGGTACTCGGATCGGCATAGATTTTGCTAATAGAAAAGGGATACCAGATGCTCGGGTGGGAGTTTCGATATTCTGTTTATTAATTGATTAGATACGCGTAGGTTTATAAAAACGGCACGGATATGATCCGAAAAATGAAACGCGTACGGTTTGTTGGGCGAAAAATCGAATTAGTTCAAATGGTTCGACTATTTACCAAAAAGGTGGCACCGAATTTAATATCCAGTTTACTTGCTGTATGATAATAGAATTCCCAATTCTAACACGAATTCTTTTCCTCGATTGTCTATCGCAGTTGCTCGAAAAAATTAAGAATCCCGTGCGAGCAGACGAGAAACATAATAATTTGTGTCAAACGCCTTTGTGCGAACCTGTTCCACAATTTTTGTATATCATTCTTCTACCCGCGCAGTTTCTCCAAGACTAATGACCGATCAGACGCATAATTTTCTAAGAACTCTAGATGCCATTCTTTTCACCTCGAAGTCACAACAAATCTCTAATAATTTCTTAGGAGAACGGTTCCCCATCGGTCAGAGACAGTGCCGCATAGGCAACGGCCTAGTGTGAACACTTCATCATCGTCAGGCGAGATCTCGGCACGCATACGTCTCGTAGCCGCTAGTCATACGCGAGCGAGTTGACGCGTGACGTGTAAGTTGCTGCAACCAATGCAACAAAGTGAGTGTGAAACTCGCGACGATTTGTAAAACATGAGCGTCGCTACGTATTATGGTCTCCCAGTCATAATACATCGTGGATCAGAGATGAATTCTCATCAGTCAGATTAAGCATCGTTACCTATGTCCGTTCCGCTGGATGTACAGGGTGGTCCATTAATCTTGATGCTATCGGGGGGAAAAAACTGCGAACCTGCAGACTGAAGCTGCACCGTTTTCTAGACAATGAATTTTTGTTATGGAATCCAAGGGGTCAAACAATTATTGTCTCGTGCTCACTTATGAATTCAGTGCAACCGAATCAGAAATAAAGGATGTAGGGTGAAATATATACAAAATTATTGTCCCGTGTTCGGTTATGGATTCACTCTAATTAAATGAAGAACGAAGGGTGTATGGTTCAGGTAACACAAACACAAATAGAAGTGGATTACATCGCTCCATTCCAGATTGCACTGCAATAGCTAGGACATACTGTGTATCACCCTCTGTTCTGACAACGTCGGGTCTTGATTTCACAGATTTAGCAATCAATTCTTTTTTATCCTCGATTTTCCAAATACGCGACAAAGGGGCCGATCGCAGAGTTCGTCTCTGTCGTATTCTTCGTTACAAAATCGATCGCGATATACAATAAAAAAAACAACTGTCCATTCAGTGCAAACCGAAAGCTACTACGTCCCAACCTGTCCAGCATCGGCAGACCTAATTACTACCTGCACCTCCACTATTCAGCAGCGAAAGCCCACCTTTTTCCGAGGATTGATTAAAGGGTGAACGTTAAGAGTTTTCCCAGTTAGACGTCCAGCAAAAGACTCCCGAACCCCGTACTATTTACCCAAGTGTTTAGCTGGCCTGTCCCCGAATCGTCGTCCGGAAACCACCGGCTCTTGCCTCGCCGCCACCGCAATTAGCACCTGCACGGTCGTTAACGTGTCTCGGGCTCCCGGGCTTTGCCTTTTCGGCCGCGTTCCTCTTTTTTCTTCTCCGCTCTTCGTTTTTTTTTATCTCGCCCCTTTCCTTCTTTTTCCCCGAACGTGCCGCGGCCGCCGAAAAACCTTTCATTGTTGCGCGCTGTTTGATCGAACCGGTAGCTGTCCCGGTCCGTGCTAAACGAATCTCTGTTTGCCAAGACACATCGACTACCTAGGACTCATTATGCGGACAGCTTTTCCATCGTCTTGCTCCCGCGTGGAACGTACACGACTTATCTGTCGTTCATTATCGGGATCGACGGGCGATGTTTGAACGAGTAATCTTCGGTGGCGTCCCATGGATTTGTTGGATGGTTACGTTTCGTCTTGGGGGTTCCTGGGTTTGTCGGTGCCACGGTTGATAGCATTCCTGTTTAATCTTGGTCTTTTTTTCTTTCTTTGCTCGAAGTCTGTAGCGTGTTTAATTTAACGTTTGAAAATTTTCTTGCGCTACCTTGGGCGATATATACTTTCGAGCCTCATGCGACCTCATGCGATATTCTTAGCTGTTTCTGGAATACCTGCATCTTTCTGTCTGTGTTGCAGCTTCATGATTCGTGATACTAACGTAAATACTTTTTTTATATTCTTAAGATTGTTTTTCCAGGTCTCGATGCGTGGTACCGTAAGCGATTTTCGGCGTGATTTGCAAATATTAAACGTCAGCAATCAAATAAAAGATAAATAATAAAATGGAACGAAATCCAATGCAATTCGGAAAGGGAACCGAGAGGGTGGGAAGGAAAAATTTGACTGTCACGAAAAGCGCATGCGAGGCATGCAAAAGCGTGCAGCGAATTGCACACGGCGGAGGCGCGAAGGGTGAACGCGCAATGCAACTAAACGGGCCGTTCCACGTCCGAAATTATCTTAATTACCAAATTAACGACGGTTGGTCGTTTTTTATCGGCCAATTTCTCTCCTCCCGGACAACTTTGAAACAGCGGGGGCCGGTTCGTAACCATCCTACACACGAACGCGGTGATTTTCGACCCGCGCGCCGAACGCAACCGCGTTCTTAATTTCTTATTGTGTATTAACATGCCACACGTGTGATCACGCGATTGCAGTATCGCGGTTTATTGGAGTTTTTGTGTTTTCTCGCCAATCCCCACTCGCTGGAGTTTCGCGAAGGACCCGGACGTGTGGGAGACGGCAGCTGCGGATTTCAGATAATGCGATCCCACGTGCACCGGTTTTACCCGCGATGCGAGCATTACGGCCGGTCACGTTATCGATAAGTCGAAGCGTGCATGATCCCGCAGGACGTTCGTTCGCTTTCTGTCACGGAAGAAACGCGGTTTCCCTGCCATTGCCGCGAGCTGATCTAGTATTGAGAGGGTGAAGGGCTCGTTTCGTATTTGGGGAATTTCGATTATTGGTTAACCGTTTCGTCACTGACGTCAAGGTTGGCGATCTTCGATAGTATCGTCTTCGCGCGCTGACAACGAATTTGCCAGCCAGTAAAAATTGTCTCGAGTGTTGTACTGTTAGTATAATTATTTTCGTAACGGACCTCAAGACGAAATATCGTTTTACCATTTCTTTTTATCGACGGTTGCATATTTTCTGTATCCAATAAATATCTCGAAACGGGCGTAACACCCGAATGATATTCGAACGATGCGTATAACAGGCGAGTAAAATTACTGAAAGGGTTAAAAGCCTGCAGCCGGGCGGACAAAAATGAAACAATTCAATTTCCCGCATCTACCTTCACCTTTTTAATTCGTCCCATAACGGACCCCAATCTTTCCATCCCCTTTCACCGACAAGCACTCCTAGCACGCGAACGATGCAACGCAGAAGATAACGTAAACGACAAAACACGCGTTACACACCCCTAATAAAGCGTGTTTATTAATTATCATTAAATGATCGCGCCGCTGAGTGATTGCGCCTATTAATCAGGCATTAATCCGTGGCAAGGAGAACGAACGGAGCCCGTTCTCCCGTTCGTTTCTCGGTCGAATTAGGGGGGAGGCCATCGAGCCGGCGTACGAGGCCGTTACGTGTGATTTTAACTTAATTAATCTTCCGCTTAATGACCGGCCACGTAACCGGCCAACGAAAGAGATAAACGGTTGGCCATACATTCGCCCAGGCCAGGAATAGTAGCGACGCCATCAATAAAAGCTGCACGACGCTCCCGCCGATCTTTATGGATAGAACGCGAGCATAACAAAGAAGTCGTTGCGCGACTTCGTGTGCAATTTAACGGAACGTTCGTTACGATCTCGTATAATAATGAGCATTTACCTGCTCAGGCGGTCGTCGTGGCGCACAGTGATCGTCAAACAAATTGCAGAGGAACGAGAAAAATTTCCACGATTATAGTGCCACAGAGAGTTCTCGCGATCCTGAGGTCTAATTTTCCGTTTAGAAAATGGAGACGCCCTCGATGTTCAGGAGCCGGGTTGTTTTCTTCGCGTCGCTTTCCATTTTTCCAGGTGGCAGTCGGCGGGCACAAACGACAAAAGGAGCCAACCGTCGGCCGCATGAATATTCAGGCGAAATTTTGCATTTATTAAAACAACACAGGGAAGCACAGTTTTATTCATGCCGCTTGCATAATTGCCCCCGTACATCTGAATATTATACATCTTCGTATTTTGGACATGCTCGCGAACGTCCGCGCGTCTTTCAGTTTTCGAATCTTGATAACACGTGGAGTATCGTAATTAACAGTAAGATAACATTCGGTTCTGAGGCGGATAGGTAGAAAGCTGTTTTTAAACGCATCGGGCGAACGAAAACATATCGTCGTAATATTTAACGATACCAAATACCGAACACCTTTTGCCTGTACGCTCTTTATTTTCAAAGTTTCTGAATTTTTATTTCGGGTGGAATTTTATTCAACATTCGCGCAATGCAATTTGTTAAAATTGACAGCGAAATGGAGGCGCGTCGTCTCTCAATATTAAAATCACTGGTCTTCCGAGACGTTTGTAATCCGCAAAAAAATATTTGCACATAGGCACGACGAGTAGAACACAATTCTAGGAGAATCATTCTTGTGCTATATTATTAAGTAGTCGTAAATTATGACACGACGCCTGTCAATTAGATAAGTCGTGCGCAATTATTGTTAGCAAATTTTACGTTCGGACGCAATTCGTTTTAGTCGCTATACTGTTGCATCGTGTGCATATGTGTTACAGTGTACGTGCACACATTTTCGGTGAACGAAGGTTCTCGAGGTCCAGAGAAAGGATTGACGCCCGTTGATCTCGTTGACGGCTTTAAACACCTGCTATCTTCCTGTTATCCGATCAGATCTTAATAAAGGAAATTATAGCGTCAGTGAAGGCTATAATTATTTCATTTCTATGACCGCTCTAAAGTGGAACCGATATCGCTGGCGTGGATCTACCTTGAAAGTCTCCATAGAGGTTCTGCATTTTGTACGTCATCGGTATGTACGTTCGTCAAGGCCTGTTCTATTTTATAACAATCTGGCAAAAGGGATAATACTAATCGTATCTGGAAACGTCAAAAGGGAAATGAAGTGCTTTAAAAAGGAACGGAACGATCATATTGACGCGTGAAGAAGCATTGACGAATTCAAAAACGACGGAACCGTATCGAAAGCGCACCTCGCACAAACATCTAATAATTCGCAATCCAGACCTCGAGTATAGAAACGAGATATGACTCACAAGCTGAACAGCAAAAACGACTATACACAGTGTGTTTCCCACAGAAGCAGAAATAAAGCTTCACGAAGCAGAAAAACAGGCTCTCGACGACCACTCGAAGCTGCCCACAATTTACATACTGCGAATACTTTCATCCTTATCTAAATAAATCATCGAACCCGTGCAGCGGCAACATTCCTGAGGCAACGCATCTCCCGGGAACCAGTTTAACAAGTGGAAAGAAAATGAGGGAAATTAAAGCGTGGTCCATAAATCGGTCAGGAAGCCGCGGAACCGTGAGCACTGTTTCGAAAACGTTCTCACCGGGACGAAAGTGGCAAAGGGAAAAAGGAAAGCACAGAGAGTTGGTTCGATCGGCGAGCGTTCCGGTTCGAGCGAGTGGAGACGCAATAGACTGCGGGATCCAGCGAAAGAGGAAATAGAGAACCGGGGAAAATAAACCACCGCAGCTTGCACAGGCTCGATCATAATCGATCGCGTGACACACCTATGCGATACGAGACTTCGTATAGAAATCGACGGGGCTCGCGATATTACTGGTCGGCTGACACGATTTCGGTACCCGGGTCGTTTATTTTATGCCCCCTCGACGAAAATCTCTGCTGAAATCGACAATCGACAGATACGGCGACGGATTGAAATATTTGGTCAGCTACATTTTCTATAATACACTGTCAAATATTTTGCAATGTGGACAGATGGAACAGAGTGCGATTGCGTTACATTTGGCAATTCATAATTGCTTTTGTTTTAAATTCTACGAGTACTTGGTCCTGTTGTAACCGTGTAGCCGGTGTACACCGTGTAGCAATTGGTAAAATAATTTCGTTGGGCGATTCGGTTCCTAAACTAATTTGTTAAATAAATTATTACGCCGGGAAGGTACATTCTTGCTGGGCACAATTATTAATTTACGTACCAGGCGAACGGTTACTTCGTAAAGGACATTCTCGTCGCGTGTCTTCAAAGCTTTCTCTCCACGAAAGAAAGAAGCTTCAACTTCTCTTTATGTTCGTTAAATCACTTTGGAACTATTACCTACTTGCTGATCAGAATGAATTCAAATACGAATTTACTTAGTCCGCATTTTTACTGAGTTCACGCGATCTTGCGTCGATTTTCAATTTTACAAAAGAAAATGGTACCGTCTAGTGTTTCTCCTTGCCGCTATTTAGAAGACAGTGGAACCTCGATTAACCGGGTCGCGATTATTGATGGTCTCGGTTATCCGTGGTTCCTACATCGGTAGTAATACATTTTCAACCGTAGCTAAGCCGGTTAACCGAGATTCTACTGCACTTCGCACCACTTAACCTTTGCGTGGGCAAACAGAACGGTCAGTGAGTTTTAAGTTCGGTTACTTAATTGCGAATTGACGCGAGAGCGTCCGAAGAACGAAGACCCGGAATTTTGCGACATCTTGTCAAGTGCACACGAAAATTATTAAAGGAAATACAAAAATACCCGGTTGCCTGCGCAAGGGTTAAATGATCGCAAGCGTCGTCACGCGTCAACCCCTTCGACATGTTCGTTCCCACTAGAGTCCTAGGCAACCGATCACGAGCAACGTTCGATCGATCTGCCAGAAAAACACCGGGCTTCCTCAAATCTACGGCAACGTTGATAAACCACCGCGCGTCGATCGATCATTTTTCACGCACGTCGAGCGCGATCGACGCGTCTCGATTGCGCAATCGTTTAGAAATCGACGGGCCGCATACGTTCGCTCGTGGCATTTAATTCGATAATTAACCGGCCGGGATCAAAGGTTCGTCAAACACGAGCCGGCGCACGGTAACGAGCGTTAATTTAGGCGTCTCGCTCGCTGCCGGATCGACGCCGATTTCGCGCCCGTTTTTTACCCGACCACCGGCCGTTCCGTGAGAAAGTTCGCCCGACGTCGATCGGCCAGCTCGATAACGCCGATGATCGAAATGCATCGGCATGCGAGCTCATTCCCGCGTCAGCGTAAGAACCGCGCGTACGCTGGCGCAAAATAGAGTAGTAAAACGGGAATCGACGTTGCCCAATGATGGCGAATCGCCCGAGCACGCCTAGGCGTGCCCCGATCCACTTCCAAAATTGCCAGTTTCGCGGCAACGATTGCGAAAACGAACGACGATTTCACGGCGATAGTCCGGGGAACGGAGCATTTATGCATAAAGTGTGCACGGGGAACGGTTTTCATTCGGCATGTGTAGGTGATATCGGCGATTAGGATTGGGAAACGGCGCATCTGGGGATTTTTTTCGTTGCGTGGAAGCAGGCACTTGATCGCGGAGCTCTGAGAATTTCGTTGAAACGGTGTGTTCGTAGGTGGATAGGGAATTGGACTCGTTCAACGATTGGATAGCGTTAGACTCTGTAACAAAAACGTGAACCTCTTCGCGGTATTTGATACCTTGGAGGCAGGACTAAGTGAGGTCAGATAAATTTATTTCTTTGTAAGGTCGGTCAGTACGATTCAAATACGATTCAAAAGCGAACCCTGATTACGGTAAATAATTTTGGTTTCTGCAAGACGAATGTGAAATTCGATTGAACTGCGTTTGTTATATAAATAATAAATCAACACTCGCGGATCAACAAGGTACTTTGCGGGGTGAGTTCACCCCTTGAACGTAAGTTTAACATTTTCTCAAAATTTTGTTCGCTGCGACGCGTGGTCGAGTAAAAGCCAAATATCTTTTGCTTGAAACGTTTGTTCGTGTTACAGGTGTTACGTATTCGCGGCATTATATGCTTTGCAATACGTTATCGAATAAAGGAAAACAAAGATATTCATATAAATTTCATTAGGCTCTTGCCCAGGGTATGCGTTCGTTTTTGGATGAATGAGAACGCTATGGGTCGAAAAGGACCCGTTGACCGCCCGAGGGCTAACGTAGTACGTATGACGGACGATGCCGATGCGGTAATTATCCCCGGAGCGGAGTGAAGCCATGCGAGAGCCTCGCTTCTTCTATCTTTTGCTTCATTTCTGCCCGCCTGGCCAGCTGCTCGAGAGCACCTAATTACGAGCAAGAACACTAAACTGCAATTAACAAGCCGTACGCCATTTTGTCTTATTGCCGGAGAGCGCGGTGGCTCCGTTTCTTTTTAGCCGCGGACGTGCCTGCGCTCGATCGATGGCTGACCTCGGCAAGGATGAATCGACCGCAACAGGAAATCGATTGTCCGACTAGTAACTGGGGTTTAGTTCGTAGAATAGGGGACCTTGGTGTCGCGAAACTCGTCTTCGCTAGCGCTTGATCCGTTCGGTGTCTCCAGCGGCATGGGTGTCGATTACAGTACCTGGTATCACTGGCTCGCTCGTAGGCACCGTGATATTTCACGGAGGGTAATGATTTATATATCTCTTATGAGAAACTGGGAATCTACAGCGGACGCCTGGTAATTAAAAAGTAAACGACCGCAGGGTAGCCTTGTGACGATACGGTTAAAGGGTTGATTCTGTAGTTAATTGACGCGGCAGTTAAATTGGATCGCAAGGTCGATATTCAAGTACACGAATATAGTTATGAATAATTACCGAATTATGTTTCGCTAAAAGTGGAAGCCCGTGGCAAAAATCCCGTACAGTCGTCGTATAAAATAAATACAAAACAAGAGACTACACCATCGTCTCTGTAACGACACGAAATACGACGCCCATATCGAATATAACGTCATCGGTGTCCCATTCTATCGCAGAGCGATTCCAGCCGTGCAACTTCACTCCCGTTCAAATCACAACCGGGTAAACGTTACCGTTTAATCGCGTACTTAACCCGGAGCAAAGACTGGCCAGAAGAGAAATGACTCATGACGCGGCGGGCCTGGAAACTCTGATAACGTGGCACGGCGGTATCGTTGGATTTCCGCGTCCACGGTAAAAGGTAAGTCACGATATACGCCCATTGTTTCGCGCGTTGAAGCGAAAAATGCTAATATACGAGCGGCGGGGTGGCGCAGGTGTGAAGTCGCATATTTAAACATCTTATTATATCCTAGCTCGATCGGTTAATGTAAGACCGCATTAATTTCCACCCACGGAGGCAAACAATGACCCGGGGTCGAACGCGGGGCACAGTGCTCATTAAAAGCCGGGTGGTACCGTTTCTCCGTATGCCTGGTAGACGATCAGATCGTACTTTCGATCCTTTCTACTTCGCTCTTTCTCTGATCGGCCGATCGGCAAGCGTTCCGTCGATCGTCTCGCGTTCGATTCATTTGGAAAGAAAGTGGCGAGGGTATTTGTATCCTGATTGGTCGGTACAATTTGTGATGGGAACCTTCCCCGGACATTCGGGGTAGTTGAAGCGTGGTTACTTGTGGAGTGTCGTTGTTAGATTTAACCCTTTCGTTTTGCTACCGCGAAACAGCACAGGTTTTTATTCTACTATTGCTTACTCTACTATACTCTGCTTAATTACCTTGGGTTTAATTTGCGTAAATAGTTGGAACAATCATGCGGCGTTGCAGGGAACGTTTATATTTCTTTTTTCGTGGACGATTGCTGATTATTTAAGGGATTATATTAATACGTGAAAGAGTCGCCGTCGCTTTTTTCAGCTGACAATCGCGAAGACATAGATGTTTATTTTCACTGTGCCGGTAGTTGTTGACGTTAAATATAAGAAGCGTTTCAGTAGCGACTTCTATTCGAGAATCGGTCGAAATACGACAGAGGCTGTTCCGCTTGTGAAACGAGGACACTGTTCCAGAGCATGAATGAATGCCTGTCCTAGAAGTAAACCAGATTCGTTAGAATTCTGAATGAATACCTCTTTGACAGGCGACCCCGCGGAGTTCTCCATGAATCCTATAGCATCGAATAATATCTTTATTAATCGAGACTTAAAATCGCGTCGAACGAAAAAATTCCTCTGCCAATGCGTCAAGTTCAATAACATTGTTTTCGCTCACCACCGAGACGAGGAATCGTCGAGCCAGTGTAGGACTTACCTGAAACAGAAACAGAAAAAAACAACTCGTTAAAACATAAATAATGTATATATACAGTGGCTGCTAAAAACATGCGGCCACGGTATAATTTTGTTATATCATTGATACAAAAGATTTAAAAAAATAACGTTTCATTGCGGGCGTAGAACTTGTATATTAGAAAATGATGTTATTAGTTTTGATTTAAAAAGATATATTAAAATAACTGTTTGACCGGAAACTTTTGGCAGCCTATATATATTATATTATTAATTCCAAGAAATTCTGTATTAAAGTAATTGAGTAACAAATAGTACTATGGACAAATATTATTATACTATATTAATATGCAACTCCTTAAATCAATAATTTCAAGTAAAAAGTCGATCTTTCACAAACATCGAATCGGTTATCATTGAACCGTGCAACCCTAATCGACACAAAATCAAATCTCATCGCAGGAAAGTACGCTGCACTATTATAACATTATCCTGGGACGCGTGTCTCGTCGCCTCTAAATCTCGCCCAGAGACACGATTACGGTCCGCAGCGTTGTTACCACATGGTCGTTCGTGTTAATCTTTTCGAAAGAGCCGAACGATCCATCGGCTGTTAAGTCGCCACAGCTAATGCCCGGTGATCTATTAAGCCGTCCGTGAGCGGCGTAACGCGCGCTTGCTGCGCGATTAAATTAAAGAATTACGGGGATCGGGGACTGATGTTCGTGAAAAATCGCGAGCCCCGAGTGGCTGGCGTTGAAATATTGTCGTCGGAGACCGAGACCGCGATGGGAGTCAGTGGAAGTCCTGTACTGCGTACTTACCTTTTTCGAAAAACGTTCGCCAGCTTCTAAAAGCAGCGCAAGGGTTAACTAATTATTATTTGCTGCATTATACTCGGTCCCATATAACTTGATCCTACTTTTACAGCAGTTGCTACAACGTTTTCTTAATCAACGCTTCGAAACTTTCAATTTTCGAGTCTACAACAAAATTCACCAGGGATATTATTTTCTCTTCCTTCCCTTGAATAGCGAACTTTTTAATAGAAGAACAATGCTTCGGTTTTCTGTCAAATCGTACTTGCCGAATGCTTACGTACTTTTCTACGTGAACATGAACGCAATACGAGGGTTAAATTGTTTCCAGTATTAAGTGTTCTCCATCCGCAGCCAGCTTCCCCCGGCCTCCCCGTGCATTAATCCCCACTGAAAGAAGTCGTTACGATATTTGCAAGCCGAACGCGAAACGACGTGATTAACAGGGCTCGGAAAAAGGGGGACGAGACAGGTATTTGTCAGCGGGACGCGGCGAAAAAATGAGATCGGACAGGCCCACGGTACTGCTTCATCGTTTACGCACACGGGTCAGTTCGACGGACCAGGACTATCGTGGTCGGGCCCAGACGACGCGACGCGACGGACAGCTCGGACCACGTGCAATTTAGCACGGCGCCATTACTCTTCGCGAGTCCCCTCGTCGAACGGGACAGAGTCTAATTGCGTCCAGCCGTGGAGAAAAAAAGGATTTGACGGAGCTCGTTAAGCGCCCCGCGGTATCTTCAGCCCTGGGGCGACGAAGATCCTTCGGTTCTTCTTCGACGCCTGGCGTCTCGTTGGGACGGGGACGCGTTTCCCACGCGGACTACGGTCACGCTGCTATCGTCCCTTTGGTTCGGGTACCTTGGGATTCGAAAAAGCTGGCGGTCGAAGTGACTGTAATTGGAAAATTCAGTAATTTTCAGTAATAGGCGGATATTACAGATAGAAGAAGGTACAATAATTTTGTCAGTGGCAATTGCGTAATTTTATCTCTGGACTTTGTTACTTTAGCACGGTGCTTTATATATTTGGTATTATTTCTTCTTCCGTTCTGGAGATACCTGTATCTTAAAGCCGATAACAATTGAATTTACCTTACACGAATGATTTTTCTCGCGAAAATGAAAGTGTAGGTGAATTTTCGCAAGCAACTAGATTTGCCAGACAAAGATACAGGCAGAGTATCGGTATCTCGGTGCTTTTACGAATATCAGTCGAAAGTAAGGGTACGCGTCGAGATTATTCGCGCTGGACAGAAGATATATGGATATTGCGGTACAATTATTTTTCTCCCCGTATTAGAGAGGTGATATTGAATGCCTTTTCTGTTTTACTGAGCATGCGTGCCCGCTGCACTTACGGTATCTAATAGGCAAGTATGATGCGATAATCATACGGATATGCATTCGTATTGATCAATTGATAGAGGTGTCAGTTACAGTGCAAGACAATGAGCGCAGACTCGGATCGCGTAGCGTGGTACGGTTCAGAACGATGACATATTAAAATGATATCTGAGACAGAATCTCTTACGCAAAACGTGTATTGTTGAAAATTATAGCGATAGCATCCTAGGTTTTAGATACCTTCGTTAACCAGACGACCGAATCTGTTGCATTAATTATAAAAAGAGAAATAAGTGGGGGGAACGATAAAATTTGTAAATTCTTTGCAGAAGTTCTTTCAATTCCATTCACTTGACAGAAATTCTGTCTGCGAAATACTGAACGTCACAGTACCAATTGTCACAGTGGCAGTATCTTTCTTATTCTTCAGTTGTGATAGACTGGAACACACCGCAGTTGTGCTTCCAGGTACAAAACAACATCCAAAGCGCAACTTATCAAAAACAGAAAACAGTCAAGATAATACTTGAACTCTTGTCTATTCCATTCCCATGCATCGGGTATTCTTCGTAGCACTCCACCTTCGATCGAAAAGAACTATGCAAATCGCCCCGCGATATGCAATATTCTCATCGCAAGTGACGTGTGCTCGTAACAGAACAATACCGGTATTGTGCGAATCGTCAAAGGGCGCGGAAATCGGCGATCCTCGCGGCGTTTCCATCCAGCATCGATCCCACGGCTCGATCGAGGAAAAGGTCGCGACTCTGCTAAACTGCGTTTTCACCGAGACACCGACCCGCAATAGTGCATGTTAAGAAAAATCAAAAAGATCGGTGAAAACGTTGAAGAATATCTTGAGGGTAACAAAATAACGAGTAAACAGTATCAGAAGACTATCTCTGGTTTCAATTTATTTATTAATTATAGATTCTACTTATCCCCCGCTGTGTTGTATTTTGTAAATATTACTCTATTTGATTGATATAATTTGTGGAAGTACGTTGCAGCTTATTTTACTGCAACCAAGGTGTTCAATGTATTCCATTATCGATTGTGAACTTAGAGGTAGATATTCTCCTCTTGCAAGATATTATTTAAAATACTTTCAAGGGGTATCGAGGGCTAAATTATTACCAAGTAGTAAGTAATCAGCTTTGCAAATCGTCCATACATATTAGATTTACCTATGTTGAGTCCAATAATGTCAACTCAAGTTTCAACATACTATATATGACCGCCTCTTTTTACCATTACATTTCTACGTATCTGCTCTTCTGAATTACATTAGTAACGATAGAATTGATATTGCTCGGTAAATATTACTTCTCTTTGAATTCAAAAACGAATTCAGAACTTTCCGATAGACCTACATATTATTTAAAAGAATCAAATTCTTACAATCGTCCAATCGAAATTTTGTATGTATATAAATATACGTAATCGTTGCACACTTAATTAACTAACGACCATCACCCTTGATCTTCCAATACAGCCACCTACATGATCGTCATTCAACGTGCACCCTGCCGTGGCGAAAGGGTTACCCCGAAATCCGCCGAATTCTCTCAAAGTCCCATCACTTTCTCCACCCCCGTCGAATCTGTCCGCGTTCACGAATAGAAGAACCACGCCCTGAGTCTTTCGCAACCGAACACCTGCGCCACCGCCGCATCCTTCGTTGCACCTCGTTAAAGACAAACGCCGAACCTGACCGGAGGCGTCCCCGTTTCTTTTCACTAGGTCCCGCAAACGCGTAGGCGGCACGATGGATACGGATTGCACCGAACCACCCTCGGCCGTGTTGTTTTTGCAAACCGATACGCTAATTTGCGTATTGTTCGCCGTTCGCGATGATCTCCGCGCGTTTCTCCGAGGAGTAGCGCGACCAACGATTTCTTACTCGAATCGGTGAGATCGACTTGTAAACGCCTGCCGGCGATCTTATCCGGCGTGCCGCGGCTTCGTTATGACTGACAGATAGTCCGTGGATGATTCTCATTGTCTTCGGACTTACGGTCGGGTTTCGATTCGCCCGCGATCGCCGAGTGGAAGTTGTTCTTTCTTTTTGACGAGAAACGTGATAGCAGAATGTACGGTTTTAAGAGCGATCTTTATCTGTCGAGGTGTGTTGAGTATTTCCAATAAGAATTAGGAGCAGGCGTTTGTGCTTGCGAAACGAGCATATTTGCATCTAAATGAATATCGCTGCCAAATTTGCATTGTGAATATAACATGTGGAACGAATTTATAGAAATCATAATACTTGTTTGGGGCCAATACAATCTTCACTTTGAAAGCCACATACAAATAATGTGCTCGCCAGGAAGCCAAGCAATAAAAAAATACCGCTGTCCCGATTAATTCTAAATAAATCCCATTTCCACGATCCGCCAATTTAATCGTATCTCCGACAACGTTTCTCAATATAAACCACAAGACACGCGTTATTTAATATTCCCCTTACAAAGGTATCCTCGTCATGGGTGGATGCTATAAACAGTCTCATCGAACCGAGCATTTGAACGAAAGATTTAGTTCCAAAACCAATTTGCACGCGCGCGAAACCTCGCACCGTCTCGAACCTCGATTCGACTATTCGACCAACGGCGAACCGTCATCGCAAGCATTCGCTATCAAACAAGGAAGTGCCCCGTGAATTCTCCCAGGCGCACACAGAATCAGCCGGAACATAACGCCACGGTGTCGACTCATTCAGCCAGATACCACGCATTCTCCCGACATTCTAATCATCACGGATCCACCGGGTTAAACTGGGCTTATCCGACGGCACGACGAGCCTCGTCCAGGGATTATCCGCGAGTTTTCTAGATCCAAGCCGCGATACGGAGGCAGGTTTCATTAAGAGGTAGCCAATTAGCCGAGCCGCGACTCGAATCGACGAGACCGGGGCCGAATAGGAAGTCGTGTGCCACGGCGACCGGCGTGGAAACACCACGATAATTGATATTTAGGATATTACCAGGCCAGCAGACGTGTAATCAGCGGATAACTGTATCCGGCAATGAGCGTAACTCTCGAATTGCTCGTTGGTATCGTTGCACATGTACTTTCCACGATCGTTAAACGAACGACCGTGCTATACGCTTCTAGATAGAGGATCTGCCGGCGACTAATTTATATACGCGGATTGGAAAGGCTGTTCTTTTTTTCGTTTGGTTTTAGAGTGGCGAAGAGGTCCGAGGGATACACTTCGTCGGCTGGAAATTCTAGTTTAGGTGCTTCGTTGACACGTTCACCGTCGCGACGGTGAATTATATCGAGCCTAATGAAATACAGGCGAAATAAAATAAAACTCAAGTGCCGCGCTTGTGAGCTAAATTCTAAGTCAAGTGGGATGAATCACGTGAATTAGAAGGGGACGTCGATCATCATACTCGCATACATTCAACACCCTCTAACGAATTCCATTCTAACGTGACAGTATACTTCAGCCATGGTGTACTGGGATAAATAAAGAAAATAAAATGAAAAATACAGACACCGTTAACAAAATAGAACGAGCGAGCATATATGTTATACTTCGTTAGAATTCCATCCAGCTATTCGGGTAATAAAAAGCGTGGCTCGCCGTTCGAGGGTTGTAGCGAAGATGTTGCCCTTGGCTTAAAAACACCATGGAAAGAAGGAGAGGAAAAAGGGGAAACGGTCCCCATCGATATCCCCGAGGCTTCTGATAGCCCTCCTTAAGTTTCCACACGACAGGCAACGTCGAATTCGAGTGTCTTGAAAGCGCAAACGTTTCGGTAGCACGATAAAAGTTTACAAACTCCCGCCTCTCTGCTTCGTCGAGTATCATCGATACCCGTAGGAAATCCTTTTAAATTCTTGGAAGGAGTTGGGGAAAAGAGGTACAAACGGTATCGAGGGCCGATCGAGACCCTCTCGAAGACTCGACTCGAATACTGACTCCCTTTGGCTTGTGTTCTCTCGCTTCGTGGCTAGACTTGTACATTATTGTTATTTATTTGGCGGACAGTTAATTGTACTTGAAGGGAGTACATTATGTTGCACGCGCCGAATAGTAGTGAATAAATGTGGCGTAGAGATTGGAATAAAATAAAGACTGCTACATACGCTTCAAAATTGCGATAGGCAGCCTGCTGGATCCTGTGTTAATGTATGAACACTGTCAAATGATAATCGTAATTAACTAATTAACTTTTCGATAATTAATTAAAATAATTGAAGCAAAACAATTTCACGCAAAGTCTCGTCGGCTTGTCTACTTTCACGAGAAAATTGTCCACGGTGTCGAGGGATCTGCATCGACGCGCGCGCGCACTTTCGCGAAACGGAAAAAGAAGTGTTCAGGGAAACATGAAACTTGTCATGCACCTTGCACCGAGGACCAGTCCGGAACAATGAACTCTGTAATTTTCTCCAGCGACCACAATCTTCGGGACCCTTTTCACACGCCACCACGTAGCCCAGGGCCGCCAGCTTTCCTGGACGATACCAGAGCTTGTGCCACGATTGCCGCGGAATTGAGCTATCAGCGATCCATCAATCGATCGCAGTACGATCCAAAGAACTTTCGTTCCTTCCATATCGAGCAATTGGAGGGAAGTCGAATTTCTTCTCTGAGGAATTCGTCAGTTTGTTGATACCTGAATTTCTGGAGGAGCTAAATGTACAGATATACAAAGAGTCAAGTATATAAATATCTGGATTGTACAAAAATTACGGAATCCAAATATTCAAATAATCGAAGTATAAATAAGAACACTGGAATATTCAAACGCAAGTCCAACTTTGCCTGAACAAGTTTCGCGGTTCAAAACCCTATTCAAAACCCTATGTTCAAAAACCTATTGTTAAAACTTTCAATGGATAAATCAATCTAGTCACTATTTTCATACGTTAGCAATAGTAATTTGTAAAAATCATATTTATCTCGTTTCGAATGCTCATGGACTCACACTGATTGGCTTCCGAGCCCTCCAAATGTGCAAGTACAACCAGTTGTACAATTTTACCGAAATTCGCGAGAACTGACGTAAACATCTTCGCCTTACTGTCCCGATTGAGTAAAACTCGATACAGCTCGTAACAAGTAAATATTCCCCAGCGGTAAATAAAACCAACGGCGTTTC
This sequence comes from Nomada fucata, assembly GCA_948146005.1. Lineage (NCBI taxonomy): Eukaryota > Metazoa > Arthropoda > Insecta > Hymenoptera > Apidae > Nomada > Nomada fucata. The sequence continues at coordinate 9,898,832 of OX411275.1, read as the reverse complement.
CATCATTTCAAACATCGGGACAAATTCGTTTAGCGAACAAAACGAACTCCAAACACGTCGAGCGGCTACCAATTTCTAAAATCTGTCCGAACTGACGTATCGTTCCGATACGCGCAACGAGTGACGTTTGCAACGTCCGCCCTGCCACCTCCAGTTTCGATTCTACAATAACGATGGGAAAATATTTCCCATCGGGGAAAGCCGGTGTCTACGATTTTTACACGCACGTCTGCTGTTTCCCGTGGTTCAATTTTCGAAAAAAAAAAAGAAAAAAAAAATGAATCGACGGCCGTTACCGAGCGAGTGCGGCCACTCTCTACGCGTATTCGAACACCGTTACCCCAAACTCGCGAAATCTGTTTCTGAAACAAATCGAGCAACGTTTTATACCCCCCCGTTGGAAAGCTCCGAGCCGAACGTCGGAGCAAATGAATCAAGGGGTTTGAAAAAAAAAGGGAGAGACTGCCTCGGACCACCCCGTAGAATTTACGGGGCCGACGTTGTTTCGCGCGTGCCGATACGATTAAGGTTGGTTGGCGAAATAGAAAAAAAATTCTATCCGAAAAACGGCGGAATGGCTCGAGGACCCTTGCAGCGTTTTTTCTTTCTCCTCTGCATTGAATCAACGACACGTAGACGATACCGGGTGGGGATTGAATTCCGGCATTCTGGAACTGTTGGTTGCGTTAGAAAAATAGAAAACGGGCGCGTTTTCCGATGGCTTCGGAGTTTAATAGATTTGCCGTCGATGAAATCTTTGATATTTCCCGGTGGATGGACGGGCAGCGAACATTTCCCGTTGTTCATTGTGTCTTGCGTTTTGTTCAGGTTGTTTCCAACATTGCTCCTGCATGTCGTCGGCGTTGCGCAGTAGTTCGTTTCATCAGAAATTACGAGATAAATGTGTCGCGTATTGGCGTGAAAGTCTCGGGGCAGTATTAAAATTGAATACAGATTTCGGCAGCGTGACGAGAAAGTTCTAGCGACAAAATTAAGAAATTTCGAGACAATGAATAGTCATAAAAACGCAGGCCTTACAACTTAATTTCCTTGGATCGTGCCGCATTGATAAGCTTCTTCCTTGTCGATTAGATCTTCAATAAGGAGCCACAGCTGCGACCCAATTAACCGCAGTAATTTCCATGATTATTCGGCGAGATAATGATAATGGAGGTATCAAGTTGATTCTTCTCAGCAGTTGCTTCGAAATAGTGCAAATGTATGCAAGTGCACATTTTGGCATTTATCGTACAGTACCCAATATAATATGCAGGGACCTACGAAATATAATATTTAGTAAATATAATATAATAAAATATTTACATTCGTAAATATAACTACAGTATACTCTAATAACAGTACACATAACGCTACACACTAATCATACCTAAAAATTTACGAAAATATCAAAATAATTCACGTTAACATTTCTTATATCTAAGTAATAAAAACAGGGTAAACAAACATTCAGAACGACTCAATTATAATGGCTCGCGCGGCGTTCGATGTATTAAACGATAATTTGTTAATTAAACTGGAGATTAAAAATGGGGAACGTCGGCAAACCAACTGCTCTTGCTGACAGAATTTACGTGGATCTTCGTCGACAGTGAAACATTGGAAAATCAAACCGGAAGCGGAGGGCAACGATCGAAGAAGAGGAGAATGGCAGACGGGGAATCGAACGAACAGAGGGGTATCCCTTTTGTTCTTTTTCTTTCATCGATTCGATCGCGAGTGCCGTTGCTGGTTAGTTTTATGGTCCTTAATCTCAGAGTGCCGGATGAATTGGACCCATCCGGATCGGTGAAACGAAGAAGTTAATAAGAAGGATGCGGTGTCTGTTTTAGTGTTTTGCTGGCGGTATGAGGTACGAGGGAAATTATGTTTCTTGTTACGCGGTAAGTTGCGAAAGTGCATGTGAGTTACGTTTATGCTGTCTACGGCCCCTTCATTCATGTAGACCTTTATTATATTATTACGGTGGAGATAAATGTGAATGTAAATAAAGTGGTAAATATAAAGACGTATGGTTTGATAACTGTACGCGGTAATACGGTGAAATGTGTTGTATGTACAGGGTGTCCGGGCAGTTATTCTTGGAAAAAACAAATTGAAAATGCAGGGTAAAAATGTTCCGCGTGTATACATTCTTCTCGAAACGTGGAACCGTCGGAAGCGCGTAACATTGAAACGATCTCACAGCTCGAACATTTCACCGACACATAGAAACTGTCAAGAATATCTTGAAGAAGATATCATTCGAGAGCTCGAATTTTTAGATAGCAAAAATCATTCCGGTCGTTGACGCGCATTTTTAAACAATTAAATTAGAGGCAATTAAAAACAGCAACACTATCGACTCTTCGAATATTTGAACCCTGCACAATTTCGGCCTAAAATAAAGAATACTACGAGAAACGAGTCCCATAAATTCTCAATTGTGTAATTAACAAGCACAAGCTCGGTCGCAATTCAACTAACCATAAACAACCCCCAGAAAGGGAGCAACCCCGTTCGAACCTCGTTACATCAGTTTCACGAAATGCCAGAGGAATCCAGCGAGAACAGAAGAATAGAAGGAGAAGGAGGTCGAAGAATCGATGCAAGAGAAAGGAACAGTGCCTGAAATAGCGGAATCTTGGCTGCGTATCGATACTGGACGAAGCCTCGAAGGGAAAACGTTGCTGCCTGTGCGCGTGATGGTCTCGGTGCACACGGACACGAAGTCACGACCTACTAATGAATGATTATGCTACAATTTGCCCCGGGACGGCAGCTCTCGTAATTTATTAAATTACAGTGATTCGTGGCCGGGCTCCGGGCATCCGGTAGTCGCGCGACGCCGTTCGCGATCATCCTTCCCGCTCCGTCGCTTTTCGATTTCGATTACGAGAGATCGCTACCGATTAGCCGGCGACGATTAAATGAATTCCGCCGAGAGGCCACGGCGAAACTCGCCGCTGTTCCACAATCGGCACACACGCGGGGGAATTTTAATTTCGCCGAGGGTTGGAATTAACGGGATGGTCAATATTCGTTAGGTTCGTCACGCGAACGTTGACCGCGGTGTTCGTTCGATTCGATTGTTGAACAAATTGTTAGAAACAACAGTTGTGATGTTTTGTTTTGTTCTTTCTTTTTTATTGCGGTTGATCGTCGTTCGGTTCGGAAGTATCCTGTGCTTTTCTGGGAACGCAAGGGGTGCAATTTTAAAGGATAGCGTTGGTGGATTACTATGTACATATTTGGTATGCCCATCATAATACTTGATGCATATTTAGTTATATCCGATACAGCTATACAGTGGGCCAAACAAAGCATTCGTAGAGTGCATCTTCACTATTTTGAGGTCAAGACAATTATTCCAAAAACAATATACATCACTTTAAAGCGTAACAGACGCGCTTCATATTCTAGTGCGACCAATTCATTCACGGTGTCCCTTTGTAAATTAAGAGTCGCGAGTGCTTTTCCTCCAGTGAACTATTTAAAACCCCCCACAAGCGTGGCAACCAATTACGGTGCAACAGTTACGGTCCCATGAACGATGACCGATGATCGCGCCGTCGATCAGTCGAAAGACGAGAAGCAACGGGAGAATCCCCGAATTCGTTCGACGCGGCGGCAACGGCGGAATAGGCTCGCCGAAAGAGAGAACGAAGAAGCGAGGCAGTAGGAACAAAGGGGGTACGGCGGACGAACGAGGGGGCCAGGGGGGGGCAGAATGGGAATCGCGTTATTACGGGGGTGGGGGTGTATTTACGGGAATTCGCGACGGAATCGTTGCGTGTCCGGTACCGATGCAGTCATAAACAAGGGGCCATTAATTTAGCCACGAAGAATGCCCAATATCCTTCGAAAGCTTTTGCGGCGATGCGCCGATAGGCAGCTAACACGCGGATAAAATAAGTTTAGGGCCGTGAAATTGGCAGTAATTTTACAAGCCATAACGATCTACTAAATCTGTAAAATAATTAAGGGCGCAGATGTTCCCCTGCCCGACTGCCAACCTAACGTATACTACTCCCGCGCCTTCGCTACTGCACAAGACTCTCGCCCCCCTGTCTTCTCGTCCCACCGTTTCGTCCGTTTCGCATTTCGCGCGCGGTTCGTTATTTTTTCTAACAGGCCGGCTTCGCCCGTTCCGATCGGCCACCTTTGAACCCAGCTCGGTGAAAGAAACTTCGGGCCGATGCTTTCCACGAAAACAATTCGTAAAAAGATCTAGCACTCGCGGCGAGGGTGAAAGTCGACGGGCATCTTAACCCTTTGACTGAGAGAGGCGTGCATAAACGCTGTCAAAAAAGCGGCTGTCTGCTTGCCAACGACGTTTATGCACGGGGTATAATTTTTGCCGGGCGGCTGGTATCGTTCGGCTGTTTCGTGCGTTCACCGATTTTTTGTTTGTTTTATAACCGTGGAGTATTCCAAATTCTGGGGACAGAACTCGGGTATTGCGAATTATTCGAACACCGACGGCACTGCGTTTCGCCATTTATCCTTCACTTCCTAATATCCGACGTGTCGAAGTCGAATTGAACGTTCTCGCAGCAACGAATCATCGAACACCGCCCACCGAATAAAATAAACGCCGTCGCGAATAGACGAACAGCCATCCCCTGAAAGAGACTGTCGTTTCCGGATGTCCACCCCCCCATCCAACCATTTGGAATTCGCACCAGCCGCGGGACGATAGCGTATCAGAAATGAAAAAACGAAAAATCATGCTCCTGCAGTACAGTGTACAGACGCGCGCAGATTCTCCCCCCAAGCACCCATTATACCTATCGATGTCCATGGATTTCGTGCATCGTCCGATCCGAAGTATCGCCGTGCACCGATCTCTTCCACCGCGGGATCGACAACAGGCGGCCACGGTTTTTTCGCAACCCGCGCGGCGTATTATTAATGGTGTCACGTAGGCCGATGCGTACACAACCGTCTCATCATGGCCAGTAACCCAAGGCGCAGGTAGATGGCGAGATTCCGCGGCGCGCAGCCTTCTTTCCGCTGATAAGGAACGAGGATGCCCGACGAAATTACGGGGGTCGTGGCAAATTTAATAAAGGCCAAATTAAGCCGCGTACGCCGCAACGCGCCGGCGACGTTAGCCTGACAGCGTTTTTCCTGTTGCGTACGCGCGAGCACGCCTCGAACCGACGCTTTCACCGGCGCCGAAACTCTCGCGGAGATGGCCCGTGTCGGTCCCCGTTCAATTACGCAACGGGCCCGTCTTATTATTACGCCGCGACCCCGATCGAAAGGAGTACGAAAAAGGTTATTAGGTAAAAGAGAGTTTCGTCAGGGGGCTTATGGGTGCATAAGCGCGGAGGCGCGTGATCGTCATGACAATATTGTTGCGGAAAGTAAGGAGGTCCCGTGGGATCTTTCTCGTTGCGAGTACTGCTTTCGATGCAGATTCGGGGAGGACGAATATAAAATGGAAAGCTTCGTTCGGTTGAGAATTTCGGTACGAATGCGCGACGCTCTGTTGAATTTCTGTCGTACGACCGTTCTGAGATAATTATAGTCCCTATCGTTACTGATTATTCGTTCGGTCATTGCATTATTAGTCAGCAGTTTTATATGGCATGACGAAGAGATAAAGTTCGTGCTGTTCTCGATTATGACAACGGAAGTTGCCAGTATATGGGCCAGTTTCTGCACCTATACACTGTTACGGTTTCAACCGGTAATAACAAAGAATGTGGTACATATAAAGTTGAAATATTTCGACACGATTCGACATTGCCAAGATATTGCCAAACCCAGTTACTATAAATTAATGAAATACTTGTTTAGTAAATCTTCAAGTACATAGCTTACGAAGGTATACGTTACATAAAACGCACAAATATTTTACACTGGGGGGTTATCTAACTCTATAAAACAGATCCGTGAAACGCACTCAACGTCCCACAGGTACTGATGTTATTAGACGTCATGAAATTAACTTACGGCTGTGCTTTCGGCCGCCCCAAACGTTTTCCAATAACCCGCAATACAAGTTCAAAGATTCTGCAACAGTCACTAAAATTACTATTGCCCAGCTCGCGCTGTGCGCCGCCACGAGTCGAGACAAACTCGAACGCGAACTTCGACAAACGCGAAGTAGGACGAGCCGAATTTACGAGCACGCGTATTAAGGTGCGGTAATCCCGAATCGTTAGCTGTGCAACGTTTTTGCCCCCGTTCCCTGTCCACTGTTCGTCCCTGTCCACTCGCGCTCCTCCCCGCTTAATCGTCGCGCGGCGCAGCGCGAAGAAGCGCGCTGATTGCCACGAGAAACGCGGAGCGGATCGTCGCGACGCATCTTTTACGACGCTCCCGTGTGGTCGTACCTAAGCTAATTGTGAGCTCCTGCGAGATTTGCCCGGCAAAATATGGATTCTTGACCGCCCTGCACCGGGATGATGACCGAGGGACCGTTTTTAGGAGGTAAGTCGACCGCGTGGACATTGCGGAATGCGCGACCGACGTTTTTATTGTTTTAACATGCTTGAGGAAGTAACAGGGCATTTAAGGTACCTAAGTGGTTCACGGATACAGGATACACATTTCGTTTAAAGCACTGTGCCAAGACTCGTTCGTGCGAGTACCCCCCTATTTTTGAAATTATTTTGAAAGGTATTTATAAATTGGCAGAATTTCAGTCTTCGACGTCGAGCGGCTACATACCATGTATCACGTGTTTCCAGCGAGAGTTATGAACTTTATGGCAGCATTATGGTTTAGATGATACAGAGTCTACGAATATACTAAAGAATACTGCGAAATATGTGTCGCGATCCATATCTGTTTATAATAATATACGCGAGATTCGAAATCACGTACCTCAGTTTCATCGCACGCACAATGATTCGATAAAAACATTTATCGGCACACATTTGCGTGCCTAACCCGCTAATACGTGCATCGGTTATCGATCGATCTACGCAGTTAAGAAGCAGCTCGGTGCTCGCAGTCGACACCGTTTATAAAACTGCGCCGCATAAAAATCACCCTAAATAGAGTTAAACAATTAATCGACCGAGTGGAACACTTCGAAAAATCGTTCGACATTAATTTCAGATATTTAAAGACAAAAAACGCGAATCTAAAATTCCGCCAGATAACTGGTCCGCTGTCGAGCCATCGATTTCGAGGCGTGGCCGATCCCACCGACAGGACATCGCCGCCATCAAACTATCGTGCAAAAACCGGGCTAACTATAATCATGCCATCGGTTAATCACGACGCCACAGGGTCTCATTAACAGGAAGTCACCTCTGAGGCAAGCAAAAGATACCCAAACAGAGACACACCTTAGGAGAAGAAGTCGGCGAGGGAAACGAAATCCTGCGGAAAAAACGTCACCCCCTTTCTTCACCTTTATGCACCGCTTCTTCCTTCCCTTCTCGAGAAATAATTAAGGAGCCACGATAGAGTGACTTCCAGCAATGAATCGTCTTTCGCCGAGGCCATGAAGGGAACCGTTCAACGAGCGGCGGCATCCAACGCTGAACGAAGCGACTTAAACCCGTTTCAGACCGGACACTCTGCGTCGCCACTCGTGGCTCGCGTTTCGACGTTGTTTTATTAGCGACAGACTGCGTTTTCGAAGACTGCGACGAGCGGCAATGTTTCATTGCGCGATGCCAGAAACGAAGAAAGTAGAAGAGAATGATGGTACAAAGTATCTCGAGGATAGTCCAAGTTCGTGCAAATGACGGCCGCTGTGGCACCACTTTGATTCCAATAGGCGCGAGTGTGAAAAGCTCCACGAGCGACAGCACTTCTTTTATACGGCGTAAGAAAAAACTGACAACCCATAGTGTCCCATCTGAAACGGACGGTGAACCGAAACCCGCTCGAAACGAGTCCATCGATATCGACGGTTCCGTCTGATCGCGATGATTCCCAGCCTCGAGCCGGTGCACGGAAGAAAACCTTGGTCCGACTATTTCACGTCACGAAAAGTCCTGAAAAGACTCCTGGTGGCAGTAATAAGCGCGACGGAAACGTGGCGACGCAAAGTGCCTGCCATGAAACGGGTCTTAAGCGTGGCGGAGCGGCGCAAGAAAGAGGACAACAAGATCGAGAGATTATTAGTCGCCGGTTGTTCGTCTTCGAACGATGACGACGCTGATCGCCGACTCTAGGCTGATTGTGCCGGCTGATGAACGCTGTAGAAGGACGTTGAACCGGCCGCGGTTGCATTGACTGATGCGAAGTGCTCGCCGCGATGCTGATTCAAACTTTCAGGAACTGGCCGCGAATAAAACGAACGAGGATGAATGAATGACTCTCGTCGTGTGCTTCGGATGGCGCACTGAGCGAGCGAGTGTTCGACGCGGAGACAGCGGGAACGACGAGGCGACGCACAGTGGGCCCGAATCACGAAAGCGTGGTGAAATCTCAAAAAATGAATTCGTCGTTGCGGGTGGGACTGTCGGATTGGCAATAGTGTCTCTGTAGCGGGGTGGAAGGAAATAAGTCACGCTTTGCCACCTGAGTGGTAATTACAGTTCGAACTTCGATTTCGTTATGCAGTCATTTCTGGATAGAGGCTGGATAGACGCTGGTCGCGTCGCGTGCAACGCGATTTGTGGGAATACGGGTGGGCGAAATGTAAAATAGGGGGGCAGAGGGCTATTTGTCTTCTGAAGAGAATTTTATATTCTTGTTGACGAATGCGTAAAATTGGATACTTACCACAGCTCATTTTAATCGAGGTACTGAGTGCAACGGATATTTTAATATCTTTTACGTAGAAATATACGAGTATTGAACTTTTATAAAAAATGTTTAGTAGTAGGTGAAACGAATTAGGAATTTCCACGTGCAAGTAATTAATGATTTGCACGATTAATGCTGCGCATCGGTCCATCTAACTAATTTAATACAATACATTTAACAATTCGTTTCGTTTAATTCGATTTCCCAATCAAGTCCAGAAATCTCGATTCACCGATTTAAAACCTGACTCAATCGAACTTCACAGACGAGGGCCCGGCAAGCTTCACGCTATGCTCCTCGGAATGAACTTACTATAAATACAAATTTCGTTGATGACGAACTAGCGAGGAGCCGTGACAGCGAGTGAAATCGGTACCAGCCGGAACTCGTTCGGTCGATTTACGGTACCCAGCCGAAGATTGCTTATTAGGAAGCCACGTAGTTATGAAATAGGAAGAGCAGTGACAATTTGATAGATTGAACTTTTTGTCGAACGAGGAGTCGTTAGGGCTGGCACCGTTGAAATGATTGGCTTTTTTTGCTGAAGACCGGTCGAATAACTAATAAGCGAGCGTCGTCCTGTTCCACGGTAGACACTGTCGCTGCCTCGATGATTCTCGGTCGTGCAGCGGCCATGAAAAAGCAGATTACGTGACCGAACCGATTTTGTCGTGGAAAGGGGCGGATTTATTGGACGACTGCGAGTGGAAAGCTGGAAATGACGGAACTAAATTAAGGACGGTGAAGAATTAGGGGAAATAAGTAGCACAGTTTTCGTTCGACTCTTAAATACGTGTCAGCATTTTAATACAGGCGGCGCACATCAAAGGTGCGAATGGGTTAACAAAAGGCGGACTAATAAATGTAATTACACTTTAATTGCTCGAACCGCAATAAAGGGAAACATCGGTTGATCGTTAATTAATATTCGCGTTCCGTCGAGGGTGTCCGAAATTTTGCACCAGAAATATAAAATCCAAGTATAATAGCGTGGACCCGATATGTACATGTACCAATTTCATACGTCCAACAATTCTGGAATCGGGGCTTTCTTTCTCCTCCGCGTAATTTCACGCCCGACGGGAGCGTGAGCCACGGCCGGCGAATAAATAATAATAATAACAATAATCAACCAACGTCGATCCCGTGCGAAACGATCGATAGCCGCGCCCGCGAACGAACTAACCGGCGCGTTAAATTTAGAGTCGCAGAAGCGGGGATTAATAGCGCCGACGTACGGGTCGGTGAATTAAGGCTGATCCATATCGCGAGGACAGGGCAAGTTTGATGCGAACGGCACCGCGGGACCGTGGGTGCAAACGATCTAATTAAACGTCGGCGCAATTAGACCCCCCCGCCCTGTCCACCCCGTCCCTCCCCATCCGCGATACGACAGTCCGACGAAAGTTTTCGAAACGCTAATTACTTCGTTCCTACTTTACCCCGTTTTCAAACGCGAAAGAACACCCCCATCTGCATGGCTGCAGCCGCCCCTCGTGTGTTGCGAGTCGCGTCGTGCCGATCTGCGCTGCCGATTGGATGGACTCGCGCGATTGCACCGAGGTGCACGAACGCTTTTCGAGTTTGAATTAACTGCACTTGGACTCCGATCGAAGATTGTGCAGGGCGCGGTTTGGAGGGGCGGGCTTGGGCTTTTAATTCACGTAAGGGCTTGTTTCTTGAGACCCGCTGGCGGACGCGTTTTGGCGATTCGTGTTTCACCGGCGGGCGCATTGAACGCATCGCTAAATCCACGTGATACTGCACGGCGACCGATTTAAGGAACGCAATCAGCTTTATATACGCGACTTTACCAGGCGTTTGAACGAAACACGAAAAGGCCTGCGTGGTTTTCGATAACTAGTTCACTTGTCGCGACATTTTAATTAAAAAAAATGCGATTAGTTTAGACGATACATGAAAGTCCAATTATCCAAATTCCAATTCGATTGTGTCGTCTGCGACATCGTGCGAAAACCAACGAAAGATTCTTCCGACACCTTGGATTCAGAGAAACGTTTTACGGGAAGCTCCCAGAAGAATATCACTTGTCGAGCAATTAAGAAGAACATTCTCGGATACCACTTACGGGAGGCCGCAGAAAAATTCCGACAATAACGGGAACAAAAACCGAGCATCAGAAATATCAAGCGACGAGCGCCGATGGAATATACATTCCCCTCCCTGGCCAGACCCCATTCGATTTTCCTCGTCCAATCGAAACGGACTCGCATATAAAGCGCGACGCGACCAACAGCGCTCGTAATCCGGTCGTAAAAAAATACGGAAGCGTCGATCGCCGGTCAGCGAAATATTTTCGTAATAACAGTAATTAGAGATCGCGTCGTTGGCTCGACTCGGTGAAAAGTGGATGGTCGCGAGAGAGAGAGAGAGAGAGAGAGAGACGGGGGAAAAAAGGGAGGTGAAAAAAAAAGGGAAGAAATATTCGACAAAAAGACATCGTCATTAGCCGTTGGTCACCGGTCGCCTGGCTGCATCGTCACCGTGTCGGTCCCCCTTTGAATCTCTCCTCGCGACCGGTAAACGGTTACAGTTAATGATTAGTTAATGATTTTTTTTCTCTCTGCCCTCCCTTACTCTGCCGTCTTATTACGGCTGCGAGATGTTCCGACTGACGACGGTAGCCGGATTCCATTCGATGCATGCCACTGGACGGAGTCGAATCGTGAAATCAAATTGACATCGGGTAACATGAATTTAAGCGGCAATTACGTGACCCGAGTTAAAAATAGACGGTACAGCCGTTCTGGGTTTAATTCTGGAAAATCTGAAACGAGAGTTCTGGTCCCCTCAATTGGCCGCGTTCGTTCGAGTTAGCGTTAGATTCTTTGCGGCGAGCGCTCTTGGAAAATTCTTTCGAACTTTTTCCTTTTACGTTGTACGATACCTTCGCGCTCGACATCTGGCTGAAAGTAAATGTGTTTTTTGTTTCTTTTTTTTTTACGTATGATATGTCGTGCAGTAGTATTCGATACTATTGTAACATTTTATTATTTATCGCCGCCAGGGAGAATTAATTTAACCGTCGGGCGCCCAAGTTTATATTTTTCATTTGTTCAATGGTCAATGAGCTGAACGGGGCCGTTCTATTCAATGATTTCCAGCTCGGTTAAATTTTAAAATTGACACGTTTCTTGTAACACCTGTTTGGGGGAGTTCAGGGGACTTGGCATCAGCGATGACAACGAGCTACTTGTGTAATTAATGACGGAAAATTTCGGAATTGTTTTGACATGGAAGTGGAACAATATAATCTGCTTGAAAAGTACTCTTTCTCTTCGCCTCAGTTTCTCATTGTTTCTGTACTATAATATCTACGTTTGTTCACCGTTAGACAAGTAAACACTCAAAAGTCAAGGGGCTGAGTGGTAAAAGAAAGCTCACATAATCAACTGTGACGAAGTCATTAAAGAAACATAACTTTTATACTACCCATCATCAATCATAAAAACCGATTTCCATGAGAAGCGGCGAACCAATACAGAGTCTATCTAAAATCTTTACGAAGGCCGCACTGTGTTTGTAAAAAGCCATTCAGATGTAATTATATGAAACTTATAGAAGCTCGGTTTGAAACATAACTTTCGGGATAGTTGTAATAAATGTACTCGAAGTATCTGTCTATGTTACAATTCGAAAGTGAAAGAAAAACTGGAAAAGATATTTTGCTTTAGTTTTATTACCAGTCTTTAATCTTAAATTACTGGTAAAGTGATTAAGTGTAGACACACATATCTGGAAAACAAAATGAATTTCAGTGCAAGCTAATGGTCCACGAAGAATAAAGGATTAAGAAATCAATTTTATTAATGTTTTAAACGATTAATATTTTTACTTCCTCTCATTTTCTTCTCGCGGCTAAAACTTTTCATCTGCTTTACCATAAATAACAATGCTCTATACCAATCATAATTTGCTAGAATCAGGAAATCAATTTTATCGAACTAAAAATAAATTCTAAAATACACAAAGTCAAATTTATATGGAATTAATAATAAGCCACTTTCACCAAAATTTATTGCCCCACCGTCCTTACCAGAATCATTTCGATCCTCCGTATCTATCGCCTCCTTCACCAGGCGGAAACAGACGGTCAATTCTTCACAGTGAATCGCTAAAACCACCGACAGCTAATATATTACTCATTACCATGCGTGTTAACTTATGTAACCAGTGGCGTTATTAATGCAGTTCGCGGCAGAGATTAGCTTCCTTTATCGTACGCTTTCTACGCGTCAACTGCAATTAGCTACCGCTAAAACGGGCAGGTAGTTGGCCAATAGGAAATTTATAAGCCGCGCGATGCCAGCTTTCCCAGGTAAATCGAGATATCGCGTGGGTGTCGCGAGCCAAAACCATAGACAATATTATTTATTACTGCGAAATCGATCACCCGACCGATCAGAAAATTTTCCACCACTAAATGAACCAATAATGGATAATAAAGATTCAACGGAGATACATGCACGATAAAATATAAAATCTGTATCCCACGAATTACGCAGACGCTCCGTAGTGAAAGGGTCGGAAACCTTTCTTATTTATTTTTATCTACAGCATATAAATCTATATATAATAGTTAAGTAATTAAATCCATAATACAAGAATACAGTTAGGTATACTTATAAAAATGGCTAAAATACCTATTGCAAAGGAAGCGACTGCGTAAGGAGGATGCAACATAAAGTCAACGGAGGCGAGATCGGCGCTGGCAGAGTCGTTGCATCGAGGACGATTTAAAACGAAGACCAGTCGAAAGTCACGACGAGGGTTTCGAGGAACAAGCGATCTGCCCGTAAAGCCGTTTAATGCACGCGTTTCACGCGAGGAAAATCGTGGCGGTAGACGCGACGGTACGCGTTCACGACGTAAAATAGTCTTACGTGCCCGTTAATAAACGACTGCGCCGGGGATAAACAGCAGATGCCTAGACGCGAGTAAATGGATTATCGGGTAAAAAGAAAAGTAGGAAACCGTGGGTACCAGGTCGGTGGTGAGCGCATAAACGCACGAACGCCGGCGGATGAGTCAGACAGTACGTAGCACGTATAAGTGCACCTTACGACGCCCGCCGCCACTTCCGATGCAACAAAGTGTCTGTCCGAGGAGAACGTCCAACCTTTAACCCTTTTGCCGGGTTATCTGAAAATTGGACGTGCGCTCGGCACGGACATCGGTACAGGTTCTTATTAGCGTGGAAAAGAATTGCACGCGGGCAAGTCTTTGACACAGTATTAAATTTTAATTACAGAGTGGTGCTTATATATAGAAGTTTCGATGGGGGGGTAGCTGTGAATTGCCCCGAGATTGAAAATGGCTGCAAAATTTCAGCTATATTGCATGCCGTCTTATTAATAATAAGTTATTGTACGCGTACGATTTGGTTGATTTTCTGTGACTTTTGGTTTCGCTGTTTTTCTTTTTTGCAGCACTCAGGCGACCCTGTTTTTATTTATTTTGTACTGCGCCGCAAAGGATCTGGTACACAATAAACTTAAAACATCCGCGCGCAGGTAATAATTAGCGTGAAGTAGAAGTTAAAAATGCGTACACCCGCCAATGTTACGAAAAGTTAGCCATTAACAAATAAAGCTTTTGAGCAAGTCGCAAAAGAAAAACATTTATGGGGGCAGTCGCGGCTGTCTAGTCTTGACCGACCAGTCAGGCTGACAAAGTGTCCGCTTAGAAATCAAATTCGACCAATAATAACTGAAAATTATCAATCGAAGATCAATATTATAGTCGAGGTAGAAAGAGTCACTGGTCAATAGCAAAGTGTCCATTCAGAAAAGGTTCAGGACCCATCGCACCAAGTCCGTTTCGACTTGCAAGAGATCGAGGAGCTGTCTTCCTCTCGAAACAAATTGCCCCAGCTATCGATTACGCTCGCACGCGATTCTAAACCTCCAATATTTACAATGGCCTACTGTCCGAACCTGCGGCCGCGATCCCCCATTTTGACTTTCAATTACGATCGCGATAATGAGCACAAATAAAACACGGACAACCGTGGTCCATCAAAAAACAATTAATCTGAAAGGCAATTATTTGCCGGATCAGTCTTGAGGTTTAGCATTAATCAAACTGGAGGAGCGCGTACGGGATTCACGCACACCGAGGACCCCGTTCTCAGCTGCTTCCTTTTGCCAATGAAGAAGGCGTTTTCGATCGCGTTAACGGGAGCTGGTAATACTAATTAGCATGGAAAGAATGGTACCACGATTGGAAATTGAAATGCAATATCTGGCCCCTGAATTCGATCGTACACCGTGGAAAACCATAACGGAGCAGGGACGTTGATGAATAAAAATTAAACGGGCATCCCAAACTCTTTGCCACGAAAATGTGTGTATAAGAAAGATAACGGTGCATCAGAAGGGGACAATACAAAAGTACAGATTTGTAGATTCGTATAATAAATAGCGCACCGCGGTAAAGACTGAATGCTCAACATATATAACCATTGCATATCTCGCCAAAACTGATCATTTCCATTCTACACAAGTCACAGTTCCACCAAGCTACTAAAGACATCTCTGTCTTATAAAATCAACGAGCTATCAGTCGCTAATTGCAAACAGAAAAGATGTCAGAAGATGTACGAGCAATAATACGATAATCAGGCAAATTATCAAGAGAGCGATGTCCCCCATAAAGCGTCCGATGGATCCCATTCCGCAGATCTGCTCCACACGAAAGTCCACCGATTTCCGTCGAACCGTTCCGCGATCCTCTACCCTGGGCGAAGCTAGCCGGCGCGATCTCGTTCGCGGTTTCTCCAGCTTTCGTTCCTCACGTGGGCAGCCGAGTATAAATTATTCTTCGAGCCGGCGGTGCGGTGCATTTAATTGTGACAACGAGATTGATCGCTGCCGCGACTGTTCGCCGCGTAGCCGCCATTAATATCGCGGGGTGGTGGGGGGGGAGGACACGATTTACTGCGTCGGCACAATAATAACAATAATCGAGAAACAAAAGTGTTGCTCATTGAGCGCACCCCTGGTCCCAACGGCGTGGCGTTATTAAGTATTATATTTAAATCATTTGCTGCGGCCGCATCGCCGCTAACGAGGCCCAACGACAGGGGCCTAACGAGCCGCACACGCCCACGCGGTTTTATCGTTTCAGGGGAAGCGTCGCGTCGTTTCGATCTTGACGAATGACCCGAACGCCCCCGTCTGTTCGATGAAAAAGCATCGCGGGGCTCCCGCGAACTCGTGGGCGAAAGGAGGGTTAGGGGTTGCGACAAAACTGGAAATTGAATATCGATCGTCCGGGAAGCTGTCCGCGTCATGTCGTCGGCCATCAGGCCCGACCCCTCTCTCTGTTTCTGCGACTTCGAAATTAGTTTCGTTCACATGCGTGTACGGGCGAGGTGATAATGCTGCGCGGACGGAAGGCTGACGGACGTTTCTTCGAACGTTTTTGACGGGTACAGTGTTACTGGGGTTGGAAACTATACGACTCGTCAGGAGGCGGTATTCGAAGTGGGATAAGAACAGCGGGGCGAGTGTTAAAATTGATTTTAATCGAGACTGACCGTGCTTTCGAATTTTCGAAAACGACGCGGAGTCAAGTCTCGCAAATAATTACCGCAAGTTGATACAATGCAATTCATTTGTTGGAAAATAATCTGTCTTCGCCGATCGATATTAACATCGTCCCCTTAAATCCTCCGTATTGCAATTTACATTCAAGCTTGAAAATATTCTAAGCAATTCATTCAAAAGTAAAACCTATCGCGTGTGGTTCGACGAGCGAACAAATTGGTTGCGACCGAACGACGAAGCTGAAGATAGTCCGATAAACTGTTTAAAAACCGAGTATAAACGTCGAGACGTTAAACGAGCGACGTCTCTCACGAAATTGAGAAAATAAATTTCCGTCGCATGCACCGGCGAGAAAATCCCCACGTTTGCATTTCACGAAAATAACCGGCAATCAATCAACGGATAATTTCAGCGCAGGTGACAGGGTCCTGGCGGGAATTTTAATAACGACACTGTAACGAGACTCGCTCGCCCCCCAGCCCCAAACACCATAGGCAGCCTATTATCGATCACTGGATCGCGTTGAACGCTGTACGTTTCAATCTATCCGCGTGTACACCGTACAGTCCATCATCGACAACTTAATTTCCCGTCTCAACGTGCAACCCGTGCGACATACACGGTTCCAGCCGTTCGTTTTATTTTAAATATTCGCGCTGCCAGGAGAATATTTAAGAGGGCAAGCTAGTTCTTGGTAGGACGGTGTCGTGTCTGATTATACCAAAATCGCATGGAACTCTCGTGTTTCGCAAAAATTCTGCCCGATGTGTCACCTGCCCGTGGTACAAGGCTTTCGTGAAATTATACAAGGTCCATGGCGCGAGTGAAATTTGTGCGTCGCCGTTTGAAAGCCGCAGCTGATAATAATCAATTAGTGGTTCAGCCTGCACGGTACACGTCGTCTACCGGGAAGGGATGAAATTGCGGCGCAACAGGGCAGGGGATCGTTTTTTGTTACGGAAAACGAAGTTGGCAGCGTAGAACAAATTTTGTCCCTCGGGCGCGGAGAAATATTGAGTACGGCGAAGAATTGTCAATTACTTACGAAATTAATGCTTTCTTTTTAATCGTTCTCGGGCAGTGGCGAGTGTTATTTTTCAAAATTTTCGAATATAATGACAGGCTTTTCTACTTGACCTTACCGTGGAGATTGTCGGCGTCTGTCCATGGATCTTGCTCCTATCGAGAAAGTCCGGTGCTTTGGGTGGCTCTGCGTGCGTTCTGGATGATAAAGGCGACGATGTAGGAACGCTGCTGGCGTTCGAGGCGTGACTCGTTGGCAGCGGTGCACCGAGAGGAAACTCCGGCCGGTAGAACCACGTTGGCCACTGAAAAAATTCACCAAACCACCTTTAATGCATTTATCGACGTTCGAAATTCAACAGCAAAAATCGGCCTCAGTGATCGAGACTGCTGAAGCATTTCTAAAATAATACCTGCCGGTGCAAAACGGAAACTGTCGTTCCTTTACCTTTAAACAACGCTTGGTCCATCGCACAATTTCCTTCGCGAAACAAAGATGAATTAAATACATACTAGTGGCCGGTCAAAATCATCTAAAATTGTTTCAGTAGCTTGACGGAAAGCGTATCGCGAAATTCGCTACCAAAATGCTCTCCATCTTTCTCGAATCGTTTCTTAAGGATGCCTCGCAATTAAAGCGACGCCCCGGAACCTCTTTCTTCCACAGCACAGAACCGTTCGCCTGTCATTGAGCCGGGTGCCGCGCGAAAAAAACAAAAATTAAATCACTCTGTGGGCGCGTTCCAGCGGGCAGATAAAACTCCTTGCCACGAAGAGAAGCGGAGGCATTAGTGTCACCGAGTGAATATGAAGCTCGCCAAGATAGATGACACGTGCCCCTGACCCTGCAAGAAGCGCACCCGCCTCGAGGTCAACGCTGCGCGTGTGGTCCATTGTAGGTGTTCTTATAAAGGGCCACAGGAATGAAGAGGAGTCACGGTGTTGCGTTCACCGTGGTACGTAAAGACCTTTTGATCGTTCTGCCGCGGACGACACGAATTCCAACGCGATTATTCCCATTGTCGCCAGTCGACAAAACGGCTCGCGTTGATCCTCGAGCGATACAACGCGGGTACGCGACGTTAACGTCGCGTAGCACGTAGTGTCTCTGCTTTTTGCACAGGGCTGCCGCGATCGAAATGGTACTCTTTTCTCCGGCCAAAAATATTTCAGTGAACTACGATAGTTTTTGTCAGGGTCTGCGATGGGAATGAAGCGTGCTCGTTTCGGTAGGATGGACTGTTGTCCCAAAATTGTAGGTGATATTGAAATTTTGTGAAATGGAGTTACGGGAGGAGTTATCGAGTTATCAGGGTATGTATTTCGTTTGGGGATTTGGAAGGTTTGAAATTATTTGAACCAAGCGTTCCTACCCTTAAATCGATCTCGTTATGAAAATAAAACAGTGTACGGAGTGTTTCCTGACGATGTCCTAATAACTTCACTCATAAAGTAACTCAATAATACAGAATGTAACTGATTCTCATAGAGTACCACCGTTTCAGAAACATCCTATGTAACTATGAACCGCCGAATTTCCCTTGCAACTAGAGTACAATTCGAAAGTCTGTCGGCTTTCATCGTGGTTTGAATAAATTCACGGGAAATCAAGTGGTCCAAAATGCAACGTGTATGCTCTCCTCGGTCAACAAAATCACACGTCAGTCGGCTCCACCGAAAAGATCCGTCTTCTTCTAGCCAGGTATCGCAACCTCGTCGTTCGCGGCGAAAATCTTACGTCACGCAGTGCGGTAATATCGCATGTTTCGGTTATTTTGGAGCAGAAGTACATAGAGGGGGTGGACTCGATTGGTCACGACACGGCAGAGGAAATCAGCTCAAGTCGGTCGACTGGTAGGTGGTAGCCGTATTCGTGGTGGTCTGGCGAATGTCTCTTGTCGCTGGCTAGCGGGTGTTAACGGCAAAACCGAAATAACAAACTCCTAAAGTTCGTGAGTTAACGCTACTTCGCTCGAGGTTCCGACGCTTCTGCTATTTTCTCTTTGCCGCGGCCATTCCGCGGGACGTGTTCTATGTACGTTTGCCGTGGAGGCGAAACGGAAATCGCACGATCGACCTTGTCGGAAACGAATGGCGAGCTTGTATGACGTTCTTCGACGTGATTCGCGTGAAAGGATGAGTAATGCATAGCGGGACCAACTCGCGATAAAACAAAGCAATTTGTTGCAGGCTGTGTTTCGAGAAACCGCTGTAGACTTCACAGTTCTTCTCAGCTGAACGATATAGGGGGGTGAATTATTTATTGGGGCGACTTTTTGTTTCGGAGGGTCGAAGCCATTCTTTTCAAACGCAAAGATTTTGTTCAGAATCCTGCTTTCGGTTCTCGAATAGAGGTGCGACATTCCAATTCGCTATAGTAATAAAAGGAACAGAGCCCAGTAGACGACAAGTATATTCAGCAACTTTTTTTGTTCAAGAAAATGTATAGATTCGTAGACAATTAGAGGGTCACTGTACATATGTATCAGCCTGAACAGAGATCAATCTAACAAGTCTCCCTTGACGGGCCAGGCGTTTGGGACGAGGAACCATGAGCATCAACGATACTATTCGAAATCGTTGCTCGTTAAATTTCATCTGTTTAGACGTAAAAGAAAAAGACTACCGACTACCTGCGCCAAACGTTTCACAGCTATTAGCAAGAATTTTTACCCCCCTGTAAAAAGGAAACGCGTGAAATCAAAGTCGCGCAATGCCAACCTGCCAATCGTATACGTAGCAATAAAAGACACCATTAAATCTCCCAGCGCGGAGCTTCCAATTTTAACCGACGCGGCAACAATGACATCACGATACATTAGTTTCTCTTTTTTTTTATTAACCGTCTAGCAACGGAGTCCCGCCGTCGGTTGACGGGGGCGTTTAACACGCCGTTAACGGCACCGACGCGACGTAAAGATACATAGTAGGTACTTGTGCATCGTCGATACGACGGAACGGGCCACGTGTAATATCGACGGCCTATTTCGGTGCGAGTTAGGGGAAACGCGGCGCGGAATTTTTCGAATTCCACCGCCGCGAGTCAGCGCAGCCAGCTGTAACCAAAGTGGACGCATCGCGTGGATCTTATCGAGATCTGGAAAAATATTTTCCTTCCGATTAATCAACGACCCTCCTCTGCGACGGGCCGACGGTATCGCCCGTGATCATAATCGTGATCTACGAAGGCTCCGTCCACGAAAATAGTGCGTCGCGACGTGATTCTTTCGAGACCGCGATTAACATCCCCTAAATCGCTGGCAAACGCGCGCGAGGCTTAAGTGCATCACGATGCGTTATCAGTGTAGATATTGCAAGGACGGGTTCATCCTGATTTCTTGGGCAACTATGTAACACGTTAGCTCTTCCATCTATCGTGCAACGATATTCAGCGCAGACTACTTAAATTGGCATGAACGTGAATACACCCAGCAGTGTCAACGTTATCACCATGCCAGTGTTATCCGGGGTTAAGCAGATATTAAATCTAGCGGGCACGGCAACAATTTCATGTTTGCAAACGCGGAGACGAAACTCCAAGACAGTCGAAGAACAGTTCAGCACTATACGCGAGACGTAGCCGGGTAAGACCGTTCGGTATCGCAAGAAAAAGAGAAGGCTTAAATCGGATCCGACTTAAAAAATACGGGAAATTAATGAATCGAATTGTTCGATGATTTATCCAATGCTCCAGTCGGCAATTCGAGCCAGGCAGGGCCCTGCTTCCTGCGTGATCAATATTCGTCGCTTAAGAACCATTAAACAGGCCCACAGCATAATTACACGGCAGGACAGATTGCACGTTGCAGGCGAACGGTTATCGATCGCGATCGGCCAAATTGATTCGTGCGGCCGAATGGATATCATTTCGATCGGGGACGACGAGGCTGGCTGAAACGGATGAGGGTATCGTGGCGAATTTGATGTTGCGGCCATGTTGGAATCGCGAACGATTCGAATGGAATTAATCGAAGTCGATTGCAAAATGAATATGTGAGCGGTTCATTTTCGAGCTTCTTGAATGCAGGAGACGTTTCGAGTGTTGGTACAAGTACGTATTGGAATTGCTGTTGATTCGAGTGTAACAGTTAATTGCTTTCCGATATAGTCGAGCTTCTGTGAAACATGCAGTATATTACATTCAGTTCTACAAAATAACAAACTACATCGCTATCTTATTTCATAAGGAAAGAAAACCCACCCAAAGATTACTATTCCTATTACAAACAACGGTGAACCTGAATCGAAACGTAAATAAAAACTAAATTGGAACCGCACTATTTATCCATTGCCACTTTCCACCAAACTAATTCAAGAATGAAAGACACCTAAGAGAAAGAGAGAAAAAAAATTGAAACCATCCGAGAGACGCAAAAGAAGAAACGAACATTTTCCTCGACGTATCCAGCAACCTTAGCCAATCCACGTACAAAAACGTTCTTCGTTGGGTTCGTTAAAAAAAACAGGACTGCCCGAATCGTGACGAATCAGCGTCAAGAAAGGAATTCGCCTGTCGTACTCAATTTCACAAGGCATCAAGCCTACGAAACGCATTCCGGTACTGGAGGCTTCCTATCCACGACAAAAACTCACGCTGATCGCGACAAGTCGCATGCTCGGCCCGCGACTCTCTCTCTAATCGTTGCCGATTCCCCGTGCCTGGACAGAAGAAACCCCGTGCCACGGGACAAAAACCGTCGGATCCCGTTGCACCGTTTCATCTTCGCCTTCCGTGGTGAACGTTTGCACTGTCGCATTAGCTGACAGCCTCCTAGATCCTCCTAGGTCCAACGTGAAACGGTGGTTAATTAAATAAAATTCGGTTAAGTCCGGCTATCCGAAGCAGCTGTCCGGCACGATGCTCGGTAACTGACAGACGAAAATTTTCAACTGCAATTGCATCGCGTAACGACGAAGGAAGGATGGCCCGGCGAGATGAACGCGAGCCAAACCGCTTCATCAACGGGCGACCTCGAAAGAAACGGACCAAGTGGACGATGTTTCACAGAAGTCCGATGGCAGTGGAACACTTTGATGTTGATTAACAGTGGAAATGAAAAGCTTCGAGGAATAAATTTCGTGCGCTCGCAGGCGTATACTGTGGAAGAATTATTTTGATTTGTAAGGGGAGCAGATGTGCGCAAGGAATAATGGAGGCCAGGTTTATAAACGTTTGTAACGATTGGGTAAATTATAGCGTGTAGGAAAATTGTGATTAATAATATGGAATCGAGGAGCAGAAATTATGAAAGGTTTTTTTCATGATACTCGATGAATATTTATATTTGTTATTAACGCAACAATACCAGCGAGCAGTGTATTCTGCGATGCGCAGGCCGATAACACCGTAAACTTAATAGAGTAGGTACAATTTCCAATGAATCTCAGAACTGCCATTCGAAAAATCCCCTAGAAGTTGTTGATTTTTCATGAAACTTGTCAAGAAATTGAATGCGCTGCGTCCATCATTAAGATTTACACGCGGTATGTGTGTAAGTAATAAAGTACTTATTCCTCGTCGCAGAAGTTGCACGCTTAATCACCGACGTCGTTAAAACGCTTCTCTGCAGATGGTTAAATAAGAAGTTTATGCTTATCTGAAATTCCGTGCAGTGATCGTTCGTTTTTACGTCAAAGCATGCGAATCGGAATCTCCAGGTTATTTTTTTTTTTTGTACAAAGCATGACTGCACCTCGCGGACGCTATAATGCACCGTTTAAAAATAGAGTGTAATTATCATCTTATACCGCGTATATCTGGTGTAATAGTTGTCGGGGGAAAATATTTCATTAATGTACATTGCTACTATTATAGTTTTATGTACGTGTCATGGTTAACAGTGATGAGGGTAAATTGTAATATGGATGTATCGAAAATTCTTGGCGATACAAGTATTTGTTCCCGAACAAATATGGTTATTGACTGTAGCGTCGGGAAGAATTCCGATCAAATTTTTGCATGAGTTTTGAACGATTGAAAAAACAACCCTCTGCAAGCGATAAAGAATAATTCCAGGGCACATATAAATAGAACACCGCAGTGCGCAGCAAAATAAAGACCAGCCCGCACACTCAATTAAATAGTCCACGCGGCCAACGAAATTCCAAATTTCTTTCGTAACCACTACGGTTGCATCTATTAACACCTCCCAATAATTAATTTCCTTGCCGAATCGAGTGCATCGTGAAGAATAAAAACCTTCACATTTTACATACAACGCCGTCGTACAATAAGCTGAACAAATACAAGTAACGTTCGCAACGATGCGGCACGAATTCCACTCGCGCCACCATTGAATCCCCGTGTCGTCAACAGTATTCAACCGGGCAAAACTTTTCAACTCGAACGTCACGACGCGACGACGAAGCAGTCACGTTGATCACACGTTGCATCCGAGCCACCTTGAGGGCAGCCCACGAAGCAGAACCAGCGTAAGTGAAAATTACAGCCTTTCGTCCCTTTTCTACCAAGCAACCAAAGTACACCGGGCGTTTCATTCCTCCGTGGCATCCTCCAGCGAGGACAGCGCTGACTAATTGCGAGTTTTACCGAACATTACGCGCCTACAGCGTTACAATCCCGCGACAGCCGGCAATTTCGACGGGACACGCTACCACCGGCATAACTCGAGGGCGTATGGTCGCCTAAAGGCCGATTTATACTATTGGTTTTAGCACGGAACGTTTCTGATAAAGTTATTCGCGATTATTAAAGAAACTTAAACGAGGCAAACAGAATTTTGTATCTAGTATTTCTGTGCGCGTATTATTCTTGCAGTTTAGGGCAGAAACAATTTATTTTGTGCGAGTCTATTCCCCGTATTATTATACAGTCCTGGGAACAGCAAAAGTTTTGGAGAGGTTGTTGAAATATAATTTGGATAGTTTCTAGTGTACAGTGCCATAGTTCGAAAAGACTGTACGAATACTAATTTTCATTGCAGGAATTTCATTTTCGTATCGCTTTATCTACTTCAATCGTTTTGCCATAATTATTGAGCAAGGGGGGTTATTAATTCAAAACAATATAAGAGAGCTATTAATTTTAAGAAATTCGTGTGAATATGTCCTGGTGCCTGAATCTTATTCTGAATTATTCTAGCAACTAAATGATTTAAATAATTTGTTACCGTGATATTTGATTAAACACATTCCTCTAACACATTCTTGTTAAAAAAATTTGCCATTCGTGCTCCGATAAATAGTGCAAAACAGGCTTGATAGCAACGAGACCCGAACCTATGCAAATCTCTAGGCTCATCCTCGACCTCTTGCACGCCGAGGTGAACGACGAAGCTTCGATCGATTCTACACATCGATAATGTCGCGTGTAAGCTGTTCCAGGGATATTTCCCTGTCACGCGTCGATCACGTGTGAGATACCGTAGGTGTTTTTGTAGGGATTTCACAAGATTGACGCGCAGGCTTGTTTCGGCTAGTCATTTCGGTGATTTTTATGCAAGTTGGGGACACAGATGGCATTTGATTGCCGG
The DNA here is from genome assembly GCA_948146005.1 of Nomada fucata. Lineage (NCBI taxonomy): Eukaryota > Metazoa > Arthropoda > Insecta > Hymenoptera > Apidae > Nomada > Nomada fucata. The sequence goes on along the minus strand of OX411275.1, from coordinate 9,874,024 downwards.
CATCCGATGATGTACTCGCGGAATTTTTGTGCCGATCTATGAAGCCTTTGATATTACCTGCGCTGCACTTTCTGTTACCCTTGGTGCAAAACTTTCGCAATCAATATTTATTACATAATTCAATACATTAAGTGTAAAGATATTTTAATGTTTTATCTAGATTTCGGTTGATTATTTTGTTACCATCGTGAACATTGCTTGCGACATGTCCTCTTTGTACTTAATAGCGCCGTGCTGTTCATTGCAATGTTTCTGCGCCAATGGAGCCAGGCTCTCGTGTATATATTTAAACAATCAAAGAAGCAAATAAGCAATGCGAAGATAGAACGTAGTCGAGGCTTCTGAGTTTATAATACAAATCATTGTGCATTAAAGTTTAATCAACGAATTTGCCAATTACCTCAATCGTAACGCACACGATCGTACGTTGCGCAACACCTTAAATCCAGGAACAGGCCGCATCGATATTAAATCAGGAATTCAGTATACGAGATCCGCTGTATCGATTCAAGTAATTAACTCTTTTTATCCGTAAGGCATCGCAATGGGATCGAGTGACCGTATAAAAGGGACATTGAGCGTGTCATCCTCGTGGTTGATCGTCGACCCGCGTATATCTCCGAGATCTGGAAGCGACGGCTCCGACAGCTGTGATAATTAGCCCGAGAGCCTTGTCCGGCATGGAACGAGGAGGAAACCGAGCGAGGTACTACGTACTACTATACGTGTAAGTACGTCGACGATCATCGCGCCGTTTCATCATCGGCGTCATTAATACATTGCTGGCGACGGGAAACGTTAATCTTACCCTGCCACGAAAAACAATCGACGGTCTCGGGAATACTTTGATGTATCCTACGCCACAGTTTCGCGTTCTGACAAATTCGACGTGGCCGTTCTGCCACTTATTTTCGAGTCCGAATTTATTTATTCACCTGCGTGCCCCTATTTTAGTGACGCGCTCGATAAACACGCTGTCGATGTTACGATTATTTGTAGGGCATGCTGTGCAGCAATTAAGGTGATACATAGTTGGCCGTGGATCCATATCTTTGGATTGATATTTCGAATTCGTTTATGTTCGTCGAGACCCACAATGGATTTCATAGATCACGAAGTGCCATTACAGCTTACGCGCTGATCTCCAACCACCCTTAAGAATTTAGTCTCCATTAAAATATAAAGTGCAATGGCACCGTTACTTTTTGAGCCGACCGCGTTGGCCATCGTGGCCGCGACTCTGCATTTCTATTATCTTTGTACAATCTAAGTATGTGCATACCAAATTCAAGGCAGATTTCATTTCGCCATGTGGCTGTAGCTTAAAATTTCTTCGCTACCACGTGCAAGTATCTGGCATCTGACTATCCAAACAGTCAAACCTTCTGTCACGCATATGCGACACTGCTAGCAGGCTCCTTAACCCTTTAAGCCCTGAATTCTGTCGGTGTTATTTTTCATCAGAATCTTTGCTCCACATGCTTCAACCATAATCAAACAATAGCAGGTAATCTAGCTATAAATATTTATTGCAAGCGTTGGTAAATCAAGTTCAGGACAACAGAAAATTTCTGAATTAATAATTCATTTATTTCAATATAATTGATTAAAAACACAGTACGCACATACTTGGTTAACACCCCCCCCCCCTCAAATTCCGCCGCAAAACCCTGCAACAAGAAATACCAGAAGCCCCAAGTATCGGCAAACCAAATCCAACGCTTCCCCGCGAGATTCCACGAAGTCGCCCAGCGGCCGCGCAGACGCTCGCCATGAACTTTCGCCGCTCGTCTCCAGACAACGAAGGTTAAACGCGGGTAACGAGCGTGAAATTCAAGGGGACAAAACGACGAGTGTCATGTGCAACGGGCACGCAACGTTGCGCAGCGGCGCGCAGTGACACGCTGATCGCCCGCCGCCGGCTACGGTTTTCAATTCAGCCCGGGCTAAACGGGTGGCCGACCGGACTTATCTGATGGGGAGTGCGACGACGCGCGCCGCGACGCGACCCGACGTCCAACGCTCGCGCAATCCGTTGCTCGGTGCGCGTGCGACACGCCACGGGCCGCCCACCTCGTGTCCCGTAATTGCTGGCGACAAAACGACCAGGCCATCGCGTCGCATGCATCGGTGCGACCGGACTAGACGAGACGGGACGAGACGAGGACGGCCGCGTCGCACGCGCCGCGACGACGAATTTAATTTTGCCGCGGGCGAGAAGATTCCCAGCGACGCGGAGACTCCTTTCGGTTGCTGGTTTTGTTACGGATGGATCGTGTTTCGGTACGGGGGAGGGGTAAATTGACGCGTTTAACGTATCTCAAATAATTCGTGGTAGGTTACACCTTTGCGACATGAGCAGTCGTCTTCTGTTTGGGCGAAAATGTTTGGCAGAGAGGGGGAGTTTAAGAATAAGGGTCTGAAGGAAGTAGGTATGTAGAGACTGGCGAGGAAACATCCCGAACTGCCCCTGTCCGATTTTGATGAAACTTGGTTGGGTGGGATATGTTGAGCAGGTGGAAATAAGGGTGTCATGTTTTTTTTATAGCTGCCCAATAGCATGTTTAGGGAGAGAAGTCACCCTTTGAAAAAAATTATGTTTTTTTGCGGAAAATATTTAAACAGGTTTAAACGAAAATTTTGCATCAGTGGATAGGTATATAGGTAAATTTTATATAGGTTTCCACGAGAAACGAGTCTCTTAACCGCATCCTTCCTTACCACACGCCCGCAAATTTCTAGATACTGTCACCTTCGATTCATGTAGACGTCATCCATTTGCAACCATGCGAATCTACGATCACCAGTGGCAACCAAACAGAGAAAGGAAACGTCAACCAAAACTTCCAGAGAATACCAACAATTTTTCCACACACCTGTTCATCGTTCCTCGCAATAATTCCACTTCATTCCCGCTGAGGCAACCGTAAACAATAATACAGTATCCGCTATTTAATTCACATCGGATCCACCCCTTTCTGTGCGACCCGTGCCACGTATTTTCGCACGAGCTGCAATATTAATCCGTGTGCACGCGGGGCACGCCAAAAGCCAGAGAGAAAATTCCCGCGAACCACCCCTCGTACTCGTGCAGGAACGGATAATGAATAAAATGGTAAATAACGAGGCGGACGGCCGGAATCGAAGTTTGCCTCTTTTTTTCCTCTCCTTTTTTTGCCTCGTCCTTCTACGGCATTATCGCATTTCTTATTTAAGTAGACGCGTGCGCCATACGACGGCGATAGGTTGCCGATACGAGACGCAGTGTCGACCGGTGGATCGTCCTCCTCGAGGATAATGACCACCCTCGTGCTAGCGGCGAGATAAATTTTTCCTGAAAGCCCATCGAACGGCACAACTCGGGGCAAAATGTCTCTGATAAATATGTCGACAGCTTTGCACGCGATTCTGACGGAGATGGCCGCTGTGGGAAAGCTAGAGGTGGTTTCTGTTGGGAGAGGGGTGAGTTTTCCTCTGCTCGATGTTGCTTGATAGGATACGGTTATTGGTTTGGGGATGGACGTTCGACGTGGTAGCTCTTTCGTTTGAAAATGTTACATAAATTGAGTTGGCTACGTAGCTATTTATTGGCACGGTTTGTACTTTCTTTTATAAAAGGTCGATCAAACGAGATCGCCGATTAGGTTCTTGTTCGAATCAAGTTTTTCTACACTCCTATTTCTTACCTGAACGCGTTAATTTCGCCGAATAGTAATTGAAGGGGGCATATTCCTATGCAATATATGCATGCAATTTCGTTACCAATCATTTTCGTACTGTCGTAGCAAGTGGAATAAGGCAAACAGTAGACAACCTTCAATCCGAATGTAGACAGTAATAAATCTTACTAACAGTGCTTCGCCTGTATCAAGCGGAAAATAAGACGTGCAAATAATCCTTTTCCCTTGAAACTTTTCTCTTGAACCACTCCTTCGACGTTCCCGTTACTCCGAAATAAAACGCTTCAGAAAACTCCATTAATCCGTGATCCAAAATTACGCTTTCCAACATTGACCAACCCTGAGCAACAGGATGACAGGGTACCCATACGAAACCCGCAGTAAAATTTCAAGTTCCAAGAACGCGTCACTCCCGCATCTGAAAGATCGTTTAGCAAACCGAGGCCCGGAGCGTTTGAAGGCTCGCGGAAGCGGAAGCGGCCGATCCTCCCCAGTTGGCTTCCATCGAAACAGCCTCAAAGTGGACTAAGCTCGACGCGCATTTGTAATACAAGCGGCAAGTCTCGCGTATTAGTACCTTTCTCGCATAAACAGCCATTCGTATGCTCAGAGGCCGTAATAGCGGTAATATATCCAGTGACCAGCACGCTAATAGGCAATATGCGCGAGGCGGCGCACCGAGTGCCATTTGCTCTCCGGGGGAAAATTTCTCGTTTTCCCCGAGACCCCGGCTAAGGGAACGCGATGTGTACAAAGTGATCGGTGCCTACGTGTTATGACTCACGTGTAACCGATTGATCGTGCTCTCGCAGGTGACGGGGCGCTGGCGCTAGGATTTTCCCATACGTTCTCTCAGCGCGAGGATAATAATTACGTTTCGCGTCGGGAAACGTCAATCTCTGTTCCACGGTGCTTGCTGCGCGACGATTTACAGCCGGGGATGCATCGTCTTGAATTATTGTTGCGTTTTCTCGAACGAACAATTTGCACGGCAAATCCGTTTGCAATCCTCCGTTCGGAAGATGGAGGATCGACGAGGGACGACTGGGGATAATCTTCAAGTGAAATGGGCGTGTTGTCTGTGCGCGTTTGTTCCTGGGATCTTTTTGTTACGATGTGTCGATTACGTACAATCGATATAACGGTGTCCCTTTGCATAAAAGGAAATTCATTTGTATCGATATTCTATTAATTCATACTGTATCATCAGTAAGCTAAGGATTTAAGAAGATATGCAAGATGGATCGTAGCGAAACAAAACTATATTACCATCGGTCTCTGCCAATATTAACTTCGAATCGATGAATCGTTAACAAGCCTTTCGATATCTTGTGCAATTAAGAAGCTGGTCCGCTTGGTCCTTTGTCCAGAGAATTGTAAACATCAAATTAATAAGAAAAATCAGTCGAATTATCCGCGGACAATACTGTCACGGATTTCGTCGCTGTCCCATGATATTTGATGCGTCGACACAGAACACGTTTCGTTCCCTTATTATGGGCATTGTTGTACATACACGAGCCTCGTCGATGTTGTATCAGCGGCATGTACGCTCACTGATGACTGTTGTCGACCGTCGAGCGTCGCGGCGCTTCAACCCCAACGCGCTAACGAGCTGTCGTCGCCCTTATCTCTCCACGAGTCTCCTGATACCGATGTATCCCCCTCCGTGTAATCACCGCCCCTCTCGAAACAAACTTTCCACCTGGCAAGGGGAAACGAACCGACTGGTGGATATATCCCGTGCATTTTCTCGTACGGAAAAGTTCCTCGTGCAAATTTGATGAAGCTGCCACTGAGAGAACCCTGTTCCTTCTTTCTCGGTGCCTTTCAGATTTAGCACAGGCTGTCAGAGTTCGACTTTCAAGGACATTTTATTTTACGCGAAACATTCTCCGCGGGTTCATCTCTAATTTAAGGGCGGGCGTTCTGGTTCCTTGATTCTCCGAATCAAATTTTTCTTTCAATTTTCAGACGTACCAACATTCTTTTACTCGGTATCGTTTCAGGAAGCACATTTTCTGTATCGTGGTCCACCCTGCAGCGTTCACACCTTCAAGAATACCGTAATTATCAAATCGGAGATTAGTCTTTGGCGAACGAACGCCGAGTACAAAATATACAAGTGCGGAAATTGATTTATCAAGAGCACTACAGCAATCTTCGAGCAACCTCGATCCACAGCTGCACACTAAGAACTGATTATTATTCCTATACTTCTTCGAGAACTATCTGCACCGAGACTTTCCAATACAAACTCTACCAAAGTATACAAATAACCGGGCCATCATTTTCCATATGCAATCGTCCGATTTTCAGAACCCAACCGTGCAACCTGTTGAGAACACCCGAAAGGCAACAGAGACGAGAGCAAGAGGCGAGGCAACGCCGGGGAACCCAATTAAATCACCGAACGCGTCCTAATTAACTCCTCAATTACGTGGTTCCCCTCTGAATTTCATGGCAAACAAAGAAGGCCAGCGGGTTTCAAGAAGCGGGGTCACCGGCAACATTCGCGACCCGTCCTCCAACCCCGTGACCCTGGTCGTATCATCCCCCCAGGGCTCTGGGTACACATTATAATTGCGCATATTAAAATGGCGTCACGACTCAGCCGCCCATCCAGCCAGCCAGCCATCTTTAATCAATAATGGAGCATCAGGGACCATGACAACAGGATACCCTTTCCAGGGCTCTCTGTCTCGTGGACCCTTTCCCACCCCCTTGTGGCCCCCGTCAGCCACGGCAAAGGGTTGTCTGCCTTCCTTTGGACGAGTTGGGGCATCCCCCGCGTCATGTTACGTCGGCGACCATCCTGTCGGAGTGTTCCAGGAATTATAGCTACTTCGGCTTCGTTATGCATTTAGGTACTTATAATAGATATCGTTTTGCCCATCCGACGATCATAGTGGAGGCGTTCGTGTCTAGCTCTGTGATACACTTGATCGACGCAATTAGTTTTGTCACTATACCGTGATGTACATAAGAACTGTACTCGAATATTTTTTTTTTCAATTGTCCCGTGGCTGTGCATCGGTAATGAATTCGTGAAGTACAATGTAAATAACACGAATATATGTAAAAATCGCGATGGTTTCCATAGACCTGCCACAAACCGAATTTCTCTCGCTCACTATATTATTACGAGAATCCACCTACCTCGCTTTCCACCCTCGCACTATTCTAGCCAATACCTCAATCCTCTTAACCCTTGCGCATGGCAATTAAAATGTCAAGCAATCCGAAACCCCGTTATTCAAAATTTGATTCCACGAACCATGAATCGACGTGAATGTCCCCAAAGAATAGCGCTCCAGAACAATTCAAGGAAACATAGAAACGAGTATCCGGATACGTGCACGCACATATACTTGTCCGTACAACGGTTAATAGCTTCACAATATCCCCCGTATCGTTCGACACTGTCCCCCACGACAGCTTGCTCCGTCCCATGTACCAAAAGGATCGTCCCGGCTCGTTTCGAGACCTTCACCGACGCGCAACGTGCTATTCAAACAGCGTAAAACTTATCTGCGTGTTCCGAGCGTTTTCGACGAAACCGGCTGGACAGAGTTCGGCCAATCAACCATACTTCCGGTCGATCCTCCGCGTGGGATCCGTCCAAGGGTTGCCGTACATAAAGCGACCCGCGTTTACGCTTCCAAGCGGACGGTCGATCGAAGGAGGCCGTTGCGTTGCGCTGGCAGGAGCTTTCCAAGCGTAACGGCGTGCGTGGCACGTGCGAACCGTACACGCGTTTCCCTGCACGCATTCATAGGCCCCGGGCGTTCACGTGCGTGTTCACGCGAACCAAGTGTTGGTGCACGAACACGTACGATCGACCGAGCACCTGTCAACGTGTCGTTATCTATGTACGTGTTCGCTGGAGCTTCCGTTTCGGACGAATCGCCGCGATCGTGGAAACAATGGCGCGCGTCGAATCATGGAGATCATCGTCAGATGGCCCGCGACAAGTCTCTGTCTGTGGTTTCCTCGCTCTCGATGATATTTTCGGAAGATATTATCAGCGCGAACTTCTAGAACTCGATCGATCCACTTCCCTTTATTATTCTTTAACAACTACTCTGTTCGCCACGTTTGGCAGCTGGTTTCGTTTTAGGAACCACACTAGACTTGCTAACCCTTCCCCGGTTTAATCCTCCGCCTCACACTGCACGTCGTAACGCCCAATCTTCCCTCAATCTAGGCGAGACATGCTTTTCTCGCGTTTTCGTCCCAGGCTGGAAGCGTTTTCGTTGAAAAGAGTCGAACGCGTTCGACCGCTCCTCGTTGCCTCGGTCGGCGGCGGAAAGGTTGAGAGGAGGATTTCACGTGACGGCGCAACCTGCGCGGCCCTAGACGGATTAATTCTCGCGTCGCGGGCACTAATTGCAACGAAATCGGCGGAAAGCAAGATAAACGAGTCGATCGAAAAACATGGGGCAGCGGCACGGCGACGGGCACGAAATTAATAGTATCCACGCTCGGGATACAAGACTGGTCCGCGGGATTATCGTTCGATCCGTTTGGACGCGGGGGTTGCAACGTCACACGCAACACCGCGATCTTTCCACATATAATTACTTATCGTTTCGATATAAGCCGCGGCCTAGTCGGGCCTCTACTCGCCAAAGCGTATCATGCAACATTATTAATGGAATTGATTGCCGCGCGAAAGGCAGCCAGGCGAACGGGAACTTTAATCCATTCGTGTTAACGAGTGAGGAGGACGAGTGGGCGAGTTCGAGATTAATTATGGTGCGGAGCGGATTTTAAATATTGAAATTATGGCGTGCGTTGCATGTGTACCCCCGTTGACGATTGGACGAGGTGTTAATTGCAGACGCAGGATGTTCGGAAAGGTTTAATTATTTTGTTGCTGGACGGGAGTGCGGGGTTCGTTGAAAAATCACGACAAGATGAACAATACCGCGTTGGGGGGAATTAAAATGTACGGTCTTGCGAAAAATCAATGCTCGAATATGGTTGCCGTACTTATGGAGTCGGGTTCGTCGTTAATTGGAATTGGTGGTAGAATTGAAACGGGGATTGCACTTCTGACAATGGAAGTTAAAGGCCTTGCAGGCGGTAAGTGAAATGAGGCCAGCTCGGTACTAATTTCTGTTAGAGATAATGGATTTATGGAGCGATGTTTTTAATGCGCAAACGTAATAGGCACAATCTTGTAGCTCGTTATCGATAACAAGCAATTCAAGTGATAGCTAATCGTTATTGATATACAAATTCCCTGACAAATATAAATAAAGTAGAATAAAAATATTTATAATTATTGAGATCATAAAACGAAGAAACTAGCGGTACGAATTTATCGATACGAATATCTGGAAGGTGCTAATGTTTGCAATTCTTCTCTACTGTAGTAAAAAAAAAAATTAAATTCCTCTTTGCCGAAACCCGGGATTGAACCGGGGACATTTAGATCTTCAGTCTAACGCTCTCCCAACTGAGCTATTTCGGCTTGATACAGTGATAATATCACGCACATATGATGCAGAAAATCAGTAAATGACCCGATATCAATGAAACCGTTTTAAATCTAAAAGTTTCAAAATATTAAACTTACATAATATTAAAACAGACCAGTACACGTTGAAAACGGCCTTCATCGCAAACAGTACAGGTAACAGACGGTGTAACGTAACAAATGTACACGTCTGTACAAGCTTCAAAAGCGTACCCCACTGATTCTAATTAACTACCTATGTTCGATCCAAACTACAAAGAGACGCTTATTAACACCAGGTTAACGGGACGCGTCAATTTACCGCATTCCAGAATATTCAAGACAAAGATTCACGAAGGTCCGCTAATACTATATAATTAACTTAGTTATATTTAATTTCGGACTTAGGTGAATCAATTTTTTCGAAGAAAACGCGCCTTTCTGAATCCGAGGGAAGTGTTCAAACTTGTTCGTCAACCTACTGCCAATAAACGAGAAAACGGAACTAATTAATTCAGTTCGTTTCTCGCAAATACGATTACGCACTTGCTGTTCGACCTTCCTCACGAAAGTTTCGTATAAAACGCGAAGAGAGAAACGGCAATACAATTAAAACAGCCAAATATTATCGTCATCGAACGATGGAATATCTCCGCGCACCTTCGACCCTCCGCCAATTCGTCCACCAGACCATAGTCCGCAACGCTCGCGACCCCCGACCCCTACGCTCGACCTAATCGCCTTAAACACAAGTTCCAATCCCCTGCGAGACACCCACGCCATCGCTCCCCCACCCCTGCGCCCCCGAAAAACACCGCTTAATACATCAGCGTGCCCTTCCACTGTCCACCTCGCAATTACCCAGCTCTTACCCTCGCCCATTCGCGCAATTTCCAGCGACCGAACAAAAAGGGGAAAGCAAGACACCCACGATAATCAGCCCGGCATCGTGCAAAATCTCCGTCGAGGAGAAAAAAAAGGGGGCACCGTATCGCGCCGGATGCGAACGAGTCAATCGGGCCGTTGCGCCGCGCGCCGGTGTCGTGCTCGCACGCTCGCGCGGCGAAGGATACGAAATTAATAGTGTCTATGCGCGGGGAACAAGACGAGGCCGCGGCATTATCGTCCCTCGTTTGGGCATTGGGAGCGTGTAAAGGCATGATGCAGAGCCCGAAGCGGCGCGGTCCAGCTCAAAGCGACGATCCACCATCGCCGGACACGCCAGGGGCGCAACAGCTTGATACATCGTTACACGCTGTTCCTTCCATTTCGCCCTGCGTCCAGCGATACTCTCCGGCTTTCTCTCTCCTAGCAATTTCTCACTCTGTCACGTGGCAAACCTCCCCTCCCTCCCTACCTCGCGCTGTCTCTCTTTCTTTCACCCTTGACCACTCGCTTCTGCCTCACCCATTAACTCTGTATTTCTCTTTATTTCCCGCACACCCTCGCCGCGGTCCCCACTACCTGCGCAACGATGCACAGATGTTCCGTTCTCTGGACGCTCGTGTCCCTCTCGCCTCGGCCCTCGGAAAAGAAGAACGCCGAAGCAGGGCACAATTCTTGCCCCCCCCCCCCCCCTCCTCGACAGCGTCGAGCTAGAGGCGAACCCGGTGCCTGCACGGGCTCTAATGCGATCTCACGATCCGATCGACGGGACCGCGAGCGTCGTAAAGCACGGTTTACACTGGCCGGCCGCCTACGCGAACCACCCGCTCTTTAAATCGTTGGAGTAAGGGGCGAGCCTCCGCGGGGTAGACAATGTCGCGAGGAACGGCGACCCCGGGGGATATGAAGTCGTTCGGATGTACTCGCGGAGGTGGGGAATTATTGGCGACAGTGCGGATGGACGTGAATCGAGGATACACGTGCGCGGTTTTAAGCGATGAGCAGCAAAGACGAATTTGTTGCAGACAATTTATCCATGGGGTACGTTACGGGTTTAAAATGTTCACGCGTTAACGCCCGTGTACCTATATTTCTTCTCGAATTTTTCCGCAGGCTCGTTTCATAGTTTGTATTATTATCGTTATTATTACTAAACGGGCTGATCCGCTTTTTGTACATGCACACGGGTAATCTGTCGCAGGATACAGAATTTTCATACGAAATAGTGTTCAACTGTTGCAGGATACAGAGTTATAAGCAAGGTAGTGATAATCTAATTTGCCGCGAAGAACTTCCCTTACCTGTAATTTAAACAGGGGCGAGGAGCCATCAAAGAAGTCGATTTAATCTAGTAATGACGTCTGTGTGCTTCAATCGGGAATTATTAAGTTGAGGTTGCAAACGTAGGGAGGTGCCTGACCATTCTATTGGGTACATTGGAATCAACCCTTCCAAGGTGCATCCCCATCAAGTATCTCAGAAAAATAGAAGAGCTGATAGGCAAACCGCCTATGTTCTAGGGTGGTATTCAACCTAGATGAACGAATTGTTCATGGAACTCGTGATATCCGAATAGTCGTGGTCAGTGACAGCCATTGGTTGGCCAAGTTTGTATGCTATATGTCTAACCATTTTACGCTGCACCGCTTCTATTTGCCTCTTGTGTTTAATTATAATGCGGGGACCAAGCGCTTGATGCAAATTCCAAACGAGGAAGAACGAGGCTAAAGTTTAGTGACCCGGGAGTGCCGATGTGCCTAAATTTTTTATTTATAAGAAGATAACAGTAATTAGAAATGGAGAGAACTGTAGTAAAGGAAACACAATAATAAAAACGAAAGAGTGTGAAATTATTGAGCGTTGAAAAACGATCGAAACAAACTGTGGTAGCATGAAATTGCTCTGCCGTTTATCGTAACGACATTTTCATACTTCATAATATTCATACGGAACGCTATTAAACCTTCAGCTCGCTGTCTAAAAATCCGAGTAAATTGCGCAACGGGGATAGCTGAAAAACGTTACTGCCTCGAAGAGGGTATCGTCGAGGCTGTACCTTCCACTTTATCCGTCGAAGGGTTAATCGACGTCCATATACGACGCGGACAAGTTTGACGCCAACAAAGAACTCTCCGCCACCAAGGGAAGAATGAACTCTCCGCAGAGAATCCGTTTTCTAAATATAGCGACCGCGGTAGTCGCAAGAATAACCAAAGGTGCGCATAGAATGGACGACACTAGCGGATAGATGGAACTACGAATAGTGAAAACAGTGTTCACTGATGTTCGTGTCTAAAAATCGTTCGTCGTTTATAAGGAAACAAATCAAATTAATATTCAGTCCTGTTTGGCGCTCTGTGCCGCTTTCTTCTCTCGAGGATTAATTCGTTGAACTTTTTTTTAATTCGGTTCCTTCGTGCACAATATTGCTAGCGCAATAAAAAGTATAATGGTGCTTGCGATTTTCTGAGGATATCAGTAAGTAGCTGTATCATAAAGATAGGGCAACGGCTTCGATATTCAATAATGCTACGAAAAAAAAAGAGCGACCAATAAATGCCCCGAAAAACGCAAACGATTATAATACCTCGGAGCGCGTCCGAGGTATTCAGCGTATCGACTGCATCGAATTCCGCTGCGCCCCGTTCGAAAAAAAAGGGGGCAAAGGAAGAATCGTCGAAAGGCGGATGAAAAATGTTGTCTGAAATAATAACAGGCGTTTAGCCGGGAAACAAGCGCCGATATCCGCGAGCCAGGTTCCACGAAAGGGCGTGGAAAAAAAATATCGACGTGTTAAATCGAGCACCGCGGGGTGACTGGGGCCGAGGGACCAGCAGGGACACCGCCGCGCCATGTTTTATGGTGGCATCAATTACTTGAATATTCGAGCCCGTAATATCATGCGCCGCGGACGTCGCGATCCGCCTCGGTCGGGGCTGGAGGTGTCAGCGCTCGTAAAGCGGAATCGCGACCCTAAACCAGTCGTTCCGTGCCTTTGTAAAGTTAATCGGCGCAACCCCGCCACGCTAGTCGGATTATAATAATGTTTGCCATGCGACTATGACTCTGGCCGCATTTAATGGCCCCATAAACAATCACCGGGTCGTGTTTGACCAACCACCATATCTGCTCGTTATGGCGAGAGGCGAGCGACGACGCGTCGCGCGTCGCGGAGCGGGCAAACGAGACGCTGCGCGTGCTCCGTTCGGTATGCTCGGCAAAAGGGGATTGTTTGGAGCGATTGTTCTTCCGCGAGTCTCGTCGTTGTATTAAATTTCGGTGGGCTGGCGGACATTCGGAATTGACTTACTGTGTCATATCATCATCGACCGTCATCTATTTCTGTGTTCTTTATTCTTTTAAAGCTTACATTTTTTACCGTTCGAATTCTATAATTAAAAGGCAGATTATGTACCAAGTTTTGGTACAGAAGAAGCATCTTCTTTTCGTCCCCAGAACTATTGCAGACCCTGTACACGCATTGGAACCACTGAATCTGCTGCGCCCCTTAAAAACATCGTACAGCACTCCGTTTTATGCAAAATTCTACACTAATTTCTACGAATCCGTTCCACATTTATAAAACCACCCCTCTGGTGCAACATTTCTCTACTCTCGCTACCATCGCGAAGGCCACTCTTCTCTGATAAAAAAGCGAAAGCTTCTACAAAACTCTAGCGAAGGGAAAGAAGAGATACGTGTAACGAGATCTCGATCAATTGTCCAGGGAAAGCGTTCGAAATGTGTCCTCGATTAAAATTATTTCGCCCGAAATGATGGGTGAGACCCGGGCACTCGATGTCACGGGGGGTCAGCCTACACGAGAAGCGTATCTCCTCTAAATAGCATCAATTACTTTAATGGCCACGATCATAATGCCGGCGATCGCTGGCGGGTCGGTAGGTGTCAGCGATCGTAAAGCGTGGCAGTGGCGGCTGGTAAGCGGTCGTTCCGTGTCTCTTTGTAACATAATCGGTGTTCGTGTGCAATGTTAGCCGCATTACAATAACGCGAGCTTGCACCGACGCTGGTATCTAAGTGGCCTCGTAAAGAATCAATGTAACGTGCATTGTCCACGGTGCTCCAAGCGTTCCCCGCTTTGCATCGAGAGCCGTTTTGCGGAAGACGATAAGGTCCCATTAAGAGGCACCAACGTATAGGCGCAGTTGACGGGCAAAGGTATTCGGCAAAGCGTTTTAGCCTTTCCGCGGAAAATTCAGTCGGTCTGGTACTGAAAACGGGACAGCTTGTATTCGCCTGCGTCATTTGTTAAATCTGACTCGAACCCGATTCGGAATAGAGCCAGAAATTTTCGATGGCCTTTCGTTCGAATCATTGTGGGCGAGGGAAAATGTAGATTGTCTTCGAATCAGACCTGTCGCTTGTCAAATTTAACAATTTGATACGACACTCTCCGTAAACTTGATTTCCATGTCGGGAACGACGGGAGTTCGATTCTTGTATTGCACGATGAACGTAGATTGGACGGATAATTCTATTTAAAAGTTTTTCCATCGTCCTCGCATTGAAATTTAGTGAAATGTACCGCATATAGGGTGGCGACCCAGTAGAACAAAGCCGTCCGCGAACGCGTTAATAAAATATTAAAATGTCAAAGAGCAACTGACAAATAAATTATATTTTTGTTTTATGTTCCTTTCTATGAACATGTATGTACATAGGATTGGGACATTTCAAATCTCAGTTGCTTAATCGAGGTGCATTTGCATTCAAGATTCACAACTTGTGAACAGGAGTGCGTGTATAACGTGCGACGTCATGGGGTTTATCAATGGTGGAATGATAAACGCGCACGAAAAATTCTCCGGCGGTGTGAAAATATTCGAGGAACACCCAGGTCGTCGTGAAATGAGGGCGAGATCCACGACTCCGATATATCGGATCGCGAAAGACGTTTCACGTAACAGGTCGAGGTGAGGGAAAAAAAAAAAAAAACAAATGCATAATTGAAAGCATTACGGGAAAACGGTGGTGATCTCGCTCACGGGTGTATCAATGGCTCTCGACAGAAAAACTTAATTGCTATTTGCCACAGGCAAATGAATGGTAATTGCCGCGGCTAATAGCTGGTAGAAGGATATTCCGCAGATTTTCAAATTCAATTCGACGATATTGAGATATAATTATGCGTCGAACGTATCCTTCAAAGAACTCGATACGAGGCAGAATCTGAACTAACGTTAACTAACGCGTCGTTACATTTGCATGAATCGTATTAGCCGTTTTTTCCGTACTATTTTCCTCTTTGAAATTACGCGCAGTCGACCACGACAGTCAGCTGTGAATCTCATTCACCGTGTTCCGCTTTGCAAATACATTACCATTACTAATTTTGTTGAAAAATTGGGGAAATCGAGTGGAAGAAGAAAGAACCAAGCCGTCTGAAGTGAGGAAAATATCAATATATCAATATATTATCGAACATTATAAACACATAGTTGAAATAAAGTAAGTTTTGGTATCACAAAGCGCGAAAATGTAAGGTTAGACAAAACAAATCTATTTCTACTGCAAGTACGCCTATTCGCTTTCAACGACGACGCGATAGAATCAATGTGTATTCGTTAAGAAGTCCAGCGTGTGCGCGTTGAAGTATAATTAGCAACGATATTGTAGTCGTACATTCGATGAGAAAAATTGAAGGGATAGAATTGAAGGCAATATGAGTTCGACCTCGGTGCAACGTTGTTCCCTATTATTAAAAAAATATGTTGTCCCAATTTCTCGATTGTTACAAAACATGGTACATGCACTTCGTCGAGATTGCAAAATGTGTGCGCAGAAGTAAACGGAAAATGAAACCGTGTAGCTCGTCTCGGCCACCGAATTTCATTAAGGAATTTTTCATTACGCGTACAAATAAGCAGCCTAAATTAACATTTGCGCTCGTGCTTGCAGTTGCGAACGTTGCAACTGTTACACCTTAATATTTGCGCTGTTCTTATATTTTACTTCTCGTAACAAATATAATCGCCGGAAACGTATATAAGATATAAAATATAATTCATCATTTACTATCGCGGTGAGATCAAGTGCCCTTTCAGAACCTCGTATAAAAAGAAGAACAATTATATCACTTCCTGCAAGAATGCACACTAGACTTGTTTCTAACTCTAGTTACCTGCGCTAAGTTTTTCCTCCAAGTCTAACGATCTCTCTGTCGGACTATAGATTCCATTCAGTTCGTAATCACTGCTGGAAACGAACAACCGGCCAAGTTCCGAGGAAGTTGAAAGACAAAAAAGACCAGGGAACAACTGGTCAGCGTTCGTTGGTAACCGAACGAAAAGGATGCTCGGATCGTACGTGGCGACAGGCAGGGGGAAGGGGGCTGGAAGGAGAGGAATCGTCACGCCACGTCAAAAAGGGGAGGCATAACGAAGAATAAATAATTAGCGTGCGGCTTTGGGGTTGCGGTTTATCCGCGCACGCGCCTTGTCGTGTACCTGTCGACGGCTGACGCTTCGTCCTTTAATAACAACGCGGGGGCTGTTGTCTGCCCTTTTTTTCACCGGCCACGCGGAATTGCGGTTCGGCCCACGTAACGGACGATTTCCCTTCGAGAGGCCGTATTCCTCAAGAATCGCTCCGTTTTTTCATTAGCCCCACTTAGCGTGCGGGTTATTTGCTGAAGGGGTGGCGATGGTCTTCGAGGAGAGGAGCAATACTGTACACCCCCGTGGGGCTTTTCGAAATAAATTCTGGAGAAGTCGAAACGAATTACCCTCGTCCTCTTATATGCGCTTTTGTACAGAATTGCCTATGATATTAACCCTTTCGGATAAGACGTTGCGGGAGTACAGTACGGTGCAGTGGGTTTTTTTTGCATGTCAAGTTATCGTAAATATCATTGTACTGTAGACTTATTTTATTCTGATTGGAGGATAATATTAACAGTTCCAAATTGTGCTTGTTTGTCGCGCAGATTTATTTAGCTCGAATGATTAAATTATACGAATGTGTTGCTACGGACGGTACGGCCAGTAAATTCGAGGAAAATAACGTTTGCCTGAAGAAGATCTTAATGAAATTTCTCGGACAATGAACAGTCGAGCGTCGAAGCAATTAGTTAATTATTTCTGCAAAAAATAGTATGGAGAATCGACAGACAAAGTGGGGCCCGCTTAAGAAAATGGTACACTAACTGGTACACTAACTGTGCACAAGAAATAAGAAACGACTCGTTGCATGTCACAAGATATCCACTGAAAAGTGTCATTAGACAGAGAAGCCTTCCCGGCTGGAAAATCGTGAACATCGTTATGATAGAGACGCGAAGTGACATCGCCGATAAATGATACATAACCAGCATCAATGGTGGACGTGATCAAGTCGATTACCTGGACGTGATCAGCCGTGTCGTTCGCGTGCGTTTTCCCCGAGCGGAAGCGCGATAAACGGCTACATTCGCCGCGAATCAAAGAGGAAAATGAAAAAGCGGAGCGTAGTGTAAACGCTGATCATTAATTATTCATGCGCTACAAAGTGACACGTAAAGCCACGCGATTCTGAACCGTATCGAAGGGTGTCCCGTGCGAACAGTTGGAAACTGGTTGCTCCGTGCCGTGTCATCGGATTCCTCGTTTTGTGGTAATAACACCGGTCACCCTTTTTATCGCGATCCGGCTGTCATTAACTCGGTGATTCGCTACGGAATCGCTGTACAGAGTTACAGATCGATTGGGAAATTTTTCGTTTCGGCGATGCACCCTGGCTTCCTGTGAAACAGAATTGCTTTGTGAAATGTGCATACATGTACATACCTGTACGATTGGTGGTGTCGTCCATATAATTTGCAATTGAAAATACTTTTCAACGGGGCAGGTAATTTTTAAGGCAATTCGTTACCTATAATCCAAATATAATTGCTTTGCATTACCAACGCGTTAACATTATAATCGGGCTGGTTTTATATAAATCACCTCCTCTTTGTAGATAATATTAATGATTATTAGTAGGGACGGGTTTCTCGACACGTCGATACTTTCCACTTCTGTCGTGATTCGAAACTTGCGAGACCCAAGTAAATAAAAAAGTATAAAATTAACGAACGAATAATTGTTCGTAGAGGGCAGCGGAAATGTTCGATTCCTGTGTGTCGCAAACGTTTCGATATCTTGCAAAGCTTCGGATTCGAGTTTCGAGAATTTAAGAAGCAGTTTCGAACTCATCCCTAGTTATTAGGTTCTCATATAAAACTGCGAGAAAAGACCAAACAAGCGGTGACTTCGTCCAATCTTTATTCTCACAATATTAGTCACCATTGGAATGTGATAATGCCTCCCATAAGGTCCAGTTCCATTAATAGATGTCTACTCGATTACCCAGGTCTTTAGAATTCCTTGCAGGTAACAAATAACAATATCGTTCTTGTAGAACATCCTCGGATCAAAGAGTGCGACCTATCTATCATTCAGAACCACGTCCACGTAACTTCTATCATCATATATCACACGCAATGCATTAGGTGCTTGTCTAACTGTATCCAAACATCGTCGAACAATTCTCGATTCTTTCTCGATGCATCAACCCGTCGCCATGAACCCGTTACTTCTGTCCAATTTATCCCATTCCAGTTCAACTCTGGATACAAACGTATGACGGTATTATTTTGGAACTCACAATCAGTATCGAAGAACGTTGTGAGACCTTAAAGTGGAAACAAGTGATTGACGTGATAAAATCGATCACCGGTACAGTTTATCTTTGGTATCTAGGTATTATTTCTTATTAGTAGATATAGAGAGTTGAGAACTCGAAAAGGATAAATGATGACCGCGAACGAACGTATGCTTCTTACTTGACAAACGTGTGTATACAGACTCCATCGAATCTGTGATATTTAATAAAAGGAAAAGCAAAATTGGTAGGTACTTTTTGGAGCGGTTATAATGCGCCAACGAAGCTCTGCAACGTCGCCATTAATTTTAAGCTTTACATTTTTTTACAATTACTACATAAACAGTTTTTCCTATCGTCGACGGACGATTAAACGCCGTGCGATTCTATTTTTGTTCAATACTAACAGGTTTCCTGCGCATCACAAATATTTTTTACCTCCGTATTGGATAAAGTAAAGTAGGGCGTAAATACGGATAGAACGAAAACAGAGGGAACAGTACATAAAACCAGGGAAAATGGAGAAAAATGTGCGAAACGCCAAAACGAAAGATAACAATAGAATACGCCGGGAAAGATCTTTTTCTCTTTGTTTTATGCACAGTGCCGGCCGAAAATTCTGCGTGTTCTATCTTAGTTTTATAACTATTATCGAACCCTCTTCTAACACGCTCATTGATTCAAATTCAATATTCAGTACGCACACAATGATCCATTAATAGCACTGGAAAAATTCGTCAATCTCCGACTTGAAAAAATTGTTAACCCTCCAAAAAATTCAGCAACCCCCGAAATATCTGTTTGGTCCCAAACTTTTATCCAATACTGTACTCTCGTCGAACAATTTTCGAAGCCAGCCATATTACGGCAACGCTTTACCTCAGAGCCAAGCTTTATCATTAATAATCGTACAACAACGTGACGCTATAACAATAGCTTCCCTATAAACACAATTTCGATGCAACTTCTGTTTACAGCTAATGCCTATTAAAAACCTACCGTCGCATTTGCCCCTCGTTCTGTCCCCAAATTGGCGTGACAAGAAGGAGAAAGAAAAAAGCTAAAAGGGGACAGGCCTTTTCTTCGTCCACTCGATTAAATGCTTACTCAAAAATGCGTTAGCTTGTTTTCGCGTGGATACGAGACGAGACGAATTCCGCAACACGCGGCGCCATGTGTTGCGGCCAATTGGATAGGCCTCAGGCAGAAAAACACGTTCCGTTTGGGGCCCCAGTTTATAAAACGCATCTGGCGAGCGGAATCACTATGGGCCCCTGGCCCATTTACGCTAAACTACGCCCATCTTTCCCTCGTTTCTTCCTTTCGACGGTGTTATTTGCAAATCGACAGGCCTCTGTGACTAAATAGAACGTCGTGCGTTTGATAGGCTGCACTTCTTGGGCCTGTACGCTTGGTCAAGTACCGTGGACGAATGATCGGATGCTCGACTCCTATATTTGCCTGGATTCTTTTTTTGACATTTACCGGAAACTGTTATTATCATTAGTAGAACTGTAACGGACGATATGAAACTGGGAGGCAGCAAAGAAGACCTTCGATAAGTTATAATCGTCAGAGCTTAGATCAAATTGAGGAACTGAATAATACGAAAATGTCACAGCTGAGAAATATTCTACGAATCAATCGAAGTCTACAGCCAGTATCTATACCGATCTGAAAACACGCGAGATTCTCAATTTCGACGAATAAACTGATGTAAGTATAAACGAAAATGAAAATGTTATAAATTACCCACAATTCTTTGATAGCAACCACTTGATATAAAATACTTTATACTGAAGTTCCGTTCGAAGCATTATACAAATCGTATTTATATCTACGTAGACCAATAACCGTCAATTTAAAACTTCCCATTGCCATCGATTCTCTTGAGAACCTTCCGCGGAAGCGGGCATTGAAAAATAATCGCGATAATTGGCGACGCGTTAAATCATCGCGACAAACCGGCAAATAAAATTTTCACGTAAGAATACCGGTGCTAACGAAGCTCGTTCGTACACAGATTTATTAACCGCCTAAGTGAATCAGCCCTAATTGCGAATTCATCGTTATTTACACGAAGAAGCAAACCATCCGGAGTTACGCAGAAATTACGAGCGGAACCGTGGTTTAATTACGCATATCAAGTCCCGAGTTCGATTCATCTGCACGGCACAATGTTTTACAGTTACTCGCATAATTAAACGTGCATAATCATGGAAATCGTTGCGGAGGCCTAGATACAGAGGGAGAACAAAAATAGATTTGTATCGAGCTGTACAGTGGGATCTCGATTAATCGGTCCCATCGCGATAGAGATACGTCGAACAAATTAAAGCGCAGCAGAATAGGGAAGAAGTGGTTGAACAGAAATTATTCGACGTAAGCCCAACTATTTGCAACATTTGAACAAAGATTCAACTTTCCATTATTCTTCTGCTTCAAAAACGATGTTCACACCCGTGCACTCGCTTTGTTAGACTTAACAATCTTCGTCAGAGTTTTACAATCACCAGAATATTCTTATTCTGTATTTACTATTCACTATGACCTATCTGCCTCGCGTCTACACTGGGCGTTTAAACACTGCTTCGTCGTGCTGTACACATTTACCCCAAATTATCCGGTTACTCAAAGCAGGGTGAGCAATATAATTCATACTAAAACTATTACCCAAATCAATCCATTTTTCTCAGTCCGCATCCTCGCCAAGGCAAACTTCCATCCCCTATTCTTAACAGATCTAAATGCTTTTCTCCACGAAGAAGGGAAGAACTCTGAGGAAAACCTTTCTTCTTTTCGTTTCGCGTCATAACAGTGCCGCATTTCCATAACCCTTTCCTCGTCGACAGGGCACAATGGTTCGAGATCCAGTGCAACGTTCGTCCCAGGCGTAACAAAATTATTAAGTGGGCGTCCCGTGCCCCTTAACGGGATCGATAGGGAACAACGGTAATGCCCGGCGACTCGTGATCGATTCCAATTCACTGTACAACTCATCCCCGACAGCCTTTAACCTTTTCGACGCGCAACCACTGACAAGTTGTTGCACCAGCTGCGGGCTTCGACGTCAGCGTGAATGTGTATGCACCTACGCGCGGCAACGTGTATGCGTTTGCAAAGAACACGCTTCCATTTACCTCTTGGTACTTTTGAATTCCGTGTAATCCGATTTTCCGGTATCCTGCAGCTTCCTGAAGAAACTGACGATGATTTTTTGTTGCGTTCGCTACGTTTGTGGCACGACGAGGAACAAACGAAACAATTACTATTCAATTATGTTTCGTGTTTTCTGAAGGAA
This sequence comes from Nomada fucata, assembly GCA_948146005.1. Taxonomy (NCBI): domain Eukaryota; kingdom Metazoa; phylum Arthropoda; class Insecta; order Hymenoptera; family Apidae; genus Nomada; species Nomada fucata. Next base: position 9,852,054 of record OX411275.1, on the reverse strand, counting down.
CATACAAGTTAACGACGATGAAATTGACCTATTCGTGAAAAACGCTCGAGAATTTTCCCTCGGAACGTTCCGAAATTCTATGGCTTCTGTTTAAAGATAACACACCTTGTTACTCGAACCGTGAAACGCGCAACGGCAAAAAGTTTCCTATTCCTATCTCACGGGTTGCAAAAATTCAGCCGGTTCGCGGTCCGGAGAACTAGTCGGTACATAAAATTAAATTTATCGTCCCTTTCACTGACAAAATGTCCTCTTTCATATGGCAGCCTTTCTTGTGTTGGATGTATTTTCACGAGAGCGCGAGATACAAAACGAATAGTTAAATTCGCGCACGTTTGCAACTATCTGGAACACCGACACATTTCATCGCTGACCTACGATAAGACATATGCATGCATTGTACGGTGTAATTACCGTACGTTAATCGATTTTATCCATGCGATATTATGTCTCTCGGGAAGCGAAAAGGTCCGACAAAAATCGAGCACTAACAACGCTGTGCGTTCTATATAGCCAGAACGTTTACTGCCGAACAAATTAGTTGCGCTTCCCAATTAGCCGGGAATTTTCAGTAGCCGCCGATAAACTATAATCCAGCAGGCGGTTCCAGTGGCCCGCACCGCGTAAATTGTAGAAACTAGGTGAAGTATCTATTTCTCATCCACTTTCATACCCCAGTATTCTCTTTCTACACGTCTGAGAAGGTAGAAAAACGATCGGTGTAGGAACTGTTTATAGTCCGTCTAGGCATTGAAATACATTAACAATTCTATCATGTTACTGTTACGTTTCGCCCCCCAAGGGGTTCGTTCGTCGACTCTTCGTAAGGGAGAGAGCAGCAGGGCAAAGCATTTTCGCTGACAAGCTAGCAAAGCCTCTCCAAAGAGTAATATACACGTACACGCTGCACAGAGAAAAACGTCGAAACTTAATCCCCGCTTCCGCGCTAACAAACTTTTCATAAAAAAAAAAAAAAAACAAAGAAACAAACAAAGAAACTCCCTTGGGACCAAGGGAACACTCCTTTCCGCCTCTCGACGCAACCGCGCGATACCTGCGACACTTATGAGGTGAAAGCAGTCCCATCCGCAGGAGATCCACTCGAACTATCGTGTTATACACAGTCCTAGCGCAGGTGTACGATTTCCCAACGCGAAATTTATAGACCGATCTGCCGTTATCCGAGTCTCTGAAAGCCGAAGGGTTCGGCTTCGATTCAATGCCCTTATTCGCCGCGGGTGTACGTTTCGCCGCGGTTATCTCGATACAGGTGCGTGCGCCCCGGCGCGGAAGATGAACGATCGTTAGAGAGAGGAAACGGCATGCAGATGAGAGAGGCTGGCTGCAACCTGCAGCAGATCGGGACGGTTTCGGCGCGGAAGTAGCCGACAGGCTTAGTTGTAGTCGCGCCTCGACCCGATTTGGCGCGATTCCGTGATTACGCGACGCCTAAACGGACGACAGCTCGCGGCCGATTCTCGGTTCCAGGCCGGTCGGGATTGTAATTTCTCACCGCGTCGGAAGGGGTGCTTGTCTCGCTGGCGCAATAAATACGGGGACCAATTAGAGGTGGTAAAAGCGGAGAACGAAGAGCTCGGGGAGGAAACGGAGATTGGGCAATTTGAATTTTTCGCTGGACAATGCGGCGGGGCTCGCCTGTTGTTTTTCTTTTCTTCCTTTACCCCGTGGGAATAACGAGCGCAATTTTTTCACCCGGAAGTGTTCGGATGCTTGTTATTATTATCGTTTGAATGCCGTATCGGACGCGATTGCCTTTCATATTTGGTAACGCGAGGTGGACGGGGATTGTTATATTTTCAAGAATAGCGAACAGATGTGGAAAGACGGATTCCGGGTAAACCAATCTGCCCCAGGTTCGATGAAAATTCGGGGAGAAATTGTTCTGATTCAAGGAGAACAATTTACCGGCAACGCGAAACCGCTTCCATCCGCTCGAAAACTTCCGAACCACGGATACACTCGCGCAACAATTTCCCAACAATTAGTCCAGCTTGACCCGTTGACACGCCGGTTCGCGACCCACTTCCCCCGTGTCCCTTCCCAAGTCGAACAGCGCCCGTTTTCTCGCTGCTCGCGATTGCGGCCGGAAAAAGAACGCGACCGGCTAATCTATGCGGCGCGCACGCTCGCGTGGCAATTTGAATTAATCGAACCGCGCGCCGGCAGCTCGGCCAGGCTCTGGCGTAATTTGCAAAGTAACCGCGCGGTTCGTACGCATTATATAACCATAGAATACGTAATGCGGATCGCGGGTAGACCAGAAGTCGCCGGCGAAACGCGTCCGCCGCACGCGCTATCTATTTTAATCCAGCGTTATTATAATAATAATCGCCGGCCGATCCGTTTCCCCGCTTAGCCGGTGAACGCTTCGAAAGGGGCCCCGGTCGGCCGTGAATGGAACCACGGCCATTCGATGCCCCGTTTCGTCCGTCGCGACGCGGAGAAACCCTGGGAGGGTGATCCCCTCGAGGGGCCAGGCCGACACGCCGCGCGTAATCACTGTAATTTCGGTCACGGACCGCCGTAATTTTTGGCCGAACGATCTTTCGCGGACTTTCATTCGATTTCATCAATGCGCCGGGCGATACCCCGGGCTGCTCTTCGCGGGTCGTGCGACGATAACGCGTGGAAACCGATAACCACTCACCTGGACCCGAGTTACACGTCGGTCGTCGTCTCGACCGAGGCTCGAGCTTCTTTAGTTTACGAGTAGAGCGGGACAGGTGTTTCGCGACCGACTGCTCCCTTTCGATGTTTCTTGAACTGTCGCGGAGAGTCTTTGCGCCGGGTTCTGGTAGTTTAAGGTATGGTTTGTGAGGCTTGGATAGTCTGTCTACTGTTCGTAGTAGCGCGGAAGGTACGATGATGTCTGTAGAAACTGAAAGGAATATTGGGGAAGGTGTGTTCGTGCAGGTTTCTACTGGAATGAATTTTTGGGGGTTAGTGATTGAGTGTTGAAACGTGTATTGTATTCCAGAGGATGGTTACTCTGGTCAACCCTTTCGGACTGTGGACTATGCGCACTTATCTATTGTATATTATCTTTATTATATAGATTTCTAACTCTTATTATATTATACGGTCCACACCTTACCGGCGCCACGTAAACATTTACAGCTGAGAGGGGTGAAAACCCCGTAACCGGACTGGCCCGAAGGGTATTGTTTGTTTCGTGGAATCACGAAAGTTGGACAGAATCCAATGGACTGCAGGCTGCGTTAGTAACGTTCGGGGAAAGTACGTATGGGCGAAATATTCGCGGATCGAAATAAGCGTGACTCTTTTACATAATGCATACGCTTTGGTTTTACAATACGGCAGAACGTATCGGCGAACAAAAGAAAGCTGCGTTCGATTCATCATTAACGGGGAATACAATTAAAAATAATCTGCAAGTAAAATCGCGGCCACTTCCGCGTCCCGAACAAAAGGCATTCTCTGGCCTGCTCGTCGATATTAACGAGTTACACCTCGAATTGCGGCGCAACGACCAGCGGGCGATTACGCTTAGCGGAGGTAGAAAATCGTGGATGCCTCGTTAAGATTGTTGACAAAGTCTTTGTGAAAAGCAAGATTCTTCTCTCCGTTCCTTCCTTCGGTTTACTAATTTTAGACGAAATAGAAACACTCCAGTACCGGTATTAGGTAGCGAATAAATTCGCGAGTAGAGAAACTGATATACCCAAGCTAAAGTAGCCGCCATAACTATAGTTCGGTTAGGGTTATCTAAGAATAAAGCCTGCTGTACCGCGAGAAAACGGGTCAATGATTGTACTGCCGTAAGAAATGAAAAGGTGTCATTCATTACCCCACCTCGGAGTCTCTCGAATACAAACAACCATTACTTAATTACATTCAAAATAGAATAAATTGTTTTAATTGCAGCAGATCCTCTCTTACTTGCTTCTGCTTTAATTGGCCAGGCTATCGCCGTTTCTATGTCATATAGGGGGAGTGTTCTATGTATAAGTTGCATTAATTATTCCGTAGATTTGCTTGGACAGTTTCTATGCTGCCTCCATTCATAAATAATTCCAATGGACTAATTTGAAACAGTCCAAAACCTTATCGATCCTTCCGCAACCAATTAATCCAAACGAAAACTCACAGGCATAGACGGATGCATTCCGCGAAGCGCGGCGCCACTCCATTTGCGTTTCCTGTTCTGATACTGCGCAGCCTTGTAGCTGTTATTGTTCTGGTGTCCAGCATACGCCGATGGCCGTTGCTGCAACGACGGCCGAAAGGCTGCATAAGGCATTCCATGGTATCCCTTCCCATGATAATCACCAATCTCAAAGCGATGATGGTCGTGATGAAGGAAAGCACTGTCACTAGCCACACCTGTCACTGGCACTCTATATCGGTCCTGCTCGTGGTCGTGTTCGTCGATCTTGCCGATAGATCGGTCAGTGGGTGCTCTAGCCCCAGGAAACGACGGAGGCAGCATAGCTGGCGGCCCATAAAAATGTGGAAATCCATAAGAATTGGGAAGCGCCCCCGCTACAGACCGTGGATATCCTTGGTGCTGCGATGGATACTGGCCAACGATCTCCGTATTTCCATCGAGCTTAGGTGGAGGACCAATCGACTTCCGGTCATAGGGACAATCGTGGTGAGCTGCGTGATACGCTTCTTGGGGCTCTCGCTTAACTTCAAATACGTCCGACGATTCGGGTGCCTCTACTTTAACTCTGATGCGACCCTCAGCGTCGACAGAGTTGGTGCTTTTCGGCGATCGGGTCGTGTCCCCGTCGCGGGCACCCACGCTACCCTGCTGCATCCTCGGGACGCTAACGCACGATGCCCCGGCGTCAAACTGCAAACTCCGCGGCGATAGACTTCGGACGCGGCACTGGCGAGACGTTTTTAAACTTTTTACTGCGATCACAGAATCGAGGGAACATAATTCGATGGTGACGAAGCAGTCCTGACGGGATCCTCGACAGAGGGTACACTAATTGAGGAAAACGGTAACGAAGAGCCACGAGAAATTTGTTGGCGGTTGTTTCGACGCGAATTCGAGCAGAGTATTGTCATAATTCTTGAACATCGCGGCCGGAGTTACGCAGGAAAATAAGAAGAGCTGTCACTGCGGGAGTGGGTTGGATCGCAGACACTATGGGGGACCCGCTTCTCGTCGCGAAATATTCTGCTAAATACGCCCCAGAGTCAGCGATTTATCCTAGCAATGGCATTCGTGCGTTCACTTCGGCTGTGATCCCTTCTTGCGAGTCGTCAGAAATGATCGTAGTGCATCACTGGGGAAAATTTGGGACGCAATAGGCATTGAAAGGCCGGATGGCATTGTTCGAACGCGTGCATCCTTACAGGAGCATCGTCATAAGCATCATCATCCTAAACCCAGAGCACCTGGTCCAGCATGAAAATATTCACCGGTCGTCTCCTAGGAGAACAGGGACGCCAAGACCCGACGAGCGGACAGAAGCATTCGGCGTCACGCTGTCGGTCGGTAGAAGCAGCGCTCGTATAGCCTGCTCGGTGCTTTTCGGTCGAGTGGTGGGGGGTGAAGGAGGGGAGGACAAGGGCGGCGTGACAGTTTCCGTGTCACGTGTCCCCGACCTTAGGCCCCGCCTACAACTCCGATTTTCCTTCGTGCGGATCGTTACCTGACCCTGTCGGAGACCCTTTCCACCTCGTCATTCGTCGAGTATCGCTCGCACGACTCGCACTACTCCTATCGAGCTCTGTCGATGAACAAAGAAGGAGACGGACAGTTTTCTCCAGAGGGTTGTCACTTCTCTCCAACTGGTTCTCGACGCGAGCGTATACGAACAAGCGTAGAGTGTCATCCGCGGGGCCACGCTTCGCGGCCTTCTCTTCTTATCTCCCCTCTACGGCACCTCTCGCGAGGCGACGAAATTTCGTCGAGCGTGAAGCACCGCGTATATACGCGCGAGAACCGACGAGTCGCGTTTTCACCGTCTTCCGCGAACTTTTTACGGTACACTGCCTCGAGAATCCAGCGGCAACCGACGTTCGCGCTCCCGTTCGGGCACGGACAGCGAGAGGGGAGTCGAATCGTCCGGGGATCGAACCCGGCCCTTTCGACGCTACTACCTGCCGCGACCGCGATACCTCCCGGGTCAACGAGGCCACGAATTACGCCGAGAAAAACACCATTTCGTTCAGAACGCAACGAGCATACGTAAGGATGCCGGATTACCTCGGTCGAGCTGATCGCGTACGAGTTTCGTTCCACGCAGCGCGAAACTCTTGTCGGAGGTGCGCGGCCACCACCAGCCGGCGAGAACGTACGAGCCTGCCCGAACACGCCCGAACTCCGATATATCTCCTCTACCTACGGAGTCGAACGGCTGCCTCCCGCCTTCCGCGGACGTACACGGCCAGACCCACTTTGTAGGTTCACCTTTTGTTGGATCCACCGGTGCACTTCTATTCACTACTTGCTAGTACTTCTTCCGATGTATCTACGCGTTCGCTCGCCGTGTTTTCGCTCGCTTACCGCCCTTCGACGGACCGTATATCCCCGTCTAAACGAACGCTATTCGAACGCGTCTGACCTCCGCGGGCTAGATTTTCTTGTTTTTTCCCTACTTTTTGCTCCCAGTATCCCAGGTGCTCCGAGACCCATAAGTGTGCACTCGAACTGTTCGAGCAGTCTTTGTATTTCAATTCTACGCTTCGTCTCCGCTCGCGCAGACGTGTACGTTACGACGAGCGCGGATAGGGAATGCTCTATAATTCATTCACCTTTCCGTGGAAAACATTATTCGATGGTGCGTGAGGTATACTTGCGGCGAGAGTAACATAGAACCCGGCAATCTTCGAGTCTTTCTGCGTTTCGTGATTTATTCAACGGAGCGGTGTATATACCGAACAGAATTATCGTTGAGAGGTTCATTTGTAATAACCGCTTCCCAGAATATCATTACTGTTCTCATTGTTTTCAGTTGTTTATAGACTTGTCATATTATAAAACGTATTCGAAGTAATTAGCGAACTTCTTCCTGCGTCAACTTCAGTTCCATTGTGCCTTATTTTATCTGGCACTGTTTCGCTGTTTCTCACGCGGGCATAGCTACCCCGTTAATTAATTCCGTTCGATGCAACCCGGCGTGCCGATCGATTCGTGCCGCCCAGAGAACGGATTAACAAAGTTGCAAAGAGAACTAATTCCAACACCGATACAGATGCTAAGACGATATTAGGAGCTAATTAAGTTCTATTAAGATCGAGACATCATTGATACGCGGCGTACTCGTTGCATTTCCAGAAACCAGCGATATGCGTTTGTTCGGGAGTCCTTCAAAAGTTCCCTAGCATTGCATCAGCGAAGTGCTGTTGCTCTGTTTCTCTTTGTCGCTCCGGTGGTCGATAATCTCCGTTCCTTGTTGACAAGGAAAAACACCGGCGCGGTAGCCTAATTTAGGGATAATAGTCATCCCCACCCAGAACAGGTCCAAGGTTCCGTGGATCCGTGAGCGCAGCCGGTCGATTAAACGTCGACAATCGTCGCCAAACAAAGTCAAATAATCATGGAAGGCCGCAGCACGAGCATCGTCTTTGTCTCTTCCATATCTAAATTCTGCGTCGTACTTTGTAACCCGAGTGTGTGTGACCAGTGATTATCCGTGTTCTGTCGTATTCACTCTTTCGTTTGCGTGGGGATCGTTGGAAGTAAATTGAAGAAAACGTATCGTTAAGTAACATAGACTTTTATTTGAAAGGAGACCCGGACGAACAATTTCCCAGTCCACCGTGTTATTTTCTACCGCACAAGACTTGAGAACAATCCGCCAGCATCCGAACAGCATTGAAGAAACTAAAGACAAAGAGCTTCTTCGAAGCTCGTGTACTTGTATACGTAATTGCTCGAACCTAACTGCTTTGTATCTGTTTCGTTTGAACACGACCACGCGAAAAATCACGTTGCAACGGCCGTTCGTACGAAATGGTCGACAGGGAAAGCATCCGAAGTTGCACGATGGCACGTAGACGGAGAAATTTATCATTTCCGATTCTGCGTTACCCTCGGCGTCCGTTTCGATGAGAACCGCCGTTCGCGATTCTATGCGCGTCGTTACACGATATATCAGCTTACACATCCGTTGCGTCATGTAAATTGATACTTGCACACGGCTGAACACCACGAGCGAACATTTATTCGATTGATAAATTATCGCGACGTCGAACAGTAACGCTTTCAATACCAAATGCCCCAACTGGATCACGGGGAATCACACGGCAGTCTAGTAGCAGACGGGAGTTTAACCCGCGTCGAGTAGTCGCCAAAGATTGTTGCCGTTGCGCAACGGTGCAAAGAAGCACCGACGAAACTCAATGGATCCCCTCGTTGCGCTATTGTCATCGATATTGTGCACAATATTAACGAAAGTAGTACAGCAGGTGGTCAGAGATGCGCTCGAAATATATCAAACTTAATTGCGTTCAACAATACCACGTATCTATTCGTTCATCACCGAGGCAAACCTTTATAATTCACATTGTGCCCTGAAAATTGAAGGTAGAAGCACAATTTTTCTTGCGTCCGAGACACTTCGACGCCGATAATAGAACAAAGGCGTGCGAGTTGCGCCCCCTTGTTCCCACAACGCGTACACCCAGTAGCATCGAACGACCAATCTGAAAAACACAAGAGAATCGATTAACTGGCGGCGGGTTACGCTGCATGAAAGAGCAAGCAACATCGAACCGACTTCCACTCGCCAGCTCCTGTCCCTTGTACGCGTATAACCGATCCATAATTCCTTTTCAATAAGAGACTTATCTCCCGACTACGACGCGGACGGTTAAAAAATCCGAACGATACAAATTGACAGTGACATATCGGGATCGAAAAATGTTCCGGGACGAGATCGCCCGCGACCTTTAAACGTGTCTGGCGATTTTTCAGCCGCGTTTCTGCGCCCGTCTTCGCGATAACGCTCGGTTTCCCGCGCGATAACCGGCGACTCGAGGGAAACCATGATATTTTACGAGCTGTGGGGAGCGCGGGCCTCGTTACGCAATTGGGCCACGCTTCCCAGCTGTCCGATCACGGCTGACGGAGGGGAAACCGAGGGCCACGGTATCGTAGGGCAAAGAAAAATAAGCCCACGTCAAGCTCGTCCATCGATTATATCGGCTTGTTTAGGTTAGCGCGGTGATACAGCCCCGCTGAAACGGGGATCGTCGAAAAATTAGGCCTATTTCCGGGGCCGTGAACGGTAGGCTGGTTATTCACGGGTATTTGGAGTTACTCTGTCGTTACGGTGAGTTAATAACTAAACAAGAGGCCACGAAACGATGACTCTGGTATTCGTTGCGGAATGTGTAGTTTCATGATATCAGCGCTGACGTAGTGGTTTGATTGTTCAGTGCATTTCGTTGATGGGAGTCTCTCTATTTTATTGGAATCGCAAGCCCGTAACAGCCTTATTGTGCGTCACGGCAGTTCTGTGTACAAACTTGTTATATAACTGGCGAAACTTTCGGTTGCGTACTGACGTTTTGCCTGTCGCCGATTGTTGCCAAGGCGAGCAGCAGAACTGTATAATTTGGTTCGTACGTGAAAACCAGGTAGTTCTCGAACTCATTTTTCCATTGGACAAATTAGTAGCGCAAACTTTCGGGTCCGATTTAGCTAGAAGATATGGAAGATGAACCGTACGCCCTCTGTGTTCCCATCCACCGACGCTATTCGTGGCGCGGCGGACACCCCCGTGCGGATTCTCAATCTCTTCGACGATACCCAGCGGAGGTAGAGCTATACCGCGGCGGGCGAGTCGCTCTCGTGTAATCTAATTTCCAATTTCCGGTTGGAGGACGGCTCGCGCGATAAAACTTCGCGTTCCCAGTGCTATACGTATCCACCCAGCCCCTATCTCCACCGTGAAAGCTTGTAATTACCGGCGCGGTCAAAGGATGTTGGGCGAAGCGTCGGTGAAATACGTGCAGTCTCGCGAAGAATTTTCTCCGAGGAGCCCAGCGTCGATCCAGGCGAGCGGTTCCTGGAGAACGATCGCGAATGGGCGTGTGTCACCAGAGGGTCCGGGGACAGATCGAGCCAATGGGAAGGTGGGAAGGCGTGGATCGCCGCAGCAGAGGACAGCACGCGGACGACACGGAAAAGTAGGGGACTCGAACGACCCGACCCGTCCCTCCGACCCTCTCAGCTTCCCCGACGCGTCTGTGTCGGTGACCACGGTCGCACGGTCGCGTGGCCGCTTGGTGGGGAGAGCGACAGAGGGGAATCAGGGGAGTATGGCTCGAAGTGGGGACGCGTGACCACGCCCACCGCTCAGCGGTGGGGGAACCGCTCGCCTGCTCCGGCCACGGCGCATGTCACGTTCGCTCCTACGCGTATGTGCACACGACCGAGCGACATGTAGCAGAAGTGAGCGCCGGCGAGGAATGATTCCGAGCTGTTGGCTATTTCTGACGCTGAATCGGGAACTGAATTAGGGGCCAAATAGAATGGAATTTCTTTGCTTGTTGCTTTGCCAGGCTTCAAAGGAGAAGCGTGTCCAGGCGCCTTGAATTAACGTTCCCTTTTTTGCGTAGCACGCGCCGGTCGCTGCAGCGAGCTTCCCCGCGTTCAGGCGTTGGTATTTTCACCGTGTCGCGTTACTCGCTGTGATCTGTTCAGTCTCACGAATGGAATGCCACGTTCACGTGATATCTATTCGACGTTTATACGATTTGTTCCAGTGCTCGGGCAGGCTTAGTGCTGTACACCTACATAGTAATAGTTGTGCAACGTTTCGGGTCGAATCTTATGCTTAACGGGTTACGAGAAATCTCAACGACATGGCATGCTTACTGTAACGCGCATCGAAAAAACCAAAAAAAGCGGCCTGGAACGTCAGAATCGATGTTGACGCAAGCATGGAAGGCTCGCGAAACGATATTGCGATTTTCCTATGGAAACTGCGTACGATTCGTATTGATCTCCTTCCACGCGACTCAAGCATCGGATTTTGTAACGAGCGGCGCGCGGGTTACGGAATATCTGTCGGTCGGCAGACACACGGAGAGTTGGACGGTTCTAGTCGGTAGCTTGGATATAGCTTCGTGGCTATGCGCATAAATTTCCTTACGGGGCTTCTTCGTCATGGATCGTGACCACGGACGTCTACTCGAACAAAATGACCGTTCGCTAAAAGAAAAGTGCACCGCTAAAAGAGAAAGAGAGAGAGAGAGAGAGGGAGAGAGAAGGACGAGGAATCGCCTCGCTGAAATTGCCTTTTAAAAATGCACGAGTTCTCGTAAAACTTGGACTGGAAAAATTATGCATAGCTGCGCTTTTTTATGCGAATCGAACGTTCTGCGTTTCGTTTCCTTTTATCTCGTAGTCAACCTTCTTCGTTGCTTTTGCTCCAAGCGTACAATAAATAGTCAGGAGTTATGCTCTTATCAACTGTCTATTGCCACTGCTTTTTTTCTTCCTTTACCAACGCCTTCAATCGAGCGTAACGTAAATTAATTCTTATTCAAATTCACTTTGGCGTTGCGCTTTCGTAATATGGGCGCGATATTACAAAGACCACTGTGTTACCAACAAAAGGGTAGACGATAGATTTACCGTTTAGCCGTGTCATTCGATTGTAATCGACTTATTGTCAGAATTTCTTCTTACGATTGTGAACACGTTTGGCATACAGCGTAGACTCGGTAAAAGGTTCGTGAAAGTCGTTTGCGTTTCATTTACACTTTGCTTCCATGCTTCCTTTATCACAATATAGGACAGAGTGGTCGATGTTAATGACAGATTTTTGCACAAATTTGTAAACAGCTATAATATGGAAGCTTCTTTAATCTTGTGCTGCTCTGTCTAAGGTCATCGCAGAAGGATAGACCTGGCTCTACATGAAAGCTTTTAATGAGATATGGTTCTGCATATCTCAAGGAACTCGAAACGCATAATTATTTACCACGGGGATGACGGGAAAGTTTAAAAACATAGGCTTAAACCTCGGTATACTGTCGTTAATAAAACTCACCTTACTAATTTCGCCTTAATTTTATCATCGTTTCCCTTTCAAATATTTCCACTTCGTTGCAAGAGCTGCAATAATTGGAGCGCGGTGATTCTTGCAACAATTTCGCACACGTTTCAGTTGGCCGACAATAAAATGCGCCATCCTTTATTAATCGAAGGACGGACAAAATATAACGCGCGCGTGAATTACGAATATTTAAGGATGCCCATATAGATTCGCCATTTATCACTGAGACATCTAATACCAAGGGCCGATAGTTCCCCGTTAATCATTATATCTAATGGTAACGGTTTAACTGTTATTCGAATGCGCAAGGCGTGCACACAGAAACAGCTTCCCACCATGTCCACCGTGTACACAAACGTCCATCACTGGCGAGGACTGAGATCGTTAACGCGTCCACGGCGTTTCCCTTAACGATTGACGTCTCTTAATTGTGGCTTTTCTCTTATCTACTGTCACCCTATCCCCTTGTTCGCGCTAAGTCTTTGGATTAGTCTCTCTATCACCGGCGACCCACGTCGAACGCTTAATCTTTCCCTCGATAGCCACTCGCGGCCAGGGGCTTATTGCGTATCGACCGGTCGCTCGATGCTCGATACATTCCGCCAATGGAATTCCCTCGTCAAATATCGTCATATCCGTAACGCGGCGCTCCCCGCGATGATTTACTAAATGTATACCATTCCGTGATCGCTAATTAATCACCGCTGGCTGTTACGGTTTATCGATCGACGAATTAACGAGTATTGTAGGTCGTCGAACTGGAAGCTGCGCTCGAGTACGTTTCATTTCATACGATTCTTCAAATGCGCGTCTGTTTGCGTTGCAGAGAAGTTGCGGTGTTGGCGAGGGGCGTTAAGAAAGCAGTTTGCGCGCTGCGGTTCGGAGTCTGAAAAGTTAGGCGGATTCGAAATGTGCTCGACATTGGAATTGGAATAGATATTCTATGGATCAGGTACTCGTACGACTGGGTAAAATGGCAGTAGTAGGCGGAGCCGTTCCTGAGGGGGGTGCGAAAGGTGCATTCGCACCTGGGCGGCCACAGACCGTTGAATACATGTAAAATTTTGACTACTGTTAAATTAATATCGGCGGCGGTATTGTTTTTACACCGAGTCGGCCAACAAACTAGGAACGATCCTGATAGTAGATACTGTAAATGGTACTATTGCAAGTACATCTGCGATCAGCGATTCATTATTAGTTATTAAAAAATTCACCGTCCCACCTTGTAAGGAGATTTACTATTTACGAGTATTATTCTGCAAAGAGACGCGCCGTAGGCGAGTTCGGCTCGCATGCAGAAATAATCCCCGCATTCGCAGAAGGGTTAATAGGTGCCGCCACTTGATGGGGTAATTTACGACCTCGCTGGGCTCCTTCCGGCAAACGGCACTCTCGCGATAGATTTCGTGCTCCCGAAATGGAAAAAGGCCGCACGTAGAACCGCGTCGAATCGTGAGCCCTCGCGGTGTCGTGACGAGGCCCCGGAAAATCGTACGTAACCGAATCGTACAAGGGTTATCAGGCACGCCTGTTCGCGGGACGAAAGTTGGTCCAGCCGTGTATGTATGTATGCACGTAAGTCGTATAAGAGTTTCTTTTGACGCTTGACATTAAAAGTCACGGTGTTCGTGCAACTACGTCTCCGTCACGTCAGGTTGACGGATCGGCGTGCGCACTCAGGAAATTAGGCAATTTCCGGCCTGTGCTCGCTCGTGTCTGCATTTAATAGCGGCAGCAGTTACCAGTTTGCTGGAGGAGGCGAGCCTACTCTTTCGCGTTCTAGGCGCACTCTTCCACGCCAGACGGCCGTCCTATGTCCGATCGATCGGGTGCCTCGTACACTCGTCGCGACTTTCGAACGCGTCCTCAAACGCGTACATCTATCTATTCACAGGTACGAGAGAGACGCGAACTCTGTTGGGTCGTAGTTGTCCTCTTTCAGAACGGTTCTGGGCATGTCGTTCGCGCAGAACCCGAAATTGTCACGATTTTTCTAAAACGAGTAGGACGGAACGAGAATGTCGGTGAGAAGATTTATCGCACAGCAATAAATCGCTTTATCAATCGCCTTGCCCGAAGGCTAGGAGATCGAGGCGGTGTAGTGACGAACAGCCAAATTAAGAGTTGGACGGACACGAACGTAACGTTAGCGCGTCGCACAATTATCACGTGTCGCACTTAATTTATTGAAACGCGGCGCAAGTCTTACCACGCGACACACGCGAAACTTTGGCGCAGTACGAATTACACGAAGACGGAACGGGTCGCAGCGCCGCGTTCGTCAGAGACGGAGAAGTTAACTGGTTCGCGACGCCAAGCTACGCACAATTTCGAACGTTGTCGCGATGACGGTTAAGCGTTGCACAAGTTGTCGCATTGACGGTTAGGCGAAGAAGAAGGAAACGCACGATTCCTACGTTCGGGAATTTCGGTTACCGTTCGATCGCCCCGTGGCCTGATTGGCGAACGTCGGTGGTCTTATTTATGGGAGAGGTAGCGAGTTTAGGCGCTAATAGGCTCGCGGTGACAGGTCCGTGTCAATTAATAAGCACTGCGCGTGGGTCCCGCCGGTACGTACGATTAGACGACGGTGCCCTGCGTTTGGGCACATTTCGGTTCTCATTCCCGAACAGTGACTTAATTTATCAACTGAAAGTTCAAGCAATAGAGAGATTTCTGAACTACGAAACCCATGTTCAGGCAAGAACATATGTATCCCATATGTACTTCGTTACGCCGTACATTTATTGTTGTACAACAATGTTCAATTTACTATCGCAGTTCAGTAATCATTTTGTAAGTAATTTCATTAAGCTTGAAATAATTCCGTCCTAAAACCTATATTCTGGAAACACTACGAACATTGCTTGAACACGAATGTTGACTCAAAAACAAAAATTCAATTATCTTTTACACAAGAACATCGAAGAGCAAGTAATGCGAAATTATTATTGCCATCTACCAAATCAACTGTCGCCTCCGAAAGTAAGTTAACGATTGCATCTTTGTGCGAATGAGAACGATGTATGTCAATTTTTGTTACTCATTTTTTATTTGCTATACATAAAAACATATGAACATACGTTACGACACTTATTATGCATTTGAACCGTTGGCAAGAGCGTTGACTTAGTTCCCGAGGCGACTGTATACACTTATTTATTAACGAGGACCCCTTCGAACAATGAACAAAGATCGGTTAAACATTTTCCATAATCGTTTGCTATGGTTAAAACGAAGCCCACGAATCTGGTAGCTGCTTCGTCGAACGCACACGGAGCGACTCGAGGCAGCACAGGCCGCGGCAGTGCAAGAAACAATTCCACCGCAACATATCCTGCCATTACCTCGGCAACACGTGATAAAACGTAAGGGGAACCTCGAACTACTCGCGTCCGTGGCGAGTAACTATAATCTGCGACAGTGTCGTGCAGGCAAGGATCGTTAGAAAAGGCGTAATGGAGCCCTGTGTGCACGGTGGTCGGTGTTGATAGCCCGGTATGGTGAGAGCGAATCCCGGGGTCATCCCGGGGTCACTAATGACATACGCAGCCCTGTGTACACACGCACGCTCCGCCACTTCTGTGTATGTGCATTGCTTCTTCGCGCACGGCCGCGCTGCTCCTCGGTAAACCAGTCCCGATCTTGCCCCGCGACTCCGCTGTAGATGGCGATCGAGGAAACCGAGGATTTTGGCAGTCACTCTTTTCTTTCATTTGTTCCTACACCTGTAGGTTGGTATGCGGATGGAGGGGCTCCTAATTTGTCCGGTGTTCCGCTAAGGGATTCGCTATTTCACTCAACAGGGTCGTCAGTTTTAGGGGTTACTATTGATGTATCGCGGAACAGTAATTGCTATCACATTTTTATTCCTTTTGTTATTTTTCGAGTGCTGGAAAGTAAGGCTCAATGGAGGCACTGATTTTTGTTTGCGGTGGTCTCCCGTGATATAACAAAATTGCCAAAGAAATCTTAAACTATCTGCTAAATTCCCCCATTATCTTACTGCCACTTCGTCGCATCCATCCATCGCGATGCATCGTCCCCGGGTGACGCGAAGAACTCCGCCGTATCCGGGCAACCCGAGCACCCCAAACCCCGCGGAACAAAAACAAGAGAAAAAGACAACGTCTCGCATGCGATCCCGGGTCCGCGAAAGGGTCGAACGAATCTCCGTTGCTCGCCTATCGACGCGGTATCCCATAAAGCGCCTTAACGAAACAAACAAAAGGAAGATTATCGGCTCGGAGCCGCGCCGTCCGGCACGAGTTACAGCTCCGGAAGAGTCACGGTTCACCGGCTCCTACGAATCCCACTCTCTCTCCCCCGTCGAAACTTCCGCGATACTCTTCGCGCCTGCAAGATTATGATTATCCCCCCGTTCCCCTTTCCAGCCTCGAAAACAAACAAGGGTTATCGTTACACCGTCGAAGGTGTATCGGCTAAAGTGTCTTGGCCGCGCGTACGGCAATCGCAACGAGCGTGAAAGATACGCGAGGTCCAACCTCGCCTGCGAGGACTACGGCTCGGTTCCAGGGGGGGCAAGAGGTGGGGACCGGCGACCCGGTGTATCGGGCATTGTTCGGCATTCGATGCCCATCGGTGTGCTACGTGCCGTACGGTGATTTGGCTAACCACACGTTGTTGAACCATCGGCGGCATCCAGCATTGTTTGCTCGCTTTGATGAGGCCAATTCGCGTTTCGCTTTTGCGTTCGCGTTTCGTAGCGGGATGCGCGCATGATTCCTCTGCTAGGCCGCCGGCATTTATTCGCAGGCCTGTGTGCAACGGTGCACCGTGGATTCGGGGCAGGCGTGGTGTGCGCCGCGCGGGTCACACACCGACGCTTGCCCCGTGCTGCATCGTTCGAAAATTCGGAACACGCGCGGACGGAGACGCCACGGCATCGTGTAACGCGGTTTCCATTTACCGGTGGATGCTGCACGGATGGACCGGGAGTAAATGATCCGGAAAGGGGGGGCGACTATCTTTCTGTTGCTGCGAGCATACGTTGGCGGTATATTTTCTGCTCGTTCGGTGGGTCGGCGCGGGTGGAATTGTTTCTTTTTTGTTTTCGTTGTCTGTTGGAATTAATTCTTGCACGGGCGTTTGTAAATAAATGAGGAGCGAGGCGCGCCGTGGTGGAAATTATCCGATTTCGTGTTTCCGTGGGGAACCGGTGCACGAAGCGAGACATGGCTCGTTTGAACGTTTTCGTTTAGTGTTCGAACATTCGGTTAAATCCGTGGGAGTTTTAAGATATTACCGGAAAGTTCAGTCCTGCTATCTCTGCTAGTAAGATGTTTCTAGCAACGTTGCCTCAATTTTTCTGCAGCGTGATATATTTTATTTACTATTGCCAGCAATTATCCAATATTTTCTATCAATCATCCTTGCAATTAGCCGAACAAGATTTACCCAAAGTGTATTCCATTTTAATGCCACAAGTGACTGGCTTGCTTTCTATTAATTCTTTACCTGGCCGCAGCATTCGTAAGAATATTTCCTCGAAATAATATCCAACCCCGATTGCGCTGCACCGTTCATTTTCGAATTACCAGTTAAGCTTATTCGCCCGCGTCGCGTCCAACAATTTCGAACAACCAAAGCCGCGAATGCCCCCAGGTCCCCGACATCCCGATCCTCGTTTGTCTCTCTTTTGTCAAGTCCTATATTCCGCGTTCCCCGAGCCTCTAATCGTTCTCAGGGCCAAGAGCGCGCACGTCCAGCCAAGCTGCGGCATTCAATTAATTTCGAAGATGGAAGGAAGCCGTTCCGTGTCGTCCGGGGTATCGACGCGCATGTGGAGCAGCCTGGCGATCGGTACGGTGGAACCGTCTAATAAAAATGTTAATTGCACGGCTCGTTAGAAGACCCCCCGCGACGCCTGCTAGAAGTTCAGCCGGGGTCGCCTCGCGGGGAGTCCACTAGTATTTGCCTTTAAACATTTTTATTCGCCGTTTTTCACCGTCTCGCTCGCCCCCTTTTTCTCCTTTCCTCGGATCTTTCTCCGTTCAGCCGATTATTTATCATCCAAGACGCTCGTACGCGCTGAATCTGGATTACGTTCTGCCTCTATCCGCTTCCTAGATCGAAGGAAACTCGGCCTTAATGACTTCGACTGCAGGCCGGCTCGCGTGCTGATCGATGCGGACGATCTAAGCGGCGCTGACCGATGATCGATCTGCGGACGCGGTTCTTTCGACCTGCACCGGACAGGGAAAAACGTTGCTATCGATTTTCATGCGCGGATTGAGCCGGCGATGGGAATGATCGACATTTTTTCGTAGTTTTTGCATTCCTTTTGTGCCCGTTTTTCCAATGGAATTTATTAAGTAACGTTCTCACACTTATGATTTTGAGAAGCACGCGGGGTGAATTGTCATTGAATTCCGGATGGACCGGTGCAAGTGACAAAGAGGAACAGGTTTAACATTGAACGCAAAGGTTTATCAATAAACCGGTATTAGCTTACTACGAATTTGCAGCGTGTTCGCAAAATGGCTTGACTTTTAACACTACAAATGCAGATAGATTTTGGCACCATTAGGATAGTATACGTTAGGCAGATTAAGAACACGATAGTCGTTGAATGAACATTTAATACGACGATAATACGACTTCTCGAAAGTCGTATTATAATTTTAATGCAAACAATCTGAAACACGTCAGTTTCACTTGCTTGGTAGTTCTAGCCGTAAATGCTTAATCCTTTGCCCACTCAATCGTCGAAAACTTGAAATTCACATTCTGAAACTGCTGCTGCTATGCATGCCTGCCATGCATGTGTGCGTAATCTGTATACGCAAGAAACGCACAGTGTCTACACAGCGTCGTCCTTATCGAAGCGCATCCAACACGACGAAGCGCCCCGAAGTCTCACCAATTTACCACCCGTGCACGTCGAGCATTTCTTCCACGCTTAAATATCCCGCCCTCCCGCTCTGACCTCGAAAAAGGCCGACCTGCCTCTAAACCCCCCCCCCCCCACGGCAGCCACCCCCTTATCCCCCGCGTATCACTACAGAAGCACTTTTTTCCAACGTTCGTTCCACTTCCTTCCAGGTTTTTCCACGCCTGCAAAGGGAAGCCGTCCGCGGCTTTTTTTTTTCTTCTCACGGATAAACGCGGAAAAACTTTTTCCGTCGGCGGTCTGCGTTACGAGCTCCATCCTTTTTACACGCACACATCCAGCGAACCAAGGATCCCCGACTTTTTGCGACTCTGCAGACGCAGTCAACACCGGTCGGTCCCGGTAGCAACGAAAGGCGCGGTTCGATCTTTTGCTGCCGGGGGTAGTCTTTCAAGCGGATCGACGTTTCGCGGCGGCTCGCGGAGCGGGGCGGCAGGCAGCGGAGGATCTGATGCATTTTGTTTTTAAGCATTCAGACGCGAGTAGACCGCGGCCGCTGACTTAGATAGACGCGGAGCGGCGCGGCGGCGCGCACACACGCGACGAGGATCGCGAGCGGCACAGAGTCCATTCAGCCCATTGAGGCGGTTTCAACCCCTCGAGAGCAGCAGCCCTTCCTTTTATACATGTTATATTCGCCGGGGTTTTAGGCGCAGAAAACTAAAAAGCTAATTTACTTTAAAAGTATCCGGACGGCAGCGTCGGAGAGGGCGCCTCATCAAACGGGACCTTTTGAAAAGCCAATCCCGCCCCTGCCCACCACCCTCCTATCCCCCTTCCCCCCCGCACCGCCGCCACCCCCTCCGGGCTAATGCAGCCAGCGACAGATTGGCGGTGGCCGATCCTCTGTTTTGCTCTTTCCCGTTCGCCGGCGAATGGTCATTTCGCTGATAGCTGAAACCGATAGCGAAAATGTCCAAACGCGTATCGCGTGGCCCGCCTCTCTGTAAAGACGTTCCGCGTTTCTGTCTGGCCCCGTTGTGACCGGCTCTATGACCGATCCACGAGCCGTATACACGTGGCGCTACCCTCCGGCGGATTTTAAACCGGGGCGCGGATGCGTCGACTGAATGCTTCCCAGTGACTTTGGGAATTCGTTAATTAATGGACAGGGCGAGCGGGTTCGCGGGGCGGTTCGAACGGGGTCCGCAGCGATATACGCGCAGGCGGTTCGTGAACTGAGAATTATACCGGGACAACGAGGGAACGGTTTGTTTTTATGCTGCTCGATAGTTGCTCGATGTTGCGGCGATGGTCCCGTTTGGTTGGTCTTCTTGAATGCGGTTTTCAGGCGGTTCTAGTTTAACCCAAATTTGCAGCGGCAGTTTTGCGAAACATGCCGGCGACCGAGAATGGACACTGGCTCTCTTGGAACAGTTATTGCCGATTTTGATATTGCAAATTTGAGGATTTGCAGGATCGCGTTGGAAATGAAATTGACGGGGTCCAGACACTTATGACATGTCCATTTGTTATGCTTTTCGTTTTTGACTATATACCGAGAGCCAGTTGACGATAAAATAAATGAGTTCTTTTTACTCCTGTCAAGGGGAATTTTATATTTGCGGACGAAAGGGTGAATGAAATATGAGATCGAATAAAGTTGCGTGACATTAAACACCGGAATCTTTGAATTGAATAAAAACGACGAACAATTAACAGAGACGAAACGCGAGGCGATATTGTTCTCAATTACGTTTTGTCTTTCATCGCGCATTCGCAACTGCGTTCACCGTACCTCTGAAATTTACCCAACCGATCATCAGCACTTCCGACAACTCTGCTCACGTTTCGAATCTCACCTAGAGACATCGAAATGATTCGCATCTACCTCGAGGAGTACACGCGCTTGTCAATCGTGATTTCGCGCAAGACCTCCCAGCGTGCGCTCTTGTTTCGTAACTCTGCAATTAACGTGCAGTCGAAGAAAACGTTGTTACACTGTTAGAAACTAAATCTTTAAGTGTCGACATCTACTGAAGCCACGAGCCCTATTTATCTTTGGTTGTGTATATTGGTGCGTTGAACAGTTGCTTCGTCTTTTATGTTTCACTCGCAATTACATATCTTGCATTTAAAACTAAAGACAGCTTTCAGTTGACAAAAAATTATAAAAAAAAAATGCTTCTGCCGAAATACGTTGCACGCGTAGTTTGTAGTGTTTGATAAATTTTCCGATTGTACCATATCGGTTCCTGTAACTATACGTCTAAGACTCAACGTTCGGTCCGAAAAGAATCCTCGTTTACGAACCGATTCGCCATCGCGGAATATCAACGTCGTTTCTCTTCTTCCCTGATTTCCAATTAAGAGTCCTTCTTAAATTTTCAACGCTTTATAGCTTCGTTCACCGTCGTACATACTCGAATGGTTGATTCACAGTCGCTTGGGGCTGTATGGCGAGAGTGCTCACGAGATTCTACAGTTTATAAAATACAACATATTCCCGTCATTTTTGTACCAGTTCTTTTCTTTTCCAACTCTTCTTTTCTCACTCGAATCGTAATTTGCAGATGGATCAGGTGCAATTTGTTTCCTCGTCGAGAATAAATTTTCTCTTCGTGGGTGCTATCGTTTCGTTCATCGAGCCGTTCATTTGTCAACGAGGCGAACTTCATTGAACAAACGGTGTCCGTAGAAAGTGTTAAATTAATATCCAGATTGTTCCCTAAGATTTCTTATAAAATATAAGTATATTCGAATATAGATTGTGGAACGCGTTTACATATTGTACCAAGCATTTTCTACTTCAGAATATCTGTGCTCCATTCGATAGAAGAAACATTATTCTCCTATTATTGTCTGACACAACAAATAATAGTAAAACGCCTCCCGCCGCAGAATCATAATTGTCTTGCGTAAAACCGAGGTCGCGTATGTAAATCGTTGATCGAGTTCATCTCGAAGCGTAACACACGCGTACATACATATCAATCAAAACGCAATAAAAGCCAAGAATTTGTCGCAACGTAACGTAACGTAACCCTTACCAAACCCGTCGGGGGAAGCTGACACTGCTAACGCCGCTCTCTGCCAAGCAAAGAAAAAAGGGAGATGCGTCAGGGTTCCGGTACGGGGTCCCCGTGGTAACCCGGAAGCAGGTCGATTCGCGTCACGATCCGCAAGTTTTTCGCCTCGACGAGCGTGCACACAGGAATTGCAGAGGAGTTGGCGGCGCGACGACGACAGCAGGACGGTCCCTCTCTTTCTTTCCTTCCGCAGCCACGGCCGTTACATAGTCGACGCGTTAAACGCGCCATTATACTTGTAAATCCCGAACAATTAGCCGTAATCAAGCACAGGAAATCATCGCAACTGGCTACGCAATTATTTTTTAAATAAGATCCCGCCGGACTGTTTCGTAGGACTTGCAACGACCGTGATTATTAATACCGCAGCGCTGCAGATCGTTAGGCAGATTAAACACCGGACGCGATCGCACCGACACTTCGTATTTAGTATTCAGCGATGGGCACAATGGGTCTCAATTAATATCGATTCCTTAAATGGAGCACGGGTATTCAGTGTTTTCGAACGACAAATATCGTCAATGAGTAAATCATCTTTACACGATATACGTATAAATTTATACCTTATACGAGGACAGATTTTACCGAAGCATGTCGATAACGATTAATGTATCACGAATTTTCCAGTATGCGACAATTTTTGCGAGTTAAACGATGTTCGCGACACTGGGCAAGGAATCGGAATCAAAAATTTTGTTCGCGTAGTTCGGCAAAGGTGATAAAGTGAAGCAAGTTTCAATATCTCCCAGTGTTCTTGAGATGTTTCACGGAAGAGGACATTCTGAATTCTTTTTCAAGGCATGCTTTCACCCCCTGAACTTGCCATTTGGCAGCAGTGAAAAGACACGTGTCCCTTATTTTAATCTGCTTAGTATATCCACCAAGTTTCATGAAGATCGGACACGGACAGTTCGACATGTTCCCTGGCGAGAAATTATTAGCCAAGAGGTGTTCCGATAATAAAGTATCGTTGTACCAAATGCGAACACATTTGTACCTTTATATGCACAGTGTGCGGTGAGTGCAGACCTGTTCCAAACAATACCTACCCCGTCGTGTTATAGTTGACTAATTTCTGCATCTTACACTTCGTCATTTTTTTTCACACGCCACCCTTATTAGGAATGGATGCTTTCCATGCCTTCGTATTAAAGGCTGTACAAAATAAATGCATTTCCCGGCATCTAAACCAGCAGTTACGCGATGATTATAAACTCGCGTCTAAACTAAAAGGACGAACTGAACCCCCCCTATCGTTATCAAGTTATCCAACTCTTCAACATCTCTCCAATCTCCCCAGTAAAGACAATGGGTTCCGCTTAATCGGGCCCGGACTAATTTGTCCCAATTAATCGGCCGTCCCAGAAAAACGAATTTAAACGGAATTACTGCTCTTGTCTCCGTTCTTCGGCACCCGTCCCGATTCAACGGAACCCACTGTACCACCCGATCGTCCAACACCCAAGCGAAGATCAGGAAAAAGAATAGGCTCGCTCCCATCGCTACCTTCCGTTCCGCGATTCGCCATCACCTGCGTTCCCGCTTTGACAACCGACGCGATGATCGTCCCGCGATGCTTCGTTCCGTTTCCCGCTCGTTAACGAGCGCCGCGCGCCGAATAATTCATGGATCCGCCGCTAAGAAAGTGCCAAGTAATTGCATCCTACGGCCGGCCTCTTGACGCCGCTGAAACACCATTCGTCCGTCGAATATTGATGTTAATTACAATGTAATACGCCGTCCCGCCCGTCCTCGGTCCGCTTCTGCCCGCTGACGATTTTTACGGCCACGAAACGTTCGTACCGCGGCGCTAATTCACGTTCATTTGCGAACGGAAGTCGGCTTCTAATGATTTTCGATCGTTCCATTACGCCGGCATCGGCGTACGATTGGCCCTCTTGTCGCGTGGCTGATATTCGTCGGGGGTTCGATGAAAGGTTATCGTCCGTGGATGGTCGGGTGATGGTAGGGTTTGTTGTTTAATCTCGGTGGACACGGTGTACAGGCCGCGATATAATAATGAATTATGGGGGAATATTTTAATTCAATGTCCGCCGGTTCCTCCTGCCGTGCGCGATTATAAGACACCGGTTGCTCGGCCGAGCGCGGTCTGTCGTTGCCGGCGAGCTTATGTTTACGACACCGGGGTTTGGCAAATTATGGGGGACGGAGGAAGGTGCAGGTTATTAAAGGGGAATTAGGTCGATGAAAATGTGCATTCGTCGTACGTATTAATTATATTCGGTACTTAGTTAAAAAGTATCGAAGAATACTGCGGCAGAGGTGCGGAGTGCTGTGGTCGACAGGGATCGGGAGATCGATGTATTTCTGTCGCTCACGTAAATCGCTTCATTTATTTGTAACAAGTTGAAACGAAATAATTAAATTATACCTCGCCGTCTCTATATCACAAAAGTGTCGCTTTTAGTATTCATTAGAAGCGTTCTCGAAACACCCCGTACGTATTACTAATTTCGCAGTGCGGTACAGCAATTGGCGTAGCTTGTTTTGGTGGTGGCTGATTAGCCAACCGGTACACCTACTAGGTGCAGGTTTTAATCATAAAGTTTTATCGTAAGGGCCAAATATCCACGATCAAATCGTTTGTTCGTCGCATTAACAAAATTGAAACCTCGAATCGGGCAACGAAAGAAACTTCGTCGGAAGGATCGGTCGGAGAAATATTTCCCCTGGTCGGTAAAAAGAGTGACCAACGGATGAAGCAAAAGGAAGCTAACAGTGCTAGGCTATTTCACCATCGGCTTAGCTGTTGGAAAAAGTCTGGCAAGCAAAAAAGCTGCAAGCTCTGTCACTGTTGGCCATAGGCGGCCAATGAGCCGAAGCGTCGAAAGTTTTAATCGACGCCGGCGTCTCGACGTCTTCTCCCTGGGATGACTGAGTGGTCGGCTTGCCCCACGGACGAGCAACTTTGATCCACCCCTCGAATCGGGGCTAATTTAACAAAAACATCCGCGTCCTTTCGCGAAATTGAAATTGCCAAAGACACGAAGATCTTTTTGATCTTGGTGATCGGGGAATTGCTTTGAAGCGAATGGAAAAGTAATGCACGGTCGATTATAGGGTGGCCATTTACTGCAGGTTACGTTGGTGGATGGTTTATTTGAATGCGGAGGATCAATGAAGGGGACGGATTTAATGTACTGATGATTTGTTTCTTTATTTGCGATCAATTTACGTGAAACGCAGGGTATCAGGCAGTTGCTAGTTTTCAAATGTCGAATAAGTGTTAACAAAATAAATTTAACCATGTTTAATTTGACCAGGAAAGTCGTTGTAGTAACTTACGGATTAGATAAATAGTTTGTCAATAAAGAAACATAATAATAGTCTTATTAGTTGCAATTGTTCTTAATTCTAATTATTTTGATAAATAATATAATCTTCTGTTGCAAATAGCTTGATATATGATATACGAATAATGATGCGGTCGAATAATCCAATGGTCATCAAAATTAAAGCAATAAAAGTTACAATACGTAAGACAGACCAGAATTATATTTTACTGACGCATTAAGAAAAGAGAGTCGTATAGTAAAGCATTAATCATTCATAAAATTTCTAGTTCCAATATAAAAGCACCCTGATTTTGCAAACTTTCTCATTTATAGTAACGAATGGATCCACAGAAGTTGCCTTCTATGTATATAGGACAAAATTCTGCTAAATGATTGATAAGTGCGTTGCGAATAGGTACGATACGGGTAAGTTTCCACTGGTAGACGTCTTTTCCTCTTTAATGTCGACAGACCCCATGGACCGAAATATCGATCCCACAGTAGAGTATACCCCACAGTTCTGAATTACCCCTACGTAGGAAAGCAACATGACGTCACGCCACATATCCCTTTTCTAGGTCAGTATGCCGCATTTCACATGGTAGTTTATATTAATTCTTCAGTTTTCATAACCTCCACTTCAAACGATCGTAAAACCACGCATAAAACAGGTACACGTTCGTTTATGGGATATCGATAGGCAATATTCACAGGATATAACTTAAAAGTGACAATTTAATTCCTGACGCAGAACATAATTCAGTTCAGTTATACATACTTTCTGACATACTTAACATACATATTAGAGTTCGCAAATATTTAGTACTGTTAACATTCAGTATTAATAGAATTTCTTTTCCAAGACTACCCTGTCTCGTTTATGAAGAAGAAAAAAGCTTTTACCAAAGCATCTGCGAGCAGCTCTTGTTAAAAAAAGAATGGGAAACTTTTTCACCTGCTTGAAGTCTCCATATATGTGTCTATCGTCATTGCATTCGCAAATTATGTTCGGCATAAAATTAGAAGAATTATTTAAATCACTGATGAATCGCGTTCACGTTTCTCATTGGTAATTCCAAATGGATTCAACCAGAAATCAACGAAAAGAACTAAATCACCAGAGGCTATCAATGGATCAGGTAATTTTCCACGGCTAACGAGATGGCGGTGTAAGCAAATAGCTTGCAACTGCCGAAAAAAGAAGCACGCACGGACATCGTGGCGTCCGTGTCAATTTCGAGAAATCGGCGCACTGCAATCACGATTATTCAAGATCGTGTTTCCTGCGGCATTTACGAATCTCTGTTCTTATTTTCGCTTCCAAGAACGCATCGAAGATCGTTCAGATACGGCGATGATCGACATGTTCCTCGCGGATCCAATTGTGGAAACGAAGTGACGCCTCATTCGAATTTCAATTTAAGAAAAATCGTCAAATTCACACTCCTTCTCCAAACTGAATCGTTGAAATTTCTCTCGCGATTCGTCCATAAACCGGTGCCCCAATCGACACCAATCGCCATTACTCATTTGGTGCCGTCTCTTAAATTCAACGTTTACAAAAGTCGTCTGCTATTAATTGTCGCCAATTTCTCCAAGCGATTCGCCAGTACCAATTCAAGACAATCGACAGAACCTCCGTGAATCCAACATCTCCACCCCCAATCCAAATTCTTCGCCGTCGGCAAACAACGTTCAGATCGCGAAACAGTTGGCACAGTGTCCCGAAATAATCCCAAGCCGATGGCGGGGAGCGTCGTGTCCCGCGAGCAGACATTTCTTATCCCGGATATCGATTGCTCGCTTCCCAGCGGGAACCCTCGGGCGTCGAGCAACGCCAGGGGTTGAAGAGGTCAGACGTGGGGCGTTCTCGGCGGGGGGACGGTGTGTATCGCGGGGCATTACTTTTATTCCGTGTCATTTGAGCCCACACTCACCCCTTACGAGGAGCACGACCCACGGATGCAATAGATTTCTTTCCAAGTGGTTCCTGGCCCCGAAACACCGCCGCTACCCTTCGAACGCCGAACGGCGTCTCGTATCTTTCACCCCGTCGATACGTCGGCGTCCCCGTCGTCGACTTCCTTTTGTTGTCGTAAATTCGAAACGGCCCCGTTCGCGACGACGCTCGAGGGTCCGCATACGGTGATCGACGCCGCAAGGTGGACGACCCTCGTCGTTGTTCCGCTTGTAATTAGGTGTGGTCGGAAGAGTTGTTCTCGGGCTCGATTATGTTGCTCCGCTGGAAGAGGAACGTTCGATGTTGGGCGAGAACGCTGGGGTACGATGTTGCGCGTATGTAAGGTTTCATGGCGTTGGTTAAATGGGTATTTCGAAGGAGAAATAACGAGCGGCTGATTTTATTCCGAGGGCCGGGTAAAAAGTTCGGAGATGAAATGGTATCTTAGTGGGATCGATGGTGAGAAAGAGTATTTAGGTAAGCGCGAAGACCGGAAGGTTTCGTTTTTGAATAGTTTGTTCGGTAATATTTGATGCGAGTCATTTATTTTTGGTTCGATGATTGGTTTCATCGAGGAACGGAGTATAAAAAAGGAGTATTTAATTTGAGGGTAAATCTTTTTTCTTTTTTCTTGTTGGCAAAAATTTCCTATTTTAGCCGGCATTCGTTTAATCAATTCAAGCTAACATTCAATCGACATATGTACATATGTGCAATTACAAATGTACAATGGTGTACTATCCAGAAAGATTGTAACATTGGATATTGAACGCATCTTTACTCCCTCTCTCCCTCGGAACGCGGGAGAACGATATGGTTACCCTTAAAGATGTCAAGGTACCCTCCGTGCATAATAGAAAGAAAGCATCCCAGGAATTCGTTCGTTAAAATTTCAGCCACCGCAAGCAATAGATTCGAAATCGAGAGGCGGATCATTCGGCTTAAAATCTCTTTTCGTTAGCAAATCGACCGAACGCTAAGCACTGCGCCAAAACTAAATAATACCATCGCGGTCGAAAATTCCATACAAAACTGCGTCCAGCCTAATGACAGATCGCGCATAACATTAATCGACAGGCCCACCGATTTGGTCCCCCAGAAGATGAAAAAAAAAAAAGAGGAAAAGTATAGTCGCCAGCGACCACAAGTATAAATGTCACGGCACCATGCGTCACTCAACGCCAACCCCTACGACCTCGCCATATTTCACTCGTCAACCACAACCTAACCCCTTCCTCCCCCGGCTGTCCAACCTTCCCGGAGTCACCGTCCGCGCGGCACGCGAAGATAAAGCCAGCCGCTAATCGGTAGCCCCGCGAGTGATTTAGCGGAACCGCGAACGCCGCTCGTAAAAGTCCTCGCAGGCCCGCGGTAGGCAAATACCCGTGGACAGAAGGTGAAGGTGAAAAAACGCAGAGGCGGTGGATCGGTCCCAACGGTGGCAAATCTCGTAACGAGAGGCCGTATCTCGGGCGGATCTTTATAGCCGGCAATTACGGTCGGTTCCGGGCGCGCGCTGCCCGGGAAAAGCGGCAAGGAGCACGAGCTCCACGAGCGTGGAATTATATAAAGATGAAAAGTTAATGGACGGTGGGAGACGGTGGTCGTATCGCCACTAACCTTCAATCACGGATGCCTCTTATGACCGTGCACCGCCATCCGCCGGGGAAAATTCGGTGGATCGAACGGGCCACGGAGACATTAAATATGCAGAACGTTGGAATGTACGATTATGCTTGGGACGGTGGCTGGGAAAACGACGGTGGATTATGGGACGCGGTTTGTCGGGTAGCGTGGCGCCCGTTCGGCGGAACATCCGGCGGAAAGTATTATTATTATAAGTACTTACGTGCCAGGGGGGACTTTACGCGAATGTCGTGCGGTCGTTGAATATATTTATGTACAGTTATATCTTGTCGCGGTTGTCATTGTTGTATCTTGATCTGTATTTTTACTGTCGCGTTCCTCCTTTCACGCGACAGATACGTTTCGTGGGAAATCGAACGAGAGGGACGGAAGTCCCGTTGAGAAACTTGGGGACACGTGTCGGAGATTTGTGCAATCGTATGACTATTACAGAAACGAGACAGAGTATACCTGAGATCGCGTAAGAGGATTCATGAAAATTGAGGAAAAGAAGAAAGCTCGGAGAATTGCTTGGTACAAAACTTCAAAGCTTTATTCGTTTAATCTGATTGAAAAGTAGCAATACCTTTTACATTTTTCCATTACAATTAGCGCCACCGTTTGATTTCACCAAGAGCTTTCGATTTTATTTGCCCGTACTTCCGGTGTTACTTCTTTGACAAATATTAATTTCGGAGAATATGTACGATTCGCAGATGGTGAATTGTACAATATTCGTTTAACTAAGGGCTACGCAAATTAAGTAATTAGCAATCCAAATTATTTCGCGTACGGCAAACGTGAATTTTCGATACCGTCCTATTATGCGTAAAACGTGAAATAATATAAACTAAAATACAAATATCTTTTGCACTCTTTCCTGCATTCATTCGATTATTTACTTCGCCACCCCTGTATTAGACTTTCAACATTTTTTCGCTCACCACAAATTCTATCAATTAAACCGCTTACCATTTCGAACTAATA
The DNA here is from genome assembly GCA_948146005.1 of Nomada fucata. NCBI lineage: Eukaryota > Metazoa > Arthropoda > Insecta > Hymenoptera > Apidae > Nomada > Nomada fucata. The sequence continues at coordinate 9,822,226 of OX411275.1, read as the reverse complement.
ATCGCCGTATCCAGCCGGCATACCTTAAATAGGACACGTGACGGGCATAGAAGGCGAGTTCCAAATACCATCCGCCACGACAGGTAACCTATCGGACCAGTGAATAATAAATGCACGGGACACGACCGGTCACGCTACCAAGGAACACCGGCTTGTCACTCGAAATGTCAGACGCGAAATGTCCGTAAGCCTGCGGACTGCTTTCAGCCTATTAATTAATGAACCCCGTCCGCCATTGTTGCTGGATAGCAAACATCTGACACGACGTTTTCCGTGAAGACGTGCCCCGCTACCGTACCGGCGCGGTGCCATCGGTCGCTAATTATTAGGAATTACCCTGGGAACCGAACACGGACCGCCAAGAAAATCATTCCTGAGATTTCAATTACTGCCCCGATCCGCCGGTAGATGAGCAACTGGAACCGTACCTTCGAGCAATTTTCGTGTAATTCGCGTGCGATTCGCGATTCGTACACCGTGGGATAAAACGGTCGGCTGCTGGTGGGCAGTCGACGAAAATTCGGTAGGTGGTTAATGATGAGTGCGCAAGCGGAGGTAATTGTGGGAATCGTTTTGCGGATTACCCGAGTATACGTGCAGGTTAAACGGGATTAGGCTTTGGAATGGCCGTGGCGTTTGTTTGCATGTCGTTCGTTTTCTTTCGCGTTCGATGCACTTTTCTAACAGACGCAGGCAATATCTGGTCGAATGATTTCGCGGAATACAGCTGCGATGAAATGATGTAGTTAATGTAGCGTTGCTAGCATCTAGCGAGAATTATACGTATTTGGAATCTGAAATATTTACGAATTTATGCATCTGCTCATTCAAATAAATGGCGGGGGAGACTGTAATTGTATACTGTCTATAAACAAGAGATACAGTTCCGAAAACAGCTAATTATTATTTCTACTATTCATAGATTACTATAAACCGTCGATTAGCGGTATTTATTTGTTCACTCGAAAAGTTCACGTTTTCGCTAGATTTAAAAAACGTAAACAATCTCTCAACAATCGCGGTCCATCCTCTTTCATCTCCAGTGACGCGAATTGTCACGAAAAAACACCTCGTATCACGTTCGTATCACCATGAACCACCGTAGCCATGCTCACGATTGAATCACGAGGGACGTAAGATAAATCGGGGACACACAGGGAACCGGTGCAACGGTCTCGATTTCAATCACTCCCTCGACTCGCCAAGTCTAGATCGCCGGATCGCGGTCTAATCAGAAATTCTTCCGCCATTAACTGTCGGCGGTGCAAGGGTAAACGACACCGGAAACCGGACGGCTCGGGTGCGATTCCTAGGGCGCTCGCGCGCATACGCGATACGTACGATAGGAGCCGATTTCTCCGGGCTTATTCAATGAGACCTTGGGACCGTCATGCGTCCCGAGTCAGCTTCCGTGAGAAACGCCGAGGACAGAGCGTCTCCGCGCGATCAACAGACAAAGAGCCAGCACGAATCGACTGCTCGCTCGGGACGCGTTGCATAGAACGAGACGTGTTACATGCATGCAGAAACGTATGCGCGGTTAATGTATGCAGATTGCGCCGCGGCTATTATGTGTCTCCTTCGCGGGTAGAACGCAACCTGTGCCTCGATTCTTCCCTTTCTTTAATATTTTCGAAGCCTTTCCGTTCCCTCGGGGAGAATAGGGTTCCAGGGCGGCGCGATCCATTTCTGTGGCAGCCTCGAACCTCGAAGCAATTGCCTCGCTAGATTTCCTTCGCTATTTTCGCTGTTAAGCGAATCACAGTCAAAGTCACAGTTCAATCATTTAGTGGGGCAGGTGTAATATTCGAGGAACATTGTCTCATCGTCAGCAGCTAGTCCCGTTCGGATCGTATGAGGGTTTAGATAAAAATCACGACTTTCTGAAATAGATCAAATATTTTATTCGTCACGTTGCTCTTTGAAAGTGTTCAAAAATTACCGCAGTGCCATTTCAATACATAAGCGCAATATCTCCAACAACGCGCCTGTACACGCAATACGAGATTCCTTTCATACATAAAGCAAAGGCTGTCCCAAACTCTTTTGCTCCAACCCAAGTACCTCAATTTATCTCCACTGTTACATTCACCCCGATGAATACACTTTTGGTCAACGAACATCCAACACAAAAAAGAAAAAAAATAAAGGAAGCACCCCAATTTTCCAATACAATCGCCGCTCGGAGCCAAGCGACGCGCCAGGCCATCCCCAATTTCGCTCCCGCCATCCCAAGGAGCACATGACCGCCGGCGCAAGACGGCCGTTCGTCGTTTAAAGCGACGCCGGGCCGTAATGTCTCGCGTTTGTCAGAGGTGAGTCCCGAAATACGGAGCAGCGTACGCCCGTGGGCTAGTTCAAGCTGGTAAGGGACGCCGGATACCGCAGAAGGAGAGCCGCGGCGAATCGTGAGGACAGAGACGGAGGCCGGCCGCCGCAGATTACTTAGGTAATTGGTAAATACGAGGGTTACCTTCCAGTTTTCACCAAGGGGTTGCCGGATGGCTATGGAGCCTGAAGTAAGATGCCTCGCGGCTGCCCTCCATCTTCTGTCCGTCCTTCTCTGCCTTATCGAGCTCGGTTACGGGCTCGTTCCCGTCACTGTGCCGGGGCTCCTCGCGCAGGATATTCGCTTTAAAGGGGGAAATGAGCCTTAAAATTGTTTAAAGCGGTCGGAAGAAGGGTCCCGAATCCCCTTGGCAGCGTGTACCACGAAGCCTTTGGGGAAACCTCGACACTTGCCGCGGCACGAATCTTTTCTGCACGAGCCAGAAAGGCGGTCCTCGCCCGATCCGACCGATTGATCCTATTGGATTTTACTTATTTACCTCACGAGCGACGACCTTTTGATTCGGATAAGCGGCGAATCGTTTTGGGGCAAGTTTTGAGCGCCGGCGTTATATTCTCAATGTCGGAAACACTTTTGGTGAACGAGCTTGCGAGACCCGGCGAATTTTGTAATACAAGCATTGCTTTGGATCAAGTATATGGAAAAGATTCATGAGACGGATACGTGAGAAAATTGTTGCGGAAAGTACAGATTGTAAGACGTAAGCAAGGATTATATTGGGAGGTGTTATTATTTTTTTAATTTTTGGTCAGTGATACGTGGTTTTAATTAGATTCTTGTAAGCCTATCGAGAAATGGTGTATAAGTAGATAGAATGGCATATAGAAGTATATAAGTTGGTACTTCCTATATGACATTGAATTCTCGGAATCAGTTGCTCCGGGTGAATCTTTTCTCGACCGCGAATCGGCGAATCACCGAAGATCTGTTAGAGAGACAGGGAACCACTTAAATGAAGTAACTGCGCGATGCATAGTGGTTTATGGTTATGAATATTAAATTGAGGCTAGGATCGATAATCAGTGGCGTAGAGTGGAGGCATTAGATTAACCGGTATTTGTATATGCGGTTATCGGTGTACGGATTTTTACGATGCCTTTCGATTACCGATGTTCAGAGTTTATCGACGACAAGCTGTGCTCGAATTGATCGAATTATTATTAGTGCACGTTGAAGAATGCCTGCGGTATATCGGATATCGGCGAAATTTTGGTACATTCGAGGCGATGGGACATTATTGCGCTGTTCTAAATATTTCTGTTCCCACTGGTACGCTGGTCCGAAAACAAAGTTTCTAGCCTTTGTTCGTTCGCAAACAATGATTACAGGACACTGAAGAATTTTCCTGCAACTCATAATAACAATTATATCGAGTACCAAAAAATGTTCGTTAAAAGAATCGTCCAGAAAGATTGTACCATATAAAAGCACCTTACCATGCTACCGAAATGATATCATACAAAATAAAAAGGAAACACTTTCTGCAGGGATAAACAAAATTATCATGCAATTGCCGAATCCCATTTCATCACCAATTCCCCGGAACAATTTGCATAAAAATTCGCAGCCGACCCGAAACAATATTCCCCGATAAATTCCATTCGAACGGCGGATTCCCAACAATAAAACTCCTGACAAGCCTGAAAATGGAAGAAGATCAAAGAGAAACCCGCGAGGACGTGCGCATTACCGTTCCAATGGAAACGGAAAAGATCGCGAGGGAAGACGGCCGGCTTGTAATTTCGTTTTCCTCGTCTCGGGCTTCCGGCTCTGCCTCTTAATGAATAGTGATTAATTGCCGGTGCTCTGAGACCGACTAGCTGCCATTAAGCCCGTCAGAGCCGATTCCGTCGAAATAATTACCGGCACTCGGCGAACGAGCTATAGCGGGCGCACGCACGCGCTCGCACACAGCTCGACAAATCGCGGCAACCGCTCTTCCTATTCGTTCCCGAGCGTGGCTAATTTTTTAATTGCCCTGCGTACGAAGCACGCTCGTGTGAACACCGACGACCGCTGCCACGATCGCCGCTCGACAATGTATCGCTTTGCAAGAACACGCGAACGACCCACGGGAACCGCTTTTAATAACGTCGAAGGTATGCGAAATAGTTCTCGACCAATCGAAGGACGATTCGGTGTGGCAATTTTGGAGGCGTCCCGGGTGACGGGTTGATTTCACTTCGAATTGGTTTAAAACGTCACCGGTGTGTTCGATACAAGGCCCGCACTTGTTACTTGAACATTTTCTGGGTCTCGTTTCTATTTGGAGCTTCCGCCTTGCGAAAACTGAAACAAGTATGCTTCCTCCTAATCGCCCCGCTGATAATATTCAACGCAGCGGAGTATGCTCGAACTCACGCCGGCAAACGCAATAACATAAAACGCGTTCACGTCGGTGGTTCCTGGACGGTAACGCAGCCGGCCAATCAAAATCGTTCCGTTTCGTTCGACGACGTCGTTAATAATACATATAACGCACCGTGGGCGCAATAACGGCGACCAGTAATTGCCTTTCAGAAAAACTCCGATCATCGTCCCCGCTTACTGTAAATCGTTCAGACCTGTTGGCTTTACGCGAAAACGCTTTCTGGATCGCCGCGAACAATCTGCCGCGAAAAACTCTCATAGACCGTGTTGTCTGACGGTTCGATCGCTTCATTACGGGGCCTGGTCCGTTTAAAAGAGTCGCGAGTATCGACGAATGCTTGGAACCTGTTCTGCCCGTTCGGTGGTTCAAAACGGTCCGCTCCGGACCGCTGGAAAGCCTCCGCTTCCGTCTTTGAACTTTAAACGGACTCGTCTCTCTAGTGGACGCATTGGAAGTCGTTTGGTCCGCTTCAGAAGTGTTCACGTCCCAGTAACCCCTTGCCCGCTGCACACGAGTGTTCCGCGAATTCCGCTAATTGCGACGCTTGAGATTTTCTCAGAGAAACGCTGCCTACTTTTCGAATTGAACCGGACTCGGGATGTGGGAGTCGGGTTTCGAGCGATTTATTAAACCGTTGGATATTATTTCGAACGGCATCGTGCTTCGGCGATAATATTCTTATTCGATATTCGGAATCAGGTTTTAAATTGTGGCCGCGGTGCAACGGTGAAGATAAAAAAGTCTAACGAAGCAAATAAAAGGGACTTTACCCAATACGGGTGTTCGAAATTTTTATAATACATTAAACGTAGAATACAAATAGCTGTATGCATTTGGTGGAGATATACAGGCCTGCGCAATGAATACATCTTTAATCGGCTTACAATCGTCATAAATTAAACTAATTAAAAGAGCGTGCACGAATACAAGCCGGTCCATATCAGGACCAATCCCATCGAAATCCAATTCGAAATGCGACGAAAATTGATTACAAACGAAACGCCGGTTTATTTATCGCAAACATTCACTCAGGCTTTTCGAAACGAAATGAATTATTCGCTACTGCATTTCCAATTTCGCAACGATCCAAAGCAACGGAGAATCCTTTCAAGAGTGGGCGAATTTCTATCGGGTATTCCGGACATTTCGACGCTTTCGCGAGGGTAGAACCGGAAGTGACGACGCACGTGCCTCTCGATGGACCGACCCTGTGCGTTCCCTCTTTCGTATATGTTTATACGCAGCGGGGGAACGTCCTACGTCTTGCTTTCGTATTTGCTGGATATTTACTGACGTGGACGGTTGCGGCTGCGTTCCATTCTCGCGAAGATCCCCTCCTTGTTTGTCCAGCGGTTAAGACGACTCGGGGGGGAAAAAAAAAGGTATATAGTGGGAGAATATTGCGACCGAATGGAGTACTCGTTTTTGTCGAAGCTCGGGCGGTACGATTGAGTCGGTCAATCGTGGCAATTTGAATCGATCGATTCCTTTTTTTTATTTCGTCCACCTTTGTTGAAGATTGAATTATGGCACGAGGCGCTGGGAACGGCAACCACAGAAGGCTGCTCGACGATAAACAGAGGGTAATGGATTGCTTCGTTCCGTTTCCGATGGCCATTTTAATGCAACAATTATGTACAGGTTTCGTATTGTAACTGCAGGCAATCGGGGCACCTGTTTTATTAACTTTGTACTCGGATAAATGTTGGGGCTGACTTTGAGTCAGCATTGACGCGCGCGATGCGGAATGCAATAATAAATACGAAGCACGGAGGAAAATAATTTGGAGTATAAAATGCGAGATAAATATTTCTTTTGACGTTTACAGATTTTGCATAAATTAGTTTCCGCCGTCGCTTTCTTTTAAATATAGTCGCGGCTGGTAACATTTATTTCTGACATCTTTATCTTTCGCCCAGTGCAAGCAGTGTAAGTAGAGGTGGTGTCTACGAAGAGGTACGAAGGAAGGGAAATTGTGCAAGTGCGAAGGGTGGAAAAGCAGTGCATTAACGGAAGACATAACGACTTCCTGCGAGTCAACCCGGAACGACGTCAAGGGAAGCCGGGTATAATCTATTTCCTGTTAGTAAATGCTCTCCTGCAGTGCACCCCGGTTATAAAATCTGCATCCGTGTCCTTATGAATTATTTCGCATTAAGAGGAAGGATGCTCCCCGTTGTTGAAGAAGCTACGCGCGCAGATAGCGCAAGTGCAATATATCAATTCAGAGAACGGTCACTCGTAGCGCGCACAGTTTGTATAATACTGTGTACAGACTAGCTTAACTTTCCGTACAATCGCTTCAGTTCAAAGATACGTTAGACATTAATTTGTCGGCGCGCTAATGTATCATTGTATTCTATCGTTACATCATTCAATTGTAATCACGCGGTCCTTTGGTATTGTACTCACTTTAATGTGGGAACCTGCAATTAAATAACTGTAGAATTATTTCTGGAAAAATGCGAACAAAAGCCTGGCCCTTGGAATATTGCGGCGCGTACCTCGATATTCGTTGGACATTAAAATATTTGTTTCAGGAGCATCACAGTTTTTCTCTGAATGCGAATAAATCCAAAACTCTGTTCGAACGCGCTGGATATGCGTTTACCAGTATACATTTATACAAACTTATTAACCCTTCGCCTTGCACCAACGAGTGACCGTTAGTAAGGTGGTAGTATAATAAACTTCCGGCACGCATAGTAGCGCAAAAAATTACGACGCGAGTATCAGACCCAGGATCATTCCATTCAGGACTAAAACCAGGCAAAGTTCAATTCCATTACACCGCCCGGCGTACTTAAAAATAGAATCCGCCGTCTACAGCGCTCCAACGCGTGCTCTCATTTCTCCTTCCAACCACGCGTGCACGTATGTATTTCTACTCTCACGGGGAACGTTACCATCGATTCATTTCACAATCTCGCGCATCTGCCCCGCTCTCATTTGCTAAACCATCCCAATTAAGCCCGCCGTGAAAAGGTATAAACATGGAGTTCACGAACGCACGAGGACACAGTCTGATCCACTTGTTCCGCTCGACCCGAACCATCCACCGACTTGAAACCTCGTCGCCCGTTAAACGCAAGGACGTCGTGGATGCCCCCGCGCGTCCGCCCGGGTAACGACTTCCGAGGATCGGCCGTAAAGCAGCGCAGTTTCAGCGAACGCCACGAACTCGTGGCTTTCGCGATATAAATTTGTCGGCTGGGGGCAGCAGCGTTCCGATATCGCGGCCCCCAAGACCGCGCACCCCCTGAACCAACGGATCGTGTGCCCGCCTCGCGAGGCACCAGTTCGCCCCCTTTGGTCATTATCCTTTTATTACCCGCCGCGTTATTTAGAGAGCCGATCCTCTGGAGCGTTTCATACCCGCGGCCGGTCGCTCGACTGGAAAACGACGACGTGCACGGCCGCGAGCTGCGTCTCGTAAATAAAATACCGTTCGATCGTGCACCTCCGGGACCGACCCATGCGGTCGCGCCGTTTACGATTCGCGCCGACGCGAACTTCGCCCCGACGACGCGCGTTCCTTTTTCACCGCGGCCGTTTCCGCGCGAGCTTTCCTCTGCCGGGAAGGACCTGTAATTCTTTGAGCAGGTGTTTAGGGAAGCTTGGGAAGCTTCCGTTTGGTCGGCCGCGAGGGGATGGTGGTGAACTTTTCGTCGCGGCTAAATTTTGGATAGCAAGGGCGGTGACTTGCAGGATTTCATCGTTCGCTTGGGTTTTACCACTTTCTGGAACCGTTGCGACGAATGGAAGGGTTGTTGCATGCGGGGAAGTGGGGTGACGGCGTTTTGAAACCGTGATTCGCCTTTCTGGATACGGGAAGCGGTCTGAGCGTCGTCGTTAGATTTGATCGGCATTTCGTGGCTGCGTTTGTGGTGTTTGCACCGAAGAGCTTAGAGCAACGTTCGTTAGTGGTATGCAACGTTTGCACGTGGGTATTGGTAATTTATAATATTGGCATAATTGAGAGCGATGCGGCTCGCAGTTTCTTTTGCTTGTTAGAAATTTTTATCAAGAGTCGTCGTTTACAATTGGTCGATACAATTTGCGTCTACCCCATAGTGTAATACGATCGCCTACTAAGAATAAGTAAACGTCGGTTTTAATTCGCGTTTCCTTCATTGACCACCGTCTTTGTAGTCAGTAGTATTCCAAGCAAACGTCGTTATCTTGATCGCCCCCTTGATTATATTATTAATATTTATAAATAGAACGCGGCGCGGGCTAGAAGCTGGCGGAATGACCAAAACGAATGCGATTCGCTCGTTAAAAATAATAAATGTCTGTTGCTCGACGCCGGGGGCAAAAAAAAAAAAGGCGGGTAGGTAGGAAAAATTGCATCTGTTAAGTGTTCTGCCCGGCCGCACTCCTCTCCTTTAGCGTGGCCAATGTCGGAAAAATGGCGACCGTCGACGCTGGATAACGGGAACCAGCGCGTTTTCTCATTATCGCCGGTGTTACGAGGCCATTCATTCAAATTTACTCCGATTCTGACCGGGAGTAAACCCGCTGCGTGCATGCCCCCGTCCCGGCTCATGAAATTATGGCGACTCAATTAACCTTATCGCGCGTAAATTCGCGTCGCGACGTCCGCGCGGATCCGCGCTGGTCCCGGGGAATGTAATCGATAGATCGGGACATTCGTGATACTCAGCTGCTCATCGATTTTTCCCCTAGTCCTTTTCGCACGTACCAGGATTGCTAACGATTCTCAATCGAACCGCGATTGCATTTCATTTCAACGTCGGATTCGCCGGCTGCTCGACGTTACTGGTTTACAGTGTTTTTATAAAGACTTTGACTTCAAATTTGTTATCTCGTGGATTCTCCAGGAATTGTGGCGTCTCTTTTGGTATAAACGTGCGATCAGTTTTATTCAATTCGTTTACCTTCATCAATTTCATTTAGGTTAATGTACAGGAGTCAGTATATCGTAAGTATCAAGTATGTCGTAAGAAAATTTAACACGAACAACTTAGATCCGTTTCACTTGTCGATGTTTTCGATGGGCAGGGATTCGAGAAGGTTTTTTAACTCAATTGTATTACGCTTATATCAAAATTTGAATTGCTTTTTTATTTAAATGTATCCGTCTCATAAGTACTATATTTTATTAATACAATTATGTCAGTCACCGTTCGCGCAAAGTCGCAAAACAGCGCAGATAGAACTGGTGTTTAGACTGGAAGTGAAACGGGGTACAGTTTCTCACTATTGGATAATCACCAGCGATGGTAAATAAAATATATCACGCCAGAGCAAAATTGACTCAAAGTCTTAGAAAGATCTTCCTACCACAGATAGCAAGAGGATCAAATAGACCTGTGCTTGCCTACTCCAAAGGGCCCAGCTTGTAAAATCAGTTCTCTTTGGGTGTTTCAGTCGATTTCATAGCGAAAGCACATTACATCTGAGCCGTTTTAACTACATTCATTAAAAAAATACAATAGTTATTTCATTTAACATTGTCTATCCAATTGCTCGCACCACTCAATCGGCAACATTGTCTCACGAGTACCGAATGATTCACCCAAACCCAACGGCCTCTCAATCCTAGCACTACCCAGCTGACAATAAACTTCCGCGCCGAAGAGCCGAAAAACTATTTCGTTCGAGAAATTCCGGAGCTCCTCCCATGGAGGAACAATCGATGCAACCCCGTCCGCTCCTCGTCGGGCGCAATTTCTAAACTATTATTAATCGCGGGTCGCCTCGGCCCGAAAGACGGAAGTCGTAAAAATCCAACGGCGCGGCGCGGCGCGTTGCGAATACGTAGAAACGCAGCAGCGGAGCCAGGTATCACGCGATCGCCTCGGTCTTCCGTGGTCTTGGAGCGGAATTTTTCCGCGGCGGGACGTTATTGCTTCCGAAGCAATTATAAGTACGGTAGCCCCGGACAGAATTGCATACTGCACACCCCGTCCATCGCTCGCTCTATAATTGTTTCGACGATTCTTCGTTCACCTTCGCGGCAACAGACAGAACGGCAGAGAGAAGTGGAGAACTTCCGAGCAATTGCACCTGCTTCGATTTTGCTCGCTTTTTGTGGGAGGGGCGATCGCCCTATTCCCATCCATCTCCGTGACCTCAAGCACGCAACCTCCGGCTCCGATTGATACGACCAGCCCCTGAATCGTTTCTGCCCTGACTCCGGGGCCATCACGCCAGGCTTTTGTTTTTTTGTTTTTTCTCAGCCGCGCCGTCTCTTCGTAAAGTCCTCGATCGTTCGTTTTTAAGGGGTAGGCACCGTGGCCCGTTGGAGGAGTTATTAGGTGCAGCGGAATAGCATTTATTTCATCCCGTCGAAGGAGAAGGAGCTCGTACAGTGACGGTTAATATTAATGTTATCCACTGAATAGTATATAATATAAATAAGATAGCTGTGCGCAGGGTGTCCTGTAACTGGCGGTGCAACCCGATAGGGGCTGATTCTACGTGAAAAAATAAGTCGAAAGTACAGAATAGAATTTTTTCATGAACACCAAAGAAGGGCAGCAGTTTTGTTTCCAAAAATTTATATGCCTCTTGTCCCTAACGCAAAGCCGCAGTCCTGGTGTTGCACACACTTCGAAACGCCGACACAATCTTTCAGCAATCTCTTTCCCGATCAGCCAAATGAATTTCCTCCGTTCATCAACCAGAAAATCGTGACACTGCCCGCCGTGCGAACACCTTATCCGCACCCCAGATCACCCTGGTTCCCCTCCCGCAAAGAATCATTATCCTCACTTTCTCTCCGCCCTCGGTCACCAAACTCCCGATCCTCTCGAGTCGCCCAGAAAATGACAGCGTCGACGTCCCGTCTCACGTTCCGTCGATTACCAAAGAATTCGCGGAAAATAAAACAGCTGAAGGCTTCGGGATCGTTTTGCCGGAAAAAAAGCTTTGGAACGTCCGTGGTACAATATAGCGGAGAGAACGGCTGGGCAATTACGCGGCCGGGCCTCCGTTTACGTTTATTCGCTCGACTTGTTGGAGGAACTAGCGATGGGCATAATACAATTAGTATCGATTTCTGATTGCAAATTATTCCATCAAATGTGAATGAGAACAGATTCGAACGATGGTTTGTTATTGACTTGTTTCAAGTTAGATGTTACAAGAGATTCAATTGTGGACGCGACTGTGATACTGCGTACGCGATTTACTTTCTTTTGTGTAACAAATATGTCGTGCAATATTTTTGTACAATACAATTGTAAATGATGGTGGTGTGTTCAAGTGTTCGACGGTTTTAATAGGCTTGCCAATATTTCCGAATCAGATCATTGTCTCTACAGTGCTCGACATTGGGCGTATTACGAAGTAATCGCTATTGTTGCAGTTCGTAAATTTGCGAAAAAGTTGAACCTCGTCCTTTACCTTCTGCTTTTCATTCCATTGTTTTCCACGGTTTTCATTGTCCCTTCTCGAGTTTCAAGTTACCACAAAAAGAAAACGTGGTGAACTGAACAAAACTAGTAACGCTAACTTACACTCGCTTCATCCGACCCTGCTATTAATAAATCAAACCTCCCCGAATCTATCCAACAGCGTACTATCTCTCGTATCGGTAACAAAGCTTTCCGCAGCAAGTACCCACCGTGAAATGATGCGTTCCTTAAAATATTACGATCCATACGGGAAATCAACGAGCACATATTACACGTTTCCCCGTGTTGCACGAGAATATCTCGCCTGCCGTCCACTTAGAAATTCCGCAAAGGATTAAAGGAAAAAAGAAAACCCCCTACACCTTGCCCCCGTGTCAGCATCGAAGCAACATCGAACGAACGCACCAACCGCCAAGGAGCACGAGGCTCTGAAGAGGGAATGGGATTGCAGCCATCGCTAGGAGGAACGTGTCCAGGGAGAGGAGGTCGCGCGCGGACGATCGTGCAGCGTGCGAAAAAATCCGGGACGGTCTGCCGCTACCGATCTGAAAATCGTCCGGTAATCGCAGGTTGCACGGCGGCGTTCACCGGCGCCGGAGAGTGCGTGCTCCTCGATGCTGGCACAAGCGACAATCGTCGGTTCCCAGCGGCTCGAGGGACGACCTCTCGGCCTCTGGAGAACGGCCGCGCCCACCGCTGCACCGCGCCGACAATTGCGCCGTCCGTTGCACCGACTGCGCCGCCACCGACCGCGGCCTTCCTTTAACGTCCTGCCCATGACCACCGGACCTGCTGGAGAACGCTGCAACACGCCGGGGCTAAGGGGAGCTGCGTATGCGGAGGAACACGGCGAGAGGATCGCTCGCGGATGGTATTCGTCCGCGTTGTGCGATAGTTTCGTATTGCACATTCGTATTGAATAATTGTTTCACCCTTGTGGCTTGGGACTTTGGTTATATCTATTCCGTTTGTAGACGGTTCTTTTGCGTTTCTGCAGTTTCTCATATGCGTATCGTGGATCACAAAGAGAGGTGGGACTTTTCATTTAACACTTTTTCCTGTACCTTAGACAGGTTCTGAAATATTCGTGATAATACGAGGAGTCGAGATTTCTTTGGGAGCTGTTTTCACTGCTAGTGTTTTCCACGGCAGGAAAATAACGCGAGCTACCTTTGGGCAGAGTTTAAAAATTTCTTTGTTATTTGTTAATAGAGACCCCTTGAGATTGTACAGTAAACGAGATTATATTTTGCGAAGGGATAAGTATGAGAACTTTATATAAACAAATATGTGAGGAGAGGCAGGTTTTGTTTTATATTTATGAGTAGGTGCGATGATTTCGTTTGACGATGTGATTTCATTTCTACGAAACGGTTCTGTTCTTGCATCTTCGTCTGCCACCTATCACCTGTTCGATTAATCGAATCATGATTTGTTTAAATAATTCGAACTGCGGTACCAATTGCGGTACTAAACTGCCGCCGCCTAAGAACATATTGATAATTCTGACATCACCAAAATGTCTCCAATCCGAAAAAAGATAGGCTACGATCTCCTCCACGCTGCACGCTTTTCTCGCACGAAACTCCTTCATTTTCTAAAAATAGTAGAGACCTGGATAACCAGTTTGATACCTGAACTGCTTCGAAAATATTTTACTTCTCTGACAGACTTCCGCTGACTCTAAATGAATAAACTGTAGTACAAAGGGTTTCTTCTGAAAATCTTTACCCTCCTGACAACATCGCGAACCAAAAATCGAATCGTAGAAGCGTGAAGACAAATTCCAGCAACTTCGTCACAAAAAATCGCGTACCAGAACTACGGACCAAGGATCGAAATCTTTCGGCGAACCGTTACCTGGATCGACCTGTAGGGAACACGATGCCCATCGTGTCGAACCACACTGTTGCAACGGCGGTCGATCGTGCACGTTTACGCGATGCAATTTTCAAGATCTCCGTGCGCTTGCCGAACAAGATACCCGCGATTCATTATCGACGCTCGGTCGCCGCTCGTCTTTTTGCCCCCCACTCGAACGTTAACGATCGTAATTTGAGATTAAGTATCGGAAAATATATTCCTTTGTCGAATTGCCATCCACCGTCCGCAATTTCGTGGCGGAAAAATTCGTGCGAATCTGCGGATGAACGGACGCGGACCACCCCGCGCGAGCTGCCGTCGCTGGGAGCACGAGTGTTGAACGACTTTACTCTTTGTTGTAGTGCAACGTAATATCTATTGGTAATCGTTATGGATTTTTTTTGCTCAGGTGGAATAATCTCGATGGCAGACGATGATCGACGCGGGTTATTAATAAGGGTTGACCCTTTGGACTCGAGGGTCTCTTTATAGTATAGGGGGGAGAATAAATGAAATGATATTATCTCAGTTATTGTTTCGTCTTAGATAAAGCATTTTGTATTTTCTAACTATCGACAGGGAGTTTAGAATACGTTTTTAATCGGTACGCACGTTTTTCCCGGCGATAGGTTAAGGGGTGGTAGAACCTTTGCGAATTATTACTATGTGTTCACCGCGGATTTATTGAATCTTAAAATCATTCGCTTTTATCGCAAAAAATGTGTTATATTTTTCAAATTCTGTTTTATCTGCGTTCATCTGAACACGATATTAGACTACAGAGGGTTCGACGTTCCTTCGCGAACATTATCGTAACCGTAATATTTGTAACGACTGGTGAATAATGCGCCGAAGGAAAGAATAAAATCACCTTCAATGGGAATATTGTCTTTCCTCCCGTGGGATATATCGTACGATTGAACGATTGAAATGGTAATTTCGAAATATCGACAATTCGACCAGCAATCAATGCTTTGCTCTAGCGTCGTGAGAGATAAAGCAATTTTAAGGTGTTATTTACTGGGCACTACCGCGGCGAAGGAAATGTCGTGGGGCAATAGTTGCTACGATTTCCGTGCAAATTGCGTGGCGATAGTTCTATTCTGCTACTCGAGGAACCTCACTTCCGTGATCTTGCCATGGATTTCTCAATACCCTATATATCCTTACGATTTTCAACTTTGATTGGCAATTCCGTCGACACACAATTCTAACATTACACTGTACAGTCACGTTGCAAATAAGCGAAGAGTTTTTCTTTTATTAATCCAATCCGATTCGATGCTCGACAACGAATTCAAGTTTAATAGACGTTCGGCAACCCAAAGCGGCAAAACAGATTGACGATATTTATCTAATCTGCTAATAGAGTAAAAGATTGTGCATGTTGCACTTCCGAAAACGACCCATGTGGGTTAAAGAAATCTGTCGAAAAATTTACGGCCACGGTTGCGAAACAAAGATGAACGCTTTAATGGCGAAACTTTCGAAACCTCGCGAGAAATGTTCGTGCGCCGTGGATTTTTCGGGATGCAAAGGGTTGGAAAAGTGGAGGTTCGCCGCAGACACAGAGTGAAAGCTGCTCGAGCGGTGCAAGCGTAAAATGGCACGAGCGTGAGGCCTGCGTCCTTTGCAGGGATTTCTCTTTCACTTTGAAGGTACTTCTTCGGGTATGTTTCGCGGCACCGTCTCGTGGCTAGTCTAGATTGTGGCCGCGTCGAATGCGCGCGATCGGTAATGAGAACGGCTTCGAATGTGCAAGTAATTGTGAAAGTGGGCTAATGGTCAGTCACTTACCTGCAAGTTTTATTCGGCAAATCAGAAACTATTCCAGAAGTTGCTAGTGTCTAATGGTCGCGACGCGTGTGCAACTGATTTTCAGATTAAATTTTTGAGATCAAACGGTTGGTACGAAGGTAAGAAATTTTAATCGATACTAAAATCGAAGGGCTTAGTAGAATAGTTAAATACCGTACTAGTATCGAAGATACGGCGTTAATAATTAATAACACTATCTTCGAGATAAGTTGAAATAAAATGCAAAAGGAATAACTGTTATAAAATCTTCGATTCCAGCGAACTAGATCTTCTCGCGTCTGTAATAAAAAAAAAGAACAAATTTAAATCGGTCGGTGATTCAAGCAGATATCGCGTCACAATAATAGTTTAAATACTCTTATAACGTTACCCCCATGATCAAGCCATTTGTCTACCCTTCAATCTATAACAAATCTGATTCGCAAAACATTCAAACCTCCAATAGAAAAACGTATACAGAGCGTTCAATAAAAACCATTCGATACTTATTTAGTATATAGAACGCACTCTACTGAGTAAAAAAAGCCTTAGTAAACATAGATCGAAGGGTCAACCATTTCTGAGACATAACATTTTTGTTCGCCCAGCCGTATAAACATTGAACGGTTCTTTTCAACTACCCTGCACACGCGTTGACACTTCATCCATCCCTGCACCGTTCCCCGATGCAACATTCATTGTAACCCGCATGTCCTAACGAGTCATTCAAATCGCCAAATATCGCGGACGAAAAATGCCCCATAAATCGAACGTCACCGAACGTCCTTCCCCGTAGCCATCAGTGACAGGGAAACACAATAGTATACTTCTTCGGTGGGCAGAAGAAGAAAGAAGGGTCCCCGGTCAGTTTTCCAAGAGAACAGTGGTCGGAGGCTAACGACGGTCGGCCGGTCATTTCAACTTTATTGCAAGGGCGTTCTCTCCGAGCGAAGAGAGATGAGGGAGACCGCACGGCACTAATGCATCGTCAAGTGCTAATTACAGGCTGCATTGTGTTTCCCGGTAGTGGCGTGGAATTTTATGGTGGCTGGAACGCGTATCGCTCAGTCGTCCTCCCTTACGGCGTTTCCCTTCCACGGTATGTATTTTACTGCCGCGACTTCTTCGGTTCCCTCAAGTACGACGCAGATGTGAAAATAGCACGCCGCGGCGAGCATTATCGGTGCAACGATGGCGAGGCTTGCATCGACTTGCGAGTTACCTGCTACTATTGGGCAGGCTTGATTGTTTCGTTCTGAATTCTAACATTTGGAGAATCGGAGGGCGACGATGTTGTGCAACAGTCTTGTATGACAATTTAGTTAGCGTGGAGAGTGTATTTGGTGGTATCGGACGCTCTTTCGTAAAACAGTTCGTTCCGTATTGTTTCATCGTAGAATAGGGGAAATGTGGAGAAAGTAAATATAGTATAAGGCGGTAATTTTGTTGGTCAACGAAGCTGTTTATTATTATTATTTTTGTAAATGCGCATAGGTAATCCGTCGCAGGATACAGAATTATTTTTATTTTATTTTATTACATTTCAGGATGTTATACATTTCTAATTTACTTGTGACATATTCATTAGAACGGAGGATGCTCCGGTCTGCATTAATATTTGCAGCAACCCTGAATGGAAGCATCGCGACAGTTCGAAGTCCACCTGGAAATAGAACATTTTTTCATTCCAGTCCAAAATGTTCACCTCAATTCTTCCTCCCTGTGATTATGCTTACTTAGATGTCCCAACTGATGCTTCCTTGCTTCGGAATGTCTTCAGACAATTCTCGCATCCACACAGAAAAACAAAGATATCACGACGTGCCTGTGAACGAAAGCACGCGAGATGAACGATCGACGATCCATCGGGACAGCCGTCAGCGTTATTCCAATTTCTCCCTAAATACCGACGTTCCTCAAACTCGGCGAAATTATCGGCGCTCCTGAAAGGAACGCAAAGTGACGGGTGCACGTGACGGGGTGTAAATCCGGGCGTAAGGTCGTCCGAGGGGAACGCGTTCTAGGAGATGGCCTGGCATTCGGCGAAGGGGCAGCCCGCCGTACTGACCGTACTTCATTACCCGGGAGGGCCAGCGGGCCTCACGGGTCATCCGTTATCATTTTTACAACTGCCGCCATTCAACAATGTCGAATAAACTCCGTTAGCTATTGCGGCCGGGTCTGGGCGTCCCGCGAGGGGATCCAGAGGAGTGGATGCCGCTTTTAAAGCTATCGATCGGCCCGCGAATGCTTCGATTCGGCTCGCCCTTGCGATTTATCGCGTTGTCCTGCCGCGATCCTTCCTTCTTGACACCGTTGCATCGGGGATTCCCGAGGAATTACTCTCGCGTGGACGCGCATCATCCCCTTTGCATCGTAGAATTATGAATATGAACATTGGTTACCTACTGAGCGAGGAAGTTCGGGTTCTGTTCATTTCTGGAGCGCCATCGTCCCACAATCGCACAGTTACAACAGTCAATAATGATCCTGGCAGTCGTGTCGACACTAAGCATTCAATGTTTGCTTTAGTTAGGCATTGAAACGACTGGTGCAGAGGTCGAGGCGAGTTCAAGTTTTAAAAGCTGTCTTACTATTGCACCGATCAGTCGGCGCTGTAGAAAAATGATGTAAAACTTCAAACAAGCAGAGCTTGAGCAAAAGGTGGGCTTGCCACAGTCTTTCCACCGGGGTCTTCAATTTCTAATTTTGCTTTCTTAATTGTTTTTCCACTGAATCTATTATACTCTCCGCAGTCGTCCCCCTCGTCGCAAAAATTTTGTTCCAATGCTTACGATATCTCTTAGCGAACTATTGCCAAGCTCCTCAATAACATTCCGCGCCGCTGCTACCAGAATTGAACTTCAAGGGGAAACCTCGAACGCCATTCTTCAATCCTAATCGCTTCTTCTGGAACCATAACCGATACGATACCCGAATGGGCGGGAGGGATGGACGCCATGGGAAGCAGAAGGACAGGCATACAGGGAACGGTCAACGTGCACGGCACGAAACGCGGACCCGGGGTTAAACGAGTTCCACTAACGAGTTGACAAATCGAGTCTCGGGGGGGTCGTGGCGAAGTAGACCTATAAAGCGAAGGTCGAGGGGTCCGGGGTTCACGTCCTACGTATCACCCGTTACTGCACTCCGACACGTTTATTGCTCTTGTTCGCGGCCTCGTAACGAATGACTCCACGCCAGCCATCGTTGTACGGGGAGGAACGAACGACTGGCCATCGGAGAGACGGATGAGGGAGTAAGACGAGAGGAGTTCGTTGTTCTCGTTAGCGGTGTATGCGCGTCGTCTTTGTTCGTGAACGAGCAGCCCCCGCGGATCTCCCACGGAGATGGATATGCGTCGATGGTGGAGCGCATTGGAGAAGGTTGAATCGAGAAGGATTAGATTCAGAGACAGAGAGGGAGAGAGAGAGACTGGTTTTATTTATTAAGGGAAGGATGGGTAAAGGAGACGGAGGATTTTTTGGTGAACAGATTTCGAGACACTTGGAGAAATACGCGGGGGTGAGATTTGAATGATGTATTAGCACTTTACTTGGCTTTTATTCAGCTTTGGTACGCAGAAAGTTAGCGAACAATTTACGCAAACGCGTAGAACTCTTTCCATTCTTATTAACTTCACTAGAGTGAAGGATTTTAAGGGTCTGGACGGGGCAAGAATTATTGCGACCGAACAGCCCCATACCATTAAATTAAAACCGAAAGACAACCCTCAATTTTCGACTCGTCGCTGTCTAGGACATCCATGATCCCTACGCGTGGACATTCTTCACGATGCAAAAGGAAACGAGCCCCTGTCGCCGGAGAATGCACGAAGGACCAGAGCAGCCGTAGCTTTAGAACGGGGTGCTCCAGTTATAGCTACCCCTGGTGCCACGGTGACGGATGTCGGAGTGCGGGCCATTACACGGAATAGAGAGCCATTGGTCACTCCGGCGGAACGTAGGTCAAATTGACGAATGGTAATGAGTTCGCCTTGTTAGAGCGACTACGCGCCGCCGTTGCTCCGCTTTCGTAGCCTCCTCGTTTTCCTATTCGACCCTCGTTCTGCTGGAATTAAACTTCGATACGGAACAGCCGAGCCGCACCTGCAGATGCAAAGGGGTTGGGGGGTTGCACGGAGGGGTTGCAGCGACGATTCATCGCCGATGCAGAGATTAACGATGCTAATCGTAAGATTAACAACGCACGTTTCGAAAGAATATAGCGTTGGACCTTTAATTAATGCTCCGTGCTTTGTGTTTAGAGTGTGCTAATTTTTATGGGAAATTTGGAGTATTTCTGTCGAGAAAGTATTGAATGTTAGGGAAGTATTAATTAGCGGTGATGATTGTTGTTTTATCCCGTGTTAAATGTTACTTAATTAATGTAATGCTGCATTTGTGCAATTATTGTAGGAAGATTCAATATTATTTGTATTGTATATAAGTAGATAACTATAGTACTTTTTCAGATTTTTGATATAAGAAACACCGTGGTTATTTGAGACCCACTGGTTAAACCGGTAGACCTGTGCTCCCTTATACTGGCCAGAGTTATTGAATCTGGTATACACGCGTCTGTCTATTGTTGGTCTATTCTACTGCGCTGTGTAACATGCCTTCGGTCTACGTCGAAGCTACAATTAGACAAATTCTTTGAACTATGTAACCGAGTAAAGATTACAGTGGCCTGTACAGGAACAATACGTGCAAGGTAGTTAACAAAATTAATATTTTACATTGCAAAGGCGCGTTTGGCTTTCGTCACTGATATTGTCCTGCTTGTAAGAGCTACCGAAACGGGAAACAAATAACTCAGTAATAAAGTAAAATCAGAAAAGTATTTCTGCTTTTGACAGCCAAATGATAAAACACGAATTCCTTCTACAATTATTCAAAAGTATTTAATAACGAAAGCAAAATTCCCAAAATGCAATCATTGCAACAATGTAGTACAAAATTACTATTATTTCTTACTGAAAACTCCACCATTACCTTTCCGCCAACCCAATTCATGAAACAGAAACAAAATCTCGAACTTCTTCGGTCGCGCAAGCAAAATGTTAAATTTAAAATACAACTATAATCGAGCAATTTCCTAACCCTTTCGAACGAAATTGACAAACTCGAATTTCCCTTACGACAGTCGCATAATATTCACTCGACAGCTTTCACGTTTCTGCGCATATTTCCAACCATTCCCACTCGTGCTCAAAAACACCTATGAATATCCGATGTCTCATTAGATTGCCACGGTGTATCACTTGGTCGTCGGGCCTCCATTATTCGCCGCTCACGAGGGGCTGAACACCTTACAAAAAGTTGACATCTGCCGATCGTGGCGACCATCAATGGCGATGACACAGGGATATTTAAAAGCCGCTTAGAAATTTTCGAGGATGACAGTGATGGCTTGCCGTCAATGGTTAAACATCGGTGTCCCTGACACAGGGTCCCATGGTACCTGATCGTATTGTATTACACCATACGTGACACTCTCGTAACGATCGTTCGACAACCATAGAATGCCGTCCCTGTCCTCTGTTCCGCGAAACTTCAAGGTGCGAAATTTCTTCGATAAATTGCGGGCTTGTTATGGTATGGGCGGATAAACGATTCGTTTGTGAGAATTGGAAGCGATTCTTATTTACCTGGCGTCGTATCGTCACCAATCCTCGACGCGTGGATTTTTTTATTAAGCAATATCGTTCCTCGCGATGGGACGGAATCACTTGGGATATCGTTACGGCAACTTAACGAAACTTGTCTGCGCGACATTTTCAATGGCCCTTGGGATGTTTCGTAAGTCTCGCCTTTTGAAAATTGCAGGATGGATTTGAATCCTTGCACGGAGAATTGGCCCGATTTGAAGCAAAGATCGTGATAGATAGCGAGGGACAGTTAAAGTGCAATTCTAACGGTGATGCGAGAGGTGGAAATAAATTATTTGAATACTGCCGGAAAGTTTTATAGAAGTATTAGGTCTACGGGGAAAGATCTCTCGGATAATGTGATCTATAGTTTCAATTTTATGTCATACATTTTCAACACATTTATTAATATTTACTGAACAATATAATTTCCATTATTACTAATGCAATTTCGAAAGTGCAGGTATGTAGAAATGCAATGGTAAAAAGGGGCAGCCATGCAACGATGAAACTTGTGATCACATTATCGCACTAATATTAAGATATCAGAATATTAATTCTATCAAAATCTTAAAAAGCTACAAGATATTAATTTCGTTAACTATCCTGCCTGTATTGTCCCTGTGCAGGTCGTCTCGATCTTCACTCGGTTACATAGTTCAAAGAATTTGTCTAATTGTACCTCCGCAGTGGACCGAAGGCACGCTACGCGGCGCAGTAGAATACGCCAACAATAGACAGACGCGTGCATACCAAATTCATTAACTCTGACCAGTCTAAAGTAACGGTGGCCCACCGGTTATGCCAGTGGGTCTCAAATAAATACCGCGTTCCTCGTATAAAAAATCTATTATACGACATATCCCTCGCGCAGCGAACACACCGAAAAATTCGTACCCCCAAACAAATCATCATTTCCCAGTAAAATAATTTCACGAGTATTTTTTCTTCGCCCGTGCATCGCCCCACGGTCGCCCACGGTCGCGCCCGTAGTGATGCACCGTACTCCTCGTGCATCGGTCGCAGTGAGAAACGATATTCTCGCGCACGCTGCACGCAGGAACGGCGGAGGGCCGGTACGGTGCACGTCGTTCCCTGGCCAGGCGTCCCTGCGCCACCCTGTTATTTTCTGGAGGGCAAATTATCCCGGAGGGCCCGGTCTCGATGCACTTGCCGCGGCGGCCGCGGCGGCGGCGGCGGCGGCGGCGGCGGCGGCGGCCGGTCCCGAGCATTACCCTGGCTAGTTGCACGGAAGAAGTAGCATCTTCGCGCACGTATCTCGAGCCACCACGGCGCATCAAGGCACGTCCTACTGGATTGCGGCTCGAACGATCTCGCCGTGCCGCTACCTGCTCTACGTACAGCATCCACGTTGCCGCCTTCAGTCGCTACGGATGTTACTTTTGATGATGTACAGCCTGTTTCTAGGCGCGACGAGGCGCGCGGGGCGCCGGGGGTGCGAAGCGATGCGGATTGGTCGCCGTTTCTTTGGATTGCTTGGCCTTCTTGCTCGCAGATTGTATCCACTTGCGGGAAGGGAATTGGATGTGCGTAGGTGACGAAGGGGGTGCATTGTATGCGTTTCTGGGTTGGCTTGATCGAGGGTTACGGTTCCGAGAGTTCGATCGCAGCGTTTGGGGGTCTGGTTTTTATTGGAGACTATTTTGTGTGTGTTTTATTTGTACGGGTGCAGCGACGGAGATTCGATGGGATTCGGGGTATTTTTCGTTGTATTGTGTTTCATTTGCTGGTATAAGAATTTTCGATAGATATTTTTGTATTAATTTTCTCGCATCCGTATTATAGACCATAAAGGGCCGTCCAACTCTTAATTTAACTTTTATCCTGTATCCTGAACAGTTTCTTAATTATTCAAGACAATACGGAAGGTAAAGATTTCTTTGGACGGGTGTTTTCATCCCTAGGACCGTTATTTAGCAGGAAACGAAAATTGTTCTTAGCGTAATATGGAACTACATTCGCGCGAAGTTTCAAATTTTTCGGAACTTTCGAGTTGCCGAACTTCCCTTGTTAGCGTGTTCGTCGAATTTTCATTGGAATTGTCCATGCGAATAATTACAGGTAACTTATATTTCCGTAATCCAACGTAATATTGCAGTCGCGCGCGTGGAAAATGTCTAACGTATTCCAGACTATTTAACGAAAATACTCAAGACTACTTAAGACCACTTTTACTCTACATTCAAAATCATTTACCAAAATAAGGGAAAACACCGAGCTCCGACCAGGAAGCTTCCAACCAGTTGCAACAATTTCAACGGCGAATCCAATCCACGCTGAAAGAAGAAGGCCAGGATAGTTCCTTATTGCTATTGGTGTCTATCCTTATTGCAGTTCTTTCCACGCATTAAGAAATCCTCCGTGTTTGGCCCGACTGCAGGGTAACAAGAATAGAGACGTAGCCGGAGTTAGCTACCCGAGACGATCGGCATTATTATCCTCCTTGGGATTAATCTACGGCTGGTTATTCTTGTTAGAGGGTCTGATTAGCTCCAGTCGATCGCGATGAAGCCACGGATGCTGATATGTACCATTGAGGCTTGATTAATGGCGGCTGCCCGGGTCGCCGGATTCTTCGGCGATTGCGACCCGTGGAAAATAGGGAGGCATATTATACCTTTCATGGGGAACTACTTCCAAGAAAAGATTCGTTAGTATTTCTCTTCTTCTTGTGTTCTATTGCGGTGGAATATTGACAGTGGAAATTGAACGGGGTTTCATTATACCAGTGATCCTTGGATGGAGTTTGCAAAGGTGTGAGAAATGACGAATATTGTTTCACATTATTTGACGGTATAGAATATTTTGTCGAATTCACCACGCCATAGTTCCAAGATGGTTTATTCTGTTCCTTGAATAGTACAGTTTCAATGGTACATCAAGGATTATTTTCTCGATTTTGGTCTCGATGTTCATATGAAATGGAAATTTTCATATTGAATTGCATTAATGTTGTACGCAGGCATTGCCAAAAACCGAAGGGCCAGCAACTTTTGCGAGTGGCATTTTTAAGTTTTAACAGAGTGAATGCATGATTTCTTCGTTGAAGTCGTGTACTTCCGTCTGCGAGGCGGAAGCGTACGGTAGATGGGAATTATTCGCAGTGCAAGCCGTTTCAGAGTTTCTGCTACTGCCGTTACAAGAGGTATAAGGCGAGCTGTAAATTCAGTCGAGTGTCATGTAGTAGCAAGTTCCTTGAGACGAAAATATCCGAGGCTCGTACATAGTATGCACTTAAGAGTTGAAGCGTCGAAAATGCAGGATGCACTGGAAAAACGAGAAAATTGGTTAGGACACCATTTTATTACTTTATTCGTAATAAAGTAATTCCTTCCTCTTCGCTGTTTGAAAATAATATTTAGAATTTTTGTTAATCCAAATTATAAAACGCTGGGCACACCAATGTTTATGCAACGAATGCAATCATTTTTATAATCATTCGTTATAAACGGACTGTGACATTTGATTAAATTTGTTTCATTTCTTTTTCCTAACATTTCTGTTTGTCGTTCCTGTGACGATCGGCTACAAACGACAAATATAATAACTAATTTTTCAATCAAGATCGACTCGAGCTCCCCCAGAATTGATGTCAGACTATTTCCTATTGAAACAAGGGCGTCATCCTCGATCAAAAATACTTGGAACCAGATTCAACGTGGCCGGTCCTCTTGTCCCACAGCTACTTTGAAGATTTCGTTGCAGAAACGCGTCAGTTGGAGCGTACCAAGTAGCTATCTGAGGTTGCGGGATATTTCTGGCTAGGAGAGCGGACGTTGGTTATCGACGAAGCATGGTCGCGAGCGTGACGCGTGTCTGAAAGCTCTTATGTCTAAACACGCACACTAAGCTAGATTTTTTTTTAATTTTCGCCGAAATAGACAAATATATCGGCGCAGCCTATCGTGATTTGCAATAGCGTACGGTTTCACTCGAATTAATGCTCCTCCTTTGCGCAAAATTCGAAGAATGGTCAATGAAGTTATTATACTAGTTTACTTTAGCCGCGTTTCAGGTGTCGATGAGACGTAGAGAATTTTAAGTTAATACAATTTTCGCTTAAGATATTCCCTGCAATCTTCAATACTTTTTATCATTAGATCTAAATTAAATGTGAATTATATCTTGTTCAAACAAAAACGGGCGTAGTCTTCTAGCGCTACTGCAGAAGTAAGGCCAAATGGCATAGGTTAAAAAAGAATATAGGATCACCCTTCAAAATATTAAATAAGACCATACCAAATAGATCTCGATGCTACGCTTAATATCTTATCGACGAGGACCGTAGCCGTTCCAAAATCCCCACGTTAAACAAAAAAACGACTCCGCGGCGACAACGATTCCAGCAAACGAGATCCGGTGGACCACCGCGAAGAAGCGCGTGCACGTCCCGGTTTCGTTGTCGGGCGTCGCCTCCTGACGTCACGACGCCTTTCATGAAGTGGCCGGTCTGTTCCCCTCTGGATATAGGATCGACCGACGCCTCGTCCCGGTCCCGTCACTCGAGATTGACAGCCCTCGAGAGGAGACACCGAGCCAGAAGCAGCCCCGACGAGGACGGGGAATGCAACGCAGACGGGGGCGCGACGAAGACGTCGCCAGATAGAGGAGGCCGGATAGCGAAAGTATTACAGGACGCATCGCCGCGAAGGCCCACAAGAGCGGGCGGCCGAGCTGATACGAGCCAGAAGCCGGCGAACGCTTACTCGGAACCGCTTTATCATCTCGTCTTAATTCGGGACTTCAAATATTTATACCGGCCGCAGGGTGACCTCACGACACGCTACTCGGGCTCTCGCTATTTTTTCTCGGGCGTATACGGCACGGTTGGGTAGGGGGGGGGGGGGGGGAATTTATCGTCGAGTGATTTACACACGGCTGCATTTTGAACAAAGTCGCGATCGATGTTGCTTCTGCGGTTCGTCCGAGAGTCGTTTGAGCTGTATGGACGATGGATGGTTCGAGATTGCGATGGCGATTCGGGGGCACTGTGGGTCGGATGGCAAATTTTCAGATTTTTCGGAAGTTCGGGAAGTATTGAGACGACGGAGTGATTGGCAGATCAGTTTTGCTGTGGTTGATTGTACGTATGACGGATCGAAGGGATGAAGGTTGTCAGATTGTATGGAAACTGTGCAATTATATTTTTAATTAAATGATGAGAAGATGGATTATGATTTGATATCATTCTGCCCTTTCTCTCGCCACTTTATCATTTTTTTAAATCAATTCGCACATGTGTACAATGCATACAATTGGAATTCTAATTAAATATATTTATAATACGTATATTTGCATGCTCGATACTCCGTTTGACACAGATAAACGAGTTAGTCGTTTTTTCAATATCTCAAAGCAAAAGAAGCAGCGTTTCAACAACGATTACCCATGAAACGTATTGCTCATAAAATTATTTCAGTTCTCGAAGCATCTAGAATCGGGCGTGGAATGAACAAATATTTGCAATTAAGTACAGAAACAGAGGGGTAAGCCTTTCTTCGAACGGTCACGTGCAGTTTACTCGAAGAAATGTCCTTCCTTTTGATTCGGGTTGGCCCTGATCAACCCAAAGTAAGTAACTTCTGTAACTTGGGGAACTACCCCATTCTATCTTCGTCCTCGTAGCATAAGAACCTTGTCTGATGCCACGTTACACGTGGGAAGTGTATTAGTGAATATAAATGCCCGCTGCTGGGGTGTGTTGATTTCCTTGTATCTACAGCAGCCCCTGGAAGGGGACAATATCGCATAAGGGATTCCGTTTGTAGACGGCATGGTTTGTGGTATTAGCCCCTAACCCTAGTTACAATAGGATACGTTATAATTTCGAAGTATAATACTATCGGTGTACTTATACTTAATACACAGGTATTCGCCACTTTGTTGTAGCATAGGTCCTATTGTTAATCGTTGAAAAATATAGATACATTCGAGTACTGTATCAGACAGGTATAAGCAGCTTTTTATTTTATTGAACGTGTACAGGTATAGTGAGATTAGTGTCCGTTTGTTTCAGTTGACAGGCAGCAAACTTGATACTATTCTTCTTAAGATGTGAAGATACGCGAACGAAGTTTCTAGTCACGGTATAGATTGTCTCTTTAATAATACGTTGATAACTGAATACTTTTTATACCAGGTAGTATACGAGTCGAATATAATCACTGGAATATACGATGAGATTTCGAGGAATTGTAATGATACCTCGGCAATTACTTTATATAAATAATATTTAAACGAACTTGCATTCATAGCTAACTTCCTCAATTCTGTGAACACAACTCTTTTGCTGCCCGTGCAAAACCGACAGACCTGTACACCATATAAAGAGCAACCCAAACAACCCCACATATTCTATACCTACTATAATCAGATATTAGAAAAATCTAGGCAAGGACCCATCCCCTACCAAAAGTATCCTCCCGTTTCCCTTCAAGTGACGCACAGAAACAGAGCGTCGTCCCCGCGAAAGATCGCATAACAATTCCACCTAGAATCCATCGTTAACGGGTTTCAATGAAGAGGCGATCGAATCAGCGTGCTGGCCGCGTTTTTCTGTTTACAAGCGTCTACGTGCCCAGTCGGACAGGATCAGTCGGTAGCCGACGAAATTCCATCGGGCGGGCATCCCGCGGAATAATGGCAGGCCTCGAAGCCGCCCCCTCGATCCTTATGTCGTTCCAACCCCTTCTCGATTCCCGAAGGGTCGCGGACGTGCGATGAAATCAACAAGAACAACAACCACTACGATCTCGAGCGCCTCGAGTGACATCCGTGAAAGGGTTTGCCAGCCATCTCACCCCTTTCGCTACCCTCGACTCGGAGAGGCACGTTCTTTCGAGCTTCTTCTTCGAGACGAAGGGGTTCTTGACTAGCCAGACGGCGGTCGTCTGATTGCCAGCCTGTTATTGCCTGTCAATTGTTCGCGTTCCGCGTTATTAAATTAATATTAGGGGCTAAAGAGAGGGCCGGACTGCTCGTTGTCCAGCTTTTCCTTTATTTCCAAAGAATTTCCCAGGGGGATTTTCGTAACCCCTTCGACGCGTGCCCTGTCAGCCTGCGCGCAGTCAGCTGCGATCTAAACGACAATGCCAATTGACGGGTCAACGACTGACCGTTTGATTGATCATTGTTTGGCGAGTAGGGGTATGCGCTGGTTTACGTTTATTCGGAAAGGGCTAAAGGGCAATGGTGTTTGGAGAAGCTGGTGCAACGCGACGGCGAGTGGAATGGTCGACCTGGAGGGACGTGGTTTTTGATGGTGATGTTTGATCGGTGACGGTGTGGCTTGGATTTTGTTTTTCACTGAAGCTGGTTTGGTCAGTGGGAACTGTTGGCAAAAATCTGAGGACCACTTTACTGTTACTTGCAAAAATACTTCACGGATCGCGACCCGTCCAGTGTTTCGTAATCGCCGTTACAAGAACTGCTATTAATAAACTTTGCTTTGATACATTCTAGCATGAAAATGTTCTCAAGTTTGCATCTCAAAATGATCAACCAGTTACAAAAATTTCTGTTCAGCTCGAAATCACTAGAGGTCCCTGCAAATATTTCGGCGCATTCGCGCGTTGCATATTTCAGTGCATTATGGTACTCTATTTCGATAAATCTACCTGCTCCGTTCACAGGAGGCGAGCATCCCAAAGAAAATCCTTCCTCCTTCCCGTTCGCCGCACAGCTGTGCAATCTGTGAACGTCTAACCACCTAATCATTGCCTACGAAAATCTCCGCCAACACGCTCCACTGTCTCATTCGGCCGCGATGTCTCTTGAAACGAAGAAGACATACAAACCAAACGCGTTACAGGGCGCTGATCAAATTAACGGGAAGCCGTTCTGTTATGTTCTTGCGTTTAGCTACGGCCGCGATTTCTCCGCGGTCTCGACGAAATATCGCTCACGGCTAAGACATGCGGCAAGGGGAGACACAGGCTTCCGTTGTCAAACGCATTTAGTTACTACAAACGGGAACTTGAGAGCAACCCCCCGGGGCTGTGTCGTCGAGACACGCGGAGGTTAATTATACGGGCCAGATGTAACGAGCTGGAATCGAACAGAATTCATCGGTCCCTGTGCTTCCGTCTTTAAGCTGATGGCTCCTCTTCGATGCTGGAGGATGCACAGCTGCTGTAATCTATGCATATAGTGATGGAAAACTTGAACCGCCGGGTGGTGATAATGACGTTGTCGTACGGGAAACTGTGTACTATTCTGTGCAGGGTGAACAGAATAATTTGACCACCTCGAATATCTCACTTGATTTCATAAAATGGAAAAATGTTGTTTGGTTTGAAGAGCGAAATATTAAAGAAAACGTCAGAATTTTCACATGGTCATATTTTTCGAGATTTTCAGGTCTTCGATGTTTTTTTTTTTTCTAAGTGGAAGTGGATGAAGAGACAAAGCAATGTTGACCTTTAACATTTTTTCGTATTATAAAAAATAAGTGAGATATTCGAGGTTATCAAGGTATTTTGCTCACCCTGTATGTATACTATTTTACAATGGTGCTGTCTAGGGTGGAAGTTTTTTATGCAGCTTGGTTTCTCGCTGATTATTTTAGTTAGCACTTGGACGCCTTATTACGAAAGCATTACTGACTGGATATTATTGTTTCATTGGTTAAATTGTGCATTTTATACTTTCGATATATACGATCACAGACTGGAATTAAAAGGTACTCGATGCCAAGTCGACTTTGATCGATTTGAAATTATTCAAATATATGGAGATAATTTTTATGAAATTTGATGTACAATAAGAGAATCAGAAAAATATTTGACAGATCGTTTTCTTTTTAGTCGGTTGGAATGATCGATGTGTACTTTGCGCTACAAAAAATTGTAATACGTACTGCAAGAAATGAAAGAATAATCGAATCTGTGACGAATAAATGTTTGAAATTATTCGATCTCCTGTCCGATTGTAGTTGAAACGGTGTATACATGCACAGTTTTTTAAATCGACGCCACGGCATTTCCGTCTGCGTGATATTAGTAAATACGGGTTACACTATTCGCCTTCCATTTCGAAATGATCGTCTGCGGTTGGAGGTAATTCAGTTCTAGTGGTTAGATGTAATTCGGTTTCCTAGTTGGGACGGAAATAGATTTATTATTGTAAACTGAATATTACCGTAACCATTACTCTAGACTCTAGACCTTTTTTTTTTTAAGTAGATAAAACAGTATCCCCGTTTATCCGTTTATCCTTTTCATTCGAACTCGATATCATTTATAATAACAATTATATGTGCGAATAATGTAGCGAGAGAAATACTCTCCGTTGCTCGTTCCAAAGGGGACACGTGCCAATCGAATGGGGGAAGGACGGCGACAAGCGTCGAACAAGTGGTGGAAAAGGGGAAAAGGTTACGGCGATGGTCGAAAAGAAAAGAGTTACTAATGTCAGTCACGAACGCGCACGCGGAATCTCATCCAGCTGCCAGCCGTCTTTCAGGGACGTGTCTGCCCACCCGTGAAATCTTCGTCCCCGAAATTAATAGCATCGCATTTTTCTGGCTGAACCGAGATAGTTACACGCCTCGTCCACCGGGGTGGAAACATCTCTCGTCCAAGCAAGCGTTACAATGATGGATGCGTGACTCGAGGACGGAGGAGAATCTTGTCGAATTTCCTACTTAATATTATTACGCGCTTATTAAATAAATCTGTGCAGTGGTAGGCGAAACTGAAATAGACGAACGAAGTAAGAGAACAATCATATTGCGCGTGATGCTGAATTGGTTGATCGGAGCAGAAACGTACAGCGAGTGCAGGTCAACAAAATTTGGGGGAAGTGGTATTAGGGGACAATTTTATTAATGGTTTTAAGAATTAAAGCGTTTTTGAAAGCCATTAAAATGCTATTTTAATTATTATATTTTATATATTTTATTATAATAAGAAATCAATGCATATAACATTTAGTCGATGAACTTTCTGAATTTGATGCATGTAGATTATAAATGGAGGTATATCTGCGCGTGGGATGAGCGAGCTGTAAAAGCGTGTTCTCTTAAAGCCGAACTGTGTGTATAGACACTAGGGCAGAGAATTCCAAGTTCGAAGTTAAAGAATTCTGCCACACATACCATTATTATTGCAGGCAGATCATTTTCGCCATAAACATCCACTTTCTATCTAATTGAAAACCTGCTGCTGCTAAGTAAACAACAAACAGTTGATAATTGTTTGCAATGATGGACACTATTAATTTCGAGTAAGATTGGCGATACTTACCAAACAATAAAAATATGTCGCATCGATTTCTCCCTCCCCCCCGGTGTCAGAATTAACTATCGATACATACAATCACACTAACACAATAATATCCTGCTTGTGCAACAATCTATCCATTCACACCTGTACACATCGAAACCCAGCCTCTGCCACGACTACATTCCAATAAATACAACGAACCAGTAAAATACTGATCGTCTACTAATGCAACCACTCCAGTCTCAGCATCTCCCCATCCCTTCGCCCCCCTAGAAACGTTAAACGAACGAAGTTTCGCCCGAAATGAATTACAAATTTCCCGAAAACGAATGCACCCGAATAGTCAGTTCCCTTCCTCCGGTCTCGCGTAGTTCCGAGTTTTTGGCAGACGAATGCCGGTACGTTTAATTAGAAACACGGGACCGACGGCGAGAACAGTGGAAAAGGATCACGCCGGCGGGCGGCTAAAGGGCAGGGACATCCGGCGAAAGGAATTTACGAGACAGCCGAGGTGCTCGCGCAATTCTAATAAAATATATCGGCAATTAGCTCCCTAAATATTCGCGCCGCGAAGCGACCGTGATCTATAGGGGCGCCGCGATCCTCGGCTAAATTACTTTGAATCGCCATTTTTCAGAGGTCCAAGCAATTGCCAATTATCGCTCGGCTACCGACGCATCTCGCTCGCCTTTTTGCACCGTTCGAATTTCCGCGCTCGATCCGCCAAGCGAAGACACGGTTCTTAATAAGGGATCCGAGGTTGGATTTTCGTTGGATTGAAAACGAAGTTCGCCTCGCGATGTTACGATAAAGACTCTCGCATCCGAATTAATGTTCGTTCGCGTGTTTTTCAAGTTTCAGGAGCAACGGTTCTGCCCCTATTCTTTGCTGACTCCAGACGCGGGCCAGAGAAGCATTCGTACAGTGAATCAGTTTCACTTGCATCGTCATTATTTTGGTGTCACTAAAACGTTAGTGTTAAGACAATCTTTCCTGGAACAATGCACATCATTTTAATGAATAATTGTCTCGACGCCAACATTTTGGTGAATACTTTTTCGGCCCACTGTACATTCCGAACGAATGCACGAACAAATTTCCGAGGCACCGTGTTCGTTGCCACGTTGCATCGCTTTCGAACCACGATTAATTCCCAAAACGACGGAATCATTTGTTTCGAACGAAATATCCATCGCGATCTCTAAATGGCAAAAAGAGGCACAGAAAAAGAAAGATCCGCATGCCACGTCCCCACAGCCAGCTCGCGCTACCTCTAACAACGCCGCGTCGCGCTAACTCATTTTTCTCAATAATTACGGCTCTTCTGTCCCCACACGTGGCATCGCCAGCTAACCAGCCAGAACCGAGGAGAAGTGGCTGGAACTTAGGTGTCGAACGTGCCTCACGTGGATCCTTGGACTGCAGGAGAACGGGGTGTCTGCGCGGAAAGGGGTGGCACGACGGTCGAGGGGGGCAGACCCTTTGGTAGATCAAAGCGCCACCAAAGATCAATACGCTCCTGAGACGCAGGGGCTGCTGGCTGCGTAAATCGGAACGGGACACAGTTGCACGCAGAAGTGAATCGAAGAGAGAAAAGAGACTGGTATCGCGGTTGATTGAGGGCACAGGGCATTAGCGGACGTATCTGTCTCTCTTCCTTTCGACCAGTCTCTTGTTTCCTCTTTACAAACACGTCACGTAGCAGTTTTCGGGCCGGCCGGAAGCAAAGGGGCATAAATAGGCGCAATTAAGAGAGTCGAGTGAGAGTGTGTGTGTGTGAGAGAGAGAGAGGGGGAGCCATGCTTTCTCGGGAAATTTCTTCGCGACCGGTACGATCTGACGGAAGCAATTTAGCCCGCTTGTGCTTTGCCTTCGTCTTCGTCCTGCTCTTATTCCGCCAGCGGATTGCAATGGAGCGGCGGTGGATTTTTGTTTCCTCGGGAATCGATGAGTGAAATGTATCGGCGTGTGTACACATATACGTACACGTGGAAGACGATTTACGTAGATGGGGTGTTTCCGTGTTTGTTTTGATGGCACGGTGGCGAAATTTTCGGATGGTTTTAACGGGCAACGGAGAGAGTTGCGTTCTTGCGACGCGTGCCAAGAGATTGCAGCAGGGACGGGCGGTGGTTGGCTGAGATAAGCTGAAAGCGTGCGGAGTGCTTTCCGCGGAGATATTGGTGCTTTGATACGCATCTAATTACATAGAATTATATAGAACCTGTTTCAATTTTGCCTATTACGCGTGTTATAATATTTTTTTTATTAACTCCTCACGGCAAGCAGTTGCCACTATTATTAGTATTTGCCTATTTATCACGTATTTATTTACCAGCCACTGATAAATCCCTAACATGCACCAAACTCTTGACCCGGTGACCCAATTTTTAACAGCCTCTTGAAGATACAAAGAGCTTACATAAAAATATCTCATCTGTTCTTCACCCTCGAGGCGTCAGGCGAACAAAGTGTTGACTTGGCCAAATAAATTTTCCCCTTTAATGGTACATTGCCAGTAGCTGCGCAACGGCAGAGACATAATACGCATATGACCACCATCGATCTCGTCAACCTCCATGCAAAATCTCAGCCCCACAAACGCGAGGCCGATCCAACTAATATAATCGTGAATTCCGTCACGGCCCCGAAGAATTAGGTAAATCGTGTGCAAACGACCAGCCGCATGGTCCCGGGACACGCAACACACCGGCCAGATATTTGGTTAAATATTAACGACGTCGTTAAAACAACGCATTTGCGGTTCGTTAAGCCGGAGGGCGCGTCTAACGACTGGTCGTCGAGGGCTAGTTTCCACGAGCTATTCGGCTGGAGCGACCACGCGATACCACCGTGCCGTTCTATTCTCCAAACGGGATCTTTTGTCCAGAACACGTTCAGGGGTGCGCGTTAACGTTTAAATATGTGACTTGTCTAGAAATAATGAAATGTATAGTAAAATTATCAATTCGAAGGAACGGCGTATCAACGTGGTGCATCACCTTATACATTATTATTTATTAGAAGCAGGACGATTTTTATGCGATTGTCGTAGCCTTTGTTGTCCAAAGGGAATTGAATCCACGAATTGAATAATAATAATAATAGTAAGATATAGTTAACCCCGCTCACTCTATGGAAACAGAGTGCTGGGTGCTTCGACAATAAGGTTGAAGAATTGTTCGTCCTCCTGGAATTATTAACGTTATTAATGAATACAAAATGAAATTGGTTCGGTAGTGATTAATGGGTGGAATATTTGCGTATTTTGTGACGCGATAATTTAATCGAATTATTATACGAATTTAGTGCCTGTACCAAGTGCATAGAAAGAATAAAGCATGCAGAACGATCACACAGGAGAAAGTAGGGAAGTGAAGTTAGATAAGAAGTTCGAAGAGAGCCTGCGTCAGATGAGAAGCTATTGCTCTCACGATGGAGTTTCGAAAGTCTTTCGATTTGCATCTACTTTGTAAGGATGACCATAAATCCCTCCAGCTAAATCCACGCACAGTTCTCCTCCTATAGCTGATTCGCTATTTTCTCTCATTTTTTAAACAAACTTGCAATTCTACATGTGAACTTCGTCGAATTAATGAGTGCAATAGGCATGAAACTAGGAACTACTTTCATTAATACATCCCCAACCACACAAAACACATCCAGTTTCATTAACTCGAACCTCGTTCGAAATAAAAAAAAAATACCCGCTCCAAGGGGATCGGCGATAAAAGGCCAGCTAAAAAGTCACGAACTTAAGGGTTGAGGATCCCTCGGTAAGAGGCAATCACGTTAAAAACATCGGGAAATCAACCCCCTGAAAAGCAACCGGTTCCGATCGAAACCGGCCACTAAATTCGAAAGCTAATCCCGAGGCAACAGTCCACTCCTTACCACGCCCCTCTGGGGAAAAAAGCAAAATAAAATAACGAGAGCGGAGTAAAAGTCGTCCACGATGAAACCTTTCGACCTCATGTAAATCCCCCCGCCCCCTCTCGTTAATCTAAGAACACTGCCGATTTCGATTTCGAGGAGAACCGCGCATAGAAGCGTCGAAAGAATTGGCAAAATAGCAAAAGAGACGAGGATGGTCGTCCGAGGACGATAAAGTCGAGTAAAGGGCAGGGAGGCGATATTTCAAGGGTGGCCCGCCCCCGGACACGAAGCACGCCAAGTTCCTTAGGTCCGTGAGTAAAGCGAGCGAGTGGACTAGTTAGGACAGACTGCTAGGGACAACCAGCATAAATTCTCCAACTACACGAGGGATGACCAACCTGCACGCAAAGTCCCATGATCTTTTTCCACCCCGCGGGTCCCCCTTATCCGGTCTTGGTCTGGAAACGTTTCAGCTGCGTTTTCAACGAGATCCAGGCTTTGATTTACATTCGTTAGAGCGCTGGCTATTCTGGCTAGAATACATTCATCAAAGGACACCTGGCGAATTTATGATTGCAATTATCTGCCCTGCTCTCCGAAACTGTGGTATCAATGCGCGTTTCGAGCTGCACATGGACGGTTCTGAAGAATTCTCAATTTTTACTTGGAGATTTGAAGGTATTTGTAATAGGGTGGTTGGACGTACTTTTAACAGGCTTCTCATTGAAACCTGGGTGATAGTAATGATCTGATTGCAAACGTAATTGTAAATGCAGCAATTAAAATTAAAATAATTTTGATTGTATCATATATTGAACACTCAAATATTGAACGAAACATATTCTTCACAATGAATCGTATTTCTCATCCATTACCGTTAAAAGCCAAGTATCAATGTATCGGGACGAGTATACAATTTACACAATTTTCTACAAAAATTCCAATAACTCCCTCCATCGGTAAACCATCGACGCATAAAATCTGTAGCGAGCAGCAGAGAGGGGGGGAAAAAATGTCGAAACCCAATTCTTCGCGGAGAAGCGTGTCTTAAATTCGGCCACTTTTCTCCAAGCATCCACTCCGTCGGCGTTATCGTTTCCACCCACGAACTCGATGCCCATTGAGCGGCTTGAGACCGGCGAATCGAAGCTTAACGAGTGGCCTTTTTTTCCCCGCAATTAATGTTCCAAGACGCTTGGACGTTCCAGACGGTGCCGAGGAATGTCTCGGGGGGATTGTTCGGCACGCAAAGGTCGACAGGGTGACAGGCGGTGGAACGTCACACGGTGGACATTCTCGACACATACCGATCGACTTGGAAATGCCAAGCGGAATCTCCTCGACGCAGTCCTTCCTGGGTCCTTTCTGACAGAGATATTTCGGATTCCAAGACGACGCTGGATCTTCGGTTCGTCCTTCCGTTTAATGGCCTTCCGCTTCGTTGCTCAGATTCGTCTGTGATTCATTGATTTGAGAAAGAACGAAATTTTTGTGGCGACGATATTCTAGCGTTAGTTGTTTGTGTTTTTGTGTTTGTATTTTTTAGCTTCTGATTGGGACGTTGTTTTCGTTGCTTTAAGAGTAGAAATTTGCGTTGATTTTGAAAATATACGGGGGGATATGATTTGTTTCGCGATGAGCGATTGTTCATTTAGTTGTTGTTGTATTTTTCTTTTGGTATCGTGATTCAATTAGAATTCTTTCGAAATACCAACGCAAGTATGTGGATCGCACAACAAAAGCTAGAAATATTTAAAGCGCCGGAAATGTAGTAAAGTGTGGTGTCGAATAGTACAGTGGTCTTCTCCCTTTAATAACTGTCAATGGGTAGCCGAAACTCGATGGAACAATCTCTACTTTAAGAAGTACAGCTACTAAGATTTATGTACCTTGTTGCACAGATTTACAAGTAGTTTATGCAGAATAATTTGAGCATTTGGTGCCTGTCTTTGGCGCTGAAATGCAAATAAACAAAAATAGATTAAGCTCTCTACTTTCCACCTGTAAGATTTGGAGAATTGTGTAATTGTGTTTAATCTTTAATTTTTCAGGCCATAGGAAGCAATTACGAATACCCCAAATGTAAGTGGTCGCCTAAAACAAAGCTCACAATCGTTCTTACATTAGGCCACGCTAAGTTACAATTTTTATTTTCTCATGTAAAAGAACCAAACAAAAAACGGATCTCCCATATTTATTAATCCAGAATTTCTATAGAAGAGAACTGCCACAATTTCATCAGACCAATGCAGACGAACATTAACAAACCCCAAATTTTCAAGGAGAACGTCCACGACGATAAATCTGATCCACGGTTGCCGGTCCGTGACTAGAAGTTATTACGAACGAAAGTGGAGCCGGTTTCCGCGAAGTGACGGTCGAGACTGTCATAGAATAATACAGGAATGCCATTGTAAACGTCAGTGGGCGACGGTGGCGGCGTTGATCGATGGCCACCCGTCGGTTGGCACCACTTTTAATTAAACCGCCCTCAAGATTAGCTCCCCTCTTCTTCTTCTTCTTCTTCTTCCATTGCTGCTACGCCTCGACGCCTTGTAATTGTTTTAAATCTCACCCCCCCCCCCACCCTGACCCTCAGCGACTCCCCGCTGGCACTTTAGTCGAGAGAAAAAAAACCGCAGCTCGTCGGGGGTGACAGATTCACCCGTTTCGCTGACATTTATAAGGTTGTCCAGTAGAGGGTTGAATCGCGTTACCCCTTTCAGTTCTTCGAAATAGATTGGGTTGTTATTTTTCTTCTTAATTCGCGCGGTGATTGAGGAATAAAGATTTTTTTGGAGATTTTCCTCTTACGTTTGTAGAGGCGCATGGTGCACAGGGGGGTGGGGGTGAATGAGGGTGGAGCTTGATGGAGTCGAGGGGCGATTTGGGGATCAATTATCGATTTCATTGGAAATGAAGGCACAGACGGCCACGTTCGTGGAGGAATTAAGTCCAAGATGGGAAGCAGTGTCTGATTCCACGGTTTGATTGTTTGTTTTAATTGCTGGGACGCGTCTGGGTTAATTTTTTTATGATGTAGCATCGTGTAATACAGAAAGGGGTGCGAATTGTTAGATAGCAGATTTTCTTTTGTGAAAGCTGTTTGTCTTGGACACAGATTACCGCTACTATATTTATAATGTATGCCCAATTTTATTGCAACGCCAGGTCATGATTTGAAATTAACACAGCTTTTCTATTTAAATGAATTTATTCGCGCCGCATTTTCTTCAAGATATTAAAAACAATAGTAACAATAAACTTCATTTAAAATACAACGTGAGGTATGGGCGAATTGAAAGATCAAAATTTAAAAGCTCTAAATAAAAAAGTTAAGCCAATGTATATCCGTGGTACATACAAGACGAGCACACGATACAAGGGTTGAAAAAAACCGTACGAACCTTTCGTTCGATCGAATAATTTGTATATATATCTCGTTCGAACTGGTCCTCGCTGAAATCACCCCAGTGCCGTTCCCCCTCGTCTCCCCCAGTTCCTCCAGAAGTTCTGCCTAACAGTCGACCGAACGTGGCTGCCTACCTATCCATAACGTTCGTCGAAACACTGCACTGTAACGGCAGTGCAAGTCGAGATGTATGGTAATTGTACGTGGCTAACTTACAGACTCGAAATGGCCCCGGGGCCCGAGGTATCATCTGGTTGTATCACTGACACAACATCCGGCCACAGACAGCAGAACTAGCTGCGAAAACCACCCTCCACCCCCGTCATTTTCCTGTTCTAGCTCGGGCTGCGAGCTACACCAGAGACAGAGTTCGAAGTAGTTCGAAGGTCTGCCTTCGAGAGACTTTCCCCGATGGGTATACTTGTGGGGGTAGCGGGAAGTTATAACGATTTTCCGGGTCCATTCGTTTCGTTCGACGATGCTTAATTGAGTATAGTGCATCGATATGCGCCTATGTGCAATTGAGAAGGATAGGAATTTTCGTTCGGCAATCGGGACACGGGATCGTACGTAGAAGTATTTTTGGATTTAATGAACCGATGTACCAATTTTTTAAATCGAAGTACTGAACTGAATACGCTGCGTTCATTTTATTATAAGTTTATTCCACAAGTCTCTGTTTATCGCAGACTTACTTTCTTCTTTATAATATAATATTTATGTCTGTGTATAATTTCAGCCTCTTTTAATACTTGGTTTGCAAATTCCTTTGTACAGTTACTGTGAAATGGGTATTGTTTCACACAATCGCATTCGAGCTCTGCTTCGTTTCATGTTTAAATACGACCCTGTGGAACGAACAAATGACACATATCGGTCACCTCTGAACTTTCCTATTTCCACTCCATAAATTACATGAACGCACAGCACGAGCCTGGGATAACACGTTGATACAACAAATTCGCTATAAACACTGACTACTCACCGTTCGATCAACTTTTCTCAGCCGTGCCACGGCTATCAGAGCCGCGCACAAAATAATATGATACTACACGTTTCGATCCGCGCCACCGCCACTCGAAAAACCAAAGCCGCGACCCAAAATAAGAAATGGAGCAGCCGTAGCCACCGTCAAAGTCCCCCAGACGAGATCAAAGGAGCACAGAACGATAGCGAGTTTTTCGCGTAGCCTCGAGTGGCGTGTTTATCAGTCCGCCTGAGGACATTGGCCAGACGCGGTTCTATTTTCGTGCATCACTTCGTCGCTGTTCGCCTACCTGTCTCGTGTTTTCTCGCGTCCACCAGGCCAAGCCCCGACCGATCGTCCGAACAATAAACACGCCACGGCCCGGATTCCATGGAATTCCAGCTGGCAATTGGCTCGATCGTCCGCGACTGCTCCCAAGACGCCACTTCCGTGGCTCGACCAGCATCTTCGCGGGAAATTGTTCGCGGTTTATGCACGTCAGCCCGTGGCAATTCGATGCAGCAAGCGGCGCTGGCAGTAATTTACCGTGCGGAGCAATGCTGGGCCCCCATCGGGCACAGGAGAGTTGGTCAGGTATTTTTGGGGGAGAGAATGCGGCTTCCGGAATGGCTGCAGACGTCTCGAGCGATAATTACTCGGACGTGTTCCCGGCCGACGCGGATGTTAGCTTGTTCGCGTGTTT
This sequence comes from Nomada fucata, assembly GCA_948146005.1. Lineage (NCBI taxonomy): Eukaryota > Metazoa > Arthropoda > Insecta > Hymenoptera > Apidae > Nomada > Nomada fucata. The sequence continues at coordinate 9,781,605 of OX411275.1, read as the reverse complement.
TCCGGGCTTTTCGAGTTTGCCGGGGGGAGTTAGGTGGCGCGGATGGCCCCACGGGAATTCGTTTGGACGGGTGGTGGCTGGGTGGTTCTGGCACGACGAAGGTCGCCGCGGAGGGTATTGGTAATTTAGAGTGGTCGTAAGGCGTTTAAGATGAGAGGAACATTGGTTTAGTCGATTTCGTTGACGAGCTGCGGTAAGCAACTATAGACGCAATATTTTTGGAGCAGCGAATTTATCGTAACTATCATAGACAGCTTTTACAACTGTCGATGTGCTTCGTGCAATCCTGACAATTTGTTATACCGATGATTTTAGTTGCAATTATTAAATTGCACTATGTAAGTAGCGTTAAAGCGACTGTATGGCGTTATCCCTGTGTTACGTGATTTGTCGTGGGCACTAATAATTTTCTGACTACACTGACAGCGTAGAGAAATGTGTGCGCCCAGGAACAGATAACTGAATGCCCAATAGCGACCGTCATATAATTGTTTGCAACGATGGAACGTAAACTAGCTCCACGAGCACTGTGTCTGAAATGACTCACCCTGCGCGAGGAACAACAAACCGTTCAAAACGTTTTCGAGCCCGACCAAAAACACGCGCCACGAAATTTATGTTTCCGTTTGAAAAATGATCGCCACCCTACGAAGCTTCCGCGGGAGAAGAATTTTGGGCCGCCTTCGTTGAACGGAAAATATTTATAGTCCGGCGAAATTTATAGAAAAGAACCTCGATTTTCCAAATTTCATGAAAAATACCGATTTTAGGGAATCCTCGTCTCTCCAGTACTGTCGAAGAAATATGTGAAATAAATGAAATTCATATTCCATGTATCCCGCGTCAATATAAATTACAAATCGAAATTCTTCGAATTCACAAAAAATTCTCCGTTTACCAAATACTACGCGCACGTGTCGTAATATCGCACGCGTGTACAAAGCAAAAGATACAAGACGTAAAATTCCACGCTTTTCCAATTGCAACGAAAATTTCCATTGCGAATTTAAAGACCTTCGCCTCGCTGTCGTCGCTTTTAATAACGAAACCCTCGTAATTTTCCCGAGTTTTCCCGCGCCTCTTCTCGTCAGTTCATCGTGCTCGTGCGGAAATATTAAGTTGGCCATTTTACTTTGTCATCTCCGGCTCATCCCGAGTGTCAACGGGGCTGCATTATGAATAACGGGGCAATTTAAAATTCATTAGAAGCCACGGGTACAGCGTCGGCACCCCCTTAGCCTGTCACTCCGTCTCGTTCCCCAATAGGCGCGGGGGGGATAATTGTTCGTCACTGAAGCCGCTCGACAGAAGAGGAAAGACTCCAGCCAATCTGCCCTGCCAGGGCCTCTTGTTTATTTAAATAATGTACAGGGGGTGAACCTGGAAATAGATGACTACAAAAGCCCGAAATCCGGCACGCGAACACACAGAGAGAAACTTGTGGCAACGGTGAAGGGAATCCACTCGCCATTCCGTGGAATATTATTCGCTTCTATGCTTGTTGTTAATAGTCATTTAGTACCATATAACGTAATTTCAGTTAATCTTTTTCACGAAAGTACTGTTTAGTAATGTTGAAGCTGCCAACGAATCGTTTTTCTTAGATTTGGAGTGTTAGGAGGGAATTGGATAATTGAGTGAAATCCGGGAATCGGGAGCGGCTTGATTATTTTTTAATAACTCAACTATAACTTTAAATGTATTGATACGTGTTTATGTAAATAATTGCAGGAATGTTTGTGTGAGTGGATTTATTCAGCTTGAAGCGTAATCGTGGGCGGCAAGTAGATTGAGACGCGCGTGGTAAGACAAGCAATTATATAAACTATCACGTCGATACTGTAACAATTAAATGTAATTAACTGTTTAATGTAATCTGAAATTATTGTGAATCAACTTTTACTAACTAAAATCTCAATTATAATATATAAATGTATTTAGCCTTTAATACAAATTGCATCCATATACAGTATTACACTATAAAGTATCGATTCGGGTGAACCTTTAAAAAATTATGACGCCGTTAAAAATATTTGACAAAGCATAAGTAAAGTACAATCAGTTTTGTGTCCTTACTTTGTAACTCGATGTAGTACCCGCTCAAAACATATCTAAGCGGTTCTAATATATACAACAGCAACTGCAATAAGAATATTAAGAACAGTGCACTTGCCACAAAAAATATCTCAACCAGAATCGTTACTCCCAGTTAATCTTCGAAATTGCCTCGTCCACTGACAAACAAATTCTTTGTATTTGCATTCAATCTTTAAATAACCACCCTTACACGAGTCACCCATGGTTCGTGGGCGCCCCATCGTGGTTTGCGTCGAAAGAACGGAATAATAGAGATTCGGAAAGGGCCGAGGTGGGAACGGAGGCAACGACGAGGACGCGGAACACGGTTCAAGGGTGGATCAATCGCACCTCCCGTTCCGGGATGGCCTGTTCTTTATAAATGAGGGAACGAAGGGGGTGGACCGGAGGCTGTCGGGATCGGGGGGCGAGTTTCGAAGCTGCAGTTTAGATATTCACCGGTTGATTACCGTCCCGATGGGGTAGGCCCATGGAAAAGGGGAATCCCCCGGAGGACGCTAACTCGACAACTGACAAATTAGCCCGCCGCCACGACGACACTTGCAAAATGGGTCGACAAGAAGCTGGCCGATTCGCTTCGAATTTGACGCAGTTGCCCCGTGGATGAAGTTCGAAACGGCTGATCGAAAGCAATTTCGTCGGTTCCATAGGATTGAACGATCCTTGGTCGAAGCGGAGAATACACCAATATTCTAATCGGTGATGGGGATCAATTCTCCTGCTAATTAGTTGTAGCTTTTAGCGCGCTTAGGAGTGACAGTATTAATTGTGATTCTTTATGAAATGTAATACTCTGTGTGATTGTAAATTGTACTCTGGGAGTAGCTGCGACAGGGAGAATAAAGTTTGTTAAAAAATTATACTCTCCACAAACAACAAAAATAACAAATAATTCATTTGTATTCCTGAATATATGCATACAATCGATGTACAGCTTTGCAAGTTTACATTGGAAAATAAATTAAACGAGTAATGCTAGTTTCTACTTCCAACGAATACAGGTAATAATACAATTTTAATCGAAAATCGTACTCTTTCGAAATCACAATGATGAACCCTTCGGTTAACCCCATCTTAAAAATGCACAATTCTCCTGCACGAACAGAAGTAGCAAAAAAAGGTCGCGTTTCCAATATTTACCCTTCCCTGCGCAAGCAAGTGCCACGAGAAAAGCAGGATCGGTCAAAATCAGTAGCGACGTCCCCGGGCCGCCGTTTCCCGGGGGCGAATTCGACCCCAGCAGACCGCTTTAAAACCGAGGAAATTCCTCGTTGGCTTCTAAGTGAATTGAAAGTAAAAAAAAAAAAAAAGGAACGCCGTACCCGCCGCGCAAGTAATGTCCACGGTTAGGGGGTGGATCGGGGTGAATAGCTTGGCCAATACTTTTCGCATCGGATACGCTGCGCCGGCAGGGGGATTGTTATTCGTGAGACGTACGAGCACGGTGTCGCTTTCACTAGAGTCGGTTACTGATAAACGAGCGGTTTCACCCCCACGTTCTACCCCGTGAATGTAAACTCACCCTTGCTCGACTGACACGCTCCAAGCGGAGCTCTGGTGTAAATCGTTCGCCGACTTAAACGATTGTCGACGACAGACCCGGGATTAATCGTTGCGATTTCGATTTGTGGATCGTGGACACCTCGATGATTTAATAATTGTTTCTAGCTGAATTCGAAATTTATCGTAGCAGTGAACTTCTTTTTAGGGTTGAAATTGAATCGTTTAAAAGGAATTCTAGGCTCGAGTGGGCTGGACTTTTAAACGACGCGTACTTCACTTCAAGAGTTTTGAGTAATATTTTCATAAAACATTTTGACGTTTCTCTTCCTTCTTTTCGATAATATATTATTATATATTGTTCCAAATTGTTGTTCCAAAAGTTTCTTTCGTCGTCTTACTAGATATTAACTGCAAACAAACACCTAGGAGGAGTGCAATATTTTTAAATGGTGCGCGATACGTTCTTTTTCACCATTCTCCTTCACCCCCCCCCCCCCCAAGCCTCATGTAATCATGCTTTAACATGTTTTTTATTTTCTGGCTAAATATTGATCAACATGATTTTTATCTCATCTAAAGAGTCGAAAGACTAAACGTTGCACAATAAAACCGAGCAGTCAAACAGCGAAAGAATTTGGGACAACCCCATAGAAATTCCTGCTATTTTCTTGTTACTATAATAATTTGATATTGAACCCCATCTGATAGAAATTGGATAAACACACACAGCTGCGTTTCTACCTGACTAAAATAACAAACACCTACACGTACAATGCCAGTAAATAATTGTTTTAAACCGAGAAACCTTGAAACCGACGTTTCAACGGGCTCGGTAGCTCCAGTGTTAAACACCGCACGTCGACACCTCCCCCATAAATTGCAAGAAATTAATGAACCCCACCATCGATCCGACCCCACGCGCGACCTGTACAGCCGAGGTGGCACGATTTACGCGTCCACCGAAAGGTCGTACGCGACGAATCGCGGAACAAAAGCATCTCCTACGTGCGCTGCCGAACGGTGGAACGTCACGTTCACCGTCGGACCTCCAGGGAACGATGTCTCAAACGAGCTCGGGGAGCTAGCTCGTGACGTCGTGACGCACCTGCACCGAATTCCGTCCAACGTGGAAAGTATTGACCCCGTGAAGCATGGGGTGGCCACGGTACCGACTTACGTGGCGCGACGCGTGTACTTACACACGCATGCCTGCGGGACGATAAGTTTGTCATAGCCAATTTATACAATTGGCACGCTGGCTTGCTACGCTATTCGCCACTGGGGACCCACGAATTTATGGCTAATGTCCCTCCCTCCGTTGCCGTACGTCTTTCGTTCTGTCTCGCCGTGCCGGCCCGTGGAAAAATAACAGCTATTCCAGCGGTGGAATGATGGCACGTCGCGGACGCGACCCGTTGCGATACCTCAATGCGATGGGGTGGTTTTGACCTGGGTATCGGGACGCGGCGTGATTAATCGCATCGTTTACCCGGGTTTTGAATTGAAATTTTTTAGTTGGTTTTTTTTAGGTGCCCGTATTGCGAATTTCCGTTGCTGGTGTTTCCGTACAGCGATAGAATAGTTTATGTAACGGTTTTGAATAGAAATTTTTATCGTCGACCCGAGGAGCGTTGGTCTTTGACTGAACTTAATGTTTTTAAACGACGCTGAATCCTGGATCGTTTGGTAATGATATTGTATAAATGATTGATGGACCAATATCGATCCATAGGACAATTGCTGTGTCTCCTAGTTGATACTACCTGAACCAGATAATATGTACATAATCGTTTATGATCTTCGCGTTGACCTTCGCATACTTTCGTATTCGAAGTTTTCTCTGAAAATTCATTATCATACTTGTGTATTTGCATACTTACACCATCGTCCCACAGCGGTTACCCTTCTCTAAATTCATAAAATGTATCTACATTTCGAAGGGTTACAGATAAACCCACCCCTTTATCTCGCCGGCAGTCGTCCAAGGGAGAAGTAACCTCGATTGATATTACACGATGGCCAATGTTTGTTTTGATTGCGCGAAGAACACGTCCGGGAGCAGAAGTTTCACCCTTCTCCGCGATCCCTCCCCTATTGGTATTCAGCCAGGGGATCCCTTGGATCCGTGTTTCGACGCCGGGGACATGTGTCACCGTGAACGATAGGTGGCGGTGGCGGTGGCCGGAAATAGCTGTTTAAAATTGCATCGATGGCCCGCCGTTAGAGACACGTGCGCTTTTTAATGTCCCGGCGAATGCTTACGATAATGTCCTTTAAGCTTTTATTAACGGTTAGCTGAGGTACGTGGGCCGAATCGCCGTGGCCATTCGCATGCGACATCACGAACGGCCCTGGGATCTCCTCGGGGAGATCTGATAACACGTAAGACATTTATTTTTTTTTTTTCCCCGGGAAGGCCGCACCGAACCGTCGATTCATTTCGCGTGTAATCTTTTTTGCGGGCCGTGGCTACGACAGCGTTGGAGGGTTTCCCTCGTGTAGCGAGGATCGCGAAGCTTCCTTCTGTAGAGATATCGAAAGCCATCGTACATAATTGTTTTCGGTAGGCTGTCTTAATAAAATTATGATTTCCAGTTGGATTTGTTTGGTAGAATTTTGTGATTATACGATTTTATCTTGGAGGGATTCATATTATTCATGGGACGACAGATGTAATAGATATGTGGACTACTGTGGAGAAGCTCATTGTTGCACCTAATGAGTGATATCGTAATAATAACAATAATATACCTTCATCATTTCTTTCTTATCTTTTATAAATATTTTGTTAACATCATTCTTCCCAATATTTTAATTATCCTTTCTGGACACGATATAACGGTAAATATTCTTCTGCGCATCGCACGCATCTCACTCCTACGTTTGAAAAGTAAATTTGAACGCACAGTGTTCGAATCAGAAGTTGGGGCAATCTGTGAACAACGTATCTAACGGGCAACACGCGACTTTGGTAGTTTCGGATCAATAGGGGGGCAATCGAAAAGAGAAAGAGAAGTGTCCATTATGGCATTAAGCGCGTGAGAGGGTCTCCGGTCTCCTGGGGAGAAAAGTTTTGGCAATGATTAACCGGACTCTGGGCTGCGGCTTCGATGAGTCGATGGAACTCCAGCCGGGGTTGATTTGCCGGGAATAATTATGTCCTGCTAGGAAAGTTACGGCAACGACTACTTACGTGTTCACTAGGACTTTCTTGCTGCTCGACGTGTGAAACATACGTGATTGTGCTTGCGCGAAAATCAATTTATACGGCCGACTATTTCAGTCAGATTGATCCAAGCGATCTATTCTGATCCCCATTTTTAACAGTACAGTACAGTCTGACGGTACAATATAAAGTCTATTTGCTGTAATACATTTTAAAACGGTTCACATTGAATCTATTACTTTTCGAATTTTAGTGTCCTACTATTTTTTATTCCATTTTTACGTATTCACGAATTATCTACCATATATAAACATCTAATTACTATAATTCAATCCAAATTGGGAAATGGCAATTATCCCGATTATTGTGAACCACGAAATATCGATCATGTGAAACCACAGTCGAGTATCTCCATTTAATGATTTGGAGAATTAAAACTATTTGTACACATATGTATAAATCAGGGCAGCCACGTTTAAGCTGGATATTGCTAATCGAAGTTAGCAACGGGAAGAATGTAAAACAGCGGAGTAACGATACTGGAAAAGCAGACTGTCTGGCGAATCTGTCAATAAACCGCCGAAAGTGCAACCGAGCTAGAACTTTCAAGAGGTTGCGGTGAGGCTCCGGTGAGATCCGGAATATTAAATTTTGGGTTATCCACAGAAAAATTCGTCCAGTGCAACAAAGATTCACTGACCTCGGAGAACATGATGTTAATGGTACTGAGAGGGCCGCTTGCCTCAGTCAACCTCCTGAAAAAACTCGTCAACCCCTTTTTCAACAGAAATCTAACTGCTGGCAAGATATCTTGTTTTCTATTCTGAAATATTAGCAGATCGCATAACGCCTCTTTTACACCAGACTACAACGTAGAAATTGAGAAATCTAGATGAGATTTTAGAATTAACGTATGGTAAAAAAAAAAAAAATGGTAGTTGAGCTTGAAATTTTGTCTAGCTTATAAAGATACTTCGATTGCTTTCTTGGCTGTGACAATATTTTAAAAAATAATTATTGCGTGAAAAGATCAGCACTTACATTAACATTAACCTGAGTTTAAATATTATTGGATATTAAGTATTTTGAGACCGAAGTATCAACATTTCCAAACGTTAAGATTCTTAGAAACCGGATCATTAATACAATACAAAAAATTGAATATTAACATTTTCTACAATTACTCTGAAATCAACTATAAAACCAAACTGCCCTTTACTCTCGTAGCGCCGATACGACATGTCCAAGATGGGGACAGGAAAAAGTCAGAGGGAATGTTCTCCTGGCTGAAGGACATCCTGAAATCTGGTAAGCGAATCAATTTCTCCCGATCAAACTAATCCCCATCTATCCAACGATCACCGACAATCGACTAATATCTCCTGTCGATCCGCTCTCAAACTAAAACATTTCGCCGATATAAATATTAAGCAATAGTCGCGATCTCAGCGCTAATGTAACGCTTTATAGGCGTTAACGTCCACGGAGTTCGAAACGCGATCCAATGCGAGGCGACAGTGCACAATAATCCGAGGAATCTCCAAACGGAATTAAATAATAACAAACTGGAGAACAAGATTAGCGCGAGCATCGGCTCCATTGGCGTGTCGCTTAAGAACCCGGAACCTCCCGTTTCTTCCTTAGGGAACACGAAAAACGAGATCCATTTCGATAACGGCTGGTCGTATCTCGACTCGCGGTCAAGTCGAAATTCGCACGAACACAAGTACAGGGGCGATCTCGCCAGCGTTGGCCATTCGAGGCGAATCAATAAGCTGCCTATGCGCGACGTGTTTTTGTCCACGCCGGAGAGAACGGACATTCAAGTTCGAACGATCGTGGGCTGTATGCCTAGGAATACGAAGCCGCCGATCAGGGAGCCGAACATGCCCGAGAAGCAAGAGAAGAAGGACGACAAGAAGGAGAAGAAGAAGAAAAAGCCAGTGATACGAATGGAAGGCGGACTGTTAGATAATTTTCCAAAGCAGTCCACCACCGGAGGAGAGAAAGATCTTCACGATAATCTTGGCGTGAACTTCTGGTATCAGTGGGCGATCAGACTGCCAGAGGAGAGACCGGCGCAGAAATTCGGCAACAATTATGACGCTCCTGCCTACAGCCTGAACACCATCCAGGGTAGAAAAAATTTCCACGTGAACATGAGCTCCGCGAAAGACGTCAGCAAAGAATCGGAGATCGCGAAGGAGCTGCCCGTGGAGAGCATTGTTAAACCTGCGGAGGCCGGCACCATCATCGAAAGCAAAGAGAAGGCGAACGCAGAGAGCGCGGCCAGCGCAATGAAAGCATCGCCAAGCTCGTCGAACGAGGCGAGCGTAGCCGACGAAGAGTACAACGTTCCCAGTAACGCGACATTCGATGCAGAAATTTCTGCGTGGAAAGACCTCGCAATGAGGTCTAAAGTGCAAGCGGATCCGTCGAAGGAGGAGTTCAGTGAAACGGAACGAAGGCCACGGCCTGAGATGCTGTCGATCAGACCCGAACCACCTGAGCCGAAGCTGGACGTCAAAGCGGTGCAAATTGCCAGCAGCGAAGAGGACCGGGACGAAGACGAGGAGTCAGACGTGCACAGAGAGATGAAGACAGCTTTGAAAGCGATCGACGGGAAACGACCGGGGACAATCGACGCCCAGAAGCTGGACAACAAGAAACTGCACACCGGGATGTTTTGTTTCTGGAAAGGAAAGTTCCGTCGCTACGAAAGGACCCAGCTGAGGGGAAGTTCGTTGCTGCTCGACTTCTCGAAGGCCCACAACGCAACGAATCGCACGTTCGTCTCGTCTAGTTACTCGACGGAGGCCAACAGCACCTGGGGTACTCTCGATCATATTTTATCGAAGGGAAAGAGAACGGAGGAGGTGAAGACGGGACAGCCGGACGGCGTTATGAGGAATCGGGACACGGAGAAGGCGAACGCCGACAGGGTGGAAACTTTATCGGTGAGCGAGGCTGCCTCGGATCGGCGTCAAATGAGCTCCGACGACGAGGAGGCAGATTTCGGGGATGGTTTTAACGCGACCGCGGACAAAGAGACCGAGGTGTCTTTGGGCCACGCGCAACCGAATGCTCACGAGAAGCGCGACAGAGCGATGCACATGGTTAGTGAAAGGGATTCGAAGGTTTACGATCCTGGTGATTATCCGCGTGCCGAGACTGCAAATTTTCAAGGGAATCTTAGTTACCAGCACTACGAAGACGACTTTTATCCCAGTTACGATAATATGGCTTTGGAACGACTGGCAGGTAAGAGGACAGAGAGATTTTTCTGCTTTTCTAGTCAAGCTTATTTATTTTTTAGTTTATTTAAAGTCGCATCGACTTGCCAAGCCATTAGGCTAGTGTCAAGCTTACTTGTTAGACCATTCTGTGCCAGGCATTCTTGAAAATCAATCTTCCTTACGTTTCGTGAACATCAATGCCAACTTAGGAATGTTTATTAATGGGAGAATGAGACATTAATATTTTGCAAAATCGAGAATCTCTACCTTTTTCATATTATGCTACTATTATTTAGAATATTCGAAATATTTCGTAGAAATAATATTGCGACATTGCCGTACGCAATTTTAGATAATGCACCTACTGAGAGGACGCAGAGCAATAAGCATCGACAACCCATGTTAAACAAACAGTCCAATTGGACGAACAACGAAAGCAACGAAATCTTCACCGCGGATAATGAAGCGAACGCTAATTTGAACGAATACGACGAGGGAAATTACATAAAACTGCCCGGCGATCCTTACCCATATAGCAAGGAGCATTTCAACAAATGGAAATTACCCAGGGAGGCAATTCGTGTTGGTCATGCAACGAATCCGAAGGAAGATGATTTGTTCACGATGCATGACAGCAATAGATTAATCGAATACCACCCATCTCGAAAAATGTCCACAACGCGCTCTTCTTATTTGAATGTAGGTGTACGTCGATAAAATATCTGTGAAACATAGCGAAACAAGTAACATTTGTGAGCCTGTACAATTCTTTAAACGTGGTTCGAAATTTTGCTCACGAATAAAATGTTTGTTCTATAAAAGCTTTTGTTCGTTGTATAAAACGACAGTTTTATATTCTATTTGCTATTAGAAGCCTTGATGGCTACCTCTTCGGTACAGTGAATCAAAAATCAATAAAATAAAATCGCAAAACTATTGGTTAACCACAGTGTTATGCTTTGGCTTATCATTTATCCGGGCACCACTCTACACGCAATGTTTCGTACACAATGTGTACAAATTTTATTATTATAGCAACATTTCAATACAACGACACCACAATTTATCAACAAAATTTCCAACACAATATACAAACGCAAAGCTTGATGGTTGAATATTTTATAAATTAAATATTATGTGTATTAATAAGTTCCCCTGATAAAATTCTAATCTGATATCCTCGTCAATATTTCTTCGATTACATCTGGACTTTGCAGCTGACTGCACCCCTTTTCCGTCCAACGTGCCCGCTATGAATACACATAACAAGCTCCACGTATCTTTCCTGGATGAAAAACCAGTGACAGTGACCAGTTCCCTGCTGATATTATCCACCACGCGAAGAATTATCCCATGGAGTCTCAAGCAAAACTAGACTTTCGATTCGTCCATAAAACAACGATGCATCTCAAAGATATCGCCAATGGACCCGACGCGAAGATCAATGTCGGCTTCCCATTGAATTCTATTGGATTTAAAAGTCCAAGCCTCGTAGCGTTTCGATGAACCTTTTGTTCCTATAGCCGATCACGACGCTCCAGGAAATAGTTCTCAGAGCAATAAACTTTTGATACAAAGTGAACTTACGATATCGTGGTTAGATCGCGATAATTAATAGCGGAGATCCACCGGACCAGAACCATCGTGTCCAGGACGGTGCACCTGGCCATTATGCGATTTCTTGCGTGGACCTACGCTTGGCGTAAATGACCGACGGCCAGGCCTGATCGTAATTAGCCGGTATTTGCGTTGCATTAGCGCCGAGCATCCAGTGATCGTGGCTAACAAACGCTGGCAATTAATAAAGTGTACGGGACTAAGGAGTTTGCTATTAAATAACGATTCCGGGGAACGATGTTTTTTATAGCGCATAACTGCGCGATAAACCCTGCTTGGATCGCCTTTTTGTGAGGCGATACCGTGGAATAAAAATCATTCATTTTTTGTCACCCAAAGATGTTTCATGCCGGAGGGAAATGTATCCTCAGTGTTCGACAGTTTCTGGAGAATTGAACTGGAAACGCAGGTCAGGTTTTCTTGTTCAAAATATAGATTTCGTGGAAATGAAATATTATATACGGACAGAAAAAATAAAGAAAGGATTTAGCTGCAGCAGTTTCAATAAAATAAAATATCTGTTGAAACGTTTATCCAAGCGCGTAATAATTATTATAAGAAAGTTCGATACAATGTTTCGAACTACTAATCTGAAAATACAATGTGCAGAATTGCATCCTTCCGAAATTAACACCAATTACGCTACACAAACGTAATCGTTCCTATTTCCTTTTCTGTGATACTTTTTCCGTCGTAAGAAACGAGTCGGTTCTAGCGTGGCAGACTGCGAAAATCCTTTTTTCCAAACAGTTCCGCAAATTATGTTATTGCCAATAAAATTAACAACGAACGCAACAGACGTTGCTCCATCGTCTGTTCAGCAAAACACTTTCATAGTCGCCAGAACGAAAATTACACCCTAATCATTATGATCCGCGTAATCATTGATCATCAACTTTACACAGGCCATAAACACTTAATTGCTCATTTTACACTCGAAAGGCCTGGCTAATATCAGCTCAAATAGAAGCCAGCTCCGCAAAGGAATATTAAAGTTAGAACAGCTTTTTTCGCTAAACATTCTGACGAATTAACGCCAAATTTGATACCTCTGGATATATGTGTCGAGCAGAAACGCGGTATCCAAAGTCGCGTACAATGGATCTTCCGACTTCATCGGACGCAGTTAGTCTATCGACGAGTGACGGACCTCCGCCGCCCTTAAGTGAACCTACTCACGTGGACAGCGCATCCGGCGAAGTGGAAGAATCGAGGAAAGTCAGCAAAAAGGATCCAGGTTCCCATATGGAAATGGTGGAGCTGGATATGCACATGCCCCCGCGCGGTATGAAAAAAAGGCACATATAAGATGTAGAGATGGTTGTTAGTTGGACAATTTGGAATTATTTTATTGCTATAACAGTGAGCAAGTCGGTGCAGCGTGGCAGGCTCGCGAATTCGTCGTTTAACGAAAAGGATATTCAAGCTCTTAGGGAGAAACAATTACTGGGTACGTTTATGGAAAATATTTGGTACGCATTACTTGTTGAAAATTATTCCGAGTTGTAATCAATTATTTCTTTTCGAATTTTATCATCTGCTGGCAATAGCTTCGAGCATTTCTAACATTCTGCAGAAATATGGTGAATCATTTAAATAAAATTTCAATTGCTTTTACGAATATATTGGTTCAGTGTGGTTTACAGTTTGTAATAAGACGCATGGGTGACTTAAGTTATAATGCATTACACATTGCATGCACGCAACGTTGATAATTATTTATTTTGATTAAGAGTATTATCGAGACCTGCTTATTATACTGGAAAACGATAAATTATTGCTTCATTTAATTAGTACAAATAGTAGAGTAAATTAGAATACATGTATATACTGTGGTTTAAACAGCTGTTACAATGGAACATAAAATTAGTGTCTAGTCTAAAGCCAACCTCGAATGGCTAATACAACTATTTAATATATATTAATTCTCCCAGCGGTGGACAAAAATGAAATACAGAAAATTTACGAGCAGAAAAACTATATGCATCTCCGACCGGAGCAGTTGAAAAACTTGCGACTGGTTTCAAGACCGAGGTCGAGCGATACGGAACCAGTTACAACAAGCGTGGAATCCGAATCAAACAAATCCAACAAATAGCATAAACCACCTGTCGACCTCTGTACCGTGACGTCTATTAAAATTGAAAAAAAGTATTACAAATAAAACCCTTCGTGAAATAACCTCCGATGGACTTCCAATGTAATTCATTTAAACGCATACTCGAGTTCCACAAAGTTTGCAGCATTGCTATAATCGTATATTGGCAACACTGTCGTCATAAAAACGTCAGTGGGTTTCGCCAACTAGAAAATTCAGTTCGTTACTAAAAATATTAAAAAGTGTACTTGTCAAACTAGATCGCACTTTTCCCAAACGACAAAACTAACCGACCCATCGCGAACCATGAAATCAAATCCGTGAATCCATCCCCCCTTCAGCACACTTGAAACAATCGTCTGGTCCCTTCGATTGACAGAAACCGGAGGCACTCGAGAAACGATCGTCCGCCGGTTTCTAACCGCAACCTAACCCAAATCCGTTATACGACTTCAAACAATAAACGCGGAATCGCGACTGGTCCAAGCGGAACGCGTCGCACAGTGACACAGCGCTGAACATTACGGATCCACCAACATCTTTTACATTACGCCCCATAAATTCGGTGCATGGACAAGCTCGATACCTTCGTCGTTCCCGGTCAATCCAGGTGAGTTCACGGTTTCCCGAAATTGCACCGTTCCCGCGAGCGATTAAAAGGGGCCGGTGGAGCTTGCGGGCCATCGATTCGGTACCGTATCGACGAAATTACCGCACGAAGGGTTAAGTGCTCCCTCGCTCCTCGAATCGGTCCGAAAAACAACGGCCATCGGTTGCAGCGTTGAACCGGGCCCGACGCACCTGTCGAGGATCGATCTACGCGGGCCAGGGAATGGCGAGGAAGGATGATAAAGTGGAGAGCGATCGGGCAGGTCGTTCTAAGAGCGGACACGTGTATTTAGGTGGGCAGCGTGCGCCCGGTGGTGATGGTGGAACCATCATATTGGTTCGGCGTTCGTGCGAACTATCGACCCACGGCGCGTGATGCGTGCCTACCGGTCACGAACACGACCGCCCGCTCTGGCCAGAGGCTGTTATTTCGCCGCCGGGAACGCAGCATCACCGAATCGTCTCGGGCCTATCTAATCATTCAAATCGCGGCAACCCGCCTAATCGCGGTATACGCAACGCCGCGCGGCTCCGCCATCGGTCTTCTCCTTTGGTTCCAGGCTTCCACGCCAATAACGCAATAACGCGCTGGAGAATAATGTTAGATTGGCGGGCCTGATTGCTCTTCTCGGGGGGCCAGGGGTGGATGGAGGGGCGCCTAACGAAACTCGTCCGCCGTTGATACGCGTATAGCATAAGTATACGTAGATAGATTAGGTGGCAGCTGCATTGAGCGATCTTCTTTGATGGGATTTTTAGGTTACACTTCCGGTGGAAAAGGTGGTCTCACGGGGGGGAAGCGTGGAGCGGTTACACGTCGGACTTTGCTCGGCTTCCGTGATCACTGGTTTGGAATTGTTAAGCGCGTAACTGTCTAATAAAATTGGTCTTGGTACTGATTATGGGTTCACGTACATGGAATAGTCGCCTTTTTCAAGGAAACGTTAGCTTACATTTTGACATTTTTTACTACAATTTTTAGCGCAGTAGAACCTCGCTTATCCGAACATGTTTGAGGACAAGACAGTTTGGGTAACCGAGCGGTTCCGATAATAAAGGTTCGCTACCTATCCCCGTCGGCTGTTCTTATCAGTCCGAACAATATAAGCCGGCATTCGAAAAACTGACATTCATTATGTCGTTCCTCGGCAACCGGTTCTCCTTAATCTGCTAAAAAATAGTTGATGCACTAAAGGGTAACGGAATACATTGCTTAATCGTTTGTGACGAATTGTTGCGCGTGGTCCATCCTCGTTCGTTGCGCAGTACCAATCGTCGCAGGGCCTCCTTTCCGAGAAAGATAATTAATCCGACGCGAAAGCATCCGACATAAATTTTCACGTGGGACGAGGCCCCTATAAATGTTGGTTCCCGCGGAACAGTTGGCAGCCTTGGCTCCACGATTGGCATTGGTAGCAGACGCGATTTTATTTACGACTAGAACCGCTGACTGCTCCGGGTTCGCTCCTCCTTGACCCTATCTTCTGGTTCGCGCGGGGGTTAGAACGATCCTATCTCTACGGACGTGGCCGCGGATCATTCCCTCGCGGACTGGCCGCACTATAAAAGATCGCCCTATGGTTGTATATTACTCACGCCACCGTGTTTTCACTTGGCGTTGCGATCGTCGCCGATATCATAACTCCTTGTCGTACCGTCGTTCAACCAGCAAATCCGCTCGGCGACCAAGCCTC
This sequence comes from Nomada fucata, assembly GCA_948146005.1. Lineage (NCBI taxonomy): Eukaryota > Metazoa > Arthropoda > Insecta > Hymenoptera > Apidae > Nomada > Nomada fucata. The sequence goes on along the minus strand of OX411275.1, from coordinate 9,765,585 downwards.
CGCCTCGCAGCGATAGCAATGCCGATACGGTTGGCAGCACTGTAACGCGAGGACGAATATCGCGATTAGATGAAATTTTCAACCTGCCTGACTTTCGCCCGCCTTTCCTCGATCGTTGTATTAGGTCCCGATTTTTTTTTGTTAGATAATAATTTTCTTGGTCGAGTGCAAAATTAAGAAAACGTTTCACTCGCGAAATTGTTTCAATATAGCAATGTCGGAGAACAATGCGTCGTCGTTGTTGTTGAAAGTTTCTATGTTTCCCAGCGATCATTTTTCCGTTTCTCGTGACGCGTCGTTAGGTTAACGATCCGGGGGATTTATTCCTCGAGTTCCATCGTCTAGTTCAGATAAAGAGAGATAGGTGTTAATCCGCGACGATGCGATTATTCCCGGCGAGACACCGAAATAGATGGTTCGCAGCCTCCCTTAAATGCGTCAACGTTTACACGCGAATTCCCGAAAGTAAATCGACGAAGAATGTTTTCATACGACGCAGCCTCGTCACGAGTCGAAGCCAACTCAAACGCTTCGGGGCTACCTAAATCGCCTGGTTATTATTAATAACGCGGACACAGGCTTTGTTTACAGTGTCGGGGCCTTTTGCACGGGATCTTAACTTATTAACGTGTTAGATGCTCTGAAACAACTGTCGGGTGCGTAGGGTGAGTGCGCACGACTTTAAAACTGTCGCGCAGAGTAATTGGCCGTGTAATTTGTGAACGATTTACTGCCGTAGGGAAATTTGGGTTACTCCGATCCAAAACCGGAACAAGATTAGTCTCATTTCGTTTTTCATCGTGCCAGTCGAATTATTGTTAATTATCTTGCAACTGCTCGCGTGGGAATTTGACAAAATGTTGGGATATCAGATCCGAATTTTCAGGCAAATTATATTTTCAATCTTCTGCTCATTGTTTGCGAACCTGTGAAATGAAGTCGTTTGACGTTAATTAGTATTTTCGTCGCGGCAACTGATTTTTTCTGCGGTATTCAAAGCGCAAGTAACATTCTGATCGAAATACGTTCCATTATCGGTTCACGGAAATAGTTTTTAAGCACACCACAATGTAACATGTGAAGCTTAATTCAAGCAACATTTCAATTTCAACCCCAAAGCCATGCATGGAATCCCTTAAGGGGATGCCCTACTTTAGGCAAGCCATTTTAACCCCTTAAGCGTGGAAGCCGGGAATATCCGCCGCGTGTTCGCATTATATTGTACAAGCTCGTTGAAATCGTTATATATTAAAAATGGTAGTGCAAATTATATTTGCACACAATTGGTGATTTCAAGATGCTGTGTATACTTACAACAGAAGTATACGATGTTTCTGCAGTGATACTGGAATTGGCGCTCCGTTTAAACCGTTTAATGTTAAAGTATTAAAGTACGAAACAACATCGGGGTGGGATGAGATGAGATAAAGAATCAACGACTGGGTGAAATATAGCTATCGAATATTCCATGAATGGCTTCTGGCCCCTTTTTTACGGCACTTTTTACGTACCTTTCTCTCACTACTGTGCGTGTCATGACAAAATGATTTTGGGGAAAAAGGTAATGATTTGACGATCATCGTATTGGTCATCCTATTTGACAATTTATAATAAACGTTCTTCAATCGCGTCGCTCCGCCAACCTCATCACCCCCCTCAATTTTAACACCCCTTCGAGCACAAAACAAACCCCAAATCGAGAAACACCGAGGAATGACTCGATCGGAACTATCGTACCCGTGAAAACGTCTCAAAAGTGGACGGTGGGTGCAAGTCACCCCGCGATCATTCGACGCAGAGTTCCAGCGGCTCTCTCGTAGTGACATCACAAAAAATCACGGTGCCGCTTTCCGGCCGGATATCTTTCAATTACCCGTTAATATGATAGGCGGCGGGTGTAGCTGCAAGTCACTGGCACGTCGTTGCCCGCAGCACGCGGCCCGACCTCCGCGTGATTAATCGACGTCAACCACAGCCCTGGCGCGGTGCAACTTCCACGGGGAGAATCGTCGGACCCGTTGACACGTCGATCCGTGGATTTGCGTCGCGATCCAACCGCCCACCCCCCTATGCGGGACCAACCCTCAGCCGTTTGCAAATCGAAGGTTGGCGTACGGCGTTCCTATTCCTCTTTTGTGGCACCGGTTCGAGGAGTTTATTGGGAGTGGTTGATGATCGATAAGCTTGTGATAAGGGACGAGGGGAAATATCGTTGTGTGCCGTTGCTGGCACGAGGGGGGGAGTGATGGTTGGGGATTGTGGTGTCCTCTTTTTTTTTGGGTTGTGCAAGGGTTCAGATTGGGGGTTACATTTTTTATTTAGGGAGTTGGGTCTTGTTTGCGGATTTAAGATAAATCGTGCGGTCGACTAATTATTAGGTAGACAAGCGGGCAAAAGCTTTGAATCACCGGGTACATCGAGGTGTACTATGACTTTCGTTAATTAACAGTTTTGTTTTTGGAAACACGGTCTTTGTCTTCATTTAGAAGTTTCGAATGGGATAATTGTACGATAAATTGATGGTGTGTACCGCTGATGCATAATCTTATACGTAAATACGTAATCCGTTCGAGCGTGTTCCAAAATCAACACGGTGAACTAAAAATGGCTTACATTGTTTACATATCGAGGCATAGCAAAATCGCAGTAAATAATAGTTGGTACCGAAGTACTTGATAATACGTCGATTTAAATATCAGATGTATCGAAGTTATTTAAAAACTATTTTGCAAAAAAGGAAGACAATAAAGAAACTTGATGTACATTAATTTTGAGTACGGTTAAGAAAATAAAAAATCAAGTGCAAACTATCAGTTCCGACTTTGCCGTTGTTTCAATTGTATACAAAGAAAAAAATACAAATTTCTATTAATTATTCTATATATCGTTAAAGAACATTGAATAAAGTTAGTCTTCTACACGAACGACGTTCGAAATCCTCGAGGTGTTATGTACAATAAACGAACGGATTAATTTAATTATTTCAATGCTTTTCGATCGATCGAGCATGAAATCGCACACGTTGGCGTGAACAGCGAAAGTTGAATACGCGACCGAGCAGCAAATTGTAATTTCAATACACCTGTTCTAGTAAGCAGTTCACGGTATAAACTCATCACCTCTTTATTCCTAGCTAACAATAACAAATTGACTTGCACTGCAACTAAACGAGCATGAAATCATCATTATTTTCCACTCTATGCTACACCACCTGACTTCACGTACATAAATACGTAACTATACTCCATTCAAATACTTCTGAATAGCAAACCACGAGTTTCCACAACAAAATTTAATTTACTTCTCATACGATAAAGAAACTACTCTAATAATACCGACGAGATTTACCAGAACGTTCTAAATATAAGAATTTGCCTTTAAATATTCCTGTATATATAATTCGGATAAAACTATTTTAGCGTTAATAACCAATATAATTCCAAACTAGTACATTCCTTTACACATTCCTAATACATTTATACCGAGCCAACGCGTTGCATAAGTGCAAACAAACTGCTCTGAATTTTTACTCTCGATTCACAATAGAAATAGAGCGAAACGAACAAAATTCGAATGCAATAAACGACCAAAAATGACACAAGGTGGCAATCTCCAGACGAAAATCGTCCAAATTAGTCGCGGCTAACGATCGCCGCCTATTCCCACTGCTCGTGCAAGTTCGCGTGAACGCGTACAAACGACGAGGAAAGGAGCAGGATCGGCCCGCTAAATGCTCCGACTAATTCGAGAATGGCACGGAAACGACGGGGCTTTTTCCCTTGGTTCGCGAGTGACACCACGAGCCGGTGGCGTTTCCCATGATTCTTCGAGGGTGGCGGAGAACGATTTATGGTGGGACGTGGTGTCGCTGTCGAGGAGCATCGAGGGGTTCCTTAACTCGTACCTGAGCCGAAAACACGAGAAGATAAGGGAGGAGCGGTGGAAAGAAGATTGGAAGTGTTGTTTTCTTGAAACTGTTGAGTACGATAAAGGAGAGCATAGATCACGATTTTTTTTTTTCGTGGAATAAGATGGAGACCCTTTTTTTATACCGAGGGTGACTGTTCGAAAAATTTCGCGTTGTCACTGTAATTTATTGTATCTGGAGGCGGTATAGAGATTTGAGTTTCTGATTTAATTTCTGTCACGTTCCCATCGGTGGAATTGTGATATGGTTTTATTTAATTATTATTGGAGGCAAGATTCATTAATTTCCCCTTTGTATTACTGTATTCCTTTATACACATGTGGTTTGTTGATGTGTATACATATGTACGAAAAGAAACTGTTTCAAGTGAAACTAGCTAGCTTCAATTGAACCACTAAAAAGTTTATAAAAATTAGCACAAAATTGGGGGAACAGTATGCAAATATTCGAAATAATTTATTTTTTGCGTTCTTTAAAAGTACTGTATCTGCTACATATAAATGTACGTGTTGAATTGTAAGGAAAATGTCCAAGATCACATAGCACTCCAATTTTGCCCAACCCAAAACTGTAATTCATCGAAGCGGTCCACAGTGGTACTGAACTAATCACTTTGTCCATTTTCTGCTCAATGAATTCGGTGTCATTTCGAAGACAAAGCGATCGTCAGTCACTGAACAGGGGCCACTCTGTCCGATGACGATCGTATTGAAGTTTTCGCGGCACACTGCTCGATATCGTTTCCTCGTTAACGCGCAGGAAAACGCAATAACTCTGTTCTCATTTATCCACGCAGCCGGCAAGTTGCGGGTATTAATTGTACTCGTGACGAACGCTCGATCGTAATCGAATTCTTGATGATCGAGCGTCTCGGCTTTGATTAAACTCCCGTGTCCACCGTCTCCCTAAAACAAAAAATCAAAAGCAATTCTCTTCGTTTGGTACACGTTGCCACGGTCCTCAGAAAATTGCGTCGGCTCGTTACATGTCCGGCTATGAGGAAAAGAAAATCTCTGACGGTGGTGGATCGGGAAGTCTTCTTAAGTTGTGGATGAAAAGATTCACATCGTCGATGACGTTGGTAAAATTAAATCACCCGAACCTCGAGCCAGTTGTAATTGCTCGTTATTCCAATGTTCCGAGGATAAAATTTGATTGGCTATCACGGAAGATCTCGGTATTTTATATTACTTGTATTTAATATCCAAAATGAAGCAGCGTTTAATAGATAAATTGCTCTATTGATTGAACTATAAAGTTTTCGAGTCACTGGGTAATGAATTTATTAATCACATAATGATTGTAATACCTAGGCAGAACTTGTACTATAATTACATTATTCGTACGACGATTATTCGTTCAAGGTCCGGAATTAAATAATCACTTTCTAATCTCAAAAAATTTTTCACATATTCAGTAAAGCAACTATCCATTATTCAGCTACAGGAATATACAATGCCCATCCAATATCCATAAAATATCAAAGTAACCCATCAAAGCTCCCAGCAACACGAATGCCTAGTCACTGCGGTACACAAAATCATTAGAATACAAACGAATGTTTCAAAGCCTGCACAACTAGCCAACACTCGTAACTCACTAACATTCCTAGATCCAGTTCAATAGATCCATTTCCCCTGTCAAATGAGTGGCAACTTAATTCTCATGTTAAGAATGCCTCACAGAGATCCAGCGCAAAGTCCGGTTTTCTGCCAACAGGCAGCCGGCTTGATTCGCAACAAGAAATTCACAAGTTGGCGATAACGTGTCGCAAGCTCGTGCGGCGGATGGCGCACATGCTTAAATCGGTATTAAGTACATACATCGACGGCGGAACAGTGCCAAGGGGCGAAGTCAAACAGACGTTTATCTAATGTGTAATGGCATAATTTGCGAAGGGGCTTAATCACATCAGTGTTACTTGGCCGTCCAGCAGAGTGGAATAAGCTGCTCGTGTCTCAGACTTCCCTCTGCGTTGCTGTGCTGCCTGCTCACCGTTCGTCCGTGCCACCAAATTGCATTACACCGGAAAATTATTAGCGACCCGCGAACCGTGATTAATCGCGCCGTTCTGTATTTCAAACGAGCACTGACGAAACTCTGGTACATATTTTAATCGGTATTACAATCTATTATAGAGTCGTGGGGCATCGTAACGTATCGACGAGCTGTGCCTCTTTCAAGCGCCGAACGATCCTCAATTTCAAAGGACAGTACGTGCACGAGAAACGGCTTTCGCTTCGATTTAACATAACCAGGGTCCATTCTTTCGCCGTTCGTCTGCCATCACCTTTAAATTTAGCCTTTAAATTATATACACCCAGGCTACCGTTTGTCCCCCTTTCACTTTTCACAGCACAGCCTAGAAAATCTTCTTTTATCTTCGAAACCGTCTCGCCCCGATAAACAAATTGTTCTCCAAAACGGCCGGAGCAAAAGCGTCGTTCCTCGAAGACCGTTCCCGGCGTCCCTGCTCCAACATTTCCCCAGTTGTCGTGCCTATAAACAAGTCGTCGTTCCGGCGTCGAAATAACGCCAGCTGTTGGCAGCGTGCCTCTGTTGACATAACTTTGACAAAGTCGTTGACAAAGTCTCGGTTTTTACGAGCGCGTGGCCATTAAGTCTCGATAAATCTGCCTCAACCGGATCGCCGAGCACTATTTTCATCCGGCGTGAAAACATCGTGCTCCCCCTATGACCCGTTCGGTGTGTCCCGATTCCCCGGTTGTTTGTCAACCTGGTGGTGGCCACCGCGAGCAAACAAACGTTCCGCGCCACCCGTTAGCGACACACGACCGGCCCGGCAGCACGCGCCTTCTATGAGACGATTATTAATAGCCCTGTCCCGGACGAGTCTTTTCTACGACCTCAGGGATGCATCGAGTGGAGATATCATCTCTGGTGGCGGACAACACCGGGGAACAATTTTTGGCTGCTGAGTTTCGGGAGATCTTTGTCGCGACCGCTGGCTACTGGTGTGTCCGATTGGGATTTTATTCGAGAGGAAGATGGTGGACAGCAGACTTTCGGTGTTTCTGTAGAGGCTCCAAGTTGGACAGAAAATTTGACTCGTAGCGCGTAGTCAGAATAGTGGCAGCGCAGTTAAGAGCGTACTGTTATTAACCTAAATAACTATGAGCAAAGACCATGAGCAAAATCTGCGACGATATTGTGGTCTTGAAGGATATAAGAAACTAATAATTATGGTCCTACTTTTCTTTCATCTATGTAATTATATGTAGAACTCTGCACAAGAGGAACAGATATATTTAACAGCTGATTGCGAATTGTGGTGCGAGTAAAGTACAAGTCCGGGTGAATCGGAAAGATAGTATAAGGAAGAACAATATTGAAGGACAAAAAGGAAGTAATAATTTACTTTGAATGGCTGAGTGCAATTGGCGGAACGCCGTACCAAATATTTCTTTTGTTTATCCCTGGTAATTTATTTTTGTATTCGCCCGTGAAAATGTCTGAGAGCAGGGTGACGAGGAACGTTGGTCCCTCGATGGGTTAACGCCTCGGAAGTTGAAGCACCATGTGCTTAGGCGCCGAGCCATAAGTATGTCGCCGCGGAAAGTGAGTTTCGCTCGTACATCACGCGGAAGTGGACGATGACGAGTGCTTGGCTTTTCGAAGCCACATGCTATCATTGCTCTAAAATAAAACGAAAACCGTGCAGCATCATCTTGTATCCACGTTCCTCAAGATTAATTTACGAGCTAACGGGCGACACGACTTGCCAAACATACGGAACACGAAAAAATTATGTCGAACATGCTTCTTCTTCGAACACTTAAATATCAGTAGAATAACAGAGAACCGGTGCACATGTGGAGGAGAATATTGGTGGACAATTTATTACCTGCTTCCCAGTTCGAGAAAAAAAAAAGAGTTATTATTAGTGGCTCTCATTTATCGCGTTAGACAAACAGATATCGCTGCCTTCTTTTTATTCGGTATAACGTATGCAGTTGCAGATACGTGTGTCGTACAATTTTGTATCCGTATAATATTATGCCATACTGCTCAATTATATGTCATTCTATAATAACAATTAATATGGAAAAGAGTATGCATATAGATGAAAAAGCAACATTATAACAAATACCAAGAGAGGTTCGCAAGCATGGCTTGTGATATTGCAAACAGCTTAACACCATTTATTCTGAATATCTGTTTCTCGCCTAAAATTTATCACCAACGCAGAAGCACATGGGTGTAATTATTATTCAAGCAGGATAATTAAGCTGCACAATTATAATTAACATATCTAACATAATGAAACAGTAACTCTGAACAAAGACATATCGGAAAAACTGAAGTTCCTTAAGTACCCTTCGAACTGTGACACATACGAATAATCGATTTCACACATTACACGTATATACTTCAATATCTACAATTTACACTATTTCTGTTGGCAGACGATGCCCGACGACCCTCAACGTTGCAACCCCGCGGAATGCTCGCCGAGGAGACTTGCGAGGAAAATCGAGAGCTGCATCTTCAGGTAAGAGGGGTTGCTCGTCGGAGAAAAAGAGACCGATCGAACCGAACGGGTTCCCTGGTTCCTCGAGCACGGGGGGGTTGAAGGGTCGAGGATCGTTGACCACGCTCGTAGCCCAAAGGCATTCGTTGATTACCGGCCGTGGAAGGATTTTAATTAGCGGCGTTTGCTCGTCGCAAACACCGGCCAATCTGCCTCTCATCGCCCGCGTTACCAGCGTGATTTCAAAGTAAAAATTCGTGGCCGGACGCTTTGACTGTTCGTCATCGGGTCAACATCGAGTTTACTCCCCGAGTCGACCCGCTTTATGAGTGAACCATCAGTGGAGAGATCCAGATACTTTGCGGTGGACGAGCCTTGGAACGCTGTGTTTTAATATTTTTCTACGAGAATTTATATTCGTTGCGGATAGAGGGGAGGCAGTTTCGAGAATTCAGTTAATCAACTACGGTCGCCGGTTTATTTAACGCTAGAACAACCAAGGCAGTCAAAGTGACTGGTACAAAATTCTTGCTATAAAATTGTTAGCGTATAGGTAGTGTTGCGGCACTTGTGATGAGTTTCAATAACAGAAAATGCTAATTATATATCTCTGATTAATATCCGTTCAACGACTGTACCAAAAGCTATCGCTAGTTCTAGTGTTAAAATGATTTAGGGTTTCGTTCAAGGCATCGCATTGCTCGAAGAAACTGTCAATGAGTGATAGAGATTGGTGAAAAGTTAAGTATAGATTGCATAGGGATTTATTGTGCGTCTTAAGGGATCGAAATATATTCTATGTGTACAAGCAATTGCAGGAAAATAAGTGCACATGAAATTAAATATACAGAACGATTAAACTTATACCAGATTTATATTTGAAGGAGTCCATCAGTTTCGCTCCAACTTTCCTCGAACATGAGCTACGTAGTTCAAAAATCTCTTTATAATTCGAACTTTAAATTGATAAATCAATTGACACTTACATATGTTAGCAACCGGGTACCCATTTCTATATCTCCTTCAATCACTCTTGTATGTTCTTGATCAAATATCGCAGAAACGCTTCAGACCTCGATCCTCCGAACAACTTTACGTCAATTCACTTTTCGCAAAAAACAAATTTATGCAAAATATTTCAAATACCTAAGCCTCGAATTTCGTGACCATTATGGTTGCTGACACAAGGGTTGAGTTACTATTTTCATACGTAAGCAACGGATAACGACACCAACATTGTCAATCTTTTATTAGATCGGCATCGATACAATCGAATATAATAAAATACGTTGCAAGAAAAATATCCAATGCATAATATCTCGAACAACCCAACGTGTCGCTCTACCTTCCACCCAAAACGATAGCGACACCCCAATCAGTCTAACTTAACCTACATACGCAATCCAACATCCGTCACCTCGCAACCATCCGCTTCCATCGAAATCATCGGCCCTTCTCGAAATTCCCATTTGGCCCCCATTTGGTCCACGCAACCCAACGTTACAAATCACCCACGAGTTACAACCGGAACACCGTTACGTTCCATTATTTTTAAAGCACCCAGAATAAAGTCAACCGGTCGTTCAATCATCCCATCCTTCGCACGATCGCGAGTCGGTCCACGGGTGCAAGAACCCTTTGACACGGGGAAGCCTCATTACGATCGTGTTCCCCCTCGCGCGCGAACAGGACAGACAAGCAGAGGAACGACGGAGGGAGGACGGGGGTGAAAAAGTGTCCATCGATGGTATTTCTGGCGCGTTAAGGCCCGATGTTGGCCGCGTCACACGCACGTGACAAATGAGACGTTGTCGTACGTTTGTTCAAATTACTGCCGGCATTCCGCTCGCTCGACCACTCAACGAGCTTTGAAATATTACCCTCGTCGCCTCCGACCGTTCCCCGAGCCGCGTCCGTCCGCGAAACACCGTCCAATAGTCGATTCTTCGGACGTCCTTTTGTCGCGAATCGCGAACAGGAGCTGTGCTACGGAGCGGAATTTTTGCAGGAGGCGATACCAATATCGGCCGAGACCTTTTCCTACGATTGCGATTTGACGCGACAACGAGGAATGGCCGGGGATTTTTTGTGCGATTTGGAAAGGTAGTCTGGTACGGGTCAAGTCGACTAGCCGTTAATTGCACGCTTGGGTAGTTTGGACGGAAGGGAAGTTTCGGAAAGAGTTTTGTTCTTTATAAGATTTTCTAAGATTTCCTATGTTTATAAGATATCAGGAAATTAGTCTACCAGATCAATTGTCTTTTTCTATTATCGTTTAAACACTCTTTCACGACGCACACATATCACACTAAATAACATCGCGCTATGTCAACCCTCTTTACCCTTGCATAGTTTCCTCTAATAGCTACCTTTATGTGCTACAAGTTTGAACTACGCAAATAAGTAAGCAATAATAATAATAAACGACCAAACTGGTGCATCGTGTTAAGCCCACAGGTTAACAGGCAACAAGCATCCGAAAGAACCGTGACATCTAAAATTACATCTCGATCAAAGATAATGTTCGTATAAAAGAGTACAGAGAGCGGCAGCGCGCGGAGACGGATAAAGAAAAGCCCGTGGAATAATTTCTCTTCGTGACGGGACACGTACAGATTACAGCGTGACGCGATGTCAAGAGTCATCATGGTCATGTTTCTTGTCGGCGACAAGTAATCCGGAATCAATTACTTGCTCTCGCAGCCCTAAGGAACTACCACGGCCGTCGAGGAAGAAAGAGAGACAGGGTGAGGGATAGAGAGGGAGGGGAGGATAGCCAGAGGGACTCGACGACCTTTTTAGACGCGGAGGATCATTAATCACCCGCTTTTTAGCTCGAAATTCCCTCGCGCCTAGTTTACAAAACGAGGATCGTCGAAATCGCCCCGTCACCCACGACAAGGGTGCTGCTTTTTGTACTTTCACCGACGACCCGCCTTCCGACGGAGTCCTCCACGCGTGCGATTACTTCAGGTAATATCCCTTGTCTCGCGCGATCGGCTTGTCCCCGATTAAGTGCAAGATGCGGACGGGCCTGTGACGTTTCAAAGGGCTTTGCCAGTTTTAGAATTTGGCGATTTAGTCAATTGGCGCAGCACTGTTTTTTGGGGGAATCGTTCTTTGAAGCGGCGAATAGGCATTTCGAGATAAAGTTTTCGGTACTTCAATTGTGTTCTTAGGGAAGATTGTATTAGACGAGCGATGTATATTGTAACTTGGGTAGGACTTACGCGAATGCAACTTTTCAGAAGCTTTAATGAATTACATGTTACTGCCCTCGGCAGCACTTATGTAAAAATAAATTAAATTATCATGCACGGGGGCAAACAATTATTTAAAGATTTCAACGCCGTTTCTAGCTCCAAGTGCCACCAAATAGTAATTAAATTCGCCCAACAGTAATGATGCTACGATAGAACCGTAGATATTCTCGAACACAACAAATTCTACCGGCACTATCCTTTACTCAAAATACGTAATCCACAGTTCACCTCAGACCTCGTAATTCTTACCAAGTTTTCCAGCTTCTCGAAATGCCGCGACCCGCGTGTCCATATCTCTGTAACAACGCAGCCGCGTTCTCGAATTCCGCGTAGGTCAGTTTCGCGTAGCGGTGGAATCGATTGCAAAGGGCGGATTACCACTCGATTTCGCGTATTAATGTTCGTTTCGCGAGCTCATCGAGCGACGCGGAAAAATTGGAGCGATTTGCGGTCCGTACGAAGGAGGTTCCGAGAAAAACTCGCGCTCGAAACTCGATTTCAGCCCGTAATGCCGACCGCAAATCGTTTTCATTCTTTTTCCTTTCCTTTTTCCTACGCTACTTCGCCGGCGACTCGAATCGATCTCTCCCTTGCGTTCGTGGCATCCGCGGCGCGAAAACGGGCGGAACGAGGTGGACGCAACGGAGACGTAAAATGTTATACATACTTTGACGATCTTACCGTGCTCGAACACGCATCGCGGGCCATAAAAGTTACGGATCGATCGTTCACTCGTTTCGAAACAGGGGAATCGTGGAATTGCTTGGGAATAATTAGCGTGCGCCCGGATGTATTAATTACAGGCAATCGCAATTTTCTCGGATGCGTGATGGAGTAATTAGTTCGCGACACCGTAATTAAATTTTTTCCTGCCGTGCATCGGGTTTAGCGCGGGTTAAACGACGGTGTGAGGAAACTTAAACGAACAGCTTCCTGGTGTGTATCGGTCGGGGAACTGTTAGGTGAAGGTGGATTGCGACATGTGAACATGTTTAGTAAAAAACAAGGAGAGAAGAAAATGTATATATAGATATGGATATGTATGTAGTTATTGAAGAAGTGCAATTAAAAGCTTATCGTACCTATACAATGTTGGACCTGTACTTGCGTGAAGTTCGTAAAAAATCTTGGACGATCTTAATTGGCGCGTATGGTATTCTTCAAATGGTAGGAGATGAAAAAAAGTGCCAGAGGACTATTGGGTATTGCGTATTTATTTCTATCCGCATAATAAAAGCACAATTGTCCTTTGCTTTCAACGAAACCGTGTACTTTTGTAACGGAACTAAACGATATAGGTTCATCGACTTTGTTTCGAGCGGCTTTCTCTCCAAAATTTTCCCCGTTAGTTTCTAAATCACCTGCAATGAAGGGTCAACTGGCGTGCAAATAAAAAAAAGTACAACGAATCTGTGATTTTATAAATTGAACGAAAAAGCCCAAACATTCATCATGGTTTACTTGAAGTGGAAGAGTGCCAAGCTGTATTAAACGTAATCAATGACACATAGAAATAATTTGTCAGTATTACAAAATCATTGTATTCCTTCCTGTCGTTTGGAGCCGAACTCAATTAATTCACGATTAGACCCGTACGTTTGGAAACCTCGTCTGTGCGGAACTCCGCTCCTGACCTATGCAAGTATATTCAATTTAAATTGTCCCTCAAACCGAACTCTTCGATCGAGAAGTTTATTCCTTTTTCGATTACGACGCCACCCCGTAGAATGCACGAACACTGCCTAGGTGGCATTCTTCGAGCCTGCGACGTTCGAGATCGGTTTACACGAATCGAAAAAGTCGGCCGTGTCTCGACGGGGTCTAGCTGTCAGGGATAAGGACTGAAATAACAGAGACGCATTAGCGTCGCGCTGATCAAAGTGCGAGAAAGCCGTTCTTGCCCGTAGGTCAGAGAAGGAGAGTCGGATGGAACGATGGGAGAAAAAAAAAAGACGAAAATAGGAAAGCCACCCAGGCTGTCGTGGCCGTGAGTTTACGCGTACGTTAATGCTTGTCGGCCAGCCTGGACCTCGTCCTCTATAATTAGCCTGTATTGTGTTACTCGCGAGCGGATTATTGCGCTCATAAACCGTTCATAAAGTTTTTCGGTGTACCGACGATCGCGTTTGTTGTTGCTCGTTGAACGTGAACCTGGACGCGGGCCTCCTGCTTGTCTCCGCTTGGGAAACGAGATGGGAGATCGTTGTCGTGCCACCCTGTCTGACCGGCACTCTTCTTCGATTATTAGGGGGAACGTTTTATTAGGTCGGCGCGCGGTGTAGTTTAATTTTTATGATTAGCACACTGTTGTATGTCGTAGACGTGAAATTATTTCCTGCTGCGGCAATGTTTATAGCTTCTCGGTGGGGATGCCTGGGGCTACGTAAACTTTTTAGTAACTTGTTTTAAGATCACTTGGGATTGATCTTGCCTCGATTCTAATGTTAATCGAATAATTTCTGTTTTAACAATTTACCTTTGAATTTTATTCTTACTTTAATCGTTCGACTTGCGATGTACTTTTTATGTTAACAATCTCGATCTTAATAGTATAATCTTCAATTTAATTTTCATTTTAATCCTTTCAACTTCGTGTCGGTCTGATAGTTCACATTTTCACATTTTAATCACATTTTAATTTAGCCTGTTGCTTTCGCGAACGAACTGGCGTTCGAAGCGTAATTAATAAGCGCCCGCCACAAAATTTCACTGTATTGAATTACATAAATATCGAGAATTGTACACCTCGCGTTACAAATTGGGCGCAACACAGTTTCAGTATCCGTGTCCCTCTTACGGCCACTCTCTCACCGAATTTCCAACAGTGTCAGTCGATTACGCGTCGACCGCAAGCGACGAGGTCCCCGTTGATCGAGGATCGAATGATACTTTGCGGACGTTCGTACAAGATCGCGGATACTTTTTTGCCCCGGAGGTTATGCACGAACGGGCATGTGCGCCACGCGCCTTCGATCCAATTTAGAAGCCTTCCATTTGCCCCCTGTCTCGTTCTCATGCCTCGATCCTCCCGTTTCTTCGTTTGACTGACACGGATAACGGTGAACGCTGTCGGGACACCGCACGATCTACATTTTAACCCTTAACGGTCCAATCTGTTTCTTCTATCCTGCCTGCCCGTGAATTAACGTCTGTGGGATCCCGTGACGTTCGATTGCCGGTGTGCAGAGCGAAACAGTGCCTGGAACAGGTGGATTTCAATGGAATCTGTAGAGAAATGTTACTTTCTTTGTCCAGTTACCTTCTCGTATATTTTTGGCTCGTGGTTCAACGTTCTACAGGGTGGACATTTTAGGTGGACCTTATTCTCTGAAGCTATGACAAATTTCACACTTTAGAGCTCTGAAACTATTAGGGTATAATGGAAATTGTAATTGTCTTATTTGAAATCTCGAGTGCACTTGGTAATCTGATATTAATTTGTCGATCGATTTTGTTTTCCTGTTCGCGGCCAATTCGCTAGAGTTAGAAATCCAACTGCAACAATGAATATGCGAAAAATTGATCGAAACAAGAATTTGACACATGCCAAACATTTATTTTCCAGCAAACGACATCCGAAATTCGCTACCAAAGTTAATTAATTAATTTCGTCCCGCATGAAACTGACACTGTGCGACATCATTATTGTACAAAAGCGTTTCGCTGTTTTCTAATGGTGCCTTAAGTTTTCAGTGAAAACCCTTTATATCTATATCCATGGAACATCGCGAAACGGTGATTCGCGTTTTTATACCTGCCTATACATAGCCCGCCACACACAGACACTTAGACACGCACGTGTGCAATGGATTTGTTCGTCCAACGATGCGATAAATCGCACGGGCCAGGGAACGCAGCGCAAACGAACAGAGAAAGTCGTAATGAGACTCGCAGGTAGATTATTATAAGTGCGCGGCGCGTATAAATTAAGGCCTACTTATGGGGTAATAACGATTCGAATACAATCCTGATTACGCAATTATCTCAGGAAGACCTTTCTGTCGGCCGCGCTTCATAGATGTAAGTAGAATAGAGCCATAAATATCGTGGTGCTCGACGGATGTTCGTTTCCCTCTTCCTCCTTAATACGCTGCGAATTTATGATCTACATCGACCTGTCCGTTTGATATTGCCGCACCTGTTCGGGCTGCTAATTGGTTGACTCAATCAATAATAACCAATTCAGGGAACAACGTGAAGGCATTGGTATTTCTTTTCGAACGACTCGAAACCGGCATTCTGGAGAGTGAAAAAATAAAGCGGCTAGAGGGATAGTTGCGATCAACAAAATAATGCGGCCAGAAACGAATTTCGTGGTCGACGCAATTAAATATGATGGCAACTGACACTAATCAGATACATAATTACAATATATTTCATCCAAGCGCAAGACGATGGCGATGGAAATGTTCAACTTCAAAAGAGACGTCCACGTTTCATTAATTTCATTAATTTCACGCCCGCCTTTAGAACCACCGGCATAGAAACAGCTTCTATAAGACCGTGGCCATCGAAGATGAACGGGACACCCCGTAGAAGCAGCCGGAACGATAAATCCACGAGAGACCGAGGCCAGAACAAGAACCATTTTCCTCTCGTCACTTTTACAGCACCGAACCAAACATTTCCCCAAGACAGTCCCCGATGTAACCGTTCGGCGCAGCAAGAGCAAACGAGAGATTCCAAGCGGTAGCGATGTTAGCTGGTAAGCTCGTTAAGCTCGTGGCTCGGCCAGAGAATGACAGTCCGTGCGACAGTGTGGGAGCGTAGCAGGCGTGTGTTCGCGGGTAATAAAGTCGCTGGACGTCCAAGCAGAAGTGGGTTTTGTCTTGTACCGATAATGGCGGCACTTCATCAAGCTTCCCCGTGCCTGACCCCTCTTCCTGCGGGACACACGTACACTCTTTGCCGTGCGTCCTCGTCCCGCAGGAGGCCATCTGTTTCGTCATTACCGTCGGGCAGTAAACCACCTCCCTCTTCTACCTTGTTCACGTCCCACGGGTGATACATCGTGTTTTCTTATTTGCCGGACGTGCTGCGGGAAAATCGTCCGAGAAAATCGAGTGATTTGTCCGGGAGGTGTTAATGGTCGCCGGTGTACGCTCTCCTCGAGACCGTTTACGTTTCTATGTTCCTCGAGGTCGTGCGCGTTCTTTCAGACCTTCGTGGCGACTTCTTTTTGGCTAGAAATACGCGGGGGACACATTTTCCCGTGAGTTGCTTCGGTGGTCCTTTACGGTTCGGGTTATCAGGACGCAAATATTTGAATTATGAATCGGATATTATCGCGAAAATGATAGCACCTTATTGCCACTCTATCTCGATCGATTTATTATTCCCGAAGAAGTTCCCGAACTACGTCATCCGCGGTTCGACAATCTCCGATCTCCGTTCCCATCGAGGAATTCCACCCAAAAGTATCTCCAAAGCAGGTCCGCTCGTCCTAGCTACACCCTTTCAGTCGCCCGCTGCAAAGTGGACGACAACTTATCCGGCAAGGAAGAAAGCAACCTCCAGCTGGAGGTAGACGGAAGACGCGGAAGAAAGAAGGGAATACGTGCAGCGTATACCGTAGCAGAAGAATATCTTCAGAAGCTGTGAACCTGTCAGTAAGCTGGACTCTGTTCCTCCTGTCCGGTAGTGACGGCCTAAAAGAACCGCCGCCATAGAAGAAAGAAGGGACCAGACCGATCTGTTCCATAAAGCAAGAACAAGAAGAAGAGGAAGAATAAGAAGGAGAGGAAGGAGAGGAAGAGCAAAAGGACAGATAGGCGAGTGGATATGGCTGGATCTCGGAAGCTCGTCTCACCCTTCTGCGGCCGGCGTGACTTGCAGCTCGATTTCTGGCGCACACACACACACACAGACACAGAGAGAGAGAGAGAGAACTGACGAATGGCCGGTGCTTTTCTTCGAATGCCGTATCGGGACGAAAGAAGATGGCCGCGCGAGCTAGTCATTAGGCGATATCGCGCGAGGGATCGTTAAAGGAGCGGGCTGTAAAAGGAACGCTGCGACCCCCCGGCCTCTCCTGTTTCTCGCCCTTCCTCGCTCTTCATTTCTCTCGTTCTCGTCGCGGAGAGCTTGGACTTTTCATCGCGGCGACGTTACGTAATTACGCTCGACACCGATCGCTTATTTCTTATCTTTGGATTTAACTCGGTCGTGGCGAGGCGATGGTTCGCGTTAGCGAGGACTCGCAACAGCGGTGTTACGCAAGCGGCAACAATTTCACAAGCATCCTTCTTGTCCTCGTTATCAACCTACCGACACGTTCCTACGAATAGAGCTACCCCTAAAAGTGCACTCGGTCCGAGGAAGAACGATTACCTTGCCCCCGGACGCGCGACAAATGTTACGTATCCAGCAACAGTTGATCCACCCGAGTGTCATCCGGGCAATTCGTCACGGAAGTATCCTGGCCGTCTAGCATCCATCACGCGGACGCCTCTCGCGCCGTCCAGTGGCGTATCGAAAAATAAACTGGTCGACGTCGCGGTCGTCGGCCGCGGCGTGACAAGAGGCGGTAATTACGCTAAACGATTCCCGAGGAGGCCCGCTAACGATTGTAAATGCGGTGGCAAGAAGGATGGCCCCGTCGCCATCCGTGGGCCACCTTTCAAGGGGCCGTTCCACGTCCTTGCCTCGTGTGAATCGACAGATTAGCCGACTCACTGCAACCACCACGCCGGTTCTTTTGCTACAGATCGCCATGGTCATGGCGAACGACTAATGGAACGACCAACTTTCGACACGCTTTTCTTTTCGATCAACGTCCACGGACGGCGGACAGGTTCCATCCGCGCGGGCCATTTATGGATTATCGATATTTATATTGCAATTCAATAATAAATACGTCGTGTCATCGGTTCCTTTCTGTTTTGTACTTTCACGCCGATGCGATCGGTGTTGCATTAGTCAATTTCCGACAGATATTTCGAGTCTGATTTGTCGTTATTAACGCTAGTTCTTCGGACGATATCGCTGTCCCGTTGCCACTAGCTGAGTTTGAATGCGAGACTAGACCTACCCTGTTGCGACAGCATCTGCACGGTTCGTTCGAAGACTGAACCCTTTAATCGCAACTATATTCGAGACGATTTTGAGATTTCAATCGGGGTCCGTTCGAGGATTGAAAGGATGAATGAGATGTTTCAAATTAAGCAACATTGTTTGGGA
The DNA here is from genome assembly GCA_948146005.1 of Nomada fucata. Taxonomy (NCBI): domain Eukaryota; kingdom Metazoa; phylum Arthropoda; class Insecta; order Hymenoptera; family Apidae; genus Nomada; species Nomada fucata. The sequence goes on along the minus strand of OX411275.1, from coordinate 9,746,723 downwards.
ATTAATGCCGCGAGCAAATACGAAGCGCGCGTACCGGGGAAAAAATCAGCGCCACGACGTCCGCGCGTGTACCGTCGCCATCACGGCGATATTAATTACGATAATTGCTCTCGAGATGATAAATGATCGATCGTGGCGAACGTCTATTGAACCGGCCACGATCCTGTTGCCGTGGCGCGACAACGATCTTGATCCTGCTGTAATTAAAGTCGGCTAATGAAGCCTCCGCCAGATGCCGTATCGACAGATCACGCCGATCGAGCAGTTCGCCTTCTCTGATTGTAATACGTCCTTGCTTCGCCCCGATTATTATCGGTCTGCTCGGCTCGTGTCGTTATTTATCGAAGACCCCTGCAAATTGTCAGGCCCGGTAATATGGCGGCCCATGCCGATTTACGATTCTGCCATTGCGTGCACGGGTGGTAAGATGGAATAATTACTGATAAAAACGAACGAGGTGTTCTGTATTTAAAACAGAGAGTTATCGGAAGCCCGTATTTTCAAAGTGATTCGGCAGTTAGATTTCTTATTTTACTTTAATTCGTTGCGCAAATGTGAAAGCTCGCAGGACCGAATCTTTAGCAGTTTATTATTAATCGAATGGGACACGGATGTTGGTGGTTGTTAATATTAATTTAGTTTGGCATATAATTTGAGGAACGTATTATGTTACATAACATAGAAGCAACGCTACAACTATTTAGCTGCTTTCAATATTATTGTTACTTTATGCATTTCGTTACGAATACATTTTACTTTCGATTTATTACAATATATAACATTATAAAATAATATTGAATCTTTATTAAAGAGTCAAGAACGCTGTCTATCTTGCACCGTATTACGCACTGGAGGAAAAATTTCGATCAGCCTATTAACGAAAATCATCCAAGATAAGCTCATTAAGTGGTTCGCCCCGTATATAGTTTCCACCACAGTTCCGTTCGTCGGCCAACACTCGCTTCCATTCAATACACTCTCGCCGCCAACTATCAAAACCGCGTCATTCCCAGTGCAATTTCGCAAACCCGTCAGAATTCCACCAATTAAATCACATCGCAATGTCGCAGCCAGAGGTCGCCGCTAAAGTGGTTGCAGGAAACGTCGACGGCATCGCGGGTCAAGCACTCCAGAAGGCAATAACATTAATCCAGGACGGGATGGCCGGAAAGGTCGTCCCGTCGCGGTCGACGAAGAGGAATCCCCCGGTGGTCGAGACGTTGGATGTCCGTATAAAGCAGGGGAATTCCCTGGAACGGCCTGGTGATTGTGGCGCCCCTGGTCACGAGCTGTCTTGGCTCTGTCGCGGTCTGTCCCTAGACGGGATGCGGTCGGCACACGGACCCTCCTCCCCAGACACCGGTGTAATTTTAATAAGCCATATTACGAGCTCGTAGCTACGGAAACGGCTTCCTTTTGTGACGGTCGGACATTGTGGTGTTCGTCTTTCAGATAATTCGTGCTTGGGTTAAACGGTCTGCCGTTTCAGACGGTTCGCGTTGATGATGAACGCAGTTGCCGGTAGCGGTTGCTTTCTGGTATGAAAATTGGCGGATGGACCCTCTGCGTACTGACGATTTTTCAGGTTCGAGTAATATAGTGCGGGGGTTATGAAGGAGAGAGAGAGGAAGGTTTCGTCGGGAAAAGAAAGAGGAAAGGGAGATGTTTGCGTTTCGTCCTAGGCCTGCTAGCGGACTCATCAGTAAGGCGTACTAGCAGGCCCTGCCTTAGACACAGGGATAGTAGGGAACGGTCGGTGGTTATATATATAGTGGCGCGGACCTATGCAACCACCTTCGGGAGCCGGATCGTCGTGCTCGTCCCCTAGCGGTGTATGTGGGAAGTACCGCCACATCACTCCCCCACCAGTGATAACGATATGTTGAAGTTATCCCAGGGTCTGCTGGCCGTTCCTCGATTCTGCGACGTCGATGCCCACTACCGACTTCGCCCTGTAACCCGCTCGCCGCGGGTGAGCGCGTGCTGCTTAAGGGTAACGAACGTAACCGAAGTCGGTAGCCATATCGCGTTAAAGTCGCCTCCAACGTCTTTCCCCTCTCGGCGTCGTCCGCCATCCAAAGTCGTGCGCTGCTTGCGTGTTGATCACGTCGGGGTCACCAATTGCGGGGGTTCAAGGTAGGAGAGAGAGAGGAAGGTTTCGTCGGGAAAAGAAAGAGGAAAGGGAGATGTTTGCGTTTCGTCCTAGGCCTGCTAGCGGACTCATCAGTAAGGCGTACTAGCAGGCCCTGCCTTAGACACAGGGATAGTAGGGAACGGTCGGTGGTTATATATATAGTGGCGCGGACCTATGCAACCACCTTCGGGAGCCGGATCGTCGTGCTCGTCCCCTAGCGGTGTATGTGGGAAGTACCGCCACAATAGTATAGGTCGTCTATGAAATCGAGGAAAATTGTAACAGTAAACGTCGATCAGAATCGGCTACGAATTAATAATCGTCCATGACTTTCAATTGCATCAGTTGAACATTATTAAATATCGTCAAACGCGACGGCACTCGATTTGAAAGACTAGAATTCCCCGTGAGTATTTTTATAAATTACAACAAATCTACGAAAGCTAATAGGTCTTGAAAGAAATCGAAGAACAATAATTATTCGCGTGTCTCGGTTCGATAACTATCGCCGCACCCCTCACAGGAAAAGAAGGGCTAATTTTAAGGGTCGACGGCGATTTGATTAACGGATTAGACGCTTGTTATTATTTCTGCCGATTAGATGGCGCTGCCGGGGGTTGTTGAAATAAATGGGGATACACTTTTAATGAATTTCCAGCGGAACGTCAGGAGGCGTCATCCCCAACGCAGAAGGCGGCTGTCCGGGGATTAAGTGGAGCAATCTGCGGCACCTTTTTTTCTCGCAAACGACCAGATTTTTATGCCTAATTAATCGCCGCGGCGAGGCAGGAAGAACGCAGCAGACAGACGGGGATTACGGGACGGGAATTCACGCGATACAGCGTCTTTCAGCTGTGGGGCGATGCGGTGATTTGTGGCGCGCGATTACGAAACGATGCCCCTCTTAATTAGATTTCATAGAAAGTCCTGCATTAAATAGCCGATTTACTCTGAACAGGATCGTTATTAATTCTAATTCTTCCGGATCGCGTGGGACAAGTAGAAAGGTGAGAGAAGATTTATTGGTTGGATAAGTGTAGATGTTGCGGTGCTCGCGGATCAGTTAATTTGAAAAATTGCTCTCATCAATCAAAATAAGCATTTGATGATATAAAAAACATTTTTACGCGAGCGAATCTTTCAACGTTTATCGTTTCATTTGCAGTGGCGGTGTTTGCGCAACAAGGCCGTTTTGCTAAACGATTTTTCTAGGGGGCGATAATTGTTAAGGCCCAATTAGTGGAAACATTGCTTCACTTGTCATTAATAGAATATTAAAAACTCTATTCAACGTGAAAATAGTATACTGTAACGGAGTTAATTAAGTACTGCACCGCATGTATACACGCTGCGTTCATTATTTTTACTACCATCAGAGATCCCAAACAGATATAAAGATTGCATAGTTCAATAATGTTTCGTATTAACGCTGCGACCTTAATATAATTATTATTATTAGAAAAACTCTTGCCTGGCACATTCTTTGCTATCCGCTTTGCATACTTAGAAATGCTATACGGCGATAAACATTCGCGCATGAAACATAGTCAATAATTTCAGCCACGCGTAAAACGGAAGAAGAAATGTTCGTCGAACATTGTTCCTTATCGCCTTACAATCATTCTTGGGAGGTAAAAACCCACCATCATAAGAAACAAAAACGGCCGCTATTAACAATACTTATTCGCATAACATGTTCGAATTTATCAATAACCTAGGACACGGGGTGCATAGCTCTAGTAGCATGCTTGGTAGCATGGAAGAAACTGCAGAAGCCGAAAGTTTATCCGCGAAGTTTCGAGTGCAGAGTCGGTTGATTTATCGGGCTCATTACTGCCAGGAAAGAGGGAGGACTACAGGCAACAGCCACCCCAGCGGCGTGTTTTACAAGACGGCATTAATTGCCCGAATTAAATATGCACCTCTCCTCGTGGCGTAATTTATTTCGGTTTCCTTAAGCACTTTAAGTCGTCGGGAACTCGCTTCGGCCGCGCAGAACCGCGCAGCATCGTCGACGCTTTTCACGGACGTTAATAATGGCCCCCTGGGATATTAATCGACGCTGCACCTGGAAAAAGCTACCTGCGCACGATATAATCCTGATCACGGATTGTCCCTACCTCGATTGCCATTTTAATTCGAACCTCTGTACAGGATGTCGGCTGAGTTCTCGAGTATTAAATTGTCGCGATTTGGATAGAAATTGACATGGCCCAGTAGTCGATTGGAACCTCGATGCTTGTATAATAATATCGAATCACGGATGGGTCGAAGTTGGATTTGTTTCTCGAGATAAAGAAATTGAGAATGTTTAACTTCATATTGGGAAGAATATTTTAAGTTTCGAATTCAATTCGTTTATTTTTGACCTCATTTTTAATCATTATTCCTGAATATTTTGTGTTGTATTAAAAAAATTAATTGATCAGTTTATGTGTGTGATATATTATGTAACAACTTTAACTAGTTTTTTCTTTGAGGAATTTAAATTAAATAGATACGTTGGAATTACAATTATAATTTATAACATATAGCAGGAATATTATGAAGATAACATTTAAAAAAATTATAAATTATATGGCACGCTCACCTTTTCATTTGCACACAATGTTATACACACTATCCTTGCAACCTTTAATTATCGCCTTTGCATATTTAGTAATCAGCTTCACCTTGTCCGTAAATTGAAAGTATTCATAAATTGCTTATTGAAATTCGTTACAGAAACGCCTTGGACGAGGAGCAACGAGCACAGAAAGCACTGAATCTCCTGCAAGCTCGAGATCGCCAGATCGCATTTCTAGAAAAACGAGTTGCAGAGTTAGAAAACGACGCCGCAAATCTGCACGAACTCACCCTTAGGCACTCTTCGAGATCGTTACCTCTTGAACGAGACAAGGATACCATTTCGAGTACAGTGAAGAGCGAAAGATCATCCAAATCGGACATCAGAGATGTTAGTGACAAAAATAGCATCCTCGACACCAGTAATGTCGATTCCACGAGGAACAGTTCCGAGGAACAGGGGTACGAAAACGATGTCACCGCAGAGGACAATCGAATTACGGTGCCAACTTTAAACCTGTCCAAGTCGTCGTCCAGAAACTCCGAAAGGGATATCTTCTCCACTGCGATCGATTTTATGCTGGAGAAAAGAGACTGTTTCACCTCGAACCATTCCTTTTCTAAAGAGGATGAATGTTCACAAAGGGTAGTTCAGAGCGACGAGAAATATCGGGAGGAAAAGTTGGATTTTAAACGTGAAACGAAAGAGAATCTTCTGAATGATCATTTCGATCGGAATAGCGGGGAAAAAGATTTGAGGAAGAAGATTGTGAAAGAAAATGCAACTGTGAATGAAGTAGCTCATCAATATAGGGTGGACAAAAAAAGGGACGATTGGACTAGTGGGAAACTAGAAAATAGAGAAAAGAAGGTTCGTGCTGCGAGTACCAAGCATCGCAGGTTGAACGTTATGAGAACTACTGCGAGCGTTCCCTGGATTCGCGGCAGGCAAAATTTCCGGAAGAGCCTCCGAGGCTTCGAGTTGAAAGCCGGCAAACGATTGGAAAAGGGGCCAACTAGCGACGGGGATCTGTCTTCCGTGACGTTTAGGTGAGTCAAAAATACATCGATACATGTGCTATACATTATTTTTTGAACAACTTTCGTAATCTTTTACGAAAGCAGCATTACCAAACGACAGATGTTCCTAGATATAGTTTTCGTGGCAAATAAAACATCCGCACTATTCATAATAGAAAAGCATACCGAACATGCATATTAGCAACAGCAATTCAATACAATAATACAAAATATACAACGAAATAACGACAACGATTTTCGAAACTAACCAATGGATGAGAAAGCATCAACTCCTCCACTGGCAATCAATTCATCTCGAAACGAGGCAAACAGATATCGTTCGTGCACCCGGACAATCATCGACATTATTATCCCCTTTCAATACGGACAATTGTTAAACTGCATGCGACACATTGAAAGTCTGCTCCCCGATCGATTTCCATCGAAAACGTTGAGAAACACTGGCCGATCTAGTAAAGCACACAGGTAGATCGACGAGGTCCAGTTCCCGGCACGTAGCCGGCGATTTTTCCTCAGATCAGGTCCGTTGCTAGACACGAAAATGCATGTAATTAGCTGAAATTGATGTTGAACGCGAGCACAGCCGCAATTTTAATCGGCTGTCGTATGATAATTACGCTCGTCGGTCGGCCAGGCCTCGACCCACGCCGAATAAATCATCCCTCGGCCTGCGAGCTCGCGCTATCGAGAGCCTAGCAACGATTCCCAGGTATTCATTTACTTCGTATTAATCAATGCGTGAAATTAATTACGACTAGCCGGGCCTCGTAACGAGGGTCGTCCGATCGATTGGCGGCCGACTATCGAATAGGTAAAGAGATAGTGGAAACGATTCGATAGTTGGATGGTTTTGTGAGGGGATGACCAATTGCTAGTTTGTATTTCAATATATGTACATAGAGTAATGCACTGTACATGGGTCCACCGCGTGTGAGACGGAAATGACATTTTACTATTTGTACTTTATATATTCCAATCGAATATTTTTATATAAATGTTAGGATTTATAATTTGGCCGGAACTATGATAATATTTTACTGAGTCATTGCATGATAATGTTATGGCCATAAATTAATTAAAGTAGTTGCAAATAATATTTTAAATAGCAATATCTTAAATAGTAGTTTAATATTTTAATTTGTATCGTTAATTTGTCATTCTTCGTGCTCAACATATTTGTACCCACTTCGTGACACAAGGAACGCCTCGCGCAACCGACGATAAGAAGGGATAACGTACTACAGGGAAAGTTCAAGCACGCTCGCAAGAAGTATTGCCCAATTTGTAAGGCCACGCTGTAACACCTGGCCTTCATTATCAAACGACCGAACGTCAATTTTCACAAAGGGCTCGAAAACTTTGACCGCCCCCGACGATTTCACAACCGGTCTAAAAGAAAAACGCTCGTGCACTCCCCGCCGAAAGGAACACGATCGAGCGGCGTTACAAAAGAAAGTTCCACGATCAACCCGTTTCGTCGATCGTATTTTTGCCTCGTCTGTGAGCCGGTGTCGCAACCGGGGTACGAAACCGATCGTCGTCACGACTCGACAATGAGACGCTCCTTAAATCGTTAGAACCGACCGCGATCCGATGTACGATACACGCCAGTCAAGCTCGAACAACCATTGCCAGACGCGGAATCGTCGATGGTGACGAAATCGCGCCGTTTCGGACGCGTCGTGACAGGCAATAATTCGACGACCTTTGACATTGGTCGGTCGCCTTGTCGATCTAGGAATTCTGTTCGAGGAGAGCAAGGGTTAAGTAATTGTCGAAGATCGCTGCGACAACGCTTGCTACAGAGGAGTTCGACTCCTTTCTCCGTGGTGTTTCACGGTGAGAGGAGCGCGGCGGATGGGAGAGAAGGTTTAGTGAGTAGGTATTTTGTTGCGGGTACAGGAGTTTATCTTGTCTCTCGATTTGAATCGGTTTGAGTAAATTGGTTTTTTTTTTTCTAATGCTGCGGGTACGGGGTATGATAAAAAGATTTAGTCACAAGGAAGCAGGAAATAGGAGATTTATTATTATTATTTAAGTGTTTCGATTGATCGTAAGAAAGGAGGTACGGAGAGATGAAAATGGCGTGGAGTAACATTTTCTTACAATAATTTCCCATTTTAAGAGTAGGTATTGTAGTCTGTAAGTGCACCATTTATGAAACATTTTACGGAACGAAGGAATCGCTCAGCGTAGTAATATTGAAATAACTTTCGGTGAACATACTGGTACATTTTTCCTACCGTTATTATACATTTTATTACGTATAATGGAATAGCAGTACCATCAACATATTCTGTGGCAGTAGATTAATAGTTGCCATAGCGGAAGCAGCTGATACGCGTCGCGAACGTATACTGCATTGGTTATTTGAAAGAAAATTGAATTATTTTAAAATTTATGGCACGCAGCCTATGAATTAATTATCTACCGGAAAACATACAGACGAATTATAAATTGTGCCACTGAAGATTATTTTTCAAAAAGGCCCGATATTAAGGCTCGCGATCTTGCGATGCGCAACTTATGCATCAATCGTTCGCTTTAATCAACAAACGCTTATGTAACATTTTTTGCCCACGTTTTAATATACGCGCATTCATCTTTTGAAGCGTTGATGTACGTTTTTGCGCGATCCTGTAGAACCCGTGTAAGAATATTAGCGAGAATTAGCTGTCGTGACGATATATCTTATTTGACTTGAACGAAAAAACGTACGTGGCACATAATATATAGTATATTCGAACTACATTATTACAAGCACTAGTACCGCTACCTATATTGCAAATTATATGTTAGAAAGTAGGGAAACAGTAAAAACAGCCGTGCCCCTGGCATCACAAATATACGCTTCCGCTTGTAAATCATCGCACACTTATTTCCTTAGAATCGAATATTTACAGTCGGATTGTTTGCATTACCATTCTACTGGAAAGGTGGAACACTTAAACTTTCTTCGCAATCTGAACAGCTTTACTAATTGCAAATGTCCAGCGGATCATTAATTACGCAGGGCTAAAACAAAATGAAAGCTTCGAATAGCGCAACGCGATATCTGACAAAGACAACACAACTGCTAAAGCAGAAGCCATTTTTTCCTGTCTAAATGCACCCATCCCAGCTGCACAGGATACATTTCAATGTTTCTCCTAGTACTATTATCTGAATAAACAAATAAAAAAATGTAGCCGTGAAGAACATACTCATTATTTCATTTACAAAAGGCTGTGCCGTATGTAAGTACTGTTACACGATAACAGTAGCCCAAAATTGCCCCATCCACGATTATAATTATTATCAAAATAATCGAACTTGGCAATCGCCGAAACCCCCCTACACCAATTCACTAACTAACGTTCATTATTCGACACCGATATTCCTAACACACGTACGTAATTGACGCTAATTTTTTGCCCAACAAATGTTACTCATCGCCTCCGTAAAATCGTAGTTTCGAAGTTCGCAATAACCGTCGATAATTCTACCTGCTACGAACAAAGCCATCGCGGTACACGATCGTCGCCATCTCTCTCGTCCCTCGACCACGAGCGAAACTCAAAAAATCGACCCCGAGGATGCTCCAAACAAAGATCCGGAAGGAAAGGGGGAAACAGGTCGGCCGCGATCGCCGTTCAAACGACGGTCGCGTTTGCCCCGCGGCCATAAATAATATCTTTATTGGTCGCATAATGCGACAATTAAATTATACGCGTGCCCCGGTCACAAATTGGCCGGAGGAGCCAGTTCCCTTATTCACATTATCGCCGCCCGGTTGCGCCGCGATACCCGGTTCACAATATTATACGCGACGATGCATCTTTATTGCGCTCCGGTGGCGATGCCGCGATCTGCTTGCCCCCGCGAATCGCGCGTACGACGGGCGTGTTATCGTCGACGTACGTCGAAAATTAATCCCCCGGTCGGGGGAATTTCGGGCCGAACGGTCGAGTTTCAACCGGGCACGCTTAATTGACGACGGTTCGCTCCACCGGCCGGTGGAACGATATTATGAAAATGCTCGCGGACGTCCGCGAGAGTGCAGAGGCGAGTCGTTTGCGTAATTTGTTATTGCGTACGCGAAACTGTCGGTATATGGAATTAACGAGCGGGCCCATTAAATTTAACGATCGTTGACTCGAACGTCCACGTGGATGGACGATGCCCGGTTAACTCGATCGCCACCTCTCCTTCGGTTGGCGGCAGTGGGGATTCGTTTCTTCCGCTTTTCTGGGGCTATCGGGGCTAGATTCGACGTGTATGATTGAAGTGAAAGCGGAGGCTGAGATTGTCAAAGCTGTACACTTTTTATTTTTAATTTATGTGTAGATTTTCATCGGTGATGTAGTTTACCCTGGACAGGACACCTTTCCTGCATATTTCATTTTGATCTTGAGCTTTGTCTTAATCGAGGCCGATGGATATTGATTCCCTTCTTGGTTTTTGCGACCAAAATTGCTAAATCCGTTCACAGTTAACATGAATATAATCGCCGACAGGTTTCGATGCACTTGCGTACACGTTAGACGGACGACGAAAATGAAAGTGGATAAATAGAAATAAAAGAAGCACAGCTGCTCTCCTTTCTTATTAAGTTCTCTATTGCCGAATATGTGTTCTTCCAAATTGCATTAGCAGAAATGGAAATTATGTTATTCAGTAAATACCAATGAATGTATTATTTTATAGATACATAGACGTAGATACATGGGACAAAATTTTGCATTCGATCCTCTTGCAAACGGGGCTTCTTCCGATAAAATTTTCATTGCACATTGCCGATTTACGTCTTCGCGGGGAATTCTCCACCACAATCAATCGCTCGTTTCACCTCGTCGGTCTTCGTTCTCGTACAGCCGAGCGGCGGGTCGATTTCTCGCTTGGCGGTGAATTTCTGCCGTCCAATTAGCAGAATCTCGGTGACACCATAGCGGACGTTAAAAGAGGTAGAGCGGATGGACAGCCGGTGACAAAGGTAACGGGGCATCCGGTGTGATCGCTGTCCTCTGGCATCTTCACTCTGTGCACGTTTCACGCTTCTTTCAGCCGAGCTGCCGAACCTCCAATTAAAGTCGCAACGTGAGCTGCCATGTCGAGTTCACGTCGAGTTCGTGCACTTCGATTCCGAGATTCGAGAAAGCAGATAACGCGCTGATCAGGCTGCTCTTCAAAGGCAATCGTAGTCACCTTGAACGAAAGCGTTTCGTCGGGGTTGAGTGTGTTTTTTCTTCTTGTTAAGCGAATCCAGCGAAACGATATCAATTAAGTGCAATTCTCCTTGCAGTCTTTGCTTGACGAACAGATAAGAACTGCCTATTACGTCGTGTGGACAGTTGAATTTTTTGTTCGGAATGTTTGGTTGCGAGCTTCAAAAGTGACGCGTGGGTCCACAGTTTCGCAGGTCGCGAACTGAGAAGTTGGGAGACACAGTTCGCACTGTATTGGATTCCAATAGACTATAAATGCACGGCCGTGAAACGCAGGACGTTTAAAGTCTTTTGCCTGAAACCTTTGCCTGAAGATATCAATACCTCTCTGATTATTAACAATTTATCGAATCGCCCGTGCACATATAATATCTCGATGCGTGTCCCGCTTTATTAATTCAACAAACCCCATTTTCCCCTTCGAAAGTGAAAAGCTTCCCCCTCTGTAAAACCGCGGCACATCTTTCTTCATTATCTCGTCGCGTGTAACCAAGCAACAAGCCCATTAAGAGTACCCCCCGCCCCCCAAGCTTCTGCCAAATAAAACAGCGAAATCTCATTTCGCCGGTGCAGAATTCTTCCGCGTCGATGGCGCAAGCCATCGGCCGCATTAGCCAGTCGAATTAACGAGCGATCGACGACGAACCGCCACCGTAAGCAACCGGTACGCATCGATCGAGATAGCCCTTATCTCGTCCAACAGCCGATCTGTCGACGTACTCGTGGAACGAAAACCAGCGACGATCGGTACTTTTATCGCGTCTGCTTTGCGTTGGAACCGGCATTTGCATAAGAAACGTTGTTACTCCATCGGGACGGGACACGCGTGTATGTACGTATGCAAAGTGACGCGTTTGAGGGTATCCGGCGACCCCGATCGTGATTCATCGATCGATCGATCGATCTCTCTCTGCCTCCCTCTCTCTCTCTCTCTCTCTGAGCGAGCGTGAGCTCGATATTTGCTGGTCGATCGGTTGGTTCGTTCACCGGTAGCAAGGTTGCTGATCCTCTTACTTTCACGCTCTCTTTCTCTCTTGCTGCTCCTTTCTCCGCTTAATTCGCGATCGCTGAACTAACGAGGACGACGCCGCGCCATGCATGCCGGCGGCGTTCGCCGAGGAAATTACGCGAGAGTCGCCTCTGGATCCCGGGTTGTTCAAGGTCCGCTAACGGTCGACCGTTAGCAGCGCGAACGGCCACGAAGGACGGAAGCACGAAGGACGAGGCTTTGGAAGCGGTTGAGGATTGATTGATGGACGCCGGATGGGCGAGACGATGGTTGCTCGGTGTATTCAGGGGTTTTCGGTGTTTTCGTGGGCTTGATAGGCCGTCGTGGGATCTTGTTTAAGGGAAGTAACTGAATATCGGTGATTACAAGAATATGCATGTGTATATTAGTTTTATTGAAAACTAACGTAAAGACTGATAATTGAAATACGATTTTCTACGGTGGCATAATGCACACTGTATATCCTGGATTATGATTGTCGTTGTGACTTTTGAGGTGATGAATGTTAGGTTGATTTGATAACCAGAAGGATGAAAAATGTTTAATTGGTTTATTTAAGTAGCAATCGAGGTACATGCTCTGTGAGCTGATGTGACGAATCCTCTTTTGCTTACGGTTGACAAAAATGGTACCTGTGGAGAAAGTAGTATGAATTGGAGGGACGGTTATTATTTAGGGAGGAAGGGTTCTTTCGCTTGTGAAAGTCCTAAATTGATGTTCGATGTACAATTATTACAGTCCTTGTTGTGTATCTGTCATTCTAGCCTGGTCGTAAGTTAAGTATCAAAAAGAAAGAGAGAACTGGCGGATGACTCGTTGCGAGATACGCGTTTCAGAGTTTCCCTGACGAGGCATCGTAGTGAAATATAGTTTGAGCAAACAGAAATATAATGAAAGGTGTATACATCGAACCGATTGTGTTACAGAAGATTGATGGTTTAAAAGGCCGTGCGAAATCTCAAGTGAACGTCTCTAACTGGACACACGCTCGTTGTAAATCAATCCTTTCGTAAACGCCTTATACACGACCGAGAAAAAAGGAAAGAAAGGAGGACCGAGCATTAAAATCTCTTGACGATCCGGAGATCGAAGTATCGAGTGTCCTTAAAATGATTCGCCAAAGGAGCACGTAGAATAGTTTATCCACTATACCAGGATACCTATTTAGCTGACCAAGGACAATGGTTGTGCTACCATCACAGTGAAACGCTATACACGATCATTTCGAGCGATATATCGCCCCCGCGAGGCTGGCTGCTGGCAAGAAGGTAAAAGGACCTTTCGAGAGATCGAGATAGAGCTTATTGTCCCGCAACGACGCCTGGGCAGGTGTGTACGCTTAACAAATCGACCGGCGAGACCGAGTACAGTACGACTTTCTTGCGCTCCCTTTTCTTCCTTCTTGTCTCATCTTTTTTGGCTGGCAGGTTGGGTCACATTTGATCCTGACTTTCCTCGATATATGGCTTAAGGCGGGTATTATATAAATAAGGATCACCAATCGGATAGAACGACACGCGTTCTGTTTTATTTTAGAATAATTTAGAATATTAGAATAACAATACTGATAAATTTGGTTGCAATGCATTGTACTATCAATTGTCCTTAAAAATATGCTCACTGAAAATTAAACTTCCGCCTACCGGTCAACTAGTGTCGTATAATATTATTCTATAAATACTTTGCATAGTATAATTTATTCCCTTGTATAATAATGATAACAATAATATTAATAGCCATACTATTTCTTCCAAATCGATTTATTTTATTTCATCTTGTCCAAAAATTTCCACGCAACTCTACGTGAAATTCTGGAAAGAAAAAGAAAAGAAAATTCTCCAGAACGGAAATAAATAATATCTCCTCTATATCTTTCAAGAATGGATTTAAACGTACAGCCTAGTTCAGTACTGATTCCATTCACTATTTGCCTAGCCGCGATATTCACAACAATCTTACAGAAGCCTGAATGAGGGAACAAAAAGAAAAAAACGCGTAAAATGCGTATAATTACACACGCTGAGTCGCGAATTTGTTCCGCTGACGAAGGTCAACGGAGTCGATCAATTAGGAGCGTGGCTTTTAATTAACGAGGGAACCGGGTAATTGATACCATTCCGGTGAAAATCGCGAACGAATTAATTCCTCGATATCGCGGTCTTAATTAGCCGGGGACGAATTAATCCTTGCCACATCGCGAACGACTAAACGGGACTCGGTTTTTCCAGATTTTAATTGGTTCTCCCGCGCAGGAAGGACGAAGAGAGACGGACGATGAAGATTCACGAGGAGTCGCGTATCGTTGGGCAAATATGAAATTTCATACGCGCAAACCGACGAGTATCGCGTTAATAACGTCTTCATGAATTTTTATCGGTATTATTCTGCTCCTAATAGTCCTTTGTTCGAGCCTGGCGTTAAAACTGCGTTGAAGCTCTTGTTAGCGAGAGTTACCTTGCATGAAGGTATCAATTCAGCAGGTAGACCGAGGATGCAGGTGGTAAAGTATCACCTTCGAAATGATGCATGTTAACTGTGCAATATATAAACAGATGGAAACAGATTTGTATATAAATATGCTGCATTGTAATGCATACCACGCAACAACAATTTCTTCAACAAAAGCTGACCTACTCTCTGGATTTCGCAAGAAACCAAAACGAAAGTTCTGTAAAGTTCATTCTGCTGCAGCTTTTTGACGAAGTAACAATTACGCGTCGCAATAATTATCGTTCACTACGTGAACGTTTCTGCTGTCATTACACGTTCTTAAAACTTATACAAATTCTTTTTCGTTTTCTTTCCTTTGCCCTGCAAGTTTAGAAGCCGAGTAATCTTTCGTGCGCAACTTCGGTCCGAGCAAACGCAATTAAATAGACAAATGTCACTTCGCGGCTCGCAAGACTGCCCGTAGAAGTTGTACCTGTGCTCATAAATTAAACGAACTTCGCGTGACTCGAATTCTCGCCCGTGGAACGCTTACCGGAGATCGAAATCGCTCGCCGGCCGATCTATCGAGATACATCCGACCTTTCGTCGCGAGATAATCGCACGATAGCGCGATGAACACTGTAATAACGCGGGAACTTTCTTCTTGCGCGGTGCCGCGCCGGTCTCGTTTCGGGCGATTTTGGACCACCAACGAGAACGACCGCTCTCTTTATCGTGATCGATTTATGGCAACGTGGAAACAGCACACCGTGCCCCAGAGTATAGCAGAACGCCGCGTTTGAAGCAATGTAATTGCATGTAATTGAATAGATGGCTTGTCTAATACGTTGAATGGTTTAAGGCGAGTATGTGCTGCAAAGGGTAATTGGACGAGGATAATTGAAAACCAATTTTGTTTGGAAGATTGCGATTGTTCGGTTCGATAAGCTCGGATGGTGATTTATTGGCCGTCGGTTTATTTAGTTTGCTGTAACATGCGGGGTTTAAAGTATTTCGTCAAAGTATCGGGGGAAGTATACGAAGAACTATCGCATCGCTTGGTTTTTTCAATGTAACGTTAAGATGCCCTCAAATAGCTGTGCCAGAAAATTTATTAATTGCAATTGAATGGACTTTTTACGACTCGTTCGTTCGGGCCAAGATATAACAAGAATGAATTACGACAGGCAGGAATTTTACGTTTACCCGGAAACCCTTTTCATTATCTAACTTCGTTTAGAAATTTATCGAGAACAATTCGTCCATTCGAAACTGACCGATCGAACAGGCATACAATCTACTCGAGAATAAATCACAGCCGGCTTGGTCGGCCCAACGTAAAAAGAAAAGGGACGAAAAGAACGCAAAAAGAAACGGTAGAAACCGAGCGACAATGATCGATGAAGTCCCCGGTCACGCTAAGGAGGGTAGCCACGAGACAATACAGGAAAATTAAAACTGTCCTCGATGGCAGGAATTGATTCGACCTCAAACGGGCAGGTGAGGCCTCGCGCAGAAGAGGTTGCGAAAGCACAAAGTTAATCTAGCTCGGAATTCCGAGCGCACCGAGGCGGTGCTGGATTCGCGGCTGCTGCAACCGATGCGCCGCCGCCACGACTTCTCTGCTTTCACGATAACGAGCCACCGTCTATAAATCATCGGCTGGAGCGAGGATCGTTTCCGTGTAGGCCTCGGTGAGCCGCGCGGAATTTTCTGCCCGCGAGTCTAATGGCTCCGCGGCTCGGTTTCCTCGCCCGCCTCCTGGACATCCACGTGAAATTCACGTTCACGTGGGAGGGAATGGAACGGGAGGAAGGGAGAAAGATATTGCTGGAAGCAACGGTGCACGGGTCTGACACGCGATAGCCTATTGTGCGTGTGTCACTGTTTCGTCGATGGACTGGTTTTTATTGGGGCGGTGGTTCTTAACTTTTTTGGGAATCACGGAACACTTTTGTCTGTGGGGACAATTTTGGGGAACGTCAAAATCATTGAGGTCACGAAGCAAAATGATGAGCATATGCATGAACGTTTGTTAAAAATAATTGAAGATCGGAGGTACGTCACAGTGGAAGAAGAAAGGATTGATTTTGAAAAATATTATATTCGTTGTTAGCTTTCAGAATTTTTGTTTTAAGAACCAGTGTATTAGGGAACAAATTGTTCGAAAATTGGACAAACTTTGGTGTTACAGTGTTTCCTTGTTTCGCTTTTGGTTAGCGCTTCGAATCAATGAGGTGCAATTTCTATGTTGTCGAACAATTCTGATAACGAATTTAATCGTGTTTATTAATCGGGTATGTCTGTGTTAAATAATGTTGGGCTCGTGTCTACGACACGCTGTGGATTACGACATTGTGATATACGGTTATTAAGAATATTATTAATAGCTTGGTCAGAAAGGATAATTAAGTTTGAGCTAATAAAATCTAGTCGACTTTCCAACTTTTGTTGAATGCAATCGTGTTACACTTGAAGGCAGCGTTGAAACCTTTAATATACTGCAGCAAAATCATTTACCAACGTTATCGAACGTTTCAAACAACCATATGGAATACCAATACATATTTCAAACTCCGATAAACCAATGTTGTCAATAATTTTGTAGGTCTTCTGATGTAAAAATCAACGTATAGTCCCGAGCGTTCAATTAAGTACACCTGCCTCCTTCTACCAAATCTGCAGAGAACTCTGTCGCAAGAGGTCACCGTCGAAAGCGCAACGCCCAACTGGCGTGATTGCGCTCGAGTGAAAGACATTTAGCAACTTCACACTTTCTAGTTCGGAAAAACGCAAAGTCAATTCCTCGGATTGCCAGTTGGTGCAGTTTCCTCTTGCCCTATTCCCGCTGGATGTTGGAAAAGTTAACGGAAAATGTACTCCAGATTGCAGATTAGATACTCCAGAGTGGCTGAAAAAGCAAATTGCAGTAACGAACCGTGGCTTTCTCGCGCGTTACTCGAAATGGAGTGCCTTTCACGTATACATATACGTTCCTGCTCAAGGCGGACGTTTTCCATTTTGTTACACGTACCGAATACACGCCTATCTTTTTCACGCCGCTGCGAGATCTTCGCGATACTTCCTGCATTATTCGAAGTTACATTCACCGACACAGGAAACGTATTTCGAATACCGTTTGCACGTGTCCGTATGTGAGACGTTGGACACTTGCCATTGTAGTTTTCGTTGTAGCTCTAAACGCGGACTATAGATTGATACTGCTGGTGATATTAATTGTGAATAGATACAGCCTCGGTGTGCATCTACGAAACAATAATAACAACAATAGTAACACTATTTTTAAGAGATCCGGGATCTCACTTCTGCACGGCGAAGTATGAAAATAAAAATTTGCAACTTCCATGAAAGGACCACCCTCTCACATAATTTTCTTTCACTTCCTTTTGGCGTCACCTGCACTTGGCAGCACAGCGATGAATCTCCTATTCTTTCCCCCAAATACAGCCTCCAACCTAATCTTTCTGGCGTCTAATAACAAAACGGAACTCTGTCGGATAAACCCTTGTTAATCCGTTCACTAATTGTCCCAGGATCAAACATACCTTACCCCTCTTCTACAATCCTTCGTCGCAACGTACAAAAATCTTACACTCCCCGAACGTTCATGGACACAAAACTTTCGTTCGTCGAAAGAACAAATTTCCCCGACGCAATTAAAGTGCGGCATTCTTCGACTTCATGAGCAATCGGTGGTCCCTGGCTCGTCTCACGGAAGCGTATCGCGAGACATCGGTGCGACCAAGCTCGACGATTCATCAAGCCCGAAGCGACAAGGAACGATGACTAGCGCTGCAAGCTTCGCTTTTGCACGATACACCTGAAACAAATGAAGTCTCGCCACTGTGAGCCGAGGAGCTTCATCGGCTAGGAAGAAAGCAAGCAATGCTCGATCTCGATCACGATCACGATCACATAAATCCAGGTCAAATCGAATGACCGGTGCGTTGCTCGCGGATTACGCGCGGCCCTTATCAGCTAACGTTTGAAAGGAACAAATGACGCGCTTCCGCGAGGGGGTATCCAGTTGCGATCGCTAGAAAGTGTCAGCTGAATTTTATTCCTGGTCGCTTTGACGGAGTAGAAAGATTTGATCCACGGTCTGCCGCGATACGTTGGTGCCGGTGAATGTTTGCAACAATATCTCGCAAGCGTAACGAGAGGTTATTGCAAATACCATATTGCACTATTTCTGTTTACCATTGTTTTACTTTATTTCGGTGCTTCGTCGCTGTTTATTTTTCTTCCAATTTCTTTGAATAACACTTTTCACGCGCCCCAACGCCGAATATAAAGATATAATTCATGCACGGTTACTTTGACCCGCCGTATATCCGGGTAACTAAAAGCTTTGCAAGCAACAGTCCACCGGTAAGAAATAAATCTACATTATACCACGCTTTATCACTCTTCTGTCGTTTGCAATGAAATATTCCGCAATTATTCTCCTTTCTATGAAATGTTGCAGATGACATTCTTTATTCAAGTCAAGAGCAACATAGTTATTGTATATACCTACAATCGTCGCGCGAATCTAAAGGCAACCGATTGAAACGAGATCTGTCGCGGGAATGAGTTGCTCGTTTCTGCTTTTTTTTCTTCTTCTTTAACACACCTGTCGACGTGCAGTAGGCAATGGCTGGTAAAACGTAGACTTCTTTTGCCACTTCGGTTTCGTTTCTTTAACGAGACTTTATTAAACGCCATGTCGCATTGTGCTCGATCGTTTTTCCTATATCAACCACTTGTCGTCTGTGAAGCGAAATCGGCTCGTCGATCAACTTGTTGTGTCACTGTTTTCTTGAGCAACATTTTAACTGTAGCGCAAGAAGGTTGATAGATCGTACGTTGTCGCGATGCAAGATACGGCATTGTGAGTTTCTTTTTGACTTTTTCGGATGCTTTGAAAAGGAAGGAATTTTGAATGACAGCCAATCTTTCTGCCTGTTTTTATAAATACCTTTATAGTGACGCGATAGTAATCTATTTAAGTACGCATAATTGATGCGCGATCTGTATTCAGAATTTTTAAGAACATTGTGGACGTCGTTTACGGAAAATGTTGCTAGTATTATGCCGCACAGTCGATTGGAAAATAATTATTCTTAAAAAGTAACAGAAAAGTCAATATTAACTTTCGCCCATTCGTTGTGCATTACTTAATAAAAAATAATTAACATACATTAAATTTCAGTTCACAAATAATGGACACGAAAGGACTACTCATTTTCATCACGCCTATCGGCAATAGGTCAATGTTTTCAATAACTTGCACAGTTAGCACTCAAAAATGAAATAAAAGCAAAAGAGGAATAAAAACTTTTATTCACGTCCACACCATAATGCAATAGACAAAGATTATAATATGTATTAAGTGTGTCCGCATCGCCAAAGTTTCCCAGAATTGGCTCATCATCCCAAGCACCAGTAACTACCGTAACCGTCTGACCTGCATTGCCACCCCTTCTATGCAAAACCGAAGAACCGAAAAACGAAGTCGCTTTAAAAATAAATTACCGGGCAGCGTTGGTAAAAAATCAAATTCCTCGACATCGAACGGTGGTCGACGAGCACAAAAGGGGATTACGCCACTGGGCCGGACACGGTGGATCATCCGATCGTGCTTGTAGCTCGTGATTGAACCAGCAACACGGCTACACGTTCGTCCGCGTCCTTCCTTTGTCACGGTTGCGTATATTCGTACAAACTCAATGGCTATTATTTCCTGCCGGTTCGGTCGGTGTAAACCGGTTATCTTGATTTAATAACCGTCGATGTCATCCGAGTCAATCATCGCGGCTACACGACGCCGCGGTTGGCTTGAAAGGGAACTGTACATGGCTTTGGCTTTCGTGTAACAATGTTTTGTCTGGCAAAGGCCTGCATAAAGACACAGGTTGCAGTTGGACAGGTACTGGTCGGTGATTCGGTTGGGCGGCACGCTTGGCGTTTTCATTTTCGGTATTTCTTTTATCGTGAACGCGATTGTTCTTCGGTTATTTTCAAAGGGCAGGTTGTCACGGTGTGGTCGATATTACCGTGTAAATTAATATGTCGAGGTATTTTATGTTGCGGTGATGCCCAAGCGTTCTGTGAGCCCAACTTAAATTAAATATAAAGTATAACTTGGCGTTAGTTGTGGGGACAAACCGACAATAAAGTCAACGCGAAAAGATTTCCAAAGATTTCCTTGGAAAATTTATATCTAAGAATGGAGGGAGATAAAGTAAAATGGAAATGTGCTAAAATACGGGGCATAACGTTTGCGTGTATAATGCAGAAAGATACTTTCATCTGTTATATATATATTATCAATAATTTGAAAAGTGTAAAGTAGAAATGGTAAAAATGAATAATAGGATGTAGATTTTTTTTTATTTTTAAGACCATGCTGATGTTGATTAGTTTTTATATTCACGTTTTTGTATGGCTATATGCGAAGCCGTTGCAGGATATTTTTTAATATAACGTTGAATAAAGTAACGTAAAAAACCGGTTTCATTCATGTACACTGCAATGGCTATTATGTAAATGTGGCACAAATAGCTACGACATTTGGGGTTCGTTTCACAGTGACTTGAGTATTTCGATTTGACCAAAAGAGTTGACAAGTAGCCGGAATTTTGTATTCCTTCAACAAGATTTCTATTGATTCTGTTTATATTGTCCCGGTAAATTCCAGTACGTTGCGAGAGAATACTGTTCAGTTAAACCGATCTGATAATATTTTCACAAAATGCCCCAACAAAATATTACAGAGCCTGTCAAAAATGACATCTGATTTTATAACAGTTCTAATCAATTTTGAAATCTAGCCTACTTTTAATCTAATCTCGTTGCACCTGAAAAATAACACATTGGAACATTTTTTTGTTCCCGTCAACTCGACCGAAAGAATTCTTCTACCGAGCAGAGAATCTTTTCTCTTTGCTTATCCCTCATCAGTGGTTGAGTGCCGGTCGCATCGCGGGCCCGCTGTTCATCGAATCGAGATCTGTAATCGACCAACCGTGATCCACCACACGCGGTGACTTCTTTCTTGGAAACAATGTGCCCACCGATATCGGTCTATCTGTACGAGAACTGGTTCTTCCTGTCACGGTAATTCCATTACAAAGGATACTTCTGCGAGAGTCATCACAATTTTTAAATATCTGGATCTACTTGAACGATTCGAAGCTAACCTCGCTTAAGCTTAAGCTAAAAGATCGCAAGAGAGCACACATCATCAAAGTACCGTCGTAAAAGAAACATTTGCTTTAAACCTAGAGCTTCCGCAGTTTTGCAAGACGCGCTGCAACCTTCACGGAAGACCGTAGGATAGCTCCGCCATTTTTAAATATTTTGAAGAAAAAAAAGACGTTACAATAGGCAAAAGTTATAAATAAATGATATAAAAAGTTTCAAAAATGTGAAACAAAGCTTTCCCTGTCAAAAAATATTCATGAAAATCAGCTCATTTTCACCCGCCTAAAGGTATTTCCCCCCTTAAAGCTTCGAACATAGAATATGTTACGATCTGCTGAATAGTTCGCATAATACTTGCCGTCGATATTATTTAAAACGTGGCCGAAGACTCCATCAAAACCTTAAAGATAACAGTGGTCAGCGTTACACCCTTTCGGTGCAACATATTTGGTCGCGCTGCTTCGTCGCGAAGAAAAACTACTCCGTCGACCTGTATAACACATGCCACCTTTAAAAAAAGAACCCTCGCAATGCGTGTATTCCACGAATCTTCCTCATCCATCCAGCCAAGCCGCGACGGTGTAGCCACTCGGTGAACCGAAAGCGATTCCAACGTTTCTTCGTAAGCTCGTTGTACGCGTTCGAAGGGTTTCGAAGCACAAAAAGCGGCAATTTTTCAACGTACCGGAAACAGGCACAAAAATTGTGTACGGCAGCGCATGAAATCGCGGTAGACGGGGTCGTGTAGTGTGTGTTATCGACACGAACGTTATCGCGGTCGGATCTTCCGCGAAGAGCGGCAGTCGTTCGGGTGGTACCAATTTGTCCTTCCTTTATCAAGCGTCATCTGATGGCGACCCGACACCGCGGTCGAATGCAACGTTACCTTGAAGTGACACCGGCCCACAATGGGAACAAAGCGGCGTCCCGCACTTTGCCAGGGGTTTTGTTTCATTCCGTGGTGGACAAGCCGCGTTATTTGTCATGCATTTTGACCCTCGCCGATTTCATCTTGGATATTTTTCTCTGCCTCGCTCGGTGCTCACGCGCGAATTGTAAAGGAGCCCGTCACCCTCCGCGTCCGGTTCCCTCGACGTCCGGCGAAACCCGCTTCTTGCGAGCAGAGGACAAGGCAAGTAAGTATGCACGTACGTATGTATGATATTCGTTGGCTTTTTCTACGTATCCTTTTTCCTTCTTATTGGCAGAGGTTCCGCGTGCGTTGGGTATGATTTAGGTATGAGTGGTTGATAGTTTGTGGTTGTAATAGGGTGGCAAAAGCGTTCGGATAAAAGAACAATCACTTTGCTGATACTGAATTTCGTTTATTTCAATAAAGATCAGGGCACATTACAATTTGTCTAGTATTTCAGGATTCTAAACCTTCATGGCTGCTGGATCACATATTTTTGTCCAGTTGGCTTTGTACTGTACTCTTGTGATCTAAATTCGTTCGACCAAATAATGCAAACTATAATACAGTTTATGTAAACATCCCTGCGAAACGTTATCAGGAAAATCGAACGTCCGTACATTAAGGAATCGGATAGGGGAGGTTCTACTGTGCGCCATATTGTGTGGATTTCATCTCTTAATCTCTCAGCCGTAATAGTAGTGATACTTGCAGTAATAGTAGCGATACTCGCAGTAATAGTAGCGATACTCTCAGCATTAGTAGTGATACTAGCAGTAATAGTAGCGATACTACCAGTAACAGTAGCGATACTAGCAGTAATAGTAGAGATACTAGTCGTAATAGTTGTGATACTAGCAGTAACAGTAGTAAAACTAGCTGTAATAGTAGCAATACTAGTAGTAATAGTAGTAGTAGTAATAATAATAATAAAGTAATAGTAATAATAATATTCTTGCATTATTATTAATATAAAGTAATAACACTATTATTATTATTATAGATATATTGCACGGAGATAAAATATACTTATGGCGCAATATTATTGCACAAATCATTATTTCAATTTTGTCTCATGTGAATATATCGTACATGTGTATAATATTATACACACCGAGCACAATTCATTCGCAGGGCGAACCAAATTAAAATCCACAGCGATCACCAGGCAGCTTTCGCGAATTGCCAATTTCCTGTTTCGTCATTTTTCCAGCCGCGTTCGCTACCGTCATTTCGATAAAGTTCTCCATTCCACTTCCTGGGTGTTTCGTGACCGCAGCAGGTATCGCGTTCGTCGAGAAATACATAGTCGGGAAAACGAAGTACATAGGTATACCCGAATGACGCGAAACCATTTTGGGAACCTACGCTTTTACGCTTTTGTTCCGTGACCGAAGGAGTCGTCGAGCACCGCCTTGAGAATTGTTTCCAAAATTAGGCAGCCCGACGACACGATCCCGATAAAATCGCGGCCGCTTTCGCCGCCGAGAATTCGCTGGGTCTCGCTCGAGGAGCTCTGGAAAATTAAACGACCGATCGTGATTCAAGCGAGATTAACGAGATTGAAATTAAATGCCAGGCGTCTTTGCATGCTTAGTAAGTATTTTGTTGCTTATCGGTTCAGCCTAGTACGTCTGTCACGCCATTGCAGTTCTAATGGTATATACTTTATGAAAGGTTTCGTAGCGAGTAGAAGTTTGGTAAATGAAACAATTTAATTTGGATAGACTAGGACACGGTGCTTATATTTTTATGAAGAACGGACCTTGTTCTATCTTATAGTTCTTAGTTTTATTTTATCGACGTACCGTTATTAATCCCTATTTTAAGACCGAAATACCGTATCCAATTTATTTTATTTTACTAATTTATTGCTGTCAATAAATGCCACATCAGACGTCCAACGACGTAATAACATTTTTGTGCAATAAATCTGCAAGCAAATAGAAGCAGCGGAACTTCATCGAGCTTAGTCCCTTAATATCCAGAACGACTACCAATTTATTCGAAACAACTCCCTCCCTATAATCACGAATTATTGAACACTTAATTACAGTATTTCGCTCGACAGTTGACAGTTTCTTCGAGTCAGAAACACCGTCTACTCTCATACACCTAAGTCTCTCCAAACCAAGGTTAGGGACAAAGGTCCAGCAAATTCTTGTCGCTTAACCCGTTCCAAACAGCTGACGTACACACGTGCCGTCAATTTTTAACATCTTCCTGCACGCAGTATTTCTTACTTTCTTTCAACAACAACAAAAATGATTCCATCGAGATAAAACAATCACATCTGGATTTCGACGGACATTCGATGGAAGGTAAAGAGTGGCAAGCACCGACTGGTCAGCCACAGGCACACGTGGTAGCTGCAGTCTTAGCCTCGAGGTACCGCTTAATTGGCATATCAATCCCGGAGGAAACGGGAGATAACCGCATCGGCACGGCGGCAGAGGCGATCGAGGTCCCGCAGGTTAATAAAGTTACACAGCGGCTCAGTGGTCGGCGATTAAGCGTTTCGGCTGACGTTCGGGCCGCGTCGATTAATCGAATATGAAAAATCGCGAGCTGGAGCGTAAACGGTGAAACCCGCGGCCGGTGAACCTGTTCCTGTCCAGGCTACCCTGGAACACCTATACCGCGGTTGCCAGCTTGCATGTTATCGTAAAGAGCAACGGTACACCGATGTTGCTACCGTGATGATGCCCGTGCGTTTATCCCCTTCGAAAATGGAAGTTGAGTGAAGTATGTCGATAGACAGATTTTAACGCGAGGAATCAGTTACTGTAAATTCTCGAATATCCTGAAATATATTCGCAGTCTGGTAATTATAGTTCTCTAAATGAAACTGCGAGCGACGCAATATTTTTTTATTACTTCCAGCGAATGTACAATTTTAATATCATCGAGCTTTGCGATACACATTATGTACTTTGCAGTTGTTCCTTACATTTATTCTCAACGCTTTCCTCGGGGTGGTTCAAAGCGGAGCGCTAAAGAGTTCCTGTAGAAATGAAAAAATTAATTGAGCATCAAGATTAACTTCGCGCTGGCGTTTCATGTACACTTAAGCACGATCGGTTATTAAACTCCACAGCTGGATTAATTTGCATACCGCGACGACGCAATCTAAATCGCGATTCGCACGGTATTCGAGGGGCACGATCGAGATCGGATCGATACATAGATCGCTATCTTCGTGGAGCGGAGTTCGCACTGTAGGTATAACGATATCGAGACGTGTCGTAACGACTTTATAACGAACATATCTATGGCAGGATCGAACGTCAACTGACCATCGACTGTCCGCGACACTGATCCTTTATAATGTTACGATCGCGAGCACTCTGGATACGACAGCTACAATAGAGCCTAATGTACATACCAGGAATGTACGGCTGGTGTTACGTTTGCCTTGATTTAAACGAGTTTCCTGGGCGACTGAAAGCGATACCATTCTATGGGGAAGTTATTGCCGAGGCTAAATCTGTTCGCAATCATTGGAACAGTATTGTATAACGTGTCTCAATTGTATCATCTCTTCGTGCCTTCGTTGTTTTGGGGGTCAGAAAAGCTGTATACGTGCATATCGTCGCGGAAAAGCAATTTTGCAGCATACAAATTTCTGGCAAAAAACTATCGTCCTTTTAAATACTTGTTTCCTCCGAAAATTGTTTTAAGGAACATTGGTGTCAAATAAGGGGTGGACTGTTATCAAAATAAATCGATATCGTTAATTAATGTAAAGAGGCTTCTGGCGCTTGCTAAACAAACTCGAGGATTCTTAATCTCTAAACGAATGATCGCTCTTCTCCCCGGAATAATTCCAAAGGTTAATCATTAACTAGCACCAGCACGCTTATTCTCAAAAGACGCGTGTCTTCTTTAAAGCGCATCACGCTAGTCGATTCACGGCGCGTCCAGGGCTACCATCCGACGAATTTCACGAGGGGCGACGTGTACGGGCACGATAGGTGGTAACGAGCAATTCACCTGGGCCGTTTTGTCGGGCTAAAGCGGGAACAGGCCGCCACGTATATTTTTCGGTAATTACCGGTATCACGCGACGTCGAAGGTGTTACTTGGCTGCGAAACGTTATAACGCGATCGAGCTTCCTCCTTGACCCGCGTGTGCGTTCCCTTGCCGCACGGCAGTTAAGCGAAACTTGGAAACTGCCAGACGACTTCGTCGCTCGCATGACTCTGATAAACGATTACACCTGGAACCGGGGCGAGGGCTGGTCTAACGACCGGTTGCTTCATTGCTTCCTCGCGACGCGACGCCTCGGTGGCTGCTATTATTTAAAACCTCCTCGAGCAGGGACGACGCGTTCCGGAAACGGGCGTCGTCGCGCTGCGTGACGCCGCGCCGTGGTAATCGTCCAATTGGTGCTCGACCAGAAAATATCCTTCCTCTACCTGTTACGATTTTCTCCTTCTAATTCATTTCTTACATGGATGGGAGCTCAGAAGTTGGCCGTGGAAACGTTACAGGGGAAAGAGGAGTGGTCGCTCGATCTACCCCTAATCCTTTTGCTACGTGTATATCCGTATTCAGATCTTTAGCAAGTGTTCGCTGAGGCTTTTATGAACGTCGCTCTGCAATAGTATATTATTTGAATAGTTGGTATAAATTAAACCTTAGGCAATTAAGGGGAGTATCTTAGGGATTTTAGATACAGTTCTTCGATAATAATCAAACCTGTACCCTTTCGTGCATCGATTTTATTTTTATTTTTAAGCATATCACAGGAAAAGGGTTGAGCCTTCACACTCGGCACAAAGTAACTAAGCAGTAGATTTAGAAATATTGGAAGTCTGTTTATCTCAAGACGGGTGTGCTTGTGTGTCTCGCAAGAGGAATGTTACCAATCTTTATTCGAAAGATATGTTAACATTTGTCCGTAAGCTTTTGGCAGCCACTGTGTGTCAGCACCCTGAATGCAACGATTCACCCCATCGCAAAACTTTAAATACGCTGCACACAATCCATCCCCCAGGTCCTTTGATCCGGCATTGAAGATAAGCGATGACGTCGGGGGCGAGAGGACGCACGATGGCATGCGAGCTTTTCGCCTTTGCAGGATGCACCGGCAAAGTGGAGCGTACGCAATCGGCGGCCCCTCTATGTTGTGGTGTTCCACGGCGTCACGCATCGTCGGTCACGCCGCAAATCCGCTCGAACCGTGATCTCGCATCGGCGTGGTCGCGCTTCTGCAAATTGATTGCAGTAACCTAGTAGATAGTGCCGGGGACCAACCCTTGTCTCCTGTACCGCTAGAATTGTCTGCGAATACCGAGCTGCTCCGACGTCCCTGCAATTATAAATTGTTTTGACGATAGCTCGACGAGGGGCTGCTTGGTGGCCGGGGAACAAGCGAACTGAGTTTCTTCGGGAAACAGAAAGGGGAGGAAATGAGCAACTTGGGATACGTTCCTTTTCTTAACCCTTTCGCTACGGCGGACGTATGTTACACGTCTAAGATATATTGCGAGAGTTATTTTTGGTGCAATATATTGAAATTATTAAAAATATTATACTCCAACTAGAACTAACTTCTGTTAGTATATTTGCAAATAGTCGTCAATCCCCATAAGAAAAACATAAATAAAATGTATATGTGTGGCACTTATCTAAAGTCACGAAATCGGAAAAGATTTACAATCAAATCGCTATCTGCGGGATAAATATATTCTCGTTTCAATCAATGTCTAACTGAAACATTAGAAATTTCTATAAAGAGTTGGGCATACAGCGTCGTCGTTTTCGGGACTGAAACAAATGTCCGTCAGTTCTCTTTTAAAGAATAGAGGGAGGGAATGAGGCGAGAGATGGAATAGGTAGTACCGAGTCCTACTTTGTAACCACAGATAGAGATCGTGCGCGTTTTTCCTTGGTCGCGGATGAAATCGACCGAGCTCGATTAAGTTCTTTCCCTCGACGCATCGAACAGATGGATGAAAAAGTTGTTGGCATCCGACGAAACCGATCTCGCGGCCGATCGAAAATTGACCGATTTCAGGTAACCGAGCGACACCGTGCACGTGCACCTCTTTAGTGGTTTCGATACTCGCTCTTCCTTGATCTTTCATTTCTATCTTTTTCCTTGTCTCAGAGAATATTCTCTTTTCCCCTTTTTGACGCACTTCCGAGGTGTTTACTCGGTTCCCAAAGCATTGCATCGATTTGTTGGGAGCGGATGGTCTTCAGCGGTGAAACGAGGTGATTGAAAACGCAGACTTGTTTCGTAAGATGAGGATTGAACGATACTTTTGGAAAGTTTGTTTTTGCGATACACTGTTTCTGGATTCGTTTATTTCTTACCCGGTAGGCAGTAAGGAAGATTTACATTTTGATATAATCGTGTAACGGAGGGCTTGTTAAACACCAAAGAGGTGAGACGTAACTGAAGACGCAATAAGATTAAAATACAGTAATGAATTTTATCGTTTTGCACTACTGTCATCATTGATTCTAATAGCCCTTTGCTGTCCCTTTAATTGCTGGTTTCCACAGTGCTAGCGCGGCTTGGTAACTTACTAACATTTCACGCGTTCTTTATTATTATCCTTCAAACCTGTCGCGTGCTACGAAAACGTACGAAAAAAAGTTAAAGCAAAGAAAAGCAATGGTAAAAACCCCTATATCTACAAATGTGTATCATCTTCTTGAAATAATGTCCCTCCTCGGAAGGAAACTACAGACATCGCTTTCCCACAAAGGTACACTTGCAACGGTCGACAGCAACAGGACAGCTCCAGCAATCCCTTCGACCAAACATCCCAGCGAACCCCAAAAATGCCCGAGTCACCGAGCGAATCAAACCACCTGAGCACACCTGAGATCGGCTCCCGTTTCCGCGCGTTTTTCTTCCCCCTTCAGTCGGCGTGCATCGGCCCGGACACGCACGGTCGCTTCTGGCACGGTCGATCCTCCTCGCAGCCGTTCCCCGTATTAATTTGCCGGAGCGTGCATGGGACAAAGCGAGCAAAGGGACACGGTGTGTCGCCTCGGACCGATTGGCCAGCGATGATAAGAGGCTCGCCGTCCCACGGTCAACTTTCCTCTTGGCTCCCTCTTCCGCCTGTTCCTCCTCATCATCGTTCCGCTTCTTCTTCTTCTTAACCCGGACTTCTTTCGGGAGGCCTTCGTTACGGATGGCTGACCGGTCGACGACGGTCTTTTGTGCCGTCGCCGGTCATAATGACACCGAGCAAAAACTGTCAATGCTGCCGTGTATCGGCTTCCATGCATGCATTAGCGGCGGACCGTTCTCTTCAACGAGCTTCTTGATCCTTGGGAACCTCTTGATCGGCTCCTGCCGCTGTTTCATCCGGCAGCGCTCCACGTGGACGAAGGGTGCTCTGTTACGCTCGGGCCTGGTGTCCGTTTCTTTTGTTCTTGGCCGAAGTTTTCTCGGTGCTGCTTTATCGGTTTCAATGCTGGAATGGTGAAACGGGCGACCGTTTCAGAGCACTTAAGGTTATTAGAATTAGGTGCGATATAAGGGAGTCAATTGTTAGTGCAAATCAGGGTAACGGATGGACCACAAATGTTACCAAAGCTGGGAACAATGGTTTGAAAGATAAACCTCGTGTCAGAGGCCCGAGGTGTTAGATGAAGAAGTTCCACGGGTTACTATTAAACGAACCCCGAAAGAAGATGTTGCACAATTTTTGACGGGATGGCCCGATACTTGTTCGTGGCGCTGACATGTCGAAACGCGAATACTAACTCAAGTTACGCTCTTTGCTATCGCATCTCTTTCGCCGCTTCAACCCCACGCACAGTATCGGTCAATCTCGCGCCGGACGCTATAAAAATGTCTAACGTACGAACACCGTAGGTATTTTCCCCTGTTACCTCGTAGGCTGCCTAATTGAAAATCCCATTGCACCAGACCTAATAACAAACCGCGCGTCTTGCACCATGCCCGTGTCACGATTCCCCGCCGTTTCAACAAAAAAAAGCTCCGGGATGAGTTGATCTGGGCTTTGGTCACGCGTTACGGCTAGAACTTAGATGACAGAGGCATGTTTCCGTAACGGTACCGAGACGATAAACCGAGGAGGAAGGATTGTCACGTTGGATGGCGAGCAAGAAAACGAATTACTCGAAACTAATAACGGACGCGCGCCAACTTAACGGGACACGCGTTTTAACCATTATACCGTGGCGATTTTTGAATCTGCCGCGTTCACCGTCGGGGAGATTGAACGGCTGTGTCCATAAGGGAAGGTATCGCGATGCGTGATGGTATAGGTAAATGAGTTGGGGAACTTCAGTGGCGGATGAGGAGACGGTTAATGGGAAGCGGCGAGATGGTGTGGTAGAGTGGACGTTCGAATGGGATAATTTGCGAAGGTATAAAGGTGTATCGAATGGAGGTGGTTAGAGTTTGATGGGATCGAGTATCTAATGTGGGTTTTGCTTTGCGTCGTTTTTCTAATATCGTGTTGTGTTTAGAATGAGATACTGAGATTGTGATTTAAGAGCGTTAATCGTGAGCCGTGTACGCGTGTGTGTATGTATAAATTTTATATTTTACAGTAGAACGAACGCTCTAGTAAAAACGTAGAGGGATAGAAAAAGATACTTTTGAAAAATTACACAGACGGACATAAGTGTGCAAATTTCACGGATCTTAACTGTTTCCAAAATAGATTCTTGATTTTCAAGTCGTACTTGACAAAAGTATATCATCATGCACCTTATGAAAGTTCATCCCCCAAGTCTTTGCTGATTTCGACAGGAACGGAATCATTCTAATTTGCTGTGATAGCCGTAAGTCTGTTTTACGTGACTTCAAAGTTGCTCTACGCAACAAAAGCTTTAAGGGTACAAATAAGATACACCAAATACGAACGATTCACGCCAATGAATCGAAATAGTAATCCACGAAGGGACACCGGACACCTATTTTCGCAATGGGCAGCCCGCGTTTGAAAATTGTCACAAGCGGTAATCTATCTCTCAATGGCGTCAAAAACGCTGGCGACACAAAGTGTCCCGTCTCAAATTTGACTCGATCAGCGTGCGATAGGCCTTTCGTCCTTCGTTCTTCACGATTTGCGGGCCGATTGTCCCATTGGAATCGCTGGCGGATTGCGAGCCCGCGTTCCTCGTGGAGCTACGATGACGATTGCCGCGTGGTAGCGCGGTTTTTGCGCTCGTTCCTCGACGCTTCTAATTATTACCGGAGAGGACGGGTGCCTGACACGTTGGGTGATCGATGGATATTGCGAAGACGTGGCTGTTATGAAGGCAGAGTTTCATTTCGGTGGAGAAAGAGCTACTTAGAGGTGGTGGTTAGAGCGTGAAGAAGTGGTTAATGCGTGAAGTTGTTTCGCAAGGAAACCGTGGATTTTCTGTTCGGGAAAATGAAGAGACGGATGGAAGATGTTCCTGATAACTGGCTGTTTAGGGCACGACCCTTTTTTTCGGCTGAAGAAAAATATATTAGCCTGGGACGACCTTCCTTTTTCGTTTTTTTCCAGCTTTTTTGTGAAGCAGCAAATTATCGTATTTATATTTCATTTCTTTTTCATATTTTGATTGGAAATATTTCCGAGACGATAATTCATTTGCTGGCCAGTTTTCATTCTTCCGCGATCCTGCTTAGCGTGGTAAAAATAATTTGTCGTTTTGTTTAGAACAATTCGATTTACAGGGAGAAGAAAGTTGTCATCGTTAGACAGCGAATATTTATGCAAATATAACTTTGACACACCTTCGACATTATATCTCGATTAAACGATCCCCACTTTAGCCATCACTTTTCACTTTGAAATAGCAAAAAAGTGTGCAACCGTAAAAATTCTTTCACGTGTTCGCAAGCGTTCTAGTAAATTGCTTGACGAGCGAACTCTCTTTTAATTTGCAAGATTCGGTCGAAGTGCCGTTTCAACCGTTCACCGTTCCAGCCACGAGAAAAAAGCATAACAAACTTAATTAGTGTACGCGGGGCCACGGACGCGCGTCTCAATCACGTAAACCACTTTCCAAGCGGTTAACTCGCCTAACAATCGATAAATCCGCGTCGATTCGCCGCGGATCGCTTTCTACAATATCGTAACAATTATTTGAAATAACGTTAACCAGGCGAATGACACGCGAAACGGTTAAATCCGTTTCGAAATGTACAAATACGGAAGTATTCTGATGTTTCTGGTTGCAAAAATAGAGTATTCTATATGAATATAGAATGTAAAAATATTACAATAACTGATTCTTAAGTTTTAATTAATTTAGCTAAGTCCGATTATTTCAATCAGCTCCACCTGTTCCATATTAATTTTTATTCACCGAAGATACGCGTGCTGAAAATTGCGATCAATAAAAAATTTACCTGCTATGATCGAACTATAAACTAATAAAAATTTTAAAAAAGGCGTTGTCCATTCTACATGTCTGCGTAAGTGCAGTGCGCACCTGTCTGTAGTGAATCGAAAGATTTTTCCAATTCGTTCGATCTGTTCGAATCTGAATCGCGAATGGTTCGCGAGCATCGACCACTTATTTGTCTGACCTGAATTATGAGGAACCTGACGTGGGGACAGGTCACTCGATAAATTACTAGACCCTGGTCCTTCTTGTTTACTCGGTTTCACAGTATATCTTAATCGAGATCAAAGGCTGCTGGGGGTGCAAAAAGTGGAAAGATTCAGTGGACTTGTTAAGTCACCCCTCAATTGAGGGTTGACTTCTTTTGACGATGGAAAAGAAGGATAAATGTTCCAACTTCGGCAGGTAATTATTTTTGTTATTGAGAAGCGAGTCGATTACTTTTCTCACCTTTTGTTGAAAGTTTATTGAAAGAAAAAGTGGCTAATTGATCTTTTGGATAGAAACTATTTATTTATCTATTTATTCTATTTATTTATTCTATTTAACGGGTAGCAACCCTTTATGTATATGATTTGTTGAAATTTTTGTTAAATGAGATCTGTTCTAGCATTAGTTAGGCCAGTATGTGTACTTTAAACTTCGGTTCGATACATTCAAACTTTATTACATCCCCTACGAACTGCAAAAATTTACCTCATTTCTCGTCTGTCGGTTCTATTTTATCACCGTGATGTAAATATTGTATCACGTTGTTCATTAATGGATGGTATCATTCACGTTCAAATAAACAAATAAATGTTTGAAATAGCACCTATAACGTAATAGACTAGCATTGAAAACTGTTGTATTAACTAATTCTACAATTTATTGTCTGAAACAGTAAATACCAAACGAGAGAAAAATGCGCAGCACAAAACCCATCCAATTTTCTCGACGCTTCCCCAAACACGGGCGATCTTTCAAAAAGAAATCAGCCAAAAAGCGGTCGATCGTGATCGAGATGGATCACGGACTTAGGATAAGGGGACAAGATTGGACGGATCCGGGCGTCGATCAGCGACACCGAAAACGAAAAGACACCGGTCGGTGTCGCTGTACCGATTTTGACGGTCGCGCGCTGTCTCTGCCATGACGAATGAACGACTCGCCGGACGATCGACGTTATCGTAAATCTACTCGACTCGGGACTATTGTGAGTGAAGGCGCCCGTCATCCGTTTCGATCTTGTCGCGAGCACTTCGAAGTGAGGTCAGATCGCTATCCGGCGGCTGGATCTTGCCGAACTCGATTCGAATTCCGATTAAGACGTTTTATATCGATCGTTAATGTCGGGTCGCGCAAGCTTGTGAAATCGACGTGAGCCGCGTGGTCACGCGTTCGCGTGAACTCCGCGGGTTGGTTCGCGACTTTAAGGCAATTTGGCTGCGTAGACAAAGCGGAACAATGTGACAATGATAATATCAGGAACGATGACAAATTTAAAAGCAACTGCGGAGTTCTATTGGACAGTGCCACAATGGTCGAAAAGTTTCTGCAATAATCGTACTAATACGGACTTGGCGCAACACCGTCCACACTAGTTCATAAAAGCAATAAAATTAGAACCATCGCCTTCTCAGGTCACCGCTTGTGACACAGATAAAAGAGTATTGCATTTTAGTTATTCGTGAAACAGCGATGTTTATGTTGACCCCCGACGATCTTTGCAGAAATTGGTATATACAATTCGAAACAGTATACGACCGCAACAATGTCTTACGCGAATTATTATTTGGAGAAACGAAAGGATGGGAGATAGTTGCCTTTTCTCTGCGAAGCTGTTCGATTTTAATTAAATCGAAAGAGCCACATAGTCTCGCGCAGGGTTGCGAATAGACGGCGCTCTTTGGTGGAAGATGAGCGAGATAGGGATCAAACGGAGCGAAACTAAAAGGTGCTGTAGACTTTCTCTAATAGTATAGAACAATCTTGATCTTCGATTGCGCGTCATCGTTTGACAGCTGTTTTTCTTCGAACACGGCGACCCTTTCTATTCCTCTTGTAGTTATTTTCTCGACGTTCAACCTTGATGCTGCTCGAGAAAACACGATCCATCTTCTGGCGGCAACGTCTTCTGACTTGCGAGGCAATCGTCGTTGACGCGTGTTACTTTCGATCTTGTCCTTTCGAAAATAAAAGTCAAGTTGAATCATCAGAATTGAAATGAAAACAAAGGTAGACACAATCCCCCATAAATTACGTAATGCAATGTTATCATGCTCTTACAGAGTGCGTCAGCGTCAAGACCGACCTAAGCTCTCAACGGAGAACTCGATTGTCGATTCGAACGTGCACGTTGATCCTTATTAAACAATTAAGTATTTAGCATCGCAACGTTTCTTGCAATCAAGTTTTATATAAATATCAGTGTTCTCTAAGGGAAGTTATAATTCCTATGCACCCTTCCTAGAAGTTAAATAAGAAGCACAATTCAAACCCAAACGTGAAATTACGTTCTACTATAATCGCAGAGAAGTTAATAAAATTGTCAAAAAAATTATAATAACATCCAGATCCCTGATTTTGAAGAAAGAAATTAGCTCTATTGTTGAGACTATTGCACCAGAAAGAAATATAGGTCAAGGGCCAGGTGTAAATGACAAAATACATGAACCTGAGCCGAAGGAAAATAACCCGTTAGGGGGACACTGTATTTCTAATAAATCAGCCTCGATCAACGAACCCATTGCTGGTTGATCAACAAAAATACGTTCAGGGGCCCTGGTTTATTGCAACGTGCGAGTGATCGATTCTCCGCAGCAGGCGCTAATTCCACGGAAACGCGGTCGTCGTCAAGACTGCTACCAGAGCCGCATGTGTCCTCGCCGTTAGAACGAGGAAGCAGCTTTGTTAAGTGGACTCCCTCGAGTTCGAAAACGTAGAAAATAGAGAGAGAGCGACGAGGTATTCGAACGACGCGTCGCGTTCACATGATTATCCACGCGGTTGGTGACCAGCTTTATTAACCGTTTCGTTGTTCACCGTTTCCCATGGTTTATCGCCGCATCTGCGGTACGCTGTTTGCAATGATAAAGTTTCTCGGAGAACTGTAAACCTAAACCCAAGCCAACACTCGGCTACCCCTTCCACGACAGAAGAATCAAAGATTAATAAAACTGCGTTATCGTGTTTTGCAACTTTTGCGAATCTAAATACACCGGAGTGCAACGCTTTATTACACGGTGTGTAAATAACAAAATTAACGGTAGTTTTTATTAATGAAAAAAGAATAACGGTATTCGATATATCTTGCGATACTACCTGTGCAATTTTCACCACGAACGACCGTGTCTATCTATCTCCCATTAATCGTTCGTCGCGAAACACGGAACCGCCAGACACCAAGGTTAGGCGTTGCCTATCGATTCGAGGCAGCCGAACGATCGTAACTCGACCAAAATCTCGTTACAACTCTCCCCGTATCACAGATCATCTCCCATTCCCCTTTCGCCCCCTTCCGTGCAACTTCTTTCTCCGCAGTGCCGCATGCTCCGGCACGCTGATATTAACGACACCCGGTAGATCGTAATTTTGTCACCCAGCCCAGTCGGCAGAAAGGGGTTGGAGGCGGCTTCTTAGAGGCGGCGCGGGGCTAATTGCATGCATTTTTAACGGGCGATACGTCCTAATCGGGCGCGCGTGGTATGATGGAAACGCGAGCATAAAGCTTTACGCTCGCGGCACCCCTGGGAGAACGATCGAGGGGTTAGAAAGCTTCCTGCGTCGTTTTTATTTTCCTGGACGGTCCCGTGGAAAGGGTGAAATGGTAACGGCGATACTTACGACCGAGAGGAATTCGTCGAGGGACGATATTCTTCTTTTTTTTTTATCTTTTTTAATTGCGCTACTCTTTTTTCGTAGGGGCGGATTACCGTAGGGCGACGAGGTATCAATTGTTTCAAACGCGGTGGCGTTTTGAATGAAAGTCTGCCCGGATTATGGATCACGAGAGTCCTTTACTAATGTCTAGGTTTCAAAGGGGGTGTTCGGAGAATTATTTTGCTGCTTGATTCGACGTTGGAGTATCTCTTTAACCCTTTCGTCGCGGCACTGTTGAAAAAGAAGCACTAACAACTTCGATCAATATCGAGTGTCTCGATACTACTTTTGTTCAATTATCCAAGGTGCAATTTGTATAAATAATGGCAGTAATTGAACGCTTGCCGAACACACGCCCTCCACGACGAAGGGGTTAAGTATCTTTCGGTGCGACCTTTGTCGTTGTCGAAGATAAGCGCAGCTTCCTTGTTTCATTTCGCCGCTACACGCATAAATCGCGGCGTTGTCGCTCGTCCAAAGGATTTAATGGACATTGATGTATCGACGATTTGTGGACGGACGTCCACGTGGCGTGATTAACGCCGACCTGTCCACTTGCTCGAAGATAACTTGGACAATGACGTTTCACGGCTTTCTTGTGTCCTCGCGCTGAGATACGGTCGGTGCTTGTCCGCCTCCAAGGATCGTCCCTTGACGTCGGCCTCCTTCGGGCGACACTCGTTGCCCTGTCTTCGACTTATCGACCTTATTACGTCGCCGGTCGCGGGATACCGGTCGCAATTGCTGACAGAGGATACTGGGGCTGGTTCTTGGCTCTTCGGGTTGTCTCAAAGCAAATGGATTTAAATTTTACATTATTTTTTGTGTCAAGTAAATTATTGGCATCGTGGAATTTCATTATCCCTGTTCAGGTGTTTTTTTTACTTGGCACTGCTCCTAGCGATTATATTACATTACAGGTATCCTCGATCCCTGTTTCTGTGATTTCGACGTTCTTAGATTTTCGTGCATCGTTGATGCTGGACAGTTTAACTTAATCATTAACCCGATTAGTTCCATAATATTATTGTGCACGATTCTAAACGACAAAACCGAATTTTTCCCAATGTTCGTACGCATTTACATTAATTACTAATTAACCATTCTATTAGCGTTCAAGCTGCAAGAATTTAGCAATTTAATTTTCCGAGAGCTGCGATCCGAATAATTAATTAACTTCCTCAGTGACCTTATCCTGCCCCCAATATGTATATTCTTACCACCCTGCTGCACCGCTGCAGTAGCGTTCCTTGTCTGCCATCCACTCCAGACCTCCGCAAAGCATTCTTTCATCCCACAAACGAACCGAAGCCTAACTACGTACATGCACGCGTACGCGCAACAATCAGGAAACTCATCCAGGCAATCATTTCATCCCAGCATCGACCGAAACGCAAGTCATCCCCAGAACGTCAAACTGCTTCCCATTTCCGATTTCCGAGCCGTCCAAGAGGAAATAATAACGAATCACCGGCGAACGTCGTCCCCGCGCCATCCAACGTCAACGACGCGGACGCTCCGGCAACGACACGTTTGACGTCGCCGTTCATTACTCTTCGTTGTCCGTGTCATTTGTCTCCGTAGAATAATCGACGAGCCACG
This sequence comes from Nomada fucata, assembly GCA_948146005.1. Classification (NCBI taxonomy): domain Eukaryota; kingdom Metazoa; phylum Arthropoda; class Insecta; order Hymenoptera; family Apidae; genus Nomada; species Nomada fucata. The sequence continues at coordinate 9,708,410 of OX411275.1, read as the reverse complement.
CGAGGCGTGCTGCTCGCCGAACAGAAGGGCAGAGGAGCACAGCCAAGACAGAAGAGAGGACAGTGAGAGGGAAAGAGTAATGGCGCCGCCGTTGCACGGGGCCAACAAGGGGGCCTCCTCGCAATTATGTAATCGCTGTGTCATTGCGTTCAAGTAATTCCATTAGCTAACGAACGAGCTGGAAAAACGTGGAACGCGACGAGCTGACCCCGGCCATTGTACGGCGCGGTCACGTTCTCACCTCTTCGTCGTTTCTTCGCGCTAGCCGTCCTCGTTTTCCAGCGCCCTCCTGTTCTTCCCTTCGTCGATGGTAGAAGTCGATTTTAACGCGCTGCCATGTCGAGTCACGGTGTGCACCGGATTCGCTCCGCGAGCAGATCTAGATCCACCGTGAGAGATGAGACACGAGCGCCGGCTTTTGGGTGACGCGGCGGCACTGGCTTTAGACAGATCGTGGTTTTCGCTGGGCGAAAGGTCAGGCCCGGTTTAGCGTTCTGCGATCGGGAGCGGAATGGAAAGTGACAAATTTATTTGGCAGTCGTGGATAATATGTACCGATGGTTTGGTTACTGGAGGTGCGCTCGGGGTGGAGTAATTGTGACTAAATAACTTCCTTTGGAAATGTGACAATTCGGGTCCACCGCGAGGTCAAAGATCACCGCTTACCCCGTTACCCTGCCAACGCGTGTAATGAAACGAACAATCCCACCGAATAAACGGTGAACGTCGACTATACTCGTCATTGGCGCCGTCTCTTCGTGACGAGTACACTCGTCGTGCACAGCTAAGTGGTCGAACCTTGAACCCTATCGTACACCAAACGTATGGCCTAATCGTTTCGACGGACAATCGAATCCAAACAAATCCAGCATCGAAATAAAAACTCCGGACAGACGCTCGAGGGAGAAAAGAGTGCCCTGTCTGTAAATCGGCGACTCGAGTTCCACGACGTACACGATCCTGGCCCGCGACTACACGGTGTCCGCGATTAAATCAGTCGGCCGCGATGTCACCTCCGGTGCCCGGTATGCGACGAAGGAATCCTTGACAGGAGGTCGCCGGATCCTGGTGGCCCCCCGTGGCGCATGAATCACCGGGACTCGCCTCGCCGTGTCTTGTCGCCCCTCTGCCAAGGTGACAGCTGTCAGGCGGCTGCTATACGGCGCGCCGTACGCCGTGTAGGAGGTGTACGCGTGAAATCGTCTCTTTGTGGATTCTGAGCGTGCACGTGTGCACTGGCGTAGCCGTAGAGTCGCCCTTCATTGCGGATCGGTGGAGAACAGCTTTTCGTCATTTCCTTGCTTCAGTTTTAGTCTATCGAATTCGGCTGATCCTTGCGAATTAGAAGTGTAGGCGACAAGATAACAGCTTGACGATTTCATGGGCGGCCAACGATTCAGCGTGGTGAACCACGGAGATCGCAACATTGTAGGCGAAAGCGACGGCGTGGGTGTGGGACATTGGGAAAAAAATATCCCTGAATTTATGTTAAGATCGCTTTTAGTGGATTCGCGAAGAAAGGAACGCTTAGTGCCCGGCGATGTTAATATGAAACTAGTTTAATGAGACTGCGATAGGAGATAGCGATGAATAAGAATGCGAAATGGGTTTAACTCGCCCACAGACTTCCGGCCTTTAGAAATCTGCGATAATATATTATGGGGTACCACGGGGAATTACAATGTCTCAAATTTTATGAGTATCAGTGTTATCTTTATATACGGCAAGCAACAGTTTATCTCATATGTATACTAGATTATTATCCGCGTAATTGATCGTGAAACCAGTCAGCTTGTTATCACTTGAACGGGGCGACGAGCGGTCGTCTTCGCCTCAGACGTTCAATGAATTATCCGGCAATGCAAATTTCCATATTTATATCAGTCAATCAATTTTTCATTTAGGTCATCTCAATTCTGTCAAATGGTCTCGCAAAGAATGAATTGAGTTCGCACAATACCGTAAATTATTTCATCCCAATTTGCATGCCAATGATGAAGATGTTGCACGTGATCAAGATAAAAATAGCAGTTGAAAAGGAGGAATTATTTAAATAATAATTATGTTAATACGACGGGTGTTCATTTAGCTTAGAACCGTGTCCTACTAAAAATTATTCTCGGCCACTATTGCCATTACAAATATATAGTCTTTCGCAATCCTAAAAATTTGCGTTTCTTCACCACCCAAGCGAGAAAAAGTTCTACGATATCACCACTAAACCACATCCCCGTTACACGCGTCTCCGAAAGTATATAAAACCTGCTTCCACGAAAGTATCTTCCATTGCAACCGATCTTAACATAAATCCAATACCAGTGCACTTAACCATTCCAAAGTTCTGTAATTCAAGCGTCATACGCCGCGAGACACCGGTGTCCTTATCGCGTCCATATTTCTTCCCTCGTACGCCTGTCGCACGCCCTTTCTCTTCCTGCTTCTTTTCCATCCGCGAAACTCAATCCTTTCGACGAAAATTATTCCACGCAACGGTCCCGTTTCGATCGTGTTCGACGCGGATCGAAGGCGAACGCTTGTGCGTACGAGATACCACTCGCAGATAGGCATCGGGCTCTGTAGTAAATATTCGCGGACCTCGCCAACGAGCAATCGCACGCAGTGTCCTCGTTTGCATTCAACGGCCGACAATGGAATCGCGTTAGAAGGAAAGGAATCGATTGCGACTTGTAGATGCACGATTACAGCAAATGATGGTCGCTTTGTCTTGCAGTTGAATTCTTGGGTTTTTCGTGTGCCTGTTCGTACATACGTGTTACACGCGCATACGCAGAAGTATGGGTATGAGAGGACAGAATAATTGACGTTATTAGTTGTGGCATTTGTATAATAGTATTTGATGTGGATCGCAGAATTTGCGAGAGCTCGGATTCGTTTACATTTTCAGATGCGCCGGCGGTGAAAAGTGCTTGACTGTATTTTTATGAAGGATACAATTTAATTGGAAATCGACTTGTCCGTACGGTAATAATATAAGCAGGGAAATTTCGGGAAACGTTCTCTTTCGTTGCTTCTTTCATTTGTTAATTCGAAATAGTCTGTGTTGTAACAATATACACAGTAGATATCTCCTATCATTATTCCATCGTTCTTCGATTTGAATTGCACAGCACAGTTCAGTCAAATCTATCGGGTCGCAAATGTGCGAAGAAGTTTCCATAGGAAATTGTCGTTTCTATAATACTCTCCTGTGCCCAGCGTTATCCGAAGAAATTGCAACCACAACACATTTCGTCCCCGCGATACCAGTCCGTATCCACTTGCTTCTCCTGCATTCCTATCGCCGGCTCAGCGAGTATAGCACCGGTTCCCATGTCCGTATCTCGATCAGAAAAGGACTACGCATTCCGTATCTATAGATCGATTTGCGTAGCGCGCGATTACAAAGTAAAAGCAAAAGGATTACACCGACGAAACTAGTTCTTACACGAGGAACAAGTGGCAGAAGTGGGAGGATAAGGAGGAGGGGAGAGGTGAAAAATTTCTCAGGGCTCGTTAACATCCACCTGTGTTCTCGCGCCATTGCGTGCACGCGGTTCACCTTGACCCGTGCGAGCTATCACCAAGGGATGCTCGTCGATCGCCACGCCGTCGTGCACAGGAATTAAGGTACTGGGTGACCGTGTAGTCAGACATCGATACAATTTAACCCTGGATCCCTGAATGCTCGTCCAATTGTTTACCGAACCTCGCCACTTGCGCGACAATCTCGACATGCGCGACAATTAACATCTCCAGAGAATGCAAAACTTAATTTTCTACGCTTTTATGCTTTTCTTATGAGTTCTGTTTTATCCGTTTAATTATTGATTAATGATACGTCCCTTCAGCTTTGCTGCTTTGCTTTCGATAAGTAAACTGCTTGTAATAAGTGGGCTGTGGGTCGAGTGATTAGCGACAGAGTAACACTGATTTAAGTTTGACGATCTAGGCTTAACGGAGGCAAGGACGCATTATTTTTCGTAACGAACTACAGTGGGTAATAGTGCAGATCGGAATAGAAAAATGCGGATGGAGTAGTGATTGGCAAGGCTATGTCTATAATTGATTTACGTCATGATCTACGTTATAACGCGGTACGTTAGATTTCTGAAAGATGTTGTGCAATAAGAAACTGTGTTGGACGAGTTGAGAAACTAGTTAACAACGTTGCAGTTTCACTCGCGTATAGGCAATCAAAATGTTCAATAAGTTTGACGCTCAGTTGCTTGAGGTACTTTGCATAAATTCACGAAACGCGATAGTGACGAAAGAATTGGGAACTGTGTCGGTTTGCCGGGCACTTCGGCACACGTTTGTCCGCGCAGAGGTTGAAAACTTAAATAGTGCACCTCTCTAAACCCCTGACTACTTCAAACTGTAGTCTCTTCGTCCAAGATGGTGTACCATTTTGCTGAAATTAAATACGATTACAATTGCTAGAACGATTTCACCCTGCTGAAGCGATCATTTGCGATCCCTTAGCCGGGCAGCCCCGTACATTGTTTCAAATTGCAAACAATATCTTCCATTTCACTTGGAAGATCCCAATACCGAATATGTTGCCTTCTCGAAGAAGCTACTAATCATTTCACAATCACAAACTAATCATTTGAAGCAAAATTAACACCTAAAAACCTAAGAAAACAACAATCTCCATAAAACTCGAACTCGAAGCTTCCAAGCCCATTCGATAACAAAAAATTATGCAAGTATCTACCGAAATAAATATACTCAGCTCAAATCGAATCCAAACTCTCGAGGTCCAGACACCTTCCCGACTCTCTGTCTCTTCCCCCCAATCCAATTCCACAAACGACCCCCTCCACTGTACCGAATACTCAAGCAACGCCTTACCTCCGGCAAGAAGACCGTGCCAAAGTACCAGATCTAACACGGTGAAATGTCAGAGCTTCCCGTTATCGTGATCCTGGTTCCCTGGAACAATGTACCATAAAAGCGCTACGGCAGGGGGCTAGTGGGACAGGTCAGGGTACGGAAACGATCGGACACGTCCACGGTGCTCGTAGGACAATCCGTTATTCGCGTTTGCCCCATGGAATCATCCGTGATCCGAAACGTCCCCGCGGTGTGTTTCGTGTACCGGACGAGCCGTCGTCTCTCTTTGCCTTTCTCGAGGATGCTCGTAATGGCTGTTTCGCACGTGGCACCGCGCTGCACCGTCGTCGCGACCGGCGATAGGTGCTGCTGGGTCTATCATGGTCGCGTACACGCTACCATCCAGCGATTTCGTGGCGATTTTCCAAGGCTGACAAATCCACGCGAGAGTAAGAAGAGGCAAGGGTGGATCGTTGTGTAATTCTTTGCGAATAATTCGGGGTGGAATATCGTTGTTCGGTTGTGAAAAAATGGGGGAGGAGCGAATGTTCTATGGGGTTGTTTGCGTATACACGCGTGGATGTTTCGTTCTCTGTTGGACGCATGCTACCTTGCCAAGATAAAATATGTAGTACATTCAGGACATTACAGAGTAGTAGAACAGTTTGAAAAGCAATTAGGATAAAGAAATTGGGACACTTGTAGACCTTCACGAGGCACTCAGGCGTTTCTATATTTATTCATAAGGTAAATGACGCGTGGAACTCGAAATATTTCAATGTGTCTCGAAAAATGAAGGAACTCTAAGGGGGTGATACTTTAACTAAAGAGGTCTGGGATTCTAGTTTTCACTTTTTTTTTTTTTGCACTTTGGCTGCGATTTTTTGTTACTTGTAACCTGGAGTTGATATAGGTACTAATATCACCAGAGACAGCGGTAAAGAGTTTGAGAAACGAAGCTTCGTTCTGGCCAAGCGATCAAAAGTTCCTTCATCTGGTTATCATTAGTCCGGGTCGTGCTGCCTTTTCCCTCTAACATCGGCGAATTGTGTCACGCTATCGGACGAATTTTTCATCAATCCGTTCGGTTTGAATAAGTTCATCGATCGGCAAAGTTTCTAGAGGGACCGTCAGCGAAGCGCAACAGCGAAATCGTGCGGTGACCGTTCACGATTGGCAGCTGCCGTGTCTCTGCACCGAGATGACCCTGCCAGTCGGTAGAAAGCGACTATGTCCTTTTATCATGAAACCTTCTCTTCTTGGCCCGACTGTTCTCCGTGTCACCGTTGCACCGTCGCGATCACTTCCGTTCACGTGACTGCGCGACACTCGCCGGCTACCTGCTCTCTCCGTGACCAAATCGTTTGGCCAAGTGTTGGCAATCCGGTTGAACCTCGATAGCGTAAAAGTATCGCGGTGAGAATTGTGCAATACGACGCACGGGGATCGTTTAAATCAGTCCTGTATAATTTTCAACGTTGCACTTCCAATGGTACCCTTGACACGCCACGAAAAATTGATTGCTCCAAGAAAGCGCTAAACGGTCAATTACGTTCACGCTGCATTCGCTGCACGTACATGTACGTACGTATAGAGCATCGCGGGATATCCTTCGAACGAGTCAGAACTTTTCTCCCCATTAACACAACGCCTTGGAAGCACGTGAACGCCCAATAGTAAGTTCAGACAAAGGAAAGCTCTACGACCTTTGGTCACGTCAATGCTATACCTGTATGCGAAGGCGTGCGGCCCCGCCATTACGTGCACGGTGACAGCCATTGCCATTATTATCGCAGGTTACAACTGTATCGTAGGAATATCTGTCGATATCGATCTTCTGTATTGCGTTTGCGATAAATGGTGCGTTTCGATCTGTTGATTTTAAGCGAGAACGAATTCGCGGTCAACAGAAAGCAGTTGTCGATTCGATGTATGAACCCAACAAAAGCAAAGCCGAAAACTAATGAACAGAACCGTAGAGGTTCGTGTTTCAATTTATGATCCTGTTGGAGCGAAACCGCGTTGCTCGGTACCGTGTTATGTGAGGGTTACCTGTATAGTTAATACAGGTTAATACAGTAATGCGAGAAAAGTAGATAAAGAAGGCACGTGTATGAAATATATAACCAAAGCTTTAATGCCAAAAATTAATCAGGAATGAAAATTGAAAACCAATTAGAAAATAGAAGGAAAAGAATTATCTATAAATATATCAGAAACATAAAATAATTCCCTAAATCTGATCAATATTGACTAAACTTGTAGTCAGAGACCAGAGGTGAGGCAGAGAAATTCTTCAACGAGGGGCGAACCGATCTCCGAATCGAAGATCATTGATCGTCACCAAACTGTCGGGGCTGTCGTCCTCGTAAGTACCGCGATCGTTTTATCGCCGTCCCGCGGCGATCTATCGCGCAAGCGCCGATCAAACGATGCATCGTTCACCGAGGGAGAAAGTACTCTTCAGCCGTGCGACTCCCTTTCTTTCGCCGTCCGGATCCCAATGGCCCGGAACGTGAGAGAGCCGGTCGACGGTCTTTACGACCGATTTTCCAGCGGCGCGGCGTCGTAAACGTAGCTGCTACTCGCCGAGCTCCCGTTCGGGTCGTAAACTGAGGACACGATCTGTGTTCGGGAATTTCGCGACGCTCGTGGGAACCTGACACTTCGGGCTTCCTGGTGGCTCGCATGGAGATCCTGCGTCGATAGGGTGCGATTTTGGGAGAAATTCACAGCGGAACGGTTTAGAAAGTTTTTGCTTGAGACGGGAGACAAGCCTTCGGACGCAGGGATGATTGTAGCTGGACTTTAGGAAGTGTTTTGCGAGGGGAAGGAATTTTGGTATAGGTAATCACGTATGTCTTATTGGGAGTATGTATTAGGTTAGCTGTATGAAGACATTCGGATGAACGTGTTGGATTGGGGAAAGGTTCTTGGAACAGTATTTTTGTAAATGGAAATTTCAAGACACACATTTGCATTCGTCGTGCGATTGTGCAACTTGCATCTCTGATTGCAAGTGAATTGGAGTTGCTGAAAGATGGAGACACAGCCAGGGTTTTATTTCCCGAAACGGAAATTAATTTGCTGGCAATTTGAAACGTTGATTCATTTCGCTTGACCATTGTATACATCAATGAAACAAGTAGCCGCACCCAATGCGGACCACGAAGTATCCTTTTTATTCGTATCGTCGTATTTCACGCGGAGCAAAAGAAAGCAACCTCGGTATGATAATTTGCCTCGGCCCCGATTATGAATCTTTCTTCCAACAATACATTTCCCACAAACGACGACGATTAACATAGCGCGTCGCCCCGCAGATTTGCAAGGCTGGGAGCGATTATCCCGTCGAGCCGTCAGGGGATTCGCAGACGACGAAGAAGCTCGTCTACGTGTCACCGAAGCCGCTTGATGCCCTAACGTCGATAGTCACTTAGCGGCTCATCAGAAGCCGCTAATCTTAATTCGCTTATCGGATTATTCGCGGGGCCCGCCGATGGAGATGTTTCGCGTTCGAGAGATAATACCGTCGGTATGGTATGCTATGGTAATTCAACGGTGGACGCGTCGCGTCGCAGCGCTCGTGTTTCTTACCTGTCGCTGCGCTCCCCTGTCGATCGATGTTGTTCCCAAATTTGTTCTTCCTTTTCTGCGAGATTCGGAAAAGAATACGCAGAATATGCTTTTTGAATATTAATTTGAGACCGTGCCAGTCGGTACTGTACAAGTACTATTAATGTACTACGTGTGCATCTCGTAACAAAGTTAAATTTGTCTATCACTAATGACAAGGGGAATTAGCCGCAATCGTATTTCAACCGTTGCAGATGTTGTGCACCACGTTGTAACACAGGTGACACCCTAGCGGATGCTCTCTAATTAGCGAAATAGTTGATAACAAGAATAGAGTTCGGACGATCGGGTACTGGCAACTCGAAATTTCCTTGCGATAAATGCAGTTCAACTGCTGGTATATCGAATCGCCTAAATTGCGTGACTGGTCCTATGCTACCCGAAGCGTACTCGCGAAACCTCTAGCATCCTCAAGCGTGCCACTATGCAGTGAGATAAAGGGGTCGTCGACCACGCCAGCACAGCAGATGTGCGTTCGATAGTGGTCCAGGGAGCGGCTGGAGCTCGACTCCGCGGATATCCTCCGTCATCTGTATCTTGAGGCCCGTTACCTAGTCTTGCGGACTGTTCGCGTTGCACGTATAGAGTGCAAGTTACCCATTGCAGACTATTCAGTACTCTCAAAATCAAGGGACGCATCCGCGAATCAGGTAAATATTCTTCAGAAAGAGAATGTCTCGTTCTATCTGGAAGTCGGGAACATAAAACCCAATATGTAATATGTATGTCACATATGTATCGATATGTTTATCACCCTCTGTGTTTAGCACCCTCGCTCCACTGCAAACTCTTTCTTATATGGGGAACCCAAAAGCCAATCAGTGTAATTCCAACCTTCCCTCAACACGAGTTTCGTGGTTCAAAAAGCTCTTTACTGTTGAAACGTTTAGTTGATAAATCAAGTAAATCACTATTTTCACACGTAAGCAATAGATGATGGTATTAACACTGCCACTTTTTCCCAAGTAGTTTGTTAAAACCTTTTTTATCTCGGTTTGAAAGCAAATGGACTTGTACTCTTTTGATATATTCGAAGCTTCTTCTACATTCTAGATAAATTATTTCGGCCGCGCAGCATAATTGTTGCGCAAAAATCACTGTCTATTGAAATTTTCCAGCACGTACAAAATTAACGCTTTAAGTGTAATTGTACCGCTTCTTCATTCTACCAAACGGTGATGTTGACAGAAAATCGATATCGATAAGTTGACAAGCAGAAACAAGAAAACGCATCGAATGCCACAAATCCAGTGCCACACGATTCGCAACATAAGCAAGCTCGCAGGATCTATCACGATCCACAAGTCGCTACCTGGACTGCGGCCGACCAGGTATTTATCTCTGTGTAAACGCGACGGCCGCTTTTAATTGCCGGATTTGATGCAGATGCGATCGCGTAACGAGTCTAACGAGCGATCCCCACGATCAGCGATTGCGATCCGCTCGCTTTCCACGGTGACCACGGTCGCAATTTCCTTCGCCACACCGGTGGCTGGTGTCACCGGCTCGCTTTCTAGCCGAACATAACATTTCGAATGTCACGCGATACCGCTCCACCGGCCTGGTTAATTCACCGTTCGTCGATCGATCGTCGAGCGTCGATACGATCTGGTAATTGAGATCGATGCGAGATGAATCCGCGATGATAAACAGCCTTATCCGCGCAACATTTTTTTTGCGGCTCGAAAGTTTGCTGATACGCTGCATTTGCGGCTGAGCATCGTTGGATATATGTAGTTGGGGGGACTAATTGATTGCCGATTATTGATCACCCTCTTCGTTCGGCAATTTTGCTGTTTCTGGAAGGGCGACGCGAATCTTTTCGTTATTAATTTATCATCAGTAACGAATCACGCACTGCGCGTACAGAGTGGGTTGTTTATTACGAATTATCTTTGCTGTATTGAATGCGATTAATATGAAAAAGTGGCCTAAGACAGGATGTATCTTTCCTTTTCGTGCTGACGTGCAATTTGATACAATTTATTATCCTCAATCGTATATGCAAAAGGTCTCGTACATTGTTAGAGTGCCTGAAAACTTCTTGTCTGAATGGTGCACCATCGAATTAATATTTAAAAATCGTAATACCCGTATCTTAAACACCTGTCGTCGGGTGAACACCCCTTATCGCACACGTCTAGGTCCACTCAAGCAAGAAATGCCCCAGAAATTGCAGAAGATCTTGCGAAAATTCGACGTCCGTGGGAAAGCGACTGCCTCCACTTACAACCTCCAATAACATGTGCACAGATTTTCCTCTGGCACTCGAGTAGTAGGCAGTCACGGAAGCGTCGTAATCGTCGAGGACAGCACGAACGATCGCGATTCGATTCTCGCCGCCGGATCGCCGCTGTTACCTCCGCTGTGGGGGGTTAACGACGACAAAATTCCCCACGGGTCTCGCGTTAATTCACCACGGGCCAGGTTAATTGACCAGGGATAATTGGACCGATAGCGTGACGGCGAATCAGCCGATGTCACTCGAGCGCTCTTTCACGCTCGATCTGCTCGCGGAAGGAATCCGTGCGCACGGGTTATTGATATTCGAATTAGAGAAATCTCTGGTGCGCGATTTCATCGATTCTGTCCTACCGCGAATTAATTGATCGATCAAGGGGAAGGAAGCTGGGCAATCGATCGGTACTGCAAGCGGACAGGGAGGCCGGCTAATTTTGAATACTAGAACTACCGATAGATTTTGGTACAATTCAGATAGCATACGTTGGACAGATAATGAACACGAAAGTCGTTGCATAGACATTAAATAGAGATATATTATAATTGTCATTCTGTGACTACATATTAATAATTTTAAAGCAAGAAATCTGAAACAAGTCATATTGACATATTTGCTTCAGTTCTAGTGTTAATAATTTGTAGACCTATGCAAGGCAATATACAGTGGGTAGTGAAATTATTGGAGACACCTGCGTAAAGAGCCACATTGATTTGAAAATAATTAATTCTTCGACAAGCGCGTAAATTTATAAGTTCAATTTGCTTGGGCATTTTCAATGGACAGTATTTAAAACATTTTCTTTCGTATAATTTTAATCAGTTGGTGCTGTATCTTTTTAAAACGAACTAATCATATGTTAACACCCTCTATGCAGTAAATAAAACCGACGTTATTATCAACAGAGAAGCCCGATAACCCGGATAGCCCAGAAAACCGGAGGATCTAGCTATGTCTGAGTCATTCCGCTAATTCTCCTAGCCAAGGCGAGACCGCGATCCTCCATCATTGGCCGACGATGACACACCTGGCTAACATAACCGTATTCTGCCCTCGGACTTACGCATGCATGAGCACGTAAAATGCGGCTCGATGATCCTCCTCTTAATCGCAAATCGTTTCACCAGCCTTAACCATTCTCCCACTTTCCCCATCTTCCTCTACCTATGAACAGGTTGCATCGATGAACGAATTGTGCACGCTCGGGCCACGGCCTTACCTTGGCTGGGTAAATCATACGCTGCCAACGGGTTACAGTCGAGAGGATGCGATTTTTTTAATTTATCGAATATAGAGAAGCTGGAAGCGTTTTCCGGTCGCTTCGGTAACGCTTCGCGGGTTTAACAGTCGGGTTCGAAATGGAATGCCTGGCGTTTAGTGACGTGTTGCTCTCGCTCTAATAATTAAGGGGATGCTGATGAAGAAAATAGTCAATGTTCTGGTCATTTTGCGTCGAGGCGTCCATTCATTTTCTTTCACATGAAACTCTGTCTTGCATTCATATTCGCGGTCTTGCTCGTGCGCCATAATGCGATAAACATGACACTATCTCAAATGAGAATGTTAAATATTATAAAGAAAGTAGAATTTTACTAGCCAGCAAGGTTATATCAGTCTCGTTCTGTGGTGAAAATAGTTGCGTCGAGTTTTCAAAGGTTTTCCACGAGTTTCTGTCACGACCTGTACAGGTGAGGCTTAATAAAGCGCTGCCGTGCGACCGTTCATTAGTTTGTGCTTTACTTTGTGGTTGAACTATGCATCTAGTTGTGAATACGTTTACCTGCGTAATAATGGTTGTGAACACGTTTACCGGGGCGATTAATAATAACAATAATAATGGTATCGATAGGTCGACGGAAAGCTTAACACGCAACGCGATATCCATTCGCGTTTCACGTAACGGCCGTGCAAAGAAAACGATCTTCGACGTTAATCCTCGTTCCGACGCACCCACGTCGTCCAGGACGTTTCCACATTCTATCGCGATAAGCCGGTGCGCGGCCAAGGAAAAACGAGACGCGAAAGATGCCGGGTTGTTCGCCGTTTCGTACCGTCAACCTTGCTCATAAGAACGTTCTTGTTTTCAGGCATCGCGGTGGAAGCTTTAAAATAATTCGTCGACACGCTTCCAAGTTGTAAGAATTGCCCTTATTCAAGTTCCAATTCGATATGTAACTGTTAAAATTCTTAGAAAGATTATGCAAATAAGAAAAGAAAATTTGTTCGACTGACTTTTAGACGATTATCGTTTCCAAAATAGAACATTGATCGCACATGCAACACCTTAACACGTACGTACGTACATACGTATATCAATGGTCGTAAAGGAAAAGATTTCACCTCTTCCTCCTCCTCCTCCTCCTCCGTAACGAGCATAGAAAATCATTTTCTTTGGCAGATCGGTATCCTTGCGAATCTCAAACGTCAATCACGCCACTATCCACCGATCTGCCAGTCAATTATGCTTTCACGTGTGCCGGTACGCGCGCTATCGGCGGAAGGAAGAAACAAAAAGAAACGAAAACGAAAAGAAATAAGAGAGGCACGGCAACTTTCTTTCGGGGGTATTTACGTCTAACGAAAATGGCAGGTGTCTGTTCGGTAAAAACGTTCACCGTTATAATAGAACAAAGTCGAAGCTTATTACGGGCACGCATGTCGCGGTGGAAATTAAACTGGCAGTTCTCACTGATTAACACTTCGACTGGCAGTGTGGTACTTAATAAACGCTACGTGTCGACATGGAACGGTGATTAATGAACGCACAGCGATTGATCTAAACTTATGTATATGAACTAGAAATAATGTAAGCTTGGAAGAAATGTCCACATTTTAACTCTATGACGATGAGTGGAATTTAAATTATGATAATAATATTCGTATTATTCAATGAGTTTTTTCTGCAACATCTTTCCGATAGTTCTTAGCGTAGTGCGACTAGCGATTACATATATACACTTGGAAATAAATGACAATGTTACTACAATCATCTGTTGCTTACGCGTGAAAATAATGACTTGATTGATTTCTCAACTGAATGTTTGAACAATATAGGGGTATTTGAACTGCGAAACTCACGTTTAGGGAAAGTTGGACTTGCACTGATTGGCTTATGAGCCTTCCATACATATATATTGTGTGATAAAGTATTCAGAGAAAGTAGTAGAAGGACAAAATTTTAACGATCGTTGTTACTTTTGTTCGTTTATGATCAATGACTATTGCATTTCACTATTTACATTATACAAGCCTGCTGATTCCTCTGGTTTCTTTTATGAGTTTCAGTAAATCATGCAATTTTTCCATCCTCGAAACAATCGCCCCGGCATTATTGTTACGCTCGCTTCAAATTGAACCCACTGAATCTTGATTTTCGTACGAGACTGTATGCATTATTCCTTTGAGTTATTAATCGTTCTGCCTTTCGATGAATCGTGCGCTTGCGTGCTCTTAACTATCCGTGAATGTCGAACAAAAGCTAAGATCACTGTTTGTGCACCGCTGGTACCTTTACGCCTTTATACTTTCTGTTCGATATGTGCAAGGCAACGCTTGACTGGTTGAAAATGGCATGCGCGTTGATCTTCGATACGATGGTGGTCCGTTTGGTGTGTTAAAAGTTAAAAGTGACGAAAGTGATTAATAATGATGCGCGTTGTGATCGTTTCCACGTGCTTCGCAGAAAGAGACCGGGCATTATTGATAGTTTCGCTGAGAGGTGTGAGAAAAGTGTTGATAGTCGATAAATTGACTTGGGGAGGAACGGGTTATCTGGTCGTAGAGGAGGAGGGAGAAGGTAGGTGAGAGAAATTGTGAAAAGGCGGATGGCAAATGGCAAATGGATTGCTCACTTTCGTGTAGCAAAGGCAGAGTATGTATCAATATAATATAAAACATAAATATGCGACTCGGCTAAAAAATTCTAGGACATTACACTTCGCCACTTGTCATCCATTCGTTTGACATTAATATCGTGGCAAACGATGTCATTTCAGTCCCGTTTGGCGCACTTATTTTCTTTTCAAGCTAAAATTGTTATTTGATATTTGAAAAATTCATACACTCTCCAACCAGCAGTGTATAGACTATGAACTCTATAGAGCCTATAGAGTTTACACAGCACAGCGAGAACCGAAAATTCGAGGAATCTCGCTACTACCAAAAAAAATGAACATTTACCATTATGCAGAGCATAAATACTGCAACGTCGATAGACGCGGAATGTACTTAAGAATATCTCCACAAAATTTCATAAGAATCGGTACATGCTGCATTATTCGAGGTACACGATACATCGTCCGCCGCGCACACTCTTGGAAACCCATTACATTTCCTATCGGACAAAAATGTCGGGGAAAAATTCTTCCGTAGTGTTAATAAATAGAATTTACAATTTAATCAAAAATGTTACTCAAGAATATATTTAGGTAATAAAAATACGCTTGGCAAGGAAGCGGTACTTTTTGGATCGGGCACGCTGATCTAAGCCGCTAAAGGTTAGGCGAGCCAAATGATCCGTTCTGCGGCTCAAGAAAAAGGAAATGCTCGTAGAAAATGGGGATCACCAGCGTGGACGCATTAAAACGGGCAAAAAGTGGTGCTTTGTCTGGCAATTATCGAGTTTATCGGTACTAACCATGGGATTACGTAAGAAGCCGGACGCGCGGATAATCTACGATAATGGCACCGGCCATAATTACCGCAAGATGGCAATTCCTCTCCCTCTCCTTTGCTCTTTCAGTCTCCACTTAATTATGCTGGCGCAAGGGCACGCGTAATGAGAGACCTGCTTCTCTTCCCCCGGAGCGGATAAACTTCACTCGCACGACACATTTTCGTTTCTTTCTCCTTTTGCTTTCTTTCCGCGTGCAACGATCTCAATTTACGCGTTTGCCACGGAGCTGCGTGAAGTTCAAGGTGGAGATAATCGAAATAGTATTTTCAACGGCGACGCTGCGCAGAATTCGAATGAAATAATGTTTTGGAGGATAGGAAGTAATCAAACGCGACGCGAATAAAATGTTACATAAATGGGAAATAAAGTGGGCATTAGTATTCTCTATTACGAAAAAAATTTGTTTAACGCAGTTCTGGTTTACTGTATCACCCGAATGAAGAGACGGTCACTCATGTGGCAAGGTTTCCAGGAAACGGTGGATCGACGTAGAACGATCGATAAAATCCCGTCTTGTTGGAAATAGTGCGTTAATGTACGAGGCAGTAAAGACTGTGATGCCTGTGTTGCTATTCTCGGCGATTATTAATCTTCGTTGTGCAACGAAGCACCGTTGTTATTAATTTTTAGTGGGCTATGAATGTCAACGACACGCACAGTGCAATACGAAGGTTAGACAGGACTGTAACGATGTACCCACACTGATGCAGAACACCTGCGTTTGGTCGTTGTCACCCATTATTTCTGCGTTAAGCATTATGCAACTAAAATTTACATTTCGCGAAGGCATTATATTAACGAACCTAACGATATCACATACTCTACTAAACCCCTTCAAAGTTTTCCTGCGGTTCTATTGTTATATCATTATTATTATCCTATTACACCTGGTAATAACGCGAGCAGTGTAAAACTAAAAACAAAAGGAAATAACAATGGACGCGTGAAAGGCGGATTCATTATGAACACCGCGAACACCAAAATCTATTCGATTAAACATTATACGACAGAATTAAAATTGCATCGATCTTTACTGAAAATTAGGTAGAATTCGATTACATCGTCCAAAGGTGTAGCAAGTATTTTAAACGGCCGTTTTACACAAACAGCGGAGCAAGAGGCACGTCGAACCGCGCGAAAGAGGACAAATGAAATTCCAAGCGGCTCCATCGATCAAAGCGGAGAAAGCCACGAGGGACAAATGTCCCTGGGCGAGTCGCGAGAAAGGTTAAGGTCGTTCTTCGTCATCTCCGCCGTCCTCGTACTCCTCCTCGTCGTCCAGCATCCAGAGATCCGTGGCACGTTATGCAACCGTGCCTTTGGCGTGCCCGCACGGTGCCTCTCGGGCGAGTCACGAGAAATTTCCATTCCGTGCGTTCACCACTCCCTCCGCGAGGAAACACGACCGGGTACTCATATTCTGACGCGATTCTGCGTTTCAGGTTCAAACCTGGGTCGCGGCGCAAATTACAGGAGAGCCTCGTTAATTGAATGCTGCTTGGTGCCGGTGATGTTGACTGCAACCGATCTTGGCAAGAGTTCCCCCTTTGTCGGAGCTAATTGATACTGCGGTGCTTTTTTCTTTTATATTAATCGATGCACGAAGACGGCAAGTTTCTTCCTTTCTTGGGAATCGATCGACGCTCCGGATGTTTTGGGGTTAAGATGACAGTAATCTGTTTTGGAGGGGTCAGAAATACTTTGCGAACGATTCGTGACCCAGAATCCAAATTATATCGACTTCCCAATCTGCTGCGAAGAATTCAAAGAAATTATAATATTTGGTATTAAAATTCGGACGAACGGGAGCAAGATATTCTTGCGAAAATGATAAACCTCGAAATTTGGTGTCCACGAATTACAATCGAAAGAATATTTCCCAACTTTCCAAACACGATGGAAATATTCCAGACCGTATCGACATGCGTGAGGACAATGCTGCCTGAACCGTTCCTATAGGTCCTCCACAATTCTCGCTGCAGTCCACGAGTGATCGATTTTATCAACAGCATCGCACCGTATCCAATTATCGTTACATATTCCCCCTCGAGATTGTTCTCCCGTTCCTAAGTAACGCTTAATCGCAAATTGTACAGCGAACGAGACATAATTTGAAGCTTATGTATCTCGGCTGTGCTGTCAACGCGACGTTGTCGAGTTAATCGCTAATAAATACTGCACCTGTGCGTGCCGGGGCTCCTCGAGTTTCCTGCGATCAACCGCAATCGTTTCACGGTTAATAGGCGTCATTTCTGCGGCGACAAGACGATTGAAAGTCGCACGGGGAGCCCGGGTGGAAGATTGATTTACGAGCGTTACGGAGATCCATCGATACCGATATGGTGATGCTCCGGGTACTGGCTGTTTAGAGCCTGCTACGTTCCAGCTTGAACTCGCGCTTTTCATTTTATTCCCCCCCGTTACTGTCTTCATTTTCTTCCCCGAGGCTCACTCGCGCGACACAAAACGCCTGTACGTCGGAGCTGCGGATTTCTTCGGAACCGTGCAAGTCCGTGCGCCATAATGTTTTCGAAGGGTCGTTAACGTTCTTCCCCGATCGCACGCTTCACGGAAACATTGGAAATTCCCGAAGGTGTCGCGGACTCGACGCACCGCAGAATTTCAGAAACAGTGCTGTCACTTACGTTCCTGGACGACGCTCCAGCCCAGAACGAGACACGTATGTAGTTACCGAGCGTATTAGAGGGCCCGATAAGAAGCGGACCGAATCGATTCTCGCGGCGACTCGCCTCCCAAGAAGCGTCGAGCCTCGGGGCTCGGTGACATCCGCGAGTAATTCACCGCGACAAATCTGTAATGCGCGGTTGAAAGCGGCCTCATTTGTTACGTGGCACCGGGGTCGGAACGCGCGACTGAAAAAGAGTCGCAGAGCCTACACCGCGGTGTCACGATCTTTGCTGGGTAATAAGTGCGGTCCGTGTTGTCCACGCGTATATACCTGTACGGTTTATCCGATGGTTTCCTGTTCGCCGGACCGCGGCGTGCAATATATAATAAGAACAATAATTGTATGTACGGAGGGCTCAGATATGTATTGACGTTATACTGAACGGCTTGTCAATGATTCGTCGACCCGCAATTAATATTACTAAGACCGATGATTGATTTACTTTGCTTGGATATGTTCTAGGTTGAATGCTATTTTATTTCTTCAGGGGAACGTTATTAATTAATTGCAGGATGTTTTGTGTATCTCGAAATTGCTCCTTACAGTGGAAACGCAGTAATATATTTTCCAATATCTGTCGACGAATCATTCTGATCGACCGATCGATCCGCAATCGATCCCGCGCGCTTCTTCAAGCCCGTCGCGTTCCGTTCCCCGCAGAATTTTCCGCCCCGAAAAGCTACAGTATCCACGAGCAGAGCGTAATTCCTCCGGCAAAGGTCACGTGGACCATAATTTCCAGTATTACACTCGATTCATTGCATTCGGTTCCCAGCGCGTTCCCCGCGAACTTTTTCTCTGTCGCGCGAATAATGATTTATTCGAGCCCCGAGATCGCGACGAAAAAATCGGCGCGTTCGCGCGCAGCACGCGCGAGCCTGACTTTTCGAGCGGAATGCGGCCCGGCAACGGGACCTGGAAAGGAGCGATCGGGACGAAACGCAAACGTTGGAATTCCAATCGTTTATTACGAGACAATGCACGCGCGAGCACGGAACTATTTCTACCCTTTTACCGCAATTTCTTATTGGCCGCAGCAAAGCCGCGCGAACGGCAAACGTTCCGCGCAGGAAACCCGAGATTAAAGCGACGATACACCCGGATTCCCGGATAGCCGGGGCTATTAATCATCCGCGGCGGCTTTTCAGCGAGGACCCGCTGGCCAATGGAGGCGATGTCGAGAGGAAACGTGTTTCATCGTTCGCGGATAGATTGTCGGTGGTTTTGGAATACGTTTGGAGAGGTTGAGCGTTTGCGAAAGCAGGGTGAACAACGAATTCGAGTTACGATGGGTTCGTTTTGAAAGGGGCAATGAATGATCGGATTCGTTGTTTTTAGTTAGGATCGGGGCCTTATTTTTATTTGTATTTTCGTAGAACTCCTTCGGATCCGTGTGCAAACGTTAGCGCAAACGCGGCAGGATTAAGTAGTATAGGATCGCGATGATCTAGTCTCTTGTGTTAAAGGAAAACGAAATAAGTGCGCAATGAAATGAAAAATACAGTCCAGATAAAGTATTCGAATATTTTGTTAAACTTCTCACGATAGTTCGGAAATAATTTGTCGCCTCTCTAGAATACAGTAGCCGGGGGCTGCACTAGTAAATGAGAAAAGTGGTTGGCCCGATATTGTATACAGTAAGGGTTAAACCCTTTCATGCTGCATCTGGATACAATTTATAACAAGATGCCACTGATACTTCCTGTTTCACACTTTGCAGTTCTACAATTACAGTGACTCATAGATTGGTTCACACCCTATCAAATTATCACAATGTTTCTACCCCTATTTATCATCAACTGAAATTTTCGTATGTTCCTATAATGCAGTAGTCGCTGCGTTAACTTATTCCCATTTTGTTTGCGTCGATGACATAGAAACATTCGCTCTGACCTACCTGGTCGCCACAGTCGTTAACAATCGGCTCTGGCGACGTTCGTCACCAGTCGTTAACGATCGGTATCACACAGAGACAGTCCTGAGCTCGTTTCATCTGTTGTTTCGTCACGGTATATCACGCGAGCCGTTTCACGGAGAACGCGAAATTCTTTGGTCCCGATGGAGAACCGCGGGGCAAAGGTGAGGATCGAAAGTAAGGTGACACGGATTGGCCTGACAACGAGACCGTGTTAGTCCGCTCTCTTTCTCCTCTTACTTCTCCACTACCGTGTCGTTCGTCCTGGCCTGTCGCAGCACCCACGGCGCTCAGAGCGTGAAAACACCGGATTAACCTTTGTAATTGTAGAATTATGCGGCGATTAATAACTCGACAAGGCGTGCGTGGGACTGCCGTGCTTTGTGGCTGAAACCGAGCCAAGAGATAATCATCGGTCGTGGCTGTAACCCCGGACGATCTAAGTACACGTACACATGTATGTACAGTGAAGGACAAAAGTATCCACACGGTCTTAAAATGTGGACGCAAAGAGTGCAGCTGTTATCCCGTTTCGCTTATATTCTTTCTGAACATTTTTCGCGGATGTATTGCAAATTATCTGCCGCGAAGCACACGAAGAAAAGTAGATGCGAATATTACGCGCAATATTGTTCACGCGTGTTTGTGGGAATTTTTCATACCAATTTGAACGCCGTTCAACGAAGTTGTTACATTTCGTCCCGTTGTTGTTGACGTTACAGTTGAACCCGGAATTCGTATATGATTCACTAACGATATTTCGATCGGTGACATGGGAAACGAAATATATATGAACTGGAATATTTTACAAAAAAATACTATCCTCGTTAATTTTGGAAGCAGAGTACATCCGGTCCTTGGTCTCCGAAGAGATTACTTAAGACCGACTTACTTCAGATGCCACGGCGGTTCGCGATGGCAATAAATTTTCACCACTTTGCCGGATCGAAGTCCAAATTTTTTTTTTTATCAGCGTCCAAAGGGATTGGAAACGACATAATTATAACTGGCATGCCAGGTGAAATTGAAAAAACGAGACCGCGATTCACCGTCGATGTTTCCCCCCTTCGAACGATGATTTCTATCGCGTTGTTTCAGTTGTTCAAAGGGGGGCACGGTGAACCGGCAATTACCGTTTGGCGCATCCAGTCACGCCCAATCGATCTGGCCGATAATGGTAGGCAACGGTGTCTCATTAAAAGACAACGCGGTATCGTCTGCTATTCGCAGGAAGCTGAAATTTCGGAGATTACCGACACGGAATCAGAAAAACGAGCCGTATAATCGATACCCCGGGCTAAGGGGTTGCGATTGGCCCATTAATTGGACCACCGTGTACAGACGACGGACCGCGCGACGCTCAAGGGTTTCAGTAGTATCGGTCCTGCAATTATAAGTGAGTTAAGATCGCGAAACGGAAGGACGGTCTGCGAAGCCTATTCCATTTCGCAAAGTTTGCGCGGACATCGGTCGACGCCAATAATAAATTGCAACGACGTTTGCGTACAATATTAATGGAACGTATATATGAAGGCAAATGTTCTTGTTTCGTGTTGGTACGAGTTTAGAAGCGTAACTGGGACGTTGCATATTTGTGAAATGATTTATTCGCGGAGCGAGGAGACACGAAACCGTCGAAATAGAAATGTATTCCTCGATGTTGCGTTTAAATAAAGTAAATATGCGGTAGGACGAATCTATTAGCAACTTTCATCGTAGTAGCAATTTTTTAAGCAGGTTCATCCAACTTTTCTTACCCTTTATACTCTTCAACGCATTCGAGAAAGAGGATCGCAGCAACGTAAGTGGAAGATCGGATAGAGACCGAACCCATTATTACGCGAACCATTTCGGAGAACGTTTTGCGGTCGCTAAATTAATACCGCGTACTCTAAGCTAAACGAAAAAGTTACTTTCTCGTGCATCGTAATTCTTTTCGTATCTCGGCGCCGTAAATTCGCCCGTCAATACCAAGGCACCGTAGAATCTCTCGTCGATGTGAAAAATTAATACCGCCGCGCACGATTATCCACTTAAGCAAACTTTTATAATGAAATAGAATACTATACGTGTACCAATGTATCGATATCTCGTTGATCTAACTGTAAGTCAATTTTCTGCCCCGATACGGCAAAGTGTTTCGTGGAGCATCATACTTAATCTTCGATATACGCAAGTATGGATCCAAGGTTGCGAAATCGTATTCGTTGCGAATTCATTATTAATTTGCGTCTGGAACTTGGACATTTCATGCTCTCCCGTTTTTGTTCTGATAGCCGCGAAAAAATCCGACTACTAAATGAAAGTGAAATAAAAGCAAATATATTTTTTTTTTAAGTCACAAAATATATGAAAATTGACCCCGTGCACAGTGCATGGAAATTGTACTATGCACAGAGCGAAGGTTACAGAATATATCTTTGCGCCTTTGAACCATCCTGCGAAAGAGGAGGAACGTACGCGACGTACGATCACAGCTGCGCCGACTAACGATGGAGACGCGGTGTAGCAGGATGAATCAATGTCTCCGCGAGAGCACCGGTGGCAAGCGTGTGTCCCGGGTACGAAACAAAACCATCAGGCCGCGTAACAGGTCGCGGCAGCTTGCTTCGCCGTGCACAGGAGGACTCGGTGCTCGGCCACGAAGAGAAACTGCGGAGGCCAGCCGTGATTCTCGTCGCGAGGACGCGACGCGACGCGAGGGCCGCCACTTCCGCGTTGATATCCTCTTCGCCCCGGCTAGGACACGTGCAACGCGCATTATACTTCCCGGACAAGTTGCTCGACCAACCTTCCCGTTGCTTTCCTGTCGCATTGCGTTTTGTTTACGTTCCGTGGACATCCACCGGCAGGCCGCGGTCTTCGATTGAGTCGTTAGTTCTGGAGAATACAGGGTGGACCACGTACCGCGACCGGCTTAGATTATTCTACTGTTAGCGGCTTGATTGGACGTGTAATGTGATTTATATATTTATTTATATATTTATTTATTTATTTATTTATTTATTTGTTTATTTATTTATTTACGGGTATGCACCCATTAGTGAAATAGTAGCTGCATAAGAAAGTAGAGAAAACGGAGTGTTAGACATAGTGGTTAAGTATTTAAAGGCAGACAGCAAACGGGTACAACTTAACATTGCGTAATGATAACTTAAGTGAAGCAGATGAGCAGTTAAATATGGTGGATGAGACTATAGCGGTGTTGACGCGAGTAAACGTTCTGTCGCAAGGGTTAAGGTAACTGTACAACGTACGATGTTGAAGTTTCGAGATGGAACATTGTATTTGAATTTATCAATGATATCGGGACAGTTTATCAGACCGTTCGGCACTTTGTTAACGAAAAGTATATCCGCTATCTTTCTTCTGCGCTGCAAAGTAGTTAGGTTTAATTTTTGTGAGTACGCGGTCATTGTTGCGCGAAAACTTAGGAACCGGGCATGCCATATGATATGCGGACAATCGTAAGAATTTATGTTTGGGAATTTTTCAAGTTGCGATAACGTGAATACGTGATTCAATGAAAGCTTCGAAATGATTACAGTAAATTGTATACGGGGACGACAATTATTTCCAAGTTTTCGAATTCACTTTAGGTTCGTTTTATAAATATTTATTATATTCAAATTTTATACACCGCGGGCGCGGCTAAATTTTTAAACAAAAATTACGAAAAAGAGGAGAGTAATGAGCCATCGATTCTACTTCTCTTAGGAAAGTGTTCGTGCGATGTAACATATACGTTCGTTATAGGAGACTCCGCTGTACGGTGATTCGTGTCCCCAGGTGGATACCATTGTAGCACCTGACGACATTACCAAAGTGTCTGTACACCGCCTCGCCACTCTCCATGTGTTCAACGAAACGACGTAAATTCAATTATCTTCTCGCCGCAAAAATTACCTCTCAATCGTCGACTCCCCGGATCAAATACCACATTACAACCTCGGCAAGTAGTATCAGACGTTCCACGACCAGACGCGAAAATCCCACACCCGGCAAACGCGTCGGCTCGCCTAAAAATTGAGACCCCGCCGCTCATTGTGCTTGCTCGCGAAGCGTGCGACGTTTCGAGACGCAAAATCTGCACGCGCTCCGCCGGCAGGCACGGAGAGGCGCAAGATCGGGCAGCGGCGATCTCTGTACCTTCCGATCGGTACAGTACCATCGTCGTTTCTCTAGGCTATCGTCGCCGCGCTCCTCTATATCGTCCCCGGTGTACTATTAATCGTCGCTCCTCTTTCTTCCGTACGGAGACGTTCACCCACGCCAGGAGCCGGCCTCATTAAAGGTAGCCGGACGTGGAGAAACGCGTGGCTCGCTCCGGGCTACTTTATACATCGCGCGGAATTACCGCGGAGAAAAGTGCCCCATAGTTAAGGCGTTTCGATATTGAGTTACCGTGGCGGCGGTATTCTCAAACGAACCGGCGAATTTATGAGTGTGGAAGGCTGTGTTTGCTGCTCGCGCCCTTTATCTTCCGATCTGGATCCTTTCTTGGCGCTTGTCTCTCGATTGTGTCCACTTTACGTGGGAGGGTCGTTTTTCTTCGCGAGGGGGTCGGTTTGTTAACCCGCGACGGCAATGAATCGGTCGCCGGGGATGCGTTTGTTTAATTGTGGCTGATTGCGCGACCGCTGATAGCCGCTTGATTTGAGATATCGATATAGCGTATAAATAAAGGGTAGGTAGTTGATGCCTTCGAGAGCTCGGACTTTGTTCCTCTGTTGCTTGAGCCGCGTTTAATATCGATGATCGAGAAGCTCGACTTCAACTCAATAGGACTGTGCAGACTAATTCGCGGCGGTGGTATTAGGGGTCGCAAGTTTTAAACTTAAATGTAGCTCGTCGTAGCCTTTCGCTGTACCCCCACGGTACCCCAAAACCGACCACGCACTTTATAGACTACCCTTTAATTGTACCAGACGTTCGAAAAATATGCAGGCCCTTATTCTTGATAAACTGAAGACAACTATGTGTTATAGTATGTCGAATATATTATAAAATATGAGACAATTTTTCCCCGTTTCTGTCGACGCGGATCAAAAGCAATAAATTAGCCAAACAAATCCGTTCGTCCATTAATCCTCCCGCTGTAAGTATATATTTTCCACTGTTCCCACTTCTAACCTATTTCATTCGCCCATTCATCTTCCATCCTCTACCCTCACCACCGACGCGGCACAAACGCTCGTTCAATTTCCCTGTTCCCGTACAAATAATCGTGCCTCCTTGCCTCGCGTGTTCGCTGACAGAACAGTGGTGAACACTGTATCCAATTGCAACGTATCCGCGAGGATGGTGCCCTAAGGACGAGCGGAGATCCGATCGAAGCGCGGCCGCAAATGGTAGCCCCGGCCGTGGCGACAAAAGGATCCTGGCCCCGATGAGCTTCGAAGGGGTGCCCGCCGAGGGTTAACGCCGCGATCTAGCTAGCCTTTCGATCGTTATCCCATTTAGGGGAATCGGATCTTCGTACGCGCAGCTGCGACGATTTATGGCTGCTCGTTGCAAGTGCGTTCGCGCATTTTGCGTTTTGTTCGTGAATTTTCTTCCGCGGGCTTCGCAAAAGGAGGCCTGTAAAGTTTTGTTCAGACGCGTGTTCAGTTCCGCCGGAGACAGGCGTTTGCCGGTTTATTCTGACCGGAAACGTAAATTGCTGCTGATAACCCACGACGGTTGATCATGTTTTCTCTGGTCAAAGGTGATTTCCACTTATCATTCAATGCGGGTTACGTTATTATCGCACAAAATGAATTGAAAGAACTCGATTTTAATTAAACGGTCCACGTTGCCGCGACCTTCCATGGGCAACGAGCTGCACTTAAGGAGGGTAGAGTAGGAGCTTCCGGATAAATAAGTAGACCAACTAATTGCCTGCAAAAACCTGTCACGCCAGTTTTGTAATTTCTTATTCCTCCACGGTCCCATTGAGAAGCATCACCGCTCTACTGTACCCCCGATCTAAGTGATCGCAAAGTGCAGTGCCCTCGTCCAGCTCGTATCAACCTTCCGTTTCGAAACCGTTCGTCTACCGTTGCTCGTGTTTCCTGGTCGCGTTGCTCGACTTATTATACCACGGAACGGTCCGTCAGGAGAAACGACTGAGCGTCTGCCACTCATTTTTCAAGATCGTCGCAAAGAATCGACGGTATATATCGGACGGTATTGTCTCGCGAGGAGAACGTCGTCACTTTCGATTCGTCCCATTCTGTTTGTCGTGGTCTACGACCGCGGTGATATATCGACGGGAAATTAGAACGGTCGGCGGTTCTGTTACGCGACGACGATCTTTCCTCTCGAACGCCAGTCGAGCCGAGTCGAGCCGAGCCGAGAAAGACGACGGTCTTTAAGGCCGGTTTACGTAACGCGATTGCGTTCGCACGGGGGACTCTTTGTGGGTGTTATGAAATAGATATCATGTTCCATGTGCATTTGTAAGTGCCAGCGTGCCGTACCGCGGTCGTTTTACCGACCATTTTATCGCCCCCTTCTAACCGGCTATTTTCTTCATACTGTACAAGTAATCGACACCGGGCGCTTTTCACCTGGGATAGGGAACACGGTTCCAGGTGTCCGCCTGTGATTTTGGTCCATGGCACTGCTGTGCGACGAGTTTCCATGCTGTGTCTCGGTAAATAATTACGCTTTGGGCCGACGAAATTGTAGTTTGCTATAAGTTTGATTGCGTATTTGAGATAAATGGGGGAGCAATTGGGTTTTCGAAAATGTTAACCGTTCGGGCGATCAAGGAACTATTTTCTCTTGGTTACCTTGGGGTAGGGTGACGTTATATTTGAAATGCATGGAACTAGTTTTTTCCATTTTTCTGTTGCGTTTCGTACTATCTGTACTAATTACTAGATACTGCAGGTTTATGTTTAGTATTGGGAGTCGGAACTACCTAGTAAATGGTTATTATATATAAGTGTGCTTCCATTAACATGGAGTTTCATACAAATGATTATTGCCATGAAAAGGGGGAAAAGAAATCACTGTGGCATGATTGGAATTAAAATATTGCTTCCGTTATTGGCTAGCTGCGAGACGTTCCTCTTCCTGCAATTACAAATAGCTGCCTCTCTAATCACGCAAATCGGGTTTACAACATCGATCGTTAGACAAACAGCACGGCAAGATGAATTTCTATAATATTTCTACATTACTGTTTTTCCTCGCATTATCGTATGTTCGATTTAATTCCCCGCGACGTACAAATTCCCACACGTCTAAATAAATAGCGGCGCGATTCATGACTTCGCGTACCCAGAAATATGCACCTGAGTTCAGGTCGAATTAATGATCCGCGTAACTTCGTCGTCGAACTAATCTCGTTGCGGAAAATTAATTGACAACTTGATTTCCAGTGCGCACGGTTGTACGCGCGCAGACGAAAACATCAATTGCCGCGTACGGAAAATGTCGAGGAATCTTTGGCCTTTTACATTCGCGTGCAAATATCTTAGGTGTAGCTGGCAAAAAAAAGCAACCAGTTGAAACATCCGTAACGTGAATTGGTTGCGCACTTAATTGACTTTTAGCGTTTTTTTCCCTTGCTTCACGACACGGAGGATGACGCAGAGGACTTTTTTTTTTACAATACATTTATGATCCGTGCTTTGAAGGACAGAGTACGAATTAGTTCCGTATGATTGAATGCCTTAAACGAACCGTTTAACCGGACTTTATTATCTGAAGGCTTCATTTGCGGACGGTTCCGTCACGGTAGGATTGTGGTCTGGTATTTAAAGATTATTCGAATCGATGAAGTCGACTATTTGGGTCCGGTATCACTTTGCTTCGTGTAGTCATTTTCTTGCGCATTTAAATCACCGGGTAAGAATTGCTGCGAAAAAATTCCGCAGTCGATAATACGCTTAATTGAAACGTGTATACTAAGCTAAGATTAGGTTCGCCGGCAAATACGGAAATATTGACGTATATCGGAGAGGGAGTTGCAGGAGAACATGAGGTTGAAACTTTTAATGGCGTTCGACTACAGTCGGGATAGCTGAATAAGCTAATCCTCGAAACTTTTTTTCCACCGAACTCTAATGCACTGCTATTGGTAATTAGTATTACAAATGACCACAAAATCGATGCATTACCAACTTTCCGTCTAACTGAAATCGATCGCAGATTTGTGATCCTGCGTTGAAAAAGAAATGGTATGCGTCAATTATCCCCCCATTGTACTTTGGGCCAGTCGACATTTGCTGGTGAAAAAAAGTTGCCCCGGGGGAAATAAACTTTTACGAGGCACTCGATGAACTGTGACAGAACTTTCCATATTTAGAATGTATTTCATTCAAGACGCTCACCTGGGCTGGCGGGGACTTGAAGCACGATTTAAACTTTATCCCAATAATAATTCCACCTTTATTGCGTCTGCAAAAAATCGGAGCTGTCCGTCTCGAAATATTACACTACAGGCGGCTAGTCCATCGAAAATTCCGAAAATCCTCCAGTTTTCCCAACCGAGCAGAGATAAACTGCTATCAGGTTCGTCGCGGTTCAGTCGATTCGAGGTAGCTCGAACGGTTAAGAGGAATTTGCATTTGTGGGATGACTCGCAGACGTCGACGAGAGCATTACGATACTTTCGATCGTGAAAAATCCGAGCTGTTAATCGCCGTGGCTCGCGCACAGACGGTCATCGTTACCTTTCTCACGCTCGAAGCAAGCGGACAGCAAACCGAGAAAGTGGCGAGCAGCCGCGATTTCTTATGCGCATGGCCACCGGTTACATCCTGCGCTGTGTCGCGTTATCTTCTTATTTTGCTGCACGAGGACCGTAAAGTGTCGCGTCCGACGTACCACCGGGATCCGTGCTGAAAATGTCACCAGACAGACTGGGGGCACGTCCGCGAGTAATCTTGCCAAGGCAGAAACATGTTTCTAGCTGGAGAAATTTATACTCCGGCACTTCGGTGCGCGATAATCGTCGGAAATTATTATTACTTCTTGCGATGGATTGTTGAGTTATTTGTTTCACGATTTTATTCGCGGACCATCGGTCTGTAGAGAATTAAGGTACCCGATAGGCGTTCCTTTCAATGATTTGATATTTTCATGATTAGTTTCGGATCCCGTTAATTCCTATAATTTCCGTGGGTTCTGGTTCAAAATTCCCAGCATTAAGTCGGTCCATGTTTCACGTCGACTGCTCTGTATTTACTTAAATATAATGTTTGGTTGGTTGAATTCTAACTGGATATTTATCCTGAAACTCACGCCACCGAACGACCGCGTTGCCAGCTCTAAAAACACACAAACGTTTCTAACCGCGGCGTGCACATTATGAAACATCTAGTCATAGAAAGGCGGGCGTTAATTCGCGACTTAACTGCATGTGACAAACCTTAATCGCCGCGGCGACTCCGTGGACCGTTGCGGGGAAAATGAATTTCTGCGGCTGCCATTTGTCTAATTGATTACGAAAATCGTACGCGTCGCTTTCTAATGGAAATTTATTAAACAGCTCTACGCGTATGGATTTAACCCAAATGGCAATGCGCACACTGGGGATCGAAAGTTTCAGATCAATCGCATCCAATTGTTTTACAATTATATTTCCGATTACTTTCTCGTCGTTTCAATGTTAGCTCTGTTTATGAATTCATCTGCTAAAAACTTTTACGAGCTTCTGGAATCTTTTTTTCAATACCTCTTGATATGTGTGCGCGTTTGTCCGCAAGATTGATCGCCTAATCGTGCACTTAAACAAACACAGCGCCATAATTCAGTTCGCTCGATCTCTTCCAAGTCTGCAGGTAACATTCGCACCACTAATAATATCGTAGCTCATCCGAATTTTTACTCTCAACATCTATTTAACTTTACAAACCACGTTGCGCTCGCTCGGACGAATTTATGCGTGCCAGAAATCCATAAATTCCGCCAGCAGCCGCGGGATCATCGAGACCGTGCTGAAACGTAATCGAGATTTGAAAGTCGAGTCGTTTATCTATCGCGTATCAGAACCAGAATTATCTACGTTTAACGGGCGGCTACTTCTATCGGGTTGATCAGCGTATTAAAATTGTCCGACAAAAATATATTTTCAAAAAGCTGGTGCAAGCTACCAGGTACTAAATAGCTTTTCGACACGAAAGGGTTAACAGAAATATTCTCTAGCTATGTTCGCAGTTCTTTCAGAATTCCACGAGAACCTTTCCTTATTTAATCCGTTAAGCGGAGGGCCGATCCTTAAGCAATAATCGGTAATCATACTTTCAGGTGCAGAATAATCAACGAATTTAATTCGATTTACCAAATGATACACAATTCTTATCGACGCGAATGCAAGAAGTATATTATAAAACGCCGAAAGGCGCGTGCCGTTCAAGTAAACGCAAAAATGACGAGGTAATTCGACCAACCTGACAGCGAACCAGATCGTCAACCAACTGATAATTCTGCACGGTAAAAACCGTTCTGCCAATCGACCCTTCCGCATCAGATCTGTGTCCCCTTCACGGACTGTCCCATTCGTTTGACCGCGTACGTATACGCGTAACCTGTCAACCCAATGTCCGCAAAGTGTTGTTGCGCAAACGACGGGGGACACCGTCGCGCTGAAAAAATATCGCCGGCCCGCGGAACGACTTATCGCCGCGAAGGATCGGAAAAGCGGCACGATCGGTTGTGAGTCAGAGGAACGAGAATGGGAACACGAGCAGGTTCCACAAGCGTCTGATCCTCTGGATGCAATTAGACGCTCGTAACATGCAACAATTTATATTAATCGGTCGAGCGATAGTCGCGGCGCAGATCGACCGGAATTTCACGGTTCTGCGCCGCGCCGCCACGACGGTTTTCGCAAGCGGCTCTAACGATCGCGAAACACTTTCACAAGTGGTCGCCGTTGAATGAAAGAAAGACAGACGGGACGATATCGTGACGTCGATGGAGGAAGGAAAAAAGAAACGGGGAAAATTCAGGGAACTACCGATCGGCTTAATTAATTGGACGTGCTCGACTAATTCTCCGCTGCGCTTTTGCGGCGAAACGGAGCTTTACGGCGGCGGACCGCGGCGGGAGAGTTAATTAACAGCAAATTGTCGTGGATCGAGCCGCGTCACGTCCTGGCTCGCTGTCGAACCGCGCCGGCGATATATCACCGCGCAAATTAGACGGTTCGCGGACGCTTTATGAATCGTAAATATATTTGCACGACCGAGTGAAACCGTCGGGTAGACGGAGTTTTATCGGCGCGCCGAGCCGCGCGAAGAAAATGAACAGCTGTTGCCGGAACGCGGAGCACGGTGTGGGAAGCACGAGTGTTTTCCAGTACGGCGAATTTGATAAAAAGAAAGAAACGAGGATAACTATTAATACCACCGCTGGAGAAAGTGTACAATGAGATGACAGACTCGACGATAGGACGGTGGATGTGCACTGGCCTGCGAAATACGTGAACCTACCGAGGCCCACAGGTGCGTTCCGAATTGGGACCAATGGTTCGACCGCATAAATGCGTTCAATTCGTTCGTCTTTCCTTTTTCCTTAGAAAGTGAATAGAAGCGATGCAACTCGTTTCTAGCGCAGAATTTGTAACGGCGGTGCGACGATGCACGGGCATTCTTTGGACAGGGCAATCGTTGCACTTGAAGCATTGGCAAGGTATGCAACAGAGTCGACTTATCTCTCTGCTTTTATGAAAAGCGGCGAGAAACGTTGGACATCTTTGCGAGAAATAAAGAATCACAACGATTAAGGAAACCATTGCTGACATTCACGTTCGATTCGGATACGGTACTGTTAAAACCGGAATTCTCTCAAACCTCGATCTTCATAATTATACTACTTATAACGAACTTCTTTATTTTATCGATGAAACAGATTTGCCTAGTTAATACTAGGATTAACTACACGCTGTCAATTGAAGCTAGTTATCGTCCATTTCAAATTACTTACAACATCGCTACCCAACTATGCTGCCCCCTCCCCTTCACTTAAAATATCCTATCTAGCATTTTCTCATTTACCCAGCCACGTTGAAACATTTCAAGCTCCTCTCGGCGCGTCTTTTAATTTTTGAACAAAGTTAGATAGCCCTGCGTGCCCCCTAGGGGGTCCAATTAATTTATCCCATCTGAGTTTCAAATCGTTCTACCAGGTCGCAGTGAAATGCGTGTCACCTACTCGGCTTAATTCCGACAATACCGATGCGACACTTCATTATATCAGGCTAGTGTAATCGTTGCAAGTACTGCAACATGAAAGCTTCCAAACCACACGCGACTCATTCCACGACGAAGCAAACAAATCCAAACCAAACGACTAACGGCACGCTTTGGTTCAGCCGTTCTGATTAGAGTGCCAACACGAGCTTTCGGCGAGCATCTCTCGATCTTTAAAACCATCTCGATCGGTCAGTCTCGACGTTCCCCCGTCCGACCAGCGTAAAACTAATTTCCGCGGTCCTCTCGCGCACTCCCTTATGCACGACCACCTCCTCAGCCCTCGGTTGATATACGAGCTACATATCGGCCAAGTGCGTGACCGTGCGTGACCGTGCGTGACCGGGACTCGCGTGCACCATCGCGGTCCGCGAGTGAGTTGTTCCTCTGCCGGCGGCGGGGACGAAAAATATGTTAACAAGAATCGCGGACGCGCGTAGGGACTTCTAATTCCAACCTGCTGCACCTTTTCTCTCTGTCTCCCTCTCCTTACGCGTCCAATCTCTGCGTCCACCTCTGTTCCTCCGCCTCTGCCCATGCCCCCGTCCCTGTTACTCCGTCTCCCTTCCTTTCTCTCTGCACTCTGCATCTTCCTCTCGGGTCACCACGAGCCATCGGCCGCGATGAAGACGTCCAAGCGAACCCCACAACGGTTCTCCGACGATCCTGAATGGAACCTGCGCCTTCCGCCTGGAATTAATCATCCTGGAATCTCGATTATTTGAACCGGTCGCGCGTGTGCGCGAGTTCTCGCCGTTTTTGTCTCCTCCCCATTAATCTCGCTCCATTTTTCGTTCTTCATTCTTTCCTTTCGTACACGCGTACATTTGTTATTCCTCCACTGTCGCGTCGGTACGCCGAAATCCCGGTTAAGGAGATCGCGATGTGATTGTATGCTTCGGGATGGAAAGTTGAATGCTAGGAGGCACGAGTGGTCGCGTAGAAATCGTCTGGGGTCACGATCGATTCACGGAGATCGTCCAGCTGGCCACACCTAGGAGAGAAGCCCTCGGCACTGCTGCACGCCGAGGCAAAAGGAGACAGAGCGTTATTTTCGTTATTAACGCGGGTTAGTCACGCGCCCGAGGGGGCAGTTCGTAAGGAAATTCTCTGCGATCAATCGTGCCACGACCATTGGAGGAGTATTGGACGGGTGACCAGGTGCGCAACGTCCCTGGATCCTTTGATGAGTTTCGTGCGATTGAGTGGCACGGACTGGCGTTCTTCGAAACCATTGTAGAATATGATCATGAAGTTTCGACCGTTTGAAACCTGTGCGATATATTGTTCGGCAGCTTCTTTTTTTTAGAAAATTGTGCGAGGAGAATCTTTTTCCACTGAACTTGAGAATAGTATTTTCGAGAGATCTATTTTTAGATTGGCTTCTGGTAAATGAATGAGAAACGTGGTAGTTATTTTGTAGACAGCTTTCATCCAAAACTGTAACAAATCTTGAAAATTCGGTGCCAGTCGATTCATTCAATTTCAGATCTTTTTCGAAACATTAAACTAAGATCGCAGTGTCTTTGCATAACACAATCACAAAATACAATACACAGCTCATTTAAATTCTGTTAAACTTGATCATTAACGTTTGCATATTAATGTATTCGCACGTAATATTTGCATTTGTATGTTAATAATCGTGAGAGCACGGTTTTTGTCCCTATTCGAAGGAAATTGTACCGCGTACGATCCATGCAGGACCTAAAATCAAACGCGACACGTGATTGGAGAGCAGAAGTTTCCAGTGCGCCGCGTTCGTTCATCGAATACGATCCGCGCGTGCCTTGTATTTGCTTCAGCCGCTGCGTGAAAGGGTCAACCGGGCCACGGGTCCGACTTTCTCCATGCCTGACCATCGTGTGCACAGATCGATGATAATCAGTCGAACGGTTAATTGTCCATCCCGAGCGTTACGCCTCGCACGGTGAGAGTTCTCCGCTGAATCGTTCCGTTCGATTTATGGAAAGATCGGGAAAACACGCGGCCGCTTTCACTTTTCCTTTTTACCACCAGCTGCCACGTGAAAACTCTGCTCGATTCGACGCGTCCACGATCGTTAATTAACCCGCGATCGTCGGACGGATCGGTTAATTGACAGCGTTTGGCTCGAGAACACTCTGAGGTGAGCTGCGCGAAAGATGATTGCGGATTGGTAAAAGCTGAGCCAACTCGCGGCCTTCTTATTTTCAGTGCCATATTTAGGTTCGCATTATACCGAATGTGCAAGTAAAATCATTGGAACGCAGTGATCGCGGGTATAGTGTAGGGGGCATAATGTATTCTAAAGTTTCAATTTTTATGTCCTGCATTGTAATTATTTGTAAATGAATCAGTTGCGAAACGAAATTCAATATCGCTTCGAACAACGTCGCGTCAAAGATACTTCTTTACTTTTGTAGTAACAACCTTAAGGCAATACGATTTTTATATTTATAAAAGGTGAAAATCTTTCCAGATTTGTCAAACACCTAGAAGTCGCAATAAAAAAAAAGAGCATGGATATCATAATTTCAATTCCGCGCTGAAAAAGAAAAATAGGAGCGCATCTAAATTATAACTCTGGAAAATGAAGTTCACACTCCATATCGTAAGAAGTGACGCAACGCTCCATAAATCAACCATTTCTTCGTCTCGTGCCACGTACAAATGCGATTACCCTTCTAATTTAATTGTACATAAGGTCGATCTGATAATGCACTTCTATATGTTCGTATAATTGAAACGTTGCCGGGGAACAGTTCACTCGTGAGCTCGATAAATCCGGTATTCCATACGTCTCGAATCGTATCCGTTTTTTTTATTTTAATTTTTTCATACGAACAAAATCTTACGGTACATCGACCTGCTCCTACGAAACATCGTATCTATCGCATCCAGGAATGACTGGACTTGGGAAATTAATTCTCGAACGGCGAATACTTGCTCGATCTTAGGAGAGAACGTGAGTCGGCGTGGTCGCTTCGAGAGGACAGAGTTTGTTTCCCTGAGGCCGTGTTTCTATCGCCGCGGCCAAATGCCACGGAATGCGTTTGAGTATTGGAAAGGTATTGGAAAGGAAGAGAGTGTCACCACGCCCAAACGAAAGTTTGCACGATTTGCATGACACTGTGCACCTGTGGGAACGACGGAACTTTACCCCCAGGCGACGCTGTTTCGCGTGTGTTGTCCTCGTCGAATAACGTTGAACCCGTGGAAAATTGATTTTGGACGTCGGCGGATTGTTAGGAGACAACGATTCATTGATATGCAGGGCATTGAATGTTGCGCTACGACTGATACTTGTAATACAGTTCGCGTATAGTCGTATAGTAATTTTAAAATTAGGTGAAACTCCTTCGACCACGTCCGGCTATAAATTATCGAAGGACGCAGAGCATCGACGGTAGCCAAGAACGAAAAATTGTTTACAGGCACCTGAAATCGTATACAGATCGTAGCCTTATAAAAAGTATCGATTCAAGCGGATCGAATCGATTGCTCTGAGGCCCTCAGCGTTGGCCCTTGTATTATAGTTGCATTAATATGTATGATTCGCCAGGATCACGGAGCTCCTTCGGGGCAGAAGAGGATACGGCGGGTCGTGCATCAGGGGCAGATGTTACGAGTCGTGTCACAGTATAAATCGCGAAACGCCGCCAATTAGTCGGCGGCACAAATTACACTCTACAGAATTAGAAAGCTGTCCCGCCCTTCGAGGAATTCTGGTCGAAAGATCGTTGTCTGATCGTTTTACGAAAAATACGCCCCCCCATTATTCGCGGCGGTACTGCGTTGAAAGGGACTTTCCCTTCGCAAAGTGCTCGTCGGAACAATCTTTCAACATATTCGTCATTGTTTTCCGCGTTACGTCTCCAAGATCTGTTCACTTGATTCTAATTTGTCGGAGAGCCCTACTCTACACTACTGCACACGCCGAACAGACAAACGACAACTGCAGTAAGCTCCGTTGTTTCAAACCTTAAACTGAGCTCTCGGAGAAACGGTTTCGCTTAATGGGATGACCCGATAGAAGCGCGAAGGGACCAGATCCTCTGCTCCAAAGAGAAGACACTTATCCACGAGGTGTGTGGTGGCAGGCAGGTGAGCGCGGGCGTGCGCGTTTCATGTTGGCATTTGCTAATGGCAATCTCGCGGTAAGAGAAAGAGCACGACCGTGGGGAAAGGGGAAGAATAGAGGCCCGGGGAAAAAAAGTGATCGGCCGCGTTTATACCGGCATTGCCCTTCTTCGTCTGAAGCGCCCAGAGGCGCGGGTGAGATACCTGGCCACGGGACGAGCACACCCACCTACGATGGGCCGAGCAACGATATATTACTCGCGCGCCTCGTGACACCTCACCTGCCGAGTCGGTTCTTCTGTCTCGCTCGGTACCTGCCCTCTTCCGCGGCTGTCTTTCGGCTTGTCCTATCATACAGGGTGTCCGCTGAAATTGACGGAGGTGTGGACAGGGTTGCGGAACGTTGGTAATAATTGTTACGAGCAGGAAATTTTACAATTTCTTTTAAATTAAAACAAAGGGGGAGAGATGGACTAGTTGAGAAAAGTATTTGGTACAATTATCCTTTCGAGAACGCGTAATGCCGTTGTAATAATTTTACGCAGATCGAACGAGAATAGCAGTAGGTTTCAGATAAATTTTCTACCCATCGTTGGTTGCAGATACGCACGCGTGTGTACTCACATTTACACACATTTTCTCGCTATGCTTTTTGTCCGCGATTTTATTCGAAACGGTGAAGTGCGAAATTGCGAAACGATTAAATTGGATGTGGTTAACATAATCACCTTCCTATCCACGGTGCACCGTGCACATGCATCGAAACTGTAATACTCCTGATTATGGTTTCTCCCGGCAGACTGGGTCAACTGAAACAAAAAAAAAAAAGTAAACGTCTATCATTTACTAGAGGCGCAAAGTCTCGGGTCAGATTGTGGTCGAAAATATTCACAGGCGGAAGTATTATATTATACAGTTTAGATTGCGCGTGTATCCAATAAAATGGTGATCTTATACCTGGTTGCCCCGGAAAGTGAACCATACTGATTTTTAATAGGATACTCGCATTTGCGATCTTTATTTTATAATAATTATTATCTGGACGGGAAACATTCACTTCGACCTCTTCAAACAAGTAGCCGCGCTTACACAAGTGCACATATTCATGTGCTAACAAGTGTACATAGCCAGTCAACAAATTCTGTCCACCCAGTGCCTACAATAAACCTAATAAAATCAATCTCTGAAAGGAAAGAAAAATTATTCTGTCAAATTCTTTTCAACCCCCTTACGACACCCACCCTTGCAAAAGGTTAATGCCAACAAATTCCACACAAATTCCTCGTCAAACCCGAAACACAGTTTCATCAGATAATGCAAGATCTCCATTGTCTACCGCGACACCCCGTAGAACGCAACCGATGCGCCCTTTTCTCCCATCTTCCTCAAGTCAGCTTCCTCCCGCGACCAGCTATCTTTTCCTCTCCGATTTCTCCGAGTCGGTGCTTCCTCGTGGGTGGAACGAGGCCCGGGGATACGTTCGCAGCCGCGGAACAAAGTGCGTCCCTTCCGCCACGGAGCGAACGGTGCACGGGGCCCCATAAAACGCAGTTTATCCCGGCTACGTCCGACGACCACGCTCGCGGCGTAAATCGCGCTCACGGAAACGTAGCGGGCCACGTGACAAGCAACGAGATTATGCGAGCGAAACTTGCCTCTGGTTGGATTAAGTTCGAGATGATTCGAGCCACGCAAGTGTTGTCCCTCGTCTATGTTAGATTGACCCTCTTTTGGGTTCAACCAAGCCACGATTTATTTTCCTCGCCTATTTTTAGTCCGATCAAGTTAGCCGGGACACCGTGGTTATTACCTTGAATTAGAAGTTGTTTCGTGGTTGATATCGATTTCATATGTTGTGTCTATTAATGGTAATACAGTGACGAAGTTGATTGGAAATTATGTATGCAAGGGGCACAGGGTGCTCCACGAAAAATCGGGTAATTAGGCCTAGCGTTGATCGACGATTCGATTCGATTGGATCGTCGCAATAATTTCTCTTCCTTATAATAATATTAATATCTTATCACTGCCAATATTCATTTTAGCATACAAAATCGCTGAACAGAAACGCCCGGCTCAGTCGTCAATTATATTCTGGAAGTGTGCATTTTTGTTTGCGAATCCAAGTTGGACGGTCCGTAGAGTCTCTGTCCAGCTTGTTCTACATGCCTCTCGAATTTATGCGCTTTACGGGTTTACAACTTGCTTAAGACCATTTGCAAGGAACATTTCCGTGTACGTCACTTCAAGGATCTGCCTTGTACCTCAAGGTGGCCCGTTAGACGGAGGAGACCAACTTGTTCCAGCTAAACGAAACAAGTTAAGTAAATCAAAAGTAAACGACTGTCATCCGGACGAAATTGAAGTTCCTGCGAGTTGATAATCCCGCGTGTTCTGTCTTAGGGTTATCCTATCGGCACGTACGCTATAAGCTGTTGCAACTAAAATCTTGTATCAAATATATACATGCATAACATGTTGAGCCGTGCTATTATAATTATCTAATTGTAGGAAAGCAATCGATAAGGTTATACTCTTATTATGCGACTGAAATTCCGACAAGGCTACGTACGCTGTGAAAATTGTATATGTTGGCACAGTAAATTTATGAAAATTCCTTATCGTCCAAATTTACATAACGGTATCCCACTTTCTGGCTTCAAAAATCATAACTACGTATCACATTTTTAGGGTCATTGAAAACTAATTCGTACAAAATTCCGGACAATATCCCTCGCAGTATCTTTAAACCGTTACTGTCAGTGTCATAAATATTCCTCATTATAAAAAATCATACAGAGTAGGGATATCTTTTCGAGCTACGGTAACGATTTTCTCGCTGAAACGCAAAGCAAGGCCGCGGTTGTGCAAACTCAGTCGGCTGCAACATGCTCGTAAAAACGCGTTCGCGACTCGCCGCCTTAATTGCTGAATAATACTTAATTAAGTAACCCACGTTCCGTTGCAAAGCCGTGCAGATGTCGTAATTCGATGGAAACAGGGAAAGAAACGTGGGCATGGAATCGATGAATCGGCGGAAGAAACGATTGTCTTTCGATCTTTAACGGGAGCCTTGGGGAAACGATCGTTCGATTTCTGTGCGACGATCGGTCGACAGGATCACAGTATTATGGTTTTACAATTGTTTCGCGCCAATGGTGTTGCGAAATGATTCGTCTTGGGGGCAACAATTCGGTTTGGTGTCGTTTGGTAGTGAAATCGACTTTCTGATTTTGTTTCGCCTGAAGATATATTGATATCTGACAATTAAATGAACAACTGTGTCGAAGATTTATAACAGACGCAATTTAATTAACTTTATATTTTATATGGTCTGTTTTTATGAGTAAAGAAGGTTCGATACATTGATGACTGCAGGAAACAGGATTAGTTTGCTTTTTTTATTATACACGGCACGCTGTCATACACTTGCCAGTGTTGGGAGGTAGCACAGTATTAACTTTACTGTATTCAAACATTGCATAGAAGGGGTTTAGACGTCTAAATTAATTGATATGCGATGCAAAAAGTGCACACACGTCGAATAAGAAATTCTATTGTTACAAAGAAATTTTCGATTTACTTAGTAATAAAGAATTAACAAATTACTTGATGCTACAGGAAGGAATTACGTTAACAAAAATAAAAATGGAACGATGACCGCCAACTAAGCAGACACATAGTTGTAAGCATGGGATCGTTTAATTTATCTAGAAAAAATTTGTCGATTATCGAGTGGACTATGGGAACTACGTACAACTAGAGTTGTCGTCAATGGGGTCGAAATTTTAGTTACCCCTGTGGTAGCCTGTTACAAATAACAGTTCCATTTAAGCTTCAATGAACATATCAACCTGCGCGAATCGCGAACCGTTCCGCATGCTTCCGTCACTATTACAGCGCAACCGTCACAACAGTACAGCAATTTCATTTACAAGAATCCCAAAATACACCGTGCGTGCGGTATGAAAAATACCGAACTACCTAACAATTTTTGTACCGAGAACCAAGAAACCAACGTCGATGTTAATTTCGAATTAGCGAGGCGTTAACAAATTGCAACGCACCAATCCGTACAACTCACAGGAACTGATTCCACGCTGTTCGCGGATACTATAAGCACAAGCAACCTTCCATTCCTCTCTCCAGGAAAGGCAAAGAAAGCGCAGAATCGCGTCCCAATAGAGACGTCACGTTTCCATCTCGCCAGTTTCCACGGCGACACCGTTCCCCATTCCAGCGTGCAACAAATCGTAACGAGCACAGGCACGTTCTAAGCGGAACAGTCCGCGAAATCTCGCGCCGCCATCGATCTTCTCGTCAGCTGGCCCCGGGTGTCGTAGGTCACCGACTGGAGCCATCCCTTTTAACAAGGACATTGAAATCCGCGCGCCGCGTAATGATCGCTGACGGATGGCGGACGTCCCTTGCCATCGCATCGGTCCAACGGAACGGTAAAAAAAAACCGACACGGCCTACGGTGGAAGTGCCGCTTTCACGGTGCACAGGATCGATGGATCGATCGATAGATCGTCGTGGTTAGAGGTAGCGACTGGAATCGTGTATAGATCCGCGAACAAGAAGATCCGCGGAGAGTACGCGCATCATAACTGATCGATGGGGGCCAGTGGCTGAGAAATGGCAATTGGATCGTCGTTTATCGCGCCTTTCGAGACGATTTCGGTTACGATCAGCGCGTGGACTGTGATGTACGGGGTGTCCCGTTGTTATGCTACGTTTGGTTCAGGAAAGCAGCGAATAAAGTTTATATAAAGATGGTGCGCGTTTTGTTGGACCTTGCTCATGGGATATAACGAGTTTTTATAGCGTGTCTTATCCGATTACCTTTACAGAAGATGCGTTGTATTAAGATCGAATGCATATTGGCCGTTTCTAGAAAATTTCAAGAGTTTCACCTCGCTACCGATACCTAATATCCGACTGATTGAAATTCACGACGGAGCTTTTTCGCTTCGCAAAGGAACACGAGCCGGAGGATCGCAACTTACTTCCACCCTTGCAAGAATTTTCACCAGCTTATTGTAATAAAGGAAACTCGAGACTCTGGATTTATAACGGATGTCGAGATACAGTAAACTAATTTTAATTACCACAATGACAGTCGGAAAGCACTTCAGCAGATTCCTAAAAAGAATACCACAAAATTCACGAAATACAAATACCAAGTACACTAGGCCAAACCTAATCCAAACTACCCCAATCCTCCCGAAAAAAAACACCACCCACACGTTCCATCCCAAATTTTCCCACCGAAAAGCCTCCAAATCGCAGGTACGAATCACCATAACGAACATTAAAACAATTATCGCCCCACGACGCTCCTCTCAGAAGTCCCCAGCGCGTCGCATTATTCGCCGTCTCTCCCCGAGATAAGATTCCAGAATCGTCCGTGCAGAGAAGAGCAGCGGTATCTGCGGCGTCATCTTCGCGGCACGGCATTCCGCGTAAAGTCGAAATCGCTCGAGTCGAGGCGGGGTATGGGAAGCCGGCGACATTTACCTCGGCGATCGGTAGGACACCTGTGACATTTCATTAAGTGGCGGTCGCGAGAGGCTCGCGGGTCCCGCACAAACGAGCGAAGGAGAACAGCCAACGGCGGAGGTGTAGAGGCGAGGTAGGAGAGGGTTAAAGATGAGACTGAGAAGGGGGTGACGGTGGAGGAAAAAAAGTCTGGAAGGAAACGCGGCACGGCCGCAAAGTGGATTCATTACGCGGTGGCCCGCGGAATCCGGCGCTCGCCGAAGCGGTAGCAGTCGCGGGGCTATGTACGAGCTGGACGCGGGCATTAGTTTGCGTCCTGGTGCGCCGCGGCGGCCATTTAACATCGGTCAGGCCGCGAACCGGTGCCCGATACGAGCGTCTCGTTGCACGCCACGAAAAATGAGATCGACCGACGCGGCGTGGCGCGGCGGTGTTCCTTGACCTCCGCGGAGGAAGACGCTCCGGGTGAGGTAGCGATGGGATTCGAGACGACTCGAATCGTCGCCGAACCGTGAATTATGAGGGTGTGTCGGGATGGTTGAAAAGGTGTTGGCTTGATGCGCGGTAGAAAGGCGATAAACTTGTGCTTGTAATTAGAACGCACGGTAGAACAGGCGTCGGCGACCTATGACCCGCGTTTGACGATCTCGAGTGACTCGAGTTCCGAATATAAAGTATTATTGGATATCGTGTATTAAATAAAATACCTATCGTATCTTTCTCCATCGATGTATTTAAAATAGCTCGGAAGGAATGTCCTTTCACTGTGAAATGCTCCCTAGAACTGACTGAAACACCGAAAGAGAACTGCGCTCCCCTTGTACCTACGAATACGCATTGTTTCATATTGCAACCTGGGCCTTTTCGACTCGCCGCGTGCAGGACCAGATGGTCCTCTTAGTATCTCTGGGAGTAAGACATTTCTGATAACGTTGAGACAGTTTTGCTGTAACGTGATATATGCATTTATCCAACAAGTATAATATATAACACTGAATTATAAAACATAAACGTGAAACGAAGCGGAAATTCGTGGAAAGTGGTATGCGAGGGCTTTAGATGGATCATGATATCAACGCGTTGGCCATTACTTCCCACGAAGTTTTCTTTGAAAAAAATTGACTTCGCCATTTTGCCCGCATTCGGTTCAACTTATAAATGCGAGAAAATATTTCCACGCATGACATTTATTTTAAGCAAGAACAGGAGTAGCCTGACTACCGACAATTCATATGCTTGTATTCATCTTCAGACGACTGACTATAAGCCAGGCATGACTAAATCGATGTTACAAGTTCAGCATAAGGGAGCCATTGATATCGAAGTGGACGTTTATAAATAAAGTTCATTCAATTGTGTTTGTTTTTATAATAATTGGAATTATAATGCTGATTTAGTTTTAACTTGTAAACACAGAAGAAGCGTCATTGAATTAATAAGTAGCAAGGTATTAGGGTGGATTGATCAATTATCTCCTCATTTGGAGAAGAGGAACACTCATCTTTTGTTTCACTTTCGAGGAACGATTAATCAGTTCCTATTACGGCAACTTTATTATTACTAGCAAAGTATAGCAAGAATATTAAACGTTTCAAATATATTAATGCGTTTGTATACCTCCCTTGCAAAAAATGATAAGTCATATCGCACTGCGTCCGCAGTAAATTGTTACTTAATATGAAACATTTCGTCCGATATCTTTGCTTGCGAAATAGAAATTCTGGCATTCGCAATAGAGTTATTTTCCCAACGGAAAAACACTTCATTGTGTCTATAAGTCAATTAACGTCCGTGCAAAAATCGTGCGACAAGATAATAAGATTAAAGCGGAACTCGTGACAGGATAAGTATGCTACGCAAGGTCTCAGCAAAAACGAATCGAAGTAACTTTTTCTCCGTTCCGTGTCGTGAGTCACATGTTATTAGCGCAACGATGAATAATACTACGATAACGGCAGGGGAAAAAAATGAAACCCGTGCGACAATTAACAAACGAATTACCTTCATTTCTTTGAAAATCGTTTCTTTAATTAAGGTCTGAATACCTGTTCGATTAATGTACCACGAAATTGGCCTCCGAAGAAATAGTATATGGAGTATCGTACTTGGAGAAACGAATCTCCAAACTGATCTGGCAGAACAATGAAAAGATTTATGGATTTCAAGGAGATACCTTAAAGTCACCAAAAACGATGAAATTTGCGATTTCATAGATGCATTGTGCCTTGTATAATCGATCTTTAAAACCATCCAAAGCAAAAAGAAAACGACAATTGAAACATCAAACACATGAATTAATTTATCTACGGGGGTTGAACAAAAGTAATGGAAGCACCCCGTACATTAAGATTATTATTTATTATTTATCAACGCAGCCTGAATTCAGCTGGCAATGGAATTACACAAATCGTTCGTAACGTTTAATGTAAATACACCATTCTTAAAGTGCTTTTTTCGCCGCAACTAATCTCCACTAGATACTTTACACGACTTCTAACCAATACCGCCCTTATTTAGTCCAACCCCTGCGTCTCGACACTGCGTTCAACGGGATACCATCCATCTCCTAATCGGTAAGGTCGAAAACCACCTGCCCTATTCGCAACGTCATGACGCGTCATGTCAATCCTCACCGATCCAGGGAATCGAAATCCTCGATTCGCCGATCCAACGAACCGAAATCAGCCACTCTCCAAGAATTCCTCGCGGAAACATTAAACGCATCCAACTCTCCCTTCCCAATGCACTTCCTCCCATTAACATTAACCTCGTGTTACCCTCGCGCAGAAGCACGGCTATTCCCCGCGGATCAAGGGACAAACCGACCAACAAAACGCATCGTATCCCGCTTCCTCGTGCACTCTAACGCGCCAACTGTACGCGCGGCATGTATTCGCGGGATCGCCAAGGCGTGTCCCCTGCGGTCCAGAGAATTCCGAATAATTCGAACGAATAGTCACGGCTATCGCCGGCAAAGGAATTCAACGGCGGAAGGGAGACAGAAATATATAAGC
The DNA here is from genome assembly GCA_948146005.1 of Nomada fucata. Classification (NCBI taxonomy): domain Eukaryota; kingdom Metazoa; phylum Arthropoda; class Insecta; order Hymenoptera; family Apidae; genus Nomada; species Nomada fucata. The sequence goes on along the minus strand of OX411275.1, from coordinate 9,663,654 downwards.
AGAGCATCCGGGAAAAAGTGGCGAGCGAATTTTTTCGTAACCGAGAACCCTCTCTCTTTCTCCGCGCATTTCCATGCTCGTGCGCGCGCGCCTGTTCGCCCGAGTAACATCATAAATTTCCATGGCTGCCTTGTAATTACCATTATTAAGTTCCCGCGCGGACCGCGGCGCGCTTTATCGGTGCACTTTTGCGCGGCGCGCTGGCCTCTGTCGCTGGCTGCGATGGTACCGGATACCGATCTCCAGGTGCTGCTAATTGAAAGCAATACCGGGCGTGTCTTTCGGACGTTGAACGAGCGGAGGATCGCGAGGCCACGTTCGGCCGCGCCTCGCGAGAGGAAACGACGGACAGGCGTTTCCTAGATGAGGCTGAGCACGGGATGCTTGGGAATCCCCGATCGGTGTCGATTATTTACGGTTTAATGTTTGCATGCGGGTGAAATTTCGACGATTGAATGTCTATACCGAATTGTCGGGGGTAGAAAGTTGAACGTTTCGAAAAATATGATTTCGGACGTATGTAGATCATTAGGGTGGAAAGAACTCAATAACCGTTGCCTCGGTTTTATCGAAACGCTTAGCGTCTCCGTAAGGAGAATTATGTTGCGGTGTACGTAAAACGATACAACATAGTACCGAAATGTGGAAAACTTGGAACGACTTGCACGTGCATCGCTTAACAACGCACATATTCTTAGGCCGCAGTTTTTCTTCGCGAGAAACGAATAAATGGCACTACGTATCGTTACATTCAACCACTCAAACTTCCGTGTCCCGAAGAGCCTTCATGAATAAAGAAACTACACTAATCTGCTGATAACTAATCACTAATCACTAATCGTGAATCGTTAATCACTAATCACTAATCACAACAGTGAGCCCGACATTGACTCGTACAGACCGTAACACGAAACGAGGATCGAGCCCCGTGTTAAAAAATTAATTATTCCGCGCGAAGAGAAAAAGAAGTCCCCCACTGATCGCCATAACTCCCGTCAAATTATTCGATTTACCAAGCGGAATAAATCCCACGCGCCAGACCATCCCCCGTAAAGAAATCATCTTAATCGGACAACGATCGGTGTCGTCGAAACGAGCAACATCAAAGTTTGGTCACACCGATGCAAGCATTGGTCGGGACGACTGTGAGCCTGGTCTCCTCGTCGAGGTGGCGGTAATTAAAGATATTATCAGCGGTGCGTGTCGGCGTGATACACGCGAGACCGCTACTCGTACGCTAGATCGCGTACCACGGGAACGCTGGTACGCGCAATCGTACGGTGCACCGTAACCAGTGCATCGACGTGCCATGCCGTCTCCGTTTCGTTGCGAAACGACCATGGATCGCCGACTCGTTTTACGTTTGACGACTTTTTACGACCGGCGACGCAACCGTGCGTCGTCCGTTGATTTTCCCTAGGCGCGAGAAGGTGCCTCCCTTGATTCGGATATCGCGTGTGAGAAGAATGAAGAAACGCGTTGAACGTATTTATTATTCGCGACAATTCTCGGGTTGCTTCTGTGTGGAGAAATTGGAACGATTTACGGCGGGTTCGTCGATGTTTATTGTAAAAGGGTGGCCGATCGCAAAGTTTAGGAAATTTCTTTGCAGAAAATGGAGAATTTAAATTACCATCAAACACTAATGTCCCCCGGGTAAATGAATTTGTCCTGGCATGAGTCACACGGTTGGCTAAACAAATGTGTACAACGGCTGCGAAGAATTTCCGGTGACATTTCAATTTTGTTCCATCGCTGATGTCGCGTGTTCGTAAAAATAACAACTCATCGCGCAATTACGAGACATGGATGTAAATTGGGTGAAGTGTTTTGCAGTAATAATGTTACGAACTGTTATTCAAGAGATGTTTGGTCGGAAACGTTGAAATTTTAGAAGCACCTCCACCTAGGCAAGACTTTCGTCTGCGATAAAGTTAACCCTTTTTTTTTCTATTCATTAATGCATTATTCGATATATTTGCCGCGAAGGAAAGAATAAATCGCAGAAGAATAACTTTATTATAGGAAATGGGGATGGACGTTCGCAGGCAAATGAAATAAGGTAGCTAATTAACCGAAGGCAGGTACTGTAATTTTTTTAAATTTACCTATATGCAGTTTGGCGGCTTCCTTTACGACCCTTTAGTACCATAATTGTTGCAATTAAACAGACCTCGTCCTTGATAGCCGCGTATCTCCTCAGAAATGGTCCCGTTCGACATTAAAACGAGGCTAGCATAAATCGTTGCGACGGCCGATGCCGCGATTTCGCGTTTTGTCACGTTTCCAAGGCCATTCAGCGCGTCGTATCAGGCTAATGTGCAATGAGAAAAAGTTGCTCGGCAAGAATCTCGGTAAATTAGAACCCGGAGTGGAATCGATCAATGATAGGATATTTTTATTGAACGTATACATGCTCAACGACTATACTCGCAGGTCTAATCGAACAAAAAGAGTCGCACGACCGTGTAAAAATGTTCAACCCCGTTCCTAGGTCATTAAACGCATGGTGGATTATAATTATCTTGTGACAAGAATTGATGTTAGAAAGTGATCTAAATGACTCATTTATTTACTTGCAGTCTTGTCAAGCTAGATATCGTTTAATTAATACAAGTGTATTCTGTGAAGATCATTTTAAAACGAAGAAATATAGTCAATGGCAAACATGATTAGAAATTGTAAAATGTTTGAGCTGAACAAAAATTGTTTCATAACCATCATGTCTATGTTAACGATGAAAAGATTCTTCAAATTGACGAACACCCAATTGAATAATATTGAAAAGTACTTATCCGTCCTCTTTTTGCACGTCGAACGGTTACTTACTCGTGTTGACCTTTTTCAACGACGAAGACCGAGGATCATCTACGTCATCTTCAACATCCTCGATCGATCGACCTTCGTATTTGGCAAAGAAACCGCCACGAGGAGAGAGGTCGATCGGCATTGACCTAGACTTGTTCCCATTAAATTGCTCGATGCTCTCGTGTCAAGGATATCAAAAATTAAATCTACCCCTACAGATGGATCAATTTCTAATGCGCAATAAATTCTAAAATCAAAAATTCGTCGTTGGTTTCGGACCGTTAGGAATTCACAATACTGCATAACAGTCCATACCTTCATATACATTATACATATACGTATCGCAACATCAAATAGGTCAGAGGGGGAAATAGTGACTTAATTGATTTATCAACTGAAAGTTTCGGCAATAAAGAGGTTTTCGAACTACGAACTCGTGTTCAGGAAAGTTGGACTTGCGCTGATCTGCTTCGAAGCCCTCCACGTGTAAACGCGTACACGGCTGGTCAAAATTCTCGGACCACCTAGCAATTTCAAGACACACAAAACGCTGTATAACTAATTAACAACGTTGCCTCGAAAATTGAAGATCGCATTCAACCGAGAACATACCGAAGCAAAGTAAATCGATCATCCGCCTCTATAATATTAATTGCGCGTCGCGGAATCATTAACAAGCCGTTCGATGCGACGCCAAACAAAAACCGAGTCCTCCGTGTACACAATTATATAATCCAAGCCGCGTAACAAAATAACGCTATAATCCTCAACGAACCTGGATCGCCCATTCAGGCCCTCGTCGTGTGTCTAGCATGCCGGAACCATACGACAATATTCTCGGGCGTACCGTACCGAACAGATCCTGCTCCCCTGGACCTGTAACACGACCATATACTACCCGACCCGGCCGTGGTACACCGATATCGGTAGTTCCAGGAAGCTACACGCGGCGTGAACGCACCGCGCGTCCAGCCGCATTGAGCCATCATCGCGGATCCGGGAATTGTGTAGGGCGCTCCATAAAACCCAACTGGCTTCGCTGGCGGGGTAATTTACAACGCTGGACATCGCTGCCGGTTTATTACCAGTTTGTTTATTTTACGGTTGCCACGGCCGCGACTGCCTGTGATCTGTCTTTTTACTCTCTCCACTCGCGTTTCGCCGTTTCGTTCCGTTCCACCAGCTGCTCCTTCGCGCTCTCCGTTCTCCCGGTTCGGGACGGTGCTCTGCACACCGATGCAGTGGAACGTGAACGATGTTCCTTTTGCCTTGCTCTCGCGGTGACCCGCGTCAACCCCCTCCGTGCTGCGTCCCGCCGCCGAGTGATCGAATATCCAGTGCTTTCTCGTCCTGCCGGCGCATACTTCGGCTCGAACGGCTGCGTTTATACACGGGGGACGGTTGCGGGGAATTTAATTCGCGCGAGGCGACCGGCGGTGCTGATTAAAATCTGAATCTGGAGTTACGCGTACATTTTTGGGGGATCGAGAGCCGCGACGTTCGCTCCGCGGCGTGTGCGCGCTTCGCGGATCACCTAGCAGCTGGAATTGCGTTACGCGACAGCGGAAGTTGGTGATTAGTCGCGTTAGGTATACGGTGTCTACGGATCTCTTCCTAACGGCGGGATCACTTGCAACGCGTGATACAGAGATTAGGTTGCGAAACACTCCCAAACTCGTTCGTTGCATTTGCACGCCGCAACACCTTATCCGAAATGAAGCAAACCGGAAAGCGCCCCGTTACCCGCCGCGAAGCGCAAGATCTAAACAGATCCCAATTATATCGGCCACCGTGGGCATTACCAATTCCATCGGCAACAAAGAACGAGCCGTAAGAAAACACGAATCGAACAGGTTGGACGATCTCGACCCAACCTGAGGGGGCTCGCGCGCAATCAATTACCGTCCAGTTGCGGATAGTCGTGCAACGTGTCCGTGGGCGCAGAGAGCCGGTCAATAATAAGGAACAGAGCCGCGTCGAGTGTGTCCATGTGCCCCTACACACGGACAAGCGTGGACGCAGTCCGAGCGGAACGGACGCGCGTTCGCGATCGCATTCACGGGGTCAGGTACGCGAGAGAGCTACCTGCATCTCCGTGGAGCCGGTGCAGAGTCACGAGCCGACGATACGGAGGAACGGGGAACGCGTTCACGGCAACAACGTGAAAATGCTGCTGCCGTGTGCACCGACCGCCTATCGCGGCTCATAGGCGCGGTGGGTGTCGGTGTCGGTGCAATGCCGGGGCGTGTGAACGCTGTGACATATGCGGCGTGTCGCTTTCTTTAATCGCCTCTGGCCGCGACTGCCTCTTGCCGGATACTCGCGTAGTCCGTTCGCCTCGGCGAGGCTGCGCCGAGTTGAAAGAGGCGATACGACCCGTTTCCAATGCGAGCCCGGAGGAATGTGTCGCCCGAATAGCGGTAGGATCAGTGTGTATGTCGATGTTGAATGATCAGGTCGCGCAGTAGCGCCGATTTGTATCGACAGTTTCGGTGAGAGAACAGTTTTGGAATTACGTGGCCGGGTAATAATTCGAGGCAAGAGGGTGGAGTTGGAATTAAAACGATCGGCGTAGAGGTACTCGCGAGTGCGAACGATCGGGTGGCAGGGTAGTACCTTCGTAACTGATCAGAGTTTAAACGGTTTGACGATTTGTATAGTCAGTTTTGGAACCACGTGGCCGGGTGATAACTCAATACAAGCGGACGGTGTTCCACATTAAATGATCGGTGTAAAGGTACTCGAGGGTACGAGTGATCAGGTGGTACGGTAGTGCCCGGGTAACTGATCTTTGGAGGATTTGTAATAGGCAGGTTTGTTGAGAGAACGATTTCGGAATTAGTTGGCTGGGTAAAGGCACTCGCGAGTGCAGATCGTTCTCGGGGCAGGCAGTACCCATTTTCAACACCGTGTATGTTTTTCAATAAAGCAGTATCAAATAAAATGGAATGTTTTTTGCGCGTAACATTTATTTGAATTTGGACCCGCTTCAGAGGCAGATAGCGCTTACCAAATACAAATAGCTATAACATATTCGTATAATTAATGTTTGCCGTGAAATTTTCTAGAATTGTGTAACACTTACAATTTGTATATAAGTAATTTGTAAAAATGACTCGTATTACACATAAATGTGTCAATGACATGAGTAAATTGATAAGTTGCGAGGTGTTGCTCGGTTACGAAATTCGAGACAATTTTATCGATGAACCGTTAAGTAATTGGCCACCACGTTTCGCTGCAAATCGTATCATTGGAATATCTAATTACTACGCACTCTATGAACAACTTAATACATCGCCTTTAGGAATCTAGCATCGCGATGCAACGGCTTCAGCTCGGTCTCACGATCGTCCTCGGCGCGTATCGGTCACCAATCGAAAAGGAGCTGTCGGGAAATGCGATTTCTCGCCAGAGTCAGGGAAATTGACGGTACACCGCCGATTTGGGCTCCTTTGAGGCTCCTTTCATGGACCTGGGACGCGGAACGTTGACTTATTGGCCATTTCTCGTTCGCGATCGTTACACACACGCTCTCCGAGTATGTAGGAAGTGATACTAGAAAGTGTACAGATTCAATTGGAGGTCATAGTTGAATTCTTAAATGCGCGATTAAAATCGGTTGGATTTCTAACACGAAAAAATAGCAGATGGATTGGAAGTTCGCAGGTACTCCATCTGGCTACGCGTAATAGGTTCGGAACGATGTTAGATTATGTTGTCGTGGAACTGCAAAAGGCAGCTGATAGCCAACGAATGATATACTTAATTGCCTCGATTAATCTCGTATCATGCCTCGAATATTATTATTATTGCCAACGATAGCTCGAGACATTGCGTTTCCGCGATAGAAATATGTTACAGGAATAGGTTGGTTCGAATAGCGTTACGTGGAGCGAAATATTTCATTCCGACGCGATTACGAATGCAACAGGTCGGTAGAAATTAGCACGAAAGTGTCGAAATGGATATCAAAATCTGGACTTATCGATTCGTTCGATTTTTTCATCACTGCGAACCGTTTGTAGTAGAAAGTAGAAACTCTGCACGAATTTTCTTCCGGAAGCTATTTGTAGATACTGAAATATTATCTCGCATCATTTCAATCGTCTCGGATGAATCTCGTGAAACTTTTGTCATTACTAAAATTGCAATGGATTTTGCCGCGACCAACAGAAAGATTGACGTACAATTTTTTTACCATTTTACAAAAATGGTAATCAGAAAGTCGTACATCGATTTTCTGGCGATTTGTCGCAAAAAATTTCTCGATGTTCGTACGGACGATGAAACTTTGTACAACTTTAAAAAAAAAGGTACCTTCGATTTTTCATCCTCCGTACGAAGCGAAAAAAATCTGGATAAGAAATGAACTCAGACCTGTCAGAATAGAAACTTTGCCCTTTACAATGTGCCCAGGTAAACTGTTGTTCGATTTTACTCCCACGTACTTAACGCTAGAACTACCGATACATTTTGCTACCATTTAGATGGCATCGTAAGAACACGAGAGTCGTTGAATGATCATTTAATAAAGATTTACAACAATCGTCATTCCGTCTGGTAGAACAATCTTGAACAAGTCAGTTTGGTACCGCTTAAGTACCTGCTTGGTACTTCTAGTGTTAAAGCAGTTCAAAGATCGACAATTTTTCAGGCATTTATCAACCCTTTGATTTTGTATAGGGGCATCTGTCATACTACTGACAGCTAACAGAGTTTGAAGTACGAAGTAGAGGCAGAAGTTCGCCGCATCAAGCGTAGTACCCTTTGTGAAACGTTTTCCATTCTGCCCATCTTCCTATCGCCATGTCCACGCGCGAAGATCGGGTCGTGTCGTGCGATTTTCCTGACAACTTCATCGCACGACCTCAGCCAAAGGACGAGGTTGCCCCACGGCCTTTTCTAACAGCGTGCGCGCATCCTGCGTCGTCCATAGCACGTAAATCCGTCGTCGTCGATCGCGAGGCGCGCGCGGCTCTCGGGCTCGCAGATTAATAACGCGATAAATTCAACGCTTACCCAGGTGGGCGTGCGAGCCGAGTAGAGGAACAGGTAGATAAAGCTACGTGCCGCGCCAGCAACGCGTTTCGCTGCCTCGATGTTCTTTCTTTTCTTTTTCCTTTTTTTTTTATCGCTGCCCGATACGTCGACGTCATCGGTCGATTCGCAATTAATGTGGACCGTGCTCCCTCTGAGAGGAATATTATAGTTGTGACGCCGATTTCGCACCATTACGTGGCGATATTTGGGTAACTTTTAATTCGAATATTTTGCCGTCGATTAGCAGATGAGCGGAGTATTAAACTGAGTATCCGTGCCGTGCGGCATAATCCGATTGAAATCGAAGGTGCGATATGTTCTCATTATCCTGCTTCCTATTTCTCGAGGTTGAGCGTTTGCGGAAGGCAGATCGTTGTCTTTTAAGAAGCGCGTTGAATATGTTAAACTGTGTTTAACATTTAATATGTTTCGCTTGTAACGCAAGGCTAATTAGAAATCACAGTCAATACAATGCTGCAGACAACCAATTTTACATGCGCATAACTTTTGGATCCGACGTGTTATCTCAAACTTGAAACTTGTATTTTCGGCTTTCACTCGTGAAATACTATTGGTTAACAATTTTCGATTGCGCAAAGTAAAGTGCAGCCGCGTTGTTGCAACTTACAGTAATTACTTACGCACGATATACCGGTTCAATGGTGTAATTCCTGTAGAAACGCCGTATTTTGAAAAAAGCAACGTGACACCGATTCTCCATGTCCTTTGTCCGCGCTCATTTCTCCCTCTCGCCGAACATTAAATTCCAGGGAGCTCATAAAAGTCCCGTTTCGTTTCAAGTGCTGACGCATCTACATGCGGTCGCGTCGTAAACGGGCCGCTGTCGTGAACAATCCAGATCTGCCAACCTTACTTCCTGGATAGATATAATTATCGTCGTCATTTTTATTATAACTGGGGGCAAATTGAAATGGACCGGCGCACGTTACTCAACAATAATACATTTCTCTTAACGCGTAACGAGAAGAGGATCGCCGAAGGAACGATCGGTCCGTTGGATCGGGGCGAGATGATACGGGGGGATCGATAAGCAGTCGTCGCGAGTGAAACGACCCGATCCACGTTACCGTTTATTACGGCGTTGCGGTGCGATAAAAAAACGCATTCTACATAATGCAAGATAATCAAGCGGGACAGGTTCGGGACAGGTGTGCGGTGCAGCGCCACCCAGGCCAGGGTTCTCCTGTATTTCTGGAGCGCAGCTCGAGAGTGTAAATTAATAATCATAATAACATTAGGACTTCCTCTCCTCGATTCGGTTGCGTTGGTTTCTTTGGCGTCTCGTTCTGGTCTTCCAAGGCTGCTCCTTCGCAGAATCTTCGTTTTCTTGTTGGTAGCTTGCGTGCGTTCTTCATGGGGAAACTTTGTTCCCCTTGGGTTCATTTTATTATGTAATTTCTGTTTTCGTTGGTTTCTATTTAATGTATTTGTATTGAAATGAAAAATTAGAATATAAGAAATTTAGGATGCGTCGCTTTATATATGAATTCTTTTCCCCGTTTCTTTCTCAACTTTTCTTTCTCGCGATTAGTCTTCCATATGGACTTTTATCTGATCCCACAACTTCCTCCATTACCCCTCCTCAATTCTGCATTTACTTCAATCTTCCTCCTCCTACGGCATATCTTTCCTTTGCTTCTCCATTTTCCTATTATACCATTCTTCCTTTCCCATTATCCACCCCTTTATCTCCTCCGCACACGATCAACCCCTTTTTGCAGCACCTCTTCCACTTACTATTGCAACTGCGCTCGACAGCCTGACTCGCTTCTGGCGACGCATTAACCGACACGAAGCAGACAGGTTATCGTGCGTACTGGACGATCCGTAAGCGTTGGATAATAAGATCGGGGGAAGATGAACTAAAGGCGTAGTCGCTTCTATAACAAGAGGCGGTTCAATGTCTTCTTGCCGTGTCCTCCGGTAATTTTCTTTCGCGTTTTACCCGTTTGCAAATTCGCATTAAAAAAATAAAGAGCTGGCGGAAGAATTGTTTGTGATAGATATTCACATTTTTCGTGGGTGGTTTAGCATTTAATTTATCGTCTATATGACGTTGAAAGTATTTGCCACTTAATATAAAATAAGCGTAATAAATCTATTTAATATGTAATATATTTAATGTGTTTCAGGTAACACTATCGTCTGATTAAAAATTCATATTTACGGTATACAAATTACACGCAAACTCTGTTCTAGTACTCCTGTTTAAAATCATAACAACGTTAAATCGTAAAACTAAATTCGAAACCAAGTGGTTCCATTTCTGACTCTTGGCAATTGTCGAAATACAATTGCAGAATACTTTGAGCACCAGTAATTAATATTCCAATTCTTCACATATTCCTCCCTCCAAACGTGCAACGGTACGCGAGCTGCAGACTGATATTCAATGGTGCGCCGTCGATCGAATCTCTTGACTGCGCATTAACCCTTGCGAGTGGCGGGATCGGCTAGATCGGATCGACACCCGGGAGATTTACGTAAATCATCTTGCCAGATCGGATCGAACCAGTGTAATTTATCGCGCGAAGTAGTCGTCCCTTGATTTGTCGTTCGAGGACGCGAGGCTGGGTTACCTTAACCAAATACTCCTCACTTGTGATATACATTGCGAATGCAAGGGTCAATAGAACACCCATTCACAATCCAACGTTGATCAAAATTGTTTCACAATCAGAATTAGATTTGAAAGAAAAGATATTAAATTCTTCAAATTCTTCCACATCGAAAAGCTCTCAAGGAAACATTCAAACATATTACTTTGGTATGTTCTAATTTGAGGCATTCCAATGCAGATAAGTTCCAACTTTTTCCTTTGATTAATTTCACCGGGAAGTAATGCCTCAAATTTTGTTAATGTTTCGCCCGAGACATTCTAATGTAGACGAGGTAATTAATTTTACTGTGGGATATTATTTTGGGTACGTGAGACACTGTTCCATCGTAGACGCTCTGACGTACAGAAATCTCATCTTTCCCCATGTTTTCCGACCGTTTTATATCCCCGTTCGCGCATCTCCTTAGGCGAGTGCGCGCGAACGTTCGCCGGTTGTGAAATGTCACCGGAAGAATTGGAATTTCAGCTTTCACCGGCGTCGATGACATTTCAGTGGACGCTCATTAAGCGGCCCGGTCGGCGTACCTCGCCGATTAGACTCGGTCTCGATCGATCGAATCGCGTCCCCGTCTGAGCAAATCGTTCGAACGTGCGGATAGATCCGCGACTAGAGCCCCGGTACGATTTCCTCGCCGATAAATGCTGAAAGTCGATTGCCACGAATCGATTAACCGGCTCCCGTCCGCCACGCCGTCCACGCCTTCCACTTGTTCGAGTGCTCGATTGCTGAAAGCCGCATTGTGTCCAGGACGTACAATTTTAACGCTACATATCGCCAAACGGAATTTATATCGTTCCGTTTTGCCAACAATTTTCCGCCGACGATAATAATTGATAACAACTCTTGCGTTATCGTAGCTAAGAGGTGTCATCACTTTTCCACAGCAATTTTTCCCGTCCAACCAGCCTCATAGATTTCATAATAAATTCGTCGTAAAAGAAGCGTGCCCCTAATCCTTCCAGAGGGAAGAAAACGCAAAGGGACCGAGAATAAAATCGGCAGATCAAGCACTTTATTGTTTCATAAACTCCATCTGTACTTTTGTCGTCCCTAATAACACGCCTCTCATAAGCAGACGCCGATAAACAACGCTCAATCGGTTTACTTCGCAATATTCGCGTTCTCCCTCGACTGACTCACGCCGATAATCTCCAAGCACGGCTGTAACGCACTCGCAACGACAATATTTCAGCCCGCGTGGAACTCGCGAGGAGACACCGATTATTAGATACGGCCGTGAGCGGCTTGTTTAGTGGCCGACGTCGTCGTTACGACTGACTTAACCGCGGAATCCCGTATCACTTGAATAAAGACACTTCTGGTAGTTTCTGTCTCGGATGAATTTCGAATTTTTTCTCCTTCGCCGTCGAGGTATTCGAAGAGTTTCAGCGATCTTGAGAGACCCCTCTTGGATAACCGAAGCTGTTGCTGCAACTTGTTAAGCGATACGAAAGGGAGAAATTGAGAATTTGTCCTTTTTGTTAAGTGGAAACGACTTGAGGGTTAGAAGAAAAATCGTTTGGAACTCTGTTGAAGTGAGGAAACATTTTGAATATTGTTGAACGTCGAGGAATATATTATTTCACTTTGTCTTGTAACAGGAACGAAGGAATACGGAGGATCAAGGATTTCACCGTCGAGTAAAAATGTGCTTGTTTCAGTTGAACGATTTTTAAGTTCGTTAATGAAAACGCGGTAGAAGATGCATTCGAAACCCGTCACGAATCTGAAAACCAAAGAGCATTTAAGTTAAGGATATGAACAATTTGGTTTTATAATAACCAGAACGGGCGTGCCCATTCAATTCGGTTAATCAATATATTTGTCAGCAAGTCTTATAGACGTTCTCTAACAGACTGTGCATCTGCAAATGCAACTACGTTTAGAATAAACGAAACATTGAAACCTGAAACCTAATATACGAAAACCTCCGGTGAAGTAGTACTCTGTAACGAACAACCTTAGAACAAATGACAGTAGAATCGCTGGCACCTTACCTTCCTCTTCTTTGTAATTTTGTTTACAGATTCACGCACGCGCAGCGTATAATACTTAAGTATAATAAATAAAATTTACAATACGTATATTTGCATGCACCTCTGTTTTATCCCAGAGCTTTTCGAGTTACAGAAGTTCGACTGCACGTGTATTCTAAAATTGCACAAGTATTCCCCGCTATTATCTAGGCACACGAAACGGTACCTCTAGATTTCCATACAAAGTCCACAGAAAGACGCAAGAAACAAAACGACAAACATTCCAAAGGGGCTGTACGTGCGCAGACCCAGCGACTTTCCACGATCGCCCAATATCTCCCTCAGCGACCGCATCGCGGACAAGAATCGTAAAATATCCTCATCGCAAGCACGATCACCGTGCGTGCTCCGCAGCCATCTCCGGAGACGTTCGATACGCTCGATCGGCATGCAAATCGTCGGAGCCGGGCTCGACCTCGCGGGCCTCGTATTATCGATCGGGGATGAGGTCGAAAAGGAAGATCATCCGTAGGAGTCCGCTCGCAGGACAGAATCGAGATGGCGAGAACGGAGAGCTTCTCGTTATTCTGTTCCAATCGCGGCACACGTGGCCGATACGCCGACCGTGTCGATCACGTTCGAACGAATCATTATCATTGATCATCCTCTCTTTCTGCTTTTCTTTCCCGTTCCCCCTCCGTCTATCTCTATCTCTCGTCGTTCTATAATCCAGCGGACCACGCTATCGGCTAATTGCCATCGTGGTCGACGATCTCGCGGGCGTAAAATCGTGAACGCTCGCGTAAGATCGTTCCGCTTGTATCGTGAGAGCTGATTTCCACTCGCCGGGTACTTTCCATGGATCGTTTCTACGGAGTTCCTCGAGATCTCGTTGCTCGCTGCACGACGAAGGATTTAGGGAGGCGGATGGGCCGAGTTTAACCCTTTCTGAACCCTCGCGTATTTTATAAAAGACCTTTTAAACACACCGCGAAGTGAAAGATAAGTCCCTCTCGATGTTAAGATTGTTTCAAGTAGCAATTACGATTCAATGCTGAAGACGTGGTTGTCCCTTTATACACGCGACGATCATGGGGCAAAAACTTTTAACTTTTCGTACTTAGAATAAAGTTAATTGATATTCTACTTTTAACGCCGGCGAATGGAAAGTCCGTATGGAACTCTGTAATTGAATTTAATTCCGGGCCTCGCTCTAAATGATGAAACTTATTAATTGAATCGGTCCATTGGTCATGGCAGTATTTCCAAAGCTCGTCATATTAAATCTAATTCCAGCTCGCTTATTTTTTTTACCGCCACCGATCACGGGAAAATAATTCGTACCTCTCTGAAACTTGTCGATGGAACGGACCGTTCGAATCGACTTTCATTCAAGCAAACGACAGACACAGGTGAACACATAATTATCGTCCCATTATGCGTCCAAGCTGCACGGTGGCTTTATTCGAGATCGGATTAACGGTACGATGATTGATGCCCGCAATTAAACAGCTCAATACGAACCGCGAAGTACACGCGATCGTTGTTACCCGGTTTTGCAGGATTTCTCTTCTCGGACGACGATTAGAAAATTCGGATGCAGAGAGAGGTGGATAAAAAGCGAAGAAAATCGTGCGGTTTCGTTTAATTTGATGCGTGTGTAAAGTGTGCGGCGTTACTTTACCCGGGTTATTCATTTGCTTTGCCGTTTCCTTTAAGCCCGTGTCGTTGGATCGTTATTAATTATTGGCTAATTAACAGGTTGCGCGGCGTGCGAAATGGAGGTCTTTTCAGAACCACGAAACCGGGTCGAAAGGTTACGTTGCTGTACTTAATTATAGGGAAGCGTTTTAGCGCGACGTGTGCCTTCTTCGACTCGATATCGCTTGAATATTGACACGAGTCGACTAATTCGATGGGCACGATTGCACATTGCGGCGAGTAACCACTGCAATGAGTTGGAAGATAGTGGGCCAGTCATTCATAGGTACGTGGAGCATAAGAAGTCAATCAGTTTGGCACATTTCTCCAGCGATTTTTTTTTTCTGAAAAGACATTTCTTTTCATTTACTGTTACTATTGTTACTATTTATGGTAGTCACTATGTATTATACTTTTATATGATTATTTACCGAATTTTGATTGATTTTTAACAGAATTAAATGATTACTCGTTAACTTCATTACTATATTTAAGTGTACAATTCTACAATTATAATTATTAGGAAAAATTATGGTATTTAAAAAATAATGCTGGACCAAGGTGATTTTTAATTTCAATGGCGTTACCAGAAATGATACTGTATTTTATCGTAGACTTATGCTAGTAACAGTAACAATAATAATGCAGTTAAAATATCCAGGGACAACGAAAATTAGAAACTGCAGAAACCATTGTATCTTCCATGGCGTGGTTATTTTTCTGCCACAAAGGTGACGGTTAAAAGCAATAAAGAATTCGGTAAATCTCGTTTAATAAAATAATGCCGGCAGAATATGGCAGTATTCGTCGAAACCTTTGCGCTGGAACGATATTATCCGCCAAGGATACATGAAACGAAAGAAAATTGCCCAAGTGACTCCATCCCGACGTAACGCTACCCTGGAGCGAGAAAAATCCACTGTTCCACCTGAGCCCGCCCCATTATTCTATATCCACCGAAACGAATTAACACTCGACATCGCTATTCACCTACAGGTTCCCACGTTCACCGCCATATTAATTGTTCTCCACTGAGCATTCAGTATTTCGCGTTAAACCATTCGTCCCTTCGCCCGTTCGCCGCCGTTTTCGAATGATCGAACAAGGAAATCAGAGGCGCGGCCATCGAACAGACGATAGCGGATCTAGAAAAAAATCCCGTGGATGGCTTGGATCATTAAGAGCCCCGTTCTCGAAGCCATGGAAATTTCAATCGATTCGAGTGTATATACGCCGTATCGGTGGCTGTAATCGAGTAATCGACCGTTCGAGCTTTGAATGCGCTATTGTGCTCGCGTGCGCGCCAGAGCATTCTACAGGTAAATACCGATTTATATTATACGTTCAGACATGAGGTATTGGTGGTTTTCTGGCCGAGATTCCAATTTAATTTCGATCATCTGAAACTATCTGTTTTTTATTTTTTTTTTCAGAAATTTTGAAACGAACCAATCGTCACGTGTACAACTGAAAATATTTATTGCAAATAGACAATGGTTGTTTGTGCAAATATTGTTACGGATGATTTTTCAGGAAAGTAGATAAAGGACGAGAATATCGACCGAAATTTGTTTTTCTTTTTATCAGACGATAAATGAAACTATAATTTCTTGATCTTAATTCTTCACATTTCTTGTACGTTCCGTATGTACGTATCTTTCAATACCACTCAGCGCCTGGTCCACTGGGCGGTGTTTAATAATATAAAAAAGGTGTGAGACAAAGGGTTAAATGTGCCGCAACGAGAAAAAGGAAAAGAAGAATAGCGAAAACCGTGCCGTTACGTGACGCGTCGTGTTGGCCATTAACTCTCTCGACAAAATTGAACGAGATCCGATCTCGCACTCCCACGCGGAATACGCGAGCGTACACGAGAGGAAATATCAGCGCCGAGGAATATAATCTGACGGGGCTGGGACTTCGTGGCCGGTTATCACAAGAGCCGCGAAAAATGTCGCTCGTAAATTTCTTTACACCATTTACCCGAGTCGCTCACAATGGGAGGCATGGATAAAGTAAATTCGAGAGAGTTATCGATTATCGTAAGAACTCGCTGTTATAGTGATACTTCAGTACGTTTCTTGCTCGGAGGTTAATACGTATGGTTTATTGGAAATTGATAGTGGATTGTCTTTGACTTTTATTCCCCGAATCGGGGTTATCGATTATTGTGAAATTTCATTTGAGAGGAAGTGAATTGCACTCCTTTTTCTTTTCCTTTCTTTCATCGTTCTTTCTACATATTTTGCCGTATACTTTTTAGGTTTTATCATTTCGATTCACAACTTTGTATTCAAATGCCGCGATGTTATACTGATCTTTCTGATCGTATATTTTACTATTCAATTTTTTATTGCACCATAAACACAGGAACATATGGCTAGTTACTGGTTAGACATTTTAAGGACTTATTAAAAGGTGATCAATATTTAACATTGGTTGTTATAGAGATGTTGAGTCGAAATGATTATACCATGGACAGTAGATAGCACGGAGGCACGATATTCTGCAGAAAAAAAACCAGTCATTTACTTTTTGCGCGTGCTCCTCTACTTGTTTGCCATTCCTATAATCTATGTTCGTTATAAATTATCCCGAATGCTATGTGTAATCGCCACTCTATATGTGCAATAAATTATCTGCAATGTTATATATAATCTGCACTTAACTCCTATAATAAGTTGTCCTTAGTAATATACACCCATTTTCAATATTTTATTACGGAGGTTTTCCCATTACCTTATTCTACTGTATCCATCGATATTATGGCACCATATTTCATGGACAATAATAGTACCCTTAATTTCGTAAACAGCAATATCTTTGTACAGATTAAAATATGCAGGCATAACAGAATATTTATTGACTCAATTATTTTATTCGGTATTATTATTTGTCTTTTCTATACTTATTATTATTTGTAGCCCGAGAATTTTAAACATTTCATTCGACGGAGACGGATCAAGACTAATTTCTTAATGTACAATAGTTTATTACGAAAAATTATTCATCGTTCACTCGACGCTGTTTCTATGCAAGTGAAAAATCTCTATCCACCTTCACACCTGATCCAGCATAAATCAATTATTTCTGACTTGTCACTTATACACCAAGGTATAAGGTTTCCCCACGTAACACGTTTGAACGTGCTATTCAGCGTGCACCTATTCCTATTACCGCTTTCTACATTCTTCAAATCCAATAAATTCTCCATAGAGAACACTTCAACCTATGTGCACAGGTCAGTTATATTTCATTCAGTTCACGTTACAACCTCTCACAAACCATAACTACCAGAACGTTACGAACTTCAGAAAATGAAAAGAAAATTTAGATTGACGTTAAACTAACAGTTTGTCGAATCAATTTCGTATTTCAAATGCAACAGGTTTTTCCGTCAAATTGATTTTACACAACTGTCAGCTCACGACAAGTGTATCGAGAACGGTTATGCAATTAATAATCGTTAAAATTGAAAAAAAGGCAACGAGTCGATATTCAATTTTTTCGTGTCTTCTTCCACGGGCAAACGATACGTCATTTTAATATAAGTAAATAAAATTGTATACATATAGATATGAAATCGTGGCCCGTATTGCAATTTACAATTTGTTTATATGACGTTCAAATTTTACTCTGCTTTATTTGTAAGGCTCCTAAAAAATAACGGGTCAAATGGATCCATGCACGTACAGTCGGAGAGCATTAACTTATCGGTAGTGTTCATTTAAGTAGCGTGGAACGATTCTGTCGCGCCCACTGTACGTCGTCAGTAGAAGATGCATTGACTAGTCAGACGTCCGGCTGAACGAAAATCGCTACGCTACAGCGCGTTGTTACATGTGGTTAGCGAGAAACTAATGTTGTATTTCTATGAACGGATATTATAAATTCTTTATATATTTCATGCGTATTTACATTCATTACGAAAATATATCGTCGGATTGAAATTTGCAAAAGTACCAGCATAATAGTTCAATTTCGTTCATTAAATAAGTACCTGAATGGAAACCACTGCGGTTAACAGATAGATTAACCGTTTCCTGGGACTATATTACATTTAAAAAATTCAATTGAAATGTCCGAATTTTATCCCCGTAGAGTTTAATAATGTTTCCTACATTGACGAAAATAATAATGATAAAAATGACTACCATTCCCTACTGAGACTGTGAAATGCGAGCTTCGTCACTGATAACTTAATACAATCTCATACATTAATTAAACTAATAATAATAATAATAAAATACTGAGTCTGCCCAGAACACTGAAACACAACCACCATCGCTATGCAGTAAATCAGATTTCCTATATCGAACAGACAATTACAACCAGATTAAAAATGTCTACCGTTCCCATCTGAAAATTTCAACATTACTCGTCAACAAAGACCAACAGAATTCTCACGGCAGGAGGGGTCGCACGCGCGCTTGAGCGTGTCCATGTCCACCTGCGTGCAGGTACGCCTGCCACGCTCGTAAAATCGCCTTACGCAACTGTTGCACAGGCGACATACGGCCGGGAACCTTTCCAGCACGGAATCGGTCCCGAGGAATCGGCATCCGCGTCGCGTATGCCCGCGACAAGTGCTCGTACCACTCACCGAGTGAGTCACCTGGTTCTGCTTATAGATAAGCGCGTTGGAAGAACGTGGTCGGATCCGGAGTTGCATTGACTTGGAGAGGGTAAAGCGGCGAGACAGGGATGGTCGCGGTGAGTGGAAAGGGTACAGCCTGGGAGATGTTGCGTTACATAGAGAGGGAAAGGGAGAGGAAATCATAGACAGAGCAACGGGAGCGTGCGGGTTGGAGAAACGAGTGAAATTTTGAGGAAGGAGGAGCGGAATTGAAACTGTATCGGGCGCATACAAAAAGAATTATCCAATAGTACTCGGCAGAATTTTTCAGTTGCAAGTACTGGGCGAAGACCCGACACTTCAGATATACACCGGGGCAAAGTGAACGCCGGATCAGACTTCTATCAGAATCGTATTAAATCCAGAAAGATAGCCAATAAGGAAGCAGATGGAAGAAACCATCATATCATCCAAGAAGAGAAAAGAGAAGCTAGGAAATCTCAGTGACCAGGTAGAGTAGCTACTCCGGGAACGAGAGCAAAACAATCCGTGAGGTGCACAACAGCAGTTCACCAGGAGGAAACGGACGGAAGACGAAGCTGCGCCAGACGATGGAGAAGAAGAAGAAGAAGAAGAGGAAGAAGAGGAAGAAAAAGGGTTGAGAGGGGAGCAGTTGCGTACGGTCGCAGGTAGATAGGTGATACATTGGCAGAGTTGGCGGTGCAGCAAAGTGCATTCGGTGCACTGGCGTGCACGAGATAGCGGGAGCAGAGAGAGAGAGACAGAGAGAGAGAGAAAGAGCGGGAGAGATAGGAGAGAAAAAGAGGAGAGAGGCGAACGAGTGGCCTGGCCAGCCAAGCACTCAGGCAGGCGTGCCCGATGGTTACGGCAATCACCGCACATGCTTGCTTCCAAGCTCCTGACCACGACGAACGCAAACAAAAGCTTGAGTTCAGAGCACCAACTGTGTACCGCCTTGTCCTATTCGTCAGGGAAATTTTAACCCTTTCAGGAGTCACTTCGTCAGAATGGTACGGCGGAGAAGTATCTTCAAACTGCAGGAGTTCGATCTGCGATAAACTGTGAAGAAATCTTCAGGCTCTCTGTGTTTACCGGCGTCCGACTTCTTTCGTCGCAATTCTGTCCTTAGTTATTTGACGTTTGTCGATTATAAAGGTAAAGAAACTGGGCCGATAATTGTGACTGGTAGGCAGTGACCTGCTCACTTTCAGCATTACGAACAACCGTATGTTTATTCAGAAGATATCTCTCAGGTCACGTGAAAGAAAACAGAGGGGAAAGAAGATTTGTGATTGGGGATAATTAAAAATGAAACATATCTATAAATACGTACAAATATATGAACTGTCCAGTGAGTCCAACAATTTGCACATCTGTGTTGAATTATTACATATCACTTTACACGACATAACAATTAAGTATCGCCACAGAAAAGTATTTGTTTTAGGAAAAAATTCATTGGGAAAAATTGTGACAATAATAATAAAATTGTAAGTCATTACGTGTATCGCAAAAAGAGATGAGTATAATTGCAAAACGCTCCTATAACATGCAATACATTTGATACATATAGAGGGCTCAGAAGCCAATCAACGTAAGACCAACTTTCCCTGAACATGAGTTACGCAGTTCAAAAACCTCTTTATTGTTAAAACTTTGGATTTGCTTCTGAACCTTCCATATACTGACTGTGCCACTAAATATATCCTATAGAAAGGACGTGTTACAGTTTTGCTTAGCACCCTCTGTCACATCGAATAAATTCGGAAGCAGCAAACATCACCTACAGGCGAACTTGGAAAAAAGCTGCGACGGTCGTAGCTATTTGTACCTATCTCTGACACTAAACGCCATTCGATCTTTTCACAAGTTCGTTACAACAGCCACGCGTGAACAAAGTTGTGAGTTACCGTATCTCGAACAATGCCAACCACGAGATACAGCCGCACACGGCCAACCAAAAAGGTGCTCACAATCAGTCCCGGCTCGGTCGTGTGCGGCCGATCGTACGTTAGCGCCGCGGGCCAGGTATCCACCTGCCCGAGCCAAACGCCCACGCGGTGCACCGCTCGCGCCCTCGCGTCCGCTCGCACAGCGCAGCGCCGCGTTCTGACGAGAGTGGCCCGCGGGCCTAGCTCCGTTACAATGAGGGCTGCTCGTGGCATTCCGCGAAACGCGCTGAACACGTCATCGGTCGAGAAGAGCAGCGACCTACGCGAGTGTATACTCGCTAGAACCGACAAGCTGTGATCGTAAATCTGAAGGGTGTCCGAGGATGGCTCGTGGATCTGGCAAGCGTTGCATTTCTATGGGGGACAAAGGGCCATGGGCCGCCTTGTGAATAGCTCGCAGGACTTCGTAAACTGTCTATGGGCATGCTCAGACTTGACGCGCGGATGGCATCTGTGAGCGTGTGCAGAGCACTGGACAGCGGTGAATGAAACATTTCAGTGTTTAATTGAGCGCCTGGTTTAGCGCTATGAAGTTTGTTAAGGGTTCAGTTTAAGGTTTCAATAATGACCGTTTCCTAAGTTAACGTTGCACGTTTTTGAACGGGGCTTGATCTTTTTGTCGATTCATAATTGTCTCGAGTTATTATTAACACGTGAAATATTTGTGGTGCGTCGCTCGACAGTTGATTGAGTTTCGACGATGTATCGGTCCCGTCAGCTATACACGTTCCCGCAGGAGAACTGAGCGCTGAACGTCGTCATTGTCCATGCTGATCTGCGGTCCATTGTGGATAGAGGAAGGAGAGAGTGTTGAGATTATGTTGGGAGGGAGTTGAGGTAGAGTAAAGGAAACGCAGCGGCGTTAGCGTTTAAGTAGAAATGGACGTGCGTGTACAGACAGTGGCTCGTGACACTGTATTTAAATACTTACGTATGAATGTTTTCAATTACGTTCAACCGAAAACAATATTTTGTTTGTGGCAAGGGGATAGCCCCGGGATCGCCAAATAAATAAAATTATTGTTGCCGTAATGCCGTGAATGTACAATTGGATAAATATTGTAAATACAATTCTGGGGATCGACGATTCTTAGAGATTTATTTAAGTGACGCAAGGTAATTCTTCATAGCTCAACACTTTCTTCAAATACCTTGTCCAAAAACTTTGACTACACATATATTTGGTATACGACCGGATTTATGACTAGTGCTTTATTCCTCTCGCCGAGTGCGCAGAGGATGACTATGCCAGTAAATACTTCATATCCTTCGGATTTCTACTTCCTGCATCGTGTTCATGTTACATGGCTGTTCAGGCGTAGATAATATTGAAAGCAGTAACATTTAGCGAGGACATCAAGGGTGGAGCTTCTATCTCCCGTTATAGATTCTATTGTGTAAGGACCGGGAAGGAAGAATAGACCGTAAAATAATAGTGATCGTTTCAGAAAGCGTGTACCAAAGTAATAGAGTAAAAGTATAACCAGTTTGATTTTTCCTACGCTGAATAATACTTGTCGTTGGCATTAACCGGCCACGGGTAATGCCTATACCAATCTTTTTCCCTTCCTTCATTTCACTGTTGCTGGTGTACCAGCGTCCTCTCGGGGCTCGTGATTTCTATACCGTACCAATACGATTGCGACCAAAAAATTGCGAACAAGAGAGTCATTAGAAAAATCAGAGGATCAAGTGCTAGTGTACTCGGAGCACCCAAGTGGACCATAGAAAATTAAAAAGAAAAATGACACGGAAAAAATGGGGACAGGACATCGGGAGCAGCCATTACGCTGCTAGAACACTGAAATGGACTGCGGTAAAAAATAAATAAAAAGTACGACGCGCGAAGGGGGGGGGGGGGAAAGGAGATCGAGAGGCAGCCGGGGCAAAAAAGAAAAGTAGCTGATTCTGAAAATAGAGCTTTCCCGCGGAACGCGCCGATGCAGAACGAACCGGTAGCACTTGAGGATCGCGGCGATCGGTAATATCGGCTCGTAGCTATAACGATCGCGTTTACAAGATTTAGGCGCGGTTACACGGGGGCCAGTTAACGGGGGAGAGAGTAACGAGCAACGGGCACGAAGCAACCAAGCTGGAATTCTCGCGATCGCCTCCTTTCTCTCTTTCTTCCCCTCGGTCGCTGTCCCTCCCGTGATATCTTCTCGGCGTCGTTAAGATGCTAGCCCGTTTTCATCGTGAAAATAGCTCCGCACGCGTAATCTACCTCCGCGGACCGCCTGGTGATTCATTTCTGAATCCAGTGGCTTGTTAGAATGGCCGGTTGGACGTGAAAAAATACGATTGGAACAGTTACGGGAACGTACAGTCGACAGATTGAGATTGGTTGTGTCCGGTATACGTTTCGCTGCACGAGATTTATAATAAGAACGAGATACCTGATATCTTTGAGAGCGTCGAAGATTTGAACTAATTGCAGACCCGTCTGTCGATTTGCCTCTGCTTATCGTCTTTTACCGAATGCCAGTGCACGACTTTTGTGTACATATTTCAGGTCAAACCCTTGCATTGTGTTCTGAACTGTGCGACCTAATACTAGTATTAGATTAGTATAACTTTATTACGTGGACATTTCGTATTGAAATAATTACGATAAATTTAATTGTGACATTTTCATTATTGTAACTTTATATTAATTAGTTGATGACTAATCCGACGGGCCATAGAGAAATAAGAAAGAAGTGTGAAATGCAAAAAAGTAAAAGAGACATCGAGAAACGCTCAAGATAATTTTTGATTGCAGTTCCTATTCCAAATCAGTCAACTCTTATCGTACAAGTTAATCAGTCTGGCTAAACAATCGGGCTACCAATTAACCAAGGGCCTTCCGCTTCCTAGTGTAATTAATTTAATCCTGCCGCCCGTATTTGTGACACACGTGTAGCGAGAGATCAGGATTTCGTGGATCTGTATCGCGGCACGTTGGCATCCTGCTCTGGGATCTCCCTGAAGGGACAGCCGTTCGTACTTCTGTCGGCGATTCCACGAATTCATCGCTGCCCGTGAGTCACAAGCAGTATCAACGAATCAACGGAACTATGTGGCTGCGTGCCATGACACCACCATACCTGTGATGTCAAAACACTGTTTTTGCTTTATCGTGTGCGTGCCTGCATTTATAATATTGGGGGAGCGCAGAAGTCCTGCCGGCTTCTGCCCCTCCTACTGATGTCTTTATTCCTGTAAACGAGTTGTACAGCACACATATTTATCTTCATTCTGTATAATAGTTGCAGGTTTTTCTAAAGACAAACGTAGGGGAGGCATGTGGTACTTATTCTCAGAAGTACAATGCGATGCTTGGCGATTACATATTTGTTGAACTATCATATAATACTGAATGTTGTCGTAAATATGCACCCAATAATTAGAAATAATGTGCAGATTTCCGTTTCAACATTTTCTAATTTTCATTTTCCACAAGCTATCCAGTGCGAACAAACTTACCAATCTAATTCCTCAAAAGGTGACAGTTATTTATGTAACAAATTATCACGTAGACGCAAAATTCCTGTGCAATAATAATCAAAGCGAAGTGCCATCTAGGCACAAAGGCCACCCAAACCAGACCCGTAATCACCAGAAAACCAGGAGTCTCAGAAATCACTGCGGCCGCCATTTAAACCGCCATCGACAGGAAATCGATCGAGCAAACCAGCCAGTTCACCCAGAACGGCGCGTGAACGCGACTTTTACCAAGGGGGTCCAGTCGATTCAAAGTCCCCAGTCGTAAAATGTCCCGTCCACCTCATTCTTTCCAATAGTTCCGTGCGATCAGATATAAGACCACGACGAGCATGGACGGTCGGCGAAACGAGGCAGCTTCCCTTCTTTTTCGCCGGCAAATCCTAATTGTATCTCGGTTTTACCCGACGCGGATTTACGCGGCAGCCTCGAGGCCTCCGTTCGCCTTGCGTGCAGAAATCTCGAGGGTGGTCGACCGACGGAGATGATTCCGTGATTACAAACTCGAGTGCGGCTGGATCTTCGCTTATTCCCTATTAATCTGCCGTTCTCGATGCGCCGCCGCGATACTAGCGCCGCGCCGTCCGGTGAGTGATCGCCGATACGCTTTTGCCGGGGTCAACTTCGGACTCGTCTTCGTTAGCCTGGTAGCCCTTCTGGGTTGAGTCGATCAGGGGAGATGGGTTCAAGGTGATCGAGTTCATCGATTGAAAAGCACTTCGGCTGGAATTCGGCGATAATTTTCGTCGAGGTTGGTCCATGCGACCGTCGTGACATTATTGCGTTCACCCGGTTCGGTGCAAGGATGGCAATAACCGCTGCGTGTTCCAGGAACAAACGGCACATGTAGAGTAATCTGGGGTGGTAAACATGTTACGATAATGAGTGACTACTTGGCCGTTACAGGAACGATTAAACTATTCATACGATTACTCTCTTACAACATTTTCGACCGCAGAAATGCTCGATTCTGTTAATTGTGTAGATATGGTACATGCGTATTCGTTCTTTTTTTTTATTACAAGCAGACACTGGTCTTTTGAGATAATACTTCACCACCGCAAAGGGCTGTAATAATGAGGCAAGCTTTCACACGCAACTATACCGGAAGACGATCCTCGAAGCAAATTATGCGTTTACGCCATACGCCTCGTACAATTCACGATTGTAAAATTCCCTAGACTCGCGGCATCTAAGCCGACACCATGCGCGCCCCCATGGTCGTGTTACTGCGCTATCTTAATAAAGCGCGGATATACGGTAATCTTACGAGTTATACGCCAGCACGAAACAAACATTAAGGTGTATGGTAGCTCGCGGGACTGTGCGTCCCGTCGATTTACGAACCCTGGCCGAGTCGATCGAATCCGACGTTAATAAGTTGCACGCGGATAATCACGTTCCACGGATTCCTACTGGAGATTAAGACTGGATATCGTTGATCTGTGCTCGATATGCGATGAACCCTGGTGTCTTTAACCCATGGCAGTGAACGAATACCAAGGGCTTTTTATTTCTCATTTACATTTATTTATTTCCGTTTTATTCTCGCGATCTTCGGTATCTTGCCGCTCCAGTCAGTCGATTCGGCGGCACTGCTTTAATAGATGAATAAAATGTCTGCAACTCGGGATTTTATAATATTAGAAACCAATACCCGTCGAACGCTATTGCCACGATAAATCAACATCAGGCAATTATACCGTGAATAAATTTTTCCGATTAAACAGATATCTGCCAAAATCTTCGAATTACCAAACAGCTATTGTTACCGATTGACATACATATGTTATTCTTCTCGCGTGAATCTAACTAGAACGAAATAGACCGGTGTAAAACCGGAAATCGTGAAATCTGAAATGAGGGTAGCTGACGCGTTACGTGTATCATCGACGTTGCATGACAGCAACCGATTACACCTCGCGTTATGCGTGTTCCATGGTAATTGACGCGTAGCAACAATATCGTTCTTATTATGACAATTACAAGCGGCGCTTGATTTCATAGCGTGGCTGAACAGTAATTGGATTTGTCAGCTGTGAATGTTATGCGTCTTCAGTTACGTCCATGCGATGCTTAACTGTGTATTCTTTAAACACAATAATACTATACTTCTATGGAACATCTGTGTATCACTGTTACAATCTTACGAATGTATACGTAAAAATTAGAGTTTCCAAGAACA
The DNA here is from genome assembly GCA_948146005.1 of Nomada fucata. Lineage (NCBI taxonomy): Eukaryota > Metazoa > Arthropoda > Insecta > Hymenoptera > Apidae > Nomada > Nomada fucata. Next base: position 9,637,267 of record OX411275.1, on the reverse strand, counting down.
GAGAATCGACATTCACCGTAGAAATAAAAAATCAGTATGTACACAGCATGCACACGTATACAAAAGTACACATCCATCAAACGAGAATTCGCGAACAAAACTTCGGACACTGCGATTAAGGAAACACGTTTCTATAACTTGATCACCTACTTCTCAAGCATCGTACGTTTCACGCATGCAATAAAATATGCAGCGTACTTTCCTATGGGAATTTAAATCAATGACTCACTTGCCTACCGCCGTGCTCCACTGAAAATCGTCACTGGACATACACGCATCAATTGCGTCTGAACCCTGCGTCAAAGAAGACCTTTTTGTGTCAACACTTTTCGCGACAAAGGTTATAGAAGATTCGTTTCTAATGGGATCTATCAACAGGATACCCTCTGCCTGGAGATAGCTGCGCTGTGTGCACCCGTGCGACTAAATCTAGGGTATTTCACGAAACTCAGGACTGCTGGCACGAAGTGTCGACAATCTGTGTCTAGCTTGAAAACTTTGCTCTCTCTCTCTCTCTGTCGTGACGACAGTTCCGTGTTCGCTTTTGCGGAGATAATTTATCGGTTCGCCCACATAAGTCAGAATTCCATTAGTAGCTTATTAATAGCGGTCTCAACGAGAATCGAGGGCGAGAAATCGTTTCGACGACAACGACCACGGTAACGCATCGATCAAAATGGCGACGCGTTTGCGTGTCTCTCAAAGTGACACAGTTGTGCATTTCGTAACGGCTATTAAGGTTGGTGGTTCGTTAATTCACTTACGTGAGTATATTGCTAAATAATTCTTGAGAAAGCAGATTCGTATTTTCCACACGCTTCAGCAACGGTATAATTTTCCTGAAACTGTCAACAAATATTGATTATATGCCCCATTGTACTATTTCGCCTTTTACAGTTTGCCATTTGTACCAACTCTGTGCGCTGTGTGTCGTGCCTACGATAATGTGTACATTTTATATTATTCATCCTTAACTAACTTAACCAAAATCACCTCGATCACACGTCAGCTCTACCTTACGTAATTTCATTCGAGATCAAAATCATCGAACGATGATTCACATCATAATAGCAATTTTCATCACTCTGTGTGACAACGTCCTGGACGTTTCACATTGTGCTGCCAGAATGGGGCGCAAGTCCCTATAGAGCTGTCACGAAAAAAACAGGCATTCATAATCTAACGTTGGACCGACACGTTTACGACGTAGACGAAGTGCAAAAGCTGGCACAAGCCTACTCACCACAGTTACGTAACGAAAACGATCCTTTCCCAAGCAGTGCCATAACGTGCAACACTTTACTGTCCTAATCCCACGTTCGAGATATCAAAACCTGATCCTCGAGACGAGCAGTACGATCGAAGTCGACGCACTTTGGTAATCTACGCAATTATACTACCACGCGAAGAATACAGTACGTGCTCCAGCCATGGCTGCATCTAATTGGCAGTCTCGTTGCATACAGTCGGCGTAACCAATGTATATATACCTGTCGTCGACTAACCCTCAAATGCCGGTACTCTTTGATGTCGTATCGTCCGAGTTCCTACGCCACTGTTGTAATGTGTACGCGTACACAGTTGGAATCACTTACATAAGTTTCACCGTGATAATAATACACATCACTTTTAATAATCTGTGCAACAAGTCAAACGTATCTGACTGACGTGCAGATTTCCGTTGCAGCCGGTTTCGAGCGTAAGGTGACGTCCGATCAAGAATCATAATCGAACGTGTACGCTCTGTGCGATTTAGTGGAGGGATGTGATAGAGCTCTTTGATAGCGATTTTCACTGCCTACAGTTCCATTATACTTGTACACGGATGATCATCGAAATTAAACCCGGTTTAACCCAACGATTTAATCGCCCGATTTGGTCCATGCACGAGTTTCACAATTTCGTTCCCTCAACAATGATCCCGTTCTTTGGACACTTTTCGAAATAAGTAAGCTTCAAGCTTATTGAACATTCTGGTTGCCTGCACGAGGGCTAACGCGCGGCGTGTGTAATAAATAAACGCCGCTCTTCGCAATCGGACAAACAAATCCACAATGACCAATTTCACTCGACCGAGTGAAGGCGATCCGAGTCAATTAAGCGGAAGAAGAAGAAATGCCTCCATCCTTCTCGATAAACCGACGATAAGGGAACACTTGGGAAAAAATCGGCAAGTGCTCTCTGCCACCGTAGTCGCGGCGCACCGCGCAATCAGGGTGCATTCCCTCGTGAACGAGTCATCGCGAGAATCCGATAGTTCTCCTCTCGATTGCGCGTCGAAACGTCCTTAATTTTACGACGTCCGCAACGAGCCCGCATTCCGCGGGACACAATTTCAAGCGGGACACCGCGACCGCCGCGATTTCGACCGTGTCCCCGTGCTTCTTATCGTCGGTGCTTTGATGTTTACGACAGGGGACGGCCGAAACTTCTGTGTGCACATAAGTTTAATGAAAGTCCGCCACGGCCGCGTGTATTTGCGGGCAATCTCCGGGAGGATGCTCCCGGAAGCGTTGCTGTAGTTACAGTGTTACCCGTGAGGGAAAAGTGGCAATTTCGTCGATGTGCTGCGGTACGAGAATATTTCAATGTTGGCGCGGTGGCGTTAGCGCCGCATGTAAGGGCGGTTAACGGACTTTTTACTGCGCATAGTAAAAGAAGTGGTGCCTATTGGTGGTGATAAGTTGAATGCGAAGGATGAAGCGGTGGAACAGTTGCAGACACGAGGGTGAAGATAAAACGGGTCTACAGAATGTGTGCAAACCTGTAAAGAGAACGGTGTAACGTAGATTAACGAAATGGCGGATAAGAATAGCGCATTTCGAATAAAGGAACGATTAGGTATATTAGGTATACGCGAGTGGAGACAGATATAAGGCGGGCAAGAATTAAGGATTTCACGAGGTAATAACGGAGATAGCGTGGAGAGCTTTAACAATGCTGTGATAACAATGTAATGGTGATAAATTATTATCACCGATGATAAGAATATTAACCATACTCGCTTGTATCTTCCTTGAATTACATAAATCGAGAGAAGAAATTAAAATTGTACAAAATGTGAAGTTTGAAATTTAGTTTGACTCCCTATGATACTAATTGCTAAGTTAGCAGAAGTGCAATTCGTTTTCTGTATTTCGTAGGTCTGTCATAGGCTTCAAATAAGCTATCTTTATGCAGCAACCTTTTCTCATTCCTCCTCATAATATCTGCGCATTTTATTGAACTATAAATCAGCTCTTTCCTTCCAGCGTCCTGGAGAAAAGTCACCCAGTCCAGCCCGTTGACTTCTTCTTATGCTGTCTTTTAATTCTACCTTCCAGTAACCCACAAATTAACTCACCATTGAAGCCTAATAAAACAAAATTCCTGAACCACGTAAATAATACCCAGTGTACCCCGCGTCAATGTAATATGCAATACTTAAATATCTACCATTACGCATTAAAAAAACCAACGATTTAAAAAATACCGCCCTCCCAAATCATCTGAATTAATTAAAAAAAAATTCGGCCGGCAAGTTGATACTCTCTACAAATCATCAAGGTACCAGCTCTCTTCGCCTCGCTCTCCACCTGAACTGTGTACCTGGTCGAGCATAGAACAGATAAGGGTGCGCGGCGATGATCCAGCTGGGTATCGCTAAATTGACGTTGATTCGCAGTAAATTACACGGTCGGTTGCGCGTCGATGTCTCCGAAATCGTGACCGTAGCCGCGGGGAGACCGTGGCGAGATAAGAGCACGGCCACGACTAATGGCGAGCACGAGAGATCCACGGTGTGTGCGTATCGGGTTATTAATCGTTGGCACTTTCAGCTCGCCTGCCCCGAGCAGCGATCCGTGCGGACAAAAGGACATCGAGGAACATCGAGGCCTTTCGCTACGAGCTTATGTACAGCGTGCGTAAAACTAGCGTCCCTCGCCGATCCCCGTAAGCGCACAATACGGCAGGTCTGCTGGACGAAAAGTGCACGCAGATTTACAGTGGGCAATGTTCGAAGCAATTAAAACCGATGTCAGTGGGGATAGAATGGTTTTGTGAGTACTTTTCCTGGCGATCGCTGGACGTCAGCCTGGAGACTTTATTTCTAGTGGCTTCCCTGCCATTTCGTGACTATTCTGAAGAGACAAATTGTAGTTTAAGTGTACATAGTACGGGCGTACATAGAATGTAACACATTTACTCCTCGGTATTACATATTACTTAAAAAAGCAAAAATAAGCGACCCATAAATCGAATCGATCCAAAGCATCGCACCGTTTCAATCAATAACTAAACGAAGTACTCTCTGAATAGTTGAGGGTAATAGTCAGTTTCGTATGAAACAGTCTTATGGAACAGTGAATTACAGTAAATGAAGATTATCGCGAAACAAGTGATCCGTAATATAGGCGAACGGGGCAGAAGCCTTTCACGAGGAAACGAAAGATAAATAACTTGGAAAGGATGCGGTACAATTCTTTCAGTCATAAATTCCATTGTCAATTCCGAAACGTCCAACAGCCGTGATTTCGTAACCGCAACACTTAAGGTAACATGATTTACTTGGAGTAACGTGAATAGGCCGTTACGTGTACACAGGAACGGAGGATGAAAAGCGACGGAAGGAGAACGGTGGACGTGGCCAGTGAACTAGGTCGAACGGTGTCCTCAGGATCGGCCAGCGAGTGGAGAAAGTGTTTCTTTCGTGCGGGCCGACGATTCTCGAGGAGCACCCGCTCTCCCACACTATTTTATTCGCGCTCTGTCGAGCATCGGCGCAACGCCCACACTAGTCGACCGCGGGTGGTCGGATTTTCCAACTAGCGCCACCCTTGGCTCGTAACTGCTGGTCACCTGACTTTCAAAACGCTGCACTTGTGAGCTGACGCGCAACTGTCGATAGATTGTACGGCTAAAAGGTCCAAATCGATTTTGATTGAAATTAATTTTGATTAATTTATTCCTGTTTTGTATTAATATCGCAGGGAATGTTTTTATTCGCAATAAATGGAATTATACTGGCAGGTATTTTTCAGTGTTAAATACACTCTGTTCCAAAGGAAGATGAAAAGCCGGTGTCCAGAATTTTATTTCTTAGAACTTTTATGGTTTCATTGATTTTCTTGTATTTCGGGGTAAATTAATTTGAAACCAGGCTGGGGTCGACTGCAACCGTCGGCGTAGAAATTCCGCGATTAAAAATTTAAGTCTCTCACGATTCGCATATCGTCACGCATTTCCATTGCTCATTAAACAGTATCACACGGTCCATTGCGTTCCCTAATCAAGATGTGACCGATAAGAGAGCCAAGTGCTCAGGTATTCCTAGACCGATCGACCATACCTCAGTCATTAGCCGCGGTTTTTCGACCTGAAATCTCGCGGCGTGTCCAAAAAGAATAATCCAGATCCTGCTGCTCCTTTTCTACAGGCACTTCGTAACAGAAGAATGGATTATTTATTTAACAAACGGATCGTGACACAGATAAACAGAATCAGAAAGATAAAAAGAATCAGAAAGATAAACAAAAATTCGTCATTAAAGATCGTAGGCTGAAAAAGATCGAACGTTTATCGAGATTGCAAATTAATATCTGGGGTATTAAATACATACATAGTTCCAGAGTTCTCAAAGTTGGGCTGTGTTCGACTTAGTTTGTTTAACTGTTGGGATACCAGAATTCTTCTTCGTACTTTTATAAAACGTGTCGGCAGAGTTTTATCGCGACATGTCTCCCCCTGGAAGGACGGTGCAAATCAGCCTTAATGCTCGCGTAGATATCGAGAAACAGGCGTAGCGAACGGTCGGACACGGGGAAAAACCGGACGCGAACCGTTCGACGAAACGTTCGCAAGAAAATCACGTTCGTTACAGGTGTTCGAGCGTGTTCCGCCGCGTAATCCGCTCGTACGATCTTATCGTGGTGAAATTAACCTTCCGCGAGACCTGCCGCGGCCCAGTCCCCGTGACATCCACGGCATACCTCGGATGCATGCATCGTGACGACGGGGAGGACACCGAGAAACTCGCGTTTCCAAAGAGGTCGACTCGGGCCACTCCTCCTCGATAATCGCAGACTCTGTAACGGGCTGGCGTGGTCGTGATCTTTTCTGTCTACAGCGCTGCTCAATCGTGGTGTCCCGTTTCCATACGTCGGGATTAACACTTACAGTGTGGAGTAAAGAAAGCAGAACGGTCGCAGAAATTTTTGCGTCATAGGGTGTCAAGTACTCTGTTCGATCGAGGACTCGTTAAGGCTAATCTTCTCGCTCAAATTTAATTCTAACAGCAGCCTCGTCGTTAGGTGATCGATATTTACTGCTCGTATTGCATTGATAATATATGGCCTGTTTGGTTCAGTTTGGATTTGCATTTAATTGTACCATGGACAGAGTAATAATAAATAAATAATTTCTTTGGAACATTTCATGTCTAAGAGATTTGTAAGCCAAGAATTATATAAAGTCTATTTCTATCGATACCATGGCACAAGTGGCATGGCATTTTAACATACAAGTGGCTGTCAAAGATTTCCAGCCAAACAGCTATTTTAATATATATCATATACAAAAATTATCAAGATTATTCTTGTAAGATACTTAACAACTGGTACTTTATGATTCAATATATCAGCTACACTTACGCAGCGATACACCGTGCACCAACATTTTCGGCAGACACAAATTTCCACGCTCGAACACCGAACTCCATCTGGAAATCGAAGCGAATTCTCAGATTTTCTGGTAGATCTGAACCCTGAGCGATGCTGTAGAAGCCGATGCCATCGTCGAGCAGGGTCGGTCAAGTAGACGATTAATTTGTCATGCTCGAGCGTGTAACATGCGTGTACCTCTGGCGGCCTGGCACAGCCGAGTGATATTATACGCGTGTGCCAACGATTCCTCATATTACGCGGTCAAACCATCCGCCATTAATATCAGAATGATTCTCGTGGCGGAGGGGTGCCACATGGACCCCACGTCGGGAAACGCTGTGATTAAATGGCCATTTTTTCTCGCGATGATAAAGGACGCCTGGCTCGATTACATTAAAACCAACAGGACCAGATTTGCCCAGCGGTTCGATACCGAGTCGGTCCTTCCTTCTTAGAACGATCCTTTTTTTCTTCGTTAACGTATTACGCAGTTGTCTCTAATAATAAGCGCCAATGCGAAATTGTCGAAATTCGATGAACAAATGTAACAAGCAGCACGGAATGAATTTCTTAATTGAAGACAGCCAAAGATTTTGTCATTGCGTATGCGACAATTGCCCGAGGGCAAGAAAAATGAGTTGCAAAACAGCGATCGTTCCATAGGCAAATAGAAATAATTGTATGTACTAATATTATGCACTCGAGGTTGAAGTTGAAAAACGGGGTTACTCGTTGGACGACCTAATAGTTAATGCATCATTGTTACTAATAATGACGTAATATATTATTACGTTGGTACCGCGGACACCGTTTTAAATCCTGCAGTCCAAAGAAACCAACGCGTCGTTGAAACCCATATAAAGGAAAAAAGACGTAAAGGTCGAAGTGTAAAAAAAATATGCCACTGAACGATTGGAAAGAAGTTCTATCATCGGATGACTCTACCTTTCGAATCTTCTCGCCGGTTCGCTAATGCTTCCAAACCTTCTGTCGGCAGGGTATGTAGGATGCTTCGCTCGTTCTTTACTTTTTCTCTAGCTAACTTCTCGATATTTCCTGTGTGACGGCTGATGGACGACGTGTACGAGCCGCGAACGCCTCGTTAGTCAATTAGCCACTCGCTCGCTTTCGTTCGGGCATCTGTTTCTTCCGAAAGCTGACGTGAGTCTGGCTACGCGATGGAAAGAGTATATCATGCGCGTGGTTCTTGCGGTGAAAATGGTTTTTTAAGGGTTGATGGGGATCGAGAGACGTTAATGGATTCGATTCCTCGAAAAGAAGATCGGTAGGCAGTATCATTCCCAGCAGAATTAAAAGTCACGCGTACAGCGCTTTCTTTTATATGAATTACGATAGTCAGAAATTCACGGTGGAACCTGAGTTGTTCAGTTTCAGCGATTGTCGTTTAAGAAGATTGTGTGTTAATTACTGTTGTTCGAATAAAAGTGTCGAAACGCCAATCCACCCGTTTTCCATACTTATACTTCTTCTTTTTTAACCTTTTTAAAAATATTTTAATTTCGCTATAATACGTTCATCGTTTCGTTTGACGTTTAGTATAATACACGATTGTATAAAGGTGTATGAGGTAGGCCCAATTGGCACGCTAACATTTACTGTTCGTTGAACATGAGTACTGGAAGACCTATCCTGACCCAACAGCAAGAAACTTTTCTCTCGAGTATCGTGTGCTCCTAATGGGTTAATCTGTCCGTTACGGGGGGGCCAGCCTGTACATGGACGATTCGAGTTAATATCGTTAATATCCTAAATAAGACTCGTGCCTTCTTTTTCCTAAAATCTTTTCAAATTAGGATTTCGATATATGAAACGTGTTCTGTACCAGTTGACAGGCATTAGGAGTGTGCTAGATCGGTTCCCACCACTATACATCTTCCGCTGCGGCATATTACGAGTACGACCAAGGAAAATCATCGAGGGAGAATCCCATCCTCTGGCATTCCGGCCAGTGCGTGCAACCATGCTCGGCATTTCACGCATACCGACCGCCTGTGCCCAGAATCAACCCTCAGCTGTTTTTTCTCTCGATGCAAATTGCCACCTGTTCGCGCGACCTGGGTCGCGGACAGATCGCACTCGGTTGCATTATATCGAGATAAGATATTCTTTGAGGAGGCAGGGTACGAGAACTATCGAAGCAGAAACATTTGAAAGCGAAGAAGGGAAGAAAAATATACAAAATTGCAATGTAAAAGCATTGCAGTAAAAGAATAATTCAAAATTAAAAAGCAAAATTTAGCCATAAATGACACTCAAATCAGCTTCGCTGTCTAGCTAAACGAACCCTGCGCACACCCTCCCCAACGAACTCACTCGCGTCTAAGTAAGAAATTCCAACTGAGAAATTGACAATTCTCTAAGCACGGCTGGAAGGAACGCGAACAAGCGCGACCAGTTCACGACGAGACACACACGACGAAGATTTTACGGTTTATGGTCCTGGAAAGGGCAAAGACCGAGCGGTTATTAGCAGCAGATTACCGGCTGGTCTATTAAACCCCTTCCATACGAGGCACATTGTGGCGACAGTGTTTATGACCCAGTCCGGAGAAGCATGGCTGTTCCTAGGACCTAAAGTTCCTAGGTAACTTTCAGATACCGATCATCGTCGTCCATCGTCAAAAACCTGGTCCACAGTCTTCGGTTGGATTATTGCAGTGCTCTATTGCTTTCAATACAGGATTTCTCAGGTGATACGACGCAGTGACGCAGTATGTCGACACAGATAGTCCCCTTTGAAACGAGTCTTAATTGCGGTCTCATGACTGTATCTCTCGAATGGCAGAGAGTGTCTCGTACGAAACGTTCTTCACAATCCGTGGCAAAGTGTCGCGTTTAAGCTGAGGCCGTGAGAGAGCGTCGCCTCGTACGCTTCTATCCGCTCGTAGGACGGGTGAACCGTAGACGCTTCTAAGTACGAACTATCGATCCACGAGCGCGTGGTTTCGCCAGCCTCGATCCTGGTCATTACCGGACGATGGCGACATCGCAGTGTCGAATGATCCTAGACTAAAGCGACGTACTAGAATGGGAACTTCTTTTACGCGCTGGCTCGAAGCAAGGGTAGAGCAGAGCTTCTTGGCAGGCCGGAAAGTGTTGCGGGTCGTGTAAGATTCGATCCCTTTGTGGAACTGGTGGCTACTTTGCGATCGCGTCGGCTCTGCAATCGTTTCGCCAAGTGTGCAGTAGAAATGTTTTCGAATTAATGTTTACATTCTCGAAAGGGTAAGACGATGAAGAAGCTACGACTCAGCGAGGAACTAACGTTTCGAAAAGGCCTGTACCGCACTTTTAGTATTCTGCACTGCAACAAATATCTGACGCACATGTCTTTCAAGTATCAGTGTCCACGTTAAAGTAGTTGCTTAAGGAGGGATACTCCAAACGTCCTCTGTATTGTTTAAAAAGAACAAACGCACGAGCTGTCGTATTCCCTTCTTCAATTCTTATTGATCAAGCTGGTAACCTAAGTAGTAAGCGCTTAAGTGTTCCAACTTCCATGGCAGACGTATATTAATGTAGATTCCTGTTATCAGGTTCTACTAGCCATTTACCGTTGTCAAAGCCAGCAACGCAAGGCCGATACTTATAGCTGCATAGGGGGACCGGGGCCATTCCGAGATAATCCTCTCACTGGTGGTCCACAGGCGAACACGGAAACAGTTCTCCGCGGTATCGTTCCGCTAGGGAAAAAGCTCTCTCTATTGGTCGTAACACGTAGAAATTGCCTTAAAACAGGCTGACGCGTCTCGTTATGACGCAATACGTAGAAATTAAGAAAAATTCGATAGCGCAGATGAGCATACGCGAGTGTAGTATCCCTGCGGCAGGTTGTTGTACTTGAGGGTTATATAGGTTTTCTTGCGTGGTATCCAGAGAATTTCGTTTCAGGCCAGTAAAATCCCCAGATATCCTTTTCGGAACCCATAAGCGGCTCCCGAGCGGACTGCCGTTTTTCTGTTGGGATTCCTCGATCTACTATTTTATTTCTACCAATTAATTAAATTAAAGTTGGCTGTGCAAGAATATGTCAGCAGGCTCTATGGTTTCTCTGAATACATGGGAACTTTAAATAGAAAAGACAAATTGTCTTCCTTAAATTTAATACAGCAACAAAAATGTTTAACGAAGTCAGAAATATTTTTAAATGTCGCTTATAATAGTAATTGTAGTAATATTATCAACGTGATCGTAATTATAATAACGATAACAATATCACCAATAATAGTAATCAATTTCATTTACTGTCAGTTAATATTAGATTGAAAAATATCATTGGAAACTACTCAATAACTTGCCCTGATACGATTAATGAAAACGGAGGTAGGGTGAATTCACCGAGCCGCGCGAAAACCCTAACAATAAGATTTGGAACGTGTCGGGCAAACGGCGAGCATGCGCAAGCATTAGCCGATGATACGCTCTTCCGGGCTATAATCTGCGGATTATAGGGTAGCAGCGTGCGTACTTATCTGGCTGCATAATGCACGCGAATCGTGTAGGTCTGCGGTGTTCGTTGCACGTTGCTTGTACACAGTGAACCGTATCGCCGCGTCGATGTCCTTTAACGATTCGGTTAATCGTTTCTGATGAGGGCGCTTGATACGCGGATTCAATTTAGAGATTTTATGGCGAGGCTCGACACTTGTAATTTACGTGAAGGGTTGTACGCGAGACACTGGTTGCCTTGTGCAGATTCTATGGATTATTTTAATATTATTCAGTGAAACAACATTTCTCTTATATCTTTTTTGTAAAAATTGAGTATGAACGACTTTCAACAAAATTTTAATTAGTTGTCGCGCCATTAGGTTCAAGGAAATTTTAATGTTTTTCGGTGAAACCATTCTGTTCACTGCGAGCAGAGAATTGCAGAAAATTAATCGTCGTTATGGTTCGCGATGGTAATCACGATTATTGTTGTGGTCTAGAAAACGATCTGTGGAATTATAATAAGTGTAAGTGTGATGTATTACGTTATTAATGTACAATGCCTAGTGGAAGACTGGAAGACAAAGTGTCTCATAGAGTTGTCTATTATTATTATAAAATGTTGAATAATAGGCTGGAAATATTCTGCTTGCTTAAAATCGTGACATAAAAGAAAACAGGGACTATTAATCACAAAGCAATTGACTTCTGTAACTAATCAGTCAATCCTTTTACTTTGCATTAGTCAGCCTCTTACTTGTGCAATCTTTATTAACCTTTTACCTTCGTTGTCAATCAATTCTTTACTTCTATGACAATCAACCTCTGCAACTAGTCAGTCAATCATTTCGCCTCTCTCACGTGTCAGATTGTTATCTACACTAATGTAATGTGTGTATATGCACATTAGCAAATGCTTTTAATAAATGTATACGAAATTTTGCGCGGTTCGTGGTTCGTTAACCCTTTCTCAAATAATTAAAAATAGGGGTGTGATTTTGTGCGGTCCCGTTGAATTACGCATTACGTATAATCATTTAATTCCAATTACCTGATTCAAAATTAAAAACGACGCATCGAAATACTGCTATTGATGTTTTTAATATAATTAACAATTTGAAATTTAAAAATCCCGTTGATAACTTTACCCATTCTAATAAAACAGCATCGTACCTACCCAGAATAAGCATTCTCGTCGTTAATGTAACGATGTATCATTAAAGCTGCCCGAAGGAATACGCAGGTAATAAAAATACAGAGTATTTACGTTTCCTTTGCACTCGCCAAATTATCTTATTGAAACCGTAAATCTATTAATTAACAGAAACGACGAAACGTAGTCGCAATTGTGGCCTAAAACAACTGCCAACCAAATACATATGAGAAAAAAAAAAACCATAGTAAAAATGATTTGCATCCAATTAACGCGTCCGTCCAGCAAACAATTATCATCCGTCTGCTCCAACATCTTCATCGACGAGAAATCAAGCTCCTCGGAACGAGCACAATAAACGCCCTTACAAATGAATCTCGACCACGCACTCAGTAACGAACGCACTCCACCCCCGCTCAGTACCAAGATTTATATTCCATTAGAGCCTTTTCTTCGTTTCTTTCCCCCGCCGCCATACATCCACCCGTAGAACTTTATTCATCCACTCCTTACGCCCGACCATAGCTCATTACCGGTTAATTACCGGAGTAAGTCTCTCGCGGCCGACAGCAACTCGGATGCTGCGTGACTCGCGCCACTATGTTTTGCCAGCTGGCGTTAAGCATAACTGTACAGTGTATCGGTGAAGCCACTCGAAGAAAAAGAAGGGAAAGAAATGACCTGCCCTCGACGCCATTTGCCGCGAGATATCGCACGACGGAAGCGACGCGGCACGAACGGTTAACAACGTCTGATTCGATGGACTGGAATCTCGATGGATCTGTCCTTTTCAGGCGCTCGCAGGTGTCCTAATGGAATTCTTTGCCGCGATTGCGGTTACGTTGGCGATCTTCGTTAGGGTCCCGCGGAAGTGCTAGCTGTTGGCAATTACTTTTTATAGTGCGCTTGGTGCGCACGGGTACCCGATACATTTGCAGGGGCTTTCTTTTGTGCAAAAGTTTTTCGAAGACTTTCTTATTTCCGTTATCGTTTCGATTCGCCGCGAAGCGCAAAATCTGTCCGATACCATTTGGAGCAAACGAAATGACAGGGATCAAAGAAATGTAATAGCATTTATGTCTATGTTCGCGAAAATTATTTCTGTCGATTCGATCTTGAGTAGTCGAATTAAGACTGTAACTATGAGGACGATACATCGGTGGAAGTGTATAATTTTTTTTTTAACTGATCCTGCAATTATTATGTATCTATTTCATACATAAAAGTCGATTATTCTTGCGTCTAAATTGGATATTTCCTGTTCAGTCTGATTGATCGGTTTACCAACAGGTTCAGGATGAACCGTAACCTATTTCCCGTTTTACAAATTTCTGAACTCGATAGATCCGCGAAACTGTTTCAAGATACATTTCTTGGTGGTGCTGGAAGGATAATACGCGGTATCCTACGTGATTAAAGTATCGTGAGTCGATTCAATTCTTGCTTCTACAATGTATTATGTCTAGGAACGATCGGTGGTCTTGCAGGATGGAAGGTAGAATCTAGAAGCACAAGGGTAGATACGAGTGTTCATAGAGGTAGACCACCATCAGGAAGATAGTAATTAGCTTTTATTTGTTTCAAAGTTATCCGAGAGGATCGCCGTTCTATCAATTAGTTTTCAAATTAAATATAGATTATACGAGAAATATAAATTTCAATAATTCGCGGAATAAACTACTGGTTGTGTCGACTCTCATCTTCGCGCGCATCCAAATGTAAAATAAGAGATTCATTACTTTGCGGGAAATTAGATTCTACAGTAATAATGAGGAGAGATTTTCCAACATCAACAAAAACTCTCATTATCGGCGATCATATATATCTCTCGCCGATTAACGAGATTCTACTCATTATCTTGATTCTTCTTACTGCCTAATCTATTTTTTTTAAATCTCATTCTATCTGATTATTTTATTACGTAGTCAAAAATATGTTGGAAGCGTTTCAGAAATTGCTTCGACATGAACGCCTGGCGAGATGGGGAAACATTTCCCCCATCTATGAAGCGTTTTCAAATTTCTCCGCCTTCGTAGTTAAATCGAATTGCATATCGAAGGTATCGAGTGGGCGAAATTAAATTCATTTTATGGAGTAACAATTTTGTAAATAACATTTACTCGTATCTGTTCGCTTTCATTCAACGCCGGGTCAATCCTAATCAAATGTCTTCGAAGAATAAAAAGGTACATGGATATGATACCAGGGGAAGCTCTGCCGGTGATCACTTAACCGGGGTGCAGCACCGTACCTTTAACAAATTTCTCCAAACGGGCATACCGGAACAAAGACGATAAAGTAATAGCTCTGACTTTTTACTACCCAATAAGAATATAGACCCACTATAAACTGCTTTACTATACACTTTTTAACCCAGAAAAAATATTACCCCATACTCCACCCCTGCCACAAATCCCAAATAATTCCTCCTCCGTCAGTACTCCATTTTCCTCGCCGATCTATACGTTAGAAATCACGTACACGCGTTATACCAATTGTCCACCGGAGCCCTCCAACCTCAAATCGATCAAATAAATCACGCCGCCGTGCAAGGGAGCGTTCTCCGGGCCCCCATTTCCATCAAACGGGCGAAGAGGACGACGGCAGTTCGTTAACGAGACGCCTAGTTGGGACAGGCGCTGGCGTCGCCCTCCCGAGTCAGCCCGCTTGAAATATAACGTCCGGGTAATGAATCGCAACATTCAATTACGCATTAATAACAAGGCGGTAAGGGAGACGGGGCCGATTATCTCGCGGCGCGTACAATGTGCGAAAGCCAGCGGCTTGTTTCCCAACAAACGAACTGACGGTTATGGCCGCCTCTGTGGACAGACACCATAAATACGCCCGGCCTGAGTCCCCTCTTCTGCATCCGCGCGACCAGCGGGGATTTCCTTAATTGATCGAACCTCGATTCACCCATTCGCGTCGTCCCTTGACGATCTTATCAGTGGACCATCTACGTTGCGCCCGTTTCACGGCCTAATCTACGCGATCTTTGCCGTGCGCGCCGGCACACGTCTCCCACGCCAGCCTGTTCTCGCGACCGCTCGGAAAGGCAACGACGAGAAATATTCACCGGTTCCGCGTCGCCGGCTCGAATAATTAAACGATCCTGACCGACGTCTAACGGCCGAGACAGCGCGGAACCGCGACCGTAGGCGTGTGCACGTATCTCGTGAACGCGGAGTTATGTGAGTTAGGTCGCTTTCGAAGTTTGGGTGTGCGGATGCCGAGGGAACAGAATCGAGAATTTCAAGGTACAGAGGATTGAGCACACTCGAGTACAGATTACGAGATCGCCGTATTTGACCTATTAGATTTCTTTATTGTTTTGGCGATGGGTCACCTCGAGGAGCTAGGGATGCCACTAGAGAATGGAGAGGACGGTTACCTTTCAGGGTTTACTCTTTTCCTCCGTATTAGACTTAAGAAGATGATGAAAGCTAGGTTTCATACCTATGTATTGGGCATGTTTATTTGTGGTCCATTTATATATGGGGGGTTCAAGAGCCGATCGGTGTGAACCCATTAGCATTCAATCCGAGATAAATATGTTAGTACCGTCATCCACTGTGACTTAATTGATCTATCAACTGAAAGTTTTAACAATAAGGAGGTTTTTGAACTACGAATCTCGCGCTCGGGAAAGTTGGACTTACACTGCTTGGCTTCTGAGCCCTCCATACGTTCGTTCGTGCGGAGTTCGTTCCGCGACCGTTCCATGTTCGAACGTCAACTGACACAGAACCAGAAATACATACGCAGCCCCCAATATTTCGCGAAAGGGGACCAGTATGGCCTCACTAGATAGCGCGATGCCCGGGTCTGTCAAAGCAATATCGCCGACCGTTGAGACGACACGTTCAGGAACGTGTTTAGAGCCTAACACTTATACACGGCTGTTTCTCTTAAAGAAGATGGAAAATGTTGAAGACTAGCAATTGGGACCACGCGACAACCGGGATATAAATGGCGACATGTCATCAACTATTGTTCATCCAAAACAACGGGGACCGTTTTTGAGTCCAGGATTCTGCCTAAACGAACGTTCAATCTTGCTAAAAATTTGAGGCTCTGTCAACCATGCTACACTTAATATACCTCGCGTCAAAGAAAGATAAATCCTCCTCCTACACCGCATCTTCTTCCAGCTTCTCGCTATTCCTAAACCGGAACCGAACGATTTGAGATCCTCCTCGACCACGTGTGTCATGCTGCAAGTATTCATCATACCGCAGTGCCGTTGAAACGATCGTATCCAGCGGGACAAGCTTTCCGCCGTCGCGGTCGTTACAGGCGAACGCAACGAGAGATGTCTCCTATTATTGCGGCAGTAAACGGCCAACGACACCGCAACACGGGCGTTTCTTTGGTCAAGCAACCACGCGATCTTCGTGGAAACGAACACGCAAAAAGTGTCGAAGAATCGTGCGAGGCGTGGGTGATCCGCATTGGCCGATGCACCGTGGCGATCGTAATATTAGCACATAGACATTTCCGCACGAACTTATCGTGTCCCCTCGCTCACGGACGGCTCGTAAACTCGCGGATATTCGCCATTCCCTGACACACCGTGCATTCTTTTAATTATGCGGCGGCCGATAGAAGCTGGGCGACAGCTTACGCGCGCACCACCTCTCTAATGCGATGTCCTCTCCGCCAGCGATGGGAACGAGCTTTCAGCGGTGCGCCTCGAACAACGAGGGACGTTGCCGTGTTAATTTTGTAATTTTTCAGATTTCGCGTTCGTGGATTTCTTGCCTATCAGGATTTCGGATCGAATGCCTCAAAATGATTGCTGGTTGCTGGAAGTTTTAACTAGATAGAACTGCAGTTGCGTGTATTCCTATTTAATTTTCGGTTAAACACTTCCATTTGCATTATCTGTTTAGCGTATATATGTAAATGGCGGTGCTGGTATTAAATAGCGCGATCGTACGAGGTCGAAGGGTCCACCGTGCTTCCTGTTATTTTGTTGCCCTAAAAGGGAGTCGCAATGAGCAACGATAATTCTTTTCTGAGGAACAGGATTTTTTAATACCGGCGGAATTTTTCTTTGCAAATGTTGCACTATTTCCATAATAACCTCATAAGTAATTAAAACTGATCGTTACCATGCAACTGATGTAACGATAAGTAACAACTATGTAGACTAGTATTAATCTAATGCCTAATAAAGGGAAACACTTCCTCGATCTTCCTTATTATCCTGTCGTTCAAAATTGAAGCCGGTATTTTTAACACGATCCTCACGCATCCTACCACACCTATCCCCCAACTACCACTTACATAGTCAAGCTTCCTTATTTCGACGTTATTTTTCAAGCGTAACGGTAAATGGCACAATCACGTGTAATATTGTGCTAACAGCAAACAGTCGGAAAACAGTAAGCTAGCTAAACCTCCATTAGTGGCTGTAAATCAACGACAGTTATTCACAATTTGATTCACGGCTTTAACAGCGGCGTCACGACGCTTAACAGTGGCCAATCCAGTAATTCGACGGTGCACCTATTCCTTACGAAATTCGCAGGTACACGAGGCCGGTAAACATTGCTTACCGTAGTGCACGGGGACAAAGGAGTGGACGATCGGTACCATAGTGTACCTAGCGAGCGATGTCGCCGTTATCTTCGCGAGCCACGATCGTTTCTCACCGCCTAAGTATACGCTCATTGGCGTAAGAAGTCTTGCCTGTGTAATCTGGGATGTTAATCGGGCAACATCGACTTGTATTACGGTACAAAGTAATGTTTGTAATATACCACCGGCCGGTGGTGAATTAGTTTGGACGTTCAATGAAAATCCGACTGACCAGGGGCACGCTCGACATCGTTCATTAGATGTACGCGTGGATTAAACTTGTTACGCGTTTACGTGCACACATCAATCGGCCACGAGATTCGACGCGTTTGAAAAGGAACTTGGCCATTAATTGCAGGATGGAATTTCACTTCCAGGTTGATTTAGGGCGGTGGATTTAAATTGTGATTGCGCAGCATTTTTTGTATGTTACTGTTCGAACAGTGCGGCCTAGAATATTTTAGATCCTCGCAGCTTTGTTACGTTTTGGAACTTGAAAGCTTGAAACTGTTCTATTACTATATAAGCAATTGCTAAGCGGCCGTCCAATATTGTAATATAGATGAAATATGGAAAGTGTATTATGTTCGTCAAATTTTATGTAAATACTAACAATTCAACTACAGTTGCCACTTGTCATCAAGATATTATAGACAATCATTAACAGTTTATTATTCTGTCGTAACAGTGCACAGGGTTTTATCAAAAAATGAATAAGTATTCCGTTTTCGAGAGCACCGGTGCAAAAGAAAACTCTCGACATCTTTCATTCAGGGTGTATTAAACAGACTTCCACTTGGCGCGGCTGAATCGACCAGATTTTCCACATTAATGACAGCGGAATAATTCACGTTCCCCAATGGAAAAAAAGCACGATTCCAATTACTCGCGGCGTTTATCGCTGGTAACGGAATAAGCGAGACGTTTCAATTCGTCTCGAAACAGAAGAGATAACAGCCAGACGAGTAATTAAGTGTTAGATAATTTCTTAATTGAATTCGCGGGCTCCGATGCGTGCGCCGATGTGCACTTCCGGATCAATTAGAACACGCCATCTTGTTTCCCTGTGCATCCGTCGGCTACACGACCGAATCGTTACTTTCTTCCAATTTTCGTTTCTTCGATTACTCATGGAAATTGTAAACGATTAGAAATTTTGTTTTGAAAATATAGGCAACACTATTATCCTCTATCAGAATTCAGTAAATTTTAAATCAGAGAGAAAAGAGATTAGCAAATTCCTAATATTTGCCAGCATTACAGATCGTTTCATTGATCGTCACGTTTATGTTGCACAAAGATGCGACACGTCTCAGTTCTATTATCGTCGCGATTTCAGCATACAACGGAAAATGTATGCATTTCTAAAGATGCACTGGCTCAAACCTCGTAGAGTAACATTCAGAAACCGTTAACAATTTTTAAGAACACGTTCGTATCCCGCCCGCCTCGCTATTCAAAATCTATTGAAACCTGTGCGTTCCGTTGCAATGAAGAATATCGAAACAGCGCCGTAAATATACAGGCGCAGGCCTAATCTAATTTTCGATCACCAACGCGAACGGCAATGCCGAACAGCAAGCCCGAGGCCGCCATTTTCCGTAATTCCAGATCCCCATCTAGAACCGACCGATTCCCGTGTCCGCAATTGAATCGCCACACCGCCCATTACAACAAATTACATATTAACGTTCACGGATTTACATTTTATTGCACATTTACCTACTACGCAATAATTTGCCATTGCGAACGATCGAGATAATTGACGCGCAGCGTTCGCGGGGATTGGCGGACAGCGGTCTGTAATAAATAATTACCGAAGCAAGACATTGAACGCATCCTTTTTTTCACGCGATTTTAACGACGCCCAGCGACGGAACGGAGGCGAATAATCATAGTGCGCTGCGCGTAATGATTCACGGTAAATTCTTTGACCTAGCTTATTACTTTAATTAGGAGCGCTGGAACGATTGCGAATAGACGGGGGCGGGGTGGGAGACACGTGACAAGCAGGGAACGAAAACTTTGATCACCTTTATTATAAATGTTGATAAATTTGTAGAGAGCATGGTAGAAACGCGTTCTCGTTGGCGTCCATTTATCGTTCTACGAGTATTTCGTTGCTGATGCGACGTGCTGCGACCGCGGGAAGAAACGGTGCATTTCCATTACGATACAATATTTGTTGGTTTAGTTAGGAATGGTAACGACAAGAAGATAGTTTCTTTTCAGTTGTTCAATGTACATTTTGTATAGGGGAAAGAAAATATGGGTAACATTCACCGATTCCTGTTATTAGAAACGAAGTTTAACTATCTGATGTTATTCGATCTTGCGTTCTTGTTAGGGATGAAATAGGTACAACTAGGAATTAAATGGGATTTTAACAAAGTCTGGAAAGATGCGCGTCAGAAATATTTTTAATCGCGACGCGAAATTATAATTATAATTATACGAAACCCCTTCGTGGTTTGTTATGAAATTTTGTATTACAATTGTGCAACCAACAGGGTTTTCGTGAAAAATAGAGAAGCCGGTGTAACGTGCGAAAGTGCGATTTTAATACTAATATGGCATCGTGGTTTTCATATTTACCATAATATCGCCGCAACTGGCCGTCATATTTAAGAATTTCGAGCAGGCGAACGATAATGATTTTAATCCGACTAGATTTTCACTGCGATCAAACGCCGAGGAACAATTTGTAAATCAGATCTTAGAGTGCCAATTAAGTTTTTAATGATTTAATGAAAATTCAGATGGAAACCTTAAATTCCGCGCGGCACGAAATGATAGTGAGCATTGCGATAAAAAAAAAGAGATAATTGTAAACACCGGGAGGAACTGAATTAATTTCGCTGTTCTCGCGATAAAAATTCATTGCACGCTCATTTATTCTGTTCTACTAATTGGAGAACAGATACGCGGTTATTTATAGCCTCTCCGCTAGTGAGAAGTTTCTTCTTTTTTTCCTTTTTTTTTCAGAAAATTCCATCGACGATGAAAGGTGTATCAACGTAAGCAAGTACGTTGTACGTCCTCGTTATACGAATCCATTCTGTGTGATTTCATTAAGCATAAAACAGGCTCGCTAGCAGCAAACGTACACTCATTCATCATTCAGCGACCGACAGGAAACTTCTCTTTACTTTGCGTTAATCTAATCCAAGAGGAGCAAGACAATTTCACTTCATGTACTTCTTATCAATGGACACTTTACTTCGCGTCATTTCGTTCCGTGAAAAATATATCGACCGAGTAGAAAAGGAAAAACAGGAGGAAGAAATACTTCTCCGGTTCAGGAATATTTAATTAATGCATAATTTCACTGTTGCGCGTACACTTACATCGACAGGCCAATAATAGTAAAAGCGATTCACATATTCACGTATGTATATTCAGGAGCCCGATTCACATACTTCTGGCTCATTTATCTAAAAATAATTCCACTTCGTGTACTTCTTATCGAAGTGCGCTTTACTTTGCGCCATTTTATTTCGTTGCAATTGTGCATACTGATCAGCTCGTACTATGCTTCAGATTCATCATCAGCGCCCTGTTCTATCGGCAACAAATTAATACATATCTATATTCACTTCCTCGAAACATCTCGCCCTTTCATTTTAAAACAAACTCCGCTACAGGAGTGTCGTGTCGCACGGAAGACATCCTCAATTGCAAACCGTGTGACACGGAGGATAGCCGGATACGGGAACGTGCACGTATCATAGCGAGGGGGGTTAACGCGAGTTCGATGACCAAACACCGATAGCGTCAGTTACCCGGCTAACAGAAAACCCACGACATCTCGCGATCTTTTTACAACAAATTCGCTGGAATTAGGGTCGCCACTGTTCACGCTCGCGGTACGTGTGAACACCGGGGTGCCGGTCGGCCGGCGTTGCTCCCGCTTCTAGCGGTCCCAGCACTCCGTGGACGGCATGAATATTCATGGATTTTCCGGACGTCGGGTCGCCAGGTACGCGAGCGTGCGTTGCTCCCAATTTGTCACACACCGTGGCATTATCCCATTTCGCTAATAAAGTAATATCACGGAGAGGTGTCCGCGCGCACAGCACCGGCCGATTCACCGTCTTTCTTTTTCCCGGCTGCTGCCATGGCGCGCAATTATGCAACTTGGTAATTGCACGGCGCCCTGGCCGCCAGGTAAGCCGTATCATCGCGTAACGAGACGCGACTTTATTACCGAGTTCCTTTCATCCGGCCACCTCCAGCTGGGCGACGTGGAAAAGGGAAGGAGGGCGACCGTTTTATTGTTTGTTTTGTTTTTTTTTTTTATTTATTTTTCTTCACCTTTTTCGAGGACGACCGTCGACGACAGAGGCTCGCGGCGAGAACTGCGCCTCGCAGCACGAGGCTGCGTAGACATTCACCTTCGAATCATTTGATTTAATGAGCCGGCAGGCGAGGAAAAATAGTCTATTCGCGCGTTTCACTGTGTTGCAGGACTATAGACGGAGGCTCAACGGATCGGCAACAGGGGGAGGGCGAGATGGTCGACGGTGTCAAGGTAAGCCGTTGGTCTTGATCGATTTTATCGAGGACGATAGAAGTCGTTCCCTTCTTATTCGCTAGAGGGGCCACGTGCGGTTATATTCCTCGGCTTTTTACTTTTTCGCTGAAATTTTTGATTGCGTTATGATGGCCGTTCGGGGATATAACGTTCCGATAACACGGGTGTGTTGCCCGGCAATAATGTAATACGTGTGTCGTCGAGTCGTGATGCTAATTAGATTTCTTTTAACGACCGTACCCTTTCGCTCAGACGCTGGTAAGATCTTTATCGGGGCGCTCGTTGCATTTAATGCCTGTACGCGATGGGGACTTGTATGCCGTGTTGCGGGAAACTTCTGTCTAGTTTCATCGCGATTACCGTTCGTTTATATCTGTCGAGGTATTGGAAATATGGGTTCTAATTGAACTAATTTAACTACGACCGTCCTGGATAAATAAATATATCACCAAGTATGTATCTATTAAAAATCTACAAATATGTCCGATGGTTTAACGTTGTTATTGTTGACAGTGCAAGACGTTCGATTAATTGGGCAATATAAATGTAAACAAATTACTCAATATACGGTATCATATAGGGTTCTTCAAACCACCATTTAATTACTTCTGCGTCATTCGAATTAACATTTTACAACCCCGCGAACCTTGCAGCTCATCGTTGCTACTTTTAAAACAAATCATACGCTCCCCGCGCATCGCGTACACGACGCTTCCATAATTTTTGTTATTACTCCCCGCATTATCGTAAATAATTGCGCGATCGATGCACCCATTATTCCAGGGCTTAACAGCCACATAAACCGATCTCGGGTCGTTCTCCGATCCCCTTCAAATCTGTCCATAGACGAGTACACCCGATATACAGAGATATCCACGGTATTTGCCGGCAATACGGGCGAGCCTCGTCGGGTAATTAGAGTTTTTCTTGGTCGGCGTGGCCGCGTTTGCTCGTCAAAGATCGGCCGACCGATGCAGATAGTCCGCGAGAAACCGCAGCGTGTCTCGAACCGGTATGCCGAAACGAAAAAAAGTCGCAACAACATCGAGTGCGTGTCGCACGATTCCGAGGACACCGATTTCACGGCAGATACATTAATGCGGGGCCCAGCTCGTGCACGTTAGAAATCGTCGAATAAATTTCCATCGGGACACGCCCCTGGATGCTCGATGATAATTCACCGTGCCCTCTTAAGTAACGGAGTACCTGAATCGCGGGAAAATTGTTCGGTGCGCGTCGTATAGCTTATACACCTTCTTATTATGTATATGTGCATTCGTGGTGCGCATTATTTAATGCCGAGGGGCATAGACACGTATTTGGGGGAATGGTGATTACACGTTCCCGACGGATTCGCTTATTTAAGTCGCGCAATTATTAATATCGTTGCAACCGAGATTTATCAGGGCAGGGGAATATATGGTGTGAAAAGTGAATTAGTAGGTCGTTGTATTCGTATCCACGTACGCTATCGTAATAGGAATAAAAAAATTCGGAGTCCCGTTTATGGAAATTAATTTTACTTCGATATCTCGCCCAACGCTGGACCGACCGAAAAATTATTTGTACCGCCTAATGTCCCCCCCTTTGTACCGAACAACTATTGTAAGAACAGTTTTTTTGATAATCACAATCTCTCGTGAGTTATTTCACAAAGTCGATTACGAACTCTTATTGTTCTTACTTAATAACTAATGAATACGATAAAATTGTCTAAAAACGATCGATTACCGTATCAGGTGAACAGAAAGCCACGTTATGCACCAAGTAGAAATTAAATTCAATTAAAAATAACGCACTTGGAAGTTGGCGTATAATGCATCGGACACCAGTAGAATGAGCCGTCGATAGAATCAGTGGTCAGACATTCACATCTGCAACGTATTTTAAAAATAAAGCTATTCCATTTAACATCGCCTAATGCTGCTGTCCACATAATCCATAAACTACTTAATTGATCCTAAAAAAAACAGCCCCTGGTGTGCAATAAAATGAATAAAAATGCTCGCTGGAAAAAGAAAACACCTCCAACCTCGATACAGTCATCGCCCCATGCCGTGACCCACTTTCCGCGAACAAAGTACCCGGAGGTACGGAAAATTTCACGGGGAAAGATTTTTCAGGAACGTCGCGGGGCAGCAACAATTGGCTGCGTCGCTCGCGGGTGAAAAACCGCAGCCCTCTCGAAGAGCGGCTCAATGAAAGGCGAAACGGCCGCGTTCGCGATCGATCGACCCGATTGGGTAATCGGGCTTTCGAGGACGGGCTGAAAAGTCGCCCGGTTAAAAGATGCTCCTTTGCCCCGGGGCGCACTTAATCTTATCGGCGTTGGGCTTTTGTCGGCCGGTTGATGCTTTCTCGAAGCTTTCTTATCGGTCCACGAGGAGCGCACGACTCTTGCCTCGCTTCCGCTTCGCTGCATATCGCCTCGTATCGACTCGTTTCCACTTTTGTCGTAGCCGGAACGACCGGTAGAAGACGAGCGTGCACCGTCGCTTTTAACACCGACGATACACGCGATATCCGTCGACGATATTCGTTTTGTTATCGGTGTACTCTATTAGCGACGCGATTGGACGTGCCTCCGCTTCGCGATAGTTTGTTAGTTAGAAGACGGGCTAACTTGGGTAAATATGTAGCAAGTGTTACGGGAAGTGATTACGGTGGGAATCGGTTAATGGTATCGGGTCGGGGTGAAGGGAATGCGGGCGTTGCTTGTTGCGGAGAACGCGGTGGCTTTAATATTTCTGCAATTGGCAGCTTGTTTCTTTAGTATTTGATTAGACGATTTTATACGTTTGTAGATTTTGTATTTTATCGTAGAATTCGCCTGCATGTTTGTTCATTTATTTATTGATTCGGGAATTCTTCTTATCGGGGCGTTTTCGTGATGCTTCGTGCAATATATTGTACTGACTTATGAGGTACTGTTGCAATGTTATATTTAGATGTGGTTGTTATGCTGGTAGGGCCAATTTTAATAATAATAAATTTCGCGCATTTAATGAATATGCGACTGTCTATAATCTTCGAGTAAATGAAAACGTGTTTGCAGCAAGTTTAAGGGTAGCATAGATTACAATCATTACCTCTGTTGGCCTTAAGTTAATAATAGCACATTCAGACATGTACAGCTATTCATAAATATATTGAACGATCATGGACACCGGTGAATGGTTCCCCAATAACCTCGGATAGCTGTTGATTTCATTATTTCGGTAACAACGGAAGCGACTAACGAGAATCTAGATACGCAATTCGGGCTAACTATAATTGGTATTTAACGTATTTAATTGATGACAAACCTGGTGAAAACCAGCAACACTTTGCTGTAAACAAGTTTCCTTAATGTCTATATCAGACAGAAACGCGAGCCTGGAAACGCAACTCCCTGTGGTAACGACTCGCAATCAATATTTATGAGGAAACGCGGAAACGCCGGAAAGGTAAAGAGAAAGAGCAAGGAACAGAAGTTACGTTTCATTCGCTCTTCCAAAATAAGGTTTCATCTTTTTATTTCTTTTCTCCCGAAGAGACAAATTTGTATCCATCCAACGTTGGTCGTTATTTAAGCAACCCGGGGCTATTAACTAAGTAACGACGTCAACATTCCCATTCACAAAAATCATACACAGGCTACAATCAAAAGCCTTGCGTGTGATAACCCATTCTCTCTGGTATACATCCAACTGCACAATCCATAACGACCTCAAAATCTTTTTCGTCAGCGAAGAAGTGTTCAAATTGCCATCACTGTACCATCAAAGAAACAGGGACCATAAAAACCCGCTGATTGCAGAGCTGAACAACTCGCCAAATGACAAAAGGAGGCTAAAGAAACAAGAGCCAACTGGCTCGCTAAAGACGCAGAGGGAAGAAATCCAAACTAATGATTAAAGAATATGCCACGAAACAATTTCGAAAACTAGAGCAGCATCGTCACTGGATGACGACTCTACACGTGTCAATTTCAATCAATGCATTCACTTGACAGCCAAATTCTATGGAGTAGATTGTAAGTTTGCTGTAAAAATTAAAAAGGAAAAGGCATTCCAATTCCAAGTTATACGAAGCTCGACGAAATAAACTGGACGAAGATTCAAATCCTCTAATGCCTATAGTGTCACAGATATAATTAAAAATCCACGGCCAAATCAGAAAGACGTCAGCTTCCCCGCTCGGTCCGAACGGTGCCAAGCAAAAAGGAACTTCTTATTCGACACCAACGCTCAGCAACAAGCGAAGAGGAAAAGAAACGACGCCGCGTACAGCCTATACCATGAAATCCCTAAAAACCCAAGGGTCACGACCAGAAGATGCGTGTCTCAAAGGGGGCCAGTTAGCCCGTGGATTCACGAATCCAGGAAGCGTGTTAGCTGGAACGTCGCCGTTCCAGCGATGCATCGCGGTTCAGCGGCATTGTTGTGGACGAACGGCGAACGAAACGGAATCTAATCTGATGGCGCGGCGGGTCCACCTAATGGGCAAGCCGTGTCGGGACACGCACCTCTGCTCTCCTCGCTCGTGTCCCCGGTCGAGAAGGCTAAAGTCGTGTTCGCCCTGTCCGATGACGATATCACCCTGACGCAATCGCCATACGTAATGCAGCTCTCTCTCTGTGACTGCGCAAACGATGCACCACGAGGATCAAGAGCGCGTAACCGGACGCGTGGGTTATCCTCGGGTCTGTGACGGGACACTGGACCAGCTGCTATCAGAGGGTTAGGAACTTCCTATTTCTGCTGCGCTTTTGTTATTAAAACGAGAGGTGGACTGGTTGGGGAGATTTTTGCACAGGGTGTCCTCACCCTGGCAAACTCTGTCTGTCTGAAATGTGTTCGTCATCTCGATCCATATGGGTAAATGTTTCCAACGAAAGTTATAGGGTTTCAGGGGATACATAATATGGTGATAATAGATCCTCGACGAGTGGCTCTGTAGGGGCGACACGATGGTCGCTTTTGGTTTTTCAAACGGAACGTCTCATTTTGTACGTTTGTTTTCGATGGAACATCGAGCTCTGTGTACAAAAGTACTGACGCATATTTACCCTAAACCTCACCGGTATCGATATACTGATTCAATCAGTTGACTAGCGACGAACGTTTTCGAGCACAGTGCCCTAATTAATTGCAATCGCTGGTCTCGCTTACTTCCTACAGAAATTTCTTCAAAAGCCACGTCACTCGTTGGTTAAAACAGCGACAGGATTATACAGCGACGAGAAACAACCCGGAAGAAAAGCACTCGTCCAATTACTCCTATACAAATCCCGGCCAGTCTATTCGAACTTCCATTAAAAAAAAAACAAAAGAAATGGGAATAAAGCCAAGCAGAACAAGCGCGGAAACACGAGCCACGGGATCAGGGCCCGGCCCGTGTTCAATTCCAACTATAAACAGGAACGAACGCAAATTGAATCGGTTCCATGGCCTCCATGGTGGAGCCCGTAACGTTGTCACCGGCAATTCTCGAGGCTTTCCACGCCGTAACGGAATTCCCTCGGTCCAGCGACACAGGCGGCGCGATTCGCGCCATTTGTCCTGGCCATAGCCGGCACGACGGAATCTACACTCGTTAAGCGAATAAATTCAATTGGAAAGCCGGCCTTTTTGCCGATAGCACGGCGCGCAATGCGTCTTGGCGACACCGCAACGCCAACTCGAGTCGTGTCCTGGCCGACGCCGACATCCACTACGTACATGGCACCGATGCTGCGGCTAGGTGAAAAAAAAGGTGTCTCGCACTGTCTCGTCGCTGCCAGGCTTGATTGAAATTTGAAATTGAAACCGTACGCTTCGCGTATGCGCCTGCGCGTGGACGCCGCTATGCTATCCTTTTTTAGCCCTTCCGTTTTTTCCCCGTTGATGCTTCCAGTGAGATTTTTACGGGATTGGCGTTAAAAGGGAAAGTGAGCGACGGATGTTACGGCGGAATGGAGCGGAGGGTGATTTCCGGAGAGGTCAGAATTTTGGGCGAGAACCGAATCGTTGTTTGGAGCGATGAGACTGGCCGGGACGAAAGGGGTTAACTGGGTAATAGTTTACTTGGTAACGAGTGGTTCAGGCTGATTCGGAAGCGCACGGTTTAATCATTGAGATGCTTAAATTGTTCAGCGGGGTGGGATTTAAAATGTGCAGTGCAATTATAAGGGAAAAGAGCAGGTAACGAAGAATTAGTATTGGCATTGTCTGATGAGAGGCAAAATGTTATTTTACGTAAGCTAGCGAATTTGTCACGGTTTAACGAAACATTGTTTCTAATGAATTACGACACTAATTTGCACATCGCGGTGTCGTAGTAGTAAACGAAATTGAATCAACGAAGCAGAAAAAGATTACTCATTTCTTGTGTAAAGAGTAATCTTTAATAAACACTGTTTATATTCTGTACGTGCAAACATATAATAAACACGATTGATATGCTTCCATGTTAATTTTTGTTCAGGGACTATCTAGAAGTGATAACAGAGACATGTTGTCGGATTAACCGGTCATTCATTTGTCCGGCAAGGGGTTCGGTCCCACAGGGATAATAGTAGTCTCTATTAAACCATTAAAGTAATTGTACAATTATACTGCTGATTACGTAGTGTCTATGTAGATGTTACTGCAAAGCCTAACTTCACAAGTGACCACTATTTTCAACATATAGAAACAGATTACACAAAAACCTCACCCTTCACGTACGATGTGCAATAAAAACGAAGGCTCCAAATCTCACGTTCCTTCTTAAAATCAATTGATTGGGAGGAACAATCGGGCTGAGTAAAATTATACACGAATGCAACTCATCTAAAAGGCAAACCATCTCGCTTTATATATTACGCAACAATATAACAGCCCGTTATCGAAATCCACCATCGACCACCATTATCAGCCCGAAGTTAGCCGGTGACGACTAACGATTCGTGCCTCTCAGGGTCGGGAAAGAAGGTGTCGGTCCACGGTGGTCCTTTTAAAGATGGAAACCGAACGTTCGCAGGAGGCAAAAGCAGTATAACAGAAGAAGAAACGTAAGTACAAGTTGCACGCGAGGGTTCCCGGTGGCCGCTTGTCAGCGCTATCTTCGCCTCGGCTCGCGCACGTTTCCAATTCCTTCTCCCTTTCTCGTTCGAGTTTCTTTCGGTTCACGCGGGTGCACGCGGGTATCCGTGTCTTTCACGTGATGTATATCGACCGTTTGGCGACAATCATCGGCCGCGGACGAGCTCTCTCACGGAGCCAATTACAAGCGTGGGGCCGCGCGGGTACGTTGCGATTTATTTTCTTGCCCCCTTACTTTCTCGCCACGGATTTCCGTTTACCGAGATTGCGGGCCCTCGATTCCGGGTGTAACTCGCGTCTCTGCGGATCGTTCGGGTCAACAGGTGCACGAAAGTGGAGAAAATTTGGCAGGGTTGGTTCTTAAGATTGGTAGATTTTCGTAATTGGTTGCGAGTTTAAGTTATCTTTTTTTTATTGATGATACGCCCCTTGCGTACCGGTGGCATTTTTACATCGGTATAATGAAAAGCACGCATTCTATTGGCTAAGACATATTTTTTCGCTGCTAACATTCCTTAGCGAAATTTTAGCAGGCACTGTTTCATTTACTGTCCAGAACTGTACCAGGTATGTATCTTGCATTAACCGCCCTCAATTTGGCTTGCCCTTTGAAAGGATTTAACACGGAATATTTCTATCCTGTCTAGCACACGGTGTAACGATAATTTGGCAAAGTGTGCGACACAATGACAGCTTAGTGTTCCAAATTAATCTGCCATTTAATGTTCATCGTTCGAGGAAATAATTCATGATTTCCGAGCTGTGTATTATACATTTATCTTACCCTCCGAAATCATCGCACGGTATCATCGCTACATTTTAATAACAGTTAAAGAGTAATTGATTCTACCGTCGTGACTGTCTAAATATCCAAAGAGACACGAATTGTATCGGTTCCCCTCGAATTTACCCATCGCTGGATAAACGACTCGCGAGGTACGAATTCCGCGGCTAAATTTGCAATAAGACCACGGTCTGATTAGAACGGGAACCTCGGTGTAGCAGTAACACGACGGTCTCGTTCCCATTTACGGAAAAAACGTTTCTCTCATCGCGTGACCCGTCGGTTCTGGTCGCCTGCTCGATTCTCGTTGCACATGCACGCGTTGCGTACGCGCGCGTGGGCCGTCACGTTGCATCCTCCTCTTTTCTTCGCTCTGTGCCGGTATTCGCGTGGTTTCCCTAATCAGTGATAATTAAGACGCGACTTCGCTTGAAGTGATACGGTACGTGATTTATTCGGCTTCAATTTTTCCGCGAACCAACATTAATTCTCCCGTGAGCTCGTCTCTAAATGGAGTTATTGACAGAGTAGGAGAGGTATATTACGGTGTGGAGAATAACTGCACCACCGTTGTCATTTTTTTAGATTGTAGTCCTTGAATTAACGAGAGAGGGGGTACGGTTAATTATTAAAATTCCTCATTTTAAAGACCTGTGATTCAATCGTTTGGATTTAATGTTGTTATTGCGTTCCAATTGCGTTGGCGCTATGAATGCGCGCCTGTGAATTCGAAAAAGTTAGAATCTACCACCAAAGTGAAACACTATATAAGAAATTATTCATTTAAAATAATCGTAACTGCATTTAATATATATGTATATTACGCAAAGTACGAAACTTCTATGACTTTTTCGCGAATGTTAAATTAGCATTCGTGAAATTTATTCGACATTATACACCATGCATTACAGTGCATCCCTTTAAACGACATACATTCAGCATATTTATCAGTTTAAATTACAAACCGGAGTTCACTCTTCGTCTACTGAAATCTTGAAACAAAAGCGGCAGAATTTCCGCAGAGCAGAAAAAAAAAACAGTAACTCGATGCGGTCACAGTTTCGTGAGACCTAAACGGAGAAAATCGCCGCGTTTCTACAAACCGATTCCGCTCGGACGGCAAAGACGAGCGTTTCGTTCGCGAGGTAAATTGTCCGTGGAGCGATTAAATGAATAATTCATTTCTAAATTTCATCAGTTACAGCAGGTTCGTCGTACTCTCCCAGCGGAGAAGGTGAGACACGCTGAGGTAACGGGCGAAACAGATGGAAAGCATCGCGTTGCTCACCGTCGTTTCGCCATCGTGTATCATTTACCCGCGCGGACACGCTAGGAGACGCGCGTTAACGCGCCGGCACACGCGACTTCATGGCGATTTTATTGCGGCGAGAATGAAGCTACGTGGATAATGATAGCGTTGGACGAAGAATATTGAAGTTTTTCTAGACTTTCCCATGTCCACCGATAAAGATGACTACAGTTAATTATAATAAGTACACATTGTGTGGAATAGGAACGAGAGTCTCTATTTTATTTGATTGATAGAATCGGGTAGAAATCCCAAAACCCCAAAAATCCCAAAACCCTTTGGGATAGAATCAGTCTGGCCAGAGCGAAGGCAAACGAAAGGATCCCTTGTTGCACGGGAAGTTCGGCAACTCGAAAATTCAGAAAAATTGGAAACTTTGCACAAACGTAGGTTATATTATGCTAACAACGGAACAACTTTAGTTTGCTGTACAATTTCGATAACACATGTTAGACAGATTAAGAACGAGGAAGTCGTTGAATGACCATTTAACAGAGATATACAATTGTATTTCTCCCTTATTAAACGTCATCATAAATTGCTTCAACGATACCTATATATTAATAATTTTAAAGCAAACAATCTGAAACAGGTCAGCTCGACTCGCCTGGCAGTTCTAGTGTGTTGTTTTATATTTCGACAGGCTTCCTATTTTTCCCAAAAATTTGTCTGGAGTGTTAATATAATATAAAACTACGAAACGAACTTCATCAAATTCTGTAACTCAATATATACGTCACGTTCTACTCGATTCACTCCAAAAACAGTTACAGCACATCGAACGCAAACACGTGCACCGTTTACACATATTACACACCCGAGTACGCGCAGGCTCCACGCGAGCGCGGTTAGAACGTATGAAATCTCCGCGTCCATCTCGATTGGAAACTCACGCCGGTTCCGGGACGGCATTTCTTCACGCGTGCTGAAACGATTTTCCGTGGGAGGACGCGGGGAAATCGTTAAGCCGCGATTCGCGTGCAACCGAGGGCGACATTACGCTTCTCCTGCGAGCGCAGGTGTGTTCGTGAATCACGACTATTAAGGGACACGCTGGCTCTCACGGGCTCCCATCCTCGATCATACACGGTAGAAAAAGCAATTTCCGCGGTGCCGTTAAGCGCGGCCGTACACGTGTATCGTCCTGCAATTAAGTCGATCGGGAGAGACGTTGCTCTATTCGTTGCTATTTCCGCGTCCATCGTGCTAACCCCTTCGAATGATGTAATCGACGATTTCGTGCGAAATATTGCGAGCAATAACCATTAACATTCACGCATTATTTATTTACCATTTGCCTTATGGGGCTGTTTATTGTTTCGCATGTTTGATCCCTCGTTGCCCCACGGTACTCTGTTTTACCATTTATATTAAAGACAGAAAAGAGTTCTCAGGTAAGATGAAAACGAACCAAGCCTCTGAAAACTATTTTCAAGCTTCAACCACGATTTAATCGTTAACCATTCGCAGCCAGAATTATGTTCACGGCTGTAAAAAAAAATGTGTGCCACGCGAGAGACAGATATATCAATCTGTAAAGACAAATCAACATTGAATTTACAATTTTCAATAATTTTCCTGTATATATGAAAGCTTAATTACAAAGGTTCGTAACTCCATTTAATAATGATCATATTCTTTCAAAACGAACAAACCTTTAAAGATAACCACCCAGACCATATTAATTCGTCTACTATCCGCTGAAGTTAAACGTTAAAAAGTAAAGGACATTTCATTTCCTTTGTACGGTCGCTGTGTACTTAACTCTGTATCCAGCTTCCGGTATCATCAATGTGTCGGCTATCGGCCGCACATATCACAGCAACAAGTCTAACAGGCCAGCCTTCTCTGCGCAACGTATACACACAGAAAGAGAGAGGGAGAGAGAGAGAGCTTTTTAATTAAACGCTCCAAGGCTGAAGGGGGTGGTTCTCCCTCCCACCCTTCAATGGCCCGGGAGTTCAAAGTCGAGGCTCGGGCAAGTCAATATCAAATACCTCGGAGCTAGGCGGAGCGGTAAGCGCAGAATAAGCCCACCGAGCAGAGACAGCTAAACCGATACCATCTGACTCTCTGCAGGATCAGCCAAGTCTCTTTTCTCGCTTTGCTGGCCGCCAGACCACGATCGCGTCCTCGAAGCAACCGTCGCGTCGATCGACAACTGTTCCGACAATCGGGGGATTTCACTCTACGGAGATATAATGGACACGTTGTCTCGCTTCTGGTAAAACTCTTACACGTGCATTCATGATTTTTGTTTGCTTCGAAGTGTCGATGGTTCTGGGCGCACATTTGCTGGGTCTTCTGAAGGGAAATTGTTAAGGGACAGTTCATTTGAACCCCTTTGCCAGGAAGGACGTATATATACGTCGTTAAATATTCAACGATTGTTCGCTAAGAATTTATAAGAATAAGTGTTTGTATGTCGTAGTCCTTCGATGTGAAGAAAATCTGTACTGTTGTGAGCATCTAAGACACTTTCAGTTTGTATGCTACCGTAGCGAAGGGGTTAATGTGCTTAGGGTGGTTTAAATTAAATTGTACTGTATATGTTGTGTTTCGCGTGGTGAAGCTATGGATGGTTTTTGATTGCTCAGAATATAGTAGACGTTGTAGCTGAAACCTTCTTATGACAGATGAATTAAATTTTTAGTTTAAACAATCTTCATCTTCGGGATTATTTGATTGTATTTCACATTCAAGTATGAGCTTCCATAATTTTCGAGACGATTTAGTAGATACTAGGTAGAATGGGGAGCTCTTGGGCTGTAATTTCAATATTATATTGCTTTAAATTATGCCCAGTATAATATTTTTGCAGAGACTACATAAATTAATAATATAATCTGCGGTGAACTAAATCCCTGTTTCTCAATGTTTACAAGTTTCTCAAACCTTTGTTCGCAGCAATTTCTGTTGCTTGGATATGAAATATTCTTGAACAGCGTTCTTTATTCCTCTGTCGCATTAAAATGTTCATGAACCAGAAAAGGTTTTATAATATTTCAATTAAATTCTTTGACGTCTTTATAATCATTCTACTACGATCCATTCAATTTCGAATAGCTCTTCACTCGCATTCAGTTTTAAGCGAACCCAAAATTATCCCGATATAAAATATAAGAACATATTTTCGGTAATGCGCCAGCCCACCTTGCACACTTATTATACGAATCTTCAATTCGACGATTACGTACAAAATAAACTCTCTTCAACCCAGCATTTTCAACGAAAATAATTTCGTCTTATAAAATTACTCAACCAGTTAAATTTAAAATGCACCACCAAAGTATGACAATGTTTAATATAAGAACGAAAAACAACTGGGTATTACAATTTCAGAGGCTACAAAGTGCTGGTAGTTTTCCAATTTTCCACTTCCCTTCGGTTAACCAGTAATAAAAAAATTAATGAGAACAATTCCACGGTATGGAACCGAAAAATCAACTTACCCCCCCAAATTCTCCTCCAATCGAAACTCAGTATCGTCGGTAGCGTTTAAAAACAGCTTCCTGGCAACGCGTTGATTCGTTCCCCCGTTCTGTATCATGCGGTTTGTACTAAAAAACACACACACGCATACGCACACCAGAAACGGAACGAAACGATGGAAAAGCAAAGGGATGGACGGAGGAACGGGGGGTTGTTTCGTCCAGCCCCGTCGCGGAAAACGCAACGCAGGCAACGCTTTTGCAGCGATAACAATTATCCACGAGAGACTTCATTACCCATTCGCCGCGAGGCGGCCTCTATTCTTTATTTATGGACAAGCTCATTATTTCTGTGCAAGTAAGCATATGAAAAATTCTCTCTTCCCCACGCAGCCATCCCGTCTCTGTTTCCTCCGACTCTTTTGATTTCTCTGCTTCTGTTCCATCGTTGGTCGCCCCTCTCTTTCTTTCGTATATATCTATTTTTTCTAACTAGCCACCCCGCGCAACGACCGAGTCACGCTTTTCATTAAATTAGCCGCCCTCGGGCGAACGGAAAGATTTCTGGTTCTTTCTGTTGTGCGGATTTATTTCCCTCGCAACGGTGTTATCTTTGCGGATAGAACGACGCGGAGTATAGTGGGGGTTTGATACCATTTCTTTGAAGATCAGAGTACGGCTGGTGAGGAGGTATTTTCTGTGCACAATGGTCGTAACAACGATAACAAAATAATACAGTTCGAGAAACATTCAATTGGAACTTAAAATTGTGGGGAACAAAATATTATTATACTAATGATCAGAAGTATCAACATTGGTCCCTCGTTTGCACCCAGACACCCCGACATTAATCTGTTTCAAACCAATCATTCTTAATATCTTCAACGTGCATTTCATCGCCCGATTAAACAATCGTTCCGTCGAACCGTTCTCACAAATCCAACGAAGCACCGCAAAATGAACGATACATTCCGCCAATAAACCACAAACCCCCCCGTCGTAAAATCAGCCAGCTTAAATTACCTTCTGCGTCGACTACAAAGGAAAGAATTACGCGAGCGGTTCCCCAGGAGCATCGCACTTCCGGTACACAGTCCAGAACGCGCGAGATCCATGGAACGATCGCGGTGCCACCGTCTCGGCGACGAATCGCGATAAACGGCGTGGCAGCACTTATAAATGACCGGTAAATATTCATGTCGAGGCTGCGTCCGCCGGTGTTATGCAGATGAGAGGTATTCACCGCGGGTATTAGCCCCGTTTCAAACGAGACTCTATCTGTCGACTGTTTCTGTCGCCATCCGCGTGTCACGCACTCGGCGAAACATCGTGGAGCTATTTTTCGACGGTAGACGCGCGTCCACGGAGTCTCGAAAGCAAGGGGGTAATCTTCAGGCCGATTGTAAGACGTCAAATATGACGTCGCAAAATGGCCCGTCCGAAACAGGCTTTACGTACTTTGTAAAGTAGCAGGCATAGAAGTGAGGGTGCTATTAATGTTCATTTCGTACGATGTTCTATGTGACGAACATTTTGTCACCATATTACGTCATAAAAGGGACCATATTTAATTCTTTGGTGTACCGTGGCACAATTTTGACGACCCTTCTATTTTCTAATTCTTGCGGCAGGGTGTTGTACTTGTATCACTTAGCAGTGGGGGCATGCTATATTCGAGTTAAAATTATACTTCAAGTGATTAGATTAAAATGGGCATATAGCCGCAGATCGTAATCAATAACAGAAATAATATTGATTAATATACATATAGTAAGACATTCGAGTAAAAAATAGTAACCACTTCTGTAAACAGTAAACCCAGATTTTACCCAGAATCGTATCACGGTATACCTTCCGCGTCAATAATAAACGAAACAGGCAAAGCAGAAGCAAGAAAAAGCAGATGAAATTATTCTTCCTTTTTACCAACACTGTCGAACCTTTTCTGGTCCTCTGTATCTGAAAGGATTGAACCAGTGCATCGCTATTCTAATCCGCGTGACGACACCGTTTGCAAAATACCACTATTCCCCGGACCAGTCAGGTGTGAAACTGTTCGCAGACGACATTGCGTCTCTGTAGGGGGCGCCACAAACACTGTCGTCACAAAGTGGCCCGTGTGAAACGGCTTTAACGCTGTCCTCGCTTCCACGGAAGCGGCGCGCTCATCTTTCTCGTATCTACGATCGCACGTCGCGACACACGCGTCTCTGTCCCTGCCCTGGATACTCCAGCGCGGGAATAGCGAGAGCTACAGGCCACGGGAGTAGCTGGTCCCGTGTCCGCTGTCTCGTCGTGGGATTAATTTAGTATGCGGGGAATAATTAAGCGATTAATTAAATTCTATTGCGCCACGAAGGGTAGAGAGGGAGCGGTGATTGATGGGTGAGAGAGGAGCGACGAGGATCTTTTCAGGAGTGCCAATATGGAATGGCTTGGCTCTTCCCGGCGAACGATTGTCGATTTATCGCTCGGTTACTGTTCGGGCGCAGACTTTTTATTATTTTGTTCAACTGTTGGAAATGAAAATAGAAAATCGGGGAACGCGATATTACAAAATATTCCACAATTTAATTATTCGATCGAGGGAAACTGATTTTCCCGTAACCGCAATCTCTGGGCGAGACTGGACGTAAACGTGAGCGTTCACGCGACGGAAATGCTCGAATGAAGTCGACTCTCGCACAGGTGTGCGGGAAAACATCCAGCCGCCACGGGGACCGCTTAATTTTGCGGGAGCTGGAATCTGGTCGCCGCCACAGTGCAAAGGGCTGCCGCTCTTCGACCCCCTCGCTTCTCTTTCTTTCGCAGACTGTTCATAATCCGTCCGGACAAAGCGGCCACGCCAACGAGAGGGACGACAGCTTTCAACGAGATTATCAAACGATTAAAAGAATTTCCGCTTCCTCGTTTCACCCTCTTCCTTGTCGCTTTACATTTGGAAACAACCTTGTTTCAACCCCTATTCCGGTTTAATTTGGTGTCTACTTGTTTCTTAGTAATTGTGCTTCGTCTTTATCGAGTCTTTTTATTCCACTCTAGTGGCCAACCCGTGGTTACCATATCAACCGATTGAAAAATAAGTTATTCTATGTTAATCGCAAGGGTCAACAGTTGCACTAATTTCACACTGACATAAAGTAATCAATAAAACAACAGGAAGAAGAAGGAAAATCCTTTTCTATGTTTACACTTCTTGCCTTCTCTACCTCTAAACGCTTCAAAATTTTTCTCTCTTCAAATCTTTACGATACCAATTCTATTTACTGCACACGTTAACGTTCATACGGTTACTTCCTCCACCCCGTGGTGCCACGCCACTTGTTTCTCTATCACCTTCCACCTTTTTCCCCCTATTTGCATCTCTCTGTCGGCTCGTTCCGCTGCGTTTCTGTCTCTGGCCCATCGTCGGTCACCTCCCGGGCAATTTCGTGCGTGGCACGAAGAACGAACATCGTGTGGGAGGACGAGAAAAGAGCAGAGCGAGCACGAGAGGGCAGGATCGGAGGAGATTAGCCCCGGGAGGCTCCTTTGTGCAGCAATGAAAATGGCTTGTCTCAAAGAACCGCGACGGATACATTTTTAATTACCTCAAATATCACTCGGAGAG
Organism: Nomada fucata; assembly: GCA_948146005.1. NCBI lineage: Eukaryota > Metazoa > Arthropoda > Insecta > Hymenoptera > Apidae > Nomada > Nomada fucata. Next base: position 9,598,721 of record OX411275.1, on the reverse strand, counting down.
CTCGCCCAAGTTTCTTAATTAAATGTCATATTGCGCCCGCGGGCCACGGGATCCACCTTCGGCGTAGAACTTGTACACTGTCGACAGAAAGTTTCTACGGAACTAGCAATACGACATTGAATAAGGAAGACAGGGTTTTCTATGCATTTGGGGCTCGTTTTATAGGGGTCTAATATGAACGAACAGGGATAAAGCAAATTGACGAATTTTGGATATTATTCGGAACATCCGTAGTCAATTTCAGGTACCTTGCAGGAAGTCAGAAATTAGCAGCTGCGTGGCCTTACACTCTCAACATAGGATGCTCAAGATAGGATATTTTATGTCGATCAAAATCTCACAATACTCCAGTATCAATTGATACTTTTCATAGCGAAAATTCTCGCCAGCCATCAGCATAAGGGTTGGAATCAGTGTGCAAGGTATCCGAGTAAATATTGATTAGAGTTTATTCTCAACAAGGAGAAATGAAACGTGGGGGGAAAAGGAATGCAAAAGTGTCTTAGATATTTTTTAATCGTTCTATTCATTATTATTTACGTTCATCGCAATAGTTTTTCGATCTCATTAGCCTAATATTGACGCGGTTCACTAATAAATAGCATATAATCAATATTTTAATACAAATAATAATAACAATCGCAGATGGATTTTTGTAAAACACGTCGAAGACCCCGTACAAATCAAAAACATATTTCTGTCCCACATTTGCGAACATTCTCGATCAAAAATATCTAACAATATTTGCAAGAGCACAAAAAAACGATATTCTATATAGAATTCTATATAGAAATTCGAACAACGTAGCCGTACCTTGCCCGTAATTGATCGCTTTGCTCATAATTTCTCGTGATCCAGTTATTCAGAATCGTAAATATATGTATATATATATATGTACACCGTGCCGAAACTTTCTGTCGATACTGTATATCTACTAGAAGAATAAGAAGAGGCCGTCGCGGAGATGGAAACTTCCCAGGCATGGAAGATCTTCTCAGCCGGTCGGTAAATATTAGCAGTATTAATAATGGACCCGATGAAGCGCGACGAAGAAACTCTGATCCGAATTGCTGTGCCAATTTGCATTGTTCTTCGACGAAGAATAACAAGCTATCGTTGGAGAACCTGATTCTCCGGATGACCGATGAGCCTTCATTGTGCTCCCCCAAACCCCTCTGCACACGCTGATATTATTGATCAGCGACTCGATACTCGCGTTATGTTTATCAGATAGAAACTGTATATCGGTATGGCGGAACGAGATTCGGCGGTATTTCAGTAATTAAAGACCCCGTTGCCGCCGTTATTTTACCCCGGCCCGTACGGGATACGTAATTTGATATTGCGGAAACCAGGGTGCAGAAGGGTGCATAGAGAGGGGTTAGAATATAGCGCGATTGGGTTGATTAGATTGATGGATGCATACGGAACGGTTATCATTCTACCGATTCTTTATTACAACTTTAATACCTTCGCGGCGCACTGCAAATATTATTATTCTCCATATTTTACTCCCACCCCGAAATCTACTCAACGGGTTCTTTCCGATTTAATCCGCCCGCGAAACAAAATATACCCGCGCTACGCGCATGCAAGCTGAACACACCGACGTTTGTCGAACACCCCGGTAAACACGTACAACAATACGCCTACGTGTAATGGTATCAGTATTCGAGGAAGAGGTGCGAAAGACGATACGATACGACGGCAGCTCGGGTAATCTCGTAAAGCAACCGCTCTGTTCTCTCTTTCGGGCTGAAAATCATCTCGCAATAATCCTAAACAATTTGTCCATGAGAACTAGAAACGGAGCGGTGGCGTTGCAGAGATTCTCAGGCCACGGCTACTTATGCCGCTCGTGGAATTCCACGATAATAGAATTGCAATATGGCCGGCGGGTGGTATATTGGAATATTCGCCGACGCACAATCACCGACTAGCCAAGCGACTGAATTTGAATATAACAACGGTCCCGCACTCATACACACCGTTTTGCACGGGCATAAAGCACCACGGATACATATCTACAGGTTGGAGAAACGCACCGGGGACACGCTCGCGTTGCCTCTGTTTCTTTTCCATTGCACGACGACCACGGTTTCTTGGCTTTTTTAATCCAGTTCTGGCTGCGAGTCGGGGCACGGGGGCTAGTGTGTTGCGTCCGGAGAAGGAATTACGAGGAACGTTTGAGAAACTGTTAGGGCGGAGTGGGTAAATAATTTGTCGGTTGATTTCATAAGCGACCTTTGATACGACGCGGCACAATTCGGTCTTGGGGTAATTTTGTTCGAAATGATAATAGAACTTATATTATTTATTGCTTGCTTACTTTTGTGGGAAACGATCGATTCATTGAAATGATTGTTTCAAATTATTAATCGTCTCGGCCACCCCATTATTTTTACCTTGAAAGTTATTTGAAAGAAATATACTTCGTTTCACGTAAACTTCAATTAAATTACCATCGAATAATTTCCCATTACAGTGAAATTTATAGCCACGTAACAGACATCGCAAGGAAATCTGCGGAGTTCTATTCTTAAACAACGTCTCCGCGTCTAATAAAGGCTGCAGACACGTTTCGCAATATTTTGTTGCAAATACACCTCGAATTAAACTGCAAAGACTAATTTCAACCAATTCGGCAGCCAAGTTAAGCAATTGTTTCAGCTATAAAATTTCAATTGCAAAAGAGACTTAGCGAAAGCTTGCCAAACCATCGCAGACACCGGTGCATCTAAAATTCCTCAAGTTTTCGCCATTCACGGATCCAACAATAAACTTACCGCCGACAAAATGACGAAAGGCAAAGAGCGGTCAGCCACGGGCTCAAAAATCCCGCCGCAGGGCAGACATAGTCAGCTCAGAGTGGACTAGCTCTGCGATTCCGCAAAATCCAGGAATAACGCATGGTAAATCCCAGCTTCAAACAAGCCGGTGTTTGCAGGTGGCCTGGCAGTCTGCGCGGCTGCTTGAAAATACTAGAAATGGACCGTGTGTAAGAGAACAGCGAGGCTCCGCGAACCGACCGGCAACATCAAATATGAAAGCTCGCAATTATATAAGACTAAGAGCTGCCTCTATCCGGGCCGTAAATGCAACGGCAACTGCAAACAGCACGCAAACAGCGTTTTGCACGACCGACCGTATTTGTCTATCCGTGCTCTGGCTAAGCTGGAACAGCTTGGAACGTCATCGATTTCGAAGCATGAATCGGGTCTAATAATAAGTCGTGGATTTTTCGTTTCAAGGTAAATACGGAGGGTACAGAAGCCGATCAGTGCAAGTCCATCAGCATTCAAACCGAGGTAAATAAGGTTTTTACTGATTACTTGGGAAAATATGGCAATGATAGCACCGTCGTCTATTCCGTACGTATGACTTAGTTAATTTATGAACTGAAAGTTCGAAGAGTGAAGAGGTTTTTCAACTACGAAAATTGGACTTGCCCTTCATATTTCGAGTTTTAAGGATAGACGCGAAGTCCGCCCGACGATGGAATTATAAAATTAATTTAACGATTCAGTAGTTGGGTCACAGTTATTATCTCTCGCCGGGAAGCTCCATATTTTGCATTGGAAAAAAATTCTGAGCACTATGAGTGAAGCTGCGTGGCACGAGTGTTAATATACTTTGTTTACAGCAATGAACAGTGTCTGTGCCCCTTTAAATAGAAATCATAGATGATAGATAATCAATCGTGGCAAGTTTAAAAGGATGAATTGAACGAGGTGGACGCGTGACAGTGAAAGTCTAAGACACAATGGTAACAGGACAACACACGTGGCGCCACGTACGATCACTCTTTGTCAGCGCGACGTGTCGCAATCACACTGTGAAGCATATTTGATCGATGTGATTCCGGCATTATGCGAGTCGACGGAACGGGTATAATGAAAACAATTCGTTACGAAGGTGCGTGCTCGCTTGGACACCTTTTGCTGTCGATAAGATTGAATGTGTACTGCGAGAAACGATTAAATCTCCTACGCTACGTTCGCCATCCTCCAAGCAGAGTATTGTTAATCGCCAATGAACCAAAGCGTTCAAGTGACGCATGGAATTCAGAAGACATCGGCTGGTGTCCCTAAATATTTACAATTTTTATAATTGGAGATTAATTATGTATTCAGTGCATCGTTTTATCCATAGTTGAACCCTGTCACTACGGAAGATCAACGTACAGGCTTTCAGATATTCAGCAACTGTTCGCCGAAAATCTGAATAAACGTTTATATAATTCCATTATTTGCAGCTGATTGATGCAAGTATTAATATCTCGAAGATTGTCATAAAATCAAATATTTCGCTATATGTTTATCAATTCTTAAGGATTGAGAAAACGTTCATATTTTTTCCCCTGGTTCATATTTGTTTCACTTCGTCGGTACTTGCTGATGCTTGCTCCTGGTCGTTTCTGCTGATTCTGCGAAGCGTGGACGGGGCCTAATACGCAATGCTGTTGCAGTGCATAGGGAAACCTGGTCGGTCATTAAATCAGCAGTGACACGACGGGACACGTGGGAATCTATTCTGTGGCCTGGTCGCGACAAAGGTTAACGCAATCGCGAATAATTACAGTTTCCTCGTTATTTTCCGTCGTGGATGCGGAGCAGAAAACTCGGTGAAACTTCCCTTGCGCAACGATTCACGCGAATCATTGTTCATGACCGGTAACGAGACCGCGCGTCACGTGTTCGGTGGAAATACGATTTTTTGTCTGCTTGTAAGAAGATGCAAAAAGGTGTATTTGTATCGTAACTGGTGCTTGAACCGAGACGCCTTCGAACGCAATAAACGCGCAACAACGTGCACATGTTTCTCGATCTAAAAGTGACAAGTAGATAACAGCAATTGATATGTAAAATATATCGTTGAATACGTTTCGTTCAGTGAAACTCGTTTACACTTTTGTATCCTGCACTTCTTGCACGCACCAAGATTACCCTTGCTAATTTTGGTTAAGAAATACGTAAATAACTGCAAGCACACTGTGCCTAAAAAAGAAAATAACAATGGAACGATTTAACCGTGAGCAATTCTCCACAGAATAACCAACTTCATATATTTACAAACACAATTTACAAACATTGAGCACGTGCATAATCGATGGAACGTAACACGATGCATACCACCATCATAAATGACAAACTTGATTCTGTGTACACGACTTAGCGAAATGCAATATACGATATTAGTAAAAGGATAATGGACAAAATCTGTTCGCGACCGAATCCTCGTAACAGAACCAGTTTTTCCGAGGAAAGGAGCGTCCCGAATTAATAATGAACAGAGATTTCTTCCACCTTTGCCGAGGACGAAAAGGTAGGTCAGCCCTCGCGGTTTACCGCCTGTCGTTCGCGCTGGCAATTCCAAAATTCCAGGCCGAGCGAAAAGTTTACCCCCGAGCCACCCTTGCACATTCAAGCTGGCAAGAAACGAACTGGGCCGCGAGTCGGCGAACACAGAGGAAAGCGTAAAACCGCGCGACATACTTTAATCAAAGTGCCTCCACCTCGCGAACCCTTAATTTTTCCTTCCTCCGCCGCGAGATATTCGGCATACCCGGCTCTTCGAGGCCGTAAGAATGCTCCCTTGAAATAGCATTGTGCTTTCGTGGTCGCTTTGAACTGCGACTCCACTTTGGTCTCGTTTCGGGTGAACCGCTGCAGAGACAGCATTGTTTAATTGCTGCGAAATCAGAATTGCTGAAAATGAGTTTTGAGGCAGGACAGTTGGATTGAACTCGAGCAATGTAGGTTTCGAATTTGAAATTGAATTCGGGCTGATAATTAATAAAGTTCGAAGTCTCGCGGAGTTGGTAGAGAAATTTCGGGGGAAAAACTCCTTTCGTTTTATTTTTTAGCCCTGATTTATTATTTCCACTCGCGACTTCAACCTGTGCGCTAGATGCTCTCTTCAAGACGGGCAAAGCTGATTACTTGATGCTCCATCCACGAGAGCAGCAAAAAGCTGATTATTAGATGTATCGTACAACAGCCCATATTATTTGAGGAAATAAGCTGCTTCTGAAGCAAACAGTACGTAATTGAATTCTGTGTCGAATATTTCAAGTTGGAAGTTACGAAATATAATTTCCCTTTTTGTTATTGAAAAAGAACAAATTTTCAGAGACGAATGAAATTTCGCATAACGCGTAACACCGTATTACAACATCCATTTAACCATCAATAATTAAACTATGATTTCGTAGATATTTAATAACATAATCAACAAATCATAAGTAAACTATAATACTATATTATGATCGATAAATCCATAAAGAAATAAAAATCTGAATGTCTTTATTCAAATTCCTATTTTAACATAGTCCCATATACCATTGACTATTTCGTTTAATACTCGACCAATTCGTAAAACGATTTACTAATTAATGACAATATTACTAATTTTCCACACCTGGACGATTAATAAACGGAAGAACCACAAGCTAGGGCACGGCGGGATAAATAGCAAGTTTAATGAATGATGCTCTTCTCAATGGATACTACAAAGTTCATTACCCCAAATTAATTGCACCAATTATTATCGATCCGTTCGTTTTTTCCCGAAGATCGTTTCAAGGGTTAACGATTCCTATCGCATGTAGTCGGGCGACTAACCGGGCAAACAGTGGCCGAATGCGCAACAGCGGTACACCATTGTTTACCTAATGATTATTTAGGTTATTGTATCTACGATTTTCGACGTTGCAGCAGCTTATCGCTGGCTCGTGTTACGAGGAACCGGGCATTGTTTGAAATGCACCGCTCGCTAGAATAATTTTCCACGTGTAATCCACCTCTGTTCTCAGCTTGGAATACTTGATTCCCCATTGGAAATGCTCAAACCCGTACACGCGAATTTTCTCGTATTACAGCGAGTCTGTTTTGCCAAACTTCCCGTTTCACATGCACGATCATTTAAAAAACATTTGTTTCGAGAAATATTAAAATATTCCCCGCCATCTACGAAACAGTACGCTACACGGGCATGCCCAATTCTCAACCTCCCAAAGTTTAGCAATTTCCAATCCTCTCGCGACTTCCGCGGCACTCTGTATATACATATAATATAATATAATACAATCACATTATAATTATAATTTGTCGCGACCACAGAATTCTACCGTGTTTTATTCTATCCCGTTTCTTTTTCGTCGAAGAACTTCGGTATTATAGAAATGACAATTTTCAGTATTCCCCTAAGAAGCACATATCAATTCCATCCCCACCCGCACCACCCACCCCCCTGTACGAAAGCAATGCATCGTCTAATCCGGCATAAAAATGCCTTAATCCACGAAAACAGCCGGGTTCGCAGAAAGAAATAAGAAGCATTCACCCTCGTGGCGGGGCATTCCGGCGCGGCGGCTTATAAATTATTTAATCAAGCCCGAAGTAAAGCGGAAAGAAAATATTTGCGCCATTAGCCGTGGAAAGGGAACGAACGTCGAACAGGCAAGATAGTAAGGGTGGAAGTGGAAGTTCGCGAAGCCCGGGGAAGCAGAAACGAGAATGGCTAGGTCAGGGTGGCTCCGGGCGGTAATAAGAACGACGGCATAGTTTTAACTTCTCCTTTATGCCGGCATTTTCCGCGGCGCTTCAGCTTTGTGCGAATGAAGGCACAAATTGCCCGGCCACGTCTTCTGGGAGACATTGAGACACGCTCGGCTATCCTTCCGTCTCTTTCTTCGACGTCGTTCCGTCCCGTGACCATGTTCCCCGAGACTTTGCGCTGCCATCCTCCACCTTGTAGAGCATCGTCGTTTCATTGTCGTTGCCTTTTCTTTGCCCTTTTTCCTTTTTCCTTTTTGTTGCCCGGAGATTCTCCGCCGCTTCTGCAAAGCTACGCGCGGCGTAAAAGCTTCCCGGCTGTTGCGCAATTTTCTCGTTTGGTATTATAGCCTTTGCGAAATCTTGCAGTCGTCGGCAAGTACTTTCGAGAGTTGACGTTTGCGTTACGGCCAAAGGGGATGCCCGATATTTGTTGCGAGCGATCGGAATTTTTGTCTAATTCGAATTTCGCGGACGATTATCCTTCGATTATCGTACACGCTCGCCTGTATCGTCGTAATATTCTCAAGCAATCGTCGTTATCGTATCGAAGCTCGATAAAAAATATAAACCAGCTAACTCTCCCCTGCGTACCAATATCTTCGTCGAGAACGAAGCATTACCAACAATACAGCAGAATTATTAACACGGGGAGTAAAAAAAATTCCAGCACCCGGAACATTTGCCCGGTGGCAAAGAAGCGGAGCGACACAGGCGCGGAAGGGCAATAAAAACAGATGCAAGTGGGAAGCAAGGAATGTCGCGCAAGATGATGGAAAAGGGCCAGGACTCGAGTAATGGATTGCAGCCGCGTGTGTATGTACATGCATACGTACGGCACGGCCTCCGGGAGATGCACTATCGAATGTTTTATTCATAAGCATAGAACAAAGCCTGCCTGTTTATCCTGAGGACATCTTGGTGTGTACGCAACGCAACAACGCTTCCCAGAGACGCCACGAGTTGCACTTACGCGTCCTCTAAGCGATTGTTGCATCGAAAATGCCCCGGGACCGTGGTGCACGCTCTGCGCGTAATCTCCTTTCGACTGCGGCCCGTTTCATCGAGCGACAGTGACTATTATCGTGATTATACATTTTCGTGAATTCTATCGATCGTTTCGCGAATTAACATTGCCGTGCAACGCTTGTATCCGGCTAATTTTATTCGAGTTTCACGACGAAGGACAGGGGGGAATATTCGACGTGGACTTTTTTTTTGTACATTCGACGTGGGGCAACTCGCGTACTATTGTAGAATTGTCTAGGTTGTCATGTCGGCGATTGTTATTCGCAGTGAATATGCCCCCGCGTCGAAAGTACAAAATAAAACGTATGCACAACAACGATGGACACTCACCCCTTAACTCAATGCACGAAAGGAAGCCAGATCCGCCGTAGGGTTAACCGGACGGCGTCACGAAATTTTCGAGAAACCGAGACGCACAGCACAGGGTCCCAGTGGCTCGCGGTGTATTGCCCTAATAAAAATGTTATAACGCCCCCGCTTTTTCTTTTGCGTGGGAGTCGGGCAACTGCAGTTGGGCAGTAGCCCGACGATCGCACCGTTTGATAACCGTGAAAGCGGTAGCCGGGCCGCGGCCGTATCTTTGTCATTTGTATCTCCACGGGTGCACCCTGCCACTGCAGTGCACTGGATGACAATCAAAGGGCCACGTTTTCCCTTCTATCTTGCTCTATCTGCCTCTGGTTCATGTGTGCGCGTGTGTGCGTATGCGCGTGTGAATGGTCTTCGTCTGGCCGCGGGGGCACGGCAGGTACCGCGTGCCCTTTTCTGGGACGGAGATACGTTTCAAAGCGCTTTCTTAGAATCCCACTGTTCGCTAATTCTGATTCCGAGTTTATGCGCGGAGCTGGGGCACAGTTGTTCGGTACGAGTAGGCTCGTTTTGGCGAACGATGGACGGATGGACTGGGAAATTGAGCGTTGACCGGGGAAGTAAAGTGGGATTATTAGTTTTGTGGTTTGATGCCCGGTGAACTGTGAAATTTGTGGGCGATTTGGCGCGGAGATTTATCGAACGATTGGAAAGTAATGTTATTACGAGTTTGTTCCGTGTAATGGGATGTTGAGGTAATTATACTTTAAACAATTGCGCGAGTCTCTTTGTCGTTGTGTTTTTCTTTTTGTTTAAGTAGACACGTGAACGGCAGATCTGCCCGCAATGCCTTTTTATGTACCTTTCACTGGCTTTTACGCGTATCGTTCAATTAATTCTGTAGCTGTATTATAAATATCTTTTTTGGCGAATAATATTCTTCGGAAGCGTCGAATGATTTAAATAAATTGGTAAGCAGAATTATTGTGGCGATGTTAGAGTTATTGGTAGTATTGTAATTAGTAGGTTGGAAGAGCTACGTGGTTCTATAAAGTATGGTTGCTTCATAAAAATGGTATCATTGGTGATTGACGCAGAATGCAATAGAAAACAGAAGGAATTAATAGACGAAAGATACAAAAGAATAGTCAGCAAGCAGAAATTCATACAAATGTATCGGCAACTTGTTAAAGAATAGAAGAAGTATAACGAGGAGGCTGGGAGAGGTGAATTGAAGTAGAGTGCAGCACAGTGCAATACAGAGGATGCTTGAAATTCTATACGATTATTATTAATTACCTTTTTTATCTGCAATTTATACAAAAAGGAGAGCAAATATAGCAAAGCTACAAAAAGCAGCAGCAGCAACATAATTCTTCCATAAATCATTCACAAATATCCTTGCTCCGCCAGTGTTGAGCATTTCTATTTTGTTTCCGGCAATAAATTACTATTATTTGTTAACATATTTCTCTCCTGCACTCTGTTCATTTTGCACAAAAGTCTAAAATCTAAGCCGCAAATCGACAAAACAATAATACCTGGCTATTTTCCAACTTCAATGACGCAACGCTGCTAGAAGCATAATTACAAAACGTTACGCGGCAGGGTTGATTTCTACCAACCCTACCGCCGTATCACCCAGAACAAAATGAAAAGTGTTGAACAATATTCAGTCCACCGAGGGATAAAAGTTATGAAACACAATATTACCGATGCGAACACTTCTTCCATGCCGCTAATAAATTCAGCCAGCCGCGGAAAGGATTGATAAGAAAGGGCGGCTCTACGCTCGTGAGCAAACTTCGTCCTCCCCTCTGATCTCGTTAATTGTCATATCGCATCTCGAAGCTGAAGCTCGAGCGCCGGGCACCGGCACTGGCGTGGGTGGATCGCGATGATTTACGAGGATCGCCGTTGCGGACCTTGGGCCGGACTCTAGAGACGCTTCGCTGATAGCGTCAGAGCCACATAAGTCATCGAGACTATACCTACGGGTCTCTCTTTCTCTCTCACTCTCTCATTTCCCTTTTTTTCCCCTTTTTTCCCATCCTCCCTCTGTTCTTCTTCATCGCTTCTTTTTCCCTTTTTCCCTTTCCCCCTGTGTTCTTCCTTTTCCTACGTTCTTCTTCCCCGTCTCGCTCTATCTCCCTGTATTTCCATACTTTCCTCGTTCTTTTTCCCTCAACAAGAACACTCTTTCTCCTACTACCCACCCTAAACTAGACAGATCTTTCCTTCCATTTTTCGTCCGCCCCGTCTTTGTCTATTATATGGTCCACGCGAACGCCGTATTGTTAATCTCCTTTGGTCGTCCATTATCGGAGCCCCGCGCTCCAATTATAACGCGGAAGATACGGATGGGGAATTATAATTGCTTTTCGTGTCGCACGCTGGACAGGAATTCTTGCGTGTAGATTCGTGGGGCAGAGGGGGGTGGGGGGTGGGTGTAAGAGAGCCGAGGGGATAATTGACAAATATTAATGCCCCGTGCGATGGTCGAGATAGTGGATGGCTTGGGTAACGGGCTGATTTATTTTTATAGACAGGGCGACAGAGGGGGTGGGGGTGATACGAGTGGAGGGCAATATTGTTGGCGGATGGCATTCTGGTATGGTGTATCGTGATAAACTAGTAGCGGCGATGCAGCAGCGTTGTGCATCATAATTTCGTTCGTAAGAATTAGTTTTAGGATTGGTAAGTAAGCTGAATTTATTCGGGCGAAGTGCTTCGCGATAATTATGAATTAGTTTTATCGGACGCTTATTTCGCCGGACATTTTACTAACGTGCCTCCGTGAAACAGCTGCAGCTCTGCGAAAGTGAAATGGAACGAAGATTTTGCTAACGGGCGATTTTACTTGCAAAAGTAAATATCGCATAAGAACCTCAGTGCCTAATGTAATGCCACTTTGATTAGTTTCGCGTAAAAGGAGGTGGGCATAAAATCAAACTTAAATACAGAATGAAGCAATTGAAAACTGTGGTAATGCTGCTTTAACCCGAACAAGTAAGCCACTATTCGACTGCCACAATGTATTATACCAGGCGTCGGAAAATCTTTTGCCTGGGGATGAAAATCTTCCAAAATGCGAGTGTCGGGAAGACGTTTCGGGTCAATGGTATTTTCATTTTCAAAGTCTCTTTTGGTCTGTTTTGGTGAATGATAAGATAAATTTTATTTGGAATATAATTGCAATACGCTTCTAAACTTTAAACATAATGATTCAAGATTATAGTTATTATAAAAACAAACATAATTGAATGAACTTTATTCATAAACGTTCTCTTCGATATCAATGGCTCCTTGTAACGTCAATTTTATTCGTCACAAGACGAATACAAGCATCTGATTTCTCGGTAGATAAGCACCTCCCGTTCTTACTTAAAATAAATTTCATGCGTGAAAATATTTGCTCGCAATTTATAAGGTGAACCGACCGCGGACGAAATGACACAGACAATTTTTTTCAAAGATGAAAGCTTCGTAGGAAGTGATGCCCAACGCGTTGATATCACGAAAAGATGATTATCTTCTGCCTTATATCGTACCATTATACTTTACTTTCGGAACTCAAGTGGGTCACTTGAAATTATCGAATTGGTCACCCGGTGACCCGCTGGGTCGTGGGTTGCCGAAGCCTACATTATACATTGTTTAACCCCTGCCCGAATATAAATATCACGTACGAACGTCTACATATGAATCACGGCTGACGAAAATACAATACGCGTCGACCAGAATTCCGTCCAATCAAACATTCCTCGCAATCCCATTTCGACGACTTTTCCAACGGATTGACGGCGCCCTGTCGCGTCGCGGCGCCTTGCAGCGCGCCGTATCGGCGCTAGTCCCCGCGAAGCACGAAATTCTGACGCGAGCTTGCGAAACGAGAGCCAGGACTGATAGGCGTGAAAGTATGCTCGACCTCTACCTGGCATCTCACGACACCGCGATTTACCTATCCCCCTCGCCGCCCCTGACGTGTCAGGCCGCGCGTGTTCAACGTTTCGCGTTTTACCCGGCGAAATTAGTTCCTTGATTTACGCTCGCGACGCGCAGGAATTTTCTGCCTTCACGCTCGACTACGATCGGCTCGTAATTAACGCGTAAGATTGAACGGTGTTTTTCGTACGGTTCACGCGCGGCGACCAGGTGGAAACGTGGGATACAGCGGAACGAGAGATTCGTCTGACCGAGCTGCGAGCAGATTTTGGGAATTACTTGCTCGTCTCGCGAGTAACGCCAATTCTTTCAGAGACGAGGTTAAACCCTTCATTTGCGAACGGCACTTTGTGGCGCCCCTTGCGCAGGATTAAAGTGGAGCCGTGAATTTAAAACCCCGATCGAACTTTTACGTGTGACCTCGTTCGAGTCTTCCAGTTTGCTACAACCTATTGGCTGTTGTTTGGGAAAAATGTTCCAAGTATGGAATTGATAGTTTTTCCATGGAATAAATGTTGCGACGAGTGAAGGATCAAAGACTGCAGAAAGTTCGGGCCTCGATGGTTTGAGGGTTAGACTTTGTTTACGTGGGTAGCGTAGTAGGTAGGTAGTTTTGATCCGCCTGCTTCTTGCAAATTACTTCACATCTAAACTTATTGAACGATCACTCATTGAATTACCTAAGATCGTCGCAGCGCGTTTAAGAAAAAAAGACACTGTCGTTTGTTCAGCGCTGCATAACAAACGACGTTAATTGCAGGACGAGCTAATAAATGGCATGCACCTCACATGCGTTTACAACGGTGAATTAATTTACTCGGTGTCGGGTCACCCAGTAGATTAGCGCGGCAGAACGATGGCCAGGCGCGTCGTAAATTTTCGTTTTCTCGTCGCGTTATGTATTATGCATTTTCTGTCCACCCGGCTTCAGACCGTATTTAGAGCTCTTGACAATTATCTTTCCGCTGGGTAAGAAGCCATGTAATATTCATGGCGTGGATTGTAAAGTGGACGAACGGCCGGCACACACAATACCCGTAGATTCTGAGATTGCGCGTTCACCGTGACACTAATACCGCAAAGGAAACGAAGAAAATCAGTCTTAATTGGGACACACCGCGAACGACCACTGTGCTTTATTTAACCTCGTTCGGACACACCTGACTCTCCTCGCGATTAGCGAATCGCGTTATGCTTCTCACCGCGCACCGCTTCTCCCACCCGGTATATTCGCCATTAATTTCCCTCGATTCCGTGCGAGTTGCCATGGACATCGAACTTTAAAACATATATCTGTTAGAGTATTGTATTTGGATGCACCGTAAGCAGAGGGTACAGAGCCAAAGCCAAGCAAACTTAAGCCCTCATAGTGTGTAACGTACTGTTACATGGATGTAACGCACGTATTATGTATATACACTGTGACAGAAAGAAGGAGCCTTGAAAGGTCTACCATACGCAGGGACGGTTTATTTTTACAGAATGGAATGGTGCAATATATTGTATAATAATCGGTTATAAATGCGAGCCACCGATATAGCTGCCAATATAAGAGAATTATATCGCGACCGGAAATGCAGTCGGTTGCACGCCGACGTAGCTTCCTTCGCTACGTCACGGTAAATCTAAAAAGCTCTCGAACCGTGCATAAGTTTATTAAAGTCGGCATACAGAATCCGCGTAAACGATACGATCTCACCTGTCCAGATACGGTTATCCGCAACCCCGTGGTTTTTGCATTCCCACGTGCACAAGCGTCGCTCTGTGGCCCCTACGACAGGTATACGGCTTGTGATTTATAAACAGTTTATGATGTCTGGCCATGCGCCATCTCTCCACTTTCTGCTACCAACCGCTCTCTTTTAATAGAGCCTCGGCCGTTTTCTGACTCGAAAACGCCAGAGACGGTCTAGACCTCGCAGGCACGACCCATTTCCCGGACATAAATCAACGGTGGCGCGGTGGATGGGCCAGCGCTGTTACAGCGTCCTCGAAGGTGGCCATTATATCGACGGGACCGAGTCACCTGTAATTAAGCACCGGTTACGGCTCCTCGATCGCATCGTACTGTGATGAGAATCCAAAAATTCAATACGTAGTTCGAATGGCTATCGGTTGGACATAGTCCAGGAGGCTCGCCTGGATTTCGTTAAAGGGTTGCTGGGAAAATTTGTTTGCCTCTGATTGAAAATTTCGATTTTTATCAACCTAAGAAAGTATCGTCCTATTTCGATCGTTACGTACTGTTCTTAAAACGACAGGAAATTTCTTGGTTACCTGACCAAACTGGATTTTATTCATACAGAATTTATATAGAAAAGCTGTACGTAGTATAAGCTATTGGACTTTTTAATTTTTTAAGTATTTACTGACAGTTTTTAATATCTTGCTTGCATTATACACCTGTAAGCCAACGATCCTTCCCGTTGCTCATTCAGTGCACATTCTTGTATTCCAAGATTGTCACCGTGTACGTTAAGCAGATAACGCTAGTCGCCCTTAGAATTAAATTATAATTGTATGATAATCCAAAGATACCGCGGCAGGTGGAGTCACTACGGCCCGGAGACGTTTTCTTTAAACTGGGACGGACTGGAGCGGAACAACCCCCTGGCAATGATGCAGCTGTTGGCATTAAAATGTGGATGGAACAAATTTTAAATTACAAATCGTTTGATAATGCGCGTTTAATTACACGAGCATATTTTTTATCGCGACACACGTCCTGTCGCAATCAACGAATCCGTTATAAACATTCTGGGGTTCTTCTCATTCTGCGCTCGCTGCTTATTAGAGAATCTACGTATGCGAATATATGTTGTACTGAATAATTATCCTGTTATACTATATTAAAGTTTTAAGAAGTAAAACGTGTCCTTAATAAAGAGACATTTAAAAACTAATTATAACCTATTTATATCCTCCTGATTCAATCAAATTTTGCACTCCTATTTTTGATAATTTTTACGATAAATTTTCATCTCACTGCAGCTTTGAAACTGAAAATGACCCCAAAGAGAAAGCGCATAAACTTTCCATTCATGACGACCTCTTTTCTTTTCAATTTTTCGAAACGAACGCAAAATCCACACGAAACCATAGAATTAACATAAAACATGAGTGGACTAAATATTTGACTTTAAAGTTTTTACTCGCTTTAATTCTCTTACTCTGCGGATTAAATACAAAATGTGAAAATGACAAACTGTCCATCCACAAATGTCTATTCTCGACGGGTCGTTCATCCCCTTATATTTACGTCAGAAGTTAAATAACGCGTTAGATATTAGATAACGTCAGTAGTTTTTTTGGACATTTCGATGATGAAAATTGCCAACAGTACTTCAAATATGCTGCACTTATTTCGCGATAAAGAAAAAGAACAAACGACACGACTCATGTGACGACCCGATATTTCTCCATTCGCCCCGTGCAACATCGAGGAAGAGAATGTCGAAAATCTGTTCCCCTGGAGCGGCCATGTAAATTTCACCGGGATAAACTTTTCAATCCCGCGGACCTCCGTGCCGCTGACGAATTGCGAACGCCCTCACTGTGACAGATGGATCTTCGTAGCTTGGCCAGCCTCTCTTCCGCCCTCTTTCACGAGCGAACCGCTAATTTTCTCGGACAACCACAAAACCGCAAGAATAATAACACCCCCGTTTGCCAGGGCCGCATTAAAATGCACCAATAACAATCCTTAACCGGGCCGAACCTGTGATTACTTGCGGATAAATCTCGCAGCGGTAGTCGGGTCATCTAGGATCTCCTCTAGGTTGGATTTAGGTATCTTTCGGATGCCTAGAGATCAATGGTGGTCCTGGCTCGTTTCATACATTTTTAATGAAGTCCCTTCTCGCTCGGTTTCGCGAACGGATCGCATCAATCAAATGTTTGGGAGATAGCGGAGCGTGGGGATTAAACGGTGATTGCATTTTCTGGCAAACACTTTGTCCCCTTTTTATTTTGCCTTTGGGCTGGGACAGGGTTTCCATATTCATGTCGAACTATCTCGGATTATTATTGTTATCACTATTAACTATTTGTCGAAGAACCGATTCGTTGCAGGTCTATGAAATGAAAGGTCTATGAGGTGAAATAATATTGCCAGGCAAAGCTTATCGTTGATGTCGTTTATAAAAAGTAGAGAGCAGGGAAATATTCGTGGAACAAAATGGAGATTGCGCGAGGAAACCTGTGATCCGCGTAACGACTCACTCAGCGACCACGATTAGGCGGTCATATTTTTTCCTGTTTCTTTCTTTCCGCGAATAATCGCACGCCTCGGCGTGGATGGATCTCGCGACGTCGTTTATTCCTTGAAATTTATGCAGCTATTACGCGGATCTCGATGCCAGGTGTCCGTGCAAACGCGTGGCCCTCGAAGCCCCCTTTGACCCTCACGTTCTTCTCTCATCGCTTTTTATGGGACCCTTCACCACGGTCCACTCTGCCATACTTGTGCACCCTCCGAGCACTGCAAGGTTCTTGTCGCATCCGGAAGCACGTGTCTCAATTATTGCTACGTAATTCATAATGGAACGTTCGTTTTTGTCGAAGAAGTGAAAACGTTTCAATGTTCGATGAAAGGCCAGCATCTTGTACTCTATTTTTACTTTAACTTAAGGAACATAAGTTCCTCGAGAAATATTTTTACGTGTTTAAACAAGCGGTGACCCAAATACACGATTAAACAATGTCACTCCAATTAATTAAGAAGAATGCACTAAATATCACGCGTATAGGTTTTCGAAGGATTAAAAGTAAACCTAGCAACGACGTTTGTCCTGTTTATACCTAAAACCTTAGCCGTAGACTATACTAAATCTTCAGTCTCCACGTGACCGAAATGATAAGAAAAAGTGCGCTGAAAATGATCGCAACAGAATCTCTATACACTTACAGCCAGCCATTAATCAATCATCTCTTAATAATAACATACAACTTCGTCGGGGAAAGTTAAACCGTGTAAAAACACGGCATCGCGATAGTTCGCAGAAAGAAATACCGTTTCCCTGTAATAATGGTACGTATCTATGGAAAAATCGATTTAGAGGCAAAACTAAGGGGTTGCCCTTAGTTGTGAGAACAATGTGAGTGCAAAATTGAAACGAGAAAAACGGCAGAGGAATACGGGGAATTCGTTAACTGACACCTCAGCCACTAATTCAGGAGGCACATATAATTGAGATATATTCAATGCCCGGAGATAAATTTCCAGCTGCGTGTTTTTGCAGAAAAAGGAGCGGGGATAAGTAATTCCAACGTTCCGCGAAGAGAAAGCTGAGTTTGCTTCTTATTGGAACGGTGAGATATGCATGACCAATGTTTGGTCGAGCTAGTGACTCGTTGACAGATTTTCGCGCAATGTATTTGTAGGAAATTAGACCAATGCACGTGTAAATAAAGTATCACGGTTCATAGAAAAACGAAAATCGTCCAACACTGCTTCAAATGTTTAATCAGCCCAAACTGACCATTTCAAACGTTTAAAACGGTTTTAAACTGATTTGATACTCTCGCAAGGACCGCGACGTGTTTTAAAAAGAAGGATATATAGCCGACCTGGCGGAGATTCCAATTTCTTCGGGCAATCTGTTGCGTTGGCTGGCAAAACGGGAAGAAAATAAATTTTCGCCGAGATTTTCACGCGAGACTGCGAATAACTCGTCGGGAAGTTAAATTTTAAAAGCGTTTAACGTCCGCCAACCCTCGCCGGCTCGCTTCTGTCTGCCGAGGCCCCTCGACGGAGGAGCGCAAAGAAGACCTGGGGCGCGAAGAATATAGCCCAACTACGAGGAGGTCGTCAAATTTTAATATCCCGTCACATCGATTTTCCATTTTGACACGACGATTTATACTAAATGGGATCCCCTGATAACAGAAATAAACCTGCCGCTCTTCTGAAATTGGCAGCTAATGGGTTGACAGCGTTCCGGGCTTGAGAATATTATTTCATTGGGAAAGAAATGAAGGGAATTGAGAAAATTGCCGACCTTTTATGTATTCGATAAAAAAAAAGTCCAATTGCTCGAAAGTATACTTAAAGTTTTACAAATAACCATCTACCGAATTCTGTGCAACTTCACGGCTACCAATTTCACTTATAGACGGAGTTTCCAATCGCTTGGTAAAAGTGGTCTCACATTGTTGCAATGCAAATCGATGGAACACAAATTAAGTTACAAATTCATTTTTTACTTAGAGACTCTACTAGACTCTTACTAGAGATTAATAGATTCGCATCCGCAATGCCGTTTATCTAAAGGCAGACTTATCAAAGATCCAACTCTACTTACGCTTAATTCCATTCACACAAAATCAGGCAGTTACATTAAATTACTCGACGTCCACGCATTTTCCGTTAATCATTTCTAGCCCTGCGTTTCAAATTATGCTCACGATAACAAAATTATTGTAAATCCATCGTTAATTTGTATTGCAAGGTTGCTATTACTTGCTTTCGCGTGACACGTACCTTTTTATCTCCACGGAGAAAAAGGATGCCGGAATCGACCACCACTAAATTAATTCCCAAACCCCGATACCAACCCCTCCCCTAAGAGCAGCATCCCGTAATTACTGAATTCAACAAAGACGGCGCTAATAGACCGTCAAATTATTAATGTCCTCGCAGAGGAACCAGCGTTTTCCTTTTCCACTGGCTCGTGTCCCGCACAGCCGAGAACAAAGAACATTTTCCTGAATGCTGCGATGGAGGGTTACGGTTATAAATAGTCCGCCTTTGGGTGGCAGTAAAGAAGAAGCGACGAGAAAGGGAAGTTGCCGGGAAGAAAGAGGGTGGGAGAGTTTGTCAGCAGCGAGTCAAATGAAATTGTATTAAAGTTTCACCTCGCCGGAGCTGCTCGGGACGCGAGAAACAGAGGAGGACAGAAGGTACGGAAAGGGTGGCGAGGAAGAAGAGGGATGGTGTGTAGCTACACGGGGAACGAGTAAAACGACCGAGCCAAGATATTAAAGCTTGTCGCTTTAGGACAAAATGAAGGCAAGAGTTCGGTACGTTCCTGCCTTCGAACAACAATCCCTCGACACCGGGGGAACCGTGCCCAGAAATATGAGATCCTTCGAAAGATACGCGCAGTAAACTGTTTTTATACCTTAATACGTATTTATGCCGGTATTTACGCGAGACACCATTTGCATCGCGGGGGATTCGTTCGTGCTTTCTGTTTATTAACGCGGTCCCGTTTTGCGGCGCATGCAACGGAGTAATACAGCGAATGATCGAACACTAGAGCCATCGAGCTATTTTTATCGGTATTATTGTCAGTCTTGTATTCCTCTGTTGAGTAATCAATCATCGGCCTCGTCGGTTACACCTGCAACCGTTCACCGTATCGAGCAGACCTTATCTTCCCCGTCGTGCTATCGATTTTCCTGTAATCTATACAGTTAATATTATCTCTACGAAGAAACCCTTCACCAGTCGCCAAAAGTTGGGCAAGGAATTCTAATAATGCGAAGGACCAAAGGGCTGATAGGAACTTACATAGATAAGGGAACAGACTATGCGTGGTAACAGCAAAATTATTATAATTAATACGTATGTAGTTATGTCTTTGTGTATATTACATTGCATTGCACTCCATAGTTCGCATATTTCACTTCATCTTTATAAGACGTAAAGGATCTTGGCATTCGCGAAACGTACTGACACGGTTGATAACGTCACGGCGGACTAGTACCACTAATCTACCCTAGTACAATAAAATGCCCCGTCCTACATCAGATTGAAAGACAGTTACGGTGAGTCAGTTTAGACGCTGCTAGACCGTATTCGAAAATTTAAAAAAAGCGTGGAAGTTCAAATGCAGTTCGACGTATCGCGAAAAATGAACAAGTTCTAGACAAGATATTTGAAGATGTCACGAGTCGTACCACCCTGAGCAGCTCCCTGTAACGTCGCCCTATCCCCGCGCGTATAAAATTGTCCAACAACCCTGCCCTTTACCAAACCAAGAAACACACTTCCACTCGTTTCGTGTTGGTTGACGAACGGCGGGAGGAAGCGGAAAGTCGAGACGATTTCAAGCCCAATGAATAATGCGCGGAGAACGCGCGGTGCAACCACCAGCGACATTATTCCCGGCGTTTCCCGAAGGAAATTAGGAAACGCGGAGCAAACGCAATGCCGTATCCCAGAATCGCGCCGCGTGGAGTCACAAATGTAATATTCACGGAATAATACAACCGTCGACGCGGCGTCCGTTTCGTCTTCCTTTTTTTTGTTCCCCTCCCTCGTTTACCGTTTCTGAACTCTGTAATAAAAACCGCGAGCCCAAATACCGTACCTGGAATTAAAGTATGGAAACTCGTGGCTCCGCCGCTCTGCCTCCCGCGATTTTTCCCTTCCATGCAAATGGACCGGTGTGTACGCGAAACGCCGCAGCGTTCTCCTACGGGTTTTATTTGAATCGAGCTGGCAGCTTCGTTTTGAAGCACGTCGCGACGCTCTCTGTATCACTGTACGGTCGGTTGTTACGAATAGCGGATAGTGTGCGGACTGGGTTGGTTTTGCGGTTTTTTAACGATATAAATTTCGGGGCACGTTGTTATTCGGCGAACGTGCCGTATTCGCTTGCTGTTGTCTCGAAAGCGAAGGCCTTAATACGCCGCTGGTCTGCGCAAGTCGCGATAATTCTTCGTACGTTAATTGCACTTTGCGTTCTCATTTTCTTACCATGGTTTTATCAACAAAAAGCTTTACGCAGTTTCGTCAATGCTATTGAACCACGCAACTTTTCATTACACTCTTTTCTCGACACGCATGTACGTGTACCCTCCACAAAATACAAAGATAATAATAAGTACAAGCTCATCCCCGTCGATCCATCCGATCCAGTAATCGAGCATCTTTTAAACTCATTGCCGATGTAACTCAAAGACAATTCCTCGACGAAGCACGTACCCGTTCGAGTCACTCGCAGGCCGATTTGTCGCTGCTCGTGGATCCGCGATGAGAATCTGCAGGACACACGCGAGCACGCATCATGCACAGTGGCGTGTGCTCGTTAATATGTGCGGGGATACGGGGTCTGATTACGCGTAAGCTCTCGGACTCAGGCCTATCTGGTCGCATCGGACCCCAAGAGAACCTGATACATGCCACGACGGTTATGTATATCCGTGCAGAAGTTCACAAAGACGCGAACCGACGGCTCAATTTTTTGTCCACGGCAGATAAGATTGTCCCGGGTCGCCCTGGACGACCGGACGCTCCTGCGTTGCAAGTCGATCCACCTGGACGTCGTTCGCTGATCCTACGTGACAACCTTTTCAAACCGCTGGTCCCAGCGACGCGAGGACCGCCGTTCAACCGTTCTGGGATAACGTGAACGATACCGAGGCCTGTCTGTCGCGAAACGTTCGGCAAATGTTTGCCAAAGATTCGTGCGAACGTTCTGCACGCCGGTGTATCGTTATCAATCGCAACGAACAATTCTAAACTCACTGTCATCCATGCTCAACGGAAACAGAAACAGAAATCAAGTGACTCGCGAACCCAGCGAGCTCAACTCGCGTCGAACGCCGCTGAAAAATCCTCCCCAATCGTTCACGCCGCGCTTCCTCCACGCCAATCTTCCCGATCTCCGCGAAACCCTTTTACCTTCACCTCCGTCGGTCCCGTCGGAAGCACAATCTTCGATCGGTACAAACACACCGGTCGGTTCCGTCATCGAAGAATTCCCTTCGTGGCAATTTATTTTTTGCTCGCAAATCATTTTGCCCATTAGTCGACGCGGGGTGAAAGAGAAAGGAGGAAAAGGGCGGGGGTTGGGCAGCTGTCGAGCCGGGCCGCGGCGGAGGTGGCAGGCCGGAGACGCTGGGACGAAGGGTAATCCTTCTGCTGATGTGTGTTACGAGGTCCACCCGCCCGCGCACTCATCATCACCGAGATAATGGAGTGGGCGTGTACGCAGCTCGAAGAGATGCTGGATGGTTCTGGGCCCGGGTCCGGCGTGGCTCGCTACAAAAACCGCCACTCGACGACCCTGGGCCCGACTTGCACGACCATAAAATCATCCTAGTTCTCTGCCACCCCGCCTCCTCGCCCTTTTTCTCTCATCGCGTGTACACGCACGCCTGTATGGGCCCGTACGTGTGCGCGTTACCTCTTTGACCGGCATTTCTCGGCTCGCGAACGTAACGAACGAGCGAGGGATCCCGTGCGGAGAACTTACGTCCTGATCCCATGCGATGACAAGAGAGGTCTCCACCTTCTTCTTGTGCTTCACCCTCGTCGTTGATGTTCCGATTTGGTTGGGTACTTTCGGTACTCTTGTTGCACGGATATTTGGATATCGTTCTTTTGTTCAGGGGGGGGAGGCTAGGTAGAAGCGAGATTTGGACGGGTTAGAGGATGGGCGCTCATGGTGGAATAAGATCGGGTGCGATGTCTGGGTCCGATTTGGGACTATTGGGAGACAGATTGATGAATCTGGGTTGATGGTACTGTTTAAGGGTAGTTTATTATGTTGTATTGCAGTCACGACTTTGTGGTCTGTAGCTATGATACACTGGTTCCAAGTGTTTTTATAAAGCGATATTTATCTGTTAATATAAAATATCATTTAAATGTTAAAAAGATAGCGTTGTTTACACAAACTGTTTGAATAAATTTCTGTCCATCAACATTGTTTTTGGCCTTCTACTGTAAATTATTGGAGAAAGGTGCTTGTATTTAAATTTTGCATGCGGTATTTCCTTTTTTATTTGCACTCTTTGCTATTTTATGCCAGCTGCTGTTAGTTTCAGTAACTTTCGCTTTACAGAGGAATACTTTATATATACGATCATCCAATCGATTTTATATTAAACAAACCAGTAAAACGGAAGAAAAAAAAGGCAGCCTCCTTTCTTCTTAAATTAAACGAAATGTACATTTCCAGACAAATTTTTACGTTCCTTCCTATTCCATAGAAAATGTGCATATGCCGAACTTAATTTGACCACTCTTTAACGCGTCTATACTTCGCAGGAACGCTACATACGTGCCTGACCAAGAGGGAAGCAGATCCTCCTAGGGCACAGCCCCTGTCGTGCGTTCCAGGGATGTTCATTGGCTCGAAAATTTTAATAACCCGAGCAACGATAGGTCGAAAGAGTACGCATGTCCAGTAGAGTGTCACCACCGTGGCGACACTCGCCCCTGGTGACACACAATTCCTCCTTCCCTCCCTTATGCAGCAACCCTGCTCTGTCCCTCGATTCATCGTGTCTCTGAACAGGGAGGACCTAGCCCGAGTTCTGTCGAGGTTCACGCGCATGCGTTCTTCCTCTTTACAGGACCAGAGGTGTTCCTTATTCTTTGTTCCATTTTTAAATACATCCTGCAGTTTAGGTGGGGGGTGAGGTCTTTTTTGAACGATTCAATGCCTTTGATTTGCAAATTTTTGTATCCATTATTCGACCGTGGCTTTCAATTTTTGCACACATTATACCTTGCAATACAATTGTCACGCGTTATTATCAATCGAGGTATTAAACATCGCGTATCTACGTGAACTCAACGAAAGAAAATTATTTACCACTGGCAACAGATCAAAGCCTAGCCAGTGAAGGGTGGAAAAGCAGGAACAGATAATCCAAAGGTGCACGAAACACCTGTACAACTATTGTACAAAGGTATCGAAACGGGAAACTCGACCATATAAGAAAGTCTAATTCCGGGAGACCAAGAGCGCATTTCATGGCAGCATCGCGAGCAAGCAGAGTAAAAGGTGAAAGACGAAGATCCATGGAGGACCCGGATGAGGTGACCCGGGAGAGAGAGGTGCTCGACGAAGTCCAACGTAGTCTCTTGGATCGATACGAACGGCGCGCGCTGTGTCCCCGTTTGCCATTGGTCATAGCAAAACCTAGACGTGCCCGGTTTTCTCCTTTCCTCTCTATCCCTCTTGTCCTCTTCAACCTCTTCCGACCAGCCACCCCTTGGACTCTATCTATATCCAGCCGACCTAACCTCGGCCACCCTCTTACCCCTTAACACCGTCTGCTTTATCCTTCCTCGTGGAATCCTTTCTGGTCGACGCGACGTCTCGTTTCTATGGATTTCCCTCTGCTTTTGCATTTTGTACGACTTCCTCGCGTTTTTTCTTTTTTGTCTGCGCCCTTCAAATTTGTTTGTCCGTTACTACTATGGAGTACAGTATCGACGCGACGAACTTTGTGATCGTTGAGAGATGGGATTGAAGCTGGGGGTTGAAAGCCGATGGAATGGGACGTCAATTAATATAGGGATGGAGTTGAGTCTTTGTTCAATTCTGTTGGGATAGATTGGTGGAATTGGGGCGGATATAATTTTTGCTACACAAGATTGAAGGATCGCCGAATTTTCAATGAAAAATTATCGATATTTCAGCTGCTGAAATCGTTCACGAATGGGATCCTTTAGAAACCCCCTTTGCATCAACGAACGGGGTGAAAGTACGAGGGTGGTTTTCTTTACCGAAAATTTGTCAAGTTCAAACGTTTGAACACGCCTTGAGCTTTTTTTCATGACGAAAATTATTATGGAATTGAGAATCGAAGTCCTCTTTACGAACGTGCCCAGCAAAATTGACGTACAATTTATTTTGACCATTTTATCAGGACTGGTCAAGTAGAGACTGTTGATCTTTGTCAAATATTTCAGATCAGTAACAAGTGTCCTATAATTTATCCATCGTACTTTCCATTCCACAACGAGAATGCAATATTCCTGGCCCAATAGCGTAATAACCGAAACACCAGACAGCAGCAAAACCTGATCAATCATTACAATAGATTCCGCTCCCGTAATAAATTTCCCCATAAACGAATTACCCTACGCAACGTCAAGACCACGAGCGCAGTACCGAGAATGTGAAGAAGAAAAAACATGCAGACAAGCCTACGAACATAAAGACCAGCCGATTATGTTGCAACGACCTCGATGTTTAATGGCAGAAGTGAACGGGACAGTCTCACGGTGGTTGTCAACGACTACTATATAACAACCTCCAGCAACAACGACGACGACAACGAAAACGTCGTCGTCGGTTGCGAAGGCGGCGAACAGCTTCAGTCGGAAACGACTGTTGAATATGGATGAGTCGAGGCAGAGGAGCGGACACAGTCTCATGCTCGCTACGCGGACACATAATTGCCTTAATTAACGCTAATATGTTAAGTCGCGCTGGCTTCTTTTGTTCATCGCCATGTTGCGAGTCGACGGGGGACGTTCTTGGTTATAAACGCGGTGAACGTGTCTGCACGTGATTCCTGTTGGTAACTAGGCTATCCGTATGAAATATCGACGTTTGCGTTCAAGATCTTACGGATAAGGAGGACGCCTCCGATGTTTAATTGCTGGAGATGGAACGATCGCTTAGATGGTAATTGCCGGTGTCGTGTAACACTGTTCGCTGAATCGTAGGAAAAAGGAATTCGTTGGATGTGCAAGAAAATGAAAAATAAATGGAAGTTTCTAGGGTTACGAGTAGGCTTCGGGGAAGGTAATGGAAGGATAATGGTTTCGAAGGCCGGGCCTCTCCTTTATTCCTTTTGATTTGAGATTGTTATGCGAATAGCAGATTGGAATAATGAATAGCGGAGCGGCGTAACGGAAGGATTTTGTAGATCGGGTAATTGTAAAGTAAAAATGAATGATCTCGTTGTGGTGGAGATAGTAACAGCGGTGTGTGTGTGATTGTGTGTGTTCGAATATTGTGAATGGAGATAGCGGGATTGCTTAGCCCATTGTTGAATATACGAATTGAATGTATTAGATTTAATTGCGTAGATTGTTTAAATTTACCATCGCGAAGGAGGAAGTCGTGGATTTAATAAACTGGACTACGACAATGATTAATTATATCTATTGTATGGAACCAGCCCTTTAGAGTAAACTAGCGCCACCATGGCGTTTATCTAATCTGTAGACATCTCCGCGCGAATCCTTGTCTGGGAAAAATCCTTGAGTTAATAAATAACAGGTCGTCCGCAGAATATAGATAGATAATTCAACACTGAATTGTTTCTCAACTTAATGTACCTTAATTGCTCAACTACATCGCAATTTTACCACGTGGATATACTCCAAAATATAGTATACACCACCGACCCCTTCAGAATCCGCACCATCACTTACTAGACTTTCCTCCTGGCTCTCTCGACTCTTTTCAAAAATCTTCCAAATTGCAACATTTATACCTCGCGTAGAGCATTCACATAATGTCGCAGCACCGTCCACCTGCCCTCTGCGCTCTCACGCCATATTCATTTTCGTACGTCAACGCGCCTCTCCCGTTTAATTAAATACAAATAAACGAGCAAACACGTTCGTCCCTTTCCTCGCACGCGTGCGATAAATTCGTCACTGACGAATATCGACTCGATCGGTTCATTCATATCGCAGAGTCGCGAGGGTTTATCGAACTTTCG
The DNA here is from genome assembly GCA_948146005.1 of Nomada fucata. Classification (NCBI taxonomy): domain Eukaryota; kingdom Metazoa; phylum Arthropoda; class Insecta; order Hymenoptera; family Apidae; genus Nomada; species Nomada fucata. The sequence goes on along the minus strand of OX411275.1, from coordinate 9,571,455 downwards.
TTCGCGCCGCGATTCACCGTGCTCGCCAGGCAGCGCAGCGTTTCTTTACGAAACGAACGGAATGCATAAGTATTTCCGGCGGTGTTCCAGGGAGGATTCCCGATGCGACTTCCGGCTGCGAGGCGAGCTAGTGTCCCTAATTACCGTGTCGGTTCATGAATACGATTGCCGCGCGACGCGGCTCGCCGCGGCACGGAAGCTAGCGTGGCGTCACCGGTTGTTACTTCGCTCATGAATTTATGTATCTGCATTCTCGAACGCGGTTCGAGGCACCCCGATGCAGAAGAAGAAGAAGTAGAAGAAGAATCGTCCTCTCTGCGCTATCTAGCCGCTTCCTTTTACCCTTTGGCCACGCCTCGGTACCCTCGAACGATGTCGCGGATTCGTGGCGACCGGACGAGCAACGCCGGTTGCTCGGTGCTTTGTGCACGATGGTCCACGTCGACTGGATACGTTTCGAGTGAAACGGGTGACTGGTAGTCGCAGGTGAGCGGGGAAACGATGTTACGATATTATTAGCGGACATTACGTTTGAAGTACGAACGCTAAGTTATGTCGCGGGGATCTTTTTAACGACGGCGCTATCTGGCGGCTTTCGAAGTGCGCCAAATTTACGGGGGGAATAATTATTACGCGATTAATCGGTAGAATCATTCTTCAGTGGCAATATTCGCCGTTCTTGGGTAATCAGTGAAACGCATACTATTGTGGGATTGAGGATTCTGCGAGAATGTTTAAGATGGGACTTGGAAACGTTTTGCCCTGGGGCGATTGATATTTGGGCGGGGATCTTAGAACTGTGTTCGAGCGAGTACCTGAAGACAGAACGAAAGGGAAGCTAAGCACAAAAGGTTCAATCATCATGGATGATGCGTGCGCGAGTTGCTAGTCAGTCGTTCGAGTCGGTCGTTGATCAGTACAATTAGCGAGTCGTGTGATAGAGTTGTCGGTTGCTTCTCCAAGAGAGTCATTACTTTAACTTTAATCTCACGAGTAAAGTTCGAAAGACATTAATTAACAAATCAATAAAATTTTAGTAAAACGAACCGCGTCATCGCTAAACCCTCCCCTCTGTTCCCACTATAACGCGCGCAGGATTTATCCAACGAAAACAAAACACTCTCTCCGCTACATATTGCAACCATTTAATGGTATTAAAATCGTTTGGCCGTTTATTTCCCACCGAGCTAATAATCGTAATTATTATTATTATTAGCCCCAACATCCCCCGGTCGTCCAATCCATCGTCCATCGCTCGGAAACCTCGAAAAACCGTTTAATACGCCAACAGGTCGAGTCACCTGGATGGAAGATCGTGGGACGATGGTCTCTCCCGCAGACGTACGGAGCGTATTATATGGGTGGAAGCCAATTATTCGTGCGGCTGACCCTGAAGGCAATGATAACTGCGGGCGGCGCATAATTTTGAGCACCACGAGCCTTGCCGCGGCAGTACGTAACTCTGCCGGTCTTATAATGAAGATATAACCAAGCCGACTGCCGAGACATATTTACGTCCGCGGATACTTGGCTTGTTACTCGGATACGATGTCGACGACTACGATACCACCTCTATCCTTCAACGACGCGTTAGCCGTTCGCGTTTCATGCCCGACCGACAGCGATTCCTCTCCATCCGCGGTCGTTTCGACGGTTTTCAAGCAATTTTCCTAAGCCTCGAACGTCCCGTGGAATCGCGGCGCGAGGATAGGGTCGCGCGTATCGGTAGAACCGTTTAAGAAGCTGGGCAAATTGACGGCACCGATGGGTCGATAATAATGGACGGCGTTGCGCTCAAGTTTACGAAGGGCGACGGAATTGATAATAAGCAGAGGTACGCGTGGACGGTCGTATCGAGACGTCGACGGTTCGTCGAAATTGTCCGGGGCGTTTGAGGTTGCAAGGGGTTGCTTGATGCACGGTCGCTCGTTTACGATTTTCCGAGCGTTTCAGGCGACGAAGATTTATCGGGACGTTCGCACCGGGCGACACGTCTCGCGCAATTGAAAAGCTTGGAAATCATCGTCGCGGGTTCGCTGGTTACTGCGGCTCTAAACGTTGTATGCTATCCCGCGGAGCGGCGAAACTTGTCAAGACCCGGACCGCAAAGAAATGGGAGAGATCTTCCGCGGAATCGGGAAGCAGTGCTTCCAAACTAAAAAAAAATTGAAAATTTTCGTTGAATTTCCATCGTGCGAAACGTGTCGCATAACGTCGGACGGGCATTTTTATTAATTCTACCCGTTTAGAAAACCTTCCCGAATCGAACCATCGACAAATTTGCAGCTCAATTAGCGTTCTTCCCCTTGTCTGCCGTACCCCTCTCTGTTCCCCCTTCGCGCGGCAAGACGCGAATTATTATGGGATCGCGTGCACACTCGATGGGCCAGCCAGGGGGATGATTAACGGTTACGCGGGCTCAGTTTTCCAAAGACAATTATTTAACTCGTCAATATTGAACAGCGTTCAATTAGCGGCGAATTGAAATGAACACCGCGGAACACGGTACCAAGCTCCAGCCGACGCTGATACAGCGATGCCGTGTCGGTTTTAAATCCCCATACACATGGGGTTCGCGATCCGTAAATGAAAATCTGTCGACGATGGAACGCGTGGGATATCGAATAACATTTATTCGTCCGTAGGGATATCCGTGCTGAAACGGGGACGGGACTCTTGTTTCTCTGCCTTTTTGTTTTTTTTATTCCAGCCTTTCTCTCTCTCTCTCTCTCTCTCTCTCTCTCTCTCTCTCTCTCTTTCTGGTTTTTGTGCCTGCCTTTTGTATCGACGAACACGCGTACACACGTACACGTGTGCACGGCTCGTTCGTTGGAACTCTAATTCTTCTGAAATTCAACGGGATGGCGGAAGTTGGGTGACGAAGGGGAAATGCGTGCATCTGTGGGGATATTGTGGGTTTTTGGCGGTGTATGATCGTGTTGGATGCGCGACTGTGATTGATAATCGAGACAGGAGGAATAATGAATTTACGGTGACTCGGATATTTGTTTACCTATTTTCCAAATTTTTATAATTTCGTATTGAAACGCTTGCACTGAGTGCAGGAAAAAATCTTACGCTTCCATACCGTCGTTTTAGCAACATTTTCGGCTTTTAATTTTAATATTGTACCTATTCACGCTTATGTACGCAGTATCAATGTCTCGTTCACTTGCTCCAGTCTATATACACATATTTATTCCAGTTGCATCGATAAAATAATCGGGTTCGAACTTTCGTTGATATCCCGTTAATTATCGGCTTCGGGACGAACAATGTTCGACACTTTTCCACGTAGAAATTAACGCTCTTTCGATCTGCCGCAAAACAGATAGGGCATTCCGTTTGAAAGAACCAAGTTGACCCTCAAATCTCCTAAACGCCTCCACTCGTCAAGCGGCAGCAGCAACTTTTTGTGTTCAACGATTTCTGATTAGACGCATCATTCGGAAGTTATTCGAGGCGGTCGGGTCGGGTGCCTCGCCCTGTAAATCGATTACACGATTTCAAACCCGCACAGGTGTACAAAGGGTTAACGGATAAAAGACCGGGCACACACCGCAGCATCCACATCATCCGAATACCTCTTCGCTCCGAGAAGCTGCACGTGATCACCCTAAACTCATTGAAGGGTTAAATCCCAGTCTCATACCAGAAGGCACACGGCGTACTTTCGCACAGTCGCGCGTTCCCTTCGTCCCTGTCCCCTGCCACGGTGCACAATTTCACTGTTCCTTTTTAAGCTCATCCCGTTCACCATGCGCCAGGCCGGCCAACAACCCGGCCTGACGGCTGCTCGCAAAATTGGCCGGAACGCATTTTTCCATTAGGCCGGTACCCGAGCCACGTTACAAATTATAGGTGTACTCTTATTGGAGAGCTCGATGAAACGAGGGAACCGATATGCTCTCGGTGTTTTCCTCCCTCTGTGCGATGCGAGGACGACCCAGGGATCGCGATCGTCGCGATGATGGCCTCTGTGCTCGAAGAAAACGACTGGCGGTGAATTTTTTATCGCTGAGTTAAAGACGGATTTATGTGCTGTCGTGGTGCATTATTATGAGGCTCATATAGAAAGGTGGACAGGTCCGTTAAACCTTTGAACGTCGATATGATGGGGATGTCGCGTACTCGATGTGTATTTCGTAAATATATCTTTTAGTAATTCGACAAAGTATTATAGTTGGCAGTTGTACCATTCTTTTGGGACCAATGGGATTGTTGCAAATATCCCATCAGTTGTAAATTCCGCATTGCAAAATATGTCCCTTATGGATATCAAAATTTGCTTAATAAAAAAGGAGAGCAAAAATAAAGAGCCGCAAGGATAATATTTAGTTTCCAGACTTGTTCCTATAACAGACTGTTTAGAATTTTTTTTTCCTTTCGAGAATGAAAATACAGAAATCAGGTGACTTTAAGGGACGACACTAGTGGGCCTTGGTGACCACAATAAGAGAGCCTCAGAAGATATCCCAATAAACCTATCCTACATAATACAAATAACTGCACAATGTACTTCGCTTTTCTGTCTTGAAACTGAAAACAGAGGAATCGCAGGTGGCGTTCAGAGATCACCGCAAGGTACAAGGGACTCTCATTGAATCAAGACGAGGCGTCGCGCGATCCGTCGAGGGATGCAACGATATCACTTAAAGGCAACGCGAATGTCGCCGTTAAATTACATTTAATACCGTGGCGGACGTCACGAGTTGAGCGACCGTAATCGATGAATAAGCGAGCACCGTGGATTCCGTGGAAAAGCGGCAAATGCGATTTTAATGTCAAGCGAGGCCTGTATTTTCCACGGGCGTGTCTCTAACGACCCAGCTCGATGGCCCGCGGCCACTTTTACCATTTTGCTACGTTGCTTTATGGTACATTCCGTTTGGTCGTGGTTCACCGTTGCTCCATGGCGCATCTATTATGAATGCGAAGCGGCTCGGGCGACTCTGAATTGAAATTATACGTGGAACGCGTGGAATGGGACCGTGTATGTTTTAAATGCGGGTGCGCGGGGCTTGGAAGCGTTTCGCACGGCGTTTGGGACTCGGTTGAGTATTATTTGGGTGGAGCGCAGTTCTGCGCCGTTCGGTTTGGCAAAAATCGTGGAGAGAAATAGTTTGTAATTGATTTTTAATGACGGCTGTGCAGCTGTGTTTTCGAATGCTGTAATTAATAAACATTTGTGCGCGCGAGGTTCGCGTATTTATCCTTTGTATAATATAATCGTATTTACACTCTGAGAGCAAACATATTGAAAAATACGCGAGCAAATCTGTGTATCGCTTCGATTATTCTTATGACGACAAAGTGAATGTCGTCGTGAATGTAACGTGAATACGACAAAGAATGCAATTATATAAAACAACCGGCTACGAATGATTTCAATTAAATTAAAGAGGCTTCGTTTCAATTCATGTTCTTACTGTGCATTCGTCCTTCTCCGAATACACGCCAGTGTGCTGTTACATTGATTCGTACAAACCCAGTGCGAGTTCTCGAGAAGCCTAGTTTCAAAACCCTTTAATTACCTATAACCTTCGCCAGTCCACCCGTCCAACCGTTCCACCACCTCTCTCCCTTTCTCTCAAGCAAAAAACTCAAAGACGCGTATTTTTTCTTTTTACGACTAATAAACCGGCCCCGTAGCCCGCGCCTTAATGCAATTTTCCTTTTACTCCCGCGTCGAGAACACGCGACGCGTAATCCGTTAATGACACGAAATGAAAATATGAATATTCCCGGGGAGAGATTTAAGACGCCCGGCGAGGGCTAAGTTCTGTGTACAATCGATTCCATGGGGAGCCGTTTGCGACATTAAAACGCTAACGATCTTGCCAACAAATTCTCGACCGGACGAAATACGAGGCTCGTCGTTAGAGGGGGCTTGGTCGCGTTAATGACGAAATCTTTTTCGTCCCTTCGCCTCCTTTTTTTTTTTCCTTTTTTTCCCCCTTCAACGACTACTTTTCGGCTCCTTTTCCGATGGTACTTCTTACGACGACGCACCCCAACCGTGGCTAAAAGGATTCGACAATAAACAGTGGCGTGGCTGGAAATTAACCGCGGCGATGTGATCTACGTTAAAGAAAAGCATCATACTTGCGTGTAAATGTTGCTGGGTCCCCCTATTTTTGTTGCCCCATTGGGATGCACGCTCGATGGGTCAGTGGTGTCGCGGTGGCAGATTTTCTTTTAATTAATTTTTCACGCGGACGGGCAAGCATATTTCTGTGGAAGATTGGCGAGTTTCGTGGATTTTTCAGAGAATTTTCAAGTCGAATACATTGGAGATGAAGAAAAATTGGTGAATCGCGTACTAAGCTATCCAATGGAAATATAATTGCAGTCAAATTGATTAAATTCGATATATCGAAAGTCACTTGTAAATAACAATTTTCTTTCTAAAATAAGGACAATATGTCTGTAAAAAAACCTTGCCTTCCTTACATAAGTGCGCCTATACAAAATGCATACGGTAGTTGTCGGTACTGTGCATAACAATACAGCCACTGCATTTTGATTTTACAATCAAAGTAAAAAAAAGAAATGCGAAATTCGAATTTTAACCAACAACAATTCTTAAGCCTCCCTCCAGTCCCTTCACCCATGTCCGATTCAAAAAAAGAAAACCCTCTCAATCCGTCCAACGCGGAGAAATAAATTTGCCATTGCCTGTTGTAGAAAAGCAAGATCGCGGTGGATCAAGAGCAGAGGGACGAGAGGACGCTGACCGAGCCGCAAGAAACGCACCTTATCGCAGGTTAGTGTATCTAATTACCCGTGCCGTTTACGTCAACGATTTGCAGTGATTTACGGCGAAATTGTAGCATGCGACCTTCGTCCAGCCGACACACAGGTTCCGGTATACGAAGGGCGGGAGGGAGGACGGCTCGTGGGCACGGGTGGCAGAGTGCAGAAACGAAGGGGAAGGGGGAACGAATCAGCTAAGCGATCCGCGGCTAAAAAACACTAAAGGATTCGGTCATTTATCACGGCGGTGCTGCCCCCGGGGCACCACGGGAATGAAAAGGGGTGGAATATAATCCGTTGGACAGACTAATCGCGGGCTAACTATTCGCATATTATCTACAATAATTTCACGGTACTGAAACGGAGGACCTGGGCCGTATTCTACGTCTGCGCCGTATCGAAATGATATTTCGTGGCGATACGGCTGTATAGAAATAGCGTGCGGGTCGAATAAGTAAGTTGTTAATTGGTATTGAAAAATCGGGCCGGGTTTCGGTTCGTGGATTTGAACAGGAGATTTATTTTTGTTGGGAACGGTTACGAGACGTTTGTGGGTCGTTTATGGTCGAGGAAATGGAGATCGTGAATTGATAGCGAAATGGACATTGAACAGATGAAGGGTTGGTTTAATATATTGTTTGACCCCCCTCCCCTGCCGCCCCCCGCTGTAAAAGAGGGTGTTCGCGTTGGGAGGATTCGGTTGGTCACTTCATTCGATTGATTCGTTTTTTGCTAAAAAATAAAATAGGGAAACGACGATATAAAAGTTTACTGTGGTTAGAAATGCGAATGAAAAATACGAATCGTACTAGCATACGTGTGCCGGTGATTATGAAAGTGGTGTAAGTCAAGAATGCGAAAAAATTGATTTATTCCACGTTTCGTGCTGGATGTATTTAAATTACAATATTAAGAAGTTAGTTTCACGTTTGAAAAAGCATAATTATTTAGCAGATACAGAGAAGATACTTATATTATGAGAGAAAATATTCGATTAATGAATATTTAGTTATTATACTGACATAGATTTTCTTATACATGCAAATATAGAGCATTAAATATCTCGAAACAAAGAATATATGATTTAGCGCAGCTTAATAATCATCGACACATATACGCAGTCTGGTCTCCCCATGAGACGATGTGTTACAAAATAAGTAGTATCATACGTTTTAGGGCAGACACATTACTGTCCCCGGTATCATCAGTCGAGTTTCGCCTAAATGAATAAGTCTCACAAATAGCGTGCAAATAAAAAGGCATAACTATTTCATTAACTTTAAATACTCAATGGTGATAACATCGAGACAGAGTGAATCTACAGATCGCAACAAAACGGGAAAAATATTTGTGTTCGTTTCGTTTTGTTGTTTTTTTTTTTTTGGTCCTTTTATTTCATTTTCAAATAAAGAAAGCATCGAATGTTCCGGCTATCAATTCAGTCCGGGATCAATTTACAGAATGTACGTCGATGTTTTGGTCAGCGAAACGCTGCTGGTCCCAATTCGTGGCGAGCTATTTTTGCACAGTGCGGTCTGCGTGCTCTACCTGCCCGCGTAAATATACCAGTCGGCTGTGCTGCAATTTTGAGGCCTGTCGCGCGTAAATAAAGTGAACTCGGGCGTGGAAATTAATTAGCGTACCAGCCGGGGCAAAGTATAGGGAAAATTCACCGGCAACGTCATTTAATTGACAAACAAATTTCGTTACGTGTGTAAGCCGTCTAATTGGCACTGGTTTATCAAACACACTACTATGCTGCAAATTTACGATTTATGTTAATGGATCATTCATTTATCGCGATTACGCAAGCGTGAAATTAAAATGAAATCGAGAAACCTACGTAACACTACGTAGAACTGCAAAGTATGTAGAACTATAAAAACTTATTAAACGACTATATATTCCTATTTAACTACATACGAAGCTACGTTCGAAATGGTCATTGATATATTCTCAGCATCAATAGCAACGGTGTCATAGTATGTAACTACCCGTGCAACACTTTTCAGAATTAAGTTAAACCGTGAATTACATACTCCGCCAGAGATTTGCCAGCGAATCAACGCGCAAATGGCAGTAGATTAAGCGTTTCGTAACGAAGAACGACTGTCGTCATAGATATGAAGAAGAAGCTCGTTAAGGACGTTCGCGTTGATCAATGGGAAAAATTCGTCGGCAACTGTGGTAGTACAAACCGAGGCTACAGAACGGAACGACAGTCGCGGGACATGTGGACGGTCGTTGCAGAAGTATGTACGCGTTAGGATGCGCATATAACGCCTTGAAAATTACAGTGTGGCCAGGGTCCATCCATCACGACTGGGCCCATGGGACTTACGGTCCGCCCCAACGTTTAAGTCGTTAGCAATTTCCTGCACGGGACTATTTTCGGCCCCAAATTCCATATGGCTCGATAATATCCCGATAATACGGCCGGCAGATTGGAGAACGTTCGGATTGTTCGTTTTGTTTCGTCGGATCGGATTATCCGTTGGACACCCGCTGTTTTGTAGAAATTTCGTGGTTGGTTCGCAGGCTGTATAGTCAGACAATGTCGATTTCCTCGGTTCGATCGTGAACGCTTCCAATAATAGTATATATCACCGGGGGAAGCGCTTTTGTTTAAGTAATGCTACACCGCGGATTGTCTTGGTTTCTGGGCCACTTTTTGGGCTGCCTGGATGTTTGGATGGGAACGAAGATTTTTGATAAAGCGGAGCATCGATGGATAATTGTGATATATATGTGGAATAGTATCTCGTTGTATTATTATTCTTGTTGTAGGGCATAAATTTAATATGAAGTTACTTTACAGTTTGATTGCGCTGTTAAGATACCTTCTCTTTGGTTTACGTAATGGATATCATTTTTCTGTATTGCCTAAATGTACTGACTATTTTCTGAGATTCATTGTTCAGAAACTTTCGAAATATCCGCGTAAACTTGAGTTTGACTGAAAGGTTTCAGTCGGATAGAAAATGAATAATACCGTAGAATACCAAAATATAATTGTCTACTATTAAATATTCGATACCACTCTGTACTGTGACTAAGTAGCCTATGTTCAGATAAGGTGTCAATGCTAATCTAGAAGAGGAAAAATTTATTTCAAACCTGTAACTATTTTTTTCGACAGCGTATACAATATAATTCGAAAATTATCCAATTAATGACACCAATTGTTCGAGTCATAACAGGTGGTGATTTTGCGACAAGTGCCACCTCCTAATTGCAAATAAAAGTTGTACAACATAAACTGTACAATTTTTTCAAGCTACCTATTTAACAATCTTCCCAATTCAAGTAACTTTTTCAAATTATAACAATCCCCCGTTTCAACTTAGTGGTTGTAAGTGATTTTCTTTCATCTTACTTATCATAATTCGAGTATGTTCGTGAAATTAAAGTCTTCCGTCATTTGTTAATTAATATTAATAAATTCCACAGTTCTCGCAAGTTATATCATTATACATGTACTTATCATACATGTACTCTGCCCGTGTTTCTCTTGATTTACTTTACCCACCCTGCAAACCAAACGCTGAAAGCAGTTAGAAACTTGTGCACCAGGTAGCAGTAGCGCACGGAACACCTGCACGAAACAGCTCGTTCGATAACACTGATAAAACTAACAAACGTATTCAGTTAATGTAAAACTTCAGCCTACTAGTAAATAATAAATACATAGATTTGCCTTATCCTTCATAGTTTCACATGATATCAATTCATTATTGTCATTTGTTTATCATTTACGAATTCGTTATAATTATTGTTTGTTAAAAGCGTTGTATTACCTAGGTAAACAAATCGACATCGAAACGAGGACCATTTGTACGCAAACATCCATGGAAGCTGTCCAGAAAAACGAGAGAAATGTAGAAGATAATACAGTGGCCAGTAACGTGAATCGTTTCACCCCAGCTCACGTTTATTTGGAACAAAAAAATTCGACGGCATTTGGGTGTATCGACGAGGACCCTGCACCCCAATGGCTGATCGAGGAAGCTCTCAACAGAGGGACTGAGGTATGCAATGACTATGTGTATGAAAATATTGCAAAATTCTCGAACGAAAATCCGAAGGATTCATCAGAACTCATTCAGATGGTATTGAATTCGACAAATTTTCGCTCTCTAATTTGTATCAGTTTCAATAGTATTGATTACGTTTGCGAGTTTATTCCGTTCGATTATAACTTGTGATCTACACTGATGTAAATTAATTTTCCACTACAGATAATCACAGTATTGTTATTGTTATTATTACGATTTTCTCACCGGCACATAATTTCAGTACAATTCAAAGCACATCCCATAAACACTCCCTATGCTTAAATAGAAAGGCACCGTCATAAAAATACAATTATTAGCAGATCCAAATAAAAATAATTATAAAAATTAATAAAAATAAATAAATAATAAAAATAGAAAACCGAGTAAACATATTCCAAATACTGACTATACACTGAAAATGTTTTAACATTAAATGAAAAATACTTCTTGTCCCCGATAACCGTTTGAATACACCTGTCAAGTCTCTTAAATTCTCAATAAGAAGGCGCTTCGAAAACTGTAAAATATTGATTTCTTCAAAAGCAATCTCTCTCGTATTAAAATTTCATTCAATCAATGACTATACTTTCACGCGACCCACGTTCTCATTGAAAGCGAACGACGATTTTTCCACAACAATACCCCACGACGTACCTAATTTAAATTTTCCGTTTCTGCCCGCACGAAATATCCACGTCGAATCGAATCAGCGCAGCGAGCAACGGACAAAGGGGCAAATATCGTCGAACAAGGAGGCCGAGTGAGTTTATAGAAAATTCATAAAAGCGGATATGTTTTTTAATCGAAAAAGTCTGGCGATTTTTCCAGCCGGTCAGAAAAATCGAGGAAAACTCGTTGTACGAAAAATATGCCAGGATTATTGTACCTGCGAATTAATGAAATTTCTGACCCTCTGACTCGCGTTTATTATTCGCCTGGAAAGGGGATGGAGAATGTTGGGTTCAATGATAAAACGGAATTTACACAAATATTCGATAAAATTTGTAACATGTTGACCGATAGGTGGTGGGCATGTTGCAGTGCAGTCCTTAGGTGAATTTTGGGAACACAAAAATTAGGATGTATGATAATTAGGATGCAAGTTGTCTCATATGATTCGATATCGGCAGAGTGGTACCAGAGGGTAAATATTTATTTTTTGTTTTTTGGTGTTTATTATAGGAGCGCAGGAGAAGAAGTATGGGAGAACAATATTGTATAAATAATTTTAATAAGATGAAAGGATATGTAGAAATTGTGTATATCTTTCAAGTGATTTCTGTTGCAGGAATTTATTTTTTTTTTTTTTTTTGTTACTGGCAGTTGAGGGAGTTGGGGAAAGTTTAAATTAACAAACGTTTAATACAGTATGCTCTTGAGATAAAGATTGCATATTGGCTATTTGAGAATAATTATTGTATTTAACAAAATTATACTTGAGAAAACTTTTTCCACTGTTCCTCGAACATAACAAAGATTGCTGCTTGTCTATTGTTTATTTTCATTTTATTTCCAACTTCTATTATTACGAGAAACGAAGAACAGTAATTCACTGATACTGATTAACGTGCAATTAGATATGAGAAAATCATATCAGAATTGGAAGGGAAACTTGCAAAAACAGAGGAAAACCTTGAAGAAGCTTTGAGGTCCAAATCTAATTTGAAAGAGAAGTACAAAAGGTATTGCTTAATATAACATTTCCGCAAACATAAATAATATTTCCAATGCATGATTAAATATGTTCAATTAGATGTTTGGAAAATGTGAAAGGGGAAGCACAGAAAAAGAACGAAGTGCTTCAGGAAAGAATCCTTCGTATCTGCACATCCGTTTTAGACAATTTCGGACCTCGTTTCATACAGCAGAGGAAAAATTCCAATCGTCAAATGAAGTGTCGCAGAAAACACAAGTGTCGTGAAAGTATCTCCATTAAACTGCATAGAAAGGTATGCGAAATGTTGCATGAAATATAAATTGAAAATAGTTTCTCGAAATGCTATCCTTGCAAATTAAAAAATCTCTACAAATTCGACGATTAGTTCTTTTCTTCCCTTCCTCTCCTGCTACAAAGAAACAATAATTTTCTTCAATTCGCATTGCGTAAAAAAAAATAATAATAAAACCGCGAGGAATAAGAGAAAAAAAATCTTCTATTCTTGTCAAACCGCATCTGATAAATCGTCGAAATGCGACGTCGATTCAACGCCAGTTCTTTATCGAAATAATATACAGTGGAGTGTTTCGTTTTACGTGTTTCGCTTTCGTCAGCTGCGGATGGCAGTGGCGAGATCGAACAAATTGAAACGAGAATTGAAAGGGGCACGAAGAGCGTTGGAAATCAAATCGGGGGAGTATCAGTCGGTGACGAAATGTTTCGACCAGTTGAAACGAGAGATGGATTCAACCGAGACGAATTTGAACAATCTGATAGCGGAGAATGTATCGTTGCGAAAGAAATTGGAGGAAACGCGCGACTGGTTGAAACGCGGAAAGGGAAAGGAACATCATAATACGTCACATTTTCGAGACATTCAAAAGAATAGAGAATTGTCGAGCTTGAAGAAGAAAGTCGAGGAAGATTGGGCGACTATATCTCAGCTTCGAAACAAGTATTCCAAACATGTTCTTAAATGGAATATTTAATTATTTGTTGTATAGTAGTTGTTATTATTAGATGCGAGGACGTTACATGTCGTGCAATAATGTATTTTACACATGACTGAGCTTAAATATTAATAATTTAGAGTAGTGCGATTGGAATCAGCGAACGCGAACAAGGGATTTTTATTGAACAGTTACAAAAGCCAAGTAGCAGACTTAAATAAGGAGAAGGATCAATGGACGTCGAAAATGAACGAATTGGAAAACGAGATAAGCACTGTTCGACGCGGTAATTCGCAATTAAAAGCAAAAGTGTGTATCTTGTATTAACTTCAATATTTGCGATTTATTATTTTATAATTGTATTCCTTTATCGGCTTATTATTATCATGATTGTTTACAGATCTCCCTACTGAGTATTGAAAATGATAAACTTCTTTCTGACAATGAAAAATCAAAGACCGATGTTACAGAGAAAGTAATATTATATATCTAATAATTTAACCATTTCTATTTATGGATTATTACAGTCTAATTATTGGTTTTGAATTGGCGTTTTTAGACGAACACACAGTGCGTTAAAAAATACGAAGAAGCAGCACAGAAAGAAATCGAAAGCATCAAAGCTAAATACGAGGAGATGCTTAGATCTATGAAAATAAAAATGATGGCTATAAAAAATCAGAGTGTTGAATATTCAAAAGCCATCAAGGTACAATATTATTACGCAAAGCAAACGTAATCGGATTAATGTAATCGATAAATTGTACACAGTTGAAAGAAAAACATTAAACATAGGAGCAAATATTAATGAAAGAAATAAAAACAATATTTTAGAAAATATATTAAAAAAGTAATATTAAAGATTGAAATATTCCATTAATCTTATATGTATTACATTCAATTATATGTATTGCATTCAATGTCCTCTGAAATATCCTTATTTCATTAATTTATCTTGTTTTTATTTAAGTACATATTAATTGAATATTTATAACATATTCATCGATAGCTTATTTAAATATTACACCCACGTGACACATAACGAAAGATTTTGCATGAAGGATAGTTAGTTTTTACGTCAATTCGCTACCTCGTGAGAAGATAAATATATTCTTTCAAAACAAACGCGAGATCGATCGCAGGGTTATACCAGAAAGATTTAAAAAATATTGCTTTAACTCAGGAATTTGTAAAAGGGCTCTACGAGTATCAAGAAGATTACCAAGCACCAAAACTCTCGAACGAAAGTCAAGAAAGTGAAAGGGAGGCTCACGAAACTGCTTGCAATATTTTAAATATGACTCCGGAAGAATTGTCTGGCTTTATTAACGGAAGAACAAGAAAATCGGTAATTTGTTTCCAATACTTAATATTTATACAAACAATTACACTGTACCGTTGCTGAAAAAAACTTATTTCTCAAACGTTTGGTATAGTTAGAACAGGAAGTCTATTTTGCGCTTCTTTTTATTCCCAATTTTCATCCCCTTTTACTTTATAGAATCACCATATTAAATTTGTATTAAGTGACTTGTACGAATTCTATTAAATTTGTATTAAAACAGCAGCAGAACAAAAGTAATAATAATAATGTAACTCATCGTTTACTGCAGGTTAATCCGTGGATAGTAGAACTGAACCGAATAATTTCCATAAATCATTTCTCTGAAGATTTATCAAAGTTTTTATTGAAGAAGGCGACGAGAAAAGTGACATAACGAAGGACGGTGTAAAAACAAAGTCTCGCAACGAATTCTCAGAATCCTTTCGCTATCTATATTAATAAACAAATTGTACCATATAATAATGTTTTTCAATATAAATTGAAAAATAAATATAGTTCGCTTTTCCTAAAGATTCGGTGTCCACCGTAGTATAAAAATGTTTTCCCCACCGTCACCAACCCTTGCGATAGTTTCTTTGGTTACCGTCTATAAATCAACTTAAACTTAAAATTCAGTTTGAGTTTGTTGCAAATAACTCGAGACCAAATATCATCGATTTAATGGGTATTAAATGGGCTACTAGTAAATATAATATCAAACACCATTAGCAATAATTTTATAAATAACGGTAAAAAAGTAGAAAATGTAACAGAAATTCTGTGGATCGCAACTTATTCAATCGAAACTGTTAACAGAAGTTTGTTCAAGATTTTAATCCACTCGTGTTCTATTATATTTCGATTTAACTTCATTCCTATTAACCATTTTAAATTACAAAAGAACCATATGAAGAGTCGAGCTCTCACTGTCATATTTTTATAAAAATCTGCAGGTAGATAGCAAGGTAGTATGCAATAAATAATCGTGCGATGTGCTATGAATCCTTGATAACTTCATCGTTGCCTGCCAATTGACGCAGCTAAGATAATTCAAAAAGCCTAACCCAAACCTATCCCGAACCTAAACCAAAACCTAAACCACAACCTATAATTTAAACTATCAGTAATTTAATGTAAATAATTTAAAGGGGCAAAATTAATTGATCACCCTATCCTAAACAGCTTTGTGAAATATCCTCGCTATTAAATATCTCCTAGAACACTCTCCAAACTAGTTCTTAATGTAAATAATCCAAATTTCATACGCATATCTTTCATTTTTTATATTCTATCATCCACCTACAAAATTTAATAAAAATCTAAGAGCAAGAAACCTCCAAACATTCCGTAGTTCAGGGTTCAGTACTAAAGGACCATGAAACGTGAAAGCGAACGGTATCCAAAAACCTCCCCCCAAAAAAATCCACTACAGATCCCTAAGAAAGCCTCGTCACCAATTCAGTTATCGCTCTGCAGTTCACTGGACCCAGTAGCATCGGGCGCTTTCTGCATCTGAACGCTCTGAAATCTCTCGAATCCGTTGCTGTCCCCAAAGATCTTTCTCCCAGGCACCCTGTCGTCATCCTTCACGCTCACTTCCGTTCCAACCTGTACAGGCCAGGGCAGCTTGCCGTCATTCCTCACCGAGATCTGATTAGCCAGCTTCCTCTCGTTATTCTGATCAAATCCGTCCCCGTTTCGAAAATTCTCCAACGTCACTCTGTTCCTCTTGCCATCCTCTTCGGCGTACCCGTACGGCCTCTCTGCGATGCTGGATCTCTTCGAGTACGAATCGTAGCCGTCGTACAGCTGTCTGTATCTATATCTGCTAGGATCAACATTCCCGGGAATCCTTTTGAAACTGCCATCTCTAGATACCTGCGATCTGGTCCCATCGTAGGGTCTAGGATAATTTCTCAAGTCCACGGGCTTCCGTACCACTTCCGGTAGAGTGGCGTAGTAAATAATTCGCTTTGGCTTCGGGGTAGGCCTGTTTCGACCATAGAGATCCATATCCATGTCGTCCCTGTACCTGTCGTAGTAATAGGAATAATCGTTGGGCCCGCGTGTGCTGTAGTAGTCCCTCTCCATCCTGTATCGATCAGGATAATAGTAACTGAAACCTCGACGATAGGATACGGGATCGTAGTCGCGGTCTCTGATGGAGTTTCGGTACCACGGTAAATCGTAGTCCTCGTATCCTCTGGTCACAGGCATGTCTCTGGCTTCTCTGTGGTCGTAGCTTCTTCTGTGATGACTGGTGACGAAGTCTGCTCTTGGCGCGTGGTAGCCTCTTGAGTTTGGTGGGTCCTCGTCTTCGTTGGTCTGCTGGATTATTTGGTCCAGGGTGCTGCGATGAGGGAAGTCTATGGAGAGTGGCTGAGAGGACCAGGTCTGTGGTGAGCTTTGCCTGACGTCTCGTACGTTTTTGGTACTGGTTATTTGTTCCAGTTTGGTTTCGTTGTCCGCGTCCCGACGGACTCTGGGAACTGTCCCCTCTAGCTCGTCGTCTTGTGATTCTTCGTGGAACTCTGTGTCGTCACGTGGTTGGAGAATTTTGATCATTATACCTTGGGGTTCGAGGCCTTTTTTCTGCAGAATGTTAGCATGAGTTTCTTTGTCGTTATTTTCATTGGGATCGCTGTTGGAAAGGTCCTGGAAGGTGGATTCGAAGTGATCCTGAAAGGGTTGATTAGGTGTAAAGGATTTGGACGAAGGGATGGAATTGGGTTCTATGGGGTTTGTCGATTTTTGGAAGGTTTCTTGGGTGGTTAGGTGACCGACACCGCTGACGCTGCGCACCTCGAAGGCGGAAGAATCGAGACGAGGCCACGACGGGTGATTCCAGTGGGAGGTGTGTGGTAGCACCTGCCATGCTTTGCCGATTCCCTCTGCGTTGATTTGTGACAGAAGGAGGAGCACTGGGGATAGATTGAGCAGTAGCTGCCGCATGGTTGTTTGTCTGGAATCCAAAAGGAATTTTGGTTGTAATAATAATAATACAAATGAAATGTTTCTGGTTTATTTATATTATACGAAACGAAGTTCCACACGTAAAATAAAATAAAAGACAAATATGAAATAATACATAGTAATCTGAAACATAAAACAAAACAAAACCAAACAAAATGAAAGGAAATTGTTTCGAATTCGCCTAAATGTACAACGGACCACAAAATACTGTACACCCATGAAAACCTACCGAACCAAACTAAATATAATAGAAAGAAAGAGAAATGAAAAGCAATAATAACGCAGGACGATAATCGTCGGCCTAAATTAACCGTGAATGTCAGTCAAAGCTTTCACCGAAACGGCAGTCGAACTCTGAAAGCGCACCGCGACAGACGTTTAATGACCGTTCCTTCCGGTAGACACGCGGTCAGATGAGATCGTGTCCTCGACCACGGTACCGATTCCCCATAACAAATATAATTTCCCAGCCGTTTCCGCGGCATTATGCCTCCAGTTCCGGGCAACACGTAGATCCGGTCGCGCGATTGTTCACTCAACTACGTTTACTATAGCATCATCCAACGAGATCGAACTAGAATCCAACTCCTATTCGCGTGTTCTCGTGGAGTTCAATGCACCAATATGGCGGACGATTACGCCTGCGAAACTTCTGCCCCCCCCCCCATAAATTATTTTAAATTCTTAATATAAGATTACAATTATTATAATATGATTACAATTACAATAATTGTTTATCCCTGACAAATGTACCATCTTCCCGGCTGAATAATAATTAATTGCGCACAATCGAAGGATTAATCAAATATAAGGATTTCAATCATGCTATGGATAATACTTAAAGACATCATTTCTCAAAATATTTATAGCTTCTACTATTAAATTATGGGTTCTTCAAATTATCCGAATACTCAAACGAATGTATCGATACTAATACTAAATCAAGGCCAATGCACATCCAAATGCAACGGTGTAATACAAACGATCGATTCACACTTCACGTATTCATATTATATTTTCAATTTAGTCATACTTTGTTACTAAGAATCGATACTTAATTACTTCGCATCAGCCTAAGAAGGCAATCGTTCGAACGATAAACTCCAAGCTTGCTTCTCTCTCCAATTACCGTGAGACCCCGCTATCATACAATGAGACCACATAATGTCGCCATTATCTCCACGTCTTAATCGCGAGACATAGACTCGCAGATCCGTGGACCGTGTCGGACAGAACGTTACATACGTGCCACGACGGGTTTTTGTCCGGCTGTTGCACAGTTAAAACCACGACGGGTTACATTGTGTGCTACGATAAAAGAAAAAAAAAAAACGACGAAGAAGCGCAGGATAGGATATCTCAGCATAGCGGAACAAATCTTTAAACAGGAAGATCCTTGCCGTTACCATCGGCCCGGACAGTTATACTCGTTGTTTTACAGTTAGCCTCGCGAACCACTTTATTTCGCCATCACATTTCGGCCAGCTTCTAATTACCCGTTCCTTAATTACCTGTTACGATATGGCGAGGCATCGAAGAAGAAGGAGAAGATGGAAACGAGAAACGAATAGATATGAGCTTGGAGCAGAAATTTGAATTATAATAAAATGAGAATAATCATTTATAGAGAATAGTAGAATAATTCTTATTTTTGATCAACGCAATTGCAGACTTCGAAGAATAATTGTTGTTAAATTACACAAATGGATGTAAGAGAAGACATTTTTCTATGCTGTTAATTATGTATAAATTATAAGGTAAATATACGTCAACTGTACAAAAATTTTCGTATTAAAATGGAATTAAAAATCGAGTTTAACTTCCCTGTAGACTTTATCAATTTCTATACAAGAAAGAATAAGCCTTGTTGAAGGAAGAGACCTGTGCAGAGGGTGAGATTGTCAATTATTGTGAAGCGTTGAAATCACTTTCGGGCTGCCTTTTTTTGTAAAACCATAATTAACCCTTGCGTGGGCAATTTCCTATATTTTCTTTAATAATTTCATGTATTCTTATTATAGGACATCTTTCAGCACCGATAATAAAAATGACCAGGGATATATAATTTACTTATTTACTGTTAAAGCAGGACATCTAGCAATTATTGTTCAAAATAATGGCAAGTTTCTGTTCGCCATAATTTATTTACAGAAAGAAAGCTGTGTTGAGTAACGATGGTCCAGACAGAATTTTTGCAATAAAAATAAATGTGTGGGAAAAATAAAAGTGTGACTGGAGATACTGTACACACTGTACCATAAATTAGGTCCCTAATAAAAGTAACTTTAAGTAACACACAAATTAAAGTAGAAGACACACGGTCTTTTCATGTCACTTATGGACAAGGTATATTGCCATACAGAAGACTTTATAGTTATTCAAACTGATCACCTTTCAGTTTCACAAAGTTTTATTTCAGCGACAGATAGCTCATTCAGTTTTACCCAAAATTGATTAAATCGAAGATCTTTGTCAATTATTTTTGTTGTCAATTATTATATTAAATAGTAAATTGCAGATTATATTCAAATGCAAAGTACAAGTCTAAATCTATTTAAATTCTAGCAAACATCCGATAACAAAAATTATAAACCATCTCGATAATAAAAATAAAAATATATTAAACCACCATAACTGCACGAAATCATGTACCTTTGGACAATACACGAAAGAAATTCCAACCGAAATGATAAAATAAAAAAGAACAAGAATGAGAATAAACTAAGTAATTCACCCTGATATTATGTCACCCCAATAGTTCTCATGATTGCACGAACCACAATGAATACACGAAATCTCGTATCGTGAATCAATGCATAAAAGAAACTCCAACGGAAATAATAACATTTTTTAAAAAGCAATAATACAAATAAACTACATAATTCACTTCATATGAAATCACCCTAAGAATTCTCTTACTATTAAACTACAAAACTACGCTTGCATCGCAAACCAATATATAAAATAAATTCCAATGAAAATACTAAAATAAAAAGGAAGCAAGAATACAAATGAACTAAGTAATTCGCCCAATATTAAATCATCGTAGGGGCGCAAAAAATTGTCTGCCGTTAGAAAATGTACGAATGCAATTCTAGTTAATACAAGAAAGAATAATTTACCTGAATTCCAGAACGTGGCCGGCTTCCGAATGTCGTTGACTGTCCGGAGTTACCATGATCACTACGGTCCGTGAACTACGGCTTCCCGGTTTACCCCGGCTTCGTATCTGCATACCGTGCTGTTGTCGCTGCTAAAACACGCTCACCCCTCTACTTGCCGGTTTAACAACCGTTCTCAATTGGTCGTCGTTTTTTGTTAACTGTAACTCTTGTACCGAAAGACGGACAAATGGCTTCCTTGACGACGCTCCTCGTGTCAACAAGATCAGAGACAATCTGTTCAGGATGTTTATCGCGACATGTACGGTTACTAATTATTGTTGTTAAGATTACGATTGAGGCATTAACCTTCTTGGTACCATCGTTGGCTTTAATCGACCAGCCACGAAATGCATATATGTATACCTATTGGCATAATTATATTTTATTTTTCGTTCGGACATTATGCATTATTTATTTTGATTTACTACAGGCATGTAGAATATTTTGAACGGGCTGTACGATTTTAGTCGATGGCCACACAGTGCATACGTTATTTTAACAGCATAGTAGTATTGAATTTCTTGGTTGAACGCTCTGGAGTATTTATTTCATTTATCGCAAATGAATAAAAAATTGTATACAGCTTAATAATAATCTATTAGACCACACGTGTTACAGAAAGGTATATACATTATATGTTCTTGTTGACGCAGAAAAGTTGTTAAGAATAAAAAATTTTATTGCGAAAAATATCTTCTATACAGATCCACCATCCTGAATAATGTTACAAGTTGAGGTTCAACGTCTACACCTATATCTTTGGACAACTGGGAAGGGAATAATATCTAAAACGATTGTTTGTTTAAATAATAATATTTTTGGCAAAGAAGATCCCTATAAACCGGTCATATGTAATTAATAGTAGATGATTGCTATTTCATCTAATAAAATAATTCGATAAAAAGATGACACCTTGGCTTTACCTATGTTATTACAAAGGTACGCGCAACCATGTGCATCCTTTATGTTCTTTCCATTCTTTGTATCATACCAGGAAGTGACCCCTTCACTAACAAGCAAGTCTTTTGTTTCCTTTATTACCCTATGTTTCTACTATGTGGTAAAATGGAGTGGAATTTATGAATTCAATGGTCTCTTTGCGTCGAAATACTTCCATCGAGAATTATTGCTTCTTATTTATTAAAGACCAGATTGGTACGAAATTCCAGAAATTTATATACATCTCTGTTTACGAAGCACATAAAGCTAAAAAAATTTGTTATATCTTTATTTCCTATTTGTACTCTATCTTTTATATTAGAAATCTGTACTTGTCACTCGATTTGAAATAATCATTCAATTCATAGAAATATATATATGTACAACGAACTTCTACAATAATTCATTGATTCAGAATTCATCATTCTCATGAAAGAAATTAACGAAGGTAATTTCTGCGAGCGCTCGTTTTCACTTTGCATTTTTATACACTAATTTGTAGAGTACAAAAAAGCGGAATAGAGAGTGCAGCCTGAAAATAGAATAGTCATGAATAAGTTGCAAAGATCGGAATACCATAATACCGCTGTCATGCGCCATGGCGCATAAACTAGACTGCAATCAAACACGCACGGCATATAAAAATTGCTATGGGATAAAAATTCCGTGAACTTCATTATGAAATGGCAGTGAATCTATAGGGAACTGACAAATAATTTAAAAAATGGTAAAAGAATACACATTTCACTATATTATAGAGCGCGTTGTGGGAGGAATCATTTTATATGAAAACAGTAGACGCGAAATCTTTGGCGCCTCATAAGAATTCGCGTTATGCAGAAATCTACTGTATAAATTTAAATTTACAACCGCAACCGCAATTACACCTACAAATTTATAATTCTAATTACTCTTTACGCTAATTACTATTCATAATACCCCGCTTTTGTAAAATACGTAGACATTTTCCTTCAGCTCTTTTTGTTTAATATTCAGTTTAGCTTTCGATCGAAATTTTTCTAGGTACTCCTCTTGCTGTCTTATTTGTACTACGAAGAAGTAGCGAACGTTCTACGAACTGACAATAAAAGGAGATTTTTCTTTCTTACAAATTAGGGTAGAATTGGTTTTCGCGTAATTGGAGAAAGGGCCGTGGCTAGGGGAGGTCGCGGATCGGAACAACCACCACGAGGTGAGACCTGGGCTATTTGCTATATAATCATTAATCGAATCTTTGTATTATCTCACAGGAGGGGTAAACAACCTTTGGGACTTATATAGCGAACAATTCGAGCAAATTGGCCGCACGTCGAACTTAAAATTTAAAGTACATTTACAAATAGCTATTCTAGTCTAGATCTTCCAAAGAATTGATTGTTCTTTGTTACTGTTATTTATATTTTTAAACATATTTTTCCCAACAGTTTAAATTCCTTCTAACGCACTTTATTATTGTTACTATTATGATTATTAAGAAGGATAACCAATCGGAACGCGGTACAGCAATACACCCAATCGCTTTCATGAAAACGCGTAGTATCGATCCCTCCACCCAAACGAAAATATTACGCGTATAGGTTAGCGACTTTCCGACGTCCGTTCGTGGTGGAAGTTTTAGGCGGTGTCGTAACGATGTTTTCATAATTTATAAATAATCTTTAAGTTAATTAATGAAACATGGTGTCGAATTGATGTAAATAGTTTAGGCCGTTTACTATTTATCCTGTGTGTATATTAAACTATATATCAGTGTCATAATTAACAAAAAAAATGGCAGAAGAAGGAAAGAAGATTTCCTTTGGTTTCGCGAAATCTATTAAAAAAACAGCGTTAAAGATTCCTGTGCCACAAGAAGAAAAGAAAGTGGACTATGTCGAGTGTCTCGATGAGAAGGGTATTAAAGTAATAGGGTTAGTTTCGACAGGATAATTAACGCGAATAAATATATATAACCTCAAACCTAACCTTAAACTTCGTTGCTATAATCGTAATCCATCATTTCAGGGAGGAGAAAATTAAGGAGGAACCTCTAATTATTCCGCTACTAGGTTCCAGAACTTGGCACGATAGAATTGTAAATAAAATTGACGCTGACATTTTTGAACCTAAGACGATCAAGGAAGAAGCACCCGACGGCAGTGATTCTAAACAGGAGGAAAAGCCAAAATTGTCCAATGGAAATGCATTGCAAGAAAATATAGTAATAAAGACGGAACCTGTAGAGGATAATGATGATAAAGTCGTTACATTAGAAGAACAAGCAGCGAAGGAGATTGTTGAAGACCTTAGCTCAAAGGGAAAACAGGAAAATAAAGCAAATGATTTCACTTTACCGTTAGTGGAGGATCAATCGTTACGAGGCAGAGAACAAGTATATTATCGTTATGCAACTGTTAATTCATAATTATGTTATATTTATAAACGAAAAATGATTATAATTTATCTTTTGCAGTCTACGCTCGAAGATTATGAGAAGATACCTGTCGACGCCTTTGGATTGGCAATGTTGCGAGGAATGGGTTGGCAACCAGGAAAAGGGATCGGTAAAAATGAAAAGTACGGGTCTTATTTTATATGAAAGTAAATGTAGAGCCAGGCTTTAATTTATTATTGCTTTATTTTATTAATAATTATTATTATTGCTGTTGCAGAATCGTTTCAGCTGTTTTACCAGAGTTGCGGCCGAAAGGTATGGGCCTTGGTGCTGACAAAGTTACGCTACAGAAGAAAATTACAGATTCGAAAAAACCAGAGGAAGAACTTAAAATTGAGAAGGGAACGTTTGTGAAAATCATTGCTGGGAAACAAAGTAATAACTATGGTCAAATAGAAGGATTCGATGACGACGCTGGTAGACTTATAATAAAATTGGCTCTTGGTGGAAATACGATATCTGTGAGCGAATTTATGGTACAGCCGGTAACAAAATCGGAATATTCGAAGAATTCAAAAGTTCTAAGTTAGTATGAACAATTAGTTTTTCAATAAGGGACTTTTAAAAAATTAGCACGAGTAACTTCCTTTCACACACACACACACACCGAAGAAAAATTAATGATTCAGGAAAATTAACAAAAGATATTTGGCCACAATTGCTGTGTAAGTATGTTGTCGTTTATTTTTTTTCTCTTTTTAAAGGTCCCTCCTATTATTATCAGAATCAATATAAATATAGTGGTTTTAGCCTTTAGTATTTTATTGGGTTAATTTTAGATGCGAAGAAGTACGAAGAATACAAAGACAAAGGCTCGAAGGATATTAATCAAAAGCCGGACAAAAAGGGAAATTCAGAATCGTCTGATCGTTCTAACGATTCCGAACTCGATGGCCAAAGTAGCGACGATGAAAAAAAGAAAAAGAAGAGTAAGCACGACCGAACAGACGATAAAAAATTGAAAAGTCGGAAAAGGCATTCTGAATCTGGTAACGACAGTGATAATGATTCTGGGAAACGAAGACGAAGGAGTAGGTCTAGTAGTAACGGCTCGTACAAATCGAAGAAATCGAAGAAATCGAAAAAGCACAAGAAACGCGATAATTCGGCAGAGAGGTCTAGCAAAAAACATAAGAAAAGGGACAAAGAGAGGGAGAAAACTAGAGATAGGAAATCAAGGGATTATACAGACAGACGGAAACACAAGAAACATCGGCGATCAAGATCACGATCGTCTAGTAAGCGGTAACATTTTTCGAAAACCTGCAATACCATTTTACTTTACTGACAAACTGTACAATTTTTGTTTACATACATTTTGTAATAAAATATATTTTTACAAAACCTTGTTCGTTCCTATTATAACTACAGAAATATTGGAAATAAGTAACACGATTCGACCCAGTATAGTCCGGTAGTATTTTGTAAAATATTAGACTACATGAAAATAAACATTTCAATGTATCAGCGTCGAGAAAATTTGATTTTCATCCGACATTCTTACGTAATGATGATACAGTGCTATCGAGTACATAACCTTTAAAAATATTATGGCACTTATGAACGTCGCCAAACAAGTAGTGAGAACGATGTCAAGTAAGTTTACTTTATTTTTTATAAGTATGCAAAATATGTATCATTCCGTTTTCCTAACAAATTTTTCAGCACTTCGCCTGGCATTAGTACAACTTGAAGTTAACGAAACTAAAGTCAAGAATATAGAGCGAGCTGTTTCGTATATCTCAAGTGCGAAAAAGCAAAACGCTGATATTATTGCCCTTCCGGAGTGCTTCAATTCGCCATACGGAATACGTAATGTTTTATTTTTTATTTCTAAGTCATTCATTATCTTTTAACGATATTCTGAAAAAAGTCCGAATTTAAGAAAAAACTTACCCCTTCTCGTTCGCGAGATGCGCTTCTAAGATGACGTACTGTACAATGTTGGTTATCTTCATTTTTCACTTTCATAACATTTACAGTTGACCTTTTTCGCACAGACACTTTTCACTGCACACACTATTAATAACTAAACGGTTCTAATTTAATAGATGATATTATTTTGCACTTTGAATCCTGCTCCCAAAATGACTATTCATTATGAACACGGTTTCGAATAGTACTGACGGAGTCGTTGAGCGACGAATTCAAATGTTGCATTTACAATTATGTACTAATTGTGCGTATTTCCTTGCAAATACAGTTCCAATAATGTGTTTGTTTATTTTTATTATTATGACTAGACAAAATATTAAAGATTCTAAAATGTACAGAAATGTATATATTTTTTATTTTGCATTGTGCAATTTACCCGGAAACGGATGAAGCACGTGTGCATTTTCAAGCTTTCAATATTCAAACGGAGCGCGCCGGAAATCACCTCGAAATTTGAATTGCTTATACTTCGCAAACATTTTTTTAAATTGCAAAGCACTGGAGGACGTACAACTTTTTTTATTACAATTATTTGCATGCCCTTCCAAATAAAAAATGACTTGAAATAACAAAAATCTTTGCGACCTATTGATAATAATTAATGTTCGATTATTTCCCAACGGAACAATCAGCAACATTCTCATCATATTTTCGTTTACAATAAACTCGATTGTTTCTTTTTCATTCCAACATTGCAACACAGAACATTTTCCAAAATATGCCGAGTGTATTCCTGATGGTGAAACCAGCAACGCGTTATCAAAAGCAGCTAAAGAGAATAGCGTTTATGTGGTGGGTGGTACAATACCCGAGAGGGATGATGGTAAATTGTACAATACCTGCAGTATTTGGGGTCCCGATGGAGCTCTTATAGCAAAGCACAGAAAGGTAAGTGATACGAGCCCGAAAATCAGGGCGGAAAATTCTTTACTTTTCAGCAGCTGAATTAACAATTTATGTCTGCGGAACAATAAGTATATATCTTCGTCGGATTATAGAATATTTATAATTCCCATTTAATCAGAGTGAACACTTCCCGCAAAAAATAAATGTATTTTGTTACTTTATTAGGTACATTTATTCGACATCGACATTCCAAACAAAATTACCTTCCGCGAAAGTGATTCGCTCAGCCCCGGTAATTCCTTGACCATGTTCGAGGTAAAGGGTTGCAAAATAGGTATCGGAATTTGCTACGATATTAGGTTCGAGGAAATGGCACGCATTTATCGGAACAGCGGTACGTTAACTATACCTACATCCATATTAAATGAAAATTCAAGTTATTATTTATTACGACATTAAGTATGATATAAGAAATTTCTAAATTCTACGCGAAGGAAAATTATTCCTTTGCAACGATCAGCATATTTAAAGAAGAATGTAATCAGTGACTAGAAGTAATTAAGTATAGATGGGTGGTTCTTGCGAAATCGATATTGTCAAGTAGTTTTTTCTTTCTATTGCATTTGTATCATGATGAATTACAAATTGTTCGTCAAAGTAAAGTTTAAAGTGCAAGTGACCAAAGTTTAACAGGCAAAGAATGGGAACCTAAAAATTGCTTTTGCACATCCGTAAGTGCCGGAACGTGCACCGAGGCCATTATGGAATTATGTATCTGGCATTCCGTGACTTCATACTTCACGTTTCTCTCGGTCAGGTTGCCAAATGCTGATATACCCAGCGGCATTCAATATGACCACCGGACCACTGCACTGGTCTTTGCTTCAGCGTTCCAGAGCGAATGACGATCAATTATATGTCGCCTGTATATCGCCAGCTCGTGTTCCTTCTGCTGGATACGTTGCATGGGGTCATACACAGTTGACCAATCCTTGGGGGGAAGTCCTTCACGATCTGGATACTCAGGAAGGCATGGTGGTCGCCGATATAGGTAATTATAACTTTTTACTGAAAATACATTTAGTATTATATTATTTATTTAGTTACTTATTTATTTATTTACTATTGATTTATGATGATATATCATATTATTATGCTTTCTTGTAGCCAGAAAAATAATTGTATCACTCTTTAATGGTTGACGATTATTATCAACCTGTTGCTATTATTAATATCATCAGTGAAAAATATTCTGATTATTAAATATTTTCACGCACCATATTATTTTTACTCGGTAACTAAAACAATTTCTCAGTAATTTCACATGTTCACTCGTTATTAATGAAAAAGCGAGAGAAATGATTGTATTCGCCCCGCAATATTGTCGGTATAAAATTATTAAGTTTGCGAAATAATTAAAATGAATACTTTTTGGACTAATTAAAATTGATTCAACGGCTTGCAATGTCTACTTAGAACGAGATTGACCATTAGACAATTTGTCGGACATGGACAAGTAAATCGCGAAGTTTAAAGTTTGAAAGTTATTTAAATAGAAAGAGGGAGGACGTAGTTTTGGAAGTTAGAGTGGAAGAATTGTAAAACTAAAACTCCGTCATTAAGGACGAGAATATTAAGCTTATTTTAGTTCGGTTGTTCTGTTTTAATTTCATAGGCATACAATTTCTTGTATCGATTGAAGAAAACTTTGTTTGCTCGTATTTGAATTTATCATACTTTCTTTCAGATATGAAAGTTGTGGAGGAAGTTAGGGCTCAAATACCCACGTTTTCCCAGAGACGTACCGATTTGTACGACTCTGTCTGGAAAAGAGATTAACTTTTGATACTGAAACAGAAAATGTTTATTATCCTTAACCGAAATGATAAAAATTACTCCTTATTTTACTTAATTATTTTATTTACTTACTTATTTTGCTCGAGTAATAAATAAAAGAAACAGGAGACTTAAGAAATGAGATTAAATTTCAGAATGACATTTATTAATTAATTACCTGTTTATTAATTTAATAACTTGTAATATACAGACTAATAAAATAAACGTTATCCATATTATTTGAAATGTTTGTATCCTCGATAAAATTAATTACTATAATCTGTGATGGGTTTAAAATGATTACTCATACATGAAATGTCCCTCGATGATGAAACGACGCAAGTAGTATCATGATCAATCTACAATTCGTTCTAAATATGTACATTCAGATAAATGAATAACTCTCTTTACATGTAGGTGTGTACTCGAAGTCACAAGCTTAGAGGAATTGGTCGATTAATGTGATTAATACACGCATGTTTAAGTTAATATTTAAGTTAATATTTAAAATGGCGACCGATAACACGATCACTTGTAATAGGAAAAAAAAACAATGAAACGACGTCACTGAGGGACAGACATTAATTGGTATCGTATATGTAACGCTACACGCAGAGTTCAAACTTACAATTAGACTTTTTCTATACTTGTTCACTCAGCTTTTGCAAAAAGTATATTTAACAGTTTAAACGCAAGGTTTCTTAGAATCTAGTATTCTTTGACGGAGTGAATTCGCATCTCTTCGTATCGTTTCTATATGCGACAGGGAAAAAAACAAAGGATTTGTATTCAGCACAATAAATACCATAATACTTCAGGTGACAAGAAATTAATTTTCTCTTCGTTCGCGAATCCATTTTTCGGCTGCTCGCCAGCTGCAAAGGGTTCACGTTGTCCCAAGAGGAAGTTACATAAAAAGAAACCTGAATCGTTTCCCAACGGAG
This sequence comes from Nomada fucata, assembly GCA_948146005.1. NCBI lineage: Eukaryota > Metazoa > Arthropoda > Insecta > Hymenoptera > Apidae > Nomada > Nomada fucata. Next base: position 9,541,642 of record OX411275.1, on the reverse strand, counting down.
GCATCGTATAGGCGCCAAACTTTTTGAAATTTATCGATTCGACCGTAGCAACGTCCTCGAAAGAGGCAGCGTGCCCTAAAAGTTAAGCAGCCTGGAATTTCGTATATTGTCTTCGCGTGACGTAAAGGGATTCCTTTTTCCAGTCATGACGTACCGGGTGTTTCGAAAATAAAGGTTCAAAGTTAATGAAATTTATTCTATTGGGATAATAAAAACGCACAGTAACGATTTATTCTACGCAATTTCTTCAACTTAAAAGGAGCTTGGATATCGTTAGTTTTTGCGGATGCCCAAGCTTTACAGGTACATACGTAAAAAAGTAAATGCCACGTAAAAATAAGGCAGACTCTCGTGCATACGCTTATCGATGCATTTACTTGGAATCTGCAATGCGTCTATTTACAATTCAAATTTACCAGGACGAACCGTTTGAGCCGACAGCCCTTTATAAATACATAATGAATGCGAAACGTGCTGGCCACTGTGTTCCGTCGCCGGTGACGTTCGCAACCGGAAACTTCGACACGGCAATTTGTCACGCGTGATCGTCGATTCTTCCCAGGCACAGTGGTTTTGTGGTCACGCGAGGAACAATCGACTATATCGTACGTTCGATCGCAGAAGCAGATGAGAAGAGGGTCCTTTATCAATCTAATTTACAATAGAACTTTATAATTAATCCGCATCGCGAACTAATTCTGCTTTTACACAATTTCGATGGAATAGAATTCAAATTAATTCTCCTTTTACAGAGAACTTGATTTACTTGATATCACGATGCCCGTGACAGATACATTTAATGTATTCCTTTTGTTTTGTGACTCAATTATCATATGAAAGCAGAATTGGGCAACTGTACAACTATGGTGGAAATATTATTTGTGAATTGAGAGATTTCATTTGGAAATTTGGAAATTCTCAGCATTACGGATGAAGGCGGATGTTACATTATTTAAAATGTATTGTTAAATAATTGTATAGGATGTGGTACGTCTGTATCATGCCATAGGATTATGCACACGCGTCATATTTTCACCCAGACAGATGTTAAGCAAAATAATATAACGAAACATTGAACTATATTTTATGTTCAATTATTCCAAGTACTTATTTCGATAACTGAAACATTTCTCTATCTGTCGTATTTTCATCATAATGAAATATCCACGGATGAAAGTCCCCCATTTGTTGTTGGACGATATATTTTTTCCTCAATACGTATATATCCTTCTTCTCCTTTTATTACCATAGATACCTTGCGTGTGACCCGAAGAATAGCGAAAACACTAGCACATTATAATTTAAGCTCGAAACAGATCTGGGCGTATGTTCGTCTTGAACATTAATTAGTACCCTGTACGACGAGCAAAGAACCTAAGGGGGCTATTCTAACCTAGGCGGCCATTTTGAAAGCACTCTTCAGTGTCCAAAATAAAATTTATGGTATATTTGTCAAGTCTTTTAATCTCTGTACGATTGTTTAATTTTTCTTAATACAGAAATTAAATGATTCGCACTTCGTTTTAGACAACACGAGTTCAACTTTCCAAGTCATATAAAGCATATCTGATAATATGAATTTAATTTTAGTTCACGCTACAGCTGGATGTCTATTTTTATTTACGAATAAATCAATCGCCCTGTAGTGGTTTTGTGCGAAGCTACGCCGCCATATTGGAAGGTACCGCCCCAATAAAAACATATAAGATTCTTAAGTAGTATCGGTAGTTTGTAAAGTTCTATACATCACGAAATTTGAACACTTTTGTTCGAATATTTATGAAACCCCTTTTTGCAACAAACAATAACAAAGTAAAAGATTCCAAATACCGAACTTTTCGACAATCTAGACTAGAATATCCCCTCGGATTAATGGCAACTCCTTTGGTAAAATTTAATTTTACTTTAATTATTAATTTCGAGACTTTTCTTCGATGACGCTATTCACTAGAATGTCTCGATGTTGTTCATTATATTAAAATGTGATTGGCAAAATCGTGTTGATAACATCCTATCGACCCTAAAGGAAACTGGAATACACCAATTCTTTTTAGGAGAAGATCGATGAGTAAGAACGTATTTAGTAAACATTTAAGGTTTCGCGTTCTGTGAATTTGTGTTAATACAAAAGTGTTTAAATAAAGAAATCATGAAATAATAAACATTAAAGTCATAAATGTTTGGTAACATAATCTCACACATTCTGAGCCGCAACAATTTCTATCAGCCACTAACTCACAATTATTATGTTCTTTTCGCACCAAAAGTAATCATTAATATCGTAATAACTTTTATTCTAATTATGCTTCAAATAGTATTGCTAGTAATGTTAACATCCTCAAAGTTGGGGTTCTCCAAATTAAACTTTAATTCTTTTAAAACTCTACTGAACCCAAAATATGAAATATTTTTCAACATACCGAAATGGATCAGATCTAAACATAACAGAAAATACACACATACACATATACCATGCAGCCGAAAAACAATTTTATATTATAATACATATTTTGCATAGTTCAGCCGCTTTAAAATAATATTTTGTATTCACGTGTCTGTGTATTGAAAAACGAATTGTTTACATTCACAGTGATCCTTGTTATCGAAGTAAATTCCACTGTAATTGACTTCCACCCCTTCCACACATCAGGTAGCCAGATATTATTCGTGTAAAGGGTTTCCTGCTAATTGGATGGGACATAGAGGACGAATTGCTTTGGTCACGTAGTACCAAGTACAATCCTGGTGGTGCTTGAATCTGTTTGATTATTACCAACATGGTATCTAAAACCCATCGTTTACGCAACATCCGCTAACAAGCTCGATATTATTCAACGACGCAGAATAGAATAGAATCTGCTGTACAATAGATGGAACGAGCACAATAGATGATATGACGTGTTACACTTGTTGGTAATTGTAAACGGAGCACGACTAAGGAATTATCTTTTCTTTACGATTATGCGTTAAATGTATTTAAAAAATATTTTTCTAAAGCGGGACAAATTCGCAACAGCCTCTTAAACCTTAGTCTGCTCGTTTATTTAGGGCAATGGGGAAATAAAAATTGGAGGACTGCAAGTTCACGGCAATAGGGAATGATATAAATTTGCAGACCATCGCGTTTGTTCCATTTTTGTTATTCGAACGACTCTACGGTATATCATACTTTTGAGAAACCATTGACAATGTATATGCATAATAGAACGATATAATGGATCGACTTTTGCACGATGAACGTGTCGATTTATCCAACAACGACGGTGTCATAAACGATACTGTTGCCAACACTGCAAACGTTATTCTACTTGTCGTGGAAGTGGAAATGGGAATTGTTGGTTTTCGCGGACCGACGATATTGATTTATTAAGCAAGCAATTTGAAGAACGCTTGACAAATATGTTTCTGATATTGCGTTTCGAACTGAAACACGATTTATCAATCTGTAACCTTACGAACAATTACTGTATCTCGATACGATTCAATTTATTGCTTGATATTCGTTCACCGGTTTTAATCAAATAATTTAACTAAAATCGATGTTAATAATTGTCATTAATTAGAACAGAGTTTGGTAATGTATCGATATATCTTCGATTTTAAATACATTACTCATAATGAAAATAATAATTTCAGGATATAAGTGGCATGTGAAAGCTTCGGTAAAATTACAAATTAATGGCTCTGGGGCTCGCGTGCAATTTGCAAGGTTAAACCAGTATGCCCTTAGTTTGCCAGATATTTAGTTGCTGCTCTCCTGCCTTTGTACAAAGCTGCACAGTTCAGCTTAATCGAGTTTAATCTCTCTGGGCAAGTCAGCTTCCAATTCCATTTAAGTTATAATCTGCTAACAATTTCACGCCCTTTGGAGGAAATAACGTTTCGTCCTATCGTTTTGCGATAGTTGAATTTAACTGCCTTCGTTCTTTTTTCGTTAGTGTTTTTCGATATTTCCTTCGCTCCCTATGGAAACCATTCTTCTGTTTCCATCGATCGAATGGTCTTGGAAACAAATAAAATAACCGTATGTACGTATGTAATTGAGTCATGCGTTGTAAAGCTTTCGAATCAAATCTATTTCCATGTTTAAAACATTTTCAAACATTTTTTGTAATAAAACACAAAACACGCGTCAATCAAAAACAGTAATAAAGCCTTCGAATACGTTATCAAAAGTCCAATTTCACATTTGCAAATACTTTCAACGTTTATATCCCTTCTTTTGTCGAGCAACAGTTCGAAAAAAATAAATACAAATAAATACAGAGCTGCGCGGAAATTAAAACAGCAATAATGAATAATTCAAATGAAATAAACCATCGCTTTTAAAACATTTCGAGAATAATTCTTTATTTTCACTTTCTCTAGCAATTAAAAGCCCGTCGTGCTTTGAAAGATATCACTTTATCGAAGTGGAAACGAAACGCTAGGAAGTAAATGTCAAAACCACGCGAGTAAAAACTAGAGTTAAACCGCGTCGTTTATTCCTCCGTAGCGACGTGTCGTTGCAAAGCGTGGACGCATTTAAATGACTGTGTACCGAGTGTGAAATGGTGCTCACCGAGGGCAGGCGTGAAACCGACGAGATGCTTGCGGGAAAAAAAAAAATTGAATTGTACACGAAACAAGAAATGCGGAGAACTGTGCACGCATGGTTTGTACTCATTAATTCGGTGACCGTAACCGTGAAGTCGGAATTATTCTCTCGTTTTCAAGCCCGGGGCAACAGTCACGAGGATAAAAGGAACAGAAATTGTGTGGAATGCAGTGCTTCTTTATGTACCACGGTACACTTTTTATTTTCAATGTTTTGTATCCGGTGAATAATTGTGAACACTTTATCTTCAATTCCTGAATTTATCGAATAATTAAGAATTGTGTACTGGTTTAGGTCGTAAGGAATACTGTCTTGAATTTTACTTATTTTATGTGTTTACGAATTCTTTTTAATGAGGTTGTGCTCGGAAACTGCTTCGTTAATAAGGTATAAGATAGAAATTAAATAAAACTTTGTTTCTACTAATTGCGAATGACATATTCAGATATTCAATGGTTGAGTTTTCACAAATTTTAATCAGCAATTATTGTCATACATAAATGACCAATGGAGGCTGAAATAACAATACATGGAGTTTTTAATGTAATGCGATTGTTAACATGCACCTTACTTGAAATTTTATATTTTACTGTTAATAAGTCAAATTCTTTAACATGATTTTTTTATCGCAGTGCTCGTAATTAATCGACAAGTGAACGAAGAAATTGAAATACTTCCTGAACTGTGAATAAAGTGCGAAAACAAATAAAAATTGCACATATAAAGGGAGCGATTTAATCGACGAGACGTGATAATTCGAATGAAAAACGTGATCGTTCTGAAAGGGAAAAATTCATGACCCTATCGATATACCAGCAAGGTACGCTTCTATTATACTTCCGCCTGATCTGCAATTCAAATGCGAAGCTTCAAATATACATGAGGAAAGAAATGGAAATTGAACGATTTAGAGGAACCAATTATTCCTTTCGTGTCAAAGTTATTTTAAATGATTTATAATGGCCCACTGGCTAAGGAAATTCTCTGCCGGGTTAAAATGCTCGTAAACGTTCCTTTTTTACGCGGCCAACGTTTTTGAAAGTCGGCAAATTTGAGTAAAGAACATTTAAATAAATAAGATGTGCACGACGCAACCTTGGATCTCGATATTACTTGTCACATAATTTTCGAATTATGTTATAAATAATATCGTGCCAATAGCTAGGACGTTCAACAAACTAATCAACTGTTTCGATTAGTCTGCATCCATTCATCACTAGTCGCATAGCTCGCATCTCAAGATGTCGCTTGCAAGTGATTTCAACGAAATTTTCTCGAGGCAATGTCCTATATAGTGGCAAGAAGTCAGAGTAGCTCAGAACCTGCCAGGTTCTGACAGTTTTCTGATAAAACTCCTTGGAAAAATTAAAATGGGGATATATTAATAGGAATATTACATGATACAGTACAGTAGTGCCACTATTATTAACCGTGTATGAAGATAAATAACCCAGCAGTAGGTTTAACAACAAATATTAATAGACAATACCCTACCACGTATAAACGCATGAATTTCATAAATAAAATTTGCATTTTCACGTTGAAAGATATTCAGAATCATTGATCGAATAGATCCGGAAATATTTTAAGTATTACCACTACTACCGCCTTTCTCCTTACACCCCTGGTAAAGTTGGCAGCACTGAAACATTTCCAATTCCTCACAATTAGCAGGCAAAGCCTAACCCAATTGAAACCACACTACGTGTCAGACATTGGCAATCCAGTCACAGTACAGACTTAAATATTATTCAATCTTCTCCAAGCTAACGATCGAAATATCATCCACGATTGACCATGAAGTTGAAAACAGTCGCTTAAAGATTACGAATTCGAGAGATTTCAAGTTAGAAAAAGAAAAGCAAGACAGATGGGCGATTACCATATTTTAACAGATATACACGTGTGATATATTAAAATTGAGTCCTCTGCAACCCTCTCGATACTTAAAACTCTACACGTATATTCGATGGAGTATTTATACTACATTTTATTGAGCACGTGCATTTACTCAATCGACGTACCGTCTTCCTTGATAAAAGATACTCGATCGGGCCTACCGATTAGATGCTTTAAATACAGAAATATGGAAATACATTTAACAGTAATAAATTATCTGTGCAACATTCTTAATTGCTCTCTCGAAAGATAAATTGTATCCCCTTACGTTGAAGAAACTGTGTTTCCCGTGTTACACGATTATGTACGCATATTTATGTATGTGCAATCAAGATACACCTTTGTACACGATGAAAATATGTACGTTATGGTATTATTCTCGTTTCTCGTGATTTTGAATGAGTCGATTGCCGTCTTTCGCCCTGACAGATTATTTCAAACTTTTCGTCGACGATATAAAATTTTTATGCAACTTTTTAATATACCCCCTTCTTCCATCTCATTAGAACAAGAACGCGCACTCACCAACTTCAAAGAGTTAAATTCAATTTTTCCGTACAAGTTCTTTCGAGTTACGCGTGAAGTTCGTTAAGACCTACAATATAATTATAAAGCTCGCTTTGCTATCGCAATCGCGGTCTTATAGACGTTCACTTTTATAATATCGTTCGACAGTCCTCGTGATTTCGCTTAGCACGCGATACATACTGGTCTTCCGTTTCATGGCGTTCTTCCTCCACCCCGGATATGATAAGTTTGGCCGTCGGAAACACGTAAACCAAGGAAAGGGAACAAACGATTTTGATCGGAATTAATCAAGTGATTCAGTTCCCGCGACCTTGCTGGATGAACGAGCTTTTCTTTTTAAGGATTCCCCGGCGTCGAGTGGCACGATGTTCGAGTACTCGTGTACTTACGATTCGAGTACGTGAAACATGGATGTAGAGGCCGTTGTTCAAGAGTCGTGCGACATTTTTTACTTGACATCTTGCAGAATTTTTTGCAATAAAATTGATTTTCTCATGAGTTTAGAACTTCTCTTAACTGCTGCAATTTTTGTCTCTTTTCTTTTTAATAGAACAGTAAATAGCCAAGTTGTCTTTAAATTAATAAAATCTTGTACCAGAAATTATTGACTGATTCCTCTTAATGTTATTATAACGACAAAAGGAATGGGTCAATTTTCTCATGTACCCTACGTAATAAAAGAAAAAAGGGATATGCAACGAGAAAAGAAATCACGGAAACAAAATATAATCGGATGTTGAATGCTTTGCATAATCTTGAAAACAGAATCGTTAACGAACGATTTGACTGCCATGTCGTTAAATTGAGCGTCACAGTTAAATTAGAAAATTGAAACGCTGGTTAGCACGGAAATACCGTCGTTTGTAAGAGCTTACGAACACGTAGGAGATTAGACCATTTCATTTCCTGAAAGCTAGGCGAGAATTAACTCGTCACATGTAACATCATTCATTTATCTTCATTTATGCTGTCTTGGAAAGACCTTTATGGACAGGTTTAACACGTCGAAAGTGCAGCCTGCTTTTATTTTTAATCAATTCCTCATATACTTCACGTATCCTTTCCCGACTAAATAAAAACGCAACTACACCTTGCGGGCATTAAAAATATAGTATGAATAAGTTGGATTGTTCGAAGGGTCCTTTTTAAGTATTTTAATTTACAAACGAATTATTACAATTTCTACTATTACAGTTTAAGTTAATTTTAACTTAATGTTTCGCATGAATAAGTATTGACTGTGTTTGCTTTTATTGTTAATGAATATCGGAAGACAAAAACTAAATAATCTTGCCACGCGTAACGCGACAATTGTACGGACAGTAATTAATCGGATTTCCAATTTATCAGATTTTCCATCATCCAAACATTCATTCCCGGCTGATAAGTTGCTCAATCACGTAAACAGTAATTCTTGCCCAAAATCAATCGCATCTCAATAGTTGTCAATTCTGCTTACAACTTAATGTTTTGCGGTGATCACTCCATTCCCGTTCTGCTGTTTCTAAATCGTTTATCCACCAAATCAGCATGCTTGTAGATTATTAATTTATCAATATACACAATCAACGTTTTACTGTTTCTTTAATAATATGTTGTTTTTTTTTGTCAATTCACAAACATCTTTTCCACAGAATCTATCACGAGGGCTAAAAATATAAATAACAAGCTTTCAAAAGGACCCCTCTCTAATACTTTGCATCCAAACTGCCTTAAAAAATACGCCCCCAGTAAAGTACATACATAATACACACATAGAACCACAGACGAGTTGCAGGAAGTTCTATCTGTTGTTAGAACGAAAATTCAAAAGGGAATTTTCAAAAGGAGTTATCCGCTGAGCCATGACTCAAGCTCTAAAAGAGGCAATGCGGTGAAGCATCAAACTACTTTTCCATCCGATAATCACGATGGAATTTCGAACCAGCCACTCGACGGAACGGTAACCGGCTTCTATAGAACCTCGTCAAACGTTTATCATCGAGGATCGACTGTAGTTAGTGGTCCTAACCATCGTGTCGAATTCAGTTATCACAAACTTTCTTCTAATCGCGAATGAAAAAATAAAACTTTCTTAAGTGTGGAGCGATACTGTCGCCCTCTAGGAGTCTCTAAGTTGGCACTCCTGGTGGCGACGCGCGCACACGATCGCTTGCCGGCTATGAAATGTCCCGTGAACTTATCGTTGCCAGGAATCCCCCATGTCCCTCAGACATGTGGCAAGTTCTGTACGAATGTATCGAGTGGAACCCTGATATCTCGCAAAACTATATTTGAAATCTGTTTTGAATTTCTATCGAGCCATATTTCGTTATTGCCTTTCGTCCTCTGATATTAACCGAGAAAAATCTACGAGTACGGACTATTTGAATTAATAACCTTCCTTTAATAAATAATGGCAAAGGTATTAATCCCAGTCAGCCAAACCTGCACTAGCAAATTCTGCTCGGATTCTGTTTAGCAGGCTCTGTTTGCAGAACCCGAGCCAAATGTGGATGCAGATGGCTACCGATCTGTAGACAGAATCTGTCAGTTCTGTTGCCAATCTGCTATCGATCTGCAGGCAGATGGCTGTTAGGGAATGTTCATTCCATTTTAATATTTAGAAATTCAGCATTTATCGTCCATGTTGGATTGACAATAAATGTGCTCAGGTAACAATTCATCTCACACGATACATACTTGAGTGCCCCACTCAGTTTTGCATTTATCGATGATGTATTAAGTTAAGGGGTAAGTGTAGACATTTTTTTTGTTTGTTTTAGATATAAAAAAGATTGAAAGGACTTTTTAAGCATTTTTCAATACTAAAACACATATTGTCAATTGTTTAATACATCTCTTTACATATTCAATGATATTTACAATAAATATTCCGCCTTTAAAATCTTCTATGCGAAGAAAAAAAGTATTTTCCTGGCAACGATGCTTCATAACCTCGATCGAAGTCGCTGATTTGATCCCTCTGATATCGTTGTCTGAAGAGCCCTTAGCCTGGTCTCATTGGTTCTGTTACATCTTATCATTATAGCCACTGGACTTGCTTAGAAGCGTTCGTGATTCGTGAGTATTATTTAGAGAGAATAGGTATTATAGTCGTGGTCTTTGTCAAAATGTTGAGCATCCTTCTCTTTTTAGAGTATGCTGTTTTTAAAGTATACGTAATGCTGTTTTTTTGTCGATTTTCATTTCTGAATTTATAGAATTTTTGTAATGTAAACTTTTATGATCCAACAAAGAGAAGAATTATTGTAACTATTATTTAACCCTTTGCCTTGCACTGTTAGCATATTTTTGATGCAGATTATTTAAGAATGATATTTTTATTGGAACCTCATTCTGAGTATTAATTTACGTTATGAGCTTTATAACATGACGTATAATCTTCTTATGTTTATATCAGTATTTATGCAATAAATAGTTAATTTCATTAGACGTAGTTAGCGGGAAAACCCGTAAGGCAAGGGGTTAAGGAATTATACTGAAAAAAAATTATTTTATTACCCATTGTTTTCTTCAAGTGTATTTTCGAATGTTGGTAATAGTTTCAACATTTATTCCGCACGCCATACACTTGTTTCCTTACCCCTGTAGTATTCAGTTTACGTAATTTATGTACCTACTGCGCGTTTAATTGTTATAAAATAAGAAAATAGTCACGCTGGCCTATTGTTTTTAACGATAGCAATACTTTTCTATACAGACGACTTAGTTTGCAATTTGCAAATTATTATTATCATTATTATCAAGGAGAGGTACGCAAGAATAAAATATTACAATTCTGCTCTACAATTAATTATCCAAATAATTCCACAGCCGTTCATTCCCCATATCAGTGATGGCAAATCAGATATCTCGTAAAGCCAACAGAAATAGAAACAGAAACCAACTTCCTCTCTCATTATTTATACATTTCAATTAATATCGGATACTGAAAGCAGTGTAGTAAAAATAAAGCATTAGAACCAAATAATATTAACAATTTCTATAATACAGGCATAGCAGTAATAAATAAACAACTAACGAACCCCATGCCATCAATTCGTCATCATGAATCCCTCCCACCCCACAATCTCGCACTTAATTTACATAGCACCATCCTACCTTACACCCATCTCGCTCCAAGTACAAAAAGCCATCCCAACTAATTCATGAACTGGGATTAACCTATAAAGCTCGACATAAAAACCGCAGAGATATCTCCACAGACACACGCACACAGAAATTTCATAACCACGGAACTCTACTCTTCGAGGCATAATCAGCAGGCACAAACGCGACCTTTCATCGCCAGCACGCTACATCGTACCTTCTCCTATCCCTGGTGGCCCGTGTTCGTCGTCGACGTTCCACAATGCTCGAATCCCGTCGACGACATGTCCTGCAGCATCTTCGTTACAGAACTACATCACTTTCAGCACCGCAACAAGCGCCATTAAAAAGAGCATTCCCTCTTCTTGGATTCTGGTCGATCCAGATGCAATTATTAGATCGGGACCGGTCCAATTCGCGTCTGTGTCGTCTAAGCACTCGAACTCGCAACAACGCTCGCCGACCCGAAATTTCTTGCACCTCTGCGACAAAGAGAATCGATCGTTATTGGTCAATTGCTATTGAACCGTCGGAGAATCTGGGGCGTCGGACTAGAGTATAATGGAGAAAGGGAAGAATGCGATGGATGTTGTTGGGAAAGGGTGAGTGGAAGCGATTCAACAGGGGAATGAATGGAAATGGTAGAGACAAGCGAGATGGGATCCTTTGCTGTGATTATCAATGGAAGGTTTATTGGAGGTTACTATGAAGAGGATAGATTTTGGGGGTGGTTGTCCATATAAAGTGTGAAGAATGCAACGATAAGTACTTATAACATTGCACTACTAATGTAGAAGAAATTTATTCAGTAATTTTAAGTTTAAGAATGTAAGTTTAAATCTTGTCATTTGTAGTGGGTAATTAAACATGGCATGTTGCTGCCTGTAGTAAATTCCCCTGTTTACACGTACAGGATGTGTTGGAAAAATTTGCGCTCATGCAGATAAAGTTCTGCGACTGTGATCCGGCGTTAGCGTCAGAACCTTTTAAGTTTGCGGCACTGCGCTCAGTCAGTAGCTAGGAACTCCTACTGGAATACGTTTCAGTGAATCGAACCAACAACGTCCTAATAATTTTTTTTTTCGAAGCTGTGCTAATATAATTTTTAAGTCTCCTGCTAAAATGTGTTGCAACAATGAATTGTACTTCATAATGTGTTTCTCACTATAACACGAAACACAATAAAGTGTGAGGGTTAGAACTGTTCCCTGAATCCTGTACCGTAGAGGTTTTATAAATGCAAAGTTTTTACAAAAACAAACAAAAAACAGTTATATCATTAGTATTGTACTCGTTGCCAATTAAAAACTTGTTTCCCAATTATTCATGGATTTATAGACATGATACATGTTTCTGAATACATTACTTCTCTTTCGAACTTCCCACACAAAACATCAATTTCATATTCCTCGTTCTAATGCAAACATTTCTTGCAATCCTGTCTTTGTCGATCACGGCCCTCATCATTCATACAACGTATATACGGAGTACATGCATTACGTTGAATGGAAAATATCGATGTCGACTAGTCTGTCTGTCCAATGACATAATATTTTCGTCTAGTAATCTCGAGGCCTTCGCCACAGACACGTGCCCATACTTGTCCAGCGATCTTGGCTCGAAGCTTGCTTTCGCTCCCGTTGCATTCAGCTATCCTTGGATACCGAACGATTGTCGAAAAAGAGAAATAAAAGTAACAAAAGCGTGGCATTTTCAGCGACCCGCGTTTGCAACGTGACAGTATAGGGGGGGGAAAAAAAGAGTCAGTGATTTCTGCTCTTCCGCAGTCCGAGCAATTCGTCCGCAGCGGCCTCGTGTATCGCGTTGCTGCGTTCCACCCTGGCAAACCGAGCGTAATTATACGCCGGCGAATTTTGACGCCTCGACGACGATTATCGTTGTAACTTGCGCGTGCGGAAAATGAGCATAAACAATGGAGCGCGTAGTACGATAGAGATGGAAACGTTTCGCCATTTGACGCGATAGGGTTTAAATGAAAGGGGTATTGTTAAGCAGCACCCATGAGGATCAAACCGTTCCAACAGTGGTATTATCAAGGTTGAAATTGGTGACTTCCTGACTTCATATAGTTCGCCGTTGGGATAAAGGGGGATAAAAGGGGGCGCTAAGTACAGATACGTTATAATATTTCACGAATAATAATTTTAATAATTTGCGACACGAGTAAGTCCCCTTCGATCATTTTAACAAAACCAGACGCAACGTAGCAAAATATGTTAATTTAGCATTAATCAAATGTCCATTATTACTATCCTCATATAAAGTGTTATTAATTTAAATGCGACTAATTTAACTTTAATGCCATGGCGAATAATTGAGTCGAAAATAATTGTTCCGTCATTTCGCTCCAAGAAACTATTATAACAATCAGTGGCACCCACACATAGTTAAACATAGTTAAACCACTACGAATATATTTGTTTTCAAGCAGCAAAAATTCAGCCTGGTTTATTCTCGTTACTAACAAATCGTTACGAATAAAGAAATAAGAACATTTTAAAACGAAATCGGTCGTTCTGGTTATCGTGAAGGTATCATGGCGTCTACGTGGAATGGCACGCAACCTGCGGTTTCATAGTTTCTTGTAAACGAGAGAAAGATATAGTAATCGAGTAAGATTAGCATAAAACTGGTCGCATGCAGGGGCTGGCCTGGATGTCAAGTAAACGAGAACAACGCTCGTGCCACGTTATTCTGGGCGTTTGGGCGGAAGTTAACGATAACTACCGGTGCTATGATACACAGCAGCATTGCATTTATCGACGGTGTGTACATGCTGAGAGTTAACCCCTTACGTCATAATAACGAGTGACACTGGTGTTACAAGTGACACGTGAAAATTGAAAGCAACTCTGCTTAAAAACAACGACTAATACTTCATTTCGTTTAGTTAATATTAGAAACTGTTAAAACAGGTTAAAACGTGTTAAAGCATGTTACTGCAAATGGTGTCAATACGGCTTGGTCCCTTTTTGAACACGTCATATATCAAACTTAAGATCAGAAAATTAGAAAGGAGTCTGCTTGCCCCCAGACACAGCTAACAATGAATTGCACGCAAACAGAAAGGATTTTTGCAATCAAGCAACGAACAGTATATTTACATTGCACGATTAACAAAGAACATCGTGTGTGTGGGGTATCGATTTTGCGCTTCCGCCAGAGAAACACGGGAATTGTGGCTTGAAATTGAACTTTCGCCACGGCGCTTTGAGATTTCGACAGTAATTACTTGACCCTATCGTCACTGTACGCAACTATATCTATATTAAATTGTATTAAATTGTTTATATTTTCATTATGTTCATCTCCTTTTTAACATGTCAACTAAAAATAGCAATGAAAGGCAATAATGACAAGAATACGAATTTGAAAACTTGCTTTGAAGCGTTAACAATTCAGTAAATTTTCATTCGAGCGTACGCTGATGAAAAATAGAAATTAATCCCATCCAAAGATTTCTTTCTTCAAAGGAAAGACGAGTTTGGTCAAAAACGTCTTCGTATATTACAAAAGCAATATGGAATACAATTGGAACAACTATTAATCAAGTAAGCCCGTACTGTTTTCTCCTAAGCGTGTACAACGCAAGATTATAATGGGCTGTTCTGAAACAATCGTGAATCTAAGACGCATTTCACGCAACTGTCTATATCACACGACTGATGTGTATACTCGATTACAGACGGAAGCCCAGAAAAGACGATAGTCGCAGAAGCACTCGTTCCACGAGGAGAAAAATCTGTAATCCGTTTATGGGCTCAGCAATGTCACGCTAAGTGAAAATTCAATAAAGCGATTACTGAACGTATTACCAACGGCAATCACGTTACAGCAATTCGTAAATAAGTTAGCTTTCTATTTACGGAAACGTCGCGGGCAGCGCCACCACTTCCGTTGCGACAGCGTCTTTAATTGGCTCGTCGAAGAAAAGTCTCCGACTGCTGTCCGTCGCTCGGCTAAACCAATTCGTGTTCTCGACGAGTTTCGCGAATTTATTATAGCTGCGACCCCTTAAACTGTCGCGATGAGATCCGGTGCGAATTCATTCAGAATGGCTGGTCTAATCTAAACTGATTGGAGCCTTGGCTCCCCCTTGAAGATATGAGAAGTTGCGCGAGGGTGATATTACTCGTGTTTCTTTTTTTCTTTTTTTTTGTGTAATTCGATGATGTCCATCTTCTTTCATCATCTTGTTCAAAGATGACTTCTCCATTCCCGTTTCATTTGGTAATTAGAATGTACAGTTAATTTACGAAATTTTCTCGATCGCAGATCATTTTTCATGAATGAACGGTGCAAGGTGCCTGCAGCTACTTCAGAAAACGTTTGCCGGTTCATGAAAGCGTAAAATGCAAACTGGTCGAATAGTTAAGGGTTGCAAATTTGTTTCACAGGCATGGTACAAACCGGGGGCACTACTAAAGGCAAATGTTTAATTGAATATTCAGGCTGCGCTGCTTCGAATTCATAGGGGAAAACTTTGAACCAGAAGATTAGAAAAGCGACGGGAAAAAAACCTAGCGGCGATGCAGCTTGTTGCATAAATATGTTGGATAAATAACGAAAAAAATTCTGTTTCATTTCTTGCGGAAATGGACGTGTTGATTTCACAAAAACGCAGGTCGTTTTTATTTCATTTTGCTTCTTAAGTTTACACTGTTAATGAGTCCGTTCATTCGGGAATTTTTTTAAGGGACTGCCCACGTATCTACAGGTTTAGATTGAAACGTTATTTTTAATGCACACAAATTGTTTTTGGCCTCGTTGATCGTAATCACGTCATTTCGAATGTAAATTCTTTTCTTTCGATTTCTTTGGAATAACTATTTCCTAGCCCAAAGTTAAGTCACAGTTTAAAGCATTTCGAAGAAGGTTTCACGGCAGCACGACTTAATAAATTGACTTAGTAAATTGCCCCGCGTTTCATAGTAATAAATAATAAAGATAAAAATTGCCAAGAGCTTTCCTATTTTAATAAATCAAAAAATCACATCGAAGTTAAAATATCGAAATGGATCGCACCGTTATACGAGTGGATTAGCTTGTTTCGTCGATTTATCGCGAACCTTCTCACGGTGCAATACGTTTCGCAGCGAAACGTGTTCCCTCTATAGAAAAAGATTCGATTTACTCGCGTGAAATATGAAGGGGAAAATTGAAATGCAAAAATCCGCGCCTGAGTGCGACACTTTATAGGGGGTGTTTCGATACTGCTATCAAGTGTAACGTTTTTCCTGTAAAACGCCGAATACTGGGAAATTTTCGTGAATTAGTTTTACAGAAATCAGTCCCAAGAAAATATAACACTGCCTATTTACAGGAATGTGCATGTATGAGCCGCTCATCGGCCAAAACGGTTAACTCCACTTTTTGAAGCTTTATGAATTTGATTACCAAAGCGCTTGAGTGACTCTTAACAGGAAAAATTTTAATAAGATACACAAATAGATACATGATTTATTATTAATTCTTTTGTTTAATTTCAAAAGTTTAACGCTGCACAGAATAGAATGCATTCATGCCAGTTTGCATCACAATTACAATGAACGCTATAACATTCACGTCCACAAAAGTGTTAAATTTTTATATTTAAAATACATTTCCATATTTTTGTTTTGTGGAGTTAAACGATTTGGCTAATGGGTGGCTCGCGTGGTACTCTGTCCTCGATAATGTCTTCATTTGTTTCCATTGGAAGAAAAAATTAGATTCAATAATACCTACTGCGAGCAAAAAGTATATTCTTGATTTTAAGTACAAGAAGTAACGGGGAACCTGCTTGTATGCCAATAAATGTCTCAGTTCCTATAAACGGATCGCGCGAGTTCAGCAAAAACCGGAAGCGACCAAGGATAATCGAGTCGTGAACGTAATCCAAAGACGTTCCAGAGGATAATGAAATTTCCTGCTAGTGGTAATTGATTCCTCGAACCAATTCCATCTTCCACCGTTGCAACTTCAAGCACCTAATGACAAAACGTTTCGCGAAAAAGTCGAGAGAGGATAAAACAGACGGTCGTCTAGATCTAGCAGCGGTTAGTTCGATAATATTCATTACTCCGTTCGGTATCGGGAATAGAAATCTTGCATAGCCCGACCCGACCTTCCGCAGGGGAAAAATTATCGTTAGCCCTGGATCTAGCACTGCCGATTACAAACTTTTACTTTCGAACATATTGCCGCAGTACGAACAAGAATGTCGTTTCACGCTACTATGAGCCCGGATGAAACCAATTACACTATTTTAAATGCACGAAAAAACCAAGTTTTTTACTATGAAGTCTCGGAAAGCCAAGTCTACGGCAATGTGAAATAAGAATGTTGGGGCTGCTTTAAACTGATTAATATTGAAGAGTATAGCGGTCGCCAATTATAATTTATAAATCTTTGAATGGTGCTTGTGCGTAATTAAAGGAAGTTATCGTTATTCGAGACCCTTCAAGGGTGTGCAGAATTCTTCTGTAAATGGCGCACAGCATATTGTTCTGTACCCAATGATAAAGCGTAACGAAATGAATTAAAGTATCGCGTATATTGCATGATTTTATTGGGAAGTTTAAAAGTGAAAAAGGTACTGTTTAAAAAATTGGCAAAACGGGGTCAAGTAATAATACAAAACAGAAGTTGAGTACTATTTAAGGTCAATACTGCTGATCTGTTTATACATTTTGAGGTTTATGCATATAAAATTCTGTAGTACTCATTTTTAACGTTTCTGTTATAAAATGTTTCTTTTTATCTCGTTAAGCTGCTAAAGCAAAACCAAGTTCAAATGGGCTACTGCACTGAACAACAACATACTGCACTCTGCCGATGTTCATTGTTTCTCACTTTCGCCCCCGACGCTCGTTTCAAGTCGAGTGAACCGGAAGTAGATAACAGCGAGCAGTTCCTGGCACGTTACCTCCGCATTTAGAGGTAGCTGTTCGGTGCTTTCCGCTATCTTACAAATAACTTACTACACCGAAACTTCTAACTAGCGACACCCTTCTGATGACAAATTGAAGAGTGTACCAAATATATACATAATATATTATTATAATTATTAGTATATTAATTACTATTAATCATTAATATATTAGTATATATTCGTACGAAAAAATTGTTATTTTAATAGAAATATCCGCGCGATCTTTATCACTATGCTATGCACAGTAAATATTGCCGTTCACTCAAATGTTATATCCGTTTAGATGAGACGTGCCAGTGTAAACCGTAAAAAGACAGAGAAAAAAAAAATGTAATCACATTCAGAGACAAGAACTCTCAATCTCAGCATCAGAGACAGTACCACTCAGGATCTTCCATTCACCATCTAATTAAATTATCCAGCATATTTCACGAGCCGACAACCAAGAACCAAGGAGACGTCCTGAATTTAAAAGCAAGTCGTTATCCACCCTCTGCCCCTTAGCTACTCTGTAACTAACGGCGAGTAATTGACCCGTTAATTCGACGATACTTTCGCCCGTCGCGTTTCTGCGCAAAATGCCGTCGAAGATTCGCCGTTTCATCGAAAGCGGGCTCATTAAAATCGTTTACACCGGTAACACCCGTGTCGCGTAATCGATTCCGTGCGGCTCGTTGCAACGAGCTTCCGTCACGCCTCGTGCTCACACGACACTTCCTCTTTCAGAGCCTTGCAACGCCCATGGTTTATTGGCCCGCTGAACGAGTATGGGCCAAGAAACATCCAAGATGAACAGCCTTATCGATTTGCCCATCGTATGTACTTTTTTGCTTGCGAAGAAACTTGGAGATTTAGTTCATTTCGGGAGTTCTATTCATTTATATCGCATAGAAAACGGACGTAGCAACGATAACGGTGAAGCAGTTTAAAATTTCAAGCAGAAGTTTGAGATAAAAGGGTTGTGCTTGCTGACGTAAAACCGGGGTCATGTAACATAGTGCATATCGTACACAATGTAAGGGTTAGATTTATTTTATCGCATTTGTTGAGACCTATAAATGCGTTTGGGGAAACCTTGTGAGCAATATTAAACTGGATAGTGTGTGCTTACGTAGGGTGGCGTGCAGAAGATAGCTTGGCACCACATCGGCTCTGAATGATAGCAAACGCAGAGACTGCAAACCGCAGGTCCCGGAACATAGAGAAGGCCGTGTCGAACGATGGCGCCTTGGAAGTCCGTGCAATTCTCCTCCAAGGCAGCTGAAAACGATTCGGGCTTCGGTAACGCTTTTCTCTCGCTCATCGATATTCGCACGCTTAATTACGGAAGCCATCTACAACGCGCTACAATTTTCTTTGCAATTTTCCTTTCATGTACCTGCATTGCAGTTTCTAGGGTGCCCTTTGATAGAACGTCAACGAAATAAATGTGCAGGATGTATTACGTCGAGGATGCTTACAAGTATTTTATTTCAACCGAGTTATTAAAAGTTTTGTAATATTGAACAGTGGAAGGGTCAGCTTGAAGGGACCTATTAAGAATGTTTCAATAGTGAATTTTTTATACTGATAACGTATAAGAGTTTTATCTTTTTTAATTACACGTTTGTATGCTTGGCTGGGTGGATTTATCTATTTAGTGGTTCCGATTCATGGAACCTTTCTTCGGATGGTACGAAGTAACTTTATTTCAGCTGGAGAAAATATTGCAAAATCCACCTCAAGATATTTTCGCAACTGCAAATACCCGCAATCCATTTATTGAAACTATTTTACGTTCAGTTCAAGGAGCAGGCGAATTTAATCGAAGGTCTGAGTCTATTTCCAACCAAAACCAAATACGTCAGAATTAATTAACATTCGCGTACATAAATGGCTTCCTCCGTTCAAATGAACACAGTGAATCAATTGACCGGAAAATTATTCGATTCCTCTGTTTACTTATTGCCCCGCCTTATAATGAATTCACTGATTCCATATATAATTGACAAATAATTATTCTGATATCATGTATTCTGAACAGGACATATTGATGATGACTGATTAATCGGTTCGAAATACAGTATGCTCAAGAATATTCATCAGCTCCACCATAAATATACGAAGCCAACAGCTTTAGAATCAATGAACAAGAAGAACAGACCAGCCACTGAAGTCCCGATATGTCCTGAGATCTTTAAATTCCCCCTTAAGAAAACCAAGGAAACACGAATCGATTGCACAGGAACTATGCAAATACATACTTTCTCTTGTGAAACAAACTCATACGTATCTGTACTACGAACTCACAGGTCCTCGTTGGAAATAGAAGAACAAGAACAGCGATCAGACGAAACGTCCACGCGATGATATTCGAGTAGAGGCTCGAAGTACTCTTCATGGTCGTCGATTGTCGTCGCAGAAGGTCAAAGGGTGGCGAACGTCTACGGGCCACGAGTATCGTGGAGAACTGGCTATTCCAGCAACCACCGTGCACGAACTGCCAGAAACATGTTATCTGCAACAGAAATCAGAACACGCATTTTCTCGTGGTTGGATCTATTTCGCGTGGGATTCCCCTGATTGATACTAACGCGGGATAATTGCTGACCGACCTTAACTGGCCTCCTGATTGCCCCGTAAATGGATCAAATTGTCGCCGGAATTTTTCTCGCGATTAACGAGCAAAAGATGCTTCTTCGAGCGTTTCGTAATGTTTTCCTGAGAGCGTGAAATGTAACAGGGGCAATTGGAATTGAAAGCAATGATCAAGATGGACGTTTTACTGTTTGAATTTTGTGCATACTTTCATCGACAGTTCAACAGAGCACGAGTGCGCGGTGCGAATTATTGTAGCAGGAAGTAATCGATATCGTGAATTATTTTAAATAATCGTTATTTGATCAAATTTCTGGAATCGGGTTATTATTATTAATTATTAGCGTACGAGCTGATGCTTAGGAAAGTGATTTAATTTACATATTCTCCGTATCGAGGTCCTTTAATATTTCGTTTTACGGCGAATTAAAATTATTTCTTTGTGATTATAGAAAGAGGAACGAATTTATTCCTCGCTTAAAATAGTAATTTTAAAATCTAATTAACATGATGTGGACGAATTTGTTATGATACATTAATTGATACTTTAATCCTGGAAATACTGCGCGTACAGTGACGAGAAATTGACAGCGAAAAAATGATCATTGGGCAATTGCGCATTGCACATCTCTTCACTTGTATTTAATTTTAAGCAGGCTTAACGTTTTCTTGTACGCTGCCCGGCGTATACAAATCTACGGGCATATTTTTAGTTGTGCGCCAACTGCTTTGTACGGTTGCAACAAGGTAGTACGATATTCTTGCGCATCCAGCACAAAATTAACATGCAACCACGCGAGCCGTATTTGTTCCTGCAATGCTGTGCCATTCCATGCATCATATGCAATGCGAAATAATTCAGCGGACAGTGCAACCTTTCAGCACGAAACAAGAAGTCTAATGGAATACTTTAGCATAAGGTGAACGTCCAATATCAGCTGTTTGCATTATTCTTAGAACGAGATGGCCCCGTTACGATAAAGATTAAACAACCGGTGTTAGCCTTTTCTTACTCGACTTCTGTTAACTCGGACTAATCGATCGCGATCGCACGACAGAACTACCCTCGCTTTTTCAGTATGGCGTACAACAGACGGCAGAATTGTGTGGCACGCTGGTATAAATATACACTGGTCAGGTCTACCACTACGGGTGCGTATACGCCGTGTCTTGACCAACAAAAATATTCACGTAATCATTTTGGCCCAATCCGTTCAGCTGTTACACTCTTCGTACTTTCTGTTCTTCGCGTACATTTTCTTTTAAACAAGTTTCCAGTTTTTGTGATACATTATTTAACGTATACGGTATCCAGGGGTATATTTTTAGCGATTGCCGTATGCCTACGTATGTATGTTCATGCATGGCATTGTGGAACGTTTATCTTATGTCTGCTGTAGCACCTGGCTTGTACGATGGAAGCCGTCTATTTTAGGGAAAAAGAGGTAATGTTTATTGTTAAAGTTTTTTCTAGTACTATACATGTAGCAGCGCATAAGGATTGGGAGAGGTATTCCAACACAGGTTGGAAAACCAGTAAAATATTTCGTTTCTCGATATTTTTAAGGAAGGTAGAAAATGTTGCACATACAATGCACATGTCAACGCAGAAACGCTCGCGGATTCTAGGATTAACTGTTGCAAAATGTTTCTCTGCAGGAGCAAAGAAGAAACGGAAGAATGTTTGCGATGCCTGTCAGCGTGATTGTCTTAGACGCGGATAAAGAGAATTCTTTGTTCCATGAAAAATGCAGCGTTATAGCTGAGGCACCTTAGGGATCGTTGCAGTCCAACTGTGCCGAATAACATAATTTAAGTCGAACAATCTTGTTGCGATATAGATTGAAAACGTGATATATTCTGAATTATCAGTTTTCTGTGTGAATTTTTATTATTCTATGTACACCGCAATATATTTTGATCACAATTACTTTTTGTAGAACTTTATTTCTGGATCTGCTGCTCATTACAGTCTTCAATTCTGTCTAAATCACTGATCGTTTTAACTTTTGGTTTCAATAAGAAGTCAATTAACATTGTCTCATTTCAATTGTAAATATAAATATAGATAACATTTGGTGTAAGCTCACAGTTGGCGATAATACATTTTTTATAAATACAATTATAAATAAAAGAACTACCTTTCTGGTATGTCACTAGGATCATTGTAAACAAATTTCTAGTTCCAATTACTTCCGCAGATATACATAGAAACCGTTTTCTAAAGTTCAGCAGGAGATTGTAGTATTGCAACTTTCGGGAAGACTCTCAAAGTGATATCAGTTGAGAATTGTTCAAATTAGTTAGTAGTCTGATTGGTCACAGTCCTACCTTGGCGAATTTATGCAGGTGTGTCGGGGCCAGAGGGTAGTTTGACGTACTGCGACGAAACTTTTGCGGAAGTTTTCGCGGTTTAATATAAACGTTTACTTGCAGAATTTGTTCAACACTATTCCTGCTTTCATTTTTATATTGTATTTAAAAAACACGACATTTCGTTAAGAGTTAAATCATTATTTACAAATGAAACAATTCTAAAAACAGAAGCGTTGGCCGCTGGCATAGTCCTAAAGAAGATAATGAAAGCATTAAAAAATTTGTATTTGGAAATTCTTTTATTATTATCCTTTTCGAATCGCTTTTTAATTTTAATCCCTCGCTAAATATAGCGATATAGCATGCCACTTCTCATTTCAATGATTTCGTATTATCACAGTATACTGTGCTGTTAAAAAAAAAAACACAGCTAACGAAATGATCCTCGACAACCTGGTTTTTTCATCATTCCATCCCCTCAATTTAATTTCGCGAGACCAAGCAGAAGCTTTCAACGCGTGTCCTCGATAAAGGTCTCGAAAACGAGTAATTCCAGCGCAATTTCGAGCGCCAACGAGCACCGCGTGTCTCGGCGCGACAACGCACGCGTCGCCAGTTTTTTAAAAGCACTTTTCTCCATATATTTTTTTTTGTCTTAACGACTAAATCCGTTTTCGCTACGACGAGAGCATAAAAATGGCGAACTGGCAATACTGTATCGCACTGACACTAGTTGGCCTGTTTTAGAGAATCAAACTCGTTACCAAGGTCTCGCTATTTCCTTCCTTTTCCCCTTTTTTCTCCCCCTAATTTCTCCGCCAATCTGTCCGTAGTTTCCCAATAGATATAAGTATATTCAACAGCGAACTAGATTTATTATTAAAGAGATCCTGCTTTCGCCATCGTTCAATATATATTATTATTTAATGTCCTGGATAATTGAATCACGCGATAATTAGTTTTTTCGTTAATGTTTCAGTCTTTATTCTAACTTCAATTCGCTGGTTGAAGCCGCGTTACTGCTTATGCATTAACTTCTGCGTTGATATATTAACCATTACTGTGATACAATTTTTGTCCCATTTTCTTTTATCACCCATAATTCTGTAGTACAGGGAATTGCCCTCCCTATGGTCTTGACCGTCCAATAGATCTGGCCTCCATAACACACAGCGTGACAATTAGTTCAACTGACACTTAACCCAACGAGCGATACGAATATATTGTCACATTTATTCTGCATTGAGATAAAATTAGGAAAAATTCGCTCGTCCGACAAATGTATACATAGACCGAGATTTCTTGCTGGTATTACGGAAACAATACCACGGTAGATTACTACACACAGAAGAACCGCAACGGCTAAATCTTCCTTAGACTCTTATAGCTTATCCAATTCCTCCAGCGTAGCTATAGATGCACAGATATGTAACCGAAGAATCGAGACTGTTACGTTGTTGACGTTTACATAACTTCACTAATCTCCTGGTATCGCGAAAATTCTTGTAAACCTGCCAGGAAAGAGGACAGATACGTTGGCACAAGGAGGATCGCACGATATCTTATTCTTAATAATTCCGTTTAAGAAGGCCGACTGTTCTTCCGATTAAAATAAGAACCCCATGATTTTCTATTGTTCTGCGTTCAAATCTTTCAGCACTGTTCAAATTGTACAGAATCTTGTTACTTGAACGTGATCATAGCTGTACATTTTTTTTCTATTTCTACCGAACATACTTCGCGAGCAATGCTGGTATTTAAATTTATATTGTATGAATAGATTCAAATAAATATAACAAGCCCATTAGCCGGTGGACGTTATTGCAAAAGCAGCAACGTAGGCGATAGAAATACGGAAGTATAAAAGCAGCGATAACTAAAATACAAACCCATTAATGGGTTATTAATGGGTGGGCGTGCTATGAAATTATGCTCCCTAGAGAATAATATCTGTTTGGAAATAGAGAACGTCATTAATATAATCAAACAACGTCATCGCGTGAACGAAGTAAGTAAATAAGTATATTCCAACAGTTTAGTCAGTCGATGTACCCAGCTGATGATGATCGATGAACAACCTCAATTTATTTTTGCATCAGGTAAAATAGAACTTGCAGTAGGGGAGTTTAGAACGACAGTACAATATTAATGGCGATCAATTATTTCTTGGTGTCGTCTGTTGTGATTAAAGCGACGTCCTGATGAATTATGGAGTTCCTGGAATGTCCGGGATGGCAAACGAGATTGTGGCTATCAACAGTTCGCTAATATATACACATGCGTATAATATATATTAGGGATGAGCTTGCGGTAAGTTGCCTCTGGCATGGAGTAAGCTTTTGATTAGGTGAGGTAATTGATGGTTTCCGTTTGGCCGGATGTGAAATCGTGTAACGAAATTGCAATTCAAACGTACTTTATACCAAATATCCTGTATATTTAAGTATGCTAACAAATGAGGGAATAAAAATTGTTGCTTATCAAAATTATGGAATGACTTTATTGCGTATTTTTACGCGATATGTAACAAGTAAATAAATATTAATTCTCATTCAGTATTAAAATAATAGTACTAATTTATTTTTAGTCGATTCACTTAATGAAGAAACCGCAATTGACTATGAAGATTGGTGATTATAAGCATAAGAGACAGGAGCATGCACGTGCATATAATTGCGATTAAGAACAGGTAAATATGTACATAAGTTTCAATGTATCAACCCTACCCCAATAAAGATAAAACAAAAGAAGCTCCCAAGCTTGTAAGCTCGGTCTGGACAGCACAGACTTAGATAAATGATCATCCAAGAGACTCGCTCTCGTCTTTGACATCGTCTGATTCGTAACTCAGTTAAAACCGCACGTCCTCAGGTATAGCCTTCGCTGTAATCAATACCACTTACCGCAAGGGAAAAAAAGAAGACGTGAAAAAAAGGAAAGCAAGACAGAAGAGCTTTCTCATTCCCTTGAAACGGGATGAAATTTCAACGTGCTCGTCAGAAATGTGAATGTGAGAAATAATCGACGAACTTCGCTTTAAATTTGAACACGCATTAGTACAGTTGTACAGAATAATTAAAAAGTGATCACTGTTTAATTGTCCCAACCATTCATTTCTCTGACGATATTTTAGCCACCCTTTTCAAATGGGTTCCCAATCTCTGAAAAAATAAAATTTACAAAATACGCGCAACACGTGTCGAAACGAATTGAAAATTTAATTTAAAGAAATTATGTCCTGTGAAACATACGCGTATTTTATTCCACATTTTCGACTCACCCTGCGTTCAAAAACCCATAGGAATTCTGTGGTACACGAAATTACTAAGATTCTTTGATCCATCCCTTGATCAAAAAAAAAAAAAACGAAAAAGGGGATAAAACCAACTAGAGCCAACGACACTTTACTATACAACTGTGTTCACAACTCGTGTATATTTTGTGGGAGCGGTATAGTGAGGTCATAACCCAACCCTCAAGTGTCGGCACTCATTGATACCACACCACTCATTCGCATACCTTTGTCTCTTCCCACACGTCGCCCCTAGAATTTATATTGTATATACATACATGTATATCTGCAAATCTCATTATTAATCCTTCAGAGCTATTTTCAAAAACATAATTTAAAAAAAACAAATACTCTAAAAAGATCATAGTTGATGAATTATATGCCCAGTTATTTTTAACGAGTTTCAAACATCTTGTCATCCCCCAGAATTATATGAAATCGATGCTCGACTTTTGCAACCTATGTTGTTTATTTCTTTTACCGCTTTATCGAATTTAGGCCCTCACTATACAGGTTCCAGCAACTATACACTGTAGTTTAACACATGTGTCCGAGGCGGCCGTAGCCAGCGTTCGCGTGATTGCTGGCATTTCGTCTATTATTCACGTGTTACACATTCGCGAGGCAAACGCGCCAACCGTTGATATTGTTTCCGTGTAGAGCTCGAGCACAATTACATTGGTTCGTTCAGGTAATAAGTTCCTGCGGGTTGTCATGATAGGTTACTCCGATCAATTGAAATGCTGGTTGTTTATGCGAGGAAAGTTGCAGATGATTATCGACGCTTGTTTAAAAATTTTATGGTAGTGCGATATTTATCACAATGAAATATCTATTGCTGGAGGCTTCGTTGCTTGAGGAATTGCTAGTTCAAATGTTCTATTGTTTGAATGAACCTGTTATAGTTTCCTATTGAAGCAGAGGTATTATTCATGGCAGCGATCGACTTGTCGAATGCGTTGTTTGGTATGTGCGAATTTTATAGAACAGCGGAATGGATTTGAGTCTCTATATAACGCGGATACCATAGTTTTATTAATAAGTCACTTCAATTGAGAAACACTTAATAAAAATTTGGAATGCACTGTGTACTTTGTGCGTAGCGTGAAATAAAAATGAGTAAATATCAGGATCAATGTAATATTTACATGTATATCATCGTTTTGAGAAGATTTTCGGATATTAAATTAGTATGTTAATATTAATGTATAATTCTCAAACCTTAATAAAAATAGAATAACAATCAAATTCACTTTCGTTCTTCCGTATACTTCTATTACTTTCTTAGTTGCAATTAAAAAAAATCATGATTAGGAAATAGAAATTAGGAGAAGCAATGCGGAAAGACAGCCATGCCGTATTATTATATACAATATAACAATTGGCAAGTTGGAGATATTAAAAATGTTCGTGTCGGTGAAATCCGAGCATTAACAAAACCTTGGAAATCAATTCTTAACCCAAATAGCCGACCCCGATGCTCGAGAAATTTTGAGAAGCTGACGTCAATACCAATACAGTCGTTATGCTATCATTTCATGCTAAGCTGCGTTAATTGCACTTCCATTCGATGATGGAACGACGAAATTAATTGAAAGCGTGCCTGTGTACAGAATAACCGTGCCTGCGTACAGAATAACCGTGCAAAGAGATGAACGGAATGTTACCCCAGTTTCTTTTTATCACGTACACATACATGCGCATATACACGTATATCAAGCAAGTGCCAAATCTAGCAAAGCGGTTGAATTTAATTATTTCCGAGTTTTCAAGAATCAAGGTGAGCCATGTTCGATATTGAATGACAAAATATACGAGCTACTTCGGACATTAATTAATCCCGAACGTTATTAATTAATTAAACAGGCGGCACGGTGTGGTAATTGAACGTTTCAAAGGTTAAAGTTCGATACGCGTTGTAATAATCACTTGATGCTCGTTAAGAAATTTCGATGCGGATACAATTATTCCTTTCGTGGATTATAATTGTTGTCATTATTTAACGTTTCTTCCTTTGGGCAAAATTATATCTCTGCAACAAAACTTCTGAACTCCACGAAAAAGAGATGTCCAAAATTTCAAGGAAACAGATTGTTTTAAAAGTTGCAAAAGTCTATAAAGAATAAAAACAATTGTGGATTGATACTGCACTTTAAATAATTATTCAACAGTATTACAATATGATTATTATTAATACAAATTTCAATGAAGAATTAAATCTATTATTCACAATGATCTATTGTGTAAATAATTTAAATATATGATTCCATTTAACAGCGATAACATTGTACTAAAGAGCCTCATCTTTATTATAAGTGAAATGATGCCATTGGAGGTGCTCACAATAGACGCCTTGCAAGTGCATGCAGCGTCTGCCATATGTAAGGCGGTATCACTGAATCGAGCTACCATTTAGTGATTAAGGTCGATCATTTAGCGACGCCGATGTAGAACGGCGTTCAACGGCAGATTGAAAATCTTGTGAGTATACATAATTGCTCTTTAATTCAATCAATCTTATTCTCTGACGTGAAGGTACTTAATTCTATATTTAAACGATTTTATTAATGTTGATCTTATGATATATATTACAGTAGAAAAAAAACTAGAGTTTGTTCGTAATCAAAGTATGTATATTTTAAGATTAGGTGCGTTGGAAATGTACGATTTCGACTATATTTAGTGCATTATATGGTGTTCTAATAAACATTTAATTTTTGTCGAATAATATTTATCGATGTCGTCACACATTATCCACATAAAGCAACGCCTGCAGTGTAAAATAGCTTTCTATTTTTACCTAGCCACTACTTTTCCCCCTTGAGCTGTTTATTTTTCTATTTCTGATTTTTCATTTAGCAAACTAATTTCACACAATCCCATTCGACTTCTATTTTTTTTACATCGCAGTATTTTTTTCCCTACTTTTACATAGAGTGAGAAAAAAAAGAAAAACGTATCCCAAACAATTTCTTATCCAATCACGTTTTTCTTTATCCCTCATTGGTTTTCGTTCTCCACTCGAAAACATTCGCGGTATCGACAGCAACAAAACTATATCGCGCATCCCTGTCCGACTTTCCCACAACTTTCATCGCGGTTATCCTGAATTATCCTTAACGCTTCGAGTTTATCTGGCGCGCGTCGACACGTACATTTAAATCAAACCCTACGAGCGAAACAAACGGGAGGGGAAAATGTTCAGATCCGAAAAGAGTGAAAAGAAAATATCGTTTAACTCGTTCCTTTTAATGAGATTCATTAATCATAAAATGTCTGCCGCTTGTTGGTAGTTTCGCAAATCTTTTTCGAGGGGAGTTGGAGATAATTTAAAGCAAATGGTTTGGATTCCGACTTCGTGTCGTAAAATGTACGATATTTAATTTGGAAAATAATTTAGAGGTATGTCTGTGTTAGAAATATTTTATTTATCGCAAGTATCGCGCGATACTTTATTAATTTTAAGCTTAATGGTATGTTACTTAATAATGCCACGTATTATACTAGTAACTAAAATGAATACCTTAATTTTAATAGTGGATCCAGCAATTAGTGAATTTAATGTATTTATTTGTCGCTTCATTCTTATTAATTTCGCACAAATTACTCTACTTGATTTTCGAAGCGTACCCGCAGTTACTTTCATACCATCTTGTAAATTCAATTGTTAGACAATTAATAAACAAGTAACCACAATCGCGATTCAATTCGAAATTTACATTTACCTATTTCAAACCAGTTCCACATTTAACAACACAATTAATCGACATGATTATAACGATAACGTGCCATACAAAATTTAATCTACTTTACAATAAGCGTAGCTCATTACTGCTACCACCACAATGAATTAAAAAATTGTAAAAAAAAAAACGTTCAAAATCCGTCTTCTCCTTTCAAGTCAATTAAAAAACACTTCTGTACAAAAGTCTGTAAAACCCTTGCAAATCCCAAATTCCCAACAAATAAACAACCCATAAAACTCACCCCCAAAGTGCATCACGCTCATGCCCTGTTCATCCCTCGTGTCTCGCGGCCCATGTGTCCAAACGTTGTATTCCCTGCAAGCGACGACCGATCAGAAGAGAAATTCTTCACGAGGAAAAATAGCAAATAAACACACAATTCCCAGCCACCCAAATGGACCGAGAGGCTCTCCAGCGATAAACTGCAGATAGGCAGGCCGGTTTTCGCGAAGGGTTTATCGAGAAACGACAGAAAGACAGAGGAAAAACACGGATCAAAGTGACTGAACGCCGTTGACGGGCAAACAGCGACTGACTAAAGTGAACTCTGTCGCAGTGTGAGCACTGGCTGCGTTCGTCGGGTCGATCGAACACGTTCTGCGCCTCTTCTCGGCAACGGCGTCAAAGCCACCCCCGACGAACGCAACGCACCGGTGCACCTGCAACACCAACCGACTCGGATACGAGGAATACCCTTGATGACGGGAACGCGAAATGACAATGATAGAAATTGTCCAATTCCAGACCTCGCTGTCCATGTGAAATTTTTGCAGATCCTTCAGCGACTCGCATATTCGTTATCAGTCGTTCGAATGTTTTGAGAACAATGGTACGACACTTAAGGTTTGCCAGTTTCAAATACAACTCCTCCTTTTGCTTTCTTTCTTTTTTTTTAACGAGAATAAAAGTTGCCGCCATAGAATACGGATAGGAACAGCTAGCTTTTTGGTCAGCAAGTGTTTAGGAGATTCTTGGGAATAGTAACGAAGTGATAGATGACAGATGGTAGATGGTTGGACACGAAAAACTCACAAAGTCACACCTTATCCTTAACTTATCGCGACTACCATCCAGTCATGACCTGTTCTAGCTATTTCCACGTCCAAGATAGCGTGGCTCTGTTGAGATATTTTTACTGACAAGTTCATAAGCAGGTCTAGAATGAAACGGAGAACGTTCTTCATTATATTCCTTTTTACCCTCAGCAACTACACTTCCGAGATATCACTAATTTTTAATAATCGCCGTTACAGCCCCTGTCCATCGAATTAAGATCATTCACATCCTAGCATTGAAGTACTGCACAGTTTTGACGATTCATAACAGTTTTATGCAGCACGAGTCACCCTCGTATTTTTTGCATCGGAATTGTATCCTGCGTTGGAAGTTACACTCGTATCCTACTATTTTCATATGCAACTTGTAACACTTATTTAATATTATTATTAAAAGTTATTTCATTTATTATTATTATCATTATTAAAGGTTATTGTTAGGATCACACAAAATAGTCAACATTTTACGTGTTTTGTTAAAATACTTGTCTTTTCTCTTTATTGGTGTTCTTTGTTTCTTATGGTTTTTCATTGTTGAAGAAGTTTCCAGTGTATTTATTAACTCCCCGTGAAATCGTGTTAGGGACAATCATAATCTTAAACGCAGCGTGCAAGGTAAACGTAATATTCTCGTGAGAATACTCGATTATAAAGGTTCGGTCCCTATTTTTCTAACACAGAAGCTTTCAGTTAATTGCACAAGGGTATTCGAGCCAAAATGTCTCGGACGATCAGTTAAAATGCAAAACGGATCGCCCGCAGAGTTTTGCCCTGCACGTAACGTAACAAACGTTCGTTATATCCATAATTATAATTAATTTATACATCGTCGATAAAAATAGAAAAATGAAATCCAATTTCATGGAAGGAAAAATACACTGCTTCTCGCGTTCACCTGCTTCTTAATCTACCCATTTATAAATTAAGACCTATAATAATATGTATTTAAAATAACATTTATAAAGTAATATTACTTGTACCTAACGGTAAGAACAAGAAAGAAATTAGTCGGTTAATTCGCAAGACTCACTGTCATTTTTTTTAATTGTATTTTTAACGAATGTCAAAAATAGTTAAATAAATATTATTTCAGTCAATAATGACCAACTTGTAGCAATGGTAATAGTTTAATAACCTTCTCAGAACCTCCAGAAAATTGTATATTTGTCCAAGTGGACGTATCATATGAAATATTACCAGATCTCGTCATATACGTATCGAAATTCGAATAAAAATTACTGCTGCTTATTGGATCGGTCGCTTGGGAAGAAAAATCGAACACTCATTTTGAAATTAAATCGTAGACGAAATTATTTGAAAGTTAAACGAATATTATTCTAATTTTATGTACTACACAATACAAAAAATGTTATATTACCCCTATATCTCCTGAGCTCAATATGCAACTGCTAATTAAAATAATAAGAACATAAGTAATTTTCTTTTCCCTGCACATTTAACAACCATAATAAAAATATCGAACTTAGGGATGCACACAATAGTAATAGTAATTAAAACACGGTTCTAATTCAACATTTTTCGACATATGGATTCAACGAAATCTCTCGCCCTGCTCTGTCTTAAGAGTTTAAGTGATCAGATCAGATATATTCGTATTTGTCTTCGTAGCGTGATCCTGTAAAGCCCGTGGGAGGTGAGTGTATTCTAGAATTCATCAGTGAAGAGTACCCGGAAGCTAGTTACCTAACAAAGATTTTCAAAGACCAAGGACGTCAGTGAAAGAATTTGATAGGATGGAAATGAATACCAGGGGCACTCAGTAACTATATGAGATTTTGATCAAAGAAAAAAAGTTGCTGTAATAAGTTAATAAACAATGAACCACTGCTACATATATAATAAAATAGATAAGATATCGTATATCGAGTACCTGCAGTAAAATTAATAACATTTAAAAACAAGTACCTGAGTACAAATTAATGAAAGGGAGCGCATCAAACAGTCGTATCGCCCATTATACCTCCATGACGACGTGTAACGTCGATGTTGCCATGACAACGTGTCATTCATTTTTTTATATCTTCCAAGAAACAATTCATTTGGCGAGAAAACAACTCGCATGATTGTTTTGTAACGATTGACTAATACATTTTCAAACGACACCGTATTTTCGACAAACACCATGAACACGGATTTATCAATGCAAGCACGTACGAACCAGGTGTGCTCTGCTCTACGAGAAAAGGTAAGAGAAACACTATTTCCACTGGACTGATGTTTCATCGGCAAACTTGGAATTAATAATTTAAAAATTAAATAAAATGTATTAGACGGATACCTCTTTGTATAATGTAATTAAGTTTTATTGGGACTATATGAGACTGGCATTACTGAAGATGATCTAATCGAGCGAAAGATAAAAAGTTGGGAACCTTATTATACTGTTAATCGTATTTTTGTCGAAGTTTAAGTTTTTTTCAGACGTTGAATTTTTTTCACCGCACGTTAATATTAAATTAATATTGCAGGGAGTAATGGTTACTTCTTTCGTTTAAATATGTCTTACCTTCGACGAATTTATCAATTTGCAAACGCTTGGAATTGTTAACTAGTCTGAAAATTTATTTCCGTGTGTCTTGAAATGCATAGTAATTCTAAACTTTTCAATCCTGGCGGTGTATGATTAGGTGCAAGGAAGAATTATACATCTTGAATTTTACAGTCCATAAAGTCACTTCGAACTGAAAAAATAGAATTTTGCACAAAACTATGTAAATTGTAACTTACGTGACATATCGCAAAAGATATCAAATTGTATCTTTAGAAGTAAATATATTTTCTTCTGTTAAAAAGTCAGACGTACGGACAAAAATATTTAAAATGCTTTTGTCGAGAATAATTAAAATTGTACAAATGTTAATAATTCCATTAACGTTTTATTAGGAAGAGAATCGTACTGCGGAACGTCGTCGACATATTTTATACCTCATATGCCAATATTTGGGCGAGAATGGGTAATTATGATGCTATCCAAAGTTTTTTCTGTTGGTGTATTTTATTTTATAAGTATATATTTCATTTCACACTTTACACGAACAACTCCATTTTAAATCCATTTGTTTAGGTAATACGGTTAGAAATATAATATCTCTGTTGATCATTCCTTGCTATGACTCCAAACATTAAATAAAGGTTTATTTCTGCAGATACAACGATGCTCAAAACACGCTTGCTGCAGAAGCACAACTTTCTCCATATATGGAGGTCTGTGATAATATCAATCTGGAAATGATTCTAATGGAATACGAAAGTTACTATCGAATAAAGTTCAACAAATACCCAATGTTGTGTAAAAAGGTTACAAAAGACAACGTAAACGCAACGTAAATATCTCAACTATTCTATGGAAAATATTTCCGTCTTTCAAAAGGGACCTTATGTATAGATCTACATTATGGTTAAGCCAAATATAAAATTCTGATGCATATTTAGTAAAATGGAACATATATAGAGTTTTTATTATATTGAAAATTGACATTACGATATAAATATATTATGCGTATTAATCTAATTTAAGCTCAACATTAATCCTGCATTTGTTATTGATACATACTGCTAACATTTGTATGCAGATTGGCTCACTTCAACTCAAAATTACTTGAAATGATTCGTATATCGTCTTCATATGCATCTTATTTGTCAAAGTCCTAATAATAGTAATAAGAAGAAGACGAGGGGGCAAGAAATTTCAGAAATTAATTTAATTCTCGAGGACAAATATGCGTAGACTTTTTGAAATTATTTAGTTACCATTTAAAATATGGATCATGACACAACTTTTGCAGAGAGGACAAGTCGAAACAGAAGTCGGGTAGCAAATTAAGAAAAACGGATTCTGTGAAACGAAAAACAGTTGAACCGCCAACAAAAGATAAAACTACTAACGATATTAACCTCGCGATGACAGTGACACCTATCTTTTCTAACGAGGATGAAGGTGGCAGTTACCCGGAAAAATCATACGATCTTCATAAAAATCGACAATCAGAGATATCGAAAGTTATACAAAAACTCTATTCACCGGAATCGGAACTGCGAAAGATAGCAGAAGACGTGTCAAAAGTAAGCCTGATTTTCAGCCATTCACTGCTCTTAGAACAATTGACATATTAAATGAAATTGTGCACGTAAAAATAATTCTCACTATGTTTTTATTTCAAGCACTTAACTGTGATACTATGCAAGTACTGTACGAGCCCGACATTTTAGAATTAATCAAAAATACAATATTCCAGTTTCTCTATTGTATTTAAAGGTATCGTTTATCGTAGGAGATTGTGCTGAGCAACTTAAACGTACATTGGAAAGACGTGATAGGCCTGGAGGATTGTAAAACTGCTGCCAGAGAAGCGATCGTGTATCCTCTTAAGTATCCTGTATTTTTCAGCGACAGATTCTCCCACTGGAAAGGTATATTACTCTATGGAGCACCTGGTACAGGTAATAACACGTTTTGTCCCTTTTCTGCTCGATGCGTTTCAGGAAATATTCATGATGATTTTTTGAAACAGGGAAAACAATGTTGGCAAAAGCGGTCGCGACAGAATGCAACTGTACCTTCTTCAATATAACGGCTAGCTCGTTGGTCAGCAAATGGCGAGGGGATTCCGAGAAATATATACGTGTAAGTGACCATTTGTGGCTATACTTCCACTATCTGCCACCAGATGGCTGAACACGGCAAATTTGCTCGCACAACAATTCGAAAGTGGTCGTATGGTCATAATATGCCTTTTTGTATTGGGCAGGTATTATTCGATCTTGCCTATAGTCAGTCACCGACGATTATTTTTATCGATGAGATCGATTGGATAGCGACCAAGGTAGAAAACGATACATTATCCGAGCCTGCGAAGAGATTCAGATCAGAACTTCTAGCTAGGCTCGATGGATTGATCTCCAATGAAAACTCAAATGTCGTTCTTTTGGCTGCAACAAATGCCCCCTGGTGAGTAAAAATAGTAATAGTTAATGTAAAACGTTTTTTTCCAATATGTTTCGTCGGCCGCACCGGCTATAGGCAACATCCGTATGGAACGGGTATTAGTTTCGCGATGACAGTGACACCTGTCTTTCCTGATGTGCACGAAGACGGTAATTCCCCAACAAAAGTCATTCGATCTACAGCGAAATCGACCATTAGAGATATCGATATGACAATTCTTTCATTTCTTTTTTAAATTTCTAAATTTTCTTCGATGTGCAAAGTTCCTTACGAACTATCCTAATCATTGAATCTAACCCATTTTAATTAAAATTTTAATACTGTTATTTCACCCTTTGAACAACGGACGATTTTCTTCAAATGCACATCCTAGATAGCTTTCTTTAACATATATTAATTTATGTTTATTATTTTTTCAACGGTAAAGGAGTGAAACTCCCTGGTGGAAAAGACCCAGCGCCGTCGGCCGACGATTAAATAAATTGATTGTTTTGTCTTCGTAGGAACATTGACGCAGCTTTGCTTAGACGCCTTGAGAAACGAATACACGTGCCGTTACCCGATGAAGATACTAGATTAAATATATTCCAACTGTACGTTAGCCCGTCCATTCTAGAAGACTCATGTAAAGTAAACTATCTACTCGAACAAACTGAGCATTATTCTGGCGCGGATATAAAGCTAATTTGTAAAGGGGCGTGGATGACACAAGTAACACCGATATGGAATCAGCTTGAACGACAAGAAATATCTATAAAAGACTTGAATTTTGAAATAACAGACTTCAATATTCTATCGAGTGCTCTTGGTACTTCGTCGCCGACTGTTAAAACTGACCAGTATACCAATTGGGAATAAATTACCATTTCTGTTCTTACATTTTCTTCTCTTCAAATACACATTAATTTCGTACGATGTGTAAAAGTTATTTCTTGGTGAGATAATGAAGATTCTTTCGTACACAAGATTTTCTAATCTATTTACGTGTTAAGCAAAATTCTTTCTTAAACTTAAAGTGAGTTCTTGTAACACCATAATTGATATTAAACGATTGTTATGCTAAACTTCACGAAAATAATGTAGGGTAGTCCTTATAAAGTACTGAACTCTTATTTTATAAAAATTGGATTGTATTTCACACAAAGACAATTTATATAATCAACAGTTCTTTCCTTTCTCCCGATTGCACTTGGCTTGTTTCAAACCATGATAGTATCCTGTAAGAAAGAGGCAATGCAATTACTCGAAAATACAGTACAAGCCGATCACAAAAATTATTAATACCTGTATGAAAACCGCTGATGTACCACGACATTAACATACTCGATAGTGCGTCTGCGTCGTCATCTGGCAATCTAAAATGT
Organism: Nomada fucata; assembly: GCA_948146005.1. Lineage (NCBI taxonomy): Eukaryota > Metazoa > Arthropoda > Insecta > Hymenoptera > Apidae > Nomada > Nomada fucata. The sequence continues at coordinate 9,504,276 of OX411275.1, read as the reverse complement.
TTTTCTTGTAACTTACGTTTTTCAATTATAATTTAACACGTTAACTGCGGTACCCCTTTTTGTAAATTTTCATGATACACAGAAGAAAATGGGAAGAATAATAATGCAGATATCTTAGAGCGTAAACTTACTTAGCCATCAATTGTGGTGGTAGAGGGGGAGCAGGCGGTATTATATCTGCCATTGAAGATGATCCAGGTAAAAAGTGATGCTTATATGTTTTCAACTCTTCAGACTCGCAATCCATCTTTTCCCCATTGTACTTCTTCGAATTTACATTCGTGGAGAAAGTTGTTTCGTTGATTTCAACATTTCCTTCGTTAACCTTTTCCGCTAGCGCATCCTTTTGCTGTTCTATTTGACTTACTAGACCTCCCGATTCTAACAGCTTACTTAATTCCACCTTTTCCGTGTTACCGTAGCCTAAATCATTTAATTGTCTTATTATTCAGCGGCATACAGATGCTATAGTATCATATGTAAATAATCCAAATGTAATCTTGAACTTTTCCTCAGCAATGTTACGAAAGGCAATCATATCAAAAGTATTACCTACAAATTTCACAATACAATTTCCACTGTTCTCATATACTTTCGATATTATAGCTTCGTAAACTTTTTCATCTTGTGAGTAAACTGCACGACACGGTGCTCCCACGATCCATTTCTACGTACGCAAAATATATACACAAGTTAGTACATTAACTACAAATAAACAGTAAAATAAAATGAAAATTCTGTTTATATAATCAATGCCTTATATTATAGCTGCAAATCGTATTAAAATCATGACCTTGCGCTGTTTACTTGTATGTCGGGGTTGCTTAGGATCTTGTGTTCTCTGTTTGACCTGAGAATTATGAACTTCTATTCCCATTCTCGTGGCAACTTCTTCTTTCGCCAAGTTCACCGCTTTGTCGTACGCTTGTATTAACGCGCTATCATCCCAAATGTCTTCATTATCTGCATTCGTATCCTTTATATGCAAGAAAACAAGCTTAGAAAGTATAAATAACCTATCTCCAACGAATTGTCTGTTAATCATCGCAAAAATAGCGAAAGACATTGGAAAGCAGTTCTATTCAATTTTATATAATATAATATAACGATATAATAGTAAATAAATAATTGAAATGTCCATTATAACCTAATGAACCTAAATCTACCTTAGCCTAATACAATGTAATAACTTAGTTTCATTATTAGATACACGCACGTACATTTCCATCTCCACGAAGAAATAGTACATTATCATCTGCCATTTCATAAAATTAATGCATTCAACTATTGCAGCTGCTTTTAAAACATTAATTCATTACATATCATTGATCGTAACTATAAACCAGGGATTGCCAACTGACGGCTCGCGAGCCATCTGTGGCTCCTTCCCCTATCTAGATCTTCCACCTCCACCGAACTGGTGGCTCGCGAGCCACGCTTGTCTAGACCCTCTGCCCAAAACAGTCATTATCTTTGCAGAGGAGTAGCGCGACTTCAACTGATAGTTCGGACTGAGTGGCCTTTGGAGGAAAAAAACTTGACAGACCCTGATCTAAACTGACATTGAGCCTGCCAAAAAGCTATAAGCATGAACTGGTAATTACTAGTAAGTTACATCCCCGGGTAGGGTTCGCTAGGTAGTCCCGAACCTGCGAACATTAAGTGGGCATTACTGTCCACGGTAATTATTTCAGTGGATAGAGTCTTAAGTTCGAATTGCAATTATTTTTGAGTTAATCATGTATCATTTATTATCCTGCATCTTATGTAGAATCTTCGGTTTCTTGAAGCTCCGAAGATCATTCTTCAGTAATATAATATTTGCTTCGCCTTAAGAATTACATTTTCTAGTTCATCGAGAAGCCTTCTGTTTTACAAATGAAATACGGATGTATATATTTTAATTCATGAATTAATTAATATCTGTAAAGATGCGTTTGAAACTACGCGAGTTTCTGCCTTATCTACAGTGTCTGATATGGTCTCGCCATCTATACAGAACTCAAAATTATAATATAAATTAGAATATACATTGTTTAAGTAAGAAAGATGTATTAAAATAAATAATTTAATTTAGAAATATGATGGATCATGATCAATCTTGAAGTTCTTTCGAGGAAGTTTTGATCATGCACCTGAAACACACGAAAACACCAGCCTGACCAAAAAATTATCTTAACTTAAACATATTTCTTTATAATAGTTTTCTATTTTATTGCAATCGTGATATTCGTATTTCATGAAATAGAATTTTTGCTGTGAGAAATGTCTGCTTAATATCGGTATAATAACAATTTCCGAACTGATATTTAAAATCCGGTAAATAAATTTTACCGATGTCTGTAAACTTAATTTTTCGAAAGTTTCGCAGCGTCTATTATTAAAAATTAATTAATACTTTTTGATTTTCACTTGCTTCATTGTGTTGCAACTAACATGCGTTTATCGAACGATAACGATAATTATGTTTTCCTCGTTCCGTTATGAGGTTTCAGTGAAGATGAAAATATATCGTCCAGTCGAACCCCTTTAGGTATCTTCGAGGAAAATACGGGTTTCCGCGGTAGATCCCGATGGCCTTTGTCTTTCGTTTAAATGAAGACACAGAAAATGACGTATTGTCTTTGTACGACTGAAATATGATAAGCCAGAGGACATGTGTTCTAGGTGCGAGGCATGATGCATTTCCTTAATCAATATAGCTGGAAAGACCTACGATAAGGTCTGAAGACGGATAATAATTGCGACAAAGCTTATACAACAGTGTAAACAGCTTCGTAGAACGACTGTCTTGCGCGATGCTTTTCTTTTGTATCGAAATTACAAATTGTATCAGAAGTATTAAGTATGGACACATACACATTAAGCTTACTTTGCTCTAAATTTAATACAATGTACGTATATTGTGGAACGTATCATTCGTATTGTACAATGTTGGGGAATTAACTGCATTATCATTTTAGTTTCAAGTGTCATTATCATTATTCGATATATTTATTCTCGATTAAGTAACGTAGCCTTGGGTTAAGAATCGCTTTTATTTTTAAGAAAGTTGCAGCTACAAGATATACCTTAAAAAAGACAAGAAGTATTGAAAGCTTTTCACTTTATGGTCTAATTATGTCATGAAATAAATTGTCATTAAATGCACCTTTGCTTTAGTTATGAATTATGAATTATGTAATAGAATTTCTAAAATATATAGTGCTACTTTAGTTTTCGAATATATTAATTTATTGTACATTGATATAAATTACTTCGTACGCAATGAGAATAATTTCAAAGATACAAATTTCGACATATTGACACTTTCTGAGATAAATCATATCGATTGAAGCCAACGGACGTATGTATCTTGGAAAATCCAGTGTCGAAGATGGCGGGGAAGTACTTTGCGTTTGCACGATTGTCTATTTACATTATGCATCAGAAAGTACAGCTGGTTGCAAGTTTGAGGCGTTGGTTACTTTTGTTTTACGAATTTCCCTCTTGAGTATGTATACGTAGAAACAATTTGAAATATTAAATTAAAACAATGAACGGTATAAAATACTTTAAAACATTTAGATTGATTCTATACTAGAGCAATATACGATATGAAAGTATATATTATTAAAGTCTAATGAAAGAAAAAAATTAAATGTGAAAGTTAGACAATTTTGATTACATTGATAGTTTTTATGTGATAGATTTGATCACAACCTATGTCTGTCTCTCTATCGTAATTTGTGTTAATTGAAGCAAATATTTGAAACATTGATAACCTTTTCTGTTTAAGTGAAATACGTGTATATAAGAGTTATTTCTATACACGGTAAATATGTATGTACTTATTTCTGTATGCGTACTGCGTACATACACTTTCGTCCGGGACTTACCCGAACACTACTGGCGGGGTATTTCTATATAAATCGCTCGAACAGACATTTAATCATCAGTCGCTTCACAGACTACTCTCGATTAGTTGGGACGTAATTTATATTATTTCTCGAAGTGCAATAAATATCTTGCAAGATGGTCAAGATCTACTTCGTCGGTGCGTTTCTTCTGGTGGTTGTTGCTGTCGGCGTTATGGGTGCACCCGTAGGTAAGCGATTCTTTCAATCGTATCACAATGGAACATTTCAGAATTTATTTGATTTATTTTTAATACATTAATGATATTTATAAATGTAACGAATGTGGGGAAAAACTCTTATGTTCTTTTATTTTTATTTTTGATTATTGTATTTTCTTGCAAGCAAAAACCGATTTGTATTTAAATTAATCATGAGGTACTTATTTAGACTTTAGATTATTGTTAATTCAGAATTGGTTTACCATAATTATCTCGAATGTTTCTTTGTTTAAGAGTACTGTAGCCTTTATACTAACGCCAACAATGGTACGGTTTAGATGCGTGTATAATTTATTTGAATATTTAGCGCGGATAGGAAAGAATAAACTATAGCCGTTGTTGATAATATCCTTTCTGTAACACAGCGTTAATTAGTAATGCACATTTCCTTTACGAGTTGTGTACGTCAGCTAGTGTGTACCTGGTGTTCGAAGAAAATTGGGTTTTTAAAAACGCTGTTTATATTTCAGAGGAGAATTACGAGCCCTTCGAACTAGCTTTTCCAGAAGAACGTGCGGACAGACAAAGAAGAGTGACCTGCGATCTTCTCTCCATCAAGGGAATCGCTGAGCACAGTGCTTGCGCTGCCAATTGTCTCAGCATGGGTAAAGCTGGAGGTCGCTGCGAGAATGGAGTCTGTCTTTGCCGCAGGTATGTGATTTTTATAATTTAAATAATTCAGATAATATAATAATTAATATCCAAGCGGTGTAGAATGGCTTAAACTTATTATTCTAATGTTTAATCATTTTAGTATAGTTTAATAAATGTATTATATATATTTGGTCAATATCTTTGACAATCAGTTACGTGAAACTGTAATTCCTGTATCGTATTAATTATTATATGATTATACTTTGTATGAGTTGCTACGGTATTTTATTTAAGAAAGAATTTTTGATTATATTTCATGATAGTTATTTTACACCTTTCTAGTAATTAATTGTAGTGTAACATAATGTTCCCTTTTCTTTCAGAACCACCTTCAAGGAACTTTGGGACAAACGCTTTGGTTGAGTGCAACGTTTCGTGGAATGAAGGGCATGCGGAAAGACTGATGAGAATTACCAAGATAATTTTAAAGACCTACTTAAAATTAAGTACCAATTTTTACAACATACTTTTGCCTCTATCACTGAACACTTTTTGGCTCATGGCAATTAATTTTATTTAAAAATGTAAGAAAAACTGGCCTTTATATTTTTACTATAGAATAAATAAGATTACAAAAAGATTGGTTCACGCGAAATACTCTCCCAACGTGCTCCTCAAAATTTCCATAAAATCAGTAACAGGAAATATAACCACTCTACAATTTGACAAGTATAATTATCCTGTAATACGAAAAAGATGGAATCCCCGGGTAAAACAGAAATCGAAGATGAAACAAGGCTTTATTTCCGAATATTGAACGGAGAAGGGTAATCAATTAATCTGGTCAGGAAAGCAGAATCTTCTATTTACTCGAGCATTCCAACGAACTAAATCATTTTAAGCCACTGATAAATTATCCATGTCCAAAGTTAATATTCAAAATTTCCTCGACTGTATTATTCATGGAACCTGAACGCCCGGACGGTAAGGACTAAAAATTGAATTACAAAGCTTTGTATTCATTAAACAAGTGATGAGCAAACTGCGGTCACATTTGACCCTCCGGCACAGACCTGTGGACCGCCAGAACATGTGACACGCGGGCCACGGGGATCACGCATTTGTTCATTGAACATATATCGCATTGAACATATCAACGTTTGAACAACGCTAATATACATATATGTTAAAAAAAACATCAGAGAATTTCGCTTTAACTTTAAATCAAATAAGGAAAATTCGAATGGGAGGACGAGATATCTCGCAGCGTGATTTCGTTCATGATATGCTATGGACGAGATATCTTGCAACGCAATGTCTTTCATGCGATGTTGTGTACGAAATATCTCGCGACACAAAATCGTCCATGCGACACTGTGTACTGCAGTTAATAATCCATTGGCAAATAATCCAATATTCAATAATGTTCCCATCAAAAATTATAATGAAATCCTGAGGACCCCATAAATTCGGGGAATGAAAAAAATATTTTTCTCATCGTTAGCCTGTCCTTATATCTCACTTGTGATATAACCACCCTTACCATGTACTGCAATTAACAATTCATTGACAAATAGTACACACTTCGAACATGTTTTCAACAAAGATGGTAATGGCCCTGGCCAATGGTAATGGGAAAATGTCCACTGGTCATTGATGTATCGTAATCGTGTTTGTTGATAATTTTATTAAACAAATTCAATTATCCCGGATTCTGCTGGGCTGATTTTAATCCACGACGTCCCAAAAGAGAGGTAAAAGAATAAGCTACACGATAAAAAATACCCCGTTGCAGTAAATATGTGGAGTTGACCATAATCACAATTTTTAATGTTTAATTGTTTATAACAAATTAACTGTAACATGGAATAATGGTCCCACTTATTGGAGATGGTAGCTGATGTAAACAATTAAAATTGTTATAACGGCCAACTGCATATAGCTGCAGCAACGGGATATTTTTATCGTGTAGCTTATTCGTTTCCCTGTATTTTGAGACGTTGTTGATTTAAATCGGCACAGTAGAAGCCGAGATATTAATTTTTAAAAATTTTGTTGCGAACGATATGTCGGTAATTGTGTATGTGGCGCCATCTCGCGTTTGCGGCTTTTTTCGCAGTTCGCCGCGGCTTCAAAACTGAATTCCTGGATTACATCGTTAATTTAAACAATTGCGTTTTTCTCGGCTTCTACTGCGTATTTATTAACCGGACTTGTCTTAAATGCAAGCTACTAACCATAGCTATCTGCTCCAACAGTTGCAACAATGTGCTATTTGTTGTTCGAATATTATTAACAATTGAAGAATCGGCAAAAATGCACTCCGGGGCACTGCAATTATCTCGGCTTCTGGAGGCGCTAGATTAATGATCGAGTGCTTAAAATAAAGGTAAAGGATGCTGCTACACGACAATAAACGATTTACAAATGGTGCATGTGCTGTTCTTCTGTTATAAATAATTAAATAATTTAAAATTTTATTACGGCCAACTGCATATACTTACAGCAACAGAGTATGTTTTAACGTGTAGCTTATTCGTTTCCCCGTCTTTTGAAATATTGTTGAGTAAAATCGGCCCAGTATAACATGAGATAATTGATTTTGTTTAAAGATATTATAAACAAATGCGATTACTGCCACTTCCTTTCAAGATACATCAATGACCAAAGGACATAAATTAAAGCTACGAGTGTCAGCTATCATTTCCAAGAGGTACCAACATTATTCCACGTGCTGTTCAATTGTTATAAACAATTAAACAATTAAAATTGTTATTACAGGCAACTGCATATAGTTACAGCCACGTGGTATTTTTTATCCAGTAGCGTCTTCGTTTCCCTTTCTTTTGAGACGTTGTTGAGTAAAATCGGCCCAGTAAAAGCCGAGATAATAATTTTAAAGTATTTTGTCGGTAACAATGTCGGTAATCGTGTATGTGGCGCCATCTCGCGTTTGCGGCCTTTTTCGCATTTCGCCGCGGCTTCAAAACCGAATTCCTGGATTACATCGTTAATTTAAACAATTACGTTTTTCTCGACTTCTACTTCGTATTTCTTAACCGGGCTCGTCTTAACTGAAAGGTATGAACCAAAACTATCTGCTCCAAAGGTTGCAACAATATGGCATTTGTGGTTCGAAAGTTATTAACAATTGAAAAATCGGCAAAACTGCACTCCGGGTCACTGCAATTATCTCGGCTTCTGCTTGGACGATTTTAATCAACAACATATCAAAAGAAAGGGAAACGTGTGAGCTACACGATAAAAAATACACCGTTCGTGTAACTATATGCAATTGGCTGTAATAACAATTTTAATTGTTTAATTGTTTATAAAAATTGAACCGCACGTGGGAAAATGTTAATAGCTATTGAAGATGATAGCTGACATGCGTACCTTTAATTTATGTCGTTTGGTCATTGATGCAGCTCGCCGGCAAGAGGCAGTAATCGCATTTGTTTATAATATCTTCAAACAAAATCAATTATCTCAGCTTCTACTGGGCCGATTTTAATCAAATACATCTCGAATTAAAGCTCTCGGTTCAAGGAACAATCTGATTTACTATTGAAAGGGGCTTCGTGTACGGAGTCGGAGAAATTCGCAAACGAATTGTTAAATTGTTTACAAAAACTAAACTGTGCATGATGCATATGTAAATCATTTATTGACGTATAGCAGCATCCTTTACCTTTATTTTAAGCACTCGATCATTAATCTAGCGCCTCCAGAAGCCGAGATAATTGCAGTGCCCCGGAGTGCATTTTTGCCGATTTTTCAATTGTTAATAACTTTCGAACCACAAATGCCATATTGTTGCAACCTTTGGAGCAGATAGTTTTGGTTCATACCTTTCAGTTAAGACAAGCCCGGTTAAGAAATACGCACTAGAAGCCGAGAAAAACGTAATTGTTTAAATTAACGATGTAATCCAGGAATTCGGTTTTGAAGCCGCGGCGAACTGCGAAAAAGGCCGCAAACGCGAGATGGCGCCACATACACGATTACCGACATCGTTACCGACAAAATACTTAAAAATTATTATCTCGGCTTTTACTAGGCTGATTTTAATCAACAAGATCTCAAAAGAAAGAAAAACAGAGACGCTACTCGATAAAAAATACCACGTGGCTGTAACTATATGCAGTTGCCTGTAATAACAATTTTAATTGTTTAATTGTTTATAACAATTGAACAGCACGTGGAATAATGTTGGTACCTCTTGGAAATGATAGCTGACACTCGTAGCCTTAATTTATGTCGTTTGTCATTGATGTATCTTGAAAGGAAGTGGCAGTAATCGCATTTGTTTATAATATCTTTAAACAAAATCAATTATCTCAGCTTCTACTGGGCTGATTTTAATCAATGACATCTCAAATTAAAGCTCTCGGTTCAAGGAACAATCTGATTTACTATTGAAAGGGGCTTCGTGTACGGAGTCGGAGAAATTCGCAAACGAATTGTTAAATTGTTTATAAAAACTAAACTGTGCATGATGCATATGTAAATCATTTATTGACGTATAGCAGCATCCTTTACCGTTATTTTAAGCACTCGATCATTAATCTAGCGCCTCCAGAAGCCGAGATAATTGCAGTGCCCCGGAGTGCATTTTTGCCGTTTTTTCAATTGTTAATAACTATCTAACCACAAATGCCATATTGTTCAAACTGTTGGAGGAGATAGCTATGGTTCGTAGCTTTAATTTACGACAAGTCCGGTTAAGAAATACGCACTATAAGCCGAGAAAAATGTAATTGTTTAAGTTAACGATGTAATCCAGGAATTCGGTTTTGAAGCCGCGGCGAACTGCGAAAAAGGCCGCAAACGCGAGATGGCGCCACATACACGATTACCGACATCGTTACCGACAAAATACTTAAAAATTATTATCTCGGCTTTTACTAGGCTGATTTTAATCAACAAGATCTCAAAAGAAAGAAAAACAGAGACGCTACTCGATAAAAAATACCACGTGGCTGTAACTATATGCAGTTGCCTGTAATAACAATTTTAATTGTTTAATTGTTTATAACAATTGAACAGCACGTGGAATAATGTTGGTACCTCTTGGAAATGATAGCTGACACTCGTAGCCTTAATTTATGTCGTTTGTCATTGATGTATCTTGAAAGGAAGTGGCAGTAATCGCATTTGTTTATAATATCTTTAAACAAAATCAATTATCTCAGCTTCTACTGGGCTGATTTTAATCAATGACATCTCAAATTAAAGCTCTCGGTTCAAGGAACAATCTGATTTACTATTGAAAGGGGCTTCGTGTACGGAGTCGGAGAAATTCGCAAACGAATTGTTAAATTGTTTATAAAAACTAAACTGTGCATGATGCATATGTAAATCATTTATTGACGTATAGCAGCATCCTTTACCGTTATTTTAAGCACTCGATCATTAATCTAGCGCCTCCAGAAGCCGAGATAATTGCAGTGCCCCGGAGTGCATTTTTGCCGTTTTTTCAATTGTTAATAACTATCTAACCACAAATGCCATATTGTTCAAACTGTTGGAGGAGATAGCTATGGTTCGTAGCTTTAATTTACGACAAGTCCGGTTAAGAAATACGCACTATAAGCCGAGAAAAATGTAATTGTTTAAGTTAACGATGTAATCCAGGAATTCGGTTTTGAAGCCGCGGCGAACTGCGAAAAAGGCCGCAAACGCGAGATGGCGCCACATACACAATTACCGACATATCGTTCGGGACAAAATTTTTAAAAATTATTATCTCGGCTTCTACTGTGCCGATTTTAATCAACAACGTCTCAAAAGACAATGAATCGAATAAGGTACTCGATTAAAAATACCCCGTTGCTGTAAGTATATGCAGTTGGCCGTAATAACAATTTTAATTCTCTAATTGTTAATAACTTATGAACCGCACCTGGAATAATGTTCACACCTGTTGGATATAGTAGCTGATCCTCCTAGCTTTAATTTATGTCCACTGATCATTGATGTAGCTATCCTGCCTGTCGAGATAATGGCATTTGTTTATAATTTCTATAAACAAATTCAATTATCTCGGGTTCTACTGGGCCGAGTTAATTCAACGACGTATGAAATTGAAGTTCTCGGTTCAAGGAACAATCTGATTCACTGTTAAAAAGGGCTTCATGCGTATAGTTTCGGTGTAATTCTCAAATGAATTATTAAATTGTTTTTAAAAAATATATAGCTCATGCAGCATTTGTAAATCGTTTCTTGTCGTGTGGCAGCATCCTTTACCTTTATTTTAACACTCGATATTATTTTATCACAACAATTAAGCACATTAATCTAGCGCAGTGACGAGCTAACTGCGGTCCGCCAGAACATGTGCCACGCGGGCTACGGGGGGCACGCATTTGCTGATTGAACAGATATCGCATTGAACATGTCAACGCATTGAATAGTGAATATGTATATGTTAAAAAAAACAAAACATCTCATCCAAAGCATATCGTGAACGAAAACGCGCGACGAGGTATCTCGTCCCCCGATGCGAAGGGGTTAATATTGCGGCCCGCGTAAAGTAGTAGATTTCAACTGTTGGCCCACTGCGAGCCAAAGGTTGCACAGCACTGTATTAAACCATACCAATACACGTGCCAAACTGGGATCAACGCGAAATTCTTCTTCAATCCAATCGCGATTGCTTCGCGTACAATGAAACAAAGAAAAAAAAGAAGAAAAAGAAGCAACTATTTAGTTGAAAAGGTCGAGCATTGGAGTATATGAATGATCGACGAAGATATCACAGCGATACTATTTTTTGCTGTAACAAAGAGAGAGAAAAAAAGGATCACTCGGTAAAAGGTGAAAGACCGTGAAACGAAGCAAAGGGGTACACAGAGATAGAACGAACAAGCCGCGTGAGTGAAAGAGCACGAGGAAGAGAACACGACTGAAAAACCAATATGCCTTGTGCTTCGGTGTGTAATTAAACGGTCGAGAGAGTTTACTGTCGATATCTTTCGACCAGCAATTATTGGAATCTCTCCCCCCCCTCCCCCAACCTCAGCCCTCATCCAGTTTTCTGATATATAGCCGGAGTATAACCGGATCGAGATCACCGTCAGGGAGGGATAGTCCTGCAGGACTCTTCTGTATGAAGAACCCTTTAGAAGCGGACAAATGCGGCCAGTATATGCACTTATGGTTCTTTCCACGCTTTCATTAAAAATTGGACTCCGCTCTCTGAAGCACCTTCTCTGCTCTTTTTTTCTTTCATCTCTCTGCCTCTGTCCGTCTTCCCCCAGTCCGTTATACTATCTCTGTTTCTCTTCTCGTCTATTCTTTCATCGGTCCGGTCGGTCTCGAATCTCTTTTTCCTCTCCATCCTATATTTTTTCCGTTCCTCTTTTTTTTGCCACTTTTCGTGGCTCATGTAGATCGCCAGGATATAGCTCGATGTCAGTCATATTCGTGGCTGGCTTTTCATCTTTGTTCGTTCGCCGGGGCCCGTTCCGTGCTCGTTGAAAATTATTTCCCCCGGTATTCCGCGCAGGCATTTCGTCCTCTTCAACCAGGAATTCGGATGGCCGGATAGCCGCGTTGAATCGCGAATACCCATGTAGACCGAACTGTACCCTACTGTTCGTGGAAAATATTCGGTTCTGGCGTTAAATCGTCCGCGGTTGGTTAGCTCACCCCCTGGTGCAACGTTTTGTGCGTTGGAAGCTTAGATGCTGTGATCGTTCGTGGTACGATTATTATTTCCTCTGATATTTTTAATAATCAATCAAACGTTATTGGGGATTTTCATTTTTGATTGGTGGAAATTTTGTTTGGGAGTGTTTGGAACAGATGGTAGTAACTTTTATTTCAATATTTTATTTCAGAAATTTAATCATTTGGGGCAATTAAGGAATTGAATGGTACTGCGTTAAGCTGGGGTCCGCAAAGAAGTGGAAATATATTTATAAATGCTTTGAAATATAAAATACAATTGATTGTGTTGCAGTCGTGGTTGAGTTAAAATTATATTGTCGAACGAAGAATAATGGATATCGATGAATCGAATTTTTAATTCACCAGACGTACTTTCTGTTAATAATTCTAACTGGAATTATAAGTAGAAGGAATAATTATCATAATCGCTGCGACGTGTGAATCGAAGTTGTTTGCAAGAAATGTTCGATTGCATAAGTAACTCGGTATTTGCTTTAACGAGAAATACATTCTAACAGAAATGAATAGAATTTCACGATCCTTTTTCTTCCTATTATTACGCCATACTTGTGGTTTTCATAGAATTACGTGATTTTTGTGAGCCATGCTGAATGAATTCTCACTTGCTTCACAGTTTTACTGTTCGTCCTTATTCTCACATGCATGTCTATCTTTCTTTCGTGCATAAAACAAATTTCTATGCGGATCCATACTTTATTTTCTAATAGCAGAAAACTTTTCATAGCCCTTTTCCACAACGAAACTTTGTTTCATAACTTACATGTATGTAAGTAATAGCTTACTCGAGCGCGTAATTCAGTTTGTGAGAAAGTTTGTGTTTTAATAATCGCATATACGAATTCACAAATTAGATCGCGAAGTAATTGGTAGAATTATTTGTGATATGCTATGATCTCTCGAAATTGTTTCATAATTCTGTCCAGCAATTCAATCTAGCATCGATTTCGCTTCTAAACAATTAAATTCCACATATCGGGCGATAACGCGTTGTTAAATGTTATTTTGACTAATGTTTAATGGAAAACTTTAGTTTTCGGCAGGAATTTTTGTCATATTTTTCCGGAATATCGCATGCCTAAATAAAAATGTTATTTTAAAATATTCCGTGCCAGTCGGGGTAATTTAATTTTTTATTTAATCCTTGCGCATATGCATACGTGCTTTACTAATATTAGTACACGCAGCCCATCATATTTAAGTGTATGTCTAAATTGCATCGTGTATCGCAGTGCAAATCCCCGGTGAAATGTTGCGTTTAATTTATAGCGGTGCAATTGGTAGCAATTTCAATGGTTCGACGGAAATTCGTTTGTGCGTTTCATCGAGTCGCGTATGCGTTGCGCACCTGTAATCTTCGATCGTCGACGAAGAGATGTCTCCACGTGTTTCTGTGCGCGATTTTTAACTGCTCAACCTGAAATTATTTTATTGCATTGTACATACATTGCAGGAACGGGAATTTCCATTCGATTTTAGCCTTAACTATTATGCGGAAGAAAAAGGTAAATCAAAGTTTTGTATCTTTTTAATCTATTGCACTCTCGTGCAAAAATAAATAAGAGGGATAAGGTAACTACGTAAGAAACAATAAATGAAAAAATGTTTAATAAGATACAAGAAGAAATCTAACGGAAATAAGATGTTGAAAATGGCGATACTGTCGGTCAGCAAAATATTTCGAATTAATAGTAATACAGATACACGTCAGGGCATAGAAAATTAACATTGATTACATAATCCGTCAACGTATTGCTAACAAATTTACACCGTGCGAATCTATAGTCTTTACCCGTCGATTTTATATATAAATCTTGTTGCCCTTTGATTGAAATATCATATTCCGCTCACCGTGCACTTCTATCGTATTTCATTAAATTGCAACCATAATTCAAATACGTCATTTTCTACTTGAATTTCTGGCATTTTCGCTCCCCGTTAAAAATCATTTCATTTTCACGTCAAATACCGACCGTCCTCGTGCGTTTGAGCAGGTAATTCGCATAGTTTCGCATACACATATAATTCGTGTTCAAGTTCCAAAAGGTAATCGCGTAACGACTCGCAACCCGTTCACAGTGGAAAACCGCCAAATCGCACATTGTTAACGAAATGCAATCACCTATTTAGAATTTGTGGCAAACGTTTACATTATTCGCATATCTGCATTGTCGAAATGCTTCTGTTGTCTTATATCAATTTTGGTTCACCCACGTTCGATTGTACGATCGTTAAATCGATTTGGCTTTCAGTATCGAATATCCAGTGATTGCTTCTGCTGCTTGGTGGAGAAAAAGAGATGACTTCAGACCTTGTGCAAGCTAATAACTGCATCCTCGATGCTATGGGGGGATTCGATTTTTTTTCGCTCGATCGGTTACGTATTCAGTGCCATTGAAACTTTCCCTTGAGCGAGTTGATGACCCTGTTACGATCGTACGTGTTGGATGCCCAATATTTGTAAAATATTTTACAAATTTCGAGTTCAAGCTTTCAGGATCAAGGAGAATTACGCGTGAGATTTCAAGTACCGTATTCGTGGAATTGTTCTGCGCAAACAATTGGTAAACTGTCGATATCGAATTTTTTATATCGACATTAATAAAAATGCCGATATCGGCGTCAACAAAAATTCACTTTCTCGACGAATAAACTAAAAGACCATAGTACTCTGATAACGCAACAACATCAGATAAGATGATACCTCTCTGTGTGTGCCCACCCACTACATTATTTATCGATTTCTAATCAACTAACGATTAAACTAAGCTTCATAACTTTTTTTCCCAAGGACTCCGCGAGATAAATGATATTCCACAATACAGCCGTTCGTCGCGACAGAACGAAACTGACATCAGCTGCAAAACTGAACAGCTTCTATCGCCATCCTCCAAATTTAACCCCGCAGGATAGAACGGGAAAGAAAATGCGAACTAAGTAAAGCCCCTCTTCTAGCACTTGTTCAACGACGACCACCATCGAGAGTAACAACTTTCGCCACACAAGCATGAGTGATTGGCGATTGTGGCCGGGTCCACTTGGTCCACCGAAATCCCGCGTATTTCACTGACCGTGTTGTTTCTACGACTCGCGAATCAGCAATTTACCCCGGCCAAGTACTCCCGGCAAGCTGATCGTCCTCCGCCCCTCGCCCAGGATAAACGCAATTTGCTCGAACGGAGGCTAATGCAAGAGTTAGTAGACAGCCAGTGCTGTGGGTCACGACGTAATCCGATTTCCTGAGCGTTAATTCGCCTACCGACCGAACGGACCTGTGCTCCTGTGCTCACATTATTTCCAAACCGGTCACTCGTTTTGTGCGTCAACCACCCGGCCACGCGGTGTACGCCGCGCTTCGGGGTTGCGAGTTTACCTGATAACCGAGATAAATCCTTTGAGGTCGTATTAGCAAGCTCCCTGTCTGAGGAGGAATTAGCGAGGAGAAAAGATTTCGTTGCGAATACTTGCGACGACCGAGGGACACGCGTTACTCGACACTGTAAATAATGACCCGAGTTTAAAGGGTTGAACGATTCTGGTGATCGTTAGGAAACGAGGGTCACGATGCTGATTTTCGTTGAAGTTCGGATACGCCGATGCGCTTTTCGCGATGCTTGGGACGATTGTGCGCCAATTGTTACGACGAAAAAGAAATTGTACTTGTTGCGATACATTGTTAGAGATATTAATGGATTTCGAGTATTGTGAATTTAGTCAGACATTTCTAGTTACCTCTTTTCGTTTCTATTTTCCGCGGTTACTAGACTGTGCGGTAGTTATCGCGACGACGGCTAACTATATTATTAGACTCGAAGCAGATCGTGGTTGGCAGGTTCGTTACTTCAATTGAATAGGCGTGGCTGTGCAGTCAGGTAGGTTTAAACTTTAAAGCATTTATGTTGGTATAAAAGTTAGTTGGTGTAGCTCGCGTCTATGTATGCGGTTTTACTTCGAAAGTTTCGTCTGTGTAATACAATGTGTTGGAATACATTACAATACAACTGTTTGCGTTGCAAGAGTAGAGTTAATTATTAAAAAAAAAAAAAAAGAAAAATGCACGAAGAACAGTGAGATACAGAAAACAACGGAACGATTAATGAATGGTAGTACTTTGAGACAAGCTGTCGTGCATATTTTATATAAAATCGATAAACACCGGATCCCTTGTCCTATTGAATCGTTTCCTTTACGTAATACCGCAACCCTGCTCTTGAGCCTCCGCTTTGGGGTTCCTTACAGAGGCTGCTGGTTGTGCAACTTGTTTCGCGCAGAAATCAATGAGCGTTTAACGTAAAAACATGACGAAACCTCGATTATATAACCATTGTTTTTCAATCTTACTTCTCTGAACGTCATACCCCGCGTAGCATGCAAATATAATAGTTTAACAATTTTAAGAAACACATATACAGATAAGACATGCATCTAAAAAATACTATTTGCCTGGTTCTAAACGGATTGCAACATCGATGGAACAGAACCGAAATGATCGAAGACGTCGAGAAATAATTCACGATTAACCCGTGTTAAATGTTACTCGGACCAAGCGCATAGTTCAACGGTTACACAAGCCATCGCAAATGTAGGATCACTTCTGTCACCGGCAAATCGGAGAATCGACAAACGTCGTTTCGAGATAATCTTCGTCCTGTTTCTACTTACCACGGTCCCATTTCGGGTGTTGCGGCAACACGTACAGCGGCGCGTATTTAACTTACAACGATTACGAGAGGATCATAGCGAGCTCGTTCAATCAATCAGCTGTTTAGGTATTAGCGTTTCCTGGCACGTACCAAGCGCCGCGCGGATGCGTTCGACCCGTTGGATCTGGTTGGTTGGCATTCCCCAGCTGGGTCTCGTCTTTGCCATATTCGTGCTTCCGTATTTTCCACTTTGCACCAGATTCGCGGAAGCCAAGCGTTAAAGGCACTTTGAGGCCGATCGATTCAATTTGTCCGCCTTGAATTGCCGTGCAAATGTGAGATTTTAATCTTATCGCGGATGCGAGCAGAATAAGACACGAACGATATCGTCGTTCGTGTAACGTTTACGATTTCGCAGGATCGTTCAAGATTTATCGGATTATTTATTTGTACACTCGCGATATACAGAATTGTGCAATAATAAAATGTGATAGAAATGAATGTAACGATAACTGCCGGAGAAAATGAGAAGTATCATCGTGGATAGGAAAATCGTACCCAATGCGGTCCTTTTTTAAGTAAATGAATGTTTTCGATAAGAAGGTATGCATCGAAACATGTATAATGCTTTTTACTTACATGCTGTGCCAAATATTGAACTGGAAATCGCCTTATTATTCAGCAGCCCCAGTCAATTATCAACTTACGCCTGGCTCAATAATTCACTAATCCAGAATAATTCAAGCACACGGTACACTCTATACTTACAGCTCTACAATGATTTTAATCTACATATTATTTCATTATCCATCTTTTGCGTCGGTCGCCTATGTGTACGGCGATCTCGTTCATCCAAATGATATAAGTTGCACTGTAACGTTTCGTTCCTCGCGTCCTTTCACATACCTTATTCTTCATCGCTGCCGCACGCGCAGTATAGGAAAAATAGATAACAGATGTTTAAATGCAACTCAAGAAGGGGAACCGTTAATTCCTCCCTAATCCATGGTGACTTTATGCATCGACGTTTCGAATGTTCGATCACGTATTGAATGTAAAACACGGTACGACATAATCATAGACATCCTTTTCTAACGAGAATTTATGCTCGTTCCACGATTCAAGAGCGCAATCAATTGCGCAACGGGGTAAGAGATTTATTCGATAGCCTCGTGCCGCATGACGGCTCGCAGCAGGGCAAAGCAAGTCAGGGATAAGCCCCCATCCGTTTTCCCGCAATTGATATTCCATTCATAGGATCCGTGAGACAGGGGTCGTAATAAAGTTGCGTCGCGCGGTTAACCAATTGCCGGTTAACTGGTGCACTCGGTTAACCGTACCGGTCGATCGGCCGATTTTAGTTTATTAATTGACGGTATTTCGTTGTTCCGTTTCTTGTCACGTAACGCGCTCGTTTAACGTGGCTAATTAAATATCCATTTTCGGTGGAAAATATCAGGTGCAAGGTTTTCAGGTGAAGGGTTCAATCTGGCGAGCTGATACTGCGATTTCCTTCGATCCCATTCAGGTGCAATGATGAAATATTTACATGTATCATCTGTATTTTACGATTGTGGCACGAAAAAGGTGCGATAGTGATTGTGTTGCATTTAATGTCAACCACTTCGCTACAGTAAGAAATTTATTAACGTTTATTATAATAATAGAAGGGCTGTACGTATAAACACTTAGCAGAGCTTCTTTTGCAGATCATTGTAGTATTTGTGAGGACAAATACGAAAGTATACGACCACTGCAATATTCTGTATTAAAATAGAGGTACAATTTAACTTTCGATTTCTTTACTGCATCGTAATGGAATTATATTATGGAATTTACCGTGTAACACGATCATTACCTGAATTGGGCAACTTCGAATGGAACATTGGGATTAGATATTAGGAATTTTTTTTTCGTGTCGGATTATCAAGGCACTCAACGCTGATTGAATTCGATTGGACACGTCGAGGAGTGGACGTTAATGGCGAGATGGATGGGCGGATCGATTTGCCAGGTATTTTCCATCGAGTACGAAATTATTACAATGTCATGTTCGATTAACTGGAGCGCGGTAAAAGTGATTTAACTTTTCGGACACGCAGCATCTGAATGAACGAATTTTTGAAGCTACACCTTTGCGTTCGAGCGACTTCTTCATAAGTCAAGTGTGAACAATTATTAAACCAACAATTAATAGACAATTGTTATATTCGTATTATATGTATAATGCTAGAAATAATTCATTTGTCACTGAGATTCTGGAAATTGAATGAGAATGTTGCAAGACCATTTATCTACATTAAGTCAAAGCTACCAACAGTTAATTGCGTGGAACGTACTGTTATGCTCTAAATTTCTAAAGATTAGGAAATTCACCGCTGTACTACATTCTCGCTCGTGAATTAATAATGATCAATAACATAAATTTCACAATAAATTGCGGTTATCCCAGAAAAATTCTCGCCGGTCAAGAAAGATTCTTCTTTGATCTCTATGAATAAAACAACACGAAGAATATCATTAATTACGTAACATTATTCCTAACAACCAATGCTTTTCACTGATATTTCACTGTAAACAAGTATCGCTTATAATACCACTCAAACAACATTATTCTCTTAATCCTACGTCGCGTTGACCGATATTCGCATAATTGATCATTAATCGGTTGCTGCAATCAATGTTCTACATACATTACACATTTTATAATACACATCACACAGTTTCCTACAATATTTTACGATATTTTACATATTCTACATATTCCACAATACTCTACACATTATACGGTGCTTTACAATATTCTGCTGTGCAATCAGAACGAAGGTTTCATGGTTGTGCACTTGTACTAAAACGAATGGACAGCCATCGATTTCAAATCGTCGAACAAATCTTTCACGTTCGAAGCACCAAGAATTTCCTTTACCCCATTTTCCTCGCGATTTCGCGAATGCCATTGAAGTCTCAAGCAAGGCAAACAAGGATGCCTGGCGTCGACAAAAATCGAGCGTGAAAGCGCTCACCTGTTCAGAGGATCGCACCGTCTGGCTTTAATTCAGTTAGCTCGGTTGCGAGAACACGTGAGTCAGTAACAAGCAATTGGACCACGGAAATGATTTCATTGTTCGCCGAAAGCGATAGCGACTGTTCACCAACAGAGAAAGAAAGAAAAGTAGAGAGAGCGAGAGAGAGAGATTTATCGCTTCGAAGGAGCACTTCATACTAACTTCATCTGTATTCTTCGCTCGCCTCCGCCACGGAAGGGAAACGAATAATTCGATTCTATCGGTTTACCGAGTTCGCGGAGTACACGGGGAAGATTTACGGTAACGAGATCACGAAATAGAGGGAGGGAAAGGAAGAACGGAAACGCGCAGTTCCAAACAAGCGGTTCAACGTGAGCACAGATGGAATTTCATCGCTGGACGAATCACCGTTGGACGTATTTCTGTAATAATTCTGTAATAATTATGTCTGTCGCGTGACAGCTGCGATTAAAATAGCCGATCGGTTTTGTCATCATTCAATTTTTGCTATCGCGAAACGTGCTGCACCGATGTACCTTTGCAAGTCTCGTGAGGCGCGATTTTCATTGCGACTAAAATTACGATATCATACCTATCAGCAGCGTTACTTACGGTATTTGCCCCGGTTCGTCCCTTTAGTTTTGTGACGCGAACGGTAAACGAGGGCGGCACGTGTAAATTGTTCGCGTAAAGTTCAGCGAATTTGTTGATCGCGTGGGCAAATACGATGTAAGGTCTTACGCAAATGTTTCAATACGTCCGTTCCTGTTTCCGTATTTCAGACAGGCAAACTAAATATTTGTGCGTCGTTGAAAAATATTTCGATACGTGCAAAATTGAACAAATGTTTTCTATTTAACTATTACCTATAAAATGATTGGGAATCAATATTTGTCTCAGTTGAGTGCCATCCTAGTTAGCTTTAAATCCATATTTTTACTGAAACGAACGTCGTTATAATCGCAATGAAATTTTTAACGAAAGCGAATAATTTTCCCTCGAAATATAGTTGAACTCAAATATTTTATCATCGATTCCGCCCGGTCGGGATATTCATGATTATGCGTTTGCCATCGGCGCTCCGAAATGTTGTTGAAGTTTCGCGTTCTAGGGGTTGAAACGTATCACGGGACGTACCTACTCCTAAAGCGTTACGGTCGATTGATCCGGCTGGCTCGCGAGATAAGAAAAAATGAAAGCTGATTATGAAAGAGTTACCGTGCATGCGGCGATGAGATAAAAATATTCGAGGTGAAATGAAACGTTCGACGGGGCAGGGGAGACAAGCATCGTCGGTGTCGATGGAGACTGGTCAAAATTTCACGTGCCTCGGGCGGCTTCGTTAAAACTCTAATTAACCCGTTATACTCGATTCGAATTTACATTGCAATGTTTCATTTAAATTTCCAAGCTAATTGTGCCCGCCTTCCACGGTCGAACTTTAATTTTTGCGGTTTTTAAAATTTAATTTCCAAATTGTTTCCCGTTTCGCAACTCAATGGGCAAAAATTGTAGCGACGCCAACCTTTATCTATTTAATATATTCGAATCGTATGGAACATTTAACGAGGAAGATCACTTTTATTTGCCCGCAAGCCTGATTTTTATGTTACCGCAGTACGCCGTGCTTTTATTTTTATTGCGCTCACAATACGTTCTATGCAAACATTTTATTATTCGTTGTTATGTGAAATCTATTTATGGTGTATTTTTATATTTTTCGTACCTCGGCGCAATGTCTATATTTTTTCGGCGAGTCTCTATATTTCCTATATTCGCAATGCTTTTCTCGCCACAAATACTCGCTGCACTTTTTTTGTTTTGTTACGAATCATTTACCTTCCCGCCGACCATTAATTAAGGTAATTGTGGAACGCTGAATCGAAAGGATGTTAAATAAAGTGCAAAGAAATTTATGGCATTCCGTTGATTAAAATAGCCGGAATGTTCTGCATTGATCGATACAATTGTACGCGCAGCATGCGAATTCTCGATCGACCTGGCTGCCGGCTGGTAAATTTTTTTTCAACGCTTTTTTCGACCAACGTTATGACTCCCCAGCGAATTTCTATCGTACATATCTCCATAATTTGTGCGGAAGGCGGTTTCCATATTTTTCCACAAGCTTGGAATAGAAACCTACCTTCTATCCCCGTACCTCTCGAACCGGCTCGATGTTTACAACTCACGCGATCATAAAACTTGTATTCGAATGGATGCTGCTATTACAACTGAGATCTTACGCTCGCTCAGTTATCTCATTAATTTTTGCTCTCACCTCTTTTAGTGCTTTTCATTTACGACGAGATGAATCAACTCGTGATTCGTACTTATAGAGTTGGTATACCAAATGAGGTAGTGCAAATGTTTATTTTGGCCGGATATAAGCAGAGACAATGGATTACGAGGAATGTACTTTCATGTTTCGAATATTGTAATATTACGAACATCGTTTCGCAATATTTCAATTCACATTCCTGTACAGCGTAACGATATTATTACAATATATGCATATTATGCACGCGATTTCATATCCCCGATAATGAATTACGCGTTTTCGCTATTATGTGTTCCCGAAAGCATACTGATCCGACAGATTTTTCAATTCGTCGAAAAAGTTATTCGGGATGCTAGGCTCGTAGAAACGCGATCGATACCAGTCGAATTTCGTGTCCCACTTATCGTGGGGTTTGCTGCGATTCGTCGGACAATAAAATAACGCAACCATAGTTTTAATGAAATCCCCATCCATTGGGGCCGTTTCAGCCCATAGAGACTGTAAATAAAGCGGAGAGCGTTTTATCAAAAATGTTCGACAACTTGATTCGTCGTACGAAAGTAAAACGAGAATCTCGAGTAACGTTGCTTGCTTCCACGTGCGCTCACGATTGAACTATTCTCACCAGCCTCGAAGCAATCGCGTCGATTACAACCCTCAGAAATCCGACCAAAGCCCCTGCGTATCGAACAACGAATTCGAAAAGGCTCCCGTAAAATCTCAATCACGAATCACGATTGCCCCAATCGCGACAGAAGAAAGAGAACGTGCGAAAAATCCTCCGTACCTCTTCGGGAAATCACGGTAAATCAATCCGGCGTAAAATCCGCGACGACGGTTCCCGAGTTTTCGGTTATCGTCCCTACGTGCGCCAATGTTTCGTCCGTTTCTTACCGCGGTCCCCTTAAATCGCCCTTTTTCATTCTCATCCTCCGTCGTCGACTGTTTCGTCCGTAATCTGTTCGGGCCGTTCCTCGGCCGGCTTTCTTGCCACTTTCGTTCGTACACGCCGGAACGATTCGGTCGATCGATTTCGCCGTGGATACGCGGAGTGCCAGGGCCAGTAGTCGGAACACGGAGCGAAAGAGACGTTCGAACCGTGCAGAACGGGGAAATAAAAACGCAGGATCGAGAGAGCCGATTCAAAGCGGTTACCGGAGGAACGGAGAAAGCGCGACGCGTCGGGATGCGAGAGGGTGGTTGCGACTCGGCGGGAGGGATGAAGAGAGAGAGAGAGAGAGAGAGAGAGAGAGAGAGAGAGAGAGAGAGAGAGGAACAGCGACGAGGGGCAGGCGCGCGGAGGAGGATGGACAGAGAGGGAAAAAGGAACGCCGCGGAAACGGGATCGCGAAATAAAAGGGTTGCGCGAGAGCCGGGCCCGCGCGGCGGCGGTGGCGGGCAGAAAGAGAGAATTTGAAAGAGATGGAGAGAGAGAAGGCGGGAGGAAAAGCGACGAAGAGGAGAAGGATAGACAGAAGAGACGCAGACGCGTTGTGCCTGGTTTTCAACTACCCGCCTGCGAGGGAAAGGATACGGGGTGGTTGCATTCTCTCTCTCTCTCTCTCTCTTTGCTCTTTTCCTACGCGTATATATCTCTCCTCTATTCCCTTTCTATCGTCGTCGTCGTTCTCTTCCCCCTTCTACGTCCCTCTGTCTTTCAGCCCGCTTCTCTTTTTGCCCTCCTCCGCCGCCGAAGGAAAACAAATTTCAGTTCTTCGTACCGAGACTGTTCCGCCGATGCGTACTGGTGGAGGCTACTTAGCTGCATAGACAGTGCGCCGGTTCGCGAGAAGTTGGTATCTATGGAACGTAAGATCAATCATTTAAGGGAAAGATGTGCCGCCAGGTAGGTGGGATTTGAATGGGAATTAATGTAATCGGTTCGTCGACTGTGTTATTTCGGAATGAATAGTGCTCCTCGAATTGAGCGATTTAAATTTGTTTTCCCCGGTATTCCGCGGGCGATGCGAAGTTTAGAAACGACTGTTGGCAAAATTGATCGGTTCTCCACTTATAATTTCGTTCGCCGGCGTCACAGTCGAATAGAAATGATTCCCGGATCGAAATACCAGATCGGCCTTAGCATACCACTATCGCGTTTTACCGGCATCGCGACGACAGCATTTTCGCGGACGTACCAGGACCGCCGCCACTATTTTTTTCTCACCGTCATCGACGGGGATCGCACATCGCGGTCTCCAGCATCCGCGGCCGCCATCGCCGTCAGCGTGCCAGCTAGCGGGAGCCAACGCAGCGACGCGACGGCTACGGCGTCGGTGGTAGGATACGTTCAACCCCTCTCGACGACGCCGAGCGCCGCGGCGCTTTGAATGTAACTAATTAGTAACTACGTTCAGCGTGACGTAATAAGCAGCAGACGGTTTCTAGCAGCGGGCTCGACGTAGCGTGCGCCGCCCTCGTTATCGTTTTATTTCGAAATTTTCATCCCCTTGACTCGACCACCCCTTTGCACCGACAACGAGTCCCGCCGCTTCTTGCATTTTTTTTTATCCCCCTCGCCGCGATCCTCCCCCAAAGCGTGTTCTCTCTTCTTCGGGCTGCTTGTCCTGCCTGCCTGCCTGCCTGCCTGCCTGCCTGCCTGCCTGCCTGCCGCGCGATCCCTTTTGCCCGGAAGCACGCGGAAAATATGTAACCGACGTGGTGGTGAAAACGTTGCCCGCCTGCATCCTCGAGGAAATTACCGGTTGGAGCGGGGTCGGCGGTGTGCAACGCTTCAGACAGTGAAAACGGATCGTTCGTTTCGGTCCGGTTCGGGCTCGGGTTAAGGAAAAGGGGTAATGGGGCGTTTTAATCGATGATATCGAGTGTCCATTGAACTGGTCCGAACGTATCGTGGAACAATTTTGCCGGACACGTGTAATTGCCGCCGGACGGCCGGTCGTTTGTGCATCGCGAATCGTCGAATCCGTTCGAACCACTCTGGGTTCGTTTTCGGAAAGGCGATTTTTCTGTCCGCTCCCGGGCAATTGTGCGTTGCATTTTGATTGCCGCGGGTAATATTCGTTTCGAGTTGGAAATCCGCCGGGCGGTTGTCTTGGTCGTTTGGTAACGGAGGGTTGAAAGTTATCTTCCTCGCGCTAAAAGGTCCGAGGTATAGGTATATCTATTCGAAAAGTGCACTCTCAGCACTTAGCCGCGATAGTAGATAGGTCGCGTCAGAAATTTCCCGGGTCGATTTAGAGACTTCGGTGGTTATAGCGCCGGCTGCATTATCTTAACGAACTGTTGTGGAAATGTGAAGGTAGATGGATGAACTACGGTTCGGAAGTGTCGAGGTTTATGGATCGAACCGTTCGAAGAAAATAAAGGGTGTAGTAACCGATTACGTATGCACGTTCGATGACCACGACAACTGCGACAGTTGTGTAATATTGCGCATGAAATGAGTGTACGTAAAAATGATTTGTTGCTCAATCGTTTTCGTTGTAATACTTTGTTCGGTGTTTACACGTATGCTATCAGACAGCAAATGTCGATACAATTTTTCTTAATCGTCATCTTACTCCGCAATGGAATGAATCCTTTCTTGAATCACGACTTACCATGCGAGCTTATATTAAAATTCTGCAGCTCCACTTAACTGTAGAACTCGGCATTCAATTATTACAAAAACATTTCATTATCGCAGCGACCATAGCTACTTCATCGCGGGCAATCTTTAGTTTCGTTCCTTTGAATTATTCGGCCATTGAACCGGGGAGACAGCGCGGTCGAAAGTACGTGTTTAGGACAAACCGTGAATGGCGAAAGAATGAAAAAACCCACGAATATTTCTAGATGCCGACAGATTGCACAGCGAATCCAAGGAACGGAATTAAAGCACTAGACGATGAAATCGGGAAGCAGCCGTCTCTCTAATTAAAATCCACCACGATCCGCTTACCTTGACTGTACGTGAATGGCTATCTACCTCCAGGGATTAATGGCGATCTCGTGACTATTACACGGACCTCGCAAAGTCACAGAGGGTCTCGCAGTTGCACGCTGAAAAAGAGAGGAAAGGAAAAACTGCCCAAGAACATAAGTCAATGCGCACCATCAATTACCCTCAGTCCCTGTTACCGTGTCTTTCAGAATTCCAGCTGGTCTATTAAGAAAATTGTTCGCCGCGTGAAAATAAAATCTAACAGCGACCGAACGGAACGAAACTCGTCGAGAACTATTTAGAACAATGTCGCAGTACACGTATAGGCCGTTCGGCATGGCCCGGTCCAACGGAAAAGGGAAACGTTCGACCGTCACTCGATACTCTCTCGCCAGAAATTTCGCAGACCCATGAAATTTTACGTCGTCGGGGATGCGGGCGTTATCCCGGTGTCCCGGCTTATCCAGGGCGAGTGAATTCGTCTCTTTCGCAGCAGTAACGGGTTTTACCGGCGCGTGCACGCTTCCGGTTGATTATAGTTACGCGATTGCCTTTTACGATCGTCTCGGCGCGCTCGCGAGTTTCCACGAGACTAGTAATCGACGCTATAACCATAGAGGACATTTCTCCGTGGGACCATGGATCGCTTTCCCAGACGGAACCAGTCGACGCCCGATAATATGCAATTGTCGGACCCGTTCCGGGACCTAAAATTTGTTTCGTCGAACTGGTCGCCGGACGCGAATTTAGGAAAATTAGCGATGGTTTCGCAGCGCAGGGTTTCAATTTTCGTTTTGATTAGCAATGCATTAGATAGGCGCGCAGTGTGCTCGTGAAGATAAATGTGAAAGCTTACGGTACTTCACTGGAAAGTACAGAGTGATTCGATACAGTTGGGATACGGATTTATTTGGTGTACTATGACGTCCATTAAAGTGTAAATTTCAATTACTTTGCTTTCTGTGGTATTTTTGTATCTAGAACATCAGAACTTATATGAATGTGGATGTTGAATATATCGATGCGTTTTCGAAGAACATGCGTAATTCTAAATTATAAACAAATCCGCGTTACTCGAAGTCAACTAGACATAATACTTGCTAATTTATAATATATTTAATTCAGTTGTAATTTGATTGCAACACGCGATCGAAGTGATGCGAGCCTCTCCTTCATCCGTTGTTGACTGCTTCACTCCATTTGTCAAAGATCTCAGAGGCAAATTAGCGGAGCAGGAAGGAACTGCACAGTGCGCCCAAATTTCTCGAAATCCTCTGTCGTGTCGAATCGTAAACTTCCAGTTAACGTGTCCCGCCCGAGGGTCTCGCGATCCAGTAAGACAGACATGCAAGTTTTCACAGAAGTTGGAGCAGCGAATGTTCCTGCGTCTAATTATTACCTCGTTTATGTGAAAAACTTTTCGCGGAATTCGAGGTCGGACGTGCACCCTCATGGACCGGACTTTGATAACGCTTAATTACGGTTTAACGCCCACGATGTTAGAAAACTTTCTGCGGGACATGTAGTAGGCTCTAACGAGCTAATGAAGTGTCGAAGCGTAAATCGTCACGCGGACAAGAATATCGTGAAATAAATTTTCTAAAGCGTCATATGTAAATTTGGCATTGTGAGGATCGTAACAGTTTGCGGACATTTTGTTGCTTCTAAAATAATATACTACGACGTACGGAATTCTTGAAAAAAAGGAGTACAAGCTGCGAAATACATATTACTGGAAACGTTGTCTTAATAACTGAAACATAATTAAATTCTTCACCCTGAAATTGTTTCGACATTCAATTTCAATTGTACTGAATTTTTAGTGCAATCGTGAAAGTTACTTCTTTGTTCACTTGCATAGAATTTATAGATTTAAGAAGTGTGCGAATGTTTGATTATTTATATAAGTCGCGGAGTTGTTAACTGAAAGAACTACGCTTCTAGGGATTGTAGAATAGGGCGGATGGTCTGTCAAGGGTTAAAATTCTGGTTTAATGGAAACGTAGCGCAACCTTGCCATTTCATACGGCAGCGCATTAATATTCGATCGGGGGCATTACGTGAGAACGTGGCGTCGAAAATCCGTCTAGTTTTTTCGCGAACCGCAACGAGTACTGGTCTGTGTAACGTATTAATCTTTCCCAGGAAGCAGCGTCGAGGAAGTCGTCAGTCAAGTTTTCGATTCTGCCCGGAGCTTTTCAACTTTCTTCCGTGTATTTTAAATCCTTCCTCGAATTCCTGTGCCATCCATCATTCTATCGATAAAAAACGGACCGGTTTCATTTGAAATGCATCCCTATTGTGGACGTTGCAGCGGGTCAGCTTCGAATTTGCAGCTGAACATTTTGCGAAATAAATGGAAAAAATGTAACGCAGCAGCGTCAATTTATTTTGAACGAAAAGGCTCTTTTGCGAATAGCTATCAGCGTGAAATATGATCTTAAATCGAGAAACTATTTCAAACAGGAAAATTCTCAAGACCGATTTATTTTACGTAAAATGTGGCAATAAATAATAAGCAAGGATACGAACATTTCTTTGTTTTCAAACGATCGCATGTATCTAAATTAATGCGACATCCGCGTGAAATCTGTCGACGAAACAGAATCTCGGTTTCTCGCATTGAAATTGATTTTTTCATCAAAGTGATTCGCTCCAAGAAATTAAAATATATTTCAACAAAAAAATCGTGTTGGTCCACGTGACACGACCATTAAAAAAAAATCGAATAAAGGTGTTTGTACACGGCAGGGGCACACGATGCCCATTTCGTTAGCGGCGTATAGGCAATAATGTATCACCGGGGGCGCGCAGGAAATTCATTTTCACGGAAATATCGCGAAAGACTGCCCGCGGCGAACGTAGGATGATAAAGGGCCAATAATAGCGTCGATACGACGTGGATTAACGCGCTTTCGTTGCTATATTTTTGCGGACAAAGCTGCAGGGTAATAACGGTGTCGGGACCGTGGGGCAACCTCGTTGTCCGTTTCGTTCATTAAAATTTAAACGAACAACACCGCGATTCATTTATGCCGCGGAATTTGTGCGGCGTGCAAGCTCTAATGATATCTTGTCGCTTTTCCATTTGTCTAATAAGTTTAGCGAATTTACCGACCAATAATTTTCGCAATGGTCACTGTTCTATTGGGGACTGTAATTCAGAAACCTTGAACATTTATTTCTTATTGATCCGACTATTATTAGATGAATTAGTAATTGCGTGATGTTGTTACTGGAATCCCGTGATACATGAGGTTGTTGTGAGAGCAGAGAGATAGTAAATTGGGAAAAGATTGAAGTTGACACGAATAGGGGCACGTCTACCTTACGGTCAGGATATTCTTCAAGACGATAGGAACTTATGAGTTTCACGGAAAAGCGTTCGAGAATCGAGCAACTGTATTATATACCTGTTTCTCGCCGAAAGCTGACTTTGCCCAACAATTGGACCACGGATTCCGAGCACTTAAACAACTCGGTAGAGTTTCGTTACTTTTTGCAATTAGTCTGCCCGTGGCAAGAAACATACAACGGTGTTTGCTTTTCAAAAGTTATTTTAACGTTGTTTCGCATCTTTCTGCCGTATCACGATACGTGTTTTTTTTCGGAATAGGAATTGTTACAAGTGCAACAGTCCGTCGCGAAAAGTAAAGTCAATGAAATTGCTCAGAAATAATGAAAAGAAAATTCACTGTCTTTATTAAAACTATTTTCCCTTTATTAATTTATTCGGAGATTTGTTTTTTATTTTGCGTTTCTCTGAAAAATATTTATATGTGCGTCAGAATGTTTACTCCCTTTCTACTATCAGCAGTGATGAAGTTTAAATCTGTTCACCGAATGGTAGTATACGGAAATGAATAATGTTAAGCATAACTAACACGTGCTTAAGTTTAAAATATGTTTATTGAAGCTGTTAACATTATGCAAGCACGTTATTTTATCATTTTTCATTGTTCAGTATTACAGAAGATAGCAAGGGAGATAGCGTCAATGAACGAGCATCGTGTTCGAAATAATTTTCGCATGGTTGAGGTACAAGCAATAATGAGATAGCATGGATCGTTGGTACGATAATAGAACCAAAATATTGGCCATAGACTTTTACGAACGCATGAAACGTTCCTAAACACGATATAAAGTACAGGATAGTAAATGGAAAAGAGAATTTATGTTTCTATTAAGCCACCAGTAATAAGAAGAAAATACTAAATCAATGGACTGAAACACAGCTGTTTTCAAACACTCGATTAATTTTACCTCATGCAGTTATTTGAATACATTTGCTTTTTTCATTCGAGTAATTATAGTACTAACAGAAACAAAAATAATAAGAGGAAAAAACAGACAAAATGTAATTCTAAATAGAAGAAAGATAGATCAATCGCGAGATATAATTGTAACTTTACAATTACACTATTTAGAAATCAAAATTATGGGAGACAGTAATTAAATTCAAAGTACTTATTCGACATATTCTGCGTATTTTAGTTTTCGTCCCTTACTGGTAAGTTTTAATTACGTTTCACTGCTTCAGTGAAAATGTAGTGGCGTGTAAACATGCTTGTGCCACAATGAGTTAATAAAATACGTGTGTGATGGTATATTTAAACATTTTTATTCTATATGCTCTTAAAATTAGAACCAATTACTGTGTTTCAAGTATTCGAATGATACGATCAATTTCTGACATTTATTACTCGCGCCAATCGATACCTACTCGTACTTCAATACAGGTCAAAGTACTACTGAAAGATACTACAACAATACTAAATACTACGATACGCACTGTGTATACAAGCACAATCACGAAATGCATTAAAAATTTTCCCCTTGATTTCTAAATGGCCATCCCAAAGGGAACCGCGTTTATCTCGTAGTAGCGAGTTAGCCAGGGTCTGCCAATTATTATACCTATACACCGCCCACCTGCAACTATATGCAAACCAGTATTTACCATCCATGGCTCTGGGCGATACGATGGGAACTAATTATAATCCCGAAAGTTGTACGGTTACGTGGCCAGCTTTTCGAACGACGCTCGAACTCGCCGGTAACTTTACCGTTTCCCTTCTTCGTTCAGCCCAGACGATTTTTCCTCGGGCATAATTAGAGGCCGGAAGCGTTCAGGGATAGCATTTTATGAACGGTATCGATGCTGAACCTGGACTATGCCTGCCGCGTTCGAGATTCTGAAGATGTATTAAGGAAAGTTTCCAACTTCCGGTTTGATATCGGACGTTCCGCCGGCGAGAGGCAGAGAAAAGATCCTCTGATATCGAGCAAAGGGCCTAATGGCCTGAACTGAATCGATGATATTACTCTGTATACGGTGCTGAGAAAATGGATCACGGTCACGATACGATCCTCATATTGCAATTGCTTACTTTAATGTTATCTGAATGCTTTAATTTTTGGCATGTTTAATAATAATAATAATACGGTCGGTAGTTTTCGTACTGTAGCACGAGTGAATTTATGTAAGTAAGAAAAATGAGAATACGTCATTCACGCGCATAATATACAGTGTCAGCTAAGTGCCTGTGAGTTATATTCTCTGCAACTATCAATGATATGGAAAATTCCCTTCAGTCGCTTACTCTCAGGTGTACCGAGCGCCATAGGCAGACCAGCAGCGATAATAAATTCCCATTGAGTGTGAAAGGGTTATCGTACCCATTCTCGGTATTTCAAGTAAATGGCGCGACGGGTTAGCCGCTCCACGCGAAGAACGATAAGTATATCTTAAAAATATAATTCGATGGAACAATCGAAACGAAAGATAGACGCATTCTTCTATTCCTATCTATCCGTTCTAATCCTGTTTACTTAATTGAGAAATAAATACTAAATGAACCTTCACATATAGTCAAAGGAAGAAGAGGCGGTGGACGTAGTGCAAGGCTGAACGAACGCCAAGAATTTTTACCAGACACGTGTCGATTTTTACCCGAGCCTACTAAAACGAATAATCTCCGGACCGTCGCAAAAGTTTCAATCACCGACACTCCTATATCACACCTTCGTTACTGACGAGAAACGTCAATGTCCCTCAAAACGCATATATCATAAGTCGAACGGGGAGAACCGGATAACAGATGTCTTCTACAACAACCGGGGAAAGACAGAGACGAAAAGAGATTACTGGGAGACAGGCACCAGGATCGTACACAGGGGGATGAATGAAAGCGGCGGATGGTAGAAGTCATGTCGGCGGTTCCTTCTTTGGGTTCAGTCCCATTAGGAGTACAAGTAACATGTCCCTTTATGCGTTAACGAGACCCTCCTTGGAGTCTCCTGGCCCACGCAGGCGCGGGAATACCGGGCAAGACGAGGAGGAGAGGTTTAGACGGAGCAAGAGGAATCGTGAAAAGGGTGGCACGGTCCGGGGAGAACGTCGAAGGGAGAAGAAAAAAACCGCTGGTCGGGTAAAAAACGAAGATAGAAGGCGGGTGGAAGAAGAGTAGAGAAAAGGAAATAGCTCTGCAGGGGCTGAAGCGTACGTATTCGCGTTTCACTCGGAGGAACACGCGTATTACCCCCGCCAGCACCAACACCAGCACGCGCCGGAGCTACACGCTTGTACACTTTTATTCTAGTTCGTTCAAGCTTTCGACCACGACTTCGTGTCTGTGTATTTCAGTGTACGCGTGTCTATAACCGTGCGTGCGTACCTACCTGCCTGTATATCGGCGTACAGGGTGTCACGAGATTGGGGGTGCGCTTTGAAAAATGGCGAATCTGCGTGAAAAATAAATAGGATAAAGATTTAGAATACGCTAATGGGTATGAAATGTAGTTCCTTGTAGGC
Source organism: Nomada fucata (assembly GCA_948146005.1). Lineage (NCBI taxonomy): Eukaryota > Metazoa > Arthropoda > Insecta > Hymenoptera > Apidae > Nomada > Nomada fucata. Next base: position 9,471,226 of record OX411275.1, on the reverse strand, counting down.
AGCGGTAATTAATTTTCGCGTGAGATTACATTTATTAAATTGTTGTATTAAATTTAGAGTTAGTGCAAAGTGTCGCGTACCGCTGTCGATATCTTTCTGTATTATTTTTACCATTAATTCTCGGGTAATAAATTCGCATATGCGCTGTTCAATAACAAAAACGTGTTCGCTTTACTCTTCCGATTTATAAATCTCTCCTGCAATCGCTCATCATATCGTAGAAATAGTACACGATCTATCCAATCAAAAGTTAAATAACGAAACACCTCATGAAAATTATAAACTGGTGCAACTAATTGCAAAAACCATCCCTACCCTACTTGACGTCGTATCGGAAACGATTCCTAACAAAATAATTGCAGTTCCATTCGCGTGTTGAACGATGCAGCAACTCCTCAATATCGATTTATTAAAAGAAGAAAACAATTGCGTTTCATAAATATGTGTACATTTTTGCCCTCCAATCTTTCCATGCCAAGATACCTTGTTCCCAGCTGTCCTATTTCGTGAACACCCCGTATACGTGAATCTACGTGCGCGTATGTCCGTGGTTCGCTGATGTGCAGGGCGCGGAGGGTGGTTCCGCGAGCACATCGACATTGGATATTGTTCGTCCTGCGACAATGTCGCCTTGATTAGGGAGTCGTCTCCTCTGCCGGTTTTGTGTGCCGGCACGGTGATTCCTTTCTCTTAACCGCGGCCATCTCCCTTCCACACCTACCCTCTTCGCCCTCTTGTTTCCTCTGATTCAAACAGCGACCGGCCGCTGTGGATCTCTTGGAAATGAGGCAACGCGTTGAGATGAAACGTCGTCCAGTGGCTTAATGAGTACGCAGTGGAAGTTGCGTTTTATAATATTTCGCTGGGCTATCGCAGTCCCCGTTTTTCAAGGCATCGTGCTCAGGATATGGGGCAGGGTGTAACACTTGGGGGCAAGGTGAAGTACATGCATGTACGTGTTGTAGGTGTTCTTCATAAAAAAAAAAAACGAAAGGCATATAGCTGAGCAAGAATTTGTATAAGTAAATTAGATTTTTTAGAAAATGTGTAAATTGAAAGTTGGAGCGAAGGGTTATATGGTAACGCGGGGTTTGTAGAAATTGTAGTAATGGACTTTTCGGTGTTGGAATGGCAGTGAATAATGTAAATTAATCAAATTTTGCTGCTGAAATTAGCCCAGTTGAGGAAACGAAATTTCAACAACAAAAAGCATCTGAATAATCGGAATATTCTCGTCGTGTACTCATTAACTATAAGAAATGCGGATTCAATATTAAATTGTTTGTTCACAAATTACTTTGCACCGAAATTAAAAAATTTAGAAAACATTCTTACGGACGGACAGAAACTTAAAACTTGCAGGATAACCAACATGGCCCGGTTAAAAGGACAATCAAAAGGATACAATTTCCACAAAGGGCCTACTATTGAACCTTGCGGCAAGCAAAACTTGTTAGCGATTCAATCTATATGCAAAAAAGTCCGGGCACTAAATAACGAGGTATAATGGTTTGACCTAAAAAAAATGAGATTCCATTGCAGGGATGTATGACGTCGACCACGGTGGTGTCAAGGTTGCCAATCAATCCTTGGCCTATCCTGTTTATAGTTGAGCTCGGAATGAAAGCATCTCTGCACCATGGAACACCCAACTCCGCGATTACAAAATAATGTGGTTCAAGGAGAACCACGTATGCATTTTCTCATACGCAGAAATTGTACTTATCACGCTACTAACCCGTAGGCCTTGCTTTGAACACATTAGAGCCGTAAGAAATTGCTAGAGTCATGAGAAAATTGTTTATGAAATGTTAGAATCATGAATCTCGTTGCCACAGAATTGTGAGAAATCATATTCGCTCATCTGCAGATTATGGAACCATGAAGTCCGTGTAGTAAAATTCAGAAACGAATATGTCCAGTCAGGTATTTGAAGTTTAGGGTCTGTGGACCAGAATTTGAGGTCTAAAGTCTGGGATCCGGACACAATGGCTGTCAGTAATGAGATCCAGGATATCGTAATGGTAGAACTGAAGATTCTACGAGACTCGCAGTGCTATTCTGAAACGTGCTCGTACAGACCATTCTACATCGGAATTCGAGATTCCATGGTCGAGTATAATATACGTACATAGATATGCATTGTGTAAATTTGTCAAGGGAGTGAAATATTACGATGTTCAAGTCAAAAATAAATTTCTCTACCTCTTTCAGAAACACCGCCATTAAATTTTCTATCCGCCGTCCTTCAAAAACTGACTTTATCCATGGCAGTATATATATTCTGTTGATAAGAAAAAAAAGAGAGGGGAAATTGTAAAATTTCCCGATATATCCGCAAGGGAACGAAGTTTTACGGAAATAAGAATTCTCCAAAAAACTTCCCTTGTTAGAAGTAAAAATCGGGCTCTGGGTATAAGTTAAAAAGAGAATAAGAGATTGGAAGGAGCAATAGCTCGTTCGAAGAACACAGGCGGGCGGAGGTTGCAAGAAATTCGTTCTTCGCTAGTAAATCCGATTTTAAGTAGCTAAACTTTCGAATGAAATTCCCAACAACGACGAGCTCGAGTTCTATTTCCCGTCGATTCTTTGCGAGCGGAATATGAAATTGTCTCTTCAATTTCTACGAGCAATTACCCTCGAGCTGCCGCCTCGACGGCTAATAATGTTAATTAGATCTTCTCCTTTGTATATTCTAGAACGATGAAACTAATTGTAAAAGATGGGAACACGAGATGGAACGAAATCGATCCTACGAAAGGACACATTTTATTCGCGAATCAAATTCACATGCTCGGTGCTGTGCCAATTAATGCCGAATCAAAGTCATTTATACCACCTGTTCGTTGTATTTCTCGTTTGGCTCTTGCATAAAACAAATTCAACGAAATGAGAGAATATTCGAAAGGACCTGAAGTATTTTACTTAACGTAAGTTCGGCTGCTCTTGGACGAGGATTGTCAAAGCAACGCGTTGTTCTTTCATTTTTGTTGGAAATTGGACCTCGCAATCGCGGAGTCGCGTCTCGACGGCGTTTCGTAAACCGGCGCAGCTCGTTTCGCAAATTCTATTCGCAGAGAGATACGGAATCCGTGGACCAGCTATTTTTCGGTGAACGCCTCACAAAAGACGCGATTATTTCCACGCCTCTAGACATGGATGCTTGAAAAGCGTTCGACAGCCTCACAATGCCTTTGCCAACGCTACGTGACGTTTTCTTGTTCGATAGAATTGAATAACTTTGCTTCTTTTTATGCCTCGAACCGGGAAATCGATTAGTTGCATACACATGTGTACAATATTGTATGTAGACACTGGACTGACGTGACCACGATACGATTTGTTTTAAAGTTCGACGCGTGAACTTTATAATTTTATCGGCCCACGGTAGACGCTTTGATAGAATTCTTCGAACTCTTGCAAATTTAATGAAATTCGTTTTCGTGCTTTTTTTTTGTTTAATTGATCCGCAAAAAATGTTGAAAATATAATTTGTTTTAAAATAAGTGATACAATTATTATACATTTGTGTGTCCCATTTAAGTAGTACTTCAATTGAAGCAGTGCTTTTATAAAACTCGCTCTTTGTACGAGACTCATTTGAATTTTCAAGTTGAACCTTTTTAAATTACAATTTCAAGAGTTGGTACTAAAAAAATTGGTTCTTTCAAACGTTTTAACTGTGGCATATGCGTTTACGGGGCACACAGCTTTTTCAGAAGCAAAAAGTTCCTGAATGAATTTTAAGTTTCACTGCTATTCAGCTATTCAAATATAATCCATTACACATGTACTCTTATTTACATACACTCCTTTTAGTCATGAAATTAGAGAAGCATGACAGTCACCATAAATTTGTTAAAGCCAATTTAAAAATGAACATAATTCTATACAAATAAAACTTGAGCTCAAAAATGCAGAAAACCAAGTGATTTGCTGATTAATATTTCAACGTTATACAGTATAGAAATAATTTACAAATACCCCAATTGATCCTACAAATACTACTATTGAAACATTGACTTCATTACTCGCGGAGCGGATGTTTAAATATTTAAGTATGCCCATCGCTCTTTGCAATTTGAAATCCGCTTTAAAAGAGAATGTTCACAAAAATACAGAAGAAATATACCCGCATTAAAATTAAACATCGACTGTTGATCAATAGCTGTCTCACAATTTTCCAATTGGGGGAGTTTCGCCGCCAAATATTTATCAGAGCAGAAAAACATATCCCAAGCTGGATTTATTAACGCTCCATTTAATCGACGGCATCGATTACCGCGCTTGCCAGAAAAATCTTTGATAGATATACAGCATTTCCGCGAAATCGTATAGAAAGTAGATTCATCATAGTCGCATGTTCCAGAAAAGCATTGTAGCAATAAAAAGAAGTATACGCGCGAGTGATTAACGAATAGGTTTTGGTCTTAATGGCGAAAACAAACAAGAAATTGGATTTGAAATCGGGCCGAAAAATGCTAGATCAATTGCGATGCTGTTTCATGTTTAACAAACTGGAATGGAATGGAAAAATCGTTTGGCTTACTGGAACAGACAGAGGGCGAACATCAAAGGCATTTATCAAAACGTCAGTGCACACGGGCTATAAAGAGGTAAGTGATTCGAGAGAAAATCGTTTACAAAACGTTCCGTTGTGTGGCAGAAATAACTAATACAGTAACGTGGCATTGAACGCACAAAATGGGTGTGCCATTTGTGTAAAAACATTCAAGTAATTAAAAGAGCGGAGTGTTGTAGAATTCTGGTACAAAATGTTCGCTTAAGACACGTCTGTGTATCAATTGTGGCACTTTATAATTAAACTCATTTGAAAAGCCGAAACGATAATACCAGGTGTTTAATTATTTAATGGTTAATAAATGTCGCACGTTCTTATATCACACATTCTGTTGAAAGATGCGACGAAATATGGTTGAGACAGTATACAGTACACAGCCCAATAAAAATTTTCTATCGCATCAAATATATTAAAATACCTACGACATTACTTTCTGCACGTGCAGGGTGTTGCGTTTAAACGCGAATGCTTGGAATATCTCGTAAAGGATTGAAGCGATCAACAAAATGGTTCTACAAAAATTGCTCGACTTAAACGAATACATTACACGGTGCAAGATAGTTTTCTATGCAGGTGAAGCAGTGGAGAAGATTCGAAAGCCAACAGAAATTTCTTAAACGACACTGTACATTTTTCTACTCATAATATAGTAGAAAATGTTGAGACGAACTCAACGACCAGCTACATACATCATTATATTCTGTTTGGTGAAACCATAAATTTATGCGACCGAAGTTGCATCAAGTTCCAACACATTCGACCGGCGTACGTACGTCATTATCGGCTATCAATCATGAAACCAGATTGATCATCCAAATCATCGTGAAATATTCCAAAGTAGTCGAACTGCGACCCCAAGAGACGAACGACAGAAGGTCTCCTCAGTCGGAGGAGCTAGCGGAGCAGAAGAAGACTGTCGCGCCCGGAAGCAGGATCCCTCCATTTCCCGGGAGGCGCGTTTCTGCGAATCGCAACGACAGCTGAAGCACAACGTTTCGGAAACGAAGAGATTGCTTGCACCCACCATCGTCGCCATAACTTATGAGCGTTCGTTCTGTTCGGACCGAAACTGCTGGTAATGGCAGCGTTTCTCCGCTTTTACGTCGCGACTAGCGCGATCGATAGGGTAAATTGAGCGTCAAGCGTTTGCCGGTGTTTCACGCGTGTATACCCGTTCTCGCATGATCGAAAGCTTCCTGCCCCACATGTGTATTACACGAATGTAGTATTACCCTTCGGGCCGATATTCGTTCGATCTGGCTGATCGTTTCCTGCCGGCTTCGTCCCAGTCGATTGAATCGTTGGCCAGCTTCGCCGGGGACGGCTAACTTATGTGAAAGGTATCAGGCTCTCCAAGGGATGCTGGGAATTATTATTTCGGCGGAGGCTGGTAGAAACGCGATCGTTCATTCTTAGTTGGCCTGGCGGTTCAATTTAGTTTCATTCGTTGTATTGAAGCCGGACGAACGTTGATGAATCGAGTGGTGCGTTTTGTTAACGAATTTTAACGCGGCGTTTGATTTCTACGTTGAATGGTTCGATTCTTTTTATAGAACAATATTCGTAGGCACGAGACTTCGGTAGGTTTGTTCTTTTCAAGATGCTTAACTGTAAAAACGTATTGTTTATGTACAAACGCAGCGCGTAGTGCAATGAAAATAGTTTTGGTAAAAAATTTGAATGAGTGAAACTTGTATAGCGTGCTTTCAGTTTATATTTTTCGGAAATTGTGTCTACCAATTTCTCGTACAATTTGGAACAGCCGCTGTGCCCGATAGACTATAAGGGGACAGATGCACACCTGTACAGGTTACTTGACAATTGCTGGAAGTTGGAGCACTTGACTAAAGACATTAGGTCCATTTGATTTAAAACAATAAGGTTGAATGTCGTAGAGGGGCCAAGAAAGCGAATTGGAATGAATTTCATTATTTATTCATTTAAAAATATTAGATGTTATTTAATAACAGATTATCATAACTATCTGAACGAAACTATCAAAATACTCTAATAAACAAATGAGAACTTTTTAAATATAAGACATTCGAGCGACAGCGTCTTACGTTTATAGTAATTATGTAGAACCCTTATGCATCCTATTATAACTGTAATACTTGTTTCACGTAATTAAATATGTAATCAAGTTACAAATATTACCACGAGTGCGAAACGTAGATTTAATTGTATCAAACGCGGAGAATTCCCTTGCCCTTGATGGTAATCACAGTTCATGAAGCGAAATATTCAATCCCGTAACGAGCACAACGCATTAATCGGTTTTAATTATACAACAAATCATTGGCTTCTGTCGTTCAATGTGGGAAAATGAATGCTGTCTGTTCAATTACAGACGCAATTACAAATTTAATTCGGGCAGCTGTTCTGTTGCTCGATTTTATCGCGCACACAATACTCCTTCTCAATCGGACAATTACACTAAAAATGAAAAATCTTTAGAACGTAATCCAACCACATGTTTCGCAGAAATGATTCTTATTTCTGACCCGAGCGTAAAATTAAGGATCTCTGAATTTAAACTTCACAATCTCCACTTTCACATTTTCATTTCAAGCGTTTAGTACAATGGTTTTGCACAGAACATTGTATTGTACTGCAAGTTTGCTGTGCAATAATTGGAGGAGAAACGAAAAATGTAATGTAACAATTTTGCAAATGTTTCAGCCGACAGGCAACTTACAATACTATTTGAGAACCGATATTCAAGTTACAGACGCACGAGAGGACCCGTATGATGGATACGCACTCATGGTTAAAGAAGACTGACTGGGTGAAAAATAGAGCTTTTCCATTGGAGGCTTGGAAGACAATCTCGTTATGTCGTGTGATCGATCAAGGCGATAAGGTTTCTCGATTGCCACGAATGCTCTTTGAACTTGGAGTCCAAGTAGTGGACGTGACATCTGGAAGAAACGAATCGTAGAACATCTAGGGCACATCCATTCGTATTATTTTCTCCATATATTAACTTTCTTCTCTTTTCGGCGTATTTGAGAAAATAAAAATGATAAAACAATTTCGTCGAAATTACTTCTACCCCTCCCTCTCAAAAAACAAATTAAGAACATCTACAATCAATTGGTACTGCTCTATCGTTTATTACTGTAAGTAGTTTAATTTTAATACTTTAAAACGATGAGTCATTCTGATTGCTTACAAAATGCATAGTTCCAAGACACGTGTTTCAAATATGTTCGCTTAACAATACTAAACGGATATGAACTAATTTAAACTATCCAAAATAATACTTACTACAGTAAAAAATTGCAGAGGCAACAGTTCAATATTGTTTTAATAAAAACCCGGCAGAATATCACGGATTTTTAAATCCCTCCCGCATCCATGGAAACCCATCTACAAAGCCCTTCTCTCGTTACGAATCTCCAAGACTCTAAGAGATCCATCCATCAAAGCGTCGTATTCCGGTGCAGAAGACCGTCGTACTTTCGCGAATCTTCATCGACGCGAGGAAACACGCGAGAGCACGATCGTTTCGAACATGCAAATTACGAATCCGCTTCGAAGTGGACGAGAAGAAATGAGAGAAAAAACGCCGCGCGAAACGCACGGGGGCCCAGACTATCGATTTACCGGCAGTAGAAGAAACCAAAAGCGAAAAGAATGGGAAGAAGTGAACGAAGTCGAGGGAGAGAGAGAGAGAGAGAGAAAGAGAAGGGAAAAAAGAAGGAAAATACAGGACGGTGGTTCACACGAGACTTATCTTTGAGGGTTGTGTTTCGAGTGTCTAGCTTTCACACTCGAGAAAGCACCGCTCTTTCCGGCTTCTCTTTCTCCCCCGTGTTGCCGGGCGCACCGTTGGATATTCGCGGTGAATGAAAAATTACAAGGGTAGGAAGCACGACGTCGCCAGGACATGGAATAATGATGGAAGGAAGAAGAAGCGACGAGAGAGCCTGCAACGCCGGGTACACCATCCCCCGCGCGGTCGTTCGATTCGGCTAAATGAGAATGGAACGACTCGGAATTGCTCTGACAATCTGATCGAGAATCTCAATGAGGGGGAGGGGTGGTAGGCGGCGATTAGTGGCGGATTTAAACGGGTTTATTAAATGTGTATAAAATTTACCGGCAGAATTGTATTAACGAACCCCTCCGGGGAGATTCGATGAACGTTGTTAGCTGAAAGCTTGCCAGTTTGTGTAATTGTGGGGGATTCGAGGGGATGAATTTATATTATAGCTGCGGTGACTGTAAGTGGCAGGTGTAAGAGATTATTGAGGTACGGGGAACGAGGGTTTTAGAAGGTCCGCAGTTTCTTGCCACGAAACGTTAGTGTTCAAAGTGCTGCGCTATACTTTATAATTATCATTTTTGTACGATTCGATTTTTTCCGTATTCTGGACAACGTTGAATTCGTGACTTCTTCATTGCTGGTTAATTAGAATTTCTGCGCGCAATTACGACCATTCTATCGGAAGATATGAATTTAGATAATTTTGGTCGCGATATCAGTAGCACGTGCGCGTTTCGATTTCTCGTTGTAATGGGAAACGATTTGCCGACAGGTTACGCTTGATTAATTGCGGCGATTTAATTCACAAATGGGATACGCCATGCTAAAGTCTGCCTCCTTTCTCTTAGGAGAATGTATAACAGCGTGTCATTTGATCTTGAAGGATTCGCATGAAAAAATGAAAGGTTGAAGTCACCGAACTGCGGTCTGCCCGAAAGTAATTATTTTATCGTTAGGAATTTTTTTACATTTTCAATGTAATGTAATGTAACTCAAGCAGAAATAAAGATACAGGCGTTGCAAGTATTGTGGTGAATTGTGTTAAAGGAAAGTTCTATGATTTGTACGACAGCAATTTCGACCAATTGTACATTACAATGCGGTACCCTTTTTTGTATCGGTATCTTTTATGATTGATGGCGGCCATAAATTGTATGTATCCGAAAACTTTCGAATACCAATATGGTGAACTGAGCAACGTACAATGGGAACAATCAAACAGTAGCGACAATAAAAGGAACTAAAGAAGAAAAAGTAACAGAGAAACTGACACGTTACTCTTACATCAACGTTCACTTCTTGCTATTCCTTATGAAAAAAAAGATTATAAGTCGAATGTAATAGAATAACGTTGTACAAGTAAATCAAACGCAATCTCGTACTTTTAATTACCCAACAATTCAATTCAATTTAATACACCAAAGTATAGCTAATACATAGCAGACTTCTCATTCCTCCACCCATAATCTCGCCCATTCCCAACAACACATTACCACGAACGAATCACTGAACCACCCCTTCCCAATCACCTCAGGTCTAAATGTTTAATCTCCTCATTACGCTTCATCCTCACACTTATACGAACGTCCCATGGAAAAAGGATAACCTCGAATCAAATTCGATAGAACGGTTTCGCGTCGCGGGTTTCGCAGCTCTCACTGCAACGCCGCTATCAAATTTCCACCTTATCGTTACCCTCCCACGACGCACCTGGCGGCGTGCAAATTGGACGGACACACCTTTAAATGGACGCTCGCGGGGACGCGACGGCCGACGTCGTACCTGAAACGAGAGACGCCAGGAAGTTCCAGGGTTGAGACGCGGCGTCGTTCGAAAAAAGATCGACTCAATGGTGGATTGGCAAGGGTGGCGGAGGGTTAAAGGACGGATGAGACGCAATTAGCTTTATTAGGGAGCAGGTCGAGGAGACAGGACACGACCGGAGAAGCCCTGATGGCTAAAGCGGATCGTTTTCTCGGACCAGCGACGCTTGACGACGTACTGGACGACAACATTTGCCTGGTTTCGGTGCACGTGACGGAAGTGCACGTCGGCCTGGAGCGTCGTTAGTTCGATTGCAACGCGATTCCGATGGGCGGAGTTTGGAAAAGGGTTGGGGGAGTCACGGTTGGATTCGCGTTGCGGTGGAAATTGGACATTGGTAGTTTTCTTGCGGTTTCTACGTGGATGCTGTTTTACGTTTAATTGACGAGGGAGATGGAAGATTGGGATAAATGACGGAAGCGATATTTTCGGAAGAAATTAAAGGGCAGAAGGGTTGTCCGGGGTTTGTACCGTGTGAGGTAGGAATTCTAAGGAGACAGACGGGGGGAAGATTGGACGAGATTCTCAATTTGTTTGTTCACATGCTCGGTTGGCTGGTGTACGACGCGACGCCAGTCGGGGTATTTATATTAGCGGCATCTATTTGCTGTTTGGAATTGCTTGTTCAACCCTTTGGCTACGGCACTCTTGTAATTGAATGCAGATTACGATTAATATTGTTGTGGGAGTTTGTGTATGTATACTTGGATGGTGTGTTTAATTAATTCATTGTGGTGTAATTATACACGTGAGTTATAATAGAAATGATATGTGTTCTGACACGGAATTCTGTTTAAACATTCCGTTTTAACAGATTGATGTTAGATGGTTCAATTTTATAATGACACTTGATCAGCAATTAGTTTAATCAATTAGTATAAAGTTTCAGCGAATGTTTTGTCTTATAAATCGTAGATGCTAGAAGATGTAATACAAGTTTTCAAATAAATACCTCGCCTAACAAGTTTTATGTAAGTAATTCTGGAATGCTACTTGTATTATCTTGCAGTATGTTTTTTATTCTTCAATAGGTTCAATAAATGTGTTATTTATTAATATTAAGAATTCGAGATGTCACAAATTTGATAAACGTTCACGAAACACATTTACTTTTGCTGAATGAAACAGATGTTTCACGCATTCGTCCACTTTGTTCTAATATACTTGCTTATCGTGGCAAAGGCAGGCCATAAAAGTAATACTGTAAACAGGTCAGGTAGCTGGACGTGAGCAGTGAGCGATATAAGGGCTGGTCGTACGAAAACGAAATCTGTATCGTTGCCGATTAAGATGGGAATTACTCGATCCCAAATAGTTTCACTTGCCCTTTTCATTACTTCGAGCTCGATTTGTTCTCGCGCACACCTGATAATACAACTCGGATTCTTCGATTCTAGGCGATATGTACTTTAGTTACATAAAAACCATTTCGGGACTATCGTTTTCAAATTAATTTTCAAGCTTCACACGGATGAGATGTAAGTATGTACATGTAATACATATTAATCAAATGGTTCACGTCATAGCTTTCAAATGTACCTTTGTAAATGAAGAAGAACTCATATATGTGCATTATGACCACTACGAGAAACAAGTTGATCTTGTGAATAATTATTGCAACATTCGACTCTTACATAGACATTCATCATTAATCAGTTATATGGAATTACAGTGTCTGACGGGAAAAGGGGAGAGGTCCTTCTTGGTATATTTATCGCACACCTGTTACATTATTAACCGGTAATATTTTATATTAATATATTGCGAAGTCTCTAATGCGCCAACTGTTTCGAACTTACATTTGTAAGGTATCATCTTTCACACGAGAAAAGTTCAAGCGTAAATTTTCCACGTTCATGTATCATCGTACAACTTATCTTGTTAACAATTGGAATCCTGCATGGATTCTTGGGAAATTCAAAGAACGATTCAGTTGGTAAACATTTCTGTTTTCACTGTTTTATTCGTTAACAATCAATAAAGATTGCATTCCTTGCAATATGGAATATAAAATAAATTAATGGTTGTTTATGTTTCTTCGTCTGATTATGCAAATATTGCGTACATATTAAGTAAATGAAAAATATAATGTACGATATTTCTCAAACTTATTAATATGTACAAAAAATTAATTTCCCCTTTATTATATGCATATGTACAATTCTGCTGTACGAATATATCTCCCTTTCACTGCATGAAATGCAGGGAGTGCCTGTAAATAGAGGATGACACTTCTTACATTGTTGGAATCGAATCGTACCAGATAACTTGGCAGTTTCAATTCCGCAAACTCGTTTTACGTTTCGATTTCTTTTCTGTTATATACTTGCACATATTCTTCCATTGCCGTAAACAACTGTCTCTAAGTTATTGGAGATTCAGTCAATAAAACAGAACAAATTACATTTCTCCATCGGAATATAAAATTTCGGTACGAATTCCTTATTTAAAAAGCAACGTACACTAATTGAACAAATGCAACAGTAAACTGCTCGAGACTAAGTGAAAGAATATCTCCGAACGGCAAAACAGAATCACTCCCTCTACCTTTAATTTCATTGCTACTAATATTTTTATCAGAAAGTACTTCCACAGACGATTGCGTAATGCGTCCTACCTGTTTCTGTCTGTCGATTCGGTCGTCACGAGGGAACGTGGCAGCAGCACGCAAGTAACATAATTGCCCTGGACGTTCAGGGAACGTCTCGTGGGCTAATTGCCAGCCAGAAGTCGTTCTACTTCCAATTGGCCGTGTTTCGGCGACGTTTCCGTGTCCGATAAAGGCTATCCGAGCGTATTAACCGGTTCGAGGTGGAAAGTGAGAGGACGATTCAGCGGCGAAAATTGTTTATCCGGATTATCGTTGGTTATAGACCATTGTCCAAAGAGATCGGTATTAATGTAACCCCTTTGGCTTCGCCGGCTCTTCATTCATACTTCGACGATCAGCGGTTACCATCATTATCGTTCGTTGCTGCTTCACGATTTCGTCACCGTACAACAAGATTAAGCTGAGCTTAGCGCATGACAATTGCATAAACCTCGAGCTGTTTGTTAAATGAATTGCGAAAGGCCTAGATGAGTCGAAGGGATGTAACTGGGGAGGTATAACTGATAATCGGTTGAATTTGATTTCTGATAGATTTTTTGGTGCGGTGTCTGGTTTGTCTGGTCTGTATGAAACGTATGGACTTGTTGCAAAAGTGCTGCGATTCAAATACGAGCAGAAATGTTGTGATTAATAAATTGGATTTATCCTTTTTATTTTGTTCGCTTTTTAATCGCCAGGTCTAACCACGATAAATTTTTCTGTCAAAGATCGATTTAGCAAAGGTATTTAAAATTTATTATGCGGGTCATAATCTATCTCGGACAATGTTTATTGTGATCGTTGTTTTACTATCCGTATTTCAAAGTGATACAATGAACGAAATTTCCAGTACACGCGAATAAGTCTTTAATTGCACGCACAAAGTAGGAAATCGAATGAATTATCCGTGATCCATAGAAACTTCCTTCGTCCGGCATTTTCTTCCACTTCTTCCTTTTTATCATACAGATGCTGGTTTTCACGCGAAATTTTACCCAACCACTCACAGGGACCCATCATCCATCATCTTTCTTTGGGTTGCTGTTTGGAAGTTCGATGGTGGAAAAAATGAGACGTGCCTCGTCATCTCGCGAACAAACGAGGAAGAGTCTGCTGGGTCGCTTTTCTTCTTTCCGTTCTCGAGGAATCACGGTTCGAGTGATCGCTGAAGAATTGCTCTTTAAAGCGAATTCTTTGAATGGTTCATGAATGTCGGGGGATTCTATTCTAATTCTGTGAAAGGTTTCTGGATATCAAAAACGTAGAATCTTCAATGGAGTTCGAATACTATGGAGGCGAAGGAATACTCGATGGAATGTATAGATCTTGAGTTTGCTCGATAATTGCATTCGGCATTTAGTAATTTGAAAGTGATCATGTCGTGGAAAGCTTGGTAAATGTGTAGAATAATTTCTACAAAACTGATGTGCTATTAATTTCTGCGCAACTGATGGTGAACTGATGGTGAAGTGATGGCTACTGTCGTGAACATTTTTATCACCTAAAGATATTAAATTTCTCTGATTTTTTTAAGTACTTATAAGTACTATCCCCGTGCGTTGCAATGAAAAAAGAATTCTTATAAAATTCCATTCAAGTATATAGAGACAGAATTTCAGAAGCAAAAAAAGAAGCGAAAAGACAGTGAATAGGTAGTTTCGCGATAATTAAGCCGCCGAAATAATTGGGTGGTCTATTACGGTGTTCGAGAAATGATTTCGAACGATCGGGGAACATGGGCAGTGCATGGTAGACGAAATAAAAAATGTTCTCAATACCAGCGTGGCAACTGGATTGACTGCGAAATATTCGTTTTCAAAGTATGCCAGTGTCTGATTGTCGCAAATCGCTTTGTAACGTGGTAACGATGTATCACAAAGATGGATGGATAACGTCAGTTTTTTTTCCAACACTATGTACGCCTGTGTTGCTTTTCCTTGCGTTCGGTGAAACTTAAACACACAAGATCGGCTTAATCGCGCGAAGAGTGCAACTAAACGCGAAGAAAATTCTGCTGGTTTTTATATAAGTTTCGCTCGTGCAGGTGTAATGGAGGAAGTTGAAGGTATATAGTTTTACCCGTGCGACAGGTTGTTGAGTGTTTGATGTCATTACATATAAGTGTCTCAATGAGTGAAATAATATATTATGCGATAATTAGATTTAATACAAGATAGCATATAATTAGGTTTGCAAGCGGGAATATCGCAGTTTATATATTGACTTGTGCTGATAAATTTCTGGCAAGAATTACGCGTTACTAGAAAAGGAGCGATAATAGGCTGGCTGTCTAAAACGTATTAACGCACACACGTGTATTATAAATAAAATTTGCAGCAGATCCTATACTGTTTGCCAAGTCAGGGTAACAATAAACAATGAGATGAATAGCAATTACTAATAACATTGATTACACGAATGTTTGAATAATTCGCGAATAATCAATTTATAAATATAACGTTATTCAATTCGTGTTACTTAGAAACAACTTTCCTCCGGAAGAAGCTAAGCACGTCTACCTCATAATCTGTTGAGCAACTACAACGAAATTATGCGGTGAATGAACACATCATTCAAAAATTGAGGAATCGATTACAACAAACTGTCTGCAGTAGGTTCTCAGCGGAACAATGCGAGTGGTATATGTGACTCTTATTAATTGCGTCCTAATTAAATGAAACTAATTGCGTCTGGTACGAATGATACACGTAATGCCATTAAATAAAATCTGGCTGGATAATGTATAAGTTCAAGATAAACGTGTCGGACAACAAGACTCATTCTCGATATACAATGTACAATACAAAATTGATATACCGATTGCAAGGAAACCTTGATATTTGACATTTTTCGAGCGATTATATTAATTATCCACGCGGCTCACAGATGTTCGGTTGGCACGACAGTAATTGCTACCATCATTGCCAAGAGATAATGTCAACAGCCACGGTCCGTCATTTTCAATCAAGCAAGTCGACCATTACCCTTCTCGTCATTATTAAAACGCGCACCTACTGGCCGAGCGTTATTATTACGGTTGCTCGACGTCGTAATTTCTCGTGTGGGAACATCGAACTCGTTATCCTTTCTTTCTCGCCTCTCGTGGTGTTCACCAAGCCCCTTGCGACATCCTTGCGACATCCTTGCGACACATCCTGCTTTTTTGTATTGGCCAACAGCGAATCGTCGCGGGGCCAAGCGTGTTCCCGCCGGCAGAGTGGAAAGGTCGACGACGCTATCTTAATGTAGACTCTACATTGTAGAGGATTTCTAGGGCTCGTTGTTGGCAGAGCATCTGTAACGGCGGTCATGTGCCGGCAATTTTAAGTTAAAGAACTATATTCCTTAATCGGATGCGTTTTAATAAAACGGTGGATCTGATGGAAGAGATTATTGTCCATCGCGCGGAAGGATTTTCACGTTCGAAACAGTACCAGGATAAATCGAAGGATAAATGACACGTGGGTGAAGAGCTCGTCTCGCGTTGCGTAAAATAAATACACTAAAACAGCACTATAAAAGCCCTCACGATATGGATTCACAAGAATCTCAATGATTCACAATGATTAAGCCAGCAGACGAACCACCATCACTTAGATTCCAGCACCGCCAAAATTAAAGGCCCGCTTTCTCCGCTCTCGTTGCTTTCGTTCCACCGCCAATGAACCGAATCAATCCGTACGATCGCTGACGCGAATCTCCCTTCTAAAATCAACAATCAGCCCCGACCCCTTCGGCTCGCCAATTAAACGAAGTTTCCCGAAAGAAATGTGCAATCGCAATCCCGTGTCGCGACGCAGCACTACGGCCAGTGCTCGACACAGTGCCAGGGCGGAATGATCGTAACTCACCGGGGGGAGCCATCGATCAATCACGCGAACTCCTGCGTGCCTATCAATGCTGACCGTTCTGGGTCTGGCTGGGTCCAATCGAGCCGTGGCATCGAGTATCAGCGGCCGTTACCGAATATCATTCTCGACATGAATTATTTCGCCGCGGTGTTCCGCGCACCCTCCACAGCTACGGCACTTCTCGCGCTGGCCATTTTACACGAATGAATTTCGCGGCGCGGAAGAAGGGAAACCTCGAGCTGGGATTTCGCGACTCACGCCGGGATTAAGTGGATGCTGTTACGAGGAAATGCACTCTCAGTGTTGCACTGTTCGCGTTAGGTGGAAACGGAGATTTGGTTGGCTGACGGGAGCAAGAAAGGTACAAGGCTGAGGGCTACGAGGTAAAGACTTTGCTGGGGCCTGCGGTACGATCTCGAGTTGATTAGCTTTTCGAATATTTCGGGGTGAGAGGTAAAACGGTTTATATGTTTTACGGAACGGGGAACGGTCGGGGATTTTTCTTCCGCGAATTTCTAACGCCTGTGGATCGTCGGCGTCGCGATGTGCGGCATCAATAACGCTGACAGAACGTTTCGGTAATATGGGATTATGAAAAGGAAACAGCAAGCCGAATCTATGTAGAATTCAAGTGATTATTGCGATGAGTTTCGTGGTTTTGATGTTGCGAATTTTTAAGATGAGTTTATATTCCCAAGAGCAATCGCGAAGCTATTGGTTTTCATTTATAAAGTACGAACGCGGGTTATTTATTTGCTGGAAGCAGAACGCCGCATATTTCGATGATATTTTACGATAATCTTTACTGTACTTATTGCTAACATCAGCTGATATATTTAATTATGTTCGTTTAATAGTACGAGCGGAATTTGTTCACGTTTTTTATTCATCGACGTTATGGAGAAATATATGGCAAAGCAAATTGAGATTAAATTCCAATCAAAGTAATGTATTGCGAAATGAGTATCCGGAAAGTTAATTTGCTGTTGAAATTGCGTATAAAATGTGTCAAACTGGAATCTCGCAGTAAAAGAAACGCTGAAAATTTACCAATTACGAAGTTGATCTGCGGTTAAAGGTTAATTGACAATCTGTAAAAATGAATCAACTTCAAAGATACCAAAGTTGAAATAAAAATCATTACGCAACATTCAATACACTAATAAAAATATTGTTGCACAACCTTCGTTTGGCAAGGGGTAATCAGAAATGTAGAAAATTTGTTATAATAAATAAGTGAAATATAGTTCGCAGCTAACAACCCAATTATCCAAAAATTTGTGCCTACACCACTAAATTGTACGCGTTCTGCAGATAACATCAATCTACGCTGTTGCACGTCAAATAAATCTTGCGTGACTAGTATTACTCGAGGGCGTCAGGCGAGCAATTACTACAAGGTTTAACTGCTTCGAGGTTTTCCGGCTAAAGCTTTTTGTTATCAACTGGTTTGCTGCAAGGGAACAGAATTAGTTGTTTACTGTCCGTTTTACTTTTTACCCATTTGTTAAATTGGGATACTGTCCCTGGATAACGTGACGAAGACGCAAAGAGCCAGAAAAAAAAATCATAACTGCTTAATCCATTCATTACTCCATTTAATTACTTTACTGGCCACATTTCACGAGTACTTGTGCGTTCTCATTCGACAAAACACTGCGGAGAAATTGTGACAACTGTTTGTTAAATTTAATTAATAAGTTGCATCACTGGTCTCTTTAACATTATAATTGGTACTTGATAAATACGCCGATATTGTACTGTATAGAATAAATATAATACCAATGAATCTATCCTAATAAATGTAAGAATGTTAATAAAACTTTATCACCAATACGGTATTCTTTTTAGAAGCAATCTAACAGTTAATTAATATAATACATTTCCCCGTTCTTTTAACATCCAAAGCACGTAATATATAAAATATTTACCGATAAATTAAACTCGAAAACGAATTCAATATATTTCCATGATGTTTTCCTTCATACTAACTAAGCAACAACCAAGCACGTTAATGCAGTAACTCATAAATTTGTTCACGTGTGACAGACATACTCCTTGAAAAATATAATTACGTGCACTCCAGACTGCAAACAGTAAGAAATCTTTCGCCAAAACCTATGCAAATGTAACGAAAGCAGTATTTGTGCAATACATTAATTTGATACGGTACAACACCGCGGAACGATTAATTGTATCGAACGCCGCGTTTTTCTGCGCTGAACGACGATCGTTTACCAAATATCGCAATTCCACAACGACACTAAACGACTTTCCCGAACAGTTCTTTAATTCGTGGCCGCTTTGGCGACGGTCGCGGACGACGACGGGAGATCCTTTTGAGGTACATAGGTGGATAGAATTCCGCGATACTCGAGGAAATTTTGTAAATGCACGGGACGAGCAGAAAAGTCCACACAGGCCCGTATCTGTCCAACGTTTCTGTCGCGTTTGTGTCGCGAGCGTGGCACGCGTGAAAAGTTAGTCTCTGATTTTCTCACTCCATCGCTCTCTAGAGCTACCTATTCCTTCTGTTTCCCGTTCTTCTCTTCGTTGCACGCGTACTTGGCGTATAAAGAACCTTTTGATAGCACATGTTTCGGCGCACAATGAAGAACCGCCGACAAATGGTGCCGTTTCAACGACCAACGACGACCGGCCCGTCGACGTTGCTGCAATTTTCTCCTTGTTAAAAATCCTCCCAGCCGAGGCTGGCTTCGGTTGAATCGATATCTTACGACGAGCCGTGCACGAGAAATGGTAATTTTGGAACACGCCGGAAGAAATTGCAGTGATTCATAAGTTTCTTCCCACGGGTCTAAGGCTAATCCATCCGTTTCAATAATATAATTGTGTTTGTTCTACGAGGTCTTCATTAAATTTGAACAGGCGTGGTAAAGGAGGTGTTTGCGTTTGAAATTGACAGTGTGCAAAGGTGAAGCCATTAGTCTTAAAATTGGAAAATATGTGAGGGACCTATGGATAGAATGCGGATGGCGATAGAAGTTGAAGCAAATATTTGCTAGCTTTTTCTGGGTAGGCAGGTTTATATATTTAATTGGGAGTAAATGTCGTTAATTGTCGAACGTATTGAACAAATGTGGGACGTTTACTGGAATTTATAATTCGCAGATAATATTTTTGATATTCGCATTCCTTTCTAAATAATGCAACATATTTTCTCGCCTAGCTTTTCTGAATCTACTCCGAAAGAATCGTAGTCTGGCCAGCTTAGAACCGGAACGTACAATTTACTTAATACCGTGACAAAGTTGAGTTCCTTTTCATTGAATTTAGCGGGGAATATTTTATGCAGGCAGAATGAACGTAACAATTACTAACGGCCCAGGCCAGTGCCTTTAAAGTTATAGAACTTGAAACGAAATTACAGAATGATTTCTGAATCCATAGTAAACATTTACAATATCAACTTATTGTTGGCACCAAAATTAACAATGCTAATTTCAATACAACGTTAGTATCGGTATTCTGCAAGTGGCTAAATTTCTCGGGAACGAAATTCATTATCGAAGTACGTTATCGACCAGCTATTGTGAAGGACCGGTGCCAATATCAAAACACAGCACATCATTAATATTCTCGAACGCAGCATTTCGAGTAGCTGTCCACGACTCCAGAGCTATAAGCATACGAGTAGTGCGTACGTTTCAAAAGCTTCGTTTCCAACGCTCCAGCGTCATACATATTTTCAGTGGAATGCACATATTTTTATAGACGGGCGCGTAACAAGGCGTGCCTGTGCTTATTCGAGAGAAGCTTTAAACAGCACGGTCTCGTGCGCCGATACGATTCCGCGTCGCAAGCAATTCATGTAAAGTCATCGATGTAAAACATATTGTTGAATTACGGCCACTCGTAAACAATTCGTATCGAACGGCTCGATACTTCTCTGGCTGCATCGAAATACGATTGTTCGCGTTGCGTGTCGTGCACGACACGCCTAAATATACAGCTATAGACGTACAAATTTTTGCTTAAGTGATCGTCGAGGGAATAAGGTTCATTGCTCGTCAGATGGACTACACTTTCTAATTTCCACGGTGATCAAGCGTTGCTGCTGTTCAATTGCATCGTAAGCTCGATAGAGAACACACGGTGGATTCGTTTTACATTTTTCTACGACTGTCGCAATGCGTGATCACCATTCACCATTACGTATTTCCATGTCCTGCGAACCTTTTCGCAATATCTATATTCTTGAGCGGAGAAAGTAAAAACACGAGAGTTAGAGAGAGAGAAGGAAACAGCAAAAGAAAGGGTGAACATTTTAAGTGTACGCGCACAGCTGTGGTCTCTATGAAGCTTTCCTTGTACCACAATGCTCGTGGCAGTAATTAATTGTTAGTTAATTGTATAGAAGTGTGCATCACTTTCATATAGAATTTACGCGTTGTGGGTAGTGTTGACTATTGAAAATGAATACTGGGTTTGAAAATTTAAAAAACAAAAAGGAAAAATTTCCAGTCTATAACAAGGAAATACTATATTGCACTGAGGGGAGAACGATGTGCTTGATATGACAAATGACATGGTTAACAGTGGACGTATGCCTGACATAGCATCTACTATTGGAATCATGGGGTGCAACCGAAATGAACAAGTACAGATACAATGGACAGGTATTCGAACTCTTGGGATTGGACATCCATGAACCACCACCCCTGACAGATTGAACAAATCTGATACGAAATACGAGGAAAATGAAGTTCCAGGCTATATTGCCGCAACCAGATATCGTTACACGTTGAATTGAGGTGCATGATACAAGAAGAGGTGTAATAGTTGCGACGTAATCCTGCGGAGCAAAGAAACAGTAAGACTTAATGACAGTTAAATTACTGAACTACTGAATCCGTAAGCAAGTTAGCTCCAGGATAGATCTATGTACGATAATCTATGATTTTTACTATTTTAACAAGACCACGAGTCAACTGGATGGAACTACATTTGGTGCCCAGATACATACATGCTAACACCTAAATGATTGGTCTACATTTGCGCTAGAGTCTCTCTGATTTTCTGGGGATCAATGTTCTTCAATAACCCCTGACAACAATTAGAACACTCAAATGCAATTCGCCTAGAGATTGATCAAATGTTATTTTCTCGACAGAACTTCTGTGGAAATTTCTAAATAATACAATACGTGTCAAAAGTAAACTCGATATCCGATTCATTTGTTTATAATGTTTATAATGCGTTATAATTAAACACGAACACGTGTTACTAGACGTGCACATGCCAATAAAGTCTCAAACCTTGTGGTTATCTCTTTATCCTCCCTTAGGCTTCACAGTGTTATTCCAATATACACATACAGATATTCGTATTTGTTACAAACATTATTATTCGCCTGCAACCGCGCCGTAATTCTTTTATCTGTGCGTAAAATCGCCCCGCCAGAAGCACGCCGTTTTCCCTATCAAGTATCGGCACTCTTTACGAGGAATAAAAGCGTATTACATAATTCAGCGACATGCGACGCACGAGTTTGCCGTGCAAGTTTGAAGCGATTCCACAAGTCGTTGGATCAACTTCCTCTGGCCCCTTTCTTTTTCTCCCATTCGCTCTTCGGCGAGAGAGCCGCAAAGGTTGCAAAAACCACGATAAACGATCGAAGTCTTGCAGCTAGGCGATTCTGGCACGCGGTGCGGCGCGTCGTTGCCCTCTGTTAGCCTTGACACGCTGCACTCGGGGTTGCAGAAGACTAGAAAGAGGAAAAGCACCGAGCCAAACTGTAAGTACAAATGGGAGAATGCCGTGTAATGGTCAACACTCAAGGCGGTAACGCATCTACTTAAGCGTGCATTGCATACAAATTGAATAGCGTGGCAGGCAATATTTCTTTTGCGTTTAGTGGTTGCCGATTTATCTTGCTTCTGGGCTTGTTGTACGTAGTGCAATCGTTGTTCCAGCTGATGGGTTTATCGCGCACTGACATTTCGAGATAATTGAACTTCTTTTTATATAATATTTGTCAAATAGAAAGTGCTTCGAGGGCCCGAGTGACATTTTTATCGTGCCGCGCGTGTACATAACGCGATTCACGAATGTGCTTGGATATTTCTAATTTTCAAGAATGTTTGCTTCGACGCCGTACTCTATACATTTTTAGGCGCAAACACTTCCTTCGATATATTCGTGAGTCCCAGGAAATTATTGTTAACGAGAATCGGCCAAGGTAACGAATTCGTTGCAAACGGTGGAAAATTACTTCGCCTAAAAGATTTTGTTTATACTTTTAAAATGTGTTTAGATAGGCGAATTTGCACGTACATTTGCACGAATGAGTATTAGAATATCAATATTTCATACGTGTGACGTCGAAATTAATCTTTGATATTTACCCTTAAATATTCTTACACGTCAGAGTTGTGCGAAACGCAGCACACAAAGCCTGAGCATTGAGCGCAAAAAACGATAACGCAGCTCGAATTAATTAATCAGACTTGATATGCAACAAACAGCGAATGCTCGTGGCGAACCGAATTTTTTCATATTTTTTCTTCCTGCTTTCCGCCAGAGACCGTTTCGCGTCGATCCATTTTCCATTTCCCCCGTTTCCATTATGCCTCCATTAGCATGAACAAACAACGGAATAAGCGATTTGGTTACAAGGCGTTTTTGTCATCGTCAACGACGATTCCTCTACACGACGATTCGTTGTAAATAAATTGATGAATCGATGGACTCGATTCGACTGGATGCAAAACGGTTTCGTCACGCAAAATTCTATTCCACGGCCGCTTCATTATGAATGCAAAATTAACATTCGCAACTCGCTTGTTCGCCATCTAATTGAATTCATCCCCGTCGATAAACATGCCATTGTTGCGAAACCTTTCGGTTGAGGACGCTTTTCAGTTACATTGGATTCGATAACGTTGCGAAAAAAAGAAACTGCGAAAAATATACTCCGTATAATGCACGATGCGTTTCGATCAATATTGCAGAATGTTTTCGGACGGGCGGAATTACGTTTCGATGCTGTACAGCATTGGAAATTGTTTTCAGCGAAATGCGTCATAGAAATGTAGGTCACGCGCGTAGTATTTTCCTACTGTTAATTTAATTCACCTGAATTCCAGCGGAATTATTTAGTTGATTGCAGTGGTGCATTGCAACCGGCATACCGGCGTTTGTTTCTGGAACTTGAATGCAACGTTTCGGCGTATAACGGCAATATGAAAAACCTAGTGCACGATGGAATGGAATTCGGTTATTAGCTTTCGTTTTGATCAACGTCGGGATGCTTCCAGCTATTCTACAACGTCCACGATATTGCGTCCACGAAACGCGGCGAAATTAATTAATAATACATTCGAACGATAAGCGGAAATTTTATTTCAACAAATATTTAGCCTCCATTTCCTAAGTTTCCGTGCTGTATATTAAATTTTTGGAAACTATCAACGGAATGACGCAGCACGTATTCCGATCGACAGAAATTCCGTCCATTGCGTCACAGAAGATTGAAATTCTGCCTGTTCTTCGAAATACTTTTAAAATCGTTCCGAAATGAACCTCCAATCTTAAACGACCCGAGCGACGAGGAAAATAATTCCTCGCCAATGCGCTTCGAAAGAACAATAAACAACGAAAAAAGGAACGGCAAGAAATCCATTGAAAGCGTAACAGGATCTTCACCGCTGCGCCGTGCCAGGAGCTTCGCAAATATTCGTGGACAGCGGTAATCCATTACTCGATAGTCCATCGGCCGTGGTCATCAATAAGGAGCTAATTGCTAGGCGGAACCGGCAAGCCAGGCAACGAAACAATCCTAAATTCAGCGCTGTCGATTCGACTGAACAATCGATACGACGATTGTACGGTTAGCGGCACGGAACAAGAAACGAATTCCCAGTGACTACTCTATTCGAAGAGCCGATCACGATCGACCGGGTTGGTCCGAGTTACTTGTTCTACGTTGTTGCTGCGCACAAAAGGAGAAATCACAGAGGCAGAAATTTTCCATAATCGGATCTCTTATCTCACGGCGACTGACCGCCAACTGGAATCGATGATAAAGCAGGGAGCATCGCCTGCGATTTTAAAACAGTATCTCGAAAGCACTGTGCCTCAAAGGGTGCAGTCCCGTGTGGGCTTCGAAATTCTACTCCGAATTCACTATTACAAATATTTTATAATATTCCTGTGATTCACAAGTCCATTTAGTTCATAAGAAGATGTTCGCGACAAGGTTGTACTAATGTTCAAGTCAGGATTAAATGGAATCATTAAATAAATAATAAAAATCGATTCTCTATTACGTGTCAGTGCATCTAAGTATTATGCTATTATTATGAAAGGTGTTCGTGTTTTTCCCGCGAGTGCAATGACCGTCATAAATGACTTTCGAAATCTAGTCATTTTACGGTGCCGGACCGTTCCAGAAAACGGCCAACCGCGAAATGGGAACGCAAATTACGACAAAAGAGCACCATCAACACTCGCCGAATCGGGCCCACACACGCGCCAGCCTACATTTCATCCGCCCATTAAACGCCACTTTCGCTCTCATGTGCGAACTGTGTCAACTCGTTGCAATTAGCAGCTCCTTGCACGGGACTCGCCTCGAAGAAAGTAGCCAAATTTCGAGGCTCGTTGCGTTGGAACAAAGCCTCGCAGCATGGTCGCGGCGGGTACTTGCCACCGCCGCTGGAATTACGAGGGCCGCGTGCTTTTTCTAAAGCTGCAACCGCTGCGCCGAGAACAGCTACTATCGTGGAACAGTGAAACCAGGTTGAAACCACTTTCGAGTTTCATACGCTGAAAGCGACGATTTGGAAATCGGGGGTGCCTATCGCTGACGACCGGGGTGTTTGGCGCGAATAAACGCGGAGTTCGGTCATAAATCGCAGCTGCGGCAGTTTCTCCGCACTAACAACGGCGATTTTAATGTCGTATTGATTACGGACCACATGTTACGGATGTCAACTTGGTTTTGCCAAGTTTAAACAAGTTTTCGTAATCACTAATCGAAAACGAAGAGCTTGCGGAAATTGTCATGCACTATGCGTTGGAACAGACAGTTAATGCTTCGGCTGTTTGAAATTGTTAAACAGAGGAGAATGATTTAGAACGGTTGCCTTTGACGTTAGTGGATAGTGAATCATGATTTACAATTTACGAGATGTAGAAATTTCTTTAAAAATTATATGGGTCTAAGTTTATACCCAACGGTATATATATACTGTTCGTATGTGCTGTGAATGAAATGTAATAAAGAAATTTAATAGCCACTATTATCGCTATTATTATTATTATTATTATTAATATTATGGTTAAAACACGTGTGATATATACCACAGTAAATTCTTTATATCGAATGTCATCAATTTTCGACGTAAAAAAATATATACAAACCGCTGGCTACCTATATCCCTGGCATATACACAAATAACTATTCAACTATCAATGTCTTGCGTACAGATCGTCGCTTCAGCAGATTCCAGCGGAGTGTCCCGTGACGGACGACGATACGCCCGTTATGGTAAAAAGTGCGACGCCTCGCGAGAGGTGACACGCGTCAGACAAGACGTTAATACGCTCAAATCGACTGAAATTCGAACGCCGGGACCAATCCTCCCCCTGTCCAACCACCGCCCTACATTCGGCCGACTTGCGTAATTCTGTGCAGCTGCATTCTTACAGGTTCACGTGCCACGTGAATCCGGTTATACCGTTGCTCGAAACTTCACCGGCCTCGCGTAACAACACTTTCTCCTGAAATATCGGCGACCGTAAGGCGGGTACGCTACTTCCCCCGAGGCATCTCCATACTCGCGACGTCCGTTCGGGTCCAGTCAAGGTAACGATTTTACGTTCTGCTCCGCGCCAATCGAGGCAGAGTGTCCGCCGGTTCGAGCTCATTTTCTGGTCTCGAGACAACGTGGCGGGCAGGTGCGCGTCCCGTGCACCCCGGTAATTGTGGTTCTACCGCCGGTATCGGCCAGGTGTACGGGATGTTTCATTCTAGAACGGTCACTGCGCGACACCCCGGCACCGCGATTATCGCTAATGCGCGTCGGCCTACTTTCGCGGATTAGCGTGGCTTAGCTTATGGGCGAAGCCTGCGGACGCTCGAAATTACATGAATTGTGGTGGCCATTGCCGGTCGTTATCCTCCCCGGTGGAATGGGATGTCTCTGGTCACGGGGACGATTGTTGGTAGTTTTTTTTTATCGTATTTATGAGGGGGATGAAGAGTTTGGCGATTAGGTGTCGCGATTGGTTTTGATGGAATTGTTGGAAGAGCTTGCTTGACACGACTCTTGAATCGGTTTGAGGCTCGACGCTGGTAATGAATTAATTTAACGTTGTGCGATAATTATGCAATGGTCGTTGTAGCTTTTAACGTCGCGCACTTCGTTACTGTGCAGCTCAGTTTTAATTGGATTATTGTTAGATCCGCAAACGTGGTTCACGCGCGATAATGGATTAATTAAAGGTTGGAGAATTGTCCGGACGAAATATTAATTATTGTCCCGATAATAATTATTATGTTCGTTCTTTTCCCTTTTTTCGGACCGGCAAAGAAAATTTGTTTCTGCGGTAGGTTCAAGTCACATGATCATCCCGTTTGTTTAAAATTTGCAACGTGAGCAATCGGATATTATGAACAAAGCGATGAACGGAGATGCCGGTTTCGGTATGAAGTTCCTGGGCTTTAAATGGATCACGCTCACCCCGGCCCTATTAGTTCCGCTGGGAAAAATGTTGTTTTTAAAAACTCCACGTTACCGCGTAGTAATAAAAACTGTTCGCCGAAATTGCTGGTCAGGACATTTCACGTTCCAGTGCTCGTTTACATTCATCGGTCCCAACAGCTTGGGCTTTATGGTTACTACACGCGAGAACGGGCACTCGAGTTGCAGCTTCCAATAATTAAGAAAACTTATAGAGCCCAGCTTTCGTTTCACGCGTATGCCAACGGTTTCGATACGGTCCACCGCGTGCAAGTTATGAAAGGAATTGTCCGAGAAATTAAATAATCGAATCTAAAGATTCGATAGTGATCATCGTTTCAGTCATAGCAGTAATTGCACCGGTTTAATAACGCGATATAATTTTCTTACTTCCATAGGCAACCCTCAACTTCAATTACCAATCGGACAAGAAAATTTGAAACGTGGTGCCCCGAAGTAAAGAATAGCGAAGATTTTGCTGGGGATCGTGCAAAACACGTGGACAACCAGCCGGCGAAAAAGCGTGTTACACGCAGGTATTCATTTCGACAACGCCGAGCGCCAAATGGTGCGCGCGAAACAAAAAATTGGACCGCTTCGATATTCTTGTGTTCGCGATTTGTCATCGCGTGCAAACGGCGCACATCCGTCGCACAAACGTGACAACAGTTTCATCGTAGACGCGGCCAACAAAATCGGCTGCAATACAATTCGAAAGTCCGCGTCTATGTAACGTCTATACATATGCATAAGTAGGGAGGCCGGCACGACGTTTCGCCTTTTAAAAAATTGCATCAAGGGGTCGGTGCAGCTGCTGAATGACAACAACAAGATCGATCGATTGATAAATCGGTTGTTTTCACAGCATTGTACAATAGATACGCGCGTTTCATGGGCGACCTTCCCCGCCAATCAATCGATTGCGTGTTAAACGTTTGACAAACGGGGCACGGTGTTTCATAATTGCTTGCGACTTTCCAACGATTAAGTATCCATTGTACTCTATTCTTTTTTCCTCTCTCTAGCTACACGAATCGGTGATCTCATCTCCGGGCGTTTACTATGACCGAACGTAATCGGTGTTACATAACACGCTCTCTTGGATCGTTCGGGTACCGAGGAATCTTCCTGGATAAAAGCGGCGCGGTGAAAGTGTTCGGATGCATTGCCCCTATAATCGAAGCCTTTCACGAACGGAAACTCTTCCGACCGTTTAAGAAGAAGCTCCGTGTGCATCGAAGGACTTATGACATTAACAGGAACATTCACACGAATCGTAAAAACGATAACGCGGGGATACACGGTTGTAAAATATCGTAAACAGCTCTTGATTTCCGCATCGTTGTACGTGGTGGATACTGAACAAGCTTAAGTTTACGAGGCAATTATTTCGATCGTTCGATGGAGCACGATGCGTTTCGGTTTTAACGAAATTATTGACACACATTAGTACAAAAATTGCGAATAGTTGGGCAATTAGGTGTACTATCTCGCGCGGCAAAGGCATAATTTCCGTCTGGGACCGGCAGCATTGATTTCTAAATTCTAATAAGATAGGAAGCATATATAAATTAAATCGTATCGCAATGTATAAAATAAATAGGGACACGAAGCGTTACGGCACAATATATTTGATTTCCGTATCGCCGAAAGATCAGGACGATTCTATTGAAATACACAGAGAGATAAGAGGTGCTTGCGACGCTCGTTATGCATATTTAAACAAATGTTTTTCAAGAATAAGCAAGTTGCAACACGCACATTAATTAACTTAAACAAAAAGGAGAGGTCAAAGATGATCTCTATTCTCCCGCGTTTGTAGCGAGGAATTTTCACATGATGGAATCAGCCTCCCGATTACAGCTGTGCCAGTCATGTGTTTAAAATATTCGTATCCTTGAACGCGTCTATTGACATTTTTCCTTTGAACGGCGTGCATTGGACTGTACTTCTGAATGGTCGCAGATGTTTGTGGAACTACCGACGCGGATTTCATGAATATGAATGAACTTCTTATTATCCGAGTGAAAAGAAACTAACCGTATTTGAATAGTATCCCTGTTCAAATATTCCCGATTCCATTTTTTGGGGGAGGAAATGCAAACAACTTTGGAAATAAGGCAAATCAATCGTGTCGTTTATAATATAGTTAAATAGCGGTGTAAAGAAAATGAGAATTTTTCGCGGCATCATCACAAGGAGCATAACATAAAAACATCGTGTCACAATAAAATGAATCGGTCTTATCCAAGGCAGATCAGACCACTGGCCGACTTAGACGGATGATATGGATGCAATCTTCGTTACTACACAAACTTTAACAGACCAGTCTGAGAACAGAGGTAATTTCGTGTTATTTCTTACGGATCGTGGTCCAAGCTGAGCGATGGAACACGATCTTTCGCCTTTTTGGTATATGGAAGCGAAGAAAAGAAATTCACACGATAGAAGCGTGATTATTATCTAGACCGATTTAATAAGAAGTTGCACTATTCGCGACGTGTCGTGGAAAATCGTGAAAGTGAAATCTGGACGACGGAATTCGAGGTAAAATGTCATTTCTTAATTCGCAGTCCTCGCGACTGTGACTTATTGTTAAATACATCGCGCCGGTTTTAACACAAAGATACAATTAATCATAATGAAAAACAAGTCAAACAGCATGATAAATAGTGGAATGTTATTTGCAGAACTAATTATGTATTGTTACATGCTAACGAGGAAATCGATTGCAACACAGTTTGAAGTAGGACTGTGGTTCATAAAATTTGAGGTCAAATCCCTCTGAGATCGTGGAGTGTTCCCATTTATGTAGGTTACTCGATATATCACTTCAAGGACCGACGTGGCTTCCTACTTAATTTTTGCTCGGCCAATATCTTATCATTGACAATTATAGTATCATAAATTAAAATCTTTCGAAGATATTGGAACAAGGACTCGCAATTTATTGGTCCATCCATTTCAACCAAAGGACACGTAACATTTTCGTAGATATTGCGCCACAGGAAAATGGTCACATTTTCGTATTGGATTTGTTGCGAGTCGTCCGGAAATCCTTGGAGATCGCCTTGGACGCCTTGGAGAAAGGACGAGTTGCACACCGGAGAAAATTATATAAGACATTGCTGGACAGAACAGTATCATTCACCGTCGCTCCGAAAATAGTCGTGTTTCGTACAACAATTATCCTTGTTAAATAATTCTTATAAATGTTAAAATATCATCTAAATTTTCCAGTGGAGTCCAGGGATTTACGTAATAATCTTTGTCTACAGACTCAGTTAAGAAATCTTTCACTTGTAACTGCTCGCATGTAAAGCAAGTCATTGCTGTAAATGTTATTATTATGTTAACGGCCTTCCAGGAAGCCACGTCTTCTTGTTCCTTTCCCTTTGGGAAGATCGAAACAAAGATAGGGTCACAGAGAGGGACAACGTATGGTCTCCAGTGGAAGACACCCGTAAAACTGGTTGCGCATGGTACCCAGAACCGGACAATTAGCGGTTTAACATACAATGGATTCGCGTGCAATTGACTCGTGCTCGAATCAGCGGCCGTTCGCACCACGGATTCCGGTAATTAGAAGTTAAAGCGGATGGAACGCGATACGCGTTTCCCGTTTTTCGTTCGTCACTTATCCCACCGTCAGTTAAAAGCAAGGTGCTATACAGAATCTGTACAAATTGTGACGTTACTATTATAATAAGATGTGAAACATGCAATTCTGTCGTGGCTGTTCATTCTATGCAGTGGACAGAAACTGTTGGGTAAATTAACTAATTTTACCTTCACGTAAGGTGTGATTCACGAGGAAACTATGTATTTCTTTTTGTTTATGACATGTTTATGGATAAACGTAAAAGTATATTTCGATTGGGACAATTGCTTATTTCCACGTGCTACTTTCAATTGCACAAAAATGTAACAAAACTCGTTACCTTCTGCAACTCTTTTCTTTAATAATAGCTATAATTTGATTAATACTATTTTGGTATTATTTATCTTTGCTACGTGCAAGCTATTTATCTTATTCCATTGCTCTGTGAGGTCCACGAATAATTGGAGTCGAGTGGAGTAAATGTTAGAATAATATGAAAGATCTGAAGGCCGTTAAGCTGTAGCGGTGGTTGAAAGATTTGGATTGTAGAGTATTAAATATAAATCAACAGAGATACGGGAATCCATTTCTCTTTTACAGCGAGCCGTTTCAATTTTGTGAAGCACGAAAAGACACGGCTAACGGAGTTCGCGGGTATAATATGCACAACGAAGTCGAACTCTAAACTAATTAAACGTTGAAGCGCAAACAAAACAAGAGGCACGTCTACGTGAAGTATTGCACGACATAATAGTAGTCGAAGACATAACGTAATCGTAATATAAAAAAAGGAAGCTCGAGTTAATTATGAAATATAATTACACTCTTGTACGATAATTATAAAGAACACACACATTCGAGGATGTTACGTCCTCGCTATCAATTTTTTGCTGACAATGCTTACGCCGAATACCACGTGAACGTTGAACGATGCGTAAAAAATGATGCTCTCAAGCGAACGAAATTTGCCCTTTCTTAGACACATTTTCAACTTTGAACCTTCGCCATCGTCGCGATCGATCCACGCATAAAAACCTGAAATATTACCGCAACGAAATTAATTGCCGCGCCGCGATATTCAGCGCCGCACGACTCCGACCTTCGATCGATAAGAGCTGCTACGCGTGAAAATATTTTCACGGCGGTACGGTCTCCGCTGAACAAAAGTGTCTCGATATGATGGGCGATGTGAAAGGGTATGTCGCGAAGTCGGTGGAAATATTGAAGGGGATGCGATTGAATGCGCTTTGTCTCGCTTACTTTCGCGGAAGGATTTATTTGTTTTGTTCGTTGCGACGGGTTGAAGTAGAGGGATGTGATTCTCTTAAATGGTTTTTTGTTTGGTAAGAAGGGCCGATGGTAATTATATTTGTACGGGGGAGCCATTCGCGATATGAAGGCAGGGTAGAAGGGACTTCAGAGGACGATTATTGTTCGCGGAGGACGTAGCTGGTTGGAATGTGAAAATTGAAAGGAAAGGGGTTGATACGATGATAATTGAGTGATTTAATTGTTAATTCAATATTCTGCTAAATAGCCGTTGAGAATTGGACAGTTTAAGATCTGACGAATAATGAAATGCCATAATCGTATATTTTTAGGATACCTTTTAATGCCGTCGTGTTTTGTTTTCCCACGGAAAAGGTAATGCACTAACACCGGCATCGGGTATTTAACTGGTTAACTAATTCATGGGTAATCCATTGTTTATCGCCGGGAAGCAGGAGTGTTATACATTTAAAATAGATGACGATTATAACGCATAACAGTGTAGAGTGTAAGCTCTAGCGAAGTGCCCGAAAAACATCTCGAAATATCCTACTTAACTCTGATAATCATTGAAACATTCAAATATTGACTGATTCATGAGTAGCTTAATATTGTTTCTCAATTGGAAAAATTTGAATTTCTTAAATATTCATATTTTAACAGTATTTGAATGTGGATTATTTCTCCGGACAATAGTTTCATCGGACAACAAAATTTGTATTCGATTTTATTTCTTGGAACGGAGAATACGCATTTAAAGAAATACCTACTGTTGTCCTTACGCTACCTTACGCTTACGCTATAGATATAGATTTTCTGTATGCTATTATTCACATAAATATTATTATATAATTCACGTTACATAATGCTAGGCGATAAGTAAAGAATTTAACAACACTGCAATTTATGATAATAAATGTTGAATATGGCAAATATTTTAGCCATTGAATCAGGACGTTTGTAAGTATATGGGCAACTGAAGGTATATACTTATGCGTAAAGTAAGAGGAACTACCTCTTTCTCTTGCAAGGCACATTCATAATAATCTTCTCCAAGGATTGAATGCAACATTTTTAACTTTGTACCTCTCGCTGTGTAATTTATAGCAATACAATAAATCTCCTGTTCTGCATGGCGAATGGATTACAACGGTAAAATATAGCAACTTAAACACGTTCATTTTACAAGCACCCCACATTACTTAACACGATTATCGACAATTAACACTTAGTTATACATTTGAAACAATTGAACAGTCAAATTGCTGTTTTCCAGATATTTTAAATTTCTTTCATAAAATAAATTACCCACCGTCATCTTGAAATCAGGCAAAAGGAATCTTCGATATTATATAAACCGGACATCTTAAAATAGAGAAAGTGGATGCCATTAATTCCAGCGCCCATACGGATAAAATATATTTTTCTACGCAAATTTTTTTGGTAACGCGAGGCACTTCAAATAATACAAAAAGAGAAAATATACCTTTACGATAAATCTTGTAAAAACGTGCGATTGTAAATTTACGAAAAAAAGGTTCCTATAAAAAGGCACTGACCAACCAGTTACATTTGACATTCAAGACGATTCCTTTCTAGTTGAGCAGATGCAGATGACGCTCGTATGTACCATTCTTTATCGTCAATAAATAAAATAGAAGAGCCAGCTGAGAGTCGGTGTCATGATCCGCCACGATGCCAAGCGGATAACGAGGATGATTGCAGTCTGCCGCGGAAATTTCGTGCAGTGAGTAAGCGTTTACGTGTCAAGGACGAGATCCGTCCGAGTTGTTTCGGGACCAGTCGAAAAAAATCGAGAAAGAAACGGAAAGAAATATCTTTACCAAGAGCGAACCACGATGCAGTGACCTGGTCACCATTCTCATGCTAATTCTCACGGACACAACGAGGCGGAAACCTTGAATTCTGCCCACGAATCTGAACGTCTAGAGTCTAGACGATTCTCTCGCGTTCGCGAGATGCACGAATCAATCTCGAACGATGGTCAATGATTCCCGATGAACAAAAACAGATTACAGATAGATCTTTAATTTCTGCTTTGTAATGCTGGAATTTGGTTTGTGGTATTCGAAGGTTCATTATGAAAGGTGCCTTGTTATTTTACTTTTTTTTTTGGTATAGAGAATCCTGTTGAAGAATAGATGAAAGATAAAAGAATTGTAGGATGAAAAATGTAACAAGTTGTTCCCACATTAATACATTGTTGGAATTAAAAAGGCTGCCAAAATTTGTGGAAAATTCAGAAATAATTATTTTATTTATTACAGTGATCTTGTCAAATCAAATTCGTAATGTTGTACCTGACTCGATATGTACCTATTTATAGTTACTTCTGTTTCTATAACAATTTTTCGACATTGTCTTGGGGATAGTATTTCCTCACAAAATGGATAGTCATTTTGGCGATAACAGAACTGCGAAAAAATGCAACGGTTTAGTTTTAACACACCTTTGATAACTTTTCGTCTAGATAACTCGGATATTAATTTTGTTCTTTCAGCACTCTAATATTACCTTTCTGTCGGTCTTCCTAAAGATCTAAAACTTCCCTCTCACCACGATTTGCCAGCTGCAAAGAGGCATCATGACTTCATCTCCGCGAACACATTCACTTTTCCTTGCACTTATGTATAACGATTGCACGATGAATTAATATATGTATGTGCAGTTGGTAATAATTATATAAATCGTAATACAGTGCAAGTTTATTACTGCTATGAATTCTAGATATTAAATATCAACGAACAAATCAAGTCGAAAGAAGTCGATTTAAAAACCTTGAAGTAATACTCGGTGCTTGGTCAAATTTTTCTAAAATTTATTCAACACTCAAAGTGCAACTTAAGACTATTCAAATTGGCTACAATTTTGCGTTTAGCTTACAAATTCAGACCGCTACAAGGGTCAACAGGGTCTGCAGTGTAATTGGACGGTGAAAATCAAGCTTGTGTTTGAAAAGGGTTTAAAGCGTGATTTCGAGGGTAATTAGACAGCTTGGTTTAACGGGTGTACATGAGAACTCTAATCCTTTAACCGAGGTATTCAGAATATGTGCTTTCATATGCGCAGCTTTTACAGGTATACACGCATGCACACGGAAACTAATTAAGAATTCGGTAAAAGTTGTAATTTATTCTCATATCAAAATGAAAAATATAGTGTTTAATTATCATTTCACAGAGACATTTCTCAATACTAATATGCATATAGTTCGGTTATACGTATATGTATACATATAACATTTGTATTTTAACAAACCAAGTATTTCCTTACTAACCATATACAATTTTCCTGATTTTACTACAATTACTATTCATTATTCGATCAAACCTGTTATCAGCATAAGATCAGCGGACACTTAGTAATATACTAAATATCGGAAAGCAAAGCTACGAAAGGCTAGGAGAAATTGAGTGAAAGTAGATAGTTATGTTAAACGCAATGCGAATATTTCACGTGGAATCGAATGAATCACCATAAAATCCACGATACACCCCGCCAGGGAATGACTTATTCAACAGCGAACGAAGAAACGTCTCAATTAAAATGCATCAAATAAACATACTCTGCTTCTCGAAATTAGCATCAAAATTAGCACACGCGACGGGGCACAGCAACTGGGGCATCAATTAGACCAAACCGTGAGAACATATTCCGTTTCACGGCGGAGTCGACTAGCAGGGCGAAGTACACTTGCCCTTAAAAGGTTAACGAGCAAGATGTTTAGCGCGGTTTAAAGTCGTACACCGATGAACTCGACGGAAAGTTCGGGATTCTTTCCGGTTGTTCCAGTTCTCTAACTCCTCGTGGAAACTTCGACGAAAAGTGCAAGCATGCGGATCGACGGCGAGTCTTGTATCATTCCCCGTGCTGTACAGAAACAGTACCCGCGCCTCTGCGATCGAAAACGAACTTGATCGAACGTCGACCGAGCAATAACCACGCATTTGCGATTAACGATAGACATCCATAGCTTGACACGCGTTCAAAAATTATTCTCCGTCTGGCAAATATTTACCGCAGTTCGGTATCCCATCGATCCGCTTTTTACCACAGACGCACGTGCTGGATCGCAATGAAATATTCACGCGAGTTATCGCGCCCCGTGGGTGCACACGCCGACGGCAGAAGTTGAAGTCGAACGAGAAGGAAAATCAATGAATCGCGTCGAAACGAGTATAACGATTCCACGGATCACTCTCATCGTTGACATCGACAGCCGACAGGAAAACAGAAGCGAGACGAACGTCCCGCGTTCCATATCGCGTAAACGTTTCCCGTGCTTATACCGTTGAAGAATGCCCGTTCATTTTTCCGGCGTCGATCGCGCGGATGTTTTGCATTTTTCCGGGCGGCGGGGACGCGAGCGATCGGCGAGAAATAAACGGGGAATAGGTGGCTCGCAAAGTGCTCGGGGATCCGTGAAAAATATTCAGAAGCGAAGGCAAATCGATTTCGAGAAATATACACAAATATATTCCTGGTCCCGTGAATGACGTTCGCATTCGCGGAACGAGGAATTGCCCGGAGCCCGGGCGAACGATAAAGTGACGGAAGAAAGAGGAACGGGGATCGGGGACGTACAGGCGGGGAAGGATGAGAAACGACGTTCTGTTACCGGCGAAAGATCGATCGTAGCCTGGATAAGTTTCGTAGCTGGAA
Source organism: Nomada fucata (assembly GCA_948146005.1). Taxonomy (NCBI): domain Eukaryota; kingdom Metazoa; phylum Arthropoda; class Insecta; order Hymenoptera; family Apidae; genus Nomada; species Nomada fucata. Next base: position 9,434,345 of record OX411275.1, on the reverse strand, counting down.
ATCAAATTTTCGGCGGCGTTTCGCAGCGGAATCGTAAGATCGATGTCGAATCCGGAGTCTGAAAGTAAAAGCGCGTAAAGGGGAGGCGAATGGAAAGAGCGACGTGTGAGAGGCGCGCTTGAGGGGACGATGAGTCTGACTAAAACTGTGACTTGAAATAAAACGAATGGATCTTGACGGATCGCGGGTGTCGCGGAAGATGTGATCGAGGCTTTGATGCTTTGTGGATTCATGGAGAAGTGATATAAGGAGTGCGCTATCGGTGCGGGGCGTTTTTGAAAATGTACGCCCACGTGGTTTTAGATTTGATAAGTTAGTGTTTACGACAGGTGTTTCAGAAATTTTGATTAGAAACAATAGATATAGCAGATTAGAGAATATTGTAATGACTTTGTTTTAACTGAATTGGGCTACATGGAGATTCGATGCATTGCGTGCTTTTGGTGTCGAATCCAATTTATTATTTTTCTAGTTGAATGCAATATAAATTCTTTGATACCTTAATTGCGAACGGATATCGTTTACTGTTGCACGAAGTGGAGACGAATTGAATTTATTGTCAATCGAGTTAAACAATTTTACAGCTGAGCACTTTGTTGCGTCGAGCAGGGTGCTGTGTACATCAAAGATAAACGATGACAGTATGGATAGCTTTGCTGAATAATACAGACAAATGTGTTTCTGTTATTGGAATCCGGAAGTCCAATTATCCGATTTCGAAGCTCTCAATGCCCCTATTAATTAACGTCTTAATCTCAATTAACTTGCGTCTCCATTAATCGACGTAATCTTCAATTATTCAGAAACGGTCCGGGCTAGTCTTCACGAAAGCTGTGTATATACCCCAAATCCACCCCTCATAACGTTCGATCGCACGATGTTCCAGGTCAACGTTGTCCTCCAAGTAACTCCGAAATAGTTTTGCCGAGCCAAACTACACTCGAACAGATCGGTTCGACAACATTCGAAACAATGACTATGCTCGTAACGAAATACAGAAAGATCACACGGCTGGAAAAAATTCGTTAGATAAAAAGTTCCGTACAAAACGTAAAAACAGAAGTGGAGAAATATATAGTTAATATTTTATTTCTAACAAATCAACAGGATTTACGAAGCTTTCAATGTTCCTGATATGCTTTTAGAAAAATTTATCCGTTTTAATGTTCGAGGAGGAAGCAGAGTAATGGTAATCCTCCACGCATAAATGCACATTATTCCCGAAGAAGATCACACCTTTTCAACGAAAACGCTTATCAACCACTGACGAGCACCTTGACACCAAGGCATATAAATCGAACCCCACCAAAAATAAAATACAAAAAAGCTACCAATGACGGCACGTTCGCCACGGGACTTACAATTAACGTCATCTTGGACCAACGAAACCGAAGAATCCGTACGTGCCACAGGTCCCAGGAATACCCCGAGAAAAGCTTGAAATTCGTAATGAAGGAAGCACGCTGGGGAGGAAAAAAAAAATGTGTTCGAATTCCCACGCGACAGAATTCTCGCGTAATTCCTCGAGCAGAATTCCAGCGTGTCGGCAACGGGCGGCTGGAATTGCGACATCCCCGATTGGCAGCCGTCCACCTGCCCGCCCTTCGATCCACCGATAAATCGCCGTCTGGAAACCTTTTCGACCTGCTCATGGACATTGTCCCTCCGCCACCGCCGTCGTTGCCATCGCGTGGAATCCCGCTCGCCCCGCGAACAATCGGCTCGTTTGTCGATCGTTCGTACGTGCGAACTCGACGGGCTGCAGTACACGTGGTCGTGCCACGAGGATCCCCAGGTACTCGAGGATCGAGGACCCGCCACTAATTACGACAGATTAATACGACAGATTAACGGTGTCGGACGGCTAATGAAAACCTACTTAGCACTTTCGTCATCCACGATACATTGGGTTCACGATTCGTGAAAAATTCAATTTGATTATTGACGTTGCGGTTTTAATGCTGCACGAAAAATAGAGCCGACTATGCTGGCGAGATACGGTGCAAGCTTTTTAAGTAGTAATAGTCGTTGTTTTTCGTAATTTACTGATCGTTTCTTGCGAAGTATTGGCCAACTTCTAAGTATCGGACATCTTATTTTATTTGTTCGATTAAATTTTCATTGCGGAGAAGGCGTTTGATTTCTTCTTGCTCTTGGCGTGGCCGCAAGCGAATTGTGCAATTCATTGCTCGACTTAGCTACCGGAAACAAATCTTAGGTGAGTAGAAATCAACGTCTACGGTCTAGACGCGGGTGAGAAGGAGCTGAAAAGCACAGGCAGAGCACCTGAAAAGAGGTGGAAAATCAATTCCCGGAGAGCCTGGATCGCAGCTTGCTCGATAATTCGTGCGAACACCCTAGACGCTTACACCTCGTTTGACACAAGAGAACCTACCTTAGGTGTCGAACATCAAAGACGCGCGATGGGTCCATACACCCTTCCAACCATCTTCGACGCGAATAGATTCTGTTGTTAATAACACGGCAAGATTTCATCTAGAATTTCACAATAGCGCGGAGAACAATAGCAACGATATGTGTGACCTCGCAAGGGAAATTCTACTTTAATGTTTTCCTGTCGCGAGATGAGTAATTTCAGTGGGTACTAGTATTCCATCTTGCTTCAACCTTTTTACTCGCGAGGAGTCGTATAAAGTTCCATTCATCTATGTCGCACTTCGCGCTCACGTTAGAGCAATATTAAACGCGACAATATATGTTTGATATGTATAAAATATGTTCGATCGTTAATAAGCAATTAATGGCGATGTTCATGATTTAAGTTCGCGCTCCCACATGAATCTTGAAAACGAACGAAGTACGGGAAATATTTATGCCGTATTGATTTCTTTACTTTTCGCACGTTTTACTTGCAAATCCCTGCGAAGCGGATATTTTTATATTTATGCACTTGCAGATATTTTTTAAGAAATTGTTCTGACGGAAAGGCCGGACGTTATTTTCTTTTTAAATACTATTTCTCTGTTTCTGAGTGCCGGCAACTGTTTCACAAAATCCATCGAGGCGAAAGATTTCTCGGTTCTGACAACACCAAAGCAGCGCGGTAACCAAGAAATACAATTCCTTGCGCTTTCAAACCTGCGAGCTTTTTAAAAAAATCAAGAGTTTTCGCCAGCTTCTCCGACCGATACACAGCTGAAAATATTTCAAAGAGATTTTTCAAGTAATTCAGAAACGGCAACGAAAATTCACGCGGACACCGATCAATCGTCACGGCGGTAAATATTTCAAGCGAGAACGTTGCCAGTACGTGTATCAAATACATTTTTAATCGCTATAAAAGCATCGGTTCCCGCCTGCAACGTATAAATAACGTGCACCGCCGATTATTTTCTGCTCGAAAGCAAGCTTGAAATAAAAACGGAAGTGACTAAAATTCTCCGCCGACAATTACAACTGTTGGTTTGACAAACTTTTCCCCTCCCTGTAGCCAGCGGACAGTGCTGGCGAGAAAGAAAAAAAAACCCACGGCACCTAAGTTTCCTCCTGAAGCGATCCGCCTCGCTTTCAAAGTCAGCCTGCTCAATAAAAACTTCGGCCACGAACATAGGGACTCGTCGCCAGGGCTCGTATCGTCGGCGTTATTCAGCAATGAAAGCGGACTACGTCCTGACAGTCGAGTAATAACGCTTCCGAACTACACCGGAAGCTGTGCTCCGTCGCACGGAAGCGGCTGGCCAACTATACCTAACTTCATTAAAAGTTTCGCCGAATTTACCGAACGGCCTGTCGAACGCTTAACGTGGCTCGAAATCGGTTCTTTCGTTTCGCCACCGAGGGAAAGGTTTCGATTAAAATGTCACGGAACAGGATGCACGGTTTGATGTATGGAAATACACGAACGGTTCGAGCGGAATTGTTTCTAACAGTTGTTGATACGGTTTGCATGACGTGTGACCGGTTTAGTCATTCTAACAGGTTTAGCAACGGTTAAGGACCGTGGTTGGACTTCCGTTGTGGAGAAACGAGGATCCAGCTGTGTCTTTTCCTTTTAGTTCTCAAGGTTTGCTTCTGTGCGAGAATTGGCGCGCGGTTGGAAGCTATCAGTGAAATTTTCCAAGAATGTTTCACTGCCACAGCCTGCCAGGATAGGGTTAGGTCGAGGCTTGGAAGCACGGGCCTAAGATTTATGGGGTGGTTTCCTTGAATAATTGGAACCTTGTGTGTGTTCCGCGTGGGGTGCGCTATGTAAAATATCGTTGACTGTTCGTTATGAGGAAAGCGTGTTGAAATTATATTAGTTTCTTTTTTTTTTCGAAACGCTCCACTTTGCGTGAGGAAATCGGAAGGTGAACCAGAGAAGAGTATCTTGATTTGTATCTAATTTCATATTACACAATGGTTATTGTGGAACAATTGATTGTACCAATTCGATTACTGAATTATGATCTAATTTCGAGTGTTATCTGAGTAGTATTTGAGCGTATCTCGCTCTCACCGTTTCGCACTCGTGCCCTCGATGTACTTCGAAATGAATAAGCCAGAGACAGATAACAAGGAACAACTCCTGAAAGTTCAACTACGATCCCACGACAGCTAACTATCCATTACTAAATCTTCTTAAAGATTAACATACAATTAGAATTTGTCAATTGGTTCTCAGGAAACTTTTGTATCTGTATTCATACAATGCCAATTAATTTCGTTTTTTTATCCGCGTCTATAATCTAATTTCGTGTACAGATCTTGTTGCGCAATGAGAATATTAAAAGTACAGTAAATGGTGCTATATATTATTAGCTAATCAGAATAACTTTTTCTCATCGCTCATAAGGATAACCTACTTCCTTGGTTAGTTCGACCAACGAATACGAAAATGAGGAGGAATATTAAAACGTTCGTACACTAAGGTCATAGTAGAAATTTAGCCCTTGGTCAGAAATGGCAATTATACCACAAATCGGAAATTTTGAATGAAAATGAACCAATGTCACATTCTAATAGAAAACGAACATAAAATAAAGAATATCCTCGCATTTTCTTGAATTCCCCACACGACACTTCTAAAATAATCAACTTTATAACGGCACATTAAAAGTGAAGGAAGGGTTCGTCTTTAAACGTTGCAAACGATAAATTACAATAGCGTTCATCTAACACAAACGCAGTCCTATAAACCAGGAAATCCTTTACCCCGCGAAAAGAAAAGAAACTATTTCGCTCACAACATTTATCCTTTCTACGTTACCGTAGATAAGTGCGCACTGATCCATTCGTTTCACAAGTATTTCTATGATTTGATCACCCGAAGTTGAACGAAACATTTCAATGTCCATTCTGGATACATTTCATTTATACGGCAGATCGTTCTCTCAAGATCAGAGGAAATGAAAGAGCGGGAACTACTCGAATTCTCGAGTAAAGACGTTTACGACGAACGAGTTAAGTTCAGGATAAGGGTGGCTTTAAGTTTCCCCCACGAGGAACGCTTCCAAAGTGGTCGTAGTCGACGGAGCGGAATCGATTTCTTGATAGACGTGCGCACTGATTCACGACTATAACGCGACCTCGAGTACGACGCCGATGAGACGACGAAGCAAGAGGACCACGTTATCACTTTAATCGTCATTGTCGCTAATGAAATTCATTAGAATTCCTGGGCAGCCGACGGCGATCGACATCGTCCGTTACCATCGACTATCAAGAATCGATAAAGGAGACATTCTGCGAGTATTGGATGATTTTATATTCCGGCCTTTGAATATCGGATCGTTCCGCTCCGTCCGATAATTCTTTCTGACGATATTCGTATTATTATTAATGTGTACGACGGGAACTTTCAACGGTTTTATATAATGTAAAGGTTGTAATGAAAATGTTATTTAATTTACGGCAATGTATTCATCTATGCTGATTTATGCTACAATAAAAATGAACTTACCTTTGATTGCGAAATAAAAGGACTACTACGAAATTTGATTAGATATCTCGAGTGAGATAGTTTATTACAATATTTCCCGCAATCCGTCCTTAGATCGCTCCACTATTTACGTAACTATGTTGATTTAGTCGTCACATTCAAGTTACTGTCCTTACATAGGTTACTTTATAATGACTTCGCATGTGTTACACGAATACGGTCATAAATATAAGATGCTCATAAAGTATAATAGTACATTAAAATGTGATGAGTTCTCAATTTTCTATTCAGGGTTTCACTTTATGATAATGAATGGCCCTACAGTTGTTAATCTTATAATGCAAGAAGCGAAAGCTGGCCGTATCAAGAATTTCATACAGATTTTACATTTCATTTCAACCAACATATAATTGATACTGTAAAACTGTTCGGTAAATATTATTCTTCCTCTAGTTTCATTTTAATGGTACCCTCTGTACCTCTTTAACAAGATACCTTAACATTCAGAACAAAAATATTATACGTTAATATAATTTCGCTCGCCAGCGTACGGGGTACTAAACACAAGAACACTATTCACAAACATACATCCGCTTTCGCATTAAAATGTAGACGATGGATGTTGTTGATTATTATAATAATTGTGTCATGGTGTAAAATGACTCACCGTCTTTCAACCGCATTGATGTTCGAGTATGCATTGTCGAAGCGCTAACTAAGGCAACGAAAAGACGAAACAAGCCGACGAATGAAAGACGAACTATCCGGTCGCGTTTCGCAATGCACCGCGGAACACCGTTGCACTGAAGGATTTTGAGAAACAATAAAGCGCTCTCGTTTCTCTGGTACTTTTAATTAATCAGAGCTGGTAACGATGCTCCGCAAAGAAAGGGATCATGGAAACAGTCAATAGGGGGAGTACGTGTTCGTCGAGCCACGCAACACACCTAATTAGGTGGCACTATGCTAATTGGATTCGTGTTATTTCGAACAGGTATCTCCGTTACCCTTAAAGAAATATTCGGTAAAGCCACAAGTCTTCATGTTTCGGGTGCATGGGTTGTTTTTATTCGAAAGGACAGCGGTTTGGTATTTATTCTATCCCCTTTTTTGCATAGTGTAAATTGGCAGTACTGGTAACGGGATGAGAAGCGGTAGGTTGTTTTAATGTCGTTAATGCGTTTCGATATAACTAAATGCAACATTCTCATATCTATTTACATTTTTATCATTTATACCTTGGATTACTTTCTATATATAATACTTTCCAGAGCAAATTCTGTCAAATTGCAAATTATACTAAAAAAAAAGAATAGTATCTTCACTAAATTCCTATAAGGATAGGATCAGACAGCTGGTAGAACATTAAAGAACAGAAGTAATCATTAATATCGATTACATTACTCATTGAAAAAAACTTGTCTGTAAAAATACTATAGAGATACCAAATAAAGAAATAATAAAAAAACTTTCCGCTCAACCTATCATTATCCAAAAGGGCTTCCGAAAAATTTACCCAACACTCATTTATACATCCCCAGAGAATCGAAGGGGTTGATCAATTCTTGTCTTATCCCATTTTCACTGTTATTCTAACACGATGCGAATATTAGTAGTACAATTGCGTATCCATATTCTACTTTAATGTATGCTTAAATAACGTCATACTGAACCTTCCTGGCTCAGTTATCCGCAATGCCGTCGCACAACAAAACATCCCCACGAACCGCAAAAACTCAACGAAACCGCGATTAATCACAGATTTGCAGAATCGGGGGAATTTCCGCCGCGACCCCTCGTTTCTTACTCCACAGAGGATAATGTCGCGTATTAAATCGATATCAATGGCACGGCATTCCTCGGTGGTAACGTCGTAATCCCGTATCACGCTTTTCCTATCCGTGCGCATATTTTCACCCCAGCGTTACCTGCATGCCCGGCACACAAATCGCGCCACCACCACCATCACCATCACCACGACCACCACCACCACCACCCCACTATCAGCAGAAACGTTCCGAGTTCACGTGACTGTCGCCATAAATCGAGAGGCAATTTGTCCGAACTGGTCACGCTCTTCCGTCCCTCGTGTCTCGTAATCGTTCGGGGCTAGCTTTCATTTATGCCCTGAACCTACCGTACGCCCGCTTTGAATTTCGTACGATCCCGTATAATTCTCGGGAGGAAAGCTAAGGGGGCCCCGCTGTTCCAATAGCTCGACCCCGGCCATCTGGCCTCCTTCGTCTACGGATCCTGTTGAAACTTTCTGACGACGCACTTCACAATCCCTTCAGTACTTCAATTGCTCGGTGCAGAGCATGCTAACTTTCCTATTATAATTTTATCGCCACTGTTAATGCTGTTGAGGGCACGTGGTCCAACCTAAACTCGCGGCACGGTACGGATTTACTTATTGGTGTTTTTGGCATGGTCGCGGCGGTTGTGTAGGTGCGACGGGAAGATTTGGTTCTGATCCATGGGGGAAAGGGTTTTTGTAGCTGTTCTTGTCGGCGGTGGGTAATATTTAGTTGGCGTGATTGTGTCACGGGTGGATTAGCGAGGTCTCGTTTTTGCGTGGAAGATTTAGGAGTAAGTTTGATGAAGTACGAGAGACTGATTGCGGTGAAGAAAGTTGAAGCTGTTTTTGTTCGATGAAATAATTTGTGTCGGTATATTAGGTGTTTAGTTGGATTATGTAGAAATTAAAGTTATTATTAGAACTATTATGACGATGCACAAAAAAAAAAAAATATGAACGGACAGAAGTTTTTAATTGCGAATTTCAATTGCACCCAATAAGAAGAAATATTTTACTAACAAGGTATTAGTGATATAAATGTGGGGGATTAAAAAAGTAATTAATTGTTTTTAGAACTGTCGGATAATTTGATCGATAATTATCAAAGTATTTCCCTCTAAACTGTAACGTTCTGACGTACAGTAAAATTGACTTAATTTTAGATAAAGTGTTACGAGATCTATCGCTAAGAACACGAAGAAGCATTGAAGAAACATTGAACTCACAAAGGGTGTACAAATATCGAAATCTACGTTACTCGAAGATAAAATACCTTAACTATCGCATTCCTTTTTTTCGTATAAATCGAAAAAATAATTCTTTGATCATTATTTAACAAGTACCTCGTGGTATTCAAAGCGATACTGGCAAAGCAGATAGAGAATCGACAGGAGAGAGAACTTTTTACGCGGATTAAAGAGGGGTTTCACCTCTGAGAAGGTTGGCTCGTGGATCCACCTTTAGTAGAATTTTTTCCTCGTCTTTATACGAACTTCCGTCCTTTTGTACAATTTTTCCGGGAATTCTTCAATTTCTCGAACATGAAATCGCTTGGATTTAAAGCAGTTTTTATGTAACGAACGGGGTTGTTACTTGATAAACATTTTCCTGCGAATCTAACCTTAAGCACTAGATTGCTTTCATCTTGCATACATAGTGTATAGTTAATCAAGTTTGAAAACTTCTTCTCCATAGAAATCGCAGTACTCTAACAGTTGTAGTGTATGTTTTTTATACACAGTAATCATGTCTACTATGAAACGCCGAACTGATGTTTCTGTTGTGTAGAAGTTTCCAGTATTTTACTACTAAAATAGGTTTCCATTGCACCTTCGTCAGCGTTTAAGTTCTCTTTTCATGTTCTAGAAGAGAAATTGGAATTGGAAGGTGGAAAGCCCTACAGAGTTTTTTTTTACACATTTACAGGACAAGACTATATTTAATTCAACGCAAACCATCGTTAGTTAGAACACGATTATTGAATATCATACATACATACTGTCTACGTATTATCATAACCGAATTCAATTTCAACACGAAGTCATTCGTTACGATAGTTTGTAACTTTTCGATTGCATATAATGCCTTAAGTTACTGCATTGTGTAAACTACATACATATATCTAAAACTTTAACTCCGTCGTTTAGAGATGGCTTCTATGCCCCGGTCCACATTTGAATAGTAAATTCGAACTACTAATGATATTAATAACAACTTTTCTTAGATTTCTCCCAAAATTTTATATTGACGCGCTGACTGTTCAAATTTTCACGTATGCACTATCATAAAAACTGAATCCGCCAAGGCCTTACGCATACAAATATTGTCTACGTAAGTCGCGCAGAACATGTTGAAATTTCCTGAATTTAAATTGCAAAAGTAGCCCCGATAATTTAAAGAAATATGACACGCTCGATCTATCTATTATGCGAACAGAAAGGAATGATTATCCAAAATGCAAAACTAGTACTGCGAATACCTACTAATTGTCTATGTAAAGTGTAAACTGTTGCAATGACAACATTTATTGTCAATCCACTTGCACAGTAATTTACTTACTCTCGACCCATAGTTTACAATAATTACCTACTCGAACCAGTATTACAAAACAAACGTGAAATTCTTTATGGAGCCCCAGAAGAATCTCGACACCTTCCTCGTACCGTATATTGGCGAGCTCTCTGCTATTCGAGGCGTCTACATTTACCTTGCACATAATCAGACATCATTACTCCACGGTTAACCGTATACTGTGCCAACAGCTGATGTACAAACATAAACACCAGTGCATGTATGCACACTCCGTAACCATCAAACTTATCGTTCGGTGACAATTCCGCCTATTACACGTGCTATTTGCCGCAGGATTTGAAAACACAGGTTGGAGATGAAAGACGACACTCTCTGTATATTCACCTTTGCATATCTTGCGCGGATCCAGGTGGCACGCGCACCGACTCGCGTCTCTGTTTATCCCTTATGATACTCACCGTGCATTCCTACATTCGTAGCAGAGAACCATTTCGATTACTCATCTCCTGCCGTTTGTATCTTCAACGTGCACGCTTCTGTGGGCCGTATTTGCATATATACTTTGTTCGCGATGCATCCTTCCCTCGACGGGTTTTAAAGCTCTTTCCGGCATTTGTCTGTCGGACAGGAACAGGCCGTAATGGGTATTCATCGCGCCGATTCTCTTTTCGCTTCTACTGGCCATTCATTTCTTTTAATAAAACGACTGCTCTTTCGTGCGCGAATAGTAAAGTTCCGAGCGTTCTTCGTTCATTCGTGGGTAGTAAGGTGTGACAAATTTTATAAATAGTGCGTGTGAGTGTCGCCAAGTTGATTGTATCAATTGAAAGGTGCGATGTCTTGTTATTCTTGAACGTATATTTTTTTATAGGAACGCACGATTGGCTAATATGTAGAACGAGGGATAAATAAGCATGTACTAGGACGACAGAAAAACTACGCTGAAACTAGTTTTTGCCGTCACTGTGCTATAAATTACTAAATATGCTCTCGCGGATACTTTCCGAAGCAGTAGGTATATCATTCAGCAGTGTGTTTACTTTCTATTTCAAAGTCTAAACTCGTACAAAGTCCAACCGAATTATTAAGAGATGTCTAAAATGGTCTCCTCCAAAACTTGTTGCAACAAAATGTATGCATGGTCAACGATAGACGTCAGTTGCTATATATATGCCGGAACGTGAGAATTTTTACGTTTCACTGAAATGTTCGACATTAAGCCACGGTGAAATGTTTCGAATCTATTTCCTAGGAATATAATCCGCTATTTAAAGATCGAGAAAATTACTGCCAGATGGGTGGTACGAACAACGACACTGCTGAGCTAATACGAAAACTTACAAATTCAATTCAAATTAAATGAATGCCACAATACTTGTCTCATATATATTGAAATATTTTACAACCAATATTGAATAAAAATATTGACTATTTATGTATAAAGTGAATCCCATTATATCGAGATCGAGAAACTCAATTTTATAAATTAGCATTTCAATATCTGAGCCGATTTCCGTCGGAAAGTTTCAACAATTTAATTAAACTACGAACCATGTTTAAATCGTAGCTCGCAGAATAGTTCGAAACATTATACAAAATACGAAGCTTACCACCGGGAAAATTAGCAGGATGCACGTATCATGCCCATCAGAATTCAGCTCGCGATTCCGTTGTCTTCTGAACGCGCAACATCGACGATAAGCGACCGCACGTATTTCGCGAAACGTTTCGTAGCCAGGTTTCGCCAACGAAACTTCCTCGTTTCGCGACGGGGTGATTCGAATATAATTAGACTTTCGTTTTAATTTGACTCGACGTTGATGGTGCTGTGTCGATGCACTTCCTTGCCCTGTTCTGCGTTCTCCGCGATGAATTTTCGTTGTGACGAGCCACAACTTGACTCAACGTTTTATTATTATGATGATGCACGTGTGCGCTCGAAACCGTTTCGCTAAGCAGTCCTGTGCATTCCCGTCAAACGAGTTGCAGGTTTGCTTTAGGCATACCCAATATACGGTGGAACGGGATTTTAACTGATCTGCCTTTGAAACTGAGGTTGCGCTTTGACGCAAGTGGAATCTATAAATTTATGCATAATTATGTTCTTTACATTTACATTGAGTGGAATTTGATAAATCGCAGAACAGTGGGGCTGATTTATTTCTAACGCATCTTGACGACAGGAATTCGATTTGATATTCTGAGTAATTTCGGAGAGGGACGAAGACAATGACGAAATGTGGAGCCAAATTATATCTTTCACAAGTTCTGTAAAGATACGAAATTTAATACAAATGTAAATAGGCTGGTGACATATAAGGAGAATGTGAATCGCTAATAACTTGAGCACGTGATACGACTTTAAAACGACTCGCAAAGCCGTTTTTGTACTTCATTTTTATTGTACATCAGTGTTTGGAGTTAAAAGTTATTTATTTCTTTCTTTTTCTCTGCTGGATGCACATTAGCTACGGTAAGTTATATTAAATTTTAGACAATCGAACATTTTTTTAAGTAGAAACGACTAGTCGCGCCCCGAGCAGAAACTGTATTTAGAATAAATTTCACAGTCGGAAGAAAACGGAAAAACCCAGTCATTAGGACCTGACTTTCGTTAATATATTTTTTTACTACACAGACCGAATAAAGGTCATTAGAGTTGCCTTTTTCAGCGGATTCTTCTACGTATTGCTCAACGAATTCATTAATTTACATATTTATATTTGAAGTGCAACAAATCGCATAAATACGGACTTTACATGCCGGTCGATAATTATATGGTCTGCTCTATAAATATCGTGAAACTTGTTCTGGCATACTTCTCATAAACTTGACCCTCAATCTTTCTCCCGATTCCTATTTTAATAAATCTAGTAGCTCGTCGTGCCAAGTATCGCTTTATTTTTTCAAACTCCACGTGTATCTCAGAAGTCAAAAATCAATATTCAGTATGAGGATTCTGTCATAATAATTTAAGAAATGATTCATGCAAGATCTCTAACAAGAGATTCGACGTCGATCAAGATTATCAAATCACTTTCCAGTTTCATAGCATAAACGCATTGGGGACGCGTGTCGTTAAGCACTTTAATTTACTTTCCTAATGATCAGAAAGTTCCATATAAAATCCACGCAATCGGCACATTATATAATTGTACAATATGTCCCACGAACTCTGCCAATCTGGAAGATCAATTCATCCATCTAGGAGTTGAGAAAACCTTTGTGATCTTCCTTATTTTAAATTTTCAACTATACACCAAAATGTTTCGAATACAAAATTTGCATTATTAATAGATTTTTGTGCACATTTTTTCGTAAACGTAATCTTTTCTTTTCACTCAACGTATTTTTCAGAACTATGTACTTCCGACCTTATCCCCCAGTATGCAACGTATTTATCTACCTTCTTCCCTAACGATAAAAATAATAATACAAATTTAGCAAAGCTAATAATAAAACAACACCCATAATAGTAATGTAGAAGTGACATAATAGCAATAATATATAGCTCAACAAGTTCTTCCGCATTTACCCTCCTTTCGCCAAACCACGTATCCCTTTCACCAATCTGTCACCTTAGAACCGTGCAGCTTCAGCCACGCAGGTTCCGATGGAAGTACCAACGCCAGGTAAGGACAGTCACGATTTCCATTCAAGGGGATCGTCGATTATCCAACGGCGCAGGGAGATATTGAGAATCGCGCGGCACATAATGAACGTCAGTGAAGTACGAGCTTAATAATTAACGGCGTATCCGCGGAATAGGTGAAGTGAAAACCTACGGCGAAGCATCGACCGGCAAACAATGCCTCTCATTACCGGCCATATCGAAGAGCTCAAGTCCTCGTAACGAGACGCAAGTAGCTGCATTCGTGATTTCCACCGCGATAACGCGATAATCAACCGAGCAAGATGACCTCCCCGGTTAGATCCCTCGATTCTGAATACGATCCTCATCGTTTATTAATTATGTTCCAATCGTTCCCGTGAATCTTTCGTTCGTCGCGATCACTGTCACGCGATGGCTGGTACGTACTTAGAAGTTGCAAATTGTTGTTGGGATTGAAGAAAACGGAGTGGAACGGCGTACGGTTAACTATTGATCAATTGGAAGAAAAGGGCGAACCAATTTGTACGTAGATGTAGAATATAATTTTAGGGATTGTGAAGTGAATTAAAATGCGAAGAAGTTGTTTGTATGATACATAGATAATCTGTTTGTGAAAATGAAAAATTAGTGTGCAGATATTTTTTGTTCAATCCTATTATTATTATAAGCCCAGGGTTTTCTGTATAAATTCATTTCAAGATAGTATTACACGGATAAGGTATTCTGTATCACGATATGTATTCTGAGGAATAATGTGGAATATTTCGTATTATATTTTTTGTGGGTACATCCAAGCGGGTGAATAAATATTATATCATTGGATCTGTAATGCAGCGTAAAATCTTCCATTATGAATTTTTTTGTATTTTCATTTGCAACAGGATTATATCTCAGGCCAATTATTAGTGTCAGCCTGTATAAAGGATTATCTAGTATTTATGCAAAATACGTGAATGCGGATAATATTCCTTAGTTTTCTTTGTTCAAATTAATTGTGCACTTGCTTGCGTGAGTCCACTGCATGTGGCATTCGAGATAAGTATGAAATAGATGGAATAAAAAAATGTATTAGCATACCGTATATATTTGACGCTGTGTATATTTTTATTTGAATATTTCATTTTGGAAAAAAATTCCTTCCTAAACCCAGCAAACCAGTGACACTTTAATTCCTGTAACGATATAACATTTTTTTTTCGAATTCGCTCTAAAAAATGTTTCCAAGGTACCATCCTTTTGAGAGGAATAACATTTTTTTTTGCAGTTCGATATTGACGTATTCCATTTGTACGATCGTAAACTTAAAATTACATCACAGTGAAGGTGATACCCACTCACACCTTAAAAGGTAAAGCACCCAACATTGTGCTACCACCAAGACAACGCTAAGGTGAAAGCATACTCCTGCCATTTTGAGTTTTTACTACTTTGAAGAAAAATTACCCTACCGCATAGTACTATAAACGTTCAAACAAAGAAACAAGAAAAAGAATTTATCTTTGCGGTAAAATCCGAAAGCTTCGTAGGAATCATATTAAAAATCGACATTCTTATACGTATCACATAAACGTTTAATTTCTATTTAATGGAGAGAAAATGCTGCTCTCGTTAAACAATTATTTCAATGAGTTTTCGCCAAAGAAAGTGCAAAAGAAATATTTATGAATCTATTCCTTCAACGAGATACCAATTATTAAATAAACGTAAACCATTTTAAGACAATTGCTTAGTAATCACCCAATGTATATACGCATAAAGTAATAATCTCTCTAACGTATACGCGTGCGAGACCTGTACTGCGGTACTTCAAACAAATTATGTTCATATTTGAAATAATGGTTCCAGTAAAGCACAACACCTGGTCACTTGTAGTCTCCTTGTACATCTATACGTACACGTGCATATGCATTAGTGTGTAGAAACAATAATTCTATCCTTCAATAGATGCATAACTACCAAGTCATTAAACCTCGTTTGACACATTAACGACTCAGTCACGTCACACGTCTAACGTCAAGGCTACCATTCAATTTTTAATTGTCAGTCCTCACTCGTCACTTCAATTGCGTGTACTCTCAAAACCATTACACGTGCAACATTTTCACACCATACAATTGCACAACATCAATGCCCCGTGCATCTTCGCAAAATTCATTCAAACACGTACAAATACACTCTCTACTTCCAACGAAGTGCTCATCATCCAACAGCTACTCAATCTCCGCCGAGTTGTACCAACATTCGTTGTCCACGCTCTCGCGCAAACTATACATCCATTCATGAACCTCATCGTCGGGATTCATTCAGCTACTTTCTTTATCTCAACGAGTAGGCGCGACGAGCGGCGAACTTACGGATGCTTTTAACGAAACGATTTCGTTGCGGGGAGATTTCACGGGCGTTAATCATTCTAATCGTAGAAACGGATGCTCGAAATCTGACGGGGCCCGTACGCGTCGCGGACTGCAAATAATGCGCCGTTAATGCGAAATTAATTGTTATCCACCGCCGCGCCGCTGGAATTAAATGGATGTTTTCATTAATTTTCAACGGACAATGCGCGGCACCGGCGACTCGCATTGGCCGGCCATTCGGTAATTAAACGGAAATTGTAAGCCAATTATGAATGATTAATATCCCCATTAAATTGGAATAACAAAGCTGAAATTCGTGCAACAATGTTCGAAACGGACAACGATCGCGTTCACGACGACTGTGCACCTTTTACAGCGACGATCGACCAGCAGTACACTCTCCGGCATTTCTTTCCTTCCTTCCAACCTCAGCCGATGCTCCTTCGATACCCATTAACCTTAACGACCGCAAGAACATCGGATTTCCTGTATTTTCTGAACACCGTCTGCTACTTTTCCACCCCCCGGCTGGCCAACGCTGCGAGAAACCAGCCGTTATGTGCTTCAAGGCAGCTACAACGAGGAATCGATCGATCGATACGATCGATAAATCAATCCAACCGCACGACACTCTTTCTAGGGTATCTTGGAGAAGTTTCTCTCCGTTGGACCATCGTCAAATGCTCTCTTTTCTTTACTTTCCCTTCTCTACTCCCGTATAGACCGGCAGCTCGCGATATCGCACGACGACTTAACTATTAATTAAGCTAAAGAATTGCTTTACGCGGTGAACCATTCTCGTGGGCTCACGCGGCCAACTTATTTTATAACCGGGGCAACCCAATTTACTTGGGTGACGCGCGCTTTAGACGCCATTGGTGCGTTGTTTTCTTTTCCCCTTTTCTCATCGTCGGGTGATGTTGAAGTGCGATGATCGTTTCTGGAAATGTTTCGAATGAAATTTTACGCACTCCACGTTTTGGTAATATTCCAATAGGCGAATACGTTAAACCGAGAAACGTCGATTGTCTTTTTATCAGCGAATACTTGTAGCTTAATCTTAACTTTTCGATTTCGTCTGATTTATTTCGTGGCCGTGAAATGTATA
This sequence comes from Nomada fucata, assembly GCA_948146005.1. Lineage (NCBI taxonomy): Eukaryota > Metazoa > Arthropoda > Insecta > Hymenoptera > Apidae > Nomada > Nomada fucata. Next base: position 9,417,059 of record OX411275.1, on the reverse strand, counting down.
TAATATAATTTGGAGTTGATATTTTTTTTCGAGAATCATAGTTGTATTACCAGCGGGACTAAAATACTCCGCCAAATTTCGGGTATACTCTACACGGTCCAAATTACGATCGACCCTTTAATTATAATTATAACTGCAACGATATCGTGACGTACGGTTAATTGATATTGCAAAATTCAGTTTCGAATGATCAACTTGTTCCGAACCGCACCGAAATCATTCGTCTTACTCACATATCCGACTCGCGGCCTATTAATTCATTCGAACCATACATTTTCTGCCAAAGAGACCTTACTGCATTGCCCCGGCGTGCGTGAGTTAAAAACGGGAAAAAATCGAAACCGTTCGATCGAACGTACTCATTCATTACTCGTATATAATTACCAAAACCTTCATTGCCGAACACCGTCCAATTTTCAATCAAGCTGTGTACCACATCGTTGCGCATAAATTTCCCCCATCGAGCGAAAGCAACCGTCCTCGAATCGCGATAAAGCGCAGAAAATATTGTCTCTCAGTTTGCGCTTGCATTTTTCGTTTCTCTTCCCATTTCGTCTACCTCCCCTACCCCTTTAAGCAGAAGCAGAGAAACAAGACAAAAAAAAAAAAACGAGAAAAGATGCACAAAAGCGTGCGCTTTACAAACAGCCATGCACACGTTTTCAGACTTTACGAGGTCTCCGTTCTGGAACAAGAAACGCAGTAGAAGTAGAATAAGAAGGACTACAAGAAGATGCTCGTGCGAGAAAAAAGAAACGGATGGAACGGAAAGAAGAAAAGAAATAAATAATACCGATCTATCGATCACGGCCTATAAACTCGACGATACGTGGGATTTTCAGCGAGAAAATCTCTCGACGCCAGCAGGTCCGACCAGTTTTCACCTCTTGACCGTGAGGCACGTAATATTACGTCACGTGCCGGGGAAGCATCTCGCGGCGAAAGAGATTCCCTTGCACTTTCGACGTCGAGAATGCTCGCGTATTTCGTAATTCGCCGTCGATATAGATAGAAACACTTGTGCACGTGTTCACGTATACGTGTGCGCACGGTTTGTGATTATATATTCCGATGATATTTTATATTTGATGTATATTTACGATTAACCACGCTGGCATCGCGGATTCGATTTCGTAAATGGCGTTGCAGCGCAAAAGTCTTCGAGTGTTAATCGTTGTAGAACTGCCACAACTTGTATGTGTGTGTTTGTTTTTAAACGACGGCGATTTAGTAATTTATCGGGTGGAGGACGAGCGTGTGGGTTGTACCGGGAAAAATTATGGACTGAAATGTATGTGCATAGGTATGAGAAAGAACTAGGATTAATGTTCGAGCGTTTATGAATGTCCGTGATGGACATATGTTTTGCGCGTGACTAACTATTATAGGTATTTAATTTTGCGAATGGGCCGCCCTGAATAGAATTTGTGGCGAAAAGAAATGGCAATTTGCTGGTTGTTTCACGAACGAGTTACTCATTGATGCCCCCCTCGTTTGCACGTGAAGGGTAGGCGAGAAAAAACATTGCGAATGAAAACTAATTAAATAATGTAAATGTACATGTAAAAACGATGCAGAACGCAAATTACTTGTTAATTAACACGATGAATAAGATAGAAATTAATTTACGCCCACGCTGGCGTACGAAAGCGCGTCAACGCGTGCATAGTAATAGTTTGAAATAGTAATTAAACAGTATTGTTATTCAATACTTCAATACAACGTGTTCGTTTAAAAATACACACATTCAGCTTGAAAGATCTCCGCAATTTAAGAAAATTACGTGGAATTAGAAAAGTGAAAAGAAGTTTCTGCATGAATACTTATAGTATTACTACAACTATACATATAATAGCTATTGCTGAAATCCTACTATAACAACATTTTAATTGTATTTGTTACCACGTATATTTTCTCCTTATTGTTTTTATCATTTCTACTCTTTTTCTCCTGTTTTGCCGTCTTCTTCATCGTCTTGTTATCGTTATCATTATTATTATTATTACTAGCAAGTACGACCTTAAACAATTTTCACAAGAAGTTACGAATTACAATCTACTTGAATTGAGTGGCTTGGCAGACTTCTTGTTAGCTATATCTCTCATGGCGAAACCACCATTTGGTCGAATTCGATTGCAACGATCCGCAAATGCGAACACGCGGGGCCATTGTTGCTGCGAGCTCACTTTGAGCATTGAACCAGCCGCCCTCTGGCTAATTTTCCTCGCCCAACCTGCATGATACTTATTCCCCTGTACCTTGGTGTCTGTTTGCAACAGTCGAACTTTCACCACCTCGCATAACACCGTAGAGATCTTGGACGATGGAAAGGATACAGTTCGAATCAAGCTTGTTTATCCGAAGATCAGCGAAATTTAAATGAAGGCGGTGCTGAGATTTTCGTGTGTGTAATAAGCAAGAAGATACGACATCGAATCCTCTGTACGAATCATACCAGGGAGTATAAAGGGGAAGAATTTACTGGAAGTAAATTGAAGACATTTCCTGGATATTGAACGGATGATACAAATCGAAAAATACAGAGAAATTGGGTAGGGAATCGTGCTACATTTCGCGAGAAATAACAGTCGAAGCGATAGAATTTTGTTCGAGTCAAGATGGTTTACGAACGAATCGAATTCCCCGACGGTCTGGCTTGAATGGGCTGAATGGGGGGAGCTTTCCTATGACATGCAGATAAAATGGTGGAGTTTAAGTGGTAGCGAGTCCGTGTGGTATCGGTGAACAAAAGATTTGTGCACAAAACTATTGCGCGAGGAATTGCTTCGGCGATATTCGAAGCTCGTTGGTCCACAATTTTCTATACCCTGTAAAAGAATAATTCATCCAAGTATTTTTCTTCGACGAAATTAATCTTTCGACGCGGTCGTCGCAAGTGATGCGAAATTAAGTTTAGTCGTTCCTCAAATTATCCATCGACCAATGACCAGTTTTCAGTTTAAACTGGATAAATAAACAACAACCTCACGCCGACGTATTTTAATTCGACTGTTCTACGTAATCCTGCAAAATCTTGCATCACGACAAAGCCAATACAAAAATAAAAGCCGTGTTCAAACTGTACAATCACGACGGTCCATCATCGAACAAGTTAAACATTGCGAAACCGTGTCCCATCGCTTGTTGATTTACTCCTTTTCCAATAAATATTGTTGTAATCGCAAAAAACCAGAACTACCGTCAATAATTTATTTTAGTGAATCGATGGACCGGTTTCCCTGCCAAGTGTATCCTTTCAGTATATCTTTGTTCACGGCGTAACAGTGCAACTTTCACCGGTGAAGTGCAACCCGATTGGGTCGGATAGGTCGATTCGGTGCTACGCGATCCTACTACGTTCATCATTCAAATTCTCGCAAGAACTGATCGAACCTCTGCTTCGTCTGACCACAATCAGAAGGGTCATAGCGATTGCCGCTGACTTAGCAGGGAGAACAAAGAGACTAGGACATTGTGGCCTTTAATGCAACTAGCATTTAACATGTTCTGTGGGTCACTCATAGTCTATGATTATAAGGAGATATAAGTGGTGTTTTTCAATGCAGTATATTGAATGAAAATTTATTTATTCGAGACGAAAAAGGAAGTCAAATGACGGAGGATTTGTTTCATTCAATGAATGTTATTAAACAACTATAATACCACAGACGTATACGTGTATAGTGTTTTTCTCCGACCATGGGTGTTGAAAACTTGTGGTATTTCAAAACTTTTAGGGATAGATAGAGATTTGTATTAATACAGCCGCATAAAATTTAAATGATGAACACCTAACGATAACACCATTGCAACCCAGATAAATTTAGGCGTATCTTAATCGACCATATTTTCCACCAACGCAATGCGTTTTAAGGCAATAATATTTGCAGCCAATGTTTCAAAGTTTCGTAACGATTCTTTTAATGTGCTCGCGGTATATGTAATACGAATGTCATATTTCATAAGAGAACACTTTAGTACGGTTCCGGCTTTTCTCATTTCTCGTATTTTCTTGCCGATTCTGTGCACGATTCAAAGGCCTGCTAGTGTAAACGAAAGGATTATGCCTTTCACTTGATTGGTAATAAGGAATTCTTAATTCTGCTGTTGGTAATCTTTGGTTATACAGGACGAAAGTCACTTCCTGTGAACAGCATCGGTGAGCGCGTTCAATGTCGCGCGGGACATCATTCAACCATGAATGTCATCAGGGTTAGAACTTTCTGTGTCCAGGAATAGTTACATTTTCAGTCGATTTTTCACTGACTTGACAAAAATTGGGAAGCTTAATGATTTACAAATTAAATAACAAATGCCTATTCAAAATGATTTTATGTCGAAACGACGAGAAAATGTTGTAAAATATTGTATCAAGCTGAGAGTTACACTTGAGAAGTGAAGAAAAATGTGGCTAACGTTACTGTAACAATCGAAAGTGTATCACCTTATTACAGGATACATAATGGAAGCCCTGATGCAACTCTAATAATAGTTTGAAAAGTGCAAGGCTTTAAATACTAGGTACTGTAGCTCTCCGACCGATTCAGCGGAATTGCGTTCAACATCTTGCCTTTTGTACAGAAGTGTAAATAATTCTTTAAGAGAAATGCACTTTAGAAGCTGGGAGTCTACAGACAGCATTTTAGAACCATTTGTGTCTGCAGAGGACGTATAAATAATTAAAGGTTTCATCAGGAAGCATTCATACAAGCTGAAGAAAATGAAGCCGACTAAATGAATCTGTTAGAAAAGTTTAGCTTAATCAATCCACTGTGATCAGCCCGTTAACGTCGCAAACACCAAAACAATAATGCTTGGAACTTTTAGTAAAGTGTTCAATAGAACTTTACAAATACTATATATTTAAAAAAAAATTTTTTGCTATTAAATATAACTCCCAAAATTCTTCTACAGAATTGTACCTACGTATAAATATTTGTACTGCCTTTTCATTCGCTGAAATGTCAAATTCATATACCTCAAATCAATTCCTCCGGGCACATAACAACATAAGTGTAACTCAATAAATTTTTACATAATTATAATTAAATATAACCCTCGATGTTTTTCTGCAATATCGCCAGCCAACTCTCAATTTCCTCGCCGAACTCCTGATTTCCTCGCCAATTTTTTCATTCCGTTCAGATTTCAAGAAAAGGAAAACGCGTTTCCACAAGTACGCCACGAAGAACAACAACCAAAGCTCGGCCATCAAAGAAACCATCCGCTCGCGTTACCTCGCCGATGTAATTTTTCGAGGACCGTCCGAGCGTAAGGAGGAGTCCAACTCGCGAGCGGTGAAAGGCCGGGAAGGCTCGGTCGGTGTCACGTGAGACGGCGTTACCATTTATTTCTCCCCGCGAAATAAAAAAAAACAAAAAAAAGAAAAAGGAAAAAAAGAAGGAAGACCTTCACGCGAGACGATCGTTTCACTGCGAGATGTGTACTCGATCGCAGACGCATTAACGGAAACGAAGAACCATGCGTTCTGCTCCCGAGACAATCCATTATCGCCGGACCCATTGTATTCTAGAGCAATTAAGCAGCTAGACGAGGCAACTTGAACGAGATCGGTTCCCACTTCGCAAAGAAGCATCGCCGACGACTCGTGGGACGAGTCTGAGCTGACGATCGGCCGGATCGCCGTGCTTTATCGCCTACGCCCCACTATCGGCCGGCTAAAACGGTTATCATTACGCGAAACGCCAATTGATTACGGGCATCGACAATAATGGACACTTTGGGTTACGAGAAAGGGAGTGGAAACGTTGCGCTGTCTGACGGGGTGCAGATCGGTGGGCGTTCGCTACTTGGTCCGTACATGTTACGATTATAACGTTGTGCCAAACCTGCTCGATTAAGCGGTCGAGTTAAATCTCATTATCGTAACAATGAGGCTGCCGGCTGTTGCGTTTTTCCAGGCCGGTAAGAGCGACGATTACGTAATGGGTAAAATGTGGATGAGATTGGAAGGGAGATTGGAGAATGATGGTTATTTGGCCGGATGAAGAGTTTCGTTGAGCATTTTTGTGTTAATCAAATGTTCACGGATGTCGTGTTCAAAATAAGAATAATTTATTAGGCCACGCTGCGTGCCCTTTGTTATGAATGACGTAGAAAAAGGACCGTCACGCGCATCACTTAAGGACTACTGCTGGCAGCACCGTTGTGCTGAAATGAAAGGAGTATGGGAGCAAAGATTTAGGAAATCGTTATTCAGAAATACGAGGAAGCTTCGCGATTGTTAAATGTACGCGTACTGTGCATTGAAACGAACGACTGTCGAGTTATTACCTTTCGATCGTTTACTATAGCAAAGATGCAAAGAAGTTTTTTATTTATGTAACCGTTGTTGAATGAATCTACTGAAAACGAAAGTAAAACGTTTCCTACTGCGCGATGCTATTTTCGTTAGAATTTAACTGAAGGAAACGCACAAATTATCGTTTACATTAATCAAAACTATACTGGTCGCTGCACAGGAGCGACGTAGGTGTGAGTAAATATATGGAAAAGCAAATCTTGTAACCACACGGTCCGCGAAACTTCACGTTTCACGATATAAATACTATAATTAATTCCATTGATATATTAACGCGTCAAGCAGAATTTACCAAGAGGCAGCCTTACCAGCAGCTCTTTTTTGTCACTCTGCTTAATCCAAGAATAAAGTATCCTATTTGCATCGTGGCCGCAAGATTCTTGACCGGCCTTAAAACGCGTAACTTTATGTGCAAACTATATGCCATCCATTTAAATTCCTCAGATTCAAAACCACAAACGTATACGAAACTTGACATACGCCCACAATTTTTTTTCCCCTACGAGTTCGAGTTCCATCATCGTCTAAAAAAAAAAGTCCCACAAAAAAGCGCAATAAAGATTGCAAAAAGCAACGTATCGCGGAAAGACAGAGAGCGTGTATTACGCACCAACTTACTATCCCAATTCCCATAGAGCTGCCTTTTCCACGAAGTTGCATCAAAATCCCGCCTCGCAATGTATTTCAAAGATTCCTCCCGCCGTCTAACGATCGCGCATCACGAGGATCTGACCTGTGCACAATGCAAAGCTCTTCGACATATCAAACGCCTCCGACAAAGAAAAACTATCCCCCCCCCCCCCCCACGTCTACATCCAGCGGATAAACATTCTACAATCGCGGAACATTATCTCCCTAATGAATCTACGCATTTCCTGCGGCAACGAGGCCGTCAAAATTTCCTCATGGACCTCGATTTTGACGACGTCTCGCGTGCACCTACACGCGCTCACTGTCCGAGCGAACGGAGAAGATCGCACGACCCTGTAACCCAGACGCGACGCGGCGGTCCCCTCAAAAGATCCACGATTGCCCGTTCAGATTAAACAGCACGCGGTTCGTTACATCGTTACAAGGAGAGACCCCAAAGGGGGGGTTCGTGGTGCACACGGGGCGGTGGTAGGGGGATTTTTGTTGCAACGGTGGTGGGACGAATGTTAGGTGTTATGAACAGCAAAAGACGAACCGACGGCCAAGGGGCGGCGGTAGGGCGGGGATCCGCGAAGAAAGGCAAGAGCTATAAAAGAGGCACCGGCCAGACGATGGGCATCAAACACCTCAACATGAAGGTAAGAGGCGAGCGTCGAGCGCCCGGATACGTACAGTGTTCCTCCTCTCTTGGCCTATCTGTGACGCGACCGATTCACGCAATCTTTTCGTTTTGCAGGTGTTCGCGATTACTATCCTCTTGGCGCTCGTTGCCACCGCCTATGGTAAGTACCTTGCAACCAGTGAACTTGGACCAACATATTACGGGCGTACCGAGTGATCGAACGTATTAAGGCGATTCGGGATCGCGGGCGTATGGACAGTTGTAACGGACCGTGCACGGAATCGGTTTGATAAGAAGGACGGTTCGTACGCGGTGAAGCACGGGTCGTTGGTGAGGCTTTCTTATCCGCGGAGAGTAGTCAATCTAGTCGTCGAACGAAAACATTGGCACCGTTTCTCGACCGATGATCGTTCAATCGACCGTGCACCTGCGCCGCGAAACTGTAACAACTAAATTAATCACGGTGCACACGGTCCATTAATAATGGCTACCTCGAATACCGTCGCGAATTCGAAATTTGTACCGTTGCCGTGGAACATTTCATTGAAAATATCGCATTTATCAACAGCGAAGGAAGTACGTACACGTTTAGTAGATATTAAATAGCACTGAGGACGCATTGAAAGTATAATCACGTGGATACTCGCGGTGTATCTTGAATGGGAAAGAAATACCTTCAAGTTAAGGAACGAAAGGAAGAAAAGAACAAAATGAGACAACGCTCTTCTTTCACTTTGCAGCCGGTATCATAAGCACCGGCTGGTCCGGCGGCGGTGGTGGCTGGTCCGGCGGCGGCGGTGGATGGAAGGGTGGTTGGAGCGGCGGCGGCGGTGGATGGAACGGAGGCGGAGGTGGATGGAACGGTGGTGGCGGTGGATGGAACGGCGGCGGCGGTGGAAAAATCATCAAGGTGATCTCTGTTGGAGGTGGTGGATGGCCTAGTGGAGGCGGCGGCTGGTCCGGAGGCGGCGGTGGATGGAAGGGAGGATGGAGCAGCGGCGGAGGTGGATGGAACGGCGGCGGCGGCGGCGGTGGTAAGAAACCATTATTATACTCCACGTTTTTATGCGCGGTGTGCTTTCGGTCATCGATTTTGGAACAGGAGAAACGATCGAGGACGCGTCAAATTGAAGACACGACAGGATAGAAACGGGATTGATGAATCGTGTTCGGGGTTTTGTTAACGGATGGCCTCTGTTTGACGAGTTAATTCGCGACACCGGACGGCAATGTGTTCATAGGCGTGCTTAATGGGAATTTAAATGTCCTGCTTGTTTATGGGAAGCGTTGATATTGAAGCAACGTTTTGTTCGATGATACGGGCGGGTGAATTTTGGGGATGGCAAAAGCGAGATTGTCGCACGTGGGATTTAGATGTAGTGCGGTTTGATTTGTTAAGGGCTGATGGAACACGAGCATCGTGCTAACGATAGATATTGTATTTGGAAAGAGGAGAGATGAAATGTCGGAAAGAATTTCTAAAGCGCTACAATAATCCGGCTACCATTTTTCTAATTGCAATCGAACGACGCAGTAATAGCAGCGAAAGAATTATAGAAATGTTACAATAATTAAAACAGTATACGATTCATCGTACCGCCAGTAGTACTTTCATGTATTTTAACTTTCAACGCATTATATCATCCCTCGGTATCAAAGGGGACGCAACGGTGCTCCGATAAAATATTTGCTTCAAAGATTCAGCTTGCCCGGGCAGTGGTATGAATATTAATAACCGATGATGTATGTTAATATCTTTTTAATCGGGCTCACGTGAAACGATGAAACGCCGGGGAAATTAGTTGACCGCGATCAGCAAATGCGATACCCTTACGGATATAAATCGATGTCGACCATTTAAATTTACCGAGTGCCGATTAACTGGCAGTTAAGCTGTTTGCGTAGCAGCTACGATCCACGTATACGCGAGTCAATAAAATGCCAAAAGTAAGAACCAACGATAATCGTGCGAAATTCCGCGATCTGTTCGATCGCGATTAATTAACGAAAGGAGGTTGACCCGGCAACGTAACGAAGAAACAAGCTTCGCGAACCGGTAATTGGGACGGTGCAGCGTAACGAATACATCAACGTGATTACTGCTTCGTTGCGTTTGATTAAAAACGTCTAGCATTACACAATAATGTAAACAGAAAGATACTCCGGGGGTCGTGGACGACAAAGGGGCCTATAACAAAAGCATCGACCGGTTTCTCGTCGGGCGAGGAGACGTGGTTCTTTAGCAATTAACGGGCGAAAAATTCTTTCCAGGCTGGTGGTAAAGAACACCTGGACCCACGATTAATTGGAAGGAAATTTTGCTCACCTATCACCACCAGTGCACATCTTGGCTGTAATCACCGATTGTCGGTTCAAGAAGAGACCCAGTACCCTCTCGACTCGTCATCTTCAGCTTCCCATTCTTCCGTATCTTCTTCTTCTACTCCTTCTTCTTCTTCTTCTTCTTCTACGCGAGTGACACCGTCGCGAAAGAATATTGTATAAAAGAAGAGAAGCGACAGCACTGTCGCAACGAGGTGCACGCTACCATCGCGTGTTTCGGTGAACAAACACAACAAGGAAGAAAGGAAAGAACAACAGAGCGGATTCACGATCTGCAGCGACCATGATCACGATCCCGAAGTTCGTTCCCTCTGCGACAATCTACGTGTCGGGAATGGGCTTTAGGAGCACGCTGCTCGTGATTACCAATCCACTTCCGGCGACCCTTGGATCTTCGTCAAGCCGTCCCTCGATGTTTGGATACAAAAATCCTCCGTTAGAGGCGTGTTTTCTTTCGATTCAGCATTCACACTATAAACATTTCCTTTCTACAGAACTCACGAAATACACCGCGGGAGGGTATGGGTTCCACTTCGACCAAAATATTTAGTAAATAACATTGTAGATATTGTAAGTTCAACTACACCAAGATATATAATATATGTAAGGAAAATTCAGTTTCACGTGTACGTGCGAACGAAACGACAAAAAAACAAAGAAAAAAAAAAAGAGTGAAGAGAAGAACAAGAAATGGAAACTATTTAAAAATACTTGCGTCGCGCAAGATTTTTTATATTTTTATATTTGATTTCTACGTGGGGCGAATAATTAAACATTCATTTACACACAGAAAAGTTGCGATCTGCCTTTATTACTCGTACCCCATAATTGCACGTTGAAATAACCAAATCCGCAAATGACCGTCAAGTGTTCGCTGCGTTGGATCGGGAACGCGTCTAGAAAAACTCTGCCAACGTTAGCTCGAATCGATTATTGCGATGGTCGGTATTAAAAAGCAGAAAAGAAATGGAGCTCGCGTGTTCATAAAAAACAACCGCGCAAAGTTATTTGATAACCGTGTGCCATAATAATGCACGTTCCTGCAAATACGTGTCAACGGACGAGAATTAAACGCCCGTAAATTCCCGATTCGGTGAATCTGCTTTCGATTTGTGGATCCGCAGTCACCTTGCGCACCGTGGAAAATTAAAATCGGGTGAAATGGTTGCAAAACGGGTGTGGTCGAGCCGCGATATTGCCGAATCAATGGATTTACTATCGTCCCTGCTCCCGGCAATAACATTTCCCCGGTTACGATATTGCAACGGTGTAAATATCATGTACACGGCATGGTTCAAATGATCGACTCGGAAAGTTTCGCGATATCCGATGGAATAGACGGGCACAGTTCCGACGTGACCGTCGCTATACGCGCGAGTTTTCCTTTTTTTTTCACGACTTTGCGTCGTCTTGAATTATGATACACACGAAACGGCAGCACCGCTCTTATCCGTGAATTTTATTAATATTTACGGATTGAATTAAATCAACCGTATTTGTGCGGGTCGTGATATATATTCGTTTCGATTCCTGTATTTTTTTTTTTTTTAAGTCACGGCCGTTGCGAATTTATGGTGAGGGGTTTCGGAACGGTGTTCTCCGGGTGTGGTTGTAATTCGGGGGTGATTTATCGCGAAGGGTAAAGGATACGTGTAACGGGAAATATGTGATGGATTTTCTCTTGGACACGAACGGTAGGATATTTTGAATCTTTTTTTCACAATTGTTGTTTTTTACGGGTACAGTTGCAATAGTTGTTGCGTAACAACCTGCAATAAAATTAGTAAAATATAATAAATGTGGTTCTCTCAGTAGATTTCACTATTAAATTAGCGGTTTCTATTTTGGTCAGAATATTATTTCGGCAATACAAGAATTCCTGTCCGCATGTCTGTAAGGTATCTGAAGTAATGAACTGGGAAGGTATTTTACATTTTGTCGATCGTAAATAATAATGTTGTGGGACGTCCGATTTTCGTCGAACACAAATTCTTACTGGCAACGCGTTGCATTATAGGATGCGCCCAGGTAAGTGTATGTATCGCCCCGAATTTAGATCGCGGTTTCAATCGAGTTCAGGCCATCCATAATCTCACGATCATAATTTCTTCGAATCACAGATCAGTCGAAATAAGGCAATTCAATTTTAAAGCATTGCATGTCCGCTTTCTAGAAAGGGTTAAATGATATTCAATTCAGCTTCATTCGGGGTCATTAAAAAAATATTACTGTTTGAAGAAATAATATATGCTTGTAGGACATTGTACAATTCAAAGAACGTTGCAGTATTTAGTAATACCGAATCGATATTGCTTGGAAATAAAACAAATTGAAAGGCTTATAGTATAGGGTATAATGGTATTAGGGACTCATATCAGCAAACCGTCTTCTCATAGATCCAAAAATAAGGGCAGAACATAGTTAATTGCAATATGCGCGTACAACGTGAACATAACAACCCTCTAACAACGTTCGCTCATTTTTAACTCGCCCATTCGAACCGCAATTTCTCGCTATCCTACTTTACGGAAGAACCATGCAGCATTCGAAAGAAAATAATCAGAATACCCGTTGTGTTCTTACGTACTCTATGAAAGAAGAGTGCGGCTAAAACGCGGCAGCAATTCCGCGTGGAAAAGCTACAAATTCAGCGAATCCAGCCTCGGTTACGATTTTTATTCGTTACACGCCCACGGATTCACCCTCTGTACGCGCGTCACATACGCGAAATGCCTCGTTTCCGAACGCACTTCCGCAATTGGAAAAGTACGGTCGTCCTGAGGCGGGCGAGAGGATGGCCCGTTAATTACTTTCATTTACGAAACCGGTTGATAAAGCGTTCTCGATGAATCTACGCGACGCAGAGAAATTTGCTGCGCCGACCGGCGTATCAGAATCGATACGCAATTTCTGAAACGAAGCGACGAGTTTGTAGATAGAAACAGCTGCGCGAGTTTTAGTTTCGAAATTACCAATCGGTTAAATAGCCGTTCTATAAGGACTGCGCTCGCGTTGTCTAACGTCGAATGCAACAGTGATCGAAATTCTTGTAAATGGACGCGTCTTCGAGATGCTACTCAAGGGGTTTGTAAACGGTTGTCCCATTGTCAGGTAATAATCCTTGACTTGGGAATTTTCAGTTTGACAAATTCCATACCAACACCTAGGTTGTACTCGAGGGAGGTAGTGAAACCGGCGATGACGAAAATACCTTCTAAACTTTATTCGATGGAGTAAGTGTAACATTAGAATAGTCAGCATCATTATGGTTCAATTCGCTAATTATCTGCATCGTACCTGCTACTAAAATCATCGAGACAACTGCGATTCCGAGATGCAGTTAAACAAATCGTTCATTAATTTATGCAACACCGCCAACCAAAATGCTAGGTTCTCTCAAAGGGACGATACGAAGTTTTTTCGCCGTCTGTTCCATATATTCGCTTGCAAAGTTTCCCCGTTGCTTCCCATACACCTCGGCGTCATGAAAAATTATTAAAGATTCCGAGCGTCTAACTTATATAAGTGTTTGCATCTTTAACCAGCAACGCTCGCTGGGATAATAAGGAAATACAGTGGGAGTCAGCAAACGATAATACGCTTGCGAAGAAGTTCGCCGATTCCTTCGCAATGTAGCGAGTTGACAACGTCCAAGAGATTGTATTAAAAATGCACGACGCTCAAACGGAATTTTCGTTGCGGAAGAAATCGAGACACGTTTCATTAATCACATTAATTTTTTCGATATCCCTCCCCGCTCCTCTCTGCGAAACTTTCTACCGCAAGATGTTTTCATTTCGGAATTTTTCACGTCTCGTCGGTTGATCAGGTATACCAAGTGCATCGAAAGAAGAGTGTACAGTTCTTAGCTAACCGTTCGTGAAATTCGTTACGTTTTACGAGCGGCATACGAAAGGCGCACGCGGTCGTCCTGATATCGCATTAATTAATTAATTTACGTAATTGAGTTACGCGGCAATTAAGGCACTTACGTGGTTGCGCGCCCCGAGAATTCTCGATGTCGAGGGAGAAAATTTCCCGTTCGGTGCAGGAAACTCCAAGGTGCTGAGAAACGTTCCTTCCTGTGAATTTTTTTGTGTCGCTTTCCAGTTTCGTCCCGTATTTCAAATTTTTAATTTCACGTTTCGAAATATCTTAATGGCGCGGAAGGTACTTGAACGGTGCTAATACAAATTAATTATTGGGGTATAACTTAAAGCGTTTTCAACGTTCACAGCTGGCCTTAAAGGATTATATTATTACAATTTATCAGATATTCGTACGCGTAATTATGAAAGAATTGGCTTAACCGGAATGAAATTTGTTGTCAGTAAGCTGGTATGCTGATTAAGAGATTAACAGAGCTGCATTACGGGCAATGTGATAAATAACGTTGTTAAGTGGCAGTCCTGGTGTTCATAATACAATGTTTGTAATTCATTGTTTAAAGAAGTAGGGGTGATCAATAATTGTTTATTCGTTTACCATTGCACAGATTAATGGTAACAAATTATTGGTGTCAAAGGAATAAACAGCAGATTTAAAAAAGCACAAATGCGACCAAAACGTATTGAAGTGTGTACATTGATAAAGTTGAAAGGTTGGAGACAGCAGACATAAGAGGAAGCTAAAAATATCCGGCGTGAATAATTAATACATAATAATTTGTTCAGATTGAAAATGAGCACAAGAATGTTGCACGAACAACTTTCTTCTGCAACTTTCCCGTAGGAGTTATTTTAAGGATTGTACATTAATTCACCGCGCGGAGAATGTGATCAGAATTAAGTATCGCCCTCATTTTACGTAGGCAATATCTTAATGCATATGCAATTCCAGAACCATCGTTTTCGATAAGCAATTTTTCATCGACGACTTCACATTTTGAAAACACTTTATATTCAGTTAATCGTTAAATTTGACTTTCCATATTTAAGATATTCCAAGAGAGATTTGTAAAATAATAAGAGGCTTGAGAAATATAAATCATTGTTTCAATAACGTGTATCCCGAAAATTAGATAGGTAAAGTATGAGGTATGTGATACACTCCCATATGTACCAGGAGTTTAGTTGGTCGTTTAAAGCTTCTTACCTAACTCTCATTTACATAGTCTATCATATACCATGACGTGCATTTATTCATAATTCATATTATTATTATTATAATTAATGTATCTCGAGTGCATTATCTTTATCTATCAGGTATAAATAAAACTTACGAACAGTAATATTACTTCCATACATACCACGTATGTACATTCTGTTCTAAAACCGCTGTGTTAAAGATATATCATTATTCGTATCATTATGATCATTATCTTAGTTGATAGATTGGTTCCAATTCGAAACAAAGTTCAAGCAAGAAAATTAAAAGGAAAATTTACTTTGACTCTGGTATTTGACAAATATACAGATTAACACTTTTGATCTTTTTAGTCCCCCGACAATTACAAATAACTACAATTGCAAAAAATTGAAGTACGATATTAGCGTAATAACTCTACCGCCTACCTCCTTGCTAATGCGCCTCAGTTAATTACTATTATCGTGGAAACTTTCAACATTCATCTTCCAGCCAACGAACAGTGTTCCAGCTGTAATGCCGATCGAGCTAATGGATCGATATTCAATTTTGCAACAGGCAATATAACCGTGCGCAATACGCACGGGCATACCTGGAAAAGTTTACATACGTGTAACCGTAGCAATAAATATGTGTTTACAGCAGACCGGCAATAAAATAACAACGAGATATACGACCGTGCGAAATATTGTACAAGATTCTACTATTTCATGGTTTTTGCACTGTCGCTTGCACAATCGTGGATCGATAATACTGAATTCCAGATTGCGGTCTACAATGTTACGAGAATCCAGGGCAATAACTGTAGTTTCGTAAAAAAAATCGATCATTTAAGATTAAAGTAAAAAATAAAAAATGCGGAATATGGGGAGATGCCATCTTCGATCAACAATACCAGGAGAATGTAAAAAGAAATTGCAAAAGACTAAAACGTCAATCATCTACTGCATTCGTTATGATAAAATATCAAAATGCTAAAGTTCTGGAAAAACTCTTAACTCCTCTATCTATGTTCCGTTTATTAATAAAACATCCCCGACATATTAAAACTTCTTCGTTGTTAAGAAAATTATTCATCGACGATACCGACTAATCCTACTGGTCGCTACCATTAATTCCAGCACTATTCGTAAACAGCATTTTCCATCAAACAGCGGCTTGTTTATTGAGAAATACGTAATTGCCGCGAGTGAAACAATCTCCGAGATCCTGTTCACGATCCCCGTTCGAATGATCCCACGTTCGTGGTCGTTCGCGGCGTTGTTTTTAATGTAGCCAATTTAGAGAACTCGCCAATTTACAAAACAGGCACGCTCGAAGAAAGCCTCGAAAAGCGTCCAACGCTAATTGGACCCTTCAGATATCTGCTTTGAATAATTACCAAGCGTCGGTCTTCGAATTATACGCGTGAATGCCGTCCCCCACCGTGCCCATAGTCTTCCCATCGAACGTTTTATTTTTCATTCATCCGGCCAGGTGGCATTTCAATTTTATTTCCCTTTCATGCTGAAGGACGGAGACATTTCCATCCACCATGCAGTCTTCAACTATTATTCCTGTGGCATTACAAAGTATCGTCGCCGATGCATTAAAACGAGAATTTTTAATGCTACCAAACGATCTCGATGCTGTGCAGATGCGGGAGCGCAATATATAATATCCGCCCGGTTAACTGTGCGCCCGAGTTAACTTTCGATGACTTTCAGCACACGGCGCAGGTAGAGTGTATCACCACCGTCATTTTTCATGGAAAATACGCTTGAGATATGTTGAACGAATAAACTGGACAAAAGGTGTTAATTTTATGCAGGATGATATTCGGGATTTGATTGGTTCGCTGGAGACGTTGATTGACTGACATATTTTTCTTTAAGATTGATCTTATTATGACGTATGGACATATCGTTAGCAGTACGAATCGAATAAAACTGTGGTATTGTACCCTGCAGTTAATTGTAGATATTCATTGGTTTTTAATTTTATTTCCGAATCTTGCGCGTATACGATATATGAAAATAGCGAAGGAACTAATCACGACTAGTATTCATGGGTCACGAATATTTTTGGAGTTCAGTTATTATCAGTAATTCGGTTTAATCGATGGCCAGGGTGAATGGCCGTCTGCTGTAACACCAGTTGGAGTGTGTTAGTACAAATAGGTGTTTGGCGTTTTCGACAGGTGAGCCAAGAAAGCTAATTGCCTCCCACTATTGGGCTGCAGTCGAAGACATTCCGAGGGCTCCAAGCACTGCCAGACTGTTTTAATATAATTGACAATATACTTTCTCATTCTCGTTAATGTAGACATCTTTTCAATATGGATTTTATCACTTGCAATTAGGCACTAGACACAGAAATAAATATTTATGACGAAAATGAAATGCGAAAAATGTGTTTATTCGATTTGCAGCAAAAGCAAATAATAGCATTTTGTAGCATAAACGTCGAGAGGCAGACAATGGAAGTAGAAACAAATATGTCATAATGATGTTCATTGGTTTCGACATCAAGTTTATGTAGACTTTCTCTGGACACAGATAGCAGGAAACACTCTGTACGTTGTCAGGCGCTTTTGTGCACCTTTAATTGGCTTTAGAAAACAATCCCTCTTTGAACAAATCTCTGTTCATGTATCAAATGGACAAAGGAACAGAACGACAAATCCTACGTGTTCAAAAAGCAACTGCTCTATATTCTATTTCCTCTTGTTACTCATTTGTACCGGTTTATCATTCATGGTAAAAACGTTACTTCGAAACTACTCTACTGTCTTACGAAGCAACAAACACGATGCATTCCAGTGTAACAAAACAAAAAGCCAAATAGTATTTATTTCATATTTTCCCCACGTCTGCTTTTCAAGTTATTTCTGTTTCAAGTATTTATCACGCGCAATAAAACATTACACGTCCATGGGTATTAATTTTGTATGCACATATAGTGCACAATTTATTATCCTAAAAATCCATAATCGCTTAAATTCCTAAAATATTGCAGAATAAACTATATCAGGCACTTCAGCAATACTAATCCCATCGTTACATTAAACCAAAGCGTATGCCTTCAAATGTTTATATTTTTTTGCGTACTACGACCGCTATTGATTAATTTATTTCTCCTCCGCTATCGTAGCCAGAAATCACTTTAATATTGATACTAATTACATGTGCATACAAACCGCAATATTATCACGCGTTACCAATGACGCCAATTTTACTATTCACGTCGCGGTATTTTTCGCGCGACGTCAAACTTGTTAAACTCTTACAAACTTACCACGTTATAAATGTTCGAAACAATATCGCCAATCAATCTAACAGACACGCAGCACGATGATATCGCACGGTGAAATCTCCACACCTGTAACATCTTCGTTGCTGCACGATCGATCAGGAAGGAGCCAGCAGGGTGATAAACTCAAGTTCGAACCGTTCGGGAAAAGACGACGAACGTGACGACGCTCTCGTTACTCCGTTTCGATTAATGGCATATTCGACGCGCGTTCAACCGCGCGCGGCCAATTAGATTTCGAGTGAAGGCTCTTCAACGTAGACGACCGGGCAGCATCAATTGTCGCATAAATTTATTGGACGCTGATGGCCTCGCAGCCGTGCAATCGGCTGACACCAATTTATGAGACCACCGTGCTAGCCGTGCGATAAAACCGGAAACAGTTTCGTTTCGCCCACGTGACGCTCTAGCGCTTCCACTTATCCCTATTTTCATATTCAACTCGGCGCACGTCGAACGTACGTATGCAAATTTTCGAATTCAATTCGCTCGGCCGATGTTTCGCGGACGCAATTTTTTATATTCAATTTCATCATCGAACGTCGCGCCGCGTCCAGATTCCCTGGCACCGTGCGCCCTGTTCTATGCGCGTGTACGAAATAATACGTAACGCGAATGTATTTATGGCGGTGGCGTTCGCGAGAAATAAATTCACTCTTTTCGATAATAAATTATGATAATAATGGTCACGCTGCGCGCTAAGTAATATTTAACGTGAAAGTATTTTCGGTGGCTGATGTATAAAAGTAACAACGAAATATCAGTAGCTCGTGACTACACAAAGGTTTTACACCATGCACCGTATTCCGTATTTCTACTAACCACCGCTCTTCAGACTTCAATCAATAGTACTTAATTATAAACTCTGATATTGTTTCAGAACTTTCCCACCCTCTCACCCGCCCCCCTCTTTCTAGGATTTTCATTAATAATCCCCCAGTTCGCGTACAGGAGCTCCACACTTCGACACTGTGCTTTATCGTCGAAGGAAACGTATTTATTCGAACGGAAGTGCGTCCAGAGAATTGGCATTGGAATTTAGAATATTAGAGAGCCAACAGCGATCTTGAATGCCACTTGTACGCATCGTCCGCGAAGTTACCACCCCGGAAACGCGTTCGTAGAAATTGCACCTTACGCGGGCAACGATATCGCCGACAATTCTATTCCGGTTAATGGCCACCGATGACGAGGAGCAATTAAATTAGCGCGGATTACGACACGCGCGTCAGTGTGTGTGATATAGGAGTGACCGTGTGGACGGTCGAGCACGGAGGGTGCTGGTATAAATTTGGGGTAGGCCTGGTGGTGGTACCATGTTTCAAACACATCTGTGCCACACGTTTGGTTCCTCTCCCTCTTACACCCCCACACCCACACGCGCACACACATTCACTCGCTCTTCCACCAATTTCCTTCCTCTACACCCGTTTACGGTGACTCTGTTTCTGTTTCGCCGTTGAAAACGATACGCGTCTCTCTCTCTCTTCTCACCTATTTCTCGTCCTTTCCCCTCATATTTTCCCCTCTTTATTCGTCGCGTTCCATTTGCCCTCGTTCCACCCCCTTCGCCCGATACCATCCCTCCACCTGTTCGTCTCGCTCTACAGGTTTGAATATACAACATATCCCTCTTTGTTTCGCGCTCGTGGCCATGTTTCACCCCTACCACGAGGACACTCGTAGTGCCAAAGCCGAATCGACCTGACGCTCACCGTGGCCGATTACAAATCTGACCAATTAGGCGCACACTGTGCTCGCCAAATCTGAATTGGCGGCCGTTACGAAGGCGACACCGTTTACTACCCGATCTTCGAGGAGATCGACCTTAATGATCGGTGACAGAAACGTAGCTAATATTATATATGTACATGGTACGCGTACATAACGTATGTACATCGATGCGGCTTGTCCGGCACTCGAGATCGTCCACGAGCTTCGTTCGTTGGGCCACTGTGTAATCGGCTGGTTAATGGGATCAGTCGGTGGGTTTTATTAAGGCTGCGAGGGTAATTGCCGTTGGCAAAAATTGTGAACGGGAACATTGGATGCGACGTGTTGGTGGTGGAAAAGGTTGCGATGTTCGAAATTCGGAATTCTGATTAACTTATTAACATAGTAGACGTTGCTCGTAGCTAATTAGGTGGTTGGTTGTTTAAATAGTACATTGCCAGCGATTTTGTAATGCTGAAGGCGCATATTCTATTTTTTCGTCAGATTCGTACGCCTGTTTTAATATATTATTCGGCATTCCACGTTTATTAGATTACACGTGACGAAGCACTAAAATAGAAAGTAAATCAGCCAGAAAATGAAATACGCCGCAGAGCTAACATTCGCTAATGTAAATATAATTTCGTAAACGAAATGAGAATTTTTCATGGAACAGTGAAACGCAGAATTAAAAATATTACTTTTGGAGGAAGCTAACTGTGAAGCCCCATTTAGTTCATTTGAATTTGTTGTCGGCTTGGTTGAAATAAATTATCTCGGTTCGAAATAATTGCCAAGATATCAGTAGCGATCAATAATCAGACACGACACAGTGAATATTCGAAACCTTAAAATCAAGTAGAAACAGCACTCTTCCGTACAGACTGAAACGGTGGTACAGTATAAATCGTATTCTACTTAACGTATATTCAACAAATTTCCAAAGTCACTTTCCTCGAAAGGAAAGAGGCTTTTTCCATAAAAGCTTTATTCAAGCTCTTATACTTATCTTTTATGGAGCATCATCCTTTCGTTGGTTGTCTACCCCTATAACGGATCACCTTATATGCACCTTCTATGTTAAGAATAAAGGACTGACTACGAATATTGAATGACCTGCTCGTAAGAAAAAAAAACGAAAGAACTCGAAGCATAAATAAGACACTCTGAAGTAAACGTAAGCCACGGGAATGGAACATTTGTTGCGATACAAAGTCGTAAATGGTAGACGGTCTGTTTCTTGAAATGCAATACCGTTCTTACGACGACTTAGCATTACAAAGGTTATAAATGAAGTAGAAAGCGACATGACGAGGAAGACAATTGCAAAGTCGGGCTACAAAACGAGAATTGTGTAACACAGTTCCATTGGTAACCAGCTCGCAACGATTAAGAGGATTAGACATCCTCGTTCAAACCTTGATAAACGAGCTGCAGTATTCAAGAATCCCATTCTATTTTCCGGCCGTGGTAAATCAATTTCCGAGGTATCTTGTCCATTGCGTTCATGTTGTTCTATGCGTAACTTTTCTCGCGATAAGTTTCGTTATATGTTAAAAACGCCAGTGCTTTCGTTTGCCCGAAATCGTTCACGATTTTCTCATATGAATGCGCACGCACTGAATCATTCCCATGTCCCTTTCGTAATCCTCCAATAATACGAAACGCATCGAATTATAAAATCTTACCCCACGTTCCAATTCGTTCCAATATTGCATCGGCTATCAAACAGAACGAACGGCAATGAAAACCGGGTACAAAATTTTTATCGGCTGTTACAGTATCTTCGTGCCGTTCGCGAACGGGGAACGTCAAAAAACATGCACAGTCCCGGCGGGATAAAATTTTCCTCCACACAAGTACACCGCCGCGCGACCGTGCGAACCTTATCGCAATAGATTGCGGCGCAATCCACTTCGCGAAAAAAAAAAAAATATAAAAACAGAATACAATACAAATATTCGTGCGAAACGAACGCGTGCGTCTCGCCCACCTCTACTGACCAACGCGATAGGAACGAAATAAAACGAAAGAAACCCGAACGAAGGGAGGAAAGAAGATCTCACGGCCGTTTTACGTCAGCATCGATTCAATTGACGACTGCCGTATACCCTTACGCCACCCTTCTCACCCCCGCCGAGTCAAGGTTGCAATGTTCCTTTTTTAATTCCGCTCGAATTACCCACAGTGGTATTCTCTATCGAAAATAGAGGAGCGCGCGTGAAGAGAGAAAAAGGGGGACGCGCGGAGAACGGGGTCGGAAAATTCGGATGCATGCGCGCTGCTGGGCGACGATAATTTATTATTCGCTGTTGGACCACCGGCCTGGATCCATACAGGGTGGTACTGGAATACGTGCAGCCGGCTGACGGCCGTTTCGAAAAGAGAAAAGAGAGCGAACGAAACGACCAGAGTGGGAGAGCCGGATGAGGCGAAAGGGGGGGGGGGAGAGCGTGGATGGGCGGTAGATGGCGAAGGGGTGGCGGGTGCTGGTCGAGATCGGGGGAGAGGTTAAAAAAGAGGAACAGAGACAAAGGACGGGGGAGGAAATGCCAAAAAAGAGAAACGAGAACGCGCGAGTCGGTGTTTTATTGCCGGCGGATTTGTCGTATTGACCGAGTGTGGGAGGGGGCAACGGGGTTGAAAGGTGGAACAAGGGACGTGGAAGATCCAACAGGAACGGCAAAAGTGGCGTTCACCTACCAGTGGTCGATAAAATCGCTTGATTCCGGCGTGTATAAATGATTTTGGGATCGGTGACAGGGGTTCGGTGGATAACTTCGGGTCACTTGACCGTCAATTACAGGGGGTTCGATTAATTATTACTAGATAGAGAAGTATCCGTAATGTTCATACAGGTCGGTCAATGTAATTAAGAGCGGGCAACGAGCAAAAATATATATAACCACTATCAGACGATTTACAAATTTGCAAAATCTCCTCCCCGTAGGGGAGGGGGACAATTGTAGTGGTAGATAAAAATAAAAAGATACACGCGCGTATTCCAACATGTTATTACATTATTGAAACATACGTATTCGATCATCCCCATTCGAATGATACTTTGCGGAACAGTCTGCCAAATGAAAGGTGACTCCCCTTAAATTCGGTTCGCTGTAAAAAAAACTGTCGTTTTCCACTGCCCGCTTCAGGTGTAATATTTTATATCCGATCACTGTCCAGAAATTTTCTGACAAAAGGAAACCTGATTGCCTTGCGTCCAGATACTTCTTCACGCTTAGCCTTGTATCATCGCTATTCACTTGCCAGCGAGTGGCAAGTGAATTCGCGGTATGAAATCGATGCTTGGGTCGTTTATCACAGGCTCCTGATCGACAGGAAACTTCGTTAACCGTCGTGATTTTCTCACGGCTCGCTTCAATCGTGGCCACGTGCCACGGGCGAAACATGGAATCATTTTTCTGCGTTAGTCCTAGCAGGGTTGTATAAGGGGTGGTGTGAATCGTGGACAGCCGTTGGCCGGTGATTGTGGTATTTGCCACTTGGTCGACGGAGGGCCCGGTTTAATTGGCATTTACGCTGCGCGATTAAAAGTGTTTCATGGGCACGGGGGCACGTTATCGTTTGGTAATTTGTAGTAAATCTTCAACAGGTAGAGGGAGATCGGTAGGTGGGATAGGTAGATCGATTGCCGACGAGACGCGTAATGTTTGTTCGTGTAGGGTGATTACGTTTAACCCTTTCGCTACGGTACCATCGAAAATGAAAATGTTCGCGATGCACGAAATAGTGCAGGCGTTATTAATATCGAATAGAAATATGCAGGAGCACGTGGATCTGTGTAAACTTATTGAAACACGTAATTTATATAAATAATTGCAATAATGATGTAGCCTCGTTAAAAATGTTTGTTTACATTCTCAGTGGACGATTGCCGAATACCTGAACACAGCAATTAATTTCTGTGTTGTTCTTACGTGAAGTTCAGATATGTATCGAAGAGATTAGTAAGTGAGAATAGGAGTATTGCTGCTACAAATGTGAATCATAAAGCACAACTTGTGGCACTTGTATTGTAATGTCTACGCGCGTCATCTGTTATAATTATTGGAATGAGAAAGGGTGTTATAATTTGACCGAAATTCATTCGGTATTTATTAGGTTCCACACGGTTGTTGATGAGGACGACTATTTATTAGACCAATTAATATTATTTTTATTGTACCCTAATTGTAATTATAAATATGTCGAGCAAACGCCATCGGCGCGAAAACCATTCAATTATTTGCGATAATCCTTGTGTCGGCATTATATGGGATGTTTTTCCCGGATTCCACGCTTGCGACAGGCAAACAGGAAATGTAGACGAAAATTGCAATATACGCGAAGCTGAAAATCAACAGGAACGTTAACGAAATTAAATCGACGAATATTAAACATTGATAAAACAGTAACCAAAGTAAATGCGTACTATATCATTGGGCATCGCTTGAACAACAATTAGTAAATCATTTTTCGAACAAGGACTATCGTGTCGGCGTCCGGTCTACAAGTTTACCATATCAAATACCCTTATTATACAAAATATACCATTACCAATATACAAAGCAGAGGAACAAATGTTTCTGTAGCTCCGCGGAAACGATCGAAACAAAAGTTCTTTGAAAGACAGCCGTCTCGTGCAACGGCGTATGCCTGACACACGAAACAATGTTTATTATCAGCGAGTAAAAATTCAGAGCCTGAAATTGTCATTTGTGTGAAACAAAAGCGACCAAAGGCGGCGACCAACCCGTTGAATGACATATGAAAATTGACGAGACATAACTAACCGGTGGGGCGTCGGCCTGGTGTACACGGCGGAAGCTCTTTAGAAACTCAGAGGCGCAGACGATCGCGAGGCGTGGGTGTTATAAAAATTACACGCATTTCCATCTGCGAGCGATACCATCAATCCACAAGTCGCGGATAAAAGGAAGGCGGAATGAGTCCCGCTGTGAATCGTCCGTTGATTCACGGCTCGCATCCCTCGGTTTTTTGTGCGATATCTCTCTCCTCTCCTATCCTGCACGCCTTCCTGCTGCCCTCTCTTTCCCCCTGCCTTTCTGTCCTTCTTCCAGAACCTGAACTTGCACTTCTTTCGGGTCTTGGAGAAAGGGAGACTGAAATTGCGGATTAGAATCTACCTTCGGGGAGACAGGGCGCGCAGGGACGAATTAAAGAATCTTCGACCCCCGTGCAGACGGGAAATATTCCGCTGGAAGTGGTACGGATACGTGTCGTGCACGAGTGAATTGAATTTGACGACGTGATTCTGATGTTATTGGTCGATTAGATAACAGTAGCGTAACTGTACTTTTTCGTTTTTTACTTGCACGTGTAAATTGCGTTCTGGACACACACAAAATTAATCGGAAACGGAATAAAAGCATGGACAACAGTATTGAAAAACAAGAGAATTATATGCGCACTGAATTGAGATTTGATTTTTTTTAAATTTACGTAAATTAGATTAGATGATAAAGAAGATATAAGTTTCGTAATATTTTATGTTTTACACCTATACGTTTTACGTACAAGATTAATGGAAACGAATTTGAAATACTGACTTAATCAAAAGTATATTTTATATAGAAAGGGATTCAAGTTTAATATAAAGGAGACATTAAAATGGAACTCTTAAATTAAACGAAATATGCAGGTATACGCATTTGCATAAGACGGATCAATACTGTTTTGCTTCGCGTGCATACTCTAGAAAAATTTCTCGCGCCAGCTTTGGTATCGCGTGTTCTTCTCATCGCGACACCAGCATGCCTACGTTCCGAAATAGGGAAAAGGGAAACAGAACAGTCGTCGATATGCTGATGCTTCTTCAGACTCTAATGGAGCTCTAACTCATTAAAACCTCGTAGCGAAGTGGTATCAGAGAAAATACGTTTCAAATAACAGAGAAACGTGTGTAATCTGGTAGATGCGATTTCTCGAATATCTCTAAGCGACATCTTCCTACCGATTTTATCAGTTCTACGCGTGTATGTTCTCAAAGCAGTAGTATTCCACGTATGAAGAGTAATTAAACCGGAATAAACGATTTTTCTACGATTTTCCTCAGAACAGATCGCACAGTTAAATGAACTTGTAAAAATTATGCTAAGGTAAAACAGCATTTTAAAAATTTCAAGAGTTAATAGAGTATCACGATTCATGTGATACCCATTCTAATCAAATCATTGGTTTGGAAATTTCGTTAAGAAAAAAAAAGAGATATTAAGGAAATACGTAAACACGCAAAACTTGACAACGTGCTTGTGAATTATTGCACATCAACCTCATGACTCGATGGCTAGTTAATTATAACAGACACTGTTCAAAGGGTTAAGATTATATGCATTGGTATCAGCCAGAGATTCTGCGTGCGTGAGAATTACCGGATCCTAAAACGATGGAATATTCTTCACTTTAAGCACATATCTACGTACAGTGCATGACGATTGCCTGAACACGCCTGATCAAAGTGAACCAGTTCATCGATGAAATTGCCTGTGACACGTGAAAGCCAATTTGGCAATGGAGGGCTTTCTAGAAATTAATCTTCAATTGCAACCCATCCAGCGGTTGCTTCCAGGTCGGAAGAATGATAGCGCATCGCATAAATGAATAAAGGAAACGACTTGCGAAAACTTCAGACGTACAGCTGACTAATTGCTCGGCTGACAGAAGATAATTAGAAATAATGACTCCTCTAACGTTCCCCTGCAGCGACAGTTAATTAAATATATTGCGCTTACTGCCTAGGTGCAATCACGTCCCATTTCGTTATCCTCGCAACTGGGCACAATTTTTCATAATTACTACTGTTTCAATATTCGGTCGCTAAAAAATAAGAACAAAGACCTGCTGCATTCTCTTTACCCACCCTTCCTTATGGCTTGCTCGCAATCTAGTTGGCGTACGCAATGATATTCTACTGTTTAAAAAATGTGATATCGCAGTGACGCGTATTTTGTACAAATTGATTATCCTCATCGGTGCTATCCCAAGTATATCCATTTTACTAGCAAACTTTCGTTACCGAACGCAGCAATCGTAATACGGTCGTAGCTAATTTAGCAAAGCTTTTCTATCACTGTCGAATAACTTTCGCACCGTACCAAACGGCTATCCAGTAAAGTTAAATTATTATCGACTGGCAAATCTCGCGAGTTCCTCGAAGGATGACCGAAACGTGTCAAAGTGGGTAGCGGAATGGCATTCGTATCGCTCGTCCGGGAATGCAAGACGAAACGGAGAGGCCGCGAATGGAGAAATGATGAAAGCGAGAGAGATAGATTGTAAAGAACCATGGAAGTGTCGAGGGGAAACTCTTAACTCGGTCCCAAGTTCGGCTTGAAAGACTAGAGTTTCCGTCCTTCAGCGGCCATCGCTCTTTAAACGAGAGGCAGAAAGATCCCCGTTCAACCACCCGTTCCTCGGATACGTACAACCGTTCTCGTGCCAGAAGGAAAACGTGAAACTCGCCGTTCTATATATGTACGTGCGTTCCGTGTACGTGATGTTTTATGACCAAACGCGGTCACTGTGTAACGCTGATTCGATTTTCTACTGTGCAATACGTATTGTAGTCGGTGAACGCTGCTACTCGCGGCACGCAGAACGAAGCACGCGGCCAAGGAAGAATTGAAACTAGCTAATCGATCGAGATATCGCGTTCCGAACCAAAAACTATTTATTACGCAATCTAAATATTCCGTTGCTTTCTTGTACGTACGTTCGGTATCGTTACGCAACAACTGACAATTTTACTAATAACAATTTTGTCTCGAAAATCTGCAAAATTAATGCTGGCGGCGAGAAACGGTCGGAGGTCTCGGAAAATAATGCTGCCCCCCGAAGAAGAAAAATCAACGCCGCCGAATGGACTTCTTCTTCGGATGCAATGAAATAAACACGAAGCCCGCACAAATTGTACTAGAAACGCGCATAGAACGAAACACAAATATAAATTCACCACCCGGGGACTGGCACATTTGGCGTGTATCAAGTTGAACGACCGTACGCACGGTGTAAACAAATTCCGAGCTCTCGCCACAGAAGCGCATAAAGTTTGTTCGCCAGCATAAATTGGAACCAATTTCAGTATTGAATGCATGTCACAACTACGAGCACTGAGCGCGGACCGTTTAAAATGTCTCGTGCATACACATATATATATGTATACTTACATCTATATATATGTATATATATATATATATATATATATATATATATATATATATGTATAGGCAACTACAAAATGTATAACTCGCCGAGTCGGTTTTATTCGGTTCTCGGTACGAGGCAAAATACGCTCCGACGGCTTCCACGGGGAAAGAATTCACTCTGCATTTTTACATTTTCGTCGAAAGAAGAAATCGACGCGAGATTATTCTACGAAGTGATGCATCCCTCAATGGTGGCGCAGCCTTTTTCTTCTCTATCCGACTTTGCAAGGCTTCGTCCTCCCTCCACCGTTTAAGGCACTCGTCTCTTCGGCGATTCAAATTTTAATTCAATTACGACGACGACGACGACGGCGACGACGACGGTGGCGGCGCGTACCCCGACGAGTCTTTCCCGTGTCCCTATCTTCTTTTCCCTAGCTACTTTTTCTTCCCCGATTTCCACCGCCTCTTTTTTTCCCCCGCCACCTACCCCCCGCGAAATCTGAATTTAATTATGACCCTTCACGTAGCCGCTTTTCTCCTCCATTCCTCAAACCATGGTTCGTGGCTTATCTCACTCTCGCATCTGCCGCCGCCCTCCCTGAACCTTAAGACTCGTCCTTCTTCTCGTTCACCCTCACGCTACTTCTTCTCTATCCGTGGTCTAGAGTCTGGATGATCGTAGACGAGGGCAGAACGCCAGGGGAGAAGCGCCTTAAATTTTAAAGGGCCTTTAACCCCCCTATTACTTTTCGATTCTTCCGTTTTGCTGGCGTTAAATCTTCGCCCGTGATTTGCCGGTGAAGCCTCGATAAGCGGAGTCTCGGTATTATGGCTGTGCTTCATAATCCGGATCTTCGTTGTTATTTGATGCAATCGATGGCGAATGCAAAATAATCAAGAAGGGGCGCAGATGAATTGGAAGTTTGACATTTAATACTGGCACGAAGCTTATCGTATCCGATGCTCTGTTCTCTTTGAAACTGAGTTTGCAATAAAATTGTGCAATGATCACTAAGTTCTGAAGGTTTATTTAACTTCTACAATTCTGCGACGATTCATGCAATAATTTTGTAGCATCATGCTTCGCAATTGAGAGTGATCGCGATTTACAGTATTGGGACTTCGTTTCTTTGTATAAGTATACGAATAAGTAACTATTGCAAGCATGAATCTTTAGCGTTATACGTTACCGTAACCAATGTTGAATTGGTACAATAGAAATACGATGTAAACAGTGAATTTGGCCAATCCCTGTATACGTTCCCAACGTATGGAAGTTAATTGTGCAATGCTCGAAGCATTTGTGCAATAACAATGTTAATAATAATAATACTAATAATAACAATAATAGGATTCTACATTGCGCATTGAACGAGACCAAGAATATAGGTACACTTAATAAAACAATACCAACAGGAAAGCAAGAAGACGATAATATGAAAGTTGTCTGTTAATGTTTCCACCGGCTACCGTTCCTACTTATAATTGGCGTGGATTCTTTGGCCAATTTGAATCGTTTGATTGTTACGAGTTCAGGTAGCGACCGATGATTGCTCCATGCAAGCGGCCGTCGAGCACAATATCGATTGATCGTTGAATAAATATTCTTATACAGAAATAATGATGGGGTGCATTATGAAAAGATGTAATAACGTATTCAGGACTGGCCGTCTAGTCGCTTCAATCTTCATTAATTCCCTTTTCCAACGCGCTCGTTCTTCGTTGCGCTATCTTATTTCTGCATCGATTATCCTTTAGAAAACATTCACATCGACGAGCCTTTCCTCCGTTCGATTCATTCCCCACCCCTCACCCTCGGTCATCCTTCTTTCCCCTTGCTTTCTTTTTTCTTTCTCGCGGTTGTTCGACCCTCCGATATTGTCATTACCCCGGCATCGATTCCGTTCGAGATCCCGCGGGTACTAACGGCAATTAAGCTAATGCCAATTAAACATGCCGACAACCGTTAATTGATGGTTTATACCGGCTTATATACCAGCCAGATCAGCTCACACCGATTCAATGTTTTATATTATCACGTCGATGATTGATGTTCCTGATGCGGACTATTTATTGCACGTAGATATTATATGTATATTATATACGTGCTTGTCGGTTCATGTATTACGTAAGCGCGGAGAGATTTCCATTGGGTGTAAAAAAAACCTTCGAGTACTTTCGCGTGATTCAAATATTTTTCTACCTCTGCGCAATGAAGATAAGCGGTCAATTCCTTCGGATACTTTGCGCATTCCGAGTCCCGTTGAATAGCATTCTGCGCGAGCGGCCGTATTGGTTCTCGCGTAAAACAGCCGGGCAACGATGTGTGTGTTAAAACGTGCTCGCTCGGTCAGACAGCTTCCTCGCTTATTATTCCAAACGAAACGCATTCGTATGCGGGAAATCACGAGGCGGCAGAGTAATGATAACGGACGCGATCAATCCGGCGGGTCTACGAAAATCTGCAGAAGTTGAACCCACTGGGGCAGAGCTGCTCCGGCATTTGACACAACGGGGCAGCCGTATTCTAATTAAACGGTACAACGGGCTGAGCTTAGGATGGAATTCCAAGACCGGCATCGATTACCCAGCCAATTTGCGACTAGCCACTCTCTCCCTCCCCCTCTATCTAACTGCCTTGCTGTAGCCACCCTCGCTGCCCTCGTGTCGGTCCTTCGAAATCGTCTCGAAGAGTTTCCTCGAGGAAGACCCAGGAGTGGGCCTAAACGGAGCTGGTTAACTCCGAAAAAGTTAACTCCGGGACGAATAGAAAGACGTATCGTCTTTAACGCGGGCACGCAGTGAAACGTTCTAACAGAAGTGTAACGCGACAAACGATCGTCGGTGAACATTTCAAATAGTTCCATCGTCGTTCCCTTAATAGTTCATTCGTCGTCGCATAAGCCCGGGCTTCGAGTGTACAAGGGAGAGGAAGGGAAATCAACGAATAAAAGGTAGAGGAGAGCGGAACGAGGACCGAGAGCGGAGAACGGAGGCTTGGAGCCACTGTTTATGTCAATTTCGTGCCTACGGTGCATCACAAAGGGAATAAAAGGGAACAATTGCACCGTCGCCAAGTGCAATTTGCGCCTAGATATTATAAAAAGAGAAAGAGAAAACGGGGGCTGGGTGGCGGTAAGCGGCGAAAGCGAGAGGATAGACAGAAAGATGACTAATGGGGGAGGGACAAAATGGTTGGAAGAATGCAGAGAAAAGAGGTAACTAGTACAAAACAAACGACGTACCATTCTCCACTGCCTGCATTGATATATTACGGCAAAGCCCGGGCTCAGACGTGTGTGCAGCATCGCGGCCGCTTTAACTCGTGCTTTTAGAATTCGATTATTGGCCTACCGGTAAATCAACCATGGAAATAAACTTAATTCACCGGCGTGCCCTTTTTCTTCTTCTATTTTTACGCCCCGGAAGAAATACGTATCCGGGAGATAAATTCGACGTAACGAGCGTATTACCTTCGGAATGGGGAGCTTTGTCGAATGGTAAAAATAATTCGAGGCACCGATGCCGCAGAAATAATTATTTCGAAACAAATTGTACACCCGTGGGCGAATGTTTGTGCTGTCTGTGATGGACGGATGTTTATGCAATTATTATAATATTTTTGGAAAAAGTGGATGAAGGAACGACGCCTCGATTTTGCTTTAACATTGAAGCCTCGCGAAAGTGTATTTTTCAGTTCGCACGGTGCATATGCGTTTCAGCGAAATGTTATACCTGCGCGGCGTAATTATTCTTGCGTAACGAGACACTTGCAACAAACAGAGGTACAATGATAGCAATTATTTCGAATAATTCGACTGATGTAACTGAATGAAAATTATTTTAAGACAAGGTTCTATTTACAACGGCCACGGGTAATATCAATGTAAAGATATTTACTCGAGATGATAAACAATTTCAAGGGCCGACGTAAACTGTACAAGTGGCAGAAGATGCTCATTATTTGCACAACTAGGTCAACGCAATGATGTATCGGTTTTTACAGTTTTACTACCTATTAAAAACGATTATTTCGCAACAAAATCGCGACAACAAGAATTCACTCGATAGAATTCTTCATCAACACCAAAACTGCGCCACGCTCCCGAAGTACCATTATTTCTAAGAAATTTTCCAACAATTCTCTATCCCTGTTATAAAGAACACCGTTTCATATGACCATTCCCCGTAATTGGAACATCAAAAACATTTTATTTGTTCCGCAAGTAATAAACTTCCGCGTTAAACGAACGCGTCTACCGACAAAGCCTACGTACCCAGTATTTCCACCCTGCCCTACATATCCACCCCTTCCATGCCGCCGAACTGCCCGAAGCCAAACAAGCTCCCGTTTCCAGTATTAAAAAATGCAGCTAATATTTCGTCCGACTTATCTTAGCAAATTCAAACCGTCTGCCGAATATTTCTCCATGTAAATGCAACGGGGCAAAAAAAAAATCGCCATCCTCCACTGGCAACTGGCAGAGGTTGAACCAAGAATCCACGTGGTTCCATTGCTGCCACTTCCGTCTCCCTTAATTCCCTTCTATCATGGGAACGTGACCCGGGGACAAATTTGAATTCGCGCAAACCATTGCTGCTAGTCTCTTTACATGTCGGAACGTTACCAGCTCTCGTTCCATACAGAAAAAGAGAGATAGAGAGAGAGAGAGATAGGTAGACGGTTAGCCAAGTTAGGTACGCGAAAGACAGAGAAAAAGAGCGTCAAGACAACAGCCTTAATAGCCAGTACAATGGGCGGATCTTCGAGTCTTTTACGTCGCACTTGACGAAACAATAGTCGAACGAGTAGAGCGCGGGCGATAGACCGGCGCTGCTGGAGGGTGTCGAGGGTGTTGAGGATGCCGAAGAGGGGTCGCTACCACCGGTAGACGACTCGGAATCCGTAGCCCCGGGTCGGGTTTTAACGACGTGCTCGGACACAGTCGTTGCATCCCTCTGTCTCCGATGCACACACTCTCTTTATCATTCTCCCCGTCTCTGTCTCTCGGCAACGTTTCAACTATCCTCGTTCAATTCTACTTGGCCTAGCTCCATCCGTCTCCCGCCATCGCATCGTTTCGTTTCGTTTCGTTTTCGTGCATACTGCAACCCCGGGACGCATCAAGCTCCTACCATCGTTGCCCCAACACACACGCGCACACAGACGCAATCTTCTTCTCTCTATCTTCGTTCTCTGGGTTTTTTTTTCTCTCCCCCTCTCCCGTCGAGTGCTAGCGTTCTCTTCGTTCGTTCGTCCCAGTCAGAGGCCATCTCCCTCTGTCTTTTTGTACGTCCTTCTTTCTTCAGCCTCTGGAATGCTCCTCTACACTGTTCTTTTTCGTCGTTCCCAACCATCCCCCGGTCTTGTTATTTGCATCCTTGTTCCACGTGGTGGCGGTACCTATGCCTTGTACGTCTCTGTCGTTCCTTTCATACAGCTCAAGCTTGCCTGCAAGCTCCCTCGTCGCTTAACGTCAAAACTTTCGTGTCCCTCGACGGCAGCTGTTCCCTCAGCCAATGAACACATCCTTCCGCCTCTACACAGGGTGTCCAGCTTTATTACGAGCGGTGCTGTTCCTCTCGAAAACAACCTGTCCCTCCTTGTCGCCTTTTATACCGGCGGTCCGTGATGATCGTTCGCAGGAAACTCTTTACCATGGGGTTTGTCCAGTTCGAGGATTTCGTTCGGAATCATAAGTGCTCTGTTTACCTTTAACCCCAGGTACAGTGCTTTTTTCGCGAACTCCTGCTGTTTTTGTCATTCGAAATGTATATGTCAGAATTGCTTGGAAATTTGTACGTGGCTCGATGGTTTGCGTGGCAAGTTCATGACATTAGTGATAAGAAAAAATCGATCGCTGATCTTCAAAGAGTATTCAAATATTTCTATCGAAAGGAACAACTGTCTATTTTATCATTATTAAATTCCCGGAACTTTTCCCAAAAATACGAATTAAAGCAATTCGTATTCAATAAAATATGTCTGAGCAATGATATCCACTCCTGCAATTATCACAGAGTTATAGCCTGTTCGACGCAGTGAATCAAAATTTGGTATCGCGAGCTTTGCATGTGTCGCGAGAGGTTCCTGGACTTGGCTAGAAATTTCGCGGCCGCCGTTGCATATGCATAAACAACGACACCGGAGAACTTTCTAAAAACTCTATGAATATAATATAATCGGCAGCGTCTGTTGCCTTTCGGGAAGGGACTGCAGCCATCCAGCTTCTTGCAACTTCGGAGTTCGCCGCAGGAAGCACAGGGCGACGGGGAGGGCGAACTGGGACCGAGTGTATTTTAATAAAGTCGTTAAAACTTCAGCGCTGAAATCTCTGGCAAATAACTGCGTAAAAATTGAAGGATTGAAGCGGTACATATTTTCTTTCCCACTTTCTTTCCGTCATTTGTATTCTGTTTTTCTTTTTCTTTTTTTTTTGTTAACGAAAGAAACAGCGTCACGAGAAGAAGGAAAGCAGGTCGACGGGAGTTGTTTAAGTAAGAATAAAAAATCTAGGGGACGCGGCGAGAAAGAGGAAGAGGAAGAGAGAGAGAGAGATGGACTAACACAAGGAAGAACTCTAAAGAATACATTATACATTCCAAGCCATCTTAGTGCCTGCGTGCACATAAGTTGCAATGTTCCTCAAAGATGCAACGACTGCAAAACCTTCTCCCTTTTTATGCACGCTGATACTCGTAGCCACCCATCTTCGCCAACCCTTACGGGCGAAGTAGTATCTCGTTCGGGAAACCGAGAGATGACAATCGTTAACGAGAAAAGGTACGTGTCGCGATAGTCGCACACGGAGGCGTGACAAATTCTTAGCGAACAATTGCATAAAAACAGGTGCACGTCGAGCGCTCAAAGAACGGAGGCAACAAAATTTCATTATCAAATACGCGGCTGTCAAATTGCGAAATGAATAAACGTATCGCGGGGCGAATTGCAACGGTTTCTTTTTTTTTACGTTATTAGTTGCGTTGGTAATAAAGTATATTTATCTTCAACTTGAATACGACTACCGCCTCCATTATTTTCCGCGGCACTCTGAGTGGAATACGCCAGACACCATAATGAAGTAGACAGACGAAAATATGAATGTTGGTAATGGGAATACGAAGGCGACAAAAGCTGAAAGGGAATTCTGGAAAAAATGTGCGCAAGAGTTACAGTGGCAAGTAAAAGAGTATGCCCCGAGGCGCAGGTGTGATTTTCATCGAACTTATTTATTATGAACGTCTCGGACAAATATTTCTGTCGCGCTGTCTTTCAAGTTTCGCCATCGATATCGACGGGACGAAAATAACTCTCGGACCCGTAGTTTTCGCCCGGGCGGTTGTAGATAATAATATTCAGATAGAAAGGTACGGTCTCGTGCCGAAAGTTTACCCAATTCGAAATATTCTGCCGGACTAGAAATAGAAACGTCAATTCAAACATTTATAATTCGCCAAACTGGATATCCGTAACTACGTCAGAGTGAGCGTATTCTTGTTCATTGTAGTATCGATTCCGTGCTACTAGTATCGTATTGAAAACTTCATCAAAGCTCGGTGCAAGCAATGGTGGTCCAATCTTCTGGTTTATCCTTTGCGGTTACGGATTACACACATTTCAACGATGATCACACTCATCTCAATGATCAGGTAGATACGAACGAGCGTGTAACGTGCAAAGGATTACGTACGCCGCGGCGCATATTTCATTTCTGTCGAATGTGGCGTCATGAATTTATCGTCTGTCTGCTTAAATTATAAGTGACATTTCCAATAGCATAGATGCGTTCATAGTACACCAATATTCTATAACGCGTTACAGGGTTACTGGTACGATCTATAATCATTGTGCATACGCAGCTAGAAATGCGTGAAATTAGGCTGAGTAAAGAATTGAGGTGCAATAATTAATGTAAGAAAAGTCTTTGGAAAA
Organism: Nomada fucata; assembly: GCA_948146005.1. Lineage (NCBI taxonomy): Eukaryota > Metazoa > Arthropoda > Insecta > Hymenoptera > Apidae > Nomada > Nomada fucata. The sequence continues at coordinate 9,380,931 of OX411275.1, read as the reverse complement.
TACAGGCAGCTTTTAAACAGCAACGTGACCCCTTTCGCGTTGTTCTTCGAAATATAATACTACGACAAATGCTATCGTTCATACTGGACGAATTTTATGTTAACTTAATTGAAATAGCAACGAGACCAATTTAAAATGCCTATTTCTCTTCGACCAATCGATGCTTTATATTTCGTATAAATTCAAACGACACCGCCCCCCTCCCCCTGTTTAATAGAAACAGAATAAATTGAAGGCAAAGTGACTTCAAATATATATTGCAAACTTTCCATCGCCGTTTAAATTAATGGCGCGCTGCAGAAAGCGAGCGTAACAATTTCCAAGCGAAAGCACGCTCGCTTGTACCGTACACAAAATACACCGGCGAGTCTTCGAAAGCTTGCCGCGCGTTCAACAATCACCCAGCATAATACTCGCAGCCTTTCATTCCGTCTAAGCACCGACGCCCTCCCCGCCGATCGTTCCCCCGATCCACTATAAAGAACGCGCGACAAAGCGGGACAAAAATCGTACCACACTTACGTATCCGTGTATACGAATCAACTAAACCGTCCCCATCCATCCACGAGGTCCAACCCACTCCAAACGGTATACGTTTCAATTACCTGTCCGGCACTGCCTGTTCCGCGTGCCGCGAACCAAACGCCTCGCCCATAAATGATTCGAAAACCGATGCCGCGAACACAACGCGGCGAGAAGGGAGAAAAAAACCCACGAAGGAAGCAAGCGAAGGAAGGGTGAGACGCGGAAAGGATGGAGAGAAAAAAAAACAGCGAACAAAAGTATAACGCATCGCGAGCATCTCCGAATGCTGGATGCGTGCAACGGTCGCGCACCCGTACGTCCTCCCTTTCATTCTTTGTGGCACCTGCAGCTACCCTTTCCAACCCCCTACGGTACGACCGGCCGGCCGGAGCAAGAGGGGCAAACGGTGAACGCCGGTGCGAGGAGGATCGCGCGAGGGTAGGGAAGAGAGGGTTGCGCGCACGCGCGACGCATCTCGCGGGGGTTCCCCGACACGATCAGTCGTGGCCGGCGGTGCCGGAGGCCAAAGACTTTCGTGAGGGTGGACGCGCCGCGTTTTCTGCCGGACCTCTTTCGCTCTATCTACACCTGTCTGTCCCCTCCTCGCCTCTACGATTCACGCAGCGATTTGTCTGGCCGCGCACGTATGACCCTGCACCGCCACCGCGTGCACTTTCGCGGCCGGCTGCACCACCATCGACGTCGACCACGGCGCCGATCGTCGCGTGACGGAGCCCCCGCGGATCGTCGACGTTGATCTTACCGCGTACTCGTCGGCGCGTGCCTCTCGCGCTGCCCGCTCGTATCTGGCACGGCGGGGACGGGAACGCGAAACGTGATCGAGTAGCAGTCGAGATTTGCCACGATCACCGACGAGGACCGACAGGTGCGACAGGTTCACCGCCGGCGACGACGCGATCGTCTTCTGCCGTGTGCAAGGTTGACCCAGGTCCAAGGACACAGGATCGAAGGATGCTGGCCAGCTGCCTAATATTCGTCGGTAAGTCCTACTGGTGTACTTGTTCGACGTGTTCCGTCAAGTTAGTTTGGAGACGGGTCGGTCGCGACGATATTTCGGCGCACCGGTGCACGGAAGTTCGATGATTGCCGAGTTATTATGCGTTCGTGTGCAATGGTGTTTACGAATTCGTTGGTTCACCTTTTCTTTGGAATGTCAAGCCGTTTGGTGTTACCGAATATGTCTGTAATGAGTGATTCCATTGGGGAAGGATTCGTTGGGATGATTATTATAATGCTCGAGTATCGTGCGGGTTATTGTACGTACGTCGAAGGAAGAGACAGTTTTATCTGAAGTGGGTTTCGCGTGGGATCGGGGTCATATTCTTGATGAAGACGTGACTGATCTTGCGATTATATTTCGGAATATTTGACAGCGTTCCTCCCGTCACACGTCACATTCCGCGGCAGTTTGATAGAACAATCCGCAACCTTTACCCGGGAAACGTTGCATCCATTTTTCCCGGTTTCTTCTCTCTTTAACGTGGATGCACCCGATGTGACGGATGAAAGGCCGGATCGATCTCGCGGGTATCTCTAACGGTATTCGTTAGCGCGGAAAATTCCCGCGGAAAAAAAGGGTCGAACGTTTCGAGGGAAGTTTCGCGTGTTACGGTGTTACCCCGATAAGGAATAAATGTAAAAAGAACGGAACCCTTAAACGTTTGGGAAACAATCGCGCACGACAGGTGCGTGTGTGAAGCGACGAGTGCGCGCAATACCTGTGCACTCGCTGTACGAAAAGTTTGGCGCGTATTGGAAATAAGATAACGGCGAGCACGTGACACACGTGTAAATCTAATTCGTGAAATAGGGACGGCGAATCGGCAGCTCCTATCGAACTGTGGAATGAAAGGGCCGCTCTATTCTGGCCAACTTTTGCACATGAATGCACCCCCGGCTCCGATGAGTGAGTCATGCGTGAAAACGTTCCGTATGAATCGCGCCGATACACTTGTCCTGCAGCGACGTGCATCCTTTATTCGTGCCACTGGTACGTGACTTTTGAAATACAATCAGTCCACGAACTATTTGATCTCCTCTTTTTCGCGGGCACGGCAAGACAGCGTGTTGGATAATTAAAGGATTTCCCAGACGAAAGTGTTTTTCATCTGGAAGCTTGAAATTTACAAGTCCTATTGTTTAAAATTTTTCGACGCGAAGGAAAATATAGAATGAGTGTAGTGAATGATGTTAGAATGTTTTATAGCATCGATAATTCCTTAAATGTAACATTCATTCCCGTTACATATCTTCCTGGAAAAAAATTCGTTTCTTAGTTCTATTCCATTTCTACGTTTCAAATTCGTGGAAATAAAAATCAAGATTTCTAGCCAAATTATGGCGATGAAGCTGGTAGAATCGTAATATGGTTCTCCGGCGCTTTCTGAATATTCTGAATGTAAAACACGAGTCGCCAATCAGACAAGCCCGTCACGAGTATAGCATCCGTATGAAAGCTTCCTTCGTTTTCGTTCTTACGGAATTCCAGTTTTTCAACCGTTCCATTGAAGCTCAGCTCTCGTGGAATAATTCCACTATCGTAGAGCGTATTTCAGCCGTACGAATTATTCCCCGTGTCCGAGACGGTGGAAAATAAAAATAAACGATCCCCAATCTCGTTACATTTTATCGACCGACGGTGGCAATTCCCTCCAGGAAAAATCTTCGGCGAAATTTCACCTTAGATCTGTTAAAGGAACGACGATCACGCGTTGGTGATCTAGAGATGTCTCCATTTAAATATGAACGGACAAATCTAACTCTAGTCGCAAAGATATTCAACGCAGTACGAACTCCCAGTGCAACTTTTGTGGCGTATAAAAAAATCTCGATCGATGTTGCACGAGGAATATCTCACGGAAATTTTCCCGTGAAAAAGTCTCGTTAGAGAAGACTCCTCTTCCCCTCTTCGCTGCAAAAAAAAAAATAGAAGAAAAAGAAATATGGAAACTGTAATTTTATTCCAGAGAGTACGCGAGTCCGCGCTCCGAAGCATACATTTTCATTCCGAAATCTGCCGGCGAAAGACGTGAAAAGAGAACCAGCATTTCGGCGTCGTGCAAACATATGTTATGTACGTATATACGTACGTACGCTTGAACCAAGAATTAACCGCAATTCGTATACCGTCGGACGTGAGAAAAATAATAGTTGAATTTGGTTGTGGACAGCGGTGAAAATCTCGTTCGATAATTCCGATCAGAAAATCGTGTTTCTACGATTTGAACTTACGCTTACGAATTACGAGCAAGACTCGTTAAAAGATTTCGAGGCGTTTGTACAATATCGTTCAGGAATTCGTACGATTCTCATTTACGATCCATTTGCTTGCACGCATTGCCACTGGCGAGATAATATAAACAGTACGACGTTGGAGTCGTGAATACAAAACTTATTCTTGAAAAATGAGACGCATGTCTGAGACTCTCCAACATTTTACGACGATTTCTAAGTAACAATGTTCAACCCCGTATTGAACTAAACCATCGCCTTAGAAGAACATTACGTTCGAATAAACGAAGCGTCTCGAAACTGGTAAACAAATTAAATTCCTCCTTTGTTGAACATTCGCAATTATATACGAATGCAGTATACACAGTGTCCACCATGATATTTTTGCTGAAATATGCGCGTATATAACTGTCCTAAAAGCAAAGCAAACAAAGGAGAGCAAACAGGAGGGAAGGAAAAAAACAAGCAGGATCGAAGTTCAGCGGCTATCACGGACGATTCGCTTTCGCATCAACATCCACAAAGGGCTACATCTTCTTATTTGCGTTAGGAAGAACAATACGTTTGTCTGGCTGAGGATGAGGAGACATCGCTCAGACAATGAAGAACGTCGATAATGATCGCGACGCATCTTAAGACCTCTCTCGTTAACGTTCCACTGGTTCTTTCGCTTCTTGCAGGAAGCTCTCTGTACTTTCCTGAAGGAGCTCGACCGCCCGACCACCCTCTTTAACCATCCTCCCCCACCATACCCCAGGACGCTGTCCTCTCCTACCGTTTCGCACTAATTGCGGACAATTCCAGACTTTAAATCTCTCGAATCTGGAAAGCCTTTAATCTCGACGGCCGCGCCTTAACGACGTCGCCGTGTTTCGTAGAGCGACAGTTTGAAATTTAAGCGCTCGAGGGGGCGGAACAGACACCCTTAATAAGGTTTCTCCACCGTCTCATCCTTCCTCCGTCACTCTATATCGTTCCCCCGCTCTTGCACACAGGTTCATCTTCCCCTCTTTCTTCGTCGTTCACCTGACCTCACCTACTCTCTACTCCGGTGCACGCTGCCAGGAGCGCTAATGGAATATTTTAATGGCTAAGCAAACCTTTAATCAACCTTTGTCCGCCAAGAGTGCATTGTGCGAAATTAGGGATAAGTAGATAAGGCGGTCGCGGTACATACTTGCTACTTGGACGGCAGATAGCGTTTCGTTGTGGATTCAAGTATAATATGCATGTATACACGGGCCAACGCCGAAGGGACATATGTGTGTCAGTGCGGACTGTTTTGTTCGAGGGGTCGACGATCTTTTGAATCTCGCGCTCTTCCAGGTAAGGTGCGGATGAGATCATACGGGTATCTATTTATTTGTGGACACGAGTGAGCAAAAATGACGCGGATGCACGGCTCGAAGGTATTGCGCGTCACTGTGAAAGGGAACCACCCCTGGAATGGCAAAATTGTGGCCGGCCAGCGAATCGATGCGAAACTAAATTTGAAATGTTCATCGGCAACACTCGTGGAAAGTTGGTCCTCGAAAGCGCGAGAAGTTATCCGTTCGACGCGAAACTCTGAAACTGCACCTCCGCCATCGCTGTTGGGAGCCGTCGACGCAAAAATTCTGCTTTCCAAATATGATATAATTATACGAAATCGCGTAATTAAAGTTTCGAGGCCCGCGCCAATGCGTCGCGTCCCGCGACACCGGGTACCGGACGTTTCAAAAGGTTTCGTGCAAAATGTATGACCTGGTCGAAATTTATCGGTAGAAGCAAACTGGTAGGATTCGAGAAATTAAAAGTTTTGGAAACAGTTTGGATCGTCAGTCAGTATGCGAATTTCTTTCATTCCGGATACTGACGACGTAATCAATACAGATTCCGTAATTGCATTGCAACATTATTATGAGAGCTTATTAATTTTTAATCAATGAACATCTGCTTACGTCGTTAATCCTGTTAATAAACATTCTTCCTGCCGAATGCCTGCCTACGGGCATTTCTTCAACGAACTTCCCACAACTTCGAGTAACCCCCCCGAGAAAATTACACCTCCCTACCAAGAAATTAACCGAACGCAGCAAACACGCTACAGCTAACATTACAAAACACCCTCGCGCTTATTAAAACCCCGTAAAATCCAACAACCGCGAACCTGTTAATATCTCCGCGCGCGTTCACCACCGATATATAACATATTCTCCTTTATTCCCATTGATCCGACCATACACTTTTGAAACGCCGTGTATTTTTTTTTCCATTCGAATAACCGCGCGATAAAAGGAACGAACGAACGAGAAGTATCGACCGAGCTCTATCGCGAGACGTCAAGCGGGAAGGTTGTTGTCGAAAAACAAAGCGACCGGATCCGGTGAACGCAAATAGCTTAATACTCCGTCTCGAAAATAAAAACGTGGAAACAGCGGGTCGCCGCTCCGCGAGTGCTGTCAGTCACTGTGAAAATTATCGCTCAAGTATCTCCGTAGTTTGTACACGGATCCCTAGACAGTCTGAAGGGTTGCCACGCAGAAATGGCGGGACCGACGATGAGAACGAGACACCCGGAGAAGGTGATGCTGTCTCTGTTCATCCATCTCCGTTTGCCACGTTCTCCGATTACGTGGATAATGCGAGACAACGTGACGTGCCTACGTATACATCCCGATGGGCACACCCCACCCCCCTTAGAACCGTGAATAACTTATCCGTGATGAATATAAACTCGGCGAAACTGATTCGCGCCGCTGCGTTTACACTCTAAACTACCACTTACGGTTATGAGCACCCTCGTCATTGGACGATAGGAACGGTTCACGTTGCTGAACTTTCGCGCGTATCGTTCCCGGTATACTGGCCGTTTCGGTCAATTTTCCGGCCGTTGAGCAAATATTTGGAACGAAGAACGGCGACGAAAGAAGCCGCGGCTCCGGTGTTTGAGCCGGTTCTGTGAAATTTTTTCAACGACGAATAGTTTTATCGCCGAGAACTTAAGTGAGGATTGAATTTGAGGTATGCGTATACTTTTTAGTAGCACGATCGAATAGCTTGACGCGAAATGATTTGGTGTTCCATTTAACTGATTAATGTTTGTCTCGTGTAAATGGTAATAGATGAGATGAGACAGCAGTGTACTATTGCTTTGTCAATTTTCAGTTACTATACATAACCAAATGCAGTAATTATTTTTTGCTACAGTTTGATGCCATCAATATCTATATCTATATATATATATATTTCACATGCGGTCATATTGACATATTTGTTAATGTATTGAAATACAGCTCTCTAAGTCAAATATCCCAATCGTTTCTTTTAATCAGTAGTACATACGAGATTTGATCATCCGTCAGGTAAATATACATAATACTGAACAATTACCTCTCCTTTCTAAATACCCCAATTTTATCCACGTATTGTTATCATTGAATTAACGTTAATCAGCCGGGAAGCGCGCAATTATGATAACGTGCAGCACAAATCACGCAACGGTATTGCGGCCTCGCATGTAGCATGCCGTTGTACATTGTTATTTATATTTCTTCCCTTGTTATCCCAGAAACCGTGCAATCATCGCATACCTTTGTTGAATAGCAAAGGGCTGGCGGAGAGCTGATAGCGTGCTTTCAGTTAGATGTTCGTGAATCGAATTACAGGCAGCGCCTCTGACCGAATAGAATTCAATGTATTCGTGTTTAGCAAGAGCATATTCAATTCGGCTCCAGCTATATTATCGCCTCGAACTCTTTGGATTCGTGTTCGGCGTTGCTTCACTCATTTGAATGTAGATTGTGCTCTTTTAGAAATGCTTTCCGCAGTTTTCTCAACGCTCCGGCTTATTTTGCCGGAAGTTTAAAAATACACCAATTAAAATTAATTGGAACCACTTTACATGAAGCGCGAGTCCCGTGCATCTATGTGTTACCTATAATAAAAAAAAAAAAGTTATAAAGAAAGGTCGTAAAGGGTAATGTAAATACCAGTCCTGCAATAATACTGTTGTTGACCATTAGTCATCGCGTTATATTCGCCCAAGATAAGGCGGCGTCCCGTCTCCACTAATATAAGAAACTTTTCAACTCGCCTCGTTAAACGTGTATTAAAGCGAAGACAGCAAGCTGAAAATATTCCTCGAAAGTCTGTACAAACTCGCCGCGGCCAAATGCATTCTTACTCAACAAAGTCAGTTTAACGTCTGGGGTGAAGTTCTTTTACATTTTAAGTTTCCACTACCTTTGTTCACATTTCACACAGTTCCCCATTTTTTTTTTATTTTATCTCTATTATCATTCGGAAATAGACGCTTTACAGGTGTCTCAAATATTCATACCCTGTTCGTGCGAAACGCGTCGAATGAAATTCAATTGTAAAAAGTAACGCAATAATCGGCGACCATGTATCTATTTCCCTTATCCGGCATAATATTCACCTCCGCTGAATACCAACTTTCTTCCGTCGTTCATGTTAAGCAGTTACTTGTTGAATTTCTTTCCCTCGTTTCGATATCGCTACCGGCGGGAAACTTTTACGCCCACGAGTGTTAGAAAATTTTCAGCGAACATCTTTTGTTCCCCGTTCCCTTCTAATTTCATTCCCTCCACTCGATTCGTTTCCTTCAATTTCGAACAAGTCGCTTCGATTCTCCTCGTGACGTTGACAAAATATAGCAGGGATATACGTGACTGTTTGCCAAACAGTCCAGCAGAATAGAAGAAAACAGCTAGGACAGATTTCCCTGTCTTCACTTTCCAAACCTTCAACCCTTCACTTTCTTTCATTCGCCACCCGAAAGTGATTGAGAAATGTCCGTTCTCATCGATACTCCTTGCATTTTTCCTAAAATCAATTTCGTCCGCCACGAGTTTCTCCCTAACGACATTTCTGCTTGTCAGTTCTTTCTCTTCTTTATTTTTCCACGAAGCTACTTTTTCCATCTGAGAATTATATTTGCGGCGAGCGAACTTTATCGTTCGCTCGTCGATCAATGTTCGTTGCGCGACAATCACTTCCATGGATTCCTTCGTAAATATTTTCCAGTTCAAATCGATTGAACATGGGTGTGTGAATAGTAAGGTGGAAACCACTAATGCGACAATGGAGGAACGCACGATTCGTTCAGGAAATCTCACGAAACTAAAAACATAGTGAATATTGTTTCCATATAATGCAGGAAGCAGACAAAAAAGAAATCAGCTAAACAGTATAAAATACAAATAACATGAACGAGTCACAATGTAAAAATAATTCTAACTATAATACTAGAATATTCATCTTAGAATTGAAGACTGCCCCAATAATAAAAACGACAAATATTCGATAAATCATTTCTGACTACTTTCAAGTCTAGCTCCTGAATAATTTTCAAAACTTCTCTCCCCCATGATCAATGGAAATGCATAAATGTCCACAGGACCTCAATATCAAACAGTTTAAAATATAAATCTCCGTAATACATTATACGTTTCGTTAAATCTGATAGCAGCAGCAGCGCCGGCACCACGCGAAACGAACGATGCAATTAAAAAAAAAAGCGAGCATACATGCACGCATTCCCAAACAATTTATAGTTATGCAGCGTCGATCGATAGTGCATGTACTTTAACAATCCGACAGTATTCTACGAAAGCCACAATAGCTGCCTTTAAAAGCCAGTCCAATGTCGCGTTACGAAAGAAGCCGGTTATTGGTGGGGTGAAACCGAGGGGCAAGAAAGTACTGGAGATCGGTGCGAAATGTCGATGGAAAGCGATTTAGATACATCAGGGTGGAAACTAAGATTGTCGCCTCGCCCCGATGGCCGTGGAAAGAAAATTTACCTCGAGCCACGGCTATTTTCCTTGTCGAACAAAGTTACGCGCGCTGCCCATTTACAATTGAAATTACTTTGCTTCTCGTCCCTGGATTATTACTTTAAAGTCTGGCCACGAATATTCGCGACGTTATTTCCCGCGTTCTTCGTGGCCTCGCCCGGAGATAGGACCCAGCCCTGAGGTCACGTCGCGTCATATTATGTCATCATGAAATTCTTTCCTTCCTCCACAGAGGATATACTGAATATGATTCTCCCCATTCATCCTCCTTATCTCTTCTCCGCTTTTATGGTTTGTTCTATTCGCTTCGCCCGATTCAAGGATGCATATAAGGTACGTGGGTGGGTACGTTGCAAATAGACCGGGACAAATATTGGGAAATATTAGAGCAAGTACGTGGCTGGGGTCAATATTAAATTAATTTGTATCTGGTTTCGTGAAACTATCTGTCTACTCTTCCATAAACTTTAATCAATATCGGAACGTTCCATGTAGCACTTCGAATTACTCAAATTATTGAAGCATTTTAATTTATTTAAATTATTCTATGAGTCACGAAAGACTGCAGAACCATCTTATTTGAAAGAATCCCAAATTTGAAGCATTGATCCCAGAAATGCTGTAGGTACTAACAAGCAACTTCTCGAACCTGTTAGCATAGCAAACAGTTTCTCGATGGAAAACGATTGCAACCGGTCTCAACGACGCACAGTGAAGAGGAAAGAAGGCGTTTGCAGCTACATTCGGTGAAATTGTTGTGAACGGTCGACCGTTTCCTTCTTTCGGATAAAACTTTCGGTGTTATGCTTCTATCTCTTTCACAAAATAGTCACAACGATATTCTCGGTGCGAGGAATGCCCAGAATCTTTTGAAAGGGAGCCCGAGTTTGACGAGGATCCGTAAGGTTTGACGGTACCAGGTTCCACTGGTTCAGACTCTTTCGCGTTATTCTTGACGTCGCCTTCTCTTTCATTGTGCTTTCTTCAATTTTTAAACATATCAGATTTTTAATAGAACGTAATTTTACAGGGGATTATTCAATATTGTACTTTATATAAGCGACTTTGCTAATCCCATTCTTGAATAATGACAAATATCTTTAAGACAAATTGTACTTAAAAAGTTCCTTTGATTTATATTATAAATATGCATAATACGCGAGGTCGCGACAGGAGAGGCAACTTCCCCGAAATTTTTCTCTACAACCATCCTGCAAAAACTTTACACCGACGGATGCTCGTCAAAGTTTGAACTTCCCGTCGACATTATCCAGATAGCGAAACGTCAATCTTGTCTGCCGCTGCTAGTAAACCTCTCCGGACGGAAACCAAAAACAGTTTCAAGGGGCTCAATCAACCACGAAAAATCGAATCTGCCGCGCTTAAAATCCCAAACAAAGAAACCAAACGGCGCCCTCCCTATCGCCCTCGAAATCCAACCACTTCCAAAACCCATTACCCCGGCAACTCCGCTACCGTAACAAAGATACAAGAACAAAGGCAGACAAGGAGCGGCCATCGAGTTCCCCAGGTCCAAGCTTTGTGCCGGTAAATTAAGTCGTCGCCGAGGTTAAAGGCGTCACAGTTTTACGCGCGATAAAGCGACGAAAGGGGGGCCAATTTCCTGATCGACCATGGGTGAAACGTCGATGCTTTGGCTGCCGCCCCCGCGTTGCTACACCGCCTTGGAACGTGCTTCTTCGCCCTGCTCTTACCGATCGACCCCCTTTAAACTCTCAGCCGTAACACGCACGCCAGTTGGTTCGTCGAGTGGCCCGTCCGAACGTTTATTTTCATTCGCCGGGATTGCTTTTCATCGACGCTCAGCCAACACGACAAAACCTCTTCTCCTATGAGAGTCGTGCACGCGTGTATCATATAACTTACAACGGGAAGCTTCGATTTTTAATGAGAACGCGCTTCCATGCTCCGCGGTTCTAACGTTGATGTTAATGGGAGACGGGAGTAACGTTGAAAAGGTTCGCTGCGTCGTCCTAATTTTCGATCGCGGTTTAATCACATGCTATTGGAAGTTGAGCTAACTTTCGTCGATTCTAATGGAATTTATTATATTTCAATATTCTACGCGTTAAAGAAGCAACGATTCATACCAAACAATACTTAATATATCAGTAGTAATCTGCGAACTTGAACTATTAATCGGCCCATTTGAATATAATACATATTTCAAGACAGCATATCGTGCAATTGATATAAATATCACAATGGAATTTATTTCTACGCTCGCTCGAAATACTTTGTACCTTACGATCCCAATAATGGCCTCAAGTATTTTTATTTTTACACTTCCGCCAATAATCTTATATTCAGCTCTCTGCGAACATTTTACTAAATTTCTACGCCGTTGGTACGATGGTATAACGAGGTATTATACCCTTTACTATCATTCAATGGAACTACCGAGCTACATATTGTACAACTTGTATCGTCGGTCGTGTAATAAGTGTGTACTCGATTGTACCAACGAATCGCGGAGCTAATTTGCACGGTAATGAGCTCATTATCCAGGCCACTTTGCTGGTCCGACGATATTAAGAGATAATTTAGATAGCGCCCGTAACGATATCAACCGGGTCAACCTTTGAGGGCGAACTGCAAGTTCGATTACCTGAAACCCGCTGGGAAGGAGGAAATTGCGCGCGAGACGAGTCTGACGCGTCTCCGAGGCTCTTTTCCTGTTCCGGTTATGTCGAGGTGCGGGTATTGCGTTTGTACAAGTATTGGTAGAATTGGAGATTTTGAACACGATACGGTACTTCAGTGTGCGATACCTGGTTCTAGGTTGTTTTTGGTGCGACTTTCGTAACAACTGTTCTAAACGTATAAAATCAAACGCTCACAGCGTTGGCGAAAGTGTTAAAAAATTTTGACGCGTTTTGTTGATATGTGTCAGAAGATCATGTCGATCGATTTAGAAGTTATTGGTATCGTCAATTTGGAAAATATCGTTCGGGGCTACCCGAATGAAATATTTAGATCATTAAATGCCTTCGATCCCCTTGTAATTGAGTAACTCTTTAATTTATACAAACGAATGGAACTTGAGCGATTTTCAGATATAAACTAGATAATTTATTTGTAACGAGCAAATTTATTAGAGGCAAGGATGTTTGAAAAGTTGCTCTTTTGTTACGAGTAACTCTGGCGTTAATGTTATTTGCACAACATTTTCCACCAATGTAATAGTATAATATTACAATAATAGGATAATAGAATAATATTAGAGTGCATTCGGAAGAATATAAAATACGTTGCTAGGAACAAATACGAAAAAACAGGGAGAATGGAAGAGTTGAATAGGGAACAATGAGTGCTAAATCGATCCTCCTGCTGCTATAAACTTCCCCAGCAAAATCACCGTGGGGTTGTTAAATCAACTACACGTATCAGTAACAAAAGTATCCTGAGCGTATGGTCAATTGGCGACTTTGACCCGCGCAAATTGCTTCACGCCTTCCTGCATTACATCTCTTCCATAGCATGGCGGAACACGTCGCGTGTAACGCGAAAGCAGGGTGTCGATTAAATTTTCAAGAACCCCGCTTAAACTTTCGAGGGTGAACATTAAAGCACCGCCCGCTTTTAACGACATCATACATACGAGTGTGTGCTGTGAGAGTTCGTATACTACTTAGTGTCCTGCTTAAATTAGTATACTGCAGGTAAATACAAAATCCATGCGATAATTGATATGATGTTTTAATGAAGCGAAGTAAATAATATTTATATACGTATTCCGCGAGTTTGGTATACTAAGCAATTATTAATTGAACAGAACAATTTGCTATATTATACAGTCGAACGATATTAAACAATGTCAAGCAATTAGTCAGTAATGAATTGTTTCACAACTGGTAAATAACTAACGAATCGGATTCAGTTGAACGGTGGGCAAATGTGCGGTGATTGTTTGCGATAATTGCTTGGAAAAGCTGGACGATGTATAATAATAGTGGACGGTGAATACTAGATCCATCGAAAAATTGTTTGGCGAAACGATAGCTGTGGTTGTTCGAGACTGATATAAAAATCGTACACACATTAATGGTTAGTACTTCTGGCATACCAGTTACCAATTATTCTCGTCTGCAATAATAGATAACCAACCAACCAGTCTGTCGCAGTGAAAAAAATGGGAACACTTAAAAATGCACCGCGGTACATAGGTGCTCAATAAATTCGCAAATTCTATTAAACAACCGTCATTAAACAACCGAATGTCGCATACTTGTTATTGAAATAAACATATCCAGAACACGTGCCGCCGCTTTTGATTCCATCGGCACGCGTGCACGTGCTAATCAACACGGATTCGAGTAGAATGTGGCGTTAGTCCTGCCACGTATCCGTCGTGTGTGTACGTTACGTAGCCGGCTACTAAATTATTCCACGATAAACGTGTTTGCGTACGTATAGTCGCGCAGCTGGCGTCACGCGTGCTACTTTAATCGTTCCGGCAAATAGACGTGTTCAATATCTATCCAATACGATCGAACAGCTCGCGCGACAGCCCGTATCGGCGAATAAACGATACGTTAAACAGCTCGAACGCAGTTCCGCACTCGTTACCCCTTTTCCACATTTTCTTTCATCCCCCATCTATTTCCCTCGCGCGCACGCCGCTACGCTCGCTTTATCGACGATGTAACGCCGATGAAATTTTCAAGCGGCGCAAACACCGCGCCTCGGCCATCTGCTCTTTAAACCCGGGGTTTGTTCGAGTTGAAAAATTCAAATGTAAACTCGAATATACCTGGGACTGTGCGCGCTAAACGTTTCCGTCGATTCCCCCCCTATTGTCCCGTCATTAATGCCGCGTTTGTACTCGCTCGCTTAATGTGCGAGGCAGATTCATTGGTAGGAAATAGACGGACGTTGGAATGTTTGGATTTAATAAATATACAAGTGCAGATGAAACGTGGTTTTTTTTAGAAAGGCGAGGGGTAAATTTGGAAAGCTTGCGGACACGCGTAAGCTTTTTGAATGTACAGTAGAGAAATAGATGTCTTTCGCCGATAGTAACCGCTCTTCACACTGTGAAGTCCAAAGTTTACTTTGTTTCAACTTCTCGACTAATAAAGAAAGACTAATTTCGAACTTCCCGCCGAACCAGACGACCACATGATTGCCCAAACCCTCATTGTCAGAAGCACTTTCGACGCGGAGACATTCAACTACACCGAACCAACCTGAAAATTGAATAAACATCGTTTGTATACGAGCTACAGTAACTCGTGTATGAAGCTAATAGGAACTTCTAGCAAGTAAGAGGCATGCTCTCCATAAGCAAAATAGCAACAGCAACAGCAACAGCAACAGCAACAGCAACACCGCTGTATTTCTCAACGTTTGACCAGTTACACGACAAAGGCGGATTTCGCTCGAGCAGACTTGAGAGATATAATATACGTCGAAAAACAAAGGACGAGGTGTTAGATAAAGGCCAGTCTATCGGCGCGGGATTAATCGAACATTGAACGGAAATCGACGTTAAAGCTGATCGATTCTCATTTCTAGAAAATTGATTAGTTCAATTCACCTCGAAGGAAATTGAAGTTTGCGGCCCGTCTTAATCCAGTTTAGAGAAACGTAAGGATATCTGGGAGAACGAATAGAATCGAAGGAGATAAAGATATCCGACGTCCCCGACAATTATATCGTGCAGCAGCTATCGGGTTCACACCGTCGCGTCCTGTCGGCTTTTCCCTCGTGTTATTACACGGCAATCGATTTACAATGACAATCGAATTATCCATAAGCGTCACATCGACGGAACGTACTTTAAATCCACTTCCCCATCGTTCGACATGCGAATGAAAATCGAAATTGTCGTGTAACACGCTCGATGAAAATATAAAACATCTCTCGTGTGTTGGTCTAACGTAACGCGATAGTTACGAAGGTAATGGATTGGCGCAAAAAGAAAAGCATGGGGCACTAGGGAATGATCTATTTTTCACGCCATTTCGCGAGACATTTTATACAGGGGGGGGAGGGAAAAAACGAAGAAAGGAGCAGGAAATGAGAAGAAATGAACAGACGGGAAAATATTGTTCGCTAGTATAGTTATGTTCGAACGAATAATTTCGTCGTGGAGGTTGCGTTTATGCAGTAGTAAAACAAACGACCTCTCCGCCATCCAACGGTCGGTAATAATTCACTAAAGGCTATTGCCGTGGTTCCCTCGAATTATTTCTGAATAATTCAACCGTTTTCTCTGCAGTTTAACGAATGCTGTACTGTGCACGCGAGCACGTATCGTCCGTGCGATGAATCCACCGCAGACGCGCAAGTACACGCGTGTACACCTTTCTTCTGGCTATTTCATGCAGTTTCCAACACGTGTCCCGAGTGGAAACGCTATTTGACAGGGCTATCAATTACAAACCGCGAAGTCGTTCCGTTATCGATCCAAACCTGGCAGTGCACGCATATCGAAATCTCGAATCAAAAATAATCCTACTCGGTGGACAAGCTATCCGGCCTTAATCGATACAAGAAACGTGTTCGTCCGTTTAGCATTCATTCAATTGCATACATACCTCGATTCGAGGACGCGAAATCACGGTTACCCTTAACATAGTTAACGTTAGCCAATTCCCATCCATACCTCGCCCATTCACCCTTTTCATCGTCCCTCAACGTTTTCCTTATCGACTAGGTGACGTTCTACAAATTCCTCACGCGTCACAGATTACGCCATCGTGGATCAAAGCACCGTGGGGAACGAAGCGAGAAATTCTCGAGCAGCGTTCACGTACGCGACTACACACGTGTCCGGTGCCGTACACGTACTTTTCCAACCCCTCCTTATCATGCTCGACCGGTGACCGGCACACCGTTACATGCCCATGTACCGCGATCTCGATAGAGCAACTACCAGCATCCGACAACTACGTTCTCCTCTCGCAGTCTTCAAGAAGCTCCTGAACGAGCGGAACGAGATAGAGGGAGAGAGAAAATAGATGAGGGGAGAGAAAGGAAGAGAGAGGCAGAGATAGTGAACGGCACGGCATGACTCGTTCGATATCCATTAACCCCCTACCCCTGGAGCATCCCAAGCCTCTCTACGGTTTAGGGGAAGCTATTCCCACTCCCCAATTTCTAGTTCATCGAAGAGGCATGGGTATATAACCTGCCGAGAGACAGAAAGATCCTCGCTCGATATTACTTCTCGAAATTGAAACTTTGGAAACGATTTCAAAGGGAGATTTTTTTAAATGCTGCTTCATTTGCGGTTAAACGCATCTGTTGAAAGAAGTACATGTGGCAGGAGTGGGGGTTTACAAATTTTGTTCACCGATGATACGGAAGGGAGGGGACTAAGGAGAGACTTGGGAGTAATCTACATTCCTGGTATGAACTTGATAGTTACCCGAAGAAGTTATTTCTTTTCGTAACGCAGTAGACCGAAACGTAGATGACCGGTGGTTCGTAGCTCGGTTTATAAAATTATTACGCTTGCTTCAAGGATATTAAGATTTGAACAATGGTCGTACGATATCAGACATTTCCTGCTTCGAATACAAGGTGATTCGAAAAGTTCGTCGAGCATTGCATTAGCCATAATTATAAACTCACGCCAGTCTACCACTAAACCTACCACGAAACCTACCCTGATATCGAAACGAAATTAATTCGCATAGTACAGCGAGGAAACGGGAAAAAAGAATTGAACGCTTTTCCCCCTTTTAACCACTCCTCGAAAACGTAAGCAATCCTTCTGGCAGATGTGCGGACTTTGACGTAATCTCCGGCGAAAATGACACGAGCAACAGCCTCCGTCGCGAGGCGCAAAGAGATACACTTTGGCCCCTTCCCACCCCTTCCAGTACCAGACTTCTTTTCCTCGAGGTTTTTGCGCGTCTTGTTTTGCTCCTTATACAGCCGCTCTGATACACCTCGGCCATTTAATATTCATGCGTTAGCGTGCTCCTCGCGGGCCATGTTCTCGCGTGTCTTTAAAAATGAAACGCACCACTCTCCCTCTGTTCCCTTGGCGAAATAAGAAACTGCATTTCAGAGCCGTCGCCACTCATCTCGAAAGCTTGATGGCCACTCCCGCGGGCTAATGACACGCGTTTAACACGGTACAGGTTTAATGTAATTTCGCGATAAAGCGACGAATACCGCGGGGAGCCGTTTGCGACTAACACCGCGATCCTCGTTTGATGAATGTGCATTAACGTGCAACAAAGAGCGTGTGGTCGGTCGATATCTTTAGGGTGACTCGAAGAGAGAAAATATTGTAGATTCTTGCTTTCTTCCTGTCGGATTTTCTATTGAAAAATACTTCGGTTCCCTTTAAACTTCGTTCCCTAGACGTTGTTGTACATTGCAGTTAATAGGTTCCCTGTTACGCAACACGTTTCTAATATTTTTGTTCGGCGAACGATATTTGTACGATTTTTGTCAAATGCATGGGTGCACTTTTTCTTGGCAGTGAACGTTGGACAGCGATTTACTGAATATTTACTGAACAATATTATCTCCATCGTTACTAATCTAATTGAGAAAGGCACATATGTAGAAATATCAATGGTGAAAAGGGACAGCCATATACGTATGTTGAAGCTTGAGGTCACATTATCGGGTAGAACTTCGCGGTAGATCTAATATATGCATTTCTTTTATGCTTCTCGGGCAGTTTTGTTCAAATTCTCTCGCAAAATATCAGCATCAACCCTGCCTTGCGAATCAATACTTCACCAGTTCCAAAATAACGGCAAATTCCCGCTTCCATGCGAACCTGCACCCTCTCTACGTATTTTTCCGCCGTACGTGCAACCTTTTCCAAACTCTAAAAAATCTGCTGCCCATTTCCCTCCGACGAAACAACGATCCCGATTTTCGCCCGAAACGTCCAGCCGAAAAAGCGTGCTCGCCCGCACGGTCGCGCTCTGTTTAACGGAATCCATTTCACCGAGTTCGAAACGAGCGCACGCACGAAATACGCCGGTTCAATTTTAAAAACTGTTTCTACCCGCAAACGAAGTTCGCCGTGGAAAACAGTTTATTTCGACGATTTCAACTTACTTTGCCGAGCGGACCGGAGGCCGACGAGCAGCGAATTGTAGCGCGATTTTCGCCCCGCGCCACGTGCGTATGCCCGCCGACTGCACGTACGTGGATATTATGTACCTGCATGCATGCGTACGTATGTGTACACGCTTGTACGCAGGAGTTTTCGTCGCGACTGCACGGATACTACAAGCTAGCCGTGACCGGGATGGTAGCAGCATGGCACATTCAATGGCACGACTAGGACCGTGCAGCGACGGCGAGGAAGGGGGTGGAACGGTGTGCTGCGGTGAATGTGCAACCCACCCCTCTCTCGCTTTCGTGCAACTGCATGGAGATGCAGGGACGTGGATGCATCCTGTAGGAGAGTATAACGAGCTCGAACCCGACTCTCGGGTCGATGGCTCATGGTTTCGCCTTGCCCTCTCGAACGACCCACCCCTATCCTGTCACCCCCTCTACCAGGTCTCTTTCATACTTTCACTCTATCTGTCTTATTCACTCTGTTTCGCTCTGTAGCTCCCTCATTACCCCCCTTTCCACGCGCCTCACCCCTTTGGCCCGCCACTCCCGCCCCGTCTATTCGTCCGCAAGTGACGTAACTTTAAATTCAGGACCAGCCGGCCAGTCACGGGGTTGACACGGGGGTGTGCCGTCACCTGTCGTGCGTCGAGTAGGACAGCGGTGGTTACCGGAAGAGGAAACGTTTTGACTGGCGTTCTTGAGAGCCGGAGGCCTTTGTCGGGGTCTGTGCCCGCTCTGAATTTGCGTAAATATTCTTCCGAGGGTTCGATTGCGCGTATGGGGGGGAGGGGGGAAGGGAAGCGCGTCGACAGCTACGGAATTTGTTTGCTTTGCTTGGCGAGTTCGATGGAATTTACGCGGGACAAGGCGAGGATCGATATGTCGTACAATGAAACGCGAGGAACAGCGTTGGCGTAACAAAAGGAATACAGGGATAAATTGGTTCATTGGTGAAAGTATAAAGAAGGCCTTCGAAATTATTCACAGAACTGTGATAGGCATGTTTTGCAATCATTACTACAGAAGTTGTTATTGTTGTTTCAGTTTTTCGTTTTGAAAAGGTTTTGGAAATAATCGCAATTTATAGAACAGCCTCTGAGTCGCCTAAATATTCGAGCCAATTGAAGTCAGCATAAATTGTGAATACTCTGATTCGCAGCGATTTAATTTCCAGCACGCAACGACAGTCATAAGCGATCCTTCGATTTGCAATTCGACCGAAAGCCAATTCCCGGCCCTAAAATTACACAATCAATAAAACTATCCTCGGAGTCAAGGATTAACTCAGACCATTCCCACAACAGGAAACGGAAATTTATACCTATTGGACCGACGCGTGTGTACAGTTTCCTTGTTGGTGAAACGCCCCCGTCATAGCGCTATCGTGTAACTCCCAACATGCTACTATAGGAACGACGACGACGGCGGCGACGAAGGAACCGGAAGAAGACGTCGTCTTGCCACCTTGCTCGAGCAAATACGACGCAAATTCGATACGAACAGCAGCCCGTTTCAGTCGACCTGACGCACGCGTCAAGAATGAGATACGACATGACTACACCTGGGAATAGTTGAGCTTTCTCCTTCGTATTCCCCTTCCTTCCCTATTCCAGTACTTCCCCTCCCAGGGTGTTCTCTGGTATCTCTTTCACCTTCCATCTTACCCTATCCATCCACCTGCCTTTCACGATCACGCGCCGACCAAAGTAACACGTCGCGTCGGTTTGACTGATATCGCTTGGCGACGTAAACGCCCTCGGGGAGATGCCTTCCGGTTTGATGGCGCAACCGTTCTCCAGCTGTCTGTTGCCCTAGAAAGACAAGCGGGCTGCAGCGTTGGCGAAGATCGCCCGACGCCATTAGTTATTATTGCTAACACTTTTTCTTTAACAATTTTTTCATACCTGCCGTTTCGTGATTTGGTTTGGGGCAGACGTCGATAAACGTGAGAAAAGTACACGTAAACGGAACTGAAATTTTATATGTTTAAATTTTATGTTTCGATACTGCAGGAGACAAAAATGGTGGATGAAAGTATTCTAGCTTGTCGGATGCATAATATGGATATGAGAGATCTCTTCAGACATTTTAATTGTAATTAAAAAGGTTGAAAGATGTTGAAAAATTATCACAGTATTCATATTTGCAAACTTTTCTTTAATGTTTAATGATTCGATCTACTCTCTGAATTGTTAGATTTCGGGGATTGTGGACCCAAAAGGCGTAAAAAATTCGCAACATCTTCGACTTTTATAGAACACTACACAGCGGAAGTATAACCGGATCTTACAATGTTACATAACTCCTTAACCAGCTTGCATGAAGACCGCTTTCATCGTCGCCCGAGAAGATTATTTTCTCCCCATTTGTGGTATACGTAGATAAACCAGTTTTCATTTCCTAGCGTTAATGCCCAACGCAGACTAAATTCTCCCCTAACGCAGTGGTCGTTCAGTTTCGAAAATACTAATTTTCCCGAACACCGAAGGACTTCTACAAGTCCGAGATCTCTCGGTAACCGTACGAAGGACACTTTTCTATCCGTGATACAAGATGGATATATTAAATACCCCGCAAAAAAGTGATACAAAAGTTCCTTGCTTCTATTCAAATAATCTCAAACATCGCCGCTCCTCATTCCGCCCGGATTCACAGTGAGTTCGCGTTAACTTTTGTATACCGCAATGTGAAACAAATTTTCTCTTAACAACTGAGTATAAACTTCCGCCGCGTCTAGTGGACAGGCTAAAGTGATAAACTTTCAGCAGAAGTTCGCGTTTTACGCAACGGTGCCATTTCTCGAAGGTCTGGGCGCCCAGCAGTCGGAACTTTTTTTATCGAAAACCCTCGCTTCCAATTTTCAAGATATTCCTCGCGGAGGCAAAAGCGCGCTTCCTCGGTCGTTGACTCGAGGGTAAAATATTATTTCCACCTTCGCTCGCTCTCGTCCTTTCTAAAGCGTCGCGTCTCGCGCTCGCGTTAGGCGCAGGGCAAAGGACCGTCGTCCTAACTGCTTTTTTTTTTTGCCTGCTGAAGGGCGAGGGTGGATCAAAAGGACGCGGTTCTCAACGAGACGATCATATGGGAATATACAATGCGACAACGTTACGGTAAACGCACTATCAAAACCGTGGACGGTACCAGATCTGCATACACTTTGCCAGAAAGGGATTTCCTTTGTGGAGAACGTGCAAGCGTGGTTTTTGATTATGTTCTGTTTGTTTATTTGCCGGGGGGGTGGGGACAATATATTTGACGCGAAAAAATATTCAAGTTGCCAGAAGGTATTGTGCGATGGGAAATTTGAATTGGCGTCGTGTTCTAGGCACGATAAAATAATAATTTTATTTATTAAGGTGCGTATCGCCGTGAATTATAGTACTGTGGTGGTAATTAAGGGGGACCATGTAATGTGATATCGAATATTTTTAAACACAACTTTGCTACAGATGGATATTATTCGTACTATACTATATAGTACGCACTGCTGAAATATTCAATTTGAAAGAGGTACATCATTTACTGAGATCTAAATTTTCTTCGCCTAAAAAGCTATAAAATAGCTACGACAGCATTGTAGCACAAGTTAGACAATTTCTTCCAAACACGTGTGACTTGGCCAATTTTTAATTTTAAACGGAATGTTCCGAATCGATCGCGCTCGTCCGTTCCTTGAAAACGGAAAATTAGAGAATGGACAAAAAGAAATTAATCCCGTGCTGATGCAGTTTTAATGAAGATTTCGCGCTGCTAGATGCTCTTAACTTTGAGATCCTTGAAAGCTGGATTGAGAAATGTCAGCGGGATGCTTCATAAATCTAACGGATTTCCCGAGATCGGATAAAGATTACTGTCCTTTGATCCGGACAAGATATACGACTAACAGGTCGGCTGATGCCCGCACGTTTTTAAAGCCGCAGACATCCTTTGAGACACCTCTTCAATTTCAGTTTTACGAGCGCCAATTAACACCTTTTTTCTATAAAATATTGAACAAAATATTTCATCTGTATGTAAAAGGAGGATGGAAGTTACTTCAGTAGTACTTACAAATATCTGACGATTTTTAACATTTTTATTGCCATTAGAAGTAAAGTGCTCCAGTCAGGCATATGAAGACGATTACTGTATCATAAAAAGTAGGCAAATAATTGTTCACAATTTCGATGGTCACCAAGCAATGACAGAAAGATTACCAAATTACTTCCTATCATCGTCGCTTTTACTCAAATCAATATTCTTAGGGACGACATTTATTAATAAAACCGATCCATAAACAAATATCTACACGGAACAAAAGCTTGAAGTCCAATGTTCACCCAAGACATTTCATGAAAATCTCCCTAGAAAACCGCTTCGCGTCGTCTAATATTGCCGAATCGCCCAAACAGATTGAAGCAATTAAATTGACGCAAGATCTCTATTCGTCGAAAATCTATTCCCAATTGAAGATTACCGCGGGAAGAGCGATTTCGATAAAAGAATTAATAGATCGATTTTCCTCAGTATAAAAGATTGTGCCCGGTGTTTGCCATCTTAAAGGGAGGCGAACGATTCCTATCTATCCGCGTTAGTCCATTCGACGACAGATTCGCCTCCGCTCGGGTATTTGCTCCCGTAATCTTTTTATCCTTTTCCCCGTGTTCATGGTCGGTAGGATAGAGAAAACGGAGGGGGCGAGGGCGCACACAGAGCATACAGCTCCTGGCAAGGAGCAATATCGTCCTACTTCAGGCGCACGCCCATCTCCAGGGAACATCGGTTCCTCTGTTGCCTCCGCGATACTTTCTGTTTATCCCTCTCTTTCTGGCTCTCGTTTAACCGTCCTTGTCATCCGGCGTTTATCTTCCTCTTTGAAAGCAAGAACACCCTCGGACTGCAAATTAGCCCGGATCTCGGGGAGAACTTGGTGTCCTCCGCTGGCGTGTACACGCGAACCATACACAACATCGTCGCCGAAGCTCTTGCTTCCCGGACCCTCCTAATACAGTTATGCCAACGTCGTAAATAAAACGCGCACGTAGAACCTTCCTGCCAGAAGCGTAGCAACAGTTTGCACCGTGTGGATCCGGCGGCGATGTTTGCTTTCTTGGCCGACTTTCTTCCGATGGTTACGCTTTCCTCGCAGGCACGATCGACGACCGGATCCTTCTTGGCCCGAGGTCAATACGACGCGGTGAACCTTGGCGTGGGACATTGATCCCGATGCCTGAAATGGACAGTGAAAGTGCGGAGAGCGTGGACCTCGCGAAGAGACCGAGACGCGGCTAACACCGCACGGATTAAGACTACTTACGTATTATGCTACGCGTATGGCCATTCAGTGGTTACGGAACGGTCCCGTTCAGACAGAGATACTTATACGGCGGGGAATCTCGAGGTGCAAATGTCCTGACGTTCGGTACTCTGTTTTATAACCCGGTTCTTTTTCTTTATATATTATGTTGGAATTCTTACGATGCTTAAATTTTTTCGTAGCTATTTGAATGTTGTTTACTTTGAATCTTGTACATTATTTAAATAAGTATTTAATCCAGTGAGCAAAACTTAATACTGCGATGATCGCAAAAATAAGACTGTGCTCGCCGCTGAAACGCAAGTAATTCTTCAAGAACAAGCGTCGCGGGCGTCTTCTGTCTCGTAAAGAAAAACTGTCTTAACCTTATAAGAAAACTCTACCTACCTGAAAAAAAAACTGACGAAGACACGAAGACAGTTCACACCGGACGAATATTTACGATCCGCGACAGACGTTCCCTAGTATACGTAAAATCTTATACATAAAATAGCTAAAGAACAAACTTTCGAGTCCCGAGTGCTCGCAAAATATCGCGGACTATAATTTTGAAGAGACTGTTCGCGAGCATTTCGAGGAACAATGTTTGCTAGTCTCGACTGGTGTAAAGTTCGTAGCGAAGACCAACGTGGCATTACACCGGATACGGTAAAGTATTACGACTCTTTGTAGACGGAATGTATGTTTTCCGGTGTAGCTACTATCAGCCGCGATGAGAGAGACGCAAAACGATTGTTGGTTTATGCCCTGCAATAAAGTTTTCCGTCGCAGGACGTGCTTGCCCCTTTTGTAGCGCACTTCGCGCTCGTGATAAATGAATTTACCGTGCAAAGCGCGGCCGCCTAATGCGTTAATTAAAAAACTTTCGCCGAGTCTCGGGCCTCTCGTTACAGCGATATCATTGTCCTCGAAATTATTATTCCGGGACTCTACTTTAATGCGAGGTTCACAAAGGAATTGTTTGTTGCGATAATCGGCATCCCTTTTTCTTACGGCCATCCCTGTCGTCGAATATTCTCTCGCGAAGCGATCATCGTATCGGGCAACCGTTTAAAATTCATATCGTTGAAACAATGACATAATAGACGCTGGATCGGTTGCGTGGCTGGTCTTGAATATTCCACTTCCACGCTTTCAATTCCGATTTATTATTCCTCCCGCGATCGATATCGAATTATACTAATAAATTCCGGTATAAGATTTACCTCCTGGAAGAACTAATTAAAACTTTTCTGGTTCCCCGTTCGGGGCCTTGTAATTACGACAATATCGCGGGCAAATGTTTACGAGCGCCGCGACGACGTCGCGTTGAAACTGTAAATTTCTCCGCGGGATTATTGATTGGATAGTCAGGAAACTTTCTGAACGATCTGCCCTGAAAATGTCCCCGTTCTGTTGGAAATTGGTTCACGCGACTCTGCTAAATTTAATTACATTATATGTATGTTGTTAGGATACGTATCCGACCAAAGAAATTAATACTGTTTGCTTTGTTGCATCTGACGGGATTATTGTAACTGGCGAATGTTTGGTACTTTTAAAACAACGATATTCCGCGTTCCTGTTGCACCTATCTAGATAACAATTATTCAACGAAATATATCAAGCGTTCGGTATCGAAAAAAATTTCAAAAAGTACCACAAAGAACATAAGATCGATGGTTCTAATTAATCAATTTCAAACCACGAATAATATCGAAGCAAATTTTATCACGAAATTATTACGTCCAAATTAACGCCATTTATTTAATATTGTATTCGCATTATCCCCTCTCCAGATTTATATCGGCGATATCCAGCGTGTTGGGCCTGCTTCAACACTGCTACCAAACAATACCGTCTCAATGAAGCTTCTCCACCTAGCGTTCGCTTCTTTTCTATTTATTATGCACCACCTGCAATCAGCGCTGAATGCAAGCGATATTTTTGCGCCGCTGCACCGTCGCAATCTGCCCAGCTTCCCTAATTGTAAGATCGACAGCGCTACAATCGTACCTCGGTCTCGCCAATCAAACTTTTCGTTTAGACTACGCTACCATTGAGCGTGACAAAGGCTTGCGTCGACAATCGCCAGACTATTCTCCCCCCGATCAGTCATTTCACCCACCAGCAAAGGCAGACTCAATAGCCGCCACGGCAAGATACTTAAAATGGTTCCCATCTGACTAGTCCCATCGACGTCATTGTACGCGGCGTCTACGACTCTCCAGCAGCCTAGGCTTTTCGTTCGATTGTTCACGCAACGTTAATGAATCCCATTGCACGAATCGTTCGGTTATCGAATCATACAGGTAGGCGGGGGAAACTTTCACGGTAACCGATTTTATTGTGTGAACGTAGTACTCGAAGACTTCAAAGTATTCAAACCATAATAGTTTTAAGGTCTTCGTATAAGAGCACGGCAGGTATATTTCGTAAGTACACAGAATTTCGTGACTGCAAAATGAATCAAATAAAATAATGAAACCGCAGCTATGCATGCACGAAGTAAACGCATATGTGTTAAATAATATTTACAGCAATTCGAAATATTGGAGCACAGTGAGTGAGCGTGCAGGGGATGAATATTTCATTGAACCACCTGATCATTAAATGCATAGTTGCATCCAAGGGACGATATTTCATAGTGTGCTTTACATCTGAATATTACGTTTCAATACTGCACAACACGCGTTTATAAAATAATAAAAAGAAAAGAGCCGACACAGATCCCGTACAGCAGTGTCTAATAATCGTAGGGAATACGCGACAACATCCCCATTCAATTCCTTTAACCTGCTTCACTCATATACGATGATCCAAAATCAAGACACCCTCGCGACCGATCGCGTTTCCGATCGTCAGCGGCAGCCACGAAATTGCAATCTGAACAGCTGATGAATGTTAACCCCGGCGAAAGACCGGTCAAAATCATCCCGCCCGCCCAATGCACAAAACAAAAGACACTGCCGCACAGGCAATATCCAGGAGCATCCCGTAGCCGACACACGCAGTCTGGAGAAGTATTATAGCATAATCAGCAGCATGTGCCAGACGGCAACACGGCCAATTGTGCGTTACGCAGTAGATACGAGCGCATTCGTACAAGAGGGGTTGCCTGGCTGCTGCCTTAACGCCGCCAATTCGCGTGGCCCGAGTACGCGCGTACACCAACCCCTCTGTCCCTCGCCGTGGCGTCATTTCCGGCTGACACCGGTATTGTGCCGTCTACATTGTCCCCGCGTGTATTCAATGAGACGGCCCACGGCAACTAACAGTCAGAGGGGCAGGGGACAGTTGGAGAAACTAGCGAGCACCAGAGACGCCGCCCTGCTACCGGCTGTCTCGACTCGTAAGCGAACGAGCATCCTTGGAACAATGAATTGTTCTGGAAGATGTCATTGTCCGATCGCTCGCGGGTCCTGTCGCGTTTCGCATAGTAAACTCTTGCCACCCTCATCTGGACCTGTTACCATGCCCCCGCCAACCTTCGAGGACAACGTCGCGCCGCGGATCGTCCTATCGTTCCTGTCTCGCGGGTAATTCTTCGATAGCAATATCGATCGTTGGACACGAGCTAACGAGGAGGGCTTAGTATAGCGAGGCAACTTTGTCGAGACGGTTCGCGCTCAATTTGAGGAATTCGCGTCCCCGTCATGGTAGAGCGGATGGCATGCTTGCGCTTCGCGAAGCACGGGTTGGATATTAAAAAGGATGCGCGTATGCGAATGCTTGCGTTGGTTGGGCACTGGGCGAAGAAGGAGGAATTGGTTTGAGAGGACGTGTGATATATCATTTTTTCGTTTACGGGAGTTTATTCGAATGCAGTAGTTCACGGATAAGTGATCGAACGCGATTAAACAGTTTTGTTCGTGATTGTTTAACAGTGTCTGCGATCGAGGCAAATTTTGGGACAATTTTCGGAAAATAGTCTTCTTCTGCACTTGGATCGAGGCTTTCAGTGTCTGGAAACTTTTTCGGGAACATAATAGACGGAACATAATATTCGTTTCTACGCATTGAAAAATAATTTGGGGCTCAAAGGGCTCAAAGGATTAGTTAGGGTAACTTTTATTTCCGGTTCCACAATTCAACTCTATACGCTGCGCAGAGGACTGCCTCTCATGCGTCAATGTTCGCAGCTCTTATCCGGGCAAAAGATTCAATGCACGGTGGATTCGACGAAACGATTTCATTGCCGATATGGTCTGTTACACAGAACGAATAGTCTCGATTATATCAATGGCTGGCGTAAAATTCAAACCACTGTGATAACTGCGAGTTTCTACTCTCGTCCAAACAGAAGACCCCTCAGCGGCAGGGGTGAGTTTTCATACGCGAATAACGAACCGAGAGACGTTTATATTTTAATCTGAAAAGGTATTTAATTGGATGAAACTTAAATTAGAAACGTAGATCATTTTCGCGTCGTATTTCGTATCGCTTTTCATTTTCTCCGAGGAAAATATCAGGGAATTCCGCGCGAAATGTTTAGTGAAATTTTTCCTTTTCATATTTAAAACGTTTTTAGTATCGAATAATAAATAGCATCGACAATTTTCACTGGCACGCGTTTTAAGCAACTCAATAAAATGCTTGCTCGAAAATGGCGGAAACACGATCGCTCGTGTTGCCTTACTGAAACCAAACAGAACTGTCAATCCATAAATGGAAATCTCAGTAAACAAGCCTTTTCCATTGCTCGATTTTAAAAACTGTTTATTTCTATTCAATAATTTCACTGCTCACTGGGTTCGCAGTTTTAAATTTCAACAGCTGCTTTCGAATAAACAAATGCCCTTAAAACATACATATAATAAAGACGATTAACCATTCTATGTACCGTTAATCCAAAATTAAATTCAAAACTCGCGCACATAATTAATCGCCTCAACAATTGTCCAATACCCACGTCATTCCATCCGAATCTTCTCCACTAAACTTGACAAAAATAATCTTCGCTGCTCGAAATCTACATTATTAAATTTAATAAAATACGCGAAACAGCATCCTTTCCATTCGACCCACGTCAGTAATCCCAACCTCTGTTCTCTGCAATCGAGACTGCCGTTCCATCATCCAGCACTCAAGCAAGGGACACGTCTTTAATACGGTCTGATACGCGTTCAGACGGCCGTCGAAACGACGGAGACTCAAGTACTGGCAACAACATCCGACAGACAGCAATATTCCCTTCTCCTCGCCGGGGAAAGCCCGCGAATTAGCGCGACGTTACTACGGCAAGTGCTCGACTCGATGGAAAGTAATATTGTCCGAGCGCCGGCACAGAGTCCTGTTTCAACCACTTTGGCTCCTTTAAACAACGGGCTCCACGCCAGAACTGCGTATCCTATCCGTGCAGACTCCGCTCGGAGATTCCACGGCCGGCTCTGCATTCTAGTCACGGCGCCCGCTTAAATCTGAAGATACGGTGAACGTGGGGAAAATGAATTCGCGCAGTACGATATCGTGTGCGTCGGACATGCCG
Source organism: Nomada fucata (assembly GCA_948146005.1). Classification (NCBI taxonomy): domain Eukaryota; kingdom Metazoa; phylum Arthropoda; class Insecta; order Hymenoptera; family Apidae; genus Nomada; species Nomada fucata. The sequence continues at coordinate 9,351,524 of OX411275.1, read as the reverse complement.
CGCCGTGCTGCTGGCTACTAATGAATTTTTACGATTAGAGGCGGCTCTCTCTCTCTCTCTCTCGCTCTCTCGCTCTCTCTGTATTTTACGCGTACTTCCTTTTTGTGGGAGAGATATACGACGGGCGCGGGTAGGATAAAGAATTGTGTATACGTATGTATGCGCGACTAATGAGAATGTGATTTATTACAGAGAAGCAGGTAGACGGAGGAATTTTTTCGGACGATTTTGTTATATTTCGAGGATGATTGATTAGGCAAGCTGTGCGACGAATGACGAATTTTGCTTTACCTCTGCTGTTGAAGCGTGGCTGGTCGCTTCTGTACTATTTCCACATTCGTGAATTATCAAAAGTGGAGCAGAACGTGCCTGCATTCACTGGCATTGATGTATGGATACGAAAAATGATCAAAGTTACCACTGTAAATGTAGCACAAAAATTCATGCTAACCAGACGCGACACTGAAAACCGTCTTTTCTCTAAATACATTTAGCTGGAAACATGTTGGACATAAAACAGCGCAAATAGAATGTCTAATAACCTCATTTAATACATTTATCCGTTCGAAAGGTACAATCGGGCTAATCGCGCGGGTTAAGTGCGAGTGGTCTTAATTGAGCGTAATAAGTAGCGTGGAGAAATCAAATTATTGCCCTTGAAATTGAAGAATATGCAACGCAAGATAGAAAATAATGATACGGCTAAACGACACGAAATACGACAAGACACTCGTTTAGCATCTGTCTTCCTCGATCGCGTTATTTTCGTTGTTTCAGAACTACCTCGACAACCCTGGCACGAGCAATAACTCAGCTGCCCGCCTAGCTAAGTCTCGGTCGGTAAAAACTGACACGATACAAATTGTACGCGCATGAGCCACATAAATCATCTCTATCTTCCTCTCCGACGATGTTGCGTGTTCCCCTTGGTTCTGTCTCGTACATCTATTTCATAGGAAACGTGTATGCATTAAACGGGATGCACGTTTCGTGGTGGTGACGCGAATTACAATACTCATTTAGTCACCACTGTCTTCGCTCATCTAGTAATCGCGATGTGCTAAAAGGGGATGGCCCGAGATAGCTGTCGGAAGAAGTTTCGTGACTGGAGGTACTTCGTTTTTTCGGGTAACGCGATCTCGTGATATCTACGTAGCCTGAGCGATGGGCATTATCGTGAATTCCGAACGGAAAGGTGAAGAAGAAACGATAATGCGAAACAGGAAGACTTAATTTACTTGCTTCTTGTAACAGCGCGCAAGTTTTTGTTTATGTGTGCACGGTAATTCATCTTCACCGTTTAACAGTCCTTTTTGTTATTATTATTCATACGCACGCTCGATCTTTTTTCGCGTAACGATGATTTACCTCATTTGTGAATGGGAGAAAAAGTTGTGAGCCATGAAAAATTGACTCCAGTCGTTCAACCGTGGCTGGATGGCGTAACTTCCGGTGACTTTCCTCTTCTTCGTTAAAAAAAAAAACTTTTCCGGATAAGAGCGGGATGGGAGAACTTAGAAAAAGAAGGGCAAAAAGTCACGAAAGAGGAGACTCAAGGCGTTCCACTTCGACAAACAGAAGGGAAAAGTTTTGGATCGTTAGTATTTAGTTAGAATAGTCGATGGAAAACTCGAAGGAATTCGATTTTTCCACGATTCCGTGTTACCGGTGTACCACTTTCCCTCAACGTTTCGTGCCAGGTGTATTTAAACCGCGTGAAACAAAAATAGAAATCATATGATTCCGATACGTTATTCAAATAGAATATCTTTGTAGCTATCCACGTACGTATAAATGTTAAATAACGTAACATTATTTTGAAATTGTTCGAAATCGACGCTATTAATTTATTTACTTTTCGTTTATCGTATTCTATATAGAATTATATTGAAGCCATAATCGTTATCGAAGATAGTACTGAATCCTCACCGATTCAATAGTAACGCCATAGTTGGGAAACTTTGCAAGAATCGCAAATATCCAGCAGTATTTTCCAATTAAATAGAACCTTCGTAGCTGATTATTAAATATTATTCGCCTGTCATTTCGCTTTCACCTGTGCACATCATTTTCACATACTTTGCATTGCATTTTAAAAATGTGACCGCATGTCTTGCTTCCATTGCAAACACAAATGCTACACATAGCAATTGGAATATTTCTGTGTATCTGTGTATCTAATGAACCTGGTGCCTCCTGAATTATCGTAAAGATTTAAGTATCACATCGAAAGTATTAACAGATGCATCGAAGATAAGTTATTTAACGATTTTCGATATCATTTCTAACGAAACAACTTCGAAACAATTTTTCGCTGACGCGAGAGCAATTTATACCGCTACAGGCTCGATCAAAGAATTGTCCCGGGTGCATGATATCGATCACGCTTCCAGCCGACTCGACCTCTCGAAATTTCACACCCGGCTGTATATTATCCTGACACCGCTTGAAATGGTAAATCCTCAACCTGGCCGAATCCACGTGGTCCGATTAACAAAACGTATCGAGCGTAGGGTAGTGAAAGGGGTTGGTGCTATTTATTACCGCGAAAAGAACGTAACCGTGAGGGCTAAGCGCACTCGTGGCCACCTAATTTCAGTCCCCTATCGGCAACGATTCAATGCGAGCCCTATAATTTCATCGGAATCGAAAACCGATAACGATTGAACGAACGAACATCTGCGGGGCCGAATATCGGCGCGATTAATTATCCTCAAACGTGCACGTTACGCTAACCAGATTCCTTGAACGCAACCGTTGATAAAATAACCACTTTTTACTAAATTGCTGAACCCAAAATCGTCGATATTGAATAGCGTAAGATTTTGTTTATTTAATAACAGTATCGGCGTCGAATCGGTGGGGGGAAAATAGCGTTGAATTATTTATTACATGCCACGTCATTTTACTGGTCGACAAAACAATAATGACTGAAGGATAATCGACCACAATGTAAATCAATGTATAAAACAGTTAAACTTTCGGGCAGAATTGATTATAGTAGAAACTGTAGGTAATCGAGTATGAAGATTCACACTGTTATTCAAATTCATCGAAATTTATTTCCAATCGATTCTTATTTATTCAAAACTTTCTTGATCGTTTTTCGCGAACTCAGCAGTTGAACAGTGTTTTCGCTTTCATCTTAAGTTAATTGACTTACTCGGAACATGATTCATCGAGGACGCGCAGCTTTGCGTAAAGTGAAAGTAGCATGATTCGATTTATCTCCGGTCGTCTGAATATTGCAGTTTTCCCTTTCAATGCAGAAATATGTAACTGCACTTACGTGACTTAAAATTTTGTTGATAGCGTACCAAGAATAATTATATGTTATACTTCGTCAAATCCTTAATTAATATCTAAACAAATAGCCAAACAGTATCCCTCAACTTTCTAGATTTTATATTAAAAGAAAACTTAATATTTCTTGTCAATATTATTTAACATATTAGGATGAATATTAAAAAATGAACCAGTATTACTGCGACGCATCAATAATGCCTAAAAAAATGCTTACCTTCTTTAATCTCTTCTACCTGAAACCAATACGCAGGTTAACATAATTCGTTACGCGTTCCTTCTACTAGACCATTAATAACTGTATCGTTAAACACGAAAAGTACTGTACATAACAATCGTGAATCTAGTATTAAATGCATCATGTTCCCTTAATAATTCAACCTTATTCGTTAGCCCAGGCTTAACTATCTCTCTGATATCACGCCGCTACATGCATACATACGTCTCTTTGAGATGAACACCATCCTCGAGGCAAGTACCGGTAAAAGTCCAAGCAGGCAGGACTAAAAGAGGTCGACAACCCCGCCTTCGATAATTACCGTGGGTGGCGTGGGTGAAGCTCTCTCCCCCTCTCTCTCTCTCACTTTCTCCCTCTCTCCCTCTCACCCTCTCTGTTCCTTCCTCGTTTCACCCTTTCTTTCTGCCTCTTCTATCCTCCACCACTTCCCCTCTTTTTCATTCCTCTTTCTCTCATCTACCTTCCTCCCTCGCAATTTCCCCTCCTTTTTTCTCTCCAACGTCTCTCTTTCCCTTTAACAGCGAAGCTTTTGCGCCTCGGTTGCGACGAATCGATGAACCGGCCTGATCGAACGATAAATATATACCCACGATGTACAAGTGTATTATTTTGAAAACGGCTTGCTTGTCTAACCCCCTGAACTGTCGAACGATCCCCGTGATGGTAACGTCGATGAATGAGCATTTCTTCGACGCAGAGCAGACGGGAGATCATTGTTGAGGAAGTAGCCGTGAACATAGAGGGGTAAGAATAGGGGGGCGGATGAAGGGAACTCGCGGGATTCTTTGATGTCGTGGATTCAACGTGCATCAACGTTACAAGAATTCCAGGAGGGGCGTGGATTGTATACTGCTCGTGAAATATATCGCGAGCGTTATAGAAAGCAAGAAGAAATTGCTAGAGGGTAGGTTAGGAGGATGAACGCGATCGAAGCTGAAGGGAAACTGTCGTGTAGGGCGCGTGAAAATATTCGGTCGATCGAAACCCTCGAAAGTTCTCCTAATTCTCGATAAAAATCACAATAGCGCTAACCAGCAGCCGCCTAACCCATCCTGAGAATTATATTTGGCGATAGAACTGCACGTGATATTTTACGGCATCGGTACTTGTTTGAGTAATGCTGAATTTATGTTCGACGTTATTAGATAACGTTTTGGGAATTACACAAATTATTCCACTCTCGAGGATTGAATAGAGTTAAAAGAATCTCTTATAAGTGTATAACTTTTTTATTTTGTGCTGTGCGTGTATGTTAACTTGTAGCTAAATGAGTTTGTATATGATACATTAATGTGTCGCACGACTTGTGTTACTTTATCGTCCTTGTTAGGGGTATGCTACGTAGACGCGTTTCAAATGTTACATTTAAGCAAAACGTTATGTGCAATTACTCGCAGGAGTATTTACCAGGGCACACTTACTGTCTTAACGCTTTGCAAATACGACGCATCCATGGATGTAAATTCTCAGTTGTGCAATTTACCTAGCCCGCTGTAAAGTTATGAAATTCATTTCACTCTCTTCGCCGTGTGCTTTTGGGCAAGAAAAGCCAGAGGGAGTGTGAACACGCTAATTGCGATTTGCCAAAGGCTGTTTGGAACGATTTGCTATTCCAATTATTGCACGTCGAATGCTTGTTCAATTTCGAGGAAACCAGTTATCACTTCGAACGGAATAAGTAGACTGTGCCAGTTTAATAAATGGACTATATCGCCGTATAATAGGGCGAAAATTATGATCTTTGAGGTTGCTTTAAACAGCAATCACAAGCAAACAATTCGTGCAATATTTTGCCAATACATCCTGATTTCTACACCCATATTTAAGACTTTTCATTTCAGAATCGAAACATCGAAATGCAATAAATATTTTAGCGTGAAGCAATTATTACGCAAATCCGCTCCAGTTGTATAATACATATTTAACGCCGTACAATGCATTAACATCGTAAAGGATTGGAACAGTACTGCGCATCGTCGGTATAAACCTTTATTCAAATGGCTATTCAAGCAAAATTATTAAATTATTTCCCAAGCGCCCCATACATACGTTCTTTTGTTTCGACTGCTATAATTCAGGACAATCTACGTCGTAGTTAAATTACTTTTATAATTGCTATTTTATTTGTCATTCGCACATTTAATTTTGTACACCGGACAATATCCTTTTACGCGAAGCGCATTTAAGCTAAAACACGTTTTTACAATTTCAGCTATTAAAAATCGCAAGGCACAGCGCCGCAATTTTCGTAACATTAAAATAGCAAACCGTTCAGTCATTCAATAACGAGGAAAACGGTAATTGTTCGAATTGACATCAATCAAATCAAATTTCACGACACGCAAAAGCGACGAGAAAAATATCTTAAATAACGGCAGGCTCAACCCTAGCTGAGGATTTTACGTTGAACAGTCTAGTAATCTAGGCAACGCGGCAAAACAGCGAGACGTATGCCAGTTAATAGGGGCACGTTGACCTACATTGCCGTAATTCGAAGTAGCTTGGAAGTAGTTTCGCGACGAGAAGAATGGAAGACGAGCAACAATCAAGAGCTAATACGCGCCGAAAACTATCATTCCCAAACAATTCCGAACCACCTACACCTCGCTCCATTGAAACACAATTCTAAAGCGTCGCCCTGCCCTTCGACGTTGCTACGATACACGGAAGGCGAGTGAGTGTAGACGAGCGGCAATGAATCTCAGAAATCTCACCACGAACTTCAGTATACTGCATTCGTTATCGATATTTAAAAAATTCATATCCCACTATCCAACAATATATCCGGAGGCCAATCGATAATTTATTCCCACACCGTATCTTTCGGCGTAGTCGATTGAATCTGTCAAAGGGCTCGTTAAAACTGAAACAAGGCGGATGACCGATTCCAAAACGGGCGGAAAATCTGCAGATGGCGAAGTCACAAAGTGTTAACACTCTGCCCAAGCTGTATGCTTTTCCACCGCACTAATTCGCTCACTAGAACAAAAATGAGAGAACACGTTGCCGGGGCAATTAGAGCAAGAGGACATTGCATACGTCGTTGGAGGCACAAAAAAAAGTGGGAGAGAGATAGAGAGAGAGAGAGGGAGAGAGAAATAAGAGTTAAAACGTGAAATTTCACCGTGCCGTGGTCAGTCTTCTGTAAACTACAACGCGCGCAAGAGATCAAAGGTCGCAGAAATCTGACGCGAAACTAGGTCAACGGTGAAATCAAATATCATCGTATAATATACTAATGGCAAAACGGCCGGACGTTCGCGCCACAAAGACCAACCCTTTTGCCCCGGGAACATTGATTTAATTAAGAATGCCGAGTTTAATTAATTTCAATATCAGCCGGGGCGTTGTTCGCGCGCGTGTCTTGCACCTATTTACAGCTACGGTCGAATCGCGGTGAAAAGTAATTAGCAGTAAATTGTCCTCGTTGCACGCATTCCGAACGTATTAATTCGAGGGGAATGAACAACGACGCGGTTGCAATTTCATATTGCGCATCCGTGCAACGAATAGGTACGTAGAACTGTGTTAGTCGAGTCCCCGGGAAAAATATATTTCGCGCAAGGAGGATGCACGATCGAGGAAAGTTCATCGAACGAACAGACCCAACCTGGGAGAGCAATTTCAAGAACGCGTAGAACGGGCCATCCTAACGGACACATTTATATAACGTGACAGGTTTAATTGTTAATCAATACTAGCCGGCCGAAGCCGGTGTACTATTCAATATTGCTGCAGCGCAGCGTCGCGCTTCAATTAGTTTCTGGACACAGGCAGCGTAACGTTAAACGGGCAGAATGGACCTAAAGGTGGCTAGACGTTCGACAAAAAAAAAACAAACAAAAAAACAACTCCCATTCAAACGTTCGTTCAGGGTGAGACTTAATTTAACTTTACGACTGGCACCGACATTTTTCATTCCCCACACGACGCCACGCTCGAATCGCGATTGCTGGAGATAAAGGGTTTTACTTTTCCAAATTGGTCGTCGTTTCTTTCTGGACGTTGCCTTACAGGCGTGTAGAGTGGTGTTTTCCTTTATGTCGTTGGCGTTCTATGGGCGGTGCGTGCTAGATAAAAGGGTCAAGTTCACAAAGGGTGCGTAACAGTCAATGTCAGTACACCGTCCATTGGCAACATTGTAGTTACTGTATTATTCATTTCAGGTACTGAAGCGTAAGCAAGAGTTATCAATTAAAGCAGAATATAATTGCGTGAAATCTGATCAATTTAAATAATATTCGGAACTTTCATTATCTCTGTCATTTAACATAGCAACGCATTCGTCATCTGATAAATAGCAAGCATAGACTCTGCTACTAACACTACCAAATAGAAAATGCATTCGCCGTGTATTCTAATTTTCGTTTGCCAAATAGCGTTTAGATCAACTCGAAAATATTCCAGGCTTTTGGAAAGGATAATTTCTTAAACGCCACGCACAATTTCCTTCGCCTTTTCGACGACTACGACACAGCAAAGGACACAGAGTGACGTTCGAAGACGAACTGCCGTAAAAAATTTAGCCGCAACTGCAAATAATGGCTGATAGTCGTGGCAATAAAAAAAACGTTTAACACATTGTAGTTCTGGTCCGCGAACCTGAGATACTTTTACGTAGATGCAGATCTATACGAATGCAAATATATCTACACAGCTATGCACATTGAAATCCACCCGCATGCACAGGTACACGTTCCACCTGCGGGCTTTAAAATTCTGCGCGATTCGAATTCATTTCAAGCGCGGCCAAGCCGTTATCTGTGCGTGTGTAGCTTGCGGTTCTCGGTCCTGGCGTGGTAATAACTCCAGGGTGAAAGGGTTTGGGGTGGACAGGGGAGCCAGCAGGGGACAACGAGAGGCGGCAGAAAAAGAGGGAAATTGCGATGGAAAAAGAGTAGAGGGGAAAAGGGAGATTGGTGGGGCAGCGTGCACCACCCCTCTACCAAGGGGTAGCTCGGGGATGGTATAAAGGTACAAAGCCCCAGTAATATATTTTGGATTACCTTGGCTGGCCTATCCCCTGGTTCTCGTTGGTTCCTCGTTAGAAGTATTCAAGCGTGCCTCTAACGAGACTACGTGTACAAACAAACAGCGTATACCTGGTGGATAATAGAGATGGGGAAAGAGGACGGAGGGTATCTTAGAAGGCGCTCTGGCTTACTTGCACAGCGATTGCTCGATTAGTATTTGAGAGGTACCTCAAAGAGGTGCAATTTCTGCGGCGAGCAATAGACGTCACTCGTGACATTATTGTCCATCTCATTACCATCGTAAAGCGATGAATTCTCCTCTGTGAACACGTGCGGCACTTTTTTCGCCACAGTGTTGGATCAATTTGCTGAATATTATTTGGTGAAGCGGGTAAAATTATTAAATTCTATTTGCACCGGTTATATGTGAAAGTAAGCTGCCCGATTGAAAATGTTTAACTCTATTTGGCAAGAAGCAGAATGGAAATATTACCCCCCACAACAATATTTTGTCGGTATCTTCAACGATTTGCTATTTTTCTAATCGTATTGAATTACCGATACAAAAGTAACACTGAATGAACAATGCAACTGAATTACTATTGCCGCTTAAATATAACTTTTGCATGCATATAACAAGTTGCATAACATCGTTAAGGATTTACCATCCACGGCTTATTCGATAATAACAAGTTTTAGATGCGTGCAATATTATAGAATACTTTCACAAGACTAACGAGACAAGTTCCAATCGATACATAAGCATTTGCGTCGCGGGCAATTGCAAAGCCAAAGAGGTAATCGAGTTTTAAACAAGTTTTCAGTTCAAGATCACATATTTCGCCCTTGCTTAAGAGTTTGGGCATACAGGGTTACATTGGAGGAGAAAGTGAAAGTTTACTCGCAAGAACACGGTGAAGTCAACAGGTGCAAACGCAAACGGATATGGTGACTCCTTCAGCAATAGTTCCAAGTTCGAAAGACAAACATTTCAAGAGTACACGTATAGCAGGCTGTAAGGGACAGCAATATTTTCGTTCCACGGAACAACGCCGAAATGGTTCTTGCTCTCGAATCGACATTTGGACGTCGGAATGGAGGCAGATCGGTCGTGCGGAAATAAAGAAACCGTGTTCGAATTCGTAACTATCGACATATTGGACAGTATTTTAGTTACGATACTTAAATAAATGTTTTATTTATGCTTCTGGAATTGAACATGAAACATCACGGACGACAAGGGAAAATAAAGAAAGAACTATCATTCGTTCACATCTATACAAGAGATCCATAATAATCAATGCCTAGTATATTGTCAAACTTTTCTCATTAGCCCTCGCGCACAGTTGCATTCATTCCTACTTTTATTCAGCATCTTAGAAGTAAAAAATTTCATCAATTATAGCAATAATTGGAGCATGAATTTGCTGCTATCTCAAAACAGATCGCAGCTCAACTGGATATCAGTGCCACGCTCTTACAAATCTTTCACCATTTAACTCGAACGTCCCACTTTGCAAAGAAAGAAAATGTCCACGAACATTAGAGACAGACGAAAGTAAATTGTACCGGGAGATCAGTTGAACCGTTGCGTATTTCGCTGTTGCAGGTAGTTTCGTTACAGTATAGCAGACAAAGTACTGCCATCAGCATCGTTGATTTTCCAACTGTCCCTATAGCGGTCATTTCGCTTCCTATGGAATCGTTGGTGCATCAGCTCGACGGTGCGAGGCACTTCCCCCGCGAGTCCTGAACCACAACCCTTTTGTTTTTGCAACCGAATTAGCAGTACACTTTCTCCGTATGTCGATGCTTGTACGCATTCGACCGTTTCGTTACAATCTCTGTGGCGTGTACCTGCTGGCTTTCAATGTTTCTTTTATTTCTCCACCGGTCGGCTATCTTTACCCGAGACCTTAAAGACTCCCTTTGCGCAATGGCACATTCGTCCACAATCAGGCTACCAGGTATCCGTGTACCGCCTAAATTCATGAGCCTCGTACCAATGGGCAAGTAGCTCGAGTTCAGGGCAAATGCAAATTTCGCGAATGCAACCCATCCAGCAGATGGAGCACATATAATGTATACTGGAAATTATGCATGCCCTTTGTATTATTTCGAGCGAACTACTGCGTGAAGTGGTACTTTCAGCCTTGTCTGACTACGACTTTCCCGTGCTACTTGAAACGCAGGCTAAGTGTACGTTCATTTATTTCGTGTAATATCTCGCGTCATCCAGAAGCTGCACTTTGGATAGACGGTGGGGTTCCCGATTCCGAATTGTATTCATAATTTAAATGGGCGCGCGGCTTATTATTTTTAAACAGAAGTTATTTATGCAGAAAGAGAAACCATTCGGAGGATATATTGCTTTTTTAGAAATATTTTATAGTCGGTTTCGTTGCACTCATTTCATTCTCCGCGTGTAACGCAATGTTCGATACAAAATATATATATTTCAATCCTTCCATAAACAACGAGTCATGACGTATCGTAGGACTAAAACGATTTATGATTTCTCCATTCCCTACTTCGTATCATATTTCTATCACGTACAAATACTCGAGCCAAACGTAACATCTGCGATACGGGTCCAACTATTATCGGTCTGAAAATACAAATATTTGTGCACATCCAACAACATCCCACAACATCCTACGCCATCTCTTTCTCCCGTCCCGTTCTGTCTTCCAATTTCCTTCGAAATAGATCTAAACGTATCCCGCGATCAAATATAATATAAAGGATGTTCCCCGTTTCACCGCTTATCCTTCTACACGCGTACGCGCATGTGCATACAATATGCCCGTGTATGTTTACCCCCAACGCATGCAAATAGTAAACGTACAACCATCAGACTTTCTGCCGCTCTGTACGGATAAGCCTGTTGGCAATGTACCTTCGAATCCCTTCAAAGACTAGATAATCCACAAGACGCATCGACAGGATATCATACGATCCAATTGATTCGAATATCTAATAAACTCGCTCCCGCGACCAATGCTAAATAACCGCTCCCCCAAAAAGATGAAAAATAATAATAGTCAGAAACTTGCATGTACTCGAATTTCTGCAGAATTTCTCGACATTTCATACGCGACTGACCACTTTCTATCCCCGCGAAGACAAAAGTATCCCGTCCCCGGGTAGAAATGATCAGCGACGCAGAGGGGGAATAAAAAGTTCGCTCTTGCACACAGTTAAATGTGTATGCACCTCGAATCTGCTGTCGTGCGTCCGCCCAGACAAGGCCCGTGTATTTCCGGTCGTTCTGCCGCCTCATTATTCCCGGCCATCTTTGTTCTTGCTACCCGAGCAGCAAGAAGCCGCGAGTACCCCGCTTTTCGTACGCCGCCTGCTAATATTTTCATCAAGCTTCCGTCCCCACTCGAGCCCGGCCGCGACGGCGTAAAATATTCTCCTGTTGGTGGCCGTTGGCTCGGCCAGCCGGAACGGTAGAGAATCACCGAAAAATTTATTCCCCGCGAACTCCTCCTTTTCTCTATCTATTCGAGCGACGGGGTGGCCGGGGTTTGGTACGACGGTTGGACAAGGGGTGCAAGGGGGATGGACACGGGCAGGCGAACGGGGTAGTAGGTGGATTCGTGGTGGATAGGGCGGCACGGTGGTAGGGCAGGCATCCTCGTTGAAATTTCCAGACGAAAACTTTCCGCGGCGATTGTACGGCGTAGACTCTCAGTCCGGCGTGGAAGAAAAGCGGACGAGAAAGATGAGGCACGAGATGAAAGGACGAGGAAGTAGAGGGATGTTGTAGCTCGAACTGGAGACTGGCTAGAAGGAGTGGGCACGGGGACATGGGGTACAGGGGGGGTGGAAGGAAGCGCGCGAGAGGGTAGGTTGTTGGTACGGCCGAGTCAAAGGGGCGAGCATAAAGCGAGCAACGTCTACGGCGTGGTGGCAGCGAGGGAATTGCCTCGTCCGGGGACCGCTCCGCTCCGAGATTATGCGCCGCTAAATTTTTCGTCGTTTGTCAGGCTACGCCGTTGCCGGCTGGTAATTTCAAGCATCCTATGAACGTCACGGGCCTTTATATGCCGATACTTCAACCGTCCAGCCAGCACCTACCTGTGTATTAGCCCTTCTCTCGGACATTCAGTGCTCGGCTGAACGAAGAAAAGCGGGGAAAGATGAGGGACGGGGTTCCCGTTGGACGAGGCTAGTTTACATTGACGCGCTCGCCCGCGATTTTCGTCCCTCGACTCGCCGTATCTTCCTTTTGAGCGGATTACCGCGAATTGCGTTCTAGTGAAAGGCGACCACTATTGCGACGAATTCGTTTACATGCCGGCAGTTTTTTTTTCTTCACTCGTTGAAAGAAATGCGGAGAGCGGGTTCTACGTTGGCATTGTCGCTTCGTTGGAATTTTTCCGTCGTTTGCCCGACGAGGTTTTCGTCGGATTTTGTCGAATCTTTCGTACAGGATAAATCAATCGTTGAGGATACGGGACGGAGAAAATAGTTATTTCTAATGTGGTTTATTTTCGGTATTGGAGTTTCTTTTATATCCGAACGCGGTGCTAGTATAATTTTCTGTTGAGATTTTCAGGGGGTTGATGTATATACGTCCAACGGATTCTTGGTAGATCTTGTCTACTATGACTAAACATCACTTTCCAAGTGAATCGGAATACTGTTGAACGAGGGGACTGAAACAATTCGTATGAAAAATTTGAATTGCCTGTAACAAAGTAGCACATTTGTAGTATTCATAATTTTCTAACACGACCGTGAAAACTTTGGTGTACTGGTTGGACGACATATTTTCAATCCCATTTACAGCAACAACTATAAAACTGCATTGGAAATGAATGGCACTCCATATTAATTTATTTTTATCTCGCGCAGACTTATACTCGCGTTCATCTACATAGTATTAACTCTTCTAAAGTACTTAAACGTTATCGACACTTTAAGCTGTCGGAAATTTTCGATCTAAAGTTCCTCTATACTCTACCGTATTCTAGAGACTTCGTAGCGCACGCTCTCGCGATACTACGAATTTTGGACCGCATAAAACACTCGGCTGTCCCCCCTCATTGAATAGTCCTCTGGTTCGTTTCGTAGCTTCACTTAACTTTGAAATCGGTAGCGTCAACATTTACTTTTACCACGAGGTTCGCCCCGCATTTTCTTCGTTCTTTTTCTCGTTCAGCCATCGTTCGATAAGTTCGCTATATCGATTTGACTGAAAAATGCCACGGTCCCCGTGTAAATAAAAGCAAAGCACGTAAACGCGGCCGACTGTAACCGGCTTCCATCTGTGTCTCGCATTTTATTACCAGTCTAAATCGTACGGTGCATACGATTCGGCATCGTGAATCCGCGAACCGGGCCTCGTACCATACATATACGTATATCTAGCATGTGCCCGAGCGTATCCTTAGAATGCAGTCCAAGCCCCGTTGAATTATTCATGACTGCTGCGTACATACGCAGACAGATTTGGGCTGCCATTTTTTCATTTCCATTTTTACCCATTTTTTTTCTCTATTTGCTGGTGCCGTCCGTTTATCCGCCACTCGTAAATTTGGTTTTCAAATTGAAATCCACAGGTAATTGCGTCACGCGTCATGCGCAAATCAAACAGAAGGCATTCGGACATTACAGTACGCCCCCGGATAAGTGATTACCAAACGGACCCGCTCTGCATCACTTAATAATGCGATCGTTATGCTGTTGTTCTTTTCTTCTCCTTTCGGTCGCACTTCGATCGCTGAGAGGTGGGCACTTGCCAGACTATTTGACTAATTTAAAGGTCATATTGTAGCGAAATAAATTAATTGAAAAAGTGGTTAAATTTGGAGGTGATTTTCGCCGCTAAGGAGTAAAAATGTGCAATAATCCGCAATTACTATCATTCAGCAATTCAGATTGCTGACAGTAGCACAGTATGTAACACAGTGGACGGTATATATATATAGTAAATGTAAGATCCGAACCAAGCATTAAAGTACTTGCGCTGCAGGAATTCTGAGAATATGCAAAAATATCCAAGATATGATACAAGATAGAAGAAAATGCGGAGAGAATACAATTCTCGTTATTCTACTTTGATTTTTCCAAAAACGAAAAATATCGCGGTCGACCGAACTAAAATTGCGAGAATAGCTAAATCGGATAGGAACCGTATATTTAGAATTATATCCACCGCCAGAGCAGAAGTATGCTCGAGCTTCAATCCCACTAAAATGTTAAAACTCGGATAGTGCAGTCCACCGTTTCCGGCCGATGCACCCCTGTACTCTTGCATTTCTATGATATCCAATTCCTAGTCGAAGGTGAGGGGAAAGAGTTGCGAGCATCGTGAGCTCGAATCGCTTATGCACCAAGAAGACTCTGAACTATAAAGAGAAGAAGTACACGGAGACGAAGAAGGAGAATGGAAGCAAGATCACCGGAAGTTACGAAAGTCACTTCGCAAGTTTGCCCTGATGCAACTCCGTTACATCCCCTTCGTCTCTCCGCATCTTGGACTGTTTCTCTGAACTCTCTTCACTCTGATCTTCCTTTCACCGTTCGTCGTAGCACGGCGAATTTTCCCCAGCCGGCTGAGATGTACAGGATGGTCCACGCAAATGGGACAAATCATTCATTTTTCTCTGTTTCATTTAAAAAAATTACCGTTAGGAACAGATGAACGATCGAAGAACAATTGCTTTTTTTTAGAAACGTAATGATATTACGGTTTTTGATTTCAGAGATATTTTTACAGAATATTTTAAGCTTGTATTATTTATATCGATTCCGCGCCGGCCTAATTTCGTATTCTTTTCTTCCCCTGACAGAAGTGCACACTTTTATTGTTAACCTCATGAAACTTTAAAACACCTGTTTTTATCCCACCGCCTTCCAAATTATTCGACTGACCAGCCACACAATTTCGAACTTCGCAGGCCCTTCGTCGGCTCTTAGACATGAATATCCGTCGATAAAATAAAGCGCATGTCCAATATTTCAAGCATCTCTATGCACGTAGCCAAAAAGTTTCACAAAATTCATCGTATCTTGCCCGACTAACGTTTCGTCTCTTACTTGCCATAGTTGCGCGAACCACCCTGTATACCCTGACGTAGTTGAAGAGCTGCGTTCAGAATTTAGATTGCATCGTTAGGGAGACACGGAAGGCCCCGTCATGGATTCTGACTTTGATTGGGAAGAAAACGAACGATTTACATATTGTTTTCCTCCGGCGTCGTTGCACCATTATCGTTACGCGGATGAAGTTCGAGCTTTCACCATTCCTGTGTCGCGACTCGCAATTCAACCTCCCTATTCTTGTTTCGTTTTCTCTCTCCTTCACCCTGATCCTACACTCTGCTGGACCGTTTTTATCCCGCTGGTCGTCCGTTTCGCCTGTTCCCCCGCTCGTGGCCATACGAGAAATTCCGGGCTGGCACGGCTTCAGCTAGACTTTTAACCGAGAATGGAATTCACGATGGAACGTGAATGAAACGCAACTCGACTATAGGTACACCCTATTTCCCGGCTATTCGCAATCGTTCGCCAAAATTCCTGGTTGTTTTCAGCGAGACGAAATTCCGGCGTGGCAGGCACAGCGCCGTTTTCCGCCCTCCGTTTGCTCGGGAACCACAAATCCGAATTTATTTCGCGTTCTCTCTTTCTCCCTCTCTCTCTCTCTCTCTCTCTCTCCCTCCTATTTCACCTTTCGGATTACCGGTCCATGCGATACGCGGAGCTTTGTTCTCTAAACGCGACACTGACGATTAATGCGTTCGATTGTTTTTTCTCTATTTTATTGTTATTCGTAGATTCAAATTTTTGCACATACACAAGCACTGATCTGTATGACTGCACACATAGCTGCGTTATGTGAGTGAAAGGTTTCGGTTTGGCAAAAAAACGATTCGTTTTGATTGAAGTGCGACTGTACGTCTGTTGGACAGAGAGACGAAATAACGAGAAGTATTACATCTTTATAAACTAGACAGTAACAAGCGTATGAACCCGTCGGTCAATTACCGAAAACGTTGAACGGAAAGCAAGCCTGCAAATATTGTGCGTGAATATTGTTCTGCCCCGCGCAAAAATCAACACAATTCAACCTCACCCAATTCTTTCCTCAAACACTCGCTTCGGCCAATCAGTTGACACAACAGTGGCTGCAATTTAAAACAGTTCCCCACGCATCCCGAAATGAAGCTGAGAATAAGAGCAGCCAAACAATCAAAACGGCATGAACGAATGGCAACCAGTGCCTGCAATTCGAAGTTATGCGATCCTAAATGATATATGTATATCCTCTTTCCTCTTCGAGAACACATATCTTCGATCTCCCCCCGTCTGTAAGGGGCGTTAAATAGAAGTAAGGTATGGCTGTGGTGTGCGCCAGTGCACAGGCGAGCAGATAAACACCACCGATAAGAGACACAGCTACACGGTTTCGAGGTGTTCGTTGTCGCTGGTTGTAGTTACACAGACGCCTCTTATTACCAAGGGTCGGCGTCGTTAAACCGGGACTATCGTAGTAGACCATCTACACGAGAAGCAGCCTTTATAGGTGTTTATACGCCTCGTGACAACAAAAGGCGTCGCCAATTTTACTGCACCGCGAGACATAACGCTGCACTCATCGCGTCGAACCATCGAAGCTAATCCAATCTTCTCAAACGATCCTGCTGATAAGGAGTTTCGTGGCGCTTGCACAGTGGTCTCTAATATAATTAACACTTTGTGTACTTTGAACAGAATGGGACAGCTTGTGGAGGGTGATTTAAGGAAAATTGGAAAAAATAAATGGAAATTGTATGCCGGGAGCTTAATTAACGTGGTTAATATGCAGACTGAGAAATTGCGATAAGTTTCCGGAGGAAAGGTTTGGGTAACTGTGTACAGTTTGATTTTCGAGTGAAAATTCGTTATACTTTGAAAGATGAGAGGTGTTTGTGTCAAGTTTATTAATTCAGTGATATTGTCTTATTTCCCTTCTTTACCCATTTTATCATAATCAGTGCTTTTAGAATATTTCAATAATCAAACCAATTAGGTAACTAAAATATTATTAAAGTGAACAAGTCTACTGCAATTCAGTGCAAACATTGCATCACGTTAATCAACTACCATAAATAACTAAGAAACAAGTGAACGCTTCTTCATTGCCAATTGGGTATCAACATTTCCCATTATTATAATTGAACCGTCAGCCTTCGAAGCTAGAACAATAACAATGAAAATGAACATTAGGAGCGAGTTGTACATCTTTACACTATGCACAGAACTCTCCCTTATCCGGACTGTCAATTGATATATCCAACATATCCACCCTTTTCATCCCCAACCCCATCATTTTGCGATACATCGCCTTGATACACACGTGTTTGCATTCAATTACACGCGCCCCCTGCTAAGCACGTACCCGTAACACGATAACTAGAAGCTCCTTCGGTATCAGGCAACGATCTCGAGTCTATCAAAAGAGCAACACGCCTAACGATCCTCCCCTGACACGTAACATCGCGTGTTCAATAGCGCAACGGGGATTCGAGTACCGCGCGAAGTGGCGCTCGCAATCAAGACGACGACACGTCTCGAATGCACGATACCTGCGAGCCATTACACCGTGAATTATGAACGCGTGCGGCAGTTAAGACCGGTACCTCGCGTTTCCGCAACTGAAGCCATGACCGATTTCCTCGCGAAATCGCAATTTTCTAGGGGTGAAACGGACGCATCGCGATCAAAGGGGGGGTGGGGGGGGCGGAGTGGCACGTTAGGTGCGCCTGAAGTTTCGAGATAAGCGCCAAGGCAGGTGCTAGGGGATACTAGAGAAAGGAAAGGGGTGGCTCCGCGTCGAAATGGCCGCGAAGGTGCTTCCTGGTTGGATGGCCAGTTCTAGAGGCTGTTCATCCCCGAGGAAGAAGCTTGATGTTGGTATCCGAAACCTGTTAGTGAATGCTGCCCGTTATGTGGGAAATAAATTCCGACCGGGTGCAATTAGAATAATAAAATTCAGCCCCCCCCCCCCTTTCCGATGCATCGCACACCACTTTGTTCTGAAAATACATTTCGATTGAGAATACATTGTCGTACAGATTATGTGGACATCGGAGCTCGCTAAGTACGTACGCAGGGTGCACGTGTGTACGATAGTCGGTGTCACGATTCGAAGTACAGTAAAAGCAACTTAGTGTCGCCGTAATGGGGGCGCAGAGTTCGTCTGCGATTTTTCGCACAATGCTCCATCGCATTGTGTATATTACGGCTCACACAGTCGGAAGAGAATGGGGGGGCAAGCTGAGCAACCGAAGTGCGGCTGCTCCAGCCAGATAAGACTTCTCGCAGACGAACCGGGAACCGGAAGAAAATGAAGGAGGACAGCGGTGTACCGTAGCTTTCTATACGTAAGGGGATCAAGTTATGACTTCCTTTTCAGAATTACGGCACCTCCTGCTACCGGGAAAAATAAATTGATAACATCGAACGGAAGTTTATGGTCGCCGTGAAATACTGAGTTCGTCTCTGTGTCGCGTCTCCGGCGAAATTGGGTTTGTTAACGAAACTCGAATGCTGGATAAAAGGAGGGAACGATAACGTATTTTCTACGTATATATGTACATGTTATATAGTGCGTCCACCGAGTCTCCGTACGAATGGTCTTTTTTATATATTCCGTGTTGAAAAGAAGAGTGTTGTAGGTACTTGTATGTACGTACGTATAGATACGTCTATAAATGTGTTGCTGGAATGTTATTTTTCAGACACCATAACTGTTGTAACCAAAATTAAGAAAGTTACGTTATATCTTGATTGGAATGATTTTGGTAACGAATAATCGTTATTGGGCGACAGAAATCTTTTTAGCTAAGAACAAGCATTACCGAAGAGTGACCAATTACGAGCGAGTGAGTGACCAGCTACGAGTGAGATCTAAAATTCTGAGATATTGATAGAAAAAGACTTTCGTTGATATACTTTGAAAGCTGCGCATACAGTTTCACGATAACACCTAAAATAATTGAGCCCACCCAAAAACCGAGGGGGGAAGTCAAACAGGAAAATATCTGTACGTCACCTACCTTTTCATACGGTCCGTATGATAATACATACATATATGTACATATATGAAATATTGCTGGAAATATACATATATAAGTGATGAAAGACAATGCATGTACACTGCCGTCGTGTGTGTGTGTGCGTATATATGAAAAAAAATTCGGAATAGATTAAAGGTTCCAAAGAAGTTTTATTTCGTTTCATACTTTTGTTTATATAAGAAGTATGTATTGAGATATGTTGAAAAGGACTCGGCGAAAGAATGAAATAACTTTTAAATCTTTTCTTCATTAATGAACTAACAGTTTGATTTTTTACGAACATAGCACGTACCCTAATAACTATGGACGGCAGTGTATACGTATAAAAGTTCAAAATATCGCTTAGCGTACCGAGTCTGAGCACCGCTTTTGAATGCACTCGACGTGCATTCGAATATTTAGGAGAGCCATTCTCTCCTCCGGCGATTCCATTTGCAGTGTGCATCATTTACTACGACGTTAAGAAACATTAGAAGAAACATTAATAACGAAGTGAGCAGATTACTGCGAATACCGAAATTTTCTTTGAAGGGGACAACATTTCAAACAGTAGAGCGATTGGTTCTATTACAAAATGAGAAAAGAAATTCGAGAGGTTGTGGCCATGCAGATTTGTATTAATTAAAAATGGAATTTGACTCTATCGCATGAGTAAATAAAGGCATTAGGTGGGAAACGTCCCCGCTAATTTCCTTTTAATCTGAATCGAAAGATTTGACTAGCTTTTGCCGAGGGCTTCACTAAAACTGATATAGATAGTGGGTGTCTATGATTGTTACTAATTTACATATGTTGTAATAAAATAATCTGTAGTTCAAAATTTCCGTCGTTGTAATAGACAGACAGTACATTAATTTCCATACTATAAAATAGTTGCAAATAGGGGATTGCAGAAAAAGATTAACATGAGCATGAATATTGCGTTCAAGTATGCTTTTCACCGTGTCAATTTTTGTTTCATTCAGACCAAGGTGTAAGAACTTGCAATTACATATTATCATTACCGCGTGCAATCGTCAATTTTCCTTGCGCAAACTTTTCTTCATACACAGGCGCAATGTACCGAAAAAAACTCTGCGCAATTACAATAGGGTTGACAATTGCATGAGGTATATAATACTTGGAAGTCCTTGTACAAATAAAAAAAATTGTCACGGTAGTATGAAGCGAACCTGAGCACAAAATGTATAGCTCGCTTTAAGAAGCAACTATTTTGCCCGTTAAACAGCACGTCCTATTCGCAAATTTTTTTATAAAACAAGAATGAATGCTATCTCTAGTTTTTAATGCAAACTAATTTAATGTAAAAGTGTTATTATCTAAATTTTAATTCCAATTTATAGTCATAGGCAACCAATATAAATGTTTCCCTCGTGCCAATAGGCCGCACTCTCTAATGAACTAACAATAAGTGACGTACAATAAGAAACATTACGACAAAATTTGCTGGTGACTGAAAATATCGAGATTTTCTTTTAAAGGGACAACATTTTAAACAGTAGAGCAACCGGTTCTATCACAAAATGATAATAAAACGTCGTACGAATATGAAAACGAAGGACTGACAATGAGCGACTCAAAAACAGAGTTTGACTCTATCGCATGATGAAATAAAACCACTAGGAAGAAGGGATTCCTACTAATTTATCCCTCCGTGTAATGAGTTTCTGCAGAGTGGCAAATACTGTTGTACTAAATTTACAAGGTATGTTTTAGGTGTCTATGATTATTGGTAACTTGCATGATATTTTGTAAACAAATAAGTTGCGGATCTAAACTTCCGTCGTACTAATGAACGGTTCATTAATTTCCAAATGATAATATAGTTGCCAATAGGAGACTGCAGGAAAAGAGTAAAACATGCATAAAAAGATAAAAACATGCAGAAAAAGATTGAAGCATGCAGAAGCATGAGCATAGTGCTTGCTTTCCAGGGCGCTATACATATGTTTTCTGTTCAAGTACGCGGTTTAGCATGTCAATTTCTTTTTAATTCGCACGCAAATTCCCGAACTTGCCATTACGACCATTGCAATGTGCAATCATCAGTTTCCTTTGCGCAAACCTTTCTTCACATGCGAGCGTAATGCTTCAAAAGCTTTGCGCAATTACAATAGGATTGACTGTTGCAAATGGTATATAATAATTAGCAGCCCATGTATAAATAAAAAAAATAGTCGCGTTACTATGAAGCGAACCTGGGCACCGAATGTATAATTCGTTTTAAAAAGCAAGCACTTTACTCGTTAAACAGCAGATCCCATTCGCAAACTTGTTTCACAGGAATTAATGCATAGCTCTAATTTCCAATCCAAAATAGTTTAATGTAAACCGTCTACTAAGTCAATAATTTAATTTATACAAATAATATGGGCACCCAATATAATGAACTTCAGTAGCAAGAAAACTCATTACCCAGAAGGAGTAAATAGTACAAATCTCTGCTTGTAAATTCAGTAAATAAGTTACGAAACGATCCTAAGGGGGTAGGAAAAAGGCAGACTTATTGTCGATAATGCAAAAATACATTGTAGAATATAATGGTGGATGGAAATTGTAATATACAATTGAAAACTCTTGGCAACAATTATAGTATAGTGGTGTACAGCATCTAGTTGAAGAAATACATCATCTGTTTACATAGATTCCAATAGGTATTTTGAGAAAAAATTACAATTTCTGCACGACAACAACCGTTTCGACTTGACAAAATCCGTTTCCTAGTAAGAGATATTAATATTAAGCCTCGCGAAGTTCAAACCGAAATATACTAATTTTTGGCTAAATTTGTTTTTGCTACCTATATGGCTTGCGTCGTTATTAAACACTGCTCTTAAAATTGAGGACCTACATTATTATAACGTATTGTCTAATTTTTGTAAAGCTTTAATAAACATGTTTTAATAAATATCCTGTTATGTAATTAACCCTTTGGAGACTTTGAATCTTTGACGATTTTAATCATTTGAAAAGACAGCTGTTTCCGTGATTAGTATACCTGTTCGAGGATGCAGTCTACAGTGCGCGTATATTGTATATTCCGTTGATGCTCAGTTCGGTACGCATGCACATCACAAGGTTCCCGGCATTTTACATTATAATGAGAGACAGGGGTAGACAGACCGAATAAAAATGACAGGAGAACGCGAAGAATGTAATTTTTAACGATATCGTGCGTTTTGTGATCTAATAATCCCGATTGCGGGAAGTAAATTGCAAAATATACAAATAATTCGATAATTTTACCAATTAAATATTCGTACTAATGATATTACGAATATCGCGATAAAAAACGCACTTGCAAATTGTTTCGAATTAATAGTTTAATACTACTGATTTCGTATATTAATTGTTTTAGGTTAATTATTTCGCGCATCGAACTTGTTCTTTCGGACGATATTCCCTTGTGTGTGCGATAATATTATACATTATAATTGTAACATTTCGACGCTGGATGCGTGTATGAAATGAAAAAGACTTGTTCGTACGAGTATATGTTAGAACTCACCGTTCGCTGACCACCACACCTTGCAATGAACAACCAAGAAGACGCCTGTTAAAGATGGAGGTCCCATAATAATCCATGTAGCATCGTTCCGTATCCATGTAACATCGTTCGGTATCCATTCGTATATATCCATTGTTACGTATCCATTCGTATGTATCCATTGCACTTTGAAGTATTATCACAAACACAGACACTCGCGACACGACTGAAACAATCAGCGATGCACGTGAAACGACAGTCACTAGTCCATAACACACCCGGATTATTTCAAAATGCTAATTTCTCTCGCCAGTCGCACATAAAGTCAAAGGGCTATTACGTACATCATGGCGTCCGGCCTGTACTTTCTGGACAACGGAAAGCCCGTTTCACTTTCAGTCGTATATCGTTTTGAATGTTCCGTTTAACTTTACGAACACAAGAAAACCGTCGCGACAATACTGACTCGATATTCGAAGTAATTAAAAACGACCAGATCGCGATAAATAGTCTTTCAAATCATTACTTTCGTTGTCTCGTTAAAAGAACTTTGATCAACGTCACTTGTCACCACACTACTGCTTCTTCACCGGCGCCCTCCTCCTTAATTTTAAAAAGTGATCCCCTCATTGGTCCGCCTAACCAACAATGTCACCAATCAAACACATTCTTTTATTCACGCTACATGTAATCTTCGAATAATACATTTTTATTGTTAGGGGAATTCTTAAGACGTCTTGACTTTGTTATACATATTGTATTTATTTTGTAACGAAAAAACTATTTTATTCCTTGATTCTATACGGCGCGGGATTAGACGATGTCAAGGCGCATAGAGTCAGTGCATACTAATGAGTGCAACAGAGTTCCTACATTCTGATTTTTGGTATATTGTTGCGTTGGCTACACTGCTCTCCAATTGCGCCTCCCGGCGCACGTCGTGCAGCAGAAGAAAATGATAGATCGCAAATCGTATTCCGACAGCGACCGCGTTTCATTGAGCTATCTTCTTCTACAAAAATGTTTAAGAAATGTATTATAAATCGAGTAGATAGAGATCGTACAGCAGGACACTGTGTCGTCCATATTCGTAATCGGTGTTTACAAACAACATTTCTCTCGCCACATTACGCTGGCGCTTACCGCAGCGAAGACAGCTGTGTTAGTAAATATCTGGCTACGCCGCTTTCAATGTATAGCACGGTAAGTCTTTTTATCAGTATCTCGTAAACAAATAAATACGCGAAGCTAAAATTTTAAATCTGATGTAACCAAAACGAAGCTCTGGGAATCGGTATTGGTCATTCGTAACCAACAAATATTTCCGCCATCTCTAATGGCTATAACCAACAATATTTTAGTCATTCATAATCTTTCTACACAACCGGAAAAGTTAAAAACGGAAAGTTTCTGGTCACATCATTTTTTCAAAAACTTCTTGAAGATTGAATGATAAGTCCTTTCCATTTGAATAAAAATCAACTTTTTATCAATTACCTTTACCTGACAAATTTTTAAAATGACTGTTACCATTCATGTCTGTTATTTTTAGTATAGACAGGAATATATGTATATCAAAGTTAATTATGTCAAACTACGTTCATCGAATTTTGCTTCCCGTCTACCAATTTGTTTTAATTATTTTCAATTCATTTATTACCTTCATTGAAAACTTCTACCATGCAGTCGGCAACATATACATTCTAATTAATTCTGTTTCAGCTTATTTATAATGCACTTTGTGGACCTATTTTTATAAAACATTTTAGTCTTATTTCTGCTCGCGGAACGCTCTAGCAAAAATGCTAGGAATAAATAGATTACATCCTGTACAACCGTACGTTATGGAATAAGCGACGTCCGTTTTAATTCACACATGCATGCGGTATCGACATGCAACATTATATATTTCCCAACGAACAGGTGTATTTCGTTGAAATTCGCTGGTTGCTATAAAATTTTCGTCCATTCCACGATTCAGGTAACTGATGACAAATTCGAGAATGGAGTACAAGAACCGAAAAATGTTCGTAAATATTAGGCATTCGTCGAAATTCAATTTAACTCAATAGTCAAGCTAAAAGAATTAACAAACGCGCGCCATGGCCAACGAAAATATCTAAATTGAACTTCCGTTTCGATCTGTCTCGTACATACACACAGTGATCTTTTGTCAGGAACGAAACACATGGTTGAGCAATATCTCATCGCAACGTCAGCGAAAAATTCAAAACGAAATCTTTATAAACGACTCTCCATTTTCGAGAAATATCTTACACCCTATTTTGCGCATCAGTTGCATGCAAATGCGGTGGACTTAATATTAATGCGGTAAACCTCGTTGCATGGCACGTCTTGTCTGCTTATGTTTATAAATTAGGTTTGGCTAGGAAGATAAAGGACTCAGATATAATGAACGTTTATTAACGTCGAAATACTGAAGGCATCCCTCATGTCGGTGAAAACGGCAACTTTGTGCCTCTAATTTTTGAAAGAATATAATACATTCGTATTACGAGTTGAAATAAATGGGGAAATAGGATAACAAAAACAATAGGTACAACAGATATAATCTTTTTATTAAAAATAAAGGAAGATATTCACTTGTTAATTGCACCACCAAGAACAATAGTAATAATAATTTTATACACAGCTCCACCAACGCCACCAGATGTTCGCTCTTTTCCGTTCGCAAAATGCCCGTTCGTGAAATATTAAAATTGCGCAGAGCTGTGCACCTCGTTTTCCACTTCTATCAACAACAAGACAAATTGCCGGCAACGGAATAGACAAAATAACGACGTTGCCAGCATAAGACATGGACCGTGTTACTTGCGAGGATAGGACGATACGAGGAAATACTAGAAAGAGGCAAACGAAAGACGACGCAGAGAAGCAGTAGACGATCCCTCTTGGGAAATCATCGGTGTCCTTACCCATCCTAGCTTCCTTCATGGTCCACCTTACTTCACCTTTTACTCCTCTTCACCCTTATCCTATGGCGAAGAAACGTCGCCATTATATTCTACGACAGGCATCTTCGTCGGACCCTTGAATTCGTCGAAAGTAATAAATCCAATGACGATGGTGTTACCCCATTTGCCTGTTCGTAAAAATCGTATAGTTTTCTTGCATTGTACTCTGGCAAGGGATAATTGAATTACGCATTACGTGGAGTATAATTCGGTTGAAGATATATTCTTAACGCTACTTGGGATTATCTTATAAACTGTTGATGGTAGTATATTTCTAATATTGAGGTTTCTGAGGTTTATATATGTAATATTTTCGAGAATGATTACAATTCTTTAAAGAGTATTCACGTCTGTTCTCCGCTGATCATTATATTTTATATCTTATGTAGATGCACATGCGCGGTTCACGAAGATAGAATTTAAGCCGGTGTTTTCATTAAACATCTATTAACAACAATGTTCCTATCTAAAACAAGCTAGATGCTAGATCATGTTACGTAGCACAACAGGGTAATTCTGCTAAGGAACAGAATTGGGAAACCCATTAATCAGCACTATTGTTCGCGTAAACTGTAAACGATAGATTTAATCTACCTTGTTATTTTCCACACAATAAAGTAGTTGCAAGACGTAGATGAAATTTACTATCTTCTTATAATAAAAATGAAGAAATCGAAAGAGTAATACTCTGTCCGAGATCACTCTTCATATAATAGAATAGAATAGAATCCTGCGGATATATATTTTTCGCAATACTGCGAAAAGATTTCAATTCTTACGTACAACGATTCACCCGACCCCCTAAGATAATTTCAAATTCGAACAAAACGCCACGCATCCCGTCTAATTCTTCTCGCAGCATTCATTGAAACTGGAGCAGCTCGGTGTCTCCGCAGAGCATTATCTCTAATTATACACCGCGACAGTTGCACTTATCGATCAACGCCAAGGTTATTGACCGCGCGAAACGTGGTGCATTCATCTCGTCATTGTCGGATGCAGCCACAATTATTTCACGTCGCAGATCCGCGCGGAACGTCGCAAGAAAAACTACATCAATCCCACTAATTACAAAAGCTCGATCGTTGAAATCCCATCGTTTCAATCACTTCGTTTAACGCATTGGTTAAACATTATTTCTCTTTCGTAGGCACCGACGCGCCTATGTAACAGAACATCGTTAACAAGATGTAAGCCGATATCCGCCCTGTCGGATAGCAGCGGATATACCTCTGCCAACCGGAGAGCAATCGATAGCCGCGTATAATTATTATACCGAGCGTCATTAAAATCGTAACACAATGGGGGCTTGAGCCACTTAAACCAGTTATCGAATGCAATCTGAAAATTCGTATCGATGAATTCCTCCCGGTCATTCCACCGGGTACCGATTGCGAGCGCCCGCTCGAAATTCCAATCTGCCTCTCGATAAAACTTCAAACAAAGTTATATTGGCCGCTTTCGATACGTAACGCTAAGTATACCGTGCCGTAGTGCATAAAGCAGCCAACCTGATCGATAAATATCTTGCAGAGGGGTGCAAGTTTGAAAAAAATTATCTCGGTCTGTTCACGTACAGTTATTTTATTGTTAGGCGTAATGAATATATATGTTAGAATAAATTTGGCGTAACTTTGAATTCTGTTAGTATATATTATACATTAGGCAAGAACGCGGTTAGGGTATTCAGAATTATGGCGTGCGTGTTCTCTCTTCATTCGCACTGAATTTCGAGAATTATACTCGCCTCATATTTCTTCGTTGACAAAATATAATATTATAATGGGGCATTCCTGTTGAATAAAGTGGGCTGAAAGTGCTTATCTCCAATCTAAGAAAAACTTTTAATAGTTATACGTTAAATGTAGCCAGAGGTTTCGATCCCCAGGCACAAGAATTAAAGATTCCCTTTACTTATCAACTACCCCCTAGTATATCGTACATGATAACGAAAAATGGACTTTGTTTAACAAGTGGTCAATAATAACATTCGAACAACATTAAAATCCGAAGTGCGGAACAATCCTTTACTCAACGGCGTTCTATTAGCACACCCGGAGTAACAATTGAGCCGCCCATACGAATTTACTTTACATATAAACCGTTAAGAGTCCATCGAGCGCTTTTACGATAACATTTTAGAAAATTCGAACGAATAGAGTTAACCGATTTGGCTAATGGGCGGCTCGATTAATCATCAGGGAACATCGACTGGAAGCAAAGAATCACCATTCTCATCCGACCCACGTGGTACTGTAACAATCTATCGCCTCGCATCCCTCCATCCCACGTCTGCTTACGAAATACATACATTCGAATGAACGTATTCGCCGGTATAATACCCCTTGCTCATCACGTTCGCATACGCACTCGATTCAAGAAGATCGACAGGCAATAGTAGCGAGGTCGTATGTGCACCACCATCACCAGAATGGAGGACATGCGCTCCATCAGTGCCGGGAGAGACAGACAGAGAGAGAGAGAGGGAGAGAGAGAAAACCACCCCCAAAATTGGGTCGTGGACTGGTCAGTTCTCCAACACGCGTGTCGCAACTGGCAGTATTCGGCTGGAATTCGCCCCATTTACCGTACGTTGCAATCTCTCTATCCGTTCGCTCTCCCATTTCGTTCCTCCACCTACACCCCCGGTATACCTAACCCACCCCAACCGAGCTTACACTCCCTCTTCGTGTCGTTCCATTTATCGTTCTGTCCTATTCCAACGTTCCCTCCCTCCCTCCCAACCTCTGTCTTTCTTCACGCGCTGCACTCTCATCCCCAAACACATCGCAACCCCACTGCGTCCCTATCGCAGCCCTGCTGTTCGGCCGTCCCTTTCGATCCCTGTTTTCTCCCCTTTCTCCGGCTGTCCTTGTTCCCGCAGCAATGGCTATCCGCGTCGATAGACAGGCATCGTCCCAATCCGTTCGGATCCTCTTTGTCGAGCACGGCGGACACTACAGAAGCGACAAAAGGCAATCGGGGCCAATGGGCTAGTGGCGCGTACGCCGGGCCGTTTGATTGACGTCGAAGGGGGTGCCACACCGCATTGATTGCGTTCATTGTTCCAGGCGCACCTATGTCCTTGCACCTGTGGGACACGTCCGCCGCTCGATCTTCAGAGACAAAGAAAATGAAATTGTTACGTTCCGCCCGACGATCGGGAAATCCTTTTACTCTGCCGTTGGACGGTTGCTTCAATTGAGTCTCGCTTGGCGGATCGTCAAAGGAAGCGCGATACATCTGGTTGCTGGTCAGCTGGTCAAAGCGTTGGTTGTTCCCTTAGGGATTTTCGTCGATGCTCTTACGGCTTTCCCCTTTTTATTTAGTTTGGTTTCTTTCGCTTTGACCGGACGATAACGAAACGGTATCTTAACTGGCGCAGGAAATTATCGGGCTTGCTAAGTTAATTAGGTGGACTGTTAATTGGGCAAACAGTATGGTCGTAATTTATTGTAGTCGATTATAACGGATCGCACATGAGTCGCCGATGTTCCAAATTTCTTCCTCTGGCAAATCGCTAAGCCCACCCCGCCCCCCGAAGAAAGAGAATATCCTGCTCTTAACTATAATAACGTCTAAAAGGAGTTCCTGGACCAGCAAGAACACTATACTTTCCACCGTAACTTTACCCCGCAGAAACGTTCTTCTATCGGAAGCACCAACTATGGTAGAGGGCCAGCGACGGCGTATAAAAAAGCAAGCCACAAGTACTGAGAAATTGCTACGACGACGCTACACAGACACCGGAAGTGGCGCGAAAGAGAAACAGAGAGCGATAGAGGGAAAAGGGGTGGGATAGAGTGGGGAAAGTAAGTCGACAGGTGAACAGAGCGCGATAAAACTAACGTAGCCGGAAGAAAAGCAGCTTTTTGTCCCGAAAACTCTGTACAGGCTTTCAGAGCGTTTTAAAATGACGAAAAGGTTACGCTACGGAGCACTCGTGGTACGCTGCGAAATCTGCGCGTACTAGAAGACAGGAAGGAAGGCTGAAAGGGTGGGAAAAAGTGACTGAAAGGGTATGTATGCTCTGGCGAGGGAGGGACCGAGACACAGGGTCAAAGAAAGACATAAAAGAGAGAGAAAGAGCGTGGATAGAGAAGGTTAGGTTCGTCTTAACAGCAGAGATACCGTGGGGAGGCGCAGTTGGGGTTGAAAGTTTTTCTCATATTTCTAACAATCACTCCTCCGTCCTTCTTCCCCTTATAACATCCTCTCTGCCGCCACCTTCGCCCACCCGCTGTTCCTCTTCTCTGTTCGGGAAATTGAAACGACTAACACCTCCGAGAGCCGGCGACACCGGCAGACGAAGGTGCGTTCACCTCCACGCGGAAGAAAGGTGCGCCGGCATTCGTATTCCCTCCCAACCCCGGACTCGTTTCTTCCTGGGTGAGAAATGTGCAACCGTGGATAAATCACGGAATAGTCGTGGCACCCCTTGACCCGCATTGCGTTCTCTTTTTTTTTTTTTGTCGTTAAAGAATTTCGTCGGGCCGCGATAACCGAAGGCAAGGATAATAGCGTGTATTATTAATAACAAGAGAGGTGGGTTGTCGTTTTTTTGGCCATTGTTACGGGGATAACGCAGGTGGTTTCAAATTCTATTCAGCGAGCTTCAATGCGGGGTGAATGTTCGATTTCGCAATAATTCACGAAACGGCGTTTCGTATTTCGACTGTATAAACTAAAACCGGACGATCGGGAGACTGCATTTTCTACGGATTAAACCGGCATCGTTACTTTCATTTACGAGAAATTCGTTTTTACTCGGACAAAAGCCTGCGGCGAATTAATAACGCTGGATAAAATAGTGTTATTACGGCTTACATTTTTCCGCGACCGACATTTTCAATTTCCATTCTATGCGCGGCGTATAAGTATGTAGGTTACGGCAGCAAGGATTATAATGGTGGTTAGCCGTGTCTATCAGAAGGAATGAACGTGCATACAGAAATTAGTGCAAATATAGCGTATTATTTGTTCGAAGCTCAAACAGATTCCACATCCGTAATACTATCGTACTGTTACAATATTTTCACGATAAAATCCTAAAAATGCAACGATCAGCACTCCGCTCCCGTCAACTTCGATACCAAACCGATTGAATCGAACAAAAATGGCCACCACGAATATCCCTCCGTTCCCAGTAGGATCTTTTTAAGAACACACAAGATTAGATCCGAACGCCCGTAACTTTTCTTCTATCGCTCCACGGTATAATCCTCGGCATTAAGAAGTCACTAGTGAGGAAGATCGTGGACCGTCGAAGAATCGAGCCAATTCGCTGTCCCTTTATCCGATGAACCCTACTACCGTTCTCGCCAAGAAAGATCGGTGAAAACTTTCAACCCTGTCACGGTTAGTTTCATATCGAGGTTCCGGAGGCCGTAAGATTAGTCGTTCCACACTCTTCGAAACGTTCGGCGCACCGTTTACGAAGCACTATGGTCATAACGAAACTTCTCCAACTTGTTGCCTGTCGTGGAAACTTTTCGTAGCGCGGCGCACGCTGTAAAATTGCCCGAGTCCCTACACGGTCATAGTTTTTCAGAAGCGTTCGCCAACCGGTTCCAAGCCATCTGAACAACTTTCGCAACTTGTTGCCCCTGACTGCCTCCCTGACACATTGTTCTCTGCAATTGGTCGCTTGTATTTTCTTCCTGTCAAGTCCCTGCTTATGTAATACACTGCATAGCTGCACGAATATTGCAGGCAGTAATTTTTTTCTATGGAACTGCTTCATTTATTGTTGTCGGTGAACAGTGACGTTTCGCAGGAGCTGATAATAATAATATACAGTGCGGTTACATAAATTGACAAGTTAAAAATTTGTTGGTATAGTCGCCAAGTTTCGTCGATGCTGGAAGCCTCTTTGAAAAATTCAAAAGCTATTCGAGCCGCTCGAAAATCTCGAAAATCATTATATTCAAATATTTCAGCAGTCAGAAGTATTATAATGCAATCACCCTTCAATTCAGTTCTTGATACCATCTTTCTCAGCTCTGTCGCATTTCTGAGAATGTCAAGAGACGCTGACTGAGCGAACGCTTTAATTAAGAAATACATTGAGATTTGGGACACGACCTGCGAAACACTGTGACAGATTGTATTCATCAGGTCCGGATGAAAGTTAAAACAGAGAGATGCGACTGCATCTCCGTGGAGAAGCTACCCGCCAGTCAGAAGACTGAAGAAGCTGTATCGACCTCGAACAAGCTCACGGCTCTTTCCGCAGCAACCGGGGACACAAGGATCTTGCACAACGGAGAGCAGAAGTCTCCTTAAACTTTAAGCTCAGAACCCTCGGGAGAGAAAGAGAAAGGAAGGAGGGGGGTAGGAAAGGCTGATCCGAGATCTACCCAGAGGGTTGAGGTGAATATTTCAGGAGACTCGAGTGTCCTCTAAAATACGCCGATGAATCCGTTGGTGGCTGTGCACGACAAGATACCCCGAATTTATCGTGCAGGCTTAGGTTACTATAGAGTTAGAACGGCCTGATAGGACATACATTAATAGAACCCTGCTTCTTTTATGGGCAAAAATATTATGCATACCGCAAAGTATATTATCTTACTGTCATTGTATACTGCTCCAGTATACAATGTTTCTAGGATAATTATCTGGAGTGGTATATAATTATTAATAAAATAATATAATGGTAATATGGTGTCGGAAACTTGTACCAAACTTCCTTAACACAATTCTGACGGATTTATTCTTGCCCTGGTAATAAATGCTTCAAATGATACTTCAATAAACGATGACAGAGTATTCTCGTTTTGAATTTAGATTAGGCGAACGCGGTTTCTGTTTCAGCGTTAACTAACACTTAATCGATTAAATGAAAAATTCATCTGCGATTTACGCATTCGTCAAACACGCAAAGGGAAAGTACAGAAACGATACATTTTAATTACTTAAACGGTCGTCGCATTAAGATGTCACGAATTTAAAAAACAAACATTATTAGCATTCGCGGTTCCACCTAAAGACAAACTTTCAACCATACGAAAGCTCCTATCAGACCTAAAGGCGACATCCTGAATCAACAATTGCCACCACCACGATTCTCATTCATTTACCCCCAAAAGTCCCAATGAGATCGGAAGGCGAGCGAGACGATGTGCAAATTTACAGCGATGCCGCTTAATATTTAAAAACCGCTCGAGCTCGGGCATATTAAATTATCTGAAAATACCGCGTGGAAAGGAAAAAGGAACGGAACGGGGCATCGAATTCCGAGAACGAACGGACGAAAGCAGACGGGAAACATTGGTTTCTTGAAAGGTTGCGATCCGCAAAGGGGAGGGGTACCATCCCAGTGGCCGGATCAAATAATTGCTGTCTTGATCGGCAGTGCAAACACAGGAACCTTCGCGGAAAAGGAGAGAAAAGGGAAAACAGCGAAGTTCACGGGGAAGAACCTTCGCGGGAGTGTATACTCTTATCCGGTCTAAATTTACTCTCCGCTCTCGTCTTTTTACCCGGTCCTTTCTCACCGACAAGGGCGGCAGACTCTGCAAATTCAATCTTACCAGCGACCTCTACCCACCTACACAGTTTGTTCCGCCTATTGATTCCAAGTTCGTAGCCGAGCTTACCTTGGCCGGACCTGAAGCGAGCCGGTTCGCTTCATGGAAACTGACTCCGCCGAAATCCCCGACAAAAGCTCTGATTCTGGAAGCAACCCAATTTTTCACGGAAGGAAACTCGTTCTGAATATAATCCTACCCTTTTATCAATTTTTCCCGGATGCCCCCGGCTCGTCCAATCCGTCGGGTCTACTGCAATTCTGTTATGATTTACGACGAGCAATTACGCGGTGCCGCGGGAAAAAGTTACGGGTTTAACGAGAATAAAAAATAATGACGCATGCAGGACGACACATTTGTCTTTGTTTCCTGGGAAGGCAATCCACCGTGTGATCGATGTTGTTTTTACAGCGTGTGCGTTATTGCTTCAAAAGGTTTCGAAATTCTTCTTGTTTATAATAAGCAATGGAATCGCTAATCGACGTTTAAAAATGGCTCGCAACACGGATGGGAGATTTAAAAATTCTGGCTCTCGTACTGGGCGGTGCATAATCGACTTGCACGGTGTTTACGATACTGTTGTGCATAAAACTCGATTTAGTGGCATGCAAATAGGTGATGTGAAATTTGTAAAAGTGAAATCCTATTTTACTTTGTTCTGCGGGTCGAAATGCAATGTGAGGGCGCAATTTAAAACTCTATCGAAAGTTGCGGCGCCCACATAAATTCGCAATTAGTTTATAAGTTTGAAAAAAATGATGTTACGGAATACCGTTCGGAATAACAAAGTTTTTCATATTCTTTCAACGATATTGAGCCACGCTTCGCTAGTGATGAATTGCGTGCACTAACAGATAGAAGAAAAATGAATAGTCTATCGGCATTAATATTGTTAAATATTTGCAATCCATTTCTTTCCCAATCTTCAGGATATCGACGAGCAATTATATAAAAACAAATAATAACGACGCATATGCAAAGATTTAAACGTTCAATTGAAATACTTAACTGAAGGCAAATCTAAGGAAGCTTCAATAAACTTGCTCGTAATTACTTCTAACACGGACTGATGCGCTTAAGTCATCACAGTTCACTTGGTTTCTTCAAGTTCTTCGATAAATTAAGTTCAACTGGCTTCCACTGCAAAGGATTAAATTCTTAAGACTTCGCGATCCTGTCTCTAACGATGAATAAAATTGATCAACGACGCGTTTCAGTGGCCGTTAAATTATGGCCGTAAACGTTCACTGTTTCGCGGAGATGCGAACTATTTGACAATCCCGACACGACCTACGAATCCGACGATTACGGCAAACAATGCTCACGCAACTCAGACCGCTTGCCAGGAATGTTGGCGTTTCGCATGTTCGACTCGAGCATCGTCCGAGAAGTAAACCGCCGAGGAAGTGCTTTTATCATTTCACGAGGATCCAGTTCTGCTGAAGCGCGAGTAGCTGCGAGATCAAAGAGCGATTTCAAAATTCACGTCGCTACAGAGACACGGGCGCGCAACGTATACCGGAGTGCAAATGCCATCGCTATGGATGCACATAAACGGTAATCCACGTGCAATGTGATTAATAATAATTTGCCGGTCGACATAAGCGGAACCGATTAGTCGGCTTAGCCAAGCGTTATGGTAATTGGGAGCTATTACCCGCCGAGTGCTCCGTTTCTCTCCCTCCGCCCCTTTCTCAACGCCATGTCTATTCTGTCCCCCTCGTCTACCCGCCCCTGAAGCATGTACATTCTGTCGCTATTTCGGATAACTCATTTGCAGTTTCATTTTTAAATTTCGATTTATTTTGGGCGCGCTGCTACTTATCAAACGCTTTGTGCGCCGAAATATTTACTCGTCTTCGGCCTGCTTTTAAAACGATTTCAATTACGGGCCGTCGCGTGGATTTAAAGAGCCCGCATCCCCGTACCTTTATCTCTGCTCTCCATTTTTACGCACCATTTCTCCGCACCGCTTTTCCTACGATTCTTTTCCTCGTCGTAAACCTTTTTCTCCCCCATTTTTCGCGCCCCTCTGCTATAATAACCATCGCCTTTATCACCGGATCTACCCGTTTTTTCGTATTTTACATGAAACAGACAAAGCCTGTTCCTATCCTTTATTTGCCTCCGCCGAGTTTTTTCCTTGCAATTCTTTCGCTCGGTATTTAGCGATGGTCGGTCGTCGGTCGTCTCGGTGGCTCGACAGCAATCCACGCGATTTCCTAGGTTGTCGGGAATTCCTGTCATCCATCCAACTCTCGTTCGATTTTCCGCGTCGTCGAACAAATGCCTGGGACGACGCTCCGCGAAGACGGATCGTCTGGTTAGATCCGATCCCCAGAGGGCCGAGAGCGTTTTTAGATTTCCTCGAGAGGAATCTAACGAATGCGAACCGGAACAACCTCGTATCGATACGAATAAAAGGTTCTTCATCCGTAGAGAAATGCTTTCCATTGATATCGAGCAATTTTAATGTTACCCGTGCCGCATCGCTGCGAGCTTCTTACGTAATTTTCTCTTATTACGGTAGCAAAGAATTTTTTGCGACACTTGATATTCGACGGACCTGTATTCCTGTAATTATGGCCGATTCTAAAGTGTTGCCACCGAGCGAAAAAATATTCGACAACCTCGAACAACGATTTCTATTTATTTATTGAACTACTGGGACGAGAGGAGAACATGCTCGTTACTTCGATTTCTGTTGCGCGTAATTACGAACATAAGGACAGGGAACGTCGTTAAAGGCAGAGTTCACGACGATACGAAAATCGCTATCTATTCAGCAGAATGCTGAAACGAAAGTGTAATTTTTATGGTCATGGACGTTCGCGTAATTGGAGATCCTATTACTAGATAACGTTATTGCAAATTGATTGCGCATTCGCGTATCAAATAGATAAAAAAAACATGCACGCATAAAATGGTAACAATATAATTATAGCGCGTAAGAGCGGCATACGTAGAAAACGGTATAATAATAGTATCGTGGTGATGGCAAAGCATTGAAAGTAACCTAACAAGAATCCAAGTAAAGGATGCTATTAGTACGTAGTTTTGCCCCATTGGATAATTTCCTTCGTGCTCCGTAAAGCCAAATGGCAAAAGGACTCACGTTCTTTGCTTTCATTGCACCAAGTGTTTCCACTCCATTCGCAGCTCCTTACAACTAACCTGATACAAAATACCACCCCGTTTCTCTCGATTTAATTGCGTCTTTCTCTCATTGCTGCAACAACCGCCGCGCCTATTTTACGGCAATTTCCCCCTAATTAAGCAGAAACGTTCCTCGTAAGTCGTGTAATTATTCGCATTTGAAGTTCGCCCATGCGGAATAAAATTTCCTGCGCCAAATTTACAAATAGACCCTTAATTACCCAACAGTGATCCATCAACGTCAAAGATAGACAATCAAGGAGTGAACAGTGATCGGAGGATAATTCGTACAAATGGTTCTGTTAAAATATTTTTGAAAAATGGATAGAATTTTGACGATATAGTTGCTGTCAATAATAATTGTCCACGATTCGCATACATGAAGTAATAAATTTCTAATTAACTCTCAATTTTAATGTCATCCTTTAAATATACTTGATGTATTATTGGACCAGCTTAAATATATTCTTTAAACGACAGATTTCTGGTTGAGACTAGAACCAAGTATACCTGCTTTAGGCGTGGATCCATTTGTATTTTAAGAACTTTTACCGGAAAATTGTCGACACTGTCAATGGACTTGCATTTTCAGGTACTGTCTGATATCTGTCACACTGTCTCCACCAACCACTTTCGAACTGCCATCTACTTGAAATAGTAAAACCTAAATAGTAAAAAGAATGGACAATTTTCACGGATCATCGTCTGAAAGAGACGCTTGTTTGCTTTGCTTCTCAACCGTAGGGTATATTATCTAGAACCGGTATGGGGGCACGTATATCTATAATTTATTATGAATAATTATTAATCGTTTAGTATGAGTGCCAAGAAAACTCAAACTTCTAAATTGATCAAACTATGCACATTAATCAGAAACATGGCAATTTCACATTAGTCATTGCCCAACTAAAATATATATATTTTCCAATCTACGTAACCAGTTAATTAGCACTTCGCCAAGTAGCAGACAAAAACCAAAAGAAACGTAGGTTGCCCGCAAGCAAATCGAATTTTCCTCTTTCCCGAAGTACGGGCCAGATGTTCGAATTAATCCGGGCACTGTTCGCATGTGTGCACAGAAAATGACCGGTGAGAGGGTAAGGTGCCGTGCGTGTAATTTCACGCGGAGCCCCCGGGCAACGAAATACTTGGCTGGAATTAGTAATTAAGTGCTCGAGACAATTCCGGAAGCGAGTCACCGTGACGGTCTGTAATTGCCGGACACTACGGGGATTTCAATTCGGCCACACTGCACCTAGGATTTGCATACTTTGTGTTTTGTATGCGACGTGCATACTATCCTGCAACGAGTATTACGAAATTCGGTCGCGACGCAAATCCCTCTCTACCTCATCCTTTCTCTCCCTCCTCCTCTCTATCTCTTTTTCCTTTCTCTACCCTCGAATGTCGTTATAAACGAGTTATATGCGTCCGTTCCCTTGGACGTCGTTATGAGTTCCACGTTTCACCGAACCTCCCTTCACTTATGAACGATGCTAGAGAGATATGCAATATCGTTGCATCCTCGTGATTTCCGTATCGCTCGCGAGCAGTCAACGGCTATGCTTATTTTCCACGACGAGACGCGCTCTTTCGCTTCGAAAATTGAGCTCATTTTTTTTAGACGAATTAATTTCGCAGTGCCTTTCAGCCCCTTTCACATGTGCATATATATTTCTTTCGAATTTATATTGTATTTCACTTTGCCGGTGGCGCGATGAGGTAGCAATTTTTAAATTTCTATTTTCTTCTGCTCCTGCCGTATAACGTGTGCGGTTGTACGTGTGCGCGAGTATACGAGGCGCGCGCGGCTCGCAGTGGGAGGGAATTGAATTTAAGATAAATGAATTTTTAATTAACACACGACCACGGCCAGCGACGATCGATGCGCAAATTTTAGAACGTGTGCTTCGCATGGCCGAGGCGGAATCGTGTTCTTCGTTAAACTGGAACGAGCGGAGTTCTGAATCACCGGGCACGGGAAACGAGGTTTCTTTTGACGGACGTTGCGATCGAACTCTCGTGTATACGTATCGTCGATCAAAAAGGGGAATGCAGATTTCGAAAAAAACGTATTACTCTGCGGAAATATACTATATCGTAGGAGGGTTGAAACGTGGGATCGCGTTGGCGATTCGGGTGCACTGAAGGTAATCGAATATTTTTCGCACCTTTGACCTGAGCGATACTTAACATACCAAGTAATACTGCAAATAGTAACGAAATATTTGTATCAAGAACAAATTATTAAGTTGCGACGCAGATCCCAGATTGTATCGGATACGAAACCGTTAATAAATTTGTAACCCCAGATGCAACAAAATATAATAGGCAAGGAAGAACTTCTCAGAAAATAACCCGCTCCTCACAGCTGGCCTAACAATCTCTCAACGTTCGTCTATTCGTATCTATTGCCAATTAGAGGAACACGAGGATCGTATCAGCGAACGAATGTTCGCGAATTGAAGTATCCGATATTTTGTCCGCGATTCGAAGCGCAAGGGGGAAAAGTATTAATTATTTACTCCAACGAATTGATCTACATTTGCAACTTCTTCTGGAATCGTGCGGATCGCGCACGAATCGACAATTAAACTGCACTCTAAACTCGGGAGTGGCCTGGCCGGAGTTATTAGCTTGAAGTGGCTTCTAACGATGCAAGAGCCGAGTACTTGCTGACTCGTGTTTTCGCACCCCCGATCAAAGCATTATGTCGAAGTACCGTGCGTCTGATACACTTCGAGTAGGATAACTTGGTCGTTACGTGCCGGTCTTCGTTCGTTCGACAATCGCGATAACCGGAGCGTTTAATCAATTCTGCAAGTCGACGAACTGCTCCCCGGTTAAAATCGACGACCCCTGATCCGTCGTGAACGATAACGCACGTACTCGTTTTTCCTCTGGCCACTCCCGTGTTTTATCGTTGAAAATTACGGACGAAGACACCGGTAGCACGTTTCTTGCTCTCTTTACGGAGTGATTCGAAAAGGATTTTGCCGGATCTGTAGATAAGCCACGGAGTAGCTCATATTTGTATCTGTAGTATAAATTTGGATATTAATTTGCTTTTATTGTACGACAATTGCGTGTCCATGCTGGTGCTCGGTTTTCCTACTGAAATAGACCGCACAATGCGATAACTGTAGATATATTGTAGAATTTCCGTCGTCTGTTTTATTCGTATCTTAAAGTACCATAATTATACACGAGAATTGCTGCATAGGATTGAGTAAAAACCGGGCAGATTCGTGCCTGATGAAAAATGCAGAATCTGTTTTCGTACCGTTTCAAAGTAGCTGCAACAAAAAGTTTATTTCACCAACCCACAATCTCGCCACAGAATTCCCTCAACGTTTGCAATATTCCATTGTCCTCCTTCCATATAAGAAATATTAGCACATACGTTACAAGGACAACATTTGCTCGTCAGAAATAACGCGTAGAGCAGACCTTTTTCTATAGACACTAATTTAGAACGCTTGCATTGTCGTTTCCCCCGGTACGCAATGGTACTATCAACCACAAGGTTTCAACAGTACACCCTCAACTGTGTATATATCAAAGCCAATAATAAAAAAAGCAGCACACGAAAATAACAAAAGGAAAATCCGCGTAACTAGTTCACTCGCCGATGGGAAGTACAACTTTTCCAATAGTTTATCGACCCTTCAGAGCCTCGAATCGGCCGGCGATACGATCGACCGCGGGCGCAATCGGCGCCAAGAAGTTTGAACCAACGAGCCAAACGAGCGTGAGCTTTATTAATGGCGAATCCGCGGAATACGCAAAGATCCTGCAGAAACGGGATTTACGTCGCAATTAAAGTGTCGCGTGTCGTCGGGCAAACGGTCCGACGAACGGCCGGCGCCGTTTTTACGCGATCAGCCAGCAGATTTATGTGATTTTCCAAGCGGTGACCGTTTCGTTTTGTTCACAGGTGCAGCCGCGGCTGTGACATCCGCGGGCGGTCACGGTTTCGACGCGCATTTACGGGGTCCAAGCTTCATGATGGAGCCGCCGTCGAGGGTGGAATTTTCAAATTCGAGCGGCGCCTGGCTGGACTGCACCGCGACAGGAAGTCCCCCGCCCAACATCGATTGGTCGACCGCGGACGGACATCCGGTTAACGACGTACCCGGCGTGCGGAGGGTGCTCAGGAACGGCACGTTGGTCCTTTTGCCGTTTCCGGCGGCCGCTTTCCGACAGGATGTCCACAGCGCGGCCTACAGATGCTTGGCGAGCAATTCCGTCGGCAGAGTACTTAGCCGTGACGTTCAGGTCAGGGCAGGTAAGAAAATAGGGATTGATACGGATGCTGGTATTGGAATGAATGGAGCTTATGCGATTTATTAGAACGGAGTTTACTGCAATTGTTTCGAAGGAAAGTAGAGAAAAATTGTCTCTTTTTTGTTCACGCCTCTTTGGTATTGTTAGATTCATTGGATACAAGCGATCGATTATTTTGTTGTCTATTTTATTGTTCAATAGTAGGTCTGAAATAATTCATTCATGGCTGTGATCGTTTCCTTGGACTCTTTCTTCTTTCGTTCAATTGGTTGGGCTGAACTCTTGTGGCCTCGCGGGGAAATTCATTTCGTTTCGCGTTAAAACAATTCAGTTGAATCATTGTGTGGCAAAGCTAGTAAAATCGAGA
The DNA here is from genome assembly GCA_948146005.1 of Nomada fucata. Taxonomy (NCBI): domain Eukaryota; kingdom Metazoa; phylum Arthropoda; class Insecta; order Hymenoptera; family Apidae; genus Nomada; species Nomada fucata. Next base: position 9,310,131 of record OX411275.1, on the reverse strand, counting down.
AAACATTTTCTTCCGAGATACTTACCGCGTTTTACGTTGTCGTAGTCTTGTTTATATCGACGCAGCGCGTTTCATTCGTCGAACATGTCAACGGTGTAATAAGGGGGCCCGATGGGAAGTGTGAAACAAGAAATCTGTCGAAACGGCGTGGTATTTATGCGGGGATAAAAGAGGCGAAGCAACGGGGAACGTTGATTGTAGCTCTGGTGTTCGGAATAATAGAAGAAGCAATTAAAAAATCATTAGGAGATGCGTTGGTCGTGTTTCTCGAAGGAAGGCAGCAGGGAAATCCAGGCGAGTCCTGACGAAGGATGTTTTAAAGTCAGCCGGATGCAGATGAGACGCGGGCAGGCCTTCTCCGTGCGGACCTCGGTGTAATTACCTCTTTAAAAAAAAAAAAAAAAAACGGAAAGGAGAAAAAAAAATGCAATCTGAATGCAAATCCGTGGCAGCTGCGAGGTCGACCCGACGCTTTCAGGATTGCCAACTACTCCCTCGCGGCTATAAAATTCTGGCCCGGACGTGTGGCCGTTAATTAAAACTTTACTTCCTGCTTTCGGTTTAACGAAAGAAATTTCTATCCTGGCCGGACCCCGTCGGTCTGCACCGGAAGTTTTCGTGGACCATTGCAAGTTCAATTGTCGCGGGACGAAGGGAATCGAGCACCGAGAACGCTACACCGACTTTGCTCCGCGTTATTTTCTGGAAATCTTAGTCCTGCTCCAGTGCAGAATGTGGGATACATTTCGCGCGAGAAAAGTTCGAGAAAAATGTATGGGAAATAACGCAACAGTACAGTTGGACATAATTGCGATGGTACGATTCACCTGTATCGGGAGTTGCTGTTTCGCCGACACTTTACATCGGTAGGCTGGGTTCAAAAATATTTCGATGGACACTTACGTTGAGTACACTTTTGTTCGTAAAAGCTCGTGGTTATTCAATAGCGGGCGTACCTCACTTCGTGTACGGGCATTTTGATAATTCGAGATATCGTTGAAGGCTAGACTTATCGGGACCATCGAACAAAAAATTTAAAAAAGCATACGGGATAATGGAACGGAGTCCGGAGAACGTGAAATATGATTTTCGCAGAATTATGCACACAAAAATGAATACGATAGTATTTGATAAACTACGATATGCATCACGTTCGTAAATCTTCAAATATTTTACATTTTTACAATCGCCGCATACGTCTATTAATTAAATCAAATATTCAACCGAACGTCGACAAATAAATATTTCACTTCCCAGCCAACGTTTCCCCACCCTCGACCGAACAACGAGAACAATCTCAGAAAGAACAACAAATTTTTCCCCTGTCGTGAAACCCTCTAATTCTCGTCACGCAGCAATCAGACCATCCAGATTTCCCCCCCAAGCCCCCGGATCCTTCCAAAGCTCAGCGAGACTCCAATTTCGAGTCGCGATCGACGGCCGCCGCGTTTAAGTGTTTTCATTTCCAAGAGAATTTCCATTGGCGCGGGGCTCGCGCGAACCGATCAACGCGTTATTAGTTTTCCCGGTACACAGAAAACATTGAAGGCAGTGACAGGGTCGGAACTGGAGGCGAACGCGAGAGAATTCGAAACCCCTGAAAAATTGACCGAATATCGTTACCGGGTAACGTGACAGGTCGCAGAGAGTGGAATACCGAACGAAACGTGGGTACGATCCTCGACTGAAAATAAAAAGGGACGGTGAGAGACAGACAGAGTTACGGCCGTGGCACACACACACACACACGCGTAAATAAGATGTATACATATGTATACATGTATATGTATTGTATCTTTCCGCACGAGAGAAGAAGAAATTCAACGCGTTACAGGGCATGAACGCAACGTGGAGGAGTCTTCGCCGGCGTCGCGACGTCGGCGTGTCAAGGCGGTTGCTGGCAGCTGGCCGTCGCCCTTGGAATTTTCACGTAAATAAAATCTCCGGAAGAGTATAGTGCCCCTCGAGCGGCTGGGCGACCGTAGAAACAAAAAAAGGAGAGAAGAGAAACGACCGGCAGACGTCTAGAACGAGGCGTTCGTTACGCTCGCGTCGCCTCACGCCTCGCCGCATCCCCGACGCCGACGCGCGACGTCGAGATTCACCCGGTTGTCGACGACGAGTAACGACGCGACACCCTATACATAAGCCACACACGCGTATTACACGCGCGTGTGTCGCGCGTGGACGTGGGAAAGGATGAACGTGATGAGCCCTCGAATCGCGTATGACACGTTTTAATTACCATCGGCGCGAGCTATCGTTCTGCGGGACGGTTTCAATGGCAGTGTCCCCCGTAGCACTGGGCCGAAAGTTCGAATTAATGTAATTCTGCATGGCCGTTTACCGGGGACGCTCATTAAAGGGTTCGTTTAAGCGACGATACGACCGCGTCGACGCGATCGGGTTTACTGGCGGCGAACGTTTCAGGACTGTGAAACGCGGAAAGATTTTACTGGCAGTGAGGTAGGACGGTTCGCGTTTATGACGTTCGCGTTGCGGTATGATACGGAGGTGTTGGATAATGTGCATTGGTTTGTGTTAAAATGTTTTCAACAATACACCGGCGCTGCTGTTGCGTTCATTATTCTTAATCGTCGTGGGGGTTAATCCCTGTGCTACGTAATATTACACACGTAGTTCATATTTGCATTGTACACGAGATAATATTCAAGTATCCTTAGACAATGATTTCAGGTGTGTTTGATATTTCGACTTCCTTAGGTAATTGTTCTGGCACCAATTAAACTCCCTCGTGTTCAAATTATAAATCTGAATCGTATGAAATAATAATTGCTGGTGCTTTTATATTTGCCGCACAAGCGTTTCATTCTTCGCAGTTTTAACTCCAACAGCGTGTATTTCTTTTAGGTTTACGTGCAACTGTTGAAATAAGTTCGCGTTTATTTGTTCACAGTGGTGGCCCAAGCATACAAAGTCGACGTGGAAGTGATCGGGGGTGCATCGAGGGGATGCACCGCAGTGCTACGATGCGTCGTTCCTAGCTTCGTGAAAGATTTGGTGCGCGTGGTATCGTGGTTACAGGAACCCACGTTCTACATTTACCCATCTCTCCAAGGAGGTAAGGTTTCGTCCATTCTTTCGTGGAGATTTTAATTGCACGAATTCAACAGTTACAATCCTTTTGCATCCATCCTAATTTCGGCAGCCAGATTAACATAATTCGGATGTATAAATTGTAGAACATTAATGGGGAAGATTTTTGTATGAAATTCGATAACGTATCACAAGGCACTATTTAAAATGAGATATATCGATTAGGACAATAATATAGGATTTCTACGTGAATATATCGTGATCGCATTACCAATTAATTATACTCAATAACGTTTACCATTTTTCCCCAGATTAATCCAGCTTTGTAATACAGATACAATTAATTTGCAATCCGGCAAACCATGTGATACAATTCGAGCAATTTTCTTTACAGAAATATACCCATACGTTTATCGTGCTTCGCGTAACCTTTCTTTCAAGCGTAGAATACATACAATTACAACCGCTCTGATTATCACATTATGCAACGCTAACGATTATTCAAGTATTCAAAAAACGTATTCTTCTACGACCACCGAATGCAAAACGTCCCCTTTAATATTTCCCCTGCATCCACCAGTCCCAATAAAAACATCCGCGTACAACTGCTGCCCATTTATACCCTTTATCATTTAATCCCTCCGTATAATCTCAACCAATACGGAGAAACACCGATTCCCCCCCGCTTACGTTTGCGCTGTTCAGAAAGAACATGCGGAGCTAATTGCCGCGTGCTCTTCTCTCCATGGCGGATCCACGCTCGAGCGCTATTATTCTATCTGAAAAGCGGGAGGCTATCGCGTAATCGATAATTTCGCCTATCTACCAAAATGTAATATTCCGCGAGGCGACCGCTCCGCGTGGTAGGAGAAGGCAATAAAAGCCCGAGGGACATTCCAGGGGCGCAGATGCAGTGACACAGCCGATAGGTGCACAAAGCGGGAAGAATTGTACGGCAACGTTCGGGACAGAGGTGGAGCACAGACGCGGGGTCGAGGATGGGAATCGGGGATGGCGGCGGTGTAGGGGTGATTTTCACGTAGGTAAAGGGTGGCACGAGGCATTATGCCGGGACGGCGGCATTGCTTACCGGGACTAAAATTTAATATCCGGCCACGGTCGTAGAGGCGGCCGGTACAGTGAAATTTAATATCCACAATAATCTTGCATCACCTTTCCGTCGCGTTGGCGTAGGTCGCGATGATCGTCGGGGACATCGACCCCGTAATGGCCGAGCGGTTCACTCATTAATAGTCGTAGAAATTAATTGGATTTAAAAACGTCGGACGGTCTTGCTCTCCCGCTCCCTCGCCACGGCTGCACGGATTGAAAAAGATGATACCCGGTAATTAAAACGTAATATCACTCCGGTCGCGCGCTATTAATTAGTAAGCTTAATTAGCGATCCCTTTAATTGGACGCGACACGGCGTTGTTAATGCCGTTTGAGGATGATTCGTGATCTTTTCGCGATCCGCGGCTCCTCTGCTCGTCGGTAATTATTTTCCTTCTCGCCTCGCACCCATGCGTGCGCGTGTGTCAAATTCTTCCGACGTTTTCGATATTTTCACTTGGTCACGTGCCGCTCTTTCTGTCTGTCGTCCCGTAGCATTGGCGAACTTTATAATTGTTACCCAGACGTCGGGACGAACATATTCATTGCCGATAAGGGAGCGAAAGAAACGCGAAGCTGGCTGGTACCCAAGAGGCCATTGTCGTTCGGGTTTCGTGCGTTCGTGAGAAACGACGGACTAGCGCGACTTTTATGTGGCCACCGTAAACGCCACTCTCGACAGAAAGATATCGGCGCCCCGCGAGCCGTCGTTGTTATCGCGCGATACATAAAATCCTCCGCGTGTCGCTTTGTTTTTAACAGATATCGAATATCTCTGCTCGTTATTCCGATGGAACTTTTCTGCCCCGTATAGTTATTCCCCCTCGTTAGATTTTTTTTTTTGTTCACAATGCTATCGGCATTTATCGTGTGCATGTGCTTTTGGAACGGGGTGGTGTATTTTGGAGTTCAACGAATTCCTATGCGGCGAATGAAATAATCCTCTGTGAAAATAAAATCTGAAGAAATATTCGTTGCATTTGTACGACTTTAAAATGGGATTCATTAAAGTGGAGCAAAGCAGCGCTGGTATTAACTGGAAATATTAGGGAAATGATTATAAATATAAAATAAAATATTAAACGTGGCTAGCCCTGTAGGATAATACCTTGTATTAAATTTACTGATATATTTGCAATTCATATTAGTAAAGAAGAAATTTCTTGTAGTCTGTTAATTAAATCGTATTAAAATACTATTATATTGTCTATAAGACAGTTCTAAAATCATTTGAAACGGGGGTGCTTGGTTTCCTACGAGGGTCCCTACTCATCAAACTTCGTGACACTCCCCAGTACTCACGATCTGTGGATTAGAATATTCTAATCTGGTGCATCTCTTATGCCCCTTAACACGTTTCGTCTATTATCCGTTAGTAAACAGTTTGCTATTGGTAAATTGGTAGAGCTTCTACTTCAAGGAATCAGGGACCATATATTCGAGACCTTATGGGAATTGGGACTGATGGAAAGCGTCGTGCGGCTGTCAATGTTACTGTCTTCATCGTCTCTGATTTATAACACGCAGTGTCAACTAGGCTCTAGAATAATTTAGTCGGCATAACCCTAGAGTCGTTGGTTCGTTCAAAAGTTTGTCAGGACCCTGAGGAGTCCAGTAGGCAGGGCCCTAGAGTTGTAGGTTCAACGAAAAGTTGGTCAGAACCCGTAGAATTCCAGGAGGTATGGCTGTAGAGTCGTAGGTTCAGCCACGAATTGACCACAACCCGTAGAAGTTCAGTAGGTACACAGGGCCGTGACGGAAGTGTACGATCACAGGGCCGTGGATCCAGGTAAAAGTTGGCCAAGACCGCTGAAATTCCAGTAGGTATGATCATAGGTAGGTCATACCTACTGGAGTTGTACGGGTTCTGGCAAAATTTTGGCTGAACCTCCGATTCTGGCTCTACCTACTGGACTCCTGCGGGTTCTGGCCAAACTTTGGCTGAACCTGCGATCCCATGGTCGTACCTAATAGACTTCTGCGAGTTGTGGCCAACTTTTGGCTGATACAATATAAGTATCGCCTTTCGGCTCAAAATTACTGTCTGAATTTTTACATTTCACTTACTGCATTTAATATATATACAGCTTTATCGTCATTTTATTGATGAATAATGATGTACAATTCTTTGAACCTTGAGAATAACACTGTATAAATATTTTTGGTGCCTGAACTAACGATTATTTGGTCATTTTCTAACATTGTCCTTTTTCGTTTTGAATTTACGATACGCTATTATACACCAAATTCCTATTCCTAATTGGTCGACCAATGTTCTTTTAATCATTCTCCGCCAGAAGCTCGATCTACGTTTATTCACTGCAACAAAGCCGCAATAAATCCGGTAGAAAATCCACAATATCATTCGAAACGAGCCTGAGACGTGCTCAGCGTATCGGATATCCTCGAGAAATTAAATTTCACCGACTTCTTTTATCTGTTCCACCATTGTCGATCGCCTAACTTCGCTAGACACAGAGCCGATCCTCTGACCAGAATTATAATATCTTCCATACAAATTGAAGCCACTCTGACATATACTCTTCTAAGTTCATATTAAAGAAACAATTCCAGAACCAAATTGAGTTCTGTTACAGATATACTTAGGTCGTTTTACATTTGTTTTATACGGAATTGAGTACGGAATTTCAATTTAGAAAGGGGATGTATCAATTGACAGTATATTATATACCTGCATTAACAGTTACATGTATTACATATAACTTTTAATAACAACAACAGTAAAAGTATGGCAAGCAATGGTAAGATACTTAAAAATAAATCATACTATTTTCAGAACTCATACATATAGTAGTCCAAAAAATGTATATTTTCCATTTGATCAAACTTTAAAAAATAATTATGGATAACTCCACATTGTCCTATTCTTATAATAAAAAGAATAATGCAGAACAATTAAATTAACAATTCCATAGGCACCGATACAATTATTAACAGTCATTCAATCTCTTCGAATGTCAAACAGAGTTGACCGAAATCTAGACCCCCAAGCGTTTAGTATTTCTATACCCAAATCTGATCTCCAAATTTCAAAATATTAAAAGAGAAATATTAATATTAGTTTATTCTACTTCGAAGTATTGGCATGTAATGCACATATACATATTGTATATGTACATGCTTCAACTCTGCCTATAATTTTCGGATAATCTGCACTAGTGCGTATATCTTGTACGTCTATACCTGTTACATATATCCGTATACATCTATCAGGATCAGCCCACAATTAATTACACGCACATATTTCATCCAGTACACGCGCGTCCACGCCCGTGTAACTGTGCCACTGTGCCATATTCAGAATTCTTCGATAGCCAACGATGTACCAAAGAGGATTGACGAAACGTTTGGTCACGAGTACGCTTGAAATTGTCGCGTGAAACGAGCGAGGTTTTAATTGCTCTCCATAAGACCTCAACAATTGTATCGTTTTTCTCCGATGATATTGTTCAAATACAAACATAATTTACGGGATGGTGCTTATTCACTGACTGGCAGTGTCGGTTCTCAAATAATTAATATTAAACTCCAGATCAGCCTTTCCTTGCAAAAAGGACACGAGACTTTATTTATGCTCAATAATCTGCACATTCCTGTAGAATTAAAAACAATGCCGCAAACAAAATTGACAGTACTGCATACGATCTTTCCAATGCACTTGACTATGCCACAAATGGCATTACGCAGCACAACAAATTATCACATCCACCGTTTTTCACCCAAACATAAGTGCCAAATTCACATCCCAAGCTTACCCCAGTGACTTTTCACTCCTTTCAATAATTAAAACTACAATGTCGCAAACGTTTTCACCAACATCTTCGTTCACCGTCCGTGCACGCGTTCGACACCGATTTTCCACGTCACTACAAACACCAACCAAGCGTCGTGTTTCTTGCGGTACTACATAATATTACAACACCTTCGTTCCCGGCCGTTGGTGCTATATTTCTGTAAGCGTAGCATATCCATCTTACTAATAGCGCCATGGTCAGACTGCACGTAATTCGAGGTAGTCACAGTCGGTCCCCCCCTACCGGTACATGCATCGTATGTACGGCGGTACATTGTCCCGCACATACGTGGCCTATCTACCTTGAATAGATCCCAGCGAGCGGGTATAGGCAGCAACACCGAAGTGTAATACCGAAACTACATAACCCATCCAAGCCGGCTGACTTGGCCGACAATCGCTATTTAGGGGGGGGGGGGGCGCTTATCTCAGCCGGTCTTAGCTGCGCTAATGTCTCGTGGCCGAATGTGTTCTTGCACGTAGAAGCTATAACATGTACGGACTGTAGATAGCGAGGCACGCTAACAAGGGATGGAGAGACCGGGGGCGACGCGAAGGAAAAGAAATTGTACGCGGGTTGACAGGCAAAGCATGCGAGATGAAAGGGGGAAAGGGTGATCGTGGACGGAATTCGTTAGAGGGTAGAGCGTTGAAAGAAATTTTTGGATGGCTGAGGGCGAGTACGAAGACCCGAAGGGTGGTCAAGGAGGTGTGAATGAAATAGTAAGAAAAATGGGGGATCTTGGACGCTGGGAACGAGGACGTTAGTCGCGAGGGTTGAAATGGGAGGAGGGATGAGCGGTGGGAAATATGAAATAGGTAGCTCTTTTGGAGGACAAGGAGAAAATGGAGAAGACGAAGAAGCAGAAGAAATGGAGAATAATAGGTGCGAGAGTTTGAATCGGAAAACGGATGAGAAGCTGAGGAAATCGAGACAAGAAAGGGTAAGAGTGATGGAAGTGGCGGTGAAAGGTGAGATAGTTAAGGAATGGAGAATAACGGGGAGCAGCGAAGTGAAAGTGAGTGCAACAAATAAGGGAGGTCTTGGCAGGGATGAAGGATGGACCCAACGCAAATAGGGAGAATGAAGAAATAATATAGATCGAGTGAAAAGATAGCAGAAAATTAACTAAACTGCATATGAAAACGAAGCAACTGAGTGCAACATACGAGTAATAATAAAACCAATTAACAAGAATAATATATAACGCGGGGTCGCAAAAATAATATCGGGTGAAGCACGATATTAAGAACGAGCCATACGCAGTGAGAAATAATAGAAATTCAGATAGAGGAAATGAACGTAACAGATAATGGATGGACAAAAAAAGAAACACGAAACTGTCCGAAAAAAAGGACATCCCTTGTGCACCATAATCCTGTATTCGCGAACTTCGTTAAAGATTCCCGACAGTGGATGAGGGTTTCGCGAAACGACTGCGAATGTTTAGGATAACTACCGTCATTAACGTTGCTCCGGCTTATCTAAGGAACGAGCACGGGCTTAAGCCAGAGCAAGAACGGAGAGATTGTATCGCTAGTCATCTACAACAGGCCGCTGGAAATCCCAGAATTAGCATAATTATCGTAACGGTAAAACCGTTCGCCAGTTCTGCCGCAAAGGTATCACGAGCATAGGTGATACCTTGTGCATCGGTGATACGGAGTTATTAAAGGCAATTCCGTAACCGTCTGTTCCTTTTTGGAAAGTGCAGGCTGCAATTATTGTCACGATTACCAAATAGAAATAAATAATACACCAAGGAGAGTTGTTTATGTTTAAATCGTAATATCGCGCTTTAAATAATGAGTTGCCCACTGATCTCGAGATTCATTCCCTTTTCTGTGGGGCGAAAATGGATGCTCCACTTTCGTCGAATATACTTTGCATCAATTAATCGATTATATAGCGATATCGTTTCCAATTTAAAGAAAGAAACTGAATATGTGAATAGTTATTATTCTTGTTTAACTACGTTTATCAATTACTAATTATCAATTTGCATTATCTACTATGTCGCACACTCAGTTTGCTATTATTTAAATCGCTATAGTTGTAAATATACGTATTAACAATTTCTCTTCCCCTATTGTCATTCCAGACGGAAAATTTCACCTGCTGCCATCCGGCGAACTCCTAGTTCACAGTCTGGAGTTCAGCGATCAGATACATCGATACAGATGTCGAACGATGCATCGTCTCACAAGACAGGTGGTACTCAGCTCCGTGGCCAACGTCAGGATAGCGGGTAATAATTTTCACCCTCGACCAAGTTCATTTTTCCGTCCGAAGAAGATTGCTGGGATTCTTTTTTCTGCCAATTACTCGCCGCATTAATCAACTAAGAATCGTTTTTTGCAGATCACAGGGGAGTGATGCCACCGGTGATTCTTGAAAACTCCGGCGTGGTTCACGTCGCTCAAGATGAATCAACTTCATTAGTCTGTGTGGCGCAGGCCTGCCCTACCCCCGAATATCGGTGAGTTTCTATCCGGAAGATTAATTAAGTCAATCCAGCCGGTCGCTGAATGGACGGGGCCGAATTGGCCAAGGCATCTCCACTTTTATTTCCGCGGTTGATTAACTGACTGTTGAATATAGATGAAAGCGATTATAATGCGACCAAGTGTAATCACGGAATAATTGCGCGTCATTGAAAATCAATATCGTGCTTCTTGTTGGTTGTTTGTTTAATGTTATCGTTATTCCTATCGAGGTACACGAATTTTGTGCTGCAATTACGAAGCATTGCCCACTGTGTGTTACGAGTGGCAAAAACGAATGCGCGTTAAAAGGTACCCACGAAGTTCTGTATGGACCAAGGGCCCGCCCGAGGCTCGGTACTGTAGCTAATGAGTTTTTATTCGATATTAAGGCCGGTAATTCATTCGTTGCCGAAAGGCATGTTACGTACATTACATGTTACGTGATGCACAGTGTGATAGTTAAAGAATATCTTTGGGCTGCAACTGCTCCGATCCTGCTGTGCGTGAAATATAAATTTTTATTCTGACGATCTTCTTCCAAATTACTGTATCATCTGCAGTATATTTAATAGCAGAGTGAATCACCTTCCAAAAATGACAAAGAAAATGTGCTCGTATCATGCGCAATTATATTTCCAAAATAATTCTGCCGTCCTTATCGTCCCTAGCGAAACAGTAAATTCACGGGCATCGATACCCATACACGTTAGAAAAAAACGTGGCCCTCGTTGGGACAAAAAAAGTTACCGTCTCGACACACACAGGTAGGCCACTCGAAAGATGACAAAAGCTGTACGCGAAAAAGCTCAAAGGGATGACGTGTTCCCTAATCCGTCGTTTCTGCTTAAAAGAAAATTACGAGCGTTTCTTGGCCGCCTCCAAAGAGGATAAAAGAAGAAAGAACGAAAAAGCAGCGAGAACAGGACGGAAGTGAAGGAAGGGGTAGGTCGACGACAGGAATATTCGGGGTGGAAAATAAGTGAAGGAATAAGGACTGAGTATGACTTTGATCGGGGAAAAGTGGGAACACTCGAACGTGAAGCCTTGCGAATGGAGCACAATCGGAAACTCTCCATGTCGCCCACCAGGTCTTCGAGGAGCCTTCCGCTCTACAGCCTGTTTCTCCCTCTCAGAATTTCCGGATCTCCATTTCCCGTCGAAGCCACAGGCAAATGCATGCACAGGGCAAGCAACATCGAGAGTGATGAAGATTTATCGACGACAGTGGCTGGCCAATTCGATGTGCCAAGCAATTTTTTTTTTAAGAACTACTTGTACAATAGCGAGATATTAATCCATTTGACTAAAATACCGAGGTGGATCTGCAATGACGTACGATTTAGGTTGAAGAGGACATTTACAAAAAGCAGTTTGAGCTACCAGTTGTCCGATTTTTATTCTGTTACAATAATGGTAAAGATTGTGGGCAATGTAATCAAAATGATCAACGTTATCTGTCGGACAAGTATCATAATATTATGTTACATTACACTTTTCTACATTGATACGAAAATGAAGACAATAGCAGCGGAAATTACGATAAATTTTTAAAAAATTTCCCAGCGATGCGCAGCATGTTTCAATACGTGTTTGACTACTAGTGTGAATCATCAACTGGCACAGTCGTTACTGAATATTCACGATCGGAAAACGTGACGCCAAACTCCAGTAATCGATGAAGCATCGAACCCGCCAGTTTCACGGACAATCTTGCTCTAATTTACCACTAATCACACATCGTGTACAAATCGACGCTTCCGTACATATTTGCTACGGAACTAAACAGCATAATCCCATAATTTACACCGTTCTCAAAGATAGACCGTACGGAAGGGACTGAGCCAACGTGAATTACGCACCTTCGACGGGAGTTACCTCGACGCGCCGTCTTAACATTCTAAAAAGAAACGAAAACCAACTCACCGAACGAATTTTACCACTAACCTCGTATCCACTCGCGCCTCTCGACAACTTTACTCACGAGCCACCGATAGAAATTCTCTCGGGAAACCAGTTCCGCAACGTATCGAGCAGTCCAAGACCACCAAAGGAACCTACAATCGACACGCCAGAATAAAAAAGTAAAAGAGAGAGGGAGGTCGAGGCGAAATAAGATCAGGTAGAGAAGGTGCAAGAAAAGGGGAAGGAAAAAAAAGGGGGGCAAGAGATCTCTTAGAGCGGTTCGAGCCAGTGAACGTGGCTCGATCGAAAACTGTCAAGAAGTTGAGAACGCGAAGGAAAGCGAGGAATTTCCGGGATAAATGCTTCTGGTAGATGCGACTCGATGTCGTTTCTAGGTCGTCATGCCCGAAAGCCAGTGAAATTGAAGCGGCTCCTCCCTCCAGCTACTGCACGGCAAGCGGACGGCTTTGCCTTTCGATGAAAAATTATTCCCCGGCCGGATAGGCGAGGTAAGTCGGAAAGGGAATGGCGAAAAGGGTGCCGCATTAACTTGCAATCATGCAAACCACGTTAGCGTCCAAAGGATCGGCGCGCGGGACGTTCGAAAATTTTTGGCCGGATACAGGATGAGCGGAATGGAATTCTGCCAGGACATATTTTCCGGCGCCGTCACAAAGGATTTTTGTGCGGCACGGTGGAATTTTAAACGAAATGTCTGCCGAAGTTCGACGAATTCCGCCTTCCTCGGTTCAAACAGATGGGTTTAATGTAATTGAATGGTGTATGATGTTACAAAGGAGGTACGCTGATGTCAAATTGATTGTCATTGCCGGAGAATTTTGTGCCATACCTTCGGTTGTAATTAAGGGGCACACGATTGAACTTTGGGAGACGTATGATTTGAGGAAGTATTATGCGTTGTATGAATGTTCGGGTGGTTCTTAACGATCGATCGTCGTACACCATTGTGTACTCCTTTCTGTTGCATTCAACGGTGTCGCAGTCTCTGGGAAATGAATATCTACTGCACATAATTGATTATCTTAAAATATACTTGTACGAGGAAATGTTTCGCAAAGCGTTTAGAGTTAAACCGACGATTTATCTTCGAAACGAAGACAGAAATTTTGTTACGTACTTGGGTATAATAGTCTTTGATAATGCTGACACTAATGACAATATTGAATAATTGAAAACTGAATTGCATTGTTCACGGTATTTAATAAAATAGGATGATTAACGAAGATATAATTCAACACTAATGTAGGGGGAAAATTTAATGAAACGTAACACCAGTTGAAAAGCTTCTCAAACTTTATCATCTCTAAATATTCGGACGGACTATATATCCGCTTTAGACCATCCTCAGGAGCGGAATACTTTTTACATAAAGTACAGGTATTTAACGTTTAATTGTTCTACTTAGTATTTAAGTGACTTTTTGATTTGCAGGTGGTACGCTCAAACCGGGTCTGAACCGATGCTGGTACTTTCTGGACCAAGGACCAGGTTGCTTGGGTCCGTCCTAGCCCTTGAAGCTGTAACGTTAGAGGATAGTGGAATTTATCGTTGCTCTGCGTCAAATCCCGGTGGCGAGGCCAGTGCCGAAATTCGGTAAGTAATAAATAACTATTTGTATAATTAATACGTAATATTTTTACAAGAAATTAGATCGCTGTAAATGAGAACTCTTTCCATTGCGTATGTGCTATGAAAGTTAAGAAATTGCGGAAGCGCTTAACTTCACAAAAACGCCAATGATCTCGAATTCCTAAATCTTACACATTAAACTACAAAATACTTACACTACCCTAATCAAGATTTTTATTTCAATACCCCTGAGATATAAACCGATCTATGAAGTATGTTGTACAATTAACTAGTACCTCATTGTGCACTGAGAATCTCACTTTGATTTACAATCTGAGAAAAGACATTAGAATTTTCCAAGCACGACACGATAACCTAAAGTACAAGAGAAAAAAATCATAAAAATCTATCCCAATCTATTCTTATATTCGAATAGCTTTTCAATCAAGCATAACATAGTTTAAAGAAATGGTGTGGCTCGTTTAAAATGTTTCAAACATCCAAGTTCGATAAATCTCACATACCGCCCCGTCGACCTAGAGTGAAAGTGTATGGAGAAATTGTTCTCCAGGCTCATCGTGACCGCCCCGTTGCACGTTGAAGTGACACCGCAGTTGCTGAGCGTCCATTTAGGTGGAAACGCCGAATTTAGATGCGAGGTCAGCGCGCATCCACAAGCCGGACCGCACTTTGTTACCTGGTACAAGGATGGTCGCCAGCTGCCAGGCACCGGTAGACAATCAGAATTATTGAGGCTGAAGGGCATCAGCAGAGAAGATCGTGGAATGTATCAGTGTATAGTCAGACGGGCGGAAGGCGACACTGCCCAGGCCTCAGCTGAACTTCAATTGGGCGGTACGTAAAGAACTATTCATGTTTTTCCCACAAGGATGACAATCGTGAATGTATGAATTCCTAAAAAAAAGCGAAAAAACAAGAATGAGAAGGGCGTTGATATTAATTAATGAAATCTAGGCAAAAAATGTTAATATTTTCGAACATGAAATAAGCATTTGTTGTACAGACATCGTAGTTGACTCTGACTATCTGCGTTGAATATAATTAAAGAATGGGATCATTCTGGATATTCATATTTCGACGTTACCTGTGCAAAATGTTAAACAACATTTGAGGAAAAGCAGTTCAGGAGTCAACTGGCTCGCGACGCTACTCTCGTATGCAGAAACGCATGAATGTACGAGGGTACACGTATCGCGTTCGATTCGATTCGCCCGATCCCAATTACCAAATTCCACATACTCTGCTTCATTTCAACTTGGACCGCACAAAGGAAAATTACACGGAAAGTTGCGGTGCAGTTTCGATCGGAATTGCAGATGAGAGGCTTTCAATAGGAGTCTGCATACGTATAAATTCACTTTTCGCGAGGCTACCCACCTTCGTCGGGCACAAAGCAAATTAGGTCATTCTGGAAGATTCATTTTCTGCTTCTCGAAATTTTATCGTCGCCGTGAAAATTCGCGTGACAGAATTAGCACAGAAGTGCTTGTCGCTTGTCACCCATTCACCATCGAACAAAGTAGAGTGTCAGCCTATAATGGAGGCCCTTCAGTAACTTAACATCGTGCCTGAAATCTACGGTTTCGACACATTTTAAAATACTCGCAGCGTTATCTACTTTAATTCTACGAATTGCCGAAATGGTGCTGGATCAATTGATTAAATATGCTGCTGAACTAATAATATACCCCGCGGTTTCTCAACGAAATTGATAAATCTGTTTATTATAACTCTCGATTCACGGCTTATCTATCCAACTAAGTACAAAGCTGAAGTTTAATTACCTTCCTCTTTATCTGACGCTTAATTAGTTAAGAATACCAATCAACCCGAGTGTCGACCGCTACTTCATACGCTTTGACTGCAACTTTGAAGTGGTTTCTTAACCCGAACTTTCTATATTCAATGAATCTAATTAAGCCGTAGCTAATTTCTCATTAAGGATTCATTAACCACACAATGAACCTGGTTACCCACTTGCCTCGATGCAACTTTCTTCGAGAAGCGTGTTGCAATGTTTGTTCTATGCCACACAGATAAGCTACTTTTCACTGCAACAAAAATATAATACTTCTAAATGACACAACATTTAATTAGACACCCACTACGAAGTACACCAATTTCTTGCGACCCCCTTTCAAAACCATTTTGCATACACCATATATTAGTAGCATGCACAGAAATAGATCGTAGATGCAATGTGCGAACAGTGCAAGTATTTAATACAAAGAACCGATACCGCCATGGGTTTCCAGCAAATTCCTGTTCCGTCTATAGCACAACTACCGTATCTTGTTTCTGAAAGATAGCTACGCCTATGCCAGATCGTCGCGAACCAACTGCGTCGACAGACCCCCAAAACTTGTCCCCAATAAATTCCGATACACTCCGAGGCGTTCGTCAACCGCGAGACTAAATCCCCAAATTTAAAGTAACCACGATTCCCAAGCACCGTGAGAAACTTTCGACGAACCGCAAGTCTCGTTCATCGATCAGCAGAAACCGGGCTTCGTTATCCCGAAAATACCCGATCGATGTCCCTGAGCTACAACCTCGCACCACCGTAACCGCCCATCCACGAGCTACCAGAAGTGACGCGGCGTAGTACATCGGAAGTAGCTACGTGTGACCGGTAGTCAGCGTTACCGATGGCATTGCCAGGAACTCGATTATCATGGAAAGAGCGTGTCGGCCACGTGGCGCGTTACCTCGAGAGCAGAGCTCCGCTTTGAAGTGGAGGAGGCTTCTTTTACGCCGCTTTAGTTCCTCTCAACCCCCGTGTTACCTCCATCCCACCTTACCGTCATCACCACTACCCCCAGCCCCTCCACCTACCAAGCCTGCACTCTTTGGTAACCACCACGAAGCCATCTCCCTCGACCGTTTGCCCTATATCCGGACCGCCCACCTATGGATGCGAGGAGTTGTGCATGAAAGAGGAACGTCCCGTTGGCGAGGGACGCGGAGGAAACCAGCCAGAGGAGGGCCTTTGAAACAACAATGAAGTTAGCGTCTCTCGCTCGTCAGCGTCGGTAATGCACGGAATTTACGTCAAAGGGAATTCGAGCAAGCGGTGCCGCGGCAAGGACGTACCATACCCTGGACAGAGCGAGAGAAAAAGAGACGGATAGGGGGGCAGGGAAGATGGAGAGAGACATGGATAGGGCGAAAAGGAGAGGCGAGCCGGTTCGTTGAAATTTCACAACTGGGAAAGCGGGTGGAATAAAAGGGAGAACCGACTTGCCTCTAATGCCACGAGCCAAGGGACTAACCGGCCAGGAGGCGGGGGGGAGTCGTCTCGTTGACGAGTCGAAGCCAAATGGAGACGAATTGCGTTTCGCTACGTTCGCCAGTAATCTCCAGACCAATTTCATGCGCTTCCAACGGCGGCGCCGCGGTTCTTCTAATTTTCTTCGTTTCGCGCGAGGTTTCGGTGGAAACAGAAAGAGGGGAAAAAGGGAGGCCGAATTTGCGTATATTAAAAGCACGAGCGCCGGCGCTGAATATCACGTCCCCGTGAAAATTATGAGCTACGATGCATTACGAAGTTTCGGCTTCGCCCCGAACGCGCCAGCTTCTCCAGTATTTTTCTGCTATAGAGACTGTAATGTAATTTTCGCGAGTTCCGACGAAAAATTCTTCTATCGTTTTTTCGCAGCTCTCGCGCACCAGGCGCCACGCTCGGCAACGTTACCCGACGCGAAGTTTCCCGAGTCTGTTACTACCTTTGAAATGGCCCGAATTGAAAATCGTCATGGCGACCTTTCAAAGGTCCCTCGCTGCCACCACGGCGCTCGCATATTTCTCCCCTTGTCCTCGCGACTCTTCCAGGGCAGACGCGACGAATAAATACACCAGCCGAAATACCGTATCGCCGAAACCGGTGAACCGGGTTTCGTGGTCCCGCGACTACGTATTGGCGATCGCTCGGAGGCATCGAGACGAGGTTCATCAATTTCCGCACGGATCCGCGAGCACCGTCTCTACTTAAATCCCGAGTTCACCTAGGCGAAAGCATTTCAGCTATATCGTCCCCCTTTCCCCCGTCCATGTCCCGTCGCTTCTGCGCGACGGAACGGTCCTTTGTAACGGGACGCTCGAGCATTTTTAATGACGACGAAATCGACACTTTTAATTATGAAAAGTCCTGCGAGCCTCGTCCCTTTAAGCCGTCGGAGGGGCCCCGGCTTCGATCTTGGACTTTCTCGTTCTCCTTTGCCTTTCCAGAACTGCGTCTCCGCGCCCCCGCCCCACTTTCTCCTCTGGAGCCGGCATTTTCAACCCCTTCCCGCCGGCCGCCGTGTCGTCGGGATAGAAACATCGAGAGGGAAAAAATATTCCGGCGCGTTTCCGTCGCAGCGAGCCCATTGTCTTCCGTTTTCTATCGCGATGCGCGGCAGGCAGGCGTGGCGGCTTTCAGAATCAAGAATCCGCCAGTGGTCTTTCACGCTCTTCCCTCTTGTTCTTTCTCCTCCTCCTCTCCCCCCCCCATCTCCCCCCTCCCCGTGCAAACGGGGATTTCTACTTTTCCCGGTTGCTACCCTCCCAACCGCTGTTCGACCTCCGCGACGTCGCCGCGTATCGTTCTTAACGAGATGGATTCGATTGCGTCGCGGTCATTGTACGAATCGAATGGCCTTCCTCTGATCGCTGACTTGGAGATTTTTTTTTATTTCTTTTCCTCCAACCACACCTCTTTTCATCGACGCGATGGAAATGGAAGGAGCCGTCCGCGATCGAATGCTCGCTGAAGCGGCGACGTTGAAGAAAAAAAAAAAATGAAAAAAATAGAGAGAAAATGGGAAAGAACATTCCGCTCGCTGCTTGTATTTCTTTCGATATTTCTCTGGTCGTTTCATAACCGCGGCTGCTTCAAATGCCCCTTTGAAGTCGTATGAAAACGCTGGCACAAAGTGTTGGCGAAGTGAGTTGCGACTATCGGAGAGGTGAAGATAAAGGGATCGGAGCGGAAATATATGTGTCGATGATGGATTTCTGGTTCACAGACGCGCCGCCCCTGCTGCTGTACTCGTTCATCGAGCAAACGTTGCAACCCGGGCCGGCTGTATCCTTGAAATGCTCCGCCGCTGGGAATCCGACACCGCAGGTCTCCTGGGCTTTGGACGGCTTTCCCCTGCCGATCAATGGAAGGTAGGTTTCACTTAGTTGCCGGTGACCAGACATTTAGTAAATTTGAGAAGAAAACGGGACACAAATGTGCCATGAGTTATTGCACGCAGTCGCGTTGCAACGATAACGAAATAAAGACTGGGGAAAAATGAAAGACTCGTTCAAGTATGTTCTATGGAAAATTATTTTCTGCTACGTAGATAACACCGACTGAAAATAATCTTACGTTGCAGATAGCATTTGTTAGCGTAAAGTAAAATAAAAGGAAAGATACGTGCTCTATCTTGAACGTGAATATGTTAATAATAATGTAGAAAAACGTATCACAATCGTTTCGATACAATTGTCGTCATCTCGCGTCAGATACTTCACCGCGAACGCCGCGCGCTTTCTCTTACGACGACGGGGGAATGAAATGGAATAAAATATTCCGTTCTGTTCGAATCGTTGCATAAAACACGCGATCATAACTCGTGGACAATCGTTTTAACGCGTACCTACTTCGATGCCTCGCAATTAAAGTGCAAACTCCTGACAGCGACAGTCGAGGGGCCGCATCTGTAGCGCGACCAATTTCAATTTCAAGAGCAATATCGCGGCAAGGAGCCGGAATATTTATTGCGATGGCGCGGAATGGCGTTCGTCGGGAATGGAAAAGGCTAAGGGCCTACGGTGGACACGAGAGGATATGACACGGGACTCTCGTACGCTTTAACGACTGATCGACATAAAAGACGCTGTGTGATTCTTCGTCCGTTGTCATTTTATCGTCGTTTCGCCCCGTTCTCGACCATTTCCTACCTCTGCAGCGAAAACCTCCGTGCATCCATAACCCCGGGCAGAGCGTATACAATTCGCGTACCCGCCTTTCGACAGAGAAATCATTTATTTTCCGTTGCTCTCGTACATACGCGAAATTAGCAGTTGAAATTGAAACGCCCTAGTTGCAAATGCACATCGCGACGAGGTAATTAAAAATCGGTCACGGCGAGGAAATATGTAGTTAATTAAAAAAAAAAAAAAACTGCTTTCATTAATTTGGAGGACTTTGTTCGTATTACGCTCAGAACATTTCTTTGCGAAATATGTTTCAAAATTGAAACGTTTTTAACTGGTACGCACGTTCGTCGTTTCTAAATGATAAAATCGGCACTGCAATGGAAGAATATCAACGTACACGTCGACCCTCTTTGTTTGCGTAAAAGTAATATCTTCTCGGTAAAAATATAATTAAAATATTGTAGAATGCGTATATGGATCAATACGCGAACCACTGTAGAAAAAAGGAAATAGCACGATCGCAGCAATTTTCATTATTGTATAGCGCATAGTGTTTCATTAAAAACGGATTTCTCATTCGTGTTCGAAGGTTCGTCATTGGTCAATACGTGACAGTCCACGGGGACGTTATATCGCACGTCAATATCAGCCACGTGATGGTGGAGGATGGAGGAGAATATTCTTGCACGGCTGAAAATAGAGCTGGGAAAGTCACTCATGCTGCTCGCCTCAACGTTTATGGTAAATTTCACGCCAAATTCGCTAACCGAAGTTCGTCAATCATGTTTAGAAAGTCCGATATCCTGGTGGCGCTTGATCCTTCACGTTTAACACCTGAATTCAGTTTACGATTAATAATGCATTAATAAAGGGATAGTTACTTGAACAAAATAAAGCATTTGTTCAAAAACTTGTCGTTAATAACGTGCACGCTTATTCATCTTGTTCAACTTAATAGATTTCAATAGAGTACTAGCATATCAAGTAGTGCAGCCTCGAAATTAGTCCGACGCTCGAATGTACAACGAGCTAAATACCGATCGAATTCATCGAAATGCAATCTAACAATAATTATCTTTTGTTCCATACATATATGTATTAAATTTGCATTCAGATTGTAAATATCGCATACTTTTTCTTGTAACATTTTACTCACGGGACGATAGATTACATCAGGGTAGTGTATAAGTAGTAGTGGCACGTATGTAGTCAGACACGCGTAACACCAAATATGTACTCGCAAACTATTACATTTGCTCTCAACATTACTTCTTTTTATATCAAAGGAAGCCATTTCGTGAAAGGCTGAACCCACAAAAATATTCTAATATAAAATAAAAATAAAAACCAGTAATAAATTATATTATTCTCTATAACTTTTTACTCCTCCTCAGGTCTTCCATATATTCGACTAATTCCGAAGGTAACCGCTGTCGCGGGAGAAACTCTTCGCTTAAAGTGTCCAGTGGCTGGCTACCCCATCGAGGAAATCAAGTGGGAGCGAGCGAATCGTGAATTGCCGGACGATCTGCGACAGAAAGTGTATCCAGACGGCACTTTGGTCATCGCGAGTGTTCAGAAGAAAGGTGACGCAGGGGTGTACACGTGTTCGGCTAGGAATAAGCAAGGGCACAGCGCGAGAAGATCGGGAGACGTCGCAGTGATCGGTAAGGCCTTACGTTCGATTCAACATTACACGATTGTTACAGGTATTCCGAAGCCGAGCAGACGATCCCACGGCTTATCAATTATCTCGCGGCAAAGACGAAGTAAAACCAACTGTCCGTCCGAAACTATTCGTTGTCTCGTCGAGCGATAGTTTACCTTGGCGAGAATATAGTAACAGTAAAATCGAAAAGAAAAAAGAAAACAGAAATGAATTTCCAGGACCTCACGGCGAGCAGAAGGATTTCCTGGAATGTGACGCGTTTTACCTTCGTCTATGCTTCTCGAGTTCACGAGCTGTCGTTGTTGTTATTATTCCAGTTCCTCCCAAAATTAGCCCATTCACGGCAGATCGTGATCTTCATCTCGGCGAACGTATCACGTTGACTTGCTCGGTGACAAGGGGCGATTTGCCACTGTCGATCTCCTGGCTCAAGGATGGACGATCGATGGGACCATCGGAGCGAGTCAGTGTCACCAATATGGACCAGTACAATAGCATACTGATGATTGAAAGTTTATCTCCAGATCACAACGGCAACTACTCGTGCGTGGCCCGTAATCTGGCCGCGGAGGTATCACACACGCAGCGGCTTGTGGTTCATGGTAATCCTCCTCTAGGCCCCCTTCACTTTTGCCCGACGACCGCCTGCCCGCCCGAAATCCGAAAGAGTGTGATCGTATGTGTGCGTACACGGTTGCCCACACTCGCGAATGAAACGCGTGAGGATCTCAAAGTGCTGTTCTCTTCCTCCTCCATGGAAACGAGTAGCGAGTATACCGGGTGGTATTAGCCCACCTCGCGGTCTGTCGAACGTTTCTCGTTCTCGCTTCCTTCTGGAACCTCGATGTGCGTTAGTGCTGTCTCACCGCTGTAAATAGCTTTCAACGTGAAACGACACGATGATGATGCGTGGTAGCACAGCTCGTTCAATTCTTACGCGTTCATTCGAGAAGGAGTCTTTTTTTTCTAAATACAACGCCACCGACGTCATCCAGGAACGTAGAGACCTGATGGCGCATACTCGATGACGACTCACGCTTAGCGTGGCGCATCCTCCTGCACGAGACCTGCCATTTATCATATTCCCACGTATTCCTCCTTGGTCCCAGTCTCGACACCTCGAAAACGAACTTGCTATTAAAACGCGGCACAGTTACCTACGTAACGACGTTACCGTTGCGACCGGGAAACGAATCTCGCGTACAAAGAAACGCTGTTCAAATTAATTTTCGACGGGTCGACAAATGCTAGCTCTTGCGTTGTGAACGACCGTATGCTGTATGAGTGTGCGATGCCAAAGTTAAGTGTACAAGGTGTTTTAGGGCGGCAGGGGCAGGTCCGCGGCGGGGCCACCCTCTCTCTCCTCTACATTGCTACGTTACTATACTGCCTCTATTGTACATATTCTACGTATATATATATACATATTATATTCTATATATATATCTATACATATACATGGACGTACTACTGTCTATATATATAATATATATAAACAACCGCTACTATATATAAACCTTATATATATATTTATACATATATATATATACAAAAAAAACACATGTACCTCGTACAAAAAAAAAAGGTTCTTGCGTTTTTTTGGTGCCATCTTTTTCTCGCTCTCACGTATGGTTCTCTCTTCTCTCTTGACCTTTTCCAGTACCCCCTATTATTGAGCCATTTACGTTCCAAGAGGGACTATCCGAGGGGATGCGGACGCGGACGGTGTGCGGGGTCGCGGCGGGTGATCCACCCTTAACTATATCCTGGCTAAAAGACGGCCAAAGTCCTTTTCCCTTGCCGCCAAATCTCGCATCCGTCGCAAACGTCTCCCAACTGGATCCTTACTCGAGCCTCCTCAGTATAACGAACCTCGCGGCCGAGCACTCCGGCGACTATACCTGCGTCGCCGCGAACCCCGCCGCCGAGGTCAGGTACACGGCCAAGCTACAGGTAAAAGGTAACTAGATGATCGGCGACCCTTTTCCAGTATCATCCTGTACCCTCGATTCAATCTCGTATCGTCACCTTTAACGATCTCGACGGAAACCCCTGGATTCTTGTTTTTCTTTTTGATTCTTTTCCAATGACTTTTCGTTCGCGCTCAATGTACACTCCACGATCGTACCAGAGATCGAAATTGCATTTTGTACGTGAGTAAGTTGTTTTTCGTAGGTCCGTTGGTTTTTTTTTTTTTTTTTGTTCTTTCCCATGTATATGTTAGATTGATTTAGCGAGACTGTTATTGGTGAAGCTGTTTAGTAATCGGTCGCGTTTCGTTTTGCGTTTGTTATTTTCTTGCTTTTTGCTTAGTGAGATTTTTTGTACTGTGTTTCATAGGACAATTTCGGAAATTGAATTTTAGTTTTCTTTTTTTTTATTTAGATGCTAGTACACGAGCATTTAGAGGTCCCGTTTGTCACTTGATTTTTAGTGGCTGTTTGCGCGACAAACGGCTAATACTCTGATAGAAATAATTAGTTTTTGGCGACCAGACGTTCTACGGTGATAACGTAATTCTTCGAAAAATGTACGTTTTGCGATGGAAATGTCGTCGAGGTCGAAACCAACCCTGAAGATCCCCAGCCCACTGTACATCCCTAGAAATCCATCTCCCTTCTAATTATCCTAATCAACATCCGTCACCACCACGTCATGTCATAACGCTTTAATAATGCGATTACTGCGTCACCATCGTTAATCGTCGTAGTGTTCTCGCACGGATTAAGAACAACCTATTCGAGCAAATAATTCTCCATTAATATAGGACTACACGAAATTATGCGTTTCTTAATCTGAGACATAACCAGTCTATTCGTAGCGAGATCACGCACGTGTTTCATAATCGAACCTTCTGAATCATCGAACCTGTCGAATTTTCCCTATATCTTCACCACCCACACCCCCGACCCCCCAAAATATATTCCTCGTCCCTCAGACACAGTGTGTATTACATTTACGTTGCTTTGGCTCTCTGGGAATGCGTCGGTATCTCGTGGACCCCCGAGGTTTGCTTGACTTGACCGAATAATAAAGGTAACAGTTTGCACCTTTCCTTATTTTTACTCGTTTTTTTTAAACGGAGCAACCAACCAACCAAGCAAAGCAAAAAAACATAAATCAATAAATAAATAACAATGGCGATGTGTACGCAACAAAAATGAAACTCTCTTCTGGCCTGCGTGCGTGCGTGTATGTGAGCATCACACACTTTATCTGCATGTCCTCTTTTACTACAAGATCGTAGTGTTTTTTCTGTCTGCATATATAAATATACCTTACGTGTCTGTGTACATATATTCTATTACCTTTATATACATATATATATATATTTTTTAATTGTTGTTCGATCACCCGAGTACGAGCACGTGCCACTCTGCTCACGATCAAAATTCTTCACAGAATCTATGCGCTGGCTCTCCTTTGGCCTCGTTGGAAGGCAACCTTTTTTTCATTACACTTCTGCATGCTTTTTTCTCACTGTCTTTTCTATCTCTGTAACGCTCTTTTTTTATCTTTTCTACGCGATCGTGAAGCATACGGGGGCACGAATACGATGAACCGTTCTGGTCGTGTGCAAGTCGAAAATAAAATAGTTGGCGAACATACCGTGTCGCGGGTACCTATCGAACATATACAAATCAAGCATCAAGCTTCAATTAGTATGATTGAATTTTCGAAGTGAGAATGAAAACGTGCCCCGCTGTTTCCACGTGAATTTTCGGTAATTTAGGCTAGTAGTACGTATTTATTATTAATTAACTTTGTATTCATCGAACTAGTCGTTAGAAGCGGGTACTTGATATATATCTATATACACATATATATATATATATCTTTCGGTCTTCCGCCGACATGCTCTCAACCGTAACCTTACACGTCCTGCCCAATTGCGCCTATTCTTCTTCCAAGAGTTCTACCTGTTTCATGCCACCATTGAACGAGTATTCTATATATTATATAACACGTTATACACACATTTTACATACACTTGGTTCACATCACACACACATATATATATATATATATATTATATTGTCGCACGCGTTAATGCGTGGCCGGTATTTGCCGTCTTGTAAAACGTTGGAACTCCCACTCACAGTATCTCGCTTGTGCAGCGTTTTTCACCACCGTAAGAAGTAGAACCCGCCAAACAGTACACCCTCAGAAAAAAGACGAAAGAAAAAAGAAAAGAAAGACCTCAAACTCTCGACACGTCGATGCGCGACGTACCGATGGATTTGCAATGCTACGTTCGACTCACTCACCACCGGTGTTTGTCGCATTTAGGAAACGATGCACACAATTTAGTGGCGATACCATTTTCAGCCGTAGCTAGTTACACAGAATCTCGATAGACGCTTCATTCTGCACCGTGTACATTTCGTCTTCCTCTAATTTTTGTCACTCTTTTATTTGGTGAATTACTGTTATTCCCTTCGTCTGTCTCCTCTTTGGGCAACGTATGTACGTCTATGGTGTATCGATCGATCCGCTTACGTTTAACGAACCTTCCGTAGAAACAGAAGACAATCCGTCGTTTACATACTTTGTTCCAAACGATCCACAGAACCGGTTGCATTATTAACTAGCCTGAACGTCGAAGACGTCTCGCATCGACTCGTACCCACCTCCATACTGTACCTCACCCACGTACCCTCATTCACTTTGTCTAAATATTTCTGTCACTTTCTCATTAACGTAACTATACCATCTCCGTCATGTGTAACAGAAAAATTCAGATTGTCGAAATTTCGATCGCGTTCTAAATTTTGCCGCGTGCTTGAAGCATCAATATATCGATGTTAATTCCCGAAGTAAATGGAGGAAAAGGAACGATAGTTTCTCGTCGACGACAGGTGCCGTCGTTTTTTCACATAATATATATATCTTAATTCATACTTTCTCTCTGGTACAGTATATTTCTCGTTTTGTACATATCTCGATACTGCACCTCAACGACGCTGCGCCACACCCGTCGACGAGCTCGTCCTTATTTGGCCTTGCTTTTCACGATTCTATCACGACGTACCTGTCTCTAAATCGCTAACGACCAGTAAAAATAACGTAGACGGAAGAACCGCGACAGATTTGCCTAAAGCTGGCCGCTCTGGTTTTCAGTGCCTCCGCGATGGATCGTGGAGCCCACAGACGTGAGCGTGGAGAGAAACAAGCACGTTGCTCTGCACTGTCAGGCGCAAGGCGTGCCTACACCTACCATCGTTTGGAAAAAAGCTACAGGTGAGAAATTTATGTTCTGGATGATCAACAGCGGTGTTCAGTATCTGTCAAAGGTATCGCGTACACCTAAGTATCCAAAAAATATATGCATACACTCGCGAAATTCATTTTCGGAAAATCAATTCGCCTAAACGTAAAATACTCTTGGATTAAAACGTTCTATGGAACCGTTCGAGCTCGAAACGCTAAAACTAACGGTGTTTCTTATTGGCATCGTATTTTCATATTATTTAAACACTGGTATCTTCCGTTGTCTCGATGAAATAGGGAGCAAGTCCGGTGAGTACGAGGAGTTGCGGGAAAGACCGTACACGAAAATCCTCAGTAACGGTACCCTTCTACTGCAACACGTGAAAGAGGATAGAGAAGGATTTTACCTTTGTCAAGCGAGCAATGGTATTGGAAGTGGAATCGGCAAGGTGGTCCATTTGAAAGTAAACTGTAAGTACCTCCGTGTTAACGACAAGTGAAAGCCAAGTGGTTACTTAATAATCGAATCCTTCGCCAGCGCGGTGAATTATTGAACAAAAAAGTGGAAAGGCAAGATTTATGGTGCTGACAACTTTGCCATTTTATTTTCTTTCCAGCATCTCCATATTTCGCTGCACCATCGAGACTGGTTACCGTGAAGAAGGGTGACACCGCAACGTTGCACTGCGAGGTGCACGGCGACACGCCAGTCACCGTCACTTGGCTGAAAGGCGGAAAAATTGAGTTAAATCCCTCGACGAACTATCGGTAAAGCCGAGATTAGCACGAATACTATTTAACGGAATACTCTAGTACCGCTAAAAACTAGAAATTTGCCTCGTAAAGTATATAACAAGTATAAAAAAAGTGTGTATATATTATGAGGCTCGATTAATCTCTCGCGTAGTAAGTATAGTGGGGCCTCGGTGTACGTCCTTAATCCGTTCCAGATCGAATATACCAATCGAATCTTTCCCATAAGGAATAAGGGAAGAATGATTGATCCGTTCCCATGAAAAAAAAATCCTATTGTTATTGGCACATTATACATCGATGGGGCTGTGTAAAATAATTGAAACGCTGCTATTAATACGAAAATACATAAAAATTTAACAAACTTTAATTTTCTCTTTCCTGTCTCTATTCCCTACTTGAACCTGGTCGAGGATACTCGAGTTTGACGTTTACTTTGATGCACGCACCAGTCATATTCCAAACAAAACTCGTATACTAAACAACATTTTTCAACAAGCTGGACTTATTCCAAAGCGTACGTATACCGAGGTCTTCACTGTGCTCCATATTAAAGGGAACATAAATTGTCTTTTCGTTATTCATCATACACTGCCGTGTAATTTTATTAAATTTAAAATATATTTCTTTGTGTGCACATATACGTATGTATATTTAATATCATTCGTATCGTATGTATCATGTAATCGAATGTTTTGGTGATCGTTGTCTTACGTGCAAAGGGTTACAGTAAAGCGAGAGGTAACACCAGACGGCGTGATAGCACAACTACAAATTTCTTCGGCGGAAGCGTCCGACAGCGGCGCTTACTTCTGTCAAGCGAGCAATCTTTATGGTCGTGATCAACAACTGGTGCAACTCCTCGTACAAGGTGAAATAACTCATTGGTGGCCGATAAATCAATACACGTCTGCAATAAAGTAGCCGGATAAAAAAATGAAACGTTCTGCTCCACTACAGAACCACCGCAGCCGCCGAATGCCTTGGAAACCGCAATGGTTGCTAGTCGAAGTATTAATGTGAAATGGCAGCATAAATCTCAAGAC
The DNA here is from genome assembly GCA_948146005.1 of Nomada fucata. NCBI lineage: Eukaryota > Metazoa > Arthropoda > Insecta > Hymenoptera > Apidae > Nomada > Nomada fucata. The sequence continues at coordinate 9,281,558 of OX411275.1, read as the reverse complement.
ACCACCGAAGTGACCAAATATATTCTACAGTACAAAGAAGGCGATGGTAAATATATCGTTGAAATTGCAACGCGTAAAGTGATGGAAATAGTGGGGAGATGATGTGGATAATAAATTAATTGCATTAAAATAGCTGGAATGTGGCAGCAACAAGAATTCACCGGGCCACCACTTCCGTATGCTGCGCTAATAGACGAATTGAAACCAGCAACCAGATACACCATACGCGTTATAGCCGAAGGGCCGGCAGGTAGATCAGTGCCCTCGGCGGAACTAATTGTCAGGACTGAGCCACAAAGACCGGCTGGTCCCCCGATTAATCTTGCAGCGAGGGCTCTGTCCTCCTCTGAAATTTTAATCACTTGGTCGCCACCGCTGCCTGAACTCCGACACGGCGACATTCAGGGTTTCAACGTTGGCTATAGAGAAACAAGGTAGGAACATCGAAGTATAGTAATCAATTTTGTCTGGTCACTGTACTTGAGATGCAAATTTGCAGGTTTGAGAAGTATGTGTCTGGTGTTATTGAAATAACGATGTAATATGACGATGTATTACAATTATAGCCGAACACAATTTTCCAGTTTCGTTAAATAAGAAACGTATTCCGAGGCGTAACACAATTTCAGAGGTGCCACGGCAGTTTTTTTATATTATATCAATTTTCTCTCAGAAGGTTTTTAAAGCAAAGCTTCCTTGATCTTCAATAATTAATTTATTCAAAAAAGATACTTGCAGTTTTCGCGTTTTATCTTTCTATAATTAATTAAACATTTCTTTACGCTATTATATTTCTCTCCGCAATGTGAAATCGAAACTATGTGCGTTGCTCAATGTTAATTAATCTGCTTGAAATATCAGCAATTCTAAACAATCAAACTCCGACGCATCCAATTTATCAGAAACAGACCGAGAGAAATCGTGGTAGCATATTTTGAAATGTGAGAGATGAACGAACTGCCGTGATTTTCAGTCCCGAGCTTTCAATATTTCGCCTCTTTAGAAAAATTAGTAGGAACTTATAGAATGTTCCATTAATTATCTATATAGGTAGTCTGGAACGTGTGCAGCCCTTCAAGTTTCGAACTCCATTACGAAACCTTCTTTCAGCTCGGCAAATCCCTCGTACAACTTCAGTTCCGTGTCCGGCGACGGTGAAGAAGGGGGTGCAGAACTTCGCTTAACAGGTCTTCGGCCCTACACAAAGTACACTTTGGTGGTTCAGGCGTATAATCAAATTGGATCTGGACCACTTTCTGAACCTTTGCTCACGCAAACTCTGGAAGATGGTAGGGCATACTCCTGAGAATAGAAGTTGGTCAAAATTATACGTAGCTGTGTAGATTGAATATTGGAAAAGTATTTAATTGGAAAAAAAATGAATGACAGTGCCGAGTGTGCCACCGGAAGACGTAAGATGCGCTGCACTGACGTCACAGTCTCTTCAAGTGTCCTGGCAGCCACCACCTAACACGCACAGCAATGGCATCATTCAAGGGTACAAGTTACATTACGAACCAATCTTGGCCGATATATGGCGCAGTGTCGACGAAACGGAAGTAAGAATAATCTATTCGCCACTTATATTCGCCAAATTGTACTTGTACACAATTTTCTAATTCGAACATTTATCTAATGTTGAAAATATAAAATAGTCCTTGAATTGTCTGGCAATATTATGTCTTCACTCTCTATATTTTTTTTTAAATAGCCCCATTATTTATATAATAGGATAATAATAAATTTCTAAATTAAATTTCGTATTGTCATAGGTCCGTAAGACCAGCGCTTTAACCACTGTTCTAACAGGCCTGAGAAAATATACGAACTATACCATTCAAGTACTAGCTTTCACGAGAGTCGGGGATGGAGTACCCACGACAGTGACTTACTGCCAAACGGAAGAAGATGGTAAAATTCCCTGCATTGATTTAAATCCAAAAATCATACGAATACTAGTGGAAACCGATTTAAATCGGGACTAAATTGTCTAATAATATTACCAATTTCAATTCAGTGCCAGGGAGTCCGGCAGATATAAAAGTGGTAGTTAGCTCGCCACAGGCACTCTTCATTTCTTGGCTCCCTCCCCTAGAACCAAACGGAATTATTACAAAGTACAATCTGTATACAAGGTAAAACAAGCGAAATTGGAAACCTCAGATATTTTTTAATTAAACGTCTACGATGCAATTAATCGAATCAATGAGCAAGAAAAACATTTCTCTCATAGGGTCGTGGATGGTCGAGAAGAATTAAATCATGGTAAAAAAACACTGCCAGCAACTAGTACCTACTTCGAGGCGACTGATTTACAGCAACACGTGGAATATCAATTTTGGGTGACCGGTAGCACCCGTGTAGGGGAAGGTCAAAGTTCCAGAGTGGCTGCACAGGTACCGACTAATCGTGTGCCAGCCAGAATTACGTCTTTCGGTGGCCACGTAGTACGGCCATGGAGAGGATCTGTCACTTTGGCTTGCAACGCAGTTGGAGATCCTACCAGAGAGTGGTATAAAGGGGCAGCCGAACAAATTCGTACGGACACAGCAAGGAACATGCAGATCTTACCCTCTGGTGAGGTCGCTTTATCAAATTTGCAATCGCAAGATGGTGGAAATTACACTTGCCAAGTGGAAAACGCTCAGGGCAGTGATAAATTGCATTACACGCTAACTGTGCAGGGTGAGTTTGTTTTGGAAAATGTTGATTCTTTTTAGAATTGATTAGTATTACTATAATTATGAATTTTTTTTTAGCCGATAGTGTGCATTCTCTTAATTTTTACACTCGCCCTACCTATTACCTTCCAATCAATTCTTCTGTTCCGTTCCGAAAATTTTTCAATGCCAGCATATTCCTTATGAAATAGCCTAATAATAAATCGATTGAGCACAGTTGTCGATTACAATTTTTCTAGTACCACCCAGCGCTCCCGTTCTGTATGTGACAAGTTCTACGTCGAGCAGTATTTTATTACACTGGAAATCTGGAAATACTGGCGGTGCTCCCCTCACAGGCTACACGTTACATTACCGAACGGCCCATGGTAATTTAGACGAATTGCAACTATCTCGTCACGCCACGAGTCACGAACTAAAGGTATAATAAAGTTGGACTTATTCGAAACTTTGCCATACACCGACCACTAAATTATGATTACATTCCTGGGATAGAAGATTCTCGAAATTTAAATATACATTCATAGAAATGCTTTTACGCAAAGCTTACTAACATTATTAATCTATTTATAAGCGCACAATGAATTTGAGTCCCACTTTACTTTATAATATTTAGGGTCTTCTATGTGGTAACACGTACCAACTATACCTAACGTCCCACAATAAAATCGGAAGCAGTCCTTCGTCGCCAGTTCTCTCAGTTCGAACCCAAGGGCAAGCACCGGGGATACCACCGGCAGCAGCTTTCCTCAGTCCAAACTCAACCACATTAGTTCTTCGGCTTCACGTATGGCCGGATAATGGTTGTCCGATTCTCTACTTCGTCATCCAGTATAGGCCGATCAACGAATTTCATTGGACGTTAGTGTCGAACAGCGTCAAAATGCAACGACGATTCGTAGTAACGAATCTGCAGCCGAGCTCGATTTACCAGCTGAAAGTTGAAGCGCACAACGTAGCTGGTAGCAATCAGGCGGAGTTTACGTTCGTGACGTTGACGAAGGAAGGCGGTAAGCTTGGCGGTATAACTATTCTTCGTTCGAAATCGAAATGGGTCTTCAGGATCGCATCGTTCTCAGGCAATAGGAAAAAAAACTTGAAATGATATTTAATAAAAAATGAATGCGTTCGATACATTGGGAATTGAAATAATGAATTAGTACCGCGTAGTTTATTTCCCAATTACCCGTGGAGGTACAATTTATTTCGGTCGGGGAACAGGTATTTTGCTGATTGACAAGAATATTTGAAGGATCTAGAGGCGGACGCGTCAGTCGGTTCGGTGACAATATACAAATTCAAGGTATTATATCCAAAAGCACTGTGTTCCTGAAACCTTGCAGAACCTCCACCTCCAGAACTATCGAAACGCGGAATCGCATCGGCTGTACCATTCTACGCGGATGTGAAAGTGATGCTACCACTGATCGTGGCAACCATTGCTTTAGTGATCGCCGTGGTGATCGTAGCACTTCGCTGGCGAAGCAGTAAGTCATATCAGAAATTTGTATCCAATGCAACGAATGTAATAATACAACGTTGCGCAGATATGAGCAGACACTGAATGGATCTTATAATGAATTGCATATTAATACGTTTCAATGTGACTCGTAATAACCCCTTTCGCTGATAAAATCTGCCGTGACAATTTTTCTCGATACAAGCAAGTAAATCAAATAATTCTATTTGTTGTCATATTCGCTCGTTAATTGTTCACAACAGTTCTTTGGTATTCTTAATGAACTGCTCATTGCTGGCCCCGTTAACAAACTATGGACAAAGGATGCACTGTCTCGTTAGGCAACTCAATATACATATTTCCTTTACATTTATGTGTCAGGATATCTCGGTGAGAGAATGCAGCGTCCCATGAAAGAGACCCAGGAGAACCAGCAGAATGCGGAGACCCAAAGGGAGCGTTACTACGCGACGATTCACAAGGTGGCATTACAACAAGCAGCGAATACGGGCGGAGGGCCCGACAAGATTCCAGGTGAACCTTTGTTACGATACGGACGACAGCCAGGTTTGGTACTATAATTGTTGTTCAGGTAAAAAAAAAAAAAAAATCGCACGCGTAGCGCTGTTCAACCGGGGAGTGGACAGACCCGTTAGCGATCGACTGCAGTTCACGATCAAAGGTGGATTATTTTACAACATCTTTCCTCCATCAAGTAGATCCATCACTGTAGATCACTATAATTTTTGTTCCTTTTGCGCCGTGTAATGCAACCCAATCATGAATGTCTCACTCACGTTCCACTGTACTCTATTGAACACGTCTTCATGCATCGCTTCTACCCTCCATTGAACGTACCCTCTAATGTTTTCCAAGTGGAATTTCAAGGAGTACTACCTACTTTAGGAATGTTATCAAAATTTCGCAAGCTTGTACACGGTAAAAACCTCGATTGATACTTCGCTTCGGGAGAATATTATCGAAAGTAAGACGGGATCGGTTGAAACCGTCTACCATACGTATACAAGGGTGGATTCAATGGTAATTGTTTTTCGTGATATTCTCCTCAAGGAACAACTTGTCTCCAATATTTGTAGCTGGTCTTGCGAATTGGGGAACAAGGAAAGAGCAACAAAGTGCGAATAGCGTTGACAGTCTCGCAAATTCTACGATTAGACCAGAAAATCGATTAACACCTAAACAATTCATCCCGACGCGATTTGAAAGGTAGGCAATGCCTCTGATGGGTTACAGAGACAGCGGAGGACATCTCGCCGTACGCTACGTTCCAGCTTTCGGAAGGTGGCGGGGGAAGCCTGGCAGGGTTGGGGGGGTTGGGAGGACTTGGAGGCGCGGCGGAGGCATCGGCGGCAGGTCTCCACCCGAACAACACTCTTCTACACAGTTTCATGTATCACGAGCACGCAATGACCGAAGGGTGCGCAAGCACACCACCTGCAGCGACGGTAAGTTGATGCAAATTGCAAGAAAATTCGTTTAAAAATAAGATCATAGCTATATAGAGCTCTATAGAGTATAGAGTAGATTTCTGTGTTTCGCTATTAATGATTAATGATGAAGAAAAGTGACAATGTTAGTACCGGCATCTACTGCTTACGTGTGAAAAATAGTGACTTAATTGATTTATCAGCTTTAGAAATGAAGAGGTTTTTGAACTGCGTAACTCGTGTTCAGGGAAATTTGGGCCTACACTGATTGGCTTCTGAGCCCTCCTTATATGCTTCTATCATTGCAACATGGAATTATATCCAATACTTTGCTGCATAGGATATTTCTTGTTAACGTCCAATAACTAACTGAAAGTTTATTGAATAAAAATGAAATACAGATATGGTAATTAAATGCGTACAAGATTCGTAGCAAGCTAAAATTTCCATCTTTCAACATTATTTCCTTGCTTCTCGAGATTCATTCGTTTCGTGGACCGTGCATAATTAAATCTTCCAACGAAGTACGTCCGATTAATGGAGTTGCATATTATCTCGTTAAAGAGCATGAAGAGCGTGTCGTCGAGGAGACGGCAGCAGAGGAAGCAACAAACTCCGGGCGACGTCGAGAGCGACGAGAGCGAGTCTGACCCGGAACAACTGACGAGCTCTCGCACGGAGTCTTCCAACCAGCTGGACGCTGGCAAACTCAAACACAGTACGGCCCGTTGTTCCGCATTCATATCTATTTACGAATAAGTTCCAAATAAAAATCTTCTCCCTTCAGTTCGGGCCGTTTCCGATTTCATTTACCACGGTACGTCGAGCACTTCTTCGGACATTTCACCCATGTCAGAACAAAAGTCACTTCCTCGAAGGGGACGATCTAGGTAATTAATAAACAACGCTGCTAAGTTGCACACGACTTGCAGCGCAATCAATAAGTAACTAATTTTACATTACTATGAACGTTTTGTTTAGAACATTTATATTTTAAGCATTTAACAACGTTCCTCGTTAAACTCAACGGGAACGTTGTCCGGTCAGATCTCTAACGAATGTTAAAATGTTAAAATAAGTATGCTATAGTAATCTAAAATCAGAATCGGGTCGTTCAGACCCGAGCGTAAACGAAGGATTAATTAATGTGTGAAAAGTTTTTAGTAGATGTCACATATATGTTCGTTTCTTTGGCTGTCCCGTAAGATGGCATGTCCCCAGCAGGAGCTCTCTGCGTACGCTATTGCCGCCGATATCGGTCGCGGAGACCACGTTCGTAGGAGGCAATCAGGGGAACGTAGTGCCAGGGAACGGCGATCGGCCGGAGCTCAGCGAAGCCGAGTGCGACATCGACTCATTGAAGAAGCTGAAACTGGGCCTTAGAAGCTCCCTATGGTCAAGGCCGAGTACCCAAAACAACCCTTCCTCCGATTACTCTATCGCTGTTTAATTCGCTCCACACCTTTCCCCTTGTGTGCCTCCCCCATTTCCGGTATGCCCACAGTAGGCCAAGTGTCCACCATTCATCCCTCTCTGATCCGAATGGTCCAAACAGTTAGATAAATGAAATCCTTCTATCTGGTGTCTCGTCGGAATATTTCGACGTTGTTAGGTTTAGAAGAAGAAAACAGTTGCGAAAGGTAGAACGTGGGTGACGCGCGATTACGCGCGTCCGTTTCCCTTTTTCTCTCTGTCGATTATATAGATGAAAATTAAATTATATTCGTTGCTGGAAATCGGCAGATGAATCGCTCATAGATAACGAGGAGAAATCGGCAAATCGTTGTACAGCGAACGTTCGGCCGGGTCGTTTCGATTGTGACGACTGATTTTCGTTCGACGTCTCGTCGAGGAAATCGATTGCAATGTTGAGCGTGTAAAAATATTCCTGATATTCGTTCGTTCAGGGATGTTGCGATAGACAAGCGAACCTATAATTGAGACGTATCAATCAAATCTTTCACCCCGGTTTAAAAATACAATTCCACACGGAAGTGGAATTATATTGCATGCTTTCGGAAACTTTTAACTTATTGTTAGAGTGGTATGCGTACACGCTTCTCATTTCTGCGATAGTGTCGATTTACCGCTCGATCTTTGCTAATTATTTCAATTTAATAGGAAAACGTGTCGCGAATCGACGAGGTATTAAAGAAAATCGAAAGCAGCCGTAATGTTTCTCTTCATTATCTATGACGCAACGAGATATTACATCCGTGCGTGCGTGTACGCGACGAGTGAATGGTCAAGAGGTTGAATGAGTTAATCGCGTGAAGGAGTGCGTGCCAAATGACAATTTGCTCAGACCGCTGCGACTCGTTTGCCGGCGGGCGACCCATTCGAGACCAAAGACTTAATCGTACGAACAGAGCACGGGAAAGTCCTTGGAGCACCAGCGAATCGTGGAAAATCATGCCATCGTTCGGTCGTGCGAATCTCGCGTTCCAATCGAAATAAATGTCTCATACTTCCTTCGAACGTTGTACACGCTAAGCAGTATAATGCATTCGAAACATTCGCAGGGTCAACGTCGGACAGTTTAATGATTGCGCGTGAACGAAAGTATGTGCCAATTGCACATAAAACCACGATGACGACTAGGTGATGTAACGCGATTGGGAAAACGTTTACTTGACGGCGGGGAAATTAATTATTGCGTAACTAATTGCCACGATCTGAGGAACGCATGCATGTCCGCTCGGTGCAGACCGGGAGCATTTATTTTGGTCACGCTGGCCTACACTGTTCGTTCTTCGATTCTAGTCAAGTCCCTCGGTATTTTTTGCGACGACGTTCCCCGTTCACTTTGGATTGGCTCCGCAGGTGTAATCGTTTGTTCGTTGCGACAGGCTGCAACTTGGAAACAGCTATTCTTAAGCAACGTTTCATTTTACAATTTCTGAGGACGTACGATTCGCCAAACATTATTTCTGCACTATGGGGGTTTTATTTGTGTATTTAGACTCGCTCGCATTTGCCAGGTTGTTACAGTTAAATAGATATATTTTCTCAAAATGTTTCTTACACCTCTCTGCTTACGTGCAATTGTCTACGCGTGATTGAACTGACAGTTTCTTAATTATTTATTTTGCAATAACACGCATTCGCCTGTACATGTTCTGAACAACAACGAAACTCGATAAACGTTTGAAAACCGACGCAACGTTTGTAAGTGGACGAATCGTAGCCTTCGAATCGCAAGACTGATTTTCTTATTCTCCGTTCGAGCGCACGCTCACGATCACACCTGTCGTAATTTCCACGAACGAACCGCTGGCGTGGTTTTCCACTCTCGATCCGTGCTCGCCTGTGTCCAGTTGCGTGCGTGGTATTAGAATCGGGAATGAGAGTTAATCGAGAAAAAGCCGAGGGCCATGCTGTCCGTTCTACGCAGAACTACGTAGAACTATTCGTGGAACGTTTAAAGGCAAAAGGAAGGGAAAAAATAAAGACGACGAATGAGACGCGTCTGTGTTCCGTCTCCAAGACGGGCTCGTCGAAGGTTGGGCTCTGTTGCATTGTAAAGTTTATACGTACGTCTAAACGCCGTTGATTACTTTAAGTCCGTTATTAAATCCTAAGACTTCTAAGTAAGGCATTATTTCCCCGTGCGATCGATCGCACGCTCCTCTCCTGCTCTGTACATTTCTCGCCGTGCCGACGAAACGCTAATCTGAAGCGTCGACGGGTTCGTTCTTCGTTTACACCGACATCTCTCTTCGGATGTCGCGCACTTTGACTGATAAGAGCCGCGAGTTCTATTCAAACTAGAAATCCAGTTTTCTAAGTGAACGCTAATTAAATCTGATTATTGGGCTTGCGAAAACTCCGTTTGGATGGTTCCAGCTTTTTAAACGTGTTTAACATTGAAACGTATTATTTCTAGCGATATTGAAATTGAACGTTTTCCAACAAACTGATGATACATTTACTCGTCCAACTATCTCGATACGGTTTATTGTTTTCGACATTAAAATAGAACTTTTAGAGACCCAAATGTAATGTTATCGATTCGGCGATCAAGGTGATCCGTAAATAAGCTTCTTGAGAAGAGAGTGCTAAGAAATTTCGTTGCCTTTTCTAATCTTTTACTTTCATTTTTTGGCTGGTGCCGATCTCTAAAATCAAAAAGAAAACTCAGTTACCGTTCCATAGAGCATAATGAAATAGAATTTTAATTCAACCCCCCATATCAGTCTGTTAGAAAACAGACAAATTTGTTGATCAAAATACGTTAATTAAGAATGAACAACCAAACGTTGCCTGTGTTGCAACCTAATTGAAAACGTGCATACGTTGATCTTACGGAGTCTGATATATTCCGTGTCGCAACAACTGAACCTGAGCTCGCACAGGTACCACGACTGAACATATTCCTCGGATAGAAAATAATTTCATAGTTTTCTGTAATAATCCAGTAACAAACAGCACATCGGTCGCGTCGAAGTTAATATCAAAAGGGGCAAACGTGGTGCACCGCAGTCCACGCGAACCGCGACAAATTCCTACGTTCCCACAGACTGATTCGAAAGTAAAAATAACGTGATTGGCGTCTACGTTCGCATTTTTACACGGTGCGTGTTCCAACACACTTGCAAGACACTGCCATTTCGCAGGCTACTCGAAGGTGGCAAAAACACTGTTAACTTCCTACTTCGTGAAACGATCGTTTTACAGCTACGTTTTCTATCAATATCAAACGTAGAGGATTCTCGAGATTTTTAGGGTATTAAGTGTTTTTTCGATAATCTTTACGAGGGAATCAAATAATGGTAACTTTTCTTTTTATACATTCTACTGATATCCTAATTTCCACATGTGCGCGACACTGCGAAGACGAGGGCATAGGTATACGTATATATAAATTTATATAAATATATATATATGTACTTAAGGCGCGTGTAAGCGCATACATACGATTAACATACATGAATGTATATATTGAGAAGCACGTCAATCAAACTCGTAGAGTTCGATTAATTTGTTAGAGATCCTCTTCGGGATGCGGGTATCGTTTATCGTGACGATAATAAAGTTTTTGTACATTTTTTCTTATGTCACCGACCGACTGACGTCCGCCCAACGAGGACTGCGTATATTCATCCGAATTCCTTTGATATTCGATTGTTTTTATCTCCGGGAATCTCTGGTTCGAAACGAAAAATCTTCTTAACAAAGATGCGATCAATTACGGGGAAAACAGAAATGGGAGAAAATGTGTTGGCTGTTTCATCCCTACTCGAAAAAAGAGAAATGTTGCCGTTCGATTTAGGATGAACCAGTAAGAAGTATTCTACTGCGAATATGTGTACTTCTTGTACAAACACTGTTTAGCTAAATCATTTAGTTATTTTTAACGGTTTATCGAGCGAAGCGCGATTTTTATACATGCTTTTCGACCCGACCGATTCTCGTCTACCAAATTCGGGAACCATATCGTTTTTTTGTTTTTTTTTCGTAAACTGTAAAGAACCAGAAATTTCCAGGACCCTACGCGACCCTACTGCCAATCTTTTTCTCTACGTTGATAGTTGGGCCACACAAAACGAGCTCAACGATACTACAAATGGTACATTTTAATTAAAGCGGTGACGTCACTTGCAACAGCCCAGAATATACTTATGCACCATGCTGCACTTGGGTACACAGCATCATGCATAATACAAGGATCCAAGCGGGAATAGTGATGTGAATCCACCAATTTGATCTAACAGAAAAATGTAAGATTTTAACGTCCTTCTGAAAATACGAAATAATCGTTCCAATATATCACAGATGTTATATTCTCGACGAATAAAGTTTAAATGGGATATGGCGTGGAGTAAAAGTATTTAGCAAAAGATACCTAGAGTTATGTACACCTTTGCGACATTTGCAAAAATGAAATTGTATCAATGGTGGATTTCGTGTCGCGCATAACTATATAATAGATCCTTGATGATAGCAATATGTTTATATCAATTAATTAAGACGCCCTCCGACCGTAATTTTTCATACGTAAATATCTTCGTTTCTAGTCGACTCAAGTATGTAAAGTTACGTCACCGGTTTAACCGCTTTTGCGAATGAACAAAAGCGTGGGGAGTGAGCAAATCAAACGAACAATTATTACTGTAACTATTATTAGCATCGTTGTAAAAAAAAAAGAATAATAATAATAAAGAACTGAAAGGAAAGGATGGTAAAAAAAAAAAGATGAAATACGAAGAGGCGCGAATGCAAGGGTGTGCCTGAGTATCTAGATTCTACTCTCGTGCGGCGTGGCCAAACGTGCGGAGAGACGTCGGAAAACCCGTCGAGAAAAATCGCCACGATTTTCCTCTTTATTTCAAACGATCGCGAAGCAAAAAAACGCGTCGCGGCCATTACACCGCGGCTGAGATTGTATTGTGTCGGTGGTATATGGCGTTTCGAAGCATTACGTCGATTGTAGAATCGGTCAAATAAATTGATATCCTGTAAAGTACTGTACGACAATTCTCGTTGTTAATTCATTGCTTCACACCCTGGATGGACAGCTTGAAATATTTGTGGGATTATATGAACCATCATTTTTTTAAGTAGAAATATGAGTTTTATAAGTTCATGTAATCGTATGAAGTAAACAGCTATTTTTTTATATTTAATGTTAATTCGATACTGGAGTCTTGTCACCTAATGCGTTCAATGAAATTGATGTTTCATTGTCATTGGCAGCGGGGGCCCTAAGCGAGACAAATTTTCTTTCACGGGAACATCCAGTGCAATTCCTACGCGAGGCATCTCCCAATATGGCATCAGTAACTCAACGCCGGAAATTAACAAATTGCCCGCAAATAGTAAGGATGTGAGTATAATTTAAGTACGCGCAGAGGTGAGTTGATGAAAGTGTGATGTTTAATAGAAAAGATACAATGCTGTTACACTGAAGTAGAAAATATAATAGAAGGGGTCGATATTATAAAAGACTAACTAATATCCCGTGAGTTCAGCGAACGTGGAATCCATGTCGTCGCAAATGTATTTATACTTCTCCTTTTCTCTGAATAGGAAGTCTGGAAAGCAATATATTACGCGTCAATAACATAAAACAAATTAAACGGTGAATTTAAAAGAAAGGTATGTAGCTAAAGGACAGAAGCTATTAACTATACCTTCTCTTGAATCCAACTCTTTCGAAAACACTTTGACCATCTTCTCCGCGATAATGGCCCTCTTTTCGGCGGTCTTTAGCTTCAGCTTTAATTCCTTCAACTGCGCCTTAAATTCTTCCACCCTTTGATTAGCCTCACGACAGAAAATTATTATATAAACAGATACCAATTAACCATGCTATAAAGATAAAGTAATATTAATACCTTTCCTTCGGATACTTCCAAAGACTTCAGTATATTCCCAACGATGAACAACTCGTCCTCTCGTTCCATGATTTTGCTACAGAGTCATATTCCTAGTTATATTCCGCATTCAAAATGAAAAATGATTCAGTGCAGTCTATTGTACATACGCCTCACTCGATTTCACCCTTTCTTCAGCCGCTTCTAATTCATCCTCCACAAACGCCAATTTTCTGGAGATCTCGTCCGACTTTGTATCGGCGTCCTCAGCTATCAACCTCGCATCTTTCAGCTGCCCCATCAATTGATCCATCCTCTCTTCGTCCTGTTTACTTCTGTTCTCCAAAACCTTGCATATGCTGAAAATTACAATGACTGTCCTAGCGAACGTCTAAAAATATTGCCCGCTTCGTTTTAACGCTTGCGCCCAGAACAAACCGTTTTGCATCTTCTGCGGTTTCCGTAGCTTGCGCCAGTTTAGCTTGCGCGATTAAACGACGTTCCTCAGACTTTTCCAAATTCTGCAAGCATTGTTGCATCTTTCTGTTCAGGACGGCCAATTCTGATTGCGTCTGTTCTTCCCCGAGTAAAACAGAAATGGTTTTCGATAGGCATACAATTAGTTTTATGTTTTATCACTCGTTTGAAATAATAGTCCAAGGAATGTTGTGCAAATATGTTTTCCAATATCTTGAGGAAATACTAACCACAATGTAAACCCCCTCCTTTTGATCGAGATCTCTTATCGTCTTTTCCAACTGTGCTTTGCTCAGTTCCAAGTCACGTTCCATTTGCAATAGCTTCTTCGCCAATTCCCGGACCTCGTCCCTCAGCTTTTCCTCACGTCTATTCGCCTCTTTCGCCTGCTGGTCACACATATCAGCCCTATCCATCGCCAGGTCCTTCTCGATCTTCAGTGTTTGCAAGCGTTTCTTTATCGCGTTCATGATCTCGATGAACGACGTATCGACGTGAACTGGGTGCAAAATTGAACCAGGTAAATAGTTTTAATGAGCTTACTTTTATTAAAATCGGGCCCTTTTCAAGGAAATTGCGAATCGCTATATTTAGAATACGAAAGTATTCGAATTAACAAGATCGCTATCAATATAAAATAAATACGATAGTATTGTAAAACAAGTATTGTTTTAAAAACTTCTAAAACATTGTATGTTAATTTTATGATTTATTATTGAATTCCAAGCATGATGGAGATTCCGGTAATGGACCTTCTTAATGTTGTTTCCATGGATGTAACAGGGCACAAAGTTGAACTGTTGAATATATCGACATAAGAACTCGTAAGCAACTACAAGTATAATAATCTTTCGAAGGAATGAGAAATATTGGATATTGGATATATTAAACGTTGACAAATCGTCAGTTTCCGTAGAGACCTATTTCTCGAATTTATAGTGCACTGTTGAATGTATAATTGAATTGCCAACACTTTAACACTTTTCATTAAACCTTTAAACTTTAAGATATCAATTGTAACGTTCCACGTTACTCGTACAAAAAACGATGATCTTACATGCTAATGATTTGGGGACAAAATTTTAGCGAAGATATGATCTTACGGTCTTTCAAAGCAAAGCTCGCGGGTTACTGCACTCGGTGACCGGCGAGTGTAATGCTTTATAGACACAAAGAAATGCAAAAGAACCTAATAGTCCGTTTCTTTAGTTAGACGCAAACGAATTCCTCGACTTCTCTAGACGTTTATGTTCTTCCGATAGGCCGATTGACATAAAGCTCCTAACTCGAGCATTAACAGGTAAGCAAAATGTGCAACGATGTTACAACAATTTACGCATTACTGTCCCATAAAATAAAAAACACACCTATAAGAAGCAACCGCTATGAAATATTGAGATGCCCGATCGATCTTAACTAAATTGTCAGGATAACGAAAATATAAAAAAAAATGATAAAGGAACTGACACCGTGCAAATTATATTTTTTTAACAATAATTTAAATAAATTTATCGGTGACCTCTTTACTCGGATAAAAATTAATTTTATTTAAGTTTTGTGTGCAGCGTAACGCCGTAACTAAATTGCATCTTCATTTTTATAAAATCGACTGTTCTACACGCGAAACTGTTTGAATGGCTTTTTAAATGTTTGTAAATGAATTAGTAGCACCATAATGAAATACTTTTTTAAGCACCATTTATTGAAAATACAGATTTAGCATACAATGATAAAAAGGGGGCGCAGTATCGGGCTTGCTTTCGCGTTCAGCAACTCCTCTTCGACGTCTCTGAAAGAAAAATAGGCGGTGTCGTCAATTCTATGGAAAAGGATCTATTGCTTTCTGGAAGCAGCTATGGGCCAATTGCTGCCGGCCCTGTAGCGTCGATAAAATGTCAAGCTTGAAGCAAAGCGGTTACGTTAGCGTGAACTGGCAGCGTGCGCTTTCTAGTCGCGGTGTTAATA
Organism: Nomada fucata; assembly: GCA_948146005.1. Taxonomy (NCBI): domain Eukaryota; kingdom Metazoa; phylum Arthropoda; class Insecta; order Hymenoptera; family Apidae; genus Nomada; species Nomada fucata. The sequence continues at coordinate 9,266,212 of OX411275.1, read as the reverse complement.
CGCAGAGAATTTGCTCAGCAAGTTATTGTTAAAGCCCCATCGAAACATCTTTCACGGTACACTATAAATGAATCAAATCAGCGGAGCTGAACACAACCGACTGATGTCCATTGTTAAATATAGCGAATAAGCGGAAGAAGTTCAGAATAGCAAAACATAAGGAACTCCGTCCGTTCGTGTGGCTTTAATATCCGGTCATTTCCGCGAATGTGGCGTCCATGTCGTCGCAGACGGCCTTGTATTTCTCCTTTTCTTCTCTGAGCTCGTCTGAAACGCAATAATTGTTGAGAGAAACGTTGCCCCCAAAGAAAATAGCCCTTGTCTCGCTACTATATTGATTCTTTTACCTTCCTTCATATCGACTTCCTTCAACAAATTTTTCACCGTTCTTTCAGCCTGTATAGCCCGTTTCTCAGCCTCCCTTAACTTTTTCTTCTGCTCCTTTAATTGTACTTTAAAGTCTTCTACTCGTTGGTTAGCCTAGAGGAAAATAATTTAGATTTCTGTCAGATTTCTGTCAGATTTCTGCAAGGTAAACGATTTTACGTTCCTATTATTCGTGTACTATTTTATGTTATAGAAATTACCAACCTTTTCTTCGGACACCTCTAAAGATTTCACAATGTTCTGCACGATAAAGAGCTCGTCCTCGCGTTCTATGATTTTCCTACAAGTGTATCCGCACGATTAAGCCGACTGTTAAAGGAATAATTAGGAAAAAGAATGTAACACAATTATACAAACGCCTCGCTGGTTTTCACTCTTTCCTCGGCGCCTTCGAGTTCCTCTTCAACGAACGCCAGCTTCTTCGATATTTCCTCGGACTTGGCATCCGCATCCTCGGCAATTAGCCTGGCGTCTTTCAATTCGTGCATCAATTTTTCCATACGCTCCTCGTCCAGTCGACTCCTGTCCTCTAATACTTTGCACATTCTACAATTAAGAGAGCATGCCGTTGTTCAATCAGTATAGAAAATCATTGAAAATAAGTCTAACTAACGAAAGAAACCTTGCCATCGAATTGAATAAATCTTTGAAAATGAACAATCATTTCTAGCGCGTGAAGACACGCGGGCAAAACGTTGTCAGAAGCGTTTTACCAAATTATGACACGTACCGTCGAGCATCATCTGCAAGTTCTGACGCGCGTCCAAGCTTCAGCTGAGCAGAAAGACGCAATTCCTCTTTCTTTGTAAGCGACGCCTCGATCTCCTGTACTCTCTTCGTCATCGTGGTTCGATCTTGTTCTGCCTGTATACGCAATCGCACAATTACACAACGACGACAGAGTGGCGAAAATGAATTTAGCACACGTCTTTACGCACCTTAGACCAAGACTTCTCGCATTGCTCCAAATCGGCAGTGGATTGCTCTAAATTCGCCTTCGTAACTGTGTAATCTCGTTCGAGCTGAGCCAGTTTCTTCTGTAGATCGCTCGCATCGTCGGTCAATGTGTCGGCGCGCATATTTTCCAATTTTGCTTTTGTTTCATTCGCCTCCACTTTCTCGTTCGCGGCGTCCATCTCCTGCTTCAGCGCCGCAATTTTCTTCTTAATCGCCTCCATGATGACGATCTGTGTTGCTCACCCCTTTTAGGAATTATCCCCCGCTGGCTTCGTAAACCTAAAGAAATCCGTCGATTGTGTTAACGATAGGTACATGTTCACGATCGCGAACAATCACGGTACGTCCAAAGTTCGGTTTATTGTTTCGTTATTATTCAATGAAGAATAAAGATGAATAGACAATAATAATATCTACCCCACTATATCTTTAATATCTTAATCAAAATTTAATAAACCCCAAAGTATGTATAGGTAACAGTCTGACCACGAACGCACCGTATCTACTGCACGCGAACAGATATCGATAAATACGTTTGTGAAATGTGACAGATTAAATCCAGCTAGATTTCATTAAAAATAAGAAAAAGAATAAGATAACAGTTAACAGAAATCTCGCGTTTGCACAGGAATCGGAGTACTTACTGTATCTGGCCTCGTTCTACGGTGCACGATATCAAGAACGAACGACACAGATGTACTGCGGCTCGCGAACCGTTCGATATTAACCGATTAGCAACATTTAATAACAAACAGCGCGGAATAAAAAGACAAGGTGCAATGAAAAGGGGGCCAACAACTCACTGTAATCGTGGCGATGATCCGCAATGAGAATGAAGAACCGGATGCCTTCGAAAGCTAAGCTAAAATAAAACGAAACCGGCGTCGCGAGCCTCCTCGAACTTCTCGATCCAATCCAATTCTATAATTGCTTGTCGCCTTGTTGGCTGTCGTCCCGATTTTATCCCGGCTCTTCACTGGCTGATTGCTGTGGCGAACAGCACTCACTACCAACGAAACGCGATCTCCGCCTCCCTTATGCTATTCTCGGCCCCGAGGAATTCCGTTCCTGTTTCCTGTCGGCCACGTAACCGACTCTATACGATAAAGACTATACAGGGACACGTTTTATCATTTTCAGATATCTTCGAAGACTTTCAATTTCGCGCCACGTCGTGCACTGCGCCGTGTACTGTTCCCTTTTCAGTATTTGAATTGTCCCGCCTCCAGTGGTGACCTCGATCGATTCATCGAAACGACAACGAGAATCACGCTTACTGTACGAACTGGAAACGCGGGAAATCTACGAACAGATATTGCTTACCGATAACGAATGCAGAAAATCTGTTCCGGTTTCATTAATTATGATTTCGCGTAGACTTTGTTAAATGTAAAATTGATTACACATGTAGTAACGTTCGACATCGTATTTTACAAGGGCAATGTTTCCGAAAGAATTTCGAGTTTACTTATGAAGCAACGTGGTTTTTATTGACATCCTCTTCTAGTACAAAAGGAATAGTTACACATTTTCGTTCAGCTAATGTATCTTCCTTGTACATTGCAATTACAAATAAATCCGCAGCATATCGGTTCTCAACCAGAATTCGTAGTGTTTTTACAAAGATATTGATATGAAACATAAGTAGATACTATTAATCCGATACATAATGAATAGAACTTAACGCAGCTTTTCAACACTTTCTGCGATTAACTAATTCAAGCATAGGTTTCTTTTCACGAGCAATCTATCGCGCACCGTAGAAATTTACAGAGCTAGTCTATATTACAATGGCCTTTTCTTAATATTGTAAAGCTTTGAGAGTTTAGAACTCTAATACAGTACTTCCGTATCGATTTTGATTATAGTTTCAAGAATACAATGCTCTAATGGTAAATTTCATCAAGTTGCCGTCCTTGTATAAAATGGACAAAAGAAGAGATCATGGTTGTCTTTCTTTTTCAAGCAAATTTGCAGATCATGCTTAGAAAGAGCAATTTTACCCGGCACCGAAGTTATTATAAAAACTAGAAAATTGTAAATACTGTTAATCGCAACAAAATCAAGACCCCCATTACTCTACTTTTACACGGTACAAATAATCACTTATCCTAGTCGGATTTATCAATTTTCGACTCTGCAAACTGTCCTTGTTGCGTATGATCTCGTGTCACACTGTACAACCCCAGCTTAATTATAGCTATTCATTCAATTGTTTCTACGTTGTACTAAGCAGAAGCTGCAAAACTCAAATGTTAAAACATGAACAAGTAGATGCTTCTCTTAAAGTTAATTATAAAGCTGTTGTCTTTTTAACGAGCGTATAGCGCGTTGTACAATTAATTAACAATACTGAGCAATGGAAAATAATTCCCCGCGGTACGGATGATATTAAAAAAAAAGGTAAATATTTCAAACATCGACATGTAAATGCAAGATGAACACAGTAAGTGAAGAATACAGACCTCATAGCAACAATCTCAATGTATAATTCAGTACCGACAAAATTCGAAGTTCTACAATTCAGCGGCATTGAAACAATTTTTCATTGAAAAGAAACACGCACAAATGGAGCCATACAAATAATAAATGTGTCATACATAGACTTTGTAACACAAAATTATGGGTAATTTTTAGGATACTTTACAGTAGTTAGAGGCACTATCTTCCTCGTGCTTGCATATTTATGTTTACATGTCGCATTAAAAAATTCTCACACAAGTGTCAAATTTGCATCCAACATAGTGTCACGTAAAGTAAGAATATAAATCAAACACATTTTGATACAATATATGTAAATTGTAGTGTCCACTGAATAAAGCTAATACATAATAGATATGTTCAAAGAATAGATCTCCCATGAACAACAAATCTTTGAATGATATATATATATGCATGCGCTTCGCACATGAAGGGTGCACCACGTGTAATACTCTTGTGCCTACAAAAAGTTAATGACGTTATGTGAAAAAACCTCGGTGTTATTTAAAAATTTTGTAAACAGTGATCCTTCGTTTCATAAGTTTCAAATCGCTAGTAAGAAGGTGGATAATTTCCATGAGCAGTAACAGAAGGACCAATTCAGATTTCGAAGAAACATTTGGACATTTTAATAGATATAGATGAGCAAGTCTCGTTTATGGCACATAATAAATATTTTAGGAATGTCGGTTTAGTAAAAAATGTCCATATAAGAATGGATCTTCCGTATATGTCTCAAAAGCAAAGAATAGTGCGAACTGTTTCACTCGTTTTTTTCCTTGTTTGTTTCGCGTAAATAGTTTCTAAATATCATAGAAAGCAGCGTATATTGACACTGAGTTTTTGGCAAGATATAGTATATATGCATATCAAGAAAAGCCTTCAAAACAATATCGGTATCAAATACAATAGTATCGTGTTATTATAGTGTGTAAATGCGTCTTATGGGTCAGGTGTGTGCATACACAATATTTAGAATCGTTTTGTCTAAATAGAAATTTACCTAAGAAATTTGAATAGGGACGTACACACTTAATCATACAATATAATATCACAATACGAAGGATTAAAAGTACTTCGCAATTAAAAGGAAATTCTGAACGATGAGAATTATAACTTCGTTCAGTATAGATCCTCTTAAGTAAACGCTTTCAAACCTAACAGAAACGTAGAATTATAAATATCTGTTATGCTAACAATTATACTTAAAATTAATGATATTTTTGTTCGAATCATATAAGCTCATAAAAAAACAATAAAGGAAGTTGATGTAAATTATGCAACTGTTCATAGACATATGCATATATGTATACACACATTAAAAACAATATACGACAAGAATTTTGTGCCACTTGAAGTGCGTCTTAGTGTTCTTTTGTTTTATATAAAAGTACACATCGGTGCGTGTGCATTTCAACATGTCCCTAAAGAAGTACACGGATAATGTACTATTAACGTGCATACTTAGTTTAAAGAACAATGCACAAGTTATGTTGGGCGGAAACGGTGACGTAATAAGTCTATCAAACCCATAACATGGAAAAAAGTTCCCGTCGGCAATACATATTTTAGAAAGAATTAATGCACCATTGATAAATGCAACATTGTCATCTGGAAAGATTAGATCCCGTTTCGGAATCCGTAGCCGTTGATAATATGTATGTCGGTGTATAAGACAGCAATAGATGTAGAGCATCTTCCCGGTCAAGAGCTCGTAATTCTTGTATTAAAGATCCTATGGTGCAGTCAGCACCAGCAGTGTTAAGTAATCTATCATATAGTAAAATTTGTTGATGTACAGAAACAGAGCATAGTTAATAATTGTTATTACGTTTTTAAAAATAATGATAAGCGGCTCACCTCAACGTCGGACTGTCTACAGTGCTATCCAATTGAGCGACTCGATCTCCTAAGCCCAGTCTTACAGCAAGCAAACACCAATCTCGTCCGTGACGATCAGGTGGATCCAGCATCTGTGCTAATCTTCTTTGTACAGCAGGCTTAATGTACTTTATTTGCTGCTTTGGTCCAGGAAGACAATTTTCTACAAAAGGTAGCCCACAACCTATTATTTCCCATACAGTTTCTTCTCGTCCATTTAAAGGATTTTTAAGCGTTGCTTCCTCGAGCCCTTTATCTATCAAGGCTGATACGATCGGAACTGGTTCCCATGAATGTATGACCTACGAAAATTCACCGTAAAAGTTAGTACGTTTAGTCTAATATTTAATTACATAACATGATTTTAATTTATTTACGAGAAAATAGCGAACCTCATCATATTCTCGAAGTTGACTAGGGCTAAGCCAATGTCTTTCGAGTAACATGCCAGGAGCAACTAATTCAATTGTTGTATCAATAGCGTCCAGAATAATGCTGAAAAGTGCAAAGCATTGGGCACTTGTTCCTCGCGGTCCCCGTACCCGTATTTCCATGTAACCCTGTTCCTCTTCTTCAAACGTAATTATACTCTCGCAAGGACCAATACATAATTTTGAACCTCTCCACCACTGATATAAATCGGAGTTCGACGGATCCCATGTTTGAGTGATTTTTCTCAATTGTGCCTGTGCAAATGCAATTATATTGAATGGTTGATTACAGGTTCAAAGCGAAATAAAGTTGCATAGTTTCTTGTTGTTACCATATACCTGTAAATGTGGAAATACCGCGATCAAATGATATAGAGGAGCCTCCGATGGAGATAGCCGCAGGCCAGTATGAGGTAAAACATTGGAACATGACTTCCATGGTTCCCATAATCCAGGTAAACGTTCAACGAAGTTCAAACACGGTATTTCATATTCTACTTCGTCGTCGTCTACCTCGCACTATAAGAACAATTACGTAATTTAGTTTCATAAAATATGATTTATCAAATAATAAGTCTATATATACGGTATGTTTAATAATTTCATACCGGAACACACAAATTTACAGCCTGTAAGGCCTGTAAAGCTTGTGATGCAGGACAAGGGCAACGAGCCTGAAAATCTTCCAACGCGTAAACCCCCGTGGTTCGACCACCAAGGCGTCCTCTTTGTTCTAGACTTAATTGCCAATTTATGACATCCTGCCAGAACCACTCTGGACTTAAAACTATTAAATTCCCAGGAAGGAGCAAACATTCCCCTAAATTCTAAAAATTAACGCCGCAAATAATGTAACAAGAATAAGAGATTGCTCGCCAAAACATAATAAAAATGTGTAAAAACCTGTAATTGCAATCCAAGGTGTCTACAATGTTCTAAAGAAACTAATGGATTAATTTTTCTCACTTCCTTCAAAAATTCTTCCTGCGTGAGCATAACTGGAGATACTTCTAAAGATTGCACATAGGATCTCCAAGATTCAGCAAGACCAGTCCACACTAATGCGCTCTATAATAAGATCAATAAATCCTTAACAATAAATTACAAGGGAGAAATATATGAAATAATACACGGATGCAGAAAATATATACAAGAGTAGTATCTTAATTGCATTGGACGGTAGTGCAAGTATGTATTAATGGGATAAAGCATTAGAGCAATTATTAAGTAAATTACAGCTTCATTATACGCATCACTTTTATCAAAGGAATTGAGAAATAGTTCGACCTGTTTATCAAGATTCGCCAAAGGCACGTACGAGGCCGCAGCCCGCGGCGTGTCACGTCGGAGAATACTTTCTGCAACTTCCGGTCCTTCCTACATCATGCATTGCATGCAGTAAGGCTGATGTTAATAAACGTTAATGACCAAATAATCAGCAACTAAAATATATGTTGTTAGTAAATTGATCATGTGGTAGAGTGAGAGCAGATATAAGAAAATTTATATATATGTATATATATATATATATATATAATCTTTTGATTCAGGAATGTGCTTAATTGAATGTCGCAAATAATTATTTGAATAGGAAATTATGGATAATTAAAAAGTATCATATTTGGTGAGCTTAATTAATTGTACAGATATATTAAATCAACCATGCATCGTGAAATGACCATGGGTTACTCAATCATAAAACTTCAACAAAAACCATTGAATTATATTTAGAAATGAATGCTTCAACATTGTAGTATTAACATTGCGGGATTTGTAATCAAAGAGACGTGAATCGTATAAATGTAATTGGCGCTATGCAAATGAAATGATCCGATTCTGATCAGAATCGTTTTATAAATGTTAATGCACACATTTATTGCATGCTGTACAAACACTGGCGATATCCCTGTAAAAAAATGTGGAAGTATAATTATGTACACAAATAAATCAAGCTGAACCTAAACCTTTGATTATTTTATATGTTGGGCGCGAAATCTTTAGTGAAATATCTGATTTTCTTTTACTGAACGAGTCGCTTGTGCAACCAAGCATGATGTGATTGCAGATTTTAAGATTGCTGTTTTAGACTGAGACTTTTGGATGCGAACCACATTCAAATGTTTTATTAAAATATAATTACTTTAGACACGATCACTCTGCTTATTCTTTGAAGCGGAGAACAATAACGTGTTAAAACATATTTAAACGCGACTTGCATCCTATACTCTCAATTCAAATCAGGCGTGAAATAATTTTAACTGTCCTTTATTCCATACTCTGTATAGCGACATGCAATAGTTTAATTAATTTGGTGTGTTTAAAAAATTTAGATCAAAATATTATTTTACATTACAATTTGTCATATAGAATTGAACTTAATGTATCATTGGCATTAATTTCAAGCTACTAACCGAACTCGGTTAAAGTCGAGGAACTCGTAATAATATTTTTCCAATTTTCACTTACTAATAGTATAAACATAATAGTTTTATAGTACGTGTAAGAGATGTGAAGAGTATGATAACTTTCATAAATTGTATAATCACGTCACCTCTAAAAATTCCAGCCTTGCATTATTCAAGTAAGATCTTAGAAGTTTCAGACCAGGACTAGATGGGTTAGTTGCATCCAGTGCGACCATTTGAGGATCATCCCCCAAAATTGGCGTGAACTCTTTCAAAAAAGGTAAAAGTGGTGCAAGAAGACTACCACTATTTGAATTTGGGGCAAGAGGTTCTGGAGCGTAAGTTCCGACCAAGATTACCTTAACATCGTTATATTTACCACCAAAACCTGTCATTGGAAAAAAAAGTATTTGAGGAATGTACTATTTATTAATATACTTGTAATTATACTTCGATATGAAACACTATTCAACTTACCAAAATTAGTTGCCGCAATACGATCTGAAATGAAGCGTAGCCAAAATTTGACTTGCTGCAATTGTACAGTAAGAGGTTCCCTAAGGCTGACGGTAATAAGATGTACAGCAGGTTGTTGAAAAGTGAGTACATAGTGATAAGAAGCCAGAAATTCCTCACGACCACATAATTCCCAAAAGACGCACTCTCCACCTTGTAAATTCAATTAAATATTTATAATTGATCTTCGTCTGAACACGAAAAAAAATAGGCTGAGAAAGACATTAAATTTCTTACCTACATTACCGCGACTCCATTCTACACCCTGTGTACCTTCATATTCACTGTCGCTATAGTCAAAACTAAGCGAACCATGCTTGCTTGTTACATCTAACTCAATGCTTGGTTCCCTCTAAATATAAAGAATTAATTTCTTCAAGTACTTCTTCTATCATCGACATTTTAATTGCCTCATGTTTCTATACTGCAATTAACAGATCGAAATATATAGCTACCTTTGCTGTATAATTTTGACTTCTGGACCTTCTAAAGAATCCGAAACTAAAAATACCCGATTTTAGTGAACTTATTAAAGATGATTTTCCTGATGCACAGTGACCTAAGAGTCTAATGTGCAGGCGATCTATTGGTCTATGTGTTGGTTGTAGCTGTTTAATATAATTCTCACGTTGAATGGGCTAAAATTTAAGACGACATTAGAACAAACAAAAGATTGATTAGAAGTGATCGTTTAAAAACATACATTTCGAAGCTTATCCAGCAACGATGCAATATCAGGATGTCCATATTTGATTGCTGTCACATCCGCTCTGATTCCACGATTTGTCTTGTCAACGTCGCAACCAGCAAGGCACAAATGTCTAACAAGATTAATGAAACCATGCCTAGCAGCCACGTGCAGGGGTGTTAAGCCTTTTTTATTTGATGTATCCAGATCTATTCCATTTTCTATTAGAAAAGACACCATCCCTTCATCACCAGCTTCGCAAGCTATGTGTAAAAGCGTGTCCTCTTTCTATTTAAAATAACACAATTATTTACTTCAATTACAGGATACATAGAGGACAACAGATATACATTTAAGAAAATCTCACAGAATCTTTCACATTCAATGGCGCTCCTTGCAATAATAATTGAGATACAGCTTCAACACAGCCCCGTTTAACGGCACTAATCATAGCTCCACCAAGACCTTGACAGGCTTCTGACTCCTACAGAATGGCATAAAAGAAAAATAGAGCTATTGAGTGTTACATTATTGTATAAACATTGTTTCACTAATTACACTACGGTATATAATAGTGAAAATATATATTTTTACATAGACATGCATAAAGAAATTTTCTCTTAAAAATAAATAATCGAGATATAGGCATTTCTCTATAATCTCACATAATGTCTTGCAAAAAATTGTCAGTTGTGTATTCTTTAAAACGTAATTGAGGTACATGTAATACTCAGTAAACGAGTTTGTTACATTTAACTTAACTAGTGTATATTCTGTTAGAAGTAATGTATATGTATGAAGTATAATTTGTATGTAACTGTACAAACAATACTAGGATTAGTCACATAATGTACATAAATAAACGTTATTTCGTAAAAAAATAAAAAAAAATAATGCGACCAATTAAGAAGGAAAGTTATAGTCAGTTCGGGTAATTACAAATGAAATAATATTGCATTCAGGAACCGACCGTGAGGATCCAAGGATGTTTAAGGCACGATTCTGCAGTTCCTCTTTCTCTGAAAGTCAAAGTCTCCACTGTTATTTCATTCCATGTTCAGTTATCCTTTTAAGTTTCTAAATTATCTTCCAAATTTCTTGTACTTACTTTGGATCCTTGATCAACAAGGACCGTATGAAGTCTTTGGCAATTTCGGATACTGAACTGAAATACTCATTGTCAAATTGATATTGACAAGCAGCAACATTTGCATAAGTTTCTTGTTTATCTTCACCTAGAAAGGGTGATGCGCCGCTTAAAAGAATATAAGTTAGAACACCAACTGCCCATAGATCAGTTCCCAAACTGAGTGGTTCATAATTTACAATTTCGGGAGCAACAAACTCGGGTGTTCCAAACAAAGCCCTGTGTTCAGATCCAGGTACTAATCGATGCGAAAGACCTAAATCTATATAAAATGAAGAAATTTCTTACATAATTTAACTGTACATTCACATGCGACATTTTGAAGTAGCAAATTACTAATGTTCACAAAAATTACCTATCAACTTTATATTGGGCATTGGCGGAGGAGATGATAGGAGAATATTTTCAGGTTTGATATCTAAATGAGCAACTTGATGAGAATGTAAATGATTAAGCGCCATTAAAACTTGACGAACCTATAAACAAATATTATCTATAGTAAGTAAACTAATGGAACTACTACAATAACATTATTGGATTCAATGCTGGAAAAGTTACAAACCACATGTGCAGCTTCTAATTCACCTGATGGTACCCAATGAAAAAGTTCTCCCCCCGAAATTAATTCTAAAAGTAAAACAACCGTTGTGCCTGTGTCTACGACTTTGTGCAATGAAACAATATTTGGATGTCTTAGTCGTGCTAATAAACCTGCTTCTCGGGCTGAAACGAACAAACCAAGCATTATTTGCCAAGAAACAAAAACATGTGCATGTACAGTGGCGTATCTTATAACGAACAGTCTTTCTGATTAAATCAAAACTCTTGCAAGGGATAGTTCCTAAAAGGAGTCGACTTGATACCTCACTGTCCTCTTCTTCTTTATAAATTTATTACAAATTTATGTATGCGTGCAATGTATACAATTTAAACATTATTAATTAAATTTGCAATACTCATATGTGCACGTCCTTCTCTGTTATTGTAAAGGTTTTCCAATTATAGACACCCAACTCTGTACATGTATGCTATAACGAACGAGGATCTAGAACAAATTGGCTCGTTATAGGACACCCCACTGTTTTTAAAAATATTTACCAATGTCTGCTGCTGCTACGCCTCTGGCAACTCGTCTTTTCCTCATTATTTTGGCAGCATACAGCTCCCCAGTTTTTATTTCCATACATTTTCGTACTATAGCGAATTGTCCCCTGCAAATTAGAGTTACATTAACAACTTAAAACTATTGACCCATCCATTATTATCTTTCTCTCTTTGAATTACCCAGATAACTTACTTCCCAATTTCTTCCAACAATTCGTAATCTTTTTCAATTGGCTCATGGTGAACCTCCATTAAAGTGTCCCACTCTGGGCCTAATTAATAAATTAAGATTTTTATGTACAAACATTATACTTTGCTGGCATTACATCACCACTATCACAAATTTTGTTCATTCTCTTATTGAAACAGCAAACACGTTATATACACTAATGAATAAATGATTAATGATTAATTCATAGAAAATAAGTTCACACAAAATTTATATTATTTAAAAAAATATCTATATATATGCATGAATTGGAAAATAAATATAAATGTTTACAAAATAATGAACGATTCGTTTCTAACGGAAAACACCTAAAAAAGAAAGACTATACTTATACTATACTTATATAGTTCTTACTTCAAATAAAAAAAAACGCAATGAGAAACAAAATGTTTCCTTCAACTTTGAAAATCAATGCATGATGATACTACATGATAATTGTTTATTAACAATCGTTTTACTTAAAACTAACAGAACATAGACACCTGTCAATCTTGTAGTAAACAGGTATGAAAATCACTTCCATACACACGTAGCCACGTGGATGTGTTCTCGTTAAGATCAGAATAATCGGGTATTAAATACGTTGCCGATACGGTTTGCATCCCTCAATCGTATCAAATCGCGAAGAAATATTAAACATCTGCCAGCCTTGACAGAAACATCGACACGATATTGACTAGAAAGATTTAAAAACAAACAATTGAAAGGAAGTCGATTTTTACCACCGTTTGAAGTTCCAAATTGGCGAGACATGCCTGGCATCATCTCACGTTCATGCTCATCGTTCAGTCTATCCAAAGTTTTAAGTTTTGCAAAGAGCCGTTACAAAAATGTATCCCATTCGTCGGTCTCCACTCATGCCGGCCACCCTACACACACAATCGATATACCTGTGTCGCGTGAAACGCCACCTTTCTTAAAATGCAACGCGCTCTCGTAGTAGAACATTCTCTAATCGTTTGAAATGCTCGAGCGATTGATATAATATATAATTAATCAGTAGCTACCTTAATAATTCACCATTTTTTTTAAATTAATGATATGTTAAGACTTAAATACCGAGTTATTTAACTTCTTTGTAATAACACTTTTGGTAGTCACAAAAGAAAATTCTATCTTGCATATGAAAATGATTTAGCTTTGATATTTCTGAAACAAGATGCTGTCTGTACGACATAATTTTTATTATAGAACAAAATTATTTGTATAAATGGAATGTTATTATAGGATGTAAATAAGAAACAGCGAATGGAGAATGTATAAGCAATTTTCTATTCCTATATGGTATATTTAAACATGCGGTAAAACAATGTGGAAGATTGTTGATACAAACGTACGTGCCATTTAACATGTTAGATCTGCGATCTTAATGAAACACATTATTACAATAATAATTAGAAAATTTATTCAAAATAAATAGTGCACCATAATTGAGGAATTTACGCGCCGAAATTAGTATATATAAAATAGATAGAAACAATATCTTCATCAAGTTTAAATACCTTATCAAAGTATTTTTATTATTATGAAAATGCGTACAGATAAGCAAATAATGCTTTTCGTGGACATGAATTATTAAATGTTAACGCAAATAAAAGCTTTTCGAGTAGAATATGAATTTCTATTTCTATTCCTTCATAGACTCTTCTGTAACTTGTGCAGGCTGAGTAGCATCTTCCGACTTCTTCTTCTTGCTTCCCGATACAATATCATCAATTCTCAGCAGCAAAATCGCAGTTTCAATAGCTGTCTTATACGTCTGTAACTTCACAGATAAAGGTTCCCAGATGCCACGTTCCTTCATATCTACTAATTGACCAGTTTCTCCATCAATACCCCATGTCATTGAATCTGTTGCGTGTTTTGCACGTAATGCAGTTAATGTTCTGATCGTGTTTGCTCCACAATTCTGTGCAAGGGTTCTGGGGATTATTTCTAATGCTTGAGCTACAGCTTTGTAAGGCCACTGTTCTACACCAGCAAGTCTGGATGCCCTCTCTGTTAAACGGAGCGATACTGCCATTTCCACTGCTCCGCCACCTATGAAAATAGAAATTCAATGTTAGTACAACACATGGAAAGTTTTAGTAATTAAATCTTTAGTAATAAGTCAATAATTACCTGGTACCAATTTCGGTTCAATAAGAAGATTTCTTGCAACGTGAAGAGCATCCTGCAAATTTCTTTCAGTTTCATTTAATACATCCTTACTTGCACCCCTTAATATAATGGTACATGCTTTCGGATCTTTACACTCTGTAATAAAGCAAAAGTAGTCGTCCCCAAGTTTTTTGATTTCGAAAAGACCAGCTTTAGTTCCAACATCTTCCTCCCGCAATTCCTCAGTACGATTAACAACGGTTGCACTACAAGCTCTAGCAATTCTGTTAATATCGCTCTTTCTCAATCTACGAATAGCTGATATTCCTGCTTTGACAAGATAATGCTGCGCTAAATCTGACACTCCTTTCTCAGTGATTACCACATCAGGTTTTACAGATATTATGTCTTCGCATATTTTTTTAACATGCTCCTCTTCCAATTCCAAAATTCTAGTAAAATCTGTATCTTTCATTATTTCCACATTAGTCTGAGATTCTCCCTTTTTATATTCCAAGGAGCAATCCAATAGGACAATTCTTGGATCCTTAATATATCTTCTCATTTTCGGATGAGTAACATCTTTGTTAAACATGACTCCCTTAAGGACAGTGCTGTCTTCGATAGTACCACCAGGAATCTTTTCCACCTTTGCATAACGCTTTATATCTATTTCTCTTCTGCCATTTTCCTCTAGCATAACAGTATAAACTGCATCCAAAGCGATCTGACATGCTAAGTCAGACCAGCGCCCAATAAATTTAGTTCCTACGCAGGAATTTATAACTTGAATTAGTTTGCTTCTGTCGCCGCAGTCCAGATCAGTGCTGATGTGTGTATTAAGAATGTCCACCATGTCCTCCAAAGCTTGACGAAATGCTCTTATTATAACTGTAGGATGGATATTTTGCTCGAGGAAAGGTTCGGCAACACCTAAAATTTCTCCCGCCAATACGATGACCGATGTAGTACCATCTCCAACTTCTTCGTCCTGAGTTCTAGCTATTTCTATCATCGACTTTGCAGCAGGATGCTGTACCGTAATTTCACGTAATATAGCATTTCCATCGTTGGTCATAACAATACCACCCATCGGGTCCATTAACATTTTTAACATTGCTTGTGGTCCCAAACATGTTCTAATGACGTCTGCAATGGCCTTTGTAAAGAAAATAATATTAAATGGTCTGCATTTTAATTTTACATACGAAGATATATTTGAATTTGTTTATAAAAATTATAGACTAAGACCGAAATGTTTTATTTATTTTACAAAAAGAGAAGTTATGAACATTTGTCATACAGATTTTTTAAATATTATTAGACGTAACACAGATATAAATTATAATTAGGATGGTTCCAGTCCTTATCGAAGAAAATGCACGTGGGCGACAAGACATTTGACGAAGTCCTTAAAAGGTAAATACATGTAAGTCGTGTATCCTGTAGACTTACCTTTCCGGCTTGGATATTTTCTTGCTGAACTTTCCGGCCGGTATCCCGTCTCGTATTCTGACCTGCGATTATCAATGCACACGACATCATGAAACAAGATATTTTTCCAGTGAATATTGAAACAAACGAAAATCAAAAGCGTCATTGTTTTAACATACTTAATACTACGATCGAAGGTGCCCCTGGTCCGAACATTTTTCTTCAATCTTCTGTAATAGCAAAATACTCTGACAGAAAACGACACTCAAGTGCACGCCTGACTTTTCCAGAAGAAAACGAAGGCGAGACCCCCGGCAATAATTGGTTGGAAATGAGAATGACGATTGGCGAATATGCTCAACGTGAAAATACACTTGGGCGGAAGGCCTCTTGCCAACGAAAATTCGAAATGTCCCTATTGCATCTGGGGTTACATATTATAAAAAGTTGCGTAGTGGCAGAGGTTTCTCCTATCACATCCCGTCGGTAATTTTATATCTCTCTGCGTTTTTATGTTACCGTCTACGTTATCGATTGTATAGAATACGACGGCAGAACCCAAGCCAAATGCAAATACAGATTCTGTCCATGTTTCTTGCCAATCTGTAAGCAGATGGCTGTTGAGATATGTCGTCGGTGGATGAATTTATAAATTCATAAATAAATTCGCATAAATATATTTATGCGAATCAAATAAAAACATAATACTGACAATTTTAGAATATTTTTTTTATTCATGCATCGCTTTATAGCTACAGATACTTTGAAAAACTGCACTCAGTACTTCTTTCGCTGTATGAGTTTCTGAATTGCTTATTCTAATGATGCTTCCAAATTCTCTAATATAATGCTCCAGCTCCATATTTTTTGATAGATTTTTCGTTGCCATGTATTTATTTGTTAATTGAGATAATTTCAATAAATCAGAACTAAAAGCTTCATCCAAGTCGAATAATTCCAATGCTGGTGGTGGTAATTCTTGGAAACTTGGAGGGAATACCTTTAAATAGATTTTCCTATTATCTTAGCATGAACGTGAAATATACGACAGTAATAAATGAAAAAAAAATAAAACAAAATTCTTACTGAAGCTTGAGTGGATGGCAATGGTGCCTCAAAATGTGGTGCAATTAAAGTAAGCGGTTCGTGTTTCACACCCAACATCTCATAAGCTTTTATACAGGCTGGTACCATGTCCAAAGTTATAGAATAAAGGTGATGCTTAAACATTTTGGTGTATTCATGAGGATTGTCCATCATATCCATATCCTGAGTACACACTTTTGGATTGTCTGCTTGTTGCGTTATATCAGGGATAAAATTGTATTCCCAGAACTAAATATCATATTTAGTAACAATAGTTGAAAGTTAGTAACAATAGATACTTATATATATATGTAATGTAAGTAATTATTGTAATTTGAGAACATACGTCCACATTGTCCATTTGAGATTCCTTAAGAACAATATCTTTGGACTCAAAAAACTCAAACATCATTTCTCTCAGTGCATCATTTTTCTCTTTCTCAATGTATGCATCGGTTAGCATTAACGACGAACCTAAAACAAGTAGTTTTCCTCCAACGGTCTCATTGCAATGATAAGCGCAGATAGGCCTATTTGTTGGAATAGTTACTGATCCGCTGGATAATACAACAGTGGATGGTTGGGCTACATTTAAAGTTGCACCATACGGATACAAGAAATTCATATCTCTGAAAGAAAAACAAATGGCAAATAAAATGTTGCATTACAATTGCTCAATTAGTATTTAATGTTTCATGATTTTACGTGTACTCGTTATGACTCCTTGAAAATATAGATTTATTGGACATTCCTTGAGAAATGACACATTCCTTTGGATGCATTGTTTGATTATAACTCATGCGTATTACACTATCTAGAGATTAGGCATTCATTAATATATATGCATTTTTTATTTCATTGACATAATTTTATAGTAAAATGGAATGTACCATTGTTCACCATTATGCCGAATTCTTCTAACAGAAAGTTTACATTTGTATTCGATTTCTTTTCTCCACCTTCACCGAGCATAACTAAAACGTGTCCGCCAGAATTTAAGAATGTCCTGATGGAATTCACCTCTAATTCGGTAAATTTATTTCGTGGACCGGGTAATACTAATATTTTGCCCGTCGATAATGATTCCTCTGTTAATACATCATTATTTCTAAAATAAAACACAGCAGTTATAAAAATATAATATAAGAATATTGTAAAACATATTTGTTTGCGATATATTAATAATCTTTTACTCGACAAATGTCCACTTTGATTTTAATTTTCTTTGCAGCACTTTGAATTCTTCGTTCAGTTTTCTCTCGTTTTTTGAAGCATCAAAAATAATGACGTTTAAATTATTGTTGCTATCATTGCTGCCAAAGATTGAGCTCATAGTGATAGTCACTTTGTTACTGTAAATTCACTAACTATTGTTAAATAAATAGGAATATTATTAGATAACTAGCTTTCACCTGTATATTGTATACTAATCAAAACATTCTCCGAAATGTGTGTTTATATACAGTTTATCGTTGCCATTAGCAACAATGAATGTAATCAAACTTTTAAATACGATCGGTCGATTGTAATCATAGGTATCAGGGATGTAATACATACAATAATTTCTTTATACATCCATTTTCTTTCAAGAATTTTTCTTTCGCGATTTTACATTTGCAATGTATAATTTGATTTTTTAATTACAGATAAGAAAATATTTTTATAATTTTTATTTTTAAGTACTGTCTTCTTTAAAGATCTTGTCTATTATGATTTTTACTACTTCTATAATTTTTCACGAATTTGTTGACCGCATTCGAATTTTTGTTTAAAGATAAGTCTAAACTGAACGGGCCGAAAAGCTATAATCATGAACTGGTAAGTTACATCCCCGGATAAGGTTCGCTCGGCAGCCCCGAGCCAGCGAAAATTAAGTGGGCATTACTGCCCACTGTAATTATTTAAGTGGACTTTCGAATTTATATATATATTATGTATTATTTATTATTCTACTTCTTATGTCGATTCTTCTGTTTTCTGACGCTCTAGAGATAGTTCCTTACTAAGATAATACATATATGTTTCGCCTTGAGAATTACATTTTCTTATTCCTCAAGATGCTCTTTTTTATAAATGAAATATCCATGTATATATTTTAATTCATAATTTCATTAATATCTGCAAGGATGAACTTGAAATTACGCGGGTCTTTGCCATATCTACAGTGCCTGCTATGGTCACAGACGAAATAGCGGAATAGACAACACATTTTATGGACTTTCGTGGCCCAACGTACCTGACATACCGACTCAGAAAAACCGCGCTGATTCGACCGACCACTGCACATGATCAGTGATCACTTGAAGAACTATTATTTACTGAAGTAGTGTTGGGGACAGGATTCATGCGATTGTCTGAATATATGTAAGTGATTTCGGGGGGGGGGGGGAGAGAAAAGCTATTTCTTCGATAGAAAAATTAATTTCATCGGGGCGATGAAATTAACAATCAGATGCGTGGCACGTCAAGCCTGTGCTGTCCCGGTTTCATTACGCTGCAAAGAACAAAACAATTCTTTAACGAGGATCGTAGGTCCAGCTAAAAGTTGGTCAGAAACAGTAGAAGGTCATACCAGTAGGTATGACCCTGGGATAGGAGGGTTCGCAGAAATAGCGAATACCACCGAGCGCAGCCGACGCGCCGGAGCGTCGAGGAGTGGGGAGGCTCGCGGAGTGGGATCGGCCGTCACGCGGCTCGCGTCCCGTCAGTCGCGATTGAAGAGTTGTAGCGTAAGGTTGTCTATGTAGTTCAAGGCTAGCAACTCTATACCACTCTATACCTCACTCTATACCACAATAGCATCTCGGACTTTACCATTGTGTACGCTCGATTATTAACTTCTATTAATTAATACGCGTTTAACTAACAATCATTTTACTATCACAACAGTGCAGTAAACTTGATTGAATAAAATCTTTCTTGAGTCTCCTTTGCTGGACGAATGACCGATCATCCAATTGAGGATGGACGCGTCTTCGTCCGGCATCAAGATTTTTTTAAATATGAGATTAACTAGTCGTTTCTTGTAACATCGCATTAACTAACTTATTAGTTTTAACGGTTCTTCGAATCTTTATTATATTTTATTCAGTCACTTACATAATGCTTTTGCGACTTCGAATTCGCTTCTGATTTTAGAACAGGTCTATTCTTGTTTTTGCAGGTATAATGGATGTTTGGCTGTTAAAGAATAATATATTGAGGCTGTAGGAATGGAGTATTGAGATAAAATTACTGCGATCATAACAATCAGTTCGATGACATATGATGAAGGACTGGTAACATTTAACTTATTATCCCAACGGTTTATGTATATCTCTTGTTATCTGGCGATTGGTTTTCGGCTCAAGTTCGTTTCCGTCGGTTGAAAGTTATTGAACTTTCATTATTGTAAATCGATCTCATTACTTACTTCTCTCGATTCGTATATCCATGTTCGCTAAATAACGAAAACATTTCGAATTGAACTTACAGTATTCGCGATTAAATCTAGAAAAATTAATTCTAACCGAAAAATAGAAATACGTTCACGCTTCGCCGCATTTCGGTTGCAATTTTTATTGTAGCTTCACTAATTCTTTTTACCAAACACTTTCATTATCTCTGTAACCTAGTCACAAGTACGGCCAAATTTTATTTTCGACGCAGGATTACACGCGTAGTTACGTACTTGTTACCATGCCCTAATAGCTTCGAATTTACATTTCTACAAGCAGCTACGACAATTTATAAATGCGCGATATTAACTATTTACTAAGATCATGAACACCTTCAGAACTCGGACAAAGAGCAGTCACAGTATGCTTTTCATAAATCATTTGATTAGTCTTCTAGACAATTAATAATAATTAAATCTGAATAATAATGCGGTAGTATCTTATTAAAGAAAAAAGCAGTAATTCCTCAACAGACGTTTGATAGGATGAAGAAATAAGAAAGACAAATAAAATCAAATATGTATTGCTTCAATTTCTATCTCCTCTCCTCATTTACTAACTTATACAGATTTCCTTTCAGAAAATTTTTATGACCGCGCGCAATGCGGTCGGTAGAGTCAGTGCTTGTTCCGTCAAAGTTCTTTTTATTGTTTTTAGAGCGCAACCGCTCTTAATAATAATTAAACATAAATGACAGTAAAGAGCCGCGAAATTAGAGTCAGTGTTTGCCCCGAAATAATACTCCCGCGAGAGTAGAATCACTTTGTTGGCGAATCATAAGTGTTCCATTAGAGTCAGTGTCCGGTTCGGCGAGTTCGGGTTTTCATCCAACAATTTGAAGAGTAAGTATCCCTTTATTTCTTTAATCTTGTAGTGCAATAATCTTTTGATGATTAACACAAAGACTTTAATGTTGCCTGTTCTTTTTGACTGTTTCAGCAGCTTCCACGGCTTCGACGACGACGAGCTTGATCGCGCCCCTGGTGAGTCTGCAACCGGTGAGTGGCATGCTTTAAAGTTCCTCTGGTCACTCAATCATGTCGCAGGACGAAAGGTCCGAACCGACACGAGTGATTGGTTGTAATTACGTAGATTTTTCTGGCAAGCACTGTGACCATGGGTATATGGAAATATACTCATTAGTAGTAACTTGTATACTGTTCTATATTATATGAGGACAGGTCTTCTTGTACAACGCGTTTCAAATTAGTTTGAGAATTTTATAATATATATCGTTATGCATCTTTTTATAATAGAGTATTTCATTAAATACGTATAAACCGAATATTTAAATAGTTATTAATTATTAAATGAATATAAAGTCACGTCCAGTATCATACGTGCACTAGTTTGTAGTGGAGAAGTCGAATACCCTTCGACTTCGTTCATTTGTCACTGGCAATTAGTGCACAGTTGTAATAAAATGCATAACGATTGCTGTTAGTAAGAACGTAGTATTTCTTTTTTCTACTTTGATTAAATATAAGGTAAAGGTACTTATATACCTTGCCAATTTGTTGGAACTATCGAATAATTTTATTATTCGATATCTATATTAGTCTTTAGCGTATAATGATATCAATAAATTCACTTCTTCCGTACAAAATATTAATTAAACCTGAGTGTACAAGAAGACAATACGCGAACGGGTAGATCTCGATATCAAGGCAATCTACTTTAAAACCGACCTCGCGTATTAGAAGCAATGCTTTGATGACGAGAACACCCGAGGATGTTTGAGTTTAATTCAAAGTATATTTAAAGTAGAGTCATTGATTAATTTTTCTAATAAAGTAGAGTCATTGCTTAATTTTTCTAATAATGTAGAGACATTGCTTAATTTTTCTAATAAAGTAGAGTCATTGATTAATTTTTCTAATAAAGTAGAGTCATTGATTATACAAATATATATTTAGCACGTTAGAAAATCAGTATGTCTTTATCATCTTTTTAGACGAGGGTTTCCAGGTTTAACCCTTTCCGTGTTCACTGCCCGGATCCCACTCACGTGCCCCGGTGCTACTTGGGTGGGAAAACGGTGGTAGAGCACGACGATGTTTCTTTAGTTCATAAGCTATTGAATGATTTATTGTTGGCGACTGACAGTGCGTTTGGTGTATCGTGCACGACGTAATATCCGCATTGTGTGTGTGGTTAGGCTGTGGACTTGCGTCGTTCTGTGCTAAAATGTAGCTATTATGACCAAGATAAGATGTCCGTTAATTTAAAACAGAGACATCATTTTTACTATTAATTGCATTAATAATCCCTACTATAGTGAGGCACGACGTTTCTGTCATTTAAGATGACAGGGGCCAAATGCCAAAGAGAACCAAATATACCTATCAATTGCCATCAAGTACCTCTTGTATCAGTGCTATTTAATTATTCTATTAAATATCAACCGCGGCGTGGTTTTTTCCACGCGAACGCAAAGATCCCAGCCACTGTCAGTCGATTTCAGAAAAATGGTACGTACCTTAGAGTGTGCAAGTTGTGTGACAGCACTTGGGTGTCGGGGGTGTCCCGGGACGCCTCCCTAGTGTAGGCTTTCGCGCCCAAGTGTTTGACTGAGAACCGTGGAGTGTCGTGTGTTGGTGCGCCTGTTTGCCATTTTTTAAATATAGGTCTAGGTAGGATAGGTAGTATACCTTCTGGTGTGATTGATAGACATAAGTAGGTAGGGCCGGGCAGGTTGACACAGTCTCTGATCGGGTAGGCAATATTTCGCGTGTTCAACCTGTTTCAGGAAATCTGATTTGAAAAGTCGACGGTGAAGCTGTGGCGCGAACGGAAATGCGTTCGCCTCTGGCTTTGCCTATCGATTTTTCGAATCCTTCGCGGTCGTGGTCGCGATTTAGGCCTCGAAACGAAACGTGTTGCATTATGCTCGAGGCTGCACGCGTGAACGAAGAACGATTACAATTTTGATCCTAATCTTTGCGATTTTCCGTAATCACAATTTTTACGATTTTATTTGGTCGTGATTCGGCCGCGTGCGTTCCATTTATCTCCGCGATTTAAACTGTTTATTTCACATTTATAAGTTTTTTCTTGGTTTCCGATTAGAGCCTCGAGCCTAGGTTAAGTTTCAGCTGACCCTCGGGTCCAACGAAAAGAAGAGGCTATATGCCGAAGAGGCCCGACAAACTGTCACTCAAGAGGGCAACTACTAATGGTTCTCCATTATTTTTAAGAATGGGGAATCATTCTGTGTTACTACTTTGTCACAGTGCTTGCATTTTCATTTGTAGACATTTTATTTGTACTTGGCCGACGCACATTCCGGCCCAACCATACAGCCCTCCCAAAAATATCGCGTTGCTTTAGAGTTGCGTTAAATGCCACGCGGTTTTTAATTAGTGTTGCGAGCAAATGAAAATCGCGATTGATTTAGCGTTGCGCAACGATGTCGCGATTGTTCTTGCAATTTGGCCGTTCTTATTGTTAGTTGAAATGTAGTATTTTGTAATATATTTTACGTATGAGAAAGTTTCTAGTGTTGCGGAAATTATATTCGCGTCTTGAGCCTTCAGCTAACTTTTCAGGGGATCTTCAATTTGCTTGCTTTTTATATTGCAAATAATTTAATGTTTACTTTCTATCGGTCTTAATAAATAGTGTTGCGAAATAATTGCATCGCGAGTTCCAGTTATCGTTGCGTTGATTAAAGATCGCGTTTTTAATTAGAGTTGCGAATACCAGTCCCCAACTGCTTCCAATTGGAAGCGTGTTCCTATGCCACCCTTGAGGGTGGCACATCATCGTCAGCCAAAGATCATGACTGACCAATTTTTCGGCAATTCTTGTTATATATGGTGTAATTTTTCTTTTCAGTTATTTATCTTTGTCTTTAATTTATTACAAATTAAAAGCAGCTTCAATGACCGGGCTTTTGAGGATGTCACTAATCCAAAGCATGAGATTGTTACTGATTCACAGATGATCCCAAATGAACCAAATATAATATATTAGACAAATGGAAGTACAGACTTACTTAAAAGTGGAATATATACAACACAGATCTAGAAAGATTGTCAAGGTAACGATTGAAAACTAAAAAATTAAACAGCCAGCCTCGTCAATCCCGTTTGTGAGTTTAAGATTTTTACAATGCTTTACTAATTGCTTCTAGTTTGTCTTTGTTTCAGAAGCAGGAGAAAGGAATCAGCTAAAGAAGAGGATTGCTTAAAATTTGTATCATATGACCCCACTCTCACCCTGCCCCTGCCCCTGCCCCTGCCCCTGCCCCTATCCCTGCCCCTGCCCCAGCCACTGCCACTGCCACTGCCCTTTTAACTAATTATGGGTGTTAGACAAATAATTAGGCAGGCTCAATTATAAATCGAACAATACTTTTAGCTCTTTATGTAGGTAGGTTTTATTTGAACACGCAATCTTAGATCTTTATACAGGCAGGTTTTACACGAATTGAAATTATTAGACTTTTACTTAGGCAGGGTTTATGAAACTAAAAATTGGTTCAGTCTGTTCTAGGACACCATGGGCCACGAATTAATTCCCCCATTAATTATTCAATATTAAGTATTTGCATACTTATACCTGTATCAGTATGGGAAAGTATTAATTACAGTCCTATGTAGGTAGGATATTATTGAAATTGTTCTTTCAATTGAACTCTTAGATGTTATACTAGGTAGGGTCATACTAGTTTTAAGTTAGATCTTTAGACAGGCAGGGCGTATTTTAATCTAATCTAGTATTTAAGAAGGGAGGATTTATTTTTAAGCTGTGTCATAGTCTTTAAGGCAGCAGTGTTCACCACTGCACTAATATTTCGTTGTCTAGTTTTTAAGATCTCAGGATATATTTTTTAGAAAGTTTTATTTCAGGAAATTGCATCCTCTTGCAGATTTTCTTTCAGGTTTCCTACTGTTATTCAATTTAGTTCGCGGTCGCGATTCTTCTAAGTACTCCTGTTATTGTCGTATTTGGGCTACGATCAGATAATGAACGTTCTACAAAGTGACGATAATAGGAGAGTTTTCTTTCACAAAAATGATACTAAAATTACTTTTCCCGCAATTGGAGGGTGGAAGGGCCGTGGCTAGGGTGGGTCTCCAGGCGCAGTAACCTCCACGGGGTGAGACCTGGGCAATCAATTATTTACTGTATAATTATTAAACGTTTAAGAGACGTTTGATAATTATGTGGAAAATAATTCGAGCGAATTGGCTGCGCATTGCACTTTCCCCACTCATTCCCTTTTTTGCTTCAGTCCCTTTTTTCCTCCATTCCCTTTACTGCTCTCGGCTCGGAGGAGCGATGGATGGCTGCCCCACAAGTCCGTATAAGCGTATTTGTTTATAATTTCTTTCAACAAATTCAATTATCTCGTGTTCTACTGGGCCGATTTTAATCAACGGCGTCACAAATGAAAAGGAAGAGAGTTAGCTAGAATGAAAAAATACACCGTTGCTGTAACTGTACGGAGTTTGCCGTAATAACAATTTCAATTGTTGAATTGTTTACAACAAATGAACTGCAAATGGAATAGTGTTCACACCAATTGGAGATGGTAGCTTATATGTCTGGCTTTAATTTATGTCCTCTGATGATTGATGTATCTGGCCTTCCAGTCCATATAATCGAATTTGTTTATAATCTCTTTAACAATTTCAATTATCTCGAGTTCTACTTGGCCAATTTTAATCAACCACGTCTCAAATTGAAGCTCTTGGTTCAAGGAACAATTTCTTTCTAGTTTAGAATAGCTCCTGCCTATAGTTACCGCGTAATTTTCAGACAAACACTTGAATTGTTTATAACAATTGAACCGCTTACAGAATACGCTTGAAATTACGCGGGTCTTTGCCATATTTGCAGTTCCTACTATGGTATCTCCAGCTATAAAGAATCCTTGAAACTACACGCGCTTTTATTTACCTTAAGTGTAGATTTGACCGAGGCCCGAGTAGTTTCTTTGATGACTGTATAGGTGGCGATACTAATGAGTCCAGATAAAGCAGGCATGTTGGTAGTTTAGGACACTGAGATGTAGTTGGCAGAACTAAAGGTCACTTTGTGTGTAGGTAATACAGGGATACGAGTGGTACGTCATTTGTACCTATATGGTTAACCTAATAAAGTTTGATTATTTATGTCCCCCTTTGTAAAGTTAAGATAATAATGCTTGAAAATTGATTTGTACTCTCATTGACATATCAATAAAGTGTTAGCAAAGCATGCTCTAATATGTATAGTGACATTGGAAGTTCCATTGTTCATTTCATTCTACAATAATCAAGCTCTTTAGCAAAGGTTAATACATGGCAAAAAATACATTTGCGAATATTTCTTTCTTTAAATATATATCTCAGCTTGTAATAAATACTTACTAACAGTAGCATTATCCTTTATTTTGGTCTCGCAGGAGTGAAAGTTGAGGTTAGTGTACATATAACCTATCTTTGCAATACTATCGTAACGGAACTGTACTGAAACGGAACGGGACTGAACGGGACTGAACGGGACTGAACGGGACTGAACGGGACTGAACGGGACTAAACGGGACTGAACGGGACTGAACGAGACTGAACTGAAACGGAACGGGACTGGACTGAAACGGAACGGAACTGAACGGGACTGAACGTGTCTGAACGGGACTGAACGGGACTGAACGGGACTGAACTGAACCGGAACGGAACGGGACTGAACTGAACCGGAACGGAACGGGACTGAACGGGACTGAACGGGACTGAACTGAACCGGAACGGGACTGGACTGAACCGGAACGGGACTGGACTGAACCGGAACGGGACTGGACTGAACCGGAACGGGACTGGACTGAACCGGAACGGGACTGGACTGAAACGGAACGGGACAGAACGTGTCTGAACGTGACTGAACGTTACTGAACGTTACTGAACGGGACTGAACGGGACTGATCGTGTCTGAACGGGACTGAACGAGACTGAACGTGTCTGAACGGGACTGAACGTGTCTGAACGTGTCTGAACGGGACTGAACGTGTCTGAACGGGACTGAACGGTCTGAACGGGACTGATCGTGTCTGAACGAGACTGCACGTCTCTGAACGTGCGTGAACGGGTCTGAACGAGACTGAACGTGTCTGAACGTGACTGAACGTTACTGAACGTTACTGAACGGGACTGAACGGGACTGAACGGGACTGAACGGGACTGAACGGGACTGAACGGGACCGAACTGAACCGGAACGGGACTGAACTGAAACGGAACGGGACTGAAACGGAACGGGACGGAACTGAAACGGAACGGGACTGAACTGAAACGGAACGGGACTGAACGGGACTGAACTGAACTTAACAATTTTTCTCTTTGCTGCTACATAGTTACTAATATTTTTTTTGTGTGTGCAGGTTTCACAGGCAAAGAGTAAGGACCATTGACCCGCCTTCTCATGGTGCATAAAAGCATGAAAGAAGAAAGAACAACCCTTGCCACATACTTTAGTTATAATAAATTGGATTATAAGAATAGCTTGTCACTATTAGCGCATAAGATTAATTTAGAACAATTGTGTAATTAACTGTTATATCTTAACTTTAATATTACTTTTACTACAAGTTCTACTATATGTTCTAAATATAAAGTTCAAAATACAATAAGTACTTTGGGCTTTATATATGCACAAGTTACACAATTGTTGTAATTTAAAATACGCTTCAGCAAATAATGTACGTAAATTCTGGTATAAGTTTTATCTGTAAGATATATTGTAAATTAACTTGAAAGAATAGTTCATAAGTATTAGTTTGTAAATTTGGAGTACCGCATTTTTGTAACTTGTATCTTCATTAATTAATTTGAATAAATCTTGAATGAAACGAATTCTACGCCTCTCTTTATTTTAACACCTTAAATATCCCTGAAAAGACCTAATTCCAATTCCTTAAACAAGTACTACCGTGCAGGAACTTTAATTGCAAAGTTCACAAGCGGAGAACTTGTAAAAATAGACCTCAACATTACTAAACATATTATACATAAAGCGCCTCACCAAAATTCAACCAGGTTGCAAAGAAATGCCTAGCGAAAATGAAATAGGGTTGCAAATAACACCTCGCGAAAACGCAACAAAGTTGTAACCAACGCCTCGGGAAAATATAAGATAGTTGCAAATAACGCCTAAAAAACCAACTAAGTTGCAAATAACTCCACATAAAAATGCAATTAAGTTGCAAACAAAACATCGCGAAAGCAAAGAAAAGTTTGCAACAACACTGCGCCAAAAAAATTGCAACAAAAATTTGAACCCTAAGGAAACGCAACAAAGTAGCAAAACTTCTCGGCAAAAATTTGCAAGAATGTTGCAAATCGAGCTCTACGAAAATCTAACAAAGTTGCAAACACCGCCTCGCGAAAACCCAACAACGTTGCAAAAATTCTCGAGAATAATTTGCAACAATGTTGCGCTAAAAATTTTGCAACAATGTTGCAAATTTTTCTCGAGAATTATCGCAACTTTGTTGCAAAACTTTTGACGCAACATTGTTGCAAATCTCTCTCTCGAATTTTGCAACTTTGTCGCAAATTTTTTGACGCAACATTGTTGCAAATTTTTCTCGAGAATTTTTGCAACTTTGTTGCAAAGTTTTTGACGCAACATTGTTGCAAATTTTTCTCCAGAATGTTTGCTACTTTGTTGCGTTTTCGCGAGGCGTTGTTTGCAACTCTGTTTCTTTTTTCGCGAGGCTTTGTTTGCAACTTTTTTGCCTTTTCGTGAGGCGTTGTTTCGACTTGGTTGTTTTTTCTTAGGGCTTAGTTAGTAACTTTTGTGCTTTTACTTAGGGCTCAATTTGCAACTTTATTGCGTTTTCTTGGGGTTCAATTCGAGACGAATTAATACGTTCTTAAATTTAGTCTTCGTCTTCCTGTTGCCGACTTTAATAAGGAATAGAACAATTTTTACAAGTTCTCTGCTTGTGAACTTTGCACTAACAGTTCCTGTACGGTAGTACTTGTTTAAGGAATTGGACTTCGGTCTTTTCAAGGATTGTTATCATGTTAAAATAAAAAGAGAAGTAGATTTATTCAAGAAGAAGATTTATTCAAATTAATTAATGAAGATACAAGTTACAAAAATGTTGCGAATTTAAACTTATAATCTAATACTTATGACCTATTCTTTTATATCTGTTTACAACACACCTTATAAATAAAACTTACATTACATTACATCAATCTACTATAACTAAAGTATGTGGCAAGAGTTAGTCTTTCTTCGTTCTTGGTTTTGTGCACAATGATAAGGCCGGTCAATGCTCCTTACTCTTTGCCTGTGAAACCTGCACACACAAAAAACATATTAGTAACTATGTAGCAGGAAAGAGAAAAATTGTTAAGGGATCTTGGCAAGACAAGGAAAGAAGTGTAGGTCAAACCAGATCAATAAGGGAAATAGTATTATTTAAAAAGGAATGAAACAAGTCTGGTAAGAGCGAATTTGACAAGAGCAGAAATATAGGAATTAATGAAGAGACTTAAAAGAAGAGACTACGAAATGCGGAGGCAGGAATGAGACATAAAATTGGAAGTCGCAAGATATAATGAAAAAATTAAGTATAATAGAACAGCAACACTACTAAAGTACCTGAGTAAGAATGGAACAACACATAATCATCAATTAATAATGTAGGTAGGATGCGAAAACATTAAAGGATGAAGAAATATTCGGGGAAGGAAGGTATAAAAGATGTGGCTCCAATAGATGTTAAGTAGATTCCATAAGCGGTTCATTTGTTTGAAAATTACACGGTAACTATACACGGGAGCTATTCTATACTGGAAAGATATTGTTCCTCAAATCAAGAGCTTCAATTTGAGACGTCGTTGATCAAAATCGGCCCAGTAGAACGCGAGATAATTGATTTTGTTTAAAGAAATTATAAGCAAATATCATTATATCGACTTGCAGTGGCACTAGATTTTGCGTTTGTTTTAGTATAATTTATACTCCGATTCGGAGTTGGCTTTCCTAATCGTCCCCAAAGCATTTACATATATTCTCACAATCGCATGAATCCTGTTACCAACACTACTTCAGTAAATAATAGTTCTTCAAGTGATCACTGTTCATGTGCAGAGGACGCTCGAATCAGCGTGGTTTTTCTGAGTCGGTATGTCAGTCTCGTTGGGCCACGAAAGTCCATAAGATGTCTTGTCTATTCCCATATCTTGCCTGTCTCAATGGCCCTTGGAAGAGAAAAACATGGCAGACCCTGAGTTAAAGCATTTATAAGGACGATCAGCTGATTCTATACAGATGGCGCTTCAATTGACGGAGTAGACGCGAGTAGTGTTCAAAATGGTCGGCAGTCCATGTGATGCCTGGATTTTTATAACTATTTAGTTGCGTCTTCACACAAAATGACTGCGGTTGCACAAGAGGACAACGAATTGAAAAGGTTACTCGGTAACCCAGCCAAAAATGTTATGGAGGAAGGTTCGATGCCTCCGCCGCAATCGGTAAACTAAGAAATATGGTCATGCCGTGTATATATCGTGTTGTGATTCATTCATTTGCTTCTTGTAATTCTGTATTTCAGACTAATGTACCGCGCCCGAGCACTTCGCAAAATGTCAATCCACAATTAACGATCAGTCCTATGACGCCAGCTAATAGTACAAAAGAAGTAATAGAGCCATCTTTACAGTAAGCAAGAATATTGATGCAGGCTTTCTTTGTTTTCATTTCAACAGAGAAATTAATTTGCTCCGATAAATTTTCCGAGATTCATATGTATTGATTTCTCGATGGAAAATGATTATTAATCTATTTTTCATTTATTCAAATGGTAATTTATATATACATCTTTTTATATTTTTTTTCAGAAATGTAGTTTCTACAGTTAATTTAGGCACTGAATTAAAACTTATGTATATTAATACAAGGACAAGAAATTCGGAATATAATCCAGCGAGATTTACGGGTTTGATCATGAGGATTAGAAATCCCAGAGCGACGGCATTGATTTTTCATTCTGGGAAGTTAGTGTGTACTGGGGCGAGGTGCGAGGAGGATTCTTACTTGGCAACAAGAAAATTCGCGAGAATAATACAGAAGCTAGGATTTCCGGTAACTAGTATTTTATATTATATGCTATGACTAACGAATAGATTTATATATTAAAAAAAGGCAAATTTTACTATATTGTATTTATATAATTGTAGGTAAAATTTTATAACTTCAAGATACAAAACATAGTTGCGACGTGCGATTTAAAATTTCCTATTAAGTTGGAAAACTTAAATCATATACATGGACAGTTTTCTAGCTATGAACCTGAGCTTTATCCAGGTCTTATATATAGAATGGTAGCACCAAGGGTGGTGTTGCTTATATTTGTAAATGGCAAGATTGTACTAACAGGTGAGATTCGTAAAGATAGCTTTTTTTCCAATTTCAGTGTCAATCAGGATATTTTTAATTACATAAAATGATGAAAATATCTCTATTTTAGGAGCAAAGAATCGAACCGAATTGCAAGATGCATTAAACAATATATATCCAATACTGAAAAGTTTTAGGAAGCAATAACAGTATTTTTTTTGTACTATATACTTTTTTACAAGAATATGCAATTTGTACAAGAGCAATTTACGTGCATCATATTCTACTTGTTCTAGTTAATTAAATCATGTTGATATATAATTTATTCGTGGGGCGAATCTTATTTATTTATACTAATTTTGTACGCTAATATCATTCTTTATTGACTATTGAAGAAATTGTAAAAATTTTATGCAGCAATGTAAATGTAATAATTACGTAGAAGTATTGTACAAATATCGTGTATACAGTCTACTGAACAAACGTTTTTGTATAGTTTATATATATACAACTTTTGTATTCAAGGAACTACATAATAAATATAACGTAATATTTTAAAATATACAGATATAGACGTGTATATATTTCTCACAGTTATAAAGGGTGAACGATATTGTATCACTATGAAAATAAAACGTAATCGATAAATACAGCTTTGTCTCACAAGTTGACATAGTTTAAGTTTATGTTATCGAAGGAAAACACGAGATTTATAGACAATTCAATTATTTAACATCCATATTCATTTGACAATGTAACAACAAAATATATATGAATATTTATATATAATTTTTAACGTAACACGTTTATAGGGAATGTGTTACATTCTTCATTTAATGTATCTAGACGAATACTGTGTCGATACATTACATCATAAAGTAATAATAGTAGTAGTATGATATTAAAATATTTCTGTAACTTTACATAGCACCCGGATTCTGCATTATGTAAAATCATTTCCTAGTTAAGTAATTCATCTATCATCCATACGCTTCGATTTTATTAAATGAAGAATTGGACTGAGGACATTCATTGATATACATATTTTGAAATGGTTTAATAAAACACCCTTGATTCGTACTTCGACGTCTCCTTTTTTCTCGATATGCCAGACGTTTCTATTTAATAAACGACGTTCAGACCTTTCTTCGCCGCGATCGGCAACTTTTCGCCTCGGAAAAACGGATTTTCCTCCTGCAGAAAATTCATACAACTTAGTACTTTCAACATATAATTATTATTAAAAAAATATAATATTTCGAACTGTCTAAAGCATTTTCTTCCATTTTAATCACTATTTGGGAGAATTTAAATATAACAATTAAGAAGTTAATACGATATTTAAAAATGTTTGCTTCCTCATTTTCCCTTGGGAAATTTGCTTTTGATTATTTGTAAATTTATCCAGGTAAAAGAAGACTATGCTAGAGCAATTAGATGCAGAAATAGCATTAAAAGATTTAAAAACACGTTAGACTTTAAGAGAATATTTCTTACAGCCTGGAACTGATCAACGATCTGGTTAAAATTGGAGTTTGGAATATGCATGCCAGGTAGACTGTTACTGTTTGCAGAGTCCACCGAACAATCCAGCATGTGTTCCGTATCGCACATACAATCCTGTGCGCTTTGATAATCTCGGCTGAACGTTGCTGTATTCTCAAAATTTATAATGCAGTTATTCTCATCTATTAACAAAAAATCGTTTTATATTACGGTTCCTTCTTTTACAATTTTATTGCAAAACTAAATTTTTTCACAGGCGATGAAAATTCTTCATTGATTATTTGTATCGGAAGATCAATTAATAGGATATTAGTCAAAAGAAAGTATAAAAAAGTCACTTACTAGTATATCCAGCCGGGCAAGGATTCGGCGGTGTGCAATACGCTGGCAAAGCATTTTCTTTTTCGTCTTTGATATTTTTTATGCTTCCAGGCTTGACTCGTTGTTTTTCATTTACTTTCTCGTTATTGCCGACACGTTGGTGACTCCACAATGTGCTATGTCGCAAGTATTCTTGGTCGCGAATGCTGGGATTAGGGTTCAAGGTGTCTATGCCATCATAATCAGCGGGCAGTTCGATAGGAACTTCCTTCGGTTTGTCTTGATACTCCAAATACGAGTCAGCTGCATCCGCGAGTTCATTGCCCATCTGATTGATCAGATCTCGTAGAAGAGTATCAGTTAATAGTTGCTCCTCCTGCAATCAGAATGCAATCGTTTGCTTTTTTTTCGTTGTATTTATGATACAGTAATGATTTACTAATTATTTATTATCCACCAGCGATGCAATTTTGTGTTCGTTAAAAATTACTGTTTCAATCGTTGCTTTAACATCGTGCGATATTTTATATTGTTACCAGCAATGGTTTTGGAATTTTTATTGCTATTGTATGTAGAAATGTGTTGAAGAAGTTACCCTAATTGGGGAAGGTAGATATACTGATGCCTGAACAGCAACAGCCACGGAAAGAAACAGGATCCTATGCATATTTTCGAAGAATATCTGAAACGTGTAGAAAATTGTGCACCTGATTAAAAATTTTACATTAATTATATGTTGATTGGAGTTAATTAATATTGTAACATGGTAAAATTGAAGGATTTTACGAAATTACTTGTGATTGCATTATTTATAAAAAAGAATAATTATACAAATTTTTACCCCAAATTGTTTTCTTACAAATGTATGGCGAATATTTACTACAATAATTTCTGAAAGCGTTGCGTGTTTGCGTAAAAGCCTCTTGTCTTTAATTTAAAAATAATTATTGCACAATAAGATACTGCAAACGAATTGTTTAAGTAGCATACAATATTGAATGCATTACTTCTTCTCTATGATAACATATTTTTTATTTTAATTTTTTCCTTATAGGTAAACAATTCCTTCAAATTTGACCCTTTTGTTCTTGGAACAAATTGAACATTTTCACGTTTCCGAACACAGTTACGAAATACAATTCATTTAACGTATTAAATATATGAGACATGGTGCGTTTTATAATAACTATAGAAATCTACATTCGATAAGTTTATCAATTACCAGAACTGTTACGTAACATTGCTACACATATTACGTAAAAATAAGTCGTACGCTTATATTACATTATACATATAATATATAATTTAATACAACAATGGACGTAACAATAAACTCCACCAATGAAAAGGACAAAATGAAATCGAAAAGAGCAGCAATACAACACGTCGTAATACCTAGTACAAACGTGAACTATTATACAGTCTCAACCCTTTATCGATACCGACAAAGGACCAACCCCCATAATTTTCACACCTACGTTAAACGAACGTCTACATTAAATGATCCTAGAAATATCTATGAAATACGCGATGGTACGTTCCAGTTGGATTCATTTTAAGCCGTACTTACCCAAAATCACAAGGTAGCGGAGAGAATACACGTCTAAAAGATCGTCGACAGGGTCCCGCGAGTGCTGGGTGGCTCGGGTTTGTCCGGACACGCGTTTTCGCTCAGCGGAAGCGGCGCTGTGCTCGTTCGCAATCGTGGTATTGATCATATTTTCCGTGTCGCTTTCCCCTGTTTTATCACCCGCTATACCCACCAACGATCCGATCTCGCGGCCCACATTTGTGAAACCGACTTACGGGCAAAGGTCGGTTCACAGGCGAGCTTTCTGACGAGCTTTCTACGATTGAGTCCGAGTATCTGGTACATTCTGCAACTTCTGAAAGGAATAGGAGTATTCCTTAGCCTTTGACGTATCGGTTGCTTACGGGGGATGCTAGAGGTTTCGGGGGAATAAAATCGTTGCATCGTACCCTTTTTTAGGCCGTGCTATTATTTTGGAGAAGCAAATGGACATGTCGTGAATAATGTGTATATCTTTTATGTGGGTTTGGGGATTGTAGAGATACGAGTACA
Source organism: Nomada fucata (assembly GCA_948146005.1). Classification (NCBI taxonomy): domain Eukaryota; kingdom Metazoa; phylum Arthropoda; class Insecta; order Hymenoptera; family Apidae; genus Nomada; species Nomada fucata. The sequence continues at coordinate 9,230,684 of OX411275.1, read as the reverse complement.
CTTTGTGATAAAGAATATGCTTGGTACAAAATGTTTACGGTACTTGGATAATATTTTATTGGTACTGCTTCGGGTAGTTGATAGCTTGAAACATAATTTTATACTTGGAGGACTTTATTTTTCGTTTCTATAGGCATGTGGATTTCGAGAGACATGAATAATCTGCTTGATAATAAGATTTCTCTTGATAATCAGATATTTTAATAATATTTTCGGTCAATGGATTGAAGTGTAATTTTACTTATGAGATTTTATGGGACCATGAGACTTTGGTGTGCGAGGTTCTGGAATTTTTACAGCACGTCAGGTGGAGGAATGGCGTATAGTTACTATATATTTTAGAACCAAGCGATTCTGGGACCAAACCGTTATATTTTAAAGTATTTTTCTTTTTATATATAAGGTTTATATAAGGTTTTTATAAGGATAATAAAGTTTGTGATTTTGCTGAGTTTGCTGTTTTAACCAAATACCTACTATCGAGAAGCCTGCAACACGAAATGGAATGGACCACTATTACAAGGGCTAAGAGATCAAAAGACCCTCGGCCCTTATTATGGTTGTATATAAATGTTCGTTAATTGTCTGGCTTTACAAACTTCTAATTCAATTTGTGAAATCGAATCGTTATCGTGGTACCGCTGGGCAGTGAAAGTATACTCTATCGAATTATATTCTCATGCACCGAATATTCGGTTTTATTTGCAAGTCAACAATTCCATTTCTTTACGCGATGTCGTAGGACAAAAAATCCGCGAGTTTTACTAAATACGATTAATCAGATGTATAAAAAGGTTGTGAGGAATTTGATAATAAACAATGTGCTGCGACTTCGATTAAATAATGGAGCAACAATATTCAACAGGTAACAAATACTTGAATAATATATTAATATTAATAATATTTAATCAATAGTAACTAAATCATTTTTATGTCGCTCTTAAATTTGTTGATTGATCGTCCTAAAGCTTATCAAAATTTAATAGACGAAGTATATGTGTGAGACACTGAAACTGGGTTAATAACTTAAGAAATCAAATATCACGAAAGTAGGCTTCTGCAATAAATTACTCACTTCGCTTCTGGTTGAGGAAACAGTGATTAAACATTTTGTTTTAAAAAAGAAATATTCTTCTTGCTTACTTCGATCCTAACGATTCTGTGCGCTATTGAAATATTTCTATTTTTCTTGTGCCACAAATTGCTACAATTTCAATTCATTTTCTTTCATTTTTATTAAGGAGAAAAATATCGGAATGTATATTCTGTATAGGAAGAGGGAGAAGAATAATAAACGAAGAAACAGAAGATTCCTTTCCTCGAAGGAAAACGAGATAAAGGAAATGTTATCCGATTATCAGATGCAGCTTCTTATTTGATGTCTAGATGGCAATCCGCTTAACAACCCCTATTTGACAAATGCTTTATATCTATATAATCACGTAGTAGATTAAGTTTCGAAATTTTGCATTCCACTCTTCGAAGCTCCGTACACGTAAATTTGGCATCGAGCTTATTTTCGGAACACATATATTTTTAATATCGCAGACACATAAAATTTTATAAATTGCTTTTTCAGCGTTGTTCAATATTTAATATTGACATTTATATATTTTAATATTTAAAAAGATTCTTCGAAACTAAAATTCATACAGCATAAATACCAGCTCCGATGCGCAATGGTTCAATAGCATTGCAAATGACGCTCTGCCATTGTGTCAACGAGTATGAGCCTTGTCACTTACGTCAATGGAAATGTTATCGGCAGTTAAATGACCAAACCGTTCGAGGGATGCGTGTTAATTCATCCGGCAAGGGGGAAGTTTTTACTTTGGCTCGTTTCCGTGTCACGATCACTATTCTCGATACACATCCACGATGATTCGTGCTTGCTCGACGCGAAAGGGTGCTTCTGTCCTTCCTCTTTTTGTTTCAAACAGTTTTGAACGGTCAACAGCTTTTGTTTCCGAAACGATGCGGTAACGCACGCAATGATATACAAAATTCAGACTCACTTTTTAACATAGCATGTGAGTTTGCATTCTCAGGTGCACCATTGCAGTTACTTAAAAACTGAAGTCCCGGAGAGTCAGATGTTCGCGTTCGATGCAACGCTCCCCATTAAAATTCTGTTCTACTTGGAACCAAACAAAAGGCTTATCTCGTTCATTTACAGAGTTCATTATAAAACAAAAACGGCGTTCTAACGAAAAGAAAACGGTTCATACGAGTAAACACGTAAAAAGCAAAATTAGAGCAATTATTTTTCCTTCTTATCCTTTAAACAATTAAAAGCCAGTCGATTGTTAATTATTACAATAGAAATTGCACTCTGTACGAAAATTAACAAACCCAAACATAATATTTCCACCGCACCGTAGCATCCACCTGAACCCTTAAGCTCTATTAAAAACCACTCCAATAAAGAGACTGCAAATTCTGCCCTTTCCAAACTTTATTTCCCAAATCGTTCCAATCATCATAACAGTTCGCGACGTGGTTCATCGTTGTCCAATGACCACCACCGTTCCGCCCGCTTTCCTTTGGAAATTCGTGGCCGTTGCATGCTCTACCTTTTTGCATTTCACAAATGATCGTACCTGTCGCAATAGGCCAGGACCTTTTTCTTTCGCCGGCTGCGTGCCGGCTGGCGTTCCCGAAGCGTAGGAGGCGTGGGGTTGTTACGCTGTGTCTCGTCGTCACGAGTATTGATCCCCCTGGAGCCACTGTGTACGTGAATGGGCTATAACCGTCTCACCCTGGATCCTGGAAACGCGGATCTCCGTCCCTGTTCCGCTGTTCAGCCTCTTTGTCCTCTTTCGGGTTGGATCTGGGTCCGTTTTATGCGGGTCGGTCGATTCTTCGTTTCGGAATGGTTAGACGCGTGTCCCTCCGCCACAGCTTTGATTTTATTTCACTTCCTACCTTGACTGTGACCTGTTTTTTCGTTTCCCCGATCTTTCGTTCGTCCGATCAGACATATCGATATTGGTTCCTTGCATTGGGTGTTTTTTTACGATTCTAAGACGGATGGTAGTAATAATTATGATGGTATACTTTTTTGCAGTTTCACTTTATTGCTCTGTTTTTTCTATAACAATTAATTCTCGTAATTTCCCCATATGCCTTGGAAATGAACAACCGGCACGAATAATTTCTTTGCCGATACTTTCCCTTCAATGATATTCAATCGAAGTAGGAATAATAATCGTGAAGTATTCATTTCTTTAAATTCTATGGAAATCTTTGTGTCAGCAAGCGTTGATATTTTCTTCTATCTCCCTCTCTATTTTTTCTGCATCTCGGAAAAATGTTTGTTCTTTCGTTTCGCGAAATCTTCTCCCGGGCAATTTACCCTTACTCCCATTTCATTCGTAATGTCTGAATGTCGGTAATTGCATCTGTCATTTGAAGTGAGGTCACGTGAAACGCTGCTGGGTTTTTCGCTTGTCCGCGTGCCTCTTTTCAACACCATCCTCCCTCTTTTCTTTTTTTCCTTTTTTCTCATCCAACACCCTCCCCTTTTCACGGGACCCTCGCGTACGCCGCGCCGCACTTAAGCCAAAGCACATTAGCATATTTGCTAGGCCCTCAATTTTGCTATCCGACCCCTGTTCCAACTTAACGAAGTTAGCTCGTTCGGTTGAAATCAGTTTATCGCAAACTTTCTTCTGAACATTTGCGGCTGATGAGTTGTCTTGTTTATGGCATCCGTGGCATTAAACGGTACACGAAATCGATGAAACCTTTTGGCAATATTGCAACCATAGCTGCGCATCGAGATATCGATATTACTGTAAAGATAAAGTACGGTGAATAGAAAAGTAAACGCGAACGTGAATAATAAATATTCTTGCATCCGTTTAGAATTGTTCTTGACAATTTTCGCGATAAAGCAAGACGGAAATATTTCATTACGTTAGTTCGATGTCGTTAATTTGAAATTAAACGAATTTCAACAGGGGCATAGCGATTAAAATCATTTGATTGTTCCTATTTCAGGCGGGACAATCGTCGCGGTGTACTGCTTTAATTGAAAATACCACAGAGTAAATGAAGTAAGAGATGGTTACACGGTTACCAGTTATACCAACATAAATTTAACTATTCCGACACTAAGTGGATCCCCAATTTCATTAAGGTAGCATCTTCGCGTTTATTAATCGCGTAACAGTGTATTTTAAGCACGATAAAATTAGGGCGAGCAGGTTTTAAGGAATTTCGGGATCGTATTCATTGAAACTTATTTTGAATAATGTATATGAATTGGTTATTTCTAATCGAATTAATTTACGGTAACATATTTTAGATCGACAATGTTGAATCTAGTTTAAAATAAGATTAAGTTTCGATTATATTTTCCACGTGTTCCCCCTGTCATAATTTAACGAAATTGCAATATCAAGTCGAAATAATTTTTTCTTCAATCATCTGTATAATGGGTTAACTTCAATTCATACTTCTGCGACAATTACGAAGTCTATCACACAAGAGACGCAAAATGTCGATTGTGGGCGAAGCGAAATTGAAAATCTCAGATAATGCGAGACATTAATTTGATATCCTACGTGTAGGTGTGATATGACCGAAGAAATTGCGCATGCACGATTTAAAGCTCATCAAACGTTTGTGGTAAAGCGAAAGAGAATCGATCTTCCAACTAACCTTCTCAAACCTTGTTAAGTGCCCCCGCAAACGATTAACACGGAACGATCATATTATTCAAATTATCATTAATAATATTAATCTAACGTCAAACAAATTATACGCGATATTACGGTCAATAGAAACCATATGATTTTATTCTTTCCTTTAAAACGTTACGAATCTACAAAAATGTAAACTGCTCGATCGTCAAGTCTATAATAATTAGGCTTGGCCTTTGCACATCGAACAATAAAGATTTCACCTACACCATAAAAATTATACTGTTAAAATTATCAATTTTTTTTACGTCAAACGTATTACACCGATCCTTCCTTTAACCCTTTCGCTATAGAGGATAAATAATAAACACCACCCCATGTTCAGCAACGATTTGCTAAACAGCTATATAAACTACGTAAACATCCTTTTCAACAATGTGTCGCTACTGCAATTATTCATATAAACTTTGCCTTAAGTAATTGAACAGTGTACGGCTTTCCGATATTAATCGAAATCGTATTAATCAATGTTTCGTGTATCGCCTTTGATATTCATTTTGCCATGGTTCCAGAGCGAAAGGGTTGAAGCGTCGCAAGTCTTTGCCAGCTGAAATTTCGCAATTGACAATTTCGTAATGATTAGGATTCGTCTCGGGCGACCAGAAATGAAGCTTCCAATTTCACGAAACTCGGCCAACGTATCGACGTGTTCAAGCCACTTTTGGGCTTCAGTTTGGAAAAGCGAATTCACTCGGTGCTGCAGGAGTTCGCCTGCAATACAAAGTCACGTTATTGCGGGCGATTTCCACGCGTGAAGAAATTACTGGACGTAGCCGCCGCATGGGCCGCCTGTTTCGACGTTTCTGCCAAGGATACGGACGTCAGGAAAGAAGTGATTAAGCACACGATCGAATATCTGGTGAAGGATGGCCTGGTGACACAATTCGCGAACCCGGTCGTATTGAACACCGGGCCGAATAAAGTGGATCCCGATTCCTTGGCCGTCGAGCAGAACGCCTTGAAGAGCATGAACGTCTGGAGGTTTATTAACGAGAGAGACTATTGGCTGTGCCAGGATTGCGCGTTAGTAGAACGTGTTTACAGATTGAGGTAGAAATTCTGGTTGTGGGATTCTAGGATTTGTATGGATGGAAAGTACCTGTTATCAAAGTAGAATATTATTGGACTTCTGGTGAAAATGATTGAATTTGTTGGATCACTTACACGGAAAGAAAATCTATTGTTCCCTTTTGTAATTGAACTTTAAAAGATCTTGTCAGTTCTTGCTATTACAATCGCTGCTAAAATTTGGGAACTTTTTATTAAGTTTTTCGAATTTAAATGGTTGGCTGATATTAGAATTATCGGGTCTCTGTAAAGAAATGTTTTGAGACGAGGAATTGCGTTAATTATTCAATTAATCAAATAATGTAAAATATTGGCGATATTGATAGATACCGTGGGACAAAATTAAATTCTCCCCTTTCGTCTCGCTCAATTGGATCTTATTCCAATTGGAATAATTATCAAGTAAACTTCGTATCTTCACGGGAGCTTTATTTTGCAGAACAACTAACGGTGAATCAGGAATAAATGCACAACTCCCTCGATGCAGCAACGAAAACTCTATCAGCGATCTGGACGTCGAAGTTGGCTCCATTTCCATTGAACCATCAACTCTTTACTGCACCTGCGGTACAACTACCCCCTGCAATGAAAAAGTCGACAGTGCAAATCCATCAGAAATAAAAGTACATACTAGAAATTTCGAAATTATTTTAGAACCGCACCAAGATACCTCGGACTATCCACAAAGCAGCCCAGAAACTACGAACAACCCTAACCGTTCCTCGGAAAAATCAAATTTGCACAACTTCCAAATCCTACAAAAAAACGATACTGGAACAAATTGTGCTTGTAGAAAGCCAATGAAGAGTAAAAAACCACCGCAGACACGTAACAGCAACTCTAACTCTATCCAAGCAGCATTAAATTTCTGCAAAGAAATCCCTCGGGATTTCGTCATTTCTAATCACCAGATGACGACAGAAAATATGCGAACATTAAATACGGCAACGATGCGTAACATTAATCGGTGCACATTTCCCAGAAACTCGAGGATAAAAATTCACGTTCACAAAACGACGAGCACCGGTTGTTTGAAAGTTACAGATCCAGCGAGGGTGTCGCATCTCTCGTTGCCTTGCAAATCGAATCAATTGATCGTACGATTATTCGAGGCTGATCCAACGTTGTCGGACTCTTGTTTAATTCTGATGAAGAGAAAATTCGAGAACGATATTCGCAACGCTTGCTCCTGCATCAACGACATACTGAAGAAACTGGAGGCATCTGTGATCAAACAGCTGTGCTTGAATTGTCTGATTCGACCAGGACGGGTCGACTTGAATCTACGACAGAAGGCTAGAGGAGCTTCAAATGTTCGACGGTTCTTGGCACGAGTTCCAACCTGTAGCAACGTCCATAAACGCGATTCTTGCAACGGGGACAGAGAAAGCTGCGACAAACCGCGGGGACGATTTGAAGAGCCAGAGTGTCCCAAAGATCTTGATCCCTGTTGCTGCAGAGAGGCAACGAAACGCGAGAATGATATCGATCAGAGGCAAGCCGCGTTCTTTTCTACTTGCTCGAATCTAAGTTTAACGAAAGGGAAAAACGTCTGCCCAGAGACAAACGTAATTGAGAATAATGAAACGAGCGAAGAGGTCACTTTCGTGTGGTGTAGAACAATGAAGGATAATGCGGATTTTGCATTGTCCACGGAATTAACGATGTGCCACGAAGAAGAAGAAAAATCTGTTGCTCCTGTTCAAATCCAGCTTGACAAAAAGTTTAGTAAGCTTGATGAAGAAACGGATACAGTATTTTTGAACAGAGGTAGTAGAGAAGAAAGACGCGAGGTTATCAATAAATCGTCCAAGCCCGGAGAAATGGTAAATGCAAAAGGAATTGTAAACGAAGAGAAGCGAACGTGCGATGATTCTGATCTGAGGACGACAGCGTCCTGCGAATTTACTTGTAACCGTTCCGATAGTTCGATGGAAGGTGACTGTATGGAGAAATGTTCGACGACTGGATGCAATCCTGAAAGGTGTTTCTGTCATGTCCCTTGCACAAGCCCAATAAATAAGGAACAACAGTGCGCTAGATTGGAAATGACGAATTTCGCTGGCGGCGATGAAACTGTGGATTGTTTTTCTGGATTACACGAAGACTACGCTAACACGAGGGAACCAATTTTAGAAATAAAAGAACGCATTTCAAAGGCAACGCGCTGTGCCTCAGAGAGGAATGTTTCCTGTTCAGAAGTACGGCAGAAGGTTTCGATAAAGGAAGAAAGAATTTCTGAATTGAGTGATAAGGATTTATTGATGGACCGTGCTGAAGAATCGGGAGCAGATATCTCGCATAAGGAAGAGAGAAATGGAAGTGTAACAGAAGTAGAAGAAAAATACAGCATAGATTCCATTTGCCCACCGAATTCGTTTTTCGTCGACAGTAGCTGCGACAAATGTTCCTGCTGCGGAGACGATCTCTTCAATTCCTCTCTTAACGAAGAGACTAATAACGTCGCAGCAAGGAATATCGTTGAATGCACTGCGCGTAAGAAAAGTCTGAACTTCGAAATGGTCGAGAGTTCCAGTTTAATTTCCAACGAAAATATAGCTACAACGGATGACCCGAGAAATATATCGACACGACCGTGTTCGAAAATGAACATCAATAGGAAAGCGACAAACGAATCGAACGTGGCGTGCTCCGTCAATGATCGATCTTCTAGAACGATCGATTGTAATCGAACCGATAATCCACGAAAACGTTCAGAAAATTGTCAGAAAAATTCGATCGGGTCCAAAGGTGACCACGAAGTCGCGCCAATTGACAATCATTCGAGGGCATCGAAATATTCCACAGAAAATCACCCTTTCGTCCCCGAATCTCTGTTCGTATTTTGCAGAACAACAGATTCGAAACGGTTTTCGTCTGAGTCATGCTCCTCCATCGAGGAGGAAACTTCGACTACCTATTGCTCCGCGAGAAATCGAAAAGTGAACGAGAAATTGAAGTCGTCGTGCGAGCGACCGATATTGCAACAGTGCGGCAGAAAGTCAAATCATTTTATTAAATCTCACCCTTCGTGTCCCACGAGGAATCTTCATTGCACGAATTCCACGAGACATAAAACGCGACGCAAAATGGGCAAAGAAGATGGCGATCGCGCGGCTCCTCGATACAAAAATCGTTTATGGCGTGGATCGATCGTTCCCGAAAGTCTATGCAGCTCGTTTCCGGCCATCGATCGGATCAAGTATCTAATTCGTAAGAAATTACGTAAATTGCTTCTCGCAGAGCAGGACAAGGGAACCGGTACGTCGAAAACGTTTCTAAGAAACGACAGGTACCTCGTCAGCATATCGAGTGGGAAACTAAACAAGGGAAGAATAATTCGTGAATCCTGTTCCACTCGTTGTCCCTTTACAACCAGAAATCGTTACGACTCTGGCGGTGCTCCTGACAAAACGTTCACCGAAGGAAGCTTCGAAAAGAAGAAGAGAGAAGCGTTTGGCGACTGTATTAAAGAGAAATGTCAGAAAATCATTCCGGGTCGTGATGCGTTCAAAAGAATGAAAATAATCAAGGCGTCGATGTCTTTGGGTCAAAAGTATAGCTCGAAGTCGACGGACACGCAGGATCTGCTTGGCGAGAAGAGCGAGGTACTTGCGAAAGGTGAATGCCAGGCGAAAAGCAAGGAAAGATTTTCTATCAAATCCCCGGTTGTCAATAAAAAGCGTTCGAGTATCCTGCCGTTGAATACGACGGGTATGATTTTATTGGAGGACGACGAGGATTATTGGAGAGAAAATTTGATACGCAAGCAAAATTCTAATGCGAAGAGGAATGGTAAGAGTGCGAAGAATTGTTATTTGGATTCGAATTTGTCGAAGGGCTGCTGCGGAAAGAATAATTGCCGGTGTAGCTATTCGGAACATTCTGGCCGCAGAAAGAGCGTGAAGAGAACGTTACTGGAAGAAACGACACGTCGTGATAAATTTCAAACAACCGGGAAACGTTTGTTTAACGTTCAAGGGGATCGTGTGGAGGATTACAATTTCGTGAATTTTCTCAGCGACTACGAGAAACGTATCAACGACCTGGACGCCGATTTCAGATTGAAATTGTTGCAATACGTCGCACTGTGCAGGAGCGTGAAGAACTCGTTGATTAAGAGACTACAGTTGGATGACGTTTACGAGGTCAGCTCGAGTTCCGTGTAGGGAAAGGGATGACTTTGTGATTAATGACAGAACGATGACTCGAAAGGGGCCATTGGAATTTAGGGGTTAAGCGATAAGTGCGGGATAAGATGGTTTTATATGTATTGAGTTTTATATTAACATATTTCTTACCGTCTTTTCTTGATTTTTAGTCTAAGGGGTGCTTGTTACATGTCCGATTGTAATATATTGCTTTATTCGTTCCTTTAAATATAATTTGCCATGTTACTCTAGGTAGTCGTCTTGATTCTTGGTAAACGACAAATACATTCATCTAAGAATCATACGATACGCAGGATATCATACGAAATTCGTGTGTCTAATTTTCTAAATAAATTGTGATGTCCAATAAAATAGTAATTCAATGAATGCAAGGCTTCTGTGACAAAAGAACGGTCTCAATTCGAACAGCAAAGTGCCAATAAAACACGAACGATCGTTTCGAGAAGAATACTTGCTGTTGGAGCCTTATCATTTATCACGATAAAATGATAGTGAAATTCGAGTTATTTAAGGCGTGCCGGCCCCGGATAGGAGATAAAGTATTGTAGACCAACCATTGAGAGCAGCAGCATCCAACCCTCTGGCCAGATCGATATTTCCTGGCAACCACCAGAGAGGGTGCCCACCCCAGTTACTCTGTGTTTGTAACAATGCAAGTCGGTTCCTAACTGCTAGCGAAAGATTTGAGCCGTCGATATATACGGCATTTTCCCTTATCCCTTTCGATGACAGGTCAGCTCGTTTAGGCTTGGCGGAGCAAACTAACGTACATGCACGATGAAATTTTCCGTGAATTTATTGGATGTTTGGAACGAATGTTTTTGATATTAAAGGGTTCACCAAGACGTGGAGAGACTATTTCAGTGTTATTAGGGGAGAGTTGATCACTCTTAAAGTCGATGGGCGATGAACGTTAATGGGAAGGGAATGTGAAGCTTGGTGATTTATGGTAGGTGTAGCTAATGGTAAGCGTGTGCAATGTAATGTTTAGAATTGGTAATTGGAGTGACGAGGAAATTAGAAGCGGAAGCATAGAATTAAAGTTGACGTTCACGAATAATCGTCGATGCTCTGATGCGTGTAAAATTAGAAATTGCAAACGCCTTGATTGCAGGTATATAAAGAGTAATTTAGAGTCGGATAAGAAATGCGGTGCCAATAATTAGAAGTGAATCTATTTCGAAAGTGTTCGTTTAAAAATACTTTACTTTGCTGGATCTCTAATGTAAGAAATGTTTGCGATGGCCGGTTATTAATGTTGCGATGAAGAATTTAATTTAATCCGCTGGGGACCTCATAGAATTTAGCAAGTAACATTATTTATACCTCAGTTTCTTTTTTCTTCCGTTCATGCTTTAATATTCTGCTGCAGCTACAAATATTTTTCTCATAATAAAGTGTTTATACTCCGAATAATTATTATCAACTTATATCTTGGAAGAGTTGTCTGTCACGTGTACGTTGTATATGTATAGAAATTTGCGAAGAAGAAAAGATTATTCGCGTACATTTTGTCCGTAAGAAAGGTATTAAAAATGATATTGAAATGAATATTTGTAAAATGATATTCCACTAGTTATCTTTGAGAAGATGGCTTAAGTACTAATTTATTTTTATTAAACTTAATTGTGTCCGCGTGTGAGTTTTACATTGAAGTATTTAAGTGCTCGAAAATGAAAGTTATAAAACCGGTTTGGGCAGTCTGATAAATCGCCGCAATTTACTGCAGTAGAAATGGACAACGATCAGACGAGACGCGAAGGGGGAAACGATCCAGTGGAATCAGACAGGTTTACACCGACCACATATTATCAGGCATCCTAAATATTCACACATTACGTATTGCTCTATTATTTGTAAGTACTAGATAAAATGTAATCAATTTTTTCGCCGAGTTCTTTTTTATCAATGTTAAAAGATAATTAATAGTTAAAATCTGAATAGTTATGAAATATCAGCAAATCACTATAGATTAAATTAGACTTTTTTTTAGATTTCTCAGTCGCAGAAATATACCAGGATAATACAATGTACGGAATAATGTTTTTTTTTAATATTTGGGAAATTAATTTTAAATTATGAGTACGTTTAATTCCAGAATAATTATATGCAAGTTTATTACAGAAATACCGCGAATTACTAATTGTAAGTAGATTGCAGTGGTTTCGTGTTACTATCTAAATTTTAAGAATTCCATTAATTCAATGCTTATCATAGAGAAGAATTGTAATAAAAAAGGAGTGTATCGCAAATACAAACGTACAAAACGAAAAGTTTCTACCCCATTGTCAGTATATCGAACTTTACATTAATACAAAGAAACAGTGATCTTTCCACGTTCAGAAATGCGAGCCTAAAAATTCGACTACAAGCACCAACCTAGGAAAGGAGAGACGCCATCCAACCACCCACGCACTTTTTTATATTTCCAAACGATTAACCACCCCATTCTCCTCATACTTTCCCCTTTAAAATACAAAGGCGCAATTTCTGCGAACGAACGTATTGCATTCTACATTATACAAAACAAGGTGAATTATATATTCCATTGAGAATAAAGCATATCGCCATAAGTTTCATGCCATTCCACCAAACTTCAAAATCACGACCAACATCCAAATAAAAAGAAAGGTCCCTTCAATAAATAAAAAGTAATCCACTGAACAGAAAACCCCTGTCCACTGATTTAGATGTTACCAATTCTCACCCTGCCCATTTTCAGCCCCATGACAAACCCCATTACCCCAGCATCATAATAGACCTCCCAAAATAAAACGAAATCGTAGGCAAAATTGAATCAAATCGGAAACCGAAAATCCCTCACGATCCACCCATCCCTTCAACCAGAACTTCGTTCCCAGTCGTCCTGTTCCTACCCATCTCCAGGCCAGTTGCAGGAGGGCAATTTTTTAACTCACCACGTACCACGGGTGTTGAATTACAGGAACTTACGTAAGTAAGCTGGAGAGATCGAGGCCCGTCGACGAAGATACGCGGACATTAACGTTAATGCCGTTACGATTCCAGTTCCTGCGTAAAATTTTGTTGTTGCAAAACTGCTGGTCGGGGTACAAAGCCCCGCCTGGGGTCGATCTAAAGGGGGTTGCGACCAATTTCGATTGGCCAGTGATATCGATGCGTCGCCGTACACTGCCCAATGGCGTCGCGACGCTCGCTTGCGCGGACGCCGTGGCCAGAAGCTGACTTCGCGGTACCCCGCCGCTGCCGCCGTCAACGACGACGACGTCAGGCGACGTCGACGACGTTCTCCGTCGCGTACCCCGCGCGCTTCCGCTACCCACTCCGCACGTAACCATATCTGGACTTAATTATTGGTGAGTGGTGCGACTATCTGGTTTCTTTGTAATTTTTTCTCTCTGTTTGTTTTTTTATTTCGTTGAATTTTCCCGACTTGGCACGCCACGAGTCGGTTTTTCCTTTGGCCGATGGAAAATTGCGATGGGTGGCTCGAGGATTTCCTTGTGCGGCCACCGCGAGCGAGGATTCTCGTGAAAGAAAGGCGAACGAAACGGCAAAGCCATGCAATCGATGTTGTGATATCTTTGGAGTGTGATAAGTGAGGTGTTCCAGACAGAAATTTTGGTAAGGCGCGAGGTTCGGCTGGGTTTTATTGTTCGAACCTTGACGTGGATCTTCGTTCTATGGAGACGGATTTTCATTTATTTTTCATCTACAAGGAAGATCATCGTCGTCGTTGGTTTGTCGGGGGTCAGTGTAATTTTCGGTGGAGTTTCGATGGTGGAATTCAATGGTGCGAGTGAAAGTGTACAAATGGAGGATTCGGATGGATCGATTCGTTCAGTGAATCGTGAATCTACATGGATGTAGCCTGGGTGATTTACCCAAGGTCGGATCGTGGAAATGTCAGAGATCAGAGAAATGTCAGCGACTTTTTCGTATTGATCTGCCGGGGAAGTGCATCAAAGGCACCGGGTTCATTTCATTCAACACCCTCTTTCGATTTAGAGGCTTTAAAAAGACGGATAAGTCTGGGTTCCGTTTTCGTAGAAGCCCTTGGTGCAGCAAATCATTTACTATTTCGGTGATAAAATTTGTAGAGATACTCATAAGTCTAATAAAACGACAATTGTAATTGAAAGTTAAAATATACGGCTGAAATAATTTCAACTTAATCTCGAACTTAATCTAAAAAAAAAACTTATGTCATAAATATGTAGAGATCGGTATTTCGACAGACATTTTTTTAATTCATTCAATTTTGCAAAATTATATATATATGTATATACATATATATAAGTATGTATATATATCACACGATATGTTTCATTGGTTTTATTTTATTCTCTTATTAATATATTCTCAGTAATCAATATCCTCATTTCTTGATCATAAAGGATCAAGAGAATATTCTAGTCGCAATTGTTTATACGTATGCAATTGTTATAGTATACGAGAAATTTATACCAGCTCCATAAATGAATATGTCCAGAGTCAGTGTTCAAGCACAAATTTTTACGTGAGCGATGAAGCACGTGTGAAACGCTATTTTCCATTTCCTGTTGAAAATTCAAGGAAACTGATATCCCATAAGGGGGTGCAGCGAGTCCATTAAGTAGAATCGGTCGTTTCCATCTTCGTCGTTCCACCCCAACTCGTTAACACACGTGCTGTGCATTTTCTGCCTTTTGTCTGTCACGTGCCATTTTAATATCCGCCAGCCATTGTCATGCGAGAATGTCCTCTAATATGTCTTTTTGTGATAGGATCGCTAATGGGAACAACAATTTTTTTACCGTCCATGCCCGTAAACCGATTGATCGCTTTCTTAAAAGCAGCTTCGTCGGGAGAGATTCTTGCCGTATAAAAATTTGATAAAGTTTTGACGACAGCATACGACGAAAACAGAATATAGTTGGCTAATAGTTCGAAATCAATTATTACATTGTTCCAGTATTGAATTCGCAGCTCCTTTGTTATTGATTAGTTTTAATATTAGTTTTAATAAGACATCACTTATCACAAAGTATGGATAAATCGTTTTTAAATCAATAACTTTTCATTCAGCTGACAAAAAATAATAATCACTTCCTTCGTACATCGTATGAAGTAATGTGGCAAAAGTTTACGCACCAATGTCGTATCTGTGTGCTGAAATAGAAATTACACTTTTGTAGCATAAAGACGATTTTCATTGACCTCAAATTTTTTGGCTATAAAGCATTTGACACTTTATGTTACCTTACTTTTATCTGTTTCACTACAACCCTTGATATATACCCTGATGTTTCGCCAAAAGTCTTAAGTGAAAAATACGAGCCAGGATAAGGCCACGCGTTTCTTCTCGCATTTTTTTTACTCCCTGAAGACGTTCCCCGGAGAGTTCGGGGATTAGGGTTGGAGAGACTGCCACTCCAAATAAACACCCCTACTCTGGAACTCCCCTTGCGCTTCGACATCGCAGATGAACGATCCAACACAGATATAGTTCGTGTTTGGTGGTGGAAATGTGTACGGTGATTTCAAGATATAAATGTTCAATGGCAAAATATTGTTTGAAATACAGTCGAATGATGCTGGAAAATGGAAAATATATTGCAGCATCTTTATACTTCGTTGCTTAAATGGGAAACATAGTTCTTTCAAATGATTTCGAAATACTGATCCTTTGAATGATATTTTTATACTATACAAAATGTTCTTAGACTAATTTATTGTTTTCAAAAAGAAAAATGCTATTCGTTCTGGTATAATTATTGCATTGTAAATTGCATCAGAAACAAGTTAAAAATATATTTTTTCTCTGAACGTATAATACTTCATTATTTATTAAATAAATTGTTCAATAATTATTCTACTATTAATATTATATTATACGAAACATGAAATATTTTTCTCTAGAAAAAATATTCTCATGGCAAGTTTTCCAGGGAACAGGGAATTGCTATTTGAGATCTGTGACGGCTTGTGTGTTTTAGGGGCTGCCAATTGTCAACGTGATCACTTCCAGCCTGATAGCAACCCCAATAATTGGAAAATGTCCGGATTTGCGGCGGCGAGCCTCGTGGCCTTCGACTCCATTAAGTCCAAAGCATCGCAAAAATTTGCAGGGTAATATGACGCATGCTCGTACACACTGTGCAGGAGACGAAAAATCGTTTAAGGCTAAATTTAGACAGCCCTGTTCTATATTTCGACGCGATTCTTCAACTTTTCTTGTTGCGTAATCTTTACAATCAATTTCAAGTTAAGACAAACCCTAAATGTCTTTTAAAATCATTTTGTGTCGAATAATGACATTGCTGTAATGCCACGAAAACTATGCATTGCAAAAATTATAAATTATATATATATATACATATCAAAAGTTATGTTTATCTAAATTTTTAATCTTCCAAAACTAGCGTATATATTTCAACATTTTATTGTGCCACGATAAATTCAAGCTCTGTCGTGTGAGATGAATTTTTCCCGTGGTCTATCGACAGTGGACAATACAAATCCCGTTATTTGAATATCCCATAAGAAGTTTATGGTATTCTAGAACGAACGTCCACTCCCATATGTGTTTCGAATGAAATATAAAATACTTCACAATAGGGCAATACCATTTTTCGAAAATTTATTTCAAAAAGTATTGATGAAATGCTTGAAACAATTCACAGCCCTATATTTTGTTGTAGTTAATGTTTTAGGAATAACAAAGTTAATCAAACATTAATAGGGGGAGGCTTAATAAACTTTGTGAAATAAATATAAAATACAATTTTAGACTCAAAAGAAGCAATGCTGGCTACGAGGAATTCGAGATGCCCCGAGAGGGTAGCAAAGACAATAAGGGGTTCGAAGACGAGAGAGGATACAGTAGACAAGCTTCCTTTGAATCGCTCCCCGAACCTGAAAGACCCCCATTACGTCACATTGATACTTACTGCAAGCCAGAATGTCCATGTCTATCGAAAAGATACACTATAGCAACGTTAGCCTGCATGGGTAAGTTTTTCAACATTCTTTCTCTTAATACCATGTATCTCCCTGTATTTTCACCCTCATGGTTTCACAAATCAATTTAAATATAGCACTGATGTATCCTATATAAACAAATGAATTGGATATATCAAGGGTAGTGATATGTAATTTCCAAGGATAAATAAGAATAAAAATAGTGATAAGGAGAAATGAGAATAGTTTGCAACAATGTAACATACATATACACGTACGATTTCACACAATATATTAGATCTCTTTCTGCATGGAGTTGCTTCAAATTCTTAATATATTCAGCTGCAGCTGTTGAATATTTCATTCATTCTGTATGAAAGTGAACTATCGTAGAATATTATTTTTTTTTGCCATCGCCTGTTCCTCACAGAAAGCCCAAGTAGTATTCAATTTTGTTTCACGAAGAAGGATGAAACGGTACGAAAAATCAGAGTACGACAATCCACCGTTTTCTGTTTGCATCGCTATTTTCAAATAATACATTTACTTAGCTACCCGACTTTATCCGTCTGCATGTGGGTCCATACGCACACAAATCTCAATTGATTGGTTCTATCTCACCACAATTCCCTAGCGGGAAAGATTTCCCCAAATGCAGAGTGATGTGCAAAAGAGATATCCCTCTCCGTCACTTTTAGTACAAATACGTCTACGGAGGGTGATTCGGTTGTGTGTTTGTAGTAGTACAGAATACATCAGTGCACCCCGATATATGTATACACATTATCGCCCCAAATTTCGTTCACTCTACAACCTACAATCCCATATCAGCCGATGTCTCATTCATTGCACAGGATATGTGCAATCACTTTGATTTCCTCGAATATATTTAAAACTGCGGGAACAGACGAACAATTTCAATAACAACATTGCGCGGTTCTTGTTCTTTCCTTTTAAATGGAAAATATTGTCAAAGAAAAATGAAGGTAGAAGTTTTCAATTCGATTAAGGAAAGGAGAAATTTAATCTAAAGACCTGAAAAGAACTTTTACCAATTACACGATATTTAATTATTTTTTTTTTAAGTTCAAACATCTGTTTCTTATCGCTCAAATATTTTCGTGAACTTGTTAGTAGTTTCATTTCAATTCGTTCATATTTCTTTCAGGATTTGTAATCTCATTCGGCATGAGGTGTAACATGGGCATGGCGAAGATGGCCATGAAGAACACCACTGAAGGTGATAATCATACCCTCATGTTTAATTGGACAGTCGGCACAGAGAGCGCCTTGGATTCGTCTTTCTTTTGGGGATACCTGGTGACTCAAGTGCCAGGAGGATTTCTCGCTTCGTTGTATCCCGCGAACAAGATATTCGGTTTCGCGATTGCCGTTTCGTCGTTCCTAAATTTACTTGTACCCGGCGCGCTGAAAGTCGATCCGATTGTCGACATGATGGTGCAGGTCTTGAAAGGATTGGCGGAGGTGAGATCGAAAGAAAATTATATATCCGTATTTGCGATATGAATCTGAATAAAAATAACGTATAGCTGCTTTCTCTTGTCTCGGTAGAAAAGAAAATATTTTTTACACCACGTTGATGATAAAAATAAAATTACAATTTTTCACAAAAACTGTTAACCTTAGGGGTACATTGTGTTCTTATCTGATTTTATGTAATTTATGAATATTGTATGATTGTTTAATTTTTGTTCGATTGTCACAGAACGCTCTGCATATACGAATACCTTTAATAACATAGAGAACTCAGTTCTTTTTATTACCATATCCTTCTGTGCAAATACTTTCGTCTTTATTCTGTGTAATATTCATGAGGAATAATTCTCTACTTAGGGTGTCACGTATCCAGCATGCCACGGTATCTGGAAGTATTGGGCACCGCCATTAGAAAGATCGCGTTTGGCGACATTGGCATTTTGTGGTTCTTACGCGGCGATGGTCATAGGAATGCCACTGTCAGGTTGCTTGACATCAACCTTCGGCTGGACGGCATCCTTTTACTTTTATGGTACGATATTAGCCCACAAGTACTCAAAACTAGGGATTAAATTTGGTAAAAATAAGTAGTATAATTTGCAATATAAGTTTAATTATTCAAATCCTACAGTTGCCTAAACTTTTTAATTTACGGTCAATTTTTAGATTTTCCCAAATCTTTCCTCTTTATTGCTTATTTACCGATTACTACACAGTTCAATAAAAATATCGTGAACAACATAGTTAATGGAGAATAACGAAACCTTCCAGGTATGTGCGGATTAATTTGGTACATCTTCTGGCTGTGGCTAGCCTTTGAGAAACCATCGAAACATCCCTGCATTTCGGCGCACGAGCTTCGTTACATCGAAGACTCCCTTGGTCAAGCACAAGCGCTACTTCCAATGCCAACTTTCTCCACGACACCATGGCGTAAATTCTTTACCTCAATGCCAGTTCACGCCATCATCGTCGCCAACTTCTGCAGATCCTGGAACTTTTACCTGCTTGTACTCTTCCAAGCCCGTTTCATGCACGAAGCATTCGATATGGACCTGGTCGAGGTAATGGGATTTGAACGACGCACTCGCCGCTTATGAATATTAACATCCTAAACGGGAAAGGGATATAAACGTTATCGGAACGATTGTTACAGACTGGTGTAATCGGTTCGCTTCCACATTTGCTGATGACGATGATCGTGCCGTGCGGAGGTCTACTGGCCGATCACATTCGCAAACGTGGCATTCTATCAACGACAAATGTCCGGAAACTATTCAATTGCGGCGGTTTCGGTATGGAGGCGCTCTTCTTCTTGGTGGTAGCCAACGCGACAACGCACAGGAACGGTACAGCGGCGATCGTTGCGTTGGCATGCGGCGTGGCATGCAGCGGCTTCGCCATTTCCGGATTCAACGTGAATCACCTGGATATCGCGCCAAGATACGCCAGTATCTTGATGGGAATGTCCAACGGAATTGGTACGATAGCGGGCCTGCTGGTACCCTTTTTCGTGGACAATATCACGGCGAAAAAGGTATTGTATAAGATTTTACCTTGAATTATTTGGTTCTGTTTCGACGCCGTTCGAGATTTCCTTCTGAGAAATCTAAGTCGACCGTTGGATCAGTTTCACCGGTTAATAATATATAATGGCCTTACAATGTTTCATGCTGTTACACCATTTGTAATATATTCTGTGCTTTTGCAGGACGCTCAAAGTTGGAAAAATGTGTTTATTATAGCAGCGTGCGTGCACATATTTGGTGTAACGTTTTACGCGATCTTTTGCTCCGGAGAGCTGCAACCATGGGCTGATCCGTCTATGGAAGAGCAGAAGAATATCGCTATGGACGAATTTGGACAGACGAAACCACCTGTCCCGCCCCCGCCCAGGACAATGCAATCTGACTTTATAGTGAGTACACTTCTATCGCGCAAATCATCGCTCAAATCGTCTTAAATATAAATGCATTTAATATTTTTAACACGACCTATCCAAGCAAAAAATAATAGACAGGGAACAGTATTTATTGCATTTAACCCCATACATTTTCCGTACTACAGAGACAACCATCGTTGACTGGAGATCCAACCGATAATTGGAACAATTATGAACAGCCACCAGTGGACAACACGTACGCACAACAAGATAAACAACCCGTGATAAGCTACGGCTCGACAGAAACCAATGCCAGCAACCCCTTCCATTCGACGAACCCTTTCGTCACCGATGTTAACGCATCCCTGGTGCAACCACCAGCAACGAACGACTACACATACGACGTTACGCAGCAGAATCAGCAGTGGAATTAAATTTCAACTGTCCGGGAAGAGATTCGGTGAACGTAAGGATATGTTCTGCTTATGCTGACTGATTGTTTAATTGATTACGTTGACCGTGGAACTGTCTCTGGTACTACAATTATTTACCCAATTACTGGTTATTGCCTCAATAACTGTTTCGGTTCAAATTCAATCCGGATTTTACTCGAATTCTCTTGTTAAGCATATAATTTGTTCGATTCAGCCTGCATATTTAAGTGGAAAGATTTTGTTTTCCGACGAGCCTTTCTAAGAAATATCGTGCTATTTGAAAATTTGTACGTCGAGCAAAGTACTGACGAGAGCGTACGTCGACGCGACCCGAGGAATTTTGAAGGTCGACGACAAGTGTGTGATAAATTAGAATCAGTGTTCGTTAATGTCAATTTTTTTAAAACTGAATAAGTGAAGTAGATATAAATAACTAGTGAGATATTTGAGTACCGGAGGCATGCTGGGAGAATATTGAATAAGTTGATGGAATTTGATGAACTCGGAACTACATGAATTAATACAGATTTGCAGGGCTTCGTATTCTGAATTGTAATTTAACTTACGGAGGAATATTTGTTTTCACGCGATACCTAAGAGTACAGGGCACAGTGCTGTGAGCCCTGACGCACAATACCAAGATGCAAACAATTCTTCCAACCGCAAACAGGTACGAGGATAGATGAAAGCGAACGACAAAATTCAATAGAGAAATATCGAAATATTCTGCCTCCACCCAGTATTTTTTAGAAAAACAGTAAGACGTAAAACAAGAAAAGGTGATCGTAGAAGAAAACTTTCTACGTTCATTATCAGCGCGATTATGCACACTTTCACGTTCGCGTGAAGTGAATTGCAATTGACTATTCTGCGACCCTGAAATCGGCCTGCTAATGAAGCGAATCGTCAACTGTGCGCGAATCGTCGCGAATGAGAAAAGAAAAGACGGAAAATCAGAAACGGGTGGTCTAATTTTGAAAGTGGCTGAGAATGATAACGGAGGTTTTTGATAAAACAATTTATTTCATGCCTGTTCGTTTACAGCGTCCCAATGCGAAAGTGAAACGTTACTTCTATGAGGGTATACAGCGGACAATAATCAGCCTGCCGAACCTTCGTCGACAATAATTGTACGATCAAAGACAATAATGCTAATGATAATAATTCGAAGGCTTTGGAGACGTAATAGTGGAAGGGAAACGATTCAGCACGGTCGCTGAAACTTTTAGGTATTTCTATGTTATTATTTGCCGCGGCAACCGATAGCAGATAATTGAAAGGCGAGGAACCTTAGAAACATAGCAATAAAGAAAGCTAAGGAAGGAAAGCAAACTATTGAAGCTATAATGCCAATCGTCGTTAATGGGACGAAGAATGGTGCGCTCGCAGACCATATGGCGCGCACGTTGAAATAGTACAACCCGGTCCTCGATGATAAGCGTACGTACGATAACTAGAACGAATTAATTATCGAAACGTCAATATTTTAACAATGGGACTGGCGGGTTCTGGTAATTAATGCATTTCATCGGGATAAGAGAAAGGCATTAATACGTTTATTCAGGTACAAGCCGTATCATAGACGAGATCCACGTTACTAAAAGAATAAAAAGCCTTTCGAATTTAAACGTAATCGCAAATAAATCAATCGTGACGGGACTCCGAAACGTATGAAAGTATTAACGTAAGAAAGTGATAACAAGATGAAAGTATTAGTATGATAATTCAAGTACCGTAGGGCTCTATTTGTTGGGACCTGATCTTTTCGAGTGATTTCTCACGTTGCGTATCGGCGAAAGGATCTAGAAAATTGATAACCTCTTCGAAAGCACCAATTCTGGTTCGGCTTTCTTGACGATGTGCATCGCGTTACCGTGATACCGTAACAATATTATTAACGGGAGTCTCATTTAAGATTTACCGATACGAGGGATCGTATTCTGAAGAACTGAAATAATCGTGAAATCCAAGCATATGACATTTCGTGTACATACGTATAAAATAGGGAGGAACAGTGCACGTGCACCGAACGGACGATATCATTGATTAAACCCCTATAAATAACAAATAAGAAATTTATTATTATCGAAGAGTTGGTGGTACAATAATTTATAGACAATAGCACAGGACTCGCGGAGTAATAGTATGTAATAGTTAGTCTGGAACAAAGGTATTCTATTTTTCATTGAGAATCCATCGTTAAATCGTGCCGGAGAAGGTTTCCTTAATTTCACCGTTCGTTAGAAATCCTGTGCTGTGCTTGGAGGGGTTAAACAATTTAGTTATAAACATTTTAGAGATTGGTGAATATGTCAATATCGATGCGAGTACTCGAGGTTTCTATGACGAACGTTGACGTGTCGAGGAATTTAGCGAAATGGTGTATTCATGCACGAAGTATCGAGATCCTTGAGTTATTTGGACGATGATGCCACGGTTCGGATACATCGAGTTCTACTGTACGCATTTGATGAAAGTATTTACATGAAAGTACGAACGTCAGTTCGAGAATTAGGAAGAGGTCGCGTTATCGTACATTATCCTAGATGTTTCTACTTCGTATTATTATACATATACATATATTCGCACACGGGTATACACGCAGGCAAACAGACACACATACACACACGCGTACACGTTCAAACGTATATATATATATATTTCGTTATTATATAAGAACGTTGTCGGTGATTATTTAATCGCCAATCTCAGAGGACAGGATATATATGTACATGTTAAGAGTTAGGCGGTGTCTAATTCATTGCATTGTTTCGCGGGCGAATCGTAACAATATAGATGTATATTGTATATTCGTACGTTTGAGAAGTACACGCGACGCGTGACACAGTTTAATGTCGATCGTTCGTTTCGACAAAGTGGCAATTAATCGATCGAAGTAAAGAAAAATAGCAAATATCAATACTGTTGGATTGAATTATAACGGGACGGAGGCATAAAAATGGATTTTTCAAGGATACTTTTTCTACTCTTTAATTTGAACGTCAAATTTTAATTTATTATCATTACGAAAGTATGTATTTCGCAGGATAGCATTGAAATTTTTCTTCAATCAGATAACGTGCATGTTAAGTAATTTAAGTGAATAAGTTATATTAGCAAATCTTTCAGTCGCGTAATTAAATCTGATGATGGCTGTGGTACAACAAACTGCAATGACTTTTTCGAGATTTATAAAGGGGAACAGCGAACAAAGAATACATAATATGCATGGAAACGATCGGTCGAGGTTTCACAGTGCACGTTTAACGGTTGTCTCGTGAAACTACATGAAACTACGTGAAACACTGTGTACCTATATTATTCGAGCAGCCCCACTTTTTCGTTGACCGAGAATTTCACGAGATTAGTCAATTTGCGCGATACCTTTTTAAAAAAGTTATAGATACATAATATGAGATATATACGTAAATATACGAGTACATATATAATGTGGCCGATACACATACACAATAAATCACGCGCTAAACGACGAATAAGATTAGATGTTATACTACATTCTCTCAGTCGTGTCGTGGGTATAATTGATAATTAATGTATACACATACGCATATATATACGTACGCATCGAGCCCATATTGCATACACCATAGAACAATCGCGGTACTGACCCTTTCGTATGAACATTTTTAAATAGAAACTTCCATTAGCTTCATATTAAATTAGATTCATTCATTCGTACGTGTATTTCAATCACTGTTGGTAAAATGGGTATTGAATAGGTTTTATTCTCGTTAACATTCACTTAGACATATTTGCAGAACTTTTGTTTCCCCGTGAAAAGTTCTAGCTGTAATCTCTTTAACCTTTGGGGACGAGCACGTGAAGAGATTTTAATAGAAAAGCAATGATTCCCTAATTGATAGAAATCTTGATAATTCTGAAAGAATGTGTACATAATGCGAGGCAATATTAATCGTTATAATTAATGAACGTTATAGTAAGCACGAAATGGTTATTATACGTATATACATCATACGTTACGAGTAATATATAGAATTATATTATTGTCTTATTACGTATACGCATATATATGTATGTATGTATGTATATATCGTTGGGGGCAACGTGTATGGCGTTCGATAATCGAGGGTAATCGTGTGCTTGTTAAAATGAGTCGCGTACGTTCAAAGATCTGTTGTGTGCCGTTAGGGATTAAGGGTGATGCGCTTCTAAATCATTTATATTTCAGACGATACACAGTGCTGACAATAATACCTTACGATCTCATGCACTTGTTACGATGATGCAACAAATCCAGTAGCGTGTTTGTGTAATTTTTTAATCGACGCTTGGTTAAACTTAGGCGTTAACTCTTCGACTATTCCGATCTAAGACAATAATTAAAGAAGAAAGGAAAAGATTAGATTTAAGACAGTATAAACAAAATTTCGTGGAGATCAAATTAAATAGAGATACTTATTCATTATGCAGCAATGAAAATACTTGTCTATAATTTTTCAAACGTCTTATTAAATCGTGTCTTATTACCGTCACGTATGGATATAATGAAACAGATTTTTTTCAACAACAATTCATTTATCTTCCGAAGGAAAATCGTGTCGACAATATTGATCGCCCAATATATTTCAATATATTCTTCAGAATAAATTGTATTTTAATAAAAAAAAAAAAAGAAGAAAAGTCAGTTTTGTACAATGTATTTTATCTATAACGTATATCTGTACGATTTTACGCTAACGATTACGTAAAACGAAGAGTTAACGATCATCTCGCAAATTTCTTTCTTCGATGCGTTTCGCGACGCAACGATATTTTCGATCGATGTACACAACGAAAGGATTCATATCTTTCGAAATAATAACTCAATGGAATTCGTCGAACGTTGACGTTTCCTCGGCGTTCGCGATTAAAGCTTTCCGCGTCGAGCATCCTGCCCGACGATTCCGTACGCTGCGTTGAAATCGTTACGCTCCTGTAATAGTCCTACAATACCGAAGAAATGATAGCATGGTCGCGATTTGCTTGCACGGCAATAATATCAGTCCGACCGTTACGTTGATACGGACATCAACGTCGGAGGTATTCCGAATACGTTGACGTTTTCGCGGAAAAGCCGGAAACACAAATGGCAATTGTTCCAAGAAATCGACGTTGCACGCGATGTCCGTAATTCGGCAATACGTTTGTCACCCGTTGCGTCGAGCGGAACGATTCGTCGTTACGTTAACGGAAGAAAGTGCCGTTTCCGCTTACGTTCGCGAAACAATAAAGTATCATCGTTTCGATTCTGAACCCAATCGACGGACATGCTTGGAAAAGTTTCTTCATGGCGAACGCAAACGTTTCAGTATTCGCGGCGGAGTAGGGCCAAGGAAATATGTATGTCCTGCAGAGACAAAGCAAACGGAAATATGGTTGACGAAGTATTTTTTAAGGCGGTATTTAAATGCTAAGGGTGTGGGAGGGAATGGAGATAATTTATATACGAAAGGGAGCACGATTGATTAAACAGTAATATATTCTGCGGAGCGCCGTGTAATTCGTGATGGAACAGGAAGGTATATGATACGCATTGAAGTATCATACGAAAATGGTGGAATAACGAATACACAACGAGCCACAATTATGGAGAGTACGCCAGCAATGGGCATTTGGCATAGCGCAATGATGAAGTAACGAGACGTTGAGATAATAATAGGCAACGGTCAGTGATTGGATTAATAAAATATTAATGCTACGAAATTTTACAAAATTGAAAGGTAGACGTAAGAAACGAAATGACGGAACCACTGGCACTAATACATTGGCATAATCGAATTGAAATGGAAAGTAACCCATCGAAACTATGCTCCATGCAAATATGACGATACTAGTAATGGAAAGTGTGTAACGATAAAGGAAAATGAACGATTGAAGCAACTCGATGAATTAAAATATTAGAAACAATAAGCAAGAAAGTATTTATAAACGGTGTGTCATGTACTATGTATGTAAGAGGAAAAAACATTGAAAATAAAACAGATGCCTCTGCTCTGCCAGCAAAAGTTCAGACTCATCAAGAAGAGGAAGAAAAACGAGAAATCTTGGCTCGCACAACATAAAGCTGCATCAGACGCATTGTGTACGCAATTGTATCGAAGTAGTAACTGGCCTAACGTTTGTCCACGTTATCCGTTGTCAAGTCAAAAGGCGGGGTTGAACTCGGAATATATTGACTATAATCACTACAAACGATACTTACAATCCTTATCCTAATGGATAAGTTCTAATGCTGTTCGAACAATAATACTGATATATTTATATGAATATATAGCCCCGATAATAATTTTACGACAATAAAGGAGAAATAAAAATATGGGGTGAGCCGGAAGCAGAGCGTTGATGTGAAAAAAAAATATCAATGGAATCAATAATCGCTAAATCGAATCATTGACACTTCGTGAATTCCACTACGTAGAGTTGCTGCGCTTATCATGATACGTGATAGTAGTGTCAGACATCTAGAATCCACCATAACGCATTTATTGCTGCGCTCGCTTTTTTCGGTACACCCTGTATCGCTTTAAATAGCAATTAGCTTTACGTATACATATGTGTAATCAAAGGTACCGTTTACGCGATATTAAATGGCGGGTAGGAGAGAATTCAATGTCACGTTTACCCAAAAACATAATTCACTATTGCTTCCCTATATTTGCTTATTGTCAAACGAATACGTTGAAGATTTTCAGATAATTTTACTACGTATACATATGCGTCGATGAGAAGTATAATAGATTGAATTGTTGAGATTATATAGATTCGTTGAATTGCGTTGAATAAGTGTATTCATATGTCAATGAAACACGGGTACGCTATTTAAATTTAACGTTAGCCCTTGTGTGACACATTGAAATCCCATCGCATCGAACGATTAATGAAAATACGCTTGATTGTGTCGGTCAGTTAATATAATTATCCGTTCTGTTGGAGCGTTTAACGTCTTCCTTCTGGAAGCGAACAGACTGCAAATAATTTATTGTTCGTTTTGTTACTTTTTTAAGCCTGAAAACTAGTCATTATCTTATCGTTCTGTTACCGAAGAGAACCGAACTTCTTTTAATACGACAATTATAAAGTTCGTGAGTGTCAAGTGAGAGAGATATATCGAAAGGAGGTGGTGTTTTATGGTAATGAAAATCAACGTACAGGAATGTTATTCGAGCAATCGAATAACGCCTATCGACCAAAATTTGTCTCTTGTCACTCATACGAATTCTGGTACTGTCAAGCGTGTTGGCTTCCTATGCTGTAAAAGAGATATATAGAAAGATTCCAATACTATAAATACAAAACGTCGCGGAAGTAACTTTTAATTTACTGCTTCGGTGGTACCGACTATTTTTCTTCGAAAACGATTAAGGGACCGTGCATAAGAGAATGTCTCGGGGTGCGCGAAAAATTTGCGTACGCTGTCTACTCCGGGCGCAATTGTATATCGCGTGAAGCTTATGAAATGCTTGAGATGTACATTATTCGTTCAGGAACATAAAAGAAAGTATTCTCGTGTGATTTAAATAAATAAAATCGTAATATATTGTCGCGAAGGAACCATTGAAAGTATATATACACATACAGGTTTGTCTATGTATATACCGTATTTAACGCGTTATATGTTCTGTACATATATAATACGTGCATTCGTATAGTTGGTCGTTATATGTACATTTCTAGGTACATAATTTAAGATAATATCGAGCTACGTTTTTTCGATCAATTTTGTTCAGCGAGCAAGAGAAATATTAATTATTAATATTGACAATAATTCGCGAAGCTCGTAAATAAAGAAAAATGAAAGTAATATACGGTACGGACAATAAGGTATAAAATGCTTCGGAGGTGTATTAGTATTACGATAAGATAATTCTGTCGCGACACTCTCGTGTGCAGCCGTTCTTCTCCATTCTTTTGAATGAGTTACGTGTGTTGAAGATATTGTTATTTATATACGGTTGTGAATTATAGCTATGTATTTGTTGTGGGTATGGATGCTTGCTGGTACGTTTCGCTTGTGAATATTCAGATGGTCTTATCGTAGCTTGAACAGTTACGAATATTCGAAGTTTAAATTTCAGTTAACTAGAACACTTGTTTACAACGGGATATGCAATATGTATATCTTAAGAATTATTGCAACTGCGGTTAAAGAAATAAGTTACAATTGTTAATTTAATGCACAATGGTTTGTTATATTTGAAAGTTATTAACGATCTTAATTGTTAGCATGTAAAAATTGTCAACGTCTATAAAGCGTTCTATATAAATTATTATCATGAAATGTATTTATTAAGAAAAATTGCTCCTTTTACAGAGCACGAGCGTTTCACGAAAGAGTACATTAGTTTTACTGCGCTGAGCTTCTGTGGAATGTAAAAGTTTCGATTACTCGTTGTTATTATATTTTCTGTTTGCGAAATGTTGAAAGTATGTATATGTCCGCTTCGTGTGCAGGTGATCGAGCGAGAAGATTATCTTGCCTAATGCGAAATAATTTGTCACGCTGAAAATGGCACGAACGTCAACAGTTATTAATGAGTACATGATTATGTAAATCACTATTAATGACAATATCTTTAATTGTTATTAATGGTAACGTCGTCTTTTTAATAATTGCGTAGAAATGAATAAAATTCTTAGACGGATATTATTTGTCCGACAAATCGAGAGTGAAAGAAAGTCCTCATAATCGTATGTACTCATATTGTATGCATTTACGTTTACATCGTTTACAATAGACTCAAAAAATTTGTTCCTTCTCCGTCTTTGCTTTTACAATTAGTTGAGATTAAAATAAGCTTCTGTACGATACAGCATCCTTAAGTGCTATATTGAAGATACTCACCTGGTTTGTCCATCCATTTCATGGATAATATGGATTTGATGGATAACGGTGAGAATTTGAGGGCTCTTTAGAAGAAAGATAATTTAATTAATCGTTCTCGAGAAATGATTCGCATTTCCCATAAAAGTTCAACTACCCATCTAAATGTCAGTTCGATATTTGCGATTTTTGTCGAGTCGAGAAAGGGTGCGGGTGCGTGTGCGTGTATGCGCGTGCGTGTGTACATATACATACTTATATATACGTATATATACATTATAAATATTATTATATAAATTTCGATCGACAACATTAACGTTGATCGGATTTATTGCTTATCAGACAATAATGTATTTGTTAAGGGCATTCGAAAACTAGCGTTACGCGTGAGTCAAAAGAATCTGCTCTTCCGTGCTGTGCATCAAAGTACACAAGATTTTACTGTTAACGATCTATTCACATGCTCGATCATGATTCACGTTCTGTGCTACGGCGCGTCTTCGATTAACGCGTTATCAATGAAAGTTATCACTTTGATCTCGGTGGCTACGCTATAAGATTGTTATACATTATGTTTTAACTGTCTTGAACATTGGATAGGATTTTTTGCACGAAAATTTCATAAGATCAATCGAGATTTCGTTGTGGATTATATTTGATTCGACTTGAAATTACCGTACTGCCATCTGTTTATTAATGTTCACATTTAATATTATTTTAGTAAAGTTGGAAATCTTGTGGAGTTTGCCTGCATTTATTTTTCGTTGTATTGGCACATAACATTCGCGAAAAGAAATTTGTTAGCGTATTTGAGAGCAAAGCGAACATCTTTTTTTTATTAAATTTTATTATTTGTGCCTCTAAAACTTTTGGAATTAAACAGTTAAGAAAATTTTCTGCAAAGATATACGATATTCGTGAACAATTATCACTTGTTGAGTGAGACATTCTCATGGCACCAAGTTCAAATTGTTACTCGAAATGTGATGATTACATTTTTCATTGATAACACGTTTCAACGTCGACACCTAATAT
Source organism: Nomada fucata (assembly GCA_948146005.1). Lineage (NCBI taxonomy): Eukaryota > Metazoa > Arthropoda > Insecta > Hymenoptera > Apidae > Nomada > Nomada fucata. Next base: position 9,200,127 of record OX411275.1, on the reverse strand, counting down.
CAATTTGAATGTCTTACAATTAGACTTGGAGGATGTATAGAATTCAACTGTCACTTGTACCATTTCCACGATTCAATGAATGTGGCCAAACGATTGTAATAGATTCGCGAATATGGTTCTACTATCGAAAAGAGAATCGCGGAAAGATCGATTTGCCACATGAAACGTTCTCTTTTCTGTACCCATTGCCGCTAGATCTTTCAGAGGTATTCACTGATTCGCATTCTCCCATAGTGGTTTCATAAATAACAGATCTGACAGGAACGGTAATCTTAATGCTCGCGATGGGCAGTTCAAAGAAAATCTATTTTGACTGTTTAAACGAAAACAAAAAATAAATAGCGGGCTTGTTCTATTATACACACGTAGCTGCAAGTTAGATTGAAGCAAAAAAAAAGCAAAAAATAAGTGATTGTTACACACGCCGGTATGGTCTGGTTTGTTAATAATTATTACAACAATAATAATGTAAAATATGTATGTATACTGTAATTTTGAGTGTATTATGTAATTAAAAAAAAAGAAGGAGACAAGAAACACTGATTATTGACAATAAATTGTAAGCCGATCTTTTCAAGTACTCACAATTTTCTTTCAGACGGTCAAGTACGAATATCACGGGGCAAGGGAAAACATTGTAGCGTTTTGTGTATATAGTTTAGTTGAAAAATGTAATGGAAATAATAGAGGAAGTTTAGTTAAATACTTTCTCGTTTCAGTGATTATAATTCATACTACATACACTAATGATATATAATTTGCATTACAGGCTATAAATCACGGTACATTGTTAGAATCGTATGTGTTTGTATTTGTGTGAACACGATTTTGACACAATTAAATTACATCATACCAATTTTGTTTCACCTTCGTTCTACACAATGCATATTCATGAACTAATTAAATCATATAATACTTATACATAACATATCATACATACATAGCGCAGAATCACTTGAAAGTAAAAAAACTGTGACTTTGTTTAACCGAAGTGTCACATCGTAATACAATTAATGAATTTTGGTATTAAAATTTGTAGCTTCGTCGACATGTTTTTCGGTTCGCGCATTCTGTTCACGTGGTTCCTTTTCTACAATTGTTTCTAATATGTCAACAAATTTTATAACAAAGAAACCATCCATACTTTGCCAGCTATTCTGATTAATTAATTATAGCATACCCAACTTTACGCTACATTTACGCGTTTATACGCATCGAAATCACATTAATAATAACCACATAATGCGAATAATTTATACTTTATTCAAACTGAAATACATACACCACCAATACTTTTTTTAAGCTGTTCTAACGGAGTCTTTAATTCGTCCCGCAAATATTATAACGAATAATCTGCGAATCGGGATTCCTTGACACCGTAACAATTTGGGGACACCGTTTTCGTTCAGCCAGACCACAGCAATAAAACGGAAATGACAAACGAATCCCACGAAACGCTCCAATCCCGCATTTCCCGCAAAGACACTGTCATTAAACTCTCCAATACTTTCCGTCACGGGACCAACACTTTCACGCCAAGATTTCCACCGTACGAGCGCCGCCCGAAACGAACCTGCCGCAATCGAGCCCGTCACTTTCCCGGAAGTCGAGGATCGCCACGAACGTCCCGCCAAAGATGCACCACCCTGTTCACCTCTTCAAACTATCAATATTTCAATCGCATCTATTACTCCAACGCAAGTAGTACGACGCGATTGGCGTGCGTGTATCAAAGAGAATTTCTGTGCGTGGAATAGCTTGTTACTTTCTAAAGCCCCCTTCCGTACCTCGTTCTGTATCCCTACGGTGACTTCGCATGCTGCAATCGGACTGGAGAAGCGGCGGGAAGCACTTTGACAGATTTTTCACCACCGCGTGTCTGTATGTTATATCACAAACAACGGGAGTGCGGGAGATGGCGGTCAGTATCGTGGGATACCTTGTTCTCGTTCTTCTCGCTGCGAAACAGTATCGTAAGTAGTTTGTCGAATGTTTAGGGGCCGTCGGATTTTTTCGTTTTTTCCTTTACCTCTGACGGGGACGTTTTGCACGGGGGCGCGTGTGTAAATGATATTTACGAGTTATCCGTTTCCGTGATGGTGTATCAAGTTTGAAAACTACTTGCCGTTTAGGGATGGCGGATTTTATCGTTGGTTGTTAGCATTATTAATTAGTGGAAGTTTGCTTGGGTTCGGATGTAATTTTTCATTCGGTCTCGAGTGAAGTTTGGTAGAGTTTGATTCGATGAAGAGGGGCATGGTTTGTCGCCGGCGGTGTATGATGGTTTTCGAGGTTCCTCTTTGGGGTAGGCGGTACGGTTTTGTAATTGCGTTGGCTTGAGAATCGTTGGAGATTTTGTTGTTTACTTTATCGGAAGGATCGTCGTATTGGTAATGTTTAATAGTATCTAGTTGGGACGAACTTAAGAAAATTGTAACGAGTGTATGTACCTGCATATCTGTAGTGAACTATGTCAATGTTAATGCATCCGTCTGTATTAAGCGTTGGATCATAAAATCGGCACGCATTTATCAATATTTTTTGTTTAGACCGATCCCGGTATCGTTGACGTAAGAATACGATCGGTAATGGAAGTGGAACAAAAAATTAATCGGAACGGAGTGACGAGACTTCCGACCTTCACCTATTTTCCTAGTTTGCTTTTTTTAAACGGTTCAACAGTTTTCCCCGTGAAAAGGATAGAATGTTAATCTTTTGACGACAGGCGGTCAACTAGGCGTGGAAGTATAATTCCCGTGAAATCGAGATGATTCGGGTAGGAAATTAAGGGTAACCGCGATTTCGAATTCGTAGATGATGTGAGTGCAGAGACCAAAACGTTCAGCGATCTGTTCAACAGTACGTCTTGTGCGAAACCACCCTTCGAATGTCCACATCCACAAATAGGGTACTATTTGTATACAAGGTAAGTTATTTTGCCGAATGGTATAATTTAATACATTACTATTTAGATGAGAAAATATTTAATTGGCTATTTCTTCGATAACTCGTTGGTTAACGTGAATAGATTCTCACACAATTCATTCTTTTTATCAATTTTTCGAATCTTTCCGATAAACTGTAAATTCTATTCGATGGAGAGATCCATTTTTACATGTGGTAATATTATTGTAGGAGAATAGTGTAATTTCGTAATGTAATCTCGATTCCATGAACCAGTAATTTTTATTAAAATATCTAAAAGAAAACCATGGCAGCAACAGTAACTAAATTAAAATTAATTCCACTTGTGTAATAACAAGAGCACTTGCACCAATTATTCCTTGATTCCTTAAACATCTTCCTCTACTGAACAGCAATGCCAAACACCGCAAAACAAAGTAATCCTAGAACTATAAAGAGATAAACTACAAAAATATCATTTCCATAGCAATTGCTCAAAGCCTTTTCCCTTTTCGAAGTGTATCCTCTCCGCTTCATACTTATTAACAGCATAACATTATACGAAGAACAAGCTGATCGCATCAGGAAATTCCAGATCAAGAAATTGTAACTTTCTATCATCGTTGATGTTATTCCGTCTCGCATTTCCCGCCAGCGCCTTAATACTCGATCTCACCTGCTTGTTATAGTATCAGTGAAAAATACCGCAATTCGACAGGTTGGACGGGCCAACTTTCGGTGAAATTTCCCATTTACTTTTACGTCAGTACAACACCTTACCTCACTTTCCTTCGATGTTCGAGAAGGCCCGCCGTAGCCGGACCGGTCGTAAGGAAGAACATCGACGTAAGACTCTCGATTTCAAGATCACGATCATTTCGTCTCGCACTGAAAGTGGCCTCGTTTCGACGTTCACCTTTCTCCCATAGCTATAGGCGTCTTCGCATGTCTCGTACACTTTTACTTGTCCGCAGTTTGCACGTTTGTCGTGTCCGCTGTCTGTTTCTGTGAAATGTTGTCCCGTTAAAAATGGAAAATAGGTGCCTCCTTATTCAACGATTTCCATGTTTCGTTTTCATTTTTATTTGACTTTAAGGTGGTTTTATTTTTTGGATAATACTCGCTTTTAATGAACAGAATATTTACTATGCACGTATTTGAATCAGGTTTTATTCTGTATTAAGGATACGATCCTTGTATTAATACTGCCACGTTACGAAAATATTACGGAGTCACTTTTTGAAGCGGAAAGTATCGTATTGAGAAAGCTGTTTTATTCGATGATAAAATGAGTAATGTAACTGTAATGTGTATCGAAGCTTTAATACAATTTTTTGTTATATCGAAATTTTATATTTTTATATCGTAAGACAGGTGAACAATCTGTATGGACAAGTGTAGTTGAATAAATGTATTCTCAATTGTTCGCTGTTCATACCTCAAGTATTTCTTGTTTCATTAGAAAGAACTGTTTTAGAGGTGAATGTGATATTTCTGTGCTAATACTTTTCCTTCATTACTTTGCAGAGAAACGCAAAAGAAACCTTTACGTTTAGACGTACGAAGGTTCGAATCACTTCATTACTCCAAGTTCAATAAATCGCATTCCACGAAAATCATTATCCACGGTTTTGGAGGAGGAAGAAATTTAATACCTAGTCCTGATCTACGGAAAGGTAATTTTTTGAACACGATGCTTTTAACAGATTTCGATTCCATCTATGCAATTATTTGAATTATTTGTAAAATATAAGAGAATTTAAAAGATCCCTTACTGTGTGGTAGTTGTTATTGTAGTTTTGTATTTTTCGTTTTGAAATTGCTCATTCAGAAAAGCTGTACAGAAGACAAATTTCGATGCTGAAATATATTTGAGGCTAAATGGCGACGAATTCATGTGAAAGTTTATATCGAAATATCTCGTCGCTTGAAAAGATACGTTTCATTTATTGTGAACCCATACAAAAACCACTTTCGATTAAACTTTTCAATTTAATCTTTGAAATATACTAATAGCTGCGATCGTATTGTTTAATTCATTTCGCACATTAATAAAGGAAATATTTCACGGTTATTAGACTCTTATTATTCGATCTGTTAGCGCAAAATTAATTCACACAATTTTATGTTGATTTTATAGTAATAATAAATGTAGAGATAAACGGTATTGTGAAAGTTGCGACTGAAAATTAGTGGCGATGAAAGGCTATTAGACTATAGATGAACCATAGTGCTCGGAGCTGATTTGTAAAATAAATTTATAATTAACATACTTCGTACATTTCAAACTATCGAAATCATTCAAATGATTGAAATAAATTAATGGTCATTTTAAACAGCAGAATATTTACCACCCAAAATAAAAATAAACAGGAGTATAAATCTTATACTAGGTACAAGTTATACATTGTACTCAAAACTCCATCAATAACCTTATCTATTTTAATATCGAGTAAACTATTTAGATACTGCTGAAGTAAATGCAAAATCTATATACCTCCGCACACAACTCTTCCACGAGTTATTAACAATAATAATAATTATTGTTATTCAATCAATGCCATACCGTTGGTCGGAAACAAGCAAAGAAATAGAAGCAACAAAAAACATGCAAAACAATGTAATAATAAAACTCTCTAAGGCGATCGCCCATTAATGTCTGCACCAAAGCTCAATATTAAAAAAAGAAGCGACTACCTAAAGTGTTGAAACAGAAACAAATGACTGCTAAATAGAATTTAAGTCTTAGCTCGTTTGAACATACCTCTATCGTTCGTTAGATCATTCACTGTCGCAGTTATGCAGTTGTACGAACAAGTTCGCGTGCCTAGCAATTAGCACACGATGATCTCGATGTATGAAACTTTCGATTTCAGCGTATTTCGCGCGAGGCAATTACAATATTATAATCGTCGATTACGGTACGTTGGTACAAGAGCCCTGTCTGTCGCAAATACAATGGGGTCCCGATTTCTGTTCACGATGTATTGCTCAATTGGTAAGGTACTTGAGGGATCATCCCCGGGGGACGAGGGTGGAAAATATACACGTGCTCGGGTACAGTGTTGGCGCGCACATAGCTGGTCTGATTGCGAATTATCTATCCAATGACAAGCTTGGAAGGATTACAGGTAATGTGTGTAATTCAATAGTTTAATCGTACCATTCCCATCTAATCATGAATTCCCTGCATTTTTCGATCACATTGCTGATAAGACTCGTTCATGACCGTTGCAACTAATCTTGCGTAACGATTGTAGAAATTAGACGCAGGTATTAAAGGTAACGGAATTTTTCTTTCAAGTGTAATTACCCGATTTTTCGTTCGTGCGTGTGATAAAGGAGTGTCAATTGTAGGGTAATCGGCGTGGAATTATTTAGTTGGCAACTTAAGAAGCAAATGTAAACATTTGAAAATGTTTGTTTAGTAAAGTTATCGACCATACTAAATACTACTGTTACAACTCACGAGTCCAAATGAATCATTCTTTATATGCAAGTTTGCCAATTCGCTGCAGTCATCTGACACTCATCGTTTCAAACAACCGACCGTCGTTTCCATGCTGAACTCATTTCACCAACGCCTAACGATTTAGTCGAACCGCCTTCCGAGAGTAGTCGTGTCGGGCACAAACTTATTTCGTCATTAAAATTCTTCTCTAACGTCACTGTGTGTCCATGTTCGCTATGGTCAGGACTGGATCCCACTATATTTTTCTACATGAACGGGAACCGGTCGATGGATTTAGACGAATCGGATGCACATTTCGTCGATGTGATCCACACCGGGGCCGGGATACTGGGCCAATGGGGACCAACGGGGCACGCAGATTTTTACGTGAACGGAGGCTCGAGTCAACCTGGATGCGCGACAACTTCCATTCTTCGTAAGTAGGATCATCCGTTTCTCGATGACCTAGAAAAACTTGGCTATCCATGAAAATTTCGCGCACCTTGTTTTCTCCCATCGGTTATTTATTTAATTGCTCGATATTTATGAAGTATCTTAACAGTTCTCCTTAACTCCTCGGCGAAGAAATTAAATTATGGGGAAATTATCTCGTTTTTTTTTTGTTGTTGAATGAAAAGTAAATTACAGATGCGACGTTGTTCTTGACAGTAGAGAGTTTAATTTTCTTCTCTTGTCGGACGGGTGGTAAGTTTCCACTGGAATTATAGAAATATCGCTGCCGCTGCGGTATTTCGAAAATACCGTGTCGATGGATAAGAATCGTTGAGGCATTGCCAGATTCGTCATTAGAGAAAACGCTCTATGGAAATGATGGCTGACTCTGAATGAAATCAGTGAAATGTTTCGTCCACAGAGACGCTGTCGTGCGACCACACAAAAGTAACACCTTACTACATAGAGTCAATCACGACGAACGTAGGATTCTGGGCAGCCCCGTGCGGAAACCTCTTTTCATACCTGATCGGTTGGTGCAAGCCGAAACTCGAAGACTATATACTAATGGGAGAAGACGTTCCTCATACGTAAGTGAACGTTACTTATTTACTTTCTTCGAATAAATCTACAATGCAATTGGAAATGATGAATATCATCAACGGGTAGTAAAACGTTCCTTTTGTTTCGTTTTTACCAATAATCGTAACTCAAAGGAATCGGTAACATCGATGTAATGAACGTGAAAGGATTATAGAAGAAGCAAGGCCGCTATAGAAATGCCTGATCGGTATAAAAATGAATTTAAGAAATTTTAGATCACATTGAAAGCGTGTACGCCCAGTTAGGAAGGGAAAACTGGGAATTACCAAGATCCATTTGGAATGTTGCAGAGCACGAGGCATCTACTATCTCTCCACAAGCGCACACAAACCGTACGCCCTCGGCCTTCCCGTAAAAAGCCAACGAACGACAAGTCGGAAACGATCGTACTCCCGCCAGTATTGAGCTTATTAAAGCAACTAATCAACATAATTATAGAATAGACGTGTATTAGTGTACGTGATCGTTAGCTGTATACATTGTACGTTGTGTTACGTTTGACCCTGTTGCTTCTTTGTACATTTTTTTAATTAGCTATTACGTAATAAACTATTTTGCTACGCAACCTACCGTGAAACCCTGCATTTCATATCACGTTCGCCAATTAATGCATTTCCCGTATCGCCTCCCGCTTTTATGGGAAATCCGAGAACTTTCACCCTTTCCTAACGTCCCAATTCCATGGAATCGCTCGATCGACAGCACGGTTCTTGATTCCGGTTATCGGCCGCTGTATCATTATAAATGGCCGCCTCACTTTCGGTGGCCATGGTTCATTGTCCAATAAATCTAACGATTCGTAAATGTCGATTATAGTTAACGAGGATAAAGTCGTAGTTCAAATAAGGATTTATATGTTAAGGCGAATTATTAATCGCGAGTCGAACCATATCTGTTTCAACATTGCACACGAGAGATTTAATATTCGATAGAAATGACGTTAAACAAATTCAGGATATTACGTATTTTATTGAATGCATACAATGTTGGGATTTAATGTACGCGTACAAATCGATAAGGGGGTGAGGGACAAATTTTCCTTGAAACTTCTACTAAACACGCCACAATATCGTACGATTATTTAATAGATAAGGCAAATGATCAGTCACTGCGGGCTTTATGTTAACAACAATATTTATTACATAATAATTTTAACTCCTATGGATTTACAGTACACTGTCGCGCTAAACCTTAATTATATATAATATGCAATAATGGAATGATTACAAGTTGTTAACACATCCACGTTTCAAGCTTAACAGGCATTCGGGGCATCGTTTAGTTTTTTTCATTCGTCGGGTTCACCCCGAAATCGATCAGCACAGAGGACGAATCTCTGTATCTGCGCGAAATTACTCTTTTTCTCCCTCCGGATCCCCGTTTCTTTTTCACCTCTACACTCTCGAATAATCGAACGGAAACAGTGCTCGGTTTCGATCGGGGGAAACAGGAAGATGTATCACGATATATGTCGTCGATATTAGCTCGTTATCACGAGCATCGTCCCGAAACGTAGAGCCTCAAACTCATTACGTGTACATAGTACATATAGATCTGCGTCTGTTTAGATCATAGAGGTAATAATAAATGATCTAAACCTCGCGATGGACAACGTAGGATCTACGATTGAAAAATGGACAGTTTCGATCGATCGATGAGAAGTGACAACGGAAAATCAAATTCTGACGCGAGTAGTCCCTTCCTTCCGGGAGCCAGAACGATGCTTCAACAATTCTAACGAGCTGTGCGTTTCGTATTTTCGCTTCTCTCTGCTTCGCCTTCTGTTTCCCGTTTGCCAGCATTGTAGCGTTTGTCTCGTCGTTGTCGATCGGTTGGTACATTCCATTATTCGTTTTATTCGATATCTGCTGTTTTTTTTTTTTGTTTCTTTTTTTATTTGGACCCTTTCGCGATGGTAACGTCTACGCGAAGATTGTGTCAGCCATTGTGGGATCCGTGTAAATCGTCGAGGAGAAGTTTATACGTATTTATAAGTACAGTTGCACGATATTTGCAATATGCGAAGCAGTCAAACTGGAATTAGACGTTCAAGTCGGTATCGCAACAATATTTACTGAATGCTACACCTTTCACGCAAATGTAAAGATTATTCTATATGAAAAACTTCCGTATCTTGCGACAGTTTAACGATTTATTGTGTAATAGTCATTTTTCGTTGATATCGATTGGTATTATTAAACGGAAAGCATTAGAAATATTATAGAAAATAGTTTTTAGAATTATCATACAATAAGTGTCACGTTGAGGACCGCCCCAAATGGGTTAAAGAAGCGCGTTGTATTATTGTGACGTAAGTGAATTCATTTCTTCTTTTAGCGACGAATCGTGAGGGGGAACGAAAGATCGATGCATCGACCGAAGGGGTATTAGAAGTATCTTAATTTAATTCTATATACACGTATGCATGTATGTTATTCGTATTCTGCTGCGGCATCGTTCTACTCGCGAAGAAACAAGCGTAGAAAAGAAGAATAAACATCGTTTCGACTGGTATAAAGCAATTGTAAGCCTTTCGAGAGATTCATTGCATTTTTGCTTGTCCTCGTTTCTTTTCTTCTTTACTTGCATAATTCGTTTTCCATGCGCCATGTGCCGTTTGGACCGACATAGCACATTACAATATCTCTCGGACGACGTTTACTATTTTTTCTTTTCTTTTAATCATTCGAATAGTGGCAGACCAGTGCCACGATAAAATCGCCCATGCCTGAAAGTCCGACGATGTACTTATATCTTGTTAAGGACTACCGATTGGTCTACGAGGACTATCGATCAAGAGGACCACGTTTAAAATATAAAAGATCGAAATCATAAATAAGGTATTAATAGCAATGGAGTATCTCACTTTGCAATATAAATATTTTATTCTTTTTTCCTTGGGGGATCGAACAGAACGCAAACACACTTCTATAATAGGGTACAGTACAGGAATAGTATAGTATAGCAACAGTTATGGAATTTTCAAATAGAAACCACGTCGCCAAAAGAATGAACCGTATACATGCGCAAGAAAAAAAAAAAAAAATGAACATCCCGTCGACTTTCAATAACGCTCTCGTAGATTCCATTTGCGTACAGATTCTTAACCCCGCACCGATCGATTGCTGCTTCTCATCGATTCGAATGTTTTCCGTCGTAATTCATATATCACCGTGTATAATACGATCTACTCGACTAAATCTCTACGCGCTGCGTGTTTTTAAATATATCATTATTATTATCAATAGTAACACTATTATTATTTTGCGCGTCACGACCGCGACAGATTCATTCCCCACGTCGAATAGTACTCATGATTTGATTAATTTCTCCGTCTTTTCGTTACGTCGCGTTGCACCGCGTTATTTATTTCGGCTCCTCTGACTCTGGGGTCCTTTGACGATTCTTCTCGGCTTCGCGTTACGTTCGCGAACGGCGACATCGATCGATTGTCATACATCAGTGGCGCTACACACGGAAATCATTTCGAAAGCAATGAAAGGCACTATTTAGACGTTACGTGCGCGCAGATAGCGACGATAATAGTCATAAAACGTCACGGTACTTCCGCCGCTCCTATTTATACCAAGTTTGTCGTCGTTCGCGTGCCCGCTATTGCGAATTCTGCCATCCGCACGGTTCACAGCGCAGATTATACGCCCGGGTCGAGTCGTACCTCAATCGACGATAAGTTATACCGGTAACGTTTGCAGGCAATTTGGTTTCAAACATGTCGATGATTTTATTTTTACTTTTTTTTTTTTTTTTTACCTCCTCATACGATCAGTCGTGATTAGCGCTGCTCGATCGATTGATTTTAGTTGAACGAAAACGATGATCCGCGGGTAACGTGAATGGAATATCAGGCGTCGAATGCTTGATCGTATGATAAACGGGCGTGTTCGTTACGGGGTGCGCAAAGACGGTGAACGCGAAGAATTGAAAGATTCACTGTCAGTCACGTTTTCAGGTTACAATCTTTACTAGCCACTCTTCAAATCATACACTGGTCGGTCGTTTTAAGTGAATGAACAAATATCGACAGCTTCTGATGATTTAGTTAATGATTGACGCGTCGTTTCTCGATGGTCGTTATATGTATGCAATGCATTCGTGTTAATTATTCGATCTAGACTCCTCAATCTGACACTTCGTCACCGTATCTTACGTGTACGTAAAGCTAGACAGAAAATTTACTAAATATCGTACAGAAAATGTCGCATAGTGTAAAAGAATCGGCAACACTCGTTCCTCGTGCATACACAACCGTCTGGTCTCGTTCCAACTTTTCGATCAATGCCGACCTCGCGGCGCTTCTCCTCCCTTTTACACTAAACCCCCTTAAATTGTCTTGCTAAAAGCTATTCTCTTTCCCTTTTTTTTTTCTGTTTTGTTCTTTTAAGTACAATGCTGCAATAATAACATGATTCGAGCATGCGATCTATGCGATCGTTCGTGATAATTGGTCCTGGACAAGCGATTAGAACCGAGATTGGTTAAGTGTCAGTTGATCGTGTGTTTCGAGCGCGATTTTCGCGCGATAAGGAAACCAGATCCCGATTTCGATCCCGTGCAAAAGATTTCGACACCGGGATCTAGGAGGGGGAACTCGAACGATATACAATACAATATAATTTCGCTCTCTACGTTACAGCTACACTCACACACCTCTATCCTACACCTTCTATCTTTATTTGCAACGATCGTTTCTACGTGTATTAACGGCTGCTTTCCCACACTGCACAGGTGCAGTCCACGCGGCATTCCGTCACTTGTACCACGCTAAAAACTGTCCGGCTATCGTTGGATGAATGAGATTTGCTCCTATGAACTATGATCGGCGCAGCAGCCTTGTAAATATTCACGCCGCGCACCGCAAATGTGCATCCGCTACGTTACGATCGAGTCTACGAATGAAATTCGCTTCGCGTTAAGGGGAGCAGGAAAACTGAACGTGTCGATCGGATAAAATAGGCGAATGAAAGCGTTTGGGATGTGCACGGGTGATATGTCGAGTAATGTACGCGTGTAGCTCTCGAGATAAATGCAAGCCTCTCTGTCGACGGACGATAAATTTCCGTCGTATTCGTCGATTATTTAACGGGGACGTTCTATTTGTTATGGGTCGCCGTTTCGTTTGACTCGACACACTTTTACTTTCTCGACTAGTTGTTCTCCGAACGACGATCGTGCCCTGGCAATCGAGCCTTCGAAATATGCATTTATACACGAAAGGGGTGATCGCGCTGACTCCCCGTTTCGATCTTCGTCATTTCTACACGAGAGTTACGTTACAGTTACTTCGATTTAATCACGTTGTAAGTACGTTCGCTTTAAATTAATCGTTATTGAGTTTTTCTTCGCAAGTAGCACACGCGACCGACAAATTGATTTCGTCTCATTAATTTGCAATTCATGGTAAATTAATGAAATCGACAAAGGTACGTCTTATTTATGGATATCGATGATGCACGTTATTTCTTGTGTCTGTTAAAGTGGCGTTGCTTAATGTTTAATGCAATCATTTGTACATTCAAGTTCAAGCAAACCCTAGCGCGATTCTTATTGTTAGATGTCATCGTTAACGATCGATAATTCGATTTGGATCCTCGAACTGTAGCTCGTACGATGTAACACATATACAGTGGATAAATATATCACTGGAATAACTTCGAAATTCTGGAAACGTACGCAGGAGGATTCAATATACCCCCGCATTGAAGATTATTATTGATTAGTTTGATATAAATTTTCGTGTTTGTCTCCTTTCGTTTCCTTATGTTTTTGTTCTTTTCTTTCCCTTTGCTGGTATTCGGTCACGAACGGGTGTAACACACACAGGATTTTGTAACGATCATTAAAACCATAACTTTTATATCATCGAATACATCTGACACTCTTTGCTTTTTCATGATACATTATCTTCTGTTTACGTATAATTAACATTATTACTAATGTCGTTAATAGTAGCGATATCGTTACATGATTATTACAACTTGATTCCGTGCAATAATAAGTTTTTCATTGTTGCCGTCATTACGCGAAACGTAGAGTACATACACGTAAGTACTATGGCTGAAACGAGCGGAAAATAAAGAAACACATCGAGCCGCAATGAGAATCGAACGTTTCCCAGTTTCTACAATGAGGTCTAACTCGAATGGACTTACGATATGATTATTAAATATTAGTGTCTCTGAAATGGCTGTGGTGTGATATTTACAAAGATTTGCTATGCGTCTTCGGCGATGAGTGTTTGAGGGGTACGGGGAAGGGGAACTCGAAGAAGCATTAAGGCCCGTTTACAGTTGGGTATGTATCAGTTTTTTTACATAATTCACTAATTGTAAGTCACAAACTATATGTAGGTAGCTGTCGATTTAGACTGACGGAAACGGTTATCGGTTTGTCGAAGAAACTTTTCCCTTCGAGGATTTCTAATAACTTGTCTTACCATGTCGGTAATCGTCTTCCCCTCTATTTTTTGTTTTTGTTTTAAACACGTACCACGCAAAAAACGCTACATTTATTGTACCTGTTGATCCGTTTTGTTTGTTTTCCTTCTTTCGCTCAGTCGAATTCGAAGCTTTAATGTCAACGATGCAATAAAATATATGAATTTTTTTTTTATAGCAGTCAAACTCAGTTAATACTGTATAAAGTCAGTTTTCTAACAATCTTTTCTCGAAGGATACATATAGTATATAATATATTTATATATATATATATATTATAATAATAATAATAATGATAATGATAATAATAAAGATTTTGTAGATCCCGGCACGTTCTTGCAATTATTTCGTTCGGTTTGCTTCGGAGCGTGTCGTTATAGATAATAATGTTCTATCGTTTTCAATCGTTTCTATCTATTACTTTGAATTCCCAAGGTACATAGAGAATCACCGTGTTCTCGTTACTATTTGCTTCTGGTCTTTTCACCCGTTTTCTTCGCTTGTTTCCCCTTGTGTTCATTAGTCGAGACAAGGTTGAACGAAACGACAACGTAAGTGATGCAATAATTGGTAGGCCCGTTACGTTTTGATGAAAAAACAAAACAAAAAAAAAAAACAATAACAGTATCTGCATATATAACACGTGGTAAATATTTATATAATATGTATATGTATATATATAATATGTATATATACGAATATGTTTACAGTTTCACGTACACGCGTATGTATATTTTAGAATGAACCTGCCGAATCGGGGGAAAATCGAACGCGCGTCGATACGATACACGCGACACGTCGATTGCGCATTTTGGTTGCGACGCGTTCGATTTCACCGAGGACCCGGCAAATTCGGCACCAGAGAGCTCGCGCGATCGAAACGACGGCCCGCGTCCTCTGTATCGTCCGTGTTTCACTCGCAAAACGAACCGCCGTTCGCGCCCGTCGATTACGACAGTTTTATCCATAAAACAGGTGACCCTATGAAACGGTACCTACCTGGTAAAAGTGTTATAATCGAAGGATGACGTTACAACAAAAACTACCGTGGCACATGACTGCGAGTGAAACCGTAAATTCATTCACGCATTGCTGTTCACGATTTTCCCACGATCGATAGATCGCATTTTGGAATTAATCGCCGTTCGATTTACAGCGTTCGTTTCGATCGATCGAGGACCCTGTACAGGTAGCGCATAGTCTAAAGTCGTTACTGTATCAAGATATCGCGATCGAAAGCATTGCTATTTTCCTTCGTATGTCCTCTCGGCCTTCCATCTGCACGAATATGAACCGACCGTGATTTTTAGAAATTGGCACGTGTACGTGCTCGAACGGAAGTCGGAACGGAATATTTAATTGAACGTGAACGGGAACTTCGTAAAAGCTCGCTGTACTGGCCGCAAAACAAATAATGCGATGGCAATGGAACGTTATGCGTTAACTTAAAGTTTGCACTTTGTAACTTGTTACGCGTATCGATTACAGGGTAATTGTAACTATAATAAAACTTATCTTTTACACGAACACGGTTCTATCGATTTGTACAAACAACGCTGACGTTTTCTTCAACGAAAATACGCTACCGCTACTGCTACTGTCGCGATTCAAGGTACGATTTATATTGTATACATTATACGCCTATGTGTATATATGTTTCGTATACTATATACAAATAATATATAGCACACAATTATATGCGTAAACATGTCGTTTGTAATCGGACAAATATATCGTTAATATCTTACAAACATTATATCAAACTTGTCTTGAACGAAAATTAAGAAAAGGAAAAAAGGGAGAAGAGGAAAAACGTTTCTTCCGTGAAATGCTAAAATTCGAAATCGTACGTTGGAGGTGAAGATACCGCGTCGTTTCTCATCCTTTCGCGAAACATTCAATGCTTCTTCTCGAGATATCTCGAAGAGGACGCGTTTACTTGAAGTCATTCAATTGTTACATCTACAGAGAAATGTATGGTAGGTATACGTATATACAAGACGCTACACTTCATAAGAACATATTATTATTTAATACTAAAACCTTTTTTGGTGGTATTTATTGTTGTTTAATTTTTAATAATAGATTATTAATATCTACTGAAGTATTCCGTTTTTCTTACTTGTTTCTTTTTCTCTCTATCTCTCTCTCCCTCTCTTTCTCTCTTCGTACTTGCTCACATTCTCTCTGTCTCGCATCCACCCTTTCGCTCTATCTCTCTTTCTCTCCTTCTCTCACAACTACATGTCACTTTTACCCCTGGTGAATAAAGTTGACCTACGTAAAGTTGGTTTACATCGGCCAGATCGTTGCAACCATTATCTGCCTTCTCAACTCTCCCCTCTCATTTTCTCTCGAAATTTGTTTCTTTTCATTATTTCCCGCACATCGTTCGTCTCCTACTCTTTTCCATTTGTCCAGAAATATCCAGCATCCTCGTCACGGAACATCGTCCATGGATATCGTTGGAAAAGAAAAAATATATATATATGCACGTTACGGTTCCATATATATATATATTTTTCTTTCCGTTTGCTTATAGTTTTGTCGAGTGGGGCGCAAGCGGAACGGAACGGATCGAAACGAAAACATAATGCTTCTGTACATTTGTCGTGTCTGCTTAGAACCTTTTGGTGTGCATTACCTTTAAACTGGACATTGCTCAACGATCTCTTAGTCCTTCTTGTCTGCGTCTTCAGGGTCCTTAAGCGTATGCCATTGAGCAATAGGACGTCTCGGGGATGCCAACATGTCGGACCAGTGTCTCAACTCTGTTCCGCTCGCATTGTGCCCCAAGACGACCTTCCCAATGGGTTCTGATGTGCCGATACGATCGTAGTCGACTACCGTGACAACCAATTGCACTTTCTAAACGTGAAATCACGCATTAGTGCATTGCTTTTTCACGGGCATTTGATTTATTTATTTATTTTTTTTTTTTGATGCCATGACTTCCGGATCGTAAGAGTTTAGCAAAAATTTTACAAGAATAAAAGCGTATTAATATAGAGTATCAGTGGATAGGAATGGGAATGCGTAAGTGATCAGGGTGATATGCGTGGTGGACGGAATTCGCGATATTCTGGGGACTTTTGATGCGTTTGGAAATTCTAATCTACTATAATATTGGTGGAGAGGTAGAGTAAGATTATGGTGAATGCAAATGTTCCGTTGATCTTCAATTAAGAACCTAATAAGTGTTCCCGATAATTCTTAATTTCGTTTCCCTGTAGTCTTTGTTTCATTTCACAAGTATTTTCTCTATATCTTACGGTGTTAAATGGAGATTGGAAATAATATTGTACCGCACTGCTCAGTTATTTTGAAAGTGTACTGAACTCATCGAATAAATCAAGAAGAAATATCTTTTTTACAGAGTGAAAGTTAATTAATGAGTAATGCAAGATCGACAGAAACGTTGCACTCACTTAAAATAGTTGCTTAATATGAAAGGTAAAATGGTTAATATTCGTATAATTTAATTCTGATAAAGGATCGAATATTTCGGATAGTTCTTAATTTGAAAAGAGAGAAATATATGCGCATACGCAAGCGACAAGCAGAGCTTGCTTAAATAAACTTACATTATTTATTGTAAAGGGGATGTTCCCTCTTAAGACACGTTTGGCTTTCTGTTTAGAGTACGTGCATAGCTCATAAGCGCAATTCTTAAGCTCGTGTAATAGAAGTAGAGGCATTTTATGCAATATTATATGTAGCAGATAATGCATTATAATAAAATATCTCTTACGGTCCGGAAATATGGCATTTTAAAAGAATTTCTATAACTACTGGTCCTTTCGTAAAGTACACAATGATACATTTAATAGGAACGCATCGAAAGTCTGCGTACTTCAGTCTTTGAAAATATACAATCTATAAATACGTTTCTTGTTTATTAATAGTTCGATTATAATTAAAAGCAACGTGCACCGTGTTGCGGTTACTTTATGAAAGGCACTTTACAAACTCATTACACACGGATCATCCGTTTCCACTTTCAGCAAATTGATCTTTACGAAAGTGAAAATTCGATCAATCCGTTTGCAACGGTTCTTAAATATCTATTAGATCTCTTATCCTACGGGGATACAAAAAAAATTAATGAATAAAATTATTGTCGTAGTTTAGATATGAGAAGAAAAAAATTAAGCAGAAGAAGTGTGCTAATTAATGTAATAAGAATGTTAGAAAAATATTGTACTCTGTGTACTGTTCCTGTTACCTGTGCTTGTAAACTGTGTCAAACGAGTTGGGGGGGGGGGGGAGATAAACTGACGGTAAGAGGAAAAATTCGTACCTGTATCTGCTCGAAGGGTACCTCAAACGTGAATGATTCGTTGTAATACGGATTAAGAGTACACTTTTTGATGGACGTCTTCTTCTTTTTCAACCTCTTGCCATTTTGCATCAGAGCGATCTTTACGTAAGGATCCGACAAACCACCGACGTCCATCTTCTTCAGATTCTTTGCTTCCAGAATGACCACTGTTAATTTTCCGGCCGTTGGCACGTATCGGAGCGAGAAGCAAATGTCACCCAATTTGTTATCCTATAATGAATAAAATTACATATAAATTTGATTATTACACATCATCCTAAATACGGTTGCTCGATTAAAGCTACTGGATGTAACTTGTTTTTTTTTATCGTGTCTAAAAGTTAGAACTTTGAGTGTGCAGCTGTTCGCACTATGGTGTACTTCTCGTGAATTTGTGAAACTTACATGTGTGGGGTCCGGTGTGAAAGGCGTAAGTCTAATTAATGTAATACTGGGCAACATTTAATTAGTCCTGATATACCTTGCCAGGGATAAGGTTATCGTTGTTACAAGGGGTAACAGATAGACAAGTAATAAGTATCTACTTTTAGAATAGAGCAATCACTCTGGTAATTAATAGTTACGTTTTAAATAATACTAACATAATATAAATAAATCATCTGACATTTCGTAACAATATCGCACGATGGTTCAATCGATGCTGACAATTAACCATCAGACGAAATCTTATTTTCAAAACAAATATGTGGAGACTTCAATTTGACTTCAAGTTCAATTTGATGTACAGTAAATGTGTATCGTAAGCGACTAATACTTTTGGGTTTTCCTATTGTTCGCACTGCAGCATTATAATCGATAATACAACTGAAACGAAGTTCGACAGTAGCACGACTAGTAAGAGCTCAGTGGAACTTCGGTGAATCGTCCATTGACTAAAATTTCATTCAAGTCAACGAAGTACTACTATTCATAAAACGTACAGTATGAAACTTACCTGACCACCCTCGCCCTCAACGCTTTGCAGTTCTCTCCATTCTTCGATCGTCTGCGCCAGATCGACTTGACACAGAGGAACCTTCACCTCGCCGATTTGGTCGTGCTTCGAGAACCTGTCGAAATCGAAGATCGCGAAAACAAGCGTTTTGTTCATGGCATCTGCGTACGGGACGCTCTGGAAAACGAACACGTCCGTCAGTTTACGCGAAAGAAAAAGTGGGCCGCGTACCATTGTGTGAATAACGAAATGAAAATCATTGTGGAGAAAACGCGGCTAACCTTGAACGTGAAAGTCTCATTGAAGATCGGATTAAGTGTTTTCCTGTGGACTTTCGTTTCGAATTTCTTCTTCTTGTCCGGCAGCAGATAGACCTTCACGTACGGATCGGAAGTTCCACCCATGTCCAAAGCTGGCAGTTCCTCTGCCTGTATCACCGTCACTGCCAGACTGTTTGTGTTGAAGTCGTATTCGAGCTGCAAGTGTTGATTTATTGTTATATTAATGCCCCTTCCAAATTCCCCTTCTATAACTCTTCCAAAGGCAAATGGATTTTTGCGAACGTTTCAGAGTCACGACAGAGTCTTGGTTGACACAGAAAATTCGGAAGACACGCGTTATACAGTTTGCTTTTCATGTTCCATTACAATTAATAAAAGTATTCAGTTCGTTATACCTTGAAGATGGGAGGGCAATTGTAGATATTGTGTTACTGTCTAAACAGTGATTTTCTGAAAATTTGTATCAAATTCGCTAACTACATTGATCCTAATTTCGGTGATATTTTTTTTAATCAGAAATTGATTCAATGCCAATGTTATTGCGCAGCTTATTGTGAGAAAAAAAATGTGTGAATTGAATGGCACTGCCTCTAACCAGGTGGACAATTGGTTTTATTCTTACCAGGACGTGTAAAAGCTGCATTACGGAATTTATTTATCGATATTTTTATTATATCAATTTCCTCATCCACGCCAAACACACAAGCGCTAATCGCTCGCTCTATTCACTCCGTACGTGCGTCTGATCACGCACTATCCTCATCCACTGCAGCTATTCGAACTACCCAATCTACTGATTTCGTTGGTATTTAAAAATCTATTTACACACGTCGGTACTACGATGGTTCAGTGTTTGAATGGCAAACGAGAAAGTATGAATTTTGACCCAGTTGCTGCAACAATGACACGATAAAAATTGATAAGAATCTCAGATAGGTATGTCGCTGCTGCAACAACTCAGCGATATATCAAATGTCCACGTAATAATAAATCTATTTCTCGCTGTTCCTATAAAAAAAAAGCTTCGCAACAGTACCCCAGCCCCGGTTAAACGATCAGGAATGATCCCTTCGTCAGTCGCCAATCCGTCGACTACTGTACATCATCGACCCTCGTTCCATCACGATGATAATTCGTAAGCGACCAAGACAATTGTATTAATAGCTGCCACAAGTAAAACATCATTCTCAATTCTGGTTTGCCACGTATCTTCCGAACAGAAAAACTGGAAGATCCAACCACGCTCAGTACTTCTCGAATAAGTCCCTCCAGTCATTCGTTTCACTCGCAATCACTCGACAATGAAGGAAAGTCGCATCGTGTTTCGGCGATATACCTTATACTGAAGTTTCCCAAGCTTCACTTCGCTCTGTTTGCTCTCGGCCTCGTCCGGTTCCTCGGCGTTGTCAGTTAACTCTTCCATATCCGGCTGGACCTTAACAAATCGAAGTGGATTCCACGAGTGTAGAATGTACTTCTAAAATCTACATGAAATCACGGAACACCCAGTACGTACCTTATCCTTGTACGTGCTTCCCAGCAGCTGCACGGACTTCAGGTCCACCGCTCCCTTCAACCCTTTCTTCCCGTCCTTGGATCGTCTTTTGCGACAGCATCTTCTGATGCAGCAGAAGCAGATTCCGAGAACTACTACGCCTACGGCTACTCAAGCGAAAAGGGGGAAGATCGAAAAGAAAAACGAATTAAAAAATGACGCGTACGATGAAAGCTCGAGTGTGATAGAAAATGGCGTTTGGAAAAATTGCGTCACGCATCTATGGAAGCGCAGTTTGCAAGCGCAGAAGCGATTTCGTTTTATTTTGGGTTCATTCCCCCTATTTTGTGTATCATTTTTATAAATTGGCATTGGCACGTGTGGTTTCAAGGGACGGTTTCTGTTTCTGTTTCAATTTGCGGGACATGTGTATTGTATCGTGGGGTTACTTATTCGAAATACTTTGGGTGTGATATTATGTGACGTGTACGAGTGTACACTGACACTCGACGAAACTGCAACAGAGGAAAGTTTTGTGATTAATGCTGTTCGATCGGGATAGATTCACCGGGTGTTCCAGTTATTTGGAGAAGTAAATTGTTTCAGGGGCGATTGCTGCTTTGGACGATGGTGCGCTAGCACAGAAATGTTTTCTGATGGTGCGCTCAATTATTGTTTATACTCTTTGTTTTTGCGGATATTTGTCTGCACAGAAACCTATTTGCTGACTCGATTTTTCTTTGGCGTCGGTGCAATTTTTCGATACAGTGTAACAGATGGACTATCAGGAAGCTTTGGTACACTTAATAATTGCCTTAGTTAAACATGAGTGGGATATCCAACATCTGTTTCTTTTCATTAATGACTGCCACGCAAAGCTTTTCTGTTTGTAAAATGTTGCTTGACTTTTGACGATGACGGTGCTGTTACGTTGAATAATAATTTTGTCATAATCTATTCTTTTGTACTTCTATTGTACGTTAGAATTGTGGTTTAGAGTCTTTATAATTCCCTTCTGTTCGTTCTTCATATAACGATTACAGCAAAAATAAGATGTGAAATAAAATAAGCACTTCCTATTGTTATATCATCGAAATTAAAAATGATTCGCATGAAATTTATTTAAACGTCTGCGTAACACGTTTCGTGCGCAAACAATGTTACATCTCCAGTATAACTTTTCGTAGTTTTCCCAGAAACACTGAATCTTATTCGACTTATATATCAAACAAAGGGTAAATCGCAACGCATCACAAGGATGGAAGAAAAAATACCAATCGTCGTGGCAAAGAGCACCGTAATTGGAGGAAGTTAGCCACCGCAAATGAAGAGAATTGCAAATTTCTAAAACCGAAATGAAATGTTTGTTTTGCGTGGCAGTCATCCAGTCGACGTTCAAATTACTATACGAACAGCAATCTACTTGCGACCGTCTGCTTTTACCTATTAGAATCGCTACGAGTCCCCACGTTGGTATTCCCATTTCCTCCGCGAGCTCCTTGCCGAGGTTCTCCATTTGGGTCTCAAAGTTTTTCCCTGCACTTTCGGTAACGACATCCGACTCTGTGCCTGCGGAACACGAACCCCGTCAATTACACCATTACACCGTGAAAAAACTTGGAACGATCTTTATCGTAAAGACGATACAAAGACCAGGCACCAGGTGTCGTTTACCTTCTTTTATTTCCACCTCTGTGCTCAGGAAAGTTTTCAACGTCGACTCGACCGGCTCTTCTACCGGCGGCTGCTCTTCCGGCACCTTCTCGGCCTCCCTCTTTATTACAGGCATTTTCTGTGGGAGAAAAGGTGAAACAGAATTTTTAATAGCAGGTATATACTGTGTACTGTGAATGGAATTTGGGTTGATTAACGTTCAAGAATGAGGGGCAGTGTGGCAAATACTTGTTTGTTATTCATTGGGAATATATACCTTTGAACGCGTGTGTTGTAAATATATAATTGTTGGGGGTAAAAGCGTGATATAATTACAATGTAAATGTGATCGAATAAAAATCGAAGAGAAATATATAACGCATTGCAACTATTATATGATATGTTAGTTTCTATAAATGATATATTTATCATAAAATAATGGAAGTTATGTGTTGAATATTTTCTGTTAAGCAGAAATTCCGTAATAGTTTGATTTGTATAACTAATTTTGTATTCGTCTTATGATCCACTTAATATCGCATTTATTTAATTTTATCACAATGCGACTGAAAGGTTCGCACGAAATCTACCACGTTCAGTGCAGTTTTTTAAGTGTGTCACGGACTCACGTCGAAAAAATAGCAGTAAAATTCTTTCATGAATAATAACTCACCATCGTGATAAAGCTCTTGGCGAAACAACGGGCGAGCTTGAATTCTATTGTTGCTCGAAATTCTGTGGCAAAGTTTCGTTGCTCTTTTTCCGCGGGCACAAATCCGGTTAGTCGCAAGTGTAATTTCGAAAGCAAAATTTAGGACCTCGAAGGGAGTCCAGTGAAAAGAATTACGCTCATATTTGTAATTTTACGCGGCGCGCGTGTTAATTTTGCTTTCCCGAGATGGCTAATATTTGCTGAGCAGCAGAGATATCTTTCGATGTTAGATTCCTGGTATTCTCTAATTTAACATCGAAACTAAAATACTTTTATTCGATTGACAATTTGATTTAAGAGTTTTTCCTGTCATTCTCGAAGGCTGCCTCGCGTATGTATATGTAGATATAATATACAAGAGTAGAACGTCAATAATTAGACGAAATAAATCAGTATTTTACGTTTTAACGCCATGATTTTGTAATGATAAAAGATTCGCGTCACAGTTTCGCACCGTAAAAGCCAACCACATACTTTCGATGCCTCTACGAGAACTGAGATATTTTATTATAATCAGCGCCGTAGTTTCCGCATTCGTAGATCAAGTTCGCATGCGTATCGTGCCCTGTCAGCTCGTGTGGTTTGAGATTCATGTTATAGTGCGATTATTATCATATATTAAAATACATTTATTTTCTCGCGTTTATGAAAAGTCGTGGTTAATGTTCGTAATGCGAAATGTGAAAATGAAAGTATGAAGATTGGAGAAACAGCAGTAATTTTCGCTGACATATCAGTTCGCGAATAAAAAAGCTCTTTTGATGGTAGAACAAGCTAAAGATTAGCGTAATGAATAGTACAGCATAATAAAGTACTATAATGAAATTAAACGGCTAAAACAACAGACTATTTTATTCTTCTATTTCTCCAAATATTAATAATAATTTTGAGAAATCACATATATCTCGTATAATTGCACAATCGATTTCCTTCTCGCGAAGTAATGGTTGTTTGGCTCTTAACGATCTCGTGCATCCGCCCCGTTACGATCCCTGACACTTCCAGATTCTATTTACCCGAATCCGTCAGGTGCACGAACTCACAGACGTGATTTTTAATTAGTAAATGCGGATAGTATAATGCTTGTTGCAGAAGTCGATTTGATGTATTCAACACCACATGTACTAAGATTGTAGATAACGAGTGTGATATTTAAAAATTCATGAAGAATTGGGAATTTCGTAAATATACGTGTTGGTAATAATTGCAGAATACTCAATGTGTATGTATTATCAGCACCCTTTGACAAAAAGTAAAAGCAAGTGGAAATTATATGGATCCATTATAATATGTATATATTGCACTATAGAATTACAAATGTATCGCAGACAAGTAACTATAAATAAGTAAAATGGCACAAATAATATAAAAGCATAGCGATGTTCGATCAAACGCTATAACAAATAACACTTCTATTTACTCATTATTTATACACTCGCAGTGTCCAAAAGCGTAAGCTGCATAAAAACATACGTGATACTATACGCGAATCCCGGTTCAAAAAGTACACAATGAAGAGATTACAGAAGCGCACAGTTTCACTGCTAAAACGAGGAACCTATGAAACTCTTTGTATAACGATCGCTGGCCAATTAAGCCTTAACAAGTTCGCGTTTAACTGCGAGGACGGTTTGTTCACGTTACTGTTGTCTGGCGCCGTAAGCACAGAAGAATTACTATCTTTCCCCAGCAACTTCTGCATCTACTGAAAATATATTCGCGTTCTATGCTCAATGTGCATGAAAAGAGTTAGAAACACACAATGAGATCGTGAAAGATACGATCGACGGTGACATCGTTCGTGCCAGCAACCTTGAACAACTAATTGCAATCGAAATGCTCCACTACAATGAATACCTTTCTTTCTGTCTTCCATTCAATGCCTCGCCTAACAGAGTCGCCGGACAAATCTCAAACATAACGATCCTTGAAATAATTATTCTGCGGTTCCGATTCCAAAAACGTATACAAATTTTCCACTCCAAGTTTTTCACTGGTCTGTAATCCAGCTACAAACTGCATCTAAAAAAAACTTCCCCAACCCCATGGCATTTCGTAGACCTAACACGGCGGAACGCCAGGGAGAACAGTGTGTTCCATGCGATAACCTTTATCGCAGACCACGAAATCTCGCCTTGAACGAAGCTCAAGGAAATAAAGGAGAAGTCGCCATTCAAGAGCATCTCGTGGACGTCCATTAAGGGGTGAGAAAAAGCGACAATGCCAGCGGATGCGCCAAGATTATGGCGCACGGGGAAATACATACATATATCGCGTGTGAAAAGGGGAGTAAGAAACGAAGAGCGGCGAGAAGCAAAGTCATTCGGGGAACGTGCCAGAAAATTACTTTAACCAGAAGGCCTGTAACGTCACTTTCACCCTCCGTTGCATTGCCTACCATTGATTATCACCATTTTCCCCATCGATCGTTCGACCCCTCCGAATGTGCAACTTACGGGACGTAATTCGATCGTGTAACGCAGCTGGATGATTGCCTTCGTTCTATTTCGTTTCCATTTTATTCGAGGATCAAAGAGGTATCCTCGTGCGAGTTCACTGGGGGCTGTATTATGGTTTATCCGGGAAGATGATTCCCGTGCGTTAAGAGGAGGGAGAAAAATTGTTTCAAGAGGTATGTTAGGACGTTGCACGTGCTACATATTTTTGTTAGATATTTCTTGGATATTTAATTACATCAGGCTTGCGAAGTAGCATTTATTTTATTTTAGTTTGCAGATTTTCGTTAATTGTCTTCTCGATTCTTTCGTGTAAATTTTTGCGTTCCAACCGATTTGATTATAATACAATGTATAATTTTTCGATCAGATAATTTGCTCAGAGAGAATCAATAATTTTGTGTTCCAGATAATTGTTATGATATCACGATCATTGAGAATGTCGTTAAGGAATGATTACTCTACATTCACCGTCGACCAAAAGCAACTCTTTTCTTTATATTCTCGTAGTGTGGAATACTCGCGTAGTGTTTCACTTAAAATATTGCAAAATCAATCAATTTACAAGAAATTATACGAAAATACAATGGGACAATCGGAATAAGAGCATCGAGATACAAAAATAAAGATGCCAGCAAAAATACTGCACACTTTCAAATTCGTATACTCGAATTTCACCGTCCCGATTCGAGCACGATAATTAAAAGTCACAAGCGTCCGATATTCTCGCACTTTCACTGCTTAGAAACTCTGCAAACTATTTTTATACTCTCGCGAAAGGGTTAACATTATAACCCGCGTGCCCCGACTATCGGTTACGTCAGTGCACGTGATAACGCAGCGGAAGCGTCGAGGACAAACATCGAAACGAACGAGAAAAATCAGATTGTTCTAAAATGTTGCAGACAATGGTGGACAGACGTGGAATATAAAGCCCTTATTTCCACCATCGTCGTTGGAACCCTAGGCGTGGCCCCTCTTCGTCGTCTGACATTGATAAAGTTTCGCCACTTGCTTTGAAGGAGCTTCAGCCTGTACCTAGACCCAGCCACTTCCTGTTGTATCGTAGAAACGAAACCTATACGCAACCTTGCATGTATCTGCTTTTACTTCGTGATTTAAACGCTGATCGTTCCCCGGACAAAATATAATAATACATCGGACTGAAAATATAAATATATTGAACTTGGGTCAGGACAATTCGAGTTGACGAATCTCGGCTCTGTTAACGCGTGTGGATTGCCCATCATACGCGTTCGTACGCATGCTGATGAAAATTGATGACAATCTCCACGGTTGTCGCAATTGTAGTATCGCTGGCAATTACGCGTCTGGCGAATGAGTGTTTGTTAATAATGGACGTGCATGTGAATGGGACTGTAATTTCTGATATTGGCGATGGATTCATCTCGCATGGTATCGGATTAATAGGCTTTACCATTTCGTATCCAATAATTGGCATGGCCCATCATTTTCGTTTGTTTTTATGTCATATTTTTGAGGAACTCCTTTTTCCACATGGATTTGAGAAACCGAATGTTTTATTTACCTTCCCTTCATTTATTTGTGCAAATTTATTGTTAATTCCACGTACGCGATAACGTATCTTTTATGCACATTGGAGGATCGATTAAAAATATCGGTTGTTTTTTTATTAAATTAATAATTACGTGCTGAATATTAGCAATCCAAGTGACATCCCCTTTCTGAGAAACTGATATCGATGGTGGCATTAATTTTTCATACAAGTTATTTATGTATTACCCTTAATGAAGCTGGTTACGGAACGTTTCATATTGCAAAACAAATCTGACGTTTTATTTGCATCCATCTCGGTAGTATTAAATTTATTCCCCCAGTGACATAGTTACTGATATATGAAAAAAAAAGTATTAATCCTAGCTCGTCACTTTAGACAAGTTCTAGAAATAAACGATGTTCCCCGTTCAATTATTCACAGTTCTGAAAATTGACCATTAAGGAAAACTCCCCCTGGAATAAATCAAGCAGACTAAATACTACCGTGTAATACCAGGAAACGTTTGCAGTACATTAGCGGGCTGCAAATTTTCTATTTTACCGGCTCGTAATCCCGACATTGGCCTCCAATAAAATCCGATAACGCGATAACGGAGGCACAACTATTCGCAGGCCGACGAAATAATCGTTATCGTCGCAGCGACGATAAATTGACGTCAGACACGCGTCACCCACGCACACAATGGTCCTTCGCGTTCGCCAGGAGCAACCAGCCATTCTTTGAAACAAAGGATACGATGGGCATTGTCGTATCATTCTTCCCTCTGCCCCTTTTTTTTTTTGTTCTTTTCCTTTAATTTCATTTCATCGTCTACCAATCCGAGGATAATCCTGCACGGCCACCATATTACAGAAGTTGGGGCACCTTGGAACACCCTGGGAAACACGGCCATGGGAATACGGCGAGGCAGCTTTCTCTTAATTAAGCTAATTGCAAAGGTGGACAGCGAGGAACGAAAGCTCGCGAATCTGCGGTG
Organism: Nomada fucata; assembly: GCA_948146005.1. Lineage (NCBI taxonomy): Eukaryota > Metazoa > Arthropoda > Insecta > Hymenoptera > Apidae > Nomada > Nomada fucata. The sequence continues at coordinate 9,171,872 of OX411275.1, read as the reverse complement.
GAATATTCTTTGGGCAGGATTAATTTGGGAAACGAATGATTTGCATAGCTCTGGCGGATTTTACTTTAATTGTATGGCGACCTTTGGGATTGTTTGAAAAACTGTTGAATTGTTTGGCGATAATATTATCGTTTTTGTTCGGTGCCTTTAGTATAGGTTTCATTTGTTGATTTGGAATGAAGGAAATTAATGGAGGAGATAAAATTATCATTTTTTCAAAATAAAAGGTACTCTAGATTTTTAAATGGTTGAACGTAAACGTGACCCGGATTTGTTGGTCGAGCGTGCAGATTTCATTAGCTGTTTAATTATTGCAATTTGCTTAAAAAATAGTTTCTGTGCAAAAAAAAAAATAAACGAAAGCTGTAATATTCTACTACTTGAAAGCTCAGCATTTGAGATTTTTTCAATTTCATTCTATTGGTATAAAATTCTGTATAAAGGGATACTCTGTGAGATGTTCCAAGATATTACCAAGTATTCGTTCCTTGCGTTTTAAGCAACTCCTGCTTTTATTGCAGCGAGATAAAATATGCAGGAAAAGTTGAAAGACATGAGAAATATTCCTTTCGCCAAGTTGTGCAGTATCTTCGAAGCGTAATAAAGTTTGAGTGAAAAGAAGAAGTAAGCGTCTGTACATTAATTTCTGCTTCATTCTACTCTATATCCATTTCTTCAATGTTCAATCCAAAATCGAAAATATATTACCCATATACCGTTCAGAATTATTAGCGGATTTTATTTTTGACACGCTATTAGAACTCGAACAATCAAAAAATCCCGAAATAATGATTACTGCTTCTCAAACATATTGAAAACCTTATACCGTACAAACAAAATCGTGGAAACCTTTGTTGTATATCTTTGGACATAAAACAGTTCCATACAACGTACTTACATACATATGTATATGTTTTCGATAAAGAGTGACATGTACAAGTAGTTGGGGCACTGATTGAAGGGTAACTTTGTTTATCGGCAATTCGTGACGAAAAACAACAAGCTGATATGCACATGAATATGCGAAATCGATAACGAGCTTAGCACCGTGCAAAATAAGCAGCATACGTGGGTTTTGCAATCACTTAGCGCGTGTTAGACGATGAATATAAATTGCTACGCAATCGCCTCGTCGATTTTTTGTAGATTGCAAAAATTGACGCGATGTTACCGCTACTCGTATCTGGATAGCAATAATCGTAATGTGCAATAACTATTTACAAATAAACCTGGCAATAATTTGTTCCCTTACTAGATTTAGCAAACAATAAAATTGTCCGTCTAACACGCGCTAAGTGATACAGTAGTATCACTACTGTATAGTATATACTACTGTATTATCAGTTTCAAGAAATGATTTCTTTGTATCCTAATTCGGCTGTGACTACTTGCTAATCAATTTAACGTTGTTAACGACGACATTCTGAACTATAGAAGCTTGCAAGAAGTATTATTTATGAATCATTTGCAGTAGCTTCAAAGCATTCCACAAATTATTATCCCACGTTACGAATTTCAATGGCGATGAGGCGTATATAGTGTTGGCTTCTACGTCTTGTTACAGAAGCGTGGGTGCGAGGGGGTATTATATTTCTCGGGTTTCACGTGTCGCTCAATCAAACCACTTACAATTAGTCTTAATTATAGTATCCCATCGGGATCGTGAATCGTATCGAAAGTTCAAGAAATAAGTGCATCGATTCTATAATAGTTATCCCACTAACTTTTGCATTTTGATATTCGTTCTCACCTTAATTCCGAAGTTTTTCCTCAATGGTAGTTCATTACATATGTATCGCTCAGTGAAGAGAATACCAAACACTTTTAAACAAACGTTTCCCAATTTACTTAAAGAACAATGTTCGCGAAAATAGCGAAAACTGACAGAAATTAATTGGATAAGAAAATTTAAGAAAATGAAAATATTTGGAAAAAATCTGCCATCGGATAGTTAAACATTTAAAACAACTTGCGAGATAAAGCTGATGGCTATTTTTAAACCGACTTTCCACGCTTAAAAGGGAAACTGCAAAGCGTTGCGACGTTATCACATGGCAGGAAAGAAAAACTTCAATCACATACAGTCCGAAACTTCATTAGTGCAAAACTACCCTAATAAAACATTGCACTATCAAACAATTTACTGTCCCCGTTATTGGTTTATTGCACGCCGTATCATTTTTACTACCTATTCAGTCTAAACGAAGTGCCAGGAACTGAAACGAGAAAACGTACAATTTCATACGCTCACGGTTGATAACAGAATCTCCGAGCCGAGCAAATATTGTAGCCCCGAAGCGTGCCCAGAATTTACAAGATTCTCTAATTACGTTTCACTTACGAATTCGAGACACACCGTTCGGGAAACGAACGATACCCGTGCGTGAAACTGTTTAGTCCTCGCCCTCGATGCCGCTCGACATCTTTCGTATCCACCGCGTAACATACGGTGGTCAGTGTACAAAAATCAATAGGGATATCTTTCAATAGGATTTACCCGTTGCGCCAGAAGTCCGCTAGCAGCTGTTTCATAACGGAGACCGGTGTTTTCGAGACTGGCCGATTTCTTATCGTTCACCCCTTAATGACCGACGTAAATGAACTTCGAAAAGAATAGAAAACACTGATCGCTGTCATTATTCAGTAAATTTTACCTGATTCACTATTTCTTGGCGAGTCTTATCATTTCTAAGTATACTTCGATCGAATAATTGATGAGAAATAAACGCAACAAATTATTGGGTATTTCTCTTGTAATATTTGATTTATTTATTTTTAGTTTTGTGTGGATTGTAAAGCCGAATGGAGGAAATATTATAGAGCAGAATTCAGCAAGAAGGGCAGAGGGTGGAAAGTATGGAAGGCATAGGGAGAATAGAGAAGGGAAAGGGAGGGAAAAGGTTAAGAGCGACGAATAGGGGACGAAAGAATAAAGGCCAAAGGGTGGGAAGATGTAAGAGTACGAACGAAAGTTGGACGACTAGATTTCTACTAGTATGGTGCATTATCTGCTACTTTCTTGGCATTTAGTAATTTATCACAATATCTAATTAAAATGCGAATATCTAAAAATGCGACAGTAGCGAGGGATCGACCGGTTTGATAAAAATATCCGAACAGTTTTTCAATTTATTAAACCTAATCCATGGACCATAGGAGGGTCGTTAAGTGTACAGTATCAATTCCAATAAAAATAATAAATGTCGGAACTTGCAGCAAAGGTTAAAAGATTCTTATTAGGCAGCAAGGTCTCTGAAAAGAATTTTTTCAGTCGCAAATATTGTCCACGATTTACGATGTGGACTGTCGAAGAAGTAACTTTATAACGACATTTTTTGTGAGAGTTTGTATAAATATATCGGCTGAAGAAAACACAGAACTTTGTACAATGTTTGAGGCAATATCGTAGTACAATTAAGGAAACGTTTGAATAATTGAGCGACATAAATCTTTATGCTCGCGAATAAATAAAGTAGAACAAGCTATGGGTATCTAAAACGGAATAATTACAGCAAGTGCGACAAGGGAAAGGCTATAACACGAAGCGAGATAAAAATCAAACTTGGTAGGTTAAAGGGCCATCAATCACGCTGTCACCAATATTTTTCAGAATCCACGTATTTTTAGCCCAACTTCTTAGGCACGAAGTACACAGGAATATCGCTCCCTGAATGCCGAAAGAGCTTTTGCTTTCTCGTTACCACGCAGCAACGATCGTATAAACTTTGTTCAAAGTGGAAAAAAATATTCTTCGACAGGCTTTGAAACTTTGATTATGATCGCTGACTCTCGCGAAACCTTTGAGCATCGAGCACATGAAAATCCGTCGGAAGGGGGGGGGGGGGGAGAGAAATGAATTTTCAAAGACAAAATCGATGCACCCGCACCCGAGGGATTTCTATTCGAGAAGCTATTCCTTGTTTTGCAATGCCCCGCGAACGCTTGCGAGAGTACTTGACATTATTCAAGTCGATCCTGGCGGTTTATCCTACCCCTTACAATTGCATCTATCTTTGGCCACTGAATTGCATTAACTTCTAATTAGATGAAAAATATCGATTCGAACACCAATGAAAGCTAGAGAATTCTGTATATAAAGTTTCAACATATTTCTAGTTGTTGCGGAGCTTGATGTTAATTTTTATCGCGAAATCTGTTATCTGGCGTATTAAATTGATCTAACCATCGTTAGAGAAATTCTTCATGTCGTAACATTATATTTGGTTGCAGTTCAATACGAATTTCCGTGATATGTACTCATCTATGTGTAGATTCGAACGAATAGATTTTAAATTTAAATTTTGTTCATACTTAGCTACCTAAAGGATCCAAATAAAGTGGCATCACTGCAAAACTATTTTTAATCTTTAAATTTGTATTGAATCTATATTTATGTTTACTCACAGATAATGTATAAGGAATTCAGATTTTTACATTCATCTATTCAATAGTTTTTAACGATTCCATTTGCATTACAACCGAGTTCTTTCTTTCACACAAATGCTGAATGTCCATTGAAAAAGAATTACCTTGCCACATAAATCAAGAACCACTCATGTATCTTTAGCGTTTTCCGTTCAAGGGAGAAAAGTACGAGATCTCCGAGCTCAAAACGAGAAAATATTCGTTTAAAAAGCCGGTCTGAAAAGTTCCGGGACTTTATGGAAGTGGAAGCATATAGTGACAGAAACTTCTTTTAGATGAACTAAAAGCTCTTTAATCAAGAAAATCGCTTGCACTTTCCCATACGATACGTAAACTATCCGTCTCGTCGCGTGAAACGCAACCGAAGGAGGCGTTCTGTATTATTACGTTTATAATTGAAAACCAACCATAAGGCCTCGCTATTTCACGTTCTGCGCTGTGTGATTTACGCTTGTTAGCAAGCTTTTTTCCGCCTTAATGTCGACTATATTCTTCGCAAACGGGATCGTTTAAAAAGTAGATCAGCCCGAGCTTCCGAGGATGTCTCAAAGACCCTTTCATTTTCTATTTCATTGGATAGCAGTTTAATTCAACTGAAATTAAAGCTAAGGACTATTTTTGATAATCAATTAAATGCCGAAACATAATCATCAGATCTTAATACCTGAGAGTATAAAGTACTGTTTATGCAGCGGACTTTCATTTTTGATTGCTTGAGCATTGATCGTGAATAAATGAACTGATAATCCCGTTTGTTTTTAAAATTCTATCACGCTTCAGCAACTGAATTGTTGAAAACCTTAATCGTTGGCAATAAACTATAAAATAACAGAGGCAGTGTAGAGAAACGAAATTGAATCACGTTCGATTTAAAAAGGCAATATAACATTGCATTGCAATTTAGTCCAAGCCAGTTAACATTACACCAACACTGCAGCTACAACGAAACGAGGGTTTTAATTAGTACACGTTAAAGTGATTACAGTAATGGCCTCGTTAAAATGAAATTTGCGTTTTCAGGATTATCGTAAAGTTAACAGAATATAATAAAATTCTTTTCTTTTAACGCCAATGGCACGATAATCATTCCAGCTGGAATTGTTCATCGAAACAAAAGTCACAAATAGATGTCTTATTTTGATCTTTGTAATAACTCTTTCCATGCCACTTCGTTGAATTTAGATTTCATGCATGGGTATGCTGTAGTGGATTCCTGGACATAGGAGCACGGTTAAAGCTCGAATCGATACAACAGTACACTTATAGATACTGGTCCAATGATATTAGCTACGACTTCTCGCAGTCTCGGAGTCCATAACTGCCCAGATATTCCTATACTTCGTGTTTGCACGATTCAGGCACGTTTTCTCGTGCGTCTTCAACACACACGCGTCACTATAATTCGTCACGATAGAACTGAAGCTAAGGATTTCGTTTTATTTCCATGAATATTGTTGAAATGACCCGATTCACTTGCCCCCATTTCGTTTTCCTTGTTTGAACTAAAAATATATCGCATAAATACTTTCAATGAACTGTCACATTCTTCAACTCCGCTCAGATATTTTACATCCTGACGTTGAATTCTTCCGAACAATTCACTGTTAGACAGAGATTTCAAAATGCTTCGAAATGTCTGACCGATTTAACAAAATCTACAAGAGTATCGAAGCGTAAACGATTACTTCTTTCTTCCTTGTCAAAGCTGGTTGGTCGTTTCGTTGGCAAAGTAAGTTATCCCGACCTGCAATTAATCAAACGAGTCTCTGCCTTTGAATCATCGGTGGCTCGGGCAATTGGGCAATTACGCGGACGTTTCAGTAAACCGATGAGCGATCATAATTTCAATCTGTGCAGGGCTTCAATCTCGAAAGTTACACCATTTTCGACTATGGAGCGTTGTCCAGATACATTAATTACGTTCAGGACACTATCCCTCTTTGTCATAACGAATTCACTCCAATATGGTCCCCTATATCCTTTAAGATAACGCCCGTTCGACTATCGACTGGCCTAGATCTTTCTCGAGGGCTCTGCTTAGCGCGATCACTGTTCAATTATCCATCGCTCCGATGCAATTCTCTGTTGCACATTAAAAGGAACACGACGAGCAGGATGCGCTTCATCGATGAATTTTTTTGTTCCTGCCTTCGTCGAGACACTTTGATCACGTGCCAAATAAATAATGCATTTGCTAAACGCATAGTGGCGAATTTTGCGCAAATCTACGAACATGAATTTCGAAGTTTTATACGTACGCAACTGTGATTCTAAATCGAATTAAAAGTTCGACGAGTGTGTTAATAAATGTGAAATGGAGTGAACAAGGAAGATGCTGGAAATCTGCAGCAATTTGCGATCGTACAAAATGTTCTGTAAACAATTTTTACACGCGTGGGTTTTATTCAGGATAAAATTGAATGCTACGATATGTATTGATAAAAGTGAAACAAAATTCATAATGAAAGCTCGGTATTTTTGAACAAAAGCTCAACACCGCTATCGTGATTCAATGGCGCCGGAAACTAAGCATGTAATACCGGCGAGAATGGAAACTTTTATCCACTGTTCCCTAAACAACAATACACTATGAATATAATGTTAAAAATATATTAACGGGAATAGAATATGATGAAGAGTATTATTAAGAATCATTAAGAGGGGGCTTTAAACGAGTATACCTGAACAGAGTTAAAAATTTACTGCCGTAAAACTAGAATATGAAAACTGTTGCAACCTATTTTCTGCCTGCAATATTTTTATAACGCGTTTCAAAGAAATTCCTGTTCTTAATGCGCAATAAAGGCGCAGCGTCGTCAAATGAACTATTAAAATTTAGCGGTGCGTTAGAAAAGTGGCACGAAGATCATAAAAATCTTGATGAAGCATTCTTCGAGGATCACTAGATACAAAAAATTGTTTCGAAAGAATATTCATGTTTATATATTTACAACGAAATTAACATTGGACAAGACGAAATAATTAAAAACACCATTTGTCGCGTCAGCGAACGATTCAACAGCGAAATTGTGTACATCAAACTAGGAAATATCGATAAAGTGCTCCGTCATCTCCAACAGAAACGATATCGAGAAACTCTAATATAGAATATTCGTCCGAAAATAAAACTCAATAGGGTAGAATATTGTTACGGTAAGAAGGACAAGTCAATTAGACGGTCGTCCACTTACAAACCTTTCCTTTATGGCACCGTTAAAATTGCAACCGTTCTACTCGAATAAATATACCCGAGCCATTCCATTTAATCAATGAAAACACAGTACAATCCTGTACGAATGATAATCGAAACCATTTAAAATGTATACTTTCATCAGACTTCTATCTCCGCAACGCCTGCACCCTGAATTTCTTAAAGCCAAACGGACGCGAATGCCGCCGCATTTCAATTAAATAAATTTTCAATAAAAAAAACGAAGAACACTGCGATAAAACCAACCGAAAGTCCAACCCATTCACCAAATCAGCCACCCTTCAAACTGCGATTCAGCACCCCTAGAAACAACACAGTTCTATCCTCCCTCTTCTTCGCTTTGACGCCCCCCAAAGTAAACTATCCGAAAGCTCGAAATCTTTTCAACTTCGCCAATCAAATCAGAGACACCGAAAAGGGAACGAAATATAAAGAAGCCAAGAAACTCGCATCGGGATGAGCCACGGGCCATACGATCGCCAATAATCACGGAAGCATTTGCGACCCACAAAGCGTGCCCGTGTCCCGACAACAAAGGGACAGAAAGGGAGGCACAGTTTCAAAGTGGAAAAGAAAGGCCTTCTAATACACGAAGATACGGGAAATCCATCGATGGGCTCAGTACTCGGACCACTGTCTCTCGTTTAGCACGGAAGGGTCGAGCGTGGAATCAGGTCGTGACATAGGACATTTGAGGAAATTAGAAACAGAAAATTTCACAGCAGAGGGGAATCGATCATCCGTGGCTCGCCCACGTTTTTCAGACAGGCGTTTCAAGCGACCTGTCCAGGTAGAAGAATCCAGCGTGTCCCGCGAAGAAGAAAGAAAATACGATAATAGAAGTAAAAAAGAATGGAGTATCATTGTGGATCGATCGACACGGTCCACTGGCCGCTGCACGATCGGTTTAAAAGCTATTAGGCACAAAGAAAAATAGCCGGGCGAGGGTGAGGGAAGAGTGGGGAAGGTTTTCGAAGGGACCGACGAGTGTGTGGAGATATAGGGAGGGCTCGATGGAGCACTGGCTGTGGTGAACGTAGAAGTCAAAGGTAAAACGAGGGGGAAAAGTTTCTTACGGCCGAGACAACCGTCGTGGATACCTACACCCTTGGACATTATCGTCGGGAAACGGAATGCTTGCCCGGCGAATTCAACGGAGATCGAAGTCTTTATTTATCGAAAACCACCCCCCGTTTTGTTTATGAACCTTGTAGAATTTATCGGAACAATGCTTGAAGAGGATGGTTCAGTATGAACGTTGGACATCGCGTAGATTGAGATCTTGTTGCTCGAAATTTTCCGCCCTTTTGTGCATCTTATATAACTGATCGCTATACCGCGGACGGAGAAGTAATCTGCATAGAATGTGCAAGGAGGCTCTTCGATTTTTCCTTCCTTTTGGCAGCTAGTTAACGAGAAGTAACAGCGGACGAATCGGTCGAATAAAGGTGAAGATGAGAGCGATTAGACGTACGATATTACGTAGGAAACAATTAAAGGAATCCACAACCCAATGCTTTATATGCGAAACGAAGGACGTCATTAAGTTCATAATATCATCCCCGGTGTTCCTAACCATCAAGAGGACCCATCAAAGATATCGTAAACGAACGTCTGCAAGCACAGCTCTGAACCTGATAAAGTTCAACCGAAACGATTCATTTATGACTCGAGCGAAGAACCGCCAAAGGAGAACGGTAGTCAATGAATCGAAGAGGCAGCCCTCTCAGGGGAGCTTAGGAAACCGTAGAAGCTTTCCCCGATCAAAATTCCTCGGCTACTGGATAGCTTCGAGGCACAAGAGTATCCGCGAAATTCCGTCGAAAACGAATATACGTTTGTCTGCTGTTCGGCCACTGCCCAGGAAATATTCGCACCGAAACTGTTTAAGGGTTGTTTCGTGAAAGTCAAAGTGGTACTCACGATGGTTGTTCGTTGGCTGCCTGCTCTTCGAACGGGATTTGCGTTTCCTTTGCTCGGTGGTTGCTTGCGAATCGAGCTCGACACGGACCGGAGAAACGTTTCGGGGGAAGAAACCGAGCGTGAACGTGCCTCGTGACGTTGAGAAGGGAAGAAAAACACGGGGTGTCGCGTTTTACAAGCGCATCGTTATACGCCCTGCGACATCGACGACGGTGTAGACGGTGGAAAATCTATCGGTGGCACGGTCTCTCGACGATAGGACACGAGTGCGCCTGACCGCTGGCGAACACGAACATGGCCGACCCGACGAAATCGATAAAACACGTTACGTTTTCCGCCGTTTCGACGGAGCCGACGCTGTGCGCCTTCCACCCCCTCTGAACGGATGCGTGCGCCGGAGATCCAAGCCGTCGACGACCACGGCGACGAGCACTACGTTGTCGGGGACGACGTAACGCGAGATCACGAAGCTTTCATGATACTGCTTTGCTATTTGAGAATCGTCCCGTGATCTGAAACGAGGAAGTACATGGATAAAGATTGGCAGACAGTTGCGGGGGGTTATTTCTTTTTTTTTCTTTTGCGAGGGTTGTAATTTAGTTTTTTAAAAAAGCTGGGAACAGTATTGGTATCAAGTACAAATTGTTGCTTTTCGTTTGATTTCGTGCGTCCTTTGTGGTTGCTTCTGTTCAGCCCGTGGTGGAGGAATATTTGGAGAAATTGTGCGAAATGATCGTGATTAGAGTAGATAGATAAGGCGATATTAGTGCGAGGGGCTTGGGTCAGGCTTACGGAATTGCGGAGGTGTGAGAAGGTTCGAAGGTTTTGGGAATGCTCAGGGAGCCCAATTTGGGAATAGGTAGACATATTTATGGCTAGGAGGTATTCGGTACATAGCACTTTGGTGTCAGTAAATAAAGTTGATGTACAGAATATTGGAATGTTGATTATTCTCTTATGTCAGAATTTTGTAGGTTCACCGCCCCAAAATATACCGATCTATGAAAGGGTAATAGTTTTATTGCGCACGGTCGATTTAATAATACTGAATAATGAACCAAACCGCTTGAAGTTTAAATAAGAATCATAATGCGTTCGCCATCGATATTGAAACGCGATTATGAATGTTGTATAAACATTGTGATTAATGTATGGCTTTAGAGAAATGTGTCACGTACGATGCATAGAATGGTGAACGTGTTAAGAATAGTTTCAGGAACCGGGATAAGAAGTTCGAGGACTATCTCGGTTCAAAGCTAGTCATACGACTCGGAAGCCGTGGGGTTTAATGTCTGGTTCCCGGGCTGTCTATGTTATAGAATTTTTTTGATCCTCGGATATTATGGACACGGACTTTCGAGATCAATGCGCAGGCGCTTTTTGTTTTACTAATATTTACTCGTCTCAAGTGTATGCCTTTGTGAAACGTTATTCGTTACACTATTGCACAATGTATATACTTATTGGCTCTTCGATTGCTGCGACGTTGTATTTTAATTTAATTTCGCGCATTCACCTGTTCTTACTGAGCAATTATAATTCTTACCCCCTTTTGTTTTCTCTGGAGGCTGTCTAAATGAATATTGTCAAAGACAGTCATATTATCGGCCCTAGTATTATATAAATATAAAATATAAACGATGATTTCCCTTAATTGGACAATTTTTATTTACAGCATCGCGTTGCTTTTATTTATCTGTTACCTTATTTAACCTTGTTTCATCATTTTCTTTTAATCCACCGCGCGATCTACGAGGTGCAACAGAGGTGTTGCAAATGATAGATGTAATTAAAATTTCTATTCTGCTGAACGGATTAATTTGGATTTCTATGTTCAACCGTACGTTTCTTTCGGCTTGTGAAACATTACAAACCCGTCAATTAATAATTGTTTTCCCTTAAGTTTTTATATGAAGAGTTTGTCGGCTATATGGTGCGTAAGGCTGAAGGTTTTAGCGTAATTGAATGTGTGGGTGGAGATCGAGGAAAGTGTACGCAGGGTGAAAAAAAAAGAGAAAAGGGCCTAGCACGTTTGGTATGATCGAATATTCTGATAGTGGTTTATATTGGGGCAGAGCTGAAGTTCAATCGTAGACTGGGGGAGACTTGATCGCTGGAATTATTGAATATTTGGAGCAACATTAAAGCTTCACGCTATGAACCTTTTTATAATCGATGCACCTCTGCCTGTTCCGCCATTAAAATGTGTTTCAAAAATTATTATTACTTGCATCCTGCTGCGATGTTAATCATAATAATAATTTTTCGAAACGCCATATATAATTCATTTACTAAATAATATTTCACTTTACATTTACACACTTCCATGAACATACCATGCAGAAATAACGCATAACGTTTTCTATGAATTAAACAGTTGTGAACCGACTTCATTAACAAATATATTAATAAGAAAAATAATTATAATTCGTATCGTCACAGATGTCCCATTATCTCTATTTTTATCAGAACAAAAATACCAATATAATAGCAATCGAATGCATAGGACATTGTAATAACAAAATGAAAAATTTCCAATGTTCGACCGTATACTAATAGGAAGTCGATTCATCAGCCCCACTCATTCGTAATGAAAAAAAGATGAGCAGTTAAACCTTACAAACGACCCTATATGTATATGGAATGCTGAGTCTAATCCAACACTCAGTCTCGTAAAGGAGGAAGCATTTAACTATTTAGAACACTGGAACACGTTTTCATATTTGGCAACGATTTCTAAACAAAACAATAAAGGTGGCATTTCATTTCACTTCGGTGAAAACCTAAGAGAATATATATAAACCATTCATCTCGTTCTATAATAAACCAATAAATGTTGTATACATTGACTTTATTTCGTTTCTATTCAACTGCAAGTATTAACAATTTCGAAGAACTACATACCATAACGACAAGAACAAAATAATCAGAAAATGGGACAATCGCCTCCGGAAGGGGTGAATAACTCTATGGTGTCCACTGGCTCAACAGAGTGGAACTTATCGACCAAATATCGACGGAATTTCAGTTTGCGAACACTTCGTCGGGCACCACGTTGAAGAGCATCCTCGAATCATTATCTAGGGGCTAGTGCTCGACTTCGAGAGGTCCCCTGCTTTATATCTGCGAAAGTAGTTCGGCCTGCCAGTACCTGAAAACTTTGCTACCCTCGTCTGTCGGCAGGGGCGGCTTATCAAAATGGAAAACGTGAGCAGAATGAAGAAAAATGTTTCACGCGCGAATAACTTGGATGAGTGTGATTTAAGAGGCACGAGTGACGAAATATCGTCCACATTAATTTATGGAAAGGCTTTAGAGCCGCCGATATTGGGCAGATTTTATCGCGAACCAGATATATTAAAAAAATATATCGAACCAACAGTTCTTGATACATCGCTACCTTACGTGAGTGCATTTCTATCGACAGCCTACCTTGATAGTCTGTGGTACGCGCATTAACGCGGGTATATTTAAAACCAAATTTAACTAATAGTTTGTTGCGTGATGTTACAACATGCCGCTATTGTTTAATTTTATTAGGGTAATCTTTGTTAAAAGAAATTTTCTATGTTTTTATACTTTTAGATTCCCGTTTATACGCATTTAAAAACGTACGATTTGAAAGCAATCGTCAGACCCACAACACCGCCTATTTTGTCCGAATTGAAATTAAAGTGTCTGTAAGTTTCGATGCCGAAATTCTTTCTACACTAATAACAATAATTGCAGAACATTAATTAGTTTTCTTGAAAGTAATTTTGAATAAAATAAGGATGAAACAAATGCTGAGTGCAGTATTTGATACAATTGCAGGGGCGATGCTGAATCTTGTAAATCTTCAAAGGCCGCAACATCGACCGGAAGAATCAGTAAGGGTAGATCGTCCATCTCGATCAAACCGCGGGAAAGGGAGCGCAATTTCAAAATGGAATAATTAAATTTCACATTGCACTATACTGTATTTTGCTTCTTTATGGGATATCTAATGTTATTAAGCACATTAAGTGATACTTATATAACATAAACGCGATACTATTTATGTTACACTGGATTTGTATAAGAAAATAGCGATGCAAGGAATCCAATTAAAATATGATTAAAATTTAAGTTGTTGCAGTCTGTACTTCTTACATTTTGCCATGTTCCTTAATTTTACATAGAAACTAAAGAAAGGAATAATTTATTTCAGTATAACTGAATCAAACTCTGTTGTCTAATTGAGATATATTTTTAAAGAAAATCTAAGAAAAATTGCGTCGCCCGATTTATTACGGACGAGATATAAAATTCTATACCTCATCTGTAGTAATACGTACTCGATGTCAGTATGGTATGAATGTATGGTTCGACCGCGACGGGATGCATGTAGTAGGAGGTTCATACGATTAGGTTATATTTAAAATATTTATCTATCAAATAAATGTCGATTCGTCGGAGTTAATTATATTAGTGTTTAAATACTGTGACAGACGAGGTCACAACATGCGACAATGAAGAAACTCAACGAATTTTTCGCAGTCTGCTTCTTGTTGCACTACTTGTACACTGTTTGTACGACACACTTGCTCATAAACGTCAAAAATCAGGTACAAATTCTTCCTGGCATTCACTACCGACAGCAATAAACAGAAACGTAATCGTAAACATGATTCTCGCCGAGACTTATTTTAACATAACTGAATACATTGAACGTTCTGTCGATATATTGAACATTCTGTCGATATATTGAACATTTAACCTCTGCGAATTGCAAACGGTTCGAAAAACGCTGATTCCGGTCGAAATTGTTCTATTTCATTCGTTTATTTCTGTTTTACAGGGTGGTGATATTCTACTAGAAACAATTTCTTCCAATGTTACCGAAGATGTTATTACTTTAGAGTTCCAGTGTTCGGATGGCACCTTGGTGACGCAGCTCATTGACTTCAAAAATGTAATTTGAGATTCAATATTCATCCATATTTTCTATGAATAACCATAAATGCGCATGTTTAAGTATAATTTTGTCCTTCAGGAGGTACAAATTATAAAAGCTCTGGTGCTCGGTGAAGAAGAACGCGGTCAAAATCAGTATCAAGTCCTGTGTTTCGTGAATCACTTTTTCAAAGTAGACTTCATATCCTCCGATGCAATGTCTAAATTGCGACAAAAGAATCCAGGTACAGTGCGAGTAGCGGAGGAGGATAAGGGACACATGAACTATACCATGGATTTGTTCTTGGACGTATCAGAATCCAAAGATATTTCCAAACATATTTCGAGCCTGTGCGGAGAGGCGGCCGGATCTGCTTATACTAGAAATGAAGATATCAAGCAGTGGATTCAAAGGCCCGGTAAGTGACAAAACACTAGATATTTTACAAATTGATTGTTGTTTGTATTATAACGGATCAATTTTTTGTCAATTTTGGTACTGATAATTCATTAGGCTCCTCTGAACTCTCGCTTATGGCAGCTGTATATAACTTCAGCACAAATTCCTTAGCGCAACAAGGTACAAATGATTCAAGAACATTATTTGTGACAAGGTGTGCGGACACATCGAATATGTGGGCACCTTGCACATGCTCATTAGAATTATGCATTGGCTGGTATCCGTGTGGTTTAAAGTTCTGCAAGGGGAAGGGCGATGGTAAGAAAGCAACTGCGCCGTACAAATGCGGCATTAAAACTTGCAAGAAGTGTTTTATATTCTCATACTATTCTAAAATGAAGCAGAACTGCTTGTGGGATGAATGACATATAAGAACACTGTAGATCTTAGGTTTTTATTGATAAAGAAGGGTGCGTTTATTTAAAACGAGGGAAAATAGTAACTACTTTGGCAGACTAATTCACTGTTTCCACATTAACGAGAATCGTATGCAATATAGTTTCTCCTTTATTGTTTCCACTTTTCTTTTTTCTTTTTTTTGAGGTGCATTTATTGAATATTAACTGTTAAGTGTTTCTAGACGTAAATACTTGTCAGGAAAGATATCCTTTTTAAATCGAAGTTTAAAATCATCACTGATCTCATCATATTTTCCGTCTTGTTACACGTGATATACATATATAATTTCTTGTGCTCAGCTTCAATAAGAAATACGAATTTATTTACGATAGAAATATTTCTGAAATGTTTATCGACATTCGAGGAAGCGATCTGGTACGGGTGGGATTGTTCGAAAATAATGAATCGCGAAACTTTTAGATGCGTTCTTCCTTTTATAGGAATTCTGTACTGAATGGATGCATTTGTAACAGCAATATTTGTATCTTCTTAGCTATTAAGAAAATAAGTACCTTGTATTAAAAAAAAGAGCAAGGTATTATAAACAGAAAAGAATTACTAGAAAATGAAAATGAAACTAATTCTAAAAGACTTGATTAGATCATATCGTATTGTATGGAAGCTATTTAATTTAACTCTTTATAGAACATCACATTCCCAAATTAATATTTCGGTGCATTTATCAACAAGGCAATCGTTAATATTGTACCATATTTCGGATGGATAATATGTCTTAAAGAATACTATTAAAAATACGTACTTTGTTACGAATGAACGTATGATTCCTTTAGCGTCACGAATTCACATACTTTGACACAACACGACAATGTCATTGTACACGAACGAAAGACGTGCTGTTACTCTAGGTGCTTAAGAACGACTGTCCTCGCGTTCACAGTCGTAGATAAACAAACGGTTCGTAGGACATATTCATGTGCAAATACCAGGAACACCGTAGGTTACAGACAATCCATTGAGAGTAACGTGACCTATGCGTTTAATTTACACACATTTAGGGTAACGATGCATCAGTGAAAATATTTTATTGGAGCGTATTTACGTAATTGTCTTCAAAGCTGTTAAAAGTATAAGAGAATTCTACGAAATTATTTCGTAAGAACGGGTTGCTACATACTGATTCTGTTTTCAAATAAAATTCATTACTAAATTCCAGTACATGAAATAAATAACATTAACTTTTCTTTCGTTAATTACATAGAAAATATACTTGCGAATGAAAGTTATAATTTATGATTAATTGTTAATTTATCTGTGCTTGAAGAAAAATATCGCTAACTAAATTTCTGCAAACAACAAATATTCTGAAATATACCCGACTCTTAAATTGAACAACACGTATACGAACATTCTTTTATATTTTTAATAACGCGTCAAAATGATTACATGTATACGTTCGAACATGAAATGCACGTGCGTCTGTACAGAATTTTATACATGACTTGTAAAGCTGCCATTTACATGTGTACAAGTTAATTTTCACCTATATACATAGTGCAAGGGGAAACGAGTACGGGCTTACGCGAATTATAAACAATGGGAGGCACGTGAAAAGGAAAAGATTGATTAAATATCTGTATATACGGTTCATCTGTTAATAATCGAAACGTGTACAGTTCTTAGTAATAATTATCTTACGTATATAGACTTTAGTGAACGAGATATTCAGCGAAATAAGAAAATTCGCTATTTGTACAAAGTACGCCGTTTGGCATATGAAACGAGAGAAAGAGACAAAAATGAGAGTATACGTTTGATAGCAAACTACTATAAACAAGACTGCATTATCTGTCCAATTTAATAATAAACATCTTGTGTCACGTACACGTTGCAATTCTCCGCGCTTCCTCACAGACACAAAAAAATAGTATATAATGAACTATTTAGCGTAAGTAAACTAATGAACAAAAACAATAAGTATATATATATATATTATAAATATACATACATATTGCACATTGCACATACTTACTCTTGTAATCGGACATCTATGAAATTTGCAAACGATAAACGGCACCTGATGTCACCGACATGATCATGTTTCTACCACATAACACCTGTACACTTGTACTTCATTCAAGATGAACAGAAAACAAAAAACGGTAATACACTACGTTGAGAATGGACTTTGTTAAACGTTTGTTTGCGCATGAGTGTATGTATACCGCTGTTACATAATTCCACCGAATATTTGTATGTGGACTGTGTAACCGGTTGAATTTCTAAACAGCAATATAAATTTGTACATTGTGTATATATGCATCGATGATTTAGATATAGGGTGACTCAAGGAAAGTGAAGTACGCTATTAATTTATTCCCACACGGGGGCGAAGAAAAGATTAGGGGAACGTGTTTAAATCATTTTTTTCTAAAGATAAATTTCGTCCTTTTAATTTTCTCTTTCAAGCATATTTTTCTGTCGCAGCTATGCTTCTTTCATTGAAACATTTATTATAACACCTGAACATTCATTTGAAACCATCGTTTTCTGTGGAAAGAATGTTTGTCTTCAAGGAACCAACTCTCCTTAATTATGCTTGTCCTTGGACACGATTTTTCCTCTGGCATCAACTGATTAAAATTTCCATGAAACTTTTCCTTCATGAATCACCCTGTATATTTAATCTGGTGAACGATATAAACAAATCGCAGAACATATACGGGACGTTATCGCTACCATTTGAATAAGTTATATGTGTCTCTTAATGTTCATGTTTAACGAGGATGTACAGAGGGAGAAACATCAAGAAAAGAACACGCGAGTAAATTGAGGGTATAAACGCTAATTAATATCATGGTCCAAAGTGAAGGAGATATTTCCAACAATTGTACCGGTCGGAATCAGCTTCGTTCTACGTGAATCCTCCATCTACAATACATATATCTGTACTCAATACATCTTTTTCCCCCTGTAACAACCATGCCACTGGTCACTACCAAGGGCAACTTGGGAACATTGTTACTGCATTAATCTCGTTTTGGTGTATGGGATTGGAATTGTAATGTGAAAGCGGAAGAGGGTACATACTAGTAACGTTTAAAAATTTTTTTATCGACGCTTCGAATCGAAAATTCGATGTTACTCACCGTGTATGATTTCAGCTTTACACATGACATTGTAATTTATACACATATTTTTTATATGTATTTAATAAAAAGACGTCATGAATTATTGTTGCATTCGACACTGTTCATTCGAACAATATATTCCGTTTCGTTATTTCCCATTTTGTTATTTCCATACGCCGAGGCCTCGGCGTTGCGTTAGATAAAACTGTACGCTTTAAAGTCGATAATGAATGGTCGAGAGATAGAACGAGAATCCATTTGAATGTTGATAATTGTCTCTATTAAGTACGATACAATAGTCATAATAATTTAGTACACTCCCCAACGTTCTTTACACTCGTTACCTAAATTCCATATGTCGCTTACACGCAAATGTATTTAAAAACCGAGGGTCGAACGATAAAATATCCACGTTTATTGCCACGCTACATATAGTATGATCGTATACTACATAGAGTATTAAAAACTATGAAAATAGATGGTTACGTGAGTATGAAAAAAAAAAGAAAAAAAAAAATTATAAAGAAACTGTTCGTTCTGCTACGTTTATGCTACATTTACAGCGAGAATTTCGTTCAGTCGGCTAAAGACAGAGGAAAGTAAAAGTGATCGCGCTTATACACATGCATATGTATGCTTGTGAATGATGTGGTTCAAAAGTAAAAATAACAAAGCACGTTACTCCGATTCGAATCGAGTTTTCTTTTTAAATAAGTACTGTTCACGGAGGATTCCAATAAACATCGCCCCATAAAAATAGATATATTTATATATGTGCGCGCATCTCTTTCATTTACATGATGCATCTCGTATTCGAAATATAAACCATAAATAAGATGACTATCGCGATGAAAATCAGCGTCGTTTCCGCGATCTCGACAACAGATAGAAGAAACCGACCGCTTTCCGACAGTAGTGTGAATTTTTAAGTAGCCTGCCACTGACATAAAAATCGACCACTACGAAAGATCGACGCGATTGTTTAATTCGCTACGGAAAGTTATTCGAACGATCTATGTAACTCCGACGGTGAAATATGCAGATATGCTCTAAATATACAGTGCCATGCTGTACCATGAGTGCATATGTGGATAAAAATAACTCAACAATAATGCCGTCGCTTTCAGCGATCCTATTACTGAATGTCTTCGGTGATATAAATTAAATAAACAAGAATGCGTAAAATTTCTACAACCTTAGCAACATTTCACAGTTTTCAACGTGTTCTTGAATTAGATAAACATTCAAGCATCAATGTAATTTTTCTACGCCTTTAATGATAACTGTAAAATGAAAAAAGAGGAAGAAGTATTGTAATATGTGAACTTTTTCGCTGAAAGAGATTCAGATTTTCCGTTTACTCGCCCGAATTGTCCGCTCATTCGAACTAAACAGACGATCACGAGGTGCGAGTGAAAAAAAAGTTGTTGAACGCGTGCTTTCATCAAATTGCTCCCCGCAATTACATTTCGCGATTCAGATATTAAAGAAATACCCGTTAAAGGAATACAAACAAGCGAAGCAATCTACGTTCGAATTATGAACTTTTTCGTGGAACAATGTTTAAACAAATGAAAAGTCACGTAATTTGTTGGTTGCAGATTATTCTTCGTCTCAGCCATATGCTTACGTACAATCTGACCTACAATTTGTCCAGCACAAATTCGAAAAAATATTGTTCAATTAAGAAGAAAAATAAACAAACGGTTATTGATATTAATTCCTCGCGAACCTTTCACTCGCGCCTCGTGATCAAAAACGTTAGCACCGGAAGTGTGTAAAAAAATGTGTACAAGCACCGGATTCTTCGTAGACGCTATCACCTAACGTTCTCTACAGCCACGAGGGACAAGTCGCCCGTATCAAAAAGATTGTCTAAGGCAGGACTATCCACAGGAAGGACTTTGTTTTTACCACGTACACACTCCCTTATTATACGTCGTCGAATCGAGGATGGCTCAATAAAACAGAAACCACCATGTTGCCTCGCTCAAGGATTCTTCTCGATGGAGTTTTTAAACACCCCGATAGGTCGTACCGAAGATATTGCACTTTAAATATCGTAACATGAAATACAGAATTAATTTTCTATGAATCAAATTTGAATAGAATCCGTGAATCTTTAATTGATCGGCAAACGGTAGCCCGCCATACGCGATTTCTGTACAAGATCTTAAAACATACTCCAAGGACTATAAGACCACATAGTATCCATCGAAAAGGAATCGAAACTGCCACGTAAAGCATTTTCCACTCCTTCTAATAGACAAAGTGGCACAACTATTTCGGCCCCGAGTAAGAAACCCCGTGAGCCTAAATGATTCCTTCAATCATTCTATATTCATCGATCAATTCCACCTGTCCAATAATTTTCACGCTCAAGTATCGACAAGGAATATTGGACGTACGACGATCCGTCAGAAATCCTCATAAAACCAAACTCAACAAAGTGCAAACATTCCTAAATACACCGAGTACTCCTGTGGACGGCTCTGATCTAGCTGAAACACTAACTACTGTAACAAGTCTTGCGCACGTCGGCAAGTATTACACTGAAATCGTCGTCCGCTTTCGACACATGCTCGATGCTCTGCGTCTGCTGAGCCTGCTGTTGCGTTTGCTGTTGCTGCTGCTGCTGCTGCTGTTGCTGCTGCTGTTGCTGTTGTTGTTGCTGTTGTTGCTGCTGTTGTTGCTGCTGTTGATGATCAGAATACTTTGTCACGTCCAATGCCTGATGATACTGTTCCATTGCATGGCCAATAGCAACGTTCGAGCAACGAGCGTCCTTGGTCTGATCGTCGACGATACACTGAGAGTTCGACATGTCCAGCTGAGCCTGTTGGGGCGCGTAGTAACGCAGATCACTGGCGTAATTGTGATTGCTGTCGAGGAGATTCTGCGAGGTTAAACTTGGGTGCGCAACACTGGTCGGATGGGAGTACTTGAAATACTTTTCTAGCTGCAACGTTTGCTGTTGTTCCTCGTCCGCTGTGGCGTTCATTGCGGCTTCCATGTGGCCCAGAATTTGATGCTGCTGTACGGTGCTGGTACCTTCTGTTTGGTACTCTTGGTGATGGGACATTTGATACCGGTGAGACACACCTGGAATTAAATTGATCGTCGAGAAGAATTGTATGGGTTAACCTTCTGCGACGGTGTACTCGGTTGGAGACACGAGAACGGTTAAGACAGTTAAAGTGTTAATATGAAAAAGAGGTGGACTCGGGCAAAAGATAAATGCAAGTGGAAAAATAAATGAAGATAAATGACTCTAAATAAATATATTGGCAAATATATTTATTCCTTTCTATATTCCACAATTGACAGAGTTTATTACGACGAGACAGATCAATACGACGCTCGAACAGTTGACCAAGGGAAGAATGAGAAGGATGACAATGCTCTAATTATATGTAGGTATATATCTATGTATGTCCTCGAGCGTTGGACCTAATCCAAGTGTAACAAGGTGGAATGAGTAAAAATGTATGAAGCATTTACCGGAACAACCTTCGGCGGCTCCACGAATCCCCATGGATTGCTGTCGATTGGCACACTGAACAGGATTATAGTTGCTCTCAACGGTGGATTGCATCGAATAGTTGGCAGTCTTCGTCGACTGAGAACTTGTATAGTGCTGCAACGATTGATCATGCGGGGATGCGACCGGGGGATAAAAAGTCCCCGTCACAGAGCCAACATTTTCAAATCCAGAGCGTAATTTATTGCACGACACCATCATCCCGTTCGCTATACCCACCGCTGCTATGCTCGACGCTTGTCTCTCGAAATTTAAATAACTCACCTGAAACAAAATATACATCAGGTATTTCAGTCGGGCTGCGTGTTCCGTGCTTCTGTAACTGAGACGTGCTTCTCAATTTTGTAATAATACGTGAAATGGGTAAGTTTTTGGACGAATCTTTTGATGATTGTATAATCATGTTTATTACAAGCTTAAGTGTTTCTTTCCATTTCGAATTACTTGAAAATTTTTCAATGATATTCTTCGAATAAAATATCGAATGTTCGGCATTCAGAATAAATTAAAAATATTTCGCATCGTAAATAGTAGTCATTGTAAATTCATAATTCTATTTTTGTAAATGAGAAACACTTCTAGAAAAAGGCAGAAAATATGTTTATTACTCGATATACTTCGATATACTGTTGCCCTAGATCATCGACTATCATACATTATGTCTCAAGTTGTATTTTAAGTTTGAAGAAAAGTAGTGCCTGTACAATTGAAACATCATTTGAACAAGTAACAGATTATCGATCTTGCCCCGCTGATTTTATCGATACGTTCATTGGCATGTAAGTCATTACTCACTGATTTTTTGTAAGTCAGGGTATCCGTGTAAGCACCAGAATTCTGACACGACGATATGCTAGTACCACCAGCATGACCTGTGTGCAGTTGATTATCGGTACTCATAAACGTGTACCGTTTCGTTTGCTCGTTCATTTCGCTATGCTGCTTCGACGAACCCTCCATTAGATCTCGGTCAGGATCTGGATTTTGGCTGGATGACAAATGAGTTCCGTCACCTGATCAAAATTAAATTGTTCGCACTTGGAATATTGAAATTATTAACGCTTGGTATGACGATTTAGTAATTGTCCTGTAATATTATAATACCACTCTAATAATTCGGAACTAAAGTATCCTACTGAATATAAAACAAAAAATGATTCAATATATAACTTTTAATTCGGATAAAATATGTAACCCCTCAATTTCTTCATTTCGTTTAATAATTTCGTTTATAATAATACAATTAAGTTCCTAGCGAAATATTCGAGCAAAATTTCTAAGCAATACAAAATATTGCGCCAAGAATACAATATTATACCACGAAGGAAAGATCGCGTTTGTAACTTGCAATTTAGTTATACAAAATTCAATTCCTCGAGTTCACAGCTGCCTGAACGGTAATTAATACAAGTACAGGATCTCACCATCTGGCTCGGGGCTGGCAACCGGAGATATGTCCGGTGTGTGAATGATAGGCGTATAAGGACTACCGTACAAGGAATTGCTCTCCGATTTGTACTCCTGGATACCTTGCTGCTGCTGTTGGTGATAGAGGGATGAGATCGGGGAATGGCCGCCCCATGGGATCTGAGGAATGCCTTGATAACTGTCCATCTTAGACCTTTAATAAATACCAAACGACGCTGTACAATTGCCCCCGGGAAACGCCATCAACGCGACGGAAAATGAATGCAAAATCGATTAATACAGCACAGTCATTATACACGTGTCAAAAATGTGGGTAGCCATAAATACAAATTTTAAAACTGGCTATAAAAACCAAATCGAAACCTACAACTACTACAGTGCCTATCAATATTTTTGTGATCGTGGCCGCGCTCGAAGCCACTCTGTTTTTAAAAAAATATATTATTAAAAACTGGCACCAGTTTTCGTAACTCAGGCACTGATTTAACGGCGATCTCTTCAACATTCTCAGCATATGTATGCAGATATACCGCGCGTCGTCGCGCGAAATGT
The DNA here is from genome assembly GCA_948146005.1 of Nomada fucata. Taxonomy (NCBI): domain Eukaryota; kingdom Metazoa; phylum Arthropoda; class Insecta; order Hymenoptera; family Apidae; genus Nomada; species Nomada fucata. Next base: position 9,147,930 of record OX411275.1, on the reverse strand, counting down.
GTCTAACAGTAAAAGGGGAAAGAAGAAGAAGCAGATATCGACTCACATGGAATGATGAATCGTGGTACCAGAAGGGTTGGACCTATTGGCCGTGGTGTTGGTCGCGGATGGCGGAGAGGACGGCGCCCCTGGGGCTCGTTTCGCGTGTTTCCTTCGACGTGGCCTGTACTTGTAGTTCGGATGTTCCTGCATGTGTATGACCCTCAGCCTCTCGGCTTCCTCCACGTACGGCCTTCTGTCCTGCGGGGTCAAGCCTCGCCATTTCTTCCCTGAAATACACGAGGTCCGTCCGTTAGCCCGTGTCGCAACGGTGCCATGATTTTCGAAACGACAATGCAATGGCTGGTGTACGTATACGCGAAATGCTTACCGGCTGTGTTCCTGTATTCGGCACGCGGCGTGAAAGACAATAAAAATTGTATAAGTTATGCGCTATATAAATATATTACGTATGATATACGGGAGGACGGGACGGCGTTAGAAACTGTTACGGAACTTTTCGCTCAGTGCACTATAAGAGCTGGAATTTTTTGATCGAAGTTGTGGATACATTGAAGGGTTTTTCTTTTTTGCGAGATACAAGAATGGATAAACGTAGGGGAGGTAATGTATAAAAATAAGCCGTTAACTTGGAATCGATTACCGCGCTAGTAAAACGAGAAATATTGTACAGTAAATGTGTTTTTTCTGTAAAGAATTTAGTATATTCATTTGTAATTAGATATAATAGACATTATCTGGCCACGTTTTTTTTAAACAGCTGGTATGTCTTTCATGTTTGTAATAAGGAAACGTAAGAGTTGGGTTTTAAGCGTCGATATAAAACGATTCGACGTTGGCCAATGAAACACAGAAATTTATACCGTAAAATATTTTACTAGGGAAAATTCTAGATATATAGATTTATTGCTGAGCCAAGAAACTCGCCTCAAACGTTTCAATCCAGTCCGTCGTGTACACAGATAAGTACGGGGGCATAAACCTTGCGTGAATTTGCAATCATAAAAGACACCATAAATTCGCAACCAGCTGTTACTTTCTTTCCTCCTAGCAGCCCTGCACGTTCAACTTAACACCCACCGCAAGGAATATATTCTCGGCCAATTAAGAAAACGAAAGTGACAATTAACATCGTAATGAAAGGTGGGCCATAAAGTATCGATAATTAAGTGCCGAAAATATAGAACAAAGATGCGTACAAAGTTTTCAGAATGCCTTTAGTATCTCTTTGGGGCCACGATATTTTATTGCCAGGCACGCGGGCGTCGTTGAGTTTATAAACAGGTGAAAAGTACTTTTTAGTTTGCAGCTTTTTCACTGTTAGATTCGTTTCTCTCATTTTAACGGCCCCGTTGAGCTGTTATAATACACTTTCATTTTTATTATGGCATGGTATTTTTACTGCTGATTTCTTCGTATGGCACAGTCCAATCTCATCCACTGTACCACAACATTCCATTCGATCTCGAGAATTGCTCCAATTACACGTTTGACCGCTGTAATTGAAGGAATATTCTATTCTCAGATATCTACCAATAACAGTAACAAAGAATTCGTTCCTACTATAAAATCCAGCATACCACAATTTATCATTATTTAACCATCGATTGAAAAATTTCTAGAAACACCTAATTAACATATACATATTCGTCTAAAATATTTAATCAACGCGTCCAACGGTCGTTCCAAACAACGTGCATCACTCTATACCACACCCGAAACGAAGTCTGCATCTCATCCGCATAAATCGCAACAATCACAGCCGTACCTGTGCAATATAATAATCAACATCTCCCGAATCCATCTCGCCCGATCTTTCGCCATGGACGCATAAATTCCTCCCAGGACCAACAACAACAACATCCGCCGATCCTCCGCAACGAGTGAAGCGTACGGTTAACGCTCTCCCGGAGGAAGGCGCATACCTATCGCGGCGTTATTTCGAGAATCGATAAGAGCGAACCCGCGGTTCGCTCGCCGATTGACCAGCGATACTCTTAATTCATGCTACGAGGCTGGCCCCTAATTGCCCGCTACGTGGGGGCTAGGTATCGTCGTCGTCGTCGTCGTCGATGGAGGAAGCGGAAAAATGGTCGGACGGAGCGTAGATACGAATTACAGGAGGGCTTGGCCGACCGGGCCGGACGACGACGGCTGGAATCTGCCTTAGTTGCGTTCAATATGCCCGTCCGGTATGGTAGGCCGGAATATCATTAAGCAGGGATAAGGGTTAATACGAACGTAAGATGTTCACGACAAGAACGAAAAACTTGAGCGAGGCGGATGTATATGGTGTGCATGTACATATGTACATGGGGATCGGCGTATACGGGGCCGTATAGGTACATAGGCGCATGGGGGCGTAGATATGGGTGCGCCCGTGCCTTCAGCCAGCCACAAGGCACGAACCATTATTTCATATTTCATTTTGTATATTTCAACTCCGGAGGAGATGCTAACCCGAACGGCTCGGCCACGTAGAGGGAGGATAAATAGGAGGAAACGAAAACGGGACGACTGGAAGGAAAGGTTGTGCCGGCGTGGAGAAAAAGTATTTGGGAAAAGAATATATTTTATATTATAGAGAGTGTGCGCTGCGTTAAAGGCTTGGGCCACCTACGTAACGTTGCGTTACGTGTTTGCGTTAACGAGTACCGTTGAGGAACGCGTGCACGAATTGGAGTTTCGATCGGCCGCGTTGTATTTCGTTGCAGCGATGTACGAATGTACTGCGTCGAGAATTATATGAAAATGTTACAAATCGGGATAAACCTTTGATTAATTCGGGTGCCCCTTTTTGCCTTGACGATCGATCCTTGTCGAACAGCTCTCGAATCATCTTTCGATCCTGTTCCTAATACGTAACACGGATCAATTGGATTCCCCGACGCGCGTATCATTCGTGATAAGTTGTTCGATAATATTGGTCCTCCGAATTTGGTAACTCTCGTAGACACGTTAGACGACAAAGCAATCAGCTGGTCGTTGCCCAAACGTTACCTGCTGCCTGCTGATACTCATTTTGGCCTGAGCCTTTTGCACAGTACTGGGCGCGCGCGCGTGTGTGTGTGTGTGTGTGTGTGTGTGTGTGTATGCCCGCAGATAGGGGAAAAAGGATTACAGCGAAATATCCTAGGACGGTCTGCGCGAAGTCTATTTTTGTCGTCCTGAATGTCTTGCGATGGTTCTTCTCGACGAGAGAAGAACTTTCTTCTCTTGCCGCTGCCCTTTTTTGCGACGCGCCAGGTTTTCGTCGCGACAGTCACCAGGGTTGACGCGAGATGGTGGAGGCTTGGGACGCGATTGTGCAGGTTCAATGGAATCTGTCCTTTGTCGCTTGTTTTTGCACGGGTTGCTCGCGAAGGGTATAAGCGGGGGCTCTTTTTTCCCATAGATCAGACTTTTAGCGATAAATTACGATAGATTGAAGGGTGACTTATTGTCAGTATCTGCGGTAGGTTTACTTCCAGACGATCGATTTAAACGTTGCGTTAATAATATCGACTTCAATGTTCACATCGTAATGGAATATTGTGACGTAATCAAAAGTAAAGCATAACAAATATGAAAGTGGAGTGGAGCATTGAAATTAAAACAAGAGAATGAGCGCATTAATATCAATCAGTTCTATTGTTTGTTCATAAATGAAGATAAGAAATTATTATTATGGAAATAACGTTGTCATCGTTCATTGATTTAATTTGCAGTCGATTTACCACGCTTTCCGATTACCTTGCCTCTACATTATTCGATCTATATATAGGTGAATTACTGCCGCCTTAGATTATACCGTTCTTTTAACACGCAACGATCAACAAACCTTTAACTAAATGTCTACAATAAACTCTACATTAAATTTCCGATGTCCGCTTCAAATCTTCATATATCTGATCCCTGAGTATTCCACGCTTTTACTCGCGTCCCGTGCTGCGCGACAATATTTCTACAACATCGCCTCCACCCCTGCATCCTCTGTCACCGCGTCACCGCGAACCAACTAATACCCCGGACGAAACGAGCAACAGGAAACGCCGAAGAAGAAAGAAGACCGTAGACAAGGTGGAACCGCAACTTCCTTCTTCTTTTCGGCCGGTGTCCTCGGAACTTTCTATCCCCGTCCCGCCTCCCGACGGTTTCGTTCATTTGCCTTCGTGCAACTTCGCGGAAACAGTGAAATCACCGGGGCGAGGACGGCTGCGAAAGGGGGCGAAGAAGCCGGAGGTAAGGAGGGACGTCGGCAGAAACTTTTCGGCCGACAATAAGTAAACTTAATTTAATATTCCTGGGCGCGCTCCACGGTGAGCTAGCCGGCAGTGATTCATCATCACACCCGCGCACTGCTTCCCACTATGACGTCCTCGTTAAGTATTCTAATGGTCGCCGTGTACCTCTAATTTACCTTGCCCTCGGCCCTAGTCGGACGACTTCATTAATTTCAATCTTTCGGTCGAGAAGCGGCCCGCTCTCGGTTCGGAAACGCTCCGCTCGCGTTGGATTAACCGTGGTAACGTTGTCTCGTTGCTGGTCCGATACCAAGGTAAGGCCGAGGGAGAGATTGGCCTTGAGATTTCTACAGTCGTACGATGACTCTTGTTATTAGTATTCGACGGCATATTTTTAAATCGGTCATTTGAATTGGCGACTTTAAAGGCGCGTATAAATTGCCTACTAAAATTCAGCGGCACGCCAAAAAAATGTATTGTACTTTCCGCTGCGACGCTTTCGCTAATTCCTTTCCAACAATTGTGTACCGGCCAGTATTGTGTCTCGGTGAATCGTTCATATTTCGCCACGCGTGTTCCTCGCCGTAATGTTCCGCTGCCGCGCGATCGCGTATTTTATATCCACGCGTTACCGTGTACGCGCTGGCAAATGAGGAAAGCACGCGAAAAAGGAACAGCTTTCACGTCCAATTCCATCCGCACATTTTAATATAAGTATACTGCGTAAGTTTTAACGTTGCATCGGAACGCTGCATAAATTACGCAAATTACTTGTATTTTTTTCAAATGACCGTGCACCTCTCGATATCGTGCCGTTCGTCAACCGAACTTACCTGTCCCCGAGCAACATCGGAAGCGGCCCCGTTCCCGCGGGACCCAGAGCTCCCTCCGCTTCTTCGACGGCGGGGCCGAAACGCGCCGCGCGATTCTCAAAATTCGTTCCACCGGCGGAAAGAAAAGTCATGCGCGTCGTGAGCAGGTAGGTTCGTTAAAAACTGTCTGTCGTAACGCGCGGCGGGCGAGCACGACGCGCGTGCACGCAAATGTATGCAAAGCGCATGCGGGCCAGAATAAGTCGATCAGCGGCGGCTATACCTCGCAAATCTCATTTGAACCGATGCTAATAGGCCGGCTTATCCGAGCCGCCTAATCTACCCGCCGGGCGTGCACGTATGCATGCATGCATGCATAGCCGAGCGACTATGGTGAATTCCTCGAAGCGTGATAAATTAACGGCAACGGGGATCGCGACAAATTACGTCTCCCCGTGCGACGCTGAACTCCGCGAGCGGATCGCTCGTGCCGAAATGTCCTCTCGAATCTGTCAGGCCTGTACCCTCGCGGCCGGCTCCCGTTTCGCCCGTTGACATTTTCCAGAAAGCTCGCTCGTTCCGCCGGTTAATTAACGATTCGACGGGCGATTCAAGGCGCGCGGATAATTCAGCCGGATCGACGGCCGATCGAGCCGAACGCCGAGGAAGAATTTCGTTTCGCTCGCGGACGCCGAGGCGTCCCGTCGATGGAACGTGACATTTCCAGAATCGAGCGAGAAGCTTCTCGCTCGGCATTTAGAATACCGTTCGGGAATTAGCTGCACACCTGCCGCGCATTCGTTCGCGTTTGGCCCCCGCGACCTCGCCACGCTTATCCACCCCCGTTCCCTTCCAACCCCCTACGTTCGCCTGTAATTGATGAATCTCTTCGATTTCGCCGCGTACGCCGCTCGAACGGTTCACCGTGGAAACGACTCGTTTAGGAAACAATTTGCGCCGAGGCCGGGCGCCGGGGCCCCGAGATCGTTGACGAACAATTCTGGCCCGGGGCCCGAGGCGCGCTCTCGTCGACGTGTCTCGCGCCGTTTATGCACGACCGCGATCGAAGGATTGGTAAATTGCATGCACGCGACCGCCGGTAATAAATGTACGCGATGCATCGGCTCGAGCTGACGAGCGATTGAATTTACCGAGGTTCGGCGCCGACGAGCGACCGACGATCCAGGCGACTGGGGAAAAATTGATGTCGATTGACGCGAGACGTTCGTCGAGGCTGTTGTTCGCGACGCGTTTCGGAACGTGCAACGACAGTTTATGATCTCGCGACGACCGTTGTACCTGCATAGCGGGGATTGTTTAATTGAACAGAGTTCTGTTTGCGTTCTTTCCGCGTGTTTTTACGGTATGCAGTGAAATGACAGGGGAACATGTGACTACGGTTCATTGTTGGCCAGCGATAAATTGGCAGCGACGATGTTCGGTAAACGTTGTGTTATTTTCTAAATTGATTTAGGGGGCGTTTGTATTTCGCACTTTGGAAAAGTCTATTTCCTTGGAGCGCATGTCTAGGAAAATATTGAGATATTCAATGGGTCCCACACATAAGTTCCACATAGGCGGCACACCGCCTTCTACCTCGACACCGGGTTTTCCGACATGGCTGACATGGTAAATCCGGATCTAGTTGTCCGATCGACTTTAAATTTGAAGTAGTTTATTCAGAAGACCTGCCGCTATAGCCGGTGCCAGAATGTTTCAGCGATAACAATTTTTCCTAATTTTTGAGTAGGATAAAAGCAAAAAGAACCTAAGGAATCAACTTCAGCCTTAAATTGTCGCAATTTTTTAAAACATTGAAATGTTTTAAAACACTTCCATGCTGAAAAATATGGCACCTAGTTTTTTTTATTCGATCCACCACTAAGGCCGGAATCGTGTCAGCCATCGTGACATGTTTTTAGAAAGATTACGTTCAATGACGCGCACCTGCTGCAATTTTCTGTATTTCGACTTGGAAAAAATGTACAACGTAACTAAAATATTGGTAACCGTATCCGCAAAAGGGCTGTGCAATGACTGAAGCAGAGACATATGGATAAGGCGAATATTACTCTACTGTACTACTCGTTTCACACGTTTTTAAATTTCGCCCACTTCGAAGGAAGTCTGCACTTTCGTGCTTTTTCGAGAAGCACAATTTCAACACTAACTTGAAATATATCCTCCCTCAACCGCCGGGATACCAAATCCACGGAAGAGTTTCTCTAACGAAGATCGAGCTCCCCAGTGACTAGATAGATCTCACGAAACCTATCATCGAAATCCTCCTACTTTGCATACACAGGTTGCACATACACCTCCCAGTTCCGTTAAGTCCGCTCGATACCACTCTCATCCCGCTAATCCGATTCGATCTACGAATGAATTATACCTAAATACCAGAACGGTCCGCGTCGAATCGCTCCGATCGAATCACACTCCGTCAACGTTACGAGGCAGAAAATCTGCTCATTTACGTCCCAATATACCGTGTCCACGAGCTTTGTAATAGTTAATATAAGCAGCAGCCAGGAAACAGTATTGCATAGAGAGAGGAACCAAGGGATAAAACATCGAACGAAGACAACTTCAAAGGAAGATGAGAAAGAAGAGGAAGAAGAAGACGAAGAAGAGGAGGTCGAAAGCAGGGCCCACATCGGTGGGACCGCATCGTGCACCCCGCCCAACCTGGGTCGCCCACTGTCACCATTAATAATACGTCTCCCGTCCCGTGATGTATCTCATCTCCTTTGGCGTCGTGTGTTGTGCCCCGTGTCCTGTCGTGTCGGTGTTTAGCCATCGTTGTGCCCGTTCTCGTATACGTGCATACATATACCGACGTCTTGTCGAACGCACACGCGTTCGTTCTCTTCTTCATTCTTTCTCTCTCTCTCTCTCTCTCTCTCTGCTTTACCTATGCAATGCTCTCCTCCTATGCCATTCCGTTTCTTCACCTCACCTTTCTCATCGTTGGTTCCCCGAATGTTGCCATCTTTTTCATATTTCTCGCCGGTGATATAGTTTGTCCTTATCCTGTCGTGTTACACACGCAACACCAATAACGCACAGCCACGCGGTAACGTGTCGGTGCGTGCAGGTACTTGGCACACCCACACGTAACCTGGGAGGGGTTGCGAGCACGAGGTCGTTACGGTTGCACATGCACGCCTCGCGTGCAACGACCACGACGGCGACGGCGACGGCGACGGCGACGACGACGACGACGACACTTTGCTCTCTCAACTTTGACAGTTACTTTTCGGACAAAGACGTCAGCCGAAGCGTTGCGCGGAGCTGTCCGTGGGAGGGCTTTCTGTTTCTTTGTCGCCTTTTAATACTTGTGGCCGAGGTGAGGAGTGATTGCTAGCTGGAAATTTTAGCCGGCGATATTCTCGGTCCGGCTGTATCGTACGAATCGCTCGGTATGCAATATGACGTACACTTCGTATAAATACAGCGAACCAGTTAAACTGTGATCGAATGATTGACGGAAATGATTTTACGGTTCCATTTGGCTGTTGCACAGTGAACGACCGCCAGATATTGTACGCTACAAGAATACTTAAAAATTGATAGCGACACCGATGCCAATGTTAGCCCACGAGGAAACCAGCGAGCTAATTCTACAATATTCAAGTCGATTCCATGGGTTCTTCAAGAATCGTTAAAACTACGGATACACATCGCACAAGCTTGTACAATTGTTTCGGGAACATATCCAATTAACAACATTTACCGTCAACTGAATGCCAGTCCCCCTGTCGACGCACCGTTGACAATACCGACGACGCAGTAAATAATTATAAAAAATCTCCTATAACTTCTATAACTTGCCAGGTACCAAGTAACCCGACTTGAACCGTAGTGTTCAGAGACACCTTTCCACTCCACTATGTGCACATATATCCATTCTATACGAGGCGGACACGTGGATAAAGCGGAGGGAGAGCCGTGTGGGCCCCTCGCGACAATCTCCAGCTCCTGGCTTTCGCCCGACGGAAAAGTAATCTGTCCCCGGCGATCAGCCAAGACCTCTACCGATCTTAATGGATTATCTCTGATGCGTTCGTCCCCGTTCGGTAGCCGTGATCGAGTTCCTGTTAGCTCATGAATGACGTCCACCGGGGGACACACGGATTGCTTTGACACCGGCGAAGCAACCGGGATGCAGAGACGGAAATGACAGGGAATAAAATCGATCGCGAGCTGATCGACGATAATTGTCGGTTTCTTACTGGATCCGGGGATACAGCGTACGTGTGTACTCGAGAGTGGATTTGAAACCGATCGACGTGCCCGGAGACACGCAGCATAGGAGACGGTGCTCTAATTAAAGTCGTTACCGGCTTTCGGAGAATTTCGCTGATTGATTTATTGAGAAGTAGAATGCCGACTTACGGTGGCTTTTCTTGCGCGATTAGATTGCAGGGTGGGGCTGTAATAAGGATATCCGTGCTGCGATTGAAATACTCAGAGATTCGTCAAGGATGCTGCGCGGTTTAAAGTTGTCATACATGCTTGATTTCGGGTCCGTTGAAGCGATTGGTGATTCGCATGGGGAATTTTTCTATATACCTCGGGCCTCGTTTTATAATGTAAGTAAAGAGAGGTCTCGCTGCACTTGCGTCAATATTTTCTATCGCGCAAAGCAACTATTTCCTCGCTCGCGAGCCTGTTTATCTATTGGCATACTTTTCGCAACCCTCTAAATCCGATACTCGAATATCGAACGTCTCAATGCGGATTCCCTATCGATCATTTCCCACCCGAGCCTCCATTTTAATATCCAATCAACGGAACGTGAATGCCAACGTTCCCATCGATCGTTCGCCGAGCGTCGTCAAACAATTACGAACGATTACAACGAAAATTGATCGTGACTTGCCCGCCGAATGAAGCCACCAAACGATAAAGTACAAGTTTCGAGGCGTTCCTGATTGCCTCGTGGGCGCGGCGTTGAATCTCTTCCTGGAAAATCATTCATCGTCCCGGGCCGAGTTACCTTCGGTGTCTCGAAGCGAGAAATATCGCGCTGCGAAACGGCAATTGTCGTGCTGCGTTATGCATGTATACCGGACGCGTCCGCCCGTCTCGGAACGAGCGTTAACAGTCGGTTGTTGCGCGACGAAAACCCTCCTCGTCGACGGCGCGCCGCGCCGTTCCTCCCGTCCCCGTCGCGGACGTACGCGTGCACACGGGAACGAAAACGTTTCCATCGCGATGGATCCAGGTGGACGGCGGACACACGCGTTCGTCAATTTCTCTCAACGCGCCCCGTTGGCGGGCACGCGACAAGAAACTCGCGGGGGAAACCTATTTCAAACTGGCCAATAAAATTCTGTCACGTAATACAATGCCGTTCACTACGGGTGGTTCGGTCGACGGGGGAGGGGAAAAAAGGAAAAAAGCAAAGGGAAAAAAGCGATATTACTGGTTCGGAGTAACGAACGTCCGGAAACGCTTTGCTCCGTCGCTGCGAAGAATGTTAACGAAAGCGGACAATGCTTTTTACGAAATTACCCGGCGCGGAGCGACGTTCGTTTGTGGGATTTATGGGTAGATCCTGCGTTTGTGTTCCGCGACGTTTCCTGGGGTGACGCGGTGTGTCGGGCGATCGGAATTTTCAGATCGACCGTCGATCGAGTTTTGTGTGTTCGATATAATTGTAATTGTATCGATTCGTCGACGGCACGGCTGCAATTAATCTTTGGGTGTACAGCCAAGTTCTTTGGGAAGGTGGAACTTGGATGGAGGAATGAAACGGGGAGGGAAAAATGCAACGGAATCAATGTACAGGAAATATGCACCGGATTTATATAATTGCATAGTTCAGTTTATACAATTATTAATTATAACCTGTTATATAGTATAGAGCGATATGCTTACCACGATTGCCCGACCGAAATGCAAACAAAAAGAAAAAGATTATTAAAAATAATACGTTTGGCCCTGGATATAAAAAGGACGAACCCTTCCACTAGTCCAATACCTCCATAAAACAAGAAAACCCAAGCCTGCCTTGCTGCGCATCAATAACCAAAGTACTGAAAACAAGGTCCGCTATGCAAACAACAATTTCCATTCGAAGTAATCCATACATACGATCAAAGTAAACCTACGCCGATCCGTCGTCACGGCGTACCCAGCGTACGTACAAACTATAATACACCTAACCATAGTGACCGAAACATACGCACACGGTAATAACCGTAATACCTAAGTCATCCGCGTAAACCGCCGAACTCCGTCAAACGATACCTCGATTTCCGTCAAAGCAGCACTGCACCGCCTATGTGCCTCCGCCCCTGACTAAATCCATACGTTCGCACGTCGTTTCGTGTGCTTTAATCCACGGATAAACCCCGACGAAATCGGCCCAGCCGAGCCGGAAACTTTCGTTCGACCAGCCCGATCGCACCCGTCACTTCTGATCGGAGCTGTACAGGCGTGGTGCAATGCGGACCAACGATCAGGAGGGACAAAACTCTCTTACTCTCTCCATATCCCTCCGCCTCTCTCTCTCTCTCTCTCTCTCTCTCTCTCTCTCTCCCTTTCTCTCCTTCATCCTTCGACTCTCTTTCTTTCACCGTAGAAAGAGTTGTCGATGGAACATAGCCGGCGCTCGAGGGGTCCCACCTCCGTAAACACAACGCCAATTCCACCTCTGTTGCACAACGTGAATTTTCATAAATATAATAATTTATTTCTCTCCGCGGGTAAATCCACACGAGTGGAGGATGTTGTAATCTTCTCGTGGTTCGTCCTCGTCGTCGTCCTCGTGGCTGGTCTTCGTCGTCGTCGCCGTCGTGGTCGTCGTCGTCGCCGTCGTGGTCGTCGTCGTCGTCGTCGTCGCCGTTCGGGGATAGGTGGGTCGGAAGGTAAGGTAAGGGTGCGGCCAGACTTCGTTCTCGACTCCACCTCATTACCCGGCATTCTATGCAGAGACTGCGCTTATGGCTTATTATTGCCTTAGCTTAGCCAACCCGTCGGTTCTCCGGCTCCTCGCGATCGTCTATGTGCCCGTGAACGTGTGAGTTCACGCGTTCTGCTTCGAGAGTCTTTTGTCCGGATCGTTCCAACGTCGAATAACGAATCTTGGAGTCGGAATCGTCCTGGCCAGGGTAACCAGACAACGGGTTTTGGAAGGGGAACGAAGACTAACGAAGTTCGCTACGAATCCGAGAATTGTACGTTGTCTCGTGGTGGGTAATGAGAGAATGAGGTTTCAGACAAGTGGATTTCGATCGTTTACTCCGGAGAGTCCGCTGTGACGGATGGAATTACCGATACATTTAGACGATATTCGCGTTTCATAATAGATGCACCGTTGGGAAGCATCGTTTTCATCGGTTTGTAATCTAATGTGATGAACGTTGCTCGCGTTGCGGTGACAACGGAGCATACGATTAAGGGAGATATATAATTAGCATCATTTTTGTGACACGCGCAAGCTTTCGATGAAAGCTGGTCAGAGTTTATGAGTCAGCGCAGTAGATTGATTATTTTAGAATGATGGGCTTTCGCGATTCGTGTGCACCGATTGGGAGATCAACGTGAGATTGGTGCTAGCGCACCGCGGACAATTGATAGGCAATGTTTCACTTTAAATGGAAATACGGTGATCTTGTTTTTTTTTAATGACATTCGGTCCTGACGAATTAAATTGAATCTTTTGTAGAGCTGAACGAGGTTTTCGTGCGACGACAAAGTTCACCCACTCGGCGTTGCGTTCGTAAAATTGAAATTGTTCTCGTCGCATGAATTATCATAGATTTCATTAACGCAACTGTTACGTTCCGATGAACGTGTGCATTTCAAATTGATATTCACAGCCGCACGAAAATGTTGCGATCGTCGCGGGTAAACAATTTTTATTCAACGATTTAATAATCTCCATTTAAAACGTTCCGAAGGAGAACCGAAGATCAAATCCGAAGCTACTGAAACGCGTCTCGCCATCAGCAAACAGTCCCCCCTAACACCAGCCATTACATTCCAGTAGAAACGGCCACGACGCTACAGACCGCCGGTATCCGGACAAAAGCAATTTATCTCCGCGGAACACGCGCCACAATTAACCGTGGAGCTCTCCTGGAAAATCTTAGATCGTCCCAGCAAACGACAGAAATAATCAGCCCGATCGGGTCGTACGATTCTCGTGGCATGCGGACGTTCAGGTGTCGTTTTCAGCGGGGCTCGCAGAGAGACAGAGAGGAACGTCTCGTGGCACAGCCGGTCGTTCAATCGCCCGTCCATCCGTCGGCCTCTCGTCCCCACTTTGCTCCTCATTTTGCATGTACGCGCGCAATTATTGGGCCCGATCTTGTCTGAAGGTTCGTTACGTTGCCTCGCCTAGCAGGCCCGCGAGGTGCATCTTCGCCGCGCGACTGTGCGTGGCGCTCGTGATACGGCTTTGTCGGTGTTATCTGCACGCCGGGGCCCTCGGTGGCCTCGTGAAAACAGGACCGTCGGAGATTTAACCCTCGATACCGCGACCACCGGAATATCGTGAAGGTCCCTCCTCGAAGGCTGCTTCCAAGGGACCGCTTTGCGAGGATTAACGGCTCATTTGGGATCGCAACTCACAATTAGCGTCGTTAGGCGTCTATCCGCGAGCGTGCTTGGTTGCGCGAGACGACGGATGATCTTTGGTAGGATGGTTTCAAGAATATCAATAAAACCGGACAGCGAATCTAACAGCAGGATGATTCGGGATTAGGTAAACGACGATTTCGCTTGACGAATTTTCGTTCGTTCACCAATCTATGCCGTCAACGATAACGAACGTATAGATCGAACGCTCGAACGAATACAGACGTTCTTCGCGAGAATCGTTCGGCCGTTTCTTTGCCGGTCAATCGGCTCGACCGAAATGTCGAACGACGAAAGACCGAGGAGAAAACCGAGGGAAAGAAACGAAAAATGAAAACCCTTCTATTCCTGCGGAAGTAGCGGGCGGACCGGATATCGGGAGGTTCATCTCTTATCCGTGTTTCTCCTTCGAGGCGGTTTCAGCCTGAAATCGACTTGTCCGACAATCAGATTACCCGTCCCCCTCACAAAGTTCAAGATGCCCGCCGCTCCGGGATAGATGCAGAGCCGCGTGAAATTCGTGTCTGCGTCGGGCACGATCGCGCGTCCCTGTCAATAACAGTTTCCACGAACGCATAATCGCAATATTCCCCGAAAGATCCTAAGCGTAGATAGACGGGACAAGGTTCAGCAGGTAGAGGGATCTAAACGGACGTAAGTAATGCACGCCGGAGCCAGAACGAAGGGGAGCAGAGAGGGAAAAGGGGGTGCGCAGACGATATAAAGGAACAAATGAGTTTCGTGATCGTACCAGTGCCCGATCTTGTCTTGGGTTAATCGAGCAACGCCGTAGAAAACGAGCAGAACGAGGCCAGGTTCTTTGCAGGGTGAATCAGGCAGCCCGACGATGAGAGAGGAGAGAATGACGAGGGTGAATAATGTTTCGCGTCCGTTTCGAACGTTCAGAGACAAACTTTTGCTCTACGCCACGCATACAGAACGGAGTCGTGTTCCCCTCGTCTCTTTCCCTTGCTGTTCTATCCGTTGTTTCCACCGCTTCTTTCGGCCCGAACCGGCCGCGTTCTTTCCCATCGCGATGGAATTGAGTTGCCACGCGGTTGTTCAGATTGTAAACTTTAGATGGCGAGGGGCACGCGGCGTACGCGGCGTACGCGGCCAGGGCTATTATCATTCGAAAATTATTCGGGTTCAGAGATAAAGATTAATCGCAATCCGGACGGCGAATCGTTCGAACTTCTGGCGTAAAATAAATTAAGACTGGACCCCGGGACGGCCGAGAAGTTCCTCCTCGACGAACACCGCCGGAGTTTAAACGCTGGCGCGAGTCGAATCGATGCCGATAATAATTTACATTCGCTGATACCGAAGTGGGACACGAAGCCGATACAGGTGCGCGCCGGGGTAAGAGAGTATCTCGCGGAGGGCCACATTGACGCTCGATAAATCATTTTGGGCGGCCCGCCACGTGGCAGAATTAAAAACGCCGTTAAAGAAACGCAGAGGACAGGGACCGGTGGCGCGAGTGTGCCTCGCGAATAATTAATACCCGCGAATTCGTTTCGTACGCGTACGTACGAACGCGGCTCAGGTTCACCGGTACTCGGAGGAGGCTTATCTGAGCTTTATCAGCCGTGCAAGCGATACGAATAATTCACGTTTGACATTTCAACGAGGCAGCGAGCGAGTGTACGGAGCAAGCTGTATCCTAATCGTGGCCGGCTGAAAACGCTTATTTACATTCTATTTTTCAGCAATAGACCATGGCGGGGGTAAAGCGATGCATTATCGAGGCCTGTACTTTAACAAGTACGTTTACCTCGCCACGCGGGATGTAGGTTGCCTTTTAGATCGTTGCCGACCTCTTTTCTCCGTGGCCATTTTTACGGAAACGAAAATTCACAGAGTGGGCAGAGCCGATTCCAGCCTCAGAAGTTCATCCACCGTGTAGCCGAGGTGCTATTGTTCCAGAGCTAGTCGACAGAGACGAGCAGGAAAGGAGGAGGAGGAGGAGGAAGAGGAAGAAAAAGAAGACGAAGAAGAAGAAGCTAGCGAAGGAGGTGGAGGTGGATGTTATCGAGAAAGAGGTGTATCTATATGGTTGTACCGTGTGTACACGAGGACGGTGTTGTGCTGGAGGCCAGGGTACTTCTGTGTGCTGCACATCGACGAAAAGTAGGCCTTTCCCTCGGAGTTCAAACGATTCTTACGCATCGCCAGACCGCGCGCACGCGTGCACGTTAATTTCAATCGGCGGCCGCGCAAACTTTTAACGTTACAGTCTATTTCGCAAGCACACCGCCAACGTAAAGGTCATCGACGCTCGGCTGCCTTTTTTCTTCCTTTTTTTACAATTATCAGACAGAGAGGGGGAGATCGTTATCGTCGTACGCGATAGTTTGGAGAACACGCTCGTCGCTTCTTCCGCGATCGTCAACCCGTTCAATTTACCTGTCCGATTACGTTTGTACGAGTCAACGGCGTGGCTCGCGAATTCCTCGCCGGTGACGCGACTGTCCGTCTTCGATTCTTCGAAAGGCGCGCAGCGAAACGATTGGCGACCGAAAATATCGATCACGGGAACGGCGGGCCCGCGGACGATCGCGGATAATCACGGATAGTCGCCCATCCGACGTCCACCGTCGATCCAAAAGCAACTTAACGGACAATCCAATAACAATCAGCCAGGCGGTTTCCAACGATTAAGAGAACATCGCACGCCCAACCACGGAGACCGCTTATCAAAACCGATCGTTCGCCCCCGGGTGCAACAAGCCCGACCCCGTGCAGAAAATACCTTTTGTCCGGCGATTTTTCGTCGCCGCGACGTTGAACGACGCCGTACATTCACAGAAGGAATCGGCCACGTGTACGCTCTACACACGCGCGCAGCATCGCGCAATAATGACGCTCTCTAAGGACCACGGCCGTCAGTGACCAACTTATATCCTACGATACATGCGAGCCGGCGCGCACCGTGCGTCTCCACACGCACGCCTGCACGAGTACACCTCCGTGTACATATTGTTACATAGCCCCGTGCCTACGTGCATGGAACGTAGGTACGCGTAGTCCGTACACGGACCAATAATTCTCAATCGCCGCTCCGCAGCCCCGTTCGGAGCGTTCTCCACGGGCCGCTCGCGCCGTCCCTTAAATCTAGCAACCAGGCCGACCTTATCGTGGGCCTTCCACCGTGCGCCATTATTGTGAGATACTGTACGTGCTGATCCGTCGTTTAGAGCCTATCCAGGCCGCGAATCTCGCGCGTTCGGCAGTGGGGCTCTCTCTCTCTTTCCGTCTGTTTCGCGATCAACCGTAGGAAGGGAGCGAGGCACCCAGAGAAAAACGAAGCAGCGGCGCGATGGAGAGGGAGAGAAAGAGGGATATGCATGGGAGACACGGGAAGTATGAAAAGGGGACGAATGTTACGGGTCGCGCGGATCGTACGGCCGCTTGAACGGGCACGACGCGGGGGTGGAGCTGGCACGGAAAGAGGGTTGGTGGAGGAGGGTGGGGTGGTTGCAGGTAATCAGAGGCACTAAACCACGATACCGTCCTGGCAGTTAGAGGCCTCTATCTCTCCTGTCGTTGGTGGTACAACACGCCTGGTATTATTTGCGGGCTGCCACATTTGTCGTAGGTGGTCTTGCGACAGTGGCGTCGCGCGGCCCGTATAAACGACGCCGTCTACGACACGCCGTGGTTCTCCTTCCTCGACTTCGCTCCGACAGAGGATAACGAACACGAGAGATACCTCTTTGCTGGAGGGTCCGCTTTCGCACGGCAACCCCTTCTACCGCCCGCCATTGGCCTCTCCTCGTTTCTCCCGCAACCCCGGTAAGTACGTTTCATCGTTGCGTCCCGCTCGCGAAGCTTCCGTTGCGACCCCGTGACTGATTAACGAGAGAATTAACGAAGATTAACTGAGACTGCGGCCACGGCTGAAATTTACGGCACGTGTACGACGATTCCTGAATTATGGAGTTTATCGGGGGACAGTATCTCCCGAGGGATCTCTGGGAGGATCTTCTTTAGCTGGGAGCTTGCCTTCATGAGAGGGAATTTTTTTTATTTTCGTTTTCTTTGGATTCTTTCGGGGATAGAGGACGGGGCCGTGAATCTGTTGGGCATGTTTTTTTAATTAATGCGGGCGAAGAAAGTTTTTATGAAAAATGTTGGTGCAAGTTTCTTGATATTCCTGGTTCCTTGTTCGTTCTTTAAATTAGAGATTGAAAGTATCCTGTTCGAGGGTAGTTTTGTGTCGCCGTATTTATTAACGTGTTAACGATGGCAGACGAACAAATTCCAAATATTCCGATCCGCCGTATAACTTCTCGCCCCAGGGGGTCGCGATATTTTCCAATTTGTCGGAAAACTGTATAGCGAGTGAAATTTATCGACGCCGACCTCTGTCGACCTGGGAAAAGCTATATAAAATATATAATTAAAGAACGAACCAATTAACAAGCGAATAAAATCTGAATAAATTCCTTGATCAACATCAACAATATCACCGGCTCGCTTTCCCTGTAATTGTTCACGCGTTACGTTTACGACGAACGAGAAATGTTGAACTTTCTAATCATCCGCAGCTGAACGAATAAGAGCAGGGCGGAGTAATTGAAATTTCTTCATTAGACCATCGATATCCTTTAATCTCGTTTCGATTTCAGGACACGCTGATGATTACGATGACAAACGGGGGAATAAATAGTCGTTTGTTTCGCGATAATCGGGACAGTCGAGATTGATGGCGGGGTAAAGAGCATCGATGGGAGTGGAGGTTACGTACAATCGAACACGCTTCCTCCCGCGAAACTCCTACGTAGCCGAACAATTTCGCAAGCAGCGATGAAAGTAGATCTTCGTTGACTCAGGTACAAAGTATTCCACCGTATACCATGGATACGTGTAAAACGACGGGCTCTCTCTCTCTCTCTCTCTCTCTCTCTCTCTCTCTCTCTCTCTCACACTCTGTCCTTTGTTCAGAAATAAATTGGACGAATGCTGCTTTGGAAAAGCTCGACGCTGACAAACACTCGATCGTTGGTGGTGATTTTTGTTCCCGAATTTTTGTCCCTTCCCGCAAATTAACTTCTTTCAGCGAGCAACACGTTGAAAACGATCAATCGTCCCTGCCTTTCGTCCCCATTGTATTCCCTCTCGTCCTGGAAATAGACTCCTCCTTTCGCTTCTCCCTTTTTAAAGTGATTAATACTTTCCTGCCCGTGCGCATGAGTGTCGTGATCACTGGGAATAATTATTTCTCTGTTCGCAGATCAGCTTGATTGATATAATGTAGGACATGTACGCGCGCCAGTGATATACCACTATTCAGAATTACAGTGGACAACAGTATTTGCATATCGTCATATTTAAATGAGCTTTCACCTTCTAATTAACCGAATACAGGTACATTGGAAGAACTGCATTTCACTCTATCACAATCGAACGAGAGCGTCATAGTTACAGATCGCTATTAACATGTTATTAATAAATCCCTACATCGACGCCACCCCCAATCGCCAATTAACAGCCGCATCCCTGTCCAGCCCGAACGAACAAACGACAACAATCACCATCGACAAAAGCCTCTTTCCCAACCTCTCGAGGACCCTACGCACCCCTAGCCTCCCATCTCTCAACCATCCCCCCGGCCCAACACGTCCAACACCCCCGAAAAGAGAAAAAATTCCATCAGAAAGAACGCGGCGAACCGAACCGACCCGACTCGCCCATCTCCACTGTTGACTGTTGACATACGAGCCGGCAAAGAAGGGGCTAACAGTTAGGGAATGATTAATAAAGATGCGCGGGCACGCGTTCCACCGGATATAAGGCCCACACAGGCCCACCTGGAACCGTGTGCCCGCTCACGTATACACGTAACACGTACCTGTGTCGGTTGTTTCTCGCCAACTACAGAGGAGAACACGGCGTAGGGCCACGATAGGTGAACCGGTGCGCGCCGTCGGGACGCGTGCGCCCGTGTATCCTCGAGGAATACGCACGGAAGACGATCGGGAGGAGCGGCAACAAGAGAAAGAGGGTGGAGGAGGACCCGCGTCCACGTCCACGTGCATAACGCGGACATAAAACAGGCTCGCTCGCGCGAACCACGGCCCCGTGCTGGGGTATGGACGGGCTAACGGATGGACGGATCGACACACAGCACGCGCGCATGAATATGTAGGATGTCTGGAAAAAAAGACGAGGAAAAGTGGGGGCGGCAAACACTCGACGCGCATAGTAATCGAAGCCGCGTCATGCCAATAACATTGCGCGCTTAATGCCCGATCGATCGACCGTACGAGAGTCGATCCACCGACACGGACTTTTCCATGGATGGACGATAAGCTGGCGCGCGCCGCGTCTTCGGCCCGATTGTATACACGGTGTACGGGAAAAAGAAGAGGGTCCAAGACCTTGGAGGGGGTTCCTGGTGCACGCCGTGGTACCCGCCACGGTGCTCGCCGAGGAGGGCGTCCGATCGGCGAGGGTACTGCGATTGAAGCACTCGACGCGAAGTCCGATTTTGATCGTTGACGAACGTTCGATGTCGCGAGTAAGGTTTCTTCGTCGAACGACGGGCGCCGCGTTTGAAAAATGAGCAGACGTTGCTGAGAGCCGAGATGTTTGACGAGGGAGGGACTATGTGCTCGTTTCAGTTGGATTTTATTGGAGGTTTAGAGGGTGGGTTTGCGTGGTGGGTTCAGAGCTATTTTGCTTCTTGCTTTTGTTAACGAGCGGGTGGAAATGTTATTGTAATTTGTATAGAATGTGAGGGATGAAGAGAGGGTTCGATTATTGCGCTGCTTAATAATTAACAAACTGTAAACGTGCATACAATTGTTTCTCGTAATAAGGTATTATTGAAAACGTTAAACCGCTATTGCACAGATTGCCTACGACCACTAAATTTTCTAAATATAATTCATAAAACGTTTCACCTGACAGTCACCTAACTGTCAAAGAGAAAGGGTGCACGCTGTAATACAATATTTCCACAAAACCTTGCCCGCGCGATTAATCAATACACCCCGCGAGTACAAAAGGGGAACCTAATGGACCATTAGGAACCTAATGGACACAAATATTTTTGGAAGCAAGAAGAAGAGTGGCGGCAGGTGAATGACGCGAAACGAAGAAAGACGCGTGTGGCGCGTACGAAGACACGCGCGAATTGATGCGAAGAAAAAAAGTGGACGCGAATGCATGGCGTACACACGAGCAGAGTTTTTACAATTTTCTGCACGACCCTCGTTCGAATGCTTGTAACGTTGCGGATGCCAATTGCCGATAATTCAAGATGTGCCTACCTGCGATATAACGCGCGATCGCAGACGCTGACAGATTGCTGGGTACCGGTGCGCAAGCCCTCTCGTTCCACACGGGCCTATTTTAGGTGCGCCACGTTTCGGTGTGTTCTGGATACCAGGGGACTGACGGTGCGCGTCTTAAGCACAGGCACCGTTTCGATATTAAAACGATAGGATTTGGGAATACATTTACGTTTTTATCTGTTGCACTTTGGAATGGCCAGAATAATCGTTACTGAAAGTGCAAGCCGATCGCGAGAGTCAACTGGAGACTCGGTGAACGCGGCGAGGAAGATTTTGATTTCGTGAGAAACTTTGGGTCTCGCGTTCCCGTTTCATTTCTAGGGTCGCGCTCGCGATGGTAACTTATATTTAAAAGCGAATTGAGTCCCTTTTCTTTGTATTGCGGAAATTGGATTTACGCCTGACCACTTTGCACAATCGCTTTACTTGGGAGGTAAAATTTATTTCGCGTTCTGGATGGGCGTCGATGAAAATACACGCGGATCCATTGAATTGGTAAATTGAACAGTCACGCCTAATACTCGAACGCATTTTCGCACGAGGCTCCCAGCGCATGGTCCCCGATTCGTGTTTCAAATAAGTTGCGGACGAAAAGCGACGGGACATCCGTGTCGTTCGCCTTCAAGGAGAAGCTTTAATCGAAAAATAGCGACGGCGATGGGAGGCACAACCTCTTGACTTCCAATCGCGCATATGCCTTTTAATATTAATGCACTACGTTGGCACCTACGTAAGCACACGTCGAGTCACAACGGTGGATTTACGACGTATTAAATTGCGCTACCCGATATCTTTGTAATTTTCTCCGATGGGCATAAAACTGCATGCTTACAGCCAGGAGAAATAGTCAGCTCGAAGGATTCAGCACGGGCTCGTGTCCCTCCGGTAAATCTAATTAAAGCGACCAACGATACGAGAAGTGCCGCTACAATCTTCGTCGAATTATTACAACTTTTCTTTTTTTCCTTATACCCCACTTCCATCTGGATCCCGAACGAAATTGTTTTTGCCCCGAGGCATTTTTAACGAAGCGAACGAAACACTTCCGCGACGCGGACATTATTGTCGTGTAGGTGCATGCGTTTTCTCATGTGTTTCGCAGCTTCATTCACGGCGATCAAGTGACGAGTAATTAATTTAATAACAAAACCGGCACGAAGAGAGTTTTCCGACTTTCTTATTCCCAGAACTGTCTCGCGTCCCCTTTCCAAGTGAAAAAGGTTTTTCTACTGTCTCCGCTGCACTGGCTCGGCATTTAATTTCAACGAGGTCTTTCGTTTTATTAATATTCACTAACCTAGTTAATTAAGTGCCGATTGCTGAATCGGAAACATTTATTCTTTATGCGACGCTAAATATGGACACCCTTTTCCTCGCGTTTGTTAGCTTATAAGCTTCAAATTTGTCAATACAAAATGATACGCGTTGGAATTAATTAATTGCGGATTCATTATAGTTCTTGTTGCGTTCGTGCAAGCGTAAATGTACAAGCGAATGCTCGTTAGACTCTTTATAAATCTATCTTAAGGCAGAGTCCGCTTGCAGATGATAATAATCGTGTTCCCGTGGCAACTTTTTCCTCCGGTAAATGTTTTTGGCGAGCGCATCGGCACAAATCTCATTAATATAAAGGACGCGCGAGCAACAATGTTTATTTTTAGACACGATACTTGTATAAATTATGCATTATAAATTGTAATCCACTTTCAAAGGACCCTGAGCACGCCGTCGCGCGTTTGCGATCATCGAAGCAACAGCTCTATCGAAAAGTCAAGTAGAAACGTACGATAAAGCAGCAAGCCTCGTTCGCGCAACAAAGTGTCCCGTCGCGAACGACGAAAATCAAACTTCCATTCAATGGAGAAATCGCGAAGCCACTCTTATTCGCAATATCTGATGCGCGCGTGTCCAACGGCATAGTGAAATTCCGGGAGACATTTAATGAAAATATCAATCGCGCGGCACGAAAACGAGAAGCTAACAGCAACTCAGGCGAACGTTAAACGCGAACTTACCGAGCATCTTGCTGAGATCGGCATTGTGGAGATCAGGATTCTCGTCGGCCAATTTCTTGCGCTCGACCTTTGCCCAGACCATGAACGCGTTCATCGGGCGACGTATCCGTTGTTCCTTCAGGCTCCTCTGGGCAGTACTGCCCGGATGGCACATCTTCACTCCCGCGGGGATCGGCGAGATTCCTTGTTGGTATTCCAACGACGGACCGGAAGCTAGCCAGGACATATCCTCCAATCGCTGTTGCGCCGGACCACTCAGCATTCCAGGTATCTGAAAATCGATTTACCAATTGCGACTCCTCGTTCCCAATGCTCGAGTTCCGATCACCATTGCCACGAATGTACAAACTTTCCGGGCGAAGACTGGCATTGCCCTTGTACCGATGTCTCGTTCGAATTTGGATTGACGACGTTCGAAGTAAATTTCTGAGCTTCGAGGTTCGCGAGTTTGAGGATTTCTGATTTCTAGGCGCAGATGCGTAACGATCAGCCTCGATTAACGAATCCCGAATATCGTCAAGTATTCGAGCGAGCTCCGCGGATGACAGCGACGCATTCGTATTTCCATCACGCTTGTCAACCTGAGCTACAAATCAATTGGCCTCGTCGCTTCGGCAACGAGCCCACGTATGCGAAATAATTCTCCTAATCACCTGTAACTGGTATTGAATCTGGCTGTGCACGGTACGTCCGGTTCGACGGAAGAATCGGACGTAATTTAGCGGCTAAGCATCGTTCCATAACTATGATATAAATAGCTTCCGCAGGTGTAATTTTCGAACACCTTCAGTTCGTTATCCCCGTTCGATATAAATTATGTTATTAACCGTAATTCTTCAGTCGCGTGGAACATGGAACGACACACAAGTAACCAAGGAGCATCACGATTTTCCATTACCTCGAAGAATAAGCCTCCTCAATCCTCAAGGAGCAAAAAGCGTTCGCTATGATTCTACTCTCGGATCATCGTCTCCCCTTAATATTATTCCCCCGAGCTCGCGACGCGCTCTCGAGGCGTTATACATAGAATGCCAAGAACGTAGGAGTTCTCCTGTCACATTGAAACGGAAACAGAAACGGCCGCGAACGGAAAAATTCGCCAGTCTAGACTCCAGACTGTTTCATGGAATCTCCAGATCCTCGCCGACCGGATATGAGAGCGTACCGAAATGATTTGGGTGTCGATCGGCATGGAGCTGTCGTTCCCGTCGATGTTCGACTCGATGTCGTAGGCTCTCGACGTGGGAGTCGCATAAAGTGAGGAATGAAGTGCCAAGAGTCCCGGTGAACCGCCATAGCTGCTCACGGGCGGTGGTGTCACCTCACCCCTGTCATAATTATCCAGCATCCTGTAAAATCAAAGGGCGACTTATTAATCGATGCGGTGCCGCTTGATACGCGCGCAGGTTTGTTAACGGTGATATCGTGATGCATCCGGCGCCGATATGAAACGTCACCGCCGTGTATCGTCTCGCTCCAACGAATGCCTGTTTGTCATGTGAACGACGATACACGTGGCCTCTCCTTCGATGGGTCTCACCGTTGAAATTGATCGAGGGCATGGGAATCGTTTCAGGTCGATGGGGAGTTTTCGCGTCGACGACGGCGAAAACAGGGAACAGAATTTTCTTTGGGAAAGCTTTCACAGCTTTCACCTTCGCGCACCTTCGTGTACCACGCGCAATTTCGCGAATGGAATTTCGCTTTGAATTTTGAAGTTTCGTTCGTGCGGTTTTTTTGTCGCCGAGTTTTGCCGACATCGTTCGTATTGGAAGTTCGTTTCTGTTGCGGCGGCTTTATTCCGTCGCGAATATTCTGGTAGCAATTAATTTATTACTTTACGTCGCGGAGATGCTTGAACGGTGAATATTCATTATTACGATATTATCGCTTCTGGAGCGGCGATAAATATCGACGACCGATTTATCATAGTGTTTATCATAGTGGCTTTCGTCGAATAAGGTCGTATCAAAACAGCGCAGAATAATTGTTCCTCGTAAAATCTCGCGCAGGTATTAAACCTGAATTTTAATTGCACGTCGGTTTTAGAGAACGGTATACTTTTACAATTAAGCCGAGGCGGGTGCAATCGCAGTTGCAAAAGTTCTTGCGTAAAGGACATTCTCCCACAATATATCAGTAACATTAATTAATAACGCGAATGGAAATGTACAGCAGCTCGACGGCGCCGAAGGATTAATTTTCTTGTTAAGTTCGACGAGTTAATAACACTTCTCAAATCATTAAGTTCTAATTAGCTTGGTGACCCAGGAAGAAACGAGCACAAGTGCAGAGGAAACGATAATTAAATTTCATTCCAGAAAACCCGGGCCCATCTGGAGTCAGCATCGAGGGGAGCGCGAATTTAAGAGTAGAATATTCAGCTCTGCTTTCTTTATCGGCAAACAATACGGTCGATCTTTTACCACGAACATCTCTCCTCATTAAACATCGTATCAATTACCCTTTCCGATCTCAACCTCTAAGCTCTCCAGCGGCAACTATTAAATTCGTTTCACCGCGTACCGTCGCAGCCAAACGAGAGAAGAAGCGCAGAATAAATATAATTAAAGGAAGGACAGGGAAGAATTATAGCAAAAGAAATGAAAACAATTGAATCCTTAACCACGTTGATATACTCTTTTCCAAATGAGAAACAAACTTCCCACCCTTCCCTTATTCTAACAGTCCTCCCTTATTCCCTGAAACTTGGTCGAATCATTGTCCCACGGTGGATAGGGCACGCTTTATACAAAAAAATACCACCGAACTGACGGCAATTCGTCCAGCTTCGTCTCCAATGAAACAACAGATCCCGCAGCCGCCTCGGATCCTCAATTCAATCGTCGAACCGTAATGTCCCATAATTCGATCACGCAAACGCGTGCAAAATCATTGTCGAAACGATTATCGACGCAGGACACCCCCCTGCGGCGCGGTTAAAAGCAAAAGTCAATTGTTCCGAATCGGCCGGCTTGCCTGTCTAGCCCGAGGAGCGACGAGGACGAGTTCCTCGCGACGCGAACGGAATACCATTCTCGATACGCTCGATACCGGGGCAAACGAGAGCGTGCGTCGCGTCGCGTCGCGTCGTGCCGGCGAAGAAAACAAGAGATCGATTCGTACACGCCGGCATTCGTATATACGCGGAGGTAATTGACTCTGGCGTCTCTGTTTCGTCGTCGCCGTCGTCGCCGCGGCCGCGGGTACCGCGTCTCGAAGAGGAACGCAGCGGGGAGAAATCCCCGTGGGTCGCTCGTGCCCGTAGCCGATTGATCTGTCAACCCCGTTAGGAAAAGAGTTGATCGACATGAATGAACCATTCAAGGCCACTTAATGGAATTCCCACGATTGTCCTTAAGGCATAATGCGACTGTACCGGGTATAATAGTATCCAACAGCTGTCCTGTGCATGCCTACATTTATATATACAATATATATATATGTATATCTTTATAATATGTATATATGTATGTATGTATGTATGTACATTGTATAGCCATACATGCATACATATCGCGCACGACCACGCGCGAGTCCCCGTACATCGTGTGCGCGTGCACGCGTGCGTCCCTTCGTGCACGCGTGTGTGTTTGCGTGCGAATAAATTTAAAAACATGTAATACACACGTGCGCGCATGCATATATGTATATGGACACGCGAGTGTTCCACATAATGGCCATTGTTTCATTCGGTCCGCGAGAGATGCTGAGACGGGGGTAAAAACGTAGCGGCATTTTCATTCAATAAAGTTCGCCGTCTAGCGGCGTTGGTTTTTGCCAGTAGTCCTCCCTCACGGCCGAGGCGCACGCTTGACTTCTGTTCTGCGCGATACTCGTGGAAATGAAACGACCGGGACCGCTACCGTGCCGGCGAACAGGAGGTATAGCATCGATAAGGGAGATCGATACGAGGTGTCGTTTTAATATCGCGCCGGTGAGACCGACGATCGATGGCCGGGGTAGGGATCGTTTTGGTGTGGGACGATAAGTCAACGACCGTGATTCTATGCGCGTATTTCTTTCTCTGCGGTGATTTTTTTTCTGTTTCTTTTTCTCTTTTTTCTTTATTTCCTTTCGTTCGCGTCTGCGCGGCCGGGAATGAAATCGCGCCCGCGATTCGTCTAGAGACTTTATTGCTGAACGATTCACGAAGTTCGCGATCTTGCAACTCTGCGACTTTATTTCGGGAGGATTCCATCGATGATAGGCAGGTTATTTTTGCTTGGTTTTTATTGGAATCGCTTTCTTTCACCGCGAGGGTGCCGAGGTTGGATTCGTGGTTTAGGTTTATTTCGCTTCTCTTGATGACAGTGTAGTATAGAATGCGTGTACTTTTGAATTGATAATTAATGGCATTTTTTTCTCGCTCCTTTGCTATATCCTCTTTATTTTCTTGTTGAATCCCTTCCGTGAAATTCGTTGTCTTGTCAGAACCATTCTTTTCTTTCGCGTAATTCGCGACGTCGAATTCAATCAATTACGGAATACACGATTTTATTTTGCTAACAAGAAAAGTACGCCAATATTTCGCAGTTATTACTCCAAGACATTCTGCACATCGATATATCGACGTGAAGATAGCGACATGTCGCGGCGACAATAACGGAGCTCCGCAATTAAAAGTATCATCGAGATTCGCGAAACGAAAGGAAGGAGCATGAATTACAGGTAGGACGCCGCGACGGCAACGAAAAAAACTGCAAAAACTCACGGTCAAGATTCCTCAGGTTCAAACCGCGTCGGTGCAGCTGCACCACCCACGCATATGATAGATACGCCACTGCCTTCAGCATTGTTTCTTTAATGATTCATATGGGGTGATTGTACCAAGAGTAGAGGAAGCAGTTTCCAACTGCAAATGCAATGAGCCCGCGTCGTATCGGAAATATTAATCCCGTCGGTGTCATCGAGAGTCTCCGTGTAATATACGTGAATCGCACATTTTAATGGTGATTATAATATGCCGCGTGCCCTTCGTCCCCTCGAGTCGCACGTGCGTACGTTTCACCGACAGATAGCTCAACGTCGGTGACAAAACGAAACGCGCGGAATGAAAAATAGAAGAAATTCCCGACGGATGTAACAGGTACAACGATAAGCCGTGCATCATTTTACACGGAACGCAATCAAGACCGCGAGGAATGGTACAGCAGAGCGAGTTTTAGTGCCGTCCGCGTTTATGAAGCGCGGTCAGAAGTAAATCTACGCAGGGACGACAAGTGCAACTGGTTGGAGCAATAAAATTTCGAGAAAGGAGCGCGCTTATAAAAAGTCTCTGCAAGAATTTCGATGCGACACCGCTGATTAACCAGACACAATATTGTTGCGGAAATCAGCATTGCCGTTTCAGGTGTTGTCGTGCCGCAATTTTTACGAAGATAAAAATGAATAACCATCGCGTGAGGCAACGTTAACAGCGGTAAACGTATATTCCTATACCCGTCGACCTTTGAAAGGAAGTTCGCGTCAATTTCAATATCCAATATGCATTTCGCATAACGCGACACATTTTTGCATTATCTCCGTTCCCTCGCGCCTCCGCGTCTTCGTAACGAGAACCGTGAACCCCAGCAACCACCGAATTCAACGAGAAACTATCCCGACGT
The DNA here is from genome assembly GCA_948146005.1 of Nomada fucata. Lineage (NCBI taxonomy): Eukaryota > Metazoa > Arthropoda > Insecta > Hymenoptera > Apidae > Nomada > Nomada fucata. The sequence goes on along the minus strand of OX411275.1, from coordinate 9,119,375 downwards.
ATCCTCGCCTCCGGTTCCCGAAGACGAGTCCCGTTTCAAGCACCGTCGAATCGACGGGGGAGCAACGCGTCGCTTCCCTGTCGCGGGCCAGACCCATGACCCAAACGGAGTCGTTCGGTTTGGCTCGCGTCGAAACGAATTACGATCCGCGCCGGTCGAGCCAGATATTTGTCCGGGCGCGAAAGTCGGGCAAAAGGCGGTCAGAAAATCGCGGCAGCGTGGAGCAGGAGACAAAGGACGTACGAACGAAGGAACGAACGATCCTCTAAATCGGCACGTCCGTCGAGGCTCATGAATCTCGGCGAAACAGAGAAAAGCCGTGCGTCCACGGTTCGGTACGCAGCGGCCACGGGGATAGAAGCTCGCGCGGCGAACGTAAGAGAGACGGGAACGGTGGCCTCCGTCGGCGACACACTTGTTGTTCCCCGGAGTAAATTATTCCCCCCGTTTCGTATACCGGCCGGTGAAGCAGTAGAGAAAGCTTTCGGAGTAGCGGACGCCTGACGGCTGACGTAGTGGCGCATTTTATTCAAATAATCGCGACGACCGAACACACCCTTGCATTGCTCGACGCAGCGGCGCACCGGCCTCGAGAACTCTCGCATACCGGCCGACGCGACGCGACGCGACGCGCGCTCTCGACCGGGCACTCGTCTCGCGGATTTTCGTCGTGATTCGGGATGTATTATGCGCATTGGCGGAGGGGGAAGGAGGCGACCACCCTTCTTCTTTTTTTTTTTCTGTCATAATGAATGAAATATTGGAGGCGTACCTTGAATTAAATAGAATTCACTTGGTTCTTTTCGGGGTGGTTTTTTTTTTTGCCTTGCATGCAAATTAATAAGTTTTTGGCTTCGCCAGATGGGCGTGGTTTTTAAATGGTACAAGGTTGAGAAGTTGTTGGGGATATGCATATATTTAGAGGGTGTCGCGGTAGAAGTTGAACAAAAATGAGTTGATTGATTGCTGGGGAGTTGGTCCTGAGTGAGTGACGAAAATAATGTTAATACAGATCGGGCTATCGGTATTTAGAGAATGGAGTTTCGCTGATGGGAAACTGAATATCGTGAGCATTGTGTGTTTATTTAACGGTGGAATGCAGTACCTACGTATAATATGTGGGCAGAAGAAATACGGCGGCAGAATTTATTGTGCATACGTATTGTATACATGTAAATATCTAGTTGGTCTCTTAATTGCTAGATTGTATTAAGGTTCTATTATTAACTTTCATTGTATTACAATTTAATCTATTGTGTAGCAAGTAAAGTACTAATTGTGAGATCCGAATTTACAATGCGGTTTTTTAGTGTTTATTCCTTTTCGAGGCGACCTGTATACGTAATGAGATGAGGAGGAAAAATGTGCAACGTATGAAATATCGCGATACAGAAATAAGTTTCAATATAGAAATAATTCAGCCATAAGGTAATCTATTAAGAAACATGTTTTCGATAATTATCTACACGTATCATGTTTGCAATGCAATTAATAAAAATTTGTTCCGGTTGAGCAGATTGGAATATTGGTTGCTGAATTTTTTTAGTAAAGAAATAAAAATGCAGTCTATAAATATATTAATTTGTATAGAGAATGCTCCTTTCAAGAATAATTTAAACGATTTTACTATTTCTACTTAATACTTATTAGTAATAACATCTTTAGTATATAATTTTATATATCAATCGTTCCATTTTGTGATAAAACGTAGTAATCTACGCAAATGTAGATTAGAAACCTAAACTTTGATCGGATAAATAACAAATATTATGCCACCTATGTAGATGCATAAGCAAAGGAATTAGTAATTCTGATTGAAACCGATGTTTTCGACGGACACTAATAGCTAATGTAAATCGTGATTGCCCGGAGTTTGATTATAATCGGTTCTATTCGGAAGTGTGTTCGAGAGCAAGCAAATGATTTGACAACGTTCATCCGTTACAACTCCAAAATTTTATATCATTTCCCGGACTTGAACGTGTATATTAAATAAATAATCAAACTATATTCTGATCAATAAATGAGAAACATTTTAAACAGCTACGATATCAGCTTAAGTCCCTCCTACTGATCGATTGATCGCTTTGCTGCAACTGCAGACACAGATATTGGCGATTTGAACATATTTAAATGAAATCCGATTATTCGAAACGAATACACGGTTCAACCTCTGTTCAGTGAATCAATCGCAGCAACACCATTTTAAATGACCAACGCAGGTGGAAACCTGAACTATTCTCAGAATGTACGTTATGCTTGGAATTAAAAAAGAATGCCATTTAATTTCATGGAATCTCTCCTATTTTTGTTACACGCGTTACGTGTATTCTATTACGTGTTCCGCCAAGATGAATTCATCAAGATAAAGCGGAGACAAACAAAAGCCAGTAGGTACATTTAGCTAATGTTCGCTATATCCTACGCGAAGACTCTAATACTTATTACCATCAGCAAACACGTAACAATATCTCGCGAAGATCTATATGTTTACACATTTTCACTGCTATACCACCTTCCGTCGCTCGGATAGAAAATTTATAGCGTACAGGCAAACCCACGGGGCACCGAGTGAATCAACAAAAATAAATGAATAAATTGGAAAAATCGTGGAGTTTACGGTCTACGTGTTCCCATTACACTTCTTGCGCGTCTCACCTATGTACGTCCATACATATACCAATTGGAAACGATCGGCCATCAAACATAGAGACGCGAACGGAGGAACTCGTAATTTTATAGACCTCTGATTAAACTTTTAAATCGAATGACCAATGTGGTTCACTTGGCAAGCGGAAGTGACGACCCGAGTCGCTCACCTCTGCACTACTAACGCTACGGCGCGTTTCAGATTTGAGAACGAAGAAAGCGCATCCCCGAAACCTTTACGGGCTTAAGGCTGCGGAACGGATGTCGTCGCTCCTGTACCCTATATACCTTCTTCTGACCTCAGACGGTACCGGTCATTACGTACGACTTCCGGTTACCGGGTGAAACGGCAATCGGATATCTCGCCGGTGAACTCGTAACGGCGTGCGGTCGTTCCTGATTTTTAGTAAAAATTATTTGCTCGAGGATGCTTTCTAATCCCGGACAGATCGCAATGGGAAAGTTTCGAAAATTCGTTGCCTGGAATTCGGCGCCGGCCATTTTGTCATTTAATTCGACGGTGAAGAAACTGTGCGTTCGTTTAACGCGAAGGTGAAATTCGTAGAATCGTTTGAGGCACGTGTTGAGGTTTAAATGGCACGATAAAAATGAATTTTTCATGAGCCCACCGGAAGAAATGCAGGAGAAAATGGAGTGAGCCGTGTGTAGATAAATATTAAATGAAATGCGCGATTTACGACTGACTTTCAGTGGAAGTGAACGCTTCGGAAATATTTGACGGCATAGAATAATGTAGGTGTATGGTATTTGAAGAAATTTATACGCTTCGCAAAGGTGAATCACCTTTGATCGGTAAAGACTGATCGAAAACAAATCCTCCGGCTGATCCAATGAAAATTATTGCTGAATATTATTCGTACGCTTCGCAAAGTACCAGACATCATAAAACTGGCAATTCCCATTTTTGTCTTCCCAAGCATTGTACTAAAAAAAAACAAATAATAAATTTCAATTTCATTGAACCATATATATGTGTAACTAATTCGCATCTAACTTCCTCGCTGTTCCGGTTCCTCGCTTGTATTATTACAGCGAAGAAATAAATGAATAATCTGTCAAACGCTTCTCACACGGGTACAATCGCGGCACAAGAACATACGATGTCGAACGAAAGGCATAGTGTCTCGTTTTCTAACAAACAAGAAGGAAGACAATTATGTGCGAACAAATTGTATGGAAACACCGGTCGTGCGTACATTTCCAATGTGTTTTACCAAAATGGACACGATCTCGGCAGAAGTAATATCCGACTTCCGGTCGAAACGTTCGAACACCTCAATTCATTAACTCTCACCTCCATTGTTTTCGACAAAAGCAGATATCCCCGAGTGCAAGTGAATTTTGATTCCCTAATAAATCACTGCCATTGTCTGTCCACGTCATTGTCGGGCTCTTAAAATTCCCTCGAATCTCGTGCACAACGACTGTACGACGGTCTCTTACACAAATCACTCTCTCACCGTGTCCGTCGCTTTTGTGCCATAATTATTATATGCACACAAAAATAACGTGTATCTGTAACAATGCAATCGTTGCGTCAACAAGCGTGCAAAATCGTGAAAACGATTTAACCTCGCCCCGTTCCCGTCGTAAACTAAACTTTATTTGTTTAACGTTCCTTAATCGTTGGTACACAGGGTGTCGCGAAACACTTTTATCACGGCCGTGGGATACAAAGTTTGATCGGCCGTTTCGAGGACAGGTCGATCCCATAATTGTGCTCTTGACAATGTTGAAACTGAGTATAACCGAATCAAAATTCGTAATCCAGATGCTTGAGAATCTAATTCGAAGAACTGGCAATTCAACCTATCCATCGGGGTGAACGTGTTTCCCATGAGACAGGCACAGGTATAATCCGATCCTGTTCTCAAAATGTTTCAACGGCGCGAAGAATGTTGCATTGAATGTTAAACGTTTAATGTTAAGCATTATCGATTATCCTAATAGGCGAATAATTTTTGCACGTTAGAATAACCATGCATCCCAGTTATTATCCCCTGCCACGGTACGGCTGCCGCGAAATTCTGCTTACAAGTTAAAGTTCGACCTGTCAGAGTGAAATTTTCCACGGTTAGTTAGCTGGCTCGTCGGGGCTGTCGATAAACATTGTAAGCTTGAAATAAATTAACCTTTCACGTGCGAGCGAGGTTCGCGAAGTTCTATCGTTATTCGTTACCTTAACCACCTTTATACGTAACATATGCCGATGCACGTACTCAATTTTCCTAACGTTGTCGCATTCCAGAATGTTCACCTTAATCGTTCACGTGGTAACGTAACACCCCCCGTTCAAATCCATTTCAGAAAGCAAGCCCTTAATATGCAAATCAACGGAGCCCTCAACGAACGAGAATTCTCGCAAACGATTACGCTGCGCAAGGATCTTTGGATCTTTGCAACCGACTACTGCGATATTTAAAAAAAGATCGTAGAATTTGGCTCGCGGGGCCCTGCTAAACGAATCAGAAGCGTTCAAAGGACGCATTCCATCGACATAGCTTCCTTCTGACTCTTTCAGGCGCCACGCAATAGATCAATATTGTCTCCGAAACGGAACTAGACAAAGCATCAACGTGTTCGAAACGGAGCTCGCGAAAATGTCGTCGAAAAGACGTCCCTCGAGAATTACCGTAATTGATTTTGATCCCTAATTAATACGTAGTCATCGTCCACTCGTCAAGTCATTGATCTGAGTCATCCCCGACGGTAGAAATTACCGGGACAACCTGACGCGGAGGAATACTCCGTGGTGTCATCGCGGCAACTCTTCTTTATTACATATTTTGCATTCGTGACGATCGATCGAAAGCTATGGCCGTACGAAATTCGGGGGAAGTCCGGGTATTGTTCGTCGCGACGACGCACCAAGAAGCTTCATGAATCCCGACGCGACACCGCTACCAAGAAAAACCGACACGCACCGTGTAGTTTATCGTTCATGGAATTATTGACGTTTCGTCGATATAATTGATGTTTGCAAATCGACCTCGTTGCGTCGGCTGCAGGTTGACGACCTTCGAGGATCGATGGAAACTCGGCTGCGCTTTTTCAACAGGTGTTGCTGCGAACAAAAGTTGTGCGAGTATTCGAGGAGCTGGAGAAAACGATAGTCCCTTTTTGTTTTCAATGAAAGGAATTTGTACGGGTTAGACGAAAGTGCAGAATTCCTCGCGTTCATTTTTCCTGTTGCGATAAAAAAAATTCGAAGCCGCATGGACGTTTCACCGAAAATCCTGTGTAGGCCTGTTACGGAAACAATTTCGCCAAAATCAAGAGTGTTTCTTTGCGCTCACGAAGAAGTTTACTTTCAGCGTAGTGCAGCACGATTTTAACCGTCTCGAGCCTGAATTATGTTGCCGTTACCTTTCGATCACGATTTTCGTTGCAGTTACTTCGAGGGTGATCAAAAAATACGTGTTTCAACTTCCAATAGTTTTTTATACACGAATTGTCGCGAAACATCGTCGGGCAGTAAAGGGTCGAGACGAGGGTTTCGATATGGCACTGAATGAACGCGGGCAAGAACCGAGCAAAGAATGTTCCGGCCGCTGAAACCAATTTCTTCATCATCGGTCGTGAATAGGCTTCCAAAGAAGATTTCGTGGAAAGACCGCGGGGCCTCACTCGGACGCGCCGTAGGAAAAGGACACCGCGACGAAAATATACATCACTCCTTGACACTTCGAATCTAGGCTACGAGAGTTACTCGCCGGGACATGTGACTGAATATCGTGACATGGTTCGCGACCCATGCGACGGCCGCGCGAGCAACGAATGGAACCGACCGGAACAATTTTAATGAAGATGATTTTCGTCGACAGGAAACGCCGCAGTTGAAAAGTCAATCTCGCCACTGTTTCATTTCCATTTTCCTCTTATTTCTGGCCCCGCTCCCGTTCACCAAGATACAATCGTCTGTTTCGCAGCGCGGACGATCATTCGAATTTCGGGGCCTCCAGTAATTAGCGAGCGTCCTTATAACGAGCTTTAACAATGACCTCGCTTCTTATTTTTTTTTTTAGGCACAGTAAACAATGCGCGACGCGACAGATCATTGCGAAACGTTGCGTTTAAAAAGGGTATGCCTGCTTCCTGTCTCGTTGATAGGAACCAGTTTTAATTAAAATCGAACAGGTGGACGAGGACGAGTACCTTGCGAGCTTATACAATAAGGAAGAAGCGGATTGGACGTTAAATATCGACTGCCAATAATTCGGTACCGCTGTAATCACTGAACGCCTCAGAAGATGAAGAATCCAATACGAAATATGCCCGCAGAAAGATACTGGGCGACAATAGTCAACCCGACGCGGTCGCATAAATCGATTCAATTCATATTTCCAGTAGCAATAAACATACGGAAATGCTTACTGTCAATAACAGCGTACTGTTTACGAAAAAATATACCCAAAAATTTATACCCAATTAAGATCTCACGCCTGAGGCAACAAAACCATTGAAACCATCGAAGAACCAAAGCAACCCCCCCGCATTATCCCCTCAAAACGAGCGAAATCGACATCGAAACGATCTCGAAACGCGAGAAGATGGCACTCGTGATCCGCGGCGAATTATATCCGGCGTATCGCAAAATAGAAAACTCCGCGAGCCCGGGCGGCCTGATAATCTGAAGCTGTTTAAAGAGGAGATTTCTTTGCCGTCTGGTTACGCCAATTCCGCGTAATAACAGTGAAATATTGAATCCGAGCGTAAACTGCAATTTAATCGACTCTCGGCACGAATGTCTGCGGGACACGAGCGGGAACTCGCCCCGTACCACCGACGTGAACGAGGAAATTCTCGAAGACGGGAAATGCCGTGGGGTCCCGATGGGGTTCGCGAAGGCTCGACGCATCGATCCTGTTCCGCTCGTCGATTCTTTCGCCTGCCTTCGCTCTCTGTCCCACGCGAGAAAGGATCAACGATAGCGATTTGCGATTACGTTAACCAAACACCGCGGTATACGCCCCTGCAATTTGCCCGGGGATCATCTTCCCCTAATCGCCGCGCTAATAACAGGATTATCGAGGCCCCGGCCGCGGCATCGTATACTTATCCCTAATTCGCTGTATCGTTATTAATATATATAATACAATTGAGGACGTCCCGTGGCTACGATAACACGACCGCGCGGTAGGGGCACGCGCGAAGACACCGAAACGCAGGCATTTTTCGCGTGTCCCAGGGACCGTCGTCGCCGTTGCAATTTGGCATGGGCGAAGGGGCGAGAAATTGCGCTCCTCCTATCGATTCATTGATTATTTGTCTTCTGCCTCTTTTTTTCCTCTTTTTCTTCTAACGTTCCGCGGGCCCCTTCCTTCTTCTGGGCTTAGTTTATAATTGGCACGCATCGAGATGCTTGGGCACGATATCAATAATGTCTACGAGCTTGCCGGCTTTCGCCTTAGATTCGACGGAACGTGGAATGCTGCGCACAGTTGCGCGGGTTTTGGTCTGTTCGAAATTTTCCCGAAATTCGGTTTGATTAACGTCTGTCGCGTAAGCTCGATGTTTAGACGAAACGAAATCTTAACGCCAGTTCGGAACATTTATGTATTATTGAACCCCCCTGAATGTTCGAAGATTGTTACACCGTGTTCGCGATATTTTCAGAAAACGACGCACGTCTAACGAGCCCTCGTCTTATCCGTCTAATAGCAAAAAGAAATGGGTAAAAATGTATAAAATTCTCACGTGTAATGGGAATAAGAAGGGCTGGCCTGGTCGATGTGCGTGGCCGTTGACAAGCCCTGCACGATGGCGGCCGAGGGATCCCTAGCTGGCGAAGAATTTTGGGCTGCCGGTACAGCGTGATGGTAACGCTGGCACATTTCGGCCAAATTCCACCCATGGGCATCCATATATTAACACTGCTTCGATTTTCTTTGGCGTACCATCCATTTCACACGCGTTGTGACACTGTGTCCTCTTCTTGGTCCTCCGTTCCTTACGTTATCGTATGCATATACTTATATAATATGTACATACAATTCATGTGTATATGTACAATTCACTTCCTCGTCTCGTTGATTACAATCGAACCAGAACAACGTAACCGGCGACGAAAGGCACTCGCGTAATTATTGACCGCAATTTGTCTCCTCAAAATGTTAAACATCGCACTCGGATCGCGATCCTCTACGACGGGGGCCAATGCAGCCGTCGTGGACGTGCCGCTTCGTTCCTCGCCGCTTCCACCGTGGATCGCTGTTAACAAAAAACGGAAATCGTAATGTCAGTAACGAAAAATCGTACGGATGGTAGAGGTAGATAAACTAACGGCAGAAACGTGATACCCGCGGCGGACATTCCGATATGTTCATTAGGTAATGCACGTAAGTAAACTATAGTTTTGAGGGCAGGTTAATGAAAGTGTCTGCTTAATTCCAACGTCGATGAGCCGGCAATAAGGTTCGGCTAATGGACGGGTTGAAAACGCGATACGAGATAGTTATCGGCATCGGTGGCCCCGACATCGATCGGCTTCTATTCGCGAAACAACGAGCGAGCGTTAATCACCACCGTGCGGCAAATCAGCCGAACAGCTATAATCGCTATCGACATTATGGTCCATCAAAACGAAGGTATCGTCGAGTTGCACCTAATCCAATATTGGAAGGAACAACGAGAACAGAGCGCACCGAGACCCGGACAGACCTGGGATCGAACCAATTTCTTCGTACCGATATTTAACGCGATCAAGCACTTCCGTGCACGTGTGATACAGGTATAGGTGTACACACCCTACGTACCTATTTGTACGCGCGTACACTTATAGGTTTGCACTTACATATTTACATGCACGTTACGTTACGTATAGGTACACTTACGCGGTGAAGCGTAAGAGCAACGAGAGCAACGCTGGTACGAGTGACAAAAGAATTAACGGATAGGGCAAAGCTTTTCTCAATTTGTTGGCCTACAAAATTATTTTGTAATGAGTTGAGAATACAATGCCTAGTTTTTTTTCAAGAGTTTTTTCAAAAGTTGGACAAATTTTCAAGATCCCTTTGATTTGATATACGTATGGATTTTGTATCGATCTTGCATGCAATTGAGCAGCGCAATGTTATTTAGTGAAATAGCATTCGGAGCAAGCAAGACGAATGAAGAGTCAAGTATGAAACGCCCTTTTTATAAATATCTATCAACGCCACGAAAGGGGGATTGGAATCACCAATCGAAGGGTTTTTCACTGCCACCTAATATCGAATCAATCGAAAAGATCGATATCGCGAGCGAATCAATCTCTCTCTATCAACAAGATTGGCCCGATTAAGCGATTCTGGCACAACTGTCTTCCTACGTTCCTGTTTCGCGATCAATCACCAACGACGAACGCGATCAGCTCACGTGAAACACACGCCTTTCCGATATATCCGAATAATTATTTATTTCCTCATTGTCCCGGCTGACGAACGATCCAATTACCGACAAAACGGCCCGTCGATAATTTTCGGTGCACCGGTTAAGTGGACACGATACGTTGACCGTTTTAAACTTATAATTTCCTCCAGAAATGAATCGTCGACTACTGGGTTGGGCTGCAGAACGCCGTTTCCTTCTCCTCGCGGCTCAACCGATTGGGTGTTAATCACGCCGACCGGCCACGATATATATATCGTAAAGCAGCCAATCGGCGATAAATCACCAACGAGTTATCTGTACGAGTGGACAGTAAAACGTTTCGTTTCTCCTTCTTTAGGATGCAATTAACCGTCCCAGGCTTGCATACGTTTTACCACCTAAAACCTATGAAACCAGATACCGAGGCTGCTCGATTCCGCACGAAACTCGCGTGCTGCGCCTGGCGCATTGCACATTTGAGAAAACGAAGCTGAAGAAGCTGTTTCTTTTCGGTAACCTCAAGTGTCTGGACAGCAGAAGCGAATAAAACAAAACGCCGGGACGGACTCCCTTCTTCGGGAAGCGTGGAGAGGGAGTTCTATAATTTTGAACTCAACGAAACAAAATTGGCTAACGTTTCGGCGAGGACACGAGGGCACGAGCGATTCTAGATTTTCAGAGGCAAGGTTTTTCATAAACACGGAGACGCGGAATTGGCCAATTAACCGTTCGCGTTCATTTTAATTAAATATACAGTTCTCCGAAGTTTCACTTAAATAAGCGTCATTTCGTGCCCATCAAGCGAACACCGACTGACACCGCGCATACCCAAACGCGTGTACGATTCTCCAACGAAAGGCCATTAAATAATGATGTACGCGCATACGTTTAGGGCCAAAGTAACGAACAGTTAATGATCCTTACCGGTAAATCTCCAAGGGGGATAATTTCGCGCGCGGACATTGATGAATTCGACAATTTGAATAAAATCAATTTTCAATCACGGCTTCGCTCCGATCGGCCGCGCTATAAATCACGCCGCCTCTAGCTTAATCGCCCTCCGTTCCATTAACGCGAAAATTGAAATTTCCATTGAGGAAACGCGAGAAGGCGGTAGCCGCAGCCGCTTCAATCAATTTTCGTTCCTCCGTTCGCCGCGAACGAGCGCGATTCAAGAGTCATCCGATGGAATTCACTCGGCAATCGAAGCAACGCTTGAACTCGGACCTTTCGTGCGCTGTTAAACGCCGCGCAGTGCCACACGGCCATTCTATTTTCCATCGGCAATGAAAAGCGAGGAGCGAGCAACTTTTCGTCCCGTCTCGAACACGTCCCCTGTGCGCCCCTGCCTCGCCTTGTCGCGGGTTCGCCAATTATCGCAGGTCGAATTTCCAAAAACGATCGGCCCAGGTCGAAGCGTGGCCGCTCGAGGCGAGCCTCGGTTAGAAAGTCACCGATTCCAGCGTTGATTTACAATTTCCAGATTCGCCGCCCGTATATCGAACAATCTCGCGCGGTAATTGTACGCTCGTTACGCGGCTCTTGCATATTATTTACTTTCCTCGCGGGGACCAAAGAGCCGCGATCGTCCAACGGGAGATGCATATCGGCATGAAAATCGCGAAGAAACGTCGAAGGGAAAGAACGGGCGTACCGGCGGCGGGGTTAGGAGGCGAAAAAAGGTTGGCACGCGAAGAAAAAGGGACAAGCCGCTCTCGCGGCGGAGAGGCCGATAATTTAAGCGGATTTTTCAGCGTGACATCGTTACGCGACTCCGCGGCATTCCGTGCGCTTTCGTGCCTCCATCCTTGTAATGACATACGCCGTGCGATGCAACGAATATCGCGTATCGATCTGGCATTATGATTATTATTGCGTTATGCCTCGCCACGATTGAGACCTTCGTTCGTACGCGATGCGTCCACGTGTGTGTACACGCGTGCGTGGATGTGCGACGCGAGCCCGCGACCATGTGCACACCTTTGATTCGGATTTTATGCCCGTCTCGTGGACTGAACGAGTAGCGCAAGACTCGCCTGTAAAACCGGGGACGGATGGACGGGTTGTTTCTTTCGGAACGAGCGGAGGTTGCAGCGTTTGGCAGGGAAATCGTTAGACTGTCGGAGCAGTCCGAATAAAATGTTTTTCATGGCTGCGATGCGCGTTAGAACGCTGAAGTTCCGTTTCGGTTTCGGGCGATTGTCGATTAATACGTTATCGAATGGAGAATCCTCGACGTTACGATTTCGTGTCCGGGCAAAGACGAAAGGGGTACACTTTCGTATCGCGACTGTGCAATTTGCTCAGCGGCGAAGTAATTGCGAAAACATTAGTCGTCGCTCGATATTCATTCCACCCGTATTCGGCGATGGACGGCAGTCGCGCGATTGAAATATCGCGCAAGGAAGACGTCGCACTCGACGTTCGAACAGAGATGCGAAATCGTTTCGACCGCGTGAACGGAATTAAACGCATATCACCGGCTCCCACGTGTTCCTCCCTCGGTCTCCTTGAATCGACCAAATCGTTTCGCCATCCGTACCTACCGAACGCACAAAATTCGATCCTCCTCGCCGGAAGGACAGACGCTCTATTCCGGTGGAATCGCAATTCTGTCGCGTCCCGAGCACCGCACACGCTGTGTCCTCGTGAAATTTTATCGCCGTCGTATAACCGAACCCCCGAAGCGATTGAAGCCGAATTGACGTGAAAATCCGTGGACAAAATGAGCGTCGCTAGATTTTCGAACCCGTCCCCAATGAACCACGGTTCTCGTTGCTCGCGCTATTGACCGCGGCTCACGATCGTTCGCGACGGACACTCTCGGTACGGCTGGTTGGACGCGTTTACCTCCTCGACCGGTAAGACCGTCGAATCCGACCTGGCCTCTCGAATCGCCGCACTATCGCTTCGACTGTTACGACGCCGAACAACGACGAGGTCGTTCGATTTCATATGACGAATGCACGTCCAGCCGATGGCGCAAGCCGGAATTTATTGTGCGACAATAAAAAGTCGAAAGAACTCGAGCAACGTCCAAACGTCTTCTGCGGATCGCGCTGTTCAACGTGGAAGTTTGGACAATGTCTGTTTATCGTCCGATGCGGTTCGACGATAATTGTTGGATTGATGGACGCGAGTCTGCGCTTCGCGTAAATCGCAACCCGTCACTAATCGATGCGGCGTCGGGGGCGAAATTGCAGGGCGAATAGAAGCGTTCAGCGTTCTTCGTTCGATGCAAAAAGAATTATGATTGTATTCGCGATTGCAGTGTTCATTGCTGCGAGCGAGATATCGTTCCTTCGTTTAGGAATTTCGAGGAGTATATACACGCGGGCAGTTGGAATTTGTGCTTGCAAAGATCCTGCAAACATTCCGCATGCCTGCGTATGTGTAATTGAACGTTTCGCAAGACGCAGAGGTTGCTTCATAGACAGTAAATGCCAAGTTTGACTGTCCAATGTTCGATGGAACTAACTCTGCGTATGCACGAATTATGCGCTTGGCCCTTCGACGAATTCACGTAGGTGAAGGTAAATTCGCGTTGCGATTCCTGCCGGCAATTAAAACGATAGGCCACGGATCTCCTATTCTTTTCCTCGCCTATGGTAGCACTAGTTACCTCCGGCGACGCCCACGCAGCAGGAGAAAGATTGATATCCATTTAACTGGACCGCGTATAAAGTGCCGGCGGGGCAATTTCGAACGAATTTCGAACGAAGAAAAAGGGTCGAGAACTATCGACCGCAAATGTCCCCTCGAATCCGAACGAAAAACCAACCTCGAGCTCTCGCGATTTTCAAGTAATTGTAATGCGATCCCCGGCTTATTTCGAGCGGCAGATATTTAAACGCCGAAAGGTTAAAACCGTTTAGCATTTCGCTAAATTGATTCTGCTCAATCTCGAACCTCGCATTGTGCTCGCATCTATATAACCCGATCCTGGCATTAAACTACCGTAACTATCTTTACGTAAAAGTTTTACATTTAAATAAAATCGGACAGCGCAACGTTCCCGTTGAATTTCATCGGGATTGAAGGACTGCGAGTATTAAACAACTATTAAATAAGCTATTAAATCGGCCATACGTAACATAAAACCGGGTTCGGTTTACCCGTGTTTGAACTCGTGCGCGGCAGAGGGGTTGATCGAAGCATCGGAGGCCAAGGAAATTGTAAACGATCGTCCACGCACCTCAAGCCAAATCGAAAGCCGAGAAATCAAAGAAACCTCCGCTCTCTGCTGCGCGTTTCGATTTTCGACACACGAGGGTCCGATCGAAATCGACCGGATATCGTACGGCCGATCGATCGGCGCACGAACTCGGTTATCGGCACACGGATCGCCGTTAACGAACGTTTCACGGTGGATTTTCGAAAAATCGACTCCGAACTCGCGCGCCGCCTCCTTCCTTCTCGTTCCCTATATTGCCCTTTCTCTCTCCCTCTCTCTCTCTCTCTCTCTCTCTCTCTCTCTCTCTCTTTCTTTCTCTCATACGCCCACGCGCTGCGCAACGACGCAACCGGCCGCCGGCTAAGAGAGAGTGTATTTCTCGCTTATTATCCTTTCCTTCGATTTCCTACCGTAGGGAAAAAGAATACTCGCCTCGGATGCTGGCCTACGGTATCGACGGTATCGTCGCTGCCCTCGACGCGTGTGACTCACACGCGCGGTCGCGTTAACTCGCCTCCAAGATTTACAGCTCATTACCGATTTCATAGGACGCGGTCACGATCCGAACGAGAGTGCGGACGCGAAATTCAATTGGGTGGACGATACCGTCGGTACCCGGGCGACCTGGCGTTCCTCCCAAGACATTTCTTCATTTTTTCCTCCGTCTGTTAAATTGCCCCGCGCGACAACGCGCGCCGGTCGCGCGCAGATAGATCGATCCAATTCACGTTACCTTCGACAATTCCTCCGGTCGACCACTTCGACTCCTCGTCCCTCTTACTCGGCACCACCTGGAGAGGATCTTGTTCTTGCGGTTCTTTTCTCACAGCTGTCAAAAGCACACTGACTTTACCATCGGCTCGGAGGAGGGTAGGGAACACCAAGCGAGCCCGTCGCTCTATCGGGCATCCATTTCACGATAAACAGAGTGTTACGCGGCCCTTGCACGATCCCGTGCGCAGCACATGGGGCGATTCTCTAAATCGACGGACACCAAGCGCGTCACTGGTAAACCGGGCAAGAGAATGCGTACGCGATACGCGTGCGTGTGCTCGTATCTCTCACAGTTTTCAGACTGCTCGTCAACGCCGGAGACAACGCGATCGCGGGACAAGCGTAACACTGGTCAAGCGATGCGTGCCGGTGCCCACCGGGTTAAACGTTCCACGCTCGTGGAAATGTCAAACGACGAGAACGTTGGCTCGGTGCACCGTTCTGCCGTCTACGGCGGCCGTCGCTCGCGTGGGAGTGTGACATAATACGGCGACGGTGATTTGGTGCTCGTTCCGCGTCGCTCTAGCCGACTGTCACGAGATTCACGACACTCCCGCAGCGCGGTCCCGGTATCATCGAGGTGCGGAGGAGAAATAATAAAAAAAAAAAGAAAAGCTAGTCCCGATAGGAGCGAAACGATGCCTCCCTCTAATACGGACACCTACAGGTTTCCCTTCTACTCGACACGAAAACGGCGATACCCCGCGTCCGTATCTTTTCGGCAGGCTTTTCGATCCCGCTCGGTATCAATCTCTGCGATCCAGGTCGATTCTCGTGTACCGCGATCGAGCGTACGATTGGGCGCGTGCGTTCAAGTCGGTCGGAGCGATCGGGCCGGCTATTCCTCGCGTGTTTCGTGGTGCACGACTCGGGCACGGACTGAAGTCGATCGCGCCGTGAGGTGAGCGGAGGTGACTTGCGACTCGACTCGACTCGACTCGACTCCGTTCGACTCCCCTCGACACAGCTCGACTCGGCTCGGAGCAGACCGAAACCACCGTCGGCCTCTCGGCCCAGTGGCGGCGCCGAAGCTTTCTACGGCTTCTACTCTGCGACGGACGCGCCGCGGATTCGCGACCCGGTCTGCACGAGCGTCGCGCAGGTGTAGGTGTGCACGGACGTGGAGGAGGCAGATGATGCTCCGTGCTCTCTGTCGCAATTCTGGGGACCTCTCGGGATCACTTGTTCTCTTCCTTTGAAGCATGGCGCGGCTATGGACTGTCTTTGGTGGATGTTGTCGCTCTCGCGGCGGTTCAGTTCTCCCTCTTGCGAGAGCGTGGACCGCGAGGATACGCCCGTGCATAGGCGGCATCCCTGAGCCGTCACCTGAGCGCGGGGAATACACATACAGGGTGTTACGTTTGAACGCGAATGATGGAGTATCTCGTAGAGGGTTGAAGCTGGCGAGCAAACGTTTGTACGAAAGTCGCTCGGCTCGCGGGGGTGCATCGCGTGGTGCAAATAAATTTTTGCGCCGGTGCGACAGCGGGGGAGATTCGAGGGCAGTGACAACTTTTTTAAACGGCACCTCATGTTTTTCTACGCGCGACATTGTAGCGGATCTCGAGATGAATTCAACGATCCGTAATATTGGATTATTCTGCTCAGAAAAGCGATAAGATCGAGGTTGCGTCAATTTGAGGGGGCAAAGTTGGCGAAACGCGTAGCGAGGAGGCGTTCAGGTGCAGTAAATATAAAAGTATAGGCTGTCGTTATAAAAAAATTGTAGAAACGTTTGTTCGATAGCTTTAACCCTTTGCGAGTAAGTACGATGGTTCGAGTACTTACAGGTATTTGCACTGACATGTTTTTGAAATCGATACGAACGATGAATTATCGAAAATGGGGTTTGAATTATGATTTTTGGAAATTGGTTGGACCTGAATTTCTTTTTCAGGAAAACTAGGCGTTTGGTTCTGGCGCTCCGAATTTTTGGCAATCGTCTAAAATACCGGCTGGTATTTATTTTGACGTTCAACAATCGATAGAATATATAATTTATCGAAAGAAGGGTACATTTTATTCCAGCAAGAAATCAGCATAGCGAAAGTAAATCCAGTACGTTATGTATTCAAGATCGATGAAATTTGTTTGATATACATTCCATCGCAATTTTTCTTTTCTTTTTCTTTTTTGTTGCAGCTACTTTCTTTCTTTCACGTAGTTGCAAGCAACTTTCTATAAAACAAGATACATCGCTTTCTGCATGCTAAAAGCGTGGCACCAATCTCACGCGGCTATTTAAGTGTAAAATCTTCGCCTCGATACAGCCGCCCAAACGTGTACGATTCGAATCTATCTGAGATTAAAACCAGCAATTAAGCGAAGCCTCTTTAAATCTATACAAAATTCCGCTCAATGTAATCACCAAAACCAAATGACATCACGTGAACGTTTCGACGGGAAGATCAGCGTACCACCAACGCTGTTGTATTTGTATTAATATTCATGCACTGTACAATTTAATTCATATCGTTTCGTTTGCTTAGCCAATACAACCATTACCGCGATATTGATCAGCACGTTTTCTCGAATTGCGTTCTGTCATACTCGGTTATTTCCTTTACGGAACGATTCCACCACTTAACTAGCAGGAAAATCAATTTTAATCGATCGAAGTGATTCTCGATTACATTCGAGACATTAAAAACGCCAGCTAATAACCCAGTAATTTCCATCAATCCTTGGATACTTAGATCGGGGATACACCTCGACTAGAACACGATTCACCCAACGGTATCTTCGTTCATTAAAATGTGTTGTGCCCGTTCGTGTATCCTCTTACTCGGATGCAAAATATTTCTCTCGCGACCAAATTGCCAAAGATTTACTTAAACCAAGCCCAGCTTCTTAAACAGTCTATTCGCACCGAAATCGCGCAAAGTTAATCTCGCAATAAAATCGACCGATCGCGAACGAAAATATCGAACCCGTCGTAATTTACCCGTATGGACTGTCTCGCCCTTATCAAAGTGAATGCTGCGCAAATGAATCTCTCACGGAATATCGAAACACGTCCAACCCTAAAACCGTTTTAACCGCACGCGTGATCACGGCCTAACGTTAACGAGAGCCATCGAGTTCCATTGAACAAGAAGTCTATAAGATATCTCTCGAGTGCACGCCCCAGCCTCGAGATTGTCCTTTTTGAATTTCCTCGGGGCCCCGAGTAATGCCGTGTTACATAATTGAAAGCGTAGGAAGCAGATTGATTAACACACACGAGAAGAGAAAGGTTGCGTCCATATAGATTGGTGGTGGCTTTTATGCGAATCGCGCGAGGCAACTCTAGGCGACCACGTGGGTGTCATCACAAGAGCGCGAAAGAAAAATTCCACGCCGGAGATTATAGACGTTGCACGGACGATGGAGCACATACGGGCTGCCTGTGCCTCTCCAATATCGTGGAAACAACGACGACACGGCATCGGGTATTACGATTTCCCCGATCGAGAACCGAATTGTTGTCCATTTTCGTCGAGTCGCGCTTGAAATGTTTCGCAATGCTCGACGGTTGGGTGCCGTTTAATTTTCTTCGAAAATACGAATCACGAGCTTTGGATATTGATGTTCGAGGATTCCGTTCGAATGCTTCAAGATTCCCGATTCGGACTGGAATGTTTCGTGTACGGAGATTTAAAGTTGCAATTTTTTCGTAAGATTCGGTAAGATTCGATAGGATCGCTGGTTCGAAGTGGAATGGATTCTTTTTTTACGGATCGGTCGTGAATGTTATATCGATACTCGGCGTTCCAATTATTCTGACCACGAATTATATTAAACGTATAGAGTGCGGGGGGAAAAAGAAGATCGATACATCAGTTTCTATCGCACCATTCGCATTTAGGAGCTCGACTTCTTGCAGAGGCCGACAATTTCATTTCAAACAAGATTCGACACCGTTCTACCAGAAACTGTACAGAATATTGCAACATCGAATAGAATTATCTTATTGTACCGCGTAGGAGATTAATATTTCAGAAACGGTGTACCAAACACTGTAGACGCGACTGTCGATTTCTCTCAGCTAGCAAAATAATCTGTTATGAACCCCTCGATGTCGCGGAAGGGGCAACGACAAATACCTAAAATCGATAAACACGTTTGCCTCAATGGCGAAAATAATCGTTGCCTCCTCTTCTTCTAATCGAATCGATCCGATCGACTCGTGCAAATGATTGTACCCGTTGTTCCGTTATTAGGGCCGATCGCCTGGCAATCGCACGCTTTGTATTCCGGCCGTTTGTTCGTTGCATTAACGCAACGCGGCTAGCACGCTTTAACGCTTCGTTAACGCCGGTACGCCTCGTTAAAGAGAAGCGTATTCCGCGAAAGTAAAAACGGACCGGCCGAGCGCGGTAATTATCGGGAAACACGAAACGCCGCGACAATGGCAACGAATTATAATTCAATTAAAACCGGCAAACAAGTGACGAACCTTTGACGGTGGGATTGCTCTAACGCGAAGTGCCAACGATTCTCGGTACACTGGACGACGGATTTTAGCTCCGCTATTTCTTCGTAGCGACCGTTCGAACGGGGGAACAAAATGGTATTTTAAATGAAACACCTGTGACCAAGTACAATATCTTTGCACTATTTTCTACACAAATCGTCAGTTCATTCTGCCTTATTCAATCGCTAAACAATCGAGCAATGAGCTAACAATCCTAGTAAGAATAAAACATGTATTTCACTATTATCAGGACCCTCTTTATTTCTGACAATTCGAGGTTGCAATAGTTTATTCCTGAGCAAACGTAACAAACCATCGCGAGATCCACGGTGGACATAAACGCAACGGCGTGCGAACTTTTTTGCTAAGGGCTTCAAGTTTGCGCTGCCATTTGCGGCAAAGTAATTGTCGAAGCGGAAACAAAGCTTTCGATGCGTCTGACACGAAATCGGGTCGAACGGTGGCTGCTCGAGTCCGATTGTCGATCCAGAACCCCGTAACTGTTTTCGTATGCACATGGAATGAACGCACGTGTGCGCTCGTCTAGCGTGACACGGGGTAGCGAACGTAAAGCCGAGCGCAGAGGCTGAATATTTCCGAGATTACGCGTTCAAGCCGAAAAGGCAGAGGGCACGGAAGGATTGTTCACGCGGGTTCGTCGCGATTCGCAATCAATTCCGACTGCGTGCGTCCTCCGCGATGCCACCGCTGTAACGATAATGCTGCGAGTAATGAAAAATCGTCGCTCATAATGCAGTATCGCGGTATGCACCTCAAGGCCAACCTGTTTAAGACCTTTTAATTCATTCCGCGCGTACATCGTGAGATCAGTCTAGACTTCGCGGTACGTTGTGATTGAAATACGCTTCGCAAGACGGACGTATGGGTGAAAGTGAAATAATTGACGGCATTGGCAATGTTCGACAATAATTATTTGTTTATCCAGCGAGGCGAAGGAACATCGGAACAACGACACTCGCCGAACGATTCTGCAGTGAAAATGAGCATGTTCACATCGTCTCGTTATGAAAACCAATGATTAATTTTCGATGACTTCGAGGCTCTGGGGAATTTCACGAGATTTATCTTTCGACCACGAAGATTAGAAATAGAAGATTTCCTAGGAAGTTAGACGCGTAAACAAAGAATGCGCTGGTATTTCAACGGCATGCACGATAAACGGATTACTGAGAAAGCTACGTGCACAATTGGCGGTCGTAATTACGTAGTAATAGAAATATAAATATAGATAAAGGCCTAGTTATCGGTATGAACGGGATAAAGGCGATGTTCCTAGTACCGAACATTGTAATCGACTTTTACCCCTTGGTTCTCTAGATTTCCATTTTACACTGTACTTAGCGTTACCTGCCGCGCCGTATAAATATAAGACACGGGTACAACTTGAACCTGACTCGCGTTTAAATTTAACGAAGATAAAGGTTGACATAATCGAAATTGGTTACAATGAAACAGGCTCATCCTTCGCATCAATCCTCGCCAATACTCAATCTCCATAACATTTGCTCGCGCATTATCACTGCATTTTATTACAGCGTAACAGTTTCATTTACGAATACAATAATAAATAAATATTTAAAGCATTTGCTCAGATAAATTTAATTAAAATTTCCAAATACATTTGAAATACTTCATTCTTTAATTACAAACGCTCCATTTGGTACGCGTCGATTTTGAATCGAGATTTCAAATGCTTCCGTGCTGATTTACGTGGTGCAAAAACTTGGGAAGCCCCGTTCTACTCCTGCCACTAAAACGTTTCGTTCATCTAAAAATAGGAACACTGCGCGCGGCTCGGTTCGAAATCGGTGTTCACCAATAACGAGACATCGCCGATCCCCGTCCAATAACTGGAAACTCCAGTGAAAGGAGTCCCCGGGTTGTCTGTCGTTTGTAATGTCCGCGTTACCATCGCGAGTCCCGGCGCGTAACTAAAAAACCCGCGCGCTAAGCGGGTCAACGCGTATGGTACGAAACGCAACAATAAACGGAAGAAGAACGACATTCAAAGAACCGTAAAGTAAACCGTGAAGAACATCACGCTCGGCCGGCCTTCGCTCTACGGCTGGTACGCGGCCACGAAACACGTCGTAAGTGCATTGTGCTCGTTAATGCGCTAGGAAGCGGTTAATGCCTGTCTATGGGTATAAATATTTATACGGCAGAGACGGACCGTGATAAAAATGTAGCGACAGCGGCCCGCTGACGACGCGTCGCGTCGCGACGAAACGGAGATCCCGTGAAAATGAGCATCCTGGAAAAAACGATTACTCACGTCAGCGGCGCGGAGAAAATGCTTATCGATGAGAATTAACATACCGCGAGCCGGTGATTTATTGCACGCGAAATGACAAGTCAATTCCGTTTTCTCGTGGAACCGACGATTGAGCCCCGAGGCGAGTCTAGCTAAGCGAAGGTGAGGCTCGCTTCGTCTGCTTTCGACGGCGTTCGGGAACGCTGCTCGTCGCGGGGTGCGAAGCGTTAGGCCGCGGGGTGTGCAAAATGCCCGATTAATACTAATTAATGACTCGCGTTCTCCGCGGTTCTTTAATAAGAAGGGGTCAGTGGGTAAATCGGTGCGGTCGCCTGCAACGTTCTCGATCGAAAAGCTGTCGTACGCGTAGGTGATGAATATTTCTTGGAAACTAAGGTACTGTTCGTTTGGCGTTTGCTATTGTTCGCAAATGTTTATCAATTGGCACGAATACCAAAAATTCGGTATGGTAACGTTGCAGCCGCGTTTGTGCGCATTAGCGCGTGAATCGAGGAATGCTTCGAGAGTTACTTTGAAGCGAATTGGTGAATCAATTACTATTGAGAATTATTGGCGGAATTTTTCAATGAACGACGGCGGTGCATGATTGTCTGCAATCATAGTAAATCTGTGCGCTAATAGTGCGAACAAGGAAACTGCTGTATGCGATTATTACGAGTGATGCAGTAGATTTGGTGACGTAGATGGGAATGGTTAAAGGATATTACCGGTGAATCATTGGTGACGTAGAATCAATAACTCGTCATCAGTATTTTCTGATAGCCTTTGCTCGTCTATTGTATTCAAATTCGTAGATAGTAGAATAGTTGTAAATAACAAAGTGTTACAGTTAGTAATAGTAAAAGCTTGCTGAGTGCATACGACGACGATACGCTTGGCGTCTTCCACTTTAAATAAATTTACACCAAGCATATTAATTAATTGACGTGGAACCCAGAAAACCAACATAGGAATTATATTATTTTATTATTAGAAAAATGAATTTTACGTAACGTAGACCGGTACAGAGAAACCTCTAATTAGAATGCCAAGATTATGCTGGACAGTAGTAGCCAACCAGTCAGCGACATAATTAATCGGCCACGAAAGACGATTTGAAAAATTCCCTGACTTTTATTCGGATAATGTAAATTAATTCCACTAAATTGGCACGGTACGTTAATTCAAAGTGTATTAACCTCTCGAAGGGTGAAAATCGCATGCTTCTTCCTCGATGCAATCTCATTTCAACCCTTTACTCCTCGACGGTACCTTGTGCATATATACCTTGGTGCTTTATTTACAATTGAAATATATTTGACTTGATCACTATCGAGGAAGCTCATTTAAAACGAATTACTTTCTCGTCCAGTGCAAACAGACATTTCAACAAAATCTTGGGCCTACGATGAAACTTCGCTCCGGCAGCCGTAGACAGCATACGCGTTCGACGTCTTCGACTATTCCACGGCCAGTGATCAGTGTCATCGAATCTCGCTATCTTCCCCATCGCGCAACAAAATTTCCAGAGCCAACCAGTCCATTTTCTGGCTGACTCCACGGCGTTTCCACTTCCACGCGATCACGGCGCTGCCAAGGGTACGTGTGCACGTAGAAAAGCCACGGTAGCCGGTGCATCCTCGTCGCAACCTGCAAGGACAGCAGAACCGACCCACCCGTTTCTGCCCAGCCTAAGTGTCTCTCAAGGTGCGCGTACACGTATACGCGCGTGCACACCTATCCGGACGCGGGTGTGCAGACGGTGCAAAACGGAGAGAGAGGGAGAGAAGTGCGAACAAGGACGGCGGGACGCCGGCAGCGGGGGGGGGGGGGGGCAGGTGAGACGCTCTACAGGCCAGATACCGTAGAAAAGGTAGAAAATCTCCGGAACGGGCGGTCGCTCGCGAGAAAAAAGAGGACCGCGCGACGGCGGAGGTAGGTAACACACTAGGGTCATGAAATAGGGCTGCGCGGAAGGCGCAGCGGATTAAAAGGAAGGGACGCGGGGGATTCGGTGAAAAACGCGACGGCGAAAAAAGGCAGAAGCTCGTTTCGTTTCGCCGTGGCAAGGGGCGGCAAGGACGGGGAGAAGGGAGGCATCGGGAGATGGTAGTCGAGCAGTGAACGAAGTGTGCGCACAAGTGTGCATAGGTACCGCGCAACGAGAGAGGGATATGGTACAGCGAGTGGCGTGCATTCTCGCGTGTGCACGCTGCCTCCCCTCTCGGCGTGAGAGTCGCGTGCACGTGCAGCACGGCATCGCGCACGTGTGCGTGTACAAAGTAGGTCCACGAGAGCCGGAGAGACGGCGAATGAATATCGCCGTCCCCTCGGAGGCCTGCGCGACCAATCCGCGCGTAGAGCGAGCTGCGTGAAGGCGGAACGCGGCCTCTTCGCGTATATCTGCGTATTTATTATTCAGTTTGCAAATACGTGGCAAAAATGATCTCTCTCCGCGCGGCCGGCTGGATCTACCTGGCTCGGCCGAACCGGCCGGTAAACCCGGGAGGTGGAGCCAGAAGGTAGGAGCAGGGCACCGCGGAGATATCGGCCGTTAATTTGTTAGAAACGCCACCGGCACGGCCGATCGCACCGGCCGCGGCTGTGCGCGTACGCTCGTCGGCCGTCTCGGGGATTTGAACGGCCGCGAGTGTGCATACACACTCGGCTGCTCTCCGGGAGATTCGAACGCCCGCAACTATGTACGCGCGCTCGCCGGCTCTCCAGGAGATTCGAACGCCCGCAACGATGTACGTGCGTGCGCTCGTCGGGCCTCTCGGAGATTCGAACGCCCGCAACGCTTCGCCGCGCTCGGCCGTGTTCCACCGGGGGACAGACATTTTCTAATCGGCGACGGACGACAAAATGTCCGGGCCTCGCGATTGATGCATCGCAAGGCCCCGCAACGCGTCGCAAAGCCCGGCTCCGAGTAGTCCGGTGTCAACGTGTTTTTACTTGAAAGCGAGAAAAAGATGCACGAACGCGAACGTTAGCGTTACCGTCGTTTTATTTATTTGGGAAACAGTTTGGAACCGATTATCGTTTCTTGCGTGTAGTTAGTTACTGATAGCGTTAATTATACTTTGGTTCAATTTTGTCGCAGGGCTGACTTCCTTTGAGGTAGTTTAGCGTGTCGGAGACGTGGTACTTTGACGTCAACGCGGTGTCAGGATTTAATTTGTATCGCGTTTGGTATAAATATATTGAAGCGTGGAACTTTATTTCACGCGGGGGGCAAATAATCGGTCGAACGGGAGGATCTGTTGCTGCGGCAGCATCGAGGAAATCGTTGCTCCGATTTTTGTGCAGTAATCGAATTGTTTGTCGAAGCTTCCGGTTTCTGACATGGATTATTCTGACGGTGGTTGGTGTGGGATATCGATTTCGATGGAAACGAACCGCGTTGGTTTACTCGATGCTCCGCGGTTTTTGCCCTGGCCATTTTGAATCGCCGGTTGGAGTAACAGATTTGGCACCTGCTGGGACAGAAGAAGGATGATTCGATACTTTCATAAATACGTACCCTTTCCGCTTCGCGGATTTTAATATCTCCGTACACTGCTACAAATAAGTAATGAACATGGGAAAGAACCGCTCCAAACTTTCCACGTTTCCTTATTAATCAACGCCCGGTCGAAATACTCGCACGTACTTCCAAATAATTTTATTGGGAGCTTAAAAATTATTGCGCGCGATCGTTATGCCGACAGAGATGTTGGAAAAATCCATCACGAAAAGTCAATCGCCGAGGTAAATCGAGGCGACGCGTTGAATCATGCGAGATACGAAGTTCGAGGTAGTTCCGATGAAGTCGTCAATGCGAATTTTTATAGAAGCCTTAACCAAGACAATGGAGAGTGAAGCTCAGATAGTCCGACAACAACGGGACCCGAGCAGTAGCGGATTATTCTCCGACTACGAGGCATGGAACAACGATCCTGGAAACGGCTTCCCTCGCTCCAATAGACGTCCTACCGTATTCGAATGCACTTGATATTGAAACTAAAACGGGGAACGCTGTGAAATCAACGTTCTGACCGATCGTTCCTGTGCATGTGCACGCGTCTCAATGGAACGCGCGGATCTCGCGGAACGATCTTCCGCCTGTATTGAAAGGTTTGTTCGAAAACGAAACAACAATCCGCCGTAATTATCGTTTCGAAACCTCTTCAGCGGTGGGAGCACCGAATTTTCATTGACAGATTGAAAATTCTTCCCCATGTTGTCGGACAGAAATATAAGATTCCAGAAAATTATTGCGTCGGACATTTTGTTGCAAATAAATCTGGCTCAAGCTGGACCAGCTATACACGTTTCATCGCGCAATGGTTTAACTATTATTTTACGTTAACTCAGAGAACGTTTTCGTCGAAATTCTCGGTTCACGTGAAATTAATGGACGATATAATGGCACGAGTCATCTCGAATAGATCAAGCGAACAGTTGCAAGTGTTCGCTGCGAAAATTTCCAACTATCCTCCACATCGAACGCATCGAACGAACCCGCGTAATTTGAAATATTAATGCAACTGGTTGCACAAAAATTTGCAATGACGATAATGGACGTAAACGCGTCGTCGCGAATAAATTAGTATCGCCCCCCGGTCGATCGATCTTGGCTACGTGATAAAACGTCGGGGAACGTCACGGTTTGGAAAACCGGCGTCTTGCTCACTTGCTTCGTTGAAATGACCAGCTCGCACGAATTTTTCTATGAGCATCGTCCAAGGCAACGTATTCCGACATTGTCCGTTAACGCGGTACGTCTAGTACGCTGGCATTGTATTCGAACGTAATAGATTCACGATCGGGAGATAATCAAACGAACTGTAAGAAGAAAAAATTTCAGCCGGTATTCCTCGCACGAAACCGATGTTGATAAGGTGCGCGGAGCCAAGCGATTCATTTCCCTAATACGTCCGCGCCTCGAATGACAATCGCCAATACCGTTCACGTTTCTATTTGCTGCTATTTCGGAGTCTGACGGAGGTGAAACGAGGCGTTCTTCTTTCGATAACGAAGTGGTCTGCGTGATTAAAATGCGGCGATCCAAGTGAACGAAGTAATCAGATTGTCGACTACTGAAAATATCTTGTCGTATAAAAATGCATGGAAATATGCTCAACAGACTTTGTGCTTTATCAAAGAACGCGCGAGTTTAATTATTAGCGAAATGATTTCGATTGACAGAGTAATCCATTTCTGCGATAAGGGAAATCGAAATAGATTTTTAATTCCGTCAAGACATTCTGTGGCGTTTCATTGCTAAAGTTCATTGCAAAGTTCTTTTTGAAAGACGAATAATTTATCGTAAATATTTTTCGTCACAACTGAAAGCTACGTTGCTCTCGGCATTTGTTTATATACAAATACGCGTGCAGTGGAAAGTTCACCGCTTCTAACTCAAAATTCATTAAATTTCTCCAGCCAGCTAAAGACAGCTTGGCAAAGCGACGGTAAAAAGTTGCTGGCCGAGGAAGAAATTACTTATCGTAGAAACGTCTCAAATCGTCGAACAGAGATCGATTCTATTCCAAATTGAGGGTAACGGATCTCAACGAATGAAACCCGTCGATGACAAAAAAAGAAAAAATACGTAACACCGACGGGCACAAAATTATTCCCGGCTCGATCACCGATCGATAAGAAATCAAATTCTACGGGTAGATACGTAACGTCGTTCGAGTCTAATTGCCAGGGAGAGAACGATATTGTGCCGCTGTCTGCATTATACATTCGAGAGGTCGGAGGAGAGGCCAGGCTCGTGAAATTCGTTCTCACAGAGAAAGTACAATTACGTCAGCACGCATTCAGCCGTAAAAAAGAGGATCGTCGCGGCGACGCAGAACACCGTATCGTTGCTTTTCTTCGGCCGCCTTCGTTCGCCCGCTGTTGGTCATTTACACCTCCTTCGCGTGTTCCTTGCACGCCATAACATTTCCGCGCGGCACGATATCATCTCCCTTATTCTGTTCGCTTTGCACGTTCCTCGAAGTTCGCCCTCCACTTCCTGATCTTAAATGCACTAGGAAGTTGCCGATTCGATCGGCCGATCGAAGATTCCTACTTTTCAACCGGCGAATGCATCTCGAGTCCGGGGCGAATCCGTAGGGTAATGTGGAAACGTGATTACGGCGGAAGATTTTTAGATCGTTCCTGCAACGGACGGAGGCCGCGGATAACCGTTGTCCCCGTTGGAACTTCCGCCGAGGCATTGATGTATCAAGCGTGGCCAGTGATATGGTCCATCACTGGTCAGACGGCGGCCAAATTCCTTCGGGCGGCACGGTGTCATTCGTTATGGGGATTCCTCTGCGGGTGATTCGTGCGCGAATCGATGAACGTTCGACACGGGTTTATTCGTTTAATTTAGCTAGGTGCTGATCGATATTTACGTCTGCACGTTTACGTTTACTATAAAATCGATTCCTGCGGGCGACGGTGCGTGGAATGTGTTTGTTAAAAAGTGATTAACGGCGAGTAACGCGGCGTTAATTTTTATCATCTCCTGTTATTAATCCCATTATAATAGCTATAACATTTTCGCTCCGGAGAGTCCAGTGATCGTTTGCCGGAAACGAGTCGGTATAATTTCCTACGCTATTATGTATTTTTAATGAAAGGGTTAAATATATGAGGTTCCGAATACAGGACAGCCGCTACTATTTCATGATTATTATTGTTATTATTTTGTTACGTTAATATAATGGAAATTGAAACAGTTGGTCGGTGTCGACGAGTTTGACGAATAAATGTTTCGTGCTTAACATACCGTGGCCATAATTCGATGAAAACTTATTATTAATACATTCTAGAACGCACTATCATATAAGTCGAAATTCAATAAATACCATTCGCACAATTTTAAAGTATTGTAAATTATTTTCGCCAGATTTTGTAATATGGTTAATATAACAAATATATTTGTATAGTACGTACATACATAGATATATATGTTATGAAGGAAAGGTGATCACGAAGATTTCCACACCGACGTTTCGACTTGACTTTTTAGCATTTAAACATATTTGATTCCAGATAAAGGTACACTCGGTTCACACGTAGAAATTATTCTAATAGAATGAGAGCGAAATTGTAAGCGTGACGGGCTACAAAACCATAGCAACCGATGAATATCTCTCGGGATCGGATTAATCGATGCCGCAATACTTCGTATCGCTAAATGACTTCGCCAGATTGTCCACGATCGCATCCCGCCGTGAAACCAATGACTCGTTCGAATATTCATGGTCCACTTGCGAAACACACAGTTATTTACTAACTTTCGTAGCAACATTTCACGTGCCGCATTCTACAAGGCATACTTCCAATTCTTCCTTGCACCCCACTATTATACAGTTCGTGAAAATTAATTAGCGAACATTATTTTGTCTTCCACGCGAGATAAAGTTTCATACCTCAATGATGTTTGTACCAAATGTGACACGGGAAATTGAACCGAAAATTAATACAAATGAAATCGCATTGACATCAGAGGATCGCATCTCTGACACACCAAACCACCTCAAAGGAACTCAGCTCTGCGACAAGATTTAACCAAAGTATAATTAATCGAAATTGTCTCCGATGACTCCGGTGTCGATATGACGTTAAACCATAAAGAAAAAAGAGAACAAAACATAATCATAGTATCTTCAATTCTTCTCGATATAATTATTTAATCGAATGCACAGAAACTTCTTTCATAATAATTAATAGGTTGTAGAAATATATTTTTATTCTTCGTACTACATATATTCACATATCGAACCGCGCATATCTTTGGGTACATTAATTATTGCGATACATGGTAGCTTAAATGAAACTGAACGACGTAACGAAAAAAAACACATATCAGGTTTATTTAATCCATCCACGCGGCATACACATATATTTCCAATTTGTTATACTGCATACTACGTCGCGTTATACCTGGGCGCACACACCCGCACTCCGATTGTTTAACATTGAATGTATGCTTTATCACTTACGCCGCAAACAGTCGCGTTTAATGCCTCCCCGCGATTTACCTCACTCCATTTCCCTTCAAAAACGCACGGTTCAAAGTTCATGGCATTTTACGCCCTACTTCCTTCGACGCCCGTACCTTCAAACCGTAACGCAACCTCTCCCATAGGAGAAACGGGACGAATTAGAATCTGCGTCGGTGAAGTTTCTTAAAACGTCGCGGCCGATGTAAACGAATGGCCGACCGAGGTCTTGCTCACGTCGATTCTTTCCGTGAGCTCCTTTTTTCTTCGACGCGTGGAGCACCTTAGCGAGCCGCTTCCGGTCCCGGGAGAACGTTAACGCTGAATTTTCCAGCTGAATTATTAACGTTCCTGCTTGTGAAAGCCACCCAGGTCTTCGCCCTCCTCGAACTTTCATCATTGCCGTTTCAATCATTCTCAACTCTGTTCTCCCATCGTTGCCGTCGCGTCTCTTTCGATGTCCCAATCGCGATATCGTCGATCGAGCCTTCGATACGTTATCGTCGCCCTCGATCGATCTTGTCCCTTCGTCACGCTTTTTCGGTTGTTCTCGTCGCGTTTCCATTGTTGTTCATTACTGTTCGTTGGCCTGTCACTTTCTGCCGATAGTTGGCCGTCAGTTTTCGCCTCCTTTGAAGCCGAATGCGTTCGAAAAAAGGAATACCAAGATTTAGTTGAATGGAAATCGAAGAACGGAAGGTGCGAGACGAGTCGTGATAGTTTATTTCGTTTCGTAGCTTGGCGCACGGTACGTCGATTTGATCGAAATGAAATCGTAACGCGTTGGCGATCTCTACTTGAACAAGTGTACTTTAAAGGTACCAGAGAAAATTTACGTTTCGTTGCATCGAATGCCGGGTAAAATGGAATATCAGGTGGGGCGTAAACGTAACGAAGGCAAGAATGCGAAGGAGAAAAATAAAAACATGAAATTGCGAGTTAAAATGAAATTCGCATAACACGTTTCTTTAAGCAGAAAGTAAAGAAAGTTTCGAGAAATTGCTCCCGTGAACATTAGCCGCGCAGAGTGCTACAATGATTATAAAAGTTCTCGAAACGTAACTACCGAATTAGCACCATTTTGGAGCTCCGTTTACCGTTATTTCTACAATGGGTATTCCGCCCGTAACAATCGGTGCTAAGTAAACATTATCTCTCGACGTTCCCACACGTAAAACTCTAAAAATACTACATCGGACAGCAGTGCGCCATAGACGTCGATGTAAATATCCGATCACGAAATAAGTAACGCTACATGCAAGAAGTACAACACATCGGCGACCAAGAGCCAGTCAAATAAAACTCTGCACTATATTTCTCTTTAGATCCCCGTCAAGCGTATATTCCCTTGTTCGTTTAAAGACCTTTAGATAATTAAAAAATAGTGATATTTATAAAAAGTCACGAAGACGCAAAGAAACACAATTCTGGATTTATATTCATCATCAATTACATTTCTCCGATGACAGCGTTTAAAATACCGATCAAATAAAACCGAACATGAAATTTCCCACCGTTGTCAATGACTCTGACACAATGGATGCCCAAGGTTCCCCTAAATACAGCATCAACGAATCACAGATAGAAACGGCCGTTCGTCCGAAATGAAATGCAGTTTAACAATATTTATTTTCCATCGTGTATCAACGATAAATACACGAAACATCAACCGTCGTTCTATCCATTGTACGATAAGAACAAACACGGAACGTCCACCGTCGAAGGTGTCTATCCCCTTAACCCTTTTCTGGATCTTTTTTCGCCTCACCTGCGATCGTCGCAGAACGATCGCGTCGCCGCTAATCAAGGGAACCCGGTCGCGTCGTTTCACGGCGTCGACGGCGTCCGTGTGCCCTCCTCGCTAGGAAATAAGAAATTTTCTTGAGAGATGCGAGCCTCTGCGAGGGAGGTGGCCTAGCCAAGCGAACATAGTTAATTTAGATTGTATCGCGTGAGAAGCAGGAAATGACGAAATATCCTGAGTGCTGACTTATGCGCGGCGCACATCGTGTGTACCTGGGCTCGTTCCTCGACAGCGTTGCTCTTCGACTCCTCGCGACCTCAGCCCCTCCGACACGCAAGGATGATACTTTTTTCCCTATCCTCCTGGTTACCCGTTGCATCTATTTTTATGTTTTTCGCGACGCTTCCACGCGAACGCGAACGCGACCGTGAGAATTTCGGCCGGTCCACTGCGGCGAAATATCTTTTCCCCTTGCTTCCTTATTATTATTATTGTTGTTCGTATTACTTTTCGTCGATCGATAATAGAGGATCTCGCGTTCGACTGATCGATTGGTCATTCAGACGTTGGCACAGAAAATCTATCGTGCGATCGATTATAAATAGAGCACGCTCTTGATTGTACCGTAGGTTCGGCTGATTTTTTTTATCGTTGACTCGGATTTCGACTGGGGTTCGTCAGTGAGAGGCAAACGTGTAGAAGAGCGCTGAGGGGAAGGGTAACTTATGTTTTTAGATTGCTGGATCGAGCTTAAGTGTTTTTTTGCGAACTGAACGGCGGATGTGACGCGGGGATAATTTGTCACACGCGATTGAAGACGGAGAGTGTAATGAAGGCTTGGGTGCTGCTTAAAGGACACGGCGTCGTTCTCTTGTGGTGTACTTGTGGGTCAACGTTATCTTTTAAAGCAACGAATGTCGTGCATGAGAATTGACGCCAGTATAGAATATAATTCTTCCTGCGTGCGGAGAAATACGTTCGCGCAACGTGTAAAAATATTTGAATACATATTTTAAAAAATACAAATACTGCAACCGATTTTATTTTTTAATCACACTTTCGGTGTACTTGTATTAAAAATCCTTCAGTTAAGTCGTCGCGAACTTCGAAATCGGTTATCCGTAAAAAGTATAATGCCGTTCGACTAAGTGGCTGAGAAGTGATTACTAAATGCTTCGAATACTGTAGCAATCGACGCCGCCGCTCGTTTTTATTACGCAACATCTATTTCTTTTCCGCGAGATTGGTATTCCCCTCTCATTGCATACAAATGTTCGCGATAACGTATCTGTGGAAAAACATTTAAGGTAATACCATGCCGAGGGGTCGTAGATACGCGATTACATATTTATAAATTAACAGATACAACATAAAGATATAGATATAAGCGCTTAATGTAAAGCATAAAACTGGGTTTTCTTCGTTCCACTCCCATGGAGCTTGGTCACCTGAAGAGTTACTATGCCCAATTAACCCTTTGAGAACCGTACGCTTCCCGGGCATTGCCACTTCCGACGTTGCAGCAGTTTTCGCCATGTAATTTTTTCGTCTTCGAGTCAAGAGATCTCGGTTCAATGTTTTTTATTGCGCAAGATCAAATGCGAAATCATCGTCGACGCATCCATTGTTCAACAACCTGTGTTTCGTATTATTTTAGTATACATATTTTTTTTTTGAATACCCTGCCTTATCATACGTTCTTTCTGTCAGGGCGGGCGAGCATTTTTCAGGAGACATTTTCTACAAATTAACTTTTCCCTTTTCTAAATCGATACTTCAAATCGCGGTGGTCCTGCCAAGCTGCGTTTCTATGATACAGATCGCACCGGTATTTAAGAAACGCGTATTCACATTTTTGCAATTCGAAATCGAAATCGACGCGGCGATTGTGCAGGCTGGTAACAATAGAAATTAGTCTAAAAAGGTGCGATGGAAAATTTTGATTGAGCGCGAACCGTGAATAGAAAATAAATACGAACTATGATACGCGAATTACTTCGAGGAAAATTTTACGGTATCGTAGAGAGCTTGATTAGGGTAAATTGCACACGCACCTGCTGCAATAAATACCAACAATTTATCACAGTAAACAGGATGCATTAATTTATCACATCAAAATTACCGCGATGCATCCAATGAATAAGAAATCTACGGCACAGCTCTGGCTGTTACCGTCAAACTATGACTCGATCTAAAGGGCACAGAACATCCGTCTAACAATTCCTGCAATTTCTTATCTCCGTGAATCGATTGAGCCTTCACGTTGCGTATGTAGGACTCGATTTTCACACGGACAATCGACCACGTTTCGAAATTTTGAAATTCATTTCCTACTAATCATTCGAGAATAGAACTAGCTCTAGAAAAAAAAAGGGGGAACACACAGACGAGCAGAATTATTGAAGATGCAGTAGAAACTCTGTCAGCCGCGCGTCGAGCAATCGCGTAAACACCTGAAAATATTTCCAGCGCTGACCACGTGTAAATACTTCACTGTTTACCCGAATAAAATGAGGGCCAATTCATTTTTCCAGTCGAGTTCTAGTCGGCTCGGCTTGAGCTAAAAATCCCTTTCCAGCGAATCGCGTTCGAAGCTACTAATTAAAAGAATCTTCTCACGTCCCCCAAAAAAATGCTGGCTACCAAAGTCATTAAGAATTCTTGTATCTTTTTCTGTTGATCGACAATGCATCGACTATTTCGAGCGTCCCTTGCCGGCACTTCGTTCCACTTCGAGCAATATCTTATTCTTCGTGCGGATATTTCGCTATTAAAAGTACAGCATCGCAAGTTTTCACGAAACCCCCAAAAATGGAAACGAAAACGTATAATACACTTCCACCCACGCCACGTAACGTGGCACGTCCAGCAGGTGGCTCTCCGGCGACTGTGCATCGTGTTACGAGTCACTTTAAATTCATTATGCGTTCACGTATTATTACCCTGCCAGTAATTTTTGTAATTTCGCGATTACATCGCGGCCTGCAGAACTATTTTAATAATGCGTCTTCGCGCGCGCGCGCCCGCTCATGAAGTTTCGCTACCATTCGGTTAAGAATCAAAGAGTGAAAACGAAGAATGAGAAGTGCTGGACGCGGGCACGAAGGGGCGAAGGGGGACACCACGAATCCTTCACCTGTGACCCAAGGAACTCACGACGTGTGACCGTCAGCGATGAATAAATTGAAAAGTCACGCAAACTCCTGCCTCGACCTCAGTAAAATTACCCCGGCTCGTCGCGAGGGAAAAACGTTTCGTTTTACCACCCCCTCCTCTTTTTAAACATCACTCAAATACTGTGTAGCATAATGTTTGAGAACACTAGGCTGATGCGCGTGGAACGTTTTATAAACGTTTTTTTAAAGTGAATCCTATAAGCACACGTACCGTCTGAACTATTATACGCGCATTTAATGAAAAGAAATTTTGTTCACGCAATTGCAAACAGTCCTTACGGTTACTATATCCCCGTCGCTTATAGACATTTCCGAATTATTTGTCAATCCCTTCTACGAAACGTTGGCGAAGCGACAGGCGCATTAAAAATAGAGCTATCGGTGACGAGCAAATAGTAAACTATCTTAACGTCTATCACATTTACGTCCGTAGTGTTCTCAATTGAAGGCGAGGAACGCTGCAACATTTAATTAATCGAACGTTGCCCAATCGCAACAGATTCTCCGCCCTCCTCTACCCTGCGTTATACGCATTTCAACGCTGACCAATAAAACACCTGTCTCCCCGCCAGCAACCTTACCACCGCAAAAAGAAACCGGCGAAACCCGCGCTACGTTTTCTTTCCCGTTATGAATTAAACATCGATCGGTCCTATTCCGTAGGAAGCAATTATTTGAATAGCTTTGCATTCCTGAATGCATACGGCTCGGCTTCATTCAATCTCCTGCGCCAGGCCGAGCGCAGGCAAGCACCTTTAGAACACCATTATATTCCACCGTGCATAATCGCGCATCTTTCCCTCGGATTCAGTGAACAACGGAAAATTTACAATCCCAGTTGAAAAGCAGTTATAAGCGCTGCCGTGAGCATCGATAATATTCCAGAAGCTCATTAGCGATCCGGGAACGTCTATCCCCCCCACCCAACCCCTCAAGTTCCTAGCCTGGGGAGTAATTATCTGTTACAGCCTAGGCCGGCGTACGTACACAAGCGTATAACAGCAGATCAGCGCAACGATTAAGCTCAAAAATAGTTCATGGGAACCCAGGTAAGCTAATCTCCATCGCATTAGTGTTGTTCCATACGTATAAAATGCTTTCCAAGGAGGAAGCACCTGCACGCATCTTTACCGCTCCCGGGGTCATCACTTTCGAAAGCGAGCCTTTGCCGCCTACTTCGTACCAATTCAGTCGCGTTATTCTAATTGCTATCTGACCCACAAATCGTCGAACCTCTCTGCGTACCGGTCGAGGAAAGCCGATCTCGAACGGAAATCTGGAAACGTCCGTGTGGACACTGCTGAGAGTCGTCCTCTGTGCGCGACGCGCTCGTTTAAGCATTCGTGGACGCCGGGGATTCGCGAAATATGAAAGGGTGAAGGGAATGGTAACGGGAGGAGGGACGTTAATGGATAAATTGTGATTCAGGGGAGATGATAAGAGTGCCGTATTGGCGATTATTCGATATAAATTGTGCCGCGACAAGGACTCGTTTTTGAACTTTGGAAGAATCGACTTTCTTCTTCGTCTATTTAAAGTACATATCTTCGGATATATCTGCGTCAGAGGTTGTGTCAGAAGTCGTGGAAATAACGGAGATACAGGTATTGAATGTATCCCACACGTATGTACGTTTCGTATGGTGTTCTTCTCGAAACCATGCATTGTGACATGGTTGACACGATATCTCAAGATCTACTTGTTCGATTGACTTCAAATTTGGCGAGGTTCTTCCTCAGACCTGCCGCTATGGCAGGGACTAGGATCTTTGCGCAATTCTAATTTCTTCCAATTTTCTAGAAAATCACCTTGAACTTTAATGTTTAAAGTGTCGTCATTTTTTTTTTAATGAGACCTTTCGTTCGTTTTAGTAGGGGCTATAACCACTTTCATACTGGGGGGAATGGCACAAAAAAATAAGGTCAAAAACGCAAATATTTTCAGCACAATGGTTAGCAGGGTATTCTTTGATTGCGAATATGGCGGGGTAAATATGTGTAGCAAAATTAAATTTAGTCTCTTGTGATACAGCGAACGCAGTAGTTAGTCCTAAATTAAATGAATAGGGCAAGCACCTGAAATCAGGGAGATATCTTAATTACAAACAAAATTCATACACGAAATATGAGATCTTGATACCTAACGTACAATTTTTCTTCAATTAAGAATATGTTGATGCACGTAAGAGCATCGATAACGGAGAAAGAACGTTTATATAAGTGAAACGATATAAAATTGATACCGAAGAGTTCAAAAGCTCTAATGCGTAAAGCAGAGAAAAAGTATTCCTGATTCATTATGCATGCAGCCCATAATAAAGTATGATCAAATTGAAATTAATGTAACGAGAAGTAGGAAACGATCCCATTCCATTATTCCACCATTCTTGTCATTCTATTAATAAGCAGCGTACACACGGACTAACGAATTGAAGATTTTTCACTCGTTTCCCCCCATAGAGCGAATCTTAACGGCCCGATCAGAGCATTTATTAAAACTTCATACCCCCTTGCCCATTCGGAAGAGACGTAACGAACAACTGGCCCCAATTAAGAGAGCGAACGCAAAACAATTACGACCGGTTAAACCGTATCTATCATCGTCGTGGCTCGTATCCCTCTGCCATTTTACGCCAGCCTGTTCATTTTTTACGTCTATTATCCTATCAGCCAGCGTTGCCCTTCGCGACGGAATAAATAGACGTCCATAATTTTTCGCCTCGAAAAATTGTCACCTAGCAAGCAACCGCTTGACACCTCAACCAACAAACTTGCTACGAAAAAAGAATTAAAGAAGAAAAAAAAAGGAAACACGATACTATCTTCGAAATGATTACTTCTTTGCTCCACGTCTCCCAAGAATTTCTCCTTCAACCCTTTCATTTATATCCACTCCGTGAAAACTCGATACGCATTTCCAGCACGGGCGTTTCGCGTTTCCAAATCTCAGTTTCACGTCTCGCGAGCACGCCTCGTATGCATTACGCGAAAAAGAAAGGTAGATACGACGCGAGGAAAAAATGCGCCTCCCATGGTACCCCTGGATTATGTTAACGGGCCACAGCAAGACACCGCGGCGGTGCACCGTGGCGAAACAAGCACCGGTATCAAAACGGCCACCGATAAGCAAGGTCGCGAGTCAGAGTCGTGCTCTCCGTTTCACGAAACTTACGATCCCTCCGGGGTCCACCTTGGGCCACGGGAGAAAATGATGGTTCGACCTACCTACCCCGCTGTCCGCGCAGGTTCGCGCCGTGCGCACACGAATGCACGGCGGGTTTCGTCGTGAACCCGGGAGTCGTTCACGACGAAGCGTTCTACCACCCGCAACCGACAACAGGCCAAGCCAGGGCAGAGTCTTAGGCCATGCCAGACCAGCGAGTAGTCGTATAAGAAGGGGTTAAGAAACTCTCGAACTAAAGTGCCTACACCGGAAGCAGGGGCCTTGCTTTCTGGGCTAATAACCCTACCCACATCGACACGCGGCATCTGCGTGCGCGTGTACACGCTTAGACGAGAGCAGGCCGGGAGAGAAAGAGAGGCGAAGGAGAGGAGGGAACGGAGAAGGAAGGGAAGAAGAGGCGTGATACACGCCGTGGAAACCTTGCGGCTTTGAATATTGTTCGAAAGGAGACGCACGAGTAAACGGGGGAGGAGGGCACACTTACAGCGGGGAAGGCAATTCTGTCGCGTAAGAGGTAATGAACGATTTGGAACGAGATTCGGCAATGGAATTTCTGTAAGTCGTACGTGGACGGGGGGGAACCAACGTCGCTCGAATAGTAGTGAAAGGTTTGTAGATACGGTTTGCCCGATTCCCTGCCGCGACTTTCAGTGAGAACACTTCTGGAAGAAAAGTTGGAATGCGCGGGCGGTGAATTACAGATTGATAGAGCGCCCGTGAGACGCGTTGCGCGTTGCACGATGCAACGCTAAAAGGTAGCGGAGAGTAGCGGAAAAGATTGACTGGCATTTTCTTTTCCTCGCGATCGTTTATCGCCCACTTAAATTACGTTTGCAATTAATTTATCCCCGTTGCCTGAAGTATTTGTAACGAGTGTAAACGGAACGCGCTTATGCACCGCGATCCACGTACAAATGTAATTGTTTAAAAGCAACGTTTAATCAACTTAATTGTATGCACCACGAATTCACGGGGGTCGTTTTTTCTATTTTACTCCAATGTCGATGAATCTTCAATCGTTTCGGGTTGTACCACGTTAGAGCAAACGCCGACTATACTACACGCCATCGAAATGATTGCGCCATCGTAACAGGGAATTACAATATCTAGATATATCTGATAATAAAATAATCCTGCCCGCAAAAGACATCGTGACTCGTTCGTAAAGTAATCGAATAAGAAATGTAAGATTCAAATACTCCTTCTAACGATATCACGTACAAGCTCGACGTTACAAAGCTTCGTATATTTAATACAGTTATTCGAAGGATGTTCCATCCGAATACACCTTTGGGTCACTGAAGTATTCGAAGGCAACGATCCACCGCACGCTATATTTCACGAGCTAAACCATTTCGAATAATCTCCACCCCGCCGCTGCCGCTACGCAATTACCGGCGTTATCTTCATCTGTACGTGTTTCCATAAAGTGCAAATTCTTGCGGGAATTCTAGTTACTCGTGAAAAATTAATATCTTTTTTCTCACGGTGTTCCGAATAAACCGTGGATATACGGTTAAGCCGCCAATTAAATGCAGAATTAACCCGAATACGGTGCCTCTTCTTCTCCCCGGGTAGCTAAGATAAGGCTGCGCGTACGTACGTAACTCGCTACCGAGCTACTTAATAAAACCAAATTAATTTGCAATTACGTTAACCCGGATGCAACCCGTTCCCCCACGTCCAATATCCACTCCTAGAAAACGCAGCGAACCTCGCCGCTCGTTCGTTCGGCACATTTGAAATCCGGCGTTTAGATTTCCACTTTATGACATCCACGTATCCCCCCGCGATGGCCAAGCGCGATTTCGCGATTGAACGTTCCTGGCCGCGACCGGCTCGGATATCGTGCATGAAGAGCGGAGAAACTGGCAAGCGAGTAAAAGTAAAGAAAAGAACGTCGAATCAACGCGTTCTCTTCTCGCGGAGGATCGCCATCCCCCAGTACGCTCCATGGCGAACTAATTGGATCCAGGTTTATCGTATTACACTCCAGTTCATTAGTCAGTAATTGTGACAGTTTCTCTCGAAGCATCGGCCCACGAATCTCTCGCTCGTCGTATTTGTTGAATTCCCTATTTAAATATTTGCTCTAATGCGACCGTTCACAGTACATTCGAAACTACACAGCGTTCGAGCGCAGCCATTCCAAATCGCGCCTGTGCAAACGGAAGATGATTCATCAGCCGAACTATCGAACCGTTCGTTCCTGCGAATCGAGGACCGTCCGAACGCGGCAATCCGCCCCCGTCGGCGATACTCTCGCCGCGTCGACGCAATTTAATTGCACGAGCCATAGGGGGAACGAGAAAGGGCGACGGACGTGGACGTGGGCCCTTATTCGTTATCACGGAAAAACGGTACACTATCCCGTTTTCTGCTTCCTCCGGTCTCACGTAACGAATTAAGCACCTGTACGTGGGATTAGAAGGTTTCGGCTGACATGCCCGTATCTTCCTCTCTGTCTTTCCACTTCACTCCCCCTCATTTAATTTCACCCTCTCCCTTTCTCCCGTACACTCGATCTGTACCCCCCGATCCCCCCCGTCACCCTTTCCGTCGACCTCTTTGTCCTTTTCTGCCCGCCGTTCCTCCTGCCCTGCCCTCCCACGATCCAGCATTCTCTGTCCCTGTCTGTTTCCCAGTCGCTTGACACATTCGCGCGGAGAAAATGCAGCGAGCTCTCCCGTGGCCACGTATATATAGGAAGGGAACGGATGTCTGGTGTGTAAGGAACCGCTAAAATGGTGTTCGCTCTTATCCGAAGATCTAGAGCGGCGATGCGAAGAGAGGCACGCGGAGAGCTATACGTAAGGTAAAAGGGGGCTCATGACTGGTTGGTCGGTCGGTCGGTTGGTTCGTTCGTTCGTTCGTTCGTTCGTTCGTTCGTTCGTTCGTTCGTTCGTTCGTTCCTTCGTCGTCGTTGTTGTTGTTGGCTGTCTGGTTGGCTTGGGTTAGTGCCGTTACCAGAAAGAGGCCACCTAGGTTCGCAAGCAGCCGAGTTAAACCTCGAACTTTCTTCGTAATGAGACACCAGCCACGAAATGACAAACGTAATTAAAGCAGACGTATACGAGGAGGTCAGGGGTTCCCTACCTCGCGGCCCCGCCGACGAGGAAACAGCTACGTTACGGGGGCCCTCTCACAATGGGAAACGCGTCGTCGGTCTTTCGCCCGTCACCGTAGGGCAACATTTCGCCCGGGACCGATCGTTCGGCCGCTTCTGCCAGTCATTTTAGGGCTGTCTCGTCTGACGGCGCGGGCCCGTGCTCTTTATCCGTCGCAGCGTTCTGATAATTCTATCTCGCCGTACGATCTTTCCGTTTCGTTCCATCGGTGTACACGTATTTAATCATCGATCTTATTACGGTCGATCGGAAGAGGTTCGTTCGCTTGAGGATGTCGCAAGAATGATACGGTTGTTTCGTTGGTAGCGGTGAAACGTTGCGCAATGTTGGTTACGTGCGCCGACGATTATTATTTGTAATGGCACCCTCCCACGCGCAGAGATCATCGGTCTTGATTCGGTTCGAATTAGAGGAAAAACTGGAGAACCCGCCTGTCGAGACTTCACTTCGCTTTTAATCCGAGCGACTTGAACTTTCGTTCGCTGTAATCATCGGCCGCTGATAAAGCGACCGGGAATTACGCGTCGTCGTTGTCATTTCGGTACAGGCCGGAACGTCGAATTGAAAATTGCCACGCCGTACGACCGGTGCATGAAAATTCTGAACAGGAGTAATTGACGATTATAAAATATTGAAATCCGTAGATGGAGCGACGTGGACGAAATTTTGGTCTGGTTCTTGCGGTGTGGGAGTTTTTCGAACAATCAGAGATTCAACCTTGCCCCGTTTTAAGTCGCAAGCCGAACACAACAATGGAAACGCAATGGTACAACACATTTCACTTTTTCGCAACGCGTGTACCGGGGGAGCCTAAAAGTATTGCGCGATTTCCTACGTCTCGCCGCGAGAGAACTCGCCTCGTAGACACAATGTAGATTGGGTTTGGCCATGTACCGTAAAAGCGTAATTATCATCTTTCGAAACGAGCCGGTGTCTTTCCAGAAACATCGGCCCGTTTCCTGTACGAAAAAGACGAAAGACGGAAACGGCATAATCCTGCCATCGATCATTCCTTTGAACATATTTTTTTACTGGAAACAGTGTTTCGGGGACGATTAATTGAAATGAAATGCGTGAAAAGTTGGAACGAGTAATTCGCGTTTTGCATTGCATTTGGAAATGTGTTCGGCAGTTTTGAATCGCACCGATTCGGCACCGAAGGGCAAATGTATTTTATCGGGTTCGAAATGATTTAATTATCATAGATTAATTAAACGAAGAATAAAAAGAGGATTAATATAATGGCAAACTGTGTCTGGCCTTAATTAATTGAAACCGATTGAACATTTTCTAATTATTTTGCATAAATCATGCTACGAATAGTTTCAAATGATTAAGAGCGATGCTGGAATAATACATCTTTCAATTTTGCAATGCATATTTGTCGAGCATTTTCTATATCTTTCTTTTCAATATGAAGTATCGTTGATATTTGTAGTCGCCTTTTAATGATTTGTTATATGATAATCACTGCTTCTGCAAACTTTTTCCTGTACCTCATGTGCCTTCCCCTAAGTAATCCTTGTGTCCCGAATGCGATTTTCATATTTTACACGATCATTTATGTCTGTTTTCAGTTTGCCGTAAATACATCAAATGGGATAGATTAAATATCGCTATAGTATTTTTACTTTGACATAAATTATGCCCCGTATATCTCCATTAAATATTCTTCCTCCAAATTATCTTATTACTTCTACGAAGCTTCTCATTTCGATAGCTATCAATAGAACATACATTTCCCACCATATTATTCATACATTTGTAAGCACATTTCTTACAGTTCACAATTGATACTTAATCTTCCCGATACGAAGTCCTGCGCAATTAAATGCGCCAGACATGCGCAATGAGAATAACTAAATAATAGAAAATCGACTTATCGTTCTCTTAAATCAACGTTCCAGCATAAACAAATGGAAAAACGATTTCGAATAAAACCACGCCTTCCAAGGAAATACTACATTTAAATACACGAATCGCTGACCGCGAGTGAAACGCGTAATTAATACACAGCCCCGATATTTCTGTCCAAATGAACTCCCGCAAAACTCAACCCTCTACCCATTTCCTTCCCATCGTCGAAACGAAAGCTTTCGCTAGCGTTCAATCTTAGCACGTCAGTATACAGTAAAAGCCTGTAATTCAGCACACCGGCCAAAACCGAATACCCAATCTCCCACGAGCAGAACCGTCCAAATACATTCGTTACCCGCGGTACGCTCGCGCGAACATTACTTACCGAACGACCGGCGCAAACGTGCCCGCATAATACCCGCGAGTGCAAGTAAGCACGTTCCCCTTTTTCCACGAAATACCACGGCGCACCGTCTATATGCGCGCAGATAAGGAGCATCGATTCGATCGACCCGATCGGAAGTGGCCCATCCTCCTCCGCCGTGGGGCCCGAGTGGCTCGATAAGACGCGCGGATCGCGCGCGAAATGCCGAAGCTTATTTATTGGCAGCCGCGTTCCTGCGTGTGGAACGCCGTGCCGTAGCTTCCACGGGAAGCCGACCGAATACTTTTCTGTGATTCCAGCCATCCCGATGCCACGGACCACGGTACATTCCAGCTTCGATCTTCCGACGATCTCGGCGGGTCCTCCTCCGCGGCGCAACGGCACCCACCGGGTGTATATTCACGCGCCGCGGGAGCTCGCATAAAACTGCTCCCGAGTTTGGTGGGGTCAGAGATCACGTTACCGGCCGATAAAGATCTCACGTGAGTGATTGTCGATGATATTTCACTTAGGGGATCGTCAAAGTCCGCCGCGCGCACGGCCGGGTACCAGGAATTCATTCCCGGCCACGTCAACCCCGAGAGCCACGTCCTTGCTGCTCGTACTCTGCTCTCCTACCGCGAGAGATTCTGCGGGGATGTGATATTCGTTCGCTCGTCAGACAATCGTTGGACGTCCGGATCGTTCTGTTGCGACGGAGATTGTTTCGATCGGAGGTGTATTGTAAGAAAACCCGAGGCTTTGGAGCGCCTCGCGTATTCGTCTGGAAAATGTCGCTGCGAGGATGATAGGCGAGCGGGGCCCGTAAACATTGGGGGGTCGCAAACCAGACCCTTGAAGGTAGTGCGTCGTGGGACCGGGGGCGCGCCTTCTTGACGGGCAAGAATGCAACGACGAGACGCTCTTTGGAAAACGATCGTGTAGAGCCGACTGATTATATCCATACCATTGTATTGGCTTAGAAATAGATATTCCTATAACCGTAGGCGAATTTACGGATTTCCTTTAATATCTGTGTCTTACAGTATGGAACTCCGGGGGACAGCGGGGCGATACTTCGAATGAAAATTTGATTTCGCGTTTGACGCGTTCGTTGCCGCAGTTCGATCCTGTTCGTTTTCTTTGCGGTACAGTGCAGATAGCCGGGGCAGCCTTAACTCGATCGCGAGGCTGATAGCGAACGTGTTAATTTCGCGATGAAAATGCGTAATAGAAATACCGCGCGATACCAATTAATCCGTCGCTGCGGGGAACGGCTAGTATTTCTCGTTCGTGCAAGCGCGATAAATTTCAAACGTGTAAAGCGTACACTGGATAGCAACGACGGGCAACGATCATTGTGGGAATCATAGTCCTCGTTCAATACGGGTATCGCATAAGCGGAAAAACCGTATCGAATCAATGTAGACGTGATTATTTGTACGGCCGTGGCGCCACCCTCTTGAAAATTGAGATAAAATTTGCGCTCGTATTGTTCGCACCGCCACTCGTCCAGCGACGAGCCGATTGCGAGCTAAGCTTTTTCTTTCTCTCGCGTTTTCTCGTTTTCCATGCTGCTTTCGA
Source organism: Nomada fucata (assembly GCA_948146005.1). Lineage (NCBI taxonomy): Eukaryota > Metazoa > Arthropoda > Insecta > Hymenoptera > Apidae > Nomada > Nomada fucata. Next base: position 9,074,649 of record OX411275.1, on the reverse strand, counting down.
ACGTAGTAACATACGGGCACGCTTCCTTGGGCGGCGGCGGCGTGCGTTTCCAGTAACGTTTAATTAACTAAGCATAGCGCACACCGGATAAACGGCACGTATCAGCTATAAACTTACCGCCGTCTTCGACGCTGCTGATAACGCTCTATCGTTTCTGGTTTCTTACCCGCTGTTATGTCAGCAGCCGTGCTCGAAACCACCTACACGCCCACGTTTTCCCTATGCACCGAAGAATGAAACTGTGCGCACGGTAAACGCACATCGATGCGTGCCTGCGTGTTTGTGCGCGAGAGTTGTACAAACGGCCGTCAGAGATGGCAACAATCACCCCCTACCGAACGAACGGTTTTCAACCGGTGGCTGCTGACGTCTTCCTCGTTGCGATAATTCAAAAGCATCCGCCTGTCGTCTATCTTTTGTCATTTATTCCGTGAGACGGCACGATTGCGCGAATTATCAGTGACTTTTTTTTTGTCGATATCGCTTGCCTCGGGCAGGACACGGTTACGCGAGTCGCGGGTAGAACGCGACTTTGGTCAAAATTAGGTATAATTGTAAAATCCACCGTGTATCGTATTATTCGAAGGGCGCTGTTGGCTCGAAAATTTGTTTCGCTGTGTAGAAATAACTGTATCGATAAATAAAGATTATTAGTTAGGCCGCTCGTGTGAAAATATGAATCGCTTAAGGCATTTGAGCTACTTAAATGATAAAGTCGTGCTGTCATCGTTGGTAGCAACGAGATAAACGTAATCGTACTACAATTGAACTTCTCATTATCGCCCACTTTCTTCAAGGATACTACGACTGTATTTATTGCTATAAGTTATGTACTCTATATTATCGTCGAAGATGTTGAAGAATTCGCTGATCTATATTACATCAAATTGAACGCTCCATCCTCCGTTGTTATCTCTTATTACGAAACAGTTATAGATAAGTTATGTTGAAGCGATACTGATGAAAATACGATGCCATAAATGGGCAATGCGTGTGCTTATCGCATTTAGTGCTCCAAAATTATAAAAGTTCACTACGTCATTGCTCGTGTCTGCATAAACAACGTACTTTAGATACAGTAACAAAAACACGTTCTCAAGTTTTCAGCGAACTCTTCAATTTGTGCTTCTCAACATCCGTTTGCGATAAAAAAAAAAACGAGAACAACGATTCGAGACGACTGTATCGGAACTGAACAGCATTGTACGTAAACGACTTAACGGTTGTTTTTCTATAATAAAACTGTATGAATAATGCAGCTTGCGACTTTACACTAAATATAGAATCAAATCTAAATACCATAAAGCATGTTGCTTCGTGAAATAAATAATTAATCAGGCGCATACATATATGTTTCAACGTATCTTGCGATGCGATTAAACGACGGTGAGCCTTAATATTGGTAAGGGTTGGCACAATGTACGTATATTGATCTCGTAACTGATTGCACCTCGAGAGATCGCGGCGATTATTATTACGAAGCACTCTGCGATTATACACACGGTATATTCTACTTCCCCTTGTTAATTAATGGAAGAAAAATGTTAACTATTTTCCCTTATCAGCGAGCAATATCCAGTTGCTTTAATTTTTCGCACCAAAGTTATAGCGTTAACCGAACCGGAGTCGATTCGTCATTTTCGAGCGCAACATTGATTTACTTTAAGACCGTCGATTTTTATTGCATCCCTTTACTCCTGCAACTGAAACGGTGTACTGAAACGCTACGGTGTACTCCAATTTGCATAAAAATAAACACGAAGTGGCCAACTTTATGAATTTGATTGTGACCAGATAAGTAAGACGCTTTCTCAGCAACTGGACACCGGGGATTAAAAGACTTCATCGATTATCGTTAACAACCACTTTATCCTCGCTTCCATGCATCATCCTCATTGCTTGCTAACTTCGTGCCCAAAAAAAAGTTCTAATTTTTCCAAATTTTGATTACCAATTTCGCATCAAACGTCACTGGCTTCGCTTCAACTTCCGTCGTTCGAAATTAACTTCCAAAACGGCATCGATAGCGATTAATTCGTCGAGGCATACGACACCAGCATTGACCAGCACCACGCAGATGTCCTGAAACTTGGGGCTCGGGTTCAGTCAATCCCGTATGACGCAATTTCTATCGCGTCTGGCTAAAAGCGGCGATCTTCGCGCTCGTAACACCTACAGCCATTAATAATTCCCGGCCGGTGCCTTTACCACGTGGGTTCTCTCTGTGCGACTGCAAACGACCATTTCTAGAGGCACGTTAAGATCGCGGCTTCTGTGTGCGTAATGCAGTGGATGCGTCTTGGTCGTTGGTTGTCCGACTCTTGACTCGATTTCGCGACCGCAACTCGAGAGATATATCTCTCCCGATTTCCTTCCCTCTCGTTTCTACTCTGGTCCCCTTTCGTTTCTTTTTCTTGCCCGTCCGTCCTTTCTATCCCGCTTCCCTTTGCCCGCACCGACTCGTGCCCTCTTTGTCCCCGTTCCGCTCACCCCTTCCGTGGTTGCGCCGATTCTCCCTTCCCACCCTTCCCCCTCCCGCCAATGGGACAGGGAGATAGCAGACCCCGTCGAGGAGACAACATAAAGATTTAAGACTCCAAGATGCGCCAATAAACATGCTGCGGCCGTGCAGTCAGCCTGCGCTTCTCTACTGCGTTCGCTTCTGTTCCGTTTCATTCGGTTCCGCTCTGCTCCGTTCCGTTCCGTTCTGTTCTGTTCTGTTCTGTTCTGTTCTGTTCTGTTGTGTTCTGTTTCACCAGCCAACACACCGGGCGGCGACGTGTGTGCACGTTCAACACACAAACGGGGGCCGCCTCGTCTCCGGCGTGCACACGCGGATACAGGTTGCCTCCCCGTGTGCACGTGGTGCCACTGCACGGCTGCGTAACGTGCTTTCGAAAAGTGTCTCGATGCGTATGCAGATATGCGGCTTAGCATGAATAGTATCTAGATCCGGCCGCGGATAACCCACGGCGATACCAGCGGATCCGAGCACCGGGCCTGGATTTCTAGAAACCGACCAGCCACCGGAAGAGGAGAGCATACCGGCACTTTTCTACGCGACGATAGAAAATATCGGGTGCAGCGCAGGGTACACGCGTGCGCCAGCATCGGGCGGGCCTATTTTCCTGACCCAACCGAATAGATGACCCCCGTCTTGGACCCACAGCGCGGCCCACAGCCACCGCTGTAACCGTGAACGCGCAACTTCTTTTTTTTCCCCCCCTCGCCGTCGAGATGGGCACGATCCTTCATTCGCCACCCTGATACATTCATTAACGTTACAAAGATCGTTAAATGAATCCCCCCCGTCCCGTTCCACCCACGACAAAATCACTTGTCCTTTAAAATCCATTCGAAACATCCTTCGAGTGATCTACAGCCTCTACCCGAACGCGTCGCCGTCGGGGAGGAAGAAGCCTTCCGGATAACGAGACAGAAGTACACCTGCCGCGTTTCGTAGAGGAGGCAGGACACGCTGGAAAGTTTTCAATGCGAGGACGGTCGTACACCGCAAAAGTAGTAGATCGGGACGGTTGGTCGTCCATGCGCGGCGAGAGGGATTTCAACGATGGAACCGTTGCTGGTCGCCTCCGCCGTTGCTACTGCTCGGGGGCTCCTTCTACTTTTGCCTGTCCTCTCGTTCTCCCCAGGCCCGGCTTATTTATTCCTCTCTCTGTCACTGCCTCCCTTTCTTCTGCGACTTCTTCTTTATTTCTGTCCTTTTGCCCGTTTTCTGCTTCCGCAAACGACAGCCGCTTATTTATACCCCGTCTTTGCATCGCGCGGGAGCGAGCGAGGGCGCTTTTGCGTTTACTCGCCACTGCCGTTCCCCGGCTGCTTCTGTGTTGCCCCGCCGATACATACTTCGTTTCTCTACCCTTTCGCTCGCTCCCTTTGTCGTCGGGCTGTCGCGTTCGCTCTTCCTATGCCTGGCTTTCTCTTCCCCCCGAGGACCGGCCGGTCGTGCGCTAGCGAAACATCAACGGCGAAGCACTTTGCTCACGAACACCGTGAGATGCGCCGGATGCGAGAGGCAATTCCGCGACTGCATCACCTGTCAACGCGGGATCGCATGCGAACAGGTCTATATTACACGGGGGCATGCGGCTACTAGCCACTCGGAGTAATCACTGCCGAACTCGACGGCATCGGTCAATTCGTCGTGCGGAGAAATTTATGACGGATATCCTCGTCGATTTTGTTGACACTGGATTTCTCGTCGATCCGGGCACGTTGCTCGCGGGGAAGACGAACGCGTCCCGCGATGCGTTTCGTCGTTTCGGGACCTGGCAGGTAAGTTATGCGTATTAACGTCGGCGCTACCCCGACAGTCGGACTCTGACTTATTTAGGGTCCACGGCAGCGGCACTTAAACTTTATGAGTTCGACGACACCCTTTTTTATGCGATATGCATTTCGCTGGACCCCCGTGTATATTGCCTGTTCATTATTCCCTAGAACAGGCGGGGATTGTATTGCATTCGTTGCGCATACGCGAATCGCACGGGGAGGCCTCGTTATATTTTTCTCGACGGAATTGAGAGAAAGGTGAAATTTTCGCTCGAAAAGGCACTTGCCTGCGCAGACCAGACGGGTTCGAAGCCGTTCGTCACCCGCAGCTGCTCGAATGCAATTCGATCGACGCGAAAAAGTTAAACTCCACGCGAAAGGGTAATGCAACTCGTAGAATATGCAAAGCGGACGGTGCGCCGGCAAAGTTCGTGAAGTTGCGTCACGGTGCGATGAGATTCGTTATCGGAGAGCCGGATTTCGCTGAAACTCGTAGCAGCTTACGCAAATTGCATAATTATGCAACGACGAAATGTTGCGCCGGCCCCGATGCGATCTTCTGATGCGCTATTTTCCGACATCTTGCGATACGACGCAGTTCGGGGGAAATTGACGCGCCTGCCATTCCACAAACGTGTACCAGGGAGAAAAATAACGATAGAACCGTATCTTGACAAGCTCCACGTGTGGGTTATTCCGCGAGGAAAAGCGGCGAACAAAAGGATTGCGAACGTGGTACTGATAACGTTGAACAGCTGACAGAGGAAGCTGAAATACATGTAATCCGTGAATTCGACACCAGGGAGACCACTTCCATATTTAACAGGGGACAAGTAGCTACGCGTCGCATGTCCAAACACCAAATTGTACGCCGTTATCGAGACGAGCCGAGTCGACCCGAGCCGCGATCGCTTCCGGGTAAATAATTTGATAAGCACGCGACCGCGATACCAAGACCGGGTGGGGGCACCTCGGCGCGATTAGAAAAGAGGAGATATAAGAAAAACGAGCAAGAAAAGTCGAAACGCGAAATAAGCGAGCCCGTCGAGGAGGCGCGGTACGAACTGCGGTTCGTGCGCGTCCCTGCTAAAGCCCCGAGGAGCCGAACAAATAAATGCTGAAAAGAGGAACAAAACCGACATTATGTGGCATTAACATACAAAGTATGTCAGACCCGCGGTCCGCAGGCATAACATAGTATCGCGGCGGTTCGCATACCCCGCCCGCTTTTGCAGTGACCAGCGGGAACGGAAAGTATTGGAAAGAGACCGATCACAGAAGGAAAGGAGGAAGGGCAGAAGGACGAACGAAAGGAGACAAGGGAAGAGCGAGTTATCGAATGTGTTCGAGTAAAGGCGATCGGGGCTTGTGTTGGATAGAGAGGGTGGAATGATGAACGCAGAAAGGTGTGCGTGGCGCGGATAGGGAGGAAGAAGGAGAACGACGGAAGACGAGGGTAAAGAAGAATGGTAGAGGGAGATGAAAGGCACGAGGGAGCGGAGAGGAACGTTTACGCTATCCGCAGTCCCCCGAACTCCCGTCCCATCGTTTCGTTGTCCCCCGTGTGTGCCACGCGGTGCGGCTTAACGCAAAAGGGCCCACGGACCGGGAACGGAGTAACAGAACGCGCAGGAAAGGGAAAGATCCGAAGGCAGCAGCAAGCCGGTGGCAAAACGAAAAATTCGCCCGCATATATCGAGGCGGCCTGCGACGACGACGACGACCACGGCGGCGGCGGCGGCAGCGGCGGCCGCTACGAGGACGACGAAGGTGGGACACACACATAAAACGAAGGATTCCTTGTGTCCCTGCTGCCTAGTGGACTCCTGATCGGGCTACCGCTAGCGATGGCTGCGAACGCGGCTAGATTAATCTGATTTTATAATTCTCTTGGCACCATCGATTGTACTTTCTTTGCTGATTAATGATGATAATCATTGAGTTTGAGTAATGCTGATAATCGTTCGTATTTATCGTTGGAAAAGCTTTGAAACGACCGGTTTAATAAATGTATGGTTTTATACATTTTGCTTGTTGGACACCGTTTTTGGAGCATCAACAGTTTGCGCTTTAATTTTTGAAAAATGTTGAATGCGAGCATTTTTTAAATAATCTAAATGTTGCTCGTTTGCCTTTGAAATTATTTAAACATTCTGCCTTGACTGAGATTACGCGACATAGGGGTCTGCGCGCGAAACGGAGTACAACTATGATTCAATTGATATGTTTTATAAAATGGTAAGTTTTAAATGGAAAGTAGTGGCGCTTGGAGATTTTTGTTTTCGAGATCATGAATGGAACAATTGTGCATACGTATAGATTATTGCGAGCGATTATTAAAATTAGTAACTAATTATTCGGAAATTGTTAAAATATTTCTTTCGTATTATTTCATTGCGCGTTCGTTTAAATTAAGCAACTTTTGTGAAACATATACGAACTAACTTCACGAAATACTTCAAACGTCGCATATACCCAACGCTATTTAACATCTTCACGTCCCTTTTGCAGTTTTACGTTAACTTTTGCCTTGACTAGCTAGTGGCGAAAATTTATATGCGCGTGTAAGAAGTTAGATATTTCGACACCTATATGCAATTTATTATTCTATGACGCTGACGAGAATAGGAAACGAATTATTACTTAAAATTCAATGGATAAAGGAAGGTGTATTTAATATGTGTTGCTTTAATTGCCACAAAGTATAGATTTATTCCCATAAATGTGCATAAAAAATTCCCTGGCATATATAAAACAGAAACCGATGTATTAATACTAATGTTGGTCGTATTAACAATCTCAGTAATTACAGTAAATATATTGTCTCTTTTGCAAGTGCAATAATGAATCAAGCTTGAATAAATTATAGATATCTATAATCTATCTATAATTTAGAATATTATATATATATATATATATGTATGTATATATATAATATTTTAAAACTTAACAAGGTGTATTCTCTGTAATAATCAATACTATCGCAGTTTTGTTTTTAATCTAAATTATGATTATCTAATATTGCATAATATCGTAAAATGTATAACATTATGTTCTTTTTGTTTTGTTACAATATACTAGATATCCTTTTGATGATAAAATACCACGACATTTGAGATGAATTTGATATCTGGTCACCCAAAATAAACTTGTATCTGCATTGAGTATTCCATTTAGGTCTTCTTGTGGAAGAATTTCTGCAATGCAAGAGACATAAAGCTGAATAAGGAACTATTTAACTTTTCATTACTATACAGTAAAATATAAAAGTATACGTACGTCCAGGATCGTTGTGTGTTAACAATTGAATGTCATTCTCTTTACAAAATTCTTGTAAGGCCGGTGGTACAACACAACATGTAGCTAAACTAATTTGTACAATATTTGGTTTTATCTATTGAAATGACAAACAAAATTTTAAATAGACACAATAGTATAATTTAAGCCATTCGAAAAGAACATAAATAATAATAAATTTTACGTTTGCCCACTGGAACAAGTCAATAAATACATTTGTATTCAGATCACTCAAACCAACACTCGATAATTTGCCAATCTTGACGTACTCTTCTATTCCGGTCCATAAACGTTTCAACGATTCCAATAAATCTTCTGAACCTTCATTGCTTGTATAAGCAATTACCAGTGACTCGATTGCACCAATATTTAAGAAATTACAGACTGAAAGAACAGTACATAGCTCGGTATAAGTATTAGTTGTAAAAATTATTTGAAACACTTTAAATTACAAGAAAAAGGTGATGACATGTACCTTGATCTATAGCTTCCTTCAATAAGTTTGCATCAGATGATAACATAAATACTTTAACAGTTATCTTAACATCCTCTCTATTGATATCTTTTAAAGCATTATCTTCGGCACCTTGGATCTAAAAATCAGTAAATTTCCACTGATTTAGCAACGATTTACCAAGTAAAAGAAATGTTTACCGGGTACAAAAATGATCATACAGTTATCGGATTTTCACCACTGCTTTCATTGTCTCGAAGTACAATCTTCAGTGTTTCAATCAGCTGAAAAGAAATTGCAAAATTTTAATTGTGATAATGACATAACCTCGTGAATTATGATTCTAGTGACATTACGCCAGAAGATTATGTAAAAATTTCCCTGTCTCTTTTTTCTTTCACCGATTAAAATTAGAAAGACCCACCTCGTCAGTAGGGCTTTGACTCGCTTTTGTTTTCGCCTCGTTCAAGGAAAGTATATTCCCAGTTCGAACTAATACGTTTTGAGACAACATAGTATATCAAAGAGTATGTCAAGACCAGGGTGCGGCAGATGATTAACTAACGCTATGAAAACTGATATCGTAGTCGATGAATTGCTCACAATGAGTTTAATCGCACATGACTTGTCTGACTAAGCAATTTTGAATGGAAAGACAATGTCAATAAAGTAAATACATAAAAAAATATGTATTGTATACATCTCCACGCATGTGCCCCTCTCAATGCTCAATTGCCTTTAACATATTCAATATCTTTAGGTTCCTTCCTAGGAGAGTGTATAAGTTATGTATGCATAATTGCATCATCGTTTTCCTTATTGCAATTATATGTTACACGATAAAAAATATTGCGCAATGTAGTTTTAATTTGTTTCTTTTGTTATTTTTCTAATTACATAAAATTACATTAAATCAAATATTTAATAAGTTAAGCAACTATATGTATAATATATTGTCATATATTAAATTGTTACAATTTCTTCAACCATTTTATGATATATTTGATAGTATATATTAATTGATATCATATGAATATATTAAATAACCGTAAATCGTTCATATCATTATTTCCCATTAATTAATATGCACACTTATTTATTTAACTCTTTTTAGATTAATGAGAAATTTAAATACAAATGCATATAAAAATGGTATACGTAGTCGGCATAAATTGCGCAGAAAATAATCCCGGATGTGTACGAGATTTTGGATTCTTATTGGTAACATCAATTCATTCAAAATTTTGAGTTTTAATTCCGGCAATGCAATTGCCAAAAATTGGTTCAGAGCGTTCAAAAATAAATTTAAATTGAGCAACAAATTTACCTACGTAGTCTCGGCATTTCATTGGCGTATTGTAATGTGTTTAGCTGCAATAGGTAGCGCAACAGTCGAAGCAACATGTAAGTGATGAAGCCCTGTCTATAAAGTAAATGTATCATGGTTACAAATGTGATTCGCAGAAAATAAATATACTCTGCTTATCATTTACGCTTCGTTAATGCTTAGTTAAGTGGTCAAATAAATTTCTAAAAGTAAACGTTTCATACAAATATTGTAATTGTACAATAAAGCATGTCTAACGATGTACTAGGATATATGTACGCCGCCACTGTAGCGGCTGGTGGCGTATTTGGTTATATTAAAGCGCGTAAGTTCATATTCTCCAAAATTTCATTGATATGAGCAATCAAACAATTTTAATACACAACATTTTTAATTTTTTTTTTCATCTGCGACACATATGCATGCATTGTATCTACGATCATTGTATGTATGAAAAACATTGATAGCGTTTTTCATTTAAAAATGACTAATAAAAAATGTCTTCCCATGGCAAGTAAAAAAATCGCATTACTTCTTAAAGAATCAATTCCTTCTCTGGGTGCCGGTCTTGTCTTTGGATCTGTCTTGGGTTATGGAGCTTATCAAACTTCCCAAGATCCTACAAATATTAGACTGTCTCTAGCAGCAACTTTAATTCTTGGTGGAATTATGGGTTATCGTTACCATACTACTGGTAAATTAATGCCAGCTGGAATGCTTGCTATAATGAGGTATCTATTTTACACAGAGATATTTAATATACACGTAATTTAGTGATATTAATGGAAGCAATTTTGTTTTAGCTCTGCAATGTTGGTCAAGACTGTCGTCAGGTCTTTCACAGCAGCAGCTCCTTTAAAGACAGAATAAATGTAAATTTCCAACATATCTTTCAGTCTTAATAATTTCATGGGCTAGAAGATTTTAGCTATGGGTATTCATAGAATTCACAACATATATCAGTTGTGTTTTTTTTTTACAATGATATATTTAATTAGACAATATTTCATAGGAAAGGAGTACAATTTATTGTAATCATTGGTTCAGTGTAATGTAACTGTAATTGTTGTAATTATTTTCATTATTTTTGTTATTGTTATATTAGCAAAAAGGCGAAGTATTACATAAATACATCTCTTAGTTTTCTTTTACATTTCCATCTTGCGATAAAAATAAAGTTAACGTTCTTTTTGTCGGTGTCACCTGTATTGATATGATTTCAATAACTTCACTAATTGACGCCAATGAAAATTGTAATTTGAATTACGTTAATTCTATATGGATGTTTGCACGTGTTATTTAATCAGATAATAAAATATGAAATCTATCTGTACTAATTAATGCGTATCCCAGTTCTTTTTATCTGTTTTTTAATTTGCATACGCGTTAAATTCATATACATGCGCGTTTAGTTATAAAGATTTTACTTACAAGGTATCTTTTAGTTTTCAATTGTCGGTTATCGTACATAATTTTACTTACATGGTATTGCTTATTGCGAATTTAATTTCTCAAGTTCGAATTGAATGATTAGAAGCTTATAAATTGTTCACTACATGAAATAAAGAAACAAAAAAACTCACACGTGCTTTATAATCCAGATCGGGAACTTGCCTTGACATTTATTCATTATGCAACGTTTACTATATTGCAAGGGAAAGGATAGTTAACGAGCAAATGTTTTGTCAACGCAAGAAATGCCCTATTTTTAATTGTTAATAAATAGCAGTGACTTACACCATTTTAAATTATCCTCGCGAGTTATTTAAGACGAGGTGGTCGATACTGTCCGTGTAATCGAGTTTAATAACTCGAAGTTCGAGCTACAAAATCGAATGTGCTATACGCTGGATGCATTTACGAACCTTTCCGGGGGCTCCTGCTCGGTGTGTCCGTGGGAGGTTCTACGGGGGCTAGCTTCGTTCTTCGACATTTTGCAAAATTACTTACGAATTTCGTGTTAATCGACTACCATATTAATGTTCTTTCGTAACTCTTAAACGGTTACGACAGGACAAACGAATGTTTTTGCTCGACACTATTAACGGGGAACTGGCCGTGAGAGAATTCGACAGGTACTGGTCGCACTACGAACGAAGCTTCAACCTTCATCGACCGATCTGACTGATTTTTGAGATCCAGTCACCGAAAACTTCCATCATTCCGCTAAAAACCGAGTGCCGACCCGCAGGGTGGCGATCATTTGATAAGGTATGTATATTAATGAATATTTGATTGAATCTCGTTGATTGCACTTTACGTTGCTTGCTGCAGTTCTGTGTCACGTGAAAATTTCAGTTCAGTGTGAGTCACAACGTGCTCTCTATAGAATAAGTGCTTCTTGACACAGAATATATTTTAGCGACAAGTTAAATATTTCCCGAGTCATGAATCATGATTACACTATTTTCCTCATCGAACATTTCCTTATTATGCGCAACTATTTTATCGTTATTCCATTTTAATCGTCAATCCCAATTTACTGCACTTTTACGGCGATTTCATTAATGTCTGCTTATCTGTTTTATAATTGTTAATTGATTCGATTTGAAATTACTCATTCAGTACAATACGTGTTACCATAATAGTAGAGGTTATTTGCAAACATTGTACCATCTTGCTAACATCATGTTTGCACAGCCGTTTGTACTCCGATGCTATGTTATCTTCGACTTGCTAGTACCTAACTCCGTCTGATATTTCCTGTACAAACCAGTAAAACCACGATGAATTCTAAAGATTTTTTTACAAATTTTCATGCAACATGGAATAAATTTTTTTACTTAACGATGATATTTATGGAAGTAATATGATAACCATTTTTTTTTTCTCCATTGATTTTTCGATTTCGTTACCAACAATGACGTAATTTCGAAGAAAAGGCGTATCATTGTTTCGAATCATTTAAGCAATATGTTTCGATTATTAACATATTTTTTTATTCGAAATATATTTTCATTGTATATTTTAAGAATATAGCGGACATTACCTGAACACATCATTGAGCCCAAAACTGTTTAGTAACATTTGCTAAAAATATATCCGAACATTGCGATAAATTATTGTGTACCGTTTAATAAAATATATCACTTTGTCCTCACTATTCCCATAAAAAGAAAATATATTTTTCTATTATTTGTTTAAATAAATATATTAATAAATATATATATTATACCATATTTTATAGTATTCACAGTTTGACACTTAATTCTTCAATGTCACTTTTATCTCATCTTAAGCTAGAAGAATTTTCCTTATTTAGCGACAAGTACAAGTAATCACATCACGCACCTGAACTTTAACTATGAACATATTACATGGGTGTTATCAGTTGCCTGTCAATTGAATTTGATGAATGATCTTATCCAGAATTTTCAACAGCCCAGCTTAGATTATGTACATGGTATTTCCATGCCCCCAATGAAGACTTGATCTGTGAGTGGCGTGTGCAGTACCCCTCCATGTCCAATTGGATCTCTGTGAACCATGTATTTCTTGGCCGTCAGATAAGCTTTGTTCTGTGAAGTAGACTTGGTACCATGCAAAGGCTGCCTGATAGTACTTATCTTTCTCGTATAAATAGTGGCCCAAATAGTTACTTCAGGTTCAGTAGTAGCCCGTGTGCTTGATCGTTCATAAGGCTCCTTCGTTCAGCACATTTAGTGCCCATTGTAAAAAAGAAAAGTGCGTTTATTTCGCAATTTATTCCATTGCTGGTGTTAGTGTTTTCCATTAAATTATTACAGAGACAGTTGTCTTGTAGAGATCTAAGTGCGTTATACCATTTGCTTGCCTTGTTTTATTCGTGTTACGTGTTATAGAAGCTACGAGAATTACTTTTAAACGCCAGGTGAGTTTAGATGTTTTCCAATGAAGAGGAAGGTTATTGTTATAATTCTTTACTATATAAAAATTTCTCTTTAGTATGTATTATTAGTGGTTTCTTCATTTACAAAAATATACAAGAGTTTATACGAAGAGCATTTGTTATATTTAAGAATTATTTTAACAGAAACTAACATAGAATTTATGTGGGCATCCCCTAATGCCAGGTTCCGTTTGATATCTTTGAGGTCTGACAAGAAATACATTTAATTAATACTGATAAAATATGATAAGATAAATTTGGATTCATAAGAAAATGTTTGACATGTGGTATTATGTACATTGGTCTGGAGAAAATGAATCGATTTTGCACACTTGGAGAATGTTTCACTTTAACAAATTAAACTTCAGCTGAGGATACCATTGTCTTTCAACTTGTCTATAAAATATCTTAATAAAATAAGTATGCTGTAGGTAATTCTTAGATTGCATTACCTTGTCTATTATTCCATACATCTGTATTTGATAATCCCAAGTACAAGCACAAGAATATAATACTACTTCTTTTCAAGTATTTTTATCTGAAAATGAAAAATGTGAATAGTGTTTTATGATAGGATCTATAATGGGAACAAAGATTTGATTACTTTATCATATGCTTATATGTTTTCTTCTTGAGTACTATTTTTGGGTGTGGGGGAGGGGGAGAGGGAAGAGATTAATATTTAATAGAGCAAGTTTTCTTGAAATAGGGCATCAGTTTAGGAACTTTGATAACAATTATATTTGGTTTCTACTAGATCTTTCAGCTTGAAAATTCTTCCTTCCAGAAGAGACCAGTTAGTATATTCGTAATGTACTGAAATAGAACTCATATGTACTTAAGATTCCATCGATATAAAAAAAAAACTTGCATTACTATATAAATAAAATGTTTTATAATATAAGACTGAACCAATGTTCACTTGTGTACCAATATAATTAGTGTATTTTCTCAACATGATACTTCGTGTCACAATGAAGGGATAATAATATTAAATAAATGCTTGTTTTGTATTGCAGGGTTCTATCTGCGATAGGCTGGTGGGCCAGTCTATTGGTGGGTGCGTGAATAACTGCGGCAACTGGAAGTTGGCCCTGAACGCAGAGCCCCCGTGGCTTTGCTAGCACCCCCATAGTGATCTTGTCTTAGCTCGCTTCCTCACGACTCACCCAATTCTCATTGACAGCTGCCTCGTATGTAGCCCTTAGCATACGATACAAAATTCATTACATACCTTCAATATCTCACATTCCAATAATCGTTTCATTTCAGTTTGCTGCCTAGCGCCTACAGAGTAACTTTAAAAAAAACTTTATAAAATAGTCAATATGAAGGTATCAAATTTGGAGGAACGTATCCACGTTTTGGACGGTGCATCTAACGTTATGAGCATCATCAAAGATATCGCACTAAGCGGATTGCAAGAAGAAGCCTTTTATGTACTTGATATTGGAGACATTGTACATAAACATCAAATATGGCAACAAAAAATGCCGCGCGTCAGTCCGTATTACGGTAAGACAATTATTAATTATTATTATTATGAATCACGTTCCATTATGAATGTAAAATTCATGAAGTTTTGCGTGATATTTCAGCTGTAAAATGCAACGATAGTTTAACCGTAATCGAGGTACTGGCCGCCCTCGGTATTGGTTTCGATTGTGCGTCAAAAGTAAGTGCAATTTGACACTGTGACATTGATACAGCTAGTATTTACACCAGATAAATAATTTGAACGAGATTTATCGTTTTTTATAATTTACAGACGGAGATCAACAAAGTATTGAGTGTAGGAGTAGATCCGTCAAGAATTATCTTTGCCAACCCAGCTAAACCAGCTTCGCATATTCGTCATGCCAGTGCTGTTGGAGTCGATGTAATGACAGTAGACAATGAAAGCGAGTTACATAAGATTAAGAAACTTCATCCGGCTACCAAGGTATTGAACAATATCCTTCTTTTTTTATTTATTCTGTGTAGAGAATTTATCAGTCGTATCAAATTATTGAATTTACAATTTCTTATTAATTTTAGGTCGTTATTAGAATCCGTTGTGACGCAGAAGTAGCTCAGTGTCAATTGGGCATGAAATTTGGTTGTGATCCTATATACGAAGCGCCCAATCTTTTACGTCTCGCACTCATGTTAGGACTGAATGTTATTGGTATCAGCTTTCATGTTGGCTCTGGTTGTCAGGATCCACCAGTTTTTTATCGAGCTATTCGTCATTCAAAGACATTGTTTGACTTAGCAACAGATCTCGGTTTTAAACCGTATCTGTTAGATATTGGCGGGGGCTATCCTGGAAACAAAGGAACCAGCATTGATAAAATTGCTGACATTGTGAATAAAGCGCTTGACGAGTACTTCAATAGTGAGTACCATTGATTCGCATTGTTATCAGAACAGTTTCATAACACGTTTTTTTATTTAACCTAATACGTTCTGCATTGTTTTTCTTTTTATAGCGGATTCTGTTCACGTAATCGCTGAACCTGGCCGGTTTTACGTTGCTTCTGCATTTACTCTCGCTACCAGCATTCATAGCAAGCGTTCAGTGCGTACTGACGAAAATTCACCACACACAATCACGCACAATATGTACTATATCAACGATGGTGTTTACGGCTCCTTCAATTGTCTACTGTACGATCATCAACATGTGACTCCGTTGCCTCTGAAGGTAATCATTCAAAACTAGTTGTACTTATTTAAATATTGTTCAACATTCGTTTTCAATGCGTATTTTGTCATTAACAGAAAGGTCGTGGAAAGATGATCCCCTCAAGCATTTGGGGACCAACTTGCGATGGTTTGGACCAAGTCGTAGAAAATGTTTTATTACACGAAATGGATCTCGGTGATTGGATCATTTTCGAAAACATGGGCGCCTACACATTACCAGTTGCTTCCCCATTTAACGGATTCCCTGTACCGAAAGTACATATCGTCGCTGACGAAAGCATTTGGTAGGATACCGCACAATACTTTAATACACATTTATTACACGTTATGTTGCAATTATTTAATGCATTTTTGTTGCCACAGCTAGTTCCGTAAAATAATGCAATAGTGTTTACCTGTTCATCGTGTCTTTCAGGCTTCTACTAAAAGATGCTTTACCTTTGACCGAAGACCACTTTGTCATTGGCAATACTCCAGCTAATTTACGACTTGGTCTGGATATCGGTGGAGCTGATACCACTGCATGGCGCAATTCAGACATTGAACTGACATCGACCGACATTTTGGCCGATGCTACTAATCCACCATCGTCATTCATTTACGATTACGTTGAAGTTGATCCTTTAAATTAATTCAGGCGCACAATTATACGGACTAATGTGCTGGTGACAAATTTACTTGACTTGGCATTTTCAGCAAGGAACCACGCCATCATTTCGCATAAGGATAATCATGACATGACTTGAAATTACCTATATTTTTTCTTTTTTTTTTTTTGAAAAAGGTTAACGATTTCTTTTTATCGTATATTATTTAAGATTCATCTTGGTTAGCTTGGAAGCGAAAAACGTTGTACCGAGGGTACTGTTGATCTTTCGCTTTTATTTTAATGCTTTGAACGTTACTAATCTTTGGTGTTATCGTTCACAAACTAAACTATTCATACTTTTCGCTTTTATTAAAAAATTAAGGACGTGCAGATTATTTGGATTGCTACTATATAACCGTACGAGCAAACAGAATTTAAAATCAGATATCGAAACAGTTATTGAGAAATGATTACAGAACTGCCGTAGATGATATTGAGCTGCATGATAAGCTGGGATATCTGCATATTAATACTTGTACTCCCTCTTTTTTTTTGAAACGTAGCTTCTCTTATAGTACGTATGAACTTTCATAATATTTAGAGAAGATATTTGTGAAAACTTTTTCATGAACATGTACGATTTGCACGTTTAATATAGAAGGAAGTTTGTCATTTTTATATAAATCATATAAGTATGAGTTAGTGGAACATTTAGCTAACAAGAGTGATCGTTACAATATTCGCGACTGTTTTTACGAACAATCTGACGTCCATGTTTATGGTAAAGCAAAGTTTCATGTGGTTTTCTAACACTCTTAAAACACAGATGCTACTTACATGATTTATATGAGACATAAACACAAGAAGTAGTAGTTTTGTGTAAGGGCTTACGTGTTGAGTCATTAATATATATGTGTAAACTATTTAAAATAATTATGGTAATTTAACTCGTGTGTAACAAAAGGTGAAGATTGGGGTGCAAAACACAAAAAAAAAACACGAGGAAAATTGTAATCAATAACATTGAGAGTGACGTACGCGTCCAACATATGTGTTACAACATAAGCACAAAACCTTTCTATCCGCTATCAAATTATTTTTGTTCATTTCTAACTCCAAAAGAAAAAGAACATAAAACTCTGTAGGACTGCTAGGATCTTTAGGGCATTGAGGCAGCTGTCACAGGAAGGAAAGATAATTAGTTTCTTATTAATTATTACTCTTATTGTATTATATGTCAACTATTATTATTGTTAATTAATTATTATTAACTAATGAATATACGCAATGATATACACAAAATCCAACCAAACGGCTACCAGTTTTTACCTCTCCTTGTATCAGTTTATTTGCGGAGATTTAGATATTAGCCGACTAGACAGGACGAAGTGATTAACGATCTATCTGTACTGTGTACTCTGATTAAAAGAAAAGGCAGCCTATCGGTATACAATAATGCTTTAGATAAAGAACAGATCCAAACACTGATTTGGTATTTATAGTGATTTTATTGAAATTAGAAATCTTGAGCACCCTTAGAATATTGATTAATGTATCACTATAGGCGTACACTGATTAAACGTTCTGCGACGAACAACGTTATCAAAGCAAATACAGTTGCGTTTATACTACGGTTTCTCGTAACATCGTAAGGGCGCGCAAATTATATCAATCTAATCGGTCTAATTTATTGTTATATAATTTGTTAATTTATAAATATTAATTTCAAATACAATATATTTAAACTACTCTTCTAATTATTTATTTTATTATTTAATTTATTATATATTTATAATAAATCTGTTTTGAATTCAAATTCATATGGGAAACCAAAGGCGAAATATTTAACAGTCGAATAGAATTTGTTAATTGCACAAGCCTTGTATCCGTACAATTTATCCGTACGATACAAGAAAAGTCCCCTTATCGTTCACGATACGTATAACGACGTATTTCCCTAATTTACAATTCGATATCAATCGTCGCAGATTCCACTAACCGATGGGAGCGATAACGAGGACAGATTCTTTTTAATTCTCGATCTCGAATCAAGATTATTTCTCAGAACTGTAACTCATGTTTCATCAGAGGCTATAAATAAACATTGCAAATGTACATCTTTTTCATTTATCTCCCTTTATTTCATTTTCGTTGTTTTTTTAAATCTCTCAGCGCGCCTATCATAAGTCCAGAATTTACGTCGTACGATAGGATCGATGAAATTAATTAAACAGGGAAGAGGCTTGTAAGAGGAAGAGGATTATTAGCGATAAATTTCAAACGTTTTATATTTGGGACTATAGAAAAGGAGGATGAGCGGCTTCGATTATAGAACGATCGATTATCGTTGGGCTTATTTTATGAAACGTATCAGCGTACACGAGTCGAATCCAAATTCGATTAGAGATCTCGATTGATCAAGGTTTTTGGATAGAGTTCGCACCGGTAGTTCATGCAGTCACGGTCTTCATTGCGCATTGTGAAAGGTATACATTGCCGTTTTATTACCAACGCACTGTCCAACCGGATGGTTACACAACAATTGTTAATCTATCCATGCCTTATATTTATTATTTCTCTATGCTGACAGCACGCGCTTATGCGACACTGATTATTCGTATTTCGATCTTTTGTGGAAAATGCCGTTCGACGTAATTAGTCAATACCTTTTTAATCGAACGGCTTTATCGATCGGCGAACTATGCTCACTTCAAGAGTTTCAACATGTGGGGTGTGTTACACAGGTAACCGCGTTGCACTATTTTAAATAATTAGTTCATATTCCTTTGAAAGTTCCGTATGTGAAACTTTTTGCTCGAAGCGAGATACATATCTAAATACATATTTTAGCCGCGTAATTTCATGTTCAGATATATCCGCTACAAATATTTGCTTGTAATATTTATAACTCTTTCAGGAACTATGTTAGTTGTATGGAGTCACGGTATGTGCAGAGCTCTTTGTACTTAATTTCTTTTTCTATAGGTTATGATCCTTCGTAATTCTATCCCTTTCAATATCGTTTATAGTTTTTCTGAAATATCCATTCGCTTCAGTCTACAATTTGTTTATCAAAACTTCCATTCACTTCTAATAAGTACATATAGCGGCTCTCAGTTACATTGAACGAGCTTGATAAAAATGATTATATCAGTTTATCCGAACCCCTTCTGTAGTCAGCGATATTATCAATTGTGGTAAATTTTAAATTATTATCGACCACCCCTATGCTTCATTCTTTCCCCTTATTTTACAGAAATGGTTCTCGCTCCGCGCAAAAGATAAGATTATTGTGCATAATAAAGGGCCGAACGCAAGAGCTGTTTCGTAACACCGGAATCGATAGTGTTTTAGTCACGCATCAGGATCAACATCGGCGTGACTCGAGGAAAAAACAAAGAAGAAAAGTTGATGAATCATCAAAGTGGATATCGAGAGATTACAGGACTTCTGTTGCTCGCGGTAAGCACGAGGAAGGTGAAATTCTTTTACGAAATCGCCGGTTTTCAATGTTGCGAGATTTCAAGTGACGCTTGAGTTAAATGGAGGAGCATAACGCTGGTGGCAAAAAGTTATTGCTCGCTATCGATATCGTGACACCTCGCAAAAAACATTCGTCGTAGACGAGCGTCGCGTCGTCAAAATGGCGGAACGGCTTTTTGCCGCCCGCCAAAGTTGCGTATGTGTTTCGCTTCATCGAGATATCGATGTTCGATATCGGAGCAATCGACGGAGACATTTCGAATTCAATTTCTGGCAACAGACGGTACGCAGAATTGAGGGAAAATAATATTTTGAACGGGAAATGAGAAATTCGGTGTATAAAATATCTTTATTTGGCAAGCTTAAAGCAAGATATTTATAGTTTTAATATTTATTTTAAATACATTTTGAACAAAATGTGAATAAGCGCAGAAAACAGTATGGTTAGATAGAGCAATAAGTTTATAAATATTGAAATATTTCGTTCATAAAAAATAACAGATTTTTTTTTACACCTTTGTATTGTCGCATAAATTGAAACGCGAAGCATTGTTTGCACAAGATGGAAGGGTAAAACACAGCGAGACACGGAGTCCCATTTATAAGTCTATTAATGTTTAGCCAATTTATAGTGAGCATAAATTAACTTTATTGCTACGTACCGATACCAGCGCTCATTAATTGTTCGCATTATGATCAAAAATGATATCGTACAAGCGCGGAGTATGCAAATTTGAAAGCTTTAAAATTCCAAATGATTTTACGTACACGGTATCAGTACATTTGTTAACATACTAATGTATTCGTGACATCATTCCCCTGATAAGACACCGTGCAAGCAAGTGCAAGATACTTCTCCCAATAAAATTAATTCGAACTAACGCCGTTAAACAATTAGCTTCCTCGTTACGTAAGAATTTAGCATTATCTGCACACCGTAGACCATACAATTTTCTCGAACCACGCGTCACGAAAATCCAACTGAATGAAATACAAATTCGACACGCCCGGTTTGCCTCCCGCAAATGAATGTAACGCCTCGCGTAGCGCAAAATTTCATTTCGATGCGACAACGGACGCGAAACACAACGCCTCGCGAGCAGGCGCCGTATTGTTCGGTTTCGGCTCGATGAACGATCGGAGTCCGCGGGAGCAACATCAAGATCAGTTACATAAAATAAACAGAAAGAGGAAGATCCGTGATTTCTTTTCACATTTCATATGTATAATTCCAAGCCGACGTGTATCTTGAATGACCCACACTTTCACTTTCGTAATTAACGCAGGCATACCCACGCCTCGTGTTTATCCGCCAACCGGCTGCAAACAATACGTATACGGATTTCCCTATAGTAAACAAGGCCGAAAACAAACCAAAAAATCATTGCCGCATTCGGCCCCGTGGCAACCTCCGTCCATGGATCGACCTAAGAACGTGTCCGCCGACGACGACGTTCTCCATCATTTAACCGATGTCCACGCCGCTAATATCCGGTTGCGCACGCGCGCGCGCGCGCGCCGTTCGCCTGTTCCGGTGTGCAGCTGCTGTAATCGCGGTTTCAAGTCCTCCTCCGAAGCCTGGCATAACATATAATAACAGCTATGATACAAGTACGTTGTATATATACAGGCGATTTCACTTTTAGTCGAGAGGCTGCATCCTCGTCTCGCGGACGGCGGGACAGGCCCGTCTGCCTCTTCGTCGCGCTTGCACACCACCTTCTCTTCGTTTTGCCGTAGCCGTGTCTTACAGTTGAGGGCATTACGGAACGATATGAACGATAATAATGACGCTGTACACGCTGGACCACCGCCGTCTACGTGCACACCACAGTGCAACATGCTCTTCGGGGACAACGTCGGCGCACAGACGTCGGGTATACATGCGGCTTGCATAGCCTGGAAGTGTAGTTGGCGTCGAGTTACACGCTCTCGGCCACGATATATAGGTTCACCGAGTTAAAACAGAAATTAGGAGCGGACCGTGTCCCCTTTCTCTTGCCAAGCCAAGCGTGGTATAAAATACTTTCCCTCTCGCGAGGCGAGCAACCGTCGCGTCGAGGCGAAAGAGCGAGCAGGAAGGAAAAGGCGAAGGGGGCAAACCGGGCAGCGGTGGCTCGCGAACGGAAAACCGGAAAACGATCGCTTCTAATCAAGAGCCTCCGGCCGTTTCCTTTCCATTTTGCTGCCTTTGTCTCTCCCGCTTGTAACAGGACGATCCGTCGCCTCTTTCTTTTCCCTCCTTTCTTTCTTTCCTTTCTTTTCCTCGCTACCACCCGCTTCTTCTTCCTCTTGTTATCCTCGCTCCAGTTCAGTGGGTCCGGACACGTTCTCTGGCCTGACTTCGCGGGATGGCTAAATGTCACAGCAGTCAAGAGTAAACCTCGGGTTGAAGATTCGGCCGGGACGAGTCACGCGAACTGCAGACACGCTTCCGCTCGAGAGACCTGCAATCGTTTCCTCTTGGTGAACGGTATATGTGGTGCGTGTCTTGCGCCTGCAACAGGATGGTTCAGTCGGTGTCTCGTGCAGTATTGTGTTTTCATATTTCGGGCGCACGATAGTATGCAACAGTATCGGGAACGGGTCCAAGTTCTGGAACTTGGAAAAGAGGGATACGGGGGAAATTGTGTCCATCGAACAAGGCGTTACGCGTTTGCATGGAGAACACCGGGTAATATATCTTATGGATTAGCGACGATTAAAATATCGCGATGCGTTTATTTAGAAATAGCTTGCTTTCTTGTATGTTCTGTTAAATTATATTTCGTAAACAGTAACAGCACAATACATTATATTTAATTATAGTAAACGATTCGTGAAGGTTTAAGAAGCCAATGAAACCGAGATAAACAAGATTTGTTTCAGTTACTTGGGAATAAATGACAATGTCGTCATCTATTGCTTGCGTATGAAGATAGTGACTTAACTGATTTATCAGCTGAAAGTTTTTACATTAAAGAGGTTTTTGAACCACGAAACTCGTGTTCAGAGGAATTTGGACTTAAACTGATTGCCTTCCGAGCCCTCGATATTAAAATTCTCTGCCAAGATTGAATTGAATGTAGCAACTCTTTAAGCCTTTAAGCAATCGAAGATGCATTATGCGCATTTGGTACAGTAATCGCATCGCTCTATTTGCATAATTATTTATCCTTCATTTTATAATACCATAGGAACCATCGCCCGCAACAATGCAGCATCGTTGCACGGATCTCTCTGGTCGTATTAATTTTGCAACTTTCTTCTCACAAGCCAGCGATCCAACGCTAATCACCTAGAAATCACCGCACGTCCAAACACTCCGGCGCGAGGAAAAAACACCACCGACTCCACCAAAAGGAAATCCACCGACGAATTTCTTTTCCTAGAAACAGTTCGCCGGTCGATTTCAGCGCTTGCGTAACACCGTGAATATCACGAACCCGCAAACATTGCCGATGAAAATGCGAGGAGAAGAACACCGTCGATAATGGCTAGCAAATCGAAACACAGAAATATGATCCGTGTAACAAACGTCCACCATCTTCGACCATCTCGGACAAATACGTTCATGCAAGTACTTTCTCCGTACATTCCTTTCTCTCTTTCTCCCCCCCCTCTCTCTCTCTCTCTCTCTTTGCTTATCCTAATTAATTAAAACAGTCCCGACATGGAGCCATCGGCGGATAATTGAAACTTAACCCGCGAAAGAAAGAAAAGAATCCGTTCGACGGATCTCTCCTTAAGGAGACGATCGGTTAGGCCTGTTGCGACGAAGGGGACGGGACGATCGAGGGTAATCGACGCCGCGGAGAACACCGATCGAGCTGGTGATCGTTAGCGTTCAATCGATACCGATAGCAGCACCGATTGCCGGGGTACATACTCGCCGGGAAGGACAGAGCCCCCTCCCCACCCCTGGATCACGGCGACTTTCCCGATTTTGAAACGAGCCAGGTCGGCCAGTAGCGTACCGATCCGAAGGCGAGGAGAGCAAAGCAACAACCTTCTCTTCTGGTCTCTACTCACGGGACAACCGTGCGCTAACAATCACAATCGCCAGTGGTGGCGAGTAATCCCCAGTCCCTGGGTCGTTTCCCCACCTTTTACTTTTGCTACCAACGTCGACGGGTATCGTCGTCCGCAGTTAGACCGAGTCCGCTCGCGCATTCGCATTAATTTTTCAAACCGCGGTGTGTGCTCTCCCGCCGGCCTGCCCTCTCCGTTTCGTCGATCTTTTACTTTACGGGATCTGTCGTGAAGCGGGAGCCTGGTCGTGCGACATTCCGGCCACCGTGTGAGACGAGGTCCATTTATTTATCATAGTTAACCGTTCGGTACACGATAGGCGTTACGAACGTCGCGAGACGAGGACGGTGTCGTTGATTTTAACGGAACGGTCGTGATTTTACGGAGAGAGAAATACACGAGCCTCGGCGGCTCCCCGTGATCGTAGATCGTTTCCGTTCTGTCGGCCGACGGTCCTCGTCCTCGCGTCGTTTTCGTCGCGAATCGAAAGGAAAAGGGAACGCGAACAAATAGACGAGAGGGAAAGAATGGAAAGGGAGTACAGCGAGGCCGTGTTCGTGTCCCGGGATATTAGTATCGCGCAAGGATACTCTCTCTCTCTGAGACGCGGAGATCGAGGGAGAATATCGTTCGTATCGGATCGACAGCGAAAGTGCACGTCTTCCGTACGTGCACGGAGTACTGTGCACCTTGTGCCAGATACCGTATGCGAGCTTCAATTTCCGCGGGCGACGCTGAAAAAAAAAACCGGAGAAAACGACACGCGCGTTATGCCGAATCGCACCTGTCGCTCTCGAAGTCGATCTTCGTATTACTCGCGCGAGCGTGCATCTTGACGGCAACGATTGTCTCGAGGTGAGCCGATCGTCGAATCGATTGTGTACACGACCTTTCGGCGAAATGCCAATTAATACACGGAAATCGATTTCGTGATTGAATTTTTGGTACGGGTATAGGCGAGAACTGCTAATAGGAAGCCACGAAAGGTGTATGCGTCTGGCGGGTTTACACAGTATTCGCGTGCTCACTTTAGCGTCAAGAAACGACGATTTCGCAGCGGTTGCTAAACCCCAAGGTGTTGTATGCCTTAGTCGTTGGCAGCAGCAACAGGATGGAACAGGTTTTTGCGAATTTGGTCTTTTCGAGGAGTAAATCAGTCGGGTGTGCGTAGGATAGGCGGTTTGGTTGATTTTTTATAGCACTGGATGAGTAATTATTGGTACACGGCAGAGGATCGAGTTTTCGGGGGATAGGTCTGGTTGACGGTGTTGGAATCGTAGAAGAGTTTGATGTATGGCAGTTTTGATTGTTTTTAAAGGTGCGAATGAGAAATTTATTTGTGCAGAGCTTGGAGTATTTCTTAATTGGAGTCGTTATAGTCGAGCAATTGGAAGGATATTTTGTTTCGTTTAGGAAACGGAATATGTCGTAGCAATGAAGTATTAGTCGGAATGTTTCAAACGAGCAACAATAATTTCTTTTAACTCGAAGGTTACTTTTAGCTTAAAACGTTCCCGTATCTATTGAACCGCACGAATTGGAGAACGTGCTCCAAAACGTATCACGGTCGTATATGGTATCGTACATTTATTTTCACA
The DNA here is from genome assembly GCA_948146005.1 of Nomada fucata. Lineage (NCBI taxonomy): Eukaryota > Metazoa > Arthropoda > Insecta > Hymenoptera > Apidae > Nomada > Nomada fucata. The sequence continues at coordinate 9,049,041 of OX411275.1, read as the reverse complement.
ATCGTTCAGATCCCAAGATCTGAAATAGTTAAAACGCAATTAATCAAATCCATGACAAAGATTTCCAATGAAAACAAACGGATTGTTGCTACGAAATACTCGAATTTTCGCTAGACGCCTTAGCAAACAAACATCCCGACAGGCACGGTTTACCAAATTCGTAACAGCAGAGCTTCAATCGAAAATAAATTTCTTTCACCAAACTACGGCAAACTGGTTTCATGCATCGTGATATATTTTTTCCCCCTCCCCGCTTTCAGCAGGTATTCAAAGTACAGATTCGTAGCTCGATGTTCGAATATTTCGTTCCGCGTCTCAGATAATCAAAATTAACAGATATCACCTGTCGCGCAAAACTCGTTTCACGCTTGAAATATTATTCCACCTGTCCATTGTTATTACAACGGGCCGGGATTTATAATACCCTCAAAACTGTACGTCACGACGATGGGCAATCAACCACTATAAATCTGAATGACTCCGCAAGAACCTACGACAAATTTCACCGTGAGCCCAATGTATCGATTGCCCCCACCGAAATCGCGTATGCTCGCGTTTTGTTTACCGACGAGGCCTCGTTAAATCGGCGACGACAACTACCTGGCCACTAAGAGGGCATAGAGCGTGCCGCGGGAACACAGTCTTGCGCGATTCACCGCGGGCGACACACGCGTGCCACAGTTTTCTCTGGTTCTCGGACCGCGACTCTTATCCCTTTGGCCCGTGTCCGCGTTTGCGTAACCGCGGAAGACGAGCTCTTTCCTATCGCGAGGATACACTCCTTCGCGCGGATCACGACTCTTCTCTGTTTTCCTTTTTCTCCCCGCTGAAACTTGCCTGTCTTTCTATTCCATCGCGGGCACAAACGCAGGCCAGAGGAAAACGAGCGTCGCAGAAGCCGTCAGTGTGTTGATGTGTACAGTGTTCACGAAATTGGTGCGCACCAGAGTCACGCCGGAAGTTGAGGGCTTTTTTCGATTCGACTGGCGCCGAGGGAAAGATCGAGGCGGGCATCGATCGTAGTAGCAGAAAGCTTGGCCCGCCGTTGTCCCGGGGAGTGCGTGAGCTGAATCGGTGAACACTTCGTCCTTCCGTCGTCGTCGTCGCGGTGCCACCGAGGATCCCGTCAGCCACGATGATGGAAACATGAAGACACCGGACGATCGTGCACTCGATCGACGCAGCTGCTATCCTGTCGACCATAAATGACGTAAGTCCTCCCATGAATTCTCCTTTAATACGATTTGTTGAACATTTCGACTCCGGTAAATACTTGAACGCCCGGTGGCCGTTGATGGTAATTCGCTGTGTTCCGCGTTCGGGTTAAGCAGAATCGTGACAGGATAAATATTGTGAGCGTTATTGGCATCCTTAGGACATGTTTATTTTCGACGATTATTCTTGGGCACACCGGTGTGTAAGTGGTTTTTTCTTCTTCTTTTTTTTTTTTTTGTTCGACACCGACTGTTATGCCGATAGCGTTAATACGCGTTACGTTTGGGAACTTTGTTTCTTGTTCGGCGTGATTTTCCGCGACGTGAAGAGGAAAGTGTAACGATTTTTACATTTTTTTCGTTGACGTCCAGTTCGACTTTCCAAAATGTTTGCGACGTTCTCGAATAGGGAAACGTTTAATAATTGTATGTCCGACAGCACGTCGACAATGTTTCCTTCAATTGGTGCCATGATTTTTCTATCTCGAACGTTAATTGTCTACCGCGAGACATAGAGAACTTGTTTCGAATGGAACGACTTTAATCGCGAGCATTTTGCCAGTTGATGTGGTTTATGTAACAACGGAATCGCGTAAGTACATAGAGGGGTATCGAGTTTGAAGGAATGTGATATGTTGCTCAAACAATTTCAATTAGTTTAACATCGGGTTTGCGTTGAGTTATATTTAAGAGCACGTATTTCAAAGCTGGCCTGCCAATATTAGTTTGATTAGTTTGCTAGCAATTCGAATGCAATAATGTAAAGGTCATCCGAAATCTAATAAGGCAGTAGTAGTCTGCCAAAGCGGGGAAAGCAAACGATATGCAGTTAGACGGCTGTATAGTTGAAAGGCAGTTTGATCAATTTTTTTCGATCGGTAAAGCTGTAAAATTTTTGTTTCATATATATTTTGTATACAATTGTTTCTTCTATTTATTATTACACGCATAGTTGTCAGTCATTCCGAATTAGCAATTGTCATTTATGTACTTTTCGTGCAACAAGAGACGGGGCTAATCGTGGGTGTGAAAAAGTAAATTACACCTCGATGCAACTTAAACACTGTTTACGTACATAAACGTTGAACGTCCATTCATTCGGGAATTTTATTGAACTCGCGAGCGACGAACGACTGAATCGTGTATGTCCCGATTACGACGTTAATTGCAAAACTAACATTGTTCCTGATGAAATGGACACACGACATAATCGTAACTCTAATTTGCGTCACGAATACCAACGATTCGTATATTTAAATTGTCGATTACGAAAGTGGGCTAAGTTAAAAAGCAACAACCTGTGTTACAGAGAGCGGTGCATCTGTTTTGAAAGGAATAGTTGATAGTCAAATTGCTTAAAAACGTTGATCTTCTTTATCTTTTAATAGAATTGAAGGCAGGAAATTGAGACCCTAGATGCTGCAGTAATTAGAACTGGAATTATTGATAATATACTAAATTCAATTGCAAACTACTTACTTTGACCTACTTTCCCAAAATGACAGGACCAGAATCGTCTGAAAAATATTACTATTAATAAATTTAATTCACTCCTGTTTATTATTCGTTCGTCTCCAACTCTTTTATTCTTCAATTATTTCAAACACAGAAATATTCGAAAAGATTCACGATGCGAACTTGTTCGACTTTTCTACCGATCTGTCGATTACGAAATCAGAGGACGTTAATTACTAGGTAAATTTGGAGTACCTTCAATTTCGTTGTCACTATTCGAAATCAGCATCCGGAAATTGTCCCGACTGTAGAAACGTTTCTAAAATTCGGCCCAAATCCACTTGACGTTCGTGCTTAACATTTCGATGTACGATTGGAGCAGCATAATTACATATTTCGAAAATTTCAGATATCTCCAATTTCGTGCTACTTTCGCCACTTCCTCGTCCCAGTTTCTTTTCATTTCTACTGCATAATTTCGTACGGTTCATTTCCGACAGAGCAAACAGGCCAGAAATTCGACACGTTGTTTTTAGTATAAAAGAGCATGCCAAAGTTCGAGTTTTCCATGTCTGTAGTCTCGCATCGTGGGCACGCAGGTGCGATTAAAAATCTTATTTCTTAATCTTCAATTTTTTTTCTTTCCCCTTTCGTTTCGTCGGATACAGGTGGTTTCCTAAACCCGAAGTATATTGTTAGGAAAACGAAACACGCAACCGTTGGGCGAGTACGTAAATAGTTTGTTTGTAATTGGACAACAGTTTTAGAAACTGTGGAAGAAATTTATTAATTAACATCGACATAGATACGAGTGTATGGTTTACTTTTTTTATGAACGTAATAAAGGTACAATTTACCTTTGCTTGGATGGGGATGTTACGTACGTACGCACGCATGTGCAGCTAGATGTGCTGCATATTGCATACAATCGTTAAGATGTTGAAACAGCTCGCGGATAATTATATTACATTCAGATATTAGCACATGTGAGCTGTAAAAAGATTCGGCTGAATTCGTTATCGGTAATATTCATTGGAGCCTCGTTCGAATTTCTATTTACTTCCAAATGTTTGCTTTCATTATACAAGTTTGCATTCTTTATTGAATTTATAAAGTTTAGTGATTTTATTTCTCATCTATATTTCCTTATTCCATGGCAGGGCAGAGGAAAGTAAACTTCTGTGCAAAAGAATTCCACGCACCTTCGTTCAGTAAGGGAACTCAATTCCCACAAAAATACTATATAATTTCCTCAATCTCCAAGGCCTTCAATTGTGCCGCAATTATTTTCCCTGCCCAGTGTCTTCCTTTATGAATAGCAAAATTGACGTATTGAATGAAAGGAAAGTTTAACATTGAAATTAAACAAAATGCCTACACTTAGCAGCGCTTTGTAAAAGCGGTGTGCAGAGGAAATAGTAAATTAAATACCCACTGTGCGTTGCCCTTGTCCAACCATAGAAACGTGTTCACGTGTCAGTGTCATGCATCCTCCTTTACAGGCGCGATGCGGGTACCTGACTTTTATTTAGATAAGTAATTCCGCCCGGTTAGAAAATCGTAATGATCACGTTTGTCGCGCACAACAAGCGTGCCTCGAAGCCCGATGCCGCGAACACTGCTTGTTTCTGCAGAAATACAAATCCCCTGTTCCCGTGTGCAAAAAAGAGCGTTACTCCGTTTTCGCTACGACGTTACCAAATTTCACAAGACAGTTCTTTCATGGGAATAAACGATTTAAACGGTACTTTCAAAGGCATGGTTGATCCTTTTGCGAAACGATCATTTCCACGGGAATTATAAACAAAGACGACAGTTAGATTTGTAAATAGTTTTCTTCCTGCGTTTTTAAATGACCCAGACGATTCGGTGGGAAAAATAAAATTAAATATATTAGGTTTGGATACGTTTTACGTTTTCTCGTATGGTGAAAATTAGTTTCCATTTGGGGAGACAATGAAATTATTGTATAGATAAGTAAAGATTGTAACTGTATATGTTTCGTTAATATCAAGATCTTATTGCTAATCCCAAGAACGTAAGACAGTTTGAAAGTTTTTTTTTACAAACAGGATTTACTACTTTCGTTTAAGGAAATTTCAGCATCGGCTTGAACCCACAATGAGGATGACGATTTCTTTTTTTTTTTTCTTCTTGCCGAGATGCGACGCTCGTCTCGTAATCGTTACATGAAAACACAATTAACAGCTATTACAATAGCAACGCAGGTTACTTCGACCGACAGTGAGACTGTCAACTTGCACGAAAATTTCGTGGAATGCATTAACATTTTCAAGCTGTCATCCCGATATTCTCGAAACAGGATAATGTTAAAGAACGCCAACATTCTTGAAACTTTGAAGATACTTTGGAAAAGTATTCAAAGGGTAGGTTTTATAATTTCCCTCCCAAGAAATTCATATGTTTCTTGTCCCCGAAGTAAAATTGCAGTTTCGACGGCTCACACCTAAATTCCTCCCCAGCGTCGATATCGTCAAGTAACCAAATAACATCCTCCGTCTAACGCACACATACACAGGCCGTTAAACTCCTGCGGGACAAAGAAATATTTCCTATTCCCTTCTCAAATCGTACACCGTTCCGAACGAATAAAAATCATCCGTTTCTTTCGCGTACTTTAATTGTCGGTAAATGTCGACTTCGTGCATGAACGCGGTCCATTGACAGCCACAGGCCACTTTCATTTCTCTATTCTCTGGCACAATCCTCTGGCCCGTTACACTTTCCTTCGCGGCCGGAGAAACAGCCGCACGCGGACAGATTGAAACTCTCGTTTTCAATATCTCCGGCTGCCTCGTATGCACGCACCGTAACGGGCAAATCGTGGCCTGCGATTGTATAACGCGGCCGCGACAACCACCGCTTATATGGTTCACGTGCTTTTGCATCTGTTACCCGATATCACGTATACGACGTACGTCGGGCAGCGGCCACTTTAATTAAACGATCGTATTTGGAAGAGCACGGCATCCGACCGCCCGTTTCGCCACGCTGTCGTAGGAGTTTTCAACGATTAGCCTGCTCCACCTGGACAGGGCAGAGAGGTAACGGCGCGATGCAGAGAAATTGATTGTCAACCGCGTTATCGCGTGTCTAATGCGTTTCCGTGGGACGCGTGTCTGGTCGGGTATGGCGGTGTTGTTTATAACAGGGGCCACGCAGGTGTGTTAATACGCGGCGAACGTTTGAACAGTGAAAATGTTCAGGTGGCGTGCATCGTTGTCGCGACGGCGTGGATATTTGTGGGTCCCCGATGTTCGATAAGTTCGGCGAATTTTCTGCACGGAAGTTGCGAGTAAGACGAGTTCGCGCGACTGCGTGAAGTGAATTAGGTTTGGCCGGTATCTGTGCATACGTGTGCGCGTTGGAAGTACTGAAACATTGATAAGGAATGTGGAACGTCTGTACGACGTCTCTGTGGCGATGATTTATTTATTCCTATCGAATTATTGTATCTCGCGGTTATTGAATATTTTCGTCGAAATTTATTCCACGCTTTTATTACGGTCGAAAGTGAGTCTTGTTACACGGATGATTAGAATAGCTTGGGTACGTGGGACGGGAGGGAGTACAGCACGGGCAAGTGAATGTTTCAATCTTGTTGCAAGTGTAGTTATTCCATCGTGAACTTCGGTTTATTCGACGAGAACTTATCAGCGGTAGGAGAAATCAGTGAACTCCTATTATATAAACGATCCAATTATCCAAATAGTCTGATCCAACGTTGCTTCTCGCAATTCGCATTTCTTTCTCCTCCGCGAATCGTTTCCGTTCGGTGTTGTATATTAATTAATTCGACGACACTGCGCATGGAAACGTGTACTGTCCCTTCGAGTTTTTTTTGATTTTCTTTCCTTTGGTTCAATTTTATATATTTTAGTTGATCGAATTGGTGGAACGGACGGAGAACTCTGGGACTATTCTGAATACGGAGAGGCGAATTATTGATTGAACTTTCTGTTTCTTTCCTCGGTGCAGAGGATTAAGGAAATATTTGAATACCTCTTAAGAAATTTACTTTCTTTTTGGCCCGAGATAGAGATTGAAAGTTACGGAATACATATTTTCCTCGTCGATGAAAATTTATAAGAGTGAAAGACGAGTGTAGCCTCGCTTCCAATTGTCAGTCTGTTTAATATTCAAACTCCATTTTCTTTTTCCTTCCCCGTGGCGAATTACAAGAATCTGATACAATGGATAGAAAGTAGGAGGCAGGGAACAGAAGCGAAAGTTAAACACGGCTCGGCTCTGAATTATTGACATATTAATAATATCGGCTGAATTTTTTTTCGACCGGTATAGACAACCGAATGTGCCTTTACAAATGGCAATCGGGGGCACGCCATTGGTCCTTTCGGTCGGTAGGAGCATTCAGAACATTGATATCGTAAATAGAAAGTGGAAGCAAACATACACAAACGATCGCGGTTAATTCTAGTTGGACCTATTAGTTACGCGTAAAGTTCACTTAAGCACGAGGATGTAATATGATTAATTAGAATGCGGAAAGGCGGCCAGTGTATATAGTAAACTCGGGATAACAAGTGTTTGGTAACACTGCTGATTGAGATTAAACGTTATTATTAATGAGCTCGGGCACACTAACTTCAGCACGAGTCCGTGTAACTTCATTTTGCATTGGAGTGAAAATTAATCTTTTGAACTTCGAAATCACGGTCGTCGAGACAAGTCTATTATTAGACTACGATTAAAGTGAAGATCGGATTTTGGTACGTCTTCGTGCGAACGTGATTGGTACGTGTATCGAAATGAGTAATACGGTTCCAAGTAAAATAATAATCTTATACGACATTAAAATGCCACATCATTTTTATATCTTTTACGCATAAAGTAAAGTTTAGAATTCATCGAGCCTCGCTGTCTGCGAATTAAAATCGGGATTGTAGTGCAAGGGTCAACTTGTATCCCCTCGGTGCGCTTGGCGTTAAAATGTACGCAATACATACATTTGTACGTATAGCTGTATTGGTCACCTAGAATAAATTGTATTCCCGTATCTATTCAAATATATATCCAGCAGTTTTAACGCGTGAAAGTGTTAAAACGCAAAAAAGTAAATTGCCCGCTATCGATCTTCAAACCTTCGAAAAAAGTCAGGAGTCCTAATCAAAGGAAATCAACAACAGAGCCACGAAGAACTTGCATGACCACTTCAACGAACAGCAATGATTTTAGATCTATCCACTTAAGGCGAATTAGTATAATCGAGGAACCTAAAAAGTGCGACTACCAGGACTTAATTAAAAATTCAGGTAAAATTAAATACCAAAATTAAAAGACCAAAGCAACATACAGCATTCAGTCCTAAGCAATTCTCTCTTTCAATTTTGCCGGAGAAAAAAACAATTTCTCACCCGCCTTACCAATTCTTTCTGCGAACAAATTTCGGTCTATCAAGCTTTCCGTTTAAATTCGGGCACAAAAGTTTCGCGGCTGACTAATATAATTGGGTATTACGTAGCTTATGGAGAATATTCCATAGGTTTGCTTCCGCTTCTTTGCTCGAGCGGCCGATTTAATTCTCGCGCTTTCACGTGTGGCCAAAGCTGTTACTAATTGCGCGGAAATATTCACAACCAGTTTCCTTCCGGCAGTGGTCCGGTTTCCTTGATCGAGATCATGGAATTTTGTAATAATAAAATTTATGACCGTTCATGGCGTCGTTTTTGAGCGGCGGCGAAGTCCCGTGCCCGATTGCAGGGCGCTTTCACGCCCGGAGAAAACCGACCTTTCGATAAGTATTCACAATGAATAGTTTCATGCGCGAAGTAGGCCGTGCTCGATCGTTTTCTCGTGATTTGAAGCATTGCCGAATTTTTCAGTCGCCCAGAAATTCGACACGGTTCATTTCAACCGTGATTTCTATTCCCATACCACCGCTATGATCTAGTGTCGCATCCAGTAACATTATTATGAGCAGAAGATATCGGCGATATTATTATATCATTATATTAAGCAACTTATTCGTTCATTATCTAAAACAGCATTTCACGTTCAAGTACTGCGGGATGTTATTCGATTCGGTTCGTAATTCGCATACAATCTTTGCGAAGTTACAGCTTTTATTAAGTTTCGCGTTAGGGTTATTCAGTTCTAAGTTCTTCGTTACCTACGAAGATATCACGCTTCTATTTCTGCATATAATATATAGCGCACCGGCAACGAGGTCTTAGGACATTTTACGGTATGCCCGAGGTGTCCTTATTCTCGTTCGGTATGCCCACGATACCTTGGGACCCCGCCAAATATGCTCCCGCGACCCTGGATCTCGCCCAGCACGGCCATGGAGTCCTAGGACATCGCGTAGTATGGATAAGGTATTTAGAAATCTCGTCCAGTATGACCACGGTGCGTTGGAACCACGCCAACCGTAATACCGAGGCCATGAGATCTCGTGCAGCACGACTATGGGGACCTAGGTTTTCGTATGTACAGTGCGACTAACGTGCCCTGGGTTTTCGTTCGGTCAGTACTACCGCGACGATTTCAGACCCCGACAAGTAGGCTTGTAAGGGTGAACTGGGTCGGGGTCCAAGAATTATTGGACTGAAATGATGGGCTGGTCTTGCACGAGTTACGGATTCAGATGCAAATCACGTGAGGGCTTCTAGATCCAGAGTTTACTCGGCCCGGATTTCGGGTTCAAGGGTTATTATTATACGAAGGGTCGATATGGCCTGGGTTTTAAGTCCGCGGGTTCACCCAGTCAGGATTGTACTCTGACCTAGTGTAGACTGTGCTCAAGGGGGTGGATATCCCACTGTAGTTCCTTGACCCCAGACCGCACCATCGAGCACCTCCCCCATCAGTTGACGAGTGCAGGTTTTCTTTCTGCGGATTGCATTCACTGAGACCCGACATCTCGCGATTCATTCTAAATTCTACTCTTGTTTCGGTTTTCTGTCAGTCATGATACCAACAAATATAGATACTTTAGAATGATATATGCCTAGGTATTACTATAACTTACTACTTATTACCAATTCCTCCAGCGTGTTCATTCAACTTCGACGCTATCCCCTTTTCACTAATTTCATATTTATGTCAAGGCATTCGTGCAAAGTGCAACGCCGACCGTTCTCTTGGGAACGTTGTGCTTTCTTGAGCGGAAAGTAAGAACGCATAATTGCAGTACGACGGTTTACAAGAAGTCGGCACGTTTATATAACAGAAGGGCCACGTGTTTATTAAGCCAGCAATCGTCGTTATGCTCGTACGTCAGATTACAATCGCTCCATCTCATTCGGCGTGACCGTCCGCAAAAAAGTGAAACTATGAAAGCCGCGGAAGCGAATTATTACACTTGGTAAACGAACTTCGTGAACGGGTCACGGTTACAGTATTACAGCCGACCATACGCCGAACAGCCAGTTTCGCGTTGGCGAGACTTGGCTGTCCGATGTGATTGCTGCCATTCCGGCAAGTCGAACGGAACGATCCTCGACGTTCGTCGAGTTCGGCTACGTGAACGCGATTCAGACAGCCGACAGCGCTGCGCGATGATTCAGCGAAGGATATGACCTAGGTGCCCGTCGAGTACGATGGAAATCGAAAATTCGCTCGCTACTGCCTCGCGATACTGTTACGTGCACACCGTGTCGCGCGAATGTTCAGGACCGCCGAGTATTTGACGCTCCGCTGAAATTTAATTACCGATTAACAACAATCGGATGTTGGAAATTTGACGGACACGTCGAGGCGACGTTAATTTAACCGCGTATCAGTTTCTGCGATGTTAATTTCGAAGGGGGGCTATTGTCGACAAGCTGTTCGACGTTTGTACAGCCGAGGAAGTGGTCCCAATCTTTTGACAGTCGGTGTACGCGGTTGCGTCTATTGCATTTGCCTGGCTGAGATCAGGCGCGCAACGATCGACGATTGCAAAAGTGAATCGGCGATTTCTTGAGCGTCGAAAGTCCTTTCCCGCGAGCTATAATCGCCGCGACTCTCGCCATGTTTAATCGACAGTGCACAGGGAGAGGAGAGCCGTACAGTGATTTGAAAGGATTTTAAATGTCAGGATCGACGGACCGGTATTAAATTCTCCGCCGATTTTGGTCTCATCCTGCTTCTTGTGACTGGGAGGATCGGGGTCGCCTATTCGCAAATGTTATAGGTTCCTTTGTACGTTTTGGTGGATTTATTTTGTCAAGGTGTTCCAATCGTCGGTCACATCCGAGGAATTCTCATTCGCGTGGATATCTTGTATAATTTAGAGTTTGTTTTATCCTTTGGCAGATTGGAAAGTTAAATTTCCCAACAATTGCACAGATCGAGCAACGATATAAATGCTTCATTGTAACAAGTATTTATTGCGAAATACGTAAAGGAGATTATCTCCTCTCCGCAGATAAACTCTGCGCTAAACGGTGGCGTTTATAATAAAATTATCTTGCACGGTGCGCTGCGAGCCGTGCTATCCGGCCATTTAATTACTATTTCAGGTAGCCGATAATTCTATTCGTGAGGTGAATTACTAATTTTTTACCCCACATTTACACACACCGTTTCATGACGTTTGCAGCGACACTTGAAATGCACGATTTTCTATCCGTTGGCGCGTCTAATTATTATTAGACTATGTTTAGATGAAATTATCTGAAAGAGATCGAAGCAACAGGCACACTCGCGGCGAAATATGTATCGCTTACAATTAGAAAATGTTACGGTAATGGTTTCACCACGGCACCTGCTTAACCTTGTTCGCGCGAGTTCTGTCCACGAATTTCAACTATCCTCCAATCTAACGGCCAGGGCGGGGTCAAAAATGTGTTCATGGCACCAGCGGACACGCGCTGATCGTAAGACGTACGTGGTAACGGTTCTCCGGCGTGCTGTGATTAAAAAATCCGGCGAATCGACGGTTTACAAGAGTTAGACAGGTCCCAGCAGCTCGGCGAGATCGTTGGGAAAAAAAAGAAAAAGAAAAGCTTACTTTCAATCGCGCGTAGCATTGAGCTCTCCCTCACGTGGAGCTCCACGTGAACGTAGGTGGCCGTTCTACAGAGTGGTGCACTCTCTGAAATGACTGGAATTTCAATTAAGAAATTCGCAAGCGAACGCGAGAAGAAACATTCTGTTATCATTTCCATCTTTTTCTTAAATTTCGTAATTTAATCGTCAAACGGGCCTGCAAAATATGGAAGCCTCAACAAGGTAACGATATTTAATTCATTTCATCGGGTGTATACTTTCGTCAGCAGACCCGAAGCAAGTTGTATTTAGACAGGAATGTTTATTTAATTAATAATACAGGTATTCCCAATGATATCTGAAGTGAAACGGAAACGACAGAGAGAAAATATCGATGACGAATTATCCCATGATAGCATATAAATTCTCGAAAATACGTAGGTGTTAAAATCCAAATAAACATTCCATTGCACTCGCCGTTTTGTGAAACACGAACAACCGTCCGGCTCATGACAAACATTATCGCGACTTCTCTTGAAAACGACATTTCGGGAAACGCAGACGCGTTTCAGAAAACTTGACACAAGACCGCTGCAGAAAGATAAATAAGCTGTTCAGAAACGATCGGATCTACCGTAAAAGTGTCGCAAGTACGGTTCGCGAATCGCCACTTTCGCAAACGTGTCCCGTCTTCTTCCACGATCGCTGTTCGTCGACGGGTACAAATTTCTTTTCCAGAAAATCGACGATTCAGCTGCAATCGGGCACACTCGACGCGGTACATTTCTACGTAAATGCAACTCCCATTAACGAATGATTTAGTTCGGCGACCGGTCCGGCAACGGTTGATTAGCGAACGCTCAACATCCGTTTTCCTAATGCAGGCTTCTCTCGCGACACACTCGCTTACGCAATTCATTAGAGTCTCCTCCGGCAGGGTTTACGTACCCATCAGCAGCACACCGCAGACCATCTACGCGATCACCTTTATTAGGCTGTTAACCTGGCGGTGGTTGTCTCGATTTCTGTCGAGGGGAACGTTCGCCGTGTATCGATAGTCGTGCCTCTGTGCCGGCCAACTCTACTTCCATCAAGGCTCCGGGGACACTAATTGGAGATTGTTTGTCAAGGCTTCCAGGTTTCGTGGACATCGTTTAATGGAGTAGATAGACGGTTTCGTCATTTTCAACGACAAGGAAACTGCTCCTCAGGTTTTACGATCGACGAACGGACGATGGGACATTGAAATTTCGAGAATCTCGGGTGGCTCGCCGATGCAAATTTATGATTTAGAGAACTGGCCTGCGCTACTATGTGTTGCACCGCCATTCTCGCTTTCGCTCTTGAATGAAACGGCGATTTTTTTTTTGTGGCAAACGTTTCCCTTGGTTAGAATGGATTATGCAAAGCGGGCGCCTTATGTTAATGGTACAATTGGGTAATTTCTAAATTTGAAACACCATTTAGTTACGGTGGCCGCTATTAATAAAGCCAAATTCGTTTTTCGTCCTTGTCGATGCGAATTCGACGATACATTCTTAATATAGTAGTTCATGATACATAACGAGAGGAGGAAAAGGTAGTTGGCCTCTGGGTAAATCAATTTTTATGCTCGCAACCCTGGAAATCTGGATGATGAGTCAATCTCTGTTCCCCACTCGAACATTGAAGGGAGATTGTTCCGCGGTCGGCTTTTTGACACATGGTTTTTTAAAACGAATGATAACTTTATTGGCCGAATGTTACGATGTATGGTATAGTTGCATCAATGTTTGCGCAGTATCAAAGGTGGTTTTTAAGGATGTTTATTGTTGTTGTTCGTGAGCTTCCGGCGTCGATTAAGAAAAGTTCCAACGCTGAACAGGATAAACGTACGAGGCGAGCAAAGATGTGTTACTCTTAAAAGTGACGTTGCTCATTGTCGATCACGTTACAACATTAAAACAGTCTGTTCTCAAGCGAGGTATTTAGTTGCTATAAATCATTGGCAAATACGTTATTCAAATAGTAGGTGAACCTGCTTTCAACAGGATATATTTTTGTTCGTGTTCTGCATTTCATTTGCTAGATACCAGTTTTTTCTCCTCTCTTTTGCACGGATTGTACGACTATGTCGATTGTCAATATCTTGGTCCAAATAAGTCATATCACCGTAGGTATCTGCTTAAAAATTCATTGTCTTATTTACATTTGTAAGGACTGAGTCAGATTAATTCACCGTTCTTGATTTTTAACCTTTGCGTTTGCAAAAATTTCCCCACCGAGTGGCGACCTACTTAAAAGTTTAAACGGCGACAGAGAATTTTTCGGCCACGTGCTCACGTATTAAATGGTTCCCGAGTTTTGATTCGCAGTTTATTTTGTCGTTCTAATGTGACCCAGTGTGATTCACCTTCCACTTCGACTTCACAGTTATACACCTTTTTTTATCCCCTTTTAAGGAACTATTTTAAAGTTGAAGTTAACTTCCTTAACAATTTTCACGTTACGAATATACAAAATCATAGTAAATATATTAAACATTCGCAATAAACATTAACTTAGCTAGACAACTCTGGACAACATCGACACTCTCAGAAGGCTAACGTGAACGTGGTAGAAAGATATAGGTATTTAAATTTTATTAGAAACAATTAAGACAATAATAATAATACTACAATCTTCAACGCCTCGCTCCCGTCACTATAATTCACCACCCAAAAAATACAATAAAATTGTGCACGCTTTAATCGGCAATTCATTCCCCACCCTTGAAACATCTTTTCTCAACATCCCCGTCGCGGTCATCCTCAACCACCGCGGACTCTAATCGTTTAACAAGCGCCCCCCCCCCCCCCCCAAGGATAAAAAAACCACATCTAGACCTCAAAATTGCAATCCGCAACGGAAAACAACCATCTTGCAAATCTGACAGAATTAAATGTCTACCGCTACGGTCATCGACGGAGGAGGACAAATAGGATCGTCGAGGACAGAACCATCGAAGACGATCACGGTCCTCGATCACGGTTGATAATGAGGTGTCGATAGGTGGATCGAACGCATAAAAACGAGCGCGAATAGCGCCGAAGGCGACGATGACGACGATGCGCGCCGCCCCGATGACAGCGTTGTACATTACGTCGAGGACGAAGGAGTCAGAGAAGCACACCGAGCAAGCTGTACACTATACAGTGTACCGAGGTCTACCTCTCGGTATACCTGTGGAAGCATAGAGCGTTGATACGGTGAAAGCTGATATTTTGTAACACTCCTGTCGTTCCGTTCCATTCCATTTCATTTCACTTCATTTCATTCCATTCCATTCCATTCCATTCCACACCATATCATACCATACCATACCATACCATACCATACCATATCATATCATATCATATCATATCATATCATATCATATCATATCATATCATATCATATCATATCATATCATACCGTATCATACCATACCATACCATACCAAACCATACCAAACCATACGAAACCATACCAAACAATACCAAACCATATCATACCATACCCTGGTATTGCCCAGTGCAGGCAGCCGTTCGCGCGCTCGCTAGTCTCTCGAGCATTCGCTCGTCTCGCGTAATCGAATGCGAGAACTCGGTGCCGCGCCGGCAGCACAATGGTAGGCGCACCCAGAATACATTTTTCTCTTTCCTCGCGTCTGCGTTCCGCGAGATTCTCGTTTTCTTGGGACCGGTCGGGCTGATAGTCGTGATCCAGGTTACAGGTAGCCGGCGCGGAGGGCAACGCTGCGGGATCGTTGCCGTTCGAAATGGTATTTTCAATGAAACGATTCAGATGTCTGGCAGGGTGGCGTTTCGTCTTATGGGGTTGGCGACTTCGGGACATGTCCGCAACTCTTGAGCTTGCTACGTTGTGGGATTGGTTATGGAAAGGTGTTTCGATGCGGTGATCTCTGGGGAAGATTTTCGCGTGGAATTCCGTGAGACGTAATGTGAATTGCGGCGCGCATCGTTCGAGACAGCATTGATAAATGTGGTAAATCGTTTGCGAAGTTTGGTAGGGGGAATAATGTTGCATAGTATGTTATAAATGTTATTACACGAGGTTTCGTCTGAGGGAAAATGATATATTTACTTGCGCAACTTCGCGAGAATCCAAAGTAAAAACAGTACTCGTACGATATGATCTATGATTAATGATTACTCGTGTATGTATGATACCTTGGGACAAGGTGTAAGAGATACTTGAACTTTTCTATAGTTTTACACGTGGCTTTGCGAAAGGTAATGTTACGTAGCTTGTGTTTAGGGACACTTTTGAGATTTTTATTTAATCTGTGTGAAAATCTTGGGCGTCTAAGGTTGTTTGCCATTTACGATGACGAGATTTTCATTACATGTAATAGATTTCGTTAATACGTGGCCATCAACTGTGCGTGTTGAAAAATGTTATTAGCTACCATATCATAAATGTTCTGAGGAATGACGTTTCGATGGTACGTGCCTTAGTATCTCCTGAAGTTTTGTAAGATTCTGTGTGAAAGGCGTACTGCACGGTAATTATTCTCGAGGATGGCGTATTAGAAGGCACTTGGCAGCTTCTGTAATTCTTTCTAACTCTGTGTGAAAGGTAATGGTGCGTGTTATGTGATGATTGTTTTCAAGGGTGAAACGTTATTAAGTACCTTGCAGTTTTTATAAAGTTGTACGATCTAATGCCAAAAACTGTGCTACGTATTACGTAATTATTCTCCTCTGGAATTCTAACACACTTAACATCTTCTGTAATATTTATGCTGAACAAAGGGTAACATAAATTCTCCTGATTTCGTAAAGAAATAAGCATAAACCATTTTACGAGGAAGACTCGATTACCTTTAATAATGAAATTTTACTCGATTACTAACTTAGGTATTAATGATTAATTATTTATTTTCCAAATCTGATTATTATCAATCTTTCATAAGCAGTCGCGCATCAATAAGTACTTTATACTAATAATCATTTGTTACATACTGATGTCACAATATGGTATGTAACGAAAAAATTGATCGTTATAAAATTAATTGTTTTACTCGCTCGTAAACAAATATTTTGCAAACGGAGCCCAGCAATTTGTTTCAATTCTAAAAATCCGGTATGATTATGTGTAATTACGAGTGAAAGGCTACGCCAAATATTACGCGACTAATGTCCTCCAGGGTGGCGGCTTCGCGTCTTGTTCAACTCTATGAGAATCTGGATGAATCATACACAGAATACGGGAACTTGACTTCACGGTCACATTTAGAATAAGAAATGTGTGTGGTCATTTAGCCGGTTAGACCATTAAGCTCAAACCGAACTGAACGAAATCGAAAAATCTAATTTTCTGGTATTATGCGGGACGGTTTTAAAAGAAAAATAATACACGTACGTAAACTTGTTTCAGAATCGTGATGATTCGATTCAGAGATACAGATATGAATATGTTTGTCGTGAAAGGAACTATGAACAAGAAATTATGTACAAAGATTGCTTTGCACGATAGTCGATCGTAAACATTAGCGTGACCAAAAATAAGAGAGGACTTCAATCGAGAATTGTGTTCGGTTTCCTTGGCCCTGAATTATGTTTCTCGATTCAAAGTTACTAAATGAATGAAACTATTCCTTAAAAAAATTGGCAATAGTGGTTTAATACACTGCGCACAATTCATCCAATTTATCATTAATCATCGGATTGTCATCATTAATCATCAGAATTTAATGAATCAGTGCCTTCTGTGAATTCTGGAGTGAATTCCGGAGTGTCCCGATCATAAACATGAATATTAATATTACCTGCCAGACGAATCCCTATAATTCTGCGCTCAATAACAAAATTGAATATCATTCTCTAATAAAGCCCTATTATATGTTTTAACGAATACCAATTTTTGTTCAACCTTTGCCCGACGTATCCTATTACATTTTTCACGCAGAAAATTCGCATTCATCGCGCGTGATTATTGTGTAAATGCGAACAGAATAGTTTGCCTGTCGGGTGTGGATTTTCCCGGTCCATTATTTAATCAAAATACATTCGAAACAAAGAAATGTTGGATAAAGGCTGACGAAATTTTGGGATTCCTCGTGCGACCGGGATCTTGATCTACAGTCCAGTTAGTCCACATACAGAGAATTCTGATAAGTCGTTGTCTACCTTAATTTGCATTGACCGGCCATTCACGGCCTGTTCAAATATTATTCGACGATCTTCAACATTGACCAATGCTGTGCTCGTATCGTCGATGTAAATCACGTCCCAAAGTGCAACTATTCCAAAGATGGACGAAACGTGTAGCGATTCCTAGGAAAAGAGGCGCTTCCGCTTGAAACTGGTTTTAAAGTGCCCAACAATAAATACAGAGGGAATTCTTGGATTTACATTGCTCTGTGACGCGCGATATCAATATTATTTGCCAACGCGATTAGGGCTATTATCTAGTCGCGTCTATCAGCAGGTGGGACTTTTAGTCGCGCGTTCTTCTCTGTGCTTCACGTTACTTTAAATCGAACCACTGTTGTTGCTCCGTTGTGTATCCTTTTTTTTATACAAAATAATGCTAGACCAAAGCTTTGGTAAATAACTTTTTAGAATACAAGAAGATATGTGTAAATCTTACAGCTACGAACGAATTTGCCACACTTGCGTCCCTCGAATATTTAATTAATCGTCTATACTGCAGGTGTATTAATCTTTCAGGTGCCCGTTTGTGTACGTAACGCAAAGTAAGCAATACAAAAATATTATTTTCAATTGCCACTCGAAAGTCGACCAGGTATCGATCGATCGCGTCAAGTGACGGTCAGCCGGATCGGCTGTCACATGCTTTAAATATTCAGTGTCGGAAAATGTGCGTAACCTTGACACGTAGCTCAGAGACTGCAATCTCCTCGACAGAGGTGCGTTTTAAACGCCATTCGCGTGTATCTACTTTGCAAACTATTCAGGCGACCATTGAAAAAACAGTTTACCTTTAACGCAAGATAAAGTGAAACCATCCAGGACAACTGATAATCAATTTTGTGAATTTTATTGCATATTCAATTTTCTACACCCGATTCACATTTGCGTACTTAATTTCTTTTATCTGTGTTTCCGGAATTATCTGATTAATTTTTACAGAAATAAATTCAGAGAGTAGAACATTGACAATTCCAATTAATCTACCTTCACCTGCAAAGATCCATATTGGGCATTAAGATTCGTAACGAATCATTTAAATGGGGGTGTTTCCCTTCTTTCAAGTATTACGACATTGAAAACAACATAAAAAAATTCGTCGAATTAGCGTTACGAAAGTAATACAATCTGTTGTACCACAATGTTGCACTTGCTTTTCCCACATTTTTCTCTGTTCAGTCATTTTTCGTTCGCTTTTTCTTAATACATCGGGTGCACAGAACAAAACTTGCCCGCGGTAAATCTACCATTCCCATTCACAAACATGCCGGACACCATAAAAAGGCTATCAAGCACCACCTTGTCTCTCACGTACCGCCTAGTGCGTGCCTATCGAGTGTTACATACTATAAAACCGTCCCGTTAACCGCAAAAATCTCTCATTCACAAAGATTCCGATTAAACGCCGCGAACGAATCCAGCGACTGTAACATTAAATATCTCCGCACATTCCCACGCGCTATCTAATCGGTCCGCCTCTTATAAAATATCGGATGCACACCATAAAACTGTCTTATTATCCAAAAACTATCCCCCCCGTTCACGAGCGTACTCACGCGCGAACCAACACCGCCGCGGGAACAACAATTCCACGCCAATTTAGATACCAGCTTTCCCACGAAGCGCCTCCAAGTCGATTTATAATAGAAGCCCGGAATCATAAGGCAGGCGAGCGTAGTCATGAGCGAAGTAACGAGCACCGTTTCGTCCGTTGCCCGGTATTCAAGCCCCGTTGATTTATTTATTTCAGTTACGCTGCTTACATAATGCAACCGCCGCGCCGAGCTGCCCGCGTTAGAAACGCTCCGCGTTCTTTCGATTTCTTTCGTTAATTGCGCGACAGAGAAGCGTGCGCTCCGCCACGACGGACATGCTCGCCGCTCCAATATTATTACATAAAACTTTTCAATTCCCGGCGAGAAAATCGGTTCGCCCGTACGAATCCGCTCGCGCAACGCCGCCGTCCTCTTCGTCGTCGAGTCCAGAGGGTATCGGCGGAGCCTTGACGGGGCGACGTTCGCGTTCGCGGCGTCGACGGTTACTCGTGAGAGCGTATCCACGGAGTGAAAGAACGTTAGGACCGACACGAAATAAGGGGAAAAAAGGCGAGGAAAAAACGTTTACTTGGCCGAGCGGAAATTGATTTTGGAAATTTGGCACGACGGTGGGCGGCCGTCAGATGGACCGTGTCGTTGGATAATTGCAAGGAAAGAGGTGGAAGAGAACAGGAAGAAACTATTGGGCGGAAAAGATTTTCCACGATTGAAAGTTGCTTAACAACACGCGGAGCGTAAGTCCGCTTCCTGGTGGACGATTCGCAAGGGGGCTCGAATGCCTGGTTAATTGCTACGTCGCGTCGATAATTGATAGATTTCATACGTCGGCGTGCTGCTTCCGGAGCGACCGGATAGAATTGGTCTAATGCTGCGTGTTTCGAATCGTGGGAACCGGTGTTTCAGATTACTCCCGCTGGAACGTGTTCCCCTAATCGTTTGATAGAACGCGCGGTGAATTCGATGCAAATTAGGGTCGCAGTTTCGCGTTGAAGTGTGATGGAGTGGTTGACGCATTTAAGGAATCCTTGGAGTGACCGGCGTGTATCGTTAATATTTTCGCGCGCTATGTTTTTCAAAATTGTTGGAACGCAAACATGGCTCTGCTAATCTGGATAATCGAAGTGTCAAAATTTATGAACGTTCGCCAAGGCTTGGTCGAAGAATCCGATAAATCTGTTTTTCTTCTTGCAAAGAGACGCACAAAACTCCAAGTGACACCAAATGACCAACAGTCTTGGTTCTGTAAATTTTGAAGAAAAACAAAGATTTGGCTATATTGTTTTTGTAGTAGAATGTTAGATCTGCCGGTTGCAAGATGACACTGAAATTAATTCAGTTCTCCGATAATAAAACTTTTTTACGTAGTAAATTTTGGCGTAGTATATTTTCGTATGAGAATCGCTTTAAATTTTCAAGCTTATCGAGACCTCTTTACGTCGAGATGCACACGAATCCTCCAATAACAGAATCGACAAACAAATGCAGTTAAGATGCCGCAGTTTGTTAGAAACGTCTCGTTAAGTGGTTCGTCACCGTGTGTAGGAACCTTGCCAAGAAATGGAGGCCAATTAGCAGCATGCAAATGGGATTCGACGCGAGTCAAAATACGCAACAGGGTCTTATTGATTCATGATGCACCGTTCACGGTAATTCTTGGGGGTCTCTTGAGCTTCTAGTTACGTTCGAAGCCGAGCTCAACGCAATTGTGCGGGTGTTTCAATGGAATCGTGAACCGTGCACGCGCGAGCACGGGAACGAGCACGGACTTTTGCAAAACAGTTATTTCTCCATGCAACTCGGCCATTATTAAAGATAATGGTTACTGTTATAATGACGAACTAGACGGGACGCGTACTTACGGGTATCATTTGCAGCTGTTACTTTTATAACCGCTATCCTTGGAAAAAAGTGCTATATTTATATTCTGCGGTACTCAATTGACACGTTTAACCGGGCGAATGTATAAATAATGCACTCGGTCGGAGATGCGTGCCGAAAACAGCGGATAAATGTGTCTCGTATCTAGCCTTAACTTTTGGCCATTTTTCTGCGACGCGAAGATTCAGGTTCAGATAGGTTTTGTTTCGCTCGTACGGTGAAAGAGATTTTTGTTCGTTTTGAAATATCTCCCGTGCGTTGTTGTTGGCGCATTGTTAACAAAATATACTCAGCTTTGTAGCTCGTGTATCGCAAAAAATTGTTATTATTGCATTCGAAGCGGCTTTTGTTACGTTTGTTACTTTTTACATTCAAATAATATGGATTAGTGAATTTTCGGGGGGGGGGGGGGAATTTTTGATCGCATCGTCGGCCTGTATATGGTAAAAGACAAACGACTGGCGTTGCTTCTTTCACCGGTCGACATTCTTTTAAGGAACGTCAAAAATATCAATATCTCACACTTATAAAAGTGTGTGTTTAACAATTTTATTTGGTGGTTCGTGAATGTCTTCGCGTGTGTTTGCAAAATCGTTGGCTAGCATTTTTATTATCCCTATTGTACACGTTGGTTCATATTGCGCGGCATTTCTTTAAGCCGAATGCGAATATAAAACGTTAAATACTATAGCAATTTATGCAGCAAGTGTTTTCCAACTAGGTTTTGCATTACGCAATTTATCGACAATTTCCATCGTGGTCGTGTTCGTCCCTTCCGAAGGGTCGAAAAGTGAAATTTTACTTTCGCAGAATTTGAAAAGCAAACTGATGAGCATAGTGATTAATGCGACACTTAATATTACGAGTTCTGTCTATATTTAACGCGGGCTCGCGTACAGACTACACGGAGCTAAAAGAAATCAATAAAATTGATGATATGCAGGCCACAATTTGCCAGAAGTCCCAACGAGATCCATAAATAGTTTTACGACTTAAAGGATCAAATTGGAATAAAACACGGGACGCATCATAATATTAGCACTTAGCAAACATCAATTAACCAGCCTCGAAATCCTTTTAAAGTTCAAGCTGCCCATCCAACGGAAACTGTCCACTTCATCAAACATTCGTCCCACGTACAACGTCTATTCCTTATCAAAGCCCACGAATTCGTCAATATTAATTGTCAAAAATGATTTGCATCCGAGAAACTACTACAAAATAAACCAATACCACGATACTTCTTATAGATAAATAACTAAATAACATCAGCACTGTACGAATTTTATTACAGCAACTACTTTTCTCGAGATTCTCACAAAATCTGGTACTTAACAATTATTTACTAGCGAGAACAGTGAATGTCCACAGAAATATCACTTTGTTACTGTATTTATCTGTATTTCAACGAACTTATAAAAAAAATGTCTCTCCGCATCTAATAACAGTATAATCTACCCGAGAGCAAGGGTTAAAGTTCGTTCGTCGAGAAAGGGGGCCGGAAACCACGGCGGGTCGAATCACGGAAACGCGTCACGAAATTTTTGAATTTATCGCCCTTCCGTTCCGCTCGCCGCCGTTAATAAAACGTATCCATCTGATTCTGGTTGCCCGTGAATATACAGCGAGCTGACGTTTTGGTTCGCGTTACCTTCCAGGCAGATATCCATCTTGGATCCTCGACACAATTCGGCACCGAAACACGTCCTTCATTTCGTTTCATTTCACGTTCCACGCGGCGGCGAACGACGGGCCGGATAAGATAAAGTCGTTTTCACGCTCCTTCAGTTTCGGACTTGCTCGATTCACCGTGGATCCTGGGTTTACGCAGGCTGAATGCGGGTCAAGGTTGAAAATCACTGCACACTCGTTCCTTGAGACCGGTTGCCCCTGTCTTTTTGCTTTAAAAAGTGCGTCGAAGTGGTCGAGGCATTGTCAAATAGGTATTGGGGACTTTTTTTTTGGAAAATACTATGGAAGTGTAACAGATTTTTTCATATTGGCTTGTAACTATTTTTACGAGGCACAGAACGTGTGACGTAAAGGTAATGGTTAGATTTGACAGAGATTTTTCAGGTAGGATACTCAAAATTTTATGTAGGACGCCAATTATCAATTGATGTAAAATTGAAAACAACGTAGGTTTACGTTTTTATCGTGTTAGAATGTATTATTTGAATATAGTAATGTTTTACAGCTGCACAGCATTTATTAGCTGTTTAATATTTCTCATTATTAATGGCACCGTAAATATATTTTTCATTTAATAGAGAGCATCTTGCTAAGAATTATGTAAGAATTGTTATAAATTATTATTAGGAAAGGAATCACAATTGTTATACACTGATTGCCCGTTAATTAGATGTCAAATTAAATTTCTTAGGATTTTATTTGATGAGTGTTGGAAATGATTAAGATTATTTCATTACAATGATTAATTAATAAAGTGGGCTATCAGTTATTTTGTAGGAAACGGTTATTAAGTACGGGGTAAATAACATTATACTATAAATGTACCTTCTGTGTAGTACGTACATATATGAAGTTTCAATTGGCCTACAATTTATTACGTAGCTAAGATTAGAAGGTTAATGTTTTTCCTTATTTGATCTTCCTCTTCCTACATACAATGTACTGCACGCTATGCTGCGGTTTCGATAACTAGGAACTCGACCATGAAGAAATGGAATCGCATACCACAATTGCACTGTCTTCAATTGTCAATTAATTGTACGCTTTTATTTTATTACTGCCATTCCTTAGCTTCATATTTAAAAAAATTAAAATTGATATTCCCTTTACAGTAATAACTTTCAACGGAATTTATTATTAAAATTTCATTAATTTCTTACACTTCACTGATACAGTAAAAACAATGTCTGGGAAATATTGCGGCGGAAAATTAGTTGAGAGAACTGACGTCTATGAATGGAATAATTCTTTAATACACATTCTTAGCAAAATCACAATTGTAGAATCGTATATGTTAATTTCGAAAGTCGTGTGTTCATTGTGTTCTTCATCAAATAATTAAGTAAACACTATGTTCTACTTTCTGGCTAACTCGCTGAGCGAAGTTTCATACAGGTTATTGTAGGTAGACATTACATTCTCCCATTACAATCGAGAATGTCATCATTTGCATTCATATTGTCTCTTGGGCAGCGAACGAAAAGAAACTCGCGTATGGTAGTTATTCCGCAAGCACGCCGCGCGTTTCACAATTCTATTTTGATTGTAATTTACCATCAGGATCAGCAATTACATTAACAAGACTGTCACAATACCCCTTACATGCTAATAAAACAGTTTGCACATATGTCAATTACGTTTTGGTACTTCCGCTTGCGATTCGTGCAAACCGTTTGCCAAACGTTACTAAACATTTCCAAACAATTTCCTATATCTTGACGTAACAAAATGTGCATTCCTCTGTTCTATTGAAAGAATCTCGGGGCTTTTACAATTCTATCGCGAAGTTGCTAAAGGTAATCGATTATCTTGAACCTTCGTCCTCTTTAGAATACAAAACAATTCAATTTAATTCACGCAAATAAATTAAATACCATTAAAAATGTTGTCAAATAAAAGTTCTGCCGTTACGTATTTAAATAAAATTACACAATTCTTTACACGCATCGTTGTCATTTTGATTCCTCGCTGAAACAGATCTATACGCGCATCAGAAATATGCACACGTAATGCTCGGGGTGGTTATTTCGCTTCCTGATTTGTAAGTGGAGCAAAATATTCGATCAGCCCAATGATCAATGATACGCGGTCCGTTCGAGCATGTCGCTTGCCGACTCGAGTCACGGTCGAAGTGAAATTGGTGTTGTGATCAACATTGCGAAATGTGCATAAGAGCCTACTTAAGGTTCGGTTTAGTTCGATACGGGTCAAGGTTGAGCCATCGCAAGACAACCGGCACAGAAGCGAACTCAATTTTTCGACACTCGCGAATCCCGAACACAAAAGGTGTTGCCCGAGGTCGATTACCGTAACGGCCACCTGTCCCTATCTTAATTACCATAATTCCCGCACGCATAAATTATCGTAACAGGCGAATCTCAATATCGATCGTTCCGATTGAGAGGTCCGCCTCGGCAAGAAGGTGATCCCCGAACTGCGATAAGAAAAAGGGAACAAACAGGAAGACCTTTCAGCGCAAAGGTTTCGTCGCAAAAGTCAAAATAGGAGGGGAAGAGAAACTATTCTTAGGGAAGGAAACGAACAAACGAACCCAGGAATTTCTTTGCAGGATACGTTCGTCGAATCCATCGAACGTTCGCCGAGCGTGTACACCGTCGGGTGAAAGGGACAACGTTCCGAACGCATTTCATCCGAACGGTATCGCGCCGCGGAACAATATAATTGTCTGGTCGAACGCGATCAGAACGTCGCCGCATGTGGACACGAAACGATTCCCGCGGGACGGTCGGCCCACCGTAGGCAGATAATAATTGTCCGCGTATCTGTCCCCATTGCCGAGGTCGTTAACGTTGCACAAACGCGTCGATTGCGACCGCAGGAACAGCTGAAAACTTGGTCTGGGAGGGTGTCCTTGCGTAGATAGGTCCCGCACGAGTGATTTTTCGCGTCGTTACTAGTTGCATAACGCGGCTCGCGATTGCGGGTGTACGCGATACCTGGCGATAGGCGACGATCCACCGGTGACATCCGTTACGCAATCGAATTTTCTTTCTTCGTTTCCGATTAACGTTGAAAAGGTCGCCTACCCGCCGTTCTAGCCGTTTCGTTCCTGCCCGCTACGTTCCTGTCCCCGCTAATTTGTCACGTTTGCGGTGTAAAAATAGCTTCAGAGATTTCTATTTTTGGATATTATTTTTGTCCCCCCGTTTTTTTTTCCTCGCAAATAACCTTCGACGAATTTTCTCTCGGTCGTTTTTTTTTTTCTTTCTTTTTTTTCTTATTTTTACGCACGACGAGGTCGCGGGTCGCAAACGCGACGATAGGATTTTTCGACGTCGGGAATCGACGCCGTCTTCGGGCGTGACGCGACGGTTTTGAAAGTGAAATTTCGTTGACTTTTTTTTGGGGCGTAGCACCCACGGTGGACGGATTGTTCGCGGTAACGAGATAATGCCGATTCTTGTTCAAGGCGGAATACATTTGCGGGGACATTTACGTAATCGAACTTTCTTCCATTTCGATTATAATTGAAAAGGTCACTTGCTTGATATATGTGCCGTTGCTTATTCTTGAGGAAGTCACAGCTGCGCGAATGGGGTCCTCGCTAAATCAATTTTAGTATTTTCACAATAATACAGACAGCAATGTTATTGACAGCAACAATATATACAGGTGCTTTTAAGTATATTAATAGTTGATCGGCGAATGAAATATTGCGGGGAACATAAAGATAAATGGTATTTAAATTATACAATATCCTGATCGCTTTATTCGTTAGCGGGGCAAGCTAACTTTAAGCGTTTTTGCAAAGATTTTTTTCAAATGAAATCATGGCCAGTGAACACATGTATCCTCCGTGCAATTAAAAGCGACAGTTACGAAATTGCCCACCGCCTCGGTTTCATGCCGATGCAAGAAATACTCTGACACCCTTTAAATCTCTGCTCCAGATACGAGCCAACAACTCTTGCATAAGCTTTATCGGCGCACGAGTTACCATTGAAATTGTTGCAAGAAACACACCGATCTTGTTCCTTCGTGACCAACCATTTCCGTTCTTTGCATAAGCGTCGCGGTTTCTTAAGGCCAGCTGCGAATCATAAGACGCGCACGATGCCTATCGTTCTTTCCTTTTTAATTAATCAAATGAAACATTTTTAAGACGCACACGATACCCATCGTTCTCTCTCTTTTAATTAATCAAATGAAATATTTTATGGCTTATCTCAGTTAAATTCGGTGTTCAGTAAACCCATCGGCAATTCTGAAGAAATTTGCATTCAGTAAAATTGCCTATCGATGCGCAATATCTTGTAATACGTAGGATCTTTTAAATTTTGTATTATTTTGCTTCGGTAATATTTGGAAATAGTCCATGGGTGTTGTAAAAATGAAAGAAATGAGGTATCGTAAGAAGTCGACGTAATTACGTGTACGGTAGTTGGTGTGATCAGATTAAAAGCAAACAGTGCCGAATATTCTTCGTAGCCGATGGATCGATGTGGCTGGTTCCTGTATCGTTCATTTGACGTGGGAACAAATTTAAAACACGTTTGCCAGCATTCATAAACCACGTATCTACGGTTACCAATTAAAATGTTGTCCGCTTATTATTTATATCCACGATCGTGTGACGGGAAAACACATGTATCACCGAAGAACGAGTTCTCTGGTTAAGCCCAATCGAGATTCATAAGTATTATTAATGACAAAGTGGCAAAGAAAATTTCCCCAACTCTCGATCTCATCTCTGCAATAAATTGGAAATGAAACGGACACCCACGGTTGTGTAACGTTCGACACTCATTTTACTGATTATAATTTCAATAAAGATGTCAAGTTCTAACGAACATTTTTATATAAGCACAATTCCCGTGTATACTCTCTGGCTAATCTAAATTAATCCGTCAATAGCGCCACCAATATCATAATAAACCAGTCCCGCGAAATGATTTATTGCTTCACAAATAAATTGCCTCTTACCTATATCAATTAACATTTTCTCGTGCGTCCACGAAAAGGAAATGGCACGATTCACGATCTCCCGGTTCAACGGTGCCGAATAGCACGTATTATGTATTACCATACGGATCGAGGAGTTCGGAAAAGAAATTCTACACTATGCAGCATCGTTGTCACACGATTCGAATAATCGTGCCAAACTATGCGCGCACAGAATCAACCACCGACGTTCACGACCGAAATATCTGGTGATCTGCTCGATGATCATTCAAGGCGACCCGGTACGGTGTTCCGTGAAATAGATTAACCCGTGATAAAGCGGACGAAATACCGCTTCCATCGGCAAACGCGTCCAAGGTGTCGCGTACGGATATTGGGGCGCAATCGTTCGACAGCAAACCGCGACCCTACGACCAACGCTGTTTCTGGAACAATCGCGATACGTGTGTCTTGTCCGCTGTCGAACCAGGTAGGCGCAGTTATTAACGCGATACCGTATCGCGGAAGTCGTAAATGCGTTGCCGCAAGAACCAACGAGCAGGCTGTGGCACGCGGTCCAGAAATTTACGCTCGAATCGTACGGTCGTGTAAACGACATACGTACATAGACCGGATCGTGACCGGCCACCCATTTCCCCGATACGCGTGCGACTGTTGTCCGCCGGGGACACGCGAAAAATCGTAATTATGCGGCAGCGATTTCTGTCGCAACTGAAACACGAACCGATGGCCGCGAAAGTGCCGACGCGTTTCGCGGCTGACAGCGTTATTTTTTCATCGCGTTCCTCCTCGCATACACACGTTCGAGCGTAACGAGACGGGCCGCAAGAAAGTTTCGGCGTCGTCGTCACGGACGTTCATTGATGCCCGCGGTTTGCGCGTCGCGAATCGTCGGGGTATCGTTTGGAATCGATGTGACGCGACTTTTCCTTCGGTAATTGGTCGCGAACGGTATGGCGTCCTACGTATGGAGAAATGCGTTGCCTCCTTCAGGACACGCATCGTGCACGTATGGCGGCGATAAATGAAACTTTTTCTTGGCTAGTGAAATATCCAATGGTCGATAATTTTGTATACTATTTCTGTGCAATTATGCACGCGCGTCACTAGTTTCTCGCACCCCTTATTAATTGCTCGACTGTCACCCACCGTTCGCTACACCCCGACGACGTTTATGAAACGCAATCGAATTTGCAGAAGCGGAGTCGAGCCGTCTTCTCTGGATTCGTGAACGTTGCCCTTGGACCGGCTGAAATTTCCTCTCACTAATAACACCGCGGTCTCGGTTTTCTCAAAACGACGATCGTCTTTCTTAAATTGGTAATTCCCGTGTCGTGAATCGTTCCGCCCCGGGGCGTACTCGTTGGAAAATCGGAGACCAGAGATGACGGATAACATCGTTCGAGGCACATGGAACAACCATCGCAGGCCGATTTCCATAATCCCCCACCCTCGAATTTGAAATATTTATAAAAGCAAGCAGCGCGGACGATCGCGATCGAAGTTGACATTATTTATCCCTGTTTCGCGGCCGCTTCACGCGATCGTGGTTGCATCCGGTGTTTCAATTTCAGGTTCGTAATGTTTTATGCATAATTCCTTTTATCGCGGGGCGTTTTTCGGTCACCGTTACTTTTAACCGGTAAACACGGGTAGCAGGCTAACTGGTCGTATCAGGAGCACGAATATTTCACAATAGGTACGTTTCCGTAAAATGACGACGGCCTCGCAGTTTGCGTTTTAATGGAGCAGCGAGGAAGGTAACGGGGATACGAGACTACGGAACGGAGAAGAACAATTTTACGCGTCGCGCGTGTGGCATTGGTTCGTGGCAGACGATTCGGTGCCGCCGTGTGCTTCGAGATCTCTAACAAGTGCCGTCGCCCGTCGATTTCTGATCGTCATCAATCGCCACTGTTAATATCTGATCGCCATCAATCGCCGCTGTCAATGGACACTCGTAACACACTCGTCGGGGTGCTCGAAGGATGATTCGCGTGTATAATGGCCTAAACTCGCGGATATTATAATACGGATGGGTTTAATAACCCCGCACCGCGTTGCTTCCTCTCGTCGGTGCTGTCGTTGTCATCGTCGCTGGTAGAACGGATAGTTCATTGGTCTCGGTGATGGAATTTAATTGCGCATCGGTAAATGGTGACCGGCGTGCCGGGGAAATGTGTATTTCGTACAGGGAACGGCAAATAATTTATTTTATTTTTGGAACCGCTGCGCAAATTTATGCACATAAACTTATTATGTAAGTTCACTCGGAAATTTTGTATTCCGGATAAAAGGAGGGAAGGAAAAAAAAATATTTTTAGCTCCTCCTCTCCTTGGTGGTGCGCGGGTTTTGCATAAAAATAAATATATGGACGCGAAGATTTATTGGTCTATAGAAAGTGTACAAAGTTTGTGGAATAAAAGTTGCGCGAAGTGTACCAGGGACACGCGGAACATTTGTTTCGATGAATATTACGGCAATCGCATTGTCGCGGGGAACAATGTCGCCACGGTTTAACGTAGAAACGTAATTAGATTCGGACGGTTCAGAAGCCAATCAGTGTAAGTTAATTGGCATTCGATAAAAGGGCATATGGAAAAGAATGACAATGTACTCACGTACGAGAATAATAATAACTTGATTGATTTATCAATTTGAAAGTTTCAACGACGAAGTGGTTTTTGAACTGCGTAACTCATTTTCAGGGAGAGTGGACTTACACCGACTGCCTTCTGACCCCCTCCATTTATAGAATTTGAATTTTCCCGAACAATATTTCATTCGATCAAACGTGCAATCGTTTTCTGTTCGATTCGCGCTCTGCGCCGAATATAATGTAGGCTGAGGTATCCAGGAATATAGCGGGTGTTCCAATGTCAACCACCTTTTTTTAGAACGAAAAAGATATTTCGCCAGTATGGCCAGTATATCGAGGTTACAAGATACCCAGCCGAATAAATTTGTCGGTAAACATCTGGTTGAATCGAACGTTTCTTCCTTGAATGGACATAGAAACAGGTACAAGAGACGATCGAGATAGCGTACATGTTTAAATTGCCGCGTAATTAACAGGTTGACCAATTTTCTGCTTTCGCAACCGTGGCGAACAAAAATTGTACAACCGCGTGATTTTTCACGAGACCAATGACGTCATTGGATAATATACCTGAGCGAAAATCAATAATTCACCGGTTCCGTTCGGTTCGATTCTCAATATTTAAAAATGGACGACGAGCGGCCGAGGACTGGTTTCCCTGATGAATCGTGCCAACTGTTCAGGCGGAGGGGAAAACCATAGAATATTCTGACGAAATTGGCTCCTCGGGGCGAAAACATTGAAACACGTATCTAGTTCTTGTGTTTCTAGATAATCTAGCAATACCGGAGTTTCAGTTCGTTAATTAAATTTAAGGTCGTTAATTTTTTTCTTCCCCGACTTAAAGCCACCGAAGGCAGAATTCGAATGAATATGAATTTATGACGTTTGAGAGATTGTTTACGATATTATGATTAAAATGTCAAATCCGTGGTTCCTTCGTCGTGTGGAATATAAGGATGGCGTGTTTACCGTACCCCGATCAAAGTGCCAATCGTTCGTTCATTGCGTGTAAAAAATTCCACTCGTCGGTGGTAATTCAATTAACGATTCGGGAACATTTAATAATTTTCGACGAATAGGAACGAATTAGTCTCGCGTGGACAGAAATTTGCCATTGACCTTCACTTGAAATGGAAAATTTTTAATTAACCAAGAATTCATTGCTCTTCGATGGAATAAAGTGTTAATGTTATCGCGGAAATAAGGGAAAGTTCTTGCCATGTTACGTTTAATTCAAGCCTTGTCGATTCGCAAAAATATTCTCGCGTTTACGTGCTTTCGCGTACGATAAACCAAGCATTAAAAAGAAATAATTACGCCGGGCAATTGCGTTGTTTTTCGATTACCGGAAATAAATTACATATTATACAAGTACGTATACATTAAAATAAAAACTTTTCTCTGTGTGCTCAGAATATTTATTACTGAAATTAGTAACAGTATATAATTTGTCTGATATTAAAGAGAGTCTCTGTTCGTTTATTTCTTGTTGCTATTTTGAGACTGAGACGCTGTTCGTGCCAAATGATTTGCGAAGTTCCAAAAATGTGGGAAGACAATAACTGTAAATTGTCGAGAAGTGTGCGCACATCTGTGTGCTAATGGCATTCGGGCAAACACATAAAGTAGACGTTGTTGGCTAATCAGACTGATATCATATGAGAAATTTATTATTCGAATATAAAATTAGCACGAACTCTATGCGGGACATGTTTTACCTATAAGATGGGCCTGCTATTACACGTTGAAATCACTTTCGTCGTGGCAACTACAGCACTCATTGATGTCTCCCTTAAAGCTCTATAACGTCATGTTTTCTTGCCACTGGGCCATTATATTTCATTACCATACTAAGCGTGCCTCAAATTATTAAGTTTCACTTGGAATATCAGATTGCGGAAATCTAATTTTTTATTATTTCCTTGTCTTCTTTAACTAAACAACAATTGTGGTGCAAATTTTGTTCAGGCTATTAGCTTCTACCTTCAATCCGACGATAAGGTACTGTAATGTATTATAAATATTCTCATGCTCGTGTCATACGTGTACGAAATCTGATTACGAAGTTCCTATGTTAAGTAGAATAAAAAGAAAGTTTGACAAAATTTCGTACGACAAAGTTCGCCCATAACTTGAAAACGTACTACGGGAGTATGGTTTCTATATTATACAGGATTACTCGTGTTACGAAGCTAATACGCAACGTATAATGATTTCAACGAAAACACCAATAGTCTACGAAAAATACTGCGCGGTAGAACAAGGTCCATTCTTTAGAATTCGATATCTGTCAGACACCTGCGATTTCCTTTTCTTTCCTTTCATTTTTTATTCAATTAAGGCTTGATACGTAGCATGGTTTTAAAATATTCCGGGCGGAATCCCACGGAGGTCCCCCATAAATTGACACCGATCGTCTTATCGTTTGTCAGGCTCA
Source organism: Nomada fucata (assembly GCA_948146005.1). Taxonomy (NCBI): domain Eukaryota; kingdom Metazoa; phylum Arthropoda; class Insecta; order Hymenoptera; family Apidae; genus Nomada; species Nomada fucata. The sequence goes on along the minus strand of OX411275.1, from coordinate 9,016,152 downwards.
CATTACCGTGGTAATAACGGCTACTTAAGATTTCAATAAATATGACTTCCAGACTCCTGAATCGTATGCGTACGATCGTCGCTCGGTACGATCTAGAAAAATGTACCAAGGCAATGAAATTCTCATGATTACGTTTGCCAATATTGGCGAACGTGTGCGTAAACGATGTGCACACGCACACGTGACGCAAGTTTCACCTGCGCACGTGTCCCTGAGACGGAACGAAGACGAGGACCGATACGCAAGAACAACTTCGATCGGCAATGATCGAGATTTGAACGAAGATTTCATTCTCTCCTATCGCGACACGCGCGTGTGAATCGATATTTTTGCAATCGAAGAGATTTCATACGGGCTTGCGATCAATACCTCGGCAACGGTAATTATGTATGTTGAGAACCGTGTGGCTTACGTACATAAATAATACTTAACGCGTAACGAAGTGTCCTATTATTCAATGTATTCGTGTCTGATACACCGAGGCAATGGAATAGTTACGACGCTGCTTTATTCATTAGGTGGGGGAAAAAAAACTGACGTTAATACGCAACTTTGAATGACTATTGGAATCTATCAATTACTAAGTTCTTCGTTCAACCTTTTTTTTTTTTTTTTTATTTTGACACCATAATTGAAAAGCTTTAAGCCAATGCCCGTTTATCCATGAATCTGGGAGTAATCATTCGAAAGCGGTACCGAGTAAAACTTTTCTTTTCGTTGCGGAGACCCCGAGCGGCGTACAGGCGAACATTCAATTTATTTTAAACAGCCATATCTATCAATTCCCTGCAAATGTTTGAACTGCAAGTGGGATTATAAACGGAAGCGCTTGCATTGAAGACACTGAACGATTTTCTTCCCCCTTCAATATTCTTTACGACAGAGTATCAGCGATTCCCTCCTAATTGAGGAAGTAATGACTGAAGGTGCGCACGAAACGAAAAATGAATGGTTTGCCTCTTACGTTTCACTTCAACCTACGTACACAAAGGGGTATAATGTTTGTCGGCAAAGGGGGCGCATTGTGCAGACTCTGCGAGTGTCCTCGTAGACGACCATGGATTCTGAATGACTGTCGTGACCGCGTCGTCGGCTGACATGCGAGAGAAAGTCGAGTACATTAACACCGAATGAACCGTATCACCTTGTTCTCCCTAGCTGCCCATGAAGCTCGCGAAAGAGGAATGGCATTAACAACCGGTACTCGATTTTCGCTGTTACCTCGCGCGTCTTATTAGACGGAATCAAGCCTTTATCGAAGGACGAGATTCGCGAGACCGCGAAACCAGCGCGTATAGTATATTTCATTTCTAGTGCTGGGGCCAATGATAAATCCAGCATCATCCACGTTCGTGCTCAACAATGTCTACGCCTATACATGTACATGCATGGTACTGTATTCGTGCAGTTCATTTTATAATATATTGTTGAAACGATTTACACTCGTGTCTCGAAGGACGCGGACGAAAATTAAGTTCAGATGTTGCATTGACTTTCTCGATGTATGGAACGTTGTTTCGGGCAAACGCGATCACGAGATTGTTGGCCAATGTTGTTCGTTACGAGGAGTAACAATTTCATTCAAACCGACCGGTGTGTTATGTCGCTCCTTTCAAGGCTGGTGACAATTAATTTTTTTTCCTCCCCGATGGTTCGATTATCCCCGTGCCTCGCATCGTCGGGCACATTGAAGGGGCTGCACACGGTAGATTGCTCTGTAACAGGTAGATATCGTGCCGCTCTGTAGGAAAACGTAGACAAGCCAAGGACACGAATTAACTTATCTCGTTGGATCGAAAAGTGTAGGGTAATTTCCATGTCGTAAAAGCTTATTACTAATAAAGTAATAGCGAAACACGTGGCGAGCGTGTGTCGGTGTAATTCTGTACAATTCTTGGTAAACATGGTTTCATTCAAGCGCTGTCTATATATTTTGGATACATTTCATGTACGTTAACAGGCAATCGAAGCTGTAAACTGAACCGTAATTTTCTTGTAAGTGGAATGTTGGAATAAAAATGTTCGTCTTAAGTCTTTGTTACAAATAATAATGCTACCGTGCTTTATGAAACGACATCAGCGATGTGCAACACGATGACAACGGCCTTGAACTCTGTCCCCTTACTTTACCTGCAAAAAAATGATTCACATTGTGGAACGCCTTCTATCGCGTTGAATAATTCGCGTAAGAGCCGCTTTTTGATAAATTCAACTCGCTACGAGATATTCGGTTATTTCCAGTTAAACTGGGGGGGAAAAACCCCGTGGAAAATGTGAAGAATGTAAAATGCAGAATGTGTACGTGTACTTTAGCTTTTTCTTAGTATCATAAATTGAGATTTATGCACGTACACTTTTACAACGTGCCCGAGGTGTGCATACGGATCTAATTACAAATATAAACAACCGAGTGCAATGTAATTCTGTAATGAAACGAATTTTCTGTCGTAGCCAAATATAATATTGAAGAAGTTGTCTTCCGATTTCAATCACTTAATTAAATCACTATACTGTATGTAATTGTGCAATTACGGATTATAATTGTTCAGAAGTTTCTAGTTTCGTTCGATCGTAATTTATTTAAACATTTTTCTATAACAATGCCACGATATTTCAAACTTTTCACGCAGATAGTACAAAAATAAATGTGACGGTATGAATGTTGCAAATTTGACCTGAAACTCGTTTATTATGTGAAACCATTCGATAGTTACATTAAATTGATAATTCAAGATAGCTATGTCCAACTTCAGAGTAAACTAAAATAATTTTTTTAGTATTAACTGAACGTTTAGAAAATCAGATTAATATAAACGAAATTTAATTTAATTATAAACTTTCTTCATAAATGACAAATTGAACGAGAAGCTAGCTTGCTTAGTTCAATAGCCGTACAAAAACCGGAAACGAGACGACTAGTTATTGATAAGCATAAGTTATCGGAGACACAAAAAGCAGACAGTATTCATAAAATAAGCGACATTAATTGCAGCGTATGCTGGCATTAAGAAAAGTCGTAACAGTAGTCGCGATCTCACCTGTCGCTCGATTCGTTTCTACCGGTCTTCTAACCGGAAGGAACAGTTTCTCGTTACTTCCTTCTAGACACGAGCAATGAAACTGTAAAGAAAGTGATTTTGCCCATAAATAATCGCGAGTTTGCATTATCTTGGAAATCCAAACGACAACACCGTGTCAATATTTTACATGTCTGAACTACCCAAGATTTGATCTCTTTTTAGCATCCTCCGTTCTCAATTTTGTAGCACCTGTCAATTAATTTGAAAATTGACTTACCTAATAATTGGAAGGATTTCGTTCGATCGTCTGTATTCAGAAAATAATTGTGTCAATAATTTTATGCTTACCAAATACTCTTGAAGTTCAAGTTTGTATTCCATCTCTTATAGTCTGACAATAAAATCCATTTATCAAAAATATCAAATTCGCCGCAAACAATTTCGTGTATTCGAATTCAATCTGCTGAAACATTCCATCATTGTAAAATTCATCTGCAATTTTTCCACCCTAAGCGCATAATAAACACTTCTACCCGTAAATCAACATCGCACCCTGTCGCTGAAATTCCATCCTCAAGTTTCCTTCCGCGTTTACCACAGGAACATCCACCCAGGTACAAGTAATATCAAGAAAACCCCTTCCAACTAAGCCTATCACGTTGCTCGCTATAATTTCACCCGGACACTTCTTCTCGTTTTTCGTTTCTTTTTTCTTTTTTTGAAACTCGCGAACTGCCAACGAGCGAATCACATTTTAAAGTCTCGCTCGAGAAACGACGACGACGCAACAACTTTCCATTGCTTCCTGCTATTCAGGCGTATTTAAAGCTAAAAGAAAGTAAAGCAACGCTTTACACGCAGCGTAACGATCCTCATTCCATTTGCTGGACGCTCCTCGTCTTACATTAGCGCATAAACGTTTCAGCTATCGAGATTACTTTTCGCAATCGACTCGCCGATCGTTTTCCCCCGTTTCATACGAACGTCACGATGAAACTAGTTGCCCTTTACATCGTGTCCGCTCCGACTTGTCGAAGATGCTACGATTAACAGGCGGCATTTAGAACCTGTAATTAGCGTAACGATGGTTATCGTTGAACCAGAAGTAACGAACGCATCGTGTTTACGGTGCTTTTCGCAGTTTACGGTGAAAAGAAGCAGACACGGTGTAGGTAATGAAATGGTTCGCGGAGATGAATCTGTGGAATACATAGTTTTATTCCTTAATTTAATGCTTGAACTTGTAATCCGCGGTACGTGTTATTTTCATAAGCAATGGTTTAATTTTATCGTTGAATTATTTGAGGGATATTTAATTGTATTAAATTATTTCGAGATGGTAAAGCGTTTTCCCTTTTATTTTGTATCTTCGATACGAATTCCTGAAAAAATATTCTCTTTCATTCGTTAGGTAAAAACCGCACGGTTTTTATCATATTTCGCAGTTTTAACGCGAATATTCATCTTACTATTGTCCCATTATTTAATGATGAACAGCCTGGATGCGTTTCCCGTTGACTATTCCGATTGTCGTCGCCAATCGGCGAAGTTGGCTTGACAATGGTCATTCTTCATTTCTGATGAATGAATACGCATTTTGAATCAACTATTTACCACTCTAACAAAAAATTCATCGCCGGCAATTTCGCAAAACGTTCGTCGCTTTATTCCCGTGTTCTTCACGCTCGATTTCCAAGAATCGATAACTGAAGTTTGAAGAAATCAGCATAACTGGATCCTGACCAGTTTCAAACATCCTCGTGCTTTATGTTTTCTCTATAGTTTACAAAGACGAGTTTAATTGGTCGATTAAACGAAATTGTGCTTTTCAGCGCATTGGAATTTCTTACAAGTTCCAACCGAACAGAATAAAATTATTTTGCCTTGATATTAATAATGATATCGCATTCCGCAGGAACATTTTCTTAGATACCTTTCTCGCTCTCTTTTCGGTATTTTTCTTTACAGTAGAGAAGCATCTTTTACAATACGCGCGTAATAAAACGTTCCACTTCTGCATGGTTCAAAGAAGAAATTGAAAATTCCTTACAGGCATCGATAAATGACGAGGAATTGAAATTCATCAGACTACCTTTTATGCTAAACAGACAATTTATCGATATTTCCAAGCCTGGAACGCAACGACTTCGTGACTGTCTATACAAATCGCATTGCAATCGTGTCACTAGACCAATATGTTCCCTGGAAAATGTCTCCCTTGTCTCGTTTGTTCTTATTACTTTTCTGTCGGTGCTTTTTGGGAGGAAGAAAAAGATCGTCGGTTGATGCAACCTTGTAAGAAGCTGACGTTAATGGTTCTAGGCGTGGCATACCGATCGCGAAACTTGTATATTGTCATCGAATTCTTGCACGTGTCATTGTGATATTCAATTTTTATAGTAGAGACTGCTCAAGAGATTTGTTATTATGCGGTCAACGTTTCATTTACGCGATTTGCGTCTCGCTTGAGATGGAAATTGTAAATTAAAAAAAGTTATTGTGTGTTACTGATTGTACTGTATTTCCCCCTTTTTTTGCGAGGTCGCTGCGCTGAATTTCTTATTTTGGACTTTCATAAAATATGAATCGGCAAGTGCAATAGTTTGTAATTGTGAATTTGTGGAAGAAAGGTATCATCGAATATTTTATTTGATTCGCGTCGCACATAACGTAGTTAATCAAATTACTTTTCCGGGCGTTGCAATTATTATTTATGACAATGACGATTACAGATGGTACGTTGCTTTGTTAATTGCTCACCTGCATTTTCGTTTAATAATTTTGTGCGATTGAATATCTCGTATGAAGTTAAATTGAGTCAAATAAGGTCGCTGGCCGGTCTAACTTAATTTAGTCGACATTTTTCACCGATCTGTTCAAATATATTGAATATAATAATATATTTGATGACCGCACAGTAAAAATTCGGTATGTCGTTTCAACTTGGGTTAATGTCTATCAATGTTACAGATATAAGTTTTGCCATTTATAAGAGTAATAATAGTAAGACATTCGCGTAATCTCGCATGAAAAATCATGCAATTTTCATTAACGCTTATTAACGAGTGCTCGGCATTTATGACTGAGGCCATTTGGTAATGGAAAACAGTATTATTTACACGACTGCTTGCTTAATCAGAAGTTTCAATTACCTATGCTTTTTGTAAGAATTATGCACTTCATTCAATCATTTTCTTTATTTACTTGAATCGCCGCGTTCAATTATAACGAATCATTTGCGTTTCGATGTACGTACATATTTCTTTCATTATCTCAGTATTATGTGAGTTAATTGCAGCAACCATTTGTGAAATTGTATGCGAACAATTTTTTTTTTGCATAACACAGGCTTTAATTATGAAGAAAAGCATTCGTGAGAGCAATTATTAGGAATGCATGAAATACCTTCGATGCGAAATCGTTGGTTAAAATAAGAGTAAATCAGTTCATGACAATTCAGCTCCTCAGTTTGCTACGTGAAATTATGTTCGTTAACAATTTACAAGAACGAACTCTTACTTATAATACATGCATCGATTTCAAAGGGTGAGACCTCCACCTTTGACATTTCTCGATTGATCATTTCTCAATTTCTTCCAAGATCCTTTTATGTTAAAAAACGTAGCAGAAGTCTGACGGCTACTTCTCCAACAATTGTCATGAATCAAACGTTTCGTTGCAGTTTAAACAATTTTTGCCGACTTCAAAATATCTAGACTGACGGCTCCTCTTAGCGTACCTTCAGCGTGCTAACTTACTTCTGTGCACGTCCTCCTTAAAATAATCTTTGCCCATACGGAATATCAACATTGTGAAATCAAAAATTAAATGGAGTACCGATTATTCGATCAATGATTATGTCTAATCCAAAGGAACTCATTATCCAACAGATTTGCACAATAGTGTTCCGTGAATGTTGCGCAAAAGAACAAGCTTCTGTCTTTATGAAGGTCGCATTGCCGTGTATGGGGAAGCATCGTTTCCTACCAGAACAATGGTTGCTTTAGTTTTGTCACTTCCCATAGATTTCACCTCACTGACAACAGAATTTTCACTTCCACGTTTTAAAAAAGAACATGGCCCGTAATGTCACTGGCTGGTTTCGCGAATCAAGGAGGAAAATAGTGAAAAATGTGTTATCCTCGTAATCGGTAGCAGATAATAGTAATGGTTTCACTAGCATGCCGTCGTATCTTCCAATCGTATCATTGGGAATAAGACGTCGAGATTATATTACAATTTTTCGTGCATATTGTGAATGAAATATCAAATTGCATATACGTATTTACGAATAACAGAGTGAAGACTTGTACAGAATCCAGGAGAACACGAAAATCGCTATTCTTTTCCGTATTGACGGCCGTATAAAATGTCGATGTATGTACGTAGCAAGAACATAAACCGTGACTGTATCTCTAGAAAAGATCACAGATTGTGAATTAAGTAATTGTGATTAACATGACACTACACCCTGACTACATCTTGCGTAACATTCGTAAGACTACTTTGAAACCAAATGGAAATCTGAGTATTGGTAAATATTATGTCATTATTCTTTAAGATTTTCAGCGTGATATCCAGGAAGTGACGCAGAAAGGGCCACTTAATCGTTTCCATTACTATAATCGTTTCATGTAGCCCGTTCAATAATTTACTATTATATATAATAATTTACAGAACCGTGTCGCTGGAATGTCTCCAACAAATAATAGGTTGACTCTCACTCATCGATTTATGATATGATCTATTCAATGTGGCTAGAATTTCCGGCTATCATAGTTACCGGACGGATTGAAAAATCATCAGTTTTCTGAAATGTTCAGCCGTTAAGGTTTTCATGTAAGATGATATACGATTTCATTAATTCACCGTGGAATGTCGATGTATGAATATACCTTTTGGACCACGACACGAATCCAGCTCTTTCTTAACTTCAATTACTTTCAAGACGATAAGCATGCTTTTAAAAGCCAGAGTCCTTTTTCTTTGAGACAGTATCCGGGTTGAAAACGACGCTGCAAGCGATAAATTGATCGCTCAAGTATGTTATGTGTTTTACCGAATAATTACGATTATAAGAATTGTTAACTCAAAACATGAACGTAAATATATTACAAAATTTGTTACTTATCGTAAGAAAAATCGGAGGTACATATTGGAAATATGAAAATATTGCTTGTGAACAAAATTTAATTTGCGAGATACACTGCGACAAAGATTATATGAGAATAAAACGAAAACTATTATCTATCGGTTCGATGGAAAAAGAAAATGTAATCTGTGCATTTTCATATTGCATTCTCAATTTCAATTTACAATTAAGAGTCAGAGAACTGCGTAGCGGAAATGTTAAATTCAGAGATTAATATGAAATATACAGACAGAACGAGGAAATATTTGCGCATTGCTTTAAGAATATTTCTACGTTTTTGCGGATAATGCAAACGAAATACGCTGTTACATGGAACCTTTGAATCTATCATCGCCTCTGCCTGTTTAAAATTCTGCAGGATTTGATTTGCGACTGGATGTCATCGATCTGTGATTAATGTCATGCGCATTTACAATCTCACGTTTATGCAATTTGCATTGCGATAAAATTGTCATTCGACGAAAGACCTGCACCTTCGAAAAAAAAGAAGAAGATATATCTCAATACCGAAAGAACCTTCGTTCCAGAACATCCCTTTCTTCGTCCCCCCCCCCCCCATATAGATCCGCGTGCCCCTTCGATTATCATTTTGTCTGCAATTCACGATTCCATCTTTCAGTATGATCGTCTTTTTTTTCTATACACGACGCGTCCCCTTTGCTGTTCGAAAGACGATCCTGTCAGAGTGCCGCGATTTTGACGATGCAACGATCGAAAGTTTTCGTTCCGTTGCTAGACGTGGGCGTTAATTCCACGCGATTCAACTTTCCTTCCGGGATCGCCGTCTCTCCTGTTCACTTTGAACGCGTCCTCCCGATCTTCCTCGTCGCAAACTCAGTCGCGGTCATGCGTCAATCTATCGGGCAGGTTAGTCATTCTTTCTTCGCAATGTTTCCCTCTCTTCGTTCTTCTCATTTCTTTTTTTCTTCATTTTTTCCTTTCCTTTATCCAGCATTTTTCTTTCGTCTTCGCGCATGATGCACGGCGGACGAGGCGTAAATTATGTAACGGCGCGCGGATTTCTTCATCGTCACCCGCGACTCGCGGTGATTACGTTTCCATCGAGAAAGGAGATCGATTTCCGGCCAGCAATATTTACTGAAACAAATTATTCCTGCGCGTTCGGTCCCGGCCGGTGCAATATTCTGCCAACCACGTAGCATCGATTGCGATTGAAATGTTACTGTCGTTTGGCCATCTCGTATTGGTTTCTACAATTGACGAAAGATCGCAGAAAATACACGTGTATCTTATGGAAATAAATGGTAGACACAGGGGAGAGAGAGAAATGGAATTCTTTTTATTTAATGTTTATTATTGGAATATAGTTACGATCAGGATTCAGTTTTGCGAAATATTATTGCGGAAATTCACCACAATTTTATATGGTTTTCACGATCAGTCTTTTATACACTGTACATACGTAGTATACGGAACTGCACGGCTTCTATGGATACGTGGAGCAATCGAAAGATTCTTGTACGGATAAGTCTCTTGGCTGGTTGGTCGTTGCGGCGGTATACTTGTATGCGAACGATACACACACGATGTAAAGCGAAATATACTTCAAAGCATAATTTATAGAAAGATTGGATCTACGAAAGAACCGAAAATCGAAACTGTTTAGACTTGTAATATTTGTGATATTTCTCTGTACGTGATTTTTAAATATCTCATGAAAAAGAAACTGGTTTATTTATTGCTCCGTGATAAAATTGATAACCTGCATTTATTAAGTGACGTTCTATTTTATAAGTGACGAAAGAAACTTTCATTTCTTTGGTAAAATGGCCCATTTTTGTCCGACAATGCTTCATTTTCATATTAAAATGTTCGTGAACGCAATCGTGATCCGACGTCAATAAATCTTATTACGAAAAGCATTATTTCATACGTCAGTTTTATATGATGCAAAGTCCCATTCTCTAATTACACCAACGGAAACATTATTTGGGAACCTTGATGTACGAATAAAAAATTCACTTCACTTTCAACCAGTTCCTTTCGAAATCTCTGTGCTGATGGCATCTCTACCGCACTCGATACTCCCCTGTACCTATCAATTTCCATCTCTGCCCGCAACCACTACACCGTAAATAAGTATCACACGATAGATACTTATCGGGTTATACTTTCTTTACGATAAAAAAAAATTATAATCCCGGTATCATTAATAAAACCCACCGTCCCCGGCGAACCTTATCCACTCATGTCCATTCATGCCTCAGCCATTTCCATTTCTATTCATACTACAATTTCCATCGTAATATCATTTAAGAAGATACCGAAGCAAGATGATCTTCCTACGATTGTAACCATTCCGGGATTGTAACCATTTCAACACTCCTCGCCCATTCTAATCGCTGCCAAATCCGTTCACGTTGATCATATCTGTTCATTAATCTTCCAATGTATTTAACGTCGCATTCATTAATAAAGAATCACCGCCTTTTGTGTTTCAGCGATGTGACGTAGCCCACCTGGGATATTTTCACGCAAAATGATTCGTGCCCTTGTCCTTCTGTGCATGGCCAGTTTACCGCTCGTACGATGCCACAAGGTAAGATAGCGCGAATCGCCATCGGGATCGGCAAGGACGTTGTTACTCATTGCGAGCGAAATAATTTAATATAAAGTACTTACACGTGTAGCACGGTCGTGGCCGGTGGCGTTGACTCTAAACGACAATATATTCCTGGTGTCGGACGACGCTAATTGTTGTTTAAGAGGCAAATTCACGGCTCGTAAACATCGACTTCCGTTGGCAACATTCGGTTGTTACCTTCTTTGATGAACAAAGACCACCTAATCCTTGCTTCCGTGAAAGATTTATGGGACGTTCGATTAAATTTCAGCAATAACTGTAAGATAGTCGAGAATCGAGCTACGCATTAGTCACAGTGGACGAATGGAAACGATCCTCTGATATTCTCGTTGCTCGTCATTTTGCTGGCCTTTCGTACGCGTTAAACGTACCGCCCCTTTATTGCATTATTATATTTCTGAATATTTTACTATTCTTATCGGAAGATACATGGGAGTGTTGGAGTATTTGAGAATGATGTAATTACAATGGGATTATAATTATTAATGGTATAATAATAATAGTAAAATTGTAATAAGGTAATTCAGGTTACTAAATGGATAATATTAAATGATTTTTAAATGCTTTTCACGGAATCTATGGAAATTGTATATCTAATACCTTAATATATTGCGCATATATTACGCAGCCATGTTTAAAGGGGCGAAATCTAATGGCAATAAATCTGCCATCTCTGTAACAGAAAAATGGGAGAACAAATTTTTAGAACTATTTTCGACCAAAAAAATCTACGCAAAATAAAACCTTTTCACTAGTTTGAACGAAAATAATGGCGGCGTGAATGGCAAACATTTCTTGTCGATAGGAAGGGAATAAAGGGGAAATATTAGTCGCGAAAGTGTACTCGATGGAACATACGGATAACAAGTGTCATGAATCATTGGCGTACTTGGAAGTCGCATGGCTTACTTATTGTTAGGGAAACACCGGCGAAGATCTTTTGCATTCGCAGCCAGATGGTTGTGGAACACTTGTGCAAACAGTTGTCTGAATTGTACAGCGAAATGGAGCGTGAAATCTTCGATTTCTCAATGGTTAATCCGCGGCCGCGTGGCGTTTGAATTTTCCCCGCGACAAATGGCAATCCGACAAAACAGAAACAAACGAGTGTGCTAATAATTAGCCCGACGGGCGTCACTTACGCAGATCACGACCGTGTATCTGTGCCGTTTTTATTTCGACGCAGTGAGAAATGAAAAGCGAGCAGAGCGTTGGAGAAGAATGCGAGCGCAAGGATAATAAGGACAATGGCCACGATAAACTTTAGTAGGAAAGTAACGTGAGAAGAGAAAGGTGTAAATTGTACATTGAACTCGGTAATCTAACGCGCCGTGATTTCGATATCGTTTGAGCGCATCGTGTTGCTCCGAGGGTGATTATTATGACCCAATGGTCAATCGGCAATTAACTTTTGTGTCTCAAGGCCGAAAATGAAATTATGCCACCCACTTGTGCAGCTGGTGTTGCAAAGGAACAAAATCTGGCGTGTTGGATTTGTTCATTTCAAGTACGGCGACGAGAATTTACAGCGAACTGAATTACCGGACGCGATACTGTTAAATCAAATAGCGGCACGATAATAAATTCAATAAAAGAATGCGTTTTTAATTTTGCTAAACCCTTTGAACCGCGGGGAATCAAAGTGTTAGAAGATATTGGAGAAGTAGCATAATGAAAATACGAATGATTGCACTGCTAACGCAAAAAATAATGTAAAATTACGGTGACCCTTCTGCACTCCTCAGAGAGTTGAAACAATCATATGGAAAAGGAAGAAAAATATAGGGGTTGCGCGAACGCGAGCTTAATGTTATATTAAATCACTGCTTAATTTAAAGGAAATATAATAATATTGGAAAGTAAGGAAAAGCGGGGCAAGCATTTCCTTGAGACTTATCACAGTGACGAAAAAAGAAAGGAGTTGCCATTTATTACACAAAGATTGCACTTCCCAAGATAGCGTTCAGCACTCCGCTCGTTGACAGAGATTGATTCCATCAGGGATTTACACGACGCTTTATCATTCCATTAACGTTTTCTTGAAAGTAATCGGCTACACGTACGTGTATCTGTGTACGTTCGAACAGGCAATACATTCCGTAAGCTCTTTTTCTGCAAAAATCACACTCCGTGCGCTGGTTAGACACGGTTCATTTAAAGAACCAGCAAATTGCTAAATATATGTATATTTGCTTAGAAAACGACTTTTTAAAGCATCGCTCGTTTATTACCTGCGCGGTAACATAAAACAAGAAGGTGTAGTCAACTTATAATTCAATATCTAAATCGGTACACCGGCTTGTCTCTGATAATATATACAGACAAAATTTTAATTACTGCATGCAATAAGCATAGATAACTTTTATGCACAGAGGTTAACAACTTTTTTGTTTTGCATTAAATGTAGTATTTTCAATGCAGATTTTAAATTGCCAATGCAAGATCTTTCGCAGAATCTTTTAAGAGATTTCCATTAACGCCGCTAAAAATAAAAAACAATACCAGTCACTTTAGTAAAGAGTGCAATTTAAGTAAACAAAATAATGACGAATCGTACACGAGATGCGTCGTGAAAAATTGCTTGCAACGATTTAAGAATTACCCAAGTTCTCGGTTTTCCATTGCACAAGTTTAAGAAAATTCCTATTGCGATGTACCCCATTTTCATGCAAGTTCTATGAATCGAACGTTTCTTTTATTAAATTCCTCGTGATTTTACAAAAACTACGATTGTATATGCTTATTCTGTTCTACGTATTCATTATTATTCGCATTATTATTGTATTCAGTGCAAGTTCAGCATTCTTTTTAGTGTTCTACCTACTATGCATGCATTCGCCTGTCATTTAGCCTTTCACAAGAAATAATTGCAATACCTGTGTTAGTCAAAGGTTGAAACATTCCTTCATAAAGGCACACTTGGCTCCTCTAAACGTTCGTATTATCGATATATCTAGTACTATCACTCAATTCTGCTCGCACCTACCCTTGCATGCTACCATTTAGATAATTGACCAATTTTCAAAGGGCAATATGCTCAATCAGATTTAATATTCACCACTCAACTCATACCTGCATCGTTTATTAAATTAATTTATGATTTATTCCATTAATATTAAAATTCTATACCTTCCATTCTCTATATTGAACAGCCACGACTTAACCAATTTGTATTTTTCTTTTCATTCAACCCATCCTCCCCGGAAAAAAATTATTCGAACGCCATCACATAAAAGACACTGCCGTAACATTTATCAAAAATATCAATATCTATTATTATCGGTTTTATTCAATAATTCAATTCTCCGGCGTCTCCCTTTTCGTGTCACTCGAACACGTCTCAATCAGTTCGCCGAGCAATTACTCCAACAACATTTTGCACACGATTGGAATCACTCCTACTTCCGACGATCGTTAAATTTCTTACTTCGACCGCGCCTTTCGGTAGAACGTTTTGCAACGAAATAAGAAAAGTCGAGCGTCGACGTCTCGCGCCCGTTTTATCCGCCGATCGGCCATGGCAAATGCATGCTGCAGCCCCGTGTCCCGGCGAACCGTGTTTGCCATTCAAGTGGGAAATCGTGCTGCGAGGTTCATAGTTACGCATACAATTAGGAGAACCACGCGGTGATACGGATCTTTTTTTGAGTAAATCCGGTTCTTTAACTGTTTCGCGGTTGCGCTGCTCGCTTTTCCAATCGGCGGAGCCGCGCGTCGCTTCGCGTCGTAAAGATCATGAGAATTTGTAACGAGACAAATTAAACACCACCATTTCGATACACAGGGTGCACTAAACTCTCGACCACACTCGAATTCCCTCGTACCGAAGAAAGGAACGCCGGAATTCGCGAACGCCGAGCGCAAAAGATTATTAGGATATTAATGCGACAAATGATTGGAGTGTGAACGGTATTTATAGGTGGAGTGCTCGTTGTTATGTGTATACGTATTTGCGTCGAATAATTGTTTAAAGCAGCAGAGGTGAATTTGATAAATGTAGGACGCCTGAAAGATAGCAGAAAATGTTTGTTGCGGAACCAGTTGCAATGTCTAATTTGAATATTTATTAGCGAATTATTCCTTCGCCGTATTAATCCCACTTACTTTAGTTAGCCTGCGTTTATTGTCGATTCGCGTTTCTAATATGACGAACTGATTCGTTCGAAGAATCGTCCGCAATACCTTTCCGCGAATTCTGTTCGACGAGATTTGGAGAACTCCGCCGTCGTTCAGGAAAGATGCAATTAGAGATCGCAGTAATGGTACAATTTGTTCATTTGGAACCAGTAACGATCAAAATTAGGACAGTACACGCGATCGAATTTCCTAACGTAATTAGTGAAAGTGATCGACCTTAGGAGCCGTGAGCCGTGATAGTTAATTGCAACTCGATTTCTGTGACACGATACGTGGCTGGGGTGCTCTTAAATGGTAGAAGCAGACCTTGGGCCCGGATTGGACAACTTTTAAATGCACATGCATCGATTGTTCGTAGACCGTGCACGGACCGACCCGCGTGTATTTGCTTGGACAATTGTTGATCATTGTCCTCGAAACGGCTGCCAATTAGCCATGCACTTGGTTGATACAAAGCAACGTGCAATAAAACTGTTCCATAACGGTTGGCCAATAGTGTGTAATTGTGGCGTGACTAGAACATACGGTGTTCTTGGAGTATTTGAAAAATCTCTGATATAAAAGAAACGCGAATAGAAAGTTTCGCGCGGAAATGAAATTTTCTTATTTGGAAAATTGTACGAAAGCATGGAAGTATGGTTAATTAGGAATTTTCTGCCTTGAAAATTTGTAGATGCAGGATATTTGGAATTGGACATCTGAAACTATTCGGACTTGGGTTACGTGGGAATTAAGAAGTTTGGAAGTTAAATAATTTTTAGGGCTAAACGTTTCACCGGAGAACAAAGTAAAATGGAATTTTGTCGAAGAGAAATAAATGAATGTTAATCGAAATAAAAGTTGAACATATTTCAATCAGAGGACGTCAATAGTTTCGAATATTTCAATAATTAATATCTGCTTTATCAATTATAGTACTGCATGTTTAAAATGTTGCGGGATACATATCTTAATTCACGTATCGTGAGCGATTGAAACAGTTCAGCTAGTTGCATTAAACTCGTAATTAGCCTTTCGTCACGCGAACATCAGCGCTTTTTATTTCGTTACGCGGAAAAAAATCTCGCTTCGCGAACGTGTATGATGTATGCATGTAATATATGCTTACGGTAAACTTCTTGTCTGTTGCAGATCCACGAACACATGACAAGGGAAGAGATGTTATCGGTGTTTCACACAGGACATGAGTCTGGTAATCACACTGAAAAAAAATTAATAGCTAGCAGTAGACAGCTGTCTTTTCTTTGAATTTAATCTGAATTCACATTCACTGAACGTGGTTAGCCTTGCGACGAAACGAAATTTGTTTGCTATTGTACTCTGTCATTAAGCTGGCGCAGTAAAATGCGGAACGGCAATTTCATTGTGTAGATACACACACTTTTTTTCTTTTACTATTATTTGTCGAAATAAATACGGCCAACAAAAATAGTTTTAGAACATCGATCTGTATGCGAAACAATTTGACTCATTTTCAAGTCCTTTGTACGAAAAAGGTTCTTACTAAATTTTTTAACGGCGAGAAATAGCATTTCTTTCTTTTTGCTAGAAACGGGGCTGATAAGAAAATGGAATACCCATATGCCGCACGGTATATTCAGAAAAATGAATCTCCTTTCTCTTTGCCATTTCTACGATGCCGGCTTCTCTTCAACATAAATTTCCTCGAAATATAGTTACCTCGTTTCTTCGCCATTTCGCGTGAGAAATTTCTTCTGGAATAATATCGCGATATATCGCAAACGTTACTGGAATTCCTGAACAGTGTCAGACAAATACCAATGATGCATAAGTGGCATGTTACACGACGTTTTCCACAACCTCTCAGCCGTGTTAACAGCGAAACTTCGCTGCGAAAACACCACGTTGTCGGCCGTATTATATTTTCGATAAGTAACTATGAACAGCGAAATTAGGAAGCCGCGTTAGTATTAAATTAGTTGTCGTTAGAACGTCTGGGATACGGTGAAAAAGATAGATGGCAACTTAAATTCCAGTACCGTCGTACGAAGTCGTACCCGTGTTGCATTCGGTCCACGAGAGGAGCATAGGAGAGCCGGAGATACACCTGAAGGCTTTTGGGAAGGACATTAATCTGTCGCTGAAGCCAACAGAGGGTTTGTTGACGGTGAATCATTTGCCCATGTGGACCGTCACGAAGAATTCGTCGCAACCTGATGGCCTCAACTACGAGAAGGTGACGGACGTAAGTTCCCCTTCTGATCTGATTTCTACTATTTCACTTCACTGTTGCAATTCATCGATTTCGTCCGGCAGTGGATGTTGCGGTGTTCGGTACGATGTCAGTTAAGAAAAGGAGAATTGACATTTCTACTTGGGTTCGAAATTAAATTCGGCGAGCGAACGTTCTCAATCGCGTTGCATCCGTATTGCATTCAATACGAATTCATTTACCTTCATTTACCTTCATCTTCATCCATTAAGGATGAATAACCACGTGTCAACCAGTATATCCTATATTTTCTTCGAGTTCCCCGAACTTTGACAGTCCCCGATCTTTCTATGCGCTTCGCACGATTTGTCAGCGAATTGTCAAATAAATTTCATTGCGTCATTTCCACATAACTTCTAACGCTTTAACCACCGCCGTCTATCTGTGTGCTGTGCGCAGCGCAGAAAACGAGATCTATTCACGGCGACGGGATTTTTCCTAAAAGTTACGACTGCTGCATTATTCCTTTAAATGGTCGAAATCGCATAAAATCAAACTGCATATGGCCAGACGTGGTCACGCTGTAATTGTTCCTGCTGGTTTCAGGCTGACGTATATATCGGTGATATCTATCAAGACACGACGAACATGGCGTCCATTCTGCTGCACCAGGACGCGAATGGGAAAGTGCTCGTTGTAAGAAGCCATTCTTTCTTAATACACCTTTCGACATCCACGCCATTATTGCGACTCGTCTTTCGTCAACCGTCGCGATTAACTTAAAGACGGTGTTCGTTATAATTACAACAACAGCGTGGTTCCGTTGTTGCGTGAAATTAGGGGTACAGGGGTGTAACTATTAACGGATGCTGTATATCGGTTCCGCAACGTCCAGCAATTTGTGAAACAAGAGGGTAGAAATTTTATGATACGCGCAATATAACTGCTGCGAAACCTTCACCGACTGTCGGTCGAAATATGTTGCGTGGTACGATGACATTACAGTTCCGGAACAGATTACTGGTACGTGGAGTATTATTGCTGGTATCTGTTGATGGAGTTGGCGAAACGCGAGATGAATTATAATATATGTGGCGAGGGAGGATTGTGCGCGTTGGGGATAATTGTACGAGTGCGTGGCAATTGGAATTTTGGTTAGTACTTGTCGATCGTAACGGTGCGCCAATTATTTAGACGTTTATCATTCACAGTTTACATTTGTCGCACTTTTCATTAGGTTGATATTGATAGCCTGGCTGTTCATTAATTCATCATTAATTCACTATTTGTCTATTGAGGAGGTCTTGACTGTGCTACAATTAAGATTTTCACACATTTGTCATTGACGAATTATATAAATACATATTTACAAAGAGGATGAAAAACTTGAACTGACAACAATTTCTCGCACAAAATCATCGACCCGAGAAAAACGGAACCTCTCGATATTTATGTGCAAAGTAGTAAAAATTAAAAAAAAAAACCACTTGGAACTGCCTCTACAACCTGACCATACACCGCGAACAAAACGATTACGCACAAACGAGAATCCAGTACGAGCTTGTCGTCAAGAAGTTGCAAAAAGGGGAGAGAAAAAAAAAAGACGGCACCTCGTGATCGTTTTGACATTTCCATTCCGAGTTCCGACAATCGGCGTTTCGTACGAAGAGCATGGCGAGGACATTGCTTGTGTAAAAACCAGGAAAAAAAGAGGCAATAAAATTCTCCATATCGGTTCCACGTTCCTGAACAGCGAGCAGCGCGAAGAAAGCAGCTGTTCTTAATGATTGCGCGTCCAATCGGCTGGAACTCTGTTTCACTTATTATTAGGAAGTTCGATCGCTTATAGAGTCATCAAGAAAACGTGAAACCGAAGCTATTGCCAAAGCTGTTGCTTGCCTATAGAATTGCTCAAAGTTCGTTGACAGAGGCATAAATTTCAAGTGAAAGGACATTTACATTTAAAGACTGGTTTCCAGACAGAAGGGAACGATAGAGATTTGCGGTCTTTCGATCATGATAGTTCAGTTTATCGTGTTAGATTATTTTTCGCCGTTTCGTCGCGGACTTCGCTGTGTTCTGCTTGTTAATTGATGAAACGGAATACCTACTCGCTTGTTGCCTTCGTTATCGTAACCGAACGTGTTATGGGCTGTAAATTACGGCGAAAGCAAATTCTCGTGGATTTATGCCTTATAGGTTTGGTAAACGACGAATAATCTTATTTAATAAATAATATAATATTCATTGTGTATCGTATGTATTGTATATAGGGAAGTTATTGAGTTCTTGCACAACGGGGAGTATATTGTATGTATAAATTCGGAATGGTAGCTAATGCAATGTTGTTCAATTACGTTATAGCATTAAAGAAATAATTTACCTTATCGTTAATTTATGTTGTTTAATGAAAGCGGTCGAATCTCTCCTTTTATATAGGTTTCATTTCCGATCGCGAATAAATAACTGCAATCGAATTAGAAAACTCGTCGCTAATTTCTTTTTCGGGATGTTATATAAAATAGGACACATTACGAGTAGATTATGCTAATAGATTCACGTTTGCCTTTAATCGGATCCTACTAAATAATTACAGTTTCAATAATTATCCGAATAGTTAATGTGAAGTTATTCTAGAACAAGTTAATATGAATTCGACATTTTTCTTAAGAGAAAATTTAAGGAAGCGCGTCACTTCAATCAAAAGGAAGATAGATGGAACATAAAAACATTCATTTTTATATAAAGCTTTATATATAAAAAAAAACCATTTAGCAAACAACTTAATGAAAAAAATCTGGAATTGAATATATGTATATAAATTTGGTATTAAAAAAACATTTGGTACATTGAAACGTGAATGCCACAGACTACACAATTCCTTACTTCCTCAAATTTTTTCCTCATCTGTGAAAGAAATTGTTCGGAAAAATGTCAGCAATCTCAGTTCTACGAATGATAACCAAAATAGATGCCACAACCATCTCAACTTGTGAAGCGTGTTGAAAACGACGGTTTCAAATAAAATATTAGTAGAAATCAGCGAAGAAAACTTAATAAACACTCTCTACCTATGAGTTAGGCACTGATACAGGAGACAATTGACAGTTTTACGATACCTTTGCAGAATGATGACGAACGCAATAATACCGCGACTAAACTTTCTCAACGCATTCTGCATATTAAATCCTCTATAATTATAGCATTAACAATCATAAAAGTACCAAAGGAGAAGAAATTTCGTAGACAACAAATAACATCATTACATAATACCATGAAATCATCGTTCTATGTGACCCTACGTGTCCTGACCTTTCGCTTTCACTCTCCCCCCTTCGATCTGCTCAATGCACCTCTCCTGAACTATAGATTGAACAAGTTGATCGTACTCGAATCGAAAATACCAGCCGTTCAACGAATCGATTGACTTCGGCTGCTCCTTCAAGCGACGTGTATTCCGTTTTCGATCATCGAACTGGACACGTTGAACGAAATTACTTGCATCCGTGGTAATTACACACGAATCGCAAGGAAGCTGTTGGTTGTCGAACAGAAATAGAACGTGGTAGGAAAGCACGATATTTGTTCACTCGTTAAATCAGTAGTAGTACAGTTTATTGAGAACGAGAACATTGATTTGGATAGTAATTAACGGAATTGTTCATTTTCATTATTGACGCTTGGCGAAGTCTGTTTCCGATTTCGGTCACGGGTGTGGAATCGAAGAAGAATAACGAAAAAAAGGAGTTTGTGGCAAAATCTAGAAATTAACCAAACGTGGAACACAAAGGCTTGAAAATTCGAGAGTTTAAAATTTTCGTAAAAATACACTTGCATGAAGTGTATTACTAGATCACCTATTAATTAAGGAAGAAATGCTTGGGTTGTAATATATGTGTGGGCAATTGTACAATGTTTTAAATGTGTTTAAATACGTTGCAAAATATAATCACCAATTATCCCTAATTTGGTACAGATATATAATACATAAAAAACTAGTCGATGGATGAAATTTGTTTAAAATAAATAGAGTTTCAATTATTCTGTTTATTTTACGAGAAAAAAAATTAATAATTCATCAATCCGAAATAATAATAATAATATAACTGGTTTCAATCAGGATGGCAACATTGGTTCAGACTTGGTCATACGACCACTGCCAGATCGAATATTGCACGAAGTAGTAAATAAGGATTCAAGACTTCACGAGGAGGATTTGCTACCAAACGTGACGCGAAGTAAAAGGGATTTAAAGTCCACGTCTCATCATGTTGTGTTCAAGAAAGTGACTTCTCTGAACGACGATACGTACAACGATTACAGTGAGTGATCTTTCGCCTCTTACACCACACTGTAGGTGAAATCCTTTGGAGATAGGTTTCTCGTGATTGAACATTGATTCCAGTGCTGATGGAGCCCGATCACTTGTCCAAGAGGTTTAGATCGAAACGATCGACCAGCGACAGAACAAAGAGGGAAGCGCCGTACGTGATTTATCCGGAAATCCTGTGCATTGTGGATTACGACGGGTACAGGTAAGAAACGTGAATTCACGTAGAAATATTCGTTGCGAATAGTATTTCTTTCTATGGTGTATTATTCATGCGCGAAAATGAAAGTACGAAACAAAATTGATTTCGATCTTTTATATTTTTATTTCGCACTGGGAGATTATTTTTTTAGACAATGGGTTGGTTGGATAGGAAAATAATATTATTACACGGCGAGGGGAATACACCAAAATTACTTAAATAATGTAGAACGTGGGAAAAGAGGTATCGTTAATATTTGGCATTTTAATTCAGCACCGTGATGCGATACTTGAAATAAGTCTGTATCGCACAATTTACAAATTACACGGAGTTACAGAATTCTGAATACCATTGAAACTCGACATTTCGATGATCTTTAAAAAAAAAGAATTTACCAACGGGTCGATCTTCTTTCAGATTGCACGGAGGTGATAATGTACAGATTAAAAGGTACTTCGTATCCTTCTGGAACGGGGTAGACCTTAGGTACAAACTGTTGAAGGGGCCGAAAATTCGTATCAGTATCGCGGGGATCATTATCTCACGGGTGAAGTACAATTAATATATCCGCACCTAAATCCCTTCGATACGAATCAAAGATTTTCTTTTACACGCCAACGCCGCCCGTGACTCATTTTTTCTACCTCTTATTAAACGTTTATCAAACCGTTTAGGGAAGAGATGCCACTCCGTATTTGGAAAGGAATCGCGTTGGTCGAGATGCGATTGATTCGGCAGCTGCGCTGACCGACATGGGCAAATATCTTTTCCGTGAGAGACGACTTCCGGTATACGATATTGCTGTCGCCGTCACAAAGTAAGGGTGCTCCTTTCATTAAATCCAATCTTGTTTCAATCCATACTATTTTGATTGTTTTATTTTTGATTACACGCACACGCAGGATTGTCCACCTGTTACACGTAAAAGAATCTTTTTTCTTATCAAATCACGTCTCTGTTGCCCCCCCCCCCCCCCCGTCTTGATGCTATCGAAACGATCTATTTGCCGTAAAGAAAATTTATCGATTACTGAAACGTGAGAGGAGAATAATTAACGCCGAGTAATAATTATTTGGAAAATATGTAAAGATTAGAGAAGGCAGATTTAAATCGAATTTCACGCGACGAGTCCAAAATGAATCGGCTCTATGGCCCCTGACATTATGCTATATACTGTTTTATCACAGCAGCAGTCTGGTGAATTTCACGTACTGTTTGATTTTTATTTCGCAAAACAGGTATGATATGTGCCGTCGTAGGAAAGGCGGCCGCTGCACTAAGGGAACTGCCGGTATGGTTTATTACATAGCGATCACGCTTCCATATTTCAATTTATTTATTTAAAAACAATCGTTGTGACGTCCCTTCGGCGCAACTTAATTAGTCCTCTACAGTATTTACACCTGGCTTGAATGTAGTTTTTGACGGTGTAGTTTAGAAACGAACGTAGATGCCACGGGTGTGGTGTGTTTATGGGATGAATGGTTCAAAAGTGATATCCCTCCTCGTGGAAGTGTAAATCGTGCTTCTTTAGAAAGTATTCGAAAAAAGACTGAAAAAAAATGAAAAATCTCTCTTTCTAGATATTATGCAACCTAATGTTTTCTAAAATCCAATCAAATTTGATATTATATACGTATAGAGTTGTCCGATTTTACAGAACGAGGAAGCATTCATTTTTGTCGCCATCAATGTAATACACTTTAAACATGGTTGTAGAATATTCGGTATAATTACCGTTATCCAACATGATAGTAGAAAATGGGCTTGATAAATACTGGGTATATTGATTACTATTCACGTAGAAAGGGAAAGTACAAATTAGGGTCGATATTGAAAAAAAAACGGGGGAATGGTGCACTAATATAGTAATTAATAACGCAGAGGCTTTCGTTCTTCTTCGTCATTGCTGAACTTTGAATCGTAGGGCGGAAAACTGGTATCTGTGTACTACGATCAAAGTTAGAAATGATCCAACCGAAACACTCAGTTACCTGGGCATCTAAACCGAACATGCGTACATGCTATCAAACGTTCCGCTTGAAACTTCAATGCCGGAGACAATAATACTGCAATAACAAATACGAATGACAAAAGAAGTAATAGCGTAACGGCCAAAAAAATTATTCGAACGCGATCCTGGGAACGACCAGATTGATGTTCGAATAATGCTGTACATATAATTTCTTCTGTTCCCGGGAATCGAGCTGAATAAAAATGGTATTCATTCGTACATTTTCCAAAAATCGACCAGATCCGAAGGTGCTGAGAGGGCTATAATTGTTTACGCCTGAGATGCTACACTCGCTAAATAGCAATTATTTACACGTAGACCACCCGTAGTGTCTTTGCTTTACCGTAATTCCACGCTATTTCCTTACGCAAGTAGCATTCTTTACGCTAAACGAGGATACCTCGTACACGGTGTATAATGTCGCTTCAGGGTGATTGCTTTGTTATCAGTCGACCCAAGATTTAATGCAAATCTTGGTAAACCAATGCAATTAATTTTTCAATATGTTTGAAGTGTTTCAGTCGTTGCAAAAAGGTAGTAATATTTATAGAATTTTTATCCTATTTTGTATATATATTTATATATATCATATAATTCAATGTAGAAAACGTCGTTGTCTATCGGAACATCGGAATTCCCTTTCACTTTCCGCCTTTATTAATTGAGCATAAAATATATTCGACGCCCTTTTATTCCAATTACGGTTAAATCGTAGTATTTGTACGGAATTTACTTCATTACCTTGGATCCATTGAAACTAAAAAGTTATATATCACTGGTATGAAATTAACTTTCCTCCGATTCAATGTGATCGTGATAAAGATTTCAGAAAATAACATGATAAGACGTGTTATAATGAATGCAAATAATGTTCACCACGAATCACTATCGCTACATCTCCGGGGAAACTTTAATAAATTATTCTCCATGTTGTTGTTAAACATATTTCATAATTTGTCGAGGCAAGGGTGGACGAACATATTTTATACATAAATAATATATTCCGATGAAGCGATACATCTAAGTGTGCCGTAGGATTGAAATCTTTTGAACCATTGTACATTGCCGAATATTATCAACAATCAACGTGTACATATTTACCTAGACAAAGAAGTAGCAAAACGTATAATTATCTGTTTATTTATAAAGTACTATTCATCGGCGTGTGCGTTCTACAGAATTTGTCGTCGTTTGTCACAATTTATCACAGACTATTGTGATCTGTCGGGATATCCATTAAAAAATATTCAGGTAAAATAGTGTGATACAAAGGATTGATTAGACACATACGAGCGGCGTGTTTCTAACGATTGTCCCGTGACGTGGTGCAAAAGCGGACAAAGATCACGGATCCACATGATAAAAAAGAAACTTTTGTTGTTGCGTTGCAGATTAGATATGTGCAGAAGGCAATACGCGAATGACGTGTGCAATAGAGGAACCGCAGGTACGTTTCCCGAATTCGAACGGAACGAAATTGACGTGTCGAAAATTATATTTTGCATCTTATCTATGTGCACTGCTCTGCGAAACGTTTTTATTTCTTCATTCTAAACTTCCCTTCGCTGCAATTTCGCGAGGACACGTGAAACACGTGGTTGAAATTATGATAATGGGGACCCTCCAGATTTTCACGGAACGGGTTCTCTTTATTGTTTGTACTGTTCAAGTTTTCGGTTACGGGAATCGTGTTATCCTGGAAACGTGTTCCCATCGTTTTGTTGTTCTCGCAATATTTCCAAAATAATAATTTATTGACGTAATATCGCTGATAGCTCGATAACGTTTTAATGTTCCGAACTAATTTAGTTCGAGCGATTGAGATTATTAAAATATTTGTACCGCAATATCGTATATCCCCTTTTATAATTTTGTGAAGCGAAGTATTGAAATATATGAGTAACATTCTAATTTCGTACGGAACGGTCCTTCGAATCTTCAAAGCTATCTATAGAAATGTAAGGAAAGTTCGCCGCATGCCAAATATTTTATAATTGAATCGACTTTATTTTGACGGGCAACAAAACGTCGGAATGATTTTTCAAAAGAGCTGGTGTTACATCCTGAAACCTCGAATTAGTACAAACGATCCAGACGTGTAGATTCTAAATTGCTTTGATCTATACCTGTTCCTTTCGTGTCTACACTCTAATAGCTTGAAACGTATACTTCACTCTTTGTTTGAATTTGATTGTCACAAGAAAATGGCTGGATGAGAACACAATGATCGAAGCTTCCCTAGAGTTGAATGTGAAATATTCTATCGCGGCTTGCCACAAGTGTTTTCTTGTTTCTGGATCTCACATTTCTTAGTCTTGGGATACGAGTTTGCCTTTCTCTCCCTCTGCCGCTCTCTCACACTGTCTCACTCTCTCTTTCACTCTCCCGATTCTCACCACGAATGTGTATATGAGTGAAAACGAAAGCGGTATATACATTTGACCTAAAAAAAAGAAAAGAATAGAAGGGGGGAACAAGATTGTTATTCGAAAGTTACCCTTTTTCTTTTTCTTTTTTTTAAATCTTTCTCTCCTCGTACACTTTTTTCTGCGCAATGGCTACGGTTTCCTAGTTTGATGTGTCTTTCACATGCATTCGTGCATAATCGTACACGACCTTGGCATTTGTAGAACCGACCGTTTGCAAATATTTTTATATGTACACTTTGCCACGGAAATTTTTCTCTTTTTGTTTTTTAAATTGTACAACCGATCCTAATGGCACCTCGCTACTTTGACGATGTATGCAAATATTTCTATCCTTATCACCGATCCACCACTCGCTGTGCTCTCTTCTGAAACACTTACACCTTTTTTTTGTTTGTTTCTTTGGCTGCATTATTCACGAGGACCGTGGTTGGTAAGTCTGTTTAATATCGAAAGGATTAAAAGAGAAAAAAATCACTTCTCGAGCGAAGCATTAATTGATGAAGAAAATCGTGAAAATTATTGTCGTTTCCTTCTGATAACGTTCTTAATTATTCTCGTTGGGGAACAGATGATCTTTGAAACGATCTTTTATAGTAGATAAAAGTTTTAATTTGTTTCGAGAGCCTTGGTTAATCGGTTGGCGTAAACTAACACCGGATGCATGCTGTCTATTTAACACTTACAACTACGATCTTTCCTTAGATTCTTCGAGATTAGAAGTAGCTGTTAAAATTTGTAAAAATATACTTTAAAATATTTCGAAAGAACCGTAAATCAGTGCATACTTTGTATAACGAATTCTAGTCGGAATTGTTTGAAAGAATTACGGAAGTAGTAATCGAAAATATATGATATTTATCTTACACTAATATGGGATTACTAAGAACGTTTTAAATCTGTATGGTAAATTGTTGATAAATTCGAGTGAATTAGAGGAAAGGTCCAATAATAATTCTCTAGCTTTATTTAACAAAAAAAAAGCATTTAATGGAATAAATTAATGCTGCTGGATATTCGTTAGAACACGGAGTCTAACAATGGCAACAATAATAATTTATCGGGGAACGTGTCTTTCTTTTTGAGAACAAATACGTCTAATGTGTTACAAATCTGTCATTCCTTTGCACTGTAATAAACGTAGTTTTATAGGCAAAATTTCATTTATGACTGATAAATTCGATCAAATTTCGTTCGTTGTGCTATTCTAACTGCGATAGAATTGCCATACTGTTACGACGCTTCCAAACTGATGTTACATTATCGGCGCTTGAATCATAATCCTATTACAGTGTGTACAAATTAGAATTATCATATAGAACCGTAATTTCAGCCCAATGAATGCATAATTGAGATTAGAATATCCTTTCACAAAACGATCACGATTCAATTATTGTCGAAACGTTTTTTAATAAATCAAATATTTCTGCTTTCCAGCAGATTGAATCTAAACTATGTAGGGGTTACATAATAGTCACGACTACCGTCTATTGTGTATTACGATTACCAGTAATACAGTTTCAAAACATCATGTTCTGAGATTACACCAGCGATCTAGTTATTACAAACGGTTCAATGATAGTACGTTTCCGCTTGATTTCTAGTGATATTTCACGACCGTACTACAGTACTGTTGTGTTTCATACAATTATTTGAAATTGATTGTGATTGTAGCATGGCCAGGCTTCCAATGGAATCGATTTTATCTGACACAACTACTGCAGAATATTTACACCTGAATTTGCTACCTAAATCACGGTTGAGTCACTGTTAGAACACGATACAATCGGTTTTAAATTGCAGATTTGGTCATGATTCGATTGCGTTACATTAGAACTTTAACTCGCTAGGATTCATTGAATTTATACTATTCTTTTATTTTATTATGTTATTATAGCAACTAACTACCGACATCACTATTTTATTGTTATAATATACATGTTTTTGGTAAATCATATGTCATCAAGTTTTATTTAGGAAGGAAGATCAAAAATTCTGACATAGACTTCCAGGTTTTTCAGAATCAAAGACACGTTCGTGTATTTCGTTACTGTGGTATTAATTTAATTTGCTAAAAATGCAGCTTTATATTCATCTAAACGTTCTAACGAGCTGAGTAGTACAACTTAACATTTCGATTAACACTTTCGCATATTATATACGTGAACGCTAAAAGTTTCGATCTGATAATGTATCTTTAACCAGGATTCGCGTACGTGGGTGGAGCTTGTGTCGTGAATAAGCGTCTTGAAAAAGTAAATTCGGTCGCTATTATCGAAGATACCGGCGGATTCAGCGGGATTATCGTAGCAGCCCACGAAGTTGGTCATTTGTAAGTCTACATCGTTACTTTTAGAAAAGATTTAAAGACATCATTATTCTCTTATTTCCTCCCAAATAATTTTAAAACATTGACATAAAAAAGATATAGAAACCTGTTTCATTGATTCCTCGTTTCAAAATAAACTTACCATTCTTTTTTTCTCACAAAGTTGCAACTATTTATCACAAAAGAAATTTTCATAATACAAATCGTCGACGGTACAGCGAAAAGAATTTAAAAATAGAGAAGAACGCAAAGGACGAATCAAATTATTTTAATGTTAAAAATTAATAGAAAAAATCATAAGTATTTAACAAAAATATTGTATTATTGAGGAAACTTTACATTCCTGGCAATATTAAATTCTCGTTCACCACCGAACGAAGTATTTATAAAAATAATACCCCGTCCCCATGATGATTCTCCATGAATCCTTCATCCGAATAAAAGCTGTGGGTCGTACTGAAACGAGAATGTCGTAGGTTGGGTGCAGTCCACGATGGTTCACCGCCGCCCAGCTATCTTGGAGGGCCTGGAGCTGAAAAATGTCGCTGGGAGGATGGATACATAATGAGCGACCTCAGACACACCGAAAAGGGTTTCAAATGGTCCCACTGCAGCGTTTCATCGTTTCACCATTTCTTAAAGTATGAGTCATACATACGTTTACGGGTATTTACGTTGAATAGCGCATCAGAAACAAGTTTTCGAGAGCAAAAATCGCTAACGATAAGTACGAAGAAGATAATAAGACTTTGATTTTGATATTTCAGCGGGGACACTGCAACGTGTTTGTATAATGCGCCCCACGAAGACGAAGCACTTCCGAGGGTTCTACCTGGAAAATTACTGTCACTGGATGCACAGTGTCGGAAAGATCGTGGAACGAGTGCTTGTTTTGTAAGTTTCACGTGAAACGTTAATCAGCATTCGCCCCTTCTTTTCTCTCGGTCGTATAAAGCATCAAATAATACGACAATTTATTTAACAACTTCAGAAAGACGACAGGGTCTGCGCTCAACTATTTTGTTTCGACGCTGGTTCAGGATATTGCGTGGCTTATCGTCCAGCAGCTGAAGGTTCACCTTGTGGAGATGGACAGGTAAGGCGATTAATACTTATTCGTAATAACAAATTGTTATAGAAATTGAATAAAATTTTTCTTGCGTCCCGAATGCTTAAAAATATTGCTGATTTTATATGCTTAGTTGTGTAGCTAAAGAATTTTTATAAAGGTATACATATCATTGCTTTCACTATTAATATTACTGTATTTATTTCAGTTGCTTTTTTCTCTGTTTTCCTTCGTCATATTGGTATCTACAATTTCGTTACAAATTTCAGTATTGCCTAAATGGAAAATGCGTAGCTGAGCACGAAAATATTATACCAGATTATACGCAGAACATTCCAACGTATGTACGCCGAGACGGCATTTTCAATCCTACAGCCCACAATCGGCCACTATATCCTCAATACAACAACACAGACTACAGGTAACCGTTTAGTAATAATATTTAGCATCTAGTTGTTACAAAAAGATATTAATATTACCGTCCAGAATACCCACGAATTTGTTGCAGCGAGTCTTAACATTGGTGAGAAATAAATGAACGATTTGACGAACCCAATCTCATTAATTTTTCTGCCACATCCTTTCAGGGATACGTGCACAATTGTTATCTTTCGTTGCAATATTATGTCCTATTAGCATTGAAATTGAATTAATCGATTTAATTTATTTTTAATCAACCTTGCAATTTCCAGACAATAATTATCATGGCAAGATAATTCAATTGAATCATATAGATACATGTTGCACGCTTCAATATTTATTTCCTCTGTTTGGAACGGTTTCAGGTATTTGTCACGTATCTCGAATCGCGGTACAAATATTTGTCCGTACGACGGCACGATTGTCCGAAAAAATAAAAAAAAAATAATTATTTCCACGTTTACGATAAACGTATAAACTTTCCAAATAAAGTATCACCCAACCGTACAAGAATAATCCGGGCAGCCCGGTCCCGCTCATTCCACCATCGATAATATCGTAATGCTATGTCATACAGGTATCCGTGGGAATCAACGACATACAGCACGCCACTATCGAAATTCAAATACTCCTCGCCGTCGTCGAATCTCCTCTCGTCGACGAGCTCTCCGTATAAACGTGTCGTACCGTTCGCGACAACTCCGGCAACCAAATACACCTACACCACCGCCAGTTATTTTTACGCCAATAAGTATAAGACTAAAGTAACGAATAGTAACGACGGTAGTAATAGTAAATACGGGTACGCCGGCGGCACCACCACCAGGAAGTACACGAATTACTCGTACTATACGGTTAGTCCAATATCGAAGGTTACGAACGACCTGAATTATCCGAAAATTAGCCCATTCAAACGTAAGGTCACGGTGGGCACGGTGTCGTTCGCAACAGGAACCAAAGGGGATCAGAAGGGGCTTCAGAGTTATACTCGTGGTAAGAGTAATCTGTATCAAAAGTCAATGATGCTCGCTTTTCTCTTCGATTACAAGAACCTTCTCATTTCTTTATATCTTCCATCGATCGACTTGGTTGTTTTGCCATTGTCTTCATAACGATCTCTTCTTTCTCCACTTTCGCTTTATTCTGTTTCCTTGCTGCATACTTGTTTATATTTATATATCTTGTCGCGAGATTGGATTTCTCGGTTGGTTCTCTATTATTCCTGCCTGCTATCTTGTATTTAGTCAGTAATTTTCTGGTTTAATTTCTTCTTTCCTTTTTCCCCTTTTGTCTCATTCCTTCGACCATCATTAACGACGAGTGCAGCAGTTAAAGCGCTGCGGCACCGTAGTAGCATAGTTAAAAAATGGTGACAAGCTGACACGTCGCATTTTTCATCGTTCCAGATATACAATGACCGTTTCGCAGAATTCGCTTATGGGACAGTGAATATTCTTCGTTTCTCTCTATACCTTATCAACGTCCTACTCCAGGGTTTCATCCGAGCTATGGCTGTTTCATTGGACAAGTTGTGAATAATCGCGTGTTACAATCATTTTGGATCCTTGGTGTTCATTTTTCTTTCTATCGGAGTTAATCGATTTCCGTGTCTCGGCGGACGAACAACATCTATACAGGCGACAACTGCGCACATACTCTTGCTCTATTCATTTTCTTGTTCTCTTTTTTGACAGATACTTAACTTTCTTTTTTCTTATTCGTAGCATCACACATTGAGTAACGCATTGTACGTGACTTAGGAAACTATCGAGAACATGATTTCATATATTTCCAAAAACCTCTGTTTATTTGATCGAGCAATTCACAAGTGCGCTTGAACTTCTAATCTTTCGCGCAATAATTTTTCATTGATCGATACAGCTTAATTGTAGCTAAAATAGAAGAAGAATTGATTAAAGGAGGGTAGCAATGTCGAATACGAATTTACCAAACAGCGAGATATTAAATATGCAGTACCAATTCCATAGCAACAATTCAGAACGCTCTGCGTTCCACGTTCTTCGCCAAAAAAAAAAGAAGCGACTTGAAGTAATCATAACAATTAAAGGCCTCAATAAACTCGTCAAAAATCAAAACGTTGAAACTAAAAACGAGGAAAATGTGCACACTAAACAAACTGCCGGGTGAAAACAAAAACGTACCAATGAACCTAATTCTCCCAAACTCACACGAGCCATTTTACACTTCGAACTAAACATCCTATTCGCTACCGCATCGTCGACAAACATTTCATTATAAATACACATACAAATGAGAAAGAGCCGAGGCGTTGTGCTACAACGAACATAATTTCTCAACCCCCTTCCGCCCGTCCCAGTAAACCCCGTAATCTACCCTTGTCTTTGCAGAACCAGAGGTCGATGAGTGCACGGACGCGGGGTCAGATTGCGCGGAGCTGATTGACAGGCTGAGAACATGGCTGTGCCATTTGCAATCTGTGAAGAACCGCTGCTGCGCGTCCCTGAAGACGATCTGCGCCGCTTGATGAGCGACGTTGGAACTCCACTTCCGGTTCCTCAAGAAGTTCCCGCGGCCAACGCATCCACGGACCACCACAGATCCGACATCGAAACAACCTCGGCGAGCACTCAGCACGCGTTCAGCTCATCGAGCAGATATTTTCTTCTCCGGTCGGGGGGAGAGATCCGGGGCCAGGTGAAAATCGTGTGAACCACGGTGTCATTGGGTCTCCATGATTTTTAGAAAGACAACTTTTTACAGAGTTCTGAATGTTCTCGCGGTCGCCACCGCGCGAAGAATGAATGTGCAATCCCTTTTATTAAGTAGCTACGTAATCTCATCGTGTTACCCAGAATATAATTTCATTCCCCTCCTTCCTCCATCCTCCCTTTCATCATTTCCCTCCTCGCTTCCACCTATCTCCCTCTGCTCTCATTTTTCCTCCCTGTCTCTTTGGTTTTTTTTCGATTTTCTTTTACGGTAGTACCACGGAAGAAGCTTTGTACAGACGACGGATGTAAAGATAGGAAAAAGAAGGAAAAAAAAAGACAGAATAAACGTGCCAGGCACGGACGAAAGCTTCGATCGATATATGTAATTCATTAGTTTCGACCGCATAATATTTATTTGATGCACGTGATCGCGTGGGCCGGAGACATGTGCCACGATAGGAATTTCATTGTGCATGCGAGCGTAGGCGAGAAAACGAGCTTCCCTGAAATCATGAGAATTGTAGAGCGAGACAAATAAATGGTGATTATACGATGGAACCGTGTGATCCTTTCTGTTCGTCTTCTTTTTCTAGCAACTTTTCGTAGCGCGGTAGGATCCCAAGGCACCGAGTTGAAAATGATACAATGTATAGTACGTAACACGTGTAGTGTCCGTTCGTTGGAGTACAAATGAGATGAACTTTCGAAATTTTCATCTTCTGCGCAGAGTTTGTATCTTGCTCTTTATTTTAGCGACTGACATCGATAGAAGAAGGAAGATTCTTTTAATTTAAAATTTTGTTACGCTTATCTCTGCGGAAGCTTTGTGCGACACTATATATTCGAGTTAGGACCTTTTTATTATTTAAGACAGCTTAAGTCGATCCGCATCCCGTCACTGTTTTTACGTAAGTTCGACATTTTATTCAATCTGGACTTCCTTCGGATGTTTTGGAGAAAATTTTCTGTTAAACGGTTGGGAAAGAAAAAAAGAAATGAATGTTTGTGGATAGTTACGACAGTAATGTTCAGAAATGTCATGTAACAATATAATTATTGTGATACAAATGTACATACACAGAAGACAAATTTTCGAAAACTTTTCTCCTGTTTCTCTTTATGTAACATCAGTGCAATAAAATTGTCGGATTTTTCGTTCCAAAAATGAATTTTCATCACCTGTTCAGTTTAATGTATGTAAAAAACGTTTACCTTGCCGAATTTTTAAATAATCCCCCGATACATATTTATTATACAAATTTATCTATCGTATTAAATTGTATTGCGATTCAGTAAATAATAGCCAGTCAAATTAATCTGTTCTGGAGCATTTGACTATTTATTGAATTAAAGTTTTTACAATAAAAGTTATTATTATTAGAATAATATTACACGAATCTCTAATTTTTCCCCACATTAGTTTCTTTGAAGAACGTCCCCCGTATAGCTGCTACATCGTTCCACAGAAAAAGACAAATGATGAATGTTTTATTTAAGGACAAGTCGTATTCGGTAATATATCACCTATCACGCGAGACTCGTGATGTAGTAAAGATAGCACCGTATTTACTTACGAGGACAGGCAAGAATTTAAAGAGTAAAATTATGTACGCCGATACTTGTTTCAGATAGCAACCTAATTTATAAATTAGGCACCGATCGTTTGTTGGTACATGTGACAGAAATGCCATGGTGGTTCAGCAAGCATGAAAAAATAATTTTCGTGTAGTATTAAAGATTGATTATATTTGCTCAAAGATATACATATAACTGTGTCGTCAACCTATTAATCAAAGAAAGAAACATTCGTATTACGAAATTACATTTTCCTACCAAAAAAAAAAAAATAAATGATATTCAAGACGAATAATAAATTCAGTATTATGTGTTCGGTATTCAAGCTATGTAATTATAATTAGCAAACATTACTCACATATCATGTTGTAAAACCATTGGGTTTAATTTTCCCATCATACTTCAAATTTATGACTAATCCTGTTAATTATACATGCACCGAAAATATTATACTTTTCAAGAACTAGTTACGCATAACAAGATATACATTTCTAATTATAACTGTATATAATTAAAATAGTATAAGATTTTCAAAGAGGATGCTTTTGGATTTCGTAACGTATCAGCAGTACGGTAGCAATGACGAAATATTAGTGCGATCATAAATTTAAGCAAATGACGAATTAACCGGCATCAGCTTATCGAAAAATGTTATCAGAGAAAGAATTGTCGAAATACCCATTCATCCCATAAGGATAAAGAAACAAAGAAAAAGGTGAAGATTGACTGAACTTTAACTCCCACATTATCCATGTGTAACACATTAATCAACCAAATCTAATTTGCATTCCCCTTTGTATGTGATCGCGCATGATCTATTAGAGATCACACAAATATGTGAACAAGTGTTTCATTTCATAATTGTTAATAAATACCATGGTATTTAAATGCAACCCGAAAAATTTCCCGGCATTATTCCCGCAGTTGTCGCCCTCATTTTACATAGTGCCATTTACCAATTACGTAAATATCTTTAACTTACGAAGAAATAGTTGAAGTTCCGAAAATTTCCATCTAGAAAAATTATTAATTATAGAACGTACATATCTGTGACTAAATGTATTGCTCTTATTCATACTTTTAAAAAAAAATTAAACATCTCTTCTTTAAATTTCAAAATTATCCGAAATTTATATTAATTTCAGTACTAATCAGAGTATAACATTGCACTGGAATTTAGAATAAATTTACTTCAACAGCATCCATTACAGTACTATATCTCGTCGCCTTATTTCCTGATATTAAAGTTAACTTGAGAAATCACTTTTGGATTCTCACAATGTCCAAAAAGATGTTTTCCCTACTGTATCTCTGCCTGTTCATAATGCCGTTGGCCCAGTCACATTTGGTAACGTATATTATAAAGGATCTCAGTACATCATTACACATAATTATATAATTATGCATGCAAATGTTTATGATACGCGATAGTAGAACGCTTGTTAAGAATTAACGAGTAACTTCGAAAGAATACGTGCACTTTGTGTTTAGCGCATTCACCGCCTAATGACAACAGATGAGGTGATGGGAGTATTTCATACAACGCACGATACAGGTACGTAAAGTATTTAAAACAGCCCGTACATTTCTCACGTGCCAGCAGCATATTAAATCGAATATGCATGCGCGTATTTGATATGCTTAGATTAATTCTATTCTTTCTTCCATTATTTTATTGTAGTACCTGATTATGAGCTTGTAGTACTGAGATATTTCATGAACCGCGTGGGCCAAAAAGTAGCTGCTAAACTGCGTGTTAAGGCTTTCGATCAGGAATATGAGTTGCAATTAAAGCCTACAGGTGAATACCTGGTCAGCGAAGACACCCCTTTGTGGACAGTGACATCTAATAAACAGGCGCCTGAAAATCTTCACTACAATCTGGTGCCTGATGTAAGTTTGAATTTATGACGAACACTTTAATACGCAATGTCGTTGACGAATATTTCTGTTTCGTGGAAATGTCACGGAAAAATAATCTAATTTTCAGGCGCTTGAGGACATTGGTGTTCTTATGCAGGACGAGAAGTTAGGTGCCGCACTCTTAGTTTCACAACGACATAATGGACGACACATTTTTGTAAGTAAATCATGTTGCAATGTTTTGGAAGGAAAGTGCGTTGGTTTTTATTAATACTTATAAATTATAATTATTTCGAAATCTGATTTTTATCGTCCATTCCATTATAATTGTCTTATTCTTATAATTTCATAGAGAAGTATAATATCACGAATGTAAATTACTCGATAATATCGAAACGATTTAATTGTAGGATGGTTTTCTTCCTTCTAATATTGTTATACGATCCTTGCCGAAACGTATGGCTAAAAGCGTGTTGTACGGACAAAATGGATTATTCGAAAACCACTTTTCTATGAATATGTCCACCGACGAGTTTCTTCACTCGTCCCACCATGTAGTGTACAAAAAAGTACCGAAGAAATCATTTGAACATATCCGTAAGAATACTGATTTAACTAATTTATTATTATTTTGTTCATTCAATTATTTAAATTATAAAGCAAATTATTCCATGCTATCTCGTTAGGTATGCCAAATCCATTGCGTCGTAAGTACGATACCCCGGATGTCATTTATCCAGAAGTGTTAGCAGTTATCGATTACGAATTATATTCGTAAGTAGCAACTTTCTGCAAAATACTGCCACTAAGTTTGCGGTACCACGATTATCAGTACAAAGTATTACATTACGTATTTCCCTTGAAATTTTATTACAGAATGCTCGGTAAGAATATCGAGCAAGCTAAACGATACATCGTTGCATTTTGGAATGGAGTAGATTTAAGATACCGTGCATTTACAAATCCGAGAATACGACTAAATATCGCTGGTATAATTATTTCTATGGTAAGCAGCTCGTTCGTTTATTTTTGATTAATTATATACATTAACTAACTGGAGTAATAATATGTTATTTCTGATAAATACGTTGATCAATGGTATAAATCGAAGTTCTTTAAAATATCTTATAATCTATTTATAATAGGTGATAAAATAGACATTCATATTTTTACTGATATTAATACTTTGACTACAATTTCGATCATAACATAAATAGGTATCATCTTTGTAAACATTTAATATATAATTAACAGGACGAAGGAGCAGCGCCATACATAGAGAGTAGTAGATATGCATCGTCCATGCTGAATGCCGATAAGGCTTTGCATGCTATGGGAAGTTACTTCTATAATGAAAAACGATTCCCGTGGAAAATGTATGATGTAGCTATATGTAACACGAAGTAAGTGCACGCTTAAAATGATCCCAAGATTCAAAAT
Organism: Nomada fucata; assembly: GCA_948146005.1. Taxonomy (NCBI): domain Eukaryota; kingdom Metazoa; phylum Arthropoda; class Insecta; order Hymenoptera; family Apidae; genus Nomada; species Nomada fucata. The sequence goes on along the minus strand of OX411275.1, from coordinate 8,978,704 downwards.
ATATTTGTTTGTTGTGCCAGATATTACATGTGCAGTAATTATAATTATTTGCTTTTCGCAGATTAAACTTATGCAACATGGTAGGTAGTTCTTTATGCGATCCCGCGACATTAGGTAAGTATTTTTTGAAAGAAAAATACGTTACATCGGTTAAGGAAGAAGAAAAATGGAACTAAATAAATGATTAACGTTTGCAGGCTACGCATTCGTGGCAGGTGCCTGTAACAGAAACCAAACAACGAAATTTGCCGAAGATGTTGGTCTAGCTGAAGATGACGGTGGTTTCAGTGGTATCATACCTACAGCTCATGAGTTGGGACATCTGTAAGTTCTTTATTCATTCTGCCGCAGCGAAACAAATTCTGGACGACGAATTTTTATGTTAATAAAAAATTTATTTGACGAGAAATACGAATTTAATTTGTAGGAATTGCTTGATTGAGATTGAAGTTTATTGACACTGTAATCATTGCATAAATAATGAACCGGTTTGCTACACAAGTGAATTGAAAATCTGCTTAAAATAAACTAATCCATTTCGGAAAAAATATTTCTTCAATTACAGATTGGGTGCTCATCACGATGGTCTCGCCCAAGATACGAAAAACTGCTCTGGAAGCATTGGTAATATCATGAGTAGTACACTTCAGTATACCCGGAACGAATTTTTCTGGTCCAATTGCAGTATAAAGGCTCTTCATAAATTTATCAGGTACGCTTTTGCACGTTTATCGATCGTTTGAACGGGTAATGAACAAACGGTTAACGTGAATTATCAAAAAATGAATTCCCCTTACTACGTAGTACAGCCTGCATGAATTTTGTAAAATGCCCAGAATGTCATGATAAATTAACTAATTTTTTATGTAAAACTTCTTCCAACGATCACGTGCAATTCTCATATTACGTCCAGGTCACAAATTCATATACGACATAATCTTCAGGTTAATTCATGCACGAAAATTAAATAGTTTTGCGTACTTATCTTCATTGGAAGATCTAGTCTACTGTCTCTTAACAATGCCGGATTGGTCTATTATCGCTTAACAACCCATTCTACTGCTCCACAATAATCTCGAATTGATCTATTATCTCTTAACTACCAATTCTACAATTTCCTGCCTAGATTAATGCATAAATCAATTTTGCAATCCTCCCGTTATACAGTACACGTAGCGATAAATACTTTTTGCATTCGATATAAGTACGTTTTCAATTATCAACGTAATATCAAATGTTTTTCAATAAAACTATTATGCTACATGTTATACTATATTGTACTACTGATTAAACTCGATCTACACTTCAATGCACTCTGTTCCAGCGAGGATAGAGCGAAATGTCTTTACGATGCACCGCCAAAAGCCACGGCAATAAAACGTATCTTGCCGGGAAAATTATTGTCTCCTGATGAACAATGCAAACAGTCATACGGTGGAGGATCGTGTAATGTAAGTATCTTTTAAAGCAGCACGCAAATGATTCTCCAGCAATTTAATAATTAACTTTCAGAAAGACGCGCCTGATATGTGTTACGAATTAAAATGTACTATTCCGGGAACTAATGGTCTGTGTATGCCAATCGCGGCAGCTGCTGATGGATCCTCTTGTGGCGATGGCCTTGTAAGTTTACAGTTTGCGCAAATTAATCGCAGTATTTAAGAATTATTTTCGTAATTAGAATTATATCAATATTTCGCTCTTCCCTCCTAGATATGCCTCAACGGGGCATGTGTGCTAAAAGGATCAGAAACGAAAAATGAAAAAATTCTTGGTTGAAAGACCGGTGGTAAAAATATACGTAATACTAAAATGAATGCAATAGAATAATTTCTTTCTTTCTGTACAAACTCGCTAAGAAATGTTAATACGCAGATAAGATATATTAATTATAAATTGAGGCACGTATCTCAGGCACATTTTTACAAACATGTAATTAAATGTGTGAATAATGTAGAAAATTCAAGACTATCTGGAAATTATAACGAATACATCCACAGAAATCGGGTTGCACCTTAAATCTACGATAAAAAATCATCCATTCATAAAGCATACGTTAAGTGTTAATTAACATACAAGTTAGTTATATATGTAAATGTAAATATAATTTAGCTATAAATATCACGAAACTAAAATCTACATTATCATATGTACATTTAAGATGAACAATACTGTTATTATTAGACAACTTTTGGTTCTACCCCGATTTCATTGTACAACTCGGTTTTATTACCGGGATAGCCTTCCAAAATGCACTCTAAAATATCTGTACTCAATCGTTTTCGTTTCCCATATTCCTTTGAGTACTCTTTCAGTGAACATTCTGCCTTTCTTTTCTTCTCCGTTAAATCTTCGGTACCGGTTGCTTCCATTAATTGATCTAATTTGCTGGTCAATGCAGCGACATTCTCTTGCAGCACAATTTTTTGTTTCCTTGCTTCTTCAATCGTGATACTGGACTTCATCGATGCCAGTAAAGCCTCATGCACTTTAATCTCTTTCTCAATTTCTTGATATTTGCTTTCAACTTCGTTGGCATGTGCCTGCATCTCTTTGTCTATTCTCATCAGCTCCTCTGTATCATGTGCGGAGTCTTGAACGGGACAGTAAACTTTCTGCTTTCCATAGACCTAATATACAAAACCTTGACTATAGATCGAACTTAATCTATGGGAAATAATAAATTGCTTACTTTTTCGAACACTTTCCCTTCGGAAACCAACTTATCCACAGCTTTTTGTACGGCTGTTTTACCATACTCGTTATGAAGATTGGAAACTATTTCGTTGATGCTGTATGGTCTGTTCTGTACTTTCATATATTTAAATACAGTTTCCGACATTTTTGTTTCAGCTTATTTTGCTCTTTCTTTGCGAACTGTATTTAATGAAACAGTTGTATCGCTTAGTTTATTATTTATTTACGCTACGTACAGTTTCATCAGCTGTAATGATCGTTATATTAGTGTGCTTAAAACGATAATAGGTTATAAGTAACATAAATCGTTCATAGTACAATTTGTTATGTACTAAATAGATACTCACCATATTATATTATATTCTAGAATTTAGTTACTTTGACCAGTAAACTTATCATTATAAAATTAACCGTATAATAGCATCAGTGACTTCTCATCTAAACCGATTATTCAGTTTTACGTTGCGTTCGTAGGTTCAGGAACTGTAATTCTTGTATCTTGAGGAACATAATGTTAATTAACACGACAGATATCAACGAAGCATTTCAATTCTGACATATCTCGCTTTATTAGCGTCACACTAAAAATCATTTCGTATAAACAACGCAACAAGTGTTCTCGCGTACGTCATATGTCACGTGACCTACTCGCTTGTTTCGTTCGGATGTTTTGAAAACGCGCAATAATGAAAATCTTAGTTCCACAGTTCAACTTGGCAAAGGTGTAATCTTTATAAGAATAACATGTATAAAAATTGCAAACCATTTGAAAACGACCTGTTCCTTTAAAATAATATACAGCACTAGACTCTATAATTCATTCATTGCACGCTCGACGACATTACAGGTACATGCGCTTAGGAAAATCAAGTTTTTAACTTAAACTTAACTCGTATAACATTATTACGGCAATGCAGCAAGTAAAATTATAAATCGCGTTAAATTTATTTAATTCCTCTGGCGTTTTGTACCGCAAATTGCCAAATGACCGAATATTCCCAGTTTCTTCATTCAGATAGGATCACTACTATTAATACCATTATACGCTCATAAAATCGAAGCAATGTTGTTTATCATTGAAACGAGCACATGACATTTAATATCGTTGTTACTTCGAGACTCTACAGTGCACAGCTAAGAAGGAAAGCGTCGTGCTAGTTTTTTGCTCCGATATTAAAACCAGTTCTATTATATTTTTCTTACCAAATATCCGGAGTATAATGCGAGATTAACCAATCGCAATCTATATTTGTGTTATCGGGTGTGCGTAAAGGTTGCACGTTTTAAGGCGCAATTAAACTGATACTCGAATATTGGCATCGGTGGATCGCTTCGCTCTACAGTTGTAATGGGTGAATCAATAATTTTACAACCACGTTGCATGATGTTACATACCATATTGCTCGTATTATTTTTACCGCAAATAAACTGTAAATCGCACTTGCATTACTGTTATTAAATTTGATTTGCACAGAACCTCCTGTTACGAAACGCTGTCTTTAAAATGCAATTCCGTGTATCAAAAGGAACTAGTTATTTTAACTGTACTAACATTATGTGCACTGTCACAATGAATTAACATTACAATAAACACTGTACTTCCTATTACGATTTATGTACAAGCTTTAATCGCAAAAAGGTTCAACAATACTTCAAAGCACTTGCTTATTAAAGGATTTAAAGGATATTAAAGGATGCTATTAAAGGATTTTTAAAGTTAAAGGGGTTTAATTGCAATGCAATAATTAATCATTATATAAATTCTGAAAAGTTGATAAACTGAAATTAATGATTAATTAACTTTTGAAAACTTGATAAACTGAAATTAATTATTAATTAAGTATTGATAAATTCATAAACTTTTGCGTTACTTGATATGATTTTTCTTTTTATTAGTTACATAACTGACTGTTATATTAACGAAATATATTAACTGGATCATAGAAGCGCGTTGAAAGTTCTACTATCACCGGTGCTTTGTATAAACCTGTTGTATATAAGTACATATGTGAAGATTAGATGTCAGAGTTTGAAACTGTCGCTAGCGAGTCAGTTGCTTATGGGACTTCAATGAGAGTGCAATAAAACGAGTTTGGCTAGTTTAAACACAACAGTGACAAACACAAATCCTATGTTATTTAATAGAGACCAACAAATGGTAGTAAGTGCACATGCAGCATTAGCATTATTGTACTACGTTCCCGAGCCGGATAATAATATCCCTCGCCTTAAAATGCGAACGCATATCAAATTACGAGCACGCATTAAAATTTATCGATACACTCTTCTTATGTGCTTATCATGTTATTTTTATTTTCCACAGTCCGTAAATGATGATGTTTCCACCTTATTATTTTTGATCGTATGAAATATGTCCCAAATTATCAAACGATTGGTACAAAATATTTATGTAGACGTACCTATTTACAAATGTTGTTCTCGTTTGAACATCTCTTTGGCGCTTCGCCCATTTCATATTGCAATTATCGAATCAAGAAATACAGTTAATTATATTATCTTTCATTTTGCAACCCTGATGAAAATTAATATTACTATTCTATGATCTATACGTAATAATGTACGTAACAATATAATATAGTTTTTAGAAATACGAAATTCGATTCATCCTAGAAATTACTGTACGACATATGATGGGTGTCAAAGATGGTAATATTGCGCATAATTTTTATGAATGAGTAAAATATGCACAAGCATAAAGATTAGACGTACTTATCGCGTCCTGCCGAATGTATAAAAACACTGACAAATACTGGTCCACATCAGTAACTGCGATATCACTCTTACAGAATCTTCTCCAGGTACCATAACTAAATACAGTGCCAGGAAGATGATGTATGCGAAGGTTGCTGTGTGTTTGTCGGTGTTATTGCTCGTAATTGGCCTCTCTGTAGGACTGACTATGGGGACTGTTGGAAAATTCAAAGGGAGAGACGCCCTAGAATCAGCACCTCTTATCGATGGGTAAGTGATCCCCGATATTGCGCCAAATCGATAAGAACAAAGAGTACAACGTGACAAGGGGTTTAACAAATTCGAATTTTACTGCAAAAACTCTTTTACTTCGAAGGAGATTATAATTCCAAATCACCGTGTCATGAATAGATAACGAAAAAACAACCATTTACATTTATTTCAAAGAACATTGTTATCTCGTAATCACGTTCTGTATTTCATAGCGAGTTCCATGTCTGTTTGCAATTTTGTCGAAAATAATTATGCAACACCGCTGACCCTCGCGGAATCTGGTCGTGTCATGGAATCACATGCCATATGGAATAACTATGAATTAGTCATTTCTGCAGAAGGCCTTGTATCCTGAATAATAAACAATGGCTTAAATGTACATTGTTTTATACATTCTCTTTCCTATGTCTACTCAAGAATGACTATTCAGCATTTAAAGTAATATATTGTATAATAATAATAATAATAAATATAAATATAAATAGTAATAATAATAAACGTGTCGATTAGACTTACCATTAGTACAAATAAAATAATTGCAATAAGACCTCGATTAAACAGAACGCTATTATCCACAGTTTCGGAATTGTGATACATATATGTATATGTAAGATTATATACCTATATCTGTCGACTTCATTTTTCGTCAGATATGAATTTTTCCAGCTTGTCTGTCTCGCAATTTTGTCGATTAATCAAAGACCTACCGTGCTCGTGTTCATTAATTGTAAAGTCTTTTATTACATTTGGGAACGGGACTTTCATATGTATTTATAAATAATCTAGCCTGAAGAATGCTTAAACAAATGTCGTAAACCTGCCTATGTTATGAAACAATTGTGCTGTACAAATACGAAGCATTACTTCAATGATAAGAAAGTGAAGATTTATTGAAATTTTAGATCTCGCTTGATACTTAGTTGTGCTGGCAAATAGTTTTTTCGAAATTACATAATTTAAATAGCAGTTTTATGTTCCTGTATTAAAAAGAACTATCACCATTGCTAATAACTTTATTAAAATAACATTCAGTTAAGTCCATTGGATTAAAACAAAATTATTTAACACTGGTTCTTACTTTTGTCTATCAAAAATGATAATTTAAATAAAGGAAAAATTAAAGAGTCCGATCACATTTTAGCATACAAAAATGTCTGTATTTATTTCTTCATTAGTATCGCACTTCGGTAGAGAAACGCTCGATAAGAATATAAAAAAATCTTCAAGTAAAATAATTTCTTCCTCCCCTTATTTCAGTCACAATGATCTGGCCTACAACCTGTATCAATTATTGAACAACAAATTGGAGACATTTGATATGTCCAAAAATCTGTCCAGTCACAAATTATGGGGAAGAGACTGTTGTAAATCGTGCTACACAGATCTTCCCAGGATGCGAAAAGGAAAATTGGGTGCACAAGTAAGCGTAATAAAACTTACAAACACATACAATAAGTGATAATGGCTGGAAAATCCGATGTATCATCTGTGCTGTGAAATCAATCAACTGTCTTTTTTAACTGGGACTCTTATCGTTTTAGGTATTAGATAGGGATACAGTTTGTTGTAGCCTATCAGTATCTGCTGTGCATTTTTATATAAATAGATATAGTTGGCGATTCTATTTTCTCTTATTGCACAGAAATCACTTTCAATTAATGTAACGCATAGTTGGAGATACTTTAATTAATTAATGTCGTAAATATATTTTTCAAAACTACAAGTAATAATAATTATATAAATTCATATTTTTATAGCTATTGTTTCTATTAATTTTTCATATCCTATTCCAGATATTGTCATCGTCATTTTTTAAAAAATTTATCTATAATTATATTTAAGATTATTCAATCTTCCAGTATTGGCAATAATGGTTATAAATGAAATGAAATTTTAGTTTTGGGCTGCGTACGTCGATTGTGCATCGCAATACAAGGATGCAGTGCAGCTAACGTTGAGGCAAATCGACGTTATCAAACGATTGATCGGCAAATACCCGAACGATTTGCAATTCGTAACAGACGCCAAGACCATCGAGGAAGCATGGAAAAACGGAAAGGTTGCATCGATGATCGGTGTCGAAGGTGGTCACTCCATCGACTCCAGTTTGGCGATCCTCAGGATGTACTATGAACTTGGTGTACGTTACATGACTCTGACACACGCGTGCAACACACCATGGTAACTAATCTTATAACTAATTAGACGATTTTAATAATTTAATGACTACAGTGGAATTTATCAAATAAAGAAGAAGTGTTCAAAAGTGACCACGAAACAAGAACGAAAGACAACGAAAGCAAGAAATTGTATACGTACAATTATTCATCGGTAAAATAATGGGAACGTTCTTTAAAAAATAGATGCACTAGAATACAAAAGAAAAGCTAGTATAGTATGCACTTCTCTATAGGTATACATATGTATTTTCTATATAGGGCTGACTCATCTGTGGTGAATGAGAGCTCCGTCCACAACCTGACACAATTTGGCGAAGTACGTTTTACTTTCGAAACGTCCTCTTATCCTACGTATCTTCAGAAATTTGTACATATTTATATCTTAATATAGGCTGTTGTCCTCGAAATGAACCGATTGGGAATGCTGATCGATTTATCGCATGTCTCTCACAACGTTATGAGACGCGTGCTCGAAATAACGAGGGCTCCAATTATATTCTCTCATTCATCCGCCTTCAGTGTTTGTCGAAATTATCGTAACGTTCCTGATGATGTTCTGCACACTGTTGTAAGTAATCTTTCAAATGCATCTCAACATATCCCAAGTATCAGCGCGAGTTTCGTAAACTTTCGATGGAATTTTTAGAAAAGGAACAATGGTATCGTGATGGTAAACTTCTACTCGCACTTCGTAAACTGCAACTCTTCCAGAAATGCAACAATCGAAGATGTCATAGGTATGGTTTCAATATTTAGACAGGTGTAATTTATTTTGCGCGATAGTGATAGTGATCCTACATGAGAAAAATTAATTTGTGGATACAGAATAACAAAGTTTGTACACTTGAGAGTTTTAGTGTGCCATGGTGTACGGTTGATAGTTATTTTCACTGTGGACAATTGATTTCCCTTTCCACAGAACATATTAATTACATTCGCAATCTTATCGGAGCGGATCACGTTGGCATTGGGGCCGACTATGATGGTGTTAGTACGTAAGTATTATGTCAACAGCGAAACACGTGAAACACATTGTTAACAAGAAGATACTAATTAAAATGTTACAGTGTGCCGAATGGTTTGGAAGACGTCTCTAAGTATCCCGATTTGTTCGACGGTATCTATGAAAGTAATGCAGAACCACGATGGACCAAAGAGGAGCTTGAAAAATTAGCTGGCAGAAATTTGATTCGTGTACTCAAGGCGGTAGAAGAAGTATGTGGAAAGATGTTTGCCCGGAACAATTGGTATTATTAATTGGAGAACCGTACGATTGTAATTATTTTCCGTATTGTCTTTTGAAAGGTAAGAGATATATTAGATAAAGTTGAGGAACCATGGGAGGACATCATAAACGTGAGAGATATTTACCAAGACGAAGTGACGAGTAACAGTAAAACACATGCATGCTATACAGCGACAGAGTAAGTATATTAATTTTTTCATATTTTGTTTAGATTTGACATCGTGCATTATTTGCATATACATAATTCTGTTTGCACAGATGGACATCGCTTAAGTTGAATAATAATGAACAGCAATTGCACGGAATTTATTTAAAATAAAAACATATCATAGTGCAATAAATTACGAATAAAGGATGTATTTTTGTATGTTGAGGGAACATGGAGGTTCCAATTGCGCTCAATAAATGTATGATATACTTTATTGCGGTACGCTTTTTCTCGCAAGGTTTGAGTTTCATTTTCATAGATATTTTTGTTAGTAACAAAAACTATCAATGTACAATATTTCGATGATTATTTTACAACACACGAAAAACGAATACGGTATACCGTTGCAATAAATAAGTCCTATTTTATATAATACTATAATATCTACTATAAATGTTTAAGAACTAATTAATGTATGAATAAAATTGTAAATGTTTGTTATCTTAATTAAAGCAAAGAACTTATCCTATCAAATCACATTTGTGTCAAACGCCTTTTTTTCTTACACAGTAAGCAACTGTAAAAAAAAACTATCGATATTTGTACACGTAATCTATACCTCTGATGTTATAAAAATTCTACGAAAAAGCTTAAGCCTGTAATTTATAAATCATAGGCAGAATAATCTAATATTGCGAAAGAAGATTATGGCAGTCTGGCCAGGAACATTAAGTTACAGGAACATTACTATCAGTTGCTTTTAACGAATTTATTCTCTATTCCATTGCTCCAATTAAGAGGTTTCTGTAAATTCTGGACCGTGTTGATGTGGGCAAGGAAAGCTTTCCTGAAAGTTGAGAGAGATTTACAAGTACATTGTAACGAACATTTTTGTACCATTTTTTTGTTGTTTATTTTTTTACGAACCATTCATTTTCCCTCATAAATGCATAGACTTTAGGAGCTGAGAAACCGTTGAACGGCGAGCTAAGGCCTATGCTGTATGATCCCATATTGCTCCAAATTAACCAGTCACCGGAGTGAAATTCTGGCAGTAACACATCCTTTAATATGCAATCCAAGGAATCGCAGGTTGGACCCCAAACGAATGACGTAAATTTCTCGTTACTTGCTGGCTAAAATTGAATAATTAAATTTTAGCTAAATTTAATTATTAAAATTTTAAATTTAATAAAATACTTTGAATTTTCTTTACGGAACATTAAGAGCACGCGAATTATACATTACGAACATGTTGCAAGAAAAACAAAAAATGAAGACTGATATTGTTACCTCGCACAAGGAAACCGGTAATCTCGCCTTGAAATTTAGTAACTCTTCAATGAAACAATTGTACACTCCGCAACTCATGTAATACATTCTAACCATTTTCTCCTCTCTGGGTATTATTCTCTTCGTGTGTATGTACGAGGCTAAAGTGAATGCCGATGTTACATAGTATTGGCCTGGTTCGCTGATGATCGTAATGCTCGGATCGATGTCTTTGATAGCATCGTTAATTAAACTAGCAACCTGCGTTCAATGGATTTAATGAAAATATTCACAGGTGTAAGAGAGAAATGTGATCAGTAAAAATGCTCGAGCGACTTCTGCTTTGTAGTGATATCTCCATGAAATTAATAATACCACTTTGAACAAGAATTTATTTTACCTGAACTCTACTAGGTCAAAATAACCACCACACTAATTTAAACAATTCATCACCTTTCAGTTTCGTGATTACGTTTTTCGTGTCTACGAATTTTTACGAGCATCTAATATTTGGGAACCCTATGACAGTTAAAAAACAGTTGAAAATAAGAGAGACATTAAGAATAATAATTATATGCATTCTCGTTTCGTTACTCCACTTCGATAATAATTAAGTAAATTAACTTGTGATGTTATAAAAATCACCCGAGTACTAATTCACCGTAAACGTAGTTTAATTTGAAACAGTTATTACTGCAAAGTGAAGTCCCCCATAAAACGCTTCGACGTGCATTTTAGGCATAACACAGACTGTATATTAAAAAGATATCAATTTTACTTTGTCAATAGAGCATCCCCTGTCGCCAGAAAAACCACCACCTATATCGATCAATTGAACATCTTTACATCCCATCGTTCTAGCAATAGCGATCAGCCGTTTGCAATACGTGATCCCTTCAGTGTAAGCATTCAAATTGCCACACGGACTGCCCACGTGAAAGCTGAAGCCCCATAACGTTAAACCAAGATTCTTCGTCAGGTGTATCAATTGAACAGCTTCGTCGTCAGGATCGCAACCAAATTTTGCTCCAAGTGATACCAACGATCCGTTGGAATCACAACGAATTCGAATCACTATTCTATAAATAATGTAAACAAGAAAATTAGTGCATATGCAAAGTCTTGAACTGATATATTTTCGATTCGTCGTCGCTCCACTTACTTCGCTTCTGGAAAAATTTCGTTGATCTTAACGATTTCCATCTCACTGTCGACGGTCATCTTATCGACGTTCATCTTTTTAGCGAACGTCAAGTGTACGGGCCATTTCGTCGGATTGGCGAATATAATTCGTTCCGGGGACACACCGTGTTTCATGACGAGTCGTATCTCTTCCTGAGTGTGCAGAAAGAAAATAAGATGCTATAGCTTGAACGAATATAAGTTCATTGCACTTGATGGAAACATCAAAACGACTAATGGAAATAAATGAAGATAAAGATTCATACCTCGGAAGCGCAATCGAAACTGGCGTTCATGGCGACCAAGGTTTTGATAATCATCGGGTCTGGATTGCACTTCACGGCTGTAATTATTTGATAAAAGAGTAAATAATAATAATAAATACTGAGAATAAATTTCTAAATAATTAGACATAGTTTACATTATTAATATCTGTTATTTGGTATCATATTTGTTGTATTACTGCATAGATGTAACGGAGATAAACAGTATGATAAACGTATGCTTGCATCAGGTACAATGAAATATTATGCAAATCTACTAAAGAAGCATTGTTTTCCGTGATAAAAAAACATGCTTCATGATTTTGTAGAACGATAGCTTTACACCCATAATCCGAGAGTCTTCATTATATCATTGGTCAAATATCATATGACCACTTACACTACCGCATTTTTTAGCTCGGGCTTTGTACATATATGCAACCTAAATATGAAAAAGATATTACACGAATGGAGAGATATGCCTGGTAAATATCTATCTATTACCAAAATGATTTATATAAAAATATTTATATGAAAATATTTATATGAAAATATTTATATGAAAATATTTATATGAAAATATTTATATGAAAATATTTATATGAAAATATATATATTTCTAATAAATAATTGTCTCCCCGAATCAACGAATAAAAATAAAAATACGATGTACATTACGTAGCATCGCAACATTGTTATAGTCGTCTATTTCTAAACGATAATAATCTTGTATATTAAATGAATATTGCACTTAAAAACACTACCGTAATGGAGTTAATAAATTTTGCAATGTACTTCAAGCCCGACATGCGGAAGTCTGATAAATAATTAATTGTTCAATAAGCATTGAACATTTACAACATTTACAAATAGAACTAGTTAATAGAAAGGACCAAGATATAAAATATCGTGTCGTAAAGGAATGTGGAACAATATTAAAATTTCAGGTAGTTTGATCAAATATTAAATGAATTTACATTACCATAGTGTGGAATAACTTTTGGCATTTTCGCTATCCAATTTTGATGCTTCCTGATCACATCAGCAACGTCCAAAATGCAAAACGATTCCTGCGTTGACTCATGTTCCTCGTTGATGATGCTTCTGATTATGTCATTATCAGTGGCCGTGTCTTCGAATAGTTTCACTTCGCTAAAGCTCAAATGCGACATCGTGAGAAATTTAGGACTATAAACACGACAGTGTCTCTGAACTCTCTACACCTCGGAAAAAGAAGACTGTCCTTAAGTACTACTAAATAATCTGAAATATAACGATAAGATCATCTCGCTCTAGATACAATTGCGGAACATTTTCCATTTGTTCAGTGATAAGGCACCTTAGTTCTTAGAGAACATTGTTACGCGTTTTTCTAATTATGCAAAACTTTTGACTACGTAAAAGTATAACAAACGCAAGATATCGCGAAAAGTTATCGCTTAATTAGTACGTATGTATCTTCACAACTCACATTAATTATAATTTTATTCGTTGTTCTGCTTCGTATCATACAGATATTGCACGAATATGTACACGCGACTACTTCTTCATCAAACATCCGTAACCCTTTTATTCGTTTCCGCGGTTTTTAAACTCCTGAATAGCAATGAAAGAAAATAAGTGAAGAATTTGTCACGTTCCTCAGGTTTAACGAGGTCGCCAATGTTGAATTTTATCTTTTATCGCTTTACTTTCGTATAATTTTTGCAATGTTTCGAAACATTTAAAATAAATATCATATCCTTCTTGGAAATATTCACAAAGCAATTATACTACATATACATATACAGTTGGTAATGAAAGTATATGTTGGCCTGACACAAATGAAGAACCATACGTTCTGCTACTGGTATAATATAACTTTACATATTTACTGCGTACTTTGAGTAATTAATTGAGTAATTACTAATTAACTCTTTCAAGACATAAAAATCTTTTTTGTTTAACAATTTTCAAGCTAACACGTGAGCTGACCTAAACTAGAATGAGATTGTCCCTTTGAATCAAGAGCTTTTGTTTAAGACCTTCGTTTAAGAGTCATTCTAAAACAGGAATAGTTCGTTCCTTGAATCAAGGGCGTCAATTTAAGAAGTCCTTGATTAAAATCGGCCGACTGGAAGGCCAGATAATAGCATTTGTTTATAACATTTTTAAACAAAGTCAATTATCCCGCCTTCCACACGGCCGATTAAAATTGATTAAAACCAATGACGTCTTAAATTAAAGCTCTTGATTCAAAGACCAATCCTTTTCTAGTTTAGGATAGCTCCTGTGTTTAGCTACCATGTAATTTTTAAACAAATGATTATATTGTTTATAAAAAAAGAATGACGCAAGTAGCATTCATGAGTCGTGTATGGTTGAATAAGCAGCATTTTTTACATTATTTTTAAGCATCCAATCATTAATGTAGGGCCCCTGGAAGCCGAGATAATTGCAACAACTCGGAGTGGATTTTTGCCAATCCTTCAATTGTTATAACTTTTAACCAATAAATGCCACATTGTTGAAACTATTGGAGAAGATAGCTATCGTCCGTAGCTTTAGTTTAAGAACAGTCTGATTAAAAAATATCCACTAGAACCTGAGAAAAACGCAATGGATTAAATTAAGGATGTAATCAAGAAATGTGGTTTGGAAAGCGCGGTAAGCTGCTCGAAAAGCCACAAACGCGAGATGGCGCCACGTTCTCTTTCGGGGGCTTGGGCACAGCGAGATTAGGAATTTACACACACAGACCAGATCACTGACGAGATATAGGAATAGACAACTCATTCAATGTATTTTTTCGGCCACGATTTCTGGGTCCCGGGGACCCATTACCATTTCCGTGTCACTCGCAACGTTACCCACCGATTATAGAAAACGATGCGAAAATTAAATAATTTTACAGAATTCTTTTGTTCTTTGCCGTAATGAAAGGCAATAGAGGATATGAAACATTTAATGTTAATTAAAAATCTTTTAATTAAAGAAACACATGATAACAAGTTTTCTTATTTCAATTGTACTATCAATAAATGAAATAATTTTTAAAGTTATATTCTACATTATTTTCTGATAAATGACAAAAAAAAAATTGGGCTAAGAGATGTATAATTTTTTAACACTCAAACAATAAAGTTGCCACAATGAAAAAGATAGTGACGATAATTGTATACTACAATTGTTAATTGTATAATAACTAGACAAATTCTTTAATTATCTTTTTCCTTGGAGCAATTTTATCGTTAATGAAAGACGCAATTTCTTATTTATATTCAACTAATAACAATAACGAAGTGCTAATGACCCTGGTGTCGATGCTACGTGAAACTTTAATTAAAAAAAAAAAACGAAGTAACTCATTTACTAATATAAGGCAATTCCTGCGATAAACGTGTCTGCAAACGATTATTGTTTGCATTCGGTTCCGAGCGAAGTGCATTACTCGAGATTTTACTGTATCTTCATAAACATAAGAATGCATTCGACATCCATGATGTTCGACGGTCTCCGCGATATTGACAACATTGTAGTCGTCGAGTTTAGTCGCGCATTGTCGGTTGGGTCGTTGAATTCGGTCGCTCAGTTTTTGTGTAGTTAATAATTATAATATAATATTATTATATTTATAATTTCTTTCCTTTTATGTTAATAATAATCATAGCTACTTATTCGCAGGTTTGGTATTCACCTAGCTGGAAATCAACTATCGTGATTATTTGCAAATGAGAAAAAAAGGAAAATAAGAAACTGAAGAAAGATCCTCAAATTTGTATTTTATGAGCAGAGTGTTACAAATTCACTTTTATAAACAAATCTATTTAATTCTGTAAAAGTACATTGCATTGTATTAAAATATTACGATTTAGAATAAAAATAAAGTACATTAAAAAACATGTACTACAATTAATTACATTTTTTCCAGAAAATTATTATTACTTTATTTTTCTTATATTACTAAATATTTTGTGGCAATTATATGTAAAGGTGTGTTAATGTTAAGCGGGGTATCTGAGACACCTTATTTGAAATGTAGCATATTCAAGATGTTTGAAACAATTTATTTTTGCACTAGAAAATAAATATTTTAAAAAAGTGCGCTGTACGCGACACACGCAATTCATCGCCCCGATGTGATTTCGACTCAACTCGAGCCAAACAGAAGTGCATCTCGCGACCAGGCACCGTAGCTCAATTTTTCTACCGAAACGTTGACCGAGAAATAGCTTTCCTGATTCCCCCTAAATATTTCACATATATTCACACAGTCGCATGAGTCCTGTCCCCACTACTTCAGTAAATAATAGTTCTACAATTGAACACTGTTTATGAGCAGAGGACGCTGATATCAGTGTTGGATTTCTGAGCCGGTATGTCAGTCACGTTGGGCCACGAAAGTCCATAAGATGACTTGTCTATTCCTATATCTCGTCAGTGACCAGATATAGGAATATACAAGCCAGCTTATGGACCTGCGTGGCCCAACGTAACTGACATACCGACTCAGAAAAAGCGCGCTGATACGACCGTTCTCTGCATATGAACAGTGATCACTTGAAGAACCATTATTTACTGAAATAATGTTGGGAACAGGATTCATGCGATTGTGTGACTATATGTAAATTACGCGGGTCTTTGACATATTTAACGTTCCTGCTATGGTATTGCCATCTATACAGAATCTTTGAAACTACTCGCGATTTTATTTACCTTAAGTGTTGTTATGGCCGAGGCCTGAGTAGTTTCATTGATATCTGTATAGATGGCGATAGTAATAAGTTTAGATAAAGCAGCCATGTAGGTAGTTTCGGACACTAGGATATAGATGGCAGATCTAAAGCCCTCTTTGTTTGTAGGGAAGACAGGAATACGAGTAGTACACAATTTGTTCGTAATGTCAAGTAGTGCTTTGTAAGTAGCGGTACGGTTAACGCAGTAAAATTTGGTTATTATTGTCCCGCTTTGTAAAATTAAACTAATAATGCTTGAAAATTGTTTCGTACTCTCAGTGACATATCAATAAAGTGTTAGCAAAGACATGCACTAATATGTATATTGACGTTGGAACTTCCGTTGTTCATTTCATTCTACAATAATCAAGCTCTTTAGCAAATGTAAATATATGGCAAAAAATACATTCGCGAATATTTCTTTCTTTCAATATATATCTCAGCTTGTAATAAATACATACTAATAGTAGCATTATCCTTTATTATGGTCTCGCAGGAGTGAAAGTTGAGGTTAGTGTATATATAACCTACCTTCACAATACTATCTTAACTCTTGCACTCTCATTTTTTGTTTCCCTCTTCCTTTTCATACCTTCTGTAGTTTATGTGTTACAACATTCTTTTCTCTTTATCGCTCATCTATTATACATCTTTCTTATTCCTCCATGTTTCACTTAAAATTCCAAAGTCATTTTTATATACTATCATCTTTATTTCTGCACATTCTGTTAACAGGGGTTCTAGCGTTTCAAATTTATTGTCTGCACAGGTCACGTCTTTTATTCTTCTCCTTCTTCTAATGTTTCTTCATCCTTCAATTCTTTTCACATCTGTCATCTGTACTATTAATTGCTGATTTCCGTCTTTCATTTTTACTGAAGTACTTTAATAGTGTTGCTGTTCTAATAAATTTAAGCATTTCATTATATATAGCTTCTTCTATTTTTCTGCCTCATTCCAGCTGTTGCATTTCATAGTCTCTTCTTTTAAGGCTCTCTGTCAATTCCTTTACTTTTGCTCTTATCAAATTCATTCTTATGAGACTTGTTCCATTCCTTGTTAAATAATCCTCCCCTTCCCTTGTGCTTCTAGTGTGGCCCTCCCCTATTTCTTCTTCCTCTAAACATAGCTTAACATTTTTCTCTTTTCTGTTACATACTTACTAATATTTTTTTTGTGTGTGCAGGTTTCACAAGCAAAGAGTAAGGGCCATTGACCCGCCTTCTCATGGTGCATAAAAGTATGAAAGAAGAAAGAACAACCCTTGCCACATACTTTAGTTATAATAAATTGGATTATAAGAATAGCTTGTGACTATTAGCGCATAAGATTAATTTAGAACAATTGTGTAATTAACTGTTATATCTTAACTTTAATATTACTTTTACTACAAGTTCTACTGTATGTTCTAAATATAAAGTTCAAAATACAATAAGTACTTTGGGCTTTATATATGCACAAGTTACACAATTGTTGTAATTTAAAATACGCTTCAGCAAATAATGTATGTAAATTTTGGTATAAGTTTTATCTGTAAGATATATTGTAAATTAACTTGAAAGAATAGTTCATAAGTATTAGTTTGTAAATTTGGAGTACCGCATTTTTGTAACTTGTATCTTCATTAATTAATTTGAATAAATCTTGAATGAAACGAATTCTACGCCTCTCTTTATTTTAACACCTTAAATATCCCTGAAAAGACCTAATTCCAATTCCTTAAACAAGTACTACCGTGCAGGAACTTTAATTGCAAAGTTCACAAGCGGAGAACTTGTAAAAATAGACCTCAACATTACTAAACATATTATACATAAAGCGCCTCACCAAAATTCAACCAGGTTGCAAAGAAATGCCTAGCGAAAATGAAATAGGGTTGCAAATAACACCTCGTGAAAACGCAACAAAGTTGTAACCAACGCCTCGGGAAAATATAAGATAGTTGCAAATAACGCCTAAAAAACCAACTAACGTGCAAATAACTCCACATAAAAATGCAATTAAGTTGCAAACAAAACATCGCGAAAGCAAAGAAAAATTTGCAACAACGCTGCGCCAAAAAAATTGCAACAAAGTTGCAATTTGAACCCTAAGGAAACGCAACAAAGTAGCAAAACTTCTCGGCAAAAATTTGCAAGAAAATTTGTTGCAAATCAGGCTCTACGAAAATCTAACAAAGTTGCAAACACCGCCTCGCGAAAACCCAACAACGTGCAAAAATTTGCAACATTGTTGCAAATTTTTCTCGAGGATTATTGCAACTTTGTTGCAAAACTTTTGACGCAACATTGTTGCAAATCTCTCTCGAGAATTTTTGCAACTTTGTTGCAAATTTTTGACGCAACATTGTTGCAAATCTCTCTCGAGAATTTTTTGCAACTTTGTTGCAAAGTTTTTGACGCAACATTGTTGCAAATTTTCTCCAGAATGTTTGCAACTTTGTTGCGTTTTCGCGAGGCGTTGTTTGCAACTCTGTTTCTTTTTTCGCGAGGCTTTGTTTGCAACTTTTTTGCCTTTTCGTGAGGCGTTGTTTCGACTTGGTTGTTTTTTTTAGAGCTTAATTAGCAACTTTTGTGCGTTTACTTAGGGCTCAATTTGCAACTTTATTGCGTTTTCTTGGGGCTCAATTCGAGACGGATGAGGAATTGGAGGCTAATTACTAAGGAATTAATATGTTCTTAAATTTAGTCTTCGTCTTCCTGTTGCCGACTTTAATAAGGAATAGGACAATTTTTACAAGTTCTCTGCTTGTGAACTTTGCACTAAAAGTTCCTGTACGGTAGTACTTGTTTAAGGAATTGGAGTTCGGTCTTTTCAAGGATTGTTATCATGTTAAAATAAAAAGAGAAGTAGATTTATTCAAGAAGAAGATTTATTCAAATTAATTAATGAAGCTACAAGTTACAAAAATGTTGCGAATTTAAACTTATAATCTAATACTTATGACCTATTCTTTTTATCTGTTTACAACACACCTTATAAATAAAACTTACATTGCAAATTTACATAGTTTGTATGTAGATTTATAAAAATAAATTACAGTAATTGTGTAACTTAATTAACTAATATGTAAATTGTTTTTTGTATCTTTCATTTTATATTTAGCACATTCAGTAGAACTTTTAATAGTAATGTAAGTAATATTACAGTTTATACAAGATCTACCGAATAATCTGAATACAAAATAAAAGATATAATCCATATACATAATAGTTAATTACACAATTGTTCTATATTAATCTTATGCGCTACAAATTAATAGTTACAAACTATTTCTTTAAATCAATCTACTATAACTAAAGTATGTGGCAAGAGTTAGTCTTTCTTCGTTCTTGGTTTTGTGCACAATGATAAGGCCGGTCAATGCTCCTTACTCTTTGCCTGTGAAATCTGCACACACAAAAAACATATTAGTAACTATGTAGCAGGAAAGAGAAAAATTGTTAAGGGATCTTGGCAAGACAAGGAAAGAAGTGTCGGCCAAACCAGATCAATAAGGGAAATAGTATTATTTAAAAAGGAATGAAACAAGCCTGGTAAGAGCGAATTTGACAAGAGCAGAAATATAGGAATTAATGAAGAGACTTAAAAGAAGAGACTACGAAATGCGGAGGCAGGAATGAGACATAAAATTGGAAGTCGCTAGATATAATGAAAAAATTAAGTATAATAGAACAGCAACACTACTAAAGTACCTGAGTAAGAATGGAACAACACATAATCATCAATTAATAATGTAGGTAGGATGCGAAAACATTAAAGGATGAAGAAATATTCGGGGAAGGAAGGTATAAAAGATGTGGCTCCAATAGGTGTTAAGTAGATTCCATAAGCGGTTCATTTGTTTGAAAATTACACGGTAACTATACACGGGAGCTATTCTATACTGGAAAGATATTGTTCCTCGAATCAAGAGCTTCAATTTGAGACGTCGTTGATCAAAATCAGCCCAGTAGAACGCGAGATAGTTGATTTTGTTTAAAGAAATTATAAGCAAATATCATTATATCGACTTGCAGTGGCACTAGATTTTGCGGTTGTTTTAGTATAATTTATACTCCGATTCGGAGTTGGTCCAAGGATTGGTGACGATGTCTCGGCAAACATTAATTGGGGGAAAGAACGAACATTGAGCGGCCATTATTGTACATTGTATCCTAAGTCCAATATGCAGTCAATTCGCTGCAATTAATTTTCACATAATCAAATGCCTCTTAAACAGCACGGACAACACGGGCGTGACGCTTGACGTAACACGCACCTCATTGTCAATTTCATCACACCGATGCATCGCGATCTGATTTCAGTTCAATTCGAGTTGAACCGAAATGCATCGCGCGATCAGGCACCGCAGCTCAATTTTTCTGCCGAAACGTTCCCTGAGAAATAGCTTTCCTAATCGTCCCCAAAGCATTTACATATATTCATACAATCGCATGAATCCTGTCCTCAACACTACTTCAGTAAATAATAGTTTTTCAAGTGATCATTGTTCATGTGCAGAGGACGCTCGAATCAGCGTGGTTTTTCTGAGTCGGTATGTCAGTCTCGTTGGGCCACGAAAGTCCATAAGATGTCTTGTCTATTCCTATATCTCGTCTGTGTCCATAGCAAGCGTGTGTAGTTTCAAGGAGTTGTGTATAGATGGCAATACCATAGCAGGCACTGTAGATATGGAAGAGACCCGTGTATTTTCAAGCACATCTTTACAGATTTTAATTAATTTATGAATTAAAATATCTACATGGGTATTTCATTAGAAAACAAGAAATCTTCTTGAGGAATTAGAGAATGTAATTCTTAAGGCGTAGCAAATATTATCTTACTGAAGAATGATCGCTAGATCTTCAGAAAACAGAAGAATCAGGATAATAAATAATACATAATTAACTCAAAAGTAATTGCAATTAGAACTTAAGACTCTGTCCATATAAATGACTGCAGTGAGCAGTAATGCCCACTTAATATTCGCTGGCTCGGAGTTGCCTAGTGAACCCTATCCGGGGATGCAACTTACCAGTAATTACCAGTTCATGCTTATAGCTTTTCGGCACGCTCGGCTTAGACTATCATTATCCTTTGTAAATTATTATGTGTATGAGGTGTATCAGACTCATAGTAGCGAACTTTCTCTTTCAGGACGTTTTGAGATCTTATATGTTAAAATAAATATGATAAGTGCATCTTTAAGAACCAAATTTTTATATCATAAAATCTACGGCTTATTTACTCACAATTACATTGACAAACAAAACCTTCTAAATCGCTTTTTAAGTTGCTTCGAAATTTCATATTTTTATCTCAAATGGTTTAATTTGCGCTTTAAATGTTTTTACAGGATAATAATAATAAATCATTTATACCATTAAAAATGTAAGAAATTGTACTAGTATATTATTATTAACTTGAATGTCTGAGTTGTTTAAAGTGTAAAATTAAATAATATTAAAATGTTATATTAGGTTTAGTATAAATAATATCAAAGAGATTCTGTTCACTTCGCACATACAAGAAATGTATCATATAATTATTTTAAAAATATGTTATTAATTGCAATATGCACGGCTGAAAATATTTCTTCATCTCCCTGAATAAATGCCTCATTTTTGTATATGTATACAGGTGACCTCGATCTATGACTTGTGAAATAGATACCTTATTATGCTCAATGTAAATATTAATATTTACTGCAATATTATGTTTTAAATTCACAAAAAGAATTTAAGCGTAGTGTAAATACAAGTTAATGTTATATGGAATTCGTAAATTGTATCACCCATACCCTACTTCCTTCATAGAAAAACAAATGTTAAAAAGAAAATATTTACCGATCTTTTAATATTCAATTCATACAAAACGAATATAATATTATCATAATTCTAAAAATATTTAAAGGAATTAACTTAAATCTTGCATGATATTTTTATTTTTGACGACATCTGCGAATGTTTGCAAAATATTATTTGCATTTCTATCACAAAATAATTACTGTAAAATTAAAACTAGTAAACTTGGTATAACTACAGAATGTATTTCCGTATTATAAACGACCACAAAATCATTTTGATTTGACAAATATATATATATATGGAATATCAAAGTAATTCATGAAACTGGGTATGATACAAAATAAGCAATTGCATTTTTTTTATAACACATTTTTCATTATCTTTTAAGTTTATGGTAATAATTAATAACAAGAAAGAAACCTTGATCAATGTGTCTACAGTAATTATTAAAAGGTACAATTAGCAAATTACTATATTGTGTATCCACTTTGTGTAATAATAGGTAATAATATAATTGTAATATTTTCTCCATGATCATAGCGCGATTTTCTTTCACGTGCTCAATCGTTTTCTACAAATATAGTATTGTATCTAATTTTTTTATTTATATATATTTATATATTTATATATCCAGTTGGATTATTATCAATCATTTACTTTTACTACTATTTATATCAATTAACCAAATACTAAAAATACAAATGTTTTACATACAGCTGGTTTTAAATTCATTGAGTTTCACCTTGGGGCTGGTGATTTTAAAACGCACATCCATATACATGATAGAATATTCGTGGCATTGCAAACAAAATTAAGGAGCTTGTAATACATTCATTATACATATATTCAAATGGGCACAAACGTGAACATTTTAATTGGTATAATAATTATAGTCTGCACGAAAGTTGTGGGGGATGTTATGTGTGTATGATGCACACTATAAACACCAATTTTTTCTTGAGCGTTATAAATACACCATCATTTAAAAAGTTGTTGAATATCAACAATTGTCACATATTACAAGCCACGTGTGATCTTTGGTGTATCAGTATTATTTTTATGGTAATACATACATACTGTATGCAAGTGTATGGCAGACAAACGTTAGAAGCTCCTTAATTATGTGAACATGCAAAAGATTCACTTATTTTTAAAATATTTATATTTACACGCAAAGCATATTTTGCTTGGAATCTATACAATCATATAAATGTATTGTTCAGTGATAAAATTGTAACATAATAATCCCTAACTTATTTTTCTCTAATTTCAAAGAGAATATTTTACATCGAAATTACAATTTTCATCTTTCCTGCACGTCCTTAAATTGTATTATTAAATTACTATACTTTACATTATACATCATTCCATTACCATATAGGGCTGAATCAAATTAAACGCAGTTTATATGTTCATTTCTTTATATGACTTATATACAGCATAAATTCCCACCGTGTAAAATAAGCATGCTACTATTTACAAAATATATGATTCATGACCTATTGAAACAAATTTCGTTAAACAAGCAATATTCTAAGTAAATAAATTAACTTAATATTAGAAATAGAAAAAAAATTTAACGAAATTGTAATCCAAGGCGAAACGATATTTATTCAATGGATGTGTATACTTGTTAAAATTTTTCCTATTTAAAATATTAATGAATTTAGTACTCAACATTCATATGACAGAAATATTTCTTTAAAATACGTATTACCTGATAGCCATCAAAGCTTTAGTTGAGAATACGAAAGGACTATTTTATTCACCACGCATTGTGAAACTCGAAGCAAAATAAAACAGTTGCATGGGAAAACGTATCCTTTAACAGTTAAGCGACTCTAACTAGAGTTAGAATGCATTCAGTCCTAAAGCATTAATGAAATACAATTTTATGTTTCTTATATATGACACAGGAAAGCTGAAGTAACCGAAACGTACTTCCTGAAATCCTATTTGCAAATGAATATTTCGTAAAACACAAATAACGGAACGTACATAGAATTATAGGAAACTTAATACACATCGCTAATGTATGATTTTAAATGCAAATTCTTAATATAAAACAAAATGCTATGATGGCTATCACAGGTCCATTTAGAAGTTCCAACTTTCAACTGTATAATTTACATTTATACAATATAAAACTAGATTATCTGTTCACAAAAAAACAATAGTTCATATACAATAGTTCATATACATCACATACATACATATATAATATTATATATACGTATGCATACTCATTCTTGTATATTTTAAGTGATGCCAAAAGGGTGCTCCTAGTATTCTCAGTGCACAATCACGAAAAATAATTAATAGTATGACGATGTTGCACAATTTGAATTATCACTAATTTAAGAAAAATTTAAACAGTTTCCATATGTACAACGAGGGGTGCTTTATGTATCTTTACAAGAAATTATTTACAAAATATATTCATTTATATATTACCTATCAAATTAATATTGTATTAATCGTTCTTTTATTAGAATTATTCTTATTACTTTTATATATTTATGCACGATTTATCGCGACGTTCTGCTTATGTTTTATAAATAAAATAAATCCCTCTTAATAACTCTATACCTTTGCCCCCCTGTCTCCTGCAGTATTATTAACCCAAGACGAATTTCTTGCTGAAAGACCATGTTCATTTTAACAAAGCAGAAATCTCGTAACAGTAGAAAATTTTTGTTCCATTCATAAAACCATATGCGGTATAGTTAAGTTAAACCAAATTTTTACGATACATTTACGATTGTCCTGTAAATATACCTTATAAAACTTTTCCATTGATGTAAAATTAAACAATTATTTGAATCCTCAGACATAAAGCATACACGAATTATTGATCAGCCTGTCAATACGGCTATGTGTATAATAAAAGTATTTACGCGATGGACAAATTAAAACAAATATAAAGTTTACGCCAAATACTTCTGAACAAAGTCTGTCAGTGAAGTTGTCAGAGTTGCGACTTAAGCCCCACCAATTAATGAAATTTGTCCTTGAGAAATGTACATTATTTATGGCAGTACAGTCAGATTTCATGTTTAATGCTTTAAAAATTTCGGCTTTCTTTCACCATTAACCTGTATCCTTATTAACTAACAGCGACACTGAACAAAATTGGTTGTAAAAATTAGTTATCCTTTATCATTCCTAATCATCTTTGATTTTGATCAAATAATTTACTAACAATTATTGCAATTAGTAGTTAATACAATACTACGTGTTCAATCTAAAAATTTTGAACCAGTAAATTTCACACAATATTTTACAAATTTACTATTAAATAACGCCCATTTAGATTTCTCTCTATTAATTAAATACAGGATCATAAAAGCTTGGCAAAAGAAAGTTGCACATTGATTCGGCAGTTTTGGATCAGTTCAGTTACTTAGATTAAAGTATAATTGCATTGAGCAGATTACTCTGAGTAACTAAACTTGGCTGTTAAGGAGTATAGTGTAATTGAGAATGCTTAGACGGTAACAAAAAGCAAAAAAGTAATTCTAATTCTTTACTTTTTCGAGGAGCACTTTAAACATTTAAAAACAATAACAAAGAAATGATATTCTAATGCCTATAAGTCCTATTCCAAATATTTGCGTTAGTATTATGAAGTATGAAGTTCTATACATTCAACTTAATGAAACTCAATGTACATATCCTACTGCAACAAAAAATTTAAATACCATCCAGCACTCGAAACACGATACTCCTGTTACATATACAGCAGCATTGTGCGGTATCGACGCATGCAGTTTCACCAGGTGGGGTCCAGCCACACGGCGATCACATAACCATTTATAACAAATACACAATCAGTCAGATAGGCCTTGACAAGCGACGGTAGCTAGTCACTGTCAAGGTCGCTTCCCGAAGGTCATTTGTTTTCTCGGGATATTCGCCTCCGTTTTGCCTGCTCTGCTGCTTCAGCTGTTACTAAAACAATGTTCCCGCTGTACGAGGTGTCTTCAATTAAAATGGTATGTGAAATGTATATTTAAATATAAACTGTGATAACGTTAAATAATTATTCATATTATAAAAAGTTCGAACTACACGTACTACACACGAATGTAAGGTTCACTTTACATGTAATGATACCAAACATTTTAAAGAACACTGAATATTTTTATTTACCAATTATATAAGTTGTGTTTATAATGTGTACAAATTTTACATACCAGCACCACTTCGAGTTTTCCGTCTAGTAATATCTTCTGTAGATCTAGACGCACCCCTTGTATTGCTTGCTGGTGTTGCCAATGGCGAAGCTGTGTTCTGTCGAACAGATCTTCTTGTTGTTACTTCTCCTAAGGATTCATTATTGGGTGCAGAAATACCACGTAGCCTTTCCTTGCTGGTGGTAATTACCGCCGTTGTATTTGGTTGCTTGGTTGTTAATAAACGGCTCTCTCTTTGCACTCTAGTACTGGCATTGAAATTTGATATATTACTGGAATTAATTTGACTGCCAGAAACAGTTGTGCTTGTATTTGTTCTAGAATAACAAAAATTTATTTACGTAGCGGGGCTCTCAAATCTCTGACATATTCAGATATTCACGGCTGCAAAAAGTATGCTGAACCGATGTTGCTTACTTTTGATCTTTAGACTTTGGTGATGCAGCGGATGTTTCGTCTGATAATCGCATTCTTGCTTTTCCTACAGATTCAATCAATGGCTCATCATCAGACGAATCTACTTCTACCACAATGGGACCTAAAAATACAAAAGTGCTTGTATCAAGATACTCAGGTCCAATTTCAATGTAATATTAATAAAACAATGCAAATGTAGTAATTGTTCATCAATAATTGGAAGACATGACTGAGATTGAGAGGTGGCTGCCTAATATTTAATTGCTTGTATAGATGAAGCTACTATGAATACACGTAATACTTGTGTATCCACATATGTAAATAGATATAAAAATTTGTTTTACAAATTGTACACGTAAATTATAAGTATCATTTCTAAAGTCAACAAATTTGTTTATGATTGTCATTGGCACTTCGATTATCCTGTTTTTGGCAGTCATTATTCTATAGAACAATATAAGTAAACAAACCGGTGTCTAATATATACAAAATATTATCTTGTATATATAATACATAGTCTTTCATGTAATTTTATCGCCTTAAATATTTGCTTCCTTTTTTAAACCGTAAATGGTGTTTTGCAGAGACATTACATGGCAGAAACTGTTTTATTTTAAGTGGATATATCTCAGATATATTAAGATCATTTTTGCTTTTGTCTTGCAGCACCTGTTAAGACGAGTTCAACGATCTAAGAGTTGCATCAAGGCTATTGAAAGTAACCATTATAAGCCGAACTAAATTTGTTTAACAATTTATTCATTGCTTTGTAATAGCAATTCTCATTATTTATTTTGCCGTGTTGTCGCCCAAAAAACTCTCTTACATTTCTCTTTTTTTTTTCTAAATTGTTGTAACTACTGAAAATTTCTTTCTTTCGTTTTCATGTTCCATAAAATGTCAAAGATTTATTTAGGCCTGGTTATTGCCCTTTTAGCGACCGGATTTGCATACATCGGAATGGCCGAACGATTTTTAACTATGCCCATTTTGAACACCTTTTTCCAATAAACGAGAGAGAAATATCTTGAAACATTTTGTGGTATAGGTCATTGAACTCACTTTAAAAATTTTTATCAGGTACTGATAAAAAAATACAAACATCCACTTAAAAAGATGTAGATGACCTTAATATGTTCTTAGTACGTTCTTGTCCACCTAAAATGAAAATCTTTGCATCATATGATAATCCCCACAGAACCGTACGCCTTTTGTAAGAAAAATGTTTTCATAATTCTAAAAATAATGAGGTGGGTAATAATATTACATGAGATACTCTGTGCATAATACAACAATATAGAAAATTACATTACTAAATTACTGGGCAGGAATATAAAATAAATGATATAAGATAAACACCTTTTTTAGCCTTGGCCAATATGTTGAATCCCTTTTTTGACTGTTCTTCTTTGACAGGTACTTGTTTCTTTAAAGAAGCAGCTTCATCTACACCCATGCAAGCTTTAATAAGCTCTGCAGCATTTTCAGAACATTTTCGTTTGCCTGGTCTTGGTTGCGGATCATCAGCAGTGCTCGACGCTACAGAACTTTCACTTTCTTGGCGTTTCCTTTTCCCCACTTTTATTGTCGTATTAGGAGACAACTTAGATACTCCTAACTTAGGACTTGCCTTAGCATACGGCGATATGCTGCGTCTCTCCTCTAATTTATTAGGACCATGAGGACTACTTTTTGGAGTCTTTACGATATCAGGACTGTTTAATTTCTGTGATCTAGTTCTTAAAGATCGTTTTTCATTGGTGTCATTTGGTATTTCTATCAGAAGTTGTTCCAGCAATGACTTTGGTGGTCTCTTTACATAATCATCTGAATTATTGGAATTCAATCTCTCCACAAATTGTGTTTCATCATTGTCCTCTATACATATGACATCTTGGCGTCCCTCTAATTCTTGTTTTCTTCTACGTTTTCTTTTCACATGTTCAACATCGCTGGAATCGACTTCCGGATTTTGTGCTGCCGGGCTTGGAGTCTCATCCCTTTGTAAAACTACCGGATTAGAGTATGTATATAGTGGTGGGGTAATTCTAATCGGCTGCGGATCTTCACCAAGAGGCGATTGAATACCTATACTTATATCGCTTGCATCATTCACAATTTTCTTAACCAAATCGTCTGCAACTTTTTGAAGATTCGTAGAAGGCTCTCTAACAGATATTTGCTGATGGCTTTGTACATTAGATTTTTGGTTTTGATCGGAACATTGTTCTAACTTAACAGATGTTGCACTAATAGAAATGCTAGTGTTTTTCGTACTATCTGATCGATCAGTTTGCCTTGTATCGTCAACTTTCTCATTGACATTAGGTTCTACTTTGATTTCGGAACTAAAACTCTGACTACTGGTACACGAGTTGTCTGCCACCACATTAGCCTCAATTCTAACTGTATTATCAAGTTTTTCTGTCTTTACTTTATTATAAGCAACATGATTTTGTATTACAGGCACACCATTGTTATTTTGTCCATGAGGTTCATCGTTTAATCTAATTGCACTATTACCATCTATGACTGTTTTCACATTGTCCTTGGGGGCACAATCGGGGGTTCTTGACAAATCGTGCTTAATAGTTGTCGTACCCTGATCATGCTGGTTGCTAGAAGCTTCTAACTTAATGCTACAACTGTCTTTTTCTGAAAAGTCATTTGTTTGCTGCTGTGCGCATTGCAATAAGTTACCACTATCCACAGTAATGGGTACAGAAGTTGTCACAATAGTCACAGATTTTGTCACTAGAGGGCTGGATACACTTTTATCATTATCAGTCACATCTAAACTAGTAATCAAGTCACTATGACCACCAGTTCTCTGTGCCATTGAGGCTGAGTTTTCACTAGATAGGTCTTTTGTCTCATGTTCACTGGAGTTTGATATATTGCGATTTAAATGATTTTCAAGATAACTCGCTACAGACACAGGACTTAACCTTTGCGGGCCACCGGACTTCAGAAGTTCAGAATGGGAATTTGAACACATATCACTACTACTAGTTGAGGAAGGCACGTTCTTATTGGTGATTGGTAGGGAAGATTCCCCTTGAACAACAGTCTTAGTGCTGTTCTGCGTTACTGATTCAGTTGCTGGCCTATGCAAAGGAGATTCCCCTTGATTTGGTGACTTCTCTGATAGGGCATCCATGGACTCGATGCCCGAATCTTCACCACCTCCTCCACTGCTGACTCTTTCTGCGCTCGCATCTACACCAATCGCAATTGGAACAGTAGTCTCAAGTAATTTTTGTTTAACCTTTGCTTCTGTTACATTAATTTCTCCGATTGGTAATGTTGGCTTGCTGGAAGATATATCAACACTTTGGGATCTGGGAACTTGGTCCAATGGGTTTCCTATTGCTGAACTTTGTGCAGTTTTCAGTAAGCTAATTCTCTGCGCATTATCCACCTTGTCTACTGCAGATCGTTCAACTTGTTTTACATGATTCTGAATTATTTTTTTATGACCAAAGTGTTCTATTTTATTATGTCTGTTAATAGTAGCAGCTGTATCAATTTTCGAAGCCATATGGTTCTTCAATTTTTGACTAATAGCCTGACTCTTAGCTACTATGTTAGAATTAGCCTTGCAATTATCAGTTTCTGTTTTACTTTTTCCAGACATAATCCTATTTATAGTTGACTGCACATTTTTTACTATAGTTTCCGAGTGTGTAGACACTTTGTTGTCAACACTGGTGGACGTGCTTGTATCATTTTGTATAGGTATATTTGAAGGTACTAGCCCAGAGTTTTCATTCTCAAACGACGAATTACCGGCAAGTTTTAGATTTGTATTTGTATTCACATTTGCATTTGTATTTGGAACTGCACTAGCCGAAGAACATTCAGGAATGATCTTCTGATTATTAAAATGTGTCGCCTCTGCATTTTGAGATTCTGTAACATATAACAAAAAATATTAATAAAATACAAAAATATTTTTTTAAACCGAAGCTGACTGTATAAAATATAATAGTTGTATATATTAATAGAAAAAAAAAATATATATACATATAGAAGTAAAAACATTTGATATTACCTTCTAAATGCAGATCTTTTTCATCTATTAAACTTAATCTCCTACGTTTTTCCTGATTAATTAAATCCTTTTTTATACCATTGACCTCCGTTAAGCGTGAAGCAACGGCATTCAAGGTATTCTTTTCAATTGCAGATCGAGCAATATCACTGTCACTCGTTCTTCTGATTTCCCCTACTTTTTTCACAGTATTAAAATCATTGCCAGACAAAAGTTGATCAGCTTTTCTCACAGACTGACTTGAATCACCTTTATAATTAAGTTTCCTCCATTTTGCTTGATTATCTAAAATTCTACCACCAGACAATAAATTTTGTTCGCGATGTAAACCGTCACCCGATTCTGATTTCTTTTTAGAATCTCTTCTTTTGGTTTTTCCTGCAAAATGAATAAGTAATGTAAGAAGAAATACTCATTGATAACAAGTTTTATGAAGTTTGAAATTACTGCACAGTATTATTTATTAACAATTGTTTTACAACACATTTGGTCTGCATATATAATATATATCTTACCTCCTCCTATTTTATGCTCTTGCACATGATTTTGAACATCTAATTCAACTTGATTTTTCGTTAAAGATTGCTGTGTATTCAAAGATTGATTCAGAATAGCAGGCTTATGCTTCGAAGGGGATGGTATTCGGCTGTTTAACGGTATATCGTCGACATCGCTACTTTTACTCGAACTCGGTTTCGTAACTGCAGTTTGCACGCGTATAACATCCACTGGCAATTCTTGTTTTAAGGCATTAGGTTTTGATACAACTGTTTGAAGTATATTATTTACTTTGCTAATAGAGTTAGTACTATTGATCATCGCGGAGTTGGATAAAGGTAACTTAGATGCGGATGAAGTACCTATAATCATGCTCAGAGACGATTTCTTTTGCAACAACTTGTTCCCATCTATACAATCCTTCATTTTTTTCAGTTTTCCTCGCCTTTTTAAACTAGTCGGATCACATTCACCGTCCTTTAGTGATTTCTTTTCCTTTTTTCTGATTTGTACTACCGAAGCATTACGCCCTCTTAAAGAAATGTGTAAGGGAGGCACTCTTGGCTCATCACCAGTTCCTGCATTGGGAATACCAGTGGTAAACATCTTATTTATCGATTTATCGGCTTTTCTGATCGGTGGTGTGTTTACAAACGAAACATCAACTTTATATGCCGGTGTAACAGGCTCAGACTTTTCTAACTTTAACCTTAGTTTGATTTTTTCACCAGGCATCGGACTTTGTGCAGCTTCTCTGTTAGATTTTATTCTACTATGTTTAAAACTTCCCTCGCTGGCAGTAGATTTCACCGTGGTTTCTGAGTCTGATTGATCCGTATTTGTTGTTGTATCGTTTCTTCTGGAGAAATTACTGTCTGCATCGTCGTCGGAAAACATGGAATTCGATCGATCATTCGATGGTGATGGAAAGGAAAAGAAATCATCTTGGTTGTCTACCGCACTCTCTGGCTCTGAATCGGAACTTTCGCTAGGCATTGGTTCGAGATGTCCGGTTAAAGGGTTAATAAGAAACTGTCGTATTTTACCAGTCGATGTATATTCTGGTTCAGGTGTCTCTTCCTTAGGCTTAGGAGATTCAGAAGTTTCGATTTTTGTAGCAGGCGACGCGACGTTACTATTAGAAACATGATTAGCTTGAGATCCGCATTGAGAAAAGGCACCCGACACTTGATTTGTAGCTGGCAAACGAATAGTATTAATTTGAGCGCCCTGTGGAATAGAACTATTTTGTGCGTTCCACGTGGTCCCATTAGCATTACTACTAGTTGTAGCTTGATAATTTCTGCTTAAAATATTTTGGCTTTGCCCGTAACGAAAATCTGTTGTAGCATTGGTATTAACATTCATATTTTTAAGTTGATTATGGTGCAATTGCTGTTGTACATTCATTGCTTGATTTTGTTGTCCTAAATGGGACTGTGGTGGAACCGGTTGCCGCGTATAAGGTGGTGGCGTTTGTTGACGCTGATTATTTAAGTAACTTAGCCGTTGTTGTGGAACGTTCAAACCTACTGTCGTCGAATGCTGCATCAATTGTTGTTGTTGTTGTTGCGAAAGTGGTTGATTGGAAACGGACGAAGATTGTAACGTTGTATTAACATTTTGCTGTTGTACCAAAGGCTGTTGTTGCGTTGAAATCGATTGTGTAAGAAGGTGTGGCGTGTTCAAACTTTGTTGTTGATTCAGCTGCTGTTGTTGCTGCGTTAAAACCTGATGTTGCTGCTGTTGTTGTTGTTGTTGAAGTAACAACTGTCGTTGCTGCAAAGGTGTTCGAATCTGCTGTCCATTCACTGGATGTCTAATTGGAAGTTGACCTTGTAATTGTACTTGTGTAGGTCTGTAAGCCAATTCTTGTCTGATGGGAAACTTCTGCTGTATTTGTACTTGAGCATGCAACGATGATGGAGGTTGCTGTATTTGTCCAACAGCTGAGGTTTGATGCACTGCTTGCTGCGCAATATTTTGCGCAGCCCCAGCAATTATATTAACTGGATGCTGTTGAGGAATAGTTGAAGGTTGATTAGCATTAACGGTTGCAAATGCAGACGTAGAAGATTGTGATAAGTCAGGAATGACTGTTGTTCCTCCAATAAGGTCTTCGGTCCTAAGGGAATCTAAATTCGGTGGAGACTCACTGGGTGAAGATAAATCTTTTCTTCGAACTGTCGGCTTTTTAGTGGGTCTCATACGATTAACAAGCCCAGAATTATCAATAGCAGTAGGTGGTAACATTTTTTGACCAGGTATCACGTTGTTCGGATGTGCGCCAGTATCGTTTTGTAAAAGGTTTACAAGAAGTGGGCTGGACAAAGCAACTTGATTGCCGTTACCATTTGAATTCCCTGCCAGATTGTTTGGTGACAGACTAGATGTGGTGGTCATTGAAGACTTGTACTGATTCGTCAACTGACCAACTGATGCAACTGGCTGAGTAGCAGTATGACCAGTAGTCAATGTTGTTACTGTCGCCAGATTCTCTTGAGCAGGATAAGGCGGAGGTGGCTGTACGTGATGCTTAAATTGCATTGCATTTTTCAATGTAGTCGCCTGTGACTCGCGATTATGTATCGCTTGGGCAGCATGTGTCATACTGGCAAATGGGAATGGGCCGCTATAATTATTCCTAGGCGAAGCACTGGGATTAGTTACTGGTTGATTTCCAGGGGCACCAACATTGCTATTGCCTGATGTTGACTGTACAGTTTTTGTAAGAAATGGTGGAATAGGATCACAGTCTGTAGGCGCAACTACATTTGGAGAACGAAACTGTGGTGCTTTTTCCGACGATGTACCTACATTAATATTACATATATCAGAGTAAGTTTACGCATCATGAATTAAAGTTGATGAAATTTTACACAATACACAGATGCATACCAGCTGCAATTATTTGAGCCACATTACGTAATGCTGAAGAGATGCTAGATGTATTACTTGGACCAGGTAAAGCTGTTGAAGGTTCACTGTCCACATTAGTTGTATTGCTACTCGATTCATTCTGAGATTTGGCACCACCGTCTTGCGAGGCTGCTGAATGTAATACAATTTCCTGTGCCTCTCCACTGAAGCGGTTGGCTATCCTCAATGATATTACCTATTATGGTAGTCAACAAGACATAAGATTTATTCATCTCCTTTAAATATTATTGTTTCCTTTCTTAACCTAAACTTTAATTTATACTAATGCATTCACTGCCGTGTCATTGCTGACCTATGCTGGCGCACTATTCTTATCTAAATCGTTTTGCGTGGTATAAACGGAAGCGGTAAAATTACATGTAGCAGTGAAGGTATTAATAAAACAGAGATTCGAAAAATCTATGCATATAACAGAAGAAAAAAATATTTTAGCCAATTATTATTAACAATCGCGTTACCTGATCACCCTCAACCTGCACTGAAAGAATTCCAAGTTGCGTAAGTGTTGGCGAACCCTGAGCTGCTAGTTCTCGTAGACGTAATGCAGCTTCTCTGGGTATTGAAAATGTGACTCTGACAGAATTCCATGGCTCTACTTTATTTACTCTTAAACCATCCCCCTTATCTATAAATGACACAACAAAATATGTAATAATCTTATACTGCAATTGAAACTTAATGCTACTCTTGCATTTAAAATTGAAAAACAATACATTTCCAAAAATTTACCTTTGCAAAGCAATGATTTAAGATGATCAACAATAATTTTAAATTTGTGTGGAAATTCTGGATCTTCTATGTTACCCTCACAGGTTACAACTGTTTGAATTAGATCACCATCACTATCAGCCGCCATGACTACAATGTACAATAAAATTTTACATTCTTCATATGCAAATGTGTATATATACATATATATAATACATATCATTTCAATTAATGTATAACAAAAAATTTAATAGTTGTGATTTAATGAAATTTTAAAACCTGCTTGCTATACAAATTAATTAGAAACAAAAAATTAGCAAACCATTTTTTTTGTACAAAATATACATTCCTGCTAATAAAATATACCAAATTTTTCACATAAACTATAAATTGAAGGAAATATATTATTTTATACTTACCAACCACAAATCACATAACTACCCAGAGATGTTACAAACGCCTCAGGGTATCACTACAATATGTGGTGATAAGATGTTTCTTTGTCGGCTCAAAACCGACAACTCCAGTCCACTCCAGCACTAATAAATATGCTTATTGTTTCTAGGAAGAAAAAAAAATCCATTAGATAAAGACATATATAAATAAATAAAATTTATTTAATTTACATTTTGCATTATAGCTATGAAAGTAAGATCGAGTAAACTCAATAAAAATTTCATTTAATTTAGTTTTGATAGAATAAAACAACATTATTTTATATATTGTGAATGAAAGTTCCTTACACTCGGGTGTAATATATATATGTGTATTAGTATAAAAATGTATAGCCCTCAATTTATTAAGAGTTTTAACGTATAAAACAATCTATTTAATACAGATTATAACAGCATTTAGTATTTAAAGTAAGCTGTGCATTAATGTAAGATGTATTATTCAAACTTATTATCTGCACATAAATAATATATTGTGCAATGAGTAAGCTGTTACAAAAAAGAAACATATATGAACAAAAAATATATAAAGACAATACTTTTTAATTATTATTTAAATTTTTGATTAAAAAAAAAAGAAAGAAAAAGGAATTAGAAGAACAATAATTTATAGTTACACTAATTTTAACAAATTAGGCAAAATTTTATAAAATTTACAACAATGTATAATAATGAACACGTATATACAAATTTGCAAATAAATTATCAATATTCATGAAAAATATTCAGAATAATCTTAGCATAAAAGAAAAGAAATTTTTTTGTCAAATATGTCAAATAAAATTAAAATGCGAAATAGTACGAGCATATTAATTAACAAAATAGAAATGAATAAAATTGTTTAAAGTATAAATGCATTGAATATTATTCTTACCACACGATGTTTCACACTATTATATATTGTTATACTAATACCTTGAAAAATTAAAATTATATGTGCAGGACGCAACTAAAAAAAAATGACTGTAGTAATATTCCAAAGGTGAGAAAATTCGATAAATTTAGATTAAAAAATATGTTTAAAATAATCAATTCTATTTCGTTTGAATTAATTTATGTAAATAATACGGCAAAATCGAAGGATAGTATCGAAAAGATCGAATAAGAATGTAAAATTGACAACTGTTATCGAAACAAAACACAAACGAAAACATAGTGCATAAACAAAAAGTGAGGCCAATGAGCATTACTAGGTTATAATTTGATCACGATTTTTGTCAAATTACAGCAATTAATGAGAAGACAAAAATATGAAGTTTAGATCAACTGCATTGTCAATATTTACCGAATCGACAGACATATATAGCAAAAACGATTTTTGGACCAAGTCTTACCACTCACGAACTGCAATTAAAATCTTTTGGGCCATAAGACGGGGGCACAACTTCTATGTGGAAGAAAATAGGTTATAGAATATTATTTTCAACCAGACATAAAATGTAAACTGTCGCGCTAATCGGAATTTAGTATTTTGATATAAAAATAGTCCGTTTTGACTATTTCCATCGCGATTTTTGACAAAATAAGGCATCCAGAGCACTAGATATCGGGGGGCCACCATTTTGTCCGTCGGGGGAGGTGTACGTGAAGTGGGCTCAAGCATGCTCAAGATAGACCGTCAAAAGTCTGAACATTTTTACATTTCCAGCATTTCTATATGTCCCATAATTACATATGCTTACCGAAACAAAGTTAAAATTCAATAATGAACTACACGGTAGCCAATGAGCCTCACTTCAGTCTTTGCACAAAACGATTTCATACCGTATGAACACAAGAAAATTTTAACGTTACCCCATTTCTTTCCAACTTCGTGCGGGATTTCTCGCGTTCAAAATGTACGCAGCCACACCACAGGAGCACTAATTTTAATCTAAAATATGCCGCGCAAGTCTTACTTCACTTTCTGCACACAGCGCGCGGTAGGAATCACGAAAAGACTCGACATAATCGGTAATATAAAGGGACAAGTCATAAAACGCCATGAACAATAACAAGGAGCCGCCATTTGCAATGCGAACAACTGACATGCGCAAATCAATCGCGCGGGGCATACTGGGTATTTGAGGGGCGCCATCTTGCCTATCATTTTAACATTGAAATTTCCTAACCTTTTCTCAGTTAACATTTATTAAATTAAACATTTCTTATCGTCTTTACAAATTTCATTGAATTTTTCTACAAATTCTATTCCAAAATATAGTTAATTTATTGCAACGTTCAGTGTATTATAAAAAATTCAAAGAAAAAAAGTTGTTTTTACAGATAAATAGTATTCCATTACAGGTATCTACGTTATTTTTGTAACAAAATGTATACCAAACTGTAATTTGTATATAGTAAATCGTTATAGCAAATAAACTAATAGTTCGATATATTGAATGTTGAAATTTATTGCTTTGATAATTTAATAGTTCTTAGAGGTAAGAAACAATGAAAGTAAATGAAACTAGGCATCAATTACAAAGTATCTAAAACCCATAAAACTAGTGCAATGTAATATATATATATATATCATAAACAACACTATGAATTAAATGAAACATTACTTACATAATAAACCTTAGATATATATTGTAAATAATTTGTTGATATTTCTACATATTTCATGTTATAATTATTTTCTGTAGTATTTATTTATTAGACATATACATAACTGTTTGAGTGAAATTTAATATCTAGATAACTAATATCTTATGTAGGAATAGGATACATTTATTCTTTAGGACATGACTGCATAAGACCAGCGTCATTCATTATCTTTAACGCTTTCATTGGATCATATGTTCTAAAATAAAATGGGAGCATTAGATTATAAATTTAAAAAAGACCTATAAACTTAAGTATATGTTTCATGAGTTTTCAATTACTTATAGAAGTTTTCAACTTTCCGTTCATATACATCGCAAACCAATAGTTTGAAAGAAAGACCAACAGCAGCTGCCGTTAGGGTCATATATATTAAATTCCTCTTAACCCTTGTCAAATGAAGATTACGGAGCTGTGGTTTTGGTAACCTCCCTTCAGACATCTAAAATATAAATATTACATTATAAAATATGTATAAGAATATAAAAACACTGATCAATGAAATCTGGGTGTTAAACGTTGCCGTGTTATATTAAAAAAAAAACAAATTTATATTTATTTTTACTGTAATTATATATGTATGTTTCTTTAAAATATTAAAAAATTGTATAATACTCCTTGATACATTAATATATCATAGAACAAATAGGTTAATGATTTGTGTTGTATAAGTTGACTTACAGATACGAAATAAAGATATTACATAACATTGGATATTACTTTTAAATTGAAATTTGGAGTATTCTAATTGTAAGGAAAATACAAGCATAACTAGAGCGAATATCATTTACATACTTTTCTCAATTAAATATTTTGACCCTTTTCTCAACTTCGAACTACGTACTCCGGAATTGACTAACGTCGATAAGACATCAACTGGAACCCACTGGAAACCAGTCGCCAGCTTACAAAAGTGTTAGTGAATGATCCATGCGTTCTACAAGAAATCCATTACAAATCTGCGTTCATAAAGTACGTAGATTCGTTTAATTATTTATATTTTATTGCGCAAATGAGGAAAAAAGAAGATGAATATTAATTTAACGTGATCACATTTATTGCGTTCAAATGCAATAAGTGAAATAAGTATAAAACCAATTCCTCAAAAAAATTTCGGTCCCTTTAAAGTTTAAATGTACCTCTAACATGTTCATATAGGCAGCTTATAAAATATGCATATACATATAGAATATAGATTATGGTTAAATATATCTGTAGTAAAATAGTGAAGTAAGAAGGATATATTATTTGTAAAGCAATAGATTCTCATATTGAACGAAAATAATATTAGGTTCTATAGAAATAGAGACAAAAAAGTGATTGCCCATAGCTACACACAAATCCACCAATCTCATTATTTCCCATCTCCAAACAGTTCATTATCTGCGGCGGATTTATATAGAAAACGAGAACGTCAATTTTCAGAAGAGACAAAGAACATTATTGTAAATAAACGTATAACTGTTCGGTGTTATACTATTTCTAATGATCGCTATTGCATTTACTTGGCAATGTTGATAAATTTAACATCAATATCTTGCATTTTGACACATGTCAATATTTATTAGAAAATGCAATAACAGTGACAATTGACGAAGACCCGAGTTGTTGCGTAGGTGGCTACAGCTGCACTTGGATTGTCTCATTATATTCGTAGTATTAAGAAGTACAAGTGTCAACGTTGAACCATAGTAGTTCATTAGTAAGTTGGTGTTATACTAAAACGAATTTTTACTCCATTTGTCTTCGTCGTGTCTTTTGTTACGTTATAGTCAGATTTACAAATGTGTTTCGAATTATTCGCGAATGAATACTTTGGTAGGTAGTTATTACCCTTCATATATACATATTTCAATCTACGATTATTAATTGCGTTTACAGCCCTCTTAATGCTTATATCCATAGTACTGTTTATGATGTACAACAGAAGAATTATCTTTATTTGTACATATCATTTGCATTGATACAAAATGTTTCGTAGGAAGAATTTTATGTGTCACTAATATATCACTAATTTATGCTACTATTTATAATTATGATTATACATATATATGCATGTATATATATATATATATATATAATCTTATCGTATCAGAAACGTCCATAGATTTCTCAGATATTGTTATTTAGTCTTATCCATTGTTCTGAATAGATTAACTGTTTTTGAAGTATCTAATCATTTGTTTATCATATTTAACAGATTATTTCACGACTGTGTACAAACAGTCAATATAACATTTAGTGATCATGGAACAAATGATCGCTTTAAGTACACAAAATCCATTGACTTTGTTAGTGAAGTTCGGGATAATGGCTTGGAATGATACTTGTGGCAATGAAAATTGTTCAGGACACGGTGAATGCCATAATGGTACCTGCGTGTGTGAGGTAATGTTTGAAGGAAAAAACAATACAATGCAATTTATTTCATTTTGTGTGCATCATGAAATATAATTCCTATGTTTTCTTCATAGATTCAGTTTGATGGATTAGAATGTCATGTTCCCAATTTAAGT
Source organism: Nomada fucata (assembly GCA_948146005.1). Lineage (NCBI taxonomy): Eukaryota > Metazoa > Arthropoda > Insecta > Hymenoptera > Apidae > Nomada > Nomada fucata. The sequence continues at coordinate 8,937,857 of OX411275.1, read as the reverse complement.
TACTACATTGCGTTTGCGACAATATTCTTTATGTTGGCATTTGTGTGCCTGATACAACTTATTATGTGTATCGTCGCCGAATGGCAGAAAATGAAGGCGCCGTCTTTTCTTAGAGCTTGTAGGGTCACAACGCAGAAGGTGTTATATTTCATTGTGTTTCTTGCATCAATGATAAGAGGAGCTTACTTTACATCCCCGGTAAATAGAATATAAAGTGATGGTGCTACTAAAATTGATTTATTATTTAACGTTAACAAAACATTAAATTGATCTTATAACAGGCTGCATTCAAAGAAGGATGGTCCAGAAGTTTACTATCCGCATATTATCCATTTGTTTTAAGCGGATCGTCACTAATTGTTTGCTTTTGGGCTGAAGTATTTCATTTGAGAGATATGGCATGGGACAAGCCGCAATTTCTATCAAAATCATTTGTGGGTTTTGTTGTATTTAATGTACTAACGTATTCTCTGCTCCTGGCAGAATTTATTACAGCTCAAATATACTCGCAGGAGGATCAGGTAAATTAAAGTTTATTTAGTAATTTAATTTCAGGTATTTACAAAGTTTTAATGCATAAATATGCATTTTACAGAGTTTTTACACACATGTCTTCAATGGATGTTACGCAGTGCTGTTATTTATTGTTGTGATATTCTTCTTAATCTATGGAGTGGAAGTATACTTTAAAGTAGGATGATTTAAAATTTACTTGTACATTAGGGTTATCATTACAAACCAATTCATTTCTTAATCAGCATACATTATGATAACATAATTTTTTTTTCGTAGATTCGAGGTGGATTTTTGAACGACTATCAGACTGCTACAATTTTGAATAAACGTACAGTGTTAGATTCGAAAGTTAATGCAGAAGAACAAGTTACAACAAAATTGTTCGAACCTGTGCCAAGTACATCACAAGTATCACAAGCCCAAGAACAAATAAATATTTCTCAGCTGCATCAGTCTCGTGTTGGACTATTATCACAGGCTTTCATGCTGTTTATTGTAGTTGGATTTTTATGCAGTGAAACACTTAGTGAACTTTGGAAAACAAAGTAATCTTCATATTAATACCTCGCTTAAAAGTAAATTTTACATGTATCATAGTTATTCATATATTCGCTGTTGTTGTATTACAGAGTTCCTTTATACAGTAGAAATTGGCATGATGTTGTTTTCCGCATTATCGAAGTTGGGGTAGTACTGTGGTTTCCATGTGTGTTATGGAATTGTTTCAGGTTTGTCCTTTATGTGGCCTTTTCAGTACATTGTTTTATAAAACTAAGAACATTCTTAGTTCAAGTCACTGTTATTTCAGTTGATGTCTAATGATCATTTTGTTTCACTTTTTAGTCCAGAACAATTATGGATTTTAAATCCAAAACGTCTTTTGAAGAGATTAGATCATTCGAAATACGTAAAAGAAATCGAATTACAGGATAAGAGTGCTGAACAAGATGTTGCTCTTTTTTCGGATGGAACGTCAATTAGCAGCAAAGATTGCTGGATTTGTTATGATAGCGATAGGCAAGATGCTGGACCATTAATACAACCTTGCCAGTGTAGGGGTGACGTAAGTGCAGTTCACCATAATTGTTTGCGCCGATGGTTAGTCGAGGTAAAAAATTTTCTTCGTTTATGAACATCCTCCTTTTACCATGTTACGACATGATGTATTACATTTATTTCAGAGTTCCGTGAACGCTGATAGTCTTACTTGCAAGGTCTGTGGAACACAATATAATGTTGAACATGCAAGTAGATTGGACTGGCAGAATAGTATAACTTCCCGCCACTGTTTACAAACTATTACTATTGTCACAACAATGTGTGGGTCATCAGCTGCTGCTTGGACACTCATTCAATTAGTAGAAGGTCCAATTATTAGAATGCTTGCAGCTGGTACTGCGTTGTTGGTGATGTATGTTTGTATTAGGTAAGTTATTAACAATCGATGTGCGTATTGACTGCTGTATACTGGCCTTTATACATCAAACTGTATTTGTTAAAAAACTTACATATTATTTTTCAGATTTTTAAGCTTAAACACGGTAGTGGCATATCAGCGTGCCAAAATTTCTTCTCTAAACATTATTAGTTCTGACAATAATGGAGATGCGCATGTTTCTACTATTAGTCACACAGTTTGTGTAGACTTGGCAAAATCTGAAACAGCCACGATATAAATTGGCGTTTGTTTATTACTGAAGCATACACCGATTATTTTGTCCTTATGTGTGACAAAATTCAGCACAGTTAGAATGGGAATCTTTAAAGTTACATAAGTGTAAATAGTATGTAAAATTACGTAAATCATACATAGAACATTTTTCTACGGTTCTTTATGCAGCTTTTAAATTCGACGTTAATTATTCAACAAACTGAAAAACACGTATTGCGTAATAATTCAGGTTTGTTTTAAAAGTTTGATTGCCCAATTTCCAACTTTTATGTTTATCGACTAGTCTATCAACAAGTTACCATAAGTCAAATGAATCTTGACTGTCTCTCATTATGTTTGGTAGTAAATATAATGTTTGCATTATGCGAGATTATACCTGCAAAGACGGAAATATCAAAATTGTTATGAAACATTGATAGTTGTTTCACTGATATCGATAATGTGATAATCTTTGAAGTGTTACCATAGGATTATATGAATTTATAATTGGAATTTTTGTTAAAGAAATTATATGTAAAAAAAGAGAAAAGGAAAATCCCACAAGTGGGATTTATATATAACATTATTTTGGATAAATTGCTTATGTAATAAGATTTATGTTTAAGTTAACAAAGTTCACGGCAGTAAAATTTTTAAGCTTTGTTTTCAAAAATGGAATGTTACCATGTAACATAAAAATAACTGCAATTTTATATTACTTCTAAATTTACTGAATTTTCACGGTTGTGAAAATAAAATATTTTTCTTTTACGGTAACCGCAGTACTAGATATATATATCTAATTGCGAAACCTATGTATATATATAGGTTTCGCAATTATAATGAAACATAAAAAATGCATAAGCTAATATAGACTATATGGAATTTGTAAAATTATAAATCTACTATTCGTGATATAACTGTAATATTTCTATATTTTTGATTTTATGAAATCGGATGCCCTTTGAGTGGTGATATATGTATTAAAAGCTAAAAGTAGATTGATCAGGAATAACATTATTTCTGCGGTACACGGATTTTGTATTTAAAAATACTCGAATTTCATTTACCTTTTAGTTTAATAGAACGTGTATATAGATAGTATCGTAATTAAAAAGTGATATGTATATTCGGTTCGTAGAAAGGATATGCTCTGTCTTATTGTACTAATAACAAATATTTTTTGTTGCAATTTTTGTAGGAGGTCAAGAACCTTTAAGTTTTAATAACTTATTAGTATAAAGTTGTAATTCATACAGTGGCTCCACTAACGTCTCTTAAAGAATACGCGTCTAGATTACACAGCCGTTAATGATCAGCGATCCCTTGTTAAAGCAATGCTAATAGAAATAAAATGACTGCTTAATACAAACTGCTTGAATATCATAATAAAATTATATAATATATGATAAGAAAATATTAATTTTTCTATCATATCTACCATTTCTTTTGTTTGTTATAAAATTGATGTAATGAACTTTTATTAAAAATATGTGAAGTGCTTCTTTGATATAATTGTACATGTTTCAATTAAACTTTTTTTTTATTGTTATATGTTTATATTTCACTAAATTACTTCTCATGTAAAATTACCGATCCTTTAATGATACACATGATCATTTTTATTAGCTTGCTGGCGTAACTTAAATATGTAACAACGAGCACACAAATCAATATAATTGGTTTAATAGATCCTTGTAAGCATATGAAAAATATGGATATGTATTACTATTAGCTACAAATATGTTCATGTAGAGAAAAATAAACGTAAGTGTGAAAATACAAGATGTATGGTGTTGATCATTAAATAAAAAAAAGGTCGAAAGAAAAACGTATTATTCATTGTTAATTTTATTGTTATGTTTACAGAGACAGTACTTAACAATGTTATATACCAAACTAAAATACTGATTATTAAAAGATAACGTAAATTTCTGTTCGGTGAATATGGAAGAGCAGATTATAATGAGATGTCTGATTTTAGGAATGATTCTGAGTACTTTTATTATTACTATATATTTTTTGTTTAGATAAGTATTTAGGTGCGTATAAGAAATACATTTTACCAATTAAATCGAATATTTAATAAGTAATATAATTATAGATATACAAATACAACAGAACTTAAAATACCGTTTAATATGAACTACTAATTTGATATTTATATTTCTCGACAATAGATCTGCTCTGACTGTGCAATAATATTACCTGTTGCCATGTGTAAGTGTAAATGTATGCGTCAGGTTACTTCTTGAGACCGGTTCTGAATATTGATGGATAAATTTTTAATGTACCTTTATCTTCTTCAACCTACGCTGAAACCGGCAACAAATTATATATAGAATACATACATTAGAATTACTTATTGAATGGTTTTCTCTTATTTTATATAAAAGTAGATCATTTTTAACGAAATGATACAAATTTTACCTGCGATGCCTGCAATTGCTTCCGAAGCAAAATATTTCACATCCACATCGCTATCAGTATTGAGCTTATCGAGTACAGGTTTGACCTGCGCCTGTACTACACACGGCATAAGATTAGGTCCAATTTTTTGAAGAGTTTTTGCAACATTAAATCGTACATTAGCAACTTTATCAGTAGCCATTCCTAAAACAGTTGGAAGCATCACCAGTGTTGTTATTTCTGGACTACATACTTCTGCCAATACCTGTAAAAATAAAGAAAGGCAAAGCAATTAAAGTTAAAGTACAAGTACCATATTGTGAGCTATAAAATAATCGCTTACGTTGATGCAAAATAGACACGTCATCCTGTGAAGATAATTTTGATCCCTTGACATTGCCAAAACTTTAGGCATTACAGTATTTTGTGCCCAATCAGGGCCAAACTTTTCTACCAATTTTTTCAAGTTCAATGTTGCTGCTTCTCTGATAGCATAAACATGATCCACTAACCATGTCATGCATAATGAATTCAATTTTTCATCGAAGAATTCAACGCCAAGTTGCCCAGCTAGTAACGGCATATATCTAGAATTTACAATGTAAATACATATTAATAATTATTAACATTTAAACATTTTTATTTCATGATACTTTTTATACGCTCAATTCGGTGTATTATTAATAATACTTACTCTATGATAGCATATCTGACTCGCCACTTTGAATCCTCAGCTAATTCTACAATAGCTGGTAAAAGAGTTTGTGAAAGCTGTTGTATACCAATAACTTCATTGACACATTCTAAATTACTGATAATATTTAAACGAACTTCTGAGCATTCATCTTTAAGTTGTGATAAAAATAATGGTAATAAGTGTTCAATGGTACTGTTAAGTAAAAAAGAAATTACAGGAAATTAAATATACACACACATACATATATATAAATATATATATATATATTTATATATATATAATATATTTATATATAAATATATATATAAATATATATTTATATAAATATTATACATTTACTTACTTGTTTTTGCCGAGTATTGGACTGAGACCCATTATGACACTTGCTAAAGCAGTTTTTACATGCTGATTAGGATCTGACACAAGTTCCTTAACTATTGGTAATATATTCGTCAAAATGATTGACTCTTGATTAAATTTGTCAAGATTCTGACAAAAGTCACGAACTTTATCAGCGGCCGCTGCACGAACTTCCGCCTCTATATCTTTTAATACTACTTGAAATGCTGGTACAAGATCCACTTTTGTAATTTCTGGACCTACTGCTTTTTGAAGCTGCAAATGGAAATTGAGATAATAAAATTACCAACTAATATTAAATACTTATTAAAAAAAAATAAAAATGAAATGCATATTCAAAACAACTTACATCTGTAAATTTGTCTGCTACCATGTAACGTACGCGCCATGATTGATCGCTTACACATTGTCTGAGCGTGGGCATAACTAATTGTTCTACATCTTCCTGTGGTAAGAGAGTTGCAATGCAAACGCAGGCCTCAACGCACAGAAGACGTACAGAATCCTATCAAACAACAGTACCAAAAATGTTAGAAATGTACCAAGACTTTTTTATGCATTTTCCAAATGCAACTTACTTGCTCATCTTCAGCCAGAATAACATACATTGGAATTAAATCTGCTTTTACATATTCAATTTCCATAACCTTTGCAAATTCGCCTAAATGTGAGGCAGCAGAACGACGTGCCATTGGTGTATCATCTTGGCATAAATTGCGAAAATGATTACGTAAACACGCTGCAAAAAAAAATAACATTTTTATTCGTATCAAGGGTACTTACCGAGCACTCTAATCCTTCGCAAAATTAAAATGAACTATTTTGTACCTTTAACTGTTGGACTGACACGTGGATAACAGACACTGAATAAGCCGCATGCAGATGTTCTTGACGTGAACCAATCTCCTGTTGCTAAGCGATGTATCAGTGGAACAAATTGCTCTTCCAAATCCTTTGGAGTATGTTGTGCAGCAATGGTTCTTAAAGATTCTACAGCTTTGTCTCTAACTACAGTCTCCTCAACTGTTGCCAAACTCTCCAAAGGTTTCTGATTCAACGTAAATTCCCATTAAATGATTGTATCCAAGATTAAGTTCTTATTTAGATAATATAGAGTACAATTTTATATTTTTTTCTTTTCGTATACATAAATATATTGCATTTAAAAAGAAGGTGATAAGATATATATTATCTCCTTTTTAATCAATGAACTTCCTCTTTCGTATCTATGATAATAAAGGAAACTTGTATGCTATTATACTTTGTTTATGAGTCATAATGTGTCGAAATTAGTTCATTTGACTTTGTTACAAAGAGATGATTGTTAGTATTAGTTCTAAAACGACGTTGGACTTAAATATAAAGTTGCAGTCATTTAAATATTATCTAATTATCACTGCTAAGAAATAAAGGGATGAATAAAAAATATATACCAATAAACAATATACATATTCTGGGCCTCCTACGAGAGGAGTAAACTGTCCAAGTTGTTCTGCCAATGCTAATAGGACCTCATCCTCATCATACATAGACTCAGTTAGAAACGGTATCAATTCGCTACGGGTCCGTTCAATGCCCAAGGCAAGGGCAATAGTGGATAATTTTTTTATCGAGTTCAACCGTAACTGTAAACAAAAGGAATGTCATGAGTGCACCAGATAATTCATTCATTCATTCATTAGCTTCCCAAATGCTCTCCATTTTTTCCAGAGTAAAGTAAGAGGCATTTGTTTAAATACGATTCTCTTATATCCGAATGCTTTTAATAGGAGTATCGTTGTACAAATAGTTGTTAATATGAAGCCCATTGATACCAAATAAACAACATGTTTTGCGATACAGTGACAGGAGGTGAAAAGAATATTCTATAGAATCGTACGCTGCCGCTGTAGCCGCCTTGACACTCTGTTTTCTCCGGTGACCACAAGCGGTGGAACAAGCTGATTATTATATAAATATGGAACATTGGTTTTCGAGGGCTCGTAAAATTACCTGCACATCTTCGTTTTTTAGTTCGTCGATTAAAACAGCGATTGGATAAATGCTGTCGTCCGTAGTAGAGTCGCTTGCTGCCATTTTGCTGCCGAACACATCAGAGCTCGGAAACTCCCATGTATACAAGAAGGTTTCAAATTACTGCGCCATCTGATGGCGATTACTATTACAGAACACTCGCGGAATATGTAAAACTGTCAATTTGAGCGCTTCATTATGATTTACACTTTGCAGTACTACCTGTACTACGAATAATAAATCAATATCTGCTACTTTATACTTTCTATGCTTTCCGTTTTTATTTGGGTTTCGTTCTTTAAAGTCAATAAAGAATTTTTATTTTAATTTTTGTATTAGAAGCTTCGCATATATGTTAGCAATATTTACGTTATATTACACCATACATTCATAGTTATTCTGGAAAATGGGTTGTAGAAGTTTATGTTTTATTAATGATAAATTGTTACTTCCTTGCATTTCGTTTTGCTCTACTGTATCCTTCTTTGTACGCGGCTATCCAGTTTTCTGTAATTATTCTTTAAATTGTCTTCTTTCTTATTTCTTTCCTTTCATTTCATACGTCATAGATTAAAAAAGAACCATCGGGAGCTGACATATAAAATTAATAATTAACATTGTCTTTATAAATTGTCGGTAACGTTGTCAGTGACAGAGTCCCACAGCCACAGAAGAGGTATAGGAATAGGCAAGACATGCAATGTATTTTTTTGGGCAGTATTTCTGGGGCCCCGGGCCCAATTACTATTTCCGTGTCACTCGCAACGTTATCAACAGATTACAGAAAACGATGCTAAAATTAAATATTTTAAAGAATTCTTTTGTTCATTACCGCGATGAAAGGCGGCAAAGGATATCAAATAATTAATATGAATTTAAAATATTTAAAAAATCATTATAACGAGATGTATATCTGTATAAAATGTATATGTATAAAATTGCCACAATGAGAAAGATAGTTACGAAGTAACTCATTTACTAATATAAGACAATGACTGCGATAAACGTTTCTGCAAACGATTAGTGTTCGCATTCGGTCCCGAGCGAAGTGCACTAATCGAGATCTTACTGAAAATATATAATTCCAAATTTATAATCGGAGTATAATTTATACACCGATCAGGCACATGGTATTCATACATAGTTAGGCCACATCTCGTCGTGCTAGCATTTCTACGAATAGTTACATATTTCGTATAGTACGTTCTTTAAAATGGGTATAGATAAAGAACAAGCGAAAGAAAAGTCGGAAACGACTGAATTTGTCGAACCTAAAGGGAAGAAGAAGCGGCCTGCGAATGATGATCGTATGGAAGTAAGTTCTTAGGTTATGTTAAATAAAATAAAAACAAAGGTGTCATTAATGAGATATTATTTGGTCCTTCTTGCCCAGTAGTTCAATGTTCTTATTTATGTGCTCACTTAGGTTGAAGTAGTTAATGGTATACAAGGGAAAGCAAAAACACATGCAGTCTCAAAAAGAACAAGGAACATACAGGGTGGTGAACAAAGAAAGGTTAAAAATTAAGCTTTGTACTTTTATTTCTCTTAACATCTGTACTGATTTAATCAACCAAACTTTCAGATATCTGTACCGTCGCATAGGTATACCCCTCTGAAAGAAAACTGGATGAAAATATTTACGCCCATTGTCGAGCATTTACAGTTACAAATAAGATTTAATTTAAAAACTCGAAATGTTGAATTACGCACAGCTCCTGAAACACTGGACATTGCTAACTTACAAAAGGGTGCTGATTTTGTAAAAGCATTTATTAATGGATTCGAAGTGGATGATGCTTTGGCTTTGTTACGTCTGGACGATCTGTTTGTAGAAACATTTGAAGTTCAAGATGTAAAACCATTAAAGGGTGATCATCTTTCTAGAGCAATTGGAAGATTGGCAGGGAAGGGTGGAAGGACAAAGTTTACAATAGAAAATGTGACAAAGACTAGAATTGTACTTGCGGACAGCAAAATTCATATACTGGGTTCATTTCAAAACATACAATTGGCGAGAAGAGCTATATGCAACTTAATTTTGGGTAGCCCTCCATCAAAAGTTTATGGACAATTAAGAAATGTAGCAAGTAGGATATCAGAACGATTATAAAATAAGTATCATAAATCATTATCAAGTTCAAATTGATATGTATAATATGTATCATACAATGCCTTTTTGAATGTTGTATAAGATCAAGCAATTTAAATATTTCTATCAGTTTATCATTAATGTTATATATAAATGATTAATACTATAATTGTAAGTAATAAATAAAACTGTTAATACAACTTCTAACACGTATGTAAAATTGTGTATTTTAATTTTATTCAATGACATTTAAAGAAGTATTTGATACTTATATTTTCTGGGCACTTTGTTAAGAACTAATCTACCATCATAACTCAATGATGCAAATGTCCAAGGATCGGCGGATGACCATTCAACTGCATAAACACTATCTTCATGTTCTTCATATCTACCAACAACACCATCTTCGAGTCTAAAAGGAATATACAATATTATGCACAAATTGTTTTATATTTTATCTGTAATACGTTTCAATTGTCAGTAATCATTACTTGTCTTTCTTGCAACTGTAATCGTTTTGTGTACAATCATCTTCGGGAGATGCCAGATGTCCAAATGGTTCTGAAGAAATTGATGCAATACTGCATAATATTACTCTAGAGTCACTGCTCGAAGTTAAAACCAATTGATCGTGGAAACGATTAATTTTAATACTCCACACCCAGTGCGAATGTTCCATGCGGGACAGTATAGGCTCTGTTGGTGACCTTATGTCCCAAAATTTCATGTATCCATCATCGCCGCACGTAGATAGAATATATTGACGATTTGCATTAAAATCTAGATCCCTAAATAACAAACAGATTAATTGAATAAGTATTATGGTATATAAGTAAATGGGCGACCTGTACTAGCTACCTAATTATTTGAGAATGGGCAGATAAAATTGTCCAAGATGCTTCTGAAGGATTTCTAAAATCCCACCCCCTAACATTATTTTCATTTAGCGTGACAAACTGATTGCAACCATTATGAGGATTCCATTTTCCATTGGTAAATCGTGGTTGACCTTTACTAGCTAAAGTACCGGATGTAGTTACCTAAATAAATTAACAGATACAAGATATATTTGGTTAATAAAAATTCTGAAACCTATAATTACCTGTGGTCCGTTATCAGCCAAATCCCATAATATAAATTTATTATCCACAACTGAAACAGCTTTAGTTGAATCCATAGGATGATAGGCAATAGTTTTTAGATCTGTACCATATGGTGTAGTATCAATATTTGCTATCTTTTTTAGATTCTCGACATCATTTGTATATTCCCTCAATTCTGGAAACTTCCAAAGTGCTCCTTTCATTTGACAAGAACCATCATCTAAATATATACATATGATTTATCCTTGCAAAAATATATTTGAAATTCCTTATTTCAATATTGTATAGAAAAGTATTTTCAATAAAAATTACCGCTTAGAGTATTATAGCAAGTAATAAATACGCTGGGATCTGTAGGAGATGCTTGTAAGGACCAAATTTCTCCAATAGGATGGTGAAACACTTGGGTTTTTAAGCTGCTTGTTTCCTCGTTAAGTTCGACCAAATGTACTTGATTGTTATTAAATTTCAGTGACTGCGTACCAACTAGAAACCTAACAATATCTGTTTCAGCTGTTTGTGCCGACAATGCTCTTGCCTATAATACGAAGGAAGACAGTGTTAACGTTTATAACATTTATAACGATTACGATTTATTAAATAGTATTTAAAATACGTAATAAATATTGTTAATGTGCGTAAATAAAATTGGCATTATATGCGTTCTACTCAAAATCGTTATTTATGACAATTAATCGTTTAGAAAAGTAATAAAGGAAATTTGTAATTATTCAAGATTTCCTTCATGTCTTTAAATTAATTATTAATCATTGATAAGCGTACTTGAAATTCAAGGCCGTATATTACAGGGCTATCGTTCTCCATGTTAATAGGGCTTATATTATACAATAGGCAGGAGAAAAATCTTTATTTACAGGACATCGTAGCTCAACCATATGATCTGTCAAAATAATAACATGCATACAAACTAGTGGTGGAGAAATATCCATGGTTGCGACTATCGCAAACTATCGATAATATATGTTTACTATCGATATTTATCGAAAATGTGGATTGATATTCGTAATGCCGCGAATGAAAAAACATTAAAAATGTTTTGTTATTGGATGATAGGCATTTGTTTTATAACTGACGATAGCGATAGTATTTTATCATTAAAGACTGGATTTCTATGTGATCTTGCGTACTAAAGAATCTGCAATTTAAAGAGTTTTATATCTTTTGTTCAGGATTAAACTGTATTTCTGTACTACATATATATATATCACGTTTCATCATTATCGATAACTATCGATGGTAGATGGTCCAACTAACGGAAATTATCGATACTGCTGACTACCAATATTTCTCTACCACTAATCAAGCACTACAGGTACAATATGTAGGCATATAGATAGGTAGCACTAAACAAAAAAAATTGGATAAATGCTAGGGGGCACTGGCGCCAACATGTAGCAAACAGAGATTCGCTGGGAAAGTTAAAGTTGAAGGCGTGCATTTATGAAATTAACGACTGAAAGCGAATGTTACCGTACATGGATTTCAATACCAATTTTTATTCTACATTATTATATACGCATATTAAAATATCTCTTTTATGGCTGAAATGTTAGCTTTGAGGATAGGGTTTCATTGTGTATATGCATCGTATCAGCGCAACCGCACGGTGGCGCGTCGATCTATTTGTGCCGCAGTAGCCGTGTATGGTATTTCGATTAAGCTGACATTTTATTGTTATAAGAAAATATTTCAATGTATTATTAAGACCGTTTACTATTAAATATCAAGTAATCTATACACTGAAATCTTTTATCCATATTCAACTTAGAATTCTGTCAAAGGAAAACAGTTCAAACATAAGTCCATTAAAATATTTCTTACTCCATTTCAGTACATGCTGCTTCCATTTTCAAATCTATTATATATAAGCTAGAATTTGCAACACTATATAACTGTATCAAATACAATAAAAATAGTATCAATTACATTGAATCAGACAAGATATCTAGTTAGTTACAGATGAATATAATTTAAATAAACTGAACCTATTTTTGTGTTACAAAATTATGCTTGAAAATTGAACGTGCGCGCATAGCAGGAGGCTTCATTGAATTGATGAACCGCGTAAATAGAAGGGGTGAGATATCAGGCCAATCGACGATTCGGTTTTACCTTCGAACTAACGAACAGTAAGGACATCTATGTAGTTTCATTATCTCTGGCCGTATCCCCACCACATGTTAGTACGCTGGTCCCTGCGTGCTTTGCGTCCGCCGACGGATAACCAGCCGTGGGGTCAGCAGATAAATTATGTCAAACGGAGTGGTGTTAGGAACGTGAACCATTATCAGGATTCGTTGTGCTCCTATACGAATAGTATTGCAAAGTGCGCGCTCGTATACGATTGTAGTGTAGTGCCGATACGATTCACAGACTGGCCTGTCTCATAGACTATTTCGTTAATTTAGTGCTAAACTTTGAATGATCGTGTATCGAACCTGTACACTCGTACTGTCTCATTTTGCAAATGCATGTACTCTCCGTATTTGTTTCTTCGAAAAAGTCATGCTGACCCGGCAACATCAATTGTAAGTAACTGTTTGTCGTATTATTTTAACATTTTATTAACAGACAGTCGTGAGATTCGGCAATCGTTTTGCCAGTTTACTGTCATAAAACAGCGGGTTACGAGCTCGTTCTTTCCGTTTTGCAAAAATACATGTGTCATGTAATCAGGTTCGGCGAAAGTAAAACTGAAAAACGTGATACATTCTTGGCATTGTTTGTTCGCTGAATCTGCCTAACTTTTAAGAGGTGGCAAGATTTATTTTTTCTTCTGTTTTTTTCTTACGACACAGGTGGAAGTTCCCTTTTTGTTTTTGAAATGAGCGATTGTTGTTGTTTCTGTCGGTCTACTCGTGGAACGATTTTATTTTGATCGAAATTTGAATCGATTAAGAACGGAACACAATATCGATAATATTTCGAGTTTATATACTATGACAAATATTTTGAATTTTTGGAGTAAATATAATTGTATTAAGTTGGTCAAATGTAATTGGTAGGTACATACGAAACAATCATTTATATTACAGTTTGAAAGTATTTGGAAAGTGCATGTTGTTATAGTTATAAATTATGAAAAATAGATTTGGCAATATTTTTATTGTTTATCGAAGATGAGCGACATTACAGACATTGATCTTTTTAGAAGATTGTGCTACTAGTTTTATAATTTCGTGTTTCCTAGTTTTGCGTCGCCTAGAAACACGGATGTTTCAGTATCGTCAGTACAAAAATTGGAGCATGACATCTTTTAAGGTTTAAAATTCCTTCGCGATATAAATGCCGGTCGTTGTCGCGTGCGCTATTTTGATTACACTCCTTAATATTTCAAGCAGCAGTAGAATCTTCAATTGGTTCGTATGATACAAACTGCTATAGTTGGAAAATTCTATGGAAGATATGTTAAGGCAAAGATGGTAATCACAAATGAGTAAAATGGCAAATTTTTATTACGTTTAAGTAGACTAGATATAGTGGTATACTGGTACCATGTATATTGTAATATAACAACCACTTGTGTTATATTATAGTATTGTATTCTAGATAGTCTAATGTTTTAGTTATATACCTTATTTACCATATTTCATTTATATTGCACAGACAGTATTATCGTAAAATATTCATTATTCGATTTAGATGGATATATAGTTGTGCATACGTATGCTATATTTCAGTGCATATATATTATAATGTATATACTATTCCAACCATGTATTCCACTGACCATAACATTAATACTACACATAAATTATTTATTTTAGCTGATATCACATATATGGTAACATCTGTAATACAATCATACAGTATTGGTCGTGAAACTACAATTGTAAGAATGTCATTAAAAAAATAATACACGACGGTTTATACCGTATACGTAGCCTACTACACAACCATGCTACAACCTACGCAGCCTTAGCCAATAATAATAAATAGACCAGGAGGAGTTATACAGCCATACTAGAACAATCGTATACCTACATGCAGTGTGTGTATCTACTATATCCTCGATTGAGATATAGGGACACCACAATTATATATCTATAATACAATCCTATCATACGTTTCACCGTCCATTATATTTCAAATCTGTTATCCCAGAAAGATCTTCAAAATTATGTATAAGATCTCATCTTTTATCGTTCGAACTTCCATCCACGCGATTTGGCTATTACATCGAAAGCGATAAAGAGAAAAGATTCATCGAAAGAACGTGTGATCGCGATCGGTTGAACGCGTCCATCCAAGATGATCTCACGTTTTTAGGCGAGAGGACCCTTCTACACGGAAAATATCTTCCAAAGAAATGTTAATCAATATAATGTACACTGCCCGTCAAACTAACTACTTCACATATTTCTTAATATTTTTCACAATTTGGCACTGTAGAAACGAATTTCCCCAATTAATCATAGCGGACCTACAGAGTTTGCACACAAAAAAACAATTCTGTTTACAGGAGTCTGACGATAAACTTGAACGTCTAACTGAAAACTTTATAATCTGCAGTTGCAGATTAA
This sequence comes from Nomada fucata, assembly GCA_948146005.1. Taxonomy (NCBI): domain Eukaryota; kingdom Metazoa; phylum Arthropoda; class Insecta; order Hymenoptera; family Apidae; genus Nomada; species Nomada fucata. Next base: position 8,922,472 of record OX411275.1, on the reverse strand, counting down.
GGCCGAACGAAATATTGAACTTTCCAGTTTCAATTTTAAAATGTAGAATACAAACGTAGCACTTATGTGTGCTAAAACTTTAGGCCAGTACTATGTATACAGACATTCGGCAGCTGGTTCATCTCTTCGTTTAAATATCCATGAATGACTGTGTCAGAACTAATAGCATTAGCGTTTCCCGCAGGAATATTTGCTCGTCTGAACCGAGCCTAAATGTCGACTGCTCGATCGCCAACGTGTGCATACATGTATAGGCGAGTGAAAAAGAAGAAAAAGAAGAGGAGCAGCTCTTCGTTACGTCGGTCGGTGCGTGAAAACGAATCGTTGGTCAGCTCGCTGGGTGCTACCGTCGGTTTTCTCGTTCGAAAGCATCCGCAGGCCGCTTCGACTCGGTCTCTCGGGTTAATTGATCGGCTGGGATGTTTTCGTCCTCTTGGTCGACCTCGTTGCCGCCGTGTTGGTCAGCTCGTTGCTGACATGGCAGTTCGCTAGTGATGGCCACAATACTTCTCAATTAATATCGATTGTTAATAATGAAGCATCGATGTACCAAATACATGTACGAATAAGTATCAGCTCACCAGCTGTGTACAGTAGCGGAGGAAAAGTACGTACATTGTATTGGCAATGTACGAGTACTTGCAACATCTCGAACTGTCCGTCTCCGATTTTGATGAAATTTGGTGGATACATTAAGTAGGTGTAAATAAGGGACACGTATTTTTTTATAGGTGTCCAATTGCAAGATTAGGGTGTGGAGTTATTCCTTGATTCAAATGAAGAATGTTTTTCGTGAAATGTCTCAAGAACGCTGAGAGATATTAAAAAGAAGTATAAACAAAACGTGCATCACTTTCTTGCGTTTACAATACTGCGTAAACAAATCTGTTGAAAAATCTATGATTTAAAAAAATTTTGTTTCCCTGGAAAAAAGTGTATAAAGTGTATAACTATTGGGATGCTTTGGCATGTGTATGTTTCTATTACTTATGTATTGTATATTTTGTTCGTGCAGCTCTACTTTTATATATATAATATGAGTATGATATTAAATAAATAACATTATACATATACATAGGTTTTTATACTGAATCGCATACTGTGCCAATACTCTCTAACTAATTATTAATTTCAATCATTTCGTTCAACCCCTAGCAAGTATGCACGTATCAGTAATATCACTTTTCGTAACGTTTCGAATTTTCCAAACAACTACAGTAGATGTTTAATTATCCATTTTCTTGAACGTTATGGAAAAGGATTGGATTACTCCCATCACTGCACACCTCTTCCACGTGAGATCGATCGTTCGAGAAACACCAGCGGTCATCGGACACTGCAAATGGCGAATTGTTGGCCGTATATCAGTTATTCAACAGATGACGAGCAGCCTGAGCGCGAACAAATCGTCCTCCTCTTTCTTTCATCGTTTCTTTTTACCTCCTTTTCATCTTTTTCTTTGACCCAACGAGCAGATGAAAGACGATTCGCAATTTTACCTCCAATGCTGTATATATGTATCATACATTACATACGTATTTTGGTCTCCGGGAGCATGACCGTAACGTCGCGTCGTTTTTCGTGACACTCTTGAACAACCGACACAGCAGCACTCGGAAACCCTTGAAACAGCCGTTTGAAGACGATAAACTAGATTCTGGAGTGGTTTGGTGATGCTGCCTCGTGTGATTAGAAAATCGCGTGTAAGGACGGGTTGTTGAGTACTTGGGTCGATGTGACTGCTATACATATCGTTGTTGAGTGTTTCGATATGCTGATAGTCCCTCGCATATGATTTAATTTAATGGTATTCTGCTTCTGCAGTAATAGAAGTCTTTGACTAGATTGTTCTTCCTTTTGGTACTATGGTATTTCTTCGAAGAAATAAGGAGTTGAAAGGAATAAGTAAGCGAATGTTAAAAAGAATCTTTATAGAAAACTTAGAATTGAATCTACATAAGTTGTATTGTTTGGGAGAAAGTTTATACTTATATTGTGTCAGAATTTTCAGAAGTAACAGAAGATTGTTAAATTGAACGGAAACATTTGTTCGATTTTAATTGCACTCTCAATATTTCTTCCATATATAAATCGCAACATTCTCAGGAATAAATATATTTCTTATTTTCGCTCTATCTAAAAATCTACCAGTTGCGAACAAACTCCAATAACCTACCGTGAAATCCATGAAGGAAGGGATTCTCGACTCTTCAATTTTCCTTACAAGTGGGAAATCATTCGAGCAAACGAACCTGAAAGTTCCACAACATATACCTTCCGTATAATAGCCGTTTCTCGAATTAATCAAACTCGCGAAAGACAGCGCGTAGCATTCATTTTTTAGTAAATCACGCCGCGAACAACGACGTCGAAGTTTTATTTCCTCCGTGCCTCAACGTATATAGAGGCGGCAGCAACAACGGGGCGACCAGCAATTCTCAAGTTTCGTTTTAATCAATACTGTCGCGTGGTCGCGTGCAGAAAATTCTTCCGCTTATCGAGGCCCGCGCGAGTTGATGGAACGATGAAGTGCAGCTTACACCGCAGAAAGTGCATTTACTTTCGAGCTAAGCACACAGGTCACCTATCGCCACTTTTTCCTGCCTTGTACTCCTACGATGATAGTGTCGGATGCGTTAGAGATAAAAAAAATTATTACTTTCCTCCCGGTCAGACGGTCTTATCATTTTTCCCTCGTGTCGTTTATCTTCCGAGAGAGAGAGAGAGAGAGAGAGAGCGCGAAAGAGAGAGAGCGAGAGAGAGAGAGAGAAAGAGAGAGGTGATAACGGAATGATATAACATTGCACCGCGGTAGCCTTTGACTGCCGTTTATTTCATTTTCTTTTTCGCTTTTCCCTTCCCTTTCTTTCCGTTTTTCTTTTTATTTGAATTCGATTCGATGAACGATTCGTTTCTTTATTCCTTAAGCGATTAAAGAAGCCTCGAATGAAAGTGATAGGGTAAACGGTGGTGTTTCATGTTGCTCGACAGTGGGAGGAATGTGAGTGTTTACTGGGTACTCAGATATGCAAGATAAGGCAAGGTTTGATGAACTGTACGGAAGGAACGGTGTGCGGAGACTGATAAACATTTGCGGATGCGGTACGACAGTCTTCTGATAAGAGTAGTTTAGTACACGCCAGGGAAACGAATAGCGTTGCTAGATAATATATTGGTACATTAATGTTGATTAGTTCTGTCGAAAATGTAATTGTTTATTTTTAAATAAAAGTTCGATGCTACGAAAAATTCTTGTGATCAGGTAAACGTACCGATTGATAATTGCATTTCGAATGATCATTGCGGTGATAACGGCTATTATTTGCAGGGAAGATACATTTATGAGATAACTGTATTTGATATTGAAGAATAAAAGCTGTTAGTGGAATACTCAACAATGACGACAAATAGACGGGCTTTTTTATTATATTTGCTATTAGAAAAGTACGAACGTTAAACTCACATAAATCAAAGGCACGTAGACGGTGATAAAAGCATAAAGCTTTTAGTATGAGAAAGATTTATACATTTCTTTTTCGTATGATTTATACTTTTGTCATTTATAGTTGATTAAAACCGGCATCAGAAAATATCTAATTTATAATCATTTCCAAACCCGAATACTGAATATTTTTCTGAAATAATACTGAAAATGTATGGTAATCAACAATGATAACGAACGTAACGTCGAAAGGAATGTTGTGGAATAATACGAAATTTTCATAGCAATGGAAAAACTGATTTTCCTATCGAATCTCGAAGCTGGTAGCGGAAATAATTGTTCAACGCCGCATATTTATATACACGTTGTGGCTACACGAAGCTTGGACACAAGGCCGTGACATTTTCCGTGCCTGTTTTCCTGTCCAGCCTTTTATAACCTACGCGAGCGTTTCGAAAAGAGAGGAGACACGGTGGGATAAGCTAGTGCAGGTCGAGGTAGTATTTTAACAGTCTAGAATGCTTGGAAAACCAAAGCAAGATTTCACTTTTTTCCCCACGTGAAGATGTCTATCCTGGTATATATTCCATGATGTTCCGCGCTGACCGAGATTCTCAAAATCGGATTTCTTTGCTCTATAATAATAATTAGACATAGCAACAATTATTTAATATTGGCAACTTTATAGAACACAATATCGCGGTACCACTATGTATACAAATTGCTGTATAAATTATTGTATCCACGAACTTTCATGTATCCAGTACTGTTCTCTATACTTGCCTTATTAATCAAAGCTACTTCAATTCATCCCACAGAATAAACATTTACGAATGAACAGAATAACAGCGCTTTATTTTCGAATCGCGAATACGGTAAGTAATTCGGAGACACAAGCGGCCGAGCAAAATTCTTGCCACTCTATTTCTTGCGTCTATTCTCTCTATTCCACGAGACCCACGTTGCATTCAAATACGCGTGACGCCCGCGTTTCCTGCACTTGCACAATGATACCGGGTCTTATCTTCGTTTGTTCCCCGCGGCACATAACGTGAATTCAATGTCAAAAGTGAGATGGAAACAGCAGGCTGGTCGAGCGACCTGAGAAAGTGGCGAGTATCGATCGTAGGTTTAGCATGGGGGCTTGTGAACAAGGCTGAAACAAAATGTGTGGATCCTGAAGCTCGAACTGTATTCTCGTATCTTTTGGCGTTTGTTGAATGCAGGCGTGCGCCTGCATAGGATGCAAATTTGTGAAAGCGAAATCGAAGAGGGCAGAAAATTGAAAGTTACCTTTCCTTAGGTGGAAAGGAAAAGTTTCAGTGGTATACGGAAAGAAAAGAGTTTGACTGTGTAGCTGCGGTTTTTTTTTTGCGAAATAATTGAATGGTTCTGTTTGTAATCCCCTCTGCAAGTACAGTGCACACTGGCTGATTGGATTGTTGATTAAACAGTGTGTACAGATAATTCGAATCGTTTTGTCAAAAAGGTTTCATTGTTTATCTTTGTTAGCAAGGTGATTGGTTATAGAATTATTTTCAATTGGTAATGATTTCGTAATATGGAATTTCGATAACTATTTCCATCGATTTTTTTAGTTATTCGTGATATACAAATTTCTTGTAACTTTTTCGTCGAAACGTGCAGTTAGCTGTAACTACGTAGTTAGATTAGTTATGGGTTACAATTTCTATACATATTCGGAATTAGATATGAGAAATCTCTAAAAGTTCGTTGAAGAGCAAGGTATCTGTTACAACTTTTATCTTGTCTTACTTTCTTCCACTTTATCTGCACCATAAGTTATAACAAACAAAAAATATTGGTAAAGAAGGAGTAGGATAATTTTTCTCTGTGACTAGTTGATAACCTTAGGACCTACAAACTTTAGAAATTCCGCAATCCCCTCGATCCACGGCGTATTCTTAGTGCTTTTATGATATAATTCCGAAATAAAAAGAAGCTCCAGTTCCAAAAAAAAACTCAGTCTACCTGACTGATAAGTCTTCAGCAGCAGAATTGTAGAAATATTTTTTTTTCATGATCAAGTAGGCGTTACTTTAAAGTATTCGCATTTGATCTACCTGAATCGAATAAAGGATACCGAGGAACGTCGGTAAATTTTAATTGTTCACCAAAAAAGGGGATGAACGGAAACAAGAAGGTATTGTTTTCTTTGGTAGAGAATTTTCTCAATGTTTTATACTTCTCCAAGGAATGCTTGGATTTTTCTTCTTTTTTTCCCCTCCTGAATAGGAATAATTCTGCACAGAGATGCAGTGTCGTTTCGAAACGTGCACCTTGAATTTATATTTTTCCCTTTGTGATCGCGACCTCGCATCAACGAGAATCGTCTTAGAAATTTCCGTTTGTACCGCTTTCCACTATGTTGCAACCGGCTGCCATTATACTTGGTTATGAACTAGATTGAGAACGCAGATCCATTCCTATATCGGTCGTTCTGATATTTTATTTATGCCTCGTCTAGTGCATTGATTGGTGAATTTCAAATGAAACACGGATCAGTGTACTCTGGCGGGCTTGTTTCTCATAACATATTCACACTGGTGGAAACTTAACGATGCCTTTTTATTTTCCAATTGCATTGCATTAGAAATTTCGAATAAGATCATGTTTCTCACCGTCCGGGGAAATTATGTAAAAGTATAAACAAGTGTAGCATGGTAATTTAAAATTTTAGGAAAATATTTTTTAATGCTTTGAATGAATTATTTAATATCTTGGGTTTATGATATTTGTTCTGAGTAACCGATATTTCAAGTATTTCTTGCATTTATGAAACATACATATAACTGAATATAATAATAATAATGCTATACAATATAATAATATAATATATATTAACCTTAATTCTTCCTTAACTCAACTTAAAACTTCTCTCTAATTCAGGCCTGCTGAAATATTCACACAGGGGCATTAGTCGAATACTATGAAAATCTTAATACATAATTAGGAATTAACGATGACCTGGTGCCAAATGATACGATATTATGAATTACAAGGGACACAATGTATGCTTCAAGTACCTGTGTGATAACTTTATACAATTTTTATTGCGATATCATAAAGTAACTGTTATTAATAGACATTAACAGGGATTTCTATAATTCTATAGTACCTACAGCAGTACATACATGCTTTTAACTGTACTTTTTCCGTGCTAGCTGTACTTTTAAGCACAGCCTGTCCAACTTGTAATTTATGCCGTTATGATATGCATACGTGTACTTTGTTGCTACACGTAACAGGAATCTGTCGACACACAGCAATCAATAACCGCCAAGCAACAAAGATCAAGAAAGGCAGGCTCGACAGATAAATCTGGACTCGTTGAACGAGTGAAACGGGGGTGGAAGAATGAGTGCGTTGCCAATGAATGAAGAAGCATTTTGCATACCGGTGTCGGTGTCGTCAACAAAACTTGTATTTTCCACGATCGGCTTGTCCCATATCTCATCGAACGAAACCGGAAATTGGTGACAGCAAAACCGATACGTCGAACATCATCTTCATCCTTTCTCCCCCTGCTTTCCCTTCCTTTTCCCCCCTTATCGGCAAGGTCACTGCTAGCGTCAATACCGAGCGCATCAGAAAAGCTTTCATTTATAAACCCCACGACTTCACCGTGACCGATATATCGAAGAACGAATTTGAAATCCTCTTTCTCTTGTCGAACTTCCAGATTAGAGGAAATGCTAATTACAGAATTTTTGGAGGGAAATATGTTTAATAATTTATTTCAATGCGCTTTTACAATCCTATTGCATTTTTTATTAGGAAAAATTGTTAGTAATTTGGTCTTTTACCTTCAATCATTTCAAGCATTAAGAGTGCACGTTTACGTCTATGGCATTACAGTAACGGTGAAAGTTTATAATTATCATTGCTTGATTTGTTCAATGATCATGGTAATCTATCATTATTCTGAAAGATCGTATGCTACTAATCGGACGTTTGTCGCAGTTACTAGGAAAATTACTATAATATATATAAATTCTGCATTTAATTATTTTGTTCCTAACTTCCCCTAAAAATATTTCTGTACGACATAGAATGTACAACAATTGGCTGTTCGAAAATAAATTTATACAACTTCGAATCGCTTCAATTACTTTCACCAAGACATTAGGTACACGTTATTTTTACTTTCATCAATCCCCCGAATGGCAATTAAACATTGTACTCTAAACATCACGCACGACATACCGGCAACGAACCGTCAATAGCTTCCAACAAGATTAACGCATTACACCATCATTCTACCATTGAAGGAAACCTAAATCCTCGTTAAAAGTCAAGCAACTGGCATTACTTAACGTGTCCATTACGCGTCTTGTTTATTTATAGAGTATTCTGGAAAGGAAATCGAGTGTAATATGAAATCTGTCCACGGAGCACAGGGCACTTCGTTCCCTCGTGTCTAAAGCACAATGTTCCCCTTGGAGAATACGTCATTTGTCTTAAAACGGTCGTCAAGCTGGTAACGATAAATAAAGGTAATAAAACTCCTCCGACTGTCCGTTTGAGCTACGATAACAGCCAAGTTTTGACAGTAGATAGATAGTTAGCTAGGAATTAGTCCTCGAGCTGAGAAATTCTAAGCAACCATGTGTGCCAATACAGGGACCTAACAAGGATCTCGAAGGACGACTGGTTTCCTCGAACTTTCCTGCCTATGTACATAATTCGAAGACTCTCGTCCCGACATCTGTTTCGAGTTTTCACGCGTTGGCTTAGAGAAATATTGTATACCGGATATTTATGTGCTGTGTGGGGGGGAAATTAACAGGTCTATGGTATTCACGAGGGATGGTCAGGTTCGAGGTTCCTTTATTTTTTTTTTTTTTTGCCAAAATGGGATTACGGTTGTTTTTTTTTGGGTTGTGTCGGGGAAGAAGAAGGCGAGAGTATTAACCGCACCCTCATGGTTCTTCTTCCATTTGACAGAAAACGATTTTGTTCATCGAACATTTAAAAACGGTACATCGATTTGCTTGTTTCTGTCCCTTGACGAGCGGATAGAAAGTCTTGTACAATTTTGCTCCAAGGTGAACAGTTTACTTAAAACGTAGAGTTTTTGTTGGAACGCGTACCGTTTCCTAACTGTAAAGGTTTCGTTCAAGCAGCTACGATTTTTTGAAAGGATGTCTGACGTTCGAATAAAAAGTATAGAGAGATTTTCTTCAACTTTTGTAGTATAATGTAATGGATCGCATGGTTCGATGAATAAAATTGATTGAAGGAAATTGTTAAAAAAAAAAAAAAATAGACTTTCTGGACAGGATCGTCTGATTTTCCGAACTTTGACGAACCCTATCGTTTTAACCGAAAGCAGTTTGCATTTGTTTGTTAATTGGGCGTTTGGCCTAGCGGGTAAGCAAGTAATTATTTACAACCGTTGAAAATGATAGTACAGACAAAATCGGACGTTTCAATCCATTCCACCAACTTGACCCAACGGTAACACGATTGTGTTAGGACCACACCGAGAGCGCCAAAGGGGTCGGTTAAAATCCACCAGGGTCGATCGTCCGGTTTCACCCCGTGGAAAATCCAAACGGACGGTCGCAGTTCAAGGATAGAACTGACGTCTACGCGGCTTTGTCCTGAATTTAGTCGGGTCGAGGGAACGATGGGTGGTCGTTAGAGCCGAACCTGTATAGGTGGCCCGAGCTGTTTCTCCTGTCCCCACCGCGTGTTCCATTCACGATGACAATAATTGGCTAATTAAGTCACCCTCACGCTCGTCCGTTGCCCTCGTCGCTGTTCCGGTAATTCAGTTCCAGGCATCTCTTCCTGTGACACAGCAATGTGGGTCAATCGACGCGTGTGCCATAAACTGTTGACTGGGCGAATCATTTTACGCTTCCGACACTGGACTACTGGATGAACGAGCGTGCGCGGATACGATAGGAGGGTTCTTTTTGGAGCTATCGGTCGATTTTCAGTTAGCTTGCCATCGTCGATACGTTCCTCAACGATAAAGAAGCTGGCTGGCCATTTATTCGCGGCCACGAAGCGTTTTCGTCGAACATAAATGACAATTCGGCGGTATTATGGGCGAGGTGGGTTTTGATATAGCGTTGAATTTCGTCGCGTGCTTACGAGGCGCGAAGGTGGTCTCAGGTGATGGAAAATTGCGGACGATTCGGAATTAGATGCATACGTGAAATTAAGCGGGGTGTTAATTTCATTTGTGCGTGAATGTGGGTTTCGTTTGTCGGAGAAAATAACATTATGAATATTCGACTGATTAAATTTACCGATGTATCCTTGTGAAGAGGAAAGTACGACGTTGAAGATCCGTTGTACAGTGTCACGCTTTATATCGGAGACTTGCGATGTTCCAGAGTTTTAGCCTTATTTTACTCCCTGGATATATGCATCGTCAACTTCTATTATAGAATGTGTGCACAAATGAGTCGATCTGTGACGCACGTCCCTACAAAATAAGGATTTCCTACTCTAGCTGCTAGTATTCCACCCTTCCCTCGTTGTAAACCACTTCCATTTGCAACTTTGCGTTGGAAATTTTCTTCACTCAACTTTTGCTTATTAGTCGGCTATAAATCTAAACGAAGTTTATCAAGACTTTATATCGTCATCTTTTATCTTGCACTATTTGTTACTCAATAAAGATTACTGATAGAAATATAGAAATATCATTTAACTCAGAAATCTATAGATGTTCCTACTTGGATAGTAATTTACATGCCGTCCATCTGTAAACATTACTTGCTTTATCATAAGTTCACGCAGAAGCTCGCAGAACGACACAGTGCATCCGTAATTACAGTTATCAACAATAATGCTGTAGTATGCCCTATTTAGCCGCGCAAAAATACGCTCTTAACATGTGGAACAATTACAACCCTTTATGATACAACGCGCAAATACACAACAGAATCAACAGCAACATTTATTCTCTGGCGTATTAAAAAAAACAGTAGAATTATACGTACTCCTTGAAAGAAATTACGTACACGCCTTTCATTCTTATCTGTGCTAAATATACTGCCCGTGTAATTTCTCTCAGCGTACTTGACAACAACGCAACATCCTCTAATTATTCCCCTTCAATGCCTCCTGAAAATCACACGAATTCCGTAATTCTACGTACTCGAAGTTTTACTAATTTTATTTCCGTGCAACAAACTTCTCAATTTTGTAGTATCATTCAGAGCCGTTCATATGTACATTCTTTCTGCCACGTTTGCAAACATTTACAAAATCATTAATTACAATTAATATTTCGTCCATCCGCCCTTATAGTTTTCTCATTATATCGATGATAATGACTTCACAGATTTCGTTTCAGTCACTCTATATTTCGTTTAACTCCATTTTCGCTACTCCATAATCATTTTTAGACTCTCTGTCGTAACAGATAGAAAACGGGCTGAATTCCATTATCTCATTGCTCCCTGTTTGCACGCTCGCCACTGTCCCACGATCGAAATATGAATTTCTTCGTTTTCAACGATACGCTCGTTCGTTCCATTTCTATTCTGGGTACACGCTTCTTAGCCACTTGTAAGGCAGCGGCGATTCGCGACACATCGATAAAGATATCGGGGCCAGCGGGAATCGCGACCGGGCCACGTGTCATAGGTCTGCCGCTCGAGACTTAAATAAGTATTACACGAAGGACGGGTCGACGCGACAGGAGCCGGGGCACTGATAGCTAGTCAGCAAAATGAATTAGCTGCACTTGACATAGGCGGCTGCCCTAGCAGGAATTCGTAGTCAGCTTCCGTCCGCCAGACAGTCGTGCAGACTATGCAAATAACCCGTGAAACCGTGTGCACGGTCGGGCGTATACGTGAAAGCAACCATACCGTGCAACAACGTGGTGCACCACATTCTCGTGTGCACGCGCGTTCACATATGCACTGGGTGTCCTAGAAGTTCGTTAATGAGCATCTGTTGAGCGCAGATGTTCGGGTAATGAGAACGAGAAATATTTGGACAGCAGGCCACGTTCGTCGCGGATATCTTGGACGGTTGGTCGAGGGGATATAATGGAAATTACTTTTTACGATGGCTCATTTAGTATACGGAAGTTTGTAAGTACATTTACCAGCCGGTCGGGACGACTGGTATCAAGTGGTTCTATATAAAATTTCTACTTTAAACTTCTTGAATATTTTCCGATGGTATTACGGCGCTTTCTGTTGTACGCATACGATCCGTATTGTAGGTCCCCTTTTCCTCTTCTTCTGTTGTTTTTAACAGTAAGGTACGTACTATACGACTGGTTGGTAAGTCGAAGTGTTACGTTAGACAAGGGGTCGGCAAACTGCGGCGCGCCGTTCGTTTTTAATCCGGCCTGCGGGTTAATATTGTTTTTCGCATTAAAAAATTAAGAATAAATCAAATAACGCGCTGCGACGTAACGCCGATAATCGAGTTGAGAATAATGAAGTATGCGAAATCGCTATACAGATCATTAATTAACAGAGGACCATTTGCAAACAAGTTTAATGATAGAAAGTACTGATTTCGAACTCCAGCATGATGAAATATCATCTCAGAAAAAACAATGACATTCATTGCCTTAGTACAAAATTTAACCAGTTCTGTAATAGGTTCATTAGCAAATGGAAATATTTTATTCGGTTTTTTTTTCTAAGTGTCAGCATGTGTACAGATATTATGTAAAAATATCACTTCCTAGTATACAAATTTTGAACCTGTTTTTTCTGTTGCTCTATGGGTTGAATCACCCATGTAAATATCATCGAGTTTGCTACCTGGTCCACCGTGCCCAAAAATGTTTCGATCTGGCCCTTTTAAAAAAAAAATTTGCCGAACCCAGCATTATACCACAGCATCGGGAGGATCTGATGGGATCATTCTATTTTCGAATAGCTATATCAGAACATTTTCCAATCCTCTTAAACTCAATTATCTTACACCCTTACCGAGGAACGAGAAAACGAACGATCACCGTAATCCACAAAGGGTTAAAAGTAAAGGGTTCTACCCTTGCTTTTGCCAACACAACCCACATATATATATATATATATATATATATATATATATATATATATTACATATATATTACTTTATTACTTTATTATATATTATTATATATTATATATTACTTTATTACATACCTCTTCACTTCTTGAAAACTTCTCGCGTCTAGTATAATAAACGAAATCATACTCCGCGACCTGTTAAGTATGTTAACTTCACGTGGACAAATGTGTACACAAGTACCTGCAAGGTATCCATCGAATAAAGCAGACATTTTTTTTCCATCACCCGATATACCGCCCTGATACGGCCACCGATGCATATCCTGCATGTAGACGTGCACTTAGGACATCTCGGGGCTGTGTACAGGAGTTGCCCATACGAAACCAGGTATCCCGTTCATTCGCTGCACCAGAGAAATATACGGACACGTATCCGTCGATATTATCGCCTCCTTAAGCCCGTGTCGCGCCGCGTCTCTTTTCCCAGGCGACTTCTAAATACATAGTCGGTTCGACGGGAACGCGTGATCCACCGGTTCGTATGTCTATCGTTCGCGACGATGAATTTCGCCACCCACTACGTGCACAATATGTAGTACGTATATTGCGAATCCGCGCGAGAGCGGTGAGAATTTTTCTCTGAACTAATTTCTACCGCAACCGCTACTAACCGATATACATGTACATATTAGACGGCTAGAAAATTTGCCCGGTGAACGGATGCTCAGCGGAACGCGGCTCGAGCTCGTTTGGCGTTATACGATTTATTCAGCTTGCTTTGGAATAATTGTCTTTTTTTTCTCCTGTTATGTCGACGATTTTCTTAAGATAGATCGCGACGCTGGTGCGCTGTTCTTATTGTTAGACAACAGCGGAGAAAGTGCAGCTACGTGTACTTCGAATGAAATATTGATTTCTTTAATAATCATTGTCCGACGACGCAGATCATCTTATGAAAATCGAGGATGCTCCACAATTTTCGAATTGAATTCTTCAATTCTCTTCTCCGTTACTGCAGTAGTATTTTTGGCGACCCAATCGCGAGCTGTCTATTAGTGAAACGATAATTCATTTGTCTGTACCTTTTTACTTGTTCATTAATCTGGCGTTACTACTATTGTATCTCGTAGGAAATCTAAATATCCTTTTGCTCGATCTAATTCAAGTGGCAACTTTGGAATTAACTGGGGCATTTTATTATTCTCGCAGCACACGTAATATAAATTCACCTGTTCAAGTGCGAATTCTTTTCATCGGCATGTTTCAATCGTTCCGTTCGAAAACTTTCATTGATAACAATCTAAGAGCACAGAAATTATTCCAGTAAAATGCGCATTCGCATATAGAATAGAATTCGCAGGTTTTCGCAATCTTTGATACACTTAGTTAGTCGAGTTTCCATGAGGGTTCTTCGCGAACGGTCGTTATTTCCGGTCGACGTGGATCAGCACTTTTTTACTTCCGTTCCAGACGTAACATTCTGAGAAATATAACACCAGAACCACTGACGTTTAACGAACCATCTATCTTCACCGCTTTGTTGGTTCGTGTTAGTGCCACATGCGAAAGCCTATCCCGTTTTTCTTTTTTGCGCGAATCTGTACGCGTTCGCGCGTACAGTGTACGCGTCGTCTGGCGAACCACGGTCGACCATTTTATTCGAGGGACACGAACGTGTTTGTACTCTTTGCGGACGAGAGTTTTTCGACCATGAAGCGCCAGCTGGTTCACAGCGTTGGTAATCTCGGAGTTCTGTTATAAGTTGCTTCTATAGCGTGTCAAGTCTGCCAAAACCGACGTTCCGAGTATTTCAACACTTTCACAACTGCGGGCATAAAGTTTCATCTCTCGCTTCTACTCGTTTCTTTGTCCAATACTTGTTATTCCACGGTGCATAGCTGAAGCATTGCGTATAACGCATGTTCCACCGATCACAGGTGCAAACTTTGTCGGATTTGTTTCGCGGCTAAAATAAGGCTGATGTGTTGGACAAACAAGGTCCCCCACTATGCCTCGCCGAGAAGTTATCACGAAAATAATATTCCAGTTTCTGCTCTACGTGGCAGCGCGAGGAAATCATATGCACGAAATCGACCAATTCCACTGATAAAAATTCGACATTTGAAATGCAACAAGAAAATGTGCATCGCGATGCCTGACCATCTGCGCATATTTTTCTGCGTCTCTAAAAATAATGATCAGCTTAAAATCTAGATTCCAGACCGTTACAATGTACATCGCCCCTGCTCTTTCGATGTACAAACCACTTTCATTATTGACAGACTGATACCGATCGTCGCGTTGTTTCATAATAATTCAAGCATGCATATATGTATATCCGTAGCGAGACTTACAACAGAAACGGGCACGTCTTTTAACGGTGGCCCTTTCCTACAGCCATAGATAACGAGACAGCTGGGTCATCGCTGTCCCGTTTTTCGTAGCAAATAGAAGCGTCGCGGTTTTGAAGAGCGGCCCGTCCGGCGACTGACTTATCAGGCCGACCGAGTTTTTATCTCGCCAGTGCAGTTCGTATCGGTTAAAATAACCGGAAGCTCGGCGAAACCCGACGGAGGAGCGTCCGCAGCGATCCCCTCAGCGATCCGATCGAGGCCGTTTCCCGAAAATTCTGGCTCGCTCGTTGCTTTCGAGAGGTATAGATCGTACGATTCCGGCATGAGTAACCGTCGGAGCAAATAAGGTGGCGTGCAAACGGGACGTTATTGGAGTTTCTGGTAACCGAGTGCTTATGAGGATGCGGTACGTTGCA
Organism: Nomada fucata; assembly: GCA_948146005.1. Taxonomy (NCBI): domain Eukaryota; kingdom Metazoa; phylum Arthropoda; class Insecta; order Hymenoptera; family Apidae; genus Nomada; species Nomada fucata. Next base: position 8,907,255 of record OX411275.1, on the reverse strand, counting down.
CCGTTGAAAATAATTAGTGGATGTTGTGTCTGAAAGACGGACCATAAGTGCAGCCTGAGTTGTTGCGAAATAGAACCTGAAATGGAAGAGTCTTGAACTCAGGGATCTTAGCTTAGCCACGATCTTTCCTGGGTTTATTTTCGCCCGCTTTTTCTTCTCGTAGAGGGACTTGACACGTTTTTTTTTTTATTTTATCGCGGGCGTGGGTGCGACGTGGGCGCGCGGAGTGAAAATATATGAATTGTAATGTGGAAACACAGTTTTCTGGAACGTGTTATTAAAGCGTTGGAGATTATCGTTTACATATTATGGTTACGGAAACGGAGGAGCGTGGATGAACTTTTGTGAACGAGTAGGCCGCAGAGTTGATTTCGATGGAAGTTGTATGGATTCACTTTGTGGTGACTTCTATTTCAATATTGCTAACGGCTGTTGAACTTTCGTGTCCAGCGGTGTTTTTGATAAAACGAATTCTGTTAATTTATACGAAGCGAGTAAATCAATATTGTCGGATAATCTAATACTGAATGGAGTAGAAGGATAAATATTCATTGATAAAAAGTGTATTTGGATTTTTTGTAGCCTCGCTATGAAGCACAGATACGGACGGAAGCATAACGGATTGTAGATAGAAAAAGGAATAAATGAAATTTAATATTGGATTCTTCGTTCCTTGAAATTTATTATATATTTACATGATTGCCAACGGTATTTAATGTTCAAAATTTTTTTCGCTGCCGCACATCCCGTGCAGCATATGAACGTATCACAAAAAATGCATAGTGAAATGTTCAATGCACGCAGGAATATTTTTAACACCGTACGTAGCTATCGTAATATATATGTATCAAAAAATTGAGTCACTTTTCTGTAACAACCTGTTCACTTTCGATTTGATTTTCACTCGCTCAATAATATTTAACGTTCTCGCGGATTGGAGTTCACGAAATGTTAACACGAGGTTTTAATTATCGATGTTAAAAAAAAAAAAAGGAGGAAAAGTGATCGAATTAACGTAACGAGCATTAAACGCGACGCGTGTCAGAGAAAATCGAGCGAGTCCTCGTTAGTGCCAGTTCTAAGGCGAGTCGTTTTGCAGTCTTTTTGCTCAGTCGAATCGAACGAGCTCATTTTCCATTGAGAAATTCACCGTCCAGGAACGAAACAGTAGTCCGTGGCACGTTTCGAGATAAACTCTATTTCCTTGGTAACGAACACGCCTCGTGCACGTTCGTTCACTCCCACGTTGGTGAATATACTCGGTGTATCGCATTATGTGGGTGGAATTTCAAGGATAAGTTCAATGTAAAAAGATAATTGAAAAGGAAATGTGACTTCGTTTACAAAAAAATGATTGTTCACAACAAAATTGGCTACTCGTATTAAAAGAGCGGAGCCAAAGAAAAAGAAATCTGTTCAAATAAAAGATATGCTCCCTTGCACCTTTATTTATAATCCCAAGAATTTGTTAAAGGCGTCGACACTGTTCGGTCACGTATCACTCTATGATTGTGCGGCTGGTTCGCCTTATCAAGGAGCGATCCATTTGTTATCAGGCTATACATATATTTTCCCTTTCATTCTCTATCGCTGCCTTTTCACTTCTGCCCGTCGCGCTACCTTGCAAAGGACGATCACAAACGTAGTTTTCTCACGTTCATGGATAAAATGGAATTTATGTTTGTCGACGAAGGTTCTCCGCTATTGTGCCAGAGTCAAAGGAAAAGCTTGTATGATGCGAGCACACGATAGGGGCCTTTGAGGCAGTGAATTAGCGATGCTTTATATTTACACGCGTATCCATGCCTCGAGAAAAAGAGTATATACACGTGCTTGTAAAGTGTTATCGATCAAGGAAACGTATTCCAGAAAGCTAAGAATTACCATCTAAATACTTCTAGATTGGTCAATCACGTTTTTCGAATTTTTCGTTCTAATCTGTTGCGGGATAGAAGACAAATGTTTCGTGGCGTCTGGGTTATTTCTTTCAGAGCGTAAAACGCAATATTATAATAATTGTAATTATATTATGTTGCTCGAGTGTCTAGGTTTTGTTATATTCGACGACATTTTTAACTCGTGAAACTGGTTTCACAGCCGGCGCACGTACACTTTTAATTGGAGTTCGTGCTTAAAAGTGCACTACTTTGCATCGCAATTAACGGAGAACTGTATTGTATTAACGTGTACGTTCCGTGTTTTGGAAATCCTGGAATCCGATATCGTTAACGGATCCTTAGTTGCATTTAAACGAACACTATCGGTGTTACGAGACGGGGGAAATAACTAACCATGCAAGACTTTCGAAAAAAAAACTACTACATATGTATCTACCAAAATACTTGAAACTATGAGAAGATCTCCAGAGAAATATCTTCTTCGCTTGGGCAACTCAGATTCAGATAAGACGAATAGAGGCAATGAACTTATTCTTCCAAGTTATCTATTACAAAATGCAATGCACTCAATTTACTAGAAGCCCACTGAATCGAATAATTCGATACACTTAAACTCGTCAAATTCCTTAAAACACTGTATTCGATCAAATTTCCTTCAGCTCGCATATATTATTTAGATAATCAAAGTACAGTAGGAGTTTAAATTTTATCACAAAGTCGCGAACACCTTACGCGTTTCCAAGAAATGTCTAACAACATTCCCACCTGTTAAATAATGGTCAACCATTTACCTTTTATCCACCTGTCAGTAAGTAATACTAAAACATTGAAGATAAGAAAAATTCCAAACTTCCAACCGAGGAAGGACGATTTTATCCAACCGTACTTATCGAGCAAGTACATACTTGCTCATCGGGTTGAAAGGCATTTTCAACCAGTCGAGGACAATTTCGTCGCTAACTCTATATTTCTATCTCTATCTGGATATTTCGCTTGGAACAGCTGACAGATAACACGATGTTAATGTCTTCAGAAATCGGTTTTCCAGCAAGCACGCGAACAGATGTAGTGGTTGTTCCCCGTGACGCGTTGGCCAACGGCGATCCCATTTATATTCCCCGGGGCATTTCTCAGCGCGCGATAATATTCGCGGGTTAACAGCGTGCGCCTCCTTCTTCGCTTGTCGATACGCAATTTTGTAGAGCAGTCGGGTCGGGAGAGTGATTCATTGATCTCAGTTTATCTCTTCAGCCTTTATCCTAGACTGCATGTCTCTTTTCCATGGCCCCTGCCAGCGTGGAAAGTCATAAGATTGACGTACACACACGGTTCGATACTCGTTACTGTGGTACTGTTCAGCCGATTCTGTTCTGTGGAAATAACAGCGTTTCCGGTGGATTGATAACAATTTTTGCCTCGATAAAACAGCGTTAACAGCAATTGACGTTTGCTAACATATGACGGCACCACGTTGGAGTACCGAAGGATGATTTGATCTTTGCCGACTTCTTTTTTATTTACGTTAATATTGTTTTACACCCGTCCTCATGAAACCGTTCCTGTCTGCACAAAAGTGTTCCCTTGAATATATAAGAAACGAATGCGAAATCGATTGCAAATTCGAATAATGGTGAATAGTAAAAATAATAATGGTAGATAATCTGTTTATTTAATATCAATGGGCTAGGACGCTTTGTTGCGAAGTGAACTATTTCATATGAAAATGAATTGCAAATTCTCGTAGATGTTAAGAAATTTCGTATGCTTTTTCTAACGAACTTATTCAAATATGTATGCAGTCAATACTTTGCCACTCATATTTTGCCAGTCACCGATATATTGGCCTTTTAGATCTTGCATTCGTGCTGATGACGTTTTTAACTTTGCTAAACGAGAATGTATTATTGAATACATATGTGACTCTCTCCTTTAAATGGCCAATCACTGTGTCATTTACCCCTATCTGATGTTTAAATCAATCGACATTCTCTCTCGCTTTGTCAGTTTCGATTCTAAAGTGTATCTATCTGTTGCTCTCGTGCCCGTCGTTGATGCTGCCGTCGAAACAACAGAGCTTCCGGTGGAATGATAATATTTCTCGTTCGACGATAAGCGAACCGGGCTGCCTGTCCTTCGATTCGTTCGACTTTGATTCTCCGCGCGCATCGCGTATGACTTTATTCGTCCGTGTCATTTACGAGATTGCACGACTACTGAGAAATCGTCGGTTCAGAAGTTTCTTCCCGAGTATGTAATATGCAGGGGAACCGGGCGAAAGAACCTTCGCCACGTACGCGATCGGTAATGGTCATTGGCGCTGGAATTTTTGCACCTCGCTACAGAGGATTTGTAATAATAATAAATCGTCCGTGAGTCAGACGATTCCAAGAGCATGCTAGGAATTGGCACGGTAGAATTGCTGGCTATATAGAAAATTGTCAACTCGATGGGTTTTTAACGTGCGTCGTGTGACGTTGCATTCCCGACTCGCGAGAAATCGGAATTTTTCGAGCGGCACGGATGTTACGCGGTATGTACTCGCGAACAGTGGCGAATGTTCGCAGAAATTTCTGGTTCTTGCAGGGGAGTCGAGTGGTGAAAATATATTGTTGCGTTTGGGAGAAGAATTTTTATGAAGGCCTCAGTTTCGAATGCGATGAAATAAATTGTTTCCTGTGCAGTAACAATTTGATCGCAATCATTTTTTGAAGATCAATTCTTTTAGCTGTTTGTGCATTAACCATTCGAGGCTTGAATTATGTTACGATTATTTTTTTATCACAATTTTAATTGTAGACACGTGACAATTTATTAAACAATTGATTAAATTGGACATGCTCCAATTATAAATATTTTTATTCTGATATGATTTTAAAAAAGTAATGCATACGTGCGGCTTTCATACGAGTTCCAAATCCATGGTAGCTTTGTCATTTATTCGATGTTTTCACATTTATTGAGCGCACATTTTAAATATTTGATTGATAGCGCAAGTATTTGACAAAGTAAAACATTCGTGTTTGAATCCCGTTTGAGCAATCTAATCGGTTTACTGCGTTGTTCTCCGCACTTCGTAAAGCCCTCGTTTACTCTTCGATATCTTTATCTTAATATTTCCATACTTATAATACTCCATAACGAGAACAAGTTGCAAAATGAGAATCAAGTAGCGGGGCGTAACTTTGTACAGCTCGCTGCAAAAACGAAGTTGCAAAAATTTCACCAATGCGTAAATCAATGCGTCTACTAATCCTCTTCGTCCCGCAAATCAATTAAAAGCGTAGTTTAATATGAAAAGAAGAAGTACACTATTTTCTACAAAACTCTAGTCGCGATCCAATATTCTGCATGTGCTCTTTATTGTCTGTAATAAAGTATCAATAGTATAAGTAAAATTGCCATCTCTCAACAACTTTCTATTTCAACTTGCAAAACTGTCGCGACTCGCCCGAATCGTTCGAACCGTTTCGTGCGCCAGATCGATGATAAATTTGTAGTAACGCCGCTGAAATAATGGTTCAAGTTTCGTTCAATGTGAAAAGCTTTCTGAACATTGCCGGCCCGCTGGTCGACTTATTTTTCATCGGCACCTAATTTTAGCTTTACTTCACTTTTGGTCCAGACGCCTGATCGCTTTCACCACGTGTGTCGTGTTTTCTTAGAACAGTTATGCGACTAGCAATCTGTTACGATGATGCTCCGATGTGCTTTCACTGTTCTCGGTATTGGTCTTGATTTATGGAGGCCAAACTAATTGCGCTACGATCGCGGTATGCACTTCGAACCCTTCTACAATATTATTTCATTGCCTGTGTATTCGATGGCGTCACGAAAGTACTAAAATAAAATGTTATTGATTAGAATCCTCTAAAAGGAGTGCATTGTACAATGAGCACAGTCGAGTTCAGACACGATAATACGTTTATATACTTTTATAAAATATTCGATTGAAACGGAGTGCAAAGATCGTTAGGTTTTCTTGCAATTCCTTTTCAGAAAAACGAGCTACGTAGAATACCTTCAATAAGCGTGGAACTTGCTGAACATTTTCCATGTCTGCACAAGGAGTGTTACTTGAAATAGTATGACTTTGAAATAATTAATCTGTCTATTCCTTTTCGTTTCAGAGAGCAGACGATCGCACGAAAATGGGGTTGAAACGACGGCGTAACAAAGTAGGAGACCAATGAAGTGATTAATTCTCAATCATTCGTGGGGGTGTTAGTAGAAAATGATGACTGCCATGGCCAGATTGCCTTGCAAACAAAGTTCACCCTCGCAGCAGCCGCGGATTAACAATTTTGGAAATAGTCGAAACTCTTATTGGAACATGCAGACAAGACATCCAGCACCTCCTTACGTCAGGAACTATCAACGACACATCGATCATACAGGTAAGTTCTTCCATAATTTGTTATTAATAAAACATCTGTCACGGGTTGCGCACGGGCAGTGAAGGTTAAGGTGCACACTTTTCACGGTCAACCCTTTTTTTTCCTTTTTTTTTTTAATCTTGTACACTATCCGAACCTGAAGGGATGCTCGGTTTATAAAAAGACTCACTGAGCAGTGGAGCAAAGTATATTTATATCGGGCATATTTTCTTCCCTGTGAATGACTGCCTCGATGAATATTACCTTGACGACCAAGTGTACTCGCAATGTCAAAGTGTAATGATATTGTGGTGCATCTATATTTTGCTTTGTTTTACAATCTTCTTTAACACCGGAGTTAACATGAATGAAACTTTTTCCAACACCTTATTTCTATATTGTAATTACGAGTGAAAAAAATATTGCAGGCGTGTGTTGTTTGTTTTGAAAGTAATTATAAATTTATTATTTGGATATCTCGTTCTACGTTTGAGCACAGTTTTTTTGGGTGGAAAGTTTCACTATTTATTATTGAATTTGTGCAGTCAGGTGCCTTTTTACGACAACAAAATGACAACATCTCGCATAATAATAAAATTCGATATGTTCTGATTTGGCGAATCCGTTAAGTAATACTAAAAATTTACTTTTTCTTCTTTAAAAAGTATTATTTAGAATGTCTTCCTGGGTACATTTCTCTGTTACAACACATACTACTGATTATAAATAAAAATAACGTCGATCGTTAAACGCAAATTGGCGTGAACAGAATTGCAATTAAAGCTTTAACAGTGCCCACCATTAAATCAAAGCATTCCTACAATTATCATAATCTACTTCTCCGATCTATAGTTTCATTTGTATCAAAGTTGGGAATAAATTCATTTCAAAAAGACAAGGAGTGTTTTAATTAAAAGTTGCTTAACTAGAAGTCGATTACCTAGATACCGACTGATTTTTGCGGTTCATAACTCTTCATTATTTACGCTGTGTGCTGACCAACATTCCTACAGTCAGTATTAGCATCCTTGAACGAACTTCCTAGCGAGCAGACAGTTTTATCTTCATCCTTCACCGTTATCATCATCAATTATCTTTTTTTTCTACTTGCTCGAATAACTCGTTCGTTAACTCATCGACAAGTTACCTACTATCGCGAAAACGTCACAATATCCTCGAATATTTCGAAGAAGAATTTATCATTCCTCTTTGATACTTCCCTATCCACTGTAACTTAAACGATCCGGCTGTTTCAGTCAAATATTTTTTGAATCATTACAAATTTCTATGCCCATCGTTGTTCCGTTTGCTCCTGTTGATTTTTTAAAGTGAACATTTGTGAAAATAAAAGTGGAAACAGTTAACAAAATTTTAGATTCGTCGAATACAGTTATGGAATGTAATGGGCAACAAAAAATGTGTTGATTAAAAATGATCAGATATAGACGAGGAGTGGCAAAAGTGGAATATAGAAAAATGAAAACCATTTCGTTTAATAACATGGTTTCAAATTGTGACAAGACATGATAGGTCACAAAATTTTTCTCACTTTCGTTCCCGAAGGTTCTTTTTTTTCACTCGTCTTGGAGAATCGGAAAAATTGGTACAGTTCCACGAGATTTTCCGAGATTCTTTATACACTGGATGCACCTTGCAGTTAGACAGTTTCTTGTCATCGCTGAATCCACAGTGCTTTGAGTTTCTGTCGGCTCATCCTTCTTTTTTCTTATCTGTGTCGCGGCACGTTATTATCGCAGCCTGCAGTCGTAACGAAGGGAACTGTTACACTGTGTCAAACAGATGTCATCTGGTACTGTGCTTGACACTGATGATTTGTGGAAAGAACGTAAATGTAACAAGCGTTATCATGAAATTCCAAGTCAATTTCCGTCACGAAAAGAACGAATGACACAGTTAAGTTTCCGCTTTACGCTGGTATTTCGATGTAGAATTCCGAATTATTGAGAATAGAAGAAAAATTAGATTCGAATGGAACTTGGTATAATTTCTCTGGTGTAATTATTTCTCGCGCCTCTTAAATTAAATACGAAACGAAGGTGTACAATTTAACGTGCTCGGATTTAAAAGTGACGTGTAGTTAAAAATTTGTACGTTCCACGTTTTCGAGGCAAGAAGTCCAGGAGGAAATTGAATAAAATTGTGCAGCTAGTATAACGTGCGATTGGCAATTTAAAGTTTTCAAATTATTTTTCAAGCTTTTATATTTGGCGCATACGGATTTAAAAATTTTCCTATCACGTGTCATAGAAAATAAACAAAAATGTATCGTACAGAAAATAATATAATATGATCATAGATTAATAAATGTCTGGCCAGTTCGATGCGAGAAAAATGTAAAATAGAAATCTTTGTAATCGTTAATCGAGAATTACGTTCGATAATATTACATTTGTGTTTGCTGGGGATTTAAAAAAGTAAGATTTAGAAAAAGCAGCAATTAATACGAAGAATAGATATTACAGTATAATTGAATTGGAACAACAATCACTTAAACATGACGATAGAAAATATTAGTTCGAATATTCAGACATTACGTATCGAGCACGCGAAAACGCCATTTTAGTTCTAAATGGCCTGCACTTAGCTGTAAAGTGGTTGCGTGGTGGTTTGCATGGGACCGAGACACAAAGGGTTCTGGAGAGGACTGTCTTAACCCTTGAAGGCATGATTGCGTGGTCGGGTTATGGTTTGCGAATGTTTCGCAATCTTTATTCATGATAGAAGCATTTTTCTACACGTTCTATTTAGCATAACAATTTTTATTTATTTTGAAAATGTTATTATTTATCGTATTTTGAACTATATTCTTCGCCATTTTTAATACAGGCGTAGCCAATGTTTCTTTTCACCTTCGGACAACGAAATACCGCTTAAAAAATAGGATCTATCGGGTGGTATAAAAGTATTCGTACAGTTGTAACGAGAAGTGAAGACAGTTATCGCTATGATAATTTTGAGTTTTCCTAAATTCTAAATTACCCCAGTCAATCATCGTTTCTGTATACATTTTGTAATACCAACGTCGGTGTTATATAACATACAATCACGTATAATTGTACGCGTTTAGTTCCACAGAAAATATAGCATCTTTTATTTTCAGCTTACTGTACGGATACTTGTGTTCTTCGCTGTACGTATGAAATATATATGTTATACATGTTTTTATATTAAGCCGAATACAGATCAAACGTTTTAATCTGCCCTGAAGCTCTGCGAAACCAGGAGGGTGCGAAACTTTGTGAACGAACCAGCAAAAGCTGCGATTCTATCCCTAGTTTTTCTACAATGTACGAAACTCTCACTATAAATCTGGATAATATATGAACGATGTACATATATAGTTCCCCTTTGATATGATTGATGTTTATTCGATCACACGCATCCAGGTGCAATTTAGCATATTAAATGAAATGTACACTTTGTACAACACGTGGCAGCACAGCACGTTCGATCTGTACTCAGCTTTCGATGTATGAAAAATTCTGTACCCGTATGTGAGAAAGAAATCTTTCGTATGAAGAAGGAAGGGATCTCTTGGCCTGTATCAAAGTGTTTTATCGAATTTTCAAATATTGTCCATCTGGCAATATACAATGTGTCCCCTCGCATGTTTAGCAATACTAACAATTTCCTAGGTCCTTTTTATAATAACGAATAGTGTTTATTATTTTCAAATTCATCGTACAATTAAATAAATATTTACTGTATCCCCCATTGTTCTTTTAATCATGTATTGTAATTGTGTAGTATAGCCTGTAGCAACATCCTAACATTAATAATTGAGATAAATCCTTTATTCATAGTGTTTGTCATTTGTTTCGTATACCCGCCAATATAATAGAATACAAGTAGAAGAATACTCTACTTCTACTTTGTATAGAATATTTAAAATTGAAATCTTCTTCCGTAAAACTCAAAGCATCGAACTGTCTTCTACATCTGCCTGGCGATTAATTGGAATTGTATAAATGTTTATATAATTACATCGTGTTACGATCATTGATGTTGCTAGGCGAAAGACACGGCAGTGAGAAGTAGGTATGAAGCAGGGATACCAGGCACAGTGATAGTGGTAGTGGTGAATGAAACCCAGACGTATAACTTATGAAACTTTCATGGGACCTTGTCTGTGCTTGCGATATTTCTTGCTTTCAATGGAAGTTGGCCCCTTTTTATAGCTCTTTTTATTTGTTCTGTATTTCGCCGACGGTCTTTCATCGAGTTGGCGAAGTTTGAATTTTTGGTACACCCGAGCTATTTGGAAATCCTTTCGAACTTTGAAATCGTGTTACGAAAACCATGCAAAATTGTTGCAATATTAATATCGTTTTAAATCGAAATATATCATTATCTTTATCGCGTGATAAACTTAAACGTTATGAAACTATATATTCTGTAAAATAAGCTGTACAATCATTATTAAATAGAATTGAGTCCTAACAATTGCACGTTCACCACTATGCCCCGAAAATATATTAAGTGTCATAGTACTTGCAGTATCTCAATTACCACACTCCAAATATTGAACATCGCAATCGGCTACAATGCTTCGTTAAAAATTGATTTTCGCGGATAGAATTTTTGCAACGTTCAGTAAACTATTATTATGAATTATTCATAACATTACTGGCAAACACAGTGAATGGGTGCTTCTCCATTGGAAAGCTGTGAAGATTCTTGGGCGTAATTTGTCCTTCGTTTATTCTTGGCGTCTAAGTAATCTCGTTACTATCATTTGTCGACGTGTATACGATTTTTCTAGGCGGGTCGCCACGTTAGGAAAATACTGTTGTTGCACGTTGCTGTCGTTTATCAACCCGTGATCGTATCTTTTGTAACCGTTCCTCGTTGCATAGATAAAAATGCACACTCAATTGCATTTACTGTTTGCGACGCCGTCGTTGACCTGTTTCGTCACTTTGATTTACGTCTTTGTTGTAAAGTGTCATCGATTAGTCAATATGCGTAGGTACATCCAAGTGTCTATGGATATTTCTCTCTCTCAAGATTGTCACACGTGGATGTGAGCAAATAAAAAATTCCGAATAATTAGGATTTTCATTGGCTTTGCAACTTCGACAACTCGTTAAACATTTAATCATTTAATGAAAGAGGTTGGACATTTTTTACTGATCAAATAGAATAGGTAATGTAGAAATCATGCTAATTTTATATTGTAAAATAGAGCTCAATGTTTTCTGTATTAAATAGAAATTTAATAAATAGGTATAGGCATATTTTCGGAAAGATTTTGAAAGATTGTCAGAAATATTTGTGCAATTGTTTATGACACGCAATATTTATTTTGTATTAATTAAAATTGTTGTTCTGCACGCGGCGTATATTTGTTCGTTTACTGACACATATAAGTTCGACGATTTTTCGTTCCTGACATTTCCACAAAGGACCGATTCAATTGTACTTTCTGTTCATCGTTTCCGGCGATTCGCTGGACAACCGGATGTGCTTGTGGCTATCCGGAAATTATGTCAAAGTGAAACTATTGACGAAGCTGCCTTTATTCGTAATATTTTACGTGGCTTTCGAAATAGGTATTACACTCCGATTCACAAGTGAAACGTTTCCTCTCTCGTCCGTTATGTGTTACACTTTGTAAGCGATGTTCACGCTGGTTTTATTGCATCATGTAAAATGTAAATGATCATTGTAAACTTTAGGCTAATCTTGTTACGCATTCTATTAGTTATTTACATTAGTGGCAGGTGTCAATATTTGTATAAATCACAGTAGGTGAAATATATATGCGTTTAGTATTTGTGACGTTAAAACAGAAAATTCTTGCATTGAATAATTTAGTAATTACGCAATTCGAATTGTAATGCAATTTTCATCTTACGTTTGCGGTTGAATAATAGTCGAGCCTGTTACTGTTACGAAACACTTAGAAATTCAGTCACCATTCTACCAACAATATTCCACACTTACTTGAAGAAGTTTGCTCCTTAAAATTTTCCTCGTGCAACTATGACGCGCTTACGAGAATACTCTCAAGTGACCAGGAATACATTTAACATCATGTTGCTGGTAAAAGCGTAGGGTGTATCGAGTTATACGCGTGTACATATGGTACAGGAATACGGAAGTTTTATTAGATCTAGCATTCTAATGCTTTTCAATTCATTCTGGGTTACGTTTTTAAAATCCTTGTGTTTTTTTTATTTTTTTACGTTAGCGTGTAAACGAATTTCTACGCATAGGTGTTTAGAATCAGTTTATTTATTTTTTTATTTATTATCAAATGAATATAGAGATAGTTCCTTCTGGGAAGTTCATGGAGACGGATGTAAATCTGATTGATTACCCTTACGCAATTTAATATTATGTCCACTGATGAAGGATGAATAGTACTGGATTTCTACAGAAAGGTATCATTTGCTCTAGAACGCTTCATTGGCATAACGTGTAATGCTTCATGCGAAATAATATTTGCTGGGCGTAGAAAGGACGAGGTGCGCAGAAGAAAAAAAAAGAAATAGAATTACGTAAGGAATGCTTGCAACAATATTCTTGCAGAAATGGAACTTATGAAACAATATTTGTATAAAAATGTAAATCGACGATTCGGTGGAAACCTTGAAATTATTGGCGAAACAAAAGCGGCAGAAATTTTAAAAATTTTAAGGCACTTTCGTGAACGAATTTTTTCCTCGTTGCCGTCACTAATGACGCTCTCCTTACAATAAATTGCTGCCGAAACTGACTAATTAAATTGGAATGCCGTGCATTCTACGAATATATTATTCAAGAGGGATTTTAATAGCGAATATTCGCAAAAACATGGAAAGGAAGAAGAACTAGAAGACTAATTAGAATATTCATTCTTGCATTGAATATATTTAAATAATTAGACCAGCAATTTTTAGGACGTAATATTTTTACCCGCAGTATAATCTAATGAAACAGTAATAAACTATGCTAACAGTATTAAGTTTTTTGTATCGAAATCTACGAATTAAGAAAAAATAGCCAAAAAATAGGATAAGAAAGCGGGGTGCGAATAATGTTATCTAGTGCAGAGAATAAGAATACTAATTCAATGTTAAAATAGTATTTTGATAAAATATAAAATATGACGATTTAAATACCGTGGCTACGGATTCCTTAATAATAGTGACAGACGTGACAAAAAGATTCGCAGTTTCCCAAGCATTACTACACGCACCACTGCTAACCATTACACGAACCACTAATCCTCTTATTCTAATAGCCTGTTTTGGCACGGCTCGAAGAAAGGGAATGGGGAAAGCCGACTATGAAATTGCACAATATTTAACGGAAATATGTTGACGGAACGCGAAATGAATTTGCCAACAATTCTAATCGTTTTTGACGCAATTACTCTGGTCATTGTATCATAGTTAGAGTCATTTGTCAATCACTACAAAAGAGGATACTCACAATTGGTACGCTACAGAGGTTGACCATTTCATTTTCCTTTCTCAAATTAATTCTTCCCAAAAGTATTTCCCTTCTTTTGTACACGTATGTAGAAGAACGTCCATCACAGACCATTCTTCGTTTTATTCGGAGTTTGGCACAAATCACTGTATATTGTCGCAGCGGTCTTCTGCTTGCTCACGTCACTATAATTTGACATTTTTTCTGTGCCACATGTGTGTGACGTCGCACTCCCGATAGAGAATTGGTACGTAACTATGTTTTGCATATGTGACTCTGGTAGCGAACGTGTTAATTTGAAGAGCGTCCAAACATATGTGTAACAGCAATGAATAATAATATTTTAATCGCAATAATTCATTTCTCAAGTGGCATCAATTCTTTTCAGCATACCCTTAATATAGATCTGCCTACTTACATGTATGTACAGTCAGTACTAAGTATAAGTATTCGTACCCACGCTGCCAATAAAACAAATTGGTCCCAATTGTACGACGCACTTGTTGTTTTCCAATAAATGTTTCACTATAAATGAACATGTATATAAACTTTATTTGCAAGAAGCTTTAACAAAATTCAGCAATTAATAGCAAAGCACACCAACTTTAACCTACTCTTAAATATTTCATTGTATACGACTGCATATTACAAATACACAGTTCTATTGACATTTGCAAGAACAAAACCAAACAGTTTCATCTTTATTAACCCCGTAGTCCCACTTCACGAAAAAGAATCCAGTTAATCTTTGCAGCATGATCGGGCACACATGTGTACGTTTGGTTTCTATAAAAAAAATTAAAAAAACTGTCGGAGAACTGTTCACTACAGTGTCCGACGGCAACGAAAACGAAAAAAACTCATCTGACATGCTGTCGATATAAAATAAAAGAAATGATTAAATCAATTTTTTCCTCGCACTAAAAAATTCGTCCCTGAAGAAGTCAACCGTATGTATGCGTATACATATGTATATATGCAAACTGAACAATTCCTCCAGCACTGTCATTCAGTGACGCAAATTGCGGTCGACCGGGTTAAAATCAGGCCCCTCGATCGGAGCACCCCCTGGAGCACCATAGACCTCTTGTTAAATTCTCACAAATAGCTCCTTTAACAACGACAAAAGGTTAAAAGCGGGCGAAGGAAGGCTCGTGCCGTAGCACGTGGCCAACCCTGTCAAACGGGTGTCTGCTTGTCGGGTATCCGTTTACAGGAAGCGGGCTATTTACCGTTTTTACTCGAGTGTCACTTACAGCCGTCTGGTTTCCTCGTCACGTGCCACAGGGAAGCGGAAGAGCGCGGTGGAGCTGCTCCAGGAGACGAAAGCGTTCTATGTGAAAAGCGAGACAGTGCTGGACCGGAAGCAGGAGCTGAAGAACAGCGGTCATCTTCAGGTTTCGCAGCTGAGTGCACCGAGTGCACCGCCCAGGTTGCTGAGGAAATGCGGGAACACGCCGGGCTGCTCGATGCAACCGACATCGCCGTCGCAGTTGGCACCTGCTTCGTTAACGCCGCCTTGCTGCTGGGTATCGTGCCACGAGCAGGACAGGCGTAAGTTTTTTGACAAATTTTTCTCATTTTTTTTGTCATTCCAAATGGATCTGAATGAAATTATGGGTGGAAGATTATTATTATGGTGATCGTTGCAGTAGAATCTCGGATAACCGGGCCGTGATTGTCCAAGATGTCAAATTTATTAGTAATATATCTGCAATCGTATGTTCACACTCTAACATTGTTTATGTGAAAACGATGGTGCAATTTTGTGTAGAGATTTTCAATATCTGGGAACATTTGCTTTCAATCGTTCTTTTCTTAAAATAGGAATGTACTCGTATATGTAAGTGCTGTTCTGTCTAATCAAAGGTCTCCACAAACTGCTGCAATAATACCCATATGACGTTAATAATTTTCAAACAAGAAATCTGGAGAACATAATTTCGACGGGCTACCACTTTCAGCATTAATAAATAAATAATAAATCACGATATTTCGAAAACACTTTCTACCATTAAGTTCGTCGAATGGCACCCACTCGATAACACTTTTGCTTCACCAAGAAACCAACGATATAATACATTTTGTACACATCTATTCTGCCAGACAATTACCTGTCACAGTTTGCTGCGGACACCGACGCGCGTTGTTTTTTACTCCCAATCTCGTTGCTTCCAAAACACCGACTCCGTTCAAATAACATGTCTCGCAACAGCACCGTCAGCCCTCAAGAAGAAAATTATACGCTCCCACACAAAATTATATCCACGTGACAGAAATTACTCCGAATATCGTGTTGAAGGACTGACTGTCGGCTGTGCTTCTAAGCAGCGTATCACCTCTCTTTAACAGCGGACGGAATTCTGAGTCCTCAACAAACACTGCCACCTGCACTGCCACCGAAGAGTCCTCGCCTGGTTCCTGTTCCGCAGCGGCGCACGATTTCGGGGCCGCCGAGTAGTACTGGCGGCGATCAGCTGCAGACGAAATTACGTCGGTTGCTAAACACTGATAGCAAAGAGAACGTCTTTTTCCCAGACAGCCCGACGCAAACGGTCGTGCAGACGAACGGCGTCCCCCAGGATGAAAAGTTCCGATATTCCCCTGGGAGTTTGTCGCCCAGTTTCCGTGACGAGGATCGTGTGAAGGTGAAGCATTTAGTTGATGTCATTTGTAAATGAAATTTGTATCATGTCTCTGCAATTTCGTTTCCTATCCATTTCCCCTTATATTTGTTATTTCAAATTTATTGCGTTGAATTCTCCTTTTGTATAAATTGCCTGCTGTTATTCATTTGACTGCGAATTATGGAAATACCACCGCGTTGCAAGCGTAGTATACGTATGAAGGCGGAGAAACGTGAAATTTTAAACAATTCGAATAGGATCATTGTTGGAAAGTGTAAGAGTTTTAATTCGAAAGAATTGTGGGGGAAAAGTGAACGATTTCATTTAGCAGCTTTTATTTTCGCGTCGATATCTACAACTGTAGCCTTTCATGCGTATTATCCAGGCTCGCATGTATATGTAGAAGTTTCCTCGTGATGAATTGTAATTGCCGTAGTACCACATGCAGGAAGTCAGACTTAGGAACCGGAAGTTGTACATACACGTGTTCGCGAGTTCAATGCAGAAGACATTAATTCCTCCACTGTTCTGTGAAACACGTGTACCGCATAAACGATGAAAGCGTCACGAAACTGAAACGGAATTATTACTGGTCAATCCGATAAATTTCTTTCGCTAAATTGATGGGACAGAATCCATAGATACCTTACTATTGATTTACGCCGAGAATTTCGAGTCATACATTATATGTAATAACAACTTTCTACTTTGGCAGATGATCTTTTTTGGAAAATTATTATTTTAAGATTATATCTTTGGCTTGCAAGTCACTCGTAGTGATATACAGATACTGCTGCTCAAAATTTAAATAGATAGAAGATTTAATTGAACAAGTATAACAAATTAATTCCTTCCAATTGGTGATCTGCCTAATAATTATCTAAATTTTAAACCATCCAAGCAAAATTGTGATCCTTCGTATTCAGAAAGATGATCTAACATGTTTATCTTGTTTAACAACTACTTGAACAGATATTTATATAAACGTCTAAGAGATACCAATTACACAGTGCACCTAAATTTTCTAAATCTAAATCTGGAGCATGAGTTGTCTGCTAATAGCTAAAAAGAAAAACCACCTAAAATTCATCGAGAAAGTACAGTGCATATAATTGACTTCAAATTCGTGAGGCGGAAATAGATCAATCTATTTTAATCATTGTCAACGCGTTGAAACGAATAATTCGCTACCAGTGAATCAATAGTACACATCTGCAAGCTAACTAAGCGTACTTAGCCCTTGCCTTTGTTTCTCGTTTCTTGCCCAAATATACTGTATAACAAAAAAACATTCATATCAAATGTTATTTCTCCCCGTTTAGCAGCATTGCGTGCAACACGATCCTCGTTTCAAGTTCGGCCGGAGTAATTCTCATTCGCATACGTCAGCAAGATCTGCGAGGAAATCCACGAGTTCCCAATCAGTGGAGAACACCGTCTGTCACAAATCTTTACCTGACCTCCATACGAGCACGCGACGACGAGCGTCACTATCGCCACGTGCATCCACCAAGTCATCCAAACCATCCGCTCATCATCACCCATCGGGAAATTGCCCGGACTGTGAAACGAGTTCGGACTATTCGGAGCACAGTTTCAAACGAGATGCAGTCTGTTATCGAAGGTATTCCAAACACTTTCACGCGTCTGCTCTTCGATTTACAATAGCGGAAGTTTCGATCGCATTCCAAGTGTTTCGGACTTTTGTGAGCTGAAACGTTTCGGATAATTGGATTTCTGACACGCGGTAGTATAAGCGAAGTGTATTGCAGATGATTCCAAATGTTTCTTGATGTTTAGTATAGGACGGTGTTGATGTATATAACAGGTATATACAGATATTTATAATTACCGGCGAAGGGGAAACAATGAATTGGAATTATTCACGTAGTTAAATAGTTGGATGGTTGATAATGAAAACTGCTCTTGTAAATTCAAATAACAGTTTCTTCAATTAAAGAGCAATGTCTTTTACAACTCTTCACATTTATATACACCCATCTGAAACCACCAATTATTGTCGAATTTCATATTCACGCGAATGAAAGAAACGAATAGTTTTTTTAGTAAAAGATGTATACATTAATAATCCCGTGCGTGTTATTGTCTTTACAGCTCCAGGCATATTAGACGTTCGTTAGGGTCGGGTGGTGGTGACGCCTGTAGCGTATTATCTGCTAGTTGTCGAACGCAAAAATCGTCTGGTTCCAGTAAACTGAGCCACTGTGCGACTGCAAGAGACTCAGGTGGATCATCCGGTCACTGTACACCGCGCAGCGAACCTCCGCCAGTAATACAAGTAATTGTCGAAACATAAACATGTCTCGTAACATTAAGTGGAAACCGCTATTCTACGAGTGAAATATTTTCCGTCAGGATTGCTGGAGTCATATACGCCGTGACAGCGGTGCATCCACTCAACACTCGACGGAAAAAGATCGTTCAAGAAGAGGTAGTTACGCTAACGGTAACCCACCATCTGTTATAAGACGCTACAGTCCTGAATCTGAGAGCACCAACAGTCAAACGGATTATAGTCCGACATGTAACTCAAGGTATATCGAAAAATAATCGGCCAGTTAATAGTACAGAGGGATATCGAATGATAGTTCATCCATAAATAGTAGATGAACGATATTTATGCGTGCGACATTTAGCTTTGGAAAATGTTAGTTTTCAGGTTTTATTGTATACCTATAATTAAACTTTCGTATATACTTCATTATTGTCTGCTGAATTTCCTTTGGAGGATTTGTTACAAATAGATGTCAAATAATACCGTTAATATCTATTCATTATTATATTAATTTGGACAAAGCTGCAATTAAGTGGCGCATAACGTACAATGGTATAATTAGTAAAGTAGAGCATTTGTAGAATTTTCTAATTGTGTTACGAAGTAAACAATCGATTTATATTATTTCATAAACATGATTTTGTCCCGTTGGTCAGCAGTGAGAGAAATTAATATATACTTATTTAATTGTTATCTTAGGTTTTCCGATGGCTGGAAAGAAGGTCGTGGTCGACCAATATTAAGATCAAAATCGGATATTAGCGATCGCTATTGGCGCCAGGATAATGGTCGATCAAACAAAGTACCTGCCCGACCTCCACGGTCAATTACTCAACTGGAGAACTTTTTCGACTGTTTGGGTCTCGATTCGGACAACTATCAGCGTATCACGAAACCGGATTCGAAATCGTCGTCACCTGTATTTTTCGATAGCGTTAGCTCGGTCGATTCAGCGTTAGGCCTCTATTCCTGGGCTGGGAACAACCAAACAAATCAGAATAGTCAATGGCAGAATAATGATTGTAGTGTCGGCATGGGTAATGACGAGACCAATCAGAGGGTTAGCGAGCCCCCTAGTATCGTGGAGCGTAATGCTCGAATAATTAAATGGCTCTGTCAGTGCCGAAAAGTGCAGTTCGGATTCAGCTAAGCAACGAGCTTTCAGCAAAGGGACAATCGATTTGTCCGTACTCAGTAACATGCATTCAAGTCAACGAAAGTAGAGGTTTTTCATCTTGCCAACGATATATTTTCATTAATCGCCAGAAACCTTTGCTTCAATTATTATTAGGGATTGTGTAGCTCGAGCATAAGAAAGCACGTCCCCCTGCTTCTATTCAGTTACTAGTGCTGCAAACGAGTAGCATCTTAATTTATAATTTTGTTCTATTTCCGAAGCGCATGTGCCATCTACCTTTAAAACTTGTTGTTGCATTTTTATTGTGTCCTGAAATTGTCCCTGAAATCGATGGTGTGACGTCTTGTTTTATATTGAATACGTTTGCGCCGGAATTTGTATATACAATTAGTGAATGGTAGTATGGGATATTTTTGTACGTATAGTCACACGTAGCTTTGTCGCTTGTTTCAATAGCTCTGTTCTTCTTTTCCTTCTTGGCGAATCGATTCATCGTTGTGCGTTGGTTCTATTAAATTTACAGCGAGTTTATGCTCGTACACGTTTATGCCACATTACGTTGTTGGTTCATTGGACGAGGAAGTTGTGTGTAAAAATTATAAAGTTTATTGGAATGTTTTTCTTTCGAATTAAGTCTTAAATTAGTCGTTGCCAAATTTGATCGTTATTGCTTTATTTGCGACGATGCGTCTGAACAAAAGGCATTTCCATTAGTGTGTATAGGAAGAAAAATATATTTGTTATTCGCTTCTTCATTTTTCATGCCACACGTTTCCCATAATTATTAATGTTATGGTTTAACAAGTAATTTGACGTTGAATGCTAACTGAAGGTATGTAGTGTTTAATTTATGTGCTTAAGTAGGCACGGGCACGATGGTATCACAGTTGTAACAAAGAGATGAATTTTCGTCTTAAAATGCGGAGAATATTTGCTGTATTTTCGATAGAATTATTATTGTAGTAATACCAATCGAATTTCCTTCGTGTCTTTGCTGATTGTAAGTAATTACATTAATCTGTATTGAGCTGCATTGTAGACAAAATCTTGGTACAAAACTGAACGGCATGTGATTTACAGAATTTTGAAAGATTTTTCTCCGCAACACTTGCTAATGGAATTTGTATATGGAATTTGATACGATTTTAATGTTGATGTTTTGATATCCTATAAGTCTTATCAAGTGAAATTGCGTTCGATTGTTATGAAATTATTTTAACTATAATATATTGAAATATTCTTCGAAATTTTTTAATTATAATTCGGATGATTAAAGTTTGAATAGTTTATATGATATAATATTTTGCCTTTTTAAATGTTTTCAAGATTATAAAGGAATGAAAATTTATTGGGTCATGTATTTTAGTTATTATAAGTATCTATTTGGTGCCTATGAAAATTGAAGAACTTTATTTTAGAGAAACACTTGTTTCAATTCTTTAGTATATCTACATATGCGTTCTATATTTTATAAAAAAGATTATTATGAAATTTAATTGTATTTTTTAGTACCGCAAGATCGATAATATCAGTATCTTATGCTTTAAAGGGTTGAAATTAACTAAGATCTCTAAAATAATACGATATTAATACGAAAGCCTGTAATTGATAAGAAAATGTATTATTCGTTTATTGCTTAAAACGTTTCCTGATATATTTCACTGTGCAATAATATGGATAACTCACTTAAGTGTTTCTTATTTTAAGTAGAATATCTGGTAGTGCATACTGTTCGAAATATTTTAACTAATGTGTGGCAATCAGTTAAAAATATATTAATTACGACTTTGAATGTTTATAATGGACGAAAATTGTTAATTACATGATTCGAGTATTTTAACACAAAACAAAAAGAAGGAAAAAGAATTTATGTAATATAATACGATAAGAAGTTACTCAACTACTCTCATTTCAAGTGATATAGATGTCCTAGATTAGTAGCGAGTTTGCATAGATTCTAAGAGAAACGTGGTAGCGTATTGTATTTAAAACAGAAAGAAGATCTACCTGCGTAGAAAACATTGCATTTTTTCAAGCAAATGTAAAACGATGCTTGTAACGAGTACTAGATGTTTCTATAGTTATGTATCCAGTATTTACTGTAAAACACTTACAGTTTTTGAGAAACATATTATAAACGATACGGTCGAAATTGCAAGGGCTGCTGTGGCAGTGTTGGGTAATGTGTTATTGCACAAAAATTGAGCATCGATTATGTATGCTTGCAGAGAAAAGCATTTTGCTTATAACTTTTTGAGTCGAACACTCTTTAATGTGTCTATTAATGATGTGCGGTGGTATCTAAATACCTGAAAATTTTTATTCTCAAAATTGAAATTCTTGCCTTATAATGAAAAAAAAAATAAAAAGAAAAGTATTTGTAATATATTTTTGTTAGTTGTAATCCCTCGCATCTCAGTTGATGAATTTATTGTAAAATGTTCGAAGATAAAACTTTTAAATCTAGTTGCAACTTAGTTATTGTAGATTCTAGAGAACCTAGTGTTAAATATTATGAACAATTTTCAAAAAGTTTTAAGCAAAGTAAACTAAATTAACATTGTATATTACTTCTTGAGAGTACAAGCACAAAGTGTGTTCTATTTCTACTTTATTAAGATTTAAGTCCAACAATCTGTGGGAAAAAAGTATTCGCTCGAGTGCGTTTAAAATTTATCTGCCTTCGAAGTTTAGATATTTACGGCGATTGTTAATCATCCTGGTAGGAATGTACATTCCACTTTACATTTGTGTATAAGAATCTCAAGAAGTAAAGCTGTAGCATAAGTTTTCGCTATTCTTTCAATAGAGTTATGTTTTGAATTAAAGAAAATAATTTCTAAATATAATCGAAGGAATTTGTATAACATTATATGTATTACAGTTCGTTTTAAGTGGTAGTTTATGTGATCCGTTGTACTTGTACAATAGACTTCATTGTGTTATTATTATCTTATTAACTCGAGGCTTAGACAGTTTTTTAATTCTAAGTGAATTTGTTGGAACCTATTTTGTAATTTTAAATCTAAATGTATACTTAAAATGTGAAACTTACGTATGTATATGTGCATAATTTGTGATCCATAATATTTAACATTGTTAAAGTCGTACGTTCTTAATTCCTTTTTTTTATAATCTAGTCACGTAGATCAAAATGTGTTAAATTTCGAAATAATATTATTAAATTCCTTCTGTGTATCGCTGGCAATTTTATTTTCTAACCCAATATTTTTGAATATTTATCAAATACATGACGCTCATACAATAAGAAAAAATATAGAATTTCTGCCTACAATTTTCATTTTACTATTTAAGAGTATCTACGGTCATGTAAAATATATAAGTAGCTATTGAACAAATTCATTATGTTCAATCTGCACGTAACTGATATTATATTGAAAAAAACTAATTTATAAAAAAGTTTTCCTTTATATAAATACAGTACGACAAACATTATGTAGGTTTCCTTTAATTTTTATTTTTATTTTCCATATAAAATCGTCATAGAGTTCGATGAATTTAAATGCAACATAGATGGCGGTTCCGTTGAGAATTCGAACGTCACGTCCCCCGTCATAAACAGGAGCGCATGCGCAGCATTCTAGCTGCGCCTTTGCAGTCCGAGCTCGTCAGTCAGTCTCACGGACGCGCGATTGATGGTTGTTGCGTGAAGTTTCGGATGCGTCGACCGATCAAAATTGTCGATGGTTGTATGTTTCACGGTGATACTTAACGAAAGTACTCTATCTCGTATGCGGGCGATTGGTGTCTCGTAGTGTGACGTTTTCTAGTAAGGTCGTGGTGGCACGTTTCGCTATGTCGCAAGTGCTTTGGCCGCAAGAGGCGCAGTGACGACTCGCCCGTAAGCCTGCCGACATCCTCGACAGCCCTGCTATGGAGTCGATCAGAAAATGGTTCTACAGGCCTAAGGTAGGCACGGTCCATTCTTTCATACGGTTACGCTCGTCCCTTGTCCCTCCTTTCGTTTCTAGGCTTTATGCGTGCGTTCGATCCTCTTTCGCCGTCCTCTGTGCGTTTCGTATCGTACAGTATACCTAATCGAACGCGTGCGCTCGTTCTTTTTTCTTCGTCCCTCGTCCCTGTCTCCGTGTGTTGGACCTGCGCGCTGTTGCCACCTGTTTCGTGAAAATTCGCACGATATCCCGAGATGCTTCGGGCGATGTGTTACACCTGCGTGATATGCGTCCATGTAGTTACATACTTCATTGATACGCACACGACTTGCCAGTCGTCCTTGTTTACGATTCAGTGTTTGCTTTCTTGGGGAATTATCGCAATTTAATATATGTATACAGACATATATCGAGGTATCTATCATGTCCAATCGAAAATGTGAGCAACGTTTCGCGAGTTCAGACCGATCAGCTGATACGTAGTATGTAGTATGGTCCACTGGTGGCTTTAAATCTGTCGGTATAGGATGACCTCGACTACATGTTCTTTGTTTCGAGATATTCTTTCACCAATTCCAACATGCGTATTAGATATATCGGGCAGTTTGCCTCGTTCGAAAACAGCTCTCGTGTAAAGGGAGATAAGTATATAAACACGAATATATATATCTATTCTCCGCTTTCTTTTATTAAATGCCTCAAGTATATATCTGCATTGATATTCTGCATTGGTGTTGCGTTTTGGTGTATTTCATATTTACCTAGGTATACTTTCTCTTTCGTTACCGATAACCTACATCTACGCATAATCACATGACTGGTATTTGTTGCACTTAACCTCAATAAATGAAGTTGCTCTTTCGCGGACAATATGTACACGATATTTTCCAAAAAAATATCGGACAATGTTTCTTAGGCGATTCAGTGATACGATTAGCAGCGTGTATTGCGGTTTAACAAATGCATCGAGCCTTTCTATTATGTAGAAATAATGGTCGATGTCGATTCTCTGCACGTATCAGGAAAAGATTTCTGTTGGTCGGTGTGGTTAGTCGTTCAGCTTTCCACGGTGTACCGGGTACTGTCGCGCACGTGAAAATGCGACAGCGAAGCGGAGTACGTGTCCTATCCCTTTCGACCGTGCTTCCTCATTGCTTCGATCGTTACTTTATGCGTCGGGAAATGATGCAGCATGACGGAACGAGTCGTTCCGTTCTTCCCACCGAACTGATGCTCAGTGATTAGTATCTAATGACACATCTTATGCGCGTACGTATGTATATACATGATACATTGTTTCGCTGTCATACATGGCGTCACGTGACGACGACGGACGATCTGTCCTGATGTGTGCTACATACATACTTGCATTTGCACATGTACTATTTGCAAGTAATTTTTATTGCTTGTTTTAATTAACTAGTTCCCTTCGAACAATTTTCGCATTATTGGAGAAATATTTCTTTCCATTTTATTATTAATCTAAAGTGCTCTATCATCAGTATCATAGATTGTAAAACACATACTCTGTGCAAGATATGAATGATTTAAATATTGAGAAAAAATATTGTGTGATCAATATTGATAAAATTTCAAATATTTGAAAATTTTGTCGCAAATATAATTTACATTTATATTTACAGATTATCAAGTGTAGTTAGAAAAATGTTCCCTCTTTCTTCCTCGCTGCTGTAAATTACGGTGACGTAAAGGCGATTAACAGTTTAATGAGAAATTATCACGGAATTTATCATTTGAAACTTGGACAGGCGAATTGAAAGATACACTTCCGCTTACATAACGTTGCGTGTCGCTGCTATGTGATTTTTTTTTATTAATCATTTGATAGTCGTTGCTACGAACCGCTGTCTATTATAACATCCTTAAAAACCTCCTAAGCGTATAGTTCCTCCGAAGAAAAGTATAATATGACATCGAGAGGTATCCAACTTCAACAACAGAATAGTATGATGTAATTATAACGTGGATTCGATAGACAATACGGTAAACGTACTCGTCGCACTCCAAAATTCTTCGCCAAGGTAATAAACATTGAATCGCGAACGATTATAATATCCACGTTTTAATTCCACATCGGCCAAATTCTACTTGGTTTCTCATGGATTAGCGTGTGCACTCTCGGTTGCATTCTCGTCGACCATGGGCGAAAGGCGTGTAGCACACTTTTCAAGTTTACAACGCGGCGGGAAAGTAAAGATTTCAGTTAGTTTACTGTGCCTTGACCATGCTTGGATCAGGTTCAACGTGTTCTCGAAAACCATTGGTAAAATTTTTTACAAATGGCAAATATTCATTTTTGGCCAATTAAATGCAACTCGTTGGACCAGTGGGGTGTTCGTAACTTCTTCTGCTTTAACTTGGCATATTGTTTCTTCTATTTCGATTGAACAACAATTTTTTTGTGCTTTGAGGTCAACGTTCTCTTGTTCTCTAGTAGAAACGAATTGGACTCGAATAATTTTTCCGCAAGCGAATAAGATTTTGTAGATCGATGTGGTTGGTACATATGGGGAGTTGCAATGAGTCTTGTTTAATTAGGTTCATGCATATGAACTTTCTTTTACGTTTGTGTGCATGTCCGGTCAGGTGGGTCGATCTTGTCTACACGGTCGTTACAACGAGATAAGATCGTTCTGCTTTATTATATGTTTACTTTTTTCACAGAAAAAGTCATTTTTCTTTGTTTTATTTATTATTTTTATGTTAAATTATGCGAATTTCTAGACGACTTCTGTTAATATAAAAATCTAAAGGCGTAAGGTCAAGCTATCTAGTTGGTCAAGCAACTGTTTCCCCTCGTCAGCTCCACCTTTGAGGGTAATCTTAATTTAAACAATTTTTTCCTGCTTGAGCAGGAAAATTAGACGATTTTTCAATTTACGTCATAGCTTTGTAATAAAGACTGATTGGTCGACTTTCATAGAAAACATCTAAAACCTCAGACACCCTGTATAATTTTATATTAGAGGTTAGATTTATATTAGAGATTAGATATGTTTGATATTAGAGGATTTAAATTCTGACTGATTCTGTGAAAGATTTGGCAAGGCGACTTTGCGAAACCTGTCGCGAGATGCGAATGAAAATTAGAAACTTCCGAAAGACCTACATACTTCTTTACGTTGCGGAGTTGAAATTCATATCGAAGTGAAAGGGAATCACACAGAACATCTGTTGTAAAGGTAACAAAGATAACCATTCATATCACGATGAGAATAGGTTTTAAGCCTATGTGCTTATTAAGGACTTCCTTTCTTATTCCGATGGATATTTCCTATACCTTTTAAAAATAGTTTCCGTTTCATTTGTTCGCTTTCCCAGCATTATGCGTACTTACATATGTCTAATTGAAAGGTATATGCACTTTACTCCACAACCAAACAATTAAATTCAGTCATTTAAATAGATTTTATTAATTTAGAAGAAATTAATTTATTGAAGAACTGTTCAACTCAAGTTACCTGGGATATCGGAAATAGAATCTGAGTGCAGATATTTCGTACTTATATTACAAATTACCGGTCGACGAGAAAACGGAAATACAATTCGAAGGAATAGAATAGAAGCATAGCTAAAATATGTATATCGAAGTAAATATTACAACGCCCCCGAAAATATCCTCGAATAAAATAAAAAATTAAGCCACCTCCATCCTATGGATCTCCATTCTAGGATTCAGATCGTGTCGTTTCACGTAAAATTTCGTATAAATTATTTCGAACGTGGTTACAAGAGAAGCTCCATTGCCCGAGATTTCGAAAATGGAACGCCATCGCATCCAGACTAGACAGCATATTAATGTCCAGGAGAAATATCCAATTTTCCCTTGAAAATACTTGGCCATTCGTGGATTGAAGCACGAAAGGAGATTGTGTCGGAGTAGAGTGGATTCGTTTGATCGTAACCGGTGTACGCCAGAACAGTATGCATTTTACATTAGGCCATGTTCAACGAGACACTTTCGTTCAACTCTGCGTTATACCGTGCGGCGAAATGAGATATCGTGCTTGTTCCAATTAGAGTGTCAGGCTGCATTTTGATAGGCGAACAGGGTGATAATCGTTAACCGGATAAATCGGCGCAGCTGCGAGTGCAAATAGAGATGCACTGGAATACCGTGAAATTCTGGTTCGTTCATTTCGTTAGAATGCATCGATAGCGCGTGGGTACGTTTCGATGTTAATGAATCTTTGTTGCTCGGTAAAAGAGGAGTCCCGTTTATCTATTCGCAGCGCCTCACATATTTTTTCATACGAAACTAACATATTTACCCGTTCGTGAAATATAATATTGTTTACTGCACAATGTTTTTGTTAAGTAAAGAAAAGTGTCCTTTAAAATTACTTGCAACTTAAATAAAAAAAATTCTTCGGAATACGTAGTTGACAGTGAACGAAGGTAGAATTATTATTTTTAAAGCTTGAAGGTATGTGAATGAATCTATGAGTCATTGTATATGTGGGTCTTGGCGAAATACTTTTCGGGGTAAAGTGGTTGTTTTAATAAAATGAAGATTTCAATGGTGCAATCCATAAAAAAAAAGGTTTGGAGAATTACGTTTGATTGATTCCTCTTGTTGACCGTTAATTGTCAATCGTCATGAAGAGTCGTTTTAAAAAGTATGTTAATTGATGTTACCGTATTTTTGCGTGTTACAAATGTGCTAATAAATTTAGCTGTAATCTTTGAAAGAGTAAAGTTTAATTATCCTACGTCAGAGTTAAACGATAGATTCATGGTGAAAGTAGTTTTAAAGTCTGCTTAAAGATTCTACTTCTTTTCCAATAAAAGGAGGAATAAAAAGTTAAAGAATAATTTCTTGGCATAAGATAAATTAATTCCTGCGATTGTTCTGCGACTTCTGCGAGATAAATAGACGGACAATTATTTGGCAATAATAATCAGTGTAAAAGCAGTTTAGTTAACTCGCCATGCCCATAGCTATTTTAACAGTGAACTAATAATTGTACAACATTGCTGGACTGTAAAACTACTTCACATAAAGAAATATATGCACGAAACATCTTCCTCAAATTGCAAGACGTTTTGATACAAATATCCTTCCTTATGAAAGACAGATTAAGATATACTCAAAATCAAATGCAAAATTACGTCACATAAGAACTATACGTACATAAAGTGTCTCTTCAAAATCGCCAGCAATTTTAATACAAATATCCTTATGAACGTCAGCTTGGGATCGAAATTCTGAAAGTCTACAAAACTATCCAATACTATTTATAACAGTACCCGCCCATTACTAACAATCAGTTCTTTTCCCACAAAAAGTGGTAGCTAGTTTCCCAACAACATCGGCCGAATAAACTTCCTTTATGCATAAATTCTCAAACTCGTTGCACGACGACCATGGATCTAGCCTTCGTCTTTTGAAAGAGTTCACCGGTTTTCACTCAGGAAGCTGCTACGTGACGAACGCTACGAGATTATTTCTGCCCGTACAGTATACGTGGCTGACGCGTTTGCGTATAATAAAGGGGGAGCAGGGTGGAACACGACGAGGGTGTCTGAAATGCAGGAACGTCTCGTTTATGGGGTGGCTATGGCGAAAAGAGGGTCAACGACGAGTTCGTATGACTCATGTCTCGTTGCCGTTCCTTACGGTGATACTGTCGGCGCGGAACGACGTGAAAAACATCCGTTCGTTTTAATTCATCGTGTCGATTTGCATGTTAAATCCTTTCTCCTTGAGGCGTCGACATAATTGCACACGCCTGCTTTCTTGCCGTTTATTCGGGCCAAGTCTACGACCAAAACGGTAAATATTAGAGTCTATCCATTATTGCGGAAGAAATAGTAGTATGGATATTTGATAATATATGTACATATGATTTTATAATGAGGATTATAATAATACATAGTTGTATACAGCGTGACCGAATGATCGTGGAAGAAACGATTTATTAATTCTGAACAAACGAATGAAATAAAATAAAAGTCCAGATTAAAGTCTCTGCGTTATGGTACGATTAGTTTGCGAGGATAATTGCTTTCTCTTTGTAATTTTTATGATGTTAATATTTTACTGACTAATTGCTCGAGTACTTCATTTGTATGGAAGAAGTCAGTTTGTCTGTTAAAACGTTGTTAAACTATAATTAACTTGCAACGTTCTTTTCTATTTAGTGCAGGTCTTCTTCTTGAATTTTTATTGCTTTCTGTTGTAATTGAATTATCGTTCAGTTAAATTGTTTGGTTCACGCTCAACACTTTCAACGTGCTTGTGTATATTGGTTCACTCCAATTGCGACACGTTGTAATTAGGTTGATCGTTTATTTCTCTTCTAACGATATGTTGTAATACGAAGAATATTATTGCATTATTTATGTCCCGCGGTACAATTTGTCAACCTGCAAGATCACTAAACAAAGAAATATAACAGCGGGAGAGTTACAATATATTGTACTCTATATTCTTAATTCAATGATACGACAAAATAAATTGCGAAATATAGATAACAGGAATTGATTTAAAATATATTCGACAATTGAGAGAACATTATATTGAATTCTCAATTTTAGTATTTTACTATTTTACATCGAAGAACCTGTTGCACATTTTCTAAATTTGTATGTAATAATTTTCTTATTATAATATCATGTCAAAACTATGAATACTGAAGACTATTGTACAATAATTATTACAAATCGCACAGGACACCCTGTACATTTGCAAATCTTTCGGAATGCCTGTAAAGGTATGTTCTCCTTTCACAGCAGCACCATTGAAATATAACCAAATGAAACGCTTAATAAGCGCCGACTCATAGTTTCTACTTAAAAAATAGTGGAAATGACGGTGAATGTTATTAAGTTGCAACAGTCTACCGCTACATCTATTGAACTCAGGAAATATGATTTAATGCATCCAGGAACATTGACGAAGTTTATGGTGTACACTTTACAAGCCAGGAAATATTAACTAGTACCGTTCAATGTATCAGGGTAATAGTTAAAAGTTTTCCAATAAGTAAGAAACAGAACCGCGTGCTTTCAAACGAAATAATGAATATTGATGATCTCAATAAGAAACGGAACTAAATTTCTCATGCTATACGAATGCCCGATAGAAGTCAACAACATTTGCACACAGTAGTACAGTTTCATCGCTTAAAACATATTGAAAAGATAAAACCCCTATGCAATATCGGAAGTCAACTGAAATCAAAGATTTTGAACGTCTATGAAAATATTTTTTCCAGCTCATCATTACGAGCAACCACCTCGTCACAAGGAACAACAATACCATATATATATCTTACTGCACCTATGAATCAAAATTCTGCATTGAACTAAAAGTAATAATAATTTTCTTTCGCCTAACACACTGATGCAATATTTGTTACGGTCCGCGGCACACTGTGAGTAACGTCATTAAGTCATCACTAATAATATTACCGCGATTAAACGAAAAAGGAGGCCAATCGAAAGGGTAACGATAAACGTCTCTCGTGGATCAACGCGGTTCGTTCGTCGATTCACGAATTTCTACGAACAAAATTGCTGCGGTACGATAACGTGTCTCGTCTGTGGCAGTTCTTGGCTCGTGTCCCTTGAATCATCTTGTATTGTTCTAACCGAGGCATCTATCGCGGGGACTTTGAGGCAGGCTCGAACTTCCTGACAACCACAAGTGGCTTCGCGAACGTGCCGATCGTTCACGAATGTTTGGTGAATTATAAGTTCCATTCGCAGTACGATGTATTATCTATGTACAGTGTAGCCTCCAGTATCGAAATTAATACGAGGACATAGGGGTTCGGGTGAAGGAATTTTCAGATGATAGAACAACCACTTTTCTGACGCTAAACTGCCCTTATTCATATAGAGATTCAAGCAATTGACTGCTTAGTATTATTCATGGGAGGACCCTATCATTTTTTTGTAATACTTCGATCGTGGAATTGTTTCACTATTACCTAATTATTGTAGAATAGTTTTGGAATAGACTTTCGGCTTTTAAGACTTTCGAGAAAAGACTTTTTGGCGTTTGAGACTGTTTGGGAAAAGGTATGATCAATATTCAAATACTCCTGAAAAGGAGCATGGTCAATCTTCGTTCAGTTATACGTTAAATTGGTGTCATCACACTTTTATTAAAGTGACCGATTTTGAATGCGAAATACGATCAAACTTGACATGATTGTTTGTTCAGCTCGCATTGCGCACATAATCGTTCGAAATTAGTGGAACAATGTCGCGATCAAGTCCTCCCCGAAGCATATCAGGAAGTCAATTTGTGGTTAGTCCAGCATGAAGTGTATTACAGTCATCAATGCTGAAAGTTCTGAAACGCGTTCCACGCGAAGGTTGAACTGAACGCGATGAAACAGGAATGTTGCTGTAGAGCTTTTTTACTCTTTGCTTTTGTAGGATATTGTTGAATAAATAAGGCCTGTGTCCTTTTTGGGAGAATCACGCGTAGAAAAGATTTTTCAAATTGGGTTCGTGTTATTTCTTCTTAAATGACATAATCAATACGTTTGCAGTCATTATATACATTTAAAATCTGCTTTATTTAAAAATGTGCAAAAATGTTAAATCGACATTAATATAATGCTGTTCTTGTATGTACTTTCGAATATCCTGGTTTGATTCCTTTCCATTTTCAACGATCGATCTACCGAATATGAAGGAATATTTTTAGTCTACAGTTGACACGTGTAATTAGCATACAATTGGCTGATGGTACACGTATTTGAATTTCAAAGGGGTAGAGTTACTTAAAACTTTTGGTTTCGATGCAGGCTAAATAAATTCCACGTTTCAATTTGATTGATATTGGATTGTTGCTTTAGTGAACGAATAAGTAGAATTCCATATTAAAATATTGAAATACTTTGTCCATTTCGAATTTTTTTTGAAGGAAAAACTTTTTTCGGTTTTTAGGTGATATAAAGCGAGGGTCCTGGAAAGAGTTGATAAGCTTTTCTCTTTATTTTTGTTTCGTAGAAATAATTTAATATCATACTTTTATTTTCTTGTCAAAGTTAATGCAGAAAACTTTCATACGCATTTCATTTAATAAAGAAGAATATTTAAATGATCTGATATTAATTGTATTATAATTTGATAATAATTGATAAACGAAATTGACTATATTTTCACGATAGAATTCAGACTGACAATGAGCTGCTAAATTAAATACGAGAAATACTCAAATTGACTTGAATATTTTATATCCTCAAGGAAATATGCAAAGTAAATCTGAATTAATCTTTCAGAAAGTTCGGACCCGTTTTAACGATTCGCACTCGGTCATAGTTCAAACTAAACCTTTAAAACGGAGTCGAAAATCAAGTTACGAATAATTCATAACATAATAAATAAAATAAATGATAAAAGTGGCACGAAAATAAAATAAATGATACAAGTGGCTCGAAAATAAAATAACAATAATTTAACGTAAGTTACTTTTAGCATTGAGACTGTCAGCTAAGATAGAATTACACTTTCATAAAGTCAGAAATTGTTTTAATAAGTCACTCCGTTCCAAAATTAAATCGGAGGATTAAAGGAAAGATAATAATCAAGTCGGATAAATTTATCCATGCATACAGCGTTTAATTAAAAATTCCGTCACTTACAATATAATTAAATGCCATTAAATCATTCACCATTAAACGTTTAACTGCAATTATCATCTGCAAATAAAAGAGAAAATTCTAACTTATTCAAACTCATTGGCAAACATTGCAAATTATTTTCCGGTTGCTACAAACATTTTCGCGGTAGGGACAATCGGTCATGCGAACCATAGGTTTGCGCAACGGGTGTACCGATTATTTATTTACCAAACGTGTAAACGATGACAATGAAAACGAGTCCACGGGACGGGATTTGCCAGAAGCATCTCATTGTGCAAGATTCTGTGAATCGACCGAGCGTTCGCGTTTCTACGAACATCAGCCCACGATGGCACGATTCGCGTGTACACCGTGAAATCATTGTCTACCACCCATTCATTATTAACGAATATTGTGCCCGCGGCCTCTTTGCGTTTTCCTGCGATATTCCTTGGCCATTTTGCATAATCACTAGCGATAACGTTATACCGAACCTGTGAAAATTTTTAAACCATTCCCGTTTGGAGAATATTTATAAATAATATTTATGCGCTTAGAAGTATCGCACGCAATACGTGGACACATATCCCATGTATATTATATTTCCTGTAGCACTCTCAGCATTCTTTACGATTTCGGTTCCACAAACTTTCGTGACAGCTGTTAAAATGAAAATCCTGCAATTAAATACAAAATCGCACTCAAGTGTGTTTGATATAATGCAATATAAATGATAACGCGATGTCGACGGATTATATAAATATTATATTCGCGATATATTTATTCCTTTCAAATCATTCAGTTAAATTACTTTCAAATCTTTCAATTAATTAGTTATCAATAAATAAAGAAGAGGGTTGCACTATAATGAACGGAAAAAAATGCCCGCCACGTAATAAAAACCTAAGTCGAAATAGAAAATTACAATTAAGATAGTCGATCGACCACCATTAAACAAGGTGGAGGCGAACAAGTACCGTGTAACTACCGCACTCCATTAAAACGAAAATACATCCCGTACAGATTTACACTCTACGCTAATTTCGATCGACAGACAGAACGCGTCCAATCAATTATAAATACATATCGTCAATGTATTTTTACGCAACGTCTGTTGGGGAGTTGATACGTTAACCAGGGTCAATTAGAATCCACTGAATTAGAGCGGCGGGAGGTGGTGCAATATAAGAGTGCATCGGTCGGAAGGAATCATTCTCGAAGATTGAAGCTAAAAATATATTTATATATCTCAAGCGGCAAACGTTTATCCGTATCGTTTTCATAGTCACGATAAAATGAGAGCAAATTAGGAAATAAAAAAAAATAAATAAAATCATCAAAGCGCATACACAGTTTCATACGCTGTTATAGATACAACAAGCCGACGTTTCGTCCCGCAAGGTTCGTTAACGACGAAAATGGAAATTCTCTGGTACACGATAAACCTTTGTACGATTCCATCCAGATTTTCCAGCGTAATGTACAATTGCATGGTCGTTGCAATTTAACCGATACGCGAAGTGAAACGGTTTCAAGAGTAATTCCATGGTTGTTCGCGTGATGGAACTGAAGGTTCGATTTAGATAGAAAAAATGTCGCGGTCAGTTGACCACGTATGTACCATGCATCGCATACATGTACACATATACGGTGACTCAGAAATTTCTTCACGTGAAGCTGACATATTTCACAATTCGCAAAGTGTAATCTTGCTTATTATACAAGTAGACCGGGGAGGTAATTTTTATTAACGAAAATCGAATTATCGTTAAACAGACGCTTGTATTGGAAGCCGAGAATGAATTAAGAAACTATTATTCTGGAAACTTGAAAGTACGTGAATGTATCCTTCGGTCGGTGTATAGATATGTACTTACAAGAGAACGTACCTTCTATACACAATACAATACATGCATCGCGGTTGTATCGCGGTATTAATATCTACCGCGTGATACTCGTTATTATAAGGCAAGGGGTTAAGTGTGAAAGTAATGTGAATGATCGTGCACGATGATTTTCAGTTCGCGGTGGACCTATGTATTCGACAATTTCAGTCGTGTTTTGTTGCGATAAGAATTAAGTACACGATATCGTGTATCGATTGCGATAAAGACCCATCTGGATATATTCGCGTGACTTTCAATTGATGTTCCATTACTGCTCGTAATACGATTATTCGAATTATTCGCGGGGGGGATATTTTTCATCGTTCTTATAGCACTGAGAGTATCTTGTTTCCGTAATTTCGATTATAAAAGTTTCTTTCGCCAATTCATATTTCGTTCGTGTTACTCACAACGGCGCACGTATGGAGATCAAATCCGCCATAGGCTATTAATATCGCTTGGTAATTTATAATAACATCTTCTTAGGAGATATCGATGTCTCTTTATTGAATTAATAATTCTAATCCTTTCGCTCGGTGTTTCTTAGGCGACTCGTGAATATTTATCGTGAAACTTTAATCTCTCGGACGAAATATGTACTCGCGCGATACCAAGTAACCTAATTATTTGATTTTCCGTGAATATTCAAGCCTTGAGTTGCACCTATCTTGCTCGTACAAGAAGCGAGGAAAAAAGAGAGATTAATTAGATTATGCAAATAAGATTGAGCTGTTGCCGGTCTGCGCAATTGCATGCAATGGAGGAGGACATAGGCTAAGTACAGTTGGAAATTAATTCGAGACTGTAACACGTAATCGCGCGACGATTATTATATTTCAACGGATGCTACTTACAGGCTCGAACACACGACGCGAAACTTTTTATGGAAAGTGCGCGATTATCTTGAAAGTGCGGTTTCGTTGAACCTCTAGATACGGCCGATTGTTCGTGTACTTTTGCATTGGTGTTCGTGGAACGACGGAATGCGATCATCATTTAAGGACAGGCGTGCACAGTAATCGGGTCTATAGAAATTCGAGTGCACAATGTGATGTATAAATCTTGTCCTCTATTACTTTGACGTAATTATGACTCATATGGGAAGCGCGAACGATGTTCTTCGTACATTCATTGAATAAATGAACAGCGATAAGCGAGGTGTTAAGTGACAGACGGGCAATCGAAGGAAACAATCGTTTAAACACTTTTAGTTCTCAACTGTGTTGCTTTTTTTCTTCACAACTTTTCATTCTGAACGCATGCCTCGAAAACGTTCGAATAAGATGTATTCCAGCTACAAATTTTTTTTTACGAACATTCGATTGTAAACTGCAGCGCGTCAGACGATTTTAATATAAATGGTTAGGTGGATGAGTCAGGAACGAAAAATTAATTTATCATTTATTGTATGTTCTATGGATATATATTAAAGTAATATATACAATGCGGCAATTGTTACGAAATAATTGATAATCCAACTATTAAAGTAAGCTGGTAGTTGTGTCTTTGTAGAGAATTCAGCCCATGCTTATTTTCCACAGTCTAAATACCTTAAAAGGAATAATATGTCTTGAGCCGCTTTCATAATCACTAGTACAATCAGTTAGAGAGCTACGACATTTCGTTGTGATAATTTATAATATGATTTCGAGTAAGTTCCAAGTTATATACCTGAAAACTTATAGAACTACCGTCGTACGCCGGCGCATGTTGCTTCACTGTTTCAAGCTTTATATAGTTCGAAAAACAGAGTAGTAAAAACATCGACTAGTAGTAAAACTACGATAAACGACAACGACAGACAGCAAACAGAAATTGCATTCCAATGCACTTGTTTTCCTGGGACCAATCTATTATTACTGTTTCGACATCATCGTTATTCAGTCAGATTGGAATTCGTTTCGGAAAGGAAAAAGGTGTAGAAACGTAGTAACGTAAAGGAGATTTAATTGCTTGAAAATCTGTATCAATCATTCGAACATTTTCCCGAAGTATGTACTTGAATTTGGTTTTTCTCCGACCGGTAACCATCAGACAAAGTATTTGTTAGATGCGATTCTTTTTGAAACATTTCAACCGATTGATTCTCAATCCTCCCTTGAAACATGTCCCAATAGAAAGTCGTTTTGGAGTGGCTTCGATGTTGTCTCCGCGCGAAATTAATGGCAACCCGATAAATTGCAGGCGGGCAAATTTTCAATCTCGATGCAAAAAACCTAACAGTTTTCCAGTTAATGTATGGGAAATCTTATAGCCTTTTAATTTTGATATGGAAAGGAATAATTATTTGTGTCGTCGAAGCTTAAATATTTTACTTTGATATTAAACTTTGGTATTAGAGATCGAATTGTACCAATATCGAAACTAATTAATTTCGTATTTAATGGACAGTTATATCAATTGTCGCGTTTCTCCAGCAAAAATACTATTTTCTCGATAATAAAAATGATCTTACCCAGATATATTCTTCTCCCGTCCTCATTTCATTCCCAAAACGTGAAAGTGATTGAATACGTGGTCCTTCTGGTAACTTGTGAGAACCTTCTCAACCCGTTGAATTCAATAAACTGCACTCGAGTTTGATGAACAGCTGTACGAATTTTCATACACTATACATATGCATACACATGACGCACGTGAATCATCTTTCAACGCGATTCGTGTGCAGACACTGCAATCGTTGCCCGTGTGTTACGGTTACGATTTCACGTGCTTTTCGTCGACGACACGATTTGAACTCGAACCATGACTGACGATAAACGAAGGCTAAAGAAAAGCGGCACGTGCAGCGATGACAGAGCAGAGTCATATAAACATTTGCACTCTATCGGTTGCAAATCTTGGGAAACTTATACATTCGTATTAAGGTGATATATTACTGTGTCGTGCGATTTTTTCGACTGTTTTGAGGAATTTTTGATAAGGTCCAAGAGAATGATTTTTGTACTGAACCTTTTGTTGTGACCTTAATACATCTTGAACAAGAGTTACCAATTTTGTTTGATTGAAGATATGACACGAAGATTAGGAAACATTCCAGTTCAGGATCAATTACATAAGCGATCGTGAGCCGGAAAGAATTTATTACTATATTAGTAGTTGTTAGTAAAATCTCAATGAAAAGTTTAGGTGGACGAAGGTGTTGTGCAACATTTACATCGGGTATAGAATTCTTCTTTGATGTATCAAAGTGGTACGTGACGTTCTTGCACATACTACTCCGCCTTTGCTCTGTTACATATCAAAGAAACGCAAAGGGTAAAGAGAATCTATATTTAATACAAAGAAAGAACAATGCTGAAAGAATAATTTTTATGCTCGCGATCACTATACCACAAAAGCTTAACGTTTCGAACGTAACACCTACTGCAAACGAAGTAAAAATGTTAGGAAAACAAGGTAAGGTTACGTAATGATAAAAGGCACTACGTTGGTGTACGAAGAGCCAGTTAATGGCCACTTAGGTAGTAAGACCCTAGCAATGACACAGAAGTGCTGGCAATTGCACTGCGAGATTAGTCGAACATATTATGCGCTCGTCATTCCGGTAACACTGGGATCCAATACAGACATTGGATCCGAGAAATTGAATAAACATGATCTTCGATGCATAGACCTCGATTCGAACCATCTCGGATTCGTAGGACTCTATACGAACCGATCCTAAGTGTGTAGAACGCGATCCAATCGACTCGAGGTAAGTAAAGCACGATATAGAATCTGTATCTGTATTATAAGATGATTCTGACCGGTAAGAATATTAGAGAGACGATATTGGATACGTGACACTGCGTTTCAATTCCTTCCGAACGCAAGCACATCAACGGTGAAAGGGTTTGGGTCTACCATGCGATTCAAGTTGCAAGAGAAATTTTATGTTCGATTAACAACGTCATGTTGAAAATGGGCGAACACACTCATGATAGAACGTTTTGGAGCAAAGTTAATTACTCTCGGTTCCTGGAATATTGAGTTCGAATCGACGAATCGTTAAAAAGTCGTTCGATATTTCTACAACTGTGTAAACGATCCCGAAAATTTTTGTTCCGATTTTGGTTTCACGTTAGTACAACTTTTTCTCGATTGAAAACTTTTCAACCTTGCAAGAATTCAATGGAAATGTTAGCCGGCCAGTTTTTATTTTAATTACAAATTTGTAGACGATTTATTATACCATTCTAAAATTAGACTTGTTATTCGAATTATTTTTGAAACCCGAAACTGAATGCCGTCTATTTAGTTTTTTTTTTTATTTAAACGCATAATTTGTATGCAACAAAATTCTGCTCATCCAAAATGACAAATGACAAATGACAAATTATCGAGACTCATGGCGCATCTCAGATCGTTGTATATTGTATGTTATGCACATACATATATCGCCACCATCGACAGACCCTCCAAGTATTTCCGGATACTTGCGGCATTACATACCTGATATCTTCGGCATGCACGGATGCCCCCAGGTATATTTCGGTTCTTCAAGACACCGCATGGTTTTCAAGGTATGCATGAATTTGTGAAACCTTACAAATCTTCCATGCCTCGGTGTTGTTTTCTTTCCAGTCGAATGTTCGGAACTTGAAATGACTGCGAGGGTTTTTTGGTCGACGGGGAACAGTAGCTTGTAGAATTCTTCAGATTCTGTGCATTTTAACGATTCACTGTGCCCGAGGTATTCAAATCAGTCTTCATTTCGTTGTCGACGCTTAGAATCGCGCGGCCTCGAGCCTTATCAGTTAAAATTATATCCTTCTCTAATTGGGCTTGACCGATACAGCTTGGAATAGATTATCTTCGTTTCTGTGATACAACATGTGCAACATTTCTGTACAATATTAAATAAAGTAATATTAATAAGTGTACACGTAGATGCTTTCGGGTTAATTTATTTTTCACTCTGCGATATGCGGACGTATGCGGTTGTTTTTCTTCTTCACGATAATCACGGTACATTTTCTATTTACAGTAAAAAGATTTTATCGTCTCAAGGGGGACTTGTGGTTTATACAGGTATCGCATCGATAGTGTGCCCCATGGTGTTAGAGTTCAGGGGGCATTTACGCGTACTTAAGTAGCAAAGGTTTCCCCTCGTATTGTATTCAAGCCCGTCTGACCTGATTCCGCTGTTACATTATTCTAATTTTCTTCTGTAAAACTTAAACCTGTTTGAGTTTTGAATCCGGACAAAAATTCGACGATGATATTGGCCTGTCAGTTTTTATTCAAATTTAAAACTTTTATAAAAAGGAGTCATAGGGATCTAAAAGCAGAATCGGGTCGTACGGACCTGACCACAATATGAGGGTTAAGGTGCTCAGCAGGAACAATATTACCGAGTAACATGAGAACGTCCGACGTTCGATTTTTCAAAGAAGAGAAATTTCGAGACCCGTATTATGTTAAATAACGAATATCGCAATGGAATTGGAGTAGAGCCTCTGGTAACCGAATTAAGATGCACGCGAAATTAATGTTATGTGTTTAGCAGAAAAGAATTTTCGGATGATAGACTTGTCTGATGTTAAAATCCATTCGCTTATGTATCTATGGATGTCATTCCGTTTCGGTTGCAAAATTACATAAATTTTGTTTACACAAATAGTAGATCAGAATTATATTCGAACAGAGAAAATTATGCATCGTATATGGACAATTCATTTTTACAACTGATACACGGTTACTGAGAATAAGAAGCAGAAAATTATAAGGTGTTTGCAGATAATTCGTCTTCCTCGTCTACTCGTGGGCTTGAACAGCTCCTACCTGTTCCAGGAGCCGCTCGTTAACAATTTTCCTCCTCTTTCATTTAAATCTGAAAAACGATTGCTGCTTCACCAATTGCCCTTCAGACTTGCTAAATATTTGTGTAAAAAAAAAACCCGGAGAAGCAGATATTGTTCAAAGACGTGGTAAAATTCGTGTTAAGAGATTGACTTGTTTTATCAGCCACGTATTTCAACGAGAACGAGTTTCCAGGGTTTTTTTAGATAGTCCCAATGCAAACACAATAAAAACCTTATCTAACGACACCTTTGTTTGATTCAAAAGATAAGTGTACAGCAGAGTTTATAGTACGTGGCAGGCATTTAAATGCAATAACACGAATTTGCGTGTTGTTGGAAATTTATTAAAACGATTAAGAGGGTATGCATACAATGCGATTTAAAAGAAAATAAGGTAATTTCGATTAATTTAGGTTGATTGACGTGAACGAAAGTTCGTTGAAGCGTATAATATTCAGAGTGGAAAAATGCAACAATCGTTGCACTACACTTTTCATCGTTACGTACTCACGTAGTGAAGAAAAAGAATAGAGGTGTAAAGTTTACTGAATATATTTAATAACTTTTGTGAGTTCGATGTCAGAAAATTGATAAAACTTCGAACATAAGTATTTTACGCCGTGTTCTTACAGAAGTTCAGTTCTTCTAATTATGATGGTCGAACTGGTTTAACAGAGTTTAAAAGTAGTTCAAAGGTTTTTATCTTGTAGTCAGAAATTCTTATTTTTATACCGCAGTTGGAATGCATTCAAATGGCAGTTATTGTTACATCATAGTTACCAGGAAACCTTGTAAGGCAATGAAATTTTATAGCGTAGTGGTGCAATAAAGTATTTAAAGTATTCGTTGGTACGGCAAGATTAAAGTAAAATTTGAAACAATCTTCATTTCGAGAATATCACTTTGTTTACTATTATAACAGGAA
This sequence comes from Nomada fucata, assembly GCA_948146005.1. Classification (NCBI taxonomy): domain Eukaryota; kingdom Metazoa; phylum Arthropoda; class Insecta; order Hymenoptera; family Apidae; genus Nomada; species Nomada fucata. Next base: position 8,865,367 of record OX411275.1, on the reverse strand, counting down.
CGATAAATTCTTCGTCAAAATGTATTACATATTTCCTGAACGAGTTTCAATCTCGGTATTAAAAGTGTAATAATCTGGGAAGTGATGATGTCATTTTTCAATATTGTTTAATCTCAAAAATTACAATGTAGATTACATTTTAATAACTTCGAATGTGATGTTTCCTTGAACTAGTACCAGGAATCAATACACATTGTTTAGAACAATTAGAAGCATAACTCTGGGCCGTCGAAGGCAATAAAGCAAACATCAAGGATGAACGCACAAAAGGCTTAACGCGTAACTCCTTGACAGTGTAGTTGCAATTTATGTCCATTGTTCCAAATATGGTTGTGTAATATGTTAACAACGGTAACGATTAAGTTCTGAAAGCAAAGATTAAATATTACCTTCGTTTCCACAGTGAAACGCGCGTCGACAATGTTTCAAACGTTTCAAAAAACCTCCGTAACGAAAGGGGATGATGGAAAGGAAGAGACCAGTTTTGGTCGTTGTCAAATTAAAAAAATATATAGTTTACTATGAAAATTGGGCTATCTATAAAAGAGCTCTTTGTACATCGATCTGAATAATTCCTTGCAAAAGTAATTTACAACTTCAATCCCTTACAAAATATTTTATACCCTTCCGTGTATAAATACCGGATTGAAGAGTACCAAAATAAATTGTACATAAGTACAAAAACTGGCGAGCTTTTAATCGCAGCACTGATATGCATTTTATTTAATATTATTAATAAAATACGATTAATTGTATTTTACTGAAAGAAGAGAAACGATTAAGTGTCATAAATCATTTCATAAATCACATTTCACATTTGCAACTTCTTTCTATTGACACTAGCTAAACAGTAGACCGTCGCGTATTAATACCACGGGGCATTCACAGATGCAATTTCCTTTCCTATATTTTTACAGAGGAAATCGTTTAAACGTGCAATAAATGCGATCACGTTTCACGCGAGCCTGTGATATCGATTTAAAGTGCATCGACACATTGTTATGCAAGCGTAATTGCACGAACACGTATCGCTGTGCATCCTAATTTACGTGTCGTTGCGTGGCTTTAAATAGATAAGGGAACATGGAGGTATTGTGTATCTGGTCAATGAATTTTCGAAAGTGACGCGTTAATCGCGACGATTGAGTACATCGTCGGGAATAAAAATGTTTGGAAAAATTTTGTTCGCAATAACATCCGTCTACGTGGTATTTTTATGTGTAGAATAATACCAAATCAAGTTTCTTCGTTGTGAAATTATTTGTTTCTCGTCGGATTTACCCAATTGATGTTTGCTCGCTTCATATTATGGAAAACCATGACCCAAATGCGTACACACAAAAATTGTACGCGTTTATACCTTACAGCAGCATCTAATTTTGTCACTTTCTCTTGTAACGTTTATGTCATCACGGTTGCCCACAAATTCGAGGAGTTACATTCTGTAATTATTGACCGGCACTGCACGGAGAAAACCGCGTTACGCTTTCTAAATCTGTTTTCGATGTTGATTTTCACGATTCGTCGTCAGCGTTTTGTATGTCCTACGTTTAATAAACAGTTCGCGTATCGCGTATCGCGTTTAAATATCATACATTAGGGACACCAAAAGCAAGAAATTGCGTGGAATTCCGTTGCGTTAAAGAGTGCGATTTGCGACTTTCGATTCGACGATATTAATTACTTATATACGATGCTAGTGACTTCGGAAGCTTTTCCCTTATTTCAATGATAATAGTTTTTAGGATCAGTAGTGATACTAACTTCAGGATTACACTAGGAATGAAATTTTATTTTTGCCACACGATATTTTAGAAAAGATTGAATACATTGTGCGAGTGATGTGTCAAGTCTATTGATTATCTACACGAAATATAAAAAGAATAAATAGTTTGATGGATACACTATAATATTTTTTTTTTATCAACGACTATTGCAATTCTTTTAATGATTGTTAGTTCCGAAGGGGTATTGCGAAATCTTGCAAAATCGGTCGTGGCTCTGACCTCGCCGCAAGATTCACGAAAACAAAACATAAGGAGACTTTAAACTCGCGTGGTAAACACCTGTAAAACTGTCACCAATGCGTAAGATGATAAGGCGATAAAGCGTGTACAGAACAAATATTTTATACGCAGCACAGTCTCTTCGTTCCTCAACAACGTCGCTTAATTTCTTCCGTATACATCAAAGCCTTGCACAGCTACCGTAATTAAAAATTTCTGTTTCAAAGAACCCACAATGATTACTTATCACTCAAGTAAAAATTACGAATATTCATTAATGAAGGTAAAAAGGAAAACAAAATATAACCCGACACCGCAATGAAAAAAGTTAGAAACAACTTTTCACAGTACTCGTTCTATCCTTTAAAAGGAAAAACAAAAATAGGCTAAAAATAAAATATGCTCTGAAATAATTGTCAAACACTATCTAATCATGGGTATTAATTTTCATGCCTGCCTTTCTAATTAAGATGATTGATCATTGATCGAGTACTTCTTTTCTGCTCGCCGATCAATATTTTGGTCGCGTTGGACGCGCACGAAAATAGAATCTCATTTCAGACACTAATGAAATTAATTAATTCCCAGTCTGACACGCTATTAAAAGAATCAGTCACTTGTATTACAGCTGCCACCAACACGGTGTGCCGAACGAAGCCGACGTGATTATTATTGAGTCAATGAATAAGGTGTGAATAAAACAGAGAAGATCAGAATTGTTTCGTCTTTAAATAAAATCAACGCTGCTTGATGTAATTAGCGGCGAATCGTTGCATCCCTTTCTACATTGAAGATCACTGTTCACGGCACACAGAGGTATCGCACACGGGGTCCCTCCTTTTAATTACAACGCGCAGGTATAATTGGAGTAATTGTTCCGAGAAGCATTGGTTTCGTATCAATTTATAAATACATATCTCGAAAGAGTGTTGCTGTTCTTTCCCTTTTTTCCTCGCTTCTTTTTCACACCGTCTTTCTCTCCCGTTCACATGAAAAACGCACGCGGAAAATTACCAATCCTTTCACTCGGAAACGAGATGTCTAATTAAATTGATTGATTTGAAGAAAATTTTAATAATAATGGAAGAGAAACTAACGAACATACGTGCATGAAATACATATTTAACGCGTATATTTATCGGACTTTTTCTCCCTCCTTCTCTCGTTATCGTGCATTTACTACGCTGAATTCTAGGAGCACGTTCACCGTTCGCTGTTGTAATGAAAAAAAAAGATAGTTGTTACGTTAATTATACGCGATGTACTACGCGAAGAACGGTTGATAAACATGGGTTCTTTTAAGAGTGAATAATATTCACCAGCGATCTTTGTAGAAGTATTAGTGCAAAAATGATTTAGAAATTTTTAATACAAAATCTCGTACAGTGACTCATTGATATGATTGATTGGTTTTAATTTTTGTATCGAATTTAATAAAAATTCTTCTGGTCAGGAGATAAGTTGTACGAGACTTCGACTACCGATCTTTGCGATATCATTACAAGTGATCGTACGTTAGTTATCTATCCTATCGTTAACTGCGAAGCATTTAGCTTAAATAAATTATCCGAGAATGAAATAAGTAATAGTCATTTCTTTTGAGACACGTTTATTTATGGAATGAGATGGCACTATTTAAAAAAGTGAAGTGAAAATTAAGTCGCGTCAAACGACAATGCAAAAATTGTTTCCACGCGCAATAAAACGTACAAGAGTTTGAATATTTTTAGGGAATTATGTGCGTTTAGGTCAACTTAATAATTTCGCTTTATATTAATTTTACGATAAGTTGAAGAGCTTTTCATTCATTAGCAGTTTGTATGCTTCATAATATTTTTAATTTTAGGATTCTAGAACTAATAGTAAATCATTTCTTATAAACGTGTATTTTTTATAGTGTACTAAGTATAGAGTAACTAACATTGGAATGCAATTATCTTATGAAACTGTTTCTTTATTAAAGCTATTAACGGAAATGTTCATTCTTGAAAACGTGCCCCGTAAAATGAATTTATTGGCCCGCCCTCATTTCTAACGTCACAGAATGGGCGAAAAACGATATTTAATGAAAATGATAACCTACGACCTACACGATTCGGAGGGAAATTTGTTATGTTTTTCTTTCATTTTCTTTTCATACCGTACCGTCGGTCTTTATCAAACAGAAATCAGTAACACAACATCGCGCACGCTATCGAGGAAATATGATAAATTGTTTCCCCAGTCAGTATTATTTTTCTGCCCAGTGGAAATCCACCCAACTAAAGTTTAAATTTAAAGTCCGCATTAAAATTAAACAATACTTGCCGCATTCAATCCATAGCGCATCGCTTCACCTTTGCGTTTTACGTCAACCTTTAAATTCCATTGAAATCCGAACCGCGATAAATCATTTATGTTAATTAACACCCCAGCAATAGCGAAGCAAAAACCAGCAAACGTTCCGTTAAAAAATCGGTACGACAGAAATTTGCGAAACTGTTTCAAATGAATACGCGAAATTCCTCAAACACGGTCGGCTATCTACGCGCGTAACTCTAAATTACTATCCCCTAAATTTCCCCTCCAAACACTCGTGCAAATAACAACAAACGCACCCAGCTTATCAAAATACGTACGATTCTCGATTTTCAGAGAGACGACACGAGCCTGCTCGCACAGTTTTTCTACGCCGACGAATCGTTGAACTCCGTCGCCTGCGAGTTGGATTCGTTCGATGGTCGTCAAGAGCCAGAACGGTGCACGACGTTGGTGAACCAGCTGCGCCATTGCCAGGACAAAGTTTTGACGATATGCAGCCAAATAATGGACGACCTGATCCCGGAGAGCAGGGCCAATCGCGACTTCAGGGTGAAATTTCCTGACGACGTGATGCAGGAGAACCTTGCGGGGCAGTTGTGGTTCGGCGCGGAATGCCTGGCGGCTGGATCCTCGATCATGAACAGGGAGGCTGAAAGTTCAGCGATGAGGTCGTTGGCGAAGGCTTTGACGAAGTCGTTGGACATCGTCAGGAATTTGCTCAGAGAGCACGCGTTGAAAGGTCACATGAACCTGAAGGTATTTATCGCACGTGCTTCGTCAAGTGTTAAGAATGAGAGAAACCTTTTACGCTAGACTCCGGTAGACTTCGATTTGGTTACCGAGGGATCGAGTGAACGTGTTTTCTGTATTCGCAACCTCTGAACCTTAAAAAGTTAGCGGCACCCAAAGGCTAACCGGATGGAGGCTTGTTTTTCTTTTTTTTTAGTATTCAGTAACAGCTGTGAGACGCGTTTTAGTTCTGTTTTTGTTCCTTTTTAATGAGCAGTTTGATTCGAGGGAAGCTGAAATATGTTGGTTAGAGGAACGTGAATTTATAGTAGGCGTATGCCATTGAAATATTGTAAATTGGTGAATGAATTTCATATTTGGAAGGGTAATGAATAAAACTAAATTTAACTAAAAATGTTACGCGTCGACGGCGCAGCGTATTGCAGTTAGTTTGAGGTATGTTTAAAAACAGGGTCTGCTCATATTATTATACAATAGTATCTTGTAGAATGCAATGAAGAGCAATGAAAAGCAACGAATAAGGAAAAAGCAGTGATATCACCAAATATTTGCGCAATCTTTCTTATGAAATATTCGAGGCTTTGAAGGGAACATCGAATATTAAATTGCTTGGTTATTGCCAAGCGAATATAATTTATTTCTAAATTCGTTTAAAACATGATTTTCATACGCACACTCAGTTGAGAATAATAGTGTACACCAAAAAAATTCTCTTTCCTTGCTAGAAATCTCTTCAATGGTGGCAACTTTTTTTTATAAAATTAAAGAGTGACTTTCTGTGCAACTTTGTTACTCGAGAGTTTGCTTTTTCAATATTTGCTGTACACCGCTCGGGAGATGCAACTTTCTCCTTCGCGTGATACCCTTTCGGGGACATTGCAATTATTTGAATGTCAGTTTTTTTAAACCTCTTACGGCCACACGTTTTCGTTTCTTTGGCGAGGAAATATTCCTTTATTCACTATTGACATTTGCAAATGGTACATATGGCCGTATTGTTTTCGACGGAAAGAGTTGAGCAACATTTTTTTGGACAGCACCGGCAAACAGCGAATCAATAAAAAAATATATTGGGCCACTTGACTTTGATAGTTGGTTGACGAGATTTAAGAACGTGGAATCTTTCCAGCGAAACAAAAGGGTAATGGAGGCGGTTTCAGAATCTCGTATATTTGCATTTTAACACCGGGAACATTTACGTTTGTTAAATCAGTATTTAAGATATTTCTCTCGACCGCAGATTATTTTTTTTATTATGATTTCTGCTGAAAACATTAAGGGTGTATTTGTGTTTTTGAACTTCGAGAAAATCGATTTTTTTTTGCATTTTCTTATAGTACATGTCTCCCGGAAAATATGGTATTCAAGAATTTGTAACAATAACGGAGCTACAGAATACATGAAGCTTCGCGTAAACGATACAGACAAACTTTAACGCGTTTTTCTCGACACCATGTTTTTTCACGTAGCTGACATGATATTCCAAGATCTAGTCCGATTGAAATTTGAAGAGGTTCTTCAGCAGACCTGCCGCTATAGTAGGTACTGTATTTTTTTCTAAACAATGAGATCGTTTTTTTGTTTCGGTCCACTTCAATGACGCGTACCTGTCACAATTGTATGTATTCTGTCTCGAGACAAATGTATAATCTAGTTCAAATATTGATAATCGTATGTGCAAAAGGCTAATGCCAAGCAGTGCTCTGATTAAAAAAAAAATTCCCACGAGGCCTGGAAAATGATGTTAAAGACACAAATACCCCCTTGAGGAATTGAAAAAAAAAATGTTGACATCTGATTCACGGCTATTTATTATTAGCAGACCTCGAGAAGGACAAAAAGATTAATCCGCACAATTCTCCTCAACAAACCAAACCTTCCAAAGAATTGAAGTAGGGCAACAAAGAATTTTCAACTCGATGCACTTCTCAATATTTACGAACCTAAAATCACTCTCCGATTATACATACCAACTTTCACCTGTCTCGAGTATTCTAATAAAAAACGAACTCCCGTTGAATGAGCCCCGCAATCTAGTAAAAAAAGAATAAATAAACGCCATCCCGAATAAAATCACGAGCAACGAAATATTAAACAAAATCGATTACATTCTCATATGCCGAAGAAAACGTTTGTCCCGTCCATTCCGGCAATGATCGATTCTTTTCTTATAGTTCCTCTTTCAGACGCAAAATCCACTGGACCCGTCCCTGGAGAAGCTGATCGAGTCGCTGAAAATCTTCGACCGTTTGTTCGCCGATTTCGAGCTGTGCTACGTGGGCGCCATGGTGCCGGTGAAATCGACGAAGGAGTACGAGCAGCAGGAGCTCGTGTGCGTTTTATTTTCGGAGACGCTGCAAAGGGCTCTCGAACGTGGATTGCTTAGCCAGGCCGACGTGGATAATTACGAGCCGGCCCTGATGTTTACTATTCCCCGTTTGGCGATTGTTTCTGGCCTTTTGGCTCCACCGGGGGGTCCGCTGTGCCTCAATTCCCCCGACAACATCAGTGAAATGTTTAGACCTTTTAGGGTAAGCTTTTCTGTTACGCGCAATTATAGCCGAGGATAATTAAGACTCGTTTGTACGTTGTTTCATGGGCCTGGATGAAGTTCGATTATTATGGGTCGAAAGAAACGAGCGTGGTTCGAGAGAAAGTTTGCGGAGTTTCTCTGTGACCGGGTCTTATGGTTGATTGTTCTTTTTTTAGCTTTCGGCTCTGTGCAATTTTAGTTTGATGAGAAATTCGGTAGACGAGTTGACGAGATTAATCGATTTCATTATTAAGTCGGTATGGAAATGATAGAATGCAACGACTGTGGATGTTTCGTAATTGAGAAACTTTCATGGTAAATACGAGAGTCTAGACTCTCCCTTTTCGGGCTTACTGATGGCAGAGCGAAAGAATTGAAGGAGATTTTGTCACCTGTCTTATGTGTTGCTGTAATACTCGATCGATAAATATGTATTTTGTTTGCGAACTGGAGCTATGTTTTACGAATATACCTTATGTACGAGCATTAAGTATTGCAATAATTTTTGTCCGCTTCTCAAAGTGTGTAAATTTTCCATCATTCGTATCGAGCGAAGAGTGCATAAAACGATACAGTGCATAAAACTGGAATGAATATTTGATCTATCGTCAATCTAACAATTATTCTATGAATCAATATAATGAAATACAGCTGGGGGGCAAAAGTCGTGCAACAAACACTCATTAACTTCGAAGTGAGTCAGGGATCCAATCATAATAATTATAGAAATGGACAGTCTTATCTTCTCGAACCACTAAACATATGATTCATAAATCAGAAATCTGTTTTTCAATTCAAAGCAATTGCACATAGACACACTTTATCAAAAATTAAAACTGTTTCTGTCGGGTTATTATAAACCGACGTGGATCTTGTTAACGTATAAACACTTTCATAATCTATCTAATCAATTGAACCGTGAGCCAACACGATACGTACGAGACAAATTATTTCCGTACATTGTCGCCAATCTAATAACGAAGAATTCTTCAATTCTTCAAAGCATATTTAAACACCCCATGAACGATGCGGCTGAAAATTAAAACTAGAACTTTCCGATTCTCTTTCAGACGCTCCTTCTAAAGATCAGAGAGCTTCTCTGGACCCTGAACAACCGTGAGTTGTACATGCTGGAGAAGCTCCTGTGCTCCAACGAGGAGCCATCTGGCCCCATTACACAATCATCCAAATCGTCGTCCGCTTGCCAGGACATCCCCGATCTGGAGGAGTTCGTTCACAATTTTTATACCGGCTACCCAAACTGCAAAGACTTCATCGTAGATTTTTACACAGTGACAAGGAACACGGGGAACAATATGGACGAGGTCGCGAACGACGTAGTCCAAACATTAAAAGAAGGGAGCCTCGTTGGCCAATCGGCCAGAGATATCCATGTGCGACAGGAAACGCGTGAAACGATCATGGACACCGGGCCTAATCGTTTAAACGTATCCGTGAACGGTCACGACGAGGCTGTGAGGTGTAATAATATCGCGAGGGCATCCAGTGAACGAGAAAGTGTCGGTGACGAAGTGCAGTATCGTATTAAAAAATCGGCCAGTTCGTCGAACAGCAGTAGACAATTATCCTGCGACGACAGTCCATGTCCTAGAAGACTAGATCATAACCGTAGCCCCGTTTCCGTCGTCGATCCCACTACGGAACAGGTTGTTCCAGAATGCAGTATTCCCAATGAAAACGGGGACAGATACGTCGAGCATAAGCAGCAAGAGGAATTTATGACTACAGACATCTCGGAAATTCTCGGCTGTTCGGACAACATCGAAATCCCGCAGACGCAGTACCTGTTGAACCAAGTATCGCACGAGAATAACGTGACGGTGGAGACAGTTCACATCGAGAACTCTTTGCCAGACTTGGACTCGAAGAAACTAATCTCCGAGGCGAACAAGACGTTATCGAATTTGTTGTTAGACGGCGAATGCCAGAACGAGATCTCCGAGCAAACAGACTCCGGTATCTGCACGGTGATCTCGTCGGAGAATACCAGTTTGTACGATAAGAGTCCGGAGGAGAAGAAAACGTTCGCGAATGAAATCCAGCAAGACGAGCACGCGCTGGACGACGAGGATACGCAAGAGAATACCAGTTACTCCTGTTCTAATTTGAATTCGCCGAAGAGAAAGAGCTCCACGATATCCGAAAATTCATGCGTCTGCAGTCTGAGAAGCGTGAAAACGGTCACCTCGTTGGACCATTCGATCGACGTCCAAGGTATACACGCATCGACTACAGAGGCCGCGAAGAACATTCCACGAATATCGTCGAACTTCGACGGAACGAACGAGGAGTTCGTCGGTGTGGCGTACGGTAACGGGCAGATCTCCGTCTGCGACTCGAACCAATCTAGCTTCCAGATAAACTATTCCGAGAATTGGGAGAACTTGAATTTGAGCATCGACGCGTCAACGTCGCGGAAAGAGTTCTGGAGCGATCTGAAGTGCGAGAACTGTCCCTCGACGTCGCAGAACATCGAGAAGATCGGCACGAAGATCGAGCGTTACGTGCACGAGAAGATCGCGGCCAGAAAAATGAGATACGAGAAACAGAGACAGAGACACCAGAGGAAACACGAAAGGAACAGCCAGAAGATACACTATGGTCTGCAAGAGAACACGGTGCAGAATTTCCAGAACGTGAGATCCTCGGCCAGCACAGAGAGCTCCCGATCGAACTCGACGGATCGTTGCTTGAACCCTAGATTAATTAGTTACGGGGCCAGTCTGCATCCCAGCCAAAACACCAGACAGATGCCTAACTTCGGTAGCCATAGTCCCCACGCCAGTCCAAGGTTGCAACATTTTGAAACACGCAGCACACCTGGATCCGGCCAGAGGAATTGTAGCATAGTATCTAGGAGTCAGAGGAACCTGTCGCCGCAAAATCGAAAGCTGTTGGATCATAGGAGGTCTCGGTCTGAGCAGATCAGTCGAATGAAGAGGAGGGATTACGATAAGAGGGACAAGCACGAAAGCGTGAATTCTAGACCGGAACAGACGAAGAGGAAACTGGGTAGCAGAAGTCCCAGTGGATTGATGAACGACGGCTTGGGACCAAGAACGGACAAAAGTGGCCTGGCTGTCGAGCCGGTCTCGCCTGCCGCGACCCAGACTGTGTCGTATGGGATGCAAAAGGACAATAATACGCAGAGATCAGCGAGGGCCGTGAGGCTGGTGAACGCGACTACGGTCCAGGGGACGCAGTCGTTCAGTTTGGATCATTCGTTGGGACAGAAGGCAGACGTCGGGTCCAGTTCGAGTTGCTCGAGTTGCTGCGACTCCAGTTCCGAGACCAGCGAGTTCCAGAGCGATTGTCAGGACGACGAGGAGATAGCGCTGGCGATGCAGGCCGCGGAAATTGCAAACAGGAACCAGATTCGGGCGAAATTTCGGTAAGCTTCGTTGCATTTCCGTCCGTGAGCTCAATTTGTATTGTCTCGTTGCTGCTTACGTGCATTCGTAACGATTTGTTTATATAGTGTCTCGGGAAGATGAACAGTATATTTGTTGAAAATATAGGGAAATGTTCTTTGCGGCAGATGAAAATTATTATTACTATTATGTATGAATTATTCTGCATCTAAATTTTTACGTTTCAGTTTTTCACGAATTTTTCCTCGATTTTCTTCTTCAATGAGATGTGTGCCAGTTCTGGTTAAATTATATCATATATCTACTGAAATTATACCATTGCTGTTTCAATTCTAATTAATTTATAATTCTCCAATGATCCTTCTTTCAGATCGTCTGAGGATCTTGTCCATCGTTTGTTTGTCTGTATAGCGGGGGTGGCTGATCAATTGCAGACGAATTTCGCCTCGGATCTGCGGAATATATTGAAATGCGTGTTCCTGATGAACAGCAGTCAAACTGTAGAAATCGTTGAAACGAAGGATGAAAGTTTAATTGCGGATAACCAGGTAGATACGCCTATGAACGACACGACAACCAATCACGACCGACAGGATTCGCTGCAAGAATATGATGATGACTTGGAACCGACTACGACTACACACGAACACAACACATGTATGTATATTGCTCTTCTACATATTGGGAAGTTCAAGTAGCCGCACAAGCTTACGTACAAGTTACGTAAATTATTTGATTCCAATCAAATTTTGTTCAAGCTATCGGTGAGGTTCATTTGTAAAAGGTACTTGGATTTATTACGAGAAATAACTCACCGCCCAAAGGTTTGAAATCGTTACTTCGCGTTCTTTAATTCATTCCTCCTTTTTTTGTTTTTAACAAATTAAAATTCTCTGTGCGTGTATACCGTCGAAGAAAAATACTTCCGACCACTTCAAATACCATAGACAGTCATGAAACCTATGGAGCCATAAATCTCACCCACCACACCAACAGATTAGACTTATTTCATAACAAACGTCTCCAAGTATCCCATCGCGTTGAGCAGCATGCTCGAAAAAATCGGTTGCAATCGGGAATTCTTCGTCGGCAGTGTATAACGCGATCTCCAGGGTGAAAGAGATAATTGAACCCCAAGGCAGGGCAGTTAAAAACGGAATAAAAGAAACAAAACAAAACTCTGCCGCAATTTGTAAATCCATTTAAAACATTTTATTCGTCGTTTGCAGCGTCACCCGTGACAGAACGCGGCGAGGAATGCGTGGAAAGGGCACCGGCCTGGGTTCCGGACAACGATGCGCCACGTTGCATGGGGTGTCAATCGGGGTTCACGGTAGTGAGACGCAGACACCATTGCAGAAATTGCGGCAAGGTGTTCTGCGGTCGTTGCAGCAGCAACAACGTGGCCCTGCCACGTTACGGGCACACGAAGCCCGTCAGGGTGTGTAACAGGTGTTTTGTGTACCAGGTGACACCGTTCACGGTGTCACAAGTGACTTCGGCGAGCTGAACTTTGATTGGATGAGGTATACGAGAGAGCTTTTAAAGGGAATGAATCGTTTAAATCGTTCGCGACGGTCTTCGACATTTCAAATCTGTTTCAGATCGTTTCATTCAGTTTTGATTTCCTTTCCTTCCTCCTAACTGCACGACGATCGTTGATGAGGTTTCTCGCGGCTTGTCTCTCGTAGGATAAACGTTGCAGATACGAGCATAGTTATATAAATATGTATGCATATATGTACACACTGGTGTACTCACAGTATATTAAAAAGAAAAGGGTTTTTTTTTCGTCGTGTCCTATTCGCTTCGGTTTTCATTGGGTCCGGAGTGGTGTGCGGATCTGTGTGGTGTCCGCCACGCGATTTTTGTTCTTTGGGCGACGATGATCATGAGACTGCGTTTCTGGGCGTTCAAAAAATATTCGACAGTATTCGGGGGGGTTGCTTCAGCTGGCACGAACAGCACGAACCTTGCTGATTCAATGCAGTACGTGGATGCAGGGGGACGAGGAACTAGAACATTTTAATGCAGCGTTTTTAATAGCCCTGAGATAGGTGCAGCACCGTTTTACGACACTGTCGTGTGTATTATAAATTGTGATATCCTTGCGTTTCCTTTTTTACGTTTTTTTTTTCTTTTGCTTACACACAATTGGACCAAAATGTGACTTGAGAAATCATCGAATCATTTTGGACTTGTAATCATTTATAGAAGATGCTGCAGAACGTTGTAGAAATTAATGTTCTACAGTTTACGTTTCTTTCCGTTAACAATCGATTAATTGTAGATTCATTTCTTTGTATAACGATAGGATAATTTAGTTACTTCTGTTTGCATCAAGTTCGCGCGTTTATTGGTAATAGATATGAAACGTTTCGCCAGCGTTCTCCTCGTTTTAAAACACGAAACGAAGTCAATGAAAATCGAAGCGATGTCGACGCTACGCGATCGTTCTTCGTGTGATTTCTATACTTACGTGCACTTAAAATCGTCAAGTTAGAGTATATATACATATATGTCGGCGCCGATCGCTAAATATTTTTACACGTCGTGATCGAACGTTTTTCAAGGAGCTAATTTCCAAAAGCAGTTGTATCATAATTTAATCTTACTTGCGCGTTAGGCGGCAAGACGTTATGGAACGAGCGAGAGATAAGGATAAGGAAAAGAAGAAAGGAAAAAGTATCGCAGTTGTTTGCTTTTTTATTTAGGACACGCGCGATTTTATTGTACAGACTAACAATTCTTTGTATATCACGTCTGACCCATGCCCCCCCATTCCCCTTTTTATTATTCATCACGTATTTCTTCGTCCACGTTCCGTTTGTACCTTTACTTTCTTCCCTCTGGAGTGTTCAAGTAATGATAATAATATATATGATATTGCAGTCGGGTATCTCGTTGCGTTTGTTACGCTTCAATCCAACGAGACTCGTCGGTTTTGTTTTTTGTTTGTTCGTTTGTTTTTCGTCTTTTTTTTTTGGACAGAGTTTGTCGTAAAGTGTTAGATGTAACTTCAAACACGAATTTCAGACGGGAAAATAATGTAAAATATTATAAAAAGAAAAAAAATTCCTGACTGTGTAAACTTAACGATATTTGTATTGTAAAAATGTTGACATTTTTTCGCCTCCCCTCGAACATTACATGTGTAATATTAATAATCGTAAAATAGTTATTTATAATTTGTAAGTGTAATATATTACAAATTATTTTAATAAAAAAAAAGAGTATTTTTCTATTTTTTTGCGAACGTAGATAAGTGATTGGTATAATATGCTTATTCCGAGTTCAGAAATTGCGTCGAATAAAGGGAAATATTTGCCTGATCCTATATATTTACTTCTACATATGCTTATCATTATGTTTCGGACACCTCCATGAAGTTATGTCTACATTTTATGATGCGTCTTGCATAATTATAGGGTAGCTCGTAATTCCCGACTGGATCAGATTTATTCCCTTTGCGAGAAGGAGAGAGAATTATCGTCGGATTCTTGTATAAAATAAATCGAATGCGGCGAATTTCCGTGATAGGAGCGAGAGCAGAGTGATTCATAGTGTAAGAATTTGTTGAAATTTTCAAATAAACTTTGTTACGAGAGATCGAGTGTTCATTTCATTTAAAATCTGTAAAGAGTGGAAGAAAAAGAGTTTCAAGAAACGATTACGAAACCACGAATACAATTTTGCCATATACCATATAGTTAAAGTACAAAACAATTTCGGCGCGTACAAAAGGGTTTCGTCGTACGTGTCTAGTGCAGTAATATTGATCGTTTTGAAGAGAGAATAGTATTTAAGTATTTTGCTATTCTATGATTAAAAGATAAGAAGGTAACAAAGAATGCATCCAATAAAATGGAATCAACATATTTTCCAAGCTAGCTATCAGAAATTTCTGACACGATTCTTCTTCCCGTTGTTTTCTAGAACGTACATCTAATCTCTAAATAACAGAATTTATTTCGAAATTTCATCTGACTTTTGCACGCGGCGTGTATCCTCTAATCTTCGCTGATAAACATTGCCGCACTTTCTAAAGAATATTTCGGTAATGCGTCGTAAAATAGATATATTCGTAATTTATATACACATACATCTATACATATAGACATATATATGTATTTAATTTTGGAATACACACTTTTCAGGCAGAACGCAAGATTCTTGAATAACTAGTTAAAGACTTCGAATGTGAGCCTTTAACGAATATCGACGACAAAGGGGGATGAAAACGTAGACTGAAATTAACGAAGATGAATTATTTAAAAGACCCTTGCGTGTCGCGTCTGACTATGCGTTATGTCGAACGATCGTTTCGCAGTAAGAATTATAGTTTCAACGTTAAATCGTCGACAACGTGTCTAGCATTAGACACAGGCCCCCCCCATCCCGCTGGTATCACTATCATGTTCCATCGATGAAAAGTTTTCCGCTCTACGAATTTATTTCGCACAACGCTCGAAGGTGGTGCGTACTAGTCTCACGTTGACATATATTCCATCTGGAAGAGATGCGATACGGCTGTATAAATCGATGATCCTTCGAAGCATAGATATGCGGCGGCACGTCAGTAGATTCTGTGCCAAATTTACGTGACAATAAGTTTCCTCCCTCGTTGAAAACCGGCCCCCTCCCACGAATAATACGAGTTTCAAATTATCGACGCAGACTATGCTGATTGAAAGGAATAGAATAATTGCTGCAAAGGTTAATCCTTCCGATGCTTCAAATTCGCAAGCTTCAATTGAATAGATATATAAGGGAATATAGGTGATCGCTCGATTATACATATCTGTATAAATTAGCGGACGGTTTAGCGGATAATATTTCGGCATTGAAAGGATTTTTATCGACAGATAAATAGGGGGATATAAATTGTCCCCTTCGACAAGGTTGACGGCGCAATTTCCCTTGAAACAGCAGACGTTGAAAGGCAGGTGTAATATAATAATACGAGGCGTAAGAAATGAAGATGTTAATTGTCGCGGAGAACTTCGATATAAAAATGTAGAAATATGTATTTCTTTTCTGTAGAAACAGTATTCATTCCAGACAATTTTTTCTACGATAGTAGGGACACGTGATAAATTGTTGAAAGGTCTACAATTCATTGCGATTTTAGAACGAATACCGTAACATCTGTTGTTTCAATGGGCGCATATTTTCGACCTATACGAGCACCAAGATATTTAACACGTATTGTCAATATTTCAGTATCATCAGTACTGTAAATTAATCGAGCGTGAATATTCTATCCATGGAAAGAATTAGTTAACGAGTATATGAATTTTTGTTAACTTTGGACAATAATTTCGTTTATATAATCTTTACATGATTGTGCGATGGAAATAGTTATTATTACAGTCGAGAAAAATGTGTAAATTAATTTACAGCTTGTTTTATCTTCCAATGCGTAACGTAATATTGGCAATAAGTGTTGAACGTCTATGG
This sequence comes from Nomada fucata, assembly GCA_948146005.1. Lineage (NCBI taxonomy): Eukaryota > Metazoa > Arthropoda > Insecta > Hymenoptera > Apidae > Nomada > Nomada fucata. Next base: position 8,848,925 of record OX411275.1, on the reverse strand, counting down.
ACTTGCCATGATAACCGACGCAGTTCGCGTGCATTTCGATTTAAAAGACTGCTTTTGATTGTAGAACGTTCAGGTGTCGTCGTAATTGAATAGAATCGATGATTTCGCAGCTAAGGGTTAGGTCAGGTAGCGTATGACATTGGTGAATGACTCGAAACTTATACGAACTCGATTGCAAAGTATCTTTCGTTTCTTTCTTTGTATCGTACTCTTGGTAGTGAAACTTGTAATGAGAAGTGAAGAAAGTTTTCCATTTCGTTCTAGTTTTTGAATGGTACTTTATGTTGTGTCCATTTCAATTAGGCTATAAGTTTAACCAATACTCTTGTTGTTCTTTTGTTTTATTGTATAGAAAAGTTCTGAGTTGGTTGCACGGGCAATTCTATATTGACACAGGGTGTGCCGCGCAGAAAATTTCGATGCTGCTAGATATTCTTTCACGACTGATATATTAATTTTCTGACTGATTTCGAAGCGATCGAGATGGAAATTCGTCGATGTGACGCCCATCTCTGTAACGTGTGTCAATTTCTTTGGGTGATCTTATTCAATTCGCGATAGCTATAGTTACAGGGACTTTACTCGCGCAATTAATATATTTGGACAGAATCGATATTAAGGGAACCGTTAGCAAACATTTATTTGTTAATTATTGTAATTCTTCCAACGATAATACCTTATGTACAAATTCGTTTAGAATATTAATGTTTCGCGTAGGAGTGCGGTGATTTTCGAATAGCCACTATCGCATACCTTAACAAAATTATTGAGGTACTTCTGAGGAAATTAGATACGAAGGCATGCGTAAAGAGTTTTCGGATGAAGGAAATGCATGACAAATTATTATATACTTGCGACAATTCGAAATTATTTTTAATAAGGTTTCGTTCTGTACAATTTTTGTATCGAATTTCCTCGCTGAAATTTAAATTTCAGAATTCTTATCACGATTTCAAGCCAACCGAATCTATTCTCCCTGTACAGGGACGAATAGGCTCAGCTTGTTCGATTGTAAAGAATTATTTACGAGGTATTAGAGTGTATCGCGATGCAACGAAAATAACAATTATTTTGGGTAATCATTGAATTCGAACAAGTTACTATTAGCGTAACGCCAAAGCGATTACTGCCAACGTCTGTTGTCAATCTAATTACCTAATAGATGTTACATATTAACAAAAAAATTGTTCGGTAATTATTCGCGCACTAGAACGTATATTCCATCCAGTAGTGGGATTTTTTTATTACATCTTTTAATATGATTCATTTGAATGTTTCGAATCTTTCTAGTCCACAAATATAGTGAGATAAATCTCTCATACTATACTTACGATTATTAATAGTCTATGAAGATTTAGCTGATTAGCGAATGATATTCAACATAAAATTAACATGACACGTCAATTTTAGTATTACGACTTTTCATCATTTGAAAATAGGTTCTAGCGATATTACTCAGGGTGTATCTTGCATGGAAGAATTATTTTCTTAAAATCGCAGAACTATTTGCAAAATTGTTTCAGTAATTCCGTTTTAATACAGCCGTCTAATATTCGACCTCAAAGGAAAATGAATTTTTCGATTCAAGATACTCGCGTTACTTACATTTTTAAACGATTGAAACGTCAGATAAATACGAATATCCATGGCTGTAGAGAAACCGTAATTGAATAGAGTACAAAAATTAAACAGCGTTATCCGATTTTGAAACAACGACTACACCGTTGCTATGCACGCGTGAATTCAGTGATTACCCCCGCTTCAATTACAAACGTGCAATTTACTGATTCAATTTCTGTGCCGGCAGATCGCATCAATTTCCAATTGAGCTTTCGCTAATCTATACAACCTGTAATCATAATCATCGTGTAAGCGACGTTAAGCCGACAGAAATTGGATTTCAAATTGTCGCGTGGATCATTCGCGTACGCTTATAAAAGTGCAGAATTTTTGCGGATTTCACACTGTGCTTGGTTCGTTCGATGTGCCCGTAAATATAACTGCGAGGCACGAGGAATAATTGAACAAGAAGTCGGGATTTTGAAAATTGCAGATCATTGTGCGCGAAGAATTCGAATTATAAATCTATGAATGAACGCATAGCTATTTTTGTCAGGCTGTTGAGAGTGATAATTTGTCGTAAAATATATACGATGCAAGAGAAAAAATTGTTTACTCATTATTCTTTGTAATAATTAATCATAGATACGTCGGAAGGTGCAGTTAAACGTGAACTATTTAAAATTGTAGGAAAAATGATAATTCATGCAGTTGTCCGGAAGAACTGTGAAATTCTAAATTTTGCCTGCTTCAGGTGATTTTCACGATATAGACTTCCAGCGAAAATAGAATGATGGAACAAATGTGGCAGGTGATTAATTCAGAGGATGAAGTATGCACGTCACTGTTTCCCGGTGTAGTTTGCAAAATTGCTTTATAATAATAACGTCGAACAACGGCATGACATTTTAAATCGTTAAATGCAACCAGCAGTGTTTGTGACAACGTGTGCGAGGTATAGTAATTGACAATTACCAATCGTTCGCACTATTGAAATTGCAAATTTACCAATAATAATCATTTCTGTCATCTGTAGTAAATGGAAGAAATAAACGAAGAGTTAATTTTGTATTAATGTTAAAACATGTTAATTTTCCATTTAAGGGAAGGTTGCTTATTATTTATTGCTTCCGCGGAATTTCCAATTACGGTCTGTAAATTTATGAACAACTCGAGGAATCCTTTGAAGATGGTCGACAGGTGTCGTGAAAAATTGCAATTCTCATTCTGCCACTTTGGCTGTCGCTTGCAATAAACTTTGGCAAGAGAATGCAGTCAATAACCGTGGTTCTGCTAATTTAAAAGACCCGCGTGATAAAAACATTCGTATCCGTTTAATATGCAACATCGACATTGAACGATTTTATGCAGATACGTACGTTTAGAACGAGTGTTATGTTTGCGCATAATTATTGCCTTGGTATTGCCACAGGCACGTCGAAGCGTCGAAAGGATTCTCGAGCGAAAGCGAAGAAAAGTGTCTGGAAGGTATAGAATTGTGCACTTGCGGAAGCGTGGTAGTTAAAAGTCTTGTTAACGAGGCCATTCCTTGGATGTTAGAAAATTTCGTAATTCTGATTTGGCATTGGACATGTCTCGTATGAAGAAAGTGTAATAAAATTGAAGTTACGATGCATTAAATAAGTGTTTTAACTATTACGTATTGAAAATTCATAATCGTAATCGTTACGTAACGAGTTCTAACTTTAATGTTGCTGAATATTTTGTCGATCTACGTTGAACGATGCAACGGTGGTAAAATTAAGGAAAACGAATCGAGTAGTATAGTCAAGTATATAAAAAAAAGAAACACATTTCTCACATTTATTATTTCTCTTAATTATTCATATTGTAATTGTTGCTATTTGAGCATATAACAGTGCAATATAGAGAAAGTTACGAAATTACAATTATAAAGCAAGTTATTGCAATTTAACTCTATTTGTTTCAACGAAATTATACTCGACAGTTAATACTGTCAAATATCTTCTTAGTTATGATTTTTTTAATAACAATATTTCGATATTCTTTTCGATTTCCATAACGCAATAGTTCGGCGTAGCAGTAACAGAACATTGCGAAGAAATGACGAGAAACTTGTTACCCCAAGTTCGTCGAAAATCAGTGAATTAGAATTTATTAATGATTCGATTGTACAAATTATTTGATCACCTGTCCTGCCCGGACGAGCGGAGGTCCATTGTACGTCAAAATTGAAATGAGACTCTAACATTCTATTCGAGATACGGCTGTATCGATGAATCAGCTGCCTTCACAGAAATTCTGCAGCCAACAACTCGGATTTCTCGTGACCAAAAAGATTATTCAAATCCCATAGAAAGTTTCACCTGAAAAGGATCGGTCCCAATCGTAGCACCTCCTGCTGCTACCTAGTTCTCCCTTCCCAATCTTTTTGCGACTATATGGCTCTGGTAACCAAGAATTCCCCTGTGCCTAATTGTCACAGACTAGCCTGTGCATAGTAGACGAATAAACTTGAAAAAGAGTTGAAAAAAAGGGAGGAAAAAAAAGTTGTAGAGGACAGACAAGACAAAACGAAAACGTTAGCATAAATGAAAAGATCGTTGTAATAAATGGCACAATTGTATCCAGACCGTTTCAATGGGCTGTTGCTCACGTACGAAATCACGACGAGCGTGATCTGCCAATTAGCTAGAAAATATCGACTTACGAGGAGACGAAGCGTGTACGTCGGAATTATTTTTCTATTATTTAAGCGTGCGTGTAATACGTGTATCGTTGGTGTGAATTGCGGTTCACCTTGGATTTTGTGAAACAATTTCTTCTATTCTCGCCGGGATCCTTCGGAGCGGAACGTCTTGGATGTAGTTTCGTTTCGTGGATTGTACTTGCAGGTGGAAATATCGCGCGAACGATATTCGTGACGAGAAAATTCTTTGAATAAGAAAGGGTCCAAGGTTCGAGCGCGACGACGAGAATTATGAATGGAGGAAAGGTAGTGGTGTTGTTCGCGATGTTCGATGCGACGAATACGTTCGAACAATACACGAATGTATGCATATTGAGGATTTCGATTATGGACCCGTTTCGGAACGTAAATGTAAATAATGTTTGTCATCCGAGGTGTTTGAGAGGTGTTGTTCGACGCCGAAAATGCATAGGCCTTTTTTTTCCGTACTACGAACGACTCCAGATGCATATGTATTGTAAGATAGACCATAAGGCAATTTAGTGGGAGAATTAATATATATATATATGTATACATTATACATACAAATAAGTGTTACGATGTAAAATGTTAATATATATATGAACGATGACAAGTTTCTTAATACAATGATATTTTCGTTCAATTCGTTTTTTTTTTATTTATAACAGCGAGCACCGGTTATTAATCCTTTGAGTGACGGAAAGGAATGTCGAAGGGGTAATGAAATAATGCATGTAATTTGATTAGAATATCGCTCAAAGGGTTTCCCATGGACATATACCTTTATAATGTACAGGTTTTCTTTCTTTCAACTTGTCACTTTGCGTTTAATTTCGTCCAAGAATTGCACATACCTTGCAAGAAAGTGAATATTGATCTCCCTCCTACAGCCTGTTGAGGAATCAAGGATTTCTGAAAGCTCCCATGGATACCAGTAAACATAGGAAATCGCGATACTGAAGCTTTATTCAGGTGTAAAGCTGTACCTTGTCTCTAGCAGTGAAATAAGTCAGTAAAATTTGGCCGCTTAAGTAGTACACATCAAGCATATTTGAAACACAATGTTATTCTGTTGATTGATAAACTAGAAAATGTTTATTTCTAATAATTTAAAAATAATTCGTTAGTTATCGCGAGTAAGATGTTGGCTTAAAAGATACAATATAGAGCTCGAATTGCTTTAATTGTGTTCGTTAAATTTTCTTTCCAATATTCTTGCTGCCATTGCAGTGAGCTTATATGAACGTTACAATATTATTTTGCGTTTGGTTTTATGCGAATCCTGGAAAGGCGTGACTTTATTTAAATTATATTTATCATGAGAAAAACGAGTCTTGTTTAAATCAAGGATCTGTGAATATTTTGCACGTGCACCATGATGGACATGGAAATGAACGCTGGTTTGGACGTGAGTATACGTTTTTGCAGCAGAAATTATGATATAAAAAGAAAGAAATAACTAAATAATGAGAATCGGTTCAAATGAATGAGGTTTATGCGTAAAAGCATTTTGAAAATTGAACAAGCGATAGAAATTTTTCAACCGATTTCGTTACATACGCGAATTTAAAGTACGCTTGTGTTTTGTTATATTAAATCGAGCACGAGCGAGATACCTGAGAATAATGTTTAGTAGGCTCGATCTCGCTTTACGTTAAGTTCTTTTTTTGTCCACCTTTACACGTGTAATTTATTTAATTTAATAGTGCAACCTTGTGATTTACATTTCATTGATATAATAGATCTTTTAACAAACCAAGGGCAATAATGGACACGGAGAAGTCCGATAAACGAGATTTAACAGAGAAGCAAATCGATGTTATTACAGTTGAATTCTTTCATGTATCGATAACCTAACCGCGCGACTATTTTGCGGTAAGAAATTAAAGGAAAGATAAAGGAAAGCTAATACTGTTTCAAAAACTCTTGACAGAGCATTTAATTTTGTTATATTTCTATGATTCTTCTTTTAAATCTTGCGTTTGAGACTAGCGTGCGATTCAATTCAATGTCAAAAATTGTTTGAACCGTGCTATTAGTTGGGTAACTGACTAATGTTATTAGCTATACATACATTTTCATGACTTCATACATGTTTTTAACTGTGCGGAATATTTTAAGCGCAGACAAGCGATAATAATAAAAAGGAATAAAAGAGTAATATTTAATAGGAATATTTTAATTAGTCTCGTGCGATAGGGAATACGTAAAGCTAATCTTTTTTTCTTCATACTTAATTTTTATATTAACTTTTAAGGTCTCGCATACATACATACGTACGATTTTATTAAAACTCACATCTGTCTCCAACATATTCAAGTCAGACGAATTGCTCGATTAATGGGGCTGCACTTAACACGGAAAGAAAACACAACGAACCAACCAAGACAATCAATAATAAATCAATCGACACGTGTTATTACATGGTCGTCCACAAATTTAATAACAATTCCGGCAGCGAACGACGACGGCGTTACAGTTAACAAATTGAAACCTTTACACGCGATTCTGGTCCGACGACCAGCAGCTGCACTAACAGTAACAATAAGTCGAACGCAAAGTCTCAGACGCGGGATCAATCGTTAACGACCATCGGGGGGCCGCTAAAATCCCAGAAATTCCCAAACTAACTGCGCCCGATACCCGTATTCTCGGCCATTGCGGTTGATTAGGGACTTCGTAAACTCGGTGCGACGACAAAAAGCGGTGATAAATTTGCCGTACCCTTATCGGTTCCTCGGAGGCTATTAATATCGCGCGGTCAGTGGCGCGGCTAGGTAACGATGATCGTGAAAAAGTCGTACAGGTCGCGACGGATATTCTGTCAGCATGGAATGACACGTTTCAGGAGGATGGGAGCGACTCCAGTGATACCCTATCGGAGGGCAGCTCGGCGAGCAGCACGTATTGCGACCTTGAGAAAGATTACACGAGGGTAAGAGCGTTTTTGTTTCGTCCCGAAGAGGGTTTCATTAGAAGAAAAGAGGGTTAGGGGATGGATGCGAGCCAGGAGGCGGGCGCAAGCTTCGAGAAGGGGTTGGCTTAAGAGTTTATATGTATATGTACATCTGGGGAGGGTTAATGAAATACCATTCTTGCATGATCGTTTTGTTTCTGGGCGTTATCTTTTCATTTCTTAGGATGACAACGTTTTAAAATGCAAAATTGCGCACTGAGATGTTACGCATAATAAATCGTGTTCGTTTGATATGTCGAATTTTTAACAATTTTTCTAAGCACGTATTTTGGCAGAACTGTTAATTTTAAGCAAACTGAATTGCAGTCAACAGAGAAATGCTAGATTTCTATGAGGGAATAAGTTCCAATTAAGTAAATTTTAGTGAATGGGTAATAATGAAAGTGGAGCCGGTATTGAAACTTACCAATCAACTTCGTTCTTTAGGTGCTGAAGGAAATGAAAGACAACAAGCAGCTGGCTCCCTTCTTGGCTGAATACACCAAACTTTTCGAGTCGTTGTATAGCGCGCACAAGAAAGAAAAGGAGATGACACTGAAGTGCAATTCGTTACAGGTACAATTAAGGTGTATACCTCTATTGTACTGCAACCGAGGTAGCTAAAAATAATACGTCTCGAAAGATAAATGAACTTTTATTTTGCTACTAAATAATTTATGGATTTACGTTGCATTTACTATACCCTTGCTTCAGCTATCTGAATTCCCTCGTTTGTTACAATTAACACGAAATTGCATTGAATCCAATACTATATGAAAGTTTGCCACTAGATTTCTCATAAAATCATCATTTATATCGAAAAATATAGCATATCGTATCAAGAAATATATTTCGCAATATCAATTGGAATATAACGTATTGAACCGTGCTCGTTATCAAATATATATTCTAGTTCCGGTGAAGTATAATATTCCTCCGATACTAATTGATATTAATCGGTGCAATGATTCGCGAAATTCGTGGTCACTGTGAGTATAAATTACATGTAACAACTTTATCCGAATTTTGTGCTATTATCCAATTAATGAACAGTTCAATATAATTGGCAATATGAATAATAACGAGTAATCTGTAAAACTAGAGCGTGTATAGTACATTAGCAAATTCAGCCTGCACGGATTATCATTGGAAAATATGTTTTGCACAACCAGGAAGAAATTTTTGTAAAGGAGTGCAATCTATCCGATTTAACTCGTACGGTTTCGAGTAGAAACGCGGAAATAGAAGACCTGAAGAACGAGGTGATAAACGTGATGAAACGAGCGGATGCGGCTCACACGCGCGAGCTAAATGCACAAGAGACAATCGAGAATCTGCGATTGACTATTCAACATTTGACTGAAGAAAACGCCCAGAAGAACAAACAATTGGCTGCCGATGAAGAGTAAGTACACTCTGTAAATTCGACAGATTTGTACCATTTTATTATATATAACACTTACTGACATCTCTGGCAAGTGGACTTTCTGTAAAACTTTAAATTGTTATGTAACGGGTAGGAAATGATTCAAGGCATTACTTTTTACGAAGAATTCTGGCAAATCGTACTTGAAATGTATTAACGTAAACGCTTCAATTAATGGAAATATTACGAAAAATGAGAGTGAATTTTATACTGTTTAATAAACTTCAATATACTTTGCAGTTGACGTTTCTTTGCGATAAAATATGTATTACGTATTATCCAATGAATTCCTTGTAACATTGCTTGAATGATAAAATTATAAAGGGCATAAAGTTGTTGGAGTGAAAAACTGGCAAAGCGATTCTTAGACCGAAAAGTGCGAAATATGCAAGGCTGAGTTCTTTGCTGAAATTTGCAGTAATTAAAGACATTCGTGCGATTAAAAATGGAAGCAATTAAAAATGTTCGCGCAATGCAAATTGAATGAAATTAAATATATTTGTTGCGATGTAAATTCCAAGTGATTAAAAATATACGTGCGGCCGGGCTTCAAAGAAATGTAGAATATTTGTCCGATCTTTAATTGGATAAAATGGGGTTATGAACAACAGCCATGCATATCAGGGAAATGCTAGAGCAATTTAGGGCACGATAACATTACCTGAGAGTATCAGTGAAAAATGGGGAAAGATATATTTTGTACGGGGCTCGTTTCTCGCTCGAGTGAAAAGATAAAACGTGGCCTCTAATGTAACACCTCAAGAATTTACAGAAAACAAAGTGCCATCCGTAATAATCTGTTAATATATTGTCTGGCTTTGAAACTCGCGGTATAGTTTTGATAGAGCTTGAAGTTATCATTTCCATTAGAAATCATCCAAATTAATTCCATTGGACGTTAACGACAAATTGATATTTTCCTGGACATATCGTACACATTTATCAATGATCTATTATCTTGTACAATTATCCTGATAAACCATATATCCCTTTTATTTGAGGTTTAAAATAATGAATGCCATGGTTCATTGTTGGAAGCTGGAGAACAAAGATTTTTTCTATCGAGAAACTGTTGCTTACTTGGTACATGTACCGAATTTTGACTTCATTGGAAAAACATGAAAATGATAAAGAACTTTGGCAATACATAATAGTTTATTTCTTGCTGAAAATACTTTTAGGTAGCTTTATTTTGTAGTAGACATGTCCAATTCCATTTCTGTTCCCCTCTTATTAACTACCAACAAATGTTTTGGGTGGAACAGACGAGTTTCTCAAAACCATTAGATAATCTAATGTTTCCACTGCAAAGTACACAAGGATTTTCGCACTGCAATCAAAGCGAACGTTCTAATCTTAGCCGTGGACTGAAATTCTTAATTTTAAAGCTTGCCCCCATGTGACCATTATTCTTCCATTATACTTCCATCAGTGCACAAGAATGCAGCAATATCAGTTTTCACTACAATGTTCAAATTTAATGCACGACCGCGTCGACGTCGTTCCCCCCAAACGAATTTCAATTCCATTAAAATTTCGAATCTGCTAAATTTCCACCCAAAAAGTTCGTTCGAAGTCATACTAATTCCCTCGGCAAGCTCCATTCGACCGTAGCAAACGACATCGTCATCGAGACACCATGGTCCAGCGTATGCACGTCGTGATCACATTCGAGTTACAAGGAAATCCCGAGTTTAATCCCTGGGGATGAGGAGCGTGTTCGTATGCGTTCAGTCAACACGGTCCGAATGCAATTCCGTACTAACGGAACCATAGCTTGCGGTATAGTGGTTCATAAAGATGTTGCGCTTCGTTTGCCCTGTTCGCCGTGGGACAAAGGGCCTGGCGGGCGTTGTCGTTAACTTCCGGTCAACTCAATCGCAAAGGGTTAAAATAGCCGATCGATGTTGCTCGCCTCGTAATTGCTGCCTTGTAATTGGTTAACGGGAAGGACCGGCATGAACCTGATTGCTCATTTATTTGACGTTTACCATTTGCTTGTATCGAATGTTAGAAAACTGTTGCATCTCTATGTATTTTCTATATTTTGGTTTACTTTCTGCATTTTTCGTGTATGCTTTCTTTAGGACTGCTTGTTCGCTTTTTTTTAGCGATCTTCTTTTACTTTAAATTTATGTTCTACTTGGTAGGGCTGTATCGTATGTATTTCACTGCCTCATTTCCGATCTTTCTCTTCTTTTGTAATTTTTCGTGGAATATTTTTCTAACGATTTTTCAGGATTAACGATGGACACGTTTTTCTTGTCGCGTCTAAATACGCAAATATTTAAGAAATATCCAATGTCTATTACGATGGTATTTCAATTGTTATTATCTTATTAACAATTTTCGTACTTTTTCTTCAATCACCCTTCATATTAATCTTCGAAACGAAGAATCTCCTTTTACGTTTTACCTTTTCGCTTACACCTGTAGCACCAGCGTTACCAAGCAAAAGGAGAGCTTGATACAAGAGAAAGAAAAGCTGACAAGCGAGGTGGAAACGTTGAGGCAACGGTTGCAGAACATGTCTTTGTACACGGAGGAGCTCGAGAAGAGGAACAGTTCCGTCGGCCATCAGATGTCTGAGATGCAAGAGAATTTGGATGTTCATCTGAACGAGATCTCGAGAGAACGACGAGCCAGGCAGAGAACGGAAGACGAGGTGCTGCAGCTGCAAGAAGTTCTCGCTTCAAAAACGAATGATCTCGAGGTGAGTGATCCCCGGGCGCCGTGCTTTTTATTGATTTTGCAATTACGGAGTGACCGTTTCGAAGAGGAAAGCTGAAACCTTAAACTTCATCTTCAAATTGCTGCCGAATTGTTTGTAGAACTATTGTGAATAGAACAAAATTGAATGCACAAACTTAGTATAAGATACCCGATGCTGTATAGCATCAAACGTTTGTTTTCTTTAATCTCAAACTAATTTCGCAGCTTTCATTATTTTTAAACATCGATGCATCTGGTTAATGCACAATTTTGTTCAAGTAGAAATCGAGGGAAATGATGTGGGCATCAACGAAGTAAAGGGAACCGTGAGTTGAAGTGTCCTGATAAAACAACATTTTCGTACGTGATACAAAATATTCAATAAATATAAAATAATTTCTATATTTCTAATAATTTTGTATAAACAAAGCTTCCATTAAAGAAGGGTGCGAAATCGGTAGAAAGGGCAGACTTATTAAATTCATTTAAGTAGATTAACTTGGCTAGAGCAATCTTTTATTTTCATTTCGCGCGGCGTTTCGGCACAAGAAAGTGGCAAGGAAAATGTATGAGGTGAAGTTTTCTTGAAAGGTTTTCGGCTTCTCGCGAGCTTCCGCCAACGAAAATCGGAGAAGTCGTCTTTTCCACAAGTTGACACTTCTTTCTTTCGAAATGCACGCGAAAGTTCAATAAGTTTTCACAGACGGCAACAGGGACGAGACGACTGAACTCAACCACGACAGCAAGTTGGGAACAGTCAATGGAACGCTTTCAAGAACAAAGCTAATCTTCACGAGATGATCGTTGGCTTGGTTGTAAGACGCGACTTCGATCGATAAAACGAAAAGTTTCGAGGGAAAACTTGTTGAACGTTGATGCACTGTGGTGGTAATTCGCTGAAAACCGTGGAATAATTCTCGCTCGTGATTTCCACGATTTTGGCATGTAACGATGATTGCATTTACTTGCCGTACAATATTATCATTAATAATGTATTTCGTGCCACTTGACGGTGCAGTCAATTGCAGTTGCTCTATAACAGTATATTGAAGTATAGTGAAATTTGTATACTATTATAGAAATAATTAATCAGTTGCTTCACTGACATACTTATTTGAAACAATTACCTTTGCACAAACTATATTCAGGGCGCTTCACAAGAAATATCTTTCGCTTCGTTTCCACGCTATATGAATGTTCCCTTACATTCCCATGTAACTTAATAATGCGGTAAATTTAAATAAGAATCCTCGTTATCAGGCGCATTCGCATAGAAATATTTTTCATTTCGAATACATCGATGTTTACATTCCTTGGATTCACAATTATTGTCGCATTACCGTGACGTTTTCGCACACGTGCATTCGGTTACAATTAAAAGAAATTACCGCTGGTTGATAATGAACGCGAATAAATTATTACTCGTTGCGCGAGATTAATGGTTGAACGCACTTAATTAGACGGCGAATGCATCGATACAAGCGGCAGCTGCGAACGTGGCGAAGCTGGAGAGTCTGTTGAAGGAACAAAGGCAAAGCGGCGAGAAGATGCAAAAAGAGATCACCAAACTTTCAGTGAAGAAGATGAACTTGGAAACGGACCTGGAGAATGCGAACCACCAGATAGATATTTTGGACAAAGAAATCGTGGAAAGGGAGACGCACTTGAAAGAAGCGAGGCAAATCATACACAGGTATTTTATTCCACTATCGCACAGTATAATTATAGTGCCAATTGTAAATCTTTGGTGTTCTATCGTAGTTGAATAGAAAATGTTTAAATTTTACAGTGATATCGGTAATAGCATAAAAAAAATAATAATAATAATAAAAATATTGTTACATTTATATGTCCTATAAAAATATTTCCTACAAAACTTCAACCTACGATATTAAATAACATTCTGCATGTTTCCCTCCATATTTTATCAGAATTACCCAGAAACGATAGCAGTTTCACAGTAAAATTCGACTACAATGTACAGAATTGAACGTCGACGTTGTGCAAAGTTTACTGCCGGACGAATAACTCAACCTTTAAAATATTATATAATCGATACGACGATGCTCCCGTATCGACAACCTAATTAAGCTTAAATCAGCCGAGGCCCAGGTAGAACGAACGTCGTTCGTTTCCTTTTTTTTCCACCGTTCGCTTCGAATGTCCCGGACTCGTATTATTTCGATTTCAGCTAACAAAACATCGCTCGTGACTGGAATGTAATTGATTGTGGCGCATGAGCTAACGCGAGATATATTACTCGTCGGACCATTTGTGAAATTATATTCGCGGTATGATCGGGGGAATCGGTAGACGGGAGCCACCAGATGAAATTTATTTTCCATTAAATCTTGCATTACAATGCGCGTCGATACGTACAGGTCAGGGTATAATTGCTATGCAAATTGCCATACATTTCTCTGGGGCAAACGACGGATGAACGGGAGGACGTAACTCCTCGCCGCTCAAAAGAATTACAGATGTTTTTAGTGTGCTTGACGAAACGAAAGTTCTTCTCCACTGTTCGCGTTAAATAAAAAAAAATAGAACAGCGAAGTAAAGACGACTCGCGCGACAGCTATTTCTTCGCATTCTGTCCCGAATGATAAATGGTTGCTATCGACACTGTCTCGACGCTTAGCATATTCTTCTTACTGCATTTTTGTCCGTTTCTATAGGGTGATCTACCGAGAGGGAATAATTTTCATTTAATTTAGTACGCTCGCGCTATGCCGATCCGGCCTTTGCAGCATAATTTGTAGACAACAAATATTTTAACACAGAATCAAACTGTCCCAATAAACGCAATTCTATCCGCAAATTGTTTAACAGTATCATTGAACGAAAATAAATAATACTATAATAAGATGTAATGCAAGATTGATAATTAACTTAACCAGACTAAAAAAAGTCCAGAATAAATATCGTGAAACAAATTCTATCGAGACACAGAGCGTGCAAAATATTTATTCACAAAGACCGCCGCGCTGATTGCAAAGTTTTTCATCCGCGTGGGCGCGGGGTGCACACCACGCACAAAGCATTCAAATATTTTCACATTATTTTCATCGTCAGTCGAAACAACTGTAACGTAACGATCGACAAATCTGAATTTCTCGCCGTTCCAGACGGAAGGAAGAATACATGAAAAGCAAGACCGAGAAAGAGACGATGGAAAAACGATTACAGAAACTGGAGAACGAGCGATCGTCAATGGATTTGCAGTTGACGCGCATGTTGGCCAGGGTGAAGAACGCCGAACACCAGGCGTTCACGTCGCGAAAACAGTACTTCGACAAGCAACAAGAGATAGATGTTGTTCTGCGGGAGAAGAACGTCCTGGCGCGCACCAAAGAGACACTGGGCGAACATATTAAGAGGCTAAATCACGAGATGGTGGTGTGCGAATATAGCAGGCGAAAGATTGAACACGAGTTGGATAATGTGATGCAGGAAGCTATGGACGGTGAGAAACATTTGGTCGCAGTGGAGAAGGAGAAAGAGAAGCACAGTCAACTTGCTCAGAATTTGGCGGAGCAGGTGAGCACAGTTGTTTGGCAGATTCATCCCAGGATTAATCGTATTAATCATATTGTACGGGACGGTGAAATGATAGGTCTGAAACGTTGCGGGCTTATCGTACGCATTAATTGCAAGAGAAGTGAAAAATGTGTAATCAACATAGACAGGCTTTCGATCCATTCGGTGCAATATCTGTGTGAACATTTTCGTAACGAGAATTGATGCTCGTAAATAGAAAAACAAATACGATATCACAGCAAGAGGATTGATTTTGAGATGTATGTTGATTGAACATTTCTTTACACCCCTTGGTGAGCACTGGTACCAGTTTAGAATCTTTTTCAACATGCCGTAGAATTAACCCTGGAATTAACCCGAGAATGAGCTATGGAACTTTTGTTCGTCGAATGTACAAATCGAGGAATTTTTAATTACAGCTATTTCTTCTTTATACAACGCTTTAAACAATTTTCTTCTCGTTGTATATTATCCAGCCTTAGGTTTGATGTTCGGAGATTATCGTTTGCTATATGGGTAATGACTTTTGGCATAAGAAAAAAGAGTATCAAGTACGTTTTTAGTATCACGACGATCACGCGAGCTCGGGGTTTAGAAGTTCTAGAGTTAGGTGTGGGAAAGTGAAGGGAGACCTGTTATGGATTTCAAGCAACTTCGTGGAGGTAGTTGTTCGATGCATAAAATAGAGTACATTGCAGAATAATGATGCCATTAATATCGCCGAGGAGGCTTTCAATGGTATTTCATAGATCAACAGGAACTTCGTAGAAACGTGTCCATAGACAGTTTAGCTTGGAATAAATACAAGTAAATAACGATTTGGCTCCAATCAAATTGAACGAAACTTTCGTTTAGATGCCGAAGAAAACAGAAATATTTTATATTATTAATCACGTTGGTGCTGCAGATGTGCACGAATGAAATGATTGCTTGACTATTATTTTTCGGTTTTAAATAAATTGCAGTTTCGTAATTTTTGTCATGAAATAATATTCCCTTTCAGCATGTTATTAAGATTTAGAAACCATTGTATAAAAGTTCTAAAATTCCTAAAAAAACCTGGCAGTGATATAATTATGTTCAGCAGTGTATACTAAATTTGGTCATTTCCAACAATTTCCATAATTTCCTCGTAAAATTTTATTTCTGGATAACAACGGAGGTTCCCGTGTCGCTGCACATACACCGACTTACATCACTTACTATAATTCAGTTCTATTGTACTTGTCCGAACAAATGCGGTATCGTTTCACTTGTCTGACCACGTACCGTCCCACGCTACTCCGCGTAGGCGTGGTTCCACTTCGCTTATCTAACCACATGCTGTCTTATACTACTTTCCCAGTTGCGTACGGACCTAATTCTGTGCTATCTATTCCTCCTGCGCGATATAGCATTGTATTTCGTATTTTCATTGTTGAATTTAACTGGCCCGCTCGTATCGTGCATATCAACTTTAATTTAAGGAGTTACGTTGGAATCATATTGAGAATAGCGAAATGCTCCAACGCTATATTATTATTATTATAATTATCTGTTATCATAAATAACATAAGAATTATTGCAGTTCGCACGAGTGTTCTTGCGCTGTCCTCTTTCTTCTTCGAACGATTACCCCCTCGAAACGATATCGATTGAAATTTATCCGACAGAAACACGCCACCGCGCGTCAAGCAACGTTATTCTTCATTTTAAATTCTACCACGAGTACCAATGATGTTCATCTGTGCCGTCAGTCCGATCTCCACCTGCGACCCGTGCAAATTATTACTCGAAACACGGGATGCAAGGAACGACGTTGCTCGAACACCTGAACTTTCCCTCAGACGAACACGATCGAGCACACGTTTCCAGCTCTCGTACAAATCGAAAATCGCCTCCTGTACGACAGGGTAAGTGGAATTGTTCGGGACGTTGCGTAATCGGGCATCTTGCAAGTAGTAGAGGTAGACGCACTGTTAAACATCTATCTAATAATAGGTGTTGATATAGCGTGAGCTGTCAGGCAAGCTATATACTAGACGTGTAGCTGAGGGATCGCCAAGCCGTATGGTTGCTGTGTGTTCAGACATCAAGCGAGTTTCGCAGACGGATATACGGTCCGTGGGCCAGCAGGAGGTAAAGGTAGACGTCGGTTAGTCGTTCATTTTGGGTTTGCCACGGGATAATCGTGCTGGTGGATCATTGTGCCCGCGAAAGATTTGCGATAGACGCGATACAGGGACAATATCGGGGTTGCACTTTCGTACGCGTGTTCGTGTCAATTGTTTGTTCGTCGTGTAGTTCTGAACCTGTCGAGTTTCTATGATAATTCGGTCAGGTGTGTTAATCCTGAATGTTTGTAATTCAGAAAGGATACTTCCCTCCCCCGTTTCGACTCTTAACTTTTTATCTTTTATGGAACAGGGTGATTCATGTTTGGATTGGAAACATGCCGCCAGATAAATCTGGGTAGTATATCTTGAACGCGACAGGCATTACAAGAACAGATATTTGATAAATCGAGTTGCCGTGTTGGTATTGAGTATCATCTTGGCAATGGTTAAAATGATTGAATGTATACGCGCGGCTGATTTTAAGCTTGTGCGCGAAATTGTAATTAATACTGATTAAATTCGAGTGACTGCGTGTAACGATAAAATCTGAATAAACGCTACTTGACCGTACACGTTTATCCAAATGCACTTGCGATACTTCTTTGTACCGAAGTGTTTCAAAATAACGTACATGCGACGTCACAGAATATATATGGCCCAAATCGTTTGGTGCTCTTTTAAATATTATAACAACAACAGTACCAATAAACAAACATGTTTGTGCTTAAAAAAATGCCAACGTTATAGTTCTTCGTTTACTTTTTTTATTTATAAATCGTTCCCAGCTGTTGGTAAAACAAATTTCTAATCGACGATCTCGAAAACCTCGGGATACCAATTGTCCTATTAACTGAACGTTTCATATTCTTCCCCTGATTCGAGGACTTCGAGCCAAACTGCACCTTGTCAAAGATGTTACATATATAAATGTTCTAAACTCTGCTCTAATTATCCCCAAATTAATTGCCTATTAACAATATCCATCCCCGGAGTACCCGTCGTTCCATAATCTTGCTACCTCTTTGTACCCAAAACGGAAGGTGTGAATCAATCTCAACTTGGCCAATAGGTGGAGGGATATATAAACGAGTCGAAGCTGAGAGAGGTCGAGTTCTCCAATTACAAGAAACTACTCGCTGAAGCTGAGGCTAAGTACCGTCAGCAACAGAATCTGTTCGAGGCGGTGCGCGCCGATAGGAACCAGTGCAGCAAAAGCTTGACAGAGGCGCAAGATGAGATACAGGAACTGAGGAACAAGCTGAAGGTGCTCACTCATCAGATCGAGCAGCTAAAAGAGGATATCGTCACAAAGGAGGGACAGCTGGTCAAGGAGGAATTTCGTAAGCGGCCAACCATCATCATTCGATAAGCCTCTGACAAGGGTTTCATTTGCTATTTTATTTCTAATAATTTGTTCAACGAGCTCGATCGTTCCCTGCTGGACCACGAAGACAGCTGGACTCCTCGGATGTTTAGAAAGATCTTTGGTTAATCGGTTAAGGGAGGAGAGGGGGTTCTGTTGCCAATACTTTTTGTCGCAATTGCAACGATTTTTATACATACAAAAATATCCTCTTTATTCCACACCGATAACAAATATAATACATCCCTTTTGCTGTTCCTTTGGTGAACGATCCGTTTTTCCTGTACACAAACGTGCACGAAATATTACAGTTTGATGGTAATCCATTTGACGTAAATACAAAAATATACGTGCAATATAGACATACATAGAATAGTGTAGGTAAAGTGGTACTTTAAATAAAGTATTTGCCTCTAAACGGGTTAGGGCCCTACCGATGTGATAACGATATTCTAAAGGAATCTTCCATTTTCAAGTTCGCAGCAGAGTAGAGAGGGAAAAAGAGCGGATAAGGGTTGAAGCTCAAGCCAGTCGGAAGGAGGTGTCCGAACTGAAACGCGACATCGAGTCGATGAAACGGGAGGAGAAGAGTTTGAGGCAACTGATCCAGCAGGCGGAATCGGACATCGGCCGGCACAAGAAGGACATCGATAACGTCATGAACGAGAGAGACATACTTGGCACACAGTTGGTCCGTCGGAACGACGAGTTGAGTCTCCAGTTTAGTAGAATAAAAGTGTTGCACGGAACCCTCCAACGAGGCGAAGCGCAGTACAATCAAAGATTGGAGGAGATCAAGTTGTTGAAGCTCGAGGTGAAGAAGTTGAGGACAGAGAAGACCTTGTTGACGAAGTACATGGCGAACATGAGCGATCTGCGACAGGAAGTGTTCCATTTGAATCGTGATCTGACGAAAGAGAGGCTGAAGGTGATGGCATTGGAGGAGGAGGTCCAGACACCGTTAAATATCCATAGGTGGAGGAAACTCGAGGTACAGTTGCGGTTGCGGTGTCGGGGATGGTTGGAATTTCGGAATCGCGTGAGAGTGAATATTGCACAGACTGATGAGACTGCGGGTGGCCCGATAATATTCTGCTTTCAACGATTTTTATCCCACGAAAGTTTTATTAACTTTGGTAGAACGTTCGTAGCGCACGCGGCTTCTTTAATCGCGGATTTTTTAATCACTCAAAATAGAATTCATAATTTCTTTTAAATTAACCATCTGAATTATTACTTTTAAATGAGTTACAATTTGTCGTTTCAATTTGGCATTTTTCAAAATCGCTGGCTATTTATTTTGTGTTGTTTTTATTTCCTTTTTTCGTCTGCTCCAGTTACGATTATATATGTTCTTCATTGCAGTGTCGCATACAATACTTTATGTCACAAATAATGCTTGATACAGAACGACAAAATCGAAGCACATTTATTTACTCTCGTTGGACATAAATTAATGCAAGGGCCATCAGTAATATCGCACGTGACAGGGAATCATCTCCGATACTCTTTTCAAATTAATTTCGAAGTTCTCTCTTTCAAGAACATAAAACCACTGCAGACAATCGCAATATACAGTTCAATATTATTTTCACTCCAGGGCTCCGATCCATCGACTTACGAACTACTAAAGAAAATTCAAATTCTTCAAAAGCGTATCATAAACATGGCCACGATCATGGTCGAAAAGGAGAAAAAAGTAAAGGACACTGAAAGATTGTACATGAATCTACGTGAAATTTTATCAAAGCATCCAGGACCTCAGGTGGCGCTCACTTTGAACCAAACTCAAAAAGCGTTACGCGAAAGAGGGCAGAAAATGAAGGTAGGAATATAAATTATTTTCCACCATTATATTCATTTCCAAATTTGCGTTCTTCTGGTGTTTCGAATCTGTCACACCAATTTCTTTTGTCGAAAGCATTCTTAAAAATATTCGATCGTTTCGACAACTTTCACGAAGAACAGATACGCGTTATTCACCCATCTGATTCATAATCGTGACAGAAAAAAAATCGCAATTTTGTTAATCGCATCACTTTCTAAATACACGCACGACGCATTAACCGATCTAACTAAACGCGCAAACTAAACGAAACACCGTGAACTAATTAATGATTAAAAGTCGTTCTCCTTCAACCCCAACAAAACATTCATCTCCCGGGACTTCGAACGTTCACGGGCAAATGAACGTCCAGTCTCATTATTTCAAACGTAGCAGATGTTACGATGCACGCGAGCTCAATGATTCAAAGGAACGTTTTTCAGTGTCTGCTCGCGGAGTTAAACGTGTACGAGGTTCAATTGGACGAATACAAGATCGGTATGGACAAGATGAGTAACGAGATGACCGATCTGAAGAAGAAATACTATGTACAGAAGAGAATCGTGCAGAAATCGAGGGAAATCAAGCCGAAGTCTTTAACCGAATCCGTTCTACCCGCTGTTACGCAAAGTCAAAGGAAAATCTGCGGTGGGGGTTTCAGCATGGTCACGCCAACACCTAGAAACTGTTTAGTCGTGGACTCTGCTTGCAGCCGTGTCGCCTGGCAAAGGGTTTCAAGGGAAAGGTACACCCCTCTATGTTTAGCGAGGCAACGATACAGTGGTACAATGAAAGCATAACGGTATAGGATTGCTGTGTGTATCGTTACTGTCGTTGATTCTCCGTTTAGCAGTTTTTCTCGTTTTCTACTTTCTTGCCCCGCCTTATTTGGATTGTCGCCCGTCAATATTTTCAGCCCTCGGGGGAAATGCCGTTCCACCTGACGACGAAACCGTGCGTCGTCGATTGCCGGCGATAAAAGGGAGAAGACGGGGTAACTCGGTTCTTTCTACATCGAGCTGGATACATTCGGAAGAGTGCAAGACGGGACTGTGATAGAAGTTAAGAGCTTACTTTTCTGTTTGTCGTTGTACGAAGTATGACTATGGAATACAGAATTTTTGTGGTTCTGGATTAGAAGAATCGGATATAACAGTGGTGATTTTTAATCGCGATGGGTGACACGATGGGACATGTGATTGGATAATGAATATCTAGTTGCTTTTTTTCGGTCTATGCCATTTGTTTATTTATGTTGCACGCACCTCGATTTGAAAGTATTGCTTATATTTCCTTGAAGGTAATATTTTTTCCTTTGATAATAGTTTATAATAGTTTGTCTTTCGTTTCATCGTATTGTTAGACAAGGGTGGATGTTGAAAAGTGGTCAAATTTTGTGACCTCTTTTTACCTTCCCGACTACATCGTAGATTTTAAGCGCTCCTTCTGTTTCCCGATGGAATTTGTGGTTCACGACGCAGGTGAAGTAACGCCGAAAGCTATTGCATAACCGCAAATGAACGCCACGGGAATGTTCATTGGTGTGTAAATCGATTGTCGTTCGAGCAGAAGCCAAATTAATTACATTCAGCCAGTAATTGGCAACAAGGGGCCTCGCGGAAGCATGAAAATGCTTATTTTATCTTTTCGAACACCCTCGTTCGCTGTTTTGCTTCGAAAATATTACGTAAAACTGCTCTTTTCTTTTCGATTCGCTTGTACATATGTGGTGCACGGTTTGTAGTGGGCTAATACGAGGAGGCCACAAAATAATAATGCAGGATTCGAAAGGATAACGAGATTGTACTAAAAATTAGAGAGAAATTTCCTAACTAATTTACTGACTTATTTTAACATTACAATTATCATCATTCCTCAACCCGCGTACAGAATTGCAAGTCGCAATAATTCAAATCGTCCTCACAGTTTTCGCAATCTTTAACTATTACTCATTGCGTTCCCCATTCTAAATATCCCATTGCGTCTTAGTATACAATAATGTGATAACGGTAATACGTTTCCCCGAAAACGTTTACTATTTAACAATGTCATTGATTAAGTTAAATTAAATTGTTAAATAATTCCCCCGCGCACAACTTGCTATTAAACGTATGCAGCACTATGCTGGCACGAATATAATACATGGCGAACAGTTGATATCAACTCGCGATAGTTAGGGTGGCCATATTTCTCGTAAATAGTGAAAGTATCCCTTCTGCATCGAGCTTATCGGCAGCGATGAAACATTCAGGGTCATAAATTGCCGATGAACATGGTTCTCGTTGCAACGGAGCGAAATATCATTCCGGAAGGTGCGACGTTGTGCCGATAGGATAAGTTCGCGTGGACATGCTTAAGAGCGCCCTGGAGAATCGGCCGGATACCAAAGATTCATGCAGACCGTAATATCCTGTCGCGAGAGACGTACGTTGTTCGTACTTCCGGCGGAAGTTGAACGCATCATGCCAGTGTCAGGCATTATTGGAATGATTTTCTTTTGTTCGAGTAAAAGAATTTAAGGGGGTTGTTTTTAGCATCATTTATCGGTTCTTTTGGGGAATTTACTTTTTTCAATCGTTACGTTGCTTTGTATTGGCCGTTTGATGCGAAACAAACAAAAGAAATAATTGCTTTGCTATTGAAAACATTCCACCGGATTTGTGACACGATTTTGTATAATAAATATGTGGCACTTACGACTGGGCGAGTATGTAATACGAAATGCAAATAATATGCATGCTAAATTGAGAAGAGATCCGTGGCTGTGCTAAATGCATTCAGGTTGCCAAGTCTTGAAAGAGAACGTAATAGAATTAGCAGGTAATGAAAGTAATAGTCGTAATAAACAGAAGATGAAACATGGGCCCCTGATCGAATTTAAATGATACCCTCGGCGATTCCATTAAAGTGGCTGAGAAATATTCTGCGAATATTGATTTTTATAGAGGGTATATCATTTTAATTTCTCTCGTAAATTAGATTTCGAGTCTAACCAAGTACATATTGATTGGCCACTGCATTTGTTCGCACAGAGAAGTGCGAACAAAAAGCATTTTTTCACATTGAAACAAACGAGAAGTTGCGAAATTCTAATTCTCCATAATCGATTGTGGCAGTAGCACTTTTCTCTACGGGCAGAATAAACAGTATCCTATTATCACACCGAACTATCGATCGCAGTTAATAAAGAAACATAGAACCATTAATCCCGATTAATCACTGACAAACTTTCCTAAATCGCACGATACAGCAGTTGGTAGTAACAGATAATAATATATCAGAAACACGACGTGTATTAATCGAACACGTGTCATGCATACTCGATTGATGCATGATTACGGCTTGTTTACATAACTCAGCATTCCATTAACACTGTACCGAGCGAGAATCGTGTAATCCGTAGGTACAAACAGTAAGCAGAACAATTGTCGGTACTAAGAGGTGTGTCATCGCTTGCTCACCTGTTAATTGCTTCATGCATATGGATGCGCACCTTCCGTTTTCATTCAAAAACGACGAGGTCTATACGTACGATATAACTGCACAGGAATTTATGTCCTGAATATCGATGAACCTTTGGTAAATTTCATCGATAAGGTCACTTGGAAACGGGGACAATCCAGACAAGCTGTTCGTGGCTTCGGTTGCTTCTTTACTGAAATATAATTAATTCCATCAACAATTGTTTTCGTATTATTTGCAATGTTTTAATCTGATCAATTTATACATGCTTTCACTTTCCACGTTAACTAGTAGTACCAGTTTATTTATCATTTATTAGTTATGCAAGTGGTAAACGTTCGAAATATTTTCTTTTCTGCTTCAAAGGGATTGCAATTGATGGCTGTATATTTTCTATTTTGCACGAGAAATGTAACATCAAAAAGCATTGCCGGGAGCAGAACAGACTCTGTTTTCAACTCCGATATAATAACTTGTTCATCGTTTCTGTTACGCGAAGCAATTTTTTGATATGTAGAGAACAAAATTATTTTACGAGAAATTAGAATATAGAATAATTTTTATAACAAAATGTCTCATTATAATAACTGGAACCTTCGCCTGCGTAATTTTTAAGAATATTACTAATTGAAACGTTGGATCTCAAGAGAGACGTATGGAAACCTTTGAACGGTGCAACGCAAATCTTTTCCCCCTAATGATAGAGTCCCTTTGCTTTTCTGCGAACGTTCAAGTCGCCGCAGCCTGTTGCAAACTGAAATTAGTGGTTGAAGAAGATGCAGCAAGAAAGGGTAAAGAACCTGCCAGCAAAGCTCTTTGTCACCATGCGTTTTTATTTTTGTTTGTGCTTTTTGTTACCGACGAGTTTTATAAATTGTCCTTTGTTCGCCGCGTGACAGTGCCTTTTCTTTTTTCTTCGCCCGACTTTTGCGGCGAGGTTCCCTTTTAATGGAGAAACGTATCAGCACCTTCTTGCCCGTTCTCGTGAATTTTTTTTGCTCGGCCAGGATACAGGTTGGTTCCTTTTTGTTCGAGCTTTGCCTCTATACACCACGCCGGTGAATACTTTGTGAGATTATTTGAACAAACTTCTGCATACCTCGCGCTATCGTGTCAGGTGGTGCCCCGAAAGAATGACATATTTCCCATGGCTCCTACACCAGCTGATGGAAAATTTTTCTTTCTCAAAGATAAATCATTCGGGGGATAATTCACGCAGTGGGGAAAAAGTGAAGTTATTTGGTGTATTCTGTGATCTTATGTACACACATACGCTGGATCATTTCAGACGAATTTCTGAACGCAATTCCGCACAATAATGGACGAAACGACTATAGAAATTATACGTCCCATTACGCCTCGGAGTATTAACGAATACATCACCGAAAATTTCCAACGACGCCAGTGCGTCCCCGATTTACATATATCGAAACGTCTGCGGTCGAGTACACCATTTCCGTCAGTCGTCCGCGGCGTTTGTATCGGCATTTTCACCTGTTGATAAACCTGTTGATGACACGAACATCCGTCCGTCACTGCCTATCCGCGCGGGTTATTACGGACGAGTCCTTTGTAGATCGTCGCCGTTCGCTCGTTCGCTTGTTGAAATAAAGATTGTCGATGTTACGCGAACCGCGAACGTGACTGGAGAACCGCGGCAACGATTCATCGTTGGATTATTCGGCGAATTTGCATGCATTGTCCGCTGACGCGCAACTGAAATTTCACATGAACCTGGCTGGACACTGCTTTCCCGTTCCTCACCCTCCCCGTCCACCGTAGTGTCCGCTACGGCCTGGTATTGTTCAACGTTCGGATGGCTATTCCGCCGTAGACCGTGTTTTCAGGCCGGAAACGACCGGCTAATCCGTTTCGTTTCCCGCCCCTCGCCGTTCTTCCGGGCGGACGAACGATTCCACTGGCGTCTGTTACGAAGCCTTCGAGCGATCAATATGTGTGTAGATATTGTAATTGATGGACGAGGGTGTTTACGATGTGACCGATTGTTCGATGTTATTTTCTAGTTGTTTATGGATCGCGGGCGAGAATATATAGGACGACGTTCAATCTCGATTGGCGATATTTTTGGTGGCGAATGGATTTCAGGTGTCACCGTGCGTTCCGTTGCTGGGACGAATAGATTGTACCGGGTTTTAATGTATGTTTTAGATTGTTACGACGCGTAGATTAGAAGACGAGAATCGTTCGAATTTTTCTTGGAGAATCGTGGTTTCTAGTGCTGGGTTTCTTTCGCACGGAGAACGATCGCTGATGATAGGGTTCTTGGATGGTAACGAAGGCGATGGATTTAATTTGCGATACTGTTTGATGTTGCGACGACGCATTGACGATCGGGTTAATAATTTAAACCGAGGGGAATTATCGAAAGGAAAAATGAAATGCACAGTTACTAGAAATTGCCAGGTATCTCAATATCAGTATTCTTCCGCGAGCATCGCTTTGTATCCGCAAATGGAACGGAAACATTGTCAGAATTAAACATTTTAGTAATCAAGTACACGTTTCCCTGGAAACGTACGATTTCCGCGAGTGCGTCCAGGAAAAATATTCAAAATCGAATATCATTATGACTCCACTTTATTATTAGCGATGCCATTTCCCGGCAGCTTCGCCGATTCTCCTTTACCCTGCAATTTTCAAAGGATCATTTCTCCCCAGATGATTCTATAGAAATGCGACTTCCGTCTTCGACGACTCTTATTTACAGCCACGCGCCCCTCCTTTCAAACTAAAAAGTGACTCGGTCGCCGCGCGGCGAAAACGCTTTTCTCAGCAATATTTTGAAAAGTTGAAACTTCCGGCCGGTTGTAGTTCCATTATCCGACCGGGTATAATCCTTGCCAACCGCGGGGTCGCCGACGAACTTCGGAACTCGTCGATCCGCGTGACGTCGAAGACGCGAGAACTTCTTCTAACTTCGACGACAAGCAAAACTGAATCCAGAAAGAAATCGCTGGGTCTATCCTCGATTTTAGGGTCCATACGGGCGCGACGCGCTGACCCTTCCGACAGTGCTCCTAATTGCATTCATAGAGAAATTAGAACAAATTCCGTGTACGACTTGGATTGGAACACTTGAGATTGGACGGCTCGCAATCGGACAAAAGTTATGCCGCGATTCGGGGGTACGCGAGGAATCGTGCACGACGAGTGTTAATTATTGCAGCGCACGTACTGTAACGTGCGCAATGCGAGAAATTTATCGGGGAGGGCAATTCGTTGAAAATTGTACGCGGCACAGTGCAGATGCGAGGCATTTCAATCATCGATCCCGGGAAAATCGAAGTGCGAGAAACGTGCGCGGCAGATATTATTTGCACAAATTGTTAGAGTTTGCTCGTGCAATATTTACGGTTCCGTTTGATGAATATACATATGTACTTTAGGTACTGGCGCACGTATCGGACGGCGCAACTATTTACAGTGGAAATATACTTTGGAAACGGCGTTTAATATGTCAACGAGCGTTGATAGAATTTTTATTCGGATACCGGGGAACGAATTGACGCGTGGAAATATTCGCTGAGCATTCATTGGTTCCGGAATTTCACAATTCCGCGCGTGATACGAGTGTGAAATATCGCGATGACACTAAAGCTGTTACGGTTGAAATTTACAATACACTTTTAATGGGGAAGAGCCTGCTGTTTGGAGAGAAAATTTGTTCAATAGATTGCCCCCCTAGTGCCACAGATTTTTCATGGATGTATAATTTTCTTTTCGCAATTGTCGTACGCTGTCAATTGAAAACTAAATCGTTCGCAGACCAACGAAATTAATTCCATACGCCGAAATAAAGTGGCGAATTCCAGTCGCAATAAAAGTTGCATCTGTAATAACACACTCTGCAATGCACGTTTGAATTTCAATTTAATAAGAAACAATCGAAAACGATGTAAATGAACTTATCAATTTTCCCTACGCTTTGCTTTGCGGAGTTGATCCCTTTTGGCGAACGAACGGAACAACCATCGCGTCTTCTCTACACTAAATTTTCCAATTTATTTGCTCCTCTTCAACAAAAATTTCGCAAGTCTTTCACGCACGACACGAGAGAAAAGAAAATTCCGCCTGGGTGTAACACAAGTGTTCTTCAAACGCTATAATTCTCTCGGGAATTCATGCATTGTAGAACGTTCCTTAGTCGCCGGTATCTTGGCAATTATATAATTTAACGCCGCTTTAATGACGGGAAAAGCCGCTAGACGGTGTGCATTTAATACACGTCGTTGCGGACCGGTTTCATGGAAAAAGCACGTACCTTCTCGCGGAAATTAGTTTAATCTTGAGACGAAGACAGAACAATTCTTTGTGACGCGTTACCGCAAGATTCCCCTCTGTACTCCGTCGTTTCCGCTGTTTTATGGCTGCCGTAATTTTTTACAACCATTCGAAAGTTCGGGAAGTTCGGCGATTTCGTCGTTTAGCCCCGAAACGAAAATACGATAAATGGAAGAGCGCTAGTTAACTGCCACGAAGTTCGAGTAGTTGGTAATCGAGTGGCTAAAATAAATAAGAAACTGTGCCTTCGTATGGGTTCAATGTAAAGGCGTGACATTTTAATGTACGAATATTATTGGAACAGAATTCTCGAAACTCTCGAGATATTAATACGCCCGACGTTTGTTCCGGGTAATGCAAATATTTTATAATGGTTCGGCGGTATGGCGTTTCTCTTGGTCTGCCCAAATGGGAAATACGAAGATCTCAGTATGTAAACCAAATCGATTTCACATCGAGTCGAGAGATCAGTTGGGGATTGTAGAATCCCATAAAGATTATCCGCTGAATATGGAACGCAAGTTATATGATAGAATATACTAGTGTAAATGAAATCTGTGGATGTCACAGCAGTGTATAATGTTTTGATATATGCACAATAGTTTATCATAGATACGCAGATATTTCAGCTTATGAAATTATCATGACGCCAGAATTCTTAAGCCTTCGGAGATTATTATGAAAGGGACGTGAATGTCCAGGGTACATAGCATCCCATGGACTCTAAGTCTTCTAATCTGTACGGGGTTATACTCTTCGAAATTCAATGTTTCCAAAAGTTCCACGAGTTCAGAGACCAAAGATCTATAAAATCTCGAAGTTCCCGATGCTTCAGACTAACCTAGACCCAAAAGCTCCCCGAACTTGCGATCTGAAAAATGTCAAAGTTTCAAGAATTCGGGAGATCCCAGTGCACTCTCAATGAAACATGTCTGGTGCACCGTGAATTATATGTAGGTTTATAGTGACCCGCGTCTCGTCCATTACGAACTTGTCTTTGAAAACCGGGAGAATTCGGTCCTTGTGCCACGATATTCTCCGTGTGGAGCGTGTGAACGTTGTGTTCAAATAATTGAATGCTCAAAAATCCATGGATATTTCATCGACGCCGAAAAGCGCTTGCGACCAGCGTTAATATCGTAGGCACGAACGATCTATTAGATTAGAACGAATGATCTAAGCAGGAGACGAACATCATCGGGGGGAAAAACTGAATTTTCCTGGTAATTCGATTCATTGTCCAACGCGTACTGGGGAAATGAATCGAGGCTGTCGGAATGTCAGTCGGTTCAGGAAGAAATCGGCTCTTAATAAGTTCTCTAGATAGACTCTGGTGGATGCAGAGCTTGGGGAGATGTACATATTACTTGACACGTTCATTTTCTGAAGTTGGCTAACGTTATATGCGCTCCGTGGAACCTCGGCACATAGCTCGACTGGCCGACGAAACAGTTAGCGACTTGACTCTCCTCCCGGGGAATCGATTTTAAACGATGAAGCTTTAAATATTTTAGTATCTAATACGGATTGCTGCGTAAACCCTTTGCACAGGATTAAATAATTCAGTGTCGTATATGATCAGATAACGTATGCGATGTTAAATACGCGAAGGTTCTTTGAAAATTTTGGATGCAAACTCTTGGCGATGTATTTAAATATTTTGGAGAGCTAAGGCACCTAAAATATTGATACCGTGTTATCCTTATTATTTATCGGCAAAGTGATTTTCTTGCAGCAACTGTGAAATAATTTATTATTGATGATACGCTAATTGTGAATAAGAGCTAGCTTACGTTTAAACAATTAATCAAATAGCAATATATTTAACGCGACTGGTAATTCTTGTTCGAGGCTGATGGGTTTAAAAGTGTCTGCTTTACGCTGCGCTTGAGATAACGTCCATGCCAGTAAATATTACAGCTTGTACCATCTAACAGAAACTTGCTATTGTGAGGCTAATGCCAGAAGAGCAGGTAATTGAATTTCACAAGTTTGGGAAGATTCAATCTTCCCACGGTATTGTAGAAAGGTTGTCTTGCCAAATTTTATGGCTAACGCGATTGTACACAGGGTCCTGTATTAATAATCGCATTAATTAATATTTTCAAACGCTTGGCAGGTTTAGCATATAATCATTACAATATTAACGTTCTGTTCATTTATATTGACGTCTGTTAATTATGCATAAATAATTGACATCGTGTGACGATTAATTTTCAATGTTCGTTTGTAAACAACAGTCTGACTCAAGTACTGTATGTCGTAATATTTAGTACAATTTATTTTAATCGAAATGGATTCACCTTTTAAATATTAAGAGATCGCAGACTTTCTCGGTTGGATTTCGGTACTTAGTGTTCCGTCTGACCGCGGTTTAACCATGACTACTGTCAGACCATGCCTGCTTCTGACTACTGTCAGAATCTGGCAGCTACGATCCTTTCTCGTGTTTCAGTTTCCGTACAGATCCGCAGTGATGCCGGCATCCATCATTAT
The DNA here is from genome assembly GCA_948146005.1 of Nomada fucata. Classification (NCBI taxonomy): domain Eukaryota; kingdom Metazoa; phylum Arthropoda; class Insecta; order Hymenoptera; family Apidae; genus Nomada; species Nomada fucata. Next base: position 8,818,495 of record OX411275.1, on the reverse strand, counting down.
CTAAACTAGCACAGATTTAATTGCCGCATACTCAATCCGTTTAATTCGTTAATTAAGGGGAGAGCAGTCTTTCTCTTTTAAAGGTAGCAGAGTTCAGAATTTATTATTTTATTTAGAAAATAATTGTTTGCGGAATTACTGTGTTGGATCCGAAATTGTGTATTTTAGCAGTGCTGTGCACAAGACGTAACTTTTTGAGGGAAGTTATATTGGGAATTATTAATACTCTTCTTTATATGAAAATTCAAATATATCGGATTATACTCGATTTGCCGTCGATTTCTTTGTCCCAAAAATTCCTTTTTCTTTCTCATAATTACCTTTTCTATCTTTTCCTTTTTACATTTATTCGTCATTACTTTTCCCCTCTTCCGCCAAACCGAAACCGGTCGCGTTGCAGTACGTGTATCGCATTTATACACACGTACGTACCGACATTGTAAATCCAACAATTTAAAGTTGAAATCGAATCGCGCGATTACACGCTCGTACACAGACAGCGGGAACTCCATTTCGCTAATTGCACCTGTGATTTGATTGTCCGGTCGAAAAATGGATTCAGATAAACCTGGAAATTTATGTAACCATTGCGCACACACTGAGGATGGTGTAGGAGGTACGATCTGTTCGGTGCCATTCGTTACGCGTTAAATAGAAAACGATAACGAGCGGGCGAGTGATATTTTAAACGGCAGCGTGCAATCGACAGATTGAATAGCGCAAACGATCGGTCGATTCGGTTTTTTATTTTCTTTTTGTTCGTGTCAATGTTTGTTCCGCAATTACGATTGTGTTGGACGATCGTTCGACGGAATCCCCGCTAGTCATTCCTGTCGATTCTCATTTTCCTTCAATCCCCGGGAATACTAGTTGGTTCTGTTTAGAAGTTCGTGTAATTTCGTGCATGGAACGCGGCTACATAGTCCCTTACAATTTATCGGGGAGTAAAAGTAAAAGTAACAGCGTTCTCTGATCGAACTTCTTTGAGGATTGTTCGAGTATTAAACGGACGAACCGACGAGCGAAAATGTTGCCTTTCAAAAATGATGGTTTTGGCGTAAAATTGTTAAAAATTTCACGCTTCGAGACGGTGAAATTGAATAAGAAAGCAGACTAAATAATCGAGCGCCGCTGCCCTCCTTCTAATTACGAGGCTGATTCGATTGCCTCGACGAGAAATAAAATCGCGGAAGGAAAATTGCTTCATTTTTAATAGGCGAAATTTCATGCACAAATGAACTTGATAACGCTCGACATTTTTTTTTTGAGACTCTATAAATTATTGTTTCATAACGATTACGTCTCCTACAAACAGATTATAATGTCTGAATTGTTTTTAATATGTAAATATGTAAAGGTTCAGACCTGGTGCAATAATATATTATAGTTTAGCATTATACAAAAAGTATAAAACTCAAGAAAAATTGGAGTTTGGGTCTGTACAGACATTAGGAACGAGCGACAACTGTTTATTCTCAAGCAAGAAAAAATTCTTTACATTTCAATTCAATTTTCAATTGTCATTTCATTGTATTTAACTGTAACATTATAAAAGAAAGCTATAAGGATTATCCATTTTAGGCCAGCACTTTTTCTACGAAATATTAGATAAAAACATATTGCAATCTTATCTAAATATTTGTTTTATACGTCATGCAAATTAATACAGTTTTCGATTAAACTAAAATAAAACGAATGCTCGTAAACGCCGTGTTCTACCAAACGAAATACACGTGGAATCGGTTCCGGATTTGCCAGTAATCGATCAACACTCGAAACGAAAGCAAAGCGAATTCGTTCTTCTATTGACTGTAGGAAATCGAAGCTTCGTCTCGTGGTTTCAACAGAGAGATTGAAAGAAGACGCATATCTTTTGCAGTTTCGAATCAGTACAATAGAAAAATTAGGTTACCTCTGTACGAGTTCACAAGCTCTCGTCTCCGTAGGCGAAATTAGATTGCACTCTTCTTCTTCCACGTCAACCGACTTTATCCTTTGAAATGAAACTATTGACCTAAAGCAATAAGGCATCGAAATTTGTATTTTTCGTTTAACATTTGCAATTTCGTCGCTGTTGGAACGCTTGCGAAGCAAGGGGCCAGAGAGCTTTAAACAGGCGACAAACTAAGGGAAGAAAATCGAATTAATTATCGCGGAAATTTTATTGGATAGCATTCAATGCCTGTTTCGTATTTAATTTTCAGTTACGATCGAAATCAATTGTCGAATGTGTTATTGGGCCTTCTAATTATTATTCACAATTATTCTGCATTGCGGATTACTATGGTCCGAAACATTGGCGATGTACAGGCATTTATTCAACAAGTTACAGTTCCTCACAGACTTCAACCCTCTTCTGAAACCGTCTTCGGTTCTTTGAAAGAGTCGCATTCCTGGACACCAAGACACTCCATAGGTTAACTTCTTAACGCAGGCTAACATACAAACGAACGAAATGATTAGACCGTGCAGAAAATTTCTTTCCGTCCAAGGATATTAAAGAGACCCCGTAGATGTTTTTCACATCGCTCTGTCGCTTTGCAATTATTCTTCTTGCGATCGTGCGAAAAACTCTTACAGGGGATGCAAGATGTGCACTCGCCGCGGCAGTTGGAATAAATTTAAGGGAAGCCCGCGTGCACACGCTTATGGAGCTACTGGAAATATATAAAAGTTCGATTTATCAAATTGAGACGGACGCTTTTCTCCTGGGGCGCGACACTATCGTAATATTTTGATCGATAAACCGTCGATCGTACCTCGCGGCGCTGGCGCGATAATGGCTTGTCACTCACAGCCTGTCAATTTTCGTTACCAGCTTGAACGTGCAAAGTTCAGTTTCTGGTGCGCTCAGTGCTGTCACGAGGATTAGAGTTTCATGATTATACAGATTGAACTTGTCGCTACGAACTGTACCATCCTGTCGTTCGTTAATTAAATTTTATGCGTGTCTCTGAGATAGCATGAACTCCGTAGCATCGACCCCCTGAATCGCTGTTTCATCGGGAATTGTACGCACTGGTGCCCGAGAAGGCCAAGAATTTTCGAAGAGGAAGAATGGGGCATACTTGTTACAGAATGCATGGAAAAAAAGGAAAAGAAAATAACACTGGGTTGATCAAGTTTGTTTCAGAAATTCTACCTGGCCCTCTATACTTCCTTGACGGAGCCCCTTTGTACCATCGTGTCTTTTAACCTTTCCAAAACTATTTATCTGGAAGAGCATAAAACAATTTCAAAGTAAAGCTATGCATCGCAAGTCCCACAGAAAAGAATATTTTGCGTTACGCTGCCTCAAAATTTTATTTCATACAATAGAAACGAATAAAATAACTTATATTACATTCTGTTATATTATAGTATAGACTCGGATCGTAACAGAAAATTAACCTCAAGTTTGTATATATTCAATTAGTATTAACACTTGCTTTAAAGAATTAATATTGAACAACCAGTTTTTAAATACTGTAATGTTAAATTTAAAAAATGTATCTAGTCACAATGATGAATGCATCGACTTGCAAGACACTGTTGATGGAATCCATTTGTATTGGAATCACATAACATTCTATAGCGTTGATTCTCTATAGAAAATTCCAGTCTCGTGTCCAGAACGAAGAGTATTAGGGTCAAGATTGACCTGAAGTTGTAACTCTTGCCATTGATGACAGACATGTTGTACGATTTGAACCTAATGATACTGGCGTCATTAGATTTGATATGGACTACCTGCACCACTTGAGGAGGATAACAATAGAGTTACAAGATTCAATATTGATGATCGTCATGGGACTCGATATCGACTCGGTTGAAACGATTATATTTAGGGGATGAGAGGTCCAATAATTTTAACGTGACAGGCCTTGGTATCAACGATGCCAGGGTTACGGTAATGTCTTTGAACTTTGTACTGGCAATCTTGTGGATTTGTGAATGATCGAAGAAGTAAACTAATAGAGCATGCTTGAATTTTCTTAATGGCGTTGCTGTAAGAAGATTAAACATAGGAGCTACTATAATAGAACGTCATATTTATTTAATAACGACAATTTTTTTACTTCGAGGAAGTGCAATTGAACTATTCATTACCGACATTGAGGTTTATATCGGAACTTTATTTTTTGGATATCGTTTTAATGTAAAAACATCAATCTTTAAACACTGCATACATTTAAATAAACAAATTCGAAGCTGTAATACATTGTCCATCGATCTCTAGATTGGGCAACATATTTTTTCATACGAATATTATCAACAGATTTAAGAGTAGCGTATTCAACTAGCCAGAATAATGCTCTATTTCAATCTAAATTAATCGCGAGACACCGGCAATCAATAAATAACAATTCAAATCTCTCATGCGAAGTAGTTCCACCCATTAAAGCCGGTGTAAGGAAGTTTCGTAACCTCTCGCTTTGGCGTAGATTAGAAATTCGCGTTTCACACGCGCACACGTGGGACAATCGCTTAAACTATTTAATACGGGAGTGCAGAATGACTGAACGAATGCATTAATCCTGTTTCTCGTATTTCAATCATATTCAATCAACAAAATATACTGCCTTTATGATATTTCTGTCTCTATTTGCTCAAGCGTCATTTAATACGACGAACAATTTCCAATAATATTCTCAGTTATATTAAATATCTAAATTGTGAAATGCTTTGTACGAGATGTGCAGAGTATATTTTCTCTAATATCGAGGTAAAATTATTTCCAGATAAATTCATGCACTTGTATTAAAACACAATCGATAGGTTACATTACTTCAGTTCACTTTATAAATGTTTGTCTAAATTATAACGTTTAAGAAGAAAAAAAGAATGGAAGCGTGCGTTTAACAGTTCACATTTTAATTCTTTTATTTTCACGCACTCTTCAACTCTTCAACGCAGCTAATCGAGTTGAACTTGGATTCAATAATATCAAAGGAGGCCGAAGGGAAGACGATGAAGGAAATAAAGGACATCTGTCGAAACTTTCTGTCTCGACGTGTTCCAGATATACTATGTATCGAAATTATGCTAAGTGGATCCAGTTTCTTCGATGGATATTGAACAGAACACGTGTTATCCATTTATGTAAACTGCAGAGAGATTCGAAAATTAAATTATATGTAGACGTGAGACGTTTACGGTAACGACTTGAATGCAGCAATTTGAGCAGGTTTGACGCACTTTGGAGAACATTCAGACGACTGTATCAGAGAATACCTGAATACGTCTATGTATGCATGGCATTACAGAGACCCTAGGAAATTACTGTTAAGGTACGATTTTTCTCCTAGAGAAAGGTCTTGACAATAAGGTGTTTTCAACTAATTGCAAATCAAAATGCAGGTATAATAACGAAACAAGAATAACAAACATTATGATAAAGAAATAACAAAATGTAATGATCGGGCAGAAGTTGAATACTTTGAATTTCCACGACCCAGTAGAAAGAAGTAAAAATGTACGAACTGTACGTCACCCTGATTAATATAATGTAACGCAACGCTAGAAGGAACAGAGCACGAAAACAAATTAGAGAAATGCCTCGGGAAACTCTCGAATGCCTTATCCTTCGATCCAAAACGGAATAGCAGGATCTACAAAGGAGAAGAAAAAATCACACCAAGTAGCAGAAACCGTGCTTTAAACTTTAGTCGTAACTTCTGAACTTGAATCCATGCAATCCCGACCGGGGTAAACGACGCGCATCAGAAACTCTATCCGCGTTCAAATTGACAAGCAACCGTGTTCTGTCGTGCTTCTGTGTCGGTACTAATTTCCAGATTCCTGGCTCACCAACTGGAAATTTACGATCGTTCCGAATGCATGATTGCTAACTTTATAATTCTATTCGTTGACTATTGATTGCGTGGTTCGGGCGCCAGCACAGATGAAGCTTCGCGCGTTCGATTGGTTTATAATTTCCTACCCAAAATTTATGGTAATCTCCGTGTCCCTTTCGATCGCCAAACATCCGAAATACTTTTCGCTACCGTCGTTCGTTTGTGTTCTGCATTAATCGATGGAAAAATTGTATAATCGTTGCATGTTAAACTGCGAAACATTATTTAGTTATTGCCATTAAAAATGTTCTACCATTGAATACGCTGTTCGACGTTCAAATCTGAATGGAGATATGATACAGTCGGTAATTATGTTGCGACGATAAAGTAAACGGTGGGAATGAAGGATGAATGAAAAAGGGCGAAAAGAAAGGGTAGAGCACGTTTCCCCAGGGCCTACTACGAGACTCCTCAGTAAGGCCATTTATTCTCGGGGCCAGATGTGTTGGCCGATCAAGGCAATGAAGAGGTAAAAATCACCATTCCGCAGGGGGGCAGGTAGATGAATGTTGCCCTGGAAGGGAAAGGATGAAGAGAATATATCGGCCTGGCGAGAAAGATAAAGTTCACGTTATAGAAGTAGATATGCCCGACGTAATGTCTGTTTGTAGCCTGCAAACCACTGCATAATGCAACTCTCGCTACGGACTTTTCGGCACCAAAAAAAGCACAACGGTGACATGGCCTTGACCCGCCAATAAATTTGATCCCGAAAACAGCAAATCGGTGGTCTATTGTTAGATACAGGAACAGTCGAGGCAAAACGGCTCGAAAGAACAGTTAAATCATACTTTCTGAGATTACGTGACAATCGTGCTAATTACTATGCGGTAATATTTTCATTTGAACAGTAAATTTTTATACATCGTGGTATACCTGAAATTGGATTTTACGAATTTAGGAGACGTCGTAAGAATAATGGTAACGGTGAATTATTGAAAGAAATTAAACGGCGAACATCTCTATCGCTGATTGCATGAACACTACTGTGCAGATAATTGAAAGTTCTATAGATAAAGAAAATTTACGTGCATGTTTGTTAACGAATTTATCTGCGCCTTCAGTCTCCGAAAATACATCTCAATACCCCTAGAGTTCCATTTATATGAACGACATTTCACTGAAACACCGTTGTCCGTCAATCTGGTGATATGCTTGCTTATAATAGCTCGGATGCAAACAGCAGAAAATCGCATAGGAATGAGCGCACGTACGTTGCAATCTATTTATCCGTACGCGAACTTCTGGTTATCTGAACGAAAACATATAGCCAGCCGGTGGAAAACAGTGGAGCGTTGTTACATGAATGATCCGGTTATACGAACTGTTTTGCCCCCCATGATGCGCCCGAATAAATGGAGTTCTGCTGTAACTAAAATTACTGATGCGGGGGTGTAACACGTGTCGGCGACAAAATTTTGCGCCGTGTCTAATTACAGAAGTAAAGTATCGTCCAAGTTACCAGACATTAATCTGAATGGTATCAGGTGCACACGATTCACGTGCTTAGTCTAACAGTGAGTCTATTTACGTCTGTGCCTGTATGATTCTTGTCTATATGTCTCGGATACAGATACCTTTCTACACCTGCCCGTCGATTCAACGCATTCGTCATTTCAGTCATTACTGTTTAACGTTGGGAGCAGAAAAAGTGGCACGAACAGATAAGAAGATCCATGCATTCTACCGATGGCGAGTAAAATTACTTAAAATACAGCGCGTGTGTAACTTCGTCGTGAAGCGATGACGCCGATGAAGCAAGCGAATTTGCAATTTAAACGACACCGAACGAAAATGAAACGAGATTTTGAGACCGGGTTGAAAAATTCTAATAGAGCAAACATGTTAGTCATTTCTCCGGGTGCAAAGTGGCATGAAGTGGGGCTGATTATTGCTCGAGTTTAAACGCCTTCGTTAAATAGCTGGCGCGCGTAGAGGCAAAGTCGCAAACCGTTTAAACGTCTATTTAGCAGGGACCATGGACCGGAACAGTGGAACACTCGACGTGTACAATCTTTTTTGGACTTAACTTGGACCCGTGCGGACGATCGTGTATACTGCATTTCAGACAGAGGATTATTTAACGCTCTGTTCTCGCCTCGTGAATTTTCGAACCGACAACGTCTGCCAACGCTCGAGGATCCGAGCGAGCAAGCAACGAACAACGTCTGCGTAGAATATTTTAGCATTAATTCTGGGCAAGGTGGCCGGTTGCTTAATGAAATCGTGTCGCAAATCAACCGGCGCAGTTTAGGCGCTAGATCTCTCGCTATAACGCCCTCGCCTGTCTTCGTTTCTTTCGGCTTTGTTAGACAAATTTATTACGTTCCACGTTCATCAATTTTGTAGTCTTTTTTTTAAACATGAATAGGTAGCATGCGAGTCACAGGCGAAGTATTAGAATAGTACTAGAAAAAGTAGCCAAAGATATTACTTCCAACTAATGCCATTGTGAAGATCGTTGAATGTTGAAACTAAAGAGTGTGGGCGAATTAAAAGTGGGCGAGTTTGAGGGAAAGGCAGATGTCCCGATAAAAAGGGAAATAACAATTACGAGCAATAACAATAATAGCTGGCTGTACTTTGCACGATTGGCGATACGGAACGAATAAAATTAAAAATAGAGGTTCTGATCATATAATCCAACGGAATATAAGTATACCTATATAATATAACGAGATACGCAAACCCCTTGGGTAAAATATTGAGGAATTTGTCCAGACTTCCAGAGTATTCCAATTTATTTGTACAGAACTTTGACGTCTTGCGATCTCCATATATCCTGCGGGACTTTGCATAGATGTGTCATGACCGGCAGCACACCGATGCATTTCACAGAGTGCCTCGTTGCATCTGGCATTATTAGTGGTAGGTCAGAGTGCTCTCTGTTTGATAAAACCCGTGCACCGGCGAACGTGAGATTGGATTAACGATCGTTATGAGGAGCATGCGACGGGCTTCTGTCCTACAATGACAGTCGGATTCGATTGGCACAATGAGACTGTAGTGACGAGGGAATAAGAGGGTGGAATAGAGAGGGAGGGAGAGAGAGAGAGAGAGAGAGAGAGAGAGAGAGAGAGAGAGAGAGAGAAAGAGGGAGAAGCTAAATAGCAAATAATAGTCGCGGCCCACGCGTTGAACACTCGTACATACAACACTTGTTGCTGAGAATTTCAGTTGAATCGTTCCTAAGAATTGTCTACGTTTTCATTCGGGTGACTGATCGATAGAGGCTTGTTGAAAAGTGTACTGTCCACGTACATCGAACGTAACATACATTTGCTTCAAAGTGTATTTGACACACGACAATTCTTTGTTCTAGCATTTCACTTTTGTCTCTGATAAAACGAACCAAAATTATTATCCAGCATTTATACGGGGACTAATTCTATATTATTATCCGGTGTTTACAGCGTTACCTTTTCACTTTTCATTTTCCCTCTACATACAAGGTATACATATCTCACGATTCAATTACATATTCATCTGAAAACTGGCGCATCGATATTCCCGTAAAGGGATCACTTCCTTAACTTCGCCACGTGTCTAATCGAAGTTGCAAGGAAACTGTGATAAGTTCCGCGGGAACTTTCCAGCACACATTCTTCAAGAGCTACCCACCGACGTCTCTGACAGGATATTCGAAAGCCTCCGACATGATTCGTCGTCGCGAGGGGACCCTCTTTGAAACGAAACACCGTCGACCCTCTCTCGAATTACTTTCACGCTGAAATTACTTGGGTCGCGCCTCGGGGTATTCGTTTAAACTGCAAGCGCTTCAGAAAAGATAACTGACGCGTCTGCGACTCGCTTTCGCGTTCACCGTGATGCGCTTGAATTTATTGGCCGACATTTAAATGCTGACTTTCGACCGAATTACTCGCTTTAACAGACGAAGGGGGATCGACGGCAATTTGTTGATTTTGATAGGCGTGGAAGAATTTGCGTCGCTTTTAAGCGGCACCTTTCATTGCTCGTTTCGCGCCCCACAAAATCGGTCGAAGTGGAAAGATAGGGAAAGTTGTTTCCCGTGTTGATGCAGAAGCGAATATAAACTGTTCGAAACTGATACCTCTTTCATTGGGATCGGATTGAAATGAAATGTTAATTAGTTTTGTTTTTCAATGATTCGCCCGGAATGACCGGAGGACAATTGGACTTTTATAATTCGTGAAATGTTTCATTCATTTCAACTCGCGTTACTTTATACGTATAGGACGTATGTTCGTGTGCGCGGTTTAAAATCTGTTACTAAAACGGCCTTCTGTCTGAATCCTTATCTGTTATGAAAATTCTTCTTAATTTATACAGAGGGAAATCATTATTTTCTATACCTATTCCAGTTTCGTGTGAAACATATTTCTAATCTACTGCACCCTTTGTTACTAAAACAATCGTTGAAAAAATGTAAAAGCACGTTTTTGGTTATAGTCGAAGAAATGTTGAATGTTTTTTAATTGCACGCATCCCCCTTGGTATATAAAATTTTATTGCAGAGTTCGGGAACTTGAATTACGCTCCGGTTTATCTTGGTCACGATTCGCCGAGTTGCGCGAATTCATTTTTGATTAGGTCTTTGGCACAACTTTTCTAATATTAAATTTCCTCCTCATTATCGCCATCTGGTATTCCCGAATCGACTCGCCAATAGTGATTTAAAGAGAGACGCTTCCGCTGCGATCGTGGAAAAGTTCCTCGCCTGAAATCTGTCTTCCATTTCCTATTTTACTTTTTGCCTTTCGAAGTTTTGCGGTATTCGAATAACATCGTAGCAATATTCTTCGACTTTTAAGTTGCCTTTGTGAAACTTTGAGAACGAGTTCTCTTCCATCGAACTGGGGTTCACTTGTATTAAAACAGAACTAATGAACGCAAAGGTATTCATAGTTTCTTTCCGCTGGAATATTCCTGAGGCATGTACCGGCATATCTATGGCTACCATAAATTCTCGTTTTGCAACTGTCGCCCAATATTTTATTCACCGCTCGAAACGTTTATTTGAAAGCATTATCGTGTACAGCCTCGGGTATGAACGTTGGTGGCGATTAAAAGCTCGATAGAATACTAGCCTCCGCTATTATCGTTTAAAAAATCACAGCTTGATAATAGACATGAATATTTTCATTTTACGGAAGTAGGAATAGTAAGTGTAATGCTGCGTGAATTGGTAGCGCTTGTATGTACTTCGCTTGTATAGAATGAACGCGTGTAATTCACGCGAGTGATATGTACGTGAACGTACCCAACATGCACTCGGATAAATGTGCTGGAGGAACGAGTGTTTTAAGAAAATTGTCCTGCATGAGGCGACCCTGTGATTCGAGCGAAGAGACGCTTCATAGTTCTACTTTCCTTTTCAGACAGCATATTCCGAATATCGGCAATTCTCACATTTGTCGATGTTTCGTATAAAAAAAATCTGTTGCTTAATATGGCGCAAAGAATGGGAAAATATTAAAAGGGAAAGAGAACAAAAATTTTTAATATTTCGCGCGATATAGTAGTAAAAACTACTCCGAATATTTCCCGTGCAGACGCACGATATACTTTTATTCAAATTATGCATCGCTCGCACCGACACACAAATTCTATTGACACAAATTAATCCGCAAGCTCTATACTCGTACCTCGTTGTTCTTACGTGGCAAGTATTTTTTTTATCAGGTTGACCCGTGGCCCCCGACGTCCATTATCATCCATTCTATTCCTCATATTATTACCCCAAAAATTCACTTCCATTGTAAAAACACGAAGGGGCGTGAACGGCACGTCGGAAAAGTGTACGATCGATGTGAGGGAACCTGAAAGCTCTGTCTTTATAGCATACGTACAAAGAAAACAGTTTTTACGGGGTACCGGTGCTTTTATATCGACGAGGACGTAACGGGTATCCCCGTCCGAATGAAGTTTCGCCACGTGCATACGGTAACAACCGTCTGTCCCTAATCTAGAATATTTTAGAACGTAAAATACATAACGCGGCTGTCCCACGAAGAATGTCGCAAAAGGTGTCAACTCGCAACCAAGAATTTGCGCAACCAAGTATTCTATCGAGTGCTGGGAAATCCGTGGCCCGCGTGGTCGCCGCTCAAACAAAATACTGTACAATGAAACTTCGCGTACCCCTCCCGATATTCGCGAGGACATAAAAAATAAATCACTCGAAATAAACGCGATCGTCCGCGCAAATGCAAAGCACTCATCTCTTAATCAATCCTCTCCGCATGCACGCCGGGCGGTGGGTTGTATCTCGCCGTTCCCAAGGATCATCCCCTTACCATTCACCGTCGTGCACGAGGGCAAACACCAATCACCCGCGTTCCTTCCCCGTTCAACGGATTCGAAGAATCGCCGAAAGCTTTCGCAAACAGAACCGCTTACCCACGCACGACAGAATGGAATAATCGTCCCGTGCAATTTCCGTCCCCGTTTCCTCGGAGCGTCCCGACGCCGCGCGACGCCCGAGACCCGACGCACGGGCGGAATTCGAAAGCTCGCGTACCAGATTCGCGGCGAATGCGTGGCGCGAAAAACACGCTCGTCGAGCGAGCGCACGCGGCCAAGAAAATACAGCGGCGCAGGGCGTCGCGATACGTGCGTTCGTCCACCGGTTTTCCGGATAGGGTGGCAATTTGGCGGCGCGGCGCTTGCGCCGCAAGGCGGGTCCAGGTCAACGGCAAGAACCTGGTCTAGTCGCACGACGAGCGTCCGACTAGTCTGTTGGCGTCGCGACGTTCTGCAAGCTCGCGAGTTCGTCCGCTTCTGCCCCCTCCAGAACCCCGCGGCGAACTAGGGAAGAAGCAACAGGACGAAGCCGAAACGCACCGGTCGTATATAAACTTGCAGCGCGAACCGTTTCTTTTCTCTCTCCCTCTTTATCTCTATTTCTCTCTATTTCTCTCTATTTTTCTCTCTCTCTCTCTCCCTCATCCGCGAAACGAGTGGGTGCTGGGACTGTCTTATTGAATGAACGGCACGCGGGGGTATTTGATTCGCAACGAGGGCGTGAAAAGTGGTGGGAATTAAGGGTGAACTGTCGGAGAGCGCGTGTGTATTCTGGTGACTGTTGGAAAGTTCGGCGATGGATGAACAGGTTTACTTCGGGCTCGTTCTAGCGGTGGGATAATCGATGATTGCACGGGTTGGAAATGCAGTGATCGGTGAATCGACAGGACGAGTATGTAAGTACGATGTAACGGCGGTTGTACTTCGGTGTATCGGGGGCTGGTGACAAGGCGATCGTTTTGGAACCGTTCGATGGACAGCGGTGAAATGGAAGATTAGGGAGAACTGCATGGACCGTACACTGAACGTTCTCGTTCGTCGATCGGGAAGAAGAAGAAGCGGCGACCGGGTAGACAGTGCATTGTCATTCGGGGAGTCCCCTAAGAAAAGCTCGATCTAGGGAAGACTGCGTTTCGATCTACGTCCACTCGGTTGTACAAATATCGAGAGAAAGCCGTAGGAACTTTGAACGGCAGGAGATTGACTTTGCGTATGCACTGTGGCACAGAAGGAGCGTTGAAACGGTTACCAGGTAGACAGAAGGTCGATGCACCTGTTTTGTTTTCACTCTCCAATTCAATGGTAATAGCTCACACGGTCAGCTGGAACAGTGTCGTTGAAACAGAGCAGTTTGCGCTCGAGTGATGTGAGCATAGTTGTGGTAATACTCGGCGAAATTCCACGAGAGATGATCCAAGCGTTCAAGGATCGCCGATCGATCTGGATATAGAGAAATTCCAAGGATACTGGCATCCCCGTATCTGCTGCGCTCAGACAGCATCGCGTGTCATGGCTCGAACAGGTACGTGAATTTCACCTTTCTTAACTTTAATGCTCCGCGCTGGTGTAACCGCCCGGCCGTCCATGTAAGTTGTGCGGCCTGGCGTCGGTGGGGGTTGGAAGGGGGTGTAAAAGCGTGTTAGCTGAAACGGTGAAAAGGAAATTGGTTCGTATCGACTTCTATTTCAGTTAGTTTGTCGGCGGGACCACATGGCCCGCGCTAAGAAAAAGGTTCGGACGAGACGGAGTCTTTGCATCAAAGAAAAAGTTTTCAAACGTACTCGTACGTGTCGATACGAGATATAGCGGCGCGTGTGCTGCACTCCGATACACGTACGGCTATACACGCTCGTACGATAATTCTTTAATCGTCTGGAGTTGAGACTTCGATAGGAGAGGCGGAGAGGGTTGTCTGTCGCCATATTAACCTCGAACCGAGCGGATGTCGAGGTCAGCGGCTCGTCGTCAGACGCATCGAACGGGTTGTGATTACTTATTGAAATGTTTGACGGTTTTCTTTCGACATGGTTCATAGGAGGAGTTTATTTCATGTTCGGGTAAGAAGAATTGGAAATGAGACTTCGTTTTCGAGACTGTGCGCGCTAACATTAGAAAAATGTCTTATAATCTAGAATTGAGAATTTGACGAAGACGCGTTATCGAATCCAACTCTAAAGATGGAAACAGTGAGCCATATTAAATTGATGTATATAAAGTAAGGGGCACAGAAAGGGTCCACGCAAAAGGGCTTCTATTCTATAACGTGGAAAGTATCCCTTGTTGCAAAGTTTGTGAATCAGAGCATCTCCGTTACTATCGTATTTGTTTTCTCTTGAACCTAGCCTGTTTTCTAGTTTGACGGATTTGGGGTGGGCACATTTTAACGTACATGTATTATTGTTATTATTTGCTGCCTGCGATGTGTAGTAGGAAATAATTGTTAAAAAAAACTCGAAGGAGGAAATTACATAGTATTGGCGACGTGAACTACATACGTGAACTTAATTCGTATATACCGCAGGATATATTTTAATTGAAATATGTGATGCGCGTTAACACCGCATTCCCATTCAACCATTTTCAATTTTCATCAATCTACTCGTGAAGTATAATTTTTCTGTTCAGTAGCACTCTAAAGTAAACTACGGAACTGCCTGGTTATGAATGTATTTAATGAGCCAGTATAATTTTATTATAAAGAGATCGTAAGTCTCGCATTATTCTTGAATAAAAAGAAGTCTTCTATGGGGATTTCATTCATATCTTACTGCGCATTTAACTATTCTGCATTACACTATGAAATTATTACACTAAACGCGTTGCAGATAATACTATTAAAATAATATCTTTCGAACGCTGCTTAAAAGTTGATGTTTATTGCACGCATATATTGCAACGAATGTGCGAACGTGTATAATAAAATTATACCATTTTCAACGCGCGACGTGCTTCAATTGATTTTTCAACTTCGAATATTACTGGGCGTCGCTCAGCGTAGTTTCGAAACTCAATTAAAGCGAACTTAAGTGGAGGAAAAAAGACGATCGATCCGTATCATCGGGGTTCTCGACATTATCAAAAGTGTAAATAGGAGACACGAAATTAGTAATCAAGCGAAGAATATTGCTACGCATTTTTGTGGACTAAATATCGGAGTACCAACGATGAATATTATTCCTGTAATGTTTAATATAAGACGTACTAATATTTTATTATTATTCGCGCTAACTGTGCACAGTGTATTTAAGCGGAACAAGCATGTTGCAAGCTTTTCTTATATGAAGATATTAAACTAACGATCCATCCCTTTATTTTTGTTGCCTGCTACTGTTTGAAATCTTTTTGGTATATTTTCTATCAAGTATTCCGATATTCATGAGCTACCGTCAATTTTTCGTTATATCTTGGATCGTCGGGTTGTTGGAATATTTTCTTTTCCCTTCTTATTATTACTAGATAACAGTATAATCGACGATACATTATCCATTATGAACTACTCAAACATTGTAATTTACTCGTAATATCCTGGATTCTATGTGAATGACCAGCTCCTTTCTACACGAATCAACCCCGGCACAAGATTGCGCCACCTTCAAACTTCGTTGTTTGTTTAACTCTAGATAGGCGATGTATTTCCTCTGTTCGATTCCAGTTTCAGAATCGTCCGAGGACTCCAACTGTTTATCTTAGTCTCATCAGACCAAATACTTCGTTTTCAGTTATCAATGTTTCGTACATATTTACGAATCGTATCCATAAATTTATATTTCCATTCGAAAAAATGTATTCTTGTTGTCTTCCCTTTTGGTATCAAATCTTCTTTATTCGATGAACGACGTACTCTCCATTCGCTGATTTTTTGACTGAATTTCTGACCAGCGATTTTTAGTCTTTTGATAAGACTAAACTGCACATGCTAAGGTGCAATCGTCTAGCTCTAGGTAGCGTCGAAAGCACACCCATAAAGCTTTCTAATCGTTGCTACACCTCTGCGGGTTACTTTGCATATTTCTGCAACTCTTCACAACTATCCATTATTGGAAATTGAAATACTGTTCTTCCTTAAACTGAGCGGCTTCGTCTTATGTTTCTGTTTCGAAAACGGTTGCCTAAAAGAAATTTCTGGAGACCTCGATTTCTTACGACGCGATGTACGATTGTCAATTTAAGATCGTGAACGTTTGCATTCCCTTATTTCATCTAAAAAGAAATTGCAGCATTTATTAGCCAGTTCAGTATTAATTTAACGTCGCGTGTTTACTTTCTTGCTCGTCACTGTACATATATAGATACTACATGCAACGTGTGGCGAAATATCCTCTACGAAATGGTTTAAATTTAGATGGGCGATTTAATCACGCGAAAAACGGGAATAACCCCGGCTTTGATTCCCTCTGCATACACGAGAGCTTCGAAACAAATGGAAATATCATGGTAATGCTCCATTATTTATCATAGTGCCGTTACAAAAACACACGCGACGTCTTCGAGGCTTTCGAACGCCGTGTTCGTCATGAATTCGTTTATTGCTATTCGCGAGTTTTCTGTTGTGCGAACCATGAAAATCTGTTGGCTGGATAAACGAGATTCTTAAGTCCTTAAACATTGGTACTTTTTGTGCCGAACAAATGAAAGCGATATAATGGGCGGCTAATTTGAAATACAACATATATATAGATAATATATAGATAATATATGGATAACATTTCGAGTTTCTCTTCAAAGACTGAAACACTTTGCGAGCGATATAATAACCATGAAATAACGAAGTAGGTTGATGAAAGACATCGATAACGTATAGCCTGAACAAATAAAAAAATATTCCAACAGAAAAACCCAGACTCCAAAAATAAGTATCATTTTAATATTATTAAGTACAGCTTGACATATAACAGTATTAACACCGATAATTGCAGCGCCGTAGAAAATGTGTATTCTAATGAATGGTGGTACTAGAATACCCAAGGCCACCAATATCGTACCAACAAACGTTAATAATTAATAATTGTATACTGTAGCTTTATATTCTTGGATATCTATACGTTTGTTTTTTTCTTGAATTACGTTTCTCTTCGCTTAATGTAATGCGGCACATCTTTCTCACAAAGCTCGCGGGAATTACGAGTCGGAATAATTCAGAAAGCGCAGTCGAAAGAAAAGTCAGCGGTAGAACTGCTTGTTTGAAAGGAGGAGATAGAAGGCAGGAGAGTTCTCTTTCCTGTGGTGGCCGAATTAACGAGATTTTATGACCGATGGGGAATTATCTGGCTGGAAGAATGAAAAGGGCCGTATAAAATAAAATGGTCAGTATTCTTTTTTTCCATTCACCCAACCCAACATCCCAACATCCTAAAGGGTAGCTTTTTAAAGGCTACTTTAGCTCCTTTGAGAATGCCGTTTATATCGCGCCTGTGTACCTGCACGCGATGCACAGTATATGTATCTCGTGAAGCATTTGTAATTACTTGTCAGTTCGTCAGTAGTATTCGACGATTTCAATTTTCATATCCTTTTCCCGTGGAGGTAGGTGCGACTTCGAAAAAATGGCAAACATGGTCCAAGATCTACAGACTGATAGTAAACCTTATTGATGAATAAAGAAAGAGCGAAATTTTATGAAATGCAGGCCGATAGTTTAATAGAAAAATAACCAATGAGTGCAGATGCGAGGGAATATTGTAACCGAAAAGTAATTACATGCGGAAGGTGAAAATGCGGACAATTTAGCCTTACATATCGCAATATCTGTTAGAAAGTTATCCATCTGTGCAGATCGATTCGTGCAGAACGGAGGTTCGATTCGATTTATTGCGATTATGTTCGCCAATGCGCAAGACCGTTTCACAATTCGTGAAGTATTTGGAGAGCAAATATTTGAGCACATCCCTGGCCCAAGTGTATTTCGCTGGCTGTGTATCTCTTATCGGCGATTACCTCTTTAAATATCACTTATCTCGACTTGCCAAGCTGAGGGAAAATAACTTTTGCCCCATTTGAATCCCCGCGATCTCGTGTTCTCGCTAAACCGACTCGATGCTCTTCGTCGTTTCATTTGTTTATCCAGGACAGTGGTTTCGCTGTTGTTGTTTTTTTCATTGCTTCATCCTGGAACGCAGCAATTTCCAGCGTTGTGCACTCCAAACGTAACGGTACACCGTGAGCATAAATTTAATGCGTTTTAAGTATGACGGGGCAACGTTTCGTATTTTTACGGGTGAAATGGCGAGGAGCCTCCGTTGAGAACGACGTTTGCGTGCCGGTTCGCGGGGCAACAAACTTACCCAGTATTTTTTGCAGCAGATGAATGTATTTTATTTTCAAGGTAAAGGAGAATGCTTAAGAGCGGGTGCTTAACGCGTTTTCCTAACAAAACCGTTTTCCATTCAAGTAGATATTTACTTCGTTTTTGTACACATCCATGCAAAAAATGCTTAAGCTCTTCCATGGATACTGTTAGACAGGTAGGTGCATTACGATACTTCTTATCGCTAGTTTCCGATGTTGATTCGTTTCTCCCCGACTGTATTCTAAGCAGCGAGAGAATAATGTTTAAAAACGCATTATTCTCTCGCGTTTAAAGATACAGGAGCCGATATGGATCGGATAAAGTGTATCTTACAGTTCGTAAAATTTGGGGTAACGCGCACTTAACTCTGTGAAACAGAGACGGGGAAAGTACGAATTATCGGAATCAGGGACATCAATTTAGCTTTCGAGCGTGTTACTTTGCATTTTAAAGTTGCAACACAAATCCTCGTATTACTACACAAAGGTTATTAGACCGAGAGTTACTGACAAACTTCAACAATTAATTTCGTCACAGTTGCCGGAAGTGTGGGTGGGCGAATTCGGGTTGCAATGGGTTACAAAATAGAGTCCATTACCAAAGTGAGAAATAGTTGTTGAATTTTCGTGATAGTTCGAGGCTTAATGTTTCTCGCATAAAGCCCTTTTATATTTTTCTTTTCGAGATAGCTATACTTTTGTCTCTTGTTAAAAAATATGACACACTGCGCGGTATACTATGCCATAGCTATCGTTCAGCGTGGTACACGTACGTGTTGCAAAACATTGTCACTGTAAATATCTATCGGCAATCAGACGCCAGTCACGTCGGAACCCTATTTTGAGAATCACGATGTTTGCCTCACCCTTGGTTACAGCAAAATGCGTAGATAGTATTGTTTCCACGTTCGTTTGCTTTAGTTACCAGTGGGGCCGCATACTTTCAACTTCAGCCTGCAGCCTGCTTCCCTTTTAATCGGAATATCGCGTTCTACTTTTTTCTCTTAGTCCCTTGGAACGCTTTTTTGCTCGACGGCGACATATATTCTGCCGGTTAAAATCGATTTCGAATTTGTGAAAATCGCACTTTCGTTGTAAAACCGGGTCGCTCCTATTGTCGTTTCGCATTTGCAACGTAAACAAATTTTATTCGCATCTACCAGTAAAATAAAATATATTATATTCGCATGTAACTCGATGGCTTACTCTGTTTTCAGAGTTGCGCCATATCTGTGACGCGATAGAAGGGAATGATACAGTTTTGCTGTTTCAGTTCCTTCGTGAAGTTTTTATTTTCCATTCGTACCAATTTACGAAGGTAGGATCATTTATGTAGGGTCGTAGGAATAACGCGTGGAAAAGTGTAAATTGCAACGAATTATTCACCCGAGATACAAATCGTTACGTCGAATCTCTTTGACACTCTTCTAATACAATTATTACAATGTTTCACATGTTTTCGTATATTTCTTACCCTCCTATCCTCGTGATTACCCAAGCAACGCGTACACCAAGTGCTACTTTCCCGTAGGTGAATTCGTTTTATGTACGCGGATACCTAAGACGTGAGTATTAACGGGCCCGGCTGACAGAAAACTTTTCACCGTTTCCCTACGTCTCGTTTGCCATTTGTATGAGATATTCCCTTGTGTTTTCACGACAATTTTAACGTCCCATTTTTATTTATGCAACCCATCCCGTTTATGGCATACCAGCATTAGATTGTTCCGCCAGTTGGCTGGCTTCGTCCGGCATTTTTTCACCGTTTCCACGACACGATACGAGAATTTTCCTTTCCTCCTTACGCCCGGAATTATCATTACGACGTGCAAAACTATTTCCCCGCCGTTATAGCACCGCAAGCTGTTCCGTTTTTCCGAGTGAGAGAAATTTCTGTTTTATACATTTCACGGACCAAAGCTTTCGCGACATCATGCCGACCTGTTTCTTAAGCCTGCTGAAGGATATTTCTAGCTTATTCTACTTAGTCGACGCACGGTGTGTCCGGCATTCATGCGTCCAGCGCTAAATCCACGACGAAACGTGAATTGTTGTACAGTGACAAGAAGAAGTTCGCGACAAAGCGTCGACAAATGAAACTGTTCAAAATGGTGACCCAAAAAATGGATATATTACCTTAACGCTTGGGGTGTACGTTCGTCGAGGAAAGTCTAATGAAATTCTTATAATCATCGATGCTTTGGGAATCAGTGACACATGCGTCAGGAATAATTAATGTTCGACGAATTGAAAACGTGGAATAGTATTTTTATTTGCGGCATAAACGCAATGTGACAGATCTGCCTGTTCGAATACAAACTTTCCGTATAATTTCGGGTTTCCATTTGTTGACGAACTCGCTGCTGGTTAGATTTAAAAATGAGATGCACATTAATTGACATCTTCCTATCGGAGAACTTTCCGCCGCGGCAGCCCATTGAGCTTTATTTTGCTTTACGCGAAACGCGAAAGAATTTAATACAATTACAAGTATTTCCGCACGTTCAACTGTTTCCGCCCTTACGTACCTCTCTCTCTCTCTCTCTCTCTCTCTCTCTCTCTCTCTCTCTCTCTCTCTCTCTCTCTCTCTCTCTCTTTCTACCTCTTTTCCTGTTATACCTCACTTTTGCCTGCCACTTCATTCTACACTTCATACCGTCATACTCCTTCATCCCCCTATTCGTCTTCTGCTGGAAGGCTTGCTTAGTTTTGTATGAGTATGGAAAATGTAGGCTAAGATGAAAACGTGTTGGAGATTGTTTTACTATGTTAATTTTCTTTAAAAACGTTGAATTAAATTTCCTTGCAATGTTAAACCTGTGTCGCAATTGCGGTGAAGATAAAAACGTAAATGCATTATATTTTCTACTATTTAATTGCCATTTTATTCGAAAGATTTTCGGTACCTAGAAAGCATATTAATGAGTATTGTAAAGTAATCAACGCGACTATGTATAACAGTGAACAGTTTTAAAACCATAGGTGTCATTTTTAACAGGTGCATAATAAATTAAATAGAAGTGCATTTTATTAGAAATCGTTGTAATACTATTTTTTGTTACGTTTCTCAGAGTTTTGTCAAATGACTGCCGTAACGTAAAAATATTTCATGCCGCGAAACAAATGCCCATAAACCTTTTATTCCCTTTCTTTTTTATCTGCTTTGTTGGAAATTGTCCCTGAAGTTGTACCTGGATTTCATAGCGCACTGTGCATTATACGGCGGAGTTACAACAGAATGATGACATAAATGCAACTGCAGTGCACAATGTACATTCATTGATTTCTTCGAACTCGTTTAAGTACACTCGATGGTCGGCTATCAAAACAGTCCGCGGACACGTCTCACCTGTACGCAAAATATTTATCCGTCGATTAATAATCGTGCTTGACGAACAGTCGAAATAATTGAAATAATCGATCGCCTAGTAAAGATCGCCAACAGTGCTAGATTTCTGTACTTACTGTCGCATAATTCATTATATCTCCACCGGTTCTCATTTTCTATCGTCGTGGAATTCGAGTGCAATTCATTTTTCCATTTTCTCCAGCGAAACGAGAAATTCCAGCTCGACAGACGAATCGATCTCTGCGATTAACGCGTTTAATAATTTCCTAAGCACATTTCGTATCATTATCTTCCCGCCTGTCGCATTTTATGCAGATTCCATTCGCCGCGTAAACGTGGAATCTCATGTATATTCTTTTCTCAATTTGTCGCGTCTCCTGCTGCGTAAACGGGCCAGCTGGGAATAAATTGAGACGCATCCGCTTTAAGAAAACGGAACCGGCGAATGTATCCTCTTTAAAGGCGCACAGATAAAGCTCGAGTACGGGTGTGTGCACGAAAATATGGACATTGCGGCAAGAGGTATCGTTTCCGTGTCTTATTTAATTATTAATCAATCTCCCCCGGTACGATCGTCGTCCGTTTAAAGCCGGAACCTTGGACAGAAGTGCAATTATTGTACAGATTGTCCGCTTTGTACCGTGGCGAGTCGCTAATAAATATGGAGAGGATATCAACCTTTTAATTGGAACTTCCGCCGGACGATAGATTTTATTATTCTTTCACGATCGATCACAGACGCGTCAGACGCATCGCAGTTTATTATCGTTTCTTTAGACGAGCGCCGTTTGTTATGCAATTATGCTTCCATTCGTTTAGCACTCGTTAATAGTTGTGCACAGTCGATGCGTTTGACTGTCGACGAGCTGTTAGGAGGTCGCTGGCTGAGCAATTTCAAGCCGTTGATTTTAAACGCGACGCTTTGTATTTCGAGGTAAATAGGTTTAGAGTTAATTGTACTTGCACGGCAGCAATAGGTGTGGCTGTTTGAGAAATCAGTAATAAACAAATATTTGAATTAACAGAAAAATAAATTATCATGTTGCACGAACTGTTCTGTAAGAATACGTTTATCATTTGTCATAAACATTGCTACTTCATCGTTTGAGTCCCGTAAATATGATACCAGCGAGTTGAACCGTCAGGATCGCAGTACAAATTGCTCCCGCGACGAAGTAGGATTTTAATTTCGGAATTTTCGTAATGCAGTATTTTATTACGAATTGCGCGGTAGGAATATTGGTTATTTTAGTTACGTTCCTTTATTCGGAACAGCGTTGTGGCGAAACTGTTGCTCAGCCGAATCATTTTGAACATGTTTTCACTTTGAGCTGAAATTCTTTAGGGTACTGGGTTAAACGGTATATCGTGAAACGTACTGTTCAGATCGAATTGTACGGAATTCAAACCCACGGATTTTTTTGGTTTCGAAGTATTACAAATCGATACGCGTTCGCTATGTACTCGATTCGCAATTATTTTAAACATTCCTCGATTTCTCGAGCACGCGCGAGAACATGTGCTCTTGTTAAAGTTTTCGTGTTGGTCTGTAAGTCTCAAGAAATTACGGGGCAGTAAAAATCACACTGATCGTAGGAAAAATATTGGGACATTAATCTTTTTATATCGAAGCATGTCTGACACGATACGCTGTTGTGTGTGAAACAGCGTTTAGCGATACAATAACGAAAACTTGCGAGTAATCGTTCATTTATTTGGAGATATTGATTACATGGTCCGCTGCACATGCATTTGACATACGCGGAGAAATTATTCAATTTAAATATTCAGTACGTTTCGTCGTGGCGTAATTCAGTGCTTTCGATGCGTACGCATGACGTGTATTGCCACTTGAATAGTGTGTCTAAAGTGCCGTGCAAGATATATCGTTGCTTCCGTAACAAGTTAAACAAGTGTTTGTACATCACTTTAACTGATAGTTCAGCAGGAGGCAACAATGGCATCATTTGTTTTAATGACGGAACATTTGCCTAGAAGTAATTGAATCATTTTAGAAAATTTCATGCTCAAATTTTTGGCGAAGCGATCGAATCATTTTGCGGCGGTATATTATTTTCCGAAATAGAGAAGCGTGCTATTATCAAACGATAATTCTTAGTGCCACACCTTTCCCATTACTGTAACAGTAATAGAAGTTTGTTAATTATATTGTTACAAGTTTTATACGCCTAAATTAATTCATTTTCATTGTCCATCAAAAAAAAGAATTCTTAGAGAATAATACACAACTCGACCATTTGCTTCAGTATGTAATAACGATTAAACAATGTACAAACACAAACGGAAGTAACCATTTTTAAATTCGAATCGCTGGTTTCTAGTTTGGTAACTGTTGTTAAACTTAATCGTATATTTTTTGAAGGAATTGAGCAAGCGTCTTACGTTCGAAAATGCTTTCATGTAGGTGGAAAATCGATCGTATCCCGCTTTTCCACAAGACTGAGCGAATAACTTCATTACCGGAGTGGCTGGCCAATACGAAATCATCCTTTATTGTCGACTGACGTTGTCTACCAGCAAGTTACAAAAATATTATTTCCCTGCCAAAGTTCCGTGGTGCTCTTAGACGTAATATTGCAAACGCGAAATAATAAATAGTTTCCTATCGAACAGTTGCATAGTTTATTTAAAAGTTTTCGGAGTAAAATCGGGATTAATGTGAAATAATGAGTGGGCTTAAGTAACAGTGTTGCTTCTAATTTTTGCATCAAATAAAGGTACAAGTTGTTCTTTTTTGCAACAGGAGCGCTAATATATGGAGGGTTGATTAAAAAGATTTTGTTAATCACCAATACAAACGTAACAAATTATTCTCGCAAATCCATAATAATTAATAAATCGAACACTGAAACGTTTTAACAAATCTGTTACAATTGTGCAAATATTCATGAACCATCTCAAGAAATAAGCTTTGGAAATGTAACGGTAATTGAAAGGAATCATGCAAATGCGTGAAACAAATTCGAACGAAGTAAACGTGATACAGCATATTATCACAGTTTTATGTTTATCACAAATGCGTCAAAGGAACAGAAAGAAGAGATATTTCCCGTTTAGATGGAGACGGATTTCTACCGCTAACAACCTTCCTTTACAACCTTTCAGTCTGGCAAACCAATTTCCTGCACGATGGAAACTTATTTTCGACTTTTTCGAACCTTTCTCTCCGATTGTGTAGTTGCAGAGTCTGATTGATGCCTTGATAGACGCACTCTTTACGTGAAAATCAAGATGAATCCTTTCACATCTAAAAATTTCTTTAGCTTTGAGCCCTCGCTCTTCAGATTTCACAACATTCCCATATCTGATAAAATTGTGACTACTTACGTACGCAACATCGTACAGATATCTATAAGAAAGGCGATTGAACATAATATTAAAGATCCGATAAGATGAATCCTCAGTGCAGTGCACTGTGTTCACTAATTTTAAATAACAAATATATACCGATAATGGATTTATTCGACAACGATTCGTGTAACTTCTCCGGGGCTTACTATGTTTGGCCATTAAACGCTGGTGCACTTTAAACGGGTGTTAATTTTGCATGAGCATCATTGATTTCGATCTGACGAAGTAGCTGCGCGTTTGTAATAATTTACTTCCTTCCGTGTGCTCTGTAATGAACTTCAGAAGCAACTGGCATTTCGCTGTAGCTTGTAAGTAGGGAGTCGACATTAGTCCGGATATTCCTTTGTGTGCTGACTTTGTATTAGGAGCATATGGACGTCAGAACCTTAACGTCGTTGTTCGTGGATTCATTCTGCCTTTTTGCAGCCGTTCGTTGTCTCTCAGCTAATTTCTTCTCTCGATATTTAGTCGTCATGCATTTTAGTTTCGACGGTCAATTAATTGCATTAGCCTTTCTCATTTCAACTGGCCACATTTGAAGCGTCTTCCTATTTTTGTTGCACCCCTGGTGCAATTTGAACGGCGGAGAACAATAATCTTGGCATTTATAAACTGCTCAGCGTAATTATGATTTACCTGTATCGGATCGATGTCTCGTAATTTTATCGACCCTGTGGCAATATTTCAGTTAAGCGTACGTGGAAATCTTAGTATTCTTAAAGAAATTGAGAGTATTTATAATACACTTAACAATGGACATGTTAAGTGGGAAACAGGATACCATTTTCAGTTCTACACGGAGATTCGTTTTGTAATACCAGATACTACGGAAAGCAGGAAATATAAAGCGCTTTCAGTATTTTTTTTTTTCAAATTTATAAACGTTTCTTTTAACTCTGGTCGGAATTAAAAAGTGTTCAACGAAGTTCCTGTCACTGTGACATTTATTTGTTTCGCTTCAAAGAACGAGAGAAGAGAATTTCTTGCAGCAACGCTGCTTTAATTAAGCTCTCCTGAAAGGGTCTCAATGCGGAAAACTCGAGCTGTTACTTTTACACCACCCATTTGTTTTTTTTGCATTCCAGATAGGCTCTCGTCCTTTATTCTTAAAATTGCTTAGGTCGGGAACAGTTGATGTGTCCGACGTTTCTTACACCACGGCTGATTTTCTTGTAATTAATGAATTGCTGCGAACACGAACAGGTTCGAACAAATATCGAACTTGACACGGGCAAGCGGCACTCGTCCGAACCGTATAGCATTTCCATTTGTTTTTCCCTGCGTATATTCTTACCTACACAGAACTAGCGATAGTTTGAAAGGAAATTCATCTCAAGTAACACTCTTTCCTATGGTTTTGGTTTCCATTACGGAAAGATGGAGGTAAATGTTCGATTATTTTCACCACCCTCGCTTCTTTCTCTGTAAACTCGTTGCGAGCTGGACGAACATTATTTTAAGTCAAATTGCTTATTCCTCGAGTTTTTTTTAATTATGATGCGATATCGAAAACCTTTAAATATAGCAGTAACGACACTTTTTCATTTTCTTCACAAATTTAATCAAATGAAGGGACCGAATATGTTATTATGTACGACAGTGTATTAATTCTCTTGGGACACTTTCAAAACAATTTAATTGATATTCAGTAAAATGTTATAATTTTTTGGTGAAACTTTGTTGCGAATTATTTGCCCCCGTTAAAAGGATGAGCCAAATTCATGTAGCGTTATTATAAGGTGTTTATAATAGATCCACAGTTACCTGCACTGTATCGGCTTCTAACGCGATCAGTGAATATAGACACGTGGTATATTCCTACACTCTGTGTGCCTTAGAGACGAGACATTAATTACTGTCACCACCGTAACCTTAATCCTGAATCAGGTAATCCATGGATTATGTGATACACTCCTATCTCGACTCTCCAAGCTACTGCCCACTCTCCTTCTCGTCGTTTGAATTTCAAACGCACGGTTTCGTTTAGTACTTATCGCTAGTACGACTAGATTTCATAACTCGAGTCGAGTTTGGAGTTCGTACATACAGAAATCCACGAATTTTTTCCTTCTTAAAATCGAACGACGTTTGAATCAAATTAATTGCACGCGAATTAATTTCAATTCTATAATATTGGAATTAGAATAAAAAAAAAGAAAAACATTAGTACCAGGGCAATTAATATTCTGTTAAAGAATTTCATACAGATTTTTCACACCATGAGAGCAACTTTTCGTAATAATTTTTTGAAACAATAATTTTGAAATTTGTCCTAGCAGTTGCAAATTGCTATGCTTCCTTTCGTGGACTGAAATGAAATGTATTTCCAGCCGTAAAGCATTAAGTACGTTCAGAGAAGACTATAGAAGCCTGGAAAATACTAAGAAAATACTATAGGCTTCAGGGAATACCATCATATAAATTATGTATCAGCCGACACAGAATGAACAAAGAGTGTCTTCCGAGCAAACTGGTTACATACATGGATGACATAAATATTTGCTGCCGAAAATAACGTCATACATATTCAACATCATTATGACTAATTTTTATAGATATTTACCTCGCCGAATAAAAGAAATGATGGGCAAAAAAAAGATTACAGAATTATGATCAACTGCTTCGATCTCGTCTTACACGATTTAAGACTGCGACATCTAAATATACTATTCATTCGTTTCAAAAAGCTACTTTCAAGCTATATGTAACATAAATCCAAATAAATATCGAATTAATTTCACGCGGAATCTCTCGCGAACTAACATCCGACGCTGAATGAAGCAACGCAACTGGTTGCCATAACAAAAACCCAGCGAACTTCGACGAAGTCTAACATGTTTTTGCAGACAAGCCGAACCATACAGAAGTTTATGTAGTTCCATAAGAAACAGCACAATTCCATCGAAGTTGGCCGTACATTAGAGATGGTCAAACCTTTGGAAAGTGGAGCAGCCTTCGTTCAAGTCGCTTGCAATTACTTCCATGTACATTCAAGGCGGAACGAAGTTTAGAAAATCCATGCGATCGAGGCACTGTCACCGCAGTGAAACGGAAACGGCACGGAAGAAAGTCGTTGGACCTAATCGAATTTGCTTTTCGTTTTCCTGTTAATCAAGAAACGTGCACGCACATTCTCGAACGAGGCCGTGGCAGAGTGACGCCGCGCGGACGCCGCGTCGGCGATCAAGTATTCTAGATTCTCTGTAAACCCGGCCGGCTCTGAGCTAATCTGTTTAAATCGTGCCTTGTCCTGCGAGGCCCGCAATTTCTGCCCAGTTCAAGCCGGATTATGCTACTTCTGAAAGGGTTTCTGGACTTTGGACTATCCCGGCCGTCGTCGCACATGTGTCTGTCGGGGCTCGGCCGAATCTACTCGGAGCGAACGGTACTGTTACACGCAGCAGAGAATGTTTTGGTATCGCGGCTTATTAAATGAAGAAAGTTGAACGCCAGATTTATGAAATCTTCGTTGGCATAATGGAAGAGCTTCGAAGTCTCGAGAGGGGAATGGAAAGATTGATTTATGTTACCGTTGAAACATCGCTGGTTTAATTTCGTTCTAAGATTTCGCGGGTCGGCACGATGTCTCAGGATGCAATTATGTTAGTTAGATAAGTTGGAGCAGTGATATTTATAATAGGAATGAACAGCCTGTTGCTCTCGTAATTGAAGTATGGAATAAAGTAACAGCTTATCTATGCGTGAGTGCAATATATATTCAGTTACACGTTATCGTTGCAACCGAATGGAACAGCACCCAACTTTTCTACTATTATTATTTCGCATTGAAGATAATATTACAACTGTACCTTACGTATTAATATTAATGTTCGCTTGCGTTCGCGTTCTAATTTCATAAATTTCGCGAACCCAAGCGACGATATACCGTCACGCGCAGCAAAACGATCCAATAAGTCCAGCATCGACATGGGAAAGATAGAAAAGAGTACAGCTCGTAAAATCCGTTTCGTTGTCGAAAATCTCTTCAGCCATCTGAAAGTGAAGCGTCTCGATGCTTAAGTGCATCACGGTTAAACCGATTCCCGTGGAATCGTGTCGCAAAGAATACAGAGGACTTTCGTCGATGATCGCGGTGTTCGGGATACAGATGCGATTTCGCCGTTAGGTATTTTCCACGGACGATTACTCTCGATCGCGTGACCCAAATCTATCGTCAACGGATATCGCGTTTTGATATCCGATTTTTTGTTACGCAAAAAGGAAACTCCTCGAAACATCCAGAAGCGTGGTGCACGAGCCACCGCGACGATTGGTCGTGCAAACCTGCCAAAAAATGGCGAATGGAATGCGGTGAAACCCCTCGACCGCGTATCCGAGGCGATCGAGATTTACGAGGTCTGAAGATTTACGGGGGCTTTATCGCAAAGTTTTATCGACAGCTGTTTGCGTCCACCGAACTCGATAACAGTTTTCGCGTGTCGATTTATAATAAGTTCCGAATAAAGTTGTTGGCTATACCCGCCGTGGTATTATGCTCTTTTTTCTTTTTTTCAAGGCGATACTTTTCCAATCGTGTCGATTTGCTGTTGCCCTAATTTCGTTGTCGCTGCCGCTGTGACTTATTGTCAGTGTACGAATTACTGCGCACTCTCGTCGAACTTTTGTCATCAGGGTGTGGACGTTCGTAATTAACACATAATTTATGCTGCACTATTCTTGAATGGGATCGTATGATGGATGAGTATAGACGTGGTGGTTGACGTTGAATCCAACTTCAGAAGTGGATCTTGTGAACGTATAGACAGATTGTTAGTTTAAAAATATTAGAATAGATTTGAGGGGAAAAGCAAGGAAATAAATGCGGTGGAAGTTTACCTCCTCAGAACTTTTTTTTCGTACGAGGTATAAAAAATGTGAATTTGTTTTCTCTTTAAATCGCAGAGTTTTCGTTAATAGCATTTAATAGCTGTCATTTTAAAGTATTCTAATTAAATCGCAAACCGGATAACACGAATGATTGTGTTAATTTAGTATACATAATGAACATACTGCATTACGTTGTACGGAATAATAAAGGCACTGTTGCTGTTTTAATTACAAATCGATTGTAGCAATGGTTTATATTTTTAGTTAAATATTTTCCGCGTACCTACCATTAACGTTTTTATCATTAAAATGAAATATCGATAGGGTTTTTCCGCATAACTTCTGGAGAGCCGACAAATGCGATTTACAGTACGTCGATAAAAGCAATTAAACGTTATTACGCGATTACTCGCGTTCGAAAGAATATGAAACATTAGTTTGGTGCGCAGCGAGTAATAAAAAGTTAATCGAAGGAATTCTACAACGCATGGTGGGAGGGAAATGACAATTACGTGCAGTATTGGGATACCTTATTACGGAAATAATGTATTTATTATACATTTATTGAATGTTATATTGGAAAGTTTAAATTGTTGCAAAATTTATGAAAATATAAGACTTGTAAGTATTATATTAAATGTAAATCGAATAAAACGAAATTATTTTGAATAGATTTCTTCCTTTGTATTATATCATTTGGACAGTGTCTATACGAAATTACGAAAAAGGTGTACAATAACTGCATCAAACTTTTTACGAATTGTACTAGAAGCATTGCATATTAGTTTGACAGTTTCGATTAGAAAAATGATATATGCATAAATTCGCGAAGAAAAATCGTGCACACGTTTCCACTATAAAACTTGTATAATATTGTTGGATCGAAAAGTTGAATCGGAAGTAAATGATATCATTACAAAAAAGATAATATATCATTGTCACCCGGTTCTTAGCACCGACAAGCTCGAGCCCACGGTAATCACGCGATTCTACAACGTTAAGTATCGATCAGAGTCCCTCGATTGCAGCTGAAGCGTCGATTTCGGGAGCAGAGAAATTAAGTTATCAGGAAACCTATTATCGTTCTCTGGTATACGTGTATAGAATGGAAGCCAGCTCAAACACACGCCATTTCGCGCAATGCGATTAGCAGATTTTAAACACGTGAAATTACATAGGAAGTTGGAAACAATGGCCTTTCTACTTTCGCCCAGGTCTTGCCGTGCAAGTCAATATTGATTGGTCTTGAAAATATCTAGCAGGAGCTATATACAATAACTCTTGCGACATTCTTTTAAAACTATGGCACCCTCTACCACAAAGCTATCTCATCTTTTTTTCGACTTGAGATTCAAGTTGAAGGTGCAATAGCCAGTTCGAACATTAGCAGTCATCCAATGCAAGAAGTTTCTCAAGATTTTAAGAACAACCGAATGCTTTGAATGCCGAAGTACACTTCATTGCTATTTTTGAAATGAAAGCGTGAAGCCTCTGTATCGTTAAAAGAAGAGCGAAAAATTAAACTGTTCAACGCCACAGTCGAGATAACACAATTCCAAAGTTCGTTACGATATTTAAATATTCTAAAGCTAAAAGTTTCTATCATTTTCAAAGTACAAGAAATATTTGCGCGTGGCGATTTATCAAATTCAACACTATTCTTTGGATACGATTCTGTCACACAGCAGACGTCGGATATTTTAAAAAATTTCCAGTTTTCGAGCTTCGGCGAACCTTTCGAAATTTCCATCTGCTCGATCCACTTCGCGCAACGTGCCGCCGAAGGATTTCCACAGATTTTCTTCGAAATTCGAAGCCCGTTCGCGTTCAGTCGAAATATCTTTTCACCGCCTCATCCTGGCATTGTTTCGTTTTTCTTTATTTCTTTGATACTCCTCTCGTACAGATTCATCCAGCCATAGAGCTGCATCGTTATCGATTATTTTATGAAAGACTACGATGAAACCAAGGAATTCGCTAGCTGATATCAAGTGCAAAGCACAGGCAAGAAGTTCATCGGTTTACAATAGGATGGTAGTTATGAAACAGGATAATTTGAAAATTCCAGCGAATATAATAATACGGGAGCATTTCTTTCGATTAACATTGAACGATAGAACGTCAGAGCTTTATATTAAAGTAATCCTCCTATTTACGTTCACATAAAAGTTATTAGAAATGTAAAAAAATCGTAACGTATTCAAAAGGGGATTATATAATCAGGTCATACTGCTTTCGCGTGTTCCCATGCGATAGAACAAACATGTCTAGCCAAATGGAGGAGAGTACGAGGACTCTCGTTACTTTTTAAGAGCAACATTCTGTCAAAAGATTTTGCAATACGCGTACGTATAAGTAACATATAATTACGGCCGATTCTGGTTTCACATTAATACATAGCTTTTCACCACTGACAAGACAACATTCCCGTAGACTTTTCTCAACATTCCAAGGATCGAAGTTCAAAACTTTTAACTACGACGATAATACGACTAATTTCAATACGAATAATAATTGAAATATTTCCTTGCTTATTCCACTCGGTAACGCTAATCTTTAAAGTACAACGCTGCTTCTCTTGGCCACCGGGGCGTAATATTAATATTTGGCATAGTGTGGGTCAATTAATAAGGTAAAGAGGAATTAACATAGCAACGTTGATCAAATCGTACGCGGTCTATTCACAGTCCGTTTGCTCTGGCGAATTAGTTGTCAAGCGCTTGACACGTCGATTTGCATGCGCGCATATCAATGACATTAAATTTCAATCAAGCCCGGCAATTTGCGAAACCGCCTGTTTCGCGTGCTGCGCTCCGCGTTTTCGCTATTTCTCTCCGTCGCGTTGCGTCGCGTCGCTTCGCTGTGCCCCCTCTAATTAACGATCAGACCAGTATCGCGGTAATTACGTCGCGGTAATGTTGACGATTTGACGATTTGCCTCGCGACTTATAACCCCGCCCCTTTCAATTATTTTCGTAGTCGCGATATCCTCGTCGGCACCGAAAAAACGACGGGATGGATAAGATTCGAGGAGACTGGGAGAAAGAACGATGCGAGATTTGTTTTGGCTATTGCAAAGCAGACTACGAAGTGGCGGATAGTATAAACAAATAGCGCAGAGAAGTAGGAAATAGTAGTATCGCATGAAGCTAACTAGTTTGAGGTGAAATAGGGTAGTCAAAGGATTCGGATGGAGGATAGGTTACAGTGGAGATAGGTAGATAGGGTGAAGGAAAATATGAAGATGGAATAGGGCGTAGATTAAAGTGGATTGGCGATTAGAATAAATATTAATTAATATTTTTTAGAAGGGAGCAGTGCAATGCAGAGTAGAAAAAGAATTTAGACGGAGGATAAGTAAGGGATAATTCCTTATTATTGGAAAGGGAAAAATAGAAGAGAAGAACATGAGGTAGGGGGGATGGTATTTAGAATAAATTGTAATAATACGCAGATGACCGGGGTTGAAAGGAACCGGGGGAAATAGAGCAAAGTGATAGTAATAGAATTAATATTTTGCCAAAATTGAGTAGTGTAAAGTAAAGGAGAGTGGTAAGAGGGTTTAGATGGAGGATACGTAAGGGAAAATTCTTTATAACGAGAAAGCCAAAAATAGAGTAAAGTAGGGCAGAGTAAAGTACCTAGATTAGAGGGTGGGATTTAGGATAAATTGTAATAATAGATCAGCGGAGGACAGAATGGAAAGGAACAGGGAAAAGTAGAGTAGAGTGGAATATGCAATGTAAAATAGATAACATTAACAAAGGCTAATCAAAGTTCCAGAATATTGAAAAAATAACGACAAGAATCCAAACAGTGTAGAATGCAAATAAATTGAGATTCGAATAAAGCACTAGATAAATATAGTTCAATGAAGTGCAATTCATGCTAGGGAACAATATATCAGCACAACCAAACAGAGAGGAACAAAATACCGCAAAACACACCAAAATAGAGCAAACGCAAATAAAATAATGCCGATAGAAAATTATCAAACAATGCCGCACCATTGAAATAACAATAAAAAGGAGGGTTCCTTAAACACGAAGTAAACTAAAAACGAATTACCATAAAGCGAGGCGAAATTCTCCAAAAACTCGAGGGCAAAGGAAAAGTGGATGAAGTGATGTACAGATGAAACAGGGGAGAAACGAACTACAGAAAAAAAGATTCAATCGCGTTATTCTCCACCGCGCTGCAATGCCCGACCCGTCGAATCAAAATCGTGTCGCGTTCGACACGGAACATGTCCACAAGTACGCCAGCGTAAGGCATGTCGGCTCGAACATTATTAAATCCGTACCGCGAGGACTACGCGATAGAGCTTAAACTTTATCTTGGAAAATTGCATTATCGATCCACGCCGGCGGAAGCGGCCACCGATTCAGGCTGTGCCCGGCCGATATCGTGGAAAAAGGAATACGAGCAGAGACGTGGGTTGGGCAGCTTTGTAAAAGACGCGGGTCCTCCTCGTGTCGCGTTTACTCACTGCTTGCAACGTTTAACCGCATCCACGAGGAGGAAGGTGGGACGTTTCGTCCATTATTAAGATCGATGGTGCATTAGGAGCGCTGCTTGAGCTTCGCCTATCGAGATTTCAACGATAACGCGCGACGAAAAATCGAAGCGTGGCTTGGTTCCCTTGCTAGGCGACATTTTGAATCGTTCGGGGACGCTCGTGTTATCACGAGGAGGATATTTAGACGCTGCGCTGGAACGAAATGGTGGGGAAGCTAATATCTCGAACACTGGCGAGAAGTTTTTGGTGGGATTTTTCGTTTCACGGAGAACTGTGGGTTAGTTGTTTAAACGGTTATTTTTGCAGGTGCGGCTATCTTGGACATTATTTCTTAACAGACTTCAAGTAGGAAAAATGGGAAGGGGGCAAAATATTGTAACAGCTGGATCAAAAGTAAAGACGAGGATGAATTCGAAGAACGCGACGAAATTGAATATCCGATAGTAAAAAATGAAAAGGGACGGGACGAGGGTAATATCTAATGGAGTGAACATTTCTTTTTCTCGTTCCGCCGCGTCGTTCTCCCTCTCTGAAACTTTCCGAGGAGTTACGGTCTCCGATTGCCAGGATTACTCTTCTTTCTTTAATATTAATGATTATTCAAACGTCGGAGACGTTTAAAAGGAATATGGATCCGTGCTATTCTCAACGGAATAAAAAATGTTATCCCCTCGCAAGGCTATCGCCGAGTAATGTATTCGGCGGAACGGATGAACTATCGATCCACAATTTTTACGTTAAACAGAGGCGTCCTGTTAACATCGATTCCCGTCTCGAAGGTGTAATCATTATTCCGGAAATTCAGCACGCGAACTATTCGTAGCCGTGAATTCTTTTTGACGTCCCAATTGGAGAACCCCTATGCGACAGACGATACGTACAATTGCAATCTTAATTATTGCACGAGAAAACGAATTCGATGTTCGAATCTAGACGACACACCAGACTCAAAATCGAGATCTAAACCGTATCCAATAACGGATCCGAACGCTGCGAAAATCCATTACGAAAATCTACCGAAAGGAGAGGGAGCAATCGACGAGAGAAACAACGATCCGACACGCTATCACTATGGATGTAACATAAATTGGGTTTCAATGTCCCACCGTTCTGAAGCATTCATTGATCATTCGTAGCGGCGACGTTTCTCGTTTGTACTCGATCATCGTTACGCTTTCCTTTCGTTTCGTCATCGGATAGTCTGCACTTTTACGATGAAAACCTTCGACCCGGAACTATCGTCGGAGGTACCATTAAAGCGCGATAAATTCTCCACCCTCGTATCAGCGCACTTTTGATTTGTTTCACGTGGATGTCACGGTGGAACCGGTCGCGTTTCACGTATCGGTAGTACATATCTCGAGCACTACGAACGGACGAGCAGGAGAAAAACATCATTTCCGGAAATGCATTCTGCGCCACGCAAACACGTCGAGGGCTGTCACAACTTGCGGGTGCACGTTTCCTTTGTCGAACGATTCGTACGGTGCGCTCTGTTATTCCTCGCGGTGAAGAAAAATAATGAACGACGAGCTGGGTACAGTAATGGGAGGCG
This sequence comes from Nomada fucata, assembly GCA_948146005.1. Classification (NCBI taxonomy): domain Eukaryota; kingdom Metazoa; phylum Arthropoda; class Insecta; order Hymenoptera; family Apidae; genus Nomada; species Nomada fucata. The sequence goes on along the minus strand of OX411275.1, from coordinate 8,782,466 downwards.
GAGAAGGAATTGTTGATTGCAACCTCGCGACGGCAGAGTCGTGGTCATCGATTTCTTTCTTCGTTTTATGGAAACGTTAATTTCTGGTCCGTCGGAGTGAGTCAGGTGAGAAATTTGTTATTCAATTAGGACGTGTGCGGTGCCCGAGGCAGGTATAGTAATTAATGGAGGTGAGCGGTTAGAGCGAGGGGTGTGAAAAATTCTGCGTGTCTCGGCGTTTAATTTATTGGCATTCCGTGTTGGGAATGATTATTCAAGGCTGCGTACACACCTTACCGATGCAGTGCGGACGTAAAAATTCGCACTCATTAGACGCAATCTTTGCTGCTTCGTTCGAGAGAGCTTCGAGGCGAGTGTATGAGGAAGATGAGATTCAATATTGGCATTCTTAAATTCGCAACATCCCCTGCAAGTAAATATCTGAAAATATTCGTCAGAAACTCTTTTCTATCGCGCAAAACATCCGAGGGGTTGTACTTTAATCGAACAAATTACACCGAACATATGTATAGTAAGAAATTATACGGAAATTATACGGACAGCACGAGCGTTACGATGACATTTAAATCACATAGTTCCTTTAGGGTTGAGGGTGGGGGGGGGGGGGGTGTTTAAATTCGCGGAACACGAAAATGTTAGATGTAAGTGATATCGCGGAAGTAACAGTCTACAAACAGAAGACTGCTTTGCTCTCGGGGCTTCCATTTTCACGCGATATAGCGATTTAACCGCGTAATTCTGACTTGTACAATGCGACACCGAGGGGCGATTACGCTTTTCGCGATAAAAGCAGGAGAAACGCGTTTACTTGCAACTTCCATGTCATTCCGGGAAGATCGCGTTCGCGTACAGAGTGACAATTTAAAGAACGTTCTCACAGTCACATTCCCGTGCAATGACGGAGCTCTTAAATGAATGGGGTGAATTATATCCGGAATTAACGTGGTTTGAACAATTTAAACATTCGCGTCCCTTTTCCGTTCATGTAACGGCAATATTCCATTTTGCGGAATGATACTATAAATATAAAATGATGTAATTGAATAATGTTATATAATTGGGACCACTAAAATTCGTCAGCATTTTTCACGTTTCACGTGTGTAATCATAATTTCTGCAGCGAAGGACAATTCGTCATTTATAATAATTTATATCATAGCATTGTACCTAGGAAAGTGAAACTTTTGTACGCGGTCCTAATTCGATGGACAGGGACTACGATGAATTCTGTTCAACCGTAACGCATACAAAGTGTGAGCGTATATAAATCTAGCAAGCAAAGTGCACTGCACTCAAGAGTCATTATAATTTATTAACCGGGCGCTTTCTGGGCGTGGATTATAATTATGATCGGTATAAATCTAACGTTTAAACGGTGACTGAAAGGACAGGCAGTTGGGGAAAGAGGCAAGTTTCTGTGTCGTTGCCAACTACGTTACTCTCTAGTCACTTTATCGCTGCTATATATTTGCCAGTGAAATTTGTTTACACTTACTTTCTGAAGATACTGGTGACGTGGAGCCGTTTCACGATACGGCAACATTTTACTGCGTCCGTGCTTATGGGAAAACTTATTGGCGCTTATCAAATTACCTGCCCCGGCGTTATGTATTTTATGACTTTATTGCATTAAATTTGCGGGCGATTCCTTTCGGCCTCGGTGAAGATCACTTCTTAATTCGTTTTTACGAATTCTGCGTTACTTTTGTTTAAATTATTATGCGAATGTTGTAGACCTTTCACGATATTAGACTTTTCTAATGATATTAAAAGTCAATTCTGTGTACTAAGTGTGTATAATAGATTTGTTATGTTTATTGCCAGTAAAATATAATACACGTCTCTCCGAGATTGTGTGCGGCTTTGTATTATTTGCTTCTGTATTTCGTAAGCCTTGTTAAGCGATCGTTTTAACACGATTATTAATTTTTCTCCGGGGTCAATTTTTTGTTTTTGTTATATTGCTGTTCTGTTCGTTTATATTGCGCAATTTATCTATTTGTTAACTATACTGGAAAAATTTGGATAACACTTTCGTATACAAGCAATCATGTTCTTTATGGAAACGATTTTGCTTGGACAAAGCTCTTGCATCAATTTGTCAGCTCCAAAAGTGCCTGTTTCGGTGGAATGATCGATGTCCGCGCCCTATTAGTCTATTCGTGAGTGCTAGTGTATCAATTGGCTATCTATGTATAAAGTATAGCGTTTGCTTCAATCTTACATAATTGTTTAATATTGGTGAGTGGTTTGCAACGTAGCGTGAAAAGAATTATTACAACATTTATAATTATCTGCATGCATTACTCGCGTTTATCGTTTAAGCAAATGAGTATATTTCTTTCAGTGGATGAACAAATGTGCATGACAGACTGTCACAAATATATTCACCTATAAAAAGCAATTGGGACAATGATAATACTGTGGTTAGCTTACCTAATATTGCACGCGTACAAATTGCAATCGATACGAATTAACATTTAAAAGAATAATGAAAGAAAAGGCAAGTTTCTAAAGCGACTACAACGCGAGACACTAAAGCGTACATCCCCACGTTCGAATGCAATTTCCTTCCTTTGCTGGAACAAACTATACATCCAGACCGTAATATCAATGTTACAAAACACTGAATCCTGCAAGGAGGAAAATACGCGGTTTTCCATTTACTTTGTCGCGCGTAATCCTAGATTTAGTGTAACTACCAGATGAAACGCTGTCGACGAATTGGATACGCACCGTTGAAGGAAGATACACGAATTGTCGGGGTCTCTTCTCCTTGAGCTTCTTTAAGTTTACGTTGAAACGTTTAACGCATTTAAATAAGCCATGGCTGGTCGACGACGGGACAGACTGCGAGGAAAAGCAATGGGAATTCATTTGTCATGGTAGAAAGTAAGGGAGAGATTTAAATTCCCCCGCTGTTGCCGTCTTTATTATCTTGTAGTTCCCTTCCACTCATGCTGGTGTTCTTTTCGTGCCGAAGGGACGGGGGAAATTAAAAACAGTTAACGAGAAAAGTACAAGACGGTTTTCAAGTGGAGAATTAATTAGTACGCCGGGATAAGAAATTTATGGATCGGAACTTGGGCAGAATTGGAATTTTCATTTTTAATGTAACATCGTTTACTAATGCCCCGTATTATTACACACTTTTAACTCAATCCAGTACGTTCGACATTATAATTTAATTAGACACTTTTTACTAAATCGCACTGACACACGCATTGGATCCCTGTGTGTTCTGTGCACCTTGCAACGGTTTGCGCGTCACATGCATCAATTAACCAACTTAATCCGCTGGAACTATTGCAGGTGAAATGTAAACGCAGTAAACGCAGCTGACAAACGTAAAATGATAGCCGAGTCAATTTCTATTCATACAGAATTGTAGAACCAATTACTGTACAAGAATTTTGATAAACGACAGTGAAACGTTGTATAATAAATTGATATAAAAAAATTTACAAGGAAATATCTAAAACGTCCGTCAGCGTGGCTAAACAATTTATTCAATTGTTTCTTAAAGGCTATTGCTACAACGTTGAAAGATAAAACGAAAAACGAGTAATATTATAGAATCAGCGTTTCCGGATACCTCTTATTCCCGATACTTAATTCGCGTGCTTAGCCATCGAAACAAAAACAGTTCGATTATTTTGTACCCAGTATTTCATTTACTGAGATCTCAGTGAAATACAGGAACAGGAAGAATACGAAGCCGGATATAGCCTACCCTATCCAACGTTTCATCCCGCGCGTTATCAGCGATATCCTACTTTTGTTCTGATCCTCCGGCGGATATTTATTTTTCTCTGCAGATCTGTTTTCTGTACGAAATGGTTCCGATGTTATCTCGTATGTCGTTGTTTGTTCTTCCTATGCTTTCGGGCTCAAGCAACTGCGTTTTGTTCTTGTTCGTTGTTTTAGCACTTCGTACTGTGTAGAATTATATGTAACTACATATAGTCTATTATACGTAAACAATTACGTTTTGTTACAAAATGTAACAATGAACTTCAAAAGTTAACAAGATATCAATGGAATTTTTGGCGAACGAAATAAAGGAATGAGTAAATGGCAGATGGAGCTACAGTAATCCATTATATGCATATTCGATGATAAATTATTGTATACAATAGTATAGTTCAATATTGAACCACCATACCGTCTTCTACTGTACCCTTGAACAGAAAATTGAAAACTTTGGCGACCACCGAAGAGTTTATGGTAATAGATGCTGAATCTAAGTTGTGGACATACTATAAACACCCCGAAACACTTAGGATTCCTACTTATCCCCTTTTGGAGATACATCTCTGGCCACCTCTTTCAGTAACCACTAACAAAATTCCATTAGTATTAGTCTTCGCTTAATTACCTTCGCGAAACAAGCGACAAATTAAGTAAGTATCGAATTTTGTAGTTATCACACAATTACTTAAGAATTGTTACACACGAAGTGAACCACGATGTATATTCAATAAAGCCTTAAGGATCAAGCGTACATAATAACAACTTTATTTATGCTATACTTAGTTTGATGTATCGACGTAGATGTACGTGTACCTGTATATACGTCCATTGCAATATTTGCTTGTCACAAATGTGATTAACAAATGAGCATGCGGTGAAGAAATAAAAAAAAAAGTAGAAAAAAAACAGGAGAAACGAAGCTGATGGTAGCACCTGGCAACCAGAATATAAACGATCGAAACAGGTGTAGGCCAGCTGCGACTCGATACTATATGTATGTGAATTAAGACAAGTGCCTATGAAGAAATATATGCAACTTTTATGGCATGCCTACATTTATGAAATGGGTATTGGAACATTATGCATAGAAACTTTATAGGTCACTGGAAGCCATTAAAGGGAAAGTAACGTATTGCTAAATCGTGCGCGCGATAACCGATGTTGGACATTATTTCGATTGAAATTTAATCGACTTATTCCAGTCAGTTTGTTACTACTCTGACTTTCATTCTCTGTTTCTATCGTTTATATGCGCCCGATACGTTTGATACGACGAAGTGACACGAATCGGTCTGAACATTAACATTTGGTAAAGCTGCAACTGAACCACGTCAAGCACCGATATTCTGACGAACTACGAAAGTGCAGGTTACACGTGTACAGAGTGAATCGAGGAAATTGAATATGCTTTGATCATTTTCGAGCGTATGCTGCTAGGAACGATTGCTTTTGTGCCATGTCGAACGATTTAGAAGCGTTCTGTACTGACACACGTTAAAACGTCGCATGCACTGCAATTGATACTATTAAATCGGGGTTAAAGTCGAGTATCATGAAATATATCAGAGAAACAATGTTTGGATCATTGCGATACGTAAATGGTTGGGCGTTAAGATAAGCGAAAGGTGCTCTTGTTGGTTAGGGGCGGCAATTTATTGTTCGTGCTTCTGACCGAAGCACGTGGTATTCTATTTTGAAATTCTGATTAGGTCTACGGATTCACCATCGCGTTTGCTCCATTTGTCCGCCTTGCGTTTCACGTTCCTGTACGAATTTCGGGTTTCACCCGGTATTATTGGACTTCGTAAAGCAGTATTGCAGTTTTATTACTTATCCGATGGCGGCTTTCGAATCTGATTTTTGTTTTATTCAAATCACGTGTGCAGATAATAAATTGCTTCACATCTTTAATTTATCTCGTATTCTAATGTAGCTTGGAATGCTTTCGTTCGAGATATATTCTTTAATTAAGAAATTGCTCCTACGTTTTAACTGATCGTTCAATACCTTTCTAACAGCGCGCCCAGGTTTTTTGTAGCGATTAAAAAATGTCCCGGCTGATTGTAATAAAGTGTACAAGCTAGCTCTGGAAGGTGTTCGTTCCTGTGTCGAAGTAACGAAGGAAATTTGATTTTCCGTCATGTGACCGGATCATTTATAACGCACAGAGGTATTGAGGAAGATTGTTGGCCAATTTAGCATCCTCGAGAACCGTTCTGGGCCGTCGCTCGTGGCCGCGTTGGAAAGTTTGGTTTTGGAAAAAGTTCTATTAATTATCGAGCTATCACGGTGAAGAGTATTCTAGGGTGAAACAGGCATTAATTACTCTATAATCCTGAAGGAACACAATTCTTTTGGCCGAACCGTGAAAGAGAAGATAGATGATAGATATTGGAGCAGCACAATATTATCATGCAAATAAAAACGAAATAAATACAACACGTAGTAAATAACAATAGCGCAAGGTGAATTATACGGACGTAAACATTTTGTATATTTTTCAATCCTACAACTGCAAAAAAAAACCAGTACAGATATAATACTGCAACAAACACTAATAAAAATATTAATATTAATAATATAAATATTAGTTATACACAATTTCAATGGAATTAAATAACAAATGTACGTGTTTCCAAGAATTAAACAACGTGTTACGGCCCTTTTCCTTTTCGCTTAAGATAACCCTAATCTCTAAATTCCGAATCGCAAACCCCGGTGTGCCCCTACGACGTAACGTGATTTTCCACCGTAGAATTCTCGATCAAGCTGAAGCACCGTTCACCCAGAGAAATTGCAATTAGCTCGATAATTGCGGGACGTCGAAATAAAGGGGCGAAAAATCACGGCGGAAAAACGAGAATCGAAGGTGCGCGAGGGATTGAAGGTTGAATTAAAAGAAAAATCCAGAAGGACATCGGGTAACGCGGGTAGGAAACGCAATTACCAAGTGATATCCGAGAGTCTGGAATCGTTGCGTCGTGGTTGTGGCAAATAATGGATGTGCCACGTGTACGTGCACACGCTCGACGGTGTATATCGAAAAGGGGCGAGAACGATTGTTAATATAACGCAGAATTGCTTGCCACGCATGCCCGAATGAACCCGGCGTGTTTTAGTTTTGTTTTTTGTCTTTTTTTGCGCCAGCTAACCGAAATTCCATTGACCATTGTTCCTGTCGTTTTTGTCCCAGTCGGAATTAGAATACGCGGTTTGGGGTAAACATTTTTTCCAATGGTTCGCCGCCGCTGCTATCCGATTCCGTTGCAAGAGCAATCGTTTCGAATGCAAACAGCCACGCGTGTTCCTGCTGAAATGGCCACGACATGGAGCGTAAAAGTGAAAATAGCGATGAGCAAAGAAAATGTGATATTTGGAGGGTTTGTCCTTTTTATGAAGTGTAAGTTGTGGTGGTAAATTGTCGAGATTCCAGTTGAATGCGGAGATCGGTACAATGGAAATTTTGGTACAGTTCTGTGGGATTGGAAGTTTTAGGAGAAATTAAGCGGGTGCTAGTGCAGAACGATTAGTAACAGATATATATGTATATTTATTAAACAGTTTCTACACTATTCTCTGATCTACACCACTCTGCTTCGCTGCTCAATCTACACTCTGATCTACACTGCCTTGCTGCTCAATCTACACTGTCTATTACCATTCATACATCCACTCGTCTTCAGTCACTCTCTCTCTCTCTCATTCATATCCTTAAAAACATAGAAATAGGGGACACGGGTCTGCAGGCCATTGTAGCCCGGTCAAAGATGACCCATGCCCGGTCGTTGGGCGCTTCGCACTCCTACAGTTCTTGTTAAATCGGGAAGGAAAGCTTGAAATAGGTTTGCAATTTTAGATGCACATTATTAATGTAGTATTGCTCGAGGGATTGCGAAATTTTACCGAGTGTAGTGTGTCTAAATTGCTAATCGAGATATTTTCCCGTTGTGCATTGTCAAACCAGTCTGTCTTGCGTGGATAATAAAGTATCGTGAAAATTGAACAGCTTGCGGATAAATTTTCTTGGGTATATATTATTATCATTAATTATAAATAGAAAAGGTATTACGAATTCGATATCTCAGATCTGTCTTACATCTGTTAAAGTTACTTGATAGTAATTCTAGTCTCGTTATACGGTTGAAATTCAGCGTAAACCCTTTGGTCCGTTACTAGCACGCTTCGAATCAGGTTTAACGTTGCGCTTTGTTAATTAATGTACAGTGGCGCAATGGGCGTGCTAACGTGTTCACCCACTGTGTTGCCAATTAATGACTGCACGTGTTTCTACTATTGTTATTGAATACCTGATGGAACGTACGCGTCATTTACCAAAGCCACGAATATTATTTAGCGTGAATAATTTAATTCGTTGACAACGCAAGCCTACTGCTCGGGCATAAAAGTGTATAAATAAACGTCAAGGTTTATTTCTAGGCAGCATGAGTAGACGCAAGACGTTTATCGAAATATTATCGTAGAATATTTATCGGAAAGTAGGTAAGGAAGGAGGACATAGGTGGACAATTAAAATTTATAGTAATATATCTTTTCCTTAAAATGAATTTAATGAATAAAGTATCTCAAACTATGAACCTTGACGTTAATATACCGCTGTTGCGATATATTCTTAGATTGCAATAAACTGTATGTATCTACTCTGTACGTATTTTGCAAATATTTTGCATAAATATCTACGTTCTAGATATGAGCAATTAATCGAGGCAATGGAGCATGTTGTTTCCAATCTGCAGATTACATGTACGCGTCGTAACTAAATATTTGTCTCCGATTTAAATTGCACTCTATATTGTTCCGTAACATTATGTGGAAACATAGTGCGCAAATAAAATGCATTTCGATATTGTATAGTATCAACAGGCGCTGTTTTCTTGATGTTCCTTTCATATGAACAATAAACGCTGCCGTGGAAGTAGCAAAGAATAAAGTCCGTATTTGTTTCGTTGCTTTACGTAAATTACTATTCTAATTCTATTAGAAATTGTGCAATGGAAGCTAATTTGTTCCGAGCAGCATTTTAAATTTTCATTCCATTAAGAATCATTTAAATACCGTTCAAAGTAGTTACTCCTTTTTCCCTATTAGAAAGAACTTAATTCAATTTAGGTTGTTCCCTGTCCGCAAAGTGCATCCCATTTGTTACGATCAATGTTCATTAACGTATGAAACTTCTGACAAGGTAGGAGTATTGCAAGTAGATGCATAGTGAAATAGAAAAATTGAGGAACAGTATGATCTCCACCCTACTACATTAAAACAGAAATTTTGATTCATATCGTCCTTATCTAACGCTCGTATTTCTTGCGACTCCGATTTCAGATTCCCACAGCTTTTTTTCATTCAAGCGCTTTAAATTTACATAAAAAGTGACAAGAAAACAGTTCCGTTTAATATATTGTCTGGTTTAGTTTAATTTAGTTTATTTCAGTTTAATTTAATTCAGTTGAATATCATTTGTTTCGGATACTTTTTGTAAAATTGTTTATCAGACCTTAAAAAGTTTGCCCCATTGGAAATATGTAATACATTGTATTTGCTATATAAGCTATATTTGGTTTAAAGCAATTTAATTAAATAAATATATAAATATTGTCAGGTTGCAACATGTAACAATTTTAAAGTTTTAAGTAAATTATCGAACTATACTACAATATCTTGTTCACAGTGTAAGGGTTAATCATATAAACAATATTATAACTTGCTCAATGTCTCCCTTTGTTACCTAAGAATTTGAAGTGTTTCAATCTGCGGATACCCGTGGTTTTCTCATTCTCGTGAAACCATCTGAAGCGTAATCTCGCCGAAGCGTTGCATTATAATATCAGCCGGAACTACTTGGTTAGATCGCAGTAACGCGAGAGAATGGAAGTTTGGGCTATGCAGACCTCTGCTTCCAGACTGTCACACTCACTAGCAACCCAAGTAGTCTTGTCTCGCACGAGCTTCAGTTGCCTCGTTCGTGACAATGATTCCACGTTGAGTGTCACACAATCGAGTGCTACAACCCAAAGCGAGCTTCAAACACGTTTTCTGTTTTTCAAGAGATGTCTGGCGGCTTTATTCGCACAAAGTGGAAGCGTAGGCATAAAGAGAAACTTGTTCTGCTCTAGGGGCCACACATACGTTTAGAGGAGGGTGAGAAACTTCTGAGAGGAGATATGGGAGATTCAGATATTAACAGATTTTCAAACGCTCAGCACCGACTTCATTTCCAGAAAGGTTAAGAGCAGTTCGACGGAAAGGAAACTCCAGAGCTGTTTACTGGCTGAGTTTGGTACTAAGGCGATTAGACAAATATATAGTTCACTTTAAATAACCGTGAGCGTATCTACTTGCTGTTTTCGAATAAAACGAAATATCAATACCAATATCAACCAAAATTCAAAGAAGATTAATCTAAGTTAATTTAACGCGAGTTACACGTACACGCGTGTAAATTGTAAATTCTTTTGTTGCCGGGTATTTCCTTTTGCAATTCGAAAATATTTCTTTGTCTGCAATTACGTCGCGGTAACGAAACTATGTACATAATTGATTCCTGTGTAATTGTTGAGATTTGACGAGGCAGACAAATTGCAGATCCAACGAAGTCGTACGTTCTGAATGGGAATCCCGTCCGAGCAGGCTAATTGAAAAAACGAATTACTCCGAGTCTCACGAGAAATACCTGCTATTCGCCTTCCCTTGTTTCTGCCGCTGCAATTTTTACCTTCAACCGTCATTGTACGAATGAACAGACACTGAAGTAGAATATATTTTTTTCGCCATTTTATCTCGACATAAAATATATCATTCGGTATTATGATATTGGCGTTTATAATTTGATACCAATTCATGGACGCTTCGTTGCTTTATATTGTATAAATAAGCAATGCCTATATATTTGATCACTTATTTGAATAAATCCTATGGGCGAATTGCCTATTATCTATAGAAAAGACGTTGAATTCGTTTTTAATGCAACACTGTTTGTACAAAAGACTGAATTGTTCCTCTACAATATTATTATTATTTCATTTCTTATTGCGTCGTGAAAGATCTTTGAAATTTGTAAATTGCGATAATAATAATTTTTCACAATTTAAGTCGAATTGAGATTGATACGGTTGGAGCTACTTCATCTTTTTGTCGCTATGCGCCACATTCTCTTTTTCCTGTAATCATATATTTCACCCCCTTCTCCTTACTGGCATAATAACTTCTGCAGAACTTTATATCTCTCCGTTTTAAGTGCTTGTGAGGAATAGGATGGCCATAAAGGCTGGTATAGGAGTACCGACTAACATAGTATGGTAGTAAGGGAAATGACGCAGAGTCGATGTACGATCGAAATTTTTGATCGCAGCAGCCCTTCTCACGCTGCAACAACTAACATTGTTAGAGTAAAGAGAGGCGTAAAATATGAATGTAAGGTGTTAAACAAATGAGACAGGAAGTGTCTCTATAAGAAACAGTTCTTCGAAGATTATTTGAAAATAATGGAAAATAATGATTTATACTGCTTATTTAAAGTAATGAAGCATAGCTTTGTTAACAAAAATCCATTGCAATTATTGCAATTTCTTTATTGCAATTTCGCAACTAATACACACAAACTTATTTGAAAATAGCCGTTATTAAAATTTGTTTTTATTCCCCCTAGTCATGCAATTATAATTGGTGCAACGGGCAGAACGATAAAGATAATAATAATAATAATAATAATAATAATCAAACGGAGAACGCGCCTGAAGAGATTCAGAGTTTTTCAGAGGTCCCAATGTTACGTGTAATTTTGTAGGTCTGGTCGTCATGTCATCTAAATATCACCTGAGAAGTTTTGTTTTAATCGGTTTTCACCAAACTCTTCCACGAATTATTCAAGTAAAGATCAATTCCGTTATTACAGATAGGGACCAGAACGCAATTATGGCACAGCAGCGCATGCCCTCATCATCCAGCATTATGATCAATTCATATGGTACACGTAATAGGATCGTTGCTTGTAATGCGCAAGCATATACACAGGTAGATATAATGATGTGCCAAACTCTGAGCAACATGGCGAAACAATATCAGGCACGGGGAGTCTGATTTTGGTAGAGCAATAGTTGGTCCCACAATTACCAATTTTCTTGAATTTTAAATCGCGTGTCTGTATAATGTATACAGGTTTGTATTCGTTAATAAGATAAAAATGAAATGTTACGAGAAATTAATGATTTATCTAACGCAAGAATAATGTTCACGAAGCTAACCGGTTATAATAATAACAATTTTCTGATCCAGCATATGATTCGAATTTTTCGAATATAATATATTCCTACTTAAATTTCGCAATTCCTCTAAAAGCACAGGAATGAAGCTCAATACCTATATTTCAGCTGCTGTCCAAGTTTCCACCGGTTTATTTCCAAACCAATTCTACATAGTGCGCCAAATTTTTCATACTGAAGAACGCGAGGTCCACAAATCTCTCTAAGCTTGCACATGCTTCTCCGTTTTCTTCCACAAACTGTAACCAAATTCCAGAAGCTGTAACAATTCGCCGATTCACGTGCTTACATACTTCCTGTTTCTTTCCCTAATTTATTTTTCTATTCGACGAACGGAAAATATGTAATGAAGCTTCATGAAGGAAGTTTCAAGTGTGAAAGTTAGTGGAAACAGCAGCGTGATGCGCTGTGATGATGGTGCAGTTCCGCTGGGAAAATTATGCGAGCGGGACCAGACGTGCAAAAAATTGCAGGAAACTCATAAATCACGGGGATGATTGTGCGCTACATAGTGAGATATATAGGCACCAACAGCAACGTACTTTCAGGTTTTATTCGAACACATTAAATTGCTCATGGACAGACTTCCACTTAATTCAGATGAGACCAAACTTTTAATTAATGTATGATTACGGTTCTCATTCACTTGTCGCGCAATTAACTTCGCGGTAAGTTGAAATTATTTATACTCATTGTCTGAAAAAAATTTTGCAAGCATGTGCAAATGTTTCTGGACGTCTTACGGTTACTTTTTATAGCAAGTCTGTGATGTCGAAGGACAAATTTTCACAATGCTTAAGAAGCATTGTCGGCTGTCTATTAACATTAGAGAATTGAATAGTCGTTGGGCGTTCGGTCCTTTCTTTTCTTCGCATTCGGGCACATTTTATAATTGATAGTGCAATTTTCTCTTCTTCTTCAATTACAATGAATATCGGGTGTCCCATATTTGAAATGATTTCTTGTTACAACCAGCGATCGGATTTCGCGCGTAATAAATTGCAAAAATTATTTCATGCAATTTCCGTCGTGTGCGGTGCAACGACGACGGGATACAAATTCGATAAAGCTTCGAATATAATTACTTGAATCGCTTCGTGGTGTAGCTACAAATTGTTTTCGCCATAGGTAACCCGCCAATACTACTCTGCGGTTTCGTTGCTTTCCGATTCTCATATTATTGAACACTCGTTTGTAAATAATAGCAGTCAATTAAAAATATGATGGTTAGACATAAATATAAAATTGAGTGTAGAGTAAATTAATTTTTGCATCTTTCAATTCAATATAAATCGAAAGGCCGGTAGTGTATGGATGATATTAAATATCGAAGATACTCAGTAACAGTGTAACATCGTTGGAAATGAAATCTGTTTTAGAGTTTCTTATCATAATTAAGATATTCCAGGAAAATTACATTTGCGATAAACCTCCGCATTGATATTGATTAATTGAACATTGAAGCAATTACCAAATTCACAGATTCGCGAATGCCTGGAATATTCAATTATTTCGTATTATTCGTTAATGATAATACTGTATAAATAAAATAGTGCTTTTAATGCTGATCAATTGAATGATATATTTTTTAGCAATAGAACGATTTGAGATTCCAGTAATTGGGAAATCAGAATTAGGTTGCCCGATGTGGGAATTATTGAAATGGAGATAATAATAAATTGCACAGTGTTAGTAACTCTGGTGACATATTCTACTTTTTTTATGAAGATAGTAACGACTAATACAAACTTTTTACTCCAACACCTTTACCTTTACCGCCATGTTCGAACTTTTACATTATATTTTTCCGAACTCAGAAAGCACCGCTGTCCTTTATAGATCGTATAACACATTTCTGTCTCCGTGCGAGATATTAATATAAGAAATTCTACTGGTACGTTCGAAGTGATCAATTTAAGAACTTTTCGAAGTTGCAGCGACTTCTATTTGTGACATTTGTTTTATTACGCTGTTTCATTTTAGAGCCACAGTTCAATTCGCAGAATAACACTCGGTTAACGTTAAAGAATTTCATGCTTCAATTACATCTTACATTAATATTGAATTTTCATTTCGTTATTTGTTGAGCGAAATTGCGGTATTACTTCATATTTTCCGCTTAACGTGGAAAGTTCTCAATCGCTCAATTTGCCCAAGATATTACCCAGTATAAGATTATTTTGGCAGTTTGCCTCTTCTTATTCATTTTCAATTTTTAATGCCCAAGGTTATCGTTCGCAGATCTGATGAGAAGATCTGCTGGATTAAAAAGGGCAATTATTTTTCCACAGCGGATTCCCTGTACCTCGTATCCTCTGAAATTTGTTATTAAAAGTGCAGACGCTGCAGCTTGAATTTGTTTCGTTATAACCAAACTTTAATTATATTGCGCATTATATGAAGATCAAAGGAAACACTTGAGGTTAATAAGAACCTCGAAAAAAGAACTAAGAAACGCATTACCTTTATTGTTCAGCCTTTTAAAAATTGCGCCTAATAGATAATACTATATAATATCTATATAATGGTTATATATACTAATAGAGTAGTATAACAATTTATAAATATTGCAAAACATTTATAAATATGTAGTGTCGACCAATAATATTGCCTAATGGCGTTGTAAATTTCGTCTCAACGCCCCGAACAAGATATCAGACTAATTACGGTGCTCGAAATTAGTCGAATGAAACAATAATTGCACGATGCTGCTACTTTCTAACACTGACGTTCAATTTTCTGCACCGTACATCAGGGCAAAACAATAAGCCAGCTATTAGAAGTTCAACAGATGTGCAATGCATGCTGCTAATCGTTGTCGTTATACCGTGTTCAGGCTCGAATAATCGTGGCCAATTGTATTGTATTAATTGCTCCCAGCACACAAAGGTCCGTTCTGCTTTCGATGAGCCGCGGGTATTTATTGAGTTCGATTTAGAATAAACGTGCGACGACCCTTTTATCCTTGCGGGCCTTAATTCAATTAGGTTACCGTTGATAAATGAGATGTATCGATTAAAAGCAAGATATATGTGTTTCCCATAGTACTTGTCTTTTGTAATCGGACAAACGCCTAACTTACTTCCTGGCAATAAATATTGACTTTGTTCATTTCAGTGATATATCAGAACGAAAAAAAAAATCATTCTAACGTGGTGGAATTAAAATGTACGCATGCCCGTAGAAATAGAATACGCGTGGAGAATGAAGGGAGCGTATCGAATATTGCAGAAGAGAAACCAAAAAATTCACCTAAGCAGATTTATTATACTCATGCATTTGTTAACAGTAAGGTGTCTTAAAATTTGCCAATCTATCAAACCTATTTTCCCCTTAAATAATCCTCCACGAATACTCACGTTCGTATAATAATTAAGCGGCAGAAAAGTTTCACGGAAATTTCGACGAAGTTTCAAACGTTTTTGTTATTTCTACCAGACTTAACCATTTTAAAGTTCAACTCGATTCCGCTTTATTAGCGTCGATATTATTACGCAGCAAAGTTCCAACTTTCATCGCGGCTGTTCACACTGCCGTATCACCAGCGTGAGACATTCATTTCTCACGCTATCCTGTAGGTGAGCAAAAAGCCACTACTGTAGTTCGGATTTGTCTTGTTCATGGAAGCGTTCGGGTCGTTAATCTCTTTTTGTTCGCATGTATACATTACCACGAATCGAAATGGCGTGTCGGTCGGAACCAACGTTGTATCTGTTGTGTTCTTCCATTGCAAAAAATCAGAAACTTTACTCACATTTGCAACCTAGTAATGAACGACAGAAGCGGCACAATTTCATGCCCAACCGTTTCATAGCATTCCAAAAGCTGCCCCGTTTTAACGTAAAAAGCATAGGGAATACAACGGTGGACGATTTTTAGGTATAAATACACAGAAACAATATGAACAAAATTGGCGAACGTTGCCAAAACCTGGGCGATTAAAATGATTAAAGTCGCTTGAGCGATTCGAGTAACCTAAATCGTTCAATTTATTACCATTGCAACGTACATCTTCGATGGAAGTAAACGTGTGAGTTGGGTGTGCCATGGAGGCATTCGAAGAATATTTGTATAAGAAAACTGAACGATTTCACTGATAATAAATAAATTATCCAGTAAGGGAATAATTACTGTATTTAACAATCGGTTATGTATTAACGAATAAAACTGTTAGTTAAAAGACCGATTCATTTTCTATTTATAGAAGTGTAATGTTATGCTAACGTATCCTTGAAGAAAGTTCCTTTATTTGTTATAATAAGGGATATAGAATAAAGCAACTTAAATGTCGTATTCGATGAAGACCCAATACCAACGACTTCTTGGTTCGCCAAAAGTTGCAGCCGATCAATTGCACATAGAAGTGCATAAAATCTAACAAAACAAAATCAGTTGCCATAATGTACGCGTCCTCATGCGCCGTGAGTTTCTTCGTGAATTTTAACGACACTCTCGAGATGACCCTTTCGAAGTAGCTGGTCCACTTTGTGCCCCCTTAGACGGATACGTGGCCACTTTCGTTAGAATATGCGAGTGCCACTTTACGTCAAAAGGCTACGGATTTATCCAGGGGGGGTGCGGTTATATGGAATTCAGATTGGAAACAGTTATATACGAAAAATCGTAATGAATTCTCTTGGCTCGATGCGTCGGAATTGTTTTGGAGTTAAGTCTTTCTCAGAGGAACGGTACGAATTTTCATTTCTTTTACTATGGGAAACATTCATTAAGATTGCTTTTATTGCGCTCTGCGAGATTAAACGAAGCGTTTTATGAAACGCAATACCCATTGAAATCTTCCTTTATTCCCCGAGCCCGTAAAAACGAAAATATCATTGCAACCAGTCGTTGTACCTGGAGGGAGTTCTAATCTTTCAGCGGATGATTCGTAATGACGGAGAGAAGGTTAAAAAACTAATGAGAAATGAATAAAGCAACGCAGCCTTCTACTCAATCTTCAACCTCCGCATTTTAAATTGGAGATTGCCCATGTAAATAGCTGTGCCTTTTAATTACATTAATTGTAATTATACGGTTTCAACAGATTCTTTGACATACATATAGTTTAATGATCGAACAGATATGAATAATTTTCTTCGCATCTTTGAATTAGTTATTCAGCGTTTCATTGTCGAAATGGATTGTCGTTGTAAATTCGAGTACCTACTATTGTTCGAGAGTTTGGTCTGTCCAACGCATTACTTGTTGCAACCTGAATCATTTGGATTGTTTGCAACTGCTGCCCGTTTATTGGAATACTTTGCTATAATGGCGAGCTGGATGTTGGTATCGTCGTGGACAACGTATTATATATTATATATGTATAATAGGTAATAGACCGATGAGGTATATTAAATTCCTTTGAAGCAATTTGAATTTGATTGCGGGTATTACAAATTTTGTAGCATTGATAATCCAGCAGCATAATAATAAAACATAAAAACTTAATTTCCGCTGATTCGAATTACATCCAATTAATATTTGTAACGATAAATTCTCTTACATTTTAGAGACGTAGTGACAAGTAAGTATTCCACTGTAGAGAACGAGGAAACGAACCCCAAATTTTTACAAAAGCGTTCTAATGATTACTGTCTAATCAATGAAGAAGCATGGCTCAAGAAGCAATTTTAATAGCTCCCAAATGTTTGCATACCTCCAACATTTAGAATGCAATTACAAAATCACAACTGTTTAAAGCACAGTGTCGATAAACTACTCTTCCGAATGAAAGAGAAATTTGCAATAAAAAAAACATTCAGAACAATCGAATTGACTGTTGTTCACACTTCCCACTCAGCTATCGAAAAACTTTCTGCCCTTCCATCTCATTTTCCACTCAATGTGAAACCCATAATCGAGGGAGTAGATCGTCTGTTAAAGAAAAAAAAAAGAAATACGGTAAGAAGGTGGCGTATAACATGACAATGAGACACCGTTGAACCTCGGTCGTCGACGTACTCGTACGTAAAAGCAGTTTGTGGTTAAAGATCGCGGCTGAACGTAGTAGAAAAGGGTGCAGGGATGATCCAGATTGATGGGGGGAGGACCGACGACATAGAGTAATAGTCTTCCATGAATTGGTGATCCCCTTTGTCGCTGGTGTATTTTGAACGCGTCGTGAAAATCGTATGATTACTCTTGGATGTATATGTATGCTGAGTACGTTGTGCTTTTGCAGTTCTGCTTATTGATTTTATATTACGTTATGCTGATTTTGTTAATCTTGAGAATCTGTGATCAGTGATCATTATTTAATTAATTAAGGTAACCTAATTATACATGCGACACATCTAACAGATTAATTATTATGGTCATTTATTTCGTTATCATTCCGGTACTAGTATTTATTATTAACGCTTTCGTTATATTGAACCATATAAATAAATGCGCGTGTATAATGTAAAAATTTAATTTCTTCTTTATTGTATATTTGATTAAAGAATCGTGTAATGTGAACACTTTTATTGTGGTGGACTGGTAATACGAAATAATTTAGCATTAATATTGACCCGAAATCGCAAATTAATAACAATTACTATCAGCAAGGTATCTAGCATTACGATGTCGTAAACCAATTCAGAAACAACCATTTCACCATAAAGTTTTGTTCGTCGAAATTGCAATAGCTTTATCATATCCACGCAACAAAAGAACAGAAGAGGGGGGCCGATATGATTTAATGCGTTCCGGGTTTCACCAGAATAAACTCACTTACTGGTTTTAAGTTTCACCAAGACGTATAATCGGTTACCCGAATAAAACGGCACGGTACGAAAAAAAAAAATATGCAAGTGAGATTTACGTGAAAATGTCTACCTACCCGGAGAGACGTTATCGGGCGTATCCTGTTCGACAACGGTGTCGAGCCTTTTTAATTAATTCGTCGACTATGCGCAGCACGAAATTAATTTCACGTTCAAACAGCGCGCGAAAAATTTATGACCGTGAACAATATATTTCATCGAGTCACGACAAAAAGCTCGGCAGTATTTTTTAATAAACTTATCGCTCTGGGTGAAGTGGAAACAATCATCCGACCGTTTGTCTATCGGGTGTCCGATGGAATATTTCGTTGAATAAAATTTCGATTACCTACGAAATTAATTGTCTCAGATATTTGATTCCATTTCTGCGCTATTTGACTTATTGCAACGCGACTTATTTTATTACGTTTTTTGCACTGTTGCCAATTACGTTCAACTGGTAACTGTTCGCTTAAAAGTATCAGGAAACTATTGATTCAATAATTATTTCAAATAATAATTAAGGTATTTGTGGTATGTAACATAATTCTCATAAGTTACACTCATAGAACCTCTGCAATTTTAACAATTTGCACCTAATTGAATGATACCTGCAAAAATATATTTCTTTCCCAGAAACAAGCTGGCGAATTTCGCACTTCCAAAGTGCATACTCTGTGCACGTGTATGTATGTATTTAAAAAAAAAAGCATCGGAAAGGATAACTATTCAAAGTGGCGAATAATTGGATCAAGAACAATGAATGAATCCAACTGAACCCCCTTTGTTTTCAACGCGCGAACGTGCCGCAGAGATACGGTGAAAAATATTTGGACGGAAAATTGAAATTGAACAGCGTCGAGAGCGCGTGCAATTCGTTTGCCTGTTGAATTGAGTATGTATAATGCGTCCACGAAAAAACTGCAGCAAGTCATAACAGCAGGCGCGAAATTCGGGGCGTTCGCGCATAATTAAGCGCGAAAAACAGTTAGCACTCCGCCAGCCATTTTTAATGAAGATTTAATTACAAATTGCGGCCCGCTGGCAATTCGATTTCTCCTCGTATCAAAGCGAACTTTGACCAACGCGAAATGCCTATGCGAATTATTGGCCTGTGATTATATTTCGAGAATATTGGCCCCTCGAATTACATCAGGTGGCCATATTGGGGCTGAAATTTTCTTGGACGCTGAACTTTTCTTTCAAACGACACAATTTTCTTCGATTATTATATTTGGACTATTTAGTAAGCTTGATGGATGACAGAGAGACATGGTATTTAGAAGAAGTTTATAAATGTACTCTTTTCTATATTTTCCTACATTATTTTTCTATATTCTATGTTTTTCATTTATTTTGTACCACACAGATGACTGAAACAATAATTGCTACTTTATTCGTGCCGCGAGCGACTAAAGATTATTTATAAAAGACAAATTAAACTTCTCACATGTTTCATCAAGTGTATGCTAAACTATCTTAAAATCGACACGATTACTTGTCAATATTCCATTCGAACCACTTATATCATAGACAATTGTTGCCGACCCATAAACACTTTACAACCACGATCCCTAACTTCTCCAAAACTAACGGAGCGACATTCTGAAAAAATCATTTTTCTATTTTCAGACTACCATAAGCGTCGCCGTGGTCGTCGATATTAACATTCAGCCCGAAGAAGATTCGAATTTCGTATATCGTCGCCCCCAATTCCTAACACGCGAACAATTCGACGCGAAACACCCGCATTCAAATTTCCAACGAGCCGTTCGTGAATCGAACGCGTCGCGAACTATCCTCCACTGGGATCTTCGAACCGCCGCCGAATGTCGATCAGAGGGCATAAATAGCCGCGTGTCGGCCGTTTTCTTCAGCAGAATCGTCGTTCAGATTATCGGACGCGCCGATCGACCGAAATCGATGCTCGCCCGATTATTCGTGCAGATCGACGAAACTATGGCATCGTTATGTGAAACGGTGGTCGGCCATGTAAATTCGGCAAGTAGGCGAGTCGAATGAGAACGTTCTACGCGATTGACCCTTATCATGGGGCAGAAACGAGCGGGCACGATCGATTAGACGCGGGATCGTTGTCGCAGCCGTGGAGCTTTAATAACGCCGCGGGACATGCACCGAAAATGTCGATCGACTGTCACGAGTTATGGGTAAGCGGGAAATTTGTGTGTGTCGCGTGTTGCACAATTGTACGAGATCGCCGGAACGTGTTTCCGCGCGACGGACGTTCAAACATTGGCCGGTCACGTAACCGGTACCGCTTGCAGCTTCTTTCTCGTACGGCTGAAGGGAAAATGGCTGACCCGATAGGGGTGGGTACGGGTACGGGTATCCTTAGGCTGTTTATTTATAGCTCGCTAGTGGTGTCGTAAAACGGGAATGGACGTTCGGCGACTAGTTCGGCGACCAATGGCGAATAAATGTTATTTTGATGGAGCGGGCGGTTTGGGTTGATAGTTGGGCATTTAATCGGTTTGCTGTACGTTTTCATTTGCACAGCAGTGGCGAAAATTTGAATAGGGGACGAAGATCAAGATCCGCACGAGCTCTCGTATCTTTGATCGATAGACCCTGCTTGTTTCGTTGGTTATTTGTTTTTTTTTTTTTTGCTTCGTCTAGTAGAGGATGTTGTCTGCGGTAATTTTCGGGGACTTCCAAGATAATAGAATTATAAGTTCATAATGGATTATACGGATTTCGCGGAAGTTTTGTTACAAAGTTTGGAAAGTAATTCTCAATTTCCCTTGGCCCCGTGCTCTTCAACTTTCCATAAGTCAGAAAAGTGATTAACGAGAAATTTCATTACGACGCTTAGTTGTGAACCATGAACGATATTAAGCGCAATTTGTTCTTCTTAAATCTATTATAAATATAAAGGTCCCCGTAGCAGCTAATTAATTCAGCTTCATTATATCGTTCGAATTGAATTATAACTGCCGTAAATTCTTTTTGTACGAAAGCTCGCCGAGCTTGTGCAGTAGGAACTCGATTAACCGAGTCGCGATTACACGCAGTATTGATCATCCGGGGGCTGGGTACAACGATACAATAAACAAATATATTCACCAACTTAGTACAATAAAAGGTTTCTTGTACTTTCATATCCAAGTGCCTGGAGCATTCACTTTGTAAAATGGTTCCATTTATTTTTATACGAACAGTGCTGGTACATACTCATTGTCGGTCACTTCTTGTCAGGTCTCGATTATCAACTGAATTTCAATTTATCCGTCTTACTTGCATCTGCATTAAATCGACTAGTGGCGGATTTATCGCACCACCCAAAATTTACTGCTTTGTAATATACACTGTATGGAACATACTGCAAGTGCTATAAATTGTGAAGAACAAAGTTTTCCGTATACTGAAATTAAAAACGATTTAAAATACGATTTGGAGAATTCAGCAGCGATCAGATCGACGCGAGGTGCGTCGCTCGCTATGATAGGAATGCTATCGCGACTCATAATAATGAAAATGACGAAGCCATTACCACGTGCATGTACACGACTATTTGCGAACACGTGTGTGTCTGTGTGTGTGTGTGCGTGTATGCACGTGTGTGGGATTCGTGGTCACGATCGAGCCTTCCGTGACTTCCCAACGTTAATTAGCGTTTTACTACCCTTAAGTTCGAGCTTCGCTGGAATTGCTAGACCGGCCAGCTCGCATAAACTTCATACGACACCTCGAACCGTGGCTCGCGCGATCGTGACGATTTCATTCGTGGAACGAGAGGGTGCATGCGGGATAACGCTTTGTCCGATTATTCTTTTTCTACGTTCTGGCTGGAGCTTTGCTGACGGTTTGCTTTGCGCTTTCGCGGCGATACGATTCACGCGACGCTGTTTTTTTTTCTCCTCCTCTCCTTTGTCGCAATTGGTTTCGTGCGTTGGCATTCCCGTTTTTACACGACGGATGTTCGGGGGGCCCGTGAAGAAATTTTCGATGTTTCTCGCCAATGTGACATCATTGTTTGGATGGTCGCGGGAAAATGTCCACTCATTTCGAGTAGTACCAAACGACACGTACACCATTACACCGTACGTATCAATCTCGGGTTCATTTCGATACAGCTTCGACGCAGAAAGTCCAACGCTTTTGTACCAATCTTCTTATTGTAGAAATAATATTGTATACGAATCTGCTAAAAATAATCCATGAGTGATTCACCTTCTAAAGGGAATAAACTGTAGAGCAACTCTTTTATACCATTCCCTGTCTGCTTAACCCCTCATCATCCTTTCGCTACCACCCTCGACCTTGCGTTAAAAGCTTCTCCCTTCTTCTATTTATCATACAGAGGGAACGTATCGCTAACTAGCATTCTCCAAACAGCACGCCCACAAGCTGTAGTTACATTAAGAGCTAAGTGCTCCCCAGACGCGAGAGATCGCAGGTTCGATTTATCGGGTTCATATATATTTGCACGCCAGTCTGCCCGATGTAAAATTATACTCGAAAATCGCCTTCCCTGAATTTCCGCGTTTCATTTAAACCGAACAATAAGAAGAACAGAGTGGCCAGCAGAGCAGCCTTCCGTCATCTGCAAAGGAACAGCTTGTGAAACGTGACTCCATGTTGGGGTCATTTGTCTGGCTGTGCTTTTGCTCTTCGCGATTGCCATTGTCATTCTCGCTTGTCCATCTGATTGTTCTCAGGGGTTTTCCATTCGAGGACAATATTTCCCATTCCGTTTCGTTTTATTTCACAGTACCCGCTGTACGAAAACAGACGGCGTATGAGCACGTCACGTTGTGACGCGATCAAAATTTCGCATTCGGTAAATTAGAAAATATGATACGTTTATTTGAAACATTTAACCAGCGACAAGCGTCGCGGTTACACGGTACGTACACGAACCCGAACAGGCACGAATAGCCATTACTCATTCGTCGTGTGCTGGTAAGCGATATTTTACGGGACTGTGCAGCGATGAAAATGTGTATATGTAGTATAAAAAGAAAATGAAACGTAGAATAATTAATCTTGCCGTCGAGTCAAGTTTCGTTGTACGGTCACGTAGATACACGACGCCAAGTTTCTCGTACAGTATTTCTGGTACGGCAGATTTAGGGAATCCGTCTGTCAGAAATATTTTTACGATTGATAGAATAACACACAGCTATTGGTGGAAGGTACGGAATTTTCCTTTGGAGAAGTTATATACCAAAATGGATATCGTGAGCGGAAAACCGATATCCTTTTTAGGCTATTTATTTTCAGTCCTTACACGTAGCACATTTTGTGCATGTGTGTGTCTGTGTGTGTGTGTGTTTTTACAGTACATTTATTTCTTACGTGTCTATGGTGAGCTTTAATTGTATAAACGTTTTCAACTTTTCATGGACCATAGAATCGTCCTAATCGCTCGATACAAATCTCAATCTTGAAATTAAACCATCGTATCCGTGACGTGGATAATCCCCTTTTTAAATTCATCGTTTTTAACATTTGATAGCACTAATTTGCCACTCGTCCGAAATTTCGCGCATTCCCGTTCGTTTCGTGGACGCGCAGTAAGCAGAAAAGGTTGAACGTTAGTTAGAACTGCTTAGCGTGTCGCCGTAACACGAGTTCCTCTTATTTCAATGGTGGCACGTAATGCAGCTTTCGCGTGCATTTCCATCGATCGGCCCGAATATCGCCGAAGTAATCTGCGAGACGTAGGAAATAAAGGAACGGAACAACTGAGACCGTTACGGGGCCTCTTCCTTTCGCACCTTCTCGAACGTTTCTACCTCCCTCTATTACAGCCTTTCTTTACGTTTTCGTTCTTACTTGAGGCTGGTGATGAGTCGTGAGTCATTTGGCACTTGTGTGAATGCCGGTGTTGCTTGTTTTATTTAAAGAGTGAACGCCGTAAACGTTTATGTTTGAACCTGGCGCAGTGGTCTATTTGTTGCAAGTCTATAAACGTAGATATTTGAACGTTGTAAGTTGGCCTATACATTCTTGGCTCTTCTTCTTCTTCTTCCCCTTTGTTGGGAATTAAATTCGTATATGTATATAAAATATATTCTCGTAGCAATATCTGGTAATAGTAATTAATTAAAAATGATTGAAGTTGCAAGCTTTTACTCTCCCGAGCAAGCTGTCTGTAAGTACATGCAATTTGCGCACGTGTTAGACGTTATTGCATACAATATTGAGCAGAAAAATTTACTGTATTACTTTGGCAAATATGTTTTAACACAGGGAAGTGTTCATAATATTAGAATATTCAAATTGGAATAGCTCGAGCTATCGTTGCGTTGTTTTAAAATCTTTATAAATTCCCTTTTCCTGCAATTCCGTTACTATATTTCTGTATTTATACTTGCAATTGTACTTCTACGTTTTCTATTTATATATTTATCAGTCTTGCGAAGAATATAGCACATCTTGTCCCCAAATTTAACCCAACGAATTCTTCTGTCCTAGACCGCATATTTAAGGACGACATTTCTATGCGCAATCTCATCCAAAGCAGATAAAAGTTTTCACGATGGTAAATGCAATCTTATCTTTCCAATCTTCTAATATTCTTCCCCGTCGTTAACCCGCGGAAAGTCAGGAATTACGTCTCGTGTGTTGTCACATAAATTCAAGCCATGCATTCCCAACGAATGGTCATGAAGCAATCTCCACAAATTTCGGAAGGAACCTGCGTTGTTCCGCAAATTAAAGTCGTATACAACGGTACTTCAAGTTACCACGTGAATCTGAAATACCTTCGTCCTGCCTTTGTTATGAAAGCGTGTAGCCGCGAGCTACTAGTTTTTTAACAAATTTATATCGGAATTGAAAAAAAATAAATAAATAAAAAGGTTCAATTACGCAGAACCCGAAACTTCTACATTTCTATCAATTTATTTAAAAAGCACAAGATAAACCGCTGCAAAGTCTAACATTATTAAGTTATCAGTTTCGATTGAAATATACTCGATATTCTCAATATTCAATACTCCCATGACAATTCCAAATCGAACGAACGAAGCATTTTATGCAACGAATTAGCATGCAACACAATTCGCCACTCAATACAATTTAGACCGCGATTTTTGATAAATTTGGATCTTACAACATCGAAAAGTTCAAAGGGATTAATCTGAGACGCTGGCTCTCAACGTAAACCATTTTTACCCGAACTTCACGACGGGGGGTCGCTTGATACATCTTCTGGTGCGCGCTAACTTGTAGTGCATCGCCCTAGAAGTTTGCTCGAAGTTTAATCATACACGTTAGTTTGCAGCGACTAACAGCCGAAGCTCGTTCGAGATGCTCTTGTATCCAATAGTTCGTAGTAGCCTTAAGCTGCGAGCTCGTTTGATGTTCGCACATATCGCACTGTCGCAAGAAAGATGTCACGTATAAAAAAACGTGTAACTTTTCCGGCGAGCCCGAAGAAAGTTTCTGTTTGGTATACCAATTAATGGCAGCATTGTCACGCGCAAATCAGCTAATGTTTGTCAAAGAATCGGTTCTTCAAGTTTTTATTAGAAATAATATTAGTCATTTTGTTAATTTTAACAGCGAGCTAATACTTTAAAATACAATATCAATTATATTATAATTTGTGTCGTGTGCTCTGTTTCGCATCTGCAAATTTTTTCGGCTGAAACTTTTAACGCTGGGTTGACGATTTATACATCTTGGTACTGTAATATTTTTATGTTGACTGGATTGTTAACGGTAAAGCAGTATTGCAATTATTTGTTAATAAGAACCTACTGGTGTAATTAATAAAATAGGAACTAAATTTTGTTACGAGTAATAACTATTAACGATTAATATAGCGAATAATAAAATAAGTGGCTATACGAATATGATTAACAAACACTTGTCTTCTCCACTGAATAAGCACCCCCTCAAATAAAGTGTAAAATATATAATTCCAAGTGAAACGTCTCACTTCCTCGATACCGCAAATAATTTACTGTTGATGTCAGAACAAAGAACCTACCCAACCATCCCCAAAAAAATTCGATATATAATCAACAGAAGATATACTGCACTTCACTGACCTGTCCCAAAATATGTTATGATTCCTGAAATCCTAAACCAGCCGTCGATTACAGATTTAAAAATTCGATACCCTGAGCCCCAACATCAATCTAAATATGTACATGTTCCCTATTCCGATATATGCATAGACCATCGAGTCTTCGTTCCCATTTGTTCGTTTCGCGAAGCATACATTTCGGGTGATAACGAAAGACACGGTATCTTATAGGCCGTTCTCGCCCCTTGAATAATACGGAACTATTCGTCGGTGCTTGATATGTGGGAAAATTTGATTTGATATACCGCCAGGGGATCTCGCGTACACGAATTCTAATACCAAGTTTACACGCGAGCCACTTGGAACCCGATGCTCGGAGAATTTTGGGTTAAGTAGAATGGGAGCTCGTTGATCACTTTAATTGTAAGTAGATAACTGTAGCTTCGTCTTCATTTTCATTGTATTGTTCACTCGACCATCCCTCCGGTCTATTCCTGGACGTAAATTGAATTATGCGCAGTATCGAAACATCGTTTCGAATGCTGCATATATTTTGTTCAAATCGCACAGAATTGCGAAAGCATCACCGGCGTTTCGACGAGGTCGAATCGTTTGATAATTTAATAATCAATTAAGTGAACGGTGGGAAATTATTAAATGTTAAACCGACGATTTTCTATATTACATCCACGATGTGAGACAGTCTCAAATGGAGTGCGACTAAGCTTTTAAGTGCGGATACTTGTTTCAGATTGTCGCATCTGATATTATGTAGATGCTACTGTGGAAGAGACACTGCTTTGAGGCTGATGATCAAAGAGGCGTACACCTGTAATGCATATTAACGTTCCATGATATCAAGACTCTTATATGTATAGAACTTTGTGCTGTCTGTAATAGTTTAAATACGTCTTGAACGTACTAAGCATCAATATAATATTATAGTTACTAATGGATTTAATTTGTTATCGGGAATTCTGAAATTAAAATGCGTTTAATAATTCTCATCGTTCAGCTTCGAAACTAAAATGTCGTACGTTAAAAAATATTTAATTCGTGACACAGATTGATCCATTGATGGAACAAGATACGAAGCAAATAAGAAGCTATGGCTTGCAACAGAAAATTTTGTTTGCTTTCACTTTTTCATAGTTTTCTCCATAAAAATGTTATCGCGACACCTTTTATTTTTGCACATTTCACTTTATCATCAAATATACGAGGCTCGCATGGATGACCTGTTTTGGGTATCTCGGTCTATGCAGCCATTAATCAGTTGAAACTCCACGCGGTGAAACACCCTGCAATGATAGCTCAATAGTGGTGCAACAATAACAGAAAAACTTGTTACCAAGCAATTTACTTCGATATCGTGAATAGAACAAAATTTACTAAGCTTGCTAGTTATTAATTAATATCGTATAGGAATATCGTATATTGTGGATTGAATTCATAACGATGGTACAGGAGACACGTTATCACTTAAATATATGCAATAGATCGCTGATAATTATACGGGAAAATTGCCCGTTATTAAGATACGAATCTTCGAATCTGATCGTCGTACCACTGTTTTCGAGTCTCGCGTAGCTTTATTGGTTAAATATCGTGTATTCCGCTCTATCCTTTAATTGAATATATCTGCAACGTTTCGAAGTAATAGAATAAGAAGAAGGGAATACAAATCACACACTACAGATATTCGAGACATAATAGTTCAAATATTACAAAAGTTAACTTACCCTTTCGGTAAGGATTAATTTAGTACTATGTAACAAGATTCTGCATTTCATAAACAACTACTTTGTACTACTTTAAGGAAACTAAAGGAAAAGAAAATGCTTTGGAAATTCGTACAAACCCTGCGTACACACTGCAGGAATAGGACTCTACAATATCGTTATCACCGGACAATTCTTTCATCTTGGTTCGTAGATTCGAATGCAATGGTAGGTTCCATCGGCTCTGACGGGCAAGACAAGCCAAGAAAAAGAATGCAGTAACCTCCGCCCCAATTGGCCGGTGTCATAATAGGGAGCCTTGCCGTCAGATTTTCGCAACATTAGGCAGCGAACAGTCTAACCTGAGGAACGTTCAAGGGAGGACAGAGGGTGCGAGATAAACTCTTGTTTTACTCGGGTTACGCCAGTGTCCGATTTTCGAGGCACGTTTCCTCCATTCGACGAAAACGGACCTTGTACCCCCATCACGGGGTCTGGTATAGGGATCACCCTTTAAATTGGAGATAAATTTAAGGTCGAACGTACCACGATCGAACTCGACCATCAGGACGTTCCGGAATTAATGATACCGATGTAGCGTAACACCAGCGATTTTCAAGAGGGAATCCCTCGACTCTGCTAGTCGATTTAGGATCCGATTAGACAGCGCAACCATGCTTGAGTGCCGACTCGCGTAACATTGTAATGGACAACGGATTAGAAATGTCTTACTTCCGCCGATTACGCGACGGTTAAGCACGTTAACGCACACGATTAAATAAATTCGCGTATCAGCCAGGCGAAAAGTTTAGAAGAAAAGTTCAGGTTAGCGGGTAGATACAGCAGGGGCAATATTAAGTAGACGAGCAACGAAGATGCGTTACGTTGGGTATTTAGTTTGATATCCAGAAATTACTGCTTGCGCGTGCGGCAAAACTGAGCGTTTGAGAGAAAGGAGGCGAAGTGTGGATTTAATATTATTTACAAAATGCCACTTAATTACCATTTAATTAAACTTGCACATTTATTACGCTGACTAGGCGCTCCCTCAATTTCGTCGCTATTTATATGTTTTAAAGCCTTTCGCCGCTCACTCGCTGAACTGTTTAAGGTATTTAATATTCTCGCGTCGTAATTGGCCTCTTTAATTGAATACACGCGCGCTTGTTGGAAAGGGACTCTTACGAAAGCATCGAAGTACCTCAAAGTATCATCGAAGTTTCAATAAAATATTTTCTCGTGCTCGATGGATAATGATTAACAAACGACGCTATCAGGTAAAACTGTCGTTAATAAGTGTTTGCCAACTAACCAAGGTGGAAGGAAAAAAAATTCCAACGCTACCAAAAATTCTGTTCATTGTAATGAAATAAAGTCTTCTCTTTTCGTCGTGTTTGTAGTTCAATACAAACGACAAACACGTCGCGTGTTCCGCCCCTGCATCAAATATTTTACTTTCACGAAACGTCAGTCGGATGCTTTCCGATCAAACACGCGGGCATTCCAACTTTTCGTCACGAAGACAGCACGCGGTATTGAATAATGCCTGGAATTCGAATCATCCCAGCGAAGGAGTAAGAGCTGCGCTCAATATGGCCGTGTGATTTATTACTTTCGCATCTGCGCTTAATTTATATTTTAATTCGTGCAACGAACTCCCAACTGGGTTGCATCTTAATGATGCCAATGATAAAGCAATTAGGCCCTTAATTACCTGAATCCGTGAATTAATTGCTTTCACCTTCCTCTTCCCGTTTTACATCTTTTTTACTCACAATCAGTTAATTCGGTTTTAAATAGAAGTAACGATATCGGCAACATTTTAAAAATCAGGTTAAAATTAATTTGCCGTTTGACCGCGATTCTATCACATATTTGCGTTATATAATTTCACGTCAAAATTGTTCGCGCTTCGGTACTATATTTATCAGGTGGAATTCCAGCTACCGTAGTTCGAAGAGTTACTTTTGCTAAATTATCACTGATCATATTATACATCTATGACGATAATTGTGTCGTGGACGTTGATGTAATTTCGTGTCACTTAATTGTACAGAAACGTTTGTAGACATACAGCAGTGGATACGATCTAACTAAAACCTTTTTAAATGAAAATAAACCGTGGAACAATTTGAACACCAGTCACGAAGAATAAAAATGAAAGCAGCGAAAGAATGAACCCGATTTAAAAATCCATGGCTAACCGAAGCTCGGAATAATTAATCAATTCGACCACAACTCGTAACCCGGCGACGAACTTAGTACCCCGCATAAGTGCTTTGCTGCATCGCAACGTAACGCCATACCATCAAAATCCGTCGCCCCCGTCAGCCCTCTCAAACAGAGCGACATTCGCCACGCGAGATTTCACTTACCAACTCCGCTCCACAAAAGCTCCCAGTATCCAACTCAATCTAAAACCTAATTCCGCTCCCTAATTTCGCCCACAAGTGCAGCGTTTTCTCGCCCCCCGTGCTTCGTAATTCCATTAAGCCAGCCCGCAGCCCCTCAAATCGATCCCGATCGCGACCCTGAAACTATCGAAACATGATTTCAGATTCGCGAGAGTCGGATCCGGCCAGCGATAAAGACGAGCGGCTGAGATCGGTCACGGTTCGCGGAATGGTGTGAAGATTCCCATGCACGGCCCGTGCCCCTATGGAATCCCATGGCCGAGAGGAGAGAACGAGCATGACGTAGCCGTGGACCAAGGGGGGCGCTTCGGATGCTCCGGACTGCCGACTAGATTCGTATGGAGGGGAAGGACGCATTCACCACGGAGGACACCCTGCTTCTGAACCTGACCACTGTCGACACACGAGACGCCGACGACTTTCTTCGAGGTTTCCCCGGCAAAAATTCACCCTACACAGCCGCCCAGGTAACACTGATAACGGTGCACGATGCTTTCGCCAATTGCAAACGTGCCCGTGTTTCTGTCCATTGAAGGTGGCCCGTTAATCTGTTAGGGGTGATGGTTCGTCGATTAGCACGGAGCCGGGGGTTGATTTAAGTGGGTGCATTTTTGTTCGCCTACTCGTTTTCTCTTGGTACACTGTAGTTGAATATTTTACTCTCGAATTTGTACTCCCAATTGAATTTGGGGATTATTTGGATAGGTGTTTTTTTTGGTACGAGGTGCGTCGGGCAGAAATTAAATGAATATTTTGCGAATGAATGTTACGTTGACATTGTGCGAAATAATCTGGGTTAAAGAACTCTTTATTTTTTATTGGAATGCGTTTAATCATTCCAGAGCCGTATGCTCACGTAAGCGATAATGAAGAGTGATCGATGAAAATAATATAATAGTATTGAAATTGAATGCCCCCCGGTTAGTAACGTGTTATAGCAAAGACCATTTATCATTGTTTCGATATTTCAGTGAAATAAGAATTTTATAATTAACATTCTATTAATTGTTAATACACTTACGATGATTAATGTCATTATGCACCTATATTCTAATGAAATTAAACAAAGATCCAAATAGACTGTTATTTTTCGTTCCCGGAATAACATCTGATCTATAATATTCGCACCTGCGACAGCACATTGTCCACGTTGATTAACAAACTTTACATATTTACACTTACACATTGGAGGCACGAATTATAAATAGCCAATGTGTCCTTAACCTTACTGTGATCCTTTCTGAAAGGACTCAATCTCTTTCATGAAATAGGTAATTAAACTGTTTGATATCATTTTAAACATCACTTTAGTTATAATATGTCGAAGTGCTCGTGAAATAGTTTCTCAATTTTCTCAACAACTTTTCTCAAGATACGCGGAATGTACTTTCTTTCTTTAAACCTAACAATACAGGATCACACTGAATCCACACAAGAATAGTTGATCCATAGGGTTTACTTCACAGCCCGGCAACTTCCTCGAACTTCTTTCATCGGGCTCTCAATTTTATCTTCATTCCAACTGTCCAAAGAATGTTCCTAAAACTATACATACAACGAACTCCATGATACCTTCCAACTGGAACCACTTTCATCCCAAAGGATTGTGCCGAAAGGCATTTCAGTTTCTCTAACTTGTGACAGCTTGGATGCTGCCGACATCCAGATAAAATTGTTGAACGAAAATTAACGTAAAGCTTCGGGATACTTATCTCATGTGCAACTATACGGTAAAACGA
Organism: Nomada fucata; assembly: GCA_948146005.1. Classification (NCBI taxonomy): domain Eukaryota; kingdom Metazoa; phylum Arthropoda; class Insecta; order Hymenoptera; family Apidae; genus Nomada; species Nomada fucata. The sequence goes on along the minus strand of OX411275.1, from coordinate 8,749,815 downwards.
TAATCAAGCGTGCCTTGCCGTATGGGGAATGTTCCAGTGGTAGAAAGTTTTAATAACGCAAGCATATAATTAGTTTAGTCCGCGTAGAAGCTCGGAAGAATAGAGAATACGGCGACTCGCTTATTAGCAACTCTGGACAAACTCGCGAATGACTTTATAAATAATTATGCGCCCGTTGTCATTTCGACCGGTCCAGCTAATTGCTTATACGCAACGAAGTCCAGGAAAATCATGTAGTCATAGAATATACAACGAGGATCGTCCTAGGATAATCGTGTACGAGGTTTTTTTCCTCTTCAAGTTATTCTCGTAAGCACGAAAATTGATTTGTAATACGGAGTATATTTATCTGAATTTAATGATTATTTCTGTCCAGCTATTTAGCAATTCTAATTGCTGTTCGGTTATTAGCATTGTCTACGTAATTTATAATTGTCGACGAGGTACAAATAATCTGTCTGTCTGTATTAGACAAAATTTGCCGAATAAAATATCTTTCTGTGGCTTTCTTTGTTTCTTCGAAGAACCATTGGAAAAGTTTTTCTTCTATATTCGTAAAAGGAAAGTTCAAGTAAACCCATGCAAGTGCAGCGAACCTTTGCCCAGCCTAAACTCGAGAATAACCGCAAAAACGGGATATTTATACTGCACAATGTACTCTCTTCTCTTTTTCTATTCTATTTTTATCAGAGGTCGCATATCAGGATTGCAGATTTCTTTCATTCCCCTCAAACGATGTTAACTGGGATTGTGATCTGAATTATTTTTCAAATTTATACATCAGTGTGCTATGATGTACCTCTTTTAAAGGAGATCTTATATTAATAAGTAAAATATATCGATTTAGGTATTCACTGCATTGGCGAAAGTGTAAAATTCCTTCCGCTATATGTTACACCCGTCAGTTTACAAGTTACGTCAATATTATTCGAGCTGTGCCTTTTGTGCATGGAAAAGAACCACTTAATAGATCGATAACAATGTACGTCACGTCGTTCATTGGTTCTTTGAGAAAACAAACGAAAAACCTCTAATCAGATATTGCATGTTGCAAATTTTTTAATGATTCATTCGATACAAAGCGAAAGGGATGCCAAAAGGGGTAGAGCGATGATAATCCAATTAGAGAAGATTTAATCTTTTCTTTTACCACAACCGATCGTGCATGCTTAATGTAGTTAAAAAATTGGTTACAATGCGGTGGAGAAATGCAAGAGGTCCGATGAAACTTCCATAATAGACGTCACTGTTTCCAGAAACTTTATAATTAATTCTCTTCCTAGAGGCAGCTTGGATGACAGTTTGTTGAAAAATCATTTTAAAAACAGCTCGATGCAACTGAAAACCCTTCAATGCACCAGCTGTAAACCTTGCGCAAAATTATCAAAGTATTTTCATAGGATAATAATTTAATAACAAGTGCAGATTTCCCTTCCTTTATGCTTGCTTAAAGTTCGACAATATTGTGATAAATCTTCCCTTCGCCATCACACGTTTATAATGGTTTGCAGAAACAGTACAGCTTAAAATACAACTGAACGTCTGTATAAGTAAATAATTATTTAAATCAGTACGCACAGAGAGGTGCTGCGGTTTAGGTATAAGATAAAATTGAGCATGATTCTCGAAATTCTGCCTAGACAAGTTGTACACGTTCACAGAGAAAGTATACTCTCCGATGTAATAAATGTGAATTTTCTCATTTCCTTTCGCGGAAATCACGTTTGAGTATAAAACCATTATAATAATGAGAAACTAAAATGTTGAGTAATCTTCATTCACAAGCAGCAATTAGTAACGATTTGTACCACTACGGTTCCACTAACAATAAATCTTGTAGAATTTATGTATTTATATATGTTTGATTGTGGTAGTCGTACAATGTACTTTACACACGTACCAGGATCATACATATGTATGCGAACAAGGACGTGGATGTCCTAATGCTGCACGTTGGCATGATTTATGCCAGACCTTGTTTCAGAATCCAAGCGTTTCCTTCCTCATAAGTTATACAGGATTTTCGAAAAGTTTTTCTATGACACAGGTGATCTTAAAACGATGATATATTCAGTTTGAAAAGTGGAGAACCTAAAGAAATATTGATAATGCATTTGGAAAATGTTATCTAAGAACAAGGGGGCAATTGATTTATGGTTGCAGAGAGGAGAATTTCAAATCCTAGATCAATATGAATATTTCTAAATAACTACGTAACACATGATGCAATTAATAATGACGTTTAATAAATATTAATGTTGTTAGATACCTGGATTCCCGAACCTACACGTGCACGGAACATGTGCAAAACTGTGAACCTCACAATAATCCGACTAGAATTACCCTCCGCCCTAATCCCAGTCCTTTTTATTTTATGATACCCAACTTTCTCCGAAAACGCACGCACCTCTTCAAGGCCTCTAAAAACCATAAAGTACCAACTTCCCCAAAATTCCGAAAACCCCTTCCAGTTCCACTTCCACCCTCTCAACCACCACTACGATCTCCTACTCCCACTCCTTCAATAGTAATAGTTTACATTTTTCATCATTCGACTCCGAAAAATGAGAATAAACTGAACAGTCCAACCATCCACTTCGAAGCAAAAATAAATAAAGACTACACATAAATACTTTGCAACTCTGAGTAACTTCATTTCACGGGTTCACGACACAAAAATTGGCGCAGTCGGTAGGACCGTCAACGGTGCAAGAATAAATAAACTTTATTCAAAGTGTTCTTCGCCTGTGGATTCTTATCCTTTGTGACGGAAAGTAAAAGTGTCAACCCCGAGGTTCTACGAGTGCAAGAGTATCTACACGGCAACGGAAGTCAACCAGCAGCACGTTCGACGACTTCACCAGTATACGATAACGGAAGTCAACCAGCAACAAGTTCAACGACTTCACCGGTATACGGCAAGTACAGTCTCAGGTTTCGTTGCTTTGTAATCGCCTTATATTCAACTCAACATCCTAATACCATGTCTCAACCAAATTCACCCGATAATATGTTGGATTCCTCAAATTCCTCACCCGATTTCCCAATTCAATTCTTATGCAGTCTAATCCCCAAAGAATTCTCCGGTAACCGATTCGAGCTCGGACAGTTTATAGCAAACTGTAATAACGCCGACGAACTCGCATCACCAAGACAAAAGACCCCACTACTCTATTTCATTCTTTCAAAAATTTCTGGAAACGCTAAAGAACAGTTAGCATTACAAAGTTTTCGCAATTGGTCAGAGCTAAAGGAACAACTGAAACGACTCTATCAAGACAAAAAACATTATTGCCAGATAATGGAGGAACTAAATAATAGTAAACAGCTTCATTCGGAAGGTATTAGTAATTTTTACCAAAGACTCGTCACATTGTCGTCCAGAGCACTTGGTGCTATACAACAATATTCAACCGATCCTTTAGAGATACCAGGAAAGAAAAAATCAGTAGAGGAAACAACCCTAAACAGATTCGTTTATCATAGCAATCCGCAAATTTCTCAAATGCTTCGGTGGAAAGATTTCGATAACTTAAATTCTGCTTACACCGCCGCGATAGCGGAAGAACGCGCGTTAAATATGCATCGAAATAGCAGACAAAGATCTTGTGCTATTTGTGGGAGATCAAACCATGAAACGTCCCAATGCAGATCAAATCAAACTAATCGTAACAGGGTTATTCACCACGTCCAAACACCTAGCCAAATTCGACCTCCTTATCAGAACCAAGCCGCGCAATATCCACAACGACAAGCACAAAACTCACACCAAACTCCAAATCAATCTAATACAAGAGACAACACAATTCAACCGAAATTCTGCAATTATTGCAAAAATGAAGGTCACGTAATAGCCGAGTGTAGGAAACGACAATTTAATAATAATCGTAGGCAGCAACCGCCTAACGATGGCCCTCCTCGGACGGAAAATTCTGCGTTTCATTTAAACTGCCAGGAGTCCCCAGCGGCGGATACCACGCTGGCGGACCAAATCTCTCAACCAGCAGTGTTCGAGAATTAAGCGTATCTATCTCCAACAATAATTTAGACTACATCTTAACATGTTCACGCTATTCTAAAAACTTAAACAATAACTTCAAATTTCTAATCGATACAGGCGCAAATGTCTCATTGATCAAAGCTTGTAAACTACATCCGGATACATACTTCGATTCCAAAGACAAATTAATATTACACGGTCTTAGCACAAATACCCCTGTGGAAACCGTAGGCAGTTGTAAAATTCCAATACAAATACATGACGCGACCATCGAGACCAAATTCTACATCCTAAATCAAGCAACAAACGTCCCATTCGACGGCTTATTAGGAAAGGATTTTTTACAGAAGGAATCCGCGACAATCAACTATCAAACACAGTCAATAACTCTTAAATCGGTACCAGTCGCGATCCAACTCAATGCTCAGAACCCGGAAATTCAAAACGTAAATCCTATAAATTTAAAAGCTCGATCAGAAACCTTAGTCGAAATCGAAATCCGAAACCCAGAAGTTCAAGAAGGCCTCATTCCGGAGCTTGAACTGCAAAAGGGCGTCTACTTATCAAAAGCTTTAACAACAGTAAATCAAAATAATCATTCCTTCGACAACTTTATTCAATTCCATTATAAAAATCTCGATATTCCTAAAATAAAATCCATGCCTTGCGACAAATTTCAATACTTTCCAAACGTTTTATTCTATTCAAAAGACTTAGATGACAACAATCTGCTCTCCGAAACAATCAGGAAAGAATACGATATGTCAAAAATCAAAGAGCCCGACGAACTATATTCGTCGATTAAACTCCTCAAAGATTCTAAAACCACATATATTTGCATTGGAAAAGTTTTTAACTTCGACAAATTAGAATATAAAGATATATTCTATTCATTACAATCTTTAAGTAATCACCTACAAGAAACCCAATATTCCGGAACTCTATATATTCACGATGCAACGATTAACAACAAAAATGTAAAGAAGGAAATGTTCGGTGAAATAATATATTATATTTTCAAAGATACCGACATTGTACCCGTAATATTAGAAAACGCACGTACAACCCCTAAATCAGAAATCGAAATAAGTAAAATCCTCCAAGAGAATCATGACTCAAAATTAGCAGGTCATTCGGGTTTCCTTAGAACCTACAAGCGGATCAAAGAATTTTACAGATGGGACACCATGAAAAGGGACATAAAAAAGCATATTAAGCAATGCCCGTCTTGCCAGGTCAACAAGACCAACTTCCGACCGTCGAAAGCCCCAATGGTAATTACGTCCACATCTGACAAACCATTCGAACGACTAGCACTCGACATCGTAGGACCCTTGCCGCAGACCCAAAACAATAACCGCTACATACTGACCATGCAAGACGACCTCACTAAATTTTCATACGCCGTACCTCTTCCAAATCACGAAGCGCAAACCATAGCTGCAGAATTCGCAAAATTTACGACCTTATTCGGAATCCCTAGAACGATACTGACTGACCAAGGGACCGACTTCACCTCAAATTTAATAAAAGAACTGACCAGACTGTTTAACACAAGACACGTATTATCTTCTCCTTACCACCCCCAGACAAACGGCGCACTGGAAAGGTCACACCTAACACTGAAAGATTACCTAAAACACTACATAAACCAAAAACAATCAGACTGGGACGAACTGATAATTTTTGCAATGATGGCTTACAACACACATGTACACAAATCGACCGGCTTCACACCATACGAAACCCTTTTCGGTAATAAACCATATCTACCCAGTAGCCTAACACAAGAACCAACACTCAATTATTCTTATGACGACTACATCGTAAATTTGAAACAGAAATTAAACTACTCACAAAAGATAGCTAGAGACAATTTAATAGAATCAAAAACCAAATCGAAATCGTACTACGATAACAAAATTATCACACACAAATACAAGATCAACGACCTAGTGTATATTTTAAATAAACAAAATACACCGGGATTAAACAAGAAGCTGGCACCAAACTATAAAGGCCCGTACAGGATAATCAAAATAAATACAAATAATACAGTCCAGATACAGGTGAATAGAAAATTAGTAACATATCACACCAATTTATTGAAACCCTCTGTTCCAGGCGACTAATTAAAATAGACAAGTCTTTTTGGAGCACTTGATTATTTTATATCAAATATCTTCCGGGTTAGACTAATACCATAATCTAATTATTTCCTCCATTATGTTGGGAAAACGAAACATACTTCATCCACAATTAATATCTCCGCAGAATCTTATCGATAAACTAAACAACATCGTTCTTCAAAACGATGTAGAATGAATTGTTCCATTAACGCTCAGTACCATACATAAGTACGAAAAAGCATATAAATTAACAGTAGCTTACACTAACAATATCTTACTATTCATCATAAAAATTCCGTTGGTTCGCGCAATGCTGTTCGAGCTATACGAAATATTACCGTTCCGTCTTCCACAATTCCTGAAAACACCTATTTTTATGTCCACCCCAGTACTCCTTATCTCCTGTTGAGTACAAATAAGGTATATTACGCACCGCTCGAAATTCTCGAGATATGTCCAGCAGTTGATACCGGTGAATATACCTGCTACAAGAAGTACGCAATACGGACGGCCGGACGACCAACGTGCGAGACAATGCTGCTCGCACCCACCACCAAGACGATCCCATCATCGTGTCGAATTCATACCATCGAAGGTGACTTCGAAAATTGGTAGCACCTCAGGGACAACACCTGGGTCTTCATTACAAATCAACACCTGCAGTTGACCCTCACATGTTCTTCGACACACATCGAGGATCTCGAATTGGAATCCACCGGAACCATTCATCTCGAATCTCAGTGCAAGGGTTACACCCAAAAATCAACGTACAACCAGCACACGACAGCGTCGAATACTACCAAGGTGACACCCCAACCAGGTCTATTGCACCGCATGGGCCCAGACCATCACCATTCCGAGCCGCTTCCATAAACATGGATTAATTTTAACACTACTTCTAAGTCTTATCATTTTAATGTGAATATAAGATCGATCAAATACCGTAGAAATAATTTACTCTTAAGAAATCGTAAATTAATCTAAAGGCGGGAGGTGTTAGATACCTGGATTCCCGAACCTACACGTGCACGGAACATGTGCAAAACTGTGAACCTCACAATAATCCGACTAGAATTACCCTCCGCCCTAATCCCAGTCCTTTTTATTTTATGATACCCAACTTTCTCCGAAAACGCACGCACCTCTTCAAGGCCTCTAAAAACCATAAAGTACCAACTTCCCCAAAATTCCGAAAACCCCTTCCAGTTCCACTTCCACCCTCTCAACCACCACTACGATCTCCTACTCCCACTCCTTCAATAGTAATAGTTTACATTTTTCATCATTCGACTCCGAAAAATGAGAATAAACTGAACAGTCCAACCATCCACTTCGAAGCAAAAATAAATAAAGACTACACATAAATACTTTGCAACTCTGAGTAACTTCATTTCACGGGTTCACGACAATGTTAAATCTCAAGACCAAGGAGTTCGATATTCTTGAAACGTGAATAATGTCTGGGCATGTCCTAGGACCATAAGGCCCTGAGTCGTGGCATTCGTAGTACCTGGATATAGGGACAGCTCAAAGGCAATTCTATGGTTTTCGTGATCCCTGGATTTTGGATCGATTCAAAGAATTCTATGACTAAACCATATTTTTCTTCTATTATTTCATATTATATTCCCTTAAATTTCATACAAGAGAAAAGTTTATAATTTATATTAATATTAAGCTGATAAAACTACGTCTTAGTGTGGGATGCCAGAATTCGTGGAAATGGTATGAGAGGACTTTGTATGAATCGCGTGAAGGGAAGAATCGAGTGTTGCGCGAAGTGTGAATAAAGAGTGTTAGTTGAAACGTCGAATGCGGAGCGAGTGAATGTTTATCTCGAGGATAGAGTGAATGGTTTCGGGGAACGCACGTGGAGTCTAGGATGCATGGTGACCTGTGGTCGAATTGTGACACGCGGTAAGAGTGTGTGTATCGGTGTGGGTCCTAATGAGTGAGAACGAATGAAGAATAGAATCAGAGGGAAAAAGTGTGAAGGAATATATGGAGTGGATGATGCGTGCGAGGGTCAGAGTTGAGGTAGAGTTGAGACAGAGTTGAAGCGGAGTCGAGCGAGGATTGTTGCGAGAGTATTGTTGAGAAGAGGTATATTGCGTTGTGGAAGAGAGTCATTGAGAGATATCGAATAATAAAACAATTTTACGTGAAAGAAAAGGCAATCATAATTTTCTCTGGAAAATAATCCTACATTAGTTCGTTTTCTACTAGTTCTTCTGTAAAGCTTCCTTACAATTTAGCCTGTCTGCTACATTCACAGTCAATTCTGCGAACTGCATTAGTCCCGAAATTTGTATTAAATAGGTACATATATAAGGCATTACACTTGTCTTCGTAACCACATAGAAATTTGACCAATCGAGTCATGTTATGCGCTGTCCTGTGAGGAACTTTCTAATGCAGGTGTTTCTTTTCTTGTTCGCAGGCGATACTTATAGCGTTGGTGCTTGGCAGTATCATCGTCGGGACTGTGATTGGAAACATTCTGGTCTGTGTCGCCGTGTTCCTCGTTAGGAAGCTACGAAGGCCCTGCAACTATCTGCTGGTTAGCTTAGCAGTTAGTGACCTCTGCGTCGCCCTTCTGGTAATGCCGATGGCGATGCTCTACGAGATTTCCGGTAATTGGTCCTTCGGCGCAATTATGTGCGACCTTTGGGTTAGCTTCGACGTGCTCAGTTGCACGGCCAGCATCCTGAATCTCTGCATGATCTCGGTGGACCGGTGAGTAACCACCCCGCCATCAAATTTCAGAGTAAATCAAGTTTCGCGGGTAGTCCAGTTTTCGGAAACTAATTTATGCTTTGATGCGATCGAGGAACAGGTTTTGGAATAGATTACCCGTTTAATAAATGATACACGTCGTCTAATTGCAACGAATAAATATATATTTCCCTGCTCATTCTTGGGATCTCGCAGAAGAGAGAAATAGGTAGAGAAAATTTATTTGTGGGGAATATATTCGAAGAAGTCCGAATAATTTCGTTTATATTTTCAAGTATGACATATTCACATTAGAATCATTCGTCAATGGCGTACATTATTTCTAATGAAACGTCTGGCAGAAAGTTTGCTCGAGCAATTTATGAAACATTAACATTAGGTCGAGGACTCAGGACCAATTAGAAGCGTGAACTCGCAACGACGCGTTCTAATACACGCTTCCGCGGAACAAGACACTCAGAATAATTGAACGACTCCCTGACGCATATCTCATTTATACGTTTCGCACCAGGTGACATTTGTATACGCGTGTGAATGCATAAATCCGCGACAAGACATACGCCAGTGCCAGAAATGTCACGCGATAAAGACAAACGAAAGGAAATGAAAGCGGAGTGTGGACGGTGAGACAAAAGGGGGCTCGTTTTATTTAGCCAGACGGAGCTTCTGTGTTCTTTGAAACAGTGAAACGTATGAACCCGTCGTACTATCGCTGTCTCAGATTTTGCGCCATAACGAAGCCACTGAAGTATGGGGTGAAGAGGACACCGCGACGGATGATCATCTATGTCAGTCTTGTTTGGTTAGGCGCTGCCTGCATCAGCCTGCCTCCGTTGCTGATTATGGGAAACGAACACACTTACTCCGAGACCGGGCCGTCTCATTGCCTTGTCTGTCAGAATTTCTTCTACCAGATATACGCCACATTGGGGAGCTTCTACATACCTCTGTTCGTAATGATTCAGGTAGATAATTTTATTATACGCTGTGTATTATACGGTACCGATGTAAACGACGCACGCGCGAGAAATATGGAAAACATTTTGTTTCTCGAGGGCTTGATTTTTGGGAGGGCCGATTTGGACAATTTGTGTCCGCGATGGAAAGATATTTCTCATTTCTTTCTAAATTATTAAAGACTAAAGTACCGGATGTTCTATAATTTGTGGACGCTTGAAAGATTAGCGAAGGAGGGCTGTAAGTAAGTGGTTAGAACATTTAGTAAGATGATATTTTCAATTCAATTTATCGCGAAGAATTCGATTTTTGCATGGAAATTGGGCTTTTCACTGAGCGCAATAAACTTGCGTCACCCTTTGATCACTTTAAATGCTAATTTTCAAGTAAAACGGGATGCAATTCGAGAAATCGTTCGGCCCCCCCTGTGAACATATAGAGAACGCCAGTGCATAGTACAACGTGCTGTGAAATTCGAGTCCAGCCTAGATTTTAAACCGTACTTAATTACAAGTTTAAAGTGGTTTCGCTGGAACTCGAGAACGGTTCTTAAATTCGAGTTTAAAATTATCCCGATCTTGAAGTCGAAGCGATTATAATTTCGATTATTCTCCAGGAAATTTAAAAAGAAATCACGGCATATTCACGATCTAATATATTAAGAACATTATTCTTCTTTTTTTACCACTGTCCAACAGATATACCAAATTATTCGAAGCCGTTTATCCTTCGGGGCAACCTAACAAATTATTGAGCTTCGTTGAATTAATCGAGAAATCAATAGGGTAAAGTTATCTGAGGATCATTAGGGTAATCTTTCACAGCTGACAATAAAGTTAATTATCTGGCTCTAATGAAACCTAATTAATATGTTAGAAAGTGTATCACGTTGTCGAGTAGATGGTCCGTGGAGCTTCGAGAGTGATGACTAAAATTTCTAACTTGTGCTAGCCTTAAATCAAGCACGTTGCACATAAATCAACTCACTCTCTCTGTCCAATGTTAGAAGCTATTAAAACTCGGTAATCTATAATAGGGTTGTCATAGAATTAAATACGAGTTCCCCATTTAATACGTCTTTATTTTTTCACTTGGTCTGTAAAAAAGTCATTATGCGTCATTACTTGTCTGCACTTCATAGACAAATAGAGGAAATTACAAATACTAGCAGTGGAGGTTCAATCAATAAAATCTGATTGCAAATATTTCACTTTCATATCACTGATATTCTACGATATGATTTTTATTGAAACGACGTGCAGTGTTTTCGTAGCAACCGAATAGTTTCATGTAAACAATAACAAACCCTTTCCACGTTACACAAGTTCCAACAACCCAATCCGTTAAACAATTTCAGGGCAAAGACGAGATTCGTACGGATAATTATTTTTCATTTATGTTGAACCATAACAATTTTCAAGTTGAAGTAACCCCTTCGATCGAATGAAAATACTGACCTGCTTCGTTTTCATTAATTTACACCGAGCACCCCCCTAAACTGTTTTCCCTCCTGACGTAAATTACGCAATTATTCATCCTTGTAAATTCATAGGTAGCATAGCGTTTTCTGGAGTTCCCGTTTACTCGCAGATCGCAATAACGACCTTTCCAGAACTAATTGAAATTTCCAGCAACGGTATCGCGCAAGGATTATTCGTCATTCGAATCGATATTATAATTACACGGGCGGGCAATTATCATTCCGTAGCTGGAGCTTTCGTTTACCTAAAAGTGGTAGATACCAAAGGTTGAAGGTTCCCCTGTTTAACCGACGTACTTAATGGAATAACAGAAATATTAAATCAGAAAAACAGTATACAAAATTTGTCATTCATCCTTCTTACAGTATTGCAATTTTCGTTGCTGGTAACACGACATTTTTATAAAGGACGCGATATTTCGATGAAAGACAAGATTCTACATGTTTTATATAACCTTGCCAATTTATATTCACAAATTTCTTTACACTGTGCGCACTCGTATCAAATTCTCACTGAATTTAATTGCCTCCCCTTTAATATCATGCCCAAATCAGGATAAGAAGAAAGCACATAAAAACGTTCAATCGTTAATTACCACCCAAAAAGAATATTTTCCGATGCACCAACCCGACATATCACGTTTCTTGTATCACTTACATCTCGTCGCGCAATCTACACGAAACGAACGCGTCTTTAAAATAGATATACTGTAATATGTACATACTACTTTGACGTACGAAAACGCATCCTATCTCAAGCACGAGGCAGTGAAACGAATATCCATTCGTCCGAGAGTAGAATCGTTAAAGTCCACAATTTTCCATCGTTCGTGCGCGAGAATTGACTTTTGACGTTACCCCGCCAAAATTGATTGCACGTTTCACGCGCGGCAAACAAACCCGTCGTAATAATTGGCGGCAACACGGGCGTAACGAGTACGGAAAATAAACGATCGTGTATACCTTCGCGGTTGCGGTAAGGGGGCGTTAACACGAATTGACATAATAACAGTTAAATAATTGCCGCGCCAGGAAACCATCGTCGTTGGACACAACGCGCCCGACAACTTTATTACCGGCCGCCACTTTAATTAATGCAATAAAATGGGATATCGCGATGTTTGCCAAGCATAACGCGACAATACAGCGTCCCAACAGAGGCTGGTTAAATAAAAATTGTACCGACAACCTGCGCATGTGAAGTTGCTTTAATTGACTGGCCGGTTGCGCGATAATTGATAGACAAATTGGAATAAATATTTGTCACGATACTGCCCCTGATCTGCCCCACAGTTATGGTATTCTACAGAAAGATTGGTCGAATTAGCCGCGATTACAATTCACGACGAAACAATTTCGTTATTCTTCGTAATCTACGCACACGAATGTAACTCGTCACTGATCTTGAACCATCCGCGTGCACCTTTATCCAGGTATACTACAAGATATTCTGTGCGGCACGCAAGATAGTCCTGGAAGAGAGGAGGGCCCAAAGCCACTTGGAGGCTCACTGCTACCTGGACATAGAACCGACGGTGCAGCAGCATCAACCTATCGCCGTGAACCGTCAATTCAATTCCGACGCGCAAACCGGCCATGGAAGTCCACCTGCGAAACAGCATCGAAGTTCGAGCGCTTCGACGACGGTGAGTACATGAATTGATTATAACCGATAGAGAAAGCACAATCCGATTCGTCTCGATCGCTGACTAGTCATCTCCGTGATCTATGCGCCGTCGATGACGAATTATCACCGCTAACTCCGCTGTACGCTACGCGCTTACGCATTAATCGTTCCGTTCGTATCGGAACACTGATCGCGAACACAAAAGAGAGTAGGGGGGGGGGGGGGGGGGTGTTAAATGTGTGGGGGCCTGGTGTGTTAAAATATATTTGAAGCCTGTACAAGATCTGGAGATACCAATGTTTATACATATATGTATAAAGCGTTCTATTAAAACATTGTTGGCAGGCTGTTTCGTCTGTCACGCTTCGTTTGAGATAATTGAACGGTATCGAAAGCGTTAATTTTCCTAGACAAGTACGTAATTGGTGCTTCGCTACCTGTATTTAATAGTAAATTCCTTGGCAATTACGATCAACCCCTCTCGATGGCATAACTGTGTACGACGCTTGATTAATAAATAAATTAGTTCACAGATGAATGCGATTATCTCTGTACGCTGTGTTAAATTAGAAAATTCTAGACACAACGTAAAAGTTATATTTCCAGTGATTCATGTACATCTGCAACGCACGCTTGAACACGCATATATTTCATAAGAAATGTTGAAAAATAATCTACACGAATTTATCAATTTTCTCCGCTTGTTGTTCCGCGTAGTTAACCACTGCCGCGAACGTAACGCTTCCTTTAACACGTTATATCCGCGCAAAATATAACCGAATCGGAGAACATTCTTGCTTTTATACTACTATGAAAGCGGATAAGCAGAAATCTATGAGCTGATAAATCGTACATAACCGGAAGTTTTAGCAATTATTTTCAGGGGCGAAATCTATAACTAACACGTTTCGGGGGGGGGGGGGCAGTAATACGCGGGCAATTTCATCGAGTTTCCGGCTCTACCCTCCCGTGGGAGAAAACAATAGGTCGGATTTCCAGCAACGGCCGGGCAACAATCGCGCCAACGATTTAATGAGCGACGATTTCCCGATCGTCCGCCGCAAATTAGCAAGGCAAACTTTTCGCGTGAACCAACGCCGATTCGCATTCCGGATAAACCAGCCGCGTTCTACGTCGGAACTGTTTAACGAGCACAATTTTGCAGCTGTCGAATTTGCGCAGACCGCTAATGCAAAGCTTCATGGGAATCTAATTTTCGTTGGCGGATAGATGAGGAACGAGAAAGCATCGTGAAATTGTTCGCTTTATCTTGCCTCGAGTTAATCGTATTCGTTATTTATTACGGCTGATTCTTAATTTGTTCGACGATCCTTGTGTTTTACTATCGGTTTAGTTGCACTATTTATTCCACTTTCATTTTCTGTCCCCTTTTTCTCTTGTAAAACAGCGAAGTTGCCCAGAGTGTTCAGCGCATATACTCGTTAGGCACTTTCGCAGCCTACGTTCGATTTTTCGAAGCACATTCGTAAGGTGTACCCACCGATATCTATGAACCTTTATATAACAGTTATAATGGGGATGTATGAAAACTACGGCAAAGTTGCTAACGATTTACTAGCACCCAAGGGTCTAAGAATGCCCAGTGCCAGGAGGCGGTTACGACTTATCGGCCTCGTACGTGCTATAAATTATTTCAGACAATAATTAGAGTTTAGTTTGAAGAATTGGCGCTGGAGTTTCTAATTCGGTAACTTGACTATAACTTTTGAGTACAGTAAGGATTAAAATCACCCTGTGCTTTAATTGCATCCGAATTGGTTTCAATTATCGTAATTTACATTGAACGTAAAATTGTACTCTCAATTTTTAATCAATTTTATTGGAGACACTTATGTATCGAAGGAATCTTTGCACAAAGGAATCGTACTTGATGCCCATAAACGAGCAGGTGCCAGACGATGGTGTCAAAGGTAGACGTACTGGACAGCAACGCACACGCGGTTAATAGAACTGCTAATTATCGCCGTGCAATGTCAGTATATAGGTGCATGGACGTATAATACGGACAATAACTCGATATACAATGGGTGTGTTCTCGAAGGTACGTGTCTTTACCAAAGTTCCTAGAGAAAATCGATATTTTCATAGCCAATTACCTTTGAAATATTGCTGGTGATTTATAATAGATTAAATAATAAATGCGTATAACAAAAGAATCGCGAACTGTCATCACACTGCAGAAACTGAGATCGTTAGAATCTTGTTCGACAGAAGTAAAACTTATCTGCATTATTTGTTGCAATGTATATATAATATACATTTAGCAAATTTAGTTAGCGTAACGAACTGACAAGACTGACGCCTGTCAAATTATTTACTCGTGTCTTCTAGGCACAGTAACCACGTACACACACTATGCCACCAGATTTTGCAATAAGTGAACTTTATGACAACGGAAGAAGTAATCAGCGACACGTGCGATAGCTACGACGAGAAAATGAAAGCACTTATGAGACCCGGACTAATTTAAGTCTTAGACTATTCTTCTCGAGTAAATCTCTTATAGAATATTGTCCCGCATAATCATCACTGCATGCTGTGAATTGAGACACAAATATTCGTATTTTAAGCAACAATTTTTTACAGACGCTAGTCACTTTTATTTTTGGTCCATCATAATGTTATGGTCGCGAAATCGTAGCGACTGTTAATAAATAAGCTACTAGGGAGTGAGGCATTTATGCCTTTCATTAATTAGAAAGAATTATTTCGATGTTAGCTATTTGTGTACGGTCGTGTTTTTGCTATAGCAATTCAGAGATCGTTCCGCCGTATCTGATGTTCGATTATCTTCCCGAGAACCTTCGTATCTTCCATCCAATTGCTAGCTCACAGCGTAAGGACTGGAAATAAAATGCAATTTTACGAATCGTAATGGAATCTTCATTGTTATTGCCCAACCTGTAGTCCTTACGGTGCTATCGTCGAACATCTAAATGCCTACGCCTCGCAGAATCATTCTTACAATCGTCTTTCACGCTTGAAAAAAGGGAAACGAAGTATAGAAAGATTGAAACTAGTATACCAAGCCTATCCACTTCGTGTAGTCTATCACCACTTCTACTTGATCCGACGATGAAAGAAACACGACAGACAATCTCTGTCACTCTTACTGTAATAACAAAGTTAGAGTGGAGAAAGTTCCTGGTAGGCATACAAGCTCCTGTGCGAGCTCGATAAAATACTAGAGATTTCTAGTATTTTATCTAATATCAGAATTTTTTAATTTCTTTCATAGTACACATTAATAGTATAACTATAATAGCATAAATAGCATAAATCAAAACAATTTTAATAGAAATTACGAATACAATATTTATTTCATTTCGCATACATACCAATATTTAAAAATCTTCGTGTTCTGAAAATTTCCTATTTTTTTCACCGTTTCGGTAGAAACGGTAGAAAATATTAGAGAAACCCTCGCTACTTAAAATATCTTCGATAGCGCAATTAACCCGTAACGAAAATCAATTGTCGGCCGCCAAGCAGCTTTTTAGTGCATACGTATGTAAGATTTCTGCCGGGCGGACCTAGAGTTTCTGTTAAAACTGAAATTAGAGAACAGAAACGGAGGAAGAACAGGTGGACTGACAGAAAGTTAACGCTGTCTCGTTACCGTTGAATTCTTCTTCAACGTTGCCCGATAGGACACGCCATAAATTCACTTTTCCCAGGTTCCAGAAAAATGCTGAAAATTCGCGCGATGCTGTCAGAGCAGCTGCGACACTGTCGCGCTCTTTTACTGGCAACACGGTTTTTAAAAAACAGAGGATGGGTTTCCACGTTTCATCGCGCCTGCGAGTTTTCGCGTCGAAAACAATTCGGATATTTTTAACCGCGAGAACTGTTTTTACTCCAGATCAAATTTGAATATTCTACATTCGTTCGTTCACTTCGTTCGCTTACTCTTATCCCAATTAAAAAAGAAACTTGCAAATTCGTAGAAATCTGTTTTCCCATTAAATAACTAAGAATTACGATGAAGTTAAACATTCGCTGTGCAGATACCAATTTTTTTTTTCTATTTAAAATATTGACTTCCGTTTAACCGAGTGAAATAGCTTCAGACTTTTGCACCGAAACGACAATAAGTTTAGACCGAATTGTTGAAATATTCCTTTTTCTTACGTTAGAAATAAAAAAAGAAAGGGCGACGAAGCGTAATAATAACAATCCCCACAATTTTATGTTATTTTCTCAGATCTCTCAAGCCTCAAGCCCAGTTCGAAACCGATATATTTGTATACAGCATAACATAAAGTATCTAACTTGCACAAGGCAATAAATCTCCAATTCTCCTTAACGTGAATTCGATGCTTAGTGTCCAGAACGATATCACTCGAATGCGAATCGAAATCCTCCAGCAGCTCTATCTCTTCCGTGAATGTCCCATAATTCTAATCCGTGTGAGAAGTCAGTCGCCAGATTCAGTAATAAACGGTTTCGAGATCTCTCTCGAAAGTGCCTCGGTCGTACCGCTGGAAGAACTGCGATCGCGTTAAATTTCAAGAATCGGGTCGCAACGTGGGAGGCGTTACATTGCTGGACAAACGGTACAGGGCAAAAAAGAAGAAGAACAGGAACGAAAAGGCAAGAAACGAGAAAGCGGGGTAAACGAAACCTTCGAATTATTTGAATCCTTTTCACGGTCGATAAGATCAGCGCCCTGGCCTCCGCACATTTTTCTGATCGATTCTAAGGATACATAAAATCGCGGCGTACAAAAGAGGTTTGATGGACTGTTTCGGGCGTCGTATAAATACGCCTAAATTAATGAAGCATGCTCTGGAACCCTCCTCTTTCCTGTTCTACCTCTGTCTGATTTAATACTTGCCGGTTCTACTTGCCCCTGCTAGCGCTCGAGACTTTCTATCTCGAATCGCCGAACAGCTGCATTCATAGTCGCGCGTGTTACTTGAAAATCTGCATCACGCGTGAGCACTGTTGACAAATTAATCTCGATAAAATTTCGGCAACTTATTTTCACGAAACGTCCAAGTGACAAGTAGTCGAACTTCATCACTGATTCTTTAACGTTACTCTTGCAATGTTGTTACGTAAAATCTCTAATTACAAACATTCTTTTCCTTTATTTGACGCGATTCTGCACTGATTGTTACTGAATTGAAGATGTCAACCCCCCAATTGTGTACTAATATTAATTGCAATGACCAATATTATGTCGAGATTATTGTCTGACTCGTAGCGTCTGATTCTACTTAAAAAACATGGGCTTTGTACAACGTCGCGTACACTAATTCATCTATGGAACAAAGAATAGCGCCAAAGTGACGGATTGTTGATTCAAGGATAGACATAAATATGTCACTGAAAAGTCCAGATAAGATCCAGTACACGTTATATGCACATTACCATATATCAAAGAATCGTTCCGATAAAGCCACTTGGATATCTGCCAACATATCTCAACAGATGCGTGAGGAAAGCTTCATGCATCTTTCATCGAGTTCGCAGTTCTGACGATGTCCGTGTGCAGCTATTGATTTCGCCGTGGATTCTTTAACATTTTCGAAAGCCAGCGTTTACACGAATTACTGGCCATAAGCCAACGCGAATCTTATCCTCATTTCTCGTTTCCGTTCCTCGCCGTGCTGCCGTCAGACGTGTGGGCAGTATCGCCGGCTGATTTATGGTTGCCGCGGCTTCTTTGTTCGATAATTAAAAAGACGACATAAACGGTTCGTTTGCGTCGGTCGCTTGGAAAATGCTTGCATCGTGGTCACGTCTTTTTGGAGAACGTTCTGTTTCATTGAAGGTGTACAGGAGCAAAATATTGGCACATCTTTGAATTACCTTTTCATTTCTATCTTTGAACTGTACCGAAAGATAGCGTAAATAATAAGATCGCGGGTGTTTATGATAGTTTCGCTGGATTTAATAAGCCAGATATAATGAAACAAATGGGGTCGAAGAAATTGGGTGAAAAGGTATTGTATTATTATACATAAATTTTGCATGGCATATAATTATCTGGAACATTCGTATTACTTTTCGGGATATCGAGATGCGAAATAATTGAGACATTTTATAAATAAAATAATAAATATATAAATAACATTAACAAGCAATAATTCAATACTACGGTTCCATTCGTCGAACAACGAAAGCCTTATGAAAATTTCAATTGATCATCGAATTATCGTTGGCACGACCGAAATACATAGGACGATGTTAATATTTATTTTCCAAAATCGCGACTTCGCGTCGAGTAATTAATTAGTAATGGTAAATATGTCTCGTCTAATTACTTTGGGGACCTCAAGCCAGTGTATCGAGTAGGTGTGTCTCGATTCGCGTGATATACGGAACTGTCGTGCCGTAATGTAACGAAAAATACGTTTTATAACGTCGCCTTATGTGGTGAATTTTTCTCTATATCGCGTCCTTATAAAGAAAATTTCTCTTCGTGGCACGCCAAGAGATCCTCCCGTATTTCACACGCCACCAGCGAAACTGTTCCTAGTCAATACGTGTCATGTGCACACACGACATTCTCTCTGTCGAACTTCATTCACATCTTCGTTTGTTACGTTTCATTCTGTCTATCGTGCGGATAATTCGAGGCTCGAGGTGATTAAAAAAGATGAAATTTGCCGGCAGTGAAAAGAATTTCGCCCTCCGATGCGAAGGCAGAAAAGTGAACAGGAAAATAAAAATAGCTCGAATACTCCTATTTGCGTCTGACTCAGGAGTTTGAAGTTATCTTCCGATTGTCTTTTCGAAGGTCTGCAAAATTTTTCGGTTTACAGGTTATAGTAACTTAGATCATAACTGTACGAAATATGAAATGGCAAATATTTTAGTCTAGAATGATTGATCCCCGTGGTGGAAACACGTTTAGATTTAACGTAACTTTTTCACAAATAGTGCGGCAATTATAACACGACAATGAAACGATATTTTCCAGCCTTCCTAGTGCAACTTTCTATAATTTCTAAGGCGAGGTCGTTAAACTATGATATCGCTCGAAAATAATAGCAACTAAGTGAACAAAGAATAAGCATTAAAAAGGTGAATAATTCAGTAACTATTACATTAACTTTAAATAACGCTTCGCGTAATTCGAAGCACGTTAGAAAGAAACCCAAGATATACTAGCCTCACAAATCAGCTAAGCAATCAAAAGCACATAAAACTCCAAACAGCCTGGAGCCCCGCAACGCCAGCACACCTATGTGCACACTTGCTCAACGCACAACATTTCTCCACGTAATAAATCAATGAAACGGGCGGGGAAATCTTAATATTCCGTACGATATCCCATAAATCCCAAATGGCAATCGCGTTCACCGTTCCCTTAATCCATGTATGTAGTTCCAGTGAAGATCGCCACTCGCAACCCCCTCGATTACGCCGCTATCGAAAACTTTCTAATGCCCGACGATTCTCCCGTTAATTGATATTACAATATTTCCATCTGTGCTCATTTCAATTTCTTCCTCAAGTTACATCTGCGAGAATCGAACACGACGCTGACATCTTACGCTTTGACGGGCAAATTGCACGGCCCTGGCCTAATTGTTACTTCGTATGCTCGGCCACCGGTTTCGACGGATGTTTCCGCCACTAATTGGTTTATTCCCGGTTGGCTCGTTCACTTTTATTGACGGTAGCTAGTCGGGGAACGCCGCGAAACGTTTCGTTGTAATTGCGGCTTGTTTATCAGTAAGACGAACAGCCCGCAGGGAACAGCTGGCTGGTCTTGATGCTTTCGAAGATAACGGCAGCTTGTTTTCGTTGCCGTTGCCGTTGAAACTTGCAATCTTTGGACTAGTCGGCTGTGGACTAGTTCATGGGGGATTCTGATTTGTTAATGAGGAATTAATACGATCGGTGTACGAAGGTGTATCTTGGAATCACGCGAAGGTGGAATGACATTGTTATTAGTAAGTTGGTGTTGGACTAATGTGCAAAGAAACGGGCGGTGCATATTAAGGGTGGTTGAAAAGAGAATTCTGTATGATTGTATTGGAGTAACGTTTCGAGCGGGTTTCATTCATGTTTTTCAATTTTGTATTTTAGCGTCGTTAAAATTAATTTCTTTAGTGGATTCCTCACAATTACGAATATACGTAAAGTGTTGCAGATAGATCGAACGGCAAGGAATTTAAATTTATTGATATAAAAGTGGGGAGAAAGACTGTGATACAGTGGACGGAAAATAATTTAAATTCATTTAAAGACCGCTGTAAGAGAAGTTGCGTGTAAAAAAAAGTGACACTTTGCAATTTTTAACTGAAGGTCTTGTCAAATTGATTGCATCCAACGGAACCAATCGTTCCGCAATCAAGAGTTTCTTTTATTAGAAACGGCTATTGAAAACATACCATAGCGATAAACAAACAATATATTTGTCAAACAAAGAATTCCCAGTTTCCATGGGACAAGGATTATCAATATACGAGTCACGTATTAAACACAGCCCACTGTACCACACCCCTTTCATTTTTAAATCTACCTCTGTTTTTTGCACACGTATGCAGAATCCCAATCATATATTTGTATATAACTCCGGCGAGCAATATTTTCAATTTATTCACTATTTCTAGAGTTAAATTATTAAAATATATTGCATTCACTGGACATTTAATTTTGGGTAATCGTTTCTTTATTTGCAATCGTCTTAAGGAGATCATATGTTTGCCGTTAATAAAACCCCAGCTGTGCTGTATCGCGTTACATTTTCGTGGCTGATCCCTTTTTTATACGTGATCCCTGCTCGTTATTACTTTCACCCCGACGTATCCGTCTTCTGATAATATCGTAGAAATCACTTGGGCTCCCGGTAGGAGCGAGCCAAGGTATCCTCAAGTTTTGACGTTATCAGAAAGTCGTTGTAATCGATTTTGCTTGATTATTTGGCAAACGATAACACTCCATGGATACATTATCACGTGTTCGCTAGCAATTAATGATGTATTTCACTTATACATAGTTTTTAACAAACTAAACCATTCTAATCACATTCAGTTAACGAAGTAGTTTGAATTTTCATTAAATTTGATTATGCTTCATAAATAATTGATATAGAATAACGAATGACAAAGAATACTATAACAATAATGACATTAAACAAAAAGCTTAGAATAATATACGCGCTATGAAGCAAAGTAGATTTTTGCGTTTCCCTGATCACGAAGTGTATCGGATACTATATCATCAGTATTCCGTTGCCCCATCACATTTTGCCTTACTCTGACGTCCAAGTACTAGAAGTCAATAATATCCCACACCTGCCGTGCTGTTTACTATGCACATTATTCGAAGCATTATTACAGTAGGAATCCAAATAATATGAATAAAATCTGATCTCTAAGAAAGTTATTAAAAGTATACATTAAAGATCGTTTAACATTGCTAAATTAAAAATATATTCTCTTACACGAGGAAATACTATTTACTGCTCAATCTTTGAGTTCAATTATTACTTAACTAATAAAACCGCGGGCTTGTGCTGCTTTGATTCGCATTTAAATCTTTTTTTATCAATTTACATAATTTCCTCCCGAATGTTTATCACAAATCTCCATGTCAGTAAAAACTAGTAGCACTTCGTTTATAAATATATATTTATTACATGAAAAAGAATTGTCTTTTTTCACTGAAAGATTCGTGCATCAGTTTTGAAATTTGAACAACCATGCCCTGCTGTTAGCTCTCACAGTGTTTCGTTTGCGTCCCGGACACACTTCCGGTACACGAGCAATCCTATATCGAAACGGGGCATTTATATTTCAACCTATGCCGCGGTACATAAAACCACGCGAAATGAAAAGGGCAAATATCAGCTGGGTATTAACCAGGTGACAGCTTTTCGAAAATTCCCGCAAAAGCCAACGACTATGGTTGCGGAATAATCTGTCACGATCATTGAAATCCCGTTGATGGGTGGCCGATCAGAAACGATAATTTGTCGCAGAACGGAACGAACGATTCGAAATTGCAATGGCCAGCTGTGATTTTCATAATGAAACTCGTGAAAAGTAAACCAAATATTCCGTCTGTTCATTATCACGGAGTAATTAAAAGTGAAAAGAAAAGAGATTCTAATTTTGCCCCCTCCTCGCCTTCCTTTTTAATATCTTTAATGAACTGAAAAATTATGTTTCCCCGCTCGTTTTAGTGAGATTGTAATTTACATATTATATAAATATATAAACCTCTTTTCTTAATTGGTTCTGGACAAAAAGACAGGTGTGCCTTATTTAGCTTATTGCTTATTTCACGCGATCAATTGCTTTTGCAATTATTTACAACATGTCCTTTCTATGTATCTTCTGCGTCGCAAAATCGAGTTACTTAATTGCAGTAAAAGCTTCGAATTCCTAACGGCCCCCAGTCTGATGGAGATGAAGTTCATACGACCAGTTACGAATTGATCTATGATATCAATAAAGTCGCCTGTCGGAGAAAGTTGGTTGCGAAATTAGATTTATTTAGAGTTTAATCACATTCGTCGATCTTGAACTCGAATAAACTCTTTAGTACGTTACCGAAATATATGTGCGATTTGATACGAGAATTCTCGACCGACTGTCATACGATTCGCAGGCAAGTACAGCTATACGATATCGACGATAAATCAGTAGCAGAAATTGAAGCCGAATCAGACATTAACAAGCATCAGCGAAACAGCCTTCTCATTATCACAGCCATCAATTATCAACTTCGCGATCGAGCGCAACTGGGCCGCGCATACGTGGCTCCGACAGGAATTTTCGGCAACGATATTGACTTTATCCTACAACGTGGCTCCCGATAAGCCGCAACACTGTCATTAGCGAAGAACTTGTAGGCGGTATTTTGAAATTCGAGCAGTTAACTAAATTAACAGAGGCGATACATTGTTCAATATCGTAAACTTTTCCCGTGTACTATCTAAAAATTTGTACTCTATATAAAAATTATATTCTGTCGAAATATTTGTACGTGAAACGATGGTAGAATTCAGTTATTGTAATTTCAATTCCCGGACGAAGGAAACATCAAAGCGTATAATTACCTTTGCTACGTAGAAAAGAAAACTGAACAATGCTAAAATTCGTTTTCCTACTGTAGTATGTTAAAATATAAACCTATCCATTTAGTCAAGTTGAAAATAATATATGAAATATTCGATTCCAATTTAATTGACATAATATGCACGCTTTAATAAAATGCATACTTCTGTTGCAAGTCTCATGATATTTAAGAGAAATTGATCTGCCGAGGAAAATATAACTTTTCACATTTACAAACTACTTAAAAAATTAAAGTTGGATATAAAGCTTAATCAAACAATGTAATATATAATGATGTATCATTATACTTTATTAGTATAATCGATGTATAATCTAAAGGAAGGCATATTCTTGCTGTAATAATACCTTTCTAAACTGTACAACAATGAATCTAAATATCGGTACATTGACAGGGAGGTAAGTCGCTATCTTAGTATATCGGTATTATCAGTATGCAAATGCGGCCGCGTTCAATACTTCGATGTATCGATACGGTACATTGTAGCACGGGTATGTATATGAAAGCACATTACACTTTTCGATATATCACAGGACCGTGCATCAGGAATATGTATGCAGTTATTACGTAGATTCTCTATTATTGATGCTGTTTTGCGATAAATTTTATCGATTGCCGATTTGAATCGTAAAACGGTAAAGGATCTGTTTCAAATATAATCGTAATAAGGGTACAATTTGAAAATTAATGTGTCACTCTCCTATTTCAGCATTACCTACTTATTTAAGATTGCCAATAACAAATTGTTATTAACACGCGAGCTATCAATTCAATTTCTTAAATATCACACCAACGAGTCAACTCAATACTCATTACCATCTCTCGTACTTTGATTATAAATGTCTCCATTAAAAAAATAATTGCCCCTTGAGAAACAAGAAGACAGAATAGTAAAGACCTGTAATTCCATCATAATATATTAGGCAACATTGTCAAGTTAATCTTTTCCAACCCTTTGAGACCCAACCCTACTGGACGCGCCGTAATTCAAACGAAACGGCGTGTTAATCAAACTTATCTGCTTCTGATGAAGCTGTCGCAATTTAGTCAGGCGAATGACGTCCATAACGGGATTTCTCGTGGAACAACGCACCGCCCGGCTTTATGAAATTCCCGTTCGCCAAGGATTGATGTCCCCTCGTAAAGTCGTAAGCGCGACACGCGTTGGATTGCCAAATCGACCGATCCCGTAATTGATTTGCGCTAATTACCTTCGGTTTTGTATGGCCAGAAATTTACCATTGCAAAGCTGGAATTAAGCAACGATCGCTGCAAAAGGGCACTAATTGATTGTCGTTAACATTTGCCGCCTACCACGAATTACTGTCTTTATCGGCGGTATTCGGAAACACGTCAAGCGTGGCCGTTAATCTACAGATGTTCGTCGGCAGAGAGGACAAAGATTGCAGAGAGCATATCGTTGATCCGATTTTTCAACAGCATCCGCGATGGAAAGTGGCGTTTCGAATTCATGAATCTTAACTAAGTGGCGATTTGTAAATTCGAAGGAAAAACATTAGGATAGCGGCGTGTTGGCGTTCCCGAATGATAATCGATTTTGACTCGGTTGACAAAGATTGCAAGGCCGTACATAAAAGCGGGGGCAGTCTTGTTTTACGATTTTCGTCGGCGTGGCGAGAAATGGAAGCGACTTCCGGCGAGGGGAAATGAGCACCGTTGCAGCCGGTTGAAATTTACGTTGCCCTGAAAACTCATTATAGCTGGGTGTATGTACTTGCCTTGGAATACAAAAAATGAAATGGAAAAGAATCAATGGTATCGTGGTCGAAGATACGATTTGTTGAGTTCGATGTACGTGCTTGCGTACTTAATATTGGAAAATATTTATTAATGATAATGAAATACTTAAAATCTATTGCAGAACTTTTGTTAGCTTTTATATTCACATTTATAATGTTACGTCTATAATCCTTTATATGTAGATATATTAAATATTTCGAATTTTTCGGTTCACCTCTGATCGCTACTATTCGTTGCATTCCCTTGAAATGAAAACGCGAAACTTTAATTTAATTTCTTTCCAGAGAATATCAAAATAAAGGCCACCAGTCCATGGTTAGATAAAAGATGGAATTGTTAAAAGAACAGTTAATATACTCTTGCCTCCTTTACCTTTTTACGTATGCAATTTACGATACACATATCTACATACGTATAACAGTACAATGTAGAAAGTAGATAGGAGGAGAGCCGATTAAATTTCCCCCAGTTTTAAAGCAACGCAATAATTGTTTCTGAAGGCAGTTAAATGGTCCTTGAAAAAGTCTGGGCCATTGTTCTCCTTCCATTTCGTTATTCTCTGTCATTTTGCTTGAGCTTCTCAACAATTTCAATCGTTTGATTACCACTTCTGTACTCCAATAGTTCTTCAATTGGTGTTCAATCAAATTTCAATACAAGACACATGCAGTCGAGGAAGCTGCACCCGGAAAAAGGTATTAAAACATTGCACGCGGTCCGCTCCACGAAATTTCGTTGAAGTTCGATTTGCTCCGTGAAACCGTTCGATCGTTTATTCTTTCAATCCGCCTTCGAGAGAAGTTTCTTTCTTATCCGTGGCAATTCAGCATCCGATATTATCTAGGGATTTCGTGGGAGTTCGCCGCGGTGCAACTGTTTCCTCGAATTGACCCGCAGATAATAATCGTTCTAGACCAAATCCGGAGAACATGTTGCAACGCCTGGACCGCTTCAAACTTTCAAATGAACATTCCCGCGATACGCGTACAATGGTTCTACGTAATTCAAAGAAATTAAGGAGTATTAGTAAGGTGGGATAAGAATTTCGGAAACGTACAAGTTACGCGAATACGCGTTCGATAACGGCGATTCCATTTCTAATCGAATAAAGTACAGATTTATGTTATTCCTCGTTATTATCAAAACTATAAAATCGAGCAAAGTTGCAAGGGAGTTAATAACATAGATATGGCGGTGATTACGAAAGTATCGAATTGTAAGTGAAAGATAATAAACGATTCATTTATCCCCTGCTCGTCGACTTATGATACCGTGATTGCCTCACGAATTTCAATTCTATCATGCCAGAGCCTAAATCAGAACGATTATGGCGCCCTTCCAAGGGCAGATTCTTTCATTGCTACATCGTCTCGTAAATCATCACCATGGGAAACGTTTTACCATGGAAACGTTCACCATCCCCGTGCTAACCCGCTACACCCCGTAATTCTCTACTCCTGATGGAAAAGCGATTTTATTTACGAGCGGTATTAATCGAAACGACGCACGTTTACGTTAATCCGAGTCATTAGAGGCAATTAAAGCGTCGTTCGTCGCCGTCGTTTTCATAGGAAACGTTGGCGAGAGGCGGCATCCAATACGATCGTAATCGTCGTGATGGTTGAAATGTCATGGTGAAAAGGGACGAAGACGCCTCGAGCACAATGCGATACTGGACGTACGTACAATGCAGACAGGCGTACAAAAAAAGAGAGGGGTGGAAAAATGACGAAAATGAAATATTGAGAACGTGACTGACAAAGGATTGACACGAGGGAGAAGCATGACCGATGCTCGTTAACAGAAGCGTAGAAGGGATCATTTACGTGCAATTACGACCGGTTGCTTTACAGGCACTCGAATTGCTGGGAAATCCCAATGGTAGAAATGGGATTTTGTTGAAGAGTGTGCGTGCGAGATTACCGTCAATCTTCAGTAATATTCAACGCTTAGAATTAATCGGGTTTCGAGACGGACGAGATTGCATGGAATGAAGAACCGAAATGATTTCCCTGTTTGCAGGCGCATCGCTTCTCTTGTAACGAAACATCATGAAAGTTCGATGCATCCATCGCGTAGTTCCCTATATGTAGACTGGAACAATGGCAACGCCCGAAGTTTCAAACTTTAATATCGCAGCCGTGCAACGAGTACGAATTTACGGAAAGTAACAGTATTGTGAAGCGTTGCTTTTAGAACTTTGCTATTTTCGTGTTAATTGATACCTTTCTTATCTTATTGTTAGATTCTTCTGATGATCTTAAAATGCCACGATTTGTCATAACGAAAGAATAGTTTATGCTAACAGTTGCACGCGAGAGGAATATCTAACCACATTAAAGATATTGTTTTGTTTTTTTTCGATAACAAAGAGAATATTAACCAGATCGTGAAGTAGTAAACCTATGATTGCGAAGTATATCTAATTTGTTTTGGGAGAACTGGCAATGTGAGAGCAATGTTATCTACTTGTCGAAAAATGTTCCATTTCTTCAAGTTTAATGGTCTAACAGTTTCGGCTTCTTATTTCATTACGAAGACTTTTTCTTTAGGGAACTTTGAATGATTAAATTGGACTATAATTACACTGCAACATAAACTTGCACGTTTCATTGAAACTAAAGCACACGTTGACGGTCGGAACTATTTTAATTTCATAATTTTCGAAGGATTAGTGCTCCGGCACGTGAGAATTTTTCACAATGGCGGATGCATTACCATATCTTTTATACACCGCCCCGAGAACTAAAGCAAAGAATTCCGCCGTGCCTGAAAACTTCTGGAGTTAACTGAAATTAAAATGAAACTACGAAAAGGAAGGAAAAAGGAGACGGTTAACATTACCTCTGAACCATATGTATGGGACGTTTTATGCATTTTCACTATTTTCGACCGATACTATTTCACAGTATATTGAAAAGTAACAAAACGATTGAAACTTCCCACTTTCGTTGTATTCGAATAATTATATTTCGTTACTGTAAGTAACATCACGTTTGGCCCATGTTCTATGCAACCTTCCATTGAAAACTGAAAATTTCTACTTCGCGCATACTTCTTTCACCGGTGCAAACCCTATTATACATTCTACAAATTTCACTACAACTTTATGTCAATATTGTATTCCACCTCATTACGGGGAACAAAGCAAAGCCAGGAAACCCTGAATTGAAATTTCACCCAACCTACGCAACTTCAACTTAAATACGTACATAGCTTATCATCATTTGCTTAAAACGAATTGCCCGTATTTCTTAACATCGATACCACATGAAAACTTTCCCGATAACAGTTCAAGTAATGCATAAAACATTAAGACGCCCCGGCAAAGTTTAAACAAGATTTGTGTCATTGCTTTCCCGAATAAAACTACCAAAGCAGAGTGTGCAGACTTTATAAAAAATTATTTCCAATTCGATCCAACTCGAACTATACAATAAAAAAATGTAAATACATACAGATATTCTGTGAATATAGCAAAGTATTGATAAGTAATCGAAAATTTAATAAACAATAATAATAAGTTCCCAAAAGATAAGAGGAGTAATACCCTATAATAATTAAGTTCTTTATATAACTTTGTCATCAATTTAAATCCAACAACTTCTAAAACAAAAATGGCATGCTATATCTCTTTGTCAGCGAGTGGACAAAAATCGATACAACCGAACAGGTTGATCAACCATCACGATCACAGTTCCCCTCTAATTTTCTTCGCGATTAAACAGGATATTTATCGAGGAGCGAAACGGCGGAAGCTTTCTCCCCTTTTCTCCCATCCACTCGTTTTCATCGAAATGTCGTGCTCTCAAAGACCTTCTATCCGTTCGACAAGATTGACCTCCATTCCGGGCCGAGATCTAGTTGCAATTTTATCAAACGAACGAAAGGAGTAAAACAAAACTGTCAGTCCAAGAAAACAGCTCCCTTCTCGCTTTCCCTTTTGCCGGACATTTCAGACTGAAGGGATGCTCGGCCACTTGAGCCAAGTTGAGTGTATTTTATGTATGATTCAGTGAGCACGTGCTCGGTACGCGACTGAAAAATTCAAATTCGAACATGTTGCAGTCGAAACGTAACCGTATTTCAAGAATTTCTCGGCGAGAAGTCGAGGGAGGACCGAATGTGAAGCAACGTGATAAATGGAAAACTGTCGCGAGCCCCGGAGGAAAAATGTGTCCGTCGATTTTTTTTTTCTTGCGGTTCGATCCAGCTGCCAGAATAGGGAATATGATAAATGAATTAATATTGCAGAGTGCGTTTTGCGTGCATGTGTGCGAGTTCCTTATCGAAGGTAGGATGTAATGAGTAATCATACTTTCGCTCTTTTCATAATACTTGTTCTTGAATGTGCAACTCAGGGTAATAATTGAAACGTCCCTTTCTTTCGCCAATTTTTCGAAACTGTATTTCGGTACTAAAAATTTCACGAATTAGTGTTTTTCTATTTCCATTACTAATTAACAATATTTACAGGAATTTCACTCATTAAGGTGTCATCGATATTATTATTCATTTATTTTTCTCTTTGTATCTTAAATTTATAGCGTCGTCCAAATAAATTACGTCGCTGTGTCGCACTGATGAAACGCTATCTGCGTGTTCATGAAATATCTACGCATACGTACGGAAATATGATTTCCGCGGCTTCTTATTAAATATCAATACCTAATTATTAATATTGAATGAATAATCAATTATCAAAATAGATAATTCTATTATAGAGAACGCTATACGATATTAAATTATGATACTGCAGTGGTATCCCTATCATTTCGATTATGAATTCATAAGCAAGGTGTATTATCACTTAGCACATCTTGCGATATCTCAGCGTCAGTTACTAAAACGATGATCGGGCCACTCCCCTGTGTTATCGTCAAATCCACCAGCACTTTCAAGTGATAGCAATCTTGCCTCCACTAGATGCCACCCCCATGTCGAACCAACCACTAGCCGAGATCATAACCCAACGCGGAGGGTACGCGGATTAACAATGCTGCTGGTTCTTCATGGAACACGGGAGGACGCAAGGGATGACTCTAATTATTTTGGGGGAATTACTTGCTCTCGTTCGGTCCTATGTCTTAGAGTTCGAACAGATCAGTTTCCTGACATACCTGACCTTGTGTTGATTAATAGAATTCTCTATGTCCAGCAATTGTGAGTGCCGAGCCACACCTTTTGAAAAATCGTCCCAGCGCGATTGATTGATTGATACCTCTCGACTGGAAAGGCTCAGAATCCAACATTGTATTGGCAGCGTGAAATTACAGGATCGACAGTACAACAGACAACACTGCGCTGTAATTCTATAATATTATATGTAGCTGTATAAATGTCGAAACTCTTAATCGCCTAAAATCGAATTTTCCTTGCAACACTTCTATCCAGATGTTTCATTCTATCCCCATTGAAATCGACGCTACACTCTCAAAACGCGTTTCCAGCCCATGCATATTCCAAACATCCATCAAAAAACCATTGGGCCGAAATTTCCATACATACTACAGCTTGGGAGCGACACGAAACTCACATTCATCGAATGCATATCTATCTACGTATCCATAATCGCATTCCCCTCGATTATTTCGGGAAATTTCAGATCTCACAGTTGCACGTTACTGCGAAGATAACCATCCCGTGGTATTAATGATAAAAAAAAATCGAAAGATTAATAATTATAGTAATGACTTTGCGCTGGAGCGATTTATTCGATTCCTTCGTGTCTGCAATAGCCGCGGATAAATTTCATTTCTATTCGATTTCTCTGTACGAACCACTGGCGGACACCCAACCACCCAAGAAGAGATAAAGAGCCGTGGCGCGCGTTTAAGCGAACAGACAAGCGTTTCCTTCTCGAAACGACGCGGGGATCGACCGATTGATAAGTGAAAAATTCAATTAAGGATCAAAGAAACGGGCCGAATGACGAGACGACGCCACTCGACGGGAGGGGCTGCTCTTTGCTACTCAAGGACGTCTTCGGGAATAATCGGCCGTCACAGCTGTGACAGCGACGCGTGGACATGAAATCATGACGAATGACGCGAGAAGAAATAGAAATCGACGGTGAAAGGCTCCGTTAAGCCGTGAAAATTGGGGAGATTAAAGGGGCTGCACGGAATGCGATGGAATTATTGCTTCGTGAAGGGGATCGCCGAGGGTTGAATACTTCTCGTGTACGTTCACGTGAATTCGTTTGGGGAACGCGTGTTATTCTTCTGGAACGCGGATGTTTGAAGGGATGCTGGCAAGGGAAATGTTATGGCTGTGATATTACGATTACAAGATTTGTTCTGTAACGGATTATAAACACGTTATCGAGGTTGTACGGGAATGCTGTCATTAATGCAATGGGAGTAAAGAATGTCGAAAATGTCGAACGTCATTGTACCTTCGTATTCAGGCGTGTATGATTCACTACGCTCAACCAATGGAACCGCGAGGGCTTTGGTTAAAAATTCCTTGGCATGTAAACAGGAGAAGAAAGAAAGCAGTATGTGATATTATAGTAATATCAGGTAATATCATCAAATTCATTACGCATAGGACGATCCAAGTGTTGTAGTATCGGGTTGACTGCAACACTCTCGATGCCGGAAACCGTCAGTGATTACATGGATCGTATGCTTCGATCTCCATTTCTGAGGAACCATGGGACCAGTCCTGTTAACCGTGTCCTGCGATTACGATATAATCATTTATAACAGGAAATTAATACGGTTCAACAAATGCGCCACATCAAGATATTTGAGTTCTTCGCGTAGGGCTGAGGTACGCAACAGTATTGAATAGGTTTAAGTGCATTCCGTAGATTGGATATTTTATGCAAGTACATACATGTTTAAGCAGGTATTGATCGTAGTTTATTGATTTTACGTCAGGCATTCAGGTGATCTAAAATTTATAGGGGCAATAAATATTGCTGCTTCATTTGTTTATCGATCGGTGCACTTATTGTTGGTAGCACTTTTATTAAAAAATATCGTTTCCTGTGAACGCGTAAAGTGACATCGAATATTATATATCTTGTTACACCGACAGTTATGCTTTACCTTTGCATGCCAGTGAAACATTCGCGATATTATTATTGCTGAATAAAACTCGGTCGATTCTCATTGGAGATGCAGGTATATCTCTGCAATGTACCCATTACATAATTGCATGTTACATCGAAAATAACGAAATTTGTACAGGAAACACGTACTCGGCGATTTTGTAATAATGCAACCCTTTTAAATCTAACGTATGATATCCTGCAATTCGTACGTTGCAAAGTAATTTTAATGCGACCAATAATGTTTTAAATGTGACCAACTTTTTTCTACATACAAATTTATGACAAACATTGGACTATACTACCACAATATCTAACCACATCATGCAACCAAGTTTCTACACTTGTCGCAGTTGATGCGACATTAGCCTTATACAAAAAAAAAGAAACAAATTTTTCTAACCAAACCAACCCTCCCTTTCAATTGAAAAAAAATAGGCAGCTTAAAATAAAAATGTTTTTCATCTTATTTCAGGACTAATTACTGCTGAAGTCCCGTTTAAAGGGATTTATCTAATGCATTACAATTCATCCTAGAACGAACGTAGTCATCGTCGTTTCACGGTTCTCGAGTCCAGTATCGATTCCTCGGGCGCTTTCCCCACTTGTAAGTGTGGCGAAGTCTTTTTCTCCTCTCCAATCGTCCTTAAGATCTCGTCAACTGTCGCGTTTTGATATTATGACGCAGAAGAAATCTCAACTCACTGTCGGGCCATTTCCATTTTAATTGTTTCACTGTTTGCGCCGCCCTTCCGGTTTCCTATTACCCCTGTTATGTACCTCCGAATAATTATATTTGCGGTGACTCGAATAATTGCTAACCGACGACTTTCACATAATTAAAATCGCATAAATCATAAATTCAGCGTGTAATTTCACACCATTATTCTTTCTCTTGTAACACATTTTTCGTATCAAACTTTCTTCATCTTTCCTGTATAATTAGTGCGATAAATCTCATATAATCACGCCAAAGTCATATAATGTTCAATTATTTACTCTTGAGTAAATTCTAGATTATGCATACACGATAGAACTTTGATTCGCCGAGTCATGATTATGCGGGCCGTCGAATTTTCTAATAGTATATTTGTGATCTTATCTTCACGCTCTGATATTAATTATTAAAAAAAGGCGGCACTGTTTTAACGCAGTGTTTCGATATTTTGGAAAATATTGCTTTCATCATTTTTCGTCAGATATAAATTTCTTCGGCCATCCTGTCTCCCAATTAACTCGGCTGATAAAAATATTTCTTCTCAATATTCCTTTTCGTATACTAATTGTAAATCTTTCTGAAAATACTTTTCGTCCCTTCAGAGGACAACAAATTTTCTTGGAATTTTCTCTTCCCTAACCACCTCGGACACTCCGCAATAATTCGCTCGAAAGTCGGATACATTTTTCGAGGAAAGAAGAAAAAAAATATCTGCGCCGACATTTTAAAAGTGACGGGAGTATGAAGATCTTCTGAATCCGACGATTCGACAGAAACACAAAGTTCTCTGACTACAATAACTCAAGGAACTTCCGTATCTCCTCGACGTTTTCCATCAAGTATGAAGTTCCTGCTTCGTGTTCACAGTCGTCATAGTTATTATTCTTCGTCTCCTGTGTGCACCGGTTGCTTGCAATGGAGAGCAGATCTTTCCACTTTCGTTGGTGGGACAAATTCGTTTGCTAAGTTATTTTCCCGAACGCGAGAGTATGAATACTTTGACCCCAAGGATGAAAACAAAGTGTCCGATGGAAATTGTAGTTTGTTTATTTGTAATTACGATAATTCCATTTTCAGTCCTTTTTCGATTATATTTCAATTGATATAAACTCGTTGAAAAAAAAGCACGAAAACTTCTCACAATTCAAGTGGCGTTTTAGTAATTAGCAACGCTTGAGAAACAGATGGAGGAATTTTTATTATCGAATCTCACGGCGTCTCAATTCCTTTGGTCGATTTTGTTGAGAGCTTTTCATACTTAAAGTAAATCACTTTCGTCGCGAAGAAACGCCGGGCAGATTAAATATTTTCCTTTAACGATAGTAGAAACGATGTTTGCATTTTATCGATGATAAACAGTGTCGTGCGCTTTCAGCATGGACTAAAGGTGATGTCGTAAAGCAAACAAACGTAGCCACTCGTTTTAGAGGATAAACCTTTCTTCGTTTTTTTTACGCAATCGTTATGTCACGCGATTACTCTGTTAGCTTTTTAACTTCCCGATTGCGTACAACTTTCGATCTGCGTACCTCATGGATAGCATTATCTCCAGGATTCATGAGTGGCAATTTACTGTAAAGTATATGGAACAAAGAGTCTGCAGAATTTTTTTAATGGAATTGACGTTTAATCCTCATTCGCGGAGAATGTGGAATGTTGATTCGTTAAGCATAACGAAGCTTTATTTGAACGAATGCCTTGAGCGTGAATGATTACATGTATTGAACATGGAAACTGAAAGTTTCTGAAAACATTTGTGCGCGAAGCACCGCGCTCAACCAGATTTAAATCAATTTGCACGCAATTAGTGTCTGGAAATTAGAGAGTCCTCCAATTTTATTGCCCCCTCGATTTATTTGAGGAAACGCAATTTAATATTAATTGCAGGAGACAAATTGGAGGATATTTAACGTCCCTTTATTTTTGCGCGAAAGAACCTTCTGAAGGATTAGTATTATTATTACAAGATAAATATTTTTACTAAAAATTTGTATATTTAAGAATTAAAATGATTTAGTAAGATAATAATAGACCAATACTAATGATAGCGATTAGGTAGCAAGGATTTTTATACTTATTATT
Source organism: Nomada fucata (assembly GCA_948146005.1). Taxonomy (NCBI): domain Eukaryota; kingdom Metazoa; phylum Arthropoda; class Insecta; order Hymenoptera; family Apidae; genus Nomada; species Nomada fucata. The sequence goes on along the minus strand of OX411275.1, from coordinate 8,714,201 downwards.
GCGCATTTCTATTATCTTCAGGTTTATTCATACTTCAACATCATGTAATTTCTCATAACTTTCGTCAAATAATTGCTTTCATTAAATATCTTGAATCATAGAGCCACTTCTTATCGTATTTTTGTGGTTCAAAACGATATTGTGGCACCGTTATACTTTTCAATCATAATTTTTTACGCGGGTACATTATCATAATCAATATCATCGTGTCCATCCATAAAAATATTATAAGCGCAGCTGTGCACATTGCAATAAAATATATTGAATTTCAGCGGAGTTACGTTGTTTCGCAAGGGGCAATCCAAAATCATACAAACCGTTGAAATAACTCTGTGGATCCTTGGCTGCTGATAAAACCTTTATACCCAAGTGTCACATAGGTCTACATCTTTTACGGTCGAGTGTAAGCAACGAAGTTACTAAAAGAATACACCGTCTATCAAAAATATGAAACTACCCTTGGCGAATCCACAATGTCCTTTTTATTAACAAAACAATAAATCTGAAATAGAAATTCAAATTTCGTGATATCCCGAAGAAGTTTGTTCATTCCAAAAATGGGAAAGCACTTATATTAAGTGGAAGATAGGAAAACGTCCAGTAAGCTTATTCGCTTGACCAATATTACAAAGTACATATTCTTAACTGCGAGAAAGACTTCGTTTTACTGTGCATATGACACTGTAGATCGGATGTAGCGTCAGGTAACACCACATTATGATAAAACATTTCTCGAAAGTTCTTCTTCTTCCTGCATTCCTGCCTGGCACGTGTTACGCGTGCCCCGAATTTTCACGCCTAGCTCGTTCTTGAGGGGGAGAAACGGGTAGAAAATTGAGTAGGAAAACCGTGGCGGAGATACGTAGAACTTCTGGCTGCACGACGATCTTTATAACGTCGGGAATAAATTTTCTGATGACGTTCCTCTCCCCTTTGTTCTTTTTGTTTTAATGAAAATGTACACTGAAAAGCGTGTTCAGTTCCAATGAATCGACCGCGGGAAGATTATATCGAGTTTCTGACTGGTTAACTGGCAAATAGCACGCGGGGTAAAAGTGTTTTGTAGAATGATGCCATTAAAATCGTAACTACGTCAAGTGGGTTAAATGGAGGGAAGTGAACTGGAATGATTCGATGGGGGCGAGTCTAAAGGTGTTATCCGAGTAGGTAATTTATTGTTCACTGAACACTAATTGTTTAAATAATATGAAACAATATGAAATTCTACTTTCCTCGCATACGTGCATGTATGCATGCACGAACGAAATGTGAAAAGGGCGTGCGACATATTATATACGCGATAGAATGGTATCATTAAAAATAAGATGTCGTATCCTTCCTTGATTTTCTGATTTGAATGAACTTCTACAACATCCGTGTATTCGTACTGCAACTTCGTATCCTGTCGGAATGCGGTACATCCGAAGGCTTTTAGAAATTTAACTACCCGGCTATTCAAACGTTAATCAGTACCCTGGTGTTTCTCACAATGCAAGTCTACAGTTCGCGAAACTCCAGCCATGATTAATATTGAAATAAATAAAGGCGTCGTAACCCCGAGTAAGAAACTGAAGGCAGACATTTGTTATTCGAGAAATGAAAGCATTACTATCAAAAGAATCCTCCGTCAATTTAAATTCCGAACAATTTCTTAGCTACCACTCGCATAGAAAATTCGTTTTCATTGAGTCGCGTACACGCGCGGCTGTTACACATCACAAAAAAGAAGGAAACATTCGTGGCGGTGTAATTCGGTGACCCCTCGAAAATTTATTCTCGTACGGCGCAGATTATAGGATCAGAATTGATACGTGCAGCACATTCGAGTTTCCCTCGGAGAATCGTATATTTTCCAGGGCTATTTCTATTCGCAAACGAAGCCTCCAAGTCTCCGCTCCTTGCGGAGCTATCCTGTTACCTCTGACACTCCGCAACCCATTTTATATCGAAGAGTGAGGTGTAAAAGGCAAGAAAAGGAGCAGATTGGATCGTACACCAACCTGAAAATTGCATGAATACCTGAATACCGAACGTTTCGTCGCGGAAATGGCAAATGCTGCTTGGGAACGGAGCAATTCGTTCCAGATTCGTTGTTTTAATTGATTAATAAATTGATAGCGAACAAAATATACCGTACTGTAAATATTAACTGTGTTAAAACCACTTAGATCGGAAGCAAGAAATCAAAAAAGTTACGAAGATACGAAGACGAAACAACTGGGTCTTTGAAATATTCTTTAAAAAATACATAAAATTACTGTTTAATTAGGCACCACTTCCCATCGTAATACGTCCACGGAAAGGTACATTTTCTGCTTCTGCAAATTATTCTCATGTTGCAGATAGCTTTGCAAAAATTAAACGAAACTATATTACACTCCCTAGTTCAGATAAAGTCGAAAATTCGCAAATTTTAAGAAAATACCGTATCATTTCCATGGAATATTATTCGGGTATTAACGACATTAAAGATGTAGCGAGGAATAATGCATTCATTAAAAGTTCACGCTTGGAGCATTTTTACCGGGGCGAAAAAATGAATGCAAATTTTACGGGGAACATTAATGCAATCGAAGGGTGAACGTGAAACAGGCGGAAATAAATATTGAATAATATTTCATACTTGCATTCTCTATAGGCGTGATAAAATCAACTTAAGTGCGGCCACTAAAATACCTGAAACAACTGGTCAGCCACGAAGCACTCGATCAAACTGATAAACATCGCGTTCTTCCATAACTCAGTTCAACTTAACGACACCCTTTAAAAGCGACGTGGCCAGTTACACATTCTGTTCCTTCATCTCGCGGCCAGCAAATTGGATATCGATTTTCGATCTTTCGACAGAAATTCAAGCGCGCCCCTTGTACTTGTACATACATATCTCGTGTGCGCACATAAATTCAAAGAAGCTCTCCTTGGCGATTCGACTCCGAATCTCGTATTCGATCACCAGTGAAATAATGTACAATCCATAATTTTGAATACAGGCGGCGCGCCGGCTGAACATGATTCTTGATCGATGTGAAGATTGCCTTTACATCGAATCCGATCGTAAAACTGGCTCCGCCGTGTCGAATCGGGCGTAAAAAGAAAGAGATTGCGAAAAGAAATGTAATTGAAGAACGTTCGACGATTCCACTACTGGTACAAAAGTACGGCACGATCCCGATGAAATCGTGCAAGGGAATTTTGAAGGGAAATTCGAGTTACAGTTGAAGGTGTGCTTCGTGGAAGTGGGCGTGGAAAATTCATAGGAAATGAAATTCGATTTGGCCCTGCCTGAACATATTATATCGATTGTGCGGGGTATTTATTTGTACTTTGGTATTTTATACTAATTACTTCTCCCAAGTAAACTGTCATACTTCGTTCGTACGATATAACATTATTTCACTGACATAAATTCTACTAAGTATAATAATCTTCTAAATATAATAATTGATCGGGAATCGCGTTATTACAATTTCTAAATTATTTCACTGGTGATCCAATACGGGATTAACAATAAATAAGAAATATACACCGCCGAATTTATTAAAAATATCGCCCATGACAAAGGAAACGAACGACCTCTCATTACAGGCTTACATCTTTTACCCATAACCATCACTTGTACATCCCCATATCCGGGAAAGTTATTTCAAACTTAATCCCCTGGAAGCCCGGACCCTTCATCTGTAACACTGCACGACCTTCGCAAACCAGCCGACCCACAGCTACACAAAAAGGGTAACGATATGGAAACGTCGCCGTTCGGAATCCATAGATCATCGCTCTCGCCCCGTAGGTGTCTATTTTGATGGATTCGTAGCTTGTTTGCTTCTCTGGCCGTTCGTCAATCGGATATCGATTTTCGGTTTGCTCGTCCCGTCTTCGTTCGCAATGCCAGCCCTATACATACTTCGCCGGACTTTCTTGCTTCATTCCACCCACAACACACTAAATCTCTTCACCATCTGTCCATCTCTCTGTGGACGGCTCTCTTCAGACGAGTCGTAAGCTTACACGGCAAGCGCGGTTACCATGCTGCGCACACGTATACGGCGAGAAAAAGCAGCGGAGAAACCCTTTGGCGGAAATAATGGAATCTTTGACCTGAATATCGGGGCAAAAGTTCGAGAAGCCGCTCGATATGGAAGGCCAAATAAGGTCATCGTTGCGTGCTGAAGATTTTGGGATTACCGCGGGTGATGATTGTGTGGAAACGGCGATGCAGCTTGAAGATGGATTAGTTTAAAGACTTTTTCTTGTTACGGGCTGATGGCAGAAGCAGCCGGAAGACAGTATTGTGGGTAAAGGATTGCTGTGCCGAGGAAGAATTATTGAGGTGACGAGGTATTTAGTAGAGTGGGTGTGGTGGATTTCTCGCTTAACTCGTTTTCACGTTATTTGGGTTTTATTGCTCCTGGTGAATTTAATGATTTTCGGCGCTGTAGCTTCGCGTTCAAAATATTATATTTGTTTATTGTCCCGGTTCTAGAGGGCCAGGTGTCATTTAATAGAGTTGGTGAATATCTTTTATTGCTTGGATTTGATATTTGTTTTATAATCGTTCCAATTACGATCTGCTCTTATTGTAACGTTCTCTAGCTCCACAGATTTTTTCATGCAATTTTTTAACAGCTTTTACTAACATTTCGGAAAATTTGGTACGGTTATTTAGTATTGATTCCGGGGTAATAGAAATAATCTATACTGAAATGTATACTGAAATTCCATACTGAAATATTTTATACGGGATTTGAAAATGAGACACTGAAAGGCGGTTTCATGCGTTCAAATATTTCCGCAGCTTCTTCTCTTTAATCTGCGCGGCACACGCGTATTTCCTAACGAAAGTGCTTAAAAATCTACTTACTCGTTAAAATTCATTATCAAGACGATTTCCACTTCAAGCATCAGGTGTACCGAATATTCCAAATATTTAAGATAAAAATGTGGAAGCTCGTCGAACACCTCTATACTGATTCATTGTGGTAGATTCCTTCTTATATTTGAAATATGTATTCATTTCTGTACGAAGTAGAAGTGAATCAATGGGGCGTTGAAAATCTTCAGAAGCCGGATCTAAAAGGAGTTCTTTCGAACTTCCATTTCACTGTAAATCCTATTACGAATTTAGAAACGCTTAGGGAACCTTTTCGTGAAGATCCCTTTTTTTTCGGAATACCGGTAAGCCAGAATGCCCGTGGGAATGGGAACCGGAACGTGCATATGCGATTTCGAATTCGCAATGGGGTAATTTCTTGAATTTAACATAAGAGAGCGTCCACGATACAAAGGTATTCGTTCTGGAATTATTTCTCGATTGATTTATTCATTGATAGATCGATTGAATTTATCAGATTCGCAGATGTGTGCACAATTGTGAGAACAAAATGACAGAAAATTCGCGCTACATCAATCTTACTTTTAATCAATTTTAAGTAAACATTGTTCAATTCGCCACTTCTAAATCAATTTAACTCTTTCCCTTTACGCCACGTATATTGACCGGTCAGACGACTATTTGTCTTTTTCAAAACCTCAATTTTCTATTAGCCAGTGCTCTTTCAATACTGCGTGCGTTTACATCATTTTGGTAGTATCGAGACCGGGAAAATAATGTCGAAGCAACTTTCGGCCGTAAAACGTTGCTGGATATCGACGATTCGAAACTATAGACGAGTTGGACGTTTCATTTCATAAATGTGCGGAGAGCTGTGAAAATCTGCCACCGATATTTTATTGCCCCATTGTAATATTCATAAATTATATTCTACACGTCGCACGTTGCACCGTAGGAATTTTTATTTCTAATGCCGCACACCTTTTTCTATTCCTGTTGGAAATTCTTTCCACCGAGCGAAACGATAAAACGTTCGCCCGTTCAAAAATAAATCATACGTTCCGTACACTTATTATTCCCGCGTACGTATTCAGATTCTCCTCTGCGTTCTCGAAATTGCTTCGCGTCCCTAATACCGACAGTTCGTAGTATAAGTACAGCGAACGAAACGTACGAATGAAAGTGGAATATAGCAACGGACGACGCGTTAACACCTTGGCAAACATTTATAGGGTATCCAATATATAAAAGTACATACTCCTCAAGCAAGGATTTCATCCGTCGCAACTTTTATCCTGCAAGTAGAGCGGGGAAAAAAAATCACGCCCAGCGTCTACGGCACCCAATTCCTCAACCCACTCCTTCCAACAATAACATCATCTCCTTCGCCCGAGCAATTCCTACGTCGCCGGCGAAATTCGCCGAAACTCGAACATACGAAGTGGCAAGCCAGATTAAAGCCACGAGACGCGTGTAGAACGTCGCAACAACCGCGTCCCTTTACAAAAGGGTGTGTAGCCCAGAATATCAAAAAGTGGCTCATAAATCCCTACCGTGAGCCGCGTACGCAACCATGCACGATGACGCCGCGTTTTTGCGCCGATAACCCGAAGCAAAGAAATTCCATCTTTCTCGGCACGGTTCCTTTCACGGGAGTTCCCGACGCGTTTGTTCGTCGAATGAATCAGGATGAATCGAGACACACGACGCGACGCTCGATAAATCCAGTAACCGTAATGTGCATAACGTACACTCCATTTCTATTTTAATGGATCTCTCTCTCTCTCTCTCTTTCTCTCCCTTCCCGTTTTTCCTTTCGTCTCGTTTCTCGACTCCTTGCTGCTGTCGATAGCAGAAAGGGATCGCGAGAATACCTTTCGTCTACGAAATCTTGGTGCCATCGAACAGGACCCGCGGGTACGTTCTCATGGATGTACCGCGAATGGTTAAGCGGCACGATTTCTATCGATCCCCTGTTATGGGGGCATGGGCTGATAAATGAAATTCTGTCGGAGGTATTCGGTCGGATGTGCCGGGTTGGATATTTGGCCTGGTAGGTATTATCCTCGCAGAATGGAACGTTCTGCTCGAGCCTCGTATTTAATGTGCTGCGAGAAGATTCCGCGGTGTCTGGTTTTTGTATATTGGTATTATGTATTGACCGAGGAAGGTGGAATACGAAAGTTAGCAATCTGCGGTAAAAATGAAAAACGAGCTGGCGCGTACGCAGTGTGCCGAAAAAGTATTCGGTTCGATAGTTTCACTTGCAACTTCGTGATTTTGGTATCACCAAAATGCTGGCGTTAAGACAATTATTCCGAAAACAATGTACATGGACACGAAGCACATCCATTGTACTTTAAAATAATGGAGTATATTTGGTATTATAAATTACTGTAAAAAGATCAGCTGAATGCGAGACGTATATCCCTTATTAACCCTTACTTTGCTTACCACGTATTATTTAAAACCTGAAAATTGTTAACTTTATGTCATGGCAATGATGATGCTTTCTATCAAAATGATGAAGGGAGAATCACCATTCCTTTAGGCGTCGAGATGTACGAACAATTCTGATCGATCCAAGTACATTGCTCCAGATATCCAACTAATATCCCTCATCCCTCTGAAAGATAAATCTTTCGCTCCACTTCACTTGCCGCTGCATTCGCAGATCCACCAAAACAATGTAACCAACGTTTCGCCTTTGGGCTTCTAGAAAGCGTACGAAAACCTTCGTCTGCAGGTAGCGATAATTTTCCCCTGTACCTACCGCAAAACCACGAATTATATTGTTGCATATTTCACAACGGCGGACTGGTCTCAAACAGAAAGCAATATCTCGGCGATCGTAAATAGAGCAAGCACAAATAGCACGATACCTACTAAGTCTTCTAGGAACGCTGGGGAATACGGTAATGCTTGTATATTCATGAAGTGTCGTCATATCAAATTGAAACCTTAATAACATGTATCGGTATTGGTTTTCCACTGTCCAACACGATCAATTTCCCCGTTTATTTTGACGGATCAAGATGAACATATCAAGTCGCTGATTGCCAGGTGAAATTGCGTTTTCCAACGAAGACACAGATAGGTTCTATCGTATTTGATATTTAATCGTGTTCGCAGTATCGTAAAAGTGTAGCATTCCTCTTAATTCCATAAAGAAGACGAATATTTTCCATTATTTGCTTCTACATGTAATAAGAATCATTGGAATTTCTGTCTATGTTTCGGATCAGTGTCCTGCGCAAGGTGTTTGTAAAGATGTTATTTTAAGAAAGATAAAGGCAGGGGAGGAGTTATTCGGTGTCGGATGCAGTGTATAAAACTTTCTGCGCCCGATTTGTTTCAATTTAAATTTCAAAATATTCCACAGCTGTCTGAACCAAAGAAGTTTCTCGTTGAAAGTTTAATCGCCGATTTCAAGGAACGCAACTTTATTTATTCGAAAAGCGAATTGTCGGTACATTGTGAGACTTTTGAAATGACATTGTGAGTATTTTAAAATGTGTCAAAGAACTATTGAAGTTGTTATAGTGTAAAATAAATTTCTATTCTGCTCCAAGGATCTAAGGTCTAATTAAAAGTACAATTCTTACTGCATCTATCCTGTTCTTAAAATTTCAACAACCAGAATGGACACTTCGAATGTGTAGAGGCAACTTTTCAAAATATGCTAGCAAACAATTATGTAGCTTTTTTCCAGATTCCGTTTAAATTATTTCGTGGTTAGAAACTTCTAACACTGGTTTTTTGTTCTTTCGAGAATTCTTCCTTTTTTGTTGTGGCATGACAAAAAAACGCTATCAAGCTAGGTACCATAATTACCTTTGTTGTTACTTGCAATTTTCTTCCGTATTTTCCCTTGCGTCGTCTCCTTTGTACTGTCCCTTTGCACCTTTTCTACTTTTTGTCCCACTATCCTCCCTCTTTTCATATTCTTCTACTTCCCACCCATTTTCACACCATTCTCTCTTATCATTACTCGCACATTTTTTTCCATTTCTTCCTTATTTCTTTTCGTCTATTTTCCTTATTTGTTTTTACGTCTACTACATCTTTTTCCTTCCCCTTGTCGTTTATTCTCCACTTCACAATGGACTTTCTTCTTTATTTCAATTTCTTCCTTACAGTTTTCTCTGTAGGTGCATACAGTGTGTACGTACAGTCTATACGTGGATAGTAATAAATTCCTTTCCCTTATACATACATAATACAGAATACCGCATAACTCTTTTTACGTTCTTCGCCAATGTACTGTATGATTAAAGATTTATGACTATTTCGTGCGACTAAAATATCGTATAAACATGAACATCGATCGATAAACAAATGCGTGCCGAATATTTTTCAACGGTCTACCGGTGTGTACATTTTGACCAAAATTATTCACTCTCAGTTAGTTGGTATTGCTTTCGCCACTGTAATTTCTGTCTCTATTGGTTAAAAAGAAGTCTGCAATAATCCACCTATTCTATCTAAAGAAATTAATGCATAACGTTACTAAACACTTATTGAACCTATTATCACCTCCCAATCATTGAGTGGTGTATATGTAATATAACAATCAAATAGATTTTTTGATTGAAGAATTCTCTGTTTCTACATAATTACATAACAATGTTGTCCACTCACGAACAATATGTAATAAAGAAACTGGTACTACTCGAATGCAATATAAAAATTATTCGGACTTCACTGGAATCTCCAAAGTCGAAACATCGTTATCCATAATCGAAATGCCTACAAAGCAAACCGTTTGATAAATGCAACGAATACGGCTATATCAAAGACATTGAAACATCGCCGAAAGAATTTCCATGCAATTGAGTATGGGAATACGATCCTTGCTGAAATATTTCCCGTCAGCAGCCTTCATGAACCAAGTATATCTCATTCTCACCCTACCAAATTGTGTTCTTCCTCGTATTTCCAGAGCCACCTTGTTGTTGCTCGCCTGTTATATTGCTCGCCTCGTTTCGCAAGCATTCTTCTTCCCTCGAAAACTCCCTGCCCCATTCTCGATTTCCACTTCCGCTTATTTTTTCATCGTTGTACGTAGGGAAAATGCAAAAACGAATCGCCGTCGTTTCCACTACAATACGTTTGTAAATATGCTTTCAGAATCGCGGCAATATTTGATTCGATTATGTGCTAGGAGATTCATATTTTCAGTTCGATTTATGAAACATGGGATGCAAGAATTTGTCCGCGCGTCTTATATCCGACCGCTTGTTTAAACAAACAAAAACAGAAATACATTCTGAATGAAAGACAGATAACAGCTGTGAAATAGTATTCGATCGTTGTACATGCAATTTCAAACGTCGGTTAATCGAAACCCGCTCTTCGTACCGCGACTACCTGCGTGCATCAGGACGAATGACCAATACGATGGAAAATATACGTACCCGCCGTATCGACAAATGGAATATTGTGACGTATAATAAGAAACATTATTAACGAAGTGAGCTGATTACTGCGAATACCGAGATTTTCTTTAAAAGCGACGACATTTCAAACAGTAGAGCGATTGGTCCTAATGCAAAACAAGAAAAGAATTTCGAGAGGTTGTGGTCATGCAGATTTCTATTTATTAAGAATGGAATTTGACTCTATCATACGTGCAAATACAAGTGGAAAAGGTCGATGCTAATTTCCTTTTAATCTGAATCGAAAGATTTGCTGAGCTTTTGCCGAGGTCTTCACTAAAACTAATATAGATAGTGGTTGTCTATGATTGTTACCAATTTGCATATATTCTAAGAAAATAATCTGTAGTTGTAAATTTCCGTCGTTGTAATGGACAGTACCTTGATTTCCATACTATAAAGTAGTTGCCAATAAGGAACTGCAGAAAAAGATTATCATGAACATAGCGCTTGCTTGCAAGCGGACTGTACATACGTATTGTGTTCAAGTATGCTTTATAGCGTGTCAGTTTTTTTCCAATCACACCAAAATACAAGAACTTGCGAAGATTTTCATTACCGCGTGCAATCGTGAATTTTCCTTGCGCAAACCTTTCTTCGCGTGCGAGCCTAATTTGTCGGAAAAAAACTCTGCGCAATTACAATAGGGTTGACAATTGCATGAGGTATATAATAATTGGAAGTCCTCGTATAAATAAAAAAATTGGCATGCTATGGCTGGTATGAAGCGAACCTGGGCACAAAATGTATACATAGCTCCTTTAAGAAGCAACTCTTTACTCGTTAAGCAACAGTTCCTATTCGCAATATTTTTCGTCGTACAAGAATGAATGCTATCTCCAATTTTTAATGCAAACTAATTTAATGTATCAGTTCGACTATCTAAATAATTTAATTCAAATTCATAGTCATAGGCAACCAATATCAATATGTTGCCCTTGTACCAATAGCCGATACTATCTAATGAACTAACAATAAGTGATGTACAATGAGAAGCATTAGCAACAATATTTGCAGGTGACTGAAAATATCGATATTTTCTTTTAAAGGGTATTTCATTTCAAATAGTAGGGCAACCGGTTCTATCACAAGATAATAATGAAACGTCGTAGGAATATAAAAACGCAAAACTGAGCGACTCAAAAAGAGAGTTTTACTCTATCACATGATGAAATAAAACCACTAGGAAGAAGAGATTCCTACCAATTTCTCCCTCCGTGTAATGAGCTTTTGCGGAGTAGTAAATACTGTCATAACAAAATTTACTGACATATGTATGAGGTGTCTATAATTATTGGTAAATTGCATGATATTATTTAATAAAATAAGTTGCGGATGTAAATTTCACTCTTTTCAACAATTATAGTGGTGTACAATATCAAGTTGAATAAACGCAATATCTGTGTACACAGATTCCAATAGGTATTTTGACAAAAAAAATTACAATCTTTGCATGACAACAACCGTTAATATTAAGCTCCGCGAAGTTCAACCGAAATTTATTAATATTTAGCTACATTTTTTGGATGCTACTGATATAGCTTGCCTCGTTGTTAAACAATGCCAATGAAACTGGGAACCTAAATTATTAGACAAATTTTGTCTAATTTTTCCGAAGCCTTACATCAGTTGCTGACCATCCTGTCTATTCAAAATGACGATCAAGTGATTTTCTACAAAAGGAAATAGTTTGCAGGAAATAAAAATAATCTGACCCGCGTAAATTGAAATCAGCCATAAATATCTTGTAACGTAATTAAACATCTGAGGACATCGAAACTTTGACGATTTTAATAATCTTAAAAGACACCGAGCTCCGTAATTAGCGCACCTGTTGGTGGATGCAATCGACAGTGGGCGTATATCCCGTTGATGCTCAGTTCGGTACGCGTGCACATCACAGGGATCCCGGCAATAATTGTACATTGTAACGAGAGGCGAGAATGCACAGACCGAATTTTTTAATATAACAATCCCGATCGCGAGAAATAAATTGCGAAATATATGAATAATTCGGAAGTTTGACTAACTAAATATTCGTCTTAATGATATTATGAGTATCGCGATAAAAAACGCGCTTGCAAATTGTTACGAACGTTAATAGTCAATATTGATTTCGTATGACGGTTAATTATTTCGCGTATCGAACATATACATTCGGACGACATTCCCTTGTGTGTGCGATGATTATTATAAAAACATGTCGACGCTGGATGCGTGTACGAAATGCTAAAAGATTGTTCATATATATATTAGGACTCACCGTTCGCTGACATTGAACACCAAGAAGACGCCTCGTCAAGATGGAGGACCCATTCCGATCCGTGTAGCTTTTCCGTTGAACAGCATCGATGATTAGGTATCCATGGTATATTCATTATGAGGTATCCGTTCTGACGTATCCATTTCGCGTATCCATTATTGGGTATCCATGGCACTGCACAATTAGCACGGACACAGTCACTCGCGATACGACTGAAAAAATCAGCGATGAATATAAAACGGCACTCACGCACAGAAAGACAAAGGGCTACTACGCACTTCATGACGTAACCACTTCGCGTATCCATTATTACGTATCCGTGTATATCTATTATGTGGTATCCCATATGACGTATCCATTTCGCGTATCCTTTATTGGGTATCCATGGCACTTTGCACAATTAGCAGGAACACTCGCGTGACCACTGAAAAAATCAGAGGTGAATATGAAACAGCACTCACGTACAGAAACACAAAGGGCTACTGCGTACATCATGGCGGCCGGCCTGCACGTTCTTGAAAACGTATAGCCGGTTCTACTTTCGGTCGTATACCGTGTGGCATCTACCGTACAAGCTCGCGAATACAAGAAAACCGTCGCGGCAACACTGACTTGCAACCCGACGTATTTAAGAATGGCCAGATCGCGATAATTTGCCATGAAAATCAATACGTTCGTTTTCTCGTTAAAAGAACTACGATCACCGCCATTTGTCACACTATACTAACTTCTTCATCGTCGTCCTTCTTCCTCGATTTTAAATAGTACGTTCGAAATCTGATTCGCTCATTGGTCCACCGACAATGTCACCAATCAAGCATTGTCTTCTGTTCGAATTACCAATCAAGGCAGAGCGATCAATCGTGTCTCGTGAGTGCATACTAATGACGCGTAACACTGTCCCTATATTCTTATTTTTGGTACATAGTTGCGTTGGTTGCCCTGCTCTTAAAGTGCGTCATCAAACGTCACGTAGAAGAAGGGAAAGATGGATCGTAAATCATACTTCGACAACGACCGCCGCGTTTCATTGATCTTTCTTCGTAATGTACATTCATGATTAAAAAATGTTTACAAAGTGTGACAGCATTATAAATCGGGTAGATAGAGATCGTGCAACAGGATTCTGTGCCGTTCATACTCGTGATCTGTGTTTACAAACAAAATTTCACTCGCACTCGACGCCGACGTCTACCGCAGCGAAGCCGGTTAGGGTAAGTAATTATCTAGAAAGTCTTTTTATCAATATCTCAGAAAATAATAAACACGGGAAGCTAAACTTTTAGTTCTAATATAACCGAAACGAAACTCCGGGCATCGATATTGATCATTCTTAACCAAGAAAAATTTTCGTCATGCCTAGTGGTTATTCTTAACCAAAAAAAAATGTTCGTCTTCGGCAATGATCGTTCGTAACCAAGAAGATTTCTGCCGCCCAATAACAATTATTTATAATCGGAAACAATTTTGCTCATTAATAATGTTTAAAACCAACAAAATTTTAGTCATTCGTAATCGTTATTCATAACCGGAAAAGTGAAAAATGAAAATTTTTTAGTCACATCATTTCTGCAAAAATTTCTTGTGGATTGAATGATAAGTCCCTTCCATTAGAATAGAAATCATCATTTCATCAATTACACTCACCTAAACAAATTATTCAAATTACTGTTACTTTTTGTAGTAACAGTTTTTTATAGTAACACTCGTAATTCACTTTTCTTGCTGGAATTCAAGGATGAACTATCTTAAGCGGCAGTAAGCTTATAGAAGAAATGATAAATCCTTAACGTATCTGTTTCATCATTCATTGGCCTGTATGACTCTGTACCGTATTATCCTCTGAACTCGGAATTCGTTGGCTTGCAGCCAGACAATTGCCTTCCAATAATTGAAGAAATTAAACCACCTATTTATATTCTACAGGTAGCATTAATTTATTGACTGTCTTCTCTGCTTCAATTTTTTATATCTCTTGAAAATTTTTGTGCTTTTATTTTTCTCTTTCGTACGCCGTTTGAAAAATAAATAAAATCTAATTGAAATTGTACAATGGAAATTATCATTGGTCATATTGCTATTTATTATTGGGACATATCGTAGGAGAATTATCGTTTGCGTCATAACTTTTGCGCTTTGCAAACACCTTATGCATTGTGTTGAATAAACCGCAAACTGAATATATTTACTGCTTGCAATACACTTCAGTGGGAGTGGCCCCTTAAGTTCTAGTTAGCATCGAAACCACGTGCAAACTCATTAAGATTCGACGAAGTTTTGAATTTAACCGCGAACAGTTACAATTGTTCTGTAACATCTTAGTATTTCCATTGTTTAAAGTTTACACCAAAGAATTCGCTGCGTTGGGTGTTAGGTTTGGGTTAGGTTTTCATACGGATAATGAAATAAATAAAGTAATACATATATGTATGTTATTAAATTCATTGATAATCGATTCTGTCGTCAAAAAAAAACAAAAACAGTATACTAAAAATATTTGAAACCACGGAAAAGTTGATGATCTTCTCGATCTTATATAATCAACACGAACAATAAAGTGGGACGAACATCGTGGCCAGAAATTCTATTATACTTCATCCATCAAAGACAGTGTTAAACGTGATTAATGTTTACACGAATCAGTATCTGACAGGAGTATGGGGGAAAAGAAAGGAAAAAGTAAAAGTAGAAATATCTGCAACGAATCACCCGGGGCCATCATCTCTCAACCAGAGATAAAGCGTTCCATCGTTTTCACATATCCGTAATATTTGCGCTCATGTATCTTTTCACGAGGCAGCACGGAGGATCGATTCATTTAACTCAACTAGACGAGCAAGGCACAGAAAACGTATCGCATATTTCTACCGAAATTCCATCGTGTTTAGCATCGACGTTTCCTCCACTTGCAATTGTAAGCGTAAGACGATGTTCAAACCTACCGTAGATTTATTCGAAATACTCTTTCAATGTGAACGCGTGTATAATATTTGATGGAAAAGATGCATAGCAGTAATATACATATATAATTATCATTATAATATTTTTCAGTACAATACGTTTACGAAGTTTATCAAAGTTAACTTGATTATCAAATGAAACAATATCTCATTGCCCTAAAAGTTAACCGAATTTTTCTGCCTCGAAAGTCTCCCCCAATTTTCTAACCAATATAATCCAAAGTGAAGCACTCGCAGCGTTTCCGTTATTTCGAGAAAAAAAAATTGTCCGAATATAACCCGACACGCGCGAGACAGAAATGTATTCCGAAATACCGTAAAGAATATCGCGGAGACGAATATCTTGCTGTAGAATATTATTAACCCATCGTACTTCAAATATTCCACATTATTTCGTTCTTCCTGCGAAAACAATAATTTTTCCTATCGCGGAAGGAAACTGTGCAAACCTACTTGCACACGAACCTTATAAACCGAGTTTTCCGGATATCAGCGACAAGCTTTTCGGGTATCAAATGATCCCCAAGGAATACCACGCGACGGCGTATACTTTGCAATAACAATGCACCGTAGGGTGCAAGGAGCTATAATATGAATTGTTCACGAAGGGAGGCAGTTCTATTCCTCCTTTGCCGTGCGAGTGTAC
The DNA here is from genome assembly GCA_948146005.1 of Nomada fucata. Classification (NCBI taxonomy): domain Eukaryota; kingdom Metazoa; phylum Arthropoda; class Insecta; order Hymenoptera; family Apidae; genus Nomada; species Nomada fucata. The sequence continues at coordinate 8,698,063 of OX411275.1, read as the reverse complement.
AAAGCTTTGCAGCCGCTTCTGTTGCAACTGCTAGCTCGTATCGCACGAGCACACTTTTCTCTTTGTTCTCGTTTTGGCCTGCGCTCGTCGATATCGAGTGTCTGCGAAGGCACAGCCGTATCTCCAATGCTACGCTATTACTTCTGCATCTCCCAGTTTCCTGCTCGAATTTGAATATGTATTTTCAGTAGGCCGGCTGACACGAATTTTTAGGATGACTTCGGTTTTCTGAAACAATGACGCGTGACAGGTGGGCGGGAAATATTTGATTGCATTGGACGTAAAGTTCAATCGATATATTTTCTGTTTCAGAATTTAGAGTTTTCCGTGGGGAAACGGCGTGTTTATTTCGAGTGATGAGAAGTTCTTTGTTATAATTGTCACCTCGGTGGAAATTGTTGGGAAATGTTGCAACGAAAAATTAAGAAATGTCCCTACAGCGTAACAATGGAATTCTATGCACCGGTTTAATTTATTTGTCATTTTGTACAGATTCGAATGAATAGATTTTGTCGGTAGTTAACGATTTTCAGTTCGTACAAAAATGAAGGAAATATCAATTGTTGAGGAGAAATATTTCACTTCTGCCTCGAGGCAGCCGCTTTTAATCGATTGAGAAATTTTACACATCATAGCATGGAGATTGGACATTTCCAGGTATCTGCAAATAACACGCGAAATCCAATGGAAAACTCCATTTCACCAGATTTCCGTCCATGCCCTGTGGGATTTATCATCGATTTTACGTAGCTTGGACAAACGGCGTTGGTTGAAAAACACCTTAGGATGCATTCTAAGGGTTAAAAAGAACGGGATCATGTGTTTTTCCTCTCTTTTCATGGTACATTAATCCTACCAACGACCATCCCCAAACGTTTCAAGTTTTACCTCATCCAAAATTCGTTTCGAATAACGCTGCTCCAATCGGTCGATTGCTACGACGATTACCAAACGATTCTCTTAACAGTTACACTTCTCTCCTCGTTCACCAGACGTCTCGTTTTCTCGACTTGCTCTGCAATTCTATTCTTTCCCTGCCGCATCAGAACTTCTTCTATAATTTCTTTTTTGTCAATGACTTTGGGAGGAAAAGATTGTTTACACATTTAAGCGGATAATAAGGGCAAACTAAACGGGTCTATTTTACCATGATGGAGAGTTCATTTCCCAATCAGCGTTCCCTTCATGGACTTTGATCCGCCTCTCCCTTTTTCAAGTACCAAAGACAATTGCTGTGCATTAAGACACGGGCACAGTACAAACGTGAATACGGCTCTACTCTCACCCTATTTCCTCTCAAAGCGTATCTTTCTTCTCTTCTTCTCTCCCTGTGTAGGAAACGCTACACGCACTCTTCGACACACAATTCTTCTCTGTCTGGAGCACTCCCATCTTATTCAGCTCGTTCTATATATCACGATCGCTACCTCGGCTAATTATGACATCTATTATTTCCGTGTCAAAACACACCGTTGTTCGCAGACACCGTGCTTGGTGATAACTGGTGGATACTCTAATTACTAGCCGTATTTATTTCATTGAGACAACGTGGAACATCATAATTTCTATAATTCATAAGATTTTCGCATGCAACGAATTTGACCAATCAAAAATGTGTGCCAACGAAAGCAGAAAGGATTTATGATATTATGCGTTAAACTACGTTGCAGCTAACCCAGTAATTTCAGCAATAGGGGAAACGAATTACAGTTGTTTCAGCCAGTAGAAACAAGGCAGTAAATACCTTTGATATATCCACGTACCCAGAGACTTTCAGTTCTTAGAATGTGGAGTTATATAAAGTTAGAGCTTACAGAAACCTCAGATTACTCTCGATTCCCAAATCTGGTCTGGCGTCACATCGAGGTAGATACAACGATTCGAATACGTCTGCAACTACTTAACGATATTGGAATCAGACGTGGATCACCGAAGTGTTCAAAGATCGTGAGATGTGACCTCATCAGATATTACGATGGAACCTAAAACGCCGTCGAACATAGCCAACAGATTCAAACAAAACTCGCCACATTTCGTGGCAATCGATGCGCGTTAATATTCTGCGACTTTTTTTTTATTTTGCACTAAGTACAATTCGAAATGTAAAATACGATTGAATCGAGTCCGGATCATAGCGCCACGACCCCTTGCATTCTAAAGTGGACTTGATTATATTAATAAAATTCGGTCGGACCAGCGGTGATCGATCGAGGCACGCCTGCTTGCAGCACGGTGTCGTAAATTTTGGGGAATTGCCACCTACCTGAGGCGATTTCGTTTCCTCCTGCTGAAATGGGAAACGTGTAGAGCGAACCGAGTGAACTCTGGTGCTATGAAAAATCCCAAGGAAGGTTGATCGAGTAAGGATCGTCTATCTTTATCTCCGCGATCACCATAGTCCAGATTTTGTAGGACTTAAATTATTATTGCGTTTCGTGGAATAAACTCGCGAGCGCAATAATATCGTGGGTAATATGCAATCTTTACTATTGCCGTTTCGTGTGTGCCAACGTGTTTCAATATTTCGATATTAATCGCGGATGGTGGAATTTCATGCAGCTCGACGTTCATTACCGCTGTAAATAAATAACGAAAAGCAGCAATTTAACAAAACAGCTTGCATTAGCCAATTACATTTAATTGCGAGCGTGGAATGCTTGCGTGTTCGTGGCCGTTGGAGTGGACGAATCGGTACAGTCGCGTAACAACTGAAAAAAGAAAACAATAGCAAGCTAGAGAGAAAAAAAATGGGGGAATAGAGAAAAACGATGAATTTGTAACGTGGATTGGAGAACAGACAGTATAGAGTATATACGTCTGTAAATTGCAAACCGATCGATGGCGTTAACTCTCCGAATGTATATCAGAATTTTCCGTAGACGCGAAAAACAAACGGATTTGCCTGAATGGTGTGGCACTGCAATATAAAACACTGCGATTTAATACAATTTTTTAATTTAATTAAGTAAATGCCCAATTGCTACGATACTACTTGCCACGTTTCTGATAGGAAGCAGACGAAATTATATAGAACTTCCATACAAATAACATCGCGAAGACAAATTCTCAAGCGAACAAATATATATTATAATGTAAACACTTTCTGTGTTTATGCAACATGTGCATTCAAATAAATAGAGACCTCTGCATCCAGAGCCTAATGGACAAACCCAATCTAAATTGCAAAAATAGACGTCGAATCGCGGCGGTCCAACAAATTTCCATAATCTTTCCACCTGGAACCGAAGTTCCCAAGGTGCAACGAGACGCGTGTAGGCCGCGTTTCTAATAAAAATCCCGTCTATTAATATTCATCGGGGCTAATACGAAAGCAATTCGCACCGGCGGAGCAAAAATACCGGTCACTGCTTTAAACAGCGGGGAGCAATAAATCATTTATACGAAACGCAACTTTCTTTTCTTCTTCTTCTTCTCCGCACCCTTGCCTTTTCACCCCTCCCACATCGTTATCGCTTCTGTTCTATCTACGAGCGGCGTCGCGCGGCATCAAAAGTCGGCCATTAATCAACAATAACCGGCCGGTGCAATTCATGGAACTTTCAAGTCGTCCAGGGGACGAGTTTCGTCCGGCTTTTGAGGTGAAGGGACACGATTCGACTAATTGTAAGCGGGCGACTTAAAAGTTGGCCGTAAACGCGAGTGGAATCGCGGTGAGAGAAGTTCGAAAGCCCGGCAGAACTTGGCCTTTCGTAACTGTTCGTAAAAGTTGATGCACTTTGTAAAAGATTTCGGTCGTATAATTAAGCAGCAAGTTTTTTGCTCGCGTTCTAACGTTGATGGTTTCTGGCGGTTCGCGTTTGAATGTATGCTGTTAGATAAGGCGAGATATCGTACGCATTTTTTTTTTAGGACTACTGTAATTTCATCATTTTGCACAGTATATGATTCTTCGGAAACTTATGTTTTATTTGTATTATTACTTTTGGGAAATCGTGTACTCATATTATGGAAAACAATTTCAAACAATAGTTTGTCAGTTTTGTCAGTTTTGATTAATGGTTCCGTCGTTTTCAATTAAACAATGTTTTCGTTCACCGAATGACAAGTTTCAAGAATTGCCTAACAAATTCATCAATGATGTCGAAATCCAATAAAACGGATTGAGATTTAAATGATAACTTAATCTAAAGTCGTTCGGGTGATAATTCGGCTAATTACTTATTACACGGGATTACTGTGTTTCATTAAATAATGAATCCACGCTTAATACCAAGATTGCAGTTTAAATCGCGGGTCCGAAATCCGCTAAAAGCCATCTAACGTGCTGAAGCTTTCCAATCAATTAAACAAACGGTAATCCGGGTCGTAAAAAAGCATCGCGATACGGTGAATTGTTTATTTCTCTACATGAGCCAATGCAGAAATAAAAATAGAACCGTCCTGGCTAAAGAAGGGAGACCATTGATCCATTAACGTAATTAAACGATTTCACAGAGTTGAAAATAATTTCACCCGAATGGATTTTCTCTGCCATCGTGAGTTGCCAATCAAAGCAGTTCAATTTTTGCTAGGAAGAATGAATGCGAAATTCAAGCGTTATATTTAGATTCTGTTCCCTACCTAAAGTGTTCTACGCTGGCTGGACTACGGATGTATGAGAACAAATTAAATATTTATAAGCCAGTATGGTCACCAATATTTTGGTTAAGCAATGAACAATTGAGTGACAAATTGAATATTGTCAGCTTACACTATGATGAGCGGTTTGGACAAGGAAAACAGAAGCTTTTCTCAGCGTAGAATGAACGGAAAAAGAATTTTGAAGGATCGATGGCTGCATGAAAGTTGAGTACGCAAATATTAGTTCAATTTACGGCGCAAAGTCTGTTGGGAAAGGCGGACGGATGATTTTCACCGTAAAAAATATTTTGAAAAGCAGAATTTCACGAAGAATAATTGAATTAATTACTGCCCTCGCATGTACATTGCACGAAACTATTTCAGTGCGTATGTAGGCGTATTTGTAGGATAAATACTATTTCCGGTTGAAACGGCGGACGAAAACAAAATCGAACTTCTTACTTTAATCAATAATGCTGAATTCGATACTAATTGGGCAGTAAAACTTTTCATATTGCATTGTTTGCACACAGTTATTTATCTTCTTTCTCATATTTCATGGAAACAATAATCCGCAATGATGCAGGTGTATATTATAAATGGTTTTACTTGCATTGTATGGTTGAATAGCATCACAAAATATTACAGTTTAATTAAAACGAACAATCATGTTACCCACACAGCCAAAACTCTGCTCTGTTTTTTTAATTTCATTTTGAGAGTATAATTCCCGTGGTACGTTAACATTTACCTATTTCGCTACCTTCTTCATAGTAATCTAACAATTTATCGAAAATTAATAAGTATTAGACACTTTGCTTCAAAAGTTAGATTAAAAAAAAAAATACCTGTTGAAATATTGGAAGAAAAAATCTCAACTCAAATTCTGGTTAAAATATGAGTTTTAAGAAGAAACTTTAATCCATCAGTGTGCGGATTGAAAAAATAATGGGATAAGGCAAAAAATTGAGTTCGGTAGATAGCCGAGCCATTCTAATCAGGAATTTTTTAATGTGCAGAAGTCTAGACGATGTAAATAATTTATAATTCTGCTTTCCCAAACGACTATTGATCAAAGTTTTATTAACGTATGTCAATATAAGTAATTGGCCAACGTTAAAACAAAAGCGACACAAATCTTTATTAACCGCAATGTTTCAATTGGAATTATTTTTTACGAATTCTCGTGGGAGGAATTCTCGCGTTCCTCCGAAGGCATTCTCCAATATCCATGACATATTTTCCGATGTTAACGAAATTAACTTTTGTGCCCCGTTCAGTTCATTAACCACAGAATTCGAAACGAAACGATAAAACTAATAAAAAAAAATATATAAATGAAAAATACAGTATATCGTGCATTAAATATTGTACCATCGTGATATATAAATAACGAGGAGAATTCGGGATACGGTGAAATAAAAAATAAAAAAACACAAAATAGAATATTGCACAGAAAGTGAAAAGAATAAAATGTCCATCAATGATAAAAAAAAAAATGAAACCAGGAAACTAGATAACAATATTTCAAAGTGCAAGAATTAAAAGGAACACATTCAAAAATCACACGTATAAACGCGTAACAAGCACAAAACAAGGATGGTAAACATAAAACCGCAAACAAATATGAAACCATTTAAACACTTTCACGGAGACCAAGCACACAACGTGTTTCACAGCACGCAACATTTTTCCCTCCGGCTTTTAGACCTAAACAACCGCGCGTTGATTAAACTTTAGCAAAATACGGCGCGATTTAAAGCGACGCCGCTCGAAACAACTGAATTTATTTTGAAGCGTGAAATACGATTTGAAGCGTACCCCATCCGCGTTCCTGGTTCAATGCTCATCGACAGGCAAAGGCGTGAATAAAATGTCCGGTGGTCAACTGATTTCATGCGAATTTGCATGGTCCTCCAGAAAGGTGTCGTGAAAAATGCCATTAAGTCTCACTGATGTAGTCTATTATTTTTATCTACATTTCAGTTAATTAGCAAAATTAAATAGTTAACGATATATTAAATTCAGGCAGCTGAATCATTTTCGGCAACATTTCGTAACTAGATTCGTGATTATTCGAAGGGGCCGAAAACAAGTGAAACGAAGTCGTTGTCAGTATACGAGAAATATGTATCATTAATCTTGATTTTTGTTCTTTTTTCACCGATGAGTCTGCGAGCTTCATTAAAGATTGTAGTTTCTATTAATTACCGTAGCGTGTAACACGATCGATCTTAGTACCCTTCGAGTGCCAGCTATTTTAGGTGTGCGTGAACTGTTCATGTTTCTGCAATTATCCGTCACGCATGTACAAGATACAGTGTTGCTCGAAGAATTTATTTCTTGAAGTGCATGGATGAAATGTGTTGTGTGTGTATTGTATTCAATTTTCATTATTATATAATATATATGTTCCAGGAAATCCAAATGTGAATAAGATATTTGATAAGGATTTGAAAACGCAAGAGAATTAATTGATAAACAACATAATACATTACAAGCACGGATAGTTCTAACATAATTCAAAACAATTTATTTCATTTTCACCATAAACATTTCTTGTCCTATGATGAAATTTCCTAATGAAAGTTTCAACGAAAGACAATAATACATATAGCTTTTATACAGCTATTTTCTTATAAAATAATACCATAATAAAAGAGTTCGAAACCGTACTGGCTTATAAGACTTTGGCGCTGATATACACCTTAACAATAAAAGGGGGATCCGGAACATCTTTTCATTTCTTGTTTTCCATCACGCACAGCTCGATATATTGCGAGAAATTGCATTTCACGGTTGCAAGGCATCGCAAGACCATTAAAGAGATTACAGGTCTCACGACGATTCTAGCGGGCGTCTCTTCTTCGATTTTTCCTTCCCTCTTTCCCCTCTTATTCTCGCTGGACTAGCAGCACGCAAGTTTTCAGCGGACTTTATCAGCCTGCGCGATGCTTGTCGTAGTTTCAACACGATCGTAATTAATTTGTTGCCACCTCGCGACCGCAGCCAATGGGATTAGGCTGCTGGAATGTAATTCCGCAATCGGCCATCTCAGAACAAACAAAATTAATCAGCTCACAGCGCGTTAAGGGGGTAGATTTGCACCGCCACGAAATTCTTGGAATTATTCAACTCTTAGTCTTGCAATTATTTAAGCAGTACTTAACGAGAGGGAATTACCAAGTTTCAATTTGTAAAAGGTTAAAGACTGAAATTGATTAATTAAACAGCGGGGAGGTATTGTCGAAAATAGAGATGATACGGAGCACTCGATGTAAACTTCGATAGCATATCAATCCTTTCAACCAAAAAAAGGATCACGTTTAGGTATTCCAATCTTCAAAGATAAAATGCTTCGACACGGTTGCATTCTACCGAACGAATTTTTTTCCACGGCGCTCGGTGCAAACAGTATCCCCCGAAATAATGCGAATAATTAAGTGGCCGGATCGATTAGACGTCACGCACACGGACATTTCGCGTCCGCGATATCGGCAAACTGATTACGGCTATTGTGGGACGTGCGTACACGTATAAACGCACACCGCCGTACGACGCAAAGCGTTTTTAATTGCGTTCGAAACCGCGCGTCGTTGATGAACGCGAGGGTAGTCCGCAGTCTCCGAATGAAGGGGCCGGTAAAAATAAAATTCCTAGACTCAAGCGGACGATTCAGCCGGTATCCGCGACGAGGAAGGCAAGCTTAACAAGGGGTGAATCACCCGCGCTAACGCAGAATGAAACGTCATAATTTTTATGTCGTATCGCGATCGATCGATCGATCGTGCGAAAATCGTTCCCAAATCGCAAATGGTGCAGAACCAATTTTCCAGGATAGTAGCCTGCGCTTCCTACCTTCTGTCGAACGGTGCGTCGATTGAAATTACAGAGGGTAAAACGCACCGTGCGGTCGGTGATATCCTCGCTGCACTTTTTTTCCGGCGGTGCACCTGTAACCGGTTTTACGTGCACTTCATATATCTCTCTTGGCTTTTTCTTTGTCTTCTTTTATTCGGATTGCTCGTTTGAGGCAAATGAAAATCTTTTGTATGGACAAGAATCGAGAGTGATATTTGTTAAGCGGAAGCAGAGTTTTTCAATTTGCGTTTATTTATATTATTGCATTTTGTGAATACAAAAAGGTGTAAAGTGGAAATAGAAAGTCAAAAAGTATTAACTTCATTCAAGTAGTAAGAAATTGTTGTTTACTAACTTTGATGTTTTGTAAGCGGAACCGTGTTCTGTTTATAATCTGGTGTTTCTTCTATAGGATTAAATGTTGTGACCACTCCAACTTTATATATCTTGATAATGAAAATATAATTATGTATGTTTCAAAACAGAACATTATCTTCACATTGAATTTTTTATATGAATAAATTTTGTCGAATACATTTTTCCTTCAATCGATACGTGCGTCCCTTTTCCTCAACACGTTTTACGCATTACTTATTTCTCGGTTCTTTATCAAATTGTCGTCCAATTAACTCACAACAAATCGTGCCGAACGTTCAAGCAGAACCGTTTTCTCTGAACTACGATGCAAGGAATGCATCAGCGATATCACTCGAGGAAAATTACGCGGACGTAACAGATGCTCTGATGCGTTCCATAATCTTAAAATTTTATCGCGTTACCGCGTCCCGTTTAAGTTTCCACAGGATCCCAACGAAATTCCGTGCTCCGGAGGTGGAACTCTTTCTTCCGATTTACGTTTGTCGGAGAACGGTGTCCGGTCGCGAACTTTTCAACGTGGAAACTTGGCCGGATAGCGCACGACGTGACGAAAAATTATGGAAACGTGAGCCGAAAGTAGAATCGTTGCGTTCCGATTTATGTAGCTGAAGGGAAGATATATCTTCGGCGAGTGAACTTCGCTTAAGCGTTGAGCTCGGCCGAAGCTTTAGCCAGTCAACGATAAAATTGACGTGGCCGATCGAAGACGAACAAAGGGGGAACGTATTCTTAGCTTTCCACGAATCGGAAGGTTTCCAAGAAGGATCAGAGATAGGGCGGGAAATTCTGTACGTTGCAGAAACTGAAAGGGTGCATGGAGTGACGGAAAGGGTAGGATGCAATTTCGGGGGATAAAGGGATTCGTGGAAAGAGTTGTAATTCAGTGTGAAGTATAATTTGAATAGCGAAGCTTTGGACAGATATCGTTTCCATATGTTGTTGTTCGTAATAAAATGTTAATCGCATTAGTAACTCGAGGATAGTTATAAATATCATTTTGCCTCGTGTTCCCGAAGCAAACGAGTTTGAGATACTTCGACGAACTCTGCTGGATTCAATTTGTTCATTTTAACTCGTGACTGCTCAATTTCGATGTTCTCTTGAAACTATTATATTTGCACAAAATATTTAGACATATATATGGAAGGAGATACACCTAAGAGGAAAGCGAAATAATCGTTTCCAGGTGATACATTGTGCACCTGTTTCAAAATGTATTAATCTTATGAATTTTGCAAATGGTCGCATGTGCAATCCCAATAAAGTTACAAGCACCTATTTGTCTAAATTTATACATTTTTAATGCGCGTTAATGCGAGGAATGTGTTTAAATGAATTTCATATATTCACGTTTGCGAACCTTGTCGAACCGCACGTTTGCATGTTTGCGACAAAAGCTGTGCGTTGAAACAAATTAATCGATGTGCGCACAACAACGTTTTAAACCAATTCTCGAACGCGTAATTACAGACAGGTTTATCTGATAGCTGTTGTAGGTTCTGTTTAACGTAGACGATAAATCACAAGACTGCTCGTCTATCATATTTCATAGCACCACTACTCGTTAGTCAACTAACTGCTTTCCAATTTCGCAATTAGCCAGAGTTTCCGTGTGCTCCTAACACTTCTGAAATCGACAGGTTTAACGCTGCACAGTATCGAATGGTCTGTGCGACGCGATTTATAAATTTCCAATACCTCTCTTTGAATCTTATAAATAACATAAATCGATGTTAACCTTGCCCTTTTCCCCCGCAGCTGTACGAAATTGAGGGAAAGAAAAATAAAAAAAAAACCGTTCTCGAATAGTTTATCGATAACTTTTCCTTCGTCCAAACAAAAATGCAATTGCAATTGCCCAAGCACCATACTTGTTACTATTACAGACATAAAGAAAATGACTGTCACTCTTGTATCACCATCAGTATCTATGATTGATTAAATGACTGATCGTTACCATTCAGTCTACGTTTTGCCAAATCCACGTTCGGCCCCGATGAAAATTAAAAATTCACCCGGTTGCCTCGTTGCAGCTTTCCCGAATTACTTCAGAGTTTAATAGCAACAGGCGACTGCACGTCCCGTAGATTTTTCCCGTACGTGATGCACTCAGCCGATAGACGAGCAAAAATCGTTCTGTTATCCAAGAGGAGATAGTGTCCCCTGGCCTCGCGCCGGAAGTTAATCGAGAACAAGCGCCCGGTGTAGCCGGAATAAAAGATCATTAAGTGGAAACGGTCGCCAATGAAGGAGCCCGAAAAACGAACACGATGAATTCCTTTTTATTACCTCTATCGCGAAGTCATCCTGCACCAAAGTGTACGATCAACCTATCCGCTCGTTCTCTCTTACTTTCACACACAGATACACCCAATCACATTCATTCGCTTTCTATCGTCCCTTAATCACTCATTCGACCACCGAATCTATTTTGCCTTCACTGTTCCTAATTGTTCGTACATTTCGCCTTTACCTTGAGTCATTTTTATTGACCCCTATTATTTATTTCGTTCCCCTTCCTTTTCAACTATTTTCACTCGTTGCTCTGTTTCGCCTGGTACCGTTGTTAATACGTTTCAGTTCGCTTGAAATTTTCGTTAGGTCATACGGATAAATAAAAATTTGCCTTGGGAGGGTTAGTACACGGTTGAAACTGGATTCTTGAATATAAACTGATTGGGAAGGATACTTTTGTTTAGTCGTCTTTATTATATTATTTTTGGAGGATAGAATATTCTATGATTTTATGGTGATAATAATATTCCTGTTCGTGTGTAACGCATGTCCAAGTAAATTGATCAGTATAGGTGTACTTATATTTCTCAATCAAAACGTTCGCCTTTGTTTCTTTCATTTTGCACGCGTTAAACGATCTGCTCGATTCAGACTGTGTCCATGAATTATTTATGGTGACTGAGTGAAAATGTCCTATTCAGCTGATACATATTTTAATTTAATTTAAATTTCGCCCGCCTCGTAGTATTGTGGCTTCAATCTCAGATTGAAGTTTGCTGGCGAATCCCGCAAAGAAATTGCAATCTTCATCCGGAAATGTCCATTGAGAATCGTAGAATTTTCTCAAGTAATTTCGATCCCCGTTCCAGCCTCCTCATTTTCCTGCGTAATACCAGGGAAACGATTCAACTGCATTATCGCATTCTGCAAATTCCCTATTTTATTCTTAATTCCTTCTTAACCCTCTTATAAGCTAATAACAAAAATATTCTTTTCGTATCTTTAGACAACTGTACGATTTCTTGGTTGCTTTATAGATTTATTTCGCACACCCGATATATTAAAATAATATATCGAACACAGTAGAACCCCTTAATCTATGAATAAATGGAGGAATATGGATGTAATAAATGTAATAAATTTATTAAACTTTCTGCACTGTTGCCTTATCTTTGGATCTCTGGGAAATCTGAGACACACTTAGAGATCGCGGTATCATGGAGTTCGTGACCTTTGAAGTGTCGTGAAAGCGGTCCTTTAATTTTAGACCACTAGACAGGGTCCGAGGTTTCTTGCATTGAATTTGAACGTGCTTCGATCCTTTGGTAATCTGTGAAAGAAGTTCCAAAATCATGAACTCTCTACTAGAGGTTTCGCCACGGATTGACTAACAGAAATAGTACCATATATCGAATTAAAACGAATAAAACGTTCCAATCATTTAATACAGCATCGCTTTCTTTCCCTGAAGTCTACGCCACACTGTATGGCTCTAATTATTATCTAAGACAAATTTTTATCAATTCGAAATACAAATACATCGCTCGCCCAATTTTCACTTATCACTACTGATTTCCCTTGCCTGCCCGAAACCGTATATACCGATTTAGATGTCCGTACGCTTGAACTACATTTACCTTAATTCCCTGCCGATTGAACTCGCTGCTGCCCTATATCGTTTCCATTGAGTGTGATTGCATTTTCATATATGTCGAAGCGTGTCTGGATGATACACCGTCGGAAAGCGCCCGTTAACATAGAGATTTCATGTATCCGTAATGAGGTTGCATTAAGACGTTGCATACGTTACACGCCGAGCACTGGCATCCCACGATGATATCAGAGAGCCGCGAACAGTTGCAACGAGCGTACACGATGTGTAGGTTCGACTCGCCCACCTTCCGGAGATACCAGAACGCGATTTAGCCGGAAAACGTGGGAAACGACCAACGGGATCTCCCGGCGATCTGTTCTGTCGGCACGGGTATTGAAATTGGTATCGAGTAAGTATCACGATGTGGAAAATTTCATGGCGAAGTTCTGGTAAAGGGGAGAGATCTTGGAAATTTCGCGGCCAACTTTATGTTTCCTTTAGATAATTTACGTGATTACGTGAATGATTTTATTTAAATGGTGAAACAGTTTGATCAATCGCATTTTAATCGTCACTGATATCATTGCGATGTTAGATTTCTAATTATTAACTGTGATCACTGTGTAACACGTTATCGAATTGCTACCAGAAAATACAATTTACATAACAGCAAGTTTATATGTGACTTTCTTGTTCGAGCTACTTCTCAATTTCGTGTTGGAAATTCCGTTGAAACGCGACAACGACGAGAATAAGCTGCTACGCGTAATGAAATATTAAGTTATAAGGGAAAAAGATAGTGTAAAGTCTGTAACGTTTCATTTCAACGCAGAGGTTGCCTTGTTAATTTAGTTACCCGCTTCTCTAATTTGCCGTGGAAAATTCATTCAAAACAGTATCATCTAGACCGTTATAACTATACGTGGTTATGCATGCTGAATTCGCGAGTGTTTTCACTCATTTCTGTAACGTTATAATCCGAATAGTTTCATTCTGCAGGCACGTACGACTACCGAACTACGTGAAAAGAAACATCAGTGTGTTAAAAATTATTTAGTTTAAATAAGATACAACAACGGATTGATCGTACATTGTGTATACATTCGAAGTAACGATTAATAATTCACAAACGGTATGGAACCTTTTTAATAACAATTTGACCAAATATGCGGACGAGAATTTGACGATTTCGAGATTCACGTTGGCGACGCTTGATTTTTGGATATCGCGATTGACGAACGCGAGAAAAATGCCGATGCTGTCGACGTTTCGGGAGCAACGACGCGAACGTTGGACGCGCGATGATGGATCATCGGGTTGGAAAAATGAAATTCACTTTGACACATGGCTTACGATCAGATTTCGGTCAGTGAAATGACGGAATTGTTGTTGAACGCTCCTCTTATCTCAAATATGCTTTGCGTTTCGAAAATGACCATTCAATTCCATTACTATTCAGTTCGCAATGTCGTGTTTGATCGGCGATGTATCTCGAGTGCGAATGTATAATGCGGGCGTAACAGTGCACGATTCAGAAGAACGATATTTAATTCTCCTTCGTGTTACAATTTCGCAAGGTTTCCACCCCTCGACGTTGCAAACAGGCCAGACTCAGCACGACCAATTAAATACAGTTTGCCGGCGATTCTGACATTCTCCATTCTTCTCCTTGTAGTTTTTCGCCGCGGAATTGAAAGAAAGCTGGCGTGCTCGCACGCAAAAGTACGAATCAAGGTGAATTCTCGGTGAACGTTTCACGTGGCAAACTTCGCTGACGAAGCGAACAACTGAACGTAAATGAGGCGTATATTGTTGCATAATTCATGCTGTGTACGAGAAAAACGGGTAGTTCGAATTGTGGGCAAACAACGAGAAATTTTTGTACCCCGGCAAACACTGTCCAGCTGGTTATATTAATATATAATATTTGAATTTCACTTTAGAATATGGAACTATCTTCTTGACGATTAGATTCGGAATTCAATTGTACGAAATGTTGCTTTAGGCAAATAATAATTTAGCTTTTATTAGTGACGATAGTGACCATCCGATGTGACCATATTAGTATTTCTTTTTTTATTCATTTGTAGATATTACTATGCATACATAGCCACTGACAAAGTTATCATTGAAATTGTTATAGGAGAACTCAATATTAAATTCTTTGGGTAGGTCAGGCATTTAAAAGCTGCAATTATTAATTTATATTCCTTATCAAAGTTCTTCTAATAATTAGAGGTGCCTGGAATCATGGAATAAAGGTATCTCCAGCCCATCATAAATTTTGTGCAATTATCGAAACAGTATTATACTATAAATAGAATGCAAATAAGTTTTCAAACAACACGTAAATGGCACCACCTCGTAACATACAGAACAAAATTGAATGAATTTAATTCTCCGGTTATCAAAATAATCTTATCCCATCCATCGAATAAAATTCAATCGAATAACACAGTAATACATTCCCCAATGTATAATCATTTGTAATTGACTTTTTTCTTCTTCTTTTTTTACCCTGATCCAATTATCAAATGAAAAATTCTGCCCGCATCTTACAACGGTAAAACAATACGTATCATTGTGGGCGAGAAATACGCAACGAATATCTTAATATGATCTGAACCCGATTTACATGCGTCGCATACATTGTGACTCCCACGACGTGACCATGGTTCGCGAGAAAATGAACCTTAGCGGAGGGATCGATACGTTAATGGAACGAAACGGAGAGACGTAAAACAGCAAACAGTCGAAAGACGAATGGTTGAAGGAAAGCGTTGGAAAAATGTGGCGCACAGAATTATATATGATCCCCGTGTGTCCGCAGAGTTCTGGCAAACGTAACATCAGTTTTCAGTTGGAAAAAAGGGTAGCTAATGTTGATTCGTGCCAAGTTTTGTTGAATAAAAATTCAGCACCATGGAATGACGAATACTAATGAAATGAAAAAAATATTAATTAAATCCCCTTAGATATTTAGCGAATTCGTGTTAAAAGCAGAAGCAAAGTGTGAAAGTTTCGTGGGCATCGAAATAAAATAAGGGCATCGCGGCGAAACGGAGGCTTTCTATTTAAAACACGTCCAATCTTCGACGACCCCTAATTTCATCAGCGTTAATTGAAATACAGAAACCCACTGTCCCCCTTTAATTCGTCTCGGGATCAACAAATTTATTCGACCTCGAGTTCTCATCGCCGCGAAAAAGTTTTCAATTGCCTAGAGTTAAGGAAATCGTAATCTGAATAGTAGCCACCGCTCAATGTGGCCGGTTAAACGAAATTTAATCAAGCGTTGGCGTTCGTACCTTTGCGCTAATTTCGACGAACTGCCGCAATTGTTGCGCCTTTGTAATGGACGGAAATGTGGAAATATGTAAATGCCGCCTGACCGCGAGGGAAACCAACTTCCACGAACCATATTAAAGACGGTAGCTAAACTCCTACAACTTATAATTAAGCCACGAAGCATGTGCGAAATCGTAAACCCTAATAAATTCGCTGGTTCGCCGATATTTAGTATGTGAATTAGTTTCGCGAAGCATTCAGAATTTCCTGTAACAATACAATAATTAGAAAAATCTTACCGCGAATGTAACAGAATACTTCAATTCATTTTATAGAACAATTTTCGATTAGTAGAAAATGGCGTACAACTGTTTTCACAGCCCCAGATCACGATCGCGTTGAATTATGTATACATTGTTCTTGTATCTAAGAAAATCGTTTCCTTGTTTCTGAATTTAATTTACGAATCGGCATTAAAAACGAGCATTCGTAATGAATACATGCGTGAAATTACCACATAAGCTCATAGATTTGAAGGAAAAATGTGAATTCTCGTAAAGGCATGCTTTCTAGTTGCTTCATATTTTGGCAGACTTTATTGCAGTGGCGGTGACACAGGTTTTATTACAATTATTCTGCTTTTAGTGCGCGCGCATTGCACAAGTCTCTTCAACCGTGAGTTTTTGCACTTTTTATCGGATCTAAAAAAAAGCACCAGTCCTCGAAATTAAAAATAACTCAAGTATTCAGGCACTTAAACGTTTTATTAGAATCCTTCAAAATTGTAATGTATGTGGACTTTGCGGGCGTGTTATCGGCATGTGCGTGTCTCGTATAGCCGCTATCACATTCGACGCCAAACAATTCGCGTTCAAGTTTCGTTGGGTAAACGTTTCTTCTGTGTATTTAAAAATGTCGCGTAACGTGTTACTAAAACAACAGTTAAAAGCAAATTATTATAGACTGCGTAAACGTTGCATTAACATTTGTGGCGCAAATCGAAAACACATTATTCATTCATGCGATAATAACTGTTAATCAAATGAAGAAAAACACGTGGACCGAATGCGTAGTAGCTATTACAAAGTAGACAGCATAACAGTAGCTGCGCCAGAAATAAATCAGACGAGCAAGACTAGTGCAGAACGGTATTTGTCATTAAAGATACCTTCCTCTGCCCACAATTCATTCCTCGAACAAATTCTAAATCCAGTTTATGCATAAAATCGTCGCTATCCGCGTTCACCCCTAACAACCATCGAAAAAACACTAACAAATCTCCCAAATTTATCGCCAAACGACCGTCAAAATTCACTTTTCGT
Source organism: Nomada fucata (assembly GCA_948146005.1). Taxonomy (NCBI): domain Eukaryota; kingdom Metazoa; phylum Arthropoda; class Insecta; order Hymenoptera; family Apidae; genus Nomada; species Nomada fucata. The sequence goes on along the minus strand of OX411275.1, from coordinate 8,680,804 downwards.
TCCAAAACTCCGGGACTTCTAATGCATTTTTCAGCCTTCACCGTTCCAACTACCTCGCCACTTTCTTTCCATCCATCTAGCCAATGAAACCAACGTCTTTCCAAGCGTTCCACAGGCAAACGAACGATCCCAAATAAATAACGTAACCGCATCAGTATCAATCAGGCCGACCATCGGTAAACCCAAACCCGCGTCGGCCAGGCGACTCCAAGTGCTCGTGAGCGTGCAAAGTCAAAAGGAGAAAAATTTACGGAGACCAACCGTACGATGGAATTTATTCGCAACACACAAATTGGCAGCGTGGCCGTTTCCAGGCCAAGCTGGGATTAATTTTCAATGCCGGTCCGCTTCTGTCGTGGCGTCAATTTTTCTTCCGCCGCTAAGAGAATCGTAACTCCTGATTTCCGCCACGAACGGTCCTCCTACACCGCGAGCGGAAGCTTTACGAACTTCTGCCACCAAGGGTCCCGTTTTATCGTACCGATCGAAAGCGCATCAGCTACACTTAGCTTCCCAGCGATGTTTTATTGTTTTTGCCCGACCGCAGACGTCGAGACATCCCCATTTTCTGGTTGATAACAGTCTGACACGTTCCGTGTGTAGAAAGATCATCGTGGTTGACGATGCGAATAAACGTAATCATACGAAGGGACGATCGTGAGGGGACGGTAGTGGCTTAGGGTGGGTTCGGGGTGCGCAAGATTGTTGTATGGTTGAGGGTCAATATACGGTTGGGATTGGCGGCAGTGGTTGGAATTATTAGAAGATTATGTGTTTACGGAGAAGTTTGTTGCCCTTATTTGCGGTTACAAGCTGTAGTTTTATTACAGTATAGTGTCAGAATTAAGTTCGCTATTTCAGATTATTTAGTTCGCAAGGGCGGGGAGAATGTTTGTACGGTTCTGCGGCGGGTGAAGCGTTGTAATGGAATCAAAGCTGGTATTATGTTTCGTTTGTCTACTGCAAATGTAATAAGAAACGCAGTGACATTCCGTTTCTGCATTATGTTGCTACAAATTTAATATGGCATAATCAGATCTTGGCGAATTAAACATATTAATAATTTTATGCGAAATGCACCCAGTGCTGTGATTTATTGTTTCCTTTATACGTTATACGTATTCTTCGATCGACTTTTATTTGTCCGAAGAAAATTTGTTAAATTATACTGCATAATAGTAGCATTATTCCGGGCACATTCGGTATCTTTAGAGACTACGTTAATGATATATTCAGCACTATCCCCTGCTATTTATTTTCATTTGCGTAGTGCACTTGAAGATAATAGGAAGTCATTGCGCTGTTGTGGAATTCATGATATAATTGCGCACGAGCATTAATTTTTATGAGATCCCACGGTACGTAGTAACTTTTTTTTCTCATCTGATAACATCGTTTGGAGTAAGAAATTTCATTTAATGGTCTTTCTGCTCGAACAAGGAAAAAAATTACTTCGAGCAACACCACTTCGTAGAGAAATAAAAATATATCTATAAAATAGCCAGAACATAAACGTAACATAAAGAAACTCACACGGAAATAGATAATATTGATAAAGGTCTATGCAAACATCACTAATAATACATTCCATTCAACCAGGAATAGAGACTGTTAATTATATTACATAACTTTAACAACTTATTAATAATTTCTCCAAACGAGAAATGAAAATTATATTTGTCACGCTTGTAATTTAATTAGTATTTTTATTTCAAATTCGTATTATTCCCATAAAAATCCGTAAAGCTTGTTCCATGTTATTTCTAAAAAAAACTAATATATCTTCTTTACGCGTCAAGCCTTACAAACTACTATTTCCATAAATTTGCGAACGACATTATGAATAATATCAATCATGCAAAAGCGTCGTAAACGCAAATCGCACCGAACCCCAAAGAGTGATTAAAAGCACGTATCGCCAAGCAGCTTGAATCACCTCAAATGTTCCGAACTCGATGAAGACGTTTTCGGTGAATCGGTCGGCCAATCCGCAACTCCCCAATTCCTATCAGCGTTCCTTCACCCGAAAATTCTCATTACAGTCGAGCTAGGCGCCACCAGCATCCCACGTAGCTAATTACACCGTCGAAGGTCCGTTAAGAAATTCATCGGGACGACCCTAAGAATAATCGTTCATCTTCGAGCCACTACACTCCGTGACCTGACCTTTGACTCTGTCACGCAAAGTCGAAGAAGCATATCGTAAGAATAACTTGTCGACCTTGGTGTAGCAGGAAACAACACCAAAGTACGATCTTCGTTTCGCGCCAACTATGAGAGTGCACGCAAAGCTTTCCAATCCTATTAATAGAAAACGGACCATCGATTGTTGCATGAGAAACCGCTAATATTAAACTCGTGCGAATAATAATAACTGTTTCCATTATTACGAACATTATTGTCTAATGAACGGTTCCGATCAATTATGTTACAAATGCCGGTCTAAATCACCTTCAGGAACCCCGCAATAAAACATCTCTCCGTATGGATAACTTCCAGTTGAACCTGTTAAACCGACACTTTCCTTTATCCGGGCGTGAAACATTTCTCTTGCGAGGCAGTGTAATAAAAAAAGATCGTGGCAAGGCTGGCGGATGGTAGATAGAGGGGGATAGTGAATGACGGTACAGCAAACGGGAAAAATTGAAGGAATAGCTAATGGAGAGACTGCAGCGTGGCGTCGAGTTAATAGCGAATGCGGTGAAGTGAACCAAAGGACGAGCTGAAGGGGGCTTGAATATTAAATTAGGCGAGCCATGTTGCCCCGACTTCGTTGCCTCCTATTCCACGGCGAGCACACGATTTGCCACCGGATACGATACGTATATTAGCCTCGGGCAGACGGTGGCACGGGAGACCTTATTCTTTTCTTCCAGAACGTCGTAATATCAAGATTAATGCTTCCTTCGATGATCCTGCAGAATCGCAAATAAGCGCGGCCAACGAGGGAATCGCGATTTCGGCGCCCGCTTGTTGGAACGAGTTCGTGGACAAGGATTTACTGTTTGTTGGCGATTTTTGGAAAGCAGCTTGATGTCGAGGGCAGACAATGCTTCCGGGAGGAGGCACGGATGGAAAGTCTGTAACTGATTCTTCGAATGAAAAATGCGATTCGTATCGGAATGCTTTGGGAGGCGCGTCGAGATTTATGGCCACGAATCGGAGTGGGTGACACTGCAGAAGGCGACGTGAACGAGACGGTATCGTAATTTGTCTGTCTTGTTTATCTGCGATTACATTCATCGAATTTTAGTTCCCTTTAATGAATCAACGGCTAGATCCAATGATTGGCACCGGGTCAAATTGTAAGGCGAAATGGCGTTTAAGTCGTCGTTTTATTTTCCTTATTTTTGATAGGAGAAATTTTATCGTTTGGACGAAATTGTATTGTGTTTGATTAAAATTGTTGAAATAATTCGTGTCTACATTACGAAAGAGAGAAATGTTGAACGTGTTAAATATTGCAATAATCATACTATTTTGAGTAGTGTATATACATGACGGTTTATCTTTTTTTTTTCTATTCCCCGCAGTTCTAAAATATTATGATGTTAACTATTTTTGAATTCTTAGATACAATACGCCGACATAAGATATACATACGAAAAGGTAGGGGAAATATACAATGAATAAAAACATGAAGTGGTACAAAGGAAACGTGGAACCAAGAACGTCAAGTTATTCTTTCTTTTTTTTTCATTTAAGAGTAGTTGGTCCGTTGATTATTCCCTTGGTATACATTTTAGAGTGTATGAAATATGTGGGCGTAGTGGGAAACGGTGCGACCGAATTAAATTTTCGTTCGTTTAGATTGATGCAATTGTTATATAGAAATAGAGCTGCATGTACGGGATTTTCGGAACGATGAAACGGGAGCACGCTAAAAAGAAATTCGTGATAAACGTTACGTTTCATTTAAGCATTTCCACGAAAGGCAAAAAGGGAAGAATGATGCTTAACGGTAGCGTTAGTGGATAATATAGTAATGCTAATAGGATAATACTTTTATACTGGAACTTTTTATACTGTTATGAAAAAATGACGTTTAATTTTCGGCTGACAATTTACGAGCGTGGGATACTTGTTGAGTCTAATTCTACACGTGTTGTAAAAACGAAAGCAACGATAAGAATAAAATTATTCTAAAGAATAAATTTTAACAGAACCGCAATTTAATTTTCAATGAAACACAAAAAAAGAATGTGACAAATACTTGCATAAAAGAATGTAAAAAAAATATCTACTGCATATTCATAGCTTACAATCGTCCCTGTATACATTGCATTTGCAATTAGCTGAGCTTTAAAATTGGCAGAATAGTTTTTCTCTCCAAATAACTGTAAAAAAGGAAGGTTCCACTATTACCAAGCCTAGAATATAACGCGAAACAAAAATAAGTAAGCCAACAGTTGAAATATTCGTGTGAAGTCCAGAGTTGGCGTGATAGCTTGCCCTAAACTGATTTCGCCTGCAGCTATAAGAACATATCTGATTTAGACACTACCGCCTATGCTAGATGAACTACATTAATGTGGGAGTCTTTTGTAAATCCAACACGCCACACCTTATCTGACAAACACTCGAGGAAAAGAATTTGCCTTAGATACACTACATGCATGCATGCATGGCCATATCAATGGATGCAATCGATCATTGTTAATAAGCAATTCGTATCGTACATCTTGATTTTTAACGAGAAATTGTCATTGGCGCCTCGAGCAATAGTTAGTAGTGATATACGGTTATTTACGGCAGAGGTAAATAAAGCTCACTTTACACAATGAATAAATTTTATTGCAAGAGCCATAGATATTTAGTAACTAAACTCATTAAATGGTAAATTATAAAAATCATTACGTTTGTCGAGTTAACAATTAATTATTCTATACTTTCAAGATGTTCGAAAACCTGTCGACACGGGATATCTCGATCTGAAACACGAAAAAATCTATTATTGTTGCTGATAAATTGAATTTGTTATCGCAGCCTTGGGTAAAAGCTGATTAGAGATTATTACGGTTGAAATGAGTATTCATTTTCTTATTAGTCTGACATTTTACATTTATTTTTAACTTTCTTCGTCCTGGTTGAACAATAAATTCTAATCTCGCTGACTTTCATTGTTGCGGAAAATCGAAGACGCGTGAATGGTTGACTTATTTCACTTAGTCCTCATGAAAACACCGCTTCGAAGTTGAAAATTAAAATTGTGGTGATAAAGTACAGAAAATAAATGGAAAATGTACTATTACTAAAATATAGTTTTGAAGAAAAGATTTGATATTTCATAAAATATATATATGATAAATATATATAGTAAATAAAATAAAATGTATGGATCCATGGTGAGAATAGTTAGCTTCATATATGGCTGGTGAATGGTTGACTCGTTCTACTTAGGAAACATCAGTTGCCCCAAAAACTTCTAAGTACAACTTTGCAATAATGTGAGCAGTGACAACAATTGTTATTGCATATTATACTTATAATTATTGATACTCTGTCATCAAAGGATGTTAACCAAGATTTCTAAAAATGAAAATTCGTAAGAAATGTTGAGACCACTTTTTCTTCTGATAAACGATAAAATTGTAATTCGAGTAGAGCTCCAGAATTCCTTGAAGCTCGCAGAAATATGTATCAGCCCAAGAAGTTGAAAGCTAGTCAAACTATTTTAGCTAACAATTTTTAACTTACTTACAGACTCTATACATTGTTGATCAACCTGAATCCGTACATCAGCCACCCCTTCTAATGCATTTATTTCACCGACATACACACTAACTGTAAAGCTATAGCTAGACTTTGATTCCAAAAGACAACCAGCTCAAAAACACAGTTCCTAAAAAATCGAGCTATGGCTGTCATCGTATTCTGTCATGAGACAATCTTCTCCGTCGCAATCCATATGAGCAATACAAAACACATTGAACGCACTCAATATACTCCCTTAACAATAACGAATCGCGTGATTACGCGAAAAAGAAACAGCCAAGCAGTTGCTCCATCTTTCCAGTCGTTGATGCTTCTTTCTATATATCAGATTGTCGTTCACACCCTAGCTGCGAGTACCAGTTTGTGGCCCGGCGGACGCGATTGGCCTCAAAGGGGTAACACATTGTGAGCTAGATACCCAGGACCGGCTCTGTCCGTGGTGTTTCGTATTTTCCTATATTTTACAACGCCGCGGAAGGATCGTTATCTAGCTGAGATACTTTACCCCCGGACGCTGTTCACCACAGTGTTTCGCGTAACTCAAAACTTCCTCTCCGGGACTCCCTTTACTAATAAAAAGATTATTTACAGAACGAACGACCCTTTATAGTGCCACAGAGGTGGCACTTGAGGTTTCACTCTTACACACTGCGGGTAAATTATTGCGAGGAAGTACGATCACTGCGAAATACGTACTCTGAACTGAACATTACGTGTTCCGATATCACGTATAGTTCCTGGTGAATTTGATATTTGGAAAATAATCCTGCGCCTAGTGAATGTTACATTTGGATTTAAAAATCGGTGAAGTAGCTCTGTGAAATGTGTGCCGGTAGAGTGGCAACTGCATAGAAGTTAGTATAATAGGATGATTTCATTGAACAATCGTTTAACTTTTTTTTTATTTTTGATGGCGTTAATGTTTATTAATTTTATTTTTGGTTCATTGGACCAATTAATAAAGTAGAAAAATGTTGTGGTTAATGACAGGAATTATTTTATATTTATTAGGGAACTAGATATTCTGAAATATGTCGATTTCTAATAAGTACGAATCCCTATAACAAACTATATTACTGTCATATAAATTCTTATTATATTAGTATTGAGAATGTTTTCCATCATTTGAATTATTAATTACTGTGTGCGTTGAAAGTAAGTATATAGAAAGTTCTTACTAATTTTTGTGGACGATAATATTTTTCAAAACTCGAAAGCTGTATTGTATTAAACGTTGACGCAAGATACTACTGTATCTGTCTAGTATTTTGTACGTAGATCACGAATTTGCTTGAACCTGTAATAATCGTTACACTACTTGCTCATAAGTGTCTCCAGTTAAACTCCTTTATATACCCACTAAATTACACTCCAATCTCTAAGAATACCCACTATCATGGTAATGCGCGGTAATTAAATGTAATCCTAGGTTTCACATATACCATCACAGTGCATCGTAAATTCCAACTGCAGACGACTTCACAACAACTTTGTAACGTGCGAAACAGTTTCGAATAATATCCACAAAGGTATTACATATTTCTTACAAGTAACAATTCATTCAATTAAGTCCGCAAGAATATTGCATGTGATGTCACAATTTTGAAACAATAGTAACGACAAGATAACCAATATGTATTATCAAAAAGCTTTGTGCCTACATGTCTTCCATTAAACAAAGAGCAACTAAAGCTTACGCAGCAACCCATTATATTATTTCGTGAACGTTATTCATACATTGTAAGCACATTTCCGCACACAGGGTGTGCAAAAAGGGATGCAAATAAAACGACCCCCTTAACTAGATTTTCCGATCCTTGAACACGATATATCGCCAGCAGTCATAAATCTTTCGTGGAGGTCAGATAGTAGGATCACGATTATCTCGCTATCTACATTTCCTTTTATCATTAAGAGAACCGTAAAGACGCGTTGTCGATCGTCTAGGGGCCATTATACAAGTAACGAGCTAATTAATTAATTTTTTCCCCGGATAGAAAGCGTCCGGGTTTACGTAAATTTATTCGACGCCTTTTAGAAAAATTGACAAGGATTAACTGTACCCGGGGAACGACTATCGATCATTCGATAGACTACTGGCGAAGAAGCGTTTTCTCTAAATGAACCTTTGTTAGCGAAAGCATGGTATGTAATGTTTGAAATCTATAGAACGGCATTAAATATTAAAAAATACTTGCCGTAACGGAAGATGGTATCACACGGAAACTAGAGAACTGTAACGAGTTTAGGTAATTAGAATGGTGTCTCGTCTTCAATGATGTGGTAGTAGTGATAAATAATGAGCAGTAAAATGTTGGGTAAAGTGGAAGATATGAATTATAGAAATTATGATTGTTATAAATGGCATCAGTGGAATGGGAACAGTGTGAAGGTGGGGTAAACAAATATTACAATTAAGAGTAAATTACACTATTCTATGCTAAAAGGAACCATTAATAAATATATCGATTTTCGCATATCTTTTTTCTGAATATCGCTATTTCTACATGCTCGTTGCATGAATGTCCCCGGAATACATCAGATGTTCACTCATGAGAAACGGAGTTTCGTTTTTGAAAGATTTATGATGATTCATGTTAAAGGAGAATTCGCATGAAAAATTTTCTAGCTGTTCCTCGACGTTTTAAATTTAAATTTTCTATCTGCTGAGGTAGTAACTCTTTACAATCGCCTCACCAGCTGACAGTTAAAATAATCTTTTCAAATACAATTGTCAACTGCAATATAGATTTTTAACATGATAGTTCGATAGTGGAAATTTCTCTTTATAAAGGTGTATCTGTATTTACGGGCGTAAATTATCTAGTTCTTCGAAGTTATTGAAGAGAGTGAAATGTAAAAGGCATGATGAACCGAGGAAAGGGTTTTTGAAAGATCGGTCGTGAAATATTACGCTCGACAAAACAGAGAAATTCCACGGACTTCTTTCAAACGTAGTCTTTCAATTGCGATTACTCGCATCATTGATCGTGCGTGCTGTACAATATTATCCCAAATTACAGACCTTTTCATTCTAATCCCACATATATTGCGCCGTCGTTGCAGTAAAATGTAATTAATATTTAATCTCAAACATGATCCATTACTATTGTTACCCTTAAACTTCAGTAAACTTAAAGTTTCTTAGACTAACTTCCCTTTTCCAATTATTTTAATTCTCTAGGAGTCACCGTTTTATCTCCATTTCATATAACAAAAATATCAAAATATCTTCACGAAGCCTTCACCCAACAGACATCCGCAAACTCCTTTAATAATTAATCCACGAGTAATGCTCCAGCTCAGAAAACGTCGCTCGATCCTTCCATTAACTATTCAGCCCAATCAATAACAGCCATTACCGTTTATTACATTCCATTTGAAATTGTCGCATTAATTTCGATGTTTTCAAATAAAAAGATCACTCCGTCAGAGAGAATTTGTTGGTTAGTCTATATTCGGAACACGCGGTTGGGCATGAACATACAACTTTTTAATCAGCATCGATTTTTAATACTACATATAATTTCTGCTAAACCTATATAAAAAGATATAGATTATTATCAATGCACGCGTTAGAAAATTATGAAAATAAGAGGGTGTTGACAGAAGTTCATATCCCACATCGTTCTCTAGTTATTTTGTATCTCATTTATGTATTAATACTATATTGACAAAAATCAGAAAATCAAAAGGAGAAATTGTATCGGTTCCATCGCTACGTAAGGGCTGTAAATGCACGGCGAGGAAAAACTCTAGTTCGAGGCAATCACTCTTTATTGATCGATCCTTGCATTCAGGGAGCGCAGGATATCCATTAGAAGGTTTACTGCAGGTTTCGTTCACATACGCGGCCTCGTATTTTCCATTTATTCGGCCGATTCTTTTCATGGCAGCCACGTAGGTGCCTAGCAGAGCGCCGAATGTTTCACCCGTTAACCTTTCAACAGACCGCTGCACTGGCTGGCTTGAAATGTGGCATTCGAAGCTTGAACGTATTACGTCGATACGCGACACTTCTTCCCACTTTCTCTACTAGTTTCCCTTTTCAGAATGCTTACGAATCATTCGACATTTTGTACGTCGTGCTCTGTCGCAAATGAATTGGAAGCAGTGAAACGTATAAATATTTCGGTTATCCCAAAACTTGTGCAGCGTGAAACTCTTAACCTTTTTTCTGCATTCCCGGTTTTTTAATCATTTTAATTAATTTATGAATGAATCAGGTCATTCGAATAGATATTCCTATAAAGAACAAGTCTCAATTTTATTTTTACTTACAATTGCTAACTTATCAGATTAACAACGAATTATCTTAATTGCATTCTAATAAGAATTATGACAAATGCAACAAATTTTCCTCGTGAAACTGTAAAATTGTATAAACTATAAAAATATCTACTGTAAGAATATCAAATAGAATGATATAATATAAAATATAAGCTTATTTTTCTCCAGTACGGACACTTACGATAGAGGAATGAAAGTAGCAATTAGCGGATTCAAGAATGCTCGAACGAGGTGCCGGTAGTGAATGTACATTTTATGTACTATAAAATAATGCATTGTATGCCTGAAATACCTAGAAGAATCGATTCCTTCGTGAAAGGAAAACACGAGATTCAATTAAAAACACATTCATACAATGCAATCACATTTTTCCAATGCATCCATTGTCCGAAAAAAAGGAAACATTAGATTAATATTTTGCTCTCTTCAACAATCAATCCGACAAGCTCAACTAGAACACACCCGTTTACATACACGGTTCAAGCTGAGCAATGGACACTGACTAAACAGTTTCGCGTTGGACCCTTGTTTTGACAAGTATTTCACGAATCGACGCCTCTGCCTACCGCACCGACAACGAAATTTCACAGCAGAAATTACTAACCAGAGGGCAACCCCTGCAACCAGTCACCTCCTGCTAATTACACACTTAACGGTTGCGAATCAGAATTGAACGATGTGCCCAAAAGCGGTATACAGACGTCCAGTGGGCAATCCCTACGGGACGCTGGTTCAGCTAAAAGTTGGCCAGAAATCACAGAAATCCAGTGGGCAAGGCCCACGGGACGTAAATTCAGCCAAAAGTTGGCCAGAGACCGCCGAAGTCCAGAAGGTAGGGCCATAGGATCGCAGATTTATCCAAAAGTTGGCCCGAACCCGCAGAAGTCCAGCAAATAGGCCCATACGATCGCAGGTTTAGCCAAAAGTTGGTCAGAACCCGCAGAAGTCCAGTAGGTAGACCCATAGGATCGCAGGTTTAGCCAAAAGTTGGTCAGAACCAGTAGAAGTCCAGTAGGTAGGGCCATAGGATCGCAGGACTTCTGCGGGTTCTGGCCAACTTTTGGCTAAACCTGCAATCCTATGGGGATGTCTGTGGCGCACACGCTGCGCTCCAAGAAATCGTATTTGTAGCGGCAACACATCCACCTTGAAAATTCGAATAATATTTTCGTTGCTAACATAGCAGATTTACAATTGAATCCCTGACGAATTTATTTTTAAATGAAGATCAACCGATTTAAATAAGGTCACCGGGTCTTAAATAATATTTCAGTCCTTTTGAACTCGCATGGAAAATAATGGACTTATTTGGTGATATTATTCAGATTGTACAACTTGCATGATCTGCCACAGATTTTACAAGATTCAATACAGCCAGCGACGCGTTACGAAATACAAAATTATCGTCCCTAATACTCGCACAAAGCGTGATACCCACCGCGTGGAATAATATGTTTAAAAAAGTATTTTAATTTCAATTACCAACTGAATATCTGGTGCGGTTGAAAGGGAGCGAACAAAAAGGATGGTCACGGTTATAAAAATTCAGCCAACAGCTAATGGCATCGATGGGATTAAACGTGTTTCGTACTGCTTCATTCCCCGAGTGAAACATTACACCATTTCGCCATACATGCCCCACAATATTTTCCGTTTCGCTTCGGACACCTGACTACGTAGCTCGACGATACAAACAACAACAAAAACGACCAGATTTATTTGGAACGTCTATAAGCAACGCGAACCCAAACGCTTTCCAACGCGGCTTGCAAATGAAAAGAGTGTAGCTATATATATGTTGGATTCCTCGCGAACCATCGATTTACATCAATTTCGCGTGGAGTAGCAACGCCATTATTCTCCTATCCAATTTCGACCAAACGGTTTAAGAGCACAGTTACGCGAAGGGTTACGACGTTCGCGTTTCGCGTTTCGCGTAAGAATCACCGCCACGTAATTTGATTTTAATGGGAGGTGTAGAAAGCGGAGGACCTCGACTTCTCCCATATTTTTCCGTTTCGCTCTACTCATTTTATGATAGCCATACGTTCACTAACCCCGTGTCACGTGTACGCGATACGCTAATTTTTAATGGGAACGACGAGTCTGTACGCGCAAACGACAGCCGCAGTACATACTTTGTTCTGCTCCTTCAACATAATAGTAAAGAATTCCAGCATCGAGAATTCGAAACATTCAAAGTATGATATAAAGTGGCCTTGAAAATTGAATATAATACACGCGTAGATTTTTACTGATATGGTGCATGCGAATAATTTCAATAAGAGGTATAGTTTTACTATGATATATTGTTATGTTCGTTTACTGGTAATCTTTAACGGGACAATTGTTCCGCTCAATTCATTCGACAATGTTTAAACATCAACCATCAGACTTCTCCTAATACTAAATCTGTGTATTCTAACTGTAGTGCATACTATGAAATAGCGATACGTGCAGAGGAACATAATTAAGCAGGCTTGTAATTCCTAGTTCCTCCTGTGGGAGATGTATGTAAGCATTGTGACAGGCGAATCGGGACGCCAGGACACGAATGCACGCGTTGCTAATGATTTTCGAGGTATGAACGAAATCTGTCCTGAATTGCCCGTGAATTCTGCTGTGCGCTGTCACGCTATTAAACGACTTATTGTTGATTCACTAGAAATGTCAATTAATCGGCGTTTGGGGATTCGAGACGCACACGCTGTGATACTCTTAAAACTGAAGATATTCTCCGTGGAAAAATTGGCACAATTATTGTCAATATGGAAAATAATGGCAGCTATAAAAGGTTGCTCGATCTTGTAATCTGTAGTTTCGAACTTTTCATATCACAGAATTTGTTTCTATGATACGAGATGTGCAAGTAAAAATTAATCTCAAGATCGTGAAAAATTTATTAACATAGTGCTGAACATTTCAGAGAACGTTTTACATTACTTTCATATAATAATTATTTTCTATATTCCCATCGGTGCAGTTTCAGTGTAAGTTCAACTTAAAACGACTTAAAAATGAAACCGGGAGTTTTAATAGCTCCGGTTTAACTCCAAATCTAGGTCCATTTAATTCCAAATTCCGGACGATTTAATTCATGGTGAAAAGACGAATCTCACTTTTCTCGAAACTGCAAAAGTTTCACTTCTACATCTGCCGCTTCCGTGCACTTTGTCGCCATTGTTTCCTGTAGATTTTTCAACTTCGAAAAAAGAATGGTCGATAACAGATCCAAGTCCGTTTAAAGCGATGACGTTGCCGTCTACTTTTGCATACACAAAATTGAATTGCAAATTTATTAATGGGAACAATCGTTGAATGAGTAAAAATATCACAACATTTATTGTCGACAATAGTGTCTGACAGAAATTACAAATATCTTGCAAATCTATTCAGACATAATAAACGTTCATTTAAATTTGCCAGTACCTAGGTGTTGAGCACCTAAATAATTTCAACATCCAAACTAATCAACTTGCACAACGGCTAGTGACAATTAATAATAATGGCAAGCATTGAATTAGAAATTTAGCACATTCGAATTAGAAATTTTATGCTCGGTCGTTTCTAAATTCGAATTTCAGACACTTGAAGAATTTCAAGACACAATGAACGTCTATCGAAACTCAAGCAAGCCACCGGGCGTCATTCGTCACGATTCACGACGTCGCGACGCGTCGACACGACACATTGTCCCGCGAGAATTTCCCGTTGAAATCTTGCAGTCGCCCAGCCACGAATTCTTGTACGAAACACACGCGGGCGTGTTACGTTCTGGAATTCAATTTAACGATACAATTCACGGGAGAATAATATCGTTTTTTACTATTTCTGTTCTATCGAGGACGCTTATTAATTTTTCCAGTAGTAACTAATATACAATAATGTATCTATATGTCACTCTGCACGTAAAATCAAGTATGCATTCATAATTCAATCATTGCGCGCTACATGATACATGGTTGTTAAGTTTGAACTGTCGACGGTGAGATTTCGAACGTCGGATTTTCGATGGAAATGGGTTTCGCGTGTAACGAGAAACCTCTCTTTTACGAGACTTTCCTGTGAAATTCATTGACGGTCGCGGAAATTTTATGTAGGGTGCTCGATTGGCCTTCTCCTTTCTCTGCTTTATTGTTTTCTTTTTTTTCTTCGCGACGGGTGAAAAAGTAGAAACCTTTCTGCTCGTTCAAACTATGTTCAAAAGACTTTACGCGTTGAAGCCTGCTCTTGAAGGCGCCATAGTTTCAATTGAAGAATGCACAAAGCGTAACAATAAAATTGCAATAAATATTCTATATCGATGTCACTTGTAACATTTATGGTAATGATTTCTGTCAGTGGTTAAAACAGCCATTCCACCATTCTTTGGCTGACTTTTCGAGATAAAAGAAAAGGGGAGCATTGAGCATCCGCTGTGTATGCAAAAGAATTTCAAGCACGAGATCCACACGTCTGGTACAATAGGCTCGTCCTAATTTCATACTGGCTCCCCGATTTAATTGACGCAAACTTTCGGAAATGCCTGTCGCGAGATTAGTATGGTAGTTTACGCATCCATCATCCGTGGCTCGCGAGGCATGTTGAATTCTTCATCGCCGTAACGCAAACGAGTCTGGAATAAATCGCAAAATTTATCTAAATTCGTGACTATTTCTGTCCAGTAACCATGAATTGCACTTGTCAATTTTTACATAATTTTTCATTACTCTATCTTTGTGACTTTGTCCTCTATTTAGATTTCTAGCTCACGTCCAAATAACTATTTAACAGTCAGATTTTTTACTTTAATCTTACATTGCTTTTAATCGTGCTTTTATTTCTAATAATGCCGTTACATTTACGGAGAATTTTCGATTCTATGAATACAGAAGCAGTCACGAATTTACACACTATGATTTCACGTTTCATCCCTCGCTAACAATACGTACCTTCTAGCACGACGTTTCGCACCTTGAAACAGCTGAGTTTGAAAGTGTTCGTAAAACGTTTGTTGTAGATACGATCGAACCCTCGTGGGGATACGCAGGATAATATGAGATCGGTAAGGCAACCCTTAATATTAATTTACCAAAACATTCACTCGCTAATCGATCGCTGCGTGGTACCTCGGCGGAGTGTTGCTGCTTCCATTGAAAGCTTTTCATGGCTATAAAGGGACGAATTAATTTTATCAACAAAAAAAAATCCCACAGAAATGTCTACCATTAAAAAGTCGAGAAAAAAGGATTATCAATTTGAATAGCAGATATCTATTATCAGTAACATTATCGAACATTAATTTCGAGGTTGCATTGGACTGCGCTAAATGTGAAAAATAATTGTCTCTGTGTTTGTATTCTTCTGATTTGAGAAGTATCACAAATCTACCTGTTACTGCTACAATTAAGACGTAGAGGGGAAAAGAGATGTCATAAATTGAACGAACGCAAACGATATATCGGGAAGTTGAATTTTTTCTTAATAAATAGCGTATACGGTTTTAATGTTTATATGTGAACCCGTGAAAGATATTGAATTGTCAACGCACGGTTCCTTCGCGCCTTGCTTCCATTTCTAAATACGGTTAAATTTGGTTTCATAATTGCACGCCTTTTGCATGATTGTGACTTCAACTTCGCTATTGGAGTTTCGTGTAAGACTTCGTAGTGACTTTAAGGCGATTACAAAACTGAGGATAAACATGAGTCTCGTGAAATTTCGTGATGAAACAGTCGGTCGATGTTCCACTTCATTAGGGGATTCGCGACAGGTAGAGCGAAAAATGTATCAAACGCTCAAGCTTCTTTCATGTTTCATACCTATTAGTATTTCAATAATTGGTACCTGATTTGCTGATACCAAAAATAGTTCTAACGTAGTGCATAATTTGCGTACTTCAAATCGACGGCCGCATCGATCACTCTTATCGCCTAAAACGAAACACCGTAAGAAAGGGCCAGCCGCGGATCCAAACCCAAGAGTACAAACGTTAAAGCAGAATAAGCTTTTCGTCAGGGTGAAGCTAATTACTATAAGCAGAGCCAGCCAGCCGACAGAAAAGTGGTAAATCTACACAAGTGTCCCAGATTCGAATACCCGTAAGATAATAATCTTTCATAAAATTATGGAATGAGAAGGGATCGATAGGGCGATAAAAATAATCAGAGGAGTAGAGGGGTAAGTAAGCCCGTAAACCCGGTGGATTTCTCTGCCCTGACGCGTCCAACCGGCTCAGGTGTCCTAACCCACCCTAGAGCGTTTTCACTCCCCTCAATTATCCCGAATGTCATCTGCATTCCTATGGTTCGTCCCCGCGCAAACAGTTTTCTCAGGCAGCTTGCTCGTCTCCAACGTGCCGCATACATGTATACATGCTCGTCGATGTTTAATGTCTTCACTTAAACGCGTCCGAACGAGATTATTTTACGAACTGGAAACACGAGTATCATATTCTTCACTTGAGTGCATTGTTTCAATTGATGTTTGGGGGAAAAAACCATGCAGGGCTTATAAAATGTACATTGCATATACATATATTTATATATTTGATTCCATAATTTGTTTCTGAAAATGTAAGCTACGATACGTTGCCCTAATTAATCTTGGAATTCGATGTACTGTAAAATTATGATGCAGAATATGCGAAAGGTAATAGTAATCTTCTTAGCGAGTGTAAAATTCAATAATGCTTTGGCAGTATTCCGTTGTTAATTACGAAACGAACAGGAAATTGATCTTGCAATCAGGCTCGTTAGAGTTACAATGAAGTAATATGTTCATCCTGGCCAAAGGAGATTGAAACTTTGACTGTCCGTGCGATTCTGGATACAGCTAGATAGGTTCGCGAATATACGAGCTGGTACAAGCCAACCGGGGAAACGAATTTATGCTGTCGTTAATTGTGGAAGTTCATAGTCTTCGCTCCAGATCTACTAATTAATAGAAAAAGCTATTAGATTAGAGCTTGGTTATCGGTATCACTTATCTAAACTGAAATTAGAATACTTTATATGAGTACCCTCAATTATCAAGTACTAATATTGCTATTAAATTTTTGGGATATTTATTGTTATGCTCAGAACGTCTTCTCCGCATCACAAAAAAAATTGATTCAACTAAGGAAAACATAAAAATATTGGCAACAAATGTGACTAATTAAAGTACCAACGGGTGTATCGTCTAATGGAAAATTCATCGCTGAAAATCTGCCGTGTGTAAAATTGGTAGGCACTACTAAATAATGAAAAGCGATAGCAAATAATAAATAAATCACAATAATAAATTAATAAATACAAATCAATATATCTTTAGATATTAACGCCAATTATATACTTGCTCCTGAATATATCACGAAAATCCGAAACTACTTATTCTCGTTATATCATTCATGTTCAATGCACGGACCGTACTAATTACCTTACATAGCATGTTATCTGCATTCAGTCGGCCAAAGAGGTCCAAGTTATCCCTAATTCCAAGCGCGATTTACTGGATCGAATGGTGCACTGACTTACCGTCGAAGTCGCACGCAATCCGATTATCCTGACATGACGTCAAAGGGAATATGAGGCGAAAATACAGGCCAAGACCTGTGGGGTTTCGTATCTGTGTACATATTTGATAAGTCAAGGGGCTACTGCGAAGCAGCATTCAAATCATAGAGGAATCAAGAACTGTGTTCCGCGGCACACCCGCGGAACCAACATATCTTTAAAATCGGTCCCCCCCTAAAAAGGCTTCTGGACATCTGCATAAGGAATAACGTTCAACGTGCAGATGGCTAGGGCGTTTATGTCGCGCAAGTAATATAACTGTTTTTGAGGAAGCCGTTTTACACTCTAATCCGCCAAGGTGCAAACATTAGGCAGGCATTCGAAACATGCTGATTGGACATTAGATGTTCTTCCTAATATCCAATCAGTGTGCATGAAAAACGCTCCCAAGTCGACGTGTAGGGTTACACTCGACAATGAAGCCTGTCAACAGTCGGGCTTTGCCCAGACCAAGTCGTCATCAAGTCACAACACCAAATCCTTACACGGACTTCTGCTAAACGACTCAAGAGTATCCGTGCTCACGAGAGGTGTGAACATCGGGATTCCACCCGATACTTCGTCATCAAATACTCGTCGAACATTCACTCACTTAATCCGTTCAATCATTGTTATATCATTGTTAACAGAACATCGTTAACATCGCTGAGATTCGTCCACTACATCAATAATTAATCCTATTAGAACGCGAAATAGGAAAGCCTAACGCATCAAGCGACGCGACCCTAGTCGACACGAAGATTTACGACTTTCGTTTTACCTGATCGGCCTTGTCCACGGTACGTCGCGGGTGCGTGGCAAGACAAACTGCTATAACGCAACATAATCGAAAATATTAAATCATGGGTGCTTGACGGAGAACAGTATCGAAGGGTGAAAAAGGAAACGTGAGCAATTAATTGGCGACTTCGCGAAGCAATAATAGTATAAATTAAACGACAGAAGGGTCGTGCGTAATAAACGAGTAAGCTAAGTGGGTAGAATGGAGTATATAAGTATATAAGTATGTATTATTACACGTGGGAAATTATTGTACAGGCTGGGTCACGCGATTGGTAAAGGCTATATATCAAAGGGTTAAGAGGTTGAAAAAATTGTGCAGGAACAAAATGGGCATGGTTTGCAATGTCCTCTTGGGGCCATAGTTGTTTTTCTTCTTTTTGGTAAATATTTAAATTGCCTTTGTTCATTAAAATCCGAGTAAGTAATATGTAAAAATCATATTGCATACAAATTCACGATCAAAACATAAGCATCGACACGAAACGATAACTACGATAGTCAACGCAGACACATGACAAGGGAAACTTAATAAATAATAATTGACATTTACTTACGTTCGAACTGTTACGTCTATCTGGTAAACCATAAAACTCCGTGTTTATCGTAATAACAGTTTATCAGCAGTGAGTTACACTACCCGTAAGAGAGAATTGAGAATCGCAAACATGCAGTACACAGTGATGTATTGATGTATGTATATACGTATACACTACTGATAATCAAAAATGTCTAGCACAGAACCAGAGTGAAATAAAAACTTCAGAACCCATTTTTCTGTTACAGTGCAGCAGCCATGCGGTACAGTGTTTCGCCGGTGGCCCCCGCAAGAGCAACGAGTCCCAGTGTCCAATGCTGCAAAAGCTGGAGAAGCCGATCCTCTCGTCGTCCGCGGCGAAAACGCCGCCGATTTCGTCGACGAAATCGACGATCGTGAGGAACCACCTGAACAGCGCCTGCAGCGTGGCAAATTCGCCCCACCAGAAAAAATTGAGGTTCCACTTGGCGAAAGAGAGGAAGGCCAGTACCACTTTGGGCATCATAATGAGCGCCTTCATCGTCTGCTGGCTGCCGTTTTTCGTTCTGACCCTGGTGAAGCCGTTCTTGAGTAATCCGGACGCGATTCCAACATTTTTGTCGAGCCTCTTCCTCTGGCTCGGCTATTGCAATAGCCTGTTGAACCCGATTATTTACGCCACCCTGAACAGGGACTTCCGGAAACCGTTCCGCGAGATCCTCTACTTCCGTTGCAGCAACCTGAACCACATGATGAGAGAAGAGTTTTATCAAAGCCAATACGGCGATCCTGTTAACAATTACGAGATCAAGGCCGGCGAGGTGGACGTCGCTGATCGTCTCGATAATCAGAGCATCGAGGCGATCGACGTCGCCGCGAACGCCCCGAACGAGAGTTTTCTGTGATCCGGGGAGAGTCACGATCGTCGTATCGATCGCGAGACTATTGAGACGAACGTAGACCAGCCGTGATCGATCATTGTTTGGATTTTCTGCAGGAAATAATCGGCGATCCGTCACGCCGATACTTCGTCGATCTTCCAAGAGAATTCGCGAACGAAAACGATCATCAGTTAGTCGGAGACTGATGAGGCGAAACTGCCGCCGATTTAGCAGAAACTGTACGAACTGCTGATGGAACTTCTTTTGTCGTCGATAATGTGCGAGTAATTGGAAATCTGAATGGCTGAGCCTCAACAGTGCAGCGATCTAGATCTATGCTATTTCTAAGGAGCTTCCACTGATCGGAATCGGAAGGCAGTGTGCAATTGTTTACCCGACGACGGTGTACAGTACTGGTCATAACTATATGGAGGTGTGAGATCTTTCAGGTGCTTGTTTTGTAGCTGTTAATTTTGCATTTCTTCTTCTCGCGCGAAATTGGATGGAGTATTATATGATGTGGAGATAACGGATAAGAAAAGAAGGCAATGGAAGAGAATAAACGCGGTGGGTTAATTGAAATATTAAATTATGCTGTGTATCGACAAATAACTGAGCAAAACGCGAGAATGTCAAAGTAACAGCTTTTCAATTAGTTCTTAAAATAATTTTTCACACACATTTCTATTTCTCGTACGATTCCTCTATTTGAAGTAATATGCGGTACCGTAAAAGGAGAAATTAAACTCCGCACCGTTTTCAAAGCCAAAAGGGAATGAAATACTATACTTCCTCGCTGGATACAATAAGAAACAAAAATCAGATTTAAAATACATGGAGAACTTTCAAAGGATATCGTTATACGACGGGGTTAAAAATATGGTGCACCACTCGCTGTGGCCACGATTAAAAAGAAACTCTCTTGGAACACGAAATCTAAAAATTTAATATAATAGAAATACAATTTATGGAAATTAAAAATAATTGTGTAGAACAGTGGCATATAAATTCCTCTTTATCTTTTCACTTGCCTCGTACATTCACAAATTCCGATACAATTATTGCACCAGGTAGGTTAACTGATTTAAAACGAAATATGTTTAAAGCCATACATCGTCCACATATTTATGCCCGATATTGTACTTTAACGAAGAATCAGCGATATGATCGATTACTCGGTGAACCATTTAACAAGAATCTAGATGCTCTATTCTCAACGTATGTATGTATGTATGTAGCAATTTTCAACAAAGTTGACCCGACTTGTTACATGGTCAGGTATACAGACAGGTGACCTCGTGAAATCTTTTCAGCTCCGTAACAAGCAAAGAAATGGTCCCTGTGCTATCTCGACAGAGTGACAAGAGTAGCAAGAACTCGTCTTCTGTTCCAGAAGCTTCTCCGATTAGACTGCAATTTCACTGTGGAAAGTGCAACGTAAGGAGAACAGTTAAGAAAGGAATTCCCCTGGAATTTGATTGTGGTATTCTAAAGGACTAAAAATGAGAAAACTTGGAACGGTTCGTTCCGGAATGATTAAATACGTTTACGCTTCATGTATCCGCGGCGTGTAAAGGAAGGAGATAAGAAGGGGAAATGTTCCCGTTTTCCAGAACAAATTACGGTCCGCAATGTTGTACAGATAATACGGTTAAAATTACTCCGTGTAGTGTCGATAATCCAGAACGATGTGTAATTAGCGAAACGAGATGTGTATTGAAAATAGGGACTCTTCCGGTTTAAATGTGCGAAACGTGTCTACCAGAGCGCTCGGTATACTCGAAAGGGGGAAACGCTGTGCCGGGTGGAACACGGTGTGCGTTCGAAATCAATGAAACGGCGTAACGTTCAATCGATTCCTGTCTTTTAACGACTAGATGCTTATCGTTTATTCGTCTTGGAGGATACTATGGGAATATTCATTCCGGATTAGGTCAAATTATGTATATAGTAAGTAGATGAATATATTGTTTCAAAGTAACTGATGAACAATATACCGTATTGTATTTATTGTAGATTCCTATATTCTTTCCGAAATCTACCACTTATTAATTGTAAAGAATTGTACTGCATTAATAGATGTACATCTCTGTATGTACATTATTTGTATTTAATATAAAAGCGATAGTGACTTTGTATGTCGTATAAAAGGAAATCGATGAAACAAGAATTTATCATGAAATTCAAAATCTGCCCCCCACCCCGAAAAAAAAAGCTTTAACGTATTGCTCTTTATAGCATATAAAACAAAATGAATAACTTTATAACGGTTCAATTTTAAATAGGATCTTGTATCTTTTACATTTGAGACGAGTGGAAAGATAGTGCAATTAAATTAATGACCTCTGAACTGTATATTGGTTACTTTTAGCTCAACGTTAATGGGTTTTATGAATGTGACAAGACCGCAGACGGACCTTTTTTTCTAATTCCAATTTCCGGGAGGAAACAGCATCGACGAAAGGAGAAGGCTGAGATCGTACAGAAAGAAAGGCTAACAAATGACACGTGTCAATTGAAAAATCGAGTTGCTGGTTGGAAAATTACTTGTGACACGCAAGACCGCCAGAATGGTTTCTTGTATCCCTGGAGCACAATAAAGGAGAATCCGATTTCCATTTGAAACCTTTAGTATTCTTGAAGTTAGTGCATCGCGTAGAGACTCGAATATTCTCAGACTTTTTTAACGTACAAATGCTTGATTGAATAAACCGATATTAATGTATCGAACAAAATGAAAAATAAGATGTAACTGTCAATGAATATCAAACATTTTGCATTCATGTACAAAAACTGTATTTTAAAATTAATCTAAGAATTTCAGTATCGTCGTGAATATTTTTTTTAACCGATTATCTAAACAATGTTCACCAATTAACTATTTCCCAAGATAGTTTGAGCCCCTTCGAAATTGATCATAAAAACATTGCATAAAGAGAATATTTATTACATTGCACTCCCTGCAAGTATTATAATTCAGAACCGTGTACTTGAATGCCGTACATTTACGTGCAATTTCAAACACATTTTCTAAATTTTATACATCGATGGTAACATTTTACGTGGTGTACTAAAGGACGTTTCACGTTTGTCATCAGTAAAGACTATAAAAGAGTCTGAAGTGTCATCCTTCACTATTCCAGAATGCCCACGCTACTTTGAATTCATTTTATGGCGCCCGTAGATAAGTCCAGCATAAAGTGTAGGGAAAGATTAGAAAAAACGACAGCAGGGTAGCAGATGAACTTGATTAACAGTCTAATAATCAATCGTGTAACTTTTCCAATGAAAAAAAAAAAGGAAGAAAAATCTAAACTATAGTGCGAAACGTGCGCACATCTTACAATCTGAAGAACGTATAAACGTTTACAACGTTCCGTAAAACATTCCGAAGTACAGCAGTTTATTGGCCTCGTTCAAATGCTAATACAAATTTCTCTCATTTGCATATTTTAACATTATTCAAAGAACACGGTGTTATCGATAAGTAAAATCGTTTGGCAGATTATGACTACGAAGGAATGTACCCACGAACGTATACATATTATATACGTACACGTAATTTGTTGACGGCGCCATAGGCGAATCGATAAAAATCAATTTACGAGCATTACGTGGAATAATTAAGTTGTTATATCCATCGGGAAATTGTTAGTACGCTTCATTTACGATCGTTAGGAAATGATACGTACAAATAACACTCGTAGATTATTCGCGAAGGTGAAAAAAGTGTGAACCTGAAAATGAAAACTAAATCTCACTTTTAGACCCCTTCGAAATTAGTTCCCCCTTTCGGATACCTAGATGTGAATAATAGGCGGAACTGTTAGAAGGAAATGCACGGAAGAGAAAAATAATTACGCAAGTAATAGCAACTCGATCTCTTCTATGCGCAGCATTCTGACCTGAATCTTTCCAAAGCAAGCCCGAAGAAAGGAAGATTTGCGGATAAAGGAGCAATAAAGTCGTGCCAGTGGCGCACTATAAACGTGTTGCCGGCACGAAAATCGGAGCAATAAATGTCAGCGTGAGCAACACAACAAATATGGCCAGTACCTAGGACTTGATATTAGTTCTACAATAAGATACTTAAAAAGATAATTAGATCCCGTCTTTTATGTTTCATTCATTTCCGTCTTTCTTCTTTCGGTGTATCGGAATTTAGCCACTAGGATCTGGTGTCTAAAAGCAGGTGTACAGTTACAGATCCCCGGGATTCGTACTTCTTTTTGTCGCAAAGAGATGAGCAAACAAAATTCATATATGAGGTACATAATTTTTGGTTAATCTGTTGATCCCGACGAGTGTACTTTTTATGGTGTGGAGGCTGTTTGTATTACTCGACGTGTATGAAATTTCACAGTGTCTTGTTAAAAATAAATCTACCTTACATGAGTGAACAGTGTCAAATAATTGGAAAAAATGATTAAACCTTCGATCTATTGGACAATGGTAAATACGTATATACTCTTAATATTTATTCTAGTTCCATCCTTTAATTGAAATATTTCATGAAACGGTACAATTTCCTCCTTTTACTTTGTGAAATAGTAATCTTTTGCCATAACAAATTTCCCCGCTTGCGTGCACAAAGCGGAATAATGTTTAACTAATTTCTAGAATATGTAGTACATAGTAGTTCATTTCAACTCTTCAAACAATGCAAAAATGAAAATTCATTACCCAAGCGGAATCCTCGTCTGCACGAATATCCTAAAAAAGCTGTTTCCTCCTACAAAAAGAAAACGTTCTGTCATGGAAACGTACTGACGGTAATTTTCAAGAGATTTACTATGAGATTTAACTCGTGCTGAACACGAAAGGTTCTCGTTTTTATAGAATCTGATGATGGATCTCCGATATTATACCATTTATACAGCGCCAGTTTATACGTTTGAAAAATGACCAGCAAGCGTAAAACAACGCGAGACATCTAAAAAAAAAATCTTCATATTGCAAAAGAAACAAACAAGGAAAAGTTTCAACGCACGCTCTGAAAATTGTACACCGTGGAAAAAATTTCTTCCCCGTTTTACCGACACTGGTAGACTCGTGCTATTAATGAGTATATTAATATTACATAATGATGTAGGTATAATCGTGCATGGTGCTAACAAGAAATGGGGGTAATTTCAATTGACGGCGACAAATCACGTGGAAAAGCTATACGATTATGGAAAAGAGAGAAGTACTTCAGACGGGATCGGGTCGAAGCTTTGTAGAAATAATGTTTGACAGTATTACAAAACGATATTTTTGTATACGATGGCATTTCGTATTATGTTTCACCTTTTTAATATTCGAACCTACCAAAGAATTTCTTGTATTATATTCCTACTAGCATCGCACTATTTATTCAATACATTTCTCTAGAACGAATTGTAAAGTGTGGTGTATTAGATGTGTTTTAGAAAATCCAATGATTATTATACAAATATTAATAATATCATATATGTATAACAATTTAAATGTCTGGTTTTGTGTTGCAAATATTGTACAATCATCATATTTTTATTTACATCCCTTGTATAATGCTTCTTCTTGACGGAAAAAGTTTATAAACACTGCATTGACCAAATGTATAAAGGTAAATCAGCTACTTAGTATTAATGAAACCAAATAAGTACATTCAATTGTGTTTTGTTAATTTGCAATGTCTATTGACTAAAAACACTTTGTATCATCGAATTTATTGATGAAAGAGGACAAGTTTGTAGGTACAATTGGTTACTGCTGATAATCACTGAAACTTTCTTGTTACTATTGTACCTCTAATATTTATTGTAGTTCCGCTGATGGCATTAAATGCAGACTATAACTGTAAACACTTGCTGATGAGTATAATCAGCAAGTATCATCAGATTAATAATAATTTTAGATAGATAAAAGAAATCCTTTTTATATTCAATTTAAGTATAAAACGAATTTAAAAGAAATTCATTGTTTAAAAACGTAGGAAAAACCTCGAGCGGAACAGAATCGCTTTAGAAAAATATTTAATGTCAAAAGTAATATTAACTATATAAAAGAGTATAAGATAGTGTATAATTAAAGGGAGAGCATTCGCCGAAAAAAATTATCTGTCAGCTATAAAGTTTCCAATACTTTCTGCAGCACAAACAAATTTCAGAAACAACTGATCGAGGTGCAAAATTATTATCCCTATCTTTTTAATAGCGCCAAAAAATCTGTAAAAACTTTGTTTTCATCGGAATTATTAAGGTTTTCTTCTTGGTCGCGCAACTATATAGCAGCCAACCGTACTCTGCGTGGAAACTTCTTTTTCTGTGGAACTTCTTTCATTTAGAATTATCTAGGTCGTATTATCTCCTTGTTTCAAGGAAGTGATCTCTCTTAATAAATCGTCAAACAAGTTGCTCGACGAAAATGTTTTGTTACTAATTTCAAAGAATTTTATGGTCGATGAAAGTTTATAAACGGATTCAAAGGCAACCCTTTTATGTTCGTCAGGATATTCAAGAGTTTGACAAAATTTCTCTGAAGTTGCGACCCGATAGACAATTAAACGTTGCATAAATTAAAGTGGTACCTACTTCGTATAATTATCGATCGAATAGATGACAATGGAAGGTAACCCTAATGGCAGAAAATTTTTCATAATTTACTGTAATAAGGGCCAGGCATATAGTGCAATACATTTATACCCTTTGTTTCAAGGTATCAGATTAATTAAAATCCAAATTCATCAACGCGTCACTGTACTTTTTATTTTTATCTTGAAAGATTTCTTTTTTAAACATGTATAATTGTAAATAACATAAAGAACGTAGAAAATACTATATTTCTTGGATATTTATAAATTGATTCTATAATCTCATGTCGGCAAAGAAAATTTTATAAGAAAATGAGATTATACTATGGTTTGCCTTTAATCGCCTCGTCATCATCAGTTAACGTGTACTTCCTAGTTTTTCCATTTAATTTAAACTTCTTCCCACTCGATCTTGAACCGCTTCTCCGGATTAGCGAGATTTTACTGTGTTTTCAATTTCTTTAATTCGTCTCTCCTCCGCGCATCCTCCAACTACTTTGGATTAACTACGCCCCGTGTAATTTAACTTTCTTTAAATTGAACCTCCTCTCAATCTTTCGTTGTTCGGAATTAGTGAAGTTTTCTATATTTTTATCATCCTGAATTTAGATTTTCCAGCATCTCAGTACGGCGACGGTGCCCCTACCGGTTATTCTGAAATAGTCAGTCTTTATTATATTTCAATTACGTCTAATTTAAAGTTATTATTCTTCTTATTAACTTTTAATACTTTTAAATCATTGTTTCCCTAAAGTATTTAGGTACGTCTAATATCCTTTAACTTTTCCTTTTACTTGAAATATTTTAAGCTATCCAGTTCTTCCATTTAATATTCAGTGGCCTCGAAATCGTAAATTAATTTATGCGAATGTGGTAAACCGGATCAATACATCCAAATAATAAATAACTCGAAAAAGCAAATATTGACTTGAAACGAAGGTTTAAATCGCGTTTCTTGAAGCACAAACATTAAGCAAGCTCGTTCTTTATTCGACTTCATCACAGGCTGGCACCGTTTCGATCCAGAGATGGTAGACGTACATTAGCTAGACAATCCTAGGCGTTTCGTATGCGAGCTGTTTGTATGTAAACATAAATTAAAAGTATATTATGGCCGCGTGTTTGTCGGTAACAAGTTGATCGTGTGGCGTGTACACGGCCTTTGATTATAGAGATCATCTCGTTACTCGCAGTGATTTCCAAAAACAAAAACAGAAACCGATGAGAAACCGAAGCTTGAGACAATGTCCAAAGCGTATAGAAAACGCACGTACATTTGGAAATCGCTGAGTTAAGTATATATTAGGTCGGATATAAGAGTTTAGGCAAGAAAGAAGAGGACGAGCACTCGAATCACGTGGACTATTACAGAATTGCTCGGGGTTATTTGCAAACAACTGGATGCAAACTTTACAGTACGAATATTACGCATGCTCTCCGATAGAAACGCTTTGTGATCAAAATAAATACGTTCAATAGTAGCGACGATGATAATGCTGTATTGACGAAATATCTGACTAAAAGGCCAGATTGTATATTAACTTATACTGCAATGTAACAGTAATTATATTTCACATTATCAATATTGGACGGAGACAAAACTACCAGCAATATTTTGATCAGTAATAAATAAAGTTTCACGTTCTATTTCTCTAATCAAATTAAATGCTGAAAACTTATTGCATTCTGAAAGTAAAATACCCGTGTTCAAGATCTAAAACGGATGGAAAAGATGCTCTCCTAGCTTGAATCGAAAATAAACGAAACGACAAAATGAATAAAGCGGAATGAACACGAATGAAATCAGTGCAGAGGAAACTATGGAAGAACCACGAGTTACGAAAACGGAACGATTAAAGTAAATTCGTAGGAACAATATCCTGGTTTGAAATATAAAAATTGTTACACTGCGCGATATCGTTGTTTCTCGAAAACTGCGTCTCTATTGTCGAAACTCCTTCACTGTAAATATATTTTCAACGGAATCAATCACCAATTTCAATTCCCCCTAAACTCAATAATAAATATGTTCAAATATTTCGAGATCGAATTCCGAATAAACGTTTTCATTACTTGGCCTTCCGCTTCGTATACGTTGCGAATCGAGCAACAATTGAAAACCGAGAGCAAGGGAAAGAGCAAAAGGGAAGAGCTCGTACCGTAATTGTACAATAACCGAGATACAAACATATGTCATCGATGTCGCCATAGGTAAAATGTTGTCTTAGGAAATAAAGTCTAGAAAATAGCGCGTGATAACATAGGGAACCGTCTTTGTAGAAACTCGAACGCAAATCCCTCTTGAATCTCTGCTTTCGTGCGTACACGCGGAAAACCGTAAAATGAAGGATGGATATTACGATACGTATGATCTTTCCACGGTCATATACGTTGCATCATTTTACGCTGCCGTGTTGCTCGCAAGCTCGGGGAAAACTTTCTGCCGAAAAATCTTGCAAAGCTTTACCGTTATTACATCGCAACGGTGTACCTACACCAATTTTGTGTACGTACAATTGTAGCAATTGGTACGAATCGTTGAATGATATTTTACCATGAACCATCAAGTTTCGTTTCAAATACTTACCGTCAAAGAGTGTTATACAGTGGAATAAACTAAATCACAAAGGGAAACATCGCGACATTACTAAACATAATATAGGTAATTAAAACTAACGCTACACGATGATGTAAATATTTAAGTAACGATTTAGTCGATCCTTTTTTCTTTCAATTTTTAAAAAATTAACTGTTAAAATGAATAAATCCTTCTTTTTAATACCTTCCGCAAAGTCCGAATTAACAGCCGCACACTTTTCCATTACATTGCTCAAAATGAATTTCACCTGCAACCTCGTTTTCAATTAGCGATAGTATCAATTCAACGAAAAACAAAATGAATAGTAACGTAACAGAAACAATTTTCCATTTACAGCAGAGAAAGCTTTTATATTCCGTTTCAGCAGGCTTATCAACCCAATTACACGTACACGACTCGGATAAAAAATAAAGCCCAATCATCGCACAAGGAGATTAGTTTCCGGGCGGACGTATTCTGCATACGATAATTCGAAACGATACGTGTCCATTGGCACAAAATGAAATTAGCTACCCCAGTTCAAGGGTTACATCGTGATTCGCGGGGAGGAGAAGCCAATCCGCCGGTGGGTGTGCGACCTGAATTAGAAATTGTAACGCGTTGGGTGTTTTCAATATTCTGGTCGACGACAAAAGTGGTCCGGAAGTTTTGCCCGAAGTTTCGAGCGGCATTCACGATACGGAAACGGCACGGCAGAGGAGCACAAGAGTATAATTTTCTCCGTCGGTGTATTTTTTATACTACCATCGGCAACTTCGTTATTACGTTGGCGTTGAAACGTGGACGAAGCGAACACGTCCGGATGCGATTACAAAATCTTCGAATGTCCCCGGTAAGGAAAACAGAAGCCATGCGTTCTTTTACATGAATGTAACTCTCGAGCATACGTGCAACGTGATTGTTCTCTGTACATAAAATAGAACATGAAACTTTTTATGTATTACCCCGTATTAAAATCGCAGAAGCGTGTAAAGCGAGTCAAATCGTGGGTCTACGAATATTCTAAAATAAATATTGTGATGACTGAAGGAGACAGGCTATTCTACTACACCATGTGTCCCCCTTTGTGCCGCAGTTCGGCGAGAGTTAATCAGTTTTATGGAATTTCGAACGGTGTCGTTTAATTAATGAACCAGTTGAAATATGGGTACTTTGAATAAAGTTATTAAGTTTATTATTATTATTAATGCGTGACGCGGAAGATGATATGACATGACAATTGTTTGATATGGTAGATTGTATTACCGAAATAATATTATTAATCCGCAATAAACTTATTTTGCAATTAGAAATTCTTATTCGAGTAATACAAGTATACATATCTCGACTTCCGGTCATGCGAGATTACCCAATTGGCGTTCAAACTGCAGCTTATTTATTTTAAGGTCAATTTGAGTCCTCGCGGATACAAAAATAATCACCGCGAGCCGAGATAATTGCAATTTGAAGAATTAATATTCGTCACGCACGTGCTTCTGGATTACGCAGATAAATACTTTTACTTAATTTTTGTCTGCTTCTACAGGGTACTTTTTAATCAACCCAGTCCCAAATTAAAGCTCAAACTCTTTCGGTTTTAACACACTAGGGGCTGAAATGAATAGTACTTTCCCTTTAAAAGTTATAAACAGTTGAAGAAACCTGCACGATTGCAATTACCTATGTGTATGTCCATCAAAATTGTTACACGACACATCTTTTTCCATTATAGTACCGTCTATTTTTCATGACTTCTCCTCCTATGTTATTTTCGTAACAGAAGATAGCTAAATAAATTTTGGTGTGAGTAGAGTGAGAACTGTACTGCCGAGAGATCACAATCATGAGAGAATTGAACAAGCTACGACATTGTACTTGACGTTTCATCGATAAGGTGAACAATGGCTACTTGAGGCTCTTTAGTAAGTTCGTGCGTATAGACTTCGACTGACGTTCGAGAGTAATTAGTGACGATACATTTAACTTCCAAGTTTCCGAAATTGTGCATTTTCCATAGCGTGAGGCTACTTCAGTTAATATAGCAAAATAAAATATTCCTTCTAAAGTCACCACTTGAAATAGAGTGTTTTGGATAAACATTTTCCAGAAGAAATACCGAAAATTTGTCACAGATCCACAAATATCTTGAGCTTCGTATAAAAAAACCTTTCAGCATTCAAGGCAAAAAAATTCTTAATATTATAACAATCACACTGAACGTTAAAAAATTATTTCATTTCCATGTATTCTTCTCCGTCAGTAGACACAACGGTGTGGAAGGAATCGTAGGTTGCAAATGCACGATTCGCTCAATAAAAATTATTAACCGCGCATAAATAAAATAGTACAACACCCACGTTGGAAGATATAAACGCTCTCAATAAACGTGTCACTGCAATTATCTCGACTTCTAAAAGCGATAGATTAATCATCGGGTGCTTAAATGAAAGTAAAGGATGCCGCTACACAGCAATAAACGATTTCCAACTGCTACATGCGCCGTTTGTTTTTTATGAACATTTTAACACTTCGTTTGAAAATTTCACCGCAGCTATACACGAAGACCGCTCTAATAGTGAATCAGATTGTTCCTTGAACCAAGAGCTCCAATTTGAGACGTCGTCGATTGAAATCGGCCCAGCAGGAGACGAGATAATTGAATTTGTTTAAATAAATTATAAACAAATGCGATTACTGCCTCTTCCTCACTAGGCGCGTCGATGACCATACAAGATAAATGAAAGCCAGATGCATGGGCTACCATCCACAATGGGTGCGATCATTATCCCATGTGAAGTTCATTTGTTATAAACAATTAAACAATTAAAATTGTTCTTACGCCGAACTGCATATAGGCACACCCACGCGGTATTTTTATCGGGTAGTGTATTCGTTTCCCTTTCTTTTGAGATGTCGTTGATTGAAATCGGGCCGACAGAAGCCGAGATAATAATTTTTAAACATTTTGTAAGGTAACGAAATGTCGAAAACGGTACAAGTGGCGCCATCTCGCGTTGTTGGTCTTTTTCGCAGTAATCCGCACCGCCGAAACCGAATTCATGGATTACATCGTTAATTTAAACAATTACGTTTATCTCGGCTTCTAGTGGGTATTTTTTAGCCGGGCTTGCCTTAAATAAAAGCTACGGAGCATATCTACCTTTTCCTCCAGTGGCAACGATATGGTATCTGTGGTTTAAATATTATTAACAATTGAATAATCGGCAAAAATGAACTACGGATCACTGCAACTACCTCGACTTCTGGATGCCCTACGTTACTGATCGTGTTCCTAAAATGAAGGTAAAGGATGCCGCTACACGCACATAAACGATCTACAAGAGTTCCATGTGCCGTATATTTTTTATAAACAATTTAACACTTCGTTTGTGAATTGAACCGAAAGTACACACGAGGGCTGATCTAACAGTGAATCAGAATATTCCTTGAAGCAAGAGCTTCAATTTAGGTGGTCGTTGATTGTAATCGGCCCAGCAGGAGCCGAGATCATTGAGTTTGTTTAAATAATTTATAAACAAATGCGTTTACTGCCTCTTCCTGGCTAGGTACGCCGATCGCCACAGGACATAAATTAAAGCCAGAGGCATTGGATAGCATCTCCATGAGGTGCGATCATTATCCCATGTGAAGTCCAATTGTTGTAAACAATTAAACGATTAAAAATTTTATTGCGGCCAACTGCATATAATCGTACTAACTGAGTATTTTTTCTCGTGTAGCTTATTCGTTTCCCTTTTATTTCACACGGTATTTATTAAAAAAAGAACCTCAATGGTCACTTGCAATAACCTGGAGGTCATTTTTGCTGACATTTAAATTGATAATTACTTTTAAACCACAATTGCCATATTGTTGCAACTGTTGGGGGGGAGGGATATCGTCCGTAGCTTTAATTTAAGACCAGTCCTGTTAAGAAATATGGACTAGAAGCCGAGAAAAATGCAATTGTTTAAATTAACAATGTATCCAGAATGTCGGTTTTGAAGGTGCTGAAAACTGCGAAAAAGGCCGACAGCGTGAGATGGCGCCACGTTTATTTTTATGTAGTTGCTATTTCCCATCACTCACAGCATTACCTACAGATTATACACAAATTTTACGCCGTTACGATGGGCCACGGGAGTCCATAAGGTGATTTGTATATTCTTATGTCTCATTGGTGCTACAGTCCTAGGTTTACGTTCTGAAAATTAATTTTATATGAGTAACAATTTATTTATTTTAATAACTAGTGCTGCCTTCTATACACGGACGATGGAAACTACTAGTAAATCTGCCATATTGACATTTAACATGGCTACTTAAACGCAATGACAAACAGTCGTTCATAAGTATGGTCATAACCTCTCTTAATATTTTGTATTTAATATAATGCTTTTGCAATGACGCAAGTATATGATAACTATTACAATGAATTCCAAAAGAATGTCGATTTACAGCAAAATCTGAAATATAAAAAGAAATATCGAAGATTAAAAAGGATCATAAAGGACACAGTATTCGTAAGATTATATTACATAGTTACAATGTTTCATTGCTTAACGCCAACTAAATTGCTGTACAAAACAATATGCCTAGGAAACAAATATCGTAATTAAATTAAAGTTATAATGACCAACTAATTTCTAATTGTAGGAAAATGCAGCATTATGCGATCAAGTTGCCCAAACGCAAGAGAATCTGATGCTCGTGAAGGAAGAAAGGCTATTTCTTTTACGTAAATTGTGTCAGCAACAAGGAGACATAGATCCTTCCACTATGATAGCACGATCTCAGTCAAATAATATTAACACTGTTTGTTCATTTAATTCTGAATGTCCTACACCTAAGAAGACTGCAAAAAAAAGAATGTCGACGGATGGCTCAGGTATTAAAATATTACAAATATAGCGTGATCTTAGCAATTTAATATATTATTTAGAATAAGGTAGGGCTAAAGTATTTAAGCTCATGTCCATTAGCATGTATGGCACACCTTTGAAAAGCTTAAGGGTAGACTGCAATTACTTATTCAAAAGTATATTTTTTCAGAAACCAAAAGTAAAGCTAAACGTTATAATAAAACAGCAAGGAAGGTTGTTCAATTAATACCATTGGATGTCCATGGAAGACCTATATTTCCCATTTCTTTGGGTGACCTCACTGTTTATTCGCTTGGTGAAGTAGTTCCTGACAGAATGGCTTATCATACAGAGGATCTCATTTATCCAGTAGGTTATTGTAGTACTAGAGTATATGCAAATTTGAGGGACGTCAGAACAAAAAGTTTATATACATGTAAGATATTAGACGGTGGTTTGAAGCCAAGGTATGTAATGGTAATAATAAATAATAGACTTTATTTATACAGATATAAGACATTTTGAAGTATTTACAGATTTGAAATTGTATCAGACAATGATCTGGATCAAGCATTAATTGGATCTACACCTGACGAGTGTCATTCCAAATTATTAATGGCAATTTCTCCTGCACTTGTCTCAATCTCACCAAAGGGTGCCGATTTCTTTGGGATTTCACATCCTACTATACAAAATCTGATACAAAGCACGCCTGGAACGCGTAAATTGGCCATGTACAAACAGCAACGTTTTGAAGTGTGTACTTTGAAAATTACATTCATACACAATTACAATATGCAATTAACGTCATAATTTATTTTTGAATTATTTAGGTAAGTAAGAATCAACCAATAGAGAGGGGAGCTAGTCCAATAATAGAGGAAGAAACAGATCCAGGGCTTGGATTTGCTGCACTGCATAGGCATTATGCTTTGAGAAATTCTTATAGAATTAAAGAAGAGCCGTCTGATAATGACCTGTTGTCTTTGCAAGAACTTTTGACGTGATTTTCATACCATTATTAATAAAAAAAAAGCTATTCTTATATTCCGAGTAAAAGATAACCTTTGACCTTATGTGCTGTTCCGTTCCGTAAATTCCATTGTCATTAAATATTGAACCTTGCATTGTGTGTTGATTAAATAATCATATTAAAACAGAAAAACCACTATTATTCTATGCCATTTATTCTAGGAATCAATAAAGTGATTTATCATATTATTATTTATTGGACTATATAATGTATAAAACAATTTATTTTTCTCATGGTTAATGCAGTTATGTTTGATTAAAACAATATACAAATAAAACTGCAATAATAAGTAACATAGAAATTATAATATATCGAGAAAGTAAGCTTACAAATATCCTGTGTAAAATATTGCAGTTTTCATTATTCTATATCATCACAAATCTATACGTTAAACAAATTCTTCTATTCTAGTTTCCTTTGATTGAAAATATTTTACAATAAACATTATCACAAATTATAATTTAGTCCTTAAAGTTGACTAGCTGCGTAGGAATAGTACATACTATGCAATAACAGAAAGTAGCAATTATTTTTCACAACAAACTGGCGAATACAACTATCGTGTTTGTTACAAAACATAAACATTGATATGGCCTAATTACTTACAATTATTTCCATTCTTATAGTCTCTCATCTATATACGCTTATAAAATAACGTGAACTTCGTTTTGCATTTCTTGTCCTTTTATGTTTATGTTTATGTACACGCATTTTGTTATATAATACAGAACGCAAGAAATTATTGAAACATCGCCTACAACTTGCTCCTCGTAGTTAAGCTTCATGTATTACTTATGTCACATTATAGTGAAATACGTTTACAGAACGTAAGAAACATTCCGCCGAATAAAAAAAAGGCCTTATATATGTTTTATACAAATAGTGTATATTACGATAATCATAATAGAAAGTGCGGTTTAAGAAAAGAAATGTTATTTCTATTTGTGCAAACTTTAGACAAAATATTTTTTTGCATCATATCATACATAATATGGTATTGGGAATTGTATGCAAAGATTCCATGAAAGCACATTTTTCGTAACATTTTAATATTAATAATAGAAATGTATAAAAGATAAAGTTTTACTTTGATCTTGTGCAGTACAATAAGGAACGCTTTTATACTGACCCCTCAAAATGTTAACATTTTAATCAGCATAATATATTTGAAAATAGTCCTTAATGTAACTCGTTTCCGTATCTCTATATACCCAATTTTTGTTGCCGTTTGGTTCTATTGATGGGCTTCAATATCATACAACGCTATGTCTGAAATTGTTTTTCGAATTACATAACCGATTGATCGTCTCATCCGTGTAAAAAAATGAACTAAGTATGCATCTAACAAGAAATAATCAAAATAATATAAGAACCTGCAAAAGGTAGTTTATAGCTACATATTTATTAATCCAAAAAGATTTTATTGATTATGTTTTCCTCTGTCACCGCCTAGTTGTTGGTCCAATTGTTTTATTGAAAAGTGTATTTGCAATAGCAATTACAGGTGAAAATAATTTGAATGGACAGTCACTGAAATAATAAATAACATGTTACCGAAATGAAAGAATTAATAAATTTGTATGCAATGTAATTAGTATTATTAGTAGTATTTACCATACTCCAGTCACAGGTTCAGCTTCATTTCCACTTACAATAAATAAGGGGAATAATATAGAAAAAACACAACCGCTGAAATGATAACAGCTAGAAACTTTGAACATTAATAGAAATAGTGAAAAATTGTAAATGTTCTATTACCTTATTACATAAGAACTGGGTAATTGGGTAAGCACTGCTAATGGCAAACCAAAACCCACAAAATATGGCCAATTACTTTCAATAAAATTTAACCGTCTATGTAGCTCCCAACCCATATTGAACCATTTGTATTCAAAAGCATAGAGAGCATATAAAAGGCACATGTGTATAAGAGCAAGAATATCACCTACAAGAGGTACCGGAATCCTAGATACCAACATTCCTTGACACAAAAATAATGCTTGAACCAATATACTGAAAAGTGTGTCTGCCACAAGCTTGCTCACACTTGACAAAAGTAATGGCCTTCCTTGTCTATACCTATAAGCACTGTCCGCTATATCCTACATGGTTTATAAATATATAGCAATGTAAAATTGACACCGTCAATGGTTATTTTGACCAAAATATCTTGTTCTGAGATAGAATAACTCATACCTGAAACCATAAACTGTTGACTATCCTACTGAGCACAAATAGGGGTAATACCCATACAGTGCCAAATGTCAATGACAAGAATGGTTTTGTCCAAGACCATACAGTCATACCCATACCCGGCGAATGACCAAATATAATGGTCAACAAGTATTTCAGAAATGGCAGTAGACCACATTCAAAAATTAATATGCTAGCCCAAAATACTCCACCATTTAATGCACAGCATTGAATTGTTCTTTTTAGCACTTTTGATTCTCTGTAAATGTACCCCAGCATTCACATGATTTATATAATATTCAAATTTCATATACAGAGCTATTCGCTCGCTAATGGACAGAAAAACAGTGCTTGCAAATAGTGAGCTACAACAGCTCCTTGTCAATATATGTGATCTGCAGACCTTGTTCCATTATGATGGCGGAATCCAAAATTGTCAATGCAGCAGATCACACATATCCTGTCACAGCAAAGATTTTTGACAACACTGTGTTTGTGTCCATTGTCAAAGGGAACAATCTGTATATACATACATATATATACCTCAAATGTTTGTAATGCTTTGGTGGATGATGCCCAACTGTTCCATCTTTTCCAAGAACTTCAGTTTTCGACGAGACTTGTTTAGATAATTTTTCATTAATACGTTTATCCATGTAAAACAGCACAATAGCACCCCTTACGCTGTCGACGAAACCTCTACATATGGCACGTACTATCCCCTACAGTCAGAACGCAAAATATGCCAATGTGATATTACGTACATGCGTTTATTTTTAATCATTAATATTAAATTTAGAAATATCCTTCTCTTACAAATAACAATGATATCCATATGAGTTGAAAATTCGGTCAATCAAAACTTATAAACGAAAAGTGACTAATTTAAAAGCTTGTAACCTAGAAGCTTACATATAATCGTCGTAGGATAGAAAATGTAAAATGTATATAAATTAATGTAGTTATGTAAGGTTAGGGAAATCCAGTTGTTTTTTTTCTAAATAGCCTTTGTTACTCACTGCCAAGTTATCCATATTTTCCAGTAGCATCCGCAATCGAATTTATTTAATGTATACTCCGAATATGGTGAATGATCTGGCAAAAAAACATTTTGGAAGTAACATAGCTGTCACCGTTTAGACTACATAATACAAAAAGCACACACACGAAAAGCTGAACGTGTGAAAAATGTTAATACGACATCATGCATATACATAAAGTTGTCAGACACTTCAAATACGTATCACATATATTGTCACTCGGTAATATCTATAATATCTGATAACCAGAGATAATTCATTGAAAATACTACAAATACACGTTCTCTCGACTAAATTAACAAAACTATTATTGCGCCGATTCGTATAATTAACTTAGAAAACATCTTTACGGAAATATGTTAGCTGATTGGTTTTCATTCGAGAGAAAGGTCAACTTTATACTCATTTTCTTAAGATTCAAAGGTCGCTAACGAATGAAAAACTTGCTCAATGAATTTTCCATTAATAATTAAAGTATGCGAGCAAAGATTTCTAAACAACTGCAGAATTGATATTTATATATTAATGTACCTACAAAGAGTTAATAGTTGTCCGTACACTTGTGCATTTCTTTCAGACAGAACACTTTAGAATATGTATATCCATATTTGTTGAAAATTTTCACCTGATTCACAGATATGAACTACAAAGTGGGAATAATGGTATTAATATGGTATAAGTGAAGCCTGGTGTCTTGCCCTATCGGAAATTTTGCGTACGTAATTTATCAATAAATATCATTGTTGTGGTCATATAAAGAAAAGGAAAATGAATTATCCGCAATAATTCATATTTACGTTATTACGAAAAAATGGGTTAAATGTGAAATTGTATAATCAATATAAAAGTACTAATATGTTGTAAAGTATACGTCGAAAATATTGAACATATTGAAATGTGTTGTTATGGTTATTTTGTACAAGAATATCTATCTATGCAGTAACAAATAATTAATAACTTATTCTTACACATATAATATACATAGTTTATCGTACAGAATCTGTTTTCTCATCAATTATAGCAATTACAAAATATAAAATGCAAACAATATAAAATTTTTTACATAAATATATAAAAGCAGTATGTTATCACTGTTAAGTACAGGACAAAGGTGAAATTTCCTATCAGTGTCAAACGCATGCAGAGCTGTCCAGTGGGGTGACCTCAGCGCGCTCATGTCCGCTACCATCGCTCTTTGCACGCAGCGCAGTTTAACTACATAATCATTCGTCTCACGTGTGTGCGAAATTTCTTGACGAATAAGGATTCGACTCCGTCTAGCATCATACGTTTCCATGGCAACGTGCTTAAAAGTGTGGAACCCAAAACTGTCACGAGCCAACCTTGGAGAGCACTGTGCTAGCGTCATAGCGTCGCGCGTTTCCGTGACGACGCGATGAGGAATGGGAGAACCCTAAACAATACTGCATTAAATGCATTCGTTAGATGCAGGTTGCAGCGTTCAGGCGCAGGCGATATTTTTCGAATACATCTACTGCATTTAGTACATTATCTTTGCACGATAAGATTGTTTATCGATACGGTAAACTTTATTTATTGCTGTTACTACGACATACAACTATTTCTTTTCTCCTGATAAAACTTAGTATTTTTATTCTCAATGTTCTTGTTATGATTTTATATTAATTTTCAGTTGTGCATTTTTATAGCACAAACATTTACGGAATATTTGTGATTGAGAATTTTTCCAGTATAACAAAAGTATTCACGATGAATTTCAGAGTATATTTTTGAATGAAGACAGTTGAACATAAAAAAAGGGTGACAATCGTTATTTTCAATAACGATGGTTATGATAAATGATAAGAAAGGTGAAGAAAGTAAAAAGTTAATATACAATTCTCGCCATTTCTATTCATAATTATTATCAATTCATTTATTCATATTAATTGATGTTAATTATCGATATTAATTCACAGTACTTCATAGGCCGGAACATAGAAGGCACTAAAACAAATCATGAGAACTTGATTCAAAAATGGAGTCTATAAGCCGCGTAATAAGTTTGGAGTGGCTATATAATTCAAAGTATAACATAACCGTTAGCTGCAAGTTTGTATTCAATTGTACTACTTTAATTTATGATCAAGTATCGGGGTATATTAATACGATATTAGTCATAATATTTATTATGTTACATATATTTATATTAATATAATAAATTATAATAATATAAATTAATTAGGGTTTTTAATAACTGTAACACGGAAATTTTACATCTATCTTAACATGTAGTCTCTATAAAACTCGTAGCTATTAGCTCGATACTATTTCCAGCATAATTCGAAAATTATGTGATAAGTAATATCGATTGCCCGGGTCACACCACTTGGAGGTTGCTACGATTAGTGACCCATCCTAAATGAGCTGGCAATGGAAGATTTCGATTTAGAATCCAGTGATTATAAATCGTAGCCGAACTTCATTACCTCATTTCACCCCGACCGCCAATTACTTTAGAATTGAACATCATCTACACATTTTATTGTACCAACATTTTGTAAAAGTTTAATATTGGATTACAATTTTTTTAGTTAGGTAAATTTATTATAAAAAATTGATTAAAGTCGCTAATCTGGTTTGTAAAAAAGTAAAAATAGCCATGAAAGAGAACTCAAATTCACAGCTTCAATTTAAAGGGAAGCATGTAGTCACAATATGTGTTGGAAGTTGGAATAACAATGAATGTTGTGAAAAAGCTGATGTGAACGCTATAAAAATACAAGGAGTTACTTCAAAGCGCTGAAAATTGAAGCAATAATTTTGTAAATTACTAGCCGTTAATTCAAGCACTATAAGAAATACGACATACGCTGAAGTTTGTAATAAAATTTTTCAATATTTATAGCAGCCTATATATAGGTACAATGAAAACGGAATTAGCCACAAAAGGATAGTAGAACTTTAATTTAAATAAAAATATGTGGCCTCATCAATATGAATGCACCCTATCTTATATTAATTTTAGTGGTAAAGTTATCATTTAATAAACAATGACATTAAAAGAACCTTTTTAAGTAATATTTTTAAGTTAGCCACTCCTTTTATTTCCTCTACTTACGTTTTTTATAATATTTAGATACTATTTTTTTATAACATTCTCTATTTGTACTATTATTTAATTAATGGAACCAAGGACGGTCCTGTGGCGCAACGGATAACGCGTCTGACTACGGATCAGAAGATTCCAGGTTCGAATCCTGGCAGGATCGAAACATTTTTTTATCAACTAATAACATTGAAATGTTACTGTCATCGGAAAATCATCAATAACCTTTGAAAACTTAAAAAAGTAATGTGGAGAAAAAATGCTCATGAATTATAATATTCGTCACATTCATTCGAACATCTATATACTCAGACATTTCTCTTATCGCCAAAAATGACGAAGGTGTTGTGATGGACATCATAAATGAAACAACCCTCTATCTAGTAGGTACCTGCATTTATGTAAAATGTAGATAAAGGTTTGACGACCGTGAAATGTTTCCCTGTGCGATCACACTGTTTACAATTGATTCCGCACGATTCAGCCCCCCAAACGAAATATATCTTAATCCAACGAATTTTTTAACTGAACAAGGTTTCTCTTACCTGTTGTATGTTGATAGGAATCAACGTGGCACAGTATTCGATACATCAGCTGCTACGAGCTTAACCGCTACTTCTCCGGGGAGAAGTGGCACACGTTTAAGAAAAATGGCGTCCAAAGTAAAGGACCGGTTTTTCTGGTTTTCCGTCTTAACGATCCCATTCTTGAAATATCCGCTACCTTCACCGCATGTATGAAGCCTACACGTAATAGTATATTTATTGCTACATGCAGTACATTAGAACATGACTCTACGTTACTTTTGCTTTAATCTAAATATCAAATATTACACGAATAATCTGTGCAAAATAAAATACTTGTACTATGCTGGTGGAAAATAAAGTACTAAAACCTATTCCTTCTTATTCAATGCTATCGGATAGTGCAAATGGATGTGTTACCTTCGGAATGACTAAGCAGTCGTACTTAATAGTTTCCTAGCTGGCAATGATGGAAACAATTATGTATAGATAGTAAGGAAGTTGCACGAATTATCAAGATGAAATGCCGTTTTAAAAGAACCCTTCAATTATTTAAACTATCAAGACATAGTCGTGACAAAAACCTAACAAAAGCACATGTACAATTAGCGTGCAATTTATATAGCTTGTGTGTTTCATGGATAAGTACTTACATGCACGTACATGTGTGCATTCGATAAGGGGTGTCTGAATATGAAACTCGACTGTTGGGGTATAAGTAATGTTCATGTACTTGTAGCATAAAAACAGTAGCGCAATCTGCAAGCCAAGAATATTGAGAAACGTCATGGTATCTAATATCGTGACTTATAAGAACAGTAGTAATAGACTTTCATTAAAGTAACAGATGTTTCGCAGTTCCCACAGAACTTGAAAACTCAATGCAGTATTGTTTTAAGAAAATTAATCGCCGGTTCGCTAATATTTTCCAACTTTATCAGAAGTTAAATAAATATCGATAGTGAAGGGAACATCTTTGAGGCTGACTGTGCACTTATCATTACACATTAATTATTTCTGTTCGATATTCGTGAAATCATCAAGTGAAAATGTCTTTATCGGTAAGTACATATCAATCAACTTTTCACCATTCAAAATTGTTCTTCGGGAACTGTATATTTTGTTACCTTAGGAGCAAGAAATAATTTACACTCCTAGCAAATGGAGTAAGAGATTCGATGAGATACAAATTCTGGAGCATTATTATCAGTTTGCTAAAAAAGGTAAGTTGAACCTGATACTAATAGAATTGGATTATTTTACTGTCAAAAGATATAACATCTTTGTTATGAATTAAAATATTACATAATTGTTGTTACAGTAACCGACAATGCTCGTAAAAAATTAAAATGCCAGCTCGACGTTCCATACGAAGGAACAGAACGTTCTAAATATGATATTTATGGAACTGATTTACCTAATGGTACATACAATTTTTGGATAAATTATCGAAATGGACTAATTATAAATCGTTAATGTATCATTTTTATCAGATTCACGATCGCCGTGCTATAATTAAATAGCATTTCATTTTATCTAAATTTTTTTCTTTTTTAAAAAAATATGTTACCGATTCAAATGTTTTTTAATACATCCGATTATTTTATTTTAGACTCTCCTATATTTGTGTTCATTCATGGTGGCTATTGGCAAGAAGGTAACAAAGATGTTGCAGCCTTCGCGGCTCCAGTTTTTGTCAGCAAAGGAATTAAAGTTATAACGATTGGTTACGATCTGTGTCCTAATGGTAAACTTTGTACACTTCTCTCTATTATCTTTAGACCGCGGATACAAAATATAAACCTGACACGCATCACTTTCTTATCTCCAGATAGAGGATATTTAGTCCAAAGTTATCAATTATTTTTGTAAAACTGATAAAGCATAAGAACCTAGACAGGAATTAGTTTCACTTCAATTATATTTATATTTCGTACATGTACAATTTTTAATTGATTTAATCGATAAAATATTTTAATTTACAAATGACAATATTAAGTGAATTATTATCGTATAACGTATCCTCTACATATACCCTGCATATAACATAGATGTATGTACTGTTCTACTTGGGTATGATATACCTGCATAAACAAATCACATTCTACTTATATTACTATAAACAGAAAATTGAAAGAAATCCAAAGATATTGTAATGTATTTTTATATTTTAGTAAAACTCGGGGATATAATATTGAAAATTAAAACAGCAGTTGGACAAATATTAAAATACGCTTTCGAACTCGGATGCCGGTACGTTTCACATAATTATTATATACATAATAGTTACATTAATGTATAATATAATGATAAAATTGCTTGGACACAAATAGGAATGTTTGGATCTCCGGTCATAGTGCTGGTGCACACTTGGCAATCGGTATTTTGTACGATAAGTTATGGCAGGATAAAATAAAAGAACGAGGGTATTTAAATTTATTAAAAGGCATCGTGCTGATAGGCGGCATTTATAACTTAAAACCTGTCGTCGATACCACTTTTAGTATACTTTTGAAGCTTACCCAGTAAGTAAATACCTGAATACATTTATAAATTCTTTCTTTTTTTAGTTTATTAATAATACATAGTACATTCAATTTAGGGATGAAATTGATGCATATAGCTTCAGCACACTTAATGTAAAAAATGATGTACCCATTCGAGGATTAAAAGTTATTGTGACTGTTGGAGAATGTGACTCACCGGGACTTATCAACGAATCACGCGAATGTGTTCAGGTACGATTATTATATAAGAATCATTGACCTATTTCAGATCATTCTTATATTCTTATTGTAAACAAAAGTTTATCACATCCTTCCATTCTAGAAACTTGTTACAATAGTGGACAATGTACAATATATTTTCCTCAGAGAATATATCGACCACTTTGATATCGTAGAGAAACTAACAGATGAAGAGTTTGTTTTGACAAAAATAATACTGAATAATATACTTAACGAGTGAGACTATTAATCTGTGTGAAAGGCCAAACGATTTTGAAAGGTGAGATGAATTCGATAAAAATATTTAAAGATATAAAGATCGCATATAGCTTGGTATTCGTACAAAATTTATTTAGTGTAATATATTAATTTATCAATACAATATTACTAAATAACAAATAGTTCTTAATAAAAATGATTACGTTTATTTACTGTAATCTGTTTGTCATCTGTCAATTGTTGATGTTTTTGTGTAACAGTAATTAAAATTAATTGTTATGATTTTTCCCATAAGTCATTTACTTTGTGACCTTACAGAATTCGT
The DNA here is from genome assembly GCA_948146005.1 of Nomada fucata. NCBI lineage: Eukaryota > Metazoa > Arthropoda > Insecta > Hymenoptera > Apidae > Nomada > Nomada fucata. The sequence goes on along the minus strand of OX411275.1, from coordinate 8,635,963 downwards.
TTGTAAATGTTTCGAAGTACCTTGCTCTTGTCTTTCAGGTAACCACATGTTTCGATTAGGCTGAGAAGTTGGTATCATGCTTGTATTTTGTTTGCCTTGCAAAGTTTTTAATTGATAATTCAAATTACTTTCTAGATTAACGGAAGATAATTGTGGTGGTAGATGTTTCATTGCAGATCCTGCAGTTTTATCTAATGGTGATTGCGACTGTATTAATAACTCGCGTCCCAATTTGCCCCGCCCACTCAAACTTATATTTTTAGCATTCAGTCTCACATAGTTGTTTGTAATGTGTTTTACATTAATTACAGTCCTTCCTGTTGGTTTTAAAACTGTTTTGTATTTAGTTTTCATTAGTTCAGTGGGAAGAACCTTAGATCCAATCTGAAAACTAGTACTCCGATTATCAGTAGATCTTCTCTTCGGTGATTCATTTGTAAGATCAATTACATCTTTCTCATGTACGTCTTTCCATGTAATAGGTGGTTTAGCAAAAGAACGTACTCGTAATAATGGTTTCTCCCGTTTCCTTTCTTCGTGTGCTTGTTCTTCTTCTCCCTCTTCTTCTTCTTTGGTTCCTTCTTCTGATTTTGTTTGTGCTCCTTCATTCTCTCCCTCTTCCTCCCCGACTACTGCTTTTTCGTCTATTCGATCGTCTTTTATAATATTCGATTTATCCTCTACAACACAATACATAATAAAATCTAAATGTTTTGTTCATTCTTCAACCGCAGAATCTTTTTTTCATCACTACTATGTTTCTACACTAACCTTTTGCTTTATCAAGAGAATGATTGCTTTTTGTAGTGGTCTCTTCATTATTAGGAGAAGTATCCAAATCGTGTATCACACCATGTGGTGATGATATTGCATCATATTCTTTTATCAATTTAGAATTACAATTACTTTTACTCTTGGATGTACTTGCAACATTAACTTCTGTTGCTTCTAAGTTCTCATCATTGGTCTGTAAGTTATTACAGATTTTTGTTTTCTTTGTTTCATCCATCTCTACCACATTCAGATTGGTTGGCCCTTCCGTCTTAGATTGTGTGGAAGTTTCTTTGCTCGTACTTGATTTAGATTTAGATGTTTCACCTTTATGTATACAATATTCATCTTCACCTTCATCCCCATCTCCATCTCCATCGCCATCGCCATCTCCATCTCCATCTCCATCTCCATCTCCATCTCCAGCTTCATCTCCATCTCCATCTTCATCTTCACCTTCATCTACATCTTCATCTGAACTACTCTTATCAATCTCTATGTCTACACTAGTGTTAATTTCACTCATATTATCATCTTCATTATCACCATCTTCTTCATCTTCATTGTCTAAACTTTCCTCTTCATCTTGTTCCTCCTCCGATGATGTTTTACCATCAGCGATTTCATCCTTCATTTCTTCCTGCTTCTTAACAAATTCTTCAAATATATTTGCTAATTTCTTTTCACTCTCCCTTTTGTTTTGATCCAATTTTTCAACCAAAAATTTATCATTCAATGCAGGATCATCTTCTTTACCCTCCAGGAATAAAGAAAATGTATCCCAATAATCGTTACGACGGCACAGTTGCAACTGTTCTCCTACGTCGATAAATGCTTTTTTAGCTGCAACAAATTTTATATAGAAACAATGAAATTTCCGCTTTGCAGTCTGAATAAAGTTAACAACTTACCAATAAGTTGCTGCCTTTTATTATCTAAACTTAAGTTATATAAATCATTACATTTTGTTACGCATTTTAAAATATCATTGTAATCTGGAAAAATTAGTGTGTCTGTAAAAGCACTCGATTTCTTCAGTGCTTTTCTCTTGGATATCTTAGAATTAATAAAGCTTGCAATTGCACGATCCAGAGCCACAATTCCAGTTGTCCTAAATTTCTTTGGTCGAAGATATAGTCTACCTGCATCATCATTCTCTCCAGTATATTGGCAATATTTTTTATACAGTTCCACCATTCTATGTTTATATCTCTCCAATTTCATATAGTTACTATTATTTTCTGCACCAAAATTTACTTCTGTTTCTGACAACTTCTTTATGTACCTCTCACACTTTTTCATTGCTTTAACCAATACACTAACTTTTCTATCCGTAGCAATCTGCCGTTCCTGTGCATCTGAATTATCTCGATTTGTCTGCATGGTATCATTATCATTACCTATAATGTCACTCCTCTGCAAGCTATTGGAGCAGTGTGCGCTAGATGTACTTGAATCGTTATGAGTTTTTGATATATTTGTGGTTGCAGTGCAACTTTTGCCATTTGATAACAGAACTGACTTCCCTTTACAACTACTTTTCATTTCATTCATCACCTCTGCTATATGTACATACAACTTATTTTTACTATTCATTATATCATTTCTCTTTTCATTTAGAAAATTAGTAAAAGCTTCTGAGTTTGCATAAGCAGAATCTAATTGTTCGTAACGCCTTTTTAATTTGTTAACAATAATTTTCATTTCCTCAGAACGATCCTTTTGCAAACATAAACTAATGAACATAGGAAATATATCCTGTTCCACCGAAGAAATAGTTTTCCTTTCTTTCACAACCAATTGCGGTTTTAGTACCATTATATTTGGTTCCTCGTTTTCTCCCTTTTTCTGGTTTACATTGCAAACACCAATACCATTTTCTGTTTCCTGCACAAACACTTTAATACTTTTTTCGTTATCCAAGTCACCACCATTGTTAGTAGATATTTTTGAGGCTTTTCTTTTCAGACTACGTGTTTCATCTTTTCCATTATCATGCGACCAAATCTCTACTTTTATATCGCAAACTTTTTTGTCTTCCAATCGTTGCGCAATTGATTTTTTATTGTTATTAAGCTTATTCTAAAACAGTAACGTATAAATTCCTAAACTTGATATTTCTGTTAATCTAGAACGCTTGTAATTTATTGATCGTAAGAAAATTATATAAATCATACAGAGTTAACGTGAAAAATTAAAGACAAAAGAATGTTACATATAACTACTTAAGTGTGGGTGCAACATACAAACCTGTGCTATCCCTTCATCATCATCGGATGATATATAAATAACCTCATCCTTTTCCATATTTATTTTTCAGACGTGATATGGAAATTAGATCGTATTATAGCGCATTAATCCACTGAATGAGTTTTGTGGAATTATTGTAAGCATCCAAGAAATGACAAATAAATAATTCGTTCAACTGCAAGTGCGTTAAAAGTCTTTTGTTGTATAAACATTATAACCTTTGTTTACAAAAATATATTACTTAATGTGGTTATCTTCATATTACTTTAATTAAATACAGGTTTAACAATAAAGCAATACTTAATGAAAAAGACAAAGTGACAAAAGGTATCTGCAAAGATACAATTGATTTCACGATTGAATAGTATAATAAAAATTTCTATTTTCGAAAACAACGTGTGACAAAAGAATTCGAAATAATGGCAGTAGTAACATACTATATTTGCAGGTGCATAATTATTAAAAGTTATTAGGGATTTTACCTCGAATCACACCAGGATTATCGCAAAAATTTAATTTTTGTTTTACAAAATATATCATCAGTGCCTACAACAAGGAGAGATTAAAATAAAATGAGATAATATCATTATTAGTTACAAGATAATGACAGCTAGCATTCGAATGAAATTAGTATTTTAATCTAATTATGAAATTAGTAATTTAATGTAATGTAAATTTTCACCAAACTATACATCATCACTGGTTCCTTTTCTTATCTAAAATTGCTTAATATCTGGCAGTGCATTATGAAATTGCACTATTGCATACATAGAGGATTTTCTTTTTGGCGGAGCTGCGTAGTTGGTATACGAAGAACTTTAAAATCCTAATTAAGAATTCTCGTTTATACACAATTTCAATTGTTTAAAACAAGTAAATACCGTAATACAGAGTGTTCCAGGTAAAACCGGTACCATCCATTGTGCGTACTACGACAAATTCTTTTAAAGCAACCACTTCATGCTTCGAGCAAAAAACAATAGATCAGCGTTCAAGGCAGTTCGGCCCTAGAAGGGACTCTGCATTTTGCATTACATTTTTTCTTTTTCAACACCAAATAGAATATGTTATCAGCGTTAGACGCATTTTCACGCGTTTTATTCATTTTATGTTTTCGATTATTTCCTGTGACCGATCTGTATCAGTTATCGAGTATATACTCACCGTCATCTTTTACTTGTAAAAAAACATAATTTATTGCGTACAATATTGCACAGTAGTAGAAAGCGCTCAAATATTCCGCTATATATTTCATATATACAATCCGACATGTAACGGAGATTCGGGCAAACGTACCACAGGATGAATGTAACAATTGTTCTTAAACAAGTACCAATTAACCAACTTATTGGCTCCTTCCATTTTTTGTGAACAAATCTTACTTCCCCTCTATATCAGTTGTTGTAAAATTGTAGCATCAAACGGTTTTTCTAATATGATTATCCTATTGCAATATTATGTGAAAAGTACGTTTGTATTAATTCTTTCAATTCTCTATCCTATGAAATATTTTATATTGTATAATATAACGTATTGAATTTTTAGGTAGGAATAATAGTTTTCGTGATTATGAGTTAGATTCGCACATATATTAACGTGTTTGGGATAGATACCGCCAGATGCAGACAAATAAATTATTTTACATGTATTATGACAAAATTTATTCCAACAATCGTCCAAATTAAAAAAGAATGGCAAGTGAAGATTGTACCGATGATGAATTAAATTATTCATGCCATAATTGTTCTGAAAATTATTTCATTTTATTTTATATTTATTTGTTTGTATCTTTATAAATTTTCCGAGTTTATGTTTTGTTCATGCTTATGTGAATATTTACGCTTATGTTTACCAATAGTAAGAATTATAACATAATTTAAAAGCATCTTTTCTATTAATTGCTTTTCGTATTCAAATTAGTTACGGTGTTACAATTCGTTGTCCCTAGCTGATGGGGACAAAAGTAACAATTTATTCATTTTATAGAAAGCCCTCGATGAAAAAGAAAATAGTGCAGCATAATCCGAACCTTTCAGTTCGATTACCTTGTCCAATAATCAAGGTGCACCGTCGTGTACGATTTTTTTAATAAAATTCTTGAAAATTTAACAGTTACAAACTTAAAAAAGCAAATCGAAACGTTTGTCTCTGATCCCTTCCCTACTTACAGTACTTACCCCAAGCACGCTCATCAACTTTCAAGTCCACGACTTGAATCAACGACGCGCCACCTAGAAATTATCGCTAGCATAGTGACTGTCGTGCGTTACCGTTTACAGTGTTGAGCAATTGTAAATATGTCATTAAACAGGTTATATGTTTGTTGGCAGCCGCGTAAATGAGCTCGTTGCTTCGAAATCATTTTATCCTGTTGTATACGTAAACAATGTTGATAATAGGACGTCGATTCTGATAACATTCTTGTACCATGATGGGAATACTGTATGAGAAAAGGCCACTAAAACGGCCTAGATTAGGGCCGCCCGACGTCTATCCTCAAGAACCGAAACAGAAAGAAGACGAATTAACATCCACAAATGTTAAACTCGGTTTTGCAACGATGCCCCAAATGTCGGAGGAGTTTGGGACAGCGAGACACTGTAATGTCACTGCCGCTAAAGTTGGAGCATATTTTAACGCGATCCTAGCAAAGAAGGAAGAGCTATCTACGATGCCGGACACAGCAAGAAAACGGCAACAAATCAATCCAAAAGATAATTTCTGGCCAGTAACAGCGAGAACCAAAAATGGCATCGAGGCATGGTTCAAGGATCTGTCTGGATGCAAACCGCTAATAGCACTTGCGAAGAAGGCTCCAAACTTTAATAAGAAGGAAGAGATATTTATGATGCTTTGCGAATATCAAGTACCAATGTTGAGGGCAGCATGGTTCATTAAATTAAGTTCTGCTTACACAGTAGCTGTTTCGGAAGCCAAAATAAAGAAGAGACAGTTGCCTGATCCAACTACAGGTAATTGAATGTTACAGCATGATTTGCTTGCTAGTGGATTTAAAAGCAATACTGCAAAATGTACAGCTATAACAATGCAGGGTCAATATCTGTAACCTGTAGACTTTGATTTGTTATGGAAAGGAAAAAAAATTGTTCCTGCAATATTTCACATGTATTGTGGCAACTGAGTGATTGGCAATATTGTCTTTGGGTTAACGAGCAAGCAGTGTACTATGTATATTCTCTGAATAAATGTAGTCAGTGAAATTAGTTATTTAATTGCATTGAAGACTTAGTAAACTTATTATTCTGCAATAATTTGATTTTGAGAATAATTAACATTCAATATATTTGGCGCATGGTTTACGACAACTATGCGACATAGTTTATTTTGTCGCAACATTTAAATTTTGTAAATCAGTGTTACAATACCTTTTCTTGCAATAAACTATTTAAAATCTTTTCAAATGTAAAAATAAATTTGAATATAGATGGCTAAATATAATAATTTATAATTATTTTCTTTGTTTTTCCATTTAGAATGGACTGGAACACTTATCAAGTTTTTAAAGGATCAACTTTCAAAACTACAGGAATATTACCATATAAATAATCATACAAAAAATAGCAATAGTGCAAATGGTGTTACAAATAGTTCCTGCAACGGTAGTAGTACTGGAAATAGTAACAGTAACAATAATGTAAATAGTAATACTAACAATAGTAATGGAGTTGCTAATAATCAACCATCGACACCAAATTCGAATAGCCAAGCATCAACAGGAAATGGCATGAATGAGGAACATAAATTGGCATTGAAACAATGGCATTATTGTGTACAATTGGCTAAATATATGTTTGAAGAAGGATTGTTAGATAGACAAGAATTATTACAATGGATCTTAGAATTATTAGACAAAATTAAATCTTCACCCTCAGAGGATGGTATTTTAAAACTTTTGTTCCCATTGGCCTTACAATATTTAGAGGAATTCGTACAGTCAGAATTATTAGCTAGACGTTTGGCATATTTGTGTTGTCGAAAATTGGCACATATGTGTAATAACGTGGAAACAAATGGCAATCCACAAAGTCCGTCCATAAATAAAAGCGATGTTAATGGTGGGAAGGACACTGCCACCGCTAGTCAAACACAAAATCCATTAACAACTGCTTTTAATGATTATTTATCATGTCCACATCATAGGGATGTGATTTATAGTTTGTCCACGATAATTCAGGTAAAATAATCTTCTATATATAAGTGTATTTTAATTCAAATTAGTGTAGTTTATAATCTCATGATAATTTTATGTGCTCAATATATAAGAAAGTTTTATGATTTCTAGGTCATTACATTAGAATGCTCAACAGGACTGGTATGGAATAGCGTTGGCGAAGGAAAGGCTCCGTCGGTGTTAAACGGCTCTCCTTTAGATTATTTGCCTTGTCCACCAACAGCTTTGCCATGTCCACCGGCGAGTGCAACAAATCCTACACTGAAGCAACTAAAAATTGCTCAGGAGAACATTCGAGCAAGATCTCAAGCTGCTGAAGGGAAATGGTCGTGTGACAAATGGCAACAAAGCAGTGCTGGAATAACAACCACTAAAGTACTAGCTGCCTTGGATGCTCTAGATCGACATAGCTTCGATCGAATGGATTCTACCAATTCTTTAGACACTTTGTATGCTAAAATATTTACATCGCCTCCAAAAGATAGTTCCAGTGAGCGTGACACGAAAACTGAATATAATCCACAACAAGATTCCGCTGTTGTTGAAATTTTATGCGAATGGGCAGTGAGCGCTGAAAGATGGGGTGAACATAGGGCAATGGCAGTTGCGAAGTTACTCGAAAAACGGCAGAGCGAAGTTACTGGGGAAACGAACGATAACGATGATAAAGATAGCATCTGTAGTAATGGCAATCCACCTGTACTTCCAATCTTTCAACCATTACTTATGAAGTTTTTGGACATGGACGCCCCGGTACTAGATAATACAACAGCTCAATCAAAAGTTCAGTTTACGAATTTGGTTCACTTATTTTCAGAATTAATTAGACACGATGTATTTTCACATGACGCGTATATGTGTACCCTCATCTCTAGAGGTGACCTTATACAAGGTGGGTCTGAGTAATCGTCTAATTTCTACTAACTATTTTCTCAAGCAACTGATTCTATAAGTTTGATACATTTTATATTTCACCAAAATTTTAAAAAATCTATATAACTATATTTACTTAATGTTGCCTTCGTTAAAAATATATCAAAGGTTTAAATATTTGAATATAATATTTACGTCTTTTATTTTTTTGTCTTTTCCGTCTCAATTTTTCTTTAATTTACTACGACAACGTTAAGAATCTCGACACTTTATCTAGGTCCCGTTGCTAGCAAACCTGGAACTCCAAGTAATAGAGAACCAATTGACGAAGACAGCTTATTTCCTGGAATAGATTTAAAACCAGCTAAATTAGAGGTGCCTGATCATGGTCGAACGATGGATTATGATGATAGTAAAATTGATGATGATTTGGACAAGTTGTTACAACATATCAAAGAAGATCAACAGAATAGTATGGATGCTCCTGACAGTCCCAAAGAAGATGCTCTAGCTGGGCATGGTACTCAAGAGGGATTAGATTCGAAAATGCCATCAAGTCATAGTAGACATTTGTTGTATACAACGCATTTTCCATTACCACAGGTAATACTGAAACATAATGACAGAAATCATGGTTTTAAACGTGTATTAAAGGTTTCGGTATTGTAATGCGTGTAATTTTTAGTACGCATGTACCAATAGATTATTTCACATGTAATCATTTATCCATGTAAAATACCTTTTTCTCTTCCTACAGCCTGAAGATATATAAAACCATATTTTCATTCTGTATATTACTCCAGTAAATACTAGTGTCTATGTCTTAAAAATTAAAAAAACTAAAATATGGATACGTTAATACACGGCAGACGCGTAATAACAAATGCAAGGTCTAGTTGAATACATGTGCACACGTGAAATAAAAGCCTTTATTTAATGGATAAATGTGAGCTTGAGAATATAGTGGAACATCGTGATCGACATAATATTATGTTTACAGGATGAAACGTGTAGTCAACACGACTGCAATCAGCGGCATGTATTACTCTATGGCGTAGGGCGCGTTAGAGATGAAGCTAGACACGTTGTTAAAAAGATGACAAAGGAAGTGTGTAAATTGTTTGGAAAGAAATTCAGTATTGACGTTGCAGAAGGCGGAAAAGTGAAGAAGCATTCCCGCAGTGAATTCAACTTTGAAGCCATTACTCTGAAATTTCAGAATCTCAGTTATTTCGACCAGCACGTTGTAACATGGCAATGCGCTACCCAAGTTATAGAAATGTTGAACACATTTGCGCTGGCTGGTTCGTCTTATTTACCAGTACAAGAGCACGTAGCGTTTCTGTTTGATTTAATGGAACTCGCGCTAAATATATACGGATTGATAGACGTTTGTATTCAAATATTGAAGGAGTTACCGGAAGTTGAAACACAATTATCAGTTAGGAACAGTCAACTGGTTAGAAGTTATACTACAAGCTTAAGTCTATATGTTGTAGGTGTATTAAGGAGATATCATTGTTGTTTGCTGTGTAAGTACATTTTTCCAAAGATATGTGTTATTAGTAACTCAAAGAAAAAAGCAAAAGCAACAAAAAAAAAATGGTTAATTAACTATTTCAGTATCTCCAGAACAAACAACAGCAGTATTTGATTTACTTTGTAAAGTAGTGAAGCACGTGTCCAATCCTAGTGATTGCAGTTCCGCTGAACGCTGTGTACTGGCACACCTTTATGATTTGTACTCGTCCTGTTCGTTGTTGAAAACAAAGCCACATGGAGTGGAAGCGTTTAGCAATGCTTATCCTAAAATTCGAACAGCTCTTTACAGCACATTGCAACCGACGACATCGAGTCATGTGTATAATTCGCAATTCATGGTGGACGTGTTTACCAGTCCAAGACGTGGTGGAAAAATCGAGCCACAGTGGGCTAGACAGTTGAACGAGACACCGGCGAATCGTTATAGTTTTGTTTGCAATGCAATTGTTGCAGTTTGCAGTGAAACAGATAACGACAAACTGAATGATATTGCGATTACGTGTGCGGAATTAACAGCTTGCTGCAACGCTCTGAACGCTGAGTGGCTTGGCGTTCTGACAGCACTTTGTTGTTCATCGAATAGTTCTGCTTTTTACATCGATGTGTTGAATCAAGTCGACGTTCAAGACTTGAGTATACACAATTCTTTGGCTGTGTTCACATCGATTTTAATTGGTAAGCATACATATTTAATAGTTTTATATTATAAAATAATTGATCTATTTTGCAAGCAATATTGCATTATTTTCTTCTTTGCAGCAAGGCATTGTTTCTCCCTGGAAGATTTTGTTGTGCACATAGCACTGCCATCATTAGTTAAAGCTTGTAATGAGGGTCGTGGAGATGCAGATATGGAAGCTGAAGCTGGGGCACGTTTAACTTGTCATTTACTCCTTCGCCTTTTCAAAACAGTTGAATGTCCACAACCAGCCTTGTACTCTGTGAGTACAAGTCCTCACCCTCTACCGAATGGAAACTCCAGAGGTTACAGCATAAAATTGAGCTGCGACAGGCACCTACTAGCAGCTGCCCATAATAACATCAGAGTTGGTCCAGTTTTAGCAGTACTTAAAGCTATATTAGTTGTAGCGGATGCAACAGCTGGCAAACAACCACCAAAGAAACCAGATGTACCAATGAATCATTCGAGCAAAGCAGGTGGACCAGCTAGTGTTGGTGTTGGTGTCGGTGTGACCACAGGTGGACCAAGTGAACTGTCGATTAGTCATATCCTAGGTACCAGTGATATTCTTGGAGGCGGGGATGATTTAGGGCTTGACTTAGCGATGTCTTCGTCTAGCAGCAGTGCTGGAATGACTACTGAAAATGTGAAGGGTTTATCGGATTTCGCGCAACACGTTCTTCGACAAATTTGTAGCCAAGAATGGGTACTAGAAAGGTGCTTGCAAAATCCAGAAGAACTTTGCCATCCAGATATGTTACTCGATAACATGTTAACACCGCGTCAAGCTCAACGATTACTTCATATGATCTGTTACCCCGAGACATCCACTGACGCGTTTGTCGATCAAAAGACTCACATAACAAATATTTTGGAAACTCTGGAGCAATGGAGCTTAAGAATGTCATGGCTCGATTTGCAACTAATGTACAAACAATTCCCTTCTGGCTCGAGCGATCTTTCACAATGGTTAGATACTGTTGCTAAAGCCGCGATCGATGTTTTCCAATTGAATACCTTGTCTAGTAAACCGGATAAACGATCTGGTTCCATATGGTTAGTTGCCCCGTTAGTTTCGAAACTGCCAAGCGCAGTACAAGGTCGAGTTCTAAAAGTAGCGGGACAAGTACTGGAATCTGGTAACTGGTCGAAGACTGCAGCGGGCCGTGATAGAAGTAGATCGAAATCACCATCTCTATTTAATCATCAACCATTCCTCTCGCTCGTATTGACTTGTCTGAAGGGCCAGGATGACCAAAGAGAAGGCTTGCTGATGTCATTACATTCGCAGCTGTCGCAGTTTTTGAATGTCAGCAAAGAAGAGAAGAACTTCGCCACCGAAGACCCAAAGACAAGAGAGGTGTTGCAGGATGCATTACAATTGAGATTTAGTCTCGTCGGCGGAGTTTTCGATACTATACAGAGAAATACAACTGCTACTACAGACTGGGCTATTTTGTTGGTTCAGCTGGTTAGCTACGGTGTTATAGATTTAAATAATAATTCCGAATTATTTACCACTGTCATAGATATGTTAGCAACCTTAATACATTCTACCCTAGTTTCCGATTCGCAGTCTGAGAAAGATGAAAATAAGAAACATTATCAAAATTTAATGAAAAAGTTGAAAAAGGAGCTGGGCGATAGAAATTCTTCCAGTATTCGATACGTTAGGCAGCTGCTACCGCTACCAAAATTAACGATGGAAGTTATTACTTGCGAACCGGTTGGATGCTTAACTGATACGAAGGGCAATAAGATAGCAGGTTTCGATAGCATCGATAAAAAACAGGTCAGTTATTAAACTTAATACTCTCAAACATAATACACTTTATAGAGAAAACGGGGTGATGTGAAAATGTATGTTAAATTAGGGTTTACAAGTCTGCGATTCTCAAAGGGTCTCCACATGGGAAGTATTAGAGGGTCACAAAAATCCAGCACCAATTTCCTGGGCCTGGTTCAGAGCAGTTAAATTAGAACGTAAACCTCTGACATACCAAAATGCTCATAAACTTTTGCGGTATCATACACATAGCCAGATTAGAGCTCCTAGCCATTATTTGGAACCACCACCGTTACCCCCGGAAGATTTGGAACCAGACAAGAAGGAATCAGAACCTGGAAAGGCTGATACACCAATGAGCATCGATTCCCCTGGAAGAGTAACAAGTAATGTTAGCAATAGTGGCATTAGTACTGCTGTTACTAATGGTAAAGGAAAAGCTATGAAAACTCGAAGACATAGAAGGAGTAAAGGAGCTGCTACACCTACTACACCTGTTGCACAACAAATTCAGGTTTCGCTTACTTCATTTGATTTCCGAGCAGATGTACATTTCACTTGGGTACGCCTAACGCCTTTTATACTTTATGTAGCAACCACCAAACCAATTGCAACAAATGGCATTTGGGACTCAACAAGTACCCGTCAATCAGCCACCTGGAATGTTCACTGGCCAGCCACCACAACATCAACAGCCATGGTATGCCAATCAACAAACCCATGCACCAGCTCAACAATACGGATATGGTCAACAATTGCCGCCAACTCCAGTTGGGCCAAGATACGATCGACCAGGCATGAACAATCAATCAAAGCAGGCGCTTTCTCATATGCTACGTTTACGACTACCGTCCAATCAATTAATGAGCTCTCAGCAACAACCAAATACTACACCGGTTGGTGGGCCCGGAGCATTCCAAGGAATGCAGAGGCAACAGTTTATTAGACAACAATTACGAGCACAACATGGAGCTCCAACCATGAACCCACAACAAGGAATGTTTGCCACACAGCAGCAACCACAACAACCGCAACAACAAGGACTCTACACTGGAATGCAGCAAGGTAAGAATAAATCATAATGGTTAAAGTTATTGTATCAAATGAGTATTATACGTTCTATTACGGATAATATTTTTTCTCCCAGGAATAAACCAGAATTATGCAGGATATGGAGGTCAACAAATGATACCACAACAGCAGCAGCAGCAGCAGCAGCAGCAACAACAACAACAACAAGCACCCCAACAGGCGCAACAACAACAACAATTATTGCAGCAGCAGCAGCAACAACAACAGCAACAAGGTTTAATGAATCAACAACAAAATATGATGTTCTCGAATCAACAGCAGCTAATGGGACAGCAACGGGGACAAGAGTATATGCCGCAACAACGTATGCAACCAGGGACTGCAAGGCCACCGTACCTTCAGGTACCATTCAGAGGAAAAGTAGATAAAATAATTTTATTGAAAAATATTTTGTTACAAGAAATAGGAAATAGGTTGTTCATATTTTTCAGGCTCCAAATGTGACAATGAATACAATGGGTCCAATGGGAGGTGGAGTGCAAAATCAACCTGCACCACCATATAGACAAGCAAGTGGAAAACCTGGTGCCGTTGGAGTTGCGGGTGTTGGTACTACCAATGTTGGTCTGCAACAAAATCAACAATTCCAACAGGTGAGTTAATTGTATTATTTACTTTCTGATACGATATAAAGTTCCGAGATAAAGAAAATGTATGGTTGGAAAGGAGGGACGTCCTGTAAACATAAATTGATCATTGAAAAATATGTATACAGGTCGTGTCAATGCAGATTATTTTCGATCAAATCGATTTATCGAATGATTATAAGTGGACAGATAATTAAATGTATTTACCGGTGTTATTAGCAACAGGCGATAAACCAACAACGAATGAGACAACAAATGCTTGCGATGCAACAACAACAACAAGCACAACAACAACAGGCACAGCAGCAACAGCAGCAAGGTAATGCTGGACAGCAACCAACTCCACAATTGGTAACGCATTTGCAACGGCACTTGAGTCAACCACCGCAACATTATCAACATCAACCGCCGCCTTATTAGTAGTTTAAAAATGTATATATTAACTAATATGTTGTATAAGTACAATTTACATGAAGTGTGCAAGTTTGATCCGCAAGTTTTATATAACTTAATTTGCAGTATGAATGTGTAAAGTGTGCCATGGCAGAGGCAATAAAACGGAACAAAGTCTGAAAAGGCAGTGAAGCCTATTTTCTTTGTTCTTGTTTTTCATTCAGTATTGTGTATGTACATCGGCGCCATCTAAAACCGGCACGCGTTCACGGTTCTCTTACTCTTGATCATGTTATCAGAAACAGAATTTATATTCGAAATTTGTTTGAAGCCCAAAATTAAAAAGAAACGATCGAGTTCGTTATAAAAAATTAGTAAATTATAGGAAAATTGTATCAGAATGGATTAAATACTAGTAGGTATAGTCAACTTTGGATTAATTTGGATTATTTTAATGATATTCTATATATACATTGTACTTTTTAAAGTTGCTAAAAAACCGAAAACTACATGCGATTATTACCAAATTTGTAATAAAAAATTGTTATGAATTAACAAATCCATACCAATTATGAAAATGATTAAATATAAATAAAATTTCTGTCAATAAGATAGAAAAATTTTAGTTCGACCACAGAAGAAGAAAACATACAGTTACATTTTTATTATTCATCTTAATATTAAAGTTATCTAAGACTGCAGCTTGGAAACTAAGAAGTTCCTTCTCTACATTCACTTTTACTCCCTTGCACCCCCTTCAGCTCCAGCGCGCTCCTTTTTGCCTGCAATTATTCAAATTCTATAATTACAATTAAAATTATTTCCTACCCTCTCGCTTGACACCTCATAGATTAAAAAATAACCACCAGGAGCCAAGATATAAAATTTATAATTAACATTGCTTTTTATAATTTGCCGAGAACGTTGTCACTGGCATAGGAATGGTACTGGGGCTTTAGAGCTACCACACTCGCGGGAAAAGTACGTGGCGCCATTTCGGTTTGTCACCCCTAGAGCAGATTTTTGCATATTCAAAATCAATCTTCTAGATTAGATCGTTCATTTAAACAATTGCGTTTCTCTCAGCTTGCAATAGGTCTTTCTTATCTGGCCTAATCTCAAATGAATGGTCTATACCTCGTCTGTGGTTCTACTGATTTTATTCATAATTCTGCACCCATTCCCGAACATGTTCCAACTCTATCCGTATTTCAATTCCTCCTCTCTATTGTATACATATATGTATGTAAGTACTATCAAAAATTCTAAGCTTCGAATCATGTTCGAAGAGACTCGAAGTGTTTCAAATCTTATCACTAATAATAGTCCACGCCCTTGGACAACATTGCGCTAAACTAGGTGCAATTTGAATTTTATGTCGTCTATCTACATGAACGTTACGTAGTCCATGCTATTATTTAAAAGTTCAATCAAAACAGTTGAACTGCCGGTTGAATGTAGTGTTTAACTTTGCTATAATTCTTTATCGGTTAATTAATTATTACTGTGTGGAATAAATATTATATTGGACCGTTTAAGCCTAAAACAAATAAGACATCCAATGTCTATTATGTAGTAAGGTTAATATATTATTTTTAAGAATGAGTAATACGGAGGAACTTATGTCTGAGTTTTATAACACTCTGGTGCAAATAAGGTATCCACAAATTACAACAGCCGTAGCTCAAAATTTGAAATTCACGATTCTTAAAGGAGAGAATCGATTGTCATTATTATCTTGGCTTCTATGCGAAAAATCTCCCACAATTGCTACTACATTACAAAAATTAAAGGGCGATACTTTAGAAGGTTTTTATTTGTTGTCACTGAAACAATGTTTAACATACTGTACGAATATATAATAAGTTAAGTGTTAAAGCATTACATTTATTTTTTATAGCTGAGTTATTCAAACGTTATTCTGAAATTGGAATTTGTTGTGATAAGAACTTTTTGTTGGTTTGTATTTTACTTAGAATTTTTAAATATTATTTGCAATTTAAAAAATTTGATCGTTATTTTTAGGGAAATTGCTCATTGGAAGAACAACTGCCAACTTTAAGATTATTATTAGATTTTATAAAATGTGTATTTATTGGATTCTCTAACAATGAAGATATTGAAAAAGAATCCATTGATGATATATTGAATGTATGTAAACAGGCTCTCTAAAAAAAATATGTATATTATTTGTATGTTCATAGATATATTTTTTATTAGGTCTACCTCAACGAAGATCCAAATACAGCTTCGTGTAACATTCAACCAAAGTTAACTTACTCTGAATCTGTGAAATATTTTGATAATTTAGACAAGTATTTGAATGACCATGAAAGATTATGTTCTATCCATGAACCCAGTATGATAAATGGTATAGAAGTAACCATTTCAGAGGTAATTTCAGTACCTCTAAAATTTGAAGTACCAAAAATACAAAACCTCTGTATGCCAAATTTTTATCCCATACAGCTTACTTAACCACTCTCAGTCGAAACCTACATAATCTGGAGGTTTTAACTTTTCTCTTGCGATTCAAGTTTCCAAAGTTTAACCATATATGCATATACTTTGCATGAACATAATACTTGAAAATATATTTGAGGGAAATTTTATCCTCTGTTGCAGAATGAAAAGACGGAAGATGAAGCTGAAATTGGCAGAGATTCATTATTTCATGCAGAGAAAAAGAATTTTATAGAAGCATTTTCTAAAATTAAATCATGGCCAACGTTTAACACAAGGAATGAGAAGAATAATTTATGCTCTATGGACGATGACATCAATGATATATATACAAACTTTTCGTCCTTAACACAGGTGTCGTGCTTTATACAATGTGTATATAAAAGCTGGGAGAAAATTTTAGAAGCATGCAGTACTCGTAAAAACAACCAAGTCTTAGTAAACATGGGTAAAAAAATATTGTTAGTTCCGAATAGGATTTATACAAGTACTGAACAAAATATATTATTTCTTGCAGGCTTATAGCTATTTTTGATAGATATTACATGCTCCTAAAGCTTGTCTCTAATTTGTGTATGCATTCTGTATACCTTACTAAATGTTGCATTGTAATTTGGATTTTTAGTTCTTGCAAGCAAGGGTAGAAATATTAAATGCCAACGTGCCAACAGGAATAACCGAATTACATACCCAATTAAGCGAAATTGTAGAAGAAACTGCTACACATACAGAGGAAGCTAAAAGTGCCTGTATGGATAATTACTAATACTAAATGTACAGAATTATATGAAATACTCATTTTATATTTTAAGTAAAAGTCAGTTTTTAAATTTATACTTTGTACACTACAATAAAAATGAAAGTGTTTTGGGTATTAATAGAATGCTAGTTTATTTAAAATTTTTTCTGATGTTTATTAGAAATACATGACAAGTTTACGACCTAGGTCGCTCTTTCTTTTCTTTGTAAAGCGCAAGCAATGAAACATTTGCAACTTTTACTACTTTGAATCGAACTCCAGGAATGTCACCAACAGCATGACCTTTACGGCCGAATCCTGCTACCAGAACCTCGTCGTTTTCCTCAATATTGTTTAAACAACCGTCCCTAGGTACGAAAGCCGTGATTTTCTTGCCATTCTTAATTAGTTGTACACGAACGCACTTACGAATAGCAGAATTTGGCTGTTTAGCTTCTACGCCACTAAAAGAAACAAGATCACTTTATTAGAATACTTAACTATGAGATAATTTCAAAATACTAATTAAAATGTACATACACTTTTTCTAACACAATACCCTTGGCATGAGAAGCGCCACCGAATGGATTAGCCTTCCATCTGGTTCCCAAGTGAGCTTTTTTGTAGTCTTTATCGTTCCACCTTTGATCACGTCTGTGATTTACGTGCTTACGTGCAGTGCGAAGACCACGCGGTTTACCTGTAAATAATATCAAGAAATAAGGTTATGTTCAGTTATTAATATTTCACGTTCTCATTTGAGTTTTCATTTGCTATTTACACCTCGCACTATGTAACACAGTAACAAAAGAAATGTAAATTATGAAGTATTAAACGATATAATGATAATAGTCGTACAGAATATTTTATTTTATAGATGAGACACATGGGACACCACGTTACATTCAATATAATTTAAGTTAAAACATTTAAATATCTGTTATCAATTATTTTAAAAAATGATAATTTACTGTATTAAGAACTCAACCAGAACGTAAAATACTTAAAGATCTGAATTTTACACTCGAAAAGAACGATATAATTTTAAAACTGATCACCTACCCATCTTGCTCGGTATGGTATACGACCGGAAGAGATCAGTTTTTCATTAGCGGAAACTTAAACTTCAGTTCTGCCGCCATATTCGAAAAAAATATTCGTTTCTCAATATCCAAGCAACCATCAAAGTGATATTTTTAAGTATGAATAGATATAATAGATTGTTTGTAATTTTACGTAAAAAGTAGAGAAATATCTAGCATCATATTGATAATTAATAATACATATACATCTGTTTCATTATTATAAAGTAATGATAAAGTATACTACATTGTAAAACATAAATATACCTCGACATATATTTTAAAAAATGGATCGCTGTCTTCACGTGGCATTATTTATAAAAAAATTGGAATACATCGTTTATCTAGAATTAGTGCTATCCAAATCTAACGAAGAAAGTTTTATTACGTTAACAGTATCTTACAGTACCTATTTATAATTTGATTGAAGACCTTAATTTTACTTCAACGTAAATTAAGAATTAAACGTCTGTTTAATAAAGCAAGTATGTATACAGATAGAGTAGATTAAGGAAAACGGAGAGTGCTCCGTCGTGGCTCAGTTAGTTAGGAATTGGACTCGTAATCAAGAACAATCTTTGATACATATGCTTTTACACCGTGGTTCTTGATGGTTCCAAAATTCACCTAAAAACTGTAGGTCCAAATAAATGTTTCAATTATATTTATCCCGTATCATAGCAGAGAAGTCTAGCTAAATGACCCTATCGATGGAACTCTCAAACATGCAATTGTAAATAAAGAGAAACGGTGCAAAGTAAAACTACTTTTAATTAAAACGAATATAAAATTATATTTAGATAATGAATAGATAATCAAATAACAATAATGAGGTTTATTTACAATTATGAAATGTACTTAAATTAAATGTGAAGTTTAGTGGGTAAGATATTTGTTGTTTCTTTTATAAAATGTTTTCATACAAAGTGAATTGTTTCTAAATATTATTAATGAAATCCATCCATGCGCAACCAAATTCTGCACCTATGATGTCATCCACATTGTTTAATCGTACTCTTCTTTACCTGCCAATCTATCGGGAAAAAATCAGTGAAACTTTAGTACCGCTCATAGCTTTAATACCGAAATCAAGTGTAAGTTGTACCTTCGTTTCTTCGTATATTCATTACTTTTTTCAGGACCATCCTTATAGTCAAACAGTGACATGGAACTCATCTGAAAAAAATAAAAATACTACAATATTGTTCTTTTAAATTATATATCACTTATACTTTTTTGCCTAGGCACCAGAGAATTGTTATTATGATTAACAAATGAACATACATTGTCTTTATCTTTGTTTTTACAAAGATTTGAATTACAGTTGCAGTCAATGCAGCATACAACTTTGTTTTTCCGACATGGGCAAAAATGAGAACTACATTTGGTTTTACAACCACATTTTATATCTCCATCCGATGTTCGTTTCACTGTTGAATGATCAAATACAGAACTCTTTGTGTTCTGAAAATAAAAATGATAGACTTTCCTTACTGACGGAATACGATATTTTATGGCGTCTATTAACTTTTATCACTTACCCGAAGTTTGTTAACCCGACTGAAAAATGGAGTTTGTGTCCAGTCTGGATCATTTTTAACATCATCGTCCTCAATAATACTATCATCTGTCCCTGCATATAAATCTTGTAGCGTTGTCTTCTTCTTATCTTTCGATTTGAGTTTCTCATTTGGCGTCTGAAAATCCGTCAAAAGATAAATTTATGACATGTTAATTGGACATATTGATATCTAAGTTGGGGGAATGGGCTAACCATATATACTGCTTCCGATTCTGTTTTCACTTCGATGTTTTCCTTATTTTCATAGTCTTGAATGGTATGTGTCTGATTTAATGTGAGTTGTTTAGAAATACGTCTTTCTTTGGCTTTTGCCCGATACTCATCCAATTCTCTTTCCAATTGTTTATATTTTTCCTAGAATTGTGCCAATGTGTCATCTTAGTAAAAAAATATTATACAAATTCCAAATAAAATTGCCGGTTGACTTAAATGATAAAATGAAAGATCTAAATGAAAAATACAAACCAAAAATTCATTATATTCCACCTCTTTGACATATTGCTTCTTTCTGTCTTCTTCTAAATGTTTAAATACAATTTTCAGAGTAGTTTTCGCATCCTCCATTGTGTGTAATTTGTGCCACCGTGAATGCGCTCTATTCTCTAAACAAATATACGTTTATGTAGGCAAACATACACTTATAGTGGTCTTGCTATCATTTAGAGTCGTCTTTTACATCTATACATAATTCAATCAATTCCAGCTTAATAAATACCTACCTTGATCTGATTCTACTATTTTTTGTTGGAGATCAGTAATCTGGGTATTGCGTAATTCTAAAAATTCAGTAAGTTCATCAATTTCTATTTGATTTGGTTCATTACTGTCTCGAAATTCTTTTAGTTTTTGCGTCAGTAAAGCTCTATCTTGCATTAATTTTTCCAGAGAGAATTCAGCATCAACTGTACTTAATGATATTTCTATCTCTTGATTTAGCCAACTACGAATTTTATCAGAATTGTTATTCAACTTTTCCTTCCTCAATATTGCTCGTTTTTGTAAATCGAGAGCATCCTAAGAAATCAAATATAAAAATGAAAACACAATCAATCACTGTTTAATTAAAGCTATTACAGTGAAAACTATAATTAACAACTTACCTTTAATCGTTTATTAGCAGCGAAAGCTTGTTCCATTTTCCTTTTATATACAATCTCTTGTTTACTATGCCTCATTTTTAAACGCGTCACTTCGTTCACTTGCTTTCTATTTTGATCTTTCAGTCTGTTTAACTCCCTTTCCTTACATTCCCTCCATTTTGTGAATTTATCAGAATCAGTGCGCATTTGCCTAATTAATTTGACTCTCGTTTGCTTTAACAATTGCATTTCATTGGATAGATTTTTTATCTGTCGATCTTGTTTTTCTTTCAATTTCACTATTTTATCTTGATCTACTACTTTCCGTCTTAATTCTGAAATCTTTTTCTCCAACTCTTGCACCTTTTTCCGCCTACTTTCTGCCAATCTAACAAGTACAATGAAAGGAAAAACACCATATAAAATAAATAAAAAAATAAATAAACCACTATTTTAGGCATTTAGTTAAACTTCTTACTTCGAACTGGTATTACTTGCTTGAACATTTTGCAACGTTTGTAAAAGTTCTT
This sequence comes from Nomada fucata, assembly GCA_948146005.1. Classification (NCBI taxonomy): domain Eukaryota; kingdom Metazoa; phylum Arthropoda; class Insecta; order Hymenoptera; family Apidae; genus Nomada; species Nomada fucata. The sequence continues at coordinate 8,614,320 of OX411275.1, read as the reverse complement.
CTCTTTCAGTTTGAAGTGTTTTTATTTCATGTTCCATTTCTTGTATTTCTTTGGAATAATCAATCATTTGTGACGAGTTTTTAACCAGCTGAGATATAAGACTTTCCTTAATGGCTAGTTCTTTATTTATATTTTGCACTTCATTATTCCTTTTGACTAGAAGCAACGTATGCTCTTCCTCTTTTTCATCAATATTATCCATACTGTCCGAATTTTCAGAGCTTATCTCAGATAAACATACATTTTCTGACCCTTCTTCATCATTAATAGTAAATGTTTTTTCATTGTTAGATAATATTCCACAATTTATAAGATCTAAAGTCTTTTTCTGATCATCTTGAATCTCTATACATTATAAGTAAAGTCAATTTATCTTGTAATATACGTTCTATTAACAAATATGAATGAAATGTAATACCATTATAATTACTTACCAAGAATTTTCGCATACAAGGTTTCTAATTTTGATAGATGTTCATTATGATTCTCAGGGTTTTTTTCAAAATCATTTAAAAGCTCCTTACATTCTTCCAGAATTTTCTTCATATCCGTTTGAATTTTTTCTCTAGCTTGTTCAGCTAGTTCTGCTCTTTCATGCATGAGTACAGTTTCTATTAAATTAGCATTTAGCTTTTCCATTAAATCCCTCATCTTTTTTTGTAAAGATTGATTCTTTGCTTCCAATTCTTGATGTTCAATTGGACAGGCAGTCTTAATTTCTTGCCCAACTACAGCAAGTTTCAATTCTTGTATCAATTTGTTCAATCGATTTATTTCTGCGTGCTTTGGATCTTGGTTTACTATTGGCTTATTCTTTATCTTACGTGCCCTGTCTGCATACCTTAGTGTACTCAAAGTTTCATCTAAATTGTAATCTAAAAATATTTTCAATGGAATCAACTGCATTTAAAGCATGATTAATATCAGATCGAGCCATAAGTCCGTATCACACTAAGTTTGTATACTTTACAATATGCTTTGTACATATAACAATTTCTAGGAGGTGAAAATATTAAGAAACGTCCGCGGGATAAAGTACGGTATCGACAGATATTCGAGTAAAAGGACGAATTATTTTTAATGTCGATATAATAACTTTACTAATCGAATGGAGAGATGTAAAATTCCAAGGCAACATTTTTGATATTCAGGGATATGTTTAAAACATTGAACTAAATTTCAATAGAAGATTCGACACAGACTTATATATGGTATAACTTAATAATATAATATCATAGATTTTATCATTTTAATAACCTGCAGGACTAACACATGCTATCATCAATGTCAGCGAATTGCCGCCAAGAGAATCTTGCAGCAATCTTGTTAACTTGCTGTCTCGATAACCAACATACGATGTAGTCCCACCTTCGCCTAATTGAGATATGACATTTCCTAATGCTAATAAGCCTTTATTTATATTAACTCCTTCCTTAAATCTTTCGCCAGTTGCTTGTGTTTTTTTACTACGCTCTGATCCAGCCAAGTCTACGAGATGAAACTTTGCTGTTGTTGCTGTATTACTAAATAATATTTGAAAAACAAAAATAATATATCAGAATATTTTATGTGTGCATAATAGTATTCACTGTATCTTGTATTTGCCAGAATGTTCAACACTCACGGATCATCCTTTTTTTGCTGATATATACATAAAGTAAATATTGCATGACTTCGACTGCTATGAGCGTTCATTGCAGTTGCACCTGTCGCACGGCCTAAGGAGCCTTGCATTAAGCAATTTAACGCTTCCATCGCGTTTTCAACTTCTTTTTCTACAACCCCGGTAACCTTTATGTTTTTACCATCATCTCTAATATCAACAATAGACTGACTTCTTTGCTTGTCGGCTAACAAATCGTACAATTGTTCTTGATAAAGTTCCATAAATGAAACTGTAATTTTAAAGCTCCAATCTTTCTTTAATGAAATCATGTTGAATATATCATGCACAGCTCTTGGTATAACACCCATATTTTCCCCTTCAACATAATTTGTACCCATAGAATGAGTTTTACCACTTCCTGTTTGACCATAAGCCAATATAGTCACATTATAGCCTATAAAAAAAGATTTATACATATAATTATACACATACATAATATCCATTCAAATAAAATAAAGTTATAACACAGATATGTAGATATTCTCATTCAAATGCCATAGCTTGTATGTATGATAATGTAATCTTACCCTCGAATATGTTTTTTACCATGTCCATGATAGCACTCTTATAAAAGTCCTCTTGGCCAACATCAGGAGGTAAAACATAATTAAATGTAAATGCTTTTTCCGTATTACGTATAACAATCTGTGGTTCACCAGGAACAATATCCAAACATGCTTGACAGCCTCGTTCCAATTCACTTTTCACTAATGGACGGATACGTACAGCAACTCTAACTGTGTCGTCGCTCATCTGCAATAAAATAGGATTCGAGTTAAGATATCTTCTAATACAGGTTGATTGTTTCACGGATGAACAAAGTAATCCAGCAACTAAACATTGCCGCAGAAACTCTCCTTTCAGTATCATTAAACTTTTTTTCAAAATATATTTAACTTTATCGGAAATAATGCATACCGTTACCGACAAAAAAACTCGTAAATTATCGTATTCCTACAATTTAGAATGATTAATAAAGCAACAGTAATGTAAATGGGAAAAAGAACTTAACGCGTAAGGATAGGGAACTTACCGGCTCCGTAATGAAGATAAACATAATTACTTACCGCATTAAAGGCAATTACTTACTTTTAGTTCGCACGGCGGGAAACAACTAATCAAATTTATGCGTCAGATACTTTAACTATAGAACGACAATAATAATAGGAAAGAATTCATTCAAGTCTACTTCATCCAAACAGAGCCGTTTATAACAACCGTTGTCGATGCTTTTCAAATTCTGTATAGCCTCGCATAAGATATCGTACGCATGTCCCTTTCAGGGAGGTATTTTTAATGAAAATGAACCGCGCAGTGCCTACATGCGCATCCGGCATTAAGCATCCCTAAGAAATTTCCATGTATTTAAATAGTTATACTATATGTAGTAATAACACATAAAAAACAGCAAATAAAGCGATTACGATTGCTTGTAAGTATAACTTTATAAAATTACAATACAACAAAAATATATATATTTGACATACTAGTATAGATATGTGTGAATAAAAAAAAATTAACATCAAAATTACACGTCAGCTATAGAATATTATATTCACGTTAAATTTATAATAGTATATTTACAAAATGAAAAACTGTATGTATATTTAATTACACAGTTTCCAAGTGATTAACATTAAAATGTTGAGAATGTTTTAATTTCAAGATCATTGAAAATCTACACCAATGAACTTTACAAAAGGTGAATAACGATTATACCGCGCAAATTTATCTTAATTATTTGAACATCAATGAATGTTACATGAAATTTTATTATTGAACATTACACTGTGTATCCACTTTTCAGGGAATAGTGTACTTCTTGTACACCTGTTGCGGACAAATAATTTGATCAAATTAATGTGAAATAAGTGATATTTTTCTATCACCTTTTATTCAGCCTATAATATGGCTTTCAGATCACTCCTATATTTAAGGGACAATATGTGTAAATGGTAAGACTTGCTACAGTATCTAAATATATTGTTACGGATATTTGTAGTTTGAAATTATGTAATAGGGCATATATAATACTTATTTCAGTGTCTTAACAACTGTACAGTTTAAACCTAAATTATATAGAATTGAAGGATATAAACAAATTAGAAACATTAACAAATTTAGAAGCAAAACCAAACTATCAAAGACATCTGTAACAAATGGTTTACACAAAGGGCAATCCAATTATGGTTCAAGTTTAGGGAAATCATTTACCTTTACGATTATGGTAAATAAAACACTTATAATATAATTCCTCTACTAAATACATGAAGCTATCAACTAGAATATCAATGATATTTATCTTGAAGTAATCTAAGCAAGTAATCCATTTTTTTTACATTATAAGTTTCACTGTTTTCATCAACCCAGTTTAGTGGAACAACATTTATTGCTGCTGCCATTTGGGAGTATGAGAATATCAGAGAAAAAACCTATAGAATGATCAGAACTTACAAGCAATGGGGAATACGTGTTTGTATATTACAATATATTTAATATGTGCAGTAAGAGGTCTCTCTACTTGGTAGTACCTTGGAACCTTCGACTGCCAAGCATAGAATAGTTAAGAGATTCTCTATCACAAAAGCAAACATGTAGTTTATCAACATGTGGCATCATTCAAGAGGAGTCTGCAATTGTTCAACCGATTTGTTTGAGTACATTGTTGATTGATTTGTGAGGACAACTTTTAAATGGGCATCACGACTGCTAACTGAGAGAGTGGTCACGTAATTGCCAAGTCGAGAGATCTTACTGTATATACATTTGGAGTGTTCAATGGAAATGGCATTCAAAATTTTGGGATTTACATAAAATTTGACAAAAAGTTGTTCCTAACAAAGACTGATTAGGTTTTGGTGTGCAAATGAAATGTTTAACCACTAGAGGAGCGCCTATCTATCTGGTATATTGTACCTGTAAGAGCTTATTTTGTGCCATTGTAAAGAGACTTTAATATAGGGTGCTCTGTTAGTCATGGTATCAATAGAGTCACAGTGATTCTATGGTTAAAAATAAGACGAAATCAATCATTGTAGATAGTAAGTTTTCAATCGCACCATAAGTAGTATCATAGCAAGCCTTTTGTTACATGCTAGCAGTTGTCAAGGGGTCAAATTGTGCCACAATGTTACACAACTTAGATGACCTTTTTATACATCTAATCAGATCCAGAAATTTTGGTGTTACTCATTTGACACTCTATGCAAGAAACAATTCCTGTTATGTGTCATAACAATGTCAATTATCTGTAGCGAACAGGATGGAGGCGTACAGTGGAAGATTGGTGGAACAATTTATCGGAAGGAGAAAAAATGTTTGTTCCCATATGTTTTTTAAATGTGCTGGTATTCATGTCATGGCACATACCTGCATTTCGACCAGTAATGAATCGATTATTCTGTAGCAATCCAGCATCTGGTAAATAACATACCACAGTGCATGCATAAAAATGTACAGATACAAAAGAATATCAAATTGATTTTTTTGTTGTTATCAAGGTGCATTATGTTGGCCGATGCTATTGTTAACATTTTCTCACTACTCACTCTTCCATTTAATCATCAATATGTATGTATTATACAATTTCTCTACTATTGCTGTGTCAGCATTGGGTAGAGAACAATTTTTGGCACTGTATTTAACTAGCGGAGTGGTGTCTAGTTTTTCAAGTAGCTTGTATAAAGCTGTATTTGGTATAAAAAGTCCATCTTTAGGCGCAGTAAGTTCTACTGACAGTTAAAAATTCTTAATATTCTGTAGCAATATTTATATTAATATTAGGTGCTAATTTGTTATATAGTCTGGAGCATTGATGGGTATTCTTGGATTTATTTGCACACAATTTCCAACTACATATATGTCTATTGTCTTTCTGCCAATGTTGAAATTTACGGCAGGCACGGTACGTCGATTTAATTTTAGTTATATAAAACTCGACTTTATTAAATTAGATTATCTATCCTTTAGTAACCACTCTTATTATAATTAGGCCATTAAAGCAATGATGGGACTCGATTGCTTAGGATGTCTTATGCGTTGGCAGCGTCTTGACCATGCAGCACATTTGGGTGGTGCATTGTTTGGAATGTAAGTACATGTATATACAAACTTTGCCAAAATTTATACACTTTTGCATTGCATTTATTACAGATTTTGGCAAGTATGGGGTAATGCTAACATATGGCAAAAACGTGAACCAGTATTAGTGTTTTGGCACCAACTTCGAGAACCGCCTAGGTCTCGTTAATATTTTATTACTGTTACAGAAATAATATTTCGAAATTAATCTACATCATATATTTTTAATTTTATGAAAAATTGTAAAAATCAGTATAAGTGAAATTGTATAAAAAATAAATTTATTTTGTCTTTTGTAATAAGCGCAAATATCTGAAAATGAGAAAAATTAAGAAAAAACTCCATAACTGATTAATATTTTTATACCAAGTTCCTTTCTATCGTTATTGTTACAATAGTTAAACCTCGTATACAAAAGTACATTATTAAAATCTTCGATTTAATGGCATATATATTCGTGTGTAGAATCAATTAAGATTTAAGATATTTTACATGATGTTTAATATGATCTTCAATGAATGTAGATATAAAGAAGTAACTGTGATCATAGCCTTCTTGAAACCTGAGTACTAAACTGAATCCAGCATCTTTTGCAGCTGAAAGTAAATTTTCTGGCAGTAATTGACCGTCCTTCAAAAACTTATCTTCTTTCCCCTAAATAGATAACATATTTTATTTATCATAGGTTCTTATGTTACTTGTTTCAATGCTTACTATGTACCTGATCAATTAAAATATCCAAAGGGAGCCCATTATATCGCTTAATCAATTCTGTTGCGTCCCAATCTTTCCATTCAGCATTGCTTTCTGTTCCACCCAGATAACCCATAAAAGCTTTCTTGCCCCATGGACATGAAATTGGATTACTAATAGGAGCAAAAGCAGAAACTGTTTTATATAGTCCAGGATTTTTCAGTGCGCATATTAAAGCTCCATGCCCACCCATACTAAAAAGAAATTTTTTTTACATAAATTGGATGTGAAATGATTGGACGTCACTCTAGAAGTGAATTTTAAATAATTATGAACACGTTCACAACATCTGTAAGTATTGCTGGTTTCTATAAGCTCAATAAATTTAATCAAATCCCTGACTGCACTAAGCGAAAGTATGGAATCATATGAAACCAGTCATAAACTCATAAATTTTAAAAGCCTCTAACACAGACTGATTGTAACCAGTGAATCAGTAGTTGATATATCAAAGTATATCAAAAGTTGCGAACGTGTAAAATGACTTATTTTTGTTTTACCTATGACCCATTATAGACTGTTTGTCTGAGACAATGGGAAACTTCTCATTAATTAAAGCCGGCAGTTCCTTGGTAACATAACTGAACATTCTGTAATTCTTCTTCCAAGGTTCATTCGTTGCATCAACATAGAAACCAGCGCCTGTTCCAAAATCCCAATCGTCATCTTCACTGGGTATATTAAGATTGCGAGGACTTGTATCAGGCGCAATTAAAGCTACACCATGTTCGGAAGCACATCTTTGTGCACCCGCTTTCTGAATAAAATTAGCTTCTGTACATGTTAAACCAGACAACCAGTAAATAACTGGCACAGGTCCTTCTTCGACCTGTGGTGGAAGGAAAATCCCGAAATTCATTTTACATCCTAGTTCATGGCTGTATTATAACAAAAAAAATTTCTTAGTTTAATCAAATAGGTTTTGTGGTTTACATAATAAAAACATAAAACTTCAATACCTTTCGTGCGAATAGATTTTCTGCACTCCACCGAAAACTTTATTACTAGACACTTCGGTAATATCTGGCATCTGGAAGTGTTTCGTAATTCTCAAATTAATCAAATAAGTATTATTTAATTATTTCTAATATTTTTATTTAAATATTGTTAACATTTCAGATGTTAAAAGGTTAGATACCATTTGATGATAGAGCGATATCACTCGGCGTTAAAGAATCTCGTTTAATTGCAAATAGAAACTGAGAAAGTTAATACTTTTATATTAATTGTATTTCTCATTATTTCCCATTAAGTAAAATATCTGAAATTAAATGTTCACATTATTTTGAACAACGTACCTTGGATAGTGAAATATTATGTAGAATACCTACACTTTCCTGCAAACTTTAAATGGTTATCTGAGTCGAGGTATAATAAAAGTAATCAGTTGTGTGTTATCAAATAAATTGATAATAGTTTCCTTAACATATTGGTGCGCGTTAAATTTCTACCGCTCTTAAGTTATTTTCAGATTTTAGTAGCAAAACATGTAGTAACAGTGATTTACACAACCGGATTTAATAATACTAAACGATTTGTATGTTTGTAACTCTTTCTCTCTATCACAGATAATTCCATTAAGCTTTGAATTACTTCTTTTAGTAGCATTTATAATTTCCATATGTATATTTTTCTTTCTTAAGATACTTATATAGCTATTATGGACAAGAATTAATAAAGAAAGGAATGAATATACAATAAGAGATCATTTTAAAATGTTTTTTTTGCTGATTGTGCATGAATAGTCTTTACAGATGGTTGTTTCGGTTTCATGTTTTTTTTCAATGAACTTCTCGGTGATACTACTGAAATAATATATTATGATGTTAATAAATTATGTATGATTTGACAGAAATCATGTGTCCTATAATAATGACAATTTTTTTTTTAGTTATAAAGTATATGACTATGATATTTAAATCTTTATATAACATACGGTCAAATTCAGGTTCTATATTGACAACATGTCCAATACTTCCTTTGGTTGATCCATGAACGCTTCCACGACTTATACTTTTAGGTGGACATGTTGTTGAGTTTGTATTACTATGAGATCGACTAGATCCCGACAATTGATTGAACGATATGGATGGTAATTCTATATTTTGAGCAGCTAGGAGTTTTTTCACATAGCCCTCAGTTTCTAGATGTTGAACTGAAAATTCTGCAAGATCTTGTAAAGCAATAGAATTTTGTTCTTGGAGTTCACGTAGTTCTACTTCTTCCTAAAGTATAAGTAAATCAAAATAATTTTACCAAGTGTGTGTTGTACATTCAGCTCAATATTTCAAATAGTTTACATACTACTTGCATAAGTATAGTTGAATCTTTTGAGGAACCGCTCATTTGATTAATATTTTTCTTAACATTCTGCAAATTTTTATCAGCTCTCGATATTTTCTCCTTCTGTTCATAAATTTGTTGTTTTAAATCAGCCAAATATTGATTTTTACTTTCCTTGCTTTCCTGAGCTTCATCTATGACTTTAAGAATCTGTGTGTAGCTATTTTGTACTTTCTGGAGGAACCGTATTATCTTACAAATTACTGTACATCTTGGAGTCATGTTTTGTTAAGATGATATGAAATTAAGGATGTTTTAGAATACCTGCATGTCTTCAGTTAAAGATTGTAATTCTTCCTTTTTTTGCTTCAAATTGTGCTCTGCATTTTGCAGTTCCTCATCTAATTTCTTATGTTCCTCTACTTCCAGTTTATTTTGATCATCTACAGACAAACTTACCTTGTATTTGTCATTACAAATGTTTATCACTCTTAATGTATTTTCCATAGCTTGTATTTCTCCTTCAGTCTTTCTAATGGCTTCGTCTAGTTTATCACCTTGTTCTTGTAAGAGGTACCTTTCTTGTGCACTTTGAATTTTTAAATGCATGGTATTTATCGGCATACCATCAGCAGTGGTACCTAATAATGCCAAGGAATTATCGTGCCTTGCTTGTAATTGCTTTACACGTATTTTTCTTTCAACTATAGCACATCTCAATTCAGAGCATTCACTTTCAACAACCCTTTTTTGCACGATTAAAGATTCCTTTTGTACTGTAATTTCAGCTTTTCGTTCTCGTATTGCCTAAACAGTTTTACAAATTTTAAGATTATTCTTTGAAATTCTTTAATATCTTTACTATTTGTACAAACAGCATTTCTCAAGAAACTTACAGCCTCCAATTCAAGCCTGTATCTTTCCAAATTATAAACATTATTTCCAATATTAGTTATTATTTTTTCCATTTGCGATACTTTTAGACGTAGCATGCTTTCTTCTACTTGCTTCTCTTCATAACGATTTTGAGCGGATTTTAACTCCTTTTCTCCAGCATTCATGAGAAGGACAAGATCTTGTTTTTTATTCTTTAGGTACTCTAATTCGTTATTATCGTTCGTAAGACTACTGGACATTTTTTTCATATCATCCTAAATAACATATTCAATTCAATTCAAAACAATAACATATTCAAAAATATACATTGGAAAATACATGTATGCAGAAATAGATATTGTATGCAAAGTAGATCAAATAGCTATTTGAGGTAACATACTTCTAACTTTGCAATCTGTTTTTGTAATAACTTGGATACTTTTGTCTTCTCAGATAATATATTCTGAAGCTCTTCGATTTTATTTTGCTTCTTCTCAGCTTCAACATTATCATGGTCATGCCCTCTTAATCTGTCCAACTTCATCTCAGACTTTTGGACTTCAAATTTTACTTGGTACCATACCTCCTTCTTGTCTTCCAAAATTTGTTCTTCTTTAGCGTACAATTTGTCCAAATATTCGAACATTTTAAATTCCTTTTCGTACTGCATCTTTAAAATTTTGCTTTCATTGCTCAAATCTTTTATTTGGTTCAGTGCACGCAAATTAGCTGTTTGTAAACGATTCATTTCCTTTGTCATCTTAAATTGCTTTTTCTGTTGTTCCTATAATTATTTTAATGAATTATTTTATGTTATTTAATAATTAATATATTATAATAAATACCTCGATCATATCCTCCAGCTCTTTTGCTTTTCCCTCTATATCTGCTTTTTGATTGTTAATATCTTCTAATTTTGTAGATAAATCAATTATTTGTTCCTCTACTTTTTCCATTTTTATATATTTCGTTTTAATTTGAGACTCCTTGTGTTTTATGTCAGCTCTTACTTGTTGTAAGTGTTGCGTTAATTCTTTCATAATGTTTCTTTGTATAACAAGCTGAATTTAAAAAATATATAAGTTTCCTATAAGGAAATGTTTATCAATCATATATTTGCCTCATAAATTCTCACCTGATTATCGTATGAGCTTAGTATTTCTTTTATTTTAATTTGTTCTTCTTTCATTTGAGCAAAGTTTTTTTCCAATTTCTGAATCGATTCCTGTACTTGTCTATTATTTTCAATTTGTTCCGTCAAGAATTTCTCTGATTCTTCAATTACTTTTTTCTTATCTTGTGAGGCTTCGTGCAACGTTTCAATTTCCTATTGAAAATAACTTTTAATAATTACAATACTGTGCAGTAACATCAAAATTCGATAGAACTTAATAATGGTATTCGAGGGAAATGTACTTTATATTTCAAATAATCAAACTTTTTAGAATGTGTTACCAAATTTTATACAATTCTATCTATACCAATGTACCATTTTATATAAAATATTGATTAATAATTAATCAAATTAATCATACTTGGAAAACTTTTTTTATATCATCATTTTTTTGTTGTAGCATGATTACACTCTCTTTCCATTGATTAAACATTTGCAGATATTCTGATAATGCTTGATCGTATAAAGTAGATGTTCGGCCAAGAATAATTTCCATCTCTTGTGATTCATTAGTTGTTTTAATTATTGCTTCACGATATGTCTGTAATTCTTTACTGAGTTTCTGTCTTTTCAATTCCAAGTCCTAAGTTAGGATAACAAAACCAGGAAAATAAGAAATATTAGCCATTTTATATATCATACAATTTATAATCATATTCAAAATTCTTTTACATCTTTTTCACCTTATATTCTTTTAAATCTTCTTTCATATATTGTTCTATTAATTGATTGTTATCTTCATTTTTATTCAATATATCTTCCATTTCTTGTAAATTTTTCTCATCATATTTAAGCGTATCTTTCGACGTTTCGATCTTTTTCGTTATTTTTTCTAATTGTTTTTCAACGTTCGTTACCAGCTCGTTTACTTCTTTCCATTCTTTTTGAAAATTTCGCGCTTCTTGTCGAAGGTTCGATTCAGTGCTACAACTTAATCGGTAATAATGATCTTCAGTTCTAAGTTGTGCCGACTGAGTGCTCAAAAGTTTTTTATTCATATCTTGTTCTGCCATTAAGTTGCTAATATGTTTTTTCATCATTTTCATTTTTTCCTCCGTAGAGACAAGTTTTAGGTTTAAATTCTCTTTCAATTTGATTTTCCTTTCAATCTTTTGGACAGAATTATTATTATTATTAGTATTATAAAGTAACATTAGTTATTACTATGTAAAATAATAAATTAAATAGTAATATTAAACTATTCCTGATTAATTAATTGCAAGATAATGCCATTCGTATTTCATATTCAAATCTGTATTTAATCATGCTGCCGTGCTAGAATTTACTTAAAGGGTGCGACAAATGCAAACAAAAGAATTTGTGCATATACGAAACGAGTGAAATAGCATAAATGATTTGATTACTTCTTCTTGTAATTGTCTGTTTTCTTCATTCGCTACTGGTATTCGAAATCCATCTCCCCATCCTAATTCATTTAAAACTGTCTCTATGTTGTTGTGTATAGCCATGATTAGGTTCGGTTCTCTTTTTAAATAACTCTCTAAAAATAAATCGAATTGTATTTCGAAGATTTAATATAAGAAAGAAACGTTTCTAATCTGCCGTCATAGCAACCTCAGGCATATGCATATAAATACATGTACACATATGTATACACTACTGGCTGCAATTTGTGTATAAGCAGCTACCGCATTTGTATTCGGCATTTTAAATTACAAATTTAAAAGTTTCTATTAATATTTTATCATATCTAAATCTCTATATATTTTTCGTATTATTTTACTGTTATAAACATACATTGGTTCCTTTCAACGGCAGATAAACTTTAAATTAAACGTTCAGGTTTGCCGCTATTTATTAGTTTGGCACTTTCTACGAACCGAATTCTAAGCAGATTGTGCAGGTACGGTATGATTAATTAGAAAAATTAGTTTGTAGAATGCCAAAATTATGTAAAATATTAAGGACAGAGGGAAATAATGTATTCACATTACGTTCATAATGAAAATATAAGAAAAACTCCTGCCCTGGCAAGTGTACCTAAATTTTTGCTTACTGTTTGATATAGCGCACACATTGTACCAAATTTTAGATTTATTTAAGAAGATATTATTCTATGTACAGGTTTCTCCTACTGGTATATATTTGTTAGCCCCTTGATTTGTATGCAAAAATGTGCTACTTTAAAAATGCAGTTCTCATAACATTCTTTGCAGTGTGATAATTTTTACCAGACTCCATAGTAGTCTAGTAATTTTATTGATAATGTTACTTAAACTGTATACATCACATTGACACATAACTAGATATAGTGAAAATGAGTTAGCTGTGTTTGACGTGAGTTGCGAATAGAAAAATATTGGATAACAATGGCGGACGAAGAACTTCCAGCGGGTTGGGAAAAGCGTTTAAGCAGATCTACTGGTACGTAAATTTATGCAATACTCGCCAAATAATTTTCAATGTTTTCGCGTAATTTATTTATTTACTTTGGTCGGTCTGTATAATTTACGGCATTTCATTATATCGACCCTAGTGCGGTACCTTCGGCCGGCATTTTTCTGCATAAATAATGTTACGTTCATTATAATGTTATTATTATAAATATGAATGACATACACTCATCAAAGCTTAAATGATGTATGCGTATGTCTTTTTATTCATAATATTATAACTATTTCTGACACTAATATACAGTATTAAACGCATTGAAAAATTTGCAATTGGTCTATGTCAACATTTTTTGTAATTTAAAAGGACGGTTTGTAGTTTTTATAGCACAGATAACTTATGATCGATTAAATTTAATGTTACGAATAATTTACACGGTTAATATCTCTACAAATATTTCAATGTCTCGTAAAATGATATAAGTAAGTGCAGTGTGCATAATATACTTTGAACTAATTTCTTTTTATAGGGCAGCATTATTATTTAAATATTTATACTAAAGAAAGTCAATGGGATAGGCCAGATAAACCAGCTGATCCAGCTGGAAATAACAAAGGAGATGGTCCAGAAGAAGTTCAGTGTTCACATTTATTAGTAAAGCATTCAGGTTCTAGGCGCCCATCTTCCTGGCGAGAAGAGAATATTACAAGATCAAAGGAAGAAGCTCTGGAACTTATTAAATGTAAGATGCAACAAATTTTATATTTCTCAGCTACATATACAGAGTGATCTGCTCGCAAGCGGACTAAAAGATAGAACTGCTAAATAGGCCTTTAAGACAACGCAGTGTCTGTATACAGGATCTGCAGACTTTGCTTTCTATCATACAAGACACTGGAAATCATCTATGTGACATATCACACATGTTGTTACAACTGGATCGCTGACAGCATTGTCTTTGGGTCTGTTAGCGACTGGATCACCCTGCACAATAATGGTTTTTGATATGTGTTTATAACCGTATTCCCAAACTTAGCTTACAGAGAACAAATAGTTTCTGGGAAAGCAACATTTGCTGAACTTGCTTCAAAATATAGCGATTGTAGCTCAGCTAAGCGAGGTGGGGACTTGGGACCATTTAGTAGAGGTGCAATGCAAAAGCCTTTTGAGCAAGCAGCATTTGCCCTTAAAGTTGGTGAAATGTCTTCGCCGGTTCACACAGATAGTGGTATCCATATCATCCAGCGAACAGCATAAAAAATGCTAATCTCAAATAAAATATTAAATTTTAAGATATAGTTTCTTCAATTTTGATGGTAAAATATGTTTACAAAGGATAGGAGATTGTCGTATTTACAATCAGGCTCATATATGGTTACTTACAATATCAATGGATTTCTTTGTGTGGACAAAATATATGTGAATCACATTTCTTTTTCATAATTCAATAGCTAGGTATATATTTATGTCTTCCAGCAAGTTTAGATAATGTAGTACATTGCAAAATTTTTATTGAATTTACTTGTTCACGGGCCCATTGTTTTATTATGTGTACTTGTACACAGTGAAGGAAAAGAAATTTTCTGAGAATTACACAGGAAGAAAATAGATAATTGTAAGCATTTGTGTACATGATAAAGAATATTTTTTAATCTAACTTGCCATCCTTACATTCCTTAAATTTTAGGTAAATCTTGCGTCAGATTAACAATTGTTTTTATTACATCTTCTTCACTTTAAAAATATAAAATACTCTATTAAACATGTCCTATTTTTTCCTTTTTATTTTCTTGAAACATAAGAAACTTTCATTTCACATGTCAACTTAGTAAGTCATTTTTTAATATTTATAAGGTTCACAAAAATAAAGAGCATGGCAGATGAATTTTGTTGCACGTTCCTGTATTACAGTAAGCAATCTGTTTATTAATTTTAGATGTAGCGTCTTTTTAAGGTGGGTTCAAATATAGACAAGCAATTTTTATACTTTTAGCATTATTCCATTGGTTTTGTAAATGGATATACTACTTCTTGGAATACAGAAGACATTTATAAATGATTTAATTCTGGCATTTTAATTGATTTTCTTTTTTTTTTGTAAGTGAAAGCACAATTATTGTATGTAATAATAGAATTTTTATTTGTACTGATTTCCAATATTGTTACAAGCCACTTCCCTTAGTCGTAAATAATATGAATATTTGTATATTTCTAAAATTTGTTAGATGTTATACATAAATGTGTTTTAAAGATTATTTAAAATTAATAGTAAAATGTGGTAAAGGTATCTCGTACATACTTTTCGTCCTCTTTAAATGTTACTATGAACATAATTTTTCAAGTGAAAAACAGCATAAAAACAAACTTATTCAAGGGACATTACCATTTGCAACATTCATGATTTTTCTAGTCTACTATTCATGCTGAGAATTTTCTATGTTTCTAAAGACTGTGAATATTTGTGGTATACATTCTACTTATTATTATAATAAGATTATGCGTTATAATTGTAATAATTATTTCTAAATATTATTTAGTTTAAAGTGCATTTAATTTAATATACGTGTATATACGATATGTATGCGTGAAATACTTCGTTCCTCACAGATGTGTTACAATCTAAATGTAATGCTAATATATATAATACAATGCATTTATCGACATTATGGACGCAGCACATTTTAATATCTATAACATCTCGATTTTTAAAATACTACTACTATACTACACGAACATTTTTTAATTACGCCCATATTTTATCGTTATTTATCAATAAACTACTATTTTTTCGATAATACTAGCCGTGATAAATGCATTATTCTATTAAAAAAATGTACATGCATAAATTTGCGAGAAACAATGAAATACATTACAAACATTACACAATGCAGTTCATTCATTTGTGTCTGAAAATAACTGACCAATCTAGCAGCATTATTTTTTCTGTGCAATCAGCTGAATAGAAACGAGGTCCTTACCCATGGCATTCAATATATTATAACAATATAAATCGAAATAATACAGGAACGAATTTATTATTAATGTACTTGCTGTTTGAGCAGTACGTTATCTGTTATTTATACATATAGTATAGTGCCACAGAACCGAAGGAAATCCGTCATTTAATCGCTTCCCTTTCAGCTAGGAACCCCACACGAAACTTGGTTTAAATCATTATATAATCACAAGTATGAGCGTGTATTCGTTTATACAGGGGGTCAGAATATGATTGGCATAATGTTCTGGAGGACGTTGCATGTCCACACGTTCTATTCGCGTTAAATATAAACGATTATCGTGGTTCAGTAGGTCAGCTTAAACCTGACGAGTCTGTACCACATTCTTTCTAGTTCACTTTCTTTCGGCAGCACAATACAAAAGATGCTGTTGGATTAGGTCGTACAAGGAAAGAGATATCGTAAACGGTCTGCGTTAAGACCCGTTATTTTGTGCCTTTCGAACGTACCTTGAATTTCTTCGTCGTTTTCCTTTTTTGTTATCATTGTACCTATATACATGTATGTAATTGCGTGCATTAATCGCGTGGCTGTCATTAGATGGTATGTGGGCTATTCTTAGAGCAAATATCATTACTAATGGTAGAAGAAACTGAGAAATACTAACTTTGTTTCATCTTTAGCTAACATCAATATTTTTCGTTCTCATTTTAAAATAGCTTTAATACACTTCACGAATGCAATGTGTTTTATCGTCTCTTGTAACAAAAAACGGGATACAAAAGTAAATGTAAAAAAAAGGGAGTAAGTAGTTTTGCAATATGATATACTTATGACGCACGAATACAATGAAACTGAATATCATTAGTGCACCGGATGGAATATACGCGGATCTTAATTAACTGCTTTGCTAAATTTGCTCAATTAAAATGCGTTGCTTGTATGCCATCCAGTTTTAACCCCTTTTTATTTAAACTTATATTTAGATATCTTCAGTTCAAGTTACTGGATACGGTGGCAAAAATAGATAACGATTTTTAATGAAACTGTAATTCTAAGGAAAAAACTACAGGTGAATATTCCTTTATTTCATAATTGATTAGTATCTTAGTATTCTCTAATATTATTGTTTATTTAGTTCGAAGTATATATTTTAGCATTACAAAATTATATGATATAATTATTAAATTATTAAGAACAATAATGTTACCAAAACTTTGTGTGTAGGGATAACAGTTTTGTTTTGCAATAAACTGAACTTTATATTTGATAATATTTTCGATTGCCTAATCAATAATTGAAATTTAGTTTTATGTGATTTAATTAGTAATAATTATAATTGGCAATCGGTAATTGGTATAAACATGGTAATTTTAAATGTACTGAGGAAGAATATCATTTTTATAGTCGTATATAATAATGTCTATTCCATAAAAAACGATTACTGATTCCTTTTCTTAGATCATTTTGTAAAAACTCATAAAACCAGCTACAGTATATCGTTCCAAACGTTTTAATTGCGATGACCTTTCTGAAAGTATCGCTAAATATCTCTAAGTTTAATTATTTACATTAATTTATCGCTATATGTAATTTAAATTGACGTAAATTATTTCATCACTCCTACGTCGAAATTACTTCTCTATACGTCAGCGATTGTGAACGTATATCTTATTTCAGTAAATAGTGAAATATTTCACAGCGATCAAATCTCTCATAACTTATGAAAGTTACACAACGAAGGAAACCTCGAAATTTGAAAATATAAATTTTAATAGATGATAATGTTAAAAAGACTTTAATTAGTTGTAATCACTTTAATTTGACTAAACGTCATGTTCAACATTTCCATGAAATTAAATACAAAAGCTGTTACATTTTACAGAAGTATTCAGACTTTGGTATTTATGTATTATTGCAAAATTTTTCAGCGAATTGATTCATTTTCACCTCATTCCCGTAAATATTTGTACGAAAGATTTGATTAACCCCGTTGCTCGTGCTCAAACCGTTTTCTATTTTTATTCTCATATTTATATTCTGTGCTTCTGATTGATGCTAACGATGTTACATGATTGTTTCAAATAATGTTAGTCGATCTTGAATAAAAATCGTAGTACGATATGTCCGACATTTAAATATTTGGAGATTCTTTCGAATGGTACCCGTGATCGATAAGAACAAAATGTGGTGGCTATCATGGGGTGTAATAGTAGATCTGGAATATAAAATCTTGGCTTGTGAAATTCATACGTTTGGAAGATATAAGTCTCTAATATATAAATAAATTATGAAGCATAAATTAATATATGAAAAAGTATAATAATATGACAGATAGATGTACATTTATTGCTCTTGAGGTTTTGTCAACAAAATTTTTCTTTCAAATATGTACATACCTTTTTGTGTAAACATATTAAAGAGAGAAATACAAATTATTTGTATTATTTGTATTAACATTTTTATATTCAACTGCGCGAAAGATATATTCATGCGTGCAATCTGTAGCATGCTACATAATCGGAAGAATTCATAGAATAAGGTTTCCGGCTCATGTGCTTTCTTGCCTCTACCCTAATTTAAAAAAGATATTTTTTTCACCATCGATTCTGTTATCAGCGCCAAGATACGTATAACAAGAGTTGATAACGAGACGATTCAACGAAAGTACAAATTTTATCTGATAGGTGTGTTTTAACAGATAGAATTAGTGAATGCTTTGTAAAGAATGACGTTTATTTAAACAATTTTCACGATCTATAGAACACAGGTCGGCAATTAGTGTAGTCCTCGTTAACAAATCTAAATAGTAATACCGTTCAAATATATGTATAATAACTAAAACTGCAAAACAAGCGACGAAGGTAAAAACAATAGAATGATAAGGCCTGTTTAGATGATAGCAGAGTATTTGTGTTCTCCAAATTGATTTTTAAGTACTTTACTTTTCCTATAGATAACTATGTACGTATGCAATAGAATCCTTAAACCTTTGAGATTTATACAAACTGCATGCAACGTACAGTTCCAGCTCAGATCAAGTACATATCTATCATTTAAGATAAGCGCGCTGTACAAACAATTCAAATAGATTATTTTATACACACACATTTATATACACACATTTATACACACATTTATATACACACACATTATACATGTTTATATAGGGTTATTTTATTTGCGCAAATTGAGTGCAGTTTAATTGCCGTTAGACTATATTTTATTAAGTATGATTCATATGTATAAGTATTTCCCACGAAATTAACTACTGATAATAAAATGACGCTTATCTCGAAATGGATTATGGACAATCAGTGTACGAATACTTCTGGGGCAGATTGCATTTCTAAATTTTGCATAATGGACTATGTTATTGTTGCGAAAAAATTATAAATAGTTATTGACTTATGTTCGATAGTTTACAGTTGCTCTACTGAAGGTACTTTTTAGTTATTACCAGAACGATAAAATCCTTATTGTATTTATTTATTTATTCGTTCAGTTTGTACAGTTAACAGTTTACCATTTTTCGAATACTAATAATCCTCTTCTTTTTAAGCCCGAAAATGAATAAACCGGAGATACGTCCAGGCCACTAATATAGTCTACGTGAAAAAAAATGATTGTTAAGAACAGTACAAAGACCACTTTAAATGATTGTACATATGTAGTTTGCAATTAGCTAGTAGACGAAACTTGAATCCGAAATGCTACACAATATTACAGTTTGTGTGTCTTAAAAATTTGTTTCAGTCTAAGTATATGCAACGTGAATGCATATCTCACAATGAGTATTGTAAAAGACCGATTTGTTAATGTTTGTGTTAGAAGAATTGTCAACTTAAAGTGTTATAACAGTTTCGATAAAAGCATCCTTTCATTTACGTATAACTTCATGAGAATTATTTAAACTATGCTCTAAATAGCAAGCTCAGTTTTAAACCTTCTACATAATTTTATAAGAGTTGATAAGAAAATAGAAATTGTACTACAACACAGTTATAAGATAATTCATTCTTTGTCTCTTATAAAATAATTCGCCTGATACATTAATAAATAAGAAATCATGAACTCGACCCAATTTTTGTATAAGCGTTATCTACAAATGCACATGTATTCATATTATGTATGCACTATTGTCTTTGACTATTCCTGATCTACGAAAAAGCAATAATGGACAAGTGCTCATTCTATATCATTTTACTTAGTAAATTTTAAAGATAAGACAAATATTAAACTATGTACAATTCAGACACAAACGACTATATACTACTGTCCTTTACGAGTTCTTTTTCATGCTGCTATAGAATGATTGAACATTGTGGGAACCCTTCTACCGTTCACAGCGCATCAAACTTGAAATGAAGGGTCGGTTGCAACGTTAGAGAATTTAAATATAATTGGTCCCATTGCACAGACGAGATATCTCGTCGGTGCCCATTGTACGGTTACGATGTGCATGCATTATTATACAATGGACGTTTACGTAATATTAGTTACTAACTTTTTGAATGAAACAAAACAAGGATAATATCAAGTATCATTTCTGTCCGCTAACAATAAATTAAAAAGATCATTCATTCAAATCGGTCATTCAAGTTAGACATCGATCGTGTTCAATAATAAGGAAGGTCAATAATAGTTTGCGACGTTGGTAACGTAGTTGTTCTACTCTTATCACCGAGAGTCGCTTTATATAAAAGATAATTGGTGGAAAGCACAGTTTCTATTCAATAGGGAAAAATGTATTTTCCACTAGAATAGTTCTTAATGTACCGATACAAATATCGTTGTTCTACCAATCATATTTATTTCCATAATATTATGCCAAGGAATACACGATCAGGGAACTGTTGCTTGAAACTTTCATTGGATGACCACGCACGATTTCTTACAGCCTTGGATAAGTTCATAAGTTACGTCATTGAAGGATAGTCGGGAATAATTTCCATGAACGGTTCGTGACTGGTAAGCATCCCGGTGACGAGCGGGCAGACGAGAATTTTCCGGCATATAACGATCAAGTGGACCTACGATCACATCGAATAATGAGTTTCGTAGCTAGAGGTGGGGAATCGTAGCAGTCGAAGAGCGCGGGGTAAGCGACGCGTGCGCCGAAGCGCTCCTCTACATAAATATCGCAGCCGCGCTCTTGCGCTAGTAACACGGACCGTGCTATCAGACGCTCATTGCCTTCACGTCAGTGCCTTTTAACTCTTCACAACATAATATCATAGGACGCGACGCGGGACTCCGCTTCAAGACCATCGATCAAACGATCATCTAGAACACCAGCACTCTCTCTCTGTATATACATAGTCGCTGGATCAGCAATAACAACGGTGAGTAACCACAGATTTATTTTTCACTGTGCATTGGCGGTTTCATCGATTGTCGATCAACGTGACGCGTGCTTACTCCGAAAAAAAATAAAAGATTTTTTTATATGTCGCTCACAATTAATGGATGAAATTTTTTCTCTCGGGGACGTTATTTTTCTTGTATTTGCGCAAAAGTGACGATTTCGAAATTACAGTCTAACAAACCGAAGCTTTGTTCTCTCGTTAAATAAACACGATTTGGGTGTCGTTTTGTGGAATTTAATGCACTGTCGCGACGAATCGAAGGAAGCTCCCGTATTTAAGATTGTTGTTAAACTTGAATGATGTATTATACCAATGATAAAAAAGATTGTTGCTAAATATAAGAACATACGATGCATTGTTAGCAAAATGAATGAGCGTTCCTTTGCTCGTACAGTGGTGGGTAATTTTTGATTAATGTTGGCGACGAATGAAACATCGCTGCCCAAGTGACAGTCACTGCATTTGCGAAGATTTTCAAGTAAAATATTAAGTTCGGTTCACGCATTATCGTACGTTCTCTCTGTATGGTACAGTAGGTGATTGAATTATTATGAGCAAGAACCTTTTGTTCATAATATCTGGATATACAAATTCTCTATATTTTGATATATTCGTAACAGTCTTTTATTTAATCAGTGTACAGTAGCTGTACAATCAGTCCCATAAGTACTGGTACTCTAACCGCCTATACAAGAAATTAGTTGAAATAAAGTATTTAAAAGTAGATTAAAATTCATATATTTTAGTTATTAATTGCACAATTTTTTGTAGATTTTAAGTATTGTACAAAGAATAAGTTAATTATTATTTCGCTTGGCATAGTGGGAAATGTGTAATTACTTTGTATATCGCGGTACGGACATAAGATTGTGGTCAATGCGTTTTCCTTTATTCGATATGATAATGACAATCGATGACAATTAAAAGTCCAATTGACCCGTAAATATATACAGGCAATTACATCTTTTTTGTATTTTTTTGTGGTAATAGATGCTCACTTACATGTATTGCACGAAAATTGTTACAACTGTTTAACAGTAAAGAGTCACATCTGAACATATGGTTTACAACAGACACGATTATCTGCTGGCAAGTCGAACAAAGAATGAACTCAGGAGTGTCTTGCACTCTGTACAGGACAAAAGAATCCCGTGGTTCATAGTAATGCATTGTTTATTGTATCGCGAGGATAAATTTTTCGTTCCAATAGATAAAGTTGAATCGTTTCAATATTATATGCAGGCCTTAGTCGTAATTGTTTCTAGTAAAACTGAATAGAATTTTTTCGTGACCTCTCAAAACAATGGGACTTGTTTAACAATCGAGTAGAGTATCTTACTTTTCACACGTTTCTAGTAGCGAAATAATATTTATTATTATAACAAATTTGCATTATGGCAAAAAGGTCTGCATGCTGTCATATTTTGCTGGTACCTAATATTTTATAGTAGGCATGATGTAAACATGGAGAGGAAACGCGAATTTCTGATAATCTCACTTTGTAATAATTGTAATTTGCATTTATCTGCAATAATTATAATAATTATCTAGTAATATCACAATTTGTGATCTTATTCCAAAGTCAATTTCCTTTTACCATGCTAGAGTAAACCTATTTATTTGAAGTACATATTATTAGGATAATACCAGTTACTACTCGAACATTCCAAATGCAATGGAATTATACTGCAATTAATTGGAGTATATATCTCTTTCTTGTGTCCTCGTTTTTCCTTATAAATCCTCGGATGAAGTTATTTATAATCCCAGATATTGGATGATTGCATAAGTTCGTACCCGATTTGAAAATAAAACATAAGTTATATTCTTATATTATATTTGTTATATTCTTGCATTTAGTTTGGTAAGTAGCTCAGAATATTGGTCGGATGTAATTACTTCACCAGGTGGAAGCAGCTCGAAGAAAATTATTCACCTGCAATCCCACCAAACAGACAGCAACATCTGCATTCTTTATTTTCAAATCGGGCACGATCTTATGCAATCATCTAATATCTCCATATTTTGTATTATTTGTATCCTTTGAACATTCCTTTGTTCTGCATGGCTTATATCTCTGCTATCTGATTTGATAAATAGTAGAAAAATATCTACGTTGTTCCATATTTTCAATTCCTTAATCTTACTATTGGCATTTATATCTATTTGAACAAAATACATTATTCTCGATGTATCTGTAATTAGTAGTTCTTGTTTATTTCATAAAAAACAGTATTAATTGCAAATTGTACTCTACTAAAGTTGAAAGAGTTAAAAACGCAAATGTTTGGAGTACATACTTATACATGATGTTCTGTATTCACTTCAAACTAAAGTTAAAATAGAATTGTACAGCTTGAATTTCTATTTAAATCAATTCCTACTCCATCGAAAAAAATTGCGCACAGAAATAATTAACTAAATCTTCCTTCCTCTTTTACTTACACGTGTTGCGAAAAAATTAAACAAACCTTACATTCAAGTTTCAATTTCCATTCTGCTGATCATTTCACTCCCATTCTGAACGAAAAAATAAAAATTAATAGGCACTCCTTTCACTCAAATTTCCCAATAGAATTACCCCACTTTCTCATTTTTCAAGTCGACTTTTACAAATTTTACCAACACACTTGAACGATCTGATATCATCTCGATTACACCTTCCATGCATTTTAATCGATTCGTGTGCAGCCTGCCTGTAGGATTAATAGCCAGCTTGTGAAAGACACTGTCCTACATGGTTAAAATAGAAGTTGTCGAATTGTATGAAATTTTCATTCAGCGTATCGGCAGTTTGCATTTCGACCGATTACAAGCCGAATGTATCTTCAGGAACGGAAAATATGATGATACATGTACCGCTTACAAATTGCTCATACTAAATCGTAAAAAAGCTTAGCACAATACTTGAGAACGTTCGTGTTGGCGGGAAAAAAATAAACATGACGGCTACATATTTGGTTTTTATTCGCTCCAAATATTGTTTGTACACATAGACGCTGGAAAGAAATTTTGCGGTAAGCGCCACACCCGTTAAATTTATAATGTTAACGATATTTATTGCTCTAATAATAATCTGTTCATTATTTGACGCTAACAATCTTAAAACAATTTTTGGATAAAAAAAGGAATTAAAGGTTAGTCAGTTTTTCCTCAAAATTCATGATTTCTGTCTCCACGGTAAAATTATAGTTTTTGTATTTACAGCAAAATTGCTTTCCAGCATCGATATATAACAATTCCATATATTTGCAGCAATTCTTTCGAAATTGTGATTAACGTTTTCCCGTTTGCAATAATCGCGAGAAATTTTCCTGCTTATAATCTTATCTAATGAGCAATTATTCTGGTTACTACTTGCTTTGATGAAAGAAGCAGTCTGAGGAACGAAAAGAAATTTATATTAGATAATGTAAAATATGTAGATGCTTTTAACGTCCAAGTAACTAATTAACTTCACGATAATTAATGAAGCAGAAGATTTTTGTAACCATTCTACTGGCTGGATGTTTTCGCTTTGTGAAAATATAAAGTTTATTCAATTGCAGTTATATGCATAAAAATATTCATATTATTCAGGATAAGAATGATATTTGCGAAGCTGATAACAAAAAGTTAGTGATGTACAGGGGTAACAACATTAAGAAAGAATATCAGTAAAAGGCTCACAATTATTGATAAGTACACATATACTAAATTGCACGCCTAATAAATGTCTCTGTGTCACGCAATACTACAAATCCTCTACGTACTTTGCTATTCCTTTCTTTAATACTTATATTATGGTTATTATATAAAATTAACTAATGCTAACCAAAAATTATTCAACAATTAAATATTTAAATCGATTTAAATAATTCTTAAGTTATAATGAAAAGTTATATTCTTTTTTACTTCGTATATTTCCAGAAATATTGAAATTTTAAATATAAGAATACTGGGTAGTTAAAGTAGCAGGGAGAAGTTATAAGTAGCACTCGAATGAACCTTTTTCAAGTCAACCAATCTTCAATATTAAAAGAAATGTTGTAAACGATACCGCTCGCCAATAATATACCCTTCAGCAGTGTCGATTCATGGACTGTCAAACACACATGAGACTAGTTTGATTGTATCGAATAGTTTGATAACTTTATTTCATACGGTTGCTAAGATCTTCTAGACTCTAAATTGGTCATCAATAGATAGCTTGGAATCACGCTTGCATTGACATTTCATTCCAATGTTTCCTCTTCTAGGAAACTTAGAAACGCCTGTACCTCAAAAATAGAGTATTTATAGACCTATCTTTGCATATCCACGTATAAAGTTTGTTTATAAAACATAATACCGCGTTTTGGGAAAATTCTGTATCTCATAAAATAATTAGAATTCTAATTCTAATTCTAACGTGTTAGTGTTTTCTTTTCGTCACATACGATATTGCTCAGAAACTCGAGAACACCCAACTTGTACTCCACACTACAAAACAAATGTTATGGCCTAATATTTCACTCTATTCTAAGACTTTTGTATCAGAAGGACTGCAGAAAAGTAATATTTATCTCACGGTACTGTACAAGAAATTGGGGAACGCCATTAGAGAACTGGAACTTTGCAATTAAAATATCGAAGCGGTTTGGAAGACCAAGCAGTCACCACTAAAGCAGAATATAAAACAATTAAAATTCTTTCATTAGACTCTGTTACAGTTAAGAAAAATGACATTGTATCCGCACGGTTCTGTTACTATTAAAGAACGTAATTTCCTCCAATTATTCTGAACCGCGTGCTCGTTTTCCCACGCTAACTGCACATTCCTAATATTCGTAATAAATTTCCTACTGGCAAGGTAATTAGAATGTTTCTAACCGTCAACTTAAAACGTTCCTCTTGCACACTGATGTTTTCCCGGCTATTAAATGTCGCTATATTCGATACTTGTGTCTGCTTGCCTACTGTAATGCGGCACGTGGCATTGATAACAGACAGCAACTTCCGTAAACATTTTGGTTGAACCGGTTTTCCATGGCTCCATAAGTGTTTATTTTTGTTTCCTTTATACTGCTCCACGCTAAGGATTGTTAATTAGATAGAAATTTGAAGCAGTACTTACATCCATTTGTTGAAAGACAACTTTAGTAACGGCAAAATGTCAATTTTTTTTCAACCTTTTCGTATCAGACAATTTTGTTTCCTACTAGGTTTTTATGTCTTACTGACTTTTGCTGTATAGGTATGTTTGAAAAGTATAATAGATAAAAATGGAAATAATGATGATAGAAACTTCGAAATATATTTCCGACCTTACGAGAATTTTCAACGCATTTTAATGTAAAGTTTTAAAGACCATAAAAGTTATTAAGATCCCATTCTAATAGTTCTTTTACATGGGTACAGTTTTATAATTTTCCAAAAAAGTTACAGAATATTGATATTGTGCTCCTTCCATTTCATGACTTAATTGATCCAAGACTAAAAAATGTATATGCAGTGGAATGTTTTTCTTAGTTGTTCATTATGAAAGTCAAGGACCGCTTGGCAGTTTGAATAATGTATGATTATTTGCGCAATTAAAAGTGAACAAAGTATACATGATTATTACTCTTCAATTTTTTTCCGAACTGTTGTCATGAACACTTACGGTGTTTCACTCAAAGTTTGCATTGCTTTCTTATTACATGCATGCATTTCTTATGTGGAATAATACTGTAGGTTGGTGTAGTATTAAAGTAGTAATTGAGAACATCAATCTAAACGTAGTAAATTTAATCTCAAGGTCTATTCGCATATCTCACGAACAAGTAGCCAAAAACACCGTGTTCTTGAGCTAAATGAATTCATTTAGTGATACAGTATACATAGATACAAATCGTCTCATAGAATAAAATGAACCTTGGAAATCTAACGTGGGGATCTGAAAAAAATTGTACTGTTACATTTCCCTCTTGAAAGTGACAGAAACATTTCCATTAATTGCATTAAACTTTCGCAATCTAAGTGGCACATAAATATTTACTTTGCATTTAACAAAGAAATTTAATGTAGAAAAAGATTAAAACAAAAGTTTCTGATGGAGTGCAGAATTCAGTCATAGAAATTTCACGATAATTTGATTTAAATATACAGAACCGACAGAATTATTCGTATGTTACATAGCTTAAGTCATCATTTCATTATATGTATTCAAAATTGTTTAAAAATACATGTCTCCGAGGTTGACAAATTTTCTGAGGCAGGCTTTAAAAAATAAGTTACGTATTCTCGCAATTATTACACATGCATAGGCTACTTTTACTTCTTTTCAAACAACTACTCTTTTAAAAAGATAACTATCCGCTCGGTTGTACCACACGTGTTGACTCACTCTGCATATTGCTACATTTGACAGGTTGACTCAGGCACGTGACTCTTTTTTAGTTTTGCGCGTACACAGAACACACTGAACCCAATGCCAGATCGAAACTCAGCGATGTCGGTGGGTCATTAGGTCTAGAGAATCGCGTCGACATGTTTTTGCAAGTCTCCATGGCGATAGAACGTTTGCGTTCAATCGATCCAATGTTCTTTCGTATTAACGAGACTGGAACTGAGCGTGCCGATAGGGAGCAACACGTGTAATCATCGGACGACGCGTGTCTACTCGAAAAAACTAAGAAAGTGTGTCGTCAAAGTGTTGCGGACTGTTCGAAACAGCCTAGTAACGTTTGGATTAGACACGAACACGGTTCAGAATATATTATCTGATATCTTGACGAGCAGATTACAGGGATTATTGTTTGTTCCACGGAGTAATTTGTGCCCTTTTTACGTGCGATGGTGCTGTGTGGAGAAATCCGTGGAGTGGGTCATGGATATGTTCGTTTTTGGGGAAACGGGTCAATTGAATTCCACTGTTTTATTCATTTTTGAACGAGTTGTGAAAAATATGTTCAAACATAGTAATTTTTCAATAGGTTTTGTGCTTGAGTGTTATGACACTGATTGATTCAGCTTGGAGAGTTATGTAATATAACGAATAGAATAGACTCTGATTTTAATTTGTAGTCCTTGTAGTCCTTTGTTTCATTGTTCTGTTATATTGATGAAAAGTTTTAATGTCGACGTAAGCGAAATGCAACTACGAATGGAGATGAAATGAAAAATATTTTCACATAAAGGAATGTAATAAATTGTATAGGATGTATTTTAAATTTGTAATTTACTGTTTTTACTGGGCTGATTTCCGCAATCCTTCGTATTTCGATATATACGTATTTAACTATGAAAAATAACAAAAACTTGCTGTAAGTAAGTATTTATTCAATTACATTTAAAAAAAATTGCTGTCGCGGGTTTTGAGTGACCCATTCTGTATGTGTGAGTGTACATTTATTTAAACTAACTCTAATATTTTGTTATCTAATCTACATTATGTGGAAACATTGCTTAGTAGAAATAGCAAGATAGGAAATTTTGTTGCTGGAATCTTACAGGCATGATTACAAAAAGCTTATTTTGTTGTTTTAACTGAATCAAAAAAATCTCTGCTGTTTTATATTTAAAAAAAAATATAAATACTTTATTTAATTATTTCGATGAATATTCGAAAACATTGTTCTGTGACACAGAATGAGGGAAAGGTCTCTTGGTTGCCCATCTCTGTAGTCATTCAAATAATTATCAGCATAATACATACTATGTCGCGGTTTATAGTCACATTTCTGTTCGACAACTCGTAATCGATCGTTCTGTGCAAAGATGTGGAACGTTCTCGTTTAAACTTCTCGAAAATAGAAGGAAAGTATCGACTGTGCTGGAAACGACACTGTTTCTTGACTGTAATGTTTTCCTAAAATATATTATGTACATACATACATACATAGTACGTTGTCGGTGTTTATCAACGACAAATTAAATTGCCATTAAACGTAACCTTTAGCACGTCTGCTTTTGTTATTATTATATATTAGATAAGTTACTGAAAAAACAGAGTTCAGGTGCTTTACTAATGATAAAGATAAAAAGAACTGTTAATCTCACTTAGGAAAGATAAATCGTTGCGTCAATAAAATTGTCTACAATTTATGAGAGCTGTGCATATATTTATTAGTTAGAATAATTATGTTTAATCCATTGATAAGTTGGACCTCGTCGATTGTAATTATTTTTAAGTGTAATTTTGTAGTATAAAATAGAAAATTCAAGATAGAGAATTGCTATTATTATTTTCAAACAGAGAGAACTCTGATTCAGAAAAGAGAAGTCACATTTAAGCATAAAGGAAATCATTAATTTCATCGTTTTAATCGCAACAAGAAATAAATAATTCCGCGCGATTCTAATGAAAATGTTGTTCAATGTAAAAAGCACACACACAACAAAAAAGCCACAGAAGAAATAAATGGACCGAGCTGATTTTTTTTGTATTAAAAGATACACAATTCTTCCAGTCACTATCCAGTTTCGCTATCTTTAATATTACTCGTGTGTAAATAATGACGTCATTTATCTACAAATATAAAAGAATGTGCAATAACCACGAGCACCCACATTTCCATTTTTGTTTTCTTTTTTAAACGAATTCTCACAAAAACATCTCCAATCAGACTGTTTCAATCTTGTTGACGGACAAGAGTTATCTGCATTGCTACATCACCTCAGCACAAAACAAACGCATGTAAGTACATATGTACATACAATATAATCACGTTACACGAACACCTCAATACATGTTACAACGTGTACTTATGTGTATGCTATAGAACGAATGCATTTGGAAGAACGGACATGCATAGGTGCGTGCAAAAGTGCGTCGTGTCGTATACTCTACGCGAAAGACTAAGCTTTCAATTTAAACGAGCAAGTGTTCCGAGGAAGGCGTGAAGTTTCCGCCCCGCTTTCCTACCCGGAAGTCGTGTTTACTTTCAGTCTAGTGCACTTTGGACCGAGAACTATTTTCGTTGGTGCTGTATCTGTACCAACAACCCTTGCTTCCGTACGCCAGTGGCGGTGTCCACGCAATGTATTCATCTGCCAATTGCATTTGGCACACCCACGATGTATACGTATTACACACATAATATACATGGCTATGGTGATGATACATGAAACTTTTAAATATCGTTTCTTCTATTGATTTTCATGTCTCTCTTTTTATATTGCTTGCACATTATTTACCCTAATAATATATTTATAATCGCATTTTGTGATTACAAACATATGAAGAAACTGGTACTGTTTTGGATCAATCCTTTCAATGCTTGTGAAAAGTTTGTTTTAGTACAACTGTTATAAAACGGTAAAATGTATATTTCGTTGTTTCTTATTAGTTGCTTCTGGCAAGGATTAATATTTACAAGTGGGTTACGTATAATTGGATAGATTAATGGATCCTACTTAGAACAGTCATTTATCTTTCATGCAAATAGCAAACTAATTTCATGGATGTTTAATTTCTTGATCGATTGCTTTTGACAAAGTTAATGTGATAACTATTTGTCAAGGGTTTCATTGTTAGGAATTAATGAATTGTTAGTTTGTACCTTGTTGAATGAAGTTTGCTTTCAAACTGTTTCTTCGATCATAATTACGAAGCAAAGTTATCAGTTTTTTGTCGAGATTTATGTTTTATTTGTTTGTTAGTTACTTGCACTCTTCACTGCATCTTTAATTAAATTTATTAATATTAGACGAATTTATTAATTAAGAAAGAAAGTGATCGAAAGAATTGAAATTTTGATTTCTCAATGAGTAATGTATAACTTTTGTTTTACAATTCTTTGCTTGTTTTTTGGAATTTTATTATATATAATGTATACAATACGTATACTAAGTGGATTTTATTATGTACAAATAGTAGAATAATAATAATTGAAGGAAAGGCCAATCCCCTTAGTTATTTTTTGTAACGTGAGTATTGAATGTTCTCGCGGAAGTAATAATTAACACGGTAAAAGCGAAGAAATGAAAATTATAAGGTTGAAAAGCTATGACAAGAGGATGCAAAGAGCTTCTTAACAGTGAATCATCATTTATATTACAGTAGATGCCCTTGGTGTTTGTGCCCGAAATAGTTGGCAGAATCTTATACTCCTTAGAAATTTGTAATTTGCCGTGTGCAACTAAATCTTAAAGACAATTCAATTGTAGGTATATATTAATACAATAATGATAAATAACAATATAAAAGTAATGCTGGTCAAAGAAAGAATAGAATATACATATATTAAATATAGTATACACAACATTTAAATCTGTTACTATTTTCTAGTTGAAAATTAATTAATTATATAGTTAAAGCATTCGATATTGTATTACGGGCACTTATGTTCATAAGAAACAGTTTTTCGCACAAACACACAATGATATGTAGTTTGTATAGGACTCTTTTTAAAGTGTAGTTGTTTGTGCTCCCAAACAGTAATTGATCAAATCACTTAATTTTAATATTCACCATGTTCCATATTTTGTATCATTGCTTAACTATAACGACTGCATTCAAAATATTCAAATTGGGAAAAATTGATATCTAATGTAATGAAAGGAATAGTAATTAATTAAAGTTCTGGCACAAGTATATCGCGATGTAATTTTTGATATAACAACAGTATCGGTTTGTGACAATTATCACGCACCTGCCAATATCAGACATTTAATTTTAGAATATATTTTAGTGAACCTACAATCACTGACATCACCAATAACATTGAAACACATAGATACGTCTACATGTATATTAATTAATTGCTTTACGTAACTTGTTCTTATATAATAGATTAAAATGTTAGCATGGATTTCTTTCATTACATATGATGGGAATTATATTTGATGATTGTTAGAATATGGCCTCGTTAATTTGTAATCTGATTGATAGCTCCTACTATGTTATATAAATATAATGTAGATACATAGATACTTTCATATTGATTTTTCAATTAGAAATTGTTCCTCAATTTAAATAAAACCACACTTATAAACTATTTCTTATCTTACATCAGATATTGTTCATTTTAAATGAAACAATGTAATTCTAAAGTAATCACAATATTATAAAATTATATTTACTAACAGTATTTCATGCTCTTCCTTTGTATACGTATGCATATACAGTGAAACTTCATGTTCTGTGTCCCATAACTGGAATAGTTAACCCTTTCACTACTGACTACGCGGAAGTAAAGTGTTTGCTATGCACAAGGTTGAGATACACCATTAATCATCACCGTGCAAGTACAGAGTTGCGCATACTTTCGTGAGTGAAGTTGCCACTCATATATTATATAAAGTTAAATGAACACCTCTTTACTCAATATTTTGCACTTTCTATTTATTTATTTGACAAGTAAAATAAGGATGTAAATACTAAACACTAATTACATTTTCAAATGTACCAATGTATAAGAAAGATAAGAAGCGCCGATATTATTTAGTTTAGTGAGCGATTGTATGTAAAAACACTGAACATTCTTATGAAATTCTCACGAGTGTTGACTACAACGGTTAAACATTATATTATTCAATTCCTTGACGTGTCATGGTTAAAAAGTTAACAAGTCTGTTCACCTTTTCAAATAGTTTCAAATACCGCCGGCCTTTCACCTTGACAACTAGTATATATGTATGTACATATGCCCTTAATTGGTTTCATGGCTTCCTTTCATTCTAACTCGAAGGGTGTGCTGCGCAGCAGGTTATCATTCATTTCAATGTTTTCCGTCGAAAGTAATTGAAGAAACAGCGTGAGGGTAAAGGAAATGCTTGGAAAACTCGGAAAACTCGCGAAACGCTTACATACGTGTTGTTTCGGCGAGTGTGAATTTTAGAATCAAGGTTGAACAAAAGAATGACACTGCACAGTGTTGCATCTATGAAGTGCATTTCAAAATTTTGGCATTGCTTAACATTTCATGAATTTTGTAATATTTAATACCGTCTTAGCTTTGCGCTTGCATTCAATTATTTGCTGGTAATCATGTGGTTTTTATTTTTGAAAAAGATTTTTTAACGAGGGAATACGAAAACTTGTTAACAGATAGATACAGTGTATTGACAAGCTGGGCGATCACGTCTGAAAGTTGATTAAAATAAATTTTACAGCCAAAGTGCTTCATGATGAAAATAAAAAAGATGTCAATTGATCAATATTTTCCACGCGCATACATAAGAATAGATTCATCCTGGTAAGTACCCTTGGTGTTGCGATATTGTTCAACTTGTTCCCAGCAATGTTTGATTTCTACTAAAATGGTTTTTATTATACGTCAGTTTAGCCATTAAACGTTACTTGTTCGTGTTTCTCTTAATTTTTTAATTGTATGTTAGTAGTGTAACGTAACAAGAACAGTAAAGTATTTATTTAACTAAAAGATAAATGCTGTCCCTTATAAATTTTTTACATTTAAAAATTTAGGCGCATATACAATAATAGAATGCGAGACGTATATGTATAAATAAATAGGCGTAACAAATGTAGTAATTGTTGTGAAGAATTGGAATTCTCGAATCAATGATTTATAGGCGTAGGAACAAACCATTTTTATCGACAGAAATAGGTCAGTGGAACATTTTAGCATAATACATTACCAGCTAATAATTCATCCACCTTACGTGTTGGATGCAACGGAATATTAATTTTATGATTGAACCTCTTCGCAGAATCTTGCCCAAAATTTAATGACAAAATTGCACATATCTTCACATGCTCCAAACTTTTGAACGGGAGTGTATATACTCGACGTTCCATAGAAACATCCAAGAAAAAACACGATGACATTTACGATAATGAACACATTGACGCGTAATAAAAAATGTAGGGTATGCCACTTGTGTTGCTGTGTTAATGTACACCTCTGCTCCAAACGGTACACCTGCAAAATTATAGTGCCCATCGTTGAGCGGCAGTATAGAAATTTTTCAATCAAGATTTAAATGGAATTTTTTTTATTATTTGTCATGCGTGTGTGTGTTCCTTTTTTTTATTTGGATAAAAATGAAAGTATCCCGGTTTTCAAAAGTGGCAGACTAAAGGAAACGCAAAGAAAGCGACGTTCATTGACATTGTTTTGATTACTTATCTCGTTCAAGACTAGAACGTTCAGAAGCAACGATAAGTATGGTTATCTTGTCAGGAAAAATACATTTTATTTGAAACTCGATCTCTTTCGTATTCAAACAAACAGTAATCAAATTTAATTTCAGTATACGTAATACACTTTTTTTCTATTAAATATATAATTCATAATTAGTAAAGATTACTTTTACAGTTTATAATAAAGTGTTAAAATTGAATTCTCCTCTTGAATCTTACTTTATGAAAGATTAATATTATTGATCTACACCAATGTTAACAAACATTCGTTTAATCATTTCTATACATTGTAAATTTTAGATGCATTATTAATCAAAATAACCGATAATTTCGGGGTAATGATTTAAAACTTTGCTCAGTTTAATCAAGTAAAATGCACATGCTATTGCTTCACTCTAAAACTTAATTTAATTCCAAAAAAAGATTAGATATGATTATAGTCAAACTGACCATACATGTACACATAGAAGAAGACGTTAGCAAAATGAAGTGTGAAGGAAACCACATAAAGAATACAGTTTCTGTAAAACCGACAAATTGTGTTTAAAAATAATATTCTATAAAGTATGTAAATGCTCCCTGTTACGCACTCTACTAAACATCGAAATAATTTAAATTCGACCAGAATTTTTCCATTTGCCCCTCAAGCCAATCTCTACTAATCAGATTAAATCATAAAACATTATACAGTGTAGGACCTCTACTTAAATGGTCCTTCACTAATCAGCACACGAATAATACACCGATAAGGACCGTGTGCAAATACATAACGTCGCCAATCATCAATAGTATGCCTTCGATAAATCGAAAAAATGAGAGTGCACGTGCTCGAATAATCCCGTACCTTTTGGAAAGTTACTCAAACAGTTTATCTGCAGAAAAATTTGAAAAGATTAGGCAAGAAGATAACAAGCAGGTAACATAATTATTTGAATCGATTCATTCCGTGGAATAAAATCGTATCGGTATTTGGAAATAACGAAATCAGAGTTCTGCGTATATGTGAAATAAACAAGGAACAATTACAAGATTCAGATTAAAAATAATTATTATTAAATAATGGTAAACGTTATAGTAATAATAATATTATGAATGATAATATATTTTCAGAGAAAATAGCAAAAATAGTAGCATACATTCGACTACAAAAAACAAACTTTCTTACAAATCTCAAATGAACGGAAATTATCAAATAAATTGAATCAAATATCAGCGAATAAAATTGTTTCTAACTGCAAATCAAAGAATAAATCATTTAACGGTAACCTTACGAGTTCACCTGAAACCTTTACGGGAACATATGCTCCAATATACATACTGTCTATAAATGGTAGTTGGAATGAGACCAGTAAATTGCACGGTACGTTTCACAATGTACATTGTGTATACCACGAGTGAACGAGGTGCTTTGGAAACTGGTGTTCTTAACGTCATTTTGTAGTCATACAGCAGTAACAGATAGGTGCAAATATCTCAATGGGATCTTTGCCAGATATGCATATATATATATATATTATATAATATATATATATATGCACATACTTATTCCATATACGTAACACAATTCTTCCATAATAGTATTTAATAGTAGTTTATGTTTTCATCATACAAAACTTATTTTATATAAATTCGTTTTAATGTGTCAAGTATTTCATATTTATTTTCAATATAACAAAATCTCTACAAGAAAAAAAATTTATTTAATTTAGTCACATTAATTTTCCCTATGTCGAAGTGCTATATAAAAGTAGGCATCGAAGCATTAATATTAGATTGATTATGAAAAAAAACAGCAAGATAACTTTAAAGATCTTCTGAAGCTATAATGAAATAACAGGCTATGTAGAACAGATAAAAAAATCTTCAGATATCCAGATAACAACTTGTTGACACTATTAAGGGAATGAATAGGGATTCTTCAAACAATAAATCATTATATAATTATATGAGATATTCATGTACAAATATTTTTTTTCACTTTTTTTTCAATATTGAAGTACTACGATTGTGTTATTCTATATAGCAATAATTGATTTTCCACTTATTCTACTACATAATAAAATAAATCATTCATATAAATAAGTCACTTATTCGATAAATCATGACGAATCGCTGAAACAATACGTGCAAACATTCAATTAAATTTCAACTCGGAAGGAACGCATTATCTTTCGATATTCCTCATATATCAATTTTTATTAATTCTGTTAATTTCGAGTATGACTTGAAATATTGGAATGATATATACGAGAAAGAAAACATCGATATTGATATAACTTTGCGTCTGGCCTACAGTAATAATTCGTTTATTCACCTCAAATGTGTTTTTCAACATTGCAGTTACATTATTTCCTTTATCAACCCTATATAGCATACCATTCCGAATATGTTCTTTCGTCACATTCATTTTCCACGTTTGTAATAACTGCAAGCATTTGATCTGCAAATATGCAAAACAGATATGCAAGTGTCTTTACATTTACATTGTCTTACATTTACAAATAGCTCTCAGAAAAACCGCATTACTTTATAAGTTACTTATAAGATGACCCAATACTTCAATTTCTTATTTTCGCGTAATCGTTTATGGCATAAATTTTAAGCGATATGAAGTACAGCATTATCGCGTAATTGGGTGACACCGTTCTACTTCACTGGCATTGACCACAATTTTTTTAGCACCTTCACTGTTATTTACTGTTTAGTACAGTATTTTTAGATTACCACTGTCTTACAGATATTTAAAAAATTTACCTGTAAATAATATCCTACGTTATTTCATCCCCTGATATAAAGTAATATAATGTAATATCTGTGAACGGAAATGTCAAATAAATTAATCCAATAAAATGGATCAATGCAGATAATGTCAGAAAAATCACATTAAGCAGTACATAATGAACAAGGCTAATCGACTAAAAGAACAAAGAACACGTGTGACTCACGCAGTCTCCAACATCTCATGAAGAAAACCGGGTTTGCGAATTACAGATATATGTTAGTACAGTGACAAATGTATTTACGTGCTACATAATCAGCATTACCCTTATTCCTTTTCTGACTTCGGGTGGTAATTTATTCGACCGCATTTCAATGCTACCAGAAAGTGTGCAAACGAAAATCACGTTAGATGAATGATAAAATGTTTCCTCGCCCCACGATTCATGGTAATTTAATTTGAACTACCTAAAGCGTCTTAGAAATGCATTAAAAATATTGTTCTCCACTCACATTTGACTGGAAATTGTTTTTAGATATCTTACAAGTCCTTCCGGTCTGTTAAATTGGGACTTCGTTGTCCGTAGAATTCTCTAGTATTCAAAATAAATATAATACTACCCAACGTTCTAAGCAAAATAATACATTCGTTTGGAAATATTTTGTTTCCTAACAAAGATCTACCTTCTATTCATGACAAATCATGAGTTACATAATCTTTATTGTATTTCTTGTGTTCTATTCTTAGCAATTAGTTCCAACGCAGATAATCGGATTATGTAATATGAATTAATGGATCGTGTAAATCTTATTCTAATCGCGTTATAAATGACTGATTCATCTATATGCGTAAATAGAATCAGTTTATGAGGACAAGGAATTTAATTGTGTTGTGTAGAAGTTTTACTCGAAAGTAAATAATAATTTTAAAAGAAGATATCAGTTTTAATAAATACCTTTTTATTAGAGAAATAACTACAGAAGCTAATAATTTCAGGATTTGTTTATACACTTAAAGAAACTATGACAAATAGGATTACACGCAAATAATCATAAAAATTGAACTAATTTTCGAAATAGTTAAACGTGCGAAGAAACACTACAGATATAGGTACATACACATACACGCGTATAAATCTTTTCACGCATCAAATATTACCTATTGCGAAGTAACATGGTTATTGTTTAAGAGATGATCAACGGATGACAATACAACCCACGTTCATTTAATGTTGATTAACGACGATTAGATAATTGCAACGGAAAAACTAATTTCGTACAGGGTATGCGTCCTGGACATGAAATTTTTCAATTTGACGACGTACGCTCGAAAGAAAAATATTATTTTTATCAAACCCTTACTACTAATTAGTTACAACATAGCATGATACAGTTAGTGCAGTACAACGTACACTTGTAATATAATATATTATCATAATTACGCATGTATTTATATATGAATAATTACCAACACATATTTATATTTACAATATCACTCTGCATACTTATTCTCCAAACAAGAAATAATTTGTTGAAACGAAGATAACAACGAACTTATAAACCAATTAAACAATTATTCTAATATAATACATACAAACTTAAATGTCGAATAATAGAAGTAATGGGGAAAAATTTATACTTTTATTAAGGTTTCCTATAAACTTTCAATTTGCGTTACCAAAGCTCCACTTTTATCGGATACTTCTGGTTCCACAATAAATCAAAATTCTTACTGACCTAACATTGTATTTCTCTATTTCTGACAATACGATAAGGTAATTTAGATTAGATACATGTGTACATACATCACAAGTTTAATACGTCTAAACTATATTATATACATAAAAATTCACGTTATATTCTTTAAATTACATTCAAATGTTCCATCATGGCGCATCCAGTCTAGCACCACGGCGGAAGCAATGGAATTCTTTGGTATTGTTACACCAATTTACATACACTAGGCTCTCTTTTATCCGGCACCGTTTTAACCGGCCAATGCAATAATTACCGTTTTTATAGAGGCAACAAAACTACTGATTTTTTTGTATAAGTAACAGTGTGATAAACATTACTTCTTTATATATTATGTTATACTTCTGGTAACCGCTTATTTCTTCTAATCGAAGAGACCATCCCGCAAGACCATATAGCAAAAACTATATTGAGAAACCCTAAACGCATCATTCAATTTCAACCAATTTCGTTTATGGACTGTAAGGGTGCGAATATTAATGTATCCTTTATTTTACAATTTATGATCTATAGGTATAATGATATTATCGAATTAACCAACCGGAGGTGTTCGATCGCATAGGGGCCGATTGAGGGGTCGTCTACTGTACTTCCTATATCTGAGAATCACTTGATGCGAAATGTCACGTACAGTAGTCGCATGAAAACGAGAAAAAAATGCTGAAAATAGGGAACGAAACAACCTTTGGATCATTCGAAATGTTTCACACGCGTGTACGGGGTTACAATATTGGTTAAAGGCCTTTAGAAATGCCATTCGAACACGCTTTCTCGTTGATGGCTGGTAACATGTGTGTATACTCGGGGGGTTTACACGCGGTTCCCGCGTGCGTTTTGCGTGATGCTTGATGCGTACAGCGTGATACGTGGGCGCACCTCTCTGTCTGTGCAACCAAGAATAAATCGAGAGAATACTTTATGCCCGCACGCCATTGCGATCTGACACGTGCGAATATCACCGCACCGCGAGAGTGGATTCCCACACTCTGAGCTTATCATTCGTATTCACCTAAAATCGATGCTCCAAAGCGCGTCTCGAAACGATTTCAATATTCAAACTACAACAATATCTATTCGACTATTGTGCAAGGCCTGATTAAAAAGTTCGGGAACCTTATTCATAAGTCGCGATGAAAATTCGAAGGGACGAAACGTTATTCATTTTGCTAAAAACTGACCAAGTCATATGTATTTGTTTCGACCTCCGATTTTATCATTGTTTTGCGAAGGCTTGTTTTGTATCCACTGCAATCATATTCCACAATGTTTGAATTCAAGTAAATGTTGTTGCAAACTTGGAAAAAGTGGTTAAGAACCATTGCGGATGATTCACACGGCCTTTGGGGATGTTGCTATGAATCGTTCAAAAATTAATGAGCGGTTGAACATCGGCGCAACATGATCCACGAATACAACAGAAAATCGCAGCCAATACAAAACAAGCTTTAGCTAAAAAGGCGGTAACTCCACTCAAACAAAGCCCGGTCGATTTTTAGCAGAATGAATAATGTCGCCGAACTATTTAATCAGACCATCTGCAACGATTGATTGTAATTGAAATTCTCCATTGAAAATCCGGCTAACTTCTATTTTACCTTGAACGAACTTCCTTCCATAAACCTTAGTAATTCAGATTATTCGGAATGTTATACAGTATAATATTACAACGTAACATGTTACGATGTAATGTTGCATGCATGATAAACATGTATCTAAATGTATGTTGTTTCATTGTAGGGGTGGATGTATTACTTAATCTCTTATTTGTATTATATTGCAGCATCACGATGTCACGTGTCATGCTGAAAGAGTCGCCGAATGCGGCCTTAGACAAGAATTTATTGAAGAGGTACCTCGACCTTCCTCAACCGGAAAATAAAATTCAAGCGAAATATATCTGGATAGATGGGACCGGCGAAGGCATGCGAAGCAAGACTAGGACTGTCGATTTTGTGCCGCAAAGGCCATCCGGTTAGTATATACAATCACTTTGTTATACCTTATGAAAATAACATTTAAGATATTCCTTTTTATTGCATTAAGAATAAATCATTGAAAACTTTTTACGCGTATGTACCAAAACTTTAAACTGAAAAAGCTGTTTTCTTTTATTCTTAAATTGAGAACTGAAATTGTAAATTATATTTCGCGAGAATAAATTATATTTATTTTATATCTTATACGATTTTCTATTTCTTACTTTTTCAGAAAGTATTTAAAATTATTTATATATAAATGATGCTACGTATATTATTCATTTAGCATATCGATTTTTAGAGAGGGTGTGAGAATATACAATATATAATGTCACATCTATTACCAACATAGAAGCAAAGAGAAATTACCTGTTTCCCTTAGAAGCAAAATTGATTTTTAAAGATATCATCAATCCATTTCGCCGAACTAAAAACTAACCACCTTCGTACTTCAAACACCAAGCAAATCATAACACCAATTAAAATTCGTGAAAACCAAAAGAAAAATAACACCGCGCATTCACGAGTCACCACCTGCGAGAGCATGTTCGGTGCACGAATCACGTGTCCAGTTAAGGACACGCAATGAATCGGCTCTCGTCGCGAAACCCTTTGACTAT
This sequence comes from Nomada fucata, assembly GCA_948146005.1. Classification (NCBI taxonomy): domain Eukaryota; kingdom Metazoa; phylum Arthropoda; class Insecta; order Hymenoptera; family Apidae; genus Nomada; species Nomada fucata. The sequence continues at coordinate 8,572,693 of OX411275.1, read as the reverse complement.
CGCGAAAAGATCGAGCTCACGCAACCAATATTACATATTATCTAATCGTTTTTCAACGATTAAAGGTAACACCGCCAAAACATATTCGATATGTCCGAAACTTGTTACACGCGTGTTCGACATCTCGGATGTTTTTATACTGACGTCTGGAAACATTAAACAGCTCTTTTATGTGATATACGATCCTCCATACACGCATGCAATTCGACCGGAATGCCCGATGCACGACAAATATTAACGACACGAAAAACCCAGTGCGCAAATTGTGCGTTAGTTTTATACACTCGGCACATATGCATCAGTCCCGACATAATCAGCATTGCAAATATCGGTTCTCTGCATTCATGAGATTCTATGTGCGTTACAGAACTACATATTAACATCCGCGGTGCACAGAATCTGCGGACACACATTTGAATGCAAGCGATTAAGAGTAGTACTCGCACCGAATCGATTATACCAATCGGAACGTTTGCATGTTTCTTGTATGGACTAATAAAATCGACGACATCATGAATATTAATTTTTGTTACTTTCGTTTGAAAGTTTAAAAGTCGAATTCTTATTTGCTTTTCTCTGGAATATTTTATTAAATTAACATATACTTGCCGTATCGTCGGAATACCATCTATTATTGCTGATGCTGCGATTCGATACGACACATACAGTGCCGGATAAAGGTATTGGCACACTACTAGATTCAGTGTATCATCGAATAGCTATATGTATAGCTATGTAACTATTGAAATGCGTGCTCCTCTTCCTTTTTTATAGCATGAATCATTGTTAATAATATTTTACTCGCCTATACCGACAAAACAGAACTACAAACACAACGTAGATAGTACATAATTAAGAAAAATGTATTATACTGATGTTACACACACGAAGAAGTATATTAGCAAATTTTCCATGACAATGTGTTTAAATATTAAATTTTTACTGCATCCTTTTTTCGTTATTAAAAATATGCCAATATTTCTATTCAAACGTATAATACCTGTATAACACATTTTTAATAATTATGTATTATCTATTTTGCGTACATTCGTTTTATATATATATGTATATATGCAAGTAAGATATTAGACATAATAACTCGTATAAAAGGATGCGAGACCAATACTTTTGTCCATCACTGTACGTATGTAGAAGGTCGAATAAGTGAAAGTGTGAGCTTGGAAAATTTTCCAGTGGAATCTATTCGTTAATTTATTATAATCGAAACTTAGTAATTAAAATGATCAAAACTTTGGCCTTTAGTTTCTAGTTCAGGAATTCTATGAAATTAATTATGACAATACACGGTTTCCTCACAGCGACATTATCAAACAAAACTCCGAGAACCAGCAAAGAAAAATCGTTTTAATTAAACAACAAGACATTTATCCCGATGCACAATAATAAAAATCATAAAAAGCCATCTATTACTAATGTTTTACTAATCTTAATCTATTTAAGTTAATAATAAAGTTAAGTTAATCTATTACTAATGCATCTCTCATTTTCAGAGCTACCAATATGGACGTACGACGGAAGTTCAACGTACCAAGCGGATGGCGCCAATAGTGATATTTACCTTTGTCCAGTTGCTATTTACAACGACCCGTTCCGCCTTGGTAACAACAAACTGGTACTCTGCGATACCTATTACAGCGACATGACACCGACCACATCGAACAAACGGTTCAAATGTAACGAGGCGATGGAGGCCGTCAAGGACCAAGATCCATGGTTCGGAATCGAGCAAGAATACACCTTCCTCGATTTCGATGGTAGACCACTTGGTTGGCCGAAAAACGGTTTTCCAGGACCACAGGGGCCATACTATTGTGGTGTAGGCGCCGATAAAGTAATCGGTCGCGAAATCGTTGAAGCACATTATCGTGCTTGCCTCTACGCCGGTGTAAACATTGCCGGTACTAATGCGGAAGTGATGCCTTCTCAATGGGAATTCCAAGTCGGTCCATGCAGCGGAATATCTGGTGGAGATGATCTATGGATCGCCAGATTTATTCTACATCGTGTAGCCGAGGAATACGGTGTGATCGTTACACTGGACCCAAAACCAATGGACGGATCATGGAATGGAGCTGGGGCGCATACCAACTACTCCACGAAAGCGATGCGTGCTGAAAATGGTATTGCTGAAATTGAAAAGGCGATCGACAAGCTCAGCAAGCATCATCTCAGGCATATCCAGGCGTACGATCCACGTGGAGGAAAGGACAACGAGCGTCGACTGACTGGAAAATGCGAGACCAGTAGTATACACGATTTCAGCGCCGGTGTAGCTAATCGTAACGTTAGTATTCGCATCCCTAGGGGTGTCGCGGAAGAGAAGAAAGGTTACCTCGAGGACAGGAGACCAAGTAGTAATTGCGATCCTTACTCGGTATGCGAGGCCCTTGTACGCACCACTGTCTTGAATGAATAAGATGGCAGAAGTTGTTGTTTAATAGAATGCTCACGATGGATAGCACATATTGAACGATGAATTTTATAGTGCAATAGTGATTGTACCTTTGCTGAATGTATCTTGCAGAAATTGATAAAAAAAAAATCCTACCTGGTACAATTAATTATTAGTAGTAGTAACAAGAGGAATGGAGTGTCTGAAGAAGATCTGAACCGAGGCAGGTGTATATATACTATACTTGAAACGAGGCAGAATCGTTCAAGGACCATCGATTATATTATAAATAGAGTCCCTTTGCAAAAGGAATCCGTGCGTAAAGTGATAGGGAAAATAAATCCAATCGTCCCCCGTATCGCAAACTGTGTTGATCTAACGACGTGATCAACACGGATAAAATTATTGATAGATTACAGTTTAAATACGTATGAAATTATGCATGGCCGGGGGAAAATAGTAAACGAGATATTGAATAGGAATAATTTTTGTTGCATAAATAATATATATATTAGGAAATTGTTGCTAACCCAGCAATCTATAATTGGTATTTGCTATTTTTGATGGGTACGTTGTGTATCGTTATAATTACGTATACGTCTGAATATGTAGGAAAAATTATGTTTTAGAATGTTTCTCATGCACATAGCATTAATGCTTCTTATGTCTACCTATTTAATTGTGGCAGCGGCGACAATAAGAATACCTATGACTTATCGTATCGTTTAACGTTTAAACTGTGGATAATGGACAAGTTTATGCAATTGTCATTACTTTTCATTAATCTAGTGCTCGTTAGATGGAAAATGGAATAATTTGTACCAATTATAAATATGCACCGCTAGATTCGGACGAACTTGGTATGTTTCTCACGGGATGTCGTATTCCTCCTAACAAGTTTTCAAACCGTCTGTAAGTAACGAGCCCCCTGACCGTACTACCTTCGGTGAACTTGAAGCGTTATCGATTTAGGACATCAGTGATTATGAGTATAACAGTTTTTACAGGCAAACACGATAATGTCGTAAAGTACTTTAAAGTCACATATATACCTAATCCCTTGAATCAATTTTATTTTCTGATACATCCGAAGATATATGTTTTGTTAAATTTGAATGCCATGGTGTAAGCATGATATACATACTATACCGTTTGCAACACTGTTCGCCTAAACGGGTATACTCATTATTACAAAGTGAAATAAACAGTATATAATACACGTGAAAATGTAGTATACGTATTTTCTGAATAAATATAATTACCTCTTTTGGTACCTGAAAATATTAAAGGTTGCCATGATCGATTGTATATTATTATGATAACACATAAACGTTAATCATTGAGCTTCACCTAAACACAATTTAGAAAGTTCAACAGGAATGTCTGCTTGTGACAGATATAATTCGAGCGATCGTTTGCAGATTTTGCGTCGGGTGACAACGTTGTCCTTCTATTTCATTATTATATTAGAATAAAAATACGTATATACATAATAAATAGAAGGGAAGGTCGATGTATTATGTACACGATGTATTTTCATATTCTATGGTATGGTATATTTTCATATTTATATTTTCCATATAAACTTCTTCAATGTTATCATACACCATGACCATTGTTGATAGTTCTGTTGGTAAGGATTATTACTGTTATTGTTATGATAATAAAAAACGACAATTTTGTATGAAAAGTCGATATTCTCTTCTTATAATTACTATAGAAGATTTACCTTGCTACGTTATGGAATAACAAAAATTCTGTGGGGTCGCAATCATTTACATTATTCACCCCAGATTTTTACTATTCAATTTCGTAAAGTATCATGATTGTTAATCACAGGTATATTAAACAAATAATAGTGAATAAATTTAATATACATATACATATACACATGTACAAAATGTGGCGATGCCAACGATCACGAGGAAAGAAATACACAAGTTTATACAATACATAATACTTATTTTACGAAACTGTTTTCTCTATACTCTTGAATGCTTATTCAATCAAAATTTGTTTAATATATTAGTGCCATCCCTCTTATAAATTTCAGATACCACATGTATGCAGTGGTACCAGATAAGCAATACCATGTGAGCAAATAACTAAGATGTTCATTTCTCAGTTCCACCTTTGTCTGACCACCGATAGGATACTGTTGGACATTATTGTTAATTCTCATTTCTAAATATATAGGGGATGTACCAGCCTTCTCAGCCATTGCATTAACATCTCTGAAACAGAACAACAAATGCATGTTTTTAAAACTATCATACAGATTACTACAGTAAAAATGCTATGAAGATAGATATTAATATTTTCTTGTACCTATAATACCAAATGTCAGTACGTGGTTTATTTTTGGGAACAAAAGGTGGCCTCCTCTCATGTAATCTTAAGATACCTACAATTTCTGTTTCTCCTATTATTTCACTTGCTTGCCTCTGGATTGGTTTCTTATGTGATTTCGGTACCCAGCCACGATTGACCAAGATTGTCAAACTGAACGATATTTTTTAAAGTAAGTGAGAAGGTGATATGTATAAATATATATTTCTTTAAAAGTCACATAAACAAACTTACTCTTGATCTGCCACTTTGAAAGGTGTAATAACATGGTACCCTGCTTTTGTTTGATTATTTTTAACTGCTATATTACTTTCTACTGATTTTCCATCTACTATCAAGCTTCTATATCCGATTACAAACTCTTTGTCATACAGAAATGTTCCCTTCACTTTAATAGGATAATATTCTTTTGATTCCAAATCTTCTAAACTGAATAAGATTGTTCATTGTTCCATATAACATTAATGTTAAATGCTGCATATGTAGTTTATCTTACTTTGCTGATAATTCAATCGGTTCTTGGCTGATACGGGTTGCCAACTTATCAATTAGACTTAATTTCCATTGATGCCTTTGTACTTGCCATGTTCCAAGTACAAATGCGGCAATTGGCACACCCTAATTTCATATCATTGTTTATAATTATTGCACCTTTTATTACCTACTTAAACCATTAACAGTTGTGCCTGTGAGAGTTCCAAGCATGCCTATGCGCGCAACACTCACAAGTACAGCCGATGCACTTGCTTTTTGACAATTTATTTATGGTAGTAATTGATACATCAAAATCTATACTATGGTCCCTTATTCTAAGGCATATACTTGCATATATTGCCTTCCTAACAATATTTCTTGTATGCTGAATAGATGAACAATAATAATATTCAGAATCTTTAACAGATGATAAATTGTATGCATTTCTTCAATCTTTCAGCTAACCATATTCAATATTCTTCATTCTTACAATGTATTCATTGCAATAATTTTGAGTTTTATGTTACTGTATTTCTGTCAATATTTATTACTTTGATTATTTTTGGTGTTACTGCTATATTATTACTATATTAAACCGAAGAACATTAAAAACTTATATTCTTTTGTATAATTAATTTAAACAGAAATCGCTCGTTAGGGAGTTAAACTTTTCACTTACCAATAAACAATATCCACCAATAGTAACATTTTTCCAGTATTCATACGTAGGACTATACTTGTGTTCTTGTTGGTTAGATTTGAAATCCTTATTACATGATTTTCGAATATTTGTGATATTACGCCACGGTTGAAAAAAATGATCTTTATTTAGAAACTGAATAGCATTTACATTAAATGAGTTTCTCCCTTTTCTAAAAAGCTTGTGAATTGTCGGCATCATTTCATAAATATTTATATCAACATTTATAGGTTACAAATCTCTTATTTTGATGCCGGCTATAATTATCACGAAGCTACTATAGCAAAGTATTATCGTAAAATCAGCTGTCAGTGAGTAACAATCCTACACGTGTTTGGACTTCGAAGTAGCATCGCCATCTATACAGAACTCCTTGAAACCACTCGCGCCTGCTATGATGTTGCCATCTATACAGAACTTCCTGAAACCACTTGGGTCTCTTACCTTAAGTGTATCTATGGCACAAACGAGATATAGGAATGAATAAGTCATCTTATGGACTTTCGTCACAGACGACATATAGGAATAGACAAGTCATCTTATGGACTTTTGTGGCCCAACGTAACTGACATACCGGCTCAGAAAACCAACACTGATATCAGCGTCCTCTGCTCATAAACAGTGTTCAATTGTAGAACTATTATTTACTGAAGTAGGGGGGGCAGGACTCATGCGACTGTGTGAATATATGTGAAATGTTTAGAATTAGGAATTAGGAATTAGGAAAGCTATTTCTCGGTCAACGTTTCGGTAGAAAAATTGAGCTACGGTGCCTGGTCGCGAGATGCACTTCTGTTTGCCTCGAGTTGAGTCGAAATCACATCGGGGCGATGAATTGCGTGTGTCGCGTATAGCACACTTTTTTAAAATATTTATTTTCTAGTCCAAAAATCAGTTGTTTTAAACATCTTGAATATGCTACATTTCAAATAAATAAATATATTCTTACTAGCCATTCCTTTATTGTACATCTATTATATGTATATCTTCCTGTTTTCAATTCCTAAGCCTTTACCTCTTATTCTACGCATCAGATCGTCTAGCGTAACATTATATCGTAGCATAATTGTTATATCTATATCCTTTTATTTTTGTGTTCCACTCCTGCTATTGTATTTCATAGTATCTTCCTTTAAGGCTGTCCGCCAGCTCCTTTACTTCAGCTCTCATCAAATTGACATTGCCAAACTCGTTCAATTCCTTTTCAAATAATCCTAGGCATCTCTTATGCTTTTAGTTTGGCCCTCCCTTCCGTCTATTACCACTAAATATCCCTTAAGAATCTTTTTGTCTCCGGTTACATACCTTTTCTAATATATTTTTTGTGTGTTTCCAAGTTTGGAGGCAAGGAGTAAGGAGCATTGACCGGCACTTCTCATCATGCGTAAATGCAAGAAAGAAGAAAGAATCATTTTTGCCACATACTTTACATATAGTAAATTGGTGTATAAAAGTAGTTTGTAATTGTTAGCGCGTAAGATTAATTTAGAACAATTGTGTAACTAACTTTTATGTATATCTATTATATATTTTATTTTATATTCAGTTTATTTGGTAGATCTTGTATAAACTTTAATATTACTTTTACAACAAGTTCTACTGAATATGCTAAATAAGAAATGAAAGATATAATAAATAATTTCCATATGGACAAGTTACAGAATCGTTGTAATTTAAACTAAGGTTTAATATACGTAAATTTTAGTATGAGTTTTATCTGTAAGGTATATTGTAAATTAACTTCATAGAATAGTTTATAAGTATTAGATTATTTATAAAAGAATAGTTCATAAGCATTAGATTGTTAATTTAACTTAGAAAATTTTTGTAACTTGTATCTCCATTGATTAGTTTAAATAAATGTTCAATTAAAAGAATTTACTACTCCTTTTATTTACACACCACAACAATCCTTGAAAACACCTAATTCCAATTCCTTAAACAATTACTACCGTGCAGGAACTTTAAATACAAAGTTCACAAGCGGAGAACTTGTAAAAGTAGTCCTCAACATTACTAAACATATTGCAACCAGCTATACATAAAGGGCCACACAAAAATTCAACCAGGTTGCAAAGAAATGCCTAACGAAAATGAAATACGGCTGCAAATAACACCTCGCGAAAAGACAACAAAGTTGCAAACATCTCCTCAGAAAACTGCAATTAAGTTGCAAACAAGACATCGCGAAACGCAATAAAGTTGCAAAAATTCCCGCACCGCCTTGTTTAAAGAAATTATATACAAATGCGATTACATCGACTTGCCGACGAGCTACACCAACGATCACCGGACATGAATTAAATCTTGTAGAATAAGCTACCATCTCCATCCGGAGTGAGCATTGCTCCATGTGGCGTTCATTTGTTATTAACAATTAAACAATTAAAATTGTTATTACGACTAACTTACGTCCATAGCCACAGCATCGGGGGTTTTAAAGTGTATTATTTAGCCCCTCCCACCCGGGGACTAGCCCCTCCCGCTTTAATTTAGCCCTGCCCACTTTTAGTTTAGCCCGCCCACCTGCGGATTAGCCCCGCACATTTTTAGTTTAGCCCCGCCCACCTGCGGATTAGCCCTTCACATTTTTAGTTTAGCCCCGCCCACCTGGGGGTTAGCCCCGCACATTTTTAGTTTAGCCCCGCCCACCTGCGGATTAGCCCTTCACATTTTAGTTTAGCCCCGCCCACCTTTTAGTTTAGCCCCGCCCATCCGGGGATTGGCCCCGCCCGCCTTTTAGGTTAGCCCCGCCCACCAGGGGATTGGTCCCGCCCATTCGTAAAGGTATGTAACCGGAGACAAAAAGGTTCTTAAGGGATATTTAGTGGCAATAGACGGAAGGGAGGGCCAAACTAAAAGCATAAGAGATGCCTAGGATTATTTGAAAAGGAATTGAACGAGTTTGGTAATGTGAATTTGATGAGAGCTGAAGTAAAGGAGCTGGCGGACAGCCTTAAAGGAAGATACTATGAAATACAATAGCAGGAGTGGAACACAAAAATAAAAGGATATAGATATAACAATTATGCTACGATATAATGTTACGCTAGACGATCTGATGCGTAGAATAAGAGGTAAAGGCTTAGGAATTGAAAACAAGAAGATATACATATAATAGATGTGCAATAAAGGGATGGCTAGTAAGAATATATAGGGCAATATGTAAGGTATCGCCATCTATACAAAGGGAATGAAACTACTCCGTTCTCTGTCATGTCTACACTTAAGGTAAGTAAGTTGCACGGGTACTTTCAAGATGTTTTGGATAGATGCCGATTGATTGCAAGCGCGAGATGTTTCAAGGAGTTTTATATAGATGGCGATACCATATGGCAAAAACCCGCGAAGTTTCAAGCATGTTTACAGATATTAATTTATGAATTAAAATATATACATGGGTATTTCATTTATAAAAAGGAGGGCTTTTTCAGGAATAAGAAAATGTAATTCTGAAGACGAAACATGTATTATCTTACTGGAAAATTATCTATCTGTAGAGTGTCAGAGCACTAAGGAATCTACGTAAGAAGTAGAATAATACATAATACATAGTATTTATAAGTACAAATGGACGGAAGATTAGGAACGAGCGAATCATCTGTCCAGGAATTCGAAACAGAAAGATATATAATATATGTGCAATAAAGACGCGACTAGTAAGAAATAGGGCAATATGTAAGGTATAGAAGGTATGAAAGGAAGAGTGAAAGAGAAGATGCATAAGCTAAGATAGTAATAATCAAAAGTTAGGTTACATGACAATAACAAAATTCATGGATGCGACGCCGAAATAAAAGGGAATATCATTGTTAGGATATACTTATTACACACAGGAAAATTTTTTGAAAGGAACATATATTCAAAGATGTAAATACCTTTGTTAAGACACTTCGCAAAATTATTCGTATGGAAATTCCACTGGAGCCATAGATGAAGATCATTCTAAAACAGCAATAGATGATTCCTTGAATCGAGAGCTTCAATTTGTAACGTCGTTGACTAAAATCGAACTAGTAGAAGACGAGATAACTGAATTTATTTAAAGAAACGAATGCATTTGTTTATAAAATTATAAACCGCTTGCAAGTCTACATCAATGATCAGAGGACATAAACTGAACTCAGTTTTCAACTCTACATGAAGATGAATACGTATTACGACATTGTAAGTTCAATTATCCATTTGGGATTACAACAATCAAGCGTCTTTACATGACTGACTATTTTTGTTTCAATAAATTTTCCTCTGTGTAATAAGTACATATATAGTTACAATAATATTGTTCGTTGATCTTTTGTCCGTATAGTGATAATAACTTAATCAACAAGGAAACGATAAATGAACAATTAAATAAATGTTATTTGCAAAGCTTGCTGCATTTTCGTAGGGAGTTATTTATACCGGTAAAGTCAGAAATTACACTAAGATGGTAAAACATTTTTTCGCAAAATTTTACGTCCTAATTTTTGGGGACTCAAAAATCCTTCTTGTTTCTATGTAAAATGACGCCTCTTGCTCAATTTCAGCCAAATCAAGCTTGAGCAGTTTTTGGAAACCGCCTATTCTAATATCTTATAAAAATAAGAATGGAGCTCTAGAGTCCCAAAAAAATACAGTAGATGATAGAGGTCTATTCTATACCTTGTCTGTGCCAGAAGCAATTTAAACATATTACAGTGGGTTTAAAAATATATTTGGCATATGACTTTATCTTCATTGTAAAAGCTTCATATTTGATATTATTTTACTAAATACTTTAAAGAATAAGGGGTTTCAAGTATGTTCTATACAGGAGGAAGTAATTTCATTGATATAAAATAGCCAAATCCATTCTTTGTGGGTATTGAATTCCTATAGAATTCCTGGAAAGCAGATACATATTTCCTAGAAACGTTAATGTCAGGGTACAAAATAGAAACGAGTTTGTTTAAAATACAAAATTCGATTAAAATTTTAGTTTAACAATCGTTACAGAGACGGTAGGCATAAAAATCGTACATCTAAGTTTAAAAAGTATTCAACAATTAATTTATTCACAGGCCATTAGACAACATGGAGCCAGTTGATTAGACACCCACGTATTCATTCAACAATAGCAGCTAATCTCAAGAGACGCGCGCGCTTTGTTGTCCTTATTATACAAAATGGGATGTGATTGAAATAATTCCTCGGGAATGTTTTATACACATAAATAATATGCAGTGGTTAATTATTTCAACGGTGTTTTGTGCCACGACCTTAGCAATTCCTTTCTTTGTTATAATTCTCGAGTCACAGACTCTCTCAGCAATATATCATGCGAAAATGATAAGTAATTGTTGAAATCTTCAAGTACTCGACGGGCAAGCGATAAAAATATTCAGTCTCGCAGGCATTTCTAACACAAGTATCGGAAAAAACAACTTTCTGCGGCCTGTTTGTTACAGTTTATTCAGTTCAATGTTGTTTATTTTCCGAGCAATCAGATGAATTTTTAGTCTATCTCGGACGTCTAGCTTGTATTATGCAACGGTAATGCCAACAGTCTGAAGATAGTCCCTTAGATGGTTTGCGTTGGGTTCCGGAATTTGATCGAGTATATCGAGTAACTGTCTCGGTGATAGTCTTGCCAGACCTTGTGCCAAATGTAAACGTACGTCCCCGACAGCTGTTTGTCGAAAAAATAAAATATGTATACAACATGAAATAAGGTGTAATAAAATAAATAAAAGGAAAATATTTGATTAATCGCACCTTCCAGTGGGTCCTTCGGTGGATTCTTTGCACAAAGCAGTTGGCTATATCCTACTTGATATCCAGGCGCGTCCTCGTTTTCTGGGAGTATATTATCTTCGGGTAAGGTAGTCTGATCCTGCGGTAATTCGAAAAATTCTACCAATATTGCTAACAGTTGAGGATAATATGTACTATACGGCCTTTCTAGCATCGCTGGACAATCAATTAGTAAATTTGACAATCCGACAGCAGTTACTTTTCGTTCAATGTCTCCTGACACCTTTTGCAGATCTGATATTAACACACGCTCTAAGACCATACCAAACATTCTACGAATGGAATAATTATTATACGTTAGTTAATTTTTAGAATGTTTGTTTTAATGTAAACATTTCGATACAAATATTTTACTTACCGAGTTTGTATTTGATCTACAATCGTGACCAAATTATTTGATCCGTATCTAATAATATAATAGGCGAAAAATACGATTAAGCCTTTTACAAATTTTGTTGTTTTCGACGATGATAACCGTTGAAACAGCAGTACGAAAATTTGTTTTATGTATGGTTCCAATACGTTTCTGAAAATATTGTATTGCATTCAATATAAGTGCTAAAGAGAAATAATGTAATTTCGCAAGATAACTTACGGCGCAAAATGTTCTATAATGCTTTGCAACAAGAGGAAGCCTTCATGATCATTAGCCTTTGAAGCGATCAATTTTTGAAATACACCTAATAAACCATTCGTTTTATCCTGAGCTACTATATGATGAGCGCCGTGACTGATGAAAGCTCTCAATAATCGATTTAACGGGTGGATATTAGCTTGACGTTCAAATAGCACAGATGACAATAGGCAAGGGAATAAGGCCACGTATGCTTCTGGCATTTCTTCAGTTGTTCGTAATTCCAAAAGCAAGGCAAGGATTTGGAAAACATAAGGTAGAAATTCTACAAGAAAAAAAATGTTAATGAAGGAAAGGAATAAATTACATATTGAAATAAACATCTTACCGAGAACATCTTGCTGCAGAATTTCTTGGAAAATTGGGAACAGTGCTTCCTCAAATGACGAAACGGCTACTTTGTGTGTTTTACAAACGATTCTAAAATGATATTCAACACATGTTTCAATTTTTTTACCACGGCATCTTTGACTTTAAGCTTTATAATTCGTCTATGTAATTCAAAGTACTTACTTAATTGATAAAGCAAACGTTTCGAAAAGATAATGATTGAAGTTAGGCCGGCTAGGATTTTTCGCTACAATGGCAAGTTTTTCTGTGAGTTTTGGTAGGAGATCTGCCAAATATGGAACTATCACCTCTTGTAGGATACTGAAGCTTCTCATGATGGCTTTCATCACGTATTCGTTTTCTTCTGAGCCAGGTATGTTTAGACACGCAAACAAACCCTTTAATAAATCCGCGGTCAATGGTGCCAAATCGTTTCCTTTAATTCTATGAAAAAAATGTTGAACATGAAAGTATGCGCGTTGGTGAAATATCACGATATTACTAAGTAAGATATTGATTCCTCACAAAGGTAAATTATCAGATCCCTTCATTGCAAGTATTTTTTCAATCGTGCAAGCGGCATACGTGTGAACAACAATGTTCGAGGAACCTAAGTGTCTAATTAGCTGCGGTAAACTGCCAATTATCATTTCTCCTGGTAATATTGATCTAAATGTCATGATAAATTTAATTGCGTCCGCTTTAAGCACAGGAAATTCATTTACTGAAACGAAACAGTTAATGTTCTTAGTTAAACAAAATTCCTTGAAACCAGAACATTTTGTATACCAATTTAACAGCAATTTTATACACCATTCGGTTTGACTAATTCTGGTTGGATGTGTTGCATCGCAAACTGAGGTAGTGGAACAAGCTCGCTGCTTTGTGTAACTCCGTGCTTTTGCGTTTGAGCTTTGCTTGCGCTACTGGTGACTAGATAGATTGCAGCGTCTTTACTACGCCAATTTTCGGAAGGTTTATCAGCATAATTTTGTAGCATCACCTAAAAGTAAATGAATGAGAGTACTACTAGATATATGCCAATGAATCATTCTTCAACGTTCTTATTCATCTACCTGTATATAAGCACCAAATATTTCCATTATTTTTGCTTCAAAATATTTCGAAAGTACTTTAACTAAATCACAAGCAGCACGTCTCCTTGTATCGACGTCGCTCCCTTCAATATCCCGTCTGATATATTCTTCAGGATTATCCTCGAATAATTCGTTATCTGATTCTGTTGAATATTACATTTCTGTGTTTCTTACATCCGATTATGCATATATGTAAGTGACGTAAAGGGTGTCCCACGTAACTGTTGGTACTAAATTGTGGGACATTTTTAAAACTGTAGAGGCAAACTTTCAGTTATCACAATTCTTCGTAAAATTTAAGTGGCGACAGTTACGTGGATTACCCTCTCTGTGTGTGTGCCTGTTCTATGTATAATATTTTGAATATATACCTCGGAATTCCATATTAGGTATTATAACTTTCTCACAAATACTACTTAAAGTAGTTGGATCCTCGAACAAGTTCCTATATTGAGCACGATCTGCTACTGTTGCCAGAAATTGTAAAGCATTTGAAACTAGCTGCAAAGATACACAATATTATTTGTTTAATTTTAATATATATATATATATATCTTTTTTATGTATTGTTTATGTACCGTATCAAATTTCGGTTGTTGCCCAGTAGATGTTAGTAAATTCCAAACAGCTGTGACAAATTCAGGCAAATATTGTTGAAACTCCTCATCATACTTCTGAGCATAAAGGCCAATATTGTCACAAACTTGTGACTTCAATTGTTCTATTACTCCTGCTTCTTCTTCATCCTATGATATTGTAACATTGTATATTGTAACATTCGAAAATTACTATGTATAAAAATAAAAAATATATATGAATCACTACGGTAGATTGCAGAGATGGAACATTGCAGTTTAATAAAGTATGAAAATTTCTCATCCACACAGCCATATTGTCTTCAAAAAATTCTGGTAAATCCTAAAAATTGAACATATGTATTTTTGATGACAAAATATTGGGTACCTTCTATCAACATTCTGTTAATGAATTATTTTACTCACTTGGAAGTTAAGAGAGTAAAACACTTTCGATAAAATCACTAAGGAGCTGTATATAACTTTTAATGCATCTACGTTGTTTCCGTGTACTTGTGCTAAATTCATAGTAGCCTAAAATATAATTTTAAATATTTAAAGAAACGATTGATACACACGAATCAATAAAAATCTTCAATGTAAGAATGCTAAAGGTCTTACCACGAATAAGTCTGTTAAAGGCTTAGCAAATTTATCCAATACAAATTTTATTTCTGTCCACAGAGATTGACTTTTAAATTCATATCTGTATCTTTTAAATAAAGAATGCGCTGTATGTAAGACACCATTGATGACATGAAAATCTCCAGTACTGAATTTCTCAACCATTTGGTCTATTAGCTCTGGCCATTTGTTTGGAAAATCATACTTTCCAACAATTGAAACCGCATCCGATAATTGCTTTTGAATAGAATCAGGAGAATGCAGCATTAAATTAACAATTAATTTTTTTATAGCATCCCTGTCTTGTGCGTGTATACGATCCACAGAATCTTCTTCCTGGATATAAAATAAGATATGTTGCAATATTTTTTTTTCCTTTTTGGGACAATGTAATATAATGGAAATATTAATAGAAAGGTTACATTAATAAGTAATGCAAATAATTACCACTTTCCAATTACGTTTAACATAATTTTTAAATGCAACTGCACCAGCAATTCTAATAGTTATGTTGATTTCAGACTTGTCCACAAGATGTAAAAGAAGTAATGGGTAATTTTGATTTATTTCAACAGATTCTAAAAACTTTTCCGCTGGAGCACAAAAACACAGAATTTATTATTTTATTTTGTAATTTATGGTATACTATAGTGTATATATATATATGGAATATTTTTATGCAACTTTGAGAACAATTTTCTAACACAAAACAAAAAGTAAAAATTAAAAAGTGACAATACATATGTATCTATTATATACACTTTAATCAATTGAAAACACAATATTTTACAAATCATTTTATTATCAATACAAATTATTTCATTCAGTAAAAAAAAACGTGAAATGGAAAATATCTCCTCTCTGGACGTCTACAGGTCATATCGCAAATCCAATCGATAGATATCTATGTTTAAAATAATTGTATTAGTAGCAAAGTAACTCAGTTTCGTAAATAGTTGAAGAAAAATTGTGTAAAGAGTACTTGTTGATAGTGGCACGTCAAATTTTCTTTAAAATTGAATATACATTGAACTGCGAAGTGTAATTATACTGGCCTAACACGAAATTTTACAACAGGCATTTGTTTATAATCAGATGGTACATACGTACATAAATGTTTATGATTATATAAAACATTTTACGTCTTTTTAAAGCAATCAAACATATGAGCTGAGAGGTTATATTCACCTGGTCGCCTAATATTTACATCTGGGCTAAGTGTATGCTTTAGATATTCACTAAGTGTAAGCAAATTGTCATCCGTGAGTTCCATACTGGGTTATTTTAAAAAATCCGTGTACTCTACGCGCGAAAAAAATATACAATCTTCACAAAAGAATCTCGAAACAACGCAGTGCACCGGCTTTTGATAAATTCAATTTTCTAACCAATGATCGTTGCCGGTTGGCGCTTCGTACCGTAGTTTACGCGGGAAAAGTAGTCTATTAAAATAAAATCAACCACGCATGTATTATTTGATACATTTCATTATATTAATTATAAATTTGTACCAAATGAACAAACAGCAACGGATATGAAGTATTAAAGAAATCAAATATAATATCATGTCTAGGTGCACAACTTAATACGTTTACCAATACGTTATTTGGAATTTTATTGTATGGGAAATTCAATGTAATAAATTAATATTTCCATGAAAACATGCCATCCTTTTTCATCGACGAATTTTTTAAAATGCCAATGTGCTTTTGTTATAATTTTAATAATAATCGCACTTTGCGGAAATGATATATTTTCAGTAATCTTTATCATTTTAATATTAATTATTTACAATTGCATCGTTAATATTCAACATTTAATCAGGTTATTGATGGAAATTATTTTCTTTTCATTGCTTTCAGCATTCTTGTCTTCCGCTTTATTTCGTTTCTTAGCTTCTTCGCGCTATTTTCGGCCGTAACAATTCCCAGTAACTGACGATTATTTTCCTCCCTACATTTAAAGTATGTGTAACATACTTTGCAATTAATAATCACAGGAGGACGGTACACAATATTTATATTTATAATTAGCAAACGTACTTTACATCAGCCAAAATAGCATCAATTTTTGCAATTTCGTCATCCTCCTTATTGGACATTAAATTCTTGAAGCCACATTGCGCTTTCAAATTCTTTAATTCTTCCCCTTGCATTGATACTTCGGCCTGCATTGTTTCGTACTTTCCATTAATTTCTTGTATTTCCTTGGTTAAATTTTCAGTGGACTAACAGCGAAATGAAAATATTTTATACATTATTTGCTTGCTATACTCAAAAGTAAGACAACGCGAAATTGTACTTACGTATTCCTTATACGCCCCTAAAAATTTGTCCGCGTACATGCTACACTTCGCTCGAAACTTTTCTCTGAAAATTTTGGTCAATTTTTATAATGAATGAATAGCCAATATAAGTTTGTTTGAATCTCTTCCTTTCTTTTTTTGATTTGAATTAAAACAGGAGTACCGTTGTTCAGAGAGAAGAACAATTCTTTCCCTCTCCAAATTTCTCAATTCTTGTTCGTTTTCATTGGACAGTTGGATGACGTCGGACATCGCAGCTCTAAGATCAGCTTCCCGTTTTCGCAGTTCCTTGTACCTGATTTCCCATGACTGAACGCTCATGGTTAACATCGCATGTACTGAATCACACTGTTCTAGAGTTTCCTCGCGCCGCTTAATTTTTTCTTTTAAATCGACAAGCTATTTGGACAAAAGCAGCGTGATCATGTTCAATACAACAGAGAACATTTTATTCCGAAAGGAAATCAAGTTTTGACGGAGAATCGATGATATTTAATTCTATTATTACTTGCTGAATCTTAGCAGTAATCCGACCTGCTTGATTATTACTGTCTTCTTCTACGTCTTCTCTATTTTCTGTAAATTGAGACATGTTCTATTACAATTTTCAAGCAGTTGCGTTTCCGAATGGAACTTTAGCGATTTGAATCCTTGCCTATGAGTATGTGTGTACATATAAATGTAAACGAAGCGCAAAATCGGTTATGTTAATTGCGACAGTCGTCACCTCTGACGGAGTATCCTCAGACTACGCATTTGAACGTAATTTCTTACCCTTCTTATCTCTACTGTAAGAGTGAGACAGATTGCCACTGAATATTTTCAGATATTGTAATAGCGTTCAGCTTTAAAATATACATTGTTGTGATAAAACGGAGATAATTCTGCGACTACTCGTTTTGCTTCTGAATACAAATACAATATTGCTTAAGGCTTAGGCATAGTATTTAGAGTTTTCCAGTTTTTTCATGAGTAAAACTTGGCGGACATCAGTGGTTTATATGATAATTCACATATTGTATTTTCCCTAACTATATTCTATTATCTCATATGTAAAAAGAATGATGGATTATAATGAAATATTATTTCATTTAACAATCGATATAACTGAAAATGGTGCGTCAACATATTTCATATATGAAATAATTAAAATATCAAGATGTTTTTAATGAAATTGTATATGCTTTTCTTCATTGTAGAGGAGGTTAAAGATTTTAATGTTAGATTGCAGCGTATTTTGCAAAAGATGCAACCGATGTTGACAGAAAACGATAAAATGTTTATAACGGACAGTAACGAGGATGAAAATGGATTTCTCGATGTTCGGTAATATTATAATCATTCTGCAAATCCACCTTTCGTATAATTGAAGATTTTAAGAAATAATTAGAAATATATCGAATTAGACAGGCTTTAATGGTATACGGTGGTAAATGTTATCATACTTTTAGGTACGAATACATATGTACACTTGTGTTTGTTTTGAAAAATATAAAACAATCTAACAGTACAGATGATAAATCAGTATTTAACATTAAACAATGTCAAATCCTAAAAGTATCTGTAGAGTTAATAACTGCAATTGGAATCATACCTGGTCTTTTACCTGGTGTTGGGGTCGGCATGGCAAAATTATGTCCTGGAGCCTTACAGATATGCAACGAAAAACTAACAGATATGCAAGTATGAATTGCATTACTACAAGTTCAATTATAAAGTGAGGGTTTTTTTTACATCAAGTGCTTTTCGTTTCAGAAATATAAAAGACTACGATTTGCAGTTAATTCTGTTGTACAATTGTACGATGAAATGATATTTCGTCCTGCAATAGTTGATCAGATAGGACCATTATTTGCTGCACTTTTGCAATTATGTTATGCTCCATTGATGAAACCATTGCCAGAGAATTTAGCAATTGAGGAAGAGAATAAGGAAGAAGATAATTTTAAAATGACTACAGAGTTATATGATAAACTTAGAAAAGACCAAGAGTATTTTGAGTGCATACTTCATCAATTGTTAACTATCTGCCCAGTGCCTATAGTCATGAAAGAATTGATGGTAATTCTTGGTGTTAAGAGAGCACCGAAGTGGCTCCAACGTCAAACTCGCAAATGTTTAATAAATCTGCTTATGCAACCTAACGGAGTTTTCTCAATCATAGCTGCTGTTTGTGACAATGCCTTGGATATAGGAGAACATTGGAATAAGCTGGAATCTATTTCTAAATTAATAGCTAATTCGCATGGAAATAATACCGATGAATATTTCAAATCAATATGCCCACAAGTATATTTTACATTTTATTTTCTTCCATAATTCGTAATAAATCGTACTTTTCTGTGGTAATAACGTTTGCATACATTGTATATTCCTTTCAGTTATTGAATCTTTTAACTTCAACAGAGGTCAAACATTCAACTACAATAGCAAACTATTGCATTACTGTGCTTTATGAATACAACCCCAGTGTTTGCCTTGAATATATTGTGGAAGTAATATGTGCACCATTGCTATTAAATTCAGAAACTGTACAAAAGGCAAGGATAAGTGAAAACGATGTAGACAAATGCATACAGAACTTGTCAAAGTGTTTTATAACTGTGGAAGCGAAGTTTAAACAATTGCCTTGTAAATTGTTAATGAACGTAGCTATTCCTCTTTTCTCCTTGTATAACAATATTAGGAAAAGTGCTTGCGCACTGAAGTCTAATATTAAATATCTTTTATTGCGACTTTTGCACGAAGAACCATCGTGCAGTCTTTTCGCTGCATTTCTTGGCCACAAATTGAGCAATGACTTGGGGAATCGACTAATATCAGAGTTTGGACCAACAGGCGGAATTGAAATTACAGGTGTCGATACGACTTGTACATACGAAAAATGTGCAAACAGTCTGTTTGATTTAACATCTACTAGTGGATTACTATCGACTGCATTGTTTTCGTATTTATTAAAATTTCTATCGAATTCTACACAATTGGAAAATGATAAAGGAACGAACATGTTATTGGACACAGAAGATGACGTGATAGAGAAACTGGAGAAACAGTTAGCAGCAGTGAATCTCCTATCGAATTTAGCTAACGTTTCTGCTGTGCAAGAAGCACAGATAGAAAACCCGACGTCAATATTGTCTTTTGTAAAGTCGTTATTTGAACAGTACATTAAGAGGAAACAGACTTTGCCAGAGGAAGACGATTGCGAGCTCCTGTTCGTCAGTTTAATGTTGATAAAAATGATTTTGAGCGAGAGAAAAAAACCTGTAGATTGGGTAGCATTCAGTGGTTTCGTAAAAATTCTGAAAAAATGTCAGACTTTGTCGAATGTACCATCTCAGTTAGCGCTGTTAAGTCGAGAATTAATAGAACTAATTGAAACTCAAGGACGATCCGAACAAAAGCATTATCAAGATCTATCAGTGGACCGCAAACCATCCAATAAGTTCGACGAAGCACTTAAAGATCTTGCAGATCCATTATTACCCGTTCGGGCACATGGACTTATAGTTCTTACGAAACTAATTGAAAGCGGAGATGCGTGTACTATTGCTAGTAAAGCTGTTCTGTTACAATTATTTAAAGTTGGTGTAAAGAATGATTGAATTCGATATAATTCCATCTTTATTTAGTCAAATTTTGTATATCTAATATTTCAAATTGTAGGAAAATTTGAAACACGAAGATTCATTTATATATTTGGCAGCAATTAATGGATTGTGTGCTTTAACCACATCGTATCCGCAAATTGTTATAGAAAAATTAATGCAGGAATATATTGCTATGCCACAGCGTGTTTTATCTGAAGATTTAACGGTAGAAGTTCGGATTAAACTTGGGGAAGTACTCGTAAAAGTAACGAGAGCTTTAGGTATACTGTTGACTTCTCGTCCTTTTTAAGTATAAAAATATTTAATTTACACTTGTACTCTATTAGATACATTTATGTTCAGGTGAAATGGTAATACCTTACAAAAATACACTGATAAGTGGATTCTTGTGTGCTACGAGAGATCCAGTGGATTTAGTACGTGCTTCTAGCCTTTCTTGCTTGGGCGAAATATGTAAAATATTAGGTTTTCGGTTGGGTGACGCTATCACTGAGGTATGTTCAAACAATTTTCAGAATAAAGTTAAAATGTGCTATAATCAACTTTCAACTAGAGAAAAATATGTAACTGTAATTCAATTGATCAATTTATCTATATATTGTTATTCTGATAAGGAAAAAAAAATTAATATATACATATTTGTAGGTCCTCTATTGTATCAGCTGTATTATAAAAACAGATAAATCTCTCGATTGTCGAAGAGCCGCAGTTTTGGTTACCACGTTATTAATTCGTGGCCTTGAGAAACATATGTTAACTAATATGACTGAAGATTTGGTAAACTTGTATCGGGCAGTGAAATACGTGCACGATAACGATACGGATCCAGGGATACGTTTACACGCCTCATTGACTTTGCAAGAAATAGATTCTATAGTGCGAGATACATTGATCCCTCGCAGAAAACTCGAGAAAAGTATATTTCTGTTAGGGTCACCGTAATAAATATGATTACTCTAGAAAAATGTTTAATAACATTTCTGAGACCTTGTTTTCTATAAAGAATATTTATATTTGGTATTATGTATTTTGTTTTGATGAACATCTTTTTGTTGCTTGCATTTTCCCTTCACACTTTCTAATGTTATACTGAGAATACTGTCAAAAGAGAATTTTTCCAAACATGCTCGCTTCATTATCATTGTCTAATGTTGCGTCGAATGTTGAATAATTCAACTGAGACATCTGTGGTTGGGTTCGAATAGAGCCATGCGCCGCATAACGGGGGTCAGTCTTCTTAACTCTTTCGCTCCAATACCACAAAAAATGAAACTGTCGATGCACAAAACAGTGCAAATTTGATAATATATAAGAGCTATGCGTCAGAACACTTCCAATCAAACACGCTGTTTAATTATCCAAGGTTCAATTTATATAAATAATTACTACAACAACGTATTGTTGGAAATAATTTTTATATAAATTTTTAGCAAACAGATGTATCTCTGTTGAGAACTTCACTGTTCTTTTAATAGGTTTAACACAGCATTTTTTGTAGCCAAGTAGGACTTTTCCATAGAAACAAAGAAACGTATATGGCCATACATATCAACTCTATAAAAAATATAGTTCAAAAAATATATTCTTAACGATTAAAATAAAATATGAAAAGCAGAAAGTTAATCAATTAACACCCACTCTATTTATATTCCACCTGTCGACGTGAACTATACAAATATTGTGTCCTCTGAAAAAAATCCTGCCAAACGAATATAATCTCTCTTAAGACAGGCATATAGCCTTTGTGGCTGGGGTGTAGAGGTTGGTGAAGGACGCGGTGTTACAATTCGTAAAATAAACTCTTTACAAGATGGTTCTGGAAATGTTTTAAGCTTACTGTCTCCGGTAGCATCTAGGTCAGGGTTGCTATTGAGAGAAGTCATAACTAGAGCTGCCTGAAATATAGAAATTTTGTATACAAACATTACATTCTAAAGAAAGATTTGACAATTGTGAATTAAAGTAGTACAGGTAATCCTTGTATAACGCGGGAGTTACATTTTATGAAAAAAAATCGCATCTACGGGGTTTAGATTCCATACGAGCATCGCTCTTACGTCCCAGAAACAATTTTTTAAAGAAAATAATTCTTCCCGTGATATCAAAGCCGCATTTTATAAGTGCCTACTGCGCTATAAAGGAGTTTACCTAAATTACCTGTATGCGAATTACACGATCGTACCTTTTGTGCGTCTCTGAACATAGTTGTTATTCGAGATCCAATATTTCCTCTAGATCCATCTGGGACCTCTACTTCTTTACCTCGCATTAATTGGACGAGAAATGAAGTGAATTCCTTAGAATCATTATTCCCACCTAGTTTGAGCTGCAACGAATTTACTTGAGCAACAAGAGCTTCAACACCTTCTATGTTCCGAATAATTTCCTAAAATGAATTTTTTTATTCGTAACTTTACATCCTTCCCTCTTGTATCGGGAATTTGAAGTACATGAGTTAATACAGATACCTCGTATAAATGTAGCTTTTGATGAATAGGCTTTGTAGCATGCTGCAATTTGTTGAGTATACTAAGGGCAACGTCAAGTAGACTTGGTAGAGCATCTTGCTTTTGTCGGCTTAAAGTGTAAAGTGCTGCATGAGTTAATGTTGGTAGGAGAAGCTGAGCAATTTGACCTATCCGTTTTGAACTTAAAAAGTGCAAAGCTTTTTCTGCTTCTCTTGTGTCGTCGAACAAACGTTTCTGTCGATGCGCAGGTACAGGCTGAGCATTATTCCAGGTTGTAAACCAGGGATTATTGGGAATTAACATTCTCTCTGACAAATTTCCTGTGTTAAATAACAGCATTGATAAGTCCCTATATAAAATTGAATTTCTCCTAGATTGGGCAATATATCCTATTATGGTGATTTTGTTCTGATTAAAACGTTTAGGTCGAAATCTTATTTCATTCTTTTTTGTTTTGGAGTTTGCAGTTTGCGCATATGTTGTTGTCGAAAATTGTGAAAATGAATGTCTTAATACAGTCGAACATTGGTACCGTAAATGTCTTTAACTCGGAAACTTCTATAAGCCCAGAATTTTGTTCATTTCTTCTGCTATAAAAAGCAGAGTAAAAATACTGATTGGAAGATTTAGCTCATCCCTTGATGTTCCAGATATCGAGGTTCGACTGTATTATTTATAATGTACATCCATCAAAAAAGCTGTTCGTAGAGCAGCATAGCTTTCCACTTTTAGATTGGCTGTAGTTAAAAAGGTTTAACTAAAAATATTAATGAAAGTGAAAAAAATAACCTGTGGGCTGTCCCCATTCATCTGTTCCATCAGCTTGAATCCAATCTCTCGGAGAATACCACCGTATGAAGTCTTCCAATACTGCTCCGGGATTTGCTGCCTATTTTTATAATAATAGTTAAACAGTTAAATAAATATTAATAGCTTTAGCTGTTTGTCAGAATTACTTCAAGTTTCATTTATAGCATTACATTCATCTGAACGTTTTTTAGAGTAAAATTAAAAGTAAGAAATCGAAATGTGTCAGACGTTGAATGTACATAATTTTACATAATAAAATGTACATAAACGGACAGAAAGATATCATAAAATTAAAAAAAAAAGAAGGTTGACTTTCGACATGATTGTGTAATTTTAAACAAAAGCAGCAAGTAGTACACTCAGTTTGGTGGCTGAGTTAAAAATGTTAACGGATAAAATGGTATAAAAAAAATACTCTGTTTTGAAGTATACAAATTATTAATTGCTTTCCTTGCTTGTCTCACCTTAAAGGATTCAATGTCTGATAACAGTGAAGCACTCATCAATCTTGCTCGCATTTCTGAAGCATGTTTATCGGTTCCAAGCTGTATCATTACTTGAGCATCTTCCTCAAGTTGATCTTCCGTTTTCGGCACAGGATCTTGTGTAATCGGCAAATAAAGAGGATCTCCAGTTTGAAGTAACCTGAATAAATTTACCTTTTACTAATGTACAATAGATACAGTAGTTATATTTCTGCCGGCAAATAATTTTTAATGAGACCAGGAGAATCACTCAATAATATCAAATTTTTGTGATACTTGGAATGATTTTTAGAACATAGTTAGGGTATAGAAAAATATTCGATACATATTTTTTGTTACCAATGGAAATTAATGCGATGAAAATCACTCTCGACTATTAGGATGACAAATTTAATCAGATAAATTTCTCGAAAAGTGCAAATTAAAAAATATTGTTAATGCAGAAATGCTCGTACTTGCCCCTTTCATACGGAGTATTGTATAACTTTTTAATACTCCAATAATTAGTTAATTAAATTATTTCCTTAAAGTACTTTTAGTTAACTTTGCGTTATGTATGATACTGTTATGTAAAAATAATCTTTTGTCAGGGGTAGTAAAGAAAAAATGGATTTGTAGCTTTTTTACTTGAACGAAGGATGTTTGGCTAATCTTCCTCTGGGTTTGTTCCATAACAAATGTTTCACTTTCAGCTGTGTCCTTGTCGTATCGTCCTCGTTCGGTGGTTCCTCGCTGGTGCACTCGAAGAACTCGTCCTCTTCTGATTCTGCTAAAATAGCACGAAAAGTACGATATAAATTATAAAACCCTAAATCAGTTTCGAATATTTTGCTTTCCATTATATTTACATTGTACTTATTCTTTCTTTCTGTTTACACAAAGGATATATCATTCGAATATACATGTAGGATACATAGAAATATGTAATACAGTGATTCAGAAAGTTCACACGAACATATTTATTCGTTCGTAAAATATAATCTCGTTTACTATACAAGCCGACACAAGAGTTCCTTTGTTACTCTCATTGGTTACAAAAAATATCGCAAAAATGTTAATATTAATATTTAAGTTAATGCGAGCGACCCTGTGAGTCACTGTACGCTTAATACTTGTACCTGTTTCAAATTCATCAGTATCTATACTTTGAGATTTATGCGCGAAATCTTCCCTTGCTTTCTTCTTTGCGATGCAACAGTTCATCATCTATCCGAATAATGAGTAACGGATTAATCATTTTCAATAGTTTTATATAGTTTGTTTAAAATGAAACGAGAATAAATAATTATTTGTAGGAAAATGAAAGAAAACGAACTGACACAATGAATGAATTTTACCTGCAGCTTTTGATGTAGTATACATGTTCGAACCGAATCGGGGAAGCCTGGACTGACTCTGAAAAAACAAAGCAAATTTTGTTATGGTATATGTATAGTATAACTTCCGTTCTCAGGGGATATACATATATTCTGTATGTATATTACAGAATGTTTAATTACGGAACCTATATTCGCGTTTCATTTTTCCAATTGTCATCGTTTATCTTTTATTTTTTACACTTGATCAATTTTATACAAGTAAGCCTGATACGTTAATAGTTATCAAATAAAAATCGAAAAAATAGAAAAATATGCTTCCTGCCCAAATATAATTGATTGATGATGGCGAACTGGAACTAAAGCTAATAAAATAAATATGCAGCTGCAAGTTAAATAAATTTTCAATAATTGTTAACTAAAGCGTTCAATTATTTATCAAAAATAAACGACGTGCAAAATATTATTTACGACGACTAACAGTTATTTATTCTTGTAGCTTTGTCTTAACTTCAATTTGAGTTCTCAATTATTCAATTAACTCGTTCCCTGCCAAGCTGCTTTCGACTAACAATAAGTGTCACACACACGCCATGCGTACCGATAATGATATACGCTATAAAGTTTAATAAATCTTGAAAAGTCACCCATTTTTTTCTGTTCGTGTACAGAAAATATCAAGTTCGACGGCATGTCAACTTTAGATCCGATTTAGAATCCTATCTTTACACTTTAAAATTATTTATAGAAAAAATATTGTACCATTCTGTGCCAAGTTTTTCAATATTTGAGAAAAATCGACTTTTAATCATTTGTTCTCAAATGACAATTTCCGTGCTCCTGCCTGTACCACGATATAGCCGGTAAATCGAGACTGTACCTTATAACTATTGAAATAATTGTTCATAGATAATAATTTCTTCAATTTCAACGTGCTACATTCATTTTTTCTAAATGAAAGTTTTCTAAATACAAATTTGGGAACGTCACAGTTCAAATAACAAAAAAAAAGAGTTTTTGGAACTCTATGCTACACGTCACGCGATGTCCAACGAATCCCGCCGAAAATCGGGACAGTGGTTCGGTAGTTCATGGTCGAAGGAACGATCGAAGACTCGTTTTCCGGAGGTCTGTGTTCTCTATCCTGCCCTACCTCTGCTTAAACAGCTATGGGAAAGAGAGAGGTGAGGCGATAGGCCACCTTCTAGAGGGGATCGAACAGCGGAGAATTCTTGCAGTCTAGTCAAAGACCGTGATGCCGATGCCACCGAGACGAACTTAACGGTTCCCAGTACCGAACGTGTCGTTGTTCGTGGATCACGCGTTTCATATCGATCCTCCTCGATGCGAATTTATTCCGTTTTCATAATGTGCTTTATACGTGGCGTAATATAAAGTAAAATAGACATAGAATAAAAGAACAGTTTTAAATATATATATATATATATATATATATATTTAGATAATTGCAAGGTATTCGTTGGTCATTCTGGAGGACGCAAACAACAGGTGGCGATTGCGACAACACAGGTCGATACAACGGCACTCGTCGCGTGTAAAATACTGATTGCCTTCCGCTCCTACGTGCACTTTTTTGACGTGATTTTGTATAATCAACGATATTCGAATTATTCGGAACACGTCATGGGAGAGAATCGACTGTGAACCAAATGCGGAGAAAGATGAGTAAGTAGATGTTACGTGGCTTTTTGTTCAGTTTTGTGGCTTTGTTTTTATTAAAAGATTGGGAGCGATTTTTATGGTATCTCGTGACACACATAGAATTACCGGTGGATGTATTATATTATTTGGAATATTTCGTTGGCATTCTTATTTGATTTATTTAATGATGGTAATTTGGTATTTTATTTGGCGTTATTAGTAATATAATAACATTGAATACTTTGAGTGCTGATAACACAATTTCTAAATTTTAAGTTTTCTCCCATCTCCTGATTATTTAAATAGCTTTTCGTTTATTAATTTTGGTATACTTGGAGTTCTTATTCTGCGATAAATTAATTTTATTTGCAAATATATTTGTTTCAGTAATAACTGTATTCGTTTTTTAAAGATAATCCGTGGTACAGATACCGATTAATTGACTCGTCTTTTGAGTTTGTACTTCCGACCCCAATAGTGACACAGAACCCATTCAAAAAATAATAAGCCAGACCATGTTAATGAAGAAACCAGCACGCCAATCAAAAATAATTATTAAATGTCGATGCATTTAAGAACAATCAGAGAAGTCGTTAACAGGAACCATGAACTTCCATAAATGTAGTTAAAGTAGGATCCCGATGAATCGGTTTAACCGAGAAATAGAGAAGTTGCAAAAGATGACAGAAATCATATAATATGCCGGTGATTATGAGAGTGGCCAAAGTTATATATTTTTCGGTTCGAGATATATAGAGTTTTCAAAATAAACATGAACTGAATTCTATTTATCAACGCAAATTCATTTTCTTTTCAAATTGTTGATTGGCAATTGAATCACTTTCATAACCATCGCCTTATATAGGAATATTTGCACGAAAATATTATTGTAATTGACTCAAGGAAACAAAATAGTTCTTTCTGGTTTCTACAAATTTGTGTCATGATTTTTGACATTATTACAAGCACCAATATTAACTGTTCAATTCTTGTATCGAACAAACTGCACAGTTCTAACAATTTAAATCATGATTCACGCGAAGTGTCCTGTCTTTCTTTTTTTAATTTTTCCATTAAAAATGCGAGTATCACGAGTATCTTTCGTTATCGCAAGGTACAGGGTTAATCGAGATTCAACTGCGAATAGTTGTTAGAATCATCGTTGTAAGATTTCGTTCTATTAAAACAGCACATACTTATAGGGGCATTTGTTTTCCGTATTATCGTCGATCGTGCAGTTGATCATTATCATCATAAGGATCATCATCATCATCATTGTTCTGATCGTTTAGATGTTTACGAAAAATAAGGAAGAAAATTGGCCGTACACGTGTCTGTAGAACAAAAATTTCAATGTGAGTTTCTCTATGACGTTGAATAGATATCTCTTCGCTGGTTTATCCTTTGAAGAACGAACGAGTATAGTCATATTATGGCAGCGAGTTCCAAAGGGTGAATGCACCTACGCACACACCTCATAGGTATCGTCTTCAGCGTGTACTGGCCGACCTTGAACCATGTACTACACGAGGCCATCATGTACAGTGTGATCCTCATGTAAGTACATGGACGATGTACGTGATAATGTTACCAGGATATAGATATAAAAGGTAGACATTTTGGTTCTCATCGATTTCTTGGGAACAACTTTGTTTGTGAAGTACTGGCTGGATGCATTGTCTATGGATATTATGTTTTGCTAAGAAAATTACGTTCGTGATACATGCAGTAATCCTTGAAATTTATTGCTTACTATTCTTTACATGTATACTAAATGTTTACTGGCATTGCTTATAAACGGGAACAAAGGTAGCGATGGCTAACTAAGCTGTGTAGAACGAAATACACAAATTGGTTTTAAATGCGCATGCAATTAATGGATGTTTAAATTTGATTTTCTCGAAAACAGTGCCCGGAAATGAATAAACTTTTTTCGTCAGTGTTTTGCCCCAGGTGTCATCTCCTTCTCGGTTACACCACGATTTCCGAAACATCCTGTGTGTATGTCCTCCGAAACCAAAAGGGTTGTGCAATGATATTGTGCAAGGAGATAGTTTGGAAAAACGTCGCATTCTGTTCCACATAATTGTCCGTTAAAATTCAGAGTCTATGATAATTCTGTTCTATCTGGCAACTATCACGAAGAAATTTCTACGATTTCCTTGTGCAAAATCCAACAAGCGTGGCGATAGTGGTTCGCTTGCCCAGTTGCCTGCTCGCCATAACCATCGAACCATAGTGTTTTGTTGCCTCCATTCTTTCTATTATTCCATTACTTGCACTTCCCAAAATTCAAACATTTTTATTCTATAACCCTCTGTACATTGGGAAACGATTCCTTACACTTATAGCTGGCAGGTTGCTAAACGCTTTGCTCCAAAAAATATCGTACTCAATAGGATACACTTGACAGAAAACCATATTTTCAATTGTATATTAATTATATATTATATCATAGATTAACATTTTTATCGGGAAAAAGAGAGGATGCGTGAAGTGGAAGATACTAATTTTATAGTCAATTAATACTGCGGATTTAATAATTAGTGAACTCGCGATGCAATATGATAATTATGTACTTAATAGAAATTGTCTTAATATTCCTAGAGTAACGCAGTTGTTTTCTGTTCCGGCATTGATGCATTGAAATCTCCCACTGAATAGGCCATTTTATTATATATCAGATAACGATACCTTTCATTCAATAACGATATTTTATCTTGTTTCTAGAAAAACGTGTGTATTCATTTGCTATAGTTCGACAGAGTTTCTTTCATTGCTGTTTAATTAAGCGCAACACCTGCTTCTATTTGAAATATACAATACTTTGTACTTTCTTCGTTGCTGGTTACAACTTTGGGACCACTTTCTAAATTGTGCAAATACTTATTGATTACACAATGATTCATTGATTCGAAATAAATATTATGGAGACTGACAGCAATAAATTTTCTTTCGGAACGTTCTAGCTCAGAAATGTTCTTAATATTTCCACTCAAAGTGGTCAATCAGTCGTAAAAGTTTTACATATAAGGTAATTGATAAACTACATATAATAACTGGTATATGGTTCTTACATACAATCGTCATCCTTCGGACCGAACATTCATAAAACGGCTAACTATTCTAGTTTATTCACCCGTTTCAGGGTTTCC
This sequence comes from Nomada fucata, assembly GCA_948146005.1. NCBI lineage: Eukaryota > Metazoa > Arthropoda > Insecta > Hymenoptera > Apidae > Nomada > Nomada fucata. The sequence goes on along the minus strand of OX411275.1, from coordinate 8,541,910 downwards.
CGGTGTAAAAGAGAAATCCTTCGTTTATTAACATTCACTTCTGCGGTTTATTTTCCCAAGTATGCGAAAAACTCGACCACGGAACGATCGTGTGCACCAGCAGTACCTTTCTCTGAACGCAACACGATGCAGTTCCAGGTCTTGGAGCCGTGGATGGAATTGCTTTCAACCGAGCATAGAATCCGCGTGCACTATGCCATCCCAATCATTTCTTCCTGAACAAGCTAAAAAGAACGAGACCGAGACAAGGCTGTACCGCTGTACATAAATAGTGTATTTTATGCTTGAAACCACAAACGAAACGCGATCTCATTAAGCAGTCCAATATAGGCAGAAAGTTATGGTAATTAATCTGTAGTATGTCTAATGTATAACGAGGTTTTGCAAAATAGCTGTATTGTGTTCTGTGTCCAAATATAGGAAGAACCATATTTGGGCAAAATAATAGTCAATAATGATCAGTTTTGGACAAAATAATTTCTACAAATAAATATAACAGTTTTGTATTTCTTAAACTTTGCAAATAATAAACATTTGAAAGATCAAAGTTTGCAATTGTCACAATTTTACCAGGCAAAGTCTGACATTGCCACATAATAATTAACGGAGGGCCAATAGAAGATCGCTTTATCGTAAAGGAACATCAATTTTTGCTAGAAAAACTGGAATATTTAGGTTAACAAAGAACTGGAGGAAAAGTCAAAAGAAATAGCTAAGATTACTATGATGAATGAATATTGTTTTAAAATGTGTTGCTATTAAGTAATCAAATTTGTGAAGAGATAGTAGATTTCTTATTAGTACACCTAATGCATAGGAAGGGTAGGCAAGCAAAACGGTGCACAATAGTTTTTGTATGTTTTAAGATTACCGTCGAGAATTAGAAATGATCCAAGAGTAACCAAATGCAACTTGAAGAAAGTCTTCATAAATACAATGGAAGTTTACAGTGTTTACCATAATTTTCCTGTGTTTCACACCAAATAGTTATAATCAAGATAATTGTTGAAGCACATTCAGCTGCATTGTGAAATAAGCATGTATGTTTATATTTTACTTGTTAAATATCATTTAACACTTAAATAATCCGCTAAAAGTTTATTCTTTCCTCTAATTTTAAGAATAAAAATCTGTGAGGAAAAATGTAGATTCCTATTTGAAAAAAGATTATTAACCTTGGAAACGCCCAGCAAATAAAAAATAGACAAGATAATCATACTTTTCTTTTTTTCAATTGCCCGACATTTGTAATTTTTTCAGAATACAAATACACTTCAAAATATTCTGATATTTGCAACGATTATGAGAAACCCTAAAACAGAATTTTTATCATACAAATAAACTTGTTTATATTATGCTCCACATGTTTCATTATTCCTCTCGATGAATGCGAACACTTGAGCAAATAACTTAAATAAGAAAATAAGTTGGTAGAAGCGAGACAAAGATAAAATCGAGTTTCTGGGAATATTTTTAACAAAGTTGCCCTAGGATTCGGACTAAGGTAGTAAATACATGCTAACCCACATCCCAGAAAGGCCGAGGGCAACTGTGTTAGCACGGCCGTCGGGGCTCTCATTTCCGGAACCGCTTCTTAACTTCCGTCATGGGACTGGTGGCGTAATTGCGGGTGCATTTGGTGCACGTCGATTATCGCCAACGAACAGGTCGTCAAAAATTCGTTAACTTACCGTCAATTAACGTGTAACTAACTGACCAGGTGGTTTATTTTACAAATGGTGAAACTTGCTGTGGATATAAATGTGACAAAAATATTTCTGACATATTCAGAAGTATAAATGGTAGAAGACCTGTAATATGTTAATTGATTAGTGTATTTTATCTTCTTTTTTTTAATCGTGGCTATGAGAAAATGATGAGAAAACTGTGTGCGTTATAAATTGAAATAGATAATTTCATTTAGAAAATGAAATTGAAATTTTCGCGGGTTACCTATCTCCTTCACATTTAAATACGTGAAATGACTGTAGAAAGTAGCACAAATTATACACACAGGCAGTTATGTGGTAAAAAGGTATAGCGATCTGCAAAATTAGAGCAAAAACAACTCAAGTATAATACTTATAACTTACCGCACGTGATGACGATAAGTAGTTTAATATGATACCTGGTTAAATGCTTAACAAATTTATGTTACAATCAAAAACATATTATAGTTTCCTGTCACTTATTTCGGGTAATTTATATCACTTCGTATATTAATTACATACGACAATTTTTAATAGCAAACAGTTGCTTATATATTTGTCATCTAAATGAAATTTGCGTCCATGGATCTACCGTTTTTGAACGCGTACACGTTTACGTAATATCTTCAGACACTTGTGACAGAGAAATTGTGTCGAAAGAGATGCAATAGCAGGTGAATGACTCGGACGCGAGTCACCTGGAAGAGATTCACAGTTGCTAGACCGATTGATCCTGTGTTGCGATCGTTTTTTCCTCTTTTTTTTTTTAATCAAGTAATTAGCACAGTGATGGTCCTACATTTCCTAGTTATTGTGCTTTCATTTTCCCTTTGCCCGGCGTACATTTAGGTTGCCCATTGTATATCATATTCTCACGTGCAGCGAAACAAACGCGACGTTACGTTCCTTCAACGTAATTCGGTGGAACACATTTCTCCAGAGGAAGAGAATTTTGCAATTTATCCGAGCCTCGATCTTCGTCATTCCCTTTTAAGGATTAGGCAATAAGAGAAGAAATTGTGCATTTTTTTGTAATATTCTACTGCTCTCGAATACGGTTTATCGTCGAAAGATTGAATTGATAGAAAGATTAGGTTCACAAACAGAAGCTTCTTCTAGTTAAGTCGCATTATCACAGTTCAAGCAACGGAAGGAATTATTTTCAATAAAAATAAAAGTTATAAAAGGAATATCGCCCTTTTTCGCCTTCTTACTACTTATTATAATGAAATTGAATATTGTGAAGCATTAACCCGAGTTAAATAATTGGATAGTTTAGAGTTTAGATCAGATAATGAGAACCTTGTAATTAGGCGGGCGTTTGGGATATGGAGCAACCTGTAAAGCAACATTGCCACCATTTGTGGTTAAAATAGTGGTCAGTACCGTGTACGCTGAGCAAATCTGCGCAGAACGTTCGTAAACGATCATTAACACCTAAAAGTCCCTTGCTTTCTAACTGCGGGAAACAGCGAAATTGTTTGCATGTTTTGCAGAAAATAGTTCGTGTGAACTACAAATGGTTCACCAGTTTTCGTAATCACAGAGTAAGGAGTATTGTTCAATGACTTTTTTCATTCATTATCATTGATACATGTTTAACTTTGAAACTTTACACATAGGTACTAATTCTCACTTTCTTTCGTTTAACACGAAATCTTTTCGAAATAATTATAGTGTCAAAGTAAGTGATGAAAAATTTCCAGTTCATCCAAATTACAGAATTTAGCATTTTTTGCAACGTTTGAGATGCACATATTTCAATGTCCCCGTATCCGAGGGTAATGCATGTTTCATACTTTCGATTAGACTTTGATATTACGTTACATCATTTCTACTCGTTGAGAAATTCAACACGTGTCCCGTGTTTGATTTCTTGAATGAATGATTGTCAACCAGAGACAAGCGGAACCGATACAACTCCAATCTCAAGAATTTCACGTCGCATTACCAGTAATATCCTGTCTCAGTGCATCCGCAGTGACCAAGGAAAGCGCGTTCTTTTTTTTGTCGCACGGTTTCAGCAATGTAATTGTCGCTTACGGAATGTTACTGATATTGCGTGACACTAATTCTACCTGTTTGCTCTTTTTCCTATTCTTTTCGGAATCGTACGAATAAATACAATATAGTTAGAGGGAAGTTAAACGTCTATGATATTTTCATTTTGATAAAGTAATAGAATTTGGTTAACCCTTTACCGTGTGATCGTTATCTATAGGGAAGTTTATTTGTTAAATTCCAGAATAACAAACTCTCTGATAATGAATTTCAGTTTTCATTAGAATCATTCAATTGCAGAATGATTTAAATTCGACTGATTTTAATTATTTTTCCCATTAATTCAACCAAAATATCTCAACAATGCTGTAAATATTAATGGAAATATATTGAGTTTTTAAAATAAATACGAACTGAATTCTGATTAACAACACAACTACCACATTCTTGTAATGTAAATCGACGTCGAGTAAATGCAAAGTACGGGACAAATTCATTCCTCTGACATTTTTAACTTACAATTAGATCACTTTCAGAATCGCCGACACATTTATTCGCGAACAATAAAAAAAAGTAGAAAAAAGGGAATTACAATTCTACTTCCCTCATTTACTTTCTAACGGTAATCGATAATGGACCGAATGAAACCAATAAGATTATCAGAGATAACACGGTCAGGAAGACGATACACTATTGAAAATCTAGTTGGCATTGATATTGAACAATAACGAGCTCTTTGTCACACCCAAAGAAAAGTCTTCGTTCACCGTGGTGAACGATCTGTTCCTTTTTAGATGGAGCGGTTAACAGTACTTGGATCGTTGGTTTCGCATACTGTTTCAACTGGTAGTACGAACCGTTACAAGAATATGGAAAGTCCGACGAATCGTGAAATCTCGTATATGCAGACGCTTGATAATATCAAGATTTTTACGCAAAGAAAATTTACCACTTTGCAAGGTTATGCACATTCAAATAGGCTCCACATAACCGTGACACGTCCTGTGCAATTAATTACATCTTATTCTGTCTGCTTTTTTTTAGCGGGAATAGATACAACTTATAACAGGATCATGAACCCTTTTGGAGACAAATGGTTGGTTCAGTGTTTTACAATAATTATCACAAATTACAATTTGTTCCTATTTGCTGGTCTGAATAATGAAGTTGAATTCTTGTACCGTTAAAGAAACACGGAGTTACTTTGGAAGGCATTAAACCGCGCTTTTAATTGCTGCAGTAAAGGCAAGAGACGACTAAATTTGAACGAGTTGCGTGTAATTCCTTAGAAACAGTTGCTTTTTTGGTTCAAGGATAGTTTGAGAAATAGTTTGAACAGTTTAACGCTGAAAGTAGGGGAATTGAGAAAATTCTTGTATGGATGTGTCCCCCTTTGGATCAGTACCATGGATTCACAATACGTCAATGTAAAATGTAGTTAAGTTTTAATAGAAATGTTGACAAATATTGATGAACATTCTTCTATGCATGCGCCACGTATTTTGAAAGTTCAACTACCACTATCAGGAAAATATTATTGCCCGATAACTTGCACGATTTAATTTTGTAATCACGTTATGAATTATATGTATAATATAGTATATCGTCGTGAAAATTGTCCATTGGGCTATGTACGTGACACAATGAATACTTTCCGTAGTGTACAGTCCTGGTCTACAGTTTAACTATTAAGAAGGAAATTCTATTTTTTTCACTTTTTCCATTCTTCCCTTCGCATGGAAGAGAATGTAATAGTTACACGGAAAAGATATAACACTCTTGACATATAATTTTTGTCTGCTTTCACAACCGGCAAAAATGAATGACACGTGAGAACAGGTCTACGCAACAAAGGTTTACCACTTCTGCACTTGCATGAGAGTGTTCATATCTGAATTTTCACCTCCATTGCTCCACTTCCTATTCACACCTTAATTGTAAACCATCCTTAGAGTTGTGCGCACATGCGGTACCGTTCAAAAATATTTGCCCACCCATATATTAGACCGTCCCATAAATGGTGCAGCTTTTCTGGAAGATAAGTTTGAAACAATGGAAGATGTCACGATCATCTTTGAAATGTAAGACGAAATTATTAAGAAATTTCATAATTAATAAGGACAAACTTATGCATAAAGAAAAGTGCCTTGTGCCGGAAGACTTGACGAGTTAGTTGAAGACGTTTTGGATAGACAAAAGACAAATAGTAAAACTACACTGAGGAACAAGATTAAAAATCAGCAGTGAAAGGTCACGAATAAATATTGGAAACGCGTATATATTGGTATATATAGCGGGCACGTGTAAAGCCTTTCGAAAAATATAGAACAGTACCGTGAGAACCGGCTGGTTATCCGCGAAAAACATTGACACTGAGCCGACCTGTGGTTAATAGTAATCGTCGTATCGACATTCTAAAGTCTGCTTTATCTTGCATAAATCTTTGTTAATAACATACCCCTCGATATTTTGTGTATAGGAGCAGGACGGAAAATCGAAAGAGAACGAAAGTGAAAGGCGCGAATTCCATAGCACTACACACCAGCCGGCCACGTGCTTCTATATTTCTCCATATACGAGTTACTCGATGAATGAACGAATAAAGCATTTTACATAGGGCGTAAATACCATGTCTAAATCACGTGGAATTCGTGGATGAAACGCACTTATATCGTTCTCCAGTTATGTCAAGGCTAAAAAAACCCAGAATTCGTGTTTCCCTAGAAGCGGCGTACATATATGTATGTATATGTGTATTTGTCAGTCATTCGACTTTCTTTTCTAGAAGAAGATTTATTCATGACGCATAAAACGTTGTTTTATTAGCTTTGGGACTGTATAGCGAATATTTGATTTAGAGTTGTTTGTCTGAATCGGGTTTTTGGCACTAGCATTTTATTATACGTTGCTTTCTGTTTCGTTTCTTCTTATTGTTGATAATAATTGATATTATAAATGAACAATAGATATTTTCTATGTCACTTTGCCGGTAACTTTAATCGTAATTAAATTATACAGCAATTTAGCATCATTTCAATTCTTATCTTAAATGCAATGAAAATAGCAATGAGTTACCCAATTCCGTGGTGCATTGGAGATGATATCCCGAAGTTTTTTTTTCTTTTCTTTTGCCAAGGAAAATTTCTTCGTGGTTTCATCGACAAAAGGTCAGCCAGCCAAGTACACCGATGGAATGCTCACGTATCAAATGATCTCACAATCAAACGCATTAGCCAGCACCATGTAATAATGAATAGCTTTCACCTGACTATTTTCGTTGCTTGTAAAGAAACAAGTTGCCTGACTGCCTGATCTTTTATGGTATTTTCACGGTATGCGGGATACACTGTATCGCATTGCGTGTGTAGTATTAAATTATTTAAGTATGCACGTCATTCTTCAAAGGGGAGGGTATGTCTGAGAGGATGAAGGTATTTTTTAACGAAATCAGACTTCAAAAGAACGACAGAGGAATTTAATGACATTGTTTAAATGTGTAATCACATTGTTTTGAAATAACAGCAATTCGTCTGCCTAAAAGGAAGGCCATTTCAAAGTATAATATTATATACTCGTTGAAACGTTTAGCTAATGAGTTTGCAATAAACCAAAAACGTTTAGTTCATTGCGTGTAAAAAAAGGTCACAATTAAGAGTTTTATTCTGTTTTAACATTCAGGCCAATTTTTTGTTGAACAAACTAAAAATAAGAAAATATTGTACACTTCTACTGATAAATACGGTTCTCAAATGAAATTTCATTGGCGCGAATGAAACTTGGCAAAATATTGAATAAAAGTTAAGTTTTATTAAGAATATTTTCTGAACTGTTAAAAAACCAATCGTTTTTTAACCACGCTTGTTCAGAGTCATCCTCAGACTGGAACGCGTAATTTTTATTCATTCGTCGGAGAAGACTTTTTATAACGAATCTTGATCGAGATAAATTTAGCAAGGTGAAATCACGAAAAGATTATTTAGCCGGTTGGATATTATAAATTCAGGTAGCTTTGTTTCGTTTCAGATTCAAACAGTTTTGAAGTATGCATACTCTTTATAGCATTCTTTAAAAAAACAGTCTCTGGCAAGGTTGCAACTGTATTGCTGGATTTAACGGTTGGTCACAGTCTGATAATAATTAGAGGTGCTATGCACGTTGATAACTAATAATATTTTTTACAGTTAAGGTTTTAATGGATTTCCACCTGAACTTTTGAAAATTAAATTATAGTATTCAATTGAACAAATTTTCAGAGATGAAATGATTGAAAATTTGTATAAAGTTGTATAATACATACAATATTGTCTGCCCTATTTTTTTACCAATGATGTTTTAAACTAATTCAATTGAAATAATTTATGTAATTCTTCCAATTTCAATGTGCAACACGAATTGCTTATAGTTGATTCTAATATTTATTTACGATTGTATTCGTCTGTAGCATCAAAAAACGTACCGCAAATTATTTAAACCAGTATTATTTTCATTTTATGCTTTCCTTTTTTCATTAGTTTTCTCTTATAACTAATTAAAAATAAGGAAAACAATCGAAGCACAAAATAGTAAATTATTTATATTTCTAATTATATGAATGAAATGAAACTACTGATAATAAATCAAGAGCATGTGTATCATAGGAGAGTAAACTTTCTTTGGTTTTAAGAAGTAGATTCTTTTAAACCAATGTCCTATATATTTACGTATACAACGATAATTAATATTATGAAAGCAAATACACTGGCAATGCTTATCACAGAGAAAATTGTGGTAATTTCTAAAAATAGTATTTCTTAAAACGTGCAATTCCTTGCTATGCATAAAGTATTAGGTACATTAAATTGCTGAATATATATATATATATATATATAATAATTTCTTGTAATAATAATTTATATATATATATATATATATATATATATATATTATTATTACAAGAATACATAATCAACTTCCAAGAATAGGCTACCACTGAAAATTATTCAATATTTCAACCTGCATTCGCACACTTCCTAATAAAAAATTCGATTTTCATTGCGCGATTCTCACGGATGTAAATGCGAATTCCGATAACAGGACTTATTTGATTATCGCACACTGTATCTCTCTGGCCAAGGAAAATATTTTCTACCCACAATTTTCTTTTTCCTCTTTCCGTCGCAACAATTTTTCCTCATTAAATATAACCATTAACGTTCAATCACTGATTGAATTAATACCACGTGTTTCTTCGGAATAATTTAAAAGAAGTTGTGCAAATCGTTTTAACGAATCGTTCGAGACAACAACTGTTAATAATTATCAAGTAAATTGGTCAGAGCTGGACGATGATTATTATAGTATACAGTAGAATAAATGGTGTGCACTCGTGTGCTCCCATTAACAAGTATTCCAAGATCCGGCGGCGTGACGAGCAAATTAATTAATTAGGTATTCCGATCTGTCCTTATTCTTTATGGTTCACCCCTTAATGAGGCTCAAATCGTTCACTGCGCTCTAGAAATTCGACGATCCTGTCGACTGAACAACTTCCGGAATCTTTCCGTCTATGTGGTCGCTTATTAATCCTATTAGGCTTGCGTGCTTTTCGATTATCCGAGTTTTCAGGATGATGTTGATAATATTCAAAGCGAACCATTATGAAACGTTGACCTCTCCTAGTGTTTCGCAAGAAGATCTTTCTTTCATTTTTTCGTGTCTCATTTGGTTTAGCAATTCAGAATATTAGAATGAAGGGAAAAAGACATGGCGCTGCGTATCATCTACTTAGAATAATAATTCCGAAGTTTTGAAATTATACCTATATTTTACAGTTATATTTAACGATTCAGAGGCAAAGTCAAAGGCGATGAAGAAGCAAGGGAGCGTGAATTGCACCTTATAATTGCAGCAGAATAATGGTTGAAAACCACGCACTATTTTAATCCGCCAGTTGATTAGGGGGTATGTGTTTTAAAATCAAACTGCCCGAGAACCAAGACGTGTAACTGAACGTAACGATTAGTAACTCACCGATTGTAATTTTTTAATTCTTACTACATTCCGTAAGTATGATCGAAACCAAAATATAATTGCAAATAAAAATATGGCACGTTACTTATGCAATTTGTTGTTCATTTTAAAGTGGCCAAATAATAATAGAACTGTAGGGAAATCTGACTGTTCAACTATAAGTCAGACCAAGGTCGGGAGTAATACAATTGTTCAAAACATTCTATACAGATATATACATTAGAAAGTGCAACGCGTAACAAATAGAAAGGGAATCATTATACATGGAAACTTCAATTCTACTAAATTGACTCACTTGTTCAATTGCAGTAGACTTTAATTGATTTCTAACATTTTCTTTTTACGAGAAACGTTAACCAATGTGGAGAACTATATTCTTCTTTTCAACTAGGCTATCACGATTTCCCTCTTCTTGCTCCATTTAACAATTACCAATTTCCAATTCATACAATTTACAAAAGTTATTATTTTGCATCGATGAAACACATTTTTTATCTAACTCCATTACGCCAAACGGCAGATAGAGATGCGATAGATAGAGTACTCCTGAAGGATTTATCTGATAGCATGAAACGCGTTTGTTAATTAACCTAAATAAATACAGTCGCAAATATGAAGTAATAAAATAAAAAAGAAATAACCCAGTTGGATAATACCGATGGCTGCAATAGCCGATGGTCAAATTATATTTCACAGCAGGACACGTTATATCATTTTTATACTTGTCATGTAATAATCCATACGCGTTGCGTAAATCTACGCTAACTCAACGGAAAAGTACGACGCGACAGGAGCATCTCAGAAGGAATTCATACACCGTTGCCCGTTTACCATCGATAGAATCCATCGAGGCGAGGACATGCGTTTACTCCGGCCATTGACTCGTAACGGGTTCAGTCTATGGACCCTGGTTTGTTGCGGTTCGTTTAGGCTGCACAACTTTACTATGCCCATACGTCACGGTTTTCGATGACCGTTGTATCACAGACCTACATTTGACGAGGTCAGACATTTTACCTTTTTACACCCGGATAAGAAATCGTCGTCGTTGTTCGTGCGCGAAAAAAAGAAGGAAAAGAAAATGGTTGGCGAAAGGTCGAATGATAAAGGCGACGCTTCGTCGGGAATTAAGTGCACAAAATGGTATTTCACGTTGATGCAATGATCCGTTCCAAGGTTGGCAAGCTCGTGCACTGTAATAAGGGGCAGAAATTATGGGAATACGTGGAATTGCGCAGCCTTTTGATACCATGCACGCCCCACGCTGGTATATACTCGTCTGTGCAAAGCAGCATGACTTTCTCTGGCAAATTCAAGAACCCCCCCGCCCAAATCCCGTCGAAGAAGAGAAACGCGTATTCGTTTTTAGGCAAATAGCCACTGTAACCGTACGAATATTTGCGATTTTGTTTTCCATTGATTAGTGCCTGTCGAGATTTGTAGCACTTATATGAGACAATATATTAACCTGTTACTGGTATGGCATTTTTCCAGGTAGACAATAGTACTATGCATTGTTATACTTCACACTTTTATAATTTACTTTAATTTTTTTAACAGGAGAAGTAGATATTAAACAAATCTTTAAACGCGAATCCCATGCGGCGTATTAATAAGGATGACTTTGTGCAGTTATGATGTTGTAGACATGTTCCGTTACAACAAGAACCACATTTTTAATTAAATCTTGATTAACATATTAATCTCTCGATTCAAACTATAACTTGTCTTTCAAGGAAGACAGGAAATGTATAACGTCATCTTGAACAATAATACTTTCCCTTATTGTTTTCATTCTTTATGAAAGAATTTGTTATTTATGATACAAATGCTGATACATACATATGCACTAATCTGAATAACTGTATGTATTTTAATGCAAAAAGAATATTTAATATCATTCTTTTGCATACAAATATTTTTTCTATCTTTCAAACCTTTTAAGCCTGTTTATTGAAAGTCCTCTTCCCCTCTGTCGCACAGATTTAAAAAGATAATAATAATAATGATAATAGAAAAATTGATTGATTCACTTCCAGATATACATCTAAATGTGCTGTTGCTGCTACTGGCAGGTATAATCGCAACCGCGGCAGCAACTTCCAGTTGCCCGTGGGCACAGCACATAACCGACCTCGAGAGCTCTTGCATCTGCGACTATAATCTTGCCAAAGAATTATCGGTGCAATGCGACATCGTCGATTACGAGCAACTAATGTCCGCCATGCGGCGTCACGCGTCGAAAACCACCGTGGATCTGTTTTATGTCAACAACAGCACGATAGGTGCGCTGAAGAACGGCTCGTTTGCGTCGATGAAGATCAACAATATGCAATTATCCGGCTGTCAGATAAGCATGGTCGAGCCAGAAGCGTTTAAGGGGCAAGAGAATTCACTGAAAAGTTTGAATTTAAAAGATAACGAATTGACGGAGGTTCCTAGCCTTGCCTTCAAGACCCTGAGGAACCTTACTGTATTGGACCTTTCCATGAACAAGATCACAAGAGTGAACGACAATGCCTTCATGGGATTAAAATTAGTTACGTTAAAACTTTCTGATAACGAAGTCACGCTGGCGCCTGGATCTTTTCGGGGGTTGGAGAGGTCGCTGAAGAATTTGAACTTGAAGGGTACTAGACAGAAGAAGGTACCGGAAGCGCTCCGGGGTTTAAAGACCTTGGCCTTTCTCGACCTGTCGCAGAACAGTATCAGAGAGCTGCCTGGGTCTGCTGGTGCGAAAGCTTTCGAAGGGCTCGAATCATTGACTGGCTTGAATCTTGAAAGAAACTTAATTCAGAATATTGGACCGGATGCCTTTCATGGAATTAGAAATACATTGAGCTCGTTGAGTTTGTTGAACAATCTTATTCCGGACTTCCCCACTGCTGCTATCAATAGCGTGCAAGATTTAAGAGTAAGTTTTACTCTTAAGTACCCGCTCCACTAAAATATACAATAGTGAAGCTAATAATAGTATTCATTGTTCAATACTGTAAGAGTGATAATGAGAAATTTTTTTCTCAGGTCCTGGATATTGGATTCAATTTGATAACGGAACTACCAGTGAACGCATTTCACAAGAATCCTTCGATAACTCTATTGGCGATCGATGGAAATCCTTTGTCAACCGTTCCAGGAGAGGCTCTAGCAGGATTAAACGGAACACTGCGAGGTCTGAGTTTAGGTGGTCGATTTCTTGTCTGCGATTGCAGATTACGGTGGATCGTCGACTGGATAAAAACTAGAGACCTGCAAGTCACCAGTCGAGAACGAAAGCCACAGTTTTGCGGAGGGCCGCAGAAATTACAGGACAAGAGTTTTTACGATATCGATCCAGAAGGTAATAATGACATAAACATATTATTTTATTTTAATTTTTGTGCCATATAAGTGTTTAAAACAACAATAACGATCTACTTACCTATTCCTTTCAAAATTTACGATAATTCCCCGGACAACTAATTCAATTTAGACTAAACTTGTCGTTTGTTCTATAATTTTCGAAGATAATTAGTCGCGTGTAAATTTCCGAAGCTTAATTATTAACTTACGTTATCATTAACTATAATTTGCCGAAGCTATTGCAGATTTACTATTTTATTAAACTATAATAATATCGAAACACTATTCAATTTCCTCAGAAATGACCTGCGAAAGGACTCCAGAGATTATTGGAATTGGTACAGTGGAGAGCGTGGACACTAGGGAACCTACAATTGGAGCAGTCAGTAATTATAATCCAATCACTCGACCCTCCATCAGTACCTCAACCGAAACAACTACAACCACATCAAGAACCACATTTGTTTCCTCAACAACGGAACTTCAAAGAATCGAAACACCATCATCGACCACTCCAAGAACCTTCACTAATAGACCAACAGCTGCACGAACGGGGAACGTAGTCATAATGAGGACCACGTTATCTCCACCAAAGCACACTCAGGAGAATTTACAGCAGCATCAACCAAGACCACCATTGGTACTCGGTTCGCCGCTTTATAAAGCGAAATCGAACGAGAAGGACATAATAGTTAAAGATGTTCTGAGACAAGATAATGCGGTGATTATATACTGGGACACAGAGACGACGAACATTTTGGGTTTCAAAGTGATTTACAGATTGTTTGGCGACAGTAGTTTCAAACAAGCACCCCCTTTGGAGGCCAGTGAACGAGAATTTAAAATTAAAAACGTTCCACCGCAGGTAAAGTAGTAATCGAAATTTTTAAGCAGATTTTATCACTTTAATTATTTTTTACGCGCAAGACTTTTTTGTCTTTAATACATGTCTTGAGTATTTCCGAAACATAAATAATTATTAACACTATAAGCAAACAAAGGTTTGGATATTCCTTGCAATGAGATACTTCATATCCGAAAATATTAATGCTGATACTAATGCGAATCTAAACAGTTCAATATCTCATTGTCATTTCAGATTTTCACACAACTTTTCAATAAACTAGAATTCAATTTGTAAAGCTATTTAAATAATTGTTACATTTTATAGGAATGTATTGTAGTTTGTGTGGTCTCATTAGAAGAAACCAACATCACGCCAGCAAACGTGCCCTACAATCAATGCAAGGAAGTAAGGACGGAAAATTCGCCTACATCCAACATGGACAAAATTACCATCGCTGCCAGTGCCGCTATATGTGCCACTATAGTGGTCGCAGTGATAATATTCATCGTTGCGAATAGACGAAGAGCCAGAAAGCTACATACTCTGCATAGTATAGACCAGACAAAAATGGGAGGCCCAATTACTGGATTACCAGTTAACTGTTGCTCTAACATTGGCCCAACACCCAGCCCTGGTGGACCATTGTCCTCAATGGCAACTCTCAGTGCTTACAACGCCCAGAAAGAATGGGACCAAGTATCCGCATACAGTAATAGGAGTATACCAAGACCGAGGATATTTCCTATAGATCGGCAAGGTATGATCAGAATACAAATTTTAAGATTGCTTTATACAGTAACAATACTGAAAAAGCTGAACTCCTTTCCATTAACAAGTAATGTTTCCTACACTTGTAATTTCCTTTTATATCATAAATTCAGCTATTTATTTCTCTTAATATTCCTTAATGAGGGAACCATGTTAGTTGACTTTAAAATTCTGTGAATTTACGTGTACTTCCAAAATTCCTATTTTTAGGGTCGATAACTAGGGCTTCTTGCATCGATGATGTCAGATCACAAGCAGGACACTACGGTGGAAAGGTATCGACTCGGTCTGTAGTTGATGGACAATCTCAACATAGCTTCTCCAATACATCCACAAGATACTTTGGAAACAATACTCTGTCTTCTAATCTTGCTAACACAAGACCAGGTTAATATCTTTCCGTGATACTTTTTCATATATTGAGAAAATAAAGTCATTTTCTAATTTGTAATTTGCGATTATCTTTGCTTTGCTTTTTACAGAGCTAAGACAATCTCGACAATCTTTGGCAGCTGCTTCTGAGCGAATGTCACGAACAAATTTCTCACCCAGTCATATGCCACCGCATTCTTCGTCCAGAAGACAAAGACCAAGATCATGTAATCGTACACTGGAGCAAAATCCACCAAGGCCAGGCAGCCGATATAGCATAGCCGATTCAACACATACTCTTAACAATTACGAAGAAAACAATTGGACTGATCACGATATGGATATATATATGGCACGCAATCCAACGACAAGAACTGGTTTGATGCCACTCTGATTCAACACACTGTGTCTATATGGCTTTGCTCAAACGTGTTCAGTGACGTTTTTTTTTCTCAAAGCATCTGAACTGCTCTCATACAAATGTACTATATAACATGACATTGTAGAAGATATAGAGTTCGTAGACAGTATAGTGCTAGAGTAATATTTGATAGCTAGCTACGTTCTTACAGGTATTACCATGTAATAAATGTATTAATGTAGCGGTATGAAGGAGAACGTTATAAATGTTATAAAAAGAGTGTCTAAAAGTGCACGCTTAGAAACATGTACTCTGTGTGCTAAAAGAGAACGTAAAATATGAAACAGTAAGGGCACACGATCTCTTGAAAGAAACATAGCAATAAGTCGTAGATGAGTAAAGATTTATGCGTATGCGTGGTGGATGTGTTTTTATCCAAAGACTGTATCATAAACAAGCGTCTATCAAAATCTATATTGCATTTAATGTCTTGTGCTTATAGACACATGCTCACGAACAATGTACTGACGTTAAAAATGTTTCGTGACATGTGATATGTCTTGGCAATGAGAGATATCTCTGCCAAACACAGAAGAAGAATTTTGTATATTTTTAAATAACTATTGTTTTATAAGTTCCAGTATTAGGATAGAGAATCGGAAGCAGAATTAATGTATACACAGTAAAGAAGTGAAACGTTATGTAAAATTAATGATAATAAAATTAATATTAACAAAAAGAGCAATACTGTTTCTCATCTTTCTCATTGTATCACATCTTTCAAAACTGTCAGTAGATGTAACATTTTTTACAGTGCAGTTAATTAATAAAAACGAGCAGTACTTACCCAGGTATCAAGATGCTTCTTTCCCACCGAAACCTGATTTCTTGCACAAACTCGTACCACAACTGTGCCAGTGCTGCTGTTCCACCGAGATTGTGTGTACAATGAGCAGCAACAATCCCAAGTCTCCAGACCAGGCTATCCATCGCACAAGTTTTTACACCTTTCCACTGAATTTCGTCCACACTGGATATGGTTAAATCACCATATGGAGTCTTCTACAATAATTAATTGTACTATTTCGTAATCTTTCTTACATAATAAACATATACAAATTAATATATAGAAGACATTTTTACTTACTGACTTCTCGTCTGCATCAGGGAAAAGGAAATAAAGTATCGACAATAATATTTCCTCCGGTATAGGCCCTTCTACATTTTTACTTTTCTTTATAGTTGCTTTACTAACAACCGTTGATATTTTTGGTATCTTAGATTCCGTCAATATGTTGAAAACTGAACTCAATGCTTGATCCTCGTGTTGAGCATACATGACAGCATCGCCAAGTAAATCTGTCATAGTTTTTTGATTATTGCAAAGGTGTAAAAAGTCTGTTAAATATTCGCCAAGTAAACAAATTGGTGTGGAAACCATTTTTACTTGAACAGACCATTGAGATGCCAATTGTGGTTCTAAGTCTGTGAAACCTTCACTGTCAACTACAACATTCTCTGACATTTCGGGCCATGTAGTGAATAAATGAAGCTCCCTAAAACAATACCATGCAATGAAGTCCAGAATTTTATAAATTCTTCGACTACCTTAATTATTCTCCTTTGTACGTTATAGACACAAACTTACGCAATCGGATCGTATGTTGCTCCAAATGGAAGCTTTCCAAGTTCTGCAACACCTACTGTTTCACCCTGCATAAAATCAAAATCTGGTGGTTCTTGAGTCCATGTGCTATTAGTCCAGTCTTTTAACAGATACGAAAAGCGAACAGATATCATCACTGGATCTAGTCTTACGCCACAACCTTCTCCCACTTTCTGTTTAAATAAAGCAAGTAAACCTAGAGATAGTAGAAATTTATCAAACAATTGCCACAAATATTTATACTATATATACTATTAATCTTACAACTGTTAGTGTAATGCAACTACTTATATAATCATGCTTTAAGAACTATATTCTTACCTGTGAGATATTTGCAATGTGAAGGTATTTTTTTCAAATGCACCATATCAAAATGTGTACAAACTCCTTTTCCTATACTCGTCCCAAGATACATTTTCTGCCATGGTTCTTGCACTTGTACTAATGCAGGTATATCGCTGAAAATAGATTACAGCTTTGAATTGGAAAAGAAGCTTATACAGCATTAAACTGTGATATTAAACGCCATCAATCTCTGCAATTACCAATTGGCGTTGGTTGCTGCAATTGTAAGAGAACTAAGTAGAATTCTAATTTTAGTTTCATCCATCACAGAATCTCGTTTAGAAGATTGCAGAACAAGGAATTCTCTAATGCCATAGTAGCGAGCAATTTCTAAATGATCTGTATCTATTCGAACAAAGTCGTTTGTCGTATTAAATGCATCCTTATGACATTCTACCTTTTCTTCATCGTTCTCTTCTAAGATATTATCACTTTCATTATCTTGCAATTTTAACTTAAAGTGTTTCAATGTAAATTCTGCATCTGAAATAAAGAAACAACACATGATTTTTTATTAAATGGAGAAGGATTTTACAATTAAATAGACAGCTAGATTAAGCGGACTTTAATTCAATTGAATTGAATTAAATAAAGTGGAAAGTGCAATTATATGCGAACACACCAGCAAATTTAAGTTTTTCTGAATTCTGCTCCCATTGACAATTGACGAAGTCTCCGGACTTTAAACAAGAACCGACTTTTCTGTTGGGCAATTTCCACTCGTGCATAATTTCTTCTAATCTCGCTATAAACACCTCCCATTCTGAAGCTGTCGTGAAGTCATGATGGTAAAAGTCCTCAATTTCAACGTTATTCATGTTCAGAAACACTGTAATTGTTTAAGTGATATTGTTTACGGACCCACCGTCTCGTCCATTTAAGGTTAAGCATTTGACGTTTATTCGTTATCCATTGAGCTTTAGAACGTTATGAAAGCCAACAATAGAGCGCACTACGATGCTCATTCAAATGATCGTAATAAATAATAGATATGCATTTACAATATACTACTTAAATAACGCTGCAATTTATGTTTTAAAAAGCAATATTCTTGACAAAAAAAAAATAAAGCGGAATATATTACTGATTACAGTTACCGATACTTGTACAAAAGAAATAACATTGTAATTCTATTATTCCATGCAATAAAGTTATACATTTGGCTAGAACGAATTTTACTTAGAGCAATTTGATTAAAGTACAGATGCAATTTAAATAAATTAAATCAGTTACTATTAGACTTTACAGTTAGACTTGGCATGAAACTGATTACTCTCATGAGGCTATTGTATTAGCCGTCGTTTATTTCATAAAAAAAAGTATGGATACCTCTATTCTCGACCCGCGGATTTCATTCGAAATTTTAGCCCCTCTCAACAGTTAATATTTGTTGTCAATATTGAACATATGAAAAGATAGATTGACGTCAGTGTCAATTTTGAAAATTTTGATGAGATAGTATATGAACAGTACTTGTTAAAATATTTGGGAATTGAAATATGAATTAACGTAGTAGGCTTACGTGGTCGTGTATGAGAAACTAAATTTAACAAGATTTGCTGTCAATATTGGACTGGTCATCTCCCCACACATATTGTATTGTATAAAATTAATATTGTACGTTCACGTTCCTTTTAAAACATCATTAGTTATGCGGCTATACTATAGCCGCTATAGCAATTGCATATTTAAATTTAAAATAACATAATTATATTTTATCTTTTTAAAATAAAGCATACTTTTAAACTAGTCTAAACTTAATATTTGTTTAGACATCCGGTCTGAAGAACCTTACACTTCTAATTGATTCTAAAATAATTTCATAAATACACTCATTATTTGGTGTATACATATATAACATACCTCAATAAAGTACAATGTATACATAGATATATTGAAAATGTAGAAAAATTGGTAGCAATATTTTCATTTTGTGGTACAATTTTATCCTGTTGCTTTAGCAGTATCGACGCGTATGATAATAATTCTGGTATGTCGCGGCATTTCGAACTACTGTGATCTACACATGCGTACTAATGAATGTTGAAATGTAAAAACAATTAACTTGAAAACAAGGTATATTTAACACAATTCGAATTGTATTAAATATACTTACCGATCGGTGAGATAGTTTAGTTAAGTTGAATTAATCTATCGATTGATACAAAATAAATCATTGAAACAATTAATATAGTGAAAAATGGCTGTTTTAAATTCCTAACGTTTAACCACTGACTTTCATATTATTCCCCAGTTTCAATGAACTTACCTTAATATGTAGTAACTAATACATTTATATGGAATAATAATAATGCATTATAATACAAATTTGTTCTATTTCTATTATAGAAACAGAAAGTTATACACGGGGCACGAAATATGAGTTTCATACTTTATTGACGCAAAGAAATATGAAAGGAAGTGCACAGTACCGCCGCAACGGATGTGAACACTGGTGTAGACCACAAAATTCGATTACAATGAAATTCTATTGAGAACAACTATGTAAAAACAAACCGTTCGTAATTATTTATCCTGAATCATATTAACAAGACAGTTCCAATATCTAGTGAAACATAAAACACAAGTTTCCAAAAAATATATAAATAACTTATTTAACAATATATGCATAGATGTTAGCAGCGCACAATTTACTTCTTTTTAATAAATGCTACTTTGAATAATTATCATTTATGATAGTCAAATATACGGCAATGTTCATCTATAAGTATGCAGCGTTCTGATTTGCAGTTTATCTTCCAAGTAGAGCCGACGCTAATGGAATGACTTGTTCCGAGGGTTTCGACGCGATGCATTAGCACACAGTATAGGTGGTATTAGTGTACCGTGCGGTTGTGTCAAATGAAATTCATGGGCCTTTTTTCGCATCTTCAACGCGGTCGCACGCGACATTCAAACCGATGTTTGCCAAACCAAAGTTCGAAATAAATGGAAATGTCGACCGGTACAATGCTTGCGCAAAAACAATTTTTGGGTGCGTTCGTTATGATTGCATAATTGCGAAATCCTACACAATGTTATGCAGTGGAAATTTTCTGATTACGGAAATAAAATAAATGACATATGTATATGTTCACATATACGGACCTATACCATAAAAATAGACCAGTGCGTGTGACTAGAACGTGATAATGCGTATGGATGTACGTGTCAATGATATCGTTGATTTTATTAAGTGTTTTACCGCCGTTGATAGCTGTGGCGTGAATACAATGTTTATGACATGATTGATTACCTCTCTCACAGTAGTGTCTAGGTGGTACCTGTATCACGAATCTGTTTCGAGCTTCCAATGAATTATATCGTGATATTCAAACTGTAGTATTATCAACGAAATTAATTCTTTATTATATAGAATACGTGCAATACAACTGCAACGAGTCCTAATGACATTATGCTCTCGCACGATCGAAATGCTTGCGCATAATTAACATATGTTTTCTGTGACAAACGCAACTTAGCAAAGCGAATTTATTACAAATCCTGAGAGGCAACATAGAGAACAAGAAACCACCCGTACATACGTCACGCGAGTTCCCGCGCTTCTGTGGGAATAAATATCAGCTGACCGTAAATTCAATTTAGAAGGGACAGTGTGTGGACGCGCACGTCAAAGCTATGCGAATCAAGAGTAGCAATGAAAAACGACCGACAGACGGCGCCACTATCGCTTTTGCAGGAAAGGCTGCAGTCGCGCACGTGTATCCGCTGAGTGAACGACGCCACGCGGTCAGTGCCGGTGCGACTGTGTGTGCGTGTGTGTCTTTCTTCTTTCTTTGTGCGTTTTCACACGTGCATCAGGCGTGTGCCACTGCTCTCGGTATGCTCGTACCGCTCAGTACTTTTTCGACTGTTAACGAGAAAGTATCTCACGTGTAGTAGCATCGAGCGTGGGGTAAGAAGACACCATGCCGGACAAAGTTGCACCGGCCGAGAGGCAGGTCCTAAGAACCGTGAAAACCACCGATGATGATAAACAAGCAGTGCAATTAAAAAAGGAATTAGGTCTATTAGACGGTGTGGCAATTATTGTCGGTATTATCGTTGGCGCCGGGATTTTCGTTTCGCCAAAGGGTGTACTGAAGAATAGTGGAAGTGTCGGCCAGGCTTTGATCGTTTGGATCTTTTCTGGTGTCTTGTCTATGATCGGTGCATTATGTTACGCGGAACTGGGTAAGTGTAGAAATCAGCACGTTTCACACAACATAATATCGCCAATGTTTAATTTAGTATATTACCATGTGGTCACACGCATCGTGCATGCCTTATGATCTATGTGAGGTGGTCGGTAAATCATGAATAATATAGAAATGACATACCGTGGTATGAATAACATACGTAGAATTGTTTTCTGGAATAAATACATATTTCTTTTATTTTGTGAAAAAATGGAATTACATATTGATGTAAAGGAGCAGCCAATTTCAGGAAACGTATGTATAACTGTATATTGCATCATAGCGGTAGTGCCTCCATCGGTTAAGAGTAGAATTTGAATGTTGACGTAAAACGCGTGGTATAATGCTGTAGTAGTACAAATTATCTCCAATTATTCTGTATTAAGAAGTATATAAGTATATGAGTTTATTGTATATCTAATAATGATTTATTATTAATATGTTGTTATTCATCATTTGTTCTGAAGCGCTACATGATCTTTTATAGTCCCCAGCAAAAGTATTCATCCATCCTTTAAAACACAATAATTTTTTTAAAAGTGGACGAAGCGACATAAATAAATTGTTTGAGGAGTTTGAAACATCAGTTTACTAAATTATGTACAAAAAATTTATTTAAAATTGCAGTTAGAATTGCAAGAAAAATAGTAAAGGTGCTTTTTACAACTATGTTGTGTGAGCACGTAATGAACATTTAAACGTACGTTTTGTAGATTGATTTCAAATATATATCATGCTCAAAGTTTTTATCAAACAGTTTTTTGCACACCATTTAGTAAACTAATCCTTATTTTTGCTGGGGACTGTATGTATACGTATCTTTTCTCGTAGTTTTAAATAATATATGTATACATACGGAGTACGTTCTTTTATCGTATGCATTTACGTTTTGTTTGTATTTTTACATGCTTGGAATACTATGCGACTATAGACCTCTCAACTCTTACATCACCTTTTTCCTTACTTGGTCAGCTTAGGAAGTATATACGTACTACACTGTTTTAACACAGTTGTGACTCTGAACTACAATATACATGCTCGCAATTGCAAATAAAACTATTTTCATGTGTTGTATGATGAATTAGTTTCTTTATATCATTGTAACATTCAACATTGTTATTTATTTGAATTATACGTTTTTATTAAGCTCAGCATCGCCGCGGCTCGCCGGTCACCGATGACCCCCACGGCATTCAACGTGTTCATTTTGATTATAGCAAATCAAGTAGTGTCTACGTATATAGTTACAAACATTGACTGCAAAAATGTGTGCACATTGGTTTTCCATTTGAACGAATCTCCATTTCTAATTCACTGGACTTTGCAAGGTGTTGCAAATAAAAGTGAACTAAATAATAACTTTATTTCGAATAACTGTTATGTAATTACATTTTTTAGTAATCGGTACAAGAGTAAAGAAATAGTATTGCTTATTTCTTTCATCATGAACTAACATAATTGTTGGACAAAATGTATAATTTGTTTGTTCTAATCTGTTTCAGTTTTTTATATTGTTTCAATGTAAGATAATCTTTGTTATAGGTATATTAGTATTTTTTGAATACATCTCTTTGTACCGTTGTTAAAAAAAAAATTATGTCCGTAGGCATCGTGAAAAAGTGATGTACATACTCACGAAGTGAAATTTATTAGTATGACATACATCTGCGTTTAGGACACGAACGAACGCATTTACAAGGCATCTGCAAGCATATTTAACTTACAATTAGTAATCCAAATTTACTATTCAGCATATAATTAATTGATGCAGTAAAGTAAATAATACTTACGCGACCTTTACAAAATTAATAGACAACTTGTGAGAATGCGTATATTTATATGCAACTAATATTTGTTTTTCATGCAAAAGAGAAAGCGAATAGATATCCATTAATAATTTCATAATAGATTATGGATGTCCCTATTAACATAGAGCACAGATTCATGTTGTAAATAATATACAAGGTAGAACAATCGCTCCTCTATCATTTTGTAATGAAATATATTTGAATGAATAATTATTATAATTCTTCTTGCTGGTAGATACGAAATAATTATATTGTAAAGTGAGTTAGAATGAAAAAGGTATTGAATTTCTAAACGGAATCGAAAATGTATGTTCGAAAGAGAAACATATACAGAGGTATTTTAATTGCTTCATTTCATGAAACGAATTATATTTATATATTAAATATGATTAATATACAATTATATCTTATTTACTATACAAAAATTTTGTAACTAATATTAA
This sequence comes from Nomada fucata, assembly GCA_948146005.1. Taxonomy (NCBI): domain Eukaryota; kingdom Metazoa; phylum Arthropoda; class Insecta; order Hymenoptera; family Apidae; genus Nomada; species Nomada fucata. The sequence continues at coordinate 8,518,040 of OX411275.1, read as the reverse complement.
TTCTTACAATAGTGTACTTTTATATTCATACATAACACGATATCTCATTACAACTTATTTATATTTAGAATTTAACGTAGAGTAATAAAGTCGAAACATAAGATTGACCCCTGGGTTCATCTTAAAAAATCTAAATTAAATCTTAAAAAACAATCACACTATTCCACAACGTTTTTAAAGAAGTAACACGAAAGTCTGGCCAAAATTAAACAGACATTGAATTTGACCAGATTATCATAGGATGATATATAGTATTTACTATATGTATGTACTTAACGTGCTTAACAGACTTTAACGGAATAAACAAATCTTTATCTTTCCGGAAATGTGTCTTGAAAGAGACAAAATAATCTGTTGACCTCTGCTTGCTCAGCTTACAATTAAAGAGCTTTATTTCGCGTAGATCTAACTGTAAGAACACATACACTCATTGTTACCGGTTTCCAAGCGTTTGATCAATTACGGTCATGTTAATTACGCTTTTGGTTCATTGGGGTAAGAGGCTTATCGTTTGATCACCACGAATTCGTTTCGACATAGATATTCTTTCTGACAAATTTTGGAGACGGCGGTGTTGATTTTGAATTTGTCTAGTCGGCTTGTCTCTATTCTGAATCGTGTTTAGCAAGAGGACAACTATTTCGACATTATTTTTAATGAATATTGTAAGATTTTCCATGAAGGGATACTAGTCCTTGTAGTATATCGTAATTTTGTAACACACTAGACCGCTAATGAAGAAATTTTATTATAAGAACAGATACAGTAAGAAGGCATACATAATGTATTCAAAATAAAGCTTTCAGTCAACAATAGGTTATTACTTCAAGTTTTTGAAGAATCGAAAGTTATACATACGTGATTTTTGACTATGCGGGGTATCTATGTGCCTAACTCCCGCGTTGTTCGAGAGCCAACTGTGTACTAACTGTATGTATCGTGTATACTGTATACATATGTATATCTCAGCGATAGAAAAATTATAGTACCAAAGCATATGCATAGAATTGGAAAAACAATATGTAATTTTATTGGATTTAGCAAGAAGTAAAATTATTACTTTGAAACGTTATACCCTGGTACTAAAAAAAAAAAGATATATGTATGTAAATAATTGTATCAGCAGTTCACTACTATACGAAGCACATTATAATAGAAAATAAAAGTGTGCATACTGTACGTAATGTAGTAGCTTCAATTTATAGCTGCACTAAAGGTAAAATTTTGGCTTGTTTAAATTTTTCATATTTCTCTTAATGCTTCTCTTAATAATTTATTATTTAAAGAATTATTTGCCCAAATGTTATTAAACCCGTTAAAACGAAACAAAAAGAACATAGCATCGAAGAATGTAGCGTCTTGGCATAATTGAAAATATTGAAGGCGTTATTGCTTCAACAAAAGGACGCAAAGTACATCTTTGAATTTTCATAGGAAAAATGTGGTGATAATTTCAGTTTGTGACGAGTCAACGCGTTGAGTCATTAGTTATACATAGATATCAGAATGTAGATGCACCGTATTTTCTTTATCGTTCTCTCTGGCAAGTTCAGGGAATTTGTTCACGTGGCCCACGTTTAGAAAAACGCTTGGAATATTCACAGAACAGATTTAATGCGCCAAATTATGTTGAGATATGTGCGACTTATGAAAATATATGAACAAACTTGTTTTAAAATAATCTGGCAAAGTAATGCCACGACAAGAGAATTGTATCGAAAATATTAGAATATTTTCAGTCATTGTTTCATGGTGGATATTAATAAACAAAATTATGTTGATCAATAAGAGTTTTATAATTTATTTTTTTTAGAAATTATTTATCATTTATTATCAACAGATGTGAACATCATTCGAATTAAATACTTCTAAAATAATAAATGTTATTTAAAGAATGTTATACACACATGATTTTTTACAATAACTACTTATAATATGTTTGATGTAAATCATACAGTCATAATTGGGATGACAGATAATTAAACAATTCTCTCGGTACATAAAAATAAACAGTTCAATAATCTCTCAACAGCTATGTTTTAAATAAAAACAATCCTGCGAATAATTATTCTTACATTGTTCAACTTTATGATGCAAAATTACTAATTTGATACTACGATATTCCTCCATAAAACGTCAATTAATTGAGAACGTATATATAGAATACTATTACTGTTGTAAACGTAAAGTTCATAAGCGAATGATTCAGTTCTTGAGGATAGTAATTCCGTGCAATTGAAGTGTATTATAGAACGCGACAAATCTGGTCTGATCCCTGAACTCTGCAAAAAAGGTCAACGATGCTTAAATGAATTATATCAGTGAAGCTAATTGTAACATAATCCAGCTGATTTTGTTCAGTATCTTCAGTATGATTCAATTGCAAATGAAGATATAATCAGTGTTTGAGTCTTGTCTAGTCTCCATCATCCAATCAATTTATCTCAATTGTTCTGTAGATAATTATATTTACGATGATAAATGATTTGATCGGAAGATAGTAATTTCATTTTAATAGTTTTGTTGCTCAACAAAATGCCTCCGAACTGAACGACGTCGACATAAATATATTTAGATATTTTGATATCATCGGAATATCGTGGAATTTAAAGAAATCGTAAATATTCTATAATAATTATATTTATTGTAATACATTGATACTTGTTTAATGTCGCAAAGGTGCTATTACTAAGCAGTAACGACAAGTTAATATATTACCATTGTGGATTAAGTTATTTGAACGTTTGTACAATTAAATCATTATTGAAGTGCACAAATAAGTTTAAGTTTAATAAAATTAGAAGTGAATGATTTCTGCTAAAAAAAACAGTACGTTAGGATATAGAATTTTGCTTTATCATTCTTCATAATTATTTTTCTACACATAATATATTAAACAGAAAGATTAACACTGTTATGTATTTCTGCCGTAAGAATGTTTGAAAAAGAATGTAACGTGAAATAGTCCCGTGTGAAATTGTGAAAAGCAATATTAGAAAGGAGATCGTTATATAAATTTATGTATGCATGCTAGTAGAACACATTCTTAACATTTATTTATTATATATCGCTCCAAAGGGATGAATGTGTGAAGATAGTTCCTAATACATTTTTTTTAATTTCTGTAACCTACACAAGTCTGATTAGAATAATAAAAACGCCTGGATACCTTTCGATATATGATATTGTATGTATAATAGTAATAAACATATATATATTTTTTTTTTTTATAAAAAATGTGATTACAGTATGCGGGCCGAAATCAATACACGAATTTTTAACTTCCTCTATTAGAGATTTTACATCTGACGATACCATACTTAAGGTTCACTTAATAACAAGACATATTTACGAACCAAATTCTAAACAGCAAATCATTTTTCCACCAACATTTACACTTTGTTCTTCTAAACCACACCTAAAAATGTGCCCAATCATGTTATTAATTATATTTACATCTAATTTATTTGGCCCAGGTAATGAGCTGTGAAGTTTGACAATAATTATCTGTTTTTATCTTAATTGAAAATAATTATCTGTATAATGAGTTATTCAGAATAATATTACACTATATCATGAGTTTGAAGATCTTTTAAGAATTTCCTTGTAAAATAATAATTACTACAGATTTATAATATTTGTATTAAGTGTAAAAGGAATACAATGGAATACTATAACAAACAGTAATATAATATTCTCCAAGTATATTAATAACAGGAGTGTTATAAATAACGGCATGTTTATCATTATATTGCATTTTCAATATGACCACATATATTTAAATAATCTACCATTCTTTTTAAATCTCAAATAAGATTGCAAATACTTATCTGCATAATGCGTATCTTTAAAAGGGTATGTACATTTTCAGGTACCATGATCCCAAAGTCGGGAGGTGATTATGCCTACATTCTCGATGCATTTGGGCCCATGCCAGCGTTTCTGTACCTTTGGGTAGGATTGTTCATCCTGGTCCCAACTGGAAACGCGATTACAGCCCTAACATTCGCACAATACATCCTTGAACCAGTTTGGCCCGGTTGTATACCTCCGTATACAGCGGTTCGTCTAATTGCCGCTGTTATTACATGTAAGCATACAAATCATTAACGGCCAAAAGGATTCTTCACATTCTAAAGAAAAATGTGCATTCATTATGTAATTGTTTTAAACTTGTTCACCATATATCAGAATACTTTGAAGATTGCCTTTCGAAGTAATTTAAATAGTTGAGTAGATCAAAGAGTTCGCACAATTTTACAAGGACATTTCTTAGAAAATGATATGTAAACTACTAGAAAGGTTCAAGAATTTTGTTGGCAACTGCACGTGTAATTGTAAGGGTAAAAAATATATACGTTTAGATACCATATAAAACAGTTCAATTCCATATTTTGATACAGATATTAAAATTCTTTCGCAAAATAATGTTAAATTGATGTTAATGTTAAAAAAATAATGTTAAAACTAAATTGTCTTTAAAAAAGTATAAATACTGTCCCATTAAAGTAATAAGATTTCTATAAAAATTTTCGGCGTTGTAAATTCTAAATATCATCCAACAGTTCTTTCGAAACTTAAAGTTTATATCGATTCAGAATTCGTAAAAAAAGGGAACACAGAAGTTCAGTTTATCTAAAATATTTCGAAATCCGTTCTCACGATATACATACATACATACCTAGTACTTACTCGAACACGATTACAATCAATTTTCGTTCCCATTTTTATCTTTTACTAGTGACACGAATTTATATTTCTTTATCGCTACAAATAGAGAAGCCGAAACAAAATCGAAACACCACGGAAAAATCTCATAACTTTAATATTATTCAAATAAACAGACGTGGAGATTGGGGTTTATCAAGTTAATGTCTATACTAGCAATAAATAATAGTTTACATTCTATTGTATTAAAAGAAAGTGAAAAAATAGTGTCTTCAAATAAAAATGTTTAACCGTCTTTGAAATACATAATATCTCAGATATCCCAGATTTCTCATATGTATTTCCACAATTTCATATTATATTCTATAATAATATTTTCCTTGTTTATTAATATTCTTACACGCAGTGGTTAACAGTGGTATTCCAGACAAAGACTTTTGTTATGTTGGAACAGCGAAATAAAGAAACAGAACATTTCCAATGTAAAAACGTTCCGATCAGTGGTAGACTGTGACACACGGAGTCCTTAGTTCATGTGAGAATTGACGGTGTTCCAATTACATAGTGATTTTCCGTATCTGGAGATTAAATTGTTGCGCAAACTCAGGGAACACAGGTGTGGAATATTTTTTACTGTGCAGTTGATGATAAAACTAACTTATAGAACGATACTAATAATGAATTTGTACTTCGAAATTGTGGAACTGATCTACGATATAGAAGGTATAAGAAGAAAGATCGAGAGGTCCAATCTGTTGGATATCAGTGAATATTTATAAACTTACAATAATAAATAGAAAATATTTTGCGACCCACAAAAAAATTCACATTATCCAATTTCAGACGATGAAATCATTGTTCGCAGGTTTACTGACTGCCATCAATTGCTACAACGTAAAATGGGCCACCAGGGTGCAAGATATTTTCACAGGGACCAAAATTTTCGCACTAATTATCATCATGGTGGCTGGGTTGTGGTGGCTCTGTATGGGTCACACAGAAAATTTTCAGCATCCCATGAATGGAACCAACACTGAGCCAGGCTACATCGCTTTGGCCATTTACTCAGGCCTGTTCTCCTATTCTGGATGGAATTACCTGAATTTCGTTACCGAGGAACTGAAAGATCCATACAAGTAATTTATCATTTCTTTTTATACCTTCATTTATCGTTGCGCTGTTCCAATGATCCATACGATATCTTTGGAATATGACATTCTCACGTTATTTTCTTACGATTAACATTTGGAATTTCAATACACTATTACAAATCTAATATTATTATCATGTTATGCGTTACTTACAGTCAGTATAAAAATAGGTGGTAGTACAAAAGAAACGATTCATGATCATTTTCTACGTATGCAATATTTTTGCTTACATTTTAAGAGTTGAAAAATGATTAAATACTATAAATGTTATCTAACCGATGAACAATTGAGTAAATTTTACCATATGTCATCTTGCGTTAGGAATGTCAGTAAAGTATAAATTAATTTGAAACAAATTAATCAGAAATGATAGCCTAATGCAAAGAAGCTCCTCTTTCATTTTATTCGAAATTTTCCACTGCCCATTTCTCTTGCTGGCGTGACTGAAATGAATTGACTGAATTTACTTTATTATTGGAAATACTTATTCGTCTGTTTTATTTGCGGAATGGGATCGGTACAAATATTGCTTTCGCTAGTACTATAATAAGTTTCACAATTACAGTACTTCTGATGAAATTTGATATAAAAAGAGAAACGATGGATTGTACTTCCCAATGTCATCGCAAACAAAGACCATTGTAGAATTTAAAGTTATATTTAAAACGGAGTAAAAGTGGCCCACTGGTGAATGATCTTGAGCCAACTTATATTTGAAACATGAATGAAATTGTATTCACGAACGAGCACTTTGTCTTGAACGTCGCTTTTCAGTTCTTCAATCATCTATACTTTTATAAATAGTTAATTATTTTTCATTTTTCCCCGTCGATTATATGAATCACGAGAATAAGAGTACTCAAATTAATTGAAATTAATTTCTCCAATTTTTTCGACGAATTACCATGGCAAATAAATGAAGGAAGTACTAAATTTGGATGTAGAAATATTAATGGTATAATCATCATGGATTAAGAGCTCTCACATGTGCCACCATAGAAAATATTACTTATCTCGCAAATTCTATATACAATCTTCTTTATAAAAACATTTGGTTTTGAAGATATTGTCAACAATAATATTTATAATTTTCTTCGAATAAATAATCAATTGAACAAGTACAAAATCGTAGGTTCAAGATAAAAGTTCCTTCGTTTAAAGGAAACAAATGTCTGTTGATATTAAAATGACCAACGATAAGAAAATGGAAAAGCTTAACACGAGATATAGCTAACACATGGAGTTATTATATGCAACGTTTAATTATCATTCTTGCAGGAATCTTCCAAAGGCCATTTGTATATCTTTGCCGTTGGTGACGGTAATTTATGTCTTGGCGAATGTAGCTTACTTCGTCGTGTTGACTCAAGATGAGATCCTTGCATCGCATGCCGTCGCTGTTGTAAGTTTTTCTTTTTTAATTTAACTGTACTTAATTAATCTTTTCACAGTGGCTATTTTGAAGTTGAAAATGGCTTTGATGCATGGAACAGTATATGAAACCTACACATATAGTATATGAAGTATATATGACAAGTTTATTTTATTTCATTTTATTAACTATATTAAAAAAATAAAGTAGCATAAAAAAAGATTCGAAAGATTCGAAATCGAGCTATGAAATGGTATATGAACAAATTCCATGCAGAATGTAAATCTCACGATATTATCAGACAATTGAATATATTGGTATGTTAGAATACAAAATGTGGTATTAATTTATACAAAATACAAATACTAGATGAGTCACACAATTGGTACGCACGGTATGTATTATATTTCGCGTACGATTTAGAATATTCATAAGTGAGGGAGACGCAAGTGCAATGCAGTCACGTTATTTATTAATATATCGTTTTTCTCGAATATTCTCGATATAGAAATAGTAAAGCAGATTACACAGATAACGCTACATACTCTGTATATTACAACACCGCAGTTAAAAAATTTGAATTTAATATATTAACGTTGTGTTGACCTATCTCCAGCATCATTCCCCGATAATGTGTTGTTTCGATCAAATAAAACCTTTCGAATTGCATATTAATAAATAAGAAAAAATAATTGTCGTCTCGATTTTGATCCAAGCTTTCCATAGAAAGGTACGGTGTTATCGATTCAAACAGAAACAGCCTAAATCGCTTAAGACAATTATAAATCTATCAAAATTGTTATCATTTTCATATAGACTGAACATTCTATGCGCGTTAATCCTATAAAACAACATAAATCACTCGAAATAACTGCAAATTTATTATAATTCGGTAATTTTTTTTACTGATGCTTCATGACGATATTGTTTTTCGTTTAGATAAGAGGGGGAATTATTGAAGTGAACATATACCAATTTATTTTAATCGTATAACAAGAAGCTTATCTGTCGAAATATGTTGGTACTCCTTCTTACTCTCGTCATCTGTTATTGAAATGAGATTAAATATGGAAAGATAAAAGAATGTACAAATGAGGAACGTGATAAGCATCTTATTTAATTGAAATAATTCCTTATAAACTTCGACTATATCGACAGTTTTAATGTTTTTTATACAAACATGTTTACATTTTAATATTCGCTAATATTACAAAAAGATTGAACCTTGTTACTAATGACTGAATCATATAAATGTATACGAATTTTACTTATTTTTTTTTACGTACTGTATGAATAATGCTAATATCTGTCGCATTTTTTGTAATTATTGCAATAATTAATAGTCAAGGAGAATAGGAATTAATATATTGATCAATTAAATGTAACATGCCTTCAAGACTATACAATTTATATTATTACTTCGTATATATATTACCAACTGTATTCATTTGTGCAAAGCAACTTTTTCATACCTAGATTAAAAAATATCATCTAGTTATTTAATGAAAATCCTTTGTAATTAGTATCCCTAACTTAATTTGTTCTTTGATCTCTTTCAGACTTTTGGTGATAAACTGTTAGGCGTAATGTCCTGGATAATGCCATTTTTCGTCGCTTGCTCAACTTTCGGAGCGTTGAACGGAGCAATTTTCGCATCATCGCGATTATTTTTTGTTGGAGCACGCAATGGGCATCTACCTTCTGCCATTTCCCTCATCAATGTACGCAACTTGACGCCTACGCCATCACTCATCTTCCTCGTAAGTTTCTTTTTTCTTCTACATGTAGATCACATTTCTTTGTTACATTCTCCTTGATAAAAATACTGTTGACTCAAACATGAAAAGGTGTACGCAAGCATTGCTTGAATTATGTCGCGCATTGCCAGCTCTTTCAGCGATACATAGATTGTTAAACGATTTAAACAAAGGATCCATCAGAAGCGAAACAAACAAATATTCATACAAATTCTGGAATAATTATTGATAAATTCTGGCGTGCAATATCGATCTGACCGAAAGGTAATATCAGATTTCGGCAGTATAAAGGAAATCAAATTGTTCATATATTTGAGGAAAATCTTAAACAACTTTATTTTAGTTAAAAGTACGTAGAATATAGTTGTTTTAATATACTGATTGACACATGTGGATCAAGCCAATGAACGATAATGCATTTATCAGTCACAATATTTCTAGATAATGTGACGAGTTGATTCCGTTCTGGTGTTTAAAATGTTAAGCGAAATTAGCTGGAATTTATCTGCCTACGTAATTGTCCAAGAAATATTAACTTAATGTTTACAGTAGTAATGCAGTAATTAACTGGCGGTTTCTACATTTACAATGTTGTTGCTACAAGTACAATATTTCATGTATGATGTGTTCTGTACAATAATAAAATGAATGATTCTCAAGGATCGGTCGAAATATTTCTATTCTTTTTGGATAGAATGAAAGTTTAACTAATAAATAGCAAATGAACAACGGTTTATTATGCGTTAAATGTGAAAAACAATATAAATATGCATTCTATACACGTTACATTGTATAAACCATCATCTGGATTTACGTCTGCTAATTGAGAGCAATAAATTGAAGCTTTCATTCCGTTAACGGTCTCTTTGATCATCGATAATAGCAGCCTTTTGAATCAAGAGTAATTCAGTTATACAAATTTTAAATTTAGTTAACCACAATACATATGTACATAGGTAAAAGGCTTCTACTCTAAGTACCCGTTTGACAAGTACTTTTTATAATCGCTAAATGTTTTTACATAATACTTTGTTTAAATCATCAATAATCATAATACAATCCATAGTTTGTAAAAGAAACTCATCATCATTTACATGCTACTCTTTTACAATTTCAATAAGTACCAAAAGTTATATTTTTCCGTTTCTTCATTTTAATTCTTTAAATAAAGAGTCATTCCTCTTATCCTCTATTTCTCTTCTGTTATTCACCATTACACCTTCATTATCGTACTTGGAATACAAACTGTACGCCGTAATATTCCAATTTGTTCGATAAATCCAAAGGATACAATGCTATATTGTATAATTATAGGTATAATAGGCGTACACGTGATTAATTCATTTCTCACTGTTGTGCCCGAACTGTGGCTCAGGCGTTAAACTATAATTTCCGTTTCTAGTGCATTATCACCCTGGCACTTCTGGTCACAGAGGATGTCTACGTGCTAATCAATTATGTCAGCTTCGTTGAGGCACTATTCACCACGCTCTCGGTGTCTGGCCTCCTCTGGCTTCGCTACAAAAGTCCCGATCGTCATCGACCGATAAAGGTATGTCGAGATTTCCAATATTATCTTCTATACACTATATATATTTCATATAATTGTGTCATAGCGCGATATATTACTCAAATGAGAAAGAATATTATCTATTTCTCAGAACGCAACTATAATTTCTACAAAATGTTCAGCATACTGTACATACATATATCACGATACTAAAAATATACATATATTCTATAGCTCAATAAACATAATTCCCATGTTTAATTGTATTAATTTTTTTATTCGAGTATCTGTATTGGACAAATATTGTTTCATATTTTCTTTTATCAACAAAAGTAGATGCATACACGGGCCGCCAGAAATAAGTTGAATACTTATACAATCGTTTAGCAATAATATTCTTGTGGAACTTGTGCGTTCTACGTAAATTTTTGAGCGGTGCAATAAATATTTCCAGCACTGTGAATTAGATGTTATAAATACAATACTATATATTGCCTTCTTTGAACTTTGATTGAATTTTTTAGGAAACTATAATGTAGGTCTTTAATTTTTCGCGAGTAATGTACTATTTTTCGATTAATTTATCTAACTTGAAAAGATGGAAATACTGGTACATATCGATATAAATTCTTACAAATATTAAATTTACAATATTGTCTTTCGTTGTTGGAAATCGATTAATTCAAAGCAAGATGTAACTTTGTTAAAGATGAAAAGATGTAGAAATTGTAAAAAGCGCATTAAATATAACAATATAACAACAGAACATTCTATAATAAAACGCTTTATTTCTTACACGAGTAAATGTTCCTAATTATTTTTGTAAACTTATGGCGACTTGTTGTCATAATAATCAAATAAACAGCATACTTCTGACATGTATTTTTCATATTACGGCGTCATACCGCTATCAGGGTTTATCTTTCATGTTTTCACAATCTCCAACACTCAGTACTATCACTTTATCTCTGATAAGGTCCATGAGAAAAAGGAGAACCCAGTGAACACCATGAAAAACAAAGTAGTAGAATATACTCAATTTTCCTAATTATCGAAGATAAATCCAATTGCTTTTTCACAGACACTCTCAAATAATGCCATAAATAAAGTGTAATTACGAAGTTATACTAGTTAATGTATGTTGTAATCGAAGATAACGTTATAAATATATCAATGACAACTACGTTTAAGAACTGTTTTCTCAATTCGATTAAAAGTTCTTCTAAGTACCATGATCTTTACTAATTTCATGGCATGTCGTATTTTCACAGTATTTTCTTGTATACCGCAAAAAAACCATTTACCTGTATGATGAAGTAGATACCAAAGAAACGCTAACAAGGAATGGTCACAAACACGGTCAGACTCCGAATTTAATAAAACTTTACAGGCTTAAAGAACAGTCCAAGATATTATAATATATAATATAATATTATTATTATGTTTTTACATACGTGGTAAAACCACCCTTCAAAGTTTAACCCCTAAAGTACTATTTCGTAAACTGTTTGGGATAGCCAAAATTGTTTAGCATTGTTACATATCTAATACTTTGGATTGTTCTTCAAGTCTGCAAAGTTTTATTAAAATCGGAGTCTGACGTTCGTGACTTTTCCATGCAAGTTTAAATGGAAAAATGCCAATATAAATATCGCGGTACATCTAATCTCTAAAAGATATTAATAAACGAAACTTTACACAAAGAAATATACAAAATAGATTAAAGAGCAAAAATGAATGATAAATGTGTTCGCTTGATTTTTTTTCAGGTTTCAATTATATTGCCCATCATATTTTTCGTCATTTGTACCTTCCTAGTGACCTTCCCATGCTACGTATCGCCGTGGGAAGTTGGTATCGGAGTGATAATTATTTTGTCTGGCATTCCTGTATATTGGATCTTTATTGGATGGAATAAGAAGCCCAAATGGCTTGTGAAGTCGTCCCGTAAGTAATCGTTGTTTAATATTTCAGTCAACAAAAGTCCAGTAAGTCTTTACTGTTTAAAGGATGAGTCTATTGTAATATAATCATCGCCATTTAAATTGTTTTCGTGTAAAAATCAAAGAAAAAAATACCGGGACAAATTAGATAACAGTAATTTGTATAAGACAAATTATAAACAGATTCTATTGAATTATATACGTATAACTAGATACATAAACATTGAATGCTAATATTTGACTATTGTTAATTTAATACGTAATGTGCTTTATGTATACAGAATTACGCATAAGAAAATTCTTCCAATAGTTAATAATTTGTTGTATTTTGCAGATAACTTCAACATGATTTGCGCGAAATTGTTCATGTGCGTACAAGAAGAAAAGACCGATTGATTATCAAGTGCCCTTTTACTATAGTGTATAGTTTTATACGAAACGTTTTATAGGATGAATGTGTACTACATCGATTTGTTCGTTTGTAAATCCTAGTAATAAATTACACAACAATGCCTTTCTTGTACGCAAGAATTTATAGACAACATAAAACCAACTTTCAAATGCAATTGACAATGAGATGAACATTCCAATGAAGTCTGTATGATTTTTCTCAGAATTTATAGATGAACGAATCTCTCAAGGATATGTGAATTGTATTTTTATATACATAGCGACATCCGTGATTTCCATGTACTACGTCAATCTATAATCGCAATAATTGAATAACAAATTCAAAGATATGCACATTAAACTTTATTCATTAAAGTTTTCATTCGTGTAAATTGCTTTGAAATTGTAAATCTAAATTGCAAAATATATAAAACAAAACTTTTGATAAACTAACCATATGGGATTACATAGAATGAGAACAAATGCAACCCGAAGATTGTTAGTCAGCCCACAATTTTCAAACAGTTTATACCTTCAGTCATGCATTTGTTTATTATATTGCATCTTATACATATTGCGTATGCGCAAAATCATAAGACTGCAGGAAGTATTCCTTGCAAGTGAATACGTGAGACTACTTTACATTGTATAAATTAATTAGTAATACCCAAAACATTCAGGCGCAGGAAACTGTTTAAATCACGGTCGAAATTCGCTTGAAATGTTTTTTTTTTATACAATTTTTACAGTAGCATTTGTTTTTGGTAAATGATTGTGAATATTGTAATAGTAGTAAACGTTTATTTCTTTTCCTTTCTATCATAGAAAAACGTGTTTACATAAATTGATATTGGATATGATTGTGAATATTGTATTTGAGTACAATAACTACAATAACTTGCATCAAGTGTGCATGCATAATAATTGTAACATAAACACCATAGCCATATGCCTTTAAACTATTTAATTGTACATACAGAATGAAGAATTATAAATTATTTATCATGATACATATACGTATTGGTAAACTATACTTTGTTCAATACGTTAACGCTATTACCGTTGTCGATAGCCAGTGGTAATCATTTTTATATATCTGTTCAATTTACCACACATTCTATTTGTTGTATTTATTGATAAATTATTTATAATATATCGATGGAAAAGGCGGTACAACTATACTAATACTATCAGTTGTCATCGTTGTCATATGATTTTGAATGATATATATAGTACAACAGTGAAAGTCCATTGTTAATTTTTACTATAAAAAGTGTCATGTTTTTATGATACTTCTGCTATCATACGACATGTCTGGTCAAGTTATGCATTTAAATAGTAGAAAAATTAACGGATTAAACGGCACATTGCATCAAAAACTGTAGAAACAGAATGTGACAAATATCTTAACATGGATAATTTTTACTGCGTATTTCTACATTTAAAAATACGTAAGCAGATTGACAAGGTTAATCTTATATCATTACTGCACTTTTCTAGCTTTTTTCTAGAGGAGTTTCCATTTTAATTGCGATGTATAAAAGATTTTAGGTATAAGTACTTTCTAAAGAACGAAACGAGAAAGAATTGGCCACGCTTCGAATTGTAGTTGTATGGGAACAGTGTTTCTTCTGAAAGCACGTTTTAATGCTTACATACATTTCAACGAATCAATGAATGGACTATGAATAGTAAATGTGTTCAAGAGAATAACGCTTGATGACGTGCCTTTTATACCGTGCAAACATAAGAAATTCTGTACTGAACATTTTTTAGAGCGACTGTGCTCGTATCCAGAATAGATTGTTAAATATATACATTTTTTTTCCTTTTTTTTTGTTAATGAAATGTACCGCTGTCAAACAGCACGTGACTGATATTTGATGTTGCAATATTCTGAATACAAGCAAGGATTTACAATTTAATTAATATGTAATTACATTGAAATTTTATTCGTGGTTAAATATATGGTTTAAGCAGAGCACGTTTGCGTCATTATACGGTAATGTAACGAGGAATTAAAATATTTATTTGATAAAAAATTAAAGCAGACACAACTGTCGTCGTTAAATTAAAGACAGTATAATAAACTATATTTGTAGCTCAATTATGGAAATGACAATGTCATTGTGTCAATCAAATTTGTAATGATTCCCTCTGCTTTGTATTGTAAAAGAATTTTGTACAAAGTACCAGCCTCCGGAAGAAAAATGTCATTTTTATACGCTATGTAGAAAAATGAGTAACTTAAAAGGATGAAATATAGGGGGTGTGGAAGCACATTGAATGAAAATCAAATAAGGATAAAGTGTAGGCAGCGATTAGTGTAACAATAAGGCATAATAAACAATGTATTAATACAACACTTTTTTTTATTTAATTACCTTTTATTTATAGTATATTCACCTTAATTTCAGGGTACTCAAAATTATTATACTAAGTTGTACCATATTGAACATTAGCTGCATAATAAGGAATAAACGTAAGTCTACCTATTTTCTTGTTTACAAACGTTCCAATATAAAAATTTATACGTGCTTTGCCTACTACGTTGAACCTCAAAGGAAATTGAAGTTTAATTAAAGAAATACAAAATCGGCAGATTACATTTACCCTCATCTGTTTCGAAGATCGGCAATTATTATAAATACATCATTGTATTAAATTTCGTATCTTACGCATTTATCAGATCCGCTATCGTTATTCTTATATTCTACAAATATTATGTTATAAAGTAACAATAAAGAATTCGATTTCCATATTGAAAGCACATATTTCTTTATACTACTAATTCTTATTACTATACTTTAATGTAAAGAACAAAATCCACCGGATGAAAGACATTTCGTTTTCCTATTTAATTAACAGAAGCACTCTGATACTCCTTACATGTAACTACTTAAGAATTATAAAAGTTTTATCAACGCGGTATGTTTACTGCTCATACCAATATTACCTATAATAATTTTACAATAATCTATTTATTACGAAATTGGTAAACAAACTAATAAAGCTTCAATAATCAGAGCTTCGAATTTGACCACTAGCGTTGCAACTGAATCGACAAACTCGAAACATCTTTGGAAGTTTTCTACCGTCGTTATTCCTTTCCCAATACATACCCCTATGCCGTTTATAAACGCATCATTTAATGCAATTATAATGTAATTACATTATTCGAAAAGGAAACGTAATGATACCGACAAAAGTCACGCTTCAAGCCTGCGTATTGCCCGTTTTCTTAAATATGTAACAACAAAATCTTTAGCACCATGCAAAAAATTGTTATCAACCCTCTGCAAGCGGTGGTGTAACCCAGCCATATTTTTCATGACTTTTCACTAAACTTCTGAATGATACTTCCGCAGATCGTCTATTAAACGTTTTGTTAGGCTTTGGTTTCCTTGCGACACGTCCCTAAAAACGATTATTAAATTAAAATTATTTAGTTGATGACTTTTCTTTCCCTTCTTTTTTACGTATACATAAAAGATTTTTTTTAAGTAACACGAGTATGAATCTGGTTTATTAGTTATACTCTGTATAAATAACAGAATAAATTAGATTTCCATCTGAGTCGAGTAAATTAAAAAATTCTTGAATAAAACATTACTTGCATCAGAGAACAAAATATACAAAAAATATGTATTAAGAAATCTTTGAACTGCCCTTTGACGCAGCGCTTGAAATATTAAACAGACATCAAACACATTTAATCTCGTGACTTCCCACACTTTCTACAACACTGCAATTGAAAACAAGAGAAAAGCTTGTTAAATTCGGAAATACGAGTGAATATAAATTAAAACCCGCTCACCTGTCCCTTAACAACGCTTGCTGCAAATTGCGTGATAACAGCCTCGATAGTGTATGCGCTGGACCATCCCCTTGGCGTGAGGAGCTCCATACAAATTGCACCACCCTCCATTACGAATCCTTTCTCGATTCTCGGCGAAATAACACGCATAAAGGGTGGCGTGAACGGGAAATTCTCCGGGAAAATCACGTGGAGAAGTATGTAAGGTATATTGAGCTCTCTCATATCGGCAGCCAATTCACTTTCGGGATCGATCTTATGCAGGCTCACATGCCACTCGAACAAATTGTCATTCACCAGCTCCGCGGTGAAGGTCGACTCGAGTCGATGCTGGGTCCTTTGGATCTCGCTCAGCTCTTTCATTAACCGTCGCAAGCAAACCCTTTTATCTGGCACCGCAACTGTCCCCTGGAATGGTTTGCAAATTATCGGGTGGAGTGAAGTGAAGGACGATTCTATTAATTTCTTTCTTTCGTGTATATGTCTTACTTGCCACTTAATCTGTAGGGAAGAGGACATTTAAAGCATTATAGAGTTCCGGTGCAAAAAAGTATATAAATTAATACTGGTACTCTGTTTTCTTGCATCATCGTATAAAGCATAAATTATATTTTATCAGCATAAGATTTCTCTAGTTCTGCCGATTTTATTATCTATTGAATAATGTTAAATTATTAGTCAAGATGTGTATAGGCATAGTAACTCGGCTTTGTATAAACAGAAAGTTACATTTACGAACAAATAAACGAGCTAATATACAGTGGAAGAACTGCTATAAAGTGATGTTGCAATATGTAAAACGTATTTCAATATTAACTTGGCAATATATGTTCTGTCCTTAAATTATTACGGAGCCTGGTTTTAAATGGATGCATATATTTGCGTACTTGGTTCAATGAATTCTACATATTGACAAAGCTCCGTTAAAAAAAAAGAATAACACTGCAGGAAGTCTCCTCATTAGTAACTTTGTCGTAGTTGTAACCCGATGTTCAGGTTCATGAAGTGATTCTTTTCTGTAGAATATACATATGTATATTTTACCCTTGACTTACTACTTGACTTCGAATAGAATTAGAAAGAATTACCATTTACAATCCGTTTCACGCGTACCCCCCATATCTCTATGTAAATAAATTATTTCTATAAAAAATTGTGATTTAATCAAATACATTTAAGTGTAAAAACAAGATTTGGTATGATAACTTTTATTATTTTATAATTTAATATTATTAGTGTTATTTAGTTGTATTTTATTTAATTATTATTTCATTATTTGCCTCATTTTTATTCATCTATTATTTTTTCATTAAATTTTACTAGTCTAATAATATATTATTGCGCGTAATCGACGCGCAAACTTACTTGTGTGGAATTGCCAGTAGATTTCTTTGGCTTAAAGAAGCAACTTCCGTGACTGGAGTTACTGGCACCTGCTGGATTATCGGGTAATACGCCATCAGACGGGGTAACAGTATCCGGACGATGATGTCGACTAAGAAGTCTCCTCGACGGTGAACTTGTGGAGCTGGTTGCTCCATCTTGTTCCGAAATCTTCTCTGAGGATCGAAAGAATTTTCGAAAAGCGGCTACGACCTTCTCCTTCGATCTCGTGGACATGGTCCTTCCAATATTTTTAATATTCTAATTAATTAAAATTCTGTGTTAAAGGATGACCTCTTTACCTCAGTACAACTGTGATTATGATTTTTTAATATAGCACGTTTTCAAGGACGAGACAAATTCTCGAAAAATCGCAGTAAATTCATCGGGCTATATTGTCAATGTGATTCTTCGGAAGTTATCAATTATTTCGACCTAATAAACTATAATTTCAGTAATAACTTTCAGTAAAAGAGCTGGTAATATCTATTAGATTCTAATTTTGTTGACCATTCTTATGTTAGTCTAGACGAAAAATTAATTTAAAAAATATATGTTAAGTGTAATTGTAATATCACTTTGCAGCAATAATTCTCATAGCCAGCACCATGCAAATGTAGAGGTAATAACAAAGCAGAAATATACAGACACTTAATAAATTGAAAGTCCTTTCGAGATATTTCATTTGAACAAGTTTAAAAGTAACACCAATATTACGATTATTTTATTACCTTGCTACATTATTTTTCAATCATATGTTTAAACACAGTTCAAGCAATTGCACTTACACAGAAACACCCTTCAAAAAGTCACCGGACTGTTATTACACTACCGACACCTCTAAACGAAACAACTATTGAAATGAATCTTTGTACAATGTTTTTAAAAATTGAACTATGTACATTTCCACTGTGAATCAAATATTATAATTAACACAAAGCAGAAAATTGTTGCAACTTCCGAACAAAGGTAAATAAACACACATACGTATGATTCATTGTTATCATTGCTAAATATTACAATACCCACGCCTCCGAAAAACACCACACACTGCCAAAACACCGTAAAACGAACGTTGAAAAATGATCTCGAAAGGGGGCCACCAGGAGTAACAACGGAAAATCAAAATCAGAACTTATCAACTTTATAAATGTATCCTAAGAAAAATCGGTTTATAATAAGTATGAATTGTTTCTCAATCGTTGTCAAAGATATTAAACTTTTAACTCACCGCCCACCCTTTCTCGCGTCGCGATCAGAGCTTACTCTGCTCAGACGTCTTCAATTGTTTGCTAATCATCTTAATGGACCACTCGTTGACGCATGACACTCGTCGTTTCAGGGAATAAATAATTCGTGGAAGAATCGTGACCACGAACGAAAAAGACGAGGTAACACCGCGCAGTCTCCACCCTCATTGAACTGACCGAAGCTCGTAGTTCTGAAGGGTTGCTAGCTTTATTCGCCAGGGCCGTCTTAACGTGACGAGCAAAACAAGCATTTTCATCGAAATTTTATAAGAAAATAGAGATGTGAAAGGGTTACACATTTGAAGGGTCTATATTCTGAACGGAGAAATATCTTGATGGTATTTAATAGATTTCATATTTTAATATCGATCCGGGTTACGTATGTGACATTCGATCGCGTATAAAACAGATTATAACTGAGCATCCATTATAATACATCTACAACATGGCATCTAAATTAAATACTTTATCTATACATATTATATACATATTTATTTATGTATTTATTTATGTATTTATTTATTTATGCTTTAATATCTGTATATTATAAAACATAAAAATGATAAACGTTCTTATGTTCTAATACTTTTTAATGATCTTTAACGACTAGAATTTTAATAAAACCTTAATATTTCGAACTTAATCAGATAAGATAGCTTATTCAAAAATAAAGTACCAAATCCGACGACATTTATGAAATACACGTACTACTTATTTTTCCATGGTACAACAACGTAACAATTTAAATATCGATTAGTGAATATGAAAATTAAGATATGTTTTGCTATATAGGAGAACACAAGAAAACACGACAAGTACTGGACCCATGCCCATTTCAGCTCCTCCCAAATACTAGGTTGATAATAAATTAAATGTTCCCGATAAATTAAGTCTCCTTTGATAACTACCACCTCTTCGCTTGAGTGTCCTGCTTCTTTCGAAACATATTCGTTACTTATTTTTGCTGCAACTGAAATCAATATATTTTTAATTCTCAGTTTCTTTAGTTGTACAAAGATGATATTAAAAAAATGGTACAAACACTTTCGATTGAAATTTTCCATAAGTAACTCCTCCAAGGAATAATCGCTCATTACAATACTGTGATTATATATTTCGTATAAGCCTTCAGTAGTCAAAAGCGCCTTTTGTTGCAACATTAAATCTCCATAAAAGTGTACAGTTTGAATCTCCTCGTTTAACACATGCGTAAAAAGGGCAATGGACTCTATTGATTTCTCAAACAACTGCTGTGATAAATTATTGATTAATATGTGTATGTTACAATACAATAAGTATATGAAGAACAAAAACTATACCTTTAATTGAAAATTGAAGAAAAGTAAAAGTTTAAGGGATCTTACAGGCTTGTCTGTATAAAAATGGGCCTCAAACTTTAAAATGTCTTTCCTACCATCACTATTTGTATCTATCTCTCGAACCTAAAACTTAAAAACATCAATATTTACATAAAACACAGGTGTACATATGTTTATTTAGTCATTTCTATATTTCATGTTATAAGAATAAAATGATAATACCTTTACTAATACGCAGTTATCGTCAATTTCATTATTTTTGTATATTTTGAAAGTTGAACACACTATAGGGTTAATGTTACAGTCCCTATTTGCTAGCAATAAATATTTATAATTGAATGATACATCTGGTCTCTCAGTGTATACACGATTTTTTAGTGAGAAACCTAGAAAATTAGAATATCAAAAACAACATAAAATAACAAAAATTGATAATGTTATAATGATTATAATGAGCACACTGTAATGAGTTTGATTATATATAAAAAGTAGAATGTTGAAAATACATACCTCCTGCATTATATATAACCAAAAACGGTGTAAGCAGCGATGACACTATAAGTATTAATGCGAGTAAAAAGCTTAAGGAACATATTTTGCTTTTATATTTATAATCAACGGCAGATGAAAATATTTCAATAGCAGCCATTATGACTCGTTTCCTTGACGACAGCGGAGAAAACAAATAGTAAGTATTATACTATACTTACGTACCGGCTGTTTTGATTTTACAACGTTACTTATACAAAAAGGGAAGTTTTTACGTCAGTTGCTTTAAAAACGTTGGACTATAAAATGTCAGATATACGTACGTGTATTTAAGCAACGCTTAAGATGTTTAATACAAAAGAACGTAGGTTCGCAATGTTTGGGACTTAAGATGTTTAAGAGTTACATATTTGGAGTTGTTGCGCTTGTAGGTTATGCCATTTTGTAATAATGTTTTGGCGGTTGACAGAGTACTTTTAAAAGAACAGTGATTTTCTTTGGCATGTGAAATAACAGCTATTTAATAGAAATTTCCTTTGGGCGCGATGATGTTATAAATGGCTCGAGGTTTCCTTTACAAATAACGAATTATAACAATATTATGATATATTTTTGTAATTGGAATTAATGAATATATAAAAATGTCAGATGACGAAGAAAGGAACATTTTGAGAAAATTTCTGGAAGATGTTAAAGGTATAAAATTACGGAATAAATATTTCATACATGTATTAGTTAAAATTGAATATAAACGGTAAAATTATTTCCTAACCTGAAAGACTGCTAATAGTACTTATTGTATCTTACTGTTACACCGGTTTCAGTAAAAGGAAAAGTTTATTCTGGATTTGAAGAATCACTCAGCGTATTACAAACGTATGCAGGGGCAAATGGGTTGGAGGACGAAGATCTCGATCTCTTAGGAAATGTTATTATGACTGCTGATTTAGGTTAGCATGTATAAAAAACATTGTACAAAATCAAACAATTATATTTTATCGCAAAATAATCTAAGAAACACAAATTAATAGGTGCAACAAGACTGGTATCTTTAGTAAAGTGCTTAGTTCCAATATGCATGGTCCCTGAGCGCTTAGCTAAATCAATTATTAATTGGTCCTTATCATCCATAAATGTACTGCCTATTACTGTATCGATTATTACTATACAATGGATAATTGGTAAGATACCTTTTTTTTATAACACAAATATACAACATCATGGAACAGATATTATTAGACACAGTGAGCCATAAATTATGATACAAATGAGGTCACAGAGATTGTAAAATTAATCTAGTAAGTGTACACACGTAATTAACAGCTGGTGTTAATTACTCAATAGTTTTGACCAAAAACAAAGATCTATGCTGGCAGTCAAGGAAATAAAGTAAAGAATATGCTGTGAACAGTTCATTGTAACTGAATTCGTTGAATACAACTTTGTTACAGAAGTAAGACCAATATTTTGAACAATATTTAAAGTAAAATGTTTAATACATTAGTAACACCTATTCAATCATATTGTAGTAAAATCCATAACAACCAGTTTATGACCGCCAGTGCAATTTCTTTATTTTAAATTCTTGTCTTATTCTTAATCGTACTATCCATCTGACCTAACTTGTGCCATGAACTTTGGTCCATTGTACATATGTAAAAAGCTAAAATGAAATTTGCAAATGTACTTATAGGTATATGGGACCACCAATTAATAGACAAGAGAGTTATAAATACTTATTACAATGTTTTTTTCAATGTGATGTTAAAAAAAGAAAAATTGGTAATTATATCTTCTGAATAATTAGTAAATTTATATTATATGTTCAGTTAGTAGTTACGTTATTTAATATTGCACGTATAGGAAAAACATATAGCACGTCTTATTTATGTGTTAACAAAACCAGAAGATGTAACACGCAGAGAAGTTTCTAGATTATTAGCCCTTCATCAAAAGTATTTGAAACCTCAGAAACATATCACTGTCCTACTATCGTAAGTAATTAGAGCTTTAAATAAGTTACACAATGGTTCTTCTATTAAATTACATGTGATATATTTTAGATTATTCAAGTCTTATAAACCAGAGTTAGTGCCTGAAAAGATTCAATCCGTAAATATAGAAAGTGTATGGAAACCAGTACCTGAAGTTTTGCGAGTGATGCTTCAAGATGCTAAAATCCGTTCGGAGAATCAACAGACAGAGGACTTACATGAAAAAGGTTTCAATTGGAACACATTTCAGGTAACTATTTGAGGCATTTTAACGCATTCGATTATACACTGTTTTAATTTTCCTAGTTTCGTAAGACGAAAAAAACCGAGTCACCGCTGTTACCATCTGTTGGATATTTCCAAATTGGCTCCAGTATTTTTAAAGAAAATGACACAAACTCAATCTTTGATATTTCCAAGTAAATAATTCATTTTACTGTAACACATGTTCTGTTGTGCTATTTTTTACAAAGTGAATTTTAGCACAGAGGAACTGGGAAAGTTGCATTTAAGCATAGAATTACCGTGCAATGCTGTATCCCTTCTGTCTAATACAGCGGGATATCACCTCCTCACGTTCTCTGATTTCCAATACCAGAGTAGATTCTCTTATAATCTTTACAACACGTTAATCAGAGGTATATATATATCGAGTGATTTTTGCTCAGTACATCATTTTTCAATAGAATAAATTTACCGTTACCTCATTTCAGCATTTATATTGGAAAACGAGAAATTTTCCGCTGACCAAATCAATAAGCTGCTTATTATGACTGCAGAGTTCTCAAGATACATGCAACAAGGTATACTCGTTGTCAATCGCTTTCTTGATGAGTATTTGTATTTCAATACTGGAGAGTATCAGTCACAATTATTGACGTTATTACAATGGATGACCTCAGTGTCAATTGGCGGTACGTACTATAGACAGTGATTCCCTCGTTAGTGGAGTTAAAGATAAAACCGGCATTTGGACACTGTGACCAAAAATCGCATGCTTACCTACCGAGATCAAAAGTCATTTGTCGCCGAAAAAGCCACATTGTTGTTGTGTTCATCAGCAGGTCGACAACGACAGCTGTGTGCTGCGTGTATAATTTGCATATACACTGTATATGTATAATTTGAAAACAAAAGGTTTCAGACAATGGCTTATGGCACAACCTTTATAGGATCACTTTTGAGTCCACTGGCGAGAGAATCATTCTCTTATATACCATATCTATAACCAAATATTTTTGAATAATGATGCATTAGGAATATCATATCATAAACACAAAATATGCGTAGATTTACAGGAAAAGATACTAGTGCATGTACAGAATATGTATTACGAATCAACGTTAACTATGAAATGCGAAATCATTGGAGCATTGAAAATGTTAATCACAAATTTGGTATGTTAACGATTTAATTGTATTATTTCGTTGTTTGATAAGATCTTACTCATATAATGGTAAATTATGCTTATTAGACACATCGTCGTTGTAGTTCTTAACTGTTCTATCTACACTACTTTGTAAACTGGGAAAACTGAGTGCAAAAGCTTTTCGAAGTCCTTGAGTTAAGACTTAAAAGAATTGAATATTTGTTGCTTTGTAAGTACAATTTTCATTGTGTCACCATGAATTTGTGTTTGATACTTATGAGCCATATATGAATTGGTTAATTACATCTTTTTCCTTTTTTAATAGAGGTAAAACAGTTATGAACTAGGGCGTCGAGTTAGTTTCTCGAGTTAAACGTATCGCTTTATATAAAAGTGAGCATACTGACAGGAGTATGAAGTTAAAGCGCAATTGAAACCCCGTTTTTTGTAGTTTGTTAACCAAGGATTCCAAGAATGCTGCCAAAAAACACCTGCCCCATTTTTGGGCCAGGGTCCTATGGATAACTTAGAAGATATTATGCCCATTCTTTCAAAAATGTGTGAAGATCTTATTGTGTCTGGTTTAAATATACATGTGTATAATGACCTGCTACTTTCAGAAGCCTTAACATTCTATGAAGTAGTAAATATTTTACAATCACTATGTAAATGAAAATACTGCTGAAACATTGGTAAACTATATTTTCAATTATAATGTTTAGATTTCCATGCTAGAAAGTCGGAGCTCTTTATTATCCTTTACATTGGCACCGTCTGCAGTAATTTATGGAAGTTTTGTTGCCAAAAATTGTGCATTTCTATCAAGAATATGTAAACTATTATTAAGGTACTTATTTTTTAAAAATTTTATTTTTTATTTTGCTTAAATTACCTTTTTAATTTCTGTATTCATTCATAGGTATCGTGAAATGGGTTTAAAATTAAAAAATCGCAAAGTACAGAACATGTTTAAGAAAAAACTACACACCATATTTGTATACTCTGAGAATATTATCGGAGCATTATTGTACGATGTGGTATGTAAATGTTATAAAATAAATACTTTCTTGTGAATGTAAATCTATTAATATTAGTTACAAGCAAAACATATTTATTGCTCGATACAAATATAATAAAATAACTAAATCAAACGATTGTTTTAAACAATCTTATTAACCGTTATTGTTTTTATTCGAGGCTTTCATTTGTGATTTTTGTTTATTAATTAACGTTTTTTTACAGCCATTTAAGGAACGGAATAAGATGTACTTTTTAAGGGACGTCCCAGAGAGAGTGGTGGAAGACTTAGAACATTGCAATTTAGATTCTCTTTTAAACATTAGCAATCATTTTGCAGTTTTACCTCATAAATGTGTATTAAGCAAGACAGGGCTTAATATAGACACGAAGGAGGTAAGAAATAGTATTTATGTTACATTTATGATGAAACTTTCAACCGAGGAGCTAAAGCAGCCAGCAGTAAATGATACAATATGTATTAATGATAATGAAACTTTTTGCAGGATGCTATGAGTATAGCTTTGCATTACTACCCAGCGGTGAGCGAATTTCTTCAGGTATTTCGAAATTAGCTATAGCTCAGGTTTATACACGTTTATGTTATTTCAAATATTCTTGAGATTTAATTGACAAACATATTTACCTTTAAATTTTTTACATTGATAAATGCTGCACTTTGCATATTTTCTTCTCTTTTTACATTTAAGATAATATCCGTAATTGCGTGTGAAACTAGGATCAAGTTTAAAGACTGTATAAAATAACAGAGTAAGATATTTTAATTTATAAAATAATAAAGTAAGGTATTTTAATTTATAAAATGACGGGGTAAGGTATCTTAATTCATAAAATTTCGTTCGATTGGAACCTATATGCGAAATAAGATAACTGAAGTTAATTATTACCTTTTATTTTCTCCGATTTACATACAAATTTTCATTTACAATTCATTTAACAGTCTTTAATACATATCTGTCTAATGAAAAGTTACATATAAATTACCATAAACGCATGGATTACTTCGCTTATCTCATGCCTTAATAGTTAGCGTAAACATTGCAGTAGATTGAAAGTTACGCACTTTCAATTGAAAATAGTTGCTCAATGATATTTCGTGCAGTAAATCTTTTTCGATAACAGTGAGTGTGAACATCTCTTGAATTCAAAATTTACAAATGTTCCATTGAATGTACCTAAATACACATTGCTTCTAGAAACGGTCATACCATTGATAGTAACATTTCTCTATGTACTAAATACACCTTAAAACTATTTTTTTTAAATAATACACGTATATATTGCTATTACTACTGATAGGATATTACGTCGGTACACAAATTATACGCAAAGTAATAAAATTCGTTTCATAAATTGTGCAAAAAAATTCAATCGAAATTTCGCTATAAATGTCACATTAATAAATATCAGTGTAACGAATGTGTTGCGATTATCCAATTGACGTAAATGCCATATTACAATATCTTTCTACTATTTTTCTTTTTTCCCTTTTTCCATTACCTACAATCTGATGTAGTTATTCAATACTGCGTTACTATATCAATAATAACGATTCGACCATTGGTAGAAATGTTTACATGGGTAATGCTAATGTACAGAAATGAATACTTTTTGCATAATAATAATGTTTGCAAATGATCTCTAATTTTAATGCGTCAATTGAATCCATGCAGTTCCATTTAATATCATATACGTAACATTTGTATCTCCTAAACATGTTTATATCCTTAATAAACGTATATTTTAATGCTGTGTTACGCAAGACAGTTATATTTTATCGCCGAGATATAGTTATTCATAGATATTGTAACTACAGAGTACATAAAAGAATTGACAGAGAATGTTCACCTCTACCAAAATTTTTCAATAAATTTCTTTTGCCTATAATAGCGTACAGTTTGATCTGCAAATGTTTTTCAGGAGGAATCTAAATTATTTGTTCCGATAATACCTGTACAAAACATTGTACTCAATAATAAGTTAAATTTAATCAATCTTGAGCAATATATTCATGTTACCTATACTATTTTTAACTGTAACATGCTTTTACGAACTGTCTTTGGTGTACATACATTGGCGGACTAGAAAATAGTAGTATCAAGAGGCCTGGAATGTAAAATTCTATTTCGAAACATTAATATACATTAAATTTAGCGAATTTGGTAAAAGTGCACATTGTTTCATATGATGGTGAAATAATCGAATTCCTTTTTTTCTTGTTCCATTTCCACAACTACAATATGTTAATTGTTAATTCTTTCGTTCAAAATTACTACCCGCAACACAAAATAACATTCTATATGAAAAATATACACATGTAAAGATATCAGTAGAAATAGAAACATTACAGCTGTGTTCGATATTTATGTTGCGTCTATCTGCTACCTCAGATACAAAGCCTATCATTTGCTTATAAAAATTATAAAGAAATTCCTGTTAAACAAAATCCGTTACAGATATACGACATTATACTAATAAACGATAACGATAATATCTTATTGTCATGATCTTGAAAAATGATTAAAACAATTATATTTGTAGTAAACTATCGTAACAGTAGTACTTATAGTCTGTGATTGGCAGTCACGCATTCAATCGTAATGAAGAAATTTTTATTTTTTAACTTAATTTAAAGTACATTTAATACTAATAACATCACTGCAGTTCTGTGTTGACAGCACGTTTTTTTTCTTAATACAACTTAATGAACAATGTTCTTTCCAGACTTTCGGTACACAACATAGGAAATATTCTCAGTAAAAATAATTAAAGTCTGCACAATGACAAAAAAAGTATGAACATAATTTCTTCTATAATATTGATAATCGCATTCAAAAGGGAGTAGAGAGTAGCATACTGGCAGTTATGATTGAAAGGAAAAGCTAATAAATAAATAGCTGTAAATGGTTTTTCCTTATTTGAAATATTCCAAACAAAGTAGATACGATTTTAAGATTGCTATTTGAAAATGATATGATTTTTAGTCATAGTTACATTAACTTTTCTTCCATATAAAAAGGAAATATTTCTGTACTCCGTGCATACAAATGCACATCAGCGACGCTAGAAAAAATAGTGAAGAGAGGGAGAGTAATTCACTGCATTGAATGTTATTACCACAATGTTCAGTTTTCTGTAACAGTATTGCATTGGAGTAATATTTTTGTTGTAACGTTTGAAATTCACTGTGTGCATTGAGATCACAAAAGTATTGAGTGACTTTATGTATTTATTTCAAACAAACGCTAATTTGGCAAAGACATTGATTTATACTGCAACATTTACACAATTTCATTGAATTATAATATAGAATGGATGGAACAATGCCAGAAATATTTGCTTCAGCTAATATTAATAATGAAAATGAAAAACAACTATTTTTAATGAATGAATAAATTTCTATAGAACGATTTAATTATGCAGCCTCTTTCACAAATCAGAAAATATATGGTTTGAACTCGAAGAGAATTATGTATACCATATTATAGACACATTACCATTATCGTTACTTTACTATTAAAATGACAAAAGAAATCCTATTTCAAAGTGAAAGAGCATTCAAATTTATAATGCAAATCCATTTATAAAACAAAAAACAATGTTAGAAACATCACGTGTTTTAATATCATTCAACTGGTGTTAACTGAAGGATAGATATAAAATGAAGGACACTAAATAAAAACTGAAGAATAATATCATTTTGTAACAAAAAAGAATTATATTTATAAGAGCTAGTTAAATGGTATTTGGGAAATTTGCTTAAATAATTTTCCTATGAAAAACTTGAAGTTTATACTTCATTTGAAAATTTCATGGATTTGTGAAATAATTACAAAAGTATGTTGCATTTTACATATTGTACGCCTTTAAACTGTATTTAAAGAAATGATGAAAGGAAAACGTACGAAAATATTGAATTGAACACAGTTTTAAGTTATGCACTGGTTCTGACATTATTTCCATTCATAAAGTAACAATTTCCATTCGTACGATTATATTTAATGTGCATGACATTTAAATACTGCAAAATTAATTTGCTTCATCACTCGATGTTATTTTATGTGTTTGATCAAATTGAAGTCGTGAATTTTTACATCTGAATGTACGGGCAGTGACCATAGCTTCTTTGTAAAAAATTCTATTTTAATGAACAATCAGTAAATGGTCAAAACTAATGAGAACTCAACTAAACTTAGTGTACGAATAGCATTTTGTATGGCACGAAGTACAGATTAATTTTCATTATGATGATATTGAGAAGTATTGCCAATATGTTCTTATACACATACATACTTATAATGTGTAAAAGTATTATTAACTGTATATAAGATTAATAACAATTACGAAGTACGCGTTTCGCTTGGTGACCTTCGAACAGCATACACAACTGATGGCATACTAGTATATCCTGATAAATTGATTTATTTACAGTATGCTTTGCGTGAATTCAACCCTACCGTACTTAAATAATTGAAAAGTAGTAGTCGAAGAGGTTTCCTTTTTCTTACATTACACCGCATATATATATATATATATATATATATATATATATATATATATATAATATACATATAATATATATATATATATATAATTTTGTTTCATATACAGTCACAATAATGTAATATCAAAGAAAATTTAAAAATCATCTTGGATCAGTCAAGCTTTCTCATATTTAAGATAATATAAAATTTTGCCTACTAAATATTTCCAAAATCAAATATACTATTTATTATTCATCGAACTACAATGTATGATAGTAATGACAATGAGATAATTGAAATGCACTTATAGTCGCGAGGGTACTGCGAGTGATAAATAAATAAATGAAAAAGGTTTTACATGTTGGTGATTAACATAAGAAATGATATAAGTAATATGGTTATCAGACTCTATCCTATTTTCTAAACCTTTGCCATACTTCTCAAGAAGATAAAACGTAACATTTTATTCAACTTCAACTTGTGTCTCGCTTCAAAAAAATTTTGCAGTTACAAAAACGGAAGATTCAACCAGCGAATTGATCTATATTCGAATTCGATTTTGAAATTAGTCTGTACAAAGTTATAATTGTAAATAATGAAACCAAATCTTAGAACACTGCAACCAGGCCTGCGTAATTTTCACGTAAGTAACGATTAAAAGTCAATACTCATTTTACATTGTCTTTCTATTGTGACTGCAAAGAACAAACTAAATAGTCTTTCAGAGCAAGAGCATCTGACAATGTGAATAGACATGAAAGCAACATTAATTTTCGAACCATTGGTGTATTTTAATGTGCAAAAATTTTATTTGATTTCGATGTTTGTAGCTTGCTTATCTACAAATCAAATTATATCAGCACGAAATTTTTCAATGAAACTTAAACAATAACTTTTCATTATCTTGTACAGAAATCTTTCAAAATACTTTCATATCTACTACAACATGTCATTGAAATAGAAAAGCTAATTGTTACAATAAAGGAAATTTCAGCTTCTTAGATGTTGTCGCTTTGATCACTTCATCTCAAATTTTGAACATCCATCTTTGGCACAGTATGTTAATTAAGCGAAAATAGATTATACCTACGGTAGAAAGAATTAAAATAAAAGACAGCAAGAATATACACACTTTTGTTACTGCCAGAATACTTCAGTACATCATTTGTCAATACATATTGAGAAACATAAAGCGTGTATCAACTCATTGCCTAAATTATGAAGAAATAAGTTTATAAACATTTTTTTCATAACTGCTCCTAGTTACTTAAATATACTAAGTCATGAAAACAAAAAAAAACAAAAAAAAAGGAGGGAAAAGAAACGATGAAAATCTTCAAACAGACATTGAAAGATTATTTGCTAAACAAAATGAATACGTGTATGACATTATTTTTATGGTTAACATATATATATGTACTTAGATACATAGATGCATAGATGTACATATAGATGTATCTACGTACATAAATGTATCAATAATGAAAGTAAATTATGACCGTATTGTTTTGTGATGAAATTCAGTTCAATCGATTCGATATTATTATAACCATAATTAGAGCACTTCTATGTGCATAATTGTCTTCAGCACTCACACAGTTTTTTTCACTTAAGAGAAATTGAATGCTTCACTTCACTCTTTATAACACTTTTGTACACAAAGCAGTACGTATCTATTTTTTTTTTCGAGAACAAGATATAAGTATAACAGTTTCACAATTAACAGGAGAGCGGCAAAGGAAATAGCTCAGTCCCAACTGGCATCACTCTCACCTTCCTCTTCTTCCTCTTCATCGGAAAACATGGTATCATATATAAATTCTGAATTGCGTATGAATTCTTCACGATTTCTCTTATTTACTCCCACTCTGCGTTTCTTCGATCTTAACGCAAGTTCATCCTCTGCTGTTCTTTCTTTACGAAACTCGTAGATTAGTGGATAAATATATTCAATCGCGGCTTGAACAGCCGCAACATTAGGTGCTGTAATATCCATTTACAAGTTATTTAATAAATGAAATGAATAAAATTGAACATGACAAGAATGATAATAAAACTTCACAAATTAAATCTTGACATTGAAGATGTAATTGTTTAAAAGTTTAAACTCATACCTGTTACAGTGACGCTGCCAGTCGAAAATATTTTCAAGGTAGCCTTTGGATCTTTTAATTTATAGGTAACGCCAGGATGCAGTTCCGGTTCATAACTAAATCAAATTAATATAAGATTAATATTTCAAATGTAGGTAATGATATCATAAAAAACGTTTGCCATCTTTATAGTCATATTAATATCTGCTATAATGTTTGGTAATATACTTACTCTGCGTGTTCTTTGTGAAACGATGAAAATGATGTTATTTTTATTGCAAACGGCATACAGCATGTACCCAATACATTGACCACTCTATAATTATTGAAACGTACTTTAAATCCAAGTTTCTGAAGCGAACGAGCAAAGCGGCGGGCTGCAATTTTTGCTTGAACCTCACTGGTTGCACCAGTACATGTTACTTTACCAGAAGACCATATAGAAGCAGTAGTGTAGGGTCTCCTTAATTTCATAGTTATCATCTACAATATGTATAAATATACTAAGTACAGAGCCTACAAATGCTACTTAATATTTGTCCAAAACATCCTTCTTAATGCATTAACGCATTAAAATGGCTGTATATGGTATATTAGGGCAAGTTATAAATAGTTTCCATTTTGGACATTACAATGTATTTTGAAAAGGACGAATATTATTTCTGATTCGAACTAATTGCATATTACTATATGCTAAGAAACCTCAAACATTTTTTGTTGATTTAATTTTTGAAGCAGCTTCCTTTCTGTATAGCTACTTTGCGGTAAATTATGGTCCGGTCACTCATTTGTCAACCAGATTTGTCGTTTCCCGTCGGTAATGTATTAAACAAAGCCTTTTGTACAACAAGGTTCAAAATATAATAAATTTTGGACATAGAATGGAACTTACTAATAATTTGCAACTTTACAATAACGTATAATACATGTGACATTTATTTAATAATTGATATTTCCATTTTTATGTTCATTAATATTTTATTTATGCTTTCAAATAAAAATGAAAATTTTATTAAACTCAAGATTATTCTAATATAGTTGAATCAACCGTCTTGGATTATCATAAAATATCAAATGATCCAGGATAAAATAAGGGATGAAATTAGGAAATTTTATGAACAATTGACAATAACTTTTTATTATTAATTTTATCAGAAACTAAAAGTTAATTATACGTATATATAAATCACTCTTTACAGATAACTGCACGTTTCTCTTTTTATTAAATTTACCCATTTTCCATAATAATGTGTGTATTCACAATTGCTGTGAATTTTTATTCATTGCTTTAATCACTGTACATTCTCAATATTTTTATGAAAGCAACGTAATCTAATTTTCCACATGAAAAGCTTTTAAATAAAAATTAGAAATTATATTAAGATTAAAACAACTTAAAACACATAAATATATTTTGGGTCAATAGTATGATTAAAATTTTACATACAAAATATTACATACAAATCCCTTGCCACAAAATGGAAAAAAAAAGAAAACGATTAATTTTTCAACATACCCCATTCTCTCTCCTATATTCCACATTAGATCCGTTAAGTGCAATTTCTCTTAAATTTAAATGACACCGAACACTGAAGCTGCAGACTACGTTATTGATAACGATATCCAGTTCCCTAGGTTCCTGTTCTGCAGGCTCTACATAGGGTTGAATCTGTCCATCAAATATCCTCCCATCTTTCTCTTCCTTACAAATGTCTACGTTACCTAAGTTATTCACATTTTCTACGCGATTTAACGATGTCTTTGTTAAAGGTTTCATGCCATTCTTCTGAATAGCAGTTGCCATAATATATACCTAAAAAACAACAATGATAATACTGATCATTTTATTTATACCGCTCTTACATTACCGTTAAATTTGGAAACTATTATTTAATACTGCATTTCTTGCATATCTTTCAAATATTTTGTTTACATTTTCTAATGCTTAAGAACTATGCTTTATATATGTGTATATAAATGTATGTGTGTGTGTGTGTGTGTGTATATATATATACACACACATCAGTTGGCTGTCTGTATATATATACATATGTGCATACCTATTTCATGTATCCAAAGGATAAAGAATCCAAAGATTACATAAAACCAGCAAGTAAAAAGTATAATATACTTGAACCAAATTATCCTAAGCAAATTATAAAATAAAGATTCACGTTAATGTATGTAGAAATTACAATAATTAATACCGAATGTATTCTATAAAACAACGCCGTATAAAATCGTTATTGCAGATTTCACGTTATAGATACGATATGAGATAAATAAATAACTACTCTTTAAACAGTGTAATAATATTAATTTAGTAACATAATCAATATTAGATCTATGTTATATTAAAATTTATTCGAAATACTTTTCTAAATTAATAGGAGCGAAAAAGTCGCAGTTGTACAGAGAAACATTTAAGCGATACGATATTCGTGAGAGTACTTAGTAGACGGCTAGGAAGGATACCGGGAAAATATATTTCAAACGTACTGAAAAACGTTCGAAGTGACTTTGTAATATAAGCCGAGATGACAGTAAGAAAAGATGAAAAACACAATTACTATGTCTCCTAGCATTAAATGACCGTAGTATTAAATGAGAAGATCAAAAATTTGTGTAACTACGACAAACAAAACGGAAACCGTACTCACGTGTGACTATATTATGTGCTTCAGTTACTTTTTAATTAAAGATAACTTCTTTGTTGACAAGTATTAGGAGAACACAAAGTTAGCTCAATAACCACTGCCATTGTTTTCAGCCATCTTCACTAGACTGGCTACTGATCAAAGTCACGGACGCGGCAATGATACATAAAAGGGCATACTCATCGATAAAGTATGAACCATGTGATTTTCCTAGATATGAGCTGTTGTAAATGTTCTATAATATCACATTTCATCTTAATTTATCGGATAAAGAAAGATTTCATCCGTGATCTTAATAGATATTTTATGCAAATAAGTAAATATATTGGTCATGTACTTAATTGCCGGTACATTAAACATCCCCAGATTTCTTGTAGAA
Source organism: Nomada fucata (assembly GCA_948146005.1). Taxonomy (NCBI): domain Eukaryota; kingdom Metazoa; phylum Arthropoda; class Insecta; order Hymenoptera; family Apidae; genus Nomada; species Nomada fucata. Next base: position 8,482,977 of record OX411275.1, on the reverse strand, counting down.
ATCAAAATAGCAAACGGTAGCAAAATTCTTTTGTTTGATCGTTTAAATTAATGCAAAATTGTGTGCTCTAAATCAATTATAAGAGTACTAATGGCAAGACACTTTTTGGTTTGTTTGTTAAATGCCTATCCTATGTCTTGTCATATAATAATTCCTAAATATAAACATCAAATAATTTTGTCGGCGTTTCTAATGTCAAAGCATTATTTTAGATATTTTATATACTGAAAATTTTTCCCAGGTATTTTAAAAAGTACCAAATCATTTCTTCATCAGTTATATATTTGTATATGCAACTATAAATTAAATCTTGTAAGATTTATAAATCGATACGTAAAATCTCGACCTTATAGCAGTTTTCACTCGGCGAAAATAAAGCAAAGGCAACACTTTTATCGCTCATTGTAAAAGGTTCTAAATTTTTCTGCAACCCACATGAAAAGTGTCGTTTCTAAAAAATTCATGGGAAAAGAAAAAGCTTTTTTTATTGAATAACGCAAGCTATGTAACAATTTTTTTTTTTTATTAATTTCTCAATCTGTTTAACGTATTACGCCTTCAAACGATTTCGTTGAAACTGCGTATCATTGCCAATAGCAGAAGAACTAGGAACGAACCGGCAGAAAGTTCTGCAAAGTAGATGATTTGTCATCTGTAGCAGCATAACAATTTATACTCGCATACTCGTATACGAAATGGTGTAGAGAACTTGAAATAGTGTAAAGCATTTAAAAGTTTATAGAATTTCAAATTAATACTCAAAGTAACACCATACAGTTCGCTTTTCGCATTGAATGGTATATTTTTATGAGTTAACGCGAATCAAATGAAATCGTCAACACAGTCCTAAAGCGAGCGTATTAATTAAATTATTGAAAATATTATAAATTGTATCCTACAATAATGGCAAACAATGGTACAATAACCGATCATTGTAAATCTAATGGAGAATGGAATGACCACGGTTATATTCGAAAATATATTTATATGTTTTAGAGGGCAATAAGAGCGAAAGTTCGGCTGAAGTCGAGGGAGAAACTGAGAATGATGAGAATGAGGAACCAGGAAAAATTCTTATCATAGACCCAGACAGCGAAGTTCGTTTTCATTTTACTTTTCTATTATAATTTTTTGTTGCCGTTTCATTAACACATGAAAAGCTTGTGAAATATTTAGTATTATGAGAACATTCTATTCGTGTTATAGGACTTAGATTTCAATCATACAAGATTAACGAAATTAGAAAATTTGGAACCATTGACGAAAATACGTACGTTATGTTTTACATGGAATTTGATCAAGAAAATTGAGAATCTGGACACCCTCACAACTTTGGTCGAGCTAGAGTTAAGGGATAATCAGATTACTGAAATAGAAAATTTGGATGCTCTTGTAAATTTGGAGTACGTAACATAAGTAGGAGAAACAATTTCGTTGTTACAATAAGTGTATGGAGAATACATATTCTGCTTTCAGACTTTTAGACTTATCTTTTAACCGTATTAAAAAGATAGAAGGACTGGCAAATTTAATAAACTTGGAAAAATTGTTCCTCTCGTCTAATAAAATTCAAAATATAGAAAATCTATCGCACTTGAGGAATCTTCTAACTCTCGAATTAGGCGACAACAAAATAAGACAAATTGTTAATTTGGAAGGTCTTGAGAAGTTGACTAGTTTATATCTTGGCAAAAATAAAATAATCAAAATTGAGAACTTAGGATTCTTGGAGAATCTTCAATTGTTGAGTCTTCAAAGCAATCGCATTATAAAAATAGAGAACTTAGAAGAATTAAAAAAACTGGACCAGTTGTATCTCTCTGAGAATGGAATAACATGTATTGAAGGACTATCAAACTGTCCAAAACTAACAACATTAGATATAGCGAACAATAAAATAAAAAAGATTGACAATATCAGTCACCTTGAAGATTTAGAAGAATTCTGGGTAAGAAATATATATTGTAATTTACTGTCCATATTTGTACTGTATCTTAATTTAACTTGTACTGTCTCTTAATTTATTTTTAACATTTAATAATTTTATTTCATAGGTAAATAATAATCAGATCGAAGAGTGGACAACTGTAGAGAATTTAACAGTTAATAAGAAATTGCAAACTGTTTATTTAGAGCACAATCCAGTTGCCAAAGATCCCAATTACAGAAGAAAAATCAAGTTACTGTTACCATGGCTTGTCCAATTAGATGCAACACTTTGTAGATAGATAACATATTTTTACAAAGTATTATATAGATCACTTATGATCATTCTATCAACTATAGCTGATAGACCATCAATATATATCAACTATAGAAGATAGGATTGACCTTGTTGCTTATCCCATTTTAGTATTATGTGGAAAGATTACTTTTTAGCCAAACGAGATCCCTAATGTTGTCAGTTGAAGGTATAATTGCTTCTTTGTTAGTAAGGTGTGCATTCCTCTTTTCTACATTTTACATGTTACATTTAATTGTTTAAATTTTAATTAAATCTTGTTAGTATAATTATTACAGCAAAATCTTCTTACTATTACTAACAGTTAAGAGCAGAGAAAATCTCAAAAACAAATTTGAGAATATTCAACATTTCAAATAGTACTTTTCAGGTTTTAAACTCAAAGATAATGTGTCCTATTTTGTATTATGATTATAGGCGATAAATTTTGCTTTAATTTAATCACATAGAGTACCAAAACAGTTGTTGTAACATTTCTAAAGAATACTTGATAAAATAACTTTCTAATTGCCAAAATCAAAAGAACAATATGAAAAGTCGGTAATAATTATACAAAGGTATTCAAGCTGAGTCATTCTTTTTTACTCAATAAATAGATTAGTTACTATGCATGCATAGGATACTCAATGTATGTATTTTACATTTCACTGTTGCCGAAAAATGTAACAATCTTACAAAAAGTTTACTACATAAGTAAAGTAATATAAGTAACAACAATATTTGTATTCAATAAAATTTATATGCTATACACTCTTCCAATAAACAACAATACAATAATCTTGCGCTTGCTATGAGGGACATATTGGGATTATATAAATATGTTCTTGTTACAAATGTTTTATACTTCAAACTTGTAGTACTTAACTACCAAAAGCCTCACTTGCACGGTTTTCATATGAAAAACTCTAAAATAAAGCACTGTAGCATTAATAGTAAGCTACTATGTTCAAGCAATAATCATTAGGATATCTTTATAAACTATAAACCATTAAAATAATAAAAACGAGTTTGCATGAAGACAACTCAAATGGCAAACGATAAATTTAAGGAAATTTAATGAAAATTTGGATGAATGAAAAAAATTATCCGCTATTTAATATGTTCGCATATATGTACTTTGATCCCTTTACATTTAGTAAAACGAAAAAAATAAAAATATAGCTATATATCTGTTACGCAATTTCTGTTTATATACGCATAACTACAACGTAAAGTAATAGTTTTTATCAACATGGTGATCTTTGATCGATTACCATGAGCGCAATTTATTCATTTTTTGTCTAATAAACTGTTTGCAATATGATTTAACCTTTAAGCATGGTTTACAACAAGCTAGACGCCTCTTTATCTTTATTCATAGTGGCATCGTTAAAAATTCAAAAAATATTATAACTGATGTTTTGTAATTTTGGAAAAAATTTCGTTGCGACTATCCAATCTAGCATCCATATATTTGGATAAACATCGGTTTAACTTTATAACTTCCCTTCTTATAACGATCATATGAAATTTTGTTTTATTACACGGAGATCAAATTCGGCGGGCTCCTGTGGTCGACATGGGAACAAACATATCTAATCGGTGGGAAACGGTTGGATGAATGCGGCAAAGCTTGCGAATACCATATACATTGTAAACGAACGCATATTTTTTATTTTTATCAAAGTTTACCTGTCATTTTTACGTCATTGAGAGACTCTGATAGTTCCGTGAGGAACATAATAATTATCCTTAAAACGATGCAGATAGTTGCACAGTATACAATGCTATACATGCGACAACTGTAAAATCGACAGACGATTCGTTGGAATAGGATAAACGCGAGCCACGATTGGCCAATGTGATAAATCCAGGTTATAGCTAGTGAAGCACGCATGAATCGAGTGTGACGTCACCGTCAGTAGTCGCGATCGGCCATTTTGTGAGTGTGTACTGGATCGGGATATTTGTGTAAAGAAACTTTTCCAGCAAAACCGAATGATTTAGTTTGCGGGACAGACTCGCTTTACTTTTATTACATGTGCTAAGAGTGCGAGAATATCCGTATACTTCGACGTAGATTCGTACGATGGAGGAAAAAGCGTCGTTGAAGGAGCTCGACCAGTGGATAGAACAATTAAATGACTGCCAACAACTAACAGAAAACCATGTCAAATCTTTGTGCGACAAGGTACCTGCATCCGTTAGCTATCGCTTTCCTTCTTAAGTTTTACGCGTGTCCGCGGTTATACTTTTTTTCCTTGTTCCGTATATTATATATTCCCACCCTGCTGTTTCTCCAACGTTTGGTCGTATTGAACTGAGATCACCGACCATGGTTTGACGTGTCATTATAAGTTTTCATTATAAAATACATTGTAATATTTTTAATGTGCAGAGAACAAAAGAAAGCAAAGTACAAAGCAACTATCGATGTTTCCGTCAAATTCTTAGAACGCGATCTCGAGCTAAACCTCCATTGGATCACGATCAAGCCGCTGAGGAATACCATCCTACTTCGTTATTATTCAGATTTTCACTGCAACTTCTTCATACTTGCAAAACCTACCTAATTCATTGAATCAACTGACAAATCTATTGACTTTGATTATACATAGTTTAATTTTTATACTCATTCCAAACACCTGTGATGTTACATAGGAATTCTCCCCCCCCCCCAGATGGTTGTACATTTTACAACATTTGAAAGGAAATTCTTACCAAAAAGTTATTTAATTAATGTGTTTCACGATTCTGAATTTATTAGAATACATGCCAATTAGAATTAACACTGGGATAGATAGTATGTACGTATTAGTCATAAAGATAGGGAAGTAATTATTATCTACAGAAGTATTAATATTATCTATGAATTCCTAAATTAAGATAATTGTTGGGCCTGAATATATATTTGAAATAAAAATACGAAAATTGTTCGTTTTACAATTATAAGTTAAATTACTCTTGTTTGCACAAAACAAAAAATATATATATTGTATTTTAAAATTCATATAAATTCTGTCAATTGGGGTTGGTCCTCTATTATTAATATTTACTTTTACATATCCATAGAGCAACAGTGTTTGGAATTTTCTTTTTATTAGTAAAAATTAATAATATTCCTGTAAATGAATTACTCTATTAATATAGTACGTCATCTGTGCCAAAGATGTTAGATATATCTTTGCAATTATCCCCATTATGACGCCTAAATATATTTTCTGATATACAGATAAGTCTTATTAGATAAACAAATAATTCTTTTTATATAGACTTGTAAAAGATGGATTTATCCCTTAGCAATTGATATAACTTTTTTTTATGAAGTGTAAAATATACATTCAAATCTATTTATATGCTGCTTAATCTTAAACATTTCTCTATTACTTAAAAGATTTTGATAAATATATTATGTATTGTAGTAAAATATTGATTAAAACATATTGTGCAATATTATCGCAAATGGTATGAGAACCGATATAATCTTTCAGGCAAAAGAAATCTTAGCTAAAGAATCCAATGTACAAGAAGTAAAATGTCCTGTAACGGTGTGCGGAGATGTACATGGACAGTTCCATGATTTAATGGAATTGTTTAAAATAGGAGGCAAATCTCCAGATACAAATTATCTTTTTATGGGTGACTATGTCGATCGTGGTTATTATTCAGTTGAAACTGTTACCTTGCTTGTCGCACTCAAGGTAAGGTTTACATAGAGATAAATGTGATACATAGATTTTCTAAACTATCGAACACACAATGTTTAACACATTACCGATCTTCTAGTCACGTTTGCAGACTTTGACTTATTGGAAAGTAGTCTAAACACAAAGAAAACTGTTATAAAAATTAAATAAACAAAAAGTATTTGAAGGTTTTTATAATACAATAGTATATTATATAATAGCATAGCAACTGAAAGGATTGGTAGACCATATACCGCTATGCTTATTTTATAAATTCTAATAAAACTTTATCTATCGTTAATGTGTTAATATATATGTAGTTGCTTCTCTTGCATGTCTTTACTTGTTCATGAAATCATATTTGCTACAGGTCAGATATAGAGAAAGAATAACTATTTTACGAGGTAACCATGAATCAAGACAAATCACACAAGTATATGGATTTTATGATGAATGTTTACGTAAATATGGCAACGCTAATGTTTGGAAGTTCTTTACGGACCTATTTGATTATTTACCATTAACCGCACTGGTGGATGGTCAAATATTTTGTTTACATGGTGGTTTATCACCTTCAATCGATACTTTAGATCATATACGAGCCCTAGATCGTCTTCAAGAAGTGCCACATGAGGTTCGGTTGCATTTATTTCTTAATGCTTGGAAAGAAGAAAAAAAAGGAAGGGAAAAGCAGAAAATGTATTAAAAATCATTTATTTTAGGGTCCAATGTGCGATCTCTTGTGGTCAGATCCAGATGATAGAGGAGGGTGGGGTATTTCTCCTCGCGGGGCAGGGTATACTTTTGGACAGGATATTTCGGAAACTTTTAATCATTCGAATGGCCTGACATTAGTGTCACGAGCACATCAATTAGTTATGGAGGGCTATAATTGGTATATTTATTGGACTTCTTTTTTATGTATAACTTTGCATTGTATTTTCGTGTTATCCGGTATTGTTACATTACTACTCTAAAATTATTGGGGAAATTTTATTCTGTACATATATTTATTATTTCAGGTGTCATGATCGTAATGTTGTAACTATATTCTCAGCACCTAATTATTGCTATCGTTGTGGAAATCAAGCTGCAATCATGGAATTAGATGACGCTTTAAAATATTCATTGTAAGTCTATTCAATGTGTACACAATAACACGGTTAAAAAATGCATTTTCAGAAAAAAACAAGAACTATTGTTTACACAGCTTAACGACCGTTTTATATTTCATCTTTTTAGCCTTCAATTTGACCCAGCTCCAAGACGCGGAGAGCCACATGTTACTAGGCGGACACCAGACTATTTCTTGTAAAGAGTCAAACCCCAGAGTTAACTATTAAGGTAGGGGTACGAAAATAATTCAGGCTTTATAGCAATGCCACTGAACATAATTTATAATAGAACATCAATAAAAGTGTGAGGTTCCAGCTATCCTTACGCATTACATTATAGTCTCAAGTATTATATCATGACTCACTTTGTGATGTCTTGTTGAGAGACGGAACACACAACTGCATATGCTGTGTGTGTCCCACACACCATACATGTAGACACAACATTAATTGTATACAAATAGAAGAAACAAACAAACAATAATGTACACACGTACCAATTAAAATTCACGTATAGCATTGAGTTCTACAACTTTTCATCGTATTGCTTGTATTTTTATTATCGTAAAAGGAAGGAAAATATGAACGTAATACATGGATTATTGAACATAACAAGTAGTGCGAATAAAGAAAAAAAAATATGTGCATGGTATTGTTTTGAAACCTTGAGCAGATATTAATTTATTGGAAACTGTTTATACAAGCAAGATTATTTCTTGCGTGTACTGAATAGAAATAATGTTGTTTAAGGTTTCAAAAAGTGTACCAAAATGATAATAGTTTGTATATTTAAGAGAGTGTCACATATAATTATTAGTGTGAATGGAGCATGAAATGTTCCACTTGAGGGAAACAGAAAGAGGGTTGATGCAACAGTAAAAATCGGCATATGTAATTTGTGCCATATAAACAATTTAACAAATTCTTTAGTAGAATTCTTTAATGATTGTATAGCATTACACATAACAATTCATCAGAATCATAGGGTCAACAATTTCGTTCTTATTATCGATGTTATTTTATTAAGTAGATCAAGATGATATTTGTATAAGTCATATTTTTTTAACCATATTGAAATAAATCGATCATGTCTATTCCTAAGCATTTATTTTCTTTCTGTCGTATACAGTGCCTTTTTTTTTATTTCTCACATCCGCCTACACATATAAAGTTTTTAAAATGTTTATATAAAATACAAATGCACGATCGTCTTTCTGTTTTATGATTTAAGATGAACCAAAAAACAAACTTTTGCATCAATCCTATTAAAGACTTCCTAAGTGAAACACACTTTATACTGAATGAATTCATGCATTCATGATCATTAAATTGAAAGTTAATTGCTTGTGAACCTACCGACGACTTTTTTACTAATTAATAAGTATAAAATGATGCTTCTGGTAAATAAACATGTGTAATGCAAGTTAAACGAACCTAATGTGTTGTCTCAAATCATTCATACTTTGTCAAAAATGTGTATTAACGATACACAAGCATTGTATACATGATCATTGGATGTATTCGCGGAATACATAATTTCGTAGACGTAAGCATGTAATTTGAACACACGAAACAGGGAAACGATACAGTGGGGTAGCAATAAACTGAAGAAAAAAAATAAGATGAAAAATGTATAGATGCACACTATAGCAATTTACTAAGACTGTAATATGAAAGAAAATAGCACAGGAACCGTAATATTGTGGATACAGCAAATATTTCTGCATGACGCAGGGCTAAGCATTTTTTTTCTTTTCGTTTTTTTTGTATACCATATAATATATTAAGCATATTTCCTGAATTATACACGATAAGAATAAAATTTCCTGTTTATAGAGAAAAAAGATAATCATAGTATTATAGCAGAAACTGAGTTATATAGATGAACATCTTTTAAAAAAAGATAAATAATAGGTTTTAGAACTTGTGTAGTTAATTTCATATTTGCTCTATTTACTATCTTCTTGATAAATTACAGTATCACGAATTGAATAGTCATTAAAAATTCGATACAATACTTTGCAAGCTGATTAACTATTATTTTGACGCATTCTACTTTAAGTAATATCATCCATCGTGTTCAATCATCAATCTTCGTTTTTTTCCGTTGATTTTAATTCTGGCCTTTGTACCCCAAATTTTACGTATTCATTTGACAATTTTCGCGAAATGATCGTGCACTAAACTAAGCTACAAAAAAAGGGAGAAATATGCTTTTATTAAAAAACTGGTTGATTGATTACCAATGCACATACATAAATTCAAAAGTCGAACTTTGAATGCATCAAACTTACTATGTACATAAATTCAAAATAACGTGATCAATTTAGAGCTGTATATAATTATTTTCTATCATATATACACGTACTAAATTGTATATTGAGTCTTCATTGTAACAGCATTTTCGACTTTTTAACGTTTGCTGTAGTGAATTAGAAATATTCTGTATATAAAATTACATTAATTTGATCTGTGATAAGGGCCAAACATCAAGGATTGAAAAAAAACAATTGAAAAACATTTGTGTTTTATTAAAAAGGACAGAGGCGTATTACTTTTGCTAATATTCCACAGTGATAAATCGTATTAAAACTACAATATTATATCTTGATTAAATAGCACGGTGTGGAATGGTTGTCATTCTACTGTGGACCTCCATACCAAATTTTCACATAATAGAACAATTACTTTTGTGTTCTTAATCTTCAATTCATTTAAATAAACATCAAGCTCATGGGCAATTTCTTCATATATTTATAGACTTGTACATCGTTTTGACTTACTAAATTATTGGGCACGAAAGAAGGCTTCTATTGGTAAGCAACAATTTGTTTGAATAACAGAAGATTTGGATGTTAGGGTATTCGAATGCGAGAAGCTCTACCGTACAATCTAATTGAGCTGTATCATCCTTTTGCCACAATATTTTAAAGCGTTAAAAAGTAATGGATACTGTTACAATTAAGAATGTGTATTTCACTTGAAAGTAATATTATTTGCAGAGTTATGTATGGGCAGTTGGTTTTTAAGGTTCAGCATGCTTCCTTGGTTTTAGATGTTGCGTACTTTGAAAAAAATCAAGTTACAAACACTAAATTAGCTTGCAACCCAGAAACAAGGTAAAAATAATATGTTCAGAACGAATATTATGTCGTTCTCTTTTTAAGTAAAAGTAGTCAAAAATAAAGAATAATTGTCATATTTAGAGAGTCTTATATCATTTTTACACATTCAATTACATGACATAATGGGCAAAATTATTTTCTTAATATTAAGGCCAATAATAAGTAAATAATTATACACGTGTATTCTAATATAAAGATTATAAAGTAAGTTTCTATAGAAATAGGCAAATTTTTATGATTAACGTCGTATTTATAAATTACATCATTCTAGTGATATTTTAAAGATATGTATAAAAATAAACATTTATTAAAAAACAGTTAATTCAAAATAAACATTTGAAATTAATATATCAAGGAGAAAAATTATTTATTAGCCATCATATACATAATTTATTACTTGAATGCTAACTAGATGTGCAATAGATACTGAAACATTTGGGTTTAAAATGAGGAAAATCTTGAATAACTCATATTTCCAGAGAGTTTACGTTTTTCTTTAAAAATTACAATAAACGTGATAATTAAACAAAAATAATTTATTTCCAATCTTTCTATAAATGTAACGATACAGTGTCTTTGTTACGATGATATTATGGAAATATTTCTAGAATATCCACCCTGGATATTATTTACTATGTACAATATAAAAGTATAGTGAATGAGGGTGTTCCATTGAACCCTTACATACTTATTAATAAAAATATAGAATTATATCACAATCTTCAGGTTTGTGGTTTCAGGTTTTACATACAGTATTGTTCTAATGTACTTTTTATAAAGCGTATCGAGGCATCTATCAAATTTAAATTTCGATGCTTATTACTAAAATAAATAAATGCAACCATTTACTTGCATGTTATATACAAGATCAAATAAATTGTGTATAGGTTTTTAACTACAATTTAAAAACTGTCTTATCAAGTTTATCAGGTATTGTGCAATTATTGTCAATTAAACTCGATGAAATAAATCATTTCTATGTTTGCAAAATGCAATGTTTGCTCCATATAACTGATTCTATCTATTCTATTATACGTTAAAGTACAAAAGTTGGAACATTGAAAGTATTTGCATCCGTCTTAAACAAATTATATTTTCATTCCAGTATCTAACTGAAGTACTTGTTTCATCATCTCATATGTCGTGAAGCTGACTGATGTCATAGGAATAGCGCGTAAATAATTGATGCTCATTCCACGGTACAGACCTTTACAGATACCATTTTCTTTATATATCATTTTTATAGTCTGAAGCATACTTGAACTACAAGAAATAATTAAATAATATGTAATGAAGGATAGTCAGAGTTAAATAATCTTTAATTTATATGGTAAAGCATACACTCTTACCTATATTTATGCGTTGCTTCATTCATCATAGCTAACTGCATACGTCTTCTAGTCACATCTAATGGGTAAGAAAAGCTTTGTGCGATAGCTCCTGCAACACCTCCACAAAATAGTCTTGCTGGTATAGTTAATACTAAACCGCCTGTAAATATGTTGGTACAATATTTTTATCAATTCATAATTTCAAGTACATAGATGATATATATTAAATAACACGAATAATGCAATTTGATGGAAAAAAACCTTTTTTTATAATCTATAAAGGCATTTATAATGCATAAAGGAATCCGAGCATTTGTATAATCATATGTTGGAAGCTACATACTATATAGTACCATTATGTGCTTTTAAAAATGTTTTACAAATGTTCTTTGCTTTAATGTAAAGTTATGTAAATATCTTGGACAACAGTACTTATTGTATAAGTTTTGATAAACTCTTATATATATATATATATGTATACGTATATGCGTGTGTGGTTTTTTCAATTAAAATTTGGAGTTAATCATACCAGTATTTCTATCACATTTTTCACAAAAATAACTTGGGGCATATTTCATGCATAAATATTTAAGCTTCTCAAATGAATAAAATGAAAATCCTGCATATGGAATCATGCCAAAAATAGTTGGCCAAAACCCTCTGTACAATGCTCGAATACCGCCTTCCTGAAAGATTCAATAACATTAGTACTCGAGAAAAATACTTTCAATTTACCTTTGAAGTTAACATTCCAAAATGCACCTTCAAAATAATAACCTATTTGCAATTTACATAACATTTTTATCTCTTGTATAAGGTATTCAAGGCTCAACAATACGCTGTTCGAACTTTGCACTCTACTTTTTATACTAGTACAATTAGCAACTCGTATAATAATACCAATATAAATGCTAATTTATTCAAGAACGTTTGCTAGAATATAACTGCTAATTGGCTAATACGACTGACCTTTTTAAAAATTGTTGCACCCGTGTGTATAATGCCACCATAAATGTGTTCTCCAGTAACTTGAAAGGCAAGTCTTGCTCTGATGATATCAAGGGGATATGTTAATGTAACTGCTGTAACTCCGGCTGCAGACCCAGCCAGAAATTTATCTATATGCGTATGCTTTCCCAACAGGTTTCCTAGATACTAGTAAAAATTAAAGGTGACTGAAATACTTGTAACGTTTATGGTCTATTAAATTTCTTCAACATACAAATATCATTATTCACTTTCCCATGATTATAAACTATGTACCTTGATTTGTATCTCTAAAACTAATTTGTAAAATATTTTCATGAACGTACTTAAATGTATGCATTAATGTATATGTAAATATATGTATCTGCATAGAAAACATCCAAAACTCAATCCATTGCGTCTAAGGCTCACCTTTATATTATGAGTAGGTCCTTATATTAATAATGTTACTTTGTTCTATCTATGTTCACCCCTTACCCAGAACAAATTAACATTATTCTTTTAAATATGTAAATGCATAAAAAAAAATTAAGAATCAATTGAAATATTACCTTTTTATATAGTTCAAAAGTAGTAAACTGTACTGCAGCGTATGGAAAAATCCTAATCATTTGAGCAAAATTTCCCTTGTAAAGTGCAAGGAACTGTTCACGTTGGACAACTTCTTTAAGTCCAGAGAAAACTCCTAATAGAACAATTTTTTGATTATACATTGTACATCTTTTAAATATAAACCATTATTGCATTATTTATTTTTACTTACCCAAATGTTTATAATGTTCATTATGGGCTTGTAATAATATTTTTATCCTATCCAATGGAGCCACCGTTGTTTTCGAACACATTCCAGCTACCCCTATAAAAATATAGCTTTCTAATAATATGTTTAATCATTATTAACTAACACAAAAACAATATTTTGGTTTTTCGTATCAGTCCACTCTTATTGTAATAATAAAAATTATGAAAGTATTTACAGAAGCTGACAATAAATTGTGGACTAATAATAAATTTTCAATTGTGTACTAAGTACGATGAAACGCTTCACTTACCACCAGCGAATAAATTTTTTATAAAAAATCCATAATCCCTTTCGTTCTCAACGCGAAGTGCCATTTTTTTTTTCTCAACGTAAAAATTAAATTGAAAAGATAAGTAGTATCCAAACTGTCACAGAAGACGGCCGAAACGGTACTGTTCCATTCATCGTGTGCTTGCCGGTAATAAGGTCACTAACTTGTATTTTTCTTATTGGTGTCACGAGGGCTAGGTATTTAGGTTATGCTTCTCAGAATTATGCACTTTCACGTAAGAGTATGAATTATTCATGGAACAAAGTCCGAGAAGACATTAAATTCGCCCGGATATCAAAATAAAATATTTACTTTACTCTTTACTTTTATTAAGTTAAGCTTTAAAATCATATTACTAAACATTTTATGTCGGATCAGAGGTATGTCTATACTATACAATTTAATAATTTAAAAAAATACGACTCCAAGAAATAATAAACACAGTGGCTATTATAAAAACAACAAAAAATTCAGAAAAAAATTTTAATAAAAAAAAATCCAAGTAATAGCAATAATTGAACTTTATAAAATTTATCTGTAATATTGCAATTTATTACCAATACCACAGCAAAATACTAAAACTGGTTTATGTTCTAAAATAATAGCTGTCTATTTCTTCAGTTTCATCTATTTAGTATTGCAACAGATTATTTTATTTTTTAAATGTATATTTTACAACGTAATAGCTTTAACTGGTATAAAATTCCTTAAGGTATCCAGCTTTAGGTTTCAGAATAACTTTGTCTTTGAGACTGACAACCCATCCGGGTGCAAGACCATAAAATATTTGTCTAGGATCCTTGCGTTCTATAAGCATCGCATAATTAGGATCGTCTTCAATTTTTTGTAGTTCATAACCATATTTTTGTGACAAAACCAATCGTTCTCGAGAAATTTCTTCAGGATTTGCTAAATATCCTCTTGTTTTTGCACTTGTGTAATATTCTAAGCAATCTGTCGGTGGCAAGAGTCTACGTGGTATTGGCTCTCCTATGTAATAAAAACACATTTTACATACAACTTTATTATTCACTACTTAACTCTAGTATGTTTAAAAAAGTTACCCGTAGAAAAAAATTTGTCTGCATCATGCATAGCAAATAAACAATGCGGATCATAATATGCAGTAGTAATAGTGCCGCCATTTTTTTCAATTGCTGCAATTACATGTTCACTGGCCCATTGAACTTCTATATTTATTTTTGCTTGAAAATCATCGGCCCCCTTAAAAATGATTTTAAGCAATTCACAAATCATATTTTATAGGTAACATAACATTGAATGTGTATGTATACCTCATCTGTAAGATGAACACCTGCATGTTTCCATTCTACTTTAAAATCATATAATCCTGTATTAATTATAGATACAAGGTCAATAGGTACACTTGTGTCTAATCTGTTTGTATCAATGAACATTTGAAGTTCTTGTAAAGACAAAGGTGGATATTGTCTTCTTAAACTATAACGGATAGAAAATTTATCTAATTAGGTCACATAAAAATATACAGAGTGTTCGATGCAACTATCCCCACTTAATTTCAGGGCTGTCTTTATTATATTTTACAAAAAATTGTGTAAAAGCTAAACTGTATTTAAGTTGGCATAGTTACTATTGATCTGTATTTTCTTATCTTCAGTTTTTTTGGAGATACGAATTTAAATTTTGTTTATTAAATGGAACTGTATTGTCTGTCTGATATTTTTGTATTAATACATATCATAACGGATATAACAACCATAATTACATTGAAAAGATGTGAATTAATGTATGAGAAATCAATGAGACTTGTGCAACGTCTCTATGTATCGAAGCGTTCGATTAGAATAAGTATTCAATGCTGCATCAAATTCTATTGATTTTTCATGCATTATTTAGACATACTTGTCCAATGTAATCGTAGCCACTATATTGGGTTGCAATATAAATAAGTTCGGTTGCAAGCATAAACATATAGTAAATGTAATTGAACTT
Organism: Nomada fucata; assembly: GCA_948146005.1. Classification (NCBI taxonomy): domain Eukaryota; kingdom Metazoa; phylum Arthropoda; class Insecta; order Hymenoptera; family Apidae; genus Nomada; species Nomada fucata. Next base: position 8,467,465 of record OX411275.1, on the reverse strand, counting down.
ATTTTTGTAACAATTTAATATTTGTAAGTCTGTACTATTCAAAAATATTTCAAAAATAATCATTACGGTATATAATTAAAAACCAAAGATTTATACCTCCAAAAATATGATACTATTCCATTGTGCTCCCTTTGAAGCTATTCAATTCCAATTTCAGCTACTTTTTTCTAGATCAGTTGTAACGATATACAAGGGCAGTCTGACAAGTTCTTGGCATGACACATGGAGATTATATTGAAAAATACAACCTATTTCGTGTAAAAAATATTTTCTTTCATTGTTAAGCCAAGAACTTTTCAGACTGCTCTTGTATAAGAAATTATTAGTTGTTATAAGTATAAACGAAAACTATTGGGTAACTCACTGATGTCCTTTGTAATATGGCTCGCAACCAAATCTGAGGTAAAAGGGATTGTTTCCAGTTTCATATCCAGGACGCATGAAATTTTGTCTTTGACCAGAACCCTTATTACCAGCACCGTGTTTGTCACCTCCGTGTTGCCCTCTACCTCTTTTTGACTATTAAAAATTAATTTATAAAGTAATAATTATACAAAACTTGTCAACTATTTTGTAGTAGATCATATGCGTAACAAAATAAACATAATTTTTTTATTTGAAATAAAGTTCAATTTCGGTATAATTAAAGGGCGAACACATAGAATGGTAAATAAAACTTACAGGTTTTTTTGCACCGGGATTATCCCGAATATTATTTAAACAAAGCCTTGGCAATGTTCGCAACATTGCCAACGCTAAATCTTTTCCTTGTTTACTAGCCATTATTACATGGATTTGAGTAATTCACTTATATTTCTGAATACTTTTATATAACAGTGATTTTTAATGCATTTAAAATGTTTTATTTGCTTCAGTTTTCTTCACTTCCTGAGAAACATAACCTCAATAGTAAACCTGATCTTATGGCTTGTATTCATGTAATATATCTATGCATGATTAGTTGCTGAAGCAACACGTTTCTTCACGACCACGACCGAACAAGGTTAAGAGGCACGCCGTCGTGGTGAGCGCGCTTTGATTTGTCAATTGCTTTCGTTAATAATTAAAAAACAAAGCTGCAACCAACATTTTTATTCAGAGTTATTCAGAGTCACCCCAGCAACCCCTCACTTCGGGATCTGCCGGTAGTTACGGAACACTCTGTATGTCCAGCTTTTGGTACACTTTCTACCCATGTAGGTCGCACATCTATCCTCTCATGATCTGTGATTACGTGCACTTTCCGAAGGTGGTGGGGAATCGTTCTTTTCGTTCAACGTTTTGTTGAACGTACGTCGTGGTTCGAAATCTGTTTCAATCCACGTTACAATATATCTTAATATAATTAAAAAATGTCTGAAACTCTTCAACTAAGAGGAACGCTTCGGGGACACAATGGATGGGTCACCCAAATTGCCACAAATCCGAAATATCCGGATATGATATTGTCCTCTTCACGTGGTAAGTGTACTAACATACACAATCACCATTTTTTACATATATATTTTTTATGAATCGTATTATATTATAAATAAAGATTAACGAGGTCGTATACTTCTTATTTCACATCAATGAAATTCTTCTTATACGTTTCTTTAATGTTTTTATTCCATAGACATGCAATCCATTTTTTAACAACGCATACATAGACCGGTGGTTCAGCGCCGCTAATATACACATTTTCTGTAAACGTACAAAATTATTTTCATGTTGTTTAATATGATTGACTTGCCTATACATTTCTATGTAGTAATGTATTTCTTAACAAGTGAAAATCAGTGAAATTCTCAATTATTTCTCCATCATGTACCATGTTGGATAAGTATCCCTTATACCAGTGGTTCCCAAACTTTTAATTTACAGTGCCCTTAGTGTATCAGGATTTTTCCACAGTGCCCAAAAATTCGAACATAGACCTACCCAACGATAGGGTTCATCAATTATTATCGTTTCAGTGAGAATATTGGAATATTCGGGGCGCAATTGTTAGTCCGCTGAGGCGCACAGATTGGGAACCACTGCCTTATTCTAAGTTCACACGTGGAATATGCCTTACGATTGTTCTCGTTTTGCATAAGATATTTCATTAGTTTACACGCTTTGTTTTCAGACAAAACTTTAATTGTATGGAAGTTGACACGTGACGAAGCCAATTATGGTATTCCGCAAAAACGTTTGTACGGGCATTCACATTTTATTAGCGACGTAGTTCTATCATCTGATGGAAATTACGCTCTGTCTGGTTCGTGGGATAAAACTCTCCGTCTCTGGGACTTGGCAGCGGGCCGTACAACAAGAAGATTCGAAGATCATACCAAGGTGTGACACATTTTCCTTCTGATCTACAGTCATCAATCTTCGTTAAACATATGGAAGCTTTTTTTTTCACTTTTTTTTTAATTGAATGCCACTGGCAGAAGATAAAACTACGTGAGTGATGGGGAATAATACTGAAGCTTTTTTTTATATATTTTTTTTTATATTTAATACATAGAAGAGGTGGGCAATTAAATCAATGGTATTGTAAGTATTGCCTGTACTTGGTACACAAATGTTTACTATTCGTAGCAACTTTGTTATAAACGAAGCGAAACAAATAATATGTTAACAGGATGTATTAAGCGTTGCCTTTTCCGTGGATAACCGTCAAATTGTCTCTGGATCACGGGACAAGACAATTAAGTTGTGGAATACTTTGGCGGAATGTAAATACACTATTCAAGAAGATGGGCACACAGATTGGGTCAGTTGTGTGCGCTTTTCTCCAAATCATTCGAACCCTATCATTGTTTCTGCTGGTTGGGACAAAGTGGTCAAGGTATCTTATTTACATGAGTAGTAAAATATTAATTTTATTAATATAATATGATGTATATTATTTTTTATTTAACATGATATATCCATGAGTGTATGCGGATATGGGACTGACTTTCGTTATTATAAATGTTTTGGTCATATTGTTAGACACATTTAATTTCAAGAATAAATCTTTTCATAGGTGTGGAACCTGACAAATTGCAGGCTAAAGATCAATCACAGTGGACACGCAGGATACCTTAATACAGTTACTGTATCTCCTGATGGTTCTCTTTGTGCTTCTGGTGGCAAGGTATATTTCGAAATGACATAGGCTATCGTTTAATGAAAAACTTTTGTTTCAATATTAATCCTGTGGGCTTGAAGATCTCCTTTTCTGGTATAAGGAAGTGGCAACTCAAGACTAAATTTAAATTACTAATATTAACCTCCAGGCTGCTGTGGACGCATATATGCGTTCGCCGAAAGCTATCGATGTAAACTATAGACGCATATATGCGTCCAGCAAAAGCTATCGGTGAGGTAGAGTATGAACATATATTGTGGTTGTTTCTATCTTCAATTTGATATAACTGAGTAATTGCAATAGTAACTTAGCTGCACGGTAATAAAGTTATAAAAGGGTTAGAGCCAACGCTCTATTACCAACTGCATATGGACTAAATATTTAAAATCCAAGAGTTAAAGATATCTGTTAATAGAAAAAATTGTCGGCTCAATTACCGTTGGAGTTTTTGTAATAAACCAAATGGCGAGTGAGAGAATCGCCCTTCGAGTTACAAATCGTCAAAACCCTTTTCTTGGACTTTTAAACAAATAACCAAAATATGTAATAATAAGTGTTCATTATTTTATAGGACTGCAAAGCTATGTTGTGGGATCTGAACGACGGAAAGCACTTGCACACCTTGGACCATAATGACATTATAACAGCCCTTTGCTTCAGTCCTAATCGTTATTGGCTATGTGCTGCGTTTGGGCCATGGATCAAGATTTGGGATCTCGAAACCAAAGAGATGGTTGAGGAATTGAAACCAGAGGTTGTGTCTGCGACAAGCAAAACAGAACCTCCTCTTTGTCTATCTTTAGCGTGGTCTACTGATGGACAAACATTATTTGCCGGTTACTCTGACAACACTATTCGTGTCTGGCAAGTTTCTGTATCTAGCCGTTAGGTACTTTATACAGATGTAAAACAATAAAAAAAATAAAAAGACCAGATATATTTTTTTTATTTATTTAATTTATATTTACACGCAACATGTTACATTATATTATTACTAATTCTAAGTAAAGATGTAAGATCTATTCTTTTTCAGTGGTATTGGATTTTTTAATTTTCTCCTCAAACTTTTCAAATTCTTTCTTTGCAATTTTATCAGTTTCATCCTCTACTTGCACTACTCCGAGAACTTCTGGAATATAGAATTGCATCATATTTTGAACCCCGTTCTTCAACGTTACCACCGAACTTGGGCAACTTGTACAGGAACCCTGCATCTTCAATTTCACTATGCCTTCTTCGAAACCCTGCAATTAAACAAAAAAGAAATAAAAGAAATTAATTTCAATTTTCTTTCTTGGGGACTACAAATATATAATGGTTTGTAGGATAATTCGTAAGCTTGTCTAAATACAAAATATAATTATTCAAAAACATGCAATGATACAATTAACCGAAGTATACGTAATTATGTTCAATAATCCTCGACTATGTATTGGGCAGTGTGCATTATTCCGCCTATATAAAATTTTTGTTTTTGAGCAAAAAATACTTTTATGGTTCATGATTTGTCCAATAAACCGACACCTACGAAATTCATTTGTAGAAAGAGAATTCCAGTGCAATGTTAATTATAAGTCAGCATAATTAGATATCACAATGACATTTTTACATACCACGAATACAATATCACCTCCATCTTCTTGCACTGTCGGTCGTATTCTTGTGTCCAATAACTCTTTTATCATTTGTACTATTTCATTATCATCTTCACTAATTTCTGCAATAAGTAATGAATAATTGAACATCCTTAAAAAATAATGCTTGTTATTTTGCCTTAGAATAGAAATTTTAAAGGAATTACGTAGCAGAAACTTTTATCCTGTACATTTTATTATGTATAAATTACTATGTTGTAAAGTAGAATATTAGAGAATAAATTTACGGGTGTCTTCTGCAGGCTGTTCATCGTTTAACACAGGCAAACCAGATGCAAAAAAGTCCATAATGGCAGCAAATATTTCTGGTTTCAGTAATTTCCATTCGATATCTTCATCCAATTTTGTTATTGTAATAAAATCAGGCCCAAAGAATACGGACTTTACGCCATCGATACGGAATAACATTTTTGCTAATGGAGAACAATATGAATCAGTAGCATTGGGGAAATCCTTAGTTTGTCCTTGTTCTAAGACCATAACTCCAGGCAGAAACTTTAGGCTATTGGGATTTGGTGTATCTTGAGTTTGAATAAACATTGTACGGCTTTGTATAACATTACACCATTTTGTTGAAGAAAGTAAGCATGGTTTTAATGCATTATTTTTATAATTCGTATACATACGTACATTGCAATTTCTTACTATTCTGTAATAGAAATTACATTATGGGTATACATAATTCAAATTTTTTTGCCCCATGTGTATTTATTTGTTTACGTTTTACAATCATATTTTTATAAAGTAACATTGAATTTTTAAAGCTTACTGTGAATATCGATAAGATGTTGCGAATCTACGCACTGATCGCCGTCCAATTTGTAACGTGGTTGTTAAAATTTTATCCATGATTTCTTTATTCATAACTTGTCGCTAGAAAAAGTACAATCATTATATTGAGTTCAAGGTTATGTTATGTCTCGATTCTACATATGTATATATTTCAACATGTAGTTCGCATGCTCGCTTTTGTTTATTAATGTATGAATTATTTTTATCGTATATGCACTTCTATGTTGCTCCTAACTCCAGCAGCATGTATTAACGGAGATGGTGGAATAATTGACAAAACTGATTCATGCACATATGCAATCCTTGCGCAGCAATGTCACCTCTTACAATTAGTATTGTTATTAGGTTATGTGTATCTATCAAGAACCTTGAAAAAAAGGTGTACTGCTTAAATAGATATTTCTCTTCTCGAGGATTGTCAAACTGTGAAAATGAAAAGAGCAGTAGAATTCCTTTCATTGAAGATTTAGTTAAATTCAATGATGAAGATACTAGTTACAAAGATGCTGTAATTTAAACTTACAAGCTAAATATGTTTTACAACTAAATCTTTATCAATTTTAAAATAACATTTACGTAATGTAAAAAGTACAATACAGAAATTATAACAAGTATTCTTATTTCAATGGTAGTATCAATAAATGACATAATGTTGAGAGATATATTTTACATTGTTCCCTGGTAAATGATAATGAGCAATGTATGTTTTTACATAATGTGTTAATGAATTATAGCTAAGATAATTTAAGCTACGTATTGCAAAAATGTTTATTATTGCCCTATACATCATTTAGTTCTGCCAAAGTCGCAAAACTTTATCTTTTCCACCAGATGCAACGCGTAACCCATCTGAAGACCAATCTGTAGCATAAACTTCATCTGCATGACCCGGCAAATCTTGACAAAGTTTTCTTGTTTTCATACTCCATACTGAAAAAAATTATTAAAATCATTGTATTGAAACATATTAGTATGGAAAATTAAGTATGTCTTGTTTATCTCGCACTCGTAATAGAATATTGTATCTTACATGTAGTTTGTTCATGAGTAAAACATGGATAATACTGATTATGAGTTAGGTAATTAGTTTACCTTTTAAAGTAGAATCTGCACTGCCGCTAACAAGTAAACGGGAATCTGCACTCCACGATATCGAGTATACAGCTTGCACGTGTCCTCTTAAAGAAGTTATATACTTCCCTGTACTCGATTCCCATAATTTGATAGATTTGTCAAACGACGCCGACGCAATTATGCGCCCATTCGGAGAGAATTTTACATCATTGATTAGTTGCTGATGCCCTGTCATCCTTGCTGAGATGCATATTATCAAAATAAATACCTTTCTCTTACAATTCTTAATACGAATATATTAATAACAAATTGTACCAGTAAATTTCTTTTCCTTCTCTGGTTTCCAAAGAAATAATGTAAAATCATCAGAACCAGAAACCAGTATCTCTTCCCCTACAGACTCGTAACATTTCGTTGCATATTCGACTGGATTTTCGGCGTTTTCTTGATTTTGTCCAGGATGATAAGGACCATTTCTAAGTACATAGTCCACATTCAGAGCTAATGTGTTGACCCAGTGCGCATGACCTTCTAAAGTTCTGCACAATATTCCCTGAATATGTTTTATTTATTTTAATCAGAAGATAAATAACATCTTAACTAACTGTAAATTATATGTATAAACTTTTATAAATCCTACGTCTTCAGCTCTCCACACTTTAATTGTTCTATCTTGAGAAGCAGAATAGATTAGTCCCCGTCCTCCCCACTTTACACATGTCACACTTTTTGTATGACCAGAAAGAGTACGAACAGTTTGTGCTCGTACCGTGTCCCATACCCTTAAATCACAATCTTTTGAAGCGCTAACGAAATATTGGCATTGCGAATTTTTATGAAATGGCTCCCAACTTAAAGACGTTACCCACATTCTGTGACCTAACATTGGTCTTCCTAAAAATCGATAAGAACTAAGGGTAAATACAATAAATTACCATTTTATATTTTTAACACAAATACTTTGTCCTAGCTGTTACCAATTTGTTTCCCTGTTTTTGGATCCCATAATAATATTGTGCCATTTTTGCATGCAGATGCAAGCTTGGTTCCACATGGAGACCATGATATACATAATACCCAATGCTTATGACCTTCACACGTAAAACATGGTGTTTGTGTATATATATCCCAAAATCTAACTGTTGTATCTCCTGAACCGCTAGCTAAACATGTTCCTTTTGGTGAAAAGGCAACTGATATTACAGCTTCCTTGTGACCTAAAAATAACAACTACTTGCATTTTATCCAATATATTCAAATTAATAACGTTGAAGATTGTAAGATTATACTACATAGTATTCCAGATAAAGCTAGCCTTGCTCATGGTGCATGCCATAATAAAATAATACATTTAAAGTAACCGCTACATGCTACGAGCTGATTGTTTTAGACGAGCCGTCAGTTTTACACGGGTTAGACAGGGTCTGTATTACATGTAACATACCATCCAATGATCCTGTGCATCGTGTAACTGATTTCACTTTGAAAATTGCTTGTGGCTGATATATAATTTCAACAACATCTTCACTGATATTAATATTTTCATTTATATTACTTTGCAAACTATCTGTGATCTCGGTATCATTTACGTAAAATGCAAATGGTACTGGTTCTTCGTTTTGTAATAGCGCATTACAAATCGCCTGTAACTTATCAATGGTGATATTTATGGGTAAATCCAGCAAGCCTCCAGGTAATATTTCACCCTTATCTGACTTGAAACGTGACAGGACACGTTTCATTTCTGATGTGGAGTTTTCATTATTTTGTTTGGATTCGTCTTCACTTTCAAATTTGCTGTTATTCATTTTGTCCTGTATAGTTATTAGCTATTTCTTGAAATAATTAAAAAACTTCATCAAATTATGTTTCCACGCGTGAAAGTATGATACTTCTTTCTATATGTATCTTTAATACTCTTCAATATTCGGTATCATAATTACATTACATTTGAACAATAACAAAGGTATTGTATAAAATATGTATTTGGAAATAGAAGCTTCCAATATTTGATCTGCGATTTCTTATTACTGATATATACTCATATCAGTTATTCGTATGAATAAATAGTGCAAACGTTAATCGTCTAAATTGACAGAATCATTTTTCCACTCTCTTTATCACGTAAAAATATAAATACACGTGGTCGGTGCATATACTATACTAAAACAAACATAACCTTAAATACCGACGAATTACATGAACATGGCGTTCGATGTAACCAATGACTGCAATTTTATTCGAATTTATGGAGTTTAAATAAGCTAAATAAAGTTTTTGAGAAGAACTGTTTTAAGCAATTCAACCATTTAATAAGTATATAAACTTTCCTTCGAATGAAATTAACGAAATTAAATAACAACACACATTTATAAATTGTGATTTATATACATGTGATAATAGCGATAGATAAATGGTAGACCCTGTATGTATTGAAGAATTCCGGTTTTCCTTTTAGATTTATAAAAACATGATTTATGATAATGTTGACATATTAATATAAGAGTACAATACATAGGAATAAAAATGCTGAGAAATCACGTTGCAGAATTCCCTTTGTTTAGAAATGGTATTAACGTATTCAAAACTTTGGAATCCCAATTTATGGTATTCAATTTGAAAATTGAAGTCGACTTTTTATACATGTGTAAAATGATACATCACATGTGTGTACATATGTATACACATAATCGCATGTGTTATATATGTATACATACATGGTAGAAATTTAGAAAATAGGGTCGCATCTCTGGCATAACTATTACTCGTGGATATAGAATCACGTTGCCAAGTATAATGATAAGATGGCGAGCTAGAGTGTTGATGGTTATTTTAAGATTGTTTTTAAAGTGAATGTAGGAATATATTTTTTAATTTAATCATTTAATTCAAACATATCTGTATGCAATGAATTCGTTTCATTCAACGAATGGATCTATTGAAAACATTTCTAAACTTCTCGACGAAGACAGTAATTGTACTGCCATTGATAACACTACCAGAGAGCTTTGCGGTGAAACTGAAACTTTAAAAATTATTGATCAGTTTCAAAAATTGTACGAGACACGAATTGAAAATGTCGATCGAGAAATTGAAAGTGAATATGATCAAGTTTGTGTAAGTTATTTTGAATAAAAAGTTAATTTAATTGATATTCTTCATGCTATACTTAAATAGCTTTACCTTATCGATTGTAATATATTTCATTAACGTCATTTTAATTATTTGACTTATATACAGTATTTCGGTATACATATTCAATAAATATATAAAAATGTCATCTTTTTACAAGAAAACTAGCAGCTATAAATTAGGGCTGCATATGTACCCTTCATAGTTTTTATTATTTAGTAAATTTCTACTGCTTTCCGATATTTTAAATATTTTACTTTTACCATCCTTAAGGAACTTAGATTATGTTTTACAAGCAAAAATTAGTGGCAGTTTTAACTGTAGTTCATGAATTAAGAAGTAGCATCATTCATTACATATGTTGTTGATTTGCAGTGTTTGAGAAACTTCACCTTTTAATACATAATAAAGGTGATCTTAAGAGTTGCATTTAATTCCTGTATATAAGATGATCTGCTCATTAGTAAACCCGGAGACAAGTGTTATGGAAGATCAAATGTTTTGTGGTGTCCTTCCATCTGAACTTGCATTCTCATTAAATGAATGAAAAAACCAATCAATAGGACAAATAAAGTTTTACCATTGTTATATGAACATACTTGTTCACGGACAGGTTCATATAAACATAGTTGTATTATATATTGTCTGTGGGTCCGCTAGCAAGCAAATCATTCTCTACACTGGATGTAATAAAAAAAAATACATCAATTAATATAAAATATGTGTCCGGTTATTAACATTTAGACAAAACTAGAAATAACAAAAGAATGGATCAAAAATTTGAGGGAACAAAATATTATGCTAGTACAGGTAGTAGAAGATTTAGAACAAGCAGCTTGTAGCAAAGTCAAATTGTTGGAACAAAAATTAAAACAGTCTTCTACGCTAGTGTCTGAAAATATAACAAGCTCAGTGCATACAGGAAAGGTATGATACTTTGTTTTTTTAACTCTGTTTAGAGGTGATACAATAAAGAAGGACAAAAAGACTATGTCTCATTCATCTTATGGTGTTTCAGACAATTAATACACTTTCTAGTCGGGTAAGTGATTTGGAGAAAGGTGAAGAATATATGCGACAAAAAATAGAGTTTCTTCAAAGCGATATTAGAGGATTATTAGAATTAATAAGGCGTGCAGTGCAGGAAAAACATTGGAGCTTGGAAGACATCAAATTCTTTGAAATTCAACCTAGCGATATACCAGTTCCCAACGAGTAAGGCTTTTTATTTATATGATTAATAAATAAATGGTAAAAAATTATAGCTGGCATACAATATATGCATATTAAACTATTTACTGTTAATGAACTTGGAGCTGATGTTGAATCTCTTTTAAAACCAAAAAATTATATGAGTATTTCTTGATACGATTAAATAACATAATATACTTTTTACTTTTGCAGTTGTATCTGTGACCAGGTAAATATAAATGTAGATGCTGATAAGAGATTCAAACTTGCAATACAAATCAGTCATGATTGTATGGATAAATCAGTTTATCCATTAGATGGAACTATTTGCACTATACATCCTTCGAATTCAACTACTCTATAGCTATGCTTCAATTTTTTGAATTATACATATATTTTGGATTATTGTTGGTAGATACTATTTATTTTATATTTTAATTTTCTATACATCTTTTTTAATATGGTGTTTGTCAACTATACTATATAATTTTTATGTAAAATAAATGGTGGGTATGCAACACAATTATGTAGAGATTGTCGTTTTTCTTACATGTCAAATTTATATACTATTTAATGAGAGCAATAATTTTCGAATTAATTTTGTACTTTTAAAAATCAGGAAAACATAAATCACAAAAAGGTGCAGTCTTTAAACTTGCAGATCAAAGATCTCCAAGAAAGTGAAAGAAGAATGATCGAGTAAGTGAAGATAAAAAAGATTAGTAATGGCTTCCTGCTAAAAATGCATTTCTACTAATGACAAGTTTTTTTAATTTTGTAGATATCAAAAAAAATTGGAAGATAAAGTGATTCAGCTAAACTCACAATTACAATCTAAAGAAGATACCATAAAGAGTTACGTTTCTCAGTTTCAAAATTTTAGTGATAGCATTAAAAAACGTGCTAAGTTCGCAGAACAGAATGAGTGGAATAATTCTCGTGTAACAAATTGCCAAGAAACTTTTGATGTAAGTTAATATTTTGTTAAATCAGAAATTTAAAAACTATGTTGTTTATATATATTTATGCATATACATATATAGATATACACATACGTACATACACATACATGTGCGTAACTGTATTTTAAACAAAGTTTAAAAAGTTGAAAATTAAATCTACTTAAATAACAAATAATGGGGCAATCAAGTTGATGACGTCTTAAGTCATGCAGTTCATGAATTATCTCAAAAACTTGTTGTATGCCATTTAGATTATATTAGTGGCTGATATTGTGGAAAATCTTATCATTGAAAAAGATCTAGAAACGATAAACTTACAGGAACGTTTGCGATACGTGGAGTCTAACTTGGCTATATTAACTTGCGATAGTGATAGAAATATAAATAATTTAGAGATGCAATTGAATGAAAAATGCAAAATAATTGAAGAAGTAAAGCAACAGATGTCTAATCTTCAAAAAGTTTGTGCCAATTGTCTGCATGTCCATTCCTATTTTTGCATTATACGATTTAGTTGTAATTTTACTTGTATCGACTGTTAGGATTCAGTAGAGAAGCAAGGTCATTTAACTGCTGAAGTAATGGAAAAGAATGCAATAGTAATGTCTTTGCAAAAGCAAACGGCTATATTACAAGAGCAATGTCGTTATGCAAGTATGCAAATTCGTTTTAAAGAGGACGTCATTAAAGTAATGCGAAAAAAGCTAAAAAAGGGAATAGCCAAGGTATAAATTGTAATTTCTTTGCACAAACAAAGATATATACATACTGAATAACAATAATGTTTTTATTTTCAGTGTCTGTATTCTAGCTTTTCTTCTCGCGCTCATAATTGTTATAATAATATTACCATTGAGAATCAAGAGAAGGAATTTTTTTGTAAATTATGTGAGAAAGTCGTTGCATCGGAAATATTTGATATGCCTGCAGAGCATAAAATTGATCTTTCATTTTTACAACACTACGTCGGGAATAATATGAATCACAATAAACGGACAGAAAATATTCCAAAAATTAAAACGAAAGGCAGTAATTTAGCAAATGAAACGTTAAATTATTGTGAAAATACTAATTATAATAACGTTGATATGCACAAACATTTGCACAATCTTGATAAAAAGATCTTAAAGCATACGAAGAGATTTCCAACTCTTAATAACAACAAACAATTCTTGCTCAGCAAAGAAACCTGCGCCTTAGGAAAATCTGTAAACTAATAGATTACATATTTGTACCAGTCGATTTGTCGAACAAAATGTTACATCGTTGTATTAATATTAGACGCATAAGATATAAACGGTATATCACACATCATATGTAAATTGAGGAGCTTTAATATTTATCAACATGATTGCCTCTTATTTTATAGAAAAATGAATGAATTAATTAAAATAATTATAATCATTTTCTCTATATTTGCAAAATTCAATTTCAGCAAACACGTGATATGCAAAATGTTTGCGTTAATATAAAAACATTTCTAGGGATTGGTAAATTCAGGAACTGTATATATACGTGAAAATTATGCATAATATAATGAGCGGCGTCTAAAAATGTTCAATTAAAATTATTTTTTTTGTTTGCCTTCGTAAATATGCTGCTACAACTTTCCATGAATATTTTTAAGCATCCTACATTAATAGAATATTGAAGTCAATTTTTTTTCCTTCCAGGAAGTTAGAAACCTAAGAGGTCCAATGAACGAACAGGTAACATATAGAAAAATCAAGTACCAAGTTTCACATATTTTAAGGATAATATAAGGAATTATGATATACCCGTTTTAAATATTTTACTTTTAGAACCAGGTTGTATCATATTTAAACAAGGTAAAGTTATTGATGGAACAGGAAAATGAAGATCTTTATAAGTTAAAAACGGAATTGGAAAAGACAATAGAAAAGTTATGCTACGAGAAGAATGCGGTTGGTAACTTTAATATAATTTCTAGTTTACATTTTTTTAGATTACTTAAAACCAACTATGTATCGTTTTCTTTGCGTTGAATAGAATAATGCGAAATATTTTGAGTAAGCAATGCTTAGAAGGAAATATTAGCCCTGTCATTAAATATTTCTTAAATAATTTTGTTTAATTCGAAGTCTTATTGATAAACATTTTTCAGTTGTCTGTAATATCACAAAGAAATCGCAAGAAGACTAATTGAGTTTAATAAGGGATTCCAGTATTTATAGAAACAGACAGCTTAAACAGTTTCCATAACATACGCATATAATATAATCTTATGTAACAGAAAATGTAGAGAAATAAAAACTTCATATCACTAGTGTATATATTTGTATAATTGAAAAATGTTTATTGATATCGATTTGAAACAGTTATGTTGTAAACGAAACTTATACTTGAACTTATATTTATAACTGGGCCTATAAATATAATTGATATACAATTAAGTTGAATTATTATCATAACATTTGTAAAATCCATTAGTTTTTTCTAAGGAATAAAGTTGTTTATTTCTAATCGTACAGGGATGTGACCTAAACAGCAATGAATGTAACGAGTATAACATAGAGTATAAATTGACTCAAAACATTGAATATATAAATAAAATGATTTCAAAAAGTGAGGATACAAAAAGAATTATCAGCTCTTTCGTACGTATATTTTACTTCATGATGTACTTCAGATAGAAACAAATTTTATACTTAAAAACAATTTACTTTACTAATTTATTAATTTGATACTTTGTTAAACTTCTTTTTTAGCTCCAAATGGAAAACAATAAGTCTTCTTACATAGAACATTTCAATATAATAGTAAGTACTGTCATAAATTGAATTGCGACTTAAATATTATGATGCATGTTATAAAAAATTAAAGTAGAATATAAGTCCACTGTGACTCACTTGTCAGTGGACACAAGGGCAGTGCCGTCGTCTAAGTATTACAGCGACAACCTCATACTTGCCTGCAGTGATCTGGCAAGTTATCTTTATGCATATATGTTTGAACGGGAAACAAGAATCGCAACTTTGAAATTACAAAGAAAATGCAGTTTATACATATACGCACACAGTTGCCTCTGTTACAGTTGGTTCTATGTCGACAGCTGATTTTCACAGCTGTATTTAAGCAGTGGCACTCCTTTTGAATCCACCGGCGAGACAGTCAACCTGTATAAAAAAAACAAAAATCACAAGTTGTAGGCAAAAAGTTAAAAATGAATTGAAAGTTACTGAATAGAGCTACTATGTATTTTAGCCATGCACAGACATCGGTCAGCAATTTAAGTTAATAGACATATTTAAAACCTGTGCCGTTGAAGCCCAAGCTACTATGGACGACATTAAAGATGAAATGAACGCAATCGTTTTTTCATTTAAATGCAGACATCAGAAGGTAAGATTATAATTTATGATATATTTAAAGAAGGATTTTATATTATGAAGCAAAATCTTTGCAGTATACTGATTTAAATAAGGAGGTATTGAATGTACAAAATCAATTGTTGAAAAGTCGGGAAAAAATGGCGGGTGCAATTAATAGATTACAATTGCGCGTAAGTACTCTGTTTTAGCAGAAATTTAGTTATATTTAAATAGTGTATATTGCAATTAATTGAAATGTTATCATTAGGAGGAGGAGGGAATGAGGCAAAATGAAAGAATTACCTTAGGAAAGATTAAGTTGAAAGATATAAAAAATAAAATAAATCATGCTCAATGTAGATTATCAGCTCGTATTACTGAAACGCGGAACAGTGCACAGGTTAAATTTAATTTTTTGTATATATTATCATTATCAGATCGGTTAAAATAGAAGTACATATCGTTATAATCTATTTTCATTATTTTATCCAAATTATAGGACAATATTCTATTTTGCTATACTGAGATGGGCGATTCAAATGATCTACTGTGTTCAATAATTGATGAAGTTGAAAAAACATCGTGCTGCCTACAAATATTTCAAGCTCAGGTAAAGCTTTCAAATATTTGATTGTACAAATATGATTAAAAATGACTAGTAAGTAGGTAGTAATTTTATATAAAATTCTAGGGATGTAGTATAACAACAGAACTTGAAACATTGAACGAACAACTTTGTGAAGTAGACTCATCTATAAAAATGTTACAAGAGAAGATAGATGAAGCAGTTAGTATAGCATATCTGTATATTCCTAATTATGAGATTATATTCACTTATTTCAATTTTGCTAAATTAATTCAGTGGTAAAATTAATTAAGTATTATTTGTAGTTATCGGATCATGACATGGTCGAAACAATACTCTTACAAAAAGAACAAAAACTACAAAAGCTTGAAGGAGATGTTGACGCGACTCATGGAAAAATACAAAATATAGTCGGAACATTCTTCTCTTCTAAAGAAGAGGTATGTATTAGTTATTTATATTAAAGTTGAGTCATATTTTTATTTAACCACTTTAATTCTATTAATTACAATAGGTGCCTGATTGTAATATTACGGAGGCTCAGTTATATATGCAGGTAAAGTTTCATTATAATTAATTAATTAATTAATTAATGTTACCAATTGTTCCTTTACAGTTAAACTAATTCAAGTTTTATATCATTTTAGACTTTAAATGAGATATTACAAGTGAAGCAAGATGTGTATAAATTAAGAAAAGAACACGATGATCTAAAATGCAATATATCGCAAGTGAGAAACGTTACCAACTACTTTAATGATATGCTCACATAGAATTTATTTATTTACTAACAACGAATATTTTATAGAAATCGTTGTATACTGAGTGTGACAAAAGAAGCTGTTCATGGAAATCCAGAGTAACAGATTTACAAGATCAAGTAAAAATATTACAACACGAGGTATTTATGTTACAAATACTTACAATTGTAATATTGTATTCTCTGAGTATAGTAACAATACCCAATTAAGTACAATTTTGACCAAGAGCATAACATTGTTCCTTTTACAATCAAAATTTGAATTCATTAGCTTATTGTATTTGTATCACTCTTTGACTTGTTTAACCGTTTTTAGGCAAAGTGTAACGAAGAAGCAAATAACTTTTTAAGAAATAACCTTGGATCGATAGAACAGGAGCTCCATATTGTACAGGCTAAAGCAGATAGTTCTAGAAGATCTCATTTTATAGACAATATGGAATTAAACAAAAAAATCATAGAATTAGAACATACTGTAAGTGTTTCTCACTCAATATTGAATACAGGTTCAATATTATAAATCAGTAAGAGTGATATGTTTGCATTTTAGCTGAGATTTCAGAAGGAAACTGAATGTACACTCCGGCAACAGTTATGTGATAATGAAGTAGAATTAAAGAAATCCAAAGATCTATTAAATTCTTGCGTAAGTTTTATTAACATTTTCCACGTACTATTAGCAAAAGCATAATTTTATTTTATTATGTATGTCTTGCATTGTAGTTTATACTTTTTTTTGCGTTTTATATAAAGCATTTGGAACATAGTCTGGAAGAAACATTGCTACGTTGTGGATGTAACCAATTTAGACATGATACAACGGTAAAAATGATTTATTATTTTTTCAAAACAAATGTCATTATTAAATAAAGAATAATAAATGTCAAACATATCTATAGACTGTGCCGCAACTGTTCAAGGCGCTAGAAAATACGATAAGATCTACAAAGACTGGTCTTCAGGAAGTTAGAGCGGAATTTAAGAACGTGGTTCGTGTCGATGTTCTGTATTCCACTTTCCCATATTAATTTCATATTGCGAATACAAATTAAGATATATTGCTTATCTTCAAATAATGAATTGTACAGATTTGTGAAGATGATGCTAATTTCTGTTCTTCTACGAAATCATTCCTTAATCTCATGGAAAACTTACAAAAATACGAAGATGAAATAGATAATTGTTTCCAAGAAATTGAAGAACTTAAAAACGCTTTATATTCGAAGGACAAATTAGTAAGTATTATGCGTCCTTTCTTTTTTGTTTTTTGTTCCCGCAAATAAGGGTGAAATGCCATTTCACAGCGGATTTACCGAAACAATTTATAAGTGTTTAATTATAAACATATTTACAGATAGAAAACAAGGATGAAATTATTAAAATTCAAAATAATTCAATAATAATGACACAAGCTGAATTAAAAGAACTTCACCAAAACCTTCAGGAAAAGGTATGTACAAAATAATTCTTTTTTTCCTTTGGAAACATTACAAACATCAGAAGCTGATCATGCATACACGTCTTTTTGTACGGGACTAGTTTTGCGTTTGCAATAGGTGAGATCGTGCGTTCAGCTTTTGATATTTAAATGATGTGCATTACATTTAAAATATATGTGGATCATAACCATACATACATAACGGTAAATTACATACTGATAAGGACATAAGAACTTTTTATGTCGAAAGTGAATATCTAACAATAAAAATGAATTTACATTAATTAGTTAGAATATTAACAAATTATAAAATTTGAAAAGTGACTATTGCAACCATCTTTTACATTTCAAACTTTGTATGCGATAAGCACGTTAAATAGTAGAATACTGCTATTATATATTTACGCAAAGTGTTTCCTGGAACTTGTGACAAATGAGCAAAAGCTCCAATTTTTGAAGACATGTTGCCAAAGGTATGTGAATTACAAATGCAGATTTTTAATGAAACATTTAATATACACATTTCTAGATCGACAATCAAGATCGAATAATTTCCCAATATGAAAAAGAAAAGAAAGAATTATCCAGACAGGTTCGTGTTAATTGTATGATACTATGTATGATTACATCATGGAAGAAACTTTTATCTTCATCCACTTCAACTTACTTTAAAACATGAATATCAGATAAATATTGAAGATCATTTTTTCATTCGTGTTCTATATAAAGTTGAAGTTTCTTCTATCGAAGCGTACATAATTTATAATATGTCAACGGACTTCCTTTTATAGATTGATGTACAGATATATTGCTTTTTTAGAATGAACTTCAGGTTCAAACTATCGGTCACTTACAAAACGCTGTAGTGGAGGCTAAAAGATGCATAGATCAAATGGGACATAGAACTGTGAGTGACACAAGTGAACAGTGGTCTACAATTTCGTCTTCGATATACAGTCAGGGAAATGTGCATGATGTTTAAACATTGATATGCGATAACTAAATGTGTGCAAATAAGACTTGGTTTATTTGCATGGAATAGGTATTGAGTACACTTCCATCAGAAGGCAACATGATAATTTGCAGTACTAAATGTCTCATGAGTAGCTTCAGGTAGTCAAAGTTGGATAATTTTAAATTATAATTTTGTTTTATAGATCCAACACACCTTTTTAATTTATATTCTATAATTGTACATTATCTGGTGCATATAAATATTAACAGATATTTATGATATTTGTATTTTAAAAAGTTTGATATTATATAATATAGAGAATTTTATATATTATATGTTTTATATGATACAATCATGCATATTTAAATCCATATTCTTGTAAATGTTGTGGATGATTATTAGAATTGTTTGTTAAAAATTCATTTCAAAGAATTCACATTTATTTATATAAGATATGATAGCCAATAATAATAGTAATCTGTAAATTAATAACAAAACATAGCAATCTATTGATACAATAAAAGACTAAACGAATAACATGCATGTGTTTTGTTGAACTTTAACTGTACCAATAGTTTTAGATTAACATCGATCTAATGATTCCCGTTTGGTTCCAAGTACAGTGTTTAGTACAGGATTGTGCGATTTGTTAATGTGATGTGGTACGTGAAAATAATATTCGAGTTTAATCATGCTATTTGTAAAACTATTGTTTATATTGAAGCATTCTTTCTAGGAAAGCAAGCAAGTAGCTTCTAAGTTACAGCTTGAAAAAAAAACTGAAGCTATTCGATTACTCACAGTGTACGTAGAAGAAACGCAAAGTCAGTACAACGAATGTTTTTCAGAGGTATAGAACTTTTCTTTTTTCTTGTAAAGTAAACTTACATATGTATTAAGCATACAGAGTACTGTAAAATTAATTTCAACAGTACAAAACAATTAATTATGTGTTTTCATAGGCTGCTAAACAAGATAAATGGCTAGAGTTACAACGGGATGCCATACGCGAGCTTCAACAAAAAATCGGTTGTATGGAATATGATCATCGTTTAACCATAATGTTTGTTCATATCACATATTATTCGATTTTAAAGACAATACAGGTAGAGAGAACTGGAATAATCTTATAACTAATTACATAAAATTGTTTCACATATTTATTCTGAAAATAAAAACAAGTTATTGTATCTCTTGCTGTCAGAGTTTGCAATTTATTTATAAATCTAAGAATGAATCTGAATTGCTAGCAATTTTCAAAACGAAAAAAAAATGGTCAATTATAATTATTGTATTAAAATCATCTGAAACTTTTTAGGAACAAGTGGAAACTCGAGTGCATGATATTCAAGGTCTAAAGAATCAGGTATGATAGACATTTCGAGAAAAAATATAATACGTACGGTTTCCCCTCAAATCTACTAAAAACATTTTCATCTCATTATAGATGGATATTTTGATCCAGTCAAAGTGTCAGATAGAAAATAAATATTTACACATCAAGAAACTATGGCAGGAAGCAGAAGAGAAATTGCAGGAATTAAGGTATTCATACACATATATTGATTTTCAATCACAACAGTGTACCTTGATAAAATATTGTTCTATTAATTTATTTAGAAAAGAAACACTAAAGCCTGAATGTAAAGCAGAGGTTTACGAAAATAAAGAATGCCAATGTAAAGTCGAAATGAAAGACTGCTCTACTCAAGATATATTCGACTCGAACGATCTGACGTGCAATAATAGTGAATATAATAATTTATTGTACAAATACGACATGCAATCAGAAATAGAAATTTTGACCAGAGAAAATGAAGATATGAAGAATCAATTACAAAAATATAAATTGGATTTTGACATTATCGATAAGGAATTGAAAGTAGGAAAGGAAAGTGATTCTTATACTCAACAGATTTCATTCGAGTTACAGAAATTAAGAGATACTGAGTGTTGTCTGCAGTATGAAAATGAGCAACTTAAAATTGACTTAAGCAACCAAACACAAAAAGTGGAAGATTTGTCGGAAAAATTGCAATGTACTGAAGAAAATGACATAAAACTTGAGAAATTACTAAAGAAATTAGAGGATAAACAGATACAGGTATACTTCAATAAAATCGTTATAATTTTTAATTTTAATTAAACAACTGACATAGAACCAATATAGAAACATTAGTTATGTTCTTCATTATGCTTAGATTAATGGCCTGTGCAATCAAATTACAAATAGTGAAACTGTTATGAAGAAGCAAGTTGAAATTATTGACGAACTTGAAAAGAAATTAAATATGAAAGATAAGCAAGTGAAAGAATATTTATCGGAATTAAATGAGGCAGAAGAAGAAATGTCGACTTTACATCAACGAATACAATCCTTAAAAGTATTGCTAAAAACAAAATCTGACGACATGGCTAAGCTGCAAGCAGATTATGAAGTATTAAAGGTATGGGAAAATACTTTAGCATATGCTTTTAATATGTTAAACATTGTGAACTCTTTTTATCAGTAATTATTATATAAATTATACTGCTATGTTGTATTTATTTTGTATATCTATTACAGAACGACTATTCTATATTGAAGATGGAGAGTAACACTTTAGAAGATAGAACAAAAGAAGATATTTGTCATTTGCAAATGAAGGTTCACATTTCGGTTTATTTTATAGTACTAATTAATTCTCAGATTGTAAATAATATTAGGTCCATATTGACATTATTTTGTTTCAGATGAAAGATGTCCAGAGGCAATTATACACTACTGAAAATAATTACTACAGAGTTACAGAAGACTTTAATAAAACACAAGAACAATTAATCACAATGTCTAAACGAGAAGCTGGTTTGCAAGAATGTTTAACAAATATGGTATAGTGTATTATTTTTAAATTTTGCGTTATCTGAAAGTCAACATTCTCTAGTTGCATTTTGGGAGAAATGTAGTAAAGGCCGAAGCTTTACTGCTTTTCAAACAAAAGAATATGGAATCGGCGTAGACTCATTTTCTTCACTTCTGCCTCTCTTATGCATTAAGTAGTAGGTCGTTGAATTCGTCTTGGTAGTCGCTCTCATAAAGTATAATAAAAAATATAGGTATCAATTTAAAACAAATTCATTTAATTGTTATTACACGAAAAGTATTGTAAATGTAACAAAATTTCTATACATTTATGCGTATTCCTCAACAACTGTTTTAGGAAAAAGATTATTGTTTAAAGCTATCAAGTATCGAAAATGATAAAGCTAAGCTTGAAAGTTGTTTAGATAAACTTAGAACTGAATTGCAAGAAATTCAACAAAATTATACATCAAAAAATGGAGAACATTGCAAGTCTTGTTCAGAACAGTTAGAACTCTTGCAACAGCAGGTGAAGTTGATTAATTTAACATTTTTTGTTTTGGAAAGTAAGACGTATGTTATACTAATTATCTAATAATTTTGCATGTTTATTATGTTTATAGGTGGAAAATGAGAGAGGGAAAGTGAAAAATATGGAAGAGTCGAATTGTTGTATCGTAAAACAGTTACAAGAATGCATGGAACAAAATTGTGTCCTCGTTAAAGAAAAAGCTGTAACTCAACAGAATAATTGTGAAATTATTTCGGAGGTAAATACTGATATTCTTTGCTTGAAAAGAAAGAATTAAAGATTGACATTAATAATAAATTTTTGTACTAAATTTTTCTCAGCTGCAGGAAACACACAAATCATTACTAGAACTGAAAAGAAAATGTCAATTAAAGAATAAATCGTTGGCTTGTATATCAGCAGAATTAACAGAAACTGCCATGAGTAGGTCTGAACTTTGTAATCAATCGCAATATGTTGTTTCCTGTATTCGGATTTGGATGGAGGAACAACGAGAATACGTGAACAAACTTAGTTCAAAATTAAAATCCCAACAGCAAGAACTAGTTCAATTGGGATTTGAAAAAAAGTAAGCAATTATAAAATTGTCACAACCTTCTTTGAAACACATTTGATTATCCATAAATATTTGAAACATGTTTAATAAAAAACTTTATAGAGCCATGTTAGAGGAAATGAAAAAGTTAGGACGCATTAATCATTCACTAATGCAAAAACTCAAAAGGATACACAGACACGGTGGTAGAAATGTCAGGAATGTTTGTGTTGGTTGTCAAATTTTGCCACAAAATATTGACATTCGTCTTCCTACAAACTGCAAATATACATCACAAAAGGTAATTGGACTATTCACTTTATGTCTTCGTTTATTTTCCCAATCTTTGAATTTATTTGATACATTGAAAGATTTAAACGAAATTTTGTTTAATACTACAGTATAGAATATCATAATTAGTGATACAGTTAGGAAAAAAGATAATTAGTGAATTGATAAATTAAAAACAAAAACTATACATTCAATATGTACAAATGTATTTGTGCATTTTTAATTTGCTAAAAATGTAATAATTTTTTTAGTGGAAAAATTCATTTTTTATATATTCCATGCAACTGTAATTTGGATTTAGCATGATCTTTTTCATTATAAGTATAACATATCTTCTTAACATTTTTCATTGTTTGCTATTTACTATCTTGGTACACTTAAGATATTAAATAACTTATATTTTATATATTATATAATTATATAATTCTACTATAAAAGTAAAAATACCTTCAATTCCGTAACAGATTATCCTTTTTTTGTACTATTCTGCATAAATTAACAATTATAAATGTATAATTCGTTCCAAATAAGAAATTAAAAAAAGCAAAGCAGGTCTTTATTAGGAATGCCTTTCAGTTTTCTATCCTTACATTATACTATATTATGACATAGCAGAAGGATGATTACGTTTTACATTTTCTATATCTTTTCATACAGAAATGTGCACATTAACAGTATCACAAATTATACAAGACGTTTAAATAAATATTATTAACTAAAATTTATACATTTCCATTCGTTTAGAAATTAAATCTTATGAAGACAGCACGACGCATATCAGTTTGTGGTAGTGCCTGGTGGTTTCCGAGAATGAAATACTTAGTAAATGAATTGCGGAAGAGCAATGTAGAATGTAGTGAAAATTGTTTCAACGGTGTAAACAAAAACATAGGATTAAAAGAAAATCACGATTGTGGTTACCAATCATCTACCAGTAAATGAATATGTGTAGAGTGTTGTTATATTTGCAAAGTAATCGTATTTTATGATGAAAATACGAACCATTAAATTACGAGCTCCCATTCTATTTTCTACGTAATGAATCTTTTTGTACTAATATGAAGGAATCTGTTCTAAAATATAAACATATCTTGAGTAGATTTACTTATTGAAATCTTATGCATGTTTGAATTTCAATTTTCCACTGTATTTTTGCAATTTTAAAGCAAAATAATAATTTGGATGACACACAACGTGGAGCAGTACAAGATTTCCTATATATATTTTTTGAAATAATTCAAACATAAGGCTGCACTCACTTACAGTAAATATTTCCAGACTTCTAGGAGGGTACTAAAAATTTATATAGCATTTTAATAAGCATTTGATAATCAAAATTAATGCAAACACTTACAATATTATTATTCATTAATAAAATGTAGGTGCATTTGCATTATTATGAAATCCCTAAATATTATATAATTAAGATTAGAGTTAAGACTGTTCAGATTACATTTGTCAGGGTGAATAGTAATCAAAATATAGTGGATAATAATATTTAATATAGTGGATACTAATTACAGTAATAATAGACTCGATACAAAACACTATACTAAATTGGTACTCACATCTTTTTAATTTCAACTCGCTCAACTACAGAATTATATCATTGTATTCATTATACTTTACGATAGATTTTCCCTAAAAATTCTTTCATATAATATTAACTCGTATAATAATTTAAGTAACTGGTTAGTGGACTACAAATATGTTAGAATCTCTCAACAAAATTTTGTACTTATGTAGAAAATGGCATCTAGAAAATTAAATGTTTCTTACTATTATCACTTCATATTTGATTACCATCCGTGAGGAACAATCAGAATTGTAATTATATTATCCACAGAAAATGTACACACCGAAACAACATGTAGTAATACTGTTTTATAAAAAAACTGATGAATTTCTTCAGTTGTCTCCCATGGACACGAAAGAAAAAATGAATGCGTTAAATACATTATTCCTAAACAAGCAGAAATGCTTTTCTCAGTGAATAAATTGAGCCTAAAATATAATGTATTAACATTAATTATTATAGATTGGTTGCAACTAATTTCTAAAACGTTGAGGGTGATAAAAAAGACATAGGAATAAATAAATGAATTGTAAAATAAATATTGTATGTATTGTATGTTAAATTAAATATCAATGCTACATTTTTAAAATCAAATATAATTTGACAAATTATTAGTACAAGCAAGTACCTAGTGAATTTGAAACATTCCCACAACAACTTTTTCAAGAAATTCGGTTCTCCTACAATCTTATTCGGTAATTTATGTTCTACAAAGGAAAACACTAGTTCATTTCACCTTTACAATTAATATTTATAAAAATAATGTTTATATCTAATTACCAAAAAAAGACTGTATTATATTCTGATTCTCTTGGTATCTTTTTATATAAGTTATATCCACCTGTGTAAAATATTTCCAAATACACAAACTTGGACGTGGTGGATGAAAGTATTGGCTATAAAATGGATTTTTTGGATAAGTCCACGGTCCACACAAATCGTCATAATTTGTATACGATTCAATTCGATTTTCCGAGCGAATTTTCCGCAAAGCTGTCGTTTGAACATCTGATATTATACGTTCCGACAAATTTGACGCTTTAACGTCCACAATTGATTTTTGCTGATGCTTATGATCGTCAACTGCAATACGACCTTCTCTTATAATTTGGTATGACATTATCAATTACTTTATGCTAAAGAAAATATGAAATTGTTTGGTAAATATTAAGTTAGGTAAATTTAAATTCATGAACCAAGTTGTCATGGATAGATTTTAGGCAACAGTTAATTATTTAATATTGCCCGCTATTCTTTTGTTTAATGTTAATGTTAATATATGTCATCCATATCTGTACTTCGTAGGTATTTTTTAATTAAGTGTACTTTATTTTATTTGTATATTTTATATAAATGTGTATAACATATTGGTACAGAATGTAGCATGCGATAGTATCGCAATACATATATGTATATCTGCTTTTTTGTGGTTGAAATTTTATTAATAAATTATAATAAGCGATACATCCAACAAGTGCAATAAGTACTTCTTTAAAATAGAAAGGATTATTCTTTGGTTACATAGAAGTATTTATATTAGAAACTTGTTTCATTCAATATATTAAGAACTAGTTAAATCTGAGTTGAATCAATAATAATGATTCTAATAGAATATTATTTATGATTATTTAATTTCGTTCGTACAAAGTACTTTCCACTTATATTTTTGATTTTGTAAGACTGATTTAGTTGATCACGAAGTTCTGCTTCTAATGTTACGTAAGTCCCACCTGTTTTAAAATAATATTATTGTAATAAAAGTTTAAAAATTATAAAGAAAATATACTATTTGATAATTATACCATTTGATTGCTTCTTTAGCCGATTGTGTTTATTAGCTGATTTCAATAACGAAGAAGTATCTGCAGATACTCTTTTCGTTAGTAATGTTATCATTTGCAAAGCTGCACTTTCTTCAAAGTCCCTTTGATTATCTTGATTGTGTCTTACATTTAAGTTACCACTCCAAGACCTCCCATTATTTCTGAAACTGTTTCTGTATCAGTAACCACATAATTATAAACCAATGGCATATACAGGAATATATAGCTATATTACGTAATTTCACTATACCTCCATATTAATTGACCCCTATATTTTTTTTTCATTCTATTTTTGGATTGTAACGAAGACCATGCATGAGATTCTCCGCTATGATTTGATTCCTCGCCAATACTACTATTTTCATAAATTGTAATACCATCATCTCCGTCACTTTCTGTTGCGGAAGATGTAAATGATGATGTATCGGTATTAACCGAAACCTGTTGCCGAATTCGTTGCGATGTTCTTTGTAAATCTTGCATTTGCGATATCCGTCGACATCCTGATCCGCTCCAAATTTTTCCTAAATATTGAAGAAGGCTGTTATTGTCATTATTCTTAGACTTTGATATGTTTGCATTAAAAACATA
The DNA here is from genome assembly GCA_948146005.1 of Nomada fucata. NCBI lineage: Eukaryota > Metazoa > Arthropoda > Insecta > Hymenoptera > Apidae > Nomada > Nomada fucata. The sequence continues at coordinate 8,440,295 of OX411275.1, read as the reverse complement.
TTAACTACCTAACAATCCAAGTTTTGATCGTTGTGGAACAAGTTCTATACCAAGCCACCACATTATATCTTTGCACATTAATTTTCCTGGTTGAAGAGACGCGTCACGTGCTACCAGCCTCGTAATTTTTTCTGGAAAAAATAATTGCGGTGGTTCCATAGCTATTACATCTCTATGCACTGTGAAGATGTTTAATACGCTTATGTCTCTTTCTGTCCTAATATCCGGAATATGCTCCTAATAGGACAAGAAAGACAATAGATGAAAATAGAATAAAAAGGATTTTGCCTCCTTATAGACTTTCAAAATAGGGGAATGGCATTGACATATGCGTACCCTATACCTACAACCCTCATGATTTGATAATATTTCAAACTTGTATGCTCGTTGACTACAACATGGATATCTGCCTAGCGGAAACGGCATAGGTCTCTGTTGTTCATTAATAAAAAACTGTGCAAGTTCTGCATGATAGCAGCACCAGTCGAACTGATGAATTGGAAAATATATATTACACTGCATACAAAATAAAAAATGACAGTCACCCCATAGCCTCCAGTAAACTTTACGCCAAGAACGTAACTCCGTTCGGAGAGTTACAATATAATCATTCAAAGTCCATGTTAAATCTCTAAATAACACAGATCTTATTATAATTATAAACCTTGTAATACTAGTTTTGACTACTATAATCACACCTTATGTGTTTACTCTGAATGTTCCCATGAGTATCAATTCTCATAGCACTTGGAATACATGGTACATAATTCGAAACTGATTGGATAATATTTTTCCCGCATCTGCTGCATTTAAATAATGTAGCTAAGGAACTGTAGTGTCCTTTTTTATTATCTGGCAATACTTCAGCAAGAGACATAATCAATTTACAAAATAGTTTACTCTGAATTTTATCCTTTTTATCTTTTAATACTTCAACATCTTCATTTGTAAATTGTTCTATTAATCTGAAACAAATTATTATATTATGTATTTTATTGTATACTTTTATATTTTGCTAATTCCTGAGCTCGTTTTGCAACATGTTCAATAGTAAAATACCTTGTCAAAATATTGTCATCTAAGCCAGTCAAAACTGTTGATGTTCTTAATATATCCGCCATGTGGTCGTGACAGTATTGTAAGCAATTTTCTAATAGTGCATCCATTTGTAAAAACGATGCAGATACCATTATGGGAATAACATTATTAATTTCCAAAACAGGCCATTCGGATCTCTTTATAATATCTTTTTTTACCCATCTCATTAACCAATCAAAAATTGCAATGTCACAGTGAACTGAAATATCTATCTCTTCCAGTTTTTGTCCTGCTGTCACATCAGCGAAATAACGCATTTTTTGGATAAGAAGTTTCTGAGGGCAATGGAAATTTTTTTTAATGTTTTTCTCTTCATCGCAAACATGAATTTCCACTTCGTTTCTGTACAAGTGTAGAATAAACTTTTATTAATTCTACAAAGAATTATTTTCATCATCAATAATGCTCTTCATCATTTAAGCATTAAGACAGTATTTATTAATATGCTTACTCTGTTGATCTCTTGCTCCCTTTACTTTTATCCCTTTCTTTTTCTTTACGCGTTATACTTGTAATTGCTCTCGTGTCAATATTATGACTCACCGAATTACTTTTCTTTGTTTCAGTACTTGTAAGAGACTTTTTTATTATGGGCTGCGATACGGTAGGCTTTGGAATCATATAAGGTAATACTGTATCCAATAAACCCTCGTGTAATACATCACTCAAATTTGCTTTCATTAACGTGATTAAAAAGTTATCAGTTTTATCCACAGACTGTGCACTCTTTGTACCTTCTATTTGTAATAATTGCGGTGTGATTTCATTATATCTTTCAAAATTAGCTATCGATTTTCTGTCGTAAATGTGTGCCTGTTCATCTTGAAACGGCGCATCTGAAGATAGAATATGTTCCACAGGACTGTTAATATTAGCATTGTACGTTTCGGACAAAATTTGTTCCGGCGTATTGTCGAATTTATTCTTCTGCATGACATCACTAATAATATGTTTTTCATTAACAATATTGTGGTTTCGATTTTCTAAATGCAAATCAATTTTCGCTAACTTGCTCCAATCAAGTTTATTTTCCACAGTTAACACTGTAGCTATACTTTCGCAGCTGTCATTAACTTGGCATGTTAGTTTCATGAATTCAAAAAACAAACCAATTGTTAACTTTGATTGATTATAATCTTGAAGTTTACGAAGTATCTTTGATAAGCCTGAAACACCATATTCTTTGTCATTTTATTGATCCAATTATTTTTCATTAGAAAATCGCCATAAAGAATTTGAAAACTGCATAGATGCAATTGTTTAAAGAAACTTAAATAAGCATTGCATTGTGTATTATCATAAACATTAGGCATAAACAACAAATGAAACGTAAGAAATATTAAACTCTGTAATCTGAAGTTGTACAATATTTAATTACCTCCTTTCGCTGTGGTTGAACCACAAATTTCCAATAATTTTCTTACATTCTCTTTCAATGAAAGATCATTAATTCCATTTCTTTCCATTTTTCTCATTTTTACTTAACAAAGTGAAGTATTTGTGTCATATAATACGATTCATCATGTAAAGCCAGTTTACTGTGAATTAAATGCATGTTCAATATTCATTGTTAAGCTGGTATAATAAAATCAGCAGTACTATAAACTGCAACTGCATTACGAATACGTCCCTAGGTACCCTATAATCGGATTGCCGCAAGTAGGAATTGTCCTTCCTCTACCGAATACTGTGTGAATTAACCACCGGCAAATTCTAATTGTAAAGCAGTGTAGCGGAGCATTGAACAGAAAGTTCGATTAAAAGTAAATATTGATTAACTGTCAGAACACACAGTTTAAAAAAATAGTTGAATTTATACATTATTTTATCTTTCGCTTATCTATGTTCGCTCACAATCGTCCTTAAAAATGGTAAGGGACAATCGTATGGTATTTCTTTTTTTAATTAAAAATTAGCACTTTCTACATCGTATTGCGTATCACGTTTAATGGTATAAAAATAGGTCCAAAGTATTTTTCCTACGTAATACTTTTCAAAATTTGCTTAAAAACATTGGCTGAAAAATTTTTGTTTCTATGCATATAATGTAACTAGCTGTAAGCTAGGGAAATAATCTCTGTCAAACGTTTCTACTAGTTTGACAAATTTGTTTCTCCGAAGAAAATTGTTTATCGTTTTTAATGAATTACACTTATATAAGTCTGTCTATTGAATACACTCTATAATAGTGAGCATAAGGAATAATAATATAGAATCTTTGTTTAGAATGCCGGTGTTACCTGTCCTTTTTTTTTTATTAATTGTATAGGAATTTCTTCTGTTTTCGAAAGTGTGGTCACAGTTTCTTTAGAAATCAAAATACGTACTTACGGGTATGGCTGACAACTGTAATGTATACTGTATGTGGGCGTACGATATGTGTTAAGATCTCGTTAATATATTTTTTACGTTTAAATGAAACATCGACATTATCTTTAAATCTTTTCTGCAAGAAGTCGTCATTCTTATCGCTTGATTATTCTTATTTTCCTATAGTGTAGATTATGTGGAACAAATATAAACTATCGTGAAAAGCCGGACATGCGATAATTTTTACCCTACCATTGTAAAATAGTGAAAATAATTTGTTCTTAAAATTATGGGTAAGTCCACCTTATTCATGTATATTTTCAAAAATATATTCGTCTTTCATGTATTTCAGGAGAATCAACGGAAGCACAAAAGTGGCAGCAACATTTATCTTTATTGAGGGAACAGTATGTTAATTTATATAATACAAATACAGAACTTCAACAGCAATACGCTCTTGTTACTGGAAATGAACAAAACACTGGTTTTATTGCCAGACTCTTGTCGACTGTAGCATCGTTATATAGTCAGGAGCGTTATAGGTATATAATTTTACAAAGTTACAATGCCTTTATATAATCCAGCACAAAACATAATTACCAAGAATTATTTATTCACTTTCTAGTGATATTGTTATCAAATTAAAGGATGAGGAAATACCAGCGCATAAATTCATCTTGTCCGCTCGGACTGACTTTTTCAATGATACAAAACTTGCTGTAGTAACAGTTTTAGGTAAATGGCTGCAATATTAATAAATATGTGTAAAATAGAAAAGAAACTATTAGGTTGGCCAGTAAGTTCAGGCACTTTAATAAGTAAATAGAAAGTGATTCTTAGTGTAGAAGGATTCTGTCCATTGTTTATTTTGATTTATTTCTTCTTTCTTCATCATTTGGGAAAGCACCCTTGTAATATCACCAAATTGAGAACACCATGAAAGCCTGCACAAATCATGTAAATTCGTTTAGATTGGACACATTTGGACGTGGATGTTGGCACAGTGTTACTAAAATGGATGTATACAGGGAAGGTGAATCAAGGAAATTTAACATTAGATTTAATGAAAGCAGCATCAATTTTTGAATTGACAGAATTAGTTGAACACTGTGAGAAATTTTTAATTGGCATCGTTGGACTGAAAGATTGTGTACAACTGTATGCAGCTGCCGAAGAGCTGGGTGCTCAAAAATTAAAGGAACATTGCAGTTCATTGATTTCAGTGCATTGGGTAAGATAAATATAGCAAGAAACATTAATAGTTCGAGTGCTATAGGTGGTGATGGAATCCAAAGATCTTGAATCGGTTCAAATCTATCACACAGCAAAAAATTTAAATCACCTCGAACCTAATTTGAAGCTCACAAGTCTTGGAAGTCATAAAATCGAATGAACAAACGAATTCGGAGCGCTCTAGCTGGACATCTGACCAATGTCACCGCAGGACCCTACAGTGCACATAACCAGAGAGCTCAAAAGGACACAAACAAGGCCCTTAACTTTCCAGACTTTCAGGACGTTCAAGATGTTCTAGACTTTCAAGAGTTCTAATCTTCGAATTTTGTTCGATGTGATTCAAATCTCCACATCCAAAAAATTTTGGATATTTTTGAAGTTTAAATACAAATACCCATCACTAGCTATAGGTGACCACAGAACTATCTTTAGAAAAGCATTTTTATTGTTCATTATTAGATATTACTAAAAGATGGTACCCAATTTTTATATGCCTACAGTTTCTTCCGGCTTTTCCTTTATATGTGCATTTCATATTATAACTATGAAACAGTTCAAATGTTTTGTACAGTACACAAAGTAGTTTTTGGGTTTCACTTAATACTGTATTGTATATAAATAATAGCAAACTTCGAAGTTTTCTTAAACTTAATTATAATATTAATTCGGTAATATTTTATGTGTATAGGAAGATTTAACAGGAGAAGACTTCAAAGAAATGCCTGGTTCTTTACTATACAAGTTATTGCAGGCTAAAAGCAAGTATCCATTACACGCTGCTGTTCGGCTGATGAGAGAGGATGTGGTTTTTTTATATTTAGTGGAGAACAATTCAGTGGTAAGTTATATAGATTTTAAATTAATATTGAATGTTTATTTATTTGACTATGGTAGATATATAAAAGTGTAGCATACCCATCACATTGTATTACATTACAATAGTTTCCCCATTCTTTTTTGATTTAACAACAGTAAAATGGAAACATTTAATTTTTACTGCCCTCTTCAAATGCATTCTAGGGCTTGATTTATTACGTATAATTAGTTTTATAAATATTTCTTTATTTTGTTATGACTCATGCCTATAACATATGTTATCTTATTAAGTCGGTGTTTAGTTACTTTAACGACTGCAGTTTACATTAATAATCAAATCCAATTTAGTAATCGTTTTTAATAAAATGTAAATTATTTATTCATATTTAAATTTTTAAAGCAGACATTTTCAAATCACTGCAATTCTATGATTATCTAAAAAAATGAATATAGAGGTATAAAGTAATCATTTCATTGAAATATTTTTTTATTCTTCTTTTAAACAATTAATATATATATAGTGAGAGATAAAAATTAAAAGCATTTTCTTATCATAATAAGTATATAATGATAATATCTTATTGTTGTATCGCAAATAGAGCAACAATAATTAATAAATACATATATATATTGACAATTTCAATTGACTCTGATGAATTGCAAAAATTATGACCACAAAAACAATACTCTGGTGGGCCCATTGGTGCTCCCCTGTCTTCACCAATAAAACAACCTTCTTTATAAGCTGTGGTTACAATTTCTTCTTTATCATGCCACGCATTATTACTATAAACTTTTAACACACGTTTTTGTGGAGCACAATCCCTTTCTACAGCAGTGATTACAGAATCTGGCAAAGATTATGTTGTAATAAATACAAATATTCATTAAAACAGATAGTTCAAAGTTTGTAATATTTCACTAAATGAGAGCTACTTACTTTTAAATTTAGAATAAACAGTTTTTTTTCTACAAAGCGTTGACGATGGACAATGCACTTGAAAACGAGGACTTCCATCAAATTGAGAACATAACAAATCAGTTTCTTGATGTCCTGGTTGGGATGAGAAGCATTTGAAGCACGTAACACCTTCTGTAGTTACTGGTATTACTACTGTGTCTAAAAGTATTGAATATTTTTAAAGAGATAACAAAAATGAAAATGTTTATAGAATGAAAAGTTAATATTCTTCTATATATATAAATTAAAAATAATCTCAATGTAAACGTACATAGAAAAATTACACCAATTATCAAGATTTTCTTTGATTGTATTTGGAAAGTCATTTTATCTATGATTGAGTAAATGCCAATTATCAATAAGGTATTCTAATATTGTATACACCTTTGATAGCACAACTTTGTTTGGATCAAAACCTGAAACAATTTCAAGGTTAAAAATATAAATTTGCCAAATGTTACAAATATTTTTCCTGATATAAAACAAGTATTTTCTTTACTATTGTATCATAATATATGGTGATTCTCCCACCAGTGGACTCAGATGCAATGCAGATGCCTAAAAACACTGCCGCAAAAACTGTGTTTTTCAATTGTGTGCATATATAAGTGTGAACATCATTTTCCTTTTACATTTCAATTATGGGACACTCATTTTTGGTTCGTATATGTATGCACACAGGTTTTGTCATAAGAGCGCAGATGACAGAACAAAGATACAGCCCCTTTGTCAATGGATCAGTTGAGATCCCTGTAGCCAAGCATGGAGCTTTTTTCAGAGTGTTTAGAAGGCTGCAATGCCTTTCGATCCACTGCCGAGGGAATCAAGTCTACATTGTCCTTTATTTTTAATTTTATATGTAATATAAAAGACAGAAGAATAATTACATTAACTGAACGAAATTGGAACAAGATTTGGTACAATAACGATAACAATATATTACTACTATTGCAACCGGAGAATAAAAGAATCGTGAAAAGAACAAAATATTATGAATATGTATATTATAAATAGACTTTCTTCTTTGATTACATTATTACAAGATTCAAAATATTTCCCTTAATTTAGATATATGAATTACGACTCTAGGAAATGTGGTAACTCCAATTGAATCTAATAAACGGAAAAGAAATCTATATGATTCATACTTAAATGTCTGAATATGTATATTATTTAAATCCTACGTCTACTGTGGCATTTCATCACTCTATTAAGGCATGTTCAATCAAACACGTTCACTCAATCATAATTATGACACTCTTTATTTAATATTCACAAAACGTCACATAGCGTTGGCAGGATTTTATTAACTGTTTTTTTTTTGTCCTGCGACCAAAAACGCACTCCTTTGGTCGGAAACTGACTTGTGTGCTAGATGGACGTATCACACGCCACGTCATGATTTTTTTATCCTTTACAAACCACTACTATAACATTTCAACGCTGTATCTTCATATATTCCTTTCCGCTTAACTTTATAGACTGTTTATGTGTCCTTTAGTAGTAACTAACAATGAGCAAGTAGCTATCGTTAAATACCAACAAGGAGAAACACTTCCGTTGGGCGTACGCAATGCTTATCTCTCGTATGAAGGCTAAACAGTGGTTCTCAATAATTGTTTAAGTTATTCTAATACAAACTTTATTAATCATTTTCAGATTAAAATTACAGTACACATTTCATTGTCCTAATTCCACTACGTATTGCTTGAAAATTAAATGAATAAAAAAGTGTAAAATCAGCGGATTGTCCTTTATTTTTTAATAAATTATTTAATCGATGTAACGAGTTCACGAATATATATAAAATATTTGACAATCATATAGTTTTAATTTTGTAATTATTAGTCTCTTGTGCTTTTTTAGTTACCGAAGGCCGTTAATGTTCTCGATCGTAAAGGAGAAATGCCATTAGAAGTTGCTTTAAAATCACGCCAGCCATCACTGGCGCGCACTTTGATTGAACATGGCGCTGATTTGAACGCGAAGGACGCGAGAGGTTTTTCTTTGCTCCAAGCGGCTATATTTAAAGGAGATTCGTATGCTGCTGAATTTCTAATAGATCAGTTAGAAAGTAATGGAAATGCGAAACAGTTATCCGAGGCGATAAAGATCGGTGGAAATACGCGGGAAATTCAAAATCCCGAGGAACTCGAAGGATGTACTGCTTTACATTTAATAACAAGGCATAATGCGAATGATATGTTAACAGTCGCCTCCCTATTACTTCAGACGGGTATTGATCCCAATTTACAGAATCACCGAGGATGGTATAGAATTTCTTTATTTCTAATTCATTATGTTAAATTTCTAACTAAAATCATACATGGTTTGGTAATTACTATTTATGATGGTTTCAGGACCGCCTTACACGACTGTGTTCAAAAGAAAAACGAACCGCTACTGGATATTTTATTAGAATGTCGAGATATTAATTTGAATGCAACTACTAACGAAGAGGATACTCCGTTATGTATTGCGATGAAAGCAGTTCCATTCAGCGAACTTCTTGCTCAAAAACTTTTAGACAAAGGTGCATCCCCTAATCCAGTGTATAAAAGAACAGGGGACACTTTGTTACATGTTCTGATAAGAGAGTATAAGGAAGAAGCAGCATTATTTTTAACCGATTACTGTAAGAATAATTTGATGCAGCCAAATGACGAAGGGTATACGGTTTTACATGAAGCCTGCAAAGTGGGTTCGAAGGATTTAACGCGAGCTTTATTAAAGAGTGGCATTCCAGTCGACGAAATTACATTTTCTACCGGTGACGCGCCGATACATATCGCCACCTATAACTTGTATTACGATGTTGTAATTGAATTACTACATGCACCTAATTCGAGTTCCCAATTAAATTTAAAGAACAACGCCAACGAAACGCCGCTGAGTCTAGTTATTAAAGCTCCATTTAAGAAAGGTAAAGATATTTTTTTGGCTTTAATAAAAGCCGGAGCTAATATCAATGAATGCAATAAAGAAGGTTTGACATTATTGCATCAAGCAATATTAAAAGAAAATTCAGCAACGGCGATCATTTTATTAGAAAATGGCGCAGATATGAATACTAGGTAAATTGGTAGTGATTGTGATATTAAGTAAGACGGTCAGTCAATAAGTAAGTTATAAAAGTACAGTCAAATCACAGATGGACTAATATTGTATATAAATGTTGCAATTTAGCGATGTATTGTGTATCCATCCAGTGGAAACTACCAATCTCTTTTAGAATGGAAGTTAACAACGGGGAGTATGTAACTTTTTGGCTGACTCTCGTATTTTAAAAGGAACTTAATTTAGCTTCTCATTTAATAAAATATGAAGATTTTACTGAAAATCCCAATTTCCACAGAACTGCAAATGGAGAGACTCCGTTGCAACTTTCTATACACTGTAGATTGGGTGAAGTTGTAGAAGCTCTTTGCAAAAGGGGTGTCGATACATCTATAGGATGTCCTTTATGGGATGCATTGGATTCAGATCAAGAAGACGTAGCTTCCATATTAGTTAAATATGGAGCGGATACGGATTGCTGGTGCCCTGGTCCAGACGATTGTCAACAGACATTATTACACAGAGCGATTAATCACAACAAAGAGGATATTGCACAGTTCCTTATAAGGAGGTACACCATGCATTTGAATATATACGATGGGACCAAAATACGTCGTACAAATAAGGCTATAGGGATATCGTATGACTCAAAATAAGGTGAAAATAAAGAATAGTAAAATTGCGTTGAATGCTTCGTTATCAATGAATGGCTGGCATTATAAAATTCACTATCTGACTGTTACTGATGATTTTGCATTGAGGGCTCGTGGTGGAAATGCATTTGCTGCAGCAGGTTATTACGGTAAACGGCGCAAACATTATTACCGTAGCTTTTTATACCTGTGAAGACCTAGATTCTTATCAACCACGGAATGAAGCTGATGACCGTCGTTGATAAATTCCTAATAGTGCCGAGGAAAGAATTCACTTGTATAAAAACCGTTACAATATCAATCTCTAGTCAAATCTGTAACGCCAGTAATCTGTTAGATACAACGTACTACATTGTTTTTTTCAAATTTCAAATATATCTTGAAAAGGTAGTCTCCGACGCAACTTTGTTATTCCTGATTTTCATCTTATTTCGAGCTGTACTGCATCCCTGGCGTCATTTGTATCAAGAATTTTGGCCGACGTGTGTATAGATTACCATTGAACAAATATACTACAATTACAAAATTATATATATTGCAGTGGCTGCGATCTAAATGCACCTAGAAGGCTTGGCCCGGGTGGTACCGGTGGTGATGAAGCAAGGGATGAATGTACGCCATTACATTTATGTTGTCAATGGGGTTTAGAACAAGTTGTACAGACGCTTATTGAACACGGTGCTGATGTAAACGCAAGAGATGTAGAGGGCAAAACTCCAGTTCATATAGCCATACAAAATCAACATTCGCAAATTATTTCTTTATTACTTTGTCATCCTAACATAGATTTAAATAAACGAGATAAAAAAGGCTTAACACCATTTGCAACAGCTTTAACATTTCGCAACAATAAAGCTGCACAAGCTATATTGGAACGGTTGCCCAAAGCTGCTGAACAATATGATAATAAAGGTAGAAACTTTTTACATACTGCTATTCAAAAGAACGACATGGAGAGTATTCTATTCTTGTTATCTATACAAGTGAGTACTATTATATATATATATATTTTGGATACGTCTTTTCATTATAAATTTATACATACACACACACACATGTAACGAAGCAATTTTTATATTATAGGTAGACGTAAATTCCAGAGTTCATGATGTAACACAAACTCCACCTTTACATCTTGCTGCAATTTCTGGAAACGAAATGTTGGTGAGGAGTTTAATTTTGGCTGGTGCACGTGTTAATGATACAGATGCAAATAGGAATACAGCGTTGCATGCTGCTGCTAAAGCAGGCCATGCAACGATTGTATCTGCCTTGTTGCAGGTGAATATAATAATCACATGTATTTGGAACAAATACATATATCGTCTTTAAAGTAATTAAAACATAACAAATGCTTTATCCACATCTTTATTTTAGAACAATATTCATTTTGATGCAATAAATGCAGATGGTGATAATGCCCTACATGTAGCTGTAAGAGAGGGTCATGTATCAGTGGTGAGAACACTTTTATTTGAATGTTCATTGGACGCAGAAGCAGTAAATCTTAAAGGCAGAAATCCTTTGCATGAATTAGCTAGGTGTGGGAAAGATAATGCTGCAACAATATGTGAACTCTTTTTGGAATGTATGGCACAGTATCCGGTAAACAATGCTGGTAAGGACAGAAAATATCTCATTTAGGTAGAAAAAGCGGACCCGATAAATACTAAAGTTTGCCATTAATTATATCGTTAAAAAAATGAATTTTTTTTTCTTTAAGATTTGGATGGCAATACACCATTACTAATAGCTTATATGAAAGGCAACGGCCAGCTCTGTCGTACTTTGGTCAAGGCTGGTGCATGTTTAGGTTCCATGAATAAAGAGGGTATTACGATCTTTAATTATCAAGTAGCAACAAAACAGTTATTATACAGACTGCTAGATTCATTGACACAAGAGGCACCATGGGCTGATAAGGATCTCTGTCTGGAATGTGGTACAAAATTTTCCCTCACGATGCGAAAACATCACTGGTAACAAGAAACTATGAAATATATAATTTGGACTGTACTTTTGAGAGGCACCACTGGGCGACCTGGACGAAATTTCATTGGGTATTATGGAATGAGATAGTAAATCTGAAATATAAAATCTTAACTGGTTTTCCACCATACAACGATGTCCTACATTCGACCAACAATTGGACTGCCCAACAATGTGCCATACATGTAGCATAGCCTTAAATAGGGTTGCCAGCCCAAAGATCTTATTACATATAGAAACCTGTATCTTCCAAACACATGATTTCCACCAACTAAAGCGATTTTCACTTCTACTATCTTATCCCATGATACACACCTAGTTTCATCCTGATTGTCCACTGGAGCTATTCAGTAGTGTATCACAATTTTACAAAAACTATTAGATTTACGTTAAGCAAATCATATTTATTTTTGTTCTTTCTTTCAGTCGCCATTGTGGTCGCATATTATGCAATAAATGTTCCGATCAAGATGTTCCAATTGTGAAATTTGGATTAAATAAGCCAGTTCGTGTTTGTGCAGTATGCTTTGATGTATTGCAACTAGGCGCTGAATAAGAAAAAACCTTTTCATATGTAAATAGAATAAGTATCATTCCATATGCATTCTTCATAGAAACTATACCAAAAATTTGTATAATTCTGTGTCAATCATACTATATATACTTTGATATACAATATGATTATTCTTGTTGAAAGTTTGTTAAATTTATAGTAATTAAATTTTAAATACAGATGAAGGAATCTCTGTAGTAGTTAATATTTATTCATAAATTATTTATTCCTAGCAGTAATTATACCATCTACAATGTATTCAGTTAATTATTAACATGTTTCATAACAAAGATCCAGCATTTTCAATCAACTTATTTAAGCTTACTGAAAAGTCTTTCTGCTACACAATGGTCTACACATTCTACCAAATCAATTATTTCCTCGAGACATGTTTCTTCAGTGTGAGATCTTGAATTGACACGTTGATTGCATGTGTCAAGTTTTTCTTTCATGGCAGCACATTTTTGTTGTTGTGTACAATATTCCTAAGAAAAGAATAACTATGTACTAATATCACAATTGTTAAATAATACATCCAGTTCTTCTTTTATACATTAATAAAAGGGATTTTTCAAAGCACAAATAATATTTATAAACAAAATTAATTCCACTATAATTCTTATACATATCATATCAATTCTTATGGCATATATACATATGTATATGCTACTGACATTAAACTTATAATTTAAAAAAAAGATATACTATCAAAGTTTCTGTTATAAATGGAGAAAGTTGTGAAACAGCTATTTGCAGATAAACATTTCTAGTTTTATGCATTTGCATCTAAGAAAGATTAATGAAATAAATGCACACATAAAGTGGATCGAAGTGAAACGTTTGCATCAAACATTTTTCTGTAATACGAAATGTATATACAGAAATTGGTAGAAAATTTTTATACAATGTAAAGATAAGAAATAATTTTTATACAGAATAATAAGATAGAGTTAACTGTCAATGTATTCTTGCACTTGACACATTTGTTTCATTCTGTATAAAAAGTATTAAGAGGTACTTTCATTAAGAAACAATAATTATAGAAGCGCAGAAAAAGTGAAGAATGAAAATTACAATATTTGTAATATAAGTATTATATAACAATTTTTACTTACTCGAAGTACTTTTTGAGGATCAATCAATTCCTCATCTTCTGCTTTAACGATTGGGATGTACCGTTTAAAAAAATCTTGCAAGAAAGGCATGTTTTTTATAATAATTAATAATTTTTATTCTAAGTTTTACAAAGGTTATTGCGAATGAACTTAGAACATGCACCGTGTTTCTACCTTATAATACAGAATTTAATAGGTAGAAAATGTTGGCTCGAGTTTCTCGTCTTGATGGAAAGTAGTTTGTGAATTTGCTCAAAGCTTAGGGCTGCATTCTATAACCACTACATTCGTAATAATTCTGGCTATATTATACAAGGTGTTGCCTAATTATGGTATCACCAGGAAATGGGGGTTGCTGAGATGACTCTGAACAACTTTCTCCTTTATCAAAATCTTGGTAGAAGCTTCGTTTTTTAATTATTAACGAAAACACTGGCCAATCGGAACGCGCGTAGAGTACGCGCTCACCAGGTGAGCGTTAGCTCTCAACCGCGCTGGGTCCTGGTCGTGAACAAACGAGCGCGCGTTCCACGCTCTGATTGGCCAGTGCTTTTTGTTAATCATTTAAGAACGAAGCCCAACCAACATTTTGGTGAAGGAAAAAGTTGTTCAGTCACCCATTGCCGGATGGTACCGTAGTTACGGTACACCCTGTATATGTATATAATAATAATAATAATAATTGTAATATCATATTCAATCCTTATTAACATTTAAAACTTAATACATTTAACCAATTATAAAGATGCATAAATATTCTGAAGAGATTGATAACAATTGTAATCTGTATCTTATCAGAATAAACTAATTCTAATTGATTTTAAAATACACAACTTAGTTCATTAAATTTTAATCCACTAACTTACGATTACTTTAATTTAAGTTCGAATGATAACGCATTGCAGTAATCGATGTCAAAACACACGTCTATCCTTTTTTTTAATTATACTTATTTTACATTTATAGCATTGTTAAATATAAATGGTTTAAACAAAAATATACAATAATATAAAATATAAGTCATCATTTTCTTAACAAGTAGAAAGTTGATTTACCAATAGGACGTCACAAAATTCTCTTAGAACGAAGCTGACCAATACGTAGATTAAATTCTACTCCTCATTGTATGGGACGAAGATTTTCAACAATTATTTTGCAAATACTGTCGTTAAGCATTAATTACACTTATAATATTTGGTAAATATACATAATGCCAGCGGTAGGCGAAATTTTTGATTATTCTTCTAATACAAAAATTTGTGACTCGAGGCATAATAGGAAACGAACAAAAAATGTTGAATATTTGGCTCAGTTTGCCCCACTTGTATATTCATTTCGGCCACATTATACGTAACAATATTTTTTCTGAAGAATAATACAAATGTCAGTTTTAAGATAATAAAAATATTCTGAATTTAGAATGTTTGCACGGTTTTGTTTAGTAAAATGGTCAAAAGAACCTTCATGTACTTTATAACAAGGATGGCGTCATCCGAATCTGTGTTCTCGTTAGTTTTATCAAAGTTATGAATTCGTTGGAATACTGCAAACGTATTCTACAATACAACGTTAAAGTGAAATAAGTTTCACTAAATTAGTTAGTTCGAATACTATTGTTTATACGACTGACTATTAGTTGAGAAAAATTAGAAAAGTCCTGGGCGCAGTGCGTTGTACTAACAGTCAAATATTGAGGTAGTTTGCGCTGGTGTGTCGTAGAGGTAGTATCAATAAACCTCTATATTTTTCACGAGGAAATATCAACGAAGAATAAAGAGAAGTCAAGTATGAAGGTTGATATCTAAATGATATATATATAGGAAATGCAACATTGGAGGGCAAGTTGAAAAATTACAGGTTTTTGAAAAAACCGGAACGTACTGGTAACAGCATTTAAAAGGCCTGTTTTGTATAAAAAAAACCACTTCATTTTATTGGTGTTTATAGAAGAGAATCAATTTATGAACGTAATACAAGTAATTATATTTACGAAATGAATGTCACATCGTTTTTTGGTACTAAAGTCCAACCTAGAAACTTTGTAATGTTTGAGGTTATGTTTTATTAAACATGTATTTCTTGTATTAACAAGGAAAGCAACTCGTTGGAAAAACAAAAACAAACTGGATGTAAGTGAATAGTAAGGATAAATCTTTATTATCTGTTAAGTTTTTTTCTTGCTAGATAATACTCTTTATATTGGGACAGGTCTTTTATATTTTACTGTATAGGAATAGATTTTAATGATTCTGTATAAATAGCTTTATTTTAGCAGTATGCATTAATATCAGAAGCGTTTTACATATTAATATTTTCGTAAGAATTTACATTAGAACATTAATAACATGACATTTGAATTTACATATGAAAATGACATTTCATGTTTGAATTTGATTTATGTACTTTGTATACTTAAACGTATAAATATTAAATACTTTACCATATTAATTTATGTTTTCTCATAGTTTAATTATTTTTTTATTGCATATAATACAATTGTTGCAGGAATTAGCTTTCATTCTTTAATCTGTTTGCAGCACTTTATGTGTGTGGATAATGCTTGGAGGCAATGAACGGAATGGAGAGACATGGGCACGGACATGGACATTCACATGCACACTCGCATCGTCCCCGTCACTCACATGGAAATTTACAAAGTGCATCCCAAAACTCAAGCCAATTGTCCAAACATAGTCACACCCATGCAGCACATTCGCAAAAAGATACAGCTGTTATTCAAACACCCCAGAAGCCAAGGAACTATAAGTTATTAGTTGATCCATTTTTGGTGAAAGGTGCAACAAAGTTGTATAGATATGATGGCATGGTTCCAGGAGATCCAACTTATCCCGAAGTTCAACCTCGAGACCCCAGGTCACAGTTAACAAGAATTTGGACTCGTTTAGAACAACTTGACTTACCTGTACCTAGATTTAAAATTGACTCTAATTACTGCGGTGAACCTCCTCCGCTTGAAGTGACATTTTGCCATTTAAATGACAATATCGATAGGACTTTTTTATCAGATATGGTTCAGAAGTTTGGAGCTATAGAAGAACTGGTTGTTTATTATCATCCTGTAACTAACAAGCATCTTGGAATTGCGCGAGTGGTATTTGAAAGTACGAAAGCTTCAAAAGCTTGTGTTGAAAAGTTAAATAATACATCTGTGATGGGTAAAGTTTTAAGAGTATTCCTCGATGCATTTGGGGAAGAGTGTAAAAAGATCTATGACGAATTAACCATAGAAAAGAAGCCAGAGAAAAAGATTGAGAAGGAAATCAAATCTGAAAGTGAAGGGAAACAAACACCGATCGAAAAAATTATTAGCGAAGAAAGGGATGATTTCAGAAGTAACAAAAAAATAGTGTCAAGTATAGATAAATCGAGGGATACATACATAGAAAACTCAAGATACAACAAATATAGAGATTATCCTACTCCAAGTGGCAGTGCAGGAAGTGATTTAGGCTACGGCACTGCACCCAGTGAATTAAATTATTCTAGTAATTATTCTCAAAATTCCACGCCAGCGACCAATTATGATTTCTATTATAGTGGCTACCATCATCAGCCACCAAATAATTATTTACCAAATATGCCACAAAATGTAACGCAGAATCTTTCGATGCAACAAAATTCGAGTATGTGGTGGGGAAATAGTACAGGGGCAACTGGTTATGCGTCATCTTCTATGTGGCCTGTTCCTCATGGGACAAGTTTAGATAATCCTAATTCTAACGTAGTTCCAATTTCCAAGGCTTCTAATACAAAAGTACATCACACACCTAAAAAGGAAAAAGAAAATCAAAATGTTATAAAAAATTCATCACGAGATTCCCCAGTAGAGACTCGTAAAACACTGGATTTGGATACCAGAATTGCAATGCTGTTAAAAGACAAAGCAGGTGGAATGGCACCTCCGTTCTTGCAATTTGGAAGCGATTCCGAAGACGACAAAAAATCGACCAATGCAGACAATGATATGCTTTCCGAACCACCGAGTCCTTTCCTGTCTCATGAAGTATATAAGACGTGCTTTGAAAAAATGAGAGAGAGGACTAAAGAGAGGTGGAAAGTGCATGAGAATAGCATTAATCAATTTTCTGTCGATGAAGACTTAGGTAGTGTTATAAGTTCAAGCGAAGATGAAGCATTATTGGGAAGCTATAGTCCTGCGCTGGATGAAATTGAACCAGAACCACCAAAAGAACCACCACCACCACCTCCACCTGACGATGACAGAATGTCATTAAGTCCATTAAGTTCAGGGGATGAGAAAATAGAAGAGGTACTTGTAATGTTAATTACACATCGAATGAATATAAAATAATTTATTCATCTATTTACAATTTCAATACACAGGTTATAGCTCAAACAGAACCTGCGAATCAGTTATATCCAGGAGCTGGTTATCCTGGACATTTAACACATTATCCTACCAATGATATGTACCATTGGCCAAGACCAGCACAATATCCATATCCTTATGGTACAACATATTTACAAAGTCATTATCAACCAAATACTACATCATTTTCTGGAACAGTTGGAAATCAAGGAACAAATTATTACCCGACTTTTCAATCAAGGCTTCATGCTATAGCCAATCACAATATTACAAAAGATAATCCACAGGTAAAGTTTTGGTTTTAAATACGTACGAGAGGAAATGCATTATTGTATCTTCTATAATACAATATTTGAAAATTTAGGCTCCTACCATAAACGGAGTATTGAACAGAGTTGTAAATGAATTGAAACAAATTTTAAAAAAGGATTTTAATAAAAAGATGATAGAAAACACTGCGTTCAAACTATTTGAAGTGTGGTGGGATGAAAAGAAGTCTGAGAAAAATCAAATTCAAGGAGGTGATAATACTATTGTTGTTCATAACAGTATTAAAGAAGAAGTACAGAAACCTCAAGGATTATCAGTACTTTTAGAACAAACAACCCCACTTGGATTTAATTATGATGGTTTTGGTTTGGGCATTAGAGCTAGCATGCCAAAGATGCCGTCTTTTAGGGTACAATTATTATTTCTATTATAAATTGCTCCTCGTAATACTAAATATATTAACGATATAACGAAATATTATAGCGCAAAATCAAAGCTCCAAGCCCGTTACCACAAGATGAAGATAGTCGTCAGTCTGACCATGGTGACACGGAACTTATAGGAAGCGATAGCGATCTCGATTTATCATCGGTACAGAAAGTTAAGAGGCCAATTACTTCTCTTCCAAGTGTTTCATCATCATCTTCCTCTTCATCGTCATCAAGTGAGAGTAGTAGCGAAGAAATGAGTTGTAGTGAATCTTCCAATAGTTCAAGTGAAAGTTCCGATGAAGAAATATGTTCTGGAAACTTCGAAGATGAGGTATGTGATTTGCAAAACGCACATCTAATTCATAGTTATTTTCGTGTACATAGTTATTTTCGAACGCGGTCCATTACTATATAATAGTCTGTGTTATTTTCTTACAACTTTTTTAATAAAAATAATTCTTATTTTCAGCAGGACACAGACAGCCGTATGTCAGATCATCGCCCCCTAGCTTGCAATAGTGAAGATCCTGATATTTTAACAGAACTTGCGATTCAAAGATCATTGGATTGTCCGACACCAACTGGAAGAGAGACGCCAACACCTAATATTCAGATAAAGGATGCAACTTCGAATGAATTCCCACAATGTGATAATGAAGCTAGCCCAATGCCATCTCCATTAAGATGCGAGAGCGATAAAGAGGAAAGTGAAAACGTGAACGATAAATCTGTCGATGAAGAACACCTTGAAAATGTTAAAACAGCGAATGAAGATGTAGAGGCAAAGATCGTCGAGGATGAAGCACAAATGAAAATAAAAGGTACCTCAGTAATACAAGGTAAACAAGAAACGTGTGATATGCAAAGAAAGGAAAATTCTGCAGCAGAAGCTTTAATAACATTAGCTGGCCAAGATAATATTATAAGACATAGAAGTCCGGGACCTGTACAACCAAATATTATTAGAACTCTTCAAACTATGTCCGCTAAGTACATTAACGATGAACCTATACTAAAAGAGTCGGAGAAGATTGAAATGTTCAGTGAGATACCAACTACCGATTCTGAGGAAGAGAGCTTGGAAATTAGGAGATTGAGGTTCGTAACATCTCATATGATTTACCGAAATTTATATAACTTTTTGTATATTTATTATATTAGATTGTGTGAATTAATATGATAGGTTGCATTATTTTATGTTAATTAGGTACCAAGCTGAAGCCGAACTTCGACTAAACGGTCAACAGAGTCCAAAAAATTCACAAGCTTCGCAAGTGTTCATGGAACATTCGTATTCATTGCCACCAGCACAATCAGAAATTGTAAAAGCTGTACTTCGTGCGCCCCCGGCACCAATAAAACCTGTAAAAATGAAACCCCCCAAAGTTATGAAATTTTCCAAGGGTAAAGACAAAACGCATAAAGTCGAAAAACGAAAATATAATAAATATACTAAAATTCACACGCATCAGAATCATGAAGGAGAGAAAGAAAATATTGAAAACGAATATGTTTATGAAAAGTTCCCGAAAAAGGTGGAGGAGCCAGCAGTCACATACAAAGAACGTGATCTTATGTCGGAAATGGCTATTTTGTATGAATTTTTAACTAGGGGAATAGATGCAGAGGACGTGGAATATTTAAGACGAAGTTACGAGGCTTTATTAGCTGATGACAGTCAAGGTTACTGGTTAAATGACACACATTGGGTAGATCATCCACCAACAGATATACCAAGTCCAGCAAAACGAAGAAAGAGAGATGAACTGAGACTTCACGCAAGTGGAAGTGCAAGAACGGAAGGGTATTATAAAGTCGACATACGAGAAAAAGCTAAGCATAAGGTATCTTTTTACTTCTTTAAATAATGAATTCGTTTTCTTTAATAATAATCTTTTATTTTTTTTCTATTACTTATGTCAATAGTTTGCTAGTCGACCTATATTTAATTGACTTATTTGTTACAGCATCATTATGCACAAAGTATACAGCGGACTAACGACATTGAGGATAATAATGGTCCTTATGCTGGTGCGGATGGAACAATGAATGGTCCAAAGAACAATAGTAAAGCTTTAACCGGCAAAATGCAGGCACTGTCTCGCGAAGCAAGAAGTAATCAACGCCGATTATTAACGGCCTTCGGTATAGATACCGACAGTGATCTTCTTAAATTTAATCAGTTGAAAGTAAGATCTAAAGCTTTTTACACACACAATATTAGTATTTTGTCGTTTTTAATTATTATTATATACTTACATTTTTTTCTTCTGCTGCCTTATAGTTTAGGAAAAAGCAATTGAAATTCGCTAAATCTGGTATACACGATTGGGGTCTTTTTGCTATGGAACCAATTGCAGCCGATGAAATGGTTATCGAATATGTTGGCCAAATGGTTAGGCCAGTTGTTGCTGACCTGCGAGAGTCCCAATATGAAGCTACCGGTATTGGTAGTTCTTATCTCTTCCGCATTGATTTAGATACAATTATTGACGCAACGAAATGTGGAAATTTAGCACGGTTCATTAATCATAGCTGCAATGTGAGTATTGCAATTATTTTAAATATATTATTTATTGAGAAAAATTTAATAATTTAGCACGAATTATTTTTTAACGTTCCTTTTTTCTCTTTCCATTCTTTCAGCCGAATTGTTATGCAAAAGTAATTACAATTGAAAGCCAAAAGAAAATTGTAATCTATAGTAAGCAACCGATAGGAGTGAACGAAGAAATTACATATGATTATAAATTTCCATTGGAGGACGATAAAATTCCTTGTCTATGTGGAGCTCCTCAATGCCGGGGCACTCTCAATTGAATCGTTCATAGAACTATATTGTTCATCCCCTTTCCTGTCTTCTACATTTCATCATACCCTACTCATATTTTTGTAAATATTTCCCCGTGTAAACATTTTATAAAATGCAATGGAAAAATGCTAAATTATGTTAATATGTGCTCCTTTTCTTTTATAAACATCCCTCCCGCAATTATGATACATTAAGTAGATAAATGAATTTGACGAACGTTACAATATTTATAATTTAAGACCGTTTTTTTTTTCTTTTGTACATACGTAACGCCAGATTTTATTTCTATTATGTTTTGTTAAAAATAAAATAACAATTTATTAAAAACGCTTACGTTGATATAGAATGTTTCCACGTTCTAACAAAAACCATTTCGCTCGAAATATAAATGTAAATATATTTTAACAAACATACGTATTTCCGATTTTTAATAACATTGAAATGTATATTGTGCTTAGGAACTTTTTTAAATTACACGTTTGTGATGACGTGTGAAACACACCACCTAATGTAATTCAGTTTATAGTGTCATAACGAATGCGTTTTCTCTATGTATCACTTTGACATTTATAATTTCTAATAAAGAATATTTTTAAACGAATACGTGAAATTTTATGCAAATGAAAAGTAACGATTTCTAAATAACTTCCTCAAGTTCTTAAATAAATGTTATTTTGCAAGGCTAATATATAATCTCCTAATTTATATATTTAAAAAAGGACTACTTAATTGATTCATTCTTAGTATTAAAAAAAAGTCATGATAATGCTAAGCTAGCAATAATATCATTTAATTTATTCACAGGTATAGGTTTCTATTGATCCCCCCCGCCCGGTAATTAATTTTTAATGGCTTATAGATACTACGCCCTGCAGTTCTTGATATAGACATTAGATATCAATGATTATTGTTTTGCAAGATAATTTGCATTCAAAATTGGAGTTGGTGCCGTCCCATTCCTCTATTGTAAAAATATTTATTCGCGTTGATTACGGGGAAATCAGTAACAATTCTTTCAGTTTGGGTGGGTGCTTTAGCACAGACGAGATATAGGAATAGACAAGTCATACAATGTATTTTTTCGGTCAGCATTTCTGGGACCTCGGGTCCCATTATCATTTCCGTGTCACTCGCAACGTTACCGATAAATTCTTAAAAACTTGTTATCTTGTATCAAATGGAAGGGAAATGAATAAGCTACACACAAAAATATCCCGTTGCTGTAACTATATGCAGGTGGCCTTAATAACAATTTTAATTGTTTAATTGTTTATAACAAATGAACTTCACATGGAATACTGCTCACACCTATTGAAGATCGTAGCATATACTGCTGGCTTTAATTTATGTTGTTTAATGATTCTTGTAGCTCACCGGCAAGTCGAAGAAATCGCATTTGTTTATAGTTTCTTTAAACGAATTTAGCTATCTCGCGTTCTACACTGTCGATTTTAATCAACGATGTCTTAAATTAAAGCTCTCAACTCAAAGAACGATCTGTTTTTAGTTTAGAATAATCTTGTGTATAATTACCGTGAAAATTTCAAATAAATATTTTAATTGTTTATAATAAATTAATGCTCGTGGAATATTCTTAACGCCTATTGGAGATTGTATTTTGGGTTCCTATCTTTAATTTGTGTCCACTGATCATTGATGTAGCTGGTCTGCAAGTGCATATAATCGTATTTGTTTATAATTTCATTAAACAAATTCAATTATCTCGCGTTCTACTGGGCCGATTTTAATCAACGATGTCTCAAATCAAAGGTATCGATTCGAGGAACGATCTATTCCTATTTTAGAACGACCCTCCACCACTCATTCCACTCTTTTTCAAATAAACCTCTCCTTTCTGTAATGCTCGTTGCTTGGCCCTCCCTTCTTTCTTTTTCCTCTGTATATCCCTTAACAATCTTTCTCTCTTCTGTTACATACTTACTAATATATTTTTTCTGTGTGCAGGTTTCCCATCCAAAGTGACGAAGAATATTGACCGGAACTTTTCATTGCGTATAAGTACAAGAAAGAAGATAGAAGAAGTTTTGCCATATATTTTAGTTGTTCTTTGTTATATTGTTATATATATATATATAGACATTAATATATATGTATATATGTATATATATCATATTCTCCTAATACAAATCCACGAATTTCAACAGAAATGTGCTGAAAATCGTGGATTTCTATTAGGAGAATATGATACGAGAGGAGGTATTCGATCGCTGCAGTTCTTAGAAATGACGTAGAACTCCAGAAATTTTTGCGCACTGGACTTCTGCCAACAAATTTTTCAAGAAATGAAGACTTGGAAAATGATGTTGCTTCGAAGAATTTTTTTTAATAACGAATGGGGCTATTTTTACAAGTTCTACGCTTGTGAACTTTGCATTTAAAGTTCCTGTACGGTAGTACTTGTTTAAGGAATTTGAATTAGGTCTTTTCCAGGATTGTTAAGGTGTAAGAATAAAAAGAGCAGTAGATTTCCTTTCATTGAAGATTTATTTAAAGTAATTAGCGAAGGTACAAGTTACAAAAATGTTGTAATTCAAATTTTCAAGCTAACACATTTATATCTATTCCCATTATATCTTAAAACTAAATCTTAATCAATTTTAAAATAACATTTATGTAATATGAAAAGTACAATAGACACAAATAAGATAAAACTTATACTAAAAATTGACATAGTTTGTATATAGAAGCTTTATTACTTTACTGTAACTAAAGGATAACTGAAGTACGTGGCGAAAGTTCGTCCATTTTATTCTTTCTTGCTCTTATGCTAAATGCGAAGTATCAGCCATGAGTAGAGGACGCTCAAATCAGCGTGGCATTTTTGATTCGGTATAGCAGTCATGTCGGTCCACGAAAGTCCATAAGGTGATTTGTCTATTCTTATATCTCGTCGGTGGCTTCGGTCCTAGAGAACAAAGTGAAACAGGAGAAGACATCGAAATGATTAGGTTGGCCTGGAATACTTTTCCATTGTTAAAAATTGTAAACTTCGAGAACTATGTATGTATAGAACAGTATGGATATTGAAGTTGTAAGTCCAAGCTTTAATTTGAGCCTAGGATCTCTAAAAAATACCCAGTAGAAGCATCGCAATTATTTAAATTGGACGATGCAATCAGAAAAATGAGTTTTAAGGATGCTCGGTGTGTACCAAACACGAGATGGCGTTACGCAACACGTCCGGAATTCGATTATGACTCTTTTTATATGTGGGTATTAATTGATTTAATCACGAATATGTCGCAAAATCGCACATCTTGAAAATACGAATATGTACATATTGTTTTTATAAATTCATTCTAAATATTACTATAGATATATGTCGATAACATGATCTTCAATAGTGCATTTCTTGATTTAAGACAGTATCATCGTTATTTGCAATTTTAGAATGTAAAGATACTATTATCACAGCATTTTACTGTCATTTTATTCAATCGCAAGCTATAAAAGGCAGCTTTTACATCTGTTAATATATATTTCAATTACATTTTAATACTTTACTTTAAAGAATATTAAATTATTATAGAACTAAACCTACATTAAATAATATCAATAAGTAATATTCTATCAAATTAATTTGTTGTTTTACACGGGAAGAGCCTTCCCGGAAAGATGCGTAGCCTTTTTTTATTTTCGTTCAGTATATAAAATATTGATTTGTGGTATTGCTTCAATTTATTGGTAACATTCTAATGGAAGAATTAAATTAAATTAAGTTAAATTAATTGAATGAACGCTTTACCTGACACAGTCAACTAAACATAAAGTCGCGTGGTTGAGAAATTCGTAATAGTGCTAAATGTAATCATGATAGAGAACGAAATTAGGTATTATGTATTTAAGATGAATATGTACCGGTATACATATGCACAGTACAATTTAAGTAACTGACAGTTAATAATAAAGAAATGCAGCCAATTCGCGTAATATACTGTTTTCGATAATAAACTTTCAAATTACGTCGAGGAGGATACGAATTTCATGGTCTCATCACGTGGAGGTTGCTATTAAATCTTTATTCATTTTGCTGAAGAAGCATTAAAAAATTCCTCTTAAGTCGGAAATACTAACAAAACTATAAAAATAAATGGCAATTTCAATAATAGACATACGCATATGACTCAACTATTATACTACAAATATACTAATCAATTTTGTACATGGGATGGTTACGTTAAAAACTGAATATTATATTAAAATTTTAGTTAATCAGCGATAGTAGATAGTAATGAAACGATAGTAGAAATGATTAAATTCTTAGTAAGCCATCTGTTTTAAAAATACATAACATCATTCGTATAATGTTATTAATTATTTTTATACAATACTTTTGTTACTAACAATTTCTATAACATTCTTGCAAAAAATCTCTGGTTTCTCTCGGAGTTTGCGCACAGTTTACGGCAACATGGATTCCTTAAGTAGTGCATGCCACCCCCTTGGCTTCCTCTGATGTTTTGTCAATTCTAACATTTTTAGAGGAAATTATTAAAAGGGATATCACGAAGTTTTATTATTGTATACTATTGAAAATCGACTAGTAGACAAAAAAAAATATAATTGATATCAGATAAAATGTCTCAGGCCTATAATCATGCTTGCGAAAGGGCGGAACTATTGGGGCTGCCTGTCCCCAACGAAGAGGAATGGAACGAAATGCAAAAAACTGAAGCACAAAATCATGTTACTGGCGATGAGGATGACGCGGTGATCCAAGTAAATATATTGTTATCAGATTCGACGAAAAAGCAGAATAGTGTAAAATATTTTTCTATATTTTCTAGGTAAAAATATTTAATACTTTAGGATATTCTTGCTGAGTGTCTTTGGAAATTTTAGTTTTTGTGACATTATATATAATCGCCTCGTTTAAAATTACAAGTTAATTATATATACGGAAGTATTTCGTGTAATTAAAGTATTTTATACAATGTTTAATATAATTTTTTAGAATTTGGATTCTTCGGACGAGGATGCACAACGAATTGGAGGTGGGTTAGACGAATTGAACAGTATTTTAAGTGCAACGCAGAAGAAAATCAATAGGTTCAAGGTCAATCAATTAATTTTCCTACCTATAATATGTTCATAATTTGTTAGTTTTCTTTATATCAAAACAATCCTTTCAATTATATCTGGCTAATCATTGTTGAATGTAAAAGTATTTTTGGTAATAACTTGATGTACAGCCTTATAAAATGATAGTATTTTACAGACTGTTTGTGGCAGTTTAGGTACTCTGCTGAAAGTAAAGGTGGGCTCTAAAAACAATACCCCGGACCATAAACTTACTGAACCAAATCAGAATGAAACAAGAACTGTTGATCCTGAGACAGACGATGAGAACTTGACAGTAGAATTATCTAATGACCAGGAACACATGGAAAACACGGAAACTAACACTGCGATGCGAAAGAAAATTGATATCAACGAAAAGATGGGATCCCATTTAGATAAATTAGATTCGCTTATTACTAAAGCAGACAATGCTCAGTACAGCATGCAATATCAATCAAAGCAAATGAAAAAATTCTTGAAGTAATTATTAATATACAAAAGTAGTATCCTATTCAAACGCTATCAGGTCTCTTCCAAGCAGATTCAATACATATTTTGTCGTTGTCGCAATGCAAGCTCAATACATCATTGACAAAACAAATGGAATTTGTATTGCAAGGAAATAAAATAGAGATCATAGAATAACAAATAATATACAAAAATTAATGAAATATTAAAATGATTGATCAACTCATATATGAGTTTAGAGGGACAGGGAGTGGGAGAGAGACAGACCGAGAGAAAGTACAATGGTACATATTACATATATGTTACATATTAAGAAAACAAACATTTATTTTGATTGTTGGCTTATTAAATTCTAACTGCATATCAATATGCTACGTATACATATATACACCTCAAAGTAAAAGCATGGCTGCTTCACTATAATCCCAAGATAAACGAATTGAATGAAAAGAAATGATAACATCAACATAATATTCAATAAACTGTTCTTCCTAAAATTTTCATTGTATTATATACCTACAATTGTTACAAATAATTTATTATTGTTGTTGCGAACCAGAACAATCGTTGCTGTACCTGATATCTGGTATTAGACAATATTCATGTGCCGTGTAAATACATAATTCAGCTTGTTAAAGAAATAATATAATTTTCTCTGGCGTAGCTTT
Organism: Nomada fucata; assembly: GCA_948146005.1. Classification (NCBI taxonomy): domain Eukaryota; kingdom Metazoa; phylum Arthropoda; class Insecta; order Hymenoptera; family Apidae; genus Nomada; species Nomada fucata. The sequence goes on along the minus strand of OX411275.1, from coordinate 8,412,425 downwards.
TTATAAATCGAATGTTATTGTTATTGCGTTTCAATGCAAATTTTCTAAAAAGACAAGACTTTATGACCACTTCGCTGTATTAAGGAAAGATAAAAAAAAGCAATTATATTTCAATATTAATTAGTTTATAGTGGTTTACATAATGGTAGAGGACAAATCCATTAAATAGTATTAACATGCCGGAAATATGTTATACAATAATAATTTGTAATATGAGTGGATTCTGTACATTGTAGAGTATACAGTAATACTTCTTTAAAGCTTTTATCTTAAATTTATTTGTAGCGGTGCTGAAATAAAGATAAAGAAAAGGAGAAATATTGTAATTTGAATATTATTCGTATACATATAATAATATGTGTATAATATGAATTGACTGGTATTCATAATATGTTTTATTTATCACTTTTGCCTGTTTTATATTACGTCCTGTTTAGTGAATAATATTAAAAAAAATAAATGTTGCATTGAAGTATTTGTTTAAGTGTTAGGATATTTACCGTTAACAAGTATACATATCACACTTGTTACAACGCGCGGCGCACGGGCGCGCGCGCGTGCGTGTGTCTGTGCGTACAAAACATATAGTTATAAATACCTGAATCTCCTTACACTAGGAACAACGCGTTACTGTTAGCAGGAAGTTTTGATATTCACATCCTCCAGGTAATAAGCATTAATACGCATCTAGACACAAGAAAATCATATTAGGAAAGTAACGAAAAATGTGTGGATTGAAACAGTTATTTTCAAAGTGTATACTCATTCGATTAATCGAAATTTGGGAAATCGATTGTTAACATTTACTGTTGAATTATGCCACGAGTTCAAAAGGTGCATTGTCTTTAACGTCACCCGTTATTGGAAGATTATTCAAATTACAGAAAAGAGACTATATAAAAAAGCTAATCTTACATTACCATATACATTTATTACAACTAGGCCCGAACTTTACAAAATATATCTGTTAGTCTTTTAATTATAATAATCATAGATATGTCATATACTGAGAGTTATATTAAAGACAAACTAATGGAAGGGTTAAAAGCTGCACACGTGGTATGTATTTCATATATTTGGTAATCGTTGCGTTTCCATATTCATCATATTCCTTTATGCGATTTTTATTCTAATTATCTATTTTTCACGATAAAACCTAGGTAACTAGAGGTTATTTCTGAAATATAGTAATTAATTGCAATCGGGTGTACGCTCGACATATAAATTACCAAAGAATATCATATGTGTGATAAAAAATGCATGGAAGTACACAGATTGTGCTAATCTCCCTGTTCGCTATCCTTTTAAGATGGTGCGTTGCGTACCATTCGTACAGTGGTCAAGGAAAGCCACCAATGTTTGGAGATTATGAGGCACAACGACATTGGCAAGAAATAACATTTAATATTCCGATCGAGAAATGGTACATAAATACAACGGATAATGATTTGCAATATTGGGGATTAGATTATCCACCTTTAACAGCTTATCATAGTTTTGCTTTAGGCTACATCGCTAATAAACTTAATTCTTCCTACGTAAAATTGCACGAATCCAGAGGTATATCAACAGAAGATCACAAATATTTCATGAGGCTTAGCGTTCTTTGTATAGATGTCCTGTTATATGTACCATCGATAGTATATTTCATATTAAGTAGCAAAGTAGTTGACAATGGTGACAAAAAAAAATGGAATATATTAGGTTTGAAAAGGAAGCACATTAATCTTTCAATAATGTTAATTTATCCAGGTTTAATATTGATAGATCATGGACATTTTCAATATAATTGTTTCTCGTTAGGACTATTCATTAGCGCTGTTACAGCTTTACTCAAAAACTCACCTATTATTGGGTCAATTCTCTTTGTTGCAGCGCTAAATTACAAACAGATGGAACTTTATCATTCTCTGCCTGTTTTCTTTTACATACTTGGAAAATATTCACCAACGAAAAAACATTTTTGGACGTTTAATATATTAATGCTGTTGTGTGTATCGATCACAGTAATTTTAACATTTATTGTTATATGGTTGCCGTTCCTAAAAAATTTTGAAACATTTGGGAATGTTGTTTTTCGATTATTTCCTGTTGCCAGGGGTGTATTCGAAGATAAAGTTGCTAATATGTGGTGTACAGTAAATGTAGCTTATAAGTTACGTAATACTTTAACAAATGCAGCATTAGCTAAGGTATGCTTAGTGCTGACAACATTTGCACTTCTACCAAGTTGTATCAATTTGTATTTAAATCCACATAAAGAAAAGTTCATAACTTCTCTCATTAATTGTTCATTAGCATTTTTTCTGTTCTCTTTTCAAGTTCATGAAAAATCAATCCTACTGGTTGCAATACCAGTGTTATTACACTTTCAAGACGATCCATTCGCTTGTTTTTGGTTTTTAGTAATCTCGCATTTTAGCATGCTTCCGTTATTTATAAAAGATGATTTGTATACAGCATATTGTAGTACATTAACTTTCTACTTCTTCTTTGTATGGTGGGCACGTCCTGATATATTTAATAAGAATAAATCATTGAATAATATTGAACTTCATAACACAACACATATTACAAGCAATGAGAAGCAGTACAAAAAAAAATTAAAGGTCAATAGAAACAGATCGACCGTTATAAAATTCAAACAAGATATATTCAATTTTTACAAGAACAATTTCCGTCTATCAAATTATAATTTATCTTTTTGGATAATGATTGTATTTTACTGTTCAATCTTAGGAGTAGTGATACTTTCTCTTATTAGCGGTTTCTTGGCACCTCCAAATAAGTATCCAGATCTCTTTGCGTTGTTAGTTTCCATCTATTCGTGTGGACATTTCATTGCCTTTTTTGTATATTTCAATTATAAACAATTTTTATATAAGATAAGTCAAGAATAAACTAAACAAAATGAAAATAATTTATGTTATGTTATTACCACTTTCCTGAATGTAGTAAGATGATATAACATATAATTAAACGCATACTGTTGTTACTATTGTTGTTATAATTTTAATTATTAGTAAGAACAAAATTGAATTACGATTTACAGAGATATACACAGAATGTATATTACATAATATAATTGTAACACGTTAAAATTATTCATAGTTTTTTAACATTGACATTGGCAGAGATATAGTTACTATTATCATTTTTACTTTGAAGCATTAGATAACTGTATATTTTTGTACGTTATCTGGAAAATGTTAAATAGATGCAGTTTTCTCTTTTTTTTTTTAAAGTTACACAACACACTACCGGGATTTGAACTTTACTCTGCTCTATTCAATATCACATCAATAAATTAACATAATGATAATATTACTTATACAAGTTGGCAGTCGAAGCGCTTAGAAATGTGTCTACATAAGAGTTATGATCGTGAAACATATATATTGAACACTCTGAGATTACCATGTCTGGCTGAGAAAAGTATTTCTTTTAAGGACTTTATATAACTTTATATCTCTATATTTATATAAAATTGTATTCAGATATTTATTTAATAGGGAACTGAATTTTATTCAGCAAACATTACATGCATTTGCAGTGAATATTTATTTCACTTAGTTACAACACAAGTTCTATAAAAACTTATTCAATAATTTTGTATTATTCTAAATGTTACAGGAAGTTGTAGATGAATCCGATGGTTGTGGTGCAAAGTTTTCTGTAACAATTGTTTCTAGTTTGTTCGAAGGCAAACCATTACTACAACGACATAGGTATTATAACTGTATATTTGTAAAAAAATCTAAATAACATGTTTTCATTTGATGACGAATAATATTACATGTTTCATACTGTACTATAAAATCTTAGATTGGTAAACTCGGTGTTGGAAAAGGAACTTAAAGATATCCATGCATTTTCACAAAAAACATTAGCACCTGGAGAGTGGAACAAATAAGAAATGAAAGAAAGGTATTTTCCATTGATTTGTTATAACCGATTTTACTTTGTTAGATTTAAAATAAATGCCATTTTATTTTAACCAACAGTTGTGTAAAGAAAATTGAAGAAATTTAAAATGATTCAATTCAAAGTATCAGCACCGGGAAAAGTTATTCTTTTTGGGGAACATGCTGTTGTATATGGGAAAACAGCTGTTGCAGGCAGTTTAGATCTACGCACATCTCTGGATTTTGCAGAACTACCTGAAGTTGAACAAACTGTTAACATATGTTTCCCTCACGTAAACTTAATTATGATCGTACCATTGCAACAAATACACAATTTCTTTCTTGCTAACAGAGATACACAATTTCTAGAAAATTATGAGATGTTTTATAGCAAAGTCAAAGAATTCGTTGCTATGTTTAATTGTGGGAATTTGCAACAAAAGTTAAGTTTAGAGGCTTTCTTTTATCTACTTTTTTACATAACACTGAAAGAAGGAATTAATGTGAGGCCATTTCGCATTCAATTAACTACCGAACTGGCACTCGGTGCTGGACTTGGGAGCTCCGGTTCCTTTGCGGTTTGTCTTGCTGCATGTTTCCTACATTGGTCACATTTACAAAAGAACATTTCCAAGATGTTCGACTTGTCTAACTTAGAAAATATCTCAAAGTATGCTTTAAATTGTGAAAGAACTATGCATGGGAGTCCGTCTGGAATAGATAATGCAGTCTGTACATACGGATCAATAATAGAATTTAAAAAAGGTGAATATATGAAACCTATGAACAATATACACCCCATGAAAATTTTGTTGGTTGATACAAGAGTTAGTCGAAGCACTAAAGCTATTTTGGAGAAACTATTAGAATTGAAAAACAGGTATCCCGTTATTATTGATATAATTATGGACGCAATTGATAATATATCAAACGAAGCTATCAGAAATATACAAAAACTTAAAAATACTTTGCGGGTCAATGATGGATCTTTTTCTGAAGAATATAAACAATTAATGGTAATTAGTTTATACAATCTAACAATTGGTTGGTCTAAGAAATTATTATTAGTACCCACAAGTTATTCAGATCTTCTTATTGCTTATCGTATTATTACAGACACTTATTAACATGAATCAAGGACTATTAGCCACATGTCAGGTTTCTCATCCATCTTTGGATAGCATTTGTGCGGAAGCACAAAGTTATGGTTTGGCAGGAAAACTTACAGGGGCTGGCGGTGGTGGACATGCATTTATTCTTTTATTACCAGAAACTCAGCCTGAGACAATATCCAGTCTTTCGCGAAAATTAATCGCAGACGGATTTACTGTTAAGTTAACATTTTTAGGTGGTCCAGGTGTGCAAGTACATCCATAATATATTATATAAACGCTAGCTTGATAAGAATTAATTATTTTTCCTTTAACAATCCAGTTTAATATTTGTGTATTCCCAGCAAAAAAAATATTTATCCTCTTATTTACATGAAGTTGCAAGTTACAATTCTAATATTAATATATAATAATGATTATTTCATAAATTAATTGTAGGAGTATTATCCTATAATTAATTAAGGAAAACTAATTTCCTTATAATATTTAAATTATTTATATTTTCTTTGACAATATAAACTGCTGAAAATTAAAAGGTGTGTACGTGTCCATTAGAAAATACAGTCAATATTTTGACGTGTAATAAGTATTTATATTCTATTTATAATCTCAAAGTACATTATAATGTACTGTATACTGATTGTATACAATCTCAATTAACCGGCTTAAACGGCAGTCGGGTAGACTAAACAAATCGAGATCTTAGAAGAAACGATTGAGAAGAAATTTTGTTCAACGACGAAAGGTTTGGTTCGAAATTGTAATTCTTCCTTTATCAACAATTTTAAAGTTAGAGACCGCGGCTAATCACGACCTGATTAATCGGAGTTCAATTGTATATGAATAGTTCGTTTAGGTGATTTTTACTGCAAAGGATAAGGGCGTGTTATACAGTAAAAAAAAGAAATAAATAAGTATTAAATTAAAAATAAATGTTTGTCTTTCCATAGAAAATTATTTGTAGGATGCCCAAATGAAAGTCATTTCAATACTAACGATGCTTTATTCATGATGATGTGTCATATAATAGTTCCTTAGTTTGAGTTATGCCTTTGTAAAATTATCCATAAATTAAATCCATACAACGCAACATAATTAAAAATAAGAGAGTGTTCTTACTTTCTTTCAATGTAATAATGAATTTTCCTCCCTTTTATTTTACATTATTGTTGATAAAAATTTCCCACGATCTTCTGTCATTTCTTAAAATTTCATATTGTGATTTCTTGATACTAATGCAATATACACATATGTAATATGAAAATTATTAAATAAATGTGATGTATTTTTAGATCTATACAACATTTGATGTGTCACGATGTGTTTGTCGTAAATTGTCGGTTAATCCTAGATGATCTGTCTCCGAAACTGTATCTTCTATATAATTGTCTTCTACATGAAGAGTAGCATTCGATAATACCTGCCTTTCTGCTTGTTTCGCTTCAGCAATCCATTCATTAATTTCATTTGTATACATTTTCCTTTGTAAAACTTCTCGTGTTCGAGGACGCGATCCAATAAACACGACAACTCCCTATAATATTTACAAATAAATATACACACGGGGCAATTCGTTTAAATGTACCACTTAAATTACTTGTAAACTGTTTCTTATACAATGAAAAAATGATTTATACAAAAGTTGGATCATAATAGTTTTGCATTCAGCGTTCAACACTTTTTTCAACAGAAGCTTCAAATTTTAACCACCATTATTAAAAAAACACAAAGTGATCTTTCATACGGGAGAATTATGAGCATTATGCTACTTGTATCGACGATTTAATTTTTAAATGTACCTTCTACTCAGATAGTGAACATAGAAAACGACATATCTTTGTATAACATTTTTTTCTTATTCTGATTTAGAAAACATATTGCTAAACGTTGGCTACTAAAATCTAGTACACCATGTAGAATGAAAAAAGAACACAAAGTATAATACTTACACCAGCAGGCAATGAAGATCGTAATTTTTCTAATAACTGAAAGTCTTCTACTATATATTGCAATTCGTCCCACTTTAATTCCACTTCTTCGTGAAGCATTTTCTCCTCTATAAGCAAATGCACGTAATGTGAATAAGACAGGTATGGAACTTCAAGAGGACTGTGATAAAAAATATGAAAATATAATTACCATCCCGTTTAGATGTTGATTTTTTGTAATGTATTCTGAATCGAAATGCTTCCAAAAAACTAGATACCACAATTGTTAATACAATCATTGTCACCAGATAAAATATCATGAAATATATTCTTGTATACATCCCAACGGTAAATGCATACGCATTCATTAGGACAAACCAATTGTTAACAACCGTTAACTCAAAAAGGGTCATACCGCTGGCTATAAGATTGTCAAAAGTATTAAGATAATAATATCCTAGTGCGGTACTTTCATTGGCGGAGTATTTGTAAAAATCTTCGACTGTTGTATTTCTACCAAATAATCCTATAGTTTAATATTCCAATTACCATAAGAAAATTCGAAGAAAATTTCTCTTGTACCTACTTGCAACAATTACGCATGTTGTAACCAGCAAACAATTCCATTCCAATGATCGCAAAGAAATAATATAAAACAAGCATGACCACTGCTGTTGAGGACATTAAAGGAGTTAAAATCACGAGAGTACCGAACACGTCCCGATATCTTTTTTTCATTTTAAATAATCTTAAGAGTCGTAGCGGTCTGAACAAGACGAAAAATGTTACTGTGGGAAAAAGACGCAATATACAAGCAGCAACAAGTGTCATTATAGATGTGCTTAAATCAAAAAGATTCCATCCAGAACTAAGGTATCCTCTTGTACCAAGACCTAATACTTTTATCAAAGCTTCGGCAACAAATACTGTAACCAAAATTAATATTCAAATTATTGTGATACTTATTACGTTATCATAAGTTTATTTTGACTTACATCCTCCAAAAAGAAAGGTATCCCAAGATGCAGCAAACAGGAATGCGCTATGAAGATTATTGCTCGGTTCTAATATTCTTATTATCATAGCTATACCATTTGCAATTATTGTTATATCTAAAACATTTATCATTTTTTTCCAAGTCAAAATAAATTATACCACATAATACTGTATAAGTATAATATCTGTTCTTGAACTTACACATTAGAGTTTCGTAATATGGCCATCTAATAGCAGCATGCGCTCCTGTGCAGAGTATTTGTAAAGGTTGTGATGTACTGTGGTACCAAGGCACAGAAGAGTATTGCAATTCCCATTGAAGTATAATATTATCGTAAATATTTAAGAATTCTTCAGAACTTAAAACTCCACTTCCCGAAGCATTTAAATGTTGGAACATTAAAACAACGTCTCTTATGTCTGAAAAAGAAAGCTTTTTTATGTACTATAGAATAAAAATTCATTTCTGCTTTTTTTTGGTAAATAACGTGTAAAATATTTGTTCGTAAATTTTACATACGTTTAGTTGGTGCATAATGTCGTATTAATCCTTCAAATTGACGAAACTGCATTTTGTCTGGGTTTTGTTTGGAAACTAATAACTTAAAGGCATGTTGACATGCTTTTCTTTTATGTAAAAATAATTTTTTAAATTTCTCACGCTCGGCTGCCGTAAATGTTTCATTAACTACTGCCAACATCAAATTCATCATCACGTACAACATTGTGGATAAGTAAGATACAAAATATATTGCGTACCATTTATTTTTTGAATACGATGGCATCATCACATCTGGAAAACTAAAAACTAGTTTACTATTAAATTAGTGTACAATATTTAACTGCAACAATACTTACTTAGCAGTAGTGAGAAGGACAAAGAGACTGACAAAACTGTCTTGTAACGAAGAAAAGTTTCTATTCATTTCGGAAAACATGTAGTAGCCCAGTACTGTGTAGAGAGTTATAAAAAATAATAGTAATCCTAACATATCCAGTATTGGAGGTAGCGTCAAAAGGATTTGTCTTATAAATCTTCTAACATTTCCGAAGCATTTAGTATCAATTAAAAAAATAGGTCTCAGAGCACGTGTTACACGGAAATGCGATGACTGGCGTACCAAAACTGTCATTGCTTCTAAGAACATGATAACTAACGTTGCACACTGTAAAAATAATATATCTGATCATGATATTGCAATGAAAGTCATTATATAAATGAAACAAATACTGTTAAGTATTTAAGTTCAACGTATTCATGCGTATCTAATATACTAGTTAGAGGAAGTTGTGGGGTAATTCTGTAACTGTTGTTAGCTAAAATACATTTTACTCTAAATTCGCCTAATACAAAAATAGTAGAATGAATTCTTAAGATATTATTATGTTGTTGTTATTGTTGTATAATAAGTAACAATAATAGGTAACATACATTGTTTTGAGTGAAATCATATAATTTTTAATACACTAGTCGATTCAGCTATTTATTTCTTATACAAAAGTATTTATAGGGACTAATCCCATTTAAAACAATGCATGTCACCTTAGTATGACCCCTATAGATTCTTTTACAGAAAAACTAAATCCACCAGATTGTAATCATATTTCCCTTGAAACCATTCAATTTCTTCCTGAATCATTTTTTCATTCAATGGGTTGTTTACGAGTAATTTGTATTAATAGATTAAAATGAGACACCCTATATATCACACTTAATATCAATAGCTAATAGAAGTTGCTAGCTGTTCAAACGGTTCAGATACTTTATGTAAAAAATTCGTTAAGTATATATTAAGTATACATAAGTAAATAAATACATATTAAGTAATAATCTATGATTAGTAAGTACGCCATCACTGTCTAATACTTTTATGCCATTGTGTAATAGGTAAGAATATCAATGAGTATAGTGCCAGTTATAATAAGTCAGTTTAAGTGATAGCATTCATATAACATACATACATTAATTAAGATTGAGTTTGTTTTATAATGCAAAGGCCAATAAAAGTCAATGGTGTACAGTATATATAAAAAATGGAAAAATAGGAGAATTATCATTGTCTGCTTTTGTTGAAAATATAATCTAAAATGTCTGCACTTGTGGAGTTACTTATCTTCTCATTAGTACCCTCATACTAATCGTATCAGTATCAAGGCAGACTACAATTGTATTACACATATATTGTTCTCAGCCATATTAGGGGAGAACTGGAAGAAACCAATACTCTAATCTCGTAACGCTACTCAATTTACTAACAATATACCTAAGACAAACATGAATATTTATATGATAAAGAAAACAAAATAAATAAGATTTATCTAAAAGAAATATATAAGATCATGAATGAAGCTTTATGAAAATAAAATTTCAATTCGATATGTTATAGTTCTAACATATCTGACTTTAAAGGAATAGTTGCCCTTACCTTCAGCATTGTTCGTTTGTGCTTCAACATAGTAACCCATCCGATCCATCTTAATTTTAAAGCTAATTCTGTGGCTATAATGATCAAAGCAAGAAGTTCTATAGATCCATGGGCCCATACTGGTATCTAACGTGTGAAGTACATAAAAACTAAACAGATGATACTATAGAGACAACATTATTATTTTTGATTAATAACTTACACCAAATAAAGGCACGGCAGGTTCTTCTACAAGAGCCAACGCCAAAAGTATAAGAGAAGTCAATAAATCTAAGCCATAATACCAATTATTATGAACTAAGAGATATGCTGGTAAATCTTCTGGGTGTTTTGGATGCGAGTCAAATTTCTCATTATTTCTACCTTCCTGTAATACAAGTTCTTATAAGTTGCATCTTATATTTAAAAATATTTATAGGTACAAATGCATATACACGTAAGTGTGTACAGCATGATCCCCTCGCTAATGGATCTAAAGGCAATGCTTTCAAATAGATTGCTACAAACAATACATGCGATAAGTTGCAGGCATGATTCGATTCTCCTTTGTCATAGCAAAGTGACCAACACTGCTTAGTTGATGGGACGGTCTTATTGTCCACTAGCGAATGGATTATTCTGTACCTGTATACACAAATACCTCTAAAAATATTGAAGCTTCGTGATAATTCATTTCCCAATGCAAATCATGATCCATGAGTGGATCTTGTGGTGGAACAGCCACATTTTCTGACATATTTTCTATGGGTGTATCATCTGTGTCAAATTTATGCATGAATTGATCAATCGTTCTTGTGTTTTCGACAGATGAATTTGAATGATTGTCTGGAGACGCACACAATAACATAGATCCATATTCTATGATAAAAAAATAAACATAAACAAAAGAAAAACCAAATTATATCTTTAAAAAGCAAAGAAACATGATATTAGTATTAAATTAAGAAAACAATCAAGTGAATAATATAATATAAATGCTATTCTTGTGTTAATAATTATTGACACTGTACACTGGCACTAAATTTTACGAAATTTTATTAAAATAAAATAGTAAAGTTATTAAAATAAATTACATTGTTGTAGAAATACGTGAAATAATAAAAAGCAGCGTGTGACATGTAAAATATTAGGAAACAAAGGGCCGGTGGAAGAATGTCTTATACCGATGGAACAATTATAACATAGTTGTCAAAACGCGAAGCTTTCGGTCTACATTACTATTCGTGAAGGAAGGAATGAATTAAAACGACAATGTACGTTATCAATGTAACTCACTCCGGGATGATCGATGTGAAATATCTTGATCCAATGATACATTTGCATCATCGTTAAAACGTTGATAATTGCTTGAATATCCGGTGGTTTTAGGGGAAGACATTGGAGAACGGTGTGTCACATGTCATATACATAAGTACAGCAAGCGATACATTTGTTTGTTAACGGTTACTTATTCGACTATCCCGTTTAATCCTATGCAATGATGTCACCGCTCAGGAACTGAACACTGACTGGTATTAGACTGAAAATTATGTTCGAAGATATATGCATATTTTCACGTAAACAATACTTTACATATTACAGTATCATAATGTAATGTTATTTGATCTACTCTCGCATTTGACGTTCCAGTTCGTGACGCGCATGCGCATCTAACAAAGTAGCTTTAAGTGAATCATATGCAAATACATACATACATACATTACTTAGTTCAACGAGACATAATTATATCTGTGTAATAAAATAATGATCCCAGCTTGTTTTTTAATTGAAATTTCTAATATTACTTTTAATTTTCCCTGCATTATGTAAATATATAACAAGAAATATTTGATGATAATTACTTAAGTGTAATTTTGGCAATTTCTTAATGTAACTTATTTAGAGCATGTGCTTCATTAAAACTAAATAATGTCAAGGTACATAAAATAAGAGAAGAGAAGTAACTCTAAAACTAGGGGAATAAAGAAACTGATATTTCTGTGTTTATTATATATTTATATCCAAATCACGAAAGATTAGAATTTTAGTCTGTGTGGATATTGGCTGCTTCTCAAGCCAAACATTGCAGACAAGTACGTAAATAGCATTTTCTTTTCATCGTTATTTTTGATAGCAGAAATGACAAATTCGTCAACCACTTTTTGATCTGTTTTCCTTTGTTCACTTGGCTTGTATTCATCCTTCTTCTTGGTGAAAATATCACCTTCTTCCTTCTTTGCACGTTTTTCGCGCTTCCTCTTAAAGTAATCGTCGTTAATATGAGAAGGGACCTTCCCGTTGGCAATATTAATACGCGTAGAAGTGGCAATCACGTAATTTTGACTGACTCTTCGCAGAGGACAAGCATTGATCATAAAAGGACCTGTTTCAAAACATATTTCATAAACATATTAGTTTTTGCGCTTGTATACACTGTTTTGTATATATTTCGATGAAAATTAGACTGCACTATCGTACTTAGGTTAATACAGACTCGTGTGTATGGCATACCATTAGAAAGCTTGCAAATTTAGATATATACCATGGATGCTGTCGCTGCTATATGTAGGGTGAGGTACCTAACTTGATCACCTCAAAAAACTTCTAAATTATGTCCAATACAAAATTTAAAGATACAAATCTTGCAGAGTATTGTGGTGTAGATGACCTTTTTAGAAATGGCGTTTAACAAGCGTTTAGGCGATTAGAAAGTTAATTTGGTTTTTTTAAATATCCTGTTTTTCTCGGTAGTTTGAAAAACATCCATTTCCAAGTAATTTTTTATTAGACGTATAATTTAGAAGTTGTTTGAGGCGATCAAGGTGCCTCACTATGCATACCACTAACCAATACCAGCTAAGTAGTGAAACCCGTTAGAATTAGTCAGTGGCTGCAGTGCATCAAGGCTACTACTTAACACTAGAACCGAATCAATATATTTTCGTGCATATTTCCTAAATGGAATATTTGCAATTGCATAGGCAACACTGTTTTAACATCTTTACTCGTAGACTTTCCCTTTGTGTAGCATACACCCTAGTAGACGCAGACCTAATTACTATATTCATGCTGAAAATTACCTGTAACTAAGAGTAAACCACTTTCAAGTTGCTTTAAGAAAACAACTCGCTTTCCCTTATGTGCACCGGCAAGTAAAATGCAAATAGTTCCTGGTTTTAAAGTGGGCCTTAGATAACGCTCATGGTCGCGGAAACACTTTTTAGCATGGTGTACAGTTACTGGATCTGCAGTGGGATAACTTGCACGCCTCTTCTTCAATAATACAATACGCTTTTCGCCATTCTTATCACCACTGATTTTCTTTTCAACAGTGACTGGTTTCTTCGGCTTGACCTATCATTATACATACAATAATATATGTACCCAATATATGGAGAAAAAAATATATCATGAATAATATGTATATAATATCGAACATACAGTTTTTGGTGTTTTTTTGTCCAAGAATTTATAAATGGCCTTCTTGTGGAACATACGGGTACGACTGAATCTATAAACACCGTTTCCTAGATCATAGTTTCTTGGCCTGATCCTACCCTTTTTATTTGAAGAAACATTCTTCGTCTCCACAGATTTCGCCTTCGGTTCTTCTAGATTAGTCATCTGTAATATAAAGACGGAATATTTGTAATATAATCATATATCAGTAGAAAATAGTCACGGATACAACTATCATTTAAATATTGATTGTAAACAATTAATAAATTCAATAATGTAATTCTATCATATATAAAATCTGGATATTGCTTAATCTCATTTTTGATTCTGTATAGCTATAGTAACCTGTTATGAGACGTATTCAACATCAAGGAAGTGTCAATCTCTAACCTCAAAAAGGTGGGATTTGTAAAATTTCAAGAAATCAGAATGCTAAGAAAAAAATATAGTACCGTAATTAAAGTAGATGTATAAAATGCATAAAATTTTATAAAATATGCTATATTTCTTTTATCATAATAAGAGATTACTTGGATAATATTTGATCCATCAATCCCATGCCATCTTACCGTGAATCGTATGGTTAAAAGAGACTACGTTAGGTTTCCATCTATTGGACATGCTCTAATATCGATATAATACGACTATCGAATATATATGTTCATATCGATTATGTTGAATTACTATACTTTATCGATATTTTAAATTCAAACATTTTCGAAAGTTGAAACTTGCGTAAGTGAAAAATTACTAAAATGAAAAACATTATTCTTACTATCATTGTTTTAATTGTTCCTATACCTGCAGTAATTAATATTCGATCAAATTAGTTTCCTCTTAGCAAGCAGGTTCATGAAAGTGTGAATTAAATGAAACAAGTACACTTTAATGATGAATGGAAAACACAAATTTAAATCCGATGTTTCTATTATTTCTAACACATAAAAATGTTCTTTTGAATATATTTTTAATATAAAATCAAATGTTTATGTTATGTTAAAAAACTATTCGAATGATATTACCATTTAAAATACACATATAATATTTAATACAGATAACGAAGTGCGAACTTACTTTCCGATGCCATCGTAATAGATAGAGTACGCTCTTCTTTATCTGCTTCCATTTAAATGTATGAAGGTAAAAGCATTTGATTTCATTTATGATGTAAGAAAATGAATAAATACGTTACAAAAATATTTATCAAATGTATGTTTCAAGCTCTAAATTATAAATATTATGAACAACTGTAAGATTTTTTCATCCATTAGTATAGTTCTTTTTACGATTCATTTAATTTAATTAATTAAAAAATTCCCTTCATATGAAAATCTATTCGCATCAAGAATTAACATTAAGTTTAGATATTAGATATGAATATACAGTACTTGACACAATTAACGTGTTATAATTATATAATGGTTTTTCAATAATACAATACATATACATATATATGCATGGGCAGCACTGGTATTTTCTTGGAAAGGTGATCATAGTATTTGAATATAATGACTATTTAATGCAGTTTACATAACTAATATTTATTTTACAGAACTATAATCTCAATTTTTATAAAAATTTCATAACCTCATAACAAATATATTGTACTGAAATTTTTATATTGGATTAGTACATATTCATGTGAAATTATATTACATTACACATATGTATGTATTTGGTCATCATAGAAGTTTTATATTTATTTATACAAGCATAATAAGTATATTGTGAATATTAAATTTATAACTATACATATAAAATATTTAGTTTATCTTTAAATTACTTTTTAGTTCATTCAACAAGATAGAACCTATTACCATTTTCTCGCAATTTACACAAATTTCCAGACATTCATTGGCTATCATTTTTATTGTCACTAGCACCAAGGATTTTGATGCCAGAGTATGAGCAGCAAATCTGTGTCAATAAAAAAAAAGATATTATTAGGTTGTCTGTGAAACTTTGTTTACACTGTAACTATAAATCAAATTGGGCAAACCTCATTTCATCATTACTGTTAGGTATCACTGCTACATTCGCTGTATCAAAAACTTTTTGCGAAACAGCTTTATTATTGCTCGTATATTGCACTTTTGCAACATGTTCGTTCATACCCTTCAATTTATTTTTTTCAGCCGAGAACATATCTTCTGGTAAAAATACAGCTCTTATTATTTCTCCAATCGGCGCTTTGATAGTAATTGGGAACGAATACGTTTCTTCACCAATTACAAAGTCGATATTGAAATTCGCCGGTTGTGTAGAGTCATTAAAGTTGATACCCAATGTAGAGGATAAATTGGAATTTACTTCCAATAATGATATTCGTGTAAAGTCATGTATAAGCATACCTTTCGGTAAATTCTACAGTTAGAAAGCATGGCATTATTACACATCAATAGCAAAACGTTAAAGAACATACAGTACCGCCGTAAATATTCGGACGATCGAAATGTTTTTTTCTTTTTTTCGTGTATCTGTGTTTTACATTTCCTTGTAAGAGTTGAATGTAGGTACATTTCCAATGTGAACGTTACAAACTGTTCTAATATGGTTTGATTTTACAAATAACCATAAACTATCTTAACAGCTGATAATAGAACGACTGTTCAAACAACTGATACTATGAAAAGCAAGAAAGAAAACCAGTACTGTATGTCGGCCGATTAATTATGCCAGATAGTGTACATATCGTAGATTTAATATCAAATTAATTTACCTTGGCTCCCATTTGTATATCTTTAATAGGTTCACCACCCTCATTTGAAAATGTCAATTCAATAGTAACGAAATGAGCACTAACTAAGTGCTGCGATCTAGTAAATCTGTATTCAATTTTTAAACCATGTCCTGTAATACTATTTAATAATTCAGACTTCTTTATAGGAATAAATGAAGCTGATACTTCTCTGATATCGTTTGTCATAGCCGAATTAATAGGAGTAAATACACCACCTGTGCTTAATGGCATAACAGGTGTCATAGGAATCACTGAAAATAACAGATTCAAAAATAAAATAATTTCATGGATATAATATCTGTAAACAACAATTTACTTGTCTTTTTAATGTTATGCCTTACCGTCATCTAAATCTAATAGTAGATCAATGTTACTTTTTGGTTTTTCTTTTACTCCTTCATTCAAAGTCTTGTACTTTTCTTCTTCGCTGTCCTTCGAATCTTCAGATGATATTTCAGAATCTGTCTGTTCACTTTCGGACTCGCTATTAGACTCATCAGATGCTTTTAGGGATTTCTTTTTCTCGCTATCGTTCTCAGATTTATCAGAGTCCAATGTATATTCAGATGAATCACTTTCTTCATCTGATGAATCGCTCGTAGATGCATCCAAAGATTCATTTTCATTGCCCAACTCTAAAGTTTTAAACAATAACTCAATTGTAGAAGTTTTTTTTTAGTATTACAATTATTTTGTACATACCTTCTTCCTGAACACTTTCTTCATCGCTGTAAAAAGCTTTTTCTTTCTCTTTTCCTTTTTTATCTTTTTTATCTTTTCGATGATAATCGTCCCTTGCATCCCGTGTATTACTACTCGCAACATCCCTTAAGGATGAATCAGGAGCTGAATCAGGGAAAGGTGGCAAAGGACGGTAACCAGCACATGGCATATCTAAATAGTGTGACAACGTGCCCAACTGATATTCGGAATTTTTGAATCTAGATGTTAATGTTGGCGCAGGTTTGGGAGCTAAAAATATTCTTTTTGCCAATTGCAAAAGTTTCTTCTCTTGTCCGTCGTCATCAAAAATAAAACGTCTTAAAAAACGGGCGCGATCCCTAATATCATAGTTTTGATCATATTTTGCAAGTTGGAAGACATACTGACAAAACAGTTTTGTTTGCATAGGATTGTTTAGGCATAATTTTACGGCTAGATTTAAAATTTGTAGCTTTACAATGTCTTGTTCGTTTATAAAATTTTTTGCCATTTTCCTTAGCACATCTGGAGCTATCTTAGGTACCCTATCTGAATATTCTCCTAAGAGCCATAAAATTGATGCTCTGGCCTGTGGTATAGTTATAAAGTCCATTAATTTTGCCATATGTGCAATAATATTTTTATGCTCATTTGGTTGGGTTTGCAATAGCTTTTTTATAACAACAACACTTTCCGCTACAACAGCCTCTGAATAAAGAATTAGATATTAGCATGGTATTTTAATTTACTTTGACTTATATCGCCAAACCTCGGTAATTTGACTCCGCATAATTAGAAAACATCTATAATGACTAAAATTTATTAATTTCCTTACGTTCGGCTATAAAACCCTCTGCAACTTTAAATATAAACCTAATCTATATACAGAGGCCCCGTAAGTCGAATTTTCATTCGTGAAACCCCACGTACAGGAAAACTTCGATGGGAGGAAACATTTTTAACTTGCAAATGTTAGCTATTCCGTTGAGCTTCAAGATACCGAGGTCCAACTGCACTATCCTTTACATAAACTTACCATCCCTATTACTCAATAATGAGACTAATCCATTCAAACATGTATCAGTCACTTCTTTTATATTACTTGCACATCTTCCAATCGCTTGTATACTTGCCCCAACAAATTCTTTATCACTACTAGAGATGTACGTTTGGAATTCTCTTAGTATAACACCAATACTTGTTTCAGTCGCTAAATTGGTCAAAATATCTAGTTTTAAAAGCTTTATATGTGTAGGATCTGAAGTTCTCACAAAGAATGACTTAAGAAAAGGTTCGAACATTCCCTATATAAAAATAGTAAATATTATACATCGTACAAAATTTTTAATCACCAAGAAAACATTTACTTTTTCTTTCTGCATTAATTTACGATCATATTTGTGTGTGTGTGTGTATACATACACACACACAAATTGATTTTTTCAATAATTACAATTCGTTTTATGAATACATTAGTACTTACATTACCTTTCTGGTAATTGATATGCTAGCAATACAGTGGAGGACCACACTTTGAACTTCTCTATGGCCCCTTAATAATCTTATTAACGCTTTGGCGGCAGACATTACTTCACTTCGAGGTGCAGTGTGGTGATACAATTGCGATACCGCCATTACCACAGAAGCATTTCTGCTTTGTAAAAGAGGTTTTGTATTGCGTAACAATAATCGATGATCAGGATCTAATGTCAATTTCGGTTTTTTCGTATTAGACGAATCGGAATCGGAATCATAAAACGGCCGATTTTCATCTTCTTCTATGTTCTATAAAAATTCAATTTCTATGTTATTATATGCACAGAATAATTTTTAATTGTAGAAGATTGTACATACATCAACATTAGGATTAACGAACTGAGTTCTTGCATATCTTGTAAGCATGTTGACTATAACAACTTGGCCCCATTCATCGACATCTACTAATAAATTACAAAGTTTTCTGTAATTTTTATGTATCAAATCTATTCTCTCGGGGCAAACCTCTTCGAATGCCATTACTGCAGAACCCACCACAAGAGTAGTTTTATCAGATAGTAACTTTTCCAAAACACTTATTAATTCTTCCTTTTGCTCGGAATCTAATGAATACAGCTTAGGAATAGCATGTGCTGCAGTTTTTCGGACATAAGGAGACATATCACTGGCCGAATCTTTAATGGCAAGCATTACTATGGGCACTATCATAGAAACTCTTATGCTTGAAAGTACTCTTAAAGCACTAGCTCTTATTAATTGATTAGGATCTTTCAATGCACGCTGGAATGTAGAAATAGACAAAAGTGCAAGATCTTGTTGATCTTCTGCATAACGGACCAAATAAACATAAACTAATTTTTTCACTTCAATGTTTTTTGACACAACATTCTTTACTACAGCTGGAAATAATTCCGATGCATTCCTTCCTTTCGCTATCATCTGCAAAAGAAGACAAAACACAAACAATAGAGTTTAAGCTGAATAACTTGAATAAATACTTATTGCTAAAAGAAAGTACAGACGACAATTCTATCATAAAGTAAAAAATTATATTACTCCAATTATGCGTTTCATAGCTTCCAACTTCAGCCCATCTTTATTGCTATCCAACATTTGCTTCAAGTCTTCGTGTCTAAAAGTGAATTTGCTATTAACTGCATATAATAATTTATAAATACATTTAACAAAATTCTTTATAATAAATCATAACAAAAATATTGTAATAATTGTTATCTTTTGGTTTATGTTTCAAGGTATAAGTTTTACGATAATTTTGGATGTATCAAATATATTAAACATCTAGTATATGAAACAGGGGCATAAAACAAGAGAAACAAAATATTTCAAACTTATATACAAGGTGTGATAAAAAGGCTCTTGAAATTTTGCAGGTCGACAGTACACACTGAGGGAAATACACGAAACGTCTGATCAACATAAGTCTGAAAATCAATTTTTTCATTATAATATCTAGTTTCATATTTAATTTCCTTTGGTTACAGAGCCACTTCAAGTCAAGGTACAAGTTTTGTCCAGTTGTGACTTAACATTTTGCATAGTAAGTTCTAAAGAACTCATTGAACTTATCTTTACAAATTTCAAGTGGGACAGAGTGTAAGAATGAATCAATAGCTCTTAATCGACTACGACTTTGATGTTGACTATAGTAAAAAAACAAATGGTAGCTTTCTTCGTATGATTGTTTCTTATAGGTCTGAAACTTCCACAGTGATTTCATAGTCGACGCAGAGTTCCACATGAAGAGCTTTAAGAATATTCAATATCTTATGCGTGTCTCTGGTGTATGACTTCTCCTACATGTGTAAGACTCATAAATAGAAAACTAACTATCATAGCGAAAGGATTTATTATGAAACCTATGTTGATTAAACATTCTTTGCTACTTACTTTTTAACACTTTATAAAATAACAAATATTGAAACGTATAAGTGTGTCAACTTAACAATTTTTAATTACTTCGAAATTCTATTCGAATGTAATATAAAAGATGTTAAAAGATGCAGTAACGGTAGAATCAATAAAGGATCAGATGTAAAAAAAATGTGTCAAAGTTTAAATATGTTAAATCTGTCCATTGTATATAAGGTAGGACAGTGAGATGAAAGTACATTTATATGCTCTGTGGCATACGCAAATTTTTATTGGTAAGGTATTCACTTTTTATAATCAGAATGAAAAAATCCACCCGAAGCCGGATCAGTTGCAAGTTCTGGATCCGTTGTACTTGACGGTCTGTCATTACTGTAAGATCCACCGTTGTTTGATAAAGAATTTGCTGCCGCGGTTAACATTTTACTTCAATGTCGATCAAACAAAAATAATTGTCCCTTTTTTTCTGATTATGCAGTTTACACTTCGATACACAAAATCCTTTAATAATTTATCACAAGATGACTTCACTAATGGATTAACAGATATCCATTTTGCTTATAGACCTGTTTAGATTCAAGCCAGCACTACTTGGTAAGAACACTCGTTTTAAATATCGAAATGTATCGAATCAGAACTTGACAAAAAAGGAAATTTAGTATATATAAATATATATATATATGTATATATAGATGGTTTCTTTGTGAAATTCATTGAAATATTTTTACAATGCTCATTTTGTTCTATTGGAAGTAAAACAATATGTTAATAATTACAGTATTTATCAAAATAATGGAATAAATAATGAGCTAAAGCAAAACAGGTAGGCGTTAGAAATGTTACTAGAGTCGTTCAGTCAAGTGCGGGAATATTTAATTACGATAAGGAATGAGATTGTAGCTATTGTTAATTGTATTGCTTTGTTGCTATTCTATTATATAAACGTGAATAATTGTATGCAATTTTATTTCTAGAACTATAAGAGGTTATACATCTAAAGTCAGATTCGAAAATGAGTAGTCCGAAAAGTTTGTGTATTATTACCCCACATATTTGTTTAAACGAAATTGTTAAAAAATTCAAACAGTAATAACATGAATAATGGAATGTAACGCGCATAATAATAAATCCAGTCTTTTGTGTAATTGCTTTACAAAAATTGATTTACTGGACGAGACTATTATTTATTATATTATTAACAAAACACTGTATGACGGGGGAAGCAATATTGTGTGATAGAAATTAAGGTGAAGAGAACAAACTCAGATTTAAACGTAGTCTTTAATTATATTAGGTAAGATCAATCGTAAATACGACATACAACACAATAATTGCGAGTTGGAAGGTGATAAATAAAATTTACACATATTTGTTAACATTTAATTCCATAATTATTCTTGAATATTCTAATACATATTACTCTATCATAATAGAATAATATTTGTTGGAAATGAAAAAAACCTTAGCAATCGATTTATTACATGAAGTATTTTATCATATACATGTATTTGATAGATACTATATTATAGCAATAGATAAGAGTGATTAATTTGTATATATTCTTTTTAAATTACTATTGTAGAATGGAAACTTGTGCAATGAATTAAAAGTAAATTTTACATACATATGGATTATTTACCTGCAATTAATTGTTAGCATCCTTTTCTTCCATTTAAATAATTATATGTTCGTTGGATATTAATATATATATATATATATAAATATAATTTTCGGACTTCTATGCAAATACAATAAAATTTTTTTGTAAGAATATGTTAACGTAAATATCTTCGAAAAATGATATGCTATGTGCATATTAAAATGTGTAAACATATTTTTTTATTTGTATTGATTCGAATATTGGTTGAATATTTAAAGATATGGAAATAAATAATAAACATATATATATAATATCAACACAAATTCATTTCGTTTTAAATTGGTTATATTAATCTAAAATTATATAAGTGTTTATTTTTTTGTGGCACTATAATACAAGATCAACTAGTTTATTTATATATGGTATGTTGTTGAGTAACAGCATAATAATTTGTTTTAATAATAAGTTTGCTACGAAGTTTTCTTTCTTTTCTCATCATCTACTTTGCTACAGTCTTTTGGTTTTTGCTGGCTTATCGAGGAATTTAAATCTTCTTGACAATTAGAGTACGCCATACCTAGTCCAAAACCACCTCCGGTTATAATGGGCCATTTTCTTCCTACAAAAATTAATACTTGCATTATTTTATCCTATAAATCAGTTTGAACATTTATTAAAAAAATTAACATTTAATAGCAATAATATATATAATTTGATTACATGGTTTAAGTATTCATATTTTTGTTTATAAATTACACATTCCATGTAAAAGCATTTTTTAGGAAAGAAAAAAAAGCACATGACAGCATTTTAATTGGAACAGAAATGCATTCATAATTCAGATGTGGTAATACTTTTAGTTATACTACTATAGCTAGCTATAATCTCTGCAGATGTTTTAGCAGAATTATGTAAATAATCCATTCTTGGTAACAACTTGGTAACAAGAAAATTAGCATTTAAAAATTAATATTAGCTTATAAGTATGTTAGACGGAATATAGAACATATAATCACGTTAAGCAAAAGTTTAAGAAATGATTGGTTACACGTGTGTATGTAGTCTACTTGGCCAGAACAGATTCTTTGGTCCTAAACCTATCTAGTACATTTCAGTCTGATTGTATGCGTAAAAGGGTTACACTTCAGATGAACAGATTTAAGTATACATCAAGTACCTAACCTGTCTTACAATTAACAAAAATAATATTCATTTATAAGAAAAGACGATTGTAACAGTTGCTTTGTACCAAAACATCCTGAATTATGTGAAACAGAAAAGAAACTTTAAATCTATTTCTAAAATTGAATCGTTAGTTACTTTATTATTACATTGAAAAGCGTGACTCTTTTGCATAGGATTTAAAAAAAAAAGTATGAATTAAATATATTACAACATTAAATGTACATTGCTATTAATATTAAAGGAAGATATAAAAATTCATATCGAAGGGCAGTATTAAATATATGTATACATATATAAACCTTACGTTTGAAAAAAAACAGCGAGAATACTCCACCAAGAACGATTCCTCCGCCTGAGAAAACGTCGTTATGATTATTACCAGCGAGAAATAAATTTCATGTATGTATTTTTAAAGTCGATTCACAGTCGTGATTATTGAAGAATATTTACCAAATTTAAACAAAGCATCTGTAAAACAGCGATCCCATTTTCGACCAATTTCGTCCTCAGCCCAAGTAGCCATTTTTCTATATTCAAAGTGGATCTGCAATATTGGATGTTATGTCATATGTCAGTCCATGGCCGTCTTTCAAATTGCGACCGATACTTAAATTGTTTGTGAAAATAAATTCAAGTGGATTCGGTATTTCTTTGGTTAATAATATTCTTCTTCGATTTATATGTGCAGAATGTGTAATGTAATTGATACATAACAACGAAATCAATGTAATTAAGTAGTTCCCATTTCGTTTAAACAAGAGAGTATGTATAGGGACATAAAGCATACATGCTATTGCATATTGGTATAAGTCACAAAAGCATAGGTGAAAAATACTGTCATAATTTCTCGCATTAGTGATATTTATTTAATATGCCATATGTAAGGCAACGGGTAACGACTGTTTTGTTCTATAAACTCGATAATTTCATTGCAAGCCGCTCGGCCTACCTTTATAAATTTTTAAACTGTGGCGCCACGTCAGAGTGTTACCCTTCTAGTGCGTACGATTCAAAAACTGAAATCACCAGCTACCCTTGGTAATTTCGTATACATATATGTATATATATATTTATATGTATACATATATATATATATATATATATATATATATATATATATGTATATATAACTATTAAAAAACTATTGCGTCCATAGAAATACTACCTTCGCAATAATTCATAAGTATATACAAACATTCTTCAATTCACTCCGCGAAAAGTAAAAGATTAAATATGAACGAATAATTTCAAAGTACATACTGCTATCACACCTCTTATACTTTGTTGATAAGCTTGAGCTTAAACTATATGAAAAGAGTAGCTTTATTATTAAACAGGTATCTAAAATTATGATTCTATGAAGAAAGTATTATTTATTCGTATAAATGTCTTTGAATAGTATGTACATATACGCTATTTTATGTCATTTGCTATCGCATAGAATGTTTTATTAAAAACATTTAAAAATAATTTATTAAAAAAATTTCATCTGTCATTATGCACAAAAAGAAAAAACATACTTTATTCCAATCTTTCAGTATTTTCCGCACCAGGATACAAAATCTGTTCTAGCGCCCCCTTGTAATCGATCCTATCTTACTAGGAGCATTGTAAGATTTGGTGTTCGTTGTATATAAGTTGATTTGACAACATGGTTGTTCAGAAACATCACTATAAAATTGCAATGACAGGGTTTCCGGCGCTAAAGTGAGCCGAAATTTGTGCTGAACATGTCCATTAAATATTATAAGACGAAAAAAGGATAGTTTTTAATCAATGCTGATTTCATGTTAAAAGTGCTACAAATTCGATAGATAGACATACATATTCATGTTAAACCTGCGTCGAAAATAATGTTATCGATTGATTTTTTAAGAACGCTCGAGTCAATAAGCAAACGATCAAATAACATTAAGAAGAAAGTGCAAATTATCGAATTATTAATGAGGTTCTCATTCTTTATTGTGGTGTTTATTATAACGACCCATCTATTGTCGTCGGTTAGTGCGAGCGAATCATTGGGAAACCCGTATAAAATATTAGGAGTTCACAAACGTGCAACCTTACAAGAAATTCGAAAAGCATATAAAAATCTTGTGAAAGAATGGTGAGTGTTATCAATGAACATATTATTTTACTTTTATTATTATTCGTTATTTTTCTAAATCTGAGGTCATTTTTCTTTTTTTCTGGGTTAGTCTAATTTCTTTTCCTGTGTTACACAAACGATTTAAACATATTCAAGGTACATGCTATTAACGAAAATAAGCTATTTTATATTTAGAATTATACACTTCATTGACATCTTCCTAAAGTACACGAAATGGTTCGGTAATGTTTTATACGAAGAATGAGAATATTATAATTATTTAATTAAATGAACGTGCATAATAATTTATCAGTCGTTATTTTAACTTTATACACAATATTAAAATAATAATTTCTTGCTTCGTAAGATACAATATTATTACACAGTGCGTCCCAGTATAATCGTAGTACGATTCGGACCAATATTTCTTATAAAAAAATAAATCGAAATGGCGCAATCAAATTGTTGTATATTTAAAGTTATTTCGCGAATAAAACCTCTTGAAATATAATTGGTATTTGAATTTATGAATCAATTACATATTCCGAAGTTAACAGAGATGGTAAAAGATCATTGTTTAGAAATATAAATGTGAATATTTTTATTATTCATTCTGGCTCTGTTATCAAATTCTCTGTACAATAATAGATACTCATTCTATATTTATATTTTTAAATAAATCTTAAATTTTGTTTCATTTAGGCATCCAGATAAAACTGACCACCCAGCAGCGGAGAATAAATTTGTTGAAATTACAAAAGCTTATGAGGTAAAATTAATGTTTCAACAAAACATATAATACAAACTATAGTCTTTTCGACAACTTAAAATTTATTATTTTTAGATTTTGACGGATCCAGAAAGGAGAAAGAAATTTGATAATCATGGAATTACAGAAGAAAGTATTCCTAGGCAACGAAGGGATAATAGTCACTTTAATAACGTTTTTGATCCATTGGAAGAATTGTTTGCTAGAAATTTCAAATTTCATTATCAAAATAGAGACATTTCACTCTTCTATAAGATGAGCATCACATATCGGTTTGTATGGTTTTGTTAAAATTAGAAACAAACTATGTCTATACATATAAGCATTGGTGTAAATAATTATAACTAGACATTTGAAACATCTGTATGGTTTTTACAGATCATTTGAAAATGTAATAGTACCAAAAACTTTTCGTACACCTTATCTAATATTGTTTTATTCGGATTGGTGTTTTGCATGTTTGCAAGTAGAACCAACATGGCGACGTTTGATTGATGAGTTAGAGCCATTGGGTCTTGGTTTAGCAACTGCACATGCTGAAAAAGAGTCTGCCTTGGCAAGGAAGCTGGGAATTCACTCGCTACCATGCCTTGTTGTTACAATAGATGGTCGTACTAGTGTATATAAAGAATCTCTTTTTAGCGTTCAAAAAATTGTTGGTGCGTACATTTTCCCTTAATACTTGATTGTAGTTAATATCATGACCTCGCAATATGTCTGAATTAAATATGTTATCTTTGTTTCAGACTTCTTACGAAGCAAATTCCCATATAAATTAATACCTAATATAAATAATAATAATATTGACAATTTCCTCTCAGGATGGATAGATAATCGAATTCGAGCTTTAATATTTGATAAGAAAGAATCAGTACGATTACGATATCTATTCATTGCATTTTATTACAGAGATCGTGTTGCATTTGGTTTTGTTCAGGTATGCATTTTATCTTATTTTTCTTACAATGTTACTCAGTTTCTTATTGGTTTCTTAGATGCATACTTTAATATTAATTTATCCCGTATAGACGGAAATACCAGAAACTGAACCTATTGTTACAAAATATAAAATATCCGTGGATTTGGATACTTTGTTATTATTTAACGAAAATTCCGAGAAACCTATGGCGTCCGTTAGCATGAAAGATATATCTAGTGATACAATGCACAATGTTATTTCAAATAATAAATTCCTCGCTCTGCCAAGACTTTCAAATCAGGCAATGCTAGACTCTGTTTGCCCGCCTGAATGGCTAAGACCACAAAAACGATTATGTGCAGTTTTAATATCGCAACAAAATAGTCCGTTTCATGTCATGGCTAGACATAAATTTAGACAAGCAGCTTTAGAGTCATCCTACAGGTATCTTAAATATTATTTAATACATTTAAATACTAATTAAATGGAGTATCTAAATCTTTATAAATATATTTCTTTCTTATTTATAAACTCGATATTAATTAGTCCATTGAGAACATTGTCATTTTTTATAGTACCAGAGCAAAAGGGTTAATAACATGTAAATGTACATTTACCTACTTTCGGTATTCTGTATTTATTTATAAGACATTTCATTTTACAGTACTGATAGAGTGAGATATACATACGTTTTTAAAGATACACAACCAGAGTTTGTATCAGCATTATCGACAGGAGAGGGTAGTCCTTTAGAACCACTATTACATATTGTTATCATTTGGAGAAGGGATGCGAATCATTTGAAATATGAATGGTTACCTACGGGCTGGATTGAAGCTGCTCAAGATGAGACACAATGGAATGAAACGCGTCGGAACTTAGAGCAAACCATACAAAGATTGTTACGTGCATCTGAAGCTTTACCATATGCCGCAGTTGTAGGAGAATTGGCTGATGAACATGCACAGGTATCCCCTCGAAATTTTGTGGAATTAAAAACAATTCGATAGTTAATTTTATTCAAAGTCGATCATGCAACACGACAATTTTTTTTTATACAGGGTACTGTAGACAAACTTATTGGGAAAGCATTACTTGCTGTAGATTATATTTCAGACAGTCTGACTAAGGATCAGATATTGCCTTTAGTATCGGTAATTGCTACTTTAATGCTAATTGGTGCTGCAGGATATGGAATGTCATATTTAGTGTAAGTAAAGGTTCAGTTAAAACCGGACATTGTGATATTTAAGTACAAATTCAACACTTACTAAAATTTAGATAATATTGCGTGGTATTCATTTGAAGTTATTCATTGCAGAAAATTAGAAGAAGCAAGTATTCAAGCTGAACGCGCTCAATGTAAGGATAACAGTAAATCCACACCATCACAACCACAATTACGATTGCATGAATTACGAGCAGAGAAATATAATGGTTTAGTACGACTATTAAAACCGGGTTGTAGAACCATTATACTATTAGTCGACGTTCAAAGTAGATTAAAATTATTACCAGCCTTTCATAAAGCTATGTGGCCTTATAGGTAGGTTTGATGTTTACAAACTTTAACTACTTAAAACTGTTTGTAGTACGTAGTTAAATTATAGCTAAAAAATAAAACAATTCGTGTTATCGCAGGAAAAATAAAACCCTTATGTTTGGACATTTGTCTCTCGAGCGAGGGTTAGATTGGTATAAAAAATTGTTATCCCTCACTTTGCCAGAACAAAAGGAACTAAATATAAATGCAAAGAATTGTGTCGGCACTGTATTGTCTCTGAACGGGCATCGTAAATATTTTTGCATGTACCATGCCAAACATCCAGAATGCACCAAAGGCAAGGGTTCTAAGGTACGAATTAAATCGAATTCGAAGGCATGTTTATTAAATACAAAAGTGACCAATGTCAGTGACATTTTTCTGCATAGAGAATTGAACGAATGACGAAACAGTTAACTCGGAGAACAGATGATGCAGAGGCTGGCGCATTTATAGGTTTCGACAGTTCTAATGAATCGGATGTTTCCGAAGAAGAGGTATGATATTTTTATGTTTCATATCGTCTGTTATACATATGTGGCTGTTACGTGCACGGTAAACGTAAACTTGCTATTTATATTTTAGATACTTTTTTCTTTTCAATCCAATTCCTTGGAACATTTATAATAATCAAATTTAAAATTATATGTAAATTAACGACCCCTCATAATTTGTGAAGAATATTATATATATTTGTCTCAATTTTCTTTTATATAAAGTATTAAATTCGTTTATACCAATTAGTTTTCTATGTACAAACCTAGCTTTTTGTTTTTCTAGTTTAATTTAATTTAAATTTTGTAAATAGTATTCACGATACTTCATCATAACATGATACACGTTTTCTAATCGATTGCAAAATTAACGAAATTACTTTTCGAATTACAGGGTGGAAATAATATTTTATATCAGGACAATCTTTTGGATGGTTTACCTATGTGGCTGGATAGATTATTTGAAGGTTTAACACATCGTTATTATGTAAATTATTGGCCCGAGTTCACTGCCAAGTAAATGAAATTTCGTATACATTCTTGTAATGTGTATACTTTTTGCAATAGGAAAAGGGATCCAACTAGTCAACAATATCATATGCCATTTAATAATTCTATACAATCTTAAGGATGCATCTTTAATTTCGTGTAACGTTAGGAAATATTCTTTGTACCTTAGGTATTATTTATTGAGTCAATCGTGATTTTTCTGTACACATAAAATTTAAATATTCCATTAACTACACGTAAAACAGATTTTATAAACTGTGGTCATATTCGATTAAATTTTTATAGATCTAAAGTTACATTATTTCCGCCAGTTATCATGAGCAATGAAAATCGTTGTTATTTTTAATATTATTTCATAAATAATTCTAGTCGATGCCATTAAAGACACAACAGTATTTATATTACATGTCTAAATACTAAGCACTGTATATTTATATATTTATAGTACGTCTATAATTTCCTCTTATTCTTCAACGTAATTATATGCCGTGGTATATTACGACTTTTATATCATTACGTTACAATGATTTTTATTTTCTATGCATCATACGGGGTTTGATAAAAAAAAAAAGAAAATATTCTTGGACGCAAATCATAAACTTCAGCGATTGGAGCACATCTAAAATATCTTTTTATTTGTGTAACGCAATTTTAGTTAATATTTGATGTTTTAGCTAGGAATTTGTATACTTTTTACAAATAATATATCAAACGGCATTGCGAGATCACGTATAAATATTTATTATGCTGGAATGTTTGTAAGGCTGCATATATATAGTGATAAAAATTTTATCAAATTTATCATAGAATTATTCTTCCCCAGAGATTTTGTCTGAATACCTATTTGTATTTGTATCCTAAACATTTTTTTTTGCAAACTTTGTATGCGCAGTGTTAATATTTAAGAATACATTTTTCGTCTCTCCTATTAATAGCTATTTATATTGTACATTTTTTTTATTATATATGTTGGCCTGTGATGATTGGCAACAGCTACATTTGTATATTTATCCACTCATTACGACAAGTGAGATAAAAATTAATAATAATAATGATAAATAATTATGTGCTGTATACAGCACATATACAACTTAAAAATATTAAATAATTTATAGTTGATGGAGAGTTACTGATTAATATTGTCATATATAACAATAATATTAAATAATATAAAAACTAGTCCTTTTTGCAGCTACATTTAAGTAGTCCATACTTTTACATCAAACTTTGGGTAATTACAAAGGTTACCGTACTGTCCACTTGAATATTAAGTCGTCGCATAAGTACTGTCATCTTCTGAAATTCGAAAATTAAGAGCAGGAAAATGAAAATGGTAATCCTGTAATTAAAATAATGATTTTCACTTTTTGTTTTAAAGTGGTGTTTTCCGCATCCTAATTATAGGCTTTTAGGTGTAACAGATTATGTACAAATAATACTTACAGCTTTATTGTAAAATTCTTCTTAAACATTCTGTTCCATAACTTACTAATACCGTTAATTAAATTTGCCATTAAAAAGTTACAGCAACTCAAGTAACTAGTTGAAATTGTTCGGTTTATGTAATCATTTTTATATCGATGTTAAATTTTTAATGATTATATAGCCATTAGTAGGTAATTTAAGAATTTTAGATTCGCGTTAGGATGAAACGATAGACGTAGTTCTCTTTCTCCTTGTAAAAAATATTGACAAGGTTGTGCTTTCGTTCATTATATTATTGAGTATCAATTAACAAATATTTGTTTTTATGGGAAGACTTTATTTATTTTAATGAAATGCTGTACAAAGATTGCAACTGCTTTCTACAAACATGAATCCAAGCTGTTTTTGGGTCTCTCCTTTCCTCATTTATCACTGTCATTGTTTAAGAAATATTATAGTCTTCAATAGATAACATTAGAATGACATGAATCATGCGACGACTTAATTATAAAAAAGAAAATACGTTTATGTTAAATATACTCTAATCATGTTTCTTAAGATTATCTTTGGAATTTTTCAATACATAGAAGAGAATTAAACATAAAGAATTGTTTACATTGTGTATACATTCTATGAAGATATTTAAAACATGCTGAAATAAAGATATATATATAACTAAGAATATTTGTTACTCCATGAACGTCGATGCATCTAGCAATTAGTTACATATTTTATTCATTGTACCGTGTATAAAGTTTAAATGTTTTAAAATTGTATTATTCTTATAGAATTTATTAATTAATATAGTATAACAGATTTTCTTTACAGAAAGTCTTATTTTAACAAGAATTATTGCAATTTGTAAAATATTTCGAAAGCTTGATGAAATAATCATTTTTAATACAAAGTATATTAGCGTATTATAAATTAAATTAAAAAATCACTGTAAATAATAAATTTCATTTTACATTATTCTTAATAAAAATACCATACTTGTACTTACACGATCAAAGGGTCTAATATAATATCGCATGATAAAAAATGACTTCGTTTTAAATGAACCACATGCTATTTACATAATTCTTTACGTAATAATACAAAGTACATGAAATAACTATTTAAAAATTGCCTATACTGTAAACAAAGCTTCTTGTACTCGCTTAAACTCTGGAAAAACTTCATACATTACGACTTCAAAAATATCCTGTAAAATAAGTGCACAATTACATAGTTGTTGCATAAAATTTTCATAGATGAGGGTAACTTACATAAAATAGCTGTTTGTTCAGATTCACATTTTGTAAGGAATCAAAAATCTTAATTGCACCTCGTTGACCACTCTGCGCTCCTACTAAATTTGTTAAAACAACTGGTACATTATTTAAAAACTGTCTTCGAGCTTCCCCTCGAGTTTTCAACTTTTCTTCGTCCGTACGAGCAGTCGCTACAGAAACCAAGTGACCGTTTGGCCACCACGATTTTGTAAACAATTGGATATAGTAATGAAGCATTGGTTCCGAGAATATCCATGTAACAGTTTCTCTGATTTGCCTAATATTAAGATTAACCTCATCTATTTTAATTGCATTGTTAAAATGTGAGAAGCAATTATACTGATATACCTGTTTATAGTTCGACCATAGGTCATTTGAACAAAAGTGATTAATGAACGTCGAAGCCACTTAGATCCTCCTCGTAAGTCAAAAATTTCACCTAAAAGCGTATAAAGAGGTTCTGCTATCGTATCTTTGTTAATATTTAAATACCCATCTGTAACTGATCGGCCGCTATCAGCATCATCTAATAACAGTGAGAAATCTTCTTCTTCTTCTTTATCACGAATCTCGTTACTGTTGTTAGACCTGAAATCAATTTTCTTGGCAAGCCCCCTACACAAGTTGACGGTTATTTGTAAATTATTAATACGTATCACGTACGTTTTAAACAGCGTTGACAATGAAAATCGTGATTTCTTAGGTGATGGTGTGGCATATTTTAAATGTTCCGAACTTGGACTGAGAAATGTATACAAAGCTTCGCTTTGATTCAATTTTTCATCTTCTAAAACATACTAAGAATAATGAATGTAGCAGTTAAAGTATTCATATTGAACAATATTTTATCATATTAATAGAATAGTTAAGAAATTTACATTTAAATATTTTTGTATTTGTATCTTAGCTTTGTCCAAGGTATTTTTATCGGATTTTCCAAAAAATTTTAAAGGCTGCGATGGTAAATCTAGATTTTTGACGTTGGGACACAATTGACGTAGTTTTCTGTGAAGATCTTGAAAGTCTTGTAATTTTCTAAGAACGACCCAACCACTGCATATACTTTCGGTATTATCTTCATCTTCTACCATGTGAACAACTAACACAAACTGTGGAGACTCTCCGTTATCTGGTAGCTGTTTTAATAATTGATTGTTTAATAAAGCTGTGCTAACATGACACAATTTGTTAGGTAAATCATAATAATTTACTTCTGCACTTTGTACTTCTGCTCTCCAATGACTCAAATGTTCTGCCCACATTTCTGTATGTGTTAAATGTGCCTCAAGTTGTCTTTTCTCGCTTTGTAACCATTCAACTTCTTTAGCTAAGAAATTTAGAACCTTGCTTTCTGGTTTTAAAGACGATCTCAGTGCTTGAAATGCTTGCATTTTATTATTTAATTTCTCTTGCAATTGATCTAACTTGCTACGAGCATAGTTCGAATGTTCACCAACAAACAAAGACATATTTTCAGATAACATACCATTCCCCAAACAAGGGTCCTGTACTAAATCTAAAAGTAAAAATTGTATAAATTATTATTTGTTAAAGTTCTAATATTATACGACTTTTTACGAAAATTGGTATACTAGCCATCTGTTCTTTCATTAAGCAACGCTTCTTGCATACTCTTGTACTGTTCGCTAACAACAAACGAAGGATAATACTTTTCTTCTAATGTTTTGACGACGCTGTCTTGGACTTCGTAAAATACATTGGGCCCTATATCCCCTAGCAAAAAGCTTTCCATCTTTTTTCGTATAGCTTTATCGACTTTTATTTCAGCTGTAGGGGAGGTAATATAAGTGTAAAATATTTCGGCACCTAAGTGATGCAAATTTGACTTATCTGCGCTACGTAATTTTTGTACAGCTGCCCAATAGCCAATCAAATCTTGACTAGCGACTTGTTCAAGAAATTGTGAAAGATATCGTCTGCCTATTACATTGTCTAAAATATATTGCAATGGCAAGATTTTTTCATCTGCAATCATTGTTGCGTCAGTAACATCGCCCTCCTGTAAAATATTATTGTTAAATACTGAATTGCTATTCTATTATTTAACAAACTAACTATTTTTTTGTTACCTGAACAGGACATCCATTCCATCCTAATGATTGCATGTGACATTCACATGTATTTTTAGCGTATGTTAGTTGACTGATATACCTCTTCAATTTTCTAGCTTGAATGGCATCTGATTTTCCAAAGACATTATTGTCTGGATCCAAACCTTGCGCTCTTTTAACATTTTGCACCGTTGTAGCTTGCATAATTTCAGTAACAATATTATATCTGAT
This sequence comes from Nomada fucata, assembly GCA_948146005.1. NCBI lineage: Eukaryota > Metazoa > Arthropoda > Insecta > Hymenoptera > Apidae > Nomada > Nomada fucata. Next base: position 8,377,680 of record OX411275.1, on the reverse strand, counting down.
ATGTTTCAAAACTTCCAGATCATTGGAACTCTTAATCATACGAATAAAATCTTCAAACGATTCAGCATACTCATAAGTTTTTCTGTGCATTGCTTCTGCGAGCTGTTGCTGATCAATATACGATAAAATTTTCAGATTAATGTAATCTGGATTGGTTATTAAATCTATTGCTGGTTTTAATACTAAACAAATAAAAGGATATAGGGTGAAATAAACATTCCGTATATAAATTCATAATTAAGATAAATGCACTTTGTTTTACTTACTTTTACACGCAAGAACTTCCCTTAACAAATATTTCATTGGTACAAGAGAATAACTTGGTGGTAATAAGTATAAAATATACAGTTCGCTGATTTTTCTTAAGTAATCTAATTCAGCTGTAGGTGACATTAAATGGGCTGATAAAATAAATACTGGATCTTCTCCCTCTGATCTATTTATAGTGGTAATTTGTGTTTTGTAATTATTTGTCAAGAATTATAATTAGAGAAAACTTAATCCACACACTAGAGAAAATATTGTAAAAAAGGATATATAGTTCAACTTACGAAGCAGTTTGAGCGAGTCTAATCTTTTCAAAATGAAAAGTAATTTTATTTACTATATTACGAACAACAAGTTTGGTGTGATCCAATTTTGATAAACGATCCTGAAGAGTTTGAATTGCCCCCCACATGTCTTGCTTCATATTATCTAGTATTTGTTCAGAATTAAAAGCCAATTCATCTAGCCAAAGGCCAACAAAATCCTGGAATATTAAGTCCAACAAGTTCTGCAGCCCTCCGTCAACCAAACGTGTAAAGACCAATGGATAGCGTGCATGTTTCTTGGTGTTTGAAGTTTTAACAGCATATCCTTTCTGAAATAATAGTGCAGAAAATAACATGAATGAAAAATTTTCAAGGAGTCAATGTACTTATAAGATAACACGTAATATATATTTGTATTTGCGTGTATAAAAGTATAAAAATAAAATAATCCATTCTGCATAAAATGTTTTTAGAGATGCGTGAGAGATATTTTAAATACAGTAAGAGTTATGGAACTAAAATTGTCACATTTATACCAATAGAACAGTTCTTATCATCGTATTAGTAACATTGGAGTTTAACAAACTGGAAGATAACGAAGGAACAATAAAAGTAAAGCACAGATAGGGAAAATACTTTGATAAGAAGTAGATCTACAGATATGTAAGAAAAAGGAAGCAGCTTCTTAAAAACAACCCTTATCTTATCTGTACATGAAGTAAAGAAGTATAAAAATTAATACCATAAATAATCGTTTAAATGTTTTAACATTTATATTAAATCTTTTCATTTCAATTGAATTACTTTCAGTGAAATAAATAAAACTTAGCAATTAATGGTTGAAATAGCTGAATAATGTTTAATTATCCCGCACCATTAACAAATTATGAAAAGCATCCAATTCTGCAACTGTTTTTATAGTGGTTGCACCAGTTTGGTGCTTCGGAGATAGAGCGATATTTATGAATATCACAATTAAACATCCCAAAAAGAAACATGATACGGTTAATACACCGAAAACATAACACCATAATATATTATTCCAATAAAAGATCGCTGATATAATTGGTATATACAGAATACCGATCCACATGGTTTTGAAATTTCAATTCTGATCGCGTGACAATAAATATTACACTTGTAACTTCACATTTGGGTAAACGTTTCGTTTGCACCTTAAAAAGAAGGAAACGATATCAACAATGCCGCCATCGTGAAACATATATCTATAAGTTCGAAAAAGCATTCGTAATATAACAATTATCTATCTGTGTTCTGAAACTCATGTAAATTCAGCAAATGTCAAATATGTGAAATGTCTATTAAAATTGCACAACTATATATATACGGGGGTGTTTAAAGATTATAAGACATTTATGTGTTTTAAAAACATTGAGTCATATAACTGTAAATTATTGTATAATTATATAGATTTATTGCTGCATATATTGCGAATATATGTTCAATATCAATTTATTAGTGTAAGAAAATAAAATGTTTAGTAGTTTATTCTGCGATTCAAAAAGTACATATATTAATCATGGATAATGAGTAATTAACTATTTTTCGCCGCAAATTTAAGTTATTCGGGGAGTGTAGCAGGAGCCGCATAACCAGAGTTAGTAAACTGTTTTCCGTATTTCTCCCTCAGTCTTCTTGCTCTTTTTAGCAAAGAACTCCACTCAGATCCTATATTCCTATTAACTTGCGCCGATTTTCAGCAGAAAGTTATGATCCCAATAAATGGTACCAGATTCATTACAGTGTAATTACACCAACTAGGGTACGTATACAGTGGCTATTGCGTCCACATTATGTAAATTTAGTTGTGTGTGCATGTTTTCTGGAAAATCTTATGCTTACGAAGTATATCAAATTTTTGTATAAGTTTTAGTTGTAAGATGCATTCAAATTAGGTTTTAAGAATAGTTCTTTGATCCACAAGTGTCATATTTAAATTTCTCAAACAAGTAGTACCGTGGCAGAACTTTTTGCGCAAAGTTCTAAAGCGGAAAACTTTTAAAAATAAACCTACGCCACAAATAATTACGCAGTACTCAAAACTAAATAGATTGAACAAAAATAGTAGGAGTTAAAGGGAAATCACAAAAACAGATTTTGAATTTCATGTTAATAATTGGGCACAAATCTGTTATTTGCCTTTACATTCGAAAGAAAACGATAATGAGTCAAAAATTAATTTTATTGTCCCTATATTAGTGTTTAAATATTAATGGTTAAATTACGATGTAATCTTTGCTGTAAAAAACGATTACTTGGAAGAAAAATACCGTAGAAAAAAGCAATTTCATTATTTTTTATTTTACACGTATGTATGTAAACATTGCTTCGCCATTCAACATAGTTAAATTGGAACAAGGAAAAGAAACAGAATGTTGTAATCGTCCTTGTTTCGTGTACAGCAACCTTATCGTATAATGAGGTTTTTCACAATGTATGCAGAAGGTTGTAATGCATCTATCTAACAATGAATCATTATGTTACGCGCCAAATATACAGGCAATGTGAGGCAATAAGAACTATTATCTGAAATAACACGGTTATTATTGACGTTATCCAAAACAGTTTTCAATAAATTATGTTGTATTCGAGGGGGCTAACTAGATGTATGCATTTTTACTTTTGCGCTTTTTATTTATTAAGACACCAAGGTGAGATTCAGTTTTATAAATGGCAATGCATATTTCGTTACACCTATGTTGTAGCTGATAAAATGACAAATTCAACGACCTATGACAAGGTGATATTAAGTTGACCATATATTACAAAAAGTGACACGTATTATAAAATAGATTTTATAAGAAGTTTAATTTGATTTAAGCAAGAATTTTGAAATAGAATGATTATTCGAAATTTATATTTCCCGAAGGAAAAGTACAGAAAACTCGAAGGACCTTGATGACAATGTTTATTTTTCAAATATATTAAAATATAAATTTTTTAAATATACGCTTGTGCTAAAAATGAATAATTTTACATGCTATTGTAATAAAGTAATTAAGTCCTGCACAATTCAAATCAATAATACCGATGCATATTTTTTAAAGAATAATATAGTTGTAATTATTAATTGTTGTATTTTATGTATGAGCTACAATACAACTGCACCAAAGTATTCACGTGACACAATGTATCAGCACGCGCTGACATCGTTAAAATGCAAATCCTTAAAAACTGGAACTCTTTTTAGTTTTATTTTGCAATTTTCTCTGTTTACTTGTCCCCTTTCGAACGACCATTGTTACCTACTAAATAAAAATGACAAGGCAAGTCTCGTGGGAAATAGCAATAAGAAAAATAACCCGATGAAAATAACGATACATCAAACAAAATACGAAAATTTTACAGAAGACGAAAAAGAATAATGTTAAAAGAATAAAAGTGAATACAATTAAATGAATCAATATGTCGAATTAATGAGTTCGTAGGGTAAGAATCGACAGCTTTTAAGGGAAATAAGATTCAGTAGTAGTTATCAGTGCCTCCATTACAGTGGCAATGATATTCTTAATCAAAAGAGTACCAGTTGAAGTGGGAAAATCGTTCTCCGCATATTTCCCTCGAACAAATCATCTGTTCTTACCGTACTTTCGATTTCCAAAGCAATAGTATAACGCGAACGCTAAAGGTCGGAAACAACGCGGGATAAATGATACATACATTATGGGCATTTTATCAACTACCCTGAAGCAACGGTTTACTATAAAACACTGACGCTTTTAATTTCAGTGATCTGTTTCGTACATAGCGTCATGTCGTCGTTCTACAGACTTCAACTATTCCAATTATTTACCTTCAATTTCTTCTTGGTATTAGCGTTTAACAAATCCGACATTAAACTAAACATTGCGCTTAAAACCGTAAGTTTATTATGTCTTTATCTTTAGATCTTAACATTTAATTGTAACTGGGCAATCTTTGTCAACATTGGCAGATTTCGTAATTTATAACGTAATTAAACCGCAGGTTTAAATTTACAACCGTAATTTTATCACTATTGCACTTTGTATGTAAATTATAACTTGTAAATTATAAATTATTGCATCGAATATCGTAGAATTTTATGATTTATTACAATTTTATTTTCTATCGTCATTGTTAATTTTTGAAACTATATATACTTATTACTATTATCGATACTCAAGTATGATTTTTAGTTGAAGGAAGTAAATCTGTGGAATGTATTTAAAAATTGTAATTTTTTGATTAAATCAATAATTATACGTATTAATGTTTATATAATGATTTTCTGTTCTGTCTTCATTATACAGCCTGATGTGGTACGCAAGCACGGCTATCTGGTAGAAATTCATAATGTCGTTACAGAGGATGGTTACATTTTGGAAATTCATAGGCTTGCATGTGGACGAATTGACTGTAAAAAGAATTTTCCAAACACGAAGCGGCCGGTATTAATACAGCATGGTTTATTAGGCAGTTCTGCTGATTGGATTCTTATGGGACCAGAAAGATCATTAGGTAATTATATTTAAAACAAAAATGTTTATATTTAATGTCGGTACCTATACAATGAGGTTTTGATCGTATTTTTTTAATTTTCTTTATCTAAAGAAAACTACATCTATTTCAAAGATAATTAAACGAGCAAGTAAATAAATAAATATGTTTACCGAATTAAAAGGAATATGCAAACTAAAATAAAAGTAGCACAATGTACAATGAAAGATTATTTTCTGCATCTGTTTATTTTATAATTAGTCCTTGTTGGTATGTATCGGACTACCGTTTAAGACCCGTGCATTTTTGTGACATACTTGTGCAATTCTTTATTGTGTCAAGACCGCAGGTCGTGAAAGTCACTTTAAAGCTCGAATATTTTTTCGGTAAAATATGATGTAACCATTGCTTGTAACTGAAAGTTTACTTGCTAATTAATTCGACAACTCACCTGCAACACCTTTATTATCTTCGAACGCCAGTAATTAACTTTATACTGTAAATTGAGTGAAATCCTTTTTAGCAAATACTTCTCAAATACATGTCGAATAAAACTTTTACAAATATTTATTTTTATATTATATTTAATAAGCCAGTTTGTTAAGTTTATAAATATAATTGGATCGGAATAATAGAATTCCTTAAGTAGTATTAATTACGATGGCAATAGCAAAATTATTATATTTAAACCAACTTATTAAATTAAATTACATTAATAATACTAATCTCTTTCACCGTTAATTCCTTTCAAGTTTTTTAACCTTTTAAAGATTCCATCATAATTGCAGTTTTCATTATAAAAGTTATTATGATGGATTCATATCATAATTCGTCTGTCTATTTTATAACATCCATTGTACGACTGTATTAATTGAAATGAACATTTAGAAATATTTGATGAACATATTTTAGACTAATTTTCTTGCTATTGTATTGCTATCGATCTTTCGAAATTATTTTTCCGAACCCACTTATAAAAGGGCGAATGGTTTAAAGTATAACAGTGTTCGTTTATAATGTTATTATTTTTAGCATATATGCTGGTAGATGCCGGGTACGACGTATGGCTTGGAAATAATAGAGGAAACATTTATTCAAGAAATCATACATCGATGTTACCATCGGAGAAGCGTTTCTGGAATTTCACGTACATTTACATTTAACAATCATTTTCCTTCATTTTCCGTTTTTCTTGCTTTCTTTTGATTTTTAATTTTAGTTACCACGAGCTTGGTATTTATGATATTCCGGCCATAATTGATTATATACTCGATAGAACTAATCGGGATAAACTTTACTATATCGGTCATTCACAAGGAACTACACAATTCTGGGTAGCCATGTCGCAAAAGCCTAACTATAATGCCAAAGTTAAACTAATGATCGGCCTTGCACCTGTAGCTTTTACCAGCAATATACGTGGACCAATTACAAAACTCGCTAAATTATCATATCTTGGTGTGGTAAGTTGCATGGAAATCTTTGCGTAAGTGACTCGAATGGAACTATCGGTGTGTCGTATTGATTTTCAAGTATCTATTTGAATCGCCGTGTTTTGTTAAATGCTCATGAAGTAATGTATGCTTTAAGCTTTAAGTAGTAGGTTGTTCAACAAGTGTTAGCCATTTTTATTTTTCAATCAACGTTTCCATGGACTCTTTTTTTACGAATTTATTTGCGGAGGAACGTATTCTAATAGGTTTAAGTTGAAACTGCTATGTATTAGCAAATACACGAAATATGTATGTATATCGTTGGAAATCATATTTCTATGCATTTTCATATTTGGTGTACATTTTGCACTATTTCTAATTACTACTTTTTTCACCTTTGTTACCGCGCTTGTAGATTTCACTGAAATAATATATTTGTTCGTACAGTTGGTGGGAGAAACATTCGGTTATCCTGAAGTACGAACGCGTTATACTTGGGAAAAGTTCGTATCCAACATACTTTGTCAAGATACAGCACAGATCTTTTGCAATAATATCTTATTTCTCGCCAGTGGATTTACGCAGAGGAACTTGAGTGCGGTAATAATTCAATTAATTGCCATATCGAATTACATTTAAAAAAAATTGGTTACGGAATATTATAACATGATTAAACATCTCAGTGATCCAGATAGGATAACACGAACGTTGGCTTGCCAAAAATTTCGAATCTCTAGATATCACAATTTTACTAAATATTAGACTTGTCTAGTTTTTGCACCAATGCCTTCAATTACAAGATCGCTATTTGAAATCGTCCTATTACTGCATCAAAGTGAAAGGAAGCAAGTAAATGTTACAAGCTTGGCACATTGGTATGGTATTCGCCAGCTTATGCGCAGTCTTTTACAAAAGTTTACTCTTCCATAAAATTATATTGTTTATAATAACATAGATTCCATATAACACTTCCCCGCATACTTATTGATATTGGTCCCGCATGTAAACAACCTTTTTAGGGAAAAACAACGTTTAAAAAAAAATACACTTACTGCGTTTTGAAATCCGCATACAGAACATTGTCCTGTACAAAACTGATTATTTTCAGTTAATACGCCCGAATTTTTACCAGTTTAGTAATGGTTCAATTTTACAGTTTCCTCGTTTACAGTCATTCAAATAAAATTCATTTTTCTTATCTGTACTGCTTCTTATACAAAAGAAGCATTCCAATAAAATTGGTTTAGAATCATGCAAATTTTTTACGTAGATGAATCTGACAACAATTATGAACCATGTTCCCGCTGGTGCTTCTTGGAAACAGTTAGTTCACTTCGGCCAGGGATACGTGCATCCTGGTAAGCATGCATATATTAGTATTAAATGTGGATATCGTTGAAAATGAAGAAAATAATGTGTGTTTTCCTTGTTTTTTTAATACATTTTTTAATCTTCAGATCACTTCAGACAATTCGACTACGAGAATGCAAATAAGAATTATCGATTTTACAACTCCCACGAGCCACCTGAGTATGAATTAAACAAAGTAACTGTACCAGTTGCACTCTTCAGCAGCGATAACGATTTACTTTCAACGACAATGGTAGTGATATGATATTTTCTAACTACAACAGTAATATAAAGTTTAAGATGAAACCTCATATATTTCTATACTATAGAAGGAAATTAAATTACACAGTCATAATTATATATAAACTAATAAATCTGCCATTATCATTGTTTTTCCAGGATGTCGATCGTTTGAAAAGAAAATTGAGTAATACCGTGTACCATACAAAAGTGCCCATTGAGTCGTTTGGTCATTACGATTTCTTATGGGGAATATCATCGGTATCCAATGTATTCGTTCCCGTATTAAAATTATTGGAGCCCTATGAATAAGTTCTATAATTATATAACATCTAAACATATGGAAATGTAAAAAAAAAAATAACAGAAATGGTATAATAAAAATAAGAATATTTACTTTTGAAGTAAACATTGTTAAAATAAAGCTGTGTCATTTCGATATTATTCAAATATTCGACATCGTTGGGTTTAAAATGCTATCATTAAAATTTATTTATACAGAATATTACAGATAAATGATACTTGTCAGATATGAAACATAAGTTAAAATTTATAAAAATGTTAATAATGTTATGGTATATATAATAACACTTTACAACAACTTAATGTATGTAATTATTAACTATTAGTATTACTAGTTAATGTTTCATTATCATAAAAATGAAGAAATTTCGAATTCTCTTTTTAGTTACTCGATAGAACAATCGATGAAATGAATTCAGTTGCATTTATACTGTTTGATCTTCTTCTATATATTTCATAACAAACAAAGCACGCTATACAAATCTGTGACTTGAATTATACAATTAATTGTTTCTTTATACTTTTATGAAACAAAAGGTAAATACACATTACGAAAAAGCTAATTTCTTCTTTCTGGACTATATAATTAATATTTTATCGATAACGGATACTTTTCAAATCTTTTTACTTAAAATTAGTAATTACATCAGTGTACAAACTCGTTCTTCGACCGTATATAATTTCAGCGTGATAGAAAACTGAGTTTTGAACAAGGCTTAAATTGTAGAATTCCTTTTATATATTTATATATTTCTTTTATGTATATAAATGATAACAAGCATTCCCTTTTCATTTCGAGCGCTAACAATAGAATAAATAACATATAGATCGCGCGTACTACAATTCTAACTTCATATAGTCTTTAATTGCATCAATAGCCATTTTTTCTAAATATATCCTTTCTTTAATAATATTCTTGGAACTGCCGTATGGAACATATATTTTCCGACACACGAAAATTATTCTTTTCTCTTTCTACGAAGCAATACCGATGAGATAATGAAAAGATATTTTAATTTTGTTTTAACAACAACACGGTAACTGTACACTGGAGTAATAATAATAATGACGATAATGATGATACTGATATTACTAATGTTAATAACAATAATATTATTGCATTATTTTATAACAACATTACTATTATCGTCAAATAATTACAATATTTAGTTACACATATGGAATATTAAAATTATACATATATATATTCAACATATGTATATCTTTGCATAATTGGAATAATAAAAACAGTTACATTTATCTTTAAATTACGTACATGCATAAATATATATAAACTTAGTTATACAGGGCGAGGCATTTAAAATGAAACCATAAAAATACAAATTTATATGATAATGATTATCGTTTTTGTTCGCAAAAGATGTATTTCTAAACTTTGATGTATCAAGCAGTCATTAGGAAGTAATACATTAACTATGGAAGATTAAATAATCAAATATTTGTTTGTAATATTTATGTTAGTTATAGTACTATATGAAATTGTTTGTTTTACGTAAAATCTCAATCATTGTTAAGCATATTTTAAGGTTTATGGAATATGTGAATATCTATTTAGTGTGGCGTTTGCTATATTTTTCACGCTAGTAGTCCCGAAATTATAATTTGATTTTAGTGTTCATTGGTCTGTTTTATTTGTACATAAACGAATACTTATTTTGAATGGAATTCTTTATTATTCAATAATAGAATCATGATTTGTATATTTATAACAAAACATAGGCAGAGATAATACTTTTCCTTAAAACATTCTTCAAAACAGTTTAGCAAAAAAGAATAAGTTAAATATTATGGATAGAGTTATGAGACTTATATTGAAAAGCTATTTTAAATACAAAACTTATTATCATATGATACAAAATAGACAGGTAAACAAATCTTCCTTCAATAAAACTGGAAATTATTCTGGAATTTACACTTTTGTTACTGTACTATATAAACAATATTTAAAAATGTTCAATAAAAGAAGTTGTTAATAATTTTTCTTTTCATTAAGGATAATCTAGTGGTATAATTAATTAGTTCGTAAGTAGAAATTATAAGGTATTTTATATCGTCGTAAATATTTGATCCCTAATCATGATTATGATAATCATGAAAAAATAAGTTTCGGTACCTCCATAATTATTGCAGTTCTATATTTAGAAAATGTAAATATATGATTACGGTTTTCTATTGAAAATTCATCTATAACGCATACTTTTTATGCGTTTCAGTTATCTGAATCGTTTATTCAGTCTTCTGTTAACTTCTGTTAACAAAATTTAAAACAAAGTTTTGAGTATGACAAAATAGTCAATAGCTATTAAAAGTTATACTGATATAAGCAAGTATTTTAATATACTACTAAATACATATCTATGAAAACAATGATAAATGTACCGCATGTACGATATGTCGAAAGTACGTACTCTTTTCTTACCATTTTCTAAATGTAGTTATTCAACTCATTTTATAAATACAACTTATATAAATGGTATGGTGAAAATATTTTGTATACTTGGTATATAATGTTACTTCCTAATTAGACGTTGGAAGTGAACAATATTACAGCAGATGTTACACAAAGAAAACATTATACCTCAATATTATTTCTCAATATACTAAAGTTACATGAAATTAAATGATATGATACTCATAGTAATGGTTAGAATTGTTTAAGACAAGAGTTTTACTTTGATTCACACTGATTAGTCTCAGAAATCGTAATTGAAAATTGTAGAAATGAAAATGTCTCACTCTGCATAGTATATTATACATATTCGGCATGTTAAAATTGAAGGAATGTCACTAATTTTGTATAAAACTTTTTATATAAGGTGATTTGGCAATTTCATTTTCGTGTGTGCCCTTAATCTAAATTCCTTTCAAGTTATCCTTAATTTTATGTCAAACCTGTATTAACTTTCTATTTTATTTTTAACCGGAATTTTCAACGTCTTCCCATGCTTATAATAATCACACGAACGAACAACTATCAACAGTGAATAATTTTGGCACACTGTAGTAGTTGCAAAATAATTGTAACTGTATCATTGTTTTGTTGGAAAATAATTAGAGGGTTTTTTTAAATTAAGAATCTCTTTACAAGATTGCACAAAATTAAGAGTTTGTATTACGTATTTGAAATATATTCAATGATTCATCAATGAAACTCTATTTTCAACTTGGTTTGCTAAATTCTATTGTCAGAAGAAGTATTAATAAAATAATAATACGCATCAAATTTCATTACATGCCTAATCATATGTGGGTGGATATAATCTTTGCAAATTACAAAAGATATGGCAGTGGAAGACCTTTTATTTTCCGCCTCTATAATAATTATTATCAGATAATAAAAATTATTAAAACCTACAATTGAATCTATGAAAGTATGGAAGTAGTACTTATAGGGAATATAACATCAAGCCTGTAATGAAATTACAGGATTTAATATACGCAAAAAGGTTTTTAATGCTTTGTGCAATTTTAGCTTTTAGGATATCGGAACTTAAATAAACCTACTACTTCATAAGTTTTGAAGTATTTTTTACTTTCCCTACCCTTCAAAGAAATCATTTTACAGAGATTCGTTAACATAATTTTATTCGTAAAACGAGCTTTGTACCAAAATTATTACTGTATAACTTTCACGTCCTCAAAGCACAAACAGAAACATTTGAAAAAGTTTATAATACTATATTGTGATGTGATTAAGTATTCTTTTTTTCTTTTTAATATACATAGCAATCAACAGTTTCCTTTTAGAAGTGTCCACTAACATATTATAGCTTTAAACTGTACGTACAAAAAAAAAGAAAAAAATATATATATGTATACGTAGAAAGAAAAGTTAGTTTCTTTAGAAATTTTATACCTACGTTCGTTATATTTCTTGCCAAACGTAATTAATCTATAATATACAGTATTTGTCTTAAATAGATGTTAGTTCGTTAGAAATATTTTGTTGCTATTGTTTTAGAGAATACGTTCATGCAAGCGGTATAGTAGATCATACAATGCTCGTAAATATTAATAGAACGACTGCACAACGGAATGACATATTATCTACGAGATTAATCGAAGCAGTCAGGTACATTTTCCGTTTTAATACATTTCTCTTCTAAAAATAGCTGGAAATAATATCCATTAATACGTTTAAGTTGCAGCACCATATGAAAGAAGAATTCAACACGATTGTATAACATGTGGCGCAAATTAAATACATTTTCTTTTACCAATACTTAACACCAGGATTCTGTAAACTTCAACATTGTTACAGGTTTTCAAATCTCTTGCGATCTACAAAATTTATATTAACTATTGATTAGAGGCAATGTTGTAATATTAAACAAGCCTTATTTAGCTTAATTTAATGGAAGGCAAAACATTTGCTTTAAGAGCCCTTTCTTTGGACTTTCATCTTCCTCATCGTCGTAATTGTGTTCGTCATAGTTACTAATGATGTCATTGTTATTGCTAGAGCCGTACGTAACGTCTGTGATACTTAGAGAACTGGAGCATATCGGACTCTCGTATCGGAATGGAAAAGGTGGTGATAACCGATATTCGTTATAATTATTGTCGTTCTCCATCTCTTCAGAGTATGTCATTAAAAAAACATTGTTATGATAACCTCGATTTTTTGAGCTGATGTTCAATAGAGGATTGATTCGAAGCTTCGAAAGCTTATCTTGCAATTCATACATGTAACACGACTGTAATTGTTGCTGATTTTGACTGTGACGTGGCACAATAACGAGCGGTTCTTGTCACACGCAGTCTTCCAGAGACATAAGTAATGGATTCACATACTCGAAGCCCTCAAATTCACTTTGATCAATCTTATCGATTACTCTCCTGCAAAATATATATCTTCTTGTAGCCATCATTTTCATGAAATATTTTGGATTATTATTATTATTATTATTTTAATAGAACTTACGAATCATCGGGTGTTAAATGAACTGGTTCATCTGTAAACTCTGGTGGGAAGTTTGCTAAGTCACGGTCGGAATCTAAGCGTGGCTTATAAGGTGGTGTTACTTGTTTTTGCTCCAGCTGAAATATATCATGGGAATATTCAGTTTGTAATATAAATTATTTGTATAAATAATATGTTCTTATACGATTAGTGTAAAAATATTGTGAGGCATTTGAAATACGCAAGCCTCGAAAGTGATATGCTTGGTAAATGAAAGGTGTACAGGCTGAGATGGAACAACAACTTGTAATCTAATTCAGATCAATCACATCCTTATTTGTTTTGTCACCAAGCTAACAAAAATCAAATTAAAATGGACTGTTATTGTCTCAATATATTTTAACACTTTGCGAATGATATATACATATGGTACAAGTATTACCATTTCCCAATCGATCGCCTTGAAGAATGGATGAGCAACGATATCGAGGAAAGCGGTTGGCCTTTTCCCGCAGCCTAATCTTTCAGTAGGATCTTTGCAAAGGAAACCTTTCAGCACGGAAGCTGCTTTAACTGATAATGATCTCGGTATACGAATTGTTTTCTGTAAAATAACTTGAAATAGATAATCTTCGGTGTTCTGGTCTGGATTTTCCGAAGCACCCGCAATGTCGAACGGGCTGCGACCTGCGAGCATTTCATATAGAAGCACACCAAGTGCCCACCAGTCTACAGAGAAACTATAATCTTCTCCCCGCAATATTTCAGGTGCAATGTAATTTGGAGTACCACAGAACGTTGCTGTTGTGTCACCCTCTCGGACACCTTCTTTGCACATGCCATAATCAGTCAATTTGACGTGCCCTTCATGATCGAGTAATACGTTGTCCAACTTTAAATCTCTGTATATTATACCTGAGTGAAAAAGAAAATAGTAAATTAAAATATATACGTATATATGCAGATCATGAGGACCTAAGCATGACCGTTAGCATGACGCTAAGGGCGTTTTATAAGCTTGATACCATTTGAAATAAGTAAATTTTCTTCACTGCTTTCCACGTGGAGTATCAAAAACTCGAACTTATACTGACATTGAATTTAATTTTCATCATAATCTATTTTTATATTTTCCGTATTTAGTACCTACGTGTGGCTTGATATAGTTTTATATTTTCTTACGCGTGTAAAAAATGTTCTTTACCTTTCTCGTGTAAAAAGTTTAAGGCGAGACTAATTTCAGCTGCATAAAATCGGGCATGCTCTTCAGGAAGACGACGTTGTCTCTGCATATGGAACATCAGATCACCACCACGCACGAACTCAATTACGAAGAACAGACGAGAGGGTGTTTGAAAGCATGAGTGAAGTCCCACGAGGAAAGGATGATTCGAGGCGGTTTCAAACACGTGCTTCTCTGTTTGAACCCAATCAATGTCCTCATCGTCAGTTACTAAGGCTTTTTTTATCACTTTCATCGCATAAATCCTCTTCGTACGCTTTAATTCAACCATCAAAACTTTTGCGTAGGAACCACGACCGATTACCCTAATTAGTTCGAAATCGTTTAATGAGTACTGCCTCTGCATATCATTCGAATTATCCGCATCGTTTAATGTATCCAACGGTAACTCCTCCCTCTCTTCACTTCCGGTTCCTAAAAAACATACAAGAATTTGTAGAACGATACTGAATTTAATTTTGCCTTATTTCGATATACCTTTCGAACAACCAAAAATCATCTGCTTGTGCGTAAAGAAATATTAAGATTACTGTTTAACTATAAATAATAGGCAGTTGTCTTCGAGATTAAATTCGATTAAAAATGATCAATAGTATGATACAATCAGAAATATTTATTGCATTTTTCCAAATAGTGAATGTTCTGAAAATTGTATGGAAGCTTATTTATACTCTGCTATTGTGAGTTTTTAATAAGAGACAAAGAGCTAACATCAGATTCTCACAAACTTCTGAGCTAGCAATCTCTCTGATGTTTTCTTTGGCATCTCCAAACAACTATTCACAGTATCCAGAAAATGTCTTGAACATCTTGCTATTATACCTGTATTCGAAAGCTTAAGTTAATAGCAATCATTTTTGGGCAGAGGTTTTGAAATCTGTTCAAGAACTCAGTTAACCGATGTTAGATCGAGAAAATGAGAATTTTGATTTTCAACAGTGTTGTTCGAATTAAACTGTAATGACAATTATGTCCATTACTGATCTTTTTAATTTTACGTCTGTCTTCAAGGCGAATAAGGTGTAATTTATTCTACCGATCTAAATGAACATGAAAATGCTCTTACGATTACGTGAATGCTCCACGACGATTGGCGACTCTGAGATCTCATCTTCGAGATGAGCTACCGGGCTGCATTGAACGGAATCAAGCTGTTGTTGATCGCCGTTTCTGTCGATCGTTTGGGATTCTGTGCTTGTTATCTGTTGTTGTTGTTGTTGTACACTCAGGCATGGCTTGCGTACCACCTTGTGGCATTTCTTGTGTACCAGCAGCTTGCATTGAATGCACTTGAACCCCTGCCGACCTAGTCCCCATATCCGATCCTGGCAGAACGCGCAAAACGCTCGCTACGAAAGTTACAGAACAAATTTAATTGCAACATTTCTTTGTTTTATTCACTGAATACAACCCGATTATCCTATATGCAATATTGAGAATAACAAGGACGCAAGGTAACGTAATAAAAAGTTATAAATTACTTATACATTTCTGGTTCAACTAATGAAACTTATATTTCTAAATTATTTTTTAAATATAATAAGATTGTTTCTTTGCCTGTAAATTATTAAATGAATTAAAAAATAGTGCTTTCCTTTCCGGATACTTCTAGTTCCTTATTGTTCCAATTAATGAAATTTTCAGACTTTGGTAAATGTTAAGCAATAAAATTGCGCATTGAAAGGGGATGTAGATTCTTCGAGAAAATAAAAGTTTACTGGACTTTCATTAGGATTTTCCAAGTGTGTTGATAATTACCTGCAAACAATCTATCTTTTCTACATATACATCACTTACTTGCACTAAATAATTGTACATTATAATACAAGAAATTAGTAGTTGCTACTTATACATCAAAACATTAGACAATTTCTACCGAAATGAAACTTCCACATCCTCGTCCGTTTTACACTAAACGTTACACATTTCTCATTCATCTCGCATAATGACACAATACAGACCTACATCATTCTCATTCTTAAGCATTCAAGGGGAGTAATACCATCGGAATTAAGAATCAACGGACAAATATAGAAAGTGATCGTCGACGTTCACTAGCCAGCAAGTTCCTCTGATCAGGAATTACAATCTATCCACCATGGTGATGTTGTTTCTGGAATGGTGATGTGTGGCAATATCGTGCATGATTGGCGCAGATGTGTGTAAAATTATATCAAAGTATGAGCAAAACGAGGAAACATAACACTGGAGCAGTAAGTTGAATGAAACGATGCTTACCCGATTGAAACGTTTCGCTTGAAATATATGACCATTCACTCGGTACAGCTTCCTCCATCTACGTGCGCCGCGTCTGTAGATGCTTCCTTTGAAAAATGAAAAAGCATAAATATCACGGTGGATCAGAGAATCGATCTTCAAAAAATCTGGCCAAATTTCTTCTTTTTCTTTTTACTTCTTCCGGAATATATAAATTCTACATTAATTGAGACGAATGAACCGTGGTAAATTTGCATGCATTTAGTAATGCTATTTTCGCATTAACTGAGATAAAAAAAAGGTGTATGCCTCGTCTAAATCTAAAGTATGAGTATATATCCCCGTTGGAATACCGCACTGAAAGATCTGCAGCAAAACTGCAATCGGGTTAAGTCCCTCCATGCTATCGACCGTCAAAACTATCGAATAATCTTGACAAGGGCGAAACAATAGTAGCTGTAGAATTTGTAAACACGATAAGAACATCTCAGCCGCCATGAACCCGCGGTATTCAAGGTAGCGAATGGCCAGCATTTTGCAAATTCGTAAAATGATATCGAATATAAACGGATGTTTCGATTCTGATTTTGTAGATTCATCAATGTAGCATATTGCACCTGAGCATTGATTTATATGGCCTCGTTTCAGCAACGTGCTTAAACGTTAAGTAGTAGTAATAGTAGTAGTAGTAGTTTATAGTCTTTTATAATCCCTTAGAATATTGACATTATTGTTTGCGACCTAATATTAAACCCTCACGGTGTTCCAAAGCATATAGTAAAGGATAGAATTAAATATATAAATGTTGAACGTAGTTATTATTTTCTTACTGGCCTTCAATTCAAACTTTGGAACTTGATTATTAATTTTTAATAATAAAAAAAAAAATTGGCAACCATATAAGACTAATATCAGGTGCACATATACATTCATGTAAAAGATGAAAATTGTAATGAGCGCTTTGAGATCGCCAATGTTTGATGAAAACTAAAAACGAATTTGTTTGATTCGAAATGGAGCAATATAACAATCGAGAGGAAGAAGCGACGATAGAGTAAAATAAAACAAGGAACGATCCCTCTTAACGTTTCTTCCTCCTTCTTAATCTGCATTGACTAGAGCCAGACTATGAATACCCTTTCATAACAGAAACTTAAACTTATTACTAATCAATCAACTCGCTGGCTAGTATTGTAGAATGTTGGAAATCGCTGTATTTTCGAAAACTGTGTAAACATTAGAAATTTGATTATTTGACAATAAAAACTCACTGTCTTCTCCCTGACAGGGCATCCCTGGCGCAGACGGCACGTTTGGAAAAACTGCAACAGAAATGAGTAATTGTTCATTTTCACATTATTTCCCGGGTTTAAACTAAAATCAAAGGACACAGACACATTGTTCAATAGAAATACTAAACATGGCACTAAAGTAACAACTATTTGTTGAAATTCAGATTTGTTTTGTTCTAAATGGTTTTACCTGCTTCCTAGATATGGATAATTACAATAAATGGAGCATGATCGGCATGAAAAATATAAATGTAATATTGTAGTTTGCTGACAGAACACAGAGTATCTAATTTATTGTAGCGTAGTCTGAACAATCAGCAATCCAGCTGTAACGCACAGAAATAATATGTCATGAATATTCAGTCATGCAAAAGAGGCATCGCCATTGTAATTAGTTCGGAGATCCGCATGTTTTAATAATTAACTCAGTATTTTTTTAATTAATACACTTGCGTTACGTACATTTACAATGGTTAACGTGACTTTCTTTGTCATTTCTGTATGATCTATAAGGAAAAATATTTCTACTTTAGTTGGAGAGAAAGAGTATCTTCTAAACGCTATATATCGCTACTGCACATTCCAAACAATAAGAGGAAAAATTCTTAAAACTGCTAAGCTTAATTTACGAGAAATCTAAACAGGACATGCTGGAAAAGCAATCAAATAAAATTCCAAATTAATTGTATTGATACAGTAAATTGCTTTGCAGTAAATTGTAACAATATTAGAACACTTCATGCTGAATAATGTTAACCCTTTGCACTCGGATGTCCCCTCCGAAGGGATATCGTTAGTCTAGCATATCACTCGATTCCCAGATCCGTATTTTCATCAAAAAAGTGCCGCTGATTTGCTGGTAGGTAAAGGTCGGGATGGCTCCGAGTGCAAAGGGTTAATAAAGTAATAAAACGAAAATTGATATGAATATCAAGCGTTGCGTTTGTAATTGGAAAATGTTTCTCTGCAAACAGGAGAAATATAAATATGCAAACGTTAAGCATACTAATTACAAATACATACTTATTAGCCCTTCGTTACACCAAATTATGCAATTGAAGCATTGATCATTTTACAAATGAAAAGAACTGATATCCCAGACAAATATTCAGAGTTAAAATGTCGAACCTATAATTCTAGTAGCTTTAAGTTGTTTAATTGCACGTGTAACATAAAAAGTACAGTAATATAATCGATTTATAATACACGACTCATACGCGTATAATATAATGTGCTTAATATTTTTTCTAGTTGTTTGACCTATTCAATTCGATTAATTGTTATGGTAATTATTCCTTTTCAATGAACCCTTTTAATTACTTTGCCGAAATACATATTATAACAAATGAATTTATCGTCGAAAATAGATTGCTTCTCTTAAAACTTCCGTTTTCCAATATTCTTTAATATTTCACCTCTAGCATAATAAGAACTTCTTGCAATGAAAGTTTTATTATCACAAATATATATGCATAAATGTATGTATAAATATAATGCACACTGCACTTGCATATTTCAAAGCTTTAATATATATATAGAAAAAACTGATGCAGTGCATGTTTTTACCATTTCTTGATACGTTATCACACAGGGTATATTTAGTTCTATTTAATCTATACAGTAAAGTACAATAATGTGGAGCTTACTGATGATTCTATAATTTATCATACATTTACGAAAAAAAAAAACTTGGAACCCACTAAGCTGACGAAACTCGATTTTTTGTTTCCTTCATAAATCATAAAATTTCATTGTATGCATAATACAAAGATTGAAAACTTTCACCTAATAATTTCACTATTAATTGACCTCAATGGTATCGGCGAAAGTATGTACCTCTATCTGTTAATTGTCATAAAGTTTCCTGTCAAGAAGTACCTCAATGAATATCGATCCAATTAAAGGAAACATCAATTGTGACATGGAGTGCAAACAATAAAATATTTAATATAAACTGACTACTATTAGCATTCGAACACAATGGCACTTCAAGCATCATTACTTTGTATATCAGGCAAACATAATAATTGTCCCGAGCCAACTTATTATTCCTTTTAGTATGATCAAATTAGTACCCCCTTGCGCTCGGGAATAATTTCGCGGTTTCTTTCCATCAAACGCGATAATTATAAACGTACTTGGTAAGGAGAAAAATTACAACCACTTTTTTGTTGATAAAACGAAACGTTAGATTTTATAGTTTGTCATGAAGTTATTTACAGAATGAAATTATTTACGTACTGTACATACAACCGGTGTATCTAAGTTGCGGGAAAAACAAATTTCATATCAGCATAAGCTGGTATTCCCAGTGAACAAAGGCATTAAAAAATCCGCATTTTTTAACAAAAAGGCAAAACTTCATTCAAGTGAAACATTTAGTTCTTCGTACAGCAAATAGTGCACTATACATATAATTATATTATTCTTGCGTCGTTGGTTCCAAGTTGTTCGAACATTAATAAGAGTCACTGGGAATATAAATAAACTCGGTCACTAACATAGTTCATGCATTATGTATAACGTCATCATAACGTTATATCTCTCTAGCTGTCTGTCAGACTCCCTTTAATACACAACATGAATGGTGTAGAGTGTAGAGAGTGATTGCGCCGTTACGAAGGTGTACAGTGCAATACGTAACGCGTTTAGTACTCACGACTACCAAATCGCGTTACAAAGATAACGATCTATATTATATTTCGAAAGCCGTCGCCCGCCACGAAGTATATCCTACACTGTTACTTTTATTCTTGTAACTTGACCATAAAACGTGGCCAGATAACGGATAACATTGAATTCGATTGTTGCTGTTATCACCTTTATCGGCGTATGTTCAATAGACACGAGTGTAGTTTGCAACGTTATTTTCAATGTCCACCTTTACATTACGCTCGCAAACTCGTAATCAATCGTATGGAACTATCACGCTGGACCTTCCTGCCGAGACTAAACGAATTTCTTTCAAACTGTGCCATTTACCCTCGTGTTTAAATATTTTCTCACTGACAGGGCAGATCATTTGGAGATTATTTGCCATAGTTCGTTTTATTCGATGGTAAACTGACAATAAATTTAAACGGGACATTATTTCAGTCATATTTTCAAGGATATTTGTAATGAATCATTGCCGCATTTGTGGTACAGAAATCAAGAAGCTGCTTTTTATTTGATTTTAGTTATTTAGGAGCTTTGTTAGAGAAAATTGTCTGTATAATAATTTTCGATGTTTACGTGTTCCTAGTACGATATTCAGTTTTTTGTGCGAACTTCAGGTACAGGAAAACTTGTTCGGTCAAATAAGTATTTGATTGGTTCAATTAAACAGGACAACTTGGGAAGTATAATCGTAATTTTATTCTGGCGATTCCTGTCGATAGGATAGGTGTGGTCTTATTTAAATGCCGCGGAACAAATCGAAATTTGTTAGTATGTTAAACAATTGAACTGTATCTACGAAATATTCGAACGTTCGATTCGAGGTACCCAGGCAGCTCTAACATTTACAGAAATACAGTAAGTATACAAAATTAATTAGCTATTATACGTAAAATCATTAAACGGTAATTATAAATAAAAGTTTTTGTTAATAAATCTGACACAAAATGTCGAAAAATTTATTTTACAAATCATATAAATTATACATAGCTGAAAATTAACAATTGAAACGAAAGGACTTATAATAATTATGTCATATTGAGATGCAATAATCGCAAAATAATGGTATATAAGCTAAGTCAATAAAATATTCTTTCCTTCGTGCAATGAATATTATTCTATTTTCCTCACGTATCTTGGAAGAAGGTAATACCGTTGAATTACGTTTTAACACATTTGAGTCCATTTTTAATCATTGTTCTATTGAAAAGCTATCATTGCTTTCACCACAACATCGTTGATATTAAATTTGATTGCATATTTAATATCTTCTACGTATTTGGGAAGAACCTGTGATTACCAAATAAAAGAAATAAGAGTAAAAACAGAAAGGCTCTAAAAATTTCTAATTACCACTTCGCTAAAATTCGTAGAATCGCGTGCAATGAAGTGCCAATTATATTCATCTGAGATATTCTTATTTATCTTGAATAAGAACTGAGAATGTCTTTTAAATTTGTGCCGTGAGAAGTAACGGCAAGAATGTAAAGAAGTTGAAAGGTTATCTGAATTCAAAGGATAAAAATACTTGACGTTGGTGGATACAA
Organism: Nomada fucata; assembly: GCA_948146005.1. Lineage (NCBI taxonomy): Eukaryota > Metazoa > Arthropoda > Insecta > Hymenoptera > Apidae > Nomada > Nomada fucata. The sequence goes on along the minus strand of OX411275.1, from coordinate 8,355,461 downwards.
TTTTAAGGCCATCTTTGTTTCCTCAACTCGGCTGTTTCATTGTTTGAGTTTTGTATAATACCCCCCAGCATCCTTTAGACCTGGATGTCTTTGTACTATGTCTTCCTTGTCCTTACAAGATAAAAGAAGAACATATATCAAGTGAACAATTGTATCTTTTTAAAATACCATATAAATACGCCCGAAAAAATAAAAAATTTATGGAACGAGTATTTATTACATGTTTTAAAAGCCCAATTATGTATTACTTTCTCATATGCTTGCAACTCTTTTTTTTGCCTTTTTTGGAAGCTAAATATAAATTAGTTGCAGAATACTTGTAAGAAGATTAAAATTAAATGATTGTTATTCAACGGTGAAAGACTTTGTAATAATGAATTATTTTAAACAAAATTCAAAATGTATACTGAAACGTATATGTATATTTAAGATGCTACACACCCCTGGTACTCCAATTTATAATCAATAATTCATACTTTGTGCAATTATTAATGTTAGGGTATTTTACATGTGCATGAAAAGAATTAGATTTATTATTTATATATGTCAGCGCGACTCATTTGGATCATAGAGTATCCTCTATTGCTGCTACAAGTAAAATAGTACGTATTAATTATCACGAGTTAATGCAATTAAGAAGAGCTAATTGTTACTATCTACTGTTGGTGGTGAGCAACCGAAAATAAAGAAGAATGCTTGGTGTGCAGAATTATTGCAAGTTTTATGCAATTTCTCTTGTTAATATAACTATTTATTATAACTTTCTAAATTATTATAGAATTCATTAATATGCGATAAATATACAAATAACCTATTTGTTTTCAGTCTTTATAATAGAGTTATTCAATCAATAGTTCCGGTTTTTCAAATACTTCTTTTCTATTGAAAGTTGTCCTTTTCTTTTTTCCAATTACATAAGTCCCAAAATTAGAAGATGCACCATTTCTCACGGAGTAGTTATCGTAGAAAGCACAAAAGGAAAATATTGAGACCAATTTTAAACCTATTACATATCTATTCGTTCTGGTTGTTCAAACGAAGCGACATATAGAACAACAAAACGATAATGGATACGTGAGAATCCATGGAATATAAAGGAATCGACGCAGAGGAATACGATGAAAGATTAGATAAGCGCACATGTTAACACACCTCTGTAATATACACGATCCGTCGCGATCGATATTCAGCATATTCATTCCAGCACAAGACAATCGACCAGGTGAAACAAGATTATGCTCGTTCCGTAACGATAAGAACCAGCTCGCCCAAATCGATAACTACACGAGGCACGTGCAATATCAAAAGAAAATCAGGGCAGTCCAAGAAACCCCCCAAAAAGAGGGAAGAAAAAAAAAAGAAAATATATACAAGCAATAAAAACAAAGGTAATCGCTAATATCGTGCTTCGTTCAAAGAAATCAGTAAAATTCCTTTCGTTTTAGCTAGGCCAGAGCCAGGCCAGGACCTACCCCAGGTAATATCGTTGAACCAAAATTGCGAAGATCCGGTGGTATCGTCGATCAAAGATGGCATAGGAACTGCAGAATCCGACGGTGGGTTACATGGTCCATGAACACGACACGTACTAGTCCCAATAGCTCGATTAGCAGTGGCGTACATCATCTCTGTCGCCGTGATTTCGTCAATATCGACCTCAGATGTGTCGTCGATCCCTTTGTCGCAGAGCAATTTCATCCTAGACGAGGTGGAGCCAGGTTGCGCGAATATATCATCATGCGGACTATTATGGGGTGAACATTCACTTCGAAGACTAGCCATAGGCTGCTCGTACTCAGCTGAATCGCTGCTCGGCGATGGTGGATAAGTACTGGTACTCGATTTAATCGGTCGTTCTCTTGGTAATATTTGAATACCAGTAGAGGAAGTAGAAGGTCCTCCTTCAACAGCAGGAGGTATCCTACGCCCAACAGCAGCCGCAGCCGCAGCCGCAGCCGCAGCTGCCGTAGCCGCAGAATAAGAGTAGAAGGAACCACCCTGTATCATCATACTGCAAGGTGGTTCCTCCACTGCGGCACCGGCACCAGTACTAGGCCCAGCAGAGACAGCAGAAGAAGAGCTAACACCGGCGAGCTCACCTTGCACTTGCTGAACACCATACATCCCCTGTGAAACTCCTGTTTCAGCCTGATGATACTGTTGTTGGTGCTGCTGCTGTTGCTGTTGCTGATGCAAACTTTGCTGCTGTTTATCCTTTTCACGACGGGGTGACCGACCCCGATCGCTGACTGATGTTGCGCTCCAATAACCCCACGCCATTTCGCAAATAATTTAGCCGTATTTATTGACAGCCTTTTCTTCTATTATCCTGGCTGCCTAATATCGTCCACCGACAATCGTACACCACTGGATCCCGTCTTTTGCTCGGTATTACCCTTTAACTCCCACCCTACAAGTTTTCCCTACTTTCCTTACTACGGAATGTGCGCACACTCTGTCAGCCTATCTCTCTCGGTTCGTCTATCTTTCCCTAGTCTCTCCTTCTTGTGCCACTGGCGTTCTCTGTCCTCGTCTTTTACCGTAGCCCGACCTCTTGCAGGAACCCGGCTGAGAATGCGACGAGTCAGCGCGATCGATGCTGGTTTATCGCCACTTTTGCAACCTCTTCAGTGACAACAGCGATTGTTAGAGGTATGCTGTCACAACCTCTCGACATGAAACGCGACCAGTGAAATCATCTACTGGGGGACCTCCACCGAGTGCTGTTATTGTTCGCCAACGTTTCAGTTAGTCACCCTACTGCCACTTATTTTACCTGCGCGCGAACCTCTCTTCCCTTTTCCTTGTTCCGATTTTTACCTTCTCTTCTTGAAGGGGTTCTTCGTTTTCTCGGTACCTTTTTCTTTCGCGCAGATATTCCTTGAATTATCTTCTTGTGTCCGAATCACTTTCGACAATCGGTGGATGTATTTCGTGAGAAAACTTCGTTGCTAATCGGTCTGCGTAAGAATATCGACTGCTGCCGCGGGATTCGTTAACTACTGCCGCCGCCCGACACGCTTTACTCTACGAAATGCGCAAACGCTAGAATAAAGGCACACTAGAAAACAGAACTGATTTCTCTTTAACAAACTACCCGACCCTTTTCCCTTCTTTACCACTCATTTCCACTTGCTCATATCCCCTTTTCATCTACCCTCTATCTGTTTATCGCTCTGCCTCATCCCCAATATTCTTCACCCATTATCGTTTCTCTGTAACACATCTCCACCATTTACATACTTTTTATCGCTTTTATCTTTTCTTCGCGAACACCTTTCTTTTTTTCCTTTCACGCTTTCTTTTCACTCCCCCTTTGTATGTATTTATGTTCCACCTTGTCACTTTTGTATTCTCCTTTTCTTTCTCTATTTTCCGTATTTATTCGGAGTACGTACAAATTGAACGTAAATTACGGGCCAATTTATTAAGTCAATGTAACTCGTCGTGCGAAATAATTTATTCACTTGCATTTTTTTTAGTTATCTTTTCGACCATGCAAAGCAACTGCATTGTTCAATCAAGTTTATTATGTATTTCAACGATCAGTTATTGTTTATTTATTAATATTTATTATCAAATTTCAGAAATAAATTATAATATCATATCAGGAAGATGATAATAGTACTCATGTCGTAATATTTAAATTAAAGCAGCATTAGACAGCGAAATTCAAATTCCTTTAAATCCTGATTTAAAAAATTGTTTCAGTTTTACATCTTTTGCAGTTAACTGTATTACAAAGTAATTATGACTATTTACGTGATAAAGCCGAAACTTTTGATTAGTTTTTAACGCGACACAAAAAAGCATTGACTAAAAATAGCCCTCGTGCACGCAAATATTGTTAAACTTGTACGATGCGTTTATCAGAATTAGCATAATTTCGTTTAAAAAGGACGATCGTAAAACTATAAAAGTATCTGAAAGAGATCTAGAAACCCAATCTTGCACTAAAACGTTGTTCTTTTAATACTTTTTTCCGCGCATTGTAATATGAAAGATCGTTCACTTGTAAATTCTACTTTTTCTATATGATTTTTTCTACATGTTATTCCAATTTTGTACCATTTAAGTATCATATTATTCGAGGGTGGGCGTAATTTTTTATCATGCTTTTTGCGATATTGTAAAATTTTAATACTGTATTATTGAAGAAATACTTTTATGTGTACAGTTATTTTTATGGTAGGCATTTTACTTTTGAAAAATGAGTATCTCCCAAAAATTGTACACCAATATACATATAAATGAAATATAAATCGTTTCAACACAAACTACAGTACCTATATTTTAATACAGTGTGATAATTAATAAGCTTTAAGAGTATTCACGTTTTATATTACAAAGTTTTTCTTAAATGTATGCTTTCAGAGTGTGAAAAGTAGGTGTGCAACTTTTATCATTCGAAGATATATACCAGATGAAATTCATTTAATAATGCGACCATTCAATAGTAATTAAAACGAATAATAAATTTAAAAAATATCTGTTCATTATTTGCAATCAGTAAAATCGTACAATAAATTTTAATCACAGTTTTGTATGTTCAGCACTTTCGTTAAGTAGTAACATTTAATCTAAGGCTAACTATCCATTCGTTAAAAAAGTAACGTAAAAATAGTCGTGAGATAAGTAATTAGCATATTTATATGCTCTGGAAAATGTTATTCAATATACATATTTTATTTGAACAGTATATGTATAAAAGTTTCCAATATTTTTTAACATATTATAACATGATGAATGTAAATAATTCTTGTGTAATAATTATGCAATAACTATTAATACATATTCTTAAAATACATATATGTGCATAATAAATACTTACCGTGTATGGTTATTTCAGTATCCTTTTCCAGTTCATAGAGACGTAGCGCTTCATTCAGTTCCTGTTGAGAAGCAATCCTACATGGATCTCCCTCATCATCAACCCATTTCATTGTGAACTGATCTGGTCCTGCAGCACCAAATCCACATATTGTACGCATTTCTTCCCGCAGGGTATCTACCGAAATGCCAGGAGTGATATACGCAATCTGCACTTCCCTAATACAGATACGAATAGTAGTAAGAACTTTAATTCTTTAAAACTCTTTGATATAATAAAAACTGTTCATTCTCATTTGATATTTCTATGCAATTGTATATGGATGTCGCTGGATATATTTTAAATCTCAAAATGTTTATTAAAATTAATATAAAACGAATAAAAATGAATAATGAAATAAAGAGAAACATATCGGTACAGGTCTTTGTAAAAAATTGCCTAAAAAGTAAACTGATATATCAATATAATTGAAGCAAACATTACACATAATTGTCTAACATTGAGTCATTTAGTTTGATTACATTTTGCTTTCTAACTCAAAGAGAGGTGACACAATTTTGTACAATATCTGTATGCTAATATAGAATTAATATCAGTTAAAATTTATTTCGTTAATTATTCATAATTCTGATATAACAGATTGAGAAAAAGTAAATTGTGTTAAAGCTGTTTTAATAGCAACTATATAAATATTCACAATAACAATTTATTTATAATCTTCACTACAAATACAAAACACTGTTACTGCAAAAACAATCAATTTGGTAAACAATTATTTAAGTGAGAGTTCTCATTGTATAAATAAGAATAGTAGAAAGTATCTAACGGTTTTTTTAATGAACAATAAATAAATTATGACGAAATAAAGAATGTTTGTCAAGGAGTGCAATATAATATATATTCATAAATGCAAAATATTTTGTAAGCACACCAATATGTGTTTTAATTTTATTTTTAACGAGTTTTGATATCTTTAAATGTAAAATTAAACAGTCTGAATAATTTTAGTCTGAATAAAACTTGCATGAATAATTTTAAAAATTCATAACTAAATACAGTTGAACTTTGGTAACTCGAAGTTAAAGGGACAAACTAAAATCTCTGAATCATGGAGGTTTCATCTTACCATATTATTCAAGTAGGAGAGATTTACAGAGGCTTTACACATGGCTAATCTTTCTCATGTAACATTGGACTTCTCTATGTTAACATTATTATCTTTGCACTGTTCAAACCATTTTAATAAATACTTCTCAACAGCAGCAAATTTAGCACTCCTTTTTCTCTTACAATACAAATGAATTAGACACAGTACTTCAAATTATAAAGGCAACTGAGAGCAGACTGTGATTTATAGAGACAGCATAACACGTAGTCATAAAGGGTTATACAGGAAAATAATGCATCTAAACATTGGACAAATAATTTCAGCTATAGGAATTTATGTTCAATTTCAGGTTTATATTTCGCGATGCAGAGGTGTATCCAGCGGAACGGAAGGGATTGAATAAAATTCTAGTCCTATAGAGGTTTTCGTGTAATAGAGATTCAAGTTACCGAGGTTCGACTATATATTCAAATTTCTACAGATAATACAATATACATATATTACTTTAACACATATTATAAACATATTAGTAACTAGATCAAGGCTATATATATTACCCATTGTAAACAATTTTCACTCGAATATCATCACCCTCTGTTGTCTGTGTAGGCATCTTTATTCAGTATGTGTCGAATGTCCTCTGCTGAAAAAAGTGTACTGTTATTACCGATTACCTATTACATGTGAAAGTATCATTTTGAAAAGTACTAGTTTAGAAACATACGCTATTCTATTAAATCAATCTACAATATTAAATCCAGGAGGTCTATTATAATGCAACAAATATTACCATTGATAAACATATATTATGGTATATTATCATAAATGTTTTTTAAAACATGAAATAATTTATATTAAGAAATATAATTAAGTATCAAAGATATAATTAATTATAATAATAATAATAACAACAATGAACTCTACAAATAAAAACTATATTTTAAAGTAAAACATATCATGTTTTCGAGCCCTTTCAAATTTAATTAATTTGATTGAAATTTGTATGTAACACATAAGAAAATGTTTCGTCTGTGTCGAACACATCTAACGATTGATATATTCCTTAAAATATAGATAGTTCAATTTGAAACTAGCATAGTTTTAATACACGTACGATTTCTGATTCACGACAATAATATTTCCCAAAGAACATTCAACTGGTACGTCGTGTTGATGAATCAACCTCTCTTCGTCGTGTTGATTTGACAGACCAAAATAGTGCTTTTCTTTCCGAAGTTACTGGCTAGAAAATAATCATGTAATAAATACAAAACTAAGAAGCACTTAACACACCAAAACGCGTTGTCACTTGGCAGCCGCCATGTTTATTAGATACATGCATATATCTCTATACATATTCCCCACAGAACAGTGTTTCACAAACCTTCTTTGAATCACGACACTCTTTTATAATACAATTGAAATATGTAACTTGCAACCCTTACAGCATCAGTAACTTATACAATCTACAGGCTGGTCCAGACACGTCGAGTAATGTAATCGAGTAACGAGTAATTTAGTGGCTTACCGTGTGCGATCTTTTAATTGCACTTACATGGGAAGACCATTTCAAGATTCCAACGAATATTGTATTGTAGTATTATTTTATTATATTTCTTTCCTTTCATTTATAATCAGCATTACATTATTAATAGAATATGATAATATGCAAGCGTGTTAAAATAAATAATTGCTAAAAATCAACTATTAAAAATAACCGCGGCGAACACCCGGAAAACACTTAGCGACCTACAGATTGGGAACCACTGTTATAGAATGACGCATCGTGCTGAACTGTCAGTAATCAAGTGTTCAAAAATTCAACACGAAAATGCCATGTTGTTGTTAATAATTCAAAACGAAGCTTCAACCAACAATTTCGTAAAGGAAAAAGTGGTCCAGAGTCACCCCAGCAACTCACATTTTACCATGTTCAGTTTGTAATGAGCCGCCTTATATATGCATACCCTAAAGCAAATACACACCGTCATTCCGTAGCCTATACCCCCTCCATTACTCTCTAATATGTCACTGACGCAGCCATACTGAGTCCTTACGCAGCCATTTTTTCCCCACGTCGACGCTACTTTATCTCTACACATAGATAATCCTCCGGCAAAGTAATACTTATGGAGGTATCGTTTGTATAAGAGAGGTTAAATATAAATTTGTGAAAACATTATTGCTGTGATTAAGGTAAGATAATCTTATTTTATATTTCTAAGAAGGCTTATGATTACCTAAAAATATTTAATTTGTACATAAACAAGATGCTTAATATTTTACTAGCGTATGCTACAGGTTATAAAATTGTTTTCTATAAAAGTGAAAGCGATTAAAAATGCATAAAATGGTTATTTGCAGCTACAGAATGAAGAGATCGCATTCTAGACGAGACGGTGACGATTACGAGCGTCATAGGGATAGAGATCGTGATCGTGGGCGATACAGGGAGCGAGATGGGGAACGAGACCGAGATCGTGATCGCAATAGGGATAGAGATCGAGAACGCCACAGAAACCGAGATCGCAATCGTGAACGCGATCACGATCGTTATGATTATGACGATAGGAATAGTAAAAGGAATGTTACTTACAAAAGGTATTATGGTTCGGACGAACCAGAATATGATCGACACGATTTCAGGAAATTAAAAGATCATGAAAAAGAGAACAGGCGGGAAATAGAAAAAGATAGAATTGTACACGAAGGAAGGGAGAAGAAGCAGGAAAAAAGTTCAACCAATGAGACAACGGAAAGGCAAAATCGAACTGTCGAGTTGTTAACATCCAGAACCGGTGGCGCCTACATTCCTCCTGCAAAGTTGCGAATGATGCAAGCAGAAATTACTGATAAATCTGGAGCTGCATATCAACGTATCGCATGGGAGGCTCTTAAGAAATCTATACATGGTTACATTAATAAAGTCAATATTAGTAATATTGGGCTTATAACTAGAGAACTTTTGAAAGAAAATATTGTTAGAGGCAGAGGTTTACTTGCTAGATCTATTATTCAAGCACAAGCAGCATCTCCAACCTTTACATCAGTTTATGCAGCCCTTACCGCGATCATTAATTCTAAGTTCCCTAATATTGGCGAGTTAATATTAAAACGTCTTGTGATACAATTCAAACGTGGTTTTAGAAGAAATGATAAACCCCTCTGTATATCTTCAGGGACGTTTATAGCGCATTTAGTTAATCAAAGAGTAGCGCATGAAATTTTAGCTTTGGAGATATTAACCTTATTAGTGGAAACACCTACAGATGATTCTGTAGAAGTAGCCATTGCATTCTTGAAAGAATGCGGTATGAAGCTGACTGAGGTTTCTAGAAAGGGTATCGAAGCTATATTTGAAATGCTAAGAAATATACTACACGAAGGACAATTAGATAAAAGAGTTCAATATATGATTGAAGTTATGTTTCAAGTAAGAAAGGATGGATTCAAAGATCATGAGGCAGTCCCAGATGAACTGGATCTTGTTGAGGAAGACAATCAATTTACTCATTTAGTGACACTAGATGAAGCAACCGAGTCTCAAGACATATTAAATGTCTTCAAGTTTGATGCGGAATATGTAAATAATGAAGATAAATACAAACAATTGTGTAAAGAAATATTGGGCTCGGATGTCAGTGGTTCAGAAAGCGAAGATGATGATGAGGAAGAAAGTTCCAATGACGATGATAGTGCTGCATTAACGGAAGGAAAAGAAGATATAATTGTAGATAATACAGAAACGAACTTAACAGCTCTTCGAAGAACAATATATTTAACGATACATTCGTCTCTTGATTTTGAAGAGTGTGCGCACAAATTGATGAAAATGCAACTGAAACCTGGTCAAGAAACTGAACTTTGCCATATGTTTCTAGACTGTTGTGCAGAAATGAGAACATATGAAAAATTCTTTGGACTACTGGCTGGTCGGTTCTGTGCTATTAATAAAATGTATGTTACACCATTTGAACAAATTTTTCGCGATTCGTACCATACGATACATCGTTTAGATACGAATAAGTTACGAAATGTCTCAAAGTTCTTTGCTCATTTATTATTTACGGACTCCATATCATGGGAAGTATTATCTTGTATAAAATTAACCGAAGAAGATACAACAAGTTCTAACAGGATATTCATCAAAATCTTGTTTCAAGAACTTTCTGAATACATGGGACTCTCTAAGCTTAATCAACGCGTCAAAGATGTTACATTGCAAAATGCATTTGAAGGATTGTTTCCTAGAGATGATCCAAAAAACACTCGTTTTGCTATCAATTTTTTCACTTCCATTGGTTTAGGTGGACTTACGGATGATTTAAGAGAACACCTAAAGTCTCATCCAAAACCAGCAATAGTACCCATATTAGAACAAAAAAATGGAAGCGCGTCTGATTCGTCTGCAGATTCGTCACCATCTAGTTCAAGTTCATCGTCGTCCTCGTCGAGCAGTACAAGCTCGGATGACTCCGACTTGTCCTCAGACGAAGAATTGAAAAAGAAGAAGAAAAGTTCAAAGAAAGAACGAAGGAAGATGCACTTGATGAAAGAAAACAAAAAAAAGCATAAGAAAAAAGAAAAGCTTAAAAAATTGAAGAAAGCCAAATGAAACATAATATGACGAAAGGTCATAAATATTTTTGTCTTGTAGGTGTTATTACCTTTTAAGAAATAAATAACGATACATTATGTAAATATAAAATAAAATAAGTACACTAATGCTGAATGACATGTACATATAGGCATATATATATATATATATTCTTAAAATATTTTTTTAATTTGAATAAATGAATTTTCACCAATAATCATTTTCCATTTTGATAAAATAGTATTTTCTCTATTTATAAAAATATAATAAATATCAAATTGTACTTACTTATTTATAAAATTGATTGTATTATATCCTTAATTACATTACCGTAGTGTGTACTACGAAACCTCCTAACAGGATTAATGTATATTATTATTTTAAAACAGAAATATGTATACAAATTGAAGATAAGGAAATTGCAATTTTCATAATTTCCGGCCAACTATAAAATTTTCGATAATAAAGGAGAATTTCTGACAAGTACAGTAACTTTGTAATAACTTTTCGAAAGTTATTAACAGTTTAACAGCTTCTACGAACTATTTCCTAATACTATATTTCAGTTCTTAAAATAATGCAAGTTTGTTCTAAGAAGTTACAAATTAACGGAAGACTAATATTTGTATATCAAGGTTTCTTATACGAAATCGAATTTTATTGAATCCACGCAATTGAATGGTAGGCAAAATATCAAATCCAGGCTATATAAAAATATTAAAATGTTAGAAAAATTCCAATTACATACGTGGATAAAATCAACATAAACCGTTGCTGTCAAAATAAAAGCATAGCTTAACTCTTTGGGCCACGTATGTTTTCAGGCAAAATTGTGATATAAAACAAATAAAAGAAAACTCCATAAATAATTGCTTCGATATTTAATTATTAAATGGAACATAAGTATATACTCCCATTATACTCATAAGAGTTAACATAATGTTTTAAGCTTGTCCTGACAATGAACAATGAATTGATGCTCTCGTTTCCATGTGGGTGTAGAACATGCAGGCTATTTTGATGGAAGGGGGGGATCACGTGATTAAATACTTTGCCATCGCACATCGCCGCCACCACACGCTGTTGTCCAGCCAGACCGACCGACCACTATGCTACAACCCGTAGATACGCAGCTCGCTCACCATTCCACATCTTTTGGAAGCGAGCGCGGCTGAGTGAAGTGATCTTTAATGTGCATATATGTATATATATATATATATACACGTATGTATCGCCATACACTCACTTGACCGATACGAAAGTACGATAGTAGGCTCGAAACTGCTAACGTGGTAAACATATAGCGCGGTTGGAGGCCAAACGTTATGCTGGCTTGGTGGAAAAGCGGTGTTAATAAGGGGTATAGTGAACTTCACTCGACGACGTGATACTTGTGAAGGGAGTATCGAAGATGTGCAAAGTTTATGGTAATTCTGTGTCGCCCGTATGCAAGCATGAGTGCCAAGTCCAAGATAATCATAACACACGCGTATACATATGAAATTGTATGTAATTAAAAGTACAATGCTCTGTATGGTTACAAAAGTACACAATAATATGAGGCCCCTGTAAGGGCCCTGTGCTACCTTCTGGTGTTTATATACAAGTTCGGTTATAGTGTACGTGTATATAGTGCGCAAAGAAAACACAAAAATAAAAAAAGAGCAAGGTGGAGTATTTGTACCACAAAAAAGACATACTGGTGGTGGGCAGGAGGAAGGGAGGGAAGGAAGGAGAATACACGCATGTAATCGACGAAATGTCTTGCCACGAGAAGCGCGAGTATACGCACCAGCATTGAACCATATTAATATCAAGTATATCGGCAACGGATGACCGCAGTGTGGATAATTTCTGTATTAGTGCGTAACTTTTGTTGGCAGCTGACTATCGTGCGATGACACAAAAAAAATATGCGTATCTTTTCGAGTGGTTCTTCGTTTCTCGTACCGTGTGCGATCAATACGTCACTTGGTCCGTGGTGTGCTAAGTCGATCCGTCGTCTAACGATGTCACTTATGACGGTGATAATATACATCGATCGAACGTATCATCGATTTTATTACTGTAATGAATAGCATAACAACATATTTTGTCTATTGGTAAATCGTCGAAGAAAACGACGGTAACCACGAGACAGTTAAGTGTCAGTGGTGTCGGTGGTAGTGACAGTGGCGGCGACGGTGGCGGTGACTGTGACGGCGGCGGCAGCGACAGTGGTGGTAGAAATAGCTGTGGCGGTGGCGGTGGCGGTCGAATGGCGGTCGTGGTGGCGATCGTGATAGCTACGCTAGAAACGATAATATCAAAGACAGTGACGATAGAAACATCGGCGGTGGATAACGAAATCTGTGAAACAATGCCTATGTATTATCCGAGGATATATAGTTTTTATTAAGAAGAAGGGAGTTAGAGAGAGGGAGAAAGAGAGAGTGAGAGACGGGGAGAAAGGAAGAGAAAAAATGGAAAGCAATGGAAATAAAATCAGCAAGAGATGGGAACAGAAGAAGGAGAAGCAATCGCGAGTTATAGTGTCTCATTGAAGTGTTTGTTTGTGAAAAAAACTAGAGAAACAAATCGAGTGTAGTTAATGTAAAATTGATGGAAACAAAGTTTTCACGATTGTAGGTTCGTTCGCAGCGACGGCATAATACATACGTCGGTACAGTACATCTGTGTGTAAACTCGTTCAGGCAAAAACGAATTATCATGTACATGGAAGCGACGTTGCGATGGACAATAGACTGCGGATAATAGATAGCCAGATCGTTGTGTTTAATATAATATTACGACAAGGGGAGTAGATTTAGAAGAAGACACATGAACGAGTTAAGCTTGTTCTCTCGCCTTGCGTGCCAAAAGAGAGAAGCAACGAGATGTAACAACGCATCGGACACGAATGAACACATTGTAGCTGTGCTTTCTAATGTTATTACTTTTTTTCCTCATGCAATGATAACTATGTGAGCTAAATGAACGAATACGTTCGAATAATATTGTGCAAAAAGTGAACGCCATTGTGTAAGGTTTCGTGTAATGTATGTGCAAATATACGACTATTATTATGAATCGTAGAAAATAGCGTGTGGTATGTCGCGAGTTGTATTGCAAATTTTCTACAACGATCGAACCTGTTATCATATTGGATCGTTGCACATACGATACAAATAATGGAGACGCTATTGCCCGGCAATACGAACAGTCAATCGTATAGTCCACAATTGAAGACCGTATTAAAGACATATCAGCTATCCGCTGTGAAAAGTTTACAGGGTCCGAGCTCGGCCCTACTTGGTATGGACTGCAAAAGTCTGCTGCAAGAACAGCCACCTTGTTACTCCCCTTCGAGCCGAACGAGTAATTGTGTCATTGATTCCGCATCGGAGCAAGTAGCTACGAAAGACATTGAAAAGGATAATAATCCGCCGATAACGCCTATTGTTCCGTGTAAAGTTCGTAGAACAGATCAACCGTTGGAAGATTCAGACGAGGATCCACAATTAGAGCGAGCGAAAAGTATTTGTGAGAAACGAGAATTGGAATTTCAAATACCTATCTTGACTGCGCCGGATCAAAGTTGCTCTGAAAGATGCGAAACAGTGTTAGAGGGTGAAAGAATATCATGTTTTGTTGTGGGAGGTGAAAGGAGGTTATGTTTACCACAAATTTTAAACACGGTCTTACAAGAGTTTTCCCTTCAACAGATCAATCAAGTTTGTGATGAATTACAAATCTATTGCTCACGTTGTACACGAGATCAGTTAGAGGAACTTAAGCATTCAGGAATATTGCCGCGAAATGCTCCTTCCTGTGGCCTTATCACACAAACAGACGCCGAAAGGCTTGTCAGTGCTTTACTTTTACGGACAGAATCGTGCGATCCCTCTCGCATTGGTCAAAACCAAGATAGTATTGAAAAGAAAGTGTGTACTAAAGATGTTAATGACGATGAATCTATTGTCAATTTTAAAGTGTACCATGAGTGTTTCGGAAAATGTAAAGGCATTTTTGCTGCAAATTTATTTGAGTCCGACGATTCTGTGTGCATAGAGTGTATCGAATGTGGTTGCCAGTTTTCACCTCAACGTTTTGTTAGACATGCTCATAGATCTCTTGAAAATCGTACCTGTCATTGGGGCTTTGACTCAGCAAATTGGAGATCGTATCTATTGCTTTCACGGGATCAAGATCATTATAATAAATCGCTTACTTTATTTCGTGAACTGAAAGAAAAGCATCTGATGTTGGGTTCTAAACGAAAATCAGAGGTACTGTACCACAAAGTTCTTCTTTTAAAACTCTTAATCTTTAGACTTTAGATCTATAGATTTTTAAAAACTTACAAATAACTAATATAAGTGAAGAAAAGAATACTCTTATATTTCTTTTTTTTTCATGAGATATTGTAAAGAATTCAATATCGTAATATAACAAGAATGATTGTATACCAAAAACATGCACAAAAAAGAAAAGAGAAAATAAAGGACCCTTTTCCAGTTGCGGCATGATTCGGAAAAAGTAAAGCGAATTAAAAAGGATGTAGGAAGAGATGATTGTCCAGGACTTTATAATGGAAATGGCTTAAGCATATATCATCCTGTATCTCAGATTGCTAATGCAGCCGATCCATATCTACACATGCAATGGGCAGTCTTTGAATTAGCAGCTAGAGGGGCTTCAGCTTTTAGGCCTTGGAATACAACAAGTGCTTGCAAGCACAAGGATAAGTAAGTGTATTAAACGAGTGCAATGAAATTAACAAATTTCTTATTCATGTAAACAAGTATATAATATTTTGTGAACAGTTCATCGTTGGTGCCTGCATTCCTTAGTCGAGGTCCACCTGTACTGCAACATCCAGAGCGTGTGATTCCTCTTTCTGAGTGCAAACGTTTCGAACCACACTTTCAGCCAAATGTAGCCTTAGCACCTATACCTGCACCATCAGTGCCTCTAGTACTTCCACCATCCGCTCATCATCCACGACGTCATCAACATGAACATAAACGTTATAATCACCACTTATCGAGCCCCAACGAGAATAAAGAAACCCCGTCGGATAATGTGAAATCGGAGAAAACATCTCCTACCACTGCACCTACTGTTACCGCTTATTCTGCATTTCCTTCTTATGCACCTGGTAGCAATGAGAAAGAACAGCCACAGAAAAGTAAACAGGAAATGGGCGAACAGGAAGAAAGTTCTGCTGCCGTAACATCTTCTACAATAAACATAGAACCACCTACAGCTGAAATTGGTACTTCTTCGCTAGAAAGTGATTCCGATTCGGAAGGAACGGCAGCAATAGATTTGGAAGAAAGATTGTCAGCGTTGGAAGTGCCGCAAGATGTTCTGGAACTAGCACGACGCATAGTTTCGGAAAATGCACAATTACGACGTCATCGGCGTTCGGACGCACGTGAAATATCTCGATTGCGTAATCAATTACAAATGCAGCAGACAACACAATCATCTAATGGTGATGAGAAAAAAGAGGAACCAGCAAACGCAAGTGCAGCGGACAGTACAGAAGGTAGTGAAGAAACGGAAGCTATACTACCATCAAATAATAAGGAATCTGAACCTGTTGTTCTAGCTGTTAGTAAAGAGTAAAAAATCAGTGGTTAGAGTTTTTTAAATTATTTAATACAAAACTGCTCAGTAATTTTTTGCTACGCTCATCTTTCGCCGGATAAGCGTGCATTAAATTTAGTACTAGTTATATATAACGATAATAATAAATTCTAAATGAATGAGAACTGTTTAGGTTATGTGATATATAGAAAAGCCTCTAACGTTGTAACAATTCATTTGAAATTTTTATTGTAACCATACTTCATTATGTCGGGTTTAATTAAAATCAAATGTAGATATTGTAATATATGGAAAGGCAACATAAGTTAACCAAAATTTACCATGCCATTTAATAATTATACTTAATGATCATTAAATAAGTTTTTTCGTGCATATTAAATATGCATACACCACAAAGATTCTTATGATCGTTTGTTTAATTATAAGTCTAAACAGATATCAGAAAATAAGAGATTAGAAGAAATGCTTTCCATTTACTTTTTATAGTCATGATTGCATAATGTAAATATATTCAAGTATCATAGATGTATGTTTATATTAATAATATTACCATGCAAAATATTGCTAAAGTACAAAAAATCGTTAGGTGCTACATTATTATATTAGGAGTGTTCTAAGCATAAATCTAGGTGTATTTCAACAGTTCGTACTATACCATAATATTGGATATGTTGGTTATGTTTTAATTATCGTCCTTATAGCGTTAAATAACAATGAAATTTTATTTTTCGCTAATAAATTTAATCTGAGTGATTGCAAATAAAATAAGATAATTATTTAAACATTTCGATATTGTAAAGTTATTATTCAAGTGATATTATAGTGAGTCCCAGAAATTTTATTTAATTTATCTAAAAAAAATTATTAACTTTTTGTATGTTGAGTAATTTTGTGTATTACTGTATAACAGAGGACTAATTCCAATTTCTTAAATATAGGATTATTCTGTTGTGAAAGGATAAATTGAGAATGAAATGAATTTTATCATGAAATGAAATCTACGAAATTGCATTATGTGAACTATTTTCTTTGTTTCGCAATATTGTACAATATCCCCTGGTAATAAGTATATTATTAATGACATTTTATATATTTAGTAAGCATATAGAGCAAGTAAAGCTGCTGCAACAATTTTTTATATTGATATTTATTTGTGAATTTATATCTACATATCATTTTAGTTATATTTAAAATTAACAAAATTCAACCCTGTGAGTTTTGGAACATTAAATGTGATTCACTGAAAATATTTTTACTGGATGAAATGTTAATTTTTATGGAGATAATATGTGGTATATTTATAGGGGATTCTAAATTGAATTAATAAGCACAACTCTCTTTTATTACATATTATTTTTATTTCCGTGTATCATTACAGCATTCACATGCCATAAAAAGTACAGTTTTCGAGGTACCCTTATAAAATCAACATTGATTTAGAGATATACCTAGATACAGAACTAGACACCTAAGAATAGGAAACATAGCATAGAAATATAAAGATATAAATATTTATGTAATATATATTTATATTTGTATATACTCCAACATAAATCTTCATTTTATTGATCTTTTCTTGTAGTATGAATACTCTTTTATTTTCTTAAATTTTGTGTCATTGTTTTGCTTATATTATCTTGCAATATATGAAATTTAACATAACTTTCATATAAATTCTTTTCATTTGAATTGAAATTTCAGAAATTCAGTATACATGCTGTTTCTGTAAAGTCATGATTTTCTTTCTTCAAAAATTCATTAGAAATTTCAAATGTATAAAATATTTAAAAACGATACATTGAGAAGGATGTTTTATAGACTTCGAATGCTTTTTGTATTGGATATATATTAGAAAGTATGGTATAAATCTTACACATATTTGCGTATGATGTAGCAGACAAAAGTAATTATACATTCGTGTATTTGAAATATACATGTACAGATATTTCGAGACTGCTTCGAAGATCTCTTATCATATACATTTTTCTAACATAACAAGGGTGCCAGTAATTCTTGCATCACATTAAAGCACAAGACATACGATATTTCCATTTTCAATTTTATTAGTCATAACACTCGCTTTTTAAACGAAGTAAATCGTGAATTTTCAAAGCAATCTGATAGGGAAAAAATTGATAAAGATGTATGATATAATTGATTATATGTAGGGTAAATGCATTCATTATTATACTCCATATAACATTTGGCCAATATATATACACACACACATACACACACACTATATATATATGCATATATATATATATATATATATATGACATATGTATGTTACATCATATTGTTGTAATAATATTATAAACATGCCACCTAAGGTGAAAGATGTAATAATTTATGATTTTCATACAATCAGTTTATTCTAGATATTTAGACTGTATCGTAAATAGTACATGTATAGATTGCATACAAGTCGGTTTTATGAGTATATTTGAGATCTGCATATAGAGTTTCAATCAATCATGTAACTGCCATGACTAAAGATGTATTTTAATTTTGAATGGGTGATGTATTTTAAGTTGAAATGGGGAATCACAATAAACACATAATATGCGACGCCTGACCTTATTAACATTTGTGCACGTTAACACGATGCGTTAATGTGGATTTCGTTCGTTCGAATAAATATTCTGCCAGTCGGCTTTTATTTGATTAAGGTGACTTATAAAAAGGAAATATTATCGAGTGTTTCTAAAATAAGAGATATAGTTCTTGTTATGATATATTTAGTTCTACTTTGATAGAAACGGAAAAGAAAAAAAGTGAATTGCGAACAGAAACGAGTATAACTATTGCATTATTTTACACGTAATCTCAATGATGTACGCGTATTCCATATGTATGTATATACGTATGCATTAATAATATTTAAGAACTCGTTCGATTTTCATTTCAAATATTAGGCTATAATAGGATTCTGTGCTCATGTTAGATGTAGAAACGTGAAATACTAATCGAATGAGTTTCAAATCTTTGTTCTCTCTTTGTGTGTTTCTAATGAATCAGAATTCAAGAAAATAAACTACTGAGTGATAGATAGATAGCGTTCATTATGCTCAATGTTAATACTCAATAAAAGATCATTGGATGAAAATTATTTTAGGCGACCTTAATACATGATAATTGTTATAAGATTTAGTATACAGAAAATATTGCTTTATGAGTGAATGTAGTGGTAATAGCTAACATGCTTATTAGTCTTGATGAGTATGTAATAAGTAATATTCGCGTTTCTTCAGCGCAGTAGAATGTTTTATTTTAGATTGAATTTGTTTACGGAATAACTTGAAAAAAGATTTCTCCCGAATTTGTTTCCTCGACTAGATCAAATATAAATAAATTGTTGGCTAATTTAATTGTTTCGTGGTGTCGTATGAAAAGGTTTGTATTTACCGGGGACGTGGTATGTGTATTATGCCAGTAAAATAAATATATCGAGATTCAAACGCAAATTGATTCGGGCACGATGTCAATAGTTTAGTTTCTTAATTTATTCTTACACCTCGATAGATGGCATAATAAGTTTAGAGTAAATGTGTGTTGTACATTACGTAATTAATAGATACTTTTAAGCAACAAAACGGTGTCTCATTAAATACATAAAACAAGTGCAATATGAAAGTACAAAACTTGGCGTTTCATTGAATTGTGAATATTTTACAAAAACGACAGGGCAAAAAAATGGGAAAAGATGAGAATACACGAATGACTTTTCCAGTATGCTGAATTTTCTTGACTATGAAAATTTCGAAAATGTTTTACTATTGAAACCCTTACTATGTATAAGACCATGTCCCTGTTAACGTACTTACATAGCGTTGAACTTTTGAATAATATTATCTTATTAATACGAAAAAAAGGGAGAAGCGATTTAGAACGATTTAACGTTATACAATTTTCTAATCACTTTGAAGTTATTTTGAATTTTGTATAATCGAATTTCTATATTCGAACGACGAATTCCATATTCTTATGGATTGATGAATATTAAGTAGGCTCCAGTAGTTGTTTATTTCTGGCATAATTCTAGGGTAATTGTACATACAACTATTTTCAACAAAAAAAAATACTCATTGTTAAATGTATATGAGGGGATACTGTTATAGATAAGGCTATTATCGTCATTTATATTAATTGAGATAATAAACGAAGTTTCGATTAAATATGATTTTTTCGTGTTAATTATTTCTTTATATCATTTTTATCTACCATACAGCGATATCATTTTACCTCAGCTCATTTATTTTACTTAAGAATTGTGCATATCATGGTATTTGTTTTTAATCGAAATGTAGCGCAAATATCTACATGCAACTTGTACATCCTGAATAACTTAAGTTATTATTAGAATTCTAAATTATACTTTTATCATTTTTGAACTGTATCAAAAATAAAGAAAACCGTTATTTATTAGATACAAACATTTATATGGTACCGAGGGGCAAACCAGGTAATAGAGGTTCTTTTTGCAGGTGATGTTTTGGAGATTTGTAGATCAGTTTGATACTTTTAAACGGAATCTTATATTTCTGGTTTAGATAAAAAGACAGTTTAAATAATAGACTTCAGCTTCATAGCCCCCCGTATTGTGTAAGTTTTTAGGGAATGTAGAAAAATATTCGAATCACGATAAATAAATTTTTCACTTACAGTTCGGGACTTTTTTGTATATTAGCATAAAAAATATAGCATTTCGTTTATAAAAATGAAGCTGATCTTTAAATCTTTAACACCTTTCTATCTACAAAAACGGGCATATCACATATATATGTGATATGAAAGAAGAGTATACTCCTCCTTTCGAAGCGATGTAAGGTTTATATATTTATAACAATTTTTTCGAAAACCTATAATTTTAGAACATACGCGGGATGTCCAAGTTAATTGAACCACTTTTATACTGGATGTAATTGAAGTATGTAGATTAAAAAGGTCATAAGCATACGCCCGAGAAATCTTCGTTCCCGAAATATAAAGACTATTTGTTTAAACCGAAATTTGACATAAATAGCTGTACATGTGGAATTACATGTGGGATTTTTGGCTTCCCTGATTTACTCCCTGTGAATTTTAACTCATGGAGACATTAAACCATTATTGATTATGATACAACTACTGATGATAGTCTAGAAACATTATAGATCAACAATCTTTCTAAGGGTGCTAAGAAGCGTGTAATCAGTACAGAACGAAATAATTTGTACATGTACAGTTATACAAATTGCAATTTCCATAACAATAAGTAATTTCGACGCATCCTTATAATACTCCGCAGTAATCTAAAACTATCTACTAAATAAATATTATATTGGTCATATATACGTATCTTAGAGTACGGATCCATTTTTGTTTATGATATTAAATAGATTTTAAATATTATATTCTTGATTTATAAGACAAATGTACAGTATTAAACAGTGCCCAATATAATATGATATAGGAAAGTTTGTTTAAATATATATGAATACTTATTTCTTTATTAATCATTCTAAAACAATTAAACGAAGGAGGACCGTTGGAACTCAGGAACAGGAACCAGAGCTGTAATGGAAAGAAGAAGCCTCGCAAAACAGGTTGGAATAGATTAATATAAACTCACTGTAGATCAACGTTAGCATTAAATAGAGCTACTTCGGCAAATTACTTATACAAATCAACACTATTTCTTCAAGTAAATAGTATCTTTCAACTCGAGCAGTGAATAAACATAAATCTTTATAAAAGTGCAAGTTTTCTTTGAATATTCCGCGTTTCTCCACACCAGAGCGGTTCAGCGCTCCACGGGCTACACAAACTCCCCATATCCCACCAATAGATATGCAACACCAGGTTGCTGAAGCGCCGTCTACCTGTTGCTTTCACGACTACAAGTATCTATAAATTTCAGTTTCATCCAAAATCCTTCAGGAGAACGAAGGACTAATTACATTTCTGGTTCGAGACTTTACCGTTATATGCTTATCGTATTCACATTTGTGAATACCAAGTGTCTTTTTTACACTATTGATTACGCTTGCTATTCTGAATAAGTTTTTATTATTTTTTGCAGGCATTCTTACCCCTATTATACATATATTCTGCGCTGGTAACATTGTGGCACTTAACGTTTCACGTTCTGGAAATGTGCTTCTGAGTAAGTTTAAAAAAAAAGCAGAATGGCTTTTTTGTGTCCAGTTCGTATACGTCGAGGAAAGAAAAAGAAACGTAAGTAATTAAAGATCGAATTAATGTACTGAGGGCACACTTTTTCAAGCTCAGCTTTTTTTATAGTTACACATTGTTTGCATTTTGTTGTGCGGTGTATTTTTTTACTAAAAAAATATCTTTATGCTCAGTTGCTTAGATTTTAACGGTTCTTTATGCCCACCAGCTTCTCTTAATTTAAAAAATATGGTATTAAAATACCTGTTATGTTCTTAACAATGATTCTAATAACATACATAGTTTGACATTTATCCTCATGTTATAAGTACATTGACTAAAAACAAGCAGATATTGTTTTACAGACAGTTATTTTCAAAAGCATCATTAAGCATTTTACTTTTAACAGATTTTCTGTTATATGTATTTATTTCATTCAGTATAGAGTTCATGAAACTATTGTGAATTAAAATACTTCAATGATTATATTTCAAGTTGTGATTAATTTTAAATATTTGTATAGATGATATCAATTATTTACGTTTTAAATTTTACAACAATATATTTTTAAGTTTTTGCAATTAATGTTAAACATTATACAATATTTTGTACCTTTGTGAATAAATTAAATAGAAGTATTTAAAAGGAAAATTCAGATGTCTAAGAAAGGGGTCCCATTTAAACCTTGTAAGATATTTATTTTAAGGAGTAGATAGAATAATTTGTTGTTTGAAAGTAATTGGTCATTTTAAAAATGCTCTCTAAAAATGTAGTATGTGCTTGAAGTATTATTTCATTAAATTAAATAAAGTATTATATGAATTGTATACTAAGGAAAAGATAGAATTACAATTAAAATTTTATATCATCGCAGCTGGTGTGCACAATTTTAACTTGGAGAAGGACTGTGCTGGAGCAGGAGGCACAGGACTTGGTTTAGGAACAAAAGTACCATTACCTCCTGGTCGTATAACAGGAAGTGCTAGCATTGAGACATTAGTCAGAGTCGGTATAGAAAAAGAAAATGGGCTGTCACCTGATAGTAAAGGGGTCATTACTCATGACTTTACACCATGCGTTGATGATGAACTACAAGTGAAACAAGGCCAGGTTAGCAACTTTCAGCTTTTTACTTGGAGAAAGAATTTTAACATACATGATGTTAAAAAAAAGAAGGGTCCAAAACTTTGTAGACATTATAGTACCTAACAAGTAACACTTTTTTTTAACACTTTGTATGAGAATCAACTTTATATGTACTTAGTCTAATGTAATGACCCCATGTTTGCTTTTCCTTGTCAATGTCGTTGTGCAAAAAAAAATCATAGTGGTTGTCAATCATACTTTGATTTTCTTTAACTCAAAATGTACAATGCTTCTTTATCAATGTTATTTTGTTTTACTCTTTGCATGTTCTAGGTTGTAAGTGTTTTATATAGAGAGAATGATTGGGCATATGTAATAGTAGCTGACACACATATGGAAGGTTTTGTACCGCATTCATATTGTGCACCTTATGCATCTCAGCTTGCTGAAGTAATACTTGGGACTGTTATGAACAATGTGAAAAAAAAATTGCCAAGGTCAAATGAGACTGATTGTGACTTTACTGGTACAGGTCGTTCACAAACAGTAGATGCGCAACAGACTGATACTGTATCAGCATCAGATTGTGACAGTTACGGTCGCAATGTCACCACTGCTGATGTAAATGTGAATCGATCTAATATCACACAGTCTCAAAATTCTATACAAACTATTTCCTCCCAGCCAGACGTACATCCCTTTTTTAAGGTAGATGTACGAATATATTTTTATATTCAAAGGTGTCATTTTAAGACGTATGTGAACCAACGCATTCAAGTCCGGCGATTCGTACATTAGATCACACAATGCAGTTCCCCATCGGCCAATGACCCGGTGCATTAGTAATTGGTTGGAGTCCACGACGTTTGTCTGTTCTCCTATTGCCACAAGGAAGTCGTTCATTCGAGTTGTAAACTGCATAATAAGGTGTCCAAAGGCATATAATAGCCACTGCTATTAACTTAAAGTCAGAAATGTATAATCCACGACCATGTTCGTCAAAGTATTAGAATAAATGTAGTCTGTAGAAAGCGTTATTAATTATTGGGGAGAGTCTTGTCAAAGTATGTCGGGCTTGAATGTGCTACATGAAACATCTCCATTTAAAAAGATACCTGTATGAACAAAAGGTGCAAATTAGAGATAAAGACAAAGTACAATGCATATTATAGGATCCATCAGCTGGAAGGTATATAGTACTTTATACTTTCGTGGCTAGAGATGAAAATGATGTTAGCGTAGAGAAAGGAGAGTTTGTCACGGTACTTAATCGAGATGATCCAGATTGGTTTTGGGTAATTAGACATGGTGATGGTAACGAAGGATTTGTTCCATCTGGGTTCGTTTATCCAGGACATGTTCTTCATTCGTATGCAACAACAGCTACTACAACTACCACTACTACTACTACTGCAGCTACAACATCTGCGGAAACGCATAGCTTAGGTTGGTCTTCATATCTCATCATGGATATTGAAATTAGTATAGGTCAAGTTCAACTGTACTTAAGTCCTAGTCTTGACATTATTCCAACTATTTCTAAAAATATATATATATATGTATATATATAAATTGTGGTGTTATTCGAAATTCCGCATTTGCTATTTTAATATTTCATTTATAGGAAATGGAGGTAACAGCGTGCCAGGGAATGAGTCATTACAACAGAAAGGTTTACGAGATTTTCGGGATAAAACGAATGCTACGGACTTAGTCGTACTTTATGACTACAAGGCGCAGGCGCCATATGATTTATCGGTAAGGAGAGCCGATCGGATATATGCAGATTTAGGGAATCAAACTATAGATGGTTGGTTGTGGGCATATGCCCCTAAAACTCACAAATGTGGCTATATTCCAAAAGCATATGCCCGTTCTCCTGCAATGACGAGCTTATAATATACGAGATATAACGCTGCACCTTTTTGCATTTAGTGCATATATTCAAATAATAATATACTTTTACATACTATTATACATAGCATCCGAGAGTTACGCTATATATATAAAAAAGAATGACTTACTGTGTGTAAGTATTATTATTAAATCTGTTAGTGGTACTATTGGAAATCACATTCATATATACCTATACATTTTTGTAATATATTTAATGTACAATGACGTTAACATTGAGTGTAGCACAATCTGATGTGATGTGACTGAGGAGGCCATCATGCAAAATTATACAATCGCCTGTTGACAAAATGTCTCGAGGACATTGAGTTGTTCTTAATGAATTCACAGGACCTGTGTATGTAAGGGAACGTAAACTTCCTTCGTTATCAATCCTGTCCACAGCCTGTGGTGGAAGTAACCCATTTATTATTATATGCATTATCATTCACCATGTAAATAGATATTAATCATTTGTTTAATTAAAATATATTTTAATTACATAATATACCTGTATACTACATAAAAGTTTCTCCGTTGTACTTCCAATGTCCAACCCAGCAACCCAGGCAATAATTATGTCCCTATCTTGAAAATTTGTCTTCTTATTAATCTTTTCGTTAGATATATATTGATCTGTACATTGCAGTCGAGCAGCTAATACTGGTAATGGTAAGCGATTTCGATACTTTGGGTTGATCTGACTACCATTAAATAATCTTGCGACAGGATCGCTTAATGCAACAATTTATATTAATTAATTATAATTATATTGATGTTAATATAATTGTTATTTTTAATAGTTCTCATTTTTTATCCGGCATACAAAAATGTTTTTTCTAACCGAATCTAAAATATCTCAACGTCTATAATGCGTAAAGAAACTGTGCGTGATTATAAAATTGTTTATATCGCAATAATTACAATAATATCGTGAACTGTATGACGCGGAATAATATTAATTTTTGTATAATTATGATACTTGTTATTATAACATTTTACGATTTTTCGTTAGTAACAACTTTCAAATTGAAAATAAGATATGCATCGGTTCATTTATATTTATACAAAAACAAATTAAATTTACATAATAACGATAATATATTCTTGCATTTTGCAAAACAACTTAATGTATTTGTTTATACTCACGAAAGTTTACCGGAAACTAACAAAAGAGCCAAACAGCGACTGGAATTTGAAGATAAGGCATTGAAACTAACGATGAGTGTGCTCTTAATACCCGGTTCCACATTTAAAATAGGCACTTCCGGGTGATCGAAGATGAAATGATGCGTCAACGCTGAAAAAGCTACGTTTATAGCGCAATCAATTCGCGGGCAACGGATCGGTCTACGAGAACATTCCGCTGTAATTTGTCCATTAACTTTTGTTTCGTACATATACGTATCGCCGTTCCCTTTTCTCAATAAATTACAAGAACTTAACTGAGGCCTTTGTTTGCCAGCATCTTTCATTCGTCCTTCGCGAAAATTATTTTGATCTCTTAATTGTTCATAGTCTGAAGTTCCTATAATATCGTCAGTATAATATCCCAACGTATTTCTTTCTACATTATGCGCCATAGATGAGTAAGTTTTATTTGAAGGCTTCGCGGGCAACTGTTCGACGGTAATGGGTATATATTGCTGTAATTGTGGTTGATTTCTTGGATAATAGTACTCCGATTGATGTCGCGGATTTTGTGCTCTTTTTAAATAGGCGTGTATGGAATTTAAGCTGGCTTTGCTCTCTCGCGATAAATTCGTACTCGATTGTTGGTACTCTGCGTGACAAAGAATACAGCCTCGATCTGTAATGTATAAATGCTGAATTTAGAGTAATTTAGATAACTTGAATATTTAACGCTATAATTTTAAATAACTATGTAGTAATTAATTTGTATCGATCAATTGAAGCATATAATTATACATGCATACAGTAGCGGGTCAAAAGTTCGTCTACACTTACTACATTTGCGTTCCACGCTTTACATACTAACTGCAGGGTGTAATACTTCCACATTTCTTCATCTTAATACATTTTTTGTTTGACTTTGTTGTTATGAAGATATGCAGCATCCAATTTAACTGCGGATAATAAACTTTTAAATTGGACGTTCTGCTTTGCCGTTACTTATTAATTTGGGATCTTCTACGAATCGAATTGTTGATTTCAGACCAGAAGGTGCAGCCAAAATTGCGCAACGTATTAAGGGAGGAAGAAGGCGGTTACTTTGACTACCTGAACGTTTATCAATATACAGAGTAGACGTGATCAACTCAGATTATTCTGCTGGTGGGCCGATCGAAAATTTTATTTAATATAACATATTTTAATTGGGGCTGTAAACTGATTATAGTTTATTTTTCGCATTAAAGAACTGAAGAAGACCTCGAAAACTTCTAGAAAAGAGTTTCAGAAGATATTTGAACTATTATACAATCACTCACAGTGCAAATTGTACAAGTTGTACTATAAATAGTATTGACTCGGTATAAGATATTATAGCTTTATAGTTTAATACAAACTTTAATACTTGATCATTACTTAAAATGCAAGAATTAACATTATTCTTTGTGAATGAAACAAGGAAAAACAATATTCCGGTGCCCAACTATTACAACTATACTCAATATTACAATGCCACATACTTCTTATGATAAGATCTGTACGATTTTCACTGTGAGCGACTATATGTTATTTCCATAATTGTCGTACGTATATACGTAAACAAAGAGAAATAAAGTATTCACATTATATTAATAATAAAAATTGAAGAGTATTTCACAGACTGGTACGTGTACCCAAACTTTTGACCAGTGCTGTATATCATGTCTACGTTATATAGGCGTAAGTAGGCGTTTGAAAAAGCTGCGGAAAATTTAACCTGGTTGAACTGTAAAATTCTGAATACAACGTTGGCACAGCGTATGCGCCTTGGAACATGCGAGATTAGTATTGAGATTAGAATTTATATTTCCAAGAGTAAGATGACAAATGGCACAGAGTCCAAATATTGAATTCGCGTGCGGGGCAAGTAATTCTTCGTCTTCTCTCCTGTCTTCTTCAGATTTCATCTCTTTTCCACTGGTAGCACCAATCATAAAATGTTGTTCATCTTGTATCCTCTTTTCGTCATATTGCTCTTTCGGTTCTGCACGCTGAAAGAATTCTTTCATGCAATTATTACGTTTAAAAATCGTTGCAAGTTATTTCACTCAAGACAGTTTATATTACACCCTAAATTGAAGTCAATACTGTCTTTGAAGTATAATTTTTCATTTCTTTGGTTTTATGTTTTACGTTAAAGTGATAGTAAAGGTAATTACCTAAATTAATTTTGTGCTACTAATTTCATAAATTTTATATTCAAGTGAACGATTCAAAAATCTGTATTTCTCTATAATTTCATAAAACATATTTATTGATAGAAACCCTGTTCTCGAAACACGGTATAAGAAATGATATATTATTACAAATATAAATATACGGATCATGTTTCATTTCAGATTAATTAAACTTTTAACGGTAGTGAATTAAAATGGAATTTAATCTATCTATTCACAATTTCGAATCAGCTCTCCCCTGTATAATAAGTCACGTGCCTCGTTCTGATTATTTATCGGACAGCAGTTGGCTTTGTTAAGTCGATAATTTTCTTTTTCCATTTCTTTTTCTGAAACCGTAGGTCAGCTCGTATATCACTTTGAATGATAACCCGTTTTGTGTTCTTCTAACGTATTTTCTCGAACCACGTTCCCGTTACTGCAAAATGTAATAACAGTTCCTGAAAATTCGGTATTTTTATAAATTCCATTACATTTAATAATGGCTATATCACTTATTTATGTGCGTTTTCACTTTAATTATTTGGTTATTGGTAAATGAAATGAAGAACTTAATGTCTCTATCGAAAAGTATTTAATGCACGCAGATAATTTATTATATGACTATAATTCACTTCGAATAATAATGGGAGATTCTCGTAGGGGGGAGAATGTAATTACCAGATACAAAAGTGGTGCCGAATTATATAGAATTTTCTAACTTCTTCGTTCTGGACACTTTTACACATATCTTTCGCTTCAATACTTTTAATAAAATTTCTGAACACATCGGCAGTTTGAATTCATGTATAAATTGTTTGATATTAAGCAAAAGTTCTTCTGACCCCGTTTCGCTACAATTTATTATTTAAAAATGTTTTACATACATTGGCAATGTAAACTTCGATACGTATGATTTGTCGATTAGATGTGCTGAACCATTTTGACATATGTCTCCTTTGTTAAATTTCGATAGTTTCAAATATTTTGGAATTGTTCAAAGTATCTTTCAACGTTTAATTCATGCTTATGAGTTAATTTTTTCCGAATTATTCCATAATTTTATTTCAATTGTTCTTGGTTTTGTGCTTGGACTACAAATTTTGTCAGAAAAATAATTTAAGTAATACGAAAATTGATATTGTCAAGTAGATTCTAACAGTATCTCAATAATAAATAAGACACATTATTTTCGATCAATTGGTCCATTTGCGTACATTGGTTTTGATGTACACGGTAAATAATCATTGAACACTGATAAATTGCAACGTTTTTGTGAACACAGTTACATATGGAGCATTAGATTGTTCATAAAATTATTTCCAAATACCGCGAACTTTAACTTGAAGTATTATACGATAAATGGACTCGCTAAATAGACTGAAGTATCGTCTGAATACAACTTCTTAATGTTTCATCGTACATACTGTATATATTAAAATAGATAACAACTTTAGGATTATAGTATTAAAAATTTTAATATAAATATCTTACATTTCGGTTGAATCAAATTTATTTTATTTCAGTAGCGTAGTATCTTCTTTGAAGAGAACCTACAGAGCAATTATCTAAAATTCAAAATGTGTGTGTAAATTGCAATATAGAAAGATCAATGAATTTCTGTTATAATCATTTTTATTATTTTTTTGTTTGAATGTGCTTTTCATATTTTCATATTTTCATATTCTTTCTGAACAACGTGACAATATAGTCAATGTTATATGTGCTATTTTTATGATTAATACAAGTTACACATTCATCTGCACATGAGATGTAGGCATAGACGAATAGACAATAGATATAGGAACAGACAAGGCATCTTATGGACTTTCGTGGCCCAACGTGACAGTCGTAGGTCCGGTTAAAAGTTGGTCAGAAACAGTAGAAGTCTAGTAGGTATGACCCTAGGATAGTAGAATGTACGGAAATAGGGAATACCACCGAGCGCAGTCGACGCGCCGGCGCGTCGCGGTGTGGGATGGCTCGCGAAGTGGGGTCGGTCGTCGCGCGCTACGTCTGTCCTCATTGAGGCGTCCCTGCGTAAGGTTTCTTATGTAGTAGAACGCTAGCGGCATACCTAACCTGACCTCACACCTACACCTCACTCTACACACATTAGCATCTCGGGTTTTACTGTACCATCGGGTACGCTTGATTATTAGCTTCTGTTAATTAATACGCGTTTAACTAGCAGTTGTTCTACTATCGCAACAGTACATTAAACTTTAAATATTTAAAATCTTTCTTGAGTCTTCTTTGCTGGACGAATGACCGATCATCCAATTGAGAATGGACGCGTCTTCGTCCGGCATCGAGGTTTTTTAAATATGAAATCAACTAGTCGTTTGTTGTAACATCGTGATAACTAATTTATTAGTTTGAACGGTTCTTGGAATCTTTATTATATTTTATTCAGCCACTTTAATACTGCTTTTGTGACTCCGAATTCGATTCTGATTTTAGAACAGGTCTATCACAGGGCTATTCTTTTTGCTGCTGGTATAATGGATGATTGGCTGGCAAAGAATAATATATTGAGGCGGCAGGAATGGAGTATTCAGATACAATTACTGCGATGCATAACAATCAATTCGATGACATATGATGAAGGACTGGTAACATTTAACTTATTATCCCAACGGTTTATGTATATCTCTTGTTATCTGGTGATGGGTTTTCGGCTAAAGTTCGTTTCCTTCGGTTGACAGTTATTGAAAACTTTCATTATTGTATATAGCTTTCAATACTAAATTCTCTCAATTCGTATATCCACGTTCATTAAATCATGAAAACATTTCAAATAGATCTTACAATGTACGCGATTATAAGCAGTCAGTGAATTTCATTAATTTTAAACGCAAAATTGAAATACATTCATGTTTCGCTTCATTTCGGTCGCGATTCCTATTGCAGGTTCACTAATTGTTTTTAACAAACACTTTCATTATCTCTGTGACTTAGTAACAAGTATGGCCAAATTGTACTTTCGATGCAGGATTACACGTGTAGGTACGTACTTGTTGCCATACCCTAATAGTTTCGAATTTTCATTTCTACAAGTATTATTGCTCCGAAATAATATTCTCGCGAGATTAGAATCATTTTGTTTATCAATCATAAGTGTTCCATTAAAGTCAGTGTCCCGTTCGGCGAGTACAGGCTTTCATCCATCAACTTGACGAGTATCTCCTTATTTCTTTAATCTTGTATTGCAATAATCATTGATATTTAACACATTAGAAAAGTCCTGAAAATACAAAGATTTTAATGTTTTCTGCTGTTTTTGAATGTTTCAGCAGCGTCTATGGCTTCGATGGCGACCAGCTAATTAGCACCCCTAAAGAGTCTGCAACCGGTGAGTGGCATCGACTTGGGTGTCCCGGGACGCCCCCCTAGTACAGACTTTTGTAGCCAAGTGTTTGACTGAGAACCGTGGAGTGTCGTGTGTTGGTATGCCTGTTTGCTATTTTTTAAATATAGGTTCAGGCAGGATAGGTAGCATACATTCTGGTGTGATTGATAGACATAAGTAGGTAGGGCCGGGCAGGTTGACACAGGCTCTGATCGTTGGTAGGTACTATTTCGCGTGTTCAACCTGCTTCAGGAAATCTGATATAAAAAGGCGGTGGTGAAGCTGTGGTGCGAAGGAAAATGCGTTCGACTCTGGTTTTGCCTATCGATTTTTCGAATACTTCACGGCCGTGGTCGCGATTTAGGCCCCGAAAAGAATGGCCTTACATTATGCTCGAGGCTGCACGCGTGAACGAAGAACGATTACAATTTGAATCGTAATTTTTGCGATTTCCTGTAATCATAATTTTTGCGATTTCCTGTAATCATAATTTTTACGATTTTATGTGGTCGTGATTCGGTCGCGTGCGTTCCATTTAGCTCCGCGATTTAAACTCTTTATTTCACCTTAATAAGTTTTTTCTTGATTTCCAAGTAGAGCCTCGAGAGTAGTTTAAGTTTCAGCTGGCCCTCGGGTCCAACGAAAAGAAGGAGCTATATGCCGAAGAAGCCCGACAAACTGTCGCTCAAGAGGGCAACTACTAATGGCTCACCATTCTTTTTAAGAATGGGGAATCATTCCTTGTTACTACTTTTTCACGGTGCTTGCATTTTCATTCGTAGAATTTTTATTTGTACTTGGCCGACGCGCATTCCGGCCCAGCGATACAGCCCTCCCAAAAATATCGCGTTGCTTTAGAGTTGCGTTAAATGCCACGCGGTTTTTTATTAGTGTTGCGAGCAAATGAAAATCGCGATTGATTTAGCGTTGCGCAACGAAGTCGCGATTCTTCTTGCAATTTAGCCGTTCTTATTGTTAGTTGAATTGTAGTACTTTATAATACATTTTACGTATGACAAAGTCTCTAGTGTTGCGGAAATTATTTTCGCGTCTTGAGCCCTCAGCTAACTTTTTCTCATTCCTGCCTTCACATTTCATAGTCTTTTCTTTTAAGTCTTTTCATTAATTCCTTTATTTCTGCTCTTGTTAAATTTGGTGTTACCAGACTTGTTTCATTCCTTTTTAAATAATACTGTTTCTCTTATTGATCTGGTTTGACTGTTCCTTCTTTCCTTGTCTTGCCAAGATCCTTCAACAATTTTTCCCTTTCTTGCTACATACTTACTAATATGTTTCTTGTGTGTGCAGGTTTCACAGGCATAGAGTAAAGAGCATTGACCAGCCTTATCATTGTGCACAAAAGCAAGAAGGAAGAAAGACTACTCTTGCCACATACTTTAGTTATACTAGATTGATTTATAAAAATAGTTAGTAACTATTAGTTTGTAGCACATAAGATTAATTTAGAACAATGTGTAATTAACTGTTATGTATATGTATTATATCTTCTATTATATATTCAGATTATTCGGTAGACCTTGTATAAACTGTAATATTACTTACAAGTTCTACTGAATGTGCTAAATATAAAATGAAAGATACAATAAGCAATTTTTCATATAAGTTAATTAAGTTAGACAATTGCTGTAATTTATTTTTAGAAATCTACATACAAACTATGTAAATTTGCAATGTAAGTTTTATTTATAAGATATGGTGTAAATAGATATAAATGAATACTTCATAAGTATTAGCTTGTAAATATCAATTACAACATTTTTGTAACTTGTATCTTCATTAACTAATTTGAATAAATCTTCGATGAAAGAAATTCTACTTCTCTTTTTATTTTAACACCTTAACTATCCTTGAAAAGACCGAACTCCAATTCCTTAAACAAGTACTACCGTACATGAACTTTCAGTGCAAAGTTCACAAGCGTAGAACTTGTAAAAATTGTCCTATTCCTTATTAATGTCGGCAACAGGAAGACGAAGATTAAATTTAAGAACGTATTAATTCCTTAATAATTAGCCTCCAATTCCTCATCCTAAAGCGCTTAGGAAACTCAAACGAGTTGCAAATTGAGCTCTAAAAAATCGCAAATAAGCCTCGAATTGAGCCCCAAGAAAACGCAATAAAGTTGCAAATTGAGCCCTAAGTAAATAAACCAGGCCTCGTGGAAAAGACAACAAAGTTGCAAACAACGCCTTGCGAAAAGGCAACAAAGTTGCAAACCAGGCCTCGCGGAAAAGACAACAAAGTTGCAAACAACGCCTCGCGAAAAGGCAACAAAGTTGCAAACAATGCCTCGCGAACAGGCAAGAAAGTTGCAAAACTGCAAAAATGTTGCAACAAAGTTGCTAATCGGGGATTAAGAAAATGCAACAAAGTTGCAAACAAGGCCTTGCGAAAAAGCAACGAAGTTGCAAACAAGGCCTTGCGAAAAAGCAACAAAGTTGCAAACAAGGCCTTGCGAAAAAGCAACAAAGTTGCAAGACGCTTGAAAATTTTGCAACTTTGTTGCGATTTCGCGAGGCGCGTTTTGCAACATTTATGCAGAAATTTTGACACAACATTGTTGCACATTTTGCTCGAGAATTATGCAACTTTGTTGCGTTTTCGTGAGGCGGTGTTTGCAACCTTGTTAGATTTTCTTAGAGCTCGATTTGCAACAGCGTCGCAAATTTTTCTCCAGAATTTTTGCAACTTTGTTGTTTTCGCGAGGCGTTGTTTGCAGCTTTGTTACATTTTCTTAGAGCTCAATTTGCAACATTGTTGCAAATTTTTGTCGAGAAGTTTTGCAACTTTGTTGCAGTTTTTTAGGCGTTATTTACAACTATCTTATATTTTCCCGAGGCATTGGTTACAACTTTGTTGCATTTTCGCGAGGTGTTATTTATAACCCTATTTCATTTTCGCTAGGCATTTCTTTGCAACCTGGTTGAATTTTGGTGAGGTGCTTTATGTATATGTTTAGTAATGTTGAGGTCTATGTTTACAAGTTCTCTGCTTGTGAACTTTGCATTTAAAGTTACAGCGCAGTAGTACTTGTTTAAGGAATTGGAATTAGGTCTTTACAAGGATTGTTACAGAGTGAAAATAAAAAGAGCAGCAGCATTCCTTTCATTATAGATTTATTCAAATTAATTAATGAAGATACAAGTTTCTAAACTGTTGCAATTTAAACTTATAATCTAATACTTATGAACTATTCTTTTATATTTATTTATAATACAACTTATAAATAAAACATTACAAATTTACATAGTTTGTATGTAATTAAAGTAATTAACTAATATGTAAATTGTTTATTCTATCTTTCATTTTATATTTAGGACATTCAGTAGAGCTAGTAATAGTAATATAAGTAATATTACAGTTTATACAAGATCTACCGAATAATCCGAATATATAATAAAAGATATAATACATATACATAACAGTTAATTACACAATTGTTCTAAATTAATCTTATGCGCTAATAGTTATTCCTTCTCATTCTTGTTTTTGTGCACGATGGGAAGGCTGGTCAATGCTCCTTACTCTGGCTGCTAAACCTGCACACACAAAAAACATAGTAGTAAGTATGAAGCAGGAAAGAGAGAAGTTGTTGCGGGATCTTGGCAAGACAAGGGAAGAAGGGACGGCCAAACCAGATCAATAAGAGAAATAGTATTATTTAAAAAAGTATCGAACAGGTCTGGTAAGAGCGAATTCGACAACAGCTGGGATGAGACAGAAAAATGGAAGAAGCAAGATATAATGAAAGATTTAAATATAATAGAATGGCGACACTACTAAAGTACCTGATTAAGAACAGAACAGGACATAAGCAGCAATTAATAATGTAGGTAGGATGCTAAAGCATTAAAAGATGGAGAAATGTTTGGGAAAGGAAAAGAGTAAAAGATGTGGCCTGTGCTGACAAAAATTTCGAATGTTAACACAACATACCGATAAAGATATAATAGAATATAAAAATAACTTTGGAATTTGAAATGAAACATGGATGAAAAAGAAAGATGTATAATACATGTGTGATAAAGGGATGAGAATAGTGTAATACATAATGTAGAGAAGGTTTTAAAAGGAAGAGCGAAACAAATGATGAGAGTGCAAGAGTTAATATAGTATTGCAAAGATAGGTTATATGTATACTAACCCCAACTTTCACACCGGAGAGACCAAAATAAAGGATAATGCTACTATTAGTATGTATTTACCTTTGCTAAAGAGCTTGATTATTGTAGAATGAAATAAACAATGGAACTTTCAATGTCACTATACATATTAGTGCATGTGTTGGCTGACACTTTATTACTATGTCAATGAGAGTACGAAACGATTTTTGAGCATTATTAGCTTAATTTTATAAAGGGGGACATAAATAAACAAACTTTATTACCTTAATCGTACAGTTACTTACAAAGCACTACGTGACATGACGTACAAATTACGTACCACTTGAATCCCCGGCTTACCAACACACAAAGTGGGCTTTAGTTCTGCCATCTATAAGCAAGTTTTCAAAACTACCTATATGTCTGCTTTGCCTAAGGCATAGACGAGATATAGAAATTCCTATATATCGTCAGTGCCTAAGGTCATTAGTATCGCCATCTATACAGAGTCACCATGAAGCTACTCGGATCTCTACCATTACTACACTTAAGGTAAATAAAAAGCGTGAGTAGTTTCAAGAAGTTCTGTATATATGGCGGTATCATATTAATTACTTTATGAAATAGAATATATACATGTATAATACAATTATAAAAAAGGAGGATCCTTGAGGAATAAAAACTCAAAAGGCGAGACATATGAATTATCTTCCTAAATAATTATCTCGAGAGCGTTATGAATGCAGCTAGCGTTATTAATCTTTTACAGTTTTTACCATATAAATATTCGTTTGTGAATTACACAGTTCTTTAATATAAGACGTCGTTGATTAAAATCGGCTCAGTACAACGCGAGATAATTAAATTTGTTTAAAGAAAGTATAAACAAATGTTATTATATCGACTTGCAGGCCAGCTACAGCAATGATCAGTAGAAACAAATTAAAGGTAGAAGAACAAGCTACAGTCTCAAATAGGTGTCAAGAATATTCCAATAGCGGTTCATTTGTTATAAACAATTGAAGTTTCTTCATTGGAAAAACTATAAGTTCACTTGCATTAAATAATTTATTTTATAACAAACTATGACACGAAAGATATTGGCATAATAAAATATTCATGTTACTAATAAAGTCTACTAATTTTTAATCGTCTTTACGTAAAAATGAATCAAAAGGAGAAAAGGTCAATACCCAGTCAGACAGGATTCTGTTAGCTGCATTCGTAAAAAGCATGGCTGTAGATTTAATGCAGAACATGCTGAACGGAATCTGATGGGAGATTGGCAGCAGAAACTGAACAGGACCTGCAACTTAAGCCATTTAAATGGATTTATATGCCACTACCAATCTGCAATTTGTTCATAAGAACATTGGGATATAGTGAATTAATTTACACCCATATTTATGCACTTTATTTTTTAGATTATTAATGGAGGAACAAAAAATTGTTTGACTCGCGTGGTCTACATGAATTTTATTCGTATTGTCATCACTTAGGAAAAAGACAAAAAAATCTTATAATTTATCATTTTGCTCGGCAGTGTATAATATCCATTTACGCGTCAGTACTTAGAAATATAATTTAATAAAAACAATTCAAAATATGAATTTATTATTTCTGCCCACATCAATAAAATTTGCATATCTATAAGTGAATGAACAACACGTTTGAAAAAAGATAGTCTTACAAAATCATTAAACCCTTATGCAAAAATTTGTTCATCGTATAACGTTTCTAAAGTTTGTGTAAACGAAATTAAATAACCGTAGAAAGCATCGAAAAATTTGGTAAAACAACTTCGTAGATCGTTACAGTACCAGGCTAGCGCAACACCCTAATACTGACTAATGAAAAATACGTAAAAATAAATTCATTAGCATAACTAGTTAGTAATTCCATTTCACTACAGGAAAAACCTG
Source organism: Nomada fucata (assembly GCA_948146005.1). NCBI lineage: Eukaryota > Metazoa > Arthropoda > Insecta > Hymenoptera > Apidae > Nomada > Nomada fucata. Next base: position 8,317,471 of record OX411275.1, on the reverse strand, counting down.
CAATAATGTGATAGACATCTCCGAAATATTATTACCGTATACAAATATCAAAGTTTTTATAATGCTGAAATTATGATAGAAAGTTTGTATAAATTAATAAAACCGCATAAAAAGAGAAAGCATGCTGAAAAGAACTAATAATGAAATCGATTTAATTGATTCTCTCTCCTCCAATATGCAATATACTTAATTGAAGACAAGGGCTGACAAACCACAATTTTTCGTTCACGTAACCACAGATTACACGTGCTATACAATTACAAAAACTTAATTACTTGTAAGATATATGAAACGTATATAATACATACACATTATATTCGAAATAGTGTTAACATTCAAAAATTTTTGTGTTTATATCTTCTGTTGGATAATTGCTCTTGTTCATATGTATTTATCGAGCACAGTTTACAATATCAATATGTAATACGAAAAAAAAAGAACTTCTATTTCCAAAACTAAATATGAAGTTCATAATATATCACATTTTTTAATTTGATTTAAAGTTGCATGATTTATCTCGCAGTTCTTAAAACTAAATTATTTTGTAAATTTGTCAATTGACCTGTACTTACAGTTTTTTTGCTATTGATGCGCAGATCATCTAATGACATGAAATTCCTTTTATCACTTAAATTAACCATGCTAATACTCTTACTTTTGCTATCTGCTAATGAGTCAGACTTTTCAAATAATGATAACAATGGTAATTCGTTAATATTTGCGGGTTTTTTTGTCAGCTTTTGAACAATAGAAGATTGATAACAATCACCTACGAATTTCTTATTCGAAACGTTCTCATTCGATAAACTTACAATCTCTTTTACTCTCGTAAGTGATGTACTAGCACTAGACGATAAAAATTGTGTAGAGGTAGACCTATATAATTTATTCGCTGGCACTACATTCGAGTTAGATCTGAAATTTATACCGATAGGATTATTTAATTGTGCAGAATACAATTTTAGGCCATTATCATGAGTTTCTTTCAGCGTAAACAATTTCTTATTATCCGTTAAATCCACGTCTTGCTTATCGAATTCAATAGTATCAGTCTTATTACCTACAATATCATCCAAACTTTGATACTTTTCTACAGAAGTGACATCAAAGCTCGAAAATGAATTAATATCGCTATTACTTCGAGATTTTGTATTATTAAAGCCAAAATTACAAACGCTATTTGGCACATATTTTGCTATAGTTTTGCGTATATCCTTTTGCATGATTCTCGATCCTAAGCTAGATACATTCGTCTCCGTCGGACTGTTATGTAGAGCCTTCGACGCGTTAGATTTAAGATTAACTGTGTGCTTATTTATCGAATCAGTAATATCATTTATCGTTGTATTTGATTCGATAAAATGTGTCAGTAAAGGGGTATTTATAAATGAATTTTTCTGGACTGGATAATTTGTTGGCAATTGTTTGGATTGGTTTAAGTTTTGCATGGAATAATCTCTACTTTGTAAAACATAATAATTCGATTCCTGCGAGATAGCATCCAGTACTGCATTATCCTCTTTATAAAAGCGAGAATGAGATATATTTTCATGTTTACTATCACGATCAATTATAGAACTCCCATGCATTAAATTGTTCAAACTTTCCATTGTAGCCTCAAGCTCTACCTCCCATTGGGAAGATGTTGCTTCGCTTCCATCAACTGATCTTTTATCCAGATGTTCCGAGTCGTTTTGTAAATTGCAAGCAATCTACAACAAAATAAATAAGGAAAGATAAAACTAGTTCCATCGTTACACAAACCTACGAATATACGAAAATTATGAAATGATTACTAACATCATACTCTTCTATGTTATTATATTTGTTTATTTGACTATTTATAATATCCTTTATTTTATTGCCATTTAATTGATTAAATTCCTGGTCATGGCTTAAGGTCTTTTGTGGACTAACTAATTCTGCACCCACGCCAGGTTCTCGAGGGCCATTAGCTATAAAATCTGAGAATACAAATAAATTTTGTTTACAAATATATAAATAGAATATTAATATTAAGTTAGAAAAGTACCATAATCTCGGCGCTGTTGATGTATTTGATTACTAATCTCCTCTAGTCTACGTAAACTATTCGCATAATTACTCTTCGCATCTTGTATTGCTTTCTGCAAACATTCAACGCGTTGTTTCTGCGTTGATAACATTTGATCACAATGTGCTTTAACTTCGAAATATGGTCGTGCTTTTATTATGGCACGACGGTGTTTTTCTTCCAGTTGTAATAGTCTTTTTTCAGCATCATGAAACAACACTGCCCTTCTATAGTGCTCTCTACCGCATTCTGCTTTTTGATTTTCAGCATCCATAACCTGGGGCACAATTTATATTGAAAATAATTTAAACACGATTCTTGTCTATTTTTTTCATTGCCTTGCTAAAATTATAGCTAATATTAATCCCTAATAGCCTCAGACTAGTTTCGCACAAACTACGCATATAATGATATGCATGTATTCTATGTATAGCTGAATCTTGATAGTGTACAACATCAGGATTGGAAATACATGCAAATTCATGAGATTCAATCAATGAACGAGGTAAGCCATCAGCTGCATGTTTCAGCACTTTCCACTTCAAAATCCATGCATATTCAGTATCTATGTAATAGATATTGTGAAATCTGGCTCTTACTGTCTTATGCAAATGTGCAATAGCACATTTCATTGTATCATATAATAAATCATTATGTGACTATCTTACTTTAAGGGTTGCATGATTGAGCATATCTTGCCAAGCTTGATCGAAATTCCATTCATGTTGATGCGATATAAATCTACTTTCAGCTAAAGCTACAGTTTCTTTTGCTGCAGCATGAATTTCGCTTGCCCTTTGAAATAGTTGGGCCTGTTGCTGACATTTGATCTGTACAATAAATTGTATTGCATTATATTGTATTTAATCATTGCTTGAAGTTTCAGAAACTTTTCTAATTGTTTCTCACCTGAGCTTGTCGAGCTACCTCCAGCGCATCGTAATAACATCTTGCCTTCTCAACGCAACTGTTTCCTACTTTATTTAATATTCCCTGCAATCTCCTGGTAGTTTCAGATAACAATTGCCTAAAAGCGGCATGAGCTTCCTAAGTAATATAAATTTTATTTTAATATTTCAAGCAACAATTTAGTGAAACAATTTTATGATTACGTATTTAAATGCTACATAATAAATGCTTATTTGCGTCCAAGATCGTTTAAATAACATAGTGATGTCAACCACGGATTTAAAAAAAAAAAAACTAGTTTAATAATCACTCTTAAAGGGACCACTTCTATTACATACTGGCTTAAAACGAGGGCTCATGAAATGAATTCAACTTAGAACTTCGATTAACTGGGTCATGATTAATTAGGAGTGCAGATTTGACTAATCAGACTTTTATTGTCTGGTATATTGTCCAAATGTACCAAGTAAACTCTGTAGTCCACCAAATTGCACTACATGTATGTGTTTAAATACTGAGAAATTGTATCAATAAATAGAATCAGATCAAAATGTTATCTATCAATTTCTTTAGTCTGTCTCCCGATTGGGCCAGTTAATCAAGGTTCTCCTGTAGATTTTATATGATGAAGGGATATGCAAACATAGCTATATATAATTTATCCCCTTCCAGTGAAATGTCTTTTTTGTAGCATAAGGAAGTCGTAACACAAGATACATCAAATGTAAAACATGAAAAAGAGAGATATTTGTAGATACATAAGTTATTGTCTGCAAAAACTTAGACCAATATAAGAACTTCTGATACTCGAGATTGGTCACTCATAATAGAACAAAGATTATGGATCCATTTGGGGTTTCTACGACGTGCTTTGCATGGAGTGTATTTAACAAGATAACTTACATCTAATTCAGTTTCAAGTTTGTTTATATCATCTGTTGCATCGTTCAAATTCTCCAATTCGATCTAAAAATGGCAAAATTACAATTACATATGTTGGTTTCCATTTTAGATTGAAGTTGGTTTGTCCAACTAAATATGGGAAGAATGCTATTTGTTTCTAGAACATTTATAAGTATCAAAAAATAAATAATGCTTAAAATACTGGGTAATATTTTTATCTTGGCTAAAATTGTTCTACGAAAATTGTTGTCATTTTTTACACGTATCTCGTGATATATTTTAGTTCTGCAAAAGCAACTTGAATTTCTTAACTCCATCTGTTTGGTTTTCGGTAAATGTCAATAATATATTAAACCAAAGAAGAAAAGAACCTTATCTTTAATATGATCAGGATTTTGTTATTATGCAAATGTTTGATACTCTGAAATGGTAAATATATTTTCATACATACGTATATGTGTACGTTGCAACTCGTATAACTATCGAAATTAGACAAAGAACTATTAATAAATGATTATGTTAAACAAAATAATGTATAAATAGCTTATCTAAAAATTACTAACTACATTGGAATGAATAATAATGAAGTAGTAGCAACATTACTGAAATTAAAATTGATGATTATAGGTTATACATTGTTTATAAAATTAAGCACAATATAGAATACAATAGCCGCTGACAATACAAGTAAGATAACAAGTTGCAACTAAGTTATATATTTACGTATTTTACATTAGAAAAACAAAGTGAAAGCAAAGTGGAACATCGTACCAGGCTGTATTAGGCGTTACGATTGTGTTTGGCAATCACAATTATTTACGCGTATAACCTATATTATAATGTTACACAAAGAATGTAACATAAAAGTAAATAAATATGAAATGTCATTGCAAATAATTACCTGTATACGAGGATCTAAAGCTCCGTCGACATTATCCGTACTACCCATGCTTTGTTTTTTGACATTTATGTGACTAACTCATAATCACAAAGTTCAATCCACTATAACTTTATATGCGTACATTCAATTATTTGTATCGCACATGATTTTTTCATAACCGTTATCGTAAATATTACATGACGTCACTTATAATTATTCCAAAGGAAACGGTTTCAAACATTTTACGTACGTGTAACATGGTGGTCACTTGTGAATAGTACTACACTGTTGTAATTGTATAGTTGTAGCAGAAATATAGTATGGTCGTAAATCACGCATTGAACGACGGCACTCATTGTCAGGACCGTACGAATGCGGTTTGCAGCGGTAGCTTTTAGTGCAGTTATAATAACATTCAAATGATTATCAACTAATTTATCGGTTAGCTGCACAGATCATTTACAGTAGCAGACAAATGTTTGAGACTAAAGAGGAAAGAGAAATTACTTACATTGCCGTGCAAAGTTAAAGGATCACTAAATTTTCGATGATACATTATCGTTAATTGGTCTGTTATAACTATAAAACAGATCATATAACTCATCTGGAATTATTTTAACATTCGTACGCCTATCAATAAAAAAATTTTATGCAAACTGCTATCAGTGTGTCCTTTTAGATCTATACCTTACAATTATAATATTTATATGTATTCAGACTTATAATGTATAATAATAGATATTAAATATTTATGCCACTCTCTCCCTACAAGACACGATAACTCTCATTTTTTTTATAAACATTGTTCAGTTGAAGAGGAAAAGAAATTTTACTACTACCACATTGATTTATTCGTTTTTTAGGAGAAATATATTAAAAAGGAGTTAGTCTTATTTTTAATTAAAAATTTGGTAGCAAGTTTCTGGTCCTATTTATATTCCTTTACTGTATAGATGAAATTAACGTAAAGAACAAAATTCCAAACACTAATTAAATATACCAATTGAAAAAAATGTAATGTTGACTTAAATTAATGCCCGCTATTGTATTACTAACTTTTCAATTATCATATTAGATTACAAAAGGATTGCAGTACATCGCAACGGACAAATTTATTCTAAATTAGCCTTGCTGGGAAATGGACGATGATCGAACCCTTTACGTCAATTAACGAAATTACTACTTCGACACTAAGAACATTTTATTTGTCGCCTAGCCGTTTGACAGCTACACTGTATTTCTGCAAGTCAGTATATTTATTCAATAAAATATTCTTCAGTATTTTACATCATGTTAAAAAAAATTAAATAAATCTTAATCTTAGATGATAAACGTTACAAAAATAAATATTAAAATAAGTAAAGCAAAAAAATATCTTCTTATAATGTTTGCTCAACCCTTTTTAAGGACAAGCTGAGGTACTAAGATGTCTTCAGACTTGGATACAAGTCACTTCTGTCTAACAGTTTGTTAAGCTCTTCCTTTGTGAACACTATATTTAAAAAAATTTATTAAAAAAAATAATGATTAGAAATTAGGTATATAAGTTTCAAATTTACCTTCATTTTCAGATTTAACTATTTGACAGTCTTTCGACTCTAAGAGCTTTCGTAGTTCAATTAAATTTGCCTTATTATTTAAGTTCATATTCGAAGTGTACTTTGAAATTACAGCTTTCTCTAAAATACGTTTTGCTTCCGCACGATTGACAATTTTTTCATCGATCGTTCCCTTGGTACAAAATTTGTATATCACCACTGGCTTTGTTTGGCCTATTCTATGGCAACGTGCCATAGCTTGTATATCTGCTTGAGGATTCTATAATTTTGATTAATTCTTTTCAATTAATAACCACTATAAAATACATACACACACGCACACAGAATATCGTAGTCTAACGTACCCAGTCACAATCATATATAATAACAGTATCTGCACCAGTAAGATTTAATCCAACACCACCCGCTCTCGTAGATATAAGGAACAAAAATACTTCGGGATCTGTATTGAACGTTTGAATATTCTTCTTTCGATCTAAGAGATCAGTTCCACCATCCAGTCTGACGTACTTGTAAGTACGCATTGATAGATAATCTTCTAGCATATCCAGTATCAATGTCATAGTGGAAAATAATAAAACTTTGTGTCCATCCTTCTTAAGTTTGGCGAGCATCGCGTCTAATACCAGAAGCTTGCCGGATGCTCGAATTAAATCTGTATCTATTTTTGGTAAATAATCTGGACCCAATGGGCAATGTATCAAGTACGGATGATTTACAATTTTTTTATACAGAACATCTGAAATAATAAAGGGCACAAAAGTACCGTGAAAAAATTGCCAAATATTTGAATAATCTTTATAATTATTGTAACATTTGACTTACATCTGTTTCGAAGCTGAATATTGATTAAAAACTCTCGGTTACGTTCTGTAACATCGGTAAACTGTTTCCACATTGATATATCTTGTGTGCTTTCAGATTTATTTTGCATCCAAATCTCATTAGTTAAACTAACATCATTTTCCTGCAATGACTTATTTGAGTGTATCTCTTTTTCATGTTCACATATTTTTTCATTCATAAGGCTGTTCAAATTTTTTAAAACACATCTTCTTTTGGGTCTTTTTCCATCCTCTGTGTACACAATTGGTTTTTCTTCTAACTTACTTAAACTAGTTATATCGTAATTCAAAGCCGCTTTGTATAGATCATGTTGTAATTCTGTGAGCGGGGCATAGACCACTAATTCTTTTTTCGGTGGAATCTCTAAGCAAACATCAGCTTTTTCACGTCTTAGCATAAATGGTTTCAATATTTCACGCAAAGATGACAATATATTCTTCTCTTCTTCTAATTTCAAGAATTTTTTAGTTCCATCATCGCCTTGAAATTCCTCCGCATTGAACCACGACTCAAAAAGGGCTAAATCGTTAAAAATTTCCGGCAGTAAAAAATTTAATAACGACCATAGCTCTGCTAAATTATTTTGTAACGGTGTTCCCGTTAGTAGAAGTCTATTCGTAGATTTGCAGCTCTTCAGAAGGCTATAAGAAACAGTAACAGATTAGCTTACCTAGGCTGCAGTATTTACAATAATGTATAAATGCACAATCTAAATTTCAGAAAACATACGCAACAAGTTGACATTTATGATTTTTAATTCTATGTCCTTCGTCTATTATAATATATCTCCAGCTTAAAGATTGCATAAATTTTTTGTCGTACAATGGCACTTCGAAAGAAGTAAGCACAATGGGTAGCGTACTATAAGTTTCTGTAACTTTGCATTTCCTTGTAATTTTTTTCTTTAATGCAGCTCTATCCGTTACTGGTCCATGAAATAATACTACAGGTAAGTTTGGCGCAAACCTCTCGAATTCCAACAACCAATTTGGTATAGTTGAAAGGGGTGCAATTAATAGATACGGGCCATCTTGCTGTTTTTCAAGGAGGTGACATAATAAGGCGATAATTTGAATTGTTTTTCCAAGACCCATTTCATCGGCCAATATCCCATTTATACCATTTTCGTATAAGACCTTTAACCATTCCAAACCTTTCAGCTGATATTCTCTTAACTCCCCATCGAAATATTTGGGCGTTTCAGTCACTGCTTCGTCAGTTTTTGTAGTTGTGTTATCAGTTTCAGAATTTTTGCACAATTTGTCTCCAATTTCTTCTTCATTTAAATTCAGTTTATTTGACTGTATTTTTTTCTGTACCTATAAAGAATTACACGCATAAGAATAATGTAGTTATAGGATGCTGTATTTAAAAGATTATAGTTACAGCTCACTTACATCCTCAGATATATAATTTTGGGTGTCATAACGTTTCCTATTTCTTTTTGCCCGGGGTGGTATATTTTCATTATTATCAGTTACTTTGTTTGTAATTCTTTTGTATGTTTTATTTGTAGTATTGTCCAAATTATTATTGATTTTATTACAAAGGTACGTAGAATAGAATTTACTTTTGTTTAATAAGTGCATTAATCTTTTATACTGTTGTTCCTGTAATTCATTATTGTACTTTTCTTCAGCTAAACGTTTTTTTTCAAATTCTTCCTCCCGTTTTCTTTTCTTTTGTTTTAATATTTCCTCCTTCAGGGGTCCATTATTAAATTTAATATTACTTATAATACTTGTATAATCTTCACTCCCTGTTTAATGGCAACAACAGATTGTAATATAAATATGTTATTCAAATTTTCAATTGAAAACAGTTTAAAATATATTTAAGTAACTCGAACATGATAACTTAAAAATAAAAAATAGTAAAATATTTATGAAACTTAATACAAATGTTTTATAGAATAATTCATAAATAAAGAAATAAAGGAATTATGTCTATAAATAATTGTCTACGATGTGTACTTACATTGCAAATAACAAAAGATTGAAGTTAAAACTTATTTTTCAAATATATATTATCGCCCAAACTTCATTTTAAACATTTATGTTACTTACATAAATTCACTTAGAAAATTTTCTTTGTATGCTCCATTATATTTATTCATATAAATAATCGAAATTATTACCTGTATCCAAATTTTCCATTGTTAGTGGAGATCGATTCGTTTGTTGAACGACAATTTCAAATGAACAAGGAAACTTTCAGAAGAAATGAAAATCTCACGTGTTAAGCAAAGCCCGCCCATCAACATATACAATGTATACACAGTCGCTGCAGTCGTTTCTCAGTGCTACACATGAACTACAAATATATCCCTAGGATTAGCGGCCTGTTCAGGGCGGTTGCGTATTGGTTGATTGCGTATAGGGATTTGGGTTGGTGGAGCGCTCGTGGACCGTTGACTGCTTTACTTATTGTTAACATTAATTTTAATGCAAGATGTACTAAATATAATAATTATAAAACTAAATTTATGAGTAATAGATGTAGGTATATAAACACAGATTAAACAATTGTTATAAGTTAATCTTTCGAGCGAATACTTATGAAATATTCTTTCAAATCTATTTGGAAACGTGCGTAGTGCAAGGGACGAACAAAGGGGGAAAAACAAGCGCCCGAGCGGCCCTACCGTGGCACAGCACTGGTCTAATTCGCAGCTTTGCTAAAAGTCAACGTCAAGTGACTGGTAAGATCGAGTCACACGACCGTTGAAACGATGGACGGTAGCGTGCGTTGTAACGTCCACAACTTCAACGCACGTGTGACCCCGACTTAGAAGAATTAATTCAATGGCGGTCTCAGCCTTCCGTAAAATTTTTACAGCAGGAGAGACGAGTTCTTGGGACGTACATAACACCATGGCGCGTTGATTGACGCGTCAACATACGAGTGAAAGAAACTTCTGCCTTGACTGCAGGCAGCCGTGAACCATAGGACTAGCCCTCGAATGATACAGGGTGATATCCAAGAAAATGCCCGTAAAATCATCCTACTGCCAGCGGTTTAGCTAAGTATGCATACTTTAAACCACCCTTAATGGTGTACATTGCTCGATGTATACCTAGGGATATATTTTTAATAGCAGACCAGTCTATATGTATTGGTATTTAACACGGAACGTTCTGCATAATGCAAGATACAATGGAATCAAACTCTGTAGAAGATACACTTTTAAATGTGCGGGAAAAATTTAAAGATGCACAGCAATTATTAGATAACCATGAAAAACACAGGACAGCGAATGAACCGTATAAAATAGAATATGAGGTAATCGAAATGCTGAAAGTGGTGGAAACAGATCTAACTAACATTTTAGCAAATGTACCAGAGGAAAAGAAATGGGAGGTAGATGAAATGCTTGCTATTGTGCATGTAAACCTTGGTTTATTGCATACCAGTACGGAAGAGTTAAAGGCAGGTGAAGAGCAATTTATGAAATGTATAACAACATTAAAAAACAAAGAGCTAGAACCGGATGGAATTTTCCCTATATTGTGCTCTCTCAATCAGTTAGGTATTATATGGGCCCAATGGAATGAGCCAGCAAAAGCAAAATTCTGTTTAGATCAAGCTGTACAGATTTATCATGATTTTATTAACATTGGCAATGGATGTAATGCTTCTATTATTATGGTGCAATATATGAGCATTGAGAATGCCAAAGAATTAGGTCCTAAAGAACTAATAGAGAACGTCCATACTTTAACGCTATATTATTTAGCTCAAGTATATAGTTCCTTGAAAGATCATTGTCAATCCGCGATATATTTTCACATGACTTTGTGTAGACAATTAGATCACATGGACAATATGCAAGGCTTGAATTATATTGATTGGGCCTTAAATGCAGCAACATTGTCGCAATACTTTATGGAAATCAATGGCTTCTCCCAAGCAAGACATCATTTAGCAGCTGCGACTTATATATTACAAAAGTATGAAAATATATTAAAACAGAAATCAGAAAGTGACGGAGAAAGTGAAGCTCTTGCAGCCGAATGGGAAAGTTTTAAACATAGAAGTGCAGATGTTGCTAGATGTTGGGCTAAATATGGAATACTGCTTTTGAATTTGTCAAAGTTAAGGTTGCTAGGGCAAGGCGAATCAGAACTGGAAGATAGTCAGCCTGATAATAAGGAATCTTTCCAAAGCAAGTTACTAGAAGAGTTGAAGTTTGAGGCATTAGAGAAAGAAATAGAACCTATCGCAATTCAGATAACTGACAAATATTTACTAGATTTTGACGATGCTAGATTAGCCTTTTTAAATGCCCATAAATGGCTAGAGCAAGCTAAACTGTATTACACTTTAGAAAATCATGCTTCGGATTACATTTTAATCGTACAAGATATGTCTCAGGCATACAAATATCTGTCGTTCTTTGAAGAACACGAAGACAGACAAGCAAAAATGCATAAAAGGAGAATCGATATATTGGAGAGTGTCATTAAAGAATTAAGCCCACAATATTACAAATTCGCTTGTCGACAAATTTGGGTTGAACTAGGGGAAACGTATTCCGATATTCTTGATATAAAACTTGATCGTTTACGAATTAATGATGAAACCCCTACTACACCACAAATATTAACAAAAATTAATCACTTAGCAAAAAATTCTATAAATAATTTCCAAGCGTTTCTTGATTCTTTCGATATGCCTAACTCTAATTCCACGATGGAACAGTTCCCTGATGAAGTACTTCAGACTGCCTTGCTCTCTTTCTTTCGTCTTGGCAGATTGTATAATAAGATAATAACATCTGATAAAGCAATCCAGTTAGAAAATACACAAAATAGTATGAATGCTTATAAATTTGTAGTTGACTACTGTGAGAAATATCCCAATGCAGCTGAGTTACTGAAAGTTAAATTAAATCTTTGTAAAGAAATGGTAGGCTTCTTGCAATTGAAAGTAAAGAAGTTGAAAGAAATAACAATGATGAATTAAAAAAATTATACTTTATATTACTGTTTACTGCGTGTTATTTAATGTGTTTAACTTATGGGATCTTACCAGATTCTTGACATTCACGAACATACATTCAACTGCAATTACACATACTACTTCGTTCTATACAATTGTGATAGGTGTTAATACTCCGTTTTTCTAATTATATCATAGTTTCTTTATAATAATGAAAATATAAATAAAATGCTATGAGTCATAGAAATGTAATACGCATTATTCTTTCGCTGCTGTTGGGATTTTTAGGCTCCCCTTTTCTCCAAACGGAAATTCCCGATTGTATTTTTCAAACAACAAATAAAGAATTGAAAAATAGTTGCTTCTATGAACACTAATAGTATTTGTTGGCAAAGTTAAGACTGGTCTTTAATTAGAAAAATGGAAAAGATATAAAGTAAGGCCCCTGATTTGATTGTTATAACCGAATTTTGTATTTATTTCATACAATAAAAAATTACTTCTCAACTTTTTTGTTTGCTCCTGTTTTCTTCACCTTCTTCAATCTGTAAAATAGATTTGTCCTCAATTTGTTGCGGATCTGTCTTGCCTTCCTCAACTTAAAGCGGTCGAAGTCGCTAAGTTTAATACGCTGAAATTAAATGGAAATGTACCTAATGTATTATATATCAAACATATGAACATAAATACCTTTTGTGAAAATTATCATGACCAAAATTAAAAATAAAATTTCTTAGCTTATTATCGTGCTAACTAACCTTTTGCTTAGCTTCAACCTTCTTTGCCCACATAGTTTCTTTCCAAAGGTCGTCGATATTTGCAGCTTCCCATGCTTTGCGTACAACACGGGTAGGTCCGGTATAAGGGAAGCGAATACGGAATTTTGTTAAATGAAGGTCATTTAACCTCATTTCAGAACGAGGAACATTTGAAGCAGGTCCATCGACCAAAACCTACGAACATTGTTAATTCTCCTTAATACGATGCTTATGGTACCTTCCATTCCATAACAATTATAGATTTTGGTATCAGTTATAGTATATTGGCATCAATTAAATATCAGCCGGCAATTCCTATCAAAGAACTGGATCATCATTATTAATAGTTTATACAGTCATAATATAGAGTAATCCTTCACCAATGGACTCAAAGGTAATGTAGCCATCTTAACTCTGTGGTGAAAATTCTATGTCTAGACTAATGATATAACTGCAATGCAGCTTGTGTTTTGGCGGACTGTTTGAGATTCCTGCAGGCAAGCATGAGATTTTTGCCTGGCAATGACACTGACTTTGAGTTGACTGATAAGTCACTCTAAAGTATATATTATTGAACTCTTCAGTTCTCAATATAACTACAATTGTAAAGATAGTCAATGTCAAGGCATTATTTGACAAAAAACTATTGATTCATTCCTGAGCGCTGTTTAACTGGATAACGTTAACTCGTGTGCAGACGAACCAACTGCTATGATTTTATTTAGTTCATAACTGAAGGATTGATAATGCAAATTATAAAAAATAGTTGACTTTAATACTCAAAACAAAAATCATATTTACCCTGTTTTGGTCGATGATGTCTACAATAGTAACAAGTTTGCCCTCATGTGGCCCACCGCTCACATAAGCGACGCGGCCAGATTCTACGAACCTTTGGAACGGCTACAAATATAGCACGGAAAATCGCATTATTTTCACAATAACAACTGCTGGGTTAGAAGTAATTTGTATGTTAGTTTTAATTAGAATACTTAGCAGTCTACCATACATGTCCGAACCTACCATGTGTTCGAAAACTGAGGTAAGTGCAAGGTTATATCGAATAACATTATATATTTTGTATACATTGTTAAAAATATATAAATTAAAATTAACTACGTAATTAGACAAAATATTTAATTCCCTTAAGCACAATTTTTTTACGGGGATAGAGTAAATTATACGTGTTATATCGCGCAGTTCGAAACATCTTCTTACTCACCATGATTTACCGGAAGCGAAAGACTAATACTATTCCTAACCGGATGAAGCACAGTTAGTACCAACCATTGAAAATAATTTGTAACTCGACTACATTTTTCTTGCTATAAAATTCTCTAGAATGCTGCGTTTACGTTGTTACGCTATAGCGTTAGCAGTTAGCAGGCCTTAAGATCTAGTGATATCGAATCGTCGGTTGACCATATATTTATAACTATCGATAGCGATGATAATTTAGGAGCGAAATTCGACGCCGGCTGAGCATAGGCGATAAATAAAGCTGTACATTACTTAAGTACCACATGTAGGTCGTCGAACAAAAGGAAATCCAGAGCATTCGGATCTTAGAACACTTCACTTGGAAGATTCCCCACAAGCAGAGTGGTTCAGCGTTCCACGGGCAACCGAACCTACACAAAGTCCCCGTGGAGCGCTGAACCGCTCTACTTGTGGCGAAGCGCGGAAAAATCAAACACAAGTTGTAAAGTTAAAAAGAACGACTATTTATTCTGTAAATCAGCGTAGAAAGTACTGGTTGCAACGAGAGATAGAGAAGTTCTGATCAGCGAGATTTTTTCTTCTTCCCTTTTCGGCTCTGTATGTATGGTTCGGTAGCAGCATTTTTTACATTCATTCTAAGCACTCGATTATCAATGTAGCACTACTAGCAGCCGAGATAATTGCAAAACCCGCAGTGCATTTTCGCCGATTTTTTAATTGTTAATAACTTTTAAACTACAGACACTATATTTTTGTAATCTGTTGGAGAAAAAAGATGAGGGTTCTCAGCTTTACTTTGAGACCAGTCCGGATAAAAGTAACAGAAATATAGTTGTTTGATTTTCAAGCTGTATTAACTTGATTTTATAAATAAAAATGCAAATAAACCAATTTTTGAGGCTTGACGAAAAAGTGGTGTCTCATAACTGCGTCGCCCTACACTGTATCACCACAGGGGAGTTCCATCTCAAGGGGTATCTGAAATTCCGAACCTGCGAAATCATTGTTGTAATCTCTACATTTTAAAATTGTGACTGTAGAAATTCGATTCATTTAAGAATAATTGTAAATTTTATCTCGAATTCTTAATATTATCCATTGCAGAAAGCCGTAACGAATTCAATTTATTTACATATTTAGTCTCAAATACACACCACGAATAAGCAATTAAGTAATTTAAGTTTTTCATCATTGAAAATAATTTACTTTCGTGCTCTAGTTTGATATGATTAAAAAATACTTAGTTCAGCAGTCCATGATGATTAACAAATATTCAGTCGAAGTCAAAATAATTCCAACTATTTCAATTTAACAACCCAATAAATAAAATTAGTTTCGACGGCTCTCGGCGAGCACCAAATTTAAAATAGCGTGACATGTTTTTTAAATGTAAAATTGGAATAATCTTGTCTGCTGGTGGTTACTGTTTCTTAATGTAAATAGACTCAAATTAAAGCTAAAAAAAATAACTACTCGTCAGTAACTTTAACCGGATTTCGGCAATTATTAGTTAAATTGTTTACCCATTTATAGTAAATCAATGGCACGCGCAACATAGCTAACTCTTATTTGGGCTGATAGTTGAGTCTGTTAGCTTTAATTTGAGTCATCGATCATTGATCTGGTTTCTTCGAAGTCGGAATAATCTTAAACATATTCATCTCTATCCTTTATTCTTAGTATTGATAGAGTTTGACAAATGCAGCACTTACCTTCGATGTTGATTGAAAGGATATAATATAATATAGTGACAAGGGTGCAATTTAGATTATTTTTCATTAAGTAAAACGAAATTAAAGATAAAAACATCAGAGGATTACTCAATAATGATATTCCAATGGGAACACGAACTCAGAATATATTTCAACGCCTGAGTATGTGTATGTATATAGATATAGATATATGTATATATATATATATATGTATATGTATATATTTATAATTGTGTTCATCATAAAAGTACAATAATAGCTTTATATCAAATCACGAGGAGAAATTCAATATTCACACGGTAGGCGCGGACAGTAGTTTTTAAAGGTACCGATTTACCGAGGACTGTTTCATATGTTCTTTGCATATTACATTTTCTCTTTTCATCTCTCGCTCTCTCTCATTGTTTCTTCCTTTCCTCTCACACTCATCCTTTTGTAATAACGGATAAAATGAACGTAGCAGGAGCAACGTGGGAAAAGTATAGTAGAATATTATATAAACAAAAAGTACATAGACAATGCAGCAATAACAACAGATACCAAAAAAGAAAACACGATATTAGTTGCTCGTTCACAACGGAATGACTTGTACGCACGCTATACGATGATAAAATCAGATTAACTAGCGTGCTTCTTCCACGGTTATCGATTCTGCTCGTTGCATGAAAACGAAGCTGTACAAAATCTTCTTCAGAAAGGAAGTTACCATTTTCTTTTTATTTCAATTTGTTTCTCTTCTCTTGCATCGTTAAGCTTTTTCTATTTGAAGTCTTTCGCCTATACCCTTTTGGCCAACCTGCTATCCTTCTGATTTTATTTAGTTATCGCTATCGTATTATACGAAGAAATACTTTATAGTAACATTTTAATATACATACTTTGGAATACGCTTAAATGGTCCGTAATTTAAAACAATACGCAGTGCCCTTCACCATTTAACACGAACTTATAAAAAAAAGTTAGAAATATTGGGAAAAGAGAATCGAAATAAAATGGTAAAAACAACGGGAGTCATAAATACATGTACCAATGAATCACTTGTACGCATTTAATATGCGTCTCGTCAATGTTCATTACTTAAAGTTCATTACTTTTCAATGTACAAACTTTTATTATTTTCTTTATTCTTTCTTCTTTTTTTTTCAACGATCGTCTCTCCTAGGGTGCAGTATGACGTTCAGGATAGACGGTAATAAAAAGGGCAGTTTACGAAACGGTGCTATTAAGAACGTTGTAAATCAGGCACTTCATAATGTCTGTCACCCTCTTCCTGTCGCTCACCTACAAATCGTACTTCGGTTAAAAGTTATTCGCCATATACACACTGGTACTTGTGCACTCGACAGAATCAGCGACGCGCCTGACCGTTAAAAAGAATACACCTAAACACCTCGTTCACCGTCATTCACACGACGCAACAGCCGCAACTGCACTATCAATTATAGTGAACAACAGTCACACTTTCTTCGTACAGTGCGCCAAAAAACTGTTTTTACTATCACGTTTGGAACGAATTTCTCTTGTTCCTCTTTGTCCCTCCTTTAAACCTCTCCGTCCTTTCCTTTGTTTGTCCTCCTTCCTGTCCTGAAACCGTCTCTATTGTTCTTATCCTTTCACTTGTTTGTTCTGCCATTCCTCCTCTTCCATCAGTACATATTTCATATTTTATTTTTTCTGTTTTACATTTTTTTTCATTTTCATGTCTGTGTTCCATTAATTTCCTCTCGGACCACTTAAACGATTCTGCTTGACAGACAGTCGTTCCTAATTTTGATCGTCACGTTACCGTAGACGTCAAGCGAACACATGGTTAGATCAACCATTAGATCTATTTGTGATCCAGCGACTGGACGACCTTCATCAAACTCTTTGACGACAGGTCCAATTGTTAATTAGTTTAGTAAAGTTCTAGGTCATCAACTCCGTCGTGTCGTCTGCGTCAACGTCGTCCGGAGGTTCCACCCTCACGGTCAGCTGCGTGTAGCCTTTATTCGTTTCTCTCCTTCCTGACATTGCCTGGAACGTAGAAACGAAATTGTTCAGTTTTATTACCGGACAAGCAGAAAACAATATTTCGATCTTTCGACGAAAGCTGTGCTAGTTAAAGTCAATGACGGAAGAATAATTGCAATTTCTCGGCAAGATAAAAAGGAGAAGGTCAAGAAGTAATATATCATAGTACTCTGACGCGTTCAATCGTTATTTTTAAATATTCTGCTATTATAAAAATATATGAGGAGTTCCTTGGAGATGCAAATAATTAGTATAAAACGGGCATGGTTGATAAAATTAATTTGTAAAATTAATCGGTTGCAGTGTTTACGTAGTGATTTCAAAATTATTATACCATTTTGCGGTTTATTAATGAAAGTGAAAGTAGAGGTATCATATAAAGTCTGGACCAACCTGAAGCGCGATGAATATAGTAGCAAACAAGGCAACTGATACCAGGCAAATTGCTACAGCTATAGTTGTTGTCGCTGTTATCGCAAGGGAAGTCGAATCATTTTTATCAGTTGCCCCTTCGTAACTTGCATACACTTCAGAGATAGCTGTGTCAGCTGAAGCAAACTCTGTTCCTGGCACTCTTCTCTTACCAGCTGGTGAACTGTTCCTGCAGCCACCTGCAATAACATCCAAGAAATTACTATCTCTCCCATCGATGTAATAATAGTGTCACACTGCGAGGATAATTATACGAGTAATTAAGGAAATTTCTCCCCTTTGCTCAGGCTGTATTTCACACGCTTTCAACTTAAAAAAATAATTTGTCCACCCTTATTTTTGAACCGCTTAAAATGTACATAAGCATTTACTTCTCAATATTTCTTTCATTTAATGCAAAGCAATACAGTTGGAAAACTGTCGACACTTTTTTAAAGGTTTTCTCTACCTTTTATGTAATGATACAAAATTTTTAACATATACGTTGGTCTTTACTGAGTTACCAAAGATATAGACTAAAGTCGAATGCAATGACGGCGATTCTTGTAGTGAAAATATCGCACCATTAAATAATGAAACAGTGGATTACTCATTCATACGAGTAATAAAATCAGAATCATTCTCACCAGTTTCCGGATCACAAAGACAGCATTCCTCGGCCTGTGCACCTTTCTCGTTGCCCGTGCAGCAGGGTACGCATTGATTGTTCAATTTATCCAAATGTAACGGCGGCGAACAGGCCGCGCAACTAAATTTCCCAGGACCCGTGCATCTTCGACAATCAGAATGGCAATTCTTGCAGAGCTGCGTCAGCGGGTCGTAGTATTGCGCTCCAAGACACTCCATACACAGGCCACCCTCTAGCATCGAATGTGGTGGACAAGAAGTGCATTCCATCGGTCCTTCTCCTGTAATGCATACGCGTGTTACTTGCATATTACTGAGTCGGAAGAGTCCAGAGCACGTTCGTGCCTCTAGTATACCTTTGCACGTGCGACAGTAGTGGTGACACTTCTGGCAACCGAAGTTGGATTTGAAGAATCCTTCGGGACACTCCGGATGACACTCTCCTGCTGCCAGTTGCCACCCACGAGGACAGGTTACGCATTGATCTCTTCTGGGGCCGGAACACGTTTTGCACGACAGGTAGCATTTGGCGCACTGGCCTCTATCGCTGTAATATCTGCGTTGAAAAATGTTCCTTCATGAATTTGCAGATAAACGTATACCCATTTAACGTAATACATTCTTTGTCCAAAGGGATAGCAATTGTTCGAGCAAGATTCTTCAGGTTTTCGTAGAAAAATTTGAATGGGGTATTTAATTCTAAATGAATGGCACATCGATAATTCTGATATTACTTGGTGTCCGTTATTTAAGGAATGTAGGTATTAGAGAATGTTTTATTAGCGGGAAGTTACCCAGATATTTCTGTTCATCTTTCAGAGGACAATCTCATCCTCTTGCTGTAAAATAACGAGTGACACTTCTGTTACAAGTTACATGTGCAATTTCAAAAATACCAGTGTACCTCGTAGGGTAGAATAAAATCCGAATGCTAAAAGTACGAACGTGAATCGTAGTTTTTGGCAGTATATAAGACTGCGAAGTCGTCCAATAGAGGAGAGTTCAGTGAATTCAAAAAATCGTAAAGTGAGGGATCAAAATGTAATAAAAAATAAGAATAACTTTAAATAAAAAAAAGCCTGCGCCTGTAGAACGTTGCACATACATGATAAAATTACGGAGTTAAAGTTGAACCCGTAAAAACAGAAACATTCCGGCTAGACCAACGAAACGAAGATCCAATCAATGCCAACGGATAGACGTATTGAGTTTCACAAAAACAAACTTACCCTTGGGCACAAGAAGACCTGCATTCTCCGCTTTGCAGTTGCAGTCCGTCTTGACAGGCGGTGCAATTCAGTCGAGACACGCACGTCTTGCAGGTGTGCAAGCAAGGTATACACACTGGCCTAGATCGCTGGGCCACTGAATAATAGCCGTCGTCGCATTGGTAGACGCACCGTTTTCCTTGCAGCAGCAGTGAATTTTGACAGGAAATACAATTGTTATCCGCGGGACCAGCGCAGGTCTTGCACGATGTATGACACGGTTTACAGTGACCGTTTTCGTAATACTCGGACGTGTCGCAACGGTCACGCTGCTCAGGGGCACACAGACTCTCCCCGTTTAGGCTCCAACCTTCGTCGCAACTCGTGCAAGTCGTCATGGCACAGGTGGCACAACCAGGTGGACAGGACATGCATTCCCGTCGTTTTTTATCAGCGCTATATCCAACTGGGCAGGATGCTCGACAAGTTCCTGGGATATGTACATATGACGTGATTGACGCTTCGAAGTTTCTGCCTTCTTTTTAGATATAAAATAGAAGGTAGCAGATTATGCTTGCTAGGCAGTGAGTCCAGGATCAAGTATGTTTGAAATATTAATTAAATTATTGAGCAGTTTGTGTCTGTTCCAGTAGCACTGGAGATGGAAGTTATTTTTTGAAAAAAAGGAAAAGCGCAAGAATGGAGAGCATATTGCCAAAGAACATTTAGAATCGTACAAATAATTTTCTCTCAAGGGAGATGCGAATAAGAAGAAACTGTGAGTGTAGTCGCGAGTATAATTTTTGCACTTCCAATTTATCCGCAATTTTCACGATCGCGAAATTCATTTTATTTATCTTCCCCCCGCATTTTATTATTTAATAATAGTTCCTATTTGCCACCGCGTAACTTTTTCCGTCGTATCTCTCTAATCCAACTTATTCCCATGTATATAAGGTTTATTCCCAGAATTAGGTTTCTGGGTTATCAGCAGTGTCAGTGGGTTGTTTTTAAGGATTAACGCCTGGACGTGTACGTACCGTTCAGAGAAAACAATCCGAGTCGACAGGAGATGCACTGGCTCTCCAAGGTGCCGTTACAAGTCTCGCATGTGGAATGACACTTCGCGCAGTTGTAATCTTGTGTTTCATACGTGTACAGGGGACACGCCGCATAGCACTTGTTTTCGTACATTACCAGGTGATGCTCGCAACTAGTGCATTTATCTGGCCTGTCTTGACAACTGGCACAATTCGCCTCACATGGCACACACGTACTATTTTCGGAATCTGAAAATGCAGAAATGTTATTCCATTCTTCAGACTGCGATTTCGATTATTTCGTTCGTCGACCTAGGCAATTCATCGAGTTAAAAAAATTTTGTACAGAAGAAGGACGCCTTTTAGTAAATTTATCGCACTTACTTTCGTAATATCCTTCTGGACACTGTTGCAAGCACACGGCGAGATCAGTGACTCGTAGGTGAGCAGGTGCGCAGGAGAGGCAAGAATCCTGGCCAGCTCCGGCACAGATTTCGCATGATTCATGGCAAGGCCAACACACGCCACCTTGATTCGGGAAGCTCCTTGGTGGACATCGACTCACGCACGTGCTGCAATTACAATTCATTTAATAAAAATTCCTTCGCACGATCACCTTACCGCACTAAGCCCTCTAACTGCGTTAGTTTCGCTCTGTCAATCCTTTTCAAGCCAATCTGAGAGATTAACAAGTGAACAAGCGTTTACCATGTTAATTGCACCCTCACGATTACTTGGATTCGTCGGGACGAAGAAAAGCTGCAAATCCAATACTACAGATGTGCTAAACATTGTTACTCGTAGTAGTTGCAATAGTAAGGAAAAATATATTTCGTTGCGTTGCAGTTTTCTAATATAACGAGTGTATTAAGCGTTATTAATAGCTGGGACTCTTCAGTTATACGTCTGGCGTACGGTCCTGGATCGCGGAATGGGTGAAATATAAATAGTGTGTACATACAACTTTTCCGTATGCAATAATCAATACCCAAACCGTGCAAAATGTCCAGTGAAAAAGAAAGGATCGCTTACTTATCCAGGCGATAATTCTTGCAAGCGATGCACTGGGTTGGTCCTTTGCCGTAGCAGCCTTGAGAATCGCACTGGGGATCACAGTCATGAAGGATTTTTCTAGTGGTGTCCAGCGAATCGTCTCCGACTTGAGACGAGGATGAGGGAGTGTCAAAGGAAGAGGATGTGTCCCCAGGTAGTCGATTGGTCATGATGGGGGCCGAGGAGCCGTCTAACGTCGCCACCGACGCCTGCACGTTGGACGCGGCACCGACATAGGGCCCCTGGTAGCCCTGAAAGCCAGACGGAGGCAAGAAGTCGGCGTGGCCGTGATGACCCAGTGCTAGGAGATAATCGTCTACGGGGAATGGATATTGCACAGAGGCGTGCGAGGAAGGCGCTTGTACCGGGTTAAATTGACGCGTTCGTATCCTGATTGGATTGGTCGCGGTACCGTAGAAGATCAGCTGCCACTTCTTCAGGATCCCTGTAACAGTAAATGTAACGTCCGAATGTAGCGATGATGGATCGGAATGTTCCTACGACGAAGAATTGATTTTAATCGCGATATTCGTTTGATGTTTCTAACACGTTGTACGATCGAGTAGCGAAATATACTGGTTTTTTATTCAGATTAATAGAGGAGCAAGAATGTTGCAATGTACTGTGGGAATTATAAAGATTTAAAGGTCTAAATTGTACGGAAGAGATGGGATCGCAGAAAGATTTATTTCGCCGGTTTCTTTGTAATTATTTGTTTGACCCTATGCGTAGCGTATTCTTTGTTTAGGCTTGCGCGTATGCAAGTACTATTTGGTACATTGTTTAAGAAGTATCAACGATTGAATGAACAACGTTATTAATAACATTAATGTTAGTTCTGTGCATGAGATGTAAGTGAAAGTTATTCTTTGCAATGTCATTTGCGAATGCAAGAGAATCAGACATAGTGCATAAATACTGCTTAATGTTTTCGAGAATAATAATTATCGTTTCGATATATATCTTCAGCAGGAAGAGCTTTGATTGCCCAATCGTTTGTCAAATTTTGCCTTACAAGAATTCCTCCATAATCTACGTATAAATAAACACCTGTCTCCTGTAAAATAAACATCAAATTGAAATGCAATAAGAGCATGTTGCACATCTGTTTCAATTCTTAAGTAAAAAAATCCCGTAGCATCTTTGCGATTTATTAAATACATTCATAGTAAGCATACAATCATCGAATTAATTATCCGATCATAAACTGATTTCTCAGAAATGTGCGACGCATATTGTTAGACATTGTGGTGTCTATCTACTTTGATTGAAACCCCCAAAGCTGAAAGGGAAGCTCTGGTGGCTAATATTTACTGCTCTATGCGTTAATACGATGAATTTCCTATATGACTTGATTCTTTTATTTCGCTTTTCAATTGATTAAAGCATCGATACTCTGTTCTACTGATACTTTGTCAGTCCTTTAATTTCTCTTGAAGTAATCCAGCAATAGCCTGAGTCTGTGCTCATTTATGCACGCACCTAATTCAAAGCACCGATTCAGTGGCCTGAGCTTTTGAAAGATTGCTTACAAAAAAAGATTGCTACAAAAAATATTAGCCATGCAATGTATTGTATCTAATGTAAACGCAAGTATATTATTTTATAATGGTACGCAACGATTACTTGCCTGGGGAGTTCACGTGCCGATTCCCTGCGTTAATGATCTGCAACGTCCAACGACCGTCTGCCTTTTCACCCCAGAAGTGAACGCTGAGGAAGGGCCAATCGTCGAACGTCGAGCTAAGAACGTCTCGCGGTCTCTCGAATAATAATGTGGATGTAGTCCCCATCGGAGAAGTCAATAACAGTCTCAAGTTTCCACGTGGGAAGAATCTTAACGAGATCTGATTAAAAAAGAAACAATGTACTCTTCGACGATTAAGCTAATCAGAATTTACTAGAGAAGCGTGAAAAGAAAATGCACCGGCTTATTGATATTATTATAATAATATCTAGTACGTTTGTACGAAATCTTGATGCCTTTTATAGAATTAGCAATGAAAGGATTAATTGATCGCGACCTTTCCGAAAACCAAAGTCTCGTATGCAAGAATTATCCCCCGCAATATTTGTTAATTTTTTCATAAGGATTCGGCCTACTTTTTGCATCGGGACGAAATAAGTCGGACACCTTCGATTTACAACCCGCTCCTGATTTTCTTACCTTGCACTGCACGTGCTCGAGGAACCGAACCTCGTTCAAGGATCCGGCGCAACCGGTGACGTCCATGTACACGCTGAGGGTGTAACCGTAGGTTGGATCGATAGGCCTCTCCTCATTGATCTCGTCCGACTTGCAAATGTGTTGAGGTGGCACGTTGGTCCACTGTTCGGCGAGGTTCACCATAGCGCCAGCGTCCATGAGTCCATAACCGAATTTGTGGGATACCTTTCTCTTCACACCGTTTAGAATCCAGCCAGGCTCTTTCTCGAGTGGGCCGGACCTCGAGGTGAGTACCACCAGGTATTGCATGTCCCTCCACGTGAGGCTTGGATTCGCCTCGAGTGCCAGGGCTGCTATGCCGGCAGCCAACGGGGCTGACGCTGAAGTTCCGGTGTGTTCGACCGTGCAAATATGATCCGGTCTCAGTTTTGCGTCCATGTCCACCGTCGCGACACTCTTGTCGTTACCTGGAGTACCCGACGAGTACGTTGTGGCCAGCGTCGAGCTGCATTCCTCCAGGTACCAGGGCTTGTAACCACCTTGCGTCGCGCTGGATATAGACAGGGTGAAGATACTGTTCGTGTAGCCGTCGCAGTTGCACGAGTCGGTGTGGCGACCACCGTTACCAGACGCCCACACGAAGATCGAACCCTTGCCTTTGCGACCCTGTTGTTGGGTTGAGAATTTGGTTAGCCGTGTACTTGAAATATTGAGTAGAAATTTTTGGCTGAAAGCTTCAGTGTCAAGGGGGGAATTGTTTCAGCCTCTTTCCACGTTACGTGCGTCGAACAGATTTGTTTAATCTCTCTTGTACTCTTGACAATTTTATTGCCACACGCCTGTAGATAAGGCTTAACGTATCACGTAATAGGAAAGGAAGAGAACAGAGGGGCACGCAGGCGAAGAACCCTAGAAGCCACTCGTAACTTATATGTAACTTACGCTGGTTACACCGTAGATGAACGCCCTTCTGGCAAGAGGGCCGGGACCGTCGACGGTTTTCCCATCGTCCTCCGGGCCCCAAGAAGCACTGTATATATCGATGTGATCAGGATTCAATCCCAGCGCTCTGGCTTCGACGGCATCGTTTACCGGGCCATCGAGCATTCGCACGCCTGAGAACACGGATGGTATGTACGTTAGATAGCTTTCCTTCTCGTTGCTCACGTTCCGAAGTTTTCAGATTCCCGTGGAATTCGTGACGTATCCGACAGGAGAGGAACAAGTCGCAAGAAACTCCGTAAGAAATAGAATTCTAATTATTATTCCGTGTATCTCCCTTTCGTTCTCTCTCTCTCTCTCCGTTCGTTGTTGTCCAACGATCGAATCCATTAATGGAAAACACGTTCACGAGACATCACACTGCATGTATGCTCGCTAACATTTCAATCCGGTTGAATTCGTTCGGGGAATACGATTTTGAGGGAAACGGAAGCTTTTGCTTCGAATCGGCGGAGTGAAATATTTTTGGCAAAAGTGGAATAATCAGCGAAGTGTAATAATTGGGATAGTTGTTCATGTCGCGTTCTTGCGACACGACAGATGCGTAAACATTCGCACAGATACGGCGTCGTTGAAAATTTGTATTAGCAGAGGTAAGCGTGTGATTAGGTAACTGCTGTTGGAGCATTGCGATCCCACTGAATGAAAAGTTTGTTGATGACGCGCTCCCGAATACTGCAGAGGCAAGGGATTTATGTGCAGGAAGTGTTCGCGAAGATGCGAGCTGTTAATTTTGAAATTGACCCATTGTTCAGAGTTTCTGGGCAGATGATAGTTTCAAGAGTTAGCCTACATAGACAGTATCTGGACTTCGCCTCACAATGGAAATGCCACGATACTCGGGCGAATGTTCCGACTAGAATTCATCCGATACGAGATAATTTCTATTCCAATTAAATAAATGTGATTTACGAAGAAACCTGAAACGGAACATCTCGAAAATATTAAAATTTCAATTTGAACTTTCCTGCAACTTCTGCCACTGCAATATTATCGATTAATTGATACTTTAATATTCATAAGTAACGAACAGCGAGCACAATGTTTCGCAGCAAGAAAATGAAGCTTTCAAAAGAAGCACCATTTCGTTCGATTATTTTCCGTCAACTAATTCAATCGCATCTGTCGCGTCCCCGAAACACGTCGAACAAGTCGAAGTCAACCACCCTCGGCTTCGTTGGCCAAAGAATTCTCGCAAATATGACAATTCTTTAGAAGTATCCCCACGGCCATTGTCTTCGTTTCAAGTGAAACTTCAGGCAAGCTTCTCATCGTGGGAACCGGGGGGATGGAGGAAATGGGCGAGGCCGATGGAAAGAGCCAGATCGTAATTCATATTACAGGAAAACGGAGACGTCACTTCTAATAAAGGGGACCCTGTATTCGAATGAAATTTAATTCGCTGCAGTTGCGTTTTCATTTAGGAACAGGGCTCGCAGAATGTCGGCCAGTTATTTATAGGATGAAACGGCGGGGAAGTTTCCTCGCATTCTCCAATGGTTCTCCCGTTTCGCGAAGAAAAATTCCCAATCTCTTACCCCCGATGCTGGCGTTGTACGCGACACCGACGCCGCAGTATTGGTTAAAAGCGACAGCGGCTACCTCGCCGGCGCATCGTGTTCCGTGTTTGTTGTCACCATTGTCCCTTGGCATCGGATCGTCGTCATTGTCATTGATATCCGTGCTGGCATGGTGGTCGTAATTTAGCGCCAGGTCCGGATGATTTGTCTGTATACCATCATCGAGGATAGAAACGACGACACCCTTGCCGGTGTAACCCTTCTGCCAAGCCGGGCCAAGATTCATATCGTAGCCGTCCTTGGCCCCGCCGTTCTGAAATTACGAATTTCGATTCGGGGAATTATTAATAACGTTCATTGTTAGTAACGTTCGTTTGTCGGAATGACGGGCAACGCGAAACAAAAAGCGGGGATAATTCATAAATTTGTAGATATTGTTTCCTTTAAATCTATTGTAAAATATAATCGTCGAAGGTACATCGTGGAATGCGTTATTGCGGATATGGTGCGGCTGAAATTTTCTAATTCAATTTAGTAGGAGTTAATTGCATTGGCTTCCGAAGTAAATTATTTATTTAACAACGCTCATATAAAGTTTCGCCATTTAGTGGCGGCGAACGTAGCTGTCATGGGAATCTATTTTACACGTGAAGAGCATAAGCATCTGTCGAACGCATTGGGAGAAAAAATTAAAGAAGATTAGAAAAGTGGAGTTAGTCGCTTTGCCCTGTGAGCGGCTCGTTTGATAATTGCTTCCGGTGTGAGCGAAATTTAATACGATGAAAGCTGTTGGGTGGTGAGTCATTTCGAGGAAAACGGAAGGGGTACTTCAATTATTGTAAAAAAAAACTCGTTTGATGTGTAACAGATTGATCACGATCAGAATTAAGCTCATATAAAAATTATAGAAGCTACTAAATATTCTTGTTGCAAAAAGAGCTCAACCAGTTTCGGGCTACAAATCTGATGCTGTGGCGAAACGAATGAACGCAATTCGGTAATAACGCATTTTGTCAGAAATGAAATACTACGCTTGCAATGCTTGATGTTAATTAACCCTTCTGATGTACGAGCACAAATATCGACCAGTTCTTTCGTATACCGAGCATCGTAATAACGATAAATCCTACTTCGTACGCATCCAAATGAATAAATTTATTGCAGAACACCGTAGACACTTTTCGGTATAATTCTAATACAATTTTTGTTTGCACGATCAATTGCTATTGAACGTAGAGACGACGCGATTCATCGATCTTCGTATGGTGTATTACTGTACTACTGTGGTGTTCTTCGAAAATTTATAGAGCGGACGTCAACATTAAATTAATCGACCCATTAATCGATTATAAGTGCAACAGCATAAAACTCAGTCGTGAAATACGAGGTTTATCGCGGACATTTCGCATACAGATAATATTCTAACGCTGGCCGGAATATTTTCTGGTCGTCCCTCTTTTCTCTTCCCCTTTCCTTTTCTATTTTTTTTTTTTCAATAATCCCATCGAATCGAGAATGCGACACGTATAATTGGTCAATGCAGTATGAAGTAACTGTCGAGTGCTTCAATACAGATTGCTGCATCTACTTCCCGCGTGTTGCTCTTGTAATAAATAGAATTGTAATAAAATAAATTCTATTGCAGTGCCTAGTTTCGTGATAACTTAATTCTACGCGCATAAACGAAAAATATCGTTGCGGTAGTGACGAACGGTGCAATTTTGAAACAGTGTCTGCAAAATTGTACCCAGAATGACATAACATACCTAGAAGTTAAGGGAAGATAATATTTACACGAATAAAGAATAAATGTTTGAATTACGAAGTGCGTGATGTGGACTCGACCACGGTTGAAAACGAGAAAACGAAACTTTCGATACGAATTGTTCACGAGGAAAAGCGTAAAAAATTGCCCGCTAACCAAACAGACGATAATTGAACGAGGCGAGCTACACAAGAAACTGGAACGTTACGAACAGAGTGTAGAGAATATTTAATATGGTTATGACGAAACTGGATACCTCAAATTAGCTAGCTTGAAATAAAAGTTCCGCGCATTGTAAAAAGTATAACGAAGACGCAATAAATGAAACATGAACATGCTAATGATACTAATATCTTTTCCCCTGCCCGTCTGCAATATTTCAAATTGTTCTCAATTTATTATCACGCTATGGGAAATTTAAATTACGTTGGCCCGAACGATTTATTCGTTGCCGATATTGAGGAAAAATTTGAACGCTGCCAGAGGCCATGCCTTTCTCATCCACTGCTGTTCATAATTCTTCACGTCTGTGTTATAAATAAACGCTATAAATAATAATACTTTATAGCCCGTGTTTTTACGCAGTACGCGGCTTCGATGATACTACAGAATGCGTTGAGGGCCCAGTATACGGAGGTTGTAAATCCCCGTTTCGATTTCTATCGACACCGTTGCACGCGTATGACCCTAAGACCTTTTACAAAGATAGGTGTGATAAATTGATTTGACTGTTGATTTAAATAATGAATCTTATCTTTGACTGAATATAAATAGACTGATAATAAAGGAAAACGTAATAATAAAACGGATCTATTGAGTGTGTGATATCTAGTGAAATAATGTTGGGGGAGGATAATGTTTTCCGTATGTCTTGAGGTAAGAGATTATACTGTTTCTCTTACTTCTGAGTCAAAGTCGTCACCGTGTGTCTCGGAGTGGGAGAGAATACTGTTTCTCGCGCTTCAGAGTCAAAGACTGACAGAAGAAGAAGGGGAGGATACTGTTTCTCCTTTTCTAATGTACTGGAGTCTTGAGGTAGGAGAGCATACTGTTTCTCGTACCGCTGAGTCAAGGATTCAGACAACAACAAGGAGAGATAAGGTGTCTCCCTTTCTTGCGAAAGTCCCTGTCTGAGACTTCTTTAGATGTAGGCTTCAGACTGTATAGACTCTGAATTTAAAGTATTAAAATTTGAATACTACATTGCGTAATGGACTCTGAATGTAGCAAGTCAGAACTTTGAATGTAGTAAGTCAGAACTCTGAATGGAGAGTGTTAGACTTTGAATGGAACTAAGTCATGGACTCTGAATATAGCAAGTCAAAACTCTGAATGGAGAGTGTTAGACTTTGAATGGAACTGAGTCATGGACTCTGAATGTAGCAACTCAAAACTCTGAATGGAGTGTTAGACATTGAATGGAACTGAGTCATGGACTCGGAATATAGCAAGTCAAAACTCTGAACGGAGAGTGTTAGACATTGAATGGAACTGAGTCATGGACTCTGAATATAGCAAGTCAAAACTCTGAATGGAGAGTGTTAGACTTTGAATGCAAGTAACAGTTTCGTAACGGAGAGTGTATTATGGACCGTTCAAACTCTACAGCCCGAAATAAATCAGCAAAATAGTCCTAAATGATTCGACTATAAATTACAGGAAAGATGTTTCAAATAAATAATCTTTCACTTCTGGTGTTTCTTACAATTTTTTAATAATATAATATTGTATCATGTAAGCGAAGTACTATAGGCCAGATGTTTTTTCTGTATTTATTCGGAAACGGAGTTTCGAATAAACCGGTCTGCCGTATAAACAGCGGCTGCAAATGTGGTCAAGTGATTGAACCATTTAACACGGTGATTTCGATATTTAATGAACCGAATGATCGTGCGACGAACGAGCAATTGAATATGATTAGGCACTCACGATAACAATCGATTTTGTTTGCTCGCGCAGAAGCAAACCTTTGAAAACTTGCTTCATTATCGAAATTCGGACGATATTGATTATTTTTGTCTTCGACGACTGCATACGAGTTTCGTGGGATTAAAAATTGGTTCACTTTATGTTGTCTCTATAGATGCGTTATTAATTATGCAATACTTGGAACATGAATGCAATATCTGTAATTTGAAATTGCTGTTCACAGTGGGTCATCGTGCAACACCAATTTTATACGTCTCTCTTTGTTCCTTTTAATGATATTTATACAATTCTTTCACACATTTTTATTCCGAATTTTAAGTTTACAAAAGTTATTTTTTATTTAATTGAAATTTAATTCTCAGTTTCTTGTTCGATTAGAACTGCATCTGCTGAGACTTAAAAACACTGATTGAACATAAACATATTTTTGAAGATATTAATAAAACGTATGCGACACTCAAATGCATTGAAATGTGGCAACGAAAATATCGCGCAACGATTCGAGCAACGGTAAAGCCACTCAGAAGTTCAACTGATAAATTCAGAAAAGGAACAAAATGTAGAATTAATCATATCGTGTCCTGGTCAGTTTAAAAATGTGATTTCCCCGAGTCAACGCAAACTGACGAAAGACGAATAGAAGCAGGGTAAAGCGGAACGATGATCTGGATCTGAAATAATGTTGTAAGTGGTATGGGACGTCGTTAAGTCTGCCACCACCGGGGACATAGTCTCGTCACGTAGTTGGGATTGGTCGAGGTTCGAGGGAAGTAAAATCGAAGGGCCCACTTACCAGGTACCACTGTTCCTTAAAGAGCGGATCCGTGAACAGGTTTTGAAGAGACACGCCTCTGTTTCTTTGTCGATGGTACGTGGTCTGCCTAGAACGTGGACCGAACTCATCGAAAAACGACGGATAATTGGAGAATGCGAACGACGTGGGTACGAAGTCCCTCTTTTTGCGTTTTTTCTCATGCTGCTGCTGGAACCACCGTACCTAGAAAAAGCATGGAGAGATTTTTCTGTTGAGATTCGTATATGAATTCAGGCGAATTAAACAGTTACTGATTAATGAAGCTTAGTGCGTTTTTTAGTCAACAAAAGCCAGCAAAAATTCGTTTACTTAAATTTTCTATTTCCTGATTGAAATGTTGCCTCGAGGCGAGCGAAATTGCTTAGATTAAACAGATTGGTTGGAGTTCGACGTTATAATTTTACCAGTCTGTTAACTTAATGTGGCAATGGTGCGTGCAGTGTTCGCAAAGAAGATTTAACATATTTCCCCAAAATTGGGAAAGGAAATTGAGATGCTGTGTATGTAACATTTCCGATGATAGTTGCGCGTATGAAGCAGCAATGCCTTGGTCGAGCAATAATTCGTACAAGGTGTTCGAAGGTGTTCGTTATGTCAACGAAAACTTGGAGGACGTACAGCGTCGATGAAGGGCTGCTTCGAGAAACCAATGACTCGTGTTCTCGGGGTTCGCAAAAGTTTGTCATTTATACAGTAAGCTACAACCATAACGTCCGAACGCCCTGTACATTAACCAGCAACTCGATTGCGGCAGATAAGCATGGCATTCTTTCCAATTCTGCCGGTTTATAATGCATCGTCACGTTTCGATGCGAGTATTGGCATCCGAGCAATTAAAAATCGTTCGTGCTCGCGAATCACGCGCTGCATTTTTAACCACGCCAGTGCGTTTCGATTTAGCGTGAAAAATGCGCGGACGCCGCCGGACCGTATGAAAGTTCCCCAAATATATAGAAATTCGTCCGTATGGCGCCTTGTAAACGGGACCATCAACGGGCAACGTTTTCGCGGTCGAGCTTCGTGTCAGCGGAGCGTGAAACGTGCAACTCCCTGGCCATCGGTTCATTCATATCGCTAGACGATTCGACGTTAAAGCCGCGACGCTGAAATTCACGGCCCCTGAATTTTGGCAAGCCTCCAGGGTCCTAGGCTCGTTGACGTTCCGCCTCGATAAGTGTCACGGTCGTAGCGTCCACGTGGGTTCCCAATGTTTGGAGGGAGCTACATCAAATATTTTACGATTTCGGGAATAATGTAAATCTTCGATTAGGGTCGCCCCACGAGTCTCATAATGTAATTATTGAGCCGTGTTTTATCGAACTAATTGTATTATACCGGATCGGCAAACATGTTTGCGAAGTATCGTAAAGGAGTCCCCGTTCCGACAAATACGATCGATTGCACGCGGTTCTTTGCCATGCAAAATCATCACCAGTGTCTGTAGTTTCGTCAGTTTGTCGGACAATGCAAGCGTAACTTGCCTTCCACGCAGGTAGTTGCGAATATGTCGAACGAGAGAACGTGGCACGGGTAATCTTTTTTCTTCTCAGAGTTGGAAACGTTGTTCGATACGTGTACACAAGGTATCCAATAAAAATGGTACTACGCGAGGGACTGCCCGATAAAAAAAGGTAACAGTTATCGGAGAACGTTATACTTGATGTATTCAGAAGTTACAAATAGATGGAGGGATGCGTGAATCCGATTTCAGTAGCTCCGATTGCAGATTAATGGTCGTTTGCTTTACAACCGCGTGTACATGCACGCTCTCTAAACGAGAAATAAAGAAACTAAATGAAGACAGCGAATATATGTAACCTGTTTTATCTTGTTAGTGTTTCAATCGTAACCGATATTCAGTAAAATAACATTAAGACGAGATGTTCTAAATATCGACTGTAACATGTTGTTTGGAAAATTTGGATCGTTGAGAAGTTAAGTAATTTATATCGCTTCTCGCCTCACAGATGCAACTGGGTTCAATCGATTAATTATTCAAAATATTAAATAAATCAGAGCCACCTATACAAATTAATACTTTCATCTGAAAATAATTAGTTTTGTATAATTACATAAGCTGCGTTTAATTTTATTGCGCACATTTAATGGCTCATTATTGATTAAAAATAATCCAACGCAACAACCTCGATTTCTACACGAACAACAAAAAAGCAAACGTGTTCACACTCTGGCCGTAATAATCTGACCACCAATTGTATATCAATGTGACGTGTGCACGTCAGGAAGCTTGCCAACGTGTGTGATAATTAATTACACGCTAGGTGTGCAATGATATTCAATAATTTTCTGTATATTAATGTTCCTGTATCTATTGCGCACCCTCATCCCTTTTGATCTACGACCACTTTAAACCGCCCTTGCATTATGCATGTTCACAGCACTGCGGTATCTCGGCGATCAGGGAAAGATAACACTTCTGACGGTAAATATCAACGATACCCGTACTCTCATTCTCCAAATGAATAACTGAAGCACTTGGTTTACGCGCTCGCGAAATTGCAAGCCACGAATCAAATAGCACATGTTTGTCGTTTCCCTAGCAATCAAATTTTAATGTAGAAAGCTGCATTGCCAGTTTGGCTTTATTCCAAGCAGATAACTCTTAAGCCCAGTATTCCCCTATAAATTAGTCTTCTTCGTACGTCCACGGAAGAAGAAGTTCCATTACCGATACAGGCTGATCGGATATCAATTGATCGCGAAGAAACGGTTCAATTAAACGCCTCGCGGTATTATCTGGTTACTTGATGGACACTTAAGTAATTGTTACTGGTGCTTCGCTGTAAATACACATTATGTGCGTCGTAACGGTTCATCTTCCGTATTTGTCGAATAAACCTTTTCAGTGCCGCTTTATCTCGCGCTTAAGTGCTTCATAGGTGAGGAAAAGACAGTGCCCGTGGCTAGGAAGATGGCGGAGGTACAATATTATCATTGAAAACACGCTGATATTCTGCTGCGTTTTTGAAGGCAGACGGGTGAACGGGGACGCAGATATGAGTGACAGAGAGAGGGAGAGAGAGATAGGAAAACACTCGTTACCGTCAATTATTAATTATTATAATCATATATAAAGCAAGCCCTTTAGATTTTCGATTTTTCGTGTCTTATTTACTCTTTCATAGACTTGGACTACAGGCAACGATAGTTTCCCTTCTGGATGTATGAGTCAAACACGCAGTGTTAAAAAGGAACAAGTTTCTGTGTATTTACAACGAGGTAAAATTTCTTCAAGCACCAGTGCCAGGCAATACTCGCGAACGCATTAATACGTTTTCTTGTAAAAGTAGAACGTAACAACTTTAACTTCTTCGGTACTAACATCGACATTTTTTTTATTAGATAGAACTCAATGCACGCGTCATTTTGTATACGAATATTGAATTTTCTTCTCGAACATGAATTATTTATTTTATTTAAATAATAATTTATTAGAACACACGCGTCGGCTAACTACCCACGTGCTATTTCAATTTGCCAAATGTTTTTCCTCAAACATGTTGCAAATTGCAATTCTGGAGATAAAAAAAATGTAACTCGAGTGCTACATCGCTCTCGACCGGGCAGGTGAGTAGCAGCACGCGGCAAATACCCGTCGTACCAGAGGTTAAACAAACTTAAATGGCACAGGCCAAACCTGCCCGTAATATATTATAATGCAATTATAAGCATCATGTGTCTAAGCAACTTCACTATACTCGGACAAAATTAGAATGTTAGGGGAAACCATGGGCGTCACGTGAACGATGAAATTACGCGACCTCCACATTTTGCACCTGTGCCCGTGTTTGCATTCATTGTTGAAGTTTGATGAGCATATACGCTTTGCTCTCTCTGACGCGACAACGATGGAATCACTTACCCTCGGCTCATCCCTTAGCGTCTTATGATGCGACTCGCTGCTGGAGAGAGATCTCTTGTGAAGCCGTTTGTCAGCGAACAGGAAGTATTCCTTCAACGCTCCAATCTACAAGCAAACGGAACAACTTAATTAGTCGCGTTGTCGTTAAAATGTTTAACAAATTTCTTCGAGTTCGAACTACAATGTAGGTAGTCAAATATCAATTTTCGGCATCATGTTTATGCGACTTAGGTTGTACTATCGTACTTTGCTTTATTCGCTTCACACTCTTTTCATTATATCTGATTACCTACACGCTTTCGATTAACCCTTTCGAATCCGGTGTTAAAATTTTACAATTTCAAATATACCTGTAAGAAAACTAGTGATTTTTTATCGCTAAAAAGTATAAAATAATATATCTAAAAACGTAAAATTAGGGTTAACTACTTTTTTTTCTGCCAGTAGTGATAAAACGTTCCATACTTTCAAGTATGGTTCTATACTCGAGAGAGTCAAGCAGGCTATCTTGATCGGGGACATTACACGTACATATCGTAATTTCCATGATACTTGTACCTCCTCATTAAATCTGAATACATAGATACTAAGCAAGCTCCCTGTGCAACCGTGGCGAAAATCCAGGCTGCCTGATGACATCTTGGTAATGTACACAAGCTTCGCGACATCGGTACAGAGCTTGCCAACCATAGAGCTTGCTTCTATCTGCAGTTCCAGTTGGTTGTGTATGCTTGCTTAAACGATCATATAGTATCTATTCACGTTGGATTTATGACAGAACATTACCTTTCCCTCATGATACCAAAAGATACCTTCAACACGTTTCTTCTTCACAACGGACACACCATTTTCACGTACTATTACGCTGTGGCGAAACGTGTTGGACAGTTCTGAAATTTTGCTATCGGTGATAACAGTTGTCCCTTTATGACTCTGAGAACGCTTAAGCGAGTTAAAGCGGGCTTTTAAAGCAAGTTTATCTGAATCATGCAGCACCGATGTATTTTTCAATCGTTCGTATTGCACATCTTTGCCAATCGTTCACAAAAATGACGTACTTTTCTTCGCATGCTCATATGAGGCGACTTCGAACTTAAATTACAATTTCCCCGTAGCGTGTACCTTGGGTGTCTAAATGGGCTCTAATGGTACATTCGGAAGGACTTCGAAATTTATTTGCGTTTTCCATAAAGAACATGCCAAAGGGGAGCGACAGGAAAGAGAAGCACTTTAAAAGGTATACACATCTGTTCTCCTTCAATTGATGGTTTGATAACCCGATATTATTGGCCGCTCTTCCTACGAAAGGCAACAATGAAAATGTCTTGCATCAACATTGGTACTTCCAGACGAGTGTCTATCTTTCCTAAAGTACAGTTGACCGAAGGCATCTCCCTCTTAAGCTCCACGTTTGAGTATATAGATCGAGTATGTACCTCTTTTAAAGGGTACCGTATTTGCTCGAATGGTAACGTCCACTCAGACATCCTGTATCGGGGGTTCACTTGAGAGGTTGTCAGGAATCTAATTTGACTGTGATCCCACTCCGTCATAAAGTACAGAATATTTCGTTACCGTGTATCCCTTGAGTTATAATACCGAATCAACCGGAACTGGCAGTGCTATTCTTTCGAATTTAGAACAGTCGCTCGATACAAGCTTATTATCGTAAACAGAACGAACGATTCATTAGCTGTCACGGTGTACGATACCGTGAATTCTATTATTCTTGTAAACAAAGTTGAATGGCGTTCAATGTTCTCAATTGTTAATGCAAACTTTCTTCCGCGCAGTGCAACTCTTGCGTCTCGACGACTTCTCGATGGATTTAAAACGCTTGCAGAAATCGAACGTTCGTCGTCTGACACGCGTGCTTTGCATCGTGCTTGGCCGGGGCGGAACGGTTAATATTCATCTAACAGTACCCCCTATTCGTCTCATAGAATACGCGAAGCCACCGGATCAGAGAATAATTTACAAT
The DNA here is from genome assembly GCA_948146005.1 of Nomada fucata. Taxonomy (NCBI): domain Eukaryota; kingdom Metazoa; phylum Arthropoda; class Insecta; order Hymenoptera; family Apidae; genus Nomada; species Nomada fucata. The sequence goes on along the minus strand of OX411275.1, from coordinate 8,280,255 downwards.
CTGAAAGGCGCAGCTGTCGATTTGTCAGGGATCACGTATGGACGTATGACAGTAGTGGCATGTATCAATGGATTGTCAGACATCTATCGACCTGCTCGTATCGTATTCAACGCAGCCTTGTGCGGGCTTCGTTTCGATAGATCCACCCAGTTCGTCTAGATTCGCTCGCGGACGCCTCGACAGTGTTCTTGGCTAGTTTCGGGGCGAAATCGTTACGCTTTTTCACCCGACTGGCAGGACTCAATCGATCCACGGCTGGGTGAGTATAAAAACGCGTTGGCCAATAGGGTGGCGTGCACATACGACCGTTGCACAAGTTGCTCGCTTGATTTTCCAACGTGCCCGGAAATCCATTTCACGAACGGGCAGAGGAGCGGCTTTGAGAAATGCCGATATTGTTTTCGCGGCGGTCCGCGCGCTGATTTAAGGCGCTTTGGCGCAGAGCTCTCGCCAAATCTTCAGATTCCGTTTGCGGAGTCTTAGCGGCGGACAGTATGGTCCGTATGACCACTCAATGCGATCATGATTGGGTGTATCCTGGAGGGATACCCCTGGTGACCAGACGAAGTCGAAGGCGCGGCGCGGAGCGTTGGAATCGGAGAAGGAAGGACGGGAAAATTACGAAGCGTTTGATTATCATCGATCGCTTCTTATTCACGGTGGACATTTGTCTGTTTACGCGATATAATTTATTATTTCTCGCACTAGTTGCCCTTTTATAAGAAATTTCAAGAGTTTATGGTATATTGGAAAATATTAAAGTGTTAACGTATCTTTTCTGGTAGGGAAAGACAAGGGTCAGGATATACAGTGTTGTGCGTTTGAAGCGATTCGCACTCCTGGCAGCTTTGCTACAACTATCTGGTCACATCCGTCCCCTACTCGATAATAATAAAGCAACGCGATTTCATGCGTGGAAAACGAGTCCAGCCATTGAAAGCTAAATACAAGCAACGAAGCAGAACCCACCGCAGCAACCGGAGAAGTGCCACTAAATCGAACCATCCAAGAATGCGTTACGATAACCTCCGCATGCCGCGGGTCATCGGTCCGTTGGTTAGCGACCGTCCTTCGTCGAGACGCTTTGACCAGGCTATCGTTCTTGGATAGTGAGGAATTAAGGTAACACACGGGGGCCATGGAGAACCGAGGACTTTAGGGGTTGCGGGTGGCAATGGAATTCGCCCTAAGCACTGTTGCATACTTAAGCCAACCACCAGAACGTAGTGGCTGGATGGCCTCTGTTAAATTCATGGATGACCAGTGACCTTTCAAAGAGGGACAAGCCGAGAGTAGATTTTTAGAACGAAGATTGCGATCTAGATAGCGGTTTCATATAGGGATCACGTATCTGAGGATCTACGATGTCTCTTTCTTAACATTGATCGGATACGTTTATTCGTGTTACAATTGGGAGCATGGTTTATTCTATGCAGTAGCGTGAGATTAAGTTGAAAAGAGTTTAATATTTAATTGACGAAGGATAATTTTCGCAACTTTCACTTGCATTCTTCATTGTTTAGAAAATATTCAGAATTTATTAAAATACGAACGCGAAGGACTAAGTGGAACAGTTAATTTATATTCCCATTTTCCGACAAGTAACGAGACGGAATATGCCAGTAGGTCTAAATCAAGCTTTTATCAAAGTCAACGTAACTAGTTATTTAAGTAAAGTCTAATTATATCTTTGAATATCGCGCCTTAGATATTTCTGCGGCATCGTTGACGCGTATCTCATCTGCTTGGTTTCTCTTGTTAACGAGCAACAGGCTCTGTCGAAAATTACGTTTAACCTTTCTATTAACAATTACGCCCACAAAGGGAGGAGGGCACGTTTCATTTCCAACTTCGTCATCGGCTTCTGTCGAATGTGAAAACGCGAGGGCTCGATGATCGCTGGTTTCCCTGTTCGCGATGCTGGACACGTTGCAGCGATATGACCTCACCCTCTTTGCTAAACCGGATATAGGCAGCGGATGCCGTGCAGCCACGATCCTCCATCTACCCTCCCTCGATACATCGAGGAACGAGAAGCGAGAGCTGACTGGCGAGAATAAAATCGTACCACTGCTTTCAACCACGAACCACCCCGCTCCCATCGTTCGTTTAGGAATTTTCAAACAACGCTACCATAATGCCAATCTTTACGATATATGCTTCTTCTTTTCCGAACACCCGTGCAGACATCCTCATTCTCCCGACGTTTCGTATAAATGGCTTAATATCCTGTCGCGAGAAATGTAGGGCTGTGCCGATTAATGGATCAAAAGAAAATATACGGTTTCGTATAATGATATAAAGTTGGTTGTTACGTTGGCACAGTTACGCGACACAGTTTCGTCTGAAATATGTTTCAGTGTAAGCAATACTTCAGCGCGGAGGCTACCCTCTATATAGTAATACATAATGCGTTCTTCTTTATAGCGCTTTTCATTTCCAATGTTTCCTTTATGAGGTGAACTTAAGCAGCTACCTGAAAAATAATTGCTACTTGGATGAAGAAAAAAACGGCTTTCCTTTATTGACCGTGTTTCAATCAGTTTGTATAGACGTTTCCACTCGCAACGAGGAGTGGCAACAGTTTTCATATTAACATAATATTTCATTAAAAATCGACCTGCTTTGAAGCCCGACGAACTTTTTACTACAAACGCGCAATAGATTACTTGAACATCGCCAACTGTTTATCTAAATAATATTCGTAAAATTGAACACATAGCGTGAACCAATATCCTGATATTTCGTTTCATGCATACATCATTGATAAGACTACAATGATTTCCAGACCAACTATTGCAAGCATCAATTCAACACCTATCTGCACAATTGCATTGAAAACATGAACTACCATTAAGTTCCTATAGTTGGATTACGTTTGAATGTTCACATCTGCAACACGCAGGCGTCACAGAAACGAAACAGCAATCACCGTAAGGGATAGTTGGAAATGCAAAGTATCCCGTCCACGTATCCTTTTTTCGCTCAAATTTTTCGATTTATAAAAAATGGCGCACCAGCAGGAACAATGGTCGCGATGAGGCGCAAACGTCAACTGGTCGTGGTATTGTTTTGCGGCGCCTCTTGTGGCAGGTCATTTTTGTCGATACGGCCCTTCACGAACGGCAGCCACGGCCGAAAGTAAAAATATTACTGTGACAAATTCGATGTGTGTATCGCTCGCAGTGGTCATCCCTTTAAATGGCCGCGACGTACGGCTAGTCGGTAGTTAACGCTCTTTCAAACATCCACGAGAAACCGCAGATACGGAACGTGGTTTCATTTTTCTGCGCTTTTTTCCTATTTTCGTTTTTCCCTATCTATTTTCGCTTTTCCCCTTTTTATTTGCCGTTCTGTTTTTCCTTTGACATTTCTCTGTTTCTCACGGCGCACGTGCACAATATTGATTACGAGCGGTACGCGTGTCTGAAAACGGAATGTATTTAATTGTTCGAAAGCGGTCCGACCGCGGTTTCCGATTGACAGTAACATGTTATTCCTTCAGACGCTGCAGCTTTATTAAATCATTGGGACACTTGGCAACGAAGAACACACCGGGCGTCGGTACGAAGAGTTTAAAGGGTAAAGGGACTTGCACCTGGGGAGGGGACAGAAAGTGGTGTGAAATTTATTTAATTAAAATTAAAGTACGAATTTTGCCGGAAAGTTTCCCCAGTTTGAAACATTCAATATTTCGTTCTTGTATTTTAACTTGTTAATTAAGTTACGTACGTAAGCGAGGCTCAGTATTTTTAAAAATTGGATCCCGTCACTGATTGCCAGTAATTCAATTTTTTTGGCTTGGTATTCCAATATTCATGTTTCATGCTTTAGAAGGGAATCAGTTCTCGCAGCAGTATCGATTTTAGTCGTCTAGTTGTAATAGCGACAATTCCAATTTATATAATTTATTATTTTCATTTCGAGGAGTTTTGCATTAATTTTAGAGGCATTAAGAACGGGAAAATTCGCGTATAAATATCTTACCAAGATCGAAATGAAATTAATCAATTCGCGTGTCTCTAGCCATGATTCTCGATCTCGTCTCTCGGCTGTGGATTATTGGACGTACACGACCACCGTGTCTGCAGTTAATAATAACCAGATTAGCTGTGCAATTGACAGCGTAAGATCATCTCGCTCGTTCACGTTCGTTACTGTAGCAGATTGTAGCAGTGGGGACGATGAAAGTAACGATACTTAAAATGTTAAACGCGGCGCAAAGACAGTGGCTTAGTTTGTAACGAGTTAATGCATTTTTCGCCGGCGCTTCTTAATGGCGATGGCTTCACGGCATGTCATGCCCGTAAGGAAATTAACACGCGTAATAAGAACATTTTTGCACAAAGGGTAACTCATGCTAAATATAATTTACGTGCATCGTTGCACATTCTACGAGGCGTGACATTATCGGACGAGTTAACGAACAATTATTGTTAACAAATATTTGCACTTGAAAGTGTACAATGTTCCACGCTCACAAGAAATTTCCCCGTAATCCTCCAATTGGAGAATTTGTACTTTTGCAACATCAATTTCGTCGACATTCGCCCTATTTCACCGTCAGACCTGCGATTTCGACAGAGCACTTAAAAATTGAACATTTCGAAATGAAGCGTACACAACATTGCTCCTGGGATTACGTCAAACTGAAATTTGATACAAAAAGGACAGCTCAAGTCAGAGTTATCGTTCAACTCCACTTTATATCACACTGCGGCTTGAAGTGGTTTGAAAATATAAAGACAAACGTCACTCGTACTTTACTGACAGCCAGAAGTGTCAGCAATGCGAGATTGTAAATAAGAAAAGTCACTGCCGTTTCGTATATTGGTGCTGCTGAAAAAATAATAGTCCTTTCGATACGAATTAGTTCTCTCGCGAGCCTTCAATTATTAAACGCTTCTATCTATATTTCGTTTCGATATTCCGATAAAACACTACTTCTACAATGTTCCATGATCTAAACCTAAATGAAACAAAGCGGTAAATTAGAAACGTGATACCGTTTCATACGATCACATTCAAGCCAAGATAACGTAAAACGGCAAAGCGGAATTCCGGGATTGGTATTAAGAAAATGTGATAGCATAGTACAATAGAAGCATGCTTTGCTTGCAATATGTAAAGCGAAAATACTGTTGTACACGTACGTGACATTTCGAAATCGCGTCGCCATTCGCGAGATAACACGAAAAATAGATTTCGTTTCATTTCACTTCACTTTCTCATTTACACGTGGAATTATCGAGAATACAGCTTCCATCGGAAAACGCACTTTTCGTTAATGACAATTATTGGAAATATATTATAAACATCCGAAAGCGCGAAAGGCGATAAAGAAACATTTACTTGAGATAGAACCGAAGATAAATACAACACTGGTTTCGACTTGGAAAACCTTCAGTAAAAATCATTCGGCGGACGTAGAACGAAAAGTGTACAGTAAAGTATACAAATGGTAACATTCCACCGGTGAACGGAATTTTATTATACATTTCGAACTGTTGACATACCGCTGACGAAACTCAAATGCAACATTTTTTTTACAGTAAGCGGCGCGTACTACGCGTTGAAAAACATTTCCACCGCAATTTTCCTGCAAACACGAAGTTTAAACGAAACTCGAACTAGTTACTTCACAAACAAACTGAAACTACGAATAGAAAATTGGACACACGATATTCGTGTCAAAGCGTTCGATTCTAAGTAAATTCGTTGGAAGACAAATGTTTAGGAACAACGAAATAGCAAAACTATACAGCAAATATTATTAGATACATCCATGAAAACTTGTTGGGGGTTTGTAAATTTAAATATTCAGATCGCGCCCCTAAAGTATAATGTTTCTTTATTCGAAATGAAAAAGTACTCTTAGCGTGGACAAAAGTAGAGAACATCGGGGGAAATCCAATAATTATTTCCGTACAAGGGAATGCCCCGATTTATTTCATACTAAATGTCATATTTTTGACAAAAATGCGCTCGTTAATGACATACGTATATTTCTATTTAAGCGAGTTCATTCATGAACATTGTGATAAACCGATGAAAGGTACTCCTGTAATAAGCTCTGATACCAAATTGTTATTTGGTATTATTATTTCCAATGCCTGCGGATCGTAACAACGAAATGATCTTTTCGCATTCTAACGTGCCGCTGAAAAGATTGAAAAGCATTCACTCAGTTCAATGCAGCTTTTCATCGAGAGAATCGTCAAGCTAAATGAAAGGCACGGACAAATAAAATATCCACGGTATAGCCGCGATTTGGTATCGTTATTTCTTCGCGATAAGGATGGCGCAAGGAAAGCTCGCCGTCTTATCTATTTACGATTCGTTCTCACTAGAAATTAAAATTCAAATAGGAAGGAACGGAAGCGGCTCAATAAATAGAGTAAACAGTCGATTCAGTCGAGTGAAACGAGAAAATAAAAGAAAAAAAAAAAAAAGGAGAAAATGAACGTACCGATGGAAGTATTCAGAGAAATCAATCGCCTGTATTACAAAAGAACGTTTATCCCGATCCACGTTCGAAACGAGCCAGCTACGAAGGACTTCATTTTATTCGATAATCCTTCCAGAGGTAGTTCGAGCAACGTATCGAGGAAATTTTTACAGTCCAAAGTGTTTCGTACAGCCCGAGGACGGGATATACCCGGTCGAGTACGTTCCACAGAGAAATTATACAAAAGTAAGCGAAGCCTTTCTGTTTCAGCCCGTGCACGAGAGCCTACACGCATCAGCCACGTTCCGTTGTATCGGTCTGTTCGATTACGAAATGGACTCGGTGTCGTTCATTTTTGAATTGATCGATCTAATTTCTAATAAACGGAAAGGACGCGATCGACGAGACGGTGTGGTGGAACACGGCGGAAGCCATCGAACCGTGATCAATTCTTTCTTTTTCCCAACCTTCGAAACGAACGAACGAACGAACGGGAAATATCGATCAGTGGACGGGACTGGACCAAATAAGCTGACTATGAGTCCTGCATCGAATCGAAGAAACTCAAACCGCACGAAGGGACCAGATAAGCAGTATATATACGAGGAAACGGTTAGAAAAAGTAGGAAAAAAGTCGGGAGGAGGAAATTGCGCTTCTAGAATTCGGGCTGCTACACGGGACTTCGTGCTACTTTCGTGCCAATGATTGTCTACTTAACGCGCTGCCCGAGATATCGACGAAATCGTAACGCTGCGAATATTCCACAGCCGTACCTCGGCTACTTTACACGGGAACGAACGATTTCTTTTCTTTCAACACGCGACGCTCTGTTGTATTTTGTCCTGCCGAAGCAGCTCGATCGCCAACATAATTGCAAGGAACGACGTCGTTGGCACCGATGCCTCGATACCCTGCGTCGAGCACTCGGCGAGTAAAAGACGGACCATGATTGGATTAAGTTCAGCGAAGTTTGAAATTTTCGTTCAGCTTTCGAGCGATTTTTACGGATAGCGTTCCGTTCATATTGCTCCCATTCAACGAATGTTACACGAGAAATTAGTCGACGGATCTTCTATATTCGACTATGCGCTTACTATTTCATTTGTATCATTTAGTGTCGCTGTTTCAGAAACTCGTAGCACGCATTGCGCAGCGTATTCGCAGTTCAAAGAATCACGTTCCTCCTCGTCTGAAGCCGCATCGACGTTGCGCGCAATAAATCGATTCGATTAACAGAAAGCATTTATCATTTCAGACTTGCACGGTGCAAACTACGACCTCTTCAATTCCACAGTGTCGCCGCTTTTACTCGTGCATCAGCGTCGCTTCCAGCAGCAACCGATAGAACGAAAAATGTCGAGCCACCGTTGAGCTGTTTTACCCAACGCGTTTTAAAAGTAACGCGGGAGAACAAGCCGTCTCAAGAACGTTGCGCTGTTCTTTCTCGCGATCTTTTAACAATCCCTCGACGAATGTACGATCCGCTAACGATCCGCGCCCGTCCCCTTTTATCGCACGAGCGAGATCTAATGATCGGAAAAACACGCTTTTCACCGTTGCAAGACGCGCGTCTGATTCTTATTCCGAGCCGGTTTTCCTCGACATTGGTGTGTTTTACTCATCGCCGCGTCGTCCCGCCCGGGGCATGCAACGTGCCGCGACACGAACGGGAAGAACGAATAAATGGGGGAAAAATTCAAGGGACTGCGAGAGGAGGATGGCGGTCATTAAATGCGACCGTGGACTGAAAATGTTTTCCATTCATTTCGATGCAAGCGGACAAATATGTCTGCGGGCGCAAATTACTATAAATAGTTGTGCAAATATGAAATACTCGCGTCGGTCGTGAAACGTAGGCGCAGAAGGAAATACGAGTAGGTATATTAATTCCTTTAATATGTGTCAATGGAGTTTGTTGTCGTAACGTGAATTTTCTTCCTTTCCGAATGTTCATACATTCGTGTCGATATTTCTTACATTGTTTTTACGTTCAGATAAGTTACAATGTTTACTATGGATTCAAGCTGAAAAGCCGGGACGGCTAATAATTTTACAGGAATAAGGAAGATTTTCCTCCTATAACTACTTCACCACGTTGAAAAACGTTTAGCTTCACCGATAGCCGAAGATGTCTAAAGACTGGTTTTAATAAAACGTAAGGACATATGCTTTCGCCTACAGCGGTTGTTAAAAGTGGACGTGTAACACTGGCTCACCCTTTGAAACTTGTTACGAAGTGTACCGTGGTAGAGTGACACGATACCTGCAAACTTTTGCACTTAAATACGAGATACCCCTTCAGGGGGTTGACAAATAAGTATGTACATAGATGGATTGGGGGTCGAACATCTAGCCAGTTACTTTTAGGGGTACACATTATATTACCTGGCGAGCAAAGTTGTCCGATCTGTCATACAGATGAGCTCAGAGTTCACTCAGCTATCGGATCAGCTTGAAAAATACATCCTCAGAAACTGAGCGATGTGTATATTAACGTCAAGCGAGGTATTTATATCGTCAATGTTTTCTTGTCTTGGAAATCGATGTTCTTTAAAACTGTAACTACTTTAATCTGAACATGAACGGAGACAGGCGAATTCAGGGATGCGCACACATAGATAGAACATTCTTTAATCTGTTCTTGGGTGTCGGGGAACGTAACTGTAAGTAGTATAGGTCAATAATTATTATTTTCTGAACTCATATATCTTACAGGTATTTCTTCAGTGCACAGTACTTTTTTCGCATGCAGTACACAATATTGCCCATTCCGTTTACAAAAATTCAATCTAGCTTTCATATCTTAATAGGGAAAAAAAAAATTTGGTATCGTCAATGTGTCGTCCTTGATGCAACGCGATTTTCGTTTAAAATACTTTTTATACACTTTTATAGAATTTCACTCAAACAGCGCAAAGAGCGCCTGGTCGAAATTTGCGAGCCCCAAATTATAATAATCATATTTATAATAATAACACGGGCCGACAATTCTGCAGAAAGTGCCGGTGAAGATCTTCTTCTCGCATCCAATTTCCTGGCTCCATTATCCTCCCTATTCCCATCACCGATCTCTAAACCCTGCAACGCGTTCGTGATTTCTTGAAGAGCGAGATGGCACGCGTATGTTTGCGGTGAGCATACAAGATAAAACGATATAAAACACATAGCTCCGGGTGCATGGCAGACAATTTCCTTCAAGAGACGTCCTCGAGACGAACCGATGCTCACGATGCGTGTCACTTTCAGAATGCCAGATCGAAAATCAATTTCCGGTGAACGAAACGGGAAACAAGGATTTGACACGCGGCCATCACGCATAAATAGGAGAGAGAGAGAGAGAGAGAGAGAGAGAGAGAGAGAGAGGGGGAGAGAGTGAAAGAAAGAAGCGTATCTGTATATCGATGTGTCTGCTAAGGGAACGGACGTTCAGACTCGAGTATTACGGCAATTTTCAGCTTCGCTACGATCGTTCTCTACGAGACACGTACGAAGAGAAAGGAGGACGATCAAGAGGCAGCGAAGAAAGCGAGTATTTACATAAATTGAAGTAGCTGGTTCATTTTGTTAGGCGGTGACCTACAGTTCGAACAAAAATCTCCATGCTTTCTCCATAACGATCAATGAACAATTGCGTTCGTGCTTTAGACTATCTCCCTGTTAGAACAATAGTGACAAGGATATGATAAAGTGGTCCCTCGCAAGGTATGATGTCGAATTAGAATGACGAATAATGTTGTCGAAGGGCGCACCAGGAATTTAGAATGTTTTTAAAAGAGGGGAAAAATAAGTTCAGGTTTCCGTAAAGGTATATCGCAAATTCTGTCGGAATATCGTAAGCTGGAACGTATACAATTATTTGCGATTGTCTACGTTCGATTTTAAAACAATAAATAATTCATTTTGCGTTACATCTCGCAATAATGTAAGTTTACGTAGGTCTAAAATTGTTGTTCATTTGGTAAATTATACTAGTACTAGATAGTTAGATGAGCTGTTTCAATCTTTCTATTAGATCAATTCGAGTTCCATTCCATTAGATATATCGATATAATATTTATTATATTATACTTGAAACGAGAACTGAAATAAATCTAGCGAGCAACCAATTATTCATCCAATGCAGAATAACCTGCTTATTACAGGTAGGTACAGGTATGTCATAGTATTGTCATCATTGGGAAAACACCTTTTCATTGTCAACCACACATTCCACGATCACTCAATAGAGATTCATAGTATCGTTTGAACAATATTACCTGTATCAAGATTCAACGCCAAATCGATTGCATCTATAAAATTGATTATTACCTAAATGCATTTCCCATTATCTTACTTTCCTCCTTATCTTCAGTCTCTGCTATAATATCCACGCTTTGGATAATCACGCACCTCGCGGAGCCTGCCGAAAAAAACATCGATGTTGGTAATATATAGTCGATATTGAATTATATCACGTAGTTTTGGAAATGTCTACTCTGATCACGGTTTATATCATCAAATTAGAAGGTGCTGAATTCGATAATTGTAGCGTAATAGCTGCCGAATTGGATTATTCCGGGGTAATATGTCTCGAATTGCATCACTTCAGGGCTGTGGGTATCGAAATAGATCACTCCGGTGTGGTGGATCTCAAAGTGATGTGTTCCAGGGTCATGGTTACAGTGTACATACGTGGATTTTGACGGTGTGTACGTACATGCAGACGCCCGGTCGTACTATTCCAGTTACGCGTACAGCCGAAGGATTCTGAAAATTTTACGGTGAACAGCGTGCACGTTTCGGGGACACCACTTTGGGTCTACAATTGTGCGATAATTTAATTCCAGTTACATTTAATAATAGCTGAACCTCGTGCCCGCTGTTCTCCCGAAGCGTGTATAATCGTAAAACGTGAACGGGGAGCGACGCGCAGCGACACTTGTTAATATTCGAACGCAATTATATGCACTGCGGGTATAAAACTAGGTAATTACTTCACCTAGTGCCTGTCGTATCTCCGCATTATCATACCTTCCCACGGAACATTCCGATGTTAATCATTCCTCGAACAGCCCGAGAACGCTCGTCGAAATAACTTCGAACGGCACGAAATCGTTTCCCCGCTATTTCTTTTCAATTAACCGCGACGAATTGAAACTCGCCGTACAAATCACACACGATATTCCCGTGCACGCTGCTCGTGGCAGAAGCTTCGCATTAAGCGAATCCTGAATATTCTGTCCGACTGTAGCCATCGCGGTTGATACACGTTCAATCCGGCTGCCCCTCGTGTAACTGCCAAAGTAATCGTTCCAAGTGATTCGGAATCCCCGAAGACGCTTCAGGAAAAGAGTGCTTCCAGGCACGGACCGTCGAACTATCTATCCTTCCGGTCCCTTTGCCATCCCGCGAGCGCCACGAGCATTTCTATTTGCATGGATTTACATGCTCCATGCAGCCTCGCCGGTGCATGCTACGCGGCCATACGTCTCTTCTTATTCCAAACCTTCTCGCTCATCGCTGACGGCAGCACTTTGATTTTCAAACTTTTTTTCTCTCCCCCGAACGATCCTCCATCGGACGGTATCGTCCTGCGTTTATCGAAGCTTTTAACTTCGCCCCTTCGGCGTACGCGGGTCATTGTTTTGAATTTTTTATGGGACACGAAGTGACGCGGCGCATCGAATATTCATCAACGGAAAAGGGAAACGGTGAAATATTTAAGGGTGCAAAATAGCGCGCGGCTCTGCCACGCGTCCCCCAATTATGGATCATTGTTGCTCGTCGTTCGAACACGGATAGCATTGTGATTTCGTGTCGTGCTCGTTCACAGATGTATTGCATTGAAGGGACACGTGTACGACGTTTCTCCGAGGGAGAAAATAATAACAATGGTGTGAGGTAGAAATTGTTACGCTTATCGTAGAACGAGAAATAAATTAGGTTAGCACGTACTGTTATCTTTACAATTTTCTAAATTGAAATACAGATACCATACGCTTCTATCGTTGTACGTTCTCTGTCTGCGCATCATTGAATTATCGAATCGTTTCTGTATATTCCCTTCTCGCATTTTTAGCATTTCCTTTCACATGTCGATAACCATACTTTTGTCTGTCGTGAAACATACAATGAACCGTCAGGTAAGCATCGGACAAAGGATGGACAAAGCTAATATTTGCACGATATCAGAGAGTTTCAATCGAATGCCCGTGGGCCTGAAACATCCTCGCGACGTCTGGAACACTCTCGGCCCACTGCTTCTCTTCAGTAACTCTCGTCGACTTTCGACAAGATGTACAGCTTTCGCGAGCATCGATTCCGATACAGTACACGGATTCAACGGCGGGCAGATCAGCAAATCGATTTTACTTCTTAGGATGCGTCCGGCTGAAATCGGATTACAGGATGGAAAAAATATCTTCGAACTCGTTGCAAAGAACAGAGGGAAATAAAGTTTCGTTTCCATTAATGAAACCACGGTCTGCGTGTACCCATTTGCGACGATATCCAAGTTTGCAACTAATCGTGGAAAGTTATTATTCGTCGGTCGGCTAAATATTCGAGACGGTTCTTGTTACGAGTTTTTTCACAAATTCTTCGCTGATTGGTTGGGGGAACGGGGGAAAATCCAGCTGAATGTAAACGAAACCGATTTCTACGAACGAAGCCGCGTTTAAATTGTTTTCGTGAACCGGAGCAGTGGACGAATGCAGCGCTGTTCTTATCGGGTATCCGAGAGACGTTAAGATCGAAAGAACGAAGTCGCTACTGAAGGCTATAGAACTTTTTCTCGCGATGGTTCGATTATCGTTCGATTGCTTCCTTGAATATTTCGATATCATTTTTTCGTACCTGTTTCCACGCTGTTCTTATATTACAGAAGCGTGAGAGTGAAAATTAGAGGTTCGAATGCGTATCGTCAATGATGTCTCTTCAACAATGCAATTGTGATAATTGCAAAAATGGAATGTCGTGCGATCCAAATCGGAGCTACACACGACAGCTGATTGCGGCTGAAATTAAACACTGATTCCACATTTCCCCCGTGTCACATTTTTTCACCGGTGATTCTTCTTTCTACGAACTCGGTAATTCGTCGTTGCTGCTCGATATATCGAACATTGCCGTGCAAATCAAGCATCGCGTCATTAAAGACCCCAACTGTCGTGATCTAAAATACACGTCAAAGTCATGCTCTGCATAACATCGTAGCCAACTAGATGATACACACAGGCGTATTATTATGCGCAGCTCGTACACAGGGATCAGGCACCTTGTGCAATTTCCTCTCCAATTGGCGAGATCGATTTTAAGGCGAAACACTTGAGCATAACATTTCTTGAACAATACTCGTGTCGTGACGATCAGAATTGAAAAGCGGAAGGATATGTACCTACGCTATATGAGAGGGCGAAATCGCACGAAATATTGTGAATAAAAAAAATTGAAGCCAGAAGCGTGAGTTCATCCCTGAGGAAATTACAGATCCTTCACAATTCACAGCTGATATTTTCCAGTAATACGGATTCGAATAAATCTACAGGCATATGCGCTAATGTTACAGAAATGGAATGAAAATAGTGGTGATATCGAATTGAAGCAGCTAAAATGCGCGTCGCTGTAAAAGAAGCGCCGTGCATCGTAACATTATCCCAAGTCGACTGTATTAACACCTTCGTTTCATTACTTTTTGATCGAATGGTTTAGGGGAGATAGGTGTTATATAATTTTCGACGGGAACGTTTTAATTACTGCTATGACCGAGGTGCGACGTGCTTTTTCAATAAAACACCTCGTTACACGTTGGTCACTCGAAGAATAAAGGAATACATGGATGATTTATGTCTATAGGCAAGTAATTTCCTTTGTGGACAAAGGCGTTATGTACGTCAAATTTACTCGTAACACCTTTATCCACCAGAATGCTCAGCGTGAATAACTTTCGGATACTACGGAAAAGTAAAGGGAGCATTGGCTATAATGCATATTCCATAAAAAATGGAATCAGGATAACTTAGAAGTTAAGTCGTCTGACAGACAAACAATTATTATATCCGAATACTGTAAATACCTACACGAATGAGGAAACAAGCAGTAATTTAATCTTCCTCCTTATTCCCCGAGCACTGTAGCAATTCGCGCGAGATTTTCACTCGAAACGTTCAATTCGTCGGTACAGGGAAGCTTATACAGCGGCGGGCCATACAAGTATCAAAAGCATAAGGAGTTTTGGCAAGTATGCATCGTCGGAATGCTCGAACGGGGTAAGCTGAAGAAAAAGGTGACTAGGCAGGAAACGCAGCCTCGATTACTGTGGCTTTTCCAGTAAAAGCAGCGAAGCATTAGCCGTGGAATCGAGTGGCAGTGAAATAAGTCAACGTTGAGGAATAACCGCGGAGGCAAAAGGAGGATAGCCTGGCTCACGATCGAATGAAAGGAAGAAAGCCATGAAGGAAGGTTAGCTACGTAGCTGGAACGAAACTGTCTAACTTTCTCGCATCACTTTTCAACGTGTTCGCTCCAGGAGACTCGTCCGGAGGAGTGGACGATTTTGGGACAGCGTAGAAACGGTTGCAATTTCGTTCCACGGAGTTCCAGTGGCGCGTTCGTCTGATTTATGACACTTCCCGTTGACTCGTCCGAGTCACATGAAAACGGATCAAAAGTGGAATATGTTTTGCCGGATTCGTGAATTTTTGCATACCGACGGCACGTATCTGCTGGCAAATTCTGTGGATCAATCTGAGCGTAAGAACTGCGATTTTTTTTTAATTCTTTTCACTTCTAGGTGGAAATATAATGCATCACGTGCGCGTATACATACATATACATACATTGTCATGTTGGACAATTGTTAGTTACTTGTAAATTGAATTACACTTTCAGGAATACACGAGTACTTATTGATTTTCGGTACGTTGAATGACATTTTCCTCTGTTCAAATTAGTATTAATAATAGGAACTGATTTTAGCGGATTACCTTCAGACTCGATATTTAGTTTCCGGGCTTACGGACGAAAATGTGCAAGGTGCGTACGTTGAATTTCAGCGGGCTAATTATTTGGTATCTGTTGCGACGATGAACGTGCAACCGCGTGGATAAAAATGTCCGCGGGATATCGCGAGCGTACTTGTGCTTTGAGTAATAATGCCCGACCGAGTGATACATTTTTAATTAAATTGGACGGATCTGCGAGGTCGTACACTGCTCAGCAAGATTTATTTTCCGGCTGTAGACGGGGACGAGTAATTAATTAGTTGCGAGTGCTGCAACTTTTCACTATGTATATTACTACGATTAACTCCATAGTGTAGCTGCTTATTCAGGACGTATGATTTTTTTCTGCGAATATTTTTCGTGCTGCTTTTACGTTAGGAAAGCTTTTGCTAATCTGTCCCCTTTGTACGCTCAAAGGATGCCTCGCTGGGACTATTATCGTTTTCATCTTCCACAATAGGAAGTGCATACAATTTTTTTTCAGGAGTTACACGAATCCTATGGGGATTTAAAGTAGTCATTAGTGAAATTATAAAATCAGAACAGTACGTGGTATTCTTTTTACTCCGAAATTGGAAGCTGACCTGCCACGGAATAAATCGATGCATCGTACAATTCGCTTTCATTGCTGTTAAATCGGGTATCGTGCTGTATCCCCTGGTAAAATAGAACTCCGTTAATCCGAACATCTAGGGGGCCACGATAATTCTGATCAACGAATATTTCTGACGATAGGTACTGGGCAGCCAACCCCGCCACCTGTATTATTGAGGTTCGACAAACGGAGCTGAAGTTCGGAAAACTGAAAGCGAGTAGGTTTGTGCATTTTGCCCGTATAGCATTCAGTTGTTCAACCGAACATTTACAGCCGAGCATTAACCGGTTAGAATAAATGGAGTGCAAATGGGCAAAGCTTCCACGCTCTATACGAGTAGTTCGTTCAGTTCTGAGCTATGTTTCTGGAATAGCAATTGCAATGAAAATGCAGTATTCAAAACTAGCTAATTAAACATTTCGCAGAAATAATGTTACGACAACTTTCCCGACTTTAATTGGATGAAGGAATACGCACTTCATAAAGGGCACTAGGGGAACATCGTTCGAAGGATATTCATATTTTTCCTATATTTTACGTTCTTCGAAATCATCGCTTAATCCGTAATCGATCATTTTACTTTCAACCGTTCTAATTAGGATTTCAAGCTGTTTCCGAATGACACTTAACCACACCAATAAATCACATATACCTCGTAAATTCTTCCCGTTACCGCGTGAACAATTCATCATGTTGATTCGGTAACGACACCGAACGAAACGCACCAACAACGCAACGGCGGCACGTTTGCGCCAGATGGCGATTAGCGGCTCGAAATGAACATTTGTTCTAAAAATATCATCGAAACCGCATCGGCTGGGTGACCCCGCTGCATCGGCGGCCAGCTTGGTCGACTCGCGACTATCAGCATTTCACAAAAGAAGCATTTGTTGCGCGACGCGAATAGAAATATGCGCCGCGCGGTATCACCAGGAAGCAGCTCAACGCGCATTATTGTCAGCCTGATCCCATTCTAGCGAGCTACGGTGACGTTTTATTTCCGCGTAAGGAATTATCAACGGTGCTGCACGTCATTGATTAATTATTTCCAGCTCGGCGAAGTGCTTCACTTTGCCCTCGGATTTACGTTCAACGAAGGTGGGCGTTCAATTGCAGCGGCGCTCCCGTAATAACACCGTATAGTTCTTATCACTATATTGTTAGATTGTGCCGCAGTCGCGCTGCGCTATCAATGGGGGCAAAATGTTTCCCTATTAAAATTGTTCAAACGATATTCTAAATCAACGCTAAGCGAACACCGCGTCAACGCGCGTACTAATCATTCTGATGCTGGAACGTACAAATCGTCTAGAGCGGAGCACCTAGTACATTACTGTCCTCCACAATTTACACCTTCTGGCATATGTAAACGATAGAAATATACACAATTAAGCAGACAGGATGATAACTGCCAATTTTTCGTTCGCGAAAACGTGGATGAATAGAAGAGAACGTCATCGATACTGTGCACCATTGATAACATTCCGACGAATAAATTACGTCGTTTCAGTTGCATTCATTTTCTAAAGGACCCAGCCGAGTCAGGCATTAATGGGCGGAAAGCAATAAACAGTGAAAAGCATCAGCCTTCAAGGGACGTTAACAAAATCATCGACACGGAACTGTGTATAATGAAATTCATCCGTAGCAGCTTACCGAACCATTCGATTCTAATTAGAGAATCCTTTGAGACGCGAAAGAGGCTGCTGCCTCCACCCAGGGTTTTTCTCGCCAGGGCGTAAGAAGTTTCTTGCAAGGATCGTAAGAAAATTCCAGAAACTTTCTTACGAATTCCTTTTGCTTTGTGGTCTAACGACTCGCGGTCGCGCGGAATTCTTCGAGGAGAATAAGACCGTCGTTACGCTCCCTTCGTTCTCCTGTCTTTCCTCCTTTCCAATCGTCGCAACAGCTGAACCATGATTCTTTGATAAAATTGATCTGCAATTTTAATTGCGCGAACCCCGACGACAAGATACAGCGTACGCGGAATGGCACGAGCTGTAAGCAATTGCAAGGCACATATTTTCCCTTCTTCCTTTTAACGACGCACGCGTTAAGCAATGCACCCCTCTTGAAAGCGGCGCAGCACCGATAGTGAACGAAGATTCGAAGTTTGCATGATTTCTTTTGCGCAACATTTGATTCTTTAAAGGACCTCCTATTATGCATGCAGCTGCAAATTTTGCAGTTACACATTCCTCTTATCATTTCTTACTTCTCTACAAACTTATCAGATTGTCTTACCTCACGGACGCAATAAGAGAACCACAATGTCTCGAAGTTTAATACTAAACTTCGTCTGTTCGAAGGTGCTACTTCTTGTTCACTGTTCATCTGGCATTTTCGTCTATGACAATTTACGTGAACAGTAATTTATATATTGCACATCTTTGAGTACAGTGGAGTCAATCGCTCTGACATCGGCGAGCAAAATTCTCGAATCAGACTGAAAGCACGGAAAGCCCGGTAACACGCGCGAGCGTCTAGAAATGGGCAACGTTTTCCAAGTTGAAACCCGACGTCCGCCGCTTTCCGTTAAATAATAGCGCCGCGAACGGTTCAATCGAGGCACCGTGCGAACCGAAACGCGCACAACGTTACTCGAATCGTTCGTCCGTTGCGACTTCTCGTTCCTGAAAAACTGATTCGCCGTTCGCGCGCGTCATTTGTCCTCCATCCCTTCGCGCTTTTTAGTTACTTCAGCGGGGACACGCGCAGCTTATACAAGCGCGCAAAAATATTCATTTTCCTCGACGGAAATCAACGGGCGGCCGTCGTCGACGCGAAAGTTCCCTTTCTGTCGGCAGATGAAAGCGTCAGAAAATTCGCCGTAACCCAGCACCCTCGCCGCCCCCCTTACCCCATTCCGACTCTATTCAAAAACGCGGCGGGGGTTCGTGCGCCGTTCGACAAACGAATTATGAACGTCCTTCGTGCAAACATTTTCTCGCCGATAAACGTGCAGGTAAATAGACGGGGCAATTACGCGTTTCGGCTAATGAAGCAATCTCCGTCCCGCCCTTGTTATCCCGTTGTATCTGTGACCCGTGGGGGTTGAAGAACGCGAGGGCGCATGCTCGGTCATATGCAACCATCGAGACGGCGGAAGATTTCCCGGCGGCCCCCTCATATTTGGGGGCACCCCAGAGACAGGGCGAAATAGAGAGAAATGCCAGTCCCGTCCGACGTGCTGGATTTTGGACGCGGAATTTAATAGGTACCCTGTGTCCCAAGAACCGAGGGCCAACGGTCCGACTACTCTAATAATTAAATTCATTTTCATACGATTGCCCGGAGAGCCGGGGCGCAGCTGCAAGCACGACGCGTCTCTCCCAGACGGAGACATATCGAGCCGGTTTCCACGCGGCCGAGTTTCATATACTTCTCCCCTCGTTTCTTTCGTCCTTGTTCTCGTTTTCCGATTTTCCGGCCCATCCTCGCCGCCCTTTTCCTCTCGAGTCGTTGCAGCAGTTACAACGGAAGCAACTGCCGTAACGTGGCCGCCGGACGAAAGACAAACGAAACACCGAACGGAATGAGGCAGCGGTAAGTCTGTTTCGTTTTAATTTGGGGACTGGCAGGTTCTAATTGAGCAGAGAAACTATTAATATCCTGGCAGGAAAAGGTACTGTCCCGTTGGGAACCGATGTAGTCGGGCGACCATAGTAATACGCCGAGTTTCAATGGCTCTCGCCGAAGGAATTAAGCAGTTATATGGGGAATGTATTCCTGCGTGTAACGTTATTAATGGGGCGCCATAAAAGCGAGGAAGGAATGGATTTGTGAAAGTTACGTTTGATCTCCTTATTCCGGTGCGTGTTGCGTTTAAATAGGATGTCGAAGGGAAACTGGGAAATTTGATTGGTGCGAGACATTTGGCTGTGCAGGAAATCTGCGGTTGAATTAAAGATAAGGGGAGAGATAACGGTCCGGTATCATACTTCTTATTATCTATATTATTTATTTATTTATTTATTCTGTTTAACGGGTAGCAACCCTTTATGTACAATGTAATACCTTTGGTTTATGTTGTATTAATCAGTCTGAATGTCTAAGCTAAATGTAATGTTCGTCTAATCTAAGTTTAAATCTAAATATTCGATATATTATATATTCGAAAGTTTTCAACTTTCCTCCTTAACCTGCTGAAGTCTCCCACTTGTGCTGCAGGCATCAACAACCTGTCCACGGATATACGTACTGCAACAGCGTGCGATAGCATCCAATAGCATGCAATGGTAAATATATTTGAAACTTGTAACAGAATTATGCGGTGCCATAACATGGTTGATTAAGTGATCACTGCCCGGCAAATTCCACCTGGATTGAGTGATTACTGAGCTCCTCGATTCATGGTTATCCTTGCTAAAATGGACAATTGGAAATCACTGGCGACCCCGTATGTGGAGCTCAATTGATCCAGTCGAAACCTAACGTAACGATACCGTACGTAATCCACGGCACGGCGATTTATCCAAGGCACCTAATGAATTATCTTTGGCATTTAATGAAAGATATTCAAGAAGTACGCGACAGAGAAAGATTTAATGACCAAGAGGAACGATGAAACAACGTTTGCCTCACGGGACAGACCGGAAACGAGTAATTTCATATTTCATTCGAGTCGCAGGAAAATGGAGAGCGGAATTTATAACAACGATCGACACCTTCGCGCGCCCACTTCCAATATTCTTCCTCGATGTCGCAGTCAATAGCGAGACACCCAATAATGAAAATCACTCCTTTCAACGTAGCAGATTGGTTCACCTTTCAGAATCACGCGTTAGTCTCGTTATATCGCGCGATTGGCTGCCGCGCGGGGCAATATTCCATTGCACGGGCCACCGTGAAAGACGTTTTCTTTCACGACAGTCGCATTAAAAGCCTTAAGCCCGTGTGCACGTCACCCTGAAAGAAGAAGCAATTTCATATGAGCGTATTGCTCGAACATTTGTGGACCTCGCGAGACCTACAGACGGACGCGTTACTCCTGTGGATCGTGGATAAGGTGGTCGTTGCTTGTCGCCCAGTTAATATCTCTTGATATGAATTTTTTCCGTCGCGCAGAAGAGTTATGACACTCGCGTTCCTTCAAATATGAAACACTGTTACGAAAGACAAATTTCTTCCGCGTGCTCGATGCCTTTCGTCTGATCCCTGCCCGCTGCGCGACTGTTCGTATCGTAAACGAAGCATATTTAATAAGAGGAATGAAATATTGCGCTACCGCGTTACGTTTCGTCCATTGAGGAACGCCTTTTATGAACGTGACGTTTGAAAATACGGTAACACTTTGATTAAACTCCGTTGATGTTTTCGTGGTACTACGATTTGCTGCGCGAAAATATCGCCGTTCGTTTCCAACGAAACAATATAATTTATTATCAGTGACTGGATTGGATACTTGTGCTTGCCTTTATTCTATTTCTGTGAACTTTTATTTGGTTGATTATATTGTGGGAAACGTTTTGCTTCTTGTTTCGTGAATACAATAATACATAACTATATACCACCGATGTCACAGCCGAGTTATACGCAAAAGCATTACAATTCGTCGAAACGAACGATGAAAGTATATTTTCCGCGACACGTGAGACGACATTCTTCGTTCCGTATCCACGCGAAAAACATCAACAAAAAGGATTTACAACAATTTCGAAACGTTTTCGACCGACAGTTGGAGTGCATCCAGTATTATCGCGCGCTACCCAATTCTAAGTAAAGAAGTAAATCATCCCGGTTGCCAGTTCGTTGCCTGCACCTTCCTATTTCTTCGCATTACGTCGCCTGCAATGCAATATTTGCCACGTTTGCATATTCTGCGACGGCCGGAGCCGTAGGCGTTTAGAAATAGGAATGCGGAAATTAAACGGAATCGTAATGCAATTTGGATTGTTAGCAACGCCCCACGGCATGCCCGATTCGTAAACTGTTACGGACGCTTATTATGACGTGAACAAATTACGCGCACGCGACTGAATAAATTATATACATACGTCATCAGGATTAATCGTGTCGATCGGACGAACTGTATAGAATATAATATTTGGATACGAGACAATTCGAACCGCGAAGGGGATTACATCGCTGACGACACAGCAGATAACATTATGGTTGTTCTCAATGGTGCTATTAGTCACATCGCCAGATATGTCAAATTGGACAATTTGATTCACTAATCGGCAGGTTGTGATATCAGTTATATAATTTCAAACGCCAAACACCACGCGCGAAAGTATTTCGGGCGGTTTTCAATAAGTAACTGTGCGAATTAAAAAATGTTACGTTGAAATGTATTATTGAAGAATGTTTCAAAACGAATATTGTTTAATTATGCCTGCAAAGGCGGAACGAATAACACTTGCCAAAGGCGAATCGCGGTAAATTACACGAATCGTTCACCGTCGACAAAAATGACGATATCCGCAAATTATTGGCACATTATTAATAAGTACGCTGTTGGAATCAATCGAGTGTTTATTTCTTGAAATTAAAATCTCTCGCGTTCGCGAGCCGCGCGTATTTAATTCATTCAAATCAAATTATGATTGCTCATTATTTGTTGCATTGATAAGTTGCCCAACGGATATTAATAATTTTAACGCTGGTTAAATAATCGTTTCAAACGATGGTCCATGAAATTCTCAGGCATATTCACATATATTTAGCAATGAATCATCATGACAGTGAAACAGTTCGAATAAAATATTCGATACTTCGTCGAAGGTCCATGAATATAATAATAATTTACATGCACACGAGAAGCGTATCGCCGACACGATTGTGCCGGGATACAATTGAACGGGAGACAACTGTCTCATCAAACGGTCAATAAATATGCGACCGGCGTTCATACGTACGCCAGTCCACCAATCGAAATTCGATCCTGATCTGGATATTCAGGTTCTCCCTATTTTGGAGTGCCGCCTGCCTAGGGGATAGAAGAAACGAAATTCAGGACGCGCCAATGGGATTTATGCAGAATCGGGATTGCACGGCAACCACCATTATCCTGGCTACTACGGGGACTGGTTAGAACAGCTTGGGGCAGAACATACGCATAGCTAGTTAATTAGCGCCGATAGATCGTGACAAAAGCTGTGTTTCGTAGGACTGCATGTGGTGACCAGTGAAGAATCGGTGCCCTTTAAATATGCGGTTATTTTGTCAAAAGAGCGTCGCGAAATATGTGCACAACGTTTTACGAACTGCACTGATATTTGAAAAGAATCTGATTGATCGAAGGAGCTACTTTGCAACTGGTATGTGCTTGTGGAGAATATTAATGAACTATTATGACCTCTTTCGCAAGTCCTTAGTGAAGTGTAAAGTTGCAGGGAAACGTAGGCAGCGAGGAATTTTAACGAACGACGAACCTAGTTCAAGGATTGTCTTAATCAACAGAGAATTACTGCCGTTTGACTGATCACAGTTGTGATGATCGTCATTAGGAATAAATAATTAACGAAAAAAGATTCTTTTCTTGTTCATATCATGTTATTTATCTTGCTGGGGGTATCGAGCAATATATATTATGAATGTATTGCAAGAATTGCCGTCTACCGTTTTTGTGATACAGTTATTCGAAAGTTCCGGCGAAATGCGTAATTATTATCAAACGTAATGTACAAGAGTTTTCGCGATTTATCAAATTATTTGTCAAAACAAACTATTGTAACGAACCGATCCGAGACACAAAGATGACGGACAGATTTCTTATCTCAAGGAGCTGCTTTCGCATACAGTTCAATCGGATGCACTTAGGGAGAGGAGCAATCAGTTTTTCGGAAAATCGCGACGCGTTCCACGTTCGCACAACTTACAACAAATTTTTCGCCGACGCGCTGGGAACTTGGATCCGGTCCAGGGCACTTCACATTCGGACACTCTTGTAAACCCCTGCCCGGGTACCAAAGCTATTCACGTTTTCGATCCAATTCAATGTAGGTTGTGCTTTACTAATTTAGTCTGGAACGTCCACGCGGAACCCCGATGACATTTCCCCATTATACAGTCGATACAATCGTGAATGGAATATTATTCTTGCCGCAGATATTTCTGCTCAATATAGAAGCCCGGGAAACATTGATAACTGATAACGAACTTAATTGAAAATAACGTGCGGTTTTTTAGCTTGTCCTTCGGAGAAAGTTCAACAGAATATTATATTTAAATCGTTCATGAACGCACGTAGCGAAACGAAACTTTTTCATTTCAAGAGAGAATCGTAACAAAGGATAACATTGTCAGGCGGAGCGGTACATTTTCAATCGGCTTGCCGAATTTATGAAATCGTTAGTACGTCGACGAAGTATCGCAATGCAGCGGTTGCACGAACAATGAGGCACAGTTCTTTTCATCGTCATTTACGCAGCTTTAGAAAAATGTGCAAGACTTTCGCCTCTATGCAAATCATATTTTATCCTCGCGCATAGTTTCCAGTCGTCTCCGAAACATTCGGTCCAATCATTCAGCATCTACTAATTATCGGCGAATTGTAGCACGAATATACGAAGATTTACTTTCACTAATATTTCCATGAATTAAGAAATTCATATATGTAGGAGTGCGAAGCGCCCAACGACCGGGCATGGGTCGCCTTTGACCGGGCTACCTGGAACACGGCTGGTCTGCAGGCGTGCAACGGTGGCCTGCAGACCCGTGTCTCCTGTTTCTATGTTTTTAAGGATATGAATGAGAGAGAGAGAGAGAGAGAGAGGGGGAGAGAATGACTGAAGACGAGTGGATGTATGAATGGCAATAGGCAGTGTAGATTGAGCAGCGAAGCAGTGTAGAGTTAGCAGCGAAGGAGTGTAGACAGCAGTGTAGATCAGAGCGTAGTGTAGAACAGCGTAGAATAGAATAGAGTAACAGAGTGTGGACTAGTGTAGAAACTGTTTAATAAATATACATATATAACTGTTACTAATCGTTCTGCACTTGCACCGGCTTAATTTCTCCTAAAACTTCCAATCCCACATACATCCAAATACATATATAAAGTATTCCAAATTTGTCAAGGCACGCGTTTAAGAAAAATGAAAACAGATCCAGCAAATTTCCACACCAAGTAACTAAACCGAACTGGGGCGCTCGTTGCCGCGAAGAAATTTAAGTAAAACAGAATCCCTAACCGTCCGGCGCCAACAAATGTCCCGGTACGGTGAAAAAATTTGCAAGGGATTAAGAATAGAAAAAGAGCAGGTAGAGAAGAAAAAAAAAAGTCGGGAACCCGGTCCCGGGGATCTAATGGGACATCGATAAGCGGGCAAGAGCAAGGCAGAAAGATCCAAGATATCCAGGCGAATTCGACCGTAATAAGAGTTGATCTGGCCTGGCTTACTCGTCGGAAATTAGAGCCGGTTCAAACCCAGACCTGGCGACTTTTAATGTGCTCCAACTGCCAGGCCGGATTTCGCCCGCTCTTACATTAACCGAGGATTAATGTTTTTGCCCTGTTCGCCGTTAGCAGCGGCGTCGGTTGTAGCAGCGGCCCGGGATACTGCTGTTTGTTAGGTAGATCCGAACCGGGCCACCGGTTCCGTTTAACTTTCGGCCAACTTGGAATAACGCGGCCTCGTCGGCTGTTCTTGTATAATATCGCTTCCGTAGTCGAAACGCGGACCAGCATAGGAAAGGATTTCGGCCGAGGGGATTATAAATCGGGGCTGGTTAGGGGAGAGCGTGGCGGAAGGAAGAGGGCATTAACTTTCGCGAAATCGGGCGCGGAATAGTTAGTCGAGCGTCGTTGAAATGTGGAGGGG
The DNA here is from genome assembly GCA_948146005.1 of Nomada fucata. NCBI lineage: Eukaryota > Metazoa > Arthropoda > Insecta > Hymenoptera > Apidae > Nomada > Nomada fucata. The sequence continues at coordinate 8,254,466 of OX411275.1, read as the reverse complement.
AATAAAATCGAAAGGAAGACAGCCGGGGAGATGGTGGAGCGGGGCAGGGGCAGGGGGGGGGAGTATGGAACGGAATGAGATAAAAATGAAAGAATGGGAGAAGAAACGAGGCAGGCCGGCTGCCACGGGAATCTATGCTCGGTTTCCTGCCAGGGACCGCCGATCCCCGAACAATGAAAATGATGCGGTAAGATCCCGTTTTCAACGGCCGTTACTGCTGTATTACGGTAATGCGAACCATTGGAAGGCCAAGTGGCGACAGCCACGAAGAGAGAAGTCTAAATCCAGCGGAAAAAATTAGAGGGGTTTCCTGGCGTGTGTTTACAGATATGTATGTTTCGAGTGTGCACCGCGGGAAGTTAACTGGTAGGGCGGGGAGGGACGGGGAGCAAAGAGGATAATGGGGCAATAAAAGCCATAGATGCTTACGAGTGCTTGGTTCTTTAGTTCAACGGTGAGAGGGTGGTACGGGATAGGGTGAAACGCTTGAAATGCGCATATTGGTAAGACTCGTTGGGAGTTTTGATTTATTAGATCGAGCTGGGGCTGCTTGCTTGCTCGCGAGATTGTTTTATCGCGGATTGATTGGACGCGATGGTTGAAGTGTTTCTGAATTTCACCTTTCGTTTCAAGAAAATGCTAGGAAAGAAAGAAACTTTTTCGTCGTCCGAAACGCGAACAGCGCCTCGATTTGAAATTGTCCGTTCGTTTGACGTTATGTTGCACGGATCACTGCGGATCCATGGAAGATAATCATTTGGACGCGGGGCTGTATTTGTCGCGTGCACACGAAGGATCAATCGCGCCCTTGTATTTAAATACCACCCGCCGCGCGTCACATTTTGGCGAATGACTTCTGCTGAACCACCTCAAAGTTGTTTCGCAAACAAATTCGCAGTGCAGCACAGCGAGCCACGTTCAACCGTTGAAAATTACCACCGAATCCATTCTGAGCGTAACCATCGGCCCAAAGCAAACGTGTCCGCGGACACGCGAAACGACTGAGACTGTCGCGACGTTATATCTTGGCTCGCCATTGCCAGAGCGCGGTGCCCCAAAGCTTCTATCCATTCTGATTACTATTCCGCAGTTCCTAACGATGAAACTGGCTGCTGGTTACGTGCCGCCATTAGTTTCCATTCGTTAACTGGCTTAATTCTATAACGATGTAACAGGGCCGCGCGTACCGCCGCGAAACTGTTACCAGTCTCGTACGCGATTTACGCGTGTGCCGATTCAACACGCGTGATGTTCAGCATCAGGGTGTTCAATTATCGAAATCGAACTGGAACTAGCGATAACGTAGACCCCGTTGACAGTCGACAGTCAACGGTCGAAGGTGTCTCCTTTGGATGGATCGTTCGAACGGACCCGGTGAATTTTGCGCTTCCGTCCGGAGAATCGGTCAACATATTTGCTTCCGCGAGTTCGCCAGCTCGCGTCGCGACGTTAATGTTCACGGGGGCGCGAAACGGCGCGACCTAATTGGGAAACTCCAGGCGCAATCCCACGGCTGGGTTTCCTGAGAAAATCGACTAACGAACGCGCGCTTGTTTTGCGGCCGGATTCCTGGACGAAGAGCGGAGGCCGTGGATGCACCGAATGCATATTTGGCGTCGTGTATATTTTAACGTAGACACAATTAGCATGATGCGGTGAGCGGAGTTTGCGGAGTGTCCTCTGCAAATTTATCGTTTATTCGAAACGCGTGTTGCGACGTCGCCGGGGTGAAATTTTCGTGCGACGAGCGACGAGTAACAAGTGGATTTTACGCGGCTCGACGCTCGTCGAACCGCTTATAGACGTTTTTCGAATAGAAGAAGAATGAAGGGGGAGGATGACAGGCTGGGGGTGGAAATTTGGCTGGATCTGTGGAACAGCGCGGTTGGTTTGTTAAACGAATGTAGGTAGCGACGAGTAGTATTCCTATCGTAATTTTAATAGCACTGCCACTGCGCCACGTTTCCTGTTACGCAGCGAGGTTTCCGCAAAATTGTAATGACATTTCGGTCTGCCTTCTCAAGTATTAACGGCCGTGAGCCGCAAACAGGCCGCTTCCCAGCGACATTTGAATTATGCTTTAATTGGATTTGTTGTACTACTTGAAATGACAAAGATCCAGTTAGCGATGCAGCCTTTCATTCACTTGCTAAACAAATTACCCATTTTCACGCCCAGTCATTTTCCACTCCCAGTTATTTCACCACAGTGAGGATCTCGAGATTTCCGCATTTTCCATATAGCACAGAATTCAAGTTACTCCCGATACTCTGCCCGATATTCTGGGAGTATCTTTTCATCCCTGTCAATTTATTTATTTTTCGCTGAAAACTGTAGCTTGACGGTTAACCGAACGTACGTTGAAACACCTGTCGACAGCTTCACTATCCATCAGCCTTTTGCTGATATTCAGTAACTTTTATTCGTATCGTCGACGCGAAGAAAATTGTACCCCTCGAGCGTTCTGCTTCAGGCCGATCATTAAACCTACCCCCTTCTGCTAAGAAAACTGATCTTTCCTTGAAACGCACGATATTCATTCGTGCTTGACCTATTTCGTCACACCTATACCCCATAGACACTTCTAATTCGACATTAGCTTTAAAAATAAAAAAAGTATTACAAATACATTAGGGATTTCGTCCCATAAACGACCCTTCGAAATTTCCAAAGTACGTAGAAAATCGCAAGAGCAAAGGTCCAAACGTACGAACAAATTGTATTGGCCGCATAATTCGCGAAAGATTCACCCCCGTGTTGCATTTGCTTTGTGGAATCAGCCGAGATTTTCATCGATGCGGTGTCGCACACGAGACCGGTACGCTGCAGGAAACATTTCCAGCACCGCAACCGCACCGAATACATCCTGTATCGAGCAAGTTATGCATGAATTTGCGGATTCTCGGCTCTCACCTTTCGCGTTTGAGGTTACAATAGACTGGGACCGGCATGGATAGTTATCACATACCGATTCGTCAACCAGGAAGGGCTTGTTTTCCACCGATACGGCGCCCCTGGTCTGCTCGTTGAAACGGATCGCACCAGCGGTTTGCCCGTTTTTCCCTCCGCTCTTTCTCCTCTATTCCTCCTCTGTCAAGCGTAGTTTTCGTTTCACGCGAATTCGTTTGTATCGACGTAATTGCTCACGCACGCGTAAAAAATGCTCGATGAGCAACCGTTGAACCGAAACGAATCTACCGAAAGAGGTTGCGCCTACGCCAATCGGTTCGTGGCCGTACGACGGAAATGAATTCCATTGCGCAATAATTCCCGATAATTTCCGTTAATTTCTCCCCCTCTTCCCTTTTCCCTTTTCGTTCCAGCTGTACCATTACGTTTCGAGCCATTTTTTCCCCACCCGTCCGACCCGTTTCCATCTTCCGTTCCTCTATCATTCACTTCCTATCTTTATGTTTCCTCGGCCGAGTCACACGGTCACACGGCACTGGAGTCGGGGGCGCATCGGTAATTAGAGATTTTAATTATGCCAGCTCGACGGCGAGGCCGCCGCCCTGCCCCCCGGGCCTTTTATTCATTATCGTCTCATTTCGTTCATTCCACGCTCCCGTTCCGTCGGTGCGTGAAACGTATCGGCGCACCAGGCCTGGACAGCTACGTAACACCGTCGCGCCGCGTCGCGACGCTAAACGGGCTGAATGGCAGACGCGAAGTTGGCGCCGCTCGATCAAGCCGATAATTAGCCGGCGACGTTTGAGAAAGGCGGCTCGAAACGACGTTTCAACGAAGTAAAATGAAAAAGCTGGAGCGGAACGGGACGGGATAGATCGGGGACTGTCGGGGGGAATTGAAAACGGGATATGGACGGGACGTACTGCAGCGTTACAGTAATTGCTCGACGCGATAATTGCGTGGTTATTTCGCCGATGGTGCGCGAAATCGCACCGAAACGACGGACGAAATTTAGGGTCGAGCGTCGTCGAATCGACATCGAGGATAGCCCGAGACGATAGTCCAAGACGACGCTCGGAATTTCTGATAATTATAATGCACGAGTAACAATATAGATAAGGCGCCGGAGGTCCAGGATGTTTGCCTCCAGTTGTTTCGTGAAAGACGCGACCATTGCCTTTGAGCGGTGATAAGTTTCATCAGGAGCGACACTCCTCAGCTGCGTTTCATTAACCCGGATCAGATTAAAGTGCTCCTTGAGGATCGCGTGACGGCTTTGCGCTGGTCTCGCCAATCTGATCTTTTTTTTATTGAAAGGCTGCCCGCGACGGGGGTGTTTCACGGACCGATGGACGTGTGCTGCGCGAAATGTGTTTTGCTTCGATAATTCTGGATTTTCTTTTCTCCCACGTCCACGTGATTGTTCGAATTATTTTTGAAGCGACTATATATCTATGTCGCGACGATGCTGCGCGACGAGAATCGGAGCCGAACCGATTACGGAAATATTCGACAAATGTACGTCGACGTTAAATATATCGAAAAACCATGCTCCCCTCGAACAAAGGAATGTCTGCGCATCGCTTTTCGTTCTCAACCCGAATTCAATATTATTTAGCTTGGCATTTAATATCCGAGCAAGGAGATAGACGCAGCTTAAGCGGTTCAAGGCAGGAATACTGTGAGGGTAGCTCTGGATGGGAAGCTCGCCCCGATCTACGAGGAATCCCAACGGAACCAAGTGGAATCTTGCCGCAAAACTTGTTTTACGAGCGTTCATCCCGTTACCTTTTGAATCAGGTTCGTACGAAAATTCTTTGAAGGTACGTATCACGGAAATTTAACCACGTACATCGTGCTCGCGAAATTGGAATCGATCAATATCGTCTGAACGGGCGTGTGTGACCTCAAGTTGCTCAGTTCGGCCAGGCTGCACGATGGATATTCTTCGAATGGAATGCAATGGAATTAATTATTATTTCTGCAAACGGATTTATTCCGTCGACGCATACGTGGCCGCCCTGGCGAAGGGGTCGGAACGATTGCCGAAGATTAAAAACATAGGCGATATATTAATATATCATATTGATTGTTACGCTTGCGCAAACATCGAGATGCAGCGATCATTTATTACACAGTTTGGAAAAATCTAATGTCAAACTGAAGCAGGTATTTATCTTTCAATACAGAAATGCTAATGGAATATTCCGATCGATCGCAAACTCGGAGTAATCCTAACCCGTTGAATGGATAAAATCAAAATTGAAAATGCACCAACCGATTCTGCTGGAGTGACAAAAAAAAAACGAAAAAAATGGAACGAAAGCCCCTCCGAACTTTGAATTCGTAAAGCGCGTGCCTTCATCGCGGAGTATTTTCGAATTTTCACGAGAACAATGCGACGATTTGTTTGGCCGAATTTTTTCGAGCATACTCCCCATTGAAAGAGAAAACCATGGCGCGGCTTTGTTGTCCCGGTGATTTCGAGGCTCCTCGTTCTGACAATAAGAAACGTCAGTTATCGTTGAATGTGCGGACAGCAACGGGTAGAGCGCACGGAAATCTTTCAAGAATCTCGCGACTAGGAAAATCGTCCATTTTCGAACCGGGAACAGGAACTATCTGGGCAAGAAAACCCTTTCTTCTCCGTGTCAGTCTCCGTTCGTTTCTCTAGGATTGGGAGCGTGTTAACCTTCATTCTTTCTGCATTAGTGACAGATGGCTAAGTTTATTCAAAGTCCCCCACATGGCGAGCGGCGAGGCGACAAGAAAACCATCCCGATCCCATTGTTCGTATGTTAGAAGCATTTTCACGCAATCAACAAACGCAAGACCTGTATGAAATGGGGCTACTTTTGTTTCGCTACTTGTTCTCGCGGAACTCCGTTCTTCTTAACCGGAGTCGTAGAAAAGAGCCCGGTGGCATTAAAATGGGAGAGACGTTAAAATGGATTGTAGACAAAACATGTTATTTACAGCACAAAAATGTGTAAAACTTTTCTGCGTGCCTTTCACAATGTTTTAAAAGTATTTAACGCACATGCATTTCCCACTGCAAGAACATAATTTCCAAACGGATTTTCTGTCAGTTCGAAATCGTATGCTCTAACGATATCACGTGCTCGTTCTATTTGGTTTTCCCCGTTTCTTGCATTCGGCGAAAGATAACACACGCCGGACGATCCCCTAACGAATGTTACGACGGACGGCACAAGAAACGGGAGCAGAGTTCACGGGAAAGATGATCTTAAAATAGTAGAAGTTGGACGTAGCCGAGTGTACAGAGGGCGTAAACAGTTCCCAAGATATGCCCCAAACATGTGAAACTTAAATTATAAAATCATCAGTTCCCTCGCGTACGCTGCGCCGCATCTTGTCGGGGAACGCGTTAACTCGACGCTCGGTATTCAAGAAAGTCACGGCGAAGCGGAGTATGCAAAGTTGCAAATATTTATCCACGGTAAATAGTTCGTCACTGTTGGATGATATGATATAAAGGACAAAATGAAACATCGATTAAGGACTAATTTTTTTAACAGATCCCGCAGTAACTCGTTGTACGTCGGTTCAATGCAGAAACAATTCCGTGCAAGCCTGCGCAATTTGCCGAATTATTTTTTGTTTCAGCAATAAATATCGCACGCCATAGGTATGATAGTTCGTTCTCGTTGGGAACAAGCGACTTCAACAACAGAATATATTCAGAAGAATTAGAACCTGAATCGAGGGCCAAGTACTATCTCAACGCTCGCAATAAGCATTCGATACAGGCTTGCATAATAAATACACGGCAATGGGTCCAATATGGTAATTCGAAACAATAGAATATGTGAGACTATCATACGCGCTATTCAAATTTCATTCGCCTAGGCGCACGGAGATTTAGGTGCGGCCGTGTGGTTGGCAGCGATGCAGTATCCGTGCCGCGAAGGGTAAAGTAGAACGAATGTGGCTTTAGATGGTTTTGGATCGGGGAAATAACTGCACATTCCAGCAAGAAAGTATAATGACCTATGGCACAAAGACGGGGCACAATAAACGGAACAGGTATGCTGCGCAACGATCGCAAAGAGTGGTATAAGCTGTACAGGGGGTACGGTGAGTCGCAGCCAGACATAAAAGCAATACGCTGTTCAGACAGAATTGATATTTGACAGAACTCTCGTTAATTACCTGCTTCTTCTACCTGCCTTGTGAATATTAACTTACTTTGCCGATCCTTCACGAGTCTATCTGACGCATGGAATTTTTCAGGGAGAACGCGACTGTGCATTCTGAAAATGAATACAAGTTTCGACAAGTCGTTTAGGAAATTGGAGGATTTTCTAATTGCAGACATAGACATCTACAGTTTTGTAAAATATGTGGAAGGACACAGTCGCAGGAAATGGTGCAATTAGGAACAGGAAGTGGAAATTATGTATTCCAGTCTGAAGTCATTTAATCGTCGAGAATATTATCGTCGACGTTGTGACGCACAACACACATCAATGGCTTGAACGAAAATAATTTCATTAATGTCGCGTATATCTATACGCGTATTACCTGTTCGATCCTTGAATATAGTACTTAATATTTAAATTATTATCAAATATTATAAATTATATCAATACAATCGTAACCCTGAAGAATCTATTTGGGCTTTGCGAATCTGTCGAATAGTATGTACCCACGTAATAACAACGACGCTCTTCTTCTACGCAAAGTAATTTTCCTTTTCATTAAGATCCATAATCTTTCCATATTTTCGAGAATGTCATTAGCTTTGCTGCAATAACATCGGCGTTTTAAAGGGCCTCTCGGGATTGGCCCGTTTAGTTGTATGAAAGAAAACAACAGAGAAGTAGCAAAAGATAATTACGGTTTCAGAACCACGAATATAAGTAGATTTCTATTATTGGAGAGTTTCTGACTACGCGAAGCTTCGCATAATAACGTCGGACAGGGGAAACTAATTAGTCTAGAAATGAAAAGGGGAAGCACGAAAATAAAAGCAAATTAAGTAATGTCGAGTGGTTGTTGCAGTGCTTCCACATCGACAATTCACATTGCTTTACATGAGCAGCTTCATTTAGTGCTAGCTGCTGTGGCCGGTGTTGATAAAATATGAAACCTCGTTCCCGGTTTAACCGAACGTTAAACGACGCAAACTAATTCTGTTCACAACGAGGTACTATGATTGATGTAATGCTACCAGAATTCACACACGTCTAATTTAAGAGTCATCAAATAGTGACGTGAGTTCTGCTTACTAATTATTCCACGAGAAAATTGCAATGAATTCACGCTCCTGCATTTATTTGTCACGTTTGTACTCGAGCAACAGCATATTTCGATACTTTCTGTTATAAAGTTCACTTCGATTGCGTTGTTAATGAAAAGAAATCAAATATGTAGCATACCGACTGGTTAGTCTGGTACAGTCAATTGTTATTAAATGAACAGCAGTATCGCCTTGAGATTTTTGAATACTTTCATTGTTCGGAGAAAGTGTTTGAAACAATTCTGATATGAAAACCGTACGCATGCTTTTAAAAAATCGTGTACTATATAATATCGCAATTTGCTAAACGTACGATCACTACGCAGCTATGAAATGGTGAACTTTGGAATATCCAATGACCGTCTCTATAAATAGTTTCACCTATACCAACTTGACGTATTATTTAAATAAGAAGGTCCCTATATTTAGGAATTAAGGGGACCCAGTTGCAGCAATAATTTTGTTCCCAAATTGAACATTCATTCGCGGACGCATGCATCGCGGAAAAGCAGTGCGTTTCATTCTCGCATCGCGCTTACCAGGCACGCTGCATTTTACCTGATAATTATACTCCAGCAACTAGTCTGATTAAGACACGCGTATAACCCGGATATTTTAACAGACTATGCACAACGCAGCATCGCATTTGCCTTTTGCCCGCGTTTCCATGACGGCGTTATAAAATAACCACTCTCATTACTTCTACGACCGTCCAGATGCACGCGCCGCGCACGGCTGCGATACGCGCGTTCAACGATTCAAATATTAACGTTCATCTGACCGAAAATAAAAGATGCACGCCACTCGAGAACGATAGTCCTGGCGAAACCGCGTGGAAATTATTCAGCGCGCGCTGCAAACTTTCACGCGAAAGGGTACAACGGGCCAGAATAAACAAGAAATTGCGCACCGAAACAAAGCGATCGCCCAGACAATCGGAAGTTGTCGTGTTCCGATTAAATCGGCCCGGAACGTCGCGCAAACCCGATAAGCAAGCTGAGCCAGGTTGAACAGGCCTCTGCGCTTCCCCTGGAGGCTGACGGAACGGCAGTGAAACGGAGTCAGTCATGGCTCGACGACAGTCAGAAGGTGGAGACACGCCGGAGATGCTTCAGGCTACCTTGATAATGGGCTCACGATTAACGACAGACGCGACGCGTGTAAACGGCGCCGCCGCCGATCGAATATTAACGAGCCGCTATTATTAACGTCCGACTTCCTATCACGGAATTGGGCTGTATCTCCGTGCGCGTGGACCCTGTCACGGCTGCTAAACCTTCGTTGATGGATGTGAGCCGCGTTTCCGCCCCGACCTAGTCGATTGTATTTTCGGAAAATTGCACATTGACGCCTGGTTAAGGGCGCGTCGGTCGCCGGCCGTCGATGGAAATGAGCTGCCGTTCTAACGTCGCGCCAACAATTGCCGCTAATGCAATCAAATCGGTGCGGACACCTTTCACGCGCGGTGTTCGAATCGATACCCCGAGACGGTTTTACTAACAGGTGCGGGAGGAACGATGCATACACATCTATCTTTTCCCCGTTTTACCAGTTAAAACGTTCGACGTGGTTGAAAAGTTGAAAGTGTACGGTTCTCAGCTCGCGAATTGACTGTTGATCAAAAGCACGATGACAAGCAAATTAATGCCGCGAGGGCTAGTTATATTTAGATGGTGTAAGGTGATGAAATTTGGTGTCGCTTGATAAATAGTCGTATATTTACATGTTACTGTACAAAATGATAATTAACTACGACTACTCAAGGTTGTTGATAAGAGTGCCTCGCAAGGTGGTGTAAAGACCTTGGAGGTGTTGCCCAGATTTTGAAGGTGTCGATGATAACTATTGATGGAACTATTGATGACGCGATCTGACTTGACGATCTAGTCGTACTACTGAGTCTTACTTAGTTTCGCTTTAACGAAGACTCGCAAACCCTAGGGATGGGCGTGTTGTTGTTGGTAATATGCTGATTGGTTAGTTCAGAGGGTTTGTTCATGTAAAAAGGTGACGGAAGGGATATTCCAAAATCTGGTAGAAGTGGAAATTAACGCCCCTAATTACCGGTCACTCTCAGGTAGTGACTGAGGGTGCCGTACGCGGAGTCCACATGTGCAGCTAAAGGTTCGCAGATTGTAAAGCCATAAAATGTTGTGACTTTCAATAAAACCTGCTAATCCAAAAAAAGGCGATGCACGAATTTATAGATATATAGCTTGCAGTTGTGGTTTATAGCAAGTATACCCGAAACGTAAATAATTATATGTTAAGGAACTCGATGGCTTTATGAGTCTACTGTTTGGGCCCGAACAGAAAGATTTCAAGAAAGTCGATTGCAAGATAATTTGACGCAACGTAACGTTCGAAGCAGATTCTCCGTTGTTTTTCCGTTTTATTGCATTGATAACCGTATCATCGATGAGATAAAATGAAACGCAATTGGCAACAACTTACTCTTCGTAGTAAGGAAAATATACTTACGCGGATCGAATCTAGCAATTATCGTTATGTTCTTTTCCGGCGAAATAGTCGAAATGTGAATCGAACGCGAAGTGTTCCGGCGGTCGATGAGTTTGCACAGCGATATGAAATTAGGTAATTCGAACGAGGAGGTGCAAAGGTTGAAGCAGTACTTGCGAAGGATACACGACGGAAATTCGTGGGAAAATTTTGGCAATTAACGAAGCGTTAGGTCGAAAGCGATAAAGTTTAAAATATCAACATCTTACGATTAAATATACGTGTACGGTATTTAAGCGTGAAACGAAATTACCTTAAGTTGGATGGATCTCACAGATTTCGAGAAAACGTCTGCTACTCGTAAAATTTAGAACGTAGAAATTTTGTTTAATACGGGACAATACAATTATCGATACTTGCTATAAATAATGCATATTATGAGAATATTTTTAAAGATCTATGAAATATTGTTCCTTTTATAGTTTACGCTTTACACGATAATGTTAAATATTTTTGAACAAATAACATCCATAATTCGTATGAAGTTATACATATAGAATCCGAACATTTGCTACGGACATACATACATTTGCAAATATTTCCCGTCATAGCAGGCACCGTCTGCTTTTCTGTTTGCACTACTTTGCGAATAGATTGATATATCTTTGTAAATACAAGATTTCCCAAGGAAATTCTGAAGTCATGGCAGCGGACGCAGCGAAATAACTGAAAATCGGGCTACAAGAAAATATAGGCAATTCAACAGTTGCTGCTCGAGAATCGACCGACTACACGAAACCGAAACATAACAAAATCCATTATTGTACCACGCTTCTATTATTATCCATACGAAATTTTATTAAACTAATTGACATCGATTTTCTTTAAGCCGCATCCGAAACAATATTCGATGTGTACCTTCGTGCTAGTTACTCGTACAAAGACATCGACCAAGTTTTCATTCTGTCAAGCAGAATAAATACAGGCGCACTTTAATTAATTTAATGAATTGTGAAGCGTAATCGATGCTCGTGTTATACCATAAAATTGTACAATGTATCGGGTATATCGAAGTGCAATTAATTAGGGCGGAATACGTATTTTCAATTAGTTGCAAAGTACAGGTATCTATACACGCGCCGCTATTCCATATATTTTAAATTTCTTACTCTGTCAAACATTCGCGGCTATTTCCTTCGCGTTTACTTTTCATAACCGCAAATCTGAGCGGACGAAGATCGTAATGCCAACAAGATTCTATAAAATTATAATGCTATAGCTATTAACGTTTCAGATCAAGAGATTGCAAGAAGTGCGGCGGTTCCAACATTGCGTATATTTGAACAATTCAGATATATATTTCATACTTCGAATTTAAAAAAGACTCAGGGATATCGTAATTTCCATCAAAATGATTGGCAAATTTATGCAAAAACCATCTAGAATATTTATTCGATGCACCACCAGCCTGCTGTTCCCCGTAATATCCACTTCAAGAAATGACGTCCATTTGGCCTGAGCATTTCTAACAACAAATCGTTCTCGTTAATCGTGGACGATATTGAAATCGGTATACGGACAATACGTACTCACCGGAGCGCAATCTTTCCCAACAGAAAACTGCAAGAACTCGCTGAGGAGCGAAATCGTAATGCGGTTTGCAATGTCGGTGACGCGGAAAAAGGCAACCGGAAGCCCAGAGGAGGGTGTCGAGGAATTGACAGTAACAAGCGCGTTTGTCGAATCGTTTTACCTTCCTGAATCGTGCTCAACGTCGTTCTGTTGGCACCCATGGGATTTAACGAACGAATCCTTGATACGGTTTGACAGCCTCCCTCTGATACCTGATACATTCTCCGCTAATAAGGTAGGGCGCGATCATTTGCGTGAACGCACTTTCTAATCGTCCAGTGGGAATAATTGTCTGGCTGTTAGCGTGTCACATCCAACAAAAGTCTCAGCGAAACGCGGAGAGCCCTCGATTGTTTTCCGACGTCAAAGTGAATCCATTATTCGCTATAAGTTTATACACCCAGAGAGAAATTGATATGTTGTCCATTTTCTTCGAATATAAGAAGCTTTTTATACTTTGCATCGTAATAACAACATTTCAAGAATATCATAATAATACTATTAACATTATTATACGGTATTATGATAATATCGAGTGTTTCCATAATTGCTATATCGATCAAACGGTAGCGACCGTGCCACACGGTTTGCACAGGAAAATCGATCCAGCACACGTACGCACGACGAACTATCATTGAAGTCGTGGAGCGAGCTGTGCAACATTCGGAATCAATTTTCTCGAAATTATATGTCCGCGACAACAAGCGACACAAAGTAGAAAGCCGAGCATACCCCGTCCAATTCGCCATTGAAGTCCCGCATAAAATCACGAGCACCTCTGCTCGATGTGTTCGTTGCGGGCGAAAAAAATTCCGTGTGACCAGCACAAGTCGGATCCGCGTCGGCAGCGAAACAAATGAAATTTAACTGCAATCTCGACGGGATTACTTCGACGCGGCCCCGAACGAAGTTGATACCACCTTTATCCGGAACCTTCATTGCTTCGACAGGGTGTGCGAGTGTTAGGAAGAGTCGAGAGCGGAAAAGGGAGATTCAAGAATTTTCCGCCGGTGAAATGGCAAATGATCCGTAACGGCGGCGTTAGAAATTCAAATAAGAAGGCCCTTCTGGGGGACGAACTTTTGTGCCCGCGTTCAGCACCGTTTAAATGCGACCCGGCCAGCCGACGAACTGGAGCACAAAACGTTCTCTGTGAACGATGGGACGGGCGAGACGGTACTCGTGATAGTGATACCGTTCCTGCCGTTGTTTCGTGCAAGGAATAAGGTTGAATCACGTCGGACTAATATTTACAATTTCCGGTGTAACAACAAGTGCACGTAACAGCAAGCAGATGCATAATGCGAAGGAATTATTTGCCTGTCGCGTAAGCATAATACCTATGAAAATTTCGCATAATTGGGCCGGTTGGTCGTGAATGGGGATCAAATCTGCTTGAATAATACAGTACCTTCTTCGATACGGATGAATTTGATCCAACACAGCTTTAGCGTAGCAATTGCTTCAAAAATTGGCGATCGTTAGATACGACCGGTCTTGGGGTGAAACATTTTTCATGATTGCCATTTCATTGATTACCATGAAGGTACGCGAAGGTGTTCCATTCGCTGAAAATTGTACGTTCATAATTTTTCTGCGGATCAGCATCGGAGTGCTGTCATTGTTAATACCGATAAATTATTGCGATTGATCGATGGTCGCAGAATGACGCACAAACTGTTACGTTTCTGTCGAATGAAATTTCTTCGCGGTACGCAAATCATACCGCTTGGTTTTCACTTTAAACTCTTTAAATTGTTCCCCTTGGACGAGACGCGGAGAACGAGAAACGAAAACATGATATCGAGTCCCTTCGAATGTCCAAGCCGTTGAAAAGCGAAGCGGATGATGCCTCCTTCGAATAGCGAGCTGGTCGTAAAAAAGAGAGAACAAAAAGAAAGGGTAGTTTTAGTCGCTGACCTCGTAATGAATAACCCGGAAGAGCCTTCGGGCTTCGACCGAGATCGGACTCCCTTTCCTCAAAAGCGGATCGTCCGTTCTTTTTGAACGATCGCGCGACAGAAAGACACAGGGGCGAAAGAGAGGGACAGCGAGATAGATCGGAGGTAAGGGTAATGGTCCACAAATCACATTGCGGATGGGCAAAAAGTTTGCCCCGCAAGAACGGAATGATAAATCTCTGAATATCTTTAAATAGGGTGGGAAATAAAGGGTCTCGATATTCGCGACTTTTTTCCACGTGTCGATAATTGCTCCGACCGAGCCGATATACAGTTCGCAAGAGTTACAAGAATCGCGTCGACGCAAAAATATTCGCGATTGCGACGCGGCTAATATTTGTTGCTCAATTGTGCGAAGAATTGAATTTGTAGCTTCGTTTGTCATTCACCGCATTCTAGAATAATTTAATTTTTACAGCGCATTCGTGTTATTCCATATTAATGTGAGCAATAAGATTGAACGTTGAGTGGAACTTGAGATTGATAAAATATCAGAAGAATCGCGAATTAGGAGTAGGATAGAAACACCCGCATATTTCTAGAGATTGTTTGTTTTGTTATATACTTATTACATTGCCAGTTTTGTTTCTTCGTTAAGTGCCCGACAAATTTTATTTTGGAACAGCTAATCATTCATTCAACGACGACGGTGGCAAGAAAATAACGCCGTAGGAAACGTTGATCGTCGTGTCGCAATATTTTCGGTGAAACGATGTACCGATCTCGAAAATGTGGCCGATTCCTCGCGCACACTCGGCGGCTTTCACGTTTCTGAATGGGGCAAGACGGGAAAGATTTATCCGTCCTGTCGGGATGGATGCTATCGATGTTGATCGGGTTTTATTTTTCGTTTGGTTACTGGAAAAACGACGAACGAGAAGAAAGTTCTTCGAGGTCGTCCTTTACACTCTTCAAAACACCGTCTCTTCTTCGCCCCCGCCCTTTTTCCGTCGTTGCCCGTGTGGAAAGTCGTGCTCGTGAAAAACTATCCAAATAAATGTGGCTTAAGCCAATTACACCTTATTTGTTACGAGTTTCATCTCTTCTCCCTGTTGGGGATTTCGGTATTGAGAATGTAACGAAAACGTTTGATTTTATTTTAGGTAAGGAAGATCGCCGATAATTTTCCTTATCTTCGGTTGAACGGAACGTCGTTGGGAATAACTTTGCTTTGTTTGACACAAAATCGATGCACGAAGCGCTTGGCAGATTGGCGAAATAAAATTATAATCGAAGGTAAATGCTGTAAAGTCTAAAGAAGTCCTAAACTCCGGGATAAGTAGTATAACCGCGCGCGTGGTCAGACACGCGTACCACTTGTATACTTATACTAAAGGCTGAGGTTCAAAGTTGTGCTGCTACTGCTCTGGCGTTAAAAATATTATAATGAATATTATATGACAATGATATGAATATTGTTTGCCAATTAATTATTAATTGCAGTACAGGGCAAGCGTGATTATATCACAGACTGGATGTAAGGATGGACTAATCATGTCAAATATATTTTCTCCTTTTCCCGAATTCATGGGGACCCCGAGGGCCCCATTGCAAGCTCCGATGGAAACGTCTTCCAGGGCTCAGGGGACATAATTACCATTTTTGACGAAAACATGATTGAGATGTGAACTACGAGCAGTTTGTTATGCATGAGCAAGTTATCCTACCAACGTGAAAAACCCGGAACACACTGCATGCTACAAGCAAAACAACCCGGTATGAAAGTCATTAAATTTTTACAGATTTTCACATTTTCCATTTTCATCTGTGTTGCAACGGATTTACGATGATAAATTTATACCGGTGTTTGTTGACACGTGTCGGATTTTATTTCTCAAAAATAAAACATTCAGAAACAGAAATATCTCTGTGTTTCCCAATATTGCCGTGTACACAATACGTGCAAGATAATGCCGAATCCGAAACCAATATTCACAAATTTAATTGTCACAAAAGAACGACGAATAAATCCGCAAATGAGACGCGTGTTCCCTGCAGCCCATCAGCAGAAAAAAGGGTACAGCAATTTCACTTAAGGAGATCAAGGCGACTGCTATAACGTTCCCCCGACTTGAAACCCTACAACTTTTTCCTAACCCATTAATGCGCGTCATTAAAAATGCAAAAGACACTTAAGGTAAATAAAATTACCTGCTCATCTTATGAAACCCTCAAGTACCACGGAATACTAATAGCTTCATTTCCTCGAGTGATTGTGCAACGACGAAAGAAAAAAACGAGCCACTGCGGAGAAGAAATGAAAAAGGAATAACAAAGAGTCGTCTACAATGATGTAACAATTATAACGAAAATCACTGCAATGGTTACACCAGGGACGAATAAAAATTATTTCACTAAACAATAATTATTTCAAGCATTATACTCCCAATGCTGAATGCGACAAAAAGATAGGTAAAAAAAAGAGGAAGGAACCAGACTAACTTTTCAGCGCCTAAGCGAATTTAGAAAAACCGGTATCACTTGATTCATACGGAGAGATTTAAACAGCACGATTTCTAAATTGAATGTTTCGATCAATCAAACCAGACTCTGGCCGATTCGGTGTAACGATAACTTTGTTTTTCCACGAATTTCAATCACGCCAGACTGGGTGCGCGCTCACCACGATTTTAATTAACGACCGTTTAAAGTCAAGCGTGCATGTGTTACACATGAATACGTGGAACATGCATCCGACATATTTTTCGTTACGGAGCTGCTTGAAGATAGAAACGAACGATATTTTCGAAACGATCATTCGGTGGCGTACTGAAAATTTTGTTACTGAATTCGCCTACACTTCGTACGCAGACGGCGTATAAATGTCACTGAAATTTATTTAATCGTCACAAAAGGAAATCCTTTTGCGACTTTCTTATAGGATACAAAATTGTAATTTAAAAATAAGTAACTGCGATAACAATGATCAACAATGCATCATCACTCGCGGTTAAATATCGCTGATTGAACGAACCATGGTAATCAATTTAACAGCTTTTCAATTGTCTCGAAATATATAATAGCTTGAATTCCGATTGAATGGAATTTTGAGTGACGCAGTCACGTAGGGCGGATGGCCAAGCCAATTAATCGTATAGCACAGTCTATGGTGCGTTTCCGTGGAAATCAGAATTTTAACCGGACCGTAAAATGAATGAGGAATGTTTCTGGCTCGTTATCGTACCGAACTGTGTCAATTTAATGGTCGTAAAGATGGTTGTGCTCGTGGAACTCATTCGGCCTGTTCTGCTTTCGTTATTAGTATAAAGTAATGCACCTGGAATTGAGAGGCCTGAAATAGTTTTGCAGGCTGATGGATCGGTTTTCTATACCGTGTATCGATTCGACATTTTCCAATTTTATGTCCACGCGCCACGTACAGTGACACAGAAGAAATATTTGAAACGTTCAAGGAACATTTTCAGCATTGATCGACATCGTTACCATCGTTCGCTGTTACTGATCGGCGCGCGTTAATTCTCCAGAAAACTGGGACAGTATGCTTTTGGTTTTAAACGCGAGTTATATTCAATTAAGTATACAATAGATTACATCTTAAATACATTTATCGAAACGTTAAGATCTTCGTTAATTCAGTTGGCATTAAAATTGTTAAATTTGTTTCGGAGTTCCGATGAACATTTCGTGAAGTTCTATTCGTTTGAAGAATCTATGTTTGTATTTTTATTGCACAGGAGGAACAAAAATACATTAATACCTGGGCAGGGCTCGATCCGCGTCGAACAGGGTGCAAATAGTCGTCAACGTAATTATGCATTTATGATATAATGGAATAAATGAATAAACCAGCGTTCAACTCGTTTAGTTACTAAAAATTCTCAAATTAGCACTTATAAGTAAAAGTTGGTTAATTCCATTGATATTGTAGGAACATCGTTGTGTTTGTCGTAAGGAATGGAGACTTCGATAATTGACAACAAAAATAAGAAAGGACGTCATGCTTGGAACATTTAGAATTCAGTTTTAAAAAACACTACCAATAAAATTATAGGTATTTTTACTAAAAATAGGAACACGATTCCAAACAGTTTAGCATATTTGTTGAAAACTGCAGGGTATGGAAATGCTTCGGCTAATTGTAAGTCAGCATCAAGCTTCGATTTATTCATTATTCATTGCTTTATTATCTTTCGCGCTATTCAAAAATTACCTTACTTCCGATGCAGGACGTCGTGAAATTACAACAATTCCATTTTGCCTTGGGCACATTTTCATATTTTTTTTCTTTTTTTTTTTTATTCTCTTTCATTTCATTGAACTTCGTTCCATTGTGTTAATATAAAATAAAAGTTGCGGATCACAGGTCGGAACTTTTTAATGCCCAAGCGAGAGATAGAGCGAGCGGACATTAATTTAGTTTCCATGGAACGGTGATGCTCCTTCAGTTTAATTTCTCACCACCTTGAAACAGCCACATCGCAGGCTACATAAGCCCTTTTCTCGAGTAGTCCCATGTTAAAACTTTGACTTGGACGTAGTTACAGTCCCGTCCTTAAACGCAATTACAGCAGAAAAAAGTCAACGGAGGAGAGACGAGTGCGTTTTATCAGTACAGTAGTCTGCATGTTGATTCTAATATTATATTGTTCAACAAAGACAAGCGAACACATGGGTGAATTCAATGATGATTCTGACGCACTTTATCGGTGCATTATCAATGCACATATCGGAGTATTAATTAAACAACCGATGATAACGATTATTCGTACTTTCCAATTAATACATTTTACCTACTGCATCTTTTACGCGTCAAATACGCCACTTCATAGATTACTGTACTTTCTAGCTCATTTTCGGGACTAAACATCAGGTAATCTACCCGGCTAAGGATAATAGAGCCATTAGCATTCAACCACTCGGCCCTCGCAAGATTATCGTTCGTGCACGATGTAGTCAAACACGACACAACGAATGGAATATTATTGACTTCTGGTAATGTCTGACCTGACCGAGGGTTAAACCACTTGATCGACGAACCTGATGATCATCCAGCGCAAGCAGTTGCCTCGTTTGAAAGTGTTCGCACGATTATCGTTCGCAAAGATTCCGAACGTTATCTCCGGCGGACAATGAACACGGGCCAGAGGATCCTGGCAGTCACGTCGGCGCATTGTCAAAGGGAGAAAACTAAATTATCCAGAGCAATTCACTCCGATCAACGACGAAATCGTAGTCTGTCTATAGAGATTGCACGGTGACGGGGTCTGAAACAAAGACAGAACGAGGCAGACGGGAGAGCGGAGAATGGGGAATAGATAGGACGACCAATGAACGGACAAACAGTGAGGCGGGAATTGAAAGACAGAGGGGAAATAATAGATTTCGCTTTGTTACGTTACGGGCTCGACGAGTAAAAAGTGGCAATGGCTGATTAAGGAAAAGTACGTAGGGCAACGACCTTCGATCCCGCCTAGAGCGAGACAGGTGTGTCAACAGTTCGCCATCGGGTACACGAGGGGAGAGGGACGGGCAGAGAAATAGAAGAAAAGAGAGGATTAGACGAGGAAGACGGAGAGCTCGAGGAGGTGGACGAAACGTCGTCAATGAGATTTAAATTAATTTCAACGCGTTGCACCACGCCGCGCCGGTGGAAAAGAATTCATTGCTTCGCCGATACCTTTCAAGCATCGAGAGCCAATAATTCCTGGCTATGGATCACGGTTATACACACCGATACGAGGAATGTATCGAGGGGTTGACGGATTTAAACAATACCCCCCGTTTTAACCCCTCGCAACGCGAACCTCGGGTATCTGCGAGATAAGGTGCTGCAACGTAACCCATTAAATGTAATTACCAGAATTACCAAGACACGTTAATTCGCTTATCTGCGGAACGGCGACGCTCGCGTTAAAGATATTGTCGATGCAGATTGCATACGGTAGACGGTGGCTCGCGGACCTCCCCTTTACACGAGCATTTTGTCTCATTTCACCACGAATCCGTTAACTAACGGAGGAAGAAAAATCGTACGAAAAGTTCAAATGATATTGCGATTCGCTACCATGCGTCCTGGGTACCATGTGTAAATTTCCATACTGAAATGCATACGCATACACTTTTGGAAAAAATTCGACGTTCGCCTAACGTTTCGCATTTTTCATTAACAATTAAATTGCTGCTACGAAGGGCAGTTTCTACTGGTATTTATCGTAAAACGAACTGTTTTCTACCAGCAAACTTATGCATACATCTGTGGCGACAGGGAGGCAGCGTTAAAAACAAATAGACATGCATGTATACAATATTTACAACAATTCATTCGACACGTAGAGATGCAAAATTTCTTCCACTTATACCTATAATTATCATTCTCCCCAGCGTTCTCTCCGTACTATATATTAATCACGCCAAATGAATCCGTAGCGGAAGCAAACATTTTACGTCCAGGTTCCATGGCGAGTAAAGAACTTACTTTGCAACTTACGCGCCCGCGAATCGAGGAAAAACCGCAGGTCGGCCTCAGCTCGTGACCCAGCCGCGCTAACCAGGGAATCAAGAGAAGAATCACTCGTCGTCTACGGGCAATTGATCGGTACGCGTGGATCGAAGCCGAATATCGCGGAACGTGCGCACAGCGCAAACGAAAAAGTGTCGCCCACTACCTCGTCGATGGATTTCCTTTCGTCGTTAACGTCGCGTGCCACCGGTTCCGTCGGGCGGCAAGTAAACGCGACACCGCGATCAAATTCCCGTTCGCTTTCCGCCACGTATTCGCGGAGCAATTCACGCGTGTCCATATTCAGGAATGGGGCGCGCGGCGAGCAATCGAGCGAAAAGGAGAAAGGGGAAAAGTTGCGGGCGGATTCTTACACGTCTTCGAAATATTTGGATCGGAGCGAGCATTTTCATGAGGAAAGTTATCAATCCGGCCGGCGAACAGTCTTGGATCGGCGGTGACCGCGATAAAGAACTCGAACATTCTTCCGAGCTCGAAACTTTCGGCAACTAGTCGCTACCAGCGGCCAAATCGGTTTATCATCTTCCTTCGGGTGAAGCGTGATTAATTAAGGGGGCGTTCAAGGAACATTTACAATATTTGCCGGAGCAGCTGTTCAACAAGATACGGCTGAAATATTATCGCCGGCGAGATTAACGAGCCCGATAGCGACGATCTCGTTCCAATTTTTATGAAGTTTAATCAGCTTGTTTAACAGATCGCGGTTTATCATGCTGGAATTATGTGCATTCTAATTACTTAATGGGAATAAAGCAGGTTGGGCTTGTTCGTCAAAATAACGGGGAAATAGCGTCACTTTGAAAAACATTATTTTCATCTAATTAGTGCAGCTCACCGTATTTAATGTAATGTAATGTGAAACGATATTGCACCATTATTATTTTCGGTTGCTCGCTTTTTTGTACGAGCTTTTAAATATTTCGTTACATTCGCCTAAGCGACGGTGTTTCTATTTTAATGTAGACCGCTTTTGTCGTTATCCATTCCGTTTTACTGAAACGAAACAAACGTTGCGACGAATGTCTGAATGTGAACCTTCGCGATGCTCGAAATATACTGTGGAAAATAACGAGTACGAAATTTATCATCAAAATGTAAAATGGGATGCAACTTATTTCTGACAAGTGTAGGCGGCTCTGACTCGATCCTAATTACTGTGCACATCACCGTACGTTATTGTCGGACTAATGACTAATCAACGTTCTCCCATATTCGTACAATTTATTCATCTCCAATCTAACTTTGAAACGCGGCGAACGAACGCGGTCCGTTTAACGAACGGAAAGTACTCCACTTCGAAACGTTCATTCACATTGTTTGCCAGAAGCTATTACACTCGCCGTCAAGAGTTCAGGCTCGTTGGGTTCTGTTTCACCTGGCCCGTATGAACGACACTGCAAGTTAAACGAACCCAGGAATAAGAATGATACACCGACCATTAACTTCTAACCCGTTCCGTTTGAATGGGCCCGCTGAAATATTTGATATCCACTCGACGTTCTAGGGAACAACCGAGCGTCGAGTTTCGAGGATCCGCACGCGTTCCGTGAACCGCGAGAGTTCCGGTTCAAATGGAAAGAAAAAAAGGGAAACCGATAACGAGGAAGTCGCCGTTAGCCGACGGAGGCAAACGAAGGGCGAACTCGATACTTTCTGTTGTGCCGTTAATTAACAGCCTGAGATCGAGAATAAATGAAAAAGCGACGCGTTCCCGCTAGCTCGAAATTGGAGCCGCGTTCCTTCGATTTCCACTCGCCGTTCGTTTCTGGCTTACGTGTGTATTGACGATTTAGCTGCGTCGAGCACCCGAGCTTATTCGACGCTTACGTCCATCTTTCGAAATCAACGGAGTTAAAAACTTAAATAAAGGGGACACTTGTTCGCCACTCGGCTCCCTTTGAGCGCCGCTGAATCGAGTTTACGTTCGAGTTTATAGCCGCAAGGGGTTGGCAGCATCGCGACAGATCGTTCTGACGATTTCTACTTAAAAAGAAACGAAAACGAATGTAACCTTATGCCCACTTAATAAAATTGTTACCGCTGTGTTACTGGCCTTTGGAAGCCGTTAACACCTGCAGCTTCGTTTATCTTGATTGTTTGATACAGAAGATGCGTTTCGGGTAAATACGTGTACTTAGCAAAACCCTTCCTTCGCTTCCAAATAAACGTGAACAGGTGTTGAATATTTGCTATTGACAGTGAATGTAAAATATGCTAGAGCAAAATTGTCTCAACGTTCTTAGAAATCGCTTACTAATAAAGATAGTAAGAGAACCAGATGGGGCTCTACTTGGGGAGTCAAAAAGGACCCTGGTTGTAAAATGAGACGATGCGCATTCGTAGGTATAAGTACCCGATTCTTCTGGGCGCTTTATTCAGTTCAACGGAACATTTCATGGTGATAAGACATTCCTTCTGAGCTGTTAATAAACACACAGATTGTGATAAATATAATAGTTATTTTATTTAACACACCATTTCCAATAACAGGACATTCAATTCTACCGATACACGACAGGCGAACAACCATCACTGCAAACTTTGCTTATTGCTCGTTTTGGACGACGAATAATTATAGAAGAATATCATTTTGTACACTACCCTGTATACAAGAATCCCTATCTAATTGCTCGCGAGAAACTCTGCCTGAGAATAGCCGATCTGTGCCTCATAATACGAATCAGTCTTAACCCTAGTACGGAAATTTGAAACAATCTGGACCAAAATCGAAATGGGACACTGCTTTCCTATTTTTGGAGTATCGTTTCTTTAAACTATTGTATCCACGGAGAAACTAAGGATCTTATCGTATTGCTGGCACTGTTTACTAATTCAACAAAACACCACGATATCGAACCGCAAGTGTCACATAAACTATATTTCCCATCTTATACTCGTCTATCTGTAAAAATTCGAGATCGAATCAATGCGGCCCGAGGCGATATTATTCGAAGCGCGTTCACAATTTCCTCGAATGGTTTAACAAGGGTGCCTCGCCGGTGCACGAGCGGCGCGGCGCCGCAAACAAATAAATAAACAATCATTATCCGGCGCCCGCAATAAATTTTCAACGCTTCGGAAGCTCGTAAGTCAGTTCGAACCCGCGTCGCCGATACAACCGCGTCCGTCGAAAGTCCATGCCCCTCGGCACGCGACGGCCGTGTTCAACCGTTACCGAATTTAACTGTCGTCCATCAGAGCGACCGGGTTATTCTTTCCGTACACCTGAAAAAGCTGCCCGCGTTGTATGTACGCGGCATATTCATACCCGGTCGATCCGACGCGTCACAGAGACGCGTGGAAAAAACACGCGTGCACCCGGGCCCGGGCTACGCACACACCGCCCGTACGAGACAATCCCCGATAATGGACCGAGCGAAACGGAACGTGTTTCTGGTGTCCCGTAATGGGCCCATTGTGCCGCGTATCGTAACGGAAGCGAGTACAGTTCCGTTTAAAGCACGAGAGCGAGAGAAATCCGTGGAGGGTCGTTGCGTATCGCACGCATCGGTCCGATCTGGAACAGGCTTCCAGGCAAGTTATACATACGCGTATACATACCGTATGTACATACTTTCTGTCCCGTGAACCACCGCCGCCGCCGCCGCCGCCGCCACCGCCGCGTGCAACGTTTCGAATCGACTTTTCGACGTAACGAGATCGCTCCTGAGGCTCGTTATTTCGTGCAGCCTGGCGTTCTCCAGTCGTTCAACGTCAACCCTGTTCCCCGCGACCACGTCTGGGGGGCACCTTCCGTTCGTTACACGGGTAGAGGGAAACAGAGAAACGGAATGGAAGACTGGAAGGAAAAGGATGATAGCACAAGGGAGACGGTGTCGCCGCGACGTCGTCTCTGTCATCGTAACTTCCGCTTTCTAGGGAACGAAGCTCGTTCTACGGAAGTAACGGTTCTGCTAATCGAGCCCGGCTCCTTCGGGATCACGGCTGCTCGAAAGTACTGTTTTCCTCAGCGTGGCCGTCCCTTTCTCATCGCCGGTCCCGCTTCCACTCCGTCCTCTCTTTTCACCCTGGCTACCGTCTTTGTTTCCGTCTGTTCTGCTATCTATCCGCCGTCTACCGTCTGATAATGATCGAATCTGAATGGCCTTTTCCATCCTTATCGCCTCTCCGTGCCTGATTTTCCTTTCAGGTTGCGGGGCTTGTATTTCTCCTATCCACCCGGGGCAGGTAAGAGACTAAAGCGTTTCAAAGGTTTCGATGAATTATTGATTTCTTCTAAGTAAGTGGGCGGAATAAGGAAATGGCGAGGAACGTCGTTATCCGTCGGATCCGGGATACGAGGATTTAGTGTCTTAGGGATGGCTCGAAAAACATTGCCGCGAAACAGAGAGCCAGGAGTCTTAATTCGTCCTTTTCTTTCGCCTCTTTTGTCTGGGTCTCGTGACGTTGAATTTCCGTGGGGCTACCGATCTTCACTCGCCACGATATGTCCAGTACCGTAACATTTCCGGCGTCTCGTTGCAACGATGAACAATTCGCACGGTCGCGCGATATTAATGTGCAAATCCGAAATTTCTACAACGCGGAGGGATATTGCAATTTACAATTATAACCCTTTCAACTCGACGGAGAATTTCTTCATTTTACACGCCACGACCGTTTCACCGCTATGCAATCTGAAATGTTCGCCCTACCCGAGATAAACGAAATAGCACTCTATGAATGACTTACGGCTTTACGGTCGAAAAAGGTTATTTACTTTAAAAACTCTATCAACCGTTTCGCCATTTTACGGAAGTATTACGTAGCTCGCGGTTATGATCGATCATTCGAAGGTAAAGAGCGAGGGCGTGCTTCTTGAAAATTTTCTGTATGGGGTTTATTCGGCCGTAAATCGAAAATGTAATCGCGGTATTAAATATGCAACGGTATTACGAATACCCGGTGCGCCCGATGATTTCGATGCGCTGTTGATCGAAGAGAAGTTTTGGGTACATGACTCGGCGAAAGTGTTCGCCCAATTATAATTGTTCCACGATCAAAATCATCGCTGCCCATTCATATTGAGACTGTGTGTCTTTCGAAAATATCTTTGTCGCATAAAGAAATAATATCTGAAATTTTAACTTTCGCGCATTTGTTAAAATATTTTTTAACGGTCTCATTCAACGTAAACTTGCTTGCCAGACATAGACGTTTCTTTTACGGTTTCCATATAACTCGGCACGTATTTAATTAGCACACTGACAGCTTCGTTTCGACAGTTCAGAAAGAAATAATAACCAAGTTAATCAAATATTCCCTGTTGATCGCTAAACTGTGTAATTTATTACATAATTGAGGGAAGATATAATTTTGTATTAAACACCGAATTATATTGACTTGATTCGATTTTTTCATTTCCCTGAATAATTCTAATAATTTCTCCATATCGCATTTCCATTCGTCGATCACATTCGCGGACCACTCATAATTCCACCGCGATGGATCACCAAAAACCATATCCAGCTTCCCATCCGATACGAAAATCGACTTTCAACCAAAAATCCTACTCAAACTTCTGCAGACTGAAAACCAGCCACCCCGATCTCTCGCCGCCTTTCTCCTCAGTTTCTGCAGCGACGCACCGCGAATTAAACGGCAGCAAGGAGTAATTTGCCGCTCTGTTTCTTCCATGGCGAACGAGCCGCTTTTTTTTCCGAAAAATAAACTCTCTGTTGCAGCGGGGAGGGCGGGCGCGACGGTTGAACCCCGTCGGTTCACGGACGACCGGTACATCGTGGACGTAATTGGGTCACAAATATGTATCAACGCGTGATCCCTTCCGTCTCGCGGTGGGTAGAGTTGCGTATTTTAATTAGGAAACGGTTGCGGAATACGTGCTTGTTAATTTCGACTCCGGTAAACATATTAACGAGCAGGGGATGAGGTGCGCGCGACGTACACCGTTCCAATACGCTCCGTATCGCGTCATCGTAATCGTCGATCGTCGCGCGACGAACCTTCGCGAAGTTGGCCGAATAAAAACGATAGAAATGCAGCGGGGAAAATTCTCGTTTCTCCGACGATGAGGCGTGCATTTTATTGCAATCCCTTGCCGCCGCCATCTAAAACCACCCGCGTGTCGTCGGTCAGCGACGCCCTTCAAGCTCTATCTTTTTATTCCGTTCCTCCATTTTGTCTATTCCCCCTTTTCCTCCTCGATGCTATCCGACGCCGAGCGACGTCTCGGCTCCCTCCTAATGGAATGGGATTTACGTGTCTATCTTTTCAGCTGTCAAGGGAGCACATCCCCGGGAGGCCACGGTGTTCTTCGATTTCAAAGGAACGCTCTTAGTTTTCAGGTCGGCTCAAAGCGATAAATAAATCCGCGAGTTTTATTGTGAGGCTCGAAGGAAGGTTCGGAGGAAAATTCAACGCGGCTAAGGAAGAGGGAGGGGGGGACGTTGTAGCGTGGGGTAGCGACCTCTCTCCAGTTTCTACGTCGAAAGCGCTTTCAACGCGAGGAATTAAGATCGAATAATCCACGGGAGACACGATTGGGGCCCGTCTTTCATCGAACTTTATAGCCTCTACGTAACCGGCATTCTGAACAAAATTTTTATCCCCGATGGAACCGAGCTTCGCGGATCAAACGAATGGATTTGCACCCCCGCCGCTACTGTACACCTTCGTTCCTCTTTACACGGTTCGGTGTCGGGCTCGAGACCTTTCTTCTGGTCGCCGCACGCTTCAGTGTGCAGAGGGACATTCGACAATTGATAAACTAGGGGGTGGTTCATACGGAACTGCGCATTTTCTCGAAATTTAATTCGCACGCTTATTACTCTGCGAGATTTTCAGACGACGGGATAAAAATATCGTTTGAGGGTGAAGCTGCGTGTCAATTGAGAGAATTATTATTTCGGATTGAGGATGATAAGAATAAGTAGCTTTTCGTAAAGATCGGATGGGTCGATGGTTTGTTATAAATATTGAAAACATATTAGCACTATATAATGTAATATATATTGTAATAAGTATTTGAGTTAAAATTGTTTCGATATGTCCCGATTTGAAGTGCACATCACATTGCGGATCTATTTGTTGTCCCAATCGTTGACCTGCGCCTCTGGACGAAATTGTAACAGTCTACTGACCGAAACTGAGGGAACCAGTTTCTTTCCCGAGACAATCGTGGAAAAGTTTGACGGAAAGTTTTGTAGCAAGCGCCACGGGTAAGGGTTGCGCCAGCGTAACTAACTTTAAAATCGTTAAGTAATGCTTCATTCTAGTGAACCAAGCGTGAACGGTATGCAGATCAGCACAAACCGTACACACGTTTTCCAATTATATCGCGTTTCACATTGAATAGCTTTATCCGTTTTGATATCAAGGATTCTCGTGATTTTCGCCGTGGACAGGAATTGCTGCTTTCTCTCGCGGTTCAAGGAGCACAAAAGAAATTAGTTTCTGGAGATTCGGAATGGTTCAAAGGATGCACACCACTGTTGTGTGGTATCTAGCAGAGTCTATGGTCCAATCCTAATCCACTCAAAGTGGGATTAGGACCTATCCACGGTTCGGAACGCGATAACACCAGGCATTGTGTCAAAAGTTTGTCTCCTATTATGCTGAGAACTACACAGAAGGTGTACTGCATTTTACAGTATTTCTTGAGACCTCTGTTGCTGAAACTAAACGACGAATTTTTCGAAACTTTATAATATTGAAATTCGCAATAGAAGTACAAAATTTTATTGATGTATATCACGATTGATAAGGTAGTATCGAGCAAATTAAATTCCATCGTGGTACGCTTTAATTAGAAATACGCGGCGTGCCTCAATAATAACAGGCTGCTATGCTAATCAATTTAAACTCGTATCAATTCGTTTGTAGAAAATTCGTTTCGAAGGAATATTCATATTTCGAACGACGTGGCGCGAACAGAACACCCGATTTCCACCTAAAAGCTTGCGGCGAAACTGAATTTGCTGGATGGCGCTAATAAAAATGTTGTGTACATTTGTATATTTTCTGTTGAATTTTTATAATTAATTAAAAATTCAAAATAACACGTTGAAGTTGTGGTTACCTGTTGCGGTGGAATCTCTGTATTATAAGTGGGATAGACAAGTTCATTGGTAGGTTAAGTACTCGTAATTTTGACTGACCTGAAACAGAAAATTAGTTACACGGATTATTTAAAATATGTATACAGTATAAATAATATACATATAAAGAATATTCGAGTTAGCAAACAGCATTTGTTTAGTCGTCACTTTTCAGAATAGCCTACGTCTGACTTATGCTTTACTTGTTCTACTGCGAAGCTACTGAAAGTAGTATAGGAAGTTTATCGGCGTCCAAATGATATAAAATATTATAGCATTTAATTTGTTGAACAAAACTAATCATTTATTCTTGCCAATGAAAAGAAATAAGTAACGTACAATTGATAAGCGAATTTTTGCAATAAGACGTCTAAATCGGATAACCTACTGAGTGAGCATAACTGAAATTTCGAAGTGAATTTACCACACATGGTTGTGCAGAACGATTATTCTGCACGATTACGCGTAATGGACTGTACGTAATCCCGGATTACACCAATAATAACACTATCGGCCGGCTGATCGATATTTTATTTTTTATGTTTTCATTGACGTATTCTATTTTCATGATCACATTTCTCTTTTTGACCAATTAATTTGAACAAGAATACGGAATAATAACCACTACCAGGTTGACAAAACATCACCGCTAAACCCTGGTTCCCTGGTTTGTACAGACATTCTACCCGTATTTGACACGTTGTTTAAAAGTTGCACCGAACACACGTATGATTTAATCGAGTATACTGGATGCGGTCGCATATATGAACAATATTCAAAGTCCTAATTAACCGACGCAAGCTTCACGCGAGAAAACATTCCCGTCGTCGAACAGCAAGACGAACTTGAACACTTAATTATCGTAGCAAAATGAAATCGGCTGCGGCAAACATCGCGGCGGTAATATCTCACTGCTAGAGTGGTGAACAACTTCGTGCCAGACGCAACGCTGCTGTATTCTCTCCGATAGCTCCAAAAATCTTCAGACCGAGACGATCCGTCATTCGAAACGAAATAAATTCGATCGCTGGTGACAATCTCCTCTCCTCCCCCCAACCCCCCCAACCCCTATCGAAGAAGAATCGATACCTCTCGCAGGGGTGCGTTCCTTTATTTTCCTCTGCGCTCTCTTTCGTCGGGGCGTCGCGCGATTTCGATAGAAAAGAAAGGGGTACTCGCGCGTCTTTCGCTACGGCGATACGGCGATCGATTATTCTCGACAGATATATTAGACGGCCGTCTCCTCGCAGAATTTCCGCCCCTGCGCGTGCATGTGCGTGGACGTGCACGCGTCAATCGACGGGACGGATCGGTGGTGGCGCATAAATTGGACGAAAACCAGCAACGGTTCGTCTGGCACGGTCAAGTCACGCCGCGGCGTGAATTATGGACTCGTTTTTTTCCCGATGTTATTCACCTGCGCGATTATGACGACACGCCCGACACGACCACGGTTATTCTCCATGTTTTGTGACCTAAATGCGAAAGGATCGTCGTGCTCGCGTTCGCGGCAAACGAATCACGATTCGTTCGGTACGAGCACGAGATAGCGCCCGCGAATTATCCGGCTGCGCGCATGCTTTTCGCGTGCTCCATTGTTGATTTTGTGCCGCGTTATTCGACGGGATTAAATTATTCTGCGGGAACGAAATCGAAGTCGTGTTCAATGTTGAATCGATAGTGCCGAGCGTGTTGTTCGAATCCAACCGGATCGTTTCCATTTTTTTTTTTTTGCATCGAGTTTCTACGTACGCATATGCTTGAGGATGGAACAGATTTTGCAAGGTGTGCGGAGATGTTGAGTCGCGAGTGTTGGCGACGACGAACATTTCGGTGTTAAAAGGGACATTTGTGGGCAAGCATTCGAATTTGTACAGAGAGTTCAACTGTTGATAGATTGAAAGCCGCGAGACCACTGAAAATGCAAAAGAATTTCATCGGAGAAACTATGTGAAACTTCGACTTCAGCCGATCTTAATTAACGTCAAAATCAGTTGATAAATATAATACGACAGTAATTACGTTTCAGGCGTTTAATTATGCACTGCAGTGGAAATTCGAAATATTTGAAATACTATATTTATTTCCATTATGGGCATACGATTATATTCATCGTTCTTTTTTTTGGTATTAAAGATAATAAACGTTATAATGTTATTATTTTCGGTATATCGTGGTAGATAATGTGTACGATAAATAAAATCGATTTCAAGGTATATAATATTGCAAATTTATTTTCGCAGCCTATAAAAGGCGCGGATTAAAATAAATCTGTATACTGATTGCTCGTTCCAAGAGATAAAAGCTTCGGATTAACTAAATTTTTCGAAGGTACTTTGCTGCACTCAATCCCCCAAATGTTCGAAAAATGTTGTGGCACATATTAAAAGCATATCTTCTTTCTCAATAAAATGAACTTTATCATCAGTTATTCAAAATAACTTGGTCGTGTTACACTAGATAGCACTTCTTATTACCTCGTCCTGTACGATTCACAAACATTCTACAAAACCTCGTTAATTCGTCTCGCCCTCCGTTTTAACACGTATTCTCCTCGCGCTTTTCTCCGCCGTTTAAAAAAGATTACAAACCTGGCCTAGAACGCGCACATGCAGGACGCAAGAATCATGGCTGCGCGTGGATTTCGCGCTAAACGACGAAACGGGGGGAAAATTTCATTACACCAACACCAAGTAATCCCAAACGACCCGATATTAATAACAATAATACGGTCGATATCGATACCGGCGGGCGTGAAATTTACCCCCATTTAAC
Source organism: Nomada fucata (assembly GCA_948146005.1). NCBI lineage: Eukaryota > Metazoa > Arthropoda > Insecta > Hymenoptera > Apidae > Nomada > Nomada fucata. Next base: position 8,222,927 of record OX411275.1, on the reverse strand, counting down.
ACGCGTACGACTGCTCTATCGCTACTGCAGCTAAACGACTTTCAACGTAACTGGAATATCGTTGGCGTTAAAAACGAACGTCGTTCCCCCGCGAATTCGCATATCAACCAACCGGATAGCCCACGAATTACGCCCGGCCAGTGTTTACTGCGTTCGATTAAGTTCTGTTCCTCGTGGATTACCGAGCAATTCCCTGCGATCCTGTTGCTACTGTGTTTCGATCGACCAATCGTTTCCGTTCCTCGTTTTCACGTACGCTGTTCAATGCTTTATTGACAGCCGTTTCACGTATGGATCCATCAATGATTGTGAACACCTGTATCTTGCTTGATTAAAAAGTAATGTATTTGTTTTGTTTTTTTTTTTGCCGGCTGTCATTCAGTTCTAGTTTACCTCGATGAAAAAGGATCACTGTACAGAATCCACGATTGTTCGAGGGCTGGTTTGCACACTTTACTTTTTCGAAAATGGAGGTGAAATAATTGGCTTGGTCGACGCGTGTCTCGTGTACATAGAATTACGAACCACGCGACAGTTAAATGATTCAGATGTGAGCACAGTAATGTACACATCTGCAACGAGTTTCCATTGCCGTCACTTGTGGGACAAAATTGTATATAAAGGTTATTAGATAAAAATTGACCAAAAACAAAAGACGGAGCATAGCAAGATTCGGATGTTTCAGATCCGTTATTCGTTAAATGTAATATCGATCACACGTTTTCCAACAGGGCACACATTTTGGCTACCTGCGACAATCCAAAGTCGATGGAAATTAAAACGAAACGAAAGTCTCTTTTGCCTTGATTATTCGCCAGAACGCCAATCCAGCATTCTCGTTGCCTTTTTACCAATTTCGTTTCCACTTCAGTTTATTCTTTGTCTCCCGGCACCGGGAATTGCTCTAATTTATTCGAGGAGTATAGACTGACTTACCCATGTTGCCGACTGAAGCACCCTTCAGAGAGAACAACTCTCAGCTACTTGAATTTCTGCAATTTTAAGAAGCTCCTCGTAAAAATACCTTCGTCTCTGGCGACCACGATGAACCGGGGAATACCCATTGGAATTTAAATCCGCGATACCACCACCTGATGCGTCACGGTATGCACGATGAACGAACGCGTTCGATAGTAACACACATGATAACATACACGATTCCAAATCGATTAGCAAAGATAGTTCAATATCCTTCAACATTCGACCACAATTAATGAACTATTTACGATTGTCAAATCTTTTCTAGATACTAGCCACGTCATTTATTAAAGTAATTAACTCCACCAAACAAAAAATTAACAATTAACAATACACACGGTCCTTTCGTCCTTTCAAAATTTCACGTAAAATATATACTTCATCAGGATTTTCTAACGCGGTCCATTTAATCGAGGTATTTAATCCAATCAGCCGCTGGAGCAAATTATTTATTAATCCACTGCCATGTACGGCTTTGCAGTTTAATTCGAAATTTTTAATAATTCAAAGAACGGGGTTCGCAGACGTTTCTGCGAACGGCTGATATAATATGCCGATCAATGATCACCCGTACAATTATTGCTTACCCGTTTTCACTTTCTCCTCGACAGTATACTGACGGCATAACAAAAAGACTACAGTTACAAGAGAGATCTGAGATCCAAACGGGACAAACCGTATCGTTCCGAGCGGGTACTACGTTCGATGTTGCACGTTCTCGGAAATAAGCACAATTTGTTGCCTAAACGTACGACCGTTTCGGCAAATGACCGCATAATGCGCCATAATTCTTCGCGATACCATCGGGCTGTATCGATAACAATCGCGAGAACGCGGCTCGCGTAACGGAAAGTACCTGTTATGCCCCGCGAGACAACGTATGCAAATACAAATCGTGACGCATCTATTGCACCGCTCACGCGAATTTCCTGCCGGTTCGCTGTACGGCCCGCTGGATTATTGCGTTTCCCAAGAACGTCGGTCTACGGTGTCATTGTCGACGGAAGTCAATCCGAACGGGGCGAAACGGGAATGGTAATATCGTCTTTCCTGCTCTTCGAATTACCGGCAGTTCGGAAATATGCTGTCGTCTACATTCCTTTTATGCCCAATAAAGGCTCGCACGCAAATAAGAGCCGGGAGGATCCTCGAAACGCTGTTTCCGTATTTCATCGCGAAACGTTTCACAGCCAATGATTCTGAGGGTTTGATCGGTCGCGTTTTACGGCCGACGGATGCCTCGCCATTATAACGATATGCTTATTAAACCCCCTGTCTGCGATAACACACAATAACGACTCCAATTCGATCCGTCCGATTTTATTCGAATTTTTAGGACCGCCGGTATTTATGGGCGAGGGTATTAAAGGAAGTCCAGCTTGAAGACTTTCGATTGATTCGGACAATATCGCTCGGCAGAAGACGGCCGGGTGTACGAATAATAGAGGCCCGTTTATTTGCAGGAAAAAAATGCGATTCGCGAGGTGTACGCGCAGGATACTGATGCGCACGCGAGCGCGAGGTATTAAAAGACGTTGAACGTACGTAAAATTATGTAGAATTGCGCGAACAAACGAAAAATATGCGAGGATACGCGCGCAGTATTTCGAATACGTACGATCGTTGCGCATTATCCTGCAGCTTTAAATAGCATTCTTTCGTACGCGACGCGCGTTTCGATTTACTATCCTGGCGAAAACATGCGCAGTCCGACGATACTAGTGGCAAAAATTGCCGCAACCACGAACCGATAAACGAAATTGCTCCTTCAATGCGCATACGTATTGTGGGATGCGAGAATTCGTGGAAATGGTATTAGAGGGCTCTGTATGAATCGTGTGAAGGAAAGTATCGAGTATTACGCGAAGTGTGAACGAAGAGTGTTAGTCGAAACGTCGAATGCCGACCGAGTGAATGTTTATCTCGAGGATAGAGTGGATGGTTTAGGGGAATGCACGTGGAGTCTAGGATGCATGGTGACCCGTGGTCGAACTGTGACACGTGGTAAGAGTGTGTGTGTCGGTGTGGGTCTTAATGAGTGAGAGCGAATGATGAATAGAACGAGAACGGAAAATGCATGAAAGAATATATACAGTGGATGATGCGTGCGAGGGTCAGAATTGAGGCAGAGTCGAGATAGAGTTGAGTTAGAGTTGAGGTGGAGTTGAGTTGAGTCGAGAGTATTGTTGAGATAAAATATATTGTGTTGCGAGAGAGAGAGAGAGTGATTAAGAGACATTTAATAATAAAGTGATTTTACGAGAAAGGAAAGGCAGTCACGATTTCCCCTTAAAAATAATCCTACAGTATGTACATCTAACGGCGATGCATTTTCCGCCGCATTCCGACGCACGGGGTGGCGTTTTTCCGCTCGCGGGGGCGATTAAACCGCTAAGTCGAAGGGGGCCGGAACCGCGGCGTTCTCGGGGAGCACGTAAATCAACACCGATATAACTTCGAAACGTGTTACCGGAGGCAAGACGGCGAACACAGCCAGGCTTTCGACGCGCGAAATTCTCCCGTGCTATCGTTGTAATTTTCTCTCCGCTTCGCGAGTCTTACGGCCCCTCGCGCACACGCGTACGCACACATTTCGTCTGAGAACGGGCCGTGTGTCTGTTCCGAGCCGGCGGAAACGAAAGTTCCGCGTCTCGCGGCGGCAGCTTGCACGGATCTCGGTCGACGCGCAAACGTGCACACGTTGTGCTCGCGTTTCGTCGAGGCCCGGAAACTTTATGGATTCCCTTCGAGCACGGGGACCGCAATTGAATCACGCGTCGAAGAGCCCCCGCTCCGCCATCGGATACGATTTTCGCTTGTACGGGATATCTGACTCCGCGTTGGCGATACCTTTGGACCAAATTTCGCTGATGGCGCGAGGGGCCGCGTAAAAACCTTATTTACGGTCCTCGGTACGCGTACGCGCTCGCGACCCCCGGACGAAAGGAGTCCCGGGGTACCATTAATATTCCTTTGGCGTTGCTGGAATATCGCGACGAGCTATTCTTTTTCGCGTACGCGTTTCTCCGATGGGGTTCGTACGAGAACAGGTTGGAGTAATGGCGTAGGATAGGGATGGATATTAATAACGAGAAAGGGGAAGAATGAATACACGAGTATCTCCGGTACGCTGATAGACGAAAGACGTTGCGTTCTAGGGACGAATAATTATTGGTGTTGAGCGCACTGTCTGCTGCGTCGTCTATAGCTGCTTCAAATATAAAGCCACTCGAGTGATGGATGTGTGCAAAAGGCAGGGATGAATGTATCCTGGAACTGGCGTTGATTTGCAGTTCATCGTGTTTCCCTTATACTTGTCGATTCAAAAAAAAGCGCTGATGTATCGGACGCGCCGACTGAAAGGCGCACAAATCAAAAACGACGAGACACGTGTCATTGTTTCAACCATGTATACCGTTCTCCTCGCAAAACGTGCAAAAATGAACAACGAAGCGAGGATTCTTAATAAGCGTCGAACGACGGAGCAGAATACTTTTCTCAATTTTTAATAATAATACTCCGTCGGGAAATGTCAAATTCACCTTCGCAATAATATCGCAAGCGAGTGGAAACGAATGCAAACCGAAGGAACAAGCGAACAGAATCGTAGGAAGGAACGCAAAGGCAAATAGGGATAACGAATGGAACAAAAATTCGAGATTCAACAAATTCTGATAAAGAACAAATATACGAAACCAACCGCGAGAAGCGCGATCAAACATTGGCCAGAAGCCAGAACTACATAATTGCAACGCGATCCCTGTTCTATCTCCCTTCGCGGATTACTGTCTAAGGGAACTAGCTTCTGACAACCCCCGAAGGCAGCGACCACCGATGGAAATTGTGGCGGTGCAGGCGATAATGGGCTGAACTAGGCAACCTGCTGAGACCAAGCTTTACACCGACTGTTCCACACCCGCGCGGTTCCTCCCGGAAACGTCGTTCCAGGTTGCCAGGCAGCTTGAAGTCTCGGTCAAGAAAACCCGAGCTAATTCCCAAAAGGATAAGCTTCAACTTGCCCGATGACCCAAGACGAACGCAACACCTTTCCAAGTCGTCAGCGTTTCGTTTATGCGCCACATTCTCCTCAACGGTTACAAGAATCTTGACGACAGTTAAAGCAAATCGTGCGTAACGCTTTTCAACGTGTTGTCAACGTTTTACGTTTACCGGCACCTTTTCCTCCGTTCTATCGCGGTGTCTTCATACAGACACCACAGTATTCGCAATTGGCAGAAGCTTATTACGTATTTAGAGGTTCAGAATTTTTACAGAGACGATATTGCAATAAGTACACCCAAATTGTAAGTACCTGCGTTCATATTTACTTACTTAATTGGATTTGAAGGATCAGGACAGCAAGTTGACTGTTTAGATCTCAATGCGATCTTCAGTGATCGAAGTACAGTCGGGAGTCAATCAAGTAACGTTCAATGAAACACTCAGACCCCGGCACTTTGATCTTGATTCGAAGTTTCGCTGGCTAACTTTCGACATCTGCGTGGGACCGGATTACACAGCTAGCTATATAACGAACACAGTCATTTCGATACGTTATAGACGTTCTTGTATCAAATTTCCTCTATTCCTATTGAGATTCGTACGATTTCATCGTAGCCAAAATTTGTACCGATTCATTCTAAAGATACGTTCGCAAACGAATAAATCATACAAGCGGAGCAATACGGAAGGCGTGTTTTTCAGTCTACGTTGTTCCGAAGACGAACGATGACGAATCCAATTTAAACGATATATAGAAGCTTACGTTCATCTCAAAGATTTACCCTCGTCTGTCTGTCCGTCTGTTCAAGGTTTCGTCACAACATAACGGAAGAGGCGTTCAGATTCATCGGGTTTCGACGGCCTTTGCATCTTTCTACGTACACGGCGTTCTTGCCAGATTTCGGGGCGCTCCTGTAAACGGATATGGATTGATGTAGCTCCCCTAACCACCTATAGATAGATGTACCTATCAACCTTAGCTTGCCAGAAACCGCATGCCCACGTTCCCCCTTTGGAACGGCAGAAATTTACGAGCTATCAACATGTAACGGTCGTGTGCGTTTAATCTGAGATTTTCCAACGTGTTTCGTACTACTAGCGCATACGTAGATGCAATGATCCTCAGTACAAGTTCTGTTATTATATAATATTGTCATCGATCTTAGAAAAATATAGATGCAAGCTATTGGGCATCGTTAATGATAAACGAAGAAAGCGTTTAATTGTTCAGACGTTTCAAGTCTCTGTTACGGTTGCCGAGAAGCGAACAAAATTGTACATGAACTCTGCGGTTAATTGGCATTCAAATTTTCAGCAAACCACGCCAAACAGATATTCGCCAAGGAGACTTTAATGAACGGTTAAGGCAGGCGTTTCATCATTGGAATATTCACGGGAAGTACTTAAGCGGAGTTTCCGACCGTTATCATAATAGATATAGTTTACGATAGGCACTGCTGTAACAATTCATGGGACAGTTATTGTATCAACGGGGCACGTTGATATTATCATTATTATGATCTTAATTGATATACCAAGAGCGTTACAAGATCATGCGATATTACGACTGCAGTACACGGAGTGCCCGTTATTGAAGCGCACCGACCTATTTACGTTTGCTATAGTGAACCTCCGAATTAATATACATTTCTGCCCCAAGTTTCACTTTCGTATGCAAAACCTCCGAAACAATTTACATTCGTATCGTATCCATATAGCCGGCTTGGTTCTGATAAAAAAACACATTTTATCACGAACATTCCAAATATTTTATTCACAGCACAAAGTATTCCGTGACCGCAATTCAAATTACTGTCCCGCAGCAATAATACTCAGAAATTAATATAATCACCGTTTCCAGGAGCATAAACCTATCGAGCTAAATCTCGGTGCCCAAAATCGTCCAAAAAAAAGAACAAAAAAACCCAGTAGCGAAATAATCAATTTCATTTTCCGCATCGCCCCGAGCTCCACCGATTCTCCAGGATCGCTCACTCATTAAGCGAACGCCCCACCGAGCGCACCGTCCATTAATCCACTTCGCCCCTAGTTCCTCGAACAAAAATAAAAATCCCATCCCCGTCGAGCAGCAAACCACGCGCCGGTCACAACTCGACCGAACCTCCGCCGGATTCGCTCTCCGCTCGAAACACCGTTCGACAATATTTAAAGGAGTTCCCATACGGTCGCGTCGACCCCGATCACCTGTAGTCCCGTCGAGGGGGGCCGACAGGCGAGCCGACACCGCCTACGCGTCAAAACCTCTACGACGCCGCGCCTCTTCCACTTGCCGACGAGATGCACGCGCCCGCACACCGGCTGCAAGATCGAGAGTGCAGTAGGGCAAACCGGCTGCTCGGCGGTCCGCAGTCCGTGCTGTAAATTTACGGGGTGACGCTGGACACGGGGGCCGGGCGCATAATTCACTCGACTGCATAACGTGCCCGTCCGTGTACACGCGTTTACTCTTCCCACGAACACGCGTGTACACGGGAGCACCGGATCCGCACGCACACGCGTGACCGGCAACGAGCCGCGGCACACGGCCGTCAGGTTGGCTAAAGCAAGGCCAAGCTGCGTCGGCCGCGGTGGTATACGGGGGCCAGGCATTAGGGCGACTGATTTATTGTCCCGAGCGGTGGCGAATTTGCGAAACGCGCTTTGCACGTTCACGCCTCGAATTCTACCGAATCCGGTCGCCCGCCGTAAGTCTGTCCGGGACTGCTGAATTTTCGCGAACCAGCGCGCACCCCGGCGCGGGTCGCCGTCGTTTACCCGACCGTCGCCGCCCCTCGTTCCGTCGCTTTAATATGTAGGCAAGCCTGCCAGGGGCAACGCGGATTTCTCGGCGACGGGAAGACCCCGTTGGCAATTCTTGGGAGAGCCGTTGCCGCGACGTTTGGTAAACGCGTACGCGTGCAGCCGCGTTAACAATCATCCGGCGCGTGTAGGTAAAATCTGCTGGAATTATAGCGTGGTTAGTGTTGGAATATTCGAGGTACAGGAACGGCTGAGGCGGGCCATTTGTCTAGCGTAGCTCTCTTTCGGGGAGAGCCCAAAATGGTTGAAAAGGGCCATGTCGACGTAGGCGTCCTCGCGACCGACGCTTTTGCCGAAGGAAGGCATTCTTGTATAGAATACGGTCGATCTATTCGAACATTCGTCGAACGGGCGTACAGGTTAGAAGCTCGCGAATCGGTCGGTCGTTCGAGAAACGTCGCGAGGCGAAACGTCGCGAAACGAAACGCAGCCGGGGAAGAGGAGAAACCCGGAAGGCAGTTTCGACGCTCGACGGGAAAAATAAAGGCGATTAATAAACGGAATACCTTGTTAATATATACACGCGTACGCAATTATTCTAATACCTAATCGAGACTTCGATTCGAGTATTAGGGATTTCTCTTACAGCAGGATTTGCGTGAGCACGGCCTGCGGATGGAGAGACGCCGCTTTTGCAGGCTTCTTTTACGACGATCTGCGAAACGTGTTTTTTTTTTTGGACCTTGAGGAAACCGTGTGGACTGCTTACGTTAACGGTCATATAAATATGTAATGTCGCATTCATGGTTCAGTTTAGCACGCGCGAACTCCCTAATTGTAGTAACTAACGCGTTACGTGCAGATCGTAGCGTTTCTCGCGCGAGGCAAACCGAATGCTGAGTTCGGATTACGAGATTATGTTCGTGTCACATTATACCGATAGTATTGCCGGGCTTATAGCAACATAGGAAAACCGTGTGCCAATTTCACGGGACAACGTGCGATTGGAGGATGGAAAATAGAATCGCGAAAACCCAGCGACTATTAGTAACGTGTAATTAAGATCGGATTATTTATTCGCTATTTTCACGAGGCTTCACCGTCGCGACCGATCCATTGCCCTCCGCTTCTCCCACTGTGTTACGAACTGATCGACGTTTTAAAACGCTACGCCCCGAGAGCGAAGGAGCCTGGCACGTTAACGCGATCCCGTTGTTGAAATCTTGACACGGACACGGAAACTGGATATGTAGAGACGCTGTTGAAACAGCGGTACTACACAAGAGTGACGTGCACCGTTGAACACTTGATATTACGCCGCTGTGGTAAACTCGGAATCCTGTTAACCCTCCACGGTGGTCACATCGATAACAATAGTCATCCGCGACAATAGAAACTCCGTTAGCAAAATCCAAACGCGACCGGCGCAATGTCGAAAGTTCTAACCGAAATTGACTGTCGTGATTTGCGTGCTTGCAAAATATTTTGAAATTGAGGCGCGTACGTATTTTCCTGCGTCCGGCTATTGTCGCAAAAGCCAATGAACGCATCGATCGGGGGAGTGCGGCGAACTTTCAGAAGGGACGGGGAATTATTAATTTATACGGCAGGTATGTATGTTCGCGCGAAACCTTCAACGGACGAGTTTATTTATTACGAGTAAAGGGGAAGGTTCCGCATTCGAATTAAGCCGCGCAACATCTGACAGGGCAACGATCGTTCGATAAATCAATACCGCGATGAAACCGGTGACAGACGGAAGTAACGAGAACGGCGAACGAACGAAAGAACGGAAAAAGACGGAGAAAAGTCCCGCGACGCGGTAAATACGAAATGATCGGCGATGTTCTGCCACCCTGGCTCGGCGTTTCCAGAAAAATAATTTCCGTCCTGCCGATCCAATTGATCGTTCGGGCGTGTACCGAACAGCAAAAGCAGCACGGACCAACATTTACGCACCAAGCCGCCAACTCTATTCAGCAACAGCAATGCACTTGCCTATCGATTCGCGGTGGCATATAAAGACAGAGCGGCGTTCGAGTCGTATCGATTTCAACAACTTTTGTTGCTGTTATCGGACGTTCAACGACGAAGCCGCCGACCGTGCCGCGCACAATGCAGAACGGGTAGTTTTATTCCAATATAGAAATTCGCATGGAAACGACGCGAATTGCGCGAATGTGCAGCTACAAAGAGAAGTAAAGCGAGCCTTGGCCCGATTGTCTTCGCGCTAAGCCCGGGATCAACGGTGTACGAGCAGCCGTATAATTAAACGCACGGTACAATGCATAATAAGTCCCTGTCCCTATTGTAACCAAAACATTCATCTAGCGCAACGTGCATTGTAGCCTCCGATCGAGATTAGCAATGGTTAATCAACCGATTTTCGATGGAACCCGTTTTGTCCATTGATCGACGGTGATAAACTTCAGCATTGATGAAAGTATTGTTGCCTTGGGAACCGTGCCGCGCACCGAACCGTGAAGATGATTTCGCGATATTTGGATCGATACGGTGGAAGATGCTAGGCGACGGTGTCGGGATGAAAGGAAAATTACCAAAACGATTTTTTCACGAAATGTGCGAACGCGCGAAAGAAATGTTTCTGCAATTCTGAAGGCGACAAGGATTGTCTTTGTTCTTAAATATTTTTTCGATAGAAGATAGTCAGGAAATAACGGTTAGTTCTACAATTCACGGCGGACAATACGCATTTTACTTCGTTCCAGTAATACTTTATTACACTGAATAATATCTCACCGGTACGACCCTCTTTATAATTTCGTGTCAGCGATATCTATTCAAGCGTGTACGCGCATACACGCCAAAAGGTGTCACCGATCCGTCTAAAGTTAACATTATATAACGTAACCAATACCAATCCCTTTTTCGAATCGCAAAACGTACGATAAACTCTTTTCACATCGCTCGAGTCCTCTGAAATAAACCCCCCACGGCCCAATTCAAATTCATACTCGAAATGATTCGAAATACTTCGGTACAAGCAGAAAGCAAAAAAAAAAATCGTGACTCCGAATTCAGCTGCGCGCAACGAACACCAATACCTTGCCGGATTATTAAATAAATTAAAGGATCAATTGTTGCCGCTTAAACGCGTCGCACTCGAAAGCAAATGCAAATTAATGACACCTCGCCCGGGTTTGCAATTCAAGGTTTTCACCGCAGCCACCGCGCGTTCTCTCCAGCCGACGATAAAACAGTACTTCGCAAGCAGGGTCGCATTCCCGTTTGCGACGCGATCACCGAATGGACAGAAGATCCTCGAGAACGGGATCGTAAGGTCCAAAGAACAGTCCAGTTTCTATCTCTTCGCCGCCATTTGCAAAGGAAATTAAACGGTCCATGTGCCATTTAGCTGAGCGCGTAACAAGTCGGTTCACGCTTGCCCCAGGTCTGCATATCTGTTTCTTTTTATAACCACGCGTTTGCAAGTTTTCCGCCAGAGCCGTTCGTATCGCCGTGGAAAATTAAGCAAAACGAGATGTATGTGGAGGCAGTTAGCGGGTGGAGAATGGAAACGAAATTTTCTTGCCGTACCGCCTGGAGGATATCTGGCGTACCGTTGGAACGACTAGAAGACCGATCGGACGAACGACATCAATTGCGTGTTTGTCATTTAAATTTGTTAACATAGTAAACGGCGGGGGCGATGTTTCGCGGTATATTTTTACGGCTGTATTCAGAAGTTCAATCTTCTTTCATGGCACGAGCATACTTTGCACGGAGCGTCCCGTAGGATCCTCGAGAAATTTCATCGGGTTGCTTTACGATAGGAAAAAAGGAACAGATTATAACGTAGTGCGAGCGTACTCGCGTCAAGTTATGTTCCAGCGAGCGCGACGATAAAAAGGGGAGTCGTTTCCGTTACATTTTCATTTCGTCTCTTCCTTCGCGCTGGTCTGAACGCAATATTCTCGCCGGGACAACACGCGCGTCTAATGAAACAAACGAATTCAATCTGAGAAAAGGCAATTGGGGAACGGTAACATCGATTGGTCCGGGGCCGCGTTAGAATCCCCCGAACGTAAAACGAAAAACTTAATAACAATACACTTGCGAGGAAACACTATCACGCGCCTCATTGACCCCGATAGCGGGCACCGCAACTTCATACGCTTTGCTCCTTCTCTTCTTGCCCCCGCCTTTCGCGTGCAGCTCGCGTTTCGTTTCAGAAAAGTTTCGGCCGATGCAATCTTCCGGCCGCGAATTTAAAGTATTCCATTACCGATTATTTCCTTCGCCTGCCGGCAATAATGCTCCTCCCGCGACTACCTGCACGCAGTCTGCGTCTAAAGTAGTTTGTGCCGGAGCTCCATATTCGAAACAAAATAGATCTTGCAACGGTGTGACTACGAGGTCCAGTTATGAGCATTTCGGAAGAACTTGCGACACAAGTTAGATTAAGAACGGCGAGATCAAGGAAATAAAATTGCCCTTTGCTCGCATTATTTTGTCACCGCGAGTAATTCTTTTTTTTAATGAATGGTATCGTGCACGCGCAAGCTCTCGAACGCTCGAGTATTGCAGCAAAGGTAAGAAAGATCGATAGTTCGAAACGATTAACGTTTCGGCACAAGTAAAATATGAGCACTGTTCGCGAATGGATTGTGCGATCATTTGTGAACACGAAACCATTTGAATATTTTTTGTCTCTCGATGGCACGAAGATCATCTATTTTCGTATTACCTGTCGTAAATTATTCCCGCATAACCGTAACACGAAATTTTCCTGCTCCGCTCCTGAGAATTTGCATGTTATGAGAAGTTGCACCGTGCGTGCACTGATAGGCCGGGTCCCATGAGACACGTGTTGCACATTACTATGAGGTGCATACTTTTTTCCTTAATAAACGATTACGGTGTTGCATTACATCCAGTTCCAGGCTCTCGTTACACGCATGTTGCGGCTCAATTTCGGAGTCTCGTAAATAAAATATTACATCAGCAACATGTACGTATCAAGACCGCGTGCAAGAATTTCACTTTTCGACCGCTACGACGTAAATTGTCGAACTATTTCCACTTGCTCGGATTAATACTAAATACGCGAAGTACCGTGTACACGCAGCAATTGATTTACGATTACCGTGGAAATCTACTCTGATGACAATTCATATGCTCCGTTCATCGGATGGAACGAAAATATTTGACAAAATTAATAAAGACATAAAGGATACGATATTGTCGTGTATAAAGTATAAAAACACACTGGAAAGGATACGAGCTGTAATAAAGGAGAGGAGACACGCAAAATATTAACATGCACAGGTATACGCACGCGGGACCATAAAAGTTAATAAACTGTGCTACTCAATTACGCTTTCCAATTTTTTTTTAAATATGGCAAAGTATCTAAATTTTGTACGGTGACCGCGACAAAAGTCTGCACATGATTCCACAAGACCGTCCACACCCTTCGCCCAAATGTCTCATCTAAAATCAACCCCATCATCTAGCCCGCAATGCTCGTTACAATTTGAATGAAACCGTGCAAACATCCAGCGGCTACCTGATCACCGACTTATCGACACTGCCCGAGCATTTTCGAGGGACTTGGCAGCGTCAACGGGGTAAGGGAAAAAAGCAGCCCGACAATAAGTATGCACCGCACAATGGGGATTGCGCCTCTCAACGGGGTGGATCGTTTAAATGAAACGCCATGGGGCCAGTTATAAGTGACTTACCGGCACTGCTAACGTAAGCTCTATTATTCGACTTCCAGCGAGGGGGGGACCTCTCTCGATCGTCCCGGTTCGACTAATACCGTTAATTACTCTCTCGTTGAGAACGTACTTCGTGGCTGGAGCCGCCTAACGAACGCTAATTGGACGTCGCCGTGACATCGTAATGCCAAGAATACCCGCCAATCTGTCTGGCTATCCCTCTTTCTAGCCCGACCCGGGCGTCGTTGCTGTTCCACTATATTACCCCTATTAACTGGTGGTTCCGATCGTTTCTTTCCAAACGGCGTACATCGTTGCGTCAAAGCAACGCTCAAAATCGCCAGTGAAGTATCGCCGGGCGCAAGGCGATGGGGCACTGTTCGTGCCCAAACAGTAGACTCACAAAGCCATCGAGTTCCTTAACATATAATTATTTACGTTTCGGCTATACTTACTATATTCCAAAGCTGCAAGCTATATATCTATAAATTCGTGCATCGCCTTTTTTTGGATTAGCAGGTTTTATTGAAAGTCACAACATTTTATGGCTTTACAATCTGCGAACCTTTAGCTGCACGTGTGGACTCCGCGTACGGCGCCCTCAGTCACTACCTGAGAGTGACCGGTAATTAGGGGCGTTAATTTCCACTTCTACCAGATTTTGGAATATCCCTTCCGTCACCTTTTTACATGAACGAACCCTCTGAACTAACCAATCAGCATATTACCAACAACAACACGCCCATCCCTAGGGTTTGCGAGTCTTCGTTAAAGCGAAACTAAGTAAGACTCGGTAGTACGACTAGATCGTCAAGTCAGATCGCGTCATCAATAGTTCCATCAATAGTTATCATCGACACCTTCAAAATCTGTGCAACACCTCCAAGGTCTTTACACCACCTTGCGAGGCACTCTTATCAACATCCTTGAGTACTCGTAGTTAATTATCATTTTGTACAGTAACATGTAAATATACGACTATTTATCAAGCGACACCAAATTTCCTCACCTTACACCATCTAAATATAACTAGCCCTCGCGGCATTAATTTGCTTGTCATCGTGCTTTTGATCAACAGTCAATTCGCGAGCTGAGAACCGTACAGGCACGGTTCGCGTAAAAGAGAATCGTTCTCCACTCATACAACCTCGCGGTTAACGAGGAACGAACAATGCCAAGGAACGCACGAAAATCGCCAAGACGTCCCCGATAATTCTTTAACCTGCTGCAAATATCCACGAATCGACTGTTTCACCGCGGGTACCGACAGGACACGATCCCCACAAATTTCCCTCAAGATCCCGCATTTGTTACGATCCAGCCGGATCGAACGATAGCACGGCGAGGCATGCGATATCTCCGTGGCGGACGATAACTTCATCGAAGATGGCCTCCCCCGGTTCGATCCCATCCGACTACGTGTAACTCATCCATAACCCGGGCCGAATCCAAGCACGTGCCCCGTGTAAGCAAATAACCAGACGAGATTCGGATATAAAGCGCGCTGTCGCCTGCCCACCCCGTGCGACAATCCCCCCATCGATCGGGGTAGATTGTTCGAGGAACCATTGTCTCTTAAGAGCTCAGCCACCAGGTTCGATTGATTACGTAACTCAGGCCGTAACCTGTAAACCCGGCAGGCTTTAACCTTTGCCGGCTGGGTCGCGAGCTTCGCAAGCTGGAGTTTGATGGAACGTTGGGATTAAGCAACCATTGTGTAGCATGGTCTCGCGCGGACGTCGACGGATCGTGCAAACATACCGACCGCTCTGCGCGAGAAGCCCCGCCGTGGCGTGGGAAAATAATCGAAAATTGAAAAAAACAGAGAGATAGCGGAGGATATAGGTTGTTATTGTCGTTGTCGTCGCGTTCGAATTAACGGT
Source organism: Nomada fucata (assembly GCA_948146005.1). NCBI lineage: Eukaryota > Metazoa > Arthropoda > Insecta > Hymenoptera > Apidae > Nomada > Nomada fucata. The sequence goes on along the minus strand of OX411275.1, from coordinate 8,207,620 downwards.
CGAAAAATTGGGATCGCGCCTCCGGTGGCGGCGCAACGTTCGACGAGACGCGACGAGCCGATGATGATTTGCTTGACTTAATGAACGTGTCCAAACTGGGTCGCGAGTTAATTTAAAGGACACGGGCGAACCGAGGAGACGGGGTCGGACAGGACTTCGTCGGGCAAATAGGCGACGGTGTTCGCGACAAGTTTTTCGTTCGGTTCGGCGACCAGACGGGCGCGGAAAGCGTTTCCGTTATCGGCGGAAACGATGCGAACTTTGGGAAACGAAAATTCCCGATGTATCTAGAAAGTTTGAGAGACGGTGAGATTAGCGGTTGAATCGAAACCGCATCTTCGAGTATCACTGTGCCGGTGTAATTAACGTTGCGCCAGCGCGTTGCTGACGCAAATGCAGCACCGCGTTATGCAACTTGGAAATACTTGGAGATTTTCCGCGCCGGAACGTTTCAATTAGCACACGTTAACATCTAACTGAACCGAAAATAATTTCCCCTGGTTTAATATTGGGCCGCGCCGTACGAGTTTCAGGCGAACAACGATACAGTAGATTAAGATTCCAAACGAACGAGTTTCCAATTGCGGCGTACGGAAACAGGCAGGTCGACGAGGACCTCTTACGATGGAACACGTTCAGTAGAAATGAATAAGAGAGTTGAATACATTTTAAGGCGGTCCGTTTCCTTTTATCACGGGGGTATGCTACGATACGACTCTCGAATCATCAAATCGAAGATTACAAAAGATTTTCTAGAACATTTGCGTTAAAATTTGACGTTCTCGCGTCCTTTACCTTTAACTTGTACAAATATTTCATTCGTATCGCAACGGAATCGTTTTACTGGGTTTTACTTTCCTATTTCCGATACATCTATCGTATTTTTAATTCTTCAATTCCGCAAGATTTTACCGAACAGGCTGCACGCCAAGCATGAACGGACTAACCCCGAAAACTTTCTATTTCACGGCCTCGAGAGGTGACGGACGACAGACGATGAAAATAAAACAACAAACGCGGTGCCGTCGCGTCGCCTCGCGTCCCGACAGAGGCACGACGTAAATCTCTGTAACTTTAATTAGTATCCGTCTTCAAGCTTAAGCGCGTATTAACAAAGAGCAATTAGTAGTTACCAACGAACTGCATGATCAATGCTCCCAGTTGAGTGGCAAAGTACGCGAAGTTTAACTATGGCACGATCTCGTTAACTACATGTGTGCGTTCCGGGGGAACAGCTGGCCAGAAGAGGCGCAAGAACACGTGTTCTTGTTAACGTTAAGATTGGTCGGCTACCTGGGAACGAAGCAGCAAGTTTACGTTCACACTTTGCCAGACGGAAACGCGATCAGCTACGTTCTAATAGCAGATCATAGAACGCGACGTAACGGTCGTGACCTTCTAATTAACCAAATCTCATTACGCCTCTGAGTAATTGCACAATTTCGCGGAATTACGTAACATAATCTTTTTAATTAGCTCAGCAGATTTTTTTTTCCCCTCTCTCTTATCTGCCTCTCCGCCGTTACCTCTATTACGTCAAGGAAGATTGCGCGAAGAATATTCCTCGAGTCGAGAAAATATTTCTTAAGATACTGGTAACGGGACAGGTAAAGTTTGTCGAGGTTGTTTGTACAAATTCTGATTAAATCTCTGTGGATGTGGGCAAAAGTTTGGAGAAGATATACTATTTGAAAACTAACGATTTGTTCACAAAGCTCGAGCCCGATATTGCGGATAGAAATATTTTTAACGCGGCGCGGCGTTAAAGGTTCTATCGAATGAGTTAGTAACCAAGTTCAGCTTAGTATTCCAGCAAACAGCTGTCGCGAAATTGTCTGCGAAAAGTAATCTAACGCGAAACGGCGCGTCTAGGTTCTCACTTTAACGCGATGTCAGCGCTTCATTGGTAGAGATGGAAGCACCGGAACGTCGATGAAGATTTTCTAGGCGGTTAGCCGAGTTTTGCATACTGCTTGCACAAGTCTGTTGCGCGCGAGGCGTAAACGCGCGATGCAGGAATACTGCATCTTTAATTTCGGCGAGCCGCAGCGCAATCCGCCCTGTTTACCCGTTTTCAAAATTCGACATCTCTGTCGGTTTAATATGTTATCCCGGGAGGCGGAAGCAATTTCAAGTTTCACCAAGTTTAATTCGGAACGCCGAAGTTTTACTTGATTTTCATAGAATCGACCGAACGAGAACTCGCGCGAGGGAAACGAAGAAGAATTTTCGCCTCCTCGAAAGCGAGAACGATTGCATCGGTATTCTCGTGAAATTACGCGATACTTCATTGGAAATATTATTAGCCGTAAATAGCCTTACAGTAATATTATTTCTCGGAAATAGAAGTTCCATACATTTGGACCTCCCGTTCGTTATATCTGTAGATCAGTTTTATTCTAACGCTGCGACTTGACGAAAATACTTTCCAACTCTTATTTCCTTAACCACGAAACTTTCAACTCCTCTCCGATATTTCGTTCGTTTGCTTCCGTCGCATTCGCAGCCGCAAGTTGTACGTTCATCCCGTGAAATATCCGGCGAAATGAACTGATCGCAAAACACAGCCATTTAAATTCAAACAACACGTTCAGGCAAACCTCCTGCCGTCGTTAATAGGACGAGCAGTAAGGGCAGAAAAAAGTTTAATGCAGAAAGCGAAGCTCGTAGCTTCTAGACAGGATCCACTTTGCATAGATCAGATGAAACGTCTCTGGACCTAGCATTTCGAAGGTCCACCACGTTCCACGTTGCTCGAGCTGACTCTTAAGTGTCCAGGTAAAAGAAAGTACCGTCTCCACCCGTCCTCGTGTACGGACCCGTCTACCTATGTGTGTCTCAACTCGCGTGTGCCGCGTTACACACGTAGCATCGCTTACGGATCGTCTTCACACGGTTCGATAAACTTTTTAACAGTACACGGGCATCTCAAAGGGGACCGGATACGGGTAAAGGAGGGACGAAGGAACGAGGGAACGGACAGCGCCGACAGAATATGCCTCCGAACAAAGAGTTAAGGGAAAACAATAGGAAACGTTGCTACCAAGAGCAAAGTATTGTCCCTTAACAAACGGACGCTTCGATCCATTTATCGAGAACAGAAGCTTGCGCGTTGAATTATTGGAGCTGCTGCCGGGGCTCTCTGTAACTCGTAAATTCATCGAGGAGCGGTCGAATCAGCCGCCTTTGCTCGTGGTCGTTCTGTATCGCGACTGGACACTCGAGAAAATATTTCGATTCGTCCGACGGACGTGCACACCATGTCGCCCGATACAATGCCCTTCGAAACGGGATCGCGTCGCAAAAAGTTGCCGCTTCGGAGGCGAACCTTTCGCCGTTCAAGGATGTGAACCGTTCGCGGTGCAAGCCAGAACGACCTTCCAAAAAAGGAGTTGGAACATTTGCGGTTTACCGCTACTTTGGCAATCTTCCTGGGGGATTAAAAGGAGGAACCGAAGCGTCTTAAATTATCGGAGCACAGATACCGTTATCGTTGCACGGCACTGATCGGCATCATATTATTGTGATTTCGAACACTCCCCTGCGTCATCCCTTACGGGCGTTTGAATTCTTTAAATTAATTCTCGCCAAGGTTCCCATTTAGTTTGATCTTACGTTTCGTTTCACGAGCTGACGCGGTAGTTAGGTTCATCGGATTTTGTCGAGCGATTCGAACGCGTCTTGTCGTTGTCGATTAGACCCGGCTAGTGTTTCACGGATTTAAATGCTTAATTTTGTACCATCCGGGGTAGTCGTAAAAAGTGGCAGGCGTTCTGCGCGATAATGTACGAATGGCTGTTGGTATGGAATATTTCTTAATACAGTCGTGCAGCTATCGTATCCGGTAGAGAGATGGTATCGCATACCGGTACAGTCGAAACGTAGATGGAATTCAATTGGAATAACTGGCGCAGGGTTCGAGAGGTGCAATCTATCAAGAGTAGCTCAGGTGGATAGAGCAATAGCGATGGAATATGTCGATCGATCGTTTCGCAACATTGATTTATAGGACGCTGTACCGAAATCGAACGTTAAGATACCGCTGTTATTGTACAAAGTGTTAACGCAACGGAATACATTTGATCAGTTCAAAATTGTTCTTGTAATAGCAATACACAAGGACGAGGGTGTACGTGGATTATGGATAGCTTCGTATTATTGCCCTGTTCGTCTTCTTCTCTCCCCCAGGATCTTTGTAGATTCCATTTAGATTCGAAGAATGCCGTGTTACATTGAAACGTAAGAACAGGAGTGGAACGTCGAACGGCGTCCAATTCGAGCGATATCGTTACTTTGACTCGCGTCCTTATGCAAATAACAAAATGAACAATCGACGCCCCTATATTTCACGAAATTCTCAACAACGCTGCTTCTTTAACAAAATGAAAATACTCCTCCAACGATATCCATTAATTCGTCAGTTCATCGGATTTGTCGCCAACCAACCAGTCCATCCAATTCTGCATACTGTATCCCCCTTTAACACTGTTCTAATCTTTCACAATTCACAGCAGCATACAACCCACCCGTGTATGCGCATCCGAAGAGGTTTGAAAAATGTCCACACGCTCGCGGAGCACAGCTGGAAGCAAGTACACGATTCAGAGCGGAGCATTACCCCGCTGATCACTTTCCATTCATTGCTCCCTTTCTTCCGTTCTTTTCTTGCTCCTCTCCCCCGACATTTATTCCTGCCCGCCGTGCACGTCTCCTCGTCGCTTTCATCGCTTTCCTTTTCATCGATCGTATCACGGGGAGAGCATTTCTACTCCTCGGCCCGGCTTCTAGACGCCGACATATCGCTTTGGATGAGTGCCGCTCGAGCGAAAAGGCTGCGGCCCAAAGAACCGTTCAGAACGCACTTTGCCGCTCGAACACGTATCTTTGGCCCCGTGCACGTTGCGCGAGACAGCCCGAAGCACTTCGCGCGAATAGTGCATCCGTGCTGTCTGCGTTTTCCCTTTTTTGACCCCGACGGATGTCGTCGACGTAACGTGTATACCGTACTGTCGCCCCGAGTGCCAACGGAACGACGCCGACGCGACGCGAGAAGAAATCTGCCGAACGCTGATTTCCTACGCGACGTTGCACAGGACGGAATGAAATATGAAATCGGCATCGCGCGATCCCTGACGGCGGCTTGTCGATCGCACGATTCGCTTCTTAACCCTTTCGCCGTTCAAAAACTAGAGGGGGCGCGTTTCACTGGCTCGCTTTGCGTATTTAAATTGAAATTGGCCACATTGTGTCTGGACAGCGGAAAGGCACGCGTTACGTTTGAAAATCGTATCTCCGTGAGAGAACGTTCGTAACACGGTACAAATAGTTGGAAAACCGTGTTAATTCGCGAGGAAAATTGTTGTGTTACTCGCGCTAGGTCTTTGCAATTTTTCTTTCAACTGTGCAACTGTTTTAATTATATATTATGCTACATTCGTTTTGCTCAGATTTTATTTGCGAGATGATTGATTGCAAAAGGAACGGTGCAATGTAAGATCGAAATAGACGATTGCTACTGATTGTCGCGTGTATATAAAGCGTAGTTGCAAACTAAATTCGTAGCAGCGGAAGTGTTAACGCTTACGCTGTGATATATACGGGGCTCCGGGTTCTAAAAGCGTCACACAGTTTGATCAATTTGAAACCGCGACGCTATCGAAACGGTTCTGAGAGGCACGAATCCGAAAATTGAAATTCTTTTGAATTACGAACGGTGGACGTGATAAAACGCGTAGTTCACTACATAATATATTTTTCTTATCGCAGTGACGGTTCTCCTTAATCGATTCGAGTCGTTCTTGAGTACACACGTCATTTCAATTCGTGCGAATACTTGTCGTCATACGATTACATCGACTGAGATAATGCTGCATTCCATTCTGTGAATGTGTATGACGTTTGTAAAATTGTGCCAACGTGTGTACGTTATCTACTGATACGCGTGACTGCTTTTATATTACTATTATTATTATAACGGATTATCAACAAAAATGAGGATATTAGAAAATAAAAATGTTAGGAGAAACTACTGATCGTATTGACACTAAAATTAAAATTTATGTTCTTTGAACATTTCTACCAACGCATAAAGTTCCTGTTCCAAAGCATTTTAAACATTCGAATTACGAAGTGTTTGCAAGGAAAACTAGTAGAACGTTGTGCGTAACGTTTAATATTTTCCTTCGAGTGTGTCAGCGACCGTGCTATTTACCTGGCCACATAGACAGCAGGGTAAACGCATTATTTGTATAAACACGATACTCGCACGGATATCGGCCAAGAAAAGTTGGCCTCTGTTCATCTCGAGGATTACCATGGCTTTGTGATCACCAGGTTTCTGTATTTTGCTCGCGAGATAGAAAACATTACTTTCCTCGAATATTATCTCAGCTCTTAGCTTTATTATGCAGCGATAATAACAAGTAATGATACAGGGGCGTCTGCAGTTGAAGGTTTCCTTCCTCCTCAACGGGAAATACATCAAAACGGAGGTAAAAAGAAGTGGCTTGATATGCACGACGGTATCGCAAGAAGATTCCTGGCAGCAGCATGAAGGGCAGTAATAATTCTTCGTTCGACCGATAAGATATACGGTAATCAAGCGTTTTTCATCGGCATTATTAATGATAGACAATAAAGTCGTGGTACAGTAAGAAGCCTGCTTGCCTGTCACGTCGAAACAGATTAATGACAGGAAAGTTTCGAGTACTTTAGCGGGGGAATCGATGTTCCAGAAACTTGGCGGATATTACGGAAAAGACAATGTCGGATCATGGAATGCAAACAAGCCGCAGATGTATACGTTTAACCAACTCGAGCGATTAATTCGGCAAATGCGGCGGCACGGTTTGCCAGGTATGTCGATGGATACTTAAACACTGGGGCACCCCTTAAACGATGTGATAAAATCAAAGTCTAATAGTTACGACGAGGCTTGCCGAAATACAAGTAAAAAATACAAAACAGTAATTCGAAAGGACGAAGAAATTACAGGCTTCAATTTTTCGTATAACGAAAATCCATGGGATTTGAATGTTCGAAAAATATTTCAATTTTGGAATCGAAATGACTGAAAAATTCTCCGATATGTACTTCGTCGAGAACAATAATAACGATTTTCTTTCTGTTAATAACAATTGTCCCGTTGAAATTAAAAAAAGCAACTCGGCTTTCGAACACTTTACACGCGCTTATCAAGCATTCCGTTTGGTTGGCCTGTTTCATCTAGAAGTTTATATGGAAAAGAACGTTACTATGTTGCTAGGGGCAGCTCAACGTCGCTTCTGGAAATTGAACGAGAAGTTCTACGGGTCAATACAACCAAATTTCCTAGTTTCGTCCAATCTATTTATCTTGGATGAAGTTTTGAACACAGAAATGGACCGCGGTCGTCTTCGACCAACCGGCTATAAATTTTCAATTTTGCCTGCCGCCAAACGCAAATAATTCCGAGTCGTGTATCTTACGGTCTACATCGGTTGTTCCAAACCTATTCGCGCAATATTTAAATTTGTAATTTTCGAAGTTCGTCAATCCTTGACTCGAAGTTCCAAAGAAATCACTGCAGAATTCGGTGGTCCTTAAAGCAAGTACATCTGGCCATGGGAAACTTTTATTCGACAGCGTACACACAATGTACAGTCAATGTGCGTTTAGATATTTGCGAAGACAAATGTTCTATTACATGACACGCGCTAAATGTTGCTCAAGATGCAATCTTTTACGGTGTGCACCTTTGTAGCTTGTGACACGTGACGTTACAGAGTTCTCTATGTTTCACAATGAAAGTGGCATTTTATCGGATTCGAAATGAAAGGCCCCGTGTCCCCAATTCGATATCTTTTGTCGGATACCGGCTCTGCATCGATTTTACGTCAACCGGTTCTTTTTTATGCGAATCACCCTTGCAAGAAATGCCCTGCATTCTTTATGCCGCGGACTGTTTGCGTTTGTAGATTGAAGATAAACACGCGGAGCGAAATTGTTGGGGAGTGAATGATTCACGTAACGTTGGGAAGCATTTCAGGCTACTCAATGGATTCGCGACTTCGTCCGGCTCGTCGAATCGCGCGAGAAATATTTGAAATACGATACCCGGTGATAATTGCATGTCATTTTGACGAAAACTAAATCTGTCGTGATTTTCGTAAAATTTCATTACCATAATTCTCACCGAAACTTCCATCGATTACCATAGCAAGATAGGTATTTTGAGTAGAAACGCGATTTTGCTATAAAATATTAAATATAATGAAATATTATATTAACGGTATTCGAGGAATTTAGTTATTTAAAAAAACGAGATACAACGACGAGTACATCTGCTCTGCTCTCAACGTAACACATTTAAAATGAACATTTCACTGCGCGAATTCAGTAAGCAAATAAAATACTAAAAAAATGGATATAAAATCCGAACACAATTTCCTTTCAAACTAAACCGAACCAAAAATGATTTAAACCAACTTATCGGACCACCGTGTAACTCAAAGATTTATCCAATCCAATTGCAAATAATTATTGATAAACGTTAAATTATTTTGCATCGTCCTATACATATAAATTCCCCGATTCCTTATCACTCTCGCTCAAATAAACATGCAATTCTAACACAAATTCCTTCGCTGTTACTTACATTTCGTGCCTCTACAAAATCAATCTTGAACCGACCCAATCGAATACTTTAACGCCATTGCATCTGGTGTTCGTACAACCGGCGTTCGCCCTTAATTCGCGGATCGAACGAGAATTCTCCCTTTTTCCTGGGACAACGTCAGGGACCCGATCACCGGGAAAACGAGGGTCGTTAAGGAGGAGATTGATGTACGCGATGACGTTTCCGGGGAATATAAAACCATCGTCCCTTGGGCGAGAAAAGGAACCGGGGGCCGCAACGGTGGTTAATGATTCCCACTGGGGAATCGATGAACGGAAAAATCCTACCCAGCGATCATTGTTTTATCCTGATTGCTTTCTCCGGTTGACCGTGCCAGGGCAGCAAAGAAAGGCGAGGCAATTTCTGCTCGATGAAGAAGACGGCTCGGAAACCGTAGAAGAAGTATCGTTTCTTGTTAATAATCTGCCGCGGCAAAAAGATGACGTTTGCAATCGATACTGGTAACTAATGAGTCGAGAAGGACAGATTCCCGTTCGTTTGAAATTTTCTAGTGCAAGGTTAGTCGTTTCTTTGCCGAATGCTGAACTGGTTTCGATCGCACGCCTTTTTGGTGCAACATAATAAATGACAACAGTTTCGAGGGTTCAACAGTGGAACAGATCGCTCAATTTTGTTCCACTGAAAATTTGGCGATCGAAAGAAGGGAAGGATAAGGGGGCGATTTTTTGTTAGCCTTTTTGGTTCTATACTCGAGATTAATCTTGTGATGTTCAACGAAATGAGAGTTTCAGTGAAAGAAGAATTACGTTCGAATTACTTAGGACACGTCCAAATGAAAATATTTCGGCACGAGATAAAAGCATTTCATTTCATTCCTACCCTCGAATATCTTGTATTACCATATAATAACTGGTCAATTTTGTAAATAACAATTGCTTTTCCACCGTTACCTCGTGGGTTCTTATATCAATCAAGAATCGTATAAATGGTACGATAAAAGCGAACGATGATTATGGAAAGCAGTCGCGAAAATTAATTACTCGAGGTTACAAAGATCGAAACGGAAGTTCGAATTATCCGATAATCGATGCAACGTGACGATGAAAACTTGCCAGCATGCTTTTATCAATGCTTTAACCCTTCCTCGCCCCTTGTAATATCGTTTCACCTTCCCCCTGGCATATACTGCAGTCGTGCAGCCAAAGTTTCCGTATATATCATTCTCAAAGAACGATTTAAGAAGTTACTAATGCTCTTTAAAGTTAGAAAGCACCACGAAGCAACGAGTCAAAAGTTACGCGGCTCAATTCTTTATACTTCGTGAAAGCATTGTTGGAAGCGCGGTGCACTTTCGAAAGTGTTGAGGAGGGTAAGTAAGCTGTGCGTGCGATCAAAGCAAACGTGAAACGGTAATGAAGACTATGGACGACACGGTCGACATTACCGAGAGACAATCTCGAGTTCGTGACGTTTGCCACACAAATCGGGGGATAACACGCGAATCATTTCGAGCTGCTCCGTAACAAGTAATTGAAGGCATGCGAACAACCAGTTTAACGAAATATGTGCCACGCGCGTTCCTATGGTGAGCCACGTATTCAAACTTTTAAATTTATTGTATCCAACTTATTACGTAGCTGGCCAAACGATTACAAAACGTCCGCCGTAAAATAAAGACTTGAATACAACGATATCTTTTTACTCTCGACGATCATGCGAATTCAATTCGGCAGATTGCAGTCGGCTACGCACAACCAATTGTGCAATACGTTTTGTAGGGAACGATTGCGATCTTTGGTCACCGCGGACTAAAATTTCTAGAATACCTTGGAATAATTTATATTTAGAATTGTAATGAATAATCTTGCTGGTTAAAATATGTCTATGTAATTATACATAATTGAAAATCTTATGGATTACAATGCGGTACTGGTACCAGTTTCTACGAACAACGCCACAGAGGCATTCGAGCGAAGATGAGCATGAGGCTAATTGAAATCGATATTTTAAATTCGATGGATGGATAGCATTTCCGTAGAAGCTTGATTAATAATTTCGTGAAATCGATATCTCGTTTAAATATTTATGTTTCACTTCGAATGAGTTTCCTCGCCGTACGAAGCATTGATAACAGTTCCTTTGAGAATAATTAATTTACTAATATCAATTTATTAACAATAAGTAGAAGCGGCAGATCCGCGGAAAAGATTTAATTTGCCGTACACGTATAAACCTATAAATTCCAGTACAAGTTATTGCCAACTTGTTGGGCGTGCAAATTAATTATGTCAAAATGTAATACGCGTAAAATATGAAAATTCACGGGACGAATTAAAGTAATTTCAACGTGTGCTCGATATATCTATCACTGAAAACAGATAATAAGAATTAAGCATTATTTAATTGCATTGCATCATAAATTATGAATATGATATCACTGACGTTACGAACGTTATCGGCATTATTCATCTTCCTGCCCGTAGAATTTATTTTCTCCCCCAAATGTATTTTAAATGAGTTGCGACTAACGCGATACGAGAACACTGTATGGGAAATGTACGTCGAGTTCATTTGAATTCATTCAATCGAACGGCACTTGGCAGTGTCCTTCGTCCAACAGGATACTGTTTTTCAGTAATCGAAAAGTCATTGAGTTTACTTCATCTGCTGAAAAGTTTCGTTCCATTTGTGATTCGTGGACAGCCGACAACTGACCCAACGTCAGTACAAAATGATTGAAAATAATTTTCCTTTCGGTTCACGGTTAATTCACTTTCTCAAGAGTTAATTACAAAGTTAACAATTACCACGACTCACACTCGACTTAATACATTTCACACCTTCTACGTGTTACTCCCGACACTTAAAATTTTAATTATTCGCTCGAAACGAATTAAAGTCATTTAACGCAGCTTTCTTACGCCTAAAAGCATATACGTATCAATGCATTGCAAGTAGCACATAATTTTCCGTCGCTATCGATCCGATTATAGTTAAACCGATAATGAATTACGTTCGGTCGTGCGTGGATCCTGAATCGATTGGGCACAATATTCGGAGCGTAACTGAATCCATTACGCAGGGGGGACGTACGAAGAAAATCGGTGAACGAAGCGAAAAACGCGTGTACTCGGCAAATTTGCCGCTTGCCGATTCCGTAACATCGCGCTAACGATAAGTACATTCTAGCAGATGACTCTTAACGTCCTCGCGAGACTTCTTGCGCGTTTAATTATCCTATCTCAAGGATACCTTTACCCGGGATTTGTTTTTCTGCTTGTAATTTTTATGCGAAGCGGAGTACGCTCTAGGCTTACGTAATTCCGTCCTCTCCGTACCTGTGCAATTTATCTTTGAATTCTTGATTGTTCTGTCCTTTCCCGTCGTAACGGGACAACCGTTAGACGTAACCCAAATGACGGTTTAAAGTGTGCACTGTCGCGTGTTATGGTCACTCGAAATGGCGGTGGTTAATTGTTAAGAAAAATATTTCTATATGTAGAACAGGTGGGAAAAAGTGATACGCGCGTTGCAGTGAAAATAATGATCATGCGTGTTCTCATTAATGAAGCGCCGACGGTATGAATTTCAATCGTATCTTTTCCATTACGCGCGTATTATCGTAGCGTATCGAACACCGTACGAAAAATAACGAGGAAAATCGAAATTAATACCGCTGCTCCAGATGCTCTTTGGATTATTCAAATAAATATCCGCCGCCTCTCCGTTCAATTCATTTATAATTCCTTTCAATTTCTTTTCTGAATGTATTCCAAAGAGCAACAATTAGGACGGAGTTCAGCATAATTATCGACCGACGAGCGCGTCATTTTTCAACTTCGGAAAGTCATTCTTCCAACCAGACAACGATTAACGAATTCCTACGAACTATCATAGATCTGAAAAAGACGTCGCAGGACTTCTGCCGAGGCGCAACTCGACTTCTAGAAATGCATGCGTTTCTAAACGAAATACCTCGCCAATCGATCGCAATTACAAAAAGAGGCGAAGATACGTACACATAATAAAAGCAACCATTCGGCATCCAATTTCACAGTCGGCGGCGCTGAACGCTTACCGTCGTTCCAGTTACGATCGCTTTTCCTTCGATAAAAATAATCAAGAAAGAAAAAAGCAGCGTTCTTTGATCTGCGTAATTAAAGCGCGACACACGATCGTGGCTCGCAACTTTGATAATATGACCGCGTCGCGACAGCCCGCGCACCTGGCTGTGCACACCTATCGCGCCCCCGTTCAATTCCCCACCTGTCCCCTGCTTGTTATTCGGGGGTGGAGAATTTCAAACGCTCTACTCGCGGCCCGATCCTTTCTTCGCCGTGGCTCGATTCCTGTACCGTTGGCAGGAGATATTATTGCGAACGGAAAACCTCGTTCAATTAACGTTTCGCGCGACGGAACGCATCCGTATTTAATAACGTCTGCCACCAGACGTGCGTTCTTTCGCCGTCGCGTGCACGCAGAACAAAATGAAACGCAAGCAGCGTCGGAGTCGCAGCCGGGGAACTCTTTCAGACCCCTTCTTTCTCTTTTTCTCTCGCTTTTTTCCTTCTGACTTTTTTGTTCCCGTTTCCTCTGTCGGGGAACCTTTTGCGGCTTGTATCTTTTTCAGCCACGTGATTTTCCAACTATCGCGCTTCCTGTGTACGTCTGCACGGACGAAATGTTCAGGCTCGGTTCGTTACCGTGGAACGCGTGAACTTTTTCCGTCTCGCTCGCGCAACGCGAACCTGCACAGGTCGACCGATGGAAAAAAACGCGAGCTTCTCGCCGAACCGCGTGTAATTAATATTGCACGATTGATTTGGTGGCGGATACGCGCGCGGTCGAGCGCATTGTAGCAGTTATTTTACAGGGGACGAACGCTCGAGACGAGAGAGATATTCGCGACGAATTATTTTCCTGGAAAAAATTGGTTCAACGCTTAACGTACAACTCAGATGATGGCCGGTCGAATGCAATTTCGCGTTCCTTGAGGGGCTACCGATGCAAGTGATCCATATGTAAGAATCAAAACCAAGGGAGGGATGGAATGAAGGAGTTATATTTCTTTAAGGCGATACAAGCTTAAAGTGCAACGTGATTGTTCGAAGGTCTGTGCAAGACTAACGCATCGCCCAGGAGGTCCTTGCGTTTTCTCCCTTAAAATTCCTTAAGGTCTTTCCTAATTTTATGGCGGCAGATTTTCTAACACATACGAATTCGGTTTAATCGGAAGCCGCGGTTGCTTGATGGTTAACGCGAATGCGATTCTGAGAGTGTCAATTGTAATTTTCATTCACGAGGGACAGTAATGTGTAAGAGGAACAAAGGACGACGTAAAGGCTACTATTATTATTATTCCTTCTTCTTTATTATTCCCAAAAACTGTACAAAGGAATAGTAAAACGTAGGAGGACGTGCTTGCGCGTAAATAGATAAGACTTCTAAGAGTTCTATTTACGCGGTCTAAACAAGTGTTTCTCCCTTTACTCTTTGTTATTTTGTAAATACGACTGCTTCGTTGAACGATCGATGCAAGAATGCCCCGCTGCATCGTGATCGCCAAAAAGTACGCGTTGTCGGGGTTTTTCCAGTCGCCATGGCTTCAAGGGCTTCGCTCACGTATTTCCCTACAGCCCACGGGGTCCCATGGGTACGTGCGCTATCGGGCCCCGCGCTGACGTAACCCAGATGCCCAGCCACGGCGCTCGCAGCCGAAATCTCTTACAAATGTATCGAACATAAAAATAATCCGCGCATATTAATATGCTTTCCGGTTTTCGTTAACAGTGATTACAATGTCGACGAATTGCTGGCACTTCGGTGTATCTGAATTGCGTACAGGTGTAACGGACACCGTCTAACGACGGGAATGACCCGAAACTGCAAAGCAATTCTCAAGAAGGCGTACAGAAAAATCCGGATAGGATGAATTCCCGACCAAAGTCGGCTACGACCATCGCGCCTCGCGCTCGTTTGCACGACGCGTCGCACACGGACAATGCACTGTCCGTCGCGGCGTTTCGTATTTACAATTTAAATTATTACTCCGCTCGGAGCTCAACTCGCACCAATTGTAATTCATAATCCAGCGCGGCGCGTGGCTGAAATTCACCGCGAGTCAAAGGATCAAAAGAAAAAACCGGAACAAATGGAAAACCTTCGCGAAAACGCAAACAACGGGAAAGGAGGGGGGAAAAAAAAAATAACGCGCGGGGGCAGAGCCGCACAGAATTTTTCCCAAGCCGGCTACAAATAACATTTCGTTCGAAGCATACCACCGAAACGGGACAAAACAAATTCTCTCTTCAACATTTCGCGTTCGCTCTTCGAATCGGCAGACGCAACCGAAATTGTCATCCACCTCTGTCGATATCACCGACGACAATATCTATGGATATTTCAATGGTGCCAGAAAATTGACAAAAAAAAATAAGCCGGAAATCAAGAGAAAAAAGAAGCGGACCGCAGAGAAAATCAGGAAAGAAAATCGCTCGAGCTAAACGTCGTCCTTCCTTGATCACCACGAATATCTCGAACGATAGGGAAGCGCAGAATGGAAAATGAATCCTGTCACCGTAACGTATTAGCGATGCCCGCATATGCGAAGATCAACGTGCAATTATGCAAAGTGTGGCTCATTTTAAATGTAGAAGCCGCGAAGTACCGTTTATAGGTAGCACCGGAGACGCGAGCACGAACACTCGCCGAAACTCGCACACGCTCGAGCTCGTGCACGCGCACTCGCGGTTTTCATGAAAATTCGTCGTCGTCGCCGCGATCGTAAAATTATTCGGCGACCCCGGCCACTGGCTCGGCAGCTAGTCAGCTATTTAAGCGCGTGCCAATTTGAGCCCCGTCGTTCGAAGAAGCTCGATAAGTAAGATCGAGACGCGATCGACGACGATTTTCGATCGACTTTTAGTTCGGGAATCTGGGTTGAGACTTTCGAAAGATAGGAAGGGGATGGAAAGCTGATTGGTGCGACGGGAAGATGCAATTAATTGCTTATAATTGCTTTTCTGTTCGACAGAGTGAAAACGCCTATTAAATGTTAATACGATGATATGCTGATGTTATATGTTAAACATGATAGTAGATGCGCATGGAAGACAAATTATTAGAATGAAATTTTTGCGGCGTATTATTTCGCATGAAGATAATGGTCGTCCGAAACAATGATTGATGGTGGGTGAACTTTCGTTATTTGAGACGTTTGCTACGACGATGCGTTCAAGAAAAACGTTCACCACGGAGCGAGTCTTAATTTTTGTATTTTCGCATGAGTCTACCATAAATTTTTGGGACTAGGCATTATTTGACCAAGTAATTGTAGTTTGAAATTTTTTCGCCGTGACCTGTGCGTGACGTTGGATTCTCTAAATAAAATCGGTGCGTCACGCAAATGTGACACTGGCAACGAACGTGTTAACGCGTTCGCACCTCGACTGAGAATCGCGCAAAAAATGGTGGAAATTGAAGGCGGTTTCAGCGTACAGACAGTAAAAGTCCTATTGAAGACGCGTGCAGAAACGATACCCTTTCTGGAATACACTTTTCAAGGAGCACGATAAAATCAGAAGATGCACGTCTGAATTTTAGAAAGTAAGAGAAAGAGTATTGTACGATACTCCTATGCAGCTTTTCTACAAATCTGCGAAGTTATAGTTAAAACGAGAGTGGTATAACAAGGAAAAGGCATATTGTAGAACTGCATATATTAAAGTTTAAAAACACCTGAGGCTTCTCAGTAAAAATTCTATCGAGTACGGGATCTGAGGGTATTAGCTTCGAACACACTTAGGCTTCTTTCCTTACAGTACCGTCGGATTATTGTGGAGTTTTTTTGTTTGTTTATACTACCGTAACTTTACGCAGAAACGCCAAGAGGGAAGGAGAGCAATACTTTAAGAAAACGCAAATTACCACCACGAATTCAGCAACTTGCTTTTTCCTTTCGATACTCCGATCGACATTTTCTGACTTTGTTTTCTGATAAAAACTAAGAATGGTAGTGACATAAGAATTACTCACGTGTATGTACATAGCACACATTCGTTCTAGAAGTGCCGCAGAAAAATGTACTCACCTGAAACAAAAATGAAACAAAAGTTAACTTTTATTTTATATTTTCTATATTACGAATAGATTCTAACTTTAGCATCAATGCTTTCAACATCAAAAGAATAATGGAGTCCGTTTTATTCAACATGTTCCATCACAATTTCGTATGCGAAAAGTATTATTCAATAAACGCTACAAATGTATTAAAAATGTGTACAGTTACAATACGTATCATACAGTTCACGGTTGAAAAACTAACGTCTGCACATTAATGCACTGCCTCAACGTAGCACGTGTCAACATAATCTACAATGTATCTTCCTCGCTCGATCTATTTACTTTACAGCGTTCTCTATCAAGACTTAATGTATCGCAAGAAATTCTGCTCGCGGCTTCTGCTCCACCCCCATTAAAACAGAAGCACTATGTAAACCTATTTTCCAAATGTCCAATTTCCTATCCCCTCGCCGCTGACTCAGTCATATGCGTCTAACGTGTTACGGTAATATAAAAGACGAACTATTTCCGTCGCACGGAACAACAACCTGTCACGTCGTCGATCACACGGGTTTCTCCTGCATTCCATCCCTCATGCCCGTGCGTGAAGTGCAAATGGTTGACGCTTTCAGGGGAGCATAAGGCACGTCAATGCGAAAAGCGAAACTGATCGACGACCGGCAGAGTTCAGCCTCTCAGAACGTGGAATTTCATTATCGGCGAAACTTTCAACATGGCCGGCAAGTTTTACAGGAACTTTTATGCACTTCGAAAGCCCGCGAGCATCAAAACTGGATGAAATGTTCGTGCAAACGTAGCGTATAATGAACGTTTTAAAAAGTGATAAAAATGGTGCCACGTTGCTGCTACCTTTAGATATCCACATTTAGTCGAACTTCGCGAGACGCCTATCAGAAATTGGCACAGTGACGAAGGGAATCATCGGAATCGTTAGTGTATTTAGCAGGGGGCAGGTCTTACTTCGTGCTTCGAGCGATTTTATTGTGCACAATAAAAAAGAAATACGGAAAAAGCACGCGGGTGTAAATGTTGCACGATTGCTAAACGTTCGACATTCACTCATACCTTTGCAACGGGACAATTCGGATCGAGCATTATTTAACACACTTCCCTGTTTCCCTTTATATCACAAAGAAAGAAAGATCCTGTGTTTGCACAAAAACGGACGACGTCGTGAAAGGAAAATGTAAGCGTAGCAAACACGTCACTGCCGGTATTAACTGAAAAGTCAACGAACCGCACGTTCCAATGGAAACAGAAGCTACCTGAGCTTAGTACACGTTCGGAAACCCAGTGTTACAGTGCAACGGGTAATTATCATTCACCGCCGTTCGTCAGAGAAATGGGACGCGAGACACGAAATAAAGAAACCCTTCCCGTCAAGATACCAGTTTAAAGGCCTCGATTCGACGTATTTTGAGTGCCAATGCGCGAAACGGGCAGTAACAAGTGGCCCCCACTTGTACGGGAAACGAGGTGTACGAAAACTGCAGGTAACAAACGAGCGAAACGGGCCGTCGATGTTTCCGGTGTCGCGGTTTCGTTCGTTCGTCATTTCTCTTGAAAAGACCGCCTTCGAATGAGCCTGCGAGAAAAGAGTCACCTGGCCACCACTAAACGGCTAGAAGCTACGAAGAACACGAAACCTCGGGCAAAAAAGTTTCCCGATCACCCGAGTACCGTGGAAGCTCTTTGGATCAAAAGCTTCGACGCGGATGATACCTTATTATTACGCGCGTCTTCGTATCTATACGTCGCGACGACACCATTATTCCGCTTGGATCGGAATTCGTGTTCTCGTGGCTACCAACAATGGAGACACGAGATACGCGAGAACGAGTCCTGTACGTACGTTCTTCCCACACGCTTTGTGTAATCCATCTCCTTTCCATTACCTCTGTCGCGAATCTTTTCATTAGACTGATGAACTCGAGGCGGTGAGCTATATTTAGTCGAGGTGACGTTGATCAAAATTGCACGGGAACAGTTGTTAAGACAAGAGCGACACTTGCATCGCGTTTGGTAAATTGTACTGTGCAATTCTTAGCATTGGAAGATTAAAGAAGATTTCACGATGAAATGTCGAGGAATGTTAACGAGCTTTCACGAACATTCGTATTTGTGTGAGGCGGTTCGAACGAGGACACATTTTTACATAATTGTGCAATGGGAGAAACCGTTTAAATTAAATGCTCCTCTTTATGCTGGTCTTTTTTTTTATTTTCCAAATATTTTGCTGCTGTTTCTTTACGAATGAAGCGCGAAGGAGCCGCGCACTGATATACAACCGAAGTAGAAAAGCTCGACAAAGGAGCTGATGTTAAAGGATAAATCTTTGTCCTTTGTAAAGGATAAAGCCGTTCGTGAGTTTTCGCGATTGAACGCTCGCGTAATCATCTTCCAGCGAACCCCTAATGTATCGCGGATGCGCGCGACTTTCTACAAAAGTGGTTCGCACGTGCTGGTTCGGATATTCTGCCCTCGAGGCGCAGTAGTTTTTGATGGAAGTGGTGGCCTCCGCTCACAAACTAACCACTTTATCCAGTAAATTCTGTTCCGCGGGACTTTTGACCGTGCCCAACGTCGACAATGAAACTCTGAGTAAGTACGGCGAAATTCAAAGCACGTTAAACTAAATTAAATTGTTTTGGCAGTCGGGAAGAGTCCCCTCGGTCGTGGGGCGTACCCTTTACAGAATATCCGGGGAGACTTTGAAAAATTAAGAACATCGTACTTATGACCGTTATACCTGCGATACTTTAAATGGAACGTTGCCCTTTTTGAAAATTTCAGCTCGCCCCGCGCATAGAACGAAGGGTAACGATATTACAGGGTAAAGACTACTGTGCTAGAGAAGACTGTAAAGGAACTAGGTCGCGAAAAAAAATACTTGATTTGTGGTTGAGCAGCTTCTTTTCTTTAACTCTCGCAACTACGAAGCTGAAGTAATTTTTTGCTGAAACTTTAAGCCACCGTTCCAATTGTGACAGTCCTCTGTTTCCCGATTAGGGGAATTATTTCAATTTCTATAATAACATTGAGAGATGCAATACTCGTATACCCGTAGAACAAGAGCGTCTTATTGAAAAGTCGACGTACATCTTTTCTGCGACCATATAATAATTTCCTCACGAAGGAAAGCTTCAATTATTTTCTACGAAATCAGCACTAATATTTGACGAATCGTGATCGATTCTGGTCGTGATTTGAACAAGCACAGCCAGGGGGGATTAGACTGTTACGGAACCGCGAATATATACCCAGAGATACGTGTTTCGAGCTAAGAAACGGATAGAAATGGGTTCGATGGTTTAACGATTCGACATGCTATAGACGGAAGGATGCTTCGGATCGAAGCGGAAGCTTATTTATTTTCTGCATTTGCATGCGAGCTCCGTTCCCACCATTATTAGATACAACCCCCCCCCCCCCCTCCGCCGCTGCGTCTTCAGCCTCCACCCTCCTCCAATTTCAATAGAGTGCACCATTTATTGGCAAGGATTTGGCAAATGCAATTTCTTTATGCGAGCATGTATGCAAAAACTTGCGGCGAGTAGCTTCCGTTTATTTTCATCCCTCGCCTATCCCGCACGACCGAAGTTGTTTCAGGTAAATTCGCACCGTCAAAGACAGAAAGGAAGCATTTAACGGGCTGATTAATTGCGAAGCTAAATTAACTGCAACTTCAATATTAAACTCTCGACCAACGTTAGGCGGGTACGAACACACGTTTCATTCGGGCAAATAGAGGCCTAAATGTATTTTGCCGAAGACACTATGATACTGCCGATGGAAATTAACGCGTTCGGTATGGCGAAAGCGCGAACAGTCAATTAAGCGATAGGGTTTCCGCTTTTACCAAATGGAAATTGTACATAATATCATATCACACGGCGATCCGATCCTGCTATTTAAACGTTCCCTGCCTCTCGCAATAACGTTTTTTTCAAATATATAATATCCGTATCTGTAACGCAGCGCTGCTAATACAACATTATACCACACCGTTCGCTACATCCAAAAACGGGAAATGAATTTGGTAAACAATCCCGCGATACGCGTACCACTTAATACAAGCGTATACATTCCCCCAGATACATCTCTCACGTGCAACATTCATATTCCACAACCCTCCCATCCAAAACAAAAACAAGAAAAAACGCAAAAAAACTTTCAGCTTTAAAAAAAAAAAACAAACATTCGCGGCGAAAATCTCGTCGAAAGTAACAAATCTCTTTTCGATGGTTCTTTTTTAAAACCAATCACGTACACGGCTACAATTCAAAATGGTAGCAATCTCAACGGCCACCCCGGCATTCAATAAATACCGGCTAACCATATTTCCCCGATACGTAACCCATCACACTTATCGGCATCGTCCCGTTCGGAATCGCCCCGTAACGCACGAGCTTGCGCCGCGCTGGCGTTGTTCCCGGTCGCGTGTTTTCCATGGAAATTCGCAATGATCCCCCAAGTGTCGCGCGTGTTCCGCTTCGTAGCTGGGCGTGAAGACCGGCGGGGAAATACTGGGCATCGCGACAAACCGACCGAGCAATAAGACCGCCGCGCTCGCAGCCAGTAAGTTATAGCGAACCGAGTCGTATTTCATAGCTGCAAATTGCTCGCGAGCGTAACAGAGCACGGCTGTTCCTGCAGCTCGTGGACAGGTACCGCGAGAAGGAGGAGGCGAGACGCGGATTGGAATGTCGCATGAAAAATGGACAACGCGGAGGGACGCGTCGATTCGCAAACGAATCGCGCATCGTTGTTTATGGGGTCTGATCTGCGATCGTATCTTCATGAATAGTAATCGAGATGGTTTGTTCTTTTTTCTTCTAACGAGTGCGCTCTTACCTATTTTTCTCATTGAAACGCGAAAGAGACGTTGCAGACGCGGTGAAAATGGTGTGGTTTCGGGAAAATTGTTAACTCCTTGCGTTGTTCATTCAGCGGGCGTGAAATTTTAATTTGACGTAGTTCACTGCAGGCGAATTTAATCGTGAATTTAAAGAATTAGGGAAGAACTTTTAAAGTTTTTCTTTTGGACCGTGACAGTGTACAGATGTTTCATATTTGCGAATAATGTTCATCATGATATCGTAATATCATGTTCCTTTTGATTGCTACGAAATTCTAAAATGTTTCAATTTTTCTAGCCGGCAGTATACTGCACAACGAAACACTGTTGAAAGGAATACGCTTAATAATAAATGCTTGAACGTCTTTTTGGAGCGTGTAGCAAAGACGTACTATTATTTAATTTATAATCCTTTGGAAAGCCTCGAGCCGTTCGACGAAATACTTCACTTCCTAACGCACGTCGCGCGATGAATAATACAAAAGCAGTCTGCACCAATGCAATTAAACACAAGTATTGACGTTATTTTGGAATCTTCCTTTTTGGCGAGACCATTATTCCATTCGCGGGACCGTTCACTTGACTTGGAAGGCCTTAAAAATCGCAGAATTTGCCGTGTCGAAAAGTACTAACGGCCCTTTGCCAACGGCATCGGCTTTGTAATATGGAAGTCGTTAAGTCCTTGTCAAATGCACCGCGTAATTAAAGAAATTAATTAGCTGCTATTTCGGTCGCCGTAAAACAATTTCGCAAAGGAATCGCGTAATGCCGTGGTAAAAGCATCAAATTGAACATCATTTGTTTCCAAATGCCAGAAAATAGTATTGCGCGTGGACTAAAACGTGTACCAACGTAATAATGGCAATTGCAGGTCTTAACTGTTGTAGAATGTTTAAAGAACGATCAGTTAATTCGTTTCTGTGCTTTGCGATATAAATTTTATTCGATCATCATTAATTATCAATGCTTCATTGGAACGAAGAAGAAACAAGCAGCTATACCGTTACGTATATTTTTCCACATTACAGTCCCATTGTTACATAACGTTACTAACTGATATGCCATTCAGAACCGAGTACATAATAAGTTACACACTTCCCTATTTAAAAAACACTTATGGTCGGAATAACGACAAATTTTTATTTTCGCGACACCGTTCGTACGTTATACAACGAATACATAGAACAAAGCATCGCAGTCGATTGTAAACAGCAACCATATCTCAAATTATTTTCCCGTTTCTAGAACCCGTCTTTGGAAAACCTCGTAACACACAATTTAACAACCGCTGAAATACATTTCCGACGCCTCTTATCAATCATTCCCCGGGCACCTTCTGCCCCAGCGCAATTCTTAATTTTTAACAAGCAAAAAATACATTCCCGGCGTGGAATTTTTCCTACTCGGCTAATCCTTTTACCGATAACGAGAAAATGTACGACTCGAGCCACCTCTTTGCGAGATTTACACGCGCGTTCGCGTTCTCGATTGAATCGCGAGGGCGATTGAAGTCGCAGAAACAGTAATTCTCACGTGCGCACGAATTCGGCCCGCGTGTCGAAATACAACACGGCGAAGTTTCGCTCGCCGTTTCCATCGCATCGAACTGGACGACAGGGCTCGAGTTGGGGAATTTTGTGCGAACGAATCGCGGCACGATGACGTTCTTCGGAAGATTTCATTCAGAAAGAGAACGCGACCCTGGGAACAAATATACGTACGAAGCCAACGTGTACCTGAGACCGGTGTGCGAGGCGTTCACTTTTATTCCGAATTTGCACAAACTTGTACAACGCGATTTTATTTTGCTTTGTCCACCGAGACTGTTATCTTAACTGGCATAGGAAAGGTTTTAACGCCCGAGCTTTGTTCCATTCGTGAAATATACCTTCATGCACGAAATTTACAGTTCACGTATGCGCACGTCCGCGGAAAACTTTTGTTCTTCATTTAAGAGTTCAGCACCGCGTTTGGCGGCGAAGTTATGTTGCCCCATTATGCGAGGGAATATTAGCTCAGAATTTTATTAAACATATTTTTACTTCGTACGTACAAAACCGTGGCTACCGCCGCGGAATAAAACGTGCACGGTGACTTTTTTGCGGGTAACTATCTAGCTATTAAGCGAAACTGATTACGGAAAGGTTTTATTTTAAACGCTTCAGGGTTTGATGCAATAAGGGGGTAATTTGCATAGGATCAATAACGAAGCATTACGGTAAAAAAAAATGAGGCGGATGAAATTAAAAGGCTTGGAAATAATTAACTGGGGGTAAGTTCGTCGAGATAAACGTTATTTGGTACACGAAAGTATTATTATTCGAAACGGCGTTGAGTCGTACAGGTGTTAATTTCCGCGTGGATACACAAAGCATATATATTATTACCGTAATAGTATAACCAGTTGATCGCATAATTGTCCTGCTAACTAGTGTGCGCGTGTGTGTCAATTTAGTTAATGGTAGCGATAATGATGTGTAATAGTAATATAACGTGCACAATTATACGCAAACGGTAACGATCAACGGCGATTAGAAACTGCACAGATTCAACGCGTCTTATCTAATATAATCTATGTATATTACACTATATATCCAATCTTGCTTAGAAAATAAAAGAAGCACAATTCATTCGGGGTCCCAGTCGAATATACCGTTCGCGAAGTTCGTTACCGAAATCGATCGTTCTAGTAGCAATCTTCCGGAGTCAATTAAATCTGCGACCACAGCTGCCAAAAATCCTATACAAGGAGCAAAAGCGATTTAATCTCGTTATTTCGTCGGCAGTCAATTTCAATCGAAACTATTCCGCAAATTGGTGAAAGGAATTCATCGGTTCCCGGGTTCACACCGGGCGCAAAGCGACTAGTTTGAAAATCGATGGATATACTTTGAGAATTTGTCAGCGGCGTTTCACTCGATCGCCACCCACCCCCCGCTCCTGTCAAGTGCACGCAGAGACATTGAAATTTTTCGTTCGTCGTCGGGCTATCTGGTAAAAGCGCAGAACAGATGGGGGCCAGAAAGGGAATGAGCGAGAGACACGGCGGACACGTCGATGCATCGAGCTCGGTGCGTGCCTTTTGTTCGCCGTCAGATTTACGTGAAGTAACGTGACCAATTCGTGGATGGTTCGTCGTCTTTTCGCGAAATGCTCCACCCCGAGGACGGCAGTTTCTTTTGCGCCGCAAACGGACTGGAAAACCGTGCGACGATTTTACTTCTACTCCGCTCGCTCCTCGTCGTTGGTACTCCTCGCGGCAAGATCGACTATACGCTGCCAGCGATTCCTTTCGAGAGAGCCTTCCGTTAGATTAACCTGCTCGAGATCAGAGGGACAGTCCTTTTCGAGTCACGTTGCGTGAAGCTGTCGACCGCGGCTGGAAGGGAGGCCCGTGGAAATTTATTTTTACGAGGCGGAAAAAGTTTATCGCGTTATTGGTCGTTTACTGGCACTGCGGCGTTGTGACGCGAGATGCGGCTGCGAGAGAATTTTAAAAAATCTGCCACGCTCCTTTTCAACCGGATAGAAATGTTAAAACCGTTCCCAATTCTGGGCGTGAAATAGTCCAGGCCAGATGTAATGTATTCACCCCCAAATATCTATATTAGTATTATGACATATCTCTGTACTACTCTTATTATCTACTAGTCACCTAAGGATTCATGTATACAAATATTTTTAAGTTCCGGTCATCACAAATACTCGTCATGGAACCTTATCGAGACACCGTTTCCAAAACACCTAGTCATACTGTCTACAAACCCTAACCATCCAGAGTCCTTTGGACTTCGCCCTCACCATCCCTACTACATCCTTTCCAACACCCTTTAAAAACCTAAGGTTCCCTGACTCTTCAGCTCACATCATACGAAATATTCAACCGACATAGTCTACGTCTAAGTGATAATAAAACCATCTCGAAAACCGAATTTGGGAGTTAAATTTTCTCTGTGTCCATTACACAGAATTTCTATTCTGCACGGCGCAAAATATTAATTGTCGCCATGCGATCGAAATATGTATCGCAGCCCATAAGCCGAGGCTGCAACGCGTACGTAGTGAATATTTAAAAAAAACACGAAGCACTACAGATTGCTCGGAACCAACTGTCCGACTAACCAAAACAAGCTCCGGGAATGGCTCCGTAAGGAACAAAACGACCCCGCGACAGAAATGTAATCTAAAGTTGTAGAAATTTTTCCTTTCGTCCACGAATCACGAACGTCGCGATGACAACCACGAGGATTACTAAATTTCGTAATTTCGGAACACCGCGCGCGGACGTTTCGCGTCGCCGCGTTGCGCTGATACAAAATTTTGTCGGCGAAAAGTTCGTCTCGGTCGCGTTTCGAGGAAAGGGCGCAGTTTGCATTGACAGGAGGAGAATCCAACGGGTGCGCGACACTTCCACTTTTCGTGTCTCAGCTGGTTTTCCCTCTTCGTGGCTCTGACACGGGTGGAAACTTCTAGCTGTCGGTGCGCATCTACCTCTCGCTTATGCACTCTGAAGGGATTAGAGGGCGCGACGAAACTGCCGGAAAATTCTTGTTCTCGGGTTATTTATCAGTGACGTTAAATACGTGCAAAACATTCGATGCCTTAGATTCCTCGGAATTTACTCGACGCTGGACACTACCTATTTCCCTCGTTGACCGCAAACTTTTTCAACGTTTGCACACACCGAGCGACACGCTCCATCCACGATCCCTGCTTCCCGAAAGGACAGTCTCCACGAGGCGATCGCGAAACGTCTAACCAAGCCGCGAGTATCTCGTTCCCGAATTGCGTTCAAAACTATCCCCGACACGCGGGGATCCGTCAGAGGAAACGTCGTCGCGTCGCCGTGGAGGCATTCGCGTCCGCGTTTCTCCGCCGCCCGAGAACGTTTTCAGTTCTCCGGGCGTTGGCATTTCATAAATCGAGGAACATCGCAATTTCTCATCGCGCTTCCATACAGGTGCGCGGCTCGCGTTACACGTCCGGCAAATTGCCGGACGTCGGTTAGCGTACGTACACGTAACGCTGACGGTGGAAAATTACGAAATTCGGCTGGAATTTAAACGCAGCGGGGCGCACGCGACGCGTATTAATCGTCGGCGCTCCTCGTCGAATCGGTCACGGGGAAAATTCACCACCGGCTATGCGCCACCCCCTCGAAACTTACGTAACACGCGGAAACAAACTGTCTCGGGTTTGTCCGTCGTTATTGCGCTCGCCGCGAACGCACAAACGAGACCGTCCCGTTCAATCTGTGACGCGACGTCAGGGGAGAGATTCGGTATATTGTTTTTTTTTGGGGGGGGGGGGGAGGATACGACTCGAATAATTGTTGAACAAGTTAATTGGACGCTTTCGGAAATTGAGGACGGCGCCGTTGCGAAGCTAAGCACCGACGGTGATTTAAGTTGTAAATGAAAATAGGACAGGGACATTTGCACGGGGAATTCGATTAGAAATATTTCTACGCCGGGCGATTTAATTTATACGTGTTGGACAGATCGACGGGTAACGAGGAATGACGAGTGACGATAGAAGTCGTCACTCGTTTAGCTTTTGAATGAGTATTCTATTCGTCAATTGGCGGTCGCTTTTATCTTTGACGATTTTAATAAAAAAAAAAAAAGACGAAGCGGTAACAACTGGCGGCGAACATGCTGTTTAAAATTAATCACCTGCGCGCGAAAGTTCTGTGCAAATTCTGCGACGTACTAGCGAAATTCCAACGAAAAAACTGTCGCAAACCGTTTTATTATGCAAAGCCCGATTCGAAAGTGTAACAGTGCCCAATGTGATTTCAATCTGCAACGAATAAACGGGATCATAATTGAATCGGGTCGAAGACAAATAAAACAAATGAAATGAACAAAGTACGTAATTTTAAAGAGTTGTCAATATTGCAGTTCAAACAGCGCGCAACTCCAAAGCACACAACAATTTGCGTTCAAAATAATTGCTTTGCCCGTTTCTATTATGAACGTTAGCTAAACTGACAAACTGCGTTTCAACAAAGGCAAGCTGTTTCGTTAGAATTCTTCCCGCTTTGGGAATAGAGAGATAAAGGGCGAGATAGAGATAGAGAGAGAGAGAGAGAGTGAGCGAGGGTGAGGAAGAGAGGCAGAGAGAAAGGTAGGGCGTATCGCGATATTTGCAATGAACACGTCGGCACAAAGAGCTGTTGTTTCATAACGTTAATGCAACCACAGATAGCCGACTCGAGCATTACGTAAACCGAATACGGAAATTGTCAAACCAGTCTAATGTTGTATCACGTTCACTGATACACGTGTCCTGAAATCCCGATAACGAACGTCATTTGTTCGCACGCTTAATGACCATTACGATAATTACCAGTTTAAGCGGCACGCTGCACTGAAAACGACCATCGTTGATGCATCGATGCATACTGCTAAGTGGACACTATCGATTCGCCGCGAATGTACGGCGTTCAATTTAAACGAATAATTCGCCGCGACCGATAAAAACCCTGCGGCCCGTGCAAATTAAAACCTTTCGAACCTAATCTAAACACCGATGACACTTTATGCCCCTATCCGGCGAATAACGATTACCTGCCCTTCGCGGTTCCCCTGCCGTTCACGTGTTACGCTCTCGAGATAAGACTCACGGGTACATATTTCATAAGTGAGCGCCAGGTTCGCGCAGCGAATAGATTATTTTACATTTTCAAATTGTGCGCAAACTGCGTGCCCGAAAATCCTTTTTAGCGTGCGCCTGAATTAACGTTGATTGATTGAATTAAATACGTTCGCGTTGCAAAGAACATTCAGGTACATTTTTATCACCGCGTATATGGGGTTATCGATAGTCTTATTTTCGCTTTAAAAGAGATTTTTGCCGGCATAAAACTGTTCGAGGATTTACTTGGATTAACGTATTTCTCCCGGCAGGGGATAAAAAAGAACGAACTAATTTCAGCCAGGTACTTCATCCTTCCAGACTTGGGCTAATAAGTATTCGAGAAAGGTTCTGCACTCGGCTACAATCGTGAATTATTCATGTATAAAATAGGAAAAGTTATTTCGAATGATTGATATCCGCACTAGCGTATCTTGCATTATGCTCCAGAACTGTAATAACAGATCCTATTAGTTCCCTACCAGTATGTACGTTACGTTCGTCGTCTATTCCATTACGTTCTAAACTGTTCGATGCGCACGGCCGTAAAACGAGTCTGTTACAAACAAATAATTTTCTAGCGCGTACCTAGCAATTTTCAAGACCGGTGCATTCTCCGGGAATTCCGACGAGTCGCGAAATACGCGACAGAACATAAACTATGCTTCCATTAGAAACGCCGTTCTTCCACTTTTCCACTGAGCATCACACTTATTTCTGCAACTATGTCCCCTTTTATGCCGAACGCTGGGCTGAAATATCCCATGGATCCCTGGGATGCGGACAACCTCGCGTGCTCGACATTTTTGCCGGCTCTTTGCGAGTATACTTAATCGAGTTACGGAAACGCTCTGGGCACATGACCCGTAATCTTGTTACCCGACCGAATGATTTCACTTGTAAAAACGCCGCTGCGCGCAGACAGACTAACGCGTTTTCATTATTAATCTGGAAGAGTCGCTGCAATGCCATCGCTGGGAATAAAAAGGTATCGTCGCCCTGTTCCTTCGTCTAACCTTTCCATCTACGTTTCCGTGCGCGAACCCTGTTTTGCCCCTGTTCCATTCTCAGCTGGAATAAATCAAAATTTCTCCGCACGGAAAATTCCCGATGCAAAGCATTTCATTATGAAGAAGAATACACCTTTGCTTGCAGTATAAACAGTAAAAATCGTGCTTCCCCCGGCCTTCCAGTTTTATGATGGCCCCTTTTTTAACGTTATTAGTTACAGCGCTTCAAAAGAAAGATCGTTCGATTATCGTGGACCCCGATAAGGATATAATTTCGGCATTCAATATTTCGTTAGAAAAATATATATATATATATATATATTTTTTTTAGAAATTAAGTCGGTGCAAGTGTAGAACGAGTGGTAACAGGAATATATATATATATATATATAATTTCTCCTAAAACTTCCAATCCCACAGTATAGTTTCTTGGCATTTGTTGTTTGCCCTTTTTTTTATAGAATAATAATAATTCATTGTTTCCATCGCATACGTTTTAAAGCACAGTGAAATACGAGCATTTATCAGAATATTCTTCGTGCACAAATAAGATTTGTTAAATGGATAATTGAAACGTGTATAAATCAGACATTCCGAACGATACTTCCATAACATTTGTCCATCAGGAGAACACCATTGAAGCGTTTTGGATAACGAATGCCACGAATTGAATCATGCTACTAGAATGAGCTCAATGGGCGGCGAAAATTTTGTTGCCAATGGGTGTGCAATTGTGAATTCAACAATTAGCCAATCTGATCCCTAGCATCATGGGCGTAAATACAGCTTAAATAGATATTTTCTTGTCGGAGAGTGCCGATAATTTCATGATAGTAGATACCATATAGTTACCACATTTCGTTGCAAACTTTTAAGAAATTGTGTATGATTTTTCGATCGAGAACGTAGTTAAATATACAAGTGTAATCTTAGAGGATCAATTCATGGTTTGATAGAAGCATCGAGAACACCATGAATAATTCCACTTCGGCTATGCTAACCATGGTATGAACAAGCTGCACAAACAAATATGTTGTTACTTCATTTAATCTTCATTTAATCTTCATTTAATTAATTCATGTTCTACTGAAATTTGCACAACGATACCGGAGGCCAAAGAATAATTGCAACGACAAAGATCATTAAGGAAGAACTAGAAAACATGTACGCACTAAACAATATTTTTAAGAAACTCTACGCTCATGACTGGAGCATTAATTTTCGTTAAATTAAAAAATAATACTGTAATATTTTCATTTCTTCCTTAACACCCAAATAATTAATATCTCCCCACTATCTTTTCGAAATTCTCCTGTCAAGTATTAAATAAAAAGTGATTCCCCTGCAATCCGATTCACCGTTATACCATATCCAAAACTCGATTCATACCACTTAAACAGCACTAGGTTACATGCTCGTTGTAATTCAAGTTCCGGCCAAGAGCAGGCCGAACAGCAAACAGGGCAGACCGGAAAACACCGAACGAAGGGTTAAGCGGTCCCGCTAATAAGCTGCTGGCCGACAAAATTGACCCAAACTAATAGAGCGACGTTCCAAGAAAACATTGATCGTCCGTGAGTGGTCGAACGATACACTGCTGACTAAAAGTTTACGACGATGATGACGAACCTCGTTGATCTTTGTCTAAGAACTGTAAATATGCAACAAACAGGCGATTCTTGGGTGAAAATGATTGCGCAGTAAAAATTGAAAAACAGAAGTGTTGCTTGTAGCGAATGATAAGATCTAAATGCAATAAACACGAGCGCGTCTTGCGGTAATTTCTCGCACTATTATAAGACTCGTGAATACGAATTGTAGCAGCTGCTCGATACAGGAATTAAATAGACAACTCTGGCCCGCGACATAACGCAAGAAATCGTAAGACGAAGATTCACATCTTTCAAATGAAATTGCAGCAATCATTGCTGAAACTCAACAGCTCTACCATTTAATTACTTAGATTTAGAACAAACGTTTATATAGTCTCTACATAACAAAAAATTCTGCCAACGGAACGTGCAGATCATAGTGGTGGAAATGGCCAATTCTTTTACTCCGCTGAAATTGAATATATAAATAGCAATTTATTTCCATTCAACACGTTTCAATATTCCTGAGTATTTCGGGTCGATTAAAAAGTTGCCAGCTGTGTTTGTAAAATTATTATTCTCTCTCTCACAGAGATTTATACCGATTTCTAAACTTTCCGCGAAGGGTCTAGGCCAAACGGGCGAAAATTGCGGAATTGCCCTACCAATTCAGCTGGAATCCCCGACCCGTGGAATCATGTTTTACGAGGAAAGCCTGTCCCCGTGTTTGTCGTGACCCCGCCACGGTTTCCACCGAGGGGAAACGAAAGAAGATGGAGCAACAGGCTGTAGATATCGACTTCCGTGAGTGGCGAGATATAGAGGGTCTGACTTTTGGGGGAAAGGGATAATCGGCGTCAAAAGTAAAGGCGAAAGGGGAGGAAAGGGCACTCGTTGGACACGGATGGGTATGGATTGAACGAGCCCATCGTGTGTCGTTGAAATTGGTGGCTAGTTATTGGGGAATGTGGTACTGGAAAAGAGAAATAGCATTCGCCGTATTCTGAAATTCTTTGGTATTTCTATTGATTTCACCTTTATCGGATTCATGATGTAGTTATACGTATATCCGATTGCGAATCGTTTAATACAAAAAGACGCTTAATCGAAACTTTTATAGATCAACGCCTTTCTTTTTGCAATTTATTACATCTGTTGACTTTGGAGGTCTGTCCGGTAATTTTTCAGAATTAACGCGTAATTATCGTTATGAAGTTTGAATGAACGAAGATTGTTTTATGTTACGAACTTGTACTCCCGTAATATTATAAATACCTGTTCTAACGCGTCCAACTGTTATTAATTATATGGAACGTTCGTAACTACGATTCAAATTGCACTATCCAAGAATCAAATTGACAAAGCTTTGATCTAGCATTTTGTAAGATTGCTTTTCGAGAGTACGCAACAAACCGAAACGAAATCGTAGTGAACAATAATAGCTCGTCGGTATTGAAGCAGTTTCCAGTTATATTTGAATCTCTGCGCAGTAAAGATTTTTTACCCAGAACATCAAGACCCTTCTCAGACGGAGGGAAAACGTATTTCTGCGTAATAGTTTTTCCTTAAGGGACGTTCTTTTGGGCACAAACGAGCAAACCTGTTGCTCTTCTGCCTCAGAGGGCGACGTTCCCCTTCGAAAAAACATCCGTCACGCACAACCACAGAGTTTCGCTGACGAATAAACGAAGGGAAAACCGTGTCACGATTAAGGCAAAATTATTATTATTGTACACGAAGGAAAGAGAAAGAGGGACCGACGAGGCGCTTAAAAAATCTATACGCAGCTTAGTTTTCGGTTTGTATAACGCGCCCTCCAATAGACGAAGCAGAATTTGAAGTTCGTCTTTCAAAAGCTACAGCGATGAAAACTTTGACCGCGCTGCTATCAGAAGCTGGACAGCAGATTTTGCATCGCGATGCGGCAACATTGGACAGTAACAAATGACAGAACTTCTGCGCACGAAATCAACGAAGATGTCCGTGAAAAGCCATTTCGTCAGCCGAGAAATGGTATCCACTCGACGGCGATGTTAAATTAAATCAGCCGGCGAATCGAGTGCGAAAATAACGGCGACAACAGCTTCGTCGAACCGCACCGCGGTCGACGCGAAATGTAATTAGCCCTCGTCAATGCGGACCGCGGAAAGCATCACAAGCTTCCATTACGAAATTGTTTCGCGTCGCGATAATTCGCAGGGAGTCCTCGACGACACCGTCGGACAATTCTGCAAACGTTAATCCAATTAGATGGATTGAATCGATCAAGTGCGAAACGCGGCCGCGTCTGAGGAAAACGGCTCGAATTGACGCCGTTCAACCACGTCGTCGGTTGACACTTCGGCAAACATGCTCGCGGGGTACGCGGTGTGTGCGTGTAATTTCATTTCCCCGATGGGCCGCGTTTTTATCTCGATGGAATAATTTCTCCCGACACGTATCTCTGCGAATGAATGTATTGCCGCGGGCGCTTATGCGCGGACAGTGTAATTTGATTTACGGAGTGCGCAGTCGACGACGTTGCGTTAGTGTCGATGTTAAGTAGAGTAAGGAGCTGCGAGGTTTCAGAGTAATTCATTTATCGCCGTTTCACAAATGTCGCGCATTTTCGTAAACGTCCCGGATACTGCGTTGGACCGATATTATTGAAGAAACGAACACCGAGATCGGGCTGCAAAGGAGGACATTAACGCGGAGGCGAGTGTCAGAATAATTATTAGATACGAAAAATAATATGCGTGTACTACTGGGCCAGATAGCATATCCCCGTTCTATTATTCGATCCAAACTGGACAGCGAGAAATTAGTAAACAATAGTAGAAAGCAGCATAAATATTGAACGTATATAATCAAAGTG
The DNA here is from genome assembly GCA_948146005.1 of Nomada fucata. Lineage (NCBI taxonomy): Eukaryota > Metazoa > Arthropoda > Insecta > Hymenoptera > Apidae > Nomada > Nomada fucata. The sequence goes on along the minus strand of OX411275.1, from coordinate 8,173,965 downwards.
GCATTACCAATATTTGCACCGCCATATCGACGGCAAATAAAAATTGAATTCGATCGGCCACACGCCTCCACGAAATATCCAATAAACGGATCAGCGACGATCAACGAACACAATGGCTCCCGTATATCAATCTATCTATTACACGCTAGTGATATTCAGCACGAGTTCTCGATTAATCGAAAGGAATATGCGTTCGAGCGTACCTGTGGTTCGCGTGAGACATACATACCTGTTGCTCCTACGGGCTAGACGAGTCGCGAGTCGCCCCGCTACTCGCTACGCGCTCGTTCATCTGTTCAATTGCTCGAATATAGTTGAACAACTAGCCGACCGACTGTTCGCTGCTTCGATCGAGACACGACAAAGGATCCCGCGGCGGTTTATTGCACGCGCGTTAAGTGTGTCATACGACGTGTCACGAGCACTGCTAACCCCTCACCCTCTCTTCCTTTGTCCCCGTACCCCGTTCCGTTCGTTCAACCGATCCGCGCCGCGTCGTCGGCGGTTCATTCTGTGACGATCCATCGGGATCTATGGTTTTCACCTTAATTGACTCCTCGACGCTCCGCCATTTCCTCCTGCCGGTGTACACACAATCATCGGGGCCAGCTTCGAAATCACTGTACGCGTTCTCGCGAGCGTGAAACCCAAACGGACGGCGGGCCATTGTGTCGTCGCCGATTCAACGTGCACGCATCGCCCCTGCCTCGACTGTTTACTGTTGATTAAGCGCGGAATACGTGTTTGCGGTGCGGCCAAATCTCTGCTACTAATGGTTCAGCGAATTTTTTTTTTTTCGTTGTTACCTCTGTGTACACGACGTTCCTCCTGTGAATGGGGGAGGGGTAAATGGAAATGGGCAAAAACTCCCTTGCGCGGTAAATGTTTTCAATCGAACGTTCCCATCGTGTCGCGTTTCGAGCAAGGTTAACGCGTTTCTTTTGTTGCGTGCGTAGGCGCGTAAGAAAGGTCTGTGTACAGTGGTTAATTCAATCCAGCTTGGCCATCTCTGTATACAATTCACTTACTCCTAGAAGACATACTTAAGTTACATACTTCGTTTCCAGGGGAATGCGAAAAGAAATGTAATTTGCTTGACACGTAAGGGGGGCACAATTTCATAAGAAGAGCTCTACTTTTCTTTGCAACGCCGACGCGCCGTGCAATTCCCACGATAATTGTCACTATGGAACCCGTTTCTCGGTGGACGCTTGGTTTCGATCAATGTGGTCGCAATTGGAAGAAATGGATTAAATTCTGTAATAATCTTTATCGAGAATTGCTGTACCATGTGTGCAGGTTACGATGTAAACGTTCCCAGAAATATATGCACTACGCCTGTATACCAAGGGATACGAAGATTCGGGTTTACAGGCGAAGCTAATTTAATTGATCATCCTGTGCAGGGTATAGATCTGGTTTCAGAGTTACGTAACAAAGGTGCTTGCAGTTATTGCACGGGCACGAAACATACCACGCCGTCAAAGGCGACAGGATCTTGGTACCGTTCTTTGTCCTATGTACGCGGTTTCTATAAAAGACAATGACACTTCAGGTGGTGGGTTCTCGTTGCAACTATTGAATTCCTCGGCGTTTCCTAGCCTTTCCGAGAATACCTGTGCCTGTCAGCGAATGGCAGAAACGAGGTTGCCGTTTTTGCTGCCACCGCAGGAACGTGCTGTTATAATTTTGCATCAATTTCGATCGATACCGTCGATTAGTACATTCGACATTTCTTTTCTTATCGTGAGCATTAATCGTTGCCGTCACGACGTTTCTCAATATCGCGTTATCTTCGACAGTCGTAAACGAGCACTGAACATCAGAAACAGAGTGGTGCGCGAACTCCACGCGAAATATTCGCACGATGCAACAATGAAACAGACGGATGTAAGCGTTTAAGAAACGATCGGTTCGAAGTACGCGCAACTCGCGCGATCGAGAATGAACGCGAGAAACCGGCGGACGAATTATTAAATGCGAAATGACCCGTACAAAAATGGCATCTGCATAATTTAATGCAGTTGGCGTAATTCCATACAAACGCTACGAAGCTTTATCATAATGGCAAAGACCGATTGTTGGGCTGCAACAAAGGGCGGATTAAAACAAGACAACGCTAAAGTAACAAAGGGTAAGTTGCGATCCAGGTATCGCTCTTTTATTAAAACGGTCTCGATTCATAAATTCATTAACCGAAAGGTTAAGCCACTCAAAGCGAAGATATTTAAAGACGCGGAGGGCCACGGCAGCGATAAATATCGCGATAATGTTGATAAAGCTTAGAAGTATAGAAAAATAGAGCTGCGAAAGCTCGATCTCCCTTCAGTATTTCGGATCCTTATTCGAAAATTACTCGAATTAGTGCTGGTTGCACGGGTGGCAATAGTAATATCTAATAATGACCGTGTACTCTGTCCGTATATTTCGTGGGAATCAGGCCAGGCAGCGGAGCAACATCGCTAAGCAAAAACAGAATTTACACTGGTCGCACGATGCAGCAGAAAATACTGAAACCCGACACAAAAGGAATTGAAATTCGGTTCAAAGGTTGAGGAAAGTATCGCGGCAGGGGCAAAGAATAAAGTAAACGTTACACCATACGGGTCGACTTGCACGGTTGATTAAAGGCGTTATTAACCAGAACTTTGCAACGCGAGCATCCAAATAGTTTTCTCTTCAATATACGATACGTAATTCTCGGTGTCCGATATTACAACGTTAAGATCGTTGTCGAGCATCGACATTCTCGCCGAAAAGTGAAGAACAGAAATCGATTTAACGGAAAACTCCGTCCACGGCCCGTTTTAGTTCTCAGTAATTTAATTCCCTTCAATTCTAAGGCGGATAAAAAAGGACGTAGGACAAAACTTCGAAACAGTGCCAATCGTTCTTGCGGTTCAGCATTATCGGTGCCATTCGATTGACACGTCTATTTTCTCACAATGGCCGCCCTTTCCGCCACCGCGGCCATTAACATCTAATGGGTTCGCGAGTGGAGCGTTTCAATACGTGAAACCGCGGAGAACTATCGGATCGGGGTCGAGTTGAAATCCCGCGGGATCCCGGCCTGGTAATCGCGGCACTGGGTATGGGGGTGGGCTGGGGGTGTAAGTAGAATTTTTATTACGAGTTGAGCACCGGCTGATGTAAGTAGCACGAGACCATAAGATGTAGAACGCAGGACTTTTCTACCATTTCGCTGACCTCTTTTCAGTTCCTCTGTGCCAAACAATTTGCTGGAAGCCGCCGTATGGAATAACTTCTTGACTGTTCCGCTCCAGAAGCGCGCTTTCATTTTTAACGAAACACGTTTCGTTCGAAATGGTGTGATTGACGCAAGCCTGGCCGTTCGCGTGACGTTTATTTTTCTAATTTAAATCGCCGCGTTTAAAACTTGCATTCGAACGGGCGGGGTCTCCGGATTGATCGTTGTTCTGGCTGACCCGCGTTCGAACGTAAAGTGAATTCGCGTAACTGTCGATTCTCTTTAGGGAGGTCGAAATAAGTTTGTACAGATTCCATGGAAGTAGTGGAGCTTCGGTTGTTTTTAGGAAGCTGTACGATTGCTTCGATTACGCGACTGTCGATTGACAAGGCGCAAGAATGTTTAAAGGAAAGCTTTTCGGGAGGCAATCTTTTTTGTACGCGATTCTGTGCACGGTAGATATATTTTAATTATTCTATCAAAGGTGTCGCGGTGCTTCGCGTTAGGATGGTATTTTAGCAATCGATTCTGCAATACAGATATTTCGGATGTCACGAATCACGTTGTGTCCCATAAATATATAAATCCACCAGGCCAGGAAACAATTTGGTTTCGCACTGGCGATCGATTTATCCAACCTTATAGTTCTACCTTTTCATTACTTTCTTTGCCAACGTTATATTCATTTCCTCGAGTGACTTGTCATTTTGCTACCTTCCCCACCGTTCATCGTCCCCTTAACGTTTAATTTAAATTCTTTCTAAAGCCGGTAATCGAATTCCCTTTCCTTCCCCGAATTTCAGCAAAAAGTTCACTGGCTTCTTTCTCCCCGCGGAGTCAGTATTATTCCGAACATTAACCAACGAACATTCCCTCAACGGCCCAAGTAATGTTTATTCAAGCCAAGTCGTGTTCTGGACACCAACCAATTTACACGCTCTCGATGGTCCAAGTGCTATTCATTTCTACACGGCCAAGCCAAGTCTTGTACCCTTTTGTTCGAAATTCATACACCGAGGTCCCCCTTCAGGGTTCGCATTCAACCCAACCCACTTGTCTACTATGTCGTTCAAGTTCCGAATAAATAATAAAACGGCATAACGAGCGCGGAATTTCTTGCGCGCGGCGGTGGATATTTTTAAATATGAAGCTCGAAGTTGCGGGGCGACGGTGAATAATTTTTCGCGACCATTTGTACGCCAATGAAACAGTTTGTAATTTAATATCGAACTCTAGATCTACGGGATCAAGAGCTATACGCAGCAGCATAATAATTTTCTATAACGAGGGGGCTAATGCTCTTAATACCATCGGTGTATTAAATATCGAATTGCAAATTTGTATTATATGTGTAATCGAATTAGCGTGATATGTCCACGTTTGAATAGACTGTGGTATCTGCTATTATTGAACGCACGAGGATTTCGGCTTATCTGCATTGAATGGTATAATCATTCCACTGTAAGGAGAACGTGTCAGGAATTCGCGGAATTGTGGATAAATTCCGTGAATCGATCGCAATAATTAGCATTCTATTTCGCGTGCGGCATTACTCCATTGTTTGCTTCGAAAGAAACAACATGTTACGCATCGTGCTCGCAAAAGAGTTTGAAAATGTAAGCTTGTTAAAAAATTGTGAGAAAACCAGTGGAGCGTCATGTTACTCGTAGTAAAGAAATTAGCGATATGTTTGGGCTAGGCGATTAAGCTAACGTGACATTGTGTAGGATGTTCAATCAGCAATTGAAATATTTCTCAACTGTTTTCAAATTGTACATTCTTTTCTCTACTTACGGACACCGAAATTCTACGAATTAAGGTATAAGATAGAAAAGATGTATTATACACATTGTATATGTGTGTGGATTGGAAGTTTTAAAGAGATTAAGCCGGCGTGAGTGTAATATAACTGATAACAGGATTATTATATATTAAATAACAAGATACTACGCTACACTACACTACGTTATTCTATTCTATTCTACACTGAATCCACGCTATTCCTTCTACACTGTTCTGCACTGTTTTACTCTACGCTGCTCCTCGAACTACACTGCCCAGCTGTTCAATCTACTCTACCCATTCCCATTCATGCATCCATTCGTCCTCGGCCAATCCCATATCTCTCTCTCTCTCTCTCTCTCTCTCTCTCATTCATATCCTTAAAACATAGAAAACAGGGGACACAGGAGATAGCTGTGTCCCAAGTAGCCCGGTCAAAAACACCCTGTGCCCGGGAGTTGGACGCTCCGCAGTCCCACTTGTGTACAAATTATTTGGACGTATACGCCTTATTATATTGTTATAAATAGTCTTCTCCTGATAACTCCGTACCGAGATTACACATAGAAGTTTCGACCAAGAGATTCCGTCTATCGTGTTCAAAATAACTGCCACCTACAACGTAGAGATAGAAAGCAAACGGAAACAGGGTAACGCTACGTGCGTATATATTGCGGCTTATCTTCAATTTATCAGTGAAAGGGGGGTTAGAAACGCACGCACAAAAGCGTTAATTATGCCCGAAAATTCTATAAACCCGTCATGAGAGGTCCGACGTGAACGGGGGCTGCCGGCACGCAGAAAATTCTCCGTCGCGCAACGAGGAAATTCGCGACGGCACGGCCCTGCGAGGCTCGGTAATCGTCGACCGAAATTGGGATAAATTAGATCGAATTTCTTGGAACGGATCCTCCAGAGGTAGCCAGCTCGTTGCTAGAGGTCCACGGGAAAGCTCGAACCAACTCGATCGCGTTACGCAACCTTCGAGAACGTGATAGCATTAATTACTCGCTTTTAATTCGAAAGGGGCGACGGTGGAACGAATTTGATAACGTTGCACGGAAAATCTCTGCGGAAGCGAGAACAGGGGACGACGAAGTTAACTTTATGGACGAGGGAGAGAGAAGGAACTATGAGCATTACACGTATTGAAGAAAGTCTGCTGCGAGGGAATTTAAATAGACGTCATTAGCGGTATCGCTCGATTTACTGGATCGTCCAATGGACAAAGGTGTGTCAGGTGGTTCTGACATTATGGTTAATGAAATTTCCTATCGAAAATCATTGCGAACGGTTAATGAACAAAATATTACAGATTGGTACAAGATACGCGCATCAAATAATTAGATTGCAACGAAAATTATTCGAAAGCTGATTCGCCCCGGTGATTTAATTAATTCAAGTTGCAATATCGCAAATAGTGAAACAAAATTCAATCTTTAGAATCACGAGAACTGTAGGCGGGTACCTTTTAAACGCGATAAAATTTCGCGAACTACGTGCCTACGGTCAAGTAGGGTACCATTTTCAGTAAAGTCACACGAACGTTTTCCATTTTTTTCGACGACTCTGGTTTTTCGTTTTTTTGAACGCGGGTTATGATTTAATGGACGCCTGAAAGGGTAGGTATTCACTAACGAGCAACCTTGCGCGTAACTTTGCCCCTCAACGAAAAGTGACGTTTTCAATAAATGAAGTGAAGTTACAAGTGAAACATCGACTACGGAAATGGGTTAATCTCGGCATTTCCAGTTATAATATTTCGAATAATTTCAAATTCTCAATTATTCTCGACGAGCGGGCAAAAAACCAATAATACGAAAAGAATTCAGGTTACGCGTTTCTTCTTCCGTGCATTGCGAAAGTTTGTAATTTCCATTTTATTAGACAGAACAGTTTCTGGCTCGGTTAATATTTTTTTTCAGAGAGAAGCAGAAAAGAAAGGTGCACCGTCAAAGGTAGAACAGGACATGCCGATTTTTCCATTATATTTTTACTTTATTTCGGCCAACTGTAACCTGCCACTGAATCGCAAGCTTGACATTTGAACCAGCCGCGAATTACATTGAGCTATAGCAACAAGATTCTGACGAGATTCCAGTGACTCCGTAAGATTCACTATTAATCTTTCCATCGAGATGAGAGCATCGTTTCGTAAAACGAACTTTGCCTGTACTTTGATTACGCGGTCGTCTACTCGGCTTCTAACACAGAATTTTCTTGTTATAGTAGTGTAATTGGTTTTTCATATGCAGTGCCAATTAAAAGTTTCACAACATTTGCATAGTCATTTCAATATTAAATTGCTTACGAAGCTTTCCATGGAATCAGCTTTTAATTATTCCTCTATTAGAAACAATAGTTTTGCTATAGAGCGTGTAACAATTGACCGCCCTTCGTAGCTTGAGCTCTTGAAACAATTTAGCAAATCGACACGACTAGTGGTGCTACCTTTGCGCGAAGATTTTAAGGCACACAAGCAATAGGTTGGTAATCAACCTAATTGCGATGCTCTACGCTAATTTACACCCGGTTGAACCACAAGGATCGAGATAACCGCTGTGCATCGTGTTAATGAATTACGCTAATCGAACCTAAATGCGAAAAGGAGCAGCGATGAAACTGACGTCGTTTAATCACATCTCATCGAACCACGTAATTGGCAAAGAACGCGGAACAAAACGCGGTGCCTTCGACTGGAAAATCAAGGATGACTCATTTAGTATTTGCGTCCTTACACGAGGATCGCGGGGCAATATTTCAACGGATAGCCAGGGTAGGGAAATACGAATTTGTCGCTTGATATTCAGTTCCCATGCGATTAACGCGAGTCTCGCGATAACTCTGTAAGCAATCGCGGAATCCGACGCATAAAATTAAGATTAATTCCAAGCTATCCGGGTCGGCTGGACGTAACCACGATGAGCCAGACAATTCTCGCGTGCGATAAATCATTTTAATAGGCAAGCCTTACAAATCACCGCACCGCCGTCGAGATAGCCGTAACGTTTGGCAACAGCTCGAAAAATTAATTTTTTCCCTCGGCCAAATTAAAACGCACTTTGTTTTCTCGTTATCTTGGCATCGGTATGGAATGGAGAGAGAGAGAGAGAAAGCAGGGGGGTGCAGGAACAGAGACGGACAGGACGAAATGATCGCGGGGACAGAGACAAGGGAAAGGGGCTTCATGCATTACGACGTCGAACGATTAATCAACCGCAGCTCTACCGTTTATCAGAAAGCCTCGTGGCCGCGTTTTTCCGACCTCCCTGTATCTTCCCGCATCGCCGTGTGTGTTTTATTCGAAGCTCGGAACTGTCTGTTCTTTCGTTCCTTTGGTATTCCAGCTACGAAGATTCTTTCTCCATTTTCTGAAGCGCGCGAGGAGATCGGAATATCGTCGAAACTGACGAAATCCACGTGGGATATTATTTCGAGGAGAGGCGAAATGGACGTACAAATTTCTAGATATTCCTCTCGTATTTATTCGAACGTTCGCCAAGTCGCGGCAATGAAAGGACAACAACGACAGAATCGAGATGCTGCAAAAAGAACGAAGTATTGGCGGTTTTAGATTTTTCCCGATGGACAATTGAAATAGATACGTTCGCGATTTAAAAAAAATAAGGTTCCCGTTCCTTCGCCTGTTCTGTAATCGTTACTTTCCGCTGTATTTATTTTTCTTATTTTTTCACCGGATTGCCCGTTTTCTGTTTTACCGCTGCCCTTTGCTGTTTCTCCCGTCCGTAGCCGGCGTTTGGCTTTCACCCCTTTACTGTTTCGATCCTCTTTCCTTCCGCTAAACCGGGCCAGTATTGTTCCTTTACTAGTTGTTACGTTACGTTTTGTTACGTTTCCCGGCTTCCTGAATTTTCGTGTGATTTCTGGGCCAGAATAACTGTTCCATGTCTTATGAAAAGTATGAAAAAGTATTATTGTTCTATATTGAACAAAATGGATATGACATTTTCTGAACTTCATTAAACGATGTTCTTGTTCAGTTGACACATGAAATGCTAAATGAATTGATCTCCAAAAAGTTATTATGATCAAGTTGTTACTGTTTTGCTCGATACCGTGTATGATCCATCGAAACAAACGATATAGATTATTTGTAAATCCGATATAAAAGTGACTCCAATATTTCACGGCGAAACAAGCTTTTACATACTTATTCCAGAAAATCAATATTAACGAAAAATCAATTACAATCCAACGATATTTGGATTACGATCGTTTTGAACATTGATTAATTATGATGACAACCTTTTTTTCACTCTTATTGCTTTTTCAATTCGAGTCACAAATTAAGGAATATACCACCGCTGATTATCGCAGCGAATGAATTGTTGTAGTTTTTAATCGTACTGCTTACACGAAACGACGAATGATTACAGGCATGGACGATTTAACCGAAGTTACGCGAGGAGCCAATGACGCGAACGCTTTAATGCTGATTTCCTTAAAACTGTTCCATCGAAAGGGCGTTAAATGAAGCGGCAAATTAACGTTGCGAATAACTTTAACGAGATTACGTCAACCAACTAATTAAATGCAAGCATTTCCTCGGAGGTGCACGGAACAGTTATGTCGTAACGTTTAATTTGTCGAAACATATATTCAGAAGGAATTTGCAACCAGGGAACAAAGGCGGTTACACCATTCATCTGTATGATTAATAGAAACAAATCGCAGTCGCAGACGTTGAATTTCTGTGAAACTTTGTAAATGTAGATAGGAAATAAATATACATTATAGGCAGAGTATGCAATAATTTCGGCGCAAATATTTAATACGAAGAAGAAGCATTGCAACGACGGGAAATATTTTTCAAATAACGCAAATTAATGCCACCGTTGCTTGATCTTCATTTTATATTTGAAACGTAAATTTAATATGAGCAACGTTAGAATCTATCGATACGCGTTGCGAAAATGCAGCGATTACTACGTTCCACTGTGACATCAAACACCTTATAGAATCTTCAGACAAATGTTAAAATTCTTTAATCAATTTTCTCGCTTAAGGCCATTAATTAAATGAAATAATTGTTTCATTCATCAGCATGCTAATAAATTTAAACGGGCAAATAATTTGTGTCTTGCAAAGCGCGTATCGCAAAAGATAATAACATTTTGTGAAAAAAGTGGCACGATAACGCATTGATCGGGTACTTTGAAAAATTACAAAAATGTTTGTCACTTCGAATGGATCGTTAAGTAAATTTGCAATCACGAAAATGACATAATACGAAGGTGAAACCTTACTTGGATTATTACGCATCGTGTACGTGATAATCAGGTTGTTGCGTACTTGGCATCTACGAAAACCAGCATTGCATACATATACTCGTTACTCAATACAGAGTGAATTACATTGGACAAGTGTATAGTTTGATGGGAACAGAACTAGAGTATTGCAGGCTTCACCGCTCGGCTTAATTACTAGCTGACATTGTGATATTTCTTGGCTCGAGCCGTCAGGTAGGAACTAATAAACGTAACACCTGTATGTTACTCACGTACTCTGCAAGTTGTGCGCTAATATTCTTGCAGAAACTCACCTGAAACAAGAGAACACAAGGGTTTGTTAATTAATTAAATTATTGATTAATTAAAGAGTAACTCATTTTTCTCGAAGAAACGGATTCGACTAATGTCAACAATATTAACGCAATAATTATTATCAAAACACACTTGCCCTGTACTGCAATCAATAATTCATTAACGAATTGTTTTTATAATAATTCAGGACGCAAATCGTGGCAAATATCGACAAATTGCCCACGGCGCTCTAGCTGTTGTTCTATTCAGGACTGATAAATCCTGGAAGATTGAACGAGACACTTTCGGACAAGGCCAACTTGGCGACGGCCACAAGCTCTTCTGGTTGTCGCGTTCCGCGATGGAAAAGGGCAAAAGAGGACAGAGGAACAACGAGCCGGGGGACTTAACGAGCAACGCGTTTCCGAAGCGGCAAGAAGTCCCTTGTTTTTCGAGCCATCGGCCGCGAACGAGGCTGGAAACGAAGAAAAACAACCGGAACGAATCGTGCGAGTGAGCATGGCGGCACGCTGATCGTCATCGCAGCTATCGATCTCAGGGAGATGAAATGAAGTAATATCCGGGTATGAATCACGGCACCCTTTTCGAGCGGACGATGTACAGAAGTAGCGGTGTATCCTGTATCAGGCGAAACTTTCGTTCTCAGTTTTATTACAATAAACACCGAAAGGCATTCTACGTCGACGTCTCACGTATTCTGAGAGGAACGCACACGTCGAAAGCGTACCCGTCGCGACGAAATAAATTCTCTGTCGTGGGAACGAGCAACACATCTTGCACTACGCTTTTAACATTCTTGCCTCACTGTAATCCGCGCAACGTCCAAACGAAGATCAACCGCGTTCGATGCAAATCTCTAACAATCACAAAATCGAAGCAGCCGGACCCCCAGCTCCCCCCCCCCCCCTAAGTACTCCTAAGCTAACGAACTCGTCGGAAAATTGAAGCTACTTGTCCCGTGAACGGGATTCAAAGGCGCACACGACCACGTGCCACGAGACACGGGACCTAAACGCCGCGAATTCAAGCACCCTCGTCGCGACACAAAGAGGGCAGCGACGCGACGAGCCGTCGACGAGCTTAGACGAGCTCGTTACGCCGAGCTCGCCTTAATTTTTTCGGATAAAAGTGTATCTACGCGCATTAGCCGGCGTCAGGCAACGAATGATACTTCAACGCTCGCCCCCACGCACCAGGCAGTCGTAATTATCGCGTGCCTCTATTTTCAACGAGCCAGCCTCGCGTTGCTCACACTCGTTCTTATCCTTACAAAAGCTGAGGCAAGAATGAACAAAGGGGGATGGATAAAAAGAAGAGGGAGAATTATATTCAGAGAGAGAGAGAGGGGGATGTATACATATATATGTAAAGAAGAAAAAAAAAATAGTGAAATAAGAAAAAAAAAAACATTGCATTACCCTCGTAACCTGAGATCGTAGAATTCCGACGGATGCGGAAAATTGTATACCGTGACCGGAACAAGAAAATGCACGGCGAGAGAGAAGAAGAAATGGCAAAGGGGAAACGATGTTACGTCTGGAACATGTAATGGCGACCTCGCGTCCCCGTCCCTTGGGAAACTTCCGCGGAAGTACACCTTCTATGGTGTATTCTTTACCGTGTTCTTGGGCCCGCCACCAGCGAACACCTTTGTACCGGTGTCACCGTCGGACCGTTAGTATTGGCGACGGCGATGCGACGAACTCGAATGGCACCGTGGATTTCGATGCAAATTTCGAGCGGCAAGAATTCTCGCCACGTCTATTGTCGACGATAACTCATCAAACCTGGGGAATCTGAAGGACGCGAGGCGAACGACAAATTGGTCGAGCGAACTGGATGTCATTGCGAGGGTTTTCACTTGTTCGTCTCGACACGCGCCGCCGTGCTGCGTAGTCGAATCGATTGAAACCGACGACTAATATTCCGTGCGGTAACGTTCTTTCAAGATACGCCAGTGATTTTAAATCCTCTTGGGATTCTGTTACTCGTTACTCGTCATCATGTTATTATCTAACGGCGAGAAGCTATCCGCGGATTACAAAATCGATGCGTAATCGAACATCGTCGAATTATCGTTTCAACGGAAATTGTGGCAGACGGATATATTATACGACCACCAATTGCACGCAAACTATCACATTAACCAAGCAAACAGCCGCCATAAGCAAACCTTGCGCACCGTAAATAAAACCATCAAAATGATACACGCCCTCTACAATCCCCCTTGTCCCAATTCCCTCGCATCGCTGAAGCACCGCAGAACTCTCTAATCCTCGAACACAGTTCGCCTAAAAATAATACCGTCAATTGCCTTTGAAACGTTTACGATACTTAACCCGGCCGTGGTGTGCGTGATACGATGCGACCAAAGACCTTTCGACACGCGAATAAATAACAATGCGCCGAACATTCTCCGTTTTAACTCGACGCTGCATCGAAAAGAACGATAAACAGGCGACAACAACGCGTCCGTTTTGATAATTATGGTTGAATCCCGATAGAGCTTCCGAATTTCGGCGTCATCTTTGGAACGCAATTCTCGGCCGCGTCTTGGTTAGACGATATTGGTTAGCGTTAAATTATGGCCCCAATGCGGTAGACACCAAGCGCACTGCCGTTTCCCAGCCAAGTTTATTTTAGGTCATTCAGCAACGATTTACGTTGACGCCCTATGTGCGAAGGGACGATAAATTTGCGGCGCACGGCAAGCTTTGCTGGGAAACGGGCCACGCTGTAAGGAAAATCGTCGACGGATTGTAGTTCGTGTTTACGCGATCCAGCGACCGAAAGATGAAAAGCGGACATTGCATAAGTATGCATATTTATCCTAGGTTTACGCGAGGCGGTACCGAGTATCTTGCATGGATAATCGAACTTGTTACGATTTTAGAGTGGTAACGTAACGAAGTGAGAGTAAAAATAGCATCAGTCACGGTACAATTCGGACGACTGGACGAGGATGGTCGACAATTAATATTCAGACGTTTAACGCTATAACTACCAAGCACGTTGAAATTATAGTTCGCAGACACTTTGCTTGGAAATAATTAACAGAGCGTAGGTAATACAGCGGTGAAGTTGGGATAACTTTTAATAAAACAGAACAACAGTTGTACACCCATATCTTGGACACGCTTTCATTCTCGTCATCTGTCTAACGTGTACCTAAATGATAGATTAAAAACCACGGCTGTCGTCGGTGTTAATCTTGACGAACCTATTACATCGGTCGAAGAAGTCCACTTCGAGCGAAAGAAATTCCATCTACACAGACGACAAGCAACGTCTGCGTCATAGCTGCGGCACAGTTACAGATCTTTCGTCGTAAATACGTAAATTGGACGAGCAACTTCGCGACATCCTCCGCGAAAGGGACAGCAGACGAAGGAAAACAAAAGGGCTTGAGTTACGTGGCCATGGAAACGGTCCGGTGTTCTGCCAATTTGACCAAGACGATCCCTTCTCGCAAGGCGAAGTTGAAACCCTGTCGCTCCCGATATTCGGCGTGATTTACGACCGTAACGCGACACCCGCGAGACACCCTCGTTTCCGTCGTCTTCCTGTTTACGCGGCCGCCGGCAACTGCTCACGTATGTGGGAGAACTCACCGGTACGCAGGTTAGAAACGCGGATGGAAAAACCGCGAGACGAGCCACTGCGAGAGCCGGAGGGATCCGTGCGAGAGAATAGCAAGAGAATGCAGGCTGCGGCCGAGGGGAACAAAAGAGACGGAAGCACGGATAACGAGGGAGAATAGGAGGGCGAGAAGGATGAGAAAGGGACGAGCGTAAGAAGGGTTCCGCGAAACGGAGGACGCGGAAAGATTGCGTTCCTGGGGGAGGCTGTACATCGGACACGCGTCGAATGCAAAGCACAAGCGTGCAGCGAACGAGTGGAAACGTCCGTCTCGGTGTTAATTGGCTTCCTTGCAGTTTTCCTCTCGTCGCCGCGGCGAGGGGAACCCTCGCGTAATGGATTCACCTTTTCCCCCCCAGGTTTTTATCCTGCTCCTTTTTGTCCCGGACGGTTCGCCCCCTCGCTACCTCGCCGCCCGTCTCGCTTGGAGCACGCACGACCACTCGATTCCACACGGTGCTCGCGGAACGAGAGATTTTCGCCGGAAATAAGTTTTGTCCGTTGCCTCGTTTCCTCCGGTTTCGAACCGACGGCCGTCGTTAAGGTTGCTCGTCGACCAGAGAGACGCGAACCCATCGCCGAGTGGATAATTGAATTGCAGCGGGGGACCGGTTGCGCGAATCGACCGGCGTCAAGTCGACGCGAAAGAAACCAAGGGGGTGGAGGAACGTCCGCGTCGCGTCGTGTCCCGGCGAACAGGATAATCGTTGGCTCGAACGAGGATCATCGGGGGAAATGCATAGGCGGGCACCGATGTACTCGAAACGAGTTTCTCGAATTGGTTCGAACCAATCGGGGATCGGAGGACCGTGGCGCGTTTCAATGACGCGTTAGAATTTAATTATAATTCTTCGCTTCTTATTTTAGACGCGCGTAGCGGCTTCCTCGGGCGCTGCGCCCCGGTTCAACTGGATCGTCGAATGGACCTTGGCGACTGGAAGTTATTCGCGAAATTGTTAATGCGCCCGTTGAACGGTTGAAACACACCGGAGGCTGAGCCGGTTTAGTGCTGCTAGATACTTTAATCCCGAGTTCGTTGCGTACTCTGAACACAGAATTTTTATTGCGCCGAGAAGTGAGTTGCTTTTCGAGGGGTTCTTTCATGGTTCGATGTACGAAGCGATTAGCACCGGATTTTATAAAATTTTGTTGCAACTTTCGCAAAAACTATCGGTACCTATTGTCTTTATGGTTACGTTTATTCGATTTTACAAGGATCGTGTCCTTCGTGAGAAAGATGCGGTTCGTTTAGGTATCAAATACGAGCAAGAAGGTATTCAACTAACTCGGCGGTGTCAATTTATTAAATAGCGAAGCTTCGTTTCGTTCGAATTAAGTTTCGACGGCGAAAAGAAGCCAACTGTGAAATCGTATGAATTGTTCCTTTTACGGGTCGCAATCTCCTTTGGCTTTTCAAATCATCTCGCGGCATTCATTCTGATCTAGACGATTTCGTATAGACGCAACGAAGGAATGCCGGTATGTTTAAACCATCCATTTACAACGGTTATCGTTCTCAACCGGATCCCAGGATCCAGGTGCTTCGAAACCGCCCAATCTTTGTCGAAACCGTGCATTCATAAGCATCGCGGTGGGTGGAAAATGCAGTCCCTCGAAAACGAATTGAAATTGGACAATACGTACAATCGAACGAGGCACGCGGACAATTATCAAGCGGTAAAGATCGCACTTTAGTCGTCCAACCGCAATTTATCGTAGATTCTCATTGGAGGTGAAACTTGAATTGATATCTTTTATTAAAACTTCCGTGACAATAATTACCAACCGTTCGACAGGCGCACAGTGTTCGAAATGGCATATTTAGGATGACAAAATTATTTTTTTGTATTTTTGGGCTTATATGAGTAATTTAATTAATAAAAATCAAATTATTTTTGCGCTGAAGTTATTATTTTTTAATGAAAATATTAATAACATAAAAATATTACTAATTACATAAAATTACATAAAAACGAAAATTCGTATTGCACTTAAATAGAGGACAGAATAAAAGGATAATTCATTTCATTACATTATAGTTTATTCCATTATATCCAAGTTTACGCATATGTCTCGACGCGTCAAAAGCTAAGGGTAAGTGCTCATGGCAGGCCGTGAGCGCTAAAGTTAGGTTTGTCGTTTAGCATACTTTTGCAAATTTTTGCAGGTGCAACTTTTTTTTAAACGAAAGCTTATAGTATCTACTTTTGGTACACTTCATTTTAGCACCTGGAGCCGCGTGGAGCATATTTTCCAGGACTGATGAATCATAACGCAATTTCAGTTTTTACTAAGAATTAATTGCTTCGCTAGAACTTCGATTTACAACGATACAAAAAAGTTTTTAATAATTTAATGTTATTTACGGTAAACCAAACGCTTCGAGATGCTAAATCCATCAAAACTTTAAAACATAAATGCGTCTTAATAACATTGCGGGGTGTTTTTGTTGACCAAAGAGACGTACTCGATCGATTCTCCAAAAATTGTTCCCTAGAAGTCGTACTTCGACCGCTCTGTAAACATTGAACCAGTGGGTTTAATGTTTCAATATTCTACAGTTTTAATGTACGATTATTCTAGTTTACATTGAACCAATATTTTTTTCAAAAATCGAAAATAAATTTTCCGAATTTTGTCCACCTAAATATGCCATTTCGAGCACTGTCAGCCGCTGCGTTCTTTCCATCACCGACAGTTTACTGCCAAACACACCTTCGCTCTCCCCCGTTAGAAAATATCCCGCCCCAGTACCGTTTTCAATCCCCCCAGACGTACGTTCGTCCCTTAAAACCGGATACCGATCCCGGGTACGCCGGTGCCCCGAAACGGTGGCTCGTCGAAACTCCCTTCAGCGCGAAGCTCGCCGGATACGAAGCGCAATCGCGACGCACCGTTCTCAGCGAGCGTTTTTCTCGCGCGGCGTAACAGCACCGATCGATGCTTCCGGTCTACCGAGTTTCCGCGTAACGAAACCCCTTTCGAGCGGCCGTTCGATCGCAGGCCTCGTTCGGTTAAGAGTTCGAAACTCGCCGCCATCAGCCGAGCCAAGCGTCGCCCAGACCGACGTCGCGAGGCTTTCGCGAAGGAAGCCCGCTGGAACTGGTGGCGTAAGACGGCTCGAAAGTTCCACACCCTCCCCAGGAACCGCCGGCTAAAGCCTCCGCGCCGCAACCAGAAACGTCTATACATATTTTATTCCGCCGTGTGTGCACTCCCAACCCTCTGACGCTTGACACCGCTTCGCACACAAGCGCCTGCCGTCAGTTACCGCTGGTCTACGTTCCCCTGCCCGATCTCGCCGGATTTTCCCGGGCGATAGTTTAATAGGATAGAGGCAGCCGCGATTTTCTCTGCCCTTCGGCTCGGCTCGGATGATAGGTGGGTACGGAGTTTTCCATGGGTCTTGCCGAACTGCGTGAACGTTAGTTGGCAGGGGGGAAGAACGTAGTTGGAGCGGAGTTTCGAGGAGGGAGGAACGTGGCCTGGCGTTCGATATGTGCGGCGAGGGTTCGGAAAGTAATCTTCGTCGGCGGGTTGTATTTTAGAAATTACGAGCGCGGAAGTTTGTCGAGCGGAGGACGCGAAGTTCATTTGGTTGGTGGCTGCAGGTTTTTTTTGGTGTTGCCGAGAACGCGTCGGATAGAACCATGAACGATCTTTTGTTTAGAGAAGGTTGGATTGGGGTTGGACAGAATTTTTATTAACGCGAGTTGGATACTTGGAATACTTGAAGGAAAACGTCATTGGTTTCGTGTTGCAATTGAGATATCATTTTGGAATATTGCGTTAATTTTGGCCAGTTGGATCGTAACGTGACGAATTCTGCACCGGGATGCACGTTCACGCGGTTCGTGCAACGTGAACGTTTTATTTGCGCAAGACTTGCGGTAATAATATTCAATGTATATATTGTTATTAATCAAATGTTCCGTTAGTTATTTATTACGTGGACGCAACGAAATCAAATGCGAACGGTATTGACAGGTCATGCGGAGAATTTGAACGCGCGGATTGGCATGATTCGGTCGGACAACCAACGGATAACGAAGTAAACAAATCACGCGTTATCTCTGACAATATTCGCATTGGGTATTAAATAAAATTGTCTCCTCTTTATTAAAAATGGAGAATTATTTCGTTTAATTAATTACTAATGACAGTGATTTATGGGAAATGCGAGCTGCGAACTCGCCAGCTCGATGACGCTGTTATAAACTATCCTGCGAATTGCGCCAGGTATACGCGCGAGGTAAATTATAAAATATAAATGAACGTCAGTCAAAATCAGGGACAGAAATAATCAAAATGAATTACTTGCGGAACATTACTTTTTATTTCGTTGAGTATCTAATAAACGATTGTTCATCGAAAGCTTAATAATTCTGTTAAAATTTCATTAAAGCGTCGAGCTCATTAAAAACGCGAGACTACGGATTTCTCGTGGATTCATTTTGGACGACCATAAATAAGATAACCAAAAGGTGACGTAAAAAGGACGACACCGTGATGCTATTAAAAAACTCGTGATGAATAGGATTAGCTTAATGGCTTAGCCCGAAATGTGCTAATGTTTGACCTGGAGGAATATTCGCGGAATCGACGATTTTCTCACCTGTGAACGGTAACGTCGTTTAACATTTATGTTGTTGAATGTATCGCACAACGCGTGGAAGGAGTTTCGCAGACAACGACTTTGTTAAAAGAATTTGCGAGGATTCGCGTGTAGCTTTGATTTCGCACCTCGAAATTGCTGTTCACTCGTTGAGCAATCTGCACCAACCGTATTAATGTATATAAATTAAGGTTCGGAGTAATTAAATTCAAAGAAACCAAAGCCCTTGCAATTCGATTTCTCACCGCAAATGAAGAATATTAAATAAAAATTACGGTCGATCCAATAGAAAGGCTCAACAGGCTCCAATATCACATGGTGATCAAGTATTAAAAACAAAATCGTTTATCGTTTGCGCGAATGCCCCATAAAGGTCCTATAATAAAACAGTAAAACCTTCATCCGAAACTATTACACTAAATCTATATTACATTTGGGATTGAACTCGGGGATTGAGTTCTTGGCGTAACTGGAAGGAGAATTAGATTTTCTGAGCTCTATAAATTTTCGGCTTGAGGAAAAGAAACGAAGATTACGTGCCTGGACGTAATTTTTGAACTCGACCGGAGTATTTCGATATACCTTTAAGGAACTTAATCACCCACAATTCAAGAAAATTCAATAGCCTTTCTCGCTACCCGATGATAGCTGTGCAATTACAATAACTGTTACCTTTGTACAAATATAATACTAATAACTATAATACAACCTCACTACAGTTACAGCAATTACATCTTTTCTCGGTTTCTCAACTAATGCTGCAGCTTGTACCTATTGTGTACTTAACAATTCGCGTACACAGCAAAGCGTTCTTCCACTTCTCCCTATTACAAAAACTAAAATGTACAAAATATCTCCTGTTTCTCCTTTTCGCGTGTCACATACTGGCACAACCGCCTCGTGTCTATATATCTATCAATCGATCATCCAGCGTATCAAATCGAGCAACACACCGCTGTCCATTTAACAATATCTCCCTGTAAGCCGAAGTGTTTGTTACGCGGCTTGAACCGTCACGTTCCCCGTGATTCCATCCTACAGTTCGGCCTCGTTGAGACGACGGCACCCTTTTGAAAAATTCAGCGGCCACTCCACCCGGGCGTATTTGAAAATCCACGCGAGTCCTGTGACGCGTCCGCGCGTTGTGTACACAGCGTGGGGAACAGTGGAATCAGTCGTACGCGGCCAGACGTCTCGGCGCTGCTTTCCATACGGCCACTTTTCGAACGTAACGCCAGGCCACGCGGATCTGTTCCCCTTCTTTGACCAGACGGGGTGCGACGATCCAATTTGTTCCGTGACTGAAAGCGTCGAACGATGGTCGAGCAGTTTCTGAATATTCGAAATCGCAATTAGAAACGCAAGCCGGTGATCTCTGTTGGCTCGCGCGTGCATTCCCCCTGCCGTGTAATCGCACGAACCACGGTTTCCAGATCGTCCAGGTGTAATTCTGATACAATATGAATAGTAAGTGAGGGATAGAAGAGGCATTACGGTCGCCACGGGTGAACAGGACGTCGAACGGTGTGATCATTTGAATAACAGGCTGGCGCCATCGATGAATTGCCATGAGCCGTGGCGGCCGTACGTACGGTGAAACATATTTGCACCGCGAAAATGTTGCAAGACAACGAAAACGTATTCATTTGTATTTCTGTTCCTTTCATCGCGTATGTTACACAGCTATTGCATCGTTGAAATATCGAACCTGAGCGCAGTGGCTAACGCAACTTTAATACCCGGACACGTTGTATCGTTAGTCCGAGGAATAATGGAAGTCCAGTGAGATCTCGTTTTAGACACTGATGTTATTGAAATAATAACGAGGAACCGTAGAATTCTAAAGAATATGCTTGCTTAAAAATGTAGTATTTTTGTTTTTTATTCGAAACTGGAATTGATTAAAAATTCTTGCGAAATATGTTTCCCCACTGTGAGTGAAGAAGCGCACCCTGCTTATGAAATAGTTCACATTCTTACATGAGAAATAAATATTACGATATAGGAAGCTTGCATGAGAATTTTTCATGCAGGTATTCTTGTATTGAACAATACTGTCGCCCGTATGCGCTCGTTCGCAATTGACACTCATTCAAGTTCTACGAAAGTATTCAAGCAGCTCGTTCAATTTCCCAACACCAAAGATTGTTCTTTCCTTCCAGCAGACTCGCGGATATTTCTAAAAAATTTCTACGAAAGATCTGTCCCATTATCGCGTGTATAAACAAAATTTGCCTCGCAAGACTGGCAATTAGTTTGCGAATTACATTCCGCGACCGAATAACATATATCCCGTTCACGTGAACAGATCTAAGGGGGGATAAAGTGGGCACAATCCGGCCAACAAAGGCTACACTTCCTCCACGATGCTCGAATCAAAAATTGAATACGTACTTTTCATTCAAAAGCCTCCAGCCTGTAGTCCGACTCGCGCGAACCTTCGTTCCAATCGCCGCATTCATTTACAAGCGGGCAGAAAAAGCGAATCGCGAAGTGGCGCAATCTGCATTGATTGATGCACTATTCCCGGTGAATGGGAGCACTACGGGCAAACGGTATGTCGAAAGCATTCTCCAGGTACGCGTATCGATCATTCCTGGAGGTGTCCTCGTTATTGTGTGACGCCGATCTTCGAAATTGACTAGCTCAAGCGCAACGGACGCACACGTTTGGAATAACTGAGGAACACGATAGACGCGTGTGTACATATACGTAACGCCACAGTCCACGCTCGACCATTGTTTCACTTTTGTTTTCCTGATTTCCCTGCAAACCCGCGATTCAGGACGCACACGCTTGGGAAACAGTTTCGAAACGATTGTCTCCTCGTTGTCGTTGCACGCGAGCTGCGCCGTGCACCGCTCGGGGATTCGTTTCCTGATAATGATTGTTATTATTATCCTTGCGTACCACGTACGACGCGACCGTCCCACTTCTATCAAACGTTTCGTTAGGAATGAAAGGGAGAAAGAGAGCCGCGGATTCACGTCGGCCCTGTTTCGTAACTACCGCTCGGATCGGTGATGCACGCTGTAATGCGACTTCTGTGCCGCCTACCGAATCGTAATTGGTACCCTGATAGCTGTAATAGGGAAATGTCGCTATTTTAATCAATGCAACTTCGTCTACTTTCGTGTGCATTCTTTTGGGGCAAGGGCTTGCCTCCAATTGGGACCCAAATTCTTGGACTATGCGCCACGTGATCGCACTCTGTTCGTCACTGGCTGGATTCTTGGAAAGTCGTGCGGACCATTTTCAACCAGCGCAAGTGGAAATGCATACGTACGTGGAAGTGAAGTTCCGTTTACTCGAGGCACAGAATAGACCTTGACATTTCCACTTGTAATTTTGATAAAGCAGTCTCTCGCGCTTGTACCTGTACTGTTGCATTGCACGACCGTGCTTTATGATGCTTGGTCGTTCCATTATTATAGTCCATAATGAATTTTATGCGTAAACGTGGGCGTTTTAATTCATGCTTTGTATAAATTCTTTGTATTGAACAGAATTATTCGAACAAATGGTTGCCACAATGTAGACCGTGGGAAACGAACACGATATACGCTGATTCTTAATTCAAGGGTCTTCAATTACTCGTTGAATAATGAAAAGCTTTCCTCTGATTAAACACAGCTATTCAACCGTATTCGTTGCGCTTTAATGATTCCCTAAGATGAATTTTGATAATCCTAATACATTTACTAAACGATACCCATGCTCGCATTATATTATGTTAATAAATGTTTAACGAATGCGTATACTGCGAAACGATGACAATATTATTAAAGAAGAGGTCGAGCGTAAATAAAATATTTTCACACAGCCACTAGATTTTTTATATTACTATATAGGATTAAGTAGTTCACTCTGCATTAATAAACGTCTCCTTCGCAGGCAGCTGCTTTTTCTTTCAGAAGAAACGTCAATCGGTTGTTCGCATAGAGCGTTAGAAATAAATTAATTGGACTTGAGAGCTCGAGAATCCTGAAGGGTCGAGGTGGCTAGAAATTAATTGGACCCGAGGAGTCTCCAGGTGGGAAAAAGAATTGAATTGAAAAGAGTTCACCCTTTGACACTAATTGTGTTCAATGATTCTCTGTGATTCTTCGACTTTCGAACGCCAAGTTCGTTCCTTGTTCTCTCGGTGTTCCGGAACTCATCTCGTGTATCGTAAATTCATATCACGCGTCACCCTCGCGTTCAAAATTCCGCGAGCATTCCCAGAATTCATCAGGACACGTATTTCACTCGAATCCTTACGCTCTAAACAGCTATTTAGCCTTTTACCGTCCCGTGTACTTGTCATGCGTCCATTGTTCGCAAGCAAGTTCATTCGTGTCCGACATTCGAGAAGAGTGTTCACCTTCGAAGAATATAATATTGTACGTGTGTCAAGCGCGAACCTCAGAATCATGAACTTGCAAAACATTTCGTAGTCCTTCAGTTCTGGGCTGTCACATTTTATATGTGTTACGGCGTAAGACATAAGTTGGTGTCTCCTGTTGTGAAAATTCGTACGGTTTTCTGGTACCACACTTCAAGCGAGTCTATTTAATGAAAATATAGTTGGTGCATTTCACGATGAAAACTGAGCTGAATTTTTGGGGAATAAAGTTTTGAACTTTTCTCGGAAGTATACTGCAGACATATAATTTGTTTGTTACAACTAATTTGCATTTCAATTGATTTTCCACTCACTACTTACTACCGAGAGCACTGCCAGTATGTATTGGAAAAGACGAGTTCACTTCATTAAACGGAAAAATAATATAAAACTGAAATTTAGCGTCCCGCAGCTAACCACGCGAGTAAAAAAGAACTTATCGCACGTTACCATTGTTTTATGCATAAATTACGGGTGGACCTTAAGTTAATCCAACTACTGTACATAGTGCAATAGTTACTCGATTTTCAGAATAATTATTCGACTACGAGTTTAAAATATAAATATTTAATTGTAATCGGTTTAATGCGTTAGCTTCTTCAAGCGAATACACTCGCATGAAACTACCTCGCCAAATCAGTTCGTATGATTCGACCAATTCATTCGAATAATTCACTGTTCAACACGAATATACAATTTTAATGGCAACTTCATTCTACAATAATGCCAGGGGAAATAGATTCATAATTTACGACAATATTCTCTCACTATTTAACGATACATATTTCGCTTCTAGTTTCTCCTTACGAAATAGTTATAACTCACTGCGTACCTTGTTATTAAACTAATATTAAATATTCGTAACTGCTCCCACGCCTGTGCGATATTGCGATCGTTAAATTGCCTTCAACACATATTCACACATAGCGTACACGGAACGTATGCGAAATATTTCGGATCGCGCGGCTATACGATGAATTATAAACATGCAACTATTTTGCTTAACGTGTAAACCGCAATCGAATCGGTCAAAAATGTTTATATTTCTGTTTAGATAAAAACAATTTATATATTAAATACCCGTAAGCTGTGTTGCATCCCGCGTCTGCATCGATAGAATCAACGTTCGAAGGCTTAACGGGACCAAAATAATAGGATTAGCTACTTTAGTATTATTCATCACCGCGTTTAGTCCATTAATTCTACCTGTCGATCCATTTCAATGGACCTTCACATATGACAGCAAAACGACGGCGCAAGTTCTCAGTAGACGAGTCCTCTATTCCATCTTATGCAGCGCACAAAGCCACTTTATTAAACTAATTATCAGAAGAACCCTTACATATCAATGGTAACTACAACTAACAACGTTTTCCGTGTTTCGATCGAAAAAAGGGATTGCACACTTTTTCACACAAGAATTTGTACAGTCATTTCCGTGGGCACCGAAAGCGTTGACATAAATCAACGACACCACGCATACTCCTCCTGCCTGGCAGTAAAACAACAATCAAGGATCTCCCATCTTCCCGATATTCACGCCTTTATCTAAAAGTATCAACGAGTGTACCAAAAGGTGCTACCACCGCGCCGCACGGATCGTCGAACATCGGATCGAGGGTGGACAAAAAGAATTGATCGTTGATGATCCGTCGTCGACGAGGATCGCGCGTATCGCGGCGTCAAATTGATACGCGCCGTCCCTAACGGAAATCAGCGTTTATGCAAAACGTACGGCGGTGCGTCGAAATTCTAGCTGATCGTTTTGGCACGGTCATCGGTGGGCGACGGAGGAGGACAGGCGAACGGCACCAGAATGGGACGGCAACGTTGACGTTGAAGTTCGTGGTTAACTGCGACGATGCCGGCAATAGAAGAGCGACACATGCAACGCACATGCAACATCGATCTCTTATACCCGGAAGAATGGGATGCATAACGCGTACGCCACTCGGGGATTGATAACCGCGGCTATAGAGCCACGTTGCATGTTTGGCTGTTCCGTGCCCTGGAAATTGGAATGGCGAGGCGAGTGTGCTCGAAACAAGTTACACGTGGCGTAACGCGGTGTTCCGGGCAGAACGTCGGGGTGCATTTTAAAACCGGGAACGCTGCGTACGCATCGATGTCGTTTAAAGGGGGTCGAATTTTTCTAGACGGTGGCAGCCACGTCGGCGGCGAGGAATTTCTGCGCCGTGCCCCTTGGTCGCGATGGTATCGATCAGTTAGGGAAACCGATGGACACGTTAGTGACCGGGGGTCGGTTTATCGAAAAATCTCTTCCTTCTTGTCAATTCTGAAAATCCGCGATCTATTTTTCCCTCTTCAGCGTCGAAGATTGGGTAAATATTTATATCGAGCGTGACATTCCGTTCCCATTTTTCGGCATAAATTGCGCCCGTGTAAAAATGTTCTTTCCATGAAATTCATATGAAATACCTGACAAATTGACGGACCTGCCGAACGTAGAAGTTGGGAAAATAGCAGTGAAATTCGGGCGTTCATTCACTTCTGAACGATTTCACGCCTGCCGTGCAAGAGTTTTTGTAAAAAGTTTATTCGTTTCAAACCGTGCATCGAGTTCGTTTAGCTATTTGCGAATCATTCCGACAAAAATTTCATTACAGTCGCATCAGTGATTCTTGATACGTCTACTTTTAAATACTCAACTTAATTTAATTTAAATACTCAACTTAAATAGCCAACGCGTACCTCCTTAACTAACAACGACTTGCGCTCACTACCCTAGGATGTACAGTCGTCGACGCATCGGAACACCCGCATACTCTTTTCATTTCTACCGTAAAACGAGCAGACGCCGTATTACACGCCCTTTTCTTAAAGCAAACAAGATCGCACGCGGCGACGCAACCACCGTCAGCGGACAAATCGCAATTCCATCGATTAAAAGACTGTCCACAAAATAAAACCCCGACACGAAAGTTCCAATAATAATTGAAAACCAGCGTAAAATAACCACATCTCGAATTCCATCCACAGGTGTATTCTAGAATTCACCCCAAGCATCGCTTTTCCACGCTTAATCCTCATTCTCGCCAGCAATTTATCTCGCGTCGGTCTTTCAAAGTCGTCTCGCAGCCCCGTCTCGTCTGCGTCCAATTGCACGGGATTCCAATTCGCGCGAGATCTCTCTCTCTCTCTCTCTCTTTCTCACCTTCCAGAAAGCTACAGTCAGACGGTTAGGTGTGTGCTCGGGCACACCAAGGCGATAAAGGAGGTAGCTACGGCGATGAGGAACGCGACGACGGCAACAACGATACGTCATAACGCGCCACGTGTATTACGTACACCGTGTTTCGCGGCTTTCCGAGGCATGATTAAGGTTTCTCGCGAGAGCAACGCGAGAGTAAAGCCGCGGAGAAACTGAGGGACTGGGGCTGGTTTGAGGGACGGACGAGGAGACAGGAAGGAAGTACAGTCCCGGGTCTCTTCATCCGGCAGAGTGGCGAAGAGGTTGGGATAGATAAAAGCGAGAGGGGACTGTAAATCGTTGCGGCGAAGGCGGCGGTCTCTTAATAAAAGAAGATCGCGAGAGTCTTTTCTCCTTCGAAGCTTTTCCAGCCTGCCGAATGATGAAGACGCCGCGTCGCGGCAAGGGTTGCGAGAAAAATGAGTTTACGAAGGTGCCGGCAATGCCGAGGGAACTCTCGACCCTCGAGTGTCGCCCGCCCCTTTCGCCTCGTTTCTCTTCCTTCCACCACTTCCTTCACTCTTCCCTGTTTCGCGCTACCTGTTCGCCCGAGCGTTCTCGACGCTCTTCCGCCGCGGTTCTAGCCAGCGTTCGTGAATGTTGATCCTCGCGTCGGTTTCTCTCGTTTCGGTTCGCCCCGACGTCTAGTTCGTTCCCATCGTTGTCATTTTGTTTCGATGCAACCTTTTTTCCCCACCCGTACACTAGGCTCTTTGTGTTAACCGTACAGCCGCGTGCAAGTTATGCACGCTGCCCGTTCAGAAGTTTCGAGCATGTCAGAATTTCGAAGGAAATAATAAGTTTCTCGAGCTGATGAATGTTTGACTGGTGCTATTGCTTTTAATACGTAAGTAGAATATTTCTGACGAAAGGGTAGGTAGGAAAAGATTTCTTTCGTGCAAGGGTGCTCGAAACTTTTGAGGGAGAGTGTACGCGCTTCCTCGCTTTCGTCCCGTCGCCGCTGTTCACCTTATTTTCAGTTTCTCTTGCGAACCGCGGCTTCGAATTGTTGCCCTTCCTTTTTCTTTCCCCCCCCCCCCCGTTTGCTGTACGTCGCGCTGGTTATAGAGAATTCGTTGGACAAATAGCGCACTTCGCGAAATCATTCGGAGAATTGGAAACGGGATTATTATTTTTCTTTCCTCGTCCTTCGGTTTTGATTCGCTTCGTGATTCGAATGAGGATGGGGTCGGGGGGTCGACGTCACGGGGCTGACTCTGGGTATTAAGCGGAATCGGATAAGATTATTCGAAATCTGCCGGTCAAATGCAAATGAGCCGCGGCGATTATGCCCATCGCGGTATCAAAATGTAGGAATATTGTGTCGGAATATCCGAAATTGATTGCCGGGGCTTTTTCCTATAGCTGCTATTAAACAGCGCGGGCGTATTTAACGAGTTTGTATAGCACAGTAAAAATAGAAGCTTATCCGGGGCGACAGGTTGTATTATTATTAATCTAAATTAATTAAATCAATTTCTATTAGATATACGTGTCGTGGAGTATTCTCTGGGTGTAATATCGATAGCTTGATAATAGTCGACAACTGTTCGCGTTTACACAACGCATGCATCCCAGTCCATATCGATACTGATGTTCACAATAATGAAGATTAATGGGTATTTAAAATATTTCTTGATGTCCCTTCGAAATATTTTCTCTTCCACGAATCGTTGCAGAAATAATGGCCGCGACTCGTTGAAAAACGGTTGATAACTTCGTACAACGAATTCCAACAACGAAATCGAACAACCACCATAGTATCAACGAAATACCCATTCACGAGCGAAGGAATAGCGCCTCTCGCGATACCTCGAATCCTTTCAAGCACATACCCCTTTTTTCGTCGCCACAATATTCGCCCCCCTCGATCAAAAGCAAAAGCGTTTCAGCCGTGCTTGCTTACGGCACAGTATCGGAATATTATTTAACGAACTATATCCCGTACGCGTCTGTGATTTCAACGACTGTTCCCCAACGAAACCATGTAATTAATTGGATAGCAGGTGTGTGTGCTCGCACGCTGATTCACAAAGTCCCCGAGACGTTTAGGAAGCCGGGGAAGCGCGTCGCCAAGCGAGGTAAATTATTTAGCGCCGTCAGATGACGCCGATTAGCAATTCTCTTGCTTCCGTTTTACCATTGATGCGGCCCCGTGTAATCTTCCGCCAAGTGAATGCGGCGCAATTCACTGAGAGAATCCGTATGCGCTTCCGGTCTGTCATCGCTGTGTGACGTCTGTCAAGTCGATTGCAGCCGCGTAGATGAAAATCATCAATGCGA
Source organism: Nomada fucata (assembly GCA_948146005.1). Taxonomy (NCBI): domain Eukaryota; kingdom Metazoa; phylum Arthropoda; class Insecta; order Hymenoptera; family Apidae; genus Nomada; species Nomada fucata. The sequence goes on along the minus strand of OX411275.1, from coordinate 8,145,279 downwards.
GCGAAATCTATTCAAAGTTTCTACAGCCGAGCTGTCAACCCATAATTGAATGGTTCCCTACGGTGAACATCGTTCGCCAGGATGTATTCTGCTTGATTACTCGTCATGCTTTTTCCTTTCGCGGCAGTTTGAAACGGTGCCCCTTCGCGCAACGAAGTTAAGCATCAATTATTTCAGACGCGTTCGAAACGAATGAATCGCGACGTATCGACGCGCGCCACGCGTTTTCCATGCGTTTCGACGGTGCGAACGCGATACTATTTATAATATTTCGCACGCGGAAGTGACGGCTGGAAAACGTTCCTGTGCATCTCGTCGACGTCAAGGAAACTACGGAAACAACCGAGCATTAGGAGATTAAAATTTAAACCCGAGAAATATTACGCCGTCTACTAAGAACGAGGATGCATTAAAAACCGGCTTCAACTTTTCGATTACCATTATTACAACTCGCGTCCCGCAGGTCCGAAAGGGGAGGAAATTCGCCCGTACAGGAAATTGAAAAAGGGACCAGAGACCGCGAGTCGGGCAATTAATTGTGAAGCAGCGAACGCGCGAGGAAATAAAGTATCATCGTTTTCTGTGACGCAGGAAAGGAGAGGAAACTCGCGGGGTGGACTGAAGGACTGGATTTACGAGCGGAGAAACGCTTCGCGCCGAGAAATAGGACGCGACGCGACGGTCAGACGGCAAAAGAAAGTCAAATAAGACGCGAAGCATTTCTGAAAATGCTGCCGCCACGAATTTTTTTTCGAAGCAACTTTGAGCAACTTTTTCCGCTCTTTCGGGAAACTTTCCTACGGAACTTTCGATATCGCCGGTTTTCCGCGGCTTGTTCGCGATTATTGCCGCCGCGGTTAGTCGTGCTCGATAACGGAGTAATAAAAAGAATGTGCTTATCGTCTTCTCGATCCGTATTTAAAGGTCCATGAAACTAAAGCATTCAAAACGTGCTACGGTATTAAGGAAAATATGTCTGGTATTTCTGACAACAAAGTAGGCACGCATAAAAGAAACGCGTGGCAAACGAACACCGCGAACGTGCTACGCAGTTGTTAACAATCGTCGAAGAAACAATTTCTAAAAATCGTCCGTCCAAAGGCGACAACGCGACATAAAAAAATCGGTCCAACAATAAGCGAACAGGTTTCGCCAGAGAATATCCGGAGGGTGGAAAAGTCACAGCCGTAAACAACGCGGACCGCGTTTAAAATAGCAACGTCCCGTTTCGCTTTCAACGCAAACCGAGCTGCCCGTTTTCATCGCCGTTAAAAGGATACCGCGACGCGCCCGTCGATCGAAGCGAGAGGGTCACAATTGAACGACGCCACCCTGGAGCCGCTGGATAGGACAAAGATGCTGCGGGCACGGTTCCTTCGCGGCTCCCTTCGCGAAGAAAATTCCATGGAACGGCGGCAATTAAAACGCGGACCACTCGAACTGTCGAGCGAGTCGTCCGTTCAGCTTGCACCCTCCTTCGTTTCTCGCGGGCCCCGGTCATTGGGAACGGTTGAAAATTAAAGATCGTGGAAACGACACCGATCTCGACGCGAACAATGGCCAGCCGCCAGCGAAACGGGTGAACGGAGGAGCGACCGGCGTCCGCTGTCGACGCGAATGGAAAATCCGCGGCCGCTTATCCGTCAACCCTTCGAGACTCGAAGCGTGAACGGGAGAGCGCGACTATTCGTTTAAATGATAACCCGGATCCATTGTAGCCCGATCCTGAGGGTTCACCTGGAGGGCGACGCACGACGGTCGCGCGAATCGTTCTCCCTCGATCAACGGCGCGTTAGAACTTCGCGTTTCCACGACGAACGGTACTCCCCCGAGTGTTTCTTCGCCGTTGGAATTTAATTAAGGATCCCGCGGTGTAACAGACGTCCTGTCATGCGAGGAATAATAATCGGGACGGTTGCACCGTCGAAAATACCGTCTGTTTGGATCTAATTATGCGATGCCGTTGCGACAACGGGGATGCGGAAGTCGTGGTTAAAGGGGGCGGAGTGCGGAGAAGAATTGTCGGGAGGGGTGCGGAACCGGGAACGCGGGTGGCGGTAGCAACGTTGGTTTTGTGGAACACGGTCGAAATGTATTTGTTATGCGGTATTGTTACCGGCGAGGAATTTGTAATTGCATTTTAATCTTTGTGCCACTCGTGCTGCGGAAAATCTTATTTGCTTTGCGCGCATACGATGAAAACGTTCGACGGTGTGGAGGAAATTGTTGATTATTATTGTTACGGACGTATTAGTTAATCGAATGTGATTGACGGCGGCTTTAGTTGGTTAACGAGAGGAAGACAGAACGATGTAGGGACAGGAAATTAAGTGATAGATTGTTCTTTCGAAGATAATTTTTTTTAGTTAAATACGGAATTCGTACGGAAATCTGACCAGTTAACCAAGCACAGCGACGTAAGCAAATGGATCCGCAAATTGGTGAGTTCCATGTATATTCTTTCAGGAACAGTATAATGTAAAACTGTCAACTGCAGTCAAGCAATTTTGAAATCGAAGTTAATTGCAGACAGCGGGAGGGGAATTAAATTGCAAAATGTCAGGAATAACAGTTTACTTTAGACGTCGCCAGTAATAATCAATAATAAACAGCATATAGTACAACAGAAACGCAATTAAAGCTTGATAACGAAGTACCAAGTCAATTAAACGTTAAAAAGCGGAATAATGTTACATCTGTAAACTCGAATGGAATTACGAAACGGAAAAAGTCATCATCGTCTTTCGAAGTAAATACAGAAGACGTATCCCTCTTCGTGCTCTCCCGGAGAAAGAGTTTCTCATTCATAGTCGGGCCGAACTTTCAGTATTTTGCTTCCAACTTTTCGGAACTTCCTTTTTTTTTACGGCTTAGAGCATGAAACACACAATCTCAATTGCGAAATGGCTCCACCGCGAATACACTTAATAACTCAGAGGTAATATTCCAATGACCGTTATCAAATTTCGATTTTCAATCGGCTATTATCTTATTTCGCGTCCTTCGAAAGTGTACAAGCCGCCCTGCAACGAAAATACTTTCCAAGCTTTTACGTATTGATATTTTGTAAGTTTATTTACGGTTGAATCGCGGCGGTGAATAATAGCCGTGGCATAATTATTCCAACCACACCGAACGGATGAATAAATCGAGGATTAAACTGAATACAATAGCCGGGCGGAAATGCTTTTCCGAAAAGCGCGTACGTTAATAAACAAAATAAATGAAACGCGTAACTAAGTGCAAGAGATTTGATTTAAAGCGCAGCTAACTTCGGCTCATAAACTCGTTAATTAATTTCGAATACACGCCGGCGAATGAAATTCGCACTCGTCCTGGATATAAATGTAACTACAAATGGAAAGTCCGTATTAATTGATCGAAATCACTGAACAGGTAGATTCGCAAAAATATTTGCCTTCGAATGACACGTCACGGTCGTGCAAAACGTTTTCCGTCTATAATAAAACGCGGCCAGCTGATGTAACGATTTCACAAAAATCTTCGTGAAAAATCGATACAGCATTTCTTACACTCGATCGTAAGCGCAAATACAACGTGCTAACTAAAGCGCAAGCATGCCGCGATAATCGACGTACGGATTTGCGAAGCAGACGCGAGAAGAAAGACGAAACCTACTTTCTCGCGATAGAAGGACGGCTTATTGTGCTCAGGAATCTCTTACAGTCCTCCAACTTCAAGCCCCCTACCCACCCCAAACACTTCATCGAAATCTCGTCCTCGAGGAAGCAAGGTATGAAGAGATTTGGAGCACATGGCGACGCGTACGAAAGCTCCGGCAAGTTTGCAAATTCAATAGACTTCGGCGCTGGCATGTCGTTAACACCGAGCTACTTTGTCCTGCAGTTTTTTTTTTTTGTTTCGCCTTCCCGTTGTTTCTCTCTTGCTGTTCTTAGTACGTTCAAGTCTCTTGACGTCTCTTAAGGGTTAACGTTGAACAAAAATGGATCGAGGTACAGACTTCGCCAGGACAATTCTTCAGGCTGTTTTACAGTGCGTGGAAAGTCCTGGGTAGAAAAGCACATTACACAGACGTTAAACCGAAGGCACTGACTCAGTGTTTAGAAATTTCCTTTCTTCTTAGGTATGTACGTATATTGGACTGGCTTGGATCGACTTTTGTTGCGTTTATGTAGTCAATTATTTACAACAATTGTAATGACGGACAGTTTATGAGATCAGATATATGCTGCAGCTTCTTGTAAGTATATTTTATATTAAAATATCAATATGAAAGTCATAGTTTATCAATTTATTGCCCCCGGACGTGATGTGAAGCGAGAGGAATATATTCAAAATGTTAAACAAGAATTGTTGATTTCGTCTGTAAAAAGTAGTTCTATCTGAAGGACTTCTTTCTTCCTGGAGGATTGAAATTAAATTCTTAATTAAGAACGAAATTACGAATGAAATGTTCATTTAGGAAGTAATCACGTCAGCGTGATCGACGATAACGAACGGAATTTAATTAATTTCCATAAGAACGGACTAAAGATTCAGAAATCAATTTTCATTCTCAAGTTGACCCAAACCTGTACACATTTTGGGACGAGTACAGCCTTTTCATTATTTTTGAAAACGTGACAGTAGACCGCTACTGTCTCTGTTACAATTCGATCACTTTGCGTCACTATAATTGACACGTAGCAGCTATTCTTGTTCTTCAACAGTCAACTGTAATCAACGAGTTGCACTTTAAAAACCAGACCCCAAATTTTTCGTACAAACTCCGTGCAAAGTCGCTACACCAACATAAAAATAACTCACACGACTCAATATTTTCTATACCATCCTGCAACCACCATTAGCCCCAGAACATACAAATTCTTTCAACTATCCCCCTGACCTTCATATCAGCCCCTTCCCCAGCAATTCCCTTAAAACCGTCACGACGTTTCAATCCGACGACGGCGAAAATCATAGCTGGCAGCTCCGTTTACAATTCAACGCCCCCATTTCCCATCCCATCCGAATTTCAAGCGTCTGAGAACCGGCAAACGCCCGGAAAATCCTCTTTAAACAACCCCGACCAATTACTCGCTACACGACTGAACCCAGCGCCCAGTCACTAAATCAAAACAGCCGTTCCGATTCCAATTGCGAATTCAAAACCCCCGGTACAACCCTGTTCTACGTTCACCGTGGGGGAGACAGCAAGTTTGATCGAGGATCCTCGAATAGAAAAAAAAGGAAAGCTGGCGTAAAGCGAACCGGAGGTGTTCGAGGATCGAAATATCAAGACAGACCGATGGCGGGGACGCGTGCTACCGGAAACAAACGGGCCCGGGTCCCGGCGCTGGGGTTTCTTACGATGCTGTTAAATTAAATTACATGCAGTCGCCACGCAGTCACGAGGGCACACTTGGCACGAGCACTGAGTTGCCCCCATGCATAATGCATACGGTATTTTGCTACAGTAGACGCGACTCCAAACGCTGTCCTCCTTTTCGCCCGTGTTCGCTGCCGCGAATTCGTGAGACGTGCATTTCGGACACGTTCGAAACCGCCAGAACTGCGACGGTGCTTGCCCCCGAGTGTCGTCAGGGTGTTCGTGGTACGTTTGTTCGCGTGGCGTTCGACGGTTAGGGTGCGCGTGGGTCGGTAACAGGAACGCAAACAGCGATCATTTCGTTGGGGGAATCCTCGCGGCTCCTTCGTCGAATGGATATTCGAGATTCTCATTGATATTTATTGTGACGGTCCGTGGACGCTTGCGGAGAGTCTCGCGATCGCGCGGTGGTTTGATGGGGTTGCGGCTGATGATGGTTGCCACGTTGTGGCAGCGTGGCACGCGGAAGCGTCGGGGGGACAAAACGTTCGACGATCGGGAGAAGGATCGAGAGGGCAGGTGGTAATGACGACTTGGAGAGAAAAGACGTTTCCTTTTGTGCGCATAGTAGTTTAACAGCAACATTAGATTCTTAAATTAAGTTAAGTTTTTGTCATAAAATTATTAATAAATATCAATATCCTACAGTAGTAATACGGTATTCGTGTCGTCGCAGTAGTACGGGTAAATGATAACAGAGACGTTGTACGTAGGATCGGAACACTGCGATACGTCGTGCTCTTTTTTCGTAGGAAGCTACTTTCGAACGCGATTAATATTTTTGGATCGCGGTTTAATGTTTAATGTTTCGGGAAATAGATTGTATTGGGGAATATACGGAGTGATTTACTTTTATGTAAAATAATAACTCGCCACGGAGCATCAAGCTTCGAACCTTTATCGAGACGCAAAGCGCTCCTTGCGTTATCAAACTGGAATATGCAGTCTACTATAGCGGTAACCAAAAAAAAGAGCGCACGTACAATTAAAACGAAAACAAAACTCCGAACGCAAACCGACGTTCCTCGCCCCACCCTGCGAAGCATCACTTTCACCTCGCGGTTCACAAGAATTTTCCCAATGAACCAACACGCGAACTAAAAAAAAAACTGCAGCAACGCGTGCGTACCACGCGCGCACCCAAGTCGCCCGGACAAGCACGCGTCGCTTCACTATTACCCAGCAAAACAGCGTGGCAAAGTTGCCCCTCGTTTCCCTTGCCTCTCACGCGAAATCTCATCAGCGATTCCCGTCGTTTCGTCAGCGCCGCAACGGCGGACGACGCTTCTGAACCGCCGGCACCGACGATCCGCCGACTTCTGTCTTTCGCGTGCTTCGCAAGACAGGACGGTCGAGTAGCAGATAAGGGTAACGACGAAAATGATACCCGCGATGAACGACTCGCGATAAAAATCTCCCAACGGTCGACCCACCGTTTCCCGGCCTCTTCGCCGTTGTCGTCGAAACGTCGCCGAACCGGCGAAATGAAGTTCCGCCAAGCTGTGCCGCCGATCGGCGAGAAGCACAGATTTAACCCGCTTAATGATTCTCGTTGAGTAGCAGTTCGAGATCGAGTGTGTCCAGACTCGTTACGACCACGTTTAGTGTTATTTTTTATGTATTACAGGTGGGGAGAATTTCAAGTATGCCAAGTAGTTGTAAGTTACTATATACACTGTTGAATATTTGCTATTGATAGTGAATGTAAAATATGCTAGTGCAAAATTGTCTCAACGTTCTTAGAAATCGCTTACTAATATAGATAGTAAGAGAACCAGATGGGGCTGTACTTGGGGAGTCAAAAAGGGTTCTAGTTGTAAAATGAGACGATGCGCATTCGTAGGTATAAGTACCCAGTTCTTCTGGGTGCTCTATTCAGTTCAAGGGAACATTTCATGGTGATAATACATTCCTTCTGAGCTGTTTTTAAATACACGGATGGTGATAAATATAATGGTTATTTTATTTAACACACCATTTCCAATATACACCTTGAAATATATATGTTTATTCTGAATGTTACACCGAATATAACTATGCTGTTCGAAGTCTACGTGTTTCCTTGTATTAGCGTACTAAGTTTAGATTTGTAGTGTTATTTTCGAGTTCTTAGCTTATTCTCCTCGCGAGCTTAGTCAGTTCTCCTCGCGTTCTTATTTCGCGCTGACTGTTTTCGTGCACCGTTAGAAAATAGCCTGGTCGCGCCACACGTGCGTGCCGGCTGCCGCACGGTCTACCTGTACGGGTCGCGATACCTGGCTATGGAAAAATTGCTGCTGAACAACCCCATTATGAATGGTCGCGAGTCAACAATTCTCGATGCTATTCAAATCGGCCCACGCCCATCCCCGATAGTCGGCCCCCCGTTGAATCTGTTCCCTCGACGGGGTCACGGGAGCACGGATGCGTCTCTCTTATCGAGGTTTCGAGTCATGGGCCGCTAATGCATGGCCGCAACGGTGTTAGGTAGCGGACCAAAAATGCCCGCGGGACGTGGCAGACGCGGAAACATAATCGTATCGTTGCGCGTTACGCGATATTGTAACGTAGCTGCGCGTCATAGGCGATGTAATCGCAAATTTTGCACGATTACGCTCGTCCGTTTGGACGAGGAGAGCGGGTAGCGCGGCGCGTGCCTGAAATTTCCGATCGGATCAAGGGAAGGGATTTGCTTTTATTCAAACGGTTGTCAGTGCCGCGCGTTGTGTATCCTGCCGATATACCACTCGTGGCTCCTCGATGGGCATATAATCGCGACGCCTTTCGGGGAGGCCGAACCCCGAGGAGGTACGTGCATCGGAAACCAATCTCGTCTGGTGAAACGACGCGACTAATCGATTCGAATGCTGCGAGGCGCGTCGAATTTCGTCCGTACTCGATTGGTCAACCTACGGCAGGTTGGCCTACGAATACGACCTTTCAGCGCGTTAATATTTCCTATGGTGTACGACGCGTATGGTGCTTTCCGCTTGAAGAATGCGTCAGGTACGGGGGTTAAAGTCGTCGTTGATTTTATTGTACGTTGCAACTCTCGTGTGCCGCTGTTCATTCATCAAATTAATCTTTCCCGACGCGACAACGCTTTCCGCGTCCTTCCAATGAACTACAAATTCGAAGTCGACCGAAAAACCGACCTCCGTGCCTGTCGATTGCGCGACGCGTGAAACGCACGAACGAGCAGCGATTGATTTATTCGAAGATACAACAGTGCTGTGTAAAGTAACATTAATTGCGTTGAAAAATTTGGTATTTTTTCCGCGTACGGTGATCACGTATTTACCGCCAGCGACGTACAAATGAAATTTCCAGTGAAACATCAGTACGTAAAGATGAGGCTAAATGTTATCTGTACTTCGAATAACAGCGGCACTGTATCGGTAAGTCATTAAAATAAGCAAAGTCGACCCGCGAACCAAACTGATTCGCCTACAATCCCGGTGGAAATTTTGTCCAGCAGCCAAGGGACGTTCTCGGTCCGTCGTCGCGGACCTGGCGGACGCAATAAAAAACGTACACGTTCCTGAGCTTCGAAGATAAGCAAGATCACGCTGATCGACTGTGAACGATAGGCGTTTCGCCCAAGCTCACCGTCGTAATGGAATTACCAGTTGTCCGTTCGACCCCGCGACTCTTACTCTCCCTCTCTCTCCACGAACGAAAACGTAAAAAAAACCCCGGTCAGGAATCAAAATTGTATCGTCCGTTCGGCAAGCGAAGAACAGGCGAAGAACAAGGTCTGTCTTCGTTGCCTGACAAAGTTTCATTTCGCTGTCCCCCTCAGCGCTCCCGACGTCTACCTCATCGCCGTCGAAGCGTCGCAGTCGACGCGGTTACGTCTAACCATTCCAGCCCCTCCCCGCGGCGCCGGGAAGCTCAGAAATCCTTAGAAACTCGAAGTAAGTTTCGCGTAAACTCAATTTTCGCGGCGAGGGACCGGCCGTACGGTGTCCTCGGTGTCGGTGTGCCCGGGAACCGCGAACGCACGCTGTTCGTGACTGGAATCGTTCCGCCCGCCCGGCTTAGCATAATTCTGGACAACCGCCTCGCTTTATCTTCCCTAAATCGCGTCGTGCGAACCACCGAAGTCGCGCTTTCAATCGGCGAACCGACGTTTTCGCGCCGCGTCGCGATCACGTAAAACGTGCAGCGCCCCCGATGTAGATTCGGCAGCTCTCCTCGCCGGGGTGGCCTCACCGGCGACATCCTCTCTACTGCAAGTAGTAAAAGCGTTCTTGGATCCGACAGCGATACCCGACCGCGCTATAAAGCGGTTTTCGGTGTAGCAGCGGCGCGGAGGTGAATTCTAGCGGGACGGACGCGTTTAAACGCGTGTTCCCATCCAACGATTCGGATGCCCGTTCCTGTTTTATCAGTCGGAACGAAGGTTTTCGTCCGCCTTCGGTGACCCCGGTCTACCCCGCCAGCGATTTATTCGACTGGTACGGTTTTACGTACGCTCGGGTCGAGGCTGGTAGTTACGAATGATGACTGGCGGCGCGGACAGTGCAAATTAGAACTGTCCAATTGACGTAAAGATTGTTTAGACCGGTTGTCGAAGTTGCGGACGCGCCAGTTGCCCGTCGATCGCGGTTCAGTTATTAATTATCTGAATCGCGAGGTGGACTTGTTAACGAGGCCCGTGGGGTTGCATTTGAGAATCAAATCGTTGTTTAATATCGCCAGTCACTAGCGCAACGAGGAGGAAATAATTGTTATTTGCGAGTCGTGCTGCAAAAGTCAGCGGAACGAGTAACTGGACAAAATTGTTTGGGATTTGTTTCACCCGCGCTGGTTACCATTGATTTTCCACCGTGTTCAAAAAGAATAAAACATTCCCGGTTTATTATTCCCAAACATTTTCTCCGTTGGCTTGCGAACACGCGATATTACTCGATTAAGATTCTTGAAACAGGGAGTGGTGTTTTTTCTGCTACAGAGTTCACGGAAATTCCCATTGTACCGATTAACAAGCTCCCGAATATTGTTGCGGTTCTCGTTTTAGCGTCCTTTATTCCATGCAGCATTTATAAGCACAAAGGCCGAATACGCGCGCGTGCTATTTCTGAACGAGGGTTTTAGCAGCATTTCGAGAAACAAACGCGCAGCTCTGCAACCAAACGGACGCATATTTTATGTTTTGTAATATCAGTAGTACACGCACCACGACGAAATAAGTAGAACATATCGCGAAGCTCATCATTCGACTGTCTCCCCCGCTTCTATCTATCGTCCATTCTCAACTCGCACCGATTATACTTCATACCTCGAAATTCAATTGTACACCTCGCAGTGCGGCTAAGCAGCACCGTGCTTCGGGATAGTTGACTCTAACGCGAGAAGATACTGGCGAATAATGCCAATAAAAATGTCGGAACTCGTGTTTACGAGTCTACTGTGGCGCAACGACGCCCACACCCCCGGCAGATTAACTTTCCTTTTCTTTTTTCGCTTCTCTGCACGCCGTCCCCGTTTCTCCGCCATCGTTCCGCCGTTCACGTCCTATTTTTCCGGTTTTGCTACTTTGTTGACTGTTTTCCTTTAATTTTCGCTTCCCCACCACACTACTCCCGGCCCCCGCGACACCCCGCTGTTTTCCCGCACGAAATCTCTTCGCTTTTCATTCGTTTTGTCTCTCTCCACTGGAATTTGCTCGCCTTTTTTTTTCCAACCCACCCTTTCGCTCTCTGCATTCTTCATACTGGTCTCTTTGCTCCGCTTATTTTCTCGCTTCTTCGTCGTTATTTCCTTCGTTTCGTGTATCCGCCACCCTCGTTTCATATTTTCTCCCGCATTTCCCCGGCGTGTTCTTCGTTTTTTGCCCCGGTTCCTAATTAACCGCCGCATTTAATTTTGCCTCGCCGCCGGACGCAATTTCTTCTTTCGCCTATCGTATTAGTAATCTTATTTATCATCGTGCCCATCGTCTTTATTAGGTCCACGCTTTTTCTTCGCTTATAGCCCTCTATCGGGAACGAAGGCTGGGTTGTAATTCTCTGCGCGTACAGAAATATATCGTTGAACTTGCGAAGCTTGGAAGGAAAATTCGGTTCGTAATTTTAGCTCTCGATTTGATCAAATGATACGGGAGGCGCGGCGAGACCGAAATATACAGGTAATAAATGTTCCAGGGAAATTTCTATAATTAACTGGAGTATTCTGTCCGACAACGTTGATACAGATGTAGGTGTAACTTTGCTTTGGACGTCCACTTCGTGCGCCCTCGAAGTTGTGACGTTTACTTAATTGCGGAACGACGTTTCAATTATTAGATTGAACTACCGTTTCCCGTAATTTCTTTAACGTTGCGTCCAGTCCACCGAGATTTCTTTCTCTGCACTTTGCATTTACATAAAACAGGTTAAAGAACGTAATGATTTACGTTCGATAATTACTACAACTGTGATCGATTAAGTTTCATCCATGTACCGGCTTTAACACGTCCCCGTTGAATTTGACGCGATGTGCGATCCCGTCTTTACATCTTACTACCCCTAAAGGTAATTGAACCCTCGAATATATTTTTATGTCTGCCATCCCCTTTCGAAAATAGGCACGAATCGAATTCTGTTCAACGACGCAATCGCCAACTTTATTCCCCGATTCAATTTCCGATTGTCTCGCGGGCATCTGTTCGAATCACGCCGATTCACGTCGATGGAACGCGAAATAAATAATTAATTAATTTTCTAAACTGTCGCACTTCTCCCTTTCATAAACGCCGTCTCCGACTCGCGCGAAACAACAACTCGCCCGCCCCCGTAAACTCCAACCAAAAAGCGGCCTGCCCATTTCGCAGTCGTTGTGTAGGGAACAACGACCACAATTTGTATAACAGATTGTTCGACGAGGAAACTTTCCTTCGCGTACACGCGAAACGTTTTCCGCCCAAGTACATGGAACAATTAAATTCTTTCGTAACTTCCACGGTTCTCGCAGTCCTTCAGCTTCATCCGCATCGCCGGTCACGCCCCCTCGTTAAATGTACGTTCGTTCCGTTTCCTTCGAAGCCCACGAGATTCCTTCGTCCCCTTTTCTCCAGCCTCCTGCAACGTTTTTACGCCCGGCTACCAAGATGTCGTTGACATTCTTCACCCCGTGGACGAGGCAGGCGAACAAGCACGGGTCGTTTCTCGAGATAACGAGCCGCACCACTTTTCGGCCTCGGCTACCGCCCGCTCGAAACCGCGACGTAACAGTTTCCGCCTGTTTCCTCGCGTCGACACTTCGTTAAACGCGCGTAATATTCCGCGACCTTGCGTTTCCCCCTCGTTCGCGGGCCAGCGCTGCGTTTCTGTACCGCCGCGGACCTCGCGACATTTTTTCGAGAAGGTCGAGGCACGGTCGCATTAATTAAAATGTCGCAGGGTGGAAAAAGGAACGGTGCCGCACTCGAAGTTCGCCAGATGTTGCGTCGAATGTCTCGACCGGGACGTTGGCTAGGGGGACGGAGGTCTTTCTCCAAGGGGCAGGCGGAACTCTTTTCAGCGTTCCGCCGTGCCGCGAGAAGATGAAGCAGTTGAGGGCTCGGAGAAAGCTAGAAACGCAGCGGAGTCGACGGGACGAGTACTGCTTAATAGTAGCGAAACTGTTTCTAGTGGAGGAAATTGTTACGTTGGGATAGCGCAAGAAATGGGCGGAATAAATGATGGGTGAATGGGTTATTCGAGGAGTTGTTTTTTTATTCGGTTGGAGATTAACCGTCCGGTTTTGTTAAAATTAAACTGTGAAGCGGGATCGATCGATCCATTCTTTAGCAGTCAGATAATATATCGAAATTTTGTTGAAAATTCGAAAATAAATATATCTCGACACCCGCATAATCTTTCTTTCATTTAGTATTTCCAAATTTTCTTGTCGACGAAATGTACAAAATTACAGCGGTTTGGAAAATCTCTTTTCAGAATCCAGTAACAATGCGTCAGGGGAAATAATGTTATTAATGTAATTGACCTCTATATGCGAACTACAAACACTTGTTAAAATCGATAATTATTGTCTCGGTTGCACAAAGCAACAGTATGCAAAATAATATTTCCACAAGTACGGCGAACAAATATTAGTTTATTTTGATGCCACTCTATGCCTGACGAACCAAAAGTGACCACTGTGTACATTCTCCGTGGCAAACGGTTAGTCGTTTTACGAATTTGCGTTCGCAACTTTTTGTCGGATAACAGCTGTAGAGTGGGTAATTGTTTCTATAAACATGGCTGATGTTCGAAAAAACCGTGCCATCCTGTCGAAACCGAATTCAAGTGGGAAATATAGAACATTCGGCTCTACATCGAACGGTATTAACGTTTCGTGAACAGTATATTTTCAACTAGGCTTTCTATTTGTACCGGCAATCGGACTACAGCCGAGTAAATTTTACAGCGAGTAAAATTGATTAAACTGATCGATAATTTTGTCACCGATTTTAGCACGCCAACGCAACGAATTACGCATAAAACTTTTAGACACGAGTGTTAACACGTCAGAACAACATTGTAGAGAACCGTAGGCGAAATAAATTCTCTTTTAGCAACGAGGAGCACGTAATTAAATTAATTATTCTGCACGTACAGACAAGTATTATCACAGGCGAGGGTATTAACATCGCAAGTTGAAGGGCCGTCGAATACCTTGAACTTTAAGTTCCAGTTCATCGTCAAAAGCGAAATACAGATAATTGAACATAAATGTTCGATACCTCGCGGCCGACGCATTCTTGTCGAATGGAAGAAATAAATGAAACAGATGTCACCTATTCAGCGGGACACGTGTACCTCCCCTGGCATCTTGGATAAAACATACCTGAAAAAGATAAGAAACGATTTCTTAGTTAAATATTAGATTTCTGTGTGCTTAATGCAAATTGCTAAGAAACATGTAGCGCGACCAACACCCGCGAAATTGTCAAGAGCAGGGAACGTGTAATCGATTGGTTTTAATTACGGTGGCATTCGTTTCGCTTAACGCGAAGTTAATGAAACGAAACCCGTGCTTTGCGCCGTTCGTGCCCTGCTTCTCAGAACTATGAAGTAACTAGCGTGCATTTTACCTGCAAACGCAAAACGCTACCAATTATTCATAAACTATAGAAACGTGGGTTAACTGTGGCACAAAGCTTTCTAGCAGTTCACAATAGGAAGCTTCTAACTGAAAGTTATGAAAGCAAATCCAGATATAACTGTGCTGATTCGAAGTGTGCATTTATCTGAAATGCACCAACCAGGGTAATTCTCGTGTACTCGAGGGTTTCAGTTTCACAATCGGCCCGTAACGAAGACGTTCATACCATAATGTGTCGCGCACAAAGGGCCGAAGCTTAATGAAAAATGAATAATTGAAATAATAATTACAAATGTCGCGCGACTGTACCTCGAACGAAACGTACATGGCTAAACCAAACAGCGTATTCACATCTAACGAATGCTTAAGAATACAATTTTCTTACTCATTATACGCTGATATACACTATGTATACACTACACGAGATTCGAAACGACGAAATATTTCGCCGAGGAAAACGCAAATTGAGTAATTCACTCTCTGTTTCTGTAATCTTCGCTTCGAAGGAGAAAAAGGGCTAATTAATTGATTAATATAAAAATTGTGTCAAGCACTGTAACAAAGCAAAATTATCAGCAACTCTGGGGCCAGAACACTGTCACCGTTGTCACGATCAATCCTGCACGCAAAAATTGAACGAAACACCGACACGTCGACGACTGCGCCTTCAACGTCGCTAACAAATTCACAACGAACGCGGGCACGTTCCACCGTGCGATTATCCGGCGGAAATAAGTTGGAATCGCGTGAAAGTTTCGCCCGTCGAACGGGGCGCGTTGAAAAATTAATCGCCCACTGCGTTTTACCAACATCCAAGAAACTTTCGCCCCGTGTCAATGCGCGCGGCCGTCGATCCTCCCGGCAGCGCCGCGCTGAATTCCATCGAAAATTGCCAAGTCTCGAAAGGGAAGCGGGCGTGCAAGGGACCTGTTCGATGGAACAGGAACGAAAACAGTTCCGCTCCCGATAGGATAGTTAGAAAATTCTTCGACAACTATGCGGCGACCGTTCGCAACGTCCAACAGGGGTTGCGGACGAGGATTGGCGCGGCGAGATCGAGAAATCGCTCTATTCGGACTCGCGCATCGCAACTTAAGACTCGCCGGTTATAATACTAAACGGTGGCCCGCGTTCCAGTGAGAATTGTGTTCCCGAATGAACTCGTGCAATTTGTAAGAACGAATTTCTATTGCTCTATCGTGCTTTTGCTTATTTCTGGTTCAGGGATTGACAGTTGGAACACCCTGCGCGCATTGAACTACAGTGATGCCTTGATATAAGCGAAAGACTTCTACGCCATATAAGCGAAGAGTTTATCCCCACCAGTGAGGGGTATACCCCTTGAGACGTCCAGAAGTTCACTTGGCGATCAGTGTAACGCGATCCGGGCTCGGGTACATCGGCGAGCTAATGCTAATTGAACCATGAAACTTTGCTATTTGTCATCCTTTTCTTATGAAACTTTTGCATAGCACAGAAGACATTTATCTGATTAAAATGACACCAAACACGATGTAATTTGGACTATATTTACTGCCTTAATTAACGGTAAATAAGTTGGTACGTTAAACCGTGTACTGGGCCTTTGATCTTTGCCGATTGCCACGATCGCAGCTTCTCTATTCTTTTCACTAGCTATCCTTTTCTGCAGTCGAAACTTATCACCGTTAATTAAGACACTAAACATAGTCCAAATTATATCGTGTTTGGTGTCATTTTAATCAGATAAATGTCGGCTATGCTATGTAAAAGTTTCATAAGAAAAGGATCAGAAATAAAAAAGTTTCATCTCTGCATTTACGTTATTTCACCGACACGCTGTATATTGTTTTCTGACTTGGCTGCTCGGTCCTCTTTCTTTACTCGCTGTCCTTATCTACGTTCGACGCTGTCGGCAAATATCGAACAATGTAGGAACTACGCCATATATGCGAACCTTCAAACCCGAGGCTTTCGCTTATATCAATACATTGCTGTAATCCAACTGCCTGCGTCGAAGCTCGCGAGAAAGCCTCGCATCCTGATGTCTCGTCATTAAATTATCGCAGCTGCGATTACGTTTCGACGATCATCTAATTTACCTCAAGGTGCGCGTGGCACGACGGAAAAATTCGCTACCCAATCCGGCACAGAAACCAACCAGTTCGTCTTCCCCCCAGCGCGAAACTCATTTGTCCTCGAAACGAAACGCAATAAACGAACCGCGCTGTAATGGCGATCGTAATCAGCGAGAAGAATGTATATCCGCGAAACAGATTTCGACTGTTACCCGCGACGAACCCGCGCTTCGACTCCAAGCCCACCGGGTACGAACGCCCGAATTGGCGCAGTTGTTCCAGCGATGTTTGCCCCGACCTGACTGCTTCGAGAGAATCTCCAGGACGCCGCGCCTGCGACGATTCATTTCTCCCTTTGTCCGACGCGAATATTCTACCTCCGTTCGAGGAGGGAAAAGTACTCCGCACGAGCCGAATACACTCGTGTTTGCTTATTTATGTAGGCCGCCTAAAATCATGTGCGTGTTATCTGCGAAGAATAGACACGATTCGCGATAAATCTTCTTGGCGACGCGGAGAGGTATGTCTAATGATTCAACGCTCGACTGGTCGATTTATGCTCGTTCCTGCGGTAGCGTGATGGAAAGTGGAGGGTGTATGTTTTAAAGATACTAATTAATTGTTGATATATAGCGCTGGGATAAATTATCGTAAATTGTTGGAGCAAGTCCTGTTCGTCATGCAAGAATTATGTATTACTTTTGTATTACAGATATTTCGTTGAGTTTGAAAGATGTACTTTGACGAAGATTGCAGAATTACTGTTCGTTTCGATAGTTGCAATACTCTTTTCTATGTGCCGATGACTATTCGAAGAGAAAACATTTAAACGAAAACCATTCTATTTAAACGGTGTTCTAAGGAAAAAATATATATCCTTTAATATTTAAAAAATTGGCGAGTATTCAATAGTGAAACGCAGAAATTAGGTATTCGGGATAGCAGAACAGTGTATTCGGATACTTTAATACTCTTACAGTCGGCTGATATTGCAAACTATAATAATGTTCGGTGTATTAGAACGTGATATATGTGCTGTCCACCAGTACTCGAGGTAGAAATTTACTGTGTCGCTTTGGAGGATTCTGCATATCCTCTGGCATCCTAGGGAAGGACTTGTAAATCACCCAACTGGGCCGAAAGTCAGGGGTGCCTTTCCAGACGCGTACGGTGTTTGTAGAGACAATGTTGTCTCTTACACAATATTGAGTCACGTTATATAAAATACTATGAATTACCATATATTTTCTTATATTCTTTTTTTTAACTTCAGCATACTTTTGCGATTCGCCTAAAGAGTTTCGTTGTGCTGCATCCTCAATTGAAATTCGCGCGGAACATTTGCTTTCGAGAAATATAAAAAATTGCGCTGACAAGAATAGGAAGAAAATTGAATAAGACTTTGGATCCTGCGCACATAATAGAGATTTTATAGAGTTTGCCATCAGCACAAGGCTCGGCTGGGGTTGAACAGGGTTAATAGAGCTTAAGCAAAGTTAGTTTGGATTAACTAATCAGATTAATGTTAAATAACAACTTTGCTTTGAACTTCGGTCTTCGCGTATATTCTATTCCGCGATGAAGCTGCTGCTGTGCTGACAAATTAACTTGAGCAATTTAATTTTCGAATGTGTGGCCTTCGATTAATTTCTCATCTTGCTGATACATAAAATTAAAGTAACCCAGTTTAAAAAAAAATGCGAGCTTACAGTCTTTCTTGCGACTTCCGAGGGAACCCTTTTACGGAATCAAATGTTCATAAGTGTATTAATATATCTAATATATCTAAAGTGTATTAATATATCTATATCATAGTTATATAGGTACATTGCAAATATATTGTGTACAAAAGGGAATAAAATATTAATTGGAGACACTTAATTAGAATAAATCGTAATGAGGGGGAAAAGGAGCACGAGGAAGTTGCAGTCAAACGATTTGATAAACTTTCGTCGTATATCAGAATAACTAGGGATTGATTTTTAAATGATATATAGTACGTGCCAAATAATTGCTCTCGTCATCAATTTACGCTACCATACGATACGCCGGAAATAAATAAACGAAGGTACACGAAGAATGATAGATTATACCGAATTGCAATAATATAATGTTTTCACATTTTGAGTGAAAAATTAAATGGAGCGAATATAAAAATAAAATAATATATTACCGCATAATACATTCTAAAATTTCACGAGTTCACGTGAAATTCACGTTCAACCAGTAATTTACAGTCCCGATTCCTTTGCGGTTCGTGCCCATTAGAAACAGAGGAAATTGCGTTTTCTACAGGAACAAAACGAAATATCCCCCCCCTTTCCTCTGCCGGAATCTTTTGGAAAATGACACCGCCATTATTCATCGGGACGTAGCGTAAAGAAAGATTTCCCGCATTATCTTTTAATCCGTTTCAACCTAATTAAGTAACTCGCTAACTGGATCCGCCCGGGGTATTCATATCACTTGCAAAATATGCCGGCCACGCGGAACGAAAAACGAGAGAAAAATCCGGCCGCCGCGCAATTTTAAAACGCGAACCGTGAAATTACCGTCGAACTTTTAAATTACGCCCGAAAAGCGCTCGCTGTTCGAGCGTGTAATATCGGATAATAGATAATTTCATTGAGCGGACGGAAGGGTGAAAAATCGCTTTTCGTCAACGGTCCGCGTTTCACGACGGAGGAGTTTCCTTTTCTCCTTCCCCAACGGAAGGGAGGGGGCAGAGTCGAAGAAACTGAAAGCCGGGGACTAAATTCTGATTCTGCCCCTCGGTGTGCCGTCGCATCTCGAAATGGACTTGAAAAGACACGGCCGTGCGAAACTTCTTGCTTGGAGCTCTTTGTACTCCGTTCCGCTCTCGTATTTCTCATTTTTTTTTTACTTTTGACGCTATGTGTTTTAACATTCTTCTCTCGCGCGTTGTAGGATGCGGTGTAATGTAGGTTCAAGGAATACGCATGAACTCTGCCGATCACACCCTGCTCTTTTGTCAAATTTCTTCTCTTGCATTTATTGTCGATGCTAATCTGCACAAGCGTCCTTTTCGTTCGTTTTCTGGCTTTCGACTGACTGCCGTCTCCTCGCGGCGCTACGTACATCGATTTAACTACGCAACACGCGTCACAATATGAAATATGCCCCGAGTTCGCCAATGTCCAGACAATCGACACAGATTTTCTGTTCCGGTTACGCGCACGCTGGAAACGTCAAATGCTGGGAAAAAATAATTTTCTACTTTCCTCCGCGACAGTATGTATTGACTGCTGTGTTCGCGAGAATTCGCACGCAAGAGGCAAGTTTTCTTCGCGCGCGTTTCAAAAACGTCCGCGAACAACAGCGACACGTTAATTACTTGTTTTCCACCAGCCCTCTTCCAGCGTTTACTGCCGGATAAAGCGAACTCGGCCGCGCGAATTAGTTTCACTAGGATTAATCGTGTTCGCGGTTAAAGTAACCGCAGGATTTCGGTGGTCGCTTGTTGAAACGCAGCAATCTCTCGATGTTCGTCGCTGGATTTTAGACGTTCTGCTCCACACGGGGGAGAAAAATGGAATATCAGTTTCGTTTGCGAAGACCGCCCGGTAGATTCTTTCATTCGGGACTCGTCGAACCTCTTAAATAATTGTTCAAGTGCTTGAAATGCGGAATCGAAAGTGGCTTGGTAAAATTAAATTAAAACTAATATACATAAATAAGCGGGGTGATTACTGCAACCTGCGTGCAGATTCGTGTCGAAAGTTCAATAGTAAAGTAGGAAACATTGTTCCCACCTTGGAGTTCGGGATTTGCTCAATGGTAAACCGACGTGTTGTAAACCCCGAAGTTTTCGCAGGCAGAAGGCAAGAATAGTTTTTCACAGTTCTCAAGAACTGACGCGAGAATTCAAAACCTTCTCCCGAAGTTTCGATCTTTGGTATCGTGTACAGAAAGGATATCGTTGCAGCCTTTCGCTGTCGAAAGCGAAGATAGGGGAGCGAAGAAAACTACTTCGGGAAAACGACGAAAGCCAGTTGGTTATTTCAACAAGCCCGTCTTGACAATATCTGTACTATAAAAAAAAAAATCACCAGCCAAGTTTGCCACCACTGATCATTAGTTCCACTATATTCGACAGAATTATTCGTCGCTAATTTCGTGAATAAGTGAGACACAAATGTATCATCGATTGCTCGGACCGAAAAATAATTAGGCCTCTACGTTTGCGAGCGATAAATTGTCTTGCGGTCTTGCGTGTAGGTAATTAATAAGCAGGCAATCTTGGAAATAATGAAGCTGGTCAACAGGCTGTTTAATCTTCGGAGCAATTAATCGCCACTGAATGCAGCAAACCTGGAAGCTTCGTTACGTTCAAGTAGCGAGCCATTCAGTCCTGAAAACAATTGAACCATCGAGTATCATTTAGCGTGACCAATTTTCATTTAATCTCAAAGCTAATCGGACATTTAACTGTCAATTAGTCAGCAATCCATCAATTGTCTGTCACCGGTGACTCTGCGCTGAATTGGCCTCCTTATTCTGAATCTAGCAAGCGATCGACATTCGCAGTATCGTTCGATATCCATTTAAATATCAAATGGAATTATGTGGTATCGGTATTATCGGAAGCAATCATGCTCCAAATCTGTCAATTCCTTCAGCTTTGAGATTCAGATAGTAGGCATTGTCGCATTGGAAGTAGGGTAGTTTGAAATTAGTTTCCCCGTTATGTCAGAGTGTACCATGAGTCACTTGTGACTGAATAGATCGTATGGCTCCAGTAATTAACTGGCGCGTGTAAGTACCGTAGAATAGAATTCCCATTCCAATTTATATTAATGGATGGTGTCAATTGTTAACACGTGACCAACAATTTATAATTATAATATAAAGTCGTTCTGAATTATTAATCGAATAAAGTGTATAAATAATTAAGTCAATTAATTAATGTATATTAGTTCATAGATGCTTTTGTAGTATTAATGATATAATCTTTTCGGTATAATCAAAATATATAAATCGTTCTTCATCAAATCATCAAATTATTCTACATACCTTGCATCTCTCTTCGCAAACGAATCATTAACAAATTAATCAATACTAAATAACCATATTTCACTTGTTTCTTGGAGTTTGCTCGCGTGCTATAATCTGGCTAAGACGTCGTATGCATATTACACAATAAACAATATATCAAATAAAATTCATTCTTTCTTCTCGATACTGAACTATCCTCGACGAATTTTACGCCCTCACCTGTCGTGCCTTCGCGTGCGTTTCAAATATTACAATTTTATACTCGCAGTAATTACTTTGGCTACACGTATGTCGTTTGTGGCGCAGAAAGGAAGTAAACCCCGATTTCGAAGTTTAGCCGCCGTCATATTTGACGTATCAGATCGTCACCGAAATGGAAACATTTATTTAGAGACGTGTCGTTCATATTTGCCCCTAAGTAATTTTCTGCGGCTGTTCTCGCAATATCTGATACATCTAAATCGATGCCGAATATCGTTTTCTCGTGGCGGCGTTGCATCCGCGGGGGAACCGAATCGATAAAGGCACCCGAGGCAACGACGGCGACGCTAGATCCAAGGGAAACGACAGGAAAATAAAAATAAGAAAATACTTTGCGGCGTCGTGTCCTCCTCCGCGGCTGCTTCGCGTCGATACCACGATACATCGATCGAATGTAATTGGTTGTTATTCCGCGATCCGATATCCACGAATCTGAGCTCTCGAATTACTCAGCATTGCGTAAACTTCGGCTTACAGTTGTAAATATGACTCGCCAACATTTCCGTGCATATTATATAACAGCAGATACGCTCATCATTCGTTTAATACTTTTCGACTAAATTTCTGACTCAGGGTGAAAGAGATGTGAACCGCGAATACAACTAAATACAGATAATTAACTGAAAGTAATAAATGGTAACCTAACAATGCTCTCGCACTTTACACCGATGCACCATACGCACGCATACGATCAAGAGACCCCCCCCCCCCGCCTTCTCGTACTAAAAACCAGACTATCCAACTACAGCTGCTCCCAAATCGATACATCTATCCACGGTGATCGAACCCCCCATGCCACCAATTTATTACCATTAAACTTAACAAGCCTCTCGCTCGCGATATTCCCTCGCCGGCGACGCCGTTCGCATAAAACACAAAGCTGGGCCGTCAAAAACCGAGCGCCGTCTAATTAAAAAATGCACGCGCCCGTAACTGTGCCTCGCCCGTTTACACATACACGCGCGTACTTTGGAAAAGCAACAGACAGGCCAAGCCAGCGCCGGTTACGGCGCACCGCAACCCTTTTCCCTCGCGATTCATACGTTTTTCCACACAGTCGAATTCCACGATCTAGTCACGGCCTCGTTCACAGGCGACCCTTCGTTGAATTCGCGCGACAACGAAATCCGTCATTCCCATCCATTCGTTCATTCATCCGTCCCGTCCATCCATCCATCCATCCACGCGCGCGAACCATTCGTCCCCGGGTTCATTCTCTCGAGCAGCTCGAACGCGCGATCCCGTGGGCGACAGGCTGATAATTATTCGCCGGGAGCAAGTCGGCTGACGAGCCAAGCAACGAAATCTCATTTTCATCCGACGCCGGGCGTGTCGTCATCGACGTCGGGACGCGTCGCCGGAACTGAGGGCCACGGCAGTCGGTTCGCCTCAACGACGAACCTTTCACCCGGCGATACGGTGGAACCGAGTCGACGATGTTCGAGGTGTGCACGACGGACGTGGTGGCGGACAACGCGGCGGCGTGGAGCGGAGACGCGGCGCGAGACGGCCTCGAGGAATGGAAAATGCGAGGTTGTAGAAAGACGGAACAGCGAGGGCGAACAGGATGCAAATTAAAGGGACTTCGTTAGGCAGTTGCGATAATTGGTACGCGGCACCGAAAATGGTCGGCCCGTTCTATGGGGACGGTATATTTTTCGCCGAGTGGAGGAGGGGGCACGGGTGCACGATGGAAAGTCTCGTTTCGTAACGGGGAGGGAAAAAGAACTCTCGTCGAATAACGCCGGCATTAACGCCGGCGGAGGCATCGCCGTGGACGATTTTTATTGTGCCCCTCGCGCAGGAAGTTCCCGCGGGGTGAATTGCAAATTGTACAGGACGCCCTGGGGGAAGACGGTCCATTTATAGGATTACGGTTACTGTTAGCGGCGGGACTTGGGCGATAATTGGGATAGTAGTTACGGGATCTAACAAAACGTACACGCGTTAAAGTTTCGTACGAAGTCAGGTATATTTTATGGGGGGGGCGTGGCAAATCGATGCGAAGCACTGGTTGCAGTTTTCGCGACTGTATCAATATTGTGTAGGATATTGATATTTATTAATAATTTTATGACAAAAACTTAATTTAATAATCTAAAGCTGCTCTTAAACTACTATGCGCACAAAAGGAAACGTCTTTTCTGTCCAAGTCGTCATTACCACCTGCCCTCTCGATCCTTCTCCCGATCGTCGAACGTTTTTGTCCCCCCGACGCTTCCGCGTGCCACGCTGCCACACTTCGCAACGCACACACACACACACACACATATACCCACAATTGTTGCTGTATGCATTTGTGACACTGCAAATAAACGTACCACAGTTTTCGTAGGTCGGAGTGTTTACTGTAATTCGCGCAATCGCAGCGCGTGTGTAAACGAAATATAGGAAAGTATCTTAAAAAAAAAGTCTTCTCTGACTATAATGTTAGCAATCGGTGCTTTCTCGGATGCATAAGATTCGTTCGCAAGAAACATTCCGTAACCCTAGCTTTCTACCTGGCTTCAATTTGAGCCGGCTCTGCGATGAAGAAGAAAACTCAGAGGAAATAGAAAACAACGGCGAAGCGAAGCTAATCGCGGAATCGTGCAGTAACATCGGTCGAAGGCAAAACGCTGCGCGGAAAGTAACGCAACTAACGAGAGGATTGGAAATGGTGAAAGTTTCGAACGACGCGACGGACGAATGATGTTAAAAACGTAAATGGAAAACAGTTGTCTCGAGCAAAACGGCTTGCCGCTGTGCGCGGCTTCGTTCGACTTGCGGCCAGAGGAAATCGGCGGTGCTCGCGGTTACAGAAAATTGGTGCTGCTTGCGTTCGCTGAAAAATTACCGCTCATTGCGGTTACGGAGCAATTAGTTGTACTTATGGTTACAGAAAGATTACAGTCGCTCGCGGTTTAACGAACAAAAGCGCAAGCGGCGAGCGAAATTTACAGCGGTGCTATTTGCCCTCGTGCTTTCGCAACAAATTTCGTTAAATCCCGGCAGGCGTTTGCTCAATTACAGAAGCGTTCGAACCCTGTATTAATTGTTTTCCTGATTGGATTTGTTTCGGTGGAGACGGTTCGGAATGCATCTTAGTATTCGATTTATGAAAAACTTTTTTCTATAAACCATTCAGTTAATGTTCTTCTTGGGGGAAAAAGTTTGGCTCGCTTAACAAGAGAGATTTCAATTGACAAACTCGAGCCACAAAAGAAGGCCAGTTTATTTTGTTCAATTGTTCGATACGATTTAACTAAAAGATTAATCGCGCCAGATTAATTATTCTACTCGTTGCATTAACGCGGTGTGCAACGCAGCCACGGTAATACCAATTACTGTTCACGGGAAAGAATTGAAGTAATTAAAGTAATTACTTTATAACCGCGAGGGCAGCAGAATGAAAAAGCATACAAAGATCCAAATTAACGCACAGCTGTAATGCATTGAGGCGTTCGCAACAAACCGATCGTTTCCATCTGTAATTCGGATAAAAAGAAATTCCGTCTAGCCTGCGAGGTTTATTGAACGAGACAGATAAATAACGCTGTCCGCGCTTCGACCGTCGAGAAGACGTTTTTAAATTCATACCCTGGACGATTCAGCGGAACGTGAAATACTAAACCAATTATCCCACCGCAACGATCTACTCGCGATCAAACAACTACGCAACCACCGCAAACTTAAATCCCAGTCGCTCGAATTTTTTCATGCCTTCCTTTTTTTTTCTTTTACCTTACCCACCCGCTTTGCGCCGCATAATCCTCGCGTTCAAAGAAACGGGAACGCGAGCGCTTAAACTTTATAGCGAGACAGGCTGAATAAATCAGGGAACAGCAAATGAAAGCGCCATTACGACGAGCTTGACGCGCGACAGCTGAAATATTCAAACGAACCGCAAGTTCGACGAGCACGCGGATCCGATGTCGAATCTCGTTCGGGAAGATAATTTGTCGGCGGACAGCAAACACCCAGCTCGCCAGTCTGTTTCACTGGGTTTTCGGGCGACCGTTACCGAGCCGGGCCAAATACGTTTCCCGGGGATTAATAATTAAGACCGGGCACACAGACGCCGGTGAGAATTCGCTGATAAATCAACGGGCGATGATATTTCGGTGTCGCGTAACGAAATGGACTTTCCGTGCTTTCCACGCAGGCCTCCCAGTCGTCGCGTTTGACAACACTTTCCACCCGCAACGTTCCAAGTATCGAATTCTTATACGGATCATCGAATTGCGAGTGAAACTGACCGCCTATGGCGGTGTTGGATGACCAGCCCTTGAGTCACCGATAATATGTAAGGCCCGCGGATCCTGGCCTAGTCGGAGTCGATATTATGCACAGAGGTAGTAGTCAGCGATACGACTACTGCCAAGTGCCAGACTCCGCGTTGGCTATGGCGACGCAACAAGGGCTAAGGTCAACCTTCCCCCCTAAAACTCTTGCAAGACAATGCAAAAACGACGAACGTGTAAAGCTGCTATTATTACTCCTTTTTATTACTCCCAAAAACTATGCAAATCAATGCTGGAGCGTAGAAAGATGTAGAAGCGTGTAAAAAGATGTGTTAGATCTATCTACACGGTCTCGACAAGAATTACTCCGTTTGCACTCTGTTATTTGTCAATTCGACTTCTACGTCCGACGATCGATGCAAGAATGCCATGCTGCATCGTGATCGCCAAAAAGGACGCGTTGTCGGGGTTTTTCCAGGCGCCATGGCTTCAAGGGCCTCGCTCGCGTATTTCCCTTCAGCCTACGGTGTCCTGTGGGTACGTGCGCTATCGGGCCCCGCGCTGACGTAACCCAGATGCCCAGCTACGGCGCTCGCAGCAGAAAATCCCTTACACTCGTAATATATATGTAAGATAGATATTAAAGGAAAAATATAAAATTCGTCAACTGCAACAAGTATATCTATTTCTACGCCAATACAATGGTATGGGTACAATCAGTACGCTCCAGTCGATCGTTTCCCAAAGAGTGCCCCGTCGTTGCATTCTTGCCCACCAAGAAGGCGCGCCCCCCGGTCCCACGACGCAGTGCCTTCAAGGGTCTGCTTTACGACCCCCAAATGTTTACGGGCCCAGCTCGACTATCGACCTCGTGGTGACATTTGCCAGACGAATATGCAAGGCGCTCGAAAACCTCGGGTTTTCTTACATTAGCGGAATACCAATTGCACTTAGAATAGTGTAGGATTGGAAATACTGCGCGAATGTTTAGAATGATTGCGATGTATGAAAGGTACGTTCCGAGCTGAGTACTTGAGAAGGTCGTGTGTATGTGGGGGTACAGTGGCCCAAGGGTTCGGGTGGTCGGGACCGACCATCACCGAGGGATGACTGCGGGGGTGTATCCTAAATGAGTGAGAGCAAACGAGGAATAGAATGAAAGAGAAACTAAGAGTGAAAGAATATAAAGAATGAATGAGGCAGAGCTAAGGGAGAGTGAAGAGAGAGTGGAAACAGAGCGTAAGGAAAAGTATCGTGTGTTTGAGTAACGTCGTGTGTCGACGTGTTAATAATAAAGCTAGTGTTTTAATGAGTAACTGAAGTCTTATTACACCACCTGTCCTCTAATGACAACTACGTGGGATTTACAAAAAATAACTTCTACAATAGTTTTGGACACGACGCATACCGTCGCTCCGTCGCGCAAGCTCGTCACGGCATTCTTACATAAAACTTCTTTGCAAAAGTAATTGTTCCACGCGATTTCGTTTACCCCGGAATCCAACAGCGGCTTCTTACCGAGGGAACTTTCGCGGCTGGTCTCCAACCTCCGCAAACTCGTACAACTATGAAATCATTGATAAGTCTGTTGCGCGCGTTCATATTTTATTTCGATTCGTAAAATAATTGAACGCGGTCGGAACTTCGGTTGCAGCGGTTTCTGCGCGTGCTACACCGGCAAAAACTGATATTATTAACTCTCCGATAGTTAGTGGACTTCGTATTTGCCAAGCAAATTAGTAATGCATATCGAAACTGCGCAGCATTCGTTCCGCGAAAGGGATGCCAAACTAATTCGACACGTTCACCCAGCAACGTACATACACGCGTACACGATAATGGAGTTTCATCGGAAATCGGCACAGCTTTTGCACCAATGTTTATCGCAACGTTTCGTTCGTACAAAGACAGAGAGAGAGAGAGAGAGAAATCCTGTCGAACAATCGGCAAATCGATGCCAATGGTAACCGCCGTCTGAAGGATCCAGCACGCGGTAGCAAGCAAATCGTGGACGCGTCAGTCGTCGCGACGGAGGGATAAGCAACAGAGGGACGTCAACGTTGCTGAACGCGCGGAGACAAGGCGGCTTATCGTCCTATTTGCACACATAAAGCGCTATTTCGCTATCGTCTTCATCCGGGGGGGCTCAAGATATGCAAATTCTCGTCGCAAGCTTCCGAAAATCCGCGCTTAAGTTCCGCGAGCGTACGAGGCCGTTTAACAGGAACTTTCGCGGAACTTCGGCCGCGTCCCCGTGAATTTTCACCGTGAACTCACGCCGGCGTGAACTTCTTTTGCTCGCCGGTTTTCGCGGAAGCACGCCGAATTATGCAGCCGTCGGTCGCGAATTCCGACAATTAAACTCGCGTGTGCCCCGGGTCGAATTAAAACGGCCAGAGGAAGCGCGGGGCCCGCGGCTGCAGTTCCTCGTTCCGCTTTGACTTAATGAAATTGAATCCAAACGTTGAATTCGTCGGTCCAAATTGAATTCCGCGCGAACACCAGCCCCGCCTACGCTCGATTTCATTCCGATCCGAAGTGTTTTCCTATCCTCTTACGAAGTTATTCTTCTTATCTGCCTGGAGCCCTGTTGGCTGTTACCCGGCATTCAAAGCTACAGCTTCGTCCTTTTTCCGCGTCCTCGATCGGCGTCGCTCGACGGCGGTAAGTTCGAATGAATATAATTGGAACGATAATTCTCGATTCTCGATTCTCGCCGTCGAGTATCCGCGAGAAAAATTCTTACTCAGTATTGCCCGAATACTGTTCCACTGCATTCGCGATTGACCCAAACGTGACGCACGTCGACCCGAAAGATTGCGCACAGTAAACTTTCGATCGCAACGTCGAAGCTATCCTCCGTTACGCACAAGCTCGTACAATTCAACGGATAATCGCAGCATTATTATAATAAAAAGCGAAGCTTCCCTGCCAGGAATTACTAACGCCCCGATGATATACCGATTTTCAAACGTTTCCATTCCGGCTTGCGTAGACCCGAACGATCCGCAAATGGGCGATAATTGCGATACCAAAGAACCACCTAAAGCCTCGTTACGCCGTTTCTATTCAACCACAATACCACCGACGAACCAAAGTAAAATCAATAACGCGGCCAAGTGCAGCCTGCGAGCCCCGTCGAATCACCGCTTCGGGCTTCAAAGACGAGGATCTAAACCGTGAAGGAGGAAAGTACAGCGTCGCGTTGCCCGACCCCTGACAGCAATCTCCGAGGCTACGACCGTAAAAAAAGACAAAAAAAAACACACACACACAGAAAGACAGGGATGGAAGGAAAAGTTACAATAAAAGAAGCAACGATCCCTTCGAACGCGAGACGCGGTATTGAAATTTTCCTCGCGATACCTCGGCGAACGACCGTTTCTCAGCTCGGATTCGTTGTCGATCGGTCAACGTGGCGTCTCGTTTCCCCCGGCAAGATCGAAGCGAGCCATCAAATGGCCCCGCGGATACTGCTGACGCCGCAATAAAACGTGGAACAATAACCTTTTTCGCCCGACGGATACGCGCAAATCGTCAGGTAGAAGTACCTACGCGTTTCGCGGCCGTACGGGGAAATGGAACGGGGGTCGAAAGGGGACGCGGCCCCTCGAGAACGGGCACGGAAGTCCAGGCACGAAGTGCACTTCCTTGTAGAACGCTTGGGAAAAAAGGGGTGCGAGTGTGCACGGCTTGTCGAAGAGGCGTTGGCCGTGTTTCGAGACCTCTGGCCGCGGATCAGGTGTCACGGCGCGACTATATTCGGTAACGCGGAAGCTGAGTGTTTCCTGAGGAGACATCGGAACGAGCGAAGACGACGGCGAGAACGCGTTACCTTCGCGTTTCGAAGGCAATTATCCAGCGTCGCGTGGATCAACTCGGTTAGCGCGGCGAGGGTTGCGCGGTGAATTGAAAGTGTTGCTTAAGCCGTTCGACGAAGATTGCGGTGGACGTTCGTGCTATTAGTTCCGGATGTTCGCGCGATAAATAGTGGGTCTCCGATAGAATACGGGGACGGGAAACGATTCGCAGTGCGGCGATACGAATGAATTTATCCTATTCGCGAATCTGTTGGCGAGCGTTTCGAAATGGACAGGCGAGAATTCTTCTTGGACGAACTCGTTTGGCTGCGACGCGAGAGGGTTGCGGTTGTTCCAAAGGCAGAATCAATTAAGAAAGATACTTTGAAGATTGTGCGATTACGGGCATACACAAATAAGTACGCCGAAGCTGTCCCTGCATTCAGCGTTGAGTTGAAAGCATTACATGGTTCGAGTTAAAATGTGATATTTTAATTTTGTTTGAAGCCAAATACGTATCGAAATGAATTCATCACAATTAATTCGGCTGCACTAATTGAAATAGTACTTGACAAGGCAACGAATATGTAACATAGATGTCTACATAAATATTAATGGGAAGACCCTGCTGTTTTAAAGAGATTGACAAACAGTTGCATAAATGAAATTCATTAGCGACTAATTTTATTTATACGCGATCTAGTATCAGAATACATCACGCGAACAATGAATTTCATAGGACCTAAGAGCGCAATACCATTTATATTTCCTTCGGTGATCCTTATTTCAGTTCGTTCCTTGAAATGAAACGACGTGTGGCGAAAAAGGAACGAATTAAGCGAATTAAGCGTGCACGATACCCGAGAGATCGTGCTAGACAGGATTAAATGCATGCAAAGACAATCTATGACATTTATTCTTTCACTTTGAGCAGCTTAATAAGATTAGTTGGCAGTTTGCAATAGCGCATCAATTATTCCTTGTGAAGCATTTACTTGTCGATCGAAGTACGGATTTCGAACGGGGATAAATACATTTGTATTAAAATATCCATCCGTAAATCTCGTACTGACGTTTCAGTTAACCTGACCGAAAGCAGAGACCGGAATACTTTCTTTCTTTACTTATAACGTATCATGGAAATTATTGTATTCGAGGAGAAACGAAGTGTAACAGAATGTCGAGATATCGAACGGTTCATTTATATAGAATGTTTGGAACCGATCGAAGCGTGACTTTAACGATATCGCGTGAGCCACTCAGTTTCGAAGTTTCAGATAAGAGATAACAGACATAATACGAAAGAGAACTGAAAATTGAAAAATTTTCGTCGAGGTTTCAGCTTATAAATAAGAACACAATTCTCCGTCACTCTGATAACAGAAATAATTGACCGAAACAGTAGTTTCACCTCGCATTCTGCTACCTAAGACAATAAACGAACACATTTTCTTCGATCGAGGGCAGTTCAGGCACCCACCTACAGGCTGTACTAAAGATAGATTCGAAAGTACACCTTTGACAGTGGTCCATGAGAATATCCTTTCACAGGTGAAGTACAAGGTAATCGCGAGCGCGCGTCGCTGAAAGCAAATAGAAAGCCAAGGATATTCCACGTGTAACCGCGCAACTAACGTTAACAGAAACCACTGGATGATATTATCGGGAAACCCTTGGCGGTGGAAAATTATTAGAAGTTATCGCGGGACAATGCCCGCCCCCCGAGACGCGAGCACCTCTTTACACGCACGAGAATTAATTTCCCACATTCTGTTGAGAATTCAACACCTCGAGCTTTGTAATTTAATCGAGTCGTCAGCACATCCCCCAATGGAAAATCAATAGGTTATCCGGCGCGCTTATTTTCCTCTTGTCCGCGCCAGCGATTCGATGAAGAGGATCCTAAAGAAACGTTGGAGTTGGTCGAAATTTTCAGGAAATTCCGTGGAAATTCGTTACCCGAACGATCTTCCGGGCGGAACGGTTGGTGTTGCTCGGTGAGCGTCGAGACGCGTCGAAGGGTACCAGGACTCGTGTACACACGAGAAATTAGGTCGTCGTGCGAGATTGCGTGCAAGAAAATAGGTGTCACGGATTGGAGGAACCGGGCGTTGGAAATTTTTGTTCAGGACGGGACCGAATTAAGTTTCTCGCGAAAGTCTCGCGCAAATGAATCGAATTGCTGATTGCTCGAAAATTTGGCGTTCCTCAACCTACCAGGTTTGGATGCAATGTCTGATAAACAAGTAGAATATTCTGCGAATTGTTTGCGAAGTTGAAGAGGATCGATTCTAGAGCGTTTCATTTTTAGAGCGATAACAGATATTAGTACCAGAAATATGTACGTAAATGTAACTCAATTGGTTGCACCGTCATACCGTACAGTTTCATGTTTCAGTTATCGTCATTATACTAAAAATAAGTAAAAACAAATAAGTGAATAAAGTGGGAACAATCGTGAAAGTTATCCCTTCTGATTATACGGGCTATCCTATTGTGCCGATGAATTTATACCATTAAAAGCGACAGGAACATAAATGTTCTACTTTCGAATAATAATGTGGATGGAAATGCAATTCAAAATTTTCATAGGCGATAAACAGGCACGGTTTTTCCGTAATATACTGAAGACACGTTGTTTATTCGTCGTGCATTAAACGAACGTGTAAAACACGAACAAAATTATACAACCGTGCAACAATTTGAAAAATATATTGAATAATATGAATAATAATGATTGTTTCATTCGAAAATCCTGCGCCGCGGTATTGTTTGATTGTAATTGATTTCTGCCGCGTTTTCATTAAGGTAACAATTATTCTCTTCAGATTGCGTATTAATGGAAAATTAAAATTATAGGGTACCGCAATTACGCGATGCCAGAGCAGCGTGTTGTACCATGATTAAAGGTAGTTAATATATTGACATCACGGATTATTCCAATTACGTTTTATCTGGTATAATACTGCGCCCTATACATATGTTGTTGCACAATTTTAAATTGACCTGTCACGTTTATCGTTGTCGCGTATAATAAGTAATAACTGTCGTAACATTAACGAGATATTAAAAAAATGATTAAATCACGATACGCTCGAATATATTAAATTTCATTCTACTATATATTTCCTCGCTTTATTTTCACATTTCACTAATTCATATTGAATTTAACAGATTTGCGGTTGAAATTGAAAACACCACGGTTCAACATATTTTGTCCATGAAATGCGTATATTTGTAACTAGTTATAAAAAATAGAAACGATCGGAGATTCAGGTAGAAAATTTTCGATTTACTCTTTACGAGATACCCGGGAAATAAATAACGAAGCACTTGAATATTTAAAGTCCACGGGATTAATGTTAATTGAAAATTTGCAAAATAGATTGATACGTTTTGAACATAAATACATCAATGTCTGGTGGACAGCATTATCTATCTCGTTAAGCGTAGTTCATTATTTTCATTTTCATCTTGTTATTTATGTTTGTGTTTCTCCAATCGTATTGTACTTTCATTTAATAACATTTAACAATCTGTCATAACGTCAGCTGTAGAGTAACGAACAAATATATTCGCTACTTTTTACGTCTTAATTAGAAATATGTTTCTGGTGTGCTTGTTATTCAGTGTGTTAAATATTTTAACTAATTCCCCCGGCAAAGCGCTCGAGTACATTTTTCTATTTGTATTCTTACGTACTCCGCCCGTAATATACGGCGTGTACATCAGTAACACCATGAAGGAGGGCAGGGCATTTACATTCGTAGGAAGTTTTTAATTAACTTTAGTTGCTCCGGTCTATTTCAAGGCTTTTCAGGTCAAAGCAGTGGCAGGTAATTGGAACTAACTCAATTAACGGATGATCGTGAGGGAAAAGCGCGAAAGAACGTAACGCTAAAACTTAGAATGTAAATGGGCTGCGCCTTATACGGCCTCAAGTATGGAATTAATCGTTACTCAGTTATGAAGTCATCGCAGCGAATGAAATTGGACTATCGATCAATAATTTCGGTAAGCCAGTCTTCTCGACGCAACAAAGGTGTAAGTAATAAAATTAGCGGTGTCGCAAAATACTTCAGGCCACTATATTACTCTATATTTTTAATAACGCACTTTCTATTGTTTCTAGAAAAAGAACACAACGCGCTCATAATTCTTTTAATTCCACTATTAAAGGAATATCTTTCGAAATCGTCTATCTGTATCACAAATCAAAACGATATTTTATATCCCGAAAACGAAAGAAATATTCAGAACGTACTCGCGAATTTTTACCAGGCGAGATGGAGGATAGAATAAGAATGCAGGCGCTTCCAGTTCCTTAAATTTCGTCGTCTGAATAAAAGCTAGGCAAGTTCAGGATATCGCCGCAATAAAATCAACCCTGCGGCATACCGTGAATGTACTTATCGTTAACATAATTGGCTTCTTATTAAGCAATTTCATCGCCGAACCGCTGTATGAGAGGATTTTTCTCCGAACCTCGAACGGATAAGCCGAATACGCCGGACATTTAGCAAAGAAAAAAAAAGGGGGGGG
Source organism: Nomada fucata (assembly GCA_948146005.1). Classification (NCBI taxonomy): domain Eukaryota; kingdom Metazoa; phylum Arthropoda; class Insecta; order Hymenoptera; family Apidae; genus Nomada; species Nomada fucata. Next base: position 8,110,976 of record OX411275.1, on the reverse strand, counting down.
GGAGAAAAAAAGAAGCAGAAAAATTCAAACGTGATATTCCGGGATTAAATAAATTTGCATAGATATGGGACGGACCTCTAGAGAGAAAATGGTGAGTTCACTTGAAAACCGAACAAAAAATCGTAAATAGGCTTATTACGATCGTAGGCGCATGGTTTCAGAATTAAATCCCAGAATACTAATGGTAATGGGGAGGGAAAAAAAAAAGATCGGTATTTATCGGATGTCGATTAAGCTTGTCCAATTTCTTGTTTTTTTATTTATATTAAATTTGCATTACAATACACTGCCGACGATATGATAAACGGCACGAATATTTTTAGGCTTTTCACCCGTTATTATCGGAATTCGTACGAAGTGCGAGGTTTTATCACGCCCGCACGGGCGCGCTAATATTTATGAAATCTATTTAAATATTTATTGGGCGCCATAATGAATTTTGGAAGCGCCGATTGCTGGACAATGATTAAAATCTCCGAAAACATTTAACAACATATTGGGGGGGGGGGGGGAATACGATTACTCGATTGAACGCAAATATTGATTATATTCCCTTAGCAATGGTCGGAACACTTTCTCAAGCAAAATATACATCGGAGAAAACAGTGAGGACCTCGAACGGTTCTCGAACCGTTTCGATAAAAATAAATTTCATTGATCGCTCGAAACGGTTGGTCGAATTCCCGAAATGAATTCACAACGTATACCCTTTGCAAGTGTTTTCGCTTGAAGAAATAGACAAAAGTCGGACGATAAGCGCAGGTCACGAATTTTCACCCCGTTTCTCAACTAAAATTGGCTCACGATTATCGCGACGTGCGCCAATGCCTTAGTTCAATCTCAACAGCAACGTATTAAAACATATACCACATTGTATAAATCAAGCAGAACACCAGCAGAAACCGATACTTTGCTAAGACATTTGGCATTTGTTTCACGTGAATCGTAATTAGCGATCTTAAAAGGAAATCATTGCGGGAAATCATTCCCCGATCCACTTTATCAGTCGGTCGAGCATCGTCGAACGATCTTCTCTCTTTCTGTCTACGAATTCGCGAGATTCCAGAACGAAGAAGGTGCGCGGAAAAAGAGGAGCCTAACGACGGCGATTCGAAGGAGGGGAAGGAGGAGAATCCATTCGATTACGGGCAGCTTTACGGCGGGCCAAAGCTCTGTTCGTAGCTTCGATCACCGTGCAAAGCTCTATGGGAGTTCTTCGATGGTAGCGATAAGTCTTGGAACCGCTTTAGCTTGGTTCCGGTCTCGTAAATTAACCGGGGCGCAAGATCGTTCATTCGCAACCGTGAAATTTTAGCGACGCCCCCTCTGCGTACATCGAGGCGTAAAGTTCGGGCCTTATCTTTCGGCTGATGACACCGAAGTATGTCGACCAAACAAGGGGGTAGTGTATGGTGGTAGCACCTGTTTGCACGATTCTCGGTGGCGAAGGTTGAATGCCTGAAAACCGTGAGCGTCTGCTCTTGGTAATGGGTCTCGTTTTGAACGCAAACTGCCAGTACTGGAACCTATTGTCTCGTGGAACACACCAGCCACGCGAACATGCGTGTAATATGTCTGGTGAAGAATTGTTGAATTGCAATTTAAGGGATGATATTGGGGGATGGAATTTTCGTTTCGTTCGTGTTGCTGGTAGCATGGCTGTTTTATACATTGCACGGTAGAAACGTGTGTGCAAAAGAGTCTGCAAAGATGGTTCGGGTCGAGGCGAATTGGTTTTGAAAATACTCTTTTCTCGAATCGTCGAGTGATGTCGATTGAAAAGAAGTTCATTAATTTGGGCAGGTTCGTGTGAATTTATTTGACCCCGGAACTGCAAAGGAAGTTTATTACGAATTCCATGCCACATAGCACGCTGGCTCTTTAGAACACGTCGAAAATAATGAAAAAGTCAGTAAATTATTCTTCGCGAGTGTACTTCCCGAATATTGAACTAAAAAAACATAGAACTTTGTTCAACTACCATTCGCTTCCGGAAAATGAACGATACTTTTCAAGGTATATTTCTTTCCGTGCGAAACATGTCCGTACTCCAATGGAATATTGGTATAGTTGAGACTTTACATTAGTTCCTTTACATTATTACATAAAAAAAAACGAGTACGAGATAGATATGAAGAAAATTATTGTTTAAGTTCTGCAATCGCAAATACAATGCAGCAAGTATGCTGAATATCTTGTCGGGTAAGTATCTTGTCTGCTAATCAGTCGGTCAGGAAAAAGTGAAGAAGACAACGGCGGAAAGGTGATAAGGTTGATTGTGCAAAGGCAAAGAGGTGCGCTGGGCAAAAACGACACAAGCAAGAACCTTAGCGTTGAAACGCCTGCTCGTTTAACGCTACTAAGAAGTAACGTACAAATCTCATTGAACCATTGTTTTGCCGCTGTTTTACCATTGTGTTGGTACTGACTCATAATAAATTCATTGCGAACAGCGAACGTTTGTGCGTCCAAACCGTCCAATAGTATGTTTGACATTTTTTTAACGCAAAACAAGAGGCGTCAGCAATACCAGCATAAATCCATTCACGAGCTGATACAGACGTTCTCCTTCTGTCATGCAAAACGCATTGCGCTCTAATGCAATCAGTTGCTATTCAGAAAAACCGAGACATCGCATGACGAAATCGTGTCGTGAGAGTATCCCACGTTTCTCGTATCCATTTATAAATGAATTGGACCATTGTTGCTATTGTTCATTAAAACAAAAAGTGTTCACTGTGGATATTTGCAGACACGCGTGAACGACGCGCACTCCCAATGGAGGACGACAAGAATGAAACGCAAAGTAGGTTGGAATAATAGGCTCTTAAAATAGTTGAAAGTGTACACGAAGTGAGTGGAAATCTATAAACTTCATAGTATGGTGGAAACTGCATAGAAATACATAAATAGCAGTCGGTCGAAATCAATAGACATCATTAGAGGTCATTAAATATTAACAACGATCTACCAGAAATAAATTAATAAATACGAAAAGAATAAAAAAATTATGAACCAAACATAAATTGACTTTTGTCAATTGATACTGGCTTTCGATAATTTCTATTTATTTCTATTTATTTTCATTTATTCCTATTTATCCCCATTGATTCCCATTTATTGCTATTTGTATCGATTAAGTGAAAAAGAAACCAACCCCCTACCCCTAGGGCCATGGACACGGCCAATCCTTGGTAGCGCAGGGAAAATAAAGGAGAGAAATGGCGATATAAGGAAAGCTCCTTAAACGGTGCAACAAACCTTCCTTTGTGTCGTAATTAAAATCAGAATTACCGTCAAATGAGTCCAAGACATCGCGATACTTATCTCGAAACGGCGACATCGGCATTTGCTAAAGTTCGTAGGATGTGATGGTTGTTTTAAAGCGCAGCGTTCGTTCCGAATAATAAAATTACCATTCGAACGCTCTTAACGTTATCTTCGTTCAGATTAACGAAACACAGAAATTGGCACAGTCGAACTATAATAAATGGATCGCTTAATTTCACGCCGAATCGTTTCTTTTCAAATTATTTCAACGCCAATTCGGCGAATGTTTAAATTAACGAATTAATGTTCGCCCCGGTCGTCCTGTTGCGAAACGTGCACAACGAAACAAATCTGAGCACCCCTATTTCAACGAGCGATGGTGTTACAAAAAACTACGTATCCCTTGTTAGTGTTTTCCGCGATGCAAAGATTCGCTCTTTGCAGCTGCGAGCAGCAAAGGCAGAAACAATTTTCCACGGAATTCTTCTCGACAACGTATCCACGCTAATTAAACACTTACCCCTTAATGTGCCAATTACAACAGAGGGAGGTGTAAGTTTACTTTACCTTCAGAACGACCCCGTAAAAAATCACGTACGTACAACTTACTAATATTTTATCAAGTTTTACATAACGCGCCTGCGACTATTATCGCATCGTAATCCAGAATTCATCTTTATACGTTTACAATCAGTTGTAATTCACGGTGAATGTTCTACGAAGTATTAGCGGCGCACGCACGGCAGTATCACGCGAAAGGAGGTTAATTAAAGGATACGTCTGTTCATGGCAGAATCTATTACCGTTGTCCTTGTACACATCTATAGAATACGTCAATAGAAAGATAAGATTAATGTAAATCAATCGATCGTCCGTTCGAACAGTATCGCGAAGCGCCTGCTCGTTACGATCTCTAGCTACAGCATGACGTATAGATAGATAAATTTGTACTGGAGCCACGAAGCCAATCTATTCACTGGATCTGTATCGATCGCACGGAAACTGGGCGGGCAAGTTCAAGTGTTTATATTTCATTTCGCCTGTGTGCGATTACGGCAATTACATATGGACTGCATATGTCGTCGAATATTTTTATAATCGATCGCACGTTTAATCGCTTGCGCAATTGAAAGGCTTGCTAAACGGGCGAGCGATTGTAAGCGGCACGAATTATTTCTTCCAACGTGAACTACGTATAATAACAATAATACAACAACGGGTTCAATTGCGCGTAAGTTGTTACCAACGATCAGAGATCCATTCGTGGATTCGAAGAGGTCCATTGGTATTTTAAAAAATTCCTCGCGGTAATGGCATCGCAAGCTCTCCTCGCTCGCGCGTACCTTCGACACCTTCGTTTACAATTCCACGGAAGCGTTCGTTGAAATAACACGAGTCCCCCTTAAAAATCCTGCAAGTTCATCGATCGTTACTCGTACAGGCAACGTTCATAAATCTGTCATCGTAAGCCTCGTTTAATTCTCAATCCATTGCGCCGAATTTCGATCGTTAATTCGACCGCGGCATCCCGACACGGCTCCACGGAATCGGCAAAAGATCGTACGAAAGTGCGACGCGTATCGAACGAGCACGCGGGCACACAGTCATAAATAAAAACCGCAAATCCGTTTGGGAATCGATCTTACCACCATCGAGTCTTCTGGCGCGGCCAGAATTAATCGTATTTCGGCAATCGATCGACCCTTATCGTTCGTCCGAAATACATTTCTCACTGGCGTAACTCCTCAGTGTCCCGCCGATACAGCTGGTCGAACGGGCAACGCGACGTTCGGTTTATTCGTCGCCGAAGAAAACGATTCGCCAGAATTAATTCTGACCAACGGGACGAGCAACAGCAACAGCGCTCGTCCAATTGAACGGCGAACGAATATCCAATTACGGCGAAACAGATTCGTGGTTTTGCGTTCGGACCTGTACTTTTCTTCTTCGTTTCTTTGGAAGAAAAAAGCCAACAGAGGGAGGAGAAAATTTGGCAGGTTAGAAAATGCTGCGATCCGTTCCGCTCCCGCGACCCAATCTCCTTGGTTCCATCCTTGTTCCGTGAGAGATTCCTGTAATACGTTATATTCGGATCCGCGAATTTAAACCGAGCGTCGCGCACAGCTAGGCGAGTTCACGGTGTCGCCGTGGAGATCACTAAATCAGCTTTTGGCTGCGTATCTATCTATCGTGGCCCGGTTGTCTGTTTATCGCGTACGTGTGCAAGTGCGGTGCGGGTGGATGCACGTGCGTGTGCGGTTGTACGGATCGGAGGATGGCACCGATTTCAGTATCCCATGAAATATGTAGATGTTCGCAGTTACGTGGAAACACGATAGGCGTTTTTCCTTTTTATCGTTGAATTTTTCACTGGAACAATTGTCCCGCTTCGTGTTTACTACGGTCTAAGTAGCGACTTTTTTTTTTTTAAAGCTACGTTACACGGATTTTATTCATACGATATCGGCGGGATCTCCGGATTGTTCGAAGTGCTCGAGCTTTTTTTACTGCGGTGCTTCGATTTTTATCCGTTCGAAATTAGTAACGACCAATTCTTCGCGTCGAAATATTTCTGTTTCCGTCGTTTACGGTCCTATGGATCGCTTGCGTTGTTCGTCTTATATTTGGGTATATATGGAACATATTATTTGACAAAGTATCAGACTTTCGTGCTTCTAGCAAACGTTTACTTACAGTGGATCGCGCTGTCTTCCTTGTTCATGTTCGTTCTATTTTTAAATGGCTACTCAACATTTTTGTTCAACCCGACACGGTATTGTGTTAAAAGCAACGTTGGACCGCGAGAGATTAAACAGTCCATTAGTTCCTTGCTTTAAAAAGGGCACTGCGAGCAAGGGGCTGGAAGAATCATATCTCTGGACGGATGAAGAAATTGTTGCTCTCTCGTGATATTAGTAGGTTGTAGGTTAGAAGTAGGTTGTCGTGGGAGAATACAAAGGGTGTTCTATTTCAGTCGAGTAACATTTAACTTATTAAAAATATCAAACGAAAGATAAAATACACCCAGAGTAGCAGAAGGCATAAGACAATTATTCATTACGTAATTTCTACGTGAACACATCTCGCAACGAGTAATTAAAAGACGGGCGAGCAAGAATGAAACGTCGAGAGAAGTAGAATGTAAAAATGGTATATGTATCGTGGATTGTACTAATAATGAAACGTTCAAGAAGGCTGCTAAGCTGCCTCTGCAAAGTGCTTCTTTAATTAAAAATCTTTAACGTGTTATACCAGGTATATGAGGATCACTTGATGTATCCGATCAAAGAGTGTTACCGAATGCGCTATGGAAAATGCAAACGACGCGCGACAAAGGAAATCGAAGCCGATATATCGTCGGGTCAGGCGAAAGATTCATTAGAGATATTCTGTGACGAATATAAAACACGTGAAACAGAGGAAGTCGGAGTTAATAGATCGTTAGGCTCACGAAAGGTACGGCAAAGGCCTACGATCAAACGGGCGATAGAGAAGAAAAATTGTACGGGACGTTAACGAGTATGCGCATTAATTAAATTCTCATCGATCTGTAACGGTAGCTGCGAAAATATGACGATAAAAAGAGTAGGAACACCGCGACGAAGTTGCTGCGCACTTACTTTCAGGACAAAGCGGAATTAACTTTAACTTAATTTCCTTTTCCACGAGAACCCTCGCGAAATCGTAGAATTAAAACGCCCTCGTTCCAGTCTTTAACTTCAGTAGATACTTGCTAATCAAACTTCGTTTATTAAACAGTAATTGCCTCGCACTACCTCTCGACAACAATTATTGTAACATAATACAACCACGAAAGATGAAATATCCCCGTGAAATAAGTCACTAACGAATGATGTGACTGGCCATGAATAAAACAAGCAACTTTCGAACACGAATATTTACTCAACAATTTTTGTTCCCCTATCCGTAAACAGATATATGTACATACACGTTATGTACACGTGTAAGTCCCAATACGAACATCAATCCAATATGCGCGTTCCCAGGGCACTGACAGAAGTTGGTCTCGATATTTTACGAATAAACTCCTTTTCGAACCTAAAAGGTTTCCCCAGCCCCCTTTGGAATACGTCTCCGTCGATGATTTGGGTGTACTTTCGATTACATTATTTCCCGCACAGAGTATCCGGAAAGCCTCGTTTCCCTCGCTTGTTACATTCATCCGGCTGGCGACGTCCGATCAACAAATACGGCACCAGGAATCGACGATTTCCTCGTAAGGGATTATTCCAATCTCTATTATTCGCCGGCCACCAAAGCGTAGGCGCAATTTTCTAGGAAATCAGCGTTTTTTGTCTGGATCGCGATCGATCGTGCATTGTTCCACGAAAGGGGCGGATAATAATGGCAGCTGCCGTCGGACTCGGTGGTTTATTACGATTCGTCTTCGCTCGATCGCGTAGAAACGGGCGAATCGTGGACGCGTCATCTTCGCGAGCAGCGAGAAAAATGACATTCGCATGGAATAATTTTCGCGGAATCATTCGCTTTCGATGGAATACCGCGCGAACGACTGTAATTGCGATTAATTGTCCAAGGATATTTTTAGTGGAACACACTTTTTCGCCTAAAAACGTTCTTACGCTAATTTAATTAAATTCCTGTCCTTTCTTCGCCGCGCGAAATCGCCGGAACTTATGCAATTTCCTTTATTCCGCTGCGCGACGGCGCAATTTTTGTGGTTTTCGTAACGGTAGAATTGGACGAGCAAAACTTCTAAAATTTCAAAAGCGGAGAGACAGGTGCGTATATACTTTTTACGACTTCGAACGGCGAAAGGAGGTTCAATTAACGGCCCTAAATGTTTCTCGACGCGGTCGTTTCATTTCGACGTAATATCGGACGCGCACGTTCCGACATATTTTTATCTCCGCTAAGCTCTGTGTATAATAAAAAAAACAAAGAGTTCTGTCAATCCATTCGCTCCGGTACGCGCGAAAACGAGAAAATCCTCGGCGCACGAAACGCTACGGTTCCAATTAATATCGAAGAGCGTTACGTGTAAATACTTAGGTACTCCGTTTAATTATCCGACGTACAATTTCTCCAGCAATCTCGATAAATAAAATTCGTTACTGAAAAATTGCGGTAGGGAACGTTCATGCAAAGTTTCACCGAAGCGCTGCAGACTACCAATGGATCGAAAGATTTGACAATTTCCGTTTCTCCTACTTTCTCGATCGAACACTTTTTTCTTTCTCAATCACACTCATTCCCTGCCCGCAAAAGTTGAAGAAAACGCGAACGAAGGGGTATCAAACATCTCGTCCGAGCACACCGTTGGTCACTCTTAAATTATCCACGTCGCCGAACGTCCTCTCGCCGCGGCAACTTGACAAAGCGTAGCAAGTTTAATCGAGGAATCGCGACTAGGACGGGGGCAAGTTTCACCGTGGGGACCCGCGGCCCTCGAAGATCGTGCCCGGGTAATGAAGTTGCAAATCGAAGAAGAAACGAGTCGGTTGCGAGAGGGCTGCGGCCCCCAGCAGTTCGCTCGCGGAACGGCTAAAAACTTTTCACCCTCCGCGTTGCTCGGCCACCGGCTGACAAAGTTTCCTCTCCGCATACCACCGTGCAGAATCGTCCTCCTCGCGTCTCCGACGGCCGTAATCTCGGCCCGTTAGATACCTGAAACGTATCGAAGGGCAGAACCGGACCGTTTCGTTGAGAACTCGACCCCCTTATCGACAGGGGGACTTTTATTCGTCGCATAAAGAGATTGTCGAAGAGGGGACGTGCTCGCGTCGGAAAGCACATTTTTCCGGCTCGCCGGTCGGCTGATGAATGGCGTCCCCTTCGAGAACTTTTAACAGAATTACTTTTTTCGCGAGGCCGCGCTCCGGACGAGTATCGCGGGAAATTTGCGCGTCGTCATCGGTACGTCGCGAACGGGACTCGCGTCCGCGGAAACGGAAGTTCGAAGTTGCGGTTATCGGCGGGGGGGAAGTTGAAAAAGAACGATACTTTTTTGCAAGAGCCCTACGGCACGGCAGAGCGGTCCTTTTGTGAGCGGCAGGAGAATGCGGAGGAGAACGTTTCGGGGGAGGGAATTTTTTAACGCACGATTCGCGGAGCTTCTTTTGCGCGAGTTGCATGCGTGTTTCCTGCGGCGCTGCCTCGCTCATTCAATTGTCGAATTCGCGGAAAACGAGAAGAAGAATCGAACAATGGCCCGGCTAATTTGCCAACATATCCTGAGTCATTTACTCGTTTCATATCGTTTAGGATACCTACTGCAATTTTTCCATTATCGAAGATGAACAAGATCGAAACGGAAACTCACTGTTGAGAATTCAGAGTGCATGGCATTGACGTCTTGAAATCAGGGAAGACCTTTCGCGTATCGTCATGTTTCGGTTCGAGGGTACGCGTCTGATTTTCATCGAGTCGCAGCATCTGGCTGTTGTTTTCCTATTTGTTGCGGAGGCTCGAGTTATCCCTTCAGCCGGACCCAAGGGTCCCAGGGTTCAAGGGTGCGACTCGGGTGGCCTCAGGGGTACTTGGTTTCTAGACTGTCGCCAATGCCAAGGGTGTCATAAATTGGGCCCGGATTCTGGGAGAAAATTTGTCTAGCGCTGTTTCCATATTTGGTAATGTTCCCTTTCTCCCGCATCATAACCATCCTCAACATCGACACGCCTTCTCAGATAATTAAACGAATAGGAGTTTTTTTGTTAAGATCATAGGTTTAAGACTCCACCCTTGCGAAAGAATCGGTAGGTTTCCTCCGGCGGAGTTTGTGCCGAGGAAATCAGAACCGCTCGAGCAACAGTAGAAGCAACAACCAGAACCGCTCGAGCAACGGTAGAAGCAACAGTAAAGGATCGTGTGAACATCAGCAGTGTAACAGTAATAAAGTAACTATCAAACTCTGTTTACGAACAGAGTGTAGTAAAATTATTAGTAATTGTGAACAGTGTGTCAGAGCAAAGAGTTTTATTCAATTACCACCAGACCTTGCTCGTCATATTTGAACACTCGTTCAAAATTTTCGGCTCCTGCACGCATCCAAGGTGCAAGAGAATTGTCAGGGAATCGTGAAGATTTACGAACTTCATTCAAAGCGACGCCCTGCCATAACACTCACCGACAGGAAAATGTCGCGAAATTCGTCGCGATGATTCCGCCCAGAATCGGTAAATTGGAAACCCGTTACGCGTAATACGCAGCGAACGTATCGTGCGATCTTTCTCGCGCACGCAACTGAATTGTCAACGCTGCGTTCAATTCTCGAACGCGCTGTTACAACACGAGCCGCGACAAAACGCGCGGCGACTATCAGCAATCGAACGGCTACTTCAAAATGCTATCCAATTCGCAGTTATTATACGATCCATTAACCGGCGGCGCACGGTCAGACGTTCCAATAATTCCCTCATAATATCTACCAGCCGATTCTCGAACGGGATACCACTCGCACCACGTTCCACCCCGAACTCTCGCTCGGGACACTCGCCAGCATTTTACCGGGCCATCGAACAACACCGCGAGGCGCTCGTCCGGTCAGAAAATTATTTCATTGATTTTATCCGCCCCCCCAGGGTGCCACCCCCCCCCCTGTCGGTCGCATCTGCCTTGAGAAAATCGTGCGGACGCGAAACGCGGCGCGTCGCGACGCAACGAAAAAAGGACGAGCCGTTATCCCGTTTCCGTTCAATCGCCTCCGTTCCGCGTAATACGTCGGGCCGTATCGGAGTTCCAATTAAACGGCGCCATCCATCTGGAGCGACGCGTTTCCGTGACCGTGGCAAATAGCGCGAACTGCCGCCTGTCGATCGCTTCCTTGCGTCTTGTCGGCGCGCGGTGAGAAATTGTCGCGAGATGCAATTCGAAGTTCGACTGCGTCGAACTACGCGCACAATTGGCAACCTCGAACCCGGCTGATTGATAAAGCGACGCTAGAAAATGACGTACGATCTCGTTTTTGTCCCGTGGGTTCTTTTCCGTCGCCGGACGAATCCGTTGGTAATGATTCTCCTAATTGGTGTCACCGAGATTTCGAGGTGGGTAGAACGGCAGATTCGTCGATTACGTTGAACAGCGGTGTCTGGGTGGTTTCTGTTAGTCGACTCGGGCATCGCTGTGATCGCTGACTTAGCTTCCGCTGAACGCGTCGAGGACATTGGAAAATCCTATGGGGGAGACAAGTATTTCCGACAGACAAGGACGCTGAGGACTGTCTAATGCAACCACAGTGAGATGAGACTTTAGAGTATGGATAGAGTATTTGGAGGATGCATTATTCGAGCCAGATATTTCTATAAGTGTATCGTATCCTTGGAGAGAGCGCAGCGTAGATTTGTTCGCCTAGTTGGCTGGCATATTCGGAGATCCATGGGCATCGCTTGTCATACCTGTGTACCGATATTATCATTCTTGGAACCAAACACTCTGGGACCATGGAAGGAAATCGCAAGATATTTCACTCGTTTAGCAGTTATTCAATGGCCATTTAAATTGTACCTCCCTTCTGGAGAAATTCTTTTTAAATGCGCCAGCTATGAGATTAAGAACACGCGACATCCTCTATCTCTAATGGTATTAGGATACCGTAGTGATATCAACCGAATGATTATTAATGTTAATAACGCCATATTATGTATCGATCTAAATACTGATCGATGTTTGAATTAAATAATTCAACACCCTCTTCACTTAAACGATCACCACTTAGCTTAACTTGATTTTTAGTTATATTTGTTTTATATAAAATCCCCGCCTCATTATGTCACAATTATCGTGTATTATACTAATGTGCAATTTCGCGTATAAATAAATAAATAAATAAATAAATATGCTATTATGCCAATGATTTTACTAATGCTAGAAAAACAAATCGTGCACTAAATTTGAATGTACATACACACTACGTGCAGCAGGTAAATCGATACAGTTTTATTTACATATGTTAATATATAGAACGGAAACGAGGTCGAAGATCGTATCCGAAAATGATGAAAAGCGAATTTATCCAATGGTACTTTTTCCCTGATACGATACTGTAATTTAACGAAGAAGAATGGCCCGCGGTGGCGCGGGCAACGCATCGTCCAGGTGGCAAAAAAAAAATTATCCTACACGTCGACCGAAACGTTGATAAATGCGAACTTCGTGCGTGATTTAACGCCGCGAGGAAAGTTCGGGCCAAAAGAGCGGAAAGTCAGCGACGAGAACTCCATTAACTCTCGATATACGGCGGGGCAAGTAAGTTCCGTTTCGCGGATTGATATCGCGTTTTCGAGCCGCGCCGCTGATAACGATACATGCGAACGGACCTGACGTAAAACGCGCGCCTCGCTATCTATGAATTACTGGATCCGCTGCGTAACGTTACGCGAGCGCCGTTAATTGTATTTGATCTCGCGCGACGACGATGCAACGACGCTTTCGCGAAGGAACGCCGAACGAGACACTAAACAAATTGAAATTGTTCCATCCGTGTCTCATCTGCACCGTTTCCTTTTCAGATTCCGCAATTGACTCGCTGCCGTCCGCGACGGCTCTCTGCATTATTCAGCGAACGTTCTGCCGGCAAACGCGATAAACGAAACGAAGAAGTAACGCGACAAAATATCAACGCGCTTTTTAACCACCCCGTTGCACCGCGACATCGATTCGATGGAAAGTTATAATTTCATTACATCGTCGATCCGGCGGGTTCTGTTTTCGAAGTGACGGGCGGAACACCAGTGAAAATAATCGAATACGCTATTCGCGTGTAATCGGAACGATTCTTGCGCAAGTCTCGACCGAGACGTTCGAGTGGTGCGAATCCTTGACCGATAGGAAGTCTTGCAAGGATTAGGCTGTTCTTCGTTGCGTGAAGTAGGTCGTGGCTGATGGACACGCGTTATCTCTGCTGGTTATTCGAACACGATAGACGCGCGGCCCCCGGAAACGCTTGCGATGCCTCCTGGCGTTGTTACGGAAAGATAAAGGAACACGGTGGAGGAGCCGGCTGGAAGCCGAGGGAGAATACAGCGGGTAGATAAAAACCGGAATCGAAGGATACGAAGCAGAGTTTGCGGCGAGAAGGTAGAGGTGGGGAAACCGCGCAGGGGAAAGTAGCACGATGCAATTTCGGCTATTGGTTCCGCTCGATTCGATTTGAGAAAGCAAAAGTGACGAACAATTAGCTTTCGGGCACGACGAAAGTGGGACGTAATGGCGAAGAATGTTTCACAACGAAACGAATGAGATTTGCGATCGGACAGGCGTTTGAAATTGCGACGAAATTGTTAATTTTTTTAATGGAAAACAGATTTTGTCTAGTTTCGAGGTGTGAATATTCGTTTATAAAGACGTTACTCGTTGTTCTGTTTGAAGTATTTGATATTTCCTGCACTACGTGTCCAGGGCAAAGCGCACGCAGGCGTTATGCAGAACTTCTGCAGCGGGTTATTTATTTATTCCTATTTTAATCCATTATATCATTTGGAGATGTACTATAAAAACGATGACTAAGTAGAAACAGTATAAAGAATGTTCCATAGACGATAAAATTATTATTATTATACTTATTCAATTTAATATTTAAAAACACGTAAACTCGCGAGTTTCACCTGCAGGTTTTAATTATATTTAAAAAAATCCTTATAACACATTACAATCTTCGAGAAAATCATATCGAGGGAACAAAGTGTGCGCAATTTCATCCCCGATTAATAATTAACGCTTAAACGCTTAAACATTGTACACCAGTTCAGTTTTCACAGCCGGTCCAGACTCGTTCTCCGCGATTCGCGTGGCAGTCCCGTCGCGGAGACCTCGGTCACCTAATTTCCCACCGATGCGCCTCGAACTGGGGAAAGTGATCCGCCAACGGTTCGATCGAACTTTGCCTGTTCTCCTACCAGAATCGCGATCAATTACGTTACACGCGATATCCCAGCACGTCAGACATTCGCCATAGAATGTCGACTGGCCGACGCGAAATTCCTCACCCTGGCGGACGCGCGCGGCCCGGGGATGTGACACGAAATTACCGGGGTTCGGCGCAGTTATCAGTAGATTAACGTTCTGTTGAGAATCGTCGGCGAATTCAACGCGGAACGTTGACCCCGCTGGCCGACGAATCGATATCCAATTAGCGTGTTACCAAAAATGATCAGCGGCTGATTTGTTGGGCTATCCAGCGGGGAATTATCGCGGTCCGTTCGCGACACGCGGATTTATTATTCGCCTCTAATTGCCCGGTCTGGCGGGGCACGAGCCGATTCCACTGAACCCCCGCGTCGCCTGTACCGTCGAAATTTTTTTTATCAGGGGGCCCACGTCGTTTACGGGGAAAGAAACGGGGGACAACTCATTATTCGGCCGTCACCGGTCGACGCGAGTGCAACGTCGATCCGGCGACGCTGGACGACCGAAGAAAACGTTCGATCATAATGGAAGAGAGGGAGCAGTAGAAAGGGGCAAGGGGGGGCGAGAAAGAAGAGAAACAAGAACGTGACCGTGGAGGCAGAGAAACAAGAAGAACGAGGGAAGGTTTTAATTAAAGCGGCGGTAATTTAACGAATTCCGTCGATAGCGAACGACAGAAAAATTGGAAACGTACAGGCGATTTATCAGCGCGGATCCATTCAACGACGAGAGAACTGGCTACCTCGTAAATTTCGCTCGGCCGGTTCTCGCCCGACTCCGCTGTACTGCACGCCGCTACGGACGATTATCCTCCGAGCAACTGTTCCAGACGCGACCCAGCTCGTTTCGAAGCTCCTACCGCGAACGTTTTCGTCTGGCCCCCCTCGAACGTTGGACGGAAGCCGACGGGGCATCGAAGAAGCTTCTTCCTGGATCGGGGCGAAGGAGCGGAGAGGTGGCGCGTACCCGCGTGGATCCCGGCCAGAATCGGCTCATCGTGTTCCGCGAACGAGCCACTCTAACGTCGAATGGTCCGACGAGCTTTGCCAAAACGCGAGTTCAGAGCCCTAGCGTTCCGGTGCAAACTTTCAGGCAAGAAAGGAAGAAAGTTTGGTATTATAGTGCGGCTTATTCGGCGGTGCAACGTGCCAGCTAACCCGTAGGCGTAAGAAAATCTCGCGAGATATCACCGTTATTCTCGTTTCTCCTCTACTTGCGTTCGTTATCTCGAGGATATACGGGGGGGACGCAGCGGGGAAGGGCTTTCCTGCCCTCCTTTTTTCGCTCATTTTACACGGAACTATTATTCCAACGAAGCGGATTTTCATTTAATCGCGAATTCTCTTTCGTTTAGTATTACGGGAACACGCACGTTGCGAGCGTTACGAGCAATCGATATGCGACGAATTGCAGCCGTCGTTCTCCGTTGAGAGAAAGCACGAGATCGCCCGCACAATACCGTTTGATTTATAATAAACAATAGCGATCGTTGGTTTCGTGCCGAGCTCGCGCGCGTCGTTATCTTAATCAAATTGACGAATTCTTGTTCCTGTGCCGGCAATGAATTTCTCTATCGAAGCTTGAACAAATCGATTCTTTATTCAACCGCGCAGAAAATAATACGAGAAAGCTACCGAAATAAAATTGCGATCGATCGAGGCACGCGGTGCGTCGCGAGAAGAATACGACGGATAAAAGTCAATCAGTTTGACGAACAGTCTCCGCGAGTGCAACAACCATTACAATAATATTATACGAGAATTGCATCAGAGAAAACGTTGATTGTAACGGAGCGTCCTGTTAACGAGTTAAATTTCAATGAACGATACAAACAGTCGCTATCCGTGTATTACTTTACCGACGTCCCTCTCGGGACAAGCATTCGCCGTTCCTGGCGTGCAGTACAAGTGATCGATTTCATTAAATTCCATCGAGAGTCTTTATAACCGTGGCAGAGTGCGTTCTGACATATCAAATGAATAAAATATAATTGCTGCGCCACCATAAGATATACACGTGTCTGCTGTATGCTCGATTTCCAAGTCGGTAATCCAATTTTCCGCATCATATCGTTCCGTAATTTCAAACATATCGCTCCCTCTGAAAAGTCACAATTATTTCTATCTCGAACCCTTTATAACGGAAAGATAAATTTATGCGCCAAATTGTAATATCCCCCGATATTACGGGTATAAATTAAGCTATTTCATTTTATTATTCGGCACGAAACAACGAAAAGCTCGGACACTCGCCCGGGTAATAATACCGAATTCCATCCGCTTGCAGCGGTTGTAAATTGTATCAAGACTTGTACTTGTCGCACTAATATTATCAATCACCACGGAAGAAGAAAAACGTGGTCGTATTTACATCGAATTTCGGTGGCTCTCTTCCAATAAATTTTCTTGAAAGAGACGAGAGGAGGTGCCAAAGAAATGGCATTGCCCGCATTGAGTGTGCTCTTTCTAAAGACTCAATTTTTAAATCAATTTTCGTGAAACTTTAGAATTTAACTATAATATTATCCCATTGGCGTTTAGTGGATAATAAACTCGAATTTAACATAACGTTTATTGATGAAACGGAATAAAAATGTATCTATAAAATAAAAAATAAGACTACAAATAACGCGTCTTAACTCAAATCACTTACGAAGACGCAGGTAAAGCTAAACGTCGCGACGTTTCCCTTTTCTTCAGGCAAGTATTTCCCATAAAACCATCAACCAATCTTCATTTTCCCCAAAGCCGGATTATATTTTTAGTCGACCCGGAAATTCAAAACACTTTAACCTCTTTTTGAAGCATACGTATGTATACATGCATAATTCTTCTCATTTATTTGAAACTTTGAAGCAACTATATGTAAATCACACCTGACATGTAATTACGTACTCCTCGCAACAAATGAAATTGTTTTTTTTCGCCAATAAATGTTCTAAGTTTATTTTTCCACGTTTCCTATATAATTCATATTTAACCTATAAAATCTTCCGCGATGAATCCAATAATTTTAATGTATTACGTATGTGCATGTCTTATTAATTTTGTTGCAAGAACTTTCCGATGCACGCGAACCGTGCAAGCATTCATACCGTCCCAATTGTTCTAGAAAATGAAATTTCTGTCACGCTTCCTCGATTTCACCAGAATATTTAAACTGAGCATTAGCTAGTGTTTTTCTCACAAGCTATTTGAACACCTACGCATTATGTATAAGAATTATGGGAAGGGAGTGCGCGCGAGCGCAGCGCATTCGTGTGTTACGTGTCCAGGGACGAAGGGGGACCCCCACGAGAGAGGTCGTTCGTTTCCTCGACGGCTTAGACTCACCTGAAACAGAAAGATAACGCTGGAATTAATTATGCAGGCTGGCGCACAGACACGAGGTTGGTTCGGTTGTTATCGTCGGATTACCAAATTATTCGCTATCAATTACGGCGAAGCTTGGATTTATCGCGATGGCGAACAAATATTAATCCGTCGGGGGGGGCTCGCGATTTAACGTTCGACGTTTTACGTTGGATCACGCGAACTGCTGCGGAAACCGACATCACGGAGTGTGTTGTCGAATTTTAACACTAATACTTGGGATCACGATAATGCAACGAAATGTATGCAGGTAGTGCAAAAAACTGGACGATTTGGTATCTCGTACAGTATTAATGTTTTGTCCGCCGAATACTGCAGAGCCCTGCGCTGGACGAAACTATAATACCTATAACTATAATATCTGCCCAGGCAGTGACGTAGTTATCGAACTTGTGATACATTTGACAGGCTTTTACTCTAGTCTATGCTGTCGAAACGTTTCACCGCAATATGACATAGACTGTGTTCTAGGTATAATATAAATTATTGCCCCAAAAGTATATTACATGTATCATGTGTATAACATTACCAGGAATGTATAAAACATGTTTTTCGGGGGGAGAATAATACATTTGTTTGCGCAATCTACTACGACCTGAGATATAAATAATATCAATTCTGTGACTCAACGAAAATATCAGAAGACTAACAAGCTGATCAGAACGGCACAGTAGGAGCGTCGTAATTGTGGCGATCAAAACTCTACTATTATAACTCTACTATAAGAATATTAAATATTCTGATAAATATTGTCTCCATTAGATCCAACCATGTAGCTCGACTGGGAGGGTAGTTACAGAGAAAAAACAAAATTAATGTTGTGCAAAAATGTTTGCAACAAAGTTGCAAACTAAGCCCTAAGAAAACGCAACAAAGTTGCAAACAACGCCTCGCAAAAGGGCAATAAAGTTGCAAACAACGCCTTACAAAAAGGCAACAAAGTTGCGAACAACGCCTCGCGAAAAGACAACAAAGTTGAAAACAACGCATCGCGAAAATGCAACAAAATTGCAAAAATTCTTGACAAAACTTTTCAACAATATTTAGCCCAACTTTTTGCAACAAAGTTGAAAATTGTACTCTAAGAAAATGTAACAATGTTGCAAAATTTCTTGACAAATTTTGCTACAATGTTGCATAAAATTGGTTGCAACTTTGTTGCTTTTTCGCGAGGTGCTGTTTGCAACTTTGTAGCATTTTCTTAGGGCCTGGTTTGCAACTTTGTTGCAAAAATTTCGGCCCAACATTGTTGCAAATTTTTGTCAAGAATTTTTGCAACTTTGTTGCCTTTTCGCGAGGCGTTGTTTGCAACTTTGTTGCGTTTTCTTAGGGCTTAGTTTGCAACTTTGTTGCAAACATTTAGTCACAACATTAATTTTGTTTTATCTCTGTAACTACCCTCCCAGTCGAGCTACATGGTTGAATCTTGGCACGAATTGGTTTCTCTTGATAAGCTTTCGAATGGTACCTCACAAGTCGAATTTGGTTTAGGGGCACATTTGACCCCCTTATCCGGTTATAGCCTTTATCTTAGCGAGATCGTTAATAACGAATGCATGAAACTAAGTAATTAAGTATCTAATAAGTAAAGCGCGGAATCCTAACAAGTAAAATTCAACCACGAACTGCAAACAACTTTTACATGCATGCGGCGCGATATAATTTATTACAATCCTTAAATATATTGTTCGATGTCGTTGTTAATTTCCACGGCGAAAGACGAATACAAAGAATAAACAAATTTTTGCAAGGATAACGCGTATTCCAATTCCACGGGGATTCATCATTTCATCGCGCAACCCTTTTCGTCTAAGCCCGCTGCCTCAAATATTCACGGATAGGGCCAATAGTTCGCGAGTAATTTCGCATCGTCAAGTTAGGCGACCGTGCATAATTCACGGTGCAAGTCATCAAGCGGGATCCCAACCGGAAGCCTGACGTTCCTCATCGATCACGATGCGTTCAGTTGATCACGTAAAGATCGCGCATAGACGGAATTAATAAAGGGTAGCAAGCGGCCCGGGGGTACGGGGCCGATATGCAGGTACTTTATGCACGAGAGAATTTTGGAAATTAGCGATACCCATTGATTTCGGGAACACTATCTCCAGGTAATTTCGATGCCGGTATCCGGGCGTACAGCGACTACATATGTAACGATAATTTCGTGTGCGGTGTGCTTGTAATTCGCGACAAGTTCGAGAAACGACGGTTGCTCCTTTCGCGCGCGATGACACGCGATTATTATGCACGATTATGCAGGATTAACGACCGATATCCACGCACGTGTGCACCGATAACACTTGCACGTTGCTCGTTAATGCGAGCGTTAATATGCTACGATGAACATGATCGTTCCAGTTGTTTCGCGTACACCGGGTGCTCTTTGAACGAACGACGGGGGCGGCTAACTTTTGGGCTTTTTGCTTTTGTCGCAAACAGATATTCGAACGTCGAACGCGTGGAACGTTTAACTTACGAACAATTGTAGCCGAATGTTTGCGAACGGAATTGTGGGACATAAAATATCGTTGAAATAATCGTTTCGTCCCCGCGAGAGGGACACTGCGAGGGGGAAAGGGCATTGAAAGTTCACGAACGGCTGAAACGTTTAATATTCCAGGACGTGGCGTTTCATTTTTCGTTCGTCGACCGGTCGCTTTTCGTTCAATTTAATCGCGAAATCATTCAGGAAGTTCGATTTTGTAACGGCGCGGTGTGGCTTCAAATAATTGTCGAATCGAAACTTTCGGCCGCCTGTCACGCGCAATAATCGCGGTCCGTAAAATTTCTGCGTGGAAATTGCAAACCTCCGGCCGTGGACCGAACCCCGTCCAACGAACGACAAATTATTCGCCGTCATTAAATACCGCGGATATTTGCCAGAATGGATTACTCGACCGATGTTTGCGTTAGAAGGATGTTTAATGTTCGCAACAATAGAAAATTATTGTTTCCGCGAAATGCACGGTGCTCGATGGAAATTGTCGGCCCGTTCTGTCGCGGTGCGTTATGAGCGCGACGAGTAATAAATGTCAGAATCATTGGCATTGCGTGACGTATTGATGGCGAAGCGTTTAGGGTCAACGTATACGCGTGGAAACGTTAACCATAATTCGTTTTAGCAATCCGCAACTCACTCGTTTCGCTTCCAAAACGAGTTGAACCTCGCACGATTCCTTCGTGCGTCTCCTATCTCGAACTGAAGATAACGTCGAGCAAGTAGAAATTCGTGTAGCGACGCGAGACCGTGTTACTTTTGAGGGAAGTGTATTGCGAAACTGCGTTAGAGAGTCGATAAAAAAAGAATTCGTATCAACGTGTGCACGACGAAACGGAAGAACCTGACATTTCCGTTGCACAATATACGCAGAAGATGTTCGTTCTGTCGGAGTGCCCATTCGAATCGGCAGTTCTGAATCTATTGTTGCATTATGCATGCATAAATAAACGAGATGCCCTTTGCGAATCGCCGTCGCAGGAAACGCGAGGGTCGGATCACGGGGTGGCACAAAGTAGATAACTTCGCGTTGGACGAAACGAGGGCTACTTGAAACCGATGACAGCCGGCGAGCGTCGTCGAGTCACGAAAGGATTCAAGCGTCCACGATCTCGATCCGCTCCGAGTCGATTACGTTCGACTCTGTCAACGGAATGCACGTGCATCGGGTTATTTGCCGTGCATTGCGGACGCAGGCAATCAAAGTGAGCTTCCCCCACCCCGACGAGCTTTGAGCATTCGTTTCGGCCAACAGGCTTTTCGGCGAACAAATTGGCCCGATAGCACGAAAGACCTGGCACACTGAGAAATTAGAAAGGGCAAGGAGGTATGCATATACGTCTATTGACGTTGGGCAACCGACCTATTTCGGCATGATTTCTTTTAAATTCCGTTGAAGAGCTAAGCTGAACGTACACGTTTTTGCACGTGTTCCGTTTCTAGTAGGGCCCCGTTAATTTGGTTTAGTGACAATTGTATCCGATACGGTGGTTTGAAGATTGTTACACGGTTTGCGAATTTTCCGAATTTACCTGAGGAAGCGGGAAGATATAGGGAAGCGTGTATTCAAAGAAAGGGGAGTGCTTCAATATCTAATTTAATATTTATTTTGAGAGAACAGGGGGCATGTTTCAATGTTGACATTAATCAAAGTTTTGCAAGAGCGACGATTGAGAATCATCGAAGAGCGAAACAGCATTTTATTTAACATACTTTTCTTAATGATAATTGCTTATTGGAAATAGTGGTGCATGAAAAATGATATTAAGAACCGTGTATGCATACACACTGTGTAAAATATCGAATCGGATATAATATACCACGAATTGGCCACGCAAACGGAAACATTTGAATTTCCAAACAGGGGGAAGCAATCAACACACTGCAGAGTGACTGACTTCCAGCTGGACGTTATTTAAGGCACGCTTCCCTCATTATAATAATTAATAGCACGCAGTCTGTTAATGGGGCTACTTATCCCGACAATTTACACGCCTGTTAACGTCGCAGCCGAAGCAAATTAGTCCAAGCATTAATGGAATATTCAAGTACGATCTCCAAGGTGGGCAATAATTAAGAACAATGTACGGTAACCGAGGCAATGCGCGTTCACGTGTAAGTACAAAGTGAAATTGTTTCCCCCAATATGATCGGATTATAACTGATTATGCATCAGAGAAATTATATAATTAACATTTAATCGTTAGAAATGGGGAATAATGGATTTCTAATTGACGGTGCATTTATTATCGTACGATTCCTGCTCGAATCATACATTCAACGGCAAAAGCTTTCACATATATGATACCCTAGTTCTTCGTCGCAATATTCGTTATTAAATAATAAATGGGGCCAGCTTGTCCATTTATATTCTATTCACCAATCGCTTCGTTCATCATTGTTCTATTTATAATCAACCAATCGAGTATTTAATTTCGCCAATATCAGCAAATTTTCGGTATTCGCTTATCCGGAAATACATACCTACTTAATATCTCCTAAATACGGAAACGTTTGCTATACGTGTGCAAAATATAAGTAGCCGACAGTACTGCAAACGTCTAAATAACAAAAACAGCTTCGAAACGAAATTGCGGATTAACGTTGAGAAGACCATGAAAGGAAAAACGACTCGCTTGCACCAGCAACAGCGAGGACCGCAAATATTTTATCCCCTCCGCGGCATCCAGCTTTTCACCGAAAGGGGACAGACACAGCTCGAAGAAGAAGATGCTCAACCGACCACTAGAACCGGGGTACGCGCTTTTCGCAAAATAATCAACGCGCGGGCAACCAGGGAAGCAGTTGGTGAAAAAAAGCCGGCGGGAACGTCGAGGAAAAACGATGACGTAAAGACTTGGTGCATTAAGGTTAACGAATCGGAAGCACGCACCGGGGAATAGCAGAAACTGGTGAGATAAGAAGTACAGGATGCGCATGGTTTATGACACTTCCGTTCGAGACCACACAGAGACCCCTGCCTAATGTCCTTCGTCATTGCCCGCGATACCATTTTTATGCAATTCGTATTTATGTTCTTAATGCAAACAACGTTGGTTCGCCCGCGATATTCAACTGTGCCAAATAGAAACGATGCAAGGACGTTACTGGGATAGTTAGGAGAATGTAGATTACAAATCGATTATACGCGTTCAGTATTGGAAGATAGCCTTTTCGCATTTGAAATTTGGGCTAATCAATCGCCTGATAATTATTAGACACCATAAAGATCGCGTCCTGTTACATTTATGAAATGCACGTGTGGCACGATTCAGTGACGAATTTATTCCGCTGGAGAGTTTAATATTTCTATGAATTCTATTCTCTGTTCGCTAATTTATTTCTGTTCAGCTTTTGCTTAATTTAATACGGGAGGCAAGGGGAATCGCGCAAGCGCATTTTGGATATTGCCAAAATTACGAACGCTAGGAGAAACAGCGTATTTACAAGTGTTCGTTCCCGTCGTTATAAATATTACTTGTACATTTCAGTGTCTCGACATATTCAATTAAAAGCTCCATTTTCGACTGAACTTTCTCGAAATTTGTATCGACACTGTTACTGGCCAACGATATTTGCCAGCGAAGCCGTGTTAAACCCCGATAAACCTTCGTCAAATATTTCAATATTTTAATATCAACGGCGTAATAACGTTTAATCTTCTATTTCCGTGACAGCTTTGATCATTTTCATCCCGGATACGCGATTCTCGCCGCAGCGACTATGCGGCCCGCAAAGAAAATTGTTATCATAAAGATCGGTGAGATTCCGCGAGCATCAAATTTGACGCTTTGATATCAATGGTCACGTCCATCTGCGCGCTGATTTCCGATCGATTTTCCATATTAATTACAAACATTAAATTTTATTTATGTCACGCGCAAAATACGCCTGTGCCGTAAACGACAGCGGCGGAAATTCGATGATGTTCGATCTCGATCGGAGATTACTCTTGGGATCTCGATTAAAATCCTGTCGAATAGCTGTTTCGATTTAAGAAAAACAAAAAAAAAAAACGAACAACCATTTGGAGAAACGAGCGGGTCGTATAATGTTAACTACGATAACATGGCCGGTTGCCTTTTTTATTCGAGTTTCTTACCGGAAACTCTTCTTGATATCGACAGTCTGAAAAGTGAAAAAGGACGAACGACGAAAAGAGAAACTGAAGCGGGAGGAAGGAACGTAAGAAAAACATGTAAGCAGTTCTTCCCGTTTTCAAGTTGAAAGAAATAAATGGGAGAATTCTCCGCGAACGATACTCGTTTCCAAGGAGTTCTTCAACTTCAGAAGTGATCGACGAACATAGTTTTGATGAATGGGCGAACGGACGATTCAAGAAAGACAAATATAAAATAATTATTCAGCAATCGGCAAGATTTCTGTTAGACCTTTAAAAATTGAACGCCGTTTGGCAATAATAAATTGTGAACATATGATATATTGAATAAGATTATTTATTACAACGAACGGGTGTTATATTATTTAATATTAATATTGATAACAATATTGGTACACGATATGAATTACTTACAATGAAGAATCCACAAGAATCTAAAATTTTTATCAGATAACTTGAAGCAAGACCTTTTCCGTGGAAGTAAAAAAAATGTTACCTGCACACCGTAAAAGTTAAGTCTGCGCAGAAGTAACGAGTACGTCTAAACATTCATTTATAAACCTTACAAATACAATTTCTGAACGAATCGTGCAGATTTGATATCATTCCAATCCTAGGGACAGAATTAGTACCGTTCATAAATGTTACAAACAGGCAAAGTGATGAAGCAAAAATCGAGTAGGCCTGTAAATTAATTAAAAGCAAGAGCCATCCAAATTTTTGCGATTCCTGGAATATGCAAAGTCATAAATGTAATACAGGGTGACGCAGAGAATCAAACAATCTATTTCCATGCCCTTTTTCCGTTCAACATTTAAAACGGAAAGTCAAGGTTTTCAATAAACAAGCTGGTGCAGTTTTCGATTCGCCGAATAGAAATAATACAGTAGGCGCGGAAAAACATCCACCACTGCTCTACTCCAATTAAATATAGTAACGCAATTTGTTTTTTACCCACTTTCACGATTTAAATGGGAGCCCTACATTCCCCGCGATTTCGAATATTTAAACGATACTCGAACTGCTTCAAAGGCAGACGTAATATTTCAGACCTCGACGGCCCGCTGCGAACCTGCATAATACCATTCATTCAATGCGCCACACCTTTCATCTACTTAATAACTCTTTACGTTCAATCCGGTATTCCTAGTCGGGTATCAAAAGTCTCAACATTGCCGTTTACATTATCCAACGAGCGTACTTTATTTCGATGGCATGCGAAATAACGAAAGAAGGAGGACATTCGACGTGGACTTTTTGGCTGGCTCGAGGATATCCAAGGATCCACTCGGAAGGTCTTAAGCTTTTTCGAGTTCCTAGCCGGCTGAAAAGTTTCACCCTTCCTTTCCAAAATTATTACACGCTCGATACTCCTCGCGCGTACGCACGAACGTTCCTCGGACGCCTCACTTTTCCTCGCGCCACTACGATTCACGGCACTCGAACATAATAAACTGCTTCGCAAAGTGCCTAAATAATTTCGCAAGATCGTTAGGAGTGTCGAACGAAATGAACCACGTCGCCAAAGAGAAAGTAAAAGGCTTCTTCGAAATACAATCTGCGTAATCTGTCAACCTACCGTGCGAGACAAAATTTCCGTCCGGACCGTTTCACATTGACAGCAAAACGTGCAACGAAACGAGCAACCTGCGTCGAAGAAAATACACGAACACTTCTGAAAAGAGATTCGAACTGCGTCGCGCTCCGTGTCCGACACACTCGTCGGTTTGCAGGAAATGGACCCCGCAGATATCGTCGATATCCCCGCGGTCTGGTCCATTGTTTCACGCGAATAGTTCGGAACCTGGGCGAAAAGGCTGACTGATTAATAACGTACAAAGCCGGCGGGCGTTAGGACCATTGCCGAAATCCGTGTAACTTTCGCGATGAATAGCGCGAGAGGACGAGCACGCCTAGGCGTACACGCGGGTCCTCTTTGCCCACCGCGTGTAACGCGATCGTGCATTAATGATGGCCATTCGGCCGGGCAATAACGCGAATTTTAAAGCAGGCGAACCGCGTCGCGTGTGCGCCAACGCGACGACCTAATTGCATAAGTGAGCGACCGATTTGCGAACGATACAGAAATCGGATTCGGTTTTAACAAGCCTCCGCGGAACGGAATTATCGCGCGTGTGTCTTCGGGACGCGGTCGTTTGTGAATCACGCGTTATCGCGAATGGACGTCCCCGGGAAATTTACGTTCCCGTTGTTTTCTCTAAGTAATGCGAATTTCGGTTCGCTAATTTATAGAGCCGCGGAATTCGCGGAATTCGACGAAACAGGTTGCGTCCGATGAATAAAATTGTCAATGGAGTCTCGTTTAGTTTCCGCCGCCGGATTATTATATTATTAATCTTGAGGATCAACGAATTGCACATGTTGAATCGAGTATCGGTACGGAAAGGAACATCGAACAACGGTCGCTCGGGTGAATTATTTTTCGTTCTAGTTATTGTTGAATGAGTTGTGCTCGTGCGAAGGGATAACGCGGGGGGTGTAGAAGAGTCGCAAAATTTTATCCGGGCCACGGGGAACGTTCATGCATTCGTTATACTCGACGTTACTTCGATCTGCAATCAACCTCGTCGTTTTATTATTATTACGTTGACGCTATCTTCGTTGTATGCTAAAACCAGCGCTATCCGAATTCTTGTTATCCGAACAGCCCCATTATCTAAACGGCCTGTTATCCAGCGGAATCGATCGTTCCGCGATCCAAACACTGTTACTTTTATAATACTATTACTTTCGCGGCGGTTTTTGCGTTGCTTCCAAAATGAGAATGTTAAATAAGATTAAATGTATGGAGGAAGTGCGATCGAAGCTTTGACGCGTCGAGAATATACGTTCCAAACGGGACGAGATGTTGACGTGGAACGGAGAAACGCTTCGTTAATTTTGTTGCGATTGCAACGAGACGATAGTTTGCTGTTGGTTTTATGCTTTGTATAAAACCATGTTAAAGAAAAATTATCCTTATAGTTCTGAGAATATACTGGGGTATGGAATTCCAATGCTTATACAAAAGTGTTCATATTAAGAAGGGCCGATAGGTTCCGAATGCTCCATGCTTCTCTTCTATATTCATTCGTTAGAGTTTCTCCTTTGAATAAGGACGTGCCTTCTTTTGCTATATAAAATAAAGTACTTTTCTTAAACTGAACTGTATATTATATATTATCACACTTCCTAGTAATCTAGTTTTCCAATATTTGCAATATCGAATATAAAAGTCTATATTAACCAACACGATTAAATCATAATATACTCCGCGAAGTGCCGATCGAAGCTTACTTGCACGCTACAAGATTATAAAGGCGTCCCTTGAAATAAAACGGAACGAAGTTGCCACGGAACTTTTGTCACTAACACTCGAACGTACGAAGAGACCGACATGAAATGAGTTACGGGCAATGAAAAATCGATGCAAAACTCGCGTAAACGGCGCGGATCGGGCCAGGATGTTTTCCCGGAGCGAACAATAGTTTCCCCCCTCGAAACTATTACATTGATTTCGCCAGATCGATTTCCTCTATTTAAACTGGGAAGTCGCGGATAGTTCGCCGTCGTAGTCGAGCGGGCAACTTTCTTCACCGTCTCGAGTCCATTCGGCCATTACAGAATGAACACACGGGTACCTCATAGTTCGATCCTCTTCCATTTGTTCTGATCGGTTAGCCACGAGCCACGGGGTCCTTCGGAAACTGCTAACCAATGCCAATCGGGCTCTCAATTATTCGACATGGAGGAACCGCGGACGCGAACGACGGCACAGAAAAGATGAACGGATCGATACACTTTTTAAACTACGATCCCCGATCACGATTACGAAAAATAGATGAGGCGGTTCTCCGTTCAACATTAATTCGTAACGCGGACCGATGCATTTAATTAATACTCGATGCTGTGCGTATTTGTCGTTTCAAAAACGCCTTCGATTTCTTTTTAATAACATCGATGTAACGTAACGTTGTTATAAATAGACGTGTGTACAGGTATATATTGTTTAAATGATACGCTGCATAGAATTAATGTTAGATTTTTCAATAAAAATCAATACAAAAATTAACGTTTCATTCTCGTGCGAGAGGGGATGCCTTATACTGTTCCTTTCATCCTGTTTATAAGGTTTGAACTGTTGTTTATATGAGAACCGATAGGGCCCCGCACGCACTCGAGATTAGTCGTCTATGCTTCAGATCAGTCCGTTAATTTGGATGCGGTTAGTTCCTTCAAACCATTGATGCAGTAAGGAAGTCACTCTAATTGCGTGGTTAATAAAATATATTATAAAATCACAAGCTGAGGAGAGTTATTGAATAAACCCATTTCCAACAATTAATTCATACGTATGGAAAATTTCAGAATCTCGATTTTTGTTTCATTTCAAATATGCTAACGGGTAAATGCTCTATGTACGTATGTACGTACGTATTACATTCGAAATCGAAGCAAATATCGATTCCACGATTATTAATAAACTTCTAGCCGTCTAAAACGAGCTAGTGATTCGGTCGTCCGTGCCACTTCAACAAGACCACTTGCTCGTGAATCGAAAGGGGGAGAAGAAGTGGGGCAGGAGATGGAAAGTTTAATCTAAATTCATTCGATCGCTCCTCTTTAGAGTCTGAATTTCTTTCGCCCAGTTTCCTCGGCTAAACTTCTTTAACAGGAGGACAAAGTGGCCGTCCCGTCTATCACGAAATCGCCGATTGTTCTTTGACGATGCGGGGAACGATTAAACGGCGAGGCGTGCGAAACAGTCGCGCGGCCACGTTTCACCGATCGACGAAAACAAGCCGACGATTCACTGCGGGCCAATTTCATGAAGTGATAATTTATAACGCTACTCGTTGCGCGGGGCAATAATTTATCAATTTTTATCAGTCATAAAGCTGAAACTCTGTGCCCGGGGAAAACGCATCGCTTCCCGTTTTTCATACCATAGCTGCTGTTTATTTTTTAGGCAGCACCCTCGGCGCATCGGTGCAACACGGTCATGCGCCATACATCTTCCGTTCCGACTGCATTTGCAGTTCATGCAGTTCGCGCAGTTCATGCAGTCCGTGCCCGAAAGATTTTTATGATTTTTCAGGTACGCTGTTGAATTTTCAATAGACGGGGCGGGTATGTATTTCGAAATTCGGGAAATTAATTGTTCTGTTTTTTCAGAAGCGTCCCATAACTGTTTTACATTCGAAAGCACGGGATTGCTTAGGTGCGGTATATTGAAAGTAAACGAAACTTGAATATGTCATGGAAGAAACTTTGCAATATTGCAACCCATAAATTATGAAAAGAAGGCATCAATGTAGTATGTTTTTTCGAAAGCGAGTCTTAGAATTCTATGTGTGGGTAGTGTGCACAATTTTATCTGTGTCCCTAACGACTCCTCGCCCAAATATAAATTTTTCATGGGGACATTGGAACATTCGTGAAAGCAACAAAATCAGAACTATTTATAACATACTTGGTAATAAACGATTTCTCTGTCATTGTTGTACTAACACAGTTACTAATTAATAATCGCTTCGCGTACACGATTACCGTCATTTTATTTGAACACTGCATTGTACGTAAAATTAGTTTAGCGAGATTTCGTGTATTCAACAAATCGACATGGGCACATGCGCGAAACAAGGATGGGAAGAAAACGAAACGAAGGAATGCCTGAAAAAGGCGAACGTCAATATGCTTTTATTTCAACGTGACTGCCTAATCTCCCGTATATTTTAACGTCCAACCAATTCGCCGCCTCGAGACACGATTTTCGTAGTTACAAATACGGGAGGAAAACAAAATCATAAAAATGCGAAGGCGATGGCGACGGAGGACGGTAACGTTTTTTCGCTAAATATTTGGCACAATCAGGCGCGTGCAAATAAAGGAGGTATGCAGGCAAGGGGATATTTTCCATCGGCCGCATCAGAATTTCGATTATAAACAACCAGCCGATATTTTACTTCGATATGTGACGCAGAAGTGTTGCCGCCAGAAGAGCGTGATACTGTGAAAATCAGTCGATTCCGATAAATTCAACGAGTACATTTCGACGGATTGTTCACTGAACATTTATGATATTTCGCGTTCATATTTCCCTCTTCTCGTATTCATCGCGGCCGACGATACACCCGAATGAAATAAAACAGATCGACCTTGTGTTATTAATTACCGAAGGGCTTCAGCCGTATGATATTTCCCTGCACTCTTCGGCAATAAAAATGGTCACGGTAACGACACTCGTGTTTCGTCCCCCGCAATTTGAGGATTCGGTAATTTGATATCAGGTGGTGTTGAAACTGATCACGACCGACCTGCAGCGTTCATCGCGGCTGACCTTTGCTAATTTAATTGTACCCCCAATCCAATCGAATGGTGGATTTCATTAATATTATGACATTAATATGAGGCAGAACTCGCGTTAATGATATCGAAAATGGTACCGCGGCGCGTAGAATGGTCGTGTTCGATTTCGAAAAACAACAGCACGAATCCCGGAGGTACAATATCGAGCAGAGAAATTGTCCGTATTTAAATAAACGTGTGCACGCCGTAATTCAATTAATACAATGGAGATCAAACGGAAAACAGCGCCAATACGATAAACAAGTGAAGTTGATTTGACTCCCTTCCGGAGGAACGCCGTTTTCACTTCGAAATTACCTTTTTCCACGCGTCATTAAATGTCACAAATAATTCTACATAATGCCGCGTACCTTACACGGAACGACGCGAACAAGCAACAAGAGAGATACAAATGTTTCTTAAGCGATCAAATTAAGCATAGCTCCGAATTATTGATTCATTCGCGGACCTTTCGCCAACTTTCCAACCTCTATGACATGTGACATGTGCGACATGTATGCAGTCGCGAGAACGCATCCTTCGTCCCCATCCCTCGTGCATCCCTCCTTGCTGCATCACGAGGGCCGCATAAATCGCTAAACCGGACAATCCGTATGTGTCGCGCGACGAGAGCATGATAGCGCGGCCAACCATTGGTGGAAAAAAAAGACGAAAAAAAGAAAAAAACCCGCAATGAACGTTCCTCCGCGAACACGGCTATTACAGCATCGATTTCCGTTAACAAGTGAGAACTAACGGTCGTACTGATCGGAAGTTCGGGTGAAGCGTTAAGTACGGCATTTCCGTGTTAATCAAGGTGTCAAGTAACGCCAGAAAATGCAAACGAGCAATAAAATATTCGACGCAAAAATCGCTGCAAGCGAGAATAAAAATTCGCAACATTAAGCGAACAAATATTGTTCGTTCGTGCCATGCTAACCGTACACATGCCCAATGAGCGATTGATTATTCCGCGCATGAAGTGCAACGTTTCAACGCAATCGAACCTGAAATAACAATGTGCTATATTCTCTATAAAAAAAAACAAAAACTAGAAAAACGACACTTCCATTCGAATTTCTCTTCGGGTTCGCCGAATCGTCGCGAGGAATGCGAATACGGAAAATGATATTCGCGAAGCGTACAATATCACGGCGCAAATAAAGATACCTGAACGCGTCTCGTTGGAACCGTAACGCTTTATCCGACATTAACGTTTCCGCGTAACGATACGGGATCGGTTACCACGAGGACAGAAGATATATCAGGCGTCAGGGGAATCCGGTATCAGACACGGACACGCGGATTCCGCAGAGCGGATGCAACGGGCGGGCATAAAACAGCCTTACGCAAAATGCGTTCGTTAGCGTGCAAATGGATCGGTGGAAATGCGCGACCGTAAAACAGTCTCGCAGAGTTGGTGTAGATGGTGCGTTCGTTAAGCGCTCGCGTGGCCCAGCTGTTCCAGGGTCCGCGATTACCGTGGGCAGAATCGAAGCGCTTTCGCCGGTCGACGCGTAGCGGAAGCCGAGGGGCTCGGGCGATTTTGATTCGTGTCGTTACTCGCGGCAACCGCGTGTCGTGCCTATTTTTTCTTTTTTTTTTTTTTTCGGTTTCTCGTGTCCTTTTGTTCGTCGCACGCGTTACGGCCCTTTTCGTTTTCACTTAAACCAGTCGGCCCTCGCGGCGGACGGAACACCGCTGGAAATTGGGTCGATGCGATTTCGCGATATTTTTTTTGTCTTTTTCTTTTTTTGCTGCCGGTGTTAAAATAAGCACGGGCCCGGGGTCCGGGCGCTTTGTTCTCGACCTATTTCGCCGTGCACGCGCCGCGTTTCCGTGTTCCGATTCTGCGAGGAAGTTGTGCAAACTCGCGGCGAAAGAAGCGTCAAACGAACAATTTTTCCCGACGGTGTTGCGGAACATGCGATGCACGTAATTGGTGCATGACACGTGTCTCAGAGGCGACGTTTCTTCGCATTTTGGGGAACTTATTAAATGGAATTAATGTGCACCTGATAAACCATCGTCTACCTGGCGGAATCGGGAATTCAGACTCGTCGTTCGGCTGTGTGTCGTTTCGAACAGTTAGCGATTATTTTAGTTGGAAATATTCGAAACACGACTCTTCATTGTAATTGCAAAAATTCGTAGCTACTACTTCTCTGACCAGCTGTAATGTAAGTAATTCGAGATAAAAGTGTGACCACGGTATCGATCGTATTTCGAACAAATTAATATTACAACCTCTAATGGAAATCTAATTTCATCCTCTCGTTATCCAATTATTTATAATTAACGCTTGAGCTGTTACCTGCAGTTCAGACCGGAGATTCTGCGTCGTTGATTAATACAGTTCAATCACCGTGCATCGACACATACGTTCCAGAAACAATTGCACCATTTCCAGATGTACCGGACTATTTAAAAAATTAGGAATTAGGAATTTCACAACCTGCATAAGATATCGTACATAACAAGGGGCGAAGGAATCACGGGGGGAAACCAGCGAAGTGTTGCACGGTGCACCGGGGGTTCGCCACCGAGTGGTCCCGAGTCGCCAAAACTTTTCGCCCTTATTTTGCGAACAAAATTGCCCGAATTGAACGCGTCCCGCCTCGTTTTCATCGCCTTTTACGTGACACTTTAACGGAACAGGATAACGACGTTACCAGGAGGGGAAGCAAAGGACGACTAACTCGATTCGGTACACAAACCGAAGTACGTCTCGATTTGCGCCTCGAGATCACCACGGTAAAACGCATTTTGTACGCGGCTCGTCCACGGCCAATCTAAACAATTCGGATTCCCGTTGTAAACAGGACGATCATCATTGGAGGGAGAAGAATTTGCGACAGCTGCAACGGCACAGAATTTCGTGGAATATTGGCACTGTTTATGTTTCCTGGAATTAGTCCAGCGGGGGATTTCGTTTCGGATGATATGGTCGTTAAAAAGTTTCGAAAACGGGAGAATATAAAGAATTTTCGTTGGTAATATTTCGTATACGTACAAAACAATTCTGCCTTGTTTAAAACTATCGAAAGGCTAGCGCGTCGTTTTGGTTTTTAAATGTTGCAAAGTATTAATAACTGTGTTGTTTTATTCGATGACGGAGTTGGAATTTAAAGCGAGGGACCAATGGTGGTCTAAAATCGATTGTTCGAAACAACTCTTGTATCATTTTCGCGAAGCATGTTGATGCGAATCTTTGGAAGAAACGAACTGTCCCGTGCAAATGTTGCACAGTGAATGATTTTCACGGAAAACGGCAGCTTTCGTACGTGTACATAAAATAGAAATGTCGATTGATTTTAACGGCACGCTTTTAGTTCGTCGACGAACTCATTACAACTTTGTCCTATGTAAAACGTGATTATTAGTTCGTGTAATTAAAAATGTTTACAGAAAGAAAACGTTGCGGAAAAAACCTTCATTTCTACGAGAGGTCACTCCGAAAATGTGGACCTTTTTTTCAGTACCCTTTCATACGTCCCACACACAGTTTTGCAGGAAAGCTATTTTGAAAATTCGTGTGCATCTAAATTTCGTTCTAACGAACCTTTATGCAACGCATCATTTCTATGTATGAACGTGGAAAACTAATAACAGCTAATGAACGAAATATGGCAAATTCATAACATTTTCTCCGCTGTCGGGCAACGGATAAACAATCCGAAACGAATACATGGATAATTATAAAAAAAAAAAATATCAAGCGATCCGCGTGGCATATTATTTGTACGAAAAATATAACCACGCGGAAAAAAGTACGGTAGATTAAAACATTATATTCGTGCAGAAACATTTTTCCACGGAACAAAAATTGAGAGTCGTCGTGCGATACTAATCGCACCACTCGACTAAAAATATAATGAGCTAGTCGACCAAAACAATTATGCGCTCCTTCAATCACGTATCTCAAAGACTAACACGTATTTCGAACGCATCCTCCTCAAATTCCACGTGAATATCATTAATTCGGCCAACAACCCAACTGCGAAAGAAACGGCCCGAGGGGAAACGAATTTCTCGAAAGTGTCCGAAGGGGCAAGCGTTCGTTCGCATAGCAATTTCGAGGAACACCTCTCGCGTCACAACAACCCGTTCGGCCCTTTCGTTTTTCCAGCAACAAACCCCCCTTTTTTTATACCCCGGTGATTCGTAAAAATCGCTCTACACGCCTGGCGCAAGCCGGTCGGAAATCAAAGGACGCTCGCGGAACGTTGCAGCGTGCGCCGGTGTTCGAATCTCCCACGATTCCGTAGGCGTGAACAAATTCCGGGCGATTTTCCACGCGAGCCGTGTA
Source organism: Nomada fucata (assembly GCA_948146005.1). NCBI lineage: Eukaryota > Metazoa > Arthropoda > Insecta > Hymenoptera > Apidae > Nomada > Nomada fucata. Next base: position 8,076,174 of record OX411275.1, on the reverse strand, counting down.
CTACATCGAATCGAGAACGCTTTACACAGCGGCGTTGTTCCCCGCGCCGTCCCCGGTTTCCATCCGCCTAGACCCAATCGTACCAGGCACCGTCCGTCTCTCTGCCCTTCTCTCTCTCATCCTCATCCCCAACCCCCTCCGCCCTATTCGTTCTCGCGTTCCATCTCGCCGGTTCAAATGAAAATGCACGAAGCGCCTACGTTCGCGTACCCCCCTTTCAATAAAATAATAATCAGCCGCGGGAGGTCGGTCCGCGGCGCGGTCTCCCAACGTCCATAATTTCCCTTCGCGTCGTTCGCCCTCGAATATCGCGATCGTACCCTTCTCCTCCCCCTGTCCCGCCTCGTACGATCGCCACCCCCACCCCGTCCTTCGGGATTTCAATCGGCGAAAACCGTTCGTCGATGCGGCGAGATAAAATTATCGGGCGAGAGCACCCTCCGGAGCGGCGCGCCGCCGCCTGGAAATTCGACGACTCGCCGAAGTGGCTCGAACGTGTTTGGAGAGCGGGCGTACGCGACCTACCGCGTTTGCAGATTCCGCCTCGTTATCCTTTCCCCCGGTGACGCGCAAACACTCCTCACGGGACGCGATCGCCGATTTCACGCGAGTTCGTCGCGCGTAACGCGCGCAGATAGACGCGCAGATAGACGGGGAAAGACGGCGCCCGATTGTGTCGCTTTTACGCCGCGGCCACTTGGCCCGTCCGCGCTTTCGCCGAGCGGGCCGTTCGTGACCCACCGTGAGGCGGAGTATCCGGGCTTGCCGGTTCTCTTTTCGGTGCCCTCTCGCGCCGCCGTCGTCGTCGTCCTTTCGTTTCGACCGACGCTCCCGTCGCTCTTCGCGGCGACGAACGTCGACGGCGACCCGTTTAGGACGGGGCCAACGGTGCGAATTAGCGGAGCGGCGGAAGCGTGTACGTTAGACTAACGACTGATAATTTGGTCGGTTCGACGGCTCCGAGCGGTTCAAATAGGGGCCAATCCACCTCGACGCGACGAATTCCCGGCGAGGCGGGTTAATTTTCCTTTTACTGCCGGCGAAGGGTGTAAGAGGAGGGGGAGGGGGAGGGGATGTGTGACGTAATAAAAGCGGATTGAATGTTTGGGACGACGTTCCTGCTTTACGGTTCTTGTCTTTCACCGTTATCGCTGCCGTTCGGGGTGGAAATCTTCGTCGTGGAATATCGCGATATCGAGGGGAATTTTTCGATTTCGGTCGGCTTGCGCAGTTTGACTCGGTTGCAGGGTAATCGCACCTTCCCCGTGCAACTGTTTTGGCTGTGTTCCGTAATTGTGGCTTCGATCAGAATTTTCTTTCCTGTTCAACGCGAGCTTCGTTGCCTTCCTGAAACCTTTTCTCGGCTCATTGAACGCTCACGATTATTTCATTTTCTTGAAGACGTTTACGTTAAATGGGCAGCCCGTAAATCGAGCGTAGTATGGGGCGATTTCTGCGCGACGCTTTACGCGGGCAGCAATTTTTGTTTATTTGCATTGGACACTGCAGCACAGCGATTATTCCGAGTACTCTGTCATCAGTTGGCCTTTGCGAATCTTATTTTCGTCGGTGTAAACCTGATCTCTCCGAATTCTCCTCGTTTCAGAGAAGTATCGTAACCGTTTCCATGAATTCAGTACCAGTGCCTGCGGAGACTGAAAACGGTACAATACGCGCGCCTAGTGAAACGTTGAAAGGGACGATTCGAATGCGTTATTTGTTCTCCGACAATGTGCACCATATTTGTTGCAACTTTCTTTCCTAGTAGTTTCACGTGAGATTGCAGCGACTCCAATCAGAGATTCTGCTTTGTCTACCTTTGCGAAGAATTATTTCCGCGACCTGGTGTACCTCTGAAAAAGTGACGCCGATGAAACGATGTTTAGAAGCGAGCAGTTCCGTCTGCGCCATTAAATGTTTTCCTTCACTTTACATTTAATTGATAAGACGCAGTTTGTATCTAATTTCAGCGTACCGGATGTTAGTAGTATAAAACGACGCGTCGTTCGGAAATTCAAGCGTTCCCATATTTATCGTGATTATATTCGAATGGAACATCTTCTTGATCGGGAGAAGACAGAATCAATTTGACGTTCGCTTCTTTTCAATAAATTCCCGAAGGAAACGGTGCATTCAGTTAACTATTATTTTCGACAAGAGTACTGTTACCTGTTGTTCCAAGGTACAACGGGTACCAACGCGTAATGCGGTGCAAGTTCAATTTAACAATATGAATGGGACCGTTTAATTAAGCGTGCGCCGCGAATACAATTGCTACAGTGAAATTACAAATAAAGAACTATACTATATACGAGCAGGCTATAATTAACTGAATTTTGTTGTATCGAACAAAATATTGCTACAATACGCAAGACTGAGTTCGATTTAGGTGCCATCGTCTCCATAAAAATTGTATCGACCGGGCAACCCCGCTCTTATCAGGAAGAACGAAAGGGGAGACCCGAGGAAAGGTTCACAAGGATAACAGATAAAAAAATCCAATATTTTCATTTGCATGGTAATTAGAGTCCACCGTCGTTCCTTCAGCGTATTTGGAGATGGCCGGGGAAGATAGAAGCAGCCATGAAACTTGCTCGAATTATCCCTTTCTTCGCCACGCGCTGGTGCCGCGCTCTCCATTCTTTACGACGAACGCCACCCCCTTGCCATTAGCAAATTTCAATTTAATTTTCGCATGTTCCGTTTCTTAGCAGCCCGCGGAGCAGTCCGCCCTGACGCAGGAGAAAGTTGTTGCGCCTATACCCACGGTTGCCTTTCGAATAACTGTTTGCTCGCTGAACATTCCTGAATGTGGCCGACGAATCGGCACATTTTCGTACAATTTGCACGCGTCCCTGCAGCCTTTGCTTTTGATCTGGAGGCTTCGTTCGAGGAAAGGAGAATCGAACTGAGAAACAGATGATAGTGCAGGTTTTAAAGTTCGATACGTTTTATATTCCAGCCCCTAAAGTTTCCGAATTATCGTGAGTTTGAACTTCGGAACTATTTAAGCCCACCGAGTTAAAAGCTGACCGATCTTGAATCTGTAATTCGGTGAACTTTAAAATTCCCCAAAACGCGTTTGCAATTAATGTCCAAAATTTGTATTCCAGTAAAAACTGCTTTCACAACCTCCTTAATTCATATTTCGCACCTTTCTAATCCACGTGGAGTCCTATAAAATGTAACGACATTGTTAATCAGCACGACGCCGCAAGAAGATTCTTCGTTTAATACCAGTGGAAGATAAAAGTTGACTGTGGAATTGTCGGACGAATAAACAATTTTTACGTTCCCGATAATTTTTCTACCCTCTGTTTGCACCGCGGTAACATAATTTTCGAAGAGCGCGTCGCCTAATTCGTGGGCCAACGAGAGATAAACTCTGGCGAACGAAACACCTTTCATAAAATTACCAGATAAAAAGCGGCTTTAAATTCGAGTTGCTAACAGCTCGGCACGTGAGACGACAAAGGGGGGAAAACGGCGTGAGAGGATGGAAAAGGGATAAAAGAAGGGTGGTGACGAAACGATCGTGTCGTGCATTCGCCGTGTACACACTGCACTTGGCCAACGAACAATGCGCTACTCCACCTCATTACCGAATGCAACGTGCCAATTAGGCGAGCCCTGCAGTTCGGCTACTTTTTCTTTCCTTCTCTAACGTTTCCGGTTTACCTGCGATCCGTGGGCAAAAATATACAACGATCTAGATTCTAGATAGAAAACAAATCCACAAGAAACGCAGTTGCCCCGCGTTGTCCGGCCTGAATTTTACTTTGCCACGCGACTATCGTTAACCACACCAATTCTGACACAGGTATCTATGGAGTGAAGCTCCGACGTTACGTATTTCGAATAAAAACTGTAGCCGATATGCACCATGGAAAGCTTTGTAATCAGTGGCACGAAGAAGTTTATTCGGCGAATAAACAAAGTAATTAACATTAACGTGTAAATCTATGACGGCATTGTTGTTCCATAAAAAATATGATTATTCGCTTCCTAATGCTCGACCACCTGCGATTGTACTATTTTCCATCGACTCGAACGAAGCATAGTTATTGGACAGCGTTAGTCAGGGAAACGATCAAACTCCTTTGACATTTCATTCTTCCCCGTTTTCCCTCGAGCAAATGAAATGAACGAAACAATAAATATAAGTATCGAAATGACTACGAAATGGCCACCAGGCACAGCGGAATAATTAATAATGCACCCCGTTGCAGACACCTCGGTGACACTTGTCGGAAAATCGGAGACCCGTCTATTCACGGTGTCATTTATGAAGTGACAAATACTACTGTCACTATTCCACGGACGATTGATGTATGCGCGTGTAAAATCAACACACGACATACAGGTACGCGTGTCCTGTGTGTGTAATGTATGCTCATTTCGAACACGAGATTAAATGTCTGAGCGGCTGAGCGGCGAACTACGCGACGCTCGTTGGAGTGTTGTCAAGCATAGTAACCCCAAACTTTGCACGAATGTAACTAGCATTGAATGACCACTCTGGATCGTGTAGATTTCCAGTCGTGAACGCAAAGCTCGTCAATAATGTCAAGAAAATCGTTTCGCCTGTTACCAGTGAATCGAGATTTCGATCCCGCCTTCCTTTGTTAATGAAAAAATTAAATTTCGAAATTATATGAATTTCCAGAGCTGCGCGTATCAGTTACATTCTCTTCTCGAACGCGTATAAATATATTGTGCATACATAGTATGCACGCATATGCAGTTATATATTCCTTTAATGTCCCATGCCAATTTCTACTTGTGCAGAAGAACTTTATATCAAATCTTTTTTCTCCTGCCATTAAGTGCGAACCGTGGAAACTACTTGCACAGTATCGGATTTCGAAAGCAGAGTGCATTATTGTGAAATGTGGCAGCGCGTGTAAAATATCGTTTTCTAAAATTATACACAACCGTTGGACGACTGTTATCATTATCGCCCAACTATTCATTTCGCATTCGCAAATTATCAGTTCGAAATGTACACTCCCAATCGCCACTTCGCTTTATGAAATTCTAGAATGAAACGTTGCACTTTTTAAGAGATTAGAATATTTTATAGCTTGAACTGCGTGCAATAAACCGAAAAAGCCCCGTAGCGATTGAAAGTTTTCTCGTTTATAGCAGACAGGTCAAACGTAACTCAAATAAACCGTGACAGAATTGTTTCATAGGTACGACACGAAATGACTGATAATTCTCGGATTAATAATGCAACTATTCGAGCCTCGATGCAAGCACTGCAACTGAATGGAATCTATGAACTTTACCGGCGACGTGCAATCGGGATGCATTTAACATTAATCATTCATCCGTAGCCTAAAAAGGCGAGGACGAAGAGCGTATGCGAAATCGTGTTGTGCGCAAAGAAAGTTTAATTTGCGGTGCCAAATAAGTTCAACGAGAGATTGACAAAATATTCTGGTACGTACTCGAATAATAAATTGATCGATATAAAAATTGTTCACTGGATATGTATGAAGAGAACGTACAAGATTTCGTCAAGCTTTCCAGAAAAAGTAATAATAGAAAGTTGTTTGTAACAAACGCAAGCACGCAAATTAGCCCCCATTTATTTTATTAAAAGAATTGAACGGGAAAAAAAGAGGGCCTAGTAAACCGTCGAAAGCGTTTCGCAGCCTCAAATCACGGATTCCAGAGATATTAGATGGCAAACAGCCCGGTGAAAACATTGGTCAACGAACCGATGAAAAATGTTCCGCGCGATGGTCGTGCAAACTGAAATTCCCTTTGATTCCCTGTCCTTTCGAATCGTTTTAGGCGATGCCCCGCCCACGCTAAAGATCGCACGGCGAGTCGGACGACATTTCGAATCGACGAACGATCACCGACTTTCCGATATCCAACCGAACCAATTTTCCCACCCGCCCAAACTGTATCGCACGCTAGATTAACAAAATGAAATCATTCGATCGGCCCTTCCTGGTCGCCACGTTCGTCGAATTTCTATCGCGTTGGCTCCACGCGATCCCAAAACGTTACCAACCGATCGTATTTTCGATACCCGACGATTCGCAATTAAATTTTTGATCTTCATTCGCAGACGGATGGATCACTTACGGCAATACCTGCAATTGTAATTACACCTTGCAGTAGCAAATAATAATAATAATAATTATTATTACTTATAGCACTTTTGTTGTGGCGCGTGTCATTTAAATTTTCTGGTCTTCGACTGAAGGCAGACGAACTTCGTTTCGCCTAAGCAGACGATAATTTATTGCTACAAGTGGCACATAAATATTCGCTAGGCTGGAAACAATGTATAACTTTAAACGACCATCCTTATATGCGCACAGTTTATGTTTAAAGGAAGGATCGAGCAATATTCAACAGAGGGACGATAATATTTGAAATGTCACGCCTTGGGGCTTCAGAATACACTGGATAATTGTAATCTGTGGTTAGGTTCAGTGCGTGAGATAAAATCTGTGATAGATAATCGCTCATTATACAGGTAGCGTGTACAACGAGCAGAAAAAGATATTGCCGGTTTGCTGGCTTCACCAAAATTCGTGCAATAAAGTTAGTAGAGTAACTTTGTCCCATCGTAAATTCCATCTTTACGAGCTCACTAAAACTTTTAATGCGCGAGGAAACATTACGATCGGACCGTTTCTTTCCTCGTCGATTCTCAGCGAACCTATTTGTCACTTCTAGCCGAGGAAAGAGTAACTTGTAAATCTTATCCCCCGTGTTTCGAGCATAATGGTTTCACAGTTATAAGGAAAGCAGAGGGCGCGATCTATCGGGGTAGAACGATCTCCCAATGAATTTCACGGGCTCGCAAATTTTCTGCCCGAACTTCTGACCTGTGGAGCTTATGATGAATTCCGTTCGCGAAATATCGAGGACTGGTTTTGTGCTATCATCGCGTTAACAATTGATGCTACTCTAACGCTACTCTAATGTTTCGCCTGCGGAATAATAAACTCTGAAACCTGTTAGTGTAATTTACGTTTCTTCGAAATTGAATCGATAGCAAAAGCTATTTTCGTCAATTGGAAAGGTGGAAAAATAATGTGTGACAATATGTATTAGGAACGCGGTACAAATACGAAAATCTGTTGCAGAAATTGGGATGAAACATATTGGCGATCGATGTAATTACAAACAAATTTCTTTACGGCCCCTTCGAAACTGAATTAACGCTTTCACTGATATTTGTGAATTCCTTATGGAATCACTGAACTGTGGCACGCGAAGGTGTTTCGCGTATTTCACGGCATTGTACCACGCTTCAATCTGTCTGGCACCTAAATTTTCTTTCTCTCGAGGGAGAACTTAATAGGACTTGCATAAAGGAGAATAATATCGAGGCAAACCATTCGTTCTTTTCCCAAATGAGATTCAGTCGGATCAAAAGCTGCGAACTTTTTCCATTATCCGCGCTGCCCATCTTTAATTGTAATAATTATTTCGCAATGAGAAATAGAAATGGAAAGAGATATAAAGGCTGAAGTATAATAAGCAGATTCCCTTGAAAATATTTTGCGCGATTAATTAATTTGCGGAAGTAATATCGATAATTTATGGAACGAAGTATTCAACAATTTTGTATACAGATTAGTGAAGAAGTTTGATAACGTTGAAAGAAAATTCTCCACCTTTACGCTATTCGGTTCAAGTATGCGAATTTTATTCATATTCGTTTGCATTTTCAACTCGAGTTTTACGTGAAATGAATCGCGATACATATGTACTGGAGTCTGTTAATCACTTGGCAAAGATTACAATATACGTAGAACAAAGGAGGAGCGTTATTTCTGTAACGAGGAAAAGGAAAACGCAGCTCGCACTGTAATATAAAAGTTCTTCGTATTTACGAAAGTATTCCAATGGAAGTTCATACGAATTTCATAAGAGCAATTTTTTAACTCCCTTTTAACGAAGCCTGCATTAAAGAGAACTTGATTAAACAAATTTTATACCAAATTACCTTCGATGTAGTGTGGTAGGAATCTTATAAATCACGTTCCGCCGGCCAACCTCGCGATTAAAAATTGTTACCCAGCTCGAACTTTTAATTTTTTGTTCAATCTTTCATATTCATCTTAATACAATAATATTACTTATTTATTTATACAGTAAGATCGACTCCCAGTCACTTCTTTTTTACATATTACCCACCAACGCAAACGAAATTCTCGAAATTTCACAATTGTGCAGCTAGTATAGCCTCAACTTGCGACTAATTGCGTATCAACAATTTTTCAATATATCGAATCCAATTGACTGTTCTTCCCAAGCCAATTCTCTCCGATTTAACTCGTCACACTTATGAAAACAATGTAACAGTTCACTTACATTACGACTACGTACATCTTGACGATTTATTTCCCCGCAAACATTTACGTTACGATACTCCCATCAATATAAGGGGAAAACATTTCGGAAAACAAAGAAACAAGGAAAGAACAACTGGACCGTCGAACGTCGCCGAAGTATCAAACGTGCAATATTTTCCATCGAACGTTTCGTTCGGTTTCAAAATTTAATCGATAGAAACCGCATCAAAGCAGCCCGCGACTTCGCTCCGTCGAATATTGCCCATCGAACGCGATACGTACGAATGAGAAATATCGTATACCCAACAAACACGTCCGACCCGTCCACGGACGTCGAGCCGGTGATATCAATCCAAGACTGGCGCAAGTACAAACGAGATCTGGAAACCGTAACGAGCCGCAGAGGGCTGAATCTCGTCGTTCCATTAGACGTCGGAAATGGCACGGAATTTCTGTTTTATCGCGGTCTCGCCGCGCCGTCGAATCGTTGGATATCACCTACAGATTTCGAGAATCGCTCGAGTTCCTAAGGTAATAGGACAGATATCGCCCATATCGGAGATCGATGCCCGGCGTGCCGCGGCCGTTCTAACGCGACATTTCGAACCGCGTCCTCGACTTCAGCCGGAAACGAACAATGAGGCGGTCCGAATCGGCTGGATAACGCTTTTAATGGATGAAACGACGTTTCCTACGGGCCATTTAACGGCCACGCAGGCATCCCGGGTCACGATGTGAATATAAAGTTCGCCCCGGGTCTTTCGTGCGGCGTATAGTTGATGGTGCATCGACTGTACGACCGCTCCTCGTGATTTTTCAGACGCGATGGAGCCTGAAAATGGCACCCGGTTTCTGTTCGAGTATGTCGGTGATCAGGAGAAAAGTGATAATAAAGTTCGTCGAAGTTTGCGTTCTTAAGAAGTAACCGGCGTTGAAAGTTTTATGCACTGCGAGTCTAGGGGTCTTTATAATAGCTCCCGCAGGGATGCGACATTCCTTTTGTCTTCTTCTTTTCCGTGTTTTTTTTTTATTTGCATCTTTTAGTATTTATATCTGTGCTCTTATGAGGAATATATCACCGATACAAAAATGATTACCCCGTGAGTTGTATGAATTTCGATAACGTTCGCGGAGGGAAGCGTGAAAGAGAGAAATGAAATTACCAAACGTGTTCCGAGAGCACGATTTCTGTAGAACTGTTCGATCATCCCTTACACCATGAACATCCGTTAACAGGATATCTCGCACTAATCGGTATCAGAAATCGATTTGTTCGTGCTTCACCAGCGGGAAACACCGTCTACGAATGTACCTGCAGCGAGGCGATTAAGCAAACTTGATACTGCGGCAGCGTCCAAACTAATAGTTCGCAGGCATAAGCACCTTAGCACCCTTTTGCATCAGCAGCGATTAGTGCGCTCGAAAGTCTACAACGCGCAGAGAATGCCCCGCCTGAAGCAGGACCCAAAAACAGGACCCCCTCGAATGTACGACGAAGCGCGTCAATTCGTCAAGCAAATCAACTCGTGTCACTGCCAAGGAAAATGACAACTTCTTACTCGACTTCTCGCAACGAAAAGCGTCCCGACCATAAAACCGAACCGTTCGATCGGAACCGACCCGGCGAACGGTAGCTTTACAAAATCGACGGCGATAAATTCGATCCGTTTAAATCGTAAACGCCAGTTCGTCGTCGAATTCGCGCGTCGATCGTCGATGCGACGATCGTTAGCCCGCCCGTTATATCCGTTGAACGGCGATCGGCGCGAGAGTCGCGGAAAAACGGGCCTCGCGAAAATAAAAAAGAAAAAAGGGAAAGAACGGTGAGACAGAACCACGGGACGATGATACGTTAAGTGGCCCCGCGGTCTCTTCTAATTGCCGCGGGGCCAGCATCGTTGACTTTTGTTCCGCCTTTTTGCGGCTCAAGGAAATTAATGGCCGCGCCTGTATTTCGGTGGCCATTAATCTCGCCGGGGCCATCGCAAACCGAAGTAAAAATACGCCTAGACGGCCGCGGCCCTCCGTTGACTATCGGGGCAATTATTTTATCCTCCATCCCCGGCGACACCCCGCGGTGAAATAACGTTAATTGCCGGTCGCGTAAATCGTGCACGCTGCGCGTACACATGCGCCGCGTTTCGCGCTGCAGAAAACGTTTGTCGCGAGTCGCACGCCTGGACAATGGTACGAAATTTCTGAAAACGTGACCGGCCACGATTCGTACTTGCACGGGAAACGTGGGCTTTCGATCGTGGTTCTTTTTTTTTCCTCCCTTAGGACAATGGGCCAACCTTTCCTGTCGTTCCCCGGGTAGAACGAAGAGCGGGGTGACCCGTTTAACGCGGTGCGCGCGATTTGCGTCGAGCGAAACGCGACGAGAGAAATGCGGGGCGCGTGTAAAGTACGCTGGATGGATCGCGAGCATTCTGTACGAGAAACGTTCGTCGCTGCCGTTCCGCGGATACGCGTCGCATTACTTTCGCCGAGTGCGTGCGGCCAGCATGCGGCAGCTAGGAGCGTCTAGAAAGTGAAAACGGTCGCGCACGCAGTTTGCCTACGTAGCGGTAGAGTTGAATGTAACGAGGGTACACTGGCACTGGCCCGTCGAGAATCTCAACGAAATCGTAATCACGTTGTATGCGCGGCGTAGTGAAGATCCGTCGATGCTTAGTCATTCGACGAAGCTTCTGTAAAATTTACATATCGGGAACAAAGAGGAGAACCCGGATGCGATTTTTGGTAAACGATTCACAGGCTATTTTAAAGGTCTTATGAAAGGTTATTTTCGAACCCGTATTATGACATAAATGAACAACAAATCGAAGTTCCCAGAACTGTCTCAGTTCTGTCGGGGAACTGGATACATTTCCTGATCAACTGCATATGCGTGCTACTCGCGTGCTTATAAATAACGCATAAGGAAACATACGTGCAAGCGAATTCCAACCATCGTGAAATAAACCATTATGAAATTTTGTTACTTAAATTCACGGATTTCACAGTTTTCTGAACGCTTAAATCTACGACGCGTTTTCTGTAATCATTCTTTACGCCTTCTGGAAGAAAAGAGTAAATTCACGAAATATGCGCGCATTTTTATAAAGTTTAATTCGTTCGTTCGTTCATTTAAAACCGCCAAATACTTATTGGGTTGCTTTATAAATTCATGAAATATTTTCTACTAAATCCTTGCAACGATCCCGCGGTTACGAATACCACCAGCCCTGTTGATGCCAATTTCGTTGCCAATCGACAATTGCAAAGACGGAAGACGATCGTTCTATTTCGTCGAAAGGAAACTTACCCAACAGGAATCATTGTTGGTGACGTCTGACGGGTATCGTTCCGTTTATGGATAATTTAGGCATGAAAATTCAGCACGCTTCCTGGCCCGTCGAGGAACAACCGTCGTGTTTGTAACGACACCGGGAAGCATCAGTGGAAAGTATCGCGGAGGAGTTTCCGTCTAAGGCTTTGCACGGTTCTATCGGTTTTTATTTCAGTTCTTTCTCGTTGAATAGAACAGAAATGCTCGTTGGTATTTTATATTAATGACAGCTGAATACTGGAGTTTGTATTATTGAACGTGATCCGTCCTAAAAGATAGAAATATATAAAATAATCGCCGTCTACCAATACGAATACGGTCCCGACCATTCGTTTCACCGTCGCGACGAACAGTGGAATGGGACGAATTGTTTCTCCGGAACCAATAATGTGAATTAACGAAGAAGGGTGACGCACGAGTATAATAATTATCCGAGCGGCATATGTTTCGAAATGACGAAAAACCTTTCCGTCCGTTTCCGCTGTATTTTCGCAGCTCGACAATATTATAAATCGAGACAATGGAGATTGAACCGAACAAATTGCGCTTCCATCGAGGGAAATGGAGTGATGTATTATTTTGTAATATTCGGGCAATGACTCGATTAATTTCAAACCGCGACGTCGCATCTCGACGTTGCGACTCTGTCGCGTCGAGTTCGAAGTTTCGTGCGTTTTATCGTGCACAATCAATGAACGCGAAACACCACCGTCGTCTTTTTATTGTACAACGGAGGATAAAGGACGTCTGTCGCCATTTATTCTTCGGGCATCACAAACGCGACACGAATGTAACAGCGAACAATGTCGCGGGTTAGTCGTTATCGATTGCACGTGATTTACACGACTGTTGGTATTTGGAACGGGCACATTATAATTACGTCTAAATGGCATTCCACGCGAATAGTCGACTTCATTAACGCGTAACCTGCGGTTGACTAATTTATCCGTGGGAAACATTTATTGTAGCCATAAAATAATTTCGAAAGTTGTAAACATAAAATTTACCCGGCCTGTCATTACGATAGCAAACAAGCGTACATTACTGTGCAATTAGTTTCTAATTAATGTTCGGAAAACGCCAAGAGAGAACGGGATATGTGAATACAAATTTCTCACGTCATCCGCAATGTGCTCGCAACGAATAAAGAAAGATTTCATACCACGACGCAATAATTAATGTGGTATACACGAAGGTAGATGATCGATAGAATGATAATATTATTTGTTGAGCTTAGTTGAAGCTTCGAAGTACAATGTAAGGAGCTATTTACAAGCTTCTATCTATTTTTACTTTCCATTTAATTACGAACTGCGAGTCCCCCCAAAAATCTATTTAACGTGCCAAAAATTTTAGCGCACCGTGTCCAAAATCCTGCGGAAATCGTACGTCGGTAACACGGTATTACACTTCGATCCCCGCGAATACACAGACCTTATCTATGAACTATAAAATCGACTTTCCAAACCTTCGCGAAAGAAAGACCAAAATGGAAGGGCAGCAGCATTAATCATTCCGGAAAGGCTCAGATTAAGAGCCGCCGGGAAGGACGCATGATCGAGCTTGGTTGTCGAACAGTCCCCGGAGAACCGTAGCTTTTCCTTGGATAGACGCAGGGTGAAAGGCACGTGGGTTCTCCTTTTTGTCCAGAGACAAGGGGATTAATTTGATACGGTAATCAAAGTTCTCACTTGAATCCAGAATGAGTGGTTCACCGATCGATGCTCTAATATAGGCGAAACGTGTCTCGAAAGACACCTGCTGTACGTGCCGCCTTTACCGTCATCCTCTTTCACCCCCTGGCAAGGTTATCACGTAAGATATTACGCTGGACGCGGATGAAAAAGTGGAATGTAAGAGGGGAAGCAGAAAGAAAAGCGAGGAAGGTCGCTTATATCAATTTTCTTGGAGGTGCGAACTTACTCGAGGTCCGAACGTTTCCTCTCTCAATGTTCGCCGCGCTGAGCGGAGGATCCTTGTCCCTTTCCTTAATGCAATATTCTCCAGGATATTCGGCGATTGTACGCTCGACCCTTTTGTATAGAAACGGTTAAACGCGGATGTCATAGGTTCTTGATGGCCGTCCGTTGCTATCGCGCAAAGGGTTCAATTGAGTACGAATGAAAGAGCAGCTTGGAGCTGGTGCATGGATATTCTGGGAGTTGGAAGGCGGATCATCAAGAAATGATAAACTGAAGATTTCTGTCCCCTTGTATTTTTTTTTATTTGCTTTATAGAAAGTTGGGAAAATATGGTCGACGAGTGTGGGTTTTTATCCTGGACATTAATTGCGATCGATCTACCAGGGGTCCATGTTTTAATACCTTTGCATTTCAGGTATGTAAAGGATCCAGAATAGAAACGGAGAGTTACAAATTTACAAATGCCCGAACAGATGCCGGTAAATATAACAAATATCTGTGTCGTGAACTATTCTTCCCAAAATCTTGCGACATACTCGCTCCAGCGTATTAACTAAAAAAAATAGACGACTGATTTGACAAGCGTCTTGCATTGATCAATATGACCAGTGAATTATAAATGACTCATGTTTCCAACCAACTCTCATCTACTGTGCACGATTTAATTAATCACATCGAAACTGGGCCGCAGTGGATCCAAAGGCATCGACTAAATTTCCATACAATCTTGACGAACTATTCGCAACTTAAACTGCACGACGCACCCGCGACTGCCAATGATAAACCTGACGAACGACAACGTTCCACAATCATCAGAAACATATTTGACCAATATTTCCCCCGTTCAGCTCCACTTTCGTCGAAGTCTCCGCTCCCATTGGGACAACGAACTTTACCTACAAAAGGGGCCGACAGACGTGACGGGTAGTGAATGCATACCTGCCTAGATCGGCAGAAAACGCGAAAAATAACGTACACGTAGCGACAAACCGGCACTGAGTCATCGCATTTTTACGATTCGTTCGTCGCTCACCGAGTATCTCGTGTCACGGGCCGAACGAAAGCATTCGTTATTCCGGACCGTACGAACGGCTGCCGCCGTAATCTCGTTCGCAAAAAGAATCGCCGCTTTTTCACTTCCTTCGGCGGTTCCTTCGCGGAACACGAGCTGCGGATTCGGCTAGTTTCGCGCAGGGGTCGCGCTAAGAAATTCTATTCAACCCTGGGCATTGTTGGATCGCTGGTATCGAGAATCCTTGTGCTCGCGGGAGGGTGATGCGGCGTCAGGTTGAACCGTGGATCCGAGAAAACATCGATCGTTGGGTCTCAACCGGGGAAACTGGTCGCCAGATCGTTTGGACTTTGGGGTCGAGCAGCGAAATTCTTCGTGGCGCGGACGCGGTTTCGGGTTGCCGTCGGACCAAACCAGCTGATTCTTAGTCGCTGATGGTGCGAAACATTTCTAATCGTATTGGGTTACTGGGGAATGAATGGACGACCCGGATCCGCAGTTTTCGATTGATATTAGTTGTGCACAATTTACTTGATACTCGGCCTTTTACATATTCTTTCCCTAGAGGCGAAGATATTGCTGGAATATTTTAATTATCCAGGTTTCCACAGTGAGGACTTTTTTTGCATTCATGTTGTATTGTATTAATGTGTGCAAGTTTAATAATCAGAGAGACACCTACAGAAGGGAGAAGTTCGAGAGGAGCTTTAAAGTTTTCTCAAAAGCAAAGAGAACAAGCAGCTTCTGAGTTAGTTTATGAAGTCTAATTACTCGCGAGTTGTAAAAGCCAACGAAGTAACAGTACCATACGTATCGAGATGAATAGCATAATGTGAGTCTCCTTTTATTTGAATTTCGTAGGGGGTGGTGGCGAAGGGTTTAGAATTCGAGGGGCACATTTAATACGAAATTTCGAAAGCAACATTCTCGTCTTAGAATTACATCAATGGGATTCAATATATTATAGAAATCTAAATACGATAAATTATCTCCCTTACTTTTTTTTGTTTTAATTTGCTCGAAAGCAAGGACAGTCATCAATATAAATACAGCACGTGTCTCGATAATATCCAAGCTCTCGTAACTACTTGCAGTTCAAAATGGTCCTCGCAATTCGTTTAACCATGCAACGAACTTTGAAGCGCTCTATAGAAAAAGGAAGTAAGCGTACAATAATGCATTCGCCTCTGTACACAGTTCAAACGAGACGCTTGCGAAATACGTAAAACACGCGGCCGACAAAATCGGAATACTTCGGGTGGTTCACGATGCTCGTACACTAGGTCAGCGAAAATCCTTCGTCCCCGACGATTTTGTAATTTCGAGCTTGCCCGTGCACGGCCATGACAATCAATTAAACGAGCGTTCCTTGAAAGGAAAACAATTACGCAACCCAACATAATAGGGAAATTACACAGAAGGAAATCGCCGGGCAAACGTTTCAACCGCGATCCCCGGCCACGATAGCCAAAAACTTTTCGAACGTAGTTTGCATTCGCGCGGAATGCCGCACGGTAATTGAATATAACGCCGTGGAACAACTTGTTTCGGACATTTCTGTTAAACGATTCCGTGCGAAGGGCCGGCGAAGTGCACGGCAACGACAATAAGAGAGGAAAAGAAAGCCCCGAAATCGTTCGGAGAAAACATCGCGATCCGAGCTGTTCGATTTGCTTCCGAGACCCCCCGCGAACATCGAATATCGCATTCCAACGGTTCACGGAAAATCCTTCTCGCGAGCCAATATCGATGTTTCATCGTCGATTTGCCGCGCGATAGATCGTCAAACGTTTAACCCTTTTTTTTTTGCCGTTCAACGTTACGCGATATCGCCGATCGCGTCATAAACGTTTGGGTCACGTCAACATCGGCATACATTTCTGTATTATGCATCGAGGTACGTACCAGGTTTCGCGTTCGATTTTCTCCGTCTCTGGCGACGTGAACGCGTTTGACAGTACGGTAATAAATCAATTCCGTTTTTTATTTGACAAGCTCGTTAAATAAATTACGCCAAATATTTCGACCAAGTTACATTCGATGTTAGCTATAGCTACTGTTGTTTTCGTGTTTAAATTTTTCGGTCGCATTCGCGTGCCTCTCGTGCAATACAGACAAGACCGGTTACCGTGCAGTCGCTTATACCGAAGTCGATAAAATAAAAGATTAATAATCGAAATTAATAAACGTAGACATTTCTCTGCACGACCTCGGCAACGCGGAAGCGATATATTTGACGTATAGCAAAGAGTAAATAAAAACTTTGGAACATTTGTGAAGAGAATCTTTAGCCACCCCGCTGAAGTGCGACCCCTGTTGCGTGCTGTATTTAGTAACAGGTGCAAGAACACATTGAAGTAGGGCTACTCACAACAAATCAACTGAATGAAAGCTTCAACCCTCAACACGATTCGCCGCACGGCGAATCTCCGCATTCCCCGTTACCGAGTATTAAACGAACCTTAAAAACCTTCCCCGTCATTATCCCTCGCACTCCTTTACACCCTGAAACGCTCTTCATCCCCCAGCGGAAACTCAAAACGATGATGGCCCCCGACACTTTCAGTTACATGAACCGGCCGGAGAGTTAATAAAAGGGGTTGTACAATGAAATGTACGCGCATTGACGGACTGTTAACGGAACCGCCCTTACAAAATCATTTCAAAACGTAACGCACAACAGATATTACCCCGGCGAACACACTCAGACGAGAAGTCATATCCTCGCTATTCAAACCTTACATTGTGCTCGGATCTATATTGGAAACGAAACACCAATGGAATATTATCGTCGACGATTTCATTTAAATTCGAAACATCCATACAAAAATTGGCAATGATATCACGGTAAAATCACGATCGGTTTGTACAGGCCCAAGGGCCCAAGGGCAACGATACGAGGGCTGAACAAGGCGATCGTGGTTCAGGCGAAAGGGTTGAACGTCAGTTTTTTCCCGCAATCGATCCGGGACGCGTATGCACGAACACGTGGGTGTACGCGTTTGCCCCGAGTGTCGGCACGTTATCCGCGTATTATCAAGTTATTTCGCATATTATCGAACGGACGCAATAGCACTTAAAAGCTAACAAATCGAGCGAGAGAGGCCACGCGTACCCAGCTCGGCGCCGACAATCACGTTGATTATCCCCGCGATGTTCGCCATTGGTCGAACCCGGCCTGCCCCGCGCGTCCGCGCCCTCTCTTTGATCGCGCAATTAAATTTCAACCAGATATTCAATTTTAATTAATCCTCCTGTAACGACCGTTTCCCTGGAATCCGCGTGTAATTGAAGTCGAACGCGGGCTAACGCGATTCACGAAGCTTCGCTCTCGCTCTCTTTTTCTCGTCCGCCTGCAAGCGTGCACCCGTAATTCCACGTCCCTTCTGTCGGGATGGACGTTGCCGATCAGCGCGGATAAATATCCATCGCGATATCTCGATGCACGCGTTGCAAATTAATGCGCACGGCAGGTGCGAGCACCGGTGTATAAGTTGGCCATTTTTTTTTTTCGCGGAGGGGAAGAAAACTTGCGGGTGCGACAGATAAGGCAAGTGGAATTTGAGAAAACGGACGCGATTGTGGAAGTTGCTATTGGAATTTTTGTGGAAGGTACGTAAGTCGCGTTGCGTGGGTCGGTAAAGACCGGCGAGAAATGCAAGCTTTGAGACGGGGGAGGGAGAAGTAAATAGGCACGCACGATGTAAGAATAAAATACCGCTAATATTTAGTGTACAATATATATATATATATATAATTTTATTCGTATTTCATTTTTCGTTTGAACCTTCTCAATTGCTTATTACGTTCGCAAAGAACGAACGGAAAATTGTGTACAGGCGAGGAACGATTTAACAGCAGGTTCGTGGCACACGAAAGCGACATGGACAAATATCTACGAGTTATTATTATCAGCGCGCTGTACCAATTCGTCAAATGTTTTGCGTGTTACAAATTGTAATTAACGGATAATAAATTTCTCGCGCTTCGGGTTGCCCCAGCAAGTAAGAGGCGCCAGTTGGCGACGCGTACGTATCGAAGGAGTTAAGCAAAGTATTTTATTATCGCTGATAGCAAAGAAACGATAATTGCCTAAAGGGTTGCGCTATCAGACCGCGAGCGTAACACACATATACCCTTACGTTTTATCGCGGTTCGTTCTAGGCCTGCTCAGAACTGCGAACCGCAACACCCCTCGTTCCCATCTCTCATTCCCACCCCCTGTTGGCAGCGTTCACCTTTCTATCGTTTCACCTTCTCCCGTGTACATACCTGGTTCTCGATCCCCTTGCCTGAACACACTGTGTCCCCCGTCTTCCTTCATTTCTATTCCCTTCGCCTCGCATGGAACGCATATAGTATATACACATATTCCTGCGGTGTCACGAACGTACTCCCCGACGACTCCTCGTTGGATATCGACTTTTCTCCCGTACTCCCCCGGGAGACGAACGACTTTCCTCGAACAGCACCGTCGCGATTATATTTTCTCGCCTCGTATAACCGGCTGTACGATTGTCTTCCGTGCTTTTGAATTCACGAACGCGGCCAATATCACGCCGCACGCACGTGCTTTATTTCTGGCCCCTCATTTACGTTCGCCTTAGTTCCGTTACCGGCTGTATAACGGTGTGCGTGTATCGTACGTATGCGCGATTAATCGACTGGATTGAACGCGGGTAGATGCGCACGAGTTCAAATAAATTTAAAACTTATTCGATACGGTCGTCGACTTTAGTCGACGGCTAACAAATGCATATGCATGGCCATGCTTCGGCTATAGTCGCGATATTTCGCGTATGTTTGACTTCATCAGCGCCATCGCTTTTCAATTTTATCGTTTACTTCGTTCGCGTTTTTGAACGCGAATGCGCAACGTCTTGCTCACTTGCTTCTATTTATACGTAGACGTTCGTTCGCTTCGGTTGTACCGATCAAATAATTTGTTAGAAATAGATTCGCAGTGTTAATCGCCTATGGAAGGAAATTATCTTAACCATCTTGCTATTAACGATGATCACAGCGGCGTTCCACGGGTTTCGTTTCAGTGTACCGAAATATAAATCAATCTGCACGCAAAATGTGGTTCTGCGATGTAAAGATTGCCGTCGAGTCCAACTATATTTTTAAGAAACAGGAAAAAACGATAACAGTAAGCGAAATTATGATCACTGCCGACATCCTGAATCGTGTTTTCCTGTTTCGTTGTGCTCAAAGGCACGGCGGCGCGTGACGGGCGTGCTGATAATAAATATAAATCTTCATCGGAGGGAAAACGCTTTGGGTATGAAGCGTTAATTTACGACCCCGAAGGCAATCTCTTCGTGATTACATATTACACGCGTGATTCCGCTGCGAGATCCAAGGCTCTTGATACCGGGCCTCGATTGAGGGGCACTCTCGCTTGAGAGACCACAAGAATATTTGCCGTTGAAAAAGAACTGCGGGTGTATATTTAGCGTCAGTCAGATGCGAAGCAATCAGTTTTGCGATCACCCTGATTAGACAGATCTAATTGCGCAACAACACCTAGGAAACTTGGGACAAAAATATTTAAAAAATATGTCAGAACAAATTTGACCGGAAAGTCGATAGTAAAGCATTAGCTCAGTACAGCCGCGAGTATTAGGATAAAAGTTTTATTGAATTTACGAAAGTTGTTAGTAGCACGACACATGGATGTAGCAAATTTCATAAAAGTAGCTGGGACAGATGAAACTGACACTTCCAATATAGCTACATATAAATGGATAAAATATTCACGGAATTGAATAAAATATTGTACTTGTGTTTTTTTTTGTTTTGAAAGACTGATCACAAAATGTCTGGATGAACGGAAAACACAGATGCATGTATATGCGCATAGAAAACATTATCTGCAAATTATCAATTAACATGCCTGTCGGGGGGAATCACTTCCATATAACCGTGATTGATGAATGTTTTAGAAATATTCCCAGAGAGAATGGGTCACTGATAATGGGTTATTTAGAACGGTTACGGCTGAGAGCCGGTATTTAACAAATATCTATTTAAATAAAATAATTCGTTGTTACCGGTATTATGAAACGTGCGTAATTTACCCATCTTTTACTTTCGACGTATTACTGGAAAGACACGTTGCAGAATAAATACAAATACACGAACAAATATACAAAAAAAAACACGAATAGCATTATTTCTAAAGAGAATACAGGAATTCTGTACAAGAAGTACAGGAACATAAACTACTTCGCGTCCAGAGGCAGCTAACCCGACGGATTAAACGATTACACAAACATCCCGGACTTCATCTGTACATCCCTTTTCTTTTCACGCGAAATGAGATTTTTCTATTCGCAACGTGTTTCGATAAAGTGCGGATCGACCAACCCGAAAGTCAAATACTCGGGGCGAACGTTGAAGAGACTTTATCAACGTCCTCCGCGGGGGCGAGAAAAGGGATACGTATACCGGGCGTACGTCGTGCTTACGTGAGATCGAACAATCGCAATTTATTTCGCCGTGCTATCTATCGTGGCGAACGGGTGCAAGAAAGTCTCGTCGATTTCGGGTTGAGAAATAAAAGACAAGCAGCGAAAACCGCGATAAACTTGATTCAAGATGCCTGTAACAGTGCTAAGAAAACCTTTCTTTTTCCTCGGATAATGCGATATTTTTCGCTTCGCTGGTGTAATTATGTACGCCATAGAGTGGCGTTGATTTTACTGCATCATTGAAGAACAATTTCTGCCTGGGCTCTTTGATAAGGGAATAGGGTTAACACGATTATTCCGCTGCAACATGTACAGGGTTATTCCGTTTAACCGGAAACGGTGGAGCATCTCGCAAGAACACCCTGCGTAAAATAGTGTCCCTTCGTCTTGCCCCCTTGACGCACACAATATTCCACGGACATGCACGGTTTTCAGCCAACGAATTATTTCCATCAAACTTTGCACCAGCGGCAAGTGAATGCGCGGAGGGTGCTATGTACCACGCATAAAAAAGAAAATCGTCAGACCAATTTGCAATTCGTGTACAGCTCGATACAAAAGATCGCTTGAGTTCAACTCGGTCATCGCGCCGCGAAATTATTCGCGCGAATCAAACATTGCATCTGCTGTGAAACATTGTTTCGCAACGCAATCCGGCGCTCATCGCCGAAACGAATTGGCGAAACGCAAATCGGCCGCGTTAAATCCGAAACAATCGTTTCGAACGGATTAACGCGATATCGCGGAGATATCGCCCTATCGATAAGCATGCAACTGACCGTTCGAAGTAACGAATTAAATAGTTGAACGCTGGTCGTTCGCGTGATGTAAAGAGCGGAAAGGTGGAACGACAGCCCGGCTGGGGCAAGGAAATTACAAGGCCGACAGTGTTTCGAATAACTTCCGTCTTAATAGGTTGCCACCTCGATGCTCGCCGGCTGACCTCGCGAAAACGGTCCGGCTGATCGGGGTCGAACGATACGCACGAACCAACCGGCGTGTCACGAAAGTTCACGCTCGCGAAACTCGATGTCTCGTGGGGCGTACGCGAATTTTCAGGGCCGCGGAGGTATGCAATTTTCGACAGAAATTCCGACGAAATGGAAAATATGAAGAATTTTTCATATGCATTCGTCGCAGGAGTTCTGGCACACTGTTGTTTTTGCCGACGTGGCTTTTACTTGTTTCTTTCTCCTGCCTGCCTGTCGATTCTACGTGAATGACGAGGGCCTTCGAAGGCATTTTTTCATGGATGCGTATAAAATATTGCATCGAAATTATTAATCACAGATCGTTGATAGATCATTGACAGTTGAAGCAATCGAGACTCTAACGAGATTTTAAATAATTTTAAGACACGTAGCAGTTCGCAGGTAAAGTACAGCGATTGTTCTAAAATTACTTATTAATCCCGGCGTGCAGTGGTATTTAAATTGTATAAATCACGGACAGAAAGTTCAACTGGGATTAGAAGAGATTTAGCATTCGTGAACCATCTCACGGCTACGCCATCCGAGGCTGTGGGGTTAAAGGTCCCCCGTTTTGTTCCACCTGTTAGAAGTTCTGCGTGGAAGGGGTTGAAAGTCGTTAAGAATATTCCTCATAACGAGCAAGATCTGCGCCGGATCCTTCTGACAAGTTGAAATCTCTGGTCTTTTTCAGCCAACAGGGACAGCCTTCTCACGATCCTCACTCACAATCAAGGCAATGAATAAATACTTCAAAGGGCCAATAGAATTTCCAGCGTTATTTCGCTCACTGATTCGGTCTACATACGTATTCGTATTATTCTTTCACATTTCCCTTGATTTTATGCAGCTTGCAGCAATACCGAATTTAAATAAAGCTGTTAACATTTGTGTACATCTCTTTTTCAGCTGAACAAATTTCAAAAAATGAGCGTCAATTTTACCTCTTTAATCTGTGTGTTTTGATTTTTTTGTATTAAGTATTCCTGCGTAATAAGACCTTACATTTTTCTATAAATCCAAACCCAACATTTGCGACATTACTATCTCGTCTCACTTTCAGAAAACTTTCCTCGAGTATCAACTTGAAGTATGTAGTTACAAATTGGACGGACAACCCTGTGCAGCCCTATCAGAAACTCGCACATCCATTTCATAAAAATCTCAAGAACACTTTCCATACACGCGTGTCCTATGAATAATTAAGAGGTACACTTTAGGTATTCATTGGAACACTTTACCAACCGTGAGCGTTAAGGAGTAAACCAACATTCGCACGTGAAACGTTTCACATAAACATAACCAAACGAACGATCTGTATTTCTAATATTGGGCGAAAATACGTTGCTGGATGTTCGGAGGGCGTTAAATAAGCTAGTAGCCCTCGAAGCAACGTTGTTCCGCAGGGGAGAGAAAAATCGCCAGTACACACGCGACAACGAATACCGAAGGGCACTGTTTTTCGAACGCAATGTATAAATCAGGCGGAAAACATGTTTTATTCTAGTACTGAGAATTACGGGCCGCTACACGTATTTGTCGTGTGTTCAGCGCGATTGCGTGAATAAAAAAACGCCTTTACTTAGGCCAGCTACTCTGTTTGGTTAACGGGGAAGATTAAGATTTTAAAGCAATCGTTTATCTAAAGGAGATCCATGTATACGTAAAGAAAATTGAAAGTGTTTTAAATGCTACTCAGTAGCATTTCGATCATTTAAGAACCGACAAGGGAAGAAATTAAAAGTTCTTCTTCATGGTACGAGCTTACATGAAACGAGTGCGTAACCGAGGACATTCTTTGACGCGTATATGCCATTCAACAGGCCAGGTAAATGTAAGAGGGAGCGTTGGAAATACTCGGTGGCTGGGTAAATGGTGAATTTTTGTGGCGAACCTGTTCCTGAAGGGCGAGAACGCAACACATGAATTTATTTTCAAAGTGAACCACGCGGCTGTTAAGTGCAACGACCATCATCAGGTTTCTGACACCTGCACGACTTCGTTTTTACTTTTTTTCTTAACAACTTCCATGCTTTTTATAATAATGGAATAAAAGTTCCATTGAAAAATTCCGTACTAACAAAAATATGACAAAAATTGACCGTTTTCGTAAAATCTATTTGGGCAATACTTCTATTCCACAACGTAACTCGCGAATTAAAACAGATGCTAGTAGACGTTCCAATAAAATGGAAAGATATAGCAGTAAGATAACATAAATATATTCAACATTAGGTGCTAAACTGTTCGTTTTCGTAAAATCTATTCGGGCAATACTTGTATTCAGCACGTAACTGGCGAATTAAAACAGATACTAGTACACGTTCCAACGAAATGCAAAGATATAGCAGTAAGATAATATAAATATATTAAACATTAGCTGCTAAACTGATCGTTTTCGTAAAATCTGTTCGGGCAATACTTGTATTCAGCACGTAACTGGCGAATTAAAACAGATACTAGTACACGTTCCAACGAAATGCAAAGATATAGCAGTAAGATAACATAAATATATTCAACATCAGCTGCCAATAAAATGAAATTCCATTGTTCACACTCGACTAAACGATTCTCCGCGAATTTCCCAGCCGCGAACCCTCGCGACAGCCTCGAATCTCGAGCAGAACGATCAACTCCGAACCGTTGCGCGAGAGTCGAATCTCATCAGGTCCGCGGGCATCGCAAAAAGATTCGCGGAAACTCGTGAATGGACGGTGTTTCATCATCTACGCCCGCGACCCGGCAAGAAACGGCGAAACTTTTCGGCACACGTATCCACGACGCCCCGCGACCGCTCGCCATTATCCACAAGCCGGAAAGCACGTTTCTATTTAGCGAGACAGCATCGTCTTTGTAACGACGACGCGTTCTTGCGTCGCGACGCTTCCTCGCGGAAAAATGACGAATGCAATCGGACGGCCGGCACAGCGGGACGCGTGCCGGCAAAAACGTGGAACGACGCTGCTCGCCGCGGAAACAATGCCACCGTCGCGACGCCTCCGTCTGGGTGGACGCGAGGGACGATCCTCGACGTGACGAGAACTTTGTTCGCCGCTTTTCCGGCGCCGCGCTAGATTCCCCGGCGCCCCCATCGAAATTAGGCGAACGATATAAAGCGACGGTAAAACGGTCGACGGGCCACTCCAGGCCGGTGTTTGCTCGGCTCTTGCGTCAACGTCCGAGTAATCCGGTTAATATGGATGCAATTACGGGAGGGACGGAGATAAAGAGATTGTTAAAGAGATTGATGCATCCCTGGTTTAAGCTGGCGTCTGTTTAACGGGAGGCCCGGACGCGAGAACTTTCGCGCTGATAGCGAGTATCCTTCGAGCGATCCTCGATTTGGCGAAGAATAGGGAAGCGAAGGGATGGCACGTGCGACGGAACGGACGGGGAACGTTTCGGTTTAATTGTAAGAATATTATTTTGGTCGGGAATACTGATTTTCGGTCGTCCTTTCGGACTCATAGCGACGATACTCGCGTTACGGATCGGGAGGGAGGAAATTGATAATAGAGGTGCGACTCGTAGCGTGGAGTGAGGTTCGAATATAGTGGAATAAAAGTGCAATTTGTGGCAGCTCTTCGTGGAACATTTAATTCGTGTGAATAGTGTTGGAAAAGTTTATTAAAAAGTTAGATGATATTAATGCGCGTCTGTTCTCGGGGATCGCGCATCGGTTTTTTCGACGCACACAGTTCGCTCTCAAATACTACAATAGTAAGAATTGTTAAATAACTTCGGTGGGTTTGCATAGATCTTTGTTGCGCAGGATATTTACGATTTTGTGTATTAAATGCTACGCGCATAGGTATGTCGAAACGAATAGAGACCTTTACTTACGTCCAACGGCGGGCAACGATGAGTATGTATCATATACGATGCGATTGTGTGTCATGAATGATTCGCGTAACGTACCTGGAATAACAAAAGAAAAAAATACATTAATATAGGCATTCGGTAATAAATTTAATATCAAACATCGACGATGGTTCATAGAATCGAGTACACTTCACTTTTTCAGTCTGCAATGTAATAAGCAACGTCTTGCGCTCGTGATCAACAAAATTGCGAGCGCATTGCGATCGAACAAACGATGCTGAGAGATTCGAACGAAAGGGTACTCCTATTAACACATATTTATCAAAACAGTAACACCATTGTTTTCTCTAAGCCGATCGTTGAATTTCTCTAGCGGATCCTGAATATCGCCAAAGTCGCGACGCAGGAATTTCGCATCAATCGAGAGGCACTCGAAATATTTCGAACCCTTAATGCCCCCTTCGAAACTGAATACACTCCAACAACCAGACTCCATTCGCTTCCACCGAATCTCCATTACTTTCCTCTAAATTGCCCAATATCGGGTCGCGTTCCATTTCGTAATGATCAAAAGGGTACGACGGTGCGCCAGGTATCGAACAACCAGCACTTTATCGAAATCGTCGCCCGATAGACTCGAAAGAGTAATTGCATACTGGCCGTCCCAGCACCATCACCCCCCCCCCCCCCTCCCAAACTCGTCCTCGTTATCCCCGTAGTCTCGTCAAATAATTCTGCATGGCCGATGAACTATTCCGTTTGCGTAATAGATCAAAGAGCGACGCGACACGTTCGATTCATTTCTCGCATTTGGTTCCGTTTAAATGCAGATTGGACCGCAATACGTAAATGCGCTGCTTTGGTCTCGTCTAAACAACAGATGAATGTCTAAGCTCCCACGCCCGCGTTTGTCGAACTGTCGCATTCGTTCGTCGTAATATTATCGCTGTGACACCGGCGGATGGCACAAAATGATATTACTGTTCCCTCGTGTGTGCGTTTAATTTTGTAAGCCCTCTGACGGATTACAAGCATGGAGCGTGCGTCGAAAGGGGAATAAAGTATATACGAATTGCGATTAACTTGGAAGCACGATTTGTGATGTACGTTGCAGGAAAATTATGCGTACGTGTAATATGGAGAAGACGTGCATGTATCATTCTTCGATACTAAAGAAAAGCGAGGAAGAATTGTTAAGTTGTTGATTGGGGAAGACGAGTTAATTCGTCATTGGATAATAATAAATACTAGAGACACACTTCCGAATAAATTTCCCGTCTGTGAATTCGATATATTTGATCCGCGAGTTTATCACGCAATTAGAATTAAAATATATCATCCGACCTATTAGACTGTGCCAACTAATTCAATCGCCCACAGTTTGCTCGGCGATACGATGATACGAAAAACATCGATAAAACCCATCGATTCCTGTGACAGGTCCGTATCTCGATCTGCTCTCATTTGATTAAACGTCATTCATTGGCCCTGTTCTATTTGAACGTATTCCAGCCGGGGTCCAAGTGTTCACGTTTGCACCGACGCCGTTTACGCTCGCGAGGTTTATATCGCGTGCACATAATTACTATGGTGATTGACTAAACCTGCTAATAGTCACGAATCTGACGAGCCGCATTACCGCAAATTTCGGCGTGGAAACGTGGCCGACTATAAATGCTAAACGAGCCCAGTTACCTTTGACGAGACACCCGACGATGAACTAACTAACCAATAGGCCAGCTCTGTCGAATCGAAATACACTATCTAATTACGTATTATAATTCATACAGGCTGAGCCTCCAATAGAAGTAGCGGTGATTAATTTTTATTCGATTGCCGAAGGAAATGCTTGAACATCGCAGTAGCGAATTAGCGAAGAAGTATCGCTCGAGAAAGTGAAAAGTTCGAATGGAAAACTAATTATATTCTATCGTTCTAATGTTTATTAAGTTCTTGCATAATTGAAGTCGTTTGAAACGTTTCGATGCACCGCCATACGCTGAACCTGGTTCATCTATGCGACACAGATTTGAATTTCAATCCCACATGTTTCTAAAATTACATTGTATATATTTAATAATTACTGTTGGGTTGTCCAGAAAGTTCGTGCCGTTTTTCGTTAGGTGGAATTATTACAGGTCTGAATACATCAGAATGATCGAAAACATTGCATGCGTACATTAATCTAAAGGGTGATATTTCGGGCATCTTTGGAAAACCGTTTGATTAGGACGCATTATTTTTACACATTTTCACTTTAACGCTACCATTAAAATTTACGGCAAGCAAGGAATTTACGACGGAAACGTGACTGCGTCGTTACTCTCGTGGTTTAAAATTCCCACGCAACTTTTCTGTATTAACTTAATCGAGTGGTTTATGCCCCGGTGAACTCTAAAATTCTAATTAAGACTCGACGGAACCTTAAAGTTCCTTCGCGACCGATGTGTAATAAACTCGATCCCTGTCGCGGCTTTAACACCGGCCAAAGTTTTGCCCGTTCCCGTTACAGTCACACGATTTATATCCCCTTCGATTTCAACGAAGCGATACCAGCACGGTCGTCCCCAAACCGCCGTTAACGTTCGAGCATACCATTCTCCTCAAAAACCTGAAACACCAGCATCGTGGTCTACAAATCGTAACAGATTTCGAAATAGATAACCGTAACCCGGTCGCGTCAGAACGAACGCAAATCGAACCGCTTAATTGAGAAGTCTCGCCATTTCGGTGGACGTCGACCGTCAACGAGCGCATTCGCGAAGAAGCGTCACGTACGTCCGTCAGTCGCGCAGCAGAACGTTTATCCCCGTTTCGATCCGAACCGATGTAGGTCAAAATTGATCCGGATTCGCTGATGAACGCTTAATTACGAACAACATACACCGCCGCGTCACCAACCGCTAAGGCGACAGTCCCCCCCTTTCCTACCCCCCATTATTTCCTACCCCCCGTCTCGTCCTCTGAGATGCTGCAATCAAGGATATCGGCATCTCCTGGAGGACGTGTACAAACATACGCAGTCGATCGTGCACGAAACGGATATCCGGCGGTCGGGACGGAAAACGGGAGGAACGCGCGTGCGATCGCGAACGCTATAAGGACGAGGGCCTGGCGTAATCACGGATATAGCCGTCGGTTAACAATGAGCGAGTCTTTGCGGGTGTGCAGCCGTCAGAACGTTTAGAACAATGGCGTGGCCGAAGCGTAAACGCATTCTCGTTGGCTGCACGTTGATGAAGCACATCGAACCTCGCGTGCTATTTACTACGATGAAAACGAGACGCTCGTGGAAATTAGATACCCGCGCGAAACAATTGAGCCCTGGTTAAATTAATTTGCGACATCGAATTGGGAACGGTATTAACGTACGCCGTTCGTCGATCGTATCGGCGCACCGTCGATGTTCTTTTAATGTCGACTCTTCGTTAGAACAATGCTTAATTGGAATATTTTGGAGGGTTTTCTTTTTTTTTTTTTTGTTGTTGTACCACCGCAGGCAAGCGCGAATAATTTTGTGCACGAACCTTTTGCTTTTTTATTACAACGTGTCTGGGACGGTTGTTGTGATTGTCGACTTTTATTTCAGATCTGACAGAGATTTAATTCGATTGTATTGTTAAACGTTTTTCTTCGATTGATTGCAATTTTTGAATTACGACGATCGAACATTTCTGACGTAATAATTTAATTGAATTATGGATTTGTGCATGGAATGAAAAGTGTTTGAAACACCTTATCGTTCAAATCAAACATTTGTAAATGTTATTTTGCCTGAGAATACTTGTGTAACGCTCCCCTACAGCGGTAATCTAATGTTAACCAAAGCCACCAAAGATCGCTGTCTACGGAAAGATCAGATAGAATTGAAGCGGAAAGTATTTACGTGGAAACATGAATCGTTTGATGTCGACCGAGGTGGAAAACGAAACCTAAAACGCGCAGGGTAAGGAACGTTGTGTTTAAACGATCCTGTAAACTTTGCGTTCTCTCTCTCTCTTTTTTTTTTCTTTCCTCAGTGCGCTGATTTGTGTTTTAATCAAAGAAACCGAATTAACGCGGTGCAAATAGCCTGCCTACGACGAAAGTCTTCTCCACTTTGAGACGCGTTCCAGGTTAATTGCAACAAATTTTTTTCCGCCGCGCAACCGCCGTCGTATTAATATCAACTACTCTTTAAACAAACGTTATGGGCAAATAATTCGAACGAAATGCAAATACAATTTTGCGAAACGCACAGTTTCCGTTCCAGTGTGTGTACGGTGAAACTTCGTCCCTCGGTTGGCCTTCCAATTTCCGATTTAAACATTTGAGTAGTTTTCATTAGTTTCCGACGGTTTTCAGTTCCAATTGCCACTGCTGACCATATTTGTCTTTTTTCCTCCACCAAACGATATTTACCTGACGTTCGCGTTTAATGCTGTTTCTAAATCAACGTGTCGGGATGGGAACGCGTGTATTCTAACAGCGAACGATCCGTCGGAACGTTTCAAAAATTAAAATCCAAGCATTTCGGGAAACAGGGTGAACGAAATTTTCTGCAATACGACAAATCGCGTTTGTCTTTCGTTTCTACTGATCCATTTAGATGTTGCTGTCTCATGAAACTATAATACGATCTATTAGTCGCGAAGGGATCCATTTCGATGACAACGTTGTCGCGACAAAGTCCACTTATTAACTAAACACAATTCATCTAAAAAATTCTAACACTCGCCGCGCGATACAGAAAGGCAATTACTAGGGTTGCAACAATTACGCTTATTTCCGCCGCGAATAAACCAACCCCCTCTGTCACGCGAACAGGCCACGAAAAGAAGCGCCGTAAGCTATGCGTAATCAGGTCCGCGGAAAACAAAAACGGTGCTGCGCAGCGTGCACCCAGCATGTGGCAAGGTACGCGTGTATTCCGCATAATGGAACCCAGACATCGCGAGGGAAGAATCCTGACACGGGCCACGATCGTTGCAGCCGTCGAGGGAAACGGAACGAAACGAAGGAGAGTCGGGCGATGACAAAAACAAAAAAAGGAGAAAAAATAAAAAAGATGAAGTGACAAAAAAAAAAAAAGATGAAAATAAGAGAGACGCAGGAGAAGAAGAGGCAACGACACAAGGGAAGAAAAATCGCTGGAAAATCAGGAATGGAGATGGAAACAGCACAGCCGACGTTAGTGGAAGAACAGCCCTGAGCGGTGGGCTTCCGTCGTCCGTTCGTCGTTGGCGATATGCATCACACGCTTCTGATGTCCTCCTCTTTTTCCCTCAGGTGGCGCCCGCAGGTATCCGTTATCGATCTCGCAAATAATAGCGGCCATGTACCGGGCAACGTACCCATCCACATAACGAGGCTAGATGTGCACGACGACCACCTATCTGGCCCACGGCACTTCGCTGCCCCCTTGTTCCTAGCCCCCCCCCCCCTTCCTTCCCGCTGTACTAACCGTGTCCGCGTATATACGTGACCTGGATGGAGGCGAACTTAAGGGAAGTAACACGTTCATGGTGTCACGAGCTCCAATCGCAACACAACGCTTGTCCGTCGATCGCCACTCCACTCACAATTACTGCGGGTCACCTTTGGAGGATAGGCGTTGGTCGCTCTATGAGTGTCACTTCGTTAAGCGGGATGGAAGAACGGCGGATCATGCCTTTGATGATGATTCGAGGGTGGAGAGGAGGTGGACGGTGTCTTTATCGGAAAAGTGTTAAACGTAGGGGGAAAGAAGAGCGATACAATTCGAGCGAAGAGAAGTTGCACGTGTATACGAGGTTGATGCGATTCGCTCAGTGGTCCGAAATCATTAACGAAATTCATATGCACGCTAAACGAACAGCGGCGCGTCCATTTTCGAACTCAAAGCCCGTTGTATCTATTCAGCTAGAGGACGACCATATTTCTGAAATAATAGGCGAACGAACGATTAGCGGAGGTTAAAATTATGCTTATGATTAAATTTACACTGTCGTCACTGCGTTTCGCCACAATCGCAGAAGTAGACGCAAAAGACTGTTGAGCTTTTTTAACACCCGATACACAAGATGTACCGTGTATTAGCAAGGCGTCCTACTTTGTGCTCAACCACTAGCCCCCTTAACGAGTCCAACAGCATACGCGTAGTTCCCGTTAAGTACATACAACCATAAAAAGCTCGTCAAATCGACATGTCCAACGAAAGCTGGTAACACCCCATCTCCGTGACCCCCGGTCGTCTCCAGACCGCACGGAAGTCATTACACGAGCGGCGATCGTAAAAGTCCCCGCATCATTTGTTACACGAGGGTCTAGCGCCCTTATGGTCATCATCGACAGAGTATCGCGGAGGCGAGGCACGGTTCCCTTAAAGTTCGCGAACCGTTCCGCCAAGATGGATCCGATTTATCACGAACTTCTCGCAGTTACGCGGCGCGTTCTTCCGCGCGATTCTCCTCCCTCCTCCTTCCATTATTTTTTCCCCCGTAACTTTTCTTTTTTTTTCGTCATTCCTTCTGAGATCTGCGCGTCCCGCGAACCCAGCAAGTTCGCCGAGCGTCGTCGTAATGCAGTCACTTAAAGTGAAGCACGACGCGATAATACGACACGATAACCGCCGTCTTCGTCGCGGTTTCCCCGCCGCGGCCAGCGACGCAATTTTCTCGCGGGGCACGAGCCGACCTGGACCACGCCTCGGCCACTTTTAGATTCTTATCCGTGGAAAAGTTTGCCGCGCGAGACGTCCGTTTCCGCCCCGTATCTTTCCATTGTTGCGTCGTGGAACTTACGGATACCGTGGTCCGCCGTCCAAGCCGCCACCCTCCCCCCTGTAACGGCCTTTATTGTCGTTTATTCGTGACGCTCGTAAAAGTTGCCGCAACTTCGGCGAATTAATTCTGTTGGACGGTGCCGACGCGCGTTTGATACGGTTAGGATGACGACGGACGGGCGATAATGGGGACAGGAGAGGATGGCAAGGAATCGCGGACGATTGTGCTGTCGATGACGCGCGGAGCATTGATTACGCGTGCAGGTGTAAGTGCGCCAACGATAGAAATCGTTTTGCGCCAGGGAATTTCGCACGCGGACGTTCGATCGTTGCGGCTGATTCGTACGAAATTTATAGACGAGCGGTGAATGAAACGAGGCGCAATTAGTGCGAGCGAAATTTTGTTCCGTGGGGCTGTAGTTTTATTGCGCGACGAAGTTAATTATTGCAGAGGTAAACAGTATGCTAGTTGTTGGTCACCCGACGGTGGTCGGCGATCGCTTCAAAAAATGCACGAATATTGAGAAAAATATTCGTTGCGCGTTCATTTGACGAACGTATTCAACTGCTGCGCACCTTCGTGCGTCGAACGCGACCGTCGTTATTTATGCCGATCGCGTTGTCAACTTTGGTAAATTAGAATTTATTACCAAACGCACACGCGATCCCTTTCCTTAAACAGCCGATCGCTGTATCAATTACGCCTACGCAATGAGCCTGGCCCAATATTCGCCGCGGTAACAGGAAATCCACGATTTGTTCCAGGCTCCGGTTAACAGTTATGAAAGTGATTTTAGATTCCGCGGATACTGTTGAAGTTCCAGCAAGTACCCGTTAAGGCTCTAAATTGGACTTAGAGTTCGCAACGAATGTTAGCTCCTTTCTGGAATTTCGTCTTCCACGAACTCGGATTAGTCCGGGCGGATAGATTACAAACGAGAATTCAATCAGAAACTTAGCATTGCCTCACCGTCGAGTACAATCTTCCGTATCGATACAGGGTAAATACGTGAATTATTATATAGCAAGGCTAATTCCAGGTAAACATATTTCCGCGTGCAATAGATAAATATCAATACAGTTTAATTACCGAGGTCGTCTACACCTTGTAACAGCAAACTATTTAAGAATGTCTATACGATACAGAAAATTAAAAAATTAGACAAATTGGAAGAACAATTGATCAGGTTTTACGCAACGTCTTCTGTATTTGCCAGACGAAATCACGAAATTCTTAACGCTCCGCGTTAAATATCCTCGTCGCACCCCACTCGGTACTCTATTTTATATCCTCCTACCCGTATTCATCAAGTACATTAGAAATAAGAAAGGCGACAGCCGTTACTAGGTACCCCACGCGGACCATCATCTATCATCGTTAGCTTAACCGTGCCCGATAAACATACTCCCACCACGATTAATGAAAAGAAAACGCGACGCGTTATCTCGCGAATCGGCCTCGATTTCCGCGATGTCAAAGAAACCGATCGCGCGGTATTCCCGTCGAAATTCGCGCAAAGGAACGACGAAACACGCGCGCGCGTTTCTTGCACCCTCACCTGAGATCCGCGCATCAATTCAACCGGTTCCACGACCGCCGACGTTTCTCCCTGCGATTCGTTTCCCCGGCACGCCCGAAACGTTAATCTGTCCGCGTCAACGACCGTCGAGTAATTTTTACGGCATTAAAACGGTGGCCCTTTAATAACACCGGGGTAAACGTGTCACGGCTGAAGAAACGAATTCGCAAGCCAGCCCCTCCGGTGTAGATTAAATCCACGCGGCTGTTTTCTTCTTTTCTCTTCGTTCGGGCCAAACCCCGTAAGACGGGGTTGGCGCCGTGCTGTAAATCTTCGGCCGTAAACGTAGAATTACAGCCATATAATGCGAAGCATAACGCGATAATGCGCGAATATACGTGTGTACGCGTGTACGTACGCCACCTTCCTTCGGGCGAATGCAATTTTCCCGCAGAGCCAAGTAGAGGCGGCCCTTTAAATTGCCGCCGCGGGAAAGTTCAGGCAGCGCCATCCCCGTTTCTTCAACTTTATACAATTACCCGTGAGAGAACGCCCGCGAACAGGCGAACGAGCGTCGATCTATTCCCCCTTGTACACGACGGCGACCACTTTATCGCCCTGGATGTGAGAACGATGGCTCGATTCGGAATAAATATCGTTCTGCCTTTGGGGTTAAACGGGCGACGCAAGAATTCTGCAGGGAAGAGGAGGCTCCGTCATTCGTTATTCGTTACTGGCCCTTTGGTCTGGCGACCCGCGTCACTGGAACGGCAGATTCGAGAAGCGCGCAGCGGGATTAGATTTTCGGGAAACGTCGAGGTTGCTCAAATTTTTCGGGCCGTCGAACGGGCGAACGTGTCTTTTCTTGCAGTTCTAGGACATTGTCCGTGGGTGCACGTGACGATTAGCTTTGATTAAACAGTTGTAGAAGTTATTTTTTGTAAACCCCACGTAGTTGGGAACAGAGGACAGGTGGTGTAATAAGACTTCAGTTACTCTCATTAAAACACCAACTTTATTATAAATACGTCGACACACGACGTTACTCAAACACACGATACTTTGCACCACGCTCTGTTTCCACTCTCTCTTCACTCTCACTTAGCTCTGCCTCAGCTCTGCCTCATTCATTCTTTATATTCTTTCACTCTTAGTTTCTCTTTCATTCTATTCCTCGTTTGCTCTCACTCATTTAGGACACACCCCCGCAGTCATCCCTCGGTGGTGGTCGGTCCCGACCACCCGAACCCTTGGGCCACTGTACCCCCCCATACACACGACCTTCTCAAGTACTCAGCTCCGAACGTACCTTTCATACATCGCAATCATTCTAAACGTTCACGCAGTATTTCCAATGCTACACAGTTTTTTTAAGGAAGCAAGGAAGAAATGTGCACGCGAAGCCGGTTAATGACGGTGTGCCCGATTTTATTGACAACGCTTTAGGAGCATTGACGATGGTTAAGGCACTTCGCGATTTATAACTATCTCTATCGCGAAGCTGGTCAGCTGAAACTCCGTACAAATTGATTTCTATTCTAGAGACGACAACAGGAGCAGCAGACATTCAATTACGCGTGGAGCGCGTGCCTGACCATTGTAATTTCCCCGACATTATAAACACCAGCGTCGCCGCCAGATTCACCTTCTCGAATCGATTAATTTCGTGTTCTAATAATGCGTTTCCCCCCGAACCATTCGAAATGGCCGCTCGCAAGCACGCTAATTAATACTAAGCGCCGCACAACGATTATGTCCATTTAGACGTATTACGAATTTCGCGTAACGTTTAACAATCGAAACGCAACGCGTTCGCCGGCGCAGTCCAATTAAACTCTTTCGTATCGTCGCCGCAATAACCGCGACTTTCGTTTCGCCCGGTGAAACGAGCAGTTTCACGGTTTTCGCTCGAATACCCCGTCAAATCGATCCGCGAAAGAATCCTGCCGCGACCACGATACCCAACAGCTGTACAGTACGTAATCGATTTTCTCGCACCGTCCAGACTCATTATTTCATCGGCTCGCGTTAACGCATTACAGGCCTGCGGTTTTCTTAACACGCATTAACGCTTCGTTCGTTAAGACGAACTACCTAATCGGTCGTTCGCTCGCAAGAAGCGTCGCACAGTGGGGTATTTGGCCCGAAAAACCGGACAAAAGTCAATTTTCAAAGTTTTGCGAAAGACAAAAATTTTTGTTGTCTGAGATAGTTAAATATGTGAGAAACAATGTGTCAATTTTCGTTTTCTTATTTATGAACTCAGGGAGCAGCATTTTTCGTCGAAAGTTAGCAATTTTGATGGCACGCATTGCTCTCTTAACCATTCTCTAAAACATCGTTGCTTATTAGCGATTTATGAATCCTTTAAGGAATTTGTGTAAATTCTGCCGTTATGGAAGCTTTTAAGGTAGCTATATACTACACTTTCCAACAGATTTTACACGTTTAGCACATATATTTATGTAGTTATTAATATTTGAAAATAATCAATATTTCAGTACTTTTCTTTTCGGTTACAAGATTTCATTAACGATTTTGTTATAGTATTTAACAGCATTAAAAGCTCTTTCTGGTGTCATTGCATTCGGTAAAGGTTTGTGAACACGATGCAACAAAAATTGGTTCCGGTTTCGTCCGGTTTCGCGTTTTATAGCTAATTTATGTAGAAATGATACTTGAGTGCTGCAGCGTGCCGCGTCGTTGCGCGTGCACTCGTGGTCACAATTCTGGCCCAGGCCTGCTTGGAGAACTCTCGCTGACGATGTCTTCTAAGTTCTGTATATCTGGATATGTTTATATCGAATTAATTAATTTGATGCCTAGAAATTATATTCATACGGTAACTGTTTGGTCGCAAGAACCGAACATATCGACGGCCTTTGTTACCTGAAAATTTTTTTTATGCCCGGGTTTCCCGGAATTTGTCATAAACAACCCCCAAAAAGTAAAAATTATTGATTCAAGACGCTAATGTGTCGCTACATTTAGTCGAAATTGTGTCGTGTACACACCAAGTTTTGTACTCTAGTACAAAACTGTACTCTACCATTGACCCCATTTTTCAAGAGGTTTCAACAGTCTTAAAGAAAAATGTTTTAAACAAAAGGTAAACAGTATTTGGACATCTACAAACTTCAATATATTAAATCTCGAAAACAATTTTTTTTTATAAAAAATTAAGTTATAATGTTATAAACTAATGTTGAAATTTGTTTTTAATTGCATAACATTGGAGCTGACATTGAGACGATTTCAACCACCTACTACATTATCACCTTGGGCCTATAAACAACGCTACAATATTTTTGTCCGGTTTTTCGGGCCAAATACCCCACTGTGCGTCGGTGCGATATCAGCTCCACTTTGCAATAAAGTCGTCATTCCTACGGGTTCTATGATATCGCGGACAGAGTTGCAGCACGTTACCGCATTAACAAATTAACATTTAATTTCTTATACGAGCCTGCTTCATCGCGTATTTCATTTATTACAAACAAACAGAATATGGTACACCCAATTCAGGAAAATACTCGAGTATCATTACTTATTACTGTCAACACGCTGTACTACAGCGCATGGCAAACTGTAATTATCAGACAAGAAAATATAACGTAAGAGATTTCGAGCTTCGAGCGCTCTTGCTGGGCATCTGGGATACGTCAGCGCGGGGCCCGATAGCGCACGTACCCATAAGACACCATAGGCCGGAGGGAAAACGTGTCCAAGGCCCTTGAAGCCATGGCGTTAGAAAGAAACCCAGGCAGAGCGTCTTTTTGGCGATCAGGATGCAGCAGGGCATTCCTCCGATCGGAACAGCCCTGACAGTAGTTAGCGGAACGGTTAATAAAGAATAGCTGGTTCACGCGTCTTAGACAGAGCAGCCCTATCTATTTACTCGCAGCTGCTTTCTAGAACGTCTAATTATTATACTGTATTGTTGCGAATAAAGAAACAGTACTCTTACAAGTACTTGTCACGAGGAACGGGTTAAACTCGGTCTCCTTACAGATTCCTGTCGCCGTCGCACGGGAACACTGTTGGATGACCAGCCCTTGAGTCACCGATAATATGTAAGGCCCGCGGATCCTGGCCTAGTCAAAGTCAATATTATGCACCAAGGTAGTAGTCAGCGATACGACTACTGCCAAGGGCCAGACTCCGCGTTGGCTAAGGCGACGCAACAAGGGCTAATGTCATCCTTACCCCCTAAAACTCGTAATATATATAGTAGCGGAATACCGATTGCACTTAGAATAGTTTTGGACACGACGCATACCGTCGCTCTGTCGCGCAAACTCGTCACGGTATTCTTCTGTAAAAACCTCTTCGCAATAGTAATTGTCGCACGCGATTTCGCTTACCCCGGAATCCAACGACACGTTGCAAACCAGAAGTCAGCTGGAACGACCGCGGGCAACAATCGAAATCCGATTCGAGGGCCGATCGCGTCGCGTGTCGACTTGACGGTTCGCGCTGTCGTTCGTGCATTATTGCCGCGTTCCACGACGATCGCGATTCGCGCGTGGTTCGCAGGACGTTCCCCCGGGTCGCGGTGAAACGAAATCGCAGGACACCGCGACCGCGTAGTTTATCGGTCATCGAGGTGGAACGCGCAGATTGCCATTCCTCAAGATCGAGTCGTGCGACGGAATTGCATTGGGTTCGACCGAATAGCCCGATACCCGTCCCGCGGCAATCCGGAATGCCTTGGATTTTCACCTCGTAATTGGATATGAGCCACCGCTTTGAGACAAAGCCGAAACTCCACCGGTCTCCGATTATTCTGTGTACGCGCGAAGGTTGCGACCGAAGGGTCTTTGATCGGGAGGCCCGGTGCTTCTTGTGTAACAGTCCGGGGCCAGTGGGGTGCATCGGAGAGGGCGGCGGATTGGGTTGCAGTTGGTTGTGCGTTTGCTTTAAATGCTTTTCCTCGAATCGCAGTTGCCGTTCAAAGCGGAGAAAGGATTTTTCGATATGTCTCTGTGTTATATTACGTTAGGGTGGTTCTCGTTTTTTTTTTTTTTTTTAACGCGAGAGCCCCTTGCTTTCATCGTCCGAGAGTTTCATGCTTGAGATTGGCATTTTGGTTTCCACGACGGCCTGTACGTTGCAAATGATACGGAGCTATTATATACATTATTGATCGAGGCATGAATTTAAAAACAGGCCCCGGATTTTTCATCAATTTTAGAGTAGGAGGAAATATGTAATTGGACCCGTGTGCAGAACGTATTCGTTCTTGTACCGCTGGATTTGTTTCGAGATTTCAGATCGCTGTTAAATCTTGTTCGATCCTGTTTCGATATTGCGAAGCATCGATCGTTCGTCACGAGCAATCGCTGTGAATCGCGAGCACATAAATAAATCGAAATTAATCCCGAATCGCTTTGGAGTTGACGCAAGTTCTGGTCATTTTTGTGCAGCGATAATTTCACAAGATTGCGATATATTGTATGCCTAATAAGTCGACGATGAAAAGGCGATTGTCTGACAAAGGCAGCGTACCAATTACAATCAAATATTTTCGTCAGAACTTTCGACGCCAATAGGACTTTTCCTGAAAAGCAAGAACTCGTCTCACGAAAAGTCCCAAAATCTCCGTACATAAAGCAGTCGATAAACCAGCCAAATATCATTCACTGGCGACCGTACGATTTGTCATTCGCACTCGTCGTGCAGCGGATTCAACGGATTCGAAAATATCTCCAGAGACCAGAGATGCACCACCACGGCGAGCAGCCAATCTGTTGAAAGTACATTTGTATTTTCGATTGCTAATTGCTGCCGCAGTCGCGGGGTCATCCATCAAAATTCGAGCTGGCACGAGCATTCGTCTCTCGACGGTGCGACAATACTAACGCGTTTCATCGTTGCACTGAATCGATTCGCAGGCGGCTGTTCAGCTGCGCGAATTTCGCACATTCGCGCGCTACCCCGCTAACGTTTCGAAACTTCGTGAAATTACGATTTCGATGGGGACGTTCGAAATGGTAAAAAGAAAAAGGGAAACGGAGGAAAGAGATGTCACGAAGGACGGCCGATCTTATCAGCTTTGGTACGCGAGCTTTCGGCCAAGACACTGGATTCTGTTTCGGGGAGACTTGCTTTCCGAACACGTTCCCGAATATTTT
Organism: Nomada fucata; assembly: GCA_948146005.1. NCBI lineage: Eukaryota > Metazoa > Arthropoda > Insecta > Hymenoptera > Apidae > Nomada > Nomada fucata. Next base: position 8,035,917 of record OX411275.1, on the reverse strand, counting down.
CGCCGCGTTAGGATAGAAATTGAATACAAATTTGAATAGAAATGATTTGCAGCGTGCGGAGCTCTGTTCCATTTCATTTGACTGCGCCAAATACGCGCATCTCTGCCGCGAAACGGAAGGGATATTTCTCGAAAGGATTATTCGTCTCGCTGGGCATACAGCTTCTGTTAGTTATGTTAGTTCTGTTAGTTATCGGATATCCCTCTTCGCGTTTCTCGCGCGACGTTTCGCGTCTCCTTGAAATCGCGTTCCCGGTGTTCCTTCTCACCTTTCGTAACTATTGAACAAAGTTGTTCGTCGCGTGCGTTCGAAACGAAAGTGCGGAAAAGTTGGGAAACGCGTACCATATTGATCAAAACGCCGGATTCCCATACTTTAAACTTGTTCTGCGTAAACGCGAGTTCGGTCCTCCCTTTCGTCCCGTTTATTATATTTTACTTTGCCAGCCATTTGTCTCGCGAAAACGTACGATTCCTCTTTAGGAGATTACCCTTCGTTCGGGGCGAGCGCGTGTGCTGGCTCGAAGTCAACGCGAAACAGATAATGAACACCGCGGGCACGTTATTCCTCCAATTGTAAGAATCTGTCCGCAATGTGCGCAACGTCAGTTTCCAAACTTCGCGTCTCTAAATTATGTGCCGCAAGAGTGTTTCGCCGTGCGCGATATTAAAGCTATTTGGAGATGCGGAACACGAAAGCATAGCCGGCAACACGATTCCAAGGTAATATATTCCCCATATGAAACTAACTTCTGCCGGACGTGGAACGTTTATAACGGGTGCTGTTCAATTTATGCATCGGCCAAACCCCTTCAAAGGAATTAAGCGGATAAAACGCAATTATCTTCGCGACGAATTCTAAGCAGATTCGACGGACAAAACGGTCCGGGTTGCCTCTGATAATTCTGTATCGCGAGGGTTTTATCGAATTGCTCTTGAGTGCACAATTCCAGGACACAATAGAGATTCTGTTAAACAGTTTCGTAAACGGCAGTCGGGTTGCAAGGTTAATAGGTACCCGAGTGTAATTAAAATTTCAATCCCGAACCTACAATTATCCGTATCTGTCTTCCCCTGTCGTTTAGTAAAATAATTGATTCGCGAATTTTCATCTTGAACAGAGAGAAGCTGTTAACAATTTTTCAACGATTACTATCGTCGGCAATCGTTTTATTTCTAACGCAATTCCGGACGATTATCGTGAATGGCACGAACCATCTAATCCACAAATCTTGACAATGAAAGACTATAGCTTTTTTCCTTCCTAACGGGTTCATCAATAATGCGTCTGATATAAAACGAGGACCGGTGAACAAAAGAAGCTCGATTTCACCGATTCTCGCTGAAACGTGCGCACTCGTCCGCATAATAGAGAATCACGACAGCGCTGGGTGGGACGACACTCGTTCGAAAATCAAGCCACGAACTCGTATCTCCTTCCAAATGCGTCTCGATGACCGTGGCAATAAAACGAAAGGGGGGAGGAAAAAAACTACAATCGTCATGAAAGTCGATGCCGAAAAGTCTGGTGAATCTATTACGAGCGATCGCTGGAACGAACGATCCCGTCAGTTTCAGGGGTCACGTATCGCCAAATTGTCGCTCATTGAACGAAACGCTCGACTACGTACGTACGAGAAGAAAATTAACACGAGACTTCTTTCTTTCGGCTTTCCTCTCCTTCGTTTTACTTATCTTACCTTTTTTTTGGTTCACCATTATGATCGCACTTACGGTCGGAAGCGCAATTGCACAGTAATCTTTTAGCGCGACGCTTCTCGTACTCGATAAGTAATTCCACCGTTCGAGCAATCTTAATATTTATTCTCGACTCCAGAGAAAATTCATCGTGCTCGTTAAAAACGTCTCAAATACTCGTTCTTCAAATTTTCATGGCCTCTGTCAATCAATTTGTCATTACAGTCTGCCATCTTCCTAACTGCACTTGCAAATTTTCGTTGCAATTCAACGCGCAGGCGTTGAAGGGTTGCACCGCGTTTGTACCCGAATTAAAAGTGACGTGTACCACGAAATATCAAAGAGTTCATAATAAATAATTTTCATATTTCGTTACTGAAACCAGAATAATACTCTCCTAGGTACTTCCATTCGTTCGCGCTCAATTAATCACAGTTTTAACGATCGTTACAACCGCGAACAATATCCGACAAGCAGAATCTTCCATCGAGAAACAACAACACCAAAAATTTACGCCGCGCAAGAAAACGACGATGAATTCACAATACTGCGTCCCAACCATCCACAAAGCATTCGAGCCGCATTTAATTCGCAGTATTAATACGCGAAACAGAACTGCTGCGCTGGAACGAACAAAATTGTCCCCGGTACGCGGGAATTATTGAATTCATTACTCGAACGGCTGTAGAGGGCCAGCATCCATATGCTCGTCACGTGTTCCTACGCGTGTCGGCTTATTATCTCACCGTGGGCAATCCGTTCTGAAATAAGCGGCTACGTGAGGTCGTGCTCACGCGAACCTCTATGCCGATGTCAACGTGGTCCAGACAGAGCTGGTCAGGATGCACGTGCGCTTAATGTCACCAGTTTACATTGTTTCGATAGATCCGTTGAACGTTTCTGGTTTGTCTATGCGTTACGCACGTTGTTCAATCGGCGTCGTTCGTTCTGCAAAGATTTGTCCAACGTAGCAGGCCCCCTTCGATTAACTATAACGAATCTCTAAAGTTTAGGGCACGGGACTGTTATCTGTATTTCGTCGTGCGTACATAATCGGTTTATTGTCGCCACTTATATGTCGGTAACCTGCAGACACGACTTAAACGCGTTTCTATATTATCATGAACAGAACTTTAATATTTTCACGAGATGCAGGCGAACGATTATTGTATTGGAAACGTAAATTCGGTCTTAATAAATTTCTTCGTGAAGAGGTCGAGGCAAGTTCCGCATTTTTGTGCATCGCAACTTTTAATTGCACCGCGATAGCGTATATTTAATGAGCAAGGGTAATATTTACAACGTAATTGCTTGCGGACATAAATATGTAATTTTCTTCAATGTTATTATGACCACGGCGTACAAGCAAGGAAATTATACAGGTTTAAATTAATGTATTTACATAGTTCAGCATATGAAAAAAATGTAAATTTGGAGAATAAATGAAGATACATGGTTAAGTACTTTCGCGGCAAAGAAGCAAAGCGGAGTATTTAATCTCCAAAATATTTATGCAACCCGTGGAAACAGTTCTATGCACCTTGCCTTCGTAATTTGTTAACGCGGAAATTTGATCCATTTTTTCACATCTCCGACGATACCTCTAACTCTTTAATAATAAACGTATATGTGTTTGTGTCTTGTAAACCAGAACATTCATAGATTTTGTAAAATAGAAGATGAGTGTCCAAATGTTTCGCAGCATAAAACGACGAGTACAACAGTTTGAAATTAACTCGACGATCAGACTGCGTTAATACTTTTTCATACAGGAACGAAACAATTTTGTCACAGAATAATTTAAAAATGGTTTGAGTAGTCCGGGCCTTAAGAGGCTTTCCTTCATTGCAGGAGTTTTAACCCGGATAAAGGTAGATTCAGGTTTAAAGCCTTGCTTTTCCGTGCTGAGTGGCAGTCATAAATAAACCGCATCGTAAACCAACATTAACGTGCACTCAATTAGGGACACTAATCGAGTCACTAACTCTTGGATCAGCCCAACACACCGAATTCCGGAATGATGTTTCTCTAGACACTGACGCGCACAATTAATCTGCAGCGCATATACATATTAATGCTCTGTGAAATTTGTATTGAAATAAAAAAGATACGTGTATGCCGAAAAATATTTTGCACCCCCATAGAAAGAATATAAATGGATATTTTCGCAATACGCTGCCCACAGGTTGCAATCTAATTTGAATTTCACGAAGTTATGAATATCGTTTATACGATAGCTTCTAAATCGATAGTTCGTTTCCAATTAGTCGGGCGAGCTTAATTAAAATAATTGCAATGAAATGCTGAATATATTGGTTCCAGAAAAAGATATGCATACGAGTTCGTACGACGTAGATTTTAATCTTAAATAAAATAGGTCTGCATTGGGTCACAGGGCGAATGTTATTCATGTTTCGATTTTAGTTCTGACGAAAATGAATCCGTTGATATATTTTTAAACGAAACAATCGTGTTCTATCGCGCCAAGTTACAAACTACACGCCATCGATCGTGCAGTCCACGAATTGGCGACAATCGCGTGGGTTTGCAACGATTCGCAACTAAACGGTACGTTTAAAAGTTGCGAGAAAAAAGAAAGATGGAAGAATAAAATGTTGAAAACCATTGAAGCCCCGGTATAAACCTGCGAACGGCGGGGGCAGCTTTTGGAAAATTCATTTGCCGAGACATTTCGATACGGCACCACGTACCGAATTAGGGATGGCAGCTTGTACCGGCTGGTAAAAATTTTATACGAACGGGCACCGGAATGGGCGAAAAACACTATAAAATCGAATAGTTCCCGGTACAAACTCGATTTGCATATGTCTGTAAGCGGATGTGTTACAGGATTCACAATAAACGTTTGGGCAGTCTGGTGAAACTCGAACACGTCGGAACCGGGCAATAATCGATCCCGTGGATCGTACAAAGTGATTTCGAACTTTTCAATTCCTTATAAAATCGTTTATTCGGAGGATGGAGGTATAATCTTTATGGAATCATATCTATTTAATATATAATATTATACGCGTACTTTAAACACCGTAGAATACTTCCGACATAATCAGACAAGTGTCAGATCTATTCGATTGACGAACACCCTGAACATAACAACCCCCCCCCCTTTTTCCAAAAAACTATAACGTCCTCCAAAAATTTCTGACTAATATTTCCATCTTCAATTTCAGTCACTTTTCGTTACTTCGAAATAAAAAATTGAATAATTCTTCAAAAGAAACAACGAGACATTCTAGCATACCTGAAACGGTTCTAACAATAAAGGAGAAGCACGGTATCAGAAAATATTTCTCTCTGATTTGCCAAAATATCGCCCCAACTTCTAGGGGAAAGCTCTTACGTAGTGGCGACTTTAAAGAGCCGCGTCATTCCGCAAAGCACTTCGCATCAATCCATTCCAATTCAGCAACTTTATTCAATAAATCATAACTACAACTCCGGATCGTAACACGTTTCGTCCTTCAAGAAAAACCGCGTGAAAGAACACAGACGCGGGGTTGAAACACTTGATCACGATGATAAAGCAGAATCGCCTTTATTGCTTTTTTAATTTTGGGCACACCCATCTTCGCAATGTAAAAATGTAATCTGCACGGAGATTGGTGTGCGTGGGCCAAAACCTGTTGCCTCTCGAAAGACAATTTGGCGGATCTATCGTTGCAAAGATACAAATGATAATTGAATCATTCGGTATTTCCTTTTTAAACCAGTTTTAAGGGGTTCAATAACAGAATATATGATGTTTATAAACAGCTGCTTTGCCTGGGCGTTGAAACGATTTAGGTCGGCCATTCTTCTGACGAAAATCAATGTCTTTTTTCGTACTTTTTGTCGCCTGTCGCTTCACGTGTAAATGCCAGGACGTTACCAGAACTGCCAGCTTCAACGGGCGCACGATTCCCACGCGATAATGCGCATACAGAGAGTTAAATGGTTTTTACCAGATTTTTGTAAAAATCGGCCAGCCCCACCAACGTGACGCATTGCTGCTCACTTTAAACGAAACGAAAGAAATGTCGATCCATTTGCTCGCGACGGACTAATTAATTTTAAGGGGCGGTTCGATCTTCCTTTGTTCGACTGTCGTTTGTATTTGTCGCCGTTTTTAAATGAATTAATGGCGCATAGGTGACCAGGAAGGTTTGATAAATTGCTCATTCACGGATTTCTATTCGTTTAATAACTGTCACCGATGAAAATAGCTTTATCGCGAAGAGGAAGAGAAAGATATCCCTCGGACTGTATTTGAACGAACTTTCGATTTGTATGCGCAGTGCGATTGTCAAGATTATTTAGAAATTGCCGCGATTGTGATATTGAAATCGTGCTGAGAGGCAAACTTAATTGTGTGCAATGAAATTATTTGAAGAACTTATTAAGAAAGAAGGTACTATCTTAGTTTAAACGTCACTATTTTACGTGCAGACATTTAATATTAAATGTGACGTCTTTCTTCTTTTCAATGCTTTCAATTCGATTATCTATGTCGTTGCAAATTAATTACAATGGGAACACGATGTTTGTCCTCAATATTAACCCAGAATAATTGTTAATTCGTCGACGAACATTTTTCACTTGCACACTATTGCACGGGGTGTTATTTTTCGAAAACGAGGTATCAGTCGAATATTAACAATTGTGGCACACCCCCGAAATGGTACTACGCGTATACAAACCAATATTATTAGAACTTCATAAAGTAGCGTGTTCGCACACGATATATATTACATGTTTCCAGTATTTCATGTTTTAACGCTGTCTGTCAGTCAGACCCTATCAGTCAGATCAGTACAAGATCATCTTGAAATCGAATTCCTTCGTTTCGACGATAGATAAATCCCATCTTACTATCCATATCCGACACATTCGGGTACCACAAAACCGATCGGCAATAAAGACACCTGAACGAAGAAAAGCACATATCGCGAAAGGTTCGTCCGCAAATTGGCTCGATCCATTCTAACGCGATCCTTAACTCACGGTATCACTGTACCCATCGCTATTCTCAATTTTGTGCCGATCCCATAAAAATCGTATAAATCCCGGCGAGACATTGAATTGTCTTATCTCGGCCGAAGCGCGTCGAACAGTATCGTTCGACTTTTAGGCAAATATTAGGCCGTGACGTAACGGAGATAGGACCGACTCGTTCGGGGGTAAAAAATCCCCGGCGATTGGAAGCACTCTGTTTCTAAGCTGTCGCACCTGATCCCACCTGGCCCCAATGTTATCGTCGTACGTTCGTCTTCCTGATGTCCGAAATCCCCCCAGAGAGGACGCCCGCTCGTTCACGTTAAAAGGATCGGTCCTCGTTCATTGGCAGGGCGACGTAGTAAAATAGATTAGATCGAAAATAAATCCGCGCGCTTCAGCCGTGTCGTGCCGGAGATAACCAACCGACGATTATCGGTGGATTTTTTTTGTTTATTCTAACGCTGCCCCCAACCCTTTATCTGTCGGCGTGCAACGTGTTACGAGCGTTTGCACGGGCAGGACCGGTGTTCGAGTGTCTGTGATTGCAATTTTTTGTCGGTGATTTGCTTTTTTTTTCGGTGTCCACATGGTTGTGCCATAGATTCTGTTCGAAATATAAGCTGCCTCGGAGGATAATCTTTTATCGTGGGAGTGCAATTTTAAGAGATGCTGGAGATTCATTGAATTCGTTAATGGCGAGCGTCCATCAAAGTATCGGAATCGTTGTGTCATAGCACAAGAAATTTCTTTGGAAAATTTATTTAATTGAGTACATCAATTGGGAACAATTAATAAAGAAATTTGGAGAAAAAAATGTATTTTCCTATTGATGTCCGACTATCGATCGTATTTCAATTCGTGTCAATTTTTCTGCGAAATATCTAATTCAAATTGCGGAGACTGTCTAACACCGTCTATTCTGTTACGCGAAACGATATTTATCAAGAGAAGAATATATTTCATACACGTCCACGCTTTTTCCGGCTCGAAATAAATCCGAACCTCTATCCTGAACGAAAATCTCAACAGACTTGAGAATAGCCCTGCTGCTTTTATTTTATTGAATCTGCCTATTGTTTGTGCGACGACAATAACTGCGAAATACGTCGCTAAATCATATTTTTGTGTTTATCGACAAACAACGGGTCGTCGTTTGATATCGTCGCGACAATCGATCGGAACTCGTAGGGCTTCTCAATGGGCCATTCAAAAATCTTGTTTCGTTTTTGGTTTCCATTTCGTTTCCCGTTTTCATTTTGCAAAAGTCGATATTAGATTTACGAAAACCATCACTCTTTTTCAATCGACCGTTGAGTGTTGACCGACCAAGCGATTCAGCGTTCCAATTTTATTGCAGTATAATTAAAAAGTGAATTGTTACGCGCTGAAAAATGTAAAAATTGCAGGCATTTTGAACACCGGCTTTATCTACCAACGGAAACAATATTGCTTCTCTGTACATAAACTCTACTTCAATCTATTACTAAATATTTCACTGAACTATCAATAATACCGAGATTAATATTTATTATCCGGGGCAAGACCCTTTGGAAAAGTTAAATAAAAATGCAAAGAAAGATATGTGCATACAAAAATAGGAATACTAAAAGATGGATAAATATACAAAAAAAAAATCGATCAGGCAGTGCATACATACATACGCACACAATACATTTCATTGAATTATTCTAAAATTACGATAATAAGCTCCGACGAGATACAAATGATAAAAACAAACTCGCGAAAGAAAATAATTCCAAACACTTCATAACGTTTGCGTGCAAGAGCAAATCGAATATTTCCCACTGCTGACACGTAACATCCCCAATACTGGCGATTCTTCTGCCCGAAATTGAATTATTCCGCTCCCTCGCATAAACTAATAGGCATTTTCACGTACCGTAAACGCAAGGTTCGCGTCGCTGCGAAGAGCAGACCTGGCGAACGTAACGCGAGTCATTTTTATGATCACAGACAAAACCGAATCGTTTCCAGCATCTGGGACGGTATTAACACCTCCCTGCCATCCCGTAATTCCCCCCGGCGAATTAAAACGATCTAAAATTCCGCGCGAAGTTCATTATGCTGTTTACACTTCGTGTTACGATTGAATTCATAAATACCGCTTCGTTGCGGTTAAGCGGTTCGCACTTTCATTTATTTCCCGGAAATCCACTCGAACCTAAATCGACCGACGCGGTTCCCTCGACCCGCCGTTTGCTCATTCTGCAAACACACCGAACGAGGGGGAAAGTGAACAGAAGCACGAGGTACGAAGGCAGAGCGAGAGGTGGCGTGTAGGGGGAGGACGAGAGGTCTTGGAAGACGTCTCGAAAAGTAGAGAGAAAAGGGGTTCGGGCCCGAGTGGCGAAAGGCGGGCGCGAGGGTGCTTTCGATTAAACGGATAATTAGGCTGGCGAGATGGATGGATATAATTCCCCGAAAGACAGGAACAATTTTCTCGACGGGGTCGCCGCCATCGGGCTGAGAATTGCGGTCGAAGAATATCCCACCGGTGGCGACAGGTGAGAAACAGAAATGACGAGTGACGATTTACTCGTAACCGATGAATATTACTATTCTGTTTGGTGCGAAGACGGGATTACGATTTCGTGATCCTTGAAGGTAAAATAAATGATAGCTATAATGATAGCTTAAGATTTTCGTTTCGGCTGTTAGTTTATTTTATGCGCAGCTGTACTATAGTATGCACTGCAACTAAATATTGCATATTTTTATGCGAGCTTCTTTAAAGGTTCGCCAAGCCGACAGAATATATATATATATAAGCGGTTGAAAAGAATTTTAATAATTTTAACGAAGATTCGTGACAACGAAATGCGGGAATATTCGACACGTGCGTCGAATATTCAATCGTTGAAGCCTCGTGCAGATTCCCCGGATAGAATGATTTTAACGAAGAGCGGGCTGAAAAAATGCAGTAATTCTTTTCCAACTGTTACGGCGATGCTGCGTTGTTATCACTTTCCTGACGGGCGGCCGCGAAAGAGATAATTATGATTGAAAATCCTCTCGCCAGTTATAGAACACGGAACGTGACAGTTGGCTAATAGATTTTGGCGGATCGTGACTGATCTCCCGCTGATAAGACTAATTCAATTATCCCATTAAACGAGGATCCCGGCGAAGGAAATCTGCCGCCAATAATCCTTTCGCAACTTCCGCCGGCTAATAATTCCAGCCCCCCGGTTTCATTCTCGCCTTCGATTTTAATTTTCTTACGACGCGATCGTTCGCGACGCGAGTGTCGCCCTAGGCGACACGCGAACCCAATATTTAATCCAATCCTAATTTCTGTTCCTCTCGTGAAACGCCGCTGAGCCAAACGTTTGTTTGATCGAACACACGCTTCTGGGCCCCGTATTTATGTCACGGCACGTTTCGGAAGCACCAGGATGCCGACCCTTCGACAATAGAAGAAGCAGACGGAGACGCACCACGCGGGGCGTTCGCAACGGTATCTTAAAAACATGACGAAATCACGACGAATTTCCGCGGACGTAAACTTCGATAGATCAATAGCTCGACCGGTCCGGGGGAAAAAGCAAAGAAAAATGGACGAGTCTTGGCCGGTGTTATCCGACTCGACCGGAATCAATAGGAAATTCTTCATCTTCCGAGATCCACCATAGATAGCTGCTGTCACAGGCTATACCGGGGGATCGTAAACTTTTTCATAAGTTTAATCGAGTCGCCTGCTGGTCTGATGGCACGCGATTAAACAACAGAACGCCGGCAAAAGTGAAGTCTCCAGCCTTCCGGATTAGGAGATAATACTTTGCGGGCCAATGAGCCGTCCCGACCTCCCCCCCCCCCCCCGTCAGAACTGTAAACTTCGTCGGCTGAGGGGGGGGGGGGTAGTTAAAAAAAAAGAAGAGAAAAAAGGGAAAAAAAGGAATGCAGGTACCCTTGCCAGTGCACGGCCGTAATTTTTCTGCAAGCTTACTTGTCCGCCACCTCGCTATACGTGGCACGTTGCACTCCTGCATAAGGCAATTTGCGAACAAACTGACGTTTATTAATGGATTCGCTCGTTATCTGGTGTGGTAGAGTGCGTGTACATTGGGGATCGCTGCGGCCTTAATTATCGCATTCCGTTGAACGAAATGAATCATCGAAAACATACTTCTCCGTTTGCGATGAAAATTAGCGTTACAAATTCAGGGTGCGCTATCGTTTGCGCCGGGGCGATAAGGTCTAGAAGCGTAACGAAGTTTCCAGAATTAGACTGGCGAAGATCAGGCGTGAGCCGACGAATTAATATACAGTCGAATAACGGATGACGTGAAGAAGTAAAGGGCTATTATTATTATTATCAGAGCAAAGTTTCTTAGTTTAATTGTAAATTGTACGGGGAGATTTTTAACGCTGCTTTACGACACGTGTAATAATTAGTGTAACACGGGACGATAAGAATCCGTTAAGCTTTAATTAGAATTTTAAATTCTTAAGACCCTCGTCAGGAATTTAAAGTTCCTTCTCCATAAATAAATTTAAAGCAGCCCGATTACAATATGCCACAGAAATTTCGAATCTCTAAAATGATCCGGGGGGGGGGGGGAATTCTGTGCCATAAATCTAGTTAGCGCAAGAGATTTTGATAACATTTTCACATCCTAGTCAAGTATCGAAGAAATTCTTCGGGCGCATCATGCTCTTATTACTAACTATGCTACGTCACTGGTTACGCCCGGGAAGCACGGCGCGCCGTACTTCTTCGAAATATTTTCAAACTTCCTGAAAGTTATTTCTGAACGCGGTCTCCCGAAAGTGATTTTCCCAGTTCCGAATGCGAATAAAAACTAATGGCGGAATAACGTTCAGACACAGAGGTACGGCCACCGTAGCTTCAAAGAATTTTTCTTTCAATTAAAAGCTCGTATAACTTGCTGCGCGGCCCGCGGTCGTTCTGATTTGCAAATACATTAAAAATCGTAACCACTGCCCGCGGCGCGGACAACGGACGCGTGATTTATCGCGGCCGTATTTCCTTTTGGTACCTTGATAAAAGGTATCCGCAAAAAGTATCCGATGCACAGTAGCCTAATAGCGCGTAAATTGACACCTCGCTTGCATCGATACATCGTACCTTTCGTTCACTTCCCGTTTTATCAGGATCAATTCGTTCTGATCAAATATATGTGCCCGTAAATCGTCCGTGTTAATCTTCAGTAACACGAACAATCGTTTCACGTTAAATACATTAGCTCGTTTTAATAAAACTGCGCGCCACGTGATATTTACCGTGCTTCTTTTTAGAGTTCTCAATCAAATCGTTCTTCTTGGGCTATAGTATTTTAACCGATTACCAAAGGTACGTTTCGCAAAAGAAACGAAGGCTACACGACTATCTCTCATTCGAATTAAACACGCCGTCACGTTTCCCTTAATATGATCTGAATCTGAAATAATCCTCTGAAGGAACATGTGAAACAATATTTTAGCATCCGTATCAGCCAAGATCAAAACCATCGCGCTGTCGAAGGTCTCCACGTTCCACAAGCATTGAAACATTTTTAAAATTCACTGCGTCTCGAACACGAATACGCACGTCGAACGCGTGAAAATCATCCGAACTCAATTCGAACGCACACCGTGCAATTCACAACGATTCCGTTCTCCAGCTAAGCATCGAGAAAACTAACGTCCACGAAACTATGGAGGTGGATTCTCGATGGACTGTGAGTTGAAAGGCACGTAAACCCACCGACGATTTGCCTTCCGTGCATGCGAAGTACGGGTCGTCCTGTTCTGCGGTTCTAATTGCCGGCAGCTGCAGAGCTAAGCCTCTTCCTTCTTCCTCCTGCCCGTACACGGTATTCGTGTCTCTTGGCTTGGTTACGCGTTGTATACGTGCAATTTTGGGCCAAGCCAACGGAGGGGCAAGCAAAGGCTGTCTGCGCGGGCGTCAAATCTCACTGCGAGAGACGGATTCGCGTCTGACGTCGGTATTAATTCCCTTTGTGCGATTCGCGGGAACAGCGTTGCGTTTAGCTGGAACATCCGTCTGCCGGATGTGGCGAAACGACCGGATTATCGTGTTACGTTCAAACAACTGTGAAACCCCGAAAGGGCGCCGCGCGGTCTGGCGTAGATCTTCGGTATTATTTGCGAACTATTTTCAGGTCGACTTTACGGGGCGGAAAGTTTCGATGACTGTGCAATTGGACGATGATTGCTCGGACAGGCCAGGGGGCAACTTTGATATATATCGATAACAGCGCGTGAGTTACTACAGGTCATCCGGATGAGAGTTTCAAGTACAATTAGAGATACGTACAGGTACACTGCAGGCCAAAAAATTGGGATTACCAGGCACTGCGGATTGTGCACAAAATTGTCAAGCTGATTAGTGATTCTCGGGTGGACAATTTCGGCGGACATGCAAGATAGAACGCGTCGAAACAAAGTGAATTATTATCGGCCTCTACAATATTAATATTGAATCGATGAATTGTTAACGAGCCAGTTAATATTCGCGCGTACTAAATAAACGGTATTTAACATTCGACCGGACATTTACGCGAGATATCAACTGTGTTGGAAACATTATCCCGAGGATGATGTTCCTGTTAAGATTCGCCATATTAAGGGACGGCGACTTGTTTGTCACATTGATTAATCGTTCCTCGGCCGAACTTAACCAGTAATTAAATGAAACACGAGGGCTCGGAACGACGCGTGATTTCGACGCGTGGGCAACGGAGTTTGCGCGTGTAAGAATTAATAGGAACATATTTTAACAGAATTCAGAAAATGGAGAACTGCGACTGATTCTGAATCAGAATTCCTTGCTTCCTTTCGTCAATCAAACTGTCGACCAGCAATGTACAATGTCGCTCGACTTTTCGAAATTATCCAGAATCTGTTCGGCACTGTTCAGCACCTATGTTGCAGTGAATTATCTCGCGTCTGAAAGATGCTCCGAGCCTTAACACATACGGAATGTGTACGCGAGATTTCTTGACACACGAAGATGCTAACACCTTGCTGACGTCGCACATGGGAACAAGCGAGCACAAAAGGCTTGCAAACCCTTGCCTTAGCGGGGCTGCTCTAGGGTGTCAGTCTGGATGTGAATGTCTGTGATATTGAAGCACGTGTAAAACTTATTGAATAGCTCAAGGCGAATCTATGAGACAATTTCTCAGTGAAAGGGCCTCAAACACATTTCTCCCTCTGATGAATCCCGATAAAAGGGGAAACGACGTTACATAAAGTAACATATATATATATACGCGGGACGGATGCCATAAAGAAGCGGAATATACCCGGTGAAATATAAAGTTTAATAAATCCATAGCGTGGCGGAAATTAGTATGCAAGCTTAATAAGCAATTTGTGAGACGGGAACCTGGGCGCGGTGGTAGGGAAAAAAAACAAAGCTTTACAAATGGTTCGCACGATGGAGAAACTAATTTCCCCTTTATTCGGGAAAAACTGATTCTATTCAAAGCGTTGTTGCGTTTATGGCATTGTTACGTCACCGTGCGATCTATGCACGCGGATCGCTCGGAGGAAAATTAAATCCGGACATGCGACATACGACATGCGACATAAGCAGATTGTGATTTTCCTATCGTTCAGAAAAAGATTGTTTCCTCGTTAATGGAGGGTACACCGGATGAATAAGTTGAGTGGCGAGGTTAACGCGAAGGCAATTTTAAAAACTTCACCGAAACTGTTCCGTTAATTATATTCTGCTTCGTGAATTGTAAAGGCAAACTCGACATTTCTTATCAGCGATAAACCACTATCATTTCAATTTGCAATGCCTTACGTTCGAATTATATTCCAATAAACGTTTAATGTATCCCCGTTCAAACGAACACGAATGAGTTTGCATTCAATTAGAACATCACATACCGCGTGCGTATGTAGATCTCTTTCGAAAAGCGCTTGTAACGAAACAGAAACAGAGAAATTATGTTATCGAATCGTGTAAACGATGATAACTATGAAAATGGAGAAAAAAATCCCTTCGAAAGCGGGGCAATGTACAGATATTATGTCCAGTGATAATTTTGCAAAGACCCCGGCAAACTGGGGACGCATACGATCGCCCTGCCGTCGAAAATGAACGTCGATAAAATAAACGGCCTATAATCGACACGTTGCGTCCATCGAACGAGCAAAGTACTGAGCAACCCGTCCGTTCAATTAATTAAACGATATACAGGACAACGTGTCGATTGTACGAGCAAAAATGGCAGAGACAGCTGTTTACAATTAAAAAGAAGAATTAATGGCGGGGTACGAGAATCTTGCGATTCATCATTTTTTGGGCAACGGGTTTCGCTAGCCTTATCCAATGGAAGCAGAAACAAAACGTTGACGATTACTATTGAAAAAGTAGAAATTATTATCCTAATACGTTGTTATCTGTTGGAATAAATGCACCGGTGAAAGACTACGAGTAACTAATCAATTATTAATTACGCCAGTGCGTAAGAACCGAGGTATTCCTAAAAGGCACATCAAGCTGAATGACTTGTTACACGTTCTCGTAAATCTGGAACATCAGTTCCAGCGTTCTGACGTTCAAACTTTATAGCCATGTAAAATAACGAGTATTTATGACCGCATAAAACCGCCACAGCCTGAAATTAAATAAACAATATCACCTCCAGTCCTAAATTAAAACTGAAATAAAAGTTTACAGTTCAGTTCAGTCGTCCAATGCAATTTTCTTGATACATATCGTATAAATTAAAGAAAATTAAATTCCTTATAATTTTTTCTATCGAACGAATCCCACGTTTACTACCCGAAGTTCATTGAACAGTAAAATCTAAAAGTGACTTTTACTTTGTAACGGATTCTAACCATTCCAGGTTCGCATTCTTTCAAAGTGTAGCTCGAAGGTAGTTCGAAATAAGCAAAAATGAGAAAGATATATCGCATGTAAAAGTAAGACTTTATTAATCATACAATCTTCAAACTCATTGGAGTTTAAGCGGCGAACATTTAAAACTTTAGAGTCTTTCGAGATATTTCAGATTTTCAGGACGGTCGTTGTGTGTTTAAGACATGCACGACATTCAAACTCGCTTGAACTTTTAAACTTGTTCGGAATCTAATTAAACTTCACATTTTTTTTTTTAATTTTCACCCATCTTCCAATTTAATCAAATCCCATCCAATACAATATATAAGCATGTTCATAAGCTTCACATATATCTTCCAAAAGAACGATTTCAGTTGTACGAGTATATTACGCAGCAGAAACAAAACAATTGTTTAAAATACTTTACATATGCCCACGTATTGTCCACGTATACTTTCACCGTTCTCTCAACTCCTTTCTATCCTCAAAAATTTTCATTCATAAAGGCAAACTCTTTTATAAAATACTTCTCCGAATAACCGAATAATTGCTGACAATTTTCAGTGCGTTGCATAAGGGCACTGATAGTTTCTCTGCAACGTGATCACTCCTCCAGAACCGAGTTATTAGCGAGCAAAGCAAATGCCCACAGAACCATCAACCTTCCATAAAACATTCCAACTCTATTGTTATGTACGCATATTGGACGCGAAAGCGATCAACTGTTCTTCCTAACGCATCGTTTAACCCCTTGCCCGCTAGGTGGAAAATGTATCTTCGACGTCTCTCTAGAATATCCGAGCTTTATTCACCGCGAATATCTTCCTTCCTTCGACTAATAAACGTAAGCGTTATTCACCAAAGCTGCACCGCCCCCGAAAGAATCGCTACTTCCGTGTTATCTAAATGACAGAAAGTTTCCTCAACGGCCGCCGAGCTATCGTCCCAACGGATCTTATTGATCATTCACGCAGATGCTCCGCCGCGAAATGGGCGAGCACACGTAGGATCGCGCAAGGAGTCGAAAAATTGCCCGAAGAATCTTGCATTCCGCCCCGCGGAGAAATCGCACCACCGAAAAAAAAAGTTCGATTGGCACGATCATCCCGAAGGCGAGTAGAGAACAAAACTTATCGCAGGAACTCGTCCTATTAGGGGCATTCCTGGCATCGGTGGAGGCGGCCTATCGAGAGCGCGATTTCGAGAGGAGTCGCGCAGTTCACGAAAGTTCGAAATCTCGATCTAACTTTATGAAGTGCGGCGCCAGCCTCACGGCAGTTCGTGCCAGTAGCATCCCGTTCGATCGCGGCAGAACTCGCCCCTAATTTCACTCTTCCTCCCCTTCCCGTCCACGGCCCGGGACCCTCTTCTCGCGAGAAATGCCCGCGGACGACTTGCCCCCGCTCGTAAAAACACTTTACGTTCGTTACAAGTTGACGACGACGCGACGCGACGCGACGCGGAGGATCTTCGCCGAAGACGCCGCCGACTTCGATAGTAGTTCGGGATGATTATGTCGCGCGAACGGTTATTCTCGTTGCGGACGGAAATCGCGAGCGAGAATTCTCGGGGATCCGTCGTCGAATTGAATTTTTCACTCGATCTCTGTCGTTCGTTCGTTCGGTCCGCCTCTTCCTGGCGTTCTATCTCGAACGGCGAATTCCCGATTGAGTCGCGCGTTCGAAGCACGGGTAATTGTTCGATACCGATGCACCATTGTGCAGACACCGAGCAGTTCGGCGATGGCCTATAAGTGACCGGACGTTTGGCGCAACAAACTTTTCATCGATAATGAAACACCGACGAATGGCAAGGATTTGGTACGTTTTTGTAAGCGTCGTTTAAAGCCGATCGAAACAATAGAAAAATATTAACGAAAGGTTAGAAGCGTTGAAAGGGTCGGGCAAATGTTGCGACGAAGGGACGGGATTAATATTTTGCGCGAGCAACAATTCACGTTCCGTTATTTCGTTGTTAGGCAGCGTTCAATTAAACGAAATTGATAGCCGACTATTGTGTTCATTCCACTGGCTCCGTTGCGCGCAGAAATTACGAATATACTCGCGAAGTAACATTCACATCGACGGAATATTTTGCAAATTTACGCGACGAGCCTTTACCCGATATGTGTATTAAATTAAATAAACACGCGTCAATCCAATGCACGTAGGATATCCAATATTTAACGTTTCTAGTAAATTAATGGGTTCCATACACAAAGCAACGAAACCGTACGAACTGCAAGTTCCGCCAATAAAAAAAAAAACAACAACCAGACAAATTAACCTTTATCGAACAATATGCACTCCGGTACTTCGAATAACAACGGTGCCCCGCTCAAATTCCAAAGAGAAAAATCAATAAATCGTACCACTCAATCAAAGCTTTATTTGGAAGTACAGGCTAAACGAAAAATAAATCAAGATAATTATTATTGTTGCTTTTATTACTTCCCAATCGAAGTACACGATATTTAATGTTCAACGACTTCGTCGGCGCCACCGACAACACGCAGCGTTTTATTTAAAACTTCAAACCCGATTATTATTAGTTGAATCGCCCGCTACAGATCCCGACAGCAACGAGCCGATAATTAGAGAAAGTTCCAGGAGGCATAATTCAGCAATACGGCGGAACAAGGTAACAGCGCATTATCCTGTTTCCACGCAACGGGGGTTTACGTGGTCACCTCGATACGAGGCAGCTTCTAACAAGCTTAACGAGAGAGTATCGCGAGCGAATAGGCAAACAACATTAGCGACAGCTGGCGTGTGTTGAGAACGATTGTTATTGACGGATCTATGGATCAGCAAGGATGCGCGAAGCCGGCTAGCCAGCCGGTCGAAGGAAATATGTAGTCACCTTCCGACGAGCACAGCACACGGACCACGCTATGGTCAAGAGTGACATTTATGCGGGAGATTACGAAAAGGCAGTTGCTGCCTACTGGATAATTCGCAATAAACAATTGCACAGCCACGACTGATGATCGCTACCGAACTTCGACGAACTTCGAACGCTGATCGGCTACTTCTACATCTACTACGAACGCGTCACTGAGAGTATCAGCGTTTTCTTTGCGCCCAAAATTAGCGACCGTCACTTTTCAAACTATTCTTCCTTTTAATCTTGAACGCGACAGGCCATGTTCGTATAAAGTTTTAATTAATACCGGTTTTTTTTCTGGTTAAATAATGTACAATTTTATTGACTAGCATTTTTCTGCATTGGACTAAATATGGCTCGCGGATGACTCACGAGAGAAGACTCTCAACTTGTCGACACGGATTTTAATGTCCTTTTGCAGGTTGATAATACACAGGCTGCTGATGCTCTACGTAAAATATTAGGTGTAGTTATTCAGAAACTTTAAAGATATTAACAATTAAAGTTACATATCTTCTATGTGAGGTCATATCTTCTAGAAATAGGGAAGAATCCTTAAGAAGATTGGTAGCCAAGTGAGAATGGTTTATAGCTTTTGCCGTAGAGGTCGCGGGTTCGATTTCCGATTAATTGATTTTTATTTATTTATTTGTGGTTTCATTTTGGCGACACTGCACATTTCTGGATGATAACTAGTTCCTTTCAAATGTTAAGAACTTTGAAACAGTATTTCTTTACAATGCGTTGTAACACCGTTTCCCTAAACAGTGGCAGGTGGCAGGACTTTATTGGCCCGATTTCCTAAGAATGTTTTCCGTCCATGTCCTCTCACAAATCAAGCGGGCACCTGATACAACCCTGGCCCGCACACATTCAAAGCAATTGAATGTCTGAAACTTATGACTACTTTCCCCGAGCAATTAGCACCCTGTACCGATATATTCCGCGCCAGGTGTACGATAAATAATATCGTGGCTACCGATCCTCTCAACGAAGAAGATCCCGTCATCAATTACACGCAAAGGTTGCTCGCAGGAATTTCGAGGATTTACACTTAACGCACGCTCGGAGTGAACAGCGGACCAAATTGTATCCCCGCGACACGTTCACGGTGAAACTGACATTTCTTTCAAACTGAAAATTTTTTTAAACAGCAAATCTATACTTCTATACTTCCATAAACTCAACTTTTTCGATATCAGTGCCTCTGTCTTCAAGAGCGAACTATACAAGCTAATAGATTTAGACTCAGATTTAGATTTAAACTTAGAATAGACGAACATTACATTTAGTTTAGACATTAAGACTGATTAATACAACATAAACAAAGGTATTACATTGTACACAAAGGGTTGCTACCCGTTAAACAGAATAAATAAATAAATAAATTTTCATCCTCAATCGCAAACGCGTGCCTATTGCCCGGTCGAAGTTCAGCGCGTGTGTCATTACGCGTATCATCAGACGGTGTCTGCCGCGTCAAAGCGAACTCTCGTTCATCAAACTTTCTCTATTTACTGTTCACGGACAGATGTACGCAACAGACGAACGGTCTTACGTCTGATGACGCGAACTCCCCTAATATTCCGTGGGACGTCGCGCGGCCAGGGATCGAGAATTAGCAAGGGAAGTTCCGCCGCGGTAACGACACCCTGGGCTCGTTTCGACGACGTCGTTCCGCTTATAACCGTTTCTATCGAGCTTTCAAGAAAAATCGATACGCCGGCCACGGTCGAACGAGAGTGGATCGCGGTCCGGTATACCGTGTTACAGTTCATGCACAGCTTTTCTTCGCCTTTGTTTAAACCGGCCCCGACCACGCACGGCCGTCGATAAGCGCTTAAAAGCTGTCCGCCACGCGACCCCTACATCGTCGAATGAAAGCGCGCACCGCGCTGATATCTCGCGGCCAAAGCGCGACGCCACACTTTCTATCCCGTTCGGGATATCCGGTTTGACGCGTCTCATAAGAACATCGATTTTTCTTTTTCGCGTGTATCGGTTACCAGCGGGATTACGTACCGCGGTCCGGTGAGATTATGGAGTGCTATGTTTTATTATTTGGTCTTGTTACGGCACATTTGGTGCGGCCAGAGTCGAGCATCGTTGCAGTCGTTTCGTATAAACGTTTGCCTAAGAGGAATTGTTAATTCGAATTCGTTCGCGTAGCGTGATTCAGTTCGTTGGTGGAATTAATAAGCGAAGTTCGCGAACGGTACGTATGCACATTGTGGCGAGGTGCGACGTTTACGCGTTTAATAAATAAGAACGGGATTATTCAGTTGCGCAGAAATTAAATAGCACGCCTGGGCACTTGCGGACATGGACGTCGGGTATTTTTGATAATATTGATGGATACGTTTTGGAATGACTAAAAATATTGTGCCGTACGCATGTGGTTTGTTTCCTTCTTTTGCAGCTGCAATTTTTCCATGCGTTTGGCGATATTGCCGCATATCGTTGTCCAAACGAAATTTGTACTTTTAACGGTTGATTAATTTCGACGTTAACGTGCCATCGCTTGTCCCCAATGAATATCATATTACGATTTTAAAAATATATATATACGTATTGATACCGTATCGCATAGCAGCTTCTTTCCCAAAATCACTGACCACAAAGAGTTCACCTTTCCCACAGCTACCCTGGCGCGTCATGTCAACTGCGCCACCCGCTGTCACGACCTAACCCAATACGGACGCAATCATCGCGAACCTCCCTTTGACCGTAGAATGTTCGAAGCGTTTGAGAATTGAAGGGACCGGCGCGTGCGTTCGAAAAAATTAAGATAATCGATCACTGTTTCGAACGCGACGTAAATTACTGGGCGAGGGGAGCGATAATACAGCTACGTTGCAATTACTCGGCAAATGCCCCGCAGACAAAGAGTGGACCAACCAAAAATAAAAAGGAGGGTGGCAAAAAAAAAAAATAGAAAGGGTTAAAAGCGTAGCGAGAGAGGAATCGTGCGATACCCAGGCGATACGAGATTGTCTCTTTCGTGTGCAAATTGTCCGCTAATGCGACACATGCGAATCCCTCGGAGCCGGTCAGAAAAGGACCAAAACAGAAATAAACAAAAAGAAAAAAAAAAACAGAACAATATAAGAGGGGACGGCACGAAAATAAGTTGCCAAAGCGAGAGACGAATGAGGGAAGGCCCGTAAAAACGTTTCGGCACTGACTCGTCGCGAAGCGAGCCGGAAGCGAGCCACGAACAGGGGAACAATGGTTCAGCGCCGCTCGTTAAAGCATTAAAAGCACTTTTGTCTTCCGTGGCCGGCTAAAAAGCGGCCGTGATGGTCTCGAAAAGTCTGGGCCGCCGTGAACTCGAAAACTCTGTTCCCCTACTGTTCCAGTTCTTTCTAAGTGTTTCCACTATTCGTCCTCAACCTCCAACCCCTTCCGTGCATACCTGCGACGCGATGGCACAACGGTAAAGTTATTTCTCTTCCCTTTTCGCCCGACTTATTGTTAGTTTAACGATTGGCGGGTTACAATGAGTATTGTAATGAAACGCGATTCAGGTTTCGCTGATCGCCGACACAATTCATCTTTCTGATCCACTTGTCAGATGTGTATGATACATACCCACAGACGTGGGTATGTATTTATAAGATGCTACAGGAAGAGTCGCGAGTTGCAGGATTTGATTGTTGAGATAATATTGAAATGACGAGCGACGATATTATTAAGTAGGTTAAGAGGAAATTCGATACTCGTTTATGAATTACTTTGTTCAGCATCGACGGACCACGAAATAATTTATCGTTTCTGGTGTTACACCACGATCATTTTTATGGATCCATCCTTTATTTCTCTTTTCTTTGTTATAAAATAAAATTGCTGCCCGGCAATGTCGTGTACGTATCGACGATATAAATTGTCCCACTTACGTGTATAATTATGGCGATGGAGATGTTGCAGATTTTTAAAACGTACCTGAAAGAGAAAGACGAAATTTATTATTTCTTAGTTACTGTTCTAATTACTAGTTGCGTAAAAGTAAAGCCCAATCATTACACTAATACTTAACGTTATCCAGAACAATGATAAAACGTACGTTAAGGTATTTTAATGAACTGGAGCTGCCCTTCTTTTCGTTAAATATATAAACAGATAAAGAAGGGAACAAATCTTTCAGAGTTTGAACCCTTTCATATATATTACAACCAACGTATCGTAAATTAATTCGGTCGACGAAGCCGCTGTACTTTCGTACGCGTTTCACGGCAAAAATTTCATAAGGCGTACACCGAAAAAAAAAAAAAAAAAAAAAACTGGACATCTTCCCTGAATAAGGCGCGTGTTATTTAATGGTAATTGGTATATTCGAGCGACGTGGTCCTCGTCGACCCTTTATTAAGGCGACATCGAGCGAGAATACGGCAAGGGATCGATAGTAAGAAAGGAGACGGAGAAAGACGAAATTTAGATACACGTCGCTCCCCGTTAACTACCCGACGATATTAAAGTTTCCGGTTTCCGTGTCAACTTGTTTGCCAAGTAAGGGAAACAAACTTGATAACACCTTTGATGGAAATTGTTCGCTTAATTCGCTTAATTGAACTTACGACGCTGACCAATCAGCTGTGTGATTAGGGTACTCGCGAACGAGCCACGCAATTTGCCGCAAGATAAGTCTTATCTGGAATCTATTTGATCCTCTTAACAATCGTGTTAGCTATCCCCGCAACGGAACTCGCTATTATTGGATTATGAATAAATTCTGCGCAAATTGTGGGAATACTGAAGGACTGTACCACGTATTTTATTGGTACTTTAACTTTAGGTGCTTGATACATGAATTTTGTATTACATGTACAGAATTACTAAATGCTTTTTTATAAGGATATAAATTGTATTAAATTGAACATGACTTCGTAATGATAATAACTTCTTTGAAGAGGTCGAAACGAGGACGATGACTTTACTTCCCAAATGTATCAATTGTTAACATAGTCAGCCTTTATTTATATATATATATATACTTCATAGTTAATTTCAAAAAGCAAGCAAAAGTTTCAGAAGACGTTTAAACTCGTCAAAGACCTAGACAACACATTGTATTGAATGGAGCTTGAATAGATGCTCGTTAAGGATGTCAGGCTTATTGTTAGCTATTCTGTCCGTAATACACTGAATATCTTCCAGTCATTTTGTCTTCTTTTTTGGAAATTGTTCGAAAATATACAGCAATTCAGGATCACTATTACGAGATAATGAACACTAAGTTGACTTCGCACCGCGATAAAATCTCCGTCATGTTGTTCACTTCGCGATGTGAACTTTTGATTTTCGTTCATTTAATTTCGTCTTCTCGCAAGTCATCATGTTACATTTATAATTAATGGCGAAACTTTAAGACGAATCAAACACAAGCCTGTCGATATCCTCAAACTATTTTACCATACTTTCACGCACTGGAACGCAAACACAAAAATTCCCAAGCCAACTACCCTTCCTCCAGCAGGTGTGCGCGGTTCTCTTATCGAACAGCTGCAGACCGAATCGAAACGCGAACGTTCATCGCGTAAGGCACGCGGCTACGTCGTGCCAAACGCGAACGTGTACGTTCCGATAAATTCGCAGCAACGCGTGAACGAAATCGCAATGGCCCCGACAAAAGGCTCCCCCATCCAATCTGTGCGTCTGTGCATCGATGCACTTCGGCACGCTCATCGTTTTCCAAGTTTCATTAACATAGAGCAAGGCAGTCGCGCGTCGATCCACGTGCCGTGCGAATTAACGCCATTCAGTCAGGAAAATGGATCGAGCACCGGAATGTTCGTCTCGCGTGTATAAAAACGAACGGAACGATTTCCAATCATCGAAGACGACGAAGCGAATGGAGATCGACCGGCGAGACTGCGAAAGCGATCGCGCGAAATCTACGATCGAAAATTCGCGTTACACGGAAACGACGTCTTTGCAACGTCTCGTAGGTTGACCGACAGCCTTTTCCTGAACTTTATTAGGCGACGTCGCGACCATCGGGGGCTCATTCTCTTCCTGTTCCCGGACGGCGAACAGGTCTATCCGGTTATCGAACTTATTGATCATGCATTCCGGTTGGTCGTAAAATGTCCACTCCAAATGAGAAAGAGTACGCGAAGGATCGCGACGTACGCTTGACGTCCTCCTCTTTAAAGCGTGACGCGACGACGCGCGTACCAGCGCGGCGCGGAAAAGCTTTTTGGATAGTGCCGGAACGTCGAACCGGCTGAAATTTCGCGGCTTGTCAAACATCCCTTGACACCGTGGTGGCCACAACAAATATTGGACCGCGTGAACGGCCTATTATACATCGTATCGCCATTTTTCGTAGAACACGGATCAACGAGAATTTTCGGGCTGACTACGCGTGCCGCTGCATACACGACGGGTTACACGGGGCTTTGTTTCGGGAAAGTGGATTCTTGTTGCGAAAAATCTAAACAAAGCAATGGAATTGTTACCACCGTTTCCATTGTTCCCTCCGACGTTTTAAACAGCGGCCTGAATATTTTCCACTCCGACCGTACCAAAAACCAGTCTCCTATGTTTTCGAACAACCGTTTTGTGAAAATTGTAAGCATATCCCTTGCATTTACAGAAAACGAACATAATATGAGAGGCATGGTTTGTTTTACATTTTTTATCCAATATTACAACATTCTGTTAATTTTCTTTCGAACAACAGTTCCAAGATAATTTGAATGGTGAGCTAAGAGCGAAGAAAGGGTATTTTCAGATCGATTTCCCGTGTAAATATTAAGTGCATTTTTACGTATCTTTCGTCATAACGCTCGGCAACTGCACCACTAAATATATCATTTATTTTATTCGAACAGCCAAACCGACCTCCGAAATGTGAAAAATCGCTGCATCCGACGATATCCCACTCGATAATTTTCCCAAGCAATTAAACAACGCATGCTCGAACCATTTGTCTCCGTACCGACGGCGTTTTAAACTTTTCCAGCATCCACCACTTTGTCACTTCATCCTCCATTTACGAACCATCCGTTTAAGGGAAAAACAAAACGAGAAAAAGCGAAGAAGAAATTGCTCCGGCGCTGAAACGGTCGATTCAAGACCCGCCATTCCATCGACAACACTCCGACCAGAGATCAGTCAACGTCCCCGACATTCCATCGGGTCGTGCTTCTTCGAATCGAACAGTCGAAGGCCGTGCATACGGAAAGCTCTATCGACAATCTGCTCGAATTCGCCCCCCCATCTCTGCACCGGCTGCGATGGTCGGAGGTATCGTTCCGTCCACAACGGACCCAAACGAAATTCCACGTCCCGCAGGAACGGCGTTTGTTTCGCTTATGAAACAAGCATCTCGTTTCCTGGAGCAAATAGCTGCGGTTGATGAGGTTCATGCTGCAAGAGAACCGCCGCAATGACCGCTACAGATGCCTGAACTAACCGACCTCAAAACTGACGCCACCGCCCCCACGACACGGTTGGGGGCGACCAGACTTTGCTGGGTCAGTAGTCCACGAAACCCATAGCAGAATCATTGACAAACAATTCGTATGCGATAGAAGAATTGCATATAGATATGTGGACGGTAGGCCAAAGCGTCTTTAAAGTCGAGGGATTAGTCCAAGGATGATGACACTGACTGGGAAGAGTCCGATAGGTAAGATTGAATGCCAAGGGATCGGTACACGGATGGGTAAGGATAATCCTAGGGTCGTGTCATCACGAGTTTATGGATCCAGGTCGTCTTGCTCATTAAGATTTCTGGATTCGGTCCGTCTCGCTGGACCCGTTGCCTCTAGGGTCAGACTTACGGACATTCCCACGCCTGGGCCTCTGGGAACCGTGGTAAATATCTTCCGTATTTTTCATGTATTTTCTCCACGCGCTTTTCGCGACAAACTTGGGCCAGCTTGGGCTCTATTGCAACCAATTTTACTACCTTTCTTTATTCACGGGCAGCTAACTGTTGGTCGACATGCCGATTAATATAATTATGAATAGCATTACTAATTCGTACAATGAGAGTCTAATGAATTAGTCGGAAGCAGACGTTGCAATTCGATTTCACGGATCGATCCTATGGCACTTTGCATGTAATTGGCCACGTTATCGTGGTAGATATCTTCCGTATTTTTCATGTATTTTCTCCACGCGCTTCTCGCGATAAACTTGGGCCAGCTTGGGTTCTATTGTAACTAATTTTACTACCTTCCTTTATTACCACTTTCCCCAACATCTCGATTCGAGTCAGTACGCTATCGATCGTAGAATTTCATCTGTCCAGAATTTTTGTTCAAGGTTTAACCACGTTGATACGACTTGTGCTCGGTTCGCTTCATCGGCTGAAGTACTGTTCCAGCAATAGCAGTTACCCAAGCTTCAACATCATCTCTTTAATTTTTAAATCGATGTTTAATATAATAATTGCAAGACGAATGAGATACTGGATTTATCTGTCCAATAGCGTTCGACGTTGAACGGAAGTATCTTCGTCGTCGTTCGAACGTGTACACGCCGCAGCGGACAAGTTGACAACAGCGTTTCGATTCTGCAGACTTGTTAGTTGTCTTCGTCTCCGGGTTTCGGATGTGTTCTTCCTCTTTGTTCCGAGTCTTCGTCGTCTCCAATGTTCGGGGAGACGTGTATACAGCTTGTTTTGGGACGAGTGCGGTTTGTTCAGTGGACATTTGGGATGTTGGCGTGGTAGTCTGGTCGACGTTCTTGGGTGAAGAGGTCATGATTGTAGGGTAGCGATGTTGGAAGTTAGTAATTTCTAACTTGATTACAGTAGGAGTTGAAATTTTCGAATAACTGGACTCGAGTGGTGTAGTATATATTGATTGAAAAGACCCCTGCGAGAACGGTGAGTAATTTGCGCAGACGATGGGATCTACCTTACATTCCTTTTATTCAACCTTTCATTCAACTTCATTCGGTTCTCCTGGTAAGCTCAATTGCCAAGTCCTCGCGTTTATAATATATTCAATTCTATTTCTTATACACTGTAGCATCATTTTTTAAAATAAAATCCACACTACAAGCCAGCAACATATTTCTCTTGCGCGTACAGAGGCGTCAACCCTGCAGTTGTACTACCACTTCCACCCTGATCAATGCACGTGTGCTCTTTGCTGCTGTCTGTCTCTTCACAGAGGCGAAACCGAAGTCAGGCTTCTGTTTGCGGTTAAGTTCTGGGACTGTTTGAACGAGGGGATTTCGTGCGTCGATGTATCCCCGTTTGTATGTGCAGGTGGAACGGAAAGAAAACGCGATACAGTAATGGAAAGGAACTGCAACGTCGAACATAAAGCCTTACAACTCTTTCCTTTTCGATTGTTCCTTCATTCTCTGTCTCGTTCTTATACGTTCACCCGCTCATCTATACTGTACTTCTTTGCTTCTCCATCTATTCATTAAGTTGTCCTTTTCCCTTCGTTCCTCGCTTGTTGACTGCTCTTGCTTTTATTCGATTTTTCTCGTTCTCTTCTTCATCTGTATTGTCAGGCAGGTATTTCTTTATGATTCCAGGTGCTAACGCGCGCTAAGTTTTAAACTAATCTGCTATGCTTCAGTTACTCTCTTATTGATCTTTAACGTATCTGCGATCGAAAATCGAAACGAGAAGGGAGATTTGAAAAGTCAAGCCTTTCAGCGCTGAGCAGTAAAATATAGCGTGACTTATACAAGTTGTTGCATATTGTATATATCTGTTCAGGTGCTGTGTTGCTGGGAAATTTTTAGTGTCGCGAGTAAGCACAGCTGAACAAGAGTTTGCACCCTTTCGATTGGATTCGATCGAGCGACATTTGTCTTGAATTATAACCAATCTTTTTACAGCTTCCAATATCGTTTCGGTGCAACGTTTGTTTCCCTCGGCGTCCCATGAGCAAACGCATTTGCTTTTAGCCTTTCCGAATCGGTACGGAAGAATAAAGCTGATATCCGTCTCTGCACCGAGTTTCGGGGAAGCTTTAATTCCAACAGAGGGGCAATAAACGAAAATTGTTACCGAACACGCTCGACTGATTCGAAAATTATACAGTCCCATATCTAGACCATGTCATCCCGTGCAATAAATTCATCCTTCATACCGTTCTCACACTTCTCATCCTCCCGTTTTCATGTACTTCCATTCATCGCTTTTTCGTCTGTCCGCTAATCTTTCAACTACCACGCCGCTTCTCTCGCTCGGCAACGCAGTCACACATTGATTCCTCTTTCATATTTCTGTTTTTTTTTTCTTTCTCTCTCGTGCCTGTTTGTCTAATCTTTTTCACTTGGTGTTTTAATCACTCGGTTAGCGGCACTCTCATTACTGTTTCTTCTCGCCGCTACCCCTTCTCTCCCGACGATTCCTCTTTTCCTCCCCCTTGCGAGTTTCCATTCACGAACTCTGTTTTCCTTCCCCATCTCCTTCACCTATACGCGCCGTACAGTTACGAAGCAGAGTACCAAGGGTGGTAAACCGATCTCGACCGAAGTCCACAAACCAGTTCAACCTTTCGGCCGAACTTCCTTAAACGAGGTTCCCTCTTCTGCAAGACCGCGTATAGAGCGGCGCAGAATGCACCTGAGCTCTTAACCGGCAACGAGCGCCGAAGCTACACCTTTGCTCTTTCTCGGGGGAATCGGGGGAGTGCCGGCTGGCCCTTAGAAAGCGATACGCGGCCAGGTTAACCCCTTAGTGTCTCGGTTTTATGGTCGCGACGTTGTAAATGCATTAAGGTAGCGAGCAACGATATCACGTACCCTTTCGACCTTTTTGAAATGACTTCGTGCAAGTTTCCCGGTCCTCCTCGCGCAACTCTGATATAAGTATGCAGGAAGTATTTCAGTGCATGCTTTAATATCGTCGAAGTTTAACTGTTTGCTTTAGAATGACGAGCTACGCTTGCTACGAACGTTTTTGGATAGAATTTTATGGTAGAATCATCTTAGAATGCAATGGTCACTCTTGGATAGAAGAACAGACTCGTGAGCAATGAATTTCGGGAAAAGGTGTCGCTGAACATTGGAAAGTTAAACATTTCTTATACGTAGTGGCAATGTTTCGATATTCTCCGGGTTATTTAAAGATTTCATGCTTCCCCTTTGGTAGCGCACCGGTAGAATTAATTTCAGTTCTTACTGCGAACTGGTTCGCCAAATTTCAACCGTCCGTCAGCTATTCGTTATCTGTTGAACTGGTAATATCGATTAATCGTCGCGAATTCTCGCAACGCGTGAGCTAATTGTAAGTCTGAATAAACGGGCAGCTAAATGTTGGTCGACGTGCCGATTAATATAATTATGAATAGCATTACTAATTCGTACAATGAGAGTCTAATGAATTAGTCGGAAGCAGACGTTGCAATTCGATTTGACAGATCGATCCTATGGCACATTGCAGGTAATTGGCCACGTTCTCCTGAGCGAAGTGAAATCGTCGACACGAGTAAACACGGTGCGCGTTTCACGTTGCCGCTCAATAATCATATTTGTATAGTCTCTAGACAAATACGACGACCTAAACGTTACATTAATTTCGTAGCGTGTATTTAACGGAAATTAAAACAAACGCGTTTGAGCCGCACACGAAAATGTAACGCTGAAAAATCGGAACAACGATAATCCAACGAATCTTCGATCCTCCATGCGTTTTTTTATAATTCTATATTTCCATCCGAAAATTCTCCCGCAAATCTTTGCGAATCATTCGACATATTTTTGGGAAAGATATTTGCCCCCCATTTTATATCAATATTTTCGCATCGATGTCCCTACGTCTGTATCTATCGCAGGCTATGAAACAGAACGCATCGCAGACGCCAGCTTCGCCGTCAATATTTCACAAACCATTGCATTAGTGGCATGTGCGAGTAAATTGTTAAAAATCGCCCTATCGTTCGGCAAGATCGATCGCATAATATCCATGTCGATTAATTATCGTTCACGCAACTATCCGCTACAAAATATCCTCCCCAATTCCAAATTTCATATCCTTCCTTCGGTCATCAATAAGATCGTTCGCCGCCCGGCTATGGAATCGGTTATCCGGGGGAGCCCGATCGTTCCAGCAACGTCACAGACGTAAAATTTACGACGAGTTTTAAACGCGAGCCACCGTCGCGTCGCGTCATCTCCACGGGACGCTCCCAGCAGAACGGCAGGAAATTAAGAAGTTATGTCCGGTTATAAGAGCGAGCCACGGCGAGGCGAAGTTCCGAATCAAACGGCGCGTGTGAAGCATCGAGCGCAAAGAAAAAAATTTCGTTCCCGTTCGATCGGCGAGGAGCGATCAACTTCAGAATGATCCAACGATCGGGACCGCGCGTACGTGAACTTTCAGCAGGTTCAAGTTCAACGGTTTTAGAAGGCCGAGTTATGCGAAGCTTCGAAGACGCGAATCAAACGAACAAACGACTCCGGGTAACGAATATCGAATTTACTTTGCGTTTCGACGATGGCAAGAGACTGCGAATTTGCCGAGGTGGAACGTTTCGTGCGGTTGGACCGTTCTATTGGAATTCTGTTAAGGAATTATATTGGATTTTAGCGGCGTTTATTTGTCTCCGCGGTTTCAGTCCAGTTTATCTGGATATCCCGAATGTTCGGGATAGAGAAATGTTTACACGTTTATTGAACTTCGAAATAGACAGACGCGGCGTAACGCGTTCTTACTTTTCGCGAGCTGTTCGCGAACCGGACGGTTCGGGGGCCAATCGGCGTAAGTCCAACTTTCCCTGAACACGAGTTACGCGGTTCAAAAATCCCTTTATCGTTAAAACGTTCAGTTGAAAGATTTAATCCTCCCGAAATATTAACGACGGGAAGAATATTTTATTTTATTTTATGTAAAAAAGGAAACAGAAAAAGTCGAAAACAAAAACGTAAGCCCGATCATTTTTTGGCCACAATTAACTTTCCAAGTTTCAAAAATTTCAATGTTTCCAGTGAACGACATAAAATAATCCGTTCTTTTTATTTAAAAAATGTATGCAAGGAATAATACAGTATCTTCATTAACCACAATAGAGGTATGCGTACATATTTCATTGCTATCCATTTAAATATTCTTTGCGCCCAGCCATTCTTTCCCTTACTTTTATATGATGCGACGCAAATAAAAGTTTCAATGGTAAAAGAATAAAACTGTCGACTTATCCTTTGAACCGATATAGAAACGTGAAACGCTTTTCCAAATAGAATTCCTGTGTCCTTTATTCTTAGAGAGCGTTATCTAAAATCGCTTGAAAGGACTTCCTGGATATACTTTTTGTAAATGCGTTTGACAATGCGTTTCTACCTGAACGAAATGGGCATTTATTATTGATTTTGTAGCTAATCTATGTAAGTCGGTCCTACTGATAAGTCAATGTACTATGTGTACATATACATGTGTGCTCCACGACAGTTATTTCTATTGAAAGCAACGAAAGTACCTCGATATTATTTTCGCTGTAAATAAGTTACACAGATAGTGTACGATCACTTATTCTTAATCATTTTTACGCGCACAATACAAATAGCTCACTGCAAGAAATATAAAGAAAGTTGCATACATTCATCTAATAAACTCAACTGTAATATAAGAACGAACATACTTGATAAATCAAAAGTTTATCATCGTATTGTAAACCATGAAATTAAAACAATGAAACCGCGTCTCCGCGTCACGACATTTACAATATAAAATCGAAATAAAAAATCTTCGATCTCCAATATTCCCAATCTCTCGTCAAACACACGCTACGTGATTCAATTACTAATCATTAAACATGTGTCGCAGAAACTATTGCATGTCGTTATCTCATATCGTTTACCTCATCATAAGAAAAACAAACCTTCTGCACAACTCCGCAAAACTCCCTTTATTCAACGCACTCGCTGAAAACCCACATCGTTCTTCGAACTTTATCGATCGTTCTTCGCGAAACGTTCGCAACGTAGTTAACTCAAAAACGCGAAAGGTCCCATCACAAAGCGGTGTCGCTCGCGGCTCCGTCCACGAAGAAATTACTTCCAGGTAGTAACGGTCCCATTATTGCGGCACGCAGCGATCGTAAAATCCGCTTTTTTTTTTTCAAATCGCGGACATGTTTCGCACGACAACGGTCCCACCCCGTCCAAGCGCAAAACGATAAACGTTTTCCAACCCCTCGCTTTTCCTCTTCACCGTTTCCTCTCTTCGCTATCCGTTTTTTTTATTCGCCCAACGAAACGCATCTACGATTGGCGGTGTGACCCTGACGAGACGAGACAAGGCGAGACGAGACGAACTGAAGGGAACTGGGACACGCTCTCGCGAATTATTCGGAAACATTCCCGTGAAATGTGCCTTCCGCAATATACCGTGGGCCGTATAATGCCGATGCACGGAAATCGC
This sequence comes from Nomada fucata, assembly GCA_948146005.1. Taxonomy (NCBI): domain Eukaryota; kingdom Metazoa; phylum Arthropoda; class Insecta; order Hymenoptera; family Apidae; genus Nomada; species Nomada fucata. The sequence goes on along the minus strand of OX411275.1, from coordinate 8,003,150 downwards.
AACCGCTCCCGCACTTGCACGGAAAAATTCTTTTCCGCTCGGACGACATTTCAACGACGTCGGAAATGCGTCGTTCGTGGAACGCTTTATCGAATTGGAAAACTGCTCGTCCAGGCATAAGCGGCAAAAAGCGTAGGTGACTGCCGCGGCCTTTTAAACGAAACCTCGTGCACGAAATTGAATACCTCTCGTGCCGGCTAGTATCGCTCTGCCTCCCGAGTTTCGTCACTGTATCCTCACGGTTAACGGGCTGAATGTCGAACGAATTTTGTATACCTTGCCCACAACTTCAGAAACATATTTCCCGTCTAGGCATAATTTGCTCCATAACGCTGCAAACTGTTCCCCCGTTTAATCTTCTACGCGGATTAGAACTTTCCAACGTGCGTCAACGTTCAACAACTTTTTCTCGCTTCAATTGCGTCGACTGTAATGTGTCGAGAGTACGTCGCCGCTGAAATTCGGTGCTCAAATCTTTTTCTACTTGTCGCCGGTATAAATAGGTACGATATTTTTCATTTACGAATAGTGGAACATTGGTTGTATAGAATTAATTAGAGAGGCATGTTGTAAGTAATAGCGGATACGTATTTTATCATCCTACATTACTGTTTCTTCCTTCTGTTCTAAAAATATTGCGCAGAGTTCCAATATCCCGCCTTCGTTTCTCTTGCATCGAACAAAGAATATAGAAAAGCTCGATTGGTTGTTTCCCGAGGTAAATAACCCTTGATAACACGATATCCATGCCAATATTATCCGTATGCTATTGCAAAAATTTCACTCGACCGGTCTGAAAACAATGTTATTATTGTTTGTTAACGGTGATTCTATTTCGTCAATATGCGCAGGCAACGTTTAATTTAATAACATTTACGTAACTGCCGACGCGGAAGCTCGATACATATACAACGAATTTGAAGTTTTATTTACATTTGTCTGCAACCAGGAGTTAAAAATCTCGAGCGATTAATTAAAAAAAGGCAAATGTAACATGCACCTTCGGAAATGCCAAACTGTGCAACAAAATGAAGTACAGTGTCTAACAAAATATCAGAGGTAAGCTATACGAAACTGATGGATCTTTAATACTCTTCGATCTAGAGTCTGGTCCCTGGACTGAATACCTCTTAGAAAACATAAAAATATCCATACAACTACTTGCATCCAAGTAATAATCTCGAACTAACGAAAAATGAGGAAAACAAGAAACGACAAACTGCACGAAGATTCGCGACGATTACGATACGTCGATCCAGGCGTTGCTCGATATTGTCCTACGTCCGAAAAACATTTCAGGACTATTTCAGGATTACCAGCAGAAGCACAACGCGAATAGTTATACCTACCCAAAGGAAGCCAGCAACGCGAACAAAATGCAGCGAAGACACCGAGGTCTGGATCGTACTCTCATCAACTGTCCTCTGCACAATGTCAGCACTTAATTAAGATGCAAACTGCTTTCAAACTTGAACGCGGCCAAACTGTTGGTAATATCGTCACTTCGCTTAGCCACCACTTCCTGTCTAGATTGAGCTCCCCGTTTCCCCGTGTTCATCCATTTCGCGAGGAAAAATCCGGCGAAACAACGAACCGTGAAGAACGACATGAAAGAGCGTTATGCTCCATCGTCGTTTCGGGGCTCGTGCTATATAAGCCGCGATAGCTTCTTTCATAACTTCGTGCCACTCGATAATGGCCAAGTTCTCTTAGTCCCACCCAACGACCGAAGATTTTACAACGAAAACTTTCCCCCATAACGGGTTAATACCAATTTACAGTAACGAATTTCTGTGTTCATCTTGTTTCCAAATTGTTGGAGCCGGAAAGAACACGATGGCACTTAATTATAATAGATGGAAGAATTGTTGCAGGCAGAGTCGACCTGTACTGTACTTTCGAAGAGGAGTACAAATGATTAGAACTTTTATTATAAGGAATTAGAAATTCTTGAAATGGAATTATACATATATTTATTTTTCTCCATATATTTTTTTAGAGGATTCGCGTAATTGCGATATCGGTAGTAAAAACTGTACAATTCTTTCCAACCGAATGTACAATATTATTTAGAAAGTTTATGGTAACGCCTGCATGTATTTTCAAATTGCATTCAGTAAGTAACCATAACGCATATTACAGTCCTATTGCCGTAAGCTATTTCCTTTGCAAACAGATGCTCTATTCTATCTGCATTTTCATACATTATTGTGAGGTACAATGAATTCATACCACTGACTATGAAATTAGGATTGCGAATATTCAGAGGATATTATAATACCTATTGTGTAATACAGAAGAGTTAAATGCAGGATTCTAGTATATTGAAGAGGTGTTTACTAACCTAATTTAAATTCGAACACCGATGGGAAACAAAATTATACATATGTATGGCACTCTTCAAAACATCTATAAAACGTCAAATAATAACTATAAATAATATCTATAAAGCAAGGGAAAAAACCTAAGGAATTAAATAACGATGGAATACCATTCATAGAAGCTATTGTATAACTTTCCTATTAAAAACTATGGGAATATCGATCACAACGAATTCCATATAAATAATTTCTCAACATTATCCTAGGCTCGCAAACTTGGAACTTCTCGATTATTATTTTTTTCAATTTGTAGAAGTTAATTAGCCATCCACTACTGAGATTAACCGAAGAACTCTGTCAGCAAAAGTGTCGTGTGTTGTAATTAGTCTTAATAACGAAAGTTTTGCATGATAGGCGGTGGATAGGAGTGTACAGTCTGGGGCATAAATTACAGTGTTCAATTTCAAATACTGTTGACGATGCACTCGCATGCCGCGCATATACATATTGTCAAGCGAAGTACCATTCACGCTAACATTATCCACGTTAATACTTCTGCGCCCCATTTTCGTACTTTGAGATCAATTTGTAACAGTGAATGGACTCCTAGCAGTGTCGAAAGAAATCCGCATAACTACATTACCACCACCTGGGAAGGAGTTAATGAAATCCTTTCGAAACGCAGTTCGAAACTTCTGAACGCCAAGGAAATATAATAAAACGAATCTATCTCCTCGAAGTTCCACTTCTTTTTTTTTTTTCTTTTTTTCTTCGAACTAATTGAATTAGCATACAAAGTAACGAACCGGTCCGTTTGAAGTTTGTTAGCCAATTAAAAAAAACAGCAGACCGTGCTGTTCACCGATAATAACGGCCAGAAGGAAAACAAGAGAAAAGAACATCTTCTCAGCTCCACGTTTCAGGACAATTACGAACGAAAATGAAAGTAAATTTACTGCATTCCCAAAAAACGAACCCGCCCGTTCCTGAAGCTCGTAACAACCTTAAACGCTGCACCTTTTAATTCGGCCATTTCAATCGGATGAAACGGCTTCAACTACCCGCCGCGTCGAGATACGACTGCACCAGGGGCGACGGGAGTGGGGGCAGTAATTAAGGAAATTGTTTGCTGCTGCTTAATTCAATCGGATCAATTAAACCAAATTAAACCGGTGACATTAATTGCAGGGGAGCAACTGTTCGCAGAGCTGAACACGCCATTCCTGGAAGTCCGAGATTGAGTAACGCGGTTTGTTTCAATGACAGCGACAGAAACGTTAGAGGAAAAGAAAAAAAGAAGAAAGAAGTGAACCCCGTGAAAGGCACGCCGGCAAAAAGCCAACAGTCGACCGCGACCGCGTGGATCGCAACACGGTGCAAGGTAGAAAGAAGGAAATAAGAATGGGCGCACTCTTCGTATCGCCATTCATCATCGATCTCTGGTGTAAACGGATTTAATTAGCCCGTTAATCGAGTTACCGTTCGATCGGGTTCTCAAGCAAGCCTCTTTATTCCTCAAGACGACATCGTTTTTTTTTATTCTATATTCTTTCAGAAGAAAAAATTGCGATCTGTGATTTCGTGCAACATAATTGCGAGAAGCTAATAGTTTCTGGTCAACGCGGTCGAATTGTCAAGTTTGAGCTTTTATATTTTGCATTACTATTGCTTGCATAGAGTCGTCAACGGCTTGCTTTACAACACCCCCAAGTGTCTGCTATTTCCGCTCGCATACCCGGCCCTCGCGGTAACTAATGCCAGATGACTATACCGAGTGCACCGAAACTTCGTATTTTCTTGAAACAACCAGCTCTCAAAGACCAATAAAAGAACCGAACCGTAACCGACACAGAACCGAAAAATAACAGCTGCGGTAATAACCGATATAATATCGATTTTAAAGAACCGCAATCGGAACCGACACACACGAGAACCGTTGTATGCACAACAGTTATACAATTTTCACGGTCCTTCTAACTGTTTCAGTCGGAATCGACGTACGAGCCGCGCGTCAGCCGATTCGATTAACATCGCCTACTGAATTTTTAAACGTTTTACATCCACAGCGTTTCGCTGGCTCTGGACGTTTTATATTTAAAATAAATTACCTTGCTTTTGTTTCGTGGAGTTAACCGCGTTGGTCAATGAGCGTATGTTCGTATGTGCGAACGGTAATTTGTAACAGCTGACTTTGGAACCGTTTCAACCCCTGCCCGGGTCTGTTCGCAGCGAAAAGTGCTCGAATACCCGTTCGCGAGACGAGCATACCGCGAGATCCTCGCAGTTCGAGCTCGTAGACAGCGTGCATTTCTAGAAGGGTCACGCGTACACCAGGTGTCTCATCGGACCCAAGTAGAGGAGAGTTGCTCAGGCCGTACCGATATTCCGTGCTGCTCCAGTTGCGCCGGCGGGCTCGTTCTACCGGGGGAATTGAAATTCTGTCTACGTCGGTCGGTTTCTTTTCTGAAAGCAACTAGCCGGTTCTACCAGGCTCGAGCAATCAGCTGTCGATACATTGCAATCGACGATGAGATAGAGAGAAGTGAGTTCGTAGCAACGTCGTTTCATAATGGAACATTTAAAAGGAATTCGATTTCGAGAATTTCGTGAAGTAAGCGATTAGCGGCGTTGCAACGAGACGGGTTCACCTGCACAAGAGTGTACAGGTTCTGGTTAACAAACAAAAAATGCTTTGTAATTGAAACACAGAATTCGATGTTAGGCGAATAATGCATGGATGGTAGATAATATTGTGTTTTCAATTTTTTAGTAGGACACTGAGGTTTACCAGGTTTATGGAGGAGCCTTTTTGAAGATGGAATATTCTAGAGTAAAATGCCTCGCACGTGAAAGTTCTATTACTTCGAGATTCACCTCCCCGAATGTCCTATTTATTCAACATGTTGAATAAAAAACGGACCAGATTAAAAGATTAGATTAGAAGAAGAATTTAGTATAAGAACAGTACGGCTTAAAAATTGAAAGTCATTATTGACAGTCATTGTATTCAGAATTCTATCGATATTTAATCCAATTTTCGTTACTATAGATATACATGTAAATCAATGCAGTTTCTGTCTGCACGTGTATAGAAAGAAAGAAGGTTTCCAACATCAGTTCAAGTACCACTTTTGACAATTTACTAAACTATTTCTTTTAACAAAATCATTATTCCTGTACAAAGTTCATGTTAGCCAAAGGATTGGATAGATTTTATTTGTCTTAATTATGTTTTACTAGCAAAAGCGCAGAACGGCCATAACTCACGACCCCTATAAAACTTCCCCCACTTGACGTTTAACTGCAAAACTTTTAACACAATTACTTAAACGTTCAAGACTTTGATGGGACCATTTATTATAGGAAATTCCCATGCACCGGCTAGAAAGTTTATTCCGAGACCTTAGATATCCAATACCCAATGGCAATTGACGTTTCCCGATGCTGGAGTTAGAGGAATTTTCGAAGACCCAAATACATACATACCTTCTCAATGATATTTACCCAAACATTTTTACGACTTGGCAGCCTAACTATTGCACACATTGAATTATCTGTACATTCTAATATCAGAGAAAGCTATGACATATAAAAAAAAGGTAGAATTAAATTTTTTTTAAGTACAAACACGCGAAAACGATATTACGTTTAACATACCTATATTTACTATATTTATGATATGAAAAATGTTTCATTCTAAGGGTAAACAGTTTTAACAATTTATGTAAGGCTATAAATACTTGTATAAAATTTTATTGCCGATATGGGATGCGAAACATTTTTCTGTTCGAAATGGTGACAAATCGGCGAAGCCAATTTCCACAACGAATCGCGAACATATATTTTATACTTTGCTTCTATAAATTATTCCGTAAACGGTGCTCGATCTTGAAAGTAATACATTCTATGATAATTATGGAGCACTACAAGAATTTACAGAAGATAAACAAATTTCTCTTTACATTTACGATACGTGCTCTCATGATATTACGATAAAACCACTCGCATAATTATTATACACGGAGCATTAAGTGAATGGTTTGCGCAGATGAGCACGTGCATATAATCAAGAACAAAAATTAAACGCACTGTAATAAAGATAATTCGATTCTAAAGAATCAAAGTTACACCGTTCTTCTTATCTTAAAATTTATTCCTGAATCCGAGATCATTTCAATGCTGTTACACACTATTGTACTCATTTTGCCACAGGCTACAGTGTTATGAAGTGAAAAATATGTGGCGTCGCCTAAAAACTCACTGCTGATCACCAACCGGCATTGAGAATATCGTCAAAGGTGATACTTATTTAAAGATATAACATTTACTATGTAATAGCAACTTTGTTCCATAACATTTCCTTCCGTTTCCAATCCCGAACGAGATATATAAATATTCTCTTCGCCGTCTTGCTTATCGCATAAGCGCAATAAAAGCTGAATAAATCATATATCTATTGAACGATCCCGACCAATATCCTTCGTAGCCCACGAATCGCCCTCAATTGTGATCATTAATCTTGTCGCAAGCCATGAAACGATGAATCCATTTTAATCGGTCAATTTCCTTCGAAGCGTCGCGCAATGTGTAAAACAATTATATGATTAGCCTCTATCCGCATTCATCGAGGATAATAATATTTGAAACACAATTGAAGCCGAAAATTCCCCGTAAAATATACAATTTCGTGAAATCGTCCGAAGCTCGGGTGAACACTGTTATCGTTCAAGCGTTGCTGCACTTTCGTGCGCCGCCAGAGAAATGTACGTTCCGAAAACGATGGAAATCAGTAACGAATTGCCGTTCAATTCGTCCGCCGACCTCGCCGTTCAATTGCAAGGCCGGCGAAAACAAAGCGCAACCGAAATCGTTCCCAGATCCGTGCTAAGAGGGCAAGACGAAACGAGCGTACCAAGAACGCGAACGCGGAATTGGAGCAGAGCGAGCGCCGCTTCTTCGGCTCGGCCAATTATAGATCGGGAGTGTACAAAATTTCCCGGTGATCCTCTAATCCGACCTAGCGAATGGCAAAACAGCAGCGCCGGACGAATCGTCGCGACGATTCCGCGGCGAGAGAGGCGACGGATAAACGGAAGCGTGTTTGGACCATCCGTCGACCGTGAAAGGCTTTCTGCGTAATCTTTTATCGAAACGGGAACGGGGCGAGCTTTTCCACGCCGCGGGACTGTTCTCCGCGACCGCGTGGCGAATCGAAAACAGGTGGCGGCGGAAATTTAACGTCCGAGGGTCGCTCGCTGCGAGACAACGCGAGTAATCGCTTCAACGAATGTCGCATCGAACAAATGTCGGAAATCGGGTCGGGCAATTATTTTGAGCGGCGCGCTTTAGAAAGTGGGAGGAGGATTTGCATGGAGGGGCAAGGGAGGTCGGGGGGGAAGAAAGACGGTTCAGGTCCTGGGGGCGAAAATGTTTTCGTTCTATCGGGAATTTCTGGTGTCGCTGACGTAGCAACGAAAATTGGAATAGTTCTATTTCCTGCCTTTCCTTTCCATTTTGCTGGGGCGATAATCTTTTCACGGGCCGCTCGGTTTTAAGGCGACGGTGCAAATCAGTTGAACGTGCCAATTTAACGAGGAAATACCGAAATTAGGCGCGAGGGGTGAAATTCGAATGGATGCGTGTTTGAACAACGCAACAGCGGAAAGAGAATTGAACAGCTTTTGTAAATCGTATTGAATATAAGTCGCGTAAAAACAGAATTGAGTGTAATTATATTGGCACATTTATTCGTTCGATTTACGATAGAGGAGTCGAGAAAAGGGGCGCATAGTGTTTGTATTGCTTTTGATGCTCTGCTTTCTATAACTGTCGAGCTTGCTATTGATGGATTATTATTAGCCCAGCACCGCGAGAACCTAATTTTGACGAAATTATTTCCAAAAACCATTTACCGCGTCTCAGAACCTCGTTCTGACTATTATAAAACGAAACAGAGAGCAAATACGAAGTGTATTTGCACCAGGGGAACCGAATGAAATAACCGAATCAGTATTCTACAATTACTGTCACTGGAAACTATATTCCCAGTTGGTCGATTAATTTTCACGCTTAATCGTGAAGAATTCGGAGTGCAAAAAATTATCAGCACCGAAGTCATAAAAACTACGACTTTATATCTAACTACAGTCACGCGAGACACTGTAACGCAGAGGAACAAATACGCGATAAAATCGTAATCATAAATCAGAAGCCGCGGTGAAAAAGTTTCTGGGGCAACGCGATTTGCATTAGAATACTCGAGCTAATCTCCCAAACCGTATTTGTCACGCATGTTTGTTAACATTTTGGAAATTAGGAAAAACGACTCTGCGCGTCGACTCATCGGTTTAAGGTGCAAATAATTTTTAAAGTTACCCCGCGCACCAAAAGGGAGTCGTTCGTTACGAAAACAACCCGTAAGAAATCTAGATCCTCTGGCTAAACATTGAGACGCTGCCTCGGGTTACGTGCTGGGATATAGAGCATTCTCCGTATCCGAAGGAGAAATATATTTCTCGGAGCCATTGCATAAAAACGATAGTGCCATCATAACGAGTCGCTGTGCTCTTTCTGCCCATCCGCCGCCTTTCATTCCTCCACCGCATATATATTCCAAATTTACATTAACGTTACATATCTGATCCATATGCACGCGAATTATTAATTATAAGCCCGAAGGTACCAACGCAAATGCTGTAAGACAAATATTCATGGTGCATTAGGGCAGGCAAATATTACACACGCTGAGAAAACCGAATGACTGTTCGAAACAATATTGTTTAATTAAACTGATTTGCAACATGCACAAATGCATAATCAATCGGCGAGGTCCATCGAATCAACACGAAATTAATTATAATAATTCGTGGTTATGAGACTCATACAAATCGGAACCGTAATTACATTCTAAAGTACTGCAAATATATCGTTCCTCTTCGTCGACTAGTTAGCCAGCAATCTGCCGGTGCAAAATTATATAAAAGAGAATTTATTAGCCACGTCGTTGCAAGTATCTCGTCGCGGCGAGCGAGCGAAGCGAAAAGATAAAATAAAACGAATCGCCTTAACCGAAACTAATGTCTGCCCTAAACTGAACAGACTAGGATCGCGTTAATACAGATCGTCGTGACAATTTCTGCCCCTTCCAACTTACAGCTGGCAGCTGGCGGAAAAACGAGCGCTTCCGTAACCGGGTTCCACTTGTTAACCATTTGTTCGCACTTAATTCGCACTTAACGCGGTTATCTCAATTTAGAACATAGGAACGCATGTGCGCGCAAGTCCCGGCCTCGATAGAGTTAGCGCGTGAAAACGGCCAACGGACACGGGGAAACAGAAATAGCGAAGCGACAAACAGTCGCGCGATACCGTCTATACATAAATCCTGCGCGAAGCAGAAGCAGTGGTTCGTTTCTAGAATTCGCGAGTAAAGCTGGACCGTCTGCAGGCACAGTAGTCCTGGCGCGAACTAACGCGATAATCGCGGATAATTGCGGGGCCAATTTGATTAGACGCCATAGGAAACGTTTTCAACATCGTTCGAGAAGTGTTTCGATGTCAGTTTCGATCGAGTTGGAAAGTGTTTTAACATCAGCGTCGATTGTTGTCTCGGTTTTTAACGGAACCATATATTTTTCTTACGCAGATGCGCTCTCTGCTTCGTACGAGTTCATTGACCTGCGCGTGTGGGCCTTTCTAGGTCATTCAAAATCATTTCACGGCGTCTCTAATGAAACGCGAGTCATCACCTTCGATTCAGGCTTTGTAAACTTCGAATCTAACACTCGTCGAAGCTATTCTCGTTTACCTGGTTTATCTAAATATTATTGATATTTTCAATTGCATATATAAATATTTTAGATACGTTTCTGCTCGGTGAAACTCATCAATCGTTTACTTTATAACTATGAAGAATTCGAGCGTTACGCAAGGTTTCATGACTAGCACCTTGCGCCCAGTATATTACCTATAACGAGATCACCGATCGGAAATTTTACCGTGGGAAACTGACTGGAAACGTATATTAAACGCATTATGTAAATTCCACGGTAGGTGTAGCAATATAAAATGCAAAACCGGTGTGGATTCTACGTTAAGCTTATCGATTATGATGGGATTACATATTTTAGCGGGCCACTGGGAATAGGTAATTACTTAAAAACGGTGTTGTTTTTAATGTTCGACATCAAACAGAGGAGGAAGCTCGGCTCACTTTTTTTTTTATCGCGCTTGACAATAGCAGTATTGAATTTTCCGTTAATTGAATGACCCACTGAAATGTAATCAGTAATCTTTGATCCACGAGTGCCCATTTACGGACGCTGCCACTGTAATCAATTTTCGTTACCTTACTCCCCTCGGCTTTTAATAACTGTCCCAAGTGAAAAGTACATATGCATGCCACGTTATAAAATACGAACACCGCGGTATTCCAAGCGTCCTATGCGAACATAAATTAATCAATTCCAACGAGCGACGATATAAGACGATATTAATCGAATATACAAGAAGCAAAGAACTGAAAAATGAAACCGGAAAAGAAATAAACGGACGTCGGTGCAGTAACACGATGAAAACCCCTCTGCTTAATCAAACAAATTGGCCAAAGCGCATTTTAAAGCAACCCTCAATCAACCCATGTAATCACTGAAAAAATACTCTGCCTAGGCGTTGCGCTTTCCGTCCAATTAACGCCATTAAAATACCACACTCTCAATGGTCCACGTCGAAGAAAATTATTCCGAAAAACGCATAATCGGCCGTGAAGAGGTAAAACGTTGCCGTTCACCTAAATCACAGCGCGTAAAGAATGCCCGCGAGCTGTACGATCGCCTTTAAATCACGCCATCGTTACGAAAGGACTTCGCGGTACTTCCGGAATTAATATAAACGACACCGATACCTTATCGTTCCGGGCACGTACAGTCCCGCCGTAAAACTGGCGATTGCACTTTAACCGCCAGTCGTACTCATTTACCTGGATCATTAAGGAAACCATAGTCGGAAGGTACAGAACGTCTCCGCCGCGTCCAGCCATTCAGCGGAATGTATCGGATGGCTCGTAATAATAAGCACGATTGCTATTACGTGCCCTCGTGCTCTTGCCCGGGGTATACGAAGCCGCGGAATTCCAAGTGCAATAACCAAAATGGAACATTCTGCGTGGTCTACCTTGCGTTTAAAAGCCAGTGAAATCGCGTCCGCTAATTTATTGGGCGACTTCGATCGTTACGGAGGGGAGAAGGCAAGTTTACAGTAATCACGAGTCTCAATTGATTCGATGTAACGCGGCGAAGCGTTTCGGGAAAAATAATTGCGGTGCTGCGCGTAATGCAAGTAGGAGAATTTGAGAGCCGAGAGGGAGCTTTCAGTTATTTCGGCGAGTAATATGACTCGTCAGACATTGTTGGAAGGGGCGAAATTTTTTATATCGTGGCAATGTCGGTTCGACGGAGATGTTGAAGCAGCGCTACCTTGTTAACAGAAGAAAATCATGTCCATAGGTTTTTAAACGCGAATCTCAGTAAGAACGGCGCGTCACGCGTCAACGTAACAAATAGTACGCGATGTTCGCGAATTTGTACACGCCGGAAACATCGTTTTCTGTAAATTGATGAAACTCTGCATTTGTAAAAGAGCGTCGAAGAAACTTCAGATACGACTGAACTAGTAGTAAAGAGTTTCGATCAAATTCATCCGAATCGAAGTTCAGAAAACTTTGGTAAGGTAGGTTTGGCAAATCCATTGACCAACCGATACCTGGCAAACAATAAACGCACTAATCAATGCTGATTGATGTTAACATAATTGGATATATATGGTAATTAACTCGAAATAGACGCGCAACACGTATCAAGTATTCACTAATGCATCTATTATGCATAAAATTATCGAGGGATATTGCGGCGATTGAAGACGATAAATACAATTGGCCAAGCAATCGGTGAAACTACCCAACGGAGTTTTCATGAACGGTATTTTTCAAGAGATGTGTGAATACCGTAAACACTGACTTATCCGAGAGCCGAACCGTCCAATCATCTTCGCGAGGCACGGAAGCTCGACAAAATACTTTATCGCGAGGACTTTACGCCGGTCGTAAAATGATTTCCCCGCAAACCCTATCTTGTTTTCTACGGAAACTTCGCTATTTATTACCGAAAGCACGCAGAACAAACCACGGTGGTATATTTCAGCCGCGAACGAACGTGGCCTTTTTGCATCGGGGATACATTCATTGGTGGCTAGACGAATCATACCAGCGACGATATCGTAAAATTCACTGTCAGCTGAATCGACCGTAACGAGTAGCGGTTCTCAGTGAAATTCATGGAGCTGATAGTATAACAAGCAAATAATTCACATTTTTTCTAAGCACCACGCGCATACAAGCGTGCGTATGTGTATACACAGAGCGAGAAAATAGTGGCAAACGGTTTGTCGCGTTGTTTGCCAAGCTGCAACATACGACACTTTTGTGTCCATTATTTCTCCAGTATTAATTAAGCAGATGCATTCGGTTCACTCGGATGAACTACGAACAACAATCCCGCTACTTTAGTTCCAATACTCAGCTTTCTTCATTACTACAAAATGCATCTATCATTTACGCAGAATCTCCTATTCTTTGCTCAAACGGCCGCGATCCTGCGAGAAGAGTACAAAACTTGTTCCAAGATCGTACAGAATTGTTCGATTAAAACTGTTTTCGAAGTTCGCCCAGGTTTTTCCATTTCAATGATACCGAGATATACTCGACCACTGCAACGATAAAAACTTCAATATATTCTTAATGAACACCGGGGATAACGTAGTCAACGTACACATACATATGCACCTTGCACTCTTTATGAAACAATTTCCGCGGATCCAGGTAGTTTCAGCAACGGCTCCGTAAAGCACGGTAGGGAAAAAAGGATTCCGCCTAATATGACTAACGCGAATCGACACCTGCGAAAATAACCCTCCCACACCCATGCGAACGTTAAGGTAACGTTTGATTGCGCTGAGAAGTTAATAAAGTGCCGGCACAGGCGTCGTTACGAATACTCCGGTGCACTTTCCACGCGGGAAGAACATTAACCGGAGGGTGTAATGGAGGCCGGCACGTCTGAGAAAAATATGGTCGTCCGTTTATCGTGATAACGCCTGGCCCCGGCATACCTTTTCTCATCCTATTTTCCACGGTAGTCGCTGAGGCGCTTAAAAACATTGCCAGTGCCGTCGTCCGCCAAACTGGAAATGCAATTTCCAAAATGATACGCGCCTCATCCCCGCTCCTTCACCTCCTCGCCCCCCCCCCCTGGCGCATCGTTTATCATTCCTTAAGCTCGTAAATATCGTTTAATCGAATGATACCGCCGGACAAAGTACGGCCGGGCGACGAGAGCGTCGCGAACATCCGTTCGGAAATCGAGTTTCTTCGAAACGGGTGCACCTGAAAAAGGGACGCGATGTTTGTGGACGAAACATTCGCGACGAACGCGCAAAGGGTTGCACGACAATTTATGTACGAAAGGAAAGATGTATGGACGGGGTGGGGGATACACATTTGCAGAGACTGCGGGTGCTCCGATCGAAACAGTGAAATTAGAGTGTGGTACGGAGCGGAGAAATTTTTGTCGGTGTCCTTCGGTAGAATACGTCGAGTGAAAGGGTCAGGTAGACGAACGATTCGCTTGCGGAGCTTCGTTTGCATGGTTTCGCACGTTTACAGCAGAATTGGGTAAACGCGTTCACGATTTATGTTTGCTTCGCCTGTGCTAATTTTGCGCGTATGTGCATTCGTCGTTCTATTTGAATTGTATTTTTTTACCCGTCTTTCCTATTTTTGTTAGACCGATATTAGGAAACCTGAAAATATGAACAGTTTATTTCAATTAAAATGAGCTTCGTACTTCATATTTTTCTCTATATTTTGGTAAACAGGGGCAGGTTTTGTGTAATCCTCTCCCTCGCGGATATCCGTCAGAATTTGTTGGTCTGCTTAGTCGATTTTTGTACGGAAACAACCTGCATATTACGAGAAGTTCTGGCGCTGTTTCGCAAAATAACAAAATTGTAGTACATTACTAACGTGAGAGTATAGGCTGCTGACATTTAAAATGCAGTATATAATACCGAATCTGTCAGAAAGCCGTCATCAGGGAGGATTTATTAAAAACGCTGATGCAGTTCCTTTGTTAAACCACGCGACATAAAAAGATTTTTCCCATCCTAGCAAAAGACTCTTATTCGTTCCACTTCTACTAAAAGGGTGACCGAAGATGCATTTCAGGACTGATGCACATTTTTTGGTTTCTTATTAATCCCGATTTATATTTGACGGAGTTATTGGAATAATGCAAATGCGGAAAGCTGGGAAAGATTTCCCGAATTTCTTCGTTATTTATACTCGCTTCTTTTAGAACAAAGACGTGTGGAATATAATATTCGATTTTTAAATTTCTTGATATTAACGAAGTCGATGTTACGATTGCTTCAATTGGCCACTTGTACGATACTGCCATGGTGAACAAATGCATTAAGGAAAACAAGTTCGACATTTCTCCCTCGAACAAATTATTGAGAACAAATTGCAACAATTCCGCAACTGTTCATGTTATTAGGTATAACGCACCCGAATATAATATTTCTGCAGTAAATATTCACTTACGTATCTGTTGCACCCGTATGCCATTACCAAAGTTGATAACGTACCTGAAACAGAAGACAAAAATATTAAATTAACCTCATGTATACATCTGCCATAATTAAGTGTAGTGGTTTTCCTGTTCAAAGCGTAATATCGATAGTTGATCATGAAAACCAATTTTGTTCTGTACAGGTTACAAAAGCTTCGTCGATTATATGATTCATAAGTACATATTATCATATTTAAAATTCCCTCGTCTTACGCTGTGAATGTAGTACCTGCTCCTAATGATCAATCGGTGGGCTAAAGTTACTTTCGTTAGAAGAAGGGAAAAAAAACAAAGAGAAATGTAAATATCATTTAACTACAACTGAATGGCAAACTAAAGGGAGCCGAATCCTTGTGTCGCAATAAAAATGTTTCTAAAGAAAAACAATACTCTAAATCCTTTCAATTTTATTTTGCATAAAAATTAAACTAAATATTCCATCTATCTATACTTTTTCTTAATACAGACTCATATTGTTGTCATTTCTCTCGTTTCTATAAATCGTCGTTTATACGAAGCGTCGAACCTAGTTATCATTTTGCTTGCTTCAATGCGTCAAAAGGATAAAAGAGCCCGGTGCTCATCCGTATTCTAAATATACGCAATATACACTCCACCTACGTACTCTCAATTTCGAGACATCCATTCTCATAAAAATATCTAAGTGTTCGTGGCAGCAAACAATGTCGCTTCACATCGATAAACTAGTTTGCGTCCGTTCGAGAATTCGATTAAACTATTAAAACTATTAAACCGTTAAAAAGAGAGTAACATGCTGCGGAGGCGTTACAAGGCTGACGATAATATTGAAACTGCGACAATAAACTAAGCTAATGTAACGTAATAGTTTCCCTGGCAAGATAATTACAGATAACATCGCGTGAATTACTCGAAGCGCAATTTAAGTTTCCCGATTTTACAAGCTCCCCGTGACGCCTTTGACATTTAATTAAGTCGCATAATTACCGGCACGGCAATTTTTCATTCGACATGCTGCTCGCTAGGAACGTTTACCCCCCGACTAAAGACAACGACAGTCTATCCGGTAAAAAAAACAATATTGATCTGAAACTTTTAAACCGTACCTTCGACCCCGTCCCAGATGTCGCGATACCACTTCGTTTTACACCCAAAGTTCGATACAACTTCTCTTTCACGATGTCGTCGAGACGGCTACGAGATTAAACGTGACGAAGTTCCAGAACGCAAACATGCCAACGTGTAAATATGAAATTTCCGTAATTGCTCTGTTTTTATTCGTTATTTTTCGCCATCACTTTACCGGGATTCGACAGTTCGATAGCAGCCGCGCGTTATGCCGCATTGAAAGACAGTAAACGAGTAACAAACAGGTTTAACTGGACGTATCTCACGGATTCAAAAAAAAATTGCAAATGCGAAAAGTATTGGCGAAATTTAAGAAGCTCGTTCATGGTCCCAAGGGTGTTTGCACAAAATTTGATTTAAGTTCATCGAATTCTAAGAGCCTCGGACCCGCAAGTTCCACGTTGGACTCATTCGAAAGTTTCGAAAATTTGACCCAATTCTACGCGGAGTGGCCAACGTGACTTTCGAGTACAGAAATTCGAGTACATACTTCGAAGTTCGAACCATTCGATCAGCTTCAAGGTGCGAGACTTTCATCCCCCGAAATTCGTGTAACTCCATTTCGCATCTGCACGATCTAATGCTAAATTCGAAATTCGAACTGAACCCGATAACAGTAACATCTTGTTCCGTATAAATAAATGGTCCGATCGGCGCAGTCTCCTGTTCGAGACAGGACGACTTCCTAATTTTAAATGCGGTGACACAATTCCTATTTAAATCGCGAAAACTTTATCCAAGCGTTCCCTTTGCCCTAAAAACACCCAATCATCAAATTGCTGATCATCGACGCGCATCGCGGTAACAGTTTTCCAAAACGGTCCACACGCGAAAGGTCGACAATAAATAAATTAACAGCAAACCCGTCTTCGCTGTCGACTCTTATCGCGTTCAGTGCATGAAAATTATTTTATATTCACGAAGCAGCGAAAGACGGAAACCCCTGGTGCAAAGAACACTCGTTGAAATTATCCCTGGCGATTATTGTTTAACGACTCCTAGCACGATGGTACTAAACAGCAAGCAACCGACCAACCAGTCTGCACGGAATAAAGCTCGCGAACACCGCGGCGTTTTCCTTTCGAATCCGTTCCGAAACATGCCTGGAGCGATCTGCGCGATGCCAGTATGCTCTGAAGAACGATCGAAACCGCGAGAGTTTTCTCAAACCATTTACGTGTCGACCGCGAAAGGAACCGTCTCCCGGTTGCAACAAGGATCGATAATTCAACGAACCGAGCGGTTCTGGTTCAACAGACCTGGCCACGATTTTCAAAGTGCTCCTCGAACGATACACACTTTGACGAGTAAATGATTAGCCTTAATTAATGAACACACGGATGAACGAACGCCCCGCGAAGAGGGAGAACGAAACCGAAAAAGGGGGATTGGCGGACGAGTGAAGAGGGGGTGGGAGGGTGAAAAATCGGTACGCAATAAACGGGAAATTTGATAAATAGTTGAGCGAATTATTTGGAAGTACTTTCGCGTTGAAATGGTATGCAAATGGTACGGATGCTAAAATGTCTCGCTGTAATTCCAAAAATAATTGCAGTCCCAAGGAAATCTGTTTAGGTACGTTGGCAGACGTTTGTATGGAATGATTTACTTTATAGAATAGGCGAAAGTCGAGTGTTGTACATTAAACTGATCAGTCATTTCCTGCGTTCTTCGAAGATCAGAAACATTCAGAGTACGGTGCTCATATCAATTAACTCGCATTCTTATCAAATATTTATTGTACAATAAAATATGTATATGTTATGTGGAAATAAATTCACCATAGGACGTATGTTTTTAATAAACCATGGCTAATTGCAAATCTTCAACATTAATTCGTTAGCGAGTCTAACTGCGAATAAATTGTATCTGCCCGGATGGCATCAGCATAATAACAATTTTCGTAAAGTCGGATAAATGTGAACACGACTGAACATATGTATATTCACAATTGCGATGTGTGTGCCGTGGATGAAAAGATACACGACAGACTTTCGAAAGGTTTCTGCAGCTTTTGAGATGCGTATTACTGTTATTACGAAAAATGCGTCGAATAAAAAAGGCAAATTGAAAAAAAAAGAAATAGCAGTTTTGTATGAAACTGTACCTGTCTCTCATTTACAATTCCGCAGTATCCTCGCATTACCCATTTCGGCCAACGAATTTAATATTCATCTATGTAACTTAAATGCATAATTTGAAATTCATCATTCTTACCTCCCACGAAAGTTAAAAGTACGCTCGCAATTTACATCTCTTCACATTTTTCAAAGTCTAACCTATGATATTGCGATGGCTGCATGAGTGGAACGTATCACGAGTACGCGGAGAAAAAGAAACAGCAATGTTAATTACAAGGAAAAAGTTATCCGCGCGCTGGCAAAAATCGAAGGTGAATACGCCATATTTTTGCACGACGATCGCGTTACGTCAAGCAGGTGAAGAAAAAAGAAAGAAGAACGTTTATGCGCTCGCGTACGCTTTCTTTTTTATTTATGGCACGCGGCTCGGGTAAATATAAGAACAGCTGAAAATGGGTACACCACATTTCACGGTTTACCGTTATCATATAAGTGAAATACCGCGTTTTACAGGATCTACCTCCGAGGTACATATTTTCTGAGAGTCGCGAATAGCAAGTAATATAAAGTTATTCAGCCCTTTATCTTATTGACTTTTATCGTGTACATTAATGTAAAGGGCCGTTATCTATCGAAACAAAGTCTTTATAACGGAAATATATGCGAAGCACAGTTTAAAACGTAACGAATTGTGAAAAATGCACGCCCAGAATGTTTCACAAACAGCGCACAGGCTTGCTCGAAGTTTACATAAATTGTGAGCGACAAATGAGCGAATCTTCGTAGAAAAATTCGTGGAAAATGCAGCGAAGTTATTTCCCATTTCTACGCGCACGTATAGTTCGTTATTCTTCCTCTAATTATCATTATTCTTTCCGAACAATTGCTCGAAGCAGCGTTACCTTCCAAGCGAAACGAGTATTAAGCATTATCTGTGCCCAAAACCAATTAACGGGACCGACGAAACTTTGATCCCCGTAAGATCCCGTTGAAAGCGGAAAATAATTATAAGCGGAAAATCATTTATTTCCGCCAACCGCGGACCGCAAGCGAAATTAATCTCCCGGCAACGATCAAACGGTTACAACGAAATGCATCGCCCGGCCCGGTGCAATTCCACGTTCTTCAATTCGCGACGCAGAAAGCAAGAAGACCAATCCGCAATTTCAATCTCCCCGGCTTACGAATAATACGTCAGGCGGGCTCGTTTCTTCGTTACGGACAAACGGTTTCTGAATCAGTCGCGGGGCCGTAATCTCGCGAACGCACAGAGGAGTGTTCCCGCCCGCAATTATTCCGATTCTCAACAGAAACCCGGCCTAAATATGTCGCGGGGAACGATGATATTCCCTCGGAAAGAACGAGCCGGACGGGCGCAGGGACGGGCGAAACTGCGTCAGGCTGAGATTACAAACGAGAATAGTAATTAACGGCCTCGCGACGTTCATTAGACTAACGGTAAGTCACGTCGAAGGGAAGAGCGGCGTAGGTCGTGTCCACGACTGGAAACAAGTCCATGTAGCACGCGATTCGGCTAAATTAGACGATCATAGTAAAACTATTACTAGATTATCGTGTACATTTCTCCGATTCGTTTGAACGACGTCATCGATCGGACGCGACCACCATAAAGGGAGTAAAATAAATATCGCGGGGAATTCGAGGGAAATTAAACGGCTGACGATCGGAGACGGAATTGTGCTTGAGTTGAAATCGAGGTTTCTTTTTTTTTGGTCAATGAAACTGTGGAGATATCTTGCATGGGGAACGGCACGAATTCGGGACGATAATGTACGGTATCCGAGGCGGGGCAAGGGATGCGGAAACGTTTGGGAGGATCTCTCTTTATCCTTGAGTCGTATACTTCGAAATACGAAGAACTTGTACGGTGCAGGCGAATTGCCGAGGGTCTTGAAGTTGAAGTTAAGTTACGTTAAGACGATTGATAACTATTCGTTTGCAAGTATTAACCTCGTGAGGGAAGAAAATAGTATTTTCTCGTTTATCCACGTACGTACGACTCGGCTGCTGTGCGAAAGGAATTAAGAATAAATGACTCCGCGATCGTTCCATTCCAATACGCACGGCATTTTTACGCGACTTAATGCCTCCGTTCTCGTTCAAATTTTTATCCGAAAATATTTCCTCTCCGCCGACTTAATGTTCGTACAGTTAGAAATTATTGTGCATACGGATGGAGAGGGAAGTGTGCTGGTAAATGTGTCAGGGACGAAGACGCTTATCACGAAAGTTTTCCAAATATTCGGGCAGATATCTCAGACCTCTAACCATCGTCTACCCTCGTCTAATGCCCGTTAACACGGGTGTTCCGATTCAACGCTAAATTGCATCTCCACATTTTGATTCCATCGCTGGCCTAGGATACGAAGCACCCTTCCCGAGTTTCTCCCGATGGCAAGGAATGTTACTCCTGGACGTTTGAGCACCGTCACGGTTTAATCCGTCTACATATTACGAGGGAGTGGTCCTGCATGATCCAGCGGTTAATGTCTCAATTCAAACGGTCAGCCTATTTCTCTATTTACGCGCCGTACGTTGGCGATACGCGCTAAGAAGGGTAGGACTCGAGGATAAACAGCACCATCTCACTTTTATCTGGCCGTTTGTCCCGGGTTAGGCAAGACCCACCACGGCGTCAGCTGACAGCAAGGGAATCCTTCTCTTGGGCATCGCGGTACCGTCATGAATTAACTCGACTATTAGAGGGAACGTGGCCCCTGCACGATCCGAGAAGTATATTGAAGAGATTCGTTGCTGGTCTCCCAAGACGCACCGTATTGCAGGTTATACAATACGGCCGAGCAGTCGAGAGACTTCTGACATGCATTATGTAACGCAAAGGCGTATACAGGGTTCCCTTACGAGATTGAGATGGATTTGTTTTTAGCAGTATACTCTAACGCATTTTTTATGCAGAATTTTTCGTAGGATAGGTCTGTTGAACGAAAAGTTTGCAATCCCGTTGAATAAAAGGCGATCGCATTTCTTACTTGAAAGAGAAGCCCTGGAAGAATAAGCCTTCTTACGCCATTCGATTTTCTTTTTTGCTGACAACTTGTTCTCCGTTCTGAACACTTTATACACGCGCCATCACGGTGCAATATACTGTATCACGTAGTTGCAGCTATCTTTCACTTCATTTTTCGTTTCCGTCTCACAGCCAATTCGCATCATCTCGCCACTCGTTTCTGTATCACCATTGCTGGATCCGGTTTTATCGTACACGCAATAATCGCCGCGACACCGACCGTCCCTCGACGGAACTACGTGTTTCGTTCCGCAGAGAAAAAGCATTGCCCAGGGAGTATCGCGGCCGCCTAAGAATAATCTTAAACCCCGGCTCGTTTCCCTCGGTTTCGTTCAAGTCGGAGGGGCCAAACGGCCGTGCGAGAATTGCCGCGATGGTCGTCCCACGTCCGCCCAGAGCGGAAGGAAAGTTCGAGAGGGCACGAGCAACACAACCGACCGGTAGTTACCTTGAACGAACGTTTTCAGAAAATGCGGCCACGGCTGCCGCTCGCAGATATTAACAGATACACGGCAAGTTTTCCTCGACCCGGTACAAATAACGCTGCGAACTAAACCACGCACGCGTGTTCCCTCGCGGAGAGCCTTTAAAACTTCGACTCCATCTACGCTAACCCGTCCGGTGAAGCGAATGCGGGACGCGAGATGTTTCGTAGCTGTTAAACGTACGTACCGCGGGAGTGCTGTTTGTAATTTGTAAAAATTATTAACTTCTTGCACAATACCCTCGTGCTACATGGCTGTCCTTCACTTGTTCATTTCTTAATTGAATACCCAACGAACAACTTGTAAATGACAGTGGAGCCAATCATATACAAATACGTGCGACAAAAATCAGGTAAATACGACGTACGACAGTAGTTGCAATATTGCAACTCCTTATCCCATATCCTAAACTGAACTACATGCCAGCGAAAGAAATGAAAAAAAAAAATACTTCGACTGGGCAGGGAAATATTTAGCCACTTCCAATCATCTGTTCGGGATATCGCGGTAGCCAGTTGCCGTTCCAGCATTTACGAGGAAACGGCGAATAAATGAAAACGGCCGCCGTGTTCTCCAAAACGGCAGGGACCGTACTACGGGCTCGAATCGCCTTAGCAATCTTCGTTCCACATACAAGCTTTAGCTTCCGGTTTTCGTAACGGCCGCGGGCCATTGTATCGTGATCTGTAATTCGCGTCGGGCAGGGATCTCCGCTCCGCCAATTGAATAGTGAAAACTCCGATGAAATCTCGCCTCCGCCACCGCCGTTTCGTCCGGCATATTTATGAATCGGTGAACGGGAACGAGAATTACGCACCGCGGCGGCGGCGGCTGGAAATTGCGTAGCCGGATTTAGTCGCAGGGTACGCGGTGCAATATCGCTGGTCCAACGGAACTTTCGTGTTCGACGCGAGGTCCGGTGGCATGTCTAATACGCGTGTCGTTGGCGATTATTCTGCGCCCTTGTGAGCGGGACTGCGTTCGCGAGAGTACAGACGAATGGAATTCAGGGCGAAAATGCGCGAACTTGGTGTTCGAAAACGAGAACAGAGGATCGAACGATTTATAGACTTGGCAAATGAGACGATTCAAGGAAAAGTCGTACTAACTGCAACGGTTAATAGTGCAGATAAGCTTTAGCGAATTAATTGTAACGCGCGCAAGTGAAATGGTCAAATTTTATTGCTTGACAGTGTTGATAACGGATAATGATGTTAACAGCATCGTCTTTATTGCATGCGTACAGAAAAAGTACAAAGCGAAAGAATATTCAAATGAAAATGAAATATCTACAAAGAAAGTGATGCGCAAATGCATATGCAATGTGAGCGAATATATCAAGAACAGGAGGTCTCGAAATTCGAGTATAAATCGTGTTTTAATATTTCCACGAGGAAAGGGATCAAAGTTTTTCATCAGATATAAAAGAACGGTTTATCAAAACTGTTTATTAAATAGTCACATAAGGACGCTTATTAAAATTGAGCACAACACTCTAGTTACTGCAACTGTATCAGTGTTGCGGAAATATTTCTTCACAGAAGCATCACCTGTGCAATTGCTATTATTTGTATGCCGCGGGAAAAAATTCTGAAAACAGTGTAATAAAATTTGCACCTGACGTGTCGCAGTTCGACCAGCACTTTAATTTATCCGAGAGGAATTTTCGAAATACTGGTCCACTCGCCAACAACAGTCCATCCTCTACCTCGTTTGAGCAACGTACAATGTTTACCGAGGCTCGTCGCATGAATTTTCGCGAGCACGCCACGATTATTATCATTCATTCGCAGCCACGCATGTTTTAAAATCATCGATAACTTTGCAAATATGACGCGTTTCGCGTGTGGACCAATGCAGTATAGGCACATCGATTTCCACTCGTCTACTGTTGGTTTTTTGACTAAAGTAAACAGAAAATGGCAACCGTCGAATTCACAGTACAGTTGCATCGAACGGTATTCAAGGATCCATTGTACAACACCGTTCACCGAAAGCTTATAATTAGTCCCGATTGCAAAAATTTTCGTTACGCGGTGTGAATTGTTCAAGTCCTACGCTTTCTGTGCATCTGCCTTTGCAATTTCGAAAACGGCACCAATTCCCTTGCTCTGTATCAATTATCTTTCGTCTGATCCACCGACAGACGCAATATAGTCCCAACTTTATCGAAGAAGGTCTGCGATCAATATTCCTGAACGAATGTATTTCTTTATCGAAATCTTCGACGAAGAACCTTCAATCTTCAAGTACGGAGAAATCGTACAAGAGCAAGCCCATGAAATACCGTTCCAAAGAGAATTGAACGAAAGTCTGACAAGCTAACTTTGCCAGAATCAAGCAACGCATCGTCTCAAAATTAGCAGCACGCCAATTCGCCCGAGAAAAACGTTGAAACGGGATAACTTTCGTCGCCCGGTTTAACCCGGTAAATGAGCGAGGCTGCAATCTTCAGTTTTCTGGCGCAAAGTAGGCACGCAAGGATGGATCAGGGTCAGAGTAAGCGTGAAGAAGGAAGCTCAACTGGCGATAAGTAGCATGGTAAGTATGGATCAAGAGAGAGTAAAACAATGAGAAGGAGGGGCAAAAGGAACGAAAGATCGGGGAAAACGAACGTAAGAAGAATGGAAGCAGAAAACAAAGGGAAGAAGGCCCCGCCACCCTTCGATCGATACATCCGCCTTTATCGTGCGCTTGCTCTCCGAGTCGATGTGCAACCTAGGAAATAATGGACAAAGTGCAAGCTGCACTTCCACGAGTCGATCCCACGACCGTCGATTCTAATCTCGACCAGCTTTCACCCTCTCTTCCTCCTTGATGCCTTCTTCGTTCGCGCATTGGTAGGTAACGCACTCTCGGTTAGCCGTCGAACTCTTTTGTGGATCGAAATCGGTACGGTGTAATTACGATGATTATAAACTCATCAGATGCGCATTCAAATTAATGCGATTGCTGTAGATATTATTAACTTTGTTCGTTTGAAAATTTGATCGATGTATTTTGAGAATTGGGATATTGAAGAAAGTGATCTATCAGAAGAGTTACACTTCCTTTTTCATTCCATCTACGCTTCAATTCGAACACTTATTTCTCGTAGTGTTGTACACGGAGCAAATAGATTCAATCGTTCGAATCGAAAGTTGTAACATACGTTTATTAAATTAGTTTTATCCAATCTTTGAAACATTCAAATCTTCGTGAACCAATACATATGTAACAAGTATTTAAAACGTTGCGATACAACAATGTTGTTATAAATCGACGCATCAACGGGCGAAGCTTAATCATCGCCGCGAAGTTAGTATTTTATATTATTATCGCGTGTTTGCAGGTACGACAGAAGTATTTGAAACTTTCTACCTTTTTCGTTCGACATTTTAATCAACCTAAAACCGCTTGGTTCCCTTATAAGGCTTTTTGTGGAAACAGCTACGACGATTTCACTTGTGGTCTAACAAGTAAGGCAGCGCGGAACTATACACGTGATCTCTTCCTGAATCTCGTGTGTAGCGAAAATTTCATTACTAAAAAGGGATTCCAGCATTCGCAGACCCCCACCTACCATCACGTTTTAATCTTGAGATCTTTGTTGGTCAGTTCACCGATAAGCCTGCACCATTTTCCTTGCACTAAATTTCCAGAAAACAGTGAAACGTGCAAATAAAATGTGCTGCTGCTATGATAGAAGAACTATTCGATAAATATATATTGATAAGTTTTCATATTTATAAATAATATTAGGTGGGAATTTTATACCTTACCTGCTTTATATTGAAATGAATGTGTGATTAGATAGTGTAATTAGAAACGAGACAGTGGAGCTAAAATTCGAAACGTTTTGACTGAATAAAACTTTCTCTTTTCGTCTATACAAATTTTTAATTTAATGGTTGAAGCTTTTTCAATTTGGTTAATATAGGCAGATATAAGCAAATATAGGCAAATTTTGTACAAAGCCTGTGCGGTTGGTTGAATATCAGAGTTGCGAAAGTTACGCAACTCGTGGAAATTCATTTGGTTTTGTCCAAAACGTAGCTAAAGATGAATTTTTCGTCTATCATGGGATATTATGCATGTACTAAATCAAAAAATTTTCTACCTTACTCCGATCTAGTTATTAACCGTAATGCCGCGATTAATTTTGAAACGGATGGACAGTTTTCCTAAATATTTAAGTCAGAAGTAAAGTACCAAAGTTATGCCACAAATCACACTGTCGAGATCGCAAAATT
This sequence comes from Nomada fucata, assembly GCA_948146005.1. NCBI lineage: Eukaryota > Metazoa > Arthropoda > Insecta > Hymenoptera > Apidae > Nomada > Nomada fucata. The sequence goes on along the minus strand of OX411275.1, from coordinate 7,977,192 downwards.
TGTACATAATACTGGATCGCATAATATTTATTTATGTCAAAAGTAAAGCTAAGTCGCGGCGATCTTATTTTCCTTTACACGTGCTATTAAAATATACACCACTGTCTTGAAATAATACAACTCTTTCTGCCGAAACCAAACGTCTAACTAAATCTTCGCCGATTGAATTCTACTGTTCCAAAAATTAACAACAGTTTGCCCTGCCTCAACACGTATCATTACCGCCGCATTTTCGAACAGTGCTTCCAAATTGTTCACTGCAGTACTAAAATTCCTGCGCGCTTCGATATGCATACTAATTCTAAACCGTTCATCGGCAGTGTCCGTGAATTCTGTTAAAGTTACCCCGTCGTTATTAAATGTTACCCCTTAATTGGGGCTCGCACAAAGGAATGTTGCGGGCAATACGTGCTTCATCGTCAGAAGTTCCCCCTCCCCTTCTATTTAGAAGAGGTATTTATTTAAACAAAACCCTAACTTTAATTTGCGTATCGCCAAGCCCGATTTCGAACAGCAATACCAGAACAATGAATAACGAATGTTCTTTCATAGATCTACCTATTCGCTTCGCTACTGACGTGACAGACACTCCTCTGCGATACTTTATTATTATCACTAATATACCATGCTCGCAATGTATACACCAAAAGGCAGACAAAACACGAGAAAATATTTGCAGAAAAGTACGTTTCGGTAAGGAGACACGCGGTTCCACCAAAGAAGTCTGGACGGTCGGCAAAGGAATTTAGTCGTCTACCATATCCTAGTCTGATATCCTTAATCAAAAATAGAATACTTCTTCGAGTGTTTTCATCATCGTCAGAAATTTACATTCAACCCTTTCAATAAGCGCACGTTTCGTACGAAGACGAGGACGGATATAGCATCGCGCGACACCCCTTACACATCGCAAACAGGTACATCGTCGCGCGAAAGAGATCTAACGAATCAAACGCGACCGTAAGGTACCAAGATTAGCTTTTCCACGCACGATTCAGCGTCCCTTGGAGTGGCACAAGTCGAAAACGAACACGGAAAACTCGAAAGATTTCAGCATCCGTACTACTACCGGCCGACTTTCCGCGACATGTTCGACCTACGCGCGAGCCTTTGAAGCCTCGAGCCTCTGCCGGCGAGAGACTTGCTTGAAACTTGAAAACTCTCGGCGAAAGGCCCGGGACGCTCTTCGTAAATTAATGAAAAGAGAAAACCACGTTGACGCGGTTTCAGCACCGCGATATTACTGTGCGACAAAAGCCGGAATATTGGCCGCGCTGAATTTATCTTTGTACGGATCGAGCCATATTGCAAGTCGTTATAAATACAACGGGAAACTGAATGCATCTATAAGCGGCTCGCCGATTAGAATATTCGACGCTGAAAAAAAGCTTATACTTTTCAAGATACATATATGATACATAGGGTGACTGAATAATCGATGCGATCGTAAATTTGTTATATTGATTCCCGGAATCGTTGAAAAGGTATTAGGTAATGCCAGAAAATCCAACGCACTAAAAGACGCCACGGACGAAATAACAGTCCTCGTTGAAAATTAGCTTCAAAGGGGAATACTAAATTTGTACTATTGGTGGTCGAAATCTACACATATTCGGTCGAAAGATAGGCGAAAATGGTCCCGCGGGGGATTCACTTTCATAAACGTCAAAGGCTGGACAGGTATGAAAAACTGAAGAGTCGTATGTCCTACTTCGGCCAAAATTCCTGTCGAATCAAATAAGAAGGTCTGATATCGGCAACGAAACTTTCAAACTGCCCGATCGATTTATGGGATTCCGATATTATGACTGTGAACGTGGCCCTCGACGAACAGACAAAAAGCACGAAGTAGAGACAGAGTGAGAAGGAAAAAAAAGGGGGGGAGATTGTATGTAACATTAAATGTTAAGATGGCCGGCGATAAATTTGGGTTAAATGCTGCTGACTGAGAGCTGCCAATAGGAAGCTTGAAAGTTAGAATATTGGTGTAACATGGACGGTGGAAAAAGAAAATATTAGCTGAATTTACGAAGGACTTTTCTGCTCGAAAAGTGATGCAGTGCGATTAGAGAAGGTACCTATAAAAATTGCACGATAACGAGGAGTGTTCATTTAAGATAGCAAAAAACACGAATCAACGAAATATGTAAGCAAGTAATTTTTTATAAGAAATATTGTAACGAGGTAGTTTCACGATACTTTGAGAGAGAAATAGTTTTCGTAAAAATATGTACAGTGGGTTTGTTCGCAATAATTTCTATTTCTCTTTTGTAATAATCTTGTTCGTGGACCTCAAAGATATTTCAAAGGTATTTCGAAGAGTTTCAAATTCGAATTACAGCATAGATTAAATTCCTTTTTAAACACATTACCTACAAGAGATACAAAAGCACGCTTCCATTTTATGCTCGTAGAATATCAAATAAAAATGCCTCATGCCAAACACAATAATCATGTCGGTCTTGGAGTTGGAAATTTGCTATCCTTACTGAAAGTGAACTTGAAAAACAAAAAGATGAACCCTTTCGCAACATATTATTCGATGCATACTAACAAAAAATTTCAATCTCCAAAATGTACAATAGTCGCGCTAAACTTGTTGCTAAATTTCGAGTAAAACTAAAAGCTCACCATGCTATTTCTCTTTAACGCGAAGGTACAAGGAAGCAGCGTAATAAATTAAAAATTCAAATACATTTCACACAATTGAAGTCTCGTTTTTGGAAAATTTACTACGTACCGTTGAAAGGTGAACCACGGATGATACATCACGATCAAGTATTCATTAAAAGTAAAAGTTGCGGGGCAACTTTCAAGAAGCTTTGGAATCTCAACGTTCACCCTTCATGCGCATTACCCTCTGCCCTATTTTCCAGTAACAAGTAACTTCCACGAATCACACGAGATATTATACCAGTGATTTCAAGCTTTACAGCGGCTCCGCACGACTTCCTTCAGAACTCCCTAGCTAATTCAACACGATGTCGTGATAAAAGTGTAAATTTACCGAATTTTACAAAACCTTCTCGAGGCGATTCTTACGATCTCGTAAAAGTCGAACGGTGAACCAGTTACCTCCAGGCACGAATCGTTATTAAATTCTTTGTCCGATAAAAAAATGAAGAGATGAATACATATAAATATATAAATGTATAGTTAAAAAACGACCGTTTAAAGAACATCTCCACAACTATACGTTCCGCAGCGCCGATCTACAGTTCGTTTAAAAAAAAATCGCCGCCAGAAATATAAACAATTCGACTCTCCTCTACCCGTTTACAACGGTGCTACAACTCATCAATCCAGGTCCCGTATTTTCGAAACACCCTCTATACCGTATACTCGTGGAAAATCTTGGCCGGTCGCAAGTGCAAACGGCGAACCAGATTGCGAACAAGATTATCGCACGGCGAGCCCGAAATTCGCGCGAGCACGACGTTTAACTCCCCTCGAATGTGTACCGCGTTAAATCTCAACCTGTTCCGTGTAACTTCGAGCAGCGAACGCCGGACATCCTCGCGCATTCGCGCACCGTATACGTGTACACGTGTGCTCGCCGGGCCTGTGCGCACAGAATCGTACGCGACTATCACAAACACCTTGATTACCCAAGACTACGCCCGGGACAGTTATGCCAGTTACCTGCGATCTCGCGCCAAAGTACGAGCGCACACACTGGCAAAGTTTCCTCCCTGATTACACGTGCAAACGTGTGCCGTCTATCGGGCGCAGAGACGTTGACGACCATCCCGATGCTTGCCGACGCTGGCCACCGTCCGCGTTTTAACCGAGGTATGTATCGGTGAATCGGTTTCGTTTAACTTCCTGACCGATGGGAACGCGCTGTGAACGCGATCGATCGATACGTATATCGTGGGCACTGAAATGGAATGTGCGTTTGCGGATGAAATTACCGGACGGGAGTTCTTCTTCGTTTTTTTTTTTTTTTTACTTTTGCTCTTTTTCGTGAGGAAGACTGTTAACGTTAGTGTTAATGTTAATCTTTCCCCTCCTTGGATCGTTCGACTGTACGTTTATATTGAAGTGGATTTTCACGATTGATATTGTTTCGGGTAGATTGCATGCAAATGGTGCACTGGATTATCAGTTAGTTTGAGGTTCTTCGTTGCTCCGCGCGGACTTAATTTTTGGTTATTTTTTAATTTTTCGGGAAAGCCGGAATTTTTCAAATCGTTTTGCCGATTGTTTGTCTAATCTTCCAAGTCGTATCAAGAAGCGATGAAATGTATTGTGACAGAAGGTCCTACAGATTCTCCGCTATGGGCTTGTCGCAAGTGGTTATGTCGAAGAGTTATTTGTCGAGAAAGCATACGGTAGATGAAAGTAGTGGAAAAGAAGTTATCGACACATTTTCAACTTCGCGATACTATTATTCAGAAGATTTCAACGACCGTTCGAGCTTATAGGCGTGTTATTTTAAAAAATATATATCTTGTTTGGACAAATTGCAGTGAAACTTGTGTACCTGGACACGAAGTATTTAATTTGCCGTGTCACAATTGTTTAACTAACGTTTAAATTTAGAGACGACAACTGAAGAACGTTGTACTTCCTAAATTGAACTGAATTGTGTGAATCGAGCAGTTTCTACTTTGAGAAAAATACAAAAGGATTTTTCTTACTGAAAATTCTGAAACGCAATACAATTGCTCTATTGTTCAAAGATTTGATCGACACACTTGAACCAGAAGTATTCATACCATACTTTTATGGCACATTAATTTATTAGCATACACTTATAATCAAACTGTGACTCTAGATAGAAGCGCAAAACGGTAACAACACGTAAGCAACAAGAGAAACGATAAAGAAAGATCATGAATCGATGTAACAGTTACATTGCGCAAATACTAATACTGCGAAAGCTATTTCCCACCGCAGAATAACTTAACATACGTCTTGCCTGATTATTCACACGAACGGATTAGAAAGGACGGATTCGAACTCACTGAGAAACCGAATGAATCACTAAAATACTACATGTTCCTATTTTAATTACCAGATGAAGATAAAACCGACGCGTACAAATCGTGTTACTATGCTCCATTAATTTTTCGTCCTCGTGTCCCCGACGTTCTCGAAAACACTTAGTTCTAAAATATAAAGAAACCGCAGTTCAAAGCACGCAGAAATGTGCGGATATATCTATAAGAAGAACGGTGTTCAGCGTAGCTATGATCGTGAGCGTTTCAGTGTTTTCGGAAGCCACCGCTCCCAAATTGTACGTTAAAATGGCAATTTTGGCAAACGAATTAAATAGCCAAACGAGCACTTAGGGGCGCTTATCGCGTCGCATGTATCGCGTTTATCGTGAATCGGGTACCGGTAATTTCTGTCGAAATAACTTCCAACAATTGCACGGCGAAAGTTGTGACATTTGCGCGTCGAAAAATTGACGGTTCGATGTTTAGCTGAATACAAACCGCATTTACCATCGTGTTTACGAAATGCTCGCCACCCACTGTCGATAATGTTGTCTGCATCAAAATTCATATACTCTAATTGGCTAATTACCGTCAAATTTCCTTCCGAAAGCCAATGCAATATTTTGAAATTTAACGAGCAAACTAACTTGTTACAGGTTTCGGTTGATTACGGAATTACGATATTATCGATATAATCGATCACGATCCACACGCGGGGAGAACTCTTTAGAATGCTTATTCTGGAATAACTTATGATATTTTCTGTACTAAAAATTTATTTTCTGTCTTGTGACCATTTATCGCTAAATAAATCATTACACTTTGACGGTGCACCAATTAGCAATGAATATAAATATGACATTATGCTAAACATCTGTTGCAAATTTGTAATACCTGCCCCGTGCATTCCATCAGTACACACCGCTTCCGTATTACCTATACAGATAAATAGTAAAAAATAAATAATACGCGAAATAAATAGAAGCAAACTCGGTGCAATCGAAACGAAACCATAATCCTTATGATTCGTTTATAATACACTTGCCCTCGACCAATCTGGACCTCATTAAAATCCGCTCGAATTTTCCTATCATTCTATTTAAGGAATATTTACATCGTCGCTCAGGAGGCTTGAGGACGTCAGCATCTCGCTAATGCAGGCATCGATGCAATTACTATTTCGTAAAAGAGACCGAGAAAAGAATGGTGCAGTTTTAATTCACGGAAAACGAAAAACTGAGGCAACACGAGGAGCCCCTCTCGATCAGATTGCATTCCCACCCCCAACGGTTCCAATATTTTTCCTACCCCCTGGCACACGCAACGGTCCGTCCTCCGCTTAATTCCGGAACCATTCCAAAGCTCGCCAATTACGAGATTTATTACGACCGATCACTGCGACCGATGCGAAAGGGTGAAATAGAGGAACGCGGCAGGTCAAAGATAGGGGCGCAAAAACGAACAGAGAAGAAAGAAGAGGGAGCAGCAGACGAAATAGAGTGGCGAGGGGACAAAAGGAGGTACCATTTCGCGTCTCCGACATCACGAGAATCCAGGACGTGCAATTTCGAGCGTGGCGAGGGAGACTTAAGGCCAGCGTCCTTTGACGAGAGTGTCAAACGAAATGCATAAGCTGCATCGGGCAAAAAGAGGTAAGCAGCCGAAAGGGATGGAAACAAAAAGTGAAAGAGACAGGGCGCGAACGAAGGAGAAAAGGGTGCACGGGTGTGATCAATTGAATGAGGGCAATGTAAACTTAAGAACAATACGGTACACGGAATGTTCCGCAAATGACAGATTTCATTTAAAAGAAAATGATTGTATAAAATAAATCATCGTGTGTACGGGCATATTGATCGTCCTTAGTTATTCTAGTAAAAACTGAAATGTCTTCTTTGATTTTACGCGATTGCGAGGCAGTTATATTAACGTGTAAAGCATAATTTATAGAGCAATGGTGATCCCAGTCCGGGGGAGTAGATAAATAGACGATTGAAATTAACAATACCCGTGAACATCATCCGATACATAAAATTTGCAGTTACCCGAGCAACAAATGTAAATGTTAGCGTAATGCAATATTGATAAACGCAAAATTTAACCTATTAAACAAACTCGTACCGCGTTGCAGTATGAAATAAGGTAAGGTCCATTACATCCCGGAACACTATTTACGCGCTCGGTAGTTACGAATATTGGGCCGGTTTTGAGTTTCCATTGCGATCGAATATCGGGAATCAAAACTATTAGGGTAAATTGAGGACGGTCGTCCACGCTGTAATTCCGATGGATCGATGTCGTTCGTTATCGGTGCTCGTTAGCCCGCAGAGAAAAGAAATTGCTTCGCGTGATCGCAAATCGTTCCTAAGCGAGCAGAGATATTTTCGATTACACGATTTAATCGCAATGCACGACGATCCGAGGAGATTTCAACAGTCCGAGCGGCGTTCCTTGCCGATGACGTTTCTGCAAGCAGGTCGTTCACTTTAATTAAACGAACAATCGTGGAACTTTGAATAAGCATGTTAATTTTTCGACGTATTTTTATTAGAACTCTTGGTGTCTCGTTCGACAAGGGCTGCCTACCTTAACAGTTCTAAACTGTTTCTTGATCGCACTGATATTGCGAATTCGAAAGTGATCGAAATCTTATTGGTAAATTCTGCGAACAATTCTATAGACAGCCAACCAGAGGTACAAATAAGCGCATCGATCCTTCCACAACGGCTACACGCGTCGATAGTTCTATCGAGAACTCTTCTATTAAGGATACGAAGAATATTGCAAATCGCCGAACCGTCGAGCCGCAAGATAAATTGCACTTTGTATAGACGCCGAGCAACCGTGACGGAAGGTCGACTGCGGATAGGACAAATTGAAGCAAGACGAAAAGATGGCAAGAAAAACGACTCTTCTAGAGGCTCCAGAACCCGCAAATTTATGCAAGCCTTGGCACCGATTCCCGACCGCGAGCCCAGCCGAGATTATGCCATCGACGTACGGCAGACTCTTATATCTGTAGCTTCCTTTTCTCGACGATTCTCCATATTACGCGCACCGCTCCCGTCGACGAGACGGGACACCCTTGGCACACGGACTTCCAGAATGATCAGCCGATACGGTCAAGCATAACGATTTACGAGCGGAGACACGGGCCGCGAGGCTGATTATGTAGCGCAGAAGCTTGTCCGGTTCAACCGGCAACTATGATCCCACGGAAAAAACACGAAGGATACGAACATTCTCGCGTACAATGGTGCCTCGCGGTGGCCCAGGACGGTTTCGCGTCGAGCGTTCTGTGTCGACGCTTTATCCTGCCCGACAGGCTATATTTAAAGCAGTGCACGACGATCGATCGTGGTGCACCGTGACACTACTTTTCAGCGGCGCGAACACGTTCGAAACGAACCGCACAACGACGAAGCTGGCCCGGAGAAAGTGGCGACGCGAACTGTCTCGAGAAAAATGTATAAGTTGAAGTTGAAATAGGGGCTGTCGCGTGTGGCAACGTTCTCGAAATGACGTACGGCGATCTTGGATCAACGTAATCGTGTCCTTTATCACACACCCCCCTTCTCGCGATTCTCCTTCCTGTGTTATGTATTCGCTGAATTAATTCGCCGCGGGATCGTCCGCACGCGAAGCGGACGACACGCGTTTTTCGTTCACGCTTCGCGTCGTTCGCGAAATTTGGAATCCTTCGATGTCTTACCGTATCCGGAATTTCGCAAGGGAAAATACGAATTATTCTATGCGGACCGTTTCCTCGCTAATGCAAATGCCTTTTTCCGTCGAGCATCGTGAAACCGATCGGCGACCTGACTTTATTGTTTAATTCGCCCCGGCTGTCAAGAGCATCGTAAGGGATACGGAAACTTTCAGCAGCATTTGTTCACAGTGTCGGCCCTGCTTTAATGAAAACTATCATAAATTGATTAATAAGGGAAGACAAACGCAGGAACTTGACGCCCACTAGCCGGTTATGAAATCGCGTAGCGCTACGCGACGAACACTAATGCGTCGACATCGATCAGAACGCGTTATCGACACATGGCAAACGCAAACAATCGAACCGTTCGCTGTTTTCCATGGTCGTTAAAATTTTCGTCGCGATATTCATTCCCCCGGCCTCAGTTATCACTTACCTCTAATACGCGGCCATGAAACCGAACTGTAACGGCGTTACAGTTACTCGTGTCAGCGGCTTATTAATCCACACAATCGTTCTGTTAACACAAATTCACGCCCACGCGAAACTCGAAAACACGTCGAATTTGGTATGCTAATTTCGGAAGTAATAAGCCATCGCTGGCGTGCCAATGAGATTTGCGATAACGACCATGGAATACGTGCGAGTGCCAGAGATCGATATATCGCTTCATTATGCCGCTCAAGCCCTCTGTTTCACGGTAACCACCGCCGAATATGAACGATCACGACGCTGCCAGACGGTGAAAAAATAAGCGAGGAGTACTCCATCGAGCACCTGATTTATTTACAGTTACTTAAGTGGTACACACTCCGATAGAATATCGATTATATCATACTGAGGTAAGATAAAGCGTTCTAAATAGGGTGATTTATCGTTAATGAACGGAGGATTGCTGAAGTGGAATTGATGAAGTAAAAGGAAGAGTAGAATTGCCCCTCTCTACGTAGCACGTATTTATCTTAACCGATCTGTTGCCGTTCGATACTATTCGTTCTACTTCGTGACGGCAGCTAGAAAGATTAGCGCCGCCCTGTCGAAATCTGTAATCGACCGAAAGTTGTACGAACAGCAACTGCAATACCGCAACGTTCGTCGCACGTGAACGATAAGTAGAACGTAGCACCGTTTTGGTAAGCAAATGTAATTTGTCTTAAGCACAGGGCAAACACGATGCCGTGATAACAGGTTTATCAGGAAATTGTTTTTCGCACAATTGGCGCCCAGCGGTCTGAGTACACTTGATTCCTATTACGTCCATTATTCAAAACACAACGACTGTCGGTTCGCGTGCACACTTTTCGAATCGCATCTGAAGGAGTGAGTAATAGGTAGCGTAAACGCGGGGTCACTTCTGTTCTGCGCGAACAAAAAAGCAATTTCACACAGAAATGCCCTCGTTTCATTTCGAATTCAACCGGAATGCCACGCGTGCATGTCTCTCTTGTGCAGTTCTATTGGCAAAATATAATTCTCTAAAGTCCGAAAAAGTTGACGCAGCAATCTATTTATTTCTATACGCGCGTTGCTACAACTTGAAACTACAATCCGATCGGCGTTGCCTATTTTGGAGTAGCTGTATTTTAGAACAAACGACCGTTGTTACGAAAATAAGGTTGACAAGCGTGTTAGAAAGAATGCAAAGAAAGATCATTTTCGTGGAATAAGTAACAAGGTTCGAACTCGTGCGAAATTGTCGAAAGCAACTGTTACCAAAACTGTTTGATCGACAATAGATGCGAAACGCTATTAAAAAAATCACATTTCTGTGTAGAACCAACAGTAAAAATCGACGGTGAAATTTTTTTCCATCTTCCGCCACTGTGTGCGTGTAAGCGCGTGATTTTGTTTCGCAATCTCAGCGAACCTCGAAGACCATTCTAGAAAAGCGTACCCGTTCTCTCCATTTATTCGTGCCCCTGTACTCGTCGTTCTAATTTATCCAAGTACCCTAGAATGATAATTACTTGCTTATATGTCAATGAGGCTCGCGTAACAACATTAACGCCGTCGTATTCGAGCCCGTCCTACATTCGCCGCGAGGAGAAGCACGTGATCGAGCCGCTAGTAAACCAGCTGTAAATAGTTGTTTCAACTCTCATCACGTTCATTGGTGTCTGCTGGGAAAAAGTTCTCGTAAGCCGCGTTGCCCGAATATCATGGGCATGGTCTTTCGCGTGTAGATACGCTTCACGGCTACGAATTCTCTTTCAGTGGGCAATCTCGTATCGATTCTGATCAAGGGGCTGGATTACACCGCTTTTCTGATATATTTTAGGACACGGGAATTTCAGCGGAATAAGAAATTGCGAACTTCAACGCTTACGAAATTATTCGCGGAGAACAATAAAATATCGTACGGAAACTTCTCGCGACACGTGCACGGAAATATCGATAATTAACAGGGAACGAGGGCAGACGCGGATCAAGGTACGACAGATGTACAACAATCGTTGCTATCGTAAAAAAAGAAGTTAACCGCTTTCGTCAGATTTAGAAATATCGTTGCGACGAAAATCGGGTTTTCCATGTTTCCATGCAAATACCTTATTACCCGCGGGGTAATTCTGTACGTCGTCGCAACGTGGACACGGAATATTTGAAAACGACACGAATTAAATCGGTCCACGAATTACACGGAAATTCGAGAGCGCCGCGGTGAAACAGAAACAACTACAATAACGAAGTTCGACGAACTAGCAGACGCGAGTAATTCCGCCGCGGATGATAATTAAAATACGCGAATGACAACCAGCGTGACGAATTCCCACATCAATGCGTGAAAATCGTCAGAGATCTTTCGGATTTTTAAATCCCATCCGCGTTTTCCGATTCGAGCGACGAGTACTCTACGAAAAGTACCGTCAACAATTCGACGCATCCTCCTTATATATAACATATATCTCCCATCCCGTCGTTACGAACCTCCGTTGCGATAAACCTCGTTACACCGACGAACGACGAACGCACGCGTCCCATCGGTTTATCGAGCAAGCCTGTGGACACAGCGAGGACAATGCATCACGGCCGAGTGCAGACGCGTGCGAGATCAAACAAGAAGCGGGCGCATCGATGCGCAAGAGCCACGGTCGCGCATTGCAGGGAAACGGTAACCGCGGGGACATTTCATCGCGAGGAGTAGCGCGTTTCCACCGTTCCTAGCAGAGGGAACGTAACATGAAAGCGGGCGAGGCCTCGTGCGCATATGAATGAGCAGCATGCGTTGCGAACAAAAGAGAAAACACGACGTCGAGCCACGGGGATCGGAGAAAGCAGCGCAGAAAGGGACAGCGATGCGAATTACGGGCGACGTTTTACCGTAATCACTTCGACCGCAGCACCGCGATACATGAAAATCGTAACGCTAAAGCGCGTAGGATTACGGGGTAATAGGATATCGCCGGTATGCATTATCATTCGCGGACGATTATTGTTATTCCTCGGGGCGGGTAATGCATTGCGGGTTGGCCGGGCGGCTGTGAAAAGGGTTGCAATTGTTGGGACGAAAGAGGTAGGCCGCAATTTACTGCGTGCTTTGTGCGGGAATAAAAATGGCGCTTTTGCATCCGCGCGCGGTTAACGGGCACGTGCACGCCCGGAGAATATCGAAGGAGAGGTAAACCGAAAGGGGCCGACGACCGATAAATCGATAACGGATCGTTAACAAATGGTATGGTATTTATTTTTGCGGCGTGGCCGGGAAAATCGGTTGAACCCCGTGAAACGAATGGAAAGTTTCCCAATTGTACAAGCGTGTACGTGCCGGATGTATGATACATTTACCGTTTCGTTCGTTACGCGGATAAATGCGAGAATTAAAGTTGGCTTCGTTATTGTATTATCGCCGGCGCGGTATCAATTTCGCCGTGTTTTGTTTTCATAAATTAACGCGTGAGATCGAAATTACAACGGTTATGATACATTCGGTCGAGCGTGGGGCTGTGCGCGGTAGTTCTCGGTTTTCCGTGACCGTTTCGTTCTTTAGAAATGGGGCGAAACATTTGCCCCCCGCAGGGTGACAAAACGTTGCTTACTACTGTCATTTGCCAAATGCTGTATTCGATATTTTCAGTTTTCAACGGCACTTCGAAATCCGTTTAGCTTCGAATTTCGCACGCTCCGTGCGGCGAAAAATCGAATATCCGCCGTTAAATGAATGGAGCTAAAAATGAAAGAAAATTGTCAAAAGCGAATGGCGTGTAAACTACACCGATATTGAATTGCTAAGCGCACATGCAATATCGAATTATAATAACGTATCGAGTCGACGTTAGCTCTGTCGGTGACTTCTTGACAGTGTACGCTGCGAAGTACAATCATTGTAGACGAAATTCCTTTTCATGCGGTAACGGAATTCCATACGCGATAGCGAACTCGATATCCTCCCATTTTCTTCATTCGGCGGATTTCAATCGTTAAATTTAATAATCCTTTCCCCGACAAGAAACAAAAGCTGCTCGCCTATCAACGATCGCTGATCCGTTCCAAAAAATTGTCGACAATTGTATAAAAAAAAACACCACCTAGCCAAGAAAATAGAATACGAAAACTCTGTTGTCGAAATATGCTGCGAAAACTTGTTTTCAACAGAAGCATCGAAACCGAAACACGTGTACGCCACTTCCAGAGAGCCCGGCCGTAAAGTGAAATGTAAAAATGACACAAACAGCGACCAACCGCTCGACGAATTTGTTAACAACGTTCGCGGGGGGGGGGGGGGGGGGCGAGGTGATAATTTTGCAAATTCCATACACGCGCATTTGTCCAACGTCACGGGATCAGCCGCTATTAGACTCGCTTGCAAATTGTAATACGCCGCGTCTCGGTCGTCAGATGTATACCGCTCATTTACCAACGAGCTTTTAAGCACCGAGTAAATTTGACGCACCTGTCGTAATAGCGACACTTGTCCCTACAATCGCCAAGATTTACGATCGCGTCCCAGAGAAACTGTACAAAGCCTCGAGCGCTAACGTCGGCTTTATTACGAGTCTTATTTATTCAACGTCCACAACTTCTGCATCACATTCAACGAGATACCGTTGCCGATTATTTAAAAGTTAATGAACCAAGTTGAATGAAAAGAAGCGCGCCACTCGCTTGCACGTAGAGTTACCGCGTGACCGTAACCGGAAACGAGGGTGCTTCGCTGTTTAATACGAGGACGCGAAGTTTTTGAAAGGGACAATTTGTATGAGGAATGTTTAAGAATTTGTTGTCCGGCGTACGGTGCTGCGTCTTGTTTATATACCTCGCTAAGTTTAATCGTGCCACTCGCCTAAGGACGATTCCTTGAACTTTCACTGATAAATGCGCGCGAGCAAACGAAGGCACCGGCCATAATAATCCGCGGGCATCGCGGCCGTCCACTTTCCAAAGATTTAACCGACGAGCAAGATCCGAGCGACGGTGATATTTCAAAAATGCTACAATATGATATTTCGGGTGAACATTCTCTGTGAAAATGCATCGCCTTTGAACGTGCGAAGCATCGAGGTATTTTATGTGAGAAACTTGTTTCCGCCAGGAGATAGGAATTTGTTAGAATATGTAGAAATAAACGAGTGGGAAAAATTTTCGCGCGAATGGCGGAATTTCGAAAATATTTTATCGCGTTAGCGTGCTACTTATCATTGAGATAAATTTGATTGCATAAAATGTGCCTGGAAAATGTAAAATGTAAAATGTAAAATGTAAAATGTAAAATAGGCACGCGAAATATTGTGCTCCCGTAAAATTTGCTAGTTGGCAAAATAAGAGCAGCGAACTGGGCGTTCGCCAAGTATACACCAAAAGGTTTCAAAATAAAAATTTTTCAAAATCGGATGAAAAATGAAATATGGATTTCTCTACGGAATAAAATCTTTCGAATACGTAATAATTTCGAAATAAACAGCTTATAGTAATATGCACCTGCTTAACAAGATTACCTAGCCCGTCCCCTACTAGATAATTGGTCGTCGGTGTTCGAAAACGGGATGACCAGTGTCCTTCAAATTACTATAAACGATACACACGAATGTATAAAATCTATTGCAGCATCGACTTTCCAAGGATTCAAGCGACGATGGTCTTTCACAATGTTGCATTTATAATAACAAATCTGTCGCGTTTAAGGAAATCGAATATTTCAGCCAAGAATGCCTTTCACTTTATCAACTATAAAAATAACGAAAAATTGAACAAATATTAATTTATTACGCACGTATAAGTGATTCTATCTATAAGAATACTGATCAAATCTATCTAATAATCTATCTATGTAATTACAAACTAATTCGCAAAACTATCTATTCATTACATTTAAGAAATAATACAGCCTGAATTTTATCACGTTGACCATACGGCCTTGTCTGCCGGATAATCGACTTCGCGTGTCTCTACTCTCGCAGCTTTCCGTCAATATCTGGCAACAGTGACAGAATTGTTACGCTTCTCGAGAAATTAATCGAATGCGTTGACACAATGAGTGACGAAATTTCAGTGAGGGCAGAAAATCGCGATTCCCTGGTAGATTCGCGCAGTTTGACGCGCGTGAAAGTTCTCCAAGAGACTGGATTTAGAGGATGTGTTTGGCGATGGGATTACGTGCTCCACGTACACGCGAAAGTGCAACCGTGTGGCAAGGTATATAAGAGGGAAGACTAGCAGGGCCGTAAACACTCTGGAGATGACGGAATTCAGCTGACGCGAAGTGTATTCTTTTCATTATTTGCCCGTCCGTGTTATTTGACTAATTGGTGAGACACTCGTTTCTTATTCATTCAAAGTCTTTGGTAAATTTAGTAAATTGTGAGTCGCATAAGTTTCCTCTTCGATCGATTTAATTGGACCGTACACTACAGTGATACATATTGCGTATTGCTTTTTAAAGAAGCACGGATACTATCAACGAGAAAATTGAATAGCAGTGGCTTGTGAAAAGTAGAATTTTCGAGGCATTCATATGGGGCCTTTTTAAATAAAAATGGGCTACGCGAAATGAACGTACAAAATCAGAATTAAAAGTTACGAGGTAAGTATTTGGCAGTAACAAAAAGCAGTGCTTGGAGACAGAGTCAGCATTATTTTGTTTGACAATCCGTCAATCTTTTTTGCGAACTCTGCGTAGCCACTGTTAATATGATGATTTAAATCCCGAATTTCAAATTGGGGACAAACTAAGAAAAGGTAACAGAATTAGGTAAAATTAGAAACGGATGATCTAGCAACTATAAACCTGCCTGCCTGGTGACAACAGTCACTCGACTAAACTCTGACCATTTTGCTTATGACGCTATAAAAAGTTTTTAGCATTGCGTTTTATAGCCGCATGTACAGTTGTTAACATCCCGCTTGGAGGCAAGTTTTATACATTCGTGTAATGACTCAATCTTCATATTGTGCCGAATTGCAAAAAAAAACAAACGCCATCAATAATGTATTAGATACGCGATGTAATGAAACCGCGACTTGTTCTTTTTCAAAGATTTCTTCTTCGCACGCTTTGTGCATCTTAATCCCAAAGTGACAATAGCGGAAAATAATTGTGCGCAAAATATCTCAAACGTTCCTCTACCTATACATCACAGATTTCCATAAATTTATCCAGCTCCGTGTATTTCTATAATTTACTGGAACGAAATCTTCATACGAAAAAGGTTCTCATTTATCACGCAACCCCATAAAGGCTACTGTATCGTCTTTGCTACAATACATATTACAAGCACTTTAACGCGAAGGAAATTTATTTACAGTCGACGCGCAAAGCAATTTCTCCAACCATGTACATAGATATCCACTACCATTAAAAATCTCTTTCTCGCAAAATGAAAAAAAAGCCATAATATATTTCGCCTAATCATATATGCAAAGAAATCTTAATTACAATTTTTCTTTGCTGAAAAAGAACTCTGCGAGAACAAAGCTGTTAATAAGATTTATGATTTTTTACGGAGTTTAGATGTTTAACGATGGCGTACCATAAAATTCGCATACATTTTTTTTTTATAGCGGCGATTGCGCTGCTCCTCGTTTGAAATTGATCGTGCATTCTCGTCATGAATATGCAGCATCCACCGTTTCTTGGCCACCACGTTCTAAACGCTGGCAAGGTAACGTTCGTCCCTGTTCAATTACAACAAAACGGGAATACACCTGACGTGCGCGTAAACAAGGAATTAAATCGATTGCTCGATACGAACGTTAAAGTAAGCAATACCAATTTGTCGACGAACAATAAACCTGGAATGGATTTATTAATGGCGGGCGGGTCGTAATTAAAGTTTCGACTGCGAAATATTCATTACCAGACCCGATCGTGCCTCATCATTAATTTAACCACGCGATTGTGCTCTTTATTAATACGTTGCAACTGGAATCGACGCGATAATTGGTGGAACGCGAATAATTTTAAATTGCACACCTGGAGGGGGCGATATATCCGCCCAAAAACTTCTCCCTGGTAAAGATAGAAAGCGATATTAATTATTATTGGGCACTGTTCGCGGGAATTTTACTTGAAACAGCGATAAGTTTTCTTTTAGACGAAAATAGCTCTATAGTTTTTAGGAAACTTTTAATCAAATTCCTTGCAAAGGTGTTCTAAACGTAATATATTTAACTGAACGTTCAAGCAATAAACTTTTTGTCATTTTCTTAAATCAATGTAGTACCTTAATCCTCCTATGGTATTTGCAAGTGTGCCGCAACTAAGAAACTTGATATCGAAATAATCCAATCGTACAGTCAGAAATAAAGAAAATGATATAAGAAACGTATTTCGTTGGAAAGTTTAAGTTTAATTTCCAAACATTATTTGTTCAATTCCCCGCATGGAAGGTCTACAATAATTCATTTCCGTTTCCCCCCGTATTGCAGTTGTGTAGTGCGAAAAATCGTAATCACAGGGGCGCTTAAAAATCGCCAATTTATTCTCGACTTATTCACTGTGCTGTATTCGACGCGGCGTTCGTTCTCCTTTCACGGTCCACTATATTAGACTCTGAAATTTGAAAGTAGGTTATGCTAATGCACACAAAAGAATACGTCGACCAGTTATCCCACGATGGACGGTGCTTATGAAAAATATGAAAGGCGACCACGTGGCAAGGGAAATTCGTTAATTTATTAATTTTCACGAGACAAAGTTAGATTACTCCACCGTTTCTTTCGGCCACTATGGAGACGGTACACTCCAAAGCCAGACACAACGGCAACCAGTTCACGGAAATTGTGAAATTGGTTGAAAACTAATCCGCGACTTCAGTTCTTGCGCACTGGAAAATTCTGTAACCAATCTGTACATAGAATTGAGTTCCTTCATCGACTCTCCTGGAATATAGACATAAATATCGAGGAAAAGCCTGATCGTCATAGTTCCCCTCCTAACGAGTTACACGATTATCGCGTTAAAAATCTTTTCGCTGCATTCGATATGTCATCAATTTATTCCATCAATGTTCCGCGACTGTCCAGAGTTTGCCAATTAAGCTTGCTACATGCTATTCAATTATTAACAACCAATATCCATTAATAGTAACAATCAAACACGCTACAAACTATTATGTGACGTTGATTTACGTTATCTGATCATTTCTAGTGCCCATACCCAACGAATTTTTATATGCCCGCCGAGTGTAGTAATTTCTCTGACATATCTTTTTTTCGCAACGAGATCGGTACACCTACAATTATACCGCTTTCTTCGCGGAGCAAAGGTATTTCGCCCCGCTCACATTCCCATGATCGACCAAAATTTTCCCTCAGAAAATGCGTCTTCATTACTCGAAAACGAAATCGCTACTAATAAATAGCTAAACCGAACTATAAATTCTCGTCGCTACATAATCGAACATTTCCCCAAATGTCAAAACGAATCTCCGGATCGTGTGGGATTTTCCGATTGGCCGTGAGTTCGGCGTAACAACTCCAGTTACAACGTCGACGAATAAAAACAATGGTACGTGACGGAAGTCGGAGCCAGCGAACTATAAGAAAAGGCACTCGGAGGTTTCAAACGCTTCCCCGTCGGATGGATATCCCGGATCCTCTATTCCGGGTACTCGCGACTTGAATTATTTACCCAACAGCCCCCGCGAAAGTGCGCGCAAACAACGAGAAGACGTGTTTCCACGATCGACTCACGATCCGACGTTTCGGTGGAAACAAAATAGGATGTCCGTGAGAAACGGCCACGTTCACGAATGCATAGGATACCCCGCACCCTTTTTATCGTACCTCCTCCATAAGAACTATTTTTTTTTCCTTTCGGGAAGAATCAACTCCGATTGTCGATTATTCGTCTGCCCTCACTTCGGGCGCGCTCGAGAGAACAACGACAATCGATATTTACTGTAAATGTTTTCGCCATTGCTTTACGGACAGTGCCGGTGAACTGGCACTATTTTAATTATTAGCGAGCTACGCGATCGACCCGCGAACTTTTGTACCACGCGATATCGTTGACCGAAGTTATTGTCTATAAATATTGAAGATGAATATTGAATGTCTGAAGTTCGCGGTAATATTGAATAATCGTGCGCAGCGGTCGGGAAAGGTACAGACCCCGGTGAAAAATTATTCCGGAAAATGTTTGACGGTTTTTTATTTTTTATATTTTCATTAAGGATACGGCGGTGAAAACAATGTATTATTGGAGTAATGCTCGATACAGCACATTTCATTTCAACTGAGTCTTTGCCTCTGCTTTTATTACTGAAATAGTTATGCCGCTTTATCGAATACGATGTGACGTCCCGGCGTAATATCAAGTAACAGGAAGTACGAGACATGTACAAAGATATGTAACTCAGAACGGCTAGGAAAGCACGTTCGTATACAATTCGCAATCGCAGATCTTCAATGATATATTTCGCACGCAGAGTAATACTTAATTCGCGCACCAGCCGAAATGTATGTACGTACAAGCTACTTAATAATTTTGTAATTTGATAACATTGATAACATTACACCAGATATTTCAAATTTCTCTTACAAAAATCCTCTTGCTGCTTCCAACAAATAATCCACGAACCACTCGAATAATAACCAGCAGAAAGGTTTAAAGAGAATTTGTCAAACGCCATGGCAATGAAAGCTGCACTGGCGTATGTAATTCCATAGTTTCGGAAAATGTAGCACTATCCGGATTAATGTAAACCGTGTTTACCAACCTCTTGCATATTCCAACGGACTCAATGAACCAAACAGCGCGTATATTGTAATGAATTTAATCTAGGACATATTGCTGCAAGAATTCGTCACGGTAATCCAGTATGATACGGCTTTCACTTTAAAATGTACTGCACGCGAGTCGCCTTGACCCACAGAATCCTGTTTCGCGTACACCCGGAAACGATCTTAAAACAAAACTCAAACGAAGCCTGCCTCCCTTTCAAGACCGAACAACTTCCTTGTGTACACCCAATAACGTGACCGTAAAAGGAAACAACGACAATTAATAACAAAACAGCGAGATTCTGTTCGCATCGATAAAAAAAAAAAATGTCAGCTGCGAAGACACGATTCGTTGAGTGGCAACGATCGCGCAGAACGGGTAACTATCTGAAGAGAAAGAACGGATTTCTTTCGTCCAGGTTAAATTTGTAACAGCTGAACGGCGAACCGCCGCGGCACCATAGTCGGATGAAGGAAGTGAAAGTAATTTTCAGAAACCCAAGGCGCGCGACCGTATGCATTCGTGTTGTGCACCGAGCTTACTGAGCCGCGTATGCATATGGTAATAGAAACTTAAAAGGAGGACGACGGGAAAATGTGAGAAGCCTGTTCCAACAATTATTCAACATTGCGCGGAGCAAAGTCGATAGCGGCGACCGAACTGTAGCCGGGGCCGTGCCTGACTCATTACCAGAAGTAATTTTCCCACGAAATTGATTTAAACTGTGCTTCGGCCACTGGCGTTAACTGTAGGTAATAATTGGGCAAATTGTGCGAAATAATTATAGTCCGCCAGCTGTTGCTAAAACGTTTCGCCATATTTTGATAGTGTGCTTTGTGTGTTAATGGTGGAATTTGATGTGTAAACAAAAGTAGCACGTAACCCTTTCACGCGTATGGTCCCCGGAATGGAAATTGTCAAATGGGACCGTTTAATATTGGGAAACTTGGCCGACAAGGTATGAGTCATCGAGTGCGGAAAACTTTGCGAGTTGTCTTTTATTTAATACGGCTGGTTGATAATTAAAATGTTGCGTTTGTAATGGAACACGTTGGTCTTCTCATTGGTATCCTTTATAATAATTTAGTAAGCAGACCGTCTTGGAGCATAATGAATTATGCAGGTACGTCGCTCAGTGAATAGTTTTGAATGGATCGCTAAATAGATTACCGACTGTCTAAAGAGTATCTTTGCTGAATACATGTATATGGTTAAAAGCGAATTATTGGCCAAGTAATTCATTTAAATACGGTTTAAACCTGGAAGGAAATGAAATTCGTTTACTTCTAACTCGTTCTGTCTTATGCACAGTCCTGCACAATTTAATTCCAAGTTTATTGATACTTTCTTTCCCAATAAAGTAATGCGAGGAAATATAGTCCGGTTATAACATTCTTTTAATCTATTAACGAATTTTATATGAAATATATCCTCGTTGACGTAATTAGGATGTTTATTAAAATTTTGCTATTCCTGCTCTCTCTTTTACATACCAGCCGGATGTACAGAGCCTGGAAACAATATAAGGGGAAAGGCAGAGTGGATATCGTAGTAATCGAAACGGTGGCTAAGGATATTGCTTGCAAAGGATATTGCCACTTTGCCAATAATGCGACTAAAGGTTTAATACCAATATTGATCCTCAATATCGATTACGATATCGTAATCGTCGCATAAGTACACGTAACGACCAGAGATATAAAGAATTACTTCTAGCAATTTTCATTGAAGATACTCGAACAACAGGGAGCGAAGGTAACAACGGTGGAACCGATAATGGAATAAAACTGCAAGGGAGTACAAAAGTATTGAAACTAAAGAGAGAAGGATATAGAGAACCGTATACAAAAAATGCAATATTCTACAATCTAGCTGCGATATTGTTAATCGTATATGCCTAACAGAACCCAACATTATTAACTCGCTGATATATATTAATATGTTACTCCATTCTGCTAGACAATTATATTACAATGGTATTTCTCATTTTAAAGAGTAGCCTCTCAAACTAACATCGATAAACATTAAAAAGCCACAGCCGTTACATGACGGTCGATTTGAACTTTGACCTTAAGAAATTATCTGCGAAATGATAACTTTTATTTCGCTGCATTTCTAAGGAAAAGTAAAATAAATAAAGAAAAATCGCAAGATATTCATGTTATGGACGCTTGCAATCGGCTTCCTCAAATATATTTACAATTTCGTTACACGTCTAGTATTATCCATATAACCTCGCTTTATCCTACTGTATATCAATTATTTAATCTCTGTGGCTGTTGTATTGCTGATAGTATGTTGCCCTTTTAGCACACTGAATTTCTTTAATTATCTCGCAGTGACTTCTATAATTAGCACTACGTGTTTCCACGCTGACAAGAATACAATATTCCGAGGAGATTACACTGTTATATTCGTACTGAATTATGTACGTGCGAATCCGTTACACTCTGCCGCGCTGCGATACAATTGAATCAATATAGACAATTTATATCTATTGTAAAACAAAAAAGAGCAAGACAAGGTGCGAATTTCTAATCGGAAGATATTTAGATGAAGAAAAGAAAACTACTTTCGGCACGAAATATTTTCCCAAGAGCCTCTTCTATATCAAGAAATCACCATCAACTGACACGAATAAATTCAATTTCGAATAAGCACAGTAACTTGGCTGAGCTTTCGTGTTAATAACCCATAATTACGACGATTAACGTAATTTCGTACCTCTTTTACGTAACAATGTTATCCGGAACAACAGGGTAAAGAAATTATAATTGAAATAAATATTTCATCTGAATCGAGTGTTTGAGTTCAAAGATCTCCTACGATAGTAATCATTATGAGCGCGATACTTAACCCACTTAAGTATTTATCTGCTATATGTACGTATATGCATACGGTATATTGCATTATCCTCATTAATTCATTAGTATAATATTCTAAACGTCTAATACGTAATAACACGAAATAGATAAATGTTTTCATTTAGATTGGGATCATGTTTACAAATAATTTCACAGTCCACGCTAATGAAATTCGTATATTCGCGTTCATGGCGTCTAAAGCAGTAAGGCAAACTGACAGCAACAAAAAAAATTTCGAATCAGGTAGACGACCAAATCCAAATACATAATGACATGCGAGTGATCAAGAGCCACAAAAAGTGGACGCTTGTATACCTGTAGCAGCTATGTAGTCCAATGATTTCACAATTCCAACGATGACAGGTTCGTTCAACAGAACCGTTCCCCATAACCATTAATAGTCGACCAAAAAAAGTGCCCGACACTCAAGGTCCTATCAAAACTGTCTACGTATCAATATGTACCTAGACATTTTTGTACAGATCGATTCAAAAGCGCGTGACAAATTGGCAAGGCCAGTGGAACAAAAGGAACGGAGAACCCTTGAGATTAGTTAACATACAATTGTTGCGAAATTAAGCGTCAATCGTTACAAGGACAATACATTCATGTCCAAAA
Organism: Nomada fucata; assembly: GCA_948146005.1. Classification (NCBI taxonomy): domain Eukaryota; kingdom Metazoa; phylum Arthropoda; class Insecta; order Hymenoptera; family Apidae; genus Nomada; species Nomada fucata. The sequence continues at coordinate 7,953,897 of OX411275.1, read as the reverse complement.
CGAAATTATCCATAAATAATGCAGTTCTTATACCGAATACTTAAAGTGGCGATAATTCGTCTGAATGGACACTCTCGCGCATCTCCACAATGATCCACAAAGATTTGTAAATAACAAAGCCTTGGACAGATGGCACTCACGGTTCCAGTAAATCAATCGAGCAACCGAATGAGCTCTGTAGCGCTCCAAGGAACCGGGACCATCGGCCGAGAATTCGCATCGATTCGTAAATAAATTGAACCCCGATGAACTGTTCCCCCAAGCCTAATGCATAAAAATACAATTTCCACTCGAATTCGAATTACAAATTGCTCGGACATCGCGAGAAAAACGCACCTGCTCGAATCCTCTCAAATTATGCAACGCGTCTGTGACGGTACCAATCGTTACACTGAGCCGAAGTATTTGTTTCTTTCGAGAAAAAAAATCTGTCAATCTGTACGTTTCTTCACCTACACATTCGCCACGCCCCGTGCGACAGCTCGCCCGTAAACCAGTCGTCCTCGAGATACAGGAAAGATCTCGCGACGAGCCTCGCCAATATCGGGAACACGAATCGATCGTAAAGTTCGTAATCGGACCTTCGCCCTCCCGTGGACTGTCCTCTGTTCCTGCATCGGCACGTCCGTTCGCCTCGCTGATGCTACGAAACTTTCCCCCGACTATCGTGAACGTAAATTCAAGGGCGACGCGAGTGCGTCAATCCGGGGAATCATCGACGAAACGAGGAGGCCGGGGCACAGCCACGTCGAACGCCGTGTGTCTCTCGATGGCCGATAAAACGTTCCCGTTCGCAAAATCCAAAAATCCAAGCGGGTGAGAGGTTTTGAAATGGATGTTACGATCGGGAAATTTGCCGCGGAATGGCACCGGTGCGATAGGGGACATCGTGGACATAATTTGCCTCGCCGCCCCGGCTACCCCATTGAATGCACCGCCACCATGAACACGGAGTGATCATTGACGATGTGTGTCGATGACTCGTTCATTAGCAGAGGAACCATATTTCTTTTCGTTCGAACGGCGCGGTGCTTCTGTTGGTTGTTCCACTTTCGGTCGTGATAATGATATTTAGTGCTTGGTGCTTGATGGTTGTTTTTTTTTTTTTTATGGCAGAGAAGATTCGTTACGGGAGAATCGTTAGAACGAGTTGAAGTATTTTTTTGGTTCTTGTGCAGTGGCTTTTTCTATTGACAGTGTTTCTTCGTTCCAGGTTAGAACGCTGGAATGTTTCGTAAAAGATACATTCCTTGTGCGAGGAACGCAGTCGTTTGTGATAAATATTTACCTCGACGACGATTGGATTTAATAAGACGATTCGCGGAGTGTGAGATCGCAATTCGGGTGCAACGCGTGCCAAGCGTTAAAAATTGATAACGTATTGCACGTTCCTCGACATCTGTGAGAGATCGATTATCGTTTCACTCTACGGAAACAGTGTTCGAATCGCTCGCTTAACAAGAAATTTATCGTGTCGGACATTGAGCAACTGTGGAATTGAAAATTCCACGCCATATTGTTACGAACGATACATTAATGCGTCTCGGGCTTAAATACCTTTCTTGTCGCAGTAAATTGACTGGCGTATCGTAGTAAACGTCGATCCAACGAGAATTACGGCCGTGCCACGCGTTAAACGAACCATTTGAACGGTCGCTTAAAGTTCTTCCAAACCGGAAAATAAGTTCGACGGGGAAGTTGGCCGAGGATCGTGGAATTGCAAATCTCGCGGCATTAAATTTGGAATTACATTATTGCGACAGATCTAAAAACTGCGAACGACACAGATCGTTAGAGTTCGAACGGGCCCCGGCGTAAAATTAAGTTAAAATTCTCTCTATCTCTCAACTTCGTTCGCGGAAGGTATTTGTAAAAATGCAAATGAGAGCATTAAACGTTTCCCGAACGGTTTTTTTAATTTCGTACTACTTGCGAGGAATGCAAGCGTCCAACGGAGAAAGATTCTCCATGCATTAAACTCGAGAAACCTGTTCGCAATTCCGCAGTCGCCGCTCGACGATCACAATCGATTCGCGATATTCGAACGGCTACGGGAAAAAGAGGGATACTTTCAGAAAGAGGAAGCGAGCCCAAAAACTGCGTCGGGGTAACGCAAAAAAAAAAGTTGATTCTATATACCTGATACCAAGTAGTGAACCGATTTTAGAAACCTACGCATTCGATGAATCGATAACGCAACCAGTGAAAGTCATCCGAAGTGCGATAAATATATAATATTCAATAAAAGTATTACGTAGATCCAAATCCATCAAATACTATAACATCTAACAATGGTTTTACAGGCTCTCCAAAATGTAGTAACGAAAAGGCTCGTCTCATTTAGTAGGTAACCATAAAAATTACGTTTCAGAGTAGTCGTCCGACTGAATCACACCTTCGCGTACCACTCAATAAAAATTAAGGAAAATCGGCCCTGGTGTCTCACTGCCTCGCAAATATTTTTTCTCCAAACACACTTTCTATTTAATAAGCACCTTTTTGCTATTTCTCTTACATCGTCCTATCGTCCATCGTTCGTTCGCGCTTCTTCTCTTCTCCCCCCCGGCAAATAGAAGCGCGAAGAAGCTTAAGAGTACATACCGCCAGCAAAATACACAATCGATCACATTCGCGGAGCGCAAAAGCGCCGAGAGAACGGTAGCAGGGGATCCAACGTTCACGAGAAAATTATACTATCAAAATTACACAACTGTTAACTCGTTAAAAGGAATTTCAAGAAGTCAATCGTGCCGGAGTGAATTTCAAGTAGTCAAGAGTTGCACGGCGAGGGGAGGAGAACCGAGAACCTTGGGCGCGCTGTCGAAACTCGACGATCGTGAAACTCATTCGCAATCGTAATTCTGCCGGGGAACACGGATTCCCTTGAATACAATCAACGTAATGCTTCTGGAAATCATCACGGCTAATCTGGATTCGCGTGCACGTGAACTTCTTTCGTCTGCTATAGATGAATGCTCCCGTTGGGATAGTCCGTCTCCTTACGGCGCCGTTGGTCACGTTCCAGGAAGAATCAACAATGAGAAATAGAAGCAACCGTGGCACGCAATGCACTGTAGAATAACTGGCCGGTGAATCGGGTGAAAACTGGGGGTGAGAAAGAACAAGAAGTGACGAAAAGGAGGAAAGAAAAGGTGCAAGTTTGGCTGATTCTTTTTAAGTCAATGGACGTGCTGTTTAATTGAAAGTGATTTAAGGAATTTCCTACTACCTATGATCATATATGACTGCTTGCACGGCATTAGGATAGCGTTACCGCAAAAATAATTGAAAGAATTTACATTTAAGCATGATATAAAACGGTTAAATGATTTTTAAGCTAGTGCCAATTTTAATTCCATGCAAAATAACAATAGATAACATTCCGATGGAACTAAGTGCAATCGTTGCAAAGAATAACTGAAGAAGTCTAAGAAGATTAGATTTCCTTTGTGTCTTTTCTTTTGATAATGGTTTACGATTGATACGCGACGGTCTATGATTCATATGTGACAATCGCGATCTCGAAAGAATTCAGTGTGACTAGAAGAACAATGTCAACTACATCCTTCACAGGTAATCGATAAAAACGTTCGCATGCACCTAACGTAATTAGATAAAAGTGAAGAGATAGCGACGTGTACCGCAGACGAGATGAAAAGGTAATAGAAGAACGAGAAAGGTCAGCCAACAAGTAGAGAGAGCGGAGTTAAGAAAAGTTAAAATAGAGATTGGCAGTCAGAGAGAAAAGGGTAATATGATGAGGAGCATGGTTGAAAGCAAACAAGGAGAGCAAATTTGAAACGACAGCAGCGGGGCTGAGCTGTGGAAGAAAATAAATGTTCGAAGGAATCGAAACTTGTTAAGGACAAAAATTGAAACGCGTATAGTACGAAACACCGAGTGTAAGGAAAAATAGGATCGGGTGCATAGAAAAAAAACAACAACAACAGGCACGGTAGAAAACGAACGCAAAAAGTGGAAAGACTCAACTGCAACAGACGACACCAGTTATGCAAAAGAGAAACTGGAAGCAGATCCAAATAAAATGTAAAAGAGAGTGTAGCAGTCGGCCGCCAAAAGGAGGAAAAGAAAAGGACGAGAAAGCAAAGTCAGTGCAAGGGAAATCAAGAAAGAAAAGTGCAAAGAAATTAAAACAACGAATGAAGTACAAGCAGGTACATTGCAATATACATTGTCGTTCGAGTGCAAACACGTAGTCCTATGTAAGCCATATAATTTAAACATACAATCATTTCCCCCGACAGTGTCCACTACTCGCAAGAACAATAATAATTTCCGACTAAGCGCTGATATTATCGATAACTTAGCACCGCGATACCCATTCGATTCTTCGTGATCAGGAAAACTACCATTCAACAATTTGATGCTCGCAAAAAGAAAAATCAACAGGCATGCTCCTCGTATTATCAGAAATCTCGAACACATTACTGCATCGAAACCACAGAAAAATCACGAGAGAAACTGAACAGTGAAAAAATCCGAACCCGGAAGAAAAGGCATAAAAAAGATGAAATAAAGAAAAAAAACAAATCGACGAATACCGCGTTACCAAAGAAACCGAAAAAAGAAAAAAGTAACACACAAAGCCAAGCCCGAGGAAACGGAGGGGCCAAGCAAAACGACGAAACCAGTCAGAACAGAGGCGGAAATCGAGAAGGAGCCGTTGGTCAGACAAGGAGGGAAAAGTGGAACGCGAAGCAGGAAGAGCGCGGGTGAAGCACGGGATAAGGCAGAAATCGAGAGTAGCGCGCAAAGGGTTAAAGAACGAAGAGAAAGTCGGAACGAAGAAGGAAAGGAGACTGCGGTGAGTCCCGTCCGATGCTTTTTGCTCCCTTCTGCTGGCCGCGAACGAGCTACGGGGGCATCCGTAGCCTGTGCAACGGTATATTGCCGGTAAACGGGTTCCGTCGGTTCCGAGGTTACCGGTTTCCAGCAGAAACTTGTACAGAGACCCACCGTTCACGCAACACTCGAACGGGCCGTGGAGCACGGCCACGTGACACGCTTGTACGTACAGTACACGTCGTGCTCGCGTATTGCGGCACGCGAGCACAACTGCGAACAGAAATTTCGATCGGATAGCTTGGTCACGTTGAACCGGTAACGGGATTCAGTTTGCAATTAGTTTTACGTTTATGGAAGTTCCTCGACGGAACTTATTATTAAGCATCGTCGTGCAATAATTGATCGTTGGGACAAAAAGTGACCAGCAATTTTGTGGAAGCACTCGCAGTTGCGGCCTGCCAGCCTTTAGAGAATTGTATCGCGTCGTCGCGCCTCGGTGTCCATTTGGTGCATTTTCGAAGCTGACGCTCGGAAGCGATCGTGCGATCCGATCGGAGCGTTTTTAAGCTGTCCGCGTGAAAAGTAACGAGCTTGAAATCGCGAGCGAAATTATGCTCCGCGTTAGTTCGATACAGAATACGAGGTATCAACAGAATTTAATGCGGATTACTTTTTCAGGATTACTGCGATGGAAGATAAATTGCGATTAACTTTATATGCAGTTCTGCTACGCAACTGTACACGTATGTACCTTATCAACGATACCTATTCGTTCTAAGGCGACCAGAGAGATTACCTATTAAAATTTAATCAAACTGTGACGTTATAATAAGAAATATAATTGTACCGTAATATTACGCAGTCGGTTATGAAACTTCAATTATGTTTTCATTGATGTAACAACTTCATCGTGCGCTGCTCGACAGACACAGTTTTACAAACAGTTTGTACCGAAGAGTGCATAACTGTGAGGTAGCTATAATTACGTTGAATTAAGGCGATAAAAAAGGATGCAACGTGCACTTAATAATGTTCGTAAAGCATGTGCAGAATGTGGAAAAATAATGAATGCTCTTCTCAAAATATTGTAAACACTATGGATCTATTCCACTAAAATACTTTTGTCCATCCTTTCAACGGAAATGAATGAATTAATCTGCAGGAAAGAAGAAATGCGAAACTACGCTTACGATTATATACTGTTGATCGGAAAAAATAACGGATAACGTTCAGTACGATTTGGATAGGTAGTTTGGGAAGAATATACCTATACTCTTGTTTGAACGAACCGCAAAGTATAGCAAATACAGTGGTAATTGGTAACATTGATATCGACGCAGTTCGCAAGCAGCTCGAGAATTTTTTTCCAATAAAATCGTGGCATAACGCGATACCATGATTTTACCCTGGAAAGCGTAACGACATTACTTTTAACTGCATCACGCGATTTCATGGTACTGCGGTCGTTCATGTACGCAAACACATACGCGTTTCGTAATTTAATTGAAATGCTGCACGTCGGTGTACGCAGTATGTAAGATAGACTTTCTAATTTCTTCAGAATTTTCTAATTTCATCGCGAATAACCGAACTCAATAAATTAGATGTAATAAATTTTGTATCGCAACTAGGTATAATATATGCCAATTCATTAAAAAATTCTCGCCGGCGAATTCGCGGTTATAAAAATAAAAAGTTATGAAATTGAATAAAGGAGGAACGAACTTTACCTTTCGCGAAGTGTTTTTTCTCCTTGTGTTACAGCAATTCGAGTGATTTATGTGAATGTTGAAAGTAAAAGTAGTTCGTGTGAAATTATTTACATCGAATTCGGAAGGATGAATTTTATGATATTTTTCTTCTTCAAATAATTCATCAGTTAATAACCCTTTACTTTAGTTAATTAGATCATGAATTTCAATGCAGAGAATTTCAGAATGAAAAGATAGGGCTTTCAAAGCACTTCTCCAAAGTAAAGTTAACTGAAATAGTATATCGTTGAAAACCGTATCAAATATTATTAGCTAATTGCATACGAAATTATTATCGTATCAAATGTAACAGAAATAAATCTATGGAATTTATTTGGATCTCAGCTATTTAGAGGTACGTACGTATTTCAGTTACCTGCGAGAAAATAATACAGATTTGAAATAAATTATTGATTTAGGTGCCTAATAAAAGTATCAGATATTCCATAGAATAATTATTGCGATATACTAAAAATTCAAAACACGTTGGAAATACTTGATCGGTCATTATCGAACAAATATTGAATAAAATGTTTGTAGCCGGTACAACATATTTACCTTGTATGCCGTACCTTCATTTCTCCATAACCATATACAAAAATACATATACATTTTTTTAAGACAAATAATCATACGATTATCCTGCACAATATATCCGCGCTAATTCGCGAAAAACAGAAAGAAGACCTTAACAGATGGGAAGAGACAGCGAAATTGGGAGAACCCAAGATATTTCCACACGAAAACGTCAGGGCTGCGAGCACGGAAGGAAACTGATTTTCCTCAGACTGTCGAAGTGAAACGATTCGTGGAAATTGTGGAGGAGGCATAAATCCGACAGCCTCCTCCTATATGGTGCATCCACGAGCCATGCGCGAACATCTTCTCTCGCTGGTCCCCCCCCCCCCATAGTGGAATAAAAATATTTCTCAACCGACCACACCGATTTTCCACAAATCTCGACACCCTCGGCGGCATCGAGTAGAAAATACGAGTCCGTATCCATTCTTGTCGAAAATTCTGCGTACCTTAGCCCCGAAAAAGGAAGCGTTGTACGTAATATGGATTCCTCTAAAAGAACTTCAATCAACGCGAAAACCATATCTACCACCGATAAGAGAAATCGCGCAACGATAATACAGGTCCTCGAGAACCGGGAATTTAGAAGTCGAAATATTTGGAATTCTGACGACCTATGACAGGCCAGAAAAATCTGATTCCCTGAACGTCTTGAAATTGTCGAAATAATTCGTAGACGAATCGTGGACATCGTACAATTCTGTAAATTATAGAGGATTCAAAGGTGAAAAGATCCGAAAAACTGAAAATGACCATAACCAGCTGAGCTGCGAAGGTCTACCGGATAATAATATCAAGAAGTGCCGGTCCTTCTTTATCATACTTACACAAATTCTGTGATTTCCAAATTGCATAAATTGGAGTCTATGAAAAAAAATGGTATATTTGCAAGGTTACTCGTACGTGATTTGTACGCTCGTTTTATTCTCCTTATTCGCGTTCTATAATTTCGTAGCCAAAGGAGTCACAACTTAATGGACGCCGAGCTACCTGTAGTATTCTGTCACTCTACAAATATTTCCATAATATTCTGTAGGCCGGGGCAAATGAATATATTGAATTTAACAATTTCAAAACGTATTCGTGTAAATGTTTACAGAGCCAGAATCGACTGTGTATCCGTTCTCAGCACATACCTACGTGTGTAAACAATTGCAATGGAACATCTATTGTACTCGAATTTTGTGTATCACACTTCACATACAGCATTATCCATCGACTACTGTACGTTAATGTATGTTATACGTTGCTTGCATTATTTGTATCGAATTCCAAAATCTAAATGTTAACAGCACCGACGATACAGGTATTGTATCTATATCGAATTCCGTGACCCCGGGGTGATCGTTATTAAATCCTACAACGCAGGGTACATACCTATCAGGTTCCAAGATATCGTGGTCGTTCGTGTAACGTTTTACAACCCCCCGACTAAATAATATTGGATTCATTAAAAGCCGCGAAGAACATTCATAAATAAAAACAGCAGAATAATTCTGGCGGAACCGCGTACATTTCGCTACTTTTAACAGAATGTCAAACCTCAGGCTCCCCGGGATATAAGGTGTAAATACTACTTTCATTCCAGTGAAATTCAGTACAGAAAACAACATCACTAACGGGATAACCCAATAAGCCAAAGTGCAGCCACTACGTATTAAGTACACAGGACTTTTCGGTCCGCAATGTTTGCAAAACTGTTTCTACAAATCCGACGCGATGAAACATTTTCTTTGAATTTTTTGTTCACCCGTTAATCTGTATCAAAGTTTTCTCTTTCAATGTACTGAAAACGGGGCAAAACGAAATCCCGAATAAAAATCATGCAATCTCTTGGTAGACAGCGGATAAGCGGAGGAGAAATAAATAGCGGTGACAACGTTCTCACATCTATTCGATGGCTAATATCATTTCTTACATATTACACACGGGTACTTTATGATTGTGCCGTGGCTAAAGGTAAATACGATGCTCCCTCGCGCGAGCACGCTTTTCTCGCGAGAAAATGGATCAGGAAAAGGCCAGACGACCTCTCATGACCTGGGGCATGTAATAAGACTCCGTTGATATAGCCTTTCCAAGTAGTATATGCATGGTGTGATCAAGAAATTCTAACGCTTAAGCCATTACTCCCTCTCAGACAAAGCTGCGCACCGCATAGTTCCCTCTGTGCGTAATTTGCAACAAAAAGAAAAACCGTTTTCGTAATCGTGCAAGAAGCTTCGCTTTAATATATGTGCAGCGATCACGTACGCAGTGTAATTGCAAGCCGAGCATTTTAAAAAGTGAATTTATAACTTGTCTTTTGCCCCGTCCATTTACATTTGCAATAATAATGGAATCACTTGTTTGAAATAATGGGAAATTGAACTTCGCATTAAAAAATGAAAATTGATTTCCATGAATTACTCCCGATATCAAAATATTTGGCACGGACGAAACAGTTTTCTTCTAGAGAACTCCGAAGGTCGAACAGAAACTGTCCAATTAGGTCGATAATAAAGGGGTTTCAAAAAACCAGTCGAAACTTCATGCATCACGCGTCCATCAATTACCACGTAGATACGTCACTTTTGCGCTACATCGGTACCCGTCGCGCGACATTTCGCAAATCGTTCGACCGTCGATATACTTTCTATTTTCAAGCACGAAAAGAACAAGAGCCGCTCGACAATCACGGAAGAAAGAATATCTGAACGCGTTATACGCTCGGGAACGTGCTGCACCTTAAAAGCCATGCAGTTTAAAACATCTCGCGCGAGCACACTTTATGCAACCAAAAATTCATAGCCCCCGATCCTTTGATCGCACCTCGGGCATAAGGCGGCTGATACCAGAGCACGGCGAGGAACGCAGCCAGTAGAAATATAGATGAAGAGGTATGCGTCCTCTGGAATACCTAGGCGGCACCCACACTGCACCGCTGTGAGAAACAGTTTACACGAAATCCTTTCTCCGCGAATGGCCTCGCCTTAATATTGCATCCACAAGTGAACTTTTCTGGAGCAAACAAGCGCGGCGCAGGCACGCTACGGCCGCCCTATATACAGACGACGATCAAAACACGTTTAAATCGATTCCCCCTTACATCGGTGATTGTATCCAATGCCTTCCAGATAGACCTCTCTCGTCTAGTTCTGTTCGGCTCCTTTTGCCAGCGGACAAAGAAGGCTGGAACCGGTAAGAGGCAAAGTTCCTACTCGTGATCCGCGCAACCTCGCCACACCGGGTAACCGTGTCGCTCGTCGCTGAACAGTCGCTGGATAAATCCTTGACTCTAGGCTGGATCTTTGTCGCGCGGCCGTACAATCGATTAATTTATAGAAAATACCGTGCGTGCGTAGGTACACGCGTACGAATCTCCTCATTGCCAGTAAAATGGATACGAGGCGGAAGGGCTGATAACCAAAGGTACGAGGCGTACACGATTCGCTCGATTTGAATAACACTGCGCCGTATCTACGGCTATTGTTATGCTTATGCGATGAATACGCTCTCGCAGTTTGTTGGCCACTAGTTGTGCCTTCGGCGAAAGTGTTCACGTTTCACGGACATCGGCGAGTTCACGATGCAAATGAGACGCGGCCCGACTGATTCCGCCCGTTTCCAGACTGATGACTTTCCGTATTCAGTTCTCTGGAAACTTTAGTTGCATACTTTGGGTTCACCCGTGAACGTGCACTTGACACCATTTTCCCGAGTGTACCGTTTCGCTGATTTGAAATTTTATTATCATCGATTGTCCATCTGAACGCTCTTTGAAGCCAGTTTTTGGAAAGGAACCTCGAAATGTCCTTCATGGGGGAACGTAATTCTTTCACGACGGCGAAGCTGTTGAATCATGAAATGTCTTCGGCCATCGTAACGAATCGTTCATCTATCTCGTTTAATACACGCACAACCCTGTACACCTCGAAACGCCACATCTCTGTATAATACCTTGCAGCAGAGCAATGGAACATTGTGCAGTTCTATTTAATTGAATTGAATTGAATTTCGTTTGTTTTCTTTGGAAAATGTGGCATTAGTGATTCGCCATTTATTGCAATGTATTATAAGTTCGGCTCGATCGCGGTCAGTAATGAATTCACGACGTGACCCGCGAAATTGTCACGAGGACGCGCGAACGAAAGGCAAACGAAGCAATCGTAAAAATGCGCGAGCCGTTCGCATCGACACAGCTTTTTCGACACATCAATCGTCGAAACTAGCCGCGTGAACAAAAATCGCTAACCTCGAAGCTACGTAAAATAAATACCGCGAGGAAACTGTGCCAAATCGACGGCGGTAAAATGTGACGAAATTTCACTTCGAGCCACGGTGTGCCGTGCAAAATCAGTCGACGAACGTTCGAAGAAATCCCCCGTTTAACACGCTTTCGCGTTAATTCCCACGTCCGTTTAATAGTTTCCGAGTCACACCTCGACTGGCGATTGTGCAACGTTCGTTTGAGATGAAAATGTTACAATTTCGTTTATTTAGACGCGACGGTCTGCGCTCGGATCAGTTTTGTAAAGAATTGCACGAATGAGATCGTCGTTTCCGCCGTGAAAAACATTTTTACACCGACTATTAAACGTTTCGGGGTCTCCGTCGGGGAAAGATTGGAAAATCTGCGTCGAAACCCACGAACGCGACGCAAATCTGCGAAAGTATTCGCGGGGTCCGCAATAAAACACGCACGGACAAGAAAAAATGCAGAAAGGAATCGCGATGGAACGCGCGAAAGCAAGGGATGGTGGGAAAAAAAAAGGGTGCAGTTGGAATGCAAACGCAACCATAGCTCGTTGCAACGATCGGTATGCACACAACGTGCATCGAGCCGCGTTTGCCAGAAGCCAGTAATAAACTTTTATCTCGCGAACCGTCTACGTCCCAGGAACACGTCGTTCTCCCTATTTCTGCCTCTTCGATTCTTCTACGCCCTCTTATTCGCCCCTTGCTCGCCGCGGCGTAGCGTTTCACCGCGTTTCTGGATAGCGGCTCGCCGCGGAAAACAGTCACGCCGATAAAACGCAATGCGCGCGACGAACGGAGACGAAACGGAGGCGGAAACGGAGACAGACCGTTCTCCGGTCGTACGTCATTTTTGCCAAGATAAACACTTTTAGCACTCGGACGACGGAAAAATGTGGCCACCTTCGTCGCGACGATTCGACCGCACAAGTCGGACGATCGACGACTCGAAAGAACACCGAGTGAGGACAAATACGGAATCTTGAGAATCGTCGCGATTGTAGCGGAAGAGATAATGTTATTTTTATTTTTACTCGTTACGATTAGATCTCTCTAAGGGAAACGTGATAGCGAATATTTTTTCAAGCGTGGCATTAGACGATAAACGGTAAACGATGATGCACGCAATGATCGCTGCGGGCTGATAAGGAATGACATGATATTCACGTTGCAGCCTTGTCGCATTTAATTTATTGCAATGCTTTATTAATGATTGCGCCGGCCGAGTAAAGCAATAAATATCGCCGTATAAATTCGGTTCATCTGAGTATGTTTAATAAAAGTTCGATTTTCGAAAACCGCTGGCATACGTTTAATTCAAACTGCGAACTTCGTATGGTTATATTCCAATGTTTTCACGCCTCCACGGAAGTTGTGTAATTCACTCTTTATAAAAACGTTCGAGTTCATTGTTAAAAAGAAACAAAGATTGCACTTTCCGTGTAAGTACTCAAAATTACTGAAGTTTCGTCGGGTCAAGACGTAATTGAAAAAAGTTTGATTGAGAGTAAGACGGATAACTTCCAACACTTACAAGCACCTTTCTGTATACCTAGTTACGAATAAGAAATCTAGAAAAAATAACACCATTAGATGTCGAAAGATATTCATTGTACCCTTCTTAACTCCCATAATCTCAGTACTTCTATGAATTTCATATTTCCATTATTGCAAACTTCATCCCCAAATCCTACAAAAAAAAAGGGATAACAATCTCACTCCAAATGTCTAAAACGGCTAACACCGATCCAAGCTGCCAACTCTACTCGTACGAAGGCAACAACCGACCGCGCAATTGCCCTACCGAACACGCGTTGAAATTTATTCCTGCCTCGCTTGAAATCTATAAACAAGCGCACGAACGATACGGAAAATGCGCACGATAGGCCGGGAATGCGGGGTCGAAAAAATTGAATAACCAAACGTCCGCAGGCCGTGACAAACGGGCGAAGATACCAGCAGGGTTGGCGCAAACATCGAACGCGATTCACGGCGGCGTTCAACTTAATTTCGTTGCCCTTTCTATTTTTTTTATTATTATTATTCCCAGCCGCCTGCGTAACAAGGGTCGCAAATTAGCGGGTGGAACGAAATATCTCCCCCGATGGTTGACGCGATGAAATTTTCGCGCACGCAACCCCGAGCGCGGAAAGGGGACGCGTGGAACAACGCGTGGCTCCATAAAAATGCAACCGCAAACGAACGAACGCAATTCGACGATCACAAAAGCCGGGATCACGGATGCAGATCGTGAAAGTTGCACCGCGTAGCGGGCTAAACGTGATTTATGGTTTCACGATCATGAGGACTTTTAGGTGACGATAACCGTTCCGGCTCGGGCCGAGTGCCGTGCCGTTCCTGCGGTAGTAAAATTTTTTCGGTGTAACGTCATTGGGATCCGCGAACTATACTTTGTGGAACGTTGGAATAAAGAAAACTGTGATCCAGTGATGGTGGCCCGTCCACTATGGCCGCGCGTAAAAGTGTTATTGCTTTTAGCGGTGAAAGTACAGTAATAACAGAAAGTTTAACCACAATTGTTGTCGACTGTTACCGAATGCAACACCAATATTATAGAGAAGCGGTTATTCGTAATTTCTTTTACGCAGAAAATTTCAAGGGGGACGGGGGGGTGCGCAATAAACCGGTATAATAATTGATGTAATAAAAGATTGACGCTGTCTCATGAATATTCGCTACGTGCAGCTTCTTTTCGAATTTCTTGTTCTGACAGTGTATGTAATGTAAATATATAGAAAAGAAAGGGCAAACGTTTCTTTAAAATTTTGTAATATTTTAGTTGTTTAATTATTTCACTTATTCCGGAACTTTTGTACGGACAATTATTGTGTTTAGATGCTGTTCCACGGGAGTGCAGGATTACTATTGTTTTATTCAGTTACCTGTATTTCGAACCTTGATCTACTTGGCGTAAGTAATTACTGACTTTTCCTTGGAATAACTATCGGGACAAGTTTTTATGGTCCCTTCCTATTCGCTCCATTTAGCAAACTGATTCCTGGCTTTAACTAATTCGATGTTTAAAGTTGTTTCTCGCGTTCAGGTCAGTTAGAGTAACTTACGGACCGTAGAACAGTTTATTCTCATGTGATTAGAGAAAATTGGGCAGTAAAAGGTTAACTGACAACTTTGTCCTACCGTGTTTGGAGACTCTCCTTTTAATTAAAATTTCACGCAACTGCATTTGTGCCCCGAGTTTGCACAATAATTTATTGTGATCAATTGAACAGTGAACTTGTGGTACATATATCGAGAAAGAAACTGGAACAACGATTAACTCCTTCTTAATTCATTTCATTTACTTCTTTCGCAATAAACTAAACAGAATGATGATAGGACGGTAAGTGAAAATCAAGATAAAACACTGGTGTCTCAAATTTGTTTAAGCCTTAATATTAACCATTTTCTCTATTTGATCGAATAATTGTTCCTACGGTACAATTGTTCTGTGCAGTAAGTTATCGATATGTCCTGAAATTTGATTTTTCTTTTTTTCGCTGAAACGAAGGGAGCCTCTTAAATTGTTATATTCCGGTAGAATTTTAAATGTAATAGGTTCAACTGCTCCGAAGAGCAGCCACCGCGATGAACCAACAGAAATAAAACGTTATAACCCAATAAGGACTGATATAAAATGAATCGAATAAGGAAACGCTGGCGTATCATGGATTATTCAGCAGCTTTAAGCCGAGCACTTGCAGTTCCTAGAAAAGTGCACGTAATTAACGTAAGTTCAGTGGTCAAGGTTAATAAACCTTAGAATGCCGATACGCCAGCTCGCTGAGAGCTGTGTAACGAGCCATCCCTCTTAATTCCTCCCTCGAGACTGCTTCAACCCTATTACAATAACTACTTTAGAACAATAGCGCCGAACAGAACACATTCTGAGCATCCGAAATCGAGCGAAGCTTTACGCTAACAAGCTTGCAAGTTTCGTAACATTTGCAGTTAATTGTCAATAAAATGGTTTCGTTGTAAAATCGCATACAAATTACAACTGTCACTGGGGACAGAGCAAAATGTTAAAGATTCACTTAATCGAGCAATTAATGATGCTATTAAATTGCAGAGAAAGACTTTTTACATCATTTGATATTTGTCTAACTGTCGTTTAAACTTGTAAGATCAACGTACAATAGAAACTTTATATCTTTTTATATTTCTGTACCCAAATTTTAATTTATAGACTCAATTTTTCTTTACCTTTTTCAAATTTCAATCGCGGTCTCCTCCCCGCGTGTACTATCGTGCAAAACTATTCTGCAAAGTTATTTCTTCGTTTGGATTTATTTTATTATTCGTTCTATAATATCCGTGGGCTACCCAATTATCTCGCGATACTGTGCCATTCATTGATATTCGATTTGAACCACGGATTACAGGAAACCTTGCGACACGGAAAAACCAGGAAACACACGAAATGATAAAACAGTTAGATACTGTAGCATATACTATACGTACTACGTACAGCTCGATGACCCGCGGGGAATACCAGAAGCAAATCTTTCGTTACTTTCATCTTTCCATTCTATTTTCAGTAACGTAAAGCGAAGTGACTACGAAAACGTAGATAACGTTCTCGAAACCACTTTGTCCAAAGTCGCATAAAACATCTTTGTGATTGATTAAATGTAACTTTCTCCGTGGCTCTTTACCGCTGTCACAAGTTTCATGGCCATTCGGTACACCGTTGCCCAATTACGTCTCAAAACATTTAGAAAAGCATTCCTTTGTTCTTAAAACGAAAAAATACTACAATCCTCGATTTCGCTTCACATACCAAGATGAAATTACTGTAATATCCTAATGGAGACCTAAAAAAAAAGACGCGAGACCTGCGTGAACGTATTTTCATCGGCAACGAAAACTGGCGAAAACTATTTCCATAACAGCCCGCGTCGGTAAAAGAAAAGAAGAACTTACCTGTCCATAGTTGTCGAAACCGTGCTTCGTGGCGATCTCAGCAGCAGCGTCCGGTCCGTCCGGCACGTGGACCGCGAACTGATTCGTGTAGATCGGCAACGGTCGAGGCCGTGGCTCAGGTTCCGACTTCACCAGCAGGACACCGATCAACACTTCGAATATCACGCACAACGAGGCCGCGTGGACGATCATGTCGTCGACGTCGCGTGGTATCAACGCGCGATACCTTCAGATACGAGCACGTGCACACGTTTCCACGCCCGTTTCGCGCTGAAGCAAATCACTTGTAGTTTAGAATCGGGACAATTTTCCAACGTCCACGACGAGAATCGAACAACGCGGATATACGAAGCTCGGGATTAAATCTCCCGTGAAATCCCGCGGGACCCGCGAGTCTTCACTTAATTTCCGTATACCATCGTCAGCGAACGTCTCGACGCAGCCGCGCGACACGAAGGAACGCGAGGGGGAACGGGATGGCGTAAATACGTTTATACCGGCGACGTGATAGCTCGAAAGGCGATACGACAGTGCGGGACGATTTCGATTGCTTCGTACGGCGTTGCTGTTGGTCTTGCCTGGAACCGAAAAGCAGAAGGAATAAATGTGACGAGTGTAATCAACAGCTAGGGGCCTACAGTGGGCCAAATGACGAATGGGAAAATGACTAGGTGGGAAAAAGTGAGACACGGTTTCGATTGTACGATTGTATGATTTCTTTTTTAAACAATTGCTTCGAATTAAATTATTGAGCATGCCTTTACAATTTTCTGTATCATGGTGAATAAGAGAGGTGATGAAGAACAAATGCGAGTGGGTCCACGCGAACTAACTCTTATAAAATTGCCCAAGAAATAGTTCAGTGGCATTGAATTGAAACACACAACGAACTGTTTTGGAGCTTGTGAAAAGAAATCAAACGATTGGTGTATCTCTGCGAACTACGCGTGTATGTATACACATATATTGTATGTGCAATGCGTGCATGCACATGCATTCGAAAAATATAAATGCGCGCATGTACATATGCACTTCACTTTTGGCATATGCACTGCACGTTAGGGATGGGAGGTGGGGTCACCGTTACACCTAGACTGGGCATGTAGCCCACTGTGGGTCGTGGTGAGCGGCGGATACGTATTCCGGTCACGACGACTCGAGGATGTCCTCAGGATCCTTGCGGCGCAGCGATATTAATTATCACGGTGAGGATTTTCCGTCTTCGCAGGATGCACTGTGGTATTTATTTTCGTTTGGTCTTTTGTGACGGGCGTCTATATACGTGCGATTCTCGACACTCTGAACGCGTTTTCTGTGTATATAGATTTGTAAATTATTTGGATATTGCGAAGGGTTTACATGGAACGCAACTTTATTGGCGAATTTCTTTTGGCGACTAGGGGTCAGGTTCTTTGGCAGAGGATTTCGCCGTTTCGACGACCATTCGTGATTAGACGAGCGAATTTTATTCACAAATGTTTGAAAGTAAAGAAAAAGTTGGGCGAACGTTTGTCATATATATCTTCGCTATATCTTAAATACAGTGAAACTGCATAACGTGACGGTAATGAAACAAGCAATCTGTTTCCTCGAGTTTCGAGGCCAGAAAATTACAGGATGTGGTAATGCATACATTGTTCGACACATTATCCTGGTTCCGTTTAGTTTCATAGAAATTACGAGAAATATTCTGCACGGTGGAAAAATATTATACGGCGCTACAGATTAAGGGATGCTTTAAACAGTTGTACAGCGTTCAACGTTTTTTCTACGCAATAGAGTTTCGCAAACAAAAAACAAAGTTGAAACACCAATTCAAAAACAGAAAGTCAATAATTATGGTCTCTAATATTTTGTCCGGGTCAAGTCGCGAAAACTGTGCAAGACAACTCCTGAGAAAATCTAAAGCTTCGGCGTACTCAACCCAGCTTCCTTCTCTCTCTTTTTCCGCGTAGGGCGAAAAGCCCCCCTCAAAGAATTTCGAAAACTGTGTTAAAGTTGTCGATAGAATTCTTCTAGACAGCCGGATTCTTCGGATCTTCGTAGAATTGGAATCGAGGTACGTACCAGTAAATAACGGCTGGATCATCGGGAGTAGGACTTCCGAACGTTCTGATACTGAACGTGGAAGCAAAATGCGCGTCTAGCTTCGAATAGACGAACCGCACAAAAATAAGGAAAGGAAGCAATTCCTTGGCGAAAAGATTGAAAAATAAGAGACAGCGGATTGTCGTCTGCGCTATTACCTCTAGACAGTTGTACGAAAGTTAATGAAACTAAAACAACTTATCTAGTTCTCACTGAATCAACAGACAGCATTCGAAACATTTAAAATTTACACCGCCTGTATCTTACGTTCACCATGTCTTTCGGAGCAGCACGTATTCGTCCATCAACGAAATTGTTCCGCGACGCCTGAAATATCGAAGAAACGAACATCGATCTCCCGTAGAAAACAATCACTGCATGAAACAATAGTTCCGGGGCCGCAATTGCATCTGCAAATTTTGACAGAACCGTGCTCGTACAGCCACGGCGATTCGCCGAAATATCACAACGGCGAAGGGAGCACAGTCGATGATCTAATTTCGATCGTGAACTACCCGCGAGGCTCCGTATATTCGTGAGAGTTTAGCAAGTAGATGCAAGACAGAGCCAAAAGGAGAAGTTGGTGTACCTGGCCGTATTGTCGATAGTTGCCACGAAACGAGCGAAAAGCCGATCGGACATGTACCGAGGTACGACTGAATTAGATTCGCTTGTGAATTCGCTATCACGACCGAGGGTTTAACAGGGAAATTACAGTGACGAGTAAGAGATGCACTTCAGTTTGTACTTTATGAAGTGTCCCGTCGATCAGCACGGAAATTGAATGATTTTATCATTCCGTTGGTTTGAATTAATTCGCGAATAAATCTGGTTGGGGATTATATAAAGGGATTAGATGAATATTAGGAGGAAATAATAAATGTTTGCTTGATACGTCGACGCGTCGAATTCGTAATAAAACCGGCAGTGATGTAATCGCGTAGACGTTATTGCATTATATAATGTTTATTTACCAAAGACTGATGGACCGAAGTTTAGTACACCTCGATTATCAAAATTGAAGTAATTAGGAATTCGTCTAGTGTGAAGCTTTGAACCGTTATCAACAGCCTCGCATAATTAACAACTATCTTCGGGAAGATATTAGACGGTTCAGGAATCGGCTATTTCGTATGCAACAATCTAAATACCAAATTGAGGAACATTTTTCGGATATTACAGACTACGCGTAGACGATAAGACGTGTCCGTAGAGCAGCGAGTTTGAGGAAATGTTGTTTACTAAGTGAATACGAAGAAATGAGTTACCTAATTGATAAGAGGAGATACGAGGATAAACAAAAATTAAGAGTTTGTGCAACCTCTGAATACCGAAGATGCTTTTATATAACAATTCAGCGATGATATTCTGGGACGATGGTTATTTTGCACAATATTTATGCTATTAATGATCACTGTCTAGATTTTCGAATGTATCCAAAACAGGTTAACTGAAAGCATTTCCTTTGTTGGTAGAGAACATCGGCAAAGGTAAATGCGTTGAAAATATACGGTTCCATTAAAGAAAAGAAAGACTCACGTTTCATGCGTTTTTCATTGACAAAAAGAAACCTACTACTCAACATCGGTGCTACTTAATTTCTATCCGAAATATTTTACGATACCGTCAGTAATTTCGAAAGTACCCGACCGTACGTAGTATTATAAAATTACATAAAAACGGCCACGTAACATTAAACAGCAAGCACTTTTTACAAACGCGACGCACCACTAATGCCCGCTAACGAATATGATCAGCTTTCTATGCTCCTCATTTACTTCCACCGCGTAATACTATACCTGCCCGCCACGGGCAGGATCGCGAGCTCCCAATAAAGCAGCATTTTAAACGAACACTTGTACAGACGTTCAAGTAACAAACGTCGAACCGTATCGACGAAGTACATAATAACCGGAGCGTTACCTAACAAGTAATCGGATCGGTGACAAAGCCTAGAGTTATGCACGGACTCGGTGACGTCAAGATGCGATATTTTTAACCCGCAGAATGCCAATCCGAGGCAGAAAGTCGCCAACTTTTGCCCGAAAAATCGTCACCCCGCGCGATGACAATCTGCTCGCATCTGGAACTCATCTCTCTCCCTCTCTCTCTCAAGCAGAGGAAGACGTATGTGGTGTCCGTTAATTAGAGAGGCCACCAGGCTAACGCTGTACAAGTATCGTCGACACACTGCGGCCGAATAAAACGTATGTCGATTGTAATTACGCCCGTTGAAACGTGCAAGTTTGTCGCGTGAAATAAGCCATCGGGAACAGCTGCACGATATTTCTGGTCTAATTACGGAGCAACTTCGAGCAATTTTAGCGAACGACCATCAGAAAAATCGGGAGGGGGGGAGAGAGAGAGAGAGAGAGTGAGAGAAAGTTTGCTCGATAAGACGTATCTGACAGAGTCGAGCACAGCCACAGTGAGTTTCAAGCCCGATATCGAAATCACCGGTTAATGCGATCGTGGCGAAAATTGTAACAGATCGTGTTCGCTGCTGTATTCCGTCGAAAGCATTCCTCGTGGCCGATTAAACGGCGAGATGAAAGGAACACTCTCCTCGAAACAGAGGCGATTTTGCAGGTAATGCGATTCAGCGCGTGGAAAATATTTGATGCGTCTCTGTGCAGCGAGAAAAACGTGGGGAAAATTGAACTGATAGCTATGTTCGACTGGAGCAACAAGACATGACATTGAATGAAACTCTAGACTGACACGAGTTTGGTTTATCGAAAACAGCCAAATTAAACAATCTGCGCAGGGCGAGGCACTTTGTCTTCTAGTAAATGTAGGTAAGCCTTGTGCGAGATATTACGTACACTGTCAACTAGTTTTTCGCTACCAATATTTCAATTTTCTAATCAGGCACAAAATGTCATAATGGTGTATCCGCGAAGAGCCTTTAAATAGCTTAAATGTTCTCAACAGCTTCGTTGCATAACGCGTACTGCAGCTCTTCGTAACAAACTATTGCAGAGTACAGTGTGCGAAACAACGAGATTTATTTTTCAAGGCGCGTACCAATTCATTTATAAAAACGCTGTAGTTAAAGGAACGGAAATAAATAAACGTGACTAACGTTAACATACGACATTCAAAACAGCACAACAAATCATTTAAAAACAAATAACGTCTCGCAGATTACGGCTGCCCGTGCCTCGATATCACTCGCTGAAGCAGTGCACATTAATTGTACGTAGAGGAAAACGCGGCACGGTGTAAGTATACACGATTCCGCAATAAATTCGATTGGAAAGCCGGATCGAGCAACGATCGAACGAGATCGATATGCGTCCGGCGATTCCGCAAATACCGATGTGCTACGAAGAGGGGTCGACCACGGTTACGTTGGGACAGAATCTTCCAATTTTCTAGCAATTAAGCACCGGTAATGTTCTTCCCGACCATGGTGGCACGGTAGAATTCTACAGAACGACCTTTGTCTCAAAGCGAGCGAGAATAAAATTCTTTCGGTAATCAAATTTAAATAGCCTGGAAGAAAAAGTGAGAGTCGAAGGTGCACCGGGGTGGAAACGATGAAGGATCGAACGAGCAATATTTTTTTCGTAAAACAAAACCATGCCGAGAGGAGAATTCAAAATAGATATAAATTGAATGGCAAGAACGAGAAAATATGGCGAATCGTTAAAAGTGCATGGTCAAAAGATCCCCAATTTTTAATTGTAATATTATATACTGTAAAACACAATGTAAACGTCGTGATGTAACGGAATGAGAGATAAACGAGTGCTGTAGAATGCACGGGAATAAACTTGTCGCCGGACTCACGGCAAATACGCTAATTGTAAGAATGTAACGACTTGAGGGAAACACTGAACAATGGTGGGACGTGAAGAATTGCGAGCGGTTATGTAACGGGCGTTTAATTTATTAACCCATTATTGCTTGACGGTATTTTGTAGTATGTATATATCTGCCACTTATATTAAAATGCCGCTAGGAATTTCAAACCGAGATGAACCTTGTACGTATTAATTCTTTCAAGTCTCGTAACATGCCACAATTAATCATCAAATGTTTGTAATAAAATAAGAATCGCAATTCCACAAACATTGGTAGGCAGAAGAACATTATGACTGTGCGTCGATAAAACGCAGATAGAGTTAAGCATTTTGCAACAGGTTTCGAAATGAAATCTATATATAAATTGACAGGAAGTATTTCCTTGTGGAAATAGTAACTCGTCAATGCAGTATGAAACATAATTTTCATCGGGACTCCCCTCAGTCTCGCATAAATTACCATTTGAAATTTTTCCTAGGTTGTACACGGATTTTCTAATGAAAATTAATTATATTTCCACGTAACGTAAAGGATAGCGTGTATAACTGTTTGCTCGTCGGGAATTCATTTTATTTTACCATAAAGATACAGCATTGAAAACCCGGTTAAATTGGGACACACGAACTCTAGCTGTCGTGATCTGAATATTGAGCGTTCGAGCGATTGGATAGATCTTTCTTTTGTGTACGAGGGACCAGGTGTAAATCATAGTGTAACTAAGAAGGAGATAACTCCTGTTATATGACCATATCTCGCGTAAACATGAACTTGAATCTTTTCGAGGACAGGGAAAGCTTATTAATCATTTTTGTGCGAACAGTTCAAGTGTAATTACGTTGTTTTAGAAGTAGTATCATGTGTTTTGGTACAATCCGTACAGCACGTTTCAGTGTCGCGTGCATCTGTGTGCAACTGTCTTGCGTACCGAATTCAATTACCGACGACACCCGTACTCACCGAGAAGACGCTGATAGCGACACGAGACAAACACACGTTTGACCGGTTTAATGACAACTGTACCAATGAATAAGCAAATGGCGATAAGCAGACTTAATTTCCATGCACAAATTAAACTGGAAATAATTCACACGTTTCCCCCACTTCGCGTGTATCGAGTTAAGTAAACATTCAAATTTGTGGAAATGAAACTTTCAAATGATAATCTTCGAAAGTGGTGAATCTGAATTACTGTATTTCAAAAAGATTGATGATTCCAATGTATAGGGAGAAGTATAGCAAGTTTCACGTTCTTGTCAATCTTTTATTACTACAGAATTTATTCTATTTAACTTTGACAAAATTATTGTCCTTTGAAGTAAATCTTTCGGATCGAATAATTCTTCCGTTAGAAATGGTGGTAATATATACAATAATACTTACATAGGGTTCAAAGTAAATTTAGTCAAATTGTTTTAAGCAAATACGCATGTCAAACGATTTTGAAAAGACTGTTCCAATATTCACTTCATAAAGGAACAACTATGTTTAATGTATTAACCAGAAATGGAGCAATTTAATAAATGTATCCTGTCAGCAATCGCGCGAACTATTTACACAAATTCATCAACGTAAAAAAAAAAAAAAAACCATTAATCAGGACGCGTTCGCAAACTTCTACCATAAATTTATCGTTCGGCTTGCACAATATTATTATTTCCAACGTTAATTTCGCAAAATAAAAGACGCAATGCCACACCTGCTAATTAGCAAATCACAAGTTATGCAAGTTTTTTGACAATTACGTTAATGCATGTTCCAAACAAACAATATTTTCGAAAAGTCCTCGTATCAAACTCGCGCGTACCCTTCTGGCCCAAAAAAA
Source organism: Nomada fucata (assembly GCA_948146005.1). NCBI lineage: Eukaryota > Metazoa > Arthropoda > Insecta > Hymenoptera > Apidae > Nomada > Nomada fucata. The sequence continues at coordinate 7,929,861 of OX411275.1, read as the reverse complement.
TGTCATCGCGTGTATGCAAATGATTCATACATTTTTATATTTTCATATAATTCTCTACGGTTCGAGAAACTTTTTACTTTCAATCATTATTTCGCATACCAAGAGAGATATAACAAACAGTATGTACTTTAGATCAAATAAACGAGGGCTAACGAATATCCGGTTTTCGAAAATGAATGAATCATTCTTCGAGAATGCAAAGAATGACGAGAAAAAATATTTAAAACCAGATGCGGACAGAATTCCGGACGATCAATAAAGTAATATCCAAGTAGAAGAGCAATAAATTTAATATCCTTTACCTTCACCTTTAAGTATTTCATCCAAACTGTTCTCCTTATATAACTTGTATCCAAAATGAACATCAGAAGCGGCATAATTTGGAAACAAATATTTCGCCAACCACATTAAACAACTAAAAGTCAGAAAAAAAATGTATGGCTCATCACGCCGTTTATCCTGTATAATTCCTAAGACGAGAATCGATCCGATGAATGGTGGAAAGACAATACGACTGATCCATAACTCTTGAATCCTATGTGATACGTCCTTCAGCAGACAATAACCATGTTACCATTACTCAGTTCATAATAAGACGTGTTTAATACTAACGTCGTAAACTTCTACAGGGCGCGTAATCTTATTAAACTAGCTTATTAAACATTTCGACCAGCGTATCGCAAGAAGTGCACGAGTGTGTTTAAGATTTAAAGGGACAGAAAAAAGATAATTTCTGCTGTGTTTATCGAGCAAACATCTGTGCCGCAGAATTTTAATTTTCCGTCCACGGTTTTCCACTAATAAAACTCGCCCGGCACACATGCAATTCGATAAATATCACTTGTATATTTTCGGTACGCGTGCATAAAAGCGTTCGTCAGCGCTCTTCCTAGACAATAGTAACCGTAAACGCAGTTATATACGTACACTAAACAGTAACGGAGAACGCGGAAACAGAGGTAAAACGTGGTACTCGACCGCCGTGTTGTACACGTGTATACCGTTGACAGGTAACCGGAACTCGCCCGATCAGGAAAGAGCTGGTGTCTTTTTGTCACCGGTTTGCTGAGTTCTCGAGGGAACATGATCGCGCCCGAATGGTAACGGACGAGAAAATAAAAAGAATTTAAGGGGCTCGTCACGAAAATGATGGCTCGGCTACAAAACGGCAGATTAACTTCACTTCAAAAACGATCGTTAATCGTGACTAAAAGGGTTCCCCGACCCGCATGATCGAAGAGCGCACGGCACCAGCTGTACTTCTTTAGGAACGCTTCGTGCATATAGTATTTGTACTATACGATGCACGATTGCTCGCATGCCGCGATGATTTTTCGCACTCCGTTCGCCTGGCCTAAATTATACGCGCGTGGCTCTGCGAAACGCCAGCAGTAAAAAAAATCATATCTGCTTTCACAGCCTTTTTTTTTTTTCTTTTCCTTTTTCTCCAACGCTGCAAGTAACGCATGCATTACAACCGTACGCGTGTCATGGTCAGCTCGTATGTTCGACGAAAGTGAAAGAATCGAGTGCAACGACCCTTACACGGTTAGGGAGAAATTCAAGTGAGAATTGCACTGTTAAAATGCCATACCGGTTATACTTGCATTTGAGCCGCGAGACCAGGAAAGAAATATACACGCATCGAACAACGAAGGAACAGAAACGGAGTGTAGTTTCACGAAGAGAAAGTGTCTGATACACCAGGACACGAGCGCGTCAGCTGACAGAAACAAAGACCGCGAGCAAGAGCCGTGTAATCGGACAGGACAGGCTGATACGCGAGGGCATTACAATAGATATTACAGAACACCGATATTAAAGTGACAGGAGGTTAGCCGTGAATAACACCGTGCATACACAGAGGTTCAGTGAACGAACACGGTGGTTCAATTTTTATTTCCTACTTATAAATATGTAACTGAGAATAATACACTTGCCTGTTTCAAGTATCGCACGGTGTGACAGGTTGCCACGGGCGTACGGTGAAATTCCGGCGATCTTACAGTATACGTCACAAATGTCACCGACTTTGACACACGATACATACACGAAACGACTCTATGTTTTGGCAGTGGTTCGCGGCATGTTCTTCTGGCACGAGATTTTCGACGGGTTTAAACGGTTATTGACATGTGCGAGACGGAAAACACGACGGCACCCACGCACTATTCGGAGCAAATTGTCAGAAGAACGCGGCCGAAACTCCGAACCCAGCTACCGATCGTCCCGACCACTACAGTCCAAGTGTAGCACCGCACTGACTGCTCGCGCCGTTCACCAAGGCGATAAACAAACTTGTCGCCTCTCCCTCACTAACCTGCCCTCCTTCTCACTAGTCCCTGTCCTTCTTTTCCCAACTGTTGGCTATCTCCCTTCTACGTACACGCGCCGAATGCCATGTGCTGCTGAACAAATTGTTGGTCTCTCTCGCACCGCGGTGTTCGCAATATGGTACGATCTCACTCTCATTGTCCTGTCTCTCTCACCCTCTCGTTCTACATCCCTGTTGTATGCCTTCTCTCACTTTCTGTACGCCGTATGGGCTACAGTGCTGCCACCACACTTCGTCCCCCACTATCGCGACGCAAACCACTCGCACCTTGTCATCTGACGTTTCTGGTTTTCTGATATTTTACGAGGTCTCCGTGGAAACTAAACGATTCCAAGTATTGAAGAACTATTGCACTTCGGAGAAAACTGAATGTCAGTCCCGGGAAACGTATCTGAGATATGTTTAAGCTTGTTCCATGACGCGACAACGCGGTGTGCGACATGTTTTGAGCCACTGACGTTCTGTACTGCTTCCGCGAAACGTACTGATGTTACTGGTGCCATCTACTGTGACCAATTGAAACATGATTTAGTTCATATTATAGATGATTGTTATTAATTTCTTATGCTAACTAACAGTGCTATCCATTAAACGATTGATAATTAGTATTATAGAATGTAATCTCGATCATGATTAACTATTTACGCAAATACTTTACCCGATTTCACACATTGTCTGTGGTAGACGCGCCTTGTCCTGAATTCAAAATTTGAAGTGAAAATTGAAAATATGCTTTTTTTAACTTAATTGTTTTCTATGTATGGATCTTTCTTGGTTATCACCCACAAATAAGAAAATTTTCTACGTGCAAAATATGGAAACATCTAGGTGTCTATAGTTGTACATTCTGCACCAACGGTAAGCTGCTAGTTCTTTCCTTGGCCACCGCTATTGATACTCCTACGTGGCGGTAGTATCTCCCTTCCATTTTGGTGTTTGTCTTTTCCGGAATAGTAGTCAACATGGTGCGTATGTTAAAATAAATTGTAACAAAAATCTGAATATATAGTAGTGATCCGTTGTGCAATGCAAAAGCAAACACTTTAACTAACTACTATAGAATCTTTTAAACACAAAAATAGAAATATTTTTTGATTAAACGTGTATTCACAGTTGATTATTAGAAATTAAAGTATTTGAGGTTATGTGCAAGTGTTCCCGATGTTTTCGAACAAAATTATATTTCTGACATGTGAACTATGAGCAAAAGATAAGTTTCGCAAAATAAATTTGTGGTAAAAAAATTCAACTATGATTTCAGAGTCGCGTCCGAACAAAAACGGTCAAAAAGGCCGCGAAGCTCATCATCGAGAAATACTACACTCGATTGACTATGGACTTCCATACAAATAAAAGGATATGCGAAGAAATCGCAATTATTCCTAGCAAATCTCTGCGGAATAAAATTGCCGGGTATGTATTTAAATGCAACAGATACTTATTATTTCTAAATCATTGGTCATTCATTAGATCATTCGTAAAATCATAGATCATTCGTAAAATCATAGATCATTCGTGAAATCATAGATCATTAGTAAATCTCGAATGTTCATGAACCCAGAATCTAATTGCTCTACCTTATTGTTATTAAACAGATTTGTTACGCATTTGATGAAGCGTCTCAGACACAGTCAAGTGCGTGGTATTTCCATCAAACTGCAAGAAGAAGAGAGGGAACGCAGGGACAACTATGTTCCTGAGGTCTCTGCTCTGGAACACGATATCATTGAGGTTGATCCAGAAACCAAGGAAATGTTACAGATGCTTGGGTTCAATAACATCCCTGGACTTCAACTCACGCAATCCCAATTGCCACCATATAGCAGACGTTCTTAAAAATTATTTCTTATATTAAACAAGACTGTTGGTGTTGCACTTTTCAATAAAATTGCAATCTGACATTCTAAAACTAAAACTTATTTTATGAATCTGAATTTATTGTATCAAATTGTACACTAAACTGTTGATTCCTTTATGGTAAGTAGGAAATTAATCCAAAAACTGTAAGCTTTTGTACAAATTTTGTACGGGCATTGTTAAAAGATTATATCAAAGGTAAGTTTATATTTTTCATTATGAAACTGATGAAAGAAAGCATTTTGCAAATGTAATTACTCTAAATTAATCAATAGAATTAACATAATTAAAATGCATTGAAATTCAATGTAGCCTGAATTTAATACTTCTTTAATGCTTAAGATGTATGTATATATTAGGGAGTACCTAATATGTTTTTATGCAGCAAGCGATTGTACTTTATGAAAAAATGCATATTCTTATAATCGTGTCTTTCCCCTTTAAACATTATGGTTATGCATACGGGACACCATCAATTTTGTCATAAGGTCGTTGGTCGCATACACGCAATGACGAACCCTGGCCATGCGTATAAGTCACGCTATTCACTTAATCATACTTAAAGGGTTCATACAACATTTGTGAACCTTTGTCAGTGTGCATTATCATTTTATTCTTTATCATAAAAAACACCAAGTGTGTACCGAATGTTACAAGAACCCCTGTACTATTTAATCAGATCGAACATAATCGAAAAACGTACGTGATTTCGAAAAATAATAGATAACAGTTTCAAACTTTGAATTATACAAACAATACCCTGCAAAGTTAGAAATGAAACGGCGCATGTGTGAAAGTCGGCCATTTTAATCGAACTTTGTTCTTTACCTGCTACACCATATTTTATGCTGCAAAACAATTAAAATATGTAATTGCTCGAATTCTCTTTTAATTTCGATTATTCGATAGTTACGTGTTACATTACGTGTTCTGTTCTATAACAATCATGCATTACACATATTTCTATTCAGTCAGTTAAATTAATTTCAGCAACTTCATCGTATGGTATAAATTGTATATTATCGATCTCTAGCTGTGATATATATAATTAATAGCTCGCTCAGTGCTATGAATAATGCACTCGAGAAATGTATTTTCAGCGGCTTCAAACATTTCTGCCCTCTTCTCTATTAATCGAATCTGCTATTTTAACACGGGACATCGAAGCTGGGCAGTCCTACCTCAGATAGGCAGCTTATCAATTCCGCCATTCGCTCGCGACTAAAATTGCGCAAAACTAGAATACCGCATAGAATGAAGTTTAGGTGGCAAAGTATTTTGCAAGAGGTAACGCTCAATAAGTCCACGACTGCATTATGGTGAAATGCGTCGCCCTTCCGTGGCGCCCACGCGCTTGGGCCGGACCTGGATAAGTTGTTCAGAGGCTGCGCGACCTAGCACGATCCAAGGCTAGGTAGCCTAGCACAACCTGGTGAACGGAGTGTGAGGTTGAGGAGAAAGAGTAAGAGAAACGGAGAGAGTAGCTGTAATCGCACGCCTGCGAATGTGGAACTCTTCGGAGCAGGGAGGAGAGACCGTACAACCGGCGAGTCAGTCGACTATTAGTGGTCTGTGACTCTGGAGGTAGCCCGACCACCGCAGAACCGAGCCCGACGCAGCTCGGTTGCGTTCGGTCGGTAGTCGGGGCCAGTCGGGCGCTCTGCTGCTCTTTTCGGTCTGCTCGTTTGCCTCAGTCCGTCGTCGTTGCGCATCGAGAACAGTTGCATCCATTCTTTTTCGTTAAAAGCAACGAATAGTACCCTTCTTTTTCGCGCTATGTGACGGATATTACGGGGCACCGAGCGTACCCCACCTTCTGTATATCATTCCCACCCTATCCTGCCTGCCACTACTCTCCTTTGCCCAGAGAGAGAGAAAGAACACGTTGTAAACGCAGGCACGTACGTACGCAGGCACTCGCCGACGAAGGGGCCACGAGGGCCCCGTGGAATTGTGCCTAAGAAAACATGGAGTGTCCACATCTTGCTCAAAGCGTCCAGTTCGGCGGTAACGACGTAGAAGCGAATTGTACGAAGGATCTACCGTTCGTCTGTACAGGTAGGACCTCGATACAAAAGAACCTGTATCTTTATCCACCTAGTGGCTTGAAAAAGGTTGTATCTAGAAAACTGAGTCTGTACCTCTTTCTCTCTGTTCCCCGACCGATCCTTTCTTCTCAGGTTCAATTATTCTATTTTGCACGTTGTTCTCGTTCAACTCGATTTCAATCTCTCTTCACACTATTGTCTACCGTCTCCTTTTCTCTCGTTTCTTTTGCGTTCTTTAACCGTTTTCTCTCTTGATCTCTCTCTCCCTCTCTCCCCTCTTTCTCTTCGATCCTCTCTGTTCTTCTCTTTACTGTTTCTCTTCTTCTTTCTCTCTTTACCTCTCGTGACCGAGGCCCCCGGCCGTTCCTCTCGCGGCCTTGAGCCGTCGTAGCAGACAAGACGAAGCGAACCATTTCTATTTCCTTCTTAAAAAAAAAAACTAATGCATGATTTTGAAAAGGACAGCACCGTATACGTTCATGCCCGCTTTGTATTCACGCTTGATCCATGCGAGTATCATCGACGATACTTGGCTGGGCGCACGACTGTACGTTCCGTTCGTGTGTATCGCGGATCGAACTCATCGTGCAAATATATATACGTGTCTCTCCACCACATATATATATATATACATATATATATATACACACGTACATGTGGTAGGCATGTACGAATGCGAAGACAAGTTGTGTATGCGCGTGTGCGGGTGTATATTAAAGTCCACTCCTCTTCTTCATGCATGCGTGTATATGCAATATGTAGTTGGTGTATGTGCCCTCTGTTCATGGGTGTTCTCTCTCTACGGACCGAACAAGAGCGTCGTCGTGGATGTGCGCGTGTGCATCGTCCTGCTGGGAGTTTTCAGTGTGCGCCGCGGTCGTCATTGGAAAATCAATACCAGACGGCACTAATCAGCTGGCCTGAGATCTGTCATTAGAACTCGCCAGATAAACGTGCCCATCCTTCGACGGCACATATATAACCTATATCTATCACCCTTCTACAATTTCATCCTGAATATCCGCCCGGCGATTTCGATTTCGCGATTTCTCAAGAATCATCGGCCGAGTGTCGCGTTTGAAAAATCAATGAAAGAGGTAGATACCGCCAGCTTCGTAGATACTTTTCCCCTGTTTGCAATGTGCTTTCTCCTCCTTCACGGACTCCACTTATCCTTTCCCTCTACTCCAAGCCACTGGTACTATATTTATCCCGAAACAGCCGCAATACTTTTATTGTGTCCCTTTAAATCACCCTTTCTCTTTACGCCCTGTTCTTTGTTGCCGATCTTCGCAGAGTTGTATACCTGAGAGTTTCATAATCGAGACTCGATTCACTCCGTCCGATAATCGATGCCTGGTGCACCTTTTCTCTTTGACCAACCTCTTGTTGCAGAATAATCAGACGCGTTCCTCGAACAACAACAATTTCAAACTGCTGCCTCGAAAACTAAAGATTTCAGTGCTTCCATTCTTCGAGCAACTGCTCCACGGTCGTCACGCATGCAAGAAACGCGAAATGCGTTTCATTCTCTACGGTAGCCCTCAGAATCAGGAGGGGAACTCGACATTGCATTTCACAAAGCATGTCCATCTCTCGTTCGTCGTGTCGGCAAACAGCGCGAAACATTAAGAGGGGCGGCCACACGAGACGAAGAGAAAGAGAGATAGAGAGGAAAGAATAGGGGAAAGACAAATAGTCAAGGAGAGAGGTGGCGGAGCAATTTCAGAGGTGTACCAAGCGGATGAGTCAGACCGTGGTTTTTTTTTTTGCGAATTTCGATTGCCCAACTCGCTCAGGTTTGATGGCGTGGTTTCCTGAATTCGTCAGGATGGGTCCACGCACCCGACGCGTTCATACGTTTCCACCGTAGGTGTTGGTCGTCGTCCGTCGTCCGCCGTCGTCATGCTCTCGAGAGATCGTTCACGCTCGGCGAATCGCAACGTATCCAGGTTGCAAGATCAATTTAAATATCCCCGTGGTGTTGCGTGCAGTGTGACGCTGGCTAAGAATTACCAAGCTGCTCTCGCACGAGTCGCGCAGGAGAAAAATCGTCCCTCGTGGGCTATAAAAGAACCCCATGTTCCACACCTCTCCACTGCTCCACCTTCCTCTCTCCCTTCCCTGCCCCTCTTCTGACTCTTTTCCTGCGCTGCAAGCTGGTTCGGGTACGACGCTGCAAAATCGATAACGGCGTCGTTGCTAATCGGATGCCCCGATACGAGTGCCATTGCTCGGACACCAATTTTTCCTCCGTTCCTACTTTCCGTATGGGCGATACGCGGTCCACGGTGCCGTCCGCAGTCGTCACCTTTCTTTATCTTGTTCGTCGCAACACGGCCAATGCGTCGACGAAATTCTTCGACGACGCGAACGCGCAATAGGCGTGGCGAATCGAACGATTCGTTTCGTTACCAAGGCGAGAAAGAGACTGGATGATGATAAAAGTCGGACGCGTAAGATGAGTAAAGACGCGTGCTCGTTAGGTAGACGGGGTTGTCTGACGGCTGTCTTCGAAAAAAAAATTTCGATTCACCGTTTCGCGAACCGTTCCGCCGTGGATATCGTCTCTCTATCGACGATCGGTCGCGTTCGAGGAATCGAACGCCTTTGCGCGTCGTCGCACCTAGGCGATCGTTTTATCGTCGATTTACCGGTTGGATTTCGAATGCAGCTACACTGACGCGATCTTCCAAGAATACGCACCGCGATACACAGTGTTTCACCGTCGAATCGTGAAATTATCGCCGGCTTTCGGGGCATTGGTCATCGATTCGACGTAACGCAGGCACTCGATTCGTTTATTGCTCATTGCTCGTTACACGTATTCTTGCTGTCCACGGTGTAAAGTCTGGTTACAAGCAGACGGTGCATCCTCTGGCATTCGATTCTATTGTTTTTAGTATTTCCAGATGTGAATGAATGTGAAGTAACGTGACACTATAATTAAGTTTTCAATAACATTTTTAGCAATGTACATTTTAGATAAGCTGAAAACTATACGCGGACTACCGCAGCAAATTGCTGTTTGCACGTTACCAAGCCGTCTTATATTTCGATGTAAAATGATGATCTTGTCCTCGGGGCTGCTATACGAATGTACTTATTCCTTCGCTATACGTTCGTGGTACACGCCAATCTAAAACGTGCTATAGTTTGAACTATTTTTAATTTTTACAAATTTCGTTCGCCAAATTCCTCGCTTAAATACTTTTCTAATTACGGGGCCAATTTCACGAGCACTCTGTAAATATTCCTGCTCGCGCGAGTAATTAAAACTGCACCGCGCGTACATGTCGCGACGAATGTATGCATGGGTCGAAATAATTCACATAAGGCGTACAAATAATGCTTCTTACGCGAGATCGTAAAACAGACGTGTCTGCCCAGATACGAGCTTCTGGAAGATTGGATTTCAGGTCGCGCTTTTCGTGCGGCCGACCAACTTCTCAATTTTCATGCACTCGCGCTTTTTAAATATAGAAACGTTACATTTGTCTCGACTATCGTGCAGTATAGATTTGTCGTTAAGAATAAACGTGCATCGAGCGAGAGTTAATAAGCCCCCGCGAGCAACGAAGAAATGGAAATAATTGTCCGGCACAAATGGCACAGAACCGCTGCGAAATGTGCTTTCAGATCGGGTCGCCCCGTATTCGATTCGTCCGACGTCTTTCTTAGTTGCACGTAATTTGAAGAAACTATTGTGCCTTCTTGGAACGGGATCAATTAACGTAACGCACTGCGTCAAGGACTACCGGGTTTTAAAAAAATATTTCATGGCATCTTGGTGCAGCGAAAATGCGTGCATGATAAAAAAAAAAAAAGGAGGAGGAAGGAAACGGGGTATGCATAAATCTCGAACCCGATAGCACTGCGAGACATTTCGCGATCGATCGACTGCGAAGGGGGTGTGTCGAACAGCCTTCCTCCCATTCACCCTGGTTTTACGCGCTCTCTTGAGAATTACGTAAGCCGAGACGAGCCAAAAAGATGGTACACCAAGTTGGAATTTATGCTATTTCGTAACGACCGAACGTCTTTCACGAAATGTTTGCTTGTTAGAAATACCCGGTACAAAAGGCACTTCTAATTTTAGTCGAAACTGGAATAATTGGGCGAATAATTGAGGAACATCGGGTTCTGTGGAAAACTCTTTTCGGTTGACAAGGAATTCAGAAAGAGTAATCTATATAAGCGTGAATACTTATTTACGTTATACTTTTGTGTAAATACGAATGTCCTTTATACGAATGTTTCTTTCTTTCTAGATCCAGTATACATACATATGTTCTATGTTCTAGTATGATATATACAAATAATGGTGTTGTTGAGATACAGGTTTTTAGCAAGCATTCTTGAGTAATATTGACGACATTTATTCGTTAAACTCACTCTTCCCTATACCCGTATCTACTGTGCCTTTAAGGGGATTAATAATTTAAGGGGATTAGCCCTAAACGGCTAAGGGCGCCAGTCCCAGGCTTTATAATTTTCTTCTAATTTTTATACGGGTCCTACTAAATAATATATACAGATGTATACCAATAAATCTGAAACCCAAGCAAATCATGTAGATGATATTTCTATCGATTATTTTGTTATTTTCAACAGTATGCGGTACCGAGAAAAATACGTGGCTCTGTCTGTACTGCGGAGCCATTCACTGCGGACGATACGTGGCAGGCCATGCATTACAGCATCACGAAGAAAATACTCAACACTGTGTTTGCATCGACTGTGAGAACCTGGCAGTATTCTGGTAAGTCGAACTCCTCGCTTTCGCCATTCTCCACGACACAGATCGACGGTCCTAGCTGTGCGCGCTTCACTTGATACGATTTTTTTTTATCTCAGCCAACTCGCCTCTTCCTCATTCATTGAAATATTAGATAAAATACATCGAGCCCCCGTATCCCTCGGTAACTGTACTGCTACGCGAATCACGAACGGAATTTTTCTACTCAATTTCAACGCGTATTATACATTTACTTTTCACCCTTACCCCTTACTACGATTTTTCTTAATCTGCCCATAATACGGCGTTAAATTGTAGATGGTAGCGAATTCGCGGAGCCTAACATTTCCAAAGAAAGAAACCCGCCTCCTGCTTAAATACATACATCGATCGGATAGCGTGCATTAACAAGCGCATTAACAAGTCGATTCACTTGCAGTTACATGTGCGACGAGTACGTTATCAACGACACGACCAGCGGTCAAATCGAGAAGATACGTCGAGTCACCTTCCGTAAGGACGAGCACAAGGAGAACGAGGAGAATTGGAACACGTCGCCGTCTACGACGCCGTCCTCTAGGATGGAGAACAGCGACGACAACGACGCCGACGCCCTGTGGAAGGCGGAAGTGGTTGTGAGGAACCTCCGGCCGAGGACGGCCCGGAAGAGGTTACACTCGTTGGACGGCACGAGCGGGGACAACCGGCCGACGACCAAGCGTAGGAGCTCGAAAATAACCAAAGAGAAGAAGGTCGTCGGCCTGAGAAATCTCGGCAACACCTGTTTCATGAACGTCGTGCTGCAGTCGTTCAACAATATCAGCCACTTTTGCGAGTATCTCACGCAGATGCCGTGTCTCGAGGGTATACCGTTCGATGAAGCACCAACCCACAGAGGGCGAATCGTCACACCTGGCCGGGCAAAAGAATTCATGAGCGACGCCCTGCTCGCGGAAGAACTGAGGAAGGTTCTGCTTGGCCTGAACCTGGGCGGATCGAATGGCCAGGCTATTTCACCTGAATGCCTATTCCTTGTCATATGGAAAGTCGTGCCGAGATTTCGGGGATACCAGCAGCAAGACGCCCACGAGTTTCTCACGTACATGCTGGACAGACTGCACACTGAATTGTTGCAACTGCTACCCAGATTGGGTCACGAACCCCTTGGCTTGCGTGGCAAACAGAGCATCGTCACGGCCGTGTTCGGAGGCACCCTTCTTAGCGTGGTAAGTCGCCGGATCGTTCCCGGAGGAAGTTCCAAGTGTTTAACCCTCGGAATGACGGATGATCGAGCTGGACACGCGGCTGGCGAACGTTGGACTATTTTGATCTGTAGTATAAGTTTTATTGTATATATTTTGAAGTACAGTTGACGTGCCGACACATGATTCTGTTGTCACTATTTATTGCGCGAGCGTTTCGTTTTTAAATTCAATAGGTACGGCTTCGTGTTATATCGTTTGCAGTTACGTTAATAACAGTTTCGTTGGTGGACACTCCGAATATTAATTCTCTGCGATGGCGAAAATGATTTTACCGATGTTTCGTTTGGAATCGTTGCCCATTTATGAATTATCCCTCGTGAATTGTAGTTGCAGCGTAGATATCCCTTTTTTAAGTATCACTAGGTCGGTCAAAATGGCGCAATGTCCGCCAGACGAGGATATATGCGTTTCCGGTTACACTTTGTTATTCCAATGCGGAACGACGGGAGGGAGTGCCCATTTCGAATCAGTATTCTTTTAGAGAGTCATTTTATTATTCATTTTCTTCTTGGGAGAAGCGCGGACAAATTATGGATCGCGTTTCCTCGCGCAGGTCCACTGCATGAACTGCCGTACAGATTCCAAGACGCACGAGCCCTTCCAGGATCTTTCGCTGGACATACCGGACAGATTGCAGAGACGAACGAAAGAACAAGAGGAGGTCTGCAGTCTAACGTACAGTTTGGCGAGATTCTTTAAAGTCGAAGAGCTGGCCGACAGCGAATTGTATTTCTGCGACAATTGCGTGGGGAAGCAGAGATCCACCAAGAGGTTCTGGATACATAGGCTGCCTAATGTTAGCATTCGTTTACTAATTACGTTGTTACCTATAATGGTGATCGATATACGTTGGCGACAAAAAGTTTGAAAGTACCACTGACCAGCTACAATTCTTCTCAACTTTTTAATCTTATTCGTCCATTTGCCTTCAATTTACCTACGAATTATTGTAATATATTTTAGCTGCTGTTTCTTAACGCGAAGACTATATTTGCATATTCAAACTCAATGCCGCTGGTGTATGATTCAATTGGATGCTAACAATGAATCTTCATTTCAGGTGTTGTGCCTTCACATTAAAAGATTTAGGTGGTGCAATTCCTATCGCTCGAAAGTGGATACGCAGGTGGATTTCCCCATGAAATCACTCGATATGTCTGCATTTACAGTACGCGGCGTCAGTGGCACGAAGCTGGGAGCTTCGAACAGCCACCTCTACGACTTGGCCGCTGTTATCGTGCACCACGGTTCTGGGTATGCTTCGATATCCCTCTTTATATTTCTCCCATTACACGAATCAGATATCGAACTGCTCGACACTATTTTCTTCTGCACAATAACCGGCGCCTTTGTTCGGGCACTCACATCTTTTACTCTCGGAAAAAGAAATAATGGGCAATCAGTCATTTCTTCGAAGCACACAATTTCGTTAACGGACAATTGTGCACGATGCGTGTGTAACGCAATATTTTCGATATAAAGTGCAGCAATACTTGAACCAATATACGCCAATAAATTATATCTGAGCTTATATCTTGGAAATTGATATTGGAATATTGATTTTTTAGTGCTGGAACTGGACATTACACTGCCTTCGCTGTTCACGACGGACAATGGTTTCACTTTAACGATAGTTCCGTACGACCGGCAACAACGGACGCGGTCGCAAAGTGTAAACCTTATATTCTGTTTTACGTGCGGAAAGAGTTCTCCATTCCACCCCCTTTGTGACGTCGTTTCCCCAGTCAGTCCCGTCCTGATGGTGCGAGCTTCGATGACGACGATGATGAGCGACCGAACAAGAACTAAGAGAATTCGAACACAGAGTCGAGCATATGGTAAACGGCAAAATGGAAGAACGAAACGGCTCGAATGATTTCTCGAAGTTTCTAAAAGGGAAAGGAAGAAGGCAAATTATATCCATTTCCATATTCGACGAACTTTCCTTTTTAGCATGGTTAAGTTTTCGATTTTAGACCAATCTGAATCGACACATTTCCCTTTCTAAGCGGCGAAAAATTGACTGCTCAGCATCGTATAGCGATTTGCCAAATACAACAACGGAATTAGCACGATGCACGAGTACAAAAATGCTCGAAATCAGAAATTCTAGTTTATCCTGTTGTGGTCGTTCGATGCGAAACAAACAATAATTGTTCGCAAGTGAACGCGCCACTGATTATTTTCTTTTATACGTATTATATCTTATTGATTTAAATCTCCTTCTCGAACTTTAATTAACCAAGCACTAGTTGATAAACATACTATTACTTATGTAAGTTGTCAATACCGATTAGTTGTTACTCTGTGTACACGCGTGAACATGTAGGGTTGTACCTTGGGGCCTGAGAGTTTCCTTTCCTTTTTTAGAAACGTCGGAAAAGAAAGAAGAGTATGAAGGGAGAAAGAAAGAAAGAGTGTACTCTCAAGGCACATTGCGGGAACGCGTTGCCTTTAACGTTGATCTTCTTTATGCTCCTTTTCGCTGGGCTCTCTCCCCCACCTCTCTCTCTCTCTCTCTCTCTCGCGCTCTCGCTCTTTCTCTCTCGGTGGTCGTTGACCACCTTGCTTCATCGAATCGATTAAAGCTCCTCCCGGCCGTGTAGCGGAAAGACGCGTAACGCGTACCCCGTATATATAGTTTTAACTAAAGTGAAAACGACTGGTCTTCTCGGTAGATAGATTTTTTCTAGGCTTAGAGCGACATCATCGTTATTTCGAGGGAGCTGATACAGAACGAAAATACCATATGGAGCCCAACTACACTGTGACTTCGGAAAATATGTTACCTTTATCCTTGAATACTTAACACAGAGTCACGTACACCTATACACGAATTCATGCGTACCACCACGTCATACACGATTATCATTCGAGATTACACCTACACGTACTATGTACACGTATGCGGACCCATCGTTGACACGCGTCGGATCGGAATACACGTATGCATGCATGTATGTACACAAAACACGTTCTCTCTTTTTCCCTGTCCCCTTTATTCCCGCGATTCTCGAAGGCTCGACAACTCTTATGTGATTATTTAAAGACTTATTTTTTCTATAATGGTAACGATAATAAGTTAAAGAAAGCGTAGTGAAGGAAAGTTTTATTAAGGCGATAAACTCGATAAACGCGCATCTTCGGCAAAGAGTCAACACTCGTATGCAAAAAGCGAAAACGAAAAAAAAAAAAAATTAATAATATTAATAACAGAAAGATGGAAGTAAGCGTGCAACACTATTATTGAGGATAAATGAGATATGTACGAACGACGTATAAATAAAGAACATGAACGACGACATACTCCTATTTATCATTGCCCGTGATATTAATTGTCTCGGTATATTTTTTTTGCTCGTGGGTGCATGATTTTATTCAGAAAAAAAAAACAGGTGATACGAGTCTAATGTAAAAATATGTTGAACAGTCTGGGACGAAACTCAAATTCGTTTCAAATTGCCATGGTCTGTGTAAGCGTGCAATTATACAAATACAAACTAGGAACCACTGGGAAAGATCAAATACGATATAGTGAAATTAACTTGCAACATTTTCTTAATCGTTTATATACACAGATATCAAAAAAATTAACAAATACTCGCTTTATCAACGGAGCATGAAATTCAAATGATCATCCCTTCCTTTTCCGCGCCGAAGATCGAGATCCCGTCTTTACGAACGGCGAATTAACATTTATCCGTGATCGGTATTTGGACATCGGTCTGAATGAAATCGGTATGATCATACGATAGAATCGCAAGCAGAGGCATCCGCTCTGGGCATTACTGTTTTTCTTCACACGTTCAGAATTTCTTCTCTTGCCAGCGTTCCCGTGAAAACTTTCGTCCGAGAACTTCTGCGTCGCTAACAATGAGCTGCTGCGAAATTTTACTCGATTCTTTCTTCTCTCAGTCAAAGCATTCTGCTTCGGTTCGTCGTGTTCCGGGCGGAACGTTCCGGCTGATGTATCCGGTGTTTCTCGTGCACTTTTCACAAAGAACACCGAATAAGGATCCCTCGTCGACGAAGATTCGTCCACATTGTTCGACGTTTCTTCCTCCCGTTTTTGTTCCTCGCGATTCGAATCCAAGTTCTTGAAAGCCTGAACCCACTGATCGTCTCGATCGTACCGTCTGCACGGATTTACATTGCTCACCGGTGTATCCCTCGAACTTTCTTCCTCGTCCAACGATTGTCTGTCGAAGACAGTCGACGATTTCTCATCGGGCGAGTCCCCGTTATTTTTACACAGTTTCTCCCCCAAACTCTCCTGCATCCTAAACTCCTTTAACAAAGACGACTCTGAAAAACTTTCCATCGAGCTATCGCACTCGTCGCGATAATCGCTATTTTTGTATATGATATTCGTTACTTTTGTATCAGCATCGGTCCCGTCATCGGCCCTCTTCGACTTCTTCCACCTGGCCGAAAGTTTCTTCACCAAATCCTTCACCCCGGACGACTTCACCCGACGGTTACCCCGCTCGGTCTCCGTGACGTAGCTAATGATATCCGCCGGTGAATCCTCGAATCCAGAACCGGCTAATCTAGTTATGCTCGGATGCGTATCCAACTTGTACCCCCTGTCTTCTTCGTCTTCGTCCAGGTTGCCCAGCCGACAGTCGGGGACTTTGAACTTCACCGAAGCGACGCTGGTTTTTTCCGAAATCGTGAAAGGAAATCTGTCCTGGCTTTTCTTCTTGAACCGCGGCGAGTCTCTCGATTTGTCGCGGCGCAACCTCGACGTCGAGGACGAGCAGACCAAAGAGAATTGTGGAATTTCATAGAATCTGTCGGAGTAGAACGCCGTCGTGTCCGACTGAATCGTTTTTGTCTGCTCCGAGCTGATGCTCCTTCGAAACTGTTCAGCTGCTAATTTCTCCAAGGAGAATCGAAGCTTGTCACGATTCCCGGCAATCTTTTTCCCTCTGGCATATTCTTCGTCGTCCGGCGACGAGTCGAATGACGCCTCCTCGCGTTTTCCTTTCCTCGCGTCGTCGAGCCGAATCTCCGAACAACCGCCGTCGCCTATTCGATTCTTCATCGGATTCGACTTTCGCTCCTCGACTTCTTTGTCGTACACTTCACCCTCGTAGGCCGCATTGAAATACTTGCCTGGATAATTCTCAAACGGCACCCCCATGGACTTGACGTTCGAAATAATAGTTTTGAGCTGTTCGGAATCCTTCGCCGATTCTTGCACGTCGTAAGAGGGTGGCGACGATGAAATATCGGAATTGCTCTCCGACGAACTGTTGTTATCTGGCGGGGGGCTGTGTTTCTCGATGCTTTCCGAGCCTTTCCAATCGTCAGGAAATTTCGAGGATCTACAGGCGTCCGGTATCGCCGGACGATTAGTCGAGGACTCGTCGCGGCTAGTGCATTTGGAACTAACTTTCGAGGCGAGATTTTGCCCCCTCCCGTCGATTTCTGATTTATCGTAGCTGCTTCTGGCGGATTGCAAAGTGAAGCGGAGCCTCGATTGCGCGCCTCTCACTACCTCGTCAGTTCTTCTTCGACCCTTCAATTTATTTCTCGCGTATCTCGAACCAGAATGACTGCGTTGCTCCCTCGGATCGACGTTCACGGACGCATCAGAGACAACTTCGGCGGCTTCCTCGATATTCGTGATCGGATATTCCTTTACGCTTGGCGAGGTTTCGCACGATCTAGAAACCGGATCGCTTCTGCCGGAACCGAACTTCGAAGTCGTTTCGGGCGACGATGAATTCCTTCGAGACGATTGCCCACTCGATTTGACGGGGCTTCCCCACGGATTAAACGTTTGCCTCCCAGCTTCACCGGATTTATTATTAACGGTCGACTGTTTGCCAGCAGCGGCAGGTATTTTCACGGGTATCCTAGATCTCGCGCTTAGAGATCGTCTGCAAGATGTCCCCTGCGTGGTCGATGTACTTCGATCGACGAATCGCGACGATCCTTGCTCCGAGCAATTGTCGAACGATAAATTGTTCTCCGACGAACCTGGCCGGGACATTGTTTTGGTGTCAGCGCACGAATTGCCGCAGGTGTTCCCCGATACGTCTCTCGCGGTTTCCTGTTTCGGGCACACGTTTGACAATGCCACGATCAACGTGTCCGCGTCCAAGCGTCCGTCCGAACGCATTTTACTGTTCGGCGACGCGAGGCACGACGCTTCTCGCGATGGCAAGGCAAGAGTCGGAACGTTCACGAATTTTTCTTCGTTGACCATTTTATGCGGATCGTTGTCGGTTAATTGTTGGCCGCGTCTGGTTGACTTCGGCGAGGGACGATCGTCCTCGAGCATTTTCAAGAATTCACCGACGAACAGCTCTTCCTTCGAGGAAGCTCTACTCTGCGTTCCGCTTCTGTCAGTTCTGAGCAGCCTAGGCAGCGCGGTGTCGCCCGACCGAGGAGATTTAACGTCGTCGCTGCTGCCGTAGTTCAAGATACATTTCGACAACGTTTGTCTGAGGCTCGCCGAATCGTCGATGCTCGTTCGTGCAAATTCTTTACCGTCGCTCGAGGGGTCTTCGAATCGTGGGCCGTGCAACGCAATTTCTGGCGATCGCGAGGTGCTTTCCGTCGAAGTAAAAGCTTCCTTATTCCGCTCAACACGTGATAAAGAGTTCGTAGAAGCGAGGGCCACGTTCGTGGATGTTTCTCCCTCATTTTCGTAGGAATTCTCCTCGCCACATCGAAGCGCATTTAAATTAGCAGCGTTCGTCTCGAGATCAAGCGTGCCCCCACGCGGTTGCTCGGGTAGTTGTTCAGTTCTGCAGTCGCGCGGAGAAATATCGACGCGAGCCGGAGCTTCCAACAGAGATGACGGTGCATCGAAACGTTCTCTACCGTGACTACGAATTTCCTCCCTGGCCGAAAAAAACATCGGCTCCTCGACGCTTTTGTTAGACACGTGTTTCATACTTTTGCTGCCGTCGCTTCTAGACGTGTTCGCAGTTTCCGGGAAGCAAAGGCCGTATCGCAGCTTCCTCGGCGAAGCTGAACTCGCGAAGAACTTCGAGACGTCGATGTCCCTCTTCGAGACACAAGGCGCGACGATACCTGCCGAATGATGTGCCCGCGCAGAATTAACGGGCGACCGATTGGACGATCTCCTCGTGGATAAAGATAAGGACGGCAGGGAATCGTTCAAATTCTCGACTGTCGCGTTTGTACTTGCAGAAATGTTAGTTCCCCTCGATGTGACAGGGATTGAGCAATCAGTCGCTCGGTCGCAAACGATTCTATTTGGCGTAAGGTCGCGGTTGCTGTCCGCCTCGCTGCCGGAACTGAGATTTTGCAGAATCAGACCAGTCTGAGGTCTGTAACCGCCGAACCTCGTCGGCCGAGCGTCGCCGAAGGGAAACGGCGAACGGGGCTGCAAATCGACTTTATCCTTCGGCGAATTTTCGCAAGACCGATACGCGCTTCTCCGCTGCAAGACGGACGAATCATTATTCGAATCGCCCGGCTGATTGCGATACGGACTGCGCCTGCTCGGCAGTCTTGCCGATAACGGCGCGTACTGTTTTGTCGCGAGCTGGCTACAGTTCAGCATTGTTTCCAACGGCGGCACGGGGCTCCGCGCGAGGATGTCCTTCGTTTTGCTTTCGATTAAAAAACTTTTGTCGGAAGTTCGCTCGTCTGTCGCGTCCTTTTTCAAATTCGATGCGCTCATTTCACTGGGCTTGGAAACGACCATAGCTCGACCCGTTGCGTTCTCCGAACGAAGCTTCGCCCTTCTTCGTTCGCGAGCGTCTTTCGATTTGCGATCGCCGACGGATCTTCTGGGAAATGATGCTTCGCGTTCCTCCCTTTCCTCTCTATTCGTGTTCTCCTCGATCGGGTTCGACTGGCCGTGCAGGTAAATGGCACGTTTTTGGGACAGACGGCGGCTGACGTGAAACGCGCGATTAGCCAGACGCGCGGCGTTGTGCGGCGACGGGATACGCTGGAGACGCCTCCTCAGATCGGCAAGGGAGCTTCCTCCGGAACTGCTGTCGCTCCTTGCGACGACCTCTTCGACTTCGTTGGCCGAACGATCTGCACCATCTGGGTTACGTCCACTGTTTATTCGTCGGGTCGGCCGTTAAAAACATTTTCAGATACTTATACGATTCGTAAGTGTTGCCGGATCGGGCTATTCGTAGCAATCTGGTAATACGTGTTGCAAAATATAATATACTCTCGTTGAGCTACCGTTAATAAGTTTAGCGAAGTAACGCGATCCGATATATGCTTGAATTTTTTACTCGCGTTTGAAGATAAAACGATTTTCATTCGTTAAGTAAAATTGAATAACAAGTTGAGCTTGAGTTTCACGCGACGAGAATGTTTTAAAGCTCTTTGGCGGGTAATGCAATATTCGCATGGTATTATGAAAAGTGAACGCATCGAGAGATCCGGTTTAAATAATATTACTACCGCTATTTTTTCGTTTTTCAAGACGGATAGGTAGCAATGTCGTTCGAAACTCTGAAGTTGAGAAGAATTGAAAAAATTGTACATTTCCCAATGAAATTACCGTTCACATTTCCTAATCGTGAATTAATATCGATTACTGAAAGGAATAGAAATTAAAATGCCAGTCTATCGTAGAGCGTTTTGTTGGTCGTGAATACCGTTATATTACAAAATGAAATTAAGTTGCTGGAGTTACAGTACGTGTAATGTTTGAACGAAATACAAACGTACCAGCAGGGACGGATATAGGTCTGGATGTTTTAACTTCTATGTTCTTCAAGGTTTTATCATCGTTTAACATATCGAATCCATGAGAAACGCTCTGCCGATTTTTCATCTACGGATTTGTTTCAAGAGGTTAGCAGAACCTTTAAATCCCACTATGCTCAGCATGACACAAAAAACATATGAATACATGTTACGTAACGAAACAACCAGTATATGATGTGAAGGGACCGAAATTTAAAAAAATGTCTTTTATTCGATAACTGCTTATTCTTAGCACATTCTACTGGTGTTTATATTTTGTTGTTCGCAGAAGTATCTTCGCAGGAGATATTTTTTTTTGGCCGGTTCAGGATCTAGTTTTAACTACGAATTAGGCCCAAATTGTGATCTCATTTAATTTTGTGCGATGTAATAATGAATAGAAAATATTTGCGTTATAGAAAGAATTTATGATATTATCTATAGTAAATAGAAAATTACGTCATTTTTGCGTACAGTGTGTTCGGTTCAAGTGAAAACAATTGAGTGTCTCGAAAAATATAAACGGTACAGAAAACTGATTTAGAATTTAGACAAAAGTTATGGCATATCAGGGTACACATATTATGCTGTTAATTACGGTATGGTCATCAAGTACATGTTTTTAAACAGGAGTCTATATTTTTGAAAGAAATTATAAAGAAAGTTTATAAAGAAATTATAAACAAATGCAATTATATCAACTCGCAGGCCAGCTAATCAAAGCTACCAATTAAAGCTAGAAGGATCAGCTAAGATCTGCAATAGGTGTGAACATTATTGCACGTGCGGTTCATTTGTTATAAACAATTAAACAATTGAAATTGTTATTACGGCCAACTGCATATAGTTACAGCAGCGGGGTATTTTTTATTGGGTAGCTTATTCGTTTCCCTGTCTTTTGAGACGTCGTTCATTAAAATCGGCCCAGTAGAAGCCGAGATAATTTTTTAATATTTTGTCGTGAGCGATATGTCGATAATCGTGTATGTGGCGCCATCTCGCGTTTGCGGCCTTTTCGCGGTTCGCCGCGGCTTCAAAACCGAATTCCTGGATTACATCGTTAATTTAAACAATTACGTTTTTCTCGGCTTCTACTGCGTACTTCGTAACCGGACTTGTCTTAAATGAAAGCTACGAACCATAGCTATCTGCTCCAACAGTTTCAACAATATGGATTTTGTCGTTCGAAAGTTATTAACAATTGAAGAATCGGCAAAATTGCACTTCGAGTCACTGCAATTTTCTCGACTTCTGGATGCGCTACATTAATAATCGGGTGTCTAAAATGACGGTAAAGGATGCTGATACACGACAATAAACGAATTATAAATGCTACATGCGCTGTGTATTTTTTATAAACAAATAAATAATTCGTTTGATTATTGCACCGAAACTATACACGGGAGCCGGTCTAATCCTGAATCGGATTGTTCCTTGAAGCAGGAGCTTCAATTTGAGATGTCGTTCATTCCAATCAGACCAGTAGAACGCGAGGTAATTGAATTGGTTTAAATAAATTATTAACAAATGCCATTATTTCGACTTGCAGGCTAGTTACACCACTGATCAAACAAGATAAATTAAAGCTAGGAGGATCAGCTAAGATCTGCAAGAGGTGTGAACATTATTTCACGTGCGATTCATTTCTTATAAACAAATAAACAATTGAAATTGTTATTACGGTCTACTGCATATAGTTACAGTAGCGGGGTACTGTTTATCGTATAACTCGTTCGTTTACCTTTCTTGTGAGATGTCGTTGATTAAAATCGGCGCAGCAGAAGACAAGTTAATCGAAACGACCCGGTGTACAATTTTGCTGATTTTTCAATTGTTAATAACTATTAAACCACAAATGCCACATTGTTGCAACTGTTATAGGAGATAGCAACGATCCGTAGCTTTAAATTAAGACAAGTCCGGTCAAGAAATCCGCAGTAGAAGCCGAGAAAAACGCAATTGTTTAAATTAACGATGTAATCCAGCAATTCCGTTTTGGCGGTGCGGAAAACTGCGAAAAAGACCGCAAACGCGAGATGGCGCCACGTGTACCGTTTTCGACAATATCGTTACCACAAAACTGACAAAATTATTATCTCGGCTTCGATTGGGCCGATTTTAATGAACGACGTCTCAAAAGACAGGGAAACGAATAAGCTACCCAATAAGAAATACCCCGCTGCTGTAACTATATGCAGTTGGCCGTAATAACATCAATTGTTTAATTGTTTATAACAAATGAACCACACGTAAGAAAATGTACACACCTGTTGCAGATCTTAGCTGATCCTATTAGCTTTAATTTATGTCCTCTGATTATTGATGTATCTCACCAGGAAGTAGCAGAAATCGCATTTGTTTATAATTTCTTTAAACAAATTCAATTATCTCGCGTTCTATTGGACCGGTTTTAATCAACGACGTCTTAAATTAAATCTCTCGGTTCATAGAACGATGTGCTCCTGTTTTCAAACGACCCTCATGTATAGTTCATTGTGGAATGCTCATACGAATTGTTAAATTGTTAAAGCAGCATCTTTTACCTTTATGTTCTGCACTCGATCATTATTTTAGCGCCTCTAGAAGTCGAGATAATTGAAACGACCCGGACTGCCTTTTCCCTTATTTTTACCAGGAATACAAACTATAGAGTCTCATTTAATAATATGAATTTGATATCCACAGAGCACTTCGCGGTCATTTAATGTTCATGTATATAGCGACCTGATATGTGACCCCTGATATGCTGTAACTTTTGCACGTATCATTTTTTCGTATCTTTTATATTTTTCAAGATATTTAACTGTTCTGGCTTAAACTCGCTAAAAGAATATGGGTATTTTTTTTAAAGCAAGTAATAAAATTTGAAGGAGTTATATGTGTGCAGTACAGTACGGTCTTTTAAAAAAATATACTACTGGCTGACACGATTGCGGTATTTCTGTTTACTCGAAACGATACATTCAATAATGTTCTAACATTATTATGTGCATGTGAACTAGCACAAAAGAAAAATATGTAAAATTGCAAAAGTGGCGACAGTATGAAGTTTCAAAAAAGAGTCTGGCTGGACAGGTGTTCTATCTCAACGAGTTCATGACCGGCATACTCGAAACTACATTTTGCCAAGCGAATCTTCTCTCGACATAGCGCTGAGAATCAAAAGTTGTTGCATTGTTGCGTACATTCCGTGAATAAATGAAAAATATGAGAACGAAACTATCCACGCAATAAATTATTCTGCTAACAAAGGGTTTGCGTATTAACACTTTTTTGATGCACTGTATTTGCGTTCGAACGACCTACTCACTACATAAACGTTTAATTATTCAAGAAAGCGACAGTTTCCAACGCATCTTCGAAAAAGATCACTATTCTCCGCAATTCGTTATACATGCACGGCCGATCTCATTAGTATATCCATTGGGCGGACGTCTATTATGTTTCGATGTTTGTATTCCCACTTTTATTCCGATCATCCCAGTGGCCCTCATTCGACTTAACAACGAGAATAATGCTTCGCAAGAATTGCTGTTGAATCATCATATTTACAAGCTGCAGTGGATTTCCATGCAATCCTTAAAGATACTATGTGTATGTTCGATAATATAATTAATATTGTATAAGTTGAATAAGTGGTAAAAGCGTGGAGTCAATTTTTGGTCGTGCACAACTCACAAAAATTTCCATTTGCGCAGTTTGTAACTATCAAATGTTTATTTACGTTCTTTTGTACTCGGTCCAAAAATTAGCGAAGACATTTTCATTTCTAAAGGAATCATGAAAAACAATATTATATCTCCAAATTTCCCTCAATATCTTCGCATGTTCGCTTGCATAATAAATTCACAATTAACGATTATCACGGGTGTTTAGAAAACACGTATTGCTCTATTCTATTTGGCAACGAGTCTATACAAGCGTTGAACTTCTTAAAACAAACCTCAATCACTAAAATTTATAATTCCAAACGTAAGAATTCGTTTGTCTTTATTGCAATTGCATCGAAACCGTTCTAACTTAGCAAATTCGTCCAACGTTAAGAAAGCGTATTAACACGGGAAATTTTTAGGCTATTGAATTTCGAGAATACATTTTTACGAAACTTTCCGGTCAGAATTGAACCCCTGGACAAACAGACACATTTCCATATTTGTACGATGAAAACCTCCGTACACAAGCGAACGACAAAGAAACCACTGAAAGGAAGATTACCCGACTTATGAGATGTCTCCGTGCATTGAGAACCTCTGTCGGAACACCTGAATACTTAATAAACGGATAAAATTAACATTAATAACGACTGTCTGTGACCGATCCACATCTTATCCGACGACAAACGCGTCCGACAGTCGCGTGTGATATATGCGTAAGAAAAGTTCTTCGAAGAAGAAGCTCGATCAAGAGTACCCTGTCTCCATCCTGGTCAAACTGTCGCGAGATCGATCAATATCCGTCAATAAGTGGTCAATTTTTTGGCATGGACTCGGAGGAATATAGCAACGAACTATCGAGAAACGGGGTGAGTACCTTCATCGATAGCGAATACATTTTATCTATATAATTTGCTAATGGTAATGAGCAAATGCCATTGCTGTAGTTCGTGTTCTATGCGAATAAAACGCTAATCTCGTTTGATTTTGTAATTAGAAACTTTAATGTTACGTAGTTCAACTAAATAATAGCGATTCTATGTAACAGAATCTGTGAACACTACGATTTTGATATTCTTAAAACCCCTCTAGTTTTCTGAACATTCAGATTTTCGTACTACACGTTTACATAAATGTTTCAAGTTGTACATGCTGCATTTACTCGTTCGCATTCATAAATGTAGCGTGCAATGCCGCGGCACAGCCTCGCTTATTATCATTTTATAATGTTTCATTTAAACAGAAAATATCATTATGGATATTCTAAATACATAATATGATCCGAAAGAAGAACAGCTCTTTCGAAAGTGTTCCACAATCTAAATATGTGCGGGTTACAAAAACGATATTACCTGTGCTATGGTACCTTCAAACCCATGAAAATATAAGCGTGAAAAACTTAGGGATATCTTGAAGCAACATATGTACGTAAAGCAGTATACTCTACACACATGGTGTGACAAAAAAGTTTCTATCATATCATACTTTTGGTTACATTATGTACTTGTATTACCAAATTTCTACATGACTGTTATTATATTATTCAGAGACCCCATAGTGTTCAATCGATGATATTTATTTAGATCAAACTTTTATTGCGTTCATGTAAAGGTAGAAAACGAATGCCCCCTGTTACATAATAGCCCGGTACGAAAAAAATTGTGTTTTCAGTCAGAGAATGATAGCACTAACGAAGAGTGTGCACACTCGCCAATATTGTTGGACCTCGACAAAAATTCCAAACAGCAACAACGACAACAGGCACTACGCCAGGAAGAAAATTCGTCGTCCAATATATCTACAATTAGTCACTGTTTACAGGATCAATTAATAAGGGATGTATCAGGTATAATAATGTTTGAGATAACATTTTAATAAAATAAGAGTGCCTAGTCAGAAATGATCATTAAGCCGTTAATAAAATAAAAATATCGTATCATGAGCTCCCATTGACACACTCCACGAATAACATTTGGAGGAACTATTATTTCGAATGTTGCAAAATGCTAAAAAATATTATAAGAACCGAAGGGACGTTTATTTCCAGAAAATTTAAGCGTATCTCGCCGCCAATCCGCAAGAAGGACATGGCAGAATGCAAATTGTAATGATCATCAGCTAAATAATGATCGAGTGTTCGTGATAAGAGTTCCTGAACCTGAAGTGATTAACACCCATCCCCATCTTGAAATTCTTCACGAAACTGACATTAAATCGGTGCAACGAGAACCATCGCAAACCGAGAAAGGTAAAAGTAATATATAATACCAACAGTTTTATTAAACGATTCTATAGTGAAATTTCTTTACAATTAGCAACTATAACATCAACTTTTATTATGTTTTGAAGATAATATTGAAGTGAACAAAATGAAAACGAACTATAAAACAAAAATTACGAATCAATTACCACTGAAACTTTAATCAACATGCAATTTGCACAATTTTTTCTATTATTATTATTTATATCAAACGATCTTATCATTAACATGCCTTGTACTTAAGACGAAAGTTAGACTTGCACTATACGACATGTATGTCATAATTAATTGATTACTAATGAAGTTCGAGTTATCTGTATATGCATTTCATTACAGAGTTAATTAAATTATAAAAACATTTTCAGACTACAAGAAGTCAGCTTGTGACCGCGAAAGGACAAGAATGCGCGACATGAATCGTGCCTTCGAGCTTCTACGATCGAAGCTCCCGATCTGTAAACCGCCTGGCAAGAAACTATCGAAAATTGAGTCACTTAGGCACGCGATTACGTATATACGACATCTGCAAAGTCTTTTGGAGCCACAATACAATTACGTTGCCAGCGTGCCTGAAAGAAATTATTACCCCTCTAACACTGCACCAGTTACTACACCCACTTCCTTCGATGTTCAACACCCACCGCGATGGGAATCGTTCTCTTACTATCGCTACGATTATCATACACCCTTCATCAACCCATCACCTCCAATGCTACCTTCCCCTATTCATCCACGAGTTTCAACGGAACAAGATGACCGACAATTTTCTTATCCAACACGGCTCTAACTTTTGTATAGGATTTGTAAATATATCGCGATTAAGTTCTGGGTGAACAAAATTATTCACAAATAATGAACATGAAGCGACAGACGCAGTTTGTTTGAAAATTTCATTATTAAATCGAAAGTTTAACAATTCTAGGATAATTTATTCTATCCCACGTATATACCTCGGTAAATGAGAAGAGAATATTATTCTTCCGAATTTCTGCATTAGGGTTAATTATCTCAAAAGTTGTTTTCATAGCTCAATTGCTCTAATTATTAGAGTCTAATAAATAATTCTTGAATTACTGAGAATGATATAGAAGAACTTTGTATACATATATGTATATACGTATGTACCCCATTGAACCTTCTTACTGGACAATACACGAATAGTTATATTTAGATTAATGTAGAGTTAATATTAGATAAGTTTATATGTTTAGCTTTTATACGTGGACAATATATGTCTGGTACAAGTTTTTTCGCGAGCAGATTGTTTCTGCAAGTAGATTGTCAAATAATTCGTTTCTGTATAATTAAATGAGGAAATGGAATGAAGTAGTAAGTAGGATATCTTTTGGTATGTTTTAAATCATTATGCAGAATGTTATTCATTATTCTCACCAGATCTGCGAATGATTCGAATATTTTTCTATATTGTACAATGATATATTTTGCAAAAATTATATCTTTTAATGATGACAACTGGTTTGTTTCCTCAATACTGCCAGTTTTTAGTAGTAGGAAAAGTAGTAGTAGGAAAATCCGAACGAATTGTTCGTGCAACCCAATAATACATATATGATTTTAGTTTAATAATAAATTAGCGTACAATCTAATTTTATTTTATTTAAATTATTATGTACAAATTGGAATTAATTTTATGTCGTCATTCATATATATACAATTTCATTTGATCGAACTATTAAACTGCTGTATAATGTCAGTTTTAGTCTGATCAGAGCATACCTTCTAAAATATTTGATGTGAAATTCAGAAATTTAAAAGTAAATTTCATTATAATAATAAATGACAATTAAAGTTTATATTCCCTTGAGAAATATAGATGGTTTCAAATCCTTAATTGCACAATCAATACCTAAAAAAATATAGAATTGTAAATAAGAATACAAACGAATTTGTATCACTGAGAAAACAATTCCTCCTCTGATTCTTCTTCCACAAAATTCAAGCTACTCCTTGAGTTTCTGTTTTCAGCACTACAGCTTTGTTGCCCATAGATATTCTTCTTTTCTTCTCTTCTTTCGCAATCCTTTACAGCGCATACTTTATCATTCGTATAATCTTTACTACAAGATGCATTATGATTTGTATTTTCATGATTAATATAATCTATTTTTCTATTTTTCTGCAAACTTTCCGGCCCGTTATAGTCTAAAGATTTTCGTTTACCGTCATTTTTATATTTCTTTGGAACAATATTTACAGTTTCATCCATTTGATCTGATTCTTCACTTTCATCTGTAGCTGCGTTAAAAATTGACTCTGAAGTACTTTCTTTCTCTTTCCCTGTATCTTGTAATTCCTTGATTTTCTTCTTCTTTGAATTTAAAACCATTATAAATTTTTTATAAAGATTCTGTTCCATAGACCTTTTGATTTCCATCATTTTCTCCACTTTTGAACTCAGTTCTTTATTTGTATCTGCTAAATTTGTATTCTCCTCTTTTAATGTAGTTATCTCATCTTGAATGTTTTGATAAACTTTCAATAACTGTTGGAAACTTTCGCAGATAATTTGGATATCTATAATAGAATGCAGTTCAATTTTACCCAGAGTCCATGCATTTCTTTTCCACTGCATGATCTTGTTCTGAATAAAAAACTGAATATCATTATTCTTTCCGCAAAGTATTTTCTTTGTGTCGTTAAGATATTCATCGCACGATTTTTCCAATTGGTCACAAAAATAATTAACTTCATCGGTATCCATCTGTAATGTTAACACGCCCTTCATTAAAGAAACAGGTCATAAATATAAAAATCACCTTAAAATTTTATAATTGTTAATTACAGTTGCTTTATCACTAACCTTGCCACTCAATGGCGGCATTGTTGAATCCAGCAATATCACCCTAAAATGTGAATTGAACCATTCCACGTAAAGTGTATAATATTTGCTATCAATCTGATTAAAAATTTCACACCCAGTTACTTTCAACATCGTAATAATGTTGACTAGTTGACTAGACTCTGACTAGTTGAATATAGGTTAAGCGATTATAAATATTTCTATCGTAAAGATTTGACACCATTGAATCTATAATATGTAAAAAACAAACACCTCTTTGTTAAATAATTGTGTCCCTGAACATTGTACTTCAAAAGAAATCATTTATCAACCACCGAATATTTTTGAGGTTAAGTGACAGTAAAGTCTGTTCAGGTTGGAAAAGATCTAATATGATAAAAATCGTAAATGTACTCATATTCAGATTTGAAATTGTTATTACTTATATTCGTGTGCACATTATCGATGGCTTGACGTTAATGCTTGAACAATTGACGTTTACAACTAAACGTCATTCGCGTTCGTTCCACTGATTCATTTCGATAGTGACGTAACCAAAAGTTGATGCTTCACATATGTTCGATGATATGACGTCTGCTGCTCTTGGTTGGTAAAGTAGTGTTCTTGCATGTAGGTAAGAGGTGACGTCACATGGATCTATCAACAATTACGCCTCGTGCACATCATGAGATTAGAGCTAAATACTTGACAAAGTATTCATTAGAGAAAAGCTTGTAGGAGGCTAACTTAATAAATAACTTACAACTGATAACATAATAAACTTCATAATTAATAACATGACTAATAATGAACTGAAATTATGAAAGTTTACTTACGTGGTATTTAGGAATTTACGAAACGTCCAAATAATAATTTCATTTAAACAAATGAACTGAACTTGTCAAGTTCGTCATGGCAAATCTCATTTACGGAATTTCACCGGCACTGTTAACATCTTGTTGCCACAAGTTGCAAACCATCAATGTATCAAACTTCTAGCGTGAAGCATTATTTTCAGAACTCCTTCAGCGTGAGTCCTTGCGAAGGTAAGTTGTACAAGTTCTTTAGAAGTTAGACAGTGCACCGTGCCCCTTCTGCAGAAACTCGCCGACGGTTTCCATGTGATACGACTACTTTAGCGGAATTCATCTGCGAACCCTGACCAAAGACTTCCGCCGTAGTGTAGGATAAGTTAATTTGCGAGAACTTCTCGGCTCGTCTAATAAGCTCAAAAAATACTCGAGTTCTTTTAAAAACACAGATACCTGAAGTCACCAATTCACCAGTCACCATCGGTAATTAATTGTAATTGTAAACTTGTTTTTCGGAGCAATCGACAAATGTTTACGAAAAAATTATAATTAACTATACAATGCGAAGAACGTGATACGTATTTATTTAAAAAAATTCATGAATATTAGAACCGATCAAAATATTTTTAGTCAATAAGATATTTTATTAAACGAAATTTGCAACATTACGGTTTCGCTTCTAATAAAATAAGTTAAAGAGGTTCCTGGAATATTTCCTTCAAAATATCTGTGATATTATTCGATAATATATGTATATAAAATTTCGCAGAATCTACATAATGTTGCAATGCCGATTGTAGTGTTGATTGATTGGATATCGATGCTCGTGTTTGGCAATCGGCTGCATGTCGGCTGATATAACATTAATAATGCAAATCCATCAATCGATTTCCTACCACAGATCGGATTTCTAAAACTATATTAGCGGTAGACGTAGCATTGCTAAACAATCCATTGAATTCGAAGCACGTCGATTCCGCTTGTAATTGCAGAAAGTTTTGGTACTGTTGTCTGCGTTTCAATTGACTGGAATATTGTCTACGATATCGAAGTGTCAGTGCATTATGGTACCCATTCTCTTAGGTCTGACATTGCAAAGATTCAACGAAAGTGTAATTGAAAAGAACATGGCGACTCGATGTCACCTAATAGTACTTTACTTCTTGCTATTGAAAAATCGTTAAAGGCAAAAGTTTCCCTTTTACCGGCTGCTTCTTCGTGAGTAAACGAACAAGCAAAGAAAGCTTCCTGTAGTAGCTTTCTATTTCTTGCAATAGATAAATGTGCGTTTACTTTTGAAGTATACAGGTAGCCACTATTTTTCACTGATAAGTTGAAAGTTATGTACGAGTACATCTTATTTCTGTTAATTCTTAAGCGCTATGTATTATGTTTATGACATTATCCGAACGTATTTACATCGTATGTGAGTTGTAAAACGATAGAAAAGGGATATGGAATGGCAAGGCAGAAAAGGGGTAAAGGAATAGCTAAGACCTTCGCAAGGATTTGGCAATGGTTCAAGGAAACGAGATTAAACTATAACTTGGAACAATGCCGAGTCTTTGGGCTATCTGGTCCTTGCATGAATTTTTTGAAAGCTGCCCCTGACCTTGATGACCTAACTCAATTTTATCAAGGGCTGCTTTGCTAATGGGGCTTTGAAACGGATTACTGATTCTAATCGCAGGTTTCCATGGCTTTTCATACACTTGCCATCGGATAGGTGGGCAAGAAAAACTTGACCACGCGCACACAAATTTAAAGAATTTTCGTCATAACTTAACTCGAGAGTTCCACTAGTAGGCATTAATCTCAAAAAATTATATGCACTAAAACTAAGCTCGTGAAGTTTCCTGAGAACAAATAATGGCGATGATCGTTTTTAGATTTTTTGTGTACCTATATCTTCTTCCCTTTATTGATTTTAATGAATCTTCGCACATGTCTATTAAGTTCTGCTAGAATAGAGTCATATCTTACAAGAACACGGATGATTCTTTTGCGTATTTAACTGAAACGAACCATGCAAATCGTAATTCAATTATACATACATATTGCAATATAAATTGGGGGATTTCAGATACGAAGAATTCTTAAACAGTGTCGATTAGGACAATGCGATATAACGAAATGGAAATTCGCAAGTAACCTGAATGATTGGACAATATATCATAATGGGCAATTAATCATCCGAGCAGACCTACATTATTCGTGGGCTTAAAACTTCTGTTGAATAAATCACGCCGACCATTAGGGGATGTGCACACGCGTGTTAACTACATGGCAACTTAGCACGAACGGCACCAGCTTGGAATTTTATCTATGGTGTTTGAGAAAGTGGCGCGCTAATTTTCCAATCTTGTGAAGAAAGTTGTACGGTAAATGCATTCAGCAAACGAGCCAAAGACAACGCTATTAGCACAGCATTTGGCTTTTCGAGGCTAAACACAACGGCTCTCCTAAACATAAGTAGAACGGTATTTATAAATGTAATCCATGTAATGTAACATGTAATCTAGCTATTTAAATCCGAAAATGATCAAACATTTAAGAAATATAATGAAATATTTATCAATATGCCTAAGAGTAAATTTTTCATACTAAAAGGCATACCGCCTATTAAATGATAATTTTATTACGATTATGAATACATATTCATGTTTATAGCGGTGAATTAACTTGATAGAAAACATGAGAGTAGAGCATATTAAAAATATCTAAACGTAGTTCTTTTACACTAATACCATTCAGCTATTATTTTAGGTTCGACATATATCACTTGTTATTCATTTAACATCCAATTCTCTTGACATATTATGAAGGGTTAATTCACTTTTACAATCTCACAAAGATTTTAATAGGAGACCGACGTAGTTAGCTCGTGATATACGGCGTTCCTTCGCCATAAATCATCACTTGCTGGAAAGCAAGATTTCACCGAAATTCATCAGATCAGTAAGAATGGGCATAGAGACTCCTGAACTATAAAGTTTTCCATTGCTAGATCTGCCATCAATTGTAAGTTGTGTTCTGATTATTCGACCACTTGTATCTCGCACAATTATTGTGCTACTGATTATAATTTCTAATATTACATACAGCTTTACTCCATTAAATATATATCCAACAGTTGTAATTCTATTGCATGTATCTCTGTTCTCGTTTTGTACCGTATTGTTATAATATCGTATCTTTCGTATCGTTTTCACATAACCGAAGAACGTTCGCGTGGGATTCATTTTCTTTGGAGAAAAATTCGAGTGGAACGCAAAGTCTATTTGAATAGCTTATCCCGATTTTGAATCTAATATGAACTGCCCAAAACATCATAACCAACAGTTGCAAGAAACGGGGCGACACGGAACGGCAAGTACCTATCTGCTGGGAGTCATTATCGCAAGAAATATTCATATAGACCGTGAGATGGTAAGGGAAGGAAATGAGAGAGGTTGTCGATTCGAACGAGCGGTCGAACGGTCTTGCCCGTTGAAATATTAATTTCGTTGAAGGGACATTTTTCTTTGATTCGTTCATAGCCGCCTCATTTCTTATAAATATTCAAGCTAGTCACTAGAAGAATATCATTCTACTGAATGGATAAAACTACAGACGGTTATAAATTGCGCTCTGTTCTTCGATGGGTGGTGGCTTTCATCAATGTTATATATATATTGTATTTATATTATTATTTATATAATTATTGCTAATATATTTGCAATCGGAATATCGTCCGTTTCATGTATGTCATTGTTAAAATAATATGAAGTAATATCAACCAGTAATATTATAAGTGTGTGGTAAGTTCATACAAAGACTGTCCATTACATTTGAGACAAATAGAGAGTTCCAATATTGTAGTATTATACGGCACATTTATCACTAAATATCGAATTCGGAAAGAAAGATAATACTAATAAAATAGCGGCACTCGGAAGACAGGTCACGTTCACTAATAATTGAAGAAACATTTTATTGCACCCTTTCTCGCTTTGGAAAGTCCTATTTATCGCTGTTACTTTTTTCAATCGAAGAACCTTTCACAACCCACGTCAAATCCAGCTCACGTCTACCCGTTTAAAAATCAGGTCCATAAATTTTCCAAAGGTTGCTAGCTGTTCCGCGCTGATAAATTTCAGAGATCGATGATATCGATTAAATCGATACACGGCTCGTTTACATTTAAACGTTCACGAGTTGCACTATCGACGGTTGAACGTTCCGCTAATTTTCATCGTTCCGATTTCTCCGTTTTCCGTTTACCTTTGCACGTGGATCCGTCCGATTGTCCCAACTTAGATAGCATAATCGCCAGTTGTAAAAGATTGCGGACAATCTGCAGTTTCGAACATCGTAACAGTGAAAATTGGGTTATCGCAGCCTCTAATTGCTAGTCGAGCGTCGTTTTTAACAAAAGCGTTAATTGTTCGCTGCGTTTCAATTGTTTTGCACTTCTACTACTAAACAGCCTGCAAAGTGTTGCAGGCAGAGGCAATTCTCATTCTGAGAAGTTTCCAACGAAATCGTCACGGTAACGGCGCACGTGAAAACCCTTATGAAAATTTCGCACAAATATTTCAACCGTGCTGAAAGAAATGTAACGTTTCTTTAGCGTTTCCCTGACATTCTTTCGGTAACAGCAAACCCTGTACCTCCTCGATCAAAACTTTGATATCGCCGTGAAAAAAGCTGGGCGTTTGCCAATCGTCGAAACGGCTGTTGAATTATTCGTTAAGAAAAAAGGGATTCCAGTCCACCCGTTGTTACGTGTTTTCGACTTCTATAAAAGAACGTGCACATGCTAAATCATCGGATTGGCCAAATCATTCGCTACGATTAGCCTCGAGAACCGATTAAATTATTGATCAATCTGGTCACTTCGTAAATGTTCGCGCGATTTCCATACGTATGCACGATTGAAAAGTAGAGGGCCGAAATTGGGAAAAAGGAAGGGCGGGTTAGTCGAGTTAAAACAAATAGGCGGAGGTAATACTTCCGATCGGAGTTGGTCGCATCGGGGACTTGCGTCCGATAATTAAATCTCGATCGTCAATCAGGACATTGGAATGGCTCAATCGTTGGAAATGGTGGAGCTGGGAGGCAAAACGGAATTAGGAATTCGTGGAATGGCGTTTCGCGAAGGACAGATTAAAATAGGTCCGATTGAAACACTTACGATCTTATTTCGCGAAAAGAGGACCTACGATACGAACTCGAGGTGGATCATAAAGTGAAACATTTTCACGAAATTGGTTCGAAATGTCATTCGTATTCTATCTTTTGTCGTCGTTCACGCGTACGTATGTACCTATATATATTTTGTGCCAGCGAATAACACAAGATCTGAAATATTCGAACGCCGCTATTGCATCGCTAAACAAATGAATATCTTTTTTTTCTCTGATCGGTTCACTTCGGTTCCGAGTGAAATTAGATTGAATGTTTCGACGTTCGTGATACCTTTCGAAGTCATAAATTCCAAACGTCAAGGGTCATGGTGATAAGGGCAGCGAAACAGTGTATGTTTATTCCGACTAAATATATTTGGTACATCAACGAGGAGATAGCGCAGTCTCGAGGGCGCAATCGAACGTTCTGTGCCGTTCATTTGAATACGCATTGCGTAAATGCAATCCGTGCGTTGCAAATGGCACGCGGTACTTGGGAATTTCGAAATAAAACGCTCGGATCCGGGAATATCTTTTGGCTATTCGTTTCATGGATTTAGTCGCGGGGGCCAGCAGGAGTTACGGGTCAACGCGGAAGTGACATTTTTCAGAGGATCGCGGGAAACGCGAGAACATTATCTTCGCTCTGATTAAGTGGAACAGTTGAAAAATTCTGCGTCGTGAAACTGAACGAGTTTTGTGTTCCTTTTATGACGCCGGGAGGATTCCGCGATTTTTCCATTGGATTTTCTGCATAGCATTTGCCGGTTCGATTTCAGAAAATTTATTACGTTTATACAGTCACGCGATTGTATATTATTTATAGTTTCTGATATTGCGTCTTACGTTTGCACAGTTTATTGAATTGTTTTTCGAAACTGTTCGCAAACTCGAATTGTAAAGTTTCAACAACATTTCGCGTTGTTTGGCGCACTGACGAATTCGTTATTATATCATTCTTTGCATGGTGTAATTGGGAACTGTAGTAAGCAGCTTACTTGTTGTACTGTATACATATTTAGACAGGAATAACGTTCATTAGTATTAGGTAACAATAATAATGCGTTAATATTAATTGAAAATGATAATTGTATGAATAATGTTATTAATATAGTAATTTTAATATAAATATTCAACAGCGATGCTGTTCCTGAAAAGTTAATCAAAATATTCTCTACGTTTCCTGTTTCATTTAATTAGATTTATCATAGGCAATATCTTGCGTGCAACAGAAGCTACAGGTAAAATCCTTGCATTAAATGTATAATTCTGGAGAAAATAATTCTACCCCGCTGGGAGAGATGTATAGGACTAGCGTTACACATGCAAATGTTTCGTTCAACGTGCATTATCGTATCTGACTCGGAAGTAGGATCAACTGGAAGCAAGATGTATTTACTTGTAACGTAGGAAGCCCGCAATTACTATACACCGTACCATGGGGAACAATTGACCCCACCATACCGTTTAGTCTGGTTTGCATTCCCAAAACGCAACACCATCGCGAACGCGTTTCCCTCACAGATTATTTTCAATCTCGGAAAACCGACTTACAGGTTATTACACTTGATATCTTTGTTTACGCTTTGTTTACGTTTAAGTCGTTGAAATGCTTTGAACCGCCTCGAACATGCCAAATATATTTATTCCCCGAATTGTTTCACGTTCTGCCATTCATGGCCTGTTTCTAGAAATTTTGCTACAATTTTCTCTACATCGTTTCCCTGTACGAAGTAAAAGTAATTATTTCAGGCAAATAAACTTGATCCGGGATAATTAAATATTGCATTTTTAGAGCTCCAATTTTCAAACATATTTTCGATTATACAGGACGACTGACAGATCTGGGTACAGTTGTGATTCGTTTCTCTTATTGCAATCGGAAAAAAATCTCTAAAACACGAATTTATTCAGACTTCAATATATTGAAACTTGGCATTACCTACAGTTCTTTTAACATTTTAGTTTCTCTAAAAAATTTAGAATACCTACAATTAAGTATACGTACATACGTATGCGTATTAAGTACATACGCACACAGTTATGTTCCTTTATCTACCCAACCTACGATCACATATTTTCATGCACACTGTGTACAAATGATACTAAATACACTTTAACGTTTAAGCTCACCGAGCTACAGATGAAACGTCAAGTCGCAAAGTGGTGTCAAACTGCTTCGTTATTTGTAACAGAAATCAACCAACGTCAACTGGAAACTTATTGAAGAAATAACTTCCATACACCCTTACATCGTAGCTCAATAGCTTCGAACACAATTCTTTTCGCTCGACCGTCATATAGTTGGCAGAGGCGTACCAATGTTGTATCGAACGATCGAAGAAAGAATACCTGGCCCCGCGATATGACAGGTGTCACTGTAAACGATGTTCTTGCGTTTCACACGGACGAGGAATCGGTGGTCGAAGCTACGTACACACTTTTAACTGGAGCAGAGGGAAACCACGATTACCAGACCCGGTCACAGGGGAACGATCGGCCAATTCATCATGGTATGCTTCGGTACACTCTGCGTGCACCAGTAATATGCTAAGAGCAACGAGTATCTTCATGCCGTGTTGCAGGATTGCGGCACCGCAACGCCTGTCATGAGTTACGACGAAAAAGAAACCGCATAATACTTAATTCCTTAATTGCTCGACTTTCTCATGCCGGTTTGGGCAAGAAATGTTTGCAAATTTGCGAGTATTGCGCCTACTCGATAGCAAGCAAATGGAAGAAAAAAAGATGTAAATAGAACTGGGTATTATTGTCGTAAGAAAAATGTTCCCGATTTCATTCGATTAGGGATGTGGAATCTATAGCAATTATGTAAGAACATCGTTGCACGAATTTCATGGTACATAAAATTTGGATACTAATTGCAGACGGCGAGGAAGTTGAACAATGCAGTACTTGTTGAATTTTTAATGACGACACTCCGAAGTGGCGCACCGAACTTAATATTGCATTTGATGAGTTACTGTACTGTGCTCCTAAACTTTATAATTTGTTCTTGCCTATTGGAGATATTCCACAAATGCTGTTGCAGATAAAAATTGAATACCCTCGTTTGCTTGACTACTATAACAAGTTGGAAATTTCTGAAAAGAATGAGCTTGGGCACTGGTTAATTGAGCCAGTGCCTTACTTTAAATCTGATACTGTAGAAATGTACTTAAAGCAATACAATACGAAATATGTGATTCGTGGAATAATATATTTGAAACTTCAAGGATGGATTCAACACCCCAGATTAGCATGAACAGAATTTTTAGGGTATCCACTGCTGTTTGCATTCGCGTAATCATTAGTTTAGTATACATCATTATTTTATATTTATATTATCATTATTAATGATTACTATAAAATATACCATATATTTACATTTGTATTCTTACATTCTTTTATTAGCGATAAAACGAACTCGCTCTTTCAGAAGAAGGAATCCAAATTAATTAGATGAAGGAAATGAATGCAGGCATGCACCACTATAAGTTAACGAAATAAAAGGTGAAAATTTCACAGCAGTGCGCCACGATGCTGCAGTGCCGTCGGAATTATCGCTAGATTGCTTGGATTTTCTCCTTCGACGCGGTTACCAACAATTGTGTTGCTAATATTTCATTCTTGACGTAATCTATGTATTCGCACCAATAGAATATTGTTTACGACAAATAACATGTTCTACTTTTTAAATAATACGATATGACTAATATTTAATTAAATAAAGCCGTTATCGTTTGGTTGAACTTTGTATAATCTTCAAAGCTTCCTACTATTCTTATAATGCAATCAGTACAGATATTGTGCAGTATCAATCCGCGATTCGTTTTGTAAAATAAAATCGAAAGTTATAAGGAATAATCAACGTCGATCTGGTTGCTCTACTGGAAATATGTTTGCAAGCGTACTACCTTAATTACTGTTAATTGAAACGGTGTTACTGCCAGGCACGATAAAACAGTTCAAACGTTAATACGATACGCGGAAGTGCCTTTTCTTTTACGTAATTAAACCTTGATATTCTTGCAAAATAAATCGTTTGACTGTGTTTCAAGTACTTTTATTGCCTTTAATTAGAGGAGCCAGTTAACGGCAATCTACTTTGTTTGGCTTTATAGGTAAGTAAGTTTAAAGAAGCATTTCGAACATTTCTTTTTTTATTAAAATTGACGATTTCCAATAAATGAAAGTGCTTTGTTTTTAAAGAGATTGAAAACATGAATACTTTTGTTCCAATTTCTCTGCATTGTGTACATATGTTTCTTAATTCTATGTATCTTTACACTCTTTTATTATAATTTTGCTTGTCTGAAATAATTTTTTGATGCTATATTTCTTTATTTGTAGTGCCAACTATCCTAACAAAAATTTTCCAAATTGAACACATTCAATACGTCCTCGTTAACAAGCATATGTGCAAAAATATTTATTTCCGGTCAGAATTGCAAATAAAATACTATATGGTTGACGTGAAACAGGTGGAATAAATTTCGTGCCCGACACACAAATGATTCAACATATTTCTACCTGCTACGTAAAATGATCGATGATCAGAACGTACCTATGCATGTGCGTATTTACAAAAATTACATCCGAATATTTTAAATATTCTTGCATTTTTCCGAATGTTGTTGTTATCGTTTCGGTAAAATCGAGTTCTACAATTTTCTCGTCCCGTGCCTGCCGATAGAACTTAATGTTCGCCATTAGGCGCCTTATCTTCGGAATATTCTAACCGGAAGCACGGCTACGAGCTACTGGAATAGCTGCTTTGAACGCGTAACTACACTGTTTTTACCACGTACGGCGGTGGCCGCGGAAATTTTCGTCCGTATGCAATCGAATTGCCCTCGAAGGGTTTTGTCTTCCCGTTTCCTGCCTCGCGCAGTCGCCGGCAATTTGTGACCTCGCGCACAGAATATTCTAATAGAGCGTTCTCGTAAACGGCACAGAAACTAGTTGCACGAACAAAAAATATGCATTTTGCGTGACGACCGGTGGTACGATTTTTCAACAGCGACGATTCAACTTGATACATGGCTATCACTCCCAGAGAATATATCTTTTAATATTGAAGTTCATGCTAATATCGAAGTGTGCCTTCAATATTTGTAATAATTATATAAAAACGCATATTTTCCTATTATTCCTCACAATTTGTGCACAGACACCTAGAGCTATTGAAGAAGAAAATTGAATAAATTATTGAAATTAGAAATACCGCTTTTTTGTGAGTTTCAGCTATGTCCAAAAAACGTGCAGGGATATGTGGAATGCGCATTTCAAAGAAAAGAACTTCAGAAGGAATTTGTTCCGTGCATTAGGGATCCTGCGTCTTATACACTACAGGAGGTAATGGATCACCTCATTGTACATGCTCAAAGTGCTCTCCTGCTTAACAACGACCTCCTAATGCATTTACTGCGTCCATAACCACGAAATGCACGTGGGAACCACCGTCTAAGAATACGTACATGTATATGTATATTAATTTGTCATATTTTCGTTGATAATCTTGAGAACGAAATAAGCGTAAGTCGATACGCATAGAGAATGTTTCGTTTCGCGACGAAGGCTGAAATATTAGAATAAAGGAAGTATTTCCTTTAACACTGATGCCCCTTTGAAACTCTGTGACAACGAAAATTTCTTCTTCCGTGGAAAGCGCTACTTGCATAGAAATATCGAATGGAGATAAATCGACGTCTGGATGCATAGGTCGTGAAAATGTGTGAAAGTTTAAGAAAATGTAGATTCACAATGACAATCGATATTTTTCACTCGCCGAGTCATCAGTCCTCGCAACGGCAAAGTGTCGCATCATAAATCTTCCGCTGCGTTTTCCTGACGTGCATTATTCGTCATGCAACGATACGACTTCGAGGATCTAACGACAAAATGCATCCTACATGTATGCACGGCATATTTCATAACTCGACGACAGACAAATTCTCCGAAAGCTGACGGAAGACAAAGTAACAATATGTGAATAGAAAATTGAGGCCAGCTGTATAAAGTGTTTCGTTACCAGTTTCTCCATGTGCATAAAAGACGTCCGACCAGATAATTCCGTCATAAATGTTTCATGCAATTTTACGAGAACGCTTCAAATGTCTAAGAGTCTCTTCTCACGATTGAGGACCGTTTCATCGCGATACTGATATTCCATATCTTAAAGATCAAGCTTGCAGACCGGCGAACACGCAATTGTCCTGCGGCGCGCGTTAAAAGTAACGTTTTCGATTAATAAACGTCGATCGAGTCACTTACTCCGACAGTCACTCTCGCTTTCTTGGTTTCAGTTTGCGATCCACGAAATACCGCGTAACCATACGTTCAGACCACTGTGTACATATAGCGTATAATGTGGCAGTAACGTGGCCGATTCGTACCACTGATTACAATATTCAAATTTTCCAATCTCCATATGCACGCGTGTATACGCCGCCCTGCGGGGTTGCACGCGTGCGTGGCCAATGAAAACGAGCAACGCCTACGATGCATCGAATCTCAAATTCCCAGGTACAACATCACGTCAGCTACAGACTATCCAGTGCACGTGCGTTTTGCATTCGATTCCGTGGGAAATATCTTCGGCGCCCTGTGCACGAAGCTACGGTAGAAACGCATCGAATCCGAGAGGGTGTGCGTTGGGGGAGGAGGGGCGCTCGATTGAATCCCCCGTTGAAATTCGATTTACAATCAACCAAAGTTTATACATTGATCGGGTTAGCTGTCAGATTGATCAAACTGGAATGCGATTATTTGGCTTACCAATATGTAATATTTTTCATTAAGCTGATTGAGCGAAGAATGTGCACCCTACGGGGGGTTTTTTTTCGATAATTGTTTCCCGGGGTTCCCAGGTTTCATGTTGTCACCACCTTTGCGACGTTCGGGAAATTGATTTATACAGAACGGAAAAGACAGCCTCAGGGTTCTAAATAGATGGCTGTTTTATTTGCACGTGCAATTTTTATCAACGGAATATTTAAGCCAGAATTCGTCATTTCGATGTTATTGCACGTTTACTGCAAACGAGAATTAAATTTAAGATTCTACGATTAATTAGAATTATGCTTGCCAGCAGATTACAAATTATTTACGTTTAACGCAATGCTAAATAGTACTTCCGGTGGAGATTATTGTGATTGGTTCAGTTTTGCTCCTTGCTGTGGTAGAGGAGTAATCATTAGACTGCAAAATGTTTAATATAATATTAGGAAATATCGAGCAATGCTTACTTGCTAATTCATACAAATGCCTAAACAGACGAAGCGACGAAAAGGCAGTTTATATTTCCTTACAATCGCTGTAAACGTAATCCGTCCATGCGATTAAAACTATCCGATTCACGATTGGAACTTTCAAACTATAATCGCCGATATCATTAGCAACCTTGAATCGATATCAATGTGATACGTGTAAAAACTTTTCCATCCAGCGTGTGTGAGTGATCAAGTGACGCTACTAGAGAAACGGTGCACAGCCGTGAGAGTGCAAAGTGTGCGAAAGGGTTGGTGAGAAACCGCTCTAGGTTACAGAAGGTATGTGCAGTCGGTGGTGAGCGGGTAACTAGCAATTAGCCGAGATATTATCGCGATCGGCGATGCGCTCCGGTAAAATCTATCTATTATCGTTAGCTCTACTGCTGCCCATCATTCCAGCTCTCTCACGTGCTCCCACGAACCCCATCGTACTCCCATCTTTGGATGTGTGAAATTAATTGCCTTTCGTTCGAGACACCTGATCACTCGCGGCTTCTTTCAACGAACGTTTTCTTCTGCGCTTCACGTCGTTATCTACTTTCAAATGATTGCTGTTTCATTGCATTCAACATAATACTGCACTCAAACATAATATTGCGGATATTAATATCGGTTTACCTCCTCATTCACGTTTCGGCAAGGCATTCGAGAAGCATTGTCTAAAGTCTGAATGATATTCAATGTTACATAGCTGTGCTTGCCTGCTTCAAGTTTAATTGTCAACCGTATGATACCTTTATCTACTTGGATTGAAAAAGTTTGCTTGAATTGCTTCTGTATTATCTCCTTTAATCCTCTATCCATTTAAATCAAGTGAGAATCTCCGGTCGTTCATCAGCGGGGGCTTCCGATTCCGGAAACTTGGAAACTATTTCCTCAATCCTAGTATTGACCTATATGGGATAACTTTCTGCTATTTTATTTTATCCTCTCAACTCTCTAACGCTCTAATCTATTTAATATAAGGCACGTAATACGTATGGGTCGTTTCAGTGAACATTAATGTACCCTCATTAGCCACCAACAAAAGTATAATATAACAAATATTTATTATAATCTCAATTAAACGCGATTAATAAGAATCTTCATTCCATTGTACACCTCTAATTAACTTATTGAAGCGCGCATAGCAGCCCGCTGTTTCTCACCCCACAAATTAACATCTCTCTACATCGCGCTCAATACCGGAACAGAAATTCCTACACCAGATTCTTCTTCCAGCAAATCACTCCGCGGTGCAGTTTCTAAGAAACAAAGATCGGACTGCGATAAAGCCGCTAAAAGTCGCAGGAAGCAAACTGCAGTCCACTTGCGACCCCCTTCGCCCCCTCCGGGGTATTCTGCTCCGTTTGAACTACGTAGCCGGCGTGCGTGTAAGGGCTATTTATACCGATAGCGAGGGGACATGCAGGCAACCGAATAGCCTTGCCTCTTTGTAGGAGCCGGAAACAAAGCGGTCCTTTGACGGCCTCGTTGCACATGCGAGGCTTCCTCGCTCGCGCTGCGAAAAACGCCCACCGCGTGGCGTTTTCGGATGTGCGACGCGTTATTAAAGCGGAAGCCTGAAAAATGACGGCTCGTAGAAGTCCGGACAAAAGGTGTCGTTGGTGATTGCGCTGCCTTCCCCGCGGCTGAACGAAGATGGGAAAGGTGGCAGAGTGTGCGCGAGCTGGCAATACACAGGCGAGGGGACAACCGCGGGGACGTTGCCGGCGACGACGTCGATGACGGTGACGGAAATGCGGAGCTGGAAACGGCGGGCGACGCACAAGTAGGTAAAGGGAACGAGTGCTGGCGGGACTCGCTTGAAATGGCACGACACGGTGCCGAAGGTTGTTGTGTCGGGGAATAAAAGTTACCCGGCAGCCAGCGGGGAAACGCTGCGACCCTTTTCCTCTTCAGCTGTCTCGTCGTGCGTGTTTTTATCCCGACATCGCGCGTGCCAGACAATA
The DNA here is from genome assembly GCA_948146005.1 of Nomada fucata. NCBI lineage: Eukaryota > Metazoa > Arthropoda > Insecta > Hymenoptera > Apidae > Nomada > Nomada fucata. The sequence goes on along the minus strand of OX411275.1, from coordinate 7,884,999 downwards.
GCGTGCCACTCCTTAAGCGAGTCCACAAACTGGTTGATCGGTGGTTTGATTGGGCCGACGGTCGATAGATAGCAGAGATAACAGGGTTTATTGGCAAGGGGTGTTTCACGTGACGGGAAGATGAGAACTTCGGGGTACCTGACAGAATTCTTGAGGTTCGCGGTGGATACGCGGAGGCAGTGAAACCGAGTACTGTTTGCGGGGGGTCAGTTAACTTTCCTCTTTGAGAACGGTATCAATATGCTTCAGGTAACGGGTTGGAGTGTTATTCGTCGAAATTGTTTGGCTGCTAAGCAGATCTGACTTTGTGGTAATAGATTTTTTAAGACGGAAGCATGGAGGAGATTTGAAGGGAAACTTGTTTTTAATGGACCACGTTTTCATGAGCAGATTTATAATGTAGCGAGTTTTAAATATACAGAGCGTCTGTGGGTTCTACGGACAAACGTCGGCGCATTCTGTGCCCGAAAATGGGACAAAAAATGTTATACGAAAGTCGACTAATAAGTCTATACTATAAAATTATAACGCGAATTGAAATATCACGCAATTTTCCCGAGCAGCCAGTAAAAATATTGTTTTAAGTTTAAAGCGTGAAGCTCCTACTTTCGCCTACCGTCTAACCATTTTTCGCTACGTAGTTTCCGATTCATGTATGTACATAACGGGTGCGAAAGTAAGCATGCTTTTTCGTTTCCAAATTTTTCCAAATTCGATTTTCATTTTCATTTTCATTGCTCAAATCGCCATGGATTTGAAGATTGAACTAGGCAAGTGGTTGGCAAAGGATCTGGAAAGTACAAATAATTTTGTTTGCATTCAATATATTGTTGCATTATATTGATCTCGATGCGTGGCTATTAAAATGCCTATGCATTCGAACTACGAAACTTTCCTCCTGCGTCTTTAATCGTACGATAGACAGGAGGTGAACAAATTTGATTCGTCTTCCGGGCATGCGAGCATGAACCTTGTAATAGTCATTGCGTGAATTATCTTAGGCAAAGCGTGCGACGCTTATGGCGCAAGGTAACGTAATTGCAGACTGGCGTTGATTAACGTTGCCGATCGAACGTGCGTCACTGATCGATCGTGCCTCTGATCGATACACGCACGTCGATCACCGCGCCGCGCGTTCAATCTTCCTTTAAACTAATGCAATTTTCCGCCCCTGTACCTTTCCGGTGTATTCACAACCTAACCGTACATTCGCGACACTAATTTGCATCGTCTGAATCTGAATACAAAAGACGCTGCCCAAGAAAATGTCAAATTTATCGACACAGATACGCTCTTGTTCGTATCGATATAGTCCACGTATGTCCGATAGCAATGTTACTTTATAGCGATAAAATTCTATTTGCAATATTTAAAGCTGACAAAGCGAAGAATATTTTCGAAAAATAGAAATGATTGAGCACGAGCAGATAGAAGACATCAGGATTTGGAAAGTAGAAGATTCTCGAACTCCGATTTGATCTGAGATTGGTCCTATAATTTCTACGTTCATTGTTCTAATATATTTTCGCGCTCTAGTATTAAGTTCGTGATTTTTATACTTATTTAGATTTATATACATTTCTGTGTTTACAACTCTGCTTGCGACTATGAAGTTTTCCTATACTGGAAACAATTATGTACGTACATACTTTGGAACCCTGTGACACTCGAAAATGTTGCCGGAATGCATACATAGAATGCTATTGAATCAAACGCTATGGGGCGAACTGAATTCTGATTGGAATGCCTGACGTTTTGTTTCTAAAACACTTTGCACCGTAATTTATAATGCGAAAACGTCGATGTTATATTGCGCAGGCGATAGTATGCGTAGCACGCGTTTGTCAATAAATCGTTCCGAAAATTGGTGACAGAGACGTGTTTCGAACGCGAACTGAAAGAACTTCGTTCGAAATATGGTGGAATGTTCTGAGTGCAATGTCAGGAACACGTGTTGCATCCTGGGTTTGGTGTAGCAGTTTCGTCTGCGCAAGTTCGTTCAACGTGGCCACATTCATATCATTCTTGCCTGCGGTTTTCGTTTATTGTGCGAGGGTTCTTTGTTCTCTTTGACAAGTGCTTGCTGTTTTATCTTTTACCGCAGTGCATGTTCATACGAATCCGAGCATCAAACCGAAGCAATACACCGCGTTTCAATTGTTCGTGGCCGTACTACCATTTATCACAGTTATTCTACACGGTGTTGAAAAAAAAATAACACGTCACTGCTATCGTGGATCAGTTCTACACTTTGGTTTCGTAGAAATTATTGTAAGAAATGTGCCGCAAAATTGTTTCACTTTCTGATCAATCCCAGAGAATATCGTGACATGTATGTATAACTATTTCGATATCAGTAAATCTGCGTTTAACTTTAATATTTTATTTACTGTGCTCTGTTTGCGAAAGGATATGTTGCCATTACCATTATAGTAATTTGTACGTATCGAATTGAAAATGATGCTGTCTGCAACAACAAATTCATTTTTAAAGAATTAAAGAACCCTTCAATACTCAAACCTCTATTGCTTATCGAACCTATTTACGCCCACGTGGAAATGCATACCTAAGCGAAGTGAAAGGCAGCGTAATTGTACTTGGCACAGAGAATTAGGAACCATTCGACATCGCGTCTAGTATAAATTTTCAGAAATAGCATGTCCGATCGAAATATTGCCGTGGTAATATCAACGCCATCGTCTCAAAGTAGAACAAGAACGATGTCGAACAACGTCGTCGTCGATATGTCTTTGATACGTGATATCTCGAGAATTCTCATGGTCTTCGTTCAATTTCTCTTGTACACTCGTATGCGAGAGAATTGCTTGTGGTTAAACATAAAACGAAAACAAATGCATCGTGTTCGCATAATACTTATGGATATGTTAACCGGATGTATCGTAATATCAAATAAATTTGATAAGACAGAATTATTAATTGTCTGCTTTACTTTATCGTATGCCGTATGACAAAGTTATTAACACATGTATATTTCAAGTTCTCTTTCCAATAGCTATATTGCTTCATTTGATATGCAAGAATTAATAGTTAATAATATATTCTACATTAGTAATGCATGTACGTATATATTTTAGTTATATCTTAATGGAATTTTATTAAGCTTACTGCTACAATATTATTTTGTCACGAAAATAGATTACAATTAAGTTGTTCATTGTAAATTCAATATTTGAAAAATCGAAGTAATTGCTATAATTCTACTTGCAACAACTGACAGTTGTAATTGTAACGTTCTATTGTACATGTTTTTGCTGCGGATATATCTGGTTTAAAAAATGCAGACCATTATAATGATACAAATGAAATGTTTCGATTAAATTATTACACATGCAGTACTATTTATATTTCTGTTCACAATATTCGTTGCTTTTTATATGCTTCTCCATTATTATTACAGTTTTATTACAGATATATTGTCCCCAACTATGCCACTTCTGACATTCATTGCAAATCAAACGGATTTGAATAAATTTATAACCGCAGCATTTAATTAATAACAATTAATCATACTATATATCGACACCACTCTGAGGCTATTAATGAATTTCTTGTTCCTCTGCGAACGTTTCGATTGTGACGTGTATAAATTCCGTTTCATCATTCCACCTTTGCTACGTAACATAGTTTCATTAAGTTTGACAAGCACGCACCACGAGTACGGAAAGAACTATTTCGCACAATGCATGAACTAAAACCAGGTAGAACCACGAGGTAGCCTCAAAGGTAGTCGTTGAAGTACGTGACCACGCAATAAAGAACATCGGCCGACCGTAAAATCGTGTTCGCCAACTTTATCCGCCGGATCGTTCCCGTGAAAACATTGCAGGGTACAGGCCATAAAAATTTCTTTGCGACGTTTCTCGCGTCACGGATAAGCCATCTCACGCCAGTCGAAAATTTAAGGAAACGTAACCATTCTGTATCCTGCCCGAATTCCACGCGAGATAATAGTTTTATCTCTTCGCCATGCACACTTCCGCTTTTCTTTTTCTTCGTATTCTACGCGGAATTCATTTCTCCGTGATCCATAGCAAACGTGATAAGATTTGAATGCTCCAAGATGATTTCTGACGCTTGGAGATATTAGTGTTAACCTCGACTCGCAGTAACTATAACGAACGTCGGGAAGGGTTTTCATAAAAATGATATTGCCTGTAGAAGCTGCAGTACAATTCTTCTATTTATATTCGAAGTGTAATAATTTGGGAGTGATAATTATATTGTTGAAATAACGAAACACTAGATTTCTATTTCTTCTTGTATATCATTGAGAGGTTCGTGGAAGTTGCAGTAGTAGGTTGCCATACAAATTTTTAAAATGATTTCCCGCATCTATGCTGCGGGCTTTTCCTCTGTTTAAGTTAATTGCAGTTAATAAGTATATATTGATACGCGTGTAGCCCTTCGAGAATAGAGAAATTTCTGTTCATCAACATTTTAGTCTGCAGAACAGTGGATATGCACATTTTGCATTTCACCAACTGCGCCATCACATCGTTGACAAATTGAAAGGAAAGGTAAAAGCGGACTAACGATTGCTTCCTCATCAGAAGAAAGGAACAACGAGAAGGAAGAGTAAAGTCCATACAGACACCAATGTAGTGCTTTCAGCACAATTCCAGTTAGTAGATATCTTACCCAACACAAATCTTCAGGACAGTAGAACCGTCTTCGTGAGAACTTACGGGACAAATCGTCTGTCAACAGATGCATTGGATCGTGTGTATTTAGAGTGGTCACGAACGAGATTACAGGTCAAGGAAATAAACTTGTAACGCGCGAGGTTGCTTAATGGTCTTGTGTATCGCTGCCGCAGTAAACGCGTAGTCGCACCACTAACGGGACGTCAACTCCGACTAAAGGATGTACACCCCGTAACAACGTGACGAACACTGTAATTTTCGGAAGTAAAGGAAGGCTAACAAAGCGGTCTTCCCTTCGGAAACTCGAAAGCAGAACTAATTTATCAAGGGGGTAAATTGCTATAATAAATACGGGGATACTTTTCCCCGGTTCGCTAGAAAGTTTTCGCGGCCGGTTTATGATAAAGCGTTACTTGCGCTCCTCTCGTGTACCACGAGACTTTTTTAATTAATTCAATTTTATTGATCGTTGCTACGAATACTTATCCTTTTCGTTATCGCAGGAATTTTTAATTGCATTGCCTCTGTCGGTTTCATGCACTGTAGACGTATCTAGAGTAGGTAATTGGAAAACATTGTCGCGAGCAGATATCCTTGAATGTATGGTAGGATTTCATAGATAATACGTTGTGTAACCGTAAAACCACGGAGGTGAGGAAAAAATCTATAGTAAAAATTGTTTAAAGAAGATATAAACGCGGGCCTCTTATGGCCGTAACGATACTGCCGCCCGTAGTGTCACTTACGAGATAAAACGATCGTCCCTATATTTTTACGACATGACATTTTTCTATTTATTTGGTAATAACAGTTCCTGAAGCTAGTGCAAAAGACCTATGGCACTGCTCTAGTTAATATGGTTAATACACAATAATATTTCCTTACTTGCAAAAGTCTTGTAAAAATCTTGTAAATTTGTAAAATGTATGTGACATTCGTAAAAGGAGTCGATTATATATTTTTTTTTAGTACTCGTACATTCCGTACATTCATTTAATAATTTCCTAAATCCCATTTAATAATGTACATCGAGTGTCAAATATTCTTATTGCTCTAAAATCAAAGCCTTTCGTCATTAACAGTTTATCGATCGCTGTTTTGTCATCCTACTCATCTGTATCCCGCGATTCTTTGATGTTCTGCAAGAAGTAGGATGATGTTTGACATTAACGACCAATTTCCCACGTGTCACCGGTATTGTGTTCCTAAACCCGGCGATCATCGATATCGGTGTCTCATTATTCGATGGACGACCACGTCACGTTTCGCTATCTACGAAATCTCGATATTGTGCTTTAGAGTTCAAAGCCCTATAATATCAGCGTCTCATCTGGCGATGCTTGATTACGCTACGTCTCGTCTCCTGTAAGATGTCGATGTATTGTTTAAAAATTGAATTCGAACCGTATTGGCAGCGGTGTATTACTATTATAATGAACACTGGTAACATAATGTGATAAAATTCGGGCATAAGTATTATGTAGTTACTGGCACTGGTATACTATTCAATTATAATATGTTATATTACTGCTCCTTGGTTAATGCCATGTTATAATCTTGACGCCTCATTGGCTGGCGATCAATTGTAATGGATGCCCCTGTTCTCAAATTATAATATCGTGATCTGAATTCTATGGTTTAGCAATGACCATGCATTAGCGTTTCAATGGCCAATTCGGTTATGTTTCGCTGCCTGTACACCATTTGTATTGTGAGTGTAGCAAACGAAGTTGAAATAATGCGTCTCTGTGTTATTAATTTAAAGCTTCTGGAATTAGATGGTAGTCAACGTGGCTTATTTGTACGAATTAAATTTCTCGAATTTCTACTTTATAATTGAAATATCATATATCAATCACACCGTTGTGTAACACTGCATGTCAAATCTTCGAAATATAAGGAATGTTATCTGTATATAATATTGTACGATAAATATAACTCTATTAATAAAATACAGTTTACATACAAATTACAAATAACACATCATTTGAATGAATGATGGGTAAAACGTGTATCATATCAACATCTTTGAATTTAATGGAGATTCCAGACAGCCTTTATCGCACCACATTTTCCTACATATCACGGAGTAATAGCCCGAAGCGTAATTTATAGGTGTGTTTATTAAACACGTCCATGGAGCAACCTATTTCTATTGTAGAAGCTCTCTTCAGCGTAATATGTAATACAGGCGGGGCAGCGTTGCGTAATCCAGCCGATAACATTGATTACTGGAGGCGGTGAAACGATTTTCCCCCGGGTAAATCTACGAAGTAATATTTATTGATCAGCGCTCCGCGGATCTGTAATTCCATCGTGTCTCTTTCACACGCAAACGTATGCAATGTAGCGTAACATTTGCGAAGGTATACGTCGGGGACTTAGGAAATTATTAATTGAAATCTACAGTGATTTTTCTTGGATCACTTGATAATTTATGTGTCTGGCGAATCACTTCTGAATTTCCACGATTTTTCTACATGCATACGTAGGCACATATCTGTGCTCAAGTGGAAAATGTATGCTTACGCTGGCAGAACTGAGAAATCATCAATTACCCTCGTTTGAAATTAGTTGTAGCATTTATGTAAACTGAGTGACTAGTCCAATTTGTTAAAATTGACAGATTATATTTTACTGTAAGCGTAAATATGCCCAGTGTGTACCAAAGAATGAGATTCTATCCCTTTACAATAGAAAAATCGTACACTGTGACTACAATAATTTATTATATTTCACTCTTTTAATTAATGTTAAAATTATACCCTGTGAATGGAAGTGATATATTTTCCTAAAAAATTGTAACGTGCCCCAACATTCGTGTATTGAATTTCGGAGAAAATTTAAGGAATAAGTACTTTCGTCTTGCCCTTTTCACCGAAAAATCACGGTTGTCATTAATTATCGCTACAAGCGACACGCTTTAATTACAGGTATTAGGTATGCCCATAAAGTTTTCCATGTCAGATAGAATTATCAGATGTCAACGTTACTGGTAGGAAACGCAGTCATCGCTGCTAAACGAGCTTTAAATCAGAATGACGAATGGACCACACGGCGACGTTCTCGTAAACGTTGATCGGCTGGGTACGCGTATGGTTCAATCAATCATGGTAAAGCATCGATTATAAGTGCCGAAAAAAATGGATCAGGATGTTACCAAGTTCAAAGTTGTCGTCAAGAAATTTTCAATTTAGAGTATTACTTTGGCAGGAATTTCTACACTTGCTATGTTAAGATAAGGTAAGTATAATATTATACATCTCGGTTTTGCTTTGGGAAAAAGTTATTATCTATTTAATGCTACTTTCTTAATAATTCGTGATACTAAGATTATCAGGTAATATCAAATAGTGCATCAACTGACAATATGTTAAGTAATTGTTTAAATTTCAATTTGTAATTATAGAAAATTAGAACATTAATTTGTGTATATTACTTATGCTCTTTTATTCTGGAGACACTTTCTCATGGAGTTGGTCTTCTTCATGACGCTTCTACTACACATTCTCCTTACTTCCTACTTTATCTACTTTATATTAAGATCGGGTTCGCTTTCGTCCTTTTGTCTCCTACCTATTTTATTTCGATCGTTAGCAAAATGAATCGCATTTCATATCGGTATTTCATTAAACCCTCTCTTCATTGCTGTTCGCGAAGCAACGTTCAGTCTCATCAACAAATAGCTACGCTTCGATTGAACATCATCGATGCAGAAACTCTTCGAAAAGAACAGAGACAGTGTTTTCCTCGATCGCTACACGCCGGGGGCGAACCTTTTCATCGCTTTAACGAGCTTGCCTTCCTTTCTGAAGTTTATCGAATTCGTTGTCGCCCATCGTCAAAGAGGAACACCCAAACAGAAAGGTATTTCAAGCGTGTGATTAAGTAGGGGTGGCAGGTAGGAATGACACTGTGCTATGATGTTCCTGTAGGTGGACGATCGTACAAGAATTTCTATCAACTTTGCGCATCAGCATTAGACTCTCGGAAATACAACTTAGATTAGATTCTAAAGTATTATAATCCACTTTAGGCACTGCTCTACAGAAGGGAAGTTTTACTTGATCGGTTGATGTCTGTGAAATTTGTTTCACGATAGTTTGTGAATTAGATATGTTAATGACTGCATTATCGTTGCCATTATTATTATTATTATGCTTATTTAAATGCCACTATACATTGTCTTTTCCTACAAGATGGCATAAGCGAGCTTACGAAGGACCGTAATTAATAGCAGTTATAAATAATACAGTTTTTACAGCAATAATTCAAATTCAATTAACACCATACGGTCGATTAATTGAAGAATGCTTCTATTATTTCTCGCGCCTCTGTATGTGCATAAAACTGTAAGGGAAGGATATATAATTTTTGCAGCAGACAACGACGAACACTAAAAATGTCGAGCACTTATAATGATATTCCGCACTGCATAATAGAATAGTCTAAAAATGTTATGAATTATTAAGTAAATACCAAGTTGAACGTACAAGTATAAGGCATAATTATTACGTGAAACGTCAAAAGAATATTGAGAAGCTGCTTAAAGCTTTATCATCTGTTGGCCCAAGTGCACAGTTGAATGACGGTGGCGCATAAAACGAGACAAGTAAATTAATTACCTATATTTGGAGAGTTCTAATTAAAGTTCTTGGAGCTGTTTATGGCATGAGCAGCGGTACATAGTCGCGTATATGTGACCGCGTTTAGTTGCTGGTCGTGTGCGTGGCGAACAGTGCTTTGCATGATCACGTTTAACAGCCTTGCCTCGCTTCGGCTCATGAAACTAGCGAGATAGTTTCGAACCTGATAACGCGGATGTTGCTCTTTTAATGCCAACCTGTTAACCTTCACGTATACTACAATGTGATAAAGTGGTTATGATTTGTCCCCAGAGTTGAGATGTTCCATAGAAATTGTTGTTTAAAAATAATTCAAGTCTTGGCGAATACCTAGTACATATTTCACAGTTTTCTATTGATGTATATTTAGCGCCTGCGGCTTTGCTGAATTTAATAAAATTATTATTAGAGTTTCTACAAATATTAAGCGGTACTTTTATGCCGGGGTCCGCAATGAAATTCTGTCAGGTATATCGGATCTTATGCATATGTCAATTAATCTTATATTAGAGTCCTATGCGCGACAATAAATTATCGATTTCGATTGGGATGCAATTAGATAGGGAAATTGAAATTATTTGAAAGAAAATGGAATTATCTCCGTATCTTCGAGTTCATATAATGCGATGAATCTACTGAAGTTCATTCCAGCTTTAATGTAAATTTGACGCGTACCTAATCTGGACTTAATTCACGCTTTATCCAGATTTAACACAAAGCCTGGACCTAGCCTTAGTATCTAACTAATGCAGACGTAATAGAGTTTTAACTTGCGTTTAATGCAAGTTTCATTATTCTCCACAAAAAATTTGCCTTCCCCTTCGCATATGTATTACAGTTTGCACAGTTATAGGCGTCCAATTTGTTGCTTCAATTCCCACTCTTTAATTCGCATAAAACTTCTAGCATTTCTTCGACAGTTTAAATCAAATAATTTAACACTACTCAATCGCTGCTACAAAAATGAAACTAAAACTATTAGAAACTATTCGAAAAGATCAGAAACAAAAGAATATAAACGGAAAGCTTCGATAGCACCATTAATTCTGCGTAAATTACACAGTCCTCGATATCAATAAAACTTCAACACATTCCCCAAATGAATTGAAAAATCTGAGAGCAAGTGCGCCGAAAGGGAACACAAGTATCAACGCTCGATCTTCTTCCCCGTCGAATTATACCCGAGAAAATAATGTTTCGCGTCGGAGCAATTATTCGAAGGTAACACGAGCCAATTTAACTTCTTTAATTTTCCCAGAAATTTCACCATAGAAACATAAGGATCGTACGGTTCACAGGAATTCGCCAAACGTATTTCAGTCCACCCCTATCCGCCCCGATTTCTAGCTATCATCCCCCGGTTGTGCCCGCAACAACCCTTTCGCCGAGCAAACCTCGCACCTGTCGTCGCTCACCGACGGAATGGGTTTCGCTCGCCGGCTAATCTAGCCAGCTCTAGGCCGAGGAAAATTCGATAGCTATATAACGTGCAGGCGATTATCGATCGTTCTGATGTCCCATCGTATGGTCTCGACGCGACTCACAAACCGGTAATTCGGCCACGCGAATCCCTGCTGGCTGGCGGTTAAATATCCTCGTCTAAATGATCCAACTCACGGATGTTTCGTAAAAGATCGCGCGAGTATGCGAGGTCAGTACACTTGTTGGAATTGCCAATTTATGCCGGTCACCCTGTCTTTGACGAAAGACGAACGTGGCCGAATAAAGAGAACGATGGTTGCACGCGAGGGAAATTGAGGCCTTTCGCAAATGGCGAATTCTGTTAGCAGTTGCAGTATTTCGCTAGTGAAGTCGGTGTAACCTGAGATAGGATACAAAAGGATCCTTGTCATGCTAATTGGTCTGTGCTCTGGGCCGATGGATTGAAGGGCTTTAGGTCAGACTGAAACGCTTCAGCTATAGGTATCGCGCAGTGCAAATTCCTATATATCCTGGGGAATAATTATTGATACCATTTTACAGTCGCCTTCTGATATTGAGGATATTCTGAATTTGCCTGTGCCCGAACAACTATTACTATAGTTCTATGTTTTCATTTTATTCCAATTAGATATTTTCTCGATTAACAACGTATGAGAACTTCAATTTCGAGTATGAAGTATACGCATATTGTGTAAATGTATTAAAATGTTATTTCTGTGCATTAGAAGTTTAATGCGGTTTTCGTGCAATATAATTTACAGCAAATATCTGAAGGCGAATATAATAATAATAATAGTCATATAATAATAATAATAGTCATAATTTTAAATGGAAATAATACGTACAAATACCTTTACGGTCTCGAATACTTGGTGTTTTGCTGAACTAATTATTAGGTAATTAGTTTAATAAATTCAGGGGGTAATAAACGTAACGCAATTATAAAAGTCTATTGTGGTTAGGATACATATTAGTTACTTAAGTGATTCATTTTGGGCTGAATGTTTAGCCCGCTTGGCATTGAATTTGCCTTTATTAAACTAATTGGGTGGGCTAACAATTATTTCTCGAACGGGGCAATAAATTACAGGTAGAGTGACTCGCGATTAATGATCGTGTAATATAAAACACGATCCCAATGGTAAAAGCAGTTGTACCATTTTTATGGTTTCATGTGGGAATCAACCACAAATTTATCCAGACGTAATTACCTGACCTACGTTATTGCACCCAGATGAATTCATTGCTGACAATCTTCAATACTAGTAGAAATTTTTACTTTCTCAAGTGTTGAACTAACTATCGTCGTACACGTACACATTCTTTGCTCGCACGATAATCGCCGTGTTTAAAAGAAAGGTTGGTTTTATGGGATCATAAAGGTTGCTCCACTAGCAGGCCAAGAGCGAAACGTTCTCTCCTCATCGTTTTTACTTTCCCTTCTCCAACTCCATTTACTTTATTGCCGTTTTGTCTCTCAGTCCGATTGGTTCGATCAGATCTCCGACTAGTGGATTCTAAAGATTCGCGTTGCAATCAGTGATTCTCGTCTTCTTGTAATCAGGAGTAAATCATTTCGCGTAAAAGTTTTCGTCGCGGCAGTTGTGCCTCAACACGTACAACACTCTATAATCTAGTGTTCCATTAGACAGTTTCATAAATCCACCATGTACCCCAGTGTCTGGCTAATATATCTTTTCGAACAATAGAAATCCAACATCTCCGTGTCTACCAATTTATCAGAGAACTTTATCTTCGTCGAGTGTACTGCAACAGCATCTAACATGCTCCATATGCACATATACCGGCGCGGGCCACAAGTATACGAGAGACTAAAACTTTCTATATCTGTAGCGAGTTCGGTTCCCTTCAGTCTGCAGTTACTAAAAAAGAAATATCGCTAATGGCTGATAAGTACAGCCACCAAAGTTTACAGTTACATTATACGAATTGTATTAATATAAATGGAACACGGTATATAACAACCGTGAAGACAGTCAATATAATAATTCGAGGCGAGCGATGAAATGGTGCGAGATGTTTAAAGAAAACGATTAACATACAGTGAAGCGATTCACATTTGCACTATACATCAATAAATAACGATAGAATTATCCAAAGTCACGTCGCGACGCGTCGTCCTATTAAATTCAACGAATAAATGCAAAACGAAAGGCCGTGCGAAAAACTCGTCATCAACAGCAATTTCAACAATTGTTTCCCCGATTACAATACCCCGGAAAAGAACAATAACCGGCGACCCAACAAATAGCCAAGCGCAACAGGGGCACACCGTCGTCCTTGCTCGTCTTCCTGCAAATTGACTGTCCGTAAGGGGAAGACGTCGATGTGGTCCCCGAGCAGCCGCAAAACTGTAGTCCGTCGACAAACATGTAGGCCAAGCTGGTGGCATGGGGACGAGAATTTATCTGGCTTGAAAAGGTAGCAGACATGGCTGTTCACATACGGTGAACATCGTGGCAATAAGCCACGACCCTCCCGGGAGTTGACGTAATTTCACCATAACTCCCGCGCGGTGTACCTTATAATTAAAGTGGCGGACAGCTGCAAGATATCGAGATTTACGATCGTCGATCGAGGGAACCGTCTCGTTACCGAGTTAAGGACGGATCGTGTATGGCGGGGCGAACGGAAAAACTCGTTAGTGGCGGTCCAGGCAAACGAAAATCGTCCCGACTAGATTATATGAATCAAAGTCACGTCGGCTTCGATGAAGTGGCAAAGGAACGGGATTGTAGTAATTAAAGTGGTAACGAAGTTTACGTTGTTGGGCAACGACGCGTTGCGGCGTGAGGAATTGCAGTTTTTTTTAATGGATTCGGATGATCCACGGTTTTGAAAATGGGATAGTAAGATGTAAAAGGGAAAGTAAAATGGGACATTGTGGGCAGTTTCGCTCATTTTCTGCTAACTGTGAACAACAGGGTGCAGAATGTAATACGTGTATTATATAGGTATAAATATGAGGGCACTTCATAAACGAATGATATTATTTCTGTATGTTCTATGATATTATTTCTCTTTCTATGTCCACAGCAGACAATAAAATTATAAACCATAACTATTCTAACCAAAAGTAAAAAAGATAGAATACAACAGTTTCGTATTCGTTATCTTAGATCTAAAATTTTAACTTCGCGGATCTATTAGTTTACGAGATAGCGATAAAAAGACTTTTGGTGTGATAATTTCACGGTGATATTTCAGCTTGAGCCCACCCATAATTATTATCGTTGCTGGTAAGTAATAACTGAGGGGTAAATGCAACGAGGAAAACATTTGGCTTGACTCCTTACGATACTATCGCCCAAAAAGAATATAGTATCTGTACGTCACATACCTTTTCATACGGTCCGTATGATAATACATATATATATGGGTGACATATTGCGTGAATTTATACGCGATAAAAAGATGATAGCGTACCGAGTCTGAGCACCGCTTTTGAATGCACTCGACGAGCATTCGAATATTTAAGAGAGCCATTCTCTCCCCCCCGCGATTCCTTTACCAGTGTGTTTCATTTACTAAGGCGTTACGTCCCATTCTAGTCATAGACATTTTTGCTACCTTAATTTTGTTGTTTATTTTTCAACCGAGGAACTTGACACCGCGCCTATATACGCTTTATACGATACTTTGGCAATCTGAATGAAAATCAGATAACAGCTGTGAAGTAGCATGCGATCGTTGTACATGCTATTTCAATCGCTTTGTTTTCACACGAAACGATTAATCGAAATCCGCTCTTCGTACCGCGACAACCTGTACGACGACTGCGTGCATCAAGACGAATTACCAATACGATAAAAAATATACGTACCCGCCATTAGTGTCAACATTAGTGTCAACTAATGGAATATGTTACGTATAATAAGAAATATTAATGACGAAGTGAACTGATTACTGTGAATACCGAGATTTTCTTTGAAGGCGACAACATTTCAAACAGTAGAGCGGTTGGTTCTATTGCAAAATAAGAAAAGAAATTCGAGAGGTTGTGGTCATGCAGATTTGTATTAATTAAGAATGGAATTTTACTCTATCGCATGAGTAAATATTTTGTATTTTTATTTTTTTAATTTAACTTTCGTCGCGTTGATAAACGATTTATTAACTCCCATAGTAGAAAATAGTTGCCACCGGGTGCCACCTTGTGTGCAAGCGGGCTGTACATATGTATTGTGTTCAAGTATGCTTTATAGCGTGTCCGTTTTTTTTCATTCACACAAAAATGCAAGAACTAGCGAAGATTATCGTTACCGCGTGAAATCGTCAATATTCCTTGCGCAAACCTTTCTTCGCGTGCCAGCATAATTTATCGAAAGAAAACTCTGCGCAATTACAATAGGGTTGACAATTGCATGAGGTATATAATAATTTGAAATCCTCGTATAAATAAACAAATTGGCACGCTATGGCTGGTACGAAGCGAACCTAGACACAAAATGCATAGCTCGCTTTAAGAAGCAACTACTTTACCCGTTAAACAGCAGTTCCAGTTCGTAAATTTTGTTATCGTACAAGAATTAATGCTATCTCTAGTTTGCAATGCGAACTAATTTAATGTAAAAGGTCTACTCGCTAAATAATTTAATTCAAATTTATAGTCATAGGCAACCAATATAAATATGTTTCCCTTGTACCAATAGCCGGTACTGTCTAATGAACTAACAATAAGTGACGTACAACAAGAAACATTAGCAACAAAATTTGTTGGAGATTGAAAATATCGAGATTTTATTTTATGGGGGCAACATTTCAAATATGAGAGCAACCGATTCTATCGTAAAATAATAATAAAACGTCTTAAAAATTTAAAAACGAAGAACTGAGCGAGTCAAAAACAGAGTTTGACTCTATAGCGTGATGAAATAAAACGACTAGGTGAAGAGATTCCTACTAATTTCTCCCTCCGCGTAATGAGCTTTTGCAGAGTGGTAAATACTGCCGTACTGAAGTTGCTGATATATGTTTTAGGTGTCATGATCATGGGTAATTTTCACGATATTTCTTACTAACATAAGTTGCAGTTCTAAACTTCCGTCGTACTAATGAACGGTGCATTATTTTCCATATTATAAAATAGTTGCCAATAGGGGACTGCAGGAAAAGATGGAAACATGCAGGAACATGAGCATTGTGCTTGCTTTCCAGTGCGTTGTACATAATTATGCATACATAAGTATGCGTTTTAGCATGTCAATTTCTTTTTAATTTGCACGCAAATACCAGACCTTGCCATTATTATCATTACCATATGCAATCGACAGTTCCCTTTGCGCAAACCTTTCTTCACATGCGTGCGTAATGTATCAAAAGCTTTGCACAATTACAATAGGACTGACTGTTGCAAATCGTATATAATAATTAGCAGTCCATGTTTAAATAAAAAAATTATCACGGTAGTATGAAGCGAACCCGGGCGCAAAATGTATAGCTCGTTTTAAAAAGCAAGCACTATACTCGTGAAACAGCAGATCCTATACGCAAATTTTTTCATCGTACAGGAATTAATGCATGGCTCTAACTTTTAATGCAAAATAATTTAATGTAAACCGCCTACTAAGCGAATAATTTAATTTAAACAAATAACTATAGGCACCCAATATAATGAACTTCAGTAGGGTAGTATTTCCCATCCGACGAAAGTTCATTACCCAGAAGGAGCAAATAGTAGGAACGTCTCCTTGTAAATTAAATGCATAAGTTACGAAACGATCCCAACGGGCTAAAAAAAAGATCAACGCATTGACAAATACGTTGTAGAATATAATGGTGGATTGAAATTGTAATATAGAATTGAAAACTCGTTTCAACAATTCTAGTGGTGTACAATATCAAGTTGAATAAATGCAATATCTGTTTACATAGGTAGTTTCCAATAGGTATTTTGAGAAAAAATTACAATCCTTGCATGACAACAACCATCAATAGTAAGCTCCGCGAAGTTCAACCGAAATTTACTAATATTTAGCTGCATTTTTCGGATGCTACTGATATGGCTTGCCTCGTTGTTAAACAATGCTACTGAAACTGGGAACCTAAATTATTAGAAAAATTCTGTCTAATTTTTTTGCGAATCTTTACATCAGTTGCAGACCGCCCTGTCTGTTCAAAACGACGAGCAAGTGATTTTCTACAAAAGGAAACAGTTTGCAGGAAATAAAAATAATCTGACCCGAGTAAATTGAAATCAGCCACAAATATCCTGTAAAGCAATTAACCCTTTGATAACTTTGAAACATTGATGATTTTGATAATCTTACGAGGCAGCGGGCTCCGTAATTAGTTTACCTGTCGGCAGATACTATCGACAAACCCTGTACATTCCGTTGATGCTCAGTTCGGTACGCGTGCACATCACAGGGTTCGCGGCAGTGATTGTACATTGTAATGAATAGGCGAGGGTACGCAGACCGAATAAAAAATTAAACAAGAACGCGAAGAATGTAATTTTTAACGGGACCGTGCGTTTTTTAATCTAACAATACCGATCGCGAAAAATAAGTTGCGAAATATATAAATAGTTCGATAATTTTACTAACTAAATATTCGTATTAATGATATTATGAATATCGCGATAAAAAACGCGCTTGCAAATTGTTACGAACGTTAATAGTCAATACTACTGATTACGTATGTCGGTTAATTATTTCGCGAAATTCCCTTGTGTGTGCGATAATACAGTAAAGATATTTCCACGCCATTACGACTCACCGTTCGCTGACGAAGACACCTTGCAATCAACACCAAGAAGACGTCCGATCAAAATGGCGGTCCGACTGTAATCCATGTAAATTTCCTTTGAATGGTATCCATTGTGACGTATCCATTGTAAAGTAATCCATCGGCAGGTATCCATTGCACTTTCAACTAATGGCACAAACACAATCACTCGCGATGCGACTGAACAATCAGCCGTGAACACAAAACCTCACTCACTAGCGAACAACACACCCGGATTATTTCAAAAAGCTAATTTCTCTCGGTAATTCGCACGTAACGTAAAAGGCCTACTACGCACATCATGGCTGCCGGCCCGTACTTTCAAGAAAACGGAAAGCCCGTTCGACTTTTAGTCGAATATCGTTTCGCGTCCTCGATACAACCTTCCGAACACGAAAAAACCGTCGCGACGATATTGAAATGCAATCCGAAGCATTTAGACATGACCATACTGCGATAAATAGACACTAAAATAATTACCTTCGTTGTCTCGTTCGACGGACTTCGATCAACGTCACTTGTTACCACGCGACTGCTTCTTCACCGGCACCCTTCCCCTTAATTTTAAAACGTACGTTATAAATGTGATTCGCTCATTGGTCCAGTTCGCCAACAATGCCACCAATCGAACACTTCCTTCTATTAACTCTATATTTAATCTTCTAATGATACATTTTTAATGTCACTAGAATTCTTGAGACGTCTTAATACTGTAACACGTATTAAATTTGTTATACATATTTTATTCAGTTTGTAACGAGAAAACCATTTTATTCCTAGATTCTTTTTCGCGCGGACTGGACGATGAGAGCAAATCAAAGCCACATAATCAATCGTATCCAGTGAGTGCATACTAATGATGTGCAACATTGTTCCTATATTCCTATTTTTGATACATTGTTGCGTTGGTTACCCTGCGCTCGAATAGCGTCTCTCAACGTCCTATAGCAGAAAGAAAACATAGATCGTAAATCATAGTTCGACAACGACTGCGCTTCGTTGAGCTTTCTTCATAATGTAGATTCATGATTAAAAAATGTTTACGAACTGTAACAGCATTGTAAATCGGGTAGATAGAGATCGTACAACAGGACTCTGTGTCGTCCAAACACCGTAATCGGTGTTTACAAACAAAATTTCTCCCAATACTCGACGCCGATTCCTACCCAGCGAAGGCGGTTGTGTTAATAATATCTGGCTATACATATAGCTTTCAATGTATAGCACCACAGTCTTTCTATCAATGTAGTAAAAGGAGTCGCGCATGTAGCGAGCGACGCACAACGAAGTCAGTCGGTAACGAACCAGTAGGCCGAAAGGACGTCTTTGAAGACGGATTACTTTTGCAACATTTTATGCTACCATTGTACTGCACCTATTCGTTTGATAATAAACATGATTTTGTTAATTGTATTTGTTCGGTAAACTATAACGGGCATGGATATTGGTTAGTCGTAACCAATAAAAATTTCCGTCATCTGTAATGGTTATTCAAAACCAAAAAAATTTTTTTGTCTACAGTAACGATGATTCGTAATCAAAAAGATTTCTGCCGCCCAATAACAATTATTTGTAACCGACAACAGTTTTGGTTATTAATAATGGTTATAACCGAGAAAATTTTAGTCATTTATAACCGTTATCCATACCCAGAAAAGTTCGAAATGAAAAGTTTTTAGTAACATCATTTTTTCAAAAATTCCATTAGAATGAAAATATAACCTTTTATCAATTTCTTTTGCCTATAAAATATTTAACACGTTGAGTGCCGCGTTAGCCATCGGTAACCGACAATGAACTTCTCGTTCAGGCGCCGGTGTTTTCACACTCTTATTTACACATTATTCATTATGAATAGGAAGATTTTAGGTAGTTCTTGAGCTATAGAATATAATTGCAATTAAAGATTCTGTTATTATAATTATTTTAACAATAATATTTGATAAAATGTTTGGTCGAAAATGGTTCTGAGTGTGTAGTGTGTAGTTATTTCTCAGGTAGCGGTAAATAAGATTTGTTACAGCCGATATAACGTCTCTTACAATACTGACTTCATCATTGAGATTCATAATCTGTGAAAAACTTTATTAAAATTATATAGTTAATACGGGAATATTTCGACAATGGGATGTAGAATTTACACATCCAAATGCGCGTTCATCGCGAAAAGATATTTTTCAAAAGGTATAAATACGTAGATACCTTTAATGTTACTTGTACTTGTAACTGGAAGAACACTCTTTAAAAATATATAAACAGATTTGAGTCAGCTCCGCTTTGCAAAAGAATATAGCACCGCAAAGTATAGGAAATTCAGAAAGAAATGGGATCGTTCTAAAGTAGACATTTCTCCCCCCTTTGAAGGTGTCCCATGCAATTACCATTTGCATGCCAAAATTTGGTCTATACATATAAGAAACTATGCCAAAAATTTCATACAATTCGAAGAGGGACGAAAAATTGAATTTAGTTTCGTGTTTTTACGGTTTCGGACCACTGTGCGTCGTGCGGTCTAAACGGAAAGCGAGGCGAAACCGCCGCGGCGTGGCACTCGACGCGTTAACGTAGCTGTTACTTTTTATCTCTGTTATAAACACATTATTTCTCGTATATTGCACACTGACCACCGATTTCATCCTAGAAACTTTTGAGAATACCCCTTCCTTAACGTGCAACGCTTTCAGCAATGCCGGTTTCTCTTTTCGAGCAATGCAATTATTCATAGCTCATGACGGAAAGCTTTCTGTCAGCGACGTACAGACGCTCGCTAAACAGCCCTCGACGCCTGTCAATATTCACCCTTAGCCAACATTCAATAAAAGCTACCCTCGCCATTCATGGTAAGCATAAAAAAGAAAAGGAAGCAGCAAAAATGAACGCGGCGGCTACTAGACACTTCGAGTCCAACGATCTCCAAGTATATTCTGCGACGTGACACAGATATGCCTGGAAACATTCTCAGTCGATTGTCGGGAAAAGGAACATCGCGACGTTCCCTACGGAAATAACGGGTGGCCGTGTACCCATATACCATGGGTACTCCATAAGATTTGAACATGTGCATGCGTAGGAGGAATCGTGGCCCGAGGGAAAGGGTATTTGGCCCCGTTCCGACGGTGCTGGTGAAACCCGCGGCTCAGCAGAGATTCCGGAAACAGTCTCGACACGGCGAAGTAGCGTACAAACGACGACGAATCTGCGGAAGTGGAAGCATGAAGGAGCGGATAGGGCTGGGCAAAGAGTTTGAGGGAGAGAGAGAGAGAGAGAGAGAGAGAGAGAGAGCGAGAGAGAGAGAGAGAGAGAGAGAGCGAGAGAGAGAGGACGAAGCAACTTGGGATAAATCGCACAGGATAGTTGCGTAGATCCGGCTCCAATGAGGAGGATCCAACGGCTTGGAAGGCCAATGAAGTAGAAGATAAAAAGATTTCCAAGGTACTTGTATCGTGGAACTTAAGGAAACAGTGTTTAATATTTCAAGTCTGCACAGATAAGGGAATTCTACGTTTCTTCATTTTTGGGCTGATTTTCGATTTTCGTATGCTGCGCAGGTTGCTGTAGAAGCGTGAAAGTATTTTTGTCGACGTTGCGCTCATTTCGACATGATTCGCGGTATCAGAGGCACGACCGGAAACTGTAAAATTGAAGCGCCAGCCTCGTCGAACCCATATGCGAGTATCAGATTTTTATAATGCTTCGCTAATCACTTTCTTCTTGTCTTTGTTTCAGAAGCATTGAAAAGTATCAGCCGAAGAAGAGGGTTGCTTAAAATATGTGCAACATGATCACACTCTCGCCCTGTCCCTGCCCCTGCCGCTGCCCTTTTAACTAATTACAGGTGTTAGACAAGTAATTAGGCAGGCCCGATTATAAATCGAACTTTTAGCTCTTCGCGTAGGCGGGATTTGTTTGAACTGTGCGCACAACAAGCGCGGAGGTTTGCATCTGTTTTACCTGTGCAAACGGTTCGTCGGTTAGTACGAAGCCATTTAAACGCGGCGAATAAGCACGGAAAAGAGCAAGCAGAACGCGCCGGGGCAGCGAAAAAGGAAATGTATATACGGATCTTATCGTGGCTTGAGAAGCGCTAAGTACATATGCTTGAATCGAACTTAATTCAGCGATACGATCTTAAACGAGTGCAGGGATATCAGGGTGCAAGCGGGTGCAATAAAGGCGCGAGCAGAAACGGCGAGGCGGTGCAGTTTAAAGCGACGCTGCGCAAAGAGAACGGAAGCGTACCTCGAATGAAAAAAAAAAAAGAGGCGAGAGGGTAAAGGAGCGTGACAAGGGTGTGTAAGTGAAAGGGGAAAAGGGGAGAAAAAAGGCACGTGAGCGGTGGAAAAGAGGTGAGGATGAAGAGAGAGGCCCGAAAATTAGTCGTTCGGGAAGGGAACGAGAGAGCATGAGAGGGAAACGCTCGATGAAGAAGGGATAAAACGTGGTTTCGACAGACGTTTCAACTCTACCGTGAGTTTTATGAGCCACTGACCTACTGTCTACTGTTGCCGGCCTTTCGACGTTTCGGATATAGACGAACAAAATTTGATTCGTGTGCTTGTGTATCGACGCAACCTGCCTCGGATTAACCTTGTTCTTCAGTAAAGAGGGACAACCGTGTTACAAGTTCTATGAGGAAATTGCGAAACGCAAGTGTAATTGTAGCTTCGAGGGTCCGGTATAAAAAGTATTAGTGCGAGCCCTGATAGGTTTCGGCCAGTAGATACAATTGTTAGGAATTTGTTAACATTGTGCGATTGCTTAATGTACGGATTAAATGCGTGAACCCAGACCCACGTCATAATGCGAAAAATCCTGAGGCAAGGGGTTAACGTAATATTTCTAACGCGAATACGTTTCGTAGTTTATTTGGAAGTGGGCTGCAATTCGCTCTTTTAAACTGCAATTCCGCCGCTCGTAATTTCAATACAAGCTGCATGGACGAAACGCTCGAAACAATGGACGTATTTCAACGCGTGGTTGAGGTTGAAAGTGCACCACGTTCCTTCGGAGATAGCGGAAAATTCTGGGTACAGAATGGACGGTGGAATTATTGGCCTGAAATACCTTGGCGACCCGATGCTCTATTGGTGGAAAATTGAGACATATTTATCTTTCGAACGTATGTAGAGTAATGCTTATTTAGTAAAATAATTTTTATACATTTTTGAAAACAGCAGAATCAGTATTGTATACCTTACTATTTGTATGATTATTTAATTGCTTTAGAGATTGTAAGTTATAAAATCAGTAGCTGGTAAGTACGTTTGGAATTTAGATTCGTGGTTTTTAGTTACGAGAGAATCGTGGATT
This sequence comes from Nomada fucata, assembly GCA_948146005.1. Taxonomy (NCBI): domain Eukaryota; kingdom Metazoa; phylum Arthropoda; class Insecta; order Hymenoptera; family Apidae; genus Nomada; species Nomada fucata. Next base: position 7,862,207 of record OX411275.1, on the reverse strand, counting down.
TTCGAATTCCTCGTATTCTTGGTGATTTTTCTGCAGCTTTGTTATTATACATAATCCGAAATATCCATATTTCGATTGAACCATTGGTATCGCTACAGCTTTTTTTTATATAAAAGAATTAATAAATACAGCGTCCAACCAATCTACAGAACAAACTGTTATTTCGTTCATAATAGATTGTTTCCGGTTTACTGCATAATTGTTGTCATACAGGGATTTATTAATCCTCGATGAAAATTGAAACAGAATTACTAGTGACGGAATATACGTTCTTTATCCCCGTTTCACATTTTCCTATTCACTCGATGTTAAATAAAGCGAGGATTAAATATCCATTCATTCAATTTCAGAATTAATTATTTATTCCAATAATGTTATTACATTAATTTCGAATTGTTTCAATATAGTCGAATTACATTTTTGTATAATCAAAAGTGACTTAAAACATTATTTCTGAAACTATAAACCCCTGACCAGTATTCTATTCCCTCTCATTTCCTTTCTACTTTTTTTTTATCCAAACCTAATTGTAACTGCAGTTCTTTAATTAACTGCACCTTAAATCTAGCCTTCGCTCTCTGTACAGTGGTGCAACCGAACATGCTGTACCTCCTAGATGACAAAACAAAGTTCCCTTTGTGCTGTTCTGGAGCAAGATCTTTCTTGTCGCAGCGAGGACTGCCACTCCAAAACTTGTACGTGTTCCGGCAGTTGCAGTTCTTCTTTAAGGCGACCGTCCATGCATGTCAACATTTCCGCTGCGCCCTGTATCCCCGTGAGATCCTAGGCCGATATAAAGCGAATTACGAGCCCATTGTATTCTTGATTGAAGGATACACAATTGCATCGTAAACCACACTTGGTTCACAGATATTACGCCATGAAACAAGCAGGCGAAGGTCTGCCAGATTGTACCGGAATAAAAAACAAGTGAACCATATTTTTCTTGAAATTATTGACCCACGGTATGTTGCCATAATGATCGAATCTGCAACAATCGTTCATTTGCGGAAACTGAAATGTACATTTTAAATAAATGCTCGTTAAAAAATCGTTTTAGCGGACCGTGTTTGCTGTTATCGCGAATATTGCGAACATCGTGCAGTATTTAGATTTGACAAATTTTTTATCAAATTACTGGGACGATAATACGCCATATTTTATTCATAATTTTGCATTTAAGTGTTCAATGTTCTCGTTGCTTTCAATACACTGTACAATTTTCTATAATATAAATTCGTATTGTTCGGAAGCGGAACCTTAATCGGAGATGTAACCAGCAATGCAACAGATCCGACGGATACCTTCTAGTTGCGATGAATAATTTCTGTTTGGCGTCTCTTTTCCGGTGTCGCCGACAATGCTTGTAGCCACGCGTTTGCGTAAAAATAATACCGCAAGCCAGGGTTCCACGGTTCGACCGCTGTAAATTCAATTACAGCTGAGTCCGTGCCAGAATTTGAATTGCACAGCCCTGTTTTAAACCGTGCCCTGGGCTCCGTTCTCGCGACGAGATATTACATTCTTTGGTACGATTAACCCAGTTATTTATTACCTGCAAAACGGAATATCGCATTGCATCGGGATACGCGAGGCCACGAGATACAGGTATACCCGTGAAAATGATTGGTAACCCTCGTTTCTGAATAAAAACGTGGCGAAGCGTTCATAAGAGTTTTGGGATAAAGAAAGCAATATACCAGGGGCATTCAGTTTTCAAGATACTCGAAAATTCTTGAAAGCTTCGTTTAGCCAAGCTTCAACTTTCTTTTCTCGACAAAAAAATACAACATAGATACAGCGAGTAATGTCAACAGTTTCTAGCAGGTGGATGGTAATTACCTACCGAAAAGTTAGTTAATTATAATTTGCTCATAGTACAAAACAGTCGGCATATTGAATTTTTAAACATTTATATGCGAATGTGCCTTATCAATTCTGCTATGAAAACGCTGAAAAGACACAAAGATTTAAAATATTGATCTAATATCATTTGCCTCTGGCCGTGCATACCTGCGTATACAATAGATCCAATACTATATGCTCTCGCAAATGAAAAAAAGTTCATATGGGGCGTTTACTACGGTCAGCTAACTAATCGTAGCTAGGTAGGAGCACGCGTGTGTGAATATTTAAGTCAGTGTCGAGTGAGATGGGTGAATGAAGTGCTGGATAAGAGTTCTTTAGAAAGTCAGAGTGGAAATTGTGCCAAAGTGCTACAAAGAGCTACAAAGAATGCAGGAGGTAAGGATTTAAGGTAAAACGTCTTACATAGAGGGGCTACAGGGAAAAGGTAGGCAAAGGATTAAAGAGAGTATTGCGCTCAATTTACTCGTACTTTAAATATGTCATACTGTACGCGTCCCTTCTGTTTTATGCGCTGTTACCAGCTACTAGTGTTCCTTCCCGAGAATTAAGTTTAAGAAAATTATTACCGGTCTCACTTATTTTCGTTCAAGAATTTTCAGTGTCATTATAAAATTACATTATTCTATCTGTGAATATCGAAAACTGTATCGAAGCTTCGTCATGCCTATAAGACAGAGTAAGTATGTGGATGGGAAATAATAGAAAGGCGAAAAAATGAGCCAACAGATTTACTCCGGCCATTGTAAGTTTAAACGATCGTTCGTATTTACGGCCTAACACTTACCTTGCCGCCGCAAAAGTTCCGTGCATTTAAGCAAATAAAGAGCGTGATTGAATTTTTATTGGTTTTTACGTGATTTTAAATCACAAGCACCAGAGTGTTGCAAATCCTGGCAAAATTGATGCTATTAAAAGTGCACTCGCGTGTAATACAATTTCTAGAATGCACCGGTCGATTATTTTTCGAGAACTGTACAGAACGTTTATTCTGGGGATGGCAGGATTCATTTGTCGTTTGAAGAAAAGAAAATTTCACTATAATTCATGGATTTCGAATTCACTGTTCAGAACAAAAATAGAAATAATGCATAAACTAAATTAAATTAAAACATAAAGTATCCAAAAGGTCGTACATTGTACAATATTAACTCACATTATAGGCAACAATATTTTTTCATCATGCATTACAGTTGTATCTCTGACGTTTACAAAAATCTAGAATAACTGTTATATAAAACACGAAGAAAACAAAATTTCACGCGTGTCTGCGAAATTCAACCCATTACCTATGACGGAAAAGCAACCTTTCATATTTTTAAATATAAAACGCCACTCTGTCATCAAACGTAGCATTGAATATAAAATATCCCGTTCAAACAATTTTCTAACGATGCGTAGATAGTACTGTCGTACCAAACATTGTCTGGCTGCATCACAGAGCGCACACAAAATTGAAAAAAAGGAGAAGAGAGTGCCGTCGGATCAGATCTGTCGGCGGATCTTTTGCATTGCATTGTCAGTCGCATTTACTGACAGCCATAACATCGAAGGAACTCTGCGTCCTGTGACAGGACCGTGTCGTAAATCCAACAGGTCGCGTGCGATCTTAAATGTGAGCAGCTTGTACGATTGATCGTAAAGCCACTGAGATAGACAATATGTCTCGGGATCGTGAAACCGGTCCCCAATGACCAAACCCTGTTACAACGCTTTAAATACGATAGCTGCGAACAGCTTGAAAAGCGAACAAAAGGAAAATACCAATCTTCCTCCTGCCTGGAAATTGGTTCGACTACAAATGTGACAAAGTGCCCGTCAAAGGGTGGGTAGGATGTACAAATTTAATTCCACCTGCAATTAACAGGGTTTAAGTCGTGAATTGTTGTAAACTGTTTTTATGAATGCCATATACAGTGCATAGCTTCTAACGAGCGTCTCGCGTTTTGAAACGAACAGAGTCTTGGCAAAGGAACGAAGGAGTTGCCAGATAGGAGTGACAGTCAAACTATGTTCAATTAATTGCTTCGTATTACAGGCGAGAATTTACTTGGCCCAAGTACATGCTCGGCCCTGTACAGCGAGTGCACGACAATGTAAACGACTATGAAATCAATTATGAGAGCCTGTCAGTTCAACACGATCTAAATAGTTAAACAGTCCCAGCGATAACAACAGCTACTAACTATATAACTGTTAAGCGATATCTGCTGCGGGGACAAATGTTTCAGATGACAAGACGATCGTACGTCACTTGCAACGGTAGCAAAACGGAGTTACATGGACGTTGTTCCAGAGCATAGAAATAATTGAAAGTTACCATAATATTCCGTCAGAATTTTGCGTCTGCCGTTCTTGTAACAGACAGAACTGGAATCGAAGTATCATTATCGTATAAAAGGGTTCGAAGAACGCGCAGGTATTTAAATGCAGGCGACACAAATAGGAGACGATAGTTAATATGCATTGGTTGTTGATACATTGCATATACGCGAACAATGCTCAACAGATGCAGAAGATTTGTGTCCGACGTTTACGGTACACTTGCAAGTTAAGACGTATGTTTTACGTACAAACAAGGGATTACAAATAATAGGGCGATAGAAATGAAGCATGTTGTACGAAGAAATGCTGAAGGACCAAGGGGTTGCATGACTCGGCCCCGGCTTTACCGTATTTCCACGCTGCAGTCTAGAACAATGGCCAAGATATGCGGTCTCGTATCATGAATATTTAGTATGTGAGGCAGAATGGTTGAAACTGAACTCGGTCAGTCCCCAGATCTTATGGCCTCGCCTAAAAAGGATTCGTTCTTGTTGCATTTGTCCTTCCATTCCGGGTACTCAACTGAAAGACTAATGGCCGTAACCACGACCAAGCATGATCCTCCGAGTCCCTTTAATGAATACATAGTCGGCTTGATTTCAGTCAAAATTAGGATATACATTAACCATTTCGTTGGAAAAATTAAATACCAAGCAAACCCAAAGCAACCATAAATGGCTATATACGTTTTAAATATTCTCTTACACTGGATGTCAGATGGAAAGGAAATTTGTTCTGCGTTCTGTTTTGGTCGAACATTGGTAACGGACCGAGAAAGGAGATCTTTTTGAACGCGTTCTAGTCGAATATTATGAGAAATAGTAGTCGCGCAAAAATGCAGCCAATTTTCTATCGAATCGGCCGTCCGAAAAATTCTAAAATGCTCCGCGACTGCGAAATCGTACGAGCTGAGAAGAAAAAGAATCGAGGCATAGCGTGTACGAATATCTTGAAAGTTGGATGCTTCTGTAAAATTATGGAAGACATTTTCGAAGTAATTGCCAATAATTGTACCATGCGGAAGAGAACGGGTATATCCTGGGAAACTAAGGAAATAAAAAATTCCAAACTTCAAGTGCACCCATTGGATCGTTTCATTTCACTATTTTCGACTCCTCCCAAACGTTGTTCTCCAAAGACGTCATAATTGTCTACCAAATTGTGTTTCCCATATTATACCAAGTTCGTTGCACTAACAGCAAATAAAATTGAGTAAAACAAGAAGGTGAGAAATTCCTCGATGTTTTACCACCTCAGAATTACGATTTCCAAAATTTTAATATTTACTGCAAACGACAACCGACGACAAAGTTTAGATAGGCTGATTTGCCATAAAGCTGCTCTACTTACTTGCACGTTGTCCAAGTTACCATCTAGATTCTCCCATCAGAACTGTTCTATTCTTCATTGAAACGAAGGTGCACCCGAATTCTTCCTTACACGGGTAAAAACAGACTTTTCACTTCGATCCGGACTTATATACAATAACACGGGACAAGCACAAATTTGAAGTTTAAATAATGTTTAGCGCGAGCCAAGAGACGCGCTAGACTTTCAGGAAAGGATCGAAAATTGTGACGGACGCGTTTTTCGCTCTCGTGATCCTCGAGAGGGTTGTTTGGCACATGGCCAGCATGCCGCAACTCCTGTCACTCCTACCGCCTCCTTCATCCTCCCTTGCAAGTCAGCCTTCGCCTCCTGGTTCAACACCGTTGGCCCCGTGGTGCCGAGGGCTCCATGGTAAACAGGCCTCGCGCAAACTCGAACGTACTTAATGGCCGTCGACGTTGGCGAATTTTGAGCGTGATTATCGTTGTCTTCGACGATGCACCAACGGCCGGCTAGTAACGTAGGCGTCGAGCAGTTTGCAGGAACGATTAATGTCTCCGTCGACGAGGCCTCATTGATCTTGCACCGTTGTTCGAGGGGGCGGCGTAAGAAAAGCCAAGAGCGTTTTGCGGCGATTTAAGTGACAAGTGCTTGCACATGCCGTGAAAAAGATCGGACAGATTCTTCAGCGACGGTTGAATCTATTAATACGGTAGACAGAGGGGTAGGCTGAGGTTGAATCCTGTTGCTCGTCGTTTGACGACGGCGGTTATTACGGCGGGTGCAACTTTATGTCGTACTGAAATTGTCGCGTTCGCAAGGCTGATCGTGAATGAAAAATGTTCGAAATAATTAAGGAGTCGGTTCTTTTTTTTTCAATTAACGTGCAATGATTATGGTCGCAGTTATCCGCTGCCGGTTTTCGAGTTTCGGGGGTGAAGTTGCAGCGTTATTCTGTGGTTCTTCCTGTAGTGCGCGTGTCACGAATCGCGTCAGAGTTTTCTAATTAACGTCTCGTCGGACAGGCTGCAGTTCTTTAGCGCGGCCACGCTTATATCTAATTGCGAAACACAATCAATTCGAGCGTGCTCGGAAGATTAAACACGATTGCGTCCGATCAGTCCGGGTCATTACGATTCCGAGAGATCACCGTGAACACCACAATATCGAGCATGATGCAGGAATAATTTGTTTTCAATTTGCTTAATTAACATACAGCCCTGTTACTATCGGCCCCGCAGTTAAGCAGACATTGCATCAGGCTCGTCGAACGGTCGCGCTTCCATCTTGATCGTTCTGCTTCCGAAATGGATAATCAAAGATCTCGCGTTTTTCGAACGAGGCGCCTACAACGGGTAGAAGATAAAAGAAGCGAACTATCGAGATTCACTAAACCGTGTTGAGTGCTCATTGTAAGGTACAAAAATGCGTGGTCCGGTAGGACAAAAATTAACGCGTTGCGATAGTTTCGATTGTTCGGCGAATTGAATTGTTTGGGCTTGTCGATGAATATCAAAAGTCGCCGGTTTTAATTAACAATCATTCCGTTGATTTTCTGGTCAAGTAGGCACTTGCAACTTGGGATTTGTTTTCGACTAATTGTCAGATTCGAGGGAGGCGGGTGCGCTAATTAGCAACGGCATCGTGAAAATTGTTAATGAAGACGTGTCACAGTTGGAGCGCAGCGTCAAGCGAAAGTCGTTCGCGCGAATTAATTATTTTTCGATAATATCATTATTTTTGTAATTGCTCGATACGGTGCGCATCGTGCCCCCGTGACTGCGAAATATATAAATTAATAACGTTCAAGGGATAAAGCGTGGAAAGTAGCTGCGAAAGGATGGTGCTGGGGTATTAACGCGAACCGATTGGAACAGGGGAGTAATTTCTGGAGGGTCGTGTACGTGCGATTAAGTTTTCATTTAGCCGGACTTGATTAAAGAAAAATCATAAAAGTTTCAAAGCTGCACGTTATTATACGAAAATGTATATTTAGATTTGCTATGGTTCGTTCAAGAATTTCAGCTGAATTACCAATGAAATGATAAAAAATATAGCGGCATGAAAGATTGTAGCGCAGCGCTTAATTTCTCTTCTCAAATTACAAAATTTTAAAACGCATAAAACTGCTGCGTGAACTTTATTTGCTTTCGATTCAGAAGACAATTTATAGCGACGTTGATTCATAAACTTTGTACGCAAACGATATTTTCAACGCTCAATGTACCGTGGATAGAGTAGAATACCTTCTTCTTTTTCGCTGTTTTATATACCGAACGAACCTCCATTACTTTCACATCGATCCTATACATTATCCTACTTCACAGACTCGCTATATTTCCACCTATACATCCGATGTCCCGTTTGATCTCAGCACGAGCTGGCTGCCGCGATAGAAAACAGAAAACCGCATGTGGCAACTCATGTCCTCCATGTTTTTGTTTGAAAAAAAAAAACGCTTTGCCATATACCATGCTTGGAAGAATTAAATTGTGGTCGTTCATGCAATTGTGCTGGATCCGTTATAGCTAACCTTATTCATTAAAAAACACATCGTACAATTTACTGCTGTACTAAACAAAACTATCCTCTTTTTTTTCAAAATTACTGGTTATACTTGCGCGACAATATTAATATAATTACGCATAGATGATACTTTTCTAATTAGGTCGAAAGGGAAACGTGGATTCTATTCAACTTTCGAGCGACCAAAGGAACGAGACCGATATAGATTTCTCGTAGAATGCAAGCGGGGAGAAAAATAAAATCAGAAAGACATGCGAAATATCCGCAGACATGATTCCTCTTCAGGAGAAATTTCATTTAGGCGAAAGGGTGCAAAACGTGATACGTCAGCGTCTACGCTGGGGATCAAAAATTTCCTCGCAACAGATTCCTCTCTACCGAGGAAAATTGGGAACACTATCAACCGACTTATAGAACGTCCTCGATTCAAAATATCTGGGAACAGGAGAAATTTCGGGAAGTATCATGGAAATGAAAGCACAGATAACTCGTATTCTCGCGCAGTCACAATTTGCTTTCGTACGTCTCCGCGAGGAATGTGTCGTTAAAGTTTCGCCGAATTTGAACGCGGCGAAGTCGCTGAAACCGGCGGTCGTAAAACCGAAACTGCAAGCACCCGGAGAGAAATTTTTCAACCGCTAATTCGTGATTATTACGTACACGAAGAGAGGCGAAGTTTCGTCTCGGAAATGTCCCCAGCGGCGCTTTTACATGGAATTGATTCGTTTAAAATCTGCTGTCGAAAATTTCGTCAACACCGTTCGCGATTCGACGTTCTATTCGAGGTATCGTGGCATTAATGAGTAATCATTAAACTCAACATTCTTCGATTATTGCCACGAAATAGCAGATTCGATTTACGCGCCTGTCAATCGACCAGCAGCGATATTCGCGGAACGAAATCCAACCGTTAGCCCCGGTTCATTCTCATTCACAGTCCGACCCTGTTTTCATTTAAATACATAGATACACTATCGTGCTCGCGATAAAGCTTCGGACGGCGTTTCAATATTCCTCATCCCCTGGGCTGTCGCTGGCTAAAGGTATCAACTAGGAGAACGTAAAGAGGCCGTTCGTGTTCAGAGACATTCAGATACGCGGCACGAGGCGCGGCTCTTCTTCGCGAAATGGCTCAATTCGTGCGGTCTCGAGTAGTAAACCTGGTAAGTGGCACTCGCGGGAGGGCAAGGGATTTTTCCGAATCACGAGGATGTCTCATAAATTCGTGAAGCTTTCGCAGGAATAGAGGGAATGGCTGGGGAAAGGGGAAAAAGGGTACAAAAAAGACCAAGCTGCCTCGCCGCAAATGTCGTTGGCGTCGAGACGTGCAGAGATATGAAGACAAGAGGTTCGCGCAAACGTCGCAACTCCATGGACGAGAGAAAGGGAGGAAAAGGGGTGAAGGTTCGTGCATGAGGATCTTTCGTCGTCGAAGAAAGTACAACGCGACGTATAACGCTGCTGGCGTACAACGAACCTACGTGGCGGCGGTCCGTTCCTCTGTGTATATGTGCTATCGCGTTGGCCTTTGACACTGGGGAATAGGTGGCGGGGACATCTAAAAGAATCCTGAAATATTCAGTTAACGCTCCCGGTATCATAATGGGACAGGACTTAAGAACCAAGTGCTCCCGTGCCAGACGACGCGATACGTCGACGTCGTTCCCGGATCCCCTCGATCGTGGACCATTTCCCATCCCTTTTCTCCTAGCTCGTTCTTGCCCCTACTTTGTGTCTCATTTACCCCGTTTCGTCGATATCCAGTTGGCGTTGCTCGCAAATCGTTCTCTCCTATTGTCTTTGCTACCGGACTTGCGTCGCCACGTTTGCTCGGGACACGAGCTTTGCCCACGCCTCGCTATTTACATCGTTTCATTTTCAGCGCAACCTTCTGCAGTTCGTACCCTTCTCTCTTCTTTACGACGTGAAATATCCTGCTGGAATACCGGCTTCTGTTTTAACTTGTTTCTCCTTTTGGACCTCGCCATTTTTTAGCGTCCCTCTGCTTCGTTCAATAGCGCACCTCCTTTCTCATCTCGCCACCGGCACATTTTCTGTTTCTCGTCCGCGATTATTTTCAGAACTTCGTACATTCGAATGTTCATTTAGCTTGTTTAATAATTCTCAACCTTCGTCGAATGCTTTTAATCGTTTATCGAAATAATTCTACTTTGTTCATTCGTGTTTCGATCTTTTATTCGGCTGTATGCCTATAGCTGTCTGGTCTTAGTTCCGTTTCAGGCTACCTGGGCTACGTCGATATTGCGTAAATTGAGCCTAAGCGACGTCGCACCGTGGAAATTCTGGCCAAACGGGTTAACCTCTGGCCAGGCTGCGACTGTGCAGCCAGAGGATTTTCAACGAGAGAGCCCAGCCTGCCCACCGTACTATCCTATACTTGGGAAACGATCTATATATGTGCATGGATGCAACGCATTTCGTTTTGCTCGTTGCAGAATTTTCTTGACGGCGAATGCAGCGCAAGGGGTGCTTCAAGAATTATAGTGACCCCGTATTCAACTTGACAATCCTCTTGAAAACGTTGAATGAAAGAAAAATTAAATAAGATTCATTTTACACATACATTAATGCCACACGTATGTATATTCTTGCAGGCACACAAATTCGTTGCCCACGCTCCCGTGTAACATTTTTAATGCAACGTGTGCAGAATTCAGTTATGGGAAGATAAATACATGCCGCGTGCTCGCAAGTGACAAGTAGAATAGAAATGAAAAAAGATTCGTCGGCCGACGGATAGATTTCGCTCGACTTTGGTCAGACAGATTCTAATCTGAGCAACCCGGTGGAGGATTGCATTATTTCGTGATTTTGCCACCGTGGCGAATCAGCATTGCAGAAGAACGCGTCACCCGCAAACAGAAGACACGTGCTCTCGACGCATCTGGCTACCGGAAAATTTGTGGACGTAATTAGCTTGCGAATTTAATACGCGAAAGTAATTTTCGCCCACGGAGGATCGCCTCGGGATTTATTTACACGCGGCTCGTGAGACGGCGGCGCAGGAATAATAGATTTGTCGTGCGTTTGCCTGTTCCTCGTACGTGGCAATTAATTTTTCCGAAGTCCGTATCCGTTTTCCGTCGGTTCGCTATGATTAAAGTAAAACCACTGTTTCGAAAACTAGCTTAAACACGCGATACATCAAAATTGTACTTCAATCGGATCCTCCTTCGATTCCAGCACAATAAACGACTTATTCTCAATACCGACAACAAGTAGCCGCGTCCAGCCCGAATCTTTGGCAGCGAACCTATCAAACTCTCAACCCTTTACTCGAACCCTCCGAATCTCAACATTCTCCCACACCCATCTACGATATCAATTCACCCGTCTGCCATCGTACAATACGCTCACCGTACTTCCCCTTTCTCTAGAAAAATAAACGAAAACCGAACAATTCCGCTCACAAATTCCAATTTCCAAATACAAAACCCGCCTGGCGTTTGCGACACGCACCGCGTACTCAAATTTCTCCCAAGCGCTCGCGTGTAATCCGCGTTTCCTGTATAATCAGTACATCCAACAGGCGACTACAGCGTGCGAATCGTTGATTCCAGACCTAGCGCGTTGAAAACGAAGAATTAACCCTCTTGCGGGTCCGCGGGGAGACGCGTTCCACGAGGAAATTTCCGCCTGTGTATCACGACTCGGCCAGCGGGAACGGTTCGTTTAACCGTGGCCAGCCACGTATTTCGTGGAACGTAAGCTCGATGCCGTGAATTGGGGATGATGACGAGGGTGGAAAGTCCGGTATCTTCGGGCTACGGGGGTAGCGCGATTGAAAGCGACGCGGTTTTAGGGGCTACGGAACGAGGGCATGCCGCAACTAACCGGACGGGTCGCCGTGTCTCTGGACCCGACCTCGCTCGCCTGTAACGGACCTACTGTTTGCACAGATAAGAGTAATTAATGTCCCCGCGGTTCTGGGTTCCTGGGGCGACAACCTGCCCCTGCCGACCCGCACGGTCGAGACGGGATGGCCTCTTTCTTCGTTGAAGCGCCAAGAGAATCGCCAAGGCGGCAAATAACGTGACACGAACTGCTGAATGACTCTATTAGAACACCGCAGCGTATACAGGGACGTAGGCTTAGCTGATTGGTTGAGTGTAAGGGAATGTCCTGAAGGGGTTGTTTCACAGTTTCCGGATAATCGTGGGCTTTGTGGGTTATTCGGGGAATTGTTTGCCAACGGGGAATGGTTGAATGGATGATTCTGAGATGAAATAATATTTATATCGGGAATAGGAATTGGAGGGGGAAATATTGTTTTTGAAATTTGCGTCGGTTACGGGTGGGCGAATGTCGGCTCATTGGCTGGATCATCGGGAGAAGTAAGCGGAGTGAGAGTGAGACGATTGTGCGTACGAATGCAATTAAAATAGAGGTTGTTAATGTCGTGTCGGACTGCATTGATTGTATGCAGATGTATATCGTTGCGGTAAATAAATGATTTATTTGCCGATTTAGAGAGAGGTTTCTATTAGACAGATCGAGTCCATTAAATAGCGATTGGTAATAATTATTATAACCGTGGGCTCGTGAAATCCTCTGACTGGGAACGGAATGCAATAAACATTTCGCCGAGGGTGGTTCTTTTTCGGTTATGCGATAATTAATGTCGGCACGATGAGGTGCGTGAAGCGTTATCGAAATAATAAGATAGGAACTGTATAATTTATTCCTTCCACATATTAAGCGAGTGCATAAAGTTAATTCTGGGAGCTTTCCTTGCATACATCTTAACAGCTTTCTGTATTGTTTGCATTTTAAGAAGAATACCGTGGAGGAGCTTCGTCGTTGTAAAGGAATAGTCTCGGCTATTGTGCGTGGAAAATAAATCTGTTTGAAGGGTGCATTCTTTTCTAAGAAGAAAGACATTCTCTACTATATTTTTTTTGCACTGAAACTTCTTCAATTTTTTACACAGGGACTACATGTACAGTTTGAGTTATGCTAATTTGTACTTGCTTTTTTATCCATGTTTTCGTCTGAGTGACTAATTTCTGATTTTATCCGAATAGACTGATTTGACTAACTTACAGATTAGAAATTTAGCAAACCTTAATTTAGAATATTAGTAATAATTATAAAAGTTAATCGTTACAGTGAATCCTTTAATATCTCCATACATGCGGACAGATGTAAATATTTTCAAATCCAGCAGTTTCATACAGAACTTTATCCGCAGATTAGCCTAGGTATTAAGAACGTAAGAATTATGTGTAATTTATGAAACTCACAATATTATTTACACTGCTTATGCACAAGCAACGTAATGCAGTTCATAATTTCTATAAATGATTGAATTTAAACTGAACAATTTATTTCAAGCCATCGGCAAGTAGTTCAAGTTGTTCACAATGAATTAAATGGGAAATTAATTTCCAAATCATAAAATCCACCGAGCGGAGAAATATTGGTTGCTACGATTGCTAACAAAGAAGTATGTATATGTATAGACGCGGACAGCATTGCTAATATATTCGGTATTTTTGTTCCTTTCCGTCACCGAAGTTTCTCAATTTCCCTTTCAATATGAGCTGATGAATTTCGTAGCCAGGAGATCAGCTGCGAATAAGTCGAACAGCAACTGAATCGGGATCTTAAAATAAGATACTCGTTACGCGATGCCTGAACTATTGAAGCCCTCATAATCTTTTGGGGGAGTTTAAAGTTCGACTGGGCGAGTTTGTTTCCGGTAGAATGGAGCAGCTTTATCTGGAAGACGGAAAAAGGTAAACCCAACGGCTTGTTTCGACTCTGTTGTAAAAGTTTTTGCAGAACATCGTATAAGTATGAAAGTGAAGCTCCCTGTGAATATGCTGCATACGAAGATGTTTCCGAGGAACGTCTAAGAGCCTTTGCGTTTTATGCTTATTGTGTGACACGTCAGCATTTTTCTTCATAAATGTAGTGCAGAATTTTATTATGAAATACAAATTGTTGCGCCAGATTGAATAAGCATACATTTCCTTTTCTATTTCGATAGGGAACAGTTGCGTTATAATTGTTCTTCACAAAAGAATTACGCATTATCGTATCGAATATATCCTTATTAAATATTAATTCCGTAAATATTCCATTACGAAGGTCGTATAAATGGAAATTTTTATTACGGGTGCAAGTACGCGTATAATTTGTTGAATGTGAGTGCGAGTGTACATTCTTTTTATTGTAATCGAAAAATGTTAATGGAATGAAGAATAATGAATGCGAGGAAACGTGGATTTTGCACACCTGTATAGAACACCTTGGACGAAACCTTTGTGATTTTAGCTGGATTTACGATGTATGTTATATTCTATTCATAGTATGGACGCAGTAGATGAGTCTGTATCAATATTGTCTTCGAATCTACCTATGACCTGGGTCAGTCCTAATAGTCCTACAGAGATTATAGTCCAGAGGTATCTCGTGCCTGACCCAAAACTGACAAAAATGTAATTTGAATCTAACAGTTCAAAGGGGAATCGGATTCGAGTTGCTTTAGAATCTGCTTCCCCTCTCTACGTAGATACAGTAGCGTTCTGTGATTGACAGCGAACGCGTAAAACTCTCCAACTTCATTCAAGTAAAATACGATTTTTTGTAGACCTAATGCATCGTACTATCCGCACTCTTTATTATTTATTTATAATCCAAGGCTTCGCTGAACGACCTATAGCTCGCGTAACGCTATTTAACTGACTATCGTGAAACGCGCGACTATAAATTAAAACGAACAACTTCTGCAACTTCGTTTTATTGTAGCAATCACAGTGACTCGGATGAGAGAAATTGGTGCCCTATATGTTAGTTTTCCGGGCCAATGAGACCATCTTTACTACAGCTATTACAGCGTGCACGACCCAACTACGGACCTGTTACTAACCCTTCCATCATCCCTTCAAAGGATTAAAGTTTAACGTGTCCGTGGTAAGAGCTTTTTCAAATATCCAGCAATTGTATACCACAAGAAACGAAAGGAAGTTAATGACGTAAATATATATTTACGTGCGTGAATTTCAGTCATTTTAATGAATCATTATAACGTTTAATGAAAAATTCATATATTATAGACGTAACAAATTATACAATATTTATTATATTAACGCCGGCTTGTAAAATATACTTTACGATCCCAATTTTATCATAAATTCGCGTGCTTGATGTTTACAATAATTTTCTATTAATTAGACATGCTTTGCTGGTATGAATTTTATACGAGGTTCTGTTCCATCGGTAATAGAAGGGACGAAAATTCTTCTCTGGATCTCGTCGATATGCCGAGAGCAATATTATTAATGAAAATAAATGGAAGAAAATTGTGCTGTAAATCTTCGATTCCAGGGAGTGGTTGTAAGACAAATTAATATTTATATTTACGATCGAGGAGAAACTTCGATAGGCCTACACCGAATCGTAATTCGCCGGAGAAACTTCCACGTGAAACTGTGGATTTATCGCCGGGCAGGATGGAATTCTTGAAACTTTAACCCGAAATCAATTTTACGCACAAACTTTCGTTTCCCAGTAAAGTGTATATCGATGATCATCGTTAAACGCAATTTTACGCGACGGCCGTTCATCCCTGAGCAATTTGTGAAGGAATATCGGAGCGCCAATGATTGGCCCGGTAGACTGTGTTCAATATCATTTCAGATATTCAGTAATCACGTAACGACTGTGAATGTAATACAATTAAAATCCTCGAATGTCCGGTCCTGGATTAATTAACGAACGTTTCGAAAGTACGTAAAAAGTTGCCTGAATTATTCGTCGATGTTGCAAATGTAATGGGTAAAATTTACAATTGAACGTTAGAATGGAAGTCGCACTTAATTGCGAATGATTTAATCGAATTTATTGATTTCCCAAGATTTGTGATAAAATTTCTACTTATATGCTTATCCTTACTTTATTATATAATTCCAAAGCTGCAATTAATGAATAAATACTGTAAGTGCCATGAATCATGCATTATTTTAATAATATTGTAGTGACACGTTTTGACACGAGTAACCAACTTTTAGTATTCGATATTATAAATCCGACATTGTTTCGTTATTAATTTTCTGTCTGAACAAACAACGATATTGATTGGAACTACGCGTGTCACTGCACACGAGGGTTTCCGCGTATACACCAAATTATATCCACGATACACATTTGCTTTCCTCTCCATGGAAAATAATAAATAAGCGAGTGTAATGAAAATGCCGTCGGCTTTATTGCACAATTTTTATAACACAGATTCGTAAATATTTGGATTTCGTATCATTGAGAAATGCACTTAATTAGCAAAATTTAAATACAGTGCTGTATAAATCCTCCGCGGTTATTCAAAAAATATATATATTTTCGATACCGTAAACTTGTAACAGATTAAAACTTTTAATTAACTTCTATGCAAACCCGGGTCTGATACCCTATCATATTTTATCCTGTATATGTGTCCTTCCCTCATAAAACTACGAACGACACGATCTTAAATCGAACTAATACCTATCCTTCCCACGAGACTTCATTTTCTGTTCGCGGAATCCTAATGATGTCAGTAATGCTACAATTTGCTGCATCAGTATTCCGATTGCGCCGTTGACGAATCCCAATTTACCCTCAGCCAAAACTGTGCAGACCGTAAATTATCTCAGTCATTCAAAAGATGGCCAATACTCCCGAAACTGAACACTAGGTGCATCATTGATTTTCAGAAAGGCGAATGCCAGCAATCAATATTGACCATCTTCTAGATACACACTATTAATGTATCTCTTCCCTGTTCCTACGATACTCGTTAAAGAATTGCGAATCCGTAATTCAGAATGCGATTAATTGTAACGCGGTATAATCTCCCGACAATTAACGAATCGACAAAAGATTGTTGCATCCTCACTCTCGTCAAATGAAATACATTGTACGTATCTCGCGAGTGGCACTTTCGTCCTACAGAACTATTATATTCCCGTTCGAATTTCACGGTAAACGTTAATTCTTCCTCTCAACGATTGCTATCGAAAATGTCCTATAACTATAACGCCGCGGTTAAAAGCGGGCCAAACTCGACCACCGGGGACGCGCAAAAATTGGATCGACATCAAACAGTTCATCCGCGCATTAATAAATAAGCGCAACGTGACGAGAACGCCACCGCCGAGTGCGATGATCACCAGCTCCGCGGCAATTACTAGCGTTGAACACGTCGCTGCTAAATAGACTGGTGTGGGCATAAACATTTCTCAGAAGGCTGCCAAGCTCAACCCCCGCCGATTCGCCGCTCTCGCACCCTCGCTCGCTCTCTCGCGGCGCTTCGCGAGTTAATAGCTCGTACTTTCAGCCCGTAACTCTGGGGGCGATCTAGATAAAGCTGCTTTATGAAGCCGGAGTGTACACACGGCTCCTCTTCTGCGGTCGCTCGCTCGCACCCGCTCCGCGTGTCGTTGAGGCCGGTCGTAGGCGCGGGTTGACAATGCCACCACGTCGTCTCGGCCTGCTGCACTGGCTAACTCGCGCGGTGAATCGAGGAACGGTTTCAGACGCACTCTCGTGCACTGCGAACGAGTTTGTCCTCTCCACAGTTTCTGCAGGATTAGCACACGGTTTCTGGCGTTACACGTGTACGCAGACACAGAATGTTATGACCTGCATGTGTTCTGTTTGTTCGCGTGCGAAGGGATTGTGATTTGAGCTTGTGAGTACAGAAATACCTGGGGAAAGGGGGGTGCTTTTTGGAGGATAATTTGTGTAGTGGACGCGGCGGTTCGATATTTGATATCTGGTGTATCTACTTTCTGTTCGAGGATGGAAATAAGTACAGTGAAGAGTGGGCGTGACAATTATTCCGTTGCAAGAGACAGATTCAATGCTCGACTTGACTATATGGATTTATTTGTCCTTTCTTTTCGCAACGAAGAAACGCGTAATTATTCGGACGTTAAGGGTTGGACGAATTACAAGCATTTCGATTTGAAATGAACGAGAACGGAGTCAATTTCGTGTAATAACGCGCGCGTTGGATTTAGTTGCATTTCGATGTCTGTCGTTCTATAAGTCGCGGTGTAGAAGCTTCCTTTGCGTATGCTTTCATGTATTACACCTGTATTTGTCTAAATAATCCGGGTATATGAAGAGCGAATTGGTAAAGTTTGGTATGCCGTTTCTGGGTAATGAAGTTCGTTCGCGGTGTACAATATTGCGCCAGGAAGAATATACATAATTCGTGACTGTATCACGCCGCAGAGCGAAACCGGTGTATTTTCGGGGAAAGCAGGAAGAGTTTATACACTGCATAAATCTGTCGTTTTCACACGGCATCATATTTAATTCGTAAGTGTTCCGTGAAAATGTTTTATGCAATCACTCACGAAAAGCGGGTCTGGTTATCTGTTGTGCCGGACTCGCTTCTCGTTATACCAACGAAACCACGGGTCGTAACGCATTTTTTTTCAACTCTTTTTCAAATGGGGCAGGAAGCTGTCCACGCTTGTTTTCATATTTGCCAAAGAACCGCTTTTCAAACAGGTCGGTCCGAATATATCGTCGCCTGCCGTCGTTTCGCGTTTTACCACAGATGCGATAATTTTGTCATCGCACGTTCGCCTTATTAATCGGACTGGACCACCGTAGCCCGATAAAATTATTTATCGAACGTCGTATTATTATCGACGACCGGCGTTACATGCCGATCTTCAACGGTATGAGAGAACGAGACACTTGTTATCTAACTGCCGTAAGTTTAAATATGGGCTTGAAAGCGTTGCTTAACAACGGTGCACGTAACAATGGAAGGAATACAAGTGAATGGTATATGCATTATGCAGTTTGAACGAACAGGTGTGCTGTTGGCATAATAATAAAGTGTTCAAATACCAGTAGCGTTTCCATAAATAAAAATCAAGATGAATTTATTTCAGCGAATTATCATTGAGTTTTGAAAATCGTCCGTTGGTTTAAGCTCCTTCGCCTATCCTTTCGTAATCCTTGGAAGTTAAGGACGGCCGGCATTATGTTCCGAACATAGCTCCCCCAGAAGAGGCCCGCACGTGCTTGAAAAGCATAAAATCTCCTTTCTGTCGAATAACGAACGAGCCTTTCAAAACGTGTCTGACGTTTCCCGCTTGCACTGCGAGCGTTTTATAAAACTGTTCGACTGCTCGTCGACGGCATCGCGGAGGAGTCAGTTGCAGTCAGGCGTTATCTGTGTTCGTTTATCCATCCCTTGCCTTTCACCACCTCAACCCCTTCGTAACCGAGTGGAATACAAACACTTGGAATTATTTGCATACTTGGTCGCGGTGTACAACGACCGCGTAACAGTGCAGGCTAACTAAATATTTTGCCGCTTTCCCTTCGGCCTTCCATAAATTCACTTTGTACGCCCGTCCCGCGCCGTGGTACGAGCGATGGATGAATTTGTTGAAATTTTTTTATTACAACCCACGGTAAGTTTCAATGAACGTCGCTCGTGCGCGGCATGTCTGTATTTTCAGAAACAAAATATCGATCTACTTGAAATCAGATGCATTTAACATAAATGCTGCGTTTATTGTCGTTAATCAACAATAGCAGATTGGAAAGTATTATACGACAGAGACACAAAGCATATGGGACGATTAATTTATATCCCTGTCTGACTATACTGTCACATTTTGTTATATAAACAGATATTTGCATTAGGTAAATTTATTGCACCGCAATTGTATTAAATTATTTTTGCGTCCTAAGTCAGTAAGAAGAGAAGATTAGGAATTGCTCGTAAGTAGGCCAGTTTCTAGAGATCCCATCTATGTTAAATATAATTCGATTTTAATTTTAGTTCAATTTGCATAATATTGATTAAATGCATGGTGTAGAAATCGATCAATCAATTAATTATTTAATTGCGAAAAGAAACCAAGAATATATTAGAATGTAATTATTGTTTGTAATTATATTTTAGTCCCAATACGGTCTTTTTCGATTCAGTTGGTTTCAATGGAAATCAGGAATTTTCGAATATAAAGTCGGATTGTGAATTGTGCTAGATTCGAAGTGAACGTGAGCACAGCGCTAATTGCACAGTTCACACAGCACGTATTCAACATTTCGTTTTACGTGACTTCAAATTATCGGCGTATGCCCGGGAATATATGCTTTTTACGGCCCCTGACTAATTTCATGAGAGTTAATCGACGCAAGCGGCTGAAAATTGTATTTTGTACGAAAAATGAAATGAATCAAATTTCAAGTTTAAACAGAATTGTATTTGGCGATTCTTTTTTTATAATATAATACATTTACACCATAAAGCTTTCTTTCCTATGTGATTTTACAAGCTTGCTCACGATTTTTATTATCCTTCAAATGTATAATACAAATCTCATATTCGCTATATTTTTTCTACAAACTACAATCATCTACAATCAACTCTAGGATGATTTTTACCAAATCATGTAATCGAAGATAGTCTCGCTTGTCCCCGACGATATTATGCTTCCAAATAAAAATACGTCGAAGGTATCGCCAACAACTTCAGAGAATTTTCCATCTTTCGATTTAATATCAACGAAAGTTGCGCCAGATTCTTCGTCATTGTGTTCGGTTCTTCGACTACTGCCTAGATAAGAAAAGATTCAAAACGAGGAGGACACGTCATTGGAAGTTTATGCGCTACACCAGAAAGATCCTGGAAGTTTAACCTGAAAGTTTAACCGATAAAAAGGCAAACTTGCGGCAAGAGAGTTTGCCACCCGAGGAAGATTACGTGAATTCGTTATGCCACGCTAGGAGCTTCCATTGAGATCATAACTTCCGAGACTAGATTTGTACTGATGACCCTGCCTCTGTCGTGCAATCTGGATGCAGGTGTTTTGCATTAACGTCAGACAGAAGCAATAAACGCTTGCCAACAAAGATTGCGCATGCTTCAACACTCTAAACCATGCAAAACTACTGATTTATAATAATGACCAATGAACCACGTACTGAGAATGTAAGAAATAAATTTTTCCTTTAACGAATTGGCTCGACGCTGTCGAATACGTATTCTCAGAACGATATTCACTTCTTTCGTAGTTACGAATTTTGAGTAACGATACAATTTTGCGTTTTATCATTTTATTACTGTATTAACAATATAACTTTACTGTAGTAGACAATTTTTCATTAAATTGTTTCCCATCAATCTCTATATACAGATCCGGCATAATATTGAAAGACAATTCTCACGGTTAAAAACATTATTAAAATTACTTCAAACAAGAACAATATTCGTCTCGCGCGACGACTATTTCCGCCGCCCAATAACATTTAAACCGCGCTACAATTCTATACACCCCAACTCAGCGGAACAGTAGGTGCCACAATTTTTCCCTTCTTAATGTAGCCCATAACATTACCGGAACTGTCGGACGATTCCAAGAGGCGTCCCGCGGCCAACATAAAATCGGCTATCCTAATCCTCCGTTTCACGAAGCATTTGCATTTATTTATGGTCAGCGTTGCGCGGAGCTAAACTTTATTCCGAACTTCTCGTATTCCGTGCTTGCACACACGCGCCAACGTATTACGGCCTTAAAATTTCCTAAGTGCATCGAATGGATTCACCGAGCGTACTTTTAAGGGACTTACTTTTTTTCCGTCGAAAAGACGGAGAAGCCAGAAGTTTCGGCGAGTATCGGCGTTGCATAATTAATCAGCGTTACGCCGTGAGTTGTTCGCGATATGACGCTAGGACCGTGGCCCCCTTTCGCCCAAATATGGTCCCGTTTTGTCGGTGGAAAATCGCCGCGAACGACGCGGACGCGTCGCGATACATATCACGCGAAAATTTAAAAGGTTCCGGGCACTTGTGATAGGTGGAAGGGCTCCGTGGTACCTAAAGCGTGAAATTGGCGGGCAACATTCGGTTGCGCTCGTTGTTTCAGAGAGCTAATGCGACAGAATTCGTATGAAAATGTGGAACGCGTTAGGCGAAAATGAAATAAACGCATTCCGGGCGAAACGAAACTATTCAAACGACTCGTTTCTGTTCGCGGTTAGTCAGCGAAACTTTCCAACGCCCAGCAGACAGCTTAACAGCTCATTTTCGGGGGAATATGGTAATCCACTGTCTCACTGCTAATTATCTTGCTCGACGAGACGAATGTCGGACGGAAATTTTCCCCGAAACAAGATTACATGTACATAGTTCTGAAACTTTATTCTTCGCCTTTTCTTTGGTCCACGCCTTTAGTCAACGATCGTAGTAAATAATATGATAGTTAAGTTCTCACACGTTTCTGTGTAATAATCGTTGTCATTGTTTATACAATTCTGTCGGCGTAAGTTGATTAAAAATGTCGTCGATGCGATATAATAATAAATATTTTCATTGAACATTTGCGTAATCTAATTTATCATTTGAAGTGTACACGTGAGTGTACACAGGTGAATTCAGTTTTTAATTTCTGTCAAAAAATTGTATCGCACGGTGAGATGGGAATGAAAAAAGTGTTCACCGTGCAGGCTTTCCAACTATTTGACAAAATGTAACGACAGTACTCGCGACGCTGAAGCTTCTGCTCGTTCGCGCCGCGTTATATGTTTCCCCAATTTGCATTTTAGTCGCATTATTCGACTGACTCTGTCCGGTAAGTTCTCTATATCGCGGAGAACTCATCGCACTTAATTTCCACTCGACGCCGACGTTGTCACTTATTAACGGGAAAAATAGCAGCGACGTTTCAGTCACAGAATATATTAGAACGGGGTGACTAAAAGGAATTATTTTGTATACTTGTTTCGTCAACTTTTCGTAATATTTCGATGGCAGATTAATTGCTGAGCGAGTAATACTTCGCATTGTTTATCTTTAATAAATGACAAAGTTTACTTCCATATTATATTTCGCGAACTTTACAATACAGATACAACTTTACGCTGACCTTAAATATTTAAGCACACCGTGTAATATATAATAAGATATTTTACGATTAGGCTTTAAAAACAGGAAACACTATTCTATACCTTTAACGATACCTCTACCTCGCACCTTCATTTACCAGTTTGCAATATTACGAAACATGAACGTACGGTGTTAAAAACATCTATTAAATGCATTTCAGATTTTTAAAAGGAAATACATAAACGCGAACGTACCGCTCTGTGCCTCCGTATTTTTTTTTATACGCTTACAAGCATCAGTACTTTCTTCCTACCCTGCAGGCGCGTGTATATTACGAACGTACGAAAATATGTTCCATACAAGGATTTAGAAATTGTGCGGTAACATTTTCGTTTACGCTCTGCTGTTTCATCGGGCATCCAATACCAATCTTTGCATTATCCCGTAAGCTGTAAGACGTTATGGGAAAGCGTTCTAAGGTATACGATCCGTGTTATTAGCGTCCGTGAAGCTTTGGCCCTTGTTCACGCGATGATGAAACTGGAAATTGTATCGGTCGACACGTGTGCCTCGACGTTTCGATGGCTCATCTGTTTTGATTCCACGTTGTTCCCGAGCGTCGAATTGAGAATGCGTTCGATTCGAAGAAAATCTGTTCTATTTTACAGTATGAGAGATGAGACGATTTTCCCGTCTGCTCGCGTTGAACGCGTCTCACGAATTTCTGCGAAGATATTTGTTTCTCTTGACGTTCCATTGTCACGCGTGCTTTTTCTTGGCAATTCCTCGCTCGTCTGCCGCTTACGATTTTTTTTCACACATTTTCTATCGCCGCATCAGAGAGGTTCATATTTTCGACGAAATCGGCAAGACACGCCATTGTGTTCTCGATTGCCCACGAGTAACAAAACCACACTGCTAACTATTATATTGTGGCGTAAAAAGAAGAAAAAATGAATTGAAAGATACAACATGAAAAGAATTAATCGTATTAGCGTCCATTTTTTGTTTTCTTTGCCAGTTTCGTGCTTTTTGTTCCATTGATTCCGACGAAACAAATTTACCATCAGGTTCCATGACTACTTTGTCATGCTTTCACTTATAGCATCGTCACCATAATTTCATAAGATTTCATAACGCTTTCTGTAAAAATGCTGGAATCCTTTTTTATCGCATTTCTTGACTGTCCATTTCTAAAGCGTGAAAAGTTCTCCACGGTAAAAACGCAACGGTATGTATCTCGACGGGTTTACTTCGCGAACATCATTGTTATCGCATCGTCGACTCGGTTCGTGCAGACGGCCACTGAAAACCAAATTCGATCACGTGCTCCGGGGATTCGTTGAATTTCCGAGAGCCTGCTCAGACCTCCCGAAAATGGGAATCGACTGGCCGCCAGTTTCTGTTACAATCTTTTTCCTCCGTTGTCATTGAATTTCTTGCCCCTCGATTCGCCCCGTTCTCTTTTGCTCGTTAGCCACGGGAATGGTTGCCACTATCCCTCTGCGTTTCTTCAACTTAGCATCGAGTGCCGATGTAAGCGTTTTGTTAAAACGCCGCGAAATTGAACGCGAAACTGCGGATACCACGGCGACGCGATGCACTGCGCAACAAAGTGGTAAGCGGGATTGCAAAGGCACAATTACAAAAAAGTTTTAAAGCTTTTTGCATTGTACTGCTCGTACAAGTACTACATTGGGTCGTGCCGTCAATGTTTTCGAGCGGACAATTTAAATAATATTACCGTCGGATTCTATAACCGTCCCTCTAACCATCGGATATTATGCGATATTGAAATGCAAAATTAATGATGAACCGACGAAGATATCGACAGTTTATTCGCGTTGGGACGTGTGAAATTTCGCGTTTTACGAAAGAATCCTTCAGTCGCAAGAATTCCTCGGCATCGATTATTGTGAATCTGAAATGTCGGCGTCGATATTTTTTGTAGCAATTCCAGCAAACGATAATGTACACCATTACACCGTCCTGAATAGATGCGCATTGTATAATTATAGCAATCTGCAAGCCAGTTGTCAAACTGGGTTAAAATGAGACGCGAGTGCAAGGAGGTCGCGCTTCTTGCAATATCGTGAAGCCTGTAACGTAAAGATCGCGGAAAATGTTTCCCCCGGGAAAAGTAATTGCTTCGACCTGATATCTCGGCTTTCCTGTATCGCGTCGGGTAGCTGGAGTTTCAAGAAGACGCCAGTGATGCGACATTAGCGAATGCATTAATCCGCTTTACGTCGGCTTGGCAACTCGCCTGTGAATCTACGTAGAGAAGCCAGCGTAATTGTTATGCTGCGTAGATCCTTACGAGACGCTTATCAAAACACATACTTTGGCCGTTCGCAGTTCTACGATAATGAGATATCAACACTTCAGACGCTTTGCCAGGCACTCGAGGTAATACTTGCACGAAAAAAGATATGGCTAAAGCAAACTTTTCATATACGCGCATACACGTAATTAATATAAATAAAATAATTGATCGTGATATATCGTATTATGGTATTTTTTAAATTTATGGTTACAATATGCGCTCGACGATTATGAAAGACGCCTGAGTCGTATTGCACCTATCGTTTGGGGATACGTATTTGGGATATAAAATATGAACACTTAATTCAACAGTTTAATATCGGGATTTACGTTATTGCAGTGAAAATCGATGCAGCACGAAATAAATGATGAATATCTTTATATCTTTTCTCCCCTGTTGTCCTCAGTTTCCCCTTATCGTATGTACTAATTGATTTGTGTATCTCTGTGGTATTATCCTTTACACGACTTCTATGAACTGGAACGAACGGGACTTATTAACTCAAATGCTCCATCGCAGATCGCAAATCGCTGATTTGGGCATTTAATACCGGTATTCTTTCTCTTCCTATATATCACTGCGATCGCGTGTCTCCGTTTCGTGCTATCCCACTGGTAGCTAAGAAATATCGAAATACAATTTGTCTACGTGCGCGAATCGTAAAATTGAATTAAACGACGGTGGCTGCATTAGTCCTGCGTCAACTTTACCCCCTCGTTCCGCGGAACTTATACAAATAAGCCGAACAGCGTTTCGGCTCGGTCTAGTTTTATCTGCCGCTTTAAATCTTGATACACCGGAACTTAAAGCGCGAGTCTGTTTTACGGTACTTTAGCCGGGAACTTTAAAACCGTGCCGGTGAATTTACGCGTAGAATATTGACCGGGCGGCGGAGAACGCGAACGCTAAGTGCATATAATTTTACACTTTAGAAAACTCGGCTACTTTACCCGTTGCTTCACCTGAAATATCGATGCAAATGAGGTGCCCGTATTTGTTTCGCAGTTTACGAACTGCGAACGTTACAAAGTTAGCCTGCCTTCATCTCTAAGCTTCGCGCACACAATTTCTCGATCAACAGCTGAAGAAATTACTTCGCGGTAATTACAAGTTTCATGGGGGGGGGGGGGGTACGTAGTACACGTTGCGCTACACTGATACCGCTTTAAGGAAATGAATTTCTATCTGTGATGTTTATAACTGATCGCTTGTATTACGTATTATCGGATACGATGATTGGCTGTGCAGCTATATTTCTTTTTTATGACGAGGAAATATCGAGCGATAAAGATAAATGTACAGGTGAATGTGACAACGCCACCGCAGTAATGTACTTTAAAACGACCACCTTGCCATCGGATGTTAACAATAGTCGCGTTCCACGGCTAAATCAGTGTACCTTGGAATAGGTAATGACCCAAATTGATAGTACTTACTTGTCATCCTTTGTGTTCGTGGCTTTCGTGAATACCACCAACCGGTAGTCCTTTTCTACTCCTTCGACCCGTGGACGCCTCGAGCGGTGGACCCTAAAATGCCGCTCATTTGGAAGGTGTAATGGTAGAACACCTCGTAAAACGTGAACAAGGACCTGTTCGTGAACGAGGGTTACCGAGAACGAGCAGTTAGTTGATAGGGGAAATGTGTGGGAAACCGTGAAGAAAGGCTGGGAATTGTATGAAGGTGTTAACGAAGTGTCTGGATAGTGGTTGCATATATCCACAGTTTTTAATGCACTCTGCATCCTTCCGTGGACTCACTTAGGATACGTTGTGGGATTGTTGTAGTTTATTCACTGACAACACTTTTTCGCGAGTAAAAGTTGAACAGAAACATTTAAAACAGTTTATGATGCACGTTTGAATATTTTCAGTTCGAATATTTTTGCGATTTAGAATTAATGTTTCATCGAATACACAATTTCCTATTGTAACGTGTAAACGTGCGCACAAAAATTACTTTCATAATTGTTCCTAAATTGATAGCTGCACGCGTTATAATTACCGGGGATTGCGAATTGTACGAATTATTGAGCAGAAGCGCCGCCATCCAATCGAATAGAACGAAATAATAGATTCACAGATAGTTAACAATAAGTCATACCAGAGTGTCTTTTATAACTCATCAAGATAATCGTTCGGAGAGTTGGAGGGAAGTAGAAACGCGGATCATTAGTCAGACATCGCAGGATAGTGCCGTTCCGGAATAAAAGAGCTTTACCAGACAATTCAGCACTTCAATTAAAAAACGGGAGGGTACTAACAAAGGGAAAATATCACGACATTGGCAATCTGAAACCCGAAAATGTGCCATATCCAGTTCAATTCCAGCCGAAAGTCATGGAGAGCCCGAAAATGTAATAGAACGTTCTGACGAATTACCATTTGAAATTCGAGTTTAATTCGCCGTCGAATGCAATAACGACCTACATAGAATAGTTACGATAAATTTCTAATAAATCTCCCACCCCCCCAACCCCCATATTTGGCTGGCGTTAATACGCAATAAATTATGCGGTCGCTGGGACTCGGTAATGTATGGAATAAAGTAACCTACGAAATTTCGGTTCGAAACGAATTTTCCGGAACAAAGGCGTCGAATTAAACTGCAAGCACTCGCTTAATTGATTTTAACCGCGACTTGTAAATCTCTGCCTAACGACGAAACTTCGGTGGAACGGCTGTGAGGCGGGCTCGCGGGAAAGACAGAACGAAAACCGTGGAAAAAGGGAAGCATTTATTACATGTCGCTGAACAATGTCCCTTAAGAGCATCGTTTTTCGCTGTTATCGACGGCGGAGGAAGAAAATTGTCACAACGACGTCGTTAAGCCTCCACGGTTCATCCCTTCCGAATGAATAATGAGTCGCCAAAGTCGGTCATTGGTAATAGCTTTCCGTGCAATTAATTAATTAAACCGCGGCCTATTGGGACCCGTGGGGTACCCTGATTACCCCTGTTCGCGGTATCATTGGAGCTTATACAAATGCAAAAGTTTTCTTGCTTCGTAACTTTAGAAATGTTCAAGTTGTCTCGTCAACGGGGGGGTAATTGATGACGCTTAATTATATTTAGATATTGTTCATTATTACGTCGCAGGAGAAGCGAGATTGTACGGGCATACCCTAAAAATGTCGGTGCACGATATCTGCAAGAGTATGAAAAAAATAGAACTTCCAATTTGTCCATATTTTATACACGCTTTCGTACATTTTACTGAAACGTGATCGAGAAATCAATCTCCTCTACCTCGCACTGTCTAGACGAAATTACACCGCGTATCGCATGCTTCAAAATGCGCGACAGTGCGATGTAGCGTTAGAGTGGCTGAAACGAGGCAGCACATGCTCTATTAAAGTTCCATGGGAAAGATATGAATATGTAGATGGAAGAGAAAATTCGCAAGTGACACTAGAAATAGTCAACGTTATCGGTGCCCCTCTGAAACCGAGTTTCAATTAAAAATTCTGCAAACGGGAATAAAACATCGACGCGCAATCCCCCCGGCACTTTCGCTGCTCGTCCTCATTTTCCGTACACCTCGCAGCGTCTCCTCTGATGAATAAAGCAACCGCAATAGGCACACGTATCATTCAACCGTGAGGGATACATCGTTCTCAAACAAAGTGGCTGCTTCATTTCCATTCTCATCTCCGCGCGCCGAAGTTACATTTTAATCTGCCCAGAGAACCAATCTTTCTAGGGCAGTAATATTCTCACCGCCTTATTTCCTCCAGCTACTTCCCTTCTTATCTGAGGCTATCCACGTTTGTACATTTTTACACGCGCACACGCGCGCCCGCCGCGTACGAGGTGTCCACGCGTGTGTGAGATTCACGGACGGTCTACGGGTACAGGTACACCGGGGACACTGGTCGTGTCGTAGAACCCACCTACCATCCTATATACCTGTTACCTCCAATATCCGCACAGGAACGACATTAAGGTAGGTGCAATGTCGGAAATTTGAGGCAGACCGACCAGACTCCACCGACCGCACCTACTCCAGCAATCTACCTTCGTACGACTTGCTGTCCTGTTCAAAGTTGAATGATTTCACTCGCAGCCTGTCGGATGAAATTTAATGAACGATTCGCGGCCTACGAGATTCTATCGTTTTGTTGAAAGAAGTTTGAGCTGGCTGAAAAGATTAATAACGCGTCCGCGTGTCAAGCGACGCGAGAATGGACCGATCTTTTGAACGTATATCGATTGCATTTAATAAAATTGTTGAAGGATATAACTTAGCTGTCCGAGTATGTATTTTGAATTATAAAATATTGTATCGCGTACTTGAAAATGTGAACTCTCTTTTCGCGTGTCCCGTCAGTCGGTTTATAAATACGCTTCGATTAAAAGGTAATTCCAACCAGACATATCCTCCCGTTATAGTTAAAGTGCAGTGTTTCTTAGGTTTCGCCGGAAACTAGATCATTTACTCACTCGCTTCATTCTTCCCCGACTTTTCCTACTTACCTTTGAAACCGTGCCGTAAAAGTAGTCTTCCAGCCCTTCTCCTTACAAAGTGAATGATTTACTACTCCGCCGTCAGAAACGGGAAAATAAAGCAAAGTTCTAAAGCACGAACCTCTTAATCGTTTAGCCACTCCATTAATATCCCGTTGGTAAGATCGAACTGTACACGTCGGTCTTAATTTCTTGATAATAAATGTTCGACCGAATACCAAGGGACAGGACCGGAATTTTAAATCGTCCACGATTTTTACAAATCTCCCGAGCTTCTTATTACGCCAATCGAAGCAGGCGATAACAGATGAACGAGGTAAGTCGAAATTGGGAGAAAATCCTTGGCATATAATTGCGTTGATTAAATTTGCGTCAACAATTGAAATAAATATATTCCATCATCGAGCAGTAGATGTTCAATTTCCCACATACGTACAGTAAATACGAAATGTCCCAATTCTAAGAAGTTCAGAATCATTAATTGCACGGTAAGTTCACGTTGTAAAATGAATACGGTGTATACGGTCGGAATCGCCCAATAATGGCGACAGTTTGACGTATACGAATATGCCACTTGCAACGCTGCAAGAAATATCTGTCTATTGACAGGCCGTCAAAACTACGAGGGCTCTTATGTCACGTCACATATTCCGGAAGCTTAAATATTTTCTGCTGTCCGCAGTTAAATCGATGACTTCACAGGGAAGCTGCCAGAGCAGTAGAAAGGAAACGCAAAAACGCGACCGGGAGGAGTAGCTGTGCAAAACCGAGGGAACAATCGTCGAAATTGGAATAACGATAGTGCGCTTTGTAATCGACAACGTTCATAAATGGAAAACAACACTCAGCATCCTATTGCTAATTATTTTACGGAGATTGTTGGTTCGAACGATTTGAATAATTGGACGCAGAACGTTAACGGAATATGATGATATGGTAATATTCTGATGTTCTTGAAAGAAGATAAATCAAATTTGTGTAACTTATTTAACTAAGTGTTGTTTAACTGCGTGGCTCTATTGTGGTGTATTTTTCGTTCATTATAAAGTATATGATCTGTTCAATTACAATTGAAATTACGTCGTAAGATGTCGTTTGAAAATTAGAATGTTAAAATGTTACACATTATTGCAAAAGGAATTATTGGGAAATGTACAACCATGCAAGCTTTCGCGAACTCAAGCAACGATTAATAAAAAAATGTGACACTGGGGTATTTACTGATAGAGCATTCTTCTTCATTTTTGTACCATCAACTAAACAATATCGAACTCGAGTAGTATTAATTAATTAGATTAGAAGAACATTTAATTAAATGTTTTACGCGACATCGCGGCTTACGAAACCATACATTGTTATCTCATATTTAAATGTGGTTATTCATATTCGACAACTTCGTATTCAAAAAGTATTTGTCCCACAGTGCCACGTAACTAGTTCTTCACTTCTTTCCCCCTATTCTATCAAAAGGGGATGACATAGAAATATGGAATTCATGAGGCGAACTCTCGATGGTGTGGGTACTGATCTCTCTTGTCGTTCGGTCGCATAAAATATTTATATAGGCGTGCCTATTGCAGCGTTGCGAAATTTCAAATTTTCCCAATCTTTCCGTGGTTCCATTTGCCGTAGGACTCTGGTATTTGCTTCTGTACACACGTGGCGGATTGTATTCGATTTTCAATAGCAGCGCAAGTAGGTTTGTCGCGTATAGAAAATTTCGCTGCTATTTTTTTTTGTTTCTTTTTATAATATTTGTGCACAAAGTCATAAATCCCGAGCTTCGAATTATGCATTCGTTTCAGATGCTCACAGTCAAGGTTCCTCTTCGACGACTATTAATAATACGTATTCTTTCCCGTGCAAGCGTCTCCCCACGAAATCTGTACATTATCACGGACGGGCGTGAACGTCGATACGCATTAAATGGTTTTGAGGAGCTCCGAATAATATTTGAACGCGGCGCGAAGCACGGGGCGGAATGAAAATGGGACGTGATTGAACCTTTAACGTAAATCAAGCCTCGCCGTTACAGACTGTCGAGGCTGTACTCGTCGCATAACGTGTTACGGGGCGGGCTATAGTCGCTACGAGAGAAACATCGCGGTAACGGCGTAATCGGTAGTGATTTAAACGGCACTCGATTATTGGTTGGGGGGGGGATCCAAGTGCGACCGAACGTCCGTCGGTGGACGCTAATCTGCCACTAGTGAAATTAATTCCAATACTCGTGGGATTAAATTTTTCAGTCACCACGACATTACTGACCGATCGAGCACGCATGCTTCATCGAATAATTCCTTTGATCGGCCCGCGCCAAGGTGGAACAAATGTAACAAAAAAGAAAACGCCACGGCGTGCTGATTTTTATTGGAATCACCGTAAGCGTCGTTCTACGACTACGGCGTTATGCTGTTGCGACGCGAAAACATAGCGGGTAATGCGACATTTTGAAAAGTTTTTCCATCCACTTTACGTGTGGAGTTTCTGGAGCTCTGTATTACGAGTGTCGTTTGCTGGGAAAGTTGATTAAATTGATTGGAAAACTTATGGTTTTTTTTTTGCCCCCCAAGAGCTTTTGTCGTGTAATTGTACAGGGTTGTCAGTAACTGGGGGGTGCAACCGGATAGGGGATAATTCGACGTCAGAAGACAAGTCGAAAATGTGGAATAACGTTTTCGAGAAAATCGATCTTAAATTTTTGTTCCGGTTCACGCGAACAGAAGTATAAGATGTACCGTATTGGGCGATTCTTCAATTAATCCGATTAATCGGTAGGTACATGTCGACCAAAAGAATTCAAGGGAAGATATTTTTAATGAAACGCCTGTCCACATTGCTTTACAATATATAAAGAAGAATTTATAAAAATATAGCCGAGAAGACATAAAACATTGATGAAGTTATCCGATGTATTGCACGACGCGATAATGAAACATTTTATTGAATTAATAACTTTGCTGCGCTTATTAATAATAGACCCTTATTGATGATATCGTTTCTAGCAACAGGTAGAACAGTTCAATGGTACTCTCAGCAATTTAACTTTCTATATCGTCGTGGCTATAGCTTGCGTTTATTTTTACGAAATTTTCGAAATAACGGCGGAGAGTGTGCCACCTTTTACCACATCGTTGTATAATGCGTGTTAAAACATTACGGTGACTAGTACGTATAATGTGAAAACTTTGTGAAACTGTCGTTAAAGACGGCGATACATTATTGAACAGAGTCTAAAGATTCGTTGGTTGAGAAGCATTCCGCAAACTTTTAGTATTTTTAGTTTCCCACGAAAGAAAGCAATAATGTGTCTCAATTGTAAGCACAAACATAGTTAGCAACATTAGCTTTTTCTGTAAATTTAGCTAATGAATACAATACGTTTGCCGAAGTCCCACAGTTTCAACAATTGTCGTTATCATTATGTAAAACGTTCAATTGTTAATAAACATTCACATTTCTAGATGGGCTCCAAACGCAAATGTGTTCAGATTTTAAAGAAATCGCCGATCTGTCAGAAAATAAACTAGGTAACGCGGAGCACCAAGAAGCTAAATAGAAATAACGAAGACCTATATAAATAAACTAATCCGTAGCGAGTAACACGCATAAATTGATATCGCATAATTGCACTGCAATCTTCAAAGCGGGATGTCCCGGTGGTA
Organism: Nomada fucata; assembly: GCA_948146005.1. Lineage (NCBI taxonomy): Eukaryota > Metazoa > Arthropoda > Insecta > Hymenoptera > Apidae > Nomada > Nomada fucata. Next base: position 7,828,838 of record OX411275.1, on the reverse strand, counting down.
GATTTGAAGGGTCGCGGAATAAAGTTCACTTCAAAGATATGAGTCAACTGCGAACTTTGATGTGTTAACATCGTTTTACGATACGTCAGAGGGAGCTTTGAACATTGAAGTGATAATCACCATGCAAAAATGCTTTGAAAATTTCTAACAGCCCCGAGTTATCGGGACACTTGATCTATCGATTTTCTTATCTCGTGTCAATTGAAAAGTGCAGTGCATGTGCTCGAGGAAATCGGATCATGGGCTGGTGAACCTACGTAGCCGCGGCGTAGGAGCAAGCGTTGCTGAATCGTGTGTTCCAGCAAAAACTATCGCGGTACGAACCTTACTTTAGCTTAATTACACTTTAGAATAAATTCAAAAGAGTAGCGCTGCCGCAATATACGGTCGCGCATCAGCGAACGCAACCACATGATTTCTTACACGAAACGAGACAAAGGGCGCAAAACTGATTACCTCGAAACCGTAATTCTAAAGGAGGACATGCGCGGACATAACCACGGGGCGGGTTCAAAGAGGAACCTGCTGGTGACAAAGGGAAGGGCAAACAAACCGTTCCGTTTGTTCGAAGGGCGCAATTGTTGTACGCGATAAACGCGAACGTAAAAATTGACGGAACAAAAAGCGGCGAGTTGAGCGGGTAACGACGACACCTGCTTGAAAATTACACGCTCGAGCCGCGACTGCGACTGAGCTTGCGCACGAACGAACGTCTCCCCTCTCCACAGGCGTAGAAGATGCCCTCGTGAAATAAAAACTACAATAACGTCGAAATGCGAAAGACAGAGGCAAAGATACGTGAAACACAGAAAAGAGGAATGACGAAACAACCAACTAAAATAAGCCAGGGCAAGGGGGGGGGGGGTGGGATCGTTCGCTATTATAAGCAATCCGATGGACGAAGATAAAAGTTGAGGGCAGGCCAGGGGTGAAAATGACACGCAGAAAATGAAGAAGGGGAACTAAAAAAAAAAAAAAAAATCCCTGCCGGAGACGGGGCAAAAGAGAGAGAGACAGTATTGGTCGAGGGTTCAGGTGAGAAGGGGTTGGTACAGGGGTCAGAGAGAAATATGCTCGCGCACTGGCTTGCCTCTGCACGGACCAACGGGGCATAGGTTTGAGGCGCGTTTAGCGGGTGAAAGAAAGGCGAGGTGGATCGGAGTGAGGAAACGAGGGACAAGAAAGGAAGGGTTAAAAAGAGGGAGGGGAGGGTGGGTAGACAGACAGAAACGATGAAAGAGGAACGGGGTGAAGAGGAGGCGAAGGGGGACAGCGATTCGGAAAATGTGAAACGAAAAGAGATAGGGCGCTTCGGGGGATGAAAGTTGGGGGAACGAGAGCTTCTGCGTGGGAGAGGGTGGACGCAAGGGTGTTCGACGGACAGAGAAAGGTGGAAAACGAGAGAGACCGCGCGATCCACAGAGAGAGAGAGAAAGAGAGAAAGGACGTGGGTTGGTTCGCCGAGCTCAGTTACGCCGCGCCCCTTGCGAAGAGCGCTGCGCCTCACGGGCGAGATTACGGTGTCTTCGCGGCTGGAAAACGCTTTTTGCCAACACGTTTCCGGCGTGCTAACGAAACGCCCGGGTTTCCGTGCTCGTTCTTCGAAATCCGCCGTTCTTGCGTTCGCCCCCGTCGTTTCCCGGTGGAAAGGAAAATATTGTCGTTTCGGAAATATTCGCCGTCGCGATCCAACGTTTACATTTCGAGCGCGGGTCTCGCAAGTTTTTTCAGCCGCGTCGGAGACGAGCGTCGTGGCGCTAAGCGACAGGGCAATTGTCGCGCGAAACTTGTCGCGTTCGCCGAGAAAGTGTAGTGCGCTAATTACGGAGAAGTGCGCGGAAACGAAACGAGAATTCCGGCGAGACGAACGTGTTATGAAGTATGTGACGTAGTTCGCGTTGATTCTCGCAACGTGAAACTGTACACGTGGAAGACGGTTGTGCTCGTCTTTCGCCCGGATGGAAAAGCTCAGCGTCATCGAGTGCGTCGAGTATAATATTTGGAGGAGAAGTGTAACAGTGTCGATGAACGGGGACGCGGTCGTATCGTGAACTAAATAGAGATACGAAACTGGAGTAGTTCGGTTCATTGGTAACAATACAAGTAAAGACTCGAGCAATTCGTACGATGGAGGACGGACTTTGTTGAAGGCTTTCGACATCGGTTTTCCTTGACAGCCTTGCGTCGTCGCGTCCCTGAAAAGATCGAGCACCGGGAGTTCCGTGGCATTCACAAGTAGAAGAGGCTGCCCTGTGATGGACCAAGTGGAACGAGACATTAGCTCGACCGTTCTCGAACCTTGAGACCATCCATCAAAGGTAAACAGTTGGCTCGTTTTCCGTCGACCGATGGAATGTTTTGCTATATTATTCGGTACCTTTATTTACATAGTTCCCATCTTGTCGGTCAAGTTGTATTTCGGTAATTCAGAGACGGATGCAATATTGAGTTCGTTAAACCTCTGACACACGAATTTATTTTCACCTTTGAAATATTTTAAACGGTTCATTGTGTTGCGAGGATCAACAACGTTCGACGGAATGCGATAAACACATTGGTTCCAACAGTATGATACAGCTAGGAAGTACCGTTGTAAGTTGCAACGGTGTACAGAGGGTTGAAAGGAATACGAACGCGTCTCAAGTTTTTATCGAACAATAAAGTGCATCATTTTAGGGCATTACAGAGATGCACTTTGACGTAGAAAGTTTTCGACGTATAGTTGGTGAGGAAATTGTTACGTTGAACTTTTATTATCATCGATATTTTTCGTAGCACCAAGTCGGTATTCGCGTTCGTTGCCAATGGTATTTCACAGCGAGACAGGTGTACGTATGATAATTGTACACGACCATTGAAATATAGATATATTCGCACCGAATTATTTTTGTAAGCGGAATTCGTTTAAGAAATTGCGTAAAAGCAGCTTTCGCTAAATCGCATTTTTTAAGAGACCTCACGAGGCACATACCGTTTTAGACCTTCCCCAATAATGCGCAGCGCGTGAGAGAGTTTCGCTAAATCATAACTTTAAAATTCAAATTAAGACTTATACACCGGCGACGAAGGTTCAGGTTTATTTACATTTCCAATTATTGCAAAGCGCCCCTCGTTTCGCGTTTCACGGCTTCATGAGACTGTTATATGTGACAATTGCGACAGAGAAATCGAACGCAGCTTGATCCTGGGAAATTTTAAAGAGGCTTTAATAGTCGGGCAATGTTACCGAATACACTCTTTAACCTGATAAAGAAATGCGGATATAAATCTTCTGCAAGATAGCAACGATTGAGTAGTGAAGTGTACTCTTCGTTTGTATCTTATATTTGTATCTTACTTCTGTATCGAATCTCGAAAAGGTGTCTGTCTTTTTCATATTGCAACAAGCGGTAATTGCTAATTCTTGACTTACTCGTTTGAGCAATAATATATTTTTGTCAGTATCTATATAAAATACCCTCTTGAAATTCTATCGTGTGAAGGTTCATTTGATCCATCTTTAATTTTCATTTAGAATGCTTGGGCATATTTTGAATTACTCTTAATTTGATGCACGATTTAGTTAAGAAGAGGAAGAAAATCTTGGAAGAACCCCCAAGAAATGTGTATGCCCCATACTTTATCCACATAATTATCGAGCCATTTTCATCTATCTGAATAATATACATTTATCAAACTGGATTTAAATCATTTATTAATTAACCGTTAAAACAGTATTATTGAAACGTGTTACGCACGAAGGGTGTCGCATGGCGTACATATAAATTTGTCATGAAATATTGCAATTCATTTTGCCCCGAACGAAAAACCACGTATTTAATATTATCCATCATATTGTTCCCGAAATATAATTAGATTACGGTGATTACATTGGACGCGTAGGTAACAATTAGTCGCAAAATATCTTCTTCGATCGACTTGTAAAACGTGAGGGGTAGTAGTAATTGTAGTTGACAAATTTTATGTCCTCATTTATTCATTACAAGGGTATATATTCTTGTTGCACGTTGGCCATCATCGTTTAGTCCCGGATGTTTTTGACCGAAGCAGGGAAGTTATAGCTTAAGTAGTTAATTAATCAAGACGAGTCGAATATGAGAAAAACTATTTTCCAATATCTATTAATGATACATCAGCGTGATAATAATATTTGAGTCCTACAAAAACTTTTCCATGGTACTTTCTATATTAGGAATATGCATATTTTTGTTTGCACATAACTATCCTGAACTGATTAATGATACGTCGCGACGAGCGAAGGCACGGAACATCATTTTCCGCACAAGCATGCATTTTGCTTAATTTAAATGAAACTCGACTCACGACAATGTATGCAAATAGTGTGTCAGCACGTAACTAGCGAGAGGTTTGCTCGAGCAAACTTCTCATTTGCACCGTGGATCGATGCGGTTTTCTTCTACCTTTAAGTAATATATTTAATTGCACAAATTACTTCTGATAAAGAGTACTTTGCATAATGCAGAACTATCCAAACCTTTAAACTGGTATTATTTAATTACGAAAGAGCGAAGTAGTTAAATACAATATTGCTGTTCCATAGATATAGTTATGGCAAGTACATCTTTTCTTATTTAGTGTAACCATTTGTTGTACATGTACGTGAGATAATTGCCATGTGTTTCTATTATTACAGTAAATATACCTAGGCTTCGGTATCGCACAACCGGCCGCAAATAATTAATATTCCCGGTAGTTAAATTGCGTACTTGATAAACAGACGTTCTGAAATGTTCCCGTGTATTTTAAACTACCTTCGATGCGCAAAACTATTTTGAACATATCCTTCCACAGTCAATAGGCAATGTTGCAATGGATTAAAATGGTGCAAGAGCGGTGAAACAGGAAAATATATTTATTGTATTCATAATTATAATATTCCTCGTTGGTTCAATAAAATTTCCAACATAAAACATAATACACCCATAATTGACCATTCTAAGTTCTCACTGAAATGAACTAACGCAATACGCATAACGCTTTAATTACTGCAACAAACCCGGTTCGAAACACTTTTTCTAGGACGCGCAATCAAAGATACTCCAACGATCTCTATCCCGCTCTCCTCAGTGCATTTGTAACCGATCCATCTGTCAGCCAGTTTGAATTCTATAGTAGCATAAGCGTTTCGATAATTACCAAATTGTCACAACAGCCCGCAACACCCCCCTCGAGAGCCAGAAATTTTGCGCCGGCAATAATCCCGCGATCGATCAATCAGGTACACCGCAATCAAATACACCGTAGTAAAAGCCGTCCCGCAAACCTCAAACTAGCAGCAGATAATAGTCGTATAATTAAACACCGGGCGTGCTCAAATTTCAAAGCAACAGCAACTGTACCCTCCAACAAAGTCTCGCGCAATCTCGCGAGCCAACAACCGCCGCACAATCGATCACCCGATGGCCCCAAGTTCGTCCCGAACAATCGCGCCGCCTGAGAATCTGGAATTCGGTGCCGGGCGGCTGGCGAATGTGACGAATCCTTCGGACGAGGGGCAAAGTCGGTTCGATTCAGTGGAAGAACGCGTTGCGCTCGCCGTCCCATCGGAAGCGCGATCCTCGAATCGCGGATATGAGAGTGCACGGATAGGAAACACGGGGGACGCTTTAACCGTCCAAGCAGAAACATCAAGAGAGCGGTCCAAGTTGGTCGGTCCTCTCGAAAGGACAACGGATTCGCGTAGATCTCGACGGACGTACGACGAACTTTCGGAAGTCGAGCTTAAATCGAGCCTCTCGATGAACTGCGCTAAAGAATCGACGCGCTGGTTTCGCGATAACTCAGCTCGATTGTGAGTGATATTCGCCGGGAGGCTGCGCGAAGATTTGTAGCGTGCGTGCGTTCCCGGCTGGTGAATCGTCCGGTTTCGAAGCCGAGACCAAGGCGGAGTAACTCGACCCATCGACGAAGGAACTCGAACCCATTTGTCGACTTCGCCTTCGACCGTCACATTCTGAACGTTTATCGTCCCTCCTGTCTCGTGCCAGAAGCGCGGAAGTCGAAGAAACGGCGAGGAAAGTAACGGAAACGTTGGGGGACGAGGGATCCTTGTTGAACGAACGCAGACATGTCATTTGTTTTGGAAAGGGGGAGAACGATTTTGTCTCGGCGAAGCGTTATCCGGGGCTGTTTTTTCCCCAAGGTTTAAACGAGAAGTCGGGATCGATTCATTTAGGAATTGCGGCGGATCTCCGGGGACTTTGAAATGGGACTGTCTTGTTGCGATTCGAACAGAGGTTGCAACTGATGGAATAAATGGGCCAGATTTGATACTCAACGTTATTATAATTGAATTTACATTGGAGCACTCTGATCCCCGTGAATTGAATTACTTCATTGTTACAATACACGCATTCACGTGCATTAATGTTCGAAGCGTTGGGATTGCTTTGAGTGGTTTAGAATGAATCTAGATGTCACGTAATCTGCCTTCATAAAATTACCTTTGACGACAGTCTCGTTTCTGCAGAGAAGATCTACGTCGAAATGAACAAAGCGGGTCGAAAAAATTCGTAGATAATTAACGCGAATTTGATCCACTTTCCGAATATAAAGAATTTTCCAACGATAACTTCGTTTTCCGTACGGAACACGTTCCTACCTACTTTTTTCAGAAAGGGGTGGGCGGATGAAGCACCGTGGATAATCCATACGCGATCGCACTGTGGGCAGAAGGGGGTCGCAGCGGGAGTGAAAGAGCTCGATTATAAAACGTATTAAGGAGTTTTTGCTTTCTTTCGTTCCGCCCTTATTGGCGCGTATTTCGTCGACAGCTGTCAGAAAGAAACACCTCTTCATCGCGAAAATCCGTCCGGGTATCCGGCCTTTGTCAAAGCATCGGATGATTAATCACCCTTGCAGTGTTTCACTCTCTGCGGGCACACGTGCATACGTCACCGCGGACGAGAATTCGTCAACGTCGAGAATTGCAGTAAAATCACGTCGAGAGATCGAACCGCTCGGACTTTATCGATCAACAGAGGCCGCGCTCCAATATCTTTTCGTTCACGGCGACGCTTCTATCGAATCACGTTTCATTCGCTATTGCATGTAGCAACGGAATGCTGTAAGTTCGAACGCAACGAGATTCGGCTTGCGTCGTTAATGGAGAGTTTTGGTATAATTGAAAAAAATGGATATCAAAATGACGCTTCGTGCAAACGACAGGTTTCTTGTTAAGATTGCGATACGAAAATTCGGTTCAACGAGGGGCTTCACGATTTTGAGGCGGCATCGAAAGTAGAGATCGACGGCGTCGAACAAATTTAAATCGCTGGACAAAAGTCTATCGCTGCTTGGAAATTGTTAATCGGTGACGAAATGTGTGCGCATTGTGCGGTTCGAAATATTTCGGGGGTCCGAAACTTTTGGCTCGCGGTACACGCGAACGTATTTGTGTCAGCAAGTTTCTCGTGGCCGCTCGCGTGGCGACAGGTGTAAGGGGTGTTCCGACATTATTTAGAAAACAATATTCAGGTGTGTATTCCGCTTAACAATGGTATTGAAAATATTAATAAGAGCTAGAACGTCAGATAGGACGTTCCATGTACGAATGATTTGTTTACTTTTTAATGAAGTCTCGCATTTGTACAGATCTTCGTAGCGCCAACATAGGGGATGAGCTTAAGGTGGCGTGCGTGTAATACTATTGTGGGCAGTTGTATAATATTAGTTGTTATGTATACATATTTGAAGTCAGAAATTTGCAATTATCCGGCGTCAATACAGCAGGCAATTAAGGCACGAATTACAGGTGAATTCCGACCGCGATTACTATTGCTGACTATGCTTGTGAATTGCACGACACGGTTTCTGTACCATCGATTAGATCGTTCATCATTTTTTATGAATGCTGTTAAACATTGAACGGCGACAACGATTGCAAATATTACGACTTGCATAATATTATAGCTATCGCAATGTACAAAAATATGTTATTACCTTTCATTTTAATAGCTATTAATCATAAATACAATTTTGTAAGTCGAATTAAAGTTAAACGTAACAGTTCGCGTAAAGTTTATTGTCCAATTAATCGGTCGAAGCAAACAACAGTGCCGATACTATTCAAGAGCAGGTTTGTACGCTACAAATATTATTTCATTGATCCCTATTTTACTGCGTTATAGAAAATCCATTCGCCGTACATTACCAATTCCTGTCATCCAAATATTGACAGGCCGTTTTGTCCAATTATTCTATCGCTATTTGCCATCAACTCTTACGCGGAATAGAATTTCCACGTGGCAGTAACAGGAGTGCTATTAATATCCGACAACACGGTGAAATTGTCCTTTTCATTCCGAAACCAATTTTCTTAGTACAAACAGCACTCTCCCCGTCCCGTTTCTTTCCAATTTTCTTGGCCTTTTTTATTTCATCAACCCAGCGTCACGTTCATCCGTCTTTCTCATTTCAGACCCGGGTACCGTTGGATTTTTGCCCGTGTTTCGTCGTTTTCCTTTCCTCTCGCTCGTCTCGTTCCCGGACGCGACGAGAGAAGTGACCGCTCGCACGGAGAAAATTGTCCGCAACTTATGACGGGCCACCGAAACGTCAATCGTTTCTTTCTGCATCGTGCAGCGCGCGGAGAAAGGGGGATCGGGTTGAGAAAACGTTTAAGAGGTTCCCGACGAAACCAAGTTTCTCTATTCGATTGAGAAAGTTGGGGCTGCTCGTCGAAGTTAACGAACCGTGGGAATTTCGTCGAATGTGCTTTTTATTTTTTCTTCCAACGATCACTTTCACGGATGATGAGGTAAAACAATCGCACGTCGTTCCGTCAGAATTTCTCCGTCAGATAGTAATCCAGTTTGTCCTCGTCCTGACGCGATTAATTGTTCGAGGCGACTTCGAATTTCTGTTCAAGCAACGACGCTTGACTTGATTCGACGGATCACGAGAGGGAAGGAGAATTATCTACTCGAATGGTTCGAAGAAACTTGAATTGCGATTTTTAAGCTACGGACGCAGGGAAAGAATGGCGGAGGTTACAGTCACCTATAAGAGCAGGACTCCGAGTTCCGATTGTGCAGTCGCGAGGCTCGTCTTCAATATTAATATTGCATATGCAACGTGCCGGTATTTGGTCTTGGAGGTTTACGACGTATATCACGTCTCGCGTAAAGACGGCTTGAAGAAGCAGGAAATGTTTTGTGCTCTGTTGCAGTTGTTTAGGTACGTGTTCGGGAATCCTGAGCGCAGGAGTATTGTGCATCCTGCTGATTCGCGTCTTTTCTGCACTTGTACTGTACGTATTGAGGACTCGGTCTTGTCGAACAGAGCACTTGGTTGCATTTAGGATCGGACCATGATTCAGAGTGTTTCATTGCACGAAAGTGGTGTAGGAAAAATCGAATTCTCCGGGAATATCTTTGTTACACCTTCAATATTTATATACGTAAATTTTCGTCGGCAAATTTTATGCAATTCGAATGAAATATGGATGTGCACGCACAATTAGATGAATTACTGTACGACAAGGGTAACAGCTGGTAATAGGAAAAATATAGTTTCGTAAAAAGTCGGGATGAAAATTATTCAGATGTACGTTTGACTGAATCAATCGAAGATGACGCGTGATTTTATGTTACAATATGATTTATTTCATTTCATCTCCTGCACGCGAGGTTAATCTATTCTCAGTTCCACGGTTCCTCGCAGGTGTCCCCCGAAAGAGAGAAATAATTATTAATTAAACCGCTAAAGGTTTAAGGCGAACAATCCGGCACGTCTGCTACAGGGAAGTGCCAAAAATTCCATATAAATTCAAACCTGGGTTTTTACTATTTTTTTTGCATGCATAAAACCTCGCCACGGCAATATTAAATCATGCAAAGCCGCTCTTATTCGAAGAATCCTGGCGAATACCGCGGCATGATAGATGCGGGAGTGTTAAAATAAAAACGCGTCATAAAATCGAGTGCTTTGGATCCAGTAAAACGGTGCGAGAGGCTGCAATGTTATATCGGTCGCCTAACCGGGCGATACTTTGGCAAACTGTGCTGGCATGTTACGACTCATCGGGAACTAAATCGGTCGGTGAGTCGGCCGTGTGCTGAAATGTCTTCAGTTATCGCGGCGGAAAGAAGGAAATTTCACAGCGTTTGCCAACAGGAGTATGCCACTAATTGACTCTCGCGTCCAATTCCTTTGTACACTCTTTCCATTTCTCCCGGCTCGGTCTAATTTAAAATCATCTGCTTTAAACTTAACGCAGACTTGTTGGTTACTTTCTGCACAGAAATCGCGCGGAGAGCGCGGCGGCTTATAAAGCTGAACAAAAAGTAAATATTAGGCTGGCAGGCTAACCGGCACGAATTAAAATATTTTTATTTGCAAACGTTTTAACGTTTGTTTGCGTTGACGTATCGCGGCAATGAGAATTCATTTATATGCCCGTTATCGGTATTAAAGGATTGTACGATTGCGAATAATTGAGCTCGCGGCAGCTTAATTTATATGAATGAGTAATTAGTTTGCAAAATCTTTAATTGCGATGAAAGTTTTTATTTATCACCGCAGGGGAAAAAGCTGAAACGTGACGGACAAATTGATTGAGCACATGTCAGCGGAGATTGATTAGTATAGATCAACCGAGTTTTTGCCAGCACATTCTTCTCTATAGTCCGTACAGGAATGAGTGGAATGATGGGCTAACAATTTTTAAGGATACTCTGCATCTAACTAATTTTAAAATGAATTCAGACCGACAATATAATTTTTCAAACGCGCGAATAACGTTCGCATTCCTTTTTAACGATTAACACTGGATATCAATTATTATGTTGTCGTTTACGGCATTACCAACAGTGCAAAACATAAGTACAGCGAAAAAGAAAGTAATTCACCTTGGTAGTACGAGATTTCTATTTTCTCGTGCATTCACTTATCAATAATTACACTTTAAATATACCCAGCTTTGTACCTCTCAACGCGTGCAGATTCATGCACCTATAAAAAAACCAGCGCAATATAAACATAACATAAACTAAATTTTAAAACCCTTCAATCGTCGCGCAAAAAGAACGAACAAAAAAAAAGAATAAAACTCCCATCTCCAACCGCAAGGTGACAAATCATCGTGGCACGAATTAAAACCATAAATCCACGAAAAACTGATTGCAATCGTTGGAATGCCACGGCCCACGTGGAACGAAAGATATGTACGTAATCGTAGCCGAACTTTCAATCCGAAATAGTACGCGTCGACCGATAATCGTTCCGTTGTCGAGGGGTCATACGATTTCAAAGGAAAGCCTATTTATCGTGCCTCTGTATTGGATCGAAAATCGAAAAAAAAAGAAAAAGTCGGCGCAAGCTACGCGGACGCTATTACGGCCGCGTACTCCGGAATGATGACGCAATTTATGGCTTCGAGAACATAGGCGTGCTCGACGTTCTGACCCCGTTAGATCGTTTAATCCGTCCCAGATAGGTACGTACGATTAGACAATTCGACGGAAGCGGAGAACCATTCGGTATATCCCGTCGTCCCTTTGCCCCTTCAACCCCTAACAGGTAGTACCTTGGCCCTGTGCTAACCCCCCCCCCCCCCACGGCTCCGCGACCCCCTCGCGTCCGACAGAAACGGCGGCGCTCGTGCATTTGGAGGCTGCAATTCTGATACACGCTCACTCTAACTCCGTCTGTTCGGGCTTATGAGCTTTTCGGCGTGCAAATCAACCGGATCACGGCTTCAGGAAGCACGTAACCGCGTACGTACGAGATATTCTACTCGTAAGAGACTAACTGGTAATTGGTAATCGCGGATTCGACGCGGAGATCGAATCGACATTGGCGAAGACCGACGGAAATGTCCCAGCGAAATGGTTCTTGTGATTCACGGATTTTATTGTACCATTAGATATTGTTGGCGCGAGCAGTGTATTGGAAGTTAGGATAACGAAGGCTTTTGAGCGAAGTACTTTCTGGTAGACGGATTCGAAGTTTCAGAAATATTCACAGGAATATATGGTGAAAGGGAGAATGAATTTCTGTGCACGTGATTATTTTCTAGTTACGCAGAAGCCTGCATCTATTGTCCAATTGCGGCAGGTTTAACGTAATTTATTATGAAAGATATGGTTCAGCAAATGATCGTGCATCTACTGCACCATGCATAGGCACTTGCGCGATCAGAGGGGTTAGTACATTACACGTCGAATGCACTACGTAGCACAGTTTAATACGTATAAGATAGACATATACAATTATATTCAGCAGTTACATATTAGTTAACTCCACATCTAAGCCAAAGTTAAATAGGAGCTAAAGCTTCTCCCAAACTATAATACTACATTTATTTTCATGTCCAATCTAAATTAGATTTGACTCCCGTTTCGAATATAATATTTGGGCAGACCCTTAAGAGCCCTTCGAAAGACCCCCATAAAAATATCTGTACGAATCCGAATACGTATCCGCTAACTTCCATCCACCATGAAAATCGCATTCACACGTCCCAACATCCGTTCGCAACGTATCAAAGTATCGTACCCATAAAACACCGGGGACATTAACGATCGATTCTAGATGACAAAGTAGCAGGATCTGCGAGTGCTCGCTTGGAAGAAGAACGAGCGTGGAAGAGCAACGAGATCAGAAGTTTATGATCCTAGCACGGTCACGAGATTTGCATTCAGACACTCGCCTATATTTTACGAACCGTCGTTGTTTTCTACTTAAAGGTGTTACCAGCTTCGACACCGAAAAGCCTGACCCGTTTTTTAAACGATTTAAAGATTGCACATCGCCACTGATACACGCATCACGTTCGCGCACACAGTGCATGAACAACGTAGCAATGTTTGGACGAGCGTTTTAATGCACCTTTCAGCGTTTTCCGCGCTTCTGGTGCTTTTTGTTATGGGACATGTCACAGTTGCAAATACAGAAACGTTGAAATGGAAGACTCGGTGTTCGTGTTCGTTTTATACGCGCGACGAAAATATGGATGCCGGAGAAAAACGTTAGATAACGTCGTTATGACATATATTTTAACATCTTCCCCGGTTCCCTTTTATATTGGAAGCACTTTTGGTACGGGCAGAGTGCGCCGTCGATTTTTGCCACGAGAGAAACATTTAAAATGGGAGGCGCGCGATCATGTTTTGCTTGCACTTCGAAAATACAGCTTTCATGCCCGGTCGTAAGATAACATCGTTTCGATACATATATTTTTTTGTTCACATCTTTCTGCATTCTGTTCAGCGATGGAAATATTTTTGGATTTGGGCAGCGCAGCGTTTTTTGTTTGGCTTTTTTGTTACTGCCAGTGCAGGAAATATTGAAATCGGTGACGGCGTGTTGACTGAACGTAATGGGAAGCTTGTAAAATCGCGATGTACATATGTGTAGATCTGGTATAATGATAAATGGTTACGTTCCGGGTCGAAATTATACGAAAATCTGTTGCCTCGGCAATCGTAAAAATAGAAACGCGACTTAGGCATTCATGAACATTTTAAATTCTGCATTCGTTGGAACGCGAATATATCGTATTCATGGTTGTTCCAAATGTTTGCGAGATATACCGCGAGTAAAATATTTTGTTGGAAAAGTTTCGCGCAGAGAAATGTTCAGACAAAATGGTGCATCTCTTTTAATTATTCCGTGCCTGCTATATCGAAGCATGTACCTTGCGAATCATCAATCGTTCGAAAGATTTTCAATTAAATTTTCTGTTTGTAATGTGCGCTGCATATACTCTGAAAGCGCGGTTTCGTTGAAACGGATAGTCAGTCAAAATCCTTAACAAGTCAGTTATTTAATCTCAGCGAAATGTACTCAGCTGAGTTTCAAACATATCTCACTTACATCTCGAGCAATTATACGTTCAGAGCGCGAACACTAATCTAATTTTGAACAACTATAGTAACTTTCGAATTACGAGCAGCTCGGAACCATTGTGTTATTGCTCAAGTACGGTTTCGTGACAGGCAGTTTAATAATCGTGTCCAAATTAATTTTGTAATACAAGCAGCAGAGTTCATCAAACGTTACGCGCAATTATATTATAATAAATAGAATACTAAATTTTTAATTTACGCCGGAGAAAGACTACTTAAAGATCACAAACATATTTGTTACTTTGAAAAAGAATATTTTTTTATCGCTGTGATTAATTTGTTACTGTAATAATTGAACAATTGACGAGATGCCACGCAGGCATCTTCTATTCCCATTAAGTGTGAACGACACACGACGATTTCTTCTCCTCCATACACATCGTTACTATTTTCCCCGATCCTAGAAAGAATATTGCAATACAATGAGCATTATTTATATGCACCTGAGGGATAATACGCATTGTCGTCCGTCCGGACTATTGGGGTAAGCAAGAGTAACTCTAATACGTGGCTTGGAAAGTGTCCAAACAGGTTCCTCAAATCTCTGAGCGAAAATGGATCGCTATGTGGACCTATTCATCACAGAAATGTACGAAACTAACAAATGGTGATCTCTAACGTGTTAAATTCGTTTCCGTGCGCAGGTAACAAATACTTGGTTTTTCTGGCAACAGTGACGACTTTGTTGACACTTTAGATTCCATAGTCCAATACATAAATCAAAATAAGGGGGGGCTCGCGTACTTCTACTTCACGTATTCCTACGGTACAATCTTTCACGGATATAAAGCATTCCAAAAATACCTGCAAGTTAAAATTTCTCTGGGTGAAATTTCTTTTCCTCGAGAAAAACGAAGCGTCGTCAAGAAAGCTAGAGCGAAGGCACTTCTTTCTATACATAACTTTCCACAGCAAGTCACTGCTACTTATACATGAATTTTAATTACAACTCTGTGAATAAAATTTATCGGCAATTGTTACACACGCAATAGAACGTTCAATTAACAATTTATTTTGCGAATACAAGCATTTCACTTTTATACAGTTACTCGTATATGCAAATTTATCGCAATTCGACGTAAAAATACATCTGTTTTAAGTACCTCGTACAAAGGATATTTTATATGTGGCGTATGGAATTATATGAAAACATATGTTGTCGAGTAAACAAAAGGATCCTTTGCAATCTGCCATAATCTATAACAAGCATCGACATGTGGACGTTTTATTGAAACACCGTTCTCTGTACTCCGGGATGTATGGAAATTTCTTTGAAAATATTCAGTCCGCGAATATTTGTTGACGTAGTTACGCCAGCAAACGTGTAACTGTCTGTCAAAATTCCGTTCGAATTACTTTCGTTACAATTAAAATACGTTAGCCGGTGTTGTAACGGGCGGGACAGAGAAAAGCGCACTATCGATTTACAATTCAATAAACATGCCGGCGATGCGATAGTGCTGTTGTCAAAGCAGCGCGAATTGAAAACGATTTCGTGATACGATTGCATCGTTGAAACTTCGATAGGCCTTTACACGATTCTCTAACAATTGGAATTAAGATCGAAACCTTTTTAATCCTATTGACCACAACGTGCCTACGTTGTTGCGCGAAGTATGTAAGTACAAATTTATTCGGTTGGTGCGTTACAACAAGAAAAATCAGGATTTTCTCTGGTACACGGTTGGCTAAACGTTTGGGCCACCTATTCACTTGCACGTAGAAAGAATTGTATGGCCTGTTAACCATTCATTGATACGAAATTAATATTGCAGGGACCGACAGGTGTTAACTTTGTTTCAATAGGCTGTAAAAGTTCACCAACACAAAATTATTAATCAGCTTGAGCCTGCGTCAGTCTGTGTGTCTTGAAATGTTCAACGATTTCGAACCCTTGGCAGACCGTGTGCGTAACGTCGCGAAACTCATATTTAATTATTATAGAATCATTGAGACGCCAATCGCAGACACAGGTGAATGCTTAGATCGTTGAGTGGCGAAACGAGAAAAGCGTTTAATAATAAAAAGGGCAACCTCAGGCAGCCGGGTTAAATATCGTTCGATAAGCAGGATTTACGCCGACAAGCAGATGCTTGATTTACGCTTCTGTGATCGATTATATTTCCACGCGAAACCCTTAATCAGCCGAGTCCCCGTAAATCTTTTTCTTCTGCCCGTAAATATAATCGGCCGCGTTTGATTTCAATTTCCACGCGGCGCGAATACGACGGTTGCTCGCCGCCCGTAATTTTTAATCCCTTCCGTTTCCCCGGTGACGATTGATCACGCTGCAATAAAAGAGTTCGGCACAAAGGTTTGTAATTTCATTTCTGCCGCGACAGATGATTTACGAGGTAATTCGCGCGTGGATGAAAGAAAGAATCCAGCGTACGCGATCGAAACGAAACTGCTTAATAGAAGGTAGTAGGCACATACTACATACTTTTCGTCGCGAGCCTAGGGGCGACGAAAATTATCTACCGATCGTGGCAGAAATCATCGTTCATCTAATGAATCACTTTATCCATTAATAAATTAGTTGCAACGGAAGACTATCTTTGATTACTGTACACTGCGCATCCGCGTACCTGTCCCAAAAGAAAGGTAATAGTTGATGAATGATTTCGTATTCAGTGCCGTTTCTAAAGTTTTAGAAAATTTGTTTTACTATATTTGTCTTACTTAGGGAAAAATACATATTAAAAAAGTCTATTAGCAGGGGAAGAAGTACGTAGATGAAATACAGTGTTTCGTAGGTAGTCAATAAATCGTGTTATTAATTATTCCGATTCGAATACAAATTGAAGTGGTAAACTCGTGAAACACAAACAGACTATCAGCGAGTGACCGCAGGGCAACGGTCCTGCAAGATATCTTAATTAGACATAGCAAGGGGAAGGATGGAAAAAAAATTTGACAAAACGGACCTAGTTATCGGACCCATTATATTCATCGTACCCTTCCAACCACATCTTCCACCCTAAGGTAGCGACCGCAAATATTCATCTACCGTTCCATCATCGTGCCAAACCGTCATGGAATGTATACATGTATTCAGGGGAGAGATACATTGGCATACATTGGAATTCGCCAAGATACATATGCGTACACACATTTACATTTATTCTGGCACCTCGCAACTTATCTTCAAATATATCGTATCATCAAAGCGTGCGTAAGAAGTCCTATTAATCAGCATTATGTATAAGCGTCTTTGCCTTCAACGAGGCCTGCCGATATTAATTTGTCAAGCGAGTATCGCTGGATCGCGTCGACGTGTAATTATATTACGGCCGAGGCTGTAGTTGGGGCACAGCGAATAATAATAACAGTATTTTCTCGAAATACGCAAAACTTTGATCACTCGACGAGCCTAAACTGCAATTAAAAAATAACAGCGAACATTAAAAGATAGCTGGTATACATATATTAAGTAGAACTAGGAAACTCGTGCGGAATTCGATATAAATTATTTTCAATATGGGTTGCACGCCAAATGTTTAATTGCACCTAAATCATGTCGACACGTGTCTTTGATTATTCAGTCGCGGCTCCTTTTGTGCAGTTGTTTCTGAACTGGATCGATTAAATATTTCGCATGCGTTGCGTTCCAGTGTAACTATTGTACCTGCTTCTTGTCTGTGCTGATTCTTTCATTGGAGTGCACTGCAGGTAGAAATATATACGTATCTCGCTTCGGTACGTAGGATAGACTTGAAACGCTAACGCGACTGCTTTCAACTTGCTTCACGAAAGCATTTAACGATGGAATGGAACGAATCTGGGGTATTGTACGATTCGTGTATTTTATTAGTTGAAATATGCACGATACACTATGTAGTTCTAACGTACTGTACATGTCAACGTTTTCTTCCATAAGAAACGAGCGAAAACGAAACGGAATCGGATTTATGAAAGCAAACGAAAATCCGCAACCTATACGCGTACATTGTGCATAAAATTTTAATAAAATGTTGATAAAACTTGTGCATAAAATTCATGCAGGACGATGTTCGTAGACGTTGCGCGATAACGTTCAACGGCCAAAGGCTTGCCCAGTCGAAGCCAAAAGGGCACACACGTCTTGACGGAGAATCGATAGACGGGTATTCTTATTTCCACGATTGCTCGGATCGTACTGTTGTCCGTGGCGGAAAGAATCGTTTTTATCGGGCAGGAACTTCGGTCAATGATATTTACGAGCTTTGTGTGTGACCTACGCGCCGTTTCACGCACATGGCCATAATAAATTTCACGTGCAACACGATTCGATTCCAGAAGGGAAATGAGCAGATGCATTTTGTCCGGTTAACAGCTCGCCCCTTTTACGTTAATTGCTATCTTATGCTTAATGCTATCGGGGAGGGGTAGGAAATATTCTGTTCCGTCTTTGTTCTATTAAATTAAGTTTACTGCATTATTATGTTTTAGCTGCACGCGTTAAGAATATCTCATATGCGATTAATCTAAAATCGGGTTATTGGATTCTTTTCTTTTCTGTTTAATTTAAATGTCAAACAAATATAGAAATATGTATTAAGTGAGCGATTAATGTCACAACAGAGACAATTGGCACGTTCGAAATTGTGTTTGGTACTCTGCTATCTCGATCGATCAATTTTTGCGAAGTGTATAAAGAGTTACTGTCAAGTGCAAGGATTCGAGATCCGTTAACTGTATTAATAATGAATACGTCGTATATTTCTAGAAATACAAATAATGAAAAGTTCGATTTTTCTTGTATTTTACAAACGCTTTCAATTGTCGGTAGTCGGAATTGTTGCTTTCTGAATGTATCATCGTCCATGAGAATACATGTTGAACGCAGATTTGCGTCACCGGTCTGGTAAGGTAGTCGAATCAAATTGCAATATTTTATGAAGCTTTATTCCACGACGAAGGGTGGAAAAAACATTGTGTAAAAACCCGGTTCGGTATACGGCTTGGACCAACGTATGTACGTAAAACAACGACTCAGCGTTCAATTACGAAATTGTGCCGCGTTGTGCAATCCGGATGTGATTGTGCAATATTCCGCGTAGACGTTAGTTAACGCATCATATAAATGAGCACAATTTCAAAGGAGAACAGCTACGCATATGTTTTATATTTAAACGATAAATATTGACCGCTCGTTTTATTATTTTTTTCTATATCATAAGTTCTTTCGCCGCTAATTAACGGATTAAAGGGCAATTATGTTATTGGCTCGTTTGCTCGTTTATCTGTTCATTTAATTAGTTGTCAATAATGCATCGCTACACAAATGACGCTCAACTCATAATTAGTGATATTTTTTTTAGTACAACACATGAATTGACTCTCTTTTTGCATGAGTTATGCTTTCAATCCTTTATAGTTCCCTTATATTTTATCTTCCATATGCACCCATTGTTTCTTTGGTTCTAATTTCACTTAACATTTCCATGCAAATATATTTTCATCTCTTGTTTGATCAACTTTCACGTACATTTCTAAGCTATACATATAACTGTACGGTCTATTTGTTGCATTTGCATTGCAGAAGGGAACTCCCTTGAATATACCGCATAATAGTTGCTTTTATTTGCGCCGTCCTCAATCCGTCACCCCCTCTCTTTCTCTCTCACCTTTGCAATTATGTGGATATAACATTCGTGCCAGGAGTAACGAACCGTGTTCGTGGAACTCTCGAATCGCAGTGAAATCAACGATACAACCAGCGGGGTTAAGGGAGGGGGTGAAGTGCGCGTGATGTTCAAATTTTGTGGTAGAAATGATTTCGCGTCGAAAACCGCCGGATACGATTACCATAATCGTGGTGGTCAACGATCGAAGCACGAAATGGTGTCTGCCCAAAAAGACGAATACCTGCATACGCTTTAAACGCATTGTACATTTTATTTGCACGCGTTGATATTGCCTGCAACATTGGAGGATATGTTTATTAAGCTTGGATTACATATTTTAAAAACGGGGAAAAAATTAACTCGCATACTTGCCTCCGGGATAATTCGTCCAAGTCATTGGGGAACTTAGTTAAATTCGAAAATACGTGTTCAATTTCTTCCATAAATCTGGAAGCATTTCATTAGTCGCAAATCCGACGACAAATTGAACGCAAAATTTCGCGATACATTTAATTATCTTAAATGGTATTTTCTACGATGATAAATCCCTTTGCTTCGAAACGCTGTTCGTTACTGCAGCTGTTTAATTACTAGGGAACGGTACGTAACGATTCACTTCTTCGCTATGCTTTTGCAAGCAATTGTCAGCTCTGTTAGAGCAAACATTGTCACGGAACGCCGATTGCTGCGCGAAATCCGGGTTTAATATTTTCACCGCCGGTTAACCCTTTTCTTTCCAACGCGTTCGCCATGTTTCACACTTGGATTGCAAAATGGTAACTAATTTCGCGTCGACGATAAAGGTGCAGTCGCTGACGCGGTTGTATTTTACGCCCGGCAAAGGTGAGCATTCTGATATTTCTAATGCGTCGCAAGGAGACAATACTCATCTACTCTGTAGCGGTTTGCAACCATGATGCGGAACAGTTCGTGTACACTGGCTGCCGAAAGGGGAGATTTTAAATATAAGAGGGTGAAGCATGAACTAAAAAAAGTTACAAATGCAGCTTCAACGCGGACAGGAACTTCACGACCCAGTACGTAAACGACCTATGAAGTGCAAATGATTAATCCAAAAATATTGTATACGAGACAAGTTGCGAAGCAGCGCTGGAAGGTCGAAATTAAACGAAGATTTGTCACACGTAATCAGAACAAGAAGCAGTAATGCAATATTCACCCTTGGCGGATGCTGCACTTTCAGAAGTAAATGTGAAAAGTACAAAACGAGATGTATGACGATTCATTTGCACTGAATACCACTTCACCCGGTGCAATTTAAAAGTCTACTTGCAGATGCACTTTAAAACTTTAAGCTATCGAAATATGTAGCAATTCAACTGAACAAATTTTTAATGAAATCCTTGATAATGTAAACAGGACTAAATGAAAAGGATGCAGGACACTATTTGCATAATTTGTAAGATTCTCATTCTTCTGAAATAATCTGCAATTTCGGTACACTTCTCTTCACAATTCTGCCCAATTATAATAGTACGAACTCGTAGACGTTACGCGAATCGATGAGTGGAGGAAAGTGGGGAAATTGTTGTTTATCGGTTACAAATAAAGACGACTATATCCTGCGAATGCACAGCAGCGAAATAACAATAATGCGTGATTTTTAATTGCAGATGTACCTGGACGAACATTTGGAACAATAAAACAAGGGTAAGTGTTTTAATATACTCCGATGCGCATTTGCTTACGTATCGTTCGCGACATTTATTTCCCGGTGTCCTTATTCCAAAATTTTACAGCAACTCGCGATGCAACGTAAAATCGTACACCGCTATAAAATTCTCCGTACCTTCGCCTTTACCTGCTCGCATTACCTCCTCTGAGCAGCAAAGTCGGCTAACCGTTTTTCGCTCGGAACGATTAAAACTGCACCATCGCGTGCTCTCAATTAGTTCTTCTCCCGTTGCCGAAATGCGTAACGCGTCCGCTCACGCGAATAGAGAAACACCGCGGCCACGTTTTCCTTTCGTTCCCCGCACCCCTGTAAAATCTGCAAGTTTTACGTTCCTCGTCACCTTACGCGGCGCTTTGTCCCCCTCAAGACCGATCGCGCGCTCCTCCGGCGCACAGTGGGGAAAAACGGCAATTTAGGCGTGCAAAAGTCTTTCTCTATGAAATACTTTTGAACTCCACTGCCCTTCGTTCTAATTTTTACATAGACGTTAAGAATGGGATGTCTACTATATGCTCTATAAAATTTGGCTGCAGCCAACTGCAGCTGCAAAAGTTATTGCATTTTTAATGGAATAGTTCCATGTCGAGCGTATACGACCTACGGTAGACTCCCGATCAACGTGCCCCGTTTTTTTTTCTTGACAATTAACTAGAAGAAAACGATTGACATATTCCATCCTTGTTAACTTTTTGTCGCATTTGTCATTGTTTCAATAGTTTATGGATATTAAATTATTTAAATATTTTTTTGGATATTAAATTTTTGTGTACTGGATTCCGTACGTCTTTATGCCTAGGAGGTATATATTGTGCGTTATTGATATTTTTATATGTTAATTTAATATCAGTGACCCTGTCATAAACCTCCAGAGGTTTGGCTCTGGTTTAATCCTTGTAATCATGCACCACGCTCTACAAATGAAGTTATTTTTCGCGCATTCTTTGATGAAATGAAGTGAAAGCTCTTCTCGAAATAGAGGATTAATAACTTTTTTTATAAATTTTTTGTAATTAAATTTTTTTTTGTTATTATTTAATATTAATTTTTTTATATATATTGTTATTGTCTTTATTGTAAATTTTATATCTGTAAATTATACATGTTCATAAATGAAAAAGTGGAACCCGATCATCTACAATCTACCGTAGGCCGCATCAGTGCGAACGTTCTCGGCTTTGAACTATTCTATAAAAAATGCAATAACTTTTGCAGCTGCAGCTGGCTGCAGCCAAATTTTATAGAGCATATAGTATACATCCCATTCTTAACGTGTATCTAAAAATTAGCGCGAAGGTCGGCGGAGTTCAAAAGTATTTCATAAAAGAACGCGTTGAAAATTAGTTTGTTGAAACTTTCTTGAAAAAAATATTAAGAAATTTTTATAAAATTTTTCTTTTCATTTTTACACATTCCTAATCTTTCTTGATACAGTTCCTGCAAACAGAAATACCATTAAGGTCCTGAGCATTAAAATACAGGTGAAAATAGTACTCTTCATTTTTAAGCTGTCTTCAATTGTTGACGTTTGTATCCCCTGCCACGCTTAACAACAATGGATTTAAGAAATAAAAATGTCATTTTTAGGTGCTATGGACATCTAGCTTGACATTGCATATAAAATTATAGGTCTACTCCGTGTTTTGTTTTTGGACTTTTGCACGCCTAAATTGCCGTTTTTCCCCACTGTGCGGCGGGGCGTAATTTTCTCGCGACTCCGTGTAAACAGTCGAAGTTGCCTGCCATTCGCGAAAATAAAACGGCGAAACGTTTCCCGTGTTATTCGCAGCGCGGAGAGTCGCGCGAATTTTATTTCTATCCGTTTCGTTTTCTGCTTCTCGTCTAAAGTCCTCGCGTTTGCTTACCGGTTGGCGGCGCACACGTGGCACACACGTTCCACACAGCGAAACGGCCGATCTCGTGGACGGGAACACTCGAAACGGGAAAGCGCACGCGAACGTAGCCTGGTTCTCGTTTAGGATGGAACGGCGTGAAATGTCTGCATCGGGCGATGGCTGTCGGAATAATTGAATTCTCGTTCGTTCGTGGCAAATTCCGTTTGGTTTATCATTCTTCCCGCGGGTTGTCAGTATTTAAAGCCGGTCGAGTTTCGGTGAAGAGGTATTTTTATCGGGATCTACGTATCGCGATCTTGTCCGACGCGTGCGGAACGGCGCGAGGACGGAAACGTTTAACTTGAATGGGGAAGAAAAGGCGAGGCGCAAAATTGTACACCTATGAGAAAGTTTCAAACGGCGCACGACGGGAAACCTTGCACCCTCGCAGACGCGATACGTGCAACCACGATTTCCAACCGGTTAAACGCCAATTCTTCTACCCCACTGCGATAGTAAAATTGATGTCCAACGATGGACAATTATTGTAAAGTAGAAAGGATCGCCGGCAGCTCAATGGCGCGACGATTCCTCTATTTTTCGCCGTTAAAAGGGTTCAATTACTTTATCGACCAAACGATTAAACCGCGACGAGAAAGTTCCTCCTGGTTACGTGATAATTGCTCGAAACGATTAATCTATGTCCCCGAGAAGAATGCCCCTGCAGTAGTATCAACCTAGATCCCCGTTTGTGCAGCTTGGTGATTCGAATGAAAGCAAAATAATGATCGCGAATTTGCACCGCGAGTTTCGCGAAACTTGGCGAACACGGCACGTACGTTGATCCATGGAAGGAGTTACTAGTCCTATGTAGGGCGGAGGATGTCTCGTTGAAACCGTTTCGAAGAAAGAGTGAAAAATCGTTTCGAGGAACGTGTTCTGTGGATTTTCAGGCGTTCGTGAGACGGGCGAGCAACGGAATCGCGATATCCCGATCGAAGCTTGAAAATGGGGACGATTCAATTATATGACGACGCAGCTGCTCCTTTTTTTTTTATTGTATCCTCGTTGCTCATCGAAATGGTTCAGATGCATTTCTACGAAAACAGTTTACACCGAATGTGCAACGTCGATTACGTGATGTTTGACGCACACATGTTTGACATTCGATAGGAACTTTTATTAACCCCTTAAGGTTAAAAAAAAATACCTAACGTTACAATTGAACATACGCATTTGCAGTCCTGTTTCATTTGTTTGAGGTACTGCTCGTGCCCCGAGCGCAGTTTATAAAGTTGCACTTGTAATGTTAAATGCCAACAGGGGGCACAGAAATAATTTTAATCACGTTCATTGGAGAATAAATTCATTTCACTTCGTTCACTCTCTTCTATTTACCATAAAATTCGAAGCATTTGTTGATTTCACAGCAAACGGCCGTGCCCGCTCGCTTTGCACAGCGATTTTCGTGGAGAATGTCAATTACCGAGCGATCCCGAATGAACGATATTTATTAGTAGTCTGCGGCGGTTCACGGAAGTGATCCTTCCATCGTCATCGGCCTTAATTGAATTCTATTGTATCAGTGAAATTTACGAGCGTTTTACGGCGATTCTGGGGGGTGGGAGGGGGGGAAAGCTGTATAGCGGAAGCAATTCGACGCACGTTACTTAATCGGGTGCCTTATCTTATATCGTCGCTGCAAGCACAGAGTTCAGCGTACTCGTGATTCATTGTCTTTTACTTATATTCTCTGCCGTTTCTTTCTGCCAACCTAGCGGATTCATATGCACGTAGGATGAATTGAAAAATTCGATCGTCGGACAATTCTCGTCACTGATCTCGCAGAAATTTCGCAGTTCGCGTTACTTTATTTGGTTCCCGAACTTTTCGCCTCAATTTTCTTGTGCGTTCAATATACGTATGTATAGCAACGCGTTTTCCTTCGAAGCAAGGAGTTCGTTGACGTTATTGTTAACGTACGCGATTACTTTAAAAAAATATCATATATTCCTATTGTACTAGTGTGTCCGTTCTTTGCAAACGGGCGTTCTCATCGGCGAAAATAGAAAATTGCGATGAATAGCAATAATGTTGCGGAAAATTGGGTCAGCGTAACTCAACTGGAAATGTGAATTACAGTGGTACTGATACTCCTATTACTGTCGATATTCTCATTTAAAGTGAAAATAACGTTGCGGTTTCGCAGTATTTTTTTTTCAAAAGTGTTTGGTGGTGTATGCACATTGAAATGATATGACCAACAATATTTACCATAAATATTAAATTTACAGCAACAAGTACGGGGAATTGTTTATCTCCATACGTGATTTCCTGTTGGACAGTAAACAGCGTATGGAATATCAAGCGTGGGGAATTGTTTAGCTCTTCGCGTGATTTCATCGCCAAACAGTGAACCGAAAAATTAATAAAAAACACTTCGATATTCATTGAACGCAGATACGCTAAAGCTGCCCTTAACTTCTAAATACGAACGAAGCCTCTCATAACAGAAATACGTGGAAATAATTAATGGAAAATAAATAAAATAGTAGTTTGGGCGCGTTATATTGTTATACTGCAATCACTACTGTTGACCACTACCATTTATTCCGTTTTTAATGGTATCCTACTTTCCCCTATGATTTAAGGACACGTTGATAATGCTTGAATGAGAAATGTAATGTTTATGCTGCAGGGGGATTAGTTATTTGAAAAAACTTGATGTCGTAATTTAGAACGCTCCGAGTTTTATGTACAGCAAGGAAAAATATCCTGCAGTATAAAACATGAAATTTATTGTTTTAAAACCTGCGGTATGCGGTCCTTAAACACGAAGAGCGATTTAAATATTACCACGATCTGGACTCTGAACAACAATCCCATGGGTGCACTAAACGTACTACAAATCTACTTGATTTATCGCATGCTTCTTTATCCGAATACGTCACGTTTTGTTTTGAGAATTTTTGCACGCTTACCGCGATTCGGGAACAAATCAATTTCGTGTGTACAATTCGTAAACGTAACCATTAATTTTTACTTTAATGCAAACATGTAATTGTTCTTCCCCAACTATTACAAATTCTTCCAATGTTCAATACGTACGAGGGTTGGACTTTTATTCGGCTCCAATTAATTATTATAGTGCTTTGCAATGTACTATCTTCTTGATTACACTACCCTCTCTCAAGAGACTGCAGCCAACACTTGATTAGAAGCTACGATATTACTCCAGCCACTTTGAAAACTTACAAAAACACGTTTGCTGCATAAAATAAAAGATCGTAAAAACTCCCAAGAAAAACTTAAACGGTATAATCCACGCGGAATAAACTGAAAAATCCGCACCGCATTTGAACCGCATCCCCGACGCTTTTGAGAATACCACTATTTCTCCCTGACACAACAATCTCTTCCTCGCGCTCTCCGCCGTCGAGGAACCATTGACACGTAAACGCTCTCAATGAGCGAAGCGTGCAAAGCGCCGAGAGCTCTAGGCATCGCGAAAAGTGGTAGGGAGGTGTAGAGATTTGCGAAATTATAACAAGCGGCATTGTACACAGGGGAAATTCGATTGAAACGACGGGGCGTTAATAAACCACCGTATTAATTAAGAGTTTTTGAAAGTTTAACGAGCAGTCGCCGTCGAAAATGGCCGACGTTCCGCCGCGCGAACACGCCGTGCCTGGTATTCGCGAAACCAGGCCGGTATGATAAATATGTCGATCGAGAGGTCATTATCGGCGGGTATGCTAATCACGGAAGTCGAAGCTGCCACGAACATCCACGGCTCGAGTTTGCATCCGACCGTCCTAGAACATCTACTGAATTGCTAAAGGTACCACTATCGTCCAGAGTCCGGGGAACTTTCGTGACGAATCTCGTTTCGTCCGTCCTCGCATAATTTCGCCATTGAACATCGGCAAATTCGCCGTGTCCCGCATTTTACATTTCGACCGTGCACGCCGTGTGTAATTTCTTCCCCTCGTTTCACGTCGTCGCGTCGCATGCCCCCATGATTCATCTTTACCTTTCCGCAGTTCGTTCGAGCCACCTTCATTTCGACCACTGTTAGCCTTCCGCTCTATTGCTCCTTCCCGTGTTCCACTTCTTTCAGGCTTCCTTCTGTTCCGTGCTTTCGTTCCTTTGGCCGTTTCTTTTGTTCCGCTGTTTGTTACCGTTGCATTGTGGTCGAATGGAAGTGTAATATATACTTGTACCAGCTAGGTGTGAAATATATGTGCGTCGCACTACTGTGTTTGATTGAATACGTTAGTACGTGAATTAAGGAATGCATTATTGCGGCAGATCGATAGGTTTGTATTGCATGCGATATGTAATGCATTTGTTATAATTCGAAATATATTTCTGTCATTCCCTTTACTCGTTACGTCACGGTAGGCGTACAATTAATGGCTATGATAACTGTACCGATCGCGTGGATCAATCTTTCTATTCAACTTCTATGATCCGTTGAACTCAGAAGCAACGACAACTGCATTGGCGAATGAATTGCGGAACACGCTCCGCGAATGACGAAGTCGCCCAAAGAGATAGGACTGGTGGACTGTTTCATTCGCGCTTCATAACTGTGAAGCGATTTTAATCTTAATTTCAATTGTCAAATTGTTCGTGCCTATCTTAATTTAGCTTTTCGTATACGTTCGCTTTTCTTGCACCTCGTTCCTATTTCCAGTGCCTTCTCTCTGCACCCATAGCCACCTCTACGTGTCACCGTTCACAATCGATGGATCCTCCAGAGCTCTTCTCGCGCCTATTTCGCAGCTCTGTTCACAGCCCGGAATACGAATTGCCTGGCTGCGTGTCGCCTCGTGGGCAAAGTAGATAACGGCAATTAGAACATCATCCCAAGTGGTGCTCTCAGAGTGCGCCCGATTTGTTTCAACCCCTGACATTTCCTCGCGCGGTAAATGAGCAACTCTATGGTGCGTTGGGGTTGCGACGACATTTCACTGGGACCGAGAAATATTGTACATAACACCTCTCTACGATACATTTTTACCTTTTGGATTGTACAATTTTTTATCGAGCATAACAAGCGTTTGAATAAAATATATATTTGCACACACACACATACACACAAAAATGCATATCTTCAATACACTTATACATTCTTTAAAGAAACTTCGAATATATTATTGACAAGGCTCGTAAGGGCCACTGGCGAAATGAATTGACAAAGATGGATTCGTCGCAAGGGGAAACAAACCTGAACTTCGTTGATTCGTTACATAGCACCGATGCATTGTAATTGCTGTATATGAAATTTAACGGGTCGTCGTCCGTAAATTCAATTGAGCTGTAAAGCACGCACAAAGTGAAAACGCTTAATATCAACGAAGAAAGTCGATTATTATCGAAATCTTTTACCGAGGAGACAAAACAATAATATTCTCTGTGATATCGTACAACAGACGTGACGATATTCGATGATCACGAATATGCACGAAACCATGTCGGATGCTCGATAAAATCCAATTTCGAATTAGTTTAACATATCAAGATCGTCAAGTTTCGAATTCTCGCATGTGAACTTATTCCTGACCGCGCTAAGTCTCGTCGATAGTTTTCATTCCGTCATCAAAGCTGAAGCTGGTTGGCAAACATACGCCGGGAACTTTCGGTGCAGTTAAAGTCCTGTGTCACTTTCGAGGGCGGCGGGCTGTTTCCGGAAGTTAAGGAATGGTCGCGCGTTTGACACCCAAGTTTCTTGCAACGCGCGATTCGATAATGAAGGTTTCTTGTTGCATAAGTTGCCAATGCTCAATTACAGAGTGGAAAGTTGTCGATGTGACTCTATTATTGGAGGACAGTTTATGAGAAACTTTACGGAGAAGTATAAATTGTCGAATGCAAGACTAGGCAGGCGTCCAGCTAAGGGCGGAATGAAACAAAATTTGAATTTATCGCGTATTCTGGCGACGCGTGCAATGTTTAGGAATAAATTGTGCAAGATAGTAAACGGTAAAAGTTTACGATGGCGCTGAATAAAGGTGTCGTTCTCGAATATAAAGAATAAGCATTCTATTCAGAGTCAAAGTTGCTTTTTGCGATAATTGTGAAGGGTGCAAAGGTTCGGGTAACGACGATTACCACGATTATGCTGGGTAACTTATCTTGTTCAATGAACTTTCCTTACTACCCAGTAACGACTAATGAATAATTTAATTTCAGCAAACATGCATACGGGAAATATAATATTTTCATAATATCGGTTTGTCATTTTTGATACGGAGAAAGTTCATTAAAATATACTGGAAAATTCTATATGCATAAAGTTTACTGAATTAAAGTCGGGCTTCGTATTTTATCAAATTTCCACCAACATCCCAAGCACGTAAATGGTAAAAGTGTTAAAACTGAAAGGCGAGTTTTTATTTAGTTACGGGTGATTTTTTGTTGAATTTTCGATGGTACGTGCGCCGGCACAGTGTTCCACACAGAATAAATTAATCGCGTACTGTTACACACAATGCATATTGCAAAAGTGTGCGTGCTTGTTCTCCCCGTTTCGCGCGATGTCGCGTACAAAAATGCAAATTACACATTAACGAAGGATCTCAATTCTGTACGGCCCTTTTCGCCTCCATACGCCTGTCGGCGCTTACTTTGAATTACTACATACAGATGACCGGTGTGCGTCCGATATTTTGAATGTGGGCGAATAAACGAAAACCGCAAGCCACGGTAGCACTAATGCGCGAGTAACAAATACGTACGCGGAACACTAGAATCGAACGTTGGCCCGTGAATCGAAACTATTGTTCGGTGGTTCCACGAGGAAATATTGCTTGACGCGTTACTCGAGACTAAAATATATTGACATTTAATTGCAGCGCTAAAGGAAAGAAACGAATAACGATTACAGACCACTCGCGCGTACATACGCTCCGCCGCAAAATTAAATTCTAATTACGATTTATTGACAGTAATGGCAAAGGAAGCGAAATATGCGAATTAAATTTGTTAAATACACTATGCATATAATAGCTATTTTGAAAAAAGAACAATTATTCGTTTCCTAAATACGAAGGAAATAAATCATATTTCTGCTCCCTATTGGAAACGCAATTTTTCCTCAATGTCTCGCTCAATTTCTAAACATAAACGATGCTCTGCACCATTCGCGCAACGCATTCGTACCTATTGCACAGGTATTTTGGTACGCAACTGAACTTTGAGACTGCGCGCAATAATAATTTCACCGTTCAATGAATCGCTTCAAAGTGTACAACATCTTGCGTCGGGGGGAAATAAAATTTCTCTTTGCGTACGCATCGAAACTGACGGGGACATGAAAGTCGGTCGAGGTGTATGATAATTCGAAGGAGAGATATCGACAGCAACGGGAACAGGTGTTCTTCTGTTCAGCTCGATCCGCGTATCACGAACCAGACAAGAATGTAATACGTCGGATAACGTTGCGGAATAACCGGCAAGAAGACAGTTACGCGGAATCATTGAATTCAGCTCAACAGTTACTGGAACACGTAACGTACACGGACCTGCAACAGGAGTTCTGAACTCGATGCCAACGTGGCTGCACGGCGAGCGTAAATTGCTGAGGAAAGCGATAGTGGATCCGCTGACTACAAATAGCAGTATATAATGGAACCGTAACTACCATCGAGAATTAAGAGTATATCGGGAGTATCGCGTGTTGCGGCAGCCGGATATTTATTATTAAAATCCACAATTCTAAGGCAAATCGAGTTCATGTTGCACCGATTGTGCACCAACGCGAAGGAGTTTCGTGATCGGCTCAACTTTTTCGGGACCTCCATTATAGCGTTCAAGCGTTCTACTCTAACTGTGGTAAATAGTGTGGGATTGGAAGTTTTAGGAGAAATTAAGCCGGTGCAAGTGCAGAACGATTGATAACAGGAATATATATGTATATTTATTAAACAGTTTCTACACTATTCTGCTCTCTGTTATTCTATTCCTATTCTACGCTGTTCTATCTACTCTCTGATCTACACTGCTTCGCTGCTCAATCTACACTGTCTATTACCATTCATACATCCACTCGTCCTCAGTCTCTCTCTCTCTCTCTCTCTCTCTCTCTCTCTCTCTCTCTCTCTCTCTCTCTCTCTCTCTCTCTCTCTCTCTCTCTCTCTCTCTCTCTCTCATTCATATCCTTAAAAACATAGAAACAGGAGACACGGGTCTGCATGCCATCGTTGCACGCCTGCAGACCAGCTGTGTCCCAGGTAGCCGGGTCAAAGATGACCCATGCCCGATCGTTGGGCGCTTCGCACTCCTACAATAGTAAATAATTATTAATTTTTCTCTCTGGCTTCGTGCTGTTTCTGTTACTTTCACGTCGTCTCACTATGTCCTACTTTATTTTTATTTCATTTTACTCTTACTGTATATAATGCTACTACTCTCTGTGTGTGTGTATATTAAAGTAGTGTATATCAATGAAAATATATTATTATTACTATTATTTTCTCTAAATTGAGACTTCAAACCGCACATCGACTCTATGGTCATTAGCACCTGTCGCGATCGCGACGATTGTAGCGCGGGTGCGCTTCATTTGGACGTACGGTTTCAACTGGAATCCGAAACAGCGGAACCACGGCGAAGAGGCGCATCTATAATCGAACGAGGGGCCTCTGTCCCTACCGAAATCGACAGTGACAGGACCCTGACCAATCGAGCCGTCGCGCTTCCAAATTTCTCTTAGAACCGCCCGGTGACAGCGAATTTCCCAGAAATAGTAACCTCGCAAATCGAATTTACACGACACACCGAGTGTGCACATTCCTAGCTGCGCGTACGAGTTCACCCCGTTCGTCCCAAAAGACGTCGCGCCACCGGCCCTCTGCCGTCAGCGAACCGTGAACGCGAGTGTACAGGTGTGTTCGCTCGTACGAGGAGACAGTGGAGGTGCTCCTCGTCGACGCGTGTAAGAGGGGAGGCCGACGGGTTCGTCATTCGGAAGTGTCGGAGTGCTCTCGAGGTTCGAAGTGAATCTTGGCCGAGCGAAAATAGTTCGGAAGCTCGGTAAACGTTGCTCCGGTTTGAGTGGGCCGGAACTCCATTTCCATCGCGGTTGTCCGATGAATGTTTGATGCAAGTTCTGGCTTGCTTGCGGATTCGCTTGGTGTCGCGCTACGGGAACGACAAGCACGAACTCGGCGCAAGGCGCGTTCACCTCGAGTTTGCGGTCTCCTCGGCAGGGCCCCGTGAAGTTCCTTTGTACTTCTTCCGCGTCCCCGAATGCCGGCCCCATTGTCTCGCTGCGAACGGGTTAAAAATTCAACGCGCTTTACGGCGACGTGCTATCCGCGTGTCGTCGCGTTGCTCGTCACCGGCAATCGCTTTCGCGCCGCCTTCAACGCCCGAGCGCATTATAAAGGGATTATAAGCGGTTACGGGGAAAACAGGGAACGCTCTGGGCACGCGTTTGTGGATTTTCGGCTGGTGGTTGCGCCCGAACGCGTGCGTTAGCTTCGCGCGTGACGAGTGTTCGTTGCAGGGAACACTTTACCTGGCACCGGTGTTGCGTTCGCCGCGAAACTCGATCCTGGACAGGCTCGTGTACGCCCGTGAACGAGGGTGTCGGCGCGGCAGGGAATTTAATTCCCTGGCGGCCCTTAATCCTTTGCGTGCGAACGTCTCCGCGGGTGAAGTGATATTTGTATTTGCTGGCGGATGTTTCTTTTAGGGGACGCGACTCGGGGGGCAGGGGGTTAACGCCGTCGCGAAATTGTATTTCTCGTTATGAAACGATACGAAGCGTGCCTCTGCCGCGGAGAACAAGCGTAACACTTTTGCTTGGAATTGACAGATTGGACAGATTCTACGTGGATCGGGAAGATTCGCTTCGCAACGAGAAGCGTCTGTCGTTGGGGGTTCGCAATTTGGTCTTTTTTGTACAATTGTCGTGCCTCTATCTTCCTTGTCGCTCGCGTAAATCGGCCGGAGGATTTCCCACGCGATCCGCCGCCTCTTCTCTTCGCCGCGGAATTTTCATCCGAATTAAAGTCGGCGTGGATCGCGATAGCAGATGAAATACGCCAATTCGACCGACCGGCTATCTTTTTCTATTCCTCTTCTCCGACCCGCTGTCAGAAATAAAATTCCATTCGAAAATTGCACGAAGCACCGCCATGGCGCTCCGCGTTGATATCAGCGCGTCCCTGTCGCGTTACCGGATAGCTGGTTTATCTATTTTTTTTTTTTAAACCGCCACGCCGCTGCTTAGCACGGACATTTGATTTGCGAATTTGGGTCGGAGAGCTTGAAAAATGTCGGGTTTTATCTACGATTCCCGATGACTGTTTGTAGTGTAACGGAAGCGAAATGAGATTCGTTTGGAGCACTCGGTTTCCCTGCCAATCTTGGACGTTTTTAAATTTTATATCCCTGCAATAGCCGCGAGAAGGAACAAGCTCTCCGGTAGTTTTCCATATAGAACTTTCCTGGGTAAATGAAAAATGTATAAAAAGGCTAACCTATTCTACAGTAACACAGATTTTTTTCCTCGCGATGTATCCTTTTTATTTTTATCCCCTGCATATCGGAGGGCTTCATCTCGTCGGTAAATAAATAAAGGTGAAATTGTTGGAATTGGTGGCATGTAAACGAGTTTCACAAGGAATCGATGTAGAAAATTGTTGAAAAGCAGCAGCGGGAAAGGGCCAATCGTTTTCCAAATGAAACAATTACCCCGCGCAATTTATATAAATTGTATCGACGTCACAGCGAACTCTTACTCTCGTTGCACGTGTCCAAAAGGTAAAAGCAAGTAGGACGTCGCTATGTACACGATAATGAACGCACGGGGGGCCTTTTGTAGCGGTTGAATTTACGCGAGACGCGTGCTGTACAAACGAGCTGGCGTGCTTAATTTGATGCCGTTTCGTTCTGTTTCGTTCAGTGATGGCAACCGTCCAGACAATAAAATTAAGCATAGTCCTTTGAGCACAGGTGTTACGTTGAAACACCGGCACGCCGCTAAATGTCCTGTCAGGCTTTTGATTGTAAAATGCCAGGGGACAGGTGGGCCCTGTAATGTCCGGGCAATATTATAGCGAACGTTCATTAAGACGGGCAGATACGAATTTGACTTATCTTTCCGCATTTGAGCAGCAAAAATGTTTACGAAACTTATCAATATAGAGTGCTCGCGTGAATCCATGGTTCGTGCTGTCGAAAAATTCTACAGCTTGTCATTTAAAAGTTTTGTTCCTGATTTTACTACTGACCAGTTTCTTTTTTGTAATTCTTTTAACAAATTTCACCCGGTCCATACTTGACTTGACGCCTGTTCTTTTAGAACAGTCGGTATGTGTATAAAAAACCGGAGAGAACTTTGTAGTCGCCGTCTTATTTTTCCTTCTCAAGTTACTTGTTTTGTCTTTGTGTAATTTATGGCGGCTTCAGCTAAGGAAAAGCCGAGTGTTCGCCGTGGACTGTTTGCGTTGTCATTGGCATCTGGAATTCACGTCGCGCTTTGAAAGTCAATACAATAAAGGAGCGTGATATAGACGGTGCTCTCGATGCTTCGCTCCTGGATAATTAAAAATTAATCGGACGGTCCACTGTGATCTGGATTAGCATGCGCCGGCACGAGATCGTGGTAATACTGGGGCAGGTGTAGCTTATAAAGTTCGCCAAGTGAAATATTAAAAAGTTGTAAAGGAGCGAAGGAAGAACCCTTCATCAAAGAACGCACTTGCAAAAAGCTATTTGCTTGAGTTGAATACACGTGAACAGTTGGCAACTATTTCGCGGCGGTCTTCTAATTTATTTTCAACAATTTATTTATTTCGACACATTCTGCGTGGAAAAGTGGTGCGACGTTAACGCGTGAAGAATAAACACGAGCAGCGGGTTTAAGTACGAAGGGGCACGAATTGGATGAAATAATGTATTCTGAAAATACATTTTTAAACTTTCCCGTTTCCATTTCTCGCGGTTTACTTATATACCTCTTCTACGCTCGCTGCAAGACTCTTATGTCAGACTTTCCGTTTGCTCTTAAACGCTGTAAACCCCGGCACATACGGACAGATACCCCGACGACCGCCACTTATCCCTTGAAATATGCACACGTTTCTAGGATCCCTGCTTTCCAAATACTGCAATCATACTTCACCTTTCAGAAACTCACGGTCCTGCGATATTTTAGGATAGTAACGTGGCCTGGGAAGATATCTCAGGTATTCAATTCTATTTGAACGACGGCGAATGGTATTTCCATTAAAATTTTAAACGCGTTACAGTGAGCAGTATGCAGCTGCGAAGAAGCGTAGGAGAATTGAGATTACAAAATTGAAAGGTACAATTCTGGGTCGCGGAGGCGGAGTGTATTGAAACCGTAAGACTGTTACAGCCTTGTAACAAGATTCTGCACCTTTGATTGGCTCTCTTCTAAAGTTTGGAAACTGTGACCAAGTGATACCTGCACTTTGCGTTAAATTACATCTGCAATTAACTTATCTGCACTTCATATTTAATAGCTATTTAATAGAAATTAATGTGATGTATATACCGGCCGAATCAGTTAAAGACGGATTGAAACAATTTGCCCTAGTTTTAAATGATTATTTCTCACGATATTGCGTTATCCAAGTATCTCGTTAATCGCGGAACGGGCACTGGGAGTAATGTTCAAAATAAACCAGCACCATTCTCCGCGACAACGTGTTCGCAAATCATTAGCAACTTCTTCGACGATGGAAGAAAGGATGTATAATAATCCCAGCGAGCGCCGCGGCGAAACTCTCGATTCTATCCGCAAATATTAAAACTTTCTCGCGCAGGTATTCTCGACAGGTGGAATATGCGGTTCGCGAATACGTGTCTCGAACTTATTGCAAGATAGCACCCGGCGAGAATGGAAATAGGAAGATGGGCGTGGTTCCGGGGGGCATTGATACTTATTCGAGAACTGGCGTTCGTCCAGTTCTAATAGGACTTAATATTTTTGTTTAACGAGCCCCCCTTTACGGCAGCGGCGTCCCAGTTTTGCTAATTGGATGGCAAAGGTCTGTCTTCGGCCTCAAAACTTTCCGCTACCCGCCTGCGACAACCTGTTCTCCTCGTGTCTCGCTAACGAAACCAGTTGATAACACTTTCTCGCGCCTCTCTTGCATTTCGTATGCTAATTTTCGTACCTAGCCTTTGACGGCACGGAAAACGATCATAGAAACGAGTTGTCCCCTTTCAGTTGTTCCATTCCAATCTCACATTTCGCCGAAAGAAGAGCAGCGCAGGAAACGAACGCGAGAACCATCAATGGTCACGCAAACGTCACCGATCCAATCGTTCTCAACACTGATTTCCTTATCAACGAACAATACGGATCAACGGGTGCATCACGCGACTCAACGCCGCTCTGTTCGCTGGATCCGTCTTTTTCACAAGCAGTCGCGCGACGGCCCACCCGGAACAACAGCGAGGCGTCCCACTCATGCATTATTTATCCAGCTGTACTTAGGCGTCGAATCTACTCAGCTGCCGCGGTAAACACCTCCAGAGACGTGAATCGTTTCTCGAGCGCGGGGTAACAGGTATCGCATTCAGTTCGTTCCGGCGGAATAACATCTAACCGGGCGGAGTTCCCCGCTGGAAGAATCACGGCCCCCCTTTTCGTCTATTTCCATGACAATGAAATGCCAGGATGTCGCCAGTGGAATCTCGATGAACCGTCCTCCGGTTGCGTTCGCTCGTCGTTGGTCGAATGGCAATACCGTGGGGCCGTGGTTTATCCGGCGAGGGTGTTACTCGCGTCGGGCCGCGGGGAAGATAGAAAAGTCTCGAGGTATCGATGGGAATGGAGACATTCGGCCACGGCACGGTATTCGAGAAATATCGCCGGGAATGAATCGATTGGGGCGCGGTGCGATGCGACCGCGACACTCGTTCGGAAGTTTAGTGGCACCTGCTTCTGGCCGACGAACGGTACGAGAAATGAAGTGAACGAGTGGGGAATGGCGACGGTCGAGGGAAACGTAGCTGGGTGGATGATGATTCTGATAGAAAAGGGCGAACAGGGTTTCGTTGGATTCGGGCCAACTGGTTTATCGGCGATCCTTTTATTTCGAGGGTTAAACGATGCTGTTTCTGAGCAGTTGAACGTCTCCTTTCCTTTTTTGCTCTTTTTCGTTTGTGTGCATCCCTTAACTGTCGGATTGTTTCATTGCGCCCGTGAGTAATTGGACAGTAGAGCGCTGTAACGCAGGTGTGGATATTAATAATGACGACAGTAGAGTGTGGGTTCCGTTAGTGTCTCGGGTTTCTGGATACATACGTGTCTGTCATTATCAATTGCAACGAGCCACGGCCATCGGACAGTCAGTTAATCAAATACTGAGGTATCAATTAACAGCGTTCGAAAAATAAATCCGACGTTTCGAGGTATTTTCAGCTCGACCACTTTTAACTCTGATATACTTCACTGACAGGACCGCCCCTAAATTAATCAGATTTATATATGATAATAATAGGTAAACGGCGATCGTGTTGATAAAGAGGCACGGTACGTCTCGCCAGTGATGCAGCTGCAGTTTAATCGTATCCGACAGAGTGAGATCATATTCCTTTTAATTTCCGCGACGTTATTCCTCACTGTCTTCTATTCTGCGCGTTTTCGTTCGTTCACGGCTATCGAAGAAGGAAATGCTTGAAGATAAAATACGAACGACGGAACCGACTGATCTGCAAACGTGAAAAGCGGAGGAAACCGTGACCGCGTGTTACGCAGATGCCATTTAAGTGGCGTGATCGAAATATACGCGGATGCGACACGTGCATTGCATACGAATCGTCGAAACTGATCAGAAATGAACGCAACGGAGTCCCATAATGGACTGATTGCTCATTTCCTCCGGCGTGGCAAAGCGGATCGGCAAACGCTGCTCCCAAGACGTTGAAGCTGCATGTGATTTGCTACGCACTCGACTAATTTATGTTGCTTGTTACGGCTGCTTGTAGGATGGAGGATGGCTAATAGGACCATAGTGGTTGCGGTTTAAAGGGTAATTACAAAGGATACCGTCATACTGACTTGAGCTCTACGAAATGCACGGCGTGGGTCCTCACTTGAAGGAAGTATAATGCACGATTGAGTGTTATATATTGAAAACGATTACTCGAGTTGAAGGAAAAATGTCTTCGTTGATATTATAGATAGAATTTCAATTAAATTAGTCACGTGTAATAATGTGTCGTTGGAAATACATTTCTGTTGAAGTCTGTCGATGGTCCAACAATTCGTGTGGTAATAATTGATTGCAATCGATACTTGGGACAAGTAAAATTCGTCAAATATATAAATAGTAACTAATTGGTTAATGACGTTGTGTCTTCAGTATAAAATTTATATGCAATAATTTATATGCAATTATATTATACATATATTTATTTATTGGAGAATGCTAAGTGTTATTTTTTCATAGATATTTTTCATAAGACAAATATGTAGATTCCGTTATTATAACATTGTGCGATATGAACTTGTCGAACGATTAATATTAGAACAAACTACCTCCAAATACAACACTCGCTATAACCTAAACGGTTCCTGATAATTCATAAGAATCATAAAAAGCTTGTATTACAATATTTTACAAAACAGTTTAGCCAGTGCGCAGACTTTGTGCTCCTCGAAATGCATTTTATATTAATCCAATACCTTTATTAGTTTCTAAAATCTAGGACATTAAAGTTCAATATACGAAGCGAACGTAAATATGATATGGCGACTGAATTCTTAATGAAACGTGACCCACTTTCTCGCGGAAATGCATGCGTGGCTTATCGATAGTAAAAAAGGCCCTGAGTCAGCGTCTATCACTGACCATAGCCAAGCTTGAGGTTGACCAGTGTGGGAGCAAGATGCACCGGAATTATATTCAATTTTTAAATAACGACATCTCGTGAACCAAGCATGGCACTATTATTTTTACAGGGATCTTATGCAATTCAATTAACATCACACGTGTATCACACATTTTCGCCAAGAATTTTCCTTCATTCATTCTGATCAAGTATAACGCTATTGTCTGGCACAAAAATCTGATTCCACTGCAGGACTTCCGGAAATCGGATCTGCCGTTCGGCGGTACGGCGAAGCGAAAAGTCAAGTTTAATTTCGCCGCGGAAAGTTTCGCAAACGCGAGGATAAGTATTATCCTCGTTCTCTTATTTGCTAATCAGTCAAGCGTGCCGGGGATAAGCCGGGAATCACAATTCTTTTTAAGAGATTTCCCTAAACGAGAAAACAGAACCAAGAGGGGTGCGAAATTACGAAAGAAATGGAAAACGAAAGGGACGCGGACGAACGTCGTTGAAACGGAAGTATCTTCTTTGCTTTGCAAAGAGCACGATTCCTGTTTCATTTAAAACAAATTAACTCCTTCGCGAGCGTCACTTAGCACCCTAATTAGCAACTGTATTTTCCGTGCTGTCGAGCAAACGGTGGCGGAGCAGCGGACAGATTTTAAGAGCAGCCTAGCCGCCGCGACAATTTCCAACTCCGCTTGTTATGAAGCTGAAAATATGCGGCTTTGTACGGCGGTTTGGAGGAATCGCGCGTTGGTTTGGAAACACGCAACCACACACGCATACACACACACGGACACGTCTTTGAAATCCACATCACTTCCTGGATTATTTCACCACGCCGTTCCGCAAGTTCATCTCTACCGTAAATATACTTATTTTATAACGAACGGCACCTTTCTGTTTCGTGGATGCAGTGAAATTTAGTTTAGCCGAGTGTATCAAGATACACGATAGTTCCCATAGCCGAATAATTCTGATGACAGAGGCTCCCTTTACGGTCTCCCATTTACCTGCACCTTTGAGTTTCGATGAAGGGAGCTGAAAGCGAGTACGTCTGTTCGTTTTGCCTGTATCGCGATCAATTGTTCTTTTACCAGCTCATAGTATGGAACGTATTTAACATATTTTTAAACGAATGTTTGTCGTGTCAGTCACTGGGTTTTTGTCCGGCCAAAAACTATGTTTTTTTACATTCGACGTATTTTCCGTAAATTTTTGTGAATCCTGGATCTTTCTTAATAAATGTTAATTCATTTTACGTTTTTCACTTTACTATAATTGGAATTTATTATCGAATGCGTGTGTGACATTCTTTCTTAAATAGCCAATCGCTGTATCATTTACCCCTTTTCGTTGTAAACATACGACAAGAACATTTACCCGTTCGGATAAATGCAGTTATACTGTACTTCTCATTTTTATATCATCATATTATGTTTACAGCTGTAGAATTAATTTAGAAAAACAGCTGTTCCGAGTTCTATTCTGTGAAGGGTGACTTAATTCTAATACATTTATGGATACGTTTGAAGTAATGGAACTGGCTCCTCAGCTCTGCATACACGCCTCAATTATATTGCCCATACCATGGCCTTTCTTGAACAATCATATTCAAAACGATGTTGGAGACGATTAACCTTCGAACGAAAGGTATCCTGTGTGTAGCACTTTTGTGAAACAGCGAAACAAATTTGAATAATAACTGCATTCAGATGCAGCAGCACAGAAGCTTCTTTTATGATGCAAGTGGAGTAAAGTTTAACTGGAACTTGAAAAGCCAATAAATTGAATAAATAATACATTGCTACAAGTACATATGAAAATAAAGGAACGCTACGAACTACGTTCCGAGTGAACATTTTCGGCTCGAGTTTCCTTTGGTT
This sequence comes from Nomada fucata, assembly GCA_948146005.1. Taxonomy (NCBI): domain Eukaryota; kingdom Metazoa; phylum Arthropoda; class Insecta; order Hymenoptera; family Apidae; genus Nomada; species Nomada fucata. The sequence continues at coordinate 7,788,116 of OX411275.1, read as the reverse complement.
TTCCACCGCAGTATTCAGGAAAATGTGCTTATAAAACGGTCGACCTGCTGATAATCGATCTTCGATAGACCACCGCGTACGTACGTACGTGACCCGAAGGGACGAAAAAATCCAACACCAGTTCAACGGTCTTGCGAAGCAAAAAAATTGTGACGATGTTTGCGTGAAATTCTTTTTAACACTTCCGTTCAACGAATGAGCTTGTTCCGCGATGGAACATTAAACGTGGAAAAGTTTTTCACAAACTTGTGGAGGGACGTAAATGCGAATGAAACACTTTGAACAAGATGTACTCATAGATAATTCTGACACTGCAAGATAATATTAAAAGATACAGTGAAATGTAATGAAGGGATACATAAAAAATTTTACATAGATTACGGCAGATATACCGTAATATTAGCAAGGAATACTTTTGTTGCTGTTTCACGTACAATATATTTTTAATTGGAATAAATGTACAGTAGTTTGCAACAGCACCAATTCAAGTAAACAGTGGATTGAATGGCTATCTGCCATTGTTGTAGTGACAAATGGTATAACTTTGTAGGATTTATTTCACCGAAAGCTAGTAATTGTGAAATACATATATCTATGTATACACGTAGACCATTTTAATGAAATTTATTATATGGTTGAATTTCCATACAGTACTACGAAACAAAACGTGAATCTACTGAGAGAAAAATAAGCAAGTTTTATACGTGCACGAGTACAAAAGGTTTGCGGTTCACAGTCTAACTGTTAAAGTTTGAGGAGTTCACGAGTTTGGTGCTAACGGAGTTGAAAACGTTCAAGTAATTCGATCACGATCGTTCGAAAAGTTCCAACTGTGAAAACTGATATTATTCTGAACATGAACTCCTAATTTCGCTTTCCAAGTCATTTGAGGAGGCTTTCAATGTAAGTGGTGTTCGGAAGGTCCCTTGAGCGATTTCCTAAACTCTCCATGCTGCCGATTCACGGAAATCGTTTGCACAGAGTATATCGCGCGTGTCCTTAATTTCAGGCGCTGTCTCCGCAAACGTAAAATTCTTCTTCGAAAACTGGTACTTTTGTGAGTTCAGGTTTGCGTTTAATACTAGAAACAGTCGAGAAACAGAAATTACGAAAACCAATATATTTGTTCAACGGATCGACAACGTGCCAAATGGTTCGTAATACGTGTGCTACGAATTTTGTTAAAGTGTTCTAAAGTTTAACGATAAATAATACTTTGGATGTACGTAAAAATTTATTCAGCCAATTTATTTTTCATTAAAATCTAGATTAAAATTTCTGTAGTAAAAATTAGAAGAAAAAAAACGCCGACCAGGAGTCGCAAATCTGACGTGTTTAGTTTGTCAAAATGGTGTAAGTTAATACTTGAAAACCCGATCGACTACTCTGCAGTACGTCATAAACTTACCTTCGTTGTTTGACGTCCAGAACGTACCAGGATGAAAATGCTAATACCAACATCGAACGTACCTCACTGGTGACGCTATAAATAAATAGTCACTGTCAAGTTTCTATCATATATCCTCGACGATAATTGGCCGCGAGACGAACAGTAGAATTACCTCGCCTCGCGCGATCCTTGCAAAAATTATCGCCCGCCCTCGTGACAGAGAAAAAAAGATTAGCACGCCGTCCACGCGATACATATTTCACTTCGCGAAAAGACCGTGGGGCTTGTTTTACATCAGCGATACAATTCATCTTGAGGCGAGCGTACTCGACTCGGGGGAGCCGAGGAAAATGCAGCTCAGTGTAGCCTTAGAATAATTTACAATTTCCAGTGGCATCTTGCCGACGAGGACGTTGCGAAACATAAAGGGGCAGGATTTTTCTAACAATGCCCGATTGTAATAACGTTGAGCTTTATTTAAAAATTCCCAGAGCGAGCTGGCGTTCGCACGCGGAGTACATTTTCGCCGTCCAAAAGTCGGCAAATTAACCGCAACATTTATCGTAACAAAGGTGGAAGCACGCGTTCCGTTTTCTTGCACCGCAGTATTACCCGTGAAAATGAATGTTCCAAGAATAGCTAAAAACACATGGAACCCGTAACAGATCTTTCTTCTCTTTCGCAAATCTCTCGGGTGTGAAATGAATCGTCATATTTAAGCAATAACTTCTACGATACCGTATTGCGTTTTTACAATTCAGAAATCACTGCCTGCTCGTCGATTCTCTTCAATGCATTCCATCCTCGCGTTGTATTCCGTCGCCTAAAATACACGACAATCATTTATCCCAGATTGCGCGTTCAAAATGAACGCGCAACGTTGGAACGCTTTGCAGCAAAGGCAGCGGACGAAATTGTTCATCTGCCGGCGGAAAAAAAAAATCATACGATCCTGCGAACCCACGATCAATCATAAAATCCATCCGAATTCCGCGAGTATTTGCGAGTTCGAGGCAAATCTTTGGCGCATCGCGTGCATTGTGCGCCGGCACCGGGGCTTTCATCAACGGCGACAGGCAGATTATACGAGAGAAAGAGAACGAGGCAAATGTGACTGAGATGGGGGACGAGGGGGAATCAATCCGAAAGTGTTTCCATCGGGCGATATCGTAACGCGGTGTGTTGCAATAGGGTGCACTTTGAACCGTGCAACGCAATACACACGCGAGCTGTGCAGTTGGCAGCAAGTTCGGGTCAACGTCGTCCTCGATGTCCACTTAACGTGGTTCCGTTTCGCGGAGGTCCTGTCGGGATCGTTCCCGCAAAAACACGGGGATGCGTTCTGGGTACGCGTATACATGTCCGCGATAAGGGTAGGGGAAAGGGGAAAAGCGACAGCACTTTTGCAGAAACGAGCCGTAGACAGGGGTCCATCTCGCGACAGAACGAAATAGGGGCTGGCAATAAAGGCACGAGCAATCCGTTTAACATAGAAGCACGTTGACAGGGTCTTCGATCTACTGGACACGGGATGAGAGAAAGAGAGAGAGGCCGTCGCCCTGATTGGCGAAAGTTGGTGTGAATTTTAACGAAGTCTTGGCCCTACTTTTGTTCATATTTATAGAGTATCGGATATTTGGTTTCTGGGCTGTCGCTGGACAATCGATGGTTATGTGGGATTAGTCGAGATTTATTTTTAACAGTTCACTGCTATATCATTTCGTTGCGTATTATTTGCTGTACGAGTATGTAATGGAGTATTATTAATTCGTGGTATTTGGAGTATTATTAGTTTGGATAGGAATGATGCGAAGAATTTGTATCATTAATTCTTATTAATTAACTGAAAATTTTTCACTTAGATCATGTTTGACTTGAATGTACGACTAGCGTGTTTCACTGAATTTTAAGAAATAGTGACAGAAGATTTAGCAAATAATAGGCCACTGATAAATTCATTCGATTGTAAATATTTAAATATTGTCAGAATGAATATGCAACTTCATTGGAAGGAATACGTACGTAACTGTGTCAGAATTGATTGACGAGCACGTCAAGAGAAGCTCACTGCTGCACAGAGCAAAGACACCGACTATATATAAGATACCGACTAATTTACAGCCGCGGACTGCATAGGAAAATAATTATTAAGAAAACAGTTTGTGTGATTCAAGATAGTGGAAAAAGAACAGTAGTTTCTTATCAATTTCGTTGTTGTTTATCAGCGTATTTTTACATACAATACAACGAACTTCAGTTCTTCAGTTATTAAAAGAAATAGAAACCAAATGGTTATTAAATATATTTTTAGGTCTATACTATTTGTTGGCTGTGTTATCTTAATATTATTATATTGGTACGCTAAATATAAATATTTGATACTTTTATTAAACAGCAGCTACGATGTTCGCCCTAGAACTCGTAAACATACATACATGTTGGGTAAACTTTTCATGCTTCCAGAAACGTAAGCGTAACATCTTTAGAACAACGATTCCCTTGGAAGGTTTTCTTTGAAAAACATATCGGAAAATCCTGCGCACACACCCTGGAGAAACAAATAACAGTACAGATAAACAGTTCAGGTAAAATTTGTGACGTGAACTTTATAAAACAAGGAGCCCGTTCTTCCGCGATGGATAACAATTATTTGTATAAAATTGTAGAGTGTAGAGAAATTTGTGAGAGCAAATAATTTGTCTGATAAACGTTAAAAAGTATTACATGCAATAGCTTGTGCTAATTGAAGGAATTTAAACGTAATGTAATCATTTTTATTCCACCATATCCTATGCAATTAATAACGAATCAAGCGTTTTATATTATCATGTATAATTCTGAACAATTGGATGTATATCGTTACACTAATTTCGTAACTTCATTCGAGCGAATGCTACTTATATAAGTGAGCATCTAAACTGTGCCTGACCACGCGCAGTCTTGTTCTACTTGCCGAACTGGACGAAACTGAATCTATCTGTTCCTATAACCAGCTATACTATTCTGTCAGTTTACATTACGGTTTCTCCCAAATTGCTAACCATGCATAACTCTAATCTAGAGTAATAAGAAACTCACATTGCTTGCTTGAACGAATCACAGTTCAACGATACTTGTCTGATCAGATACGATCCAGTTCTACTTCACAAGGTGCAGTCCCATTCTAATTATCTGATCAGACACGATAGCATACAAAGACTTTAGTCGTCCCGCGTGCATTCTCCAATTTTCACCGAACTCCGGTTGTAAATTTCCGAAACTTACAGGAAGTTTGTAACACCCACCTGAGAATCATAATTCTAAGATAACAATAAAAGCAAAGTGTTCAAAGATCAGCTTTGAGAGACCGCAGCAAGATTAAAACGTTCCGATATTCCTCGCCATTCCTTTTCAAGACTCGCAATTTATTTAAAAAAAATCGCCCGCTTGTTCCTGTTACACGTACGTGCACCATACAATCAACAATACAAGTTCCCTTCGTGCTTGAATCTTCAAGCCAAATGGCGTAGCGGAAACTTCTCTCAACAGTCTGAAATCTAATAGTTGTGCATACTGTTTAATCAATAGATATACCTAACGATCCACAATTCCACCTTATTAACAACGTGATGTAAATTAATCTATATTTACAAAACTATAATCAAAGCGACTATCAATCTTTATTAAATTCATCTTAACACACGCGATCCAAACGAACCGCATCACGAGATTCATTTTTAATCCATTACAATAAGACACTGACACATCGAAGTCGCACAAGCAAATCAAACTCCTCTCCAAGAGAACTCCATTCGATCGGAACCACACCGTGAAATCCGACAGAATCGCGTCCGTTAAAATTTCATTCGAAGTCCTTTCCTTCTGCCCCTGTGGACTTTTAATTCCGGCCCCAAATGGCCGTTTCGTTTGTTCTGGCCGTTGTTTCCAAGCGTATCAGATCGTTACGGCAACGACAAGTCACCGGCCCGTGAAACTAGATCTCGACTGCTACCGGAACTGTTTCCGAACGTTAGAATCCCAAAACGCATGCGACACCGTTACCTATCCGGAATCTCTGGAACGGCTATTGCACAGCCATAAGTGTTATCCTTGCTAATGCGGCGTCGATTTACATGGTATTCAAGAACCTTCCAGATAGCCGGACGACGGGACAGGGACGTGGAAACGGTTAGGGGGGGGGGGGGGGCGAACGAAGATAGAAGGAAAACTGCGAGAGGCGGAACGCTCGGTGACCCAAAAACGTCACGATGTGCATCCTTTCAGAGTTCGGATCACGCGCGGAAAATTAAGTCTGCAATATTAATTCAGGAAGTAGGTAGCGACAGGGTTGCGACAACCTCGGCTATATTTTTACCTCGCCGCAACAGCCCCGGCGTTCTTCGTTTATTCTCGTTTTTCTTCCGCTTTCTGGCCATTAGCTTTTTCCTGCTCCGCAGCCTGTTTCGATAACAGCGCCACCTCCTCGAGGTAACGAATAAATTTTCGAAATACAAGCGGAAAGTCCGGCGGGATTTATACGGCCCTTCGCTTGTCGTTCGTATTGCCGCGGAGGGTATAAATTATCGGGATCAAATTCCTTCGACCCTCTTCGCCTCTTTACTCTATTTCCTCCGCCGCTACTTTTATCCGTGGAAAAGAAATCGCGCGCCTGTTCTGCAGGTGACTGCTTCCCTTGCCAAATTGCTAGAAGAGCTGTTCGAATCGTATGCTATTTTACGAATCAAATTGGCCGGTCTGTATTTTTCTTGCCGCTTCAGTTTCGTTCTTTTCAAATTCATTGGGTAACGTTGTACGATGCAGGCTGACGGCATCTTTTGTTCGGATCGTTCGTTGCACCGGTGTTTAACGGTCAATCAGTTCTGACCGAATGAACAGAACCGCGATTGAAGAAGAATGACGCGATCCAGTTTCAAAGTATTTCATTACCGCCCAATTAAACGAAATGCAAATTCGTCGAGGGGAAAAAATTTCTTTCGCCCCTTTAATATCCGTTCTGCATGTTTCACGCCCACTTATCAAGTTGATTACAGCGGCTACGCGATAGTAATTAATAAGAATAGGTCGAATGACAAACAAATTACAGTGGCTCGTGCACGAACCGCGAACATTGACTACCGACGGAAATGCATAATGTACCATTCCACTTACACGTACACACGTTATACACTTGCGAATCTGTATTTGCATAATAGCTGTGACCCCGTCCCTTTCTTCCATCTAACCCAACTTACCGCTGAAACTAATAACGATCGTTATCAGGATGGGCGGCGGGCAGTTCTCACGTGAGATTGGCGAGTTGCAATTTTTGCAGCCGGGCTCTTGGCTTCTTTACGGTAAGTCCTTTATTGCAGCTTACGGAGCGACACGCTGGCCGACGAGATATTGCTCGATACGGTGTACGCTGGTTGATTTTCTTCGTTGATCAAATGCACAAGTGTCAACAGTGATATTGCACCAGCATCAAGCCTTACGTCATCTTGCCCCCCCCCCCCCTTTTCTCTGTAACAACTTTTATTTTTGATCGAATTAATGGGATGATGAAAAGGAGGTGAATTAAGTTGGGAGAAAGGATACGTGCTCACTGGTGATTTAATTTGGATTATTTGAATTGAATGGAAAAGGGTGATTGCGTATTACTGGAACAAGGTGTACCTCGGCAGTCTCGTAAAAAGAAATGCAAAGTTGATATTCTTATAAAAATGTTTCTCTCGCGTAAAAGATTATTGCTACAAATAGACGGCTTAGCGAAGCACCTTGGAAATTCTTGGAATAGTGCGAAGAATTTACGTCGCACAGTTCATTTTACGTGTTACGCGATGAAAAAGTTGAAACAATGTTACCCGTTACGTTCACGGAAATCGCGGCACGAGAATTCCCGCACTCCGGCGCCAGTTATTAATTATTCACATCGATAATCGATGTCGACGTGCAATTACTAAGTGCGGTTTCAAGAACGACGGCTGGTTACGATACATTTCACATTTATTGAGTATCGAACACGTTGGAGATACGGGGGCGCAGATTAACACGTTCAACAGTTATGGAAACTCCACGAACTCCGCATCGAGTGTTGCTCGTTAACAATCGATAGCGTTTTTTTATCGTCATTTCTGAGCCGCCGCAAACGATAAGCACCAAGTGTTTCATTTCCTTGGATCAAGGAAATTATTACCGCAACGACTTGTTTCATTGGAGCAGAATTATGCCAATTAGTTGCGCGACAGAATCAGTTTGATCGGACTGCTGGTTATCAGTTCATCTGGAGTTCTGTTATCTCCAAATGTTATCAGTACAATGTCCTTCTCTCGCGAGTAATTAGCGTGCTAAAAATGTGTCGGCAATCGCATATCGTTCCTAAATTGCATTACGCTTATTGCTTAATTGCGGCACGACCAGAGTAAGGACCGATTGCTTCGCCATGCGCTGTACCGTTTATGTCCATTCGTATTGCAGCCATGACTTCGTGGATACTTAACAACTTTGTGGAATAAAATACGCCAGAAATGGTACTCGCTTCTGTAAGATTTATTTAACTAGCGTAAAGCACCTGGCGCATCAGAAACATTTTCCAGAATCTGTCATACCTATGGCAACCATTCCGTAACCATAAACGAAGTGATTTGCGGTCGTATTAAAAAATGTGGACTATGTCACGATTTATCATTGGTCGAAACATCTTCGTCCTTTTCTTCCTCCTTTATGCGGTTCCTTAATAAAAAGTAAAATTACTACTTTCGTATACTATTCTTTCCATTCAATTCTTTTCTCGAACGTGAATCGTCGTACGCACAGAGAATTCAACGAATTCTTTTGCATACCATTGCTGGGAGCGGACTAATCCAAGTGATTACACTCGATTACAAATAATTATTACAACCCTACCCAAAGCCAGTGTTTAAAATTTCAATCACCGACAATCACTGATTTTTCACAAATCTGAAACACTCGAAAGTTCTGCGCCGTTCGTTATTTCGTCGACAGCTCCTCTATCAATGTATTGCGGAATTTGTCGGCCTGAATAGCGACCAATTGCGCCGTTTTACAGATTAAGCGCTGGAAACAGGACGACCTATTGGTCTAGCTCGGCGAAGGGGTCAGCAGGAAGGATGCAGTAATATCACAGTCGTTGCCCTTGCCGCTGCAGATTAATGCGATTTAAACGCGAGGATAATCAGGGAGTTTCGCGTAATTAACACGCGCACGCGCTATACCGTTCGGAATTGAGTTAAGCTGCGACCGAAATCGTCACGGTGCACGGTTGCGTTTTTCTTCGAGTTCCGTTCGTTTTCCACCTGTTTCGTCGCGTGCTCGGCGATGTCGAAAATTGAAGAACAAGCACACTGATTTTCCAACGGGATTCCTCGAAATTTTTCGCACGAAATACCTTATCACGGATTCGACAATGTAAACAATTTCTGACGAGAGTCATTAACTCAATAGTGGCATGCAACGCTTGCAATGCGACAATTGTTCGCGCAACCATTGAAACACGCGTTAATTCTATATACATTCTGTATACATAGAAAATATCCCGAGAAGAGGCAGAACGCGGATTTAGTTTCGGTGTCGTATAATTTTAAACCCTTTTATGCAACAAATTAAAAATATTCTCACGTCGCTTCGAAATTACAAACGTAGAAAATTCCGTAAACACTGCGGTATAAAAATTATAACTTCAATCTCGTTTCAAAACGGTACGCCCATACCGTACATACAGTTTCTAATTGGAGGCAAGGGATTGTGCAATATAAATTACATGCCGCGGCGCGCGATAGAATATGAGTCGAAGTGAATCGACAACGTTATACGCACGACACGCAAAATCATCAGGCCGACTAATTCGATTTCACAAATATTTTCCCAAAGCGCGTACACTCGTACAATTATCGCAACATTTGCCGATTTAATCGAATTTTCACCTGCGTTTGCTTTATCGCTTCTCGCGTTTACAACGCGCACGCACAATGCTTCCCTGAGCTCGCTTCCGCCTCACGAGATGATCATTAATTGTCGCCGAAATACAAACGGAGCAACTTTATCAGCCGTCGTCCATGTTGCATGGAAGAGAATGCCAGCGATTTGTTCGTCGGGAACCGCGGTCGCAATGTGTTTATCCATTTATCTATGCACCCGTTTCTCTATCTCTGTGTATCAAACTGTCCGTTTACGCGTGCAACGGCTGGGGGAGGGGGTGCGCAAGTGTATTTGTCGTATATCCATTGCTTTCGAGACAGCTGGTCACTGATGAACTCATAAATGCAGCGCTATGTCAAGGGTCTGAGTCAATAATTACGTGTCATACTGGAATGGTGTTGATCATTCTCTGGTGTTATCGCGATCAACGCTCGACGCTGAATGTTTCATCTGGAATGATGAACGTTACAGTAGAACAATTAGGGACGCGGCTCAGTCATTCGTAAACACGATACGCAGCAATGGCCATCGGGTGCAAAGTGTTCTTGCAGAAGAAAATTCATACGAAATTCTGTTTGTCATTCATTTTTGTTTCTTCATTGTTTCTATCATTCGTTTTTGCTTTAAACAAAACAAATCCTAAAGTTCCCGTACCTACCTATTTGTTATACAATAGATCTGGATTATTTGAGTACAATAACCCGAGTACAGTGTGCATAGCTTTATTATTTTTCGTTTTATTTTTTATCCGCACCATCTACTTATATAATGTGTAGACAGTCACGCGTTTCATACTTCACCCCTGGCGAAAAGATAAAATTGTCGTTTACAGATACACCGATATGCACATAAAAGTGCGCACAAGTATCACGGACACGTGCAGCATGTAATAATACTTCATTTTGCTTCAACTGCTTCAACGGTGCAGCTTATCTAAATTGCGTTGGATATTGTGTATGTTTAATATAAAAATTGTATGGAGCTTGCGATATATAGTGTTAGGTGTGCACGAAGGGAAGCTAATAAAAAATACGGAAAAATGCCAGAGGAATCTTCTCAGCCCCAAGGGCGGAGAATGTTTCTACGTTTCACCATTTAACAAGTTTGAGAATTATTTAAATGGTATACACCATCCGGGTTATTAATTTCGTTTCGTTTTTTTTACAAAAATCCTTTTCATACGGTTACCCTTTATCTCTGCTGCTCTTGGAGCAACATAAACATAATTCAGCGTTCGGATAAAGAGATCGCAGTAATGAAGTTCATCACTTGCGTTGCGAAAAGTTATTCCGGGTAAATCGCTTATTCGAGTCCGAGTCCGCCGCCAGCTTTATATTTACGCAACTCGCACAATTACCGAAACTTCCCCGAAACTCTGTACAGCTTGTCCGAAACGGATGGGGAACGGAAAAAAAATCGGCAGACTTTCGAAATCCTTCCTCACGCTCTTTTACATCCTTCGGTGCGATAACGCCCAGCGTCCAGGCGACTCCCCAAAGTTCTTCAACTTATAATTGGATTCTTTCAGCGGCGGGCGTCGTGAAAAATCGATGGGCGCTCGATCCGACAATGAAAATACAGATTCGTTTTCAGGCCGCATAAAAAAAGGAAAAAGTATTTACGAACTAAAAGCGATTCAGGTGGTCCTTCGGAGTTCCGGCGCGTTATAATCGGCGAAAAGTTTCCGTGAAACTTCACCCAGACCACCGCCAACGAATCGTCGAGATATCGATGTTAATGTCCCACTTCCTCGCCGCGTTTTCCTGAATTCCCGTCGCGAGACTGCGAACACAATATCGAAGTTGCCCCCAGGAAAATTTGCCCATCGCGATCCGGTAAACGCGCCCTTCTTGGACCGTCGACTTGACACCCCTTTATCGGTACCTTTTATCCTTGCCGAACACGGCTCGAACGTTCGAACATTGATTCGAAACTTCGGCCAAGTGCGCCATGATAAAGTCGTAGCGTTGGCGCCGTTTGTTTCCGGCAGGAAGTGAAATATCGAAGGGACGCGATTCGAGAACGATTCGACACACCGTGCGGCGTTTTTCGAGCAAGAGTTCGTTTTATCCCAGCAATTTTTTTATCACCCATCGTTATTAATCGCGAGTTAATAAACCATTCGGCGACGTTGCGTCACGTCAACCCCGATGGACGCGAAATCGACACACGTTATAAACCCATTGTAGCATATCGTTCTCGAAACCGTAGAATGGAGTTCCCATTTTATCCCGCGTCGTTCTCGATCCATTTCACTGAAAACTCGAAGCTCGCGACTACCGCTGCCGAATTCACCAGGTCGAGTACTAAATACACGCCCCCGTTCAGGACACATAAAAGCACCCTGGATACCCCGAAGGAATGCATCTCAGCTGTCGCCATAAAAAGCGCCGCCGTCGAGGGCACGTCTTCGATCGTTGAAACATTCAGGGATGCAGCGTGCAGAGTTTTCCCGTGGGTGCAAGATCGTCCTTACAACGAGACCGTCCATAAAACACTGAGATTACGCGATTCGTTTTAGGGCAAATTCTCGGTCAGGACAACGGTGCAACGACGTTCAACCCCCTCCGACACTCGCCCTCCCACCACACGGCCTTCTGCCTCTATTTTTTCTTCTTCTTTCACCTCGCCTCCTTTTTTTTTTTCTTTTTCAAGCCAAAGATAAAACCTATTTCTGTATCGAGCGTTATCGACCGGAGCAGATCTCGAGAGTGGGTCGACCGTGATGTGTCGGTGATTGGCGAGTGGCCAAAACCGTTTCCGTAGACAAATGTCCGTTCAACCGCGAGGAAGTAAGCCTGTTTACGCTTTGCTTTCTTTACTACGTTTCCCATTATGCCGTGGTCCTTGTTGCACCGACTGGTAACTGGAAATCGGTCACGAACACACACACACACACACACACGCGCATACACACAAACACACATAGGGACACGGTAGAGGCACACCGTGTGTCAGGCTGATCGATAAGCGTGAGTAAGGTCAGACCTTCGCCGTGCATAAAAGTGTGGACTCGGAGGTCCTGCATGAAATTCGTATTTCTACTGGCTGAGGGCAATTCGAGGAGGCGATATTTCGAATGCGAGGTGTTTGGTAGATAAAAATTGACTGGCAATTGCTCGGTTATTCATGCTGTTTTAATTAATTTTATTGGCGGTCGTGTGGTAAAACTAGCTTTGGTAGGCAGAGTAACAAAAGTTGATTCTTATTGATTCTTCTGGTGTTTTCTTCTGGCTTTCTTATTGTAACTTCTGGAGAACCTGGATACTGTAGAAACGTCTCGATAAGTAATCCTGTTTCCTTTTCAACCTGGACAGAACGGAATAATAATTATATTTCGTTGTGCAAGCAGTCCCGGCGGGGAACAGGTAGTTTCCATTCGATTTATTTGTTAAAGGATAGACGAAAAGGCGGAGAGGGAATTATTGCATATGGAAACTGAGTGACCGATCTGATAGAACTAATTAAACACAGGCTTGATATTTAAATACTGCAACGATAACTTTTCCGAGCTTAAAGTTCTTTCGTTTTACAGTTAAATATTATTAGCCAGCAATGTTAGTTATATCGCGTAAAGGATATATTATAATTATTTGCACGCTGCTCGTTTCATCGCGAATACATTTCTTTGATCGGGTCGTGTATAAGATTTTCTTTGTGCGCACAACAACACGGGGGTGCAGGTAATTTTTCATTGCAGAATGAAATACACGATTTACCTGTGGAGTATAACCCTTGAACTCTTCGTAAAAAAATACAACCGAACTTTCTTTATCAAAATATGGCGACGCGATAATTGCGATAACTAAATAATTAATAACGCTCTGCAAATCCCTCCTGTACCTGTACTTGTACACCAGTTTCAATTTTGCTTGCATCTGTATCGCGTTCGACTGATCCTTCTCTGACGCATAATATATAAGTGCATCTTTTTTTTATAATAAATATATCTTTATTTTTATAATAAAAATACTCGTTCGTGGAACTTGATCCGATAATCAACCACAGTTTCGTTAATAAGGGCAAAGCTACGAGATCGTAGATTGGAACTGAGCGTTAACTTGCTCGGATAAATGTAGCCCAGATAAACAGAGTTCTACTGCAGAACATTTGCTGATAGATACCAAATGCTAAGCTATGCACAGACCATCGATATTCGGATACGGCCATTCGAGGCAACATTTGATAGCTGCCGATAGTAATTTATGGTGGTTAGTTAAGTCAGTTAAGTAGGTCCGCACAATTATATTATTAATTCATTCAAAATATATTACCACGATTAAACGATTACATATCGATTTGAGATGCTCCCAACGACATATGTGCACTATCAAACTCTGCGCGTATATATTTCACAAGTGTTTGAGAATTTCGATGCGACCGTGGATAAGCAATGTTCCGAAACTTTGGGCAAACTTTAAACGAATAGCTTTTCAACGATCGGAACTCGAAACTATCAAAGGCGCATAAATATAACCCCAACTGTTCGAACGGTTCAGATCTTGCACCGAAAGACGATCGCAGTGCAGATACAAGAAATACCTTCTTATAAATTGTTAACCCGATGCTCGCCCCATGCGGTCAAATAAACCGTTAAATTCATTTCACTCAAATTCAGCACTCGTGAGACTACAAATTATTTAACACCAGTACTCTTTCTGCTATCCTGTTTTTTCAATCCTTCGTGCAACACTGTTTTGTTCGAATTACATACGTACATAGTTCATTATAAGATTTAACGTCTCGTTCTTCATTTTCTTCTCTCCCCCACTCTCAAATTTCCCCCCAATTCTGCGTTGAATATTTCTGGTCGACCGATAACGCTATCTAATTTAAAAGCGCATCATTTCTATCGTGTAAAAATTCGCAATAAATCGAGATTCCAGCATTCAACTTTCCAAATAATCTCAAGAGACGACGAAGCAATATCCGACGATAGACATTTATAACCGTGACGTCGCTAATGCTAAAGCTTACAAAAAAAAAGCGAGCTCGTTTATCGTAATCCTTACCATTAAAATCGTACCAATTTCCCAGGTGCCAACACAATTATATTATTTTACTTTCGTTGCCCTCTCTCGCTGGTCCACGGGGCCGATTACTTTAAACATTTGCGATCCGCGCGCCAGCTTCCTTGTTTAATTCGCCGTGAGAGAAAAATTTGTCTGCCGGTTCAAGCTTCTCGTTCGGGGCGGGTAAGACGTTGAAAAGTTGAACGGCTTCTTCGAAGGGGCGAGAATCAGTCGCGAATTTACCGGGCCGCGACGCAGAATCGAACAGAGCGTGGCGCCCGCGACCGCGATTCTCGACTCTCGATAATGAGAATGATCGATTGTGCGCAAGGATAACGCGATTGAATCTGTGCAATGGAAAGGGCAAACTGCGGATGCAAACCGTGAAACGTAGAATAGTTACTGAACAGCGGTGACACTGAAATATCGTCGGAAACGAGAGGCGGATCGAGAAAAGAGGCAATTTAGCAGATGGGTGGAAAAGAACGATCGAGCAATGAAAAAGCTTACAAGTGACAGAGGGGAATGCGAAATATAAATGCACTGAGCGGTCTTGTTGGAAGATGGAAAAAGAAGCTGACTCGTAAGGGAGCTGCGTAGCGCGACAGTAGACGAGCGAACTGGATTTAAGAATTGTGTATCGAGGATGAAGAAAGAATTTGTACAACACTTCCGCTAATTTTCTGTGCCATCTCAAGCGAGGGATCGCGTTTAATTCGAAGCTTTCGCGAATCGTGGGACTGAACTTACTTCAGTTTCAATTTGAAGGTGTAAACGAACGTCCAGAAGCGAAGCTGAAATGTTAATATGTTCGATTTCGATATTTAGGTGAGACGTCTTTAGAACGGACGCAGCTCAACGTTATAATTAAACTTCCACGATTGCATCGGGTAGAATTTATTTGGGAAATGGCAGAGAGAATGTGAAAAACTGTCTGCAGTATCATTTGAACAATTGCTTTCGGGCAACGACGAACTTATTGTGTCGAGGAATGCATTGTCCGGGCATTACCCTCAGCTTGAGAAAGCAACCCACAATCCCACAGTACCTGTTCGAAGTTTGTCGTCCTCGTGGGTTTATGACACAACAATCGCCGTCGAGAAGCAACACGAAACTCCAGCTGCTGAAAGTTCTAATTAGAATCCGGAGTTTTCCTGTCCATAAACAACTAAATTGAAGAGCGTCGAGTAGTCACGGTAGCATGGAAAATGTAATTGTCGGAAACAGCACGTTTGCATCGTGCAAGTAGTTCTTGTCGCGGTGTCGACCAAGCGATGGCAGTAGTAACTCTAAATACAAAAGTAATCAAATTGCAATAGACTGAAGAAGAGCGCCACAAAAAATGACGGGGGCTTGTAATTTTTAATCTTTTACAATTTATTCGATAGGATGATTCATATTTGAAATCTGTTCCTTCTGGACAATATAATACATGGCCGTTTAATAATGGATTACTAGAATATACGTGTGGCGCAACGTTCTGCTCGCTTCTACAAAGGCCAAATCTGACTTGAAACGACACAGCTGGTACAGAATAAATTGCTCTAATAAAAATTGACATATACTGAAACAACGCGGGGAATAAATAGAATTCTATCGCGAACACGATTCCTGTACGAATTTAAACCAATTCGCACTGTACCAGAGGCAGTTTAAAGTATTAATAAATCAGTCGTTGGTTTGAAAATGTCATAACCAGATATATGAACCAATAGAATGTGGATTACATATTCATTGTGTGGCAGGCACGACACTTGCCGTCGAACAATTTTTTTTTTTTACAGTTAATAAAGCAGTTACGAGTGTACCAGTGAAATAAAGGAAACCAGACCACAGGAATCGCGGGGGGGTGATATAACCGTTATGGTAGAAACGAAGACAAGTGTGAAAGGAAAAATAGAGGTCGGTGTGCACGAGTAAATTGCAGCAGAATATTTTTATAAGGGAAGAAAAGAAATGACGTAAGAACTCCACAAGACGAGGATGGCACGACTTGAGAAATCTGGACAAAAGAAGTGTGGAAGAAACACGTAGAGGAAAAGGGGCGGTGAAACGGGGCGAAATGGGAATGGAGTTAAAACAGTGGAAAGGGTGGTAACGGTAGAGGAAGATCACAGGGTGGTTGCCTGCGGCCACAGAGAAGGGATTGGTAAAGGGGGAAGGGTGAGACAGACTTTATCGAGGACCGGGATTTATGGTTTTATAGGAACAACCGAGATAGACGGTATACCATGCGAGCACTGTTGAATAAAGAAAGACAGAAAGTCGATCTTTTCTTTCACCCTCTCCAGCTCGCGATACGATATGATATGCCGCGCCACGACATACCTTCTACGTTTTTGTTCAATATACAATAGATAGGGTGTATACGATACGGGCATATAAAAACGCCTCGCTTAAAACCCGCGACGACAAATGCATTCTCGCGTTCTTTTCCAATGAGCACGCGTGCAATCTTCATTGAAAATGAATTCTAATGGGTATACGAAATTCCTTCAGTGCGATGTTTATAAATTAATCAATGTTCAATTCAATTTTGTTAAACTATAGTTACGAGATATTTTCATGTCTCTTCGAATGGGTAATGTATAGTATAACATTTTTAGGAAGGAATCTTTTGACCACAATTATATTTTTTTTGTACCTACATGTTATTGATAATGCTATTCTCAATTTTTTTCGCAGATAAAAAAATTAAAAACCGATTTTTCCCTCGGTTTTTGCGTGGCAACCAAAAGTTGCTAACTAAGCCCTACAAAGCAGAATAACGTTGAAACAACGCCTCGTGAAATGGTAACAAAGTTGCAACCAAGGCCTCGCGAAAACGCAACAAAGTTGCAAACAACATCTCGCAAAAAAGCAACCAAGTTGCAAACAAGGCCTCGCGAAAAAAGCAACAAAGTTGCAAACAAGGCCTCGCGAAAAAGCAACAAAGTTGCAAACAACGCCTCGCGGAAACGCAACAAAGTTGCAACAATGGTTGACAAAATTTTGCAACAATGTTGTCCCTAAATTTTTGAAACAATGGTCCAAAAATGTTACGCAACTTTGTAGCAAATTTTTGTCAAGCATTTGTGCAACTTTGTTGCAAATTTTGTCAAGCACTTTTACAACTTTATTGCAAATTTTTGTCAAGCATTTTTGCAACTTTGTTGCGTTTTCGCGAGGCGTTGTTTGCAACTTTGTTGCTTTTTTCGCGAGGCCTTGTTTGCAATTTTGTTGCTTTTTTGCGAGACGTTGTTTGCAGCTTTGTTTCCTTTTGGCGGGGCGTTATTTGCAACGTTGTTGCGTTTTCGCGAGGCAT
Organism: Nomada fucata; assembly: GCA_948146005.1. Taxonomy (NCBI): domain Eukaryota; kingdom Metazoa; phylum Arthropoda; class Insecta; order Hymenoptera; family Apidae; genus Nomada; species Nomada fucata. The sequence continues at coordinate 7,770,496 of OX411275.1, read as the reverse complement.
TGTTTGTACCTTTGTTGAAACTTAGCACGGATTGGTCTTTCTTGATAAGCTAATTCTGAAAATTTTCCAACATCAAACTTTCCTTTAATTAATACGAGCATAAAGGTCTTCGGTTATTGAAACTCCATTGTCGATCAATTCGCCATATTTATCACCAGTCGAATTAATCTGAAATAAATACGACATGGAAAGCAACTACAGATTTTGTGGAACGTATAGGTAGATCAGTTCTTGAAAACATTTATCGTACCACTGATAAGTACGTTGATATTTATATTCTGCAGTTGTTTGATGGATGCAGGTCGTGCACACCGATTTTGCAGCTGACCAACGTGAAGCAATACTGTTATCAGCGATCAAGCTAACCAGTTGGGAAAATTGAATACGAGATACTGAAAAATCGATCGCATGTAAACGATAGAGTTGGCTGCGATACGATCAATCGCAGAGGAACAGTTTTTAATATGGTTCGATCGGAATTTCGCCCACGTCATACGCTCTGATCGTCAAAGAAAATTTTACGAGGGAAACCAATTCTTGAACAAACTGACTCTTACAGTCGTATTGAGATGGGCGAACGCGATTTTAATATCAGATAGACAGGTGCATTTAAAACTAATCGTGTATGGAATTGACTGATGGAAGGGGTTAATAAAACGTCAAAGAGTTTTCAAGCGCATAAATATTCTGGAAAAATATTGGTGAACTCCTCGTACAGTATCGATTATTTTAGTGTTACGCTACACAGCAATTTCCCACTGAAAATTTACATAATCAGAAAACAAAAACTGCGTCACCTGTTCCTTTTCACCTTTCTTGAATACAAAACTCCAAGTCGTCCCACCCGCCTACGATAAAATCGCTACAATCGATAGCGCGAGCGTAAGATCGATGAGGATAAACGTTACCATCTATCGACCTTAACGAATCGGCGAGCGACCGATAGAAAATTCATTAACCGGAATTACTTTAGAACTGGTATCCCATGAAAAAGACCGTAGATTTAGCGAACGACTGCGAAATGAAGCGTCGTCCATTTCCAGCTTTAGGTCCGGCTGCAGGACATTTATCCCAGATACTGCAACTAAATCCAACATTGTCCTGGAAACTGCAGAGTTCCTGTGCACACGGTCAGCCCGACATAGTAGCCAAAGATGCAATTCCACGAGGAAATGACAATCGCGTGGCTCATCTCTGGTTCTGTTGCATTCGCTCAGTTGCTTGTCTCTTTGTCGACTACAGGAAACCCCCGAACATCCTCCCCTCACCCCTATGTCCCCGGGCAAAGATGTCGTGCGATTTATACACAGCTCCTTCGAGAAATGTACAAACGACGTAATTTATTTAAGCGTTCCGAAACGATTACGTGGCTTAGATCCTTGAGTCCTGGCTTCGTTCGAAGTATCAGTATTTGTCTCAGTCCGAACGTATACGGGTGCACGTATAGGTGTATCATGCAAGGGAAACGTAATGATAGCTATGGGGAACGATGCTTTTGGAAGCTTTAGATTAGCAGAGACGCGTAGAAGATGGGACTTGCAGGGCAGTTCGAAGGAAATGAAATGTTACAATTAATATATTAATCCAGTGGATTCATTGACATCAATTCTTAATTTATCATTGGATCGATGGTGGTACTGTAAGTAGTTGCGTCCTGAAGTATCTATATAAAGTTTGGGACGACATGTCTGATGAATGTTATATGACGGCGGAGGACTAAATAAAATTACTTATTTTAAATTACTTAAATAGGACTAAATAAATTAATATTTGATATCGTGGGGTGAGATTGAACGTAAGTAAAGTAGATACATGCCTGGAATATTCTAATCTCTAATCTTTTAGCAGATCTGGAATTCTGATTTGAGTGTGCAAAGCGCGCGTATGAATAATAAGTTAATTAAAATAATATATTATTCATTCACGTTTACATTTCTCTTGTACTGTTACGGTAAAATGATTTTACGAAAATGACAGTCACTCCCTTGCGTTCCTGTGGTTGCGAGTGTCTCACGCATTTACAGACGCAGAAACTTATCTCGCGTATATTTTCTGCAACGTTCAGCCGATTTACCAAATATCCAGGAGCATCCTGAAGCCCGACGAAATTGCGTATGAGCCGTGTTAGTATTTGTTCTTCTCGAATACGTGAAGTATATTATGCGAAGGTTGTAAACCCAGCGAAAGTTCAGTACAAAGTTTCATCTGTCGTAAAGAATAAAGGGACAGTATCGGAAAACAAAACAGGATTGGAATCAATCAGTCTCAGAACGTGTCAAAGTTTTGATCCGCGATGTTCAAGTCGACATCAGTGGGAATCATTGATGCATTGTCCTTTTTATGACAGGGATATATCGATGCTCTCTTTGCGAACATTTGAAAAAATGAAACAGAAAATGGCAAAGAAAGAGAAAGAGAAAGAAAGGGAAGAAGACACGCGGTTCCAACAAATGTCTGAGAAAAATATACTTGGATTGTGATAGATTATTTAGTGTTGTATGCAATTGATGTTAATCCTGGTCACCTCGACTAATTAGAGTGGACGGGAAAACCATGATTAGTGTAATAAATTTGCTTCTCTGTGCAAGTCAATCTGGGAAATTGTAAAACAGCGAATAAAATGTGCGCAGTCAGGTTGTGGATAATAGCTATGACATAAAATTCGATATCTGCGAGGAATTACGATTCGATATATGCACGTGTACGGGGCGAATGGGTTGTCCTCGTAGAGATAATTTAATTTTTCAGTGCTGTTCGGCACTGGCCACGTTGCGTGACATACTAAATTTTGAATATGCAGGTCAAATAAAATGTGAAACAGCTGTCGATACCTCGAAGTGAGGGTTGTAATTTATGAACACGATAAAGTTGATCTAATGCGTGCCAGATTTATTGCTATTAGCAGCTTATTGTACCACTAAATGAGGTATTTATATAGTTATAACAATGTCTCGTAATACATAATAAACGGATAAAGTAATTCAAAGAAACAATAGAATATGGTGCATACAATTTTCTTCCTCTGATTACAGAAAACAAGCTTCATCGGGTGATACGTAAAACGTACTGCAAAAGTGAATTACAAATGATGTTCCGTTTAATATCAAAGAGAATCCCGCACGATGATACAAATGCGAAAGTTTCGCCAGTCTTATCAATTTGCAACATCAAAGTTAAGCTGTCGAGTTGTTATCGACGTTCGCGAAAACTGCCAATTCGATCTTGTTATCAGTTCTACAAATTGCCCTCCAATTTGTAAGTCAACGATGCCCTTTCCGCAGCACAGATACCTCATTAGACTTCAATTAACTTCAACAAGTCTGGCACGATAGAAACACTCGACTCTTTCCTTAAGAATTGCTTGTTATTTGTTTCTCGCTCCTCTAAGCCGTCGAGCCTTTCGATACCGTTTCCAAACGCGCCGCAGAAGAGTTTCGAAACGAATCTTAAAATTATATCACGTAATTAATCGAGCAACCTTTCTGCCAACGTCGAGCGCCTCACCCTTGCCGCTAGATTGATCCTACACTTTGCCACCCATATTTTACGTCAGAGATTGGACACCACTTTCCTGTATCTCTTAGCATCCATGCGTTCCCCTTAGCCAGAGGCACTAATGGAATATAACAAATGGAACCTTAGCCTGCCTTCCGGGTTTTTGGTGGAAACCGTGTCATCTAACTTCGTATCTTAGATTAGTAGTAGCTTATGTGTCATTCGTATGGACAAGGCAAAATTGTTTCAAACAAGCAACATGAATTTACCATTAGTGTAATAGTACAAAAGGGTATATATGTATGATTCGTGACCGATAACGCAAAGAAGCATTCCTACTTTTACGTGTCACAGTTTAAATATAATTCAAATTGAAATTTTAATGCACAGAGGAGCCTAAATATTAATTATATCGTGGAAACGAATGGATCGGCATAAAGTGTTTAAGTCGATGAACTGAAAATATGATTTAAATAGTAAAGTATATAATTCGGCTATTTCGCTAATCTTCGATACTTCGCTACTTCGTGCCGGGAATATAGTTATCAGCAACTTGCCTCGTGCTTGTCGAAGATTTGCATAAGAAATACGCGCAGGTACAAAGAGTGTAGCAAACGAAGCCGCGGAACTACGGGATCGGACGTAAACAAGAAGCGTGGTATGTAATACCTTTTGGCATGTGATCGATATTTGATTGAACTTCAACAATTCTGGCCAAATAGCGGTGAGGTCTGCTACGATTGGCCGCGTTCGGCACGAAAGTTTCCTGCTCAATTAAAAGTTGTAAACGAGAGTGTTTCACGGTAAGTTCGTTCTCTGGTCACCAGGCCGTACAGATTGGCATCGAACGACTGGCCTTTGCCCCGTAAAAGAGACTAATACGGATCGTGTCTGATATAATATGCAAGGTGTACGGCGTAACGGTATCTCGTGATTTAATTATTTGCTGGAAAAATTTTGCACGCAAAATGAGATAAGAAAATGACCACGACCGACTTCTTTTTTAATAGAAACGCAATATATTGGAAATTTTAATTATTGGAACTCCTTGGCGACTGGAAGCAAATTCATTTTATACTTCGTCTTTTCTGCCATGCGGCACGAAACGATACAAAAACCGTGGATAATATTGCGTTGTACACTCTGTACATATCATGTACATACTATACTATGTCCTACTTGTTCGTTAAGGGTGTTGCTATATCTGAAGAAAATGTACAAACAAAGGCTATAGCTGGATAAGGGGGTCAAATGTGCTCCTAAAACTAATTCGACTTGTGGGATACCAGCCGATAGCCTATCAAGAAAAACCAATTCGTGCCAAGTTTCAACCCTGTAGCTCGACTGGGAGGGTAGTTACAGCGAAAAAACAAAATTATAGTTTTTGCTCAGTATCGTCCATTATAGTGCATACAAAATTTTTAAAAAAATCTGAGTCATTGCAAATGACCAATGCAAATGAAAAATGCCGATTTTGTATTGAAGGAATCTTCTGCCCACGATTATATTTTTTTTGTAGCTCCATATTATTGATACTATTATCCTCAATTTTTTTCAGATTTTTAAATTGGGTACGCCGAAGTTAAAAAAATTAAAAACCGATTTTTTCGTCGTATTTTGCGTGGCAATGTAACTTAGACGGCGAATTTTCGTCTATTCTTTGCGAAATAAGTGTTTTATGCAGTGTTTAATGTTTTTACATTCAGCAGACCAGCATACGAATCGAGGAATGTAAATAAAACGGGGCGATTGAAGTCACGTTAGTCGCTTTATATCCTCAAATATTCTGTAAGGTGTTGGACTAGTAAACTGCTACAAACTTTTTGTAGGTTCGAGTCCCACTCAGGCTGATCTTTTTCTCCGTGAATTAACTTTTTTTTATTCCTAACTATGAGACAATGATTAATGCTTGTATACAAATGTTTTAAGAACATTTTTTAAATACAGACCCCTAAGTAAACGCACAAAAGTTGCTAACTAAGCCCTAAGGAAACATAACAAAGTTGCAAAAAAACGCCTCGCGAAAACGCAACAAAGTTGCACAAATGCTTTACAAAAATTTGCAACAATGTTGCGCCAAGGTCTTTGCAACCTTGTTGCGTTTTCGCGAGGCGTCGTTTGCAACTTTGTTGCAGAATTTGGACCCAACATTGTTGCAAATTTTTGTCAAGCATTTTTGCAACTTTGTTGCATTTTCGCGAGGCCCTGTTTGCAACTATGTTGCCTTTTCGCGAGTCGTTGTTTGAACTATGTTGCACTTATATAGCCTTTTAAGGTCTCTTGTAATTGCGTTAGAAACAATTTAATATATTTCTATCGTCGTCGCAAAAATTGTACGTACATACAATTGTATGTACAAAATACAATTGTATTATCCCTCGCATATCGTCAAGGTTCGCTTTTAATTATTGCAAGTTTAATATAGCTAACTGTTATAATTTTCGTATGACCATATTTGTTATTGCGCCGATGCGTGTGTAATTATTTACGAAGAGATAACTTTGCAATCCAAGTGTCCCATAGTGAACTTTCGAGACACGTTAATAAAATAAGCCTCCATGAGGGTGAAATTTGTCAAAGATTTGATCGTACATTAGTTCCCCGCGTCTGCATTGATATTCGTCGCGGGCAGGAAAGAGTTACGATCTTCGCCTGAATGGTTCGTGACCCGTAATTGCCAGATGAACGGGGAAGAAATTAAAATGCAATTAAGGAGCGCAAAATGCAAAGTCTTGCCACGTTTCGGAATCGCTCGGCCATAATTATCTATCTGCATTACCATGGCAAGGAGATGATCTTGCGCGAGAGGAAAACTTTCCTGGCAAGGTTTTTTTTTAGAACGGTCTGGTGAAGAAAGGTACGAACAACTTTCATTAGATCGTCCATCACAGGAATGAAAATTTAACTAGGGCATACTTAAGAAGGTGGCAGCTTAAAAGGTGTATCATCTGCTTTTTGTTTCATTTATCTATCCTTTTTCGTCTCACAATATTTCTGATATCATTTACAGTAAAAAAAAATCAATTATATTTTTTCTATTTTAACGCGTATGTCATCCGTTCCTGAATTTTATCTCTTTGCTACAAGAAAGCTGGCCTTCGCAGACATAATAGAATAAGAACGCAATTTAAATATCTCTAGAACGCAGCACGATATTGGAGTGTTTCTACAGGTATGCAAATATGTTCTCGTCTTTAGACACCATTATTAGACGGTGGGTCCTTCGTACCTCTGACTCTGTTTTCATTAATTTTCCTCGATCCCACTGTTCGTAATAAGAGGAACGTTAAATTTGATAAAATCATCGTTGAAACGTTTATCCTGCCTCTCTCATCGCCCATACGCTCTTAAACGTACTCCGACAAAAGTATCACGCCCTGTATATTGATAAACCGGTTAAATGTTCGGCAGTTAATTTTTTTTCCTCAAAACGACCCGAATCCTTTCTTCTGCCTTAATCTTTTTTCGACAACAAATTGTTTCCATTCCTTTTCTGTCACTACTTCATCTTGTGTCAAATGGGGGAACAAGGTTATCTTGCTCCAATATTCTTCAGACGATATTTTCTGCTTGACGTTTCCAAAGGGAATCGATATACCCCCAATCGAACGGTCACAATGTTACACTTCGTTGATTATTTGAAATATTTGTGCCGTTATATTTATAGCTGCAACGTTATATTGATCTCTCCGAAATAGAGGAGACTATTAACGAATCTCGAGCACGCCCTGGACGTGTTGCTTGGACCGATCTAAGGTAGCAAATGGACGAGAAAGCCATAATCGTTGCCAAGTCCATTTTGTCGTGCATCGATCCCGCAGACTTTGCCAGGTTTCGCATCTCATATGGCTGGGCTGATTAGCCAACAATGCGGGTTGAGTGTAGCAATCGAGGTGATACCGTTATCAGGATCGATTTCCTGGTTCATCGAATTTATTCGCCCCGACTGCGGCATTCGTGACGAGGCGAACTAGTTTCCAACTGGAGAAATAATCGAAGTGAAATTGCGCACAAGCAGTAAATCGTTTATCATAACTGTGATAAGAGCAATGCGAAGAATCGCGCGACTAGAGTTATGTTTCAATACGTAATTAATTTGCTCTGATTTCGAATGAAAAGTTCAATGGAGCACGCAAACAAGCTACTTAATAATTTCAAATCGTCAGTGCTAAAAATTGTACTGCTTCTTGTGACTTCGGTGCAACATTAAGTTGAGCTAAATACAAAAATCTTTAATACGCAATGGAGACAGTGGTATTGGATTTCCAAGAACTATTATTCGAAATTTCTTTTCGCACCTTTCTAACGCGTTTGCACAATATGCATCTGATTCGAGTTTCATTAACAGAACTGTAAGCAGTTGAAAAATAGCATATCAATTTTATTTTCACTTTTAAGAGGACGAGACTTGCAATGGGTACTCTTTTAGTTTATTATACGATATTTTCTTATCTTAAAAATATCTTCCATTTATTCTCCAAACGTAAACCAGATTCCAGTCCAACGTTATTTCGACAAATAACCGTTACAGTCTAAAACTATAGTTTTCATCACTTGCATTTCTCTCGGGGAACAGCAGCCCTAAACTTCGCGACTACAATTTAACCAGATAGCAAGCTAGCAGTCGTGTCGCGAGGGCAAGACGATACGCAGCAGATAAACGTAATTTTTAACTTACAAGCAGAAGTTCAGTCCAACTTCGGTTCATAACCTGCCCTCGCAAACGGCCACCCTTATCCTCCTCACGCGTTATCAATGTCTGCTCTAGCGTTCATTCGTTAGTTCCAAGGCCAGGAGTCACCGGCAACTGGTAATCGAGAATTGCCGCGGCGCCAAGCATCGACGACGAGTTGCGTAAAAGGGGCAAGCAATTGCACACAGTCCTGAGAGCGAAACAATTAATTAGCTAAGCGTTTCCCGTTGGCTTCCCTTGTCTTTGCAAAAGCGAGGGGAACTTTGTGAAAATGTACACATCGGCGGAGGAACAACGGCTATATTGGCTGACAATTTACCGTAAGCAAACAGGGAAATCTCACCCCATGATCCTCGTTACGCCGAAGAAAAAGGAGAGAACGGCGTTTCTTCGTCTTTCTCCGTCTTATATTCAGCTCGTTCTACCCGGGTTAACTGAGACCACGTTGCCCGGAATCCTCATTTCCTTTCATACGGAAGCTGCACTGGCTCTACAGCGATGCCAGGCGATTGTGTGCAGGCATAGCATCGCTGCCTTCTTCATTTACCGTGCTGTGAATTAATAGCGTTGCTTAATTGTCAGATCTGAAGCAGAGGAGGAGGCGTGAATTTTGATACAAAGTCGGACAGTATTAAATGTTCCGTTCAGCCGTCGTCGTTCATTACGCGGCATATTAATGTTCGGTTAATCGACATGTTTCGCATAAAAAAATCGTCTGTAATTTCCTACAAACTAGAACAGTATCAAGTATTCGTAGATCTGTACTATTTACGCACGTACGTGCTCGTCGGATAGTTATGCGATCTGCATAAATCTGCATAAATATTTATTAATCATTTATTTGTCGAATAAACTTGTCAAATAAATTTCGCCGGAATTAATCACGGCTACTTCGCCGACCGAAATTTCATGCGTCACCGAATAGTTCTGCCTCGTTGCTTCCTGTCCAGCTGTTTTACCGTAGTTTGCGAAAAAAAATTATTAAAAACTGTCATTCATTTACACTCCACTTCAGTTCGTCGTTGAATAACAATACGTCGTACTGTTTCCAGCGGTAGTCAACGAAATGGCAGAGCTTTAGGATCCGGACTGTGTCGCAAGTAAAACGTGGCCAGATCGAGTCAAGTACAGTAGCGTGCCTGAGACTCGTAAAGGCGAGCCATACTCGCTGGATAATCGTTAATCGGAGAGTGCTATGAATAGCTAAGTAAATGATGTTTCGCGTATGATGGCCCGCATAAAAGCGAGGGCGAAATGATTAATCGGACGTAGGGATTTTTCAATGTAACAGAATATTCGCCTCCGTCGACCCTGAATGTAAATCAAACGGGACGCAGGAGACCTACTGCGGCGAGTCTTACTAATTCTACTTGGAACTACAAGTAGAACGACCTGTTGGGTTCTTTAGAATGAGCCATTTCGTTCGCGTGACCGCAGGGGGTACTAATTTTAGCTGTGACCGCAAACAGTATAACCGCGATTGATGCTGTTCCATCTGAAGCCCGTGCAGACACAAACAAATATCAGCCTGTCGTGTTATTCAATCATTACGCTTATCGGGACCGCGGTGTATAAAGCGGAGCCAGGGACGCGGTTGAAATTAAACGTGCAGAAATGACACATTGCGCGACGTATTATCGTGCGACGTTTAGATTTCAGAGCGCGTCGCGCGTCACCGTTCATCAGATAACGCGGTGCTCTTATCGCAAGTACCTTTTCGATTCCTTGGTAATTTAATTGCGACGCGTGGAAACGTTTCCGCGGAAAGAATCGCGTCGCCGCGTGGATACGGTTCTCAAAATTGTAACACGCAACTATCCCAACGAAAACGTTCGCGACTCGCATTTTCTAGCGTTTCAAAAATGAAATCAAATCGAAGTTGGCGGAATTAAGTTGCAAACCGAAGTCGACAACCCTTAGAATTAAGGAAAGAAAGTTTACCCGATCTTCAAATCATTGATTGAAATAAAAGGTAAGGTATTATATTATATAATAATATTATATAAAAATAAAGTTATTCGGAGGAATGCTACCTGGTCGTATACGTCATTCAAACAGCACCCATCCATCGTGTTCCTCCAAGAGAAAATAAAAATCATCGTCAACCCAATATTTCCCCTGTCAGTCACATTGAAATCTCTGTATCGAAGGACGAGCCTCCGTCGAGTTCTCCGTTTCTTCCGCAGAAGTTTCGGAAACAACCGAAATCCCCCCCCCCCCCCAATTATATCAGAACTAAGAAAGCCCCCGGTGTCCGTTCCATCGATCCATCGAACTACCTACCATTCATCGGCGGTTTATTAGCCGCAGAGGCAGCACGTTTTCGTCGGAACACCGACCCCGCCTGTGTAATTTACTGGCAGAATTATCGAAATATAGGGTTATGGTAGCAACGGGTTGTAGGCGCATTGGGCCACCTGCGAAAATGTATAGCCGGCCGTTCACACGAGCAGCGCATGTGTGGCGACGAACGGGGGGGTGCACCCGTTATTAACTTCCAACGGTGCTCCTTGGAAAAAGGCGAACTTCCCTAATGAAATATTAACGACTCGGACGGTACGAGCTTCCGCGGGTAGTTCAGGTCGGGCAATAAACGCATTCGCTTCCGCCGAAATTATCTACGTCGTCAACCGTTCCATTATCACCGCCCCCTCCGTCTCCGTATCAAGGCGTTACGTTCGGCCGCTTCCTTCTCCGTGCAATAAATATTTCGCCTCCACTTTCCAACCCCGGTTACATGTTATCTCTGCACGAGCGACAATGGCCGGGTACCGGCGATGAAATCGCGGTGACCGAAACACCATCGGCGACCCCGTTGAACACGTTTCTTTCGCTGAGCGTGTCACGACATGGGAGGATTTTGAAACGTGAGCCACGCGGACGCGGGGTGCCTGTAATTTCTGCGGAGCTTAACCTGGGTAGCCAGGGATCACGTGATTATAAGAAAATGCGGATAAGCCGGATAGCCGTTGGATTTCACAATATTCTTTGGGCGAGCGGAAACGCCAGAGATTTTTCTTTTCTGGTTTTCGTTTGACCCCGCGATATCTGAAGGCTACCTTCGTTGCGCACCAATATTGCTGATGTTCTTTTTGTTGGCTCTTTCCTTTGCGCAGAGGGATAGGTCGCATGAATGGATGCGCGAGACGTTCCGTCTGCTGTTTTCGACTCGTGTAACGCGTATTAAGAATGCGTATAATATAACATGCAAAAAGAATGCATTGTTCCTGCGGGGATGCTGGAATTGCGGTTACTTTGTATTAGATTAGAATGCGATGTTTCTTTGTTCAATGCTTTCCGTATATCAAATATTATACGTTATAATGCAGATAACACTTTGTATGTCTGTGCTTACCAAACAGCTGTACACACCAGAACTACAATTTTACATTTCACACAAAAAAATTACCGTCCTTTAAACACTTTGTTTTTCCGTACAATTGTATCACAAATATTGGCGTGATATCATGAAATGATTATTATTAAAACAATGATGGTTCATTATGGTAAAGTGATTTTGGCTCTTGCTGCAAAATTTCTACCCCTCGCCGATATTTCACGCGTGGGGGTGTTTCGCGAATTCGTACAACGGAACATTTGATCGATTTCACTATCCTTTGGAAACATTGAATATTTCATTCCCAGACTGTCGGCAATACCGTCGAAAATTCCGCGACACCCCCTGGTCATTGTGGCGTGGCTACCAATCGCTAGTAAAACCACTCTTTACAACCCGATCCGTCGGTCTTAAGGGTCGAAAGCTTTCAATGGGGCGACATCAATCGAGAATGTGTTTGTTGCTGTAGCGACTGACCTATCGCGTCGGAGGGAAACATTGCTCTCTGTTTTTCTCCCTCTATACGTGCGATATCTGTGCGATGTAATTCAACGTCCAAGGATAACAAAAGGGAGGCCGGCCGCGGGGTCGTGCGGGTCGAAACGAAAGCACCGCCTCGCCGTGGCTTACCCCCTCGTCGACTTATTGTTTCACGGCGTACTCGCAAGGTCGCGTCGGTAAACAAGAGGAACCGGAAGTCAATTATGCGCTCGACCCTTTCGTTTCTATTTTTTTGTCGGTCGCTTTCGACGAAAACTTTTGCCACCCCCCTCATTCCCGTTGTTCCGATCTTTCACGACGACCAACGAGAAGTTCGAGAGAGAGATAGAGGGTAATGCGGCGGAATATTATAGCCGTTTAACCGAATGAATTATTTCACACTATATATGGCGCGGTACGATGAGAAATTAAGGCTGAATTTTACCCCTGGTCCTAGGTGTACTAAATGACCCCCCCCCCCAATTAGTTCCCTCGTTCGTCTTAATATTCGTAGGAGGAAAATTCGCCTATTATCTCGTTTCTCGAACGAGCCGAGCAATTTTTACCAGAGATAAGAGTTTCATAATTGGCGTTACGTAGCGCGGTATCTTCTGGTTTATCGGCCGCCATGCACGTACGTGCGTTCGAACGGCGAGGATTAAATATCGTTTAACAAATAGAAGTGACTTCCGGCCGTGAGGGACCATCTACGAACACGATCACGCGCGCGTGATGTACGCGGATGTGTAACGGGAGAAAATCGTACGAGATTTCGGAAAACTCGACTCCGTTTATCCCGAAAGTTTTGACGTTGGCACGGTTCCAAAAATATTTTTGCGCGAACTTGCATCCTGGACAGCGTATCGATTCAATGGCCGCTCTATATCCACGTTTACGTTTAGTTGTCCAGTACAAAGGAGTGGAATGTAGGACCGTCTCATTTTGAAGCAGCTCGGTTCGGACGTTGGCGTGTTCCGGATTTCTTCTTAACGAATGTAAGTTCGTTCTCGATTTTCCACTTCGCCGATATAAAAGTGAGCTGCGTTATTTGTATTTACTTCTGCTGGCCAAAATTAGGGCGACAAATTATGTATAGCGATTGTTAATTTATTGATTTGCATAACGTCGTGATTAATAATTCCGCTGGGATGAATACTCGGTAGTGCGTTAGGTTCACAATGAGATTTTCGTCTCCAATCTTTTTATTTGATTAAATAATTTGATTGAAACGTCCTTTGAGAATGGTAGAAACAAATTGTAACGTGAAATATCGTTTCCATGATCTCCCAAATATTATTCCCCAAATTATGCGTAGTTTTGAATTTTCAGTTTGACGTTAACCAATAGCACGGTACGGTTGAAATTGAATAGAACACGACGCCGATGCGAATAATCTGCGAGAAGAATATTTGAACCGGCGACGTTAATCTGCAAATTCACTTATGCGATTCGTAAATATTCGAAAGTTTCAAGCGCATCCGCCATTTTCCATTACATTTAGCAAACATTTTGTGCACCGTGTTCGACGATATCGCCGTCACGAACCGAATTCAAATCTCGTATCGGAGGCTCGAAATGACCCGGAGGAAGCTTTGAACGGTGAACGGTTAAACTGTGGTCAATATCTCTGCGTAATAAGCACTATAGTTAGAAGTAATAAATCCAGGCAATGACTATTCAACGATTGCCAAATGGGTCTGTGTATAAATCTTCCGAGATTTATCTGTGCTCCTTTCGCCAAAATTAATGACCGTCGATGCGTCCCATTTGATATTTACGTGCGACCAAATGCCGCGTGATGCTTATAAATGCTTTATTTCCCGATAGTCGGTGGGCTTTCAGTAGCTGCGACAGAAATGATCGAACTAACGTCTTCTAATCCACATAATATTGCAGATATCCACGAACTTACAAACTTGACAAACTGATATAATGCTGATCGAAAGTTTCAAGTTTTTTACCGTTTGTCGTTGCGACAGTAAAGATTATTTAGCTCGACACAGATATTAGAAGAATTCTCCATGCTATTCGTAATTTCATATTTAATATGTGTATATATTTTAGTCACTTATTTTGCGGGAGCTTTACACTTGCTGCGTTCTAAAATATATTTACTTAGCGATGATGGTTTAATTTTCCTTTCCGAATACATTGTAACATCCCCAAGCATAATACTGTCAGTTACGAATTGCTCGTATATTGTACTAAACTTTGAAGCATTACGTCTAATAACCGGCACATTATCGAGTACGTACCTTATTTCATAAGGTAATCTAATCTCCTAATTGTGGGTTGATGTGGTACGGTTTAAACGTTTTCTACTATATTATCTCTTCCCTCCGCGAAACTCACGCACTCTTGCTTCGCATAGCAACGGAATTACCCCCAGGCCATGAATATTACAATGAGCGTGTGTTGTTGTGTAAGTAACAATAACAGCCACCTGCCAACTTAATCTTCTGACTGATGAGAAACGTACATGCTGCGAAACTTTAGTCGGGAACGTTATGCTTTAGTATAATAATAGAGATAACACAATTGCTAGGTGTATCGTTGGTTATACAAATCTTCCTGTACTGATTCTCGATTTTATCGCACGAGAGAAAGTATTGTTCCGTCGAATTTCGTGGAACAAGGCTCGTCACTGACCAGAGAAAATATTATTGAAAGGGGTGCCACTTTAAGAACACTGGAGGTTAATATTTTTAATGGCGATATTACCCTTTCGAACAGCTTATATAATTAGAAATTTCATTAATGTTTCATCGGTGTGATAGTCGAGCAGTTATAGGAAAAGTGAGACAACATGGACGCTTTTTGGGGTAGAAAAAGGACGACAGTTAGCTTTGAAACACTGAAGACGACGCGTCTTAAAGTGGCGAATTATTTATGGAAATTAATTAGAGTACATTAATTAGAGCAGATATAGAGTTATAGATATACACCGCGTATTCTCGCGTTACATAATTTGTAACATAATTCTTTCTATCTATTGTCAAGTGGTTAAGCCGTGTTCCCATTGAATATTTTGTAATACACGATCGATTGAATTGTATTAAAATAAATACGCGTGTCTGTGATAGAAACAAAACGTTCGTATAAAATATGACGTGAATATAATCAATTCCCTTATTCTGTGTTATGTGCGGAATTTTAATTGATGCTGCACCGTATAATTTTAGGGAGTACGAAGTTATATCGATCAAAATTGTTCACTTACAGCGGCCTGGAATTCTAATTACTGCTCTGTATTATGCTTAATAAATTAATTATAATTTTGCGGTATAATATAGTGGCTTGGGCAGAGTGACCGTTCAACAGCGTTAAATTTTCATGCGAGTGAACGAGTAAATTGTATTACACTTTATCTTGCAAGATTGGCCGACGGCAATTAACGCAAAATTTCTATGCTACGTAAAAATAATACATTATCGTATTAGCTTCCGTCAAATTAAAAGTAAAATTTAAACTACCGTTGTAATATTTAATCGAAACAACTTTTATAAACTTCCTTTAGTAGAATTTGCGATTAATACATTGTACAACTCGCCTTACTGAATTGGCTTGGTAAATGTTTTCTCGCTGCCACCGCAACATTGAACTTCATTGAGGCAAATGTTGTTCGAGTAAGGGATGAAGTTGATTCCCTTTGTACAGCCAATTTTATAAGGAATTACGAACTACTGTTTTTTCCAGCAAGTTTGCGAAACAAATTATAGTACGTAATGTATTAATACAGAAAATATTGTAGAATGATTCCTGACCATTTCCATTCGGTGGAAAGTATCCAGTGGATTTTTGCCACCTCACTGAGCGTGTGATAAATTAGCCTCGCATTAGAAATGGAGGGGAAACAACGAAATCGCAGGCAAGTCGTAAATTATGGAGCGATCTTCACGGTGGCGCAAAAACGAGAACAGACTTTGCAACGACATCAACGTTCGTTGCTCTAGAACGTGGATCGATAGGATCGTTCCCCTCGAAGCCATTCGAATTAATGGAAATGACGCGACCTATATGTTTGCTGCTTGAAAAAATAATCGCTCGCCTATCGGATGGATACTCTCCACGAAAGATTTATGGAATCGCGCAACTTTCGCCTCTGATTGAGACGCTTCAAGCGTCGAACGATCTAGATCCATACGATCGAGACGGCACGATGAATCGTGCTTGCATTCGCATGAATATTCACTTTTACATCCTTTGATATGGTCACTGCTTGATGTTATTAAATTATATACTCGAATGCAACGGTAACAGTGAATGTAAACGGTTGAGATATGGATAGTGATTGAATGATAAAAAAAGGGGGTGAAAGATACGGGGCATTTCTAAAATTTTATAGAATAACTTTCGAAATTAGTAGCAGAAGCGACGAAATACTTTTCCTCATTCGTCTTGCTCGTTAATGATGATTAGCTTTATTTTTATTACTGGTCGTTGCAGTCATGTTCTTTAAAAGGTATAGAGAATAGAATATGTTTATATTGATAGGGACACGGAGTTCTTCGATTATGAGTAATTTCGTACAGGTTTACTTTGATAAAATGTGTTTACTGAATGTCTACAAAGATTGTGGCAAAAAGTTGACAGAAGAAAGCCATTTAACATCTCTACTGCAATACTTTTCTCTATTAATAGATCTGACGTACTTCGTACAATTCGAAAGTGTGTATCTCCTCAAGTGGACGTCTCTCGCAAAATAAAAAAAATGACTAAATTTAACTGGGAAATTGCAAACTAAATTAAGATAAAAATGCTTTCGGCTGTTTCGTAAATTTCACGAGATTATCTCTGGGCATCGTTAAAGTAATTTGTGCGTACTTCAAAAGAAACAGATTGCTTCCACAGAAAATCACCGCCAACCCAGTGCAACATTTTCAATGTCCTTTGTTCCTTAAAACCATGTAATATCAATCATCCCATTTTATATAAATAACGCCGGTGGACATTTTAATGCCCGTTTAAAACTTCGCAATTGAAAAAAATCGATCGCCATGCGTTCCAACAAAAATCGAAAACTGCTCGAAATATAGTGGCACTTAACGTATGAAACAATTCTGTGTAAAGGTCGGAAACAAAATTCGATTCATCACTCGCAACAAACGAAACGAAAGGTTAAAAAATTGTTCTCGTAATATATGAGCGCGGCGTATCAAACAACGATAACTATAAAAATGCATCGCCGCGTGTCACGCAGGAGCGATAAAATATATATTACAAATTCGACGATAGTTATATTCGAATTCCCATTTTATCGGGCACCGTTGAAAACAATCAATGCGCGGAATTTTCGGCCGAAAGGCAGAATCTACACAATCTGAATCGAATAGTGCAAATTAGAGGTTGGGGCAGGGTTTTCTGGTTGTAGCGGGCGTTTAACGTGCGAATATCGGTCAGCGGTATTGCAAAATCGCACGAAGCTACACAGGACGAGCGCGAAACATGCGGGCAAATGGGGTCAGTTAAATCGCGACGGAACTGTTTCACCAGAAGCAGCGCGAGTCGATGCGATTAATTGAGATCATTGATCGCAAAAATGTCATCAACGGTGCGATGTTTCCTTTGAAGCGACGAGGAACAAAACTGTGGCACATTTATAATGACACGTGGAAAGATGGGGGACACCTTACATACATGTACGTTAGCGACAGCGTATTTTTAAACAATGGAACAGGATCGGGTGGCGAAGTACTAGGCACCATGGGGATCATTTACGATGGGGACGCAGTTCTGCGCGTGGTCGAAGAGTGTTTTATAAATGTCCGAGGATTGACATTGTGATTGCACGTCTTGGAAGTAAATGAATGGAAACAAACATCCTGTCGGCAGGCGATGGCTGGCGACCACCTTGGGTCGTCTAGCTATCGAGTGCCGAGGGATGGTTTATTATAGACAAGAGATAGAGACTTTGAGTACGGCAAGTGACCTGACGTCACATTGCGAAAGAATAGGGATTCTGCTCTTGGAGGATCTGGCCACGGAGTGGGGCAGGCAATGCCTTTTGGTAAGAGGACTGTGACGAACCCCATGGCACTTACCCCAGAACCTCCATCGCATAAGCATTCGTTTAGTAAACCTGACAATCTTATAGGAATAATTATATTATTTCTAACATATACGTATATCTACGTGGCTTGCGAAAACACGACGAACGATAGATTCTCGTGTATGTGCAATTTTCGTTATACAACACGTACGGTGCAATAGTCGTTTATAATAATACTTCCAATAATAATGTTACAAAGAATTATCTGACTCCGTGCTTCTCGCAATTCCAAAAGGAAATTCTCATACCGTTACTTCGCCTGACGTTGTTGGATTCCGGGGTAAGCGAAATCGTGTGCAACAATTACTTTTGCGAAGAGGTTTTTACATAAGAATACCGTGACGAGTTTGCGCGACAGAGCGATGGTATGCGTCGTGTCCAAAACTATTCTAACTACAATTGGTATTCCGCTACTATATATATTATGAGTTCTAGGGGGGAAGGATGAGCTTAGCCCTTGTTATGTCGCCTTAGCCAACGCGGAGTCTGGCCCTTGGCAGTAGTCGTATCGCTGACTACTACCTCGGTGCATAATATCGACTCTGACTACGCCAGGATCCGCGGGCCTTACATATTATCGATGACTCAAGGGCTGGTCATCCAACAACGTTGCGCAAATCAACACGCACGAACAACCGCACGCATTCGTATCCAACGACTCGAACGATCCGTGTCCAAAGCATTTCGCAATCAACAAAGCCAAGAATGCACATCGACGGCTCAAAATATTTCAGCCAGCGTCAAGCTCCTCCTCTTTCCTCCGCTTTCTTTCCACCTTTCTATCGCCGCGCGCTCATGATTCCGAATAAAATTCCTGCACGAGGTCCAAGAATGGAAATGTCCCGGCGTCGAGGCTCCAGGTGGTTGGTCGGGCCGGCCCCTTCAATTTTCCAGGCGAGCAACGGGGATCTATTTTCGCGAATAAGAAGCGAACGGGCGACTTCGCTATTTCCGCAACGTGATATTTCACGGGGCCGGCGGTATTGCAGCTCGCTGTGCCGGTGACAATAGAACGACGAATGCTGTACGTATGCGTTAGGAAATTCAGCCTGGACGCACGGGCGTACCAAGTTCCGGCCACGATCTTCGGGATCACGGAACACTCGCCATTCGAGACAGCCCTCGAACCACCGGACGCTGGCAATATCCAATTTCATCCACCTCTCCACGAATCGTTTCACCGACCCCCGATGTCTTCGCTCATTTTTCCCCCCCATCGTTTCTCGTTCGTACTATCTTGTGCTTCCGGGGCGCGACGAAAATTCTGGCCGCAGGATTCTCCGCGATTCGTGCTCCATTTTTATTGCTCGCTGCTGCGAGGACGGGAGGAACGAAGCTGACGGCGCGACATCGCGATTCGTGCACTTGGCAATGACGATAGGTTCGCTTGAAGGGACCGTGAACTCGCGGTGGATTCCGGTTGACGTCCATGCACGTCTCCGGGTTGTCTGTTCGTTCGTGGATCAGCAGATTCTCTTGGATTCTGCGAGCTTCATAGCGTGTCCCGCTGGTATTCGGCTCTGTATAGGCAACTGTCACTTGTTTCGCTCGACGCGATGCACCAGTCACCCCGGGAACACAGGGAACATTATGGCAGGTGCGATTTCGGTTCGTAGATTAAATCGTTTGCTTGTTCAATATTTTACACCTCGTACTCTGTTTTTAAATATGCGCAAAGGAATGGATGGCGAACAATGTTGATTGTGCGTTGGTACCTGGTCGGTCTCGAGTGCATTGCTACAAGAAGTGAAGAAATTAGAGGAGCGACATACACTCCCGTTCGTAATTCACCGGACACTGGATAAAATTTGTATGCGGACGATTTTAATATTACGAAAGAAGAAAGAAAATTAAAAATGACACTCATTAATTATTTATAACGTAGAGTATAGAAATAGCACTTATTGATTATTTATAATGTAATGAAATTGTATGTCGAAAATCTTAAACTGAAATACTCGAACGATTTTGAACTGATAATTCTTTCCTGGAAGCACTCACACCGATCTCATACACTGTCGAATTTGAAACGAAGAGGAACCAGCGACTTTGTGAGGGCTCAGAATTTCTCTTAAAGTGTTTATAAACTCTTCATAATGCTCCAGATCTATCCTTCTGACAGTCGTGAACGTACAAGGCGAACAAGATGTCCCGAAATGTACCGAATGGGAACTTTAATAAGTAAATGCTTATACATAATACAATGCAAAGCAGTTAATACAGTGCAGTTTCAAATAATGCAATTAATATATATCTATTCCTAATTTTGCATGCCGATATTGTCGTGACGTAGCTAAATATAACCAAATTGTATTCACGTTTAAATAATCATCTTGCTCAAAGTGAGTAATGTCCGGTGACTTATGCACGGAAGTGTACATGCATCGGTCGCAGTGAAAGGGTTGAAGAGCAATTTTCGCGTGTCCCTTATTCCTCCAAAATAAATAAATCGTCCCAGTATAAAAAATAAGGTATTATTATTTTAAACAGCCAGTCGGATGGCGTAGAAATTTTGTCGAATGAATTGAGTTTCTGTAGTTCTGCGTCTTTGTGAACGATCCGTGAATGTGTAAATATTTGTGCGAATCTTGGAATACAGCTGTGCAATCGTAAATTACTGGTAACCGGTAAATGTATCGCTCCGATCGTAACGCAATAGCAATATTCGGGAAATTAAGGCGGGCTCACCTTATTACATTAACCTACTTAAATCAATAAATGGAAAGCTTATTCAATTATGCGACTGTAATTATTCTCCCGTTCCCAGTACCTGAATTTCTGATTGAATGTTCACGTAATCGCGATTGTGGAAATCAATGTCAATATAATTGGGAATTGGCACAATCAGCATCCCAGCCGTCATTTGCAGAGTATTACAGTTCTATTCGAGAAGGAACGCGCAATCTGATATAGCTCGTTGCACATTTTCAAAATAGATACGACACCCAGAACGTTTCTCGATTTTCTATTAATACGTCCTTCGTTCGCGATCAATCG
The DNA here is from genome assembly GCA_948146005.1 of Nomada fucata. Taxonomy (NCBI): domain Eukaryota; kingdom Metazoa; phylum Arthropoda; class Insecta; order Hymenoptera; family Apidae; genus Nomada; species Nomada fucata. The sequence continues at coordinate 7,749,445 of OX411275.1, read as the reverse complement.
TTTCACCTGTAGTCGCAAGACGAATACCCTTAATTATTTAGAACTGTATCAGGAGGCAGAAAAGGTTGCGGCGTTTCGTTTGCAGAAACGATTTTCACCAAACTCGAACGCAAAAGTACATCGTAGATTACGAAATCGTAATGCGGGGAATCGAATACGATTCGAGAGACGTGTCTCGGCGACGAGGCAATAAATATCTTCTGGAGAACAGAGGCGTACACGCAATTCCGGCTCGCTAATCAGCGGTTCATTGACGACGATACTTGATCGTGCCTCCCTAGCACGTAACAATGGCACTTTGAAGGCACTCTATTGTACATACATGACGGATGCTCTTCCGATGCTCGCGAGTACGCAATGCCCGTCGCGCTGTTTCCCAACGCGATTCTCTCCGTTCGATTCATTGTTGCCTTCGCTTGAAACGGGGGCCGTCTCGATCGTACACGGTAGCGTCGTCCCCTTTTTCCATTTCTCGTCCCGTTGGATCTGGCGTGCTCCTCTTTCGTATCTAGACGCGTCAACAGCCGCGATTTTCCTTCCATTTTCCCACCACTTTGATCACCGATACCCCATTAAACTTCCAAGGACGCTTCTCCTAAGGATTCGTGCCCCATTGGCTTCCGTTTGGAACGTCGCGAACGCCGGGCGCACGACGAACGACTGTTTTCTACGGCTTTTGTCCGCGCCGCGGTTGGTTTTATCGCGCGGAATTGTATTAAAAACGATCGCGGCTGGGTACTTTTTTTTTCTCAAACGAAACGGCAGCGGCTTCTTGAACGAGAGAATACATTTTTAGAGTTAGGAGAGAAGCTGCGCGCGGATTATTATTCGTCTTTCCATGGCAAGTGGCGAAATATATTCGTTCGATGGTCGATAAGTGTATTAACAATGTTAATAATGTTTTAAGTGTTTGGAAAAATTTGTTATTAAACAACGCAAGAGTTATCGAGAGTAAACAACGCAGCCGCCACAAATGAATAAATATTACCAGACGTTTGGTAAGAATGAGCACAGCTACACGCGCTAGAACCACTCGGAATTGGTTACGGTAGAGCAACGAATTAGTATGTAAGCGTCCTTATCGTTTGAACATTGAATCAGTAAAACAAGTCGAACGAGAAGCCTTTGGACGGAAGCGCCGATAAAGCACACCCAACGACGCATTAAATGCCATTCCCGACTTGTCACGGATAGTGAGTTCCATCAGGCTGGACCGAATTTATTTGGACCACTTTCACCCTAAACTGGCACGAGTCGTGGCAGTTCCCAGCATCCTATAAACCGAGGCGAAACAAGGTAATCCTAACGCAAACAGTATTATCGTGAAGCATCAAATGAAACAGTGGCCGGCAGCGACAATATAAAGAGACGCGATAAAACGAGGGGAGAAGGAATATGTTCGCGCAGGGAGGGAACAGTAAAGAGGAATGAACGAAAGAAGTATTGCTAGGTAGGCGAAATTAATAGGCATCAAATAAACTTGCTTCTTCGTCTACCAAAGCCGCAAGTAACCCGCTCGACTCCAAATAACCAGAACTTAACCAATGATTACTTCCAAAGGGGTGCTTCTTCTAGTCGGAGAAATAAAGTTAACAAAGTCTCCCCGAAAATTCGCAATAACGACATTGCGCGATTAATCATTTTTTATACCAACTATTTTTCATCGTATTCGAAGCTTGTTACACAAATATCACGTTGCATCCACGTTGGTATTCACTTCCATGTGCTCCGGAGCAAGCCGGAAATTCCTGTCGAACGTTGCCCGATATAACGAAGTCGGAAATATTTTTAACAGAGAGGCTGCGATTTTCCGCATTTGTAATACTACGCGACGATAGTACGGCGCACGTTGTACAAAGGTTTCACGCGGCATGTACACGTATGCGTAGTTGGATATTCACGGATAAGCTGATAGTCACGGATGATAATCACGGTAATGGGATTGCCAACGCCGTCGCTGTGGCCGAAAGGTCGTCGCAGTGAAAATTTATTATGCACCCGGATCGACGCGGACACATGCAGACCAGAACGCGTGCGTGTATGTAGCACGTCAGTCGCCGTCGACGGTCGACTCAATTAATGCCACGCTAATTGATGCCACGGCTATTGCAATGCGCCAGGTAATTTCATTTTCGCCCCGGCCTTGCTACGATTCCTTTTTCTCAGATGATTCGACGAATCTCTGCACGGTTTAGCGTGAAATTATTCCGCTATTAACTCGTGCACCTCGCGCCCGATTACTTGGAAGACTTATACAGGTATTGTTATTTGATCAAACTTCGTTCTCCTTTTTTTTTATAATAAGTGGAATGGATACTTTCTTCTTTACCATCGGGCAAACTGACTTCTTGCAGCCTACATTTCGAAGAGTGCCTTTCGTTTCTGTTGAACGTTTTCGATTCAGTTTGGACGAGACGGATAGCGCTGTTTCAAAGTGTACAGCCGGTTTAGTCATTTCGATGCAAGATATCAATGATAGGAATGTTTGTCTGCGCTTGCGAGTGAGCATTTTTTTAACGAAGTCACATGCGAGGAGAAATAAATGCATGCTCGAGTAATGCGAAACTGCGCGATTAGACAGGGGTGGGAATAAGTAATAAATTTATGAATGGCATGGTTCTTACGTGAAAGAACCTTTTCAGTTGGTGGTCCTGTACATGTATGTATACATATATTTATATGATATCTGGTAACGCGTCAGTGGCTTCCAATTGCGACGTCGATAAGACTACGTGTCTTCAAAGAGAAATTTCTAGAACGTAAAATCAGTCTAGTGAACTGCACGTCCTGACAAAAAGCCTAAAGGAACTCGTACTTTTGGAAAGATGTATGGATGCATAAGACGTTATTACCTTTTTAGAGGATGAAATTAAATTTATATGCGGAATGTCATTTTTCAGACGCAATAGTTGTATTAGATTTAGTACAATATATCATACTATTTGGGGTGACAATATTTGAGACAAATTATTACATTTTACAGTGATTTCTAGGAAGAGTTATGGGTTTGCACATGAGTGCTAACTTTTTCAGACGTCATTTGCCGACATAAAAATTTTAAATTTTTTATCGAAAAATTTTCTCTCGTAAACCAAATGTATTTGGTTCACTGTTTTCCTAAGTGTAGATTTCCAAAATTTATAAGTTTTTCGTTCGCATTGAAAGTGTTCCGCGAAGCGATTATGGAATCGATTGTTCACGTAATTCCAAGTTAAAATTGGCTAAGACGATTCCAACTTGTAATAACTTCCTTTGTATTGCAAGAAATGTCTATGCTACAAGCGTACACGAAGTTTCCCAACTATTTCTACGTGGATCCATAAATTGTACAGATTCTCCTCGCGAACTTCCTCGAATTTATTATTTTCTTCGTAAAAGCTTACGGAAATTTCTCTTCCGAAAATAACAATGCGAAAGAAGCGTTAAGAAAATATATGGAACAGAAGGGTCGTAGGAAAACAGCAAAGCAAGATGAAGGCACAGGCATTAAAAGCGTCGAAGAAAGTAGGTTTCGCAGCGCGAAACTAGAAGGAAGGAAGATCGGCGAGAACAGAGAACAGAAAGAAACTGTTGCGCGAGGAAAAGACAGGAAACTGAGATATTCTGGCGAGTGGCGAATATTCAATTCACAGCACCGGCCAGAGTCAACCTTTCGCCAATTACTATCGCCACGCTTGTCCCCCAATCTCAGGAGTGTGCCACCGTAATATCTGCGCCGTCCAAAACGAAACGCTTGAAAGGTTCGGATGGCGACTCGAGCGCGACACGGAAACAGAATCTGCACGTATTTCGCAAATAGTGGTGCATTCGCGAAAGTGTTTCACGACTGCGTAAATCCCTGCTGATCGTTGTGCACGATTCTCCGGGAGATCGGGGGTAGGCATGCTCCAGTTGTCCGTATCCACGCAGGGTTACTTGCGCTTCGACGCAATCGGGAGAATGAGACCTGGCAAACAGCCAAATCGTCCCGACGATGCCTTCTTCCAGCTAGTGATATTTCAATTCCCGGTACACTGGGCCCGCGCGGAGCGCAGCCAACGAAAGAACGCGGAGGCCGGAAGAACGCGTAGAGCACCGTTGATTCCTCGTTCGAAGCTACGACGGACTTGTACCGCTTACTTTCCGCGAAGGAATTCGCGAATGCTGCTGGGAGAGGAAGGACCGCGGAGAAGAACGATTTCGCGCGAACAATTGCGTTGCAAACAATGGCGGACCTCTGGCAACGACGATTTTCTTATTTACCTTTTGCTTATATCAGATTTTTGTTCCAAGTTGTATTGATTTGGAAGATATTGCCGGGCAAAGAATGGAGAGGCAATGAGATTTATTTGAGGACTGTCGGGGTGTACATGTTTTTTCGCGACGATAAATCGTCCGTTAGAGATTGCGCGTTGCGGTGGAAGAAATAGATATTGCTATGAAATATTTGTGGAATTATTTCTAACTGAATATAATTTCCCCAGATACTTCGAAATGAATTGTTAACGGCGGCGATTTATTGTCTCTGTTTTATCGAATCGAATATTTTTACTTCGCACTTTGCAGAAACAAAAGAAACTAAACTGTAGGTAAGGCGAATAGCAGTTTAACCCTGTAGTCGTTTTCTGAAATGTCAGAGCTAATTGTAAGCCTAACACCCCCATTTACATGTAAGAACAAAAATGAATAGCTGCTAAATCAAGTTTCATGTTGGCTACATCAATTTCATCAAAATTAACTTTTACAACAGAAGCAACTTAAACTTTAGAATCGTCGTTGCATTACGAAACCAGCAACACTGACATCGCCGCGGATACAGCAGACAGCTTACAGCGAACAACAATTGTTTCTTCGCGTTCCTCTACCTTTTCATTTAAGGAGTTAAATCGCAGTAAAATTTGTGGAACCCCGAATTTATCTTTTACGTTTGAAATAGCTTAAATTACGTTCGTAAAGTTCAAACGCATTGTTCTCGCAACCGTGTTTTTCAAAACGGTGCACAAGGTATCTCGTGTTCTACCTTACCAGTCACGTTGAAATACGATAGTTAACTTTGTTGCAATATTCACTAGGCCTTGACGATCCACTTTTAACAATCTTCCTCTTGTTATGCGGAATACGAACAAAAAGCTGTCGAAATTCAACGACTATATTTCAAATATCGTACACTAGAACTGCGATCTAATCCCTTAAAAAAACGAATCGCCGTAACAACGCCGACGAGCCTCCGTGCAATCGACACAGTCGTTCCTCCGGGCTACCAGAGAACTCGCGATAAATTCTCGCACAAATTGCTCGCAATTTGCGTGGCCGTTACGCCCGGCTCAATACATAATTTCAAGTTCTGCACGGCGTTGAAGCGTTCCGCGCAAATGCGTCGCGGTCGGCACGAGCCGAAGAGCGTAATTTGCGTTTTACCTAAATACGCCGGCGAAAACGAGCGAATTCGACGGCACCGGGGTCCAGAATACCTTCTCCGTTCACGTAGACACGCAGATAGGCCATTAACGGTAAACTGGCCCCCGCCGTGGACGCAAATTGCTGGCTAGATGATTACAGACCGAGCTGGCGTGCTGGACCACTTTTGACTACCCACGAATCGCTTCCAAGAGACCTGGTTCGACCGTGGCGTGTTAAAGACGTGATTCTCAGGGGAACACCGTTTGCCACGTTCTGACCAGTTACCAGCGGAAATCAATGGTAATTAGCAGCTTTTCAAGCACCGCCGTGGACACGTCTGGCCGTGCTCGAAACGGTATGGCAACCGGCCGATGCGATGGTGCGATGCAGCGTCTGAAATCACGCGTATGGTTGACCGATCGTGGAATCGGCTGTGGAGCGACGTGACGTATAGTTATAGCGAGGCCGTATGGGGAAAATTTAAGCGGCACGGTATTTTAGGTTCATGCAATTTTAGGAGATGGGGGATGCTGTGATTAGCGATGCTTAAATTGGCATTAATCGGCCCTTGGAATATACGAAGCTATTCTCGCGTCGAAGACGCAAGACGGCGAGCGGAGAAATTAGCGCTGTGGACTTTTTGAGGGAGACAGGTGGCGACCTGGGTACGATGAAGGGGTTAGCGAGGGGGCGAAAGGGAACACGTGGGGAAAATAGTGCAAGATTTAGGTAGAACGAAGTAGAACATGAATAATAATAGGTGACGCAAAGTTTGAACCATAGCAAGTAGCAAGAAATGTATTTTAATACAGTATTTGCAGAATTGGAGGTGGAAATTAAAGGGGGCGCAGAGTGTCCTGGGACACGACAAGATATAGATTTACCGATGATCAGCGGTAAGAGAATGTTCGAATGCTGTCTCCGGTACCGTTCCTAATTTAATTTTTATGGAACGCTATAAACGTGAATAGAGTTAACCGTTTTCGAGTTAACCCCCGTGAACTTGACCCAGTAGCAATCTCGTCTCTTCGTTAAAGTACGCCTTAAAAATGCCCCCTCTTAAATCCAAGATAAACGTGGATGGAATATTTTGCCGCGGGCTGTATTATACTCCACGGGGACGAAACTTTCTTCCACCCCTTCATGGGTCGCGTCGCGCAGACGAACCTCACAGAGCTTTCAGACTCCTCTGTTTCTACGTGTTCTGTCAATACGCGTCGTCTTAATTTCACTGTTGATAGCCGGAGGGCAACGGCATGCGTTAGATGCTCAGATCGATAGAAGAGAAACATTGGAAAGAGGGAAACCGTGGAGGGTGGTTCAAGGGGGCAGAAGAGGCTGAAACGAAGGAAAGGGGTAAGAAGATGATGACAGGGGAAGAATGATAAAATAAAAGGGAAACTGGAATAATAGAGAAGCGCGGAAAATACGTCGAGAACAAATTGAGAATCTGAAAATACGTGTTGTGAGAAAATGGGGCGGTATTTCGTTATTTTCCACGAATGTACTCGCGCAACGTTAAGTACGAGGATGCAAATAAATACGTCTTTAAAAGACAAGAAGTAGACAAATACACGATATGAATAGGGACGTGGATTTAATAGTGGACAATTTATGGGCAAGGAACTTCTTTTCACATTTTATGTGAAACGGCTGCGAATGGATGGCCAGATTCAACGTAATGAAACTGGGAACACGTGCAAACAGCATCATTGCTTACAATGATACAGCGCTTACTTGAGCTTTATTGAATCGCGCGAATGGTAGACGCATTTAGTCACGTTCAAATCATGATGGAACAGTTTTATTGTGAACTCAAAACTGCGACGGCAATCATGTTTCAGTTGTGTGTGGTGTCGACACCGAGGAAAGTGGGCTTGCATTAGAACTTATAAATGAGCAGCGCAGAACACAAAATCCAAAATACATTGTGCATGGAATATGGATATAAATGATAATAACGCTAAATAATAATAATAATAATAAACTTTAATTTTGCCTGATACATAATTAACGCAAACAAATTTGGCCAACATCTCGCGAGTCTCATTGGAGAGAAAAAGTTGACAAACGTGCGATAAGAGGCCGCGAACACTGTAACAATAACAAGCATCGAGCAATACATTTCATCCACAATTTTTCTGTCTCTTACGGCCCATAATTAAGAGCCAACCTGTACACACAACGTTCGTCTCGCCTGAAAGCACACCGTGCTTTCATCCGGCACAAGAGTCGTCCCTTAACAAGGTTTCACGTCACGACGTTGGAGTTAGAAGAAACAACAACAAAAAAAAGGAACAAAGAAAAAAAGAACGAAGCCAGAGAAACGTACGCGTCAAGCATGATTCTTTCGGCTCGAATTCTCCATGGTGTGCTCGAGTTCTCGAGTTGACGTCCACAAATGGTGGAGCAGCTTCGAACGAAGATAAACGTAAGAAGGTGAATCGCAGAGGGAAACGCAAGCAGAAACAACCCTTGCAGCCGTTGTTCCGCTACGAAAGGGACCGCCGTGTAAAATTGACGTCGTCGAAGGGACGCGCGTTGGCCAAGTCGAGAAAAATTCGAACGACAATCATTTCTCTCCGGTTTTGAGGCGACTCGTGGACAATTCACGTGCACTCGGAGTAGTGTGAGCAATCGTTTGACCGATGGAACGTTGAGAAAAATGTAAAGAGAATCGCTACCGGGAAATAGTTGCAAATGTTACGAGCGACGAGAAGTGAAAGATAATTCTCGAAGCGAAGAGCACCGTGGGATCGACGAGTATTCAGGGCGATTTGAACGAAGGGATATTTCGACTCCACGTCGCGTGTAAAACTGAAATTGTTTAACATTCGCGTGTCGTAACAGAGCCGAGCGCAATATTGTAGCAAATGGAAATGAAATGGAATCGGAAGGTAAGAAAGAAACGCGGACCCAGGGATAGGGCGTCGTCCACGGAACCGTAACTGTTCCTGGCCGCTTGCCAAAGTTATGCCACGTGCACGAGGCGAAATTGCAAAATCCGCATTATTTTTTGCATATAGATGTTTCATGTCGAAAAAAGACTCGTCTGAATCATTTCGAAACGGCATTACGGCTACCGGTTTTCGTTCATCAGCGGACCATTTCTCGGACCAACGTATTACACCGCCGTAAATTGCGAAGGACATTTAATTTAGTTTTATAATACTCGGACACTTCAATTCTTTATTATATTAGAAGTTACTATCTTCGAGTCGAGAAGTTAAACCTGTCATAAAAGTTTATGAGACGGGCATGAACACTTGGGTGAGCTAAAATTCAAGCATAAATTTAATGCTTTCGGAAGCATAAATACTCTCTTCTTTAGCACCAACAGGATATATGTATACATATATGTATATATATCCCGATATCTCGTCTTTTGCTCCTCTAATTCTAAGCGTTAAAGAATAAAGCAGCAAACTACTATGGGCAGAATAGTTTAAACAGCGGTAATATGTTAAATAAGCGAACTTGAAAACAATCGTTTAAAATGACAATTACATATACAATCTGTCCCTGTTCGCAAAATTATTTTGGCACCGATAAAAAGATAAGATTTGAAGCATTGACAACTTCGTTTTCTAATAATATTTCTGAAAGAGTAACCAACACTCGTTGCATGAACTACAGGGCAGACAAATGCAACGGGAATGGTTTAGTTTGAATAATAATATATCATGATAGCTATTTATGGTAGCTAGTTTAAAGTGCAAGTAACAATCGTTATTGTTACAACAATATACCGTTCTCGCATATTATCGAACATTTCGTAACGTTGGCATCGCATCTGAATTGCGAGCTATAGTTGCAGAAACGATTATTCTATATCCATTAAGAAGATGAATCGGAGAAAAAGGAAGTTTATCATCGACATAGCAATTCACAAGTTTGCGCTACCAGATACTATCCGACAACGATCTCTCCCCTTTAACAGCACCTTTGAATACACGCGATACATCGCAGTCAGACTCAATCGGCGACAGTATTTGGCATAGTTTCTGCCGTCTAACGATTCCGAATTCCGTCTGCCAAGAGCAACGATTGACGATGAACTTCGCCGCGGAGTGGTTCGACATAAATTATGGAAGTTTGTAGCAAAGTTGTGCCCGCAGACAGAAGCGTTACGCTAGAGAAACGTCGTCGTTTCGACGAATAGCGTATATTAGTCGCGGGGCCGTCTTTCTCCCATTGTTCCAAGCGAGCCGTGACGTTCCGCTTGGCTCCAGGTGTGGCGGTTCTTGTGCTTGTTATCAACAGAAATTCGTTACGTGTAATTATACATAGGTGTATAATACAGCGTGGGTAAGCAACGCCCAGTTCTCGCCGTAAATTTACCTGAAACGTGTGGACCACTTGTTCGCCACGGCGCACGATGCGTTTAATTGTAACGGGGATACTTGGGCAACGTTTCTCCCTCGTTACGCTACAAAAATCGTACCTTTGTCACCTTTACTGCCCACCCCTCGTAGAACAAGTCAACTCCGTTTCCAAAAGGCGGCGTAGAGGTATGCAATCGAAGACAGGGGAAAGGACAGAGCGGAAAGAAACGAGAAAGACATCGACAATAGAATCGGGTTCGTCAATTCCGGCGAGGGATCCCGTTCGAGAGTTCGTTCCTGTTCCGTTGCCGATGACACTTCCGCAAAGGCGTTTCCATTCTCGTCGATAGGCAACGGCAACGTGGACGAACCTCAATGGATCCCTTTCACCGAAAGCGGCTTCTCTGTCTTTCGCTTATCCGCCGTTTTATCGCCTAAGCTTCATCCGATTGTCCGTGGAGAAGGATCGAAGATAAGGGCCGGGACGAAAGGGGGAACGGAGAAACCGTGGAACCCAGGGGAACGGATAAACCAATACGAGGACCGCCATCATTTTTCGCCGACGAGACTGAGCGAAATAGGTGCGGCCCAATTTGTGTCACTTTGTGCACTGTCTCTCCATCGATGGAACCGGGCTCGATATTTACCGCGTCACTCGGACCTCGTCGCGACGGCGTTTCACTCGGGCGTTTCTTGTTCTTTTGGAACGATCGAGTTCCTGGTGTTCGTCTCAGTTCACATCCGGGTCAGTTCCTTTCAAGTTGCCCCGGCATTCGTTTCGGACAGACCCAAATCTTGGTCCTCGAGGCATTCCTTCGGGAACATTGAATCGCGGGCGGCCGTCGCGATGTCAGTCAAATTTCATGTCGGCACCGTTTTGGCATAACTCGACCGGAATAAGCTTGTTCGCGATGCGCGTTGCTACTTGGCGTTCCAGAGGCCTTACAAGTGCAACCGATCTGGCTGAAAAGAAAAGATTCGATTGGAGATAATTATGCGAATAAATTGCTGTCGATCATCAATGCGAAATTAATATTACAGGTACTGGTGATTTTAGGAGGATTCGTTCATGTTCGACGCGCAGGTCTGAATATGTTAGCGGTCCTCGAAACGAATTAATGGAAAAGAGACATTTTCGATGCAACTTCATTTGGCGAACAGTTATCATTTGGCGGATCATTTCGCTCGTATTGGTGACTGCTGCATATTCCCTTTAGTAACTTTACGAATGAAGTATTATAAGCAATATATGTGTGCATATAATAATTTACGTCACCGTCAAATGCACTTTCATCTGCGCAGAAATTCTTTCCAAGCCAGAAAATACGACGGACGTCCGCGGATGTCGCATTATCGGCAAGGAATTCGAATTTAACATACCCGACTTAAAGACGTGCGACTGCGTTGCGTATGCTTCGACCCACTTTTAACGGTTGGCCTGCTAAAAAGAGCAGCCTTGTATAAATTTGGTGGCACGACTCTTCGATGAGGTGGAAATAAAATGTAAAGGGAAAAAGGGAATACTGTTGAATGATAAACGAACTGAAATGTCTCGAAACGTGCGCTAAGAGCAGAATGTTTGAATCAGTGAACAGTCTACGTACTTGTTATTTCTCGTTCAGAAGTGATGCTGGGAATTATTTATAATATTCGTCTATATCCGTAATGCTAAATATATGACAAGGGAAGGAATCGTCTTATATTAATGAATAGCTATTCTTATAAAAACAAATTTTCCTAACACAGGATCGAGTACGGTGGAAATATTGCATTGCAACATTAATAATACTGAATTACATATATTTCTCTTTGCTTCGCAGGCAACATTGGGATGTTTGTTCAACGAGATACAATGACAGCCCATATTCCTGTTACGTAGGAAATCCTATGTAGGAAGCATTTTCGTTCGGCGTAAGATAGCAGAGGCGAAGTCGAGATCTATTTCACTTTGGTACTGCCTCAAACAGTAATGTAATATCACGAGTGTGACACATAATACATGCCTGGTTGGTTTTGTACCGGATAGTATGGCAGTTACGTATGCATGTCTGACCGCAGCGAGGGCGATACTACTTAATTCAACTATTCGGAGATCTGCTGCAGCATTGCAAGTATTTATTTAATAGAACATCGCCGGGAACGAAATCATTTTCCAACCTCGCAGTTTTGCAGCTAAAAATGCTCCGCACAATTTAATTCGTTCTTGCTACAATTTAATTATATTATTATTCATTTATTGAAAACGGGTACATCCATAATTTTGACCGGTCCACCTAAGGAGGAAAGCGGAACGTGAACGGGCAATATCGAATGAAAAATAATGATGTATTCAATTATTGTTTCCCTCAAAACGACGCAGAATGAGTTTCGAAAACGTTTTCAGTAAATTCACCTGCGTCGATGCCCAATAGAAAAGTCTGATGTCTAATGACAGACGCATTTAGAGGCCATCGGGCGCCAATGTTCTGAATTCATTGTCAGAAACTATTCCGGAACGACTGGAGAATATTCCCCGACGACACGCAAAGCCCTCTTTCGAACGCAGCCAATATCCCGCCTGAACGAAGTTCATTAAAGCTCCTTAAAGCGTCATCAAGGCGCTGCGACAGGGGTGAGGTTCACCTATTGAAATCGATCAGGAGTCTCCGTGCCTTCAAATTTTTCTGCGACTACGATTTGCATGAAGGTAAGGACGGTAATATTCCAGTCTGAGGATGTGTGACTCGGAGACTCGTTTCTTTGCTATGCATTCGTGCGTATTAGATACATTATAATCCTTCCTTCTCCGAACTTCAGTACTAAGATTCAGAAATTACAGCTGTTTAAATATCTCTTTTATCGGAAACAATAGAATTCCTATAGAAAATAAATATTTCAGAATTATTATAATATTAGCTTGAAACGTTATATTATATGAAATAACAACCACTCGGGATATCAATTTCTATAACTCGATATCTATTGTAGAAACAAGTACGTAAACACATGTACACTACGTCGCATAACCATGGAACCACACAAATCTTTCTAATTCTCGTGTGTCTCCGTTAAATTTCTATTGGACCAAGCACAATATGCACGAACGCATATTTTAAAAACGACATTTCCCTCTCCCCCAAAAAACATCGTTATCTACGTACGAGCAAAAAAAAAAAAAAAGAAAACTTTCTCGCCACCGTACCGTCGCTACAGAAATTTACAGGAACGGTGTTACAGTTACGCAACGCAGTGTATACACGCAATCTCGAAAAGATCCACACCGGGAGGCTCGTCGTCGATTCGAAACGTCGGCCAACACGTTCGCAATCTTTTTGTCGCGTAACATTGCGCCCCGATCGTTTTCGGTATGTGGCAATCTGATCGCCAGGTACCCCCGACTGTGTCAAATACGGACGCTGATTGTATTTCGGTGCAATACGTTACGTCAGAATTCAGCACGGATAGCGTGGCGTGAGGTGAACCTAGCCCAAGCGTTGCTTCCTGTGGGTATGGTGCCAGTTGTTCCGCAGCCTGCTGCAATATCGTGGCCCGAAATCTAAATCAGCGCTCGTCACCGTGATCAACGCTGGCTTAACCACGCGACGACGTAAACGCCTTTTGTAATTGAACCGTCCGCCATCCCTTGGATAACGTTTAGAATCCGCTGCGAGCTTCCGTTTACAGCGCCGATACGGTCCCACTTACAATTAGCTTTAATTGGAACGGGAGCGGCATCCCTCGAATACATTGTAATTCGGATAAATCGAAACGAAACATGCAACGGGAACCTGATAATATACGTGTTTCTCTCGACGTGTTCGCGTTGCACCGATGCACGCGTATGTCGCACGGTAATGTTTGCGTCGTTTACGTATTCGTCGGTGATTCTTTTCGAAGCGATAAGTACGAGGAGCGCGACATTAATTATTCATAAACGCCACCTTCGTTATTTATTCAGGGTCTTAATATCGTGCAGGTGAACGTCTTTCGTGATTTACTACGGTAATTTCATTCGGCGAAATCTTGCACCGATTACAGTCCGCATTTCGTTCGGATTACATTTCTGAATATTTCATATAATTTACGCTGACGTGGGAGAATTGTGGTTTTAAGAGATGTGGTAATAACGCCGCGAACAGTTGCTCCAACCGTCTCGCCGTTTAATATTTAATTCGTCTTCTCACGTGCTAAAGAGAATGGGGCAACCCTTTCTCTTATATGCATACGTACGCGCACTTTGTACCATTATGTGCTATACTCATGTTGGATAATAAAGCCGTTCGCGAGCATTGTGTGCAACAGAACAGTAGTTTCTACTGAATGAAGTTATTCTGATAAACTTTTCAAAGCGCGGCCGGAAATTCTGGAAAGACACGCTTTAAACCCTCGTACGGCGTTTCAGGTCTTGTATATAAAAGTTTAACATTTCGATAAGAACTGAGGATATAACGTTGTCGTTGAACTTTATCAACGTTTAAGGGCGCAAAAAAGGTGAAACGTTAATTCGATTAATTTCCGTCGAAAATATTGGCATGTATTATTAATTTACAGAAAGATATATTACAAGCAATGAGTAATTACCAAATAATTCAAATACTGCACAAGGCGATAATTAACTAGCTAACGCTACTTAAATTTCACCACTGTACTAAAATGAAATGTTTTATTAAATTTAGTGTCTGGTATAATTCGCAGTTGAACATTAATTACGGATTCGATGTATCAACATATATGAAACAATTCAAATTCTGTTCGTCATTATCTAGTTCGTTATAACCAATCCCGTTTCATAACGGCTTTAAATATTATTATGCAATCTTTCCTCCCGCCCAGCACACGTATTTCTCGTACGGAAAATCGAGACATTCCACAAATGGAACATATCGCACAATAAACCCCAATCACAGCCGATGGGCGCATAGATGATAGCTTTGTCGACTGCTGATTACCCAGTAAATCGAATCCAGAACGCACGGTGCGCCAATTGAAATCGGAACGACCGCGAAAGTTCGTTCATCGATTAGGATTGCAAGCCGTTTACACCCTCGAGCAACAGTGGCAAATCGAATCTCGAAAATGTGCAAACAAATCGCAATGCCCCGTACGCTTTACGCCGGTGCAAAATTCAGAAGCGTCTAATTAAAAGCAACGATATTCATGATATTAACATGATATTAACATTAACAAAAAATCATACAGGGTGACGGAAGAAGGATCCGAAACTTTAGGAGCTCACAGCACTAACCGCCAGGAGCGAAAAGTAAACGCGTATTAAAGTACATAGGATCAAGTTTGCCCACAAGGAATAGGACGATAGATCAACGGCGGTGCTGGTTAATTAATAAGTATTAATAATTATTAATAAATATATTCTAATAAGGTAATACAAAACACACGTACGCCCTTTAGTCAATCGTGTTACATTTGTCTCCGAAGATTGAAACAATATTCTGCCTTTCTATCTCGCGCACAATGCCTCTCACAGCGGCGGCAAGTAAAGGCTCGGGAAAATTTCGAAAGGACCCCACCGAAATTTCCGCGGAGAATCGTAATTTCCAAGCAGTGGAGCGTACCGGCGTGAAGCGCGGCGAAATCCGCGGCGGCGATTAAGCTGAGAGCACGCATTCCCAGATAAATTTTCCGCGCAGCCGTCTGCAGGCATTAAAGGGTAAATTAAGTTAAACGCCGCAGAATTAATTACTCGCGCGAGTCTTTCCGTGCGAGTGTTGCCCCGCGGTCCTCCGCGGCCCTTCGTGCGGTCGGAAAATATTTTCGTCGGCGAGGGCGGCCACGCCGGACTCGTTATCGTCGCGCTCCGACCGATAATGCGACTGACATATGTATTTTGGCGAAAAAAAAAAACTACGCGATCGCATGCAACGCTGCTGAAAACCGGTTGATTGCGATAGCGCGACCCTCTTTCGTTCTTTTTTTCTTTTTCGTCGACCGGCCCCTTAACCGCACACCGGATCTAGGTTACTCGCGTCTCGCGCCGCGTGTTGCCGCTCGCGGAGTGAAAAAATATTGTCGAAAATTTCCGCGTCGGTGGGCGCACAAATTCTGCCCGAATTACGAGCGGAGAACGATCGACGGATCTTTCTATCGTAGAGATGGGTAGATATCGATCCGTCGTCTGCTTCTTCTTTTTTTTCGATCGCGCGATGTAAAGGCGAAGCTGTCATTCCGCTTCGATCTACTTTGCGTCATCCCCTTGCAACCGTGACGTATCCTATATCATATTCCAGGAAACATCTTCTTTCAGGGAAAAAATTGAGAAGGAAGCGAACCTGTTCGGTGTATACCCACCTATTCCATCTTCCGTCTTTACTTTTAGTCTATCCATAACGTTCATCTCGAATCAATCTATCGCGTCCTCCTCTATTTTCAATCTATCCGAAATAGCTGAAGCCCGTACCCTCGTTTCGCAGGAACAGACGATACGTGTCGTACCCGTGAAACTCCATTATCAAACCTTTGCACCGGAAATCCGGCCAGGGAAGCGCACTCAAATTCCAGGACACAAAGACCGTAAATAGCATCTACGTTTCCGGAATGATTGTTGTCGCAAAATATTGCGCCGTCGCGAAATATTAGCGACCCCTTCGAATTTCGTAGTACCAAGGTTTCACACGATTCCTCGCAATTCGTCAACGGGCAGTTGGCCATTTTTTCCTTCCCAATTTCGAAAGGGAGAAGCGTCGCAATCGTTTAATCGCAGTTCGGTTCGACGCTCCAGCCGCGAGACGAATAAAATGCAGGAAAATAATCTCGGCCGGCTTGTCGTAATGTCAGAATGCAATTTAGCGGGGAGTCGCGGAGGACAGCGTCATTGGCATTCACACCGAACACTGGCTACGGGAGATTATTAATTATGCGATCCACGAGGTGAATTTCCCTACTCGTGCAATTCTAATGACCCAATTCTTCCGCCCTTGCACGCGGCCGGAACGTATTCCAATTTTTCAGGAGAAGCTGACGTTAACCGCGTTACTGCGCGCTCGCGCCCCTCGCCGGGGACTCTCAAGAGAAATGATTAATCCTTGCAATCTTTTGTCAGCACAGCCGGCGCACCGGAGACAGGCACAAAGACTCCGCTCTCCCGGCGGACTTTTCGAACACCCACTCATCTATTCTGAATTCCTTTTCGTTCTTTGATTCCACTCAAAATCACTGCCAGAACAACCCTTTCCTCTGAAGTGCTCGCGTTCCTCCCCATTGCCCCTCTTAACTATATCCCCCGAAGTGGCATTCTACCCCGCACGATATTTATTCGGGATAAATACCGAACCTTTACGGTTTACATCTATCCCACCCGCGACGAAAATACGAGGGACCACGATTCTGCGGGGGACAGACGAAATTTCCTGCGTCATATACGGATCATGGATCTCCGATTTTTTTTTGCAGAAACTTTCAGCGGCGCGACGCCCCGACCCAGGGGAAATTACTGTAATCTCGCCGGAGGTTCAATTTGGAGGCTTATTTGTAGCAAAAAACGACAGAGGAAATTTGAACGTGAGTTAGGAGAATGGGTGGGGGGGGGGATGTAACTGCTATCGGGTTTCCGTAAATGATCGCGAGTGAAATTAGTAAATCGACTTGTGTAAAATGCTTCCTGGCGTAAAGATAGATTTCACGATGCTTAAACCGGCACGAGAATAATTCGTCTTTCACCGTGAGACGCAGCCCGAATAAACGAACGCCCATTATCTTTATTAGATCAAAGATTCATCTTATTAATATTCGCTGCTAATCCCATTTTTTCTACAGATTTAACCTATCTCTTCATTAGTGCACGACCCTCAGGAGTGTACAGTGAAACACAATTTCCGTACTCTCCGCAGTTGCCATGCTCTCTGTCCATTTACTTAGAAATTGATTTCAGATTTTTCTATCCGACCGTAACTTTCAACGCGTCCCTCAATTCTATTATAATATTAAAACCGTAGCATTAAAGCGTTCAGCCTCAGGCCGTACTCTCAATAAAATCTCATTATATCCTCCGATTCACGTGCGAGGCCTCAAAGCGATTCCGTTGCGCGCGGTCGATATCCATAAACGTAACACAAACGGCGTCACGCGAAAGCATCCCTTAGCGAGAGGTTGTCGAACAATTATATCCAAGTCCCACGACTCCACTTTGCTCAGTGTAGATAAATAAACGCATTAGTATCCGACCGAGCAGAGACGAGCCGGTTGGAACGCTGTCGGCTGAGTACAGGTGAGGCTTGACGCACCTGGGGGTGGAATGGGAGGAACGTCGTGTCGAGGGGAAACAATAGATAGATTAACACGGGACCAAGGGTACGGGAATACGAGGCTGCGGTACTTAGGTGAACGCGAAGAATCATTCCGAAGTCCTAGCCGCTCTCGCGAAATGGGAACGGGTAACGAGGAAAACTACCTGGCGCCGCGAATGAATTTAAGGAGAGACAGGTAAGGGGAACGGATGAATTTAGACGGCACACTTAGGCGAAAGTTTCGAATTTTTACTGAGCGTGCCGGTTAGAAACTTAGATTACCATCGGTCCTTGTCGTTTCTAACGAGATCTTGTGCATTTGTTGAATTGGCTAATAGGCATGTTAAATTTATTTATTTATTTTAAATATCTGTTTTCCAAGTATGATTGTACCATTCTTTCATTTTTTTTTTCTCTTTCTTTTTCGTAATGGTTGCGAAAAAATGTTAGAAATTGCGCGGATGTGCGTTGTTATTTAAGATAAAAGTATCACGCGAAGGTAAAATATCAATAGAGCCGAAGGTTTCTCCAAACACATCAATTTAATATAGGTTGCCCCATAAATGCGAAGAAAGAAGTTACAAGGCTGAGGGAACTCCAGAAGAAGTCTTTTATGTGTGGAAGTAACTACAGGCTATACGATCTCGAACCGCTATAATCAACAGTATCGAACATAATAAAACTTCCCTTTGATTAAGAATCTTCTACGTTCTCAGCTTGAGCCTAGAACGAATGGCGCGTCCTATTTTCCAGGAGGAAAATACATAAAACCTGTGTTTCATAAAATTTTATAATAAAATTGCGAAAAGCCAAAACAGCGTAATTCGTTTTATCGTTTTGAAAGCAGTGAAAACATTGGATGTACTCTGCGATTAAACAATTTTACAACTTTTCAGTCTATAATTACTCGACTCTGCGACGTACATGTGTGTCTAATAACGTAACAGTTCCAAGATTCTCAGATCTAAAGCAAATAGTAATCTGTAAGCAACAGATATTGAATAAATATCCACGTGGCAGTTTATCGATATAACGGATGCACCAAAATATATATACATATACCGAGTCCATAATTCCGTTATTCTGTACCCCTGTATATTAAATTTCAGTGCAGAAAGATACAGCGCGATATGCACAGGCTGAACCATAAAAAAGACGTAACCGAACAAAGTGCATATACAGTATGTATCGAGCCACAAGTATCCACTCCGATGCAAGTATCTGGTCGGGCAGGGAAGATGTTATCGAAAATCCGAGTTTATGATGATGTCTGCGTAGTTTTACGTGAAAGTGCTGGATGCTCGTGTAGCGCGAGTTTAATCAGACTTCGTTTCATTTCATTAGTTTAAAAGCATGGTTATGCTGGTGGGCCACCGTTTGATGCGATATCAATATCGGTTCGCACTTTTGCAGTGCGTGCTGGTCGGTGCAAAACAAGCGTTTAAAAAGACACGAGGCACACGTGTCGTAGGAAAATAAAACGTACTGCGAGAAACATTGCAATGTCTAAGACGACTTATTGCAATTGACCATTTCAAGGTTTCGATTTAGTCCCGCAACGATTGCAAACGAATGCGTTCGACAAGATATTTTGGAAGCAGCGCGAGAAAGCTTTTAGATACAATCAGTGAGATCAACAATTTCATTTTTCTCTGCAATTTTTCGTACGCGCGTTCTCGTTTGATTCGCTGTAATTTTATTTCGGCAAGATATTCCCAAACGCAAATTTAATTAATCTTTTAAAATATGTTTCTGCTTTAGCAGAGGACGCAGCGATTAAAGCGATTGGCGAACTCTTTGAACTTCTAGCAGATTACGAACTGACGGCGGAATTTTTTTTTCTGTTTTTTATTCCACGCGTCAAAGCACCAGCGGACTCAAATAAAAATTACGTCCTCCGAGCGGACAGCGGCTCAACGAATTTCATAGTTTGGGACACACGCGTCTATTCGCGGATCAGAAAATTTGGGTTGGTATAGATTTATACGTTCGTTTCGTGTCTGCTGTTTTCCGGATTATTTTGATATGTTATGAAATTTAAAGGAATTGCCATCACGATCTCGATTCAATATTTTCGAAAAAAGGTGCACAACGTATCACCGTGAACGATCAACTGCAGAAATAGGGATTTCCTTTGAAATTTCACTTGCTTCGTAGCATGCATGTAGCTGGAATCGTTGAAACTTTGAAAACGATCACACGGATCAGCTAAGTTCGATCAATTTCAAGAGTACACAGCTTATGTTTCGAAGTGCCGCCCGCATGGGAGAGAATAGCTGGCGGAAATGCAAATTTCGCTGGAAATTTTCTATCCCCCTCTGCTATACAAATCCCAAGGGTTTGCTCTGCATCCATACTCTAGATATCATTTTGTACAATTTTAAAAGCACACATGCTCGTGTTATTCTACATTTACATATAACCAATATATAAAGCGTTACGCCGTTGATTACATACGCGGTGACCGAAGAGCATTCTGCGACGAAGGAAATACGAGAAATAGAATTTTGTCCTCTTTATTCCTGCAATTCCCAAAACCCAATTGCCAAGAAATACGAACTTTCACGGATCACAGCTGGAAACGCAAGGGTTTCGAGATAGATTAATAAGTGAACAAATTTAGTCCGATGAAAATTCCATGATTATCGTTACGAATATTGTCCAGCCTCGTGTTGTAAAATTTCGACAGCGGACGAAAGGGAACAGAAATTCAATTTTCTAATCCCATCGATTTTTCACTTTTGTGCTACGCAAAAATTGTCAATTAATTGTCGATGCTTGTTATCCCCTTGCAAAAAGTTCAGTGGAACGTGGCTGACGGCGGTGTAATTAGGCGTGGTCATAATAATCAAGAGGAACGATGTCGTCTGGGAGAGTTGAAATTGGAATTCCAGCTATCGGCTTCCTTGCTGCTCGATCCGTGATGGTATTTCAATAAAACTTCCCTCGACGTCCATCGATGTTACCCCATCTGCGACCATCACGTGTAGAACAATTGTTCACTGCGTCACATCTTGTTGCGATTTCATTCACTTACTCGCCGAAAAGATTGGGAAACTTCTCGAGCACAAAAGCGGAAAAAGATAAACTGGAACGGGAATTCTATTCGCGTTGCATTTCTAAGTTCGATACGTATATAATATTTACACGGATTTATTATAGTACTAAAGCATGTTTCTACAAAGTACATATCTGTGTACGCCGTTGTCATTCGTGATAGTGACATGTGCGGCGAATTGTCCGGTCCAATTCTTTTAACGTATCGACTGGCGCATTGTTACAGAAAACAGTAAATAAGAACACAAGAAACTGACATTGTGGCAATAGTTCTATAATTCAGATTTATTTATTAATCGACCGAAACTATATAGGCGAGAAAATTATCAAATATACGCAAATATTAATAAATCGGATGTGTATATAAATGCTAAATAAATTCTTAAGATCTTTTATTAAAAACAATCACAGGATTTCTGAAAATGAACTATCAAAAATATACAAGTACTTTTCCATAACTTTAAGGCAGATTGTAAACTGCGTAAAAGATAGATGCGTACGTATTTCGTTCAATTCTGCATGCCAATACGAACTACACGCTAATCGCAAGTTACGGATACGCCTTTCGTAAAATCATCAGAAGAAGATGCAACGAATAAATATAAAATAGCCCCCTCTATGGAACACAGTT
This sequence comes from Nomada fucata, assembly GCA_948146005.1. Taxonomy (NCBI): domain Eukaryota; kingdom Metazoa; phylum Arthropoda; class Insecta; order Hymenoptera; family Apidae; genus Nomada; species Nomada fucata. The sequence goes on along the minus strand of OX411275.1, from coordinate 7,727,834 downwards.
CATTTAAATATTGTTCGATTTCTTCCGCGTCTTAACGTGGCAAAACAACTAGTTAACGATCTACGGGTAATTTTATACAGAAAGAAAGTAGATCCATACGAGGAACGAGGACACTGCGTTTTTACCGTCTCGTGATCGATAGTCAAACACGCTAGACTAAGTGAAATTTAATTGCTATTGCTCCTCCGATTGTCGCAAGCTAACGGCCGTCTCTTTTCACCGGCGCGACGCGTCGCGTCGTCGTAAAACGAAACTTCGCCGACGGTAATTAATATTACAATCGATATAAACGTAGACCCCCGCCGTTTCGCCGTTTAATTGAAGATAACGAATCGCCGATCCCGAAAGTTCTCGCCGCGTGGCAATTTCATCGTCGAGATCCTGCGACGTTTCCGCGGTGTCCAATATTTTCCGCGATGTGCTAACTAAGTCTGGTGGAACGGACGAGCAACCAATTAAAGTTTTAGAGTGAAACGCGACTCCGTTCTTTTCGGGGGTCGATTAGGATTGATCGGAAGAATTATTCGTTCGCGTCACGTTTCACGGCCATCAGGAATATTTCGACCGTGAATTTTACCTAGTCCAAAGTAGGGAAGACCGGTTGGGCCCGATACGTATAGAGGTTTGATACTGTTTTATATTTACCAGTCGTGTCTTACAGTATACACTACTGCGGAGTAACCCGTGGAAGTGGAATAGGTATGGCCCGAGTGCAGTAGATTCAGCCAGAAGTAGGTCAGAACCCATAGAATTAGTAAAGTTTTATTGGCAAATATTTCTTCAGTTAATTGCAGAACTATCTCATATTCTTTTCTGCTTAAAGATAACAGATTCGAATTGCTCCTAAATATTTTCACGCTGTACATTCATTTGTTTATACATAATATTTCTACAATCTTTGGTATACATATATGATGCAACTAATGCGAGTAGAGGGTAAAGGGATAGAGAGAGAGAGAGAGAGAGAGATGGCGAGAGGGGGTTAAGAATGAAGAACAAAGAGGGTTAAAGGGGTGAAAAGAATGATCTCCGGAAGAATGGAGTATCTCGAGCGTAGCAAAGAAGGTCGAGGGAACGTTGGGTTCCCGATCTCTTCAACATCCACGCTTATATTGAACCTCTTTCCTCTATGCACCATAAAACATTGGTAGGTGGCTCTCGTATGCATACAAGTAGCGACGAGGAGATCCACAGTGCTCTTACCTGAAGCCGTTATCGAGCGATAAAGCCGGCAGCATCGAGAGCAGCACCTTTCGAAGATACTCTGTGATCGAATTTGCCCCAGGTATCACGAATACCGGATATTGTATGCCACATCTTATGCAATAAAATTCTTAATGCCCTATACTGTGCCTCGTTGCCTTTAACTTCGTGCTATCGCCGGGGAAATTTTTCCGTTTATGCCACTACTGTTTTTCGTGTGACACGGAAGCCGTCCAGGTAGCGTCCAGGTGTCGTTATCGAGCCTCAAATCCCGGGCGCCGAGAACGCGAATTGGATGGAAAAGAACGGTTCGATTACGCTGTGATTGATTTTCAGGTGTATCGTTTTTCTGAGACCTCAAATGTTTAAGTAGAATCTCGATTATCACACGCAAAGCAAGTTTATAATAATTAATAGCAGGAGCAAGATACTTTTCCGTATAGCAGCGACGCATTCGTGGATCCGTTTGGCTTTTGAGAGAGAGAGAGAGAGACTGAAAAATGTAATGCTTTCTCCCACTCACTTGACTACACGATTGAAACCAGTAACCTTTGTACTCTCGCCGAGAACAGAATTGAACACGGAGATTTGGATGTCGTAGGGTAACTACTTCAGAAGACATTTCGTTCTACGACAGAGTCAACGCAATTTATTTTCAACGGACTGGCGACTAGCGTTTGACTTCACGATGACAGAGCAACTATGCAAACAACGAGCGAACTACTTTCTGCGTATTTGTTTTTTATTGCGACAGCATTTAATTCAAGAATTGAGTTGGGTACGTGCAGATAGATGCATTTCCTGCAAACCAGTAGCAAATTCGTTTCGCCTTTTATAATTGATGTGACCTAATCTTCTATTAACCTCTTTCCACAAAATTTGCATAGACTTATAATGTCCCACGCGAATGAAAGCTATTAACGGAATTGCAGAATTTCTACCGCGTGAAATTTGTAAAACCGCGGTCGCTGTTACTGCGAATGCACGGCACACTTACTATACCCGACGCCCTTCTGGACAGAAGTTTAATAATATTAACACAAGCTTGTCAAGTGGAGAATTTAATTGATTAAATATGCGATATTGTGGAATAAAATTAAACCTACCCGGAACACATTGTTAGCAATATTCGTAACTCTTTGTCAGAGGAATTCATTGATTGAAACCGTCCGATGGTGCGGAAATGTAATCTGATTATAACGACGGTGGAAACGTGAATGTATTATTTCGATCATATATATCCATATAGAGGTTCATTTCTGTCCGTTGTATAAAAATAACACTAACATTTGTTCGACGAGACAAAGGGAAATTATTTTAATCAATACACATATAAATAATTACACTCGCAATACATTTCATATACGTGTATTAGAACAACTTCTTTGAATAAAAATAAACACTTAACAAGCCCGTGCCGCTAACATTTCCAGCAACGATACTTCGCGATGGTGTCATCAAGTACACTAATTTTGCTTCGAAAAGTACAGGACAATTTTACGAAGACCCAAATTTTGTCTTACAATTGGTCTAAGAGAATCAAACATTCCATTTCCATAAAAAAAAAAATCTTGACGCCCGGCTTTTCAATATCCACGACAGCAGGGCGTCAAAAAATCTGCATGCACAGCGACCAATTGCTTCGATAAAGCCTCGCGACGTACATACGTAAGGCGGAAGGTGGAGCAGACGGCCAGAAAATCGTGACCAGACACGGGAGCACGTTTTCGCGACGGGAAGCTCGGCCAGGCAAATTGTGCGAGACATTACGCCTTAACGTTCCATATATGTATAACGCTGGTGGTTACCGCCAGTTATAGAAGAAAGACACTTTGAGAGCTTCTCGAAAGTCAACGCGGCAGCCCCTTTTCCATGCCTGTTTACTTGGCTGTGCTTTCTGAATGCGTGCACCGCAGCCGAGACTTACCGCTTGAACGTCGAGCGTGCCTCCGAGCAGACGCGAGATAAGCTTCGAAGCTTCCACGCTCTCGTCTCGGTACGGTGGCGAATAGTTGCGCGTGACGACGAACGTAGACGGCTGGCGACGTGCACGGTTGCGTGAATAGTTAATTAATAAATATTCCGACTTAGAGATGCGCGCGTTCGCGTGTCCGTAAATGTTGAATCACGCGGCGGTCTGCTCGCAATGACATTGTTACTTGTACCTTTCTTTGCTTACAACGACAAGCTGTATCGCGATAAGAAATCCTGCCTCATTTTTCGTATGCAAGATGGACCGCGCGAATCGAATCGTCGAATAAGCTCCTCCGTTTATGGACACGCGGGGGAACCATTGGGAACAAAGTGATGTGGAGACGGCAACGGGACAAACAAAGCGATAAAAAAAAGCATTCTCCCCGAGTTTACCGATTTCGGGGCAAGTTTATCGTCAGATTAGGACTGCCGGATTACGGTGATAAAGAAAGCGCACTTGAACGGTCGTGGAGAAATCTGAAATTTCATTGGAAGCGAAAATGGCGAATAAGTGTAACAAATAGAAGGCACAGGACGTTCGTGGAAGAATATAAAATTCGATCGAACACCATCGCTCCGCCGTACGAACGTTACGTTTCACTCCTACTCGCGTCCGACGCATCGGAGCCCTGAACTTTTCAAAAGAATGCACCCGCCAATTCATCATTTTATACGTCACGCGTCGTCGCGCATCTCGCCGTAATATTTCACGCGTGAAATAGAACATTATCGCAATACAGGTGGAAATAGAGCGTTCCACGGTATGTGCCACCCGCGCGTGCATTGGATACGCGTAACGTCGACCACGGACGAACGTAACACATTCGGGCGTAAATAGCGTACTTCTTGCAGAAGCAGCGCAGTTTGCTTGCGGTACGTTTGTCCTCCCCCTTTCTTCATCTCCGCGGATACTTTTTATCCAGCCAGGCGATCAGTATCGAGCACGCTAGAACGCTTTTCGATAGGGGTTCTATCGCGATGCGCAGAACATGACCATCCGTAGCGACGATTATGTCGCTCGTGAAGGCGACTTCAATTTTGCGGCGTTCCTCCGGGTGATCGTAACGGGCGGCAGCAGGAAGAACGAAACGCTCGGGACGGGACATTTTGAGGCTCGAGGAAAATATGTCGATCCCGTGTCATCGTGCGATGATGCTTGTCTGACAATGCTTTGGACCAATTCTGCAGAAGTGGAGAAATAACCTGACCTGGAACTGCTTCCATTTGATATTTCTGTGTATGAACTTAGCCCTGTCGGATAGAAATGAATGCAATCGTAATAGGATTGTCCTATATTATTTGTAACAAGGTTTTATTTTTCCTTTCGCGTGAAATTACATTCTCGAACGTAATTTAATTCACAGCGAATTCGTCTATTGTAATGAGAAATATGTTGCTGTACGGGTAATCTCGAATGTGATGCTATGCACGTGTTTTCGTATTATAAATGTCTTTTTAAAACCAAGGAACACATCTTCCCCTGTGCGACCGACACAATATGTAATGCCCCCTGTATGTCAAAGTTCTTCCAAGTTGTAGTCATTGAAAGGAGACCTGAAAATATGGTACGAGAACGTCATAAAAGCGATGTATGCTGGTTAGTCGTTCTCTTGAATTTTACATACACTCTAAACGAACACGTTGGGCGTGTTTTTAATCCGTGAAGTAGGACTTGATTTAACATTTTACCTTCATTCCCGCAGATTTCAATTTCTAGTGAAAAATAGTTTTAATTTAAATTACAATTAGAAGCCCCCCCCCCCCCACCAGCTCATTTTCCTACCTTGAAAATTAGAAAACTAATTTGTTAAACAGAAATTTCCTTTTTTTTTTTGTCCAATTTATTAGTACATTAGTGGATTGCTAAATTTTATTGGTAATTAATGTTTGCAAGTGTTATAAGTTAATGGAATGCTTCAGTTGTAAAGAAAGTGTGGAAAGTCTCATTTCCCAGGTATTTTAAAACAGTGGCACAGTCAAACCTTTTGTCGGTAAATATTTGGCTGCATCCATTTCGACTGCAGAAATGGTACTTCCCTAAGATGTTCTGGCGAGCTCCACGTATTTTAGTATTCCCTTTTATTCCGTTTATTTCCCTAACATTTCAGAGGCAACTGTGAAAAGATTCCGCAGCCACTCGTCCACGTTGCACCGCGTATTTGTGCATTGCACGTATAGAACTACATTTGCCAACTTAATATACAAAATGTCAACAGGATAGAAGCGGTTGAAAATGTTCAGATTACGCCTGCTTATCCATTTAACGTGCAAAATATTAATGGAACAAGAGATGGTTGAAAATTTTCTGACCGCGAATCAAGTTAAGATCTGGTTTAATTTGACTCTCTCCCAACAGGATTGCAATACGGTCGATGGTTTTCAATCTAACACCACTGTTTCGTGTAATAATGCCGTGTACCGTACAAAAGACATGAACTTGATGAAAAATTTTCGAGTCAACGAGTTTTTCCATCAAATATCTGACAAATTCCTTTGTACATTTTACTTCCATTTTGTCTCAACGTTACCTCCGCTTCCGATACAGAGGAGGTAATAAAAATATCGCAGGAGAAAAAAAATTCTGCGCCGCGTAAAACTAACTTTAACACAGATAATTTCTTGTAGAAATTGTGGTTTCGTTTGCGCGTTACACGCGACACGTATTTCCTGCTTAACTAAGTTGCGTGAAGTGCATGAATTTTTGTTACTTAAATCGAGTCGTCCGTTAAACGAGAAAGAGATTCGGCGGGTGGTATAAAATTTAAGTGGAAATTAAACGAAACTACATGAAATCGGCGTTTCTCATTCGAGGGGGGGGGGGGGGGGGGGCAAATTGCATCTTAACTTCCGCCTAAATGGTAACTGGAAACGATGGAACGGGTCTTAGAATGCTAGTCCCTCTATTACCTGTCGCGATGAATCAGCGGGAAAGGTGCGTTTAATGAAAGTATTCGTGGATATGAATTAAGTACCATGTTTGGTGAAGCGGCTCTCATGTAATTACGGCTGAAATTATTTCCCCGCTATTTTCCTATTTGAACCATCAGCCCGTAGATTGCCTATTACTAAATGCAAGTCTGGCCTCGTTTCAAAGATTCAATTATAGAAAATGTGTCGAAAAACGGACGTAAAGAGCGCCACATTGAATGTATGTGACACGTGCACTTTTGCTTACTGCGTTTTAATATAAATGAAATATTTATCATTAACGTCCAACAAACTCTTTCAAAAAAATTCTTTAAATCATTAACAGCTTTGCGTTCATAAAATATATTATATAGCGAACAATAGGAGTTTATAAATATTGCTTCGTTCGATTATCAATAGTTTTGAATGTTCGATCCTCGAACAAGAAAATGATAAAATTAATATTGCTAATTTTTAACGAACTTACAAGTTTTCTATACACACAACGTAAATATGTATGTATTTATCGAATAGCTATGATGCGTGTAGGGTGAAGATTATAAAAGCATGTCTCGTGTGCAATGTACAAGCGTTTCGTACCCCGTCGAATTGTGAATATAAAGCGCAGAAAGTCAAGTGTAAACAATTAAAAAGAAGACTGAACAATTTTTTCATAGCACGGGAGTGCGGGCTGTCGAGTGTGTCACACGTCGTTGAAAGGTGACAGACAACCATAAAAGATACAGAACAACCAGCTTCAAATTAGCGCCAGCATTAATAAAGCTGAAAGCTTCTTTGAAAGGACCCGCTTCGACTGAAGGGATCCCCGAGTTCGCGCAAGTTATTATTCTCTTTTATACATCGCCGTGCTTCGTACTTTAGTTCTTTTTCTTTGACAAGAACGAACCTGTTCTGCCATATTGAATGAAAAATTAAGGAACCCCGTGGGTGGTGGAAAATAACAAGAAAAAAAGAAAGAAATGAAACTGTCGCCCGTAAGATTACCGATTACTTTACCTTCGATGGAGCGGAAACTTTTACACCTTAATGGAAAAGTTAACAAGTTTACAGCAACAAAACGGGATGACTCGGGTTTTGTAACATTTGACAAACCATTGGGCATTTTCTTCATAGACGTCCGTTTTATCGAAATATAATATTTCACACGAAGGAAAGGCATATCAGATATATGACTTACGTTTGATATACAAGACTAGTTTTATCGAAAACATTTTCCAGCATTATTGGAATAAAATTGTCCTCGATGTAGCAACTGTAAATGTCCATATCCCTATTCCATCCTGTACAGTTCGCAAAGACATGATTAAATTCATACATCTAAATAATAATGTCTGTAGGGTGCCAAAATCACGAAAAGATTTCCAATCCGGTGCGTTTCTATCCCAATTTTGTCGAACTACTTTACTGCTCGGAAATCTCTAAATCTTCTAAGCTACTTCTCCTTCACGAGTTCAAATGCCGGGAAAGATAAGTCTCACTTGAAGCTCCTTCATTGCGTTTCCCACTTGACTAGCCTTTTAAACCCCTACAACCCGTACATCCATTCTTCGTATCCTATCCTTCAAAGCTGTCTTTCACTCCTGCCCTCCCTTCTTTCTTTCGCCTTACGACAGCTTCATCGTAACCAATCCCGCACCCCCCCCCCCTCCCTATCAAGGTGAAAGCTCTTAATCTTGAAATACTCCATGAAACAGCGTCGAAGGCAAAGATCGTTTCGCGTGTCTACGCGTTGGAAAATCGAGAAGCTCGGGCAACTTCATGGCTTTGTTTCGCTCCGTGATACTGGAAACGGATGGGGAGGAATAGAAATGTGGCGAAGTGAAAGGATAGGACGCGTTCCATGCACGTCAAGCAATTGGTTCACGGGGAGAATAGAATAGAGGCTACGGATTTCTTACCTTCTCTTTTGTCGTCGAAAGTTTATTTGCATCAGCTGTAATAAATAAACACGTTGGCACTGGAAGAGTTCGAGTCTCAGCAGGAATCGGGTTCGTGTAGGCTTAAGCAAATGTGGCAGAGAAATAATTAAGTGGGCAATCATTCGACAAGAATAATTATCCGGAGTTGCAAAGCTATGCGCATCGAGAATCACTGTGACTGAGGGAATATATTTTATCGCGGGTTTTTAGAAGGCAGCGAAGCATTTGAAATTCGTGAATATTAGTTCCAGCGTCGTTACTTATTATGACAAGTGCTACGAAAATTATTGCGTCAATCGTAAGGATATGCGCTGGTAATTATAATTCGATTGATTTACAGCGGTACTTTATGTTATAAACGAAACGGAGAACATGCTGGATACATTCATATGGTTGCTAGTTGCCGAATAGTACAAAACATTTAATAGTACCAAACATGTACAAACACGCCATGGGATATTAATGAGATTCGCATCATTAGGGCGCTTGATTTGCCTAGCCATTATCACCGAAGAGCAAGTCTGCGTCCTCAGACTATGCTCACAAAGGGTTACTGATTAACGCAGAGGGTAATCTGAAGAATTCAGTGGAGAAATATAGAGATTCATTAGAGATATATTTAGTAATTCTGATTCTAATGAATATAAATTAGCCGCGTGGAAATAGAAACGAATTTATTATTATTATTATTATTCGAACTTTCTTTACTATTGCATAATGAATTATTCCTTTTACGCGAACAAAATAATATCTTTGATCACTTGATTGACAAACAGTATCGTTTCATAATCACGATTTATAAGAAGTTTTAGTCGTAAGGTCTAGTTTTTCGTTCTCCTCTACGACGCAATTGGGTTGAATTCTCCCATATTCCGTCATAACTCGTCTCCGTATCTCATATCTTATTCTGTTCCATCTTGTCTTATCAAGTTTCATCCTGCTTCAGTTCATTAGCTTTCATTCTCCGCCATCGCGTATCATCCTCTTGTGCCCCGTTTCGTCTAGTTTCCTTCTACTTCATCTCGAATAATGTCCATTTTACTTAAAACGCGAATCCTTTGACCCCTTAGATAACCTGCACAGACTGCTAATAAAGTTTCCGACACACGAAATTCCTGTCAGCTCGTCATTCGTCTAACGCGCTTCCCTAAAATGGAATCAAGCATCTGCAAGAAGACACGCCTCCTAACAAAAATATTTTCTATTTCCACGAAATCCAATATTTCGACCATGAACGGGAAACTAGACAAAGAAATTCGAACAAAATAGAACCAAAGCTATAGACGAGGCTTCATTTGCAAAATTCCACGTGCATACCATTCCGCGTACCATTGATTCGTCCAAATTCAATATTAACCTTTCCGAAATCCTAAACTAATTCCTAAAAGCGGCGTCAATCCTCGAAGCCGCAACATCGAAAAATCAATACCAAATCCATAATCTATCCGAGTAACCCTCCCACGCGCTATTTAGCACAGAATGCCGACGAAACTCGATACACTCGTATTTACGACACTTTCCCCGCTAACGATAAATTGAGGGCCATCCACGTAATTGAAGATTTAACAGAGGAAGGCTGGGGGGTTAGGAATGGATCGTGTTGCACGGTAAGTTTACCGCATCCCCGTGGCTCGGGACACGGACCAATATCCTATTTACATGCTTAAATTAGTTGCACCAACGATCGGGGTAACTATCAAATTGAAACAGGTGCGCACGCCGCGAGTTTATCCGAATCAAGTTCCGATCGTGACAACAAGTGTAATTGGTCCATTTGCGGGGAAAATCTGATAAATGTCGTGTTTTCCCGAGAGCGCCGGATGATATTAATGCACCACTTGCCGCTAACAGGTGTAAGTCCCGAGGAACTCGATACGGGCAAATATTCGTCATATTTAAGCCAAGAATTTATGACGTTCGCGTGGAATAATGGAACTTTCATTGTCTAAATAGTTGTTGCAACACTTCTGTTACATCGTGTATATTAATGTCTGTAAAGGTAACATTGTATTACATTACATTCCTTCGTTCGTCGAACTTGCAGAAATAGCTGAAGCGACGTACGCGCAGCTGTAAAAGAATATTGCGATTGTAAAAGAATTTTCGTTACAGCGCCTCCGTATTCCAGTAGTGTACGAAAGTCCAATTGAAACAGAAGCAGAAATATTGCAGCCTCTCAACTAAAACGCAAACGATCATTCCGTTTTCATCGAAATGATTGTTACATTTTCATTCAAGCTTCTCGTATCAAAGCGTTTCACGATTAAATCGATCGCTCGACTCCGAGCGACATTTATTTATACAGCCAATAACATATTCGAGCTACATCGATGCAATCGGTAGAAATACCATACGCGTACCGGCGCAAATAATTCAACCACGCGTACAATATTGACAATTAATACGCAAATGTCGATTTCGACCTCGTCGGCCTTCGTTGCAGTTCTGTGGATTACGAGGGCTTGCCAACGGTACAAAAATACGAGCCGGAAACAAAGAGTCCCCAAAATGTCAGGACGAGGCTCTGGCGTTCTCAATCACTGCCGAGTTACAGCTCTGCGGTTCGTTTCGGGGCACGGCTCGCGTCCTACACATTATCGCGTACGATCCCCGCGTTGTGCAGTGTATTCCCGTTGCTTAATTGTGCGTGATATTAAACGGCAGAAAACTTGCGGGCAAAGTTCACCGGCGAGATACTGTTTCCTGACCCGTCGATTTATCCTCGGCTTCGAATCAGTGCACTTCAACGCTCACGCGTAGCCGGGTACTTCGGGAACGGCGAGCTTTCATTTTTTTTTATCAAAATTGATACTACGTTACAGCACGTTTATTTAACAAACTGATCATGACCTTTCACTGCTGTCGCGTTTTATGGATTTGAATCCGTACCAACAGGGAAAATTCGAGGCTTTCCTTGATTACAACGTCACTGGAACATTATGAAATATAGGCGCCACCAAATGTCTGTATTAATCGTTGTACATTTCTGATTGGGCCCAGACATTCCAATCATTTGACAGAGTTCAATCAGCTGGAATTTAATGCTGGGTGGTTTAAACGAAATATATTTGTATGTTACTTATTGTTGACACACGTTCCACTTTTACGCAAGACAATGAAAACAGTTAAGCCGAAATGTGTCAAACGGCGAAACTTTAAACATTACAATGATCGTATGTGCGAGGGAATTAAATCGATGGTCGACAAAGGGAAACCAGTTAACCTTCAGTCATTATACGAAAAATTGTCCCCGAGGAACAAAAAGACGAAACGACGCTACGATTCGATAACAACATTGTACCCGATGCAACACTATCAGTGGAAAGGATCGGTCGAAGACAGTGAGTAGAAAATTGGTCGGGTCGTGTAATGGTTCTCCAATTCTCAGAGGTCCAGCCAATAATGTATGTCTATGACCGAATTAATTGAACCAACAAGGACAGAACCCTGTGTTCCACGGATCTTCGGATAAAATTTCGTTTCCATGCAGTACGCGTTCTCCAAAGCACCCGCGATATTTTAAAGTGACGGTAAAGGCGGCAGCGAGTTTTAAGTTTGTTAATAAAATTTGCGAGCCACGTCACGCCAGACCAAATGGAAAATACGAACATGGTCGGTGAATTAGCTTGGCTTAACTAGAATTGTATTCGGGTCCACACGACCCGATCCAGCTTTTAGATTGGTACAAGTTCTTTGCCCAAAACTTGTAAAGTTAAATAGAAACTGGGGAAACAACGTTCCCCGATAATTTCTTAGAGATTAAAAAATGTCAATTAAAGACAGTTATATCAATGTAAAATCAGAATAAAAGAGAGAAGAATAAAATTGTAAATTTGTATATAATATATATAATACGTGTAATCGTTTTTTCTTGCGACCGAAATATCTGAAATTCTTTAATACATTTGCGCGAGTACTCTGTTACAAATTTAGTCTTTCAATACCTCCTCTATTCGGTCCATTGTTAACTGGAATTTTCATCCGTTTTGCCCGGTCAATTGAGATGCGTCAAATATTTGTAGAATAATTCTAGCGATATAACGATCATGTGTAGTTTCGTTGGAATGCCGGTAATGCTATTATTACGGCACACTAGGAAGTTTCGGTACTTGGGGACTGCAATAAAGAAGATACTGATGATAGTGAATAGCACGAGGAATAGTTTAGTACGAGAAATACTTGGAACGTGCCACAATATACGTAGAAGCAGTAAAGTAGAAATTTACAAACAGAATAATTTAATACGCGCCTCATCATTGAATAATATAGAATATACTATATACAGCGTGCCTCACTATTAACGTCTCAGAAAATTACACCAGCTAAATCCTTTATTCTTTAAAACACAACAAATATTCACGCCACCGTTTGAATTGCTGTCAAACCGAGAAAGACATAATTAGCTTTCTGTCCATTGTGCTGGCTTCAAACAAAGTGTGCAATACCCTATTGAAAATATTCTCCTCTATACTTTAATAAAAGAAATAACGCGAGGAACATTAATTAGGTACCTTTCAACCGTCACTCCGGCAAACTCGCAGCACATCGAACAGTTTAGACGCAATTTGGGATCATTAAGTTACGCGAAACATCGTGTATTAAAAGCCATCATTCTGATTGAAGTGTTGATCGTGGGGTAACGAGTTTGCATAATGATTGAGGAGCTTAATGGTGAATAAATGTCGCCGATAGTTCGCAAACGTTGGTCTATCCTTGATAATCCGTGTTTGTTAAAACGCGATAAGCATAATAAACATTGTTCGCTACCCCCTCTTTGTTTATTAAACTGATTATTATTAACGAACGGAACGCACTCAACGAACGCGATTCACGCCGCCGACGGGAAATTCCGAGTTTACGAGCGCGAAGGAATCGAGGCGAAGAATTGCGGTGCGGTTACTCACTAAATTATCCATTCGAAATAAATGGCACGCGTTTGTCAACATTTGCACCGATAAGCTCGACGCCCAGCAATATGAATGAAAAATTCCTTGGACAGGTATACGACAATCGCAGCGATGTTTAATTCACAACCGTATTCCAGTGTCAAATAATCGTGCTGCCGATCGGGTCGTTCCGACAAGTTGCACAATAATTTTCAATTGCCACCTCGAAATTTCATGATCGCGACGAAATCGCAATGAAATATCCTCGGTCAATATCACGGGGCACGTTCAAATAATTTAATTGCACAAGAGACGCGTGGAAAATTCGGGCAGAGGGAATTCCGTGTTAGCCGGGAATAGCTCTCTGTTGGATTTACTTTGTAACTGAGGTGAAATTGTATTTCAGGGGGCGCAATGTAATTCTTTTATACGGATATGGGGGAGAACAAGATGAGCCTCGAAAGTTGGACTTATCCGAAAAAGAAAGAAGTAATAAACGTGCACGATCTGCCAAAATTTCGAGGAAACGAAGTTCGGTTTATTGTGAATATTGACCAATCAACTACAGTTCAACTATTATAAATGGTCGTATAGATGGTACATTACCTTGAATGAGTGGGCGAGTGAAGCGAATGAATACATTAGCGGAGATCGGGTATGTCGGAGATATTAAAACGTAAATGTAAATTGCAATATAACCTACGTAAGCAAAAGACGCTTTTAAAGACTCACTTAAAATAATTAATTCCTACAATATTTATGCCACTCGCTGTTCTAACTAAAGTTCTTCACAAATAGCTCATACTATCAGCTACGTTCGATGATAAAAATAAATATCTTTCGTTTCCTACTACCAGCAGAACCCAAAAATCCAGCGTGTCGTTAGCTTTAATTAAAAGTTATTTAGCAGTGCGTAATCTATTGCTTAGTTGTAAACTTATATTTATTAAGACATCGGTAAAAATACATAAATCGCATTCTATATATTCCATTCACGAATGCACAATTATCGCTATTACTTCTACATTATACATTTAGTAGATTCTGCGACGAAAGTCGACTCGCTATATTTTCAACATTTAAACAATCGCATAACGCAGCGAGAATTTTAACGGGCCTAACAACGTGAAAGATTAATTCGAAAGCGCACCACATCTTTCCAAGGAAGAGATACAAGGGTGGCGATTGGAACTTTTACAAAATACGATCGAGACGTGTCGGAACTGCAGAAGCGCAAAGAATCTCCAGGGGAACGTGAAACGAAGATTCGAAACGTGTTTAGGCTAACTATTGTGCAAGGATCTCGGGAAAAGAAGGAATTCCGTCGGGGAGCTATTTTATCGAAATATAGTCATCATTTTACTGGACGACGAGCGCCTTAAAACGGAAATGAGGATGGAAACTGCAACCGATTTTTTTTCCTAAGTAGTTTGGTAGTTACGGAGGATATAAATTCGCCACTTAGCTTTTTTCCGCAACATTTCTTTCCGCCGGAAAGAAACGTAGGTGTAATTAGTAAGCTTGAGAAATAGCGTCTATATACGATATTAACGACGTGGATTGGTCAAATGTGTAATTTGTACATTTGCAGGAAAGCAATTTATGTTCACAACGTACATTATCTATGATTTCGGGAAGCAAATTTTTCATGCACTTTGCGAGATTTCGAGAGACATGGAACTCGTGTTTAAATGGAAATATCGAAATGTATATTCTCATTATTTTCTGAGTTCAAAAGCATCGTTTATTATTAGAATATTAATCGTTAGAAAAGTGTGTCATTTTTGTCCGCACTCAAATTGAGAGATGTCGAAGATATTTTTATTTGAAATTATAGTGGCCTGAATTATTTATCACTTATAATACTTGAATGTAAAATTGCAAAGATTCTCGTTTCTCAGTTATGAAGTAGAATTTCCTTAAAAAAACTTTCAGTTCCCATTAAGCAACATGCATTTAGATTCCATAACTTGTAAAATCATTGTTGAAAGGTGAGGCTAATCTTGAGAGCTGCGGTTAATAGTCCATACCTTCACTTAGGTGTTCACAGAAGTCTCTACTTCTACTGACCTCGACCGGTGAATTGCGTTTAACTCGAGTACTCTACTCCAGATAGAGTAGAGGCTCAGACAGTAGAGCTTGTTCCTAATTAAGATGTTAAAGCATGCAATTTGATAGCACGCTTGCAGTCTATATGTTAGTGCAGACTTAATAATAAATGGAATTCTTGGATAGTGAAACAGAATTCGTTTCTCTTGTGGCAAAGTGAACATTTCTGCAATAGATTTCTCCCATTAATAAGAAAATATCGTGACAAGTAAATGTGGGTGCACATTACCTTTTCCCATATTTATACTATACCTCATTGCCAGTGGAAAACGTACACCCTTGGCTACACGAACACTGTTCATCGTACAGTACACTCATTCGTGTTTTTAATTTGTTATTGCATAGTTTCATTACACGACACATCATGAACATCCTGGACAGAAATGTATTCAAATATTATCCCTATCAAAAACTTAAATAACTCCACGTTTTTCCAAAGGAAACCCACGTAAAGATACTGGAACTGTAGAGGAAACGAAAGTATCGAATTTCACGTACCAAATCCTGACGAACACATCTCGAACACAAAATAAAACAGACAAATAAGTAGAGATAAGTTAGGGTAACTGCGACAATCTCTAACCGCGCGCCAATACCCCCAAACTCGATAACACAAACTGCAAGACGAAAAATCACGGTACCTAGGAAATACTTCTCCGTCGCCTACTTAGATGAAATTGCAGAAGCGATGTTTCCCCGCAATGATCGTAAGTGTTCGAAATCCAGCACGACCCGAAGTTGCGTGCACAGACAATGAGAAACGACTACTTGACTCGCCGCACCGCACCGTAGAAAATTCGTTGAGCAAAGTGGTCAGTCCTCTTCGATCCTTCCTCTACTCTCGTCTCGTAGCTCGGCGAGAGCGACTTCTTCGATCGAGGGCAAAGTAAAGCTCGAACGTGTATTTGCTAAAGGGCTCCGAAAGCATCGAGCGATTTCACCGTCCATCCCCTCTACCGTATACTTTTGCCTGAACTCGTTCGATTCTATTCTTAACTAGACACGCGATTTTACCTGGGAAATCGTTTTGTCGTAGCGCTGTGTACCGGTCGAATTTTTTGTTTGCACGATGCACGATTTTGCATGATTCGCGCGTTTGTATGGATGCCGTTACGAGTTGAAAGGGTTGAGATCGTAGTAACGACGGTAAAAAATTAGCGTGCACGAAAATCAATTGTATGGACAAATCGTCTTGCTCCGTACGATTAAAGGTACCAATTGTATTGCACGAATCGAGCAATTCAAATTATTCAAACTATTTTACGCAAATTCTTATCGCGGATACTGCGAGCGATAAATGAGTTCGTTCATGTATTCGATTTAGGAACAGAGTGTTCGCCAAATATCGTACACGATGAATGTGCATATGACATCGATAAGGTTCATATGTACTTTAATGAACGATCCGTAACTGAGATATTTTTCTTTGCATCTCCGCAAACTCGATTGTATTTCTGCAATCCAATCTCTTCCAAGGCATAACGAACACTAAAGTCAAATACCGTTCACGCGTCCCCGTTCCACGTTTCAAAATTCTTCGGACGATTCAGAAACGGATAAAAAGCAGAAAACAGTGTACGCAGAAAGTACTTTAATGAGTGTCTGCGTGAACACAGGCTTACGTATCCAACGCGTTCAAACTCTCCCCGCGAAACAAGCACACGGTTCTTGCATTCAGAAAGAACGGGGTAAATGTAACTTGTACACCGTGGCCCCCTTTCGCCGCAGTTCCTCGGGATAATAACGATCTATGGGGTGGTTGCACAGTTTTTCCGGTCGCCATCCGGTGGGTTCTGGCGGGTAAGAACGCGAACACGCGAGCCGCGTGAACGAACCGCGAAACTACCGAAACTGTTTGCCTGGAAGTGATGAGAATCCTGGCATACCGTGACCCCTGAATCCGTGTGTCGCGGATGGTAAAATGGGGCAGGTTCGCGCGCGTACCTGCCTCGTAAATTTAACACCCGTTGACCGTGATCATCAAACATGGTTCTTTCTTTTTTCCTTTTTTTTTTTTACAAACACAGCTTCATTCTGCTGAAATCTGGGATACGTGAAACGGTCGCCTATTTCATTTCACGCGTTGCGCGTTACGGGGAAAGAAGCCAAGGTTTCTCGTTTTTTTGTGCCCTTTGATACGTTGACAGGGAATGAACGAAAGTAAGGAGCAAGGATGCGAGGCGCGACGAAAATATCGTATTCGCGTATTCGCGTGCGACAAGAAATGTTCGAGATATGTTTATATGTCAAACGGAAGGATGACATGTATTTAAATACATAGATATAACAGTTCTATTTAGAGGCGGTGAAATGGGCAATTATGGTTTAAGGGTGTCGTGAATGGAGGTGAGAAATGAAACGTAATTCTTTTACAATAGAAATATTTGTCTGTTTATGATTTTGTTGAATCCGTGTACGTTCGCGAATACTTACGATTTTACTTATTTAGTTCTCCAGCATTAATTAGTTTTGTATAGTAAACCAGTTATGATATACAAGTGCAGCGAAATTCCTGTACGTTATACAGAAAGCTATTTTTGTCCAGGTTGTCCGTAACGCGCACATCGGAGGAAGATTGTGTCTTGTGTACGTGGTAAGTTCACTCAAACCTACAGTTTTCTTACGATCCGAAGTATGTATAATCGCGTACGCGTTATTTATTCTATTCGTCGATTGACGCGAATACAAACGGAGTTCTCGCATGGCGACAAGTTAATCGGTCCCCATCGAAATCTTTGCAAAATAACTTTTGTCCTCGGTGACTATTAAAATAAACGAGTGTAAATAATTTTTGTAACATTTAGCGAATTTTGTGGCGGATTAACCGAGTTAAACTAAACATTTGCACGCAGTCGGGAAAATTAAAGTTGAATAAGATTGACAGAGGTTAACTCGCTTCGACTAAAGCTTAACCCTTAGATTCCACCCTCTACGCATTCACCTTCGGCGTCGTTTTGTGTACACTGCTTGGGTAAACTGACGTTTACAGATCTATCTAATTATTTACAGTTATTTGACTACGTCCTCTTAAGTCTGATGATTCTCCATTTATTTGTGCGCCCAAGAAAAATAAAACGAAAGAAACGTCGAGCAATCACAATTATTATTCACGTCTACGACATCATTTCTCATTCTATACTCGGTTGAAATGATTTTACTTACGATTCTACGGAAAGTAGTGTATCGTACGAACAAATATTAATTCTACGCATCGATTCATTTCCTCGCGGAGTATCACCTTGTACGAAACATCCGCCCCACTTCCGCTGCGATATATACAGCGTAGAGCACCCCACTTAAGGGGTGAAATTTTCCAAGATAGCCAGTGAGTATATCTATTGAACAGATCGCGCAGAAAAGCAGCTTCTTAATTTCCTATAATCGTATGTCCACAGAAGCGTGATTTACGAATTCATTCCAAAAGCTAAGTAATACGAAGCACATTATTATTTTCTCCCTTCGTTCGAAATGGAGTAACTAACTTCGACCCACGGTTAATAAGAAACATGCTGACACGAAAACCGAGCACATGATCAACGACTGAAACGTTTTTATCGAACAAATTTAACCGTGTATATCGCCATAGTTGCCATCGACACGGTTAACGCCCACACGACACATTACGTCGATTCCTCCACCGCGAACAAAAGTTACACCCAGAAAAATTGCATCGAATGGCAAGTTGCGAATGGAGTTGAAACTCGTTAAACGTACGTGTTCAGCCTCGAAAGATAAATCGCGTTAAACGCGATATTCCTGCCAGAGTTTGCCTGCGCCAGAACACCGGTCGAGTAGCAATCACCATTCTACCAATTTTCTTTTATTCTTGCCTCTTTTTTTCCGCCGAACGGTCAGGACTGAGGGGTAAAAAAAGACATAGAAATGTACGGAGAACAAAAGAGTGTGCACGATATCGATGGATAAAAAGGATCCGAAGGCTACCGTTAGGAGTGAAAATCCAGCTTAGTCAACTGAATCTCGACAAAAGGATCGAAAAAATGATTCTCGACTGGTGGATTGTTTGAAAAAAAAAAAAAAAAAAAAGAAGAAGCGTACGCGCGTGACCGATCGAAAATTGAATTCGCCGGCAATTTTTCCACGTTCGAGCGCGAAATATCGAAATATACCATTCGTCTAGCGTTTCGCGATCATTTTCGTGTTGCGTTGCGTTCCTGCGATTCGGTATAATGAAGAGTGACAGAAAACGGGAATACAACAGCGATACAACGATGAACAACACCTATCTCTGGGATTGCGTTAAGTCAAATTAAGGTGAAATGGAAAACCGACTGCGCCTGTATAGGTGTCGAGGTGGATCTCGGTAGCGGTGAATGGTTTTTTCTTTTAAATCGTCGACCTGGAAGGAAAGTACGATTGTGGTAGCACGTGAGGTTTTCTTCTTTTTTTTTTTGTTTGTTTTATTTGTATCCCTTTTATTCGGTGGCGAATGCAACATTTATCACCGAAGAAGACAAAAGGATAAAGCGCAAAACGAGCAAAGGGATAACAGATGAAAATGTCATAACACGTTTCGGCCTGTGAAGCAATTCTTGTTTTAGGATCAGTTAAACAAATTAAATGTATTGTACAAGCGCGCAATTATTCGTAAAAGAATATAATTTTAAGTCAGTCTGCCCGATGAAAATTTGACATCAGTAGACATGCTTGACTTTTTCATGTTTTAATTCGAGGCTGCAATGAAAGAATTCGTCAAGTGTACACTGCCAAACAAACAATCTTATGCAACGAATAGACAGTTCCGTTACTTCTATTAACTATGAATTTGATCATAAATTGGCAAAGCGTCAATTTTGTTATTTTATGCCCCCGTGTTTGAATATTTTCGAACATGCAAATGATGTTAACTCTTCTTTCATAATATTAACAATTTCCCAAGTCGAAGCATTTTTATTTCTTTGTTCGCGATATTTCTATCCGACGTGAAATATATCCCGCTATTTTTTTCATGAATCACTTGGTAACAAAAACATCGTCGACTGTCGAGTAGATATTGACGTGCAATATTTCAACGTCGAGAATTTTGTGTAAATAAAGAAGAATATGCGTTTAGGGATTTCATAAAATGTCGTCATTTAACAATGGAGTTGGAAAAAACGGGGATCATTTATACGCTCTGAGCGTAACGAAAGTTCCCACTGTGCCACAATGAACCCGATTTTATTGTGTATTGTATGCTTTTGTTTACTAACTGGGCTATGAAGCTTGAGCCAACACGGAAAGCAAAATCATCATCGTTTACAAGCGGAAACACATACAATCGAATTAGGATTCTTTCGATTAATATAGAACAGTGAATACATTTTTATTCCATTATTATTTAACTGATACGACACTTGGTATTTATTATTGAACCAGGATACGTATTTTTAAGAAAACAATGTATGTTTGGTATTGGACTTTTTAGATTGACAATTATACTATAGTACATATACGGACTAAGCATCGTTATTGTACGTGGAATAGAAGATTTCCAGGAATAAGAATTCACAATAGTATTCAAATAATTTATCAACAAGCATACCAATGGTTCGAATATATGGATAGATCAATTTGTAAAGTGTCACGATTGAACTTTATTCCGTTAAAATATTGGATTATGAGAAAAATTGTAGTCACAATTGCCGCAAATATATATTTATTCGAGGCGCCTCGTGTAGTTCTCAATTTTCATGATATCTATAATTGAATTGATTTTGTTAATTAATTAAATGTCTCGTCGCAAATGGCAAGATTTCGTATTACTATGAAACTTAATGTCACAAGTTTGTCACGATACTTTTCGTCTCGCAGGATTAGCATCGAAGAAATACAATTCTTTCAACGTAACATTTTTCTAGCGGAAAGCTCCTGAAAGGGAACACGCGTTTGCGGCAGAGATCCGATCCGCCAGCTGGTAATGCTTCGCCGATAAACTCGTCGATGTCCACTCTAAAACGGAAAAGAATAAAAGTAAAAGGAAAGAATTCGACGGCACGGCGAAGCATCAACAAACGGAAGAGCAGTTCCGCGAAAACAAATCCGCAAAATAAATATAAAGACGGGGAAACATTTACATTCAATGGAGCCCTATAGAAATCAGAGTAAATCAAGTTTTTTAAAAATGCCTTTTTTTATCAAATACTTTTGGAGACAATCTCGTTCGCTATCACCGTGTTTACTCTCTGCAAACCGACTGTTTCTGTTTTATTGAACGAACGTACTTTTGTTCCATCCTGATTACTATGTTTGAATGGCAATTTTGGGGACGAACAAACTCACGCTGTAATTTGATTGATAATATTTGTCAAATTCTAGGATTAGTTGCGGTTAGTAAAGTATAACGTAGTACATTCCTCTCCGTTTACGCGAAAACGTAAAAACGTTTCAGAATATTGGTAAAAGGGGACCTTTTCGAAATAGAATTGTAAAATATGATTTTTACTCGAAGATATCCCCCGATCAAATTCACGAGCCAATTAAATTGTCTATTCTTAGATAGATATTTAAAAATTAACAACAACGACAAACTTCTCTCGTCCTATGCAAATAAACGATATCAATAGAACATGCTTCAATGCAGCCAAAAACTTTCTGCTTTAATAACCCAGTACATATTGCACTGTACCGCGAACTAACGGCCTCTGCACTTCAATTGTCAACTTCAGTTTACTGTCACTTTGAAACGCCACTTACGACCCACTTATAATGCTTTCAGCCCGTGCGTCAACGTTCGCCATTCGACACTGAATATTCTCAATCAATTAAATCATAATTTCGACGCACGTGACGCCACCGTTCCTGCAATTATTGTTCTTGAAAATCGCGCCGCGGATTCGCGTAATTAGGACGAAAAGTGTGGCCGGCCGTTCGTTCGTGAATATTTATTCGGTTACAAACAGAATCTGCAACGGGTCGCGTTCACACCTGAATGAACAATTCTTTCGTATTATGCAATGACATCGTTTTCATTAATTGGCGTGTAAATGACAGGGTTCTATACAATCTTGTACACAATTACGTTTAAATGTCGTGTTTCTGATACCAAATGTGTCGAATGTAGGTCGCCCGTTTTGCCCATTTCACCGGGAGATAACGAAATATTGTTAAGAACAGATATAACGTATACGAAACAGAATTCTACGAGCATTCCTCGGTCCAGGACACTCCTTTCTAGTAAGCTTTATTTTTATATTGACAAGAACGAAATTACAAGTTTAATTAATCGTCCGAAAATGTTATGCTTAATTGTTTCCAATTCGAGGGGCTGAAAATCGAAGATACTATTCAAGGCTTTATTCAGAAAGTCGTGGGTTCTTTGTAAAACAATTGCAGTGATCGCATTGGAAATTTTGAAATCAGTGAAATCAATATTGAAATACCCAATTTGTGTCGCTAGAAGATTATCCCATAGAACAGCGATTTTCATAGAAAAAAAGTAATAAACAAATATTACCCTAAATAATTTATGCCATTACTTTTCCAACGAAGTACCATAAATAAACGATATAATATTTTCCAAATCGAAATTTCGAACAAAATTTCCCTTTGTATATAAACAAATGTCATTTAAATGTATTGCAGCGAATTTGAAACAAAAGCAATCAAAAATACTATTTTCTTTCTAATTGTGACAAATTGTAACATGTTCATTCGAGAAGTTTCAATACGTGCTAATATGTGTGACAGAATTCTTATTATTGCAAACGATATCGAGCTTTCGATTTTATATTTCACCCTGATCCGCTGATGGTCTTCGATCCACTGTAGTTTAGAAAGAGCGATTCGTCACCGGCAAACGGAGCGAGTTTTATCGGGCCGGCAAACGCCGCGCCGTATAAATGAACATGCGAATGTTTCGTTGGCGAATGAAAGTTTTAGCCGTGCGATAAATGACCCGCAATTCAATCGGTAATTTGTTCTAAGAAATTCATGGTATGCCCGTAAATTCCCATCGAAGGAAGTAATATTTCGATTGATTGGCGAATAGTAAACATCGTTTCGAGAGATTTTATCGACGAGTGCTTTCAACGCTTCGCCGTTGCAGCATTCAATTCGTCACTCGTTCCTTGCCAGGTTTTCGTCACGCATTCCTCATTTTACTAGTTCCCGCTGTGCGAATTCCCAATGATTCGTAAATATTGGAATGGAGTCCGTCGTGACGATTTTAGTAAGCGTTCGTTTCTATTGGGCACCCGTGTCAAGTGTGCGATAAGGTAATAGAAACTGTTGACAGAATAATGAAAGAAGAAAAGAAATGTCAATGAAAAGGGCGGACACAGTCGACAGGTATGTAGGTCATGGTACTAGATAAACCGGCAAGATTGAATTTGTTCGACCGATGACACACACAGTTTAATTAAATGGATTTGTCTCTATCTCGACAAGAAGAGAAACTTGCCGGTTCGATCGACTGGCTTTGGAATATTTCGAAACGAACGATCGCGAGATAATAGAAAAGGCTACGCCGTACGTATTTCTGTGCCGCGTGTTTGCTTGTCCAAAAAATCCTCGCTTTAGACAATTACATTTTTCGATTTGCGATAACAGGATCGCGTCATTGAATGTAATAAAAGATCTCGGAAGATTAACAAAAAATGACACCTGATTCTATGATGAATGAACATAATTATTCCCGGTTCAAGAAGTATCGATTGCTTTTCTTCGCATTTAATTAATTTTTTCCGCAACGGGCAATGATAATTAATACAGCTTGCCCTGCGGAAGTTTGAAACAAGTGAATTATTCGAGCCAACTACTTCCCTCTCGCCTCGTGTATTACAGTTTAACGTGCTGAAATGAATACGAGCGCAGGACTACGTGTAAAATACGTGACGCCCTAATGCATTAAATTTATTTCTTCTACAAGAATCACCGTTCGAAACAAATAACCTTTCCGATTTTATTAATGGCCTACTCTCGCGTTTCCTACCGCTCATCCCTTCTGTCGCCACAGTTTTGCCACGTTATTATTACCTAAGCCCTATCTACCGGCACGAAGAACTGCACACTCATTATCGGGGCTTTTTGTCCGGATCATAAATAATTTTGGACGCGAACAACACTGTCGTTTTACCGCGTGATCGTTCGTGAGCCGGCAAAAACTGGCTCGTCAAGTTTCTGCGGTCTAATGGCCGACGAAATGCACGGCAATTAGCGTTTTTGTAACGGCATCGCTGACTGTAACGAAAACGAATCCAACGTGTACGATGCGTCGAGATTTACAGCAGTTCTCATACGCGCCCGCTTTTAAACGCGAGCAAATAAAATTCGTTACGGACGCGTATAAATCTTGGCGGAACCGAAGTTTCGCAGTTTCGAAGAATAAATGAAAACGTGGACAGCGTGGCGAAATTAGCGAACGCGAAAGCAGGAACAAGTATCTACTTTCTTCGCTCGTTTAAAATCGATATACCCATCGAAAGTGTTCACGAAATCCAATATTACCGACAAACATTTCGGAGCCGCCCGCAACATAAACGGCAGAAAAGTATCTTCGTCGGCGTCCAAAGAGTGCGTCGTTCCATCGGCAGTGCGCAAATAATATTACACGCAAGTTGTGGCACGCTCCGCGTAGAAAATTGCCGGCGAAAAGCGAAGAGAACAGCAGGAAATAGAGCTGTCGGCCCGCGGTTCGGCGACGCAGACTTAAAGTCTCAAAGGAAACCAGGCGACAGGAAAAATTGCAAGCAGGAAGAATAAAATACGCGACTTGTTCTCGCTGTAACATCGTCGCGAAACCGAGTTTCTTACCGTGTCTATCCAGGACCGTTTGTCAGATTCTTTACTTTTTTCCGCGCACGTCAATAGCGCACGGAAGGATACCATAAAAATCGCTTAACGAGTTCCCTCGGCGATTCGGCTGCATCAACCGTGACACAGCGCAGGATGTTCGGCGTGAAAAATGGGTGGATGACGGGATGACTTCGTGTGTCAATGACAGGAGTCGACATGCCTTCCGTCTATGTCAGAATCAGCTTTTCCCTTCGACGGGGATCCACGGACAAATTAAGGACAAGTTGAATATTGCATTGCGCGTTAGTTGGTCACACGTTTTCCAATATTTGTCACATCATAGACAGTTGTCGAATTCTCAGAGTCACCTACGTACAGTGGGCCGAAGAAGTAATCGCACACTGCATTTTCACTTTGGTTTCACTTGCAGCTTCACTATTTTCGTGCCAGAAAGAGGCAGACGTTCCTGAAACCATGTACATTGTTTCAAAGTGTAATAGATGTGCTTCATAGCCATGCATATTGTTTGACACCAAAATAATGAAGCTGCAAGCGAAACTAATGCACTGCAGGAATACGTCTTTGGCCCACGGTGAATTAATCATTTTACGTTAAGACAATTCAACGAAGCCGTGTTGATACAACCGATTTAAAGGGAATGCCTGTGAAACGAAATACGTAATGCACAGAAACGACGAATCAAACGTAATATTTGAATATGTTCCAAGAATGCCAACGATGCCTTCAATTAGACTAAACAGCAATACTTTTTACAACGAACGCATTGTTAAACCTTGCACGTTGCAAAGACTTGCTGCACCAAAATATATTTACCTCGAACCACGATGCATATAAAACGTACGAAACATGTCGAATTACACTCGTCAACTGAAACCATGTCAACTGCCGATGCGTAAGTTCGCAAGACTTTCCAAGTCGGCCAAAGGCCACCCACAATTTAAACGGTCCGCGATATTTAATTGCGTTCGCAAATAAATCGAGCCCCGAGCTCGTCGCAAACTCGGCTGCTACATATTTGAACGTTCCGCAAAAATAACGAAACCGCAACCCTGCCGCCTCGATGCTACGCTGCGCAACCCCCGAAAAAAGAAACGAGAAAAATAATCCAGCGCACTCGAGGGCCGCCATACAGCGTGGAAATTATTCAGGCCGACTCCAAGGGAGATAAAATAACGCGAAACGAAGGGACCGGTGCACGGGAGCGGTCAGCTCGTTCTCTAATAAGCAGAAGAATTAAAAGAGGCCGCAGCGACCGTCGTCGAACCCTGCCGCCGGAACTGCGTGTTCCGTGGAAAAATTTGCGGGGAACCGCGTGTTGCCGCGTGTCCGCGTGACGAGTCGAATTGTCCAGAAGGGAAAATCCGGGCCGCCGGTGATGCACAGCGAAATCCTTTCTGCCGTAATTAACTGCGACACCGACAGTCCAGCTATTACCGAAATTCGCGACGTTACAAACGCACGCACAGAGTCACGGACGTGCATGCGAATGTTGGAGGGGGGCTACGTGACCGAAATTCCTGCCACCTGTTTATATGACGGTAATCAATGGACGGCAGTGCCGATCAATTATTCCGCGGAACGTGCGAATCACCGGGCGGATTACGTTTCGACGATCCGGATAAGTGGGCTGGTGTCGCGAGGCCGATTTTTTCGTCATGTCTCTTGGTTCGGTGAATGGGAAACGAGGGAACGGAACGGGATGATGATTAGGGCGCACGATAATGGAAAATTAAAAGGTCGAGGCTCTGAGGATTGGCCAGGTTCCAGTTTTAACGAAATCTGTTCGTGAGACGAAGAGTTCGCGGTTGTCTGTTTGCCACGAATTAAATAACTTCTTGTGAGGAAGCCTTTGCAAGTATGAGTGGACCATATGTGTGGTATTGAAGGTATTTTGGAAGGTACAGTTGGTGGTATGAGTGTATTGGAAGTACTGACAGGAGTACGGACGTAAATACTGCACGAATGTATTATTTTGGACGATTTTATCGACGGGTTCTGTTAAAAGTCACGTTGCTTGGTGCGTGTATGTCTTTTGTCACGACTTAACAAAATCTGTAATTGAAATTAGTTTTTTATTCGTTCGTGAGTTACAATTTGGTTGTGTGATAGGCTAGTGCAAAAGTGCAGGACGTGTTCAATTACAAGTTTGTTTTGTTGGAAACGAAAATATACATTAGGCTTCTTTTGATGCGGCAATGTGATTACATTTTGGCACGCGCGCATAATGTGCATTCGTAGTAAAATCGCAAATGAAACATCGAGAATTAAGCTTTGTTTGAAGGTATCATGTGTAAGCCCTTCCCTAAATTGGCATTGCCAAACTTTAATTCGTCGGGATTTATTAGGGTAAGCACACGGATAACTCGTCATGTGGATTTGTAATTGGTAAACTGGATCGCTGTTTATTGCTATTGAACAAATACCGCCGTGTAATCGTGACCATGCTAATTATTTGTCTAACTATTTCGGTGTGTCCAAAATACTAATGACACAGCACTGTAGTTGATGGAATTCGCATTCGAGTCGATATGGAAATCTATTTAATTAAACCAGTATTGTATCGACTGTAAGTAGCTTACCGCGTAGGAATTTAATTGAAGCAGTTTAGAAAAATTAATTAGTTTAAAGCGATTAAAATAATACAACTATCTCGCCTGCAAACAGAGATGGATGCACACAGAGACCTATTCAGTTTAGTGCATTTTAAAAACTACGCGAGTAGGATCAAGGAGTACAGACGGAGGAGAATAATTCGTTATGGCTTCGTCTGATCACGGACGGGCCGTTTCCCCTTGCCCATGGAGTGCCATGTAATTAAAGGAGAAACATATCAACATCTTGCGATATAACTTTTGACACGCTTATTTCTTTCGAAGTTTGCTTCAGCAGGAATCGGCGCTTCGATTAAAGTTCCAGAAAGATTTACAAACTTATTTTACAACATTGTGCAAAATACTCTGGCAATGCAAACGCTGCGACGTTTTCGGTCGATAAAGTTTGGAAAAGTTTTCGTGAAATGTTAAATAGCCGATTCGTAATCCCGCAACTGATAGGGAAAATATTTTTGCGTGTCGATTGATTATTGGCTGTTCTCTTTTTAAGTTCAGAACGTCGAAGTATCGTTATACCAAGAAATAGAGCGGGTAACACGAAGTGTACGAATAATATTTTGATCTTGTTGATGACATTATTGTACATCATATATCACTACACTAAAAATTATATTGGCGTTGCGCTGCATTGGTATTGTATCATTAAAATTCTGCGCGTAATACAGAGTGGACCAACTGAGAGCATTGCTATTGATATAAACAACGATACGGCCGACGCGACTCCAGCGATTTAGCCGTATAATCGCGCCGACAGGCGTACCGCACGGCATAGTATGTTCGAATGTACGAATATGTTCAATAAAATACATCCTAATTAATCAATAATTTCTGTCATTTTTATTAGTACTACGTGTAACACCGACAGAGTTCAATCCCATGAAACTTTCCGAACATTCGGGGTCAGAAGATGATTAGTTTCCAAACGAATAATAGTGTTGCCATTTTTAGAAGAAAATAAAGTTATTTATTTCCATAAACAGAATATTTCAGTTACACTATTACCGTGTAAAAAAATTTGGTCCCGAAATAGTTTGCACGAGAATGTTTGTGCAAATTTGTCCGTTAATTCTGTTGCTTGCAAGCATTCGAAATATTATTACTGTTTCTTCTTCTAAACTTTGTATGGAACCTGTTGCCCCTAAAAATTCTTGCGAATCAAAACAATTCCACTAAGTCTGACAGTCGGTACCGTAAAGCACTGTGGAGTCGCGCCGATTGCCAACGATGGACAACTCATCACCATAATCGTAGGTTGCGTTTACACATCCAGTCAGTCATCCAGTAACACGAATACCTTCGTGACCAATATTTCGACCACGTGTCCTGGGCCGCCTGCGCTAACACGTCAAGGTTCGCGGTGCTTCGGTTTATTACCTATGGGGAAACGTACGTACCCCTATCCCCCGTTACGTTGAAACGTGTGTGTTTGCACGATGACACTCGAAATACATACATGTACACACAGATGTGCGCGTAACATTGAACCCACCCGCATTTTTGTTTATCACCGACGCTATTGTTCCAAAGTGTACGAGAAATTATCCGTTGGCTTTTCGCTTTACCTCTCATCCAACTTTCACGTGAACGACGGAAAGGAAAATGGCAAACAAAGGGTGCATACGAATATCTCACTTTTCTGAAAGTCGAGATGGAATATCTGTGGACCATGGAAATTTGATTCGTGCGCGTCTTTCACACAGACACCCGCCGCCTTTTAACACTATTACTACTTCAACGACCCAATGAATTTATGGGGGACATAGGTAACGAGCTGCTTGGCCCTGTATTGAATTTCCCGCAAAAGATTTGATTTTTGATGGCGACAGATTTCAATAGCGAACGTATAAATACCTTTGACGTATTGAAAGCGCAACGCCGACAAAAGATCAATATCTTGTCGCCCCCAATTGAATTAAGATCAATTGGCTATAATGACCAGAAAAGTGTTTAATATTTACACGTCTGGGAGTGATTCCGAAACGATAATTATATCAAACATTGGCTGACACTTTCGACATTGTGATTTATTTAATGAATATTACAAGTCGTGAATATTAATTAATTCGGCATTGATCGTTCTGATTATAGCGCCAAACAGAAACTTGAGATACCGATTTGCATAAGCTAATAGTAATACCCAATGCATTAAGCCAAGCAGCTTTTCATAAGTAACTTGCAGGACTTTCATCTTTTCAAGCGGGACAGAAGAAAGCCGATTACTCGTCGTCTAGTCAGCAATCTTTCGTGGAAAGGAATCGCTTAATCGGCTAACGATATCTGACACATTCATGCGGGAAATGAAGCTTTACTTTATATTAACCCCAAACACTAATCGTACAGCTTGAAATATTCTTATATGCTATGATACAAACATAAAAATAAACGGTGACATGGAAGAAATGTTAGGTACGAAGGGAGAGGAGATTTATTTTCTATTATTTTCCGAATAGTTCCACGTGAAATCAAAAAAATTACCAGCTGATAAATGTCCTCGCTCGTTTTATATACCGGAACTAAACATTTAATTACTCTGCACGCCTCTTCTTACTCTCAAATATTCGGGCCTTCCGTTCCAGTTCTGGCAAATAACTTTCCGAAGCTAAAATTATGCAAAAGTTTCCTACAACATAGACGAGTTATCTGTACAAACAGTACAAATCTCTTCTTAGGCTCGATGTTACAGTTTCAAATATGCTCACGATCGATTATTATCGCCTAAACTACCCTGCTTCTACTGCACCCACATCGTCCACACAATTGCATTATATTCGAGAAAATTAAAACCGCAAGACCCACTGAAAACTCTTTAATACATTAGCTTCACTTTCAACCTCTTATAATTTCGATAACAGTTTCATTCGAAACTCTGGCTCAAATTTTCATCAAGAATTTCCCCTTTTCATAATTGCTAAAGCAATAACTGGCCACTATGCTATTAGGAGTTTGGACCGTAACTTTGTATATAGTATATATATATATATATACATGTGTATGTATATTAGTGGACCACATATACGTGACCACGTAACCACATATACGAGACCACATGTTGGGAGATCTTCACGCGACACAGTGGCTCAGTTAGTTCACGGATCGATTAGAAATTCCTAAAGGGTGCCGCACAAGCACGGTCCACGCCGAGGCAACCCTTTCGAATATTATCGCGGACTACGCGTAAATTATGCAAGCGAGGAAGCATAGTATGCGAAACGATGCCAATGCCAACGACCCGCTCGTCCATTATCGGCACCGCGACAACGATGCCGACGATGATGCCAATCGTTACTAGAGAAAGGAGGGCGAAGCGCCCGCGACGCGCAATAATGCCGACGATAATCCATCCTCGTGACATCGTTACCTCTTGCCTCGTCCGCCAGCGTTTGCCGTTATTATTTTTCGTAAAGAAGACGGTTCTGGTATTTGGCGAAAGAAACGAGGAACGGCCGCGGCATTTCGTGAACAACGCTTCCGCTGAAGATGGTCCTTAACGAGCGGACGCTGGACGAACGCAGGACGGAGAACGGAATGTATTATGAAAGAGATGTTTTGTCACGAGAACATTTGATAATGGATGAAAGGCAAATTGGAATTTTGAACAATGATATAAATGAAAATTTGCGAAACGATGAATGGAGCGAATACAATGGGCTAATTAAATTGGCCCGTTGTAGGTCTGATAATTAATTTAATCCTGATAGTACAACAGGAATGTATAACTGTGATACGAAAACGTCGTGGTACATTTTGAATGGTAATTACAAAAGTGCAAAGTGGAGGTTAATTCGAGCAATTATTTAACGATTATACCATCCTTTACTGAAAACATTGGTATAGTGATTTAGTCAACCATAATGGTTACCATAGACCGATAGTGAATGAGCTCAAACCAGTTTAACAAGTTTGTTATTACTGTGATAAATGTTTTAAGTCGGTGCATATATATTTTTCATTAAATTTTAGTTACAGAAAATTGTATGTTAAGGAGGCAAAGAAAAATGTACAGTTTCTAATTCGAATCGCGAAAGATTACAAGAATCGAATACGTTTCCAGTTAAAATTAATCCTCCAAGTACTCAAAATATCCAATATTGAAAGATGCCAATATCAAATCATCAAATTTTCACCGTTCCCTTTTCAGCTTAGAGTTACGGTATTGAGAGGACCGGATACATTTTTCATTGTGCAAATGAGAAAAGTTCGATCGCGAACAATATACGTATAACGAGGAGGACACACGTGTAGTAGATAATCAAGGATAATAATAATTGACAAGAACAAGATCCGCGACATTACCAACGGCCTCATTACGTCATTCTTAATTTATGACGATATCGCTGGGTGTACACCGAGTAATGCAAACATAAACGTAATGATCATTACGAAGAGTAACGAGGGAGACACATAAAAAGAGGACAGTAAGTGATGACCCGAGATAAAAAAAAAAGTTAATTTACGGTATACCTAACTTTGCAAATACAAAGTAGGCTACGCAAAACCTGCCCATGTATTCGTATGTGTAACCCGGCGTAATGAAAACAATAAGAAAGTAAATATTTCAACCCATACAAAAATTATTACGTTGCGACTTCTACTAATTATTTCCTATTCTCCCTATCAGTCAGCTCCTTAATCGTTATTATTATACAATCGAATAACCCGAACACAAGAAAGCTGATAGATAATGTTTAATAACGAAAATGTCAATGCTTCAAGATGCGTGATAAGAGGGTGCTACCCGTCTGACGTTAATTTCTTATTTGGATGTAAATAATTTTCACGGATATTATAAATTCGATCCTCGTGGCATGTCCGAACGGTTCATCGACGTATCCAGTAACGACGTTGCCAGGCGCCGCGACGCATTGCGTCGGATTACCGAAATGCGCGTCGACGTGGAAAGCCATCAATGAAAAAACTTGCACGAATTGGCAATCCAACTAAAAGGAATCAACATTTTAAAGAGAATTCGCGATGGAAGCCGTATTTCCATTTTCATTTTTCCTCTGAAAGCTCGTATCTGTCCGCCCTCCTCGCTTTCTCATCCTTCATCTATTAATATTGCAATGTAATTCCACGGCCCGCGAGATCTTATACAGGGTGTCAGAAGACTCAGGGAACATCGAAAATTGGGGTGTAGCCGAGGTGTAGATAAACAACTTTTTCCTTGGTAATAATGTCATACATAGTTTCGTTTTTGAGTTATTAACGAAAAACACTGGCCAATGAGAGCGCCCACCGGGCATCGGATGACGCGCGCTCAGGTGCGAACCGATCACTTGCGGTAGGTCGTGATGGGGGCATCGAGGGTACCGAGGAAAGCATACGGCAAATGTTACATCGTCTTAATTAAGAATAATGTGGAATTATTCACTATTCTTGAATAAGAAATACACTAATAAATCGTGTAATAACCGTGTTCGATACGTTTATTCATTATCCGAAAGGAATGAAGTGTTTTATTACTTATGAAAAAAATACTTTTTTTTATCGGTACGTTTTCAGGTGGATAAATTATGTTTTAAGAAAAACGCTTCGCATACTAATGTTAGGAAAAGCTAGTTAAACTTACCCATTCGTTCACGAATTAATCTGCTTAACATTGTGCGAATCCTAACCTAGGCAACGCTCAACAGCTGATGTTATGACCGGCTTAGTATGCACGATCACTTCACTTCACGATAACTTCACTTGCCACTGTGAAATGTGGGGGTACTTAAAAACAATTTATTTTTAATACGTTTGA
This sequence comes from Nomada fucata, assembly GCA_948146005.1. Taxonomy (NCBI): domain Eukaryota; kingdom Metazoa; phylum Arthropoda; class Insecta; order Hymenoptera; family Apidae; genus Nomada; species Nomada fucata. The sequence continues at coordinate 7,694,707 of OX411275.1, read as the reverse complement.
ACATTTTGTAATATTCTGCGTTCGTACGATTCATGTTGCTCGCTCGGTTAGATGCACGGCTCTGGCAGCTTAAACGTTCGCACTCGCTTCCACACGCACACATGTCTTTAATGTGATAACATTGTAGTGCCAAAGCTCGCGCTGCGACGTAGTCTACGCAAGGGCCGATGCTGCCCTGTGTGATCGGCGTCTGCCGCCGATTTCCACCAAATTTGGAGACAGTGTGTGTGCGTGCGCGTGTGGAAGCGAATGCGAACGTTTAAGCTGCCAGGGCCGTGCTGCTAACCGAGCGAGCAACATGAATCGGACAAACGCAGAATATTACAAAATGTTCAAACGTAGAAACAATAAATTGTTTTTAAGTACCCCCACATTTCACAGTGGCAACTGAAGTTATCGTGAAGTGAAGTGATCGTGCAAGGATACTAAGCCGGCCATAACATCAGCTGTTGAGCGTTGCCTAGGTTAGGATTCGCACAATGTTAAGCAGATTAATTCGTGAACGAATCGGTAAGTTTAACTAGCTTTTCCTAACATTAGTATGCGAAGCGTTTTTCTTAAAACATAATTTATCCACCTGAAAACGTACTGATAAAAAAAAGTATTTTTTTCATAAGTAATAAAACACTTCATTCCTTTCGGATAATGAATAAACGTATCGAACACGGTTATTACACGATTTATTAGTGTATTTCTTATTCACGAATAGTGAATAATTCCACATTATTCTTAATTAAGACGATGTAACATTTACCGCATGCTTTCTTCGGTACCCTCGATGCCCCCATCACGACCTACCGCAAGTGATCGGTTCGCACCTGAGCGCGCTGGCCGATGCCCGGCGGGCACTCTCATTGGCCAGTGTTTTTCGTTAAAATCTCAAAAACGAAACTATGTATAACATTATTACCAAGGAAAAAGTTGTTTATCTACACCTCGGCTACACCCCAATTCTCGATGTTCCCTGAGTCTTCTGACACCCTTGTATATTCGAACGTGACGGATAACACCGGCGCCCGTGCCTTTCCGTCGGTGCGAGCATTCGAGTTATTTAAACGCGTGAAAATGAAACGGTGATACGCGGGCGTAGCGCGCATCACCCGTGAAAACCTGTAAGTTATTCTCGGTCGAAACGTTGATCCTTCCTCGTTATATTGCTATCGATTCCGCCGGAAAGCGAACGACCGATCGAAGTGGCGCTGGCCGAGGAACCACCTGTACGCGGCTTCGTTGCAGCGACGTTAATAGAGGTTAAATCTAACGGAGGGCCAATTATAACGACACGTCCTGGTTATATTTTCCTGCCGTTCAACCACCGACTACGATATGGTGGTTACAACGGGCCACCTCCATAAACTCGGAACGTAACGGCGTTCCGAGCATTGGTTAAACGTCGCAGTACAACGCACCTGTGAGTTCTCGGCCGGCACATTTCGCTCGTTCCTTTATTTATTTATACGTAACGAGCGCGGCCGATTTCGAAGCACCCCTTTCCTCTGATGCGGGCTAACCCGTCCTATTTTCCCGTTCCGCCATCCCCATTCCACGCTTCTGTCTCGTCAAGGCCGGTGAATTCGTTTAATAGTACTGAATGGCGGATGCCCTCGCGACTATTTTAGTTTGCGAGTTACCTCGTCGAACGTTGCTAGAATTTTGATACCGGTTTCATGGGTAATTAATGTTCGATGGGTACAAATATAATTAAACGATTGTAGTTCGACGGCTGGACGTGCAAAGAACTGATCGTTATAAATATTTCATATTCAATATTATATATAACACATAGTCCTCGAATGGTTCGATTATCGTAGGTGTCGTAGCAAAGTTATTTCCACCTTCAATTGTCGGCTGTGTTAATAGTTTCCAAGAAGTCACGAGGAAAGAAAGAATGTAGTATGTATTTTATGCTTCGAGTACATTTTTGTAATTACAGGTGTACAACTGGTGTACGATTAACATTGGAAGTTATATTAAATATTGTGTAGTATATTGTTGATTCTTTATTCTTAGAAATTCAATCCCCCTTATAACATAGAAACTATTGTAATATCATTATTCTACTGATCATTCGTAGACTTGTTTCAATCAGTCCTTTATTTCGTAACAGTAGAATATCAATCTGTCTTTCATTTTGCATTGGACGCAAGCTGCACGGGAGAACAAAATAGGTTTGATGAAGGGAAAATCAAGAATATAAAGGCCAATGTAGCTTGCCAACTGAACAAGACAATGGACGAGATGAATTTTTAATTTTGCTTACAGGCGAGCGAAATGAAGTGCGTTGAGAATATTAATCTTTTCTTAGAAAGGCACCAAAATGTCGCATATTTATTATCTGAAGCATTTCATCGTATTGCCAACTTTGAACAAATTAAGAAATCAATTTTCGTAATCAATATATTTCCGTATCTATTATAAAAATTCAATAACTATGACATTGAATTTCTCACGCGCGCACAGATTGCTGAAAAATGTCGTGAAACTTCAACTTCCCCTTATCGTTCAACGCCGGCAACGATTAATGTCCTCGTCCAACTTTTAATGAATTATCCCACAATCCATATAATAATTCATCGCCGCGAAACGTTTCTTCGATTCGGAGACGGGCTAATTGGGATGGCTATTAATTGCGATCTGTCGAATGCCCGATCGAGATTCGGAAAACTACGCAAATTTTATCATCCATCGAAAACTCATTTTATTTATACTCGCAGTAATAATAATAATAATAATAACAGTATTTACTTCATACTCGAAAACAACTGTTTTAAGAACACGAATACTCCGCTAAGTATCAAGGAATTCCCCAGGAAGACGAGGAATCTCAGTGTTGTAAAATATCGAGGAAAAATGTAAATGTTACCATGAAATATGCACAGCAATACCACATTAATGCTCAAATTATGCGTCGCGTCTCCCTCAGTCGCTCTGCCTGGCCTAAAAGGCCACCGCAAATATTCCAATATTTCCTTCGAAGTTACACTTACGTTTAGATGTACTGTTAGGTAGGCTTCGTATTTGGAACGCCATGGAAAAATCCTGTTGCACTAATGCGGTGATGTATTAGTCAAAAATCACGAGGATCCTTTCGTCCCTTCCTCCCATTTCGCCCAGAATCCCACTTCTCTGTTCTTCCACAAAACACTGAGAAGCAGCCAACAGGACGAGTTTAATACTTGTAAAGCGATTCTTTGCCGGTGCAACCAATCCTAACAACCTCGATTCTCCCCGAGCCGTGTACAAATTGCCGTAGAAATAGAATCTGACCGGCCGCCTCTCTTATACACCATTAAAGCTACAACCTTGCGTTTCCCGGCTCCAGCGTTTCCCCCGATTCGCTTAAAATCTTGCTGCTGCATTCGTTTCGCGATTGCTGCGCTCAAAGTGCAGCCGCTTTAATTCGGCGAAACGTCGGAACGCCGGGTCCGGGTATATCCTTCTGCAAAACGGCCTGGCAATTTATTGAAGGGACGGTTGGCTACTCTCCTCGGGCGCGGAGAGAAATTTTACGACAGAATTAACTTTGCACGGTTTCGTCGAAGTACACGATCATAATTTAATTTCACCTGTGTTTGAGGAGCTCGAGAAAAGCGAAACCGGGGACGGCATTTCATGGGCCGAGTTCTTTCGGTTTCGCGACCGTGCTACTGTGCAGGCTTCTTTCGTGCGTTGTAGGGAAAGTTTTAGTCACAGTGTAATCATTGTTATCACAAACATGAATCGGTTGTACGTCGTTGGAGGAAAGTATTGCAATCTTTTTAACACCGTGCACCGAACGCGATGGAGGCTTCTATATATTTGTAACTTTTATAATTGCACAGCGAAGCTGTTTCAAATATTAATTAATGGAACAATGCCAACGAATGTTTGAATAGTTATAACTTTGGGAACTATGTTTTCATTGGTGCCGCGGTATAATAATTTAGGCGTTAGCCGGGACGATGACGTGATCGCGCAATTATGCGCAAACATTGTGAAATTACCGTCGAACGATCGATCGTGCAACGTAATTTGTACATTGTGTACAAGTTCGAACCTATACAACGCATACAACGTATCGAGCGCGCGGCAGACACTACCACGCGCAATAAGCGATCTTCAACTATGGAAAATTGCTTTGCTACGTCAAAGAACGTTGTACCGCGAATCGCGAAAACATTACGTACGACGCCGTCAGACACGTGTTACCTGCGAAACGTGATGTATTCATTCGTGGCGTTTCAGCGTGCGATAAAAGGGGACACCGCCGCGAGACGTGGAAACGATAAAACGTTTATCAGTAAGGGTCTGCCGGACTCGCCTGCGAATGGAACGAGCATTAAAACCGGACGAATCCGCGTAATACGAAAAATAATAACGCGCCAGGGGTAAGAGGGCGACGCCGCGGGTGGTGGCGCGAAATTGCTTAACCATTACGAAAAGGGAACGACTTTCTCATTCTTTCCCCGCCGAGTGGCGAGAAAAAAAGAAAGAAAGAAAAAAGAAAAAAGGCGAACATTCACCTCATTTCCCATCGTCTCGTCGTCGTTTCGGTTTTTCATGACGTTCCAGCCTCGAAACGGGCGCAATACAGCGAACCTCCCGTCTATCGCCATCCCTGTTTCACTCGCGGCATCCCTGTACCCCTCCCCGTCGTGTCTCGAAGAGCCCTGGCGTTCAGAAATAACGAGAATGTAATTTTCCGGGACGCGTATTATTATCATCGGCAGGACACCGCGCCCCCTGCTACTCCGCCTCCGTTCGCCGCTGTTCTCCTTGTTCTTCGCCATTCTTCGTGTTTTGCATATTCGGCCGTTCGCGCGACGCGCATCCGTCCCTATTTCCTCTCGCTTTTGTCGAAACGCACCGTCGCGAACGCCGCGGCCCGCTTCGTTACCTCGGATCCTTCCTTGCACGGCGTTTCCTCGCGCTTCCATCGTTCGCTGTACTTGACTCTTCTCCGTGCTGCTTTCATAGGACCCTCGAATGTGACGGGCAACATGCTTCAGAGTGGCGGATTTGCATCCTGTTGGATTTTCGAGACTCGTTGGGCCGCTTCTAATCGGGGATGTTTCCCTTTCGTTGGCCTTTTTCGTACGTCGGATACGATGGACGCGTGAAAGAATTTTTCGATTTAGCGGTCGACTGGGGAAATAATTGATTTGTCAAGCGTGAAGTCTTTTCTGCACGAGAGGAACGCCGATGTAATAGAAAGAATTTCCAGCGAGTTGAAAGTTGCACAACCTGAATATGTTCACGTCGAAAGTGGATCAAGGAGTATTAATCAAATTTCACCGAGATTTCTACTAGTACCACGACCGCTTGCAAACATGTTCAGCAACGGCGCGGCACGAGAATTCTTAGCAGAGATTAATACTCTGCCGTCTTAAGTGCCGCGAAACGAATGGCTCGCCATCCATAAGCGTCATCCATCAGGTAGCAGATAATGCTACTTAAATCTGCTGTAATTTGTCTGGCTGTACACCATTCCTAAGAAGATGCTCGGTTGCATCTGGCGATCTACTCTAATTTTCTTGTATCACTCACGGGAGGGTAACGGAATTTTCTAGACCCGAACGATTTTCAATTCCGCGTGAAACAAACCGATACAAGCTGCAGGTCCATAAAATTGATATCTGATTCTGTCTGAATTGAAATGAACAAATTGTCTCTTCCATAAGCTTTGTCTAAATCGAAAATGTATTGGCATGAAATACTGATATAAACGAATACGCGTTTAATTAATTTATAATTACCCCTAATGATAACAATAATTATAAGCGCATTATAATTCACTTCGTTATCGAACTGATTGCATCAAATATCCAAGTGAAACGAAGGTTGCAAATCTTCTTACGTGAAATCCTGTTGCAAAACTAATTCTACACGTGTAACTGATTCTTTTCAAAGGAGAACACATTTGAAATGTCAACAACTTGCCTCGATTTCCCAGGACAATCAGCAACGCGTTATCACCGTAGATTTTTATTTCCCTGACGCTTCGTATAACGAATAATACGTTTCGCGCTGCCAATTTGCCAACGCACGCAACACGAAGCTCGCCTAGAATTTAATTAACGTCCAAAGGGGGGGGGGGGTTGGGGGGGGGGGTTCGATTTCCCGACAAGTTTCATCGTCAAGCAGTAAACGTTTTATCGCCGCGACCTTACAGTCGCAAATGATCCCTCTGTGGAAAGGGTCCCGAGCTGTTCAGAACGCATTCGCCGTTGCACACAACGCCGGCAGATTAATATCCTCCGCCGTTGCAGACAGTCAAACGGATCGGCTCTGCACGTATATATCGTGTGGGCGCAATTGTAGAAACAATGTCTGACTGCGTTGCTCGTAATTTGTACGGCCATACGCTGCCGCAGAAGTGCAAGCTTGCTGCCGGATGATAGACGTTCGCGACTTCAACAATACCGAATCAGCTTCAAGTTCCCCGATATAATCTTGTTGAAGGAACGATCATGCGACGTCCCATTCGAATCAGCGAGTTTCTCTGTCGACGGATCGCGCTCGATGGTCGCAACTCCAAATCGCTTGGTCGGCTTTCACCTTTGACTTCCATCGTTGTCGATTGTTCTTCGAGTTCATCGAGGGCCCAGGTGATTGGGGCGGTCGAACGTAATTAACAGCATTGCTACGTCCTGACAAAGATATTGAATAAAAGAGATCCCGTTCTGTAGAGAACATTTGGCAGATAAGACACGTTCAGGAAAGAATAATGCATCCATAGGTGCGAAACAGGACAGATTACGGACACGCAATTGATGGATATTGTGGGTCCGGTATAAGCAAGAAAAGTTTAATTGATTTTTTATTCAATAGACTTTTGACGAATAAGAATATACTTGTTTTGAATTCTTTGTAATGTTATCGTTGAACCCAAAATGCGGCTGAATGCGAGGAAAAGAATTTTGAAGGCCAGCAATTTGTAGCCAAATATAAATCTGACGCGTAGATTGAGCTATGCAATATGTGGGTACAGCGAAACAACTTCTCTCAAGGTCGACAACATTTAGTTAACAAACAACGGAAACACGTGTGTCGAATATAACGTTTGCGAACATTTTTAACACCGACAGCGACAAAAAAAAATACACAATGCGATTTCGAAAGTTCGAAACATCAAGTACAGGATGATATCTCGAAGCCGTTGACTCGGTTAGTTATTCTATCCTCAATTGCATCACGATATCCCACCGACCAACAACGCCGCTGTCTAATCAACGCCCGGCACAGATCGCAGCTTCATCAAGTAAGCACGGTCAGGAACAGAAATTCCACGGTATCGATGTACACCCGGTGCAGAAGATATAATAATCGCGGGGCACGTTTCAATTATTTTAGCGAAGCCCGTGCAAACATCAATTATTACCAATTCGCTCGCAAAATCAAGCGCTGCCATCGGGCGGACTCGAGGGAACGGTAGATAAATATTTACCCACGGGAGACGGACGGAGAATCGTTTAATAAGAAAATATCTGTACGAATAGACGGGCCGGCATCTAATTTGCACGATCTACTTTGACGCGAATCATCCATATTAAAGTGGCCTGACTGGCCGAGCTAGTACACAAACTGACAGTTCGTTAGCCCGATTTCAGATTCCATGGTTTGTTGAAACATGTCAACTCTCTTTCATCCCCTGTCCATCTCATCTGCTACTGCACCACCCCTCTCACTTGCTCCTTCTCTCCCTCTCTCGTACACGGTGCTCTTCGCACACCTTTGTCTCGTCGACGTGCTCCAGTTCGCCAGGGGATTTCGGCGATTTAATATTCGGCCGCGTCGCCTTGATATTCAGTGGACAGATATTAGCATGTAGAGAGACGCGCGTGGAGCTAAGTTTCAAGATGGATTTGCTTCCGCCCGTGGTCCCGTAGTTCCGGCGAAAACCGGCCAATAAATTTCCCCGTGGCTCGGAATTTCCTCTATTCCGCGGAATCTCTCGGCTAACTTCGAGATTCCGTGCCGCACGAAAGACTCGGCCGGTGTTTACGTGTTAATTGATGACGCTCCTCCGGCTGGCACCGGTACCGCTGCCGACTGCTTTTCTTGTCCCCCGCCTGACGGAATGTGTTAGCCCCGGGAACGATTACGGTGATGAATATGATTCTGTGTCGCCTTTGCGCTGGATTCTTGCGCTGCCTCGGGGACCGAATTTGTGCGCCGGTATTTATTTGGGACGGGCAATTTAGTGCGGAGCGCGAATAATACATCGGACGGGTGGGACTGAATAATGGGGGGGGGGGGAGGCGAGACGATGTTCGGGAATTATTTGGGTTTGGATAACTAGTTCGAGTAATACGTGACGAGTGGCTTGAAATTGGAGGAGGATACGTGACGATTACTTGTGTCGCGTGGTGTCGTTGCAATATCTCCTGTTCGGTCTTGAATTAGTTTACATTATGTATGCAATTATACATTGCATCGAATGTTGTAATCGAAATTTCGCGTCGAAGTAGCCGCGGAATACTTGCAGCTTGGAGGGACTGATTGTTGCTGAGCAATTTTCGTTCACGAAGATCCGTAGATCCGGAGTGCGACAGTGACTCTGATCATTTCACGCACTCGGTTTATGTAATTGCGGCATATTAGAAATGGTATCCTCTAAACAGCGATAGTATCTTTGTAACGTATTCACGAGAATATTTATGATATCAACGTAGAAGGAACGATTATATTTGAAGTTTAACGCATAAAGTAAGAAACGTTCACGAGGATGTAGAAGCATTGATTGCATTGATCATTTTCAAAACAGTGACGTCGGGCACACCGATATGTAAATGGAAATGGTGCGTACCGCGGCTACATATGTACGCAGACAATTGCATTTAGAAAGCTCGCCCGACAAACAAATGCGTTTCACCGAACTGCGTTTGCGTTTTAGCCAAATTTGTCCAGCCTACGTTTCGCCGCCTCGCCGCCGGCCACCAGAGATTCGTTCGCGTGTACAAATGTTTGCGAAAAAGACATAAAACGTTAAACCGTATATAAATCTGATACGTTGAACGGACAATTAATCGGAGCAATACGGAGCTGCGCTAAATTCAATGTCGCCGCGCACGTCGAATTACAGGAACGCGATACGTCGGCCAGCCGAGCACATTGAAGCCCATACGTGTGCGCGTTTCAAGCGGCGAGCATCGCGAAAATATACGTTCACCTTTAAAATCACCCCGGGCGGTTAATCGTACATTTTATTTCTATCGAGGCGAACGCCCCATTCTCATCGCCCGTTTCCCGTGTTTCGCGTCGGTCTGACAGTTTTTGGCGTAAATTCCGGGCAACAAAACGGCAGCGTGAAACCGTCCCGGTCGTCACAAATACCGAGCGTCGTTTCTTTTACGATCCCATCTTCAATCGTCTTTTATACGGTCCTCCTTGCTGAAACAATTGATCCAGGGTCGGTCGTAAATTCGAAACGCCGACGATTGCACTCATTAAGGCAAAAATTATCCAATCGTCCGCTGATGGAACGTCCGTTCGGTGGTGTTCTTCTTCGTCTTTTTTTCTTTTTCTTTTTTTCGTTCGTTTTGGATATCGCAAAACGTTACGATGATTGACACGCTTGTCAAACGGAGCCCTCAATTTCAGTCGACAATTTCAAGTCATGAAACGACGATACCCGTACAATTGAGAGCCGTGAAATATACTTGTCCACCTGGCTATTTTTCTCTTCTTTTTTTTTCTCTCTTTTTTATTGTGCTGCCAAGCTTTGTTCCGCCGCGCCGATACCCGAACCCGCTATAGTTTATATCGGTTTATTTGACGTGGGTTTATTCCCTTTTTGTCCGCGAGATTCACGACTTTCGAACGCTTTGTGATCACCGGCGAAATCACTTCGCGTGAATTTTTCGCGCCGTCGAAAGTCGTCCGCGGCGGCGACGGCCGAGTTCGCCGGGCGCCGATCAAATTTGCGTGCGCCTGCGAATTTGATTCGATGCATACCGATGTTCAGGTAAAGCACTTTGACGCGAACTAATCCCCTGCATTCGCAGAAACATTCGTTCAAACGAAATCTTGCTGGGTTCGCGTGATAATTTTATAAACGGAGATTCCGGACGACAACTATTTGAAATCGATTCCTGCTCGATGCGTTTTCCATTTTTTCAACAACTTTTCCGTAATTTTCCCGACGAACAATGCTGCGTTCGCGCTTTACTTGGAGTCCAAAGGGATAAAACCAGTATCAACGTGTCGGGTGTCTGAGCTACCGCGAGTTCGACCACTTTTCAACATCCCCCATTCTACGCCCATGGAATGCGTCAGAATTAAATCTTCCTCCAACGATTAATCACGGGAAACGATGAAAAACCATGGAACGCGATCGCTCCGCCGAATCAAACCTCGCCGAATCTTTCGATACAAACGAGTTCCGATTGTCGAGTATCGAGATTTGATCGTCCATGCGATCGGGGCAAGTAAAGGGTCGCCCCGTTTCAGCGTAGAAAGGGGCAAGCGGCGAGAACGAGTAGCGACACACACACGGGGATTACACGCGACGAGATGTACTTAGGTGGGGAAATTTACGATCGCGAGCGTTGGCGAAACGCGGCGAGGCGGATATTCTAAAACTCGACAGCTCGGGACAGGATGTCGGGCGTGCTCGTTCGACAGGGTGGTCCCACGATTTAATTGATAGCCCCGCGCTGGCCCGGTTATCTGACAATTATAACGACCGCGTGTAATTAATTTACGATTGCCGCACGCCGCGCGAGATAACGCTTCCCCCCCCCTTGTATTTATGGATTAGGATTTACATTATTGCGTTGCGGTCGAGTTAATTGCGTTAGGCACGGTGGCGGGCACGCTTTCGCCATTCGGAATGCAATTAAACGGCGCGCTTGATTAGCCGCCGAGCGGAACGAAAGAACCTGGCCAACTTTCGTCCGCCGATTTTAGCTGTCGGATGGCCCGATTGAACGCTGGCCCACGCGTGTCGGCGTTCGACGGTTCTGCGAAGCGGTGGAGGCGCGACACCAGAAAATCTGCTACTCGAATGTTCGATCTGCACGCGTCGCGGCCGAACGGTTGGAATCGTTCGGATTGTTTGCAATCGGTGGGCGGCATTCTGTGTCGTTGCATCGTTAAAGCCGGCTAAGTGTATTTGGACGGGCATTGTAAACCTCTTTCCGTGCTGAATTTCGAAATTCTATTATGCCGGTTTACACAGAGCGACCGAGGGGATCCAGAAACTTGGGGGCGCTTTGTTACAGAATCAAAGTGAAACGAGAGGGAACGCCTTAATAAGCGGTACAATTCGTATTATATGATTTTTATTTGAAATTGGGTCAGCGAATTCACGTGCACGGAAAAAGGCACAATGGAAAGTTATGCGGCGCATGAAATGTCTCCGGTAATTTTATTTCACATTCTTTTATATTCGACGCACATTCACCCGCCCCCGGATTAAACGCACAGAACGGTTTTCGAATTAAAAATTCCCCAGCCGTTCTCGCGCCTTATTGTTTGTACAGTTATCCATTGAACGCGTAATTAGTCTAATTGGCCGGCATAATTGAATATCGCCAACTATATCTTTCATTCGCAATAAACTCGAAGCGTCCGGACATTTCAATTCGCAACAGTCGCAACAAACGCGTACACACGAAGTGCCGTCCAACAACAATTTGAACCAGCAAATGAAAGGGAACGAAATTCGTCTAGGACCCTGATCCGCCATAATTAAGAATCAATTTTGTCCGGGTGTCCCACCCCCTCGACCATAGACGTACTCGAAATTCGTTTGCATCACGTGTACCGCAATAACGATAACGCCACTCCCGCGGAGGAAAAAGCATCAGGTGGAAACGGGACGACGTTTCCCCTTCCAATTTCAAACTATTTCATATTCAGACTCTGCCTGTATGATATTCAACCGCGAGACATTAGCATGTAAAGGGTGTACCAAGAACGGAAAAGTGGAGAAGGGTGGCCGGGCCGTTGGAATGGGATGTAACAGTGGTAGCAACCACCCAGCTGTACCGTAATAATCCTATTTGAATTTGGGAATGAACCTGGACGGTCCACGGTACCGCATTCGTTTCATCAAGCCAGTCTTTCCCATGCCACCATAAAACCCTGCGTTTACAACAGCCCGGAATCGTACCGCTGTTATCCTGTAATTAAAAAGGGATGTCGAGTGCGCACGAAACGTTGCGGATGTACGAGGGGGTCTTGGCCCAGTTTTGGATGCTCGGCGAGAATCGATTGTTCGGTAATTGGAAATAGGTCTCGAACAATAACAACGGTTGGTGGAGCGCGGAGACGTGTAACTGCTATTCGAACGAAAGTGAAATTTCGTTAAACTCGATTGCGAGGCTACATTCGTGCGGGGAATATTCGATAGAATGTTCGGCTCTTTGCGAATAGCGTTCAATGGTGGTCCACAGACGTATCTGTTAAAAAAGTATTCTCTTTACTTATAGATATGTTTATTATAATACAAAGAATAATATGTTCGACACTGTACGACAAGCGACGAGAACGGACTGGCTACGAATGAAGGAACGAAAGGAAAACGAAAACGCATAATGCGAAGTCACTGAACAAAGAAGAAACTGTCGCCCAGCGACGGCAGCGCCAGTTTGCTAAAATACAAATGCATCGTTTCACACATACATTCAACAGTATCTGTAACGCAAATTGATAACGATTGATCCTCGCGTCCGCGAAAAGAAAGAAGTAACCGGAGGAAGATATTTAACGCGTACAAGCTTCCCGATCTTCGAAAGCTTCCTTAACGTCGGATCCAACATCCCGTCGCGATTTAAATTCTCCTCCGGGCGAAATTACAGTACTCGGATATCCGGTTCATCGAAAACTATCGGAGCCATCCGCAATCCTTTACATAATATGCATCGTCGAGCCGCGCCGCGCTTCGCGTATGCACAGACAGATATTATCCTCGTTAAGGATCGATCGGAATCAGAGCTGGTTTCGATGGGGCCGCAAGCTCGCCGGTTGGAGGTTCTGTTCGCGTGTAAGGTTGGCCGTTCGAAGCGGCTCGAAGTGGCATCGCCGCCCGATAAGACGTAACCGATGGAACGGGAGATCCTCGAGGAACGATCCGTTAAACGCGGCGTTTTTCCTGCGGTTGATCCGATTTTTACGAAGCCCGCCGCCACGTAGCAGCCGGAACGGAGATTCCGGAATTTATGGCTTTCATTTCTTCGCTCGGCCCGGACGTGTTGGCCGCTTCGCGTGTGACGAAAATATTCAAAGAGCCGAAACACCGCTCGGCGTTGCGCTCGCGTATTAAGGGGAACACGTTTTGGCCTCGCCGCGTAATCTGCGCCAGCGTTTCAGCTGCTGTAAGCGACCCGTAACACGCGGCGCCGCGGCAGGATTTCATATTACGGCCAACCGTGCCCCGACACCGCATTCTTGAATCCACGCCTGCCTTTTCCCGTCCTTTTGTCCCCCCCGTGGAACGCGCTAATGGGAGACGCGAAAAGCTGCGAAGGGTTTTTGGACAGGATATGGTCGCGGCGAGCAGTAACGCGATGGGGAATAAAGATAGCGTCGGGGAAACATTGAAGAACTGTTCGTCGCCGATTTCGATGAAACTCGACGGATATATTAAGCAGGTGAAAATAAGGGACGAGTATATTTTTATAGCCGACTAATCGCAAGTTCGGGGAGTGAAGTCACACCTAGGAAGAAAATTGAGAATGTTCTTTCTCGTGAGATATCCCGAGAACGCTGAGAGATATTTATAAAAGAAGTACAAGGTGAGAATCGCTGATTCTTCAACAAATTCGGCGACGTTTCCGTGGACGCTTATGATGGTTCAGAATTGCGTCGACCCTCGCGTAGGCACGAATATCGCCCGAAGGAAGCCGTCTGAAATTTTGTTCTTGCCTTTATTCCTCTGGCCGGATCGAATTTACATACTGATTGAAGTTCCCAAGTACGTAAACTACCCTAATCAGTGGTTAATACCCCGAACTCCTACGAAATTAATTCGAAAATTATTCATGCCCGATGCGTCGTCGCTAATTCCGGACGATTCACGATGTCAAACTGCAGTTTCGTATTTATAATCCTGGCTCGGTAACAGTTTCATACTTTTAATCGGCACAATGCATCTCCGACGGAAGAGAGCCGGCGAGCCTCGCGATCCGCCTTCAGGAACTTCATTCGAGTGCACCCCGTATTAAATGATACAATAAACTATGTCGCTGTTATAAATTGCACAATGGCGGGACGACAAATAAATGCCGCCAACCCGCATTCGCGGAACAGGGGGGTGGTGGTGGTTTTCGTCCGAACGATTCCAAGGAAAAGGCAGAGGTCGCGGTGCACCGCGGTGTGCCCCCAAGTGGCTCAATTAGAACCGATGTCCAGAGCGGTCCCTCGGGACCGCGATCCTCGAACAGCCGTCCTGTTAATTATCCTTCGGCATCTCGGCTCGCCTTGCCATAATTCTTAATCGATAATTATAATTGGCTCGACAGGAATTTGTATACCCAGGAAGGGGGACCGGGGGGGGGGGCGGAACGAGCACGAAGCACAGAAGAGCAATGAAGCGAGCGTGCCGAATTAAAATCAAAAGGATGTCTCTTGATTGAGCAATAGTCCTCTCCCCGGGGCCACGAGTCCCCTTTCATCGATGGGACGCGGCAACGACGAGAACTGGGTCGTGCACCGATCTCGCAGGATCGATCTAAACGTGACTGAACGCGAAAGGAAGCCGGTGATTTCACTGGAACGACGAAGACGATGACGAGTCGGTCCATCGAGATGAGACAATCGCTATAAGACGGTCGGTTGCAATTGTTGAGATCGATGATCGCGCTGAAGGACGTGGAAACGATGGGCGAACTTCCGCCACGGCGACCCGTGGGACTGCCATCGGCGCGGATCGAGATTAGTCGACGATCGTTATCGCGAAATCCCCCATTCGACGGGAGAAACGAAGTTACCTGTGCTTACGGATCCTCGCTCAGCATTTTCCGCGACGTCGCGCCGCGACGGGAATTTTATTTGATCGATTGAACGGTGGTTGAGGGGTGTGGAATTGAGTGCGAGTTTCGATGCATCGAGTGCAATTACGTTTTTTTTTTTTTTAAATAAAAGCCGAGTTTTGTGCAGTCGGGAGCAACAAACCGCAAAAAAAGATAATATGCCCGTACGTAAATTCGAATCGTAAATATTTAAGCGAGCGGTGGTTTCCGATTCAATTATTAACTTACCACGCGCGCGTTACATCGTTCGCATCTTTTCGCGAGCCACGCGTGGTCCTCTGTCGTTCCACGACGCGTCCGTAAGGTAAGCAGCCGAGCAAACTCGATCGCCGTGCGAAAATTCCGAAAGGAAAAACTATTCTCGCGATCCGCCGAATGAAGTAATCCGCGAGGAACGTTCTGGAGAATATTTCCGCTTTCGAATTCAACTTCGAACTAGTCCCGCTCTCTTTCTCCTGTTTGCGTAACGGGTCTGTTGGCCAACTACGTCCCGGCGAAAGTTGCACGGTACACCAAGGACCTGGAGCAGCCCCCTTGGGAGTCCACGGGCCGAAGCAATTGCTCTCCACGCGAAAGACTTGCGTTTCATTTCAGTTTCAGTCGTGGTCGTGAAGAAGAGAAACTCCCGCCTGGAAAAGAGGTTATTATTCTGGTTGCGAAACGTTCCGAATTGAGGGGGGGGGAAATAGTAACAGGATAATGCTGGAAGGAAATGCAAACATGTAAAAAGAAACTAAGGTAAGGAGGTGCAATACGAATTTCGTTATTTTGATGAAAGACTTGACGGAGACGTGGTTTAATAAGGAACATCGGGCTTGTCAATTAACGATTTCACTGGAGAGAGCATCGAGTGACATGCGACAGGTACCGTTCTTTTATTGGTCGACATTTATTCGTTCGAGCGCAGTGGCTGGTCCTGAAGGTAGGAATAACAATCCGACAGAATTCATACTTCTGTTATTCGTTCAGGAGTTGTTTCGTTTGTTTCCTTGCGAAGCAGTTGGCTTCGCTGTCACTTTTAATTTTTCGCGACCCAGCGTGCTTCATTGCCCCTCACCTCTCCGCTGCTAGAAAATTTAAATAGAATTTCATCTTTGGTAGAGGCAAACTATGAAAAAATTATGACCGGTTTTGTATAAAATGAAATTAAACCGAATAAAATAAAGTAACGTATACATACATGTATAATATATTCAATAAACAAGTGCACTTAATTATTCATTTAATCGAAACTTGAAGTTCGATGTCGAGTGTCGCCAGACACTGTGCCTGAAACGTCGTCGACTGTCAATTAGTATTTTCCACGTTAAAAAACGAGAAATTTCCTGTGGTGCAAATGCACCGGCATTAACAAAATTTCTAATAACATTTTTAAAACCTCACTATTCTAGATCAACCCGAAGTGATATATTATTATTTCATAAAAGAACGGTACAATTCGTCCAAAATTGAATTGATCTAAAAAATTGAATAACAATTGATACAATTTCTACATTACAGCAAACTGCCAAACTTCTAAAACTGCCTCAACTCGTACGCGTGTGCTCGCTTAGGGAACTTCCTCCAAAAACGAAACTGTCGAACACACCGCGGTTCCAAATTAATTCTACACCGAATGCAAGTGTTTGATTGCGTCCCGGATAAAACCGGCACCCGAGCTGCGGAATAAATTAACGAAGAACAAAATAAAATAAAAGCGAAGGGCTAATCGCGATCCATCCGAGCAGTTCGTCGCTCGTCTGTATTCGTCGTCGAGATCAATTTCTCCCAGAAAAAGGACGAGACCGCCAGTACCGTCTCTTCTTATCGGCCCTCCCGATATCGCGGATGCTGCTACGTTATCGAACCGTTGTCACTTATCTGCGAACCGGCACAAGATACCGGCACCGTGCTTTCCTCCAGGTACTGGGTAAAGATCCTTTCCTCCTGGACTCGAAGTTTCCGCGTAGATTGGCGGGCAGAATCGTACGCGAAACAAGGAGAAGCTTCGATGCTGGCGAAAAGTTACAAGGTCCATTAATGGTAACCAGAAACGCGGTTGGTTGAATGTTCGCGAGATTCTTCGAAAGCCACGCGTGGAAACGTAATGGCGTAGGCCCTTCGAGGTGATCGTAGGTGAAATTCGATTGGGGTCTGCATCGTGTTAATGTACTTTCGACGGGCACGCGGTTTCGTCGCGGAACTTGATTGCAAGTTCGAGGAATGGGAAGTTTGAACCGCCCAACGGTGGCAATAGAGTGGATGCAAACTTATGTACGCTTATTGTATCGGAGTATTTCTTGGATAAACGTTTGCAGATGGAAGAATGAGGGATTTGAATTGGCGTTAAGGAAGAAGGTTAAATTGATAATAATTTAACTCTTGGAAGTTCGTAACGTTATAGGTATATTCCTCGTCAATGGTAAAGTGTTAATAAATGTTGATGCAATAAGTATGGCTTAGGTATAAAAACAGGCGGACGAAAAGCATTGAATTGTTATTTATTATTTTGCACGTTTGGAACGACACGTGAAAAAGTGCTAGTGCGATTAATAATAATAATAATAAGGTAAACGTAACGTTTCAATTACTTCCAAATTAATGATTTTATGATATAAACAATTGCTGATTGCTGTGAACAGATACAGAGTCTCATTACGAACGGTGCGATTAATTGGTACTCTAACTTGCACCGGAACATAAGAATTGCGTGAAAGTAGTGTAAGTAAATAAATATATTTGTCAAATATCATATAATAATAGCAGAACTGTATGTACATCAGTTGCATCTCTTTGCAGCATCTCGTTTTGAATAGTCTCATACACGTACAAGTATTGTCTCATATCGAACTATGGGCAATAAATGTCCGAAAATCTTATGCAAATAAAACAGCACCCAGAAGACGAAGACTTTCTTAATAAAGGTACTAATACAATTTGATAGAACACATAAATTAATTTCGAGAAACAATTAACTCGATCTACCTGCACATTAATTGAGAGGCAGATAGTCAACGAAGTTGCCAGTCCTAAAAATATAATCGTCAAAGTGTATGTTTCTGTATACACCTTCGTTTCGGAGCTCTGAAATAAGTTTGTAGCTCATTTTGGCGTAGCACGTGGATAGAATCGGCCGGAATGCACAGTAGTATCGTGACCGTATTTCTTGTAAGCAGATGTTGCTCGTTTTCTATCGCAGTTCGCGATATTGCGTTCGAAATTTGAATTTCTCTAAAGCGTTCGCATTTACATGTAACAGCAAATACATTACATTACGGATACGTCTCTTCCATTGATGACATCGATTTTTACTGCTGTAATAAAAAGCAACGGTAGTAAATGGAAGTATGCTAAAACGTTTAATAACCTTCCGCGGCTAAGTTAATTTCAATGATATAACTCTGTTCCGGAGTACTGGTAGTTTTGGTAGACATTGTGCAAATGTATCGAAAAGCTGCTTTTCAATTGTATAGCGAACATATTTTTTCACATACTCCGAGCAATTGGCATCTTCAAGCCTCGGGTCGAAAATCTTCTATTTCCTTTTTTCGGTTCCTTTTATATAAAATACTTGATTTGCTTGACATTGTCGAAAGATTAGCGACTCGATAAATTAATTCATTTCACGCGCAATTAAATAGATGTCGGATTAAATCGTCTTGCTTACTCAGTAATGCGATAATAATATTACAATTATTTTGCGTATTTCGCCCGGTCGTGGTCCCGAGAATGGATTTGAATGTCTCGAGACAAACTCAGCAGCTAAATCACGGCCTAACGAGTAACTTAACCAAACCGTGCGCCGGCAATTCGGTGCGAATGTAATGAGTTTCCGCAGTACTTGAAAGTTCAAGCATCCAAAGAACTTCAATTTTGTTACCGTAAATAATGTCGACCCTCAATCTCGCGATGCCAGCTTTTATTTACGCCGGCGTTTCGCAAAGTCCAATTTTGCGACCGGTGTTGCAATAACGATAATAAAACTCGCCGAAATATGTTCCCCGTTCGAATAAAGTAAACCGTGCAGATGGGCAAATTAATTTGCCTGGCTTCTCTACCTCAACGAGTACTTCCAACGACGTTACGTACACAAACGACGAACAGGTAAAAATCGAAACACGGATTACACTTTCCAATTCAACGGACGACGGAGGGAACCTTATTTCAATCGGCTCGAACGTGCGCGCGAGACGTTCCATCAAAATCCTAACAAACACGTCTAACTTCGTCCATTTTTCGCGAACAACCCCACCCACCCTCCGTTCGATCTTTCTCGCGCAACAATGCTCGACCATATCGAAACGACAACCAAGCCCCCTCGTAATTTCCAATCACTCGCTCCGCGCAAATGTATCCCCGTAAACAAATTTCCAACCCGCGAAGGAAATCTATTCTTCTCGTCGATCGTGTCGATTTTCCGCCAGCGACTCCTGCCGAGGCAGACTTCGACGCGTTCCAACCCTTCCCACCCTCGCCGCCGTCGAACATCTCCCGTCTGATTGAGACGACGACGTCGGAAGCGGGACAGCCCACCGGCAACGACGTACGATAAGCAGAGATCGTTTTTCCCCGGAACAGCTATCGATATCTGTGTAGCGTCTATTCGTGGATGGCGCGTGAGTGGAATCAATTGAAAGCACGGGTTGGTAGTGGTTGGCAGCACCGTGTCCAAGTAGAAGTTCCATTAAGCCCGTGGAGATGCACGGCTCTCGTCGTTCACTCGGTTAACCCTAGAACGGGGCGCGTGCACGTGCCGCTAGTTGCAAGACGATCGACTAAGTTTCGGTAGAAACTCCGGATGGGGAGGTTGCCTCCCGAGACAATGACTGGTAATTAAAGCGGAGATGGACTAGGCGATACCGCGAGCTACGAGCGTTGCCGCGTGATATAGATTTGGTGTGCGGGTGTGCGTGCATGGTGTATGTCCGATGATGCGCAATTAGAATTATTGTCAAGCAGTGCACAGATAAGATTGATCAGTCTGGAATATAGTTGCGCTAACGTGGCAGCTGTTCGTAACCTGTTAAAAATACTTTGGTTCTTCTTTCATTGCATCGCTGGATACAATCCTGGTATCGATAATAAACGAGTTACGCTTACTCTCCTACCTATTCGATGGTAGCGTCTATCGACGCCAGAAGTATCGATCAAAAAGAAGTAAATGATGATTCACAGGTTTCTTGCTTGAAAATTGGTAATTTGTCTGGCGTATTTTGTATTATAGAATAACGTACAGTTCCGCGGTTTCTGACCGTCGAATTAAGGCCGCTAAATTATTTAGAACTCCGCACGCGTAAGTGTAATAACTTGTGCGACCATCGAAAGCTTTAAGGCACTGGCCGTGCACGTAAAGCATCGATGTAAAGTACTAACGGTTGGAATAATCGCGCACCCGGGGATAGGATATAATTTCTTCGTCACCATTCGGGACTTTCTGCAACGAGAAGTCCGTATTGCTCGAGATGCACAGAAGGTATTGTTTGCTCGTACCCGCGGACACCGTCGTATAATCGCCGCTGTTTCGACGACAATTATCTGTCAGGCACTTTCAGCAAGAGCACCGGAGCAAATCGGCGTCGCAGCCGAGAAACACGACTGTACCTGCGTTTGAATGTACTCTGTAATGACGATGTAACGCGATCTTCTTACCGTGGAAAAATAGATATCAGTTTCTTCAGGGCGACCGAGGCGAGATCGTATAATATGTGATAAACTGTATTCGTTCGAGAATGATTTAACCGCGGTCACGCGACAGTTTTCTATAATCCTCTGCTTTGTAGACGATTCAAGCGAGTATGCACTGAATAGGATGAAACGCAGATCCGCTAGACACAGCAGGGAAAGCTTGAAGTTGAATTGAAGATTGCAAAGAACTGGAACAATGGAAGGAAAACAAAGTACAGAATGGAATAAAAGCAAAAGCGATGCAAGGAAAATACACCGGCTGACGAAAGTTTGAAGGGATTAGAACGAGGTAGGTATAGAAGGGCAGCAAGTGCAACGAAGATTTTACTGTACGGAACTAACACCAGCGGGGGAAACGGTATGAAAAATATGAGGTGTTAAATAAAGAACGTGAAAGACTTGGAAAATATTATAGAAAGCAAAAAGGGGAAAAAAGATGCTGCCCACCGCGGGCAAACTATGAGGGAAGCTAGGAATCTCTATGAAAAAGGGCCAACCGAAAATACGAAGGAGCGCGTAACAACGGCGTTAATTAACGCGACTGTAGTGTAAACCGGAACGAGAACATCCTGGTGAAAAGAAAAATATTAAACAACGAATACCGACAAGTGTAGCAATCTTATCAAGGAAGACGCGAAAAGGTGAAAAAGAAGGAAACACGCGAAAATGCACGAAGCAAGAAAACGAAGAAAGAATGAAAAAAGGGTGAAGCGATTCCAAGGACCACCGAGCTGGCCAGGGAACAAAGCAAGAAAAGTTCAGCAGAAACTGAGGATAGAATTAAGAAAAGACCGCGGGGTAAGGAAGCAGGAGCAAAATGGAGCAAGGGTGGTGTAAAGGATGGTGTTGGTGGCACGACGAAGAAAATCGTGAGGGGAAAATGCTTCGCGAACCGGATAGAGAGGCAGGGCATTGGTTGGCCGACACGTGACTGGAATATTTTGATCGGGTTGCCGGCTGTTCGCGTTTCTACTTCGAATGTCGACCGATGTTCGTTCAGCCGACACTGCACAGCCTCGATGTTCACACGCGTCACGAAACCGGGATGGAATCAGAGCCCGCAGTACGACCTGTATCAGTGCAAACGTTAAGCTAAACCGAACGAAGATCGCGAATAATGCGAGAAGGATAACGGAGACGTTCAATTTTTTTCTGTGCTGGCAGTGTTCACGGATATGCTTACGGTTCGCAGGGGATTCTTTTCAGGTGAACACGTGGAGGAGCCCGGTGCGGGATTCCGCACTGAATGAGAATCGAAGAGACTCGTTGTTCCTGTTTAGACTTCGTGCGCTAAGAATCCTTTTTTAGGACTTTTTTAGTGCTAAGATGTTGCAATACGATTGGACGAAAGTAGTGGGGCGCAATAGTAAAGCGTAAAATGGAAGATAGTCTTTCATGTAGTATTTAATGAAGCACCGAAATTATTCGATTGTTCCTATTGGAGAAATAAATTGGAAAAATCTGTCGAAAAGAGCGTGGTGAAAGAATGTCGTGTTAGAAAGAGAATATTTGAATAATATCCAAGCCTGAAAATCGTAGACATCGAGTAGTTTCCCCCTTCGTATCATCGATAATAAGCTTTAATTGGAAAGTTCCGAAATTGCATTATCGATGGTATTATCTACTGAAACATAAATGACTAGCATGAGATCACTGAGTACTTTACTAAATAAATATTGATCTAGTCGAACGAATACTTTCGTATGTCTTGAGATATGCATCGACTGCTAACTTTAATTTTAAACCGTGCACTCTTAGTAACTGCTTAACAGATTTTACGATAACGCGGTAGGTCGAGGTTGCTGCGAGAAAACATAGTACGCGAAGTGTTAAACATCTATGTAAGTTTGAAATATCGAAGGAAGCGGGGAACGTATGTTCCTTCGGTTAACTCGGAAAATTCGACAAACTACTCCCGGGATCGTCTTACTCAAAGGTACAACTACGTACATCAGTGAGAGTTTACGAAATGAAATATAAAGCCGGAAGTGAGAAAGCGAAGGCGGAAAATAAAATACCGCAGTCTGAAATTGAATAAAATGTTTGATCTTACACGCAACTGTTGTATATTGATGGAAAGCATGAAATTAAGGGCGCAGAAAATAGTACGAAGAGATGCCTGTACGGGTATAGTCGAATATTCTTCTACGAAACTCTTGTATAGATATAGGTTTCTATTTTTGGTATGGATGGACCGAAATTTAACGAGGATTTTTATAAACTATACATATAGACTTCAACAATGTTTACGAAAAATATTAGGCCAAAAATATTTTCGTACCGTCAACGTTTTAAAGTTTTAAAATGTCTTCCATGGAATAGATACGTAACTCTCAATTAATAATTCTACTGAAGAATGAATTAGGAATTCGTGTTACGGACATCTGTATTGCGAGGGTGCGTTCCTACGCGGAGCCGAACAGTTCAGTCACACTACCAAGCCCAAGCAAAAAAGCTTCCAGCCTTTCAACTCTCGCGCAAAACCTACAAAAGGGAGGAATTTACGAGCGAAGTTGCATTCGTCGTTCAACTTCTAAAAATTAATTTCCCTGAGAATATCGAAGTTCGCAAATTGAATTCTACAAGTTATGTATTCGTAACGACAAACTGAATGTGCTATCGCTGGTACCATAAGGATGAACCTCGAATACGAACACGATTTTTATATTAATATTCTCCTCTACCATTCCATTAACATTTCTCACCGTCGAAAAGTAAGCTACTCTTTTTAGTAATACACAAATCACAATAGTAACGAAACGTATAGGTATACGCGTGCACAGTGTACAACCGCGGATCTAGTACGACTTCTTTCAATTTGAAATACACTTTTCCAAGCGAACAATAGTCGACGCCTTTCCCCGGTTTCTTGGACCACCCTACCTAATAGTTCATTTAACTGAAATGCTCAAACACACCAATGAAAAGTAGCGTATTAAGAAATTCATTCGTGGTCGCGTACCCTTATATTCAACGGTTTCGCACAATACATATCGCCATTGTGCATTGTGCTCCCACGGTGCAAGGTTAATCACTTTTTACGCCGGTTCTTTCAATAGAGAATAATTAAAACGTGAAAGATTGTAGGAAGCAATGCAGCGGGGAACAATACAGCAGAAACGGGAGTGGTGAAAAAATAATCTGCGCGATTCTATTTGACGGCATATATTTTTTGGATTTACTCAACGGCGTTGAAATATAGGGCGATTTTTTTTAAATAAAGGTTCGACGACATTATCTATTAAAACAGAACTGTTACAATTGCTTCGTAATTCGCAAATTCGAGAGTTGAACAAATAACGAAGATTCTGGTTCCCTAATGTCAGTTGCGATCTCTGAATATGTATAATATTGTTGCAACACACTTGCGTGCTTAAAGAGTCACTAAATTTTCGATGAAAAGTTATGAAAATTTAGGCTACTGTAACAACGCGAGAGAAAATCGTTCGAGGGGACCACGACAATATCCACAGAAATTCTCGGGCACGTTCAACGAATCAATTCGTTTCAGTATTCCCGGTTGTGCCTTATTTTTCGTCGTGGATTGGAAATCGCAACGAGCAGGCCGCGTTTAACGCCGCTGCGATATCGATTTCGTGCCTCATAAAGGCGTCCGCCCGTGCCCGATTGCAGGGCAACGGAAACTTAACAGAAACTGTTGAAAGGGCACGAGCCGGTTGTGTAAAGGCAACGGGGAGGGCAGATGCGAGGTGAAGTGTATAGAATGACACGATGAGTGATATAAAAGGCGAGGAAAGATTGAAACGAGCAAGAGGCGTGCGGATGGAACGGGGTAAATAGCTACGAGAGGCAGAGTAGGGTAAAAAGAAGGGTTGAAGAGGCGAGGAGGGCATACAGGGAGGATGATGTATTGAGTCGTAACGCAGTGTGCGCCCGCGTAGAGGTGGCGATGTAATATTTATGGGTGTGTGCGGTTGTATTATTCTGCTTTCAGTGTCCCTTCTTCGTGCTTGGGGGAGTAGGGGCGGAAAGAATTGAACGATGGGCTCGCAGGACGAAAACGTTTGATCTTGCATACTTTTGCTGGACGTTCGACGCTTATTTACATACGTGCCCCCCGCCGCTCTATTTAGATCGTGGATACTTTCCTCGGACCCGCATTTAATTGCATAACATTTGTTGAACGAATATTTTAAATACGGGATGTTAAACAATGTTCGCGTTGGTGGCGGAATTTCGACGAATAGAATACTTTTGAGTTTAATGAGCTCGAGTAAAAGAAGTGCCACACTTCGAGCCAGAGAGGGACTGGAGATGATGCGAAACAGAGGGAAAGAATTGAAAAAAGGTATGAAGCAAATTAGCGAACCCACCATCCGCCCCTCGTGAACTGTCGAATCAAGTGTATTTTCTCTGTCCGAAGTAAGTACTTAATTCCACGCTCGAAGTATGCTCCGGGGACATGGAAACTTTTTCTTGGATGTTCTCTAATCTCTTCTCGTATGGGTTTCTTAGAAGAAAAAAACGCCCCGCTACCCGAAGCGTTGACCAAGCTTCTCGAGGATGCCACCGGTAACCTGTACCCTTTTCTTCTAACCGATTCGTTTACTCTTCTCAACTGCGAGGATTTTTTCAACCTCTTCCCCATTTGAGGAGAACGAGAATAGTGTTACCAGAGTGGAGATAGGTTTAAGCCTTATCGGTCGGTTCATCAGGCTTTTCCCGGCTATGGCAGCCTTAGCGACCTATTGACCGTGGACCTATTGCAGCATCCGCATTCGCTCGAGATTACTTTTACGATTATGGTGGCTCGGGTGGTAATGCGGTTGGATAGTCCATTGCAAATGATTAAGGTGAAAGTTTTCCTCCTTCAGAAACGTTAGATATCTGAGTACCGAGTGTAATGGAACTTATATCAATTGAAATTTTTACGACACCGTAGAACAATGCTTCTTCCTGATATATTTGAGAAATATTAACGTATTGTTGTTATTATTCTTTATAATCAGCATTGACGGTGCACTACTCTGATATTATGCAAACATTATCAAAGCAAATATCGGGGAAATTATGATACTATGTGGGAGAAGAATAATGGCGCCGTATAAATGTGAAACTGTAAGCTGATTAAAAAGAAAACATTATAAATTCAGTGTACAATAAACGCCCGTAAAAATTAATTCTGCAAACCAAGTAATTGATTGGCCCCGTTGAACGGAATTTGCACTCACGATCACGCGACATAAAAATTGATTTTCAATTTTCCTTCCCGTTGTTCTACAACAATTAATTCACGCCGTTGGAACGAGCTACGCTGGCCCCAACGTATCGAATCAGTTTCAAACAAATCGGCTGACGCGCATCGATTGAAGTTGATTCAAAGTCTGACAGGCGCGTGAATAACATCAAAATTTTCGCTACTACCAAATACCGGCACAGATGCAAAATCCATTGTTCCCTTGTTCGAGCGTCGCTCTTTATGTGTTGCGCGAATAAAGCAACAAAATTTTAACGACTAATTTTCAATAGGGCGATCCAAACGTTCGTGTTCCGCTTCACCTGGCCACTTTTAGTCGGCTCGAGTAGCCGATTGGAAACTGGCAAAAATTCTAACGAAAATTTCGTTCGGCGCTCGAGCAAGAAAAGTTAATATGTATATAGCGAGATTTATTATCGAAGAAAACCCTTTTCTAACTTTTAGTAGGGCCCGCGTCGTCTGACGACAAATCAAACGTTTAATTTAATAATGGATACAAACTGCAAAAAATATTGCGGTGAAATTAATTCCTTATTAACCAAGGTATTATATTTATTGTATTAGTATGTATGTGTGAATTGATACACATGTAGTGATAACTTCACTTCGTTTGCCATTGCTACCTATCGTTGTGAAATTCCTCTATATCTTCGATTATATATCATTAACGCGGAACTCTAGTTACTAAACTAATACATACATTAAGTACTTCTACTTGACCACCGTTAATGAAGATGAATGAGCTCGAAGAAGAGTTTCATATTGTTTGAACAACAGCGTCAAGAGTTTTTAAAGGATTGTTACTGTTATTGTTATTGTTATTGACACAGGAGCCTAGTTAGAAATTTCTGTTTACGACCGTAAAGAAAACTGTGATACGAAACGTTCCGGACATTTTCAGATTTTCAATTATATCGCCTATTCGCAGTGGTTGTTTCCCCAAGATACCTTAGATCAACTAGATCTCCGCTACGTTTCCTTAATTACCTTTCACCCTTTCGTTTCATTATTCGTAGCCGTGACGGGCGAACCAAACTTAATCAAAGAGTCCGTATGTTACCCCGGCAAACTGAGGATTTTCTTTTTATGGAAGATTTCAGGATTTTAGGATCCCCCGAGCTGAAGCTCCTTTCATTGAAGTTGTTTCAACTTTTTATTTCGACCAACTTCCTTTACTGCTTCTTTAACTACGATTTTTTAAGCACCGCCCTCTTTCAAATTCCACGTTAGGATTGTAATCAGTTGATAAACTTTTTTAAACCGTTGCGAATCTTGCGAATTAAAAATGTTACCTGTCGTTTCTGTATTGCGAATGGAATAAGATATTCAAAATCTCGTTTAAACTTTGCGAGGATATTATCCTTCATTCTATCTTCCCTCGAGATCCTCGTCTCTAGCCAATGACATTTGTCAGAAGTTCTTACCATTGTTTCTGGAACTTTTAGCTTTCCTTCGCCGCAAAAGAATTAATACAAACACCAAAGTAATATTGAAAGATTCGTGAAAGAAATCATTTTCCTTTTCCTCTTTGTCCTACTATTCAACAGTAGTACAACAAGAACACTGTTGACCCGTGGCACCAGAGAATTTGCGGTTCCACCCTTGTAATTTTATTTATCGCCCGAAGGAACCCTCGTGTCCCCATACAGCCATCAGCAGTCCTCCTTCTTTCGACGATTCTTACTGCACAGCCGGGAACCTTGGCTCTCGCTTATTCTCCCTCGAAACAGCCCCGACAGCCAGTGATTTTCGCGAACAGGTGTCGGTCACATTAGGGAATTACAATGCTGGGGTTGCGAACCGTTAAATTGACGGTTTATTTTACCAAACAAAGGGTTCCGTTTCGCCCCGATTTCAAAGTCGTATTTCTCTTGCCGGTGTACAAGCTCGTTTTATCGCGTTCCCTGCGTAAAATTAAGCACGACCTCGCTTCCTTTCGGTGCTTGTACATTTCTTTTGTTCTACTGCGACGTGGGTAAGTTATAAATGCATAAAACAGGCAGCTTAAATTGATTTTAATGGGACCTTTAAGGTAACCCGCCGAGGATTATTTACGAATCTTCGCTCTTTAAAATATTCCAATTGATAATGAATAATTTGGAATTTAATTTTCCTGTTAAAGGATCGCTGCTCATAATTGATATAGTGTTTTTTTTACACGATAACCTTATTTGTATATAAAATTTTTAATATCTAAAGCCGGGTTGTATATTTAAATGAATTTTTACTGATGTCAAGTAAAAGTAGAGAAATAATCACCTGGAGAACGTTTAATGAAATCGACATTCTTCCAGTAAACGTATCCTGCTGACAACAAGATGCTCAAATTTTATTCTATTCTGTCAGATAACGAAGGACAAAACGTTCATTCTGTTTTTTCGCTTATTGTTGATAACGCTGCACCGACCGTCCATTAATATTTCCGTCAATACAAGCCTTCGTCTTCCACCGATACACGTTTCGACGAAACAAAGTATCGTTCACTTTTTCCCTATTGTGTCACGATCCCGTTCGCAGCCCGTATTGCTTTTACGAGGGTCTATCATTACGCGAGCACTTTATTACAACAAAATGCAGCAGGGGATCGTATAACGTTGAACGAACGCACGCTTCCGCGTGCTTTCGACCCTTGAACGGCTGGCACGTCGTTCTTTGGGCCGGATCGCGACATCGAACACGTCGCAGAATGCGGGAAGACTTTTATTCAAATGCACACGGGATCATCCGTCGACAAATATGTAGCAATCTCGGCTATCCAAAGTCACGCTCGCTCGTCGGAACACTCACGGTTTTATACGCGGCCCTCGGTGCCGCTCAGTTTCACGGTGTTCCCACTATTCTACCGCAAGCGGGGAGCAAAGCCCGCACGGAAGTTACTAGTATTCACGGCAAGAAGCGTACAGCAATGCCGGAGAATCGTGACGATGCTGGGAAATATGCTGGATGGCGGACGGGTAGGATACGTCGAATCGTAAGAGGATCAAACACTTCGATCCCCCTTCGTTTTTCTTGGGGACGACGTAACACCGACACCGACCAGGGTGTACGGGCTGTCAACCGGGCGGGGGATCGTCGACGAAACGATCCTTGGATCGAGCAATGTTTATCAGCGCGAGTAAAGAATTGCTGAGCCGCGGGATTAAAGCAATTCATTCGCTTGAATTTATTTGTACGTGTTCGCGGGATGTACGTTTCTGTTTTATTTACGTCGCAATATTTGCACGGGCGGTGGAAACGTTTCAATCAGAATACGAAACACTCTACGCAACACGGAGGTGTTGTTTGACAGCGAATGTACGATTTAAGAAATAAATATGTATTAATATGCAAAATTCGATACAAATCACGAAATTAATTGTGCACCGATTTGTTAATAAGAATTTGTGAAGAATTTAAGTGAGGACACCAGACTGTGAACAGCCGTGAAGTAATTGCAGGTGTTCGGATATTGGCATCGTTATGAGGCGCGATCGACGTCCGCACGTTTCACCCTCGTCAGACGGGAACGGCTTTGGGAACACCAGATCGGCTAGTTAAAAACCGGCCGGACGATCTAGATAATCAGTCTCAGCCCAACGGGCGTAATTAGAGCGGATCGTTCGAGTTTATTATGTTCCTTTGAGGATCGTAACGAAGTCCTCGGGGCTGCCTAGTGAGCATCTCGATTTGTCTACGTCGTTTCTGGGGGTTTCTTTGACTCCATGGTGCAACGACGATGCCACGTGAATCGTCCATTTACTTGCGTTCGGATAGCGTTTTATTTCGCGCGAGGCGCGTGCTGGATACGGAAGGCGTTGGTCGCAAAAATAAAACGAAAGTTAAGAGAAACGACTGTGCAACAATTTGTAGGGATACGAAGACAGTAGGTGTTGCATGGCAAGTGTCAGGGTAAAGAATAATTCGCGCGTGGGTAACAAAAATGGCACGCTTTAGAATATTTCCCTTTGACAATGCGACGAGAGGAGAGATACTGATGAATATGGATTGCGTCCAAAGTGCGACGAACGCCTGGCAAAGAATTCTCTGGTAATTAAAAGAAATTGAATTCTTACTTTGCCAGGCTTCACCCTGGCTTTTTAATATGCGTGTTTTTAAATTGTGCATAAATAATTTTGCTCAGATGCAGACGTATAATATAAGTTGATTGTATTCCTCTGCCATTAAATAGCAAGAGGAAAATTCTGAGCCCGTTTAAGACGGGATTTAAATGGGGAACAGCATGAAATTTTTAACTGCAATTTATTTATATACCGAAGATATTCCATTGGAATTTCTGCGAACCTTTCGGGCCAAACAAGGATTCCTAATTTTCCCGAGATATGAATATCACGACGGTGCCCCATAAACGTTCGCGGCACGCCAAGCGAAAGTTCCTCCCAAAATTTGAATAATACATTCCGCACTTCCTTAAAAAAAAGTTGTCACACGTTTGGCATATACTCGATGTAGCGAGTTGTTTAAACACGACCCGAATTTCCTGCGGGACTTTCATCTCAAAATCATAGAGATTTGGGTCTTTTGTCAGTCCCGCGTGATCCCGTCGCGTCAGTTTAGCCGTCCCTCGTCACGAAACAACATGGAACAAAGATCCAGAAAGGTTTGGCCGTTCTTTTTAACGATATCCTCCTCCTCTACGACTTTGACTTCTGATTGATGTTCCAAGAAAGTTGGGGCTTCCTGTTGCTTCAACTTTCCCCGGAGCAGATTGGGGGAGACGAGAGAGAGATAGGGAGGAAAGGTTTGACCTCGATACGATAGAAAGAGTCGGTTCCCTCTCGGTTCGTTCGTGCGAACAAACGGGAGAAGGTGTAATTTACCAAGATGCTGGTGGTGCGAATGATTAAACCACGGAAGAATCAGATGGAATTTAATCATATCCGATAGTAGCAAGTATTCGTTTAACGACGAGTGGTATCGGCGGCGGAGATATAAATGAATATCGAAATGCCACAACGCGCGAGGAAAAGAGTATTTCAAGTATTTGAAGGGCCGAGTGAATGTCATGCTTCTTGTTTAATTTATTGTTAATCTTAAATTTTGTTGATCGCTTCTCTATTGCTGAAAAATTATTTTTTCGGCGTGAAGATAATTGTAAGTTACAACGTGTTCGTTTTAGTTGTACAATGTCCGATTTAATCGTGGAAATTCTTACGAAGGGAATCTCGTTTTGGATATAGACATTTTCTGTTTTGTTAATTTTTCGGGGAAAAATCATTCACGGTGAAGCGTTTGCTTAATATAGACAGCCGTACATATACGTATACCTACAGCTTTATGGCATACAGTCGGCGTACATAGAGTACTATATGAAATGCACCACTGGAAAATGAGAAATTCTTGTGCACGGAGAAAGAAATGAGAGCGAGACAAAACTGCATTTCATTGGTACACGATATCACCGGCTTTTCATCAATTGTTGGAAAAAACAAGTTTCTGATATTCGCAAAACGCATTTAAATTAAATCGCGAGCTTAATTTTATTTTTATCTCTCAGCGCGTTTAATGTAATAGAAAATTCTATCATTTACGTGTATAATCATTACTAATATCTTACTAATATCACGCCAATATTCATTATTTATCAGAAAATTGATATCTATTTCTGCCGGGTTCTATAGTATAGTTCTCCGAATCAATGAGTCGCTATTCACCGAGCCGTTCAACGTTTCTGCTTCTGAGGAAATGATTTCAACCTGTTGGGCCGTTGGTGCACCCACATTTTCGTGGAAAACGTATTTCAAAATAATTTTCCCCGCGACAAACTGAAAGTGAGCAAACTTTTTAATCATTTCGTTTTTCGCGAAGTTGCAAACTAATTTAGCTCTTAAGCTATAGCCGAGACTTTTCAAGCTAACTTTCGCGTAACTTCAGCGTAATTGGGTACATTATGTCGAAATTTGGCAAGTCGTTGTTGTTTCGCGTCCGTCGACTTACCGGGCTACCCCTCGCCCAGTCTGCCCTATTTATATTCCCGTTTACTTCCGTGTAAAGGCTAGCAATTCGTGTCGCGTATACGCTGTCTTAAAATTGCGATTATGAATATTCAATTTCGGCCGGAATAATTCCGGAAGTTCCACCGCTGGCATTAAAGATGCAACGAAATGCTAAGCGTTGCAAAACATAACCCTGTCCCCGTCGTTCCGACATTATGCATTGTTTATTCGTTAATGCAGTCGCGTTTCCGGTACGAAAAGGATGCACAGGATTTACTTACCTTGCAATTAGTACGATGGACGGCGTCGCTGAAATTATTGAATATGCACTGCTCACGAGGCATCGCGGACCTTCTTCGTGATTCTATTCTACTGTCCCGCTATTGAAATCGCATTTATAACTCGCGATCTTACTTTTCCGTTGATGATAAAGCGCGAGGGAAACGTGTATTTTAAATACTGAAAATTTGCAGGAAATGCGAGAGTGTTGCGTATAATCTTATTCGCAAGAGCATTCTTCATTCAACGCGCACACGTATGCATGTAATAATATAAATAATTTAAAATTTATAGATTTATTCACGGATAAAAACGGATTGGTCCACGGTGCAACGGTGTAATAGGTAATAACGAATTGATCTAGCCTCTATCTTCGAATACTTTCAAAAATATTTTCCGCGTCTTCAACGTAAACACCAGGATCACGAGCTATGTTATACAGCGAATACAACAATCGAGCACGATAATTGCCGAAACTCGGTCGAAATCATCTCGGCATTCGTATATTTTCAATTTACAAACTGAACCAAAGGAATCGATCAAAACTTTGAACGAAAGCAGCGGAATGTTTCTCGGTGTTCGTGCAGCGCGCAGCGTACAGCCTCTCGCAGATGCGTGGACCGCTAATTAATTTCGTTTACCCTTCCAAACGAGGTTCTCTCGCCACTCGGATAACGCAGATCGATCCGTGGCCATCGATTGCTCGCGATGCTCCGCTTGCACCGTGGCGAAATCGAACGCGATATTGTTTTTCGTCGATCGAAGGGGTGTTGAACGCTGTCGTTTCCATTTGAACCGGCCCTTCGTCTTCCCGTGCAATTCCGCGCATAAATCGCATCGTTTTTCAACCGGGACCGGCGCAACCGAAACGAATACGGCCGTCTAATATGTTTAATGGCAGCCGCGATGCCATTCAATACAGCGTAATGCAGCGGGGCGCAATATAGTGGTGGAGGAGGCAATACGGGCAGCCGGTCGATTTCAGCATAATCTCGCTCGAGTCGTAACAGTTTCCGCGGAGGAGAAAGAAAAAAAAAACGCGTAACGTTTATTGCGCTCCGTTTAGCGATGCTGCGCTGTCTCTTCGTGAATGGAGAAACGACCGGTCACGCTGGGTACATAGGTCGCGCGAGCAAATTAGATAAATTTATGCGCGTTAAGGGAGAATTTGTAGAAAACGTGGTCGTTTGCTTCCAGGGAATTCCATTCGGGTTGCAGTTTTTGGCGAAAGGGGTGAAATATCTGTAGGGGGAAATAGGTTTTATATGTGAATTCACTGCATCTTTAAGCGTCCCACTTTTGGCAGCATCCCTCTTTCTGAACAGTGTCCGCTTAGTGGATTGCGCGTATACGGGGTCGCAGTTGGTAATTAACTATTAGGATTAACGTAGGGAAGCGTGATACAGAAATGGTGTATGGCTCCTTGTTAATAGGGGTTAATGCACGGGTATACAATAGTAGATATGCGAATAGAAAATGAATGTTAAATAACACGCGAATACAGGAGTATTATTGAGAAGGTTTGTTAAAGACAATTGGTTCGGTATTTTCTAAGTTTTTACAGTTCCAGATAATCGAGGAAAAAGTTTAATAGGGGCAGTTATGGAAACTGCACGCTTAGGCAGCAATGCGAAATTACACATATTGAAGGCAGGTTAATTAACAAGAAATAATTTTAATGCCCAATAAAGCAGCCGACAAGGCTGGAATTCATTTCAGCGCGTGTATTCATTTAAAAGGTAATTCGCATAATTGATGCTATAACGTTACAGTGTTTCTATCGTGAAGGCAAACGATACACGTATTCGCATTCATGGAGATTTTCCTGCAATTATAGAAATGTAGTTTAGACGAGCAACGGTCGTTAAGATGCATTGAGTATTTAGCAATAAGTTGCAACGTGTAACGTTACATTTTCAAAATTATATATTTCCTGTTCATTGCTCTGTTTAACCGCACGAAACCAAGCAGTTTTATTATAGACCATTCTAACATATTCTAGTCATTCCCAAAAATTAAAATTCTCGCGGAACAAATTTCAAATCAATATAAATTACAAAGGAAATATAAATAAGAAACGTCTTGCACTTCACTGTCCTAGGCATAAATAAATTGACGAGAATCAAAGGAACAATTGAGCCGCGTGCTATAGCCGAACGGACGGAATTCGAGATGTTCGCTTCCGGGAGCTCAATAACATAAATTTAACAGGCAAGTATACGGATCAGCAACATTTATACGTGTGTCCGTCGAGTGTCGTAAGGTTTCTCAGAATCGAATCGGTTCTAAAACTGTGCTGCTGCGTGAACTTGAAGCAATTCCATGGAATTGGCCTGGATTAAAAGCCTGTTCGGCGTTTAATCGATGGAAAATAGCTTGGAGCGATGCTTTAGTGGCCTTACACGTTCAACGTTGGTATCGCTAATTTCGTTTTCCTCTCCCAGCACAAATTGCTTCGTATTATCCGTATAAAAATTCTGCTCCATTGGTAGTGCATTTCTCTCGGAGCTGACATATAGTCAATAGAAATTTAACAAGAGAAATATTGATTACGTAATTTTTCCATATATTTTTTCAACCTCTGTATTTTCTGTTTCGATATACAGTTATCTTAAATGTTCGCGCAATACCGTTGAAAATAAAATGGCTAGCATAGGTAACTGGTCATTTGAAAATCTAATACGGTATTCGCATTCGTGGTCATCCGGGATATTAATTTTTAACTGATATGCAATGAAACATTTGAATTGTACCACGAAACGGTTTATGCGAACAATTACGAAGATCAATTTACATTTTCTGTCAAACGCGTTGCGAAGCTTAATAATTAACAACAGCTAATGAACCTCTGGCCGTGCTCAACATTGAAATACAGCATCGAATTTAGAACATAGCTTCGCATAGCGGAATCGAAAAACATAGCTGCATAATATTTTCACGCTTCGATTATGGGCGCCCTATATTCTGCTTTTCACGAAGCAATGTCTTCCACAATCGAATAAACCAGCAAATGCAGTAAAGTAATAAATAGTAATGCCGTCGTCGAGAGTTTGTATCCCGGTTCACGTGAATCGACAATTGCAACGATAATTACGGTGCCCATACATTTTGCACTTAACTGAATAATTTACAAATTATACGTATCAACGATATATGTACCTTTTATATCAACGTTCGTAACCAAGTGCATTAGAAACGTATTTGGGAATTTGCATCTCGCCAATTTATTTCTGGCGTCCCGAATATTCCGCTACGTTCTATTTGATGTCTGTTCTCGTAATAAATGAATACAACTACGAAACAACACGCGACGAAAGTAATGTATAGTATAAATAATGAAGGAAAAAAGAGGATGAGGAATATACGGACGTATTAATCCGAATTATTATGGACGTGATTATCCTGAATTTTGACTAATGAATCAAGGAAGAAAAATACTTCATCTACTCTTACTTAACTATATAATTAACAATGCATGATGCCAGGATTGTTGGGCGAAAAAATACGAATCTACCGTAATTGAAGGGATAAATAAGGGACTTTGTTAGGCGAAGATATGAATCATTGAAGAATCCATTTGACTGGCTTCACCATGGCGAAGCACAATGGTCCGTTAAAAACCGTGAAAACTGTCCTCATTAAGTATTGCCTTGGGGCGACATAATGGCCTTTAACCACGTTGCGTGCTTTCACTCACTTTCGTGTATTATACGTCGTCGATTAAACAGACATTTAAATTTGCGACAAGCCAATATTGCTGATTACATGTTCCGTTAAAATACAAAATAATATATGTTAAAATGAAATATTACGAGAACTATAGAATTGCAATATTTTTCACTGTATTTGAACAATTTCCTTCGACGTATATAATTGTTAATTTAAAATTTACGCAATTCATTTGCTGCAGAAATCATTAATTAATATTAAAAATATGGTCAAATTATTTGCCCAACGGGAATCTATGTTTCGCATTGATAATTTACACGTGTGCATGTTACATTGCAATATAACGAATTAATTATCTCAAACACACAATTAAGCATTATTCCCTTTTTTCGCAAAAAGCCTGGCTCAGTCAGCAAAGTATGTCCACGTTATTCTGCAGTATTCTAAGCAGTCTGTAATTTATGCTGTATCATATTTAACTGGGCGAAGGTGAATACGTGCCTTTATTCATAGCGATATTGATGAAGAATCGTTTTATCGACATCTATAAATTGCAAAGTGTGCCCATTCTTTCCTATTTTTGAATCGAAATCGCTAGGAGAATGAAATGCTATTCATGAGAATTTGAGTTAACGGAAACATAAATCAAAGCACACGAAGTAACTTCATCGTACTTTTGAAATATTCATGCACACGTTACACAAGTAATAAATAAATAGAACTCTA
Source organism: Nomada fucata (assembly GCA_948146005.1). Lineage (NCBI taxonomy): Eukaryota > Metazoa > Arthropoda > Insecta > Hymenoptera > Apidae > Nomada > Nomada fucata. Next base: position 7,658,261 of record OX411275.1, on the reverse strand, counting down.
TTCGGCGAAAAATCTTGCACGTCTGTACATTTCTACGCAGCGTGCACGTAAGAATTTCTTTTCATGAATCTCTTTAATTTCCATGAATTTCTTCAACGCGTTCCACTTCTGTGGGTATTAAAAAATGACATTTCTACCTATCGACGTCGCTCCTTTCCTTCAGTTTACACTTCAATCGCGCATTTACTCCACCTTTTAAGGTCCCCTTAAATACTCTCCTCATTTTCCACGAAACTCTTGCAGCGTTTCCTCTATAATTCAAACGGGGGAGTTTTTCCTCGCAATTAACTGCACGGTGCTTGCTTGTCAAATTTTTGCATGGACAATTGAACGGACGGGAAGTTAGAAATTAGGAAATCGTACGAAATTAGTTGGCATCCTCTTCTGACTTCTGCCGGGGTCGTGCATTTTGAAGGAATTCCAAGAAGTCCAAAGCTGTCGTTCTGAAGGGAGATAGAAAAACCTGATGGCCCCTAAAAACAAGAGTAATTATCATTGCACTAAGCGTTTCCCGTCACCGGCTAAAAACTCGCCACCAATCACGGCTGGCCACTTTTAACGCAATTATCCATCGCAACCCCTCAAACGTTTTATTCTCAACTTACCTTGGACATCTCCACCCCAAGAAACACAAATATCCTTATCTCCTCTGCTTCTTCCCTCGTTGTCCCACTTCGCGTCGTTGAATCCTGCATTTCAGCTCCTTAGCCCAAGCTATTTCGTAGATAGGGACTAGTTAAGTTTCACACGGTGGGTCAAATACTGTCTCGTATCAAATTAAACGAAGGTAGTACACTTGCTCGGAGTATTTCAACGAATGCTTGTTAAATGTAAAAAGTATTATATATTCTTAAACTAAAATGATCAGGCAGAGAAACAGAATGGTCGAACCGTATTTCATATTTATTCGCACAGCTATAGAATAATGTCGTTCCTTTCGAATGGAAGATTCCTGACGATCGTTCGCGTGAAAATAAGAAGCACGTATTTTTCAGTACGTCTATCATAAATATTCATAATCTAATCACGGACCAAAGAATATTGCCTTCGTTTTCTTCAAATTAACCCGCCGGAAGATTGCACAACTCGAAAATCCGTAACCTACTTCGAAACTTTTTGCTTCGTAAAACACAGCAACGGAGCACAATAAGAGAAACGAACGCCACGACCATATTCCCGGTTCGTGGACATCCACGGCGTGAGCAGAACTAATTAAACCGCTCGCATGAGGGGACAAGTCGGACCCAAAGTTCTCGCTAATTCGCCGAAATCTATACTCGATTTTCCCGGGGAACATTCGGTCCAGAGCCCGAAAATTTTCATCCCGAAACCATCGCGAACGTTTCGTCCAACGAAACACGGAACAACAACACTACGCGAGCTTGTAAAGTCGAACATCATTATGCAAAGTTCATTAAAAGCGATTCCCCACTCCGGCCGAATTCCACCCGTAAACCGGTCCCCGTCGGTAGCACCGCAGGAGGAGTAACCTTCCAGTCGCGGCATTAAACTTGTCCAACTTCATCCCCTGCCCCATTGCCGCTCTTCTTCCCCCCGCAACGTCGGCCGTGACTATGGTTAAAAAGTTCCGGGCAGCTTTATCCGTTCCACCTCTGCCTGTTCTTCTTTTCGGTCCACGTGGCCCTGTTTTGCCTCCCGACCGTCTGTCGTCCCATTTTTCTCCTCCACTCCGTGCTCGCGCAATCTTCTAACACTCCTTTCTTTTCCTTTTTGTTTCTTCTTTTTTTTTTTGTTCTTCGTCGATGCCTCTTGGCCAACTCTTCCGTTTTCCTGGCGGCGAACGACGCGGCGTTGGCGCACGATTTAACCGATCTCATCGACCGTCCACGGATGAATCGATGACCGTTTAATTAAAGCCGCGGCGAAATTGGAGCGTTACTTTGGGGAAAGAATTTTTGCCTGCCCTTTTTTTCAGTATTACGCAGGGATACTGGTTGGACGGTGGTTTTCAAGTGGTTCGATAAGCGTTCAGGTAATTAATGAGGACCCGCCCGGGTTCGTTAAATCGATACCTCGATGGGATGGTAATTTTTCTTTGCATACGCAGGACAATTTCTTTTTTTTTTTACTTTGTCCCTTTATTTGTTTCCCTGCCCTCGTTTCAGATATCCGCGGCAGGATGTCCGCAGCTCTGATTCTTCGTTACATAATTTCGCAGAGAGCGAGGTTTAATCATTTACGCCGCGCTACCTGTCTCCGTTGATTATTTAATGCAGTACCGCGGGAATGCCGGCCGTTTTCTCCATTCTATTCGTTCCGGATGAAACTCGGCGTTCGTTAAAAATCTTCTCGCTCTTTCCATACGTGGACGAGTGTAACGTCCATCTTAATTACAGTTACGAATCGGCTGAGCATCGGAACTGCTTCGAATAAACTGAATCGTTACGTCGTATTTCGCAAGAACCGACTATTTCTCGCGTTCACCGTGACACGCGTTACCGTTGCGGAGAATGCGCTTCCTTTATCGCGGTTAAATAACATACCAGGCATTCGAGAGTGTTTAATAGAAAAGACCATAGCGGACCGATCATTACGCGGTTCTCGCATTCCACGCCAGTGTTCCGGGGCCGTTGAAACTTGGTCGAGTTTATGCTGTCCACTCTGGCTTGCAGCTTAATTATTAGATAAAGTTGATAGCGTCGGTGGATGCAGTGGAACTGGCGGTTTCACAGAGCTATCCGCAGAATTAGACGGGTTTCAAGGTTGTCCGTAATAATTCACGGAGGGCCTGGCGGAGATAAGGGTGTTTAACGGGGCGATGTTAGACTGACGAACGTCAATATCGGACGGTTGAAGTATCGTTGTTTATATTTGGACTGTAGGATTTTACGAACGAACTTGCTTCCGTATCACGCTCGATCTCGTCATTGAACTGAACGTGTCGATCTTTCTCAACGTGTCGGGAATAAATACGACTTTCACAAAGCATTGAATTCGCGAAGCATTGGTCGTTCATTGACGTTGTCAGCCAGTGAAAGGAAAGTGTAGTGGGTCGTTAAACGCGATCACACTAATACATTCGAATATTCTTCCCTGGCCGTTTAAAGCGCTGCATTGACTATCATGTAAACAAGTGAACAGGTTCAACTATTAGAGAAAATTACAATTAAACAAGGCACGAGTCGCAATTGTACTACCACCACTTTGTAGTGTCCATTGAACGTGAATAAAAATTTCGAAGCAGGCAAGAGAGTATGCAAACAGTTCAAAGGGAAAGGCATATCTGCCTTGGGAGAATAAATTGCAGAAAAATTCGAACAAGAAGAGGGCGTTTAAAATATAATTGAACGATAAAATCCGGCTGAACGAACGATTCGCGTCGGCACGCAACAAATTCCACAACGTCGGAACGTGTAAGTTGATTCGAAGATCGCTGATCGAAACGTGAAAAGGATTCGCGCGAAGCGGGTTCGTTAAAAAGGAAACGCATTCGAAGGGGAAAAAGGACGACCACCGGGAAACATCGTTTCGAAGTTTCGCGTCCGGTCGACGGTGAAACGAAATTTTTCGGTTTCGACGTCGCGCTGGTTAATCAACCAGCGGCACAGCCGTCGCAACGGGCGGCGGCGTCGAAACAATTTTAATTGGCCAGTTTATCGTTTACGCCGAAACGTAATGTACCTATCGCGCACCACAACGAAGAACGTAACGGGCTTCACGATATCCGCAAGACCACAGCTCAAACAAAGTCTCGCGCGTCTGGCAACCCGAGGGGCAAGAACTGAAATGAAATACACCGATCTATGTAAATTCAAATGCGTCTGGCCGCATACAAAATGCGCAATTAAAATGTATTGTACGCGCATCGCAACAGGAGGGAACGCCAACCGAATCCCCAATTGCTCGCGTTAAAATTGTTCGGCCGTATCTCCCTCGCGACGTTTTCGTCGAACGAGAAAATTCGATCGAGACGTCCGCGTTGAACGTCAAAGGAAAATGTCCCGACGGAAGAGCAACAAAACACCGATGTCGCGTAGGCAACAAAGGAACTCCGTGCCCCCGAAGCGGCGTGAAAAGTGGAAAACATCGAGCCCCGGGTACCCGGCGAGGATTCGCGAATGAAACGGCACGCGAGCGTTCCACGTCGACGGAGTAAATACGTGTTAACTGAACCGCAACTTTTATTCAAATAGCACGAGGCACGGCTATGTAAGAAGCTGATTCGTGACTCGAATCTTGCCGCCTCGGAACCGAAGGAACCGCTGCAGGCTTGTCCAGAAGGAAGGATCCAAGGGGAGCGACCCGAAAGACGAAAGAACACGTAGCCGCCTGTAGGCGTGGAATACGTGACGTGCTCGCTCATGTTCAATAGAGAAAGGATTGATTCCAATACCGAGTTAGGAGGCACGATGGATAATCATCCCCAGACCTTAATTGGTAAAACAGTAGTCGCTAATTCTAGAAGCAACAGATGTTCCCAAGACCAATATTCGTACCAAGCAAACTTCAATTACTACGGTTCGTTCTCCGTGTTGGACAGTAAAAAACGACAAGAATTGCGGAATTAACTGGGTTAAATGCAGTCTGCCGGAAATTATTGCGATTCGAAGAGAAACAGATATTTCCAGGATCGATATTTGAATCAAATAATTATTGTGCTGCAATTATTGTGATTCAGCTCGTATAATAATCGTTATAGGAGGTACTGGAACAAATAGAATTCGTCCAGAATTATTGTAGAATTGAACAAATGGAACTCTGCTACTATGTCCTCTTTGAAAATTGAGGGACCTACGATTTGTTGGTCGCGATACTTGGTGGTCGTACGATCTCCGTGTGGTCGAGGACAAAGCTCGCGATGCTCGTGCTCGATTGCCCGAACCCTGTTTAGTTGAATAAACGGGGAACAGCGAAAAAGTCAGGTGCGCAGCGGCAAACTGAAAACACTGCCGATCCTTTATTTCGTTCAATGTATCCTGCGGCCTATGCTGTTTAATTATACTTTAATTAAAATCCACGTACACCGCCCATGGGAAACTTTCAGAAGTTAATCCCCGCAGAGTTAGCAATACTTTCATATTAGCGAGCCACCCGACCGTTCCGCAGACATTAAAATAAAACGAGTTAATTTCATTATGGCACTGGTGTTCCCCATCGTGGCTGCCCCCGCCGTTCTTTCTCGTTTTGGCCTACGGCGAATCGTGCATTCGTGATCTTATAACAAAAAAAAAAAAGAGAAAACGACCGTCGACTACCTTCGTTCTTTATTGGCTTCCAAAATAAGCAACGAGTTAGAAATAAATCTCACCTGATATTACACGACGAAAGATTTGTAGCAATTCGAAATTGTCAATTACAAATACTCCGCCACAGCATTTTTTTTTTTCTATTCGATTCATACGAAACGTTTTATTCGAAGTTACGTATTTTCACCTACGTCTGAAAATGTTTTGCTCGATTCGTAAATTAATATTTGTAGGGGTGGTAGAGAGGAGATATTTTAACGCATGTAACATTGTTAATTACTGTTCCATAGTAAACACTGATTTTAGTCACAAGTTTCGTCAGTGTTGCGCGCTGAGACACGTGCGAACTTTCTTTACACGCGACTCCGCATTTCTAATGGAAAATTGTGTACGAAAGTACCGACCGATACGAACGGCCAAAAATTTCGCCCAATTAACACGCGATGTTAAGTGATCGATGGAAACAGAAGGGGTTTGCACGCGGCTTGGCAGTAATGCGTTACCGTAGCAGAACATGAATGTGGTGTTGCGCCCATCGTGATATCGGATCGTGTGTTTCAGATGACAGCAATGTCGAGGCAGAAGTACGCGAACCGCAGCAGCGGGAACAGATAAGGAAGGGAGGAGCCACGCGTTGGGCAACCATGTGTAGTGTCATGTGGCTCCTTCGGCTCCTAACGACTTGCTGCCTCGTTTACCTGTCGGCGTCCGACTCTCATACAGGTGAGTACATACGATTCAACCGCTATGGAATTCGGCAACGCTGCGTGTAATTCTGTAGGCGTTCGATTATTAGAGCTGATGCGTTTAATTATTCAGCGTTTGTTACATATTTGTTAACGAATACGATGCCAGAGGTATTGTAGGTAGTTCTGCTTCGTGTACCTGTATGTAGTACAGTATCGTTAAATTATTATGGAATAAAATGCAGCTACAGAAAGGGACAAAAGTATACGCACAGTCTCAGAATTTATATAATAAGGAAACGACTGTACAAGCACAATGTTTTATTAGTTATTGTAAATTGCTGAACAATGCAACTAAATTCTGAACTCGAATTATTTTATTGCCAATGTCTACACTTATACTTTTCGGTTGGTACATTAAAAGCATATAGGGGTAGGTGAATATCACTTCCAAGGATAGTGTAATAACTTATCTTTAATTAGTAGTGTATTTGAAATGTGAACAGTAAAATTAAAGTGCAGAAAGTAAAATAGTTTGTCAGTTAAACACCCTACTTATTAATTAATAATATGCAGGTCCGAATACCTGAGAGAAAGACCACAAAATATAGTTGCATCAATAACAGAGTATCATCAAACTTGATAAAAATCTCTTTTAAAAGATAATACAAATATGACAAATACGTCTAGCCTGAAATAATAACATCGTGCATCGTTGCTGCGATCGCGTTTTATTTGTAATGTGTTTGCCACATTTAACCCATCCGCTCGCGAAGCGGAGTTAACTGTGGAATCACTATTTCACGAATGGCGTAATCAAAATTCATTATGCGAAACCATCGGAACGCGTGACAGAAGCTTGCATAATAGGGTAATCATGGCTCAATTGAAAAGATCAGGGATCCTCCAGTGATTCAGAGTTCCGTTTGACATTCGTGTAACACGCGAGCGCGTTCGTGTCCTGTCATTAATTAACACAGAATGACATAAAAGACCCATGGCGGATCACATCAGTAGTATCGAGTCATTGAAATCGTTAAAATAGCTACCTGATAAAGTGCGGATGCCATAGAATCAACTGTAACAACACCCCTGGGTAAAATTTCTTCATAAATGTATGCATGTATATGCATAAAATTCTACCTAGACAGATGTAGAGTTTGCCTGTCAAATTTGAACATAGTAAAATATTTATTTTGAAGCCAATCGTTATAAAGGATAATTGAATTCCATATCGGATGCACCTGTCTTAGTTTAGGAGTCAACCTAATTAATTGGGGACACTCGAATCGTCGCTGTGAAAGATCAGCGTCACATTCTTTATTGCACAATCCTACGTCGATATTTTTCTACGGTCTAATCCCCCGCGCCCATCGAACAATAAAACAAGAGCGATCTCCGAAGTTTATCTGCACTTTTCAATCAACAGAAAAAAAAAAAATCTGCGCCCGCTCGTACGCGTATACACGGCTGTATATATTCGTACTGTACCATCAAAGTATTGTTCTGTACACCTCGATTTATATCGCTCCGTGGCTCTTTTTCGCCGCCGCTTCGCATCATAAATCCGACCGATCATTTCGATCCCCTGAAATATCAAGAGGGCAACAAAAATGAAAATTGTCGCCGCGGCCTGTAATGCGATACGTTGCGCAAACCAAGCGGCATCTCACTTCCGATCCTGAAAAATCAATTCGATTATTCCGCGGAGAATTCATCCTTTTCGTTCAAGACGTCTTCCACGGTTTCCTATTAATTTCTGCTCGACGATTCGGTTCGTTGCATAAATCAATAATAAAATGACGCGGAACCGAGGAAGAAATCTTGGTGCGCGTGTGACCTTACGGACGAAATCTGACATCTGATTCTCTGCCGTAAATTCTGTCTGGTGCGATGGTCCCGAAGTAAATCAGCGGAGGCCAGTACGTTGCGTCGCGCAGCGTGACAGGTTTAATTAAGAAACGAATTGCGCGAAAGCGTCGCAGCCGCGACACGTGTCTGACGTGAGACGTACGCCACGTTTGATAAGACTCCGTTAAATGTACCGCGGTATTATAATAATGTCTATCGAATCCAGATCGGGCACCGTTATAAACCAGAGACGCGGAAACTATGGAAATTCGCGGACGTCGACGGCAGCGGGGTTCAATGCGACCGTTTAATTAGTGTGCGAGTAGACACGGCGTTTATCGTCGAGTGCAATTGGCTCGCACTGGCTGATCTAAAATTTAACAATTCTGTCTTACGGTGACGCGCCGATCGGCGTGCTGACGAGATACTATTAACCCTGGTGCTCTTAAGGTGGTAGTTCGTTGAACCCATCAGTCGACGAAATTTTAAGTAGAACCAGCCTTTGTGTAAAAAATTTGCTATTACACTTAATTACGTATCGATTGTCGCGTACATCCTCGAGTTCGTGTAATATTCTGTTCGCTGTATGTTAAACGGAAAGGAACCTGGGCAAATAGTAAATCGATATTTCTTTGGTTCATTTCGTCCGATCCAATTCGAATTCGCTTCACTCGGTGTGGATCTCTTTTCTATTTAGTTGGATAATATTATACCGTGAAGGCAGAACAAAATTAATCTTCGATTGGGTTAGTATTGCGAAATACTCGATATCGAAACAGTAATCGATGGAACAGTGTTTGTCTGAACACTGATGAGCAGGTTCGAAAATTTCCGATGCAAGAAAATATTGTAACATTTTTTTATGGAGGGGACCAAGCCTGCGGAGATTATAAATATATAGATTATCAAACTGAACTGATATTTTACAATTGTTTCTTTTCAATAATACTAATTTGTTTCGTATGTTGAATCGTTAGGAATATCGTATTTAAGGATACTTTGGATACCTTGTTGAAGTAAAACGTTAAAATTAATGCCAGACTAATAAACTGTAGAGTTGAAACAGCTATCGATAACGGGACTCGCAGAATTAAGCTGGCCCTTTCTGCAAGTATCTTCATCTTTTAATAGAAGCCTCAAAAATATTGATTTTCCTGCGCAACGACCCGCCTAATTTATGTTTCTGAAGTTCTCCAAGAAACTTTGTTGATAACTCATCCCACCAGATTTCAAGTAAAGTGGAGGCATTAATCAATGAATTAATTTCCGTGAAAATTGAGCTTCGCCGATTTATGGATCAAAAATGTTACCGTACGTAACACGGCATACAATTGTACAGCATTGTAATTTGTCGCATAGTGACGAATTCGGGAAATTTTGACAAACAATAATTTTGTAATTACAATCGGAATGATTTTAACGAATTATTAATCATTACCAGCGATAAATATTATATTAGAATTAGGGTAACACAAACGTGTCCCAATTTCGTGAATTATTGGATACCGAATTTCCAATAAATCTAATTCACAATCTAAGGTACAAACATAGAAAATCGTATTAATACGTCCCTCCGATATACGAAGTCTGAGACGGATTTTCAAATATGAAACAGGAAATGTCATTCTGGTCGGCGGCGAATTGCAAACAGCGAATAGAATTTTCCTTTCACAAATCGGAATCAAAGGTGATCAAATGAAAGAGTCACTTTTAGCGTGCCAAAGTAGATAAACGAATTTGTTAAATTCCTAACGAATTCTGCTCGAGAAATAGTGGTTGGAAACCGCTTTTCCGACGGCAGTCTGCAGTGCTATCGCGTTACACAGCAGGATGTGCGGGGAAAAATTCGGCCCGTGCTGAGAATTTTATAGATAGATACCATGGTTCATCCGGATGGATTTGATTTACGAAACGCGACGAAATTTGCGGAAAGAGCAATCCATTAATCGGACTGTGGGATTACTTGCCACGAAATTCGGATCACGGTGGTATATACGTTGCCGGCCAAGAGTATCCGACAATCTGATTTATAGCTGCCTTTTGTGCAAATGAAAAATTCGACAATTAGCTTATGTCCGGTCGAAACGTCACCATCTACGATTTCTCTCATTTTTTATAACAGATTCACGGTAAGCGATTCGAAATTATTCTATCTAGCGCAGCGTTCCGATAATCACCGCGTGGTATTATTTCCACGCACCGGAAACAAAAATATTCATGAAATTGATATTATCACGCGCACACTCGAGTAATTTATTGTCAATGTGATAAGGCTGCGCAGGTAGCACAGTCGCGGTTGTAACACAAGAGAACAAAACGCTCGCCTTGAATTGAGAATGAAAACGGAAAGAGTAAAGAAAAATTAATCAACCCTCTTACATTCTTCAACGTGTTCAACAATTATAACAATAAGAAAGCGCACATTCTTACTTGTTCTAACGAAACGATTCAACCACTTTATAGTACGTAACATGTTTTACGATCCAAATGATTTCGGGTAATGTCCGGTACAGTAGGATAAAATTCGAGTTGAAACGATTAGTCTAATTATGCCACTAGTAGACAAACATATATCCACGTATACATTGTAATGAACCGTTGCGATTTAACCTCCATGTGATACAGTACGTTTGAGTAATTAATTTCAATCGCGCAGGGATACGTTACCGTTAACTAGCACGGGATGAAACTTCAGCCAGAGGATTTCCACTTGTACGTTACGTGGCTACCGTAAATCATCCACCTGGATCCATCCATCTTCCACCGCGTCTTCTTCGTGCACTCGTATGCCCGTCCTATTTTTCACGATGCATGTTTCGTGCATTCGTTCGTCCCGAACGTCACGTCCGACTGGGAAAGTGCACGCGTGTTCATCTGTATTTCGTTTTGTTCGAACGCGTTTCACCCACGACTTATGGTTGATAAAATAGTTTGAAATATGTATATCAGCGGGTTACCGTCAACTTCTACGTTTCTTTTTGTTCGCTTGAAAGATGCGGTCTGACGAGAGTGTTTAAAGCTACAAATTGTGGGCGGAAGCGAGTTTTAAATGAGAGCAAAATATTTCGGGGATTATACAAGGGGTGCGAAATATATTTTTGTGAACGAGAAGAATGGTTCAAATGAAGACAAAAGGAAAGACCGATATGAGCAGCGTACAATAATACTCCCGCATTGTAATAACATATATTGAGCTATTTGAAATATGCTTATCTGTATTTAAAATATTTATTAGCGTCGTCGATATTTATTAAACGACCTAATAAAATAACAATATGATATCGTGCCATTTCTCACGTCTATATATTATATTCGGGAATAGTAAACTAAAGGGAAATAAAAGCTAGTAGGATTACCGTGCCCTGTTGTGTATAAAAAAAACGGAAGAAAAAGAAAGAAGCAATAATCCACGTCAGCTTTCCATCGACAGAGAACGTCTCTAATACGCGTGTAAAATTTTTCGTTCACCTATTTGTCTTTCGTTGTACGTCTCTCGAACATTCCACGCTATAAACCGTGGAATCCCCCCTGCGAACATAAATTTTGCTCCACTCAATATTTGACCAACGCCATCAACGAGATTGATTATGCCAGAGTTAGAATACATTCCTCGGGCAATCGCTACAAATTAGTGGCCATGACAACGAACCATTAACGCGAAATTTATTCCAACCAAATCCGTTCACGATTTTTATAACGTCGCGATAAACGACAGTTACATTCTTTTACTTTAATTGCAAATCGAGTTTCAGCGGTCGTCCGGGTTATCTCGCCCGGTTATCGTTTGCGGTCTATGGGTTATCGTTGCTCGTAACATGAAGGCACGCTTACTAGCTCTCGTTTCCGTTTTCACGTTTCCGGGTGCGACGCCGCTAGCATTCGTCGGCTAGACATTAAACGATTTCACGATAATCTTCCCCGATATCGGACTCTTAAACGTCATCGAGCCGTATCAGTATCACCTGCGTCGTGATTGCCTGTGCTACGTAATAATATGCATGTACGTTCGCGAAATCGTTTAAACGAATCGACGGTAAACAGGATTCAACGATGTCGAGGTTGAGGGGTGTTTATCCGCTGCACTCAGTGTTTCAACAGTTTTACCAATCTGTCGACAGTAAATTATTGAAACCGCTGTACTGTCATTTATGGTTCAATGTACTTGAAATTAAATATCGGTCCGCCTGAATTTCTTGATAAAATTGTCGAACGAAAGTTGCATTGATCAGTTATTCGAATTGCGGATAAATCGTTCGGGTACTTCAATTAAATTAGCAAAGCTTACTTGTTTCATTTTATTTAGGATCGATGGCAAGATTAATGTTGCAACGAATAGCTGCACTGTGTCATTATATTGTTCCATCGTTAAAGAATCTGTTGAATCTGTTGAAATCTGTGAAAACTGTTTGTAATATCGATTACTATTAACAACCATCGTTTCCCCGCTAGATACATAATTAAATAACAACATGGTATCGCGCTACCTTCCAGCACAATTCATTATTAGTTTCATTATACCATACATTCCCTAATAATAATGATTAAAACTCCCTCTCTTTCCTATATCAGAATACATCTCAAGAATACCAACTCCAATTTAACACAGCTGAACCAAATCTAACTAACAAAAGGTACGAGCCACGTCGCGACCAAACTATATCCTGCACGCATCGCCTATCGTAACGTCACAAATATTATTCATTTCGACTTACAATTAATCGGCTTACCCATCAGCTCAGGCGGGGATGGTTCTAAAAAAATTTTCGGTGTATTAGGATCCAATAGGAAAAATCGCACATTGAAACGTCGCCTTCCATCGCGCACGAATCGTATAAAGTTTTGGAAACGTTGGAGAGATATCTTCGCAAGGATAACGCAGCCACGCCGTTGCTCGTCAAAGGCACATGGTTCCTGGCGCGACGAGGACGTCACGTTTTACGCTCCACGGGGTGAGCTTATTTCCCTTAGCCGATTTCACATCGTCAAATTGGAAACGCATTCCGGATTCGCGGTCCCCGTCCTCGAAGCGTACCTTGGAAAACGTTCACGAACCGGACAAAAGAGACGAAAGATTACACGTGTCTCCTTTCTGTCGTATACGAAGACCACGGGAAAGATCCTAACCCGTTCTGACAGTCACGTTTCCGAGTCTGTTAAGGCCGGCGGGTATCCCCACGTTTGCCTGGTTTCCCGTCGTCCGAGACGAAAACGCGGCCCGAATTCGACGAATCGGAAAAACTCTCGAATAACTTTTTCGTTCCATAGGAATATGATTCCTCAAATAACTGTACGTAAAGCCATTTTTAATATCTTGTCGGTTGCCATTTTCCGATTAATAGTTTACGAATTTCCGAGGAGACATTGACGATTAGAGTGCTGTAAGGTCTTATCGTTAATATTAGAATGCTTCGGATGTTTAATATTCGCTACTGGCACAGTATTTTAGTGGCTGCGCGCGAATTTCGTGGATCCTCGTAAAGTGCAACGCGAAAATCGTTGTTTCTGTGACAGAAAAATAGCCGCGGGAGATTAGGGAGGAAAAGATAAAAGGATTGCGCCGATAAGCCACGGCGGCTAACGATTTGAGAGAAAAAAATGGCCATCGTCCACTGGCAGGATTAAATTGGAAACGAGAGGATTCGTTGCAGCGAAATGGAAGGGTGTGCATTTATAATAATTCTTATTGTGTTTTGTGAAGTATGGGCTAACTATTGGTTGCGAAAAGCTTCTTAATTTTTCTGCACAAATTAAAATTTTTTATTCCGAAAAACTGTTTCTTTCATTCATTTGTGGCTCACTCCTGCATCACTGCAATAGCAGCATAACAAATCATGCTTAATCTTGATAATAATTCGCAGATTAAACGCATTGTACACAGGGTGTATTGTCGCGAAACATGTATTTACATAAAAATTTACTGCGTACCTATTTTTAATTTTATTTTCCTTCGCTGTATCCGAATAATTATTACACTCGTATGCTGATTAATCTTTGAGGTTTCTTCAACACAAATCTTCGTCGCTATTAAGCTTACGTTCCTAATATTGTTTGATCTTGTCGTTCATTCTTTCTCCTTCAACTAGGCGAAGAACTGCTAATGAACATTTTACATGTTTAAGTCGGAATGCCTGCCGGCATCCGCAATGCAGTCGTGCAAGCGACATCGGTAAGCCGCATGTTTTAACTTCCACACCCTTTCGAGACAAGCGATAGGATTTCAAAAATTCCACCTCTCTCGCCAGGGAAATGGTGAATTCTGTTAAATCAATGAATCGCCGTTTTATAAAATTTTACGTTTTGCAGACCACACACAGTGTAACTCCGCCCGAAAATTTTCTGGCGCATTCAATGCAGCGGCACCTTTCGAATTATAAAATTCGCACACACTCTGGACTGAACATGTCGAATTGTTTAAAATATTCGTCGGGTGGCAGCCTTTTTACATAATTTCCAATATTTTTATCGGCTCGTTTTCACATACAATATAAATATCGACTATTCACTGAAAAACAGAGCTCGAATTTGTACACTTCACACATTTCCCACGAAGCAAAATCTATTTGAATCTGACGATATCCAATTTTTCGCCCTACGCGTTTTCGAAATCATTTACTGTTTAAACAACTTTTTCATCATTTCGCCGATAAATAATACAGCGGGTTCACATTTTCGCGGAACCCGAAACACAACGCCGTATCAATATTTTTGGTTGCTCGAAACTTGGCCACTTTTTAACATTCTACTTATCTCTTGAGTAACTGAAACGTACTTCGTATAAATGCTAGAACGAGGCACTTGTCATCGCGAGAAGTAGTCTATTCAGCTTTAAATTTCTATTTCTTCTGTGCTCGTTACTCGCGAATATAACTCGCCTCGCCGAGGAGGAGAAAAAATAGTGTCTGAGAAATTTCGCAAATGGAAAGTTATTACGAGCGAGCGAATTACGGTCCCAAGCTCGCTAAAGGACGTAGAAAGTTCAAGATATACGAAGAGAAAAATGACTGTATGTAGTTCGTTTAGCATTTCAGTGAAAATACTGGATTCTTCAAGGTTCTTTTTACGGGCTAGATGAAAGGATACAGCCTAGAAATTCTTTATGCCGCAGGCTGTCTCTTGCACCTGGTGTCCCGCAACAATTAGGACAACCCTTAATAACTTATGCGATAAATATATGCACAATAAATCAATACACTGAATTTACTTCTTTACAAATATTCGAGGTAGACGTTGTACCGAATAGAACAAGTTACATTCCAGACGATATGAGAACGTGAAATTGGATACTAACTAATCTGAATTTCTAGAACTAATTACAGACAGTATCAAGACACGTCAGATCAGATACAGACAGCATCTGAGATGTGGGAGGTTATATGATGTCGAATTGATCTCGTAAGCCTGAATGCAGCTGACACTAAGACTGTGATAATGGACACTATGATAATGGACACCATGGTCCTTGGATTCGTGCGGCAGAATGGAATAGATTTAGGCTCGAATAATGTCGCAGAAACATTTCGGACGTATCTGAATAAGAAAATTGACGCAGAATTTTGTCACTGGAGTAAAACTCCTCGCGAAACACCTCGATCTCATAATAAATAACGAACAAAATTACGTCTGGACTCGCTAAAGTATTAATCTATTACGTCCAGAAACGTTCGTAAAATTTGGGCGATTACAGCCGTATGTTTAAATTCACGATTACACATTGAAACAATTCGTTTTTCACAATTACATACGCGCGGTTCATTTCTTTTCGCGCATTTTACATAAATAAAAACATTGACATTGCGATTTCATTCCAATTCTGTAAATAAATACATACGTATGCTAATACATATTATACCGGAAATTAAATCTTATGACGTTCAGATTAATCCGTTCAACTGCATTTAATTAAAACATCATATAAGATTTGAAACTCTCAGCCAGTCTCATAAATATTAAAGAATGCATCTAAAGAGACAAATTTCTACCACATTCGTTACCGATACCACCCTCCGAATGATTAAAATGAATAAAAATGACAGCGCGGTACGACGCGACAGGTAATTTCAGGATGCTCGCTACAATTAAAAAACCATGCTGCGAGAACCGGACGCCTTTCAACATCTGGACTTGCCCGGTTCATGCGCCAAGTTTCTCAATCGTTTCAACGTAACAACGCATTCGCGACTTCTCTCGCGGTATCCTGGAAACGTGTTTTATTTCCCAATCCCCGAAGTATCCGGTTGCGCAACTAATCGACCCGTTTCTGCCAATACAGCACAATCGCACGCACGCCCCTTTACAAATCCGCCGCCATTAAGTGCAACAAGAAAAGAGGCGCGAGCGGGTCGCATAAACTCCGCGCGCTGACGTTCGTACAAAAGGCGTCCCGACGGAGATAACAGCGTTACAACGGCGTCCAGCGCGATAATGCGTGCACGTTCCATTACGCACCGCGTCGATCGTACCCGTTGCCTCGTATAAAACGTTCACGCTATCAGTGCCGTGTTATCGGGCGGCTGATTTATCATCGCGGGCCACGGCGTTGCACGTCGCCCCGCGAAAGATCCGTCTCGTCGATCTGCCTGCGATCCAGCTGGCCAGAGATCGATCGAGGAAGAGCGTACAACCGATCGAGCGATCGACGTGTGCCAAAAGCTTGCTCGACGCGCTGGATACACGTGCCACTCGCGAGAGAACACTCGAGCGGACGCCGGTCTCACGAGACTCGCCGATGCTTCGCGGGTACAAATTTTGTTAAATTGATCTCGTCGAAGATGCGTGTCCCATCTAAGTTTCACAACCTGTTTCAATCCCGCCCCGCTATCGTTCACGATACCGTCCCTGAGAATCTCGTGGGCGGTGTGTCACGGGCGTGTATCGTGCCGTCGGTATCAGGGGACAGGAAGTTTCCAGGGAAGAACAGTTCTCTCTTTTTCGTTTTTTTGAGGGCGGGAGGGAGGGGGGGGCAGGTTTTTCGAGAGGTCGGAGAAGTGGAATATCGCGGATAAAATCGGAGTTGAGAAGTAGAGGATGCGTGGGAATAGAAGGATATGCGGCGCGGCGAAAGACGGGATTGTGTTTGGGTGATTTGAAAGGATGCACCGTGTACTGTGAGAGGGAGCTATAATGGAGGGGAATCTTGCAGTAGTTTTGGTCGGGAAAATGGGAATATGTGGTTGCACGTGTGAAACAAGTTTTACGGTATATTTGCGCGAAACACGGCTACTGTCGTTAATGGAAGGCATTTATTTTGTCTACATTCAAGATTACGCACTAGTCGCATTAAAATCGTTTTAAAGGGTGAAGTTTCTACTTTAACAACAACGAGATGAATTTTTTTGGTAAGATTATATTTTCTTCCTTATCCTTTTGCATCTTTGTGTTCATAAGTTTCGCAGATTCAAACGTGCGAACGGACTTTGAGCAATCTTTGTCAATAGAATCTCCACAGATTCGACGATTGAAGTCGCTTCACGGCAGACACGGGAAAATTGGCGTACAATTCTCTTCTCCGCCATTTTATCGCATTCATTCTTTGAACGAAGAGCGAATCGCCAGGATTCGACTAACCAAAGGTACACCACGAGTAGGTGGCACGGTTTCGATTAAGCTGCGACAAAATGGCCCAAAAATATCGCGCACAACCGTTCAGTGGCCATTGCAAAGCATCGACCCCAATCTTCGAATTCGTGTCGATTTCAGCTGCTCACAAAATTTGCCGAACTCCTTGAATTATTTGTTATATTTGTGGGATTGGGCGCCTCCATCAAAGAACAACGTTAAAAGGAACAAACGATATAAGGACTAAGAGGAAGGGTCCGTGGCGCAAATGGACTGATCGGTGCCTAGTAATACGACGATCTCGGGTTCGATTCCCGAAGCCTGCCCTTCCTTTTTATTCGGTTCCTACATATTTTCCATTAAACATTTACTGACCCCTCGATACCGCGGATGAGTCTATATTACATCGCAAAACTTCGCAAACTTCTCGCCCTCTTCGAATCATTTCGCTCTCAAGCGTTTCTGCACTCGCCGAACCCAATTCTTCCATTCAATTCTTCCTCCAAAATCTTCACCGACCTTTCCTGCCAACGGCTTCGCTCCCGATAACGCGCAAACACCTTGCCGATCCGCGACACGGGGATTTCGCCACGGAACACCGCCGTTCTGAACACGAGCGAACACGTGAACCCTCGTCGGGCGCGGGGTTGTGGGTTGCGGACGGACAACAGGATGATACTGCGTTCAAGTGGCGGCAGGATCCGTGATTCCAGCAGAAACTACAACGACGTGTAACGCGTGGCGTTCCGCGGACCCGACCCCATGCATAAAACATGAGCGCGCCACTGGAATCGGAATTATTTACCGTGGTTAGCCAGACTCGCCGGAATTACGGCGTAGTCGTGTTCGACGATGAAATCGAGGAAACGTGCGTCCCCGAAACGAAGACGGAGTCGCGTGCACGTCTCGGCCACGCGAGTACATGCCCGTTGCTCGTCGAGCGTGCTCCGCAACGGAATTTATGCGCAACGTTCCGGCGTTTCGTGTTTTGATCGGCAAAGAAAGCTCGCGCTGGACGGGGGTTAATTTGGAACGGTTTAACGGGCCCGGACGGTTAACACTCGGCGCGATTATCGCGGTTTCGCGGGTCCCTAGGTTCGGAGAAGGCGATAAATTTTCGCCGGGCTTCCGAAACGAGACTTACCGCCGGCACTTTGTTGTTTAATTGATGTTGATTTGTTGGTTTCGACGGTTTTCCGGCGCAAGTACGGGACAGATTTAGGGGCAAGACGGTGGAACAGCGGCGAATTAGCATAGGAGGCACGCGTGGAAAGAGTCTTAAGCGTGGAGATGTCTTGTGTAGGCTTCGAGTGACGCGGGTCAGCGTATGCGCCGACGGGATATCGTTTCGAGTGGCGCGAGCGTACGGTTCGTCGTCCAGGTGTATTTATTTCGATGAAATTCGCCGATTCTCGTGTCGGGTGCCAGGAAAATTGATCTGCCCGTAATGAACGCTTAAAAGCGACGCTTTTTCGATTACAAAATTTCTGCAGTTTCTCGTTCCAATGGAATTTCGTTGACGGACGGATTGAACGATTATGTTGAATCGCATACCAACAGCGGCGTATTATTGCACGTTCCGTTGATAGAGGTGAAAGAATTTGACAGAAACGAGATGTTTTAACAAATTATTGCGTGTTTCGTAGCGCGCGTATTGCGGGTAAGCTTTTGTTCCGGAATAACTAATTGATAACAGTACGATCTACATTCTTCGTGTTTATTTTATCGCTGTCGTTTCTCGTATCATTCGGAGCAGTGATAACGCGATTGCTTAACAACTAGTTATACTTGTTCAATTATTATATACGCCCCGTATCGTATCGGTTGCAAAGAAAAATTATGAAGCAATAATATTTCAAACTCAATCATTCTTGGCGGACCTGATCAGTTCAAGGAATACGCCATTCGAAACAGAAACGAGTCAGATTAATTCATCGTTGTTAACAAAATGATACAAAAACTACGGCCGTGGTGATTCGTTCACAGAAAAATAAACGGATAACCAATACTTGATTGGTCTTTGCATATCAAGGCCAGTTTAATCTCGCTCCGTGCTTCCCTTTCTCGATTCCCTTTCAAACTGCGTTTTCCCGCGACGACGCAAAATAAAGCGCACGGTGCAATGCCGAGGAAAACCGCCAAGTCAGTGGTCTCGAGTGTTTGCAAGTCTCGAAAAAAAAAAAAAAAAAATGGGTCGATTGAAGCTCGCGAGATCTTGAACCCGATGAGGATAGCTGCGTTGATTGTGCTACCGCTCCATGCCAAACAGAGAGGGGAAACGTATCCGCGAGATACCTGGGGGTGATTACTCGATAATTCCGATCGAAAAACTGCAGTGAGATAGAAACCACTGTGGCGATTGACCGACGACCGGTTGATTTCCGCGTGCGTAAAGGTATTTCTAGATTCGCAGGATTCGTATATCGCGCACTCGACGACAAAATTAAAAGGCGTTCGAACGTTAAACTGAACGACTAAAGACAGTGTGTTCCGCACGCGTACCGGCAAAGATCTTCACCGAAACCTTATTCCCCTCGAACTGCTCCTTACTCAAAAGCAGAACTGTTAAAAAAGTATTCTCTTTACTTATAGATATGTTTATTATAATACAGAGAATAATATGTTCGACACTGTACGACAAGCGACGTGAACGGACTGACTACATATGAAGGAGTAAAAGAAAACGAAAACGCATAACGCGAAGTCACTGAACAAAGAAGAAACTGTCGCCCAACGACGGCAGCGCCAGTTAGCTAAAATACAAATGCATCACTTCACACATACATTCAACAAGAACCACTATTACCCATATAACGCATTGTCCATTTTCTACTCGACTGTCGAAATAAGAACCAAATATTCGACCTACCGGTTTCAACGAGCTCCATATTCAGTGGCGCTCTGCGATACAAATCTGGCAATCAACGGAACGTAACCAAAAAAAAAAAAAAAGAATCATCCACCCCGCGAGAGACAAAACGTGCCGCCAAGCCTATTTCCATTGGCCAACAATCGTCCCCTGTTTGGACAAGAGATTCAAAGAAGACTCGGCTGGCGAAACTCTTCGCGCGAATGTTACGCGAATTTTGTTTTTTCCGGATCGGAATTCGACCGGTCGTTCGAACGATTCGCGAGTCACGCGTTTCCGTCGCGTGCCCACAGCGATCCTGGAATATGGAAATGCTGTAACTGGATCACGGTCGGGTAGCAGTGTCAATACGACGTACAGCGTTTTTCATATTCGCCGAGGCAAGAAGCCGGGACGTTTCCTCGTCAGTATCCGGGACACGCTTTCGACGATTTCACCGGAATTCCCAATCGGATTTCCTTCCTTCGGGCCGCAGGAAAATTTCCACGACGGAAGCAAGGAGAGAAGATCAGGGCGGAGACTGATGGATGAGCGTCGAGGGGGTGAACGGGTGGACGAAAAGGAGGGTAGATGCGTGACGATACATCCGATGCGGGCGTCATTTGCCAAGAAAGATGTCTGCAAGAAGAAACGCGTGCAATCCGATTGCGCGCATGATTAATCGTTCGAACGAACGACAATACGAGCCCCGTTAATTCGTCCAAACTTTTGCAATTAAAATTCATTTCCACTCGCCTCCCTTCCGAGAGTGACGATGCAGTTCTCTAGCGAGCTAATACGAAACGGGAATAGAATCAGGTATTTTCGTCGAGTAACAGATACGCGGAACCGAGGGACCGTAACGGGATAAAGAAGGTAACTGTAAGTGACTAAACGGGGGACAAATATCGACGACAAGGTGGTAAGAGTGACGGGCGGGAATGGAAGAAAAATAAAAGCGAAACTGCCACCGATCCAATGGAGCATCATGGCAAGGGAAGAAAAAAATAAATGGAGAGGCAGAAGAATTTCGCGCGCCGTGGCATATTGATCCTCTTTGACGCGCAACATCCTCGGAAGATTATCCACCTCCGTTCCACCCCCACGGTTCTCGCTCAACTTTGCGAAACAGTCGCGAAAGTTTTCGCGGCTAATATCAGTCAGGGAACAGAAAAGACGGAATTGTCGTTGCGACACGCCTACTTCAATTCTGTTCCTCCGTCACGACCACCCGCCCTTGAATATCTGGTAACGCGAGAATTTCTCGCGCAGTGGTGACGAATTTATCGCCATTAATCACGGTGGAAAGGCTCCGACGTTCCTTCGTTTTTTTCTTTTTTTTTTTTGTATTATTTCGACAACTTTTTCGGTAGCCGTTCGGGTAGAAGATTTTTAAAGTGATTGAATTATCACCACTGTGAGAGTCTACTCGGGTGGGCAGGCAGTTCACTCAGTTGCCACATTGCCCGACTACAAAATTAGAGTCAGAGATTTCGCGAAATGACGAAGACGTAAAGGATGCGAGTTTGCAATGAAGACAAAGGTGAGGGGATACAAAATACCTGACGCGTGTAAAATTCCTCCACCCATTTAAATTCGAATAAAAATATGAAGAACGTTGAAAGTTTTAAACAGTTCTGTCTCGATTAGGGGGGTTGTAATTATAGAAATAGATTTATAATTTTCTTATGGGTTGTTTGTTATCTTATTTTTATCAGACTACCACCGTCAAAAGCTTTATTCAGCCAGAACAATACCAAACTAACTGAAAACATAGAGGCCATGAACTACTTGGTCTCTAAATTCAAAGTGTTCGATGTTGTAAAACCTTTCTGGCCTGCAGACGATCCAATGCTAGGGCCGACAATCTTAATCTAGACAGATGGGGATTGTGAGTCGTCGATGGGTCAGGTATCGGTCCAAGTTCTGAAAATCTAAAATGTCAGGGTTTGCGAACCTTGAGTTGATCCACGTATGGCGTTCCCATCCATGTGATTGACTGATCACTTGAGTAGGATCACCCGGTCTTGACGCTGTCCAGAAACGGTGTTGGGATCCTGAGGCTAAAGAAGTTTAGGGTCTTTAGAGCCTTGGCTGCTACGATGGTTGGCCGATGGATCCCAGGTCTGGAAAAGTTGGAATTCCCGAGCTTCCTAAGTTTGGTCCTGAATTTAAATTTGCTTATGCAGAATCCTGTGAGATATGGTCTTATAATGGTCAGAATACTTAGACCTCGTGTATACAAATTGTCCTGCTCGTCGTTCACATTATTCAAGTTTAAATCAATGCTTTGCATAACTTGCCATGCCTCAGGATTCTCGGTAATAATTTATTCGAACGATTAATAAAGAGCCGCATACTCCCGACATACCCCAACAATCTCAAAAAGCTGACCATCGCGCTGTCGTAATCGCCAGTGCAACTCGTACCGTCTACTGAAACCAATTCGAAGCAGAAAGAATACGGAACTCGACCAGGTGAGAATATACAAAGAAGACCTTACGAAGTTAAATGGAACGCGTAGGTAACGGTGACGGACGTGTGATTTTCCGAACCACACGCGTAAATTTATACTTAAGTGACGAATCGTGCGCGTCCTTCTAAGGATATTGCCAGACAAATATCTAAGCGTTATATGTATTTATTGTGCTTCGATGCAGCGCACGCGATCGAGGAAATATCGCTCTCTTTCGCCGGTGCGGCATCAACTTTCGTGTTCGCCTGTTTCTGCTTATTACCTCTGCACATTCACCAGCCACCAGAGACGATAAATTCAAGGATGCACGGTGGAAATCTAACGGGGCTGCTTTCTCGTAAGGGTAATTGTGAAATATGTTGCTGCACTCCGAACGGAGTACTCGTTCATAAGAAATGGATATCAACTGAAACGTGTGCAAGAACGACGAAAGGGGAATCGGCAAAGTTGGTTAATATTGACGCGCAGCTTCCGGTCAACGAAACCGGCATTGCAAACCGATGCATTGGTTGGCGAATCGAATCGGTCTTGAATATGTGCCGCTTGACTGGAACAATTGGTGCGTGAAATTTTCAGGTAAACGAAGCAACGCGCACCGAACCCTAATAACGAGGACAGAACGAATATGATCGTAAATGATCCATGATTAGTTCAGGCAACGCGGCCACTGTAACTTCGTTCTTTTCGTTCCGTTACTTTGCCGCGTGCAATTCGTTAGCGACGAGCGTCCGCAGGTAATTACACATATGGCGTTCCCCGTAGTCAGTCAGCGATTACAAACGTGCGCGGACATATGTTGTTGCGATCGAGCACACACGCCGATACGTATTGGCAGCTGTCAATTGTGTGTCCAATGGTTGTAAACAGCAGGAAACTCGAATCTCTGGGGACAGTGAATATAACGGCAAGATATCCAGCGTCCGTGATCAGCTGCATCGATGTATCCATTAATAAATCATGCAAAACCATCCCCGCATAAGCAGGGACAACGGAAAAAGTGGAACGTTGATAGCGCTGGTTCAGCTGCGTACCAGCTTGTGCTTTACATACGAAGCAACTCAGTTACATCAAAGTTCTCGAGTCCTAAAAAATGATAAACCAGGGGCCATGAAACTAAGAAAGTCCCGCTTTAAAATAAACGCCGACACGCGGAAGTACGACTCTTTTTCCACCGAGTCGAGCGAACGAAAATGTCGACGATTTTTCGCGAGACCTTTTAATTTTGCGCGCAGCTACGCAATTGCGCGTCGAGTTGCAGGATAATTGCGTGTAGAATTAAGCGCAACCGGTTTTGCGTTCACCCGTAATTTCGATTTGTCGGCGATGGATTGCAAGGTGATTTGAAAATTTCGACGTGTCCTAGCAATCGATTTTTCTTATTGCAGATCTACCACTAACAACAGATTCAATATCAACAAAATCGACGACGGCGGCAAAGCGATCGGTACTGACGGACGCACCGATGCTGAACTACATTTTCGATGCGCACAGCACGCTGAACAAGCATCAACATTATCACGATCATCGGTGGGGCCCTCATTTCGAGGGCGAGAGCAAGAACATGACAGTCCAAGCTGGCGGTAGCGCCTTGCTCGACTGCAGGATATCGTTGCTGCAGGATAAAACGGTGAGTCGAGGAACGAAATAAGAAAATGTACGCGGTGTACAAGGCGTTTTTAACACTTGATTGTCAACTGGAGAAATATTTGTCTTTTAACAACCGATAACGGTCGTCGAATTTCACGCGTATGTACAAGGAGTTCATACCTTTAAGGTTTTTCCGCACGGTTGTACAATTCGAGATAGGCTCGCGAAGAACGAAAGGGCTGTATATTATTATTTCACGAATACTATATCATTTATTGTACAGAATGTCAGAATAGATTTATTAGAAATAGGATTTATAAAGTCGAACGGTACAAGTTTGGAATTATCGTCTATCGGTGTACGCGCGTACAATAAAAAGATGCAAAATGTGTACAGCGTACAAAATGTATTCAAGTATATACAAACTTTATGCAAAAATATGCAAAACCATGTTTAAATATGCTAACTAGACAAAAGGTCTTATATATTTCGACTTATCCGACTGTTTCTGTATATTTTTACATGTTCCTACATATTTCTGCATTATTTTACATAGTTTTTCATATTTTTCCATAGCTTTGCATATTTTAATACCCCCGTTGAACACGTGGCATTAGAGCACTTTATTTTATATCCCGCGAAAAAAAGGAATTACAAAGACAATAACTTAGAATTAATCTCCTGGCCTGTATATGTATAATAGCAAAGTTTGTTTCCACGAGGATTGCTGGCCATAGTTTATTTTAATTAATTTCTTTACCTTCCCCAGTCTTACTTCTTGCTCGCGGGGAAACGTTCGTGAACCAGACACGTCTACTGCGGTCGGAACAATCGCCCTGTTGAAATTAATTTAATATCCGCCCTTATTATACGCGTCCCGGTGAGACTGAACAGAAATTACAGCTGCCGGCAAGCTTTGACGCAGAATATTAGTCGTATAGCTGACATTTGCATAGAGCGACGCTAATCGTTTCCCGTTGTAAATGTTGTAACAATGCCGCGACAATTGACGCGAGTTACCTTGATATCTACAGAACATCGAGACCAATCGAACTTCGAACATCGAAAATGATAAATGAATTACTGTTTTAGGGAAAATACATTTCAATTCAAGCATGACCTGTGGAAAAATGTTACATGTAAAGCCATGTTCAAGATTGGATAAATTAGAATACGTTTGTTCACTTTGTTGTATTCTGTTTATTAAAACTTAAACATCAATATTTGAAAGATTTTATTTCAACGTACTTGTTGAAAATGTCACGTCTAATAGATACACTTTTTTAAATATTCAATTGAATAATTAAGCTCTAGTGACGCGCAGTTGCTCGATTCGCGGTAACATGGGAATATCGTGTTCCTCGATTCTGCAGTGCCGAATAAATCCTTGCACCTTTCATCGATGATCGCAAAATTTGTGACACCATAACGGTGAATACATATTTGCACGGGGAACGCCGCCGATAAATCCGACGCTGAAGTGGCTTATCCCGATGACGCGACGTGTTGCAGTGGATATCTTTTCGTGTAAATTTACCAAGACCGCTTTGAAACAGCGGAACGACGACGACGACGACGACGACTAAACTCTACAGAAACTCGCGCAGCAAGAGTAGTTATATCCTAAAAGCGTTGCACTTGGCTGAGCCCCGGTCGAGCTCGCCTCAGCGTAATATTAGGCTATTAATGTCGTTGCTGTTGCTATTACTGCTAACGACGGTGTCGACTAACACGATTATACATGCATGATTATCTTGAGAGTGCATAAACTCGGCTAAAGGCGATATTTATTGCTGCACACTATTTGAACCGCTGTTGGACAATCTCTGGCCGAGTTTACGTACCTCTAGCAGCTCGTGGTGTTTGGCCATCGATTGAGATATCGACGCCAAACGGCATTATAGACGATTCCGCTTGCGTTATATCATTATTATTGATCTCTGTGATCATTCGCGGGTAAGCGGCAGCTTCCGTTTATTGGGTGAACATTTTGTTTTCTTTCTGGAAAAATTTATCCGGGGTCGGGCATACTTCCTGAATTAAATTAGAAATTCCTGCAAAGAAATACGAAAATAGCAGGAAACGGCAAAATCTAATTTGTAGACGTGCTGGTCCGCGAAGAATTCTACGAACTTGCTCGCTTTGTTGCCCCGCGACGTAATTCCAGTTCCGTGCATCAAACACAATTGTTAATTTGCCTTGCCCTAGAAGATACGTAAGGATGAAAGTATGTTACTTCCACAAATATTGCCACGCTTCGCCTGACGAATGTCACGCTGCTGTTTCTAATTCATTTCGATCGATTGAAACGTAAAATTACATATATAAATATAATGTAACCGAAATTCATTATTACATACTCAGCTTAATTAAAGTAATATATACTTTAAAAGTATATACGCGGCATAAAGTAGCAAAGGCAGTTCGAAAAAAGATAGTTGCGTCTATTTTAATACCAGAGGAATAATAACACCTTAATAATTAATATTAAAAACAAGAGCCTGCTGTTATTTAAAAAGACACAATCGAGAATGATTATAGTATAACAAAATATTAATTGCATCTCGTATAGAATATTTCACGCCACCCAACATGAGCAACTTATTATCTTAGTACGAAACTATTTAAATTACCGCACGAAAATATTTATCCTTTTAACAGAAATCAATTACGCGCCCCGTTGCATACGTTGACGTATTGAAAAGTTCTGGGGCGTTTCCATCAAATTACACTCGATTCGAGTTTTCTATGGAACTACTCGCGTTCACAAAAATGAGATAGGAAATGCAATCGATCATAATCGGCTGTGATCACACGCATCATTGATATCTGTCCGTATGGGGCAATCTCTGTTGAACGGATAATAATGGTTCGGATATCCATGCCGAAGATGTACGATATCGCGCGCACTTAATAGGAATACTGGGAAACACTGGCCAATTCCAGTTACGTGGATAAACTGCGGATTTCTGGTCCGTGTTTATCGCAACCCGATCAGGTGTTGGTACCATTCGCGTAACGACCATTCGGACAACGCGTTTTCCTCCTGTTTTCTGCGCCATTACAGGTTCCCCGTTGTTCTCCGTTGCAAAGTACATGTAAACGCGTAACAACTGGGCGTCAAAAAAGTCGAAATGTCAAATTGTACGAAATTGCGCCTAGGTGAAAATCGACGCTAAATCTGCGTTGAGTTCGGTCCAAGTTATCTTTAAGGAGCTATCGTATTGTTTAATATTTGCTATTGATGCTTCATTCGTTGTTGCCGATATGTATCATGAATATATTGTGCGACAACGGAACCACAGAATCAGATTCACGCAGTCGTTCAATTGACGACAAGTCTTGCCAAATGCAACTGTTCATTTTGTAATTATCCAATAATCGAATTATTCTGGACGGTTTAAACAAAGTTCTCGCTTCCAAAATATTTGCCAAAAACTTAAAATGTACATATATCAAGAAAATATTCTATACTGATGAAATAACGTGGTGAAACGCTGACGAACAAATCTATTATATTCAGCTTGAAAATTTGAACACTCGGCCGGATACTAATAGTGCACGAACTTGATATAATTGGCAGGTGTCCTGGGTACGGAGACAAGATAATGGGGAAAAGGTGAATTTACTGACTGTGGGCCAGCAAACGTATATAGGGGATTCAAGGTACACGGTAAAGTTCCAGTACCCGGACAACTGGCGTCTACACATCGAACCAGTGAACAGTAGCGACGAAGGCCAGTACGAGTGCCAAGTCAGCACTCATCCGCCCAAGTATATTCACGTCAATCTTCACATCAACGGTAAGCAGCGAAATAAGTGAATTTTTTGTTAATCGTATCGTAAAAGTTAGATAGAGCGATATATGAAGCACACCTGAACGATGAAAATTGCATAACTACGTCACAAGACGTACAATATTCAGAGTGCTGTATTATTATATATTTTATTATATATTATTATTATTGTTCATATATCATATATTTACGGAAATACGGGTTCAACATTTCGTGTGCTTCGCCATTATCGATGCGCAAGCTTATGAATATATTTTGTTAGGGAATAAAATTTCTTTGCAATAGTCTTTCTACAGAAATACTCCATTTCAATTCCACATAGAAATTTATCCGTGTTTCACAAGCTCGTAAGAGGGGATCAATTTTAACAAACAGGTACGTTATTCATTCTACACGGAGCGCTTAGTAAATATTTAATCCTCGCTAATTCCTGTATTCTCGTATAAAGTTTAGTCACTCGTGGTCAAAGTGCACATTTTCAAGAAACGACAGGAATATATACCGGGCTCGCAATCGATTAAATCCATACACCGCGTTGTATGGAATAATTCGCGTTAAACCTCGCACAAAGTTTCACTGCAACAAAGGTCCCACTTTGCAACGCGGCGATTGAAAGTTCAACAAATTCATGCTTGACGCAAGTAAGAATATCGTATCGCGAAAAGTAATTTCGTCGCGTTATTAAAATTAGGAGTTCTGAGCACGCTGTTGCGTCGACCTGGCTGCGTACCTTGAAAGAGTCAACAGCGTAAAAATAAGCTTATCCGCAAAACTTGCCCGCAGTTTTCCGCGTTGCAAATTCGTTTATTCCCTCCGCGACACACTCGCACCCCACGTTTATTCCGTCGACGTTGTTAACCTTGTTTGTCCCTCTGTTCGCGCAACGGCATCATGCTCAGGTCGATTCATTATCGCTTGCGTGTCGTGGTGAACGATTTTCCTCGAGACTGGTCCCCTTTCGAAGACAGACAGTTTTTCGTTCAACCTCCCGTCGTGTTTCTTGCGCGTTGAACGAAAAGGCGTAGGAAAATGTGCGGCTATATGCGGTATTTAATAGGGGCCATCCGGTGAACGATAACGCGATGCAGAGTGAATTGGGGAAGAACAAATGGAATTGCTTGAGCCGACAGGAAGTGGAAATGAAAACGCTGGTACAAAACGAAGGAATGAGGCGACTTAAGTAGTCGCAGGAGGCAGCCCGGTATACGAAATTGCGTTTTAGAACGGAATCGCCGGGAAAATGTAAAGATATAAGGTGCAAATTGGTACCCGATTCTCCTTAATATTTTCGTGCTTAAGAGTACACGCTGGGGATCGTAGAGCATTAAGAAAACGTAAGTGAATACGTGCGAGGCAAATAAATTGAATGGGCAATTGCCTGACAAAAAGGAAAGAGAGAAAAGCAAAATAAACTGTTACTATATCTCTATGTAAATTCTGTATTTTAAAAATAGTGCGGCAGAGTATTGTAATATTCTGTAACGAAGTAAATCAGTTCGAATAGAAGGAGAATAAACAGATAACGATGTATAAAGCAAATTGTTTAAGTGAACTTCGTTTCTTACTGTATAAGAATTACTGTATAACTCTATACAATTCTGTTGACTGAACTCAAAATACGCTGGAAACAATACGAAGGCGGCTAGAACGTGTTTAAATTAAACGTATGGAAAATAGCAATGCTTACAATACCAATGCTATCAGGGATATCAAAGTTGGACACCACTTATAATTATACAAGCAAAACGCGGAAAACGCCTTTGGAACTGCTCAACGAATTGCCGTTTCGCTCGCTCGTGCAACATTATGCTTCAACCTGGAAGGACGGGGAGGGGTAATTAAAGGAATTAAAGTTGTCGATGTTGTGCCAAAGGCAGTTTCAAGAAAATTAAATTTCCTTGTTGCAACCGGTGGAGAAATCTCAAGACCGAGGAATCGGTCTCAAGAAACGGGTCGCGAGCATCTTCGACCAGATCACCCATTCAGTCGACGTTGAATCAAACTAATCATTCCGTTGCCAGTCAGCGAATCAAACCGATCGATACATCAATAGC
This sequence comes from Nomada fucata, assembly GCA_948146005.1. Taxonomy (NCBI): domain Eukaryota; kingdom Metazoa; phylum Arthropoda; class Insecta; order Hymenoptera; family Apidae; genus Nomada; species Nomada fucata. The sequence continues at coordinate 7,628,200 of OX411275.1, read as the reverse complement.
TTTCGAATGGTGCGCGCACACCGGTGTCGCGAATCGTCCGAACCTTAATCATAGCTCTCGGATACATCAGAAAAATACGGTAGCGATTACATCCAGAAAGTCGAGGTGAATTAGACCTGAAACGAAACCAAGAATTATTTTCAATAATGGCAATTCCTCAACCGGCTCATTCCGCTCCGTGCTCGTCGTTTCAATGCGACGTTGCCTCCACGGGGCCTTCACCCACCCGGTACCAATTTCGTTAATCTTTAAACGAGTAAACACGGCCGAAAGGCGACGGGACGCTAAATGTGCAGAGGCAGCCTGAAAATGCATCCGTTTACCCGTGGGCGAAACGCGCAAGCCGGCGCGCTCAATGCAAATTAAAGAGAGGACGCAAACTCTCCGTGCTAAGATTTCCCCCCCGATGACGCCGGGGGAATCGTTTAAATCGAACAACGCGAAGGACGGGATAGGGGGAGGGCAAGGGCGGCGCTAGAACAGAGCGGGGAAACAAAGGGAAACGGGAAAGAAGCACTCGGGTATTCAGCGTGAGATGAAGGAAATTGGCTACGGTCCTGCTACTTTTGTGAACTACGGTGACACGGGCCTCGCATTGGGAATCCGTCGCGGGCCACGGTAGAACAGAAGGGGTTGAAGAAATGAAGCTACCACGGAAGAAACGGAACAGAATGGAGGAAAGTTGATTTCAGGCTGATTCCAGGCGAACGAACGAATTCCCAGATGAAGCCGGGCAACGGGTGTTGCTTATGATTTGGGTGCAAGGCTGTGTGTGTGTGTGTGTTTTTTTTTCAATGAAACGAAGACGAAGGTGGATTGAGTTAAATATAAATCGAAAATCGATAATTAAATTCTATACGAGACGTCGTTTTTTGGAAATCGTATTTAAACGCTTTTGCCCGTGCGTGTGGAGTTAAATCGAATCTCGGTTTGACGTTCGATTAATTTATGATACGCAGATTTGCATTTCTACGCGTCAGGTGATTTCAAAAGTCTCTGCCAATCATTTTTGTTCCCCATTGCATTAACGATTAGTCTTTACCCGGCTGGATTCAATGGGTTTTGGGTTAATGAATGGATATGCCGCAGCTTGTTTCACACGAATTTCTGTAAATAAACAAATATCGGTAACTAGTTTAACCCATTTATCAATGATTATATTAGTTAATTTGTTAGTCATTTGATGGCCCGGTACAATATTTGCATGCACGCTGTATTGGATTGGAAATATTTGGTTAATATTAATTATTACAACGCAGACGCCAAGGATCCTTTATAAATTCCTTTCGCTGGTCCAATATGGATAATAAATTATGCATCTTCAAAATTAAAGTCATACTTTGGAACCAGATGAAAATAAAGCATTCCAAACTAAACACTGCGAAATGTTTTTACCAAATTCGCAAAGACGTTGTAAATGGCCCGATGCTGCTCAAAACGTTGGCTTTTTATTTGCATTGCCGCGTTAACGAAACCGTCTATCCAAAACGCGACGTACTTTTTTCTGCATCCAAAAGGAATAAATGTCTCAATTTACGAGCGATCAAAGCGTCCGTACGCAAAATCGCAAAGTAACAATGATACTTCGCACTGCAACCATTTAACTCCCAAATTGTAACCGATTAATCCTCTTTCATTCCCGCATGAATTTTGCAAAAGAAAATCAGCTCCCCCTGCGCGTTATCGTTGCCACCAAAAAATGTTGAAGCCACGCGAAATTATTACCAGCCGCGCAACATCCACAGTCCATCGCCGTCGAGTGTACGCGACAGAGAAGCTTCGCGTTGTAATCATCCGAATAGAGAAGCTCGGCCAGTACCCGTATTAGACGCATAGATCTTGCTACGTGCACCTACGAATATTCACAGTGTCTACAGTCGATGTGATTCGTATGGCGAAAATATTTTCCTCTCCACAGCCGTGAGCCGCGTCGTAGAATTTTTACAAAGAACACATTTCACGGTTTCATTTTACCGCAATGTATTACCGGCGCGTATTCAGTCCCGACAGAGAGCCGGTCGTATGGTCAGCATAAAGTATAATACACTACTCGACCGGACCATGCAGGACGAAATGACGATTTCAAAACGTACATCAAAAGCAACCAGCGAGGAGACCCGGTCTTCGGATCGAACTTTTCAACGTTGATGTTCTGTTCGCGTGGTCCACAAAGGCCGAAACGTGCCTCACGAGAACGAGAAGATTCGTATCGTTGAAATGTTTCATTAATATATTAACTCCGTTCTCGCGAAGTCACTTGAAGACCGGGAAAAAAGCAACCGTTGCAAGAGGTGAGATTCCATACGAATTAGAAATAGTTCGCGCGTCGTTGAATCGTCGAGCAACATTTGAATTATTCCAAATGATGGAACAAGTCTATCTACGTGGTCGCAATAGTTAATGTAACGATGTTCCGATGGACGATAAGACTAATTCCACAAACATTTATCTTGTCAAGTCCTCCGTCTCCTTAATCAACACATTTCCCGTATCCCCGGCTACAACAATAAATAAGTAAAATGCTAAAATACTGAGCGATGTCCTGCTACAAAAGGTACATTCTACTTATTGACAGCCTTTCCTGTATCGCGTTACCGGTAACCCCGTTAGAGAACGCCGAGAAGTTCGAACTGTGCCGGAGAAAACGCGGAGGAATTGAATAATGGATAGCACGGTAAGTAATGAAGCGAAATAAAAGAGAGTGGAAGGGGCGTAAGGTAAGAAAAAGGAAGGCAAGGAGTGGAGCGGATGAAAAACGGGAAACAGGATCGGATGTTTCCGCCACCGATCGGATAAATTGGGTTCGCTCGACGAGGTTTTTTTCCTTTTTCTGCGGCCGAGGATCGCTTAGGAGTATAATTGAAGGAGAAGTGGCATAGTCGAAATGGATGGAGAGTAGAGTGGCGGCCGTTTGAAAAGGAGAACAAGGAAAAACGGAAGAACTTCATTTCGCTGGCTCGAAAGAGACCGCGAGTGGAATCGAGATACGTCGACCGGTTCGTTGGAACAAAGCGAATGGGACGGAAAGGGGGGACGCGGGTGGGGGCAAAAGTGGTACTTAGAGGTAGACAGGAAAATGGACAGCGCACTCAGAAAATGTAAAACTACGGGAGGAAGTTCATAAATGAAAAAGAGACGGGTGAAATAAGAAAGCCAGTGGATGTAAAGGTGGAAAAAGGAAGTAAGCCAACGGTGGGGGGGGGGGGGGTTATCCTTGTTGACGTACTTTTTAAGAATAAAGAGGTGAAATACGAGTGCGACGGGGGCGAAACGTTTCGTCGTAAATGGAAAACCGTTGCTGGTTGAATAATATCGTGTTTGCCTTAATTCGCGAGTGTTTCGCGAGCGGCCCGAACGACAGGGCAACGAAATTAGTCTTTGAGTTAACAAGATGTTCTAAATACTTTAGGTGATAGCCGTGCTTTGTTAGCGTTGTGCAAGCACGTCCGCTTGTTTGCCAATGCGAACGGGACACTGAATTTTGCCTTTGGTATCCTGCCACCAATATGTGTAATCAGATTTCCTTTTTCCTTTTTCATTTTCAGCGAGTACTGTTAAGTGGCGCTCGATGATTCTAACTTTCTACAACTTTTTACCCAAGTATGCAAATGTCGATAAGAAAAGCGTCCTAAAAAAGTGACATTTTTAATCAATAAAATAAAATCTAGTTATACCTCCATCAGTGGTAACCGACGATTTACTTTAGAGTCGCTCTGATGAACGGTGATGTTACGTTTAAAAATCGAACATTCTTATTCTATAATTCATAAGTAATGTTTTCAAGCGGGAACAAAATGTAAATCCTATCGCGATTTCGATCGGAGAGTTACGATTTGCAATTCGCAAGTCCAAAATCCGCCACTTTCCTCCTCGCTGTTCCAATCCTGGCCAGCTTCCCGGCGCTGGATTACATTTTAATCTTATACTTTCGTCCGGATAAGTCCGCGTAAATTCTTCGGTATCGCGGCCGGAAAGCCGCATCGGCAAATGCAAGAAGCTTACCGACTCGGTGAGGAAACTTTAACGGGAGTTGCAACTGCTCCTGAAGGTAATTCGTCAAGATCGTTTGCGTTCTCGTGCTTCGTGTTTGACATTCGTCACTTTTCGTGGCTCTTGCCTGGCCCGATTCTACTTCGTGAACTCGTTTAGGACGAGGTAATAGTTGATTAGGATGGTGAACAGGATACCGCAAAGCTTATCAAACGTCGCATGATTACAAATTTATTTGGACGACCGACGCGACGACGTAACAAAATAAACAGGAAATTTGTGAAATTAATAGATTGAAAAATATATTCAGCGATTTCAGATGGGGAGCAACGTGCATACGCTGCAGGAAATACTTATTGAGTCTTTCGAAAGTCTTTATTCGATTTATTTTGGACAAGTTATTCGTAGACTTGTTTGTTAAATAGAAATCTCTTAATAATATTTCACTAATACTATAGCCGATCTACTTCTCTAAATTCTTCATCTACTTGGGATTAATTCTAATTGGCTGGGTATATTGTGTGTACAGTAAATGATCAATTAACCTCGTATAATGCCTAATAATAAATAAATAAATGTTTCTCGAGCCCATGCTCCCATTCTCTACTGATATTTCGCCTAAGATGAAATAATGGAAGAATAACGTTGTACGAAACCATAATATTATTTTAGGCTGCAATATTTCGAAGAACAGCACCACTGAACTTACACCTCGGTACTCAAGAATTGAAAAGTACTTAGATCTCATTCTCTATTTCATATTCCAATTTCAACGTTTCTGTATACGTTAATTAATTATCTCATATCTCCCAATAATCGATCGTCAAATAATTTAATCTCGAAAATCAACAAAAGCAATCGCGTCTGTATCACAAGCTAGAATAATCAACGGTGGGAACAGGTGCCAAGGGATGAACGTACCACGGTCAAGAAAAACAGAAACGACAAAGCCGCGGTCGGCTGCCCTGTTTTCCTAAGGTGTGTGGAACGAACTGAAATCGGCAACCGCGGCACGAACCAACCTCCGCATACACTTGTCCATAAAACAATGGACACTTTCACGAACGGTACAAATCTGTCTGACGCGAAACTTGAGGTGTTCCTTGCCGGACACCCGGCACACCAATAATACAGAGCAACTTCTAAATAGAAATTCACCGGAGTTCCAAACTGTCGATTCTTTAAACCGCTGTAAATTCGTGAAGAAAGATCGTGCAACAATTCTGAGCTCTACGTCGACAGTCACGAGCTCGTGCAAGGGAACTGTTGTCAACGATTTGCTCGACGAAGCTACCAGTAGTTGGCAGAAAAATAATTTCTCGTCGAAGATTCACTGATTCCTTGATTCTTGCATCCTGCTGTACATTCCGCGGTTTCATAAACATTTGCGTAACGTAGCAACGCGACCTGAACTTCTCAGCCAACCGCTCGCAGAACATTTTTGCTCCGACGTACTTTGCGTACTATCCTCTTGCGTTTGTCTCGCGACACCTTTTCGATGTCATGGCAAACAGTTCCCGACCAGAAAAAAACCACGAGCCCAATGTACACGTCGCGCACGGTACGCGTCACAAATCACAGGAATTCGTGTAACGAAAAATCCGCTGGATAAACGCGAGACAGCCGACCTCTGAGCGAAGGTAAGAATTACGACGGCGCATGGACGACGGATCCAGGACAAAATCGATAAGCATCGTGCGACCATGAATCAGCGTCGACGTGCTCTAGACCGCCTGCGGGATTTGGCAAAGGATCTTCCACGATAATCTCGACGAAACCACCACACGGACCCTACTCGTTGCCAGACAACACGTACAGGAACGAATGGGCAAGAATGGACGCTGACGCGAGGAAGCGTCGCGTGTATAAAAATAAATAATGGATCGTGAGCGATACGCACGCGCGCGCGTGTCTGACGCAATATATCCTTATTCCACTTAAAGTCGCCTGGGATCAAAGAGATGCATTCTCGGTGAAATAAAGCCGCCCTTGTTGCTCTGTTATTATGCGATTTCAGTTAATCAATTAATGATGCATTATTTGTCGGCGAAACGATGGAAATGTTATTTAAAAATAAAATGAGGCGGAAAACGATTGGGGCGGAGAAATCGGAAATCACGAGGTCGATGAATTCGACTAATTTTTACGGCGAATTAACAAATGGAAACGAGGAAAATAGAATTCGATCCAACTTTGATCGAACTTACGGGGATGTTACGCGGCAATCGATGTCGCGGAAGGTCCCGAAAATATTATTCCATTAACGAGTTTCGTTGTTTCGCAAAAAACCTCCGCTCGACAGGATACGTGTAACGCGGCCGGTTTCTAGTCGCGTTCCTTCTGAATTCCGCGTGGAACTAGGCTGATAAAAACTCGGGAAAGAACGCTCGACGAGGTGGAACGCGGTGAATCCTGTATTATCCAGTGGCCGAGCGAGCAGAGTGAAAAGTTGCCGAGGAAGAACATTTTCCGGCGAGTATTCATGAGGTCGAATGCACCGATTTGTACAAGGTGTTTTATAAATGAGAACGTCAACATTCGGTCTTAGATTCACGAAAACGCAGTCAGGTGATATACCTAGAACGGCGCAGCTTGCGTGCGTGAAACCTTACCGAGAAAACTTGTCACTTTTTAAAGAAACACGATTGGTCGCCACTTTCTTGCTTCAGAAACAACCGAAGCTTACTTCAACTTTCCTTTGCAACGTGGAAAGGAGTTAACCGGAATTATTTCGAAATTTTACGCGCTTGTCAAAGTCTTTCGTTAAAGATAATTCTCTTTTTCTTTTGTTTTCTTCTCAAAATCATATCTTTTGAGGTAATCTCTTGTATAGGGATAGCGGTAGTTTATGGCGTATTTTCTGGAACACCCCGTAGATTGGAAACATCTCTCTTTCCCGTGACTTCTTACTGCCAGCGCACATTCATTTCTCCAAGGTGCCCGCACTTCTGAAGCTGGATACGGTCCAGGTAGTGAAGGAAGAGATTTTGAATCGGACCTCCGTCGTTAGATACACGTATGCACACCGTCGATGACGCATCGTCTATATTTATTACCTCTATGAAATGAAGTATTCGGAAACGAGCTCAACGTAGAACACGTCAGCAACATCGTTCGCAGACCAATAGCCAGGTTTCCATGAATTCCTGAGGAAGAAAAATAATAGCGCACCCATCTGGCCTTATGCATTTTAACTGACGAAACTCACGCTCCCTGTTATGGTCCTTCCGATACTCATTATTGTCGGAAATAATATACATTATTTGTATTGCGCCGACGATATCTTAGTACGCAATTCTGTTTAATATTCGTGCATACGAACGTTCAGTTGTTCAGCACGCAGTGATTGGTTAACGGATCAGTGAACTCATAAACGAAAATGAAGTACGTTGAAATTTTTCTTTCGCCCTTATTGTCAGAGAACTTAATTTATTACCAGACAATTTTCATCGAGAATACTTATCCTTCCGTCATTGCTGCCGAGGCAACAGTAAGTTCTCTAGCCACGAAACAGCAGAATTTCCATTGTTTTCAAAATGATTTCCCATCCGTTAAATTCAGCTCGAAGTAGTATAAGTCAGAACGCGAACCCGATGACCCGTACATAACTGCGTATAACCCACGCGATAAACCCAACCGAATCCCTCAAAACCGAGATTCGTCGTATTATTCGACGTTATTAAACAGCACGATTTGTATTCGTCCCGCGAGCCACAGTTTATGCTCGTGGAAAATCGAGAAACTCTTGGGGAACGGTACCAATATACAAACCCCTCCCACAGCTTCGTGATTTCTTGGACGACCGGGCTGGTTGCATGATAAACTTCGAATTGGAAATGATCCAGAAGGCGCCGGATAAAAAGGCCGCATCCCGGCTGCGTCTGGATCGTTAAACGCGCTTAACCGTGAACATTAGCGTATTGTTAATATTTATTGACGTAACGAACCACCAAAACAGAGCTGCCTCATTCATATCGACTTGGCAGCTTCCGCGATGATTCTTCGAGTGTAGAACCAGCTTCCATTAATTGCGCAACGAGAAAGCGTCGCGCCTTGGTGCTCTTCCATATTTGCAAACGGAAAGCTAATTTCGTTAACAAGTTTCAATTGAATCTATCTCGGTGTTGTATCGCCACCGTTATTATTATACGTTTCACGAAATGAAATCAAATTATTACTCTACTCGCGACTCCAAGGGAGCGTACCCCCTGAATCAACTGAGTTAATGTTCGCCAACATTTACACTGCATCCTAATGTCTCGTAATGGAATTTCAGCGCCGTCCGTCCAAATAGTGGACGCCCTGGGTGAACCGCTGAGGGACAAGTATTACGAAGCCGACAGTACCATCGAGCTATTGTGCGTCGTACGTCACATAGCGATGCAAGTGCAGTACAGTGTCGTCCAGTGGCTTCACGGCAACAGAGTTTTGAACTACGACACGACGAGAGGGGGTATCAGGTGAGTCAAACGCTTCATTGTTATTATATTTTTTCCCAATAGACAGCGCCCGCCCGCTTGTCGCGGCGCTGTCAAGTTTTAAAAGTGCTCGCGTTTCACGGGTCGATTGTCCGTGAAGGATGTTGAACTATTGACGAGTGAAACGGTTGAAGTGGAGAAGCCTTGCAGAATGTAACAGAATCCTTCGACATCGAGTGAGTTGCGAAGTAATTACAGTTGATAATATCGCGAGGAAAATACGAGCGAAGAGCGATACGTTTGTGCGTGTTTTTTTTCTCGCGACAATTTTGGCTTCATGCCTAAATTAAATTGTTCGGAATGTAAACAGTAAATATTTTTCTCGTGCTTCTTTCTACGTAAAATACACATGAAACAAATACGAAAGACGTAATGCATACTTCAACTAATATCAAAATGAACTTACTGAATTTAATGAACGATTAGCTGATAACACTTATACTCGTTGAAACAGATTATTCTAAATTTTTCATACTTTACCGCGATAAGAATCCTCTTCGTAGAATCTTCTCTGCAGTCCATTTAGTCTATGGGATCTTTTTTCGTTGTAACGCTAAACGAGGAAAATTCGTGAATTGTGCCGCTCCGCTTCGACAAGTCGCAGTTGAACGCGAAACAAATCGCATACGTTCTTGAAACTCGCGGCGTCTTCGGCCGCAAGTGAAAATGGAGCTCGTAGGAAAATGAAGCGTGAAACTAATTTCGATGGAAAGGTTCCCGCAGAAAGACGTACTCAGTGGGTAAATTTGAACGGATATTAAAGAACCGCAAAGTTTCGCAATGGTTTGATGAGTAAGATAGCGTCGGTCACTGAAACGACCACGGGCCAACGTATTCCCCGCAACGGAGAAATTGAAGTCGATTCAATTCTACCGTTTCCGCGGGCATCGTCGAACAAGTTCGGAGACCGCGGACGAATTCATTACACGAGTTCCGCATAATTTAAAACGTTCACCGTTTACCCCTCTGTCCCGAATAGAATATACCCGCGTGCGTATCAAAAGAAAGTTTCGCGCAATTGATAAATGCAAATTAAAAGGATAATTCAAAGGCCGACGATCCAAAACCCACGAACCCGAAAACAGTGGTGCGAGCGAGATTTCAATCGTCCGGATCAAACACTGCGTTTTACAAAGCGGTGCATTTCCGATTGGATTCGTAATTTTCTCCCATTATTAAGCAACCCCCACCCCCCACTGAACTCCGAATATTTTTGTTCAACATAAATGCAGCGTTGCAACAAATTCAACTGAAAGCTTCGTAGGAAACCGCCTGAGGCCTGAGCCACATTCGCGCTAACTCGATCAGCCGAATGGAAAAATAGTAAATTGATAAGAACAGGTATTCAGTTAGAATGAAAAATATTAGTTTAAAGTTATGCAAGAGTACTGCATGTTACAATACCGTGCCCGTATTTCTCTCCGTCATTGACACCTAAAATCATACATCAAACGTTTAACTTATTCCATATATATTCGAAGCGCAACATGTCGGACCGCGATTCAATAAATTACACCTTCCTTCACATTCTCAAGTTACTGCTGAATAGCGGCGCGGTACTCAGCAGTTCGAAATTATATAGAATAAGCTAAACGCTTGCCTCTGGTTAACTCTGTCCTGCAACACAATTTCGTCAGAAATGATTTCTCAACGTTTAATCAGCTTCGCCGCGTACCCCGTACGCGCGTTACACTCAACATCTCATATACCTAATATCGCGTCCCCTTTCCATCGCACTCGAAACTCAATATCCGTCTCCCATAACTCAATGCTCGAGTCCGTCAATCCGGCCGCGAGCACGCCTATGCGAAACTGAAGCGCGAAACACGGCGACCCGTTCGAAACGCAGCAGCAGATACTCCATTGATACGTCTGATCGCTTCGGGCTCACATGCGATCCCAGGCCGTCTGATTTCGGCCTAGAGCCAGCTTTCGCGCCGCTTGCTATTCCGTGGATACCGGGGGATCGTGCAGGCACGATTCGTCATAAATCATGCACGATAGCCGGCGGAACGTGCGCCCTCCGACAATCCTGTGGGCTGCGGCGAGATCGTGTCACGCTCGTTACACCGAAGTTATAATCCAGTGTCAACAATTCGAGCTGCCTTTCCGCACCGTGGACGCGGCCCGCCAGTTGAGCCTCGCGCAAACTACACCACCGTCTTGAGAATTAACGGATGCTGATCGTCTTGCCAACCGAGGCACCGTGAAACACTGTATACACGGACGGTGTACGTGCACGCGTCTACCCCGTTGTTTAAGATCGAAGGACCGACGACCGCTAATGCGGGGATAAGTGAATTCCCTGTTAATAAATCTGTTCGTTTGACGAGCTACTCGACTTAGCGTTTAACGCTCGTCCAAATTCGTCTCGAGAAAAAAATGCGTGCCGTAAACAATTCCAGGAGTTAAACGAAGCCCGTTAAGCCTGATCCTTAACTCCCGAGCAGCAATGTAGTACGCGTCGGGGTGAATGTTTCGCGCGTCTCGAAAACGTTGTCAGTGGGCTCGCAACTGCTCGACAAAGTTACAAGCCGTAGACGCGTTGGCTACCGGTAAATGAAATTAGTTTACTCTATGCGCCCGGTGTACAGTGGTGTTTGGGTGGGTGTGTGTGTGTGTGTACACAGGGGGTTGGCCCTCCCGTTTCGTAGCATCATCCTCGTACAACCACTTCGCCCACGCCATACGTGGCAACCGCAGACCGTAAACACGTCGCCACAGGAAGCAACGGTTTTCCCACCCGCTATTTTTCACCGGGAAAATAATCGTCCAGACGACCCCGCGACCCGTGAAATGTAAAGCGGCGAATTATTGTCGACGCGGTTGTACCGCATCCCACTTTTAATTAAGTTCGGTCGGTGTGTTCGATGAACCGAGGTATTATCCACATTTGCACATTTTCCAGAAGTTTCCTTTGATGCTCGGACCTGGACCCTTGAAATAATTGAAACGTGGTTTACCGAAAGACAACTCACCCGGTGAAACGATACCGAATTCATGCAAAGCACTGTTTCTACAATAATTATCGACTGGTTCATTGGTGGTATCCATGTGATGCGAGTTAATTAATTCGAGAAAGATATTTTTTGTTACAAGGGGCAGAAAATAATATATTTGCTACGCTGCTATAGGCGATGGTATAAATAATTCAAGAGGAACTTGCGTAGTTCGCGTTCAAAAATTTTGTTTGATTGCCTTGTATTTATTTTGGGCGATATTTGGGTGTAGAAGCTACATGGTACAGATATATCAAATAGGAGGCAGTTAATAATAAGGAGAATTCAATAAATGTGATCAAAATTGAAATAGAGAGAAACAAATTTTAAGTGATGGCAGTTTAAAATTTAATACTTGCTGGTCGAAATTGCGTAAATTGCTGAGATAACGTTTGGCCGTTTAAGGGAAAGAATATCATCTTATCGTTCTTTGATTGTCTTCGGTGTCACGCGCAGTAATGTATCAATCTTAATTCATCAGTATCCTGGGCTTCGTTCGACGTATTATTCTTGTAACGGGGAACGGTTTTACTCGCGCGACAATATTAATCAGTTTCGCGTTCGTTCCTTTTAGTATGTTTGCCGAGAGACGTGATTCATCAACCAGTTACGTGCTATCTCGTTATTGCACACGATGTACAAGAACGAATGCAAAAAAAATTAATTGCGAAACATTACGTTGCGTTTAATCAGGCCTCACCGTATCGCCTTCTTAGCATCGTTACACGTGTGACTAATTAGTAACTACTTTACGTTGCACTTGCATGTGCACGTATAATTTGAAAGGAGCTGAAATTGAGACGACGTTTTCAATGGAAAGGATAACTCGTACAATATATGCTCCAATCAAAAATTTAATAAGGTCGAGTTTAAAATTTCATTACAGATGATGAGAAACGCAGCTGCTCTGTTATTTAAGAATTTAATAATTGGAATTAGCAAAATAATTTCATTTCGCCGGCAAAATACCATCAACGTCAAATATAATTAAAAGCGCAGCGATTGGATTTTGTTGAAATTGTAGTATCCTCGTCATCATATACCATGGATTTTCAATCATCAACTTCAACGGTAATTGAAGGATCGCGAACAGTACCAGGTAGCCGCTTCGCTCGGTTAAAATTATTTCGAAGATAATAATAAAATCCACAATTACGTTCCTCAGCTGGCTCGGGGAAACGAACACCGCCGTCAATTACGAGTAAAGACCAGTACCAGAGCAGTAATACAGCGCGTCGTTCTTCTTACGTTGAAGAAGATTGATAAAGGAGTGCATCGCAAAAATTTCATTGGCCTCGCGTTACTCGCTCACCCTCCTTCTAACGGAAACGTAAGCCTGCACGCAAAACCGATAAACTACTGCGACGGGGCAAACAATTTTCCTGGCTCGTCTGCACATAAAATCTAGTCCAACGCTAATCGCTTAAACACACTCGCCGAATTATGGATTGAAACAATAGTCGGGCCGATTAAATCATTCGCACGCAGGGACGCGTTGGCAGAGCGGCGATTCAATTCTGCCTGTTATACGTTCGCGAAGCCCGCTCGCTGGGACCATTTTTCACGCCATTGAAATTACGGTGTCGCGTCGTCGACAAATTTACAGCCACGCGAAACATTAATACCATTACTCGGGCGATCGCGCACTCTGTTTCTCGAACGAGCGGCGCAATTAAGCGGGGAACGGAGAACGTTCGAAGGAAGGCAAATAAGAAACTGGCGAGGGTCGCGAAAGAAATGAATCCCACCTGCAGGTACATTAACGCGAAACTGAAAGAAACCAGGCGAGAGGATCGAGGTTCCTTAACGCCGCGGATCAAGGAGCAATCGTCCACCGACTGAGATAACGAACGGACAAATTGCGAGCCGTGGAAAGTTTTTCAATTAAAGGCAACCCCCCGCTCTATATTTCGTAATGGGATGAAACGAATCAGAAAGCACGGCGTTTATCGTCGTGCTCGAACGAAAGTGTTGAGTAAAACGTGTTGCATTAATGATATTGCGGGGCTGAAGAATATTGCAACGGCTAACAGCGACGCGGTTCATCCGCGGGATAGATTGATCGTGTTATAACGAAACGGGTTGGAAACAAGATTTCTATGTAATAAGATAGAAGATTCGATTTCTTTGTCGTGCGATACGTTGGGAACTCGGTTACCGTGTAACGTCGTTAAGCAATTTCGCTGGCACAAGCAATTTCTACGTGTATAATGCGGAACTTGGGCAACTTAAGTTCTGGTTAACCGCGAACTCGATTTCTCTGTAATGCATATAATTGGACGATTTACTTTCCAATAGGCGAGGCGATTAAGGTGCTCGATTTTTTGTGGAAACGACAACGGGAGGATTCGATTGCGTTGTAACACGAGGCTCAAAGAATATGTTTGTGGATGTCACGTGCTTAAGGAGTTCCGAATGACGAAATTTAGCGGAAATTAAATTGCAATGGATTTTCTTCAATGTATGATGGACGTGAGCATGTGGGGAAATGAAGGCTTTTAAGTAACAGGAAACGAGATAAAAATTTTATTTCGGCATACAACTCAAACGTTCTTTCAAACGAATATTAAAATCCTTTACGATGCATACACTATAACCCGCATACGATCCAACATTTTATTGCTTAACATTAAGTTTTATCGGTCTGATTTACATTCATCTAAAACCTTCGTACTTCGGAATGAAACGAAGATTTACTTAACGATCCACAAAGTTTTTTCAGCCCATTATACGAAAAGATTTAGGATCACCTCCGTTCATTTTATTTCATTATACACAAGTCCGTTGCATAGAAATTCGATAAATTTGTAAATAGTGTATAATTTGATGAACTATCATTGCGTTGCGAGTTTACCGACAATGAGGGAGGAAGGTTTGTAGCATGCTGCATTCCAATAGTTTAAACAATAAAATATATATTTTAGAGGAGTATCGAGAGAAAAATAAAAAAATAAATACAAGTCAATTTTCAAGATGTACGTGGCTAAAAGTATAATAATCGATCACCATAGATTGTACTATTTCCCGAAAAGAAATATTTAACGTAAAATAGTTTTTGCCCAGGATAAAAAGAATTACGTTCCTTTACTTAAACGTTGATGAATTTTTACTTTTTATTAGTGGATCTTTCTTTCATATTCTACATCGAGCTTTTAATTTCTCTCTGTGTTAACTTCCCTTTCAATTCAGTGTGATTCGATGGAACGATTTCCAATGTAGATATTTCATTGATACGAAATTGCTGCGCGATTACAGCAAATCAGAATACAGCAAAGTAATATCTTTCCAATGAAACGCGAACAGACTCATATATTCGCCGTGCAGATAGAAGTTCAATTCAATTTCAGGTTAAATTCTCAACTTACACGTTTCCTACACTGCTTAAAACAAAACTGATCAGACAATTCTGTCTCTCGTGGCCCGTTGCCCTCAGAAGATTCTGTTTCCTTGCCATAAATATTTAACAATTGCGCAACGGCGCACCAACGATTGAGGATAATCGGTCGAAAATTAAGAACTAACAGGAAGTTCAAATATTCGCCGGAGAACGTTTTCGATTCGCGGAATTGCGAACGGTAAATAGAATACCGTTACCTCCGGCGCAATCCTGCAATTAATAGCAATGGAGAAGCAAAAACGGAAAAGGAAAAAAAAAAAACAGAAAAACCCACTTTATCCTCCACCAAACTATCTTCGAGTTTCCCTGAACAACGTGAAAGCCGAAAATCTTTCGCAATCCCCTTCGCTCACTTTATTCCTTTCTCCCCCCCAAACCAAACGGATCAACAAATTGTTCGAGCAGTCGCGAATGAGAAACACAACATTCATTTCGTTCTGAATATCATTCGAACTGTAGCCGAACACCAGTAACGTGACGGGGCGAAACGTGGACATGGGAGCGAAACAGAAGGGGGAGCCAGGGATGGATAAAGAAGGAGGGAATAAAATTCTGCGCCGGCTGATCTCCCCAAAATTGAACGGAACATTTACCGCGCTGGTTTCCAGATGATAAAAGAAGAAAAAAAAAAAATGCTCGGCGGCATTCCGTTGGAAATTGAGGTTTTAACACCGATATACGTATGTTTCAGCGTGAAAACGGACCTAATGGAAGAGGGGGCCAATTCGACTCTCAGCATAGCGAGGGTGGGACCAGCTGACAGCGGAAACTACACGTGCCATCTCACCACCATGCCCGATCAACCTGCCACTGTTCACGTGCACGTGCTGAACGGTGAGAACAAATATTTATCTGACGTGTCGGAGTGGCGGATTTGAAAATGCGAGACGAAATATCGCGTACAGTATTCGGACGGAGTGCTGCGCTGACGAACCGAAGTGCAAACTCCCGTGACTTGGTTTTTATTGTCTCGCGGAAAGAGAAATACGCGACGTTTCGTTCGTGTATAAGTAAGTATTCTGTTATTATTGAAGGAAATGCGAGGTGTAAGGTAGTGAAGTAATAGTCAAGTAAAAAGTCAAGTAATATCTCCTTAAATAATGCCTTTTAAATTATTGCTAATACAATTGCAGGCTAGCAAGGCTGACAGGAATATGTAATTATTCATTAAGATGGGATAATTAGGGCTAATTTTATGGACGTCTCCTCTATTAGTTGCAAAGCTCTCGGCGAATTTATTACGGTATACGATTCGTGATAATTATTCCAGTGAGCCTTTAAATAGGAAACGTTTCGCTCGTCGTTGTTGCTGCTTTAAATGCGCCCAGTATATTATAAGATCCATCAAGCGTAGTATTGCAACTCGTGTGTCATCATTGTTCCTGTCATCGCAGCGGACGATTTTATTGTCGTAGCGGCGCATATTCTCCCAAGGGTTTGGAAGCGTAAAAAATTCAACTGGTGCATGTAAATTACAGTCGGCGGTATATGCATATTGATTAGCTGTTTCAGATTCTGGTGGTAATTGGAACATTTTACGATAGTTTCTTAACTCAACGTATTTTCTCCTTGTCACATAGATTAAAATACAAGAATTTTTGAAAATCAATACGCTACCAACGTCTCATTTTTCTTTTAGCAAATCTGCGTTATTTTCTTCGAATTTTCTCGCAAGATTGAGACCTATTATTAAATAGAGGTATCATTATAAAATTATGGAAAGCCCGTTAAATGTTTTCAACAGAGGTAATACCAACCTATCGCGGGAATCAACCTGCTACGATCTCTATAACACTGTCAGAAAGAGAGGAACGTTAAATATCATGCAATATTTATGCATATTACGCTTAATTGCCGGTATGCGTGACGAAGAACGTAAACGATATATCAAGGAACGTACCTTTCGCGACGCGGCCATTAAATTACGACCATCGTAAGCGCAGTACACAACAAAACTGATAAGGCCAGCCATCGCATGGAATAGACTATGGCAACCTAAATATAAAGTTCAAACCATGCTTTAAACGCGAAAATTCGACAAAGGACGTTTCGTAAGCGAACATCCCAAAGGGAAGTATCCCTTACTGCCTAAGGGTAAACGTATTTTGTCGTGCAATTATCAAAATATTAACACCTACTAAACAATGATCGCGTTGACGCATATAAAAAGATGCAGGCAAGTGTCTAATTCGTCCAGGTTTTAAAAGAAATTTTTAAACAGAGAACAGAATAAATGGAGGCTGCCTTATAATATTTGAGTCCCAAAGTTGCAGTCAAATCTGAATGGATCGTGCAACTTTTTCTTCCAGTCTATCCAACGTTGCCACTTTATTGCCCCTCCTTTCTTGACGGCGAAATTCGATAAATTCGGAAATGAACGTATAATAACAAATTGACGTAGGCCAGAAGAAGGAGAAGCGGCGATTCGTTTTCGATTCCCATATTTGCTTTATTTCGTACCGGCTACTGTTTACAAGAGACGGTTATATTGGGATTTGCGATAGTGGATTCCATGAAGACCTACAATTCGCAGTTCTATTGAGCGCGAAAACGAACACGCCATTCGTTTCATCGTTCTGGAGTCGTGCTAAATACGCAGCCGGCTTTCGAGGGAAAAAAGTTTACTCGTAGCTTGTAGCTTTTCGAAGCGAGAAAACCTACATTGGACAACAATGGTTCCCGTCATTTCTGTACAATGAATTAATATCGGTCGATCAATTCATTCGTGCGATATTGTTGATACATAATTTCGAATTATTTTGCCACTTTATTTATTTACGAACGGAATGGCAAATTAATAAAGCGATTGTCAAATGTTTTGGCTTTAATGCAATTTATAATGAAAAGGTAGAGCTCAAATAATTGCACACCCTTTTTGAAGTTCATTAAGTTATGGCGATATGTAATTCGATTTAATTATTACCATTTTTATAGTACCAGAAAATATGGCAAACTTTGGTAGGATTAGTTAACCTATAACAGATACTAATTTATATACACATATGTGTGTGTGTGTGCATGTAGTAATGCGCATGCGATAATTAACATTTCTATAAATTACTAATAAACATACGAACCATAAATAACACCTATTTGAATTATCGATGGCCACGCGAAAGAACATTAATTCTCCATCACAGTTGTGTAATTAATTATCGGATCGAATGGCATTGACAGACATATATTTGCGTTTTGTTCAGTTTCATCGACAGATCTCCATTAATCTGCAGCTTCATTAAGATTTACTAAATTAATGAACATAAAATTAACTAACAAAATTATTCAGCGTAGAAACTATTGTAAAATACAATCATTAATTGCATTAACAACACTGTCGTCTGTTTAATCTCACGAACCTCCCGTCGTGCAATCTCATTCATTTCTGATTTTTAATTTGTCAAGCTCCGAAACTACACACGGATAAATAACTTAAATAAAGATGTTACTTTTTTTAACGACACTCGAAACTCCACGACGCTGAACCTACACGTGACTGTTTGACGCGAACACCCCCATTACCATCTTCTCCATCCAGGCAAACCGTATATCACTGCTTTCTCCAATTTTTTCTCTCCCATATCCCATATCCTACATCGCTTTCGTATCTCGCAGTCACTCTTAACTCAGGCCACGCGCCCACAGAGTACCCAAACGCTCGGCATCTACCTCCATTTAAGTCTACCCCCATCCCAACGCACTGAGGAGGGGGTGCATCGCAAGGATAAATTACACCATCACATTTTTATCTGATCACTTGGCTCGGGTCCAAGGAGGCCCAGTCCTGAGTTCAACCGGCGGCAAGAAATTTTGCACTTGGGCACTGCGGTGCTGTCGTACTTTAGTCGGCCCATCGCGAGGGGTGCGCCCGTATTCCACGTAACATAAACCATCCCATTCCGTCCTCAATTTATAACTATCACCGAATAATTCTGTTCACGGAATTAGAATCGTTCAAAATTCGCCACACTATTCGTGTTCTTAGCAAAACTGAAAGGACTGAATAAACTGAACGAACTTCGACGCTAGAACTACCGACAGATTTAGCTGTATCGAGGGTGATTGAATGGTAATTAATGGAAAATATAAATCACTGCTGTGCAGATATATTAAAAGTCATAATTCCCCGCAGCAATACCTACGTACACGATACAATCGTGTCGCGAAATCGCTACTTTTTCAGGCTTAATAAGAAAGCTTATTAACTTTTAACGTCTCGCGCACATACATACGTGGAAAGCAATGCCTGCGTATCCGCAGCACTGCTCACCTAAGTGGCCGCATTCCGTAACGATAACGAATCAATGTCCAATGGACACTCGAGTGGCACGCGCGCCCGTACTCCACTTCCAAAAATTGGCAGAAACGACGGTCATCTGTCAAGCGGGTCAAAGGTCCCGTCACTCGCGCGGCCAGTGCTGTACACGCGCATTTACTAATAACGTAGTGAACTATATACGATTCACCGATTCGTTAACATTATACTAATTTCACACGCCCCGATCCGATGACCCAGATCTGCGAACCATCCCCCGCACAAAAAAATCGTCTCACAAATATAGTAACGGTGTGTGAGTGTACGTAACCGTGTTTCAGGAGAAAGCTTAGCCGAGCTGCATCACGGTTCCGCGGATGGCGTCGTTGCGAGCGGATCCCTGCTTCTTCTATCCGTGCTCCTCGCCCGGATACAACAGGTGCCGAGATGAAGGGTCGTCGACGTTCGTTGCGTCCCGGAAAGGCGAGGAACGAGCACCGCGACGCTCCGTCGCGAAGTCGAACGATCCGCGAGACTACGCTCCAAACACAATACGGACTTTTATATTATCGCTGAAGAATGAACGTGGCCGTGCGGACGAGCTGGCGACAAACGACGGGAAGAAAGGGGGACGCGGACGAGCGGAGGGCGAAAACGGCAGCCCTGGAGGAGGAGAGCGAGGGCTGAAACGTTGCGAAAGAATAGGCCGCAGCGGGGAAAAGGTTGGCAGGCGCCGTTCGCCATTGTCGTCGGCCCGATTGAAAGTGACTCGTTCTACACCCCGGTTTCCGTTTCACCGGCGGATACCTCCCCGTGTCCGAGTCGGGCACGTAAAACGCACCCGGCTGTCGCGCTTTTTTGTTCCCCGGGCCGTTTTCGGAAACGTCGCCCACCCCACCCGTGAACGCCCCGAGCGGAACTCGAGGCGGAAGTGGTGCGAATTAGGCGGTCCATTTGGCGTCCGAGGCGAATGGGGAAAGAAACGTTTCGACGGTGCTGGTTGCTGTATTGGTTTCGTCCGCGTGAAGCGAATATGAGGGATGAAAGTAGGGGGTGCGTGTTTTTGTTTCCTCTTTTATTTCGTTGTTCGGTTACTCGATAGCGAGTTCCTTGATATTCCCGCGGGCTTCGCGCGCGAGATTCGTCCTGCGCCTTCGTACACGTGTTCGTATTTTCATCGGAGCGTTCAGTACCTTTGGTTGGGTAAGGTAGTTGCATCGTGGACGAGAAACATCGGGTATATCGATTTCGGGGTGGACAGATCCGCGAGACGATAAGTATCGTCGAATTAGTGGAACGTTCGTCGTGAACGAAACACAGAGATAATAGCAAGAACGATTAGAAATATGCATATCGTTTATGCGGTTCGTGGGATCGACAGGACGTTTGTTAGTTTCAATTTATAACGCTCGTGTGTGGTGAGCCGTTGCGTGTAGCAGAAGTAACGAGTAACGGACTTGAATTGTATAAAATTATAGGAAAGACGCACCGCCACAGTCTTTACATATCCTCCCGTTTAGCAGTTTTAGATCGGACCGAGGCAGGGAGAAATGAACGCACGAAGATATTAGACTAATCGGTGATCGCCGTTTGCGACCGAACTTGCGTCTGCTTGCCGTATCCAATTTTTGTACGTACTTCGTATCCGTTCGCATTTCGATATTATTCTGGTTGGACTCGTCCGCGCCCGTTACTCAGGACACCCAGACGTTCTGTCTGCGCCGAACGATGCTGGAATCGTTCCGACAGGAAACGCGTTAAGCTTCGCGCGAAGAAACGCGTGTAAGCTCAGACGATCGAGACCGAGCGCTCTCGCGAAACCGTCGATTTGAACGTAGCTAAATAGACATCGACGGTGCTGAACCTCTCGGCAACCGGAAACGTTTCGACGATTCCGCGCAAAGAAACGGGACATTCGGCTTCGAAAATTCCGGCGCCGTGAACGAGCAGTCGTGCTAATTCCCCCGCAACCGGATAGCAGGAACATTTCTCTGAAATTTCGGTGCCAGAACGTATCGCCTAATTGTTCCTGTCTGCGTTCAGTCGAGCAAAAAGCTCCCGATTCGGCTCCGCTCGAGCTGGCTTGCGGAAAATCGATTCACGCCGAATCGAATTTCCGTAAACGCGTTCCATGATCGCTGATGCTTTCGAACCGTGTAAGTGCCGGATGTAGGGACGTCGACAGAGGAAACGCGAATCTCGTACCGACGATTTCCAGCGGGATGCGTGTCGGCGAGGTTCGATCATTCCCGGAAACTGCGACTCGCGCTCGCATATTTCCTCCTTAACGCATTCACTGCCTTTCGCGATATTTTTTTTAGAGTGGGTGGAAGGGGCTTATCCGTCTTTGGAAGTTCGCCCTTGCGAGGTACGTTGGTATTTAAATCGTTGTTTCTGAACCTTTGTTGAACCGTATGTTAGGGGAGAACGTTAATGGTGGAAGATTTATGGTTGGCCTTTGAGCACAGGGGATACTGTTTCGGGTAAAGTGAACGACGCGCGTTTCGTCGAGACTGTTGATATTAAGTAACGAAGTGTCGAAAAGAAACCGGTTGGCAATTGCTTAAGGAGAGTCGTAATTTAATGTAGAGGAGCCGCGTAATCGACAGTAATCGATTGTACGAATTGGATTTTGAAGAAATTGAACTCCGCGCATTTCTCGTTGCACACGCGCGCGCAGCTTTTCATTTCGTTTGAATAATTTGCACGGAAATATTTGATTCTTGCGCTTCCCCAGAATTGCGTGAACAGTGAGGTGCGAGACACCTTCGCAAGCTCCTATGCGAATGATCTTTTGGCTTAAATAATTTGTCAATTATTGCAACGAGAAATGTATGTAGTTCCATTTGGTATAACGGAGCTTCAGCCTTGGACATTTTCTGCGAGACAACCTGCGTAAAGCTGGAAGCGTTCAATTTTTTATTTGAAAACATTTTACGGTGCGATTAATAGTTTCAAAGATATTCGCGTGGATGTATTTAAAACGGATAACCTGTATGCTCATCTTGATGGTTGGCGTTCGCGGAGATGTTTATGAATTTGTCGGAGATGTCGCGAGGATTGTTCAAATTTATTCTGAGCTATTTTTACAGATTTTGTACTTGTATTGTATTGTCGGTTTCTTTTCAATGGTAGCCGTATGGTAAAATGGTAACGAGAACGATATTATTGTAACGATGTATCGTCAATGTAAGAATGATACAGTTTACTTCCAAATTCGTTTAAGATTGTTTCACACACACAATAAAAGACAAAATTCCACTGTGTGTAAAAAGAATTGAGTTTCATAGCTCGAAAAAATTACTCCGGCAGAAAGTGAAAATTCCTTCGAAGAGACAAATATTATTATCGCACCGATATACTTGTCATCGCACGCGGTAAAACTATTTGCATTCGAGCGCGAGCTTTTATTTTCAAGCATTGCGATCAAATTCAGGTTAAAATTGGGCCACCCTCGTGCAATGAAAAGACCCCGTAAGTGACGATTACTTCGGCGGGGCGGGAATTATCAGTATTATCTAGTTTTCTAAAGAGCTACGGCTGAAGCGGCGCATGAAAGAAACCGGAAGTCATCATCGAGCGCGCAATGTCGACGGCCTAGACCAAGCGATATCAAGCTCCAACATGTGATAATCGATGGCAGATTAGTTGCTGAAAAGTTGCATTTGCGGGTAAATTGCTCAGACTCGTCGAGAATATCGAGAAAGTGATAAAACGTCGCACGCGCCCGACATATGCTTGACCCTATTCACTGAAACGAGAACAGTATGCTTAATTCGTAACAGCAGCTACTTGCAGCAATAATATTTTTACCTACAATTTATTCATTCGCCGATCCACCGTTTTGAAAGCGTGCTTTCATTATGTACAATTCACTTATAAACGACGTAATACACAAGTGATAAATAAATCACAAAAAGCGATCGAGAAAAATCGAAAAAAAAACTGAGAAATTATTATAATACCTTTTATCAATACAGCTTTAAACAAAAGCGTGAAAATAACGTTTCGCGAAATATGATTTTAGCGATAAAGGCGAGCAATTGCAAGTTAACAAAGGTTTTTGTTACGAGTCAAGTATGAAACATTTCTAAAGAGCTTTCAATGGCACAATGAAAGGCGGGACGGTGAAATTTTTTAAGAATGGAAGCAGCAACTGCCAACCTAATCCCAAGTTCATAAATTAGTGATACAAAAGCAAAGTTTTAAAGCGGCGGCGGCTACGCGTTTTACATAATGTCATTTCTGTTCCGGCGTTCGTTGATCTGTCACTCGAAAGACCAGGCACTTGGACAGCTCGCGAGTAATCGAACACCTGTATCAAGGTTGAGCGCACAGTAATACTTGAATTCGACGTAAAATTCAAAGTTTTCTCCGACGGTGAGATTATGAAATAATATACGATATGCGTTTTACAAGACTTTGCACATTTCTTCTGCAACCACTTGATCTTCAAATCCTTAAACCTATTCCAAACATACATCCTGAGCAACTTGGCGAGAAAATTCTCATTTCGTTAAGGCAACAGTCTTCTACATATTGCATCGAATCATAATTTTCGCTACAAAGTACTTTAATAACATTCCAAAATCATACATTTGTGTCTACTTCCTTAACATTCGCGTTATTTACATTTCGTTCGTTTTAATATTCGTTATTTCTGCTATAAAAGTAACAGCAAATAGTCAATGTTGTTCTCAAATATTATTAAACATTAATTCATGAATAATAATTTATAACGCAAAATGGATACATGCGGTAGATATGATCAACATAAAAAGGTAAGTCACTTGAATTATTAAAAATCATCGATTAAAATTTATAATATTATCATCCCTCTTATCTACGATACTATCATCCCTTTGCAACTCCAACAAAATAGTAAGGAATGCGATCAACAATATTAACTATTTCCATACGATAATGAGAGTCGCGCGACAGAGGCCTGCCACCTACAACTCATAACGTATCAGTTCACTAACAAATATTAATTGGTAAATTACTGTACGCTTGGTGGCCTCGACGCTTGTGACTCAGAGAAGCCGTTTGTCGAAATCGCGTGGTTCGCCCACAGGAATACGTAATCCCAAAATTACTTCGCACTCAAGACAAGATTGCCTCTTTCCCATCGGAAACGTCCACTTCTGTCGGTCGCCCGGACAAACTGGTCGGCGAGACGAACGAGTTCCAACGCGGGGTCCAGGTAGCCGGAGATTGAAGTTCCAAAAGGACAGCACACCGCGCTCAAACTACCTACGTGCTGCACTTCGTCTGCACTATACATATGGGGAGTCCGAGGAAATACAGAGGAAGAGGCAGTCGCTCGACAGATTGGACGTCGTCCCATCGATCCTCGTTGATTCTACGGCAACTCTATTTATCCGTCGCTGGCGAAGGATCACATCCGTGCCAGATTCCACTCTGACAATTTGCACTTCTCTCTTTCTATATCGATGCGGACCACTTCAGTGAAGACCGTGCAATGGGATAGGCGAGAATAATTCGCGACGGTCCCCTCCATTTGGATTGTTCAATGAGATTATTAATGATACGGGTATGCTCGCGAAACTTTTTTTTCGAAACTGGCTATTTATTTGGTTTGCGTACGCGTCCCGCACAGGACAAAAATTTGGGAACGTGTTGAAGTATGCGAAATATTCTCCAGTTTCTATTGCCACAATAGCTTGTATTGGTTGCAATGTTTGGTAAACAAATGTTGCACAGAAATACGTGTCCCGCTAAACGGCCTACTTATCCATAGTTTTTCTTTCTTTATTGTTTCGTACAATTTTAGAGTTTTTGAACGTAATTTTTGTAATAACTCGCGAATTTAAATTGAGCGTTTTCGTAAATTTCATGATTACTTCGTAACAGCCACGTGGAATACAACTAACGTTGAAATGGCGAGGATAAAATAGCGCATGTGTCGTTTCGAATAGACAGAAATGGCGTTCGAGCGATTCCAGTTGACGAACAACTACAGGTAAAGGGGGATCTAACTAGTTTTCGGATGATCGCGTGCCTGTCGATCTTTCCTACTGTTCGCCAAGCTCTATGCGCCGTAAAATCGATTGCGAACTGCTGCATGAACAGACAGGAAGGCTGATTAGACGGCCTCTTAAAGTTATTCCACGAAGAAACTTGCCGAATGTAGGTCAGCCCCTTCAATTTTTCAGCCAAGTAACGCTTGGACTAACAATAAGCGCATCCGTAATCGATGGGACCGATTGCCAGGTCAAATTAATGTGTGCGAAAACGA
This sequence comes from Nomada fucata, assembly GCA_948146005.1. NCBI lineage: Eukaryota > Metazoa > Arthropoda > Insecta > Hymenoptera > Apidae > Nomada > Nomada fucata. The sequence goes on along the minus strand of OX411275.1, from coordinate 7,602,825 downwards.
TTCCGAGGAACGCATCGACAATTATATTTTCAAGACTCTGCCCATCGTTAAGACAAGTAACGATTTGCTCGTTCGAGAAAGCGTATGTAACGAGACTGTAAAAATTAATTCCTCGAAATGAAATGTTGAGGCAAGCAAACCGGATAACAGAATATTAATTAATATTTTGAATATGCATTAGATTACATTAATTTCATTGTTATTCGGTCATTGCAATTTTAAAATCGGTGCCTGCATCGCACTGTAATCCAAAGATCTAACAAAATATGATTTCGTCGATGAATTTGACCGACACAATGTTCTTCCGATTCCGTTTAAATAAAATCAGTTCTGCATGCCCCTGTTACAATGGTCCCCGAAGTTCCAGCACAGTCATCGACTTTATCCAGAGTCAAGTTCGGAGACCTACGGCACGTGTACCCGAATTTTCTTTCAACAGTCTGAAAGTTACCGAAAATACTTTACCGTCGAACCGTATCGTGATCGCACGGAATACATAAAACGACGACGGGGACACCGAAAGTTCTCGTACAAAACGCTCAGACGTCGCTACACACGCGACAGGGCCCCGTTCTTTCCAGTATTCCGTTGCGTTTTCAACAGATACAATCCTTATCTTTATCCGGGCTTTATCTTCACGAGCGATATAACCGGATCGTTTCTCCGTCGTGAGCGAAATTTTAAGCGAGACAGGACCGGCAAAATTGAAAGGGGATTCGAACGAAACGCAATTTATCGAAGCCAGAAATTGCTAAGGTACCGATAGAGGCGTTACGATTTATCTAGGGTGCTGTAACTTCGTTCTTTCGTTATTGTGTTCTCGTTCGATTTGATGGACGCGCGTGCACATGTTGCACCCGTTAAGAAAATTTAGTGGCGTGAAATGTCAATTGAAGGGACGAACGTGTGCGAATGAATTATTTCGTATCACCGCTACAGTTAAATGAAACGCAAAGTAGCGCATACCTTAAAAAAAACTTTCTCTGACACGATGAACAAAATCAATTGCTGTCGCGTCGCATAAATGACCACGACGATTCAAACACACCAGACCCTGTAAATATAATCGAACAATTAAAAGCTGACTGCCTTCCAACGAAAAGGAGAAACGAGAAAGAAACGGGTTGCAAATCGTTCGAAGCACGGAGGGACGAAACGAATCTCCAAATAAAATTCTCGTTCGTTCACGTGTAAAAGGTCCAGGTGTTGGACACGTGTGTCAAGGTACGAAACCGATTATTCTTCTTCGTGCACGTTTCCAACGTGCCCACCCCTTATCCCCGTCCTCGCGGATGATGTTCCCCGATCGTTTTGTTTCTGTATATCTCTTTTACCTTGCGACACCCGCGGGATGAAACTTGTGTAAATGAAACTGAAGGACAAATAAAAATGAAACTTCCGAACACCGTCGGCCTACGAGCGTGAAGGGCCGTTTGCATATTTTAAGAGGAAAGTTTTCAACGGATCGTGCAAAGAAGAACTCGCTGGAACTGGCGGTTTTATCGCGAGAATTCTGACGAAGGCGGTTCCCGGTGTAATCTAATAAGCCGAGTCCGCTGTCGTCGATAAAAACGCGTTGTACCGTAAGGGAGTGAACCAAGAGGGGAACGTCGTTTATCCTGCAACGCACGTCCTTATTACGCGATCTACATAGATTTAACGCGGCGAAATTGTTATCGAAAATTTCGTTTCTAAACGTGACTACAGTTCGCAACAGCGTAGGGAAACAAAATGCCCGTAATGAACGAATCGTTTTTACGATGCGACCTCGCGCGGACTCGTTCATTATTTCCTGATATTTCCAGAACAAAAAGCGACTACTTCCATCTTTAAAGTGAAATTGCGAATCAACTTGATTCGATCAGGCAGATCTATTGCGAGCGTAATACAAGCACTTGTGTCCTCGGAGGAGAATTGGAAATTATAACGTAGTAGTAACTTTCCCTAGCGTTTGTTGGCTTCGTTTCTATCCACTCTGTATCAGCAATAATTCGAAGTAGCGGCGCCCTGGACTTAAGCCAGACAGCTTCGAAGTAAGTGCAAACACGGATCAAAGATCACCGGCCCTAATACGAAGTAACGTGTAATGAAATAACGTGAAAGATTGAAGAACGAAACCGTGAATCACTTGACGCGAACGTAATCCATGATCTTGGACTGATCTTAGCACGGCTGAGTTCTCGAATGCGCGATACAGGGCGTTGCGTGGCTCGAAAAGACTTTTACATTGTCGGTAACGGGCTTCCCAATAAAATATTTCTCCCCGTTCGACCCGTCATAAAATGTTATCCGTCTCGTAAAAACGTCCTAAAGCGTTCGCTTCACTTTGAACGAGCTTATGTTAGTCACGTTCGTTTCTCATTTTCCGTATTCCAGTACCGATATTTTATAACAATTCGCCCTCGTGATGTAATAAGACATATTACTCGAGCGATTGTATCTTTCGATAGATATCTTGCCAGAATATTATGTATTTACAATGTTCGTTTAATATCGATCGAAAGATTAATCTAAAGAACTGAAGATTCCATGGTTTGTAAATATTTATCTCGTGGCGTCGTGTCGCTGTCTTTTTATAATGCTTGTACTATCGCGTAGAAAATCGTCCCTGCTGGTAAATTGGGAAAGAGGTGTGAAAGTAGAGCAATTACGTTTCTCCTTATTATGCTTAAGAGTAATGTCGAAATATAGATTACTTGGCGTACAAAAGACACTTCTATCTTCCCAAATCGTTTAATACGAGGATATTGTTCAAATAAATTATTTCGTACTACTGTGCACATTTTCGCAAGATTGCGCTAGCGCAGAATTATTGACTGTCGTGGTATTAAATCGGACAGATTTTTCCGTTAAACGACAACGTAAATTGTGTCTTATGTGTCACGTTTTATGGCGGAGTTTTTCAATTTCAAATGGCCGCACTCTATTACGTCGATTGCTTTGGATCGCACTTGCGTTAAAAATATTTCATACTGGGTAGCTTTATTGTCCAGCAAATTCTTCCTGTCGTTATCTTCGATAGTTTTAAAGATGTCTGTCATAGATCTCTACATGCGTGTAAACAGTGTTACCATATTTCTGAACAGTCCTGTCGCCGACACCCTAGCAACTGTTCATTCGAATCAAATCTTTTCCCAAAATCGTCGCGAAAATACCGCAACAAGATGGGTCTACTAATAATAATAAACGATAATTGCAACGTACTTGTTCAAACTGCAATATCAATAGTTGCCTGTTTAAGAAGTTTTGCTATTAATTCGGTCATATTTCGTGATTCAAAGTTCACTAACAATTACGTTGTCGGGATTGGCCGCAATGCAATTGTCGGCCTTCCGTTGCGAGCTAATTCAGCTATCTCAGAGACAGAAATTTCCGCGGTCATAAAAGTTTCCCGAGAGTTCTGTTTTTCTTTCTAATCTTGCGGAGCACCGTACGTCATGCTGTTCCTGCTTTGGTTATAACAAACAGACACACGGGCTGTTCCATTTAACTGGGCACTGTGGCGCGTCTCGAAAGAAATTGAAGTTATCAAGAAAATGTTCTTACAATAGTTGCACAGCATGAAGAGGAGCATTAGACGGCATAGGTGGTATCCGATTAAACGGGATACCCTGTATACTACGCCTGTTTTCCTCGACAATAATTTTCACAAATTCGCCGTCGTATTTTCACGTTTCTGCTTCCACTTAATAATAAAAACGATAGTAATAAAAAAGGGGAGAGAAGTCGGTTCTGTTCCGATGATCCGTGATTCTTCGTCGCAAAATTTGATACGAACAGAGTATACAATCGAGGGCAAGGTCCGACGACGATAGATCGAGGAAAGTTTCAGTAGCATCGGTCACAACCACAACAACGCGATTCCCGGCCCTCCGATACGACTTCGTCCAATTTAACTCCGTCTTCGTATTCGAACATTTTCGTTGAATGCAACGTTTGTTTCGTCCAATCGACGAGACACCGATCGTGAATCGAGCATCTTGTCTGATCAGCCATCACGTGCAGCACCGAAATTAGACTGTTCCCACGAACGATGTCACACTTCATGTCACGTTTCTCTTGAGATGTCAGTTTCGTATTGCAAATCTCTTTCAATGGACGATGTATTAACAGAGTTGTTAATGTTTGAACAGAGTGGAGAAATATGACCGACTTCTTTCCGACGCTTGACAAATTTATTATTAGTCCTCTTTATGCATATACAATATAAGCACAGTTTGTATATTACAGTTTATACGGTGTACACCCGATTCTCGATATATGTAAGTACTGTTTATGAAAAAGATATTTTATATTTTTTATTTATTTTTAAATTTGGCAAAATGTTTGATGCTGTGAGTACTTGCAGAGAGTTCTCGGAGAAAGATTAATCGGCATCTGTAGTCGATATTTAGAACAATGAGCTGCCATATAACCATTTCAGTTTCACAGTTATCTATCGGTGATTTTGCTCGGTTTCACGACGGGAACTTTGATTTCTCCCCATGAAAGTTTACGCGTCGCTCGTGACAGATACGATTACGCTTCCCTTGAAAACGCTATCGAAAATGATAGCCTATTAATCATTCTATCCCGCTAGTCCCATCAAGGAAACAGTCATCAACTTTTATTGCCACTCTTTTCTTATTTTGACGTGCGAAATATACGACGAGTTGTTTCGTTAATACGTTCCCGTTTCCCGAATACAAGGGACGAGATAACAAAAGAGGGTCCCCGAGTGAAGAAACTTCGATTTAAGATCAAGCATTATATGAAGTATAAAAATTTTAAATAACTCTTTTGAAAAATAGTATCGGGCAATTCCTATTTTAGATTCATTAATTCTTTCCAGTTGATTTTTATTTATATTGCAATATGACCCAATTCACAAGAGAAGCTTTACTCGAATAAATAACTTTCCTATCGCTTGGTAACTAATTGTTCATCCGGTTAATGAAACGCTACACTAAATTTCTTCAATTAGGAATATAAATGGGGAATATAGTATAAGGAATATAAATCCAACCCTTAAACGACGATCCAGTTGACAAAAGTAGACCCCCTATTATCTCGGTTCCACCGTTTAAAGAGGAAACGGTTTGGGCATTCGTAAATTTCGATTCGCCGCAAAGCAATAATTCGCTCGCAGTCGCGCGGTGGCAAATTTTTGCAACCGATTTCCACGCGGCTTTTTCTGTTTGCCTCGTCGTAATTCAACACACAGCGCACCCTTTCCTCGGCTTTCGAAACAGTCGCGATTCAGGAAACCAGCGTGCAACGTAATACGCTGCGGTAAATAATGATCGCGACACGACAGCCCGGTTTCCCCGTTATTATTTACGATCGCGTGGCTTCGCGATATATCGAGAGTAATTAATAATCGGACAATAAACGAACCGCAATAGCAATCCCACGGGAAAAGTGACCGTTTTCCCCGCCCTCTCTACCATCCGCTTCTGATATTCGACGTTCTGCGTTGCTGTTTCTGTCACCACCTATCCGCTTAATTTTCTTCATTTTTGTTATATTTTCCTCTACTCGATGGACACTATGTTGAGAGAATAATCTATCTCCTTCGAGCCATGTACACTTGATCAAGTGCCTCCTACTTCCTTGACTAACTTTTTACTGACCCTTATATCTTATATATATATTCATCCTACTAACTTAATACGCATCCATGCAACATCCTTTTCAGTTTTATCCCATCCACTCTCCCTTTCAAAATGTTTCATTTAACTCCCCCTTATTATTCCCAGACGCGCGTCTACCCTTTTCTCCCGTCGAATCGTTTTCACTCTCGTTCGTTTCTTTTCGCGTTTCTTCATCGCGTTTTCCCACACTCGAACGCTATCGTATCACGAATCGAGTCGCCGTTCGGCCCGTTTATCCGTACCACGGACACGAACGGACGCGAAATATTGCGGCGAATATTGGATCGTCGTTATATCAGCTGCCAGCCCGGCTCTCCGCGTGTCTTCGATCACGAGAGCCACGAATTGATCGCTGGCCCCCGCGTATTCACGCGTGAACGATCGCGCGATCGGCTAACGAATCCCACGGTTCTCCTCTCAAATCGATACGGAACACCCGCGGCATCGTGCCTTCACGGTGGGGAACTTTATTCGAAAACCGTGCCGTCGGCGACGTTGTCAACGCGGAATGCGATCTCGATTTCTTCTTATTCTACGGAACGTGCCGTGCATCCGCTATCGCGGCGACGCGTTCGCGAAACACGAGTTAAGGTAACTTATATAATAACGCGATATTTCATACGCAAACCACGTACAACTCGCCTCTGTGCTCACTTGCTACCCCTCCACTTCTGCCTTCGCGCGCCCCTGCTTATGCCCGATTCGAACCTGGCCCAAATTCGAAAATGCCGAAAACACGCGGCCGAGAATTTCGGAATTTTCGGCGGAGTTGCGGCGGTGCGGATCGAAGGTTTAACGCTGATAATGCGGTTCGTGTCGGGAGCAGGACGCTCGAGCTACTAGTTTCCAAAATGTAGCGTTGCTCTTGCGAATAATGTTTCGATAGATGGAAAGCGACGTCGTCCGCGAAAAATGCTCCATTTTGCTTAGATGAAACCTGCGTCCAGTATTCAAGTGTTCTTTAATTGAGCGACCTCTAGATAAATTATTGTGTCGCAGTAAAATAAAGAAAACACGAGATCTTGGTATTCCACGACGATAAAATTGCAACGAAAGTATCTCAATTGTGAAAGTACAATTATGTCAGCCTTGGTCACTCGGTTGACACAATTTTCTTTATGTACTATTGAACAGTTCTTAATTAATAATTAAACGATTCTTAATAATTAAATAGTGAGCGAGAGTTTCGCAATTGAAATTTCCTTCGCCTTTCGATTTTTCAATTACGCGCACCTCGATGCAACTTCGTTCGTAGTCAGCCCATCGCAAAGCTGTTCTTAGGCGTGGAACCTCGGTGCTTCAATGAAATCGCGACGATTTATAACGGCTACTCTGTTATCTTGTCCGGTCCAGGTCCAACGATATCGCGGATACCGTTTTGCGTAGTGGGTCGCCATTCACGCGAAAACCGCGTCGCCTCTTCGCATATTCGTCCCGCATGCACGTGGACAACATTCCAGCAGACATCCAGAACGATCCCCCTGCGCCGGAAAAGAGGACGAATTGCTCCAGCTCCTCGTTTCACGGTTCTTCTTGCGACGTCGGTCACAATGGTGGAACGATCGGGTTCCAGGTCGGCTGTGACCCGATGATAAAGACGAGGATTAGTTTTTTTTAGATGCGTTCCAAGCCACGGTTGAAAGGGGAATTTGCGGTCTTTTTCTTCGGGGTCTGTCAGAGTTCGGTCGCGACAAATGGGTTTTAATACCGTTAAAACTGCAGCAGGGCGTTGCTTCGTGAAATCGTACCGTGTATCGTTTGAGATGAGTGAAAAGATGAAACGGATTCGACGCTCGATAAAGGGAGAAGAAATGGGCCACGTTCCATTTTCGTTTGACGTCGAAAGTGAAGATTTTACACAATAAGCGCAAAACGATAGATAAATAAGAGGCGGAATATCGGGGAGTCCGGTGAATTTTCGTTACCCTATAAAATGTTTTGCTGAAATTACATTTATGGGAGCAATTCCACTTCTGAAATCTATGGGAGACAATCGGCCGTTGCATGGAACGATTAAAACGATGAGCGATACACAAAACGATACTTTGTTAACAATGCGTCGGGGCGATTAATCAATGCTCTATGCACGACCGCCAATGAACGGATGCTCTATCAACGAACGCCAATACGCGAATGCTAATGCACGAATGCCGATACACGAACGAATGAATGCCTTCCTGTCCACGACGATCGCCTCGACCGATCGTCCCTTGCAACCGCGAAGCACAGCCCTCGAGACGGTTTACGTTGGCTGGCGCTCGATAAGAACCGTCGCTGCATAGACGCGACTATCTCACGTCCAAACGTAAACCATCGTAGCCCGAGCAGAACCATGCGCCTACGTGAAATCCCCTGCACGGTATTCACAATTGCTCGAGTAGTCGTGCTAGCAGTGGCACTTACGCGTGAACGCGAAACTCGACTTGAGCGGCGCAAAGTCGAGAGTTCTATTTAAATATTAAAAATTAGTATTGCCCGATTCGCGAGCGGTGCCTGACGACAAACTGCTGTCGCGCTGATCGATGCGTGCCGCTGCGTTTCAGCGAGCACACGCGACCACTAACAAATTCGTACATTAAATGTTTCGGTGTCCCCCAAAAATCTGGGACATACGCGAACAACCACCCACCATTTCATCCTTCCCTGCAGAGGTCATCGCAGGCAACAAATCGCAACGCAACGCGTTCAACGTCCCTCGATAAGTTCAAGTAAATCGCTGCGATCTCTGCGATACCCGTGATTCAACGCCGCCTTTCCTAGAACCGTCCCAATCAGGCAGCAACCTCGTCAAGCAACAGCAAAGGCCGCCTTCTCCTCCCCTTTTTTATCTCCCTCGCCCCTTTCTTTAAAGTAGCTGCTTGTCCCGTCCACCCTTGCCTCCTCGCCGGTTAAAGGAATTCCTCTGCTCACGCTCGTATCCAGGGGAGCCAGCCTTTTATGCTTTCGTTCGTATTAAGCCCCGGCCGATGTTTAAACCATGAGTTCGTTCGTCGAGCATCGCGTCGTCCCATCGGCAACGCGATCAAATAACACGGTCGGGGATTTTGCCCCGGGCTGACCACTTTTCCCATTTCTCAACGTCCAGTACATTCTTTCACACCCCATGGAACATCGTTCGGAACCATCGTGCCCGTTGCGTACCTCCGTCCGCCGCTGCGTTCGCGATTCTCGCCTCCGTGATCTAATTTTCGCTTTTCTCTCTCTCCTTTTCTCGCTCGCACTCCCTCCCTCTCTCTCACTGTCGTCCACGGTGAACGTTCAACCGGGGAGTCCCGCGGTGACGCGTAAATTAAGTATGAACAAAGATTGAAGTTTCAGTGAATTCGATTGATGGAATATAGGGAGCATTGATAAAGAAAAGTGTGACGGAAGTGTGGCATGTATGTGCCTGCTTCATTTATGTCTTTGGAACTTTTTGGGTACTCGAAAGTTCGATGCGCGGAGGCAAGTGTATATGTGTTTTTTTCATTCGAAAGTAGATACATGTTTTCATAGGAAATTGGAATTTTCTAAGGAAACTCCGTTCGTGAGGGAACCATTGTTTGGTGTTGCGATGAAATAGTTTTTAGGAAAAAAATATTCCTTGCGACTATAAGTGTAGGTACATTGTCGTTATGGACGGATGATAAAAATTCGAAATCGGATGGAAGATTTCGGAAGATTTTTCGAGCTACTGACCACTGTCGGATAAATCTACTTATTAATCACCGAGCTGTAATACAGGTATTCGTAAATCACTCGGTGTTTTCCGGAATTTTTGAATTTTTTGCCTGCCGGTGTATCTACTAGTGAGATTTTGTTCTACCGATACACCTGAGGAATGTAATAAAAATATAATCCCATCGTTAAATACACCTTAGAAAATGTATGAAACCAGTTTCACTCTATAAACGACTTACCTTGGAATACTACGTTTCTTAGTATGCTTGCTCAAAAAATTTTATGGAAATTCATGCCATTATTATCTCAATGACAGTACTTACTATTTAAGAACGCGTATATTATAATATGATTCTAAGTTTGGTTGAAAGACGTATCAAATCTACGCGTATCTTGCACTCGGTTCCTATAAAACGATCCGAACGAAACAATTTAAATAGAACAATCCGAATGTTAAACTTCCTTCAGCTGCATCGTCGTGAATCGGGCCTCGTCCTCCGATTCACAAATGAACATCATACGTAACATTTCAGTCGGCATAATATAATACTGCAGTTTCACGCCTAATAATCACAGCGTAAACAAACATACATTATTGCACAACTCTGAATAAGAAAAACGCATGTTTGAACCGGATATTGTCGTAATAGTGTAAAAACATTCAAGAGCCCGAAGGGCATACGTGGCAATTAAAAACGATTCTATAGTGATCCTATCGGCATAAGCGACATTTTCATATTAACATTTAAATCGTTTGCAGAATTCCGCGTGTAAGACGAACGAAGGTAGTTGAATTCAGAAAGAGATAGAAAAACTGGCAAAGACCAATAGCGTTGTCTTCCGCTCGTCTTCGTACCGTTCGCCAGTCGATTTCCGCGATGCGAACTGTATCATATTTGCCGTTCGGGCCGGAAAATCTTGGATTTTCCAACGAAAAATTCATCAATTCTCGATCATTCGCTCCAACCGTTCTGTTGGCGTAACGGTGGTGATACAATTTTCCAAATACGTAACGAAATTTAAGGCAGTCTCGCGATGTTACGCGCCTCGAAGTTTACTGAAATCGACGGTTGGTGTATTATTTTGTAACATTTGTACAAACGGTGATGCAAATAACGTTTACGAATGTGATTGTAGGAGCGTAAAGAAATCAAGCGCATTGGAACATCGAGAGTTTCACGACTAGGGACGTTCATTTCCACGGGTGAGAAGAACTTCTTTCGTTTTTATTGTTGCTTCGGCGTTTACATTATTATCGTCGCACTGCTATAATGACACCAATTTTCTGCGTTCGTCGATCATATTATACGATCAAATAAAAAATCTTCGATGCAAAGCAGACGGTGCAAAGAACGTCTCGTTTCTTGTGTTCGACTTACTGTCGCCTGTGAACGTGATCTTAAAGGACTACTTTACTGATTCGAAAGAAAAACAGCAAAGTGCATGAAGTGCAGTGAGCAAACAAGAACTTTAATTATAATAAGCGTGAATGGAATACTTGAAGAAACGAACCAGAAATGTAAGGAATTATTTAATTGTTTATTAAAATGTTTATTTTCCAAGTGGTGTGCGTGTTTTAATGGGATAAATTAAGCACAGAAAATTCTGAGGGGACTGACAGTCTGACAGAGACAAGTTTCGGGTAAAATTGCTCCTTGCACGAAATCAGCCAGTGATTTCAATTAATTCTGTATGCAAACGTCCTGCTTTCTAAGAACGCGTGTGCTATAATTTTGAAAAACGAGAAAAAGCAATGAATAAATAAATAAAACATTTCATGTACACATTGTTAGATTTGGGTAAAACAGAAAAATCGCGATCAACATTAACAGTATGAAAATAAAATTGTATTTATGAAAATGGCACGATATACTTGTAAAGCAGCGTCATCGATTATTATAGACCTCCGTGAAAATTTTCAAGTAGACGAAAATTGGTAAGCTCGGAAATTAACTTAAACTGTGGATACACAGCAAGTCCCCCATTAAAATTAGAACTAAGATAAATATAACTTTCGAATGAGAGCGTGCACCGTTTCTATTTAATCTTCCTAATAACTTGGTTGACGTGGCATCCTTTCGCAAACAGCTGCTCTACCCTATCGCCGAGCGAGATATTAAGTAATACTTTTTTAATAATACGCCCTGTTCAATATCGACGGGCAGTCGGATCGTCGCAAACAATCGTTCCATAAAACTAGAAAATTTAATATTAATGTCACAGCGGTAAGAGAACTACGGAGAGCCTTACGTTGATCATTCGCACACCTCGTCATTTAAAAGCGTGCACACAATTCCTACATTATACTCTTACGATAAAGATATCAAAGGGGAGATTTTCGAAACTCGTTAGCGAGGATATCTCATTTCTTCGTTTCGTTATTTGTCAGCGAAAATTCGTAATTCCTCCGTTCGTTCCTAACATTACACTCGTGCACGCCAGTTCTCCAAATACAAATATCTGCAAAGAGAACAACACGACTGTTCGATACGTGTAAGGGAATGCACGGAGAAAACCATTCACGAGGTCAGTTTCTTTTTTCCAGAGCAGGTCGGGACGAATGAAAAAAGTAAACCGGAGACCGTGTACCATGTACTTAATCGATGTCCATATATCACGCTTCGTGTACGCACGTGTCTCTTATCGTGTTTTCATTTATTGTTTGCCTCTCTCTTTGCCTGAATACTGCGTTAAACACGCGCTGCAATTTCTGCCGCACCTTTGACATCTTTCAAAGCGGTCCCCCTCGTTTCCCTTGTACCGAAATATCATTTTACAACAGAAACGCTGGCGTTCGTCGTGCGAGCCGCGACATTGGATTTACGCGACGAGCAACGCGTGTCAAATTTTTTCCTGCGAGACCGTTCGATTTGTCTGGTATCGGTGTATCACATTTTCCAATTGCGTAGGATTAAAGTATCATCGATATTGCGTTAACGAAACGAAAAGGAAAAGTTTTTCACGCGGTTCAATGAAACCTACACCGTGACATTACAGAATCGTCACAGTACAAGTAATCTTTGTCTTTTTAAAATTAGTGTATTGCAGCATCTGTCATTTACCGTACCGCTACTCTATATTTTCAGTAAAAAGAACCAAGTCCGATGGTGCGCGGTCGCAATTGTGAAAGCTTTTGGCACGCCATTTTTCTGAATTATCTTACACGTTACCGGGCATACCCGGCATTTGAATCACAAATAATAACTTGTTTATACTGAGCGCCACGTCGATGGAAACAAAAGGAAGTTGACCAATGCCGGGAAGTTGACCTAGCTTCCGTTCAATGATTATTCACTCGATAGAAACTGAATCGCCTTCGACAAAGATAGAAACGGACGAAAAAAAAATTGTGCAGCGCGTAACAATTCAAATAATCGTTCCATCGAGCTCCAAATCACGGCCACCCTTTTCAAAAACACGCGATCCCCGTCGAACACGTCTCGCCACCCTCCAGCGCAAAGAGCTTTGCGGCCAGATTTTTTTCACGAAAACTGTTCCAACGGTGTTTTCCAATTTACCGAAATTTCACGGTGGCCGCGGTCGAAGCGCAATTCAATTAATTACAAAAGGGCCACGCCGCTTGCCACCGTGCACCGAACAACAAACACGATATTTCAATTCAATACGCGAACGCTTAACCGCAGACCAGATAAAGGAACATACGATAAAGTTCATTCATACGAATTCAACGATTTTCTCGTATGCCTCATTCAGATCATCGCAGTATCTCCCCCTACGTCCAAAGGCCACGCGAAGTGTCGAACGATCTGCGCAAACGATGATCAAGAAGATTGAACAGGAACACCGCAGAAGATGACGGCATTCCCCGCACCATCACCATCAATCGGCGTTCCCAGAAACGCGTTACCGGCCTGTGACAATCTCACAGACTTCATAGGTCACTCGCGCGGCCTTGACCTGGCCCTTGACTCCAGGCCATGGCGTAACATCAGCGAGTTCGACCACCTGTACCACACCGACACTCTGAACAATATAACATGCCTGGAACACGCGCCCCAACTGACCAACGCCACCTTCTACAAGGTGATCGTTCTAACGTTAATGGGCGTGCTCAGTTTTCTTGCGAACGTTGCGACGATCTACTCGATCACGAGGAACCGTCGAAGATTTCACACATGGTCGGCGATTTACACGCTGATACTTCATCTGGCGTTGGCCGATTTACTGGTCACGGTGTTCTGCATAGGTGGCGAGGCTGTATGGAGTTACACGGTGGCATGGATATGGGGGAACGTCGGGTGCAAGGTGTTGAAGTTCCTTCAGGTGTTCAGCCTGTACCTGAGTACGTTTGTGCTGGTGTTGATCGGCGTGGACAGGTTCATCGCGGTGCGATATCCGATGAAAGGGTTCAACACTGCTGACAGGTGCTTGAAGCTGGTCATTTTTGCATGGATATTGTCGTTCGTGTTGGCCGCCCCTCAGGTAAGAATCGTTTCTCACTTGTTTACGCGTGCGTCGTCATTCGTTGCGCAAGTTTGTTAACCTAGTTTTCATACCGATAGAGATTCGTTACGTCACTCTGTTCGTTGGGTGTTATTTCGTCGATTGCTAGATATTAATGAAGACGTTCCTCACAAAAAGATTTATTATTCTTTTTTTAACAATGTGTTTCACTGGAGCCGAAATGATTCTTATATTAGGTGTACATCATGCGATTATCGCGATAAAATATTACTCGTGCTTCGCGAAATAGCAAGCAAAAGCCCCGATATCAATGGGGCTAAAATAAAATGGGGGAAAATAACGCGTCCTATACGAAACGAGCTTCGCGTAAAATAAAGTTCACGTCGCGACAGTTAACAAGCCTTGCGAGACGGTCTGTCCACGAACGAATTAAAAGTTGGATCAGCGAGGACGATCGAGTGGCTGATTCGCAATTAAAACTGAATTTCCGTCGAGGACATAACTTCATAGAATGTCGGTGAACCGGGCGTAGTTGCATGTAATCGAAAATACTTTTCATGCACCACGCTGTCCCGTAAATACTTGGTAATTAACGTTACATCAATATTCGCGAAAGGCTTAGCAATATGGAGAATCGCCGCGCATAAAAAGAACGAAGTTAATCTTGGAAACCAGTTCTCCGTTCTGCTCGTTTTTTTCAAGACTGTCTCGCATTTATCGAGCTTAACGCTTAATTAACGTGCTCAGTAACTTTACGTCTGAATTCTATTTCACCGTAAAGTGATATTTCGCTTCGCCGTAACTGATTCTTTGAATGTTCTTCTTCGTATAATGGAATTAATTAATTAAACAAATTTAATTACCGACATGCTCTCCGTACTAGGAGTAGAGGGCTTATATTAATATACAGTATCAGTTTAGTTCTCTGTTTCAAACATTCTGCAATGTAATTACTAATTTCGCTCTATGAAATACATTTTCCCGTGACGTAATTCCAATCATAATAGTTACATATCACGATCTGCTTTTTCTTCACAGTGTGTAACATTTACTAAAGTGTGCAAATCTCATTTCCCTTTAAAGACTAAATAATTAAATCGCCACGTTTATTAAAATAACACCGTCCCAGCATTTTCAGTCAATTATAATTGAAATTACTGCTGTACTTGATATATCGCCGATCTTTCGTATCGAAAGGAAGACGATTAATTTATAATAGATAAAGACTCATTTCCTAGAAATGGCAATTAAACTGTACTATAAACGGATGAAAATAAATTCCGTTCAAACAAATGACCGCTCATGATTTAACGCGTCCGGTGATAAAACTGGAAGAATCGAATTTCGGATGTAAAAGATTCGAACTCCGATGTGCCAGGCACATCGCGCAGACTCGTGCCCATTAACGTCGCGATAGTTTTTCATTGCTGCAATTAATAGTGTTAATTAATGCAATTATCCGCGATCCACCGTTACTATAATAGTATTACAGACGAGACTTCGTTCAGCGATGTTAATTAGAATCTCTCGCCTGATCCCTGTTCGTTGATCATTTTTTTCTTCTTTTTTCTTTGCACTGACATCGACACGGGTTCGAACTTTTAATTTACCTTCATGGAGGAAACTACTCATCGCAAGCACGAATGGTGCAATTTGTAAAATACTGAAAAATGTTGGATCGAAATTGGAACTACGAGGCGTACGGAATATCTCGTGCAGTTTTTACCATCACACGAAACTGATTGTTAGCGTGCTAACCAATTTCGATTCTCTAGAAAGTTAGAAATACAAAATTTATATATACAGCCATATCGAAGCGTACCGATGTTGGGCTGTCTGTTGATAGTTCGGTGTTCGTTGTATTGAAAGCGAGAAACAAAAATGGGAAGAGTGCTTTTTTGTTTGCTTATGGACCAACGAAGTAGATTTGGAAGCGCAGTATTTGGCCTGAACTAAATTTCAAAAATACTAATTTCTATTCGTTCGTCTAAACGAAAGTATTTTGGGAAAAAGGTACTAACATTAGATGGTTTTCAAATCGTTGTCCACACCATCAACAATACAATACATATTGGAGATGCGAAAAGAAAATATCTTCCTATCTGTACACTTCGTACTTTGTCTTTCCTTGCGGCATTGAATTGAAAGAAGAAAAAAAAACTTAAGACCGTGATAATAAAATACGAGTATTTTATTCGAAGCAGACATGACATTTAGTGTGTAGCAATAAAATTTTTATATTTTTACTCTAAAAAATATTGTCACAATACTATTTGCAGGTGGACACAAGACACGATTGATCATAAAAGTTGAATCGCACGACGCAACGATGTAATTTGTGCACAAAATGAAATACTCTGAGGTAAAGACCAATATACAAAACAAACTATTGGTCTTCGGTAGATACGCGTTGCAATCAATCTTCGTTTCCCTCAATTTTGTTTCCTCTTCTGCATTGGCACAAAAATATAACACCAGTGATAACTCTTTCAGGGGCTTTATCAAATCTTCTGCTGGAAAAGCATTATTTTCTTCAAGCCCGTCATTTCTCATTCTCAATTGCCAATACGACTAATTACCTCTTCGAACGATGTCATAAACCGCACCCGTCAGACCTGCTTCTAATATTATATCAATTGCAATATCTTCATATCCATTTTCCCATAGGTAACACGCTCTTCGTCGCGATGTTTTCATAACGATTTCCCTAATAGTCCCTGCATTTTACAATTGAATTAGCCACAAATGCATTATTAACATCGCGCTACGTTCACCCCTACCGAAAATATTTCCTGACACGAACACAATATTGGGACAGCATCCTCGTTCATTGCCCCAAAGAACTGGATCTCCTTCTTCTATTAATTCGACGCGACGCTATATACCTGAAGCGCAAAGGCGAACTTCGATAATAATTACACGGTCGAATCTGAAGCCGAATTGGCAAAGGAAATACAATTGCTGTGGGGGGAAGGTTCGAAATTTACCGCCGCGCAGAATGGACGGCGAACGAACGTGCTCAGTTCGTTATGGACGAGGCGCTGGACGCAGAGCTTTTCGCGCTGACTGAATCGTAGGCCTCCAAATATGGTTCGAACAAACTCTCCCGTGAAAACCGTTCAAGTGTTTGCGGTGACGTCGGCCTTTTCATTCGATTTCGATCACCTCTGCTACCCAAGCTGCGGCAACGACACCTCCTCTTCCTCCTTCTGCGTCTTGGTTTGCAGGCCCTGCTGCGCCTTCGCCTCCTCCTCGCGGACCTCCTACGTTTGCACTTGCACATCCTCCTTTTTCGTCTCCTACGCCTACGCCGTCTCTTCTTGCACTTGCACGTCATCTTTCGTTGGCTTCTATTTTTGCGACAGGCGTCCAACAGATTGACCTCCTGCTCGGCTATTTCCTGCAGCTTCATCGCGCTGGTTGTCGGTAAAATGTAAGATCCGCCGTTCTTCTTCAGAATGCCATACGTTACGCCCCGTTTCAACGCTGTTTGCATCTATTTTCATGGGATAATTTCAAGGGAGAACGGTTTTTCGCGTCGTTCATATCGCAACGAACAAGCTGGTCTTATTGATAATTTTAGTTGTCCGATGCAACAGCGATGTGCTTTACTACCGTTGGAAAGCAAACAAACCCTTTCACGTTCGTCGATGGATATCGTTTATTCTGGTTTACCTTTTCCTTTCACACTAACTCGGAAAAGAAACGAATTGGTCGCGACCGATCGGAAATAACTTCGCAATGGGAATTAGACGATGAAATACGATTATTTCGTTAACTACGGTAACGTGTTACGATCGACGACGATTTTATGGTACTGTGCTGGAATTGCTAACCTGACGGCGTGCTACAATTGCAGGCATATTGTAGACCGATGACAGGTAATGCAAAATTTCCCGCGACGTCGAGCCTTTCAGTTCGCGAAGATTTTTGATCGCCGTGACGACCAGCGCGAAAGCCTTGGCCGAATCGCTCACCATGATTGCATCGCCTTCGAACTGTCGATTGATTAATTTTTACAACAGAAACAGTATATACTGCAGGTGGGAAAAGGGGCGTACATAAACGCGCAAGGGATAATAATATTCATGAATACAAAAGTAACGATGTATTCGACTGCGGAGAAATTATTCGTAATATATCTTATTTAGGTTTCTTTCGTTTGAGCCCATCCGAAGGCAATCAAGCGAAACATCGTTCAAATGTTAACGTCGAATACGTTGATGAAAATTTTTATCAATTTCACACGAACGAGAGTAGTATCGCGAGTTGTTGAAGAATCATACGCGTCAAAAGGATAGAATACTGTACGTGGAAAAAGGTGATACATGTGTATACCTTAATTAGGTTGATAGTAAATTGGCATTCGGTGGACCTGGACGCCTCTTATAATGCTGTTCATCGGGGCGGAACCTTTCAGTCCATGTTTGGTTCATTTGTAATTCATTTAGCGACTGTAAATGGAAATACGAGGAATTTTTTATTGAAACGACGAACCAAAATGTACTTATGTCACATTGCTGACGAATAAACGACAGGCGAGCATCGACGTTTACAAATGAACGATGTTACTCGCAACATGACCGTAGCAACTTCGTTTCTCGAGACGAGTAATGTAGAACTTAGATTACAGATTTTCTCATCGAGGTTCCCGTAGTTTAAACAACGGTCGGGACAAGATAGTTATAAAAAATTTCCGTGCTCCAGCGATACACACGTTTGTTAATCGAAATGAATCACCTCCAGCAGACTTCTTGCGCGTAGAACTTACAATTATACATTACCGCAATTTATCATAACGGCGTGGCATCGACGACAAGTACTCTGGTCGCCCTCTGCACAGACGATCGGTCATTATTATTCAAGGAACGAAAATTCTTCACACTTTGCTCCAATTTCATGAAATAATTAAGCAAACCATGATTTGTTGTATGGTTTAGTCGTTGGTTCGAGTTGAATGCAGCCTGCTCTTTAATTTACTTGATTATTCGGCCTTTCTATGAAAATAAACTATTTGGACCGAAATTGCGATAAATTTGAAGTTAAATCGTGACAGGAAGTTGCGCAGCTGTGGTTTCGCTGAAAAAATAGGCTCGCCGATAAATTAAAATTTTTGTAAGCGTCGGTAGGTTTTGTAAATTGTTGCGCCACTATGGAACATTCTCAATTGAAATTCGACGAATTTGTAATTAGCTGTTGAACAACTTTCAACGATTCCTATGATCGTACATATAAATGGAATAAGCAATTGATATAATACCCATTATTACATGATAATTTATTATTAATACAGACACGAATTTGTGTCAGGGACTTCTCAAACAACAGACCCCACAAATTATGTTTAAGTTACGCGTCGGGCATTCATCGTTAGAGAAGTTATCGTGACTTCATTATTAATGCGCAACAGAATACATAAAATTGAAATATGAAATTTACATCGCGCGATACGCAGGCACGAAATATTTATGTAGCATTAATTTCAGGTTATTATATTTCGCGTGGCCCAAGGACCGTTTGTGGAAAAATTTACGCAATGCGTGACATATGGATTCTACACAGAAACATGGCAGGAGCAGCTTTATGTATCTCTCAGCTTATTCTCCATGTTCCTCCTTCCTTTAGGCATTCTTATTACTACCTATGTTTCCACTGTGATCACGATTTCTCGTAAGTATATTTTAACTACGAATTCTTCGTTTAGAGGAATCATGTACGATATTTCTGGCCCAATTATTAAGTAATCGCATCGTTCTTCGTGTACACACAAATAAGTTGGCTTTCTGTGGCAAATATTGTCCATTCAATTGTTCATACACTGCAATATAAGAAGCAAGTCGTTAATTTCTAAAATTTGCAACGCAATCTGAACTCGGATAATAATCATTATACACTCGGGACGCAGGATTGTAGAAAATATTCGAACAGCTAAAACTATGAGGAAAGAAAATTATCAATTTTATCTTCGAAGCGTTCACTTTATTTCGAATTGGAATCTTACAGGTCTGCACCTCTTTTTTGTCACTGAACGTCAAGAGAATCGATATATTTTTACGGGAATTATTATTTTATATTGATTACATTCGTTTTATTATTGATAACATTCGTTCTACATTAGAAGGCAAATCATTTCAGGGAACGAGAGAATGTTCAAGGTGGAGATGACTAATAATAATGTGTGTCACATGAACGGAGACATAAATAGGAGAAAATTAATGCATCGAGCAAGAATCAAGTCGCTGAGAATCAGCGTCGTCATCGTTGCTGCCTTTGTCCTTTGGTGGACACCTTATTACATGATGATGATCATCTTTTTGTTCCTCAACCCTGACAAGCATGCAAGTATATTTTATTCCATTCTACAGTCGAAGAGAATCAACGGAAAAACGAGAACTTTTAATTTACTTGTAACATAGGCGATTGCTCGTATATAAATTATTTCATTCTTCTATTTGTATATTTTTTTCGGCACAATAATCCTTTAGGTGGTTGCTCCTGTTAAACAAATTTTCGTTTCCATCGTTAAATTCTACTGTTATAACAATACATGTATAATAATACTCATTTGTTAAAATCATTTGTTACTTTGAAAAAACCTATTCCAAATCTATTTACCGGGGTCTCGTACATTTTTAGTAATTTTATGTTTGTTCAGTGCGCGGATAACTATTCTCGTGCACGCGTATAAAAGGCAAAATCAAAATATTTTCAGCTTAGCGAGGAATTGCAAAGTGGGATCTTTTTCTTTGGTATGAGCAACAGTTTAATTAATCCTTTAATATATGGCGCATTTCATCTCTGGCCGCGAAGAAAGCGACAAAGTTCTATCCACAGGTATGTTAGTATCATATAAAATAATTGTTTCGCGAAGATTTTCTGTCGCTCTGCTGTATGTATTAATGCACCGAATTTGCAGACGCAAACCGCCCAATAATATGTATATTTATATTTATTATAATGATATATATTATACATATATTATATTATATTATATTATATTATATTATATTATATTATATATATTATATTATACATATAATATATATCATTATAATAAATATAAATATACATATTATTGGGCGGTTTGCGTCTGCAAATATATAATCAGTAATCAATCATTATTAAACATCTGATTTACATAAGTGGACCGCAGAAATTCCAAATGTAAATTTATTCGAAAACTTTATGAATCCGTCACCTTGTTACGATTTTTAGAGATTTATCTACTACACAGCGAAGGCTCACGCCAACAACGATTGGGACTAACGGCAATCGAGACGCACGAACACCATTTCTATCGAAAACCAACTCGAACACTAGTGCGTAAAGAAAACGAACGAGAGGTTCGAGCAGAAATCATTCAACGTTATTATAACACAAAGACAACTGATAAATAATCGAAATTATTTTCTAAAATAGCTGATGACCATAGGTTTCAGATCAATTTAACATAATTAGTTCCATCGTAAAGATTAACATAAAATTCAGTGTATCTGTATTAATTCTGTAATAATTATTTATCGTAAAAACTATAGAACGATTCATATTATGGTTTCGTGCTCTTTATATTGTATTATATTATGTACATATGTGCGGTGCCGCATCGGGTAACGAAATTCGGCATCCACAATTGGAACACGACAGGATTTACGGAGGAACGATTGCAAGTCAACTCCGGCGAATAAGTTATTCTTGCAATGGCTCGACTGTACTTAGAGGTATTGACTGATCGGTGGTGGCAGCAGTGCTGCTATTTTGGATTCTCGCAAGATATTAGAAAAGTTCGAGTATAGGTCTGATCTTGGAAAAATAGGGTACACGCATGTATGTGGTTGGCTATGGGGTGTGACGAAGAAAACGATGGGGTTGGAGGAGAATGCGGTAGAGCAGCAGCAGCGTACGTGAGGTTTATGCTTATACATTATTGCAGCGATGTGTAAGGACTGTTGAAAATATATTTGTCAGCTGCGTCTTAATGTTCTGAATCACTGTATATTTGCAATTTCTTGTCCCTTCGCGCGGAGGGACTTACGACGAAGCGTATGTAATTGCGCGACATGTGATCGTGGCTAATTTAAAAAAGATGTAGTTCACGAGGATTTATTTAATTTTATTCTCTAAGCGATATGTAATACGAATAAAGGAATCATGATCGTACCAATAATAATGTGGAATAATCGTTTATCTTTTTAAATTGATGCAACAAGGAACACAATTTCCAGTCATTCAAAACCTCTTGGTAAATGCTTCTGCACCGCACATGAGGAGTTAACTCGTCATCCCCGGGTGAAGGATTAACAAACCATTATATGCCTTGTGCATTTAAATCACATACACATAAGCGTGAAATCTTTCGCACGCTCGGCCATGCATCACGAGTCACATGGCAAAGATAATTTGCTTGTAAACAAAGTACCGGTGTTGTATGTTATGTGTTGCTGTCCACTCTACCTTAAAAGCGAAAGCAAAAAATGTCGAGAACACGTAAGTACAAGTTATTACGGTTGAACGGATAGAGTTACATTAACGGGGTATTTTTTATCGTGTAGCTTATTCGTTTCCATGTCCGTTGTGACATCGTTGACTAAATTCGGCCAAGCAGAAACCGAGATAATTCAATTTGTTTAACGAAATTATAAACAAATGCCATCATTTCGGTGTCCAGGCGAGCTACACCGATAATCATTGGACATAAAATAAAGCTATGAGCTTCAGCTACAATCTCCAATAGGTGTCAACATTATTCCACGTGCAATTCATTTGTTATAAACAATTAAACAATTGCAATTGTTATTGCGATTAAACGAAAATAGCTACAGCAACGGGATATTTTTTATGGTGTAGCTTATCCTCCTCCCTTTCATTTGAGACGTCGTTGATTAAAATCGGCCTAACAGAAGCGGAGATAATAATTTTTAAAAATTTTGTCGATAGCGATATGTCGAAAACGGTACAAGTGGCGCCATCTCGCGTTTGCGGCCTTTTTCGCAGTTTTCCGCACCGCCAAAACGGAATTCCTGGATTACATCGTTAATTTAAACAATTACGTTTTTCTCGGCTTCTACTGCGTATTTCTTGACCGGACTTGTCTTAATTTAAAGCTACGGATCATTGCTATCTCCTCCAACCGTTGCAACAATATGGCATTTGTGGTTTAATAGTTATTAACAATTGAAGAATCAGCAAAGATGCACTCCGGGTCACTGCAATTTTTTCGGCTTCAACTGGGCCAATTTTAATCAACGTCGTCTCAAAAGACAGGGGAACGAATAAACTACACAATAAAAAATACCCCGCTAATTTAAGTATATCTGTTTAACCGTAATAACAATTTCAATTGTTTATTTGTTTATAACAAATGAACCGCATGTGGAATAATGTTCACACCTCTTGCAGATCTTAGCTGATCCTCCTAGCTTTATTTTATCTCGTTTGGTCAGTGGTGTAGCTAGCCTGCAAGTCGAAATAATGGCATTTGTTTATAATTTATATAAACAAATTCAATTATCTCGCGTTCGACTGGGCTGATTGGAATAAACGACATCTCAAATTGAAGCTCATGTTCCAAGGAACAATCTGATTCTTGATTAGATCGGCTCCCGTGTATAGTTTCGGTGCAACAATCGAACGAATTATTTATTTGTTTATAAAAAATACACAGCGCATGTAGCATTTTTGAATCGTTTATTGTCGTGTTGCAACATCCTTTACTATCACATTAAGAACCAGATCATTAATGTAGCGCATCCAGAAGTCGAGATAATTGCAGGGTCTCGAAGAGCAGTTTTACCGATTCTTCAATTGTTAATAACTTTCGAATGACAAATCCCATATTGTTACAATTGTTGGAGGAGATAGCAATGATCCGTAGCTTTAAATTAAGACAAGTCCGATCAAGAAATACGCAGTAGAAGCCGAGAAAAACGCAATTGTTTAAATTAACGATGTAATCCAGGAATTCCGTTTTGGCGGTGCGAAAAACTGCGAAAAAGGCCGCAAACGCGAGATGGCGCCACTTGTACCGTTTTCGACATATCGCTATCGACAAAATTTTTAAAAATTATTATCTCTTCATCTGTTAGGCCGATTTTAATCAACGACGTCTCAAATGAAAGGGAGGAGGATAAGCTACACCATAAAAAATATCCCGTTGCTGTAGCTATTATCGTTTAACCGCAATAACAATTGCAATTGTTTAATTGTTTATAACAAATGAATTGCACATGAAATAATGTTGACACCTATTGGAGGTGGTAGCCTATGCCTCTGGCTGTACTTTATGTCAGGTGGTGATTGATGTAGCTAGTCTGCATGTTGAAATAATAGCATTTGTTTACAATGTCTTTAAACAAATCTTGCGTTCTACGGGACCGATTTTCATCAACGACCTCTCAAATTGAATGGTCGGTTCTATGTGTTAGAATGACTACCATATATAATCGAACGATAAATTTCTACCTAGGCTATCTTATAAGAATAGAGACGTTAAAATGAATTCCAAGGCGTACACGAAGATATTTAAATACAATGGTTATGTATCATCAGCACAAATTAAACTGGTAAAAAAATTCACTGAAAATGTGATTAATTTTCTAATGCAATTTAGCATACAAGTTTTGTTAATACTTGTTAATACTATAAAATAACAATAAAGGAAAATATTTAATATCCAATTTTATTTTAAAACGGTATTATGATTTATTCAATAAAGTTTATACGTTATAGATATATTCAGATGTGTTTCCCTCGTATAGGTCATGAAGCCGAGAATAATTATACTTTGTTCTTCTTTGATTCCTTATCTAATGCCTTCTCCTTCGCTCTTTGATATAGAGATACTAGTTTTCCTTCCTTAGCAAGCATTTTAAGCAGTTCCATTATTAATGGCAGATAATTGTGCTTCCTCCTAATATTCTCGATCTGATATCTTTTAGATTTTCGAATTTCTTTATCTATCAGAGCTTGTAAACGCTCCAACTCTGCTGGATCATTAATACTTGTTTTCTGTCGTTCATACAGCATTTTCCTATCTGTTACTATTGCCATTAAATTAAAGTGTATTTCTCCTTCATTGTATCTACAAAAAATACAAATTATGAAGTTACAAATGGAAAAAATCAATATGAAAATTAATTCCACTGCATATTTACTTATTTATTCGTTTTTGTATTATAGGTTTCGCTGCTTGAACCCATTGATCTCCACTTGGACAAGGACCTAAATCCATTGGCCCCTCTTTCAATCCATCTAACTCGTATAACCGCCCGTCAATAGGTACGTAACTCACAAAATGAAATACATCATCATCCTTAGATGCTTGTTTGGAATCATATTCAAACAACGTTTGTCTGTAATAAATGTGTTTTTTTTTCTTTAATGCTTGCACTTTGCATGTACAATACATATTATGTATACCAGTGCTGTCCAAGGTGCGGTTCGCAAACTATTTTGACGTCTACCACTATTGATCGCATTTTCTCAGAAATGCGGGACCCTATAATGACAACTACAAGGGACGAAGATCTCTCTTCGTCGAGAAATCGGGTACACTCCGTAAGACGAATGATTAGTGACACTGTTGTAACCGCCCTACGTCCAAAGACCCAATGGTAGGAAAAGCAAATGCGTGAGATGCTCCACTGCAGGACAGCACTAGCATATGTATCGTTTTCTTCCTCAACCAGTAGACTCAAAGGTAATGCCG
Source organism: Nomada fucata (assembly GCA_948146005.1). Classification (NCBI taxonomy): domain Eukaryota; kingdom Metazoa; phylum Arthropoda; class Insecta; order Hymenoptera; family Apidae; genus Nomada; species Nomada fucata. The sequence goes on along the minus strand of OX411275.1, from coordinate 7,577,403 downwards.
CCGCCGAAACACTGGGACGAAAACTTCGCGTTTGTCTACAGTGATCAGTCGATGAAGAGCCTACTGTAACAAAGGCGACTGTATGCGTATATGTGTGCATTACATTTCCCTCTGCATTTAAATTATGAAACTCTTGTTTTCAGTTCACACATATTACGAGCATACAGTTGCTGTTGTCAGACTGCAGGCATCACAACAACGATACAGCCTCGTCATCGATAGATAACTTGAAATCTCTGTAGGCAAGCGTGGGTTTTCTTTTGCTGCAGTGCTTAAGCGGTGAAATTATGTTTGAGTCCACTAATGAAAGAATCAACCTGTACATTCATCAATTATCTTTATACAATATACCTTGAGAAAGAGTTGTGTACTTCTCTTATAACATCAGAATTACTAAGAGCAAGTCCTCTCATGTTAGCATCAAAACTTTGACAAAAGTTTTTGAACTCTTCTAAATTTGGCCCCAATGATATATCAGAATGTTTAAGGTTTAGCAATACACTTAAAATTGCCTGAGTTGCACATGCATTGTTGATTACCTGAAAAAACAATTCTCTAAGTTTGTAACTTAGTTTGTATGAATATGTAAATGGAACTCCAAAAAATAAATACCTGTTTTGCAAAAAATATTTTTTCTAATCTGTTGTCTAAGACAACACTTCCGGAAGGTTCGTCGTCTTGTACCCATTTGAATAAAAATATTAAACCGTGTATAGGCCTAAGAAATAAGAATACTATGAGTAACAATGTAAGAGTTTAAGAATAGGGGATACTTTTAAGTAATTTATTTTCTAAGCTGTGCTATCATTATCAGTTCGCAAATTTGTGTTTACAAACAAATTTTTTATTTTACAGGAACTGTGACTTCTATTTGGTAACATGCTACGTTACTGCATCGGATATTATTTAACAAATTTATACAATATTACAAAAAAGTTGATCAATATACGTTGAAAACAATATTAAATAGGTTATGTCTCACAAATGCTGAATACTCACTTCAAATTATCGAATTGGTCGTCATCCAAACTCCATAATTCTTCCACTTGAGCACCTTGAACCCCTTTAGGAGAAATATTTCGTCTTAAATATATCGTAAACAAGTAGTCATTAACAACAAAGATTGACTTTAAAACATAATGTTGAAAACAACTGTCAATAAAGATAAACCTCGTATAACATAAAAATATGTGATTATTTATTAACACAATAAAAATATTACAAGACAGGGTTATATAAAATCAGTGAAGATTTACCAAATTCCTTTATTAATTCCGTAAAAACGCCAGGATCGCTTTCGATAAGACACCAATTCCCCGCTGAGTCCGCCATGTTTCACTCCTGTGCCGCAATCCAAAAAATAATACTCATTCACCGTCGGTTTTGAAACTTGTTTTAGAGTACCTATAAAACGAATTGCACTGCAATGTAACAACGCAACAAACGTTTTCTTTAATTTTTCTTTCTTACTAATATATATAATTGTTTTATAAAAGAAGAAAAAATAATACTCCGAACGAAAAGTAAAAAAGAAAATTATCGAACTAAACCAGACAATTGTTATAATTAAATTCTGAAGGTTTTTTTTATAACAACGTTGTTATACTTGTATGTGAAATAGTTTCAGAAACAATGATCAATATTTATTATAATTTTATAGTCTGAAAGTGGAACATAATAAATAAAGCATTAAATGAAAATAATCGTGACGAATTACTCAAAAAAATGTTTCCAAAATGTTAATATTAACAGTTTTCTTTATAAAAGTATTCATGTAAAAATAGTTTCATTTGCAATTAGAAAAAAAAATTTTTTTATTACTCTACAAGACATCTTATAATTAAGCTGTTGATCAAATATTCATAATTAGGGATTAAGTATAATATCTTAAGCATAAAATTTCTTACACAAATTGCCAGCACAGCCTGATTTATTAAGTGGTTGGAATAATAAAACATGAAAAAGTTATATAATCCGTCCATAATCATCAATTAATATCATGACACTAAAATACAATTTACACTATGTACAAGCAATAAATTAATTAAAGTTTCAAAATATATTAACTAACTATCGTTGACATTGCCCATCAATTCGCATTAGTAATAAGTTGTTCAACAAATAATATACATTGCATTGACAACAAATTTCAGAATATAATTTATGCGAACCAGAGTTGTAATATAATAATATAGAAAAGAAATAAATTAAAGTGATTTAATAATTGTGAGGTTTTCTATCATTGATGTTTAGTAGAAAAAAGATTATGACCAAAAGAAAGTTGTTGAAAGATTATGTCAACAAGCCACATATACCAAGCCAAATGCACAAGCATCGATAATACAATTGAACTGTCTTTATTCTTATACTGTATATAGATAAACCTTTTCAAGCTTTTTAATTCAATTTATTCAAAAGCAAGTGATCAAAAGCAGTGTCAGCATTTGGCCTATAATTTTATTGAAATATTGCGATGCGTGTAATAAAAATCGCACAAATCTATGACAAGATACTATATGCGGGTTGTATATATTAACACTTTTCGTTGAAGCACCTAACATTGCATTGTTTGATTTTGATATTAGTTATTATTTTCTGTTTGACATAATGACGACAGAATATCCTCATACCGCCGCATATTTGTCTCAAATGTTTCCAACTGTTTAGTAAGATCTCCTACTTGTTCAGCGAGTGTTCGTTCCTCCATAAAAGCATGTAATTGGGGTGCACTTTGGCACTCCCGATAAAACGCCCCCAAATCGCTATTGGTATTTGTTACAGCAAAAGGTGTTTTCTAGAATTGCAATATTTACAAATGTTTAGATAAATCAAACATTTCTAATACATTAGAATGATAGGAACGTTAATTACCAAATCTACCATAATAAAGTCGTCGTTAGCACTGGTCATTGAACAACTACTCCTTCTTGATCCGTTTTGGGAGTTGCATTTCGACGTTGTATTATCATTTGTAAGTCTTTCGTTATTCCCGTTACTACTATCAGTAGTGGTGGTTGTTGTTGTTGCAGTCTTTATATTTGTAGTCTCGGCCACTGAGACTGGAGGTGGCGAAGTTTGTCTAGGAGTTAGCAAAGAACTAAAAGGTACATCTGGTATAACGAAATCCTCTTCGTTAACAGTAACAGGCTTATTGACTACAAATGCCCCAACTTTGATAGTATCGCTCAGTGATTTTAACGTTTCTTCACTGGAACATTATAAAATAACCATGTACATGCATTGTACCATTAATGTAAATTAAAAAGCAGTTTGAAAAAAGCAATACACAAATTACTTATCTCCACTAATTTACCTTTGCTGATATCTTGCATGACGAGGACTTAGGTCAGAATGAAAATGATCACTTTTTAACATTATAGAATCACGACCAGTATGGGTAGGAGATATGGTCATTTTTGTCCTATACGATACTGATAAATGAATCGTTCCCACAGGTGTACACAACTGACCCACTCTAACATGTTTATAATTATCACCTGTAAAACATACTAGTAAAAATGATATATTCTTAGGCAAAAGTATAATAGGTGATGCATTTTTACAGAGAATATTTGACATTCCAATCTAAAATCTAGTGATTTTATACCTAATGTATGTAGCTGCGGTTCTCCCATATAAATTCTATAACAAATAACATAGGAATCTGGACCTTGCCTCCTACTCAATTTGTATGCGGGTGTAATTCTTGATACAGATAATAACGATTTCAATAAAACGCCCATTCTGTTGTACACTGTATATGTCACTCGTACAGTCGGATCGCTATGTTCTGGCAACACACCAAGGCTCCAAGTTTCTAATACCATCGTATCACCTTCAACGGTTCTTAATGAAATTTCAATACAAAGAGGTATGGTTGAATTTATTAATTCCCCGCATAGCGCCCTCTTCGCTTCAGTCAAAACCTCTGGCAGATCGTGAATAGCTAAATTGAACTGTACAATAACAATAATACATATATACAATGTTATAAATATTATCCAATTATAATTATTTTAATCAAGCACATGCTTTCAATTAATTATTATGTTTCTACGATAATGCACGGTCCACGTCAAATTATTTTTTATTCTCCCAGATTTGTTTCATACATGTGTATGCGTGTTTCATAAATTGGGGCATTAGCATTAATATAAATAAAAACTTGATATGTTCCATATAAAATAACATTATCCGTTAACCGAAGTATATAAGAACTAAATTATAAAGGGAATCTTTATGAAATTAAGAAACACACGAGTTATCTGAAACATAATACGCGCAATGTTATCATAAAATGCAGAAGCTTACCCAATCTGTTCCAGATGAATTTGGTTTGCACTTTGTGCTGACCTTTTCACCTGACCTCGACTGCACTATAATTTGAGCTGCCTTCAATGCTAGAAACTTGGTGAACTTGTCCAAGTCCTTTTTGTCTTGCGTGCTCAGTTTCAACGTGGACATTTTTATGAAATTTCCTTCAAGGTAAACACAGACGTCCAATTAAATTGATCAAATTCCACTAAAGTTAATAGAATTTCGAACGTGCCAAAGCATCTCCTCCAGCTGGCTGTAAAGCTACATGGTGAGATCGTTTTTTACACATGCACGTGTAAATCATCGCACTTGTGGCTGGAAATCGATTCCTCCTCTTTCTATGATTTGCTAATCCAGGTATTCGAGGGGAAAAATAATAATTTGACAACAGCATGGACATCATATCGCTGCATTATGTTGCGTGCAGCTGCGTGGCAGATAGTAGAGGCGAGCGATTTGATTTTCTTACATAAATCTAATTTACTGTTTTGTCCAAGTGTAGAGAGAAATTCGAAATGATTATATTCGAATCAAACTGTTCAACGTGAATGTCGCTTTATTCTCGTAATAATACGTGCAACTATCGAATATAGTCCTTTATTCCACTATTTTTACGACACGCTGTGTGGATCGATCGCGTTTCGTATCGCAATTACCTTAGGATAAGAAGCATCCACATGAATAACATACAAAAGCACCGATTCGCTGAGTCAGTAACAAGTTAAAGCACACTTTATATATCATTTACATTTGCGGACGAAACAAGAAAGAGAGAAAAAACGTCGAACACTTCCTTATTAAGAGTTCAAAGTTTGTAAATTTCGAACAGCAGAATCAAACAGCGTTCGAAAACAATTGGCAGCGTACTGTCAGTATCTTATTTTGTATCTTACGCACGATACACAAAAATATAACACCATTAAAGCGTATATGATTTACGAAATCATAATAAACTATTTAACAATCGGTACACATTATTGTACTTAACCATAGTTTATTTTTATATGACTTTCTATAACTAGATTATTGCATTGTGGTAATGTTCTATGAACTGATTGGCCAGTCTACTAGTTTCTAACAGCTGATCAAACTGGGATGTGATATTTAAAGTGCGCTGTACTAGTATCTTGTTTTTTAATGCTTTATTTCCTGCCCCAGGGAAGTTTCTCTATTCCCCCATATTCCTCAAAGAGCGTATTCCCCTATATTCCGCAAAAATTTAATTGTATATTTTACTTTGATTTCTGTGAAATACTTTGTTTTTTTCTTATTGAGTTATCGATAGTTGAAAATTTATTAGATATTTTATAATATTCATATTATATCTATCGATATACAATTCTGAGCGTTAGATAATGAAGAGTGAAACCAATTATGAAGGGTAATCTAAAGAATATACAAGATACTTTTATGAATTTATAGTTGAGTTTGAATGTGCTTTTAATTACAGTACATATAATATTGACAGTAATTTCATTCGTGTGTATAATTATGATATAAATATTATACATAAGATATGAATACTCTATACAATTTTGATAAAACAGATTGTTGGGAATATAAGTTGTAATAAGACAATACATTTAATTAAATGGATAATTAGTAAACTATTATTCAAACTAAGATATTTAAAAAGTCCCTCTTTCCTGTAACTTAAAAATAACTTATTAATATAAGTAAAAATCGTAATCTCATTCTTTTTTCTTTCTGCTCGTAAGATAAGAAAGAAATTATCACCGAGTTCAGTAACGATTTTGAGGTATACACTTCTTCTATTGATGTATGATTTGAGGCCTATTTTACAACCATAAAATTAACCTTCTATCTGCGATGTTCATATTTAGTGCTTATGGTGCAAATGCACAATAGCTGTCGTAGGAATTTGTACGTAAAACTTGCAGCGTAATATACATGCATTGTAATATAAGCGTGCGTGATTATGGATTGGATTACCTTTGTGTACAATTACAAGAAATCTGAAGTCTACCATGTCAAAGAAGTGAAAAGAAGAACAAACTTATATATGTATATTAAATTGTTTGATTGCATATATAGGGATGTAAAGAATGAGATAATCAAGACCAATTTAGTAGTAAGAACAGTTTATGAAACATTACGTACGAATTCTCAGTGATGTACATATGTACATAATAACGCCATGTGACTCGCCACGTGGACTTCGGACTGTAATATTTCGCATGTATATATTATTTTCTTCTCGATAGACATAAATTTAATTCAGTTCAAAAGTGATTATTTATTTCAACTACAGTTTTAGCCTAGAAATAATAGATTTTGTAAAAGTCAGGACTCGGATGTTACAAATTACGAGATGTCATCAACACTTATTCAAACGTATTAAGTTGTACCAAGTTAAAAATACGTTTTTACACAGTGTAAAAAGGCGGACGAAAAATATAATTTACAAAAACTAGTAAGCATGTATTAAATTATTGATTTTTCGAATGCTGCTGTTAATGAAAAATGAGTAAATAAATATGTTCTAATGAATTTTATTATAATACAAGTATTACTCTCTGTATTACTAAAATAATAAATGTTCGCGTGCGTAATGCGAAAAAGGCGTTACTTTTATGGTGGACTGTACGGTCACACCACACAGCATGCCAACTGCAATGGAAATTTCCACTGAGGCAGTCGGCTACCACCGTCTTGTAGACGCTTCATAGCCGCGCCTAAAAACCAGATTGCGTCCACCAGGAGACTAAACCGAAGGCCAATCTTACCTTTTTAATAGATTAGATTCGATTGATTGTATTAATAGTCTTCCGGGTTACTTAGTAATTTAAGTATGCACATCCTTTCCGAGTGAACTGATAATTTTATAGACAATCACTAAAATCCCATATCGAGTTTGTACATATACAAATCTATATATGTATACTAATTTGGTGAATAATTGTTATAATATAAATATTTCAGTTCATATCATGATTATAACTTTCAATTTTACGAGTTTGGTGAATTGAAAAATCGGACATATATAGTAACATGAAATGTCTGTACATTATTCGTTATTCAATTCAATTAACATTCAATGAGTTTGTTTAAATACATAATCGCTAATCATTGGTGCCCTTCCCTCAATAAAAGTTATATTACATGCAAGGCTTTCTACGAGTGTGACTCAGACATGCCATTATTAGTATGTATACAGTATTTTCATTCATGGAAAAAGCGGAAATGTCGTTCGTTTTACAATAAAGCGTATTATCAGCAAATAGAAGCCATATAGAATATTAATAATTCGAATGCGATGAATCAGATACGATAATCCCGTTGAATCCGTTCTATGAATATGGATCCATTATTAATCTCAATACGAACTGTCTGAGATTGCAGATGAGCTACATAAGCACAGCTGCGATGACAAATTAATTTTATTATTAGAACAAGACCTGTGCTCCAAGACGAATTCCATCGTGATAAATATGCAAAACCAACTTTATCCCTTCACAATCTTCCATTAGTTTTATTTTCAACTCCGATACTTTTGTTACACCCAATAAAAATTAATTTTAAGTAGAGCTAGAAGTACGCTACGTTCAATATAAAATTGTTCCATATGAAAATGCGAGATCTTGTGCGTTATCAAAGTACAGAGAGACCACAAAACGGCCGTGAAATGACGTCAAAGGAAAGAAGGTACATACATACTTTCGACTCTTCTCTGGCGTATACATAGACTTATATATATGTATACATATATACATAGAAATGTTCATCTTGAGAGAAAGCACGCTAGGCATTTTAAGCTCGAAACGTCGCGACGACTCGGCGACGTTTCAAAAATAGAACTCCGTGCCCGACCTACGACCGAAACATCGCATACTTTTGTTGGGAAGTGTACCCGGGGGTCGAGGGGCCTCATGTGGCCTGGTCCCCTCCCAAGATAAGAAGGCTTGGGCCCGGCTGGACGTTTGCCACAACGTTTGCAAGAGTTCTACGCCTTTGTATTAGAAATGCACGCCGTTTGATGAACTACAGACCCACACTTGTATCCGTGGCGGTTAAACACTTGTGCCGACGCGACGGCTTAATACCCAGAAAGCGTTGTTCACCCTTGATGGATTGATTTTTTATCATTCGGTGACCGTAAAATGATAAAATCTTACAGACCGTTAAAAATTGTGTTTCGATTTGGTTTATCTAGTACGAGTTTTGGAGTAAAGTTCTATGCACTCGTTTAGCTTGGAAGTTACAATAGCGGACATGTTGTATTTTATAAATCTTACCTCACTTTATTCAATAACTTGAGCGTCTTTCAGCTGTATCATTTCGTCGCAATCAATTTGTTTATTGTATCTTACCACCTACGGTGATACTTAAAGTCACGAGTTATTTCTTATAATAAACGATTTAAAATCCTTTCAAGCCAATTATTATTTGGAATCCTTTGAGTCCAAAGAAATATTGGCACAGGGTTTTATACATATTACCAAATATATCTTTAAACTGTACGTTCTTTTGTGAGTAAAATTAATATTAATTACGTGCCTGCTGTTTATGATACAACGCGTTTCCACGCTATTAAGTGAACGATTATTGCTTGAAGTACGTACCTATGAGGACTTGATCGTTTCGCCGAACATTGAAAGGTGCTACAAAGAACATTCAGTGATACATAAGCGTGGACATTTATTACGCTCAGTAATGAAGTATCTCGTTTTAAATATCGTTAAAAAGTGTTCTATGATTCATAATTTCATCATAATTTATCGACACAAGTACAATATAGTAAATGCATGTGTAATACTGCCTTATTCTTTACATTCTATGTACAAAGATATTATAGCCATCGATTCTTTTATTCGCCGCAATGAAACGAACAATTAGGAATAACGCAAAATATGAAGTGCGAGCAAATTACAGTTTTTCTTCTCACTAAAACGTATAAAACACAATATTATTAGGAGGAAGATGAAATATATTTTTGGAAGGTTCATAAAATGTCGTGGTGTATGGGCTAAGGGTATGAACAGAAAGTGTACACACAGCGAACATTCTGGATGCACGTGTTAATGGACACATGGATACCAGTTCTTAACCGATAAAATACCGGAAAGTACCTATACATCACACTATACCATTTATAGAACGACTATGTATTTACTTTTCGTGCAGCTTTATTACGTATGAATGCGAACGCCTTCGCGGTGGAACGCGTTTACTGCACAAGACGATACGCGGGGAAGGTTTTCTATTTCAAATTAGTAAGGGTTTCAATATTATATAACATTAACATCATTAACATTAACATGTAGATGTGATGTTTTAATATTTGAACGTGGCTATACAGTATAATATACGTTAACCTTTAGATTTCCACATAAGTACTTTTTAATAGTGATTAAATATTCTGTATAATAACAATGTTATATAGGCATAACTTTCCGAATGTCGTATAGCATGAGAAGAATCTATTAACACGTAATTGCGAAAAAAATTCAAGCCCAAAATTTGCATGTCAAGTTGAAAGAACCATACAAGCAGTGCATGAATATGAGGCCGAATTTCCTACGAACTTATATGCCTATGGCATGAAGTCACGTTTATGACTCCAATATAAGCACGTGTTCCGTCGTATCTGACGATATATTTCGCAGATAATTTAGCCAAACGACGCTGTAACAGTAGCTGTTATAATTACGCATCGATCTTTTTCTACCATGGCTCAGGAAGGCGATTTTGCGTTCTACTGATAATGCAAAGTACGAAAAAAGCTTATCAAAATATTTCAGCGAAATGCCTATTCGAATAATAAGAGAAATAATATATTTCTCGATATAATTTTTCCAAATTGTTGTTTAATTACATGCGTAGGTGTACTCGAAGGTAAATTTTTGTTTGTCAACGTCGAATGTTTAACTAATTACTTCGTTCGAAATAACACAGTGTATCAGAAGATTGGCATATATTCTGCTAGTCTGCAACATGTTGGGCAGCAATAACTACTTTCTAGACATTATCGGGCCAAACTGGTTTCTAAAATAGTTTATTGCTTATAAGAGAAAAGAGGAAAAAAACAGACGAGTCTTGTTATGCAGACAGAGTAGACTGAATGTTGCAAATAACACTAGTAAAGTCTCTGGATCGCAAGCTTTATTACGATTCAGATGGAAATGGATTTGTATTCTCATATTCTTATGTCAATTTAATAATAGTGGATGGAGCTTCGTTCAACTATGTCGGTCTCCCAGTATAGTTAACAATTTTCTGAGAATCCTGGTGTAACAATCAATAAATCTCTCTGAAATCGTTGATCAATCTTTACTGCCTGTTAACGACTACAGTAAATCATCGCACGAGTGGCGAGTTCATTGGAAATGATTTTCATAAATAAAAATAGTACAACAGATGATGGACAGTATTCGTCTTATTGTTAGACACAAACTGCGGTTTAAAATATTCCTAATGCTTTACCTATATGCGAACAGAAATGTATTATATTCATTATATTATATTATATTCATACTTCATTTAAAGTATAAGCTTGATATGAAAATTTGTCAGATTCATGCGGATTCGAAACGATATAATAAGAAGGGCGTTCTTGATAAGCTTCGATAAATCTGCGCAATGTCTTTGTGTTTAAATAAATTATCATCCGTGGAAGAATATGCATTAACGTTCTGCTCGTGGCAGATTTAATACAAAGTTTCTGTTCCCAGAATGTTGATAAAAGAGTTATTTAAAGTTACGACCACAGCTTATGTCAGGAAAATAGCAGAAGTCGTAACAAAAAATATCAGTCGCAAACAATAATTTACAGCAGACCCAAAGGATATTGCAGAAAATAAAAAAAAATAATAAAATTCGTGCAATTAGTTTTCAGGATCCATATTTATCCCCGACAGTGACGATACTTTTGTTGACTCTTTTCTTTTTCAACTGTTTCGAAGTATGTAAATAAAAGAAAAACGAATCCATTCACAGATTCTCCACCCACATGTTACCTTATCTTATAGAAAAGTATATTACTTTTCGCGCGAGAAATCTCTTCCTTCCCAAGTCTATTACAAATTTCAGCACGCCCTTGATACCCCCTTCGAGATAGAAACTAGCTCAAGCGCAGTTTATCCAGAAGCAGGGAAACATTTCGTGTTATGTAACGAAAACAACATCTACGTCGAACTACACCGTGACATACTTCTCTCGGTTGAAAACAAAGTTCAAGGCACAAGGACAAGTGGCCGCACACGGGGTTGGTTTTCACCCTTCTGAAACTTAACCGAATCTGAGCTCGTACACGTATACACACGCGCGCCCTATTCAAGAGATTTGTATGGGCGGAGAGGCAATATCGTTCGGATGCTTTTGCGAACTTTTTTGTACGTATCTGCGTCATCGTCGCCCATCTATCTTATTGCGACCTATATGCAGGCCCGGCAAGCATCGATTGCGACAGCATGGCGCCTTGAACGTCCTCAGCCGAATCTTGCCCAATTATCGTGCACAGCGGCCCTTGGTGTCGATCGCGAAACGAACTATTATTCAATAATAATTATCTCAGGGTTACACGGGCCGCTGGAAAATTTCCGGATTCATTCATTGACCAATACATATTATTTTCATGATATTCGAATAGAGATAGAGAATTCCAGATAATGTCGATATCGCTCGCTACGTATTTAGGATGCTATCAGGGAGGAAGCGACATGTGCACGCGTTAAATACATATTTTTAAGAATTCTCAAAGAAATTAATGCACCGCGAAAAGCGTTATGGTTTCAATGAATTTCCCCAGCAGGTTTTATGAGCAAAGTCTCAAGGGGAATTAATTTATGTGAAAAAGTTCGCAATGGTTTGCCAGAGGTAGAAAGTTTTGCTTGAAAATAGAATATGCGCTCTTAAGACCAGTGCTTTGTTGATAATGAAATCTTGAACGTACATTACTTTCACCAGATTCCGATTTCTTTGGCAGTGCGACGCAGCTCGTAATCGAACAAGAGACGCGATAATTGAAGGTAAAACAATGCAGCAGCGAAATGTTGGTTATTCACGTTTTCAACGATACTAATTGGAATTTTTTCATTCTTTATAATGATGATAATAATTTTGTGTACATACAGAAACAGACTGTACGGGCTTCATTTGAATGCACTTCGAGTGGCATAATATGTTTGAATTCTCGCATTCCTTAGAACTTCAATAATAATTTCAATGTACATACGTAGCACGGGTTTCACTGAAATATCTCAACACCATTTTATATACCTCACGCGCAGAATTATGAAACCCTCCTCTTGTACCTTGCAAGTGGACAAAATGAACAAAAATCCGATCGAAAACGGTCACCTTTGTCCCCCTACCCGCCAACCGAACAAGCTACGGAGCTCTGCAAAATTTTGCCGGATGGTCTCGTAGTGGAAAGTTTTCTTCCGCTTGGACGCGTTGCGAAATGGAGCTAGACGAGTTTCGTGTTACCTACGGTATCAACGTTGCAATGTTCAAATCTTAAGCGCGATATCGTATTGCCGTGACAACGCTTTGCTACACCGCCGGCCGACGATTTCATATCTGGTGGTTCCACGATCTTTTGCGCGGTATCACGCGAAAAATATGCATCGTCGAAGGTCCCCGTGCACCGCGAACGAACTCAGGCCTATCTCGATCGTGTTCGCTCCGATTGTAACGCGTTTGGTCGATACGCCGCGGCGCAACGACTTTGCTTTGATTTAATGGACGTAGCGAGACAATGGCGAGAAGCGTCGTTTATTGATACGATTGGCATTTGCATTATCGTTGATTCGACGTACGCTACTTTGGTAACTGAAAAGTCGGAGCATCCTTTATTATTGTCCACTTTGATGTTAAATGCGTTTGCGGTTTTGGAACTTTTCAATGCGTCATTACAAATGTTAGGTACGTACAGCGAATTGATTATTAAGCGTTCCCATTACTACCAAGCTCGATCGCTAAAAATGTTTCTCGGAGGACACGTTTCTGCAAGTTCCTCCAACATGTCGTTCATAGAAACATTGATGTTCCAGATTGAATGAATATGTGGAATGATATTTGTTATCAGAAGTTTAGGCAAAGTGCTTCAGCTATACGAAAATTAGTCAAGGTGTAACGATCGAAAAGTACGAGGTAGCATTTTGATTGTGAAAGATACCTGACTTCAACAGCCACCGGTAAAACGTACATAGGTGTACACGTGCCTGCTCTGTACTCCATATGGTTCGCAAGAGGATCGTTAACGTAATTGGTTTTCGGTTTTAAAACGAGGAAACGGGCCCCTACGTTAACAACCAGCAGTATTAGAATGCGTCGGGCACCATAAAACGCGTTAACGTTTCGCAATCTTGAGGCGAAACGTTGTGCCGGTACAGAAATGACGTGCAATTGTCGTGCATAAAAGGATGGAGCGTCGCGTCAACCGCTCGCAATTTTTACATATGAAAGGATTCCGTAGAAAAAGAGTCGCATCGTTCCTTTCTGCGCGATTAGAATACCCCACACGTGTTCACCTTCTATTATAATTCTGGTTGAAAGAAAATGTATTTTACCTGCGGAAGATGAAACCGAGCAACGGCTATTGGATCCATACAAAGAGTCACCCCCCAGATACGCTGCACTTTTAATCGAACAGTACACAATCCCAATTGTCTAATCCCAATTGAAATTCGAACGCGCACCAACTCTGCACGGTTCGAAACGCGATCACAGGACGACTGGCACGATGGAAATTAACATATCGAAGCGTACAGGTTGAAGTATTCATCGAAAGAATACGCAATTAACCATCCAGGAATTATAGTATCTCGCCCGATCGCAGATGGTAGTTACAGCTGTTAATTTTAACCCTTCTTCCTTTTAAGCCCAACACCTTGCCGCCGTCACGTTTAAAAATACCCATTCCCTTTTATCTCTCCGGCGTGTGTACAGCGTTCGTTAACACTTATCTCAACGATTGGTTATCACCGAATTTCCTCCCGAATGAGTGCTTTCATGAGCAACAGTTGATCCACGCGTTGCACTAATTCCAGCCACTGATAATCCATACACTAAAATCGACTCGCGCTCCCGTCCCCTTTGCAAATCGAATTCACGAAGCGCGGACCAACGCGAAAATCGAGATTAAGGGAAAGAGAAAGAGAAACCCGGGCGAAATGGTAATCAATTAGCCGGTCGATTTGTACGTGCTCGAAAACCCCATACGATAATGGAAATGCGTCGATTGGTCTGAGGCACGCCGACAGCTGTTCCATCAATTGACAGAGGTGAAAGAGACGTCTGTGGCAATTCGCTCGAAACGAGGAGTCAATGATGCCATTAACCTCGATCCCAAACTGGTCAAATGGATCGGTACAGATTTTCAACGAACGATCGAACGAATTCGACGACGAATTACAACGATGACAGCGCTTTTCGTCTCTAATCGCGGAGTGGTGCGCGGATGACGCGGTGTATTTATTTGTTAGAGAATAGGATAGTCGGACGCGGGGCAATTACACGAGTGTAAATCGAAGGTCTTGCTGTAATATGGTTCGATTCGAGCGAGAGTAATTAAGGAGTACGTCGTCCGACTGGTTTCGATCTTAATTCTTTATTTGACGAACACTGATTACGCGATGCTGTACTCTCTAGGATTCCATCGCAAGAAGCACAGCCTGCGCGCGGATGAGAGAAAAACGAGGAGATTGCAATCGAGATTATTATGAGGGAGTATTGGACGTTTGTGTGAACCAATTTAATGGAGCATTGACCTGTTTCTTAACTGAGCTGATGTGGACGAAAAGCAGAAGTTCAAGGAGGATTATTTCAGGTCGTAATATACGAAAGGCATATTTAATGCTGTCACTTTTAATCAATAGAACCTGACAGGTAGACAACGTTTCAGATATTTATACGATAGTCCCGTACGGGCCACAATGTGTGCGTATACATTCTTGTCTCTTTGAATGACGTTAAGGGTGAAGTAATAGTTGCTTAACACTTAAATTAAATTTGTTCGTGTGTAGAGCTTGAATTAACTGAATTCTGGATAACATTTCCAATGATGCAACAGTAATCTTTTCTATATCTCCTTCTCTTTTTTCATCAATCTTAATCCGCATTTTATCGCAAAGCACAAGGTGGCCTGTCATTAGTTGGGACACGTTATTAATATTGTCAACGAAAGCTGCTTATTACGGGTAAAACTGTACCACGTGCTTTCCAAGAAGAAACAGAGAGTTAAATACACAGAAAGGAATTGCGAAAAATAAAGAAAGAAGAATAGAATTAAAAGGCGTCACTATAATCTGCGAACACTTCGACGACAAGGTGTCAACGATGTTATTAACCCTGATCCAGAGCAAATTGAAGTAAGCTCGAAATAAATAACGATGAGGTCATAAAATTGTCTAATCTTGACTGCTGACACGTGCATACACAGTTATCTGCGTGATGTCAATGAAACGGGAAGCGGTAAATATGCGAAATTACGTGAATCACCTATCACGGTGAGAAAACGTGTTTGTTACTGAGTTGTGTCTCATCTGACATAGAGTGGATGGGACAATATTTTATCCGGTTCGCGATAATACATAGAATTCTTCTTTGGGAAGTACATAAACATCATCCGAACTTGTGAAGAATGATGTAAATATTAAAAAATTGCGTTTAAATTAACCGGGGGGCTCGATCTGCGGGCACGCTTCCAAGAACGCGACAAGATGATCGCTGTTGTCATATTCTTGTGTCTCGAACGATATAGATTTCGATGGAATTTTCGTGTTAGTTAAGATATATGACGATTTGTCTGCGATGTCACTTTTTATATAAATCGATTTACAATTGTACAACAGTTTGTATAAGATGTTTGGAAACTAGTTAGTGATTTATAGCAAATTTTATCCGAATTGTGAGGCAAGTTTTCGAACTTTTGTGGGATATTTTTTATAGCAGCGGTGACAATGTGATTTCTCGTCGTTCTCGTCCTTAATTGCATTAACAAAGTTCTGGCGCGGATACGATAAATATGGAAAACGTTTAATATTACTGAATTGCACATTGTAAAAATTTATGCGATAATCTAATATTGATAAACCTATAATTATTAAAGGGAAATATATATGACCTCAATTAAATATTTAATTTATCGTGGCACAAATAATTTCCTCTGTCCTGCATGCTTTTACGAAAACAATATTTACGTCAAAATATGTATCACAAAGATATCTTTCAATCAGCCGTAGGTACACCATTCTAAAATGACTAAACACTTTTCTTAGCAGGTGTTATCAGATATTTCTACGTACTTTGCACTGAATTACGCTTACAATAAATATAATAAGAAGATATACTTTAAATTAATATCGTGCGTGGGTATTGAAACATTACGATCCATCTTCTACATGATGGATTTTCTGTATTTCAATTCAGATCTTCCCGGCAGTTTGTTTGAAGGACAGAGGGAGTTCAAAATAAATTACAGTTGCTGGAAATCTTCGCAATCGATAACCCACGATTCTGCGCTCTTTATATCTTATGTGCGTTGTCCAAGTTTTTTCTTTCGATCGAAAGATTTAAATCTACAAGATTTCAAGAACGCTGAAGCACAAGTGAAGGGACTACTCCATTGTGAAACGATGTACAATAGTGGCTGAAATGTGGTTTTTATTTATGCAAATTATCATATACTTACTTCGTTTATTTTCACTGTTGCTGGCATAATATATGTATTTAAGTATTAACGAGGGCAAACGGAGAAGAATAAGTGGAGTTTAAATAATTCATCACAATATATACGCAATATTAATAAATTTCTTTACGTTTATGTTTACCTCTTCTTTTGCGGTTTTTTTACATTTCCATTGCTTTTCCTATTTCATACGAAAAAGAGTCTATGCAGAATGCAATACTTAGTTTATAATCTTTCGTTGAATGGGAAAGATAATACATATCTATCGTGGAGAAATATTCTTAGTCGATTATCTACGAAAAAATACGAACGATTATTTTATCCTTAGAATTACAATTGTTTCGTAGTATCATACCTATGTATGTACCCATGTACATTCTCAGAAGCTTTTATGTAAAAATTCGCCGCACCTCCCACACGATACTTCCCACATAAAATAATCAATAAATCTTGAAACAACCACGAAATATCGGCAACAAATACACCTAAGAATGAAACAAATTACTTCACCAACAAACCCAGCTATCGCCAAGTTCAAGCAAGATAGCACTAATCATTTCCACCCAATTTCTACATACGATATCTCCTCGTTGCTGCACGGATTACATATTCAGAGGCTTGCACACCGAAATTCTTTCCTCAAGCAATTTGCCTGTCGGTAGTTAATGTTTATCTTAGACCTTGCGAATAGTCAAACGAGGAAAGACGCGGCGCTACAAATAAAATAATCATCATCGCGTCCAATACGGCAGAAACAATAACGGCCTTATCCTAATCGACCGCGAATCGTAACAATCTTTCTCCCTTGTCGACTTGCAGCCCTACGTCTATACATTATTTACCCAAGTGCCACGTATGCATTCGTAGATTCTCGCTCTCCCCAAGAACGAAAGCGAACGCGTCGATTCGCGTGAACCGCGTGGTTCGATTCGATTCAGGAGTTCCAGGTTCAGGAGCCATCAATTTCGCGAGAACTCTCTCTGCGCCACTCCAATTTTTCCGCTCCGCCAACGTCTCGCTATTCACCGCGCAACAAGAATTGCCGACGGAAAGGAAGCGCGATGTAAAAGGCGTGGGCAAACATCGGAAGTTCCTAGGAAGCGTCGCGGCGCCGGATTCCCGAACGGCCGGCATCGATAACGTTAACCTTGATCCTGTAGTGGTCGGGTATCGACGCGATGCAAGACGATTATAAAGCAAGATAGGCGGATAATGATGCAGAGACGCGTTCGACGTAAATGGATTTGGCATGTGCGATGGGAGTGGCGAATGGTTACGGAGGCGAAAAAGGAGACGGGTGAAAGAAAAAGAGGTAAAAAACGAGCGTCGCATAAGTCTAAAGTGGGGGGGTAAGAAACAGTAAAACGAAGGGGGAGAATCGTTGCTTATGTATAGTTGTGTTGTAACTTGACGTAAAACGAGAAAGAGAAAGCAGCAGCGAAGTAGACGAGGAAGAAAAAGGGACGGGAAAAAGAAGAGGAAGACGAAGAGGAAGAAGAAGAAGAAGAAGAAGAAGAAGAAGGAGAAGACGAATACGATGACGAGGAGGACGATGGAAGTGGTGGCAACGACGTCGCGTCGGTCCCAGCCGTTGATGGTGTTAGTGGTGGTTGATGCCGAAGGTAGACGTGGCGAACATCGTCCCAGAACCCAGAACCCAGAGAAGTGAGCGTTGACCGTGATCCGGAGGGTGCAGTGGGGGTTCGAGGTTGTCGTGTTACGGGGTAGGGGAAAAGCATAGTCACTGAGTGGAGCTTATGCTGTTAGATCGTTCGGTGGTTCGTCGTTCCGTATGTGTGCGTGTCCTGTGCCTGTGCGATACGCGTATGTACACATGTCGGCGACGTGGAAAGGGACGGACGAGGTATAGCCGCGAAGAAGAGTGGGAGAAAGAGGCGACGGAACTGTGGGCTCCGCGGCCTCCCACGTCGTGGGTCGTCATTCCTAGTCGAGTCTTTTCGACGCTCGCGACGCTTCTCCAGGCTAAGAGATTCCGCCGATCCACACGATACTTGGTCTCCATGCACGCTTGCCCCGGGACGACACGGTCATCCAGGTCGTACCAGCGTGCCCTTCTCACGGTTGTGCGGTTCGATTGAAGAGGCCCGACCGACGACGCCGCAATTCATTTACCCTACTACCCCCGTCCCGTTGCACAGCATATCTACCCCCTCTACCTGCTGCAGCTTTGGCTATTCATCCTCTGCCTCCTATCCTCGGAGAGATCCCTTTAGCCTGGCCATCGCACCCCCCTGAGAGCGGCTGATAGATCCGGACAAGGAGAAAGCGTGTAAGCGACAGTTGGAAAGGCGAGGAGAGGAGGATCAGTGTGAGCACGAACGTCGACCAGATCGATTCACATTGTTCGAAGTATATATACAGTTCGTTGGTTCCAACTGGATAAGGCTTGTGTGGTACACGCGGTTGTCGTATATAAGAATATATATAAATACGTGTACATATACATATACATATATATATATATTATATACACATTCAAGTACACGCCGCTCGTGTGTGCGCTAAATAAACGCGCGTGTGGGTGTACCACGTCGACGGTCGCTGTTCCGTTCGAACCGCCAAAAGTGAATTAGACGATCCGGAGGAGAGAAGCGAGGAGCAGCTACATCGACGGCCGGCCTTTTTCGTTCGACCGAGAAACTAGCCTGTTAGAGAGCGAGAATAAACGCACAGCTTGCCAGGGGCTCTTCTCGGTAGACGCTCGGTTCGTGAGTTTTAACGAGGATGTCGCACAAGATGCCGAACCAAGGAGCACCGGTTCACGGGGGCAAATTTCAGGTGAGTCCGTTTACCCACGTTATTCGTATTCGATGTTTCTTTTGCTTTCCTGAACGAGCATCGAATCGTGAACGAGCTGCAGAATTGCGCGAGTGTTTGTCCCTGTCGCGGCGATTGTCGCGCGTTGCATAACGTCGCACGATTAAAAATTCCTAGCGAAACGCCGAACGGAACAGGTTTATCGATGGATTAACAGTTATATCGTCGATAGAAACGGTCATTTGATAGCGCGAGAATTAATTAAATCGCGACGGAAGTGTATGTATATGCTCGACCGCGACGCGCGTATAAATAGATGCGGCGGGCAGGCAACGGGGATAATGAGATTTTAATACGGTCGTAACGGAAACGACACCCTGCGTACGGATATTCAGCGCGGGCTAGATAAATAAAGTGTTCCTGAAACAATCGTTGTAGAGATACAGGTAAGGCGGCACACGGTTTCGTTCAAACAAGTACGCGACCCTCGCTGGCAGACGGAAACTGGGCAAGCCATCCAGACCGTGCGAGCAATTAAGAAGCTAAATATTTGCTAAACGGGCACAGCTATATACCTTGCGCGAGCCTCGAGGCTGCATTATCTTTTTAGACCGAACAGGACGCGAGTACAAACGTCTTCCTGTCGGTGCATTAGCGTATTAATTATCCTTGCAAGAAATGTGTTTTGTTGGCTGCTCGTACGGAACACACGATGCAAAAAAAACGTAGAAACGAGCAATCAAATAATGCGATTATCGCGATGCAGATACAATAAAATATCAACACACATATTGTACGATTGGAATTTCTATTGATAAACGTGCGTGGGAATAATTGGTATTCCGTTGCACGACGATATTTCTATTTCGTGAACTGCCTACGTAACAAGTTTCACAGATGGCCGGGTCGGGTCGGTCGACACCGAAAGAAAAAGTTTTCGGCCTGCGAACCGTACGTTTGCCGCGCGCGTTTCCACGTTTGACCGGTTCGCGTCGGATCTGCATGTGCAATTAGAATATGCGCGTGGAAGTCGATTCTGTTTGAGCATGCGAACGCCACGTGGTCGTCCGTTCTCCCCCTACGGCATTGATACTCGCGATTTCGCGGACAACAAAAACCGCCGCAATCGTGGAATGTATGAATTCGTTGACTCAGCAACGAGTCAGTTCAACCTGAATTAAGTGTCGCGTGGAATTGATAAAAGGAGGTCGACAACGCGAACGCAACTGCGGAAAATACGCTTTCGGCGCACGTTTCTCGACGAGCCTGTCCACATGCCGTTTCGATAAATCCGTCGTACTTTTTCGCTGTATTTTCCCTGCGCTCGGTACGTGCCCAGTAGTTGCATTCCATTATCGTCGAGCACGGTTCACGGGTTCGCGATCGTTCGCTCGAACACGGGAACGCTTCTGTTTCGCGGGCAACATGCTTGGGAGAGGAAACTCGGTGGATCTGGTCGCTAGGATTTTCGTGGTTTTGACCGACTTTTGCGACGCCGGTCGTGTTAAAATAGATCGATACGTCATCGGTAAAAACGGAGAGGAAACAGTTAGAGCAGAAACGGGGTAATTATGTTTGCGGTTCGCAGCAACGAGATGATTGGGATAATTATGCCGGATTGTATTGTAGACTCTCTTGTTATGGGTTGCGATTAGCTGGAAGAAATGTATCCGCCGTTAAAGAAACAGCGATCTTTCTTCCCTATTGATCCGTTATAATTAAATACTCGTATTTACCTTGCACGCTCTATCTAATTACACGCTCTTAGTTAGAATCGCACTTGACGAACAATAAGAAAAAAACTAGTCTATATTGCAATGTATTTTGCAATCGCGGCGCGATAGAATGACTCCATATTTTTCTTGCAATATCTGTCCCCACGATCTTTCGTTCAAATCAATTCACCTGAGTCATCGCACTCGTGGAAAATGAAATACTTAGATCGTTACGTATTTCCTTATACCTTTTATATTCTTCTATTTTTGCTTTTTCCTCGACGCACAGCGATAGGAACATCTGAATCTGTTATACGATAAAAGTGTCGGTTATCTGTTATCGCTTTTTATCGCTGTATCACGTGTGTCCCGCGCGTCTGATACTCGACGACTGTACCACGGACAATCACTTTAAAGATTTGTGTTGCACAGATAACGGTCTCCATCGGAGATATTAGCAATTGAATAATGCGGCGTTAAATGTAGGCAATTAATCGTCCTCGAAGATCATTCGTTGTACCAATTAGTTCGACAGAAGAAATTCGAACAAAAATGTGAACGAGGTGGAAGCGTTGTGCAACACCAGCCGATCATTTCGTACGCTTTTAATTGTGTCGCTTTTTACCGTTCGAAGTAGTGTTTCATTTTTTTTATCCTCGACCGCGCGAGATAATTCCTTGGTAAATTACGTTCGGACAGTATTCGTTACAAGCACTTCGACAAAATCAGAAATGTGAGAACGAGTGGTTGACGCAGGCGAAGAAACGTTGCAGGGCGCCTTATCAGTGATTAATCGATGAAAAGTCCAGCATTTTTTGCCAGCATATTTGTTTTGGGATTAAAGCTATTTATTTTGGGGTTTCAGGTCAATTTTTCCTATGATATGTTCGACGGGAAGGTTTCTATATTTTTTTCGTCGAACGGTCAGAAATTTTCACTATTTTTCTCAACAATTTTGTACGTGAAAAGTGTTACGTACTCGATCACTATGGTGATAACATTTTCTACATTCTGTTTTCAGTTAGCGAATTTTATCTAGAACAAATAATTCATTATTCGCGGATATTTACTTAGGATTTCGTTTGTTTAGGATGCTAAAAATAAAGGACCTCTTTCTTCTTACCCAAAAAAGCACGTCCCAAAGCAGTTTGGCCAGCTTTAAATCAATAAACAGTTTTTTGCAAAATATAAATTCTTTATTTCAGAAGCGTTGCCTTGCCTTCGTTTCTGAGAGTCGAGCAACGAATCGATTATCACGACAGGGGAGTGCAGACAGCAAATATTAGTTCTTCGAATTCCTCGTTCCCATACGACGAATGCATAAATCTTGCGGCGAACACTCCTGACCAACTGGAATCGCATCAGATAAAACCACATCCATCCGAATCTAATGTATCGTGCACTTGTTCGCCACGTTACTGCGCTTCCTATCCCGCACCGCCATTGTTCCCGGCTTAAAAACCAGTCCACTCGATTCTCAAATAAGAATAACAACATCGAACGAAACTCGCTCCGATCACGGAACCTGCTGTCAACCAAGATTCACCGGGGGCAAAGGCAGGGAAGAGGATCCCCGTTTAGCTTTTTCACTGGGTGGACAAGTTTTTCGGAGGGTCTTTATCGCGAACAAAAGTCGATACCGACAGACATTTCTGGCGAACGACCTTGCCCGACTATTGCCGCCATCAAGACGGGGATCCATTCCGGAATCTTGGCTGCTCAAATTACGTTTGTAAAATGAGGCATCGTTCCGTGGATACGGGGAAACTGACACCATTCACCCTCCGCATCCTAGGCACAGGCTTGCACCGCATTTCAAGTCATTTTTTAATGTACAAAGTGATTCTTGAGCTTTCCTGAATTTAAGATAAAAGGATATTATTACGTATTCTGCTCTTTTAGATTTTATCTTAAAAATTGATGGAAATTTCGTCCATTAGTTGGCCAATTGCGGGTGGCAAGTTAATTCGTTGCTTGAAATATCATCCAATAATGACAACTGATATTTCAGTGGCCGTAAAAGCTGCATTAAATTGATTCGACCTTGCTCACTTGAAGTGAACTTTTTTTTATTCAAAGAAGACTCGTTGAATGTTAACCGTGCAGAAGAATCCGTACGATTCTTATCGTTACCTGCGCAGAACGTTTTATCATTTGTCCGACCATATGTTTAATTCGATCGTAATTCGATCGATGTCAATTTTCACTCGATATTAGCAGATTATCTGAACAAGCTGAATACATTGGCCATTTTGTTAAAGGAGAATTCACGGTTACGATTTATTCTTGAATGACTTCCTTTTCGTTGCGTCACGATCGCTGATAAATTTTCCTACGGCTGGTCTAAGAATAAACCGGCCTCCCAATCTGAATGACAGATAAAGTTTGCCTTAACGATATATCTTTCGATTCTTCTGGGTTTATAATTAGACGTTTCTATTGAACTTTTTGTAGCGTGGAGCGCAACCTCGTCGTTGCCTTCAATGATTCCCAGTTTCTACTCTGACCTCGATCGATTATCGACGGACGCATAGTTTTCCTCGCGACTCAGTTACCGAACATTGACTCCTGCGTCGACGAGTGAACTCTTCGGATCGATAAATTGCGCCCACAGCTCAAGAATGATCCAGCGATATTCCTTCGATCCTCACGTCGGTCCAATCGCGCGCACCAAGAGGTATCGGTCTCGTCCGTTTAAAAATTTTTCCGCAGCAACAAGCGTAATGCTCTACAGCTTCGCTCAACAATCGCAAGTACGAATACAGAACGAACAGAATTCGTCCGCACGAGGAAACGAACCGGACGGTCACATTTCCCATGATTAACGGAGTCGCCCGAGCCTAAGGTCAGAACAAAGGAACACGGTGGGAAGAAAGATTTCTCCAACAACAGGATTTCGTAGAAACCGGGCGCTGCTGGTGCAAAGGAGCCTTTCAGCGGGACCCTCTCCATCCTTGGTACATCCCAGTTTCATCGTTATTCACACGGCCCTCTCCGGGTCCCCGTCTCTCCTTTCATCCAGCCTAAACGGTGCCCGGGCATTACTTTTAAAAAAGAAGTTGAAGAAAGAGGGATCCGTGAACGACAACGGTCGCCGCCGGGCCTTCGACCCTTTTGTTTCGTAATCCGAAACTAGTTTACCGTGTGGCAAAACTCGACGGTCGGATCCGAACGAGTTACGGTCAATTCCTGACCGATAATGACGCGTGCCTGGAAGTCATGGCGACCACGTTGTGCACGCTACGTCATGGAAATTTCCTTGCTGATATGTACGTACACCTTTCCCCTCCCGCCGGGCATTGCTTTCGCGTTCGTTCTTACTTCGTCCCCTCCTTCATTCCTTCTTCCCTTCCATATCGTTACCCTCACTATTTCTTCGTCCCCTTTCGTCGTTATTCCTTCTTCACGGTCCCCTTCACGGTCCCCTTCATGGCCCCCTTCACGGCCCCCTTCGCGGCCCCCTACCGGCGTGTCGCTGTCCTTTTCATCCTGCCTCGAAGCACCGTGCAGGATAGCTGTTTTTTTTTCCTTCTTTCTTTTTCTCAACATGCTTCGATCGTTAATGGATCGACCGGGCACGTGTTTCCCGTGTCTCCCTTCCGCGGAATTTAATTGCAACATCGATCCGCTGTTTCTTCGCGGTGCCGGGCGGTTTCTAGCGAGACGTCCTTGTATCGGACACCTTCCTGCACGGGAAATTCGACGTCGACCGGGTGCACGTGGAGGATAGGACGCGTGCAATGTTTCGGTGTAGAATGGCGCGACGGAAATTGTTAGACGGGCAGGAAAGAATAATAGGGGGAGGAGCAGTTGCGGTAACAGGTTTCGGGATACGAGAGCACGATTTTCGGTGCAGGGATGTTTAGCGGAGCTGTTAGCATCGGGATAGTTAGCAGTTCGAAATGTTGATCAGATTTCGGTGCTTGGTTACTCGTTCCGTTCGAATTCCTGTTTTTCTTTTTCGTGGTTGTTCTTTTTTAAGGGACCATTTGACGGAAGGAGAAGAAGTTCGGTTTTATTAGGCGGATCGAGCGGAGGCTGTGCCCACTTTCTGATTAGCATTGATTGAAGAGGAAACTGATGGATTGAGGAGGTTGCTTTTTAAATTTAAATACTGATTTCGCACGAGGATCCGGATCGTTCAGTTGAAGAACACGGAATGATATTGCGATCCTGAAATTTCTATTACTCCATTGGTTAACGCGAGTTCACGATAATGATTTCTCGAATTCGCAGGGCAGGAGATTACGGAGATCGATCGTGTATTCATTGCTACCTGAATAAAACGATTCCCCCTTTTTTTACCGCGAATATTAGAGTAAATGTATGAAATAAAGAAATGATACAGATTTTTCTTCAGTTGGAATTGTTTTTTAAATTATAATATTAAAGGAAACCTGCTGAATTTCATTTAAAACCACAAAAGCATGCTGTCAGAAATACTGTGACCCGCATTTGAAAAGGGGTCGCATCCACTATTATTCTGCTCGTTCGTTCAAAGCGTTCCATAAATCTGGTTGCAAAAACAAGAAGCTGTCCTTGAAGAAGAACGGAGGGTGGTGGTAGACCCGAAATTCGGGAACGTCTATAGCGTATTTTTCGACGTTAAGCATAATCCCCCGTAATTACCATAGATCTCTTTATCTTTGTAATCTTTATTGTACCAAGCCCTTCAACTTTCAATACCTTTCGAATTTTCTAGACAAGCACTGTTTGATAATCGTATCGTTCGGAAATGATGAGAATGCTTCGAACCATTCCCAATCAATAGTATTGCTCCCTTGCTTTTCGATACATAAAGTGTTATAGTATTTGTGCACTGCGAGATGGGGATGAGACGGAGGAACATTAAATCGAAGTTCAGGAATTCTTTTTGCTTTTGAAAGTCGGTCAAGTACACGTGCACTTAGCTTACTTGAAATATCTGGTTCAATGACTAACCAACGCGTCCGTGACTTCGATTAAAATCCTGCAAAAGTATTATCTTCCATATTAATCTGTCAATCGTGAACTATTGTTCGTTCGATTAATTATTATGCCGGCTCCGTATTTAATATTCCGTTCATATTTACGAATAAAAGTCCGATCCGTTGGCAGAGTTTATTTTCAATAGAAACGCCTTGCGCTGATCTTTTTGCGACGTTTATCGTTTCCTGTTCGCGGCGATAAAAAAAAAACGTGGTTTATTCCTAGTACGTAGCTCGCCTGTTTCTTAACGATTCAAACAATAAAACGCACATCTGCCGTGACGAGTCCGTTTCTTTCCCTCTGGGCTATTCAGGAATTCTTGTCTATGGTCATTTGGGAGTTCTGTGAATTGTCCTTTGTACTCCCAACATGCTTCTGCGGAACAGTGCTTGTTTCTCACAAGTGGAGGTGGTTCAACATTTTTTCTTTTGTGCCGTCGTTTTCCGCGTGCATATATTATTTTCTTGGATATAATTTCTGTTCTTTTTGCTTCAGTGCCGATTTTTTTCTTTTGTCGCGAGAAGATACAGATCAATTGATTTCGCGAATTGGTCTTACACATTCTCCTTCTGTTTCCCCATTCGTATGCGGAGGAAAAGACGAAGGTTCGTATAAAAAGAAAGTTCGCCTTCCGGTTGTAAATTATGAGTCATGCGTGACCCCACGCAGCATTTCACTTTAGTGTCGCCACATATCAACGGAGAAATTATTTTGCGATTACAAACGTGTTTTTTGTTGTACCATTTCGCTTGTTATCCCTATGTGTACACAAAACTGAACGACAAACTAAAAATATTAACTTCTGACACGCTTCGTGAATTACCTGCTATCTAATCCAATTGATAGTGAAAACTCCCAATTATTGTGTTTAACGAATATTACGACGAAGGAGAGGTTTGTACATCAAGGCATTAACAAACGTTCAAATCGAGGCAATTTCTTACTAAAGGTTACCCTTTTACACAGCAGCTTATCACACCTTGTAAAGAGTTCAAGCATATCGTAATCCGTCGAGCGCGAAATGTAATTTCCCACAGAAAATTACTATCTTACTCTAGATAAAACACGCCGCCGCATTCAATATTCATAGATAAGAAACGAGCGGCGCAAAAATTTTCTGTGTTCAATTATGTACTTTTGTGTACTCAATGGGTCACCTGTAATTTATGTAACGTAGAAATGGTCGCACTAAAGGTTGTGTAAGTATTGGGTTGGATAATGCGCCTGTATAAATCATTGAGGGCGCCAGATGATTCATTCAACCGTGTGCGTGTCTAGACGAAATCCAGGTGTATAATTTTATTAAAATACGAGGAAGTCGGTTGACGTTAAAGAGTACATATGTTTTATCGTGCCGTGGAAAATTTTGTCGCTGCGTCGAATGTACAAAAATCGCGGAAATGCCTACTACGACCGTAAAGTCTTAATTACAGAACAATTTACTAAGAAAGAGCAATTCCGCAGAGTTATTAATTTGATACAACGAAATGGAACTATTAATTTAGCGCAATAATAACTTATTGTGTGCGAGTTCTCCATGTGGATTTTCACTTTATGTAATCAACTTGATGTGACGATTGCACAATGATGACACAGTCGGGGGAAAAAAGCAATTACAACAGACTATTGGAAAATTACTGCGAGTTTAATAGAGCAAATCATCTCTGGCAATACGCGTCTCTAGAAGCGTACCGAAGGACAAAAAAAAAGACGAATATAGCGAAGTTCGAGGAGCAAGAACTGGTTACATCAAAAATATTATTTGGATGCAAAGTGATAGGCCCTGCATTCGGTATACGAAGGAATCGATTGCAAGTCATTAATGGTACAAAATATGCAACGTTACCCAAGAAACAAGTCAAATACATGCCATTCTAATTAACCGTGACATTTACGATCTTCTTCGAGCACGCGTTACGCAGACTAGTATTGAGGATAAAACGTCATACACCGGAAGCGGTCTTGTTCGTGTATATACAATAACAGGAATAATCCATAATTATACTTTACCATCCTTGGTTGTCGAAACTACGGAAACCCCGAATCTTTGCTGCATCGAATTCACGTTGCGCATTTCTGGAATACGAACCAATACGCAAATGGATGATATTTCTGATGAAATTATTTTAAACGATTGCCCGTTCATTCCAATAATATGACTATTCTTTCCAACTGTTTTGTTATTCGTGCCTTTTGTGCATCTGCATCGACGCTTGCTTAATTTAAGTAACTGCGCCGATATCAAACTTATGTTCGTCGACTTCCTTAAATTTTCTCTTTCATAGTTAATTACCATTTACGTATTTCCGAGTATTTAAATTCGAGGTTTCGATAACTTCATAATAACCTTCGGGAAGTGACTTACGATAGGTTTTTCGCAGAAACCGGAAATTAACGACAAGTCTAATATGTACGTATTCGATAGAAACTTGAAGAGTACATAACAGATATGATAAACAACCAAATGTAATATCGAATGAACTTACTAGTAATACTTCAATATCTAAAAGCGGTCAGTTGACTTTTGCGTAATTTTATTTACAAATCGCTAATAACAGATCGAGCCGAGATGAATCAGACGCGCGACTCAAGACACGTGGATATCACGCATAGCTGAAACGATATTATCAGCACAAATTGCACTTTAAACACGAATAGTCAGAAAAATTTGCTGGATGGTCTGTCTCAAATTGTGTCGCGGCCTTTGTTTCAACCCTTCGCGATAAAAGTGTAGGGTAACCTTGTGTGCTCGCATAGTGAGTAATCTGCAATACGACGTTAATAATATAGTCGTGAAAATTGGACGCAAAAGCAAACTTACAAACGTCATGGACGGTACGTTCTCGTAG
Organism: Nomada fucata; assembly: GCA_948146005.1. Taxonomy (NCBI): domain Eukaryota; kingdom Metazoa; phylum Arthropoda; class Insecta; order Hymenoptera; family Apidae; genus Nomada; species Nomada fucata. Next base: position 7,548,124 of record OX411275.1, on the reverse strand, counting down.
ATGTCTGAAATAAACATCGCAAAATATTTTGAGTAACCAAACTTCGAACTCGCTGAACGCTGGTTCCCCACGCGAGGATTGATATCCACTTGAAGAGAAATTTAACAGGCATTGATCGGAGCAGTTTCGACTCTCCTGTTCTGCCAAGCATCGAGGTACATTAACAGTACCGGTACACCCACGCGTGATTGTATTCGCGAAGGGTGGAAGAGGAGACGGGTTGCTTTTGATTGCTGACCGGGGCGAGTTCAGCGGTCTCTAAGTAGCTAAAGTCACGCGAGTACGTCTGGAGTTCGTGGACTTATAACCGAGGCGCGTCATGCAGAACCCGCGACGCCGGCAATCACGCGGCGAACATTAAAAGGCGAGTTATGTTAACGCTTGCACGTCACACCGGTAGAAATAGAATAATATTTCCCCAGACTCGCCAGAAAGGGTTGGACTGATTGAATTTTTTTAATCAAATGGATAATACTGTTTCTAATTGCATTCGATTTTCCTGTTATATTGTTACTTTAAGGTATCCTCGAGGCAAGCGAAGGAAAATTAATTTTCCTGCTTGGGAGTATGTACGTATATACGTATCACGAGACATTTTAGAGAGATACATACTCTGTTGTTTAGAAAAATTATTACCGTTAATTAATTGCGAAGAATACTAACGTTGATTCTGGTTACCTAAATACGTTTTATTCTGTAGCGAATGTTCATGATCCCTTATATTATTACGATAAGCTGCATCTGTGGTAAGTAGCACCAGAGAAATACGTAAAATGCCTACAGCGGATGTACCACTCGCGATGAATCATTCGTAATCAATGGTTTTATTCGGTATTAGATTCTACATGTATGATTCGTGCAGTAAAAAGTGTCTTTCGCGTGTATTGCGCGCACCTACGCGATGGGATGCGATGTGGCCACTGTAGGTGGCCGCTGGTACCCCATACAGAGTATATAATACGAATTTTATAGCGGACTATTGACGACGCACGTGGAACATAATTCACCGTGAGTCATCGGTAATCTATGTAATTTATAATTTTATCGTTCGTTTGTACGGAAAGCGGAACAAAAGTGTACTGGATGTCTAAATGTGGCGGGGTCGTAATTCAAAATAAAGATAGATATAGCTTATATTTACAACAAGGTTTATTAACGTGGAGCAACAACTAGACTGTACGGACGAGACATTTTTGCAAGTTACGTCAGGAATAAATTGTATCGAAATATTCACCCGCGGATATAAGTTGTACGGCACTTACTCTAAATATAAATTTACAAGTAGACAAATAATAGACAAGCGAGCGCAATATTTTCGTACAGATAACGTGGTGACGTTTAACTGAAATAAAACTCCAATTTCTTGCGCGATATTATTCCTCGTTTGTAAAGTAATAAAATAATATGTACCCCGGACAGTCCACAATTTCTCAATAGGTCATTGATAACTATCGTAGCAGATTATCGTAGCCTCTCTATGACTTATTAATAATTTAGAAAGCACATGGCACTGTCGTGTTGCAAGTATTCAACCCTTTGCGACAACCGGGCATACTCTACTTCTGCTATATTTCCATTTTTGTTTATTTCTACCATATCTCCCAGTGCATAATTTTATTATCCATTTGTCTACGTACAGCCTTTCCATGATTACTTTTGAAGGTAGCTTCGTAATTTGGTCCAATACTTAAATAATTACATGCATATATATGTACGTGAATCTTAACTACTCCATATTAGGAATAATATACGCAGCTTCCCAACCTGCGGATCGCAAATTATTTTCTGGAGGACCCCACTGTTATTTTTAATTGACGAGTTTTTGATGTAATAATTAAGTATATTAAATATATATATATTTAATATATATTATATTATTATATATATATAAATAATATAGTTAATATAGTTAATAATTATATATATATAATTATAAATATATATATATTTAGTATTTTCAAAGTATTTTTAATAACAAAAATAACAGTGGGGTCCTTATTAAAGCTTCCCAACCTATATATATATATATATTAATATAATGGTACATTATTAAATTAGAACTATACTCCGAAACTTTTAACGTATTTCCTTCACCATATATTTCGTCTTGCCTTATATGGGAGGGTGAAAGGGTTGGCCGCGGATTAGTCGAATATTCTAAAACGATGTATAATCGTTCATATCAATTATATACACACCGGATAACAACGAATGTACACTTCGATCGCGAAAACAAAAAAAGGGCTACCGAATCGAACAAAATGGAACCCCTAATGGGTAATCGGTGACGAACCCACGCCACGCAACTCAATAAACCAATCGTCTTCACAAATGCACGCTGAAGACACGCCGCTGCATCCCGGCGTGCCTGATGCAATCGTAGAAACAGTTCGCCCCTGCCGGATTTATCTGGCGTTGTAATCAAATTAAAAAGGTCAATGCTAACCAGTTTACGGACCGCGTTCGCGTCTCGCGCGCTCGTGGTGCACGCGATTCGCCATCGCGCGTATAGGAGCCGACGGCGTGCTTCACCGCGTGCAAAAGCGTCGCGACACGCGTGTTCAGGGCTGAACGTTGCCCGTCTCGCAATCTCAACGATAGAACGTTCGATCGCCGAGTTCACTGGTCTCCTAGAAGTAGAAGTCACGCGAACACGTCTCGAGACCATTCGACTATCTTTGTGTTCACGAGTGATTTATGCATAGGGTGACTCCGTAAATACCGCCGGCTGTACGTACTTGCCAACGAAAGCGTTGGCTGTTGCGCTCGCTTCGCTATTGCGAAGGTGCCTATATATTTTCGTTGCAATGCCGGAGCAGCGCGATTACTCTGGCGGCGCTCTGAAAATATCATTCATCGTAGAATAGAATTTTCCGAGGAATGCTACGTTTCTTTCTTTTTTTTTTCAATGTTTTATTTTTCTATCGTGAACCCTTCGGGTTGCGACGGTGCTTTGTAACGCGAATGCGTCGTTTATATTCGAACGCCGTCGCGAATATAGAACACGGATGAAATTTGAATATTGTAAATTTGCGTCGAACTCCGATCAGTGCCCCGATTTCACCTTTCGCACCGCGATACATAATTGCATCGATCGTGGCTCGTTGCTCTATCTCGAAAGAACATTTCTTGCCTGGCTGGTCGTCGCGCAGGAAAGAAACGGCGCGTGTTAAATTGATTTCAGCTCCGACACTGTACAACATTCATTTCAAGCATTTCTGAAGTAATGATAAAAAAACTAGGGTCGCGTATCAGATAACGTTCACGATTACGTCATTCCGCCCACGATTGATCTGTATACATATTCATGAAGGGAAATGCGCACGGGATACTTGTCGCGTAGAAGTACCGTTATCTATTTAACTCGGTACATTTCATGCAGATAAGCGTGACGGTACCCATGGATTTTCAGAAGGCGTTTATCGTGCCCATATTTCGTATGAATGATGTACGAGTAACTGTGTTCGGCTACGCCGAGGATTTCGTTGCATAAAGAATTGTGTAACGCACGACGATCTCGCAATCGTAAGTTCTTTCTTCTGACACGGCGGAATCTCAACAAAGGGAAACCCATAAGCCGATCTTAATCGGCTTATCTCTTTTGGTATCAAGAGGAATAAAATCGCTCCCGTTAAAATTTCATAGCTATTGATAATTTCTTATTATATAGTGATATAATTGAATGACTAGTATCAGCATGAAATGAGCGATAAGCTGTTGGGTCGGAGTCTAATTCTCGATGCAAAAATATCGATGATTTAAAAAACATATTGCAGATTCACGCTTACTCGTATTACACAAATTTCGAAGATGTAACATGTAATGTACATTTGATGCGTCGTTGAACATTTCCAAGAACAGATTCGGGATGCTAATTAATTCTACCTGTGGAGAACAGAAAATATGATCAATTTCTAATACACACACGGGCCTCGTTTGCTCGAGATTAGATAAGCACTTTGTAGGTACATAGTACATATGTGCATACTACGGTTGATAAAAGCGAATATCATCATTCGCGGACGCGATTGAACAATGTGTCGTAACAATATTGTAATTGCGCATTCCTTCAGTTTGTGCAAGGAATTTTGCTGTAATTTTATCCATCGTTGCGAAACTTCACGTTCATCGTAATCCCCATTTAAAAGTAACGAATGTCGTGGTAAAATTGTTCACACAGACTGTCACTGGAAATACGTTCGCGTAAATATTAAAAATAGTTTAATTTATTGGTGCGAGAATATTAGGATTGTTGCAAAATACCGCAAGGTTCGCCTTGTTTATCGAAAAATTAATTCAAAAACGAGTGCTGCGAAATTTGCATCGATGGCTTTCGATTGCCAGAAGTGTACTATCTACGAGACTCAAGTTTTTCCCCGTTTGTATTACAGTAAAACAAAATATTATCGTCGCCAAGGCAAATGATATCTATGTGTTATGTAAAGTAGGCCCCGGTCGATGGAGTCCCCCGTCTTTAGCGTTCCATAATTCTCGCAAATGGAACTTCTGTGATATTACCAGCGTACCAGCGTACCACGGGTGCCCCGTTGCGAAACGTCGTCGATTTTTCGTTTACGATTCCGCCGTTCGAACAACACAATCGCTGCAATTGGTCTTAAATTGAAACGGTACCATAAGGTTCTACTATGCCCAAGTAACACGCCCATCAATTTTTGTCTCACAATTTGGCCGGTCGAACGAATCAAGAGGAGAAGTTTCGAATCGAATCTCTTCCGCTTCCAATTGAGCTGTTTTAAAAGGACATCTCCAATCGCCTCGATTAAACGCACCGCTCGAAACATCTCCGAACCATTGATCTAACAAAAGATGTACGACAAGGTCGTACAACGGACTGTCTAGTTAATCAAAATTTCACCGAGACCCACGGCTGTGTCTCACGCAGAAGTCGCGAGCAATCGCGAAACTTCGCGGCTAATTCATCAAATTGAGGGCTATTAAAAATGGGTCACGTGTATCGCAACACTTCAGCAACCTTTATTCTCTCTACCATTAAGCTATCCGATACCTATACAAATTCAGCCAATAAAGTGTCGATCGAATCTGTCGCGTTTAATACAACCGTTCAAACCGAGATACAGAACGTCGTAATCCACCAGCCGAAAATGATCTACGTATATAGCCCACCTACTTATCGCGGGACGCTGTTCGCCGTTCAAACGTCGAACATCCGCACACGAACCCCAATAATCAACCCCAATTCCTATGCGTTAAGGTTCACGCTATTATGATCGAATGTTCGACGTGAAAGTGTCGCAACACGAGGCCCCAACACAAATCCGTGGGTCGCCTTCGAAGGGCCGCGGCCAAACGAAGAAGGTCAATGCTGTTACAGAGCAATAGCTGAAGCCAGATACACGGACGATTCGTCGCGTGTGCCCCAGTAATGGTAATGTAACAGGTAATTCAGGGGCAGAAGAAGCAAGAGCGTGCACAGTCGGACGGCGCATCCCACGCGTGACCCGTGATCGCTCGCGGCCCGTGTTACGCGTCGTCGGGACCGAGATGAGGATGTGACGTTGCTCTCAGATTTGTCAATTTGCCACTGTGCCGGCTGCTGTTCATTCTCGCATTAAAAAGGACCGCACGTGCACGAGTGGCGGACTCGAATTCGCCATTGAACGGCGCCGATTATTGTCGAGCGGGTCCGCCGCGAATCACGGGACTAGAGAGTTCAGCGGAGGACGGGGAACAACCTTTGACCGTTACACTTTACATCGATGCATGCGTGCGTAATCACGGTCGTTAGATGGAATAAGAGGCATAGGGATGAATGGCGATCGACACGATTCATCGCAATCAATATTTTGATTCTTAACACGGCAGAGCCCGGAGTACTTGTGCCAGTAAAGTGACGCAAGGGTAATGAAATATTCGAACGGTGGAACAATTACTCTTTGAATGATAAACTTCAATTTATTGAAGCGAACATCGAGGAAATTGTCTGCTCCATTAGATGGAGGCTCGGTAGCCAATCCGTGTAAGTCCAACTTTCGAAAAACTCGTTCTTGTTAAAACTTTCAGTAGATGTATTATTTAAGTCACTGTCTTTGTACGCGAGCATTGTCGGTACTAGCATTGTCATTTTCATCCAAGTAATTCGTAAAAACCTTATCTATCTCTTGTGAGAGCTATGGTGTTGACGTTCGATCACGGTTTTTCTCGTTAATCTATATTCGGACACGTTCCAGAGTAGTGACTCGCTCGTTGACATCTGATCTTGGTGTTCATCCCTCGAAGGAAATTCTTAAGATTATTAATAACGCGAAAGTGGGCCGCCCCTTTTCACCACGAGTCGCATTCCTAATTGCGAACGAACGATCGGCGTGGTCACTGATCTGCTCGATCGCCATTTCGCACGTTAATCGAGTCGTTTTGTTTCTCGTCCGTGACTGAGCATTATTAGCCTGTTATAGCTAGTTGCTGCTTTTTTCTCTCTGTAAGATTATTAGATCTAAACGTGATCGAGGCTCGGATAGTTTAATACCGATGCGATTATACCTTGCTTTTACTTTTAATCGGTGCTAGATCGATCTAACGCGGCTCCGATATGCAAACGGATGCAATCATGAAGCAGCGCATGATGCGCAAGGATAATTAGGCTGTTTCGAGATCGTTCGAGTAAATCAAACCTCCGAATTGCAACCCTTTCAGGGTTGCGGTAAGGAAATAGCGTTCTTGCCTTCAATGACGTTGCTGTTAGCTTTCTTATCAATTAGATTATATCGATGGCACCGACTGCAAGCAATAGAAATTTTCTTTCCAGTGGCCTACATTTCTAATTATACAACAGGATTTCCTTTACCTCCTCGATTCTCGTCCAGCAGTTTGCAGTTTTACATATTTTCCCATCAGTTAACATCAATAACCCTCATCAAAACGTATTCGTAGCTTTAATGCGACGTTAATCAAACAAAACGCGAGAATCATCGCCCAAAGGTAGATTCGTCCGCGCTCTAAAATGAAGCAAAGAATAAAAAAATTAGGAAGAAACGATCTTCTCTTCGATCTCTTTGCAAGCGCAGAAAGAAGGTCCCCCCGAAGACAACGGAAAATACTGAAGCACTACCAATCGGAAGGCTCGAAAGCCATTTCTTCGTTCTCTGTTCGCACGATATCACCGTGCCCACCTACAATTACTCAAACTTCCGAGGTTGACCGAAGTCACGGTGCAGCACACAGACGCGGAAGTATCCAATAGTTTGCTGTCCCGCGGTGGCAATTTGTGCAATTGCGCAACATCGATGCACACATGAAGCAATGAACGCGCACGTCTCCCGTATTATCATATGTGAACGTGTTTGTCCGTGCATATTCTAACTTTAACAACCGAACGACCGTGGCTGATTAACCTTCAAGGCCTTGGCCACGTCGAACCCCCCTTTTGATATCTCTGTACGCTGCCCCCCGGTTTGCCCCTCTGCACTTTCGTGGATGGTCGCTAAGTTAGTAACATCGCGATGGGTCAACATTTCGATGCTTCCCGTTGAAGCGTGGCACAGTGGAACGATCTTTCGCTTCCTGCGCTGTAATACGCTCAACGATACAGCGTGCGCCTTTATGAAGTCATTAAAGTACATTATCTTAATCTGTCGACTATGCTTCCGTCGACTGGCCGAACCGAGCTGGGATTTAATGGGTGTTTTAAACGGGCTAGGGTTCAATTATGCCGGGGGAAGGTGAGAAGGGATCAGTTTCGGTGGCGGAGAGACTTGTGGACCTCCTCTGTACGGCGATACTAGTACGCTAGTACTAGTCATTTTTGTTTGTTAATCTAAGGCCTAAAAGTAGTATGCAAAACCATATTTTTGCATTTGCATTAGCGGAGAGGATCGATGACACGTGTGTTAACAATTTGAGGTAGCTACGAGCGTTTTCCGTGATTTAATTTTTCTTGCTTCAACGAGAGCAATGCTACTACAGTATCGATAAACTGATCGGCTTGCCGCTCTACTTTCGGTGTTGATTGTAACTTAAGTAGAGGATAAGACAATGATTATCGTAATCCTCGAATTCTGATTGCGGATGTGTAAATAAATTCGGATGACACAATCCAGTTTCCACCGATCCGCGTTAGTGTTTACGAAGCTTTCATATTTCAAGAACTAGTCCATTGACCCTTACGTCTTCAAGATGATTTGTATCAGTGTGTCAAAGATTATAGAACCTTATACCATTGAGTTCTTATCTGTGATATTTAGTGTTATCTCTGTTAATCCTACCCTTATAACTATCAGCTTTTAGTATATTTTCCTTTATTGTTCATTTAGATTGTTACATTTTAGTTGTGGTATCCACGACGTCTATCACAATTAGAACATAAGCTTCCGTTGTCTCAATTATTCGGCTGCAATCTTGCTGGTGCGAAGTGGAAAAACGCGGACACAAAAAGTATATTCAACAAGCATATGCTATTATGTTCCTAAAGTGACATACGCCGGTGTGCAACGCGACTTCGTTGTGGCGCCATGTCGAAAATAACCGTGCAATGAGTGCCAATGGTCCACGAGGCTGCACGACGTAACATAAAGTCCACGAATCTCGGATGTGTAAGAGCTACGGAGCTAATTTTCGTTGAACCGTAACGGATTTACGAAATACAGACCGATGGTGAAGGAATGCGAGGAATAACGCGAGGATCCACGAGCCATTTCCTTTACTGTAAAGCAAATTGTCGCGATGATCGTCGTATGAATTTATCGAACAGTTGCATAGATTTTACATTTAACCAAATCGGAGTTTCGAGAACAATTTGAACGCGTTAAAAATAATTTGGTAACAATATACTTATGAGAAATATGGGAACATAATATTTATGAAAACATGAAGGATATTTATAGAGAGGGTAAATATACCTTCGCATTGTGTCTAATGGCTCTAATCTATTCTACAATGAAGGGGAGCACCAACTACTATAATAGCTAATTGCACGGCTCATTGAAAAAACTTGAATCAGCTTATTACCTCTGCTATATCTCCAGCAGTCTGACGTCTGTCGACTGTTCTTAGCCCTGCGTCAAATAACTAGATCGGTGCAGATCGAAAAATGTTTCGATATTGCAAAATATTGTAAGATATCCCTCGAAAGCCAAACGAAATATTGAGCGTGTACTTCAACGACATGTCGCGAATACTGAAATGAAGCAGCAACGAATGATATGTATATAACGCGGTCGCCGTAGGATGTAACCGCGGTGAAAATTCTATTTGTGGAGTACCTACACGTGTGCTCCTCGGACCATTCCATAAACGTGACATTCTCTACTCGCGATGAAAATAATCCCGTTGGTCTCTGGAATATGTAATATTCTGTAATATATATATGAAAGGTAGATTGTTCCCACTGAAAAGAAATTTTCATCCGAGTGTTTTCATTCTTTCATACAATTTTATCATTTGTATTTACTTCTCCTGCGTGGAAATTTCTTACACTGGAGAATGGCATAGTACAAATATTTAAATCACTGTTTCCCTTTTACATTGTCATCAATGGTTTAGATTTATACAATGCGAGGATATAATTTTTTTCAAAGTAATCTCCGCATTCTAATTGATATATTTATCCTTGTTCGTTTGGCGCATAGACACTGTTCGATAGCTGGCAGATGAAGGGACTTATAGGGCTGAGTGAAAGTTATTGCTCTACTGCACCATCTTAGCATTATCTACTCGTATGTTTAAGTGAATAGAACGACAGGGCTCGAAGGGAAGTGCTACTCTCGGTCGCGAGTAACATTGAGACCATTTGTAGAGTGGCATTTGCAATTGTTCCATTTGCAGCGGCAGGAAGATTGGTGCCATTCATAGTTAAACGAACTAAATGGCTGAGTACCCATGCAAAGGGTGATACCTGCTATCATCGTACGAGGAAATTAATACATCGTTTATAACAATAGATAATGCAATCATTTTTTTTTCACATTTGTCCGCGGTTAATGTACATTAAAAATATCAACATATCATTTAGATAACAGACAAACATATGCAGGCATACGTATTTACACACAGCCAGAGAATTTTTTTTTAATATCAAAGTAAGTTTATCAAGCCACGCGCTGTTTTCTTTATTCATTTTCGACGGAGTTGCATAACCGCGCGAGAGTTTTACACAGCACTGTGTGTTGTTTTTTTTAAATTTTGCGTCAGCCCATTGGAATTCGGAAAAACATTTCTGCAAAGGATACACGCGTCTATCGGAGCAAAAGATACGCGGCGCTGTCGTGATTGGCGTTATTTTTAGGGTACGGTACACGGTTCTCAGCCGAAAATAGAGACGACTAGGCCAAAGTACGATGCGCCATAAAGGATAACAAAGTTGACACCCGAACGCACCAACAAATTCAGACGCATCTCTGACGATATTGAACAATCGAAAACCGTAAAGTTAAAACATGCGGATGTGTGTATACGGTAGGACCTTCCGTATCCGCACTAATACAGGCCCAATCCGTACTCAATATTCCTTCACGAACGTAGCTACGCAGATTCGCAACGATACTCTCGTCGCGGTTAATAAATTATTATTACACACGCGCCGTTAAAAACACAAAATTCTCGTCGATTCCTGCCATTTCTGGCAACGGTTCTATTTTCATAAACGAATTCCGCGCTCATTCATGCGAACAATAGATAAAACACCTAAGGACAGACATATTTTTCCGACTCAACGGCGACGGCACTTACACCCACCCCCTCGCCTAACATTATACAATCCTACGCTTCACAGAAGCATGTGCATTCAACAGTTCTAAAAACAGAACCGAAAATGACCAGGCAAACAGAGATTCCAGTATCGCGGCAAAAAAAAAAAAAAAAAAAAAAACAGAAGGAGAATACCCAAAGGCACATCCAATTAGAGTATTCTCTAACTTCGCGCTCAAAGTAAGCGCAGGTGACGCGAACGTGTCCATCTGTCGCATAGTTCAAACACCGTTTCTATTAAGCTTGGTTAGCGGTCAGACAGAGGCTAGCACACATCGAAACAGAGGCCGCTCACGTGAGACAGCCACGTCTATTTGCTCTTCCTATTTTCGTAGCCGTTTGGTATATAAAGAGCCCGTCCTCGGGACATTGCCGAAAGATTTGGCAGCGATCCGCGGTTTTCTGCGCCGCGGCACTCGGCGTACCGTAGATAGGGCCGCTAAAGCGGACGAGCACGAGCATAGTTTACCCGGAGGAATCGCGCCGGTGGTGTTGTCCGACGAGAAAAACCCGATCCCCAGGGTGCTCCGATTTTCTGCCGGATCGTCTTCGTTTCGTTCTCCCACCTCCTCAGTCCTTACCTCGAGCGGAACTGTCTCGAGAATACGCATTACTCGTAACTCCACCGCTTCTCACCTTTCTGTATCTTCTGCTTCTGTCCGCTCCGTTCCCGTTCGAAAAGAATCGTTCCTTCCTTCCTGCAATCGACTTCGTAATGTTACCAGAATTCCAACTGTACGCACGCGTTGATAGAACGACAGCATACGTTGGACAGCGGGACGCCGAAACGAGTTTGGTGCGCTGGTGAAGTTCGGTGGTAATATCGCCGACAATTGAAACACGTTCGCGTCCACGTGCTCGCGGTTTTCAAGTGGTCCCCCCCTCGTCGATCCTGTTCGGTTACGAATAACGCCGCGATTGCCAGCGAACTGGGACAAATCGGGCCGCGTTCGGGACGGCGTTCTGGCGTGAACACCACCGGTTGGCACCAATGGGAGATAAATAAAGCACGTGGCGAGCTGCTGACATATCGGTGCTCGGGAAAGGTGCTCGAGCAGGTGGAAAGAAAGTGGCGGACAGGTGGTGCGAAGGGGAATGTTAGACGCGGCACACTGACCGGAAGTTGAACAATGGGGAACGCGGACAGCGTCCACGACGTGGAGATGAGCTCCCTGTCGACGATGGGCAACGATCGTCCTCATATTAGGGTGAATACCAGCATTGAATACGTTCCAACACGCCGCGCTGCGACATCGTTGATCAATTTTTCGATCGGCGACGACTAGAATTTTGTATATCCATCGTGAGAAAGCCACCTGCAACGACCTGCAGGCTAGAACCTTACCTCGGTTATTAGTATTCTCGTTCGAACGTTTTCGCAAATTGTTCGGTATGCAAACTTGACTCCGGCGTGGTTCACTGGACTGACTGGCCGACCGATAAAAATCGAGCGACAGGAGCTTTTGTTCGTTACACGGGACACGTTCGCGGTTGCGAAAGAGCATCGTTGACAGGTCGAACAGGTTGTAAAGGCAGACCGCGAGGTGTAATAGGCGTCCGGCTGGCCACGGGCGCCAGTAAACAGAGAAGCTTACGCTAGTTTGCAACTATAATTGACACGCGAGATGATGTATTGCATCGTTTATGTAGAATCGGAGCTATTCTGAACCTCGCGAACGATACTGGATCGTTGGCTCGTCACGGATGCACGAAAATGTCAATGAATTCGCTCGTCGTTCTTCGCGATTTCGATTAACGAGAGTGTAAATGCACGTGGACGAACGCAGATTGAATACGATCGTCTAATAAATACGGCGCGTGCATTCAATTGAATTTATTTGCTCGTTAATTAGATATTTTCAACAATTTAGATTATTGGGTAGATATTGTATGATAAAGGATAGTGAACGATGTTGGCTACTGTACTAACCGGACGCAGAGTTATTTGCAGCAGTTCAGTAGTTTGTTTAATAACTATAACTCCTAATTCATTTTTTTCCAATTATACATGTACCTATTAAATTCTCATTAAATTTTGATTGACTTTGCTTTTTTTCCGATACTGCACTTACTGCTTCACAGCTGTAATTAAGTGACATGCGATATTTTTTTGAAAATGTTTTTGTTACGTAAAACTGAAATCTGCGATTGCCAATAAAATAGTCACTAAACGCATTCTATTACTTAAACGAAGACGTAAGCCATCTGTATGAAAATTGTTTGAAAATGTGCAACAAATTGTCAACTATATTTTATTTTAAGTATTCGTTATAAACTCTTTAATATCAAATCCAATGATCGACGGTCATTTGAACAGTTGCAATCAAGTTCTCGGTACTATGCAATCATGCACTTTGACGAACCTGTTGAACTGGTCGCCGTATCTTGGGACTTCGAGTTCCAAGACAAATATGTATTAATGTTGAAGGTCCCACGACTATCAACCCTTTTGCGAGGTACAAGTAAACGTTGTTCGATAAAGTTGTCGATTGCATAAATGCGTATTTAATAGAGGGCAGATATTTTTCAATCGATGGTCGATCTAGACGAAGAAATAATTTGTAAATATTTAAAAATATTATTTTTGATACCGTTCCTCATATTTTTCTTTGTTTTTTTTTTTACCAAGGTGATGCGTATTATTAATCTTTCAACGTTTTTGCTGGCATTTAGCTGCAGGGAAGTTGAGTTCTTCCTTTTGACTTATTTTTAAGTGTATGTGGGAGACGTTTATAACCGAGAAATGACCCAGTTTATAGATGAAAATAGAAAGGTGAAATTTCGTTGGAAAGGGGAAACGGAAAATTAAAGAATTATGTTATCATAGAAACAGAACTTATTTATTGCGAATATACTGATCAACGCAATGACGTCTTGAGTAGTGTATAATTTATTTAATTCGAGGTCTTTGCAGTATAAGAATTCACATCGGGACAATTGAAAAATGTAATTTCACCAAAACACATCTCATCGGCTATAAATAAGTAATTTCCTCTCGGAATGTTCCCGTTGATTCTAATTGCGAATTTCTTCATTCATTACAGAGAACACCAATGCGCCCAATGATAGCGGAATACGACCCAAAGAAGCACGGTGTGAAAACAGAACTGTCAGACATGGTTCTTGTCAAGTAAGTGCGAAAACTTGATTTACGAAACCGACGCGAACGAACGGTTCAACGATAGTCGAGCAATTCACTATCTGCTACCACGACCAATCATCACCATTGCTTTCTTGCCAAACTCAAATGCCCCGTGCTCAAGCAAACGTGAGTGACAACCCGAGGATCATATGTTGTGCATTATATCGTATATATGTGTATTCTCTCATTCTCTGTGCTCTGTTACTATTTAATATGTAAATACATATATATATATATATTTCCCAATATATATAGTTTGTTTTTTGGTTTCAATATTATATACTATATAATAGTTTCACGATTAATTCATGCATACCGCCTGTGATCGTTAACGTAGAACTCGTGGCATAGCTGCTACAAGAGACGCTTGGAAAATCGACCGCCTGGATCGTGACGATTCTGTTATCGCTGGTTTGTGCAGGAACGCGCTTTCAATTTGTTTAAGTGTGTCTGCCGTGCACATCGTATGTTTGACAATTTTCTTTTATTTTCTTTTTTTCCTTTTTATTATATTCACGCTTCTTTTTTGCGTAACCCATTTACACCCACGACAGGGGAGAAGAGAGCCCCGTTTTGTGCGTTTAGTAGCGATGTCTTAACATATTTATCACCTTTCACGTCGAACATTCACCGATACACATTAATGCTGTTATTTTCTTAATATTTCTTTGGGACCGGTTTCGAACAATCACAGATGCGTTGGTTTGATCGTCAATGTCTTTGAAAGAACGCACTTTGGAAAATGGTGGTTGCACGGCGTCAGTAGATATCGGGGTTGTTAATGTAACGAAGCGACTCTTGGAAAGTGAATGATAAATAATACGAGGGTGTATAATGTGTTTGGTGTTCGATTTAAACGACGTTGGAAGAAAATGGGTTATGTTCAAAGGGAGGTGGAAAGTAATGCACGCGAGATGTTAAAGAATAATTGTTTCGCAGCAAGTGCTGGGACGATGCGTTGAAGCATTCGGAATGTTGAAATTCTACAACGCGTTGCGGACACGTAATGTGTATTTTGTGTTTGACGAAATAGGAGGACAGTTTTAAGAGAGATGCTGGTGACGGTAATACAGAAATGATTTTGGCCAAATCTGTGCTCTCTCACGAAGTGAATTATTGTTCAACTTGTATAATAATCGAACAAGAAGAATTTGAACGGCACTCAGCAAAGATACACGTCTCGTTTGCGATCTGAAAGTTATTTCATGGTTGACATTGCTTTTAAATGACAGCTAAGTTACGTAGCGACTGAAAATCGGGTAGCTCAGAAGTGTTCAATCTATCGGGAAACATATTTTGCGCCAGGGCTCGAGTAAATCAAAGCGCGAAAGAAAATTCCGTTGAAGATGATTAGAATGCATGGCGATAACGATGCTAATTTCTTTTGATAAAGTCAGATAACAATTTTCGAATCCTTACTGAATAACGCGGGCAAGGAAATTCTGTTATTGAACGTTAAATAAATTTCGATCGGCGTAGCGATACACGCGTATCGAGCACACTTTATGCACACACACACATGTATGCTTCTGCTTAGACTCTAGATTAATCGCGTGTAACGCATGGATGAATATGTAATGAAGAAGAAAAAAGACAATAAGAAGAATAAATATTCCAACACATGTCCGGCGGTAACAAATAAACTGTTACAGTAATGCGCAAGTTTTTCAAGACATTTATGATCGAGACAAGATAAATTTTCATTTTTTCCGGCATAATCTTTGTTTACTCGACCCCTTCAGCAAACACGGTCATATTTAGTCTCGTTTCTGCATCATCGGGGGCAAAAGTAGTGGAGCGTTGGAGAAGCTAACGGAACAAAATGAGAGGATACAATATACGTAAATCATGCACGAAGGGGCCAATTATCCGCACAAACGAGCGATTCTCTGGATCGTTGATTTGGCGGCAGGGCGACGACAAATCTTTCGACAGTTTCTGGAAAGAATGGAATTTCTCCTTACTGCATCTTCCAGCAATTTACTATTTCGTGACGAAATAGATAGAAAATTCATATTTGTGTACCTCCTCGCATCTGTGTACCTTTTTTTCTATTTTTTTTTTGTCTTTTTTCCTTTGCTCAACCGCACGTTTTATTTTTCGAAGCGTGTTAACACATTTATTATACACACCGCGTTGTTCCCCCTTTCTTTACGTTTCGTTACACATCGTTCATCTCACGTTCATTCCACATCATACGTTCACCGGTAGGAAGATCCGGTAATTGATCGAGATCGACCGGAACAATCGCTATGCACAGGTAACAATAAAACGTTTGCGAACGCGACGAAGCCATGGATAATTGCCCCTCGTAAATTGCTTTCGAACCGTTCTACCTTTTCTCTCCGTGGCGTCGAATAAACCGTATAATTGTAGGGCGCATAATTATTGAATACGCAACAGCTGTTAATATCACTGGTTGCGCATCGTTCGTCGTGGAACACCTGTTGGATACTGCGCCGTTTTAGTCGTTGCGTGCGTACCAGTTCAATAATTCCGTACTGGAAATAATTAACGAGGTCTGTCGCTGGAGCACAGGCTTGAACAAGCATCGACTACGGGAAAAGCTGCTTGGAAGCTATCGTTCTTTATTTCCAATGGAACAGAACTAACATTCATCAGTTGCGATCGTAATTCGATTATCTTATTAACAACCGAAACGTGAAGAGTAACGGATTAAAGAATGGCCAGGAGAATAGAGTTGCAATTCTAAAAGAAAAAGGAGAAAAAAAAAAAATGAAAAGCGTCGAGCAGGAGGCAAGGTGCAGAAAGGAGAAAATCCTCGCGGTTGTTTCTTCGTCATTGACTTAGGATGCTTCGTGATTGAGGTCATGCGGTGTGCAAGCAAGTTATGTTCCTCTGAAGGATTATAATAAAGATGAAATCTGTCTTTACTATATAATATGTGCATTTATATGATTCCAGACTTGCGTATAAACTGCGGGCATAGATTCGGGCTCTATGAAAGTGCTCTGCGAATAACGTGAAAGTGACGAAAAGTAAAACATTATAAAAAAAAAACAAACAAAAAAAAACCAGTAATAAGTAAAAAAGACAATAAATAAAACAAACACGGTACCGTTTAGCAGAAAGAAACGGCACGGTCTCTCTGATGGACGATCGCGGGTTCAAAACGGTTTACTGAGACGGTATTCATTACGATCGACGTGCACTGACGCCGCTCGATTGAGCAACGGGAACAAATTTCACGTGATAAAGTTCGTTATTCAAAAAAAAAAAACAAAAAAAACAAAAAAAAACGAAAGAAAAGAAAGAAAGAGAGAAACATAAAGCTTAAAAGAGAACTAAAACGAAAAGACTAAATTAGAGAAATCGTGATCGGTTTTTCGCGACGGACGACCGAACGCGACGCGGACGACAACCGACAGACGATTATCGTTCAAAGAACCACGCGGGAACGATCGGAAACGAAACACGAATCGATAAGAAACAAAAAGGATACGAGAGAGCGAGGAGGGCGAGCTCCTCTCGAACGTTGTGACATTTAAAACCAAAAATTAATAACGAAATCAAAAAAAAACAAGAAAAATTACGGACTTGATCGTATGTACAATTGGCGATGAAAATAAATAGACGACCGTTTGGTGTGCGTTTAAAATACAAAAAAAAAAAACAAAAAAAAACAAAAAGACAATATAGAACGAACCTCAGATAAAAGTACCGAGAAGTAATTAAAAAGTAAATATAAAACGAGAAAAACACGCTCGGCGGGAAGTGCAAAATGTCAAAAAGCAAAGAAGGCTTGTTAGTCGTCGTACTGCGTCGTGGCGATGGGCGTCGCGGTGATGCAGTGCGGTGGTTGCAGCTGACTCTAAGCCTGATCGCGGCGCGTGAACTCTTGTCACGTGTAACGTGACACACACAGACCTACTACTACTACTACTCTACTACTACTACTACTATTCTATTTCGGAGCTTTCTGAACTAAGAAAGCTTCGCACGACTAAGGAGAGAAACTACCGCACCTCAATGGGTACCTATATGCCTACACACCTACCTTTTTGCGAATTTTTTCGAATACACTCTATCGTGTCTCGTCGTTACACACACGAATAAACAAAAAAAAAAAAAAAAACACGCACAGTTCTACACACTTACATACGTGATCCTATTGAGAAACGCCACGTGTTAAATAGCATTCAAGAATTGAATGACAACGTACGAACGACCGATTGTCCATCTCGTTTAAATTGTCTTTGCTCGTCTTTTTTGCCGAGGTATAATCGTGATCGATGCCGTGTACTCATGTTAGAGATCGTTTATGCTGGAAGATTCGCCGATTCTGTGGAATATGACGAGAAATGTTACGGAAAAGTGCATGGCAATACGTGACGGTGGTTAAATGTTTAGATTTGTACACTTGTCTTTTATTGTTTGGTGCCGTGACGGGGACGATTCGATAGACAGACGAGGTGTAGACACGTGGTAAGAAGGTGGGGCATATGATCCTTTGCGAAAATTTTATTTGCTTTCTGCGTCGAGGGAAGAAACGGATTGTTTTACTACGTGAATCTTGATATCCTTTCGACTTGTCTGACATTGGTTTCAAAGTTTACTAACTATTATACTGAAAAGAGAAAGAATTTTATGTTTCTATCGGAATTCCATTCTGTAACTTTCCCAAGAGAGCAGGCAAAAATATTCTACACCGTTGATATTGTACATTAAGTACAAAACGGAAGGGGCAAATCTCGTGGCACTGTAACAATTGTCTCACTGGCAGAAATAAAAATGTTCAGCTGCACGTTCAACCAGAAATTTATGCACGGTGCAAATAACTTTCGTTAACATTCGCTGGCACGGATCCTCTAACATTCTCCGTGATTCAAAATGTTCAAGGTTCGCCGCTATTATTTTGCATAGACTTCGCGTGCGACGTTTCATTCACCGGAATCGCGCATAGCTTAAACAAAATGAATGTACTGAACGGGGAGACAAGACAGAGGATTTCTCCAGAGTTCAAACTAAAATGATGAATTACGTAAATGGTCAATATCTTTTTCATAAACAACAAAGGGTCGATTAATTTGTCAATTCGAAGCTAAATTAAAGGGAAATAGAAAATTCCGTTTCTACAGCTGCGCAAAGATCAGTACCCACCGTCGTGGAGCGACACGCCGGGCATTGCAATTACTTTTCCTTCCGTAAAATCTGCGGGGAATCCTGGCAAATATTCCGATTATGCCGGAAATTCTAATTCTGCTTCGTGAAAAGGATTCTTGCCAAATGTCTCGCGAAACACGTTGCGCCATGCACTTTTTCCTCGACCGTACAGAATAAATAGACGAATCAAATATTAGGAGAGAAAAGCAGAATCGTTGAATATCTGAATGATCGTCGTAACAGAAACAATGACCGAGAAAAAAGATTTGTGACGTTCTATGGAGATTTGATCGAGCTTTCGAGACTATTGCGTTCGATTTCCTCGATGTTTCCTCAGCACGTACGTACAGACAGGATATTGGTCGACAGGGAGGTAATCGAAGGAACCATTTGCCCTTAGAAATTCGCGTTGAAAGTTCGTTAATTTAATAGTTTTTCAGTAACGTGGTGTTTTACCGAGCAATGGAAATGTTCGATCGGCTGATTGAATTGGTCGATGAATTTATTTGCTTGGAAAATATAAATCGCCGAATTATCGTTAATAGTTATATCGAGGAACCAGAGACTAATTTCAGCCACAATCGTGCTTTAAAGTTATCGTATAGACGTTCGATCATAATACCGTGCAATTCGAGGAATTTAGAAACTTTTCTTTTATCGATATGCCTCGGATGCAATGGAGGATACGAAGTACTCGAGAAACATTTGTCCTGCTGTATTTATTAAAGTTGGACAATGAAATGTTATTTTATCAATGTATCGGCATTATTCTCTGGTGTCTCGAAAATTAGATGCGGAAAGAAGCAAAGTACGCTTGAGTTACATTTAAATGCACAATTTGAAGGAAATTGCAATTAATGGATATTGCTCGGGACGACAAAGTCCAAATACATTTCAGCCGCGAGATCTGGCGTTTAAAGTCAAATGTCATCGAGCGGTTCATTCGCTGCTAGCTCCATTTCCTCTACTCTAGAATTAATGCTTGTTACGAGTGTTCAGCTTCTGCCTGATTGAAACGCGTAGATCTCGCCCACAAAATCATATCTTTATCGTGTTATTATCTAGCTCATTTAAAGCAACGTTTCATTTATAAGCACGCGTAACACTGGCGTAGTCAGACCTTCATCATTGTTGCGTTCGTCCTTTCGAATATTAATTTTCACACAAATTAAATCGCTTTCGAATCAAGAGAAAATGCTTTTAGCTTTTGATCCTATTTTATTTTCCATTTTGATGTGGTACGGTTAAAGGTAGACGAGCGTTGCAGAAACCGAGATAACAAGATTTTTGAAGGACCAATGGGAGAACTTTTTACAGTATATGTATAACGTCTGATGTTTGTTTAACGCAAGTGACGAACGCGATTGTTCTTTCTTTTCATTTTAGTTATAAATACCTTTTTGGCTTTAAGTCTGAACGAGATTTTGCTAACGGCAATCACTCAATCCGAGCGTGGGAGTTAGTATTTTTAATGCGAGATTTCAACACGTCAAAGCATGAACTTACTTCCGCACGAGTAGTATATCCAAAATATCAACGACTGTTAAACACTGACTTCACGCCAAATGATATAACTTTCCGGACGTGTTTTACAATACACACGACACAAGGCGTAATTGTGGTTACATGCATTCTACCTTGAACGTACTTGCCACGGATTTGTCTCGCATTTTTCGTATCGCAGACGTCGCGTCGAAGAAGAATATTTCTTTTCCTCGGTGACATCATTGGTACGCGAATGGAGATTCGTCTGCGAACTTTATTTGGCATTAATGTTGGGGACCGTTTAATTTGTTCGCAACGGGATGTTTAAATAACCAGCTGAATTATTTACTACGCTACACGCACAATTACGTATTACGCCTGTCGTACATCTCACGCTTCAATTGCAATTATATAAATATTTCATCGCGACGCGTGCAAGGTTTCTCAAAAGCACGAATCAGAACAGCCAAAGTCCGAAGCGCTTCGCAACATTTTCTCCCTTTCCTTCGTTAACAGTCTGCGTTATCGAAAATCAATATCGTCGGATTTATAATTTTATTCGCATCGTAGTCCGCGCTCGAAATACGCGATTCACACATTACCCCGTTCACATTCCGCAATGATACGTCTGACCACGCCAATACGCAAGCTTTTTTCGCGACCGAACACGATCTACGGACCGTCCCCAGATATCAATTAACGACACTTCGATCCTCCCTGTTCCCCAGACGATCCGTGATCCTTGTGCGTAACGTGGACGCGTTTGCTCGCCTCCGAGAACTATATAAAGCTCTGTCACACACGTCACTCTCTACTCTTCCCTCATAAACGTATTTCCCGCAGTCGAACGGGTACATTCGCAGTAATCGGTGCGTTGAAAAATAAAAACGTAAAAAAAAAAACAACAACAAAAAAAAAACGAACAAAAAGAAAAGAAACGAAATATACGTATATACATACATATACGGTCGTGATATCGTTCCGTATGCCATAGTTCCTTACGCCAAACACTTCTACTCGCGCTCTCTGAACTATGATATCTCAACAACCCTTCTATAACGGAAACTTGTTAATCGAACGATATATACTAACGACGTCGGTTTTGCAGATACAAGTGCGAGAAAAATGATGTACCGATTACCGTCACGAACGGCTCGACGTTGCCCCTCGTGGAACGACCGAACGACGAGGAAGCGGCTCTGTACAATCCATTCGAGCACCGGAAATTGTCGCATCCAACGTCGGACGTGGATACCTTGATACATCTGTTGAAAGGGAGCCTGGGAACTGGTATCCTCGCGATGCCTATGGCCTTCCGTAACGCCGGCCTGCTATTCGGCCTTTTCGCTACATTCTTCATCGGGGCCGTTTGCACGTACTGCGTTCATATATTGGTGAAATGCGCGCATAATTTGTGCAGACGGACGCAAACGCCCAGTCTGGGGTTCGCTGACGTAGCGGAAGCGGCGTTCCTTGTGGGACCGGAACCTGTGCAGAAGTACGCTCGTCTGGCAAAGTGAGTTTTCTTCCATCTTTATTAATAATATGTTTGTTTTCTCTTGGAAGGTATCTACGAACGGTTCATCGTTCGAATTGTTCGTCGATCTGGATTTTCGTAACGCGACGTGAATGTCACGTACAATATGTTGAAGTGTTAAGCGATCGGGCTGAATTGTAAATTGCGAAATAGAGAATTTATTGACGGATACAGGGTAGATATTTTCCGAACTTCTGCTCGGTCGCGTACGTAAATTGAGTCAGACTGGCTGCGAGTGAAATGGAAAGTCTCGAAAATTTAGAAATTAAAAGTAGAATTAAAAGAAATTATTAAGTCGACCGGAAAGTTTTGTCCGATAATGTCATCAGAAGTTTCAACATTATATGGCTCGTTTTTACCATTGTATTTCTGCACACGTGCTTTTATCAATTACATTAGTAACGATGTAGATTATATTGTTCGCTAAATATTAACAAATGTATTGAAAAAGTATTATTTTCCTACAATTCGAAAACGTACAGAACTTTCCGGTATTATCCGCTATTATTCGGAAGAATCGAATTCTCGCATACGGGAACGCAAGAGAAAGTCTTCCCTCTACCGATGAATCACGTCTAATCAATATGCATGTGCGATTCAATATAATGAATAACTGTTTCGTTCGTTCTTGCAGGGCAACAATTAATTCGTTCCTAGTAATCGACCTGATAGGTTGCTGTTGCGTGTACATCGTATTCATCTCGACCAATATCAAAGAGGTGGTCGATTATTACTCAGACACCGACCGGGATATCCGGTTATACATGGCGGCGTTATTGCCATTATTGATCGTGTTCTCCCTTGTGAGAAATCTGAAATACCTGGCACCGTTCTCCATGGTCGCGAACGCCCTGATCGCCACTGGAATGGGTATCACGTTCTACTACATTTTCAGCGATTTACCTAGCATCAGCAACGTGCCGAACTTCTCGAGCTGGTCTCAGTTACCTCTGTTCTTCGGCACGGCTATCTTCGCCCTGGAAGGCATCGGTGTTGTGAGTATCATTTTTTAAATATAATAAGTATAAATATCATTATTAACAGTTGTCGGTAGATTTCGAATTAAATCGGGCTTGCATTTGTTCTTATTGTTGAAAAGTGAAAGAATTGGAACAAAGTGTACATCCAGGACATTAGGTTTCGAAAATTCTCTGGAATTTATGCAATTGGAGTTTATGGGTTGTCAGTGACGTAGGAATAATCGCTTGATATTTGTACACCAAGTTGTCTAAATAATTTTGTAGCGGGCGCCTGCGCCTATCTGTCGTGTAACTGAAGAAATAATTACAATTGGAACGAAATTTGCGAGTCAAAGCTTCAAAGGTAATTACCAGCGGCTAATTCGTATCTGCAGTATGGCCGTATCGCGGGCGGAATTTTTGAGTAACAACACACACGCGCGATACACTTAGAAACTCATCACTGGATGTTTAAACTTTCGCGGCTGCGGAACAGAAAAAAAGAAAAAACTTTCTTCCTCCACCGCTTTCTAAAATCGCTCGATTATAATCAACTGCGGAAACTAAATCGGAATAGCGTTACAGCACCTACGTGTGCCGATACATGGAAGCCGTCAATTCGTTTCTCGACGTTCAGTGAAATTTATGCTAATTCCCATCGATTTGGTTTCACATCTTTCCCGTCGTCGCCAAATAATTTCGTCTCCCTGTTACGTTCGTCGCTCGTGTATTTTATAGAGGCTGTGTGCCCATCATTGATATTCCGATCGATGCAGGATCGGTCGGGAACATAGCGGTCGTATCGCGTTTAGTATTTCGATCATGCGATATGCAATTACAAGAGGCCACTGGCTAGCGGCTAGACGTCCGATCGAAAATTCCAATGAACGTGTATCGCGGTGAAATTTGGTCGCAACTATTGCGCACTTTTTCAACGGCGACCTTCGGACGCAGCAATTTCTGTTTCGCGAAAAATCGACGACGAATTACAGCGCTTTCTATTGGATGCTTATTTTCGCAACGATTTGTACTCAATCGGTTAGCGATTTATTGCCAGACTGTAGTAAGTTTTAAAACGCTGGCCATCGTATCTGCAATACACTTCCAGTCTAATAGGAAGATATAAGGAACAATTTCTGTAAATCTTGAACACGTTTCATGAAGAATTGTCGCGCTCCCTCGGTTCCGGTGTACATAGGTAGACACATGCGTGCATGGCAGGCGACAAAATATATGTCGGACATAATACCGATTATCGTTTTTAACAATGATAACTGTGTAGAAAAATTCCACGTAGTAGGCGCGAGCTGTTACGTAAAGCTATACAATACGAAACAAGAGCGAGAATCCTTTTGTGCGACATATCGTCATAGGTAATACGATTACCTGTCGCAGTCAGAATGAAGTATAACGTTAGATACTGCGTTCGACTATGGTCACGTACATTCCTTTCAAGTTGTGCAAATTATTTCGATCAACACGCCAACAGACGTACCATTATCGTACCTGTACAATTCCATTCCATTTGTTATATAATACCAAATCTACGTATTAGAAGCGGAAATCCTGTGTGTGTGAACGTTAGTTGAATTTATTGCCTGCGCAGTTAGTTCAAAGTTTTATACATTTTTTTTTTTTTTAAAGGGGTTTCAAATTTTCAAGAAACAACGTACTATATTACTTTTCCGAATACGTATACACGAATAGACACTTGGTAATACAAATAGGATTTGAAATAGCATTATTTTCCAGCTCTTTAATTTCGAGGCTACTGAAACACTTTCGATGTCCTGGATTTCTAAACTACGTGAAGTAATTATTAAAATTAATCGAGATCAATTAACATTTCAAACTACTTACGCATTGTCTTTTTCAAACCAAAACATTTCAGCGCTTTACCGATCTTAACTGAGTTCACGCGCATACCGAATTTTTCTTAAATAAGAATGTAAACAAAATTCTAGAATGCTCGTCAAGCATTGTTACAATTGTCCCTGTAGAACCTTCGAAACCTTTCCCAATAAAAATTCGAATTCGACGAAGAGAATAAAATTTCTTCCTACATTCCCTAACCGCATCTCGCATCTATTCTTCTTCAGGTGATGCCCCTCGAGAACAACATGAAGACGCCAACGCATTTCATCGGTTGCCCAGGCGTGTTGAACACCGGCATGTTCTGCGTGGTCCTCCTCTACAGCACGGTCGGTTTCTTCGGTTACTGGCGGTACGGCGAGTTCACCAAAGCCTCCATCACCCTAAATCCAACGCAAAGCGACATTCTGGCCCAGTCCGCGAAAGTAATGATCGCCATAGCGATCTTCCTAACGTACGGCCTTCAGTTCTACGTGCCAATGGAGATCATCTGGAAGAACCTGAAACAGTACTTCGGCTCGAGGAAACGTTTCGCCGAGTACATGATACGTATAGTCATGGTGATCTTCACCGTTGGCGTGGCGATCGCCATCCCGAATTTGGGTCCGTTTATCTCCCTGGTCGGGGCCGTTTGCCTGTCCACCTTGGGATTAATGTTCCCCTCTATAATCGAGCTGGTGACCGTATGGGAGCAGGAGAACGGCCTGGGAACGTATTATTGGAGACTCTGGAAGAATCTCGCTATCGTCGCGTTCGGTGTGCTTGGTTTCTTGACCGGCTCTTACGTGAGCATCCAAGAGATCCTCGAGAACAAATGAAGCGCCGGGTTCCATGGAGCTGCGGTGCGACGGAATAATCGCTCAGCGCGTACCACAGATGACGGCGTGTTGTTGGGCACCTTCCACGCTCATTCACGGGATCGTCGGCCCAGCGGGACGACGACAAAGAACACCTGGAGGGTGATGCCGCCGTCGCTGGTCTATTACAGCGGCAGGTCACGCGGCCACGCGAGCTCCGAACTTTCCCAGCTTCGTCTCGCTCCTTCTCTATTATCTTTTTCTCCCCACAGAAAATGGCACGACGGCTGCAACGACGACGAGGACGTAGATTTCGGTGTACGATCGACCCCTACCACCTTCCTCCCTTCATTCCCCATTTCTTTTCTACACTTTCCCCGTATTCCTATTTAAATATCGTTTCTGTTTCCTCGGTCTTGTTGTCCTCTCGATCCGTATGCCGGAGCGGAGTCGTTGCGATCGGGTACCGGAAGGAGTGCGTGTAGCGGATGTATATATCGAAAGTGATTATCATCGCGGTCGTTAAGCATTCTGCTCTGATAATTAGCTTTCGCCGTCAGTCTCATAGGCGGGACGAACTTTTTGAGATCATTCGTTTTTGCTTGCTATAAGCGTCTCCGGTAGAGGTCGAATTGATAATCGTTGAATAAAAAACTCCATTCCTTGTGAGCGGTCAAATGTAAAATTCGAACGATGAACAGTATTTCTATGGATAAGTTGAATACGAGCAATTATTCGTGGGATGGCGTGAGCCTCATATTTTGTGTTCAATTATTGTGACAATAATTGGGGAGGGCGGGGGTAGTGTTGTACGGTGCGGTACCGAACGAAATCTAGTTTTAGCTGATATTTTTCTACGCCGGTTGTCCTCTTTGGGGGGGTTTTTTTTTTATAATCAGTCTTGCCCAAATTGAATACCAGATACGCACACGAACTTCTTTAGAAAAGCAATAAAAGGCTCGTCGCCACTGCTCCGTTTATCCCTGCAAATCATGTAAGCGACTATAATAGGTGTATCGCATAGGATACGGCTTAAATATTAGAGGACGCGATCGATCTTCGTCGATCTTACGTCAGAGTCGTCGTTACTGACGTCGTGTTGTATTATACAGTGCCGTACGCCTAGCGTACGCCAAAGATCATTGGTGTCGTGCGTTGCACTTTGAACAGGTACCGCAAACTTTACCGTCGACTCGTGAATAGACATCCGTTGAAAACGATAATAAGTCGAACGGGAACATCGAACAATTTCTTTAAACACGGAACTGAAATTTTACCGTCGGTGACATCGAGTTAGGGTTTTTCTTACCGGGACAAACCTAATTTCGTTTCGTCCATTGGAAAGCATTACGAATTCTCCGCGAAACTAATTTTCTTTTTTTTTATATAAACGTTCCAAATGAAATGGTAGATAACGGCCGGTTTAAATTTTCCTAATTCTCAAGTCCACCGAATATCATCGAACGTTCGACGCTCCAAATTGCCGAGTTCAACAATTCTACACACGTGCAGATTCTGAAATCCCGAACGCTCCTCCAATCTGGCCAATTCGACTAATTCGTATCCTCCGTCGAAGAGCATTTCTGTCTGTGATAGTGGATAATGCATTCTTCAACGAGACAATTTGCTGCACATGAAAGTTGCTACCTGATTCAAAAGTACAAAGTTTCGCGCGACATTGCTGGTTCTTACCGCGCATCACCATACGTTCGAGCGATTAACCGAGCAAAGTCAATGGCACAACGTGGCTCGGAGTAACCGGAACCCACGAGATCGTGGAATCCGTGCGAATTGCTGAGGCGAGTATCAAACGCGTGGATACAGGCGCCCCTTTTTCTTCCACAGCCCCTATATCACTTCTATTATTTATTCGCGTTGCGTCGGCCGTGCTCACGACGAAGCTTTTTCATCGACTTCACACAACTGCGGGACGGTTTTCTCATTCTTTCCTCTTTTTTTTTTTTGTAGCCTCCGTACATATCACGTACGGGCGATAGATACGTAAATTATGCTTAAGCGTCGTTTTTACCTTTGAACAAGGACCGTTCGCATTTTCTTTTCTTTTTATCTTTTCTTCGATTTTAACGTGCGTTCATTTTTGCCACGATAATAGAGCGATTTGTAAGATAGAAGGTTTCCGAGGTTGGTCGTCGATCGATCTGTATTACGAAGCACACACACGCCGGCGCAAAAACATAAGCACATGCACATCGATCGTAATTGAAAATTAAGTCTTGACGATTTAGAATTGATACTTGAGAGAAGCTTTATCGTTCGTTGATTGAATTCAACATTTTTTTTTTTTTTTTTTTGGTAACATGTACATCCGATTGAAAAGTTTCGTTACTTCTTCGCCCATGGAATCGTCGATGGCGACAATCAATATTACTGCGACGCGGTACAAAGTTGAGATTGATCGACGCGAAACCAAAGGAAACCGCCGATCTGTTCCTAGTGCACGTTGCACAAAAAGAGACGAAAGAAGACGTACAAAAAGAAGAATAAAATAAAAAAGTTTACTAATTAAGAGTAAGAGGCAGAATGACACGTAGGTGTGATAGTATCGCCATGTGCACGCTTGCTAGTCTGTAAGGAGTTTTAGCGAGAGACACAGACGCGCCGCGCGTCAGCGCAAAGATTACGACGCTAATTAGATCTTTGACTTGATACCGAGAAGGTCGAGTTCTGAATTAGCCGAAGGGGGGAATTTTCACGAGCTACCAAATTAACCACCGCGTACAGAACGCATGTACAAGTGATTCGTTAAAGGGTGTCAAGGCCTTTACATCTAATGCATATGCTCAGCAATTCGAATTTCATGATATTTCCGAAGGAAATGAACTTGTCATCGTCGAGTCCTCGACGATGGATGAATATCGAATATCCGTGACAATAAACTGCACAATCCAATTTTCGTTTCATGGGGGAACAATGCCGATCTTCTCGTGAACTAAACGACCAAACGAAAATCCCCGTATCCAAGATGAAATTGTCACCGCAAGGGATTCGTCGGTCGTTCGCCGATTAGATCTGTGCAGCATCGGCGCGAAATTGGGCCGCTAATTTCGACCTTCGTTCGAGCTTTGCCACCTCGAGGAGCTATTTCTGTCGAGGGGTAACACGCTTCGCGGCGTGCGTTGAGTGGCGACAAGTTCCTCGAGCACGACGCCGCTCGTCGTTCCAACTATTTTCGTTCGTTTGCTCGCGCGATGCTTGTCGTTCTCGCTCCGAAAACACGTGATACAATTTTTATAGTGCCTTGGTTCTTTTGCCTCGCGAACATCGTAGGATTTAAGACTGGCGTTTTTGTATATGATGTTTCACTAAAATCTGTTAACGCTTTAATTGGCTTCTAAAGCTGCGAAGAGAAATAGAAATTTTCAGATCGTTGAGTTTTAGCCTATAGTACGAGGAGTGATAGTCACGTTTGCGAAGAAAAAGAAGGGGGAAAAAAAAAACACGAGGATAACGCTTAACAAATTGTGCCGTGTACGGTGGAGTGCGAAAGCGTTGTCTCTCGACGATTTTAATAGAAAATTACTTAGTACGGAACGCATAGTTTTAATGTTTCGTACTAAATTGATTATTTATTATTCGAAAATTATAAGTATTATTATGTTTATAATTTATAATTGTTGCCACTATTAAATAGGATCGACCGTCACATAAATATCTTCATTGCGAAAAATATCTTAAGCGACAAGAATTTCGAAGGATCGCGTCATTCCGCAAAAAAAAAAAAAAAAAATATCGACGATACAACAGTCCATCACCCTACACGCTTGTGCGCAATGTAACTTTTCATCTTACGTACAATCGTTGAGAATGCTCGTTACATCGAATAAGGCGCTAATCTGAAAATTTGTATTTTCCGTACGGTTTGCGAGACGTTATTCTACAACGATTGCAACGAAACGTCATGTATTTAACAGGCGAGACCCAAGTCTCGTCCCGTTCTCCTTCAATCTCCGAACGAATTCAACGATTCATTGACCGCAATAATGTATTTTGTACGAGAATGTAGAAAAAGAAACAACGCAGAGAGACACATTACATCAAGACAATAAACGACGCACGGTAGTTATTGCCATTTTCGTAAAAGCATGCGAAGAAAATATCGCTCTCCAGTTGTACGCGTTTTCCGTTTCATTCAAGTCGCGGAAGAATTACAGAGTTACGCCAGCTTCGCCCATACATCACCATTCTTTGTACTCGTCCACTGTTTTCCATCAAGGTTCTTTGTAATATTTTTTATACGCGTACAATAACTTGTACGCGAGTACAGACACATCGAAGTGTACACGAACAGTTCAAGATAGTTTATTGCTGCGACTATAGAAATCCGAAAATCTCGATGGTAATATTTCGTCAAGGATTCCCTTGATCGAACCGTAGTTTACGGGATGTATTTAACAGATGCGAAAACAATGATACATAACGCTTTGCTGCTTTTTTTACTTTGAACTTCCACGATGAATCGCGCGTCTATGTGGCAATGGTTGCCGCGCAGGGGATGTCGTTTCACGTGCACGCGTGTTCCGTGCACGCCGACAATTTTTGTCAGTCATTGTACGAAACAATGTTATGAATATTTAATATACAACGAATTTGCAAAAGATTAAGGTGTCATTTCTCCCTCAACGCCCCCCGTCCTTGAACCTATCGTATCAGATTTAATTATCGCCGCGGTTTCCATTGGGAAGGTGAGAAGCGATGGATGATCCATGTTTGAACCCTCGTGGACAAGCGTAGTTCATTCATGTCTAAAGCCTAATTTTTGTTCTGTTCTACGCTTTGGAATTACGTAATTTGAACGAATAATTTTAGAATGCTTATCAGTTTCTGCTCGATTTTACAATTGTTGCTTAAATACAATTCTTAAAGTTATATTCGAGAATGAGATTGTCCCCGTTAACGCGACACGTAATTTGCTGGAATTTTCTGAATTACCTTGTAAAAAACACGCCCGTATAACACTATCCTTCGTCTCTAGAATTTTCTAAAATGAAAATTCCAGAGACTAGAATTTTCTACAATGAACATTCCAGAGACGTTGTGTCACGTTGACGAGGACAACGTTTGCAATATGTGACCCTCTAATTGTTTCGAGTAGTGTATATTATAATAAATCCTTTAGCAAATTTCTTAGGCACTGAATTCTTTGATTCCCAGAAAAATTGATGTTTCCACAACTACGGAACCATATGGACACTAAACGTTATAAGTAATAACGCCCTCATTTGTGCAATACTCCATTGTATTACTCATCATAGATACTGCAATCACAATATGATAGATAGACAGATAGATAGATAGATAGAAAGGTAGATAGACGGATAGATAGACAGATAGATAGACAGATAGATAGATTAGCAATATATTTGAATGAATCCTGCGTTCCACAGATATTGTGGTGGTCTCATTATTTTATGAATTATCCTAAACGTTTGGAGTACAATTTCCATGATGCAATTAAGCAGTAAATCGTCCGGAAAACTATGACATCGCCTTGTAACAACTCTAAGCAACGATAAATGAGTAATAAAAAGGTGAAACCCATGGAAGCACTAAAACGAAATAAGACGAAACGTAAAGTTATATTGTCATTCGCAAAAATTTCCATGGTTCTTGTTTTTGTCGGCGTACGGACGCTTCTATCATTCGTTATGGAATGTGCAGCCTTACAGTAATATTAATCATTTTCACGTCGTGAATGACGCTTAGATAACTAGCAATTACATTTGGATTGCAGCGGTGGAAAATTCCTTCGAGGTAGAAGTAGACAGGCAATTAGGATAATTCAAATCAGGATTATAGATAATTTTCCTTCATTAATCATTCACATCCTACGTGCATACAGGATATCTTAATTACAGCTCTTAACGTTGTATCGTGTAAAAAGATGAACGAAGAAAAAAGAGGAGAACTTAATAAAAAAATCCATAAAAAAATTTTCCATCAGCATACTGAGAAGTTATAAAAGTTTAAATAAATGACAGGGCATTCTCCGCTATGCCAAGTAACAAAAATAAAACTTATGCAAACTAATAACTTTGGTCGTTGTTGCGTCATAGAAAGAGAGGACATACATATGTATATTCATACATACATGTGCTCGTTTTAATATTTACGTGCGTAAATCTTAATTAAACATAAATTAAACTCAGTTAAACATTGATTCATGTCCGCATACATATATTGCATATTTGTAACGCAATTTCTTTTATTCGTTTTGCAATTTATACGATAATACGTATTACTACATCAAAGGCGTTTTATATTTTAATGAATGAATTCATAAGAGTTCCATTTATCAAGAAATAAAGTAAATAATATATCTTCGTATCAAACGGAGTACAATGTAAGTTAAAAAAAAGCGGCCAATAGTTCGATTTCAAGAAACACATCTCATCAGAAACGCAAAACCTTTGTAGGACAATGTTGAAGAATTATTATTCAATGTTAACAATTTATTTGAAAAACGGAAATGGCAAACGGAAGATCATATGGAAACGCGGCTTAAAGGTCTGCATTCGGGGCGTGACGTAAGCAAAATGGCTGAAATAACAGAGAGATTCCGCAATGTCAATTGACAGAGTATCACACGACTTAAATACTGTCAGACAGCATCCTAACAATTTAATTTAAACACATTTTATACATTTTAATTGTTCTAATTCGTAAATTCGGGGAGAATTGAACATGTTAAACGACGTGCCGAAAAGATTATCACGCAGCTCCGAAACAACTGAGGTATGTTTACGAGAACAGTCATATATTTGGATAAAGTAATACACCAATGGTCAAAGTTCATCAGGCGAAAGCATTGAACTTACACATTTTCGTTTTTTGCTTACAATGTTTTATTGACATACCGTATGTCAATACTGCGGCATTCGATAAGAATAAGTAACTTTTTAATGTTCCATTCTGAGTTTCATGATGCGTGTTGCCAATTGTTTGCTCTACATTTTGACGTTATTTCGCAACTGTTTGCACTCGATTTCATTTTATTTGATATAAGATAGAATGTATTTATTTACTTTAATCATTTATCCACTTGCTGTTACTACACCATTACTTCGAACACTTCGATATTGTAGAAATACGAGTTTTCTGTTTAAAGCTGTCGGGTAGCCATCTGACGGCGAGTTTCTTAATTAACAAGCCCGCAGAGAACCAATGGCGGAAAATTGAATTCCAGAAAAATTCATTTGAAATATTTTCAGGCTGATGTCCGTGAAGATGAAGAACAGGCGAAGAGATTTCAAGATATTATCGATTTACTTTTGGCAGCAGGTTACTTTCGGGCTAGGATAAAAGGATTATCAAATTTTGATAAAGTATGTACAAGATGTTACGGAGTTTAAATGGGTACACAGACTGATAAATATTTGTATACCGTTTAGGTAATCGGTGGAATGACCTGGTGCATAGAGTCATGTAACTTTGACGTAGATATCGATTTGCTTTTTCGTGAGAATCTTACTATAGGTCAAAAAATGTGAGTATAGATGTAAAATATTTAACAATAAATCGGATCATATAAAAACTGTCTACAAGCGCCAATTCATATATTTAATAATAGAATTAAGCATAAAAGAAAGAGATATTGAACGTCTATTACGTTTATTCAATGTAGAGCTCTAACTGAAAAAATCGTGGCCATGCTACCCAAAATGAATTGTCCATATCGAATAGAACCACATCAAATACAAGGTTTAGATTGCATCCATATTTTCCCTGTTATTCAGGTACTAAACATATTTCTCTTATTCCTGCCTATTTTTTATAATCATTTTAATAAGAGTATAAACTTTAGTGGTTGGTGAAACGATCAATGGAAACTCGAGAGGAAACGGCCGATTTTGTACGATCGTTTGCTCTAAACCAATTTCATAAGAAACATTCATTCTCTGAAGACACAAGTACAGTCCAATTAGTTCAAGAGAGTTTAATAAGAAATATCCAACTCGTCAAGGTACAGTGTACTACCATTAAACGCGGATATCGTAATATTAAATGCCTAAAGTTCTAACTCCTGTTTCAGAAATCGTATGAACCACGTCGGCTTTATAAGCACAAAGATGGTGCTAAAAGGGATGAACGTACTCGATTTCTTGGTACAGTCTTGGAATACGAAGCACCTTTGTATGCAACAAAAATTTCTGTATCGCCGAATGAAGGATCCTCGATCGATACAAAAGAAAACGAGACTAATGAAGAACTAAAGGAACAACAGGTAAAATAATGTATGGCAATAAATGATTATATTATATGCAACCTACGTTTATGTCTAATAAGCAAACCAATTTGCGATATTGAATAACTTAAAAGAATGTTACCCTGTAGGAAAGTACAGAACAATTAACTGGAAATCTAGCAGCTATTGAAGAGAGTTCGGTAAATCCTTTTATTACTTTCAATGGCATTTAATAATCTACAGAAGTATTTATCATAGCCTATTTGCATAGGCTCGGTTAAGTGTTGCAGCAGTGGGCAATATCGTTGGTATACAAGCGCAAGAAATAGCCAAAGTGGCCGAGAAGTATGCCTTGATGACGACTTCCGAAACGGATGTAAATTTCTTTCTAGTTCAAAAATAGATAACAATGGAATGAAGTAAATTCTCCAATATTTAAAATTTGTACACTTCTAATAACAGAAAATGGGCGGCTCGGCTTCTTCAGCAGCCCTGACTGCGTTAGAAAAGCAAAGGACTACACTTCAAAATCGAGTTCGTAAATTAACAAAAGAACGGGACGGTTTATCTGCTAAGCATTCGGAATTGACCGAAAAGTTAAACCAGTCTCGCGCTAAACGTCATACAATTGAACGTTCGCTAAAAAAGGCGGAGGAAATGGGTATCAATGAGAATGATAGGCATGTATTCTTTCATTATATGTATATTCATTTCTAATCATGAATACACAGATTACAATAAGAGTTGTGAACATTATAGAAAATGTTCTAATATTCCTACAGCATTTGCAAACGCTTGGGGGAGCTGCTTTTAGTACACGATGGTTTGAAGGAGCAGGAGCATAATTTTCGCGAGCAGTGCAAGTCCGATTTAAATATTTTGAAGGGTAAGTTACAAGAAATCGAGAATGGAACATCAGAAGAAGAAGAGGATCGTTTGAAGGAGTACGAGGAGCAAAAGGAAGCAGTAACAAGGGCTAGATTGCAATTGGCAAAGAAAAATAGAGCTATCGCCTCCTTGACCAGACAATTGGACGACGTTCCTGGTCGTTCGGAACTTACGCAATATCAAAGACGATTTATGGAACTTTACAATCAAGGTTTGGCGAACTATTTTTAAACATGGCCCATACGATTACTCATCGCGCGGTCCAATCGTTTTATCGTTTTGGCTTGCAGTCTCGGCGAAACATAAAGAAACAAAACAATATTACACGTTGTACAATACCCTCGATGATACGAAACTTTATTTAAGCAAGGAATTATCATTATTAAATTCGATCCAAGATAATTATAATGAGTAAGTAGTTGGGTAATTTTTATATTTGCGCTCGTTACGGACCGATAATCAAGTGTCTTACATTTCTATTTGTTTCTTCCCACTGCTCTCGTCAGAGCAATGGCATCAACAAGCGGCAAGGAGCAATTTCTTAAGCAATTCGAAGCGATCGTTGAGGGCGTCAAACGTAATAAAGCGAAGGTAATAAAAAAAAATCATTTGTAGCGTTCAATTAATATTTCTGATTCGAATCACTATTCAGTAAACATAACGCACGTGTTTAAAAAATGTATAAATACTCTTTCTTTCGCTTTCCTAATAGACTAACAATTACTTGGAAGTCAATATACAGTTAAAGAGACGTCAGCACTTATGTATAGTCCTTATAACAAGTGTGTCGGTAAGGGTGATACAATTTCGAAACAAGTGATACCTTATTAAAAGATGAATCGGAAAGCAAAGATTTTCAGCGAAATACTTTAAAAATAAATTAAAAGTTTATAGTTTAGATTTTGCGCTTGCGCTTATATTTATAAATATGAACAGCGCAATGGTTTCACTATCTTTCAATATCTTAAATGATTTTTTGTTTAGTCTATCTATTCTTTCCGAAAATTGCAAAATGTTCTATGCATTCCGCAATTTCGTTTTATTTTTGTGCAATGTGTGTACAAGGTGTCACCCTCTGACGCGTAGTACGACTACTGTAAGGCTTCCTTTGTTAAATGTTCAAGATGTAATGATAACAGAATGCACGAAATAGAACTGTATCACGATAAGAAGATCATGTTTCATATAGGTGGAGAAACGATGCGCCGACGAGAAAAATAGAAGGGATACACTTAGCAGGCAACTGGTAACTCTGATAGAACAACAACGCAAATACGTCGCTGCGGTCAGGCAACTCACTATTGAATGTCGTAAAAATGAGGCCTTGCTCGCGCAACTGCGTGGTTCGTAAATAAAGACTACATTTCCTCTTATCTGAAAACGTATCGAATCCTCGTACTTTTGCCTCACGATTGTTTGCCTCGTCAAGGAGCATTCATGCTACATTAAGAATTGTGTTAAAGGAATGGATACCTCGTCCGAACAGTACAATAGCGCTCAACACTGAGGGCAAGACTGCGAGGAACAAACGAGGTAGCAATTACTTCTATTTATATTCTTACCATGTATGCATCGTTAATATAAGACGACAAATTTGTCCCCTTTTTAGATACATATTCGAGAGCGTAACAGAGTGTTATAAGAAATGAAATACATAATATCATTTGAAACGGAAAGGTTCCTTTCGTCCTCGATGTAATAATAATTTGATATCAAAAAATCGTATGAACTCGCTAGATCCGCAGTCCTTTTATTGCCCAAAATCCACCTCCCTTTGTCATTCAAATTCATTACGTTTTACGCGGGCATAGAATTTTACTATAAAGATGGATCAGGAAATTCATTCATGTGTCCTTAAAGCTATGTGCATATATGTATTTATATTGTATGTATGAGTGCATAGAAGACACATTCACAGCATTGTCGGATGGTACAGACGTTATGATTTAAAATAGTAAACTGCCAAAGTCACATGACGTACGTGTTCCCGGTAGAGTATAGATAAGCGATGTATAATATATGCATACCTTGGAACAGCAATTTTAGTCCGATAATAGATTGCTACTTACTGTTTTCCCTTTCACTGCTCGGCAAGTTGGTGTTTTCCTCTCGGTGCACCGCAGTGCCCTCTTCATTCGTTACTTTATATTGGCTATCGCCATTGTTCGACTCACAGTGCTAGTGTTCACGTGTTTTCTCTGCCTGCGACCGCTCGAGGACCTATCGTGACCACTATCGGTGTACAGTGATGAGTGTACTCTTTGTTTGTACGTTCATTAGGATGTAGGGACAATACAACCGCGGTGCTTTGTAAACGACACATAATATGACAATCGCATCGGGTGGAAGAACTGTTTATTCGAAACTGTTCCTTTCGAATTAAAGGAACATGTACTATCTACACGGTGGCTATTATTAATGTGATTCATATGAAAGAAATATTGTGCGTAAGATGGCAAAAGACGAAGGGGACGACCTCTTGCCGGACAAAGATGCGGCCAAGGGATTTTATGCGAAATACGAACCCAAAGAAATCCTTGGAAGGTTTGTCACGTGATATTTCAGCAAGAAAAAAGAAGGAATATAGCGTACTATTTTTATTTGTTCAACGAGTACGCGTGTATGATAGATATGCCCGTGTTTATATTATTAGATCCCGGGTGCATTGCGATCACAATAAACGAATCGAGGAATTCAGAGCCCCCGGACTTCACAATAAACTAACCTGTATAATTATATAATTCGGCGGAGTTAAATACATTTAGACTGTGACAGATTTTTGTAATACTGATGAAACAACGAGATCTGCAAATCTATGAATACATATATAATTGGAATGTACACAACAAACTACAGTATCGAGCAAAACGCTATAGGAAAATGAGTCATTTATGTCTATCAGACGTTATTATTCGTCGTATTTAATTTAACAAATTCGTCATTAATTTTTTTTTATATCGTACAAAAGTTTCGCAGCAACTAAAAAATAACTGCATATTTATCAGGTCTGCTATTTGGGAAAGATTTCGATGATTTTAACCATAAATGGGATGGAATAATTGCACTGTGCTCAAATAAACACGAAAAAATTTAGCAACAATAGATATATGTTTCGTCAGTTGTTTTTTTTTTTAAATTTAATCGTCACTTTAGTACAAAAAAAGCAAATGAATCTTCTTAAGATTGATTATGACTGAATAGTGCTTACTACGAATTAAAAAATATATTAATAATTGCAGAGGAATATCTTCGACTGTAAGGCGATGTATAGAAAAAGAAACAGGTATTGAGTATGCAGCTAAGATCATAGATATTAGTAATGAGACAAACGAGGATGGACATACAATGAAAGATGGTACATTACAGGAAGTGCAAATTCTTCGTAGAGTAGCCGGTCATCCTTATATTAGTAAGTTTCAAACTTTCTGAAACAATTATGCATTATTTCTTGTAATTGCATTACTTGAAAAGAATGCAATACAAATTTTGTATTAAAAATACTGTTTTCCTTTATTTTCAGTTGAATTGCACGATGTGTTTGAATCTAGTACATTCATATTTCTAATATTTGAGATTTGTAAGAACGGTGAATTATTTGACTACCTCACATCTGTTGTGACTCTGTCCGAAAAGAAGACACGTTACATCATGAGACAAGTCTTCGAAGGTGTTCAGCATGTACATAATCAAGGGATAGTGCATAGAGATTTGAAGCCAGAAAATATATTACTCGATGATAATTTAAATGTGAAAATCACTGATTTTGGCTTCGCTAGAGTATTGAAAGCAGGGGACAAATTATATGGTAAGTTAACTTCTGAAAAGCAGTTATGTGCACAATGGTGCTTTGGGGGCAATAATATTTACATCAGATATCTTTTACAGACCTGTGCGGTACTCCTGGATATTTAGCACCAGAGGTACTGAAATGTAATATGTTTGAAAATGCGGAGGGTTACAGGCACGAAGTTGATGTGTACGTCAATACAAATTGAGAAATAGATACTGGTTTGAATAGGCACGAAAATAAAATATGCCCATTTATTGCATTTCAGATGGGCTTGTGGAGTAATTATGTTTACTTTATTAGTTGGCTGTCCTCCTTTTTGGCATAGAAAGCAAATGGTCATGCTTAGAAATATTATGGAAGGAAAATACTCGTTTACGTCCCCAGAATGGGCAGACATAACAGGTAATTGTTATTGATTCTTGAGAAACTAAACATTTTTTTCTATAAAAAATAACAACTTGTGTTTGAAAAATAGTAGAGGAACATTATTTCTAATAGCATGTGGTGTTAGAGATTTGTGCTTGATTAACATAATGCTTGTATTTGTATGCATCATTGTCAAAGAATTTTATTTTGATATTATATATTGTAAAGCATAACACCTTTTGGAGACATAGAGAAAAACGAATGTAGAAACGATATTGCTCCGCTTTCGTAGTACAGATGCATATGAAAGTTCTATAAAATTTTCTTACATGTTACATATTTATTGTTTTTCCTCTATTTTACTTACATATATATGAATATATGTATAATTGGTGTCATAGTGTAGTAACAACTATACAATAGCATTTTCTTTGTTTTTGTTTCAATAAAACCTAGTGCAGCAATATTGAGTAGTCAAATTTTTGCAAAATTTCCACGCCTGTGCAAGACACAGACCTAAGATTTTAGGTGGAAGCTTTTGTCATTGAATTGTAACATGCACAAGTATGAAATAAAAACCATGATAATATCAGAAAAGTATTGTCATCTTGAATAATCATCTCTCAAAGGTAGATCGTCTTGATGTGAGCTGCTTCATATATGGAACATGTACCAAAGGTAAGAGTTGCTACTAACAAACCTTTGAACATGATGCACATACTTTACGTAGATGGATAGGGTGTAGTTATGCTGTTTGTTTTCCGTGCATTGTGACTTTCTGCTTTTACAGTATACATTCCCATATGTTTGTAAATTTATCTAACATTTTGTATTATACTTTCAGAAGCACCTAAAGATCTGATAAGAAAATTATTAGTTGTTGACCCCAAGAAGAGAATTACTATCAAAGAAGCATTGGAGCACTCATTTTTCCATACAGTTGTAAGTATATTAGTTCAACGTATTCGAAAAATGTTTAGAAATCTGGGGAAAGAATATTCAGTTCAATTAAAGCATTTATCACTTCATACAATTAAATTCAATCTATTATAATCATAATCCTATGTTTCTATTTCTTCTTTGCTTTCTGTGTTTAATGAAACATATTTTCTTTACGAAATGTAAAATGTGGTTGTATACTCTTTTCTTCGATATTAATTTAACACATTCCACATATGTGACTAAGCTGGAAGTGGTTTCCTTGAAATAAAAAATGGAGATGGTATCATCATGATAAATGACAAATTATTGGAATTACAGCTATGGGATCAAGACATCGCTCCTCTAAAACGTTCACTATCAACTAATTCGCGACGTCTGAGTAGGATATCTCAGTTAGCTTTGGTAAATTATTTTTGTTTTTATTTTATTTTCAATTAAATGTTGGTTTTATTGATTGTTATTTTTTGTGCAATACATATAATAATTAACATTTTAACTTCTATTAACGTGTTAATTTATGTCGAGGTGAATATAATCATGTTTTTTTTTGTTTTATTTTTGTTTTTGATTGTATATTAGGACTTTAGAATGTTGAAACTTTTGTTTGTTAATTGAGGAGCAAGACGTACGACTTTGTTCCATCGGTTATAATTATGCATAACTGCTAGATAATAATATCCTCAAGAAAGTGTAGAAAGGATATGCAGGTGTATATAAAAATCAATTATAAATTGTATATTAACGTTCAATTAAATCCTATGTTATACCGAAACATTACTATACAAATACAATATATAAATTTTTATATGCATATGACAGGATCTTTTTTGTTATCTATTTCTTCTCTGTAAGCTTCGCAAAGCCATTATAAATGACATTGTGTTCGTTTAATCATATTGAAAGCACTAAACTTATATTAATCCTTGCTTACTATGTTGTCTTGTATGCGTCCGCTATTAAACACATTATCTGTAATGTTACCTCTTCATTTAAGTGCATCATACTCGTATGCAAGTATGACACGTTTTCTTATTGTATTTAATAACAATTTTCTTCCAGGAAACTGTATACTAAAAATATAAAGTTACAGATTGTTATGAAATATTTTCTATTTGTTTTTTCCATTTTGTGTTTTGTACAGGAATTAAAGGCAAAATCATTTAATGCAAGAA
Organism: Nomada fucata; assembly: GCA_948146005.1. NCBI lineage: Eukaryota > Metazoa > Arthropoda > Insecta > Hymenoptera > Apidae > Nomada > Nomada fucata. The sequence goes on along the minus strand of OX411275.1, from coordinate 7,507,128 downwards.
AAAGATTCCAGTTAGCAATCATTTGTGTTCGCGCAGTTGTTCGAATTAAACGACTGCACAATACACCAGAGCCTCTATCAACGCAAGTGGCGTGCACGGATCCATACAGGATCAAGGTTTTGCGAAAGGTATTTTTTTTTTATACTACATGCATAAATTTATGATGTGCATAACTTATTAATTATGCGGGAATTAAAAAAATATATTACTTTATTTTCTTTCCAGGTTATTGATGGTTGTGCATTCAGAGTTTATGGTCATTGGGTAAAGAAAGGAGAAGGACAAAATCGTGCTGCCCTATTTGAAAATACACCAAAGACAGAACTTAAACACCTCTATGTTAGTAATTTGAGCAGATAACCAATGCTTTAATGCAGCATTATCTAGTTGAATTTGTTAATTTTTATGTTAGTCGACATTTACAGTATCTAAGTAAAATACCCAGTAAAAAAAATGAAAAAATAAATACCTTGTGTAAAAGGGTGAGACGCGTATGATACTTTTTCTTGGCTTTCATTGCAATAATTTAAACAAATTTTGTGGTAACTATAAAGTATTCAAAGATATTTGATATTGAATTTGCAGTATCGTAAGACGTTAATTATTTTACACACTGCGAAGACGAAATTGGATTGTTAAATTTAGGGCCCCTTATATGTGGTCAGTTATTATTTTTAACGTATATTGACGCTCAATCCATACAAAGTATTTGCGACATGTGAAGGAAATATAAAGAATTACGAACGGTTCTTTTAGCAACATGTTGCAAATTGTTAGTATCACACCCTTAGCGTGTATTTTGTGTCTAGATGAAGTATTATGTTGAAAACAACTTGTGACACTATTTTTTGAATTTTCTGTTTTAAATCTATAATTTTTTTTTCTTGGCAGTATTTCTCGTTCTTTTTGTAGCACTGTATAACAAAAGGAAAAAAATTTATGTTCAAATATCGAATAGGTTTGAATAGAAATTTTGGTATCTTCTAGAAAGGGAAATAAGACTTGAAAAATCTTTACGTGTGAATATAAATTGTGGTGCTAGGACGTACAAACGTAACAATGCAGTATATAATCTATATATAGGAAGTTGTTCTGTTCCATGGCGGTATTGCTTATGTTTGTACACTTTTATCAAATATATTTACTAGTTGCATAAATAAAACTCATATAATTTATTACAAATCAGCAATTGATACAAAAATTAGGACTGCGTAAGTTACGTGTGCCGTGGTATATTCTTGATAGTTTAATATTCACATTTTATTTCTAATTTAACGTATTCCAAGTAATATTATTCTTTAAAAATCTTGTAGCAAAAACAATATAAAGAAAACTAACTTCTCCAAACTTAATCAAGGATATATTTGCAGTAGAATGTTTATCAAAATTAGTAGAAAAGTAAAATGTATAACTATATACAACTGTTTACACCCATAACTACAAAATGTATTCCATACGAATATTATCTGCTAAAATCTGTACGTAGATTATTGTATATAATACTTCGTGCAAATTCTAGTCATATTTTGTACTGCTGAATTTGTTCTAGATTGTAAACAACAATAACAAAAAATAATATTATAGAAGCAGTTTTCGCAAATTCGGAAAAATTAAATTACATACTTCTTGATAACTCTTGAAACAAAGTACCGTAAGTTGAACTTTATGCGTTATTTAGGAAATCATAAATAATAGCCGAATACATGTAAATTTTTTAAGTGATGTTACTATACTTATATATAGTACAGGTATTTTGTGCAAAATATATATAAAGTAAAATATTTTTGCTAACATGTTATAAATTATATTTTTCCTCCTCTCTATTAGGAAACAATTGTTCTTATTTAAACAAAACTAAATTTTACTGTCAAATTACAAGCTGGTCCTATTTTATACGTTTTTAGTGAACTTTATGTTGTGTATTAAAGCATGTATAGTGTACATTGCATAAATGTATTTTTGTAATTTTTACAAATGTGTTTATTTATGGTATTTATATATATGTTTTTTATATTATATTTATATTATATATATATATAATATTTAAAAAGTATATATATACATATATATCTAGTGATAATATAGTTTCAAGACATTCAATTTCTAGCTTTGATTATTCATAACCTTTACATCATTTTACTCCTATATCTAATTTATGTTCAAAAACATAACTCGAAAATTTGTACTTTCATGTATTTAATATATATGTACATAAAACTTAAAAATTCCGCTTTATCGGTTGAGTGACAAAAAGTAAGTGGACGCTATTTCAATAAATAAGGAAGTTTGTTCTAGCATTCTAGTCCATGTAAAATTTGAAATGAATGTATTTAAGAGATAAGAACTAGATATTGTAAAATTCTACATTTGAAAATGAACATTCTGTTATATTGTATACTGTAAACTATCAGTTCAAACGGACGCAAATATTTCTTCATTTCACTAATGCTAGATAATGCCATAAAGAAACGTATTCAATGTACCATTAAAACATTAGATTTGTTTAAACATACATTTCCTTAAAATTACAAGAATTATAAAGAAATCACGAGGGCTGGCTTTTGAAAAAGTGACGGGACGTAGTTTTGGCGCGCGCGCAAAAGTAAACAATGAATTGTAAGCTTCTATATCGTAGAAGTGGCAACAGCGTACAGCTCCGATCCATGTGACAGAGAAGGAACGTGACAAAAGGTGGCAGAGGGTGACGCCGCCGAGTTCGGACTGAGTGTTTGCCCGGGCGAGCCGGGTGTCGGGTGTGCTGTGTACGATTGTCGCGATATTCGTCCGTTCTGGCGTCCACCGGAAGGTAAGCCTGCTCGTAGAAGATATCGGCTGGCTCCGAAATCTCAATTTGATACATTTCTCGCAATGGTACCGAAGGAAACTTAAGAAAATCGCGAAAAAAGTGCACCGTCTAACGAGCAATATACAGCAGCTCGACACTTCTCTTACACGCCCAGCGGAGTGCTGCGTCACATGGGCTGCGTTCATTGGTCGATACAGCCAGGTGACGTCATGAACCGCGCTTTGATTGGTCTATACCTCGGACCCCAGACACGTGAATCGTGGCCAAGCAAGCATGGCTGTTGATGCGCAGTGGTTAGCACTTGTAAAATGTTTCTGCCACGCGCTAGATCGATCAGGTTATAACCGTCGTGTACTGTGAAACGTCGCGAGATCGTCCGCTGTTCAAAAATTTACGAGTGCCTCGTGATTTTCCGCATGTGTCGCACGTTTGACAGCAATAATACCGCAGAATTTCTTGCAAGAAATTGATTTCTACCGTGAAAGTGGGTTCCAGCGTGTTTCCATTGTGACCGGGATACAGTCGCGGTGTACCTGTAAGTTCCTGATTATTTTCCAAGCGTTTCTAGCGTCACCACGCCCGTTTAAAAGCCTCTACCGAACATTATCTCGTCAGGACTATCGCCTATTTAATTAACATGTGTATAGGTGGTTGCGTGGCGTGTTTTCCGTGCCATAATAGACCCAACCAATCGCACGGTACTTCAACTCATGACGTCACGTTATCGCAAGCTCCTATTGGTCAACGGTGCGTGCGTCGCCCGTCTAACGTGTGTATCGCTTTGTCAGTTTAAGGAGCTCGTTCGGTGTACGGCACGCTTCTTGACTTTTCGTTACTTTTTCAGACAGCCTCTGTTTTACTAACACGACGCAGTGCTTCGATCTTCTGTCTTATTTTTGCATCGTTGCACCTACCATAGAATGCAATTGTACCCGCCAGTGGTCGTGGTACGCTTTCGCGATTGCGTTGCCCGGAATATATCTACTTTTCAAATCGCGAGCGGAACCTCGTTTCTCTGCTTCGCCTTTCCCGCCTCCGTCTTACGAACCTTTTTTCTTCCCTTGCTGATTTCTCGGACTGCGCAGCTATTGCTCTATACATACTGTACTTGCTCGTATTCGTGAATACGCTCTTGCGCGTACGAACGCCACGTAACGACTCTCGTTCCTACTTTCGATGCTACTTCACGACAGCAGTCAAACTAATCTGACTCGCCTAAGTACGATGATGTTTCGTAAAACGTGTTTGTATGTTGCTTCTACGTATTGCTACACTTTTTGTGTCATTCGAACTTTAAGAACCAGTAAAATGGAAACAGTGCCTCGTTATTCTTAGATTAGTAATGTTTGTTCGTATCCACAACAAATTTCAATTTTGCAGATTCTCAATTCCTTATACGTTAGTTTGCACTTCAGGTGTGCCAGTTTTGATTATTTGCATTTAAATTGCTTATAGACCCATATACTATCTTTTTATCTACTTCAGCTGTTTGATCATTCTTAACTTTTTATCGTTATTAATAGTATTTGAACTATGTTATCATTTTCGCCTTTTGAATATGTTTCTTTTATTCGTCCAAGTTTTGACACAGCATTGAAATACAAATTTTATAAGGACTTATCTGTTATTCTACTCTGAAATGTAATTAATGATACGTAATCCGTAAACAGGTCTTGTCATTTCTACGTCTTAATTTCTTTTTCGACTGCTAAATTGTTTCCAGCGCTTGGAACTCAAGATGCGTGCTAATGCTCTGCGCTTCAGGAAAGCGCACGTTGCGCTTGCGCATCTGCTTCGTGTGGTGTTACGAAAACAGTACGTGGGAGGGGATAAAGCTTCCCGCGCGACTGCGTTACGTCACGCGTACGTCACGTGACGTATGCTCAGACACCGGTCGTGTCCGTACCGTCCGCAGCTCCTTTCGAACAAAGCTAATATTATCGAATAACAAAATCTGCGACATTTACAAATGAATCAATCATGTACTTGAAAAAACGTAGTTAAACAAATCGAAGCCCGTGTGTCTGTCAGAAATATCCGAAGGTGTGACACGTCCAATCCTTCTACGGTAAAGAAATTTAGACCTATAATGTTGCTTATGTGTCATTTTACATCCATTTAATCAGTGTTATCAAGTGTTGATTGCTCGGTACAATGCGAGCGGTAAAATAAACGCGATTATTATTTACGTTATTACGACCTTTCCTCTCACGTTCGTCAAGGTCGACCAATTAAGAACTGACGGGTTACTGCGTTCCCCCACTATGCCCTCTACAATGACACCGTAGTCTGGTGCATTTTCGATGTAACAGAATCATTCTTCTTTTTCTCTCTCTTTCTTATGCACAGATTGCCACCCGCGGCTGGCAGCAGCAGAAAAAGAGGAGGGTTGGGACACGAGAACGGGCTCTCGACTTCTTCGTCCTCGGCAACCGGCGACGGGAATCGACGGTCCGATCGCAGAGTCTCAATCTCCCGAAGGATCTTAAAGAGGAACAGAGCTCGTCGTGGAGCGAATCAGCAACATCAGGATGAGCCTGGAAACGTTGCTGGAAGCAGCGCGGTTCGTCGAGCAGCAGGAGAAAAAGAGGGAGCGCCTCGCAAGCAGCTCTTCCTCCTCCTCCGATCATCCACTCGCCGTTGCTCCCCACTCCAACCATCACAACTCCAACGAGCCACGTGGTGAGTACCACGCGCCACTTTTCGGCGACCGTTCGCGATACGTATGAATATGTAGGAATGGCTTACCGCTCTGGATTGTGCGTATTCTCAAAATCTTCCAACGGATTGATACTTGCTAAATGTGGAGCAAAGTGACATGATCTAATTCATATTCTCTTAAGTACGAAAAACTTTGGCCAAGGAAAACAAATTGAGAGCAATCGATTCTGTTGGTATATTTGTTTTGTTGCTTTGGATAAACACGGCATTTCTCGAGATTCTGCCATTTTTAATGTAAGCGGAGTAAATTATTTATTCGCTGGGTGGCTGCTTTGTGGTAAATAATCACGCGATAGTTGTTTTCAAGAAATGTTTCCTTTTATCATCCTAAAATTAATGTTCAAATTGGTAACATTGAAGAAATTGAGAAAACCATTTTAAGAAGTTACCAGGTTTGACAGAATTTGAAACTAATTTTTCCGATAGGATACGAGATATTATTAAAATAATAGCAAAGAACCAGCTCAATTCAAAGAGGAAAAATAATGGCAAATATTCTGCATGGAATGAGAAACACTGCAGCGTACATGCGAATAGCACGCGATGACCCACGCGTTCACCGCCTCCAAATTAGGTATGATTTCCCTCGCAACAGTGATTCTCAGACACGTTGACGGTCTTGTACGCGCCACGTAGTGGAAAGTTCCATAAAAAATGCTAGCTGCAAATTCATACACGAATTTCTCTCACGTTCTTTCCAACATACGTACGTATCTTTACGGAAAGTTGTAGTTTAAACTAGTTTTTTCCTCAATAACCACAGAATTACTCTAAAGGAAATGAAAGATAATTATTTGATGCGAGGATAAGTACAAAACTCATGAACCAATAGTTCAAGGGGGATCGTTCTCCTATCCCCCTGATTCTGTGTTTCCCCGGGTCAATGGCTGAACTAGTCGATCTTGCAAAGTCAGTGCTAGTACACGCGAAAGAGTTCTTGGCGAGAATAAAATTCGTGCTGAATGTACGCCCTTACACCATCGGTACTTTCTTCTAAGATTACATTGACTTCGTCGAGTCAAACGAACCTTGCGATAAAGTTTCTGGAAAAACTTGAGGAACTAGTGTCGGAGTCGTTGATTGTGAGTTATACGATCATTGGCGAGTTTAACTGGTAGCTAGAAGTTATCCAGTGAGGCAAAAAGATCCTAGAACGATCTCTTGCAGGTCCCTTAGTTGTCTTCGATTGCAAGTTCTCCCATGTTTCTACGTACGAATTACGGTACATATGTATGATATATCGTCTGTTCGTGGATTGATTAATCGATGTTCGCTCGTATGTGGTTGTAAAGTCGAAGAATCTCGCGCGTGTTAGTATTGATGCGTGAAAGTGTATCACGATTGACAAGCAGTGACGCGAAGTGTTTACAAGTTTCAAGCAGATAGAAGGTTAAAAAGTCACGAGAAGGTAAAAGAAGGGAGAGAGGGGGGGATGGGACGGTGAGCGATTTAGTTGACCGTATGCATCGAGTTCCCCTCTGGTTGTCGATCCAACGTGACCAGTCGTCAGATTATGCACATACAGAGAGACCACTAGGCGCGTACAAAGCAGAAGCACACCAAAGGGTGGCGAAAGTTAGACTTAGGTGGGAGCGTAGATAGAGCAGGGTTCAACGTTAGTTTCTCGCAGGGAACTGAGGGGAAACAGAACAGAGAGTAGTATGGGGCAAACGGGCAAACTGAAGGGAGGAGGAGGAGGTGGGAGAGATGCGATATCACTTTTGGAGGGGTAACGATGGTAGGAACAAACCTGGATATACTAAGGTAGAGTGGGGAGTCAGAGGACCTCGGTCACTGACTCTAGAAACTACGACAGCTTTTGTACTTCATTCACGAGCACGCCACCTACTCGCGCACGGTCGTTTATGTTGCCGTTGTACGCGCCTATTGCAACCACTGCATATTTCCTTTCCTTCTCTTCTACACTTGACTCTGGACATGATCTGTCCTTTGTTTTTCATTTCCCCCCTTTCAGCAGCGTGTCGTTTTCGCGTATCGGTGTCACCTTTTCTCTTCGTCTCGCTCTCGATCCCCATGTGGCCTTTTCCATCGTTATCGCGCACGCATCTGATTTATCGCGTGGCTCGTTATGATCAGCAGCAATTCTCGAGCGTGTGCTGGCGCGCACGTTGCTGAACACGGTACATGGGGAGTACACAGTACATACATTGTGGACATTGGCTATAGTTGAATGATATAGGTGGGGGTTCAGGGAATAGAAGAGAGGGAGTTTCACGTAGGTAACCACGCTAGGTGCATTGTACGTCCGCGGACGGAAGGAAGGAAGGTTGGCAAAAAAAATACACACGATACAGGTCAGATCGATCTTCCCGTTTCGTGGGTATATGCGGAGCGCATCGGTGCGCGTTCGAACTTATCGCTTCGGCGTATCGTATCGTGAATATGGTAAACGCAATTTTGGTTGCTACTGTGTTTGATTGAATTTTCGTTCTATTTATCGCTACAATTTCAATACTCGCAAAATGCTTGTGGAGTTATTAAACAGCAACGGGGTCAGTATACTCGGGGGAATATCGGTACACGCAATAGTGACGTATTCTTGCATTCAATTATTTTCACCGTGGATCGTGATGAAACCTTAAAGGGAGGTGAATATACACACGTATCCGAAGATCGATCCCTTGTTTTCACGGTCACGCCTCTGTGCGCGCGGTTCAAATGCTACAAGAGACTGGAAAATGTAGCCTCGACGGACATGCTCCGATTTTAGCCTGGCGAAGTTGATCTTCTCCAGCATCAACAATATCGAGAAAACTTTTATTATCGGACAATTCACCGATACATGCATCGCGCGTGGCTTAAACAAAATTTCTACGCTATAGCTTTCTTAAAAGAAACAAAAATAATAATGTTCTCTTATCGTGAAAGCGATTGATTGATTCTGGCGTTATGTTTAATTTATGAAAATTTCCACGAAACAAGTTTGAGCGTATATTGATGTCAGCGGTGACTTGAAAAATGGAAAACCAAGCACCGGTCTTGCACACGAACTCGATCGTAATGCAGATGATTTAAACGTTGTAATTCGCTCCCTATCTCAGCGCATCCGGCCTGTTACCACGTTGCGCGTGGTCGCTGGCACAGTGGTGCGTGATATAACCAGGCAATGCGCGTTAAACGATAATTTAAGTCTGTCTATCGTGTACTTAAACGATGCTTTACAATTCAGTTTTACAACTTTATAACACGCGTGGTCCGCGCGTGTTTTGCACGATGTGCATGCGACGCGTAAATTCTATACGGCGCTCCGCCGATTTAATTTTCTCCCTTAGCCGTGCGTAATTGATTCAAACGCGATGAGCTTTTCAATCGTTTCCCGATCAGATACCATGTGTGATTAAACAACGATACGTGAATCTTATATATACATATATATCTTTGGCGTATTGCGAAATGTTTATAGAAAGTTTGTAAAAAATACTGTCGCATTGCTCGACTATTCTAAGAGCCTAGGTGTGCGATCGACCGCTACCATCACCAAGCATTCCTGCCACACAGCATCAGAGATGTTTGTTCGCACTATGCTGTTCTGCAAGCTGTCGTAGGGGCGCTCGTAACCTACTCGTCGTTACTGCAGAGATATTCGTCAAACCGGCCAGATACGCGTAGATTAGCCGTGTTGTGTAGGCGCTTGCACGGCGGGGAGAGAGGAAAGTAGAGGACGAAAGTACGAGGGCGGGATGGGCCGTAACAGTGAAAATGTAGGAGACGGACGTAATGCTAGAATAATCAGCATTAATATAGAAGGAAAATCGGGCAGGTATTTATCACTGGAACAATAGGAAGAAAACGGAGTAAATTTGGCGAGGAATCATACAGATGGGAAGAAGACAAAGTAGGTTAGACTAGAAAACAAGGTAAATAAGAGCAAAGTAAAACGGAACAGAACGCAGCCCGTGCACTGTATCGGTGGACGAGCACGCGGGCAAATGAGACGTTTGAGTGCGCATGCGCCTTGTCCCCGGTGAGCCCCCCACTACGCGTGTCCGGCCGCGTGGCGTTCTGATCAATTGCGGTGTTGCCAAGTCTTTGGCTGACCCGGTGAAGGAGGGAGCGAGAGCGATAAACCGTGGCGGAGCCCCCCGGAGTTTTCATTTCCCCCCACCATTGTTCATCTATCGTTACCGCTCGCTCTGCCGACCTAGGGGAATACCCTTGCCTATCCCCACTATCGTAGCACGTGGAGACGCGCCTCTTTCAATTTTTCATACCTTATCGACCTGTGGATTCAGCCTTCTATACCCGCGGCAAGATGCGCTCAAGAATATCCAAGGCGGATCAGGAGTAGGGGCACGGTGGAAGTGCAACGGAACTGTGGACGTGTTGCGCCTCGCTGCCCTCGACGTTAGTTACCGCTTTCCTGCTTTCAGCATGCTGTCGCGTTTATCGGCGACATTGCTTGCTGGTCGTGGAGGATGTAGAAATGCTCTTACAGGATAGGATATGACGAAAAATTATAAAATTTCTCCCTGCGTGCCTGGATAATGTCTATTTATATTTTAAGTCTGTTTTAAATGGAAATCTGATTAACCGATTTCTCAACTATTTTTTTTCTAGGTGCCAAATTAAAGAGAGAACGTACAGAACAAGATGACTTATTCTGTGAAGAGAAGATGCTCATCATCGACGGTAAGTGTGCGTTAAAAACGGAATTTTAAGTTATCATTGTAGTCTATTCTTAGAATAGTAATTGCATTACACGCACGTGCGTGGTCCCAGTTTCAGAGGTGTTCGCTTATTTTTAACCGGGCCCTGAGAAAAAATGAAACTCGGGCCATGCATTAACTGGTTTTTCACAACTGCGGGACGTATATATATGCTCACACGAGTGACACGTGTATGCCGTTTCAATTAACCGATTGTCCTCCTTATTACACCGATCATGCATAATTCACCGAGTGGTAGCAATTCCCTGCGACTATGTCCGATTCCTAACTTGTTGTCGATCGACGGGCATCCCGTTTCTCCGTATAACGAGACACCCGTGTCGTTCTTTTAAGGCCGACCATTGCGGTGCCAACGAACACGGAAAAACAAGTAACAGTTACACCGAGTAGAGATAAAAGAGTCTGGGTCTCCGTTCGAACGCACGAGAAACGACTCAATCCGAATGTCGTTGACTTTCTCCATCTCTGTCTATCCGTGTCCACGATTTTTTTTTATCGTCAAGCGTGCGTTGTCGAGAGGCAATAACGATTCTTGCTCGCCCAGATTACGTTTCGAAACGCACACGCGATTCCGCGACGACCGTTTCAAGTTTCAACGCGTCGAACGAGAGGTAGAGAGACAACCTACCCTCGAGCGACAAGGACAGAGTGCCGCGGGTGACTGGAGGCAACTCTCGCGCGAACGGAGATGTCACGGAAAGCAACGGCGGAGAGTCGAGAGGAGATTGGTCGGCGTCACTGCCGCCGTCGCCACTGGCGGCGTGCACGGGCCACGAAGGTGGGGAAAGGGAGCAGGGGATCGTCATCCTCAGGTTGGAGGCGGTGGCACTTACGTCTAGACTTCAGTCGGCACCCGCGACTCACGCGGTACGAGTTTCCTTCGTTACTAGTGATCGGTACTAGTGATTTGGCCACCACTAATCGCTCTAATGATCAGTTCTTAAAGTCGTTTCAAGAACCTGGACAAACGTGCTACATCCATATTCAACTTTCGAGACCGTATAGCTTGTACATTTTCGCTTGCCCGGCGAATCGTATCATAATAGACTCGCGCAGAAGTCAGGCAGACAGTTAGATACGCGCAAAAGGTCGCTGGTCGAGGTTGCACATCGTTGCAGACACAGTGATACCCATGCAAGCGGTTTTTATCGGTATCGATGATACCAGTGAGATTCGTCGAATGAGAATACCGTAGTCGCCTTACGATCTAGGATAGTGTATTTCCATTTGCCTACGCACGACAGTTCTAGAAACCTATTAACAACCTGTCAAGAAGTATTACGGCTGTCTTCGAGGTTAAATCAGAGAGCATCGAAGTGAAACTGACTCTCTTCTAGCCTGTTACTACTTCGAATACGCCTACAACTAAATCGCAAGATTCAAGAATGCTTCAATGAGGGAGCTGAACAAAATTTTCACCACGACCATTCTGCACGATGTCCAATTAAGGATCTCTCCTATCGATGTCGGAGAAGTCTAATTCAGTTCGCGACACCAGGTTGATCTGTCAGAGGCTGCTAGACACCGCGGGGCACCGTGTCGACAGTGTTTCGAAAGTTCTGATCCTTTTGCTGCCGGTGTAAACGGCGACCTCATCGTATTCACTCGTCGTAACTGCTTCCCCTCTCTCTGCGTACTGTGACGGAGCCCTCTCTCTTTTTCACGCGCTTTGCATTCCCTGTCGTTTCCACTTCTTTTCGCCCGGCCGCTCATTCGACGCGTCGTGGACGACAGTTTTATCGGTCGTCGCAAGGCTATGCCCGACGCAGGCCATCGGACGACGTCTATCTACCTCGGTTGCTTCGTGCCCCGCCAACTATTCCGGCAAAAAGCGCGTACTGGTCGTTAAGGAGGTGCTCCGTGACCGCGTGCTTAGCGATCGAAGTTCCTGTTCGAAGAAAGTTTCGCGCCAGTCTCTGTACGTCGCGAAGGCATCGCCGTCTTTGCAATTACACCGTCGAAGTATTTTTTTGTTCCACGTCTGTTCATGCAATCCTTCCGGCCTGGCGTGCTTGGTTCTTATCGCTCCAAGCGGTTATGTGTAGAAGAGGAAGAATCGTGATCTCGTTATTATCCTGATTGCAAATTCTGATGAACATCGACGACGATCTGAAATAATAAAGTTGAAAAAAAAGACAGCTATTGCCACGGTGGATAGTTAATGGATATTGAAACCGCTATCTGAGAGATAGATATAGATACATATATATAGGGAGAGAGTGAGTGAAAGAACGTGACGGGGGGTTGGGGCGCTTTCTGCAGAAACGTGCGACAGTGTATATGTGTATTCGAAACATTTAGTGGGGGCTGTACAATATTTTTTTTCTCGCACGATTTGTACACGGTAGAGGTGTGTTCCTCTGCGTATCGCGAGATCGTCAGGAAGATGGGAGTTCTGTTGGTCTCGGATGGCACAGCGGCCGTTCAAAATCGTATGGGTTTGAACGTGGTTAAGGTTGCGGGTGCGCAGCGCGCGATCGACGTTGGTAACGAGACGAATAATAACGTAGACGGGCTCAGAGACGCGAACAGCTTGATCCCGACGCAGGTCGTCGGTATAATCGACGTGGTCGTCAACGACGAACCGGTACGCAGCTGGATGCCACCCCCGCCAAAGAAAAAATGGATACGGCACTATCTGCTCGGTGAGCTAATCTTTCTTTCGACTCTCCTCATTGCAGGCGGCTGGTAAACGCGCGTTCTTTAAAGCTTCGAACTTTTCTCAGTCACTGCACGTTATTGGATAATAAAGTATTGGGCTTCATTGATCTGCTTTAATGGAGTTTGTTTTTTCATGATCGGAGGCAATGTGATGCCCTTGCGTGGGCAACGAAAATGGTCAATAAGTCTGAAGATTAATCACTTAAAATATTTTGCACACATTTTTCTCACGAAACGCGAATCGACTTAAATGTGTCCAAAGAATGGACGTCCGGAATGGTTTTGCGATATCTTGTCAAGAACATATAAAAATGATGGAAGGAAGTATAGAAATGGGTACCCGGTTACCTACGCAAGGGTTAAAGGACGGAAACTGAGTGAAATTGTTAATTTCGTTTTCGAATTGTTCAATTTTTGTGTTACTCTTTGCAATACTGCTTACGAAGTGTGGCCCATGGCGTGTCGGGGTGAATATAACAAATATTAATGGCAGAGTAGTCCTGGGTAGTAAATTTCACGTGCATGTGGATCCTGTCTCAATACTTACGTAGTTAGGCACAAGCATTTAAAGTTTTACGCGCATTTCAGTTCAACGCGCATAATATAATTCGATTGGTAGTATGATGCGATCTTTACCTTCTCGCTGTCCAATAAAATTACGTAAGATATTGAAAGAAAATTCGATTTTTGTAATTCGAGAAACTGATTGACTATTTCATTATTTTTGTATGCATATCTCGCGAGACACCTTGCATAATAATGTATACGTTGATACGTTTGGCATTGCCCTGCGCGTTGTCTTTGTGGTATTACTGGATAGTGATTGTCGAATTACGATTACTGTTTCTTGGGATTATGGAATGACGATTGAAGAGGCTAGGGAGGTTTGACAATTGTATGGAAGAGATTTTTAAGCTATTGGTGTAATCAATTTGAAATGATTAAAGGATAGAATTTGAGCTCTTATTGAATTGTATCCAATTAGAACAAAAGTTACTTCTCTGGGAAACGAACGTATACCTTAGGTTTCGTATCTTGTTTTCTTCGTACAAATTATTAAACAGGGTGGCAAAGGAGATCGCACAATTAAGTAAATATCGATGTGCAACTATGGGGCAGATATCGAACCGAATCCGACAACGGAATGAATTATAAAACAAATTTACTATCACAATGACAGGGTGATAGAAAACAGAGAAAGCACGAAAAAGTGAAAGAAACCCGGGAAAGGCGATGGGGAATCGTATAAGGTAAAAGAAAATCGGCGAAAGTGAAGGAGGATAGGGAAAAGTATAGTCAATTCGTAGATGAGTAACGACTTTTCAGCGGAAGTTTCTGTTCTTATCATACGATGCTTTTCTGTTCGAACTTGCTTGCTCCTTCTTTGTTTGTTATAGAACGCTCTTATCGACACGCAATTTTTCATTCAACTATCGGGAGGTATGTTTCCACGGCGAACGTTTGCATCGCCTCTACGATACGTTTGTTTCAACGTTGTAGTATGCGATAAAAATACGATTGAACGATAAACGCGATTGAAATGGTTTTATATCGATTAATTACTTGAGCAAATACGACCCTATAATTGGAGAATATCCTGACGATAATGAACAGAAAAGAGAAACGAGTAATTAACACGATTAGAATTCCTTCAGATTTGCCCCGATGTTTCTGGAAGCTTTTTTATTCGTGGGCGAATGCGTATATACGATGCCAGGACGCTCATTTAAATAACGAGCTTAGATTCGTATCGAGTGATTGTAATGTCCTTTTGTTTTTTGCTTGCTATTAGTTTAGATCAGCTGCCGTGATTTACGCTTAATCAAATTTATGTTAAGTCAAATATAATTTGTACTCAGTATCAAACAATATTTTATTATTTGTAGATTGTGCTGAATAAATTCTATTTACTCATGGCTTGTTTACATGCATCTATTTATGCATTCCGATGCACTTGACGATGCTACTTCTTATACTTTGCTGCTCCAGAAATTAATAAAATATTGACATTCATCACAGATTACTAGCATCATAGAGACAAACACATCAGCAGAACAGGGTAACAAAATAAATCGAATATAATTTCTATTCAATATAAAAGAATATTTTTGTTGTATGATAGATTGTAAGAAACCAGTGCTATTTATTTGTAACTGATTTGTGTGCATATCATCGTCCTCCCATTTTTTCGGTTGCTTGTGTTATTGAAAATTATTATTTCTACAGTAGCTCGACGAAATTCTGATTGTTATTGGTAGGAAAGTATCACGACCCGAAACGATAGAGATAGAATCAATGATAGGGTCGCGTAAAATCCGGGTCCACACGTTGCGAACAAGCACGAACGAACAAGTGTGGGCGGCCTGTCGAGTACAAACGTGCACCGACGAATACTTCCCATCTCTGGTCGGTAAATCAAAGGGAAAGATTCGCTCGTATCTGTTCATGCTTGTACTGTTAGTATATTGCAGTCTGCGGCGGAGTGCTTCTTTACTGAATAATAACCGAAAGGCGAATTTCTCTCTTTTTTTTTTATAGAACTTTCGCCAACATGGGCGAAACAAGTAGGCATTATTTTAAGAAAAATTATCAATAAGAAACGCGATATCAGTTACGATATGCCTTAACCAGATCTCACGCGATCGTGAGGATAGCCGATAGTTTCCTTTCATTTCCTACCTGCACACAGTTTCTTTTTGTATATCTATACTAGCGACCATAATCTGTGCGTATCAAATTTATAAAGGTGCACACAATGGTAAACAATCATTCGAGTAATTTTTCACGCAAGTAGAAGTAGCTTCGATTCAAAATTTTTGCAACTTCTGAATTCGAAGTCTCCCCCCCCCCCCCCCCTCTCTTTCGCCGCTAAGAGTTCTCCGAATTATAAGGCTAATACTTTGTGCTGCGTTATCGTAACAAATTTCCCATTTCGTTGGCTTCTTCGATTCGCCAAATTGTCTCGGCGTGCACTGTGACGGTCCGCGTTTCTAATTTTAAGCCCACCGAGTTTGGCGTGACATCAAGGCGATTTACACGCGTGCATTCGATACACCGTGTTCGCGTACCCGGCCGTACGAACCCGCCGATTTCCTATTTCATCTTGCTCACGAATGTCCACTTGTCTGGCCATTATCTCGCGGCACGTGGTCGCCCGACTTCGTATCGCGGCCGTGACACTGCACTTAACCATCGACTGCTAGTTGTAACGATTTTCTGCGGTTACACTGTTCAACGGCGGCAAGAGGAAAGCTGCTGGTGGCGAAATATACGTACATTGTACTCCTTTTTTGTTTATCGATAACACTCTCGTGGCCTATTGCAACGTTTTCACGCGCACAGTGCCACCGTGTTACGAACGATATTGCACCGTGAGCCCACGTGTGCGTGTCGCGGCTTATTAAGGGGATATGGTGTTTTTAGCGTCATTTTTTAGCCCATCTTTGAGAGTTGAAAAAAAATGGAAACGCTGCTTCGGAGTAACTTTTTTGAGCACACGATTGCTAATAGTTTAACTGCATTATACATTTTTTTAAGTCTTGTTTTGCGCAGATATTGTCACGGATATGCACTTTGAATGTACTTGAAGAAAATGCAGAAAAATAAGTCGAATCTTTCAAAGTTCAGAAATACTCTCTTGATGAGAAGTATCCATGTCCCCATCGTGGTGAAAGAATTATTTTGTTTGTACGTTCGTATTAGACTGCACTATGGTCCTGCGTTTTCGTCGTAAATTATCAGTTTGGGTACACGTGCTAACGAGAGGAATGTTCTACTGATTTTGCGTTTGTTTAAAAATACATTGTACTGCACGGTGAGATCATTTTAATTTCTCTGAAATTCTCCCGTTACGAAATTACACGTTGTCAAAGCGATAACATCATTCCTAATTTCAATACCCAGTTCAGTACATGCCAATATTAAAATATTTAGGGATACAGTAGATTCATTGAATTTGTATTTTAGTGTGGAGTACAAATATATCAAGTGCACAAAAGTTTTATGCTATATGTGAAGTTACATGTATCCAATAAAAGAGACGAACGACGGGAGGAAGGATTAAAAAGGTAGATTCGGTGGAATGTAGATTAAAAGTGGCATAAGTAACATCTATCATCGCCGCAATGACACAACTATTTTAAAATAATTAATCGAATAAACGCTTCGCTCATTATTCATTCATTATTTAACTAATTATTTAACTAAACATTCAATTAGTCCACACATTCTTATCCACATCCGTGCTTTCTCTCAAAATAAATGCCGGCTTTCACGAATTAATACACTTTCGGGCTGTTATAATTATTATGGCATTTAATCTACTTAAATGCGAGCAAAAGTAGTTAAATGTAAATTCAATAGAACGATCATTAACATACATTAACAGTCCTATGCATTCTTTAATTTAATTAACATTAAATACGCGGTCCGATAACACGAAATTGAATGAAAGTATATATCACAATGCTACATTATCCAATAACACTTTACTAATTCGACCTAGCGGGTACAAAAACCATGGAAACTAAGCAAAAGGATTATAGGCAAAGTATACGTGGTACATTCAGACACGTTACCAATGAGCCATTTATTTCCCATTAACCTAATACTATTTTCGCTAGTACTTTTCCAGAACGTGCTTTTCGTACAGCATGTGGCAGCTTTTTCAAAGCTCTGCCGAGTTATTTTTACAGTCTATGCTGGATGGTAGGATATTTCTCGAATCCCGATGAATCTTGTGTCCCTTATCTCTACGCCCGAGCAATTTCATAAAATCTGCATAGTTTCATACGGACATTCAGCATAGTGAATTAGTTGGTCGATTTCTGTTTCGACGTGGCGATAGCGAATTTAATGTAACAGAGCCGATGTGCGCGAGATAGTTGACGATAGATCGAACTTAGGCGATTTTCTTATTGGCGGAACAATTAAAGCTGCTCCCGTTGGAAAGGGGTTTCGTTCGAAGAAAGACGGTGTTAAAAGGAGCCTTGCCTTTTTTTTCTTGAGCATCGAGGATGCTTCGACTTAAAGTGGTTACGCACGCACAGCCTATAAATATTCTTTAGCTGGACGTTGGGTTCTCGCGTTACAGCAGGACCACTTATTGAGCTAGCGGGGATAGATTGACGAAAACTTTAAATACGAGCACGATTGTTGGTGGCCTTGAATCATCGAGTTCACGGTTTGATTTCGGAGGAAAATTCTTCAGATTGGAACCATCCGCTCTGTTGCCCTGAATTCAAACGCCCGTTGAACGAGGGAATATGTATATATTCTGACAAAAGGGTTAATGTTCGCCACGTAGTTAACGATGAGCTGTCTGAATAAATTGCGGGTATCAAGATTGCTTTGACTTCACACCTTTTATTTCACGCAATGCAATACGAATATAAATTATCTGACGATTGAAACACATTCATTGGTGACTGTGTATCCGTCTATAACATGTAGTTATCATTTATTCTAGACAATGACTTGAATTGAAATTTGCATACTCGGCTCGTAGTGAACGTACGTTTATTAAAATTATCTCGAAATTTTATCATCCCAATACTTTTACGCGGACACGAATCATTAGATAGCTATTGCATATTGAAGATCTTATCATAGCTGGTCACGCCGCGTCACGTCTTCCTCCCGGAAACTAACAACGGAAGTGATCTTTGCTATTCTTGTTAAGCGATAATATTGTTGTCGGCTGTTTAAAATTGTCGAATACATTCCGTCCATAGAAATTTATAATGGAACACCGTTTATTTGCCATTCATGCCTTACAAGAATATGATTGACCGCTGCATAACATCCACCGGTACGGTACCGTTACTCATTATTTTTCTTTCATCGAATTACGTACGAATCTTGAATCGCCGACACCCGACCGTAGGATTTCGCCACTCAAACGGATTATCGCGTGGAGTGGACTTCAGTTTCGATATTCGGACGTAAACGGGCGTGCTTACATTTACATCTAGTTACTTTGACCTCCAGTATAAGGCTGATTTCATGCCGATTTCGCAGATAAAAGAACAGTCACGTTCTTTCGTCTCTGACCATTTTAGCTCGTCGCGTGGAATTACCATTCGAACGTCCGTCTAGACGAGCCAGTCCGCCTCTCGATAGTCTTTAAATCTTGGCCTGCAGTTTCTCTTTACTAAAGGATCTTTTTTTCACAAGTACATACTATCAATCTATTTAGTATCCAATAATATCTATGAGGTCGATTTAGTTTTACATTAACGACGACACTCCTTTAACATTTCCTATTATTCTTTTTATAACATCGACTTTTAAACTTGTATTTGGTAGTCCGATTCTTGATCTTACGGTGATACTTGGCTGTTTATTTTTTATTGCCTTCGCGAGATATTTGTTAATAATTCTCGAGGTTATTATAAAATACCTGACAACAAAAATCGGATGATAATATTTGTTGACGTGTATTAAATTCAGTTGCACGATTATATATTGTGTGACATTAGATATCCGAACTTCTAAATTAATAATTAATTATGTTTGCGTCAGATTTCAATATTTGTGCTATTTTCTGTAGAAGGTTTAAATATTTGGGCTATTTTCTGTAGCAGGTTTAAATACGTGTACGTTACTGGGCAACCTGCGCATGCACACAATTTTTACTCACAAAAGAATAGATGAAGAACGAAATGTCATTTTTGGAATGGAATCGATATTATCGATATGAGAAATGATTATTACATTTATTGTATTTTATTTCCATACATTTTAGCCTTCGTTTAATAATAATACCGATCTCCGGTATTAAATCATTTCCATGATTCCATTCATGCTTTCCTCTTTATATTCATTAATACCAAAACGCCGGACCATTGTGCAAATTCGATGCACGCCCCTCCGAATGCTATTCGTGAAAAAAAAAAATTCGTGGATATAATAATTTATTGAAGAATTGATACAAAATAAAATATACATTAACATCAATCGGCTATTTATTATCGACCAACCTAATGACTTTGATTCGGAATTTTTCGTCCGGTTTGCGCGAGTTCTGCCACACATTCCTTCTTTTATAAGCCACGAGAGAAACTTTTTGCATCTTACAGACGGGCTCGCCTATCGGTCGGCTGAATAATTCACGACGCGACCGACAAAAGCAATTTTCTCACTTCCTCGCGGTGAATAAATAATACTTAATTCAATGAAACAGGCGTAGTTAATGATTAAAAGTGCCACGCGTCTTCACGCGTATACGTTATCATCCGTGCAATATCTTTCTCGTCAATTGTGCATGTGAAAACCTCGTACTTTTTAGAACCTCCTTTCCAAATACTCTTGCACAGTTCGTGCGAAAAGTTCCCGGACTGATTCGGGGGAAACATAAATTTCACAAACAAACAAATTTTGTCGATTTAATTGCCTGTGCACGCTCCTCTTTTTACACAGTCTGCAGTATTACGAAGATCCTTGAAATTCTCCAGGGAAATCTATCTTTCAGACAGCTTTTAGACAGGTTGTAACCGTATGAATTTATCATTGATTTTCGGAAGTGGAGGTAGAAGTTAAATCTGACGAAAGTTAAATCTGTCGCTGTAAAACTTTTGTTTTCTGCTGTTTGGCTAGAAATTAGCTCCCGCTCGCCGATATTTGTATCGGTGCTTGGTTCTTTTCGCGGCTAGATGCCAGACTTTAGTCTGAATTGCGGCATACATTGCGCTCTATAAATGAAATAAAGCGCAAGCAAAAAATGACAATGGTTTAATAAGATATGGGGAAGATGATAACACGCGTTGTTACATGTAAAGCGTGTTTAGTATTTTTGCAAGAAAGCTATTCCAGGTAGATTCAGGGCAAACTTTTGTACATACAAATTTTTCGTTCTCGTCTTTTTATAGTCCACGTTAGTCAGAAAAATTGTCTAACGCTAGAAAACTCAGCCGATATCAAATGTCCTGGGCATACGTTAAATGCACGTTCGTATTACGCGGTCGATTGGTTTTTTTTTACATTTAACGAGCGCACTTTTGCAATCGATTCTTATCGAGACAATTTGTGTTCGTAAGGTTTCACGATTGTATAGATCGTCTGTTCGAATGGATGCATAGGTAGGACGGATTTAAACATAATACACTGCGAACAATTTCAGGTGTTCAGTAAGTTCGCTAATAGATCACTAGCGTAACTGGCCGACAGTTTTCGACTGAAAAAATTAGCGGAGGCTGCTATTTTTAGGTCAAGAATTCGGGATTCAGTTCGGATAATGTTCCGCCTATTTCTTTGTCTATTTATCGAATATTATACCTTTTTCAATTTTAGTTTTCGAACATGTAATCCGGCTCTTTCGATTCTGAAATGATCGATTTATTGTTTCTCGCGCTCGAATTATTGAAGTTGTTGGTTCTTAAAAGAGGAAAGTGTTATAGGAATTCGGGGAAGATTTACTTTTCGATTCTCTCATTTTATCCGAGCGTGTAGAACAAACAGAGGATGAAAAGCTTGGAATAAATTGGCGGAGATAAGAGGGGAAGATAAAATGCGAAATTTGTTGATAAGGTTTAACCTGTCGAATGCGTCAATCCTGTTACGCAAGACCAGACTTGCTGTCCTGTTTGCAGAAGTTTATTACAGAAAGTAGGTCATGCAATATAAAATGAGTTTCCCCCGACAACTTTTGCAAATGTATTACTTGCGAGAAAAACGAAGTACCTGTTATATTTTAAAAACCGTAAAATGCATTAAATTGTAAATTACGAAATTACGAAAACCTACGTTCACGTACGTATTTAAGTATTGCAGAGACTTTCCCGTTATTACAGATTGTACGAATTAATGCAAATTTTATTGACACAAGTGACGAAAAAAGATATGTTGGCTAAATTTAATGGGAATGATTTACATAAAAAAAATCATGCGACCATAATCCTTTATCTTCTTTTCTTTTGTTTATTTCATTTATGGCCGCATGTGTGCGATACAGACGGGGAATCTATTATACATTCATCACTTCGGAACGCATGAAACGGATGTACGAATGTTTGTTAAAAAAAATTCCCGCTTAACCGTTGAACCGATTGCCATACGATTTGAAAGGAAAATGAGGTTCCATTTGTAGAGTGGTACATGTTGGAAATATTTCTCGTAGCTCGCCCGATACTTATCGGGCATGCAAACATTTCTTCCAAAAATTTTGTTCCACACATTGAAGTAGATTACAGTAAACTAACTAAACGAATGCGCACAGTATCGCGTAGAATTGTAACAAGTTGATGGTAATAATCTTGCAAAATTATAATAATGTCGTATTTCATAAAAATTATTACAATACTATTTACATGTAAATACAAACCAAACGAAAGAATATACAAGGAGAAAGATTAATTCTTTGCAATAGACGTAATCAAATTTACTACTAACAATTTTGTTAACGGCAATAACTAAAAACAAAAACGATATTCATGGAAATCCTCATTTTTGGTGAATCAATATCTACATAAAATGCTAAGGAAATTATTGTTCAATGAATTATTACTATCGAGTTGTTATTATATCTAATACTTTGCACTCGATAAATTGACCGCCTCGCTATAAGTGTGCGTAAAAGAAGATAGTATACTGTGCAAAATAGCTACCCTGCGCTATAATTAAATTACTTGAAACTTGGTGAAATTTGACCAAATCTATTATCTGTGCTGCTCGCGAAAAGATTGTGTAAAATCTTGTTTTTAAACAAATGAACGGAGCGTAGCGTGTTTCCGTACCGTGCAAAGTCGCGGAGCAAGAAAGTCGTGTTCAGTGGGTACATATCCCGTAGTCGCGTTGCAAGGCACGTTTGAGTATTATTCGTCGAAGGCAACGATGCAGGCGTGCACCGAGTGCAAGGTATATCGTCGGTGCTTTCTTACTTCTTGTTCTCATGGTACGTACACGCCGTCTTTAAGCCCGGAATAGATTTAGGAAGCGTCGAGCTATGCAACGAAGCTTTGCCAAGTCTCTTGGTACATGAATGAGTTAGTTGCATGTGCGTACACGTGCTGCGCTAATTTATAGCATCGCGACGAATGGAGCAGCTCTCCGAGCCGCGAAAATTGCAGATCCTACAGGATCGTCGTAGCGAAACGTTTCGGTGGCTCGTGAACAGTAGTTTCGATGATTTTGCATTTCGTATAGCGCGAGGCTGAAATTCGTTGGCTCTCAGTTGTATTTAACGAATATTATCTTTATTTCGCGTAAACATTTATTTGCTTGTTTTTTTCTTGTTAATACGAAGCCTAACCGATTATGATGGCTGTATATGCGTTTAAAACTTAGACGCGAATATTGTTTTCGCTTTGAGATGGCTAGGAATAATTCGAACGGAATGCGAACTATACCGATAAGGATATAGATATGTAAGATAATTGATTTTTACATGGGAGAAGGGGTATATATGGAAAATTAAATGCGCCCGGATTGAAGCGATTAAAAAAACTGTGCAGCAAAACAGTCGGCTGTATCTTTTCTGTACGAACTTGAGGTTCGAAAATTTTCCAACAAAAGTCGTGCACCACATACCGGGTCGTCGAACTCGTCTCGTTACCCCTGCCATTTGATGAAAGAAAGTGCAATACATACCATTGAAAAGAGCACAGGTGACCTTCGTCTGACCTTAACACATTCATCCAAGCAGATTTCTACCTGATCATTACGATTACCCCCTCCAACAAGTGCATTCTTGCCAAAAGCATTTCTTTCTACAACGGTGTATTTTTCAAACTATTTTCATTAACATGTAAACCATAGAGCACTCTACACTTACATATATTATCATAAATTAATGGAGTATATTCTTAAATCATTTTTAAACAGCAGAACAACATTATGAAAAGAATATTCTTTAAACGAAAATGTATCTGCCAAACTATTTTCTAAGTAATGGAATACATGGTTAAATAATTTTCTGAGCAATATCGATTGATTTCAGTACATTTGGAAACACCGAAAGTATATATGTATAGGCGGAAGCGATGGTGAAACTAAGATATACGAAATGCTGGCACTGGAGGAATTCGTCAGAACAATTGCTCGCTGCAAAAGCACACGTATCGAAGCCATCGCCACTCCAGAAAAGCATTCGCTAATCTTAGGCGAGAACGCAGTCATTCAGTTTCAGGCACAGAATAGAGCGGGCAAAGGGAGCTTTGTCGTCTGCATCGTAGAACGCAAGGAATTGCTGTGCCTCGGTGAATGCTATCCAGAATGAAAGTTTCGGGATCGGCCAACTGCTCGGGAATTACCGCTATAAAACCATGCTTTTGTACCGTCCGTTCCGTGGAAAAGCATTCACCTGAGAATTTCTTCACGGCGAACCTTTTGAATGCGTTCACCTGTGCGACACTTTTCAAAGAAACTCCCTTCTGTCTGCGAACATTAGCGTACTCTGCCGCTGCAATTTATAACGACAATATTATTATTATTCATGCGTAAATACCGCTCGTGATTTCGATATAACGAAGAAAAAGGTGCTAAAGTGCTTGGCGAAGTATGTAGTAGGAAATATTTTGTTAATACAACCCTGCCAAGCGAATCTTCTGCGAAACACGACCATTTTAGTTTGTATCAGTCACACTCTACCCCTGTTCTATTGCACACCTGTACTTACACGGCATCCTTGTTTACAGTTTAATTAATATAACATAGCTCTAAATTATTCGTAAACCTTCGTTTAACTAACCCTGTCTAGATATCTGTATAACCTGTTTCACGAAAAAGTCTGTACCATTAATTCCACGAAAATGTTCGTACCATTGATTTCTATGCAATATAATGTGTGTAAGGAGGAACGAAACAGATTGTTCCCGGATATTTCCACCGTATGAACCGGGATTTCCAGAAAGCTTCATCGTCAGCAGCTTTTAGAAGAGGGTGATTTTTCTTTGTTTTTCAGAGGAGGAACCGTTGGAAAATAACAGGACGAACGGGAATCACTCGGCAGGTTCCCGAGGGAGTCCCGTGATTTCAAGCACGCGAGTAACGCCGCCCTCGGCGAGTGCAAACTCTGCACACCTGACCGCCCTTCACTCCACGTCGCATCATCATCTCCCTCATAATCAGCAACACCAACAGCAACCCACGCCGCCACAGCCACAACCAGAGCCACAGCCACAGCCACAGTCACAATTACAACAACAGCAACAACAACAGCAACAACAGCAACAGCATCACCATCATCATCACAATAATCACAACAGCACGCATAATCCTTACGTGGAAAATCACAATTCGAATCATACGCAACCGAACTCTGGTAACCTCGTCGTCGACGTTGAACCGAGCCACGATAATAAGAAGCATCGGAACGGGTAAGATTAATGGACATTTTTTATTTAACTTTTATTAAATCGTTAATGATTCTTTAAGTAGTGGAATTATTTTATCGATGTGTGAGGCGAAACGATGACGGGTGTAATTTGTAAGAAATTTATAAATACGCTTTTTGGGATGCCTGGAGATCGAGTGAATTTTAGGAGCGTTGTGGAGTACTATTTTTTAGCGTTATGTAATAATTGATAGGAATGCTGTTTCATATTTTTTAACATTTCCTTATTTAACATATACGTGCGCAAACAAAAATTGGTGTATCATTGACTCGGATGGCTTGCTGGCCGGGTGTAGGAACAGTATTTTCCATTTTCCTTCTTTTCTCTTCTTTTTTCTTTTAGCGTAAATGTACTTTTTTCGTTACTTATTTTAAGTGCTACGAATATAAGTAGGATGATAAGTAGGGCTTAGAAATAAATATGTTACAATACTTGCTCTGGTTCATCGAGGTTCCGTTCCGCGAGGATTAAAATGGAATTTGAATTTCTGGTTAGTCGCACTGCTTGTTCTACAAGGAATTAAAGTACGATTTAACTGCGTATAGTGTACTGAAGACAGGGCAAAGAGTGATAATTAATGACAAAGAATGCAGAAGTGAGGTGAATCGATTGAAAATCATTCGTCCGATCTAGTAAATACAATTCGTTGTGACTTCGCCGTGAACTATTCCTGAAATGTGATTACAATCATGAGTCCACTTCATTTATGCAATACTTCATTTAAATAGAGACCCAAAGTTGATTCGATTTAAACAACTTTGAAAACTGAGTTACCTGCTTGTTGCAATTTGTCATATACCCTAACATACTTTCTGCTAATTGTACATTTAGTGACCTATACGTATGCATAATTAATATAATTACGAATTACATAATCAATGCATATCGAACTTTGTTCGAAACTCAATACCTTTGACTTTTCTTTAACAAGTATTATAACATATAGCTATTTTATAAAATATTACGTTACTGAAATCCATTGCCTTTAGATTTCGGATCGATATCACGAGTTAGCAAAAATTCGCTCATTATACTTCAATAAAACGATACACAAGTTCACACAACATTAATGCTCGAAATCTCATTTTATTTTTAATACTATTCAGGAATCAGTTTTCCATCCTTTTGATTTTCTGAACTTACCTTTGATGTTCCAATTCCTCCTTTATCCCCCCTCAATTCACCACCCCCCTCTCTCATAAATCGAACTCCCGAGACCCTACAAACTACTAATACGATCGCTGTATATTACTGCCAGTTTACGATACATTTAATCTTGAAGCATCGATAGACTTTCCATTTCGTAGCAGCAAAGTATCAGCAAATCGTGACAAACTTTTGCGCCGAATCCCAAATTTATTCCTCACGCATCCAACTTCTTCTCTCGTTCGTTCACGAAATTTATTTCTGCGTCCAATGTTGTTGTCTCTTTTCTTCGCACAATCGTTCCACCCCTTTGGCCCTCCGACGTTCGCGTACATTCTTCCCCATCACGCTCGCAGTCTGCAATTCTTTGCATTTTCATTCTGGTCCGTGGCTTTTTCCCGTCTTCCTTCTGCCGCCGATATGTCAGCCTGTTGCTTCACGGCCTCTCCCTCTCCGTCTTCGCTGTTTTCTCTTTTCTCGATGCACGGGCAGCAGCGTCGAGGCAAGAGAGTCTGCCTGCTACCCATTCACGCGGTGCACGTGTCCAGGGTGAATGGCACGTGTACAGTGCGTCACTTACAACGTCGCGTTACATACCGTGAGACCGAGACGAGTCTGAGTACGACCGTATGATTAGTGCGTACGGATAACTACTTGCTCGTACCTATGCGTATGTACAGTGGCCGGTGAAATTATTGTATGTATATATATATACATACATACAATAATTATATATATATATATATATATACATATATATATTTGTATTTGTGTAGAAGTAAAATCAGAATATCGGGAATTTCATTTTGGAGCGTTTTTAAAGAAGTATTTTTGTCCATCAAAGGTATACAATGAAAATTAGATTTAGTTTGCGTAATTGGAAAGGGCTCATTGTTCTATTGTGCAGATGGCTCTAATAATTTCATACACTGTACGCATAGAGGTGTACGAGATCAATGGAGTTCCATTGAATTGCTGGTGTGGTTTGAAATTTTCGATGCTCCTTTGGTTGGATATTTTTATACAGATGTTTGTATGCATATATAAATATCTGTACCGTGGTTCGACGTGCCGATTTGAGAAGAACGTATTGCTACGGAATCGAAGGGGTGTATTTGATTATCGGCGAGCTTGTGGTGTATGAAGTATGTCACAGTGGTTTGTTTCAATATGTTTGCACATTTACTTTATACGTTATTAAAGAAGATGCGAATGTTTGGGAAATTCTATTCCGTTGGAATAGTTTATACTTGGATAATATTATCAGCGATGACTTTCTATTTTCTTTTATTGGCAAGGTTTATTCTGTTGTTATTCTGTTATTCTGTCCGAGTGATCGTCCCGAATAACTTGTAACTTATACGTTCAATCAAAGATTCGTAAATACCGAAGTTGCAGGGTATCGTGAAGGGCATTGCGCGATGTACATGACTTTTTTACACGTGGATTCGTTTAGGAGATTTGAAGATCGACTTAAGTTTTTTCTATGAAATGTACTGTATTTTTTACGACACGTCGAAAGAGCATTAATTTCCAAATGAAAAGGTATTCAACATTGTTTGTCCTAAAACGAATAATTAATAAAGTTATTCGAGATGATCAAGGAACATGGTTCATCCTGTATATATATTTAACTTATTTGTCACAAATATCCGAAATTGATTGATGACTGATCGATTATGTATCGATCTGTCAGTAACCATCGTATACCGAGAACGAGTCACGCTGTTGTGAACTTGCAAGGAAGTGTCGCAAGAGTGATATACATACGCATTCGCAGAGCCGGCTCATGCCAACGCGTTACGCGAGTCGCTTTGAAGATGTACGACAAATTAGAAGTATTCGAGCATTGAACGTAATTTATGCATTCTCGTGCAATAAAATGATACACTACGAGCGATATTTTAACGCAATGCCGTGAGCTGTGTTCTTGCTTTTATTTATGAGTTAGTTGCCGGGTCGTTGAAATCAATCTGTCGTCGCTATGGCGGTTCGAAAAATGTACGAAATACAAAACATACGATACAATGTACGAAACGCGAAATGAAATATACGTTTGTCTATTTTAGGCCGTGCGTGATCCGATCTGGCACGAGAGAAGTGCACAACAAATTGGAGAAGAATCGAAGAGCGCACCTCAAGGAATGCTTCGAATTGTTGAAGAGACAGCTACCATCGCAGGAGGAGAAAAAGTCATCGAACCTTTCGATTCTTCACGCAGCAATTAGGTATATACAGGTATGAAAAATAATATTACAATTATTATTATACGACGAACAGTAGCACGAGGAAGGCCCGAATCTGAATTTTTGCGAATGATGCTCGCGATTGAATTCGATGGAACATTTAATTTGCTAAATATTATGTATTATCCGGCACGTAAACGCATTCTTGAAAGTTGGTTACTGAGAATGTAATAGAAATGTGCAAAAATGTTGATACTGCATTCTGCAAATAACTCGGTTGGCCCACCGTAAACTTATCTCCAGACCCATGGCTCTCGAGTAAAAAAGTAACAGCCAATTGGTATATCGTCTGCGAGATAAAAAAAAAACATCTCTTAGACTTCTTTAATCTTCGTCCGATGTGTACGTGTACGATTTCGTTAATTGTGCGTTCGATGGACGTTTCATTTTATCGACAACCTCTAAGCTCCATTTCGTTTCACGGTGCCACGTTATGTGTATGTATGCATATCATTCTTTCAAGGCAATCATTCTAGCTAACCTTCCCCTGAAAGGCTAACTTATAAAATGTGCGATTTCATCAATTCTTTTCATTAATTTCATTAATGCGGTTTGCATGCGCAGAAACAGTTTGAGCCGCGATTATGCCCACTGGTTGCCAACATGTAGCAATTATTAATCGCGACAGCTCGCGCGATTAGGCTCGCACGCCAAACGCGTTCCAATCGCAAAGAAATGCTAATTGCGCTTCTCATTATGCCAGAATCATTAATGCTGTCACGGCTAAGATGTTTGATCTAACGTGGAATAAGACATTGCCCACGGTGATACTGTGCAACGATATACGGTCGTGGCACTTGAATATGAAAATCGATGCAACTCACCCGTCCGATACATTTTACATTTCCCGAATTATAACAATAATGGTAATGCGAAAACTTCTTCTGTACGATCAGGAATTTATACAAGAATCGTAATTGTTTGTCCTTTCATTGTAACCTTTTGTACATAAGATACAGCCCAATTAATCTTCGTTCGGTTAATCGCTTCGGACAATATATTACGTTTCGCGAATTGACGTATCAGTGCGTTTATGTAATATACGCCACGACAGTAAATAGCAATTAATTGACCGTAGATAATGGAGAATGGTGATACTAATCGGTATACAAGTACATCAACTACTGTATCGATAGTAACGATTACATAAAACATTATATATACTTTGTTATTCTGGGATGGATAGTTACCTCCGCCCCGATAGCAGAATTGAATCTGCTAAAGGAGGCGCTTCGCTTCAAATTATTCGTACCCACAAGTCTCTCGGTTACCGTAATTGTACAGCAAGTAGCAGTACGATGGGACCAGGGTAACGAAGCAATTACAAATGAATTTGAGTTATAGAAATTGATTTCGAACGTAAAGTATTGTTTGCCAGTGAGCATCGAAAATTAATGGACTTGGACGCACAGGCATGTGACTTTGAAGTTACACATGGATTATAGAACGACCGGTACGGACGAATGTACCATGCTCTATCGTACTTCTGTATTTTTCTTCTTCTTTTTTTCTTTTTTGTTCTATTTCAGACGAGTTACGAAACGGACATTAACTCTACGTGCGACGACCAGAGGATCGCGCAAATACGCGTCCCCGCGAAGGTCGACCACACCTCCTCCTTTCCCTCCGTGATTCAACTCCTTCCCCCCTTCCCCAACCAGCAATCTTCTGACCTCTTCTCCACGTCTCTGCAGTCTGCCCTGGCGCTTCTCCCCCTCCGTCTTTCTCTTTATCATTCGGTCACCTCGCCCTTCCGCCTCACCCTCTCTCTCTCTTTTTTTCTCTCCTTCCATCCATTTTACTTTCTCCATCTCCTTCTCTGTACACGCGGGCTCTCGCTCTGCGAATGTCTCCCTTTTTACCTACTTTACTACACGATCTGTTTGTTTCCTTTCAAAGCGCACTCAGAATATGGTATCGCTTCGAGCCTATGCGCACCTACGTACACGTACACGCGCGTACGTGCAGAACCGGCGGATCATATTTCTTTTCCCTTTTCCATCTTTACGTTCATCTCTTTTTTTCGCCCAGAACACGTGCACTTGCAGTGCGCCGTTCCATACGTTTCGTCACAATCGTTTCTTCGCACGCACTTTGCAAGACGCGCTGAACTATCCAGTCAGCTCGCTCGTTTGTGCCACTCTTCGTAAATCGTGCCGGACCTATCCTAGAAGACACTCTGTTCCCCCATCCCGTCACGATTCTTCGTCGTGCTTCTACTTCGCCTCTTCTGCATCGATACTCCCACTCCTCGTCCCCTTCGCTTCTTGTCTCTTGCTCCTTTTTTCCCACCTCATGCTCGACCTTTCATTTTTTTTTATTCTTTTACTTCTGCTTGTATCCGTATACCATTTCGAATTTTCCCTTCAACCGCGTATACATTTCTCCTCCGGGCCGTCTCTTCTTCCTTTTTCTTTCCACCGTCCCTGGTCCGGCGCCTGACTAGCATTGACCACCGTAATCTTCCATCTGCCTCGATCCTCGCGTTTCTCCCTCTAGGTCAACCTTTGCCCCCCTCCGCCAAGTCGGACGTTCTCTTTCCTACCCGGGTCCGCCGCGTCGCTTTGCATCGTTTCACCTCTCCGTGCAATTTGTGCGTGTGCGTGACTCGGCTCTCCTCCACGTAGGAGCTGTACCTATATTGGCTCCACGTGACTCTGCGGCCATCGATGTCACGCCGCATGGCACGTACGGCACACGCTGCTATCCGAACTTTTATCGTGCGCCGCCATTGTTGGCGACTTCTAAGTGCGAATTGACATTACGCCTCGGCGTGACGAAATTGCGCGCCGACGCTCGCTGTATTATTCACGATCGAACGTAATTTCGCGAGATTACCGTTCCCCCGATTTCTGATCGCCGGATCGGCGCGGCGCGATTGCCGCGACGCGTCTCCAACGTTCCATGCCGTTATCGACTTGCAATCTTTCGCTTGCATATTTATAAACGAACCTCGCGGCGTATATCTTGCCCCGGCATTACGAGCATCGCAGCTCACAATAGAGAGCTGCTGGTTCTCTCGGTATTTTCGCGAAAATATCTGCCGAGATTCCGGTAAATACGGGCGGAAAAGTGAAACGCAACTTTTCCAGCGAAACGCTCCGTATTAAAAGTCCGCGGGAGTTTCAGGCGTGGCCGGCCGTCTTTCAGACGAGATCAAATATACCGCACGATTACCCGGCGCAATAATAACTTCGTGAGTAGCTGCCAGACTTTCAAGATCGTTTAGTAAGCCACTGTATTACACCGCGCGGGGGGGGGGGGGGGCACTACCAGCCAATGCAGGCGCGAACCGGGGTTATATCATTCCCGTTCTGAATACAAATGCGGAAAACAGCAAATTCGCCCGCTGGTCTCGTACGAATTCGTTTCGTTGAATTATCGCGTATCGAATTTCACTCGAGGCGCGAACGAGGGTTCAACCGATAAGCGTGCCACGCACAGAGCGTGAAGTACAATGTAATTATTGAAGCTCAAGTGGCCGCGATAGCGAGATGCTCGTCGAACGGGCCACGGCCAATAAGTATTCCGCGTAAAAGGGCACTTGGCGAGGAAGATACAGCGGAAACGAAGTTACAGGGAAGATATGGACGAAAGGGATCCGATAATCGGCCGCGAGCGCGACAACGCCTGGGTGGGGGGGGGGGGGGACGCGTTTAACTTGTCCTCCCTTGTCGTCGGTGCGCGAAAAGTCCGCCAGCCTCGACGTACGCACGAGGCCAATAAAATTGAACAAATTGCATGCACGTACGTCGCGGCACGGCACGATGCGGCAGATAGAGAAGATCCAGAAAGAAACAGATACGTTATTTGCGTGCGCCGCCTAGTCGCGCGGCTGATATTCTGTGTACGAATCTTGTTCGAGGCAGCTTACCCACGTGCTTATGAACAGCGCGTGCGTGTACTAATGCAACGGCCTTCGTGCACCTTACTCCTCACCTCCCTTTCACCGTCTCTTTTTAGTATCCCTATCCTTCTGTACGCGCGTCCGTGTATTTCTGCCCCCGTCTCTCCGTCTTGTTCGCAACGTGCACGTACATGTATATGTGCCCCTACTCCCGTTTCCTCCCCACTACATATGGATCGTATTGTGTTACCCTATCCTCGTTCCTCCGTTCTTTTTTTACATCTGCTACTTTGTTTATCGCAATTCAAGGTGCTCCGGCCCGCTCCTCGTCTAATTAATTATTTGCGTGCAAAATTTGCCTGCGATCTCGGTCGTCTGTTTTCCGTCTACGTTTTTCTTTTCCCTGCGCGAGTACATCGCTCTCCTTGCCCTCCCTCTCCCATGTTTCTACCACGTGTACTTACCTGTACGTAGCGATATCGGTGCGCTCGCTTGCGCCACGCCTGTATCGCTGGCACTCGCTGTCACGTGCATTCCTTTGCGAAACGTTTCTGCCGGTGCTGAATCGAGCGCTTATCGCGTTTCGAGAGGTTCGTTCCTTTTTTTTTTTTTTTTTGATTCAAAGGTTCGTGTTACGCGACGAAACAAACATTTGCAAGTAATTCAATGAAAAGGCGAAGCTGACGAGCGAAATTTCTCGTACCCTCCATTCGTTTGCATCAAGTTTTCTCTGAAATGTTTCAAAGCTGAAGGAAATTATATTCTTGGCAACTCCATATTGCACTTATTGTGTGCGCAGTTATTCACAAGACGTGCAACTTCGATTTGGTAGACTTGTTGTGTCGCTGATAGTGAAGATCCCCGTAGTGGTTGATAGATTAAGCAAAAGAAGAAAAAGAAAGAAGGAAGAGTAAAGAGAAGTCGACTGTTCGAAGAGTCGCTGTCGCGGTATTTTGTTGGGGCGTCTGGGATGATACAAAAGTTTCGACATCGAAAAGGAAGAATTGTTCTGGTAGAAATACACAGGAAATTTGAACAGATACTTTTTTCCCTTCTAAATTGCTGAAATTTGTACTCACTCTTTATCGTGAATAATCATCGTTTATATGAACGAAGTACTTATATCTTTTTGCGCAGGACTCCAAAAATTGAGAGCTAATTAAAATGTTGAACAAACTGCACCCCTTTTTATTATCGAGTGTTCCGTTGTTCCTCCTTTAATGAGTCGGATTTTGTTACAGACGCTGAAAAGGAAGGAGCGAGATTACGAGCATGAGATGGAAAGGCTTGCGAGGGAGAAAATCGCCGCCCAGCAAAGATTATTAGCTCTGAAGAAAGAACTTGCGGCTACTTGGGATCACATTGATTTTAATACTCTTTTACCGGAACAGAATTCGGTCACCGATGTGACAGCCACGAGATGTGGTAAGTTACATAAGTGTATCTACGTCGCAGCATTAAAGACCATTAAAATTAGAACAAACAGTCGTGAAAAACTTTGTTTCATCCGAACACATTTTTCCAATATTCTCCTGAACGAACGAAAGACCAACGATACAGGAACGATATACGAAAATAATCAAATTATTTTTTGGTCCCCACGTTAATATCGTATAGCGTTTATTATAACAAATCACATCAATTTTAAACCCGTTGCAGTATATATTTCATCACTTATCGCAATCATTTAACAAAATTAAGAATTGACAAACGTTAGAATTTTTCAATTCCTGGGAACGCAATAAATACTAAAAACTACAAAACAAAACCGACGAATAATAAAAAAAAAAAAACGGTCCCGGATACAATTTAAGTCGGGTTGTGATCGACGCCATCCCCACGTGTTAAAGTTTCAGAAAACATGGAGGTCGACGTGACTGGGCTCGCTAGGGGTGGAACGAGGTATAGCAGTACCAGTAGTCTCAGTAGTGCAGCCACAGCCAGTTCACCGCAGACGCTTCAAACGACCAGCACTACTTCCAACATTCACAATCAGGTTGCTACGGCGGCTGTCTGTCAGACACAGGGCATGAACCTTGCGTCGAGTTCCAGGGAAAGTCCACCTGCAAGTTCGAGTCCTGGAACGTCTGCACCTAGCATTCCCACTCCGGCGCAGGTACTTACTTTAACATCAATAGCCTTTGATTTCCACACAACTACCAGCCGCCTCGACGTAAGGCCAAAGAAAAATTCAACTTTCGGCCGTTGGCACAGACGGTTAAATTCCTCGCTCGCGATCCAACGAAGTAAGTTTCTTTTCTCGGGCTCGATTCCACGATCGGGTGAAAATTGAATTCTCGCTTCTTTCTTGTATAAAAGTGGTTAGCGATGGGTTTTCTGAGCCCCGGATTGTAGCCCACTTTTGGCACGAACATTGTCGTGGACTTTTGTTTTCGGTTGCGAGGAACGTATTCTTTTTAATTATGTTGAAAGGGGAAATAGATCGAGTGTATTTATGTAGAATGTCGTAAAATGGGCAGGTTCAATATTAATAGGTTGACGCTGCAATGATTTAAGCTTGGGAGGATTATTTGTTTGCCGAGCATCGAAATACCAATATACCAAATTGCACTTTTTGCACCATTGCGATTTATTATCTCTCGCGTACGGATTGAACACACCACACGTTTTCTACATCTCGTACAACATTACACCGAGCAGGCCCAAAAATAAGAATTTATTTAAACATTCCACGATGTATAGTCTACTTTGCACCGTTGCTACAACGTCCCCTTCAGGTTCTCAGCCATCCGCGTTTACTTCATTCGAGTTGTCTCGTTCGTAGCCCCGCCAGCCAGTTCTGCATCTTCTACACACCACGCGGCCCACTTACATACAAAATCGAACTCATTCAAACCGAACTAACGCTAAATCTCGGCTGACCGAACTTCGCGTGACACCTAAAAACGCAAACTCTTGTTCCAGGAGAAAGTCAACACCTCGCCAACGGGTATAGTGCAGCAGCCGCATCAGCTGCACCTGCCGATCAGTGCACAGATATTAAACACGAGTCAGGGCTTGCCCACGATCGTACCAACGCTTCAGCACATCGGGCCAAGCCTGAGGGTGATACCTGGTGACACGAGGCAGCTTCTGGTCACTCACACCGCCGGCAACGCGGAGTCCAGGCCGCTCACGTTAGCCGTGCAAAACTCGTCGGATCAATCGAGGCCGCTCATCGCTGTGCAATCGAACACTGGAAGTGAGCCAAGGCCCGTAGCGTTGGTCGTTCATTCGTCCACGGCCAACGACAACAGGGTAACGTTCGTGCATTCTAATCTGTCCAACAACGACAGGCCGTTGGCCCTAGCTGTGCAGTCGTCCGCTAATGACGTCAGGCCAGTTACATTTGTGCACTCGGCAAACGAGGGAAGGCCGTTAGTTCTCGCCGCTCATTCTCCTGCCCTGAATGTGTCGAGTGAGTAACATGGAAATATTGTTTACTACGCCGTGCAGTTGCGTGTTACCAGTCCTTATTTCAGTAAGGAAAGTCATTCTCTTTCAAAGTATCGGGGGGGTTCGTTTGTGTAACGCTGTTCGAGCCCATAGAGCTTTACCTGCGCAGGGTGTCTCACCTGATATTACCATATTGCAATAAAAGTTCAATGGCTTCGAGGGCGGGAGGGGTACATTCATAATCATTGCCGGTGGCATCGAGAAATTAGAACATTAATATTAACCCATGTATCGTGTTGTTTGTTAGTCGTTATTTCTGTTACGAATTTATTGGACGCGCAGTGTCGCTTTGAAAGGGTGACCCGTGTAGAGAATTCCGGTTGCCTTTCGGAAAGATCGACAGAACTGATCCTGTGAACTCGATCCTGTGATTATTTCGGATAGTGCAACAATTGCCACTTGTGCCTTCCAGATGCACAGACGAGGATAAGAACGGGAGATGCGCAGCCCACGCATAAAATGGTCGGAGGCGTGACTCTGGTAGGCGGAAATGGATCGGAGCTGACCAGACTTCCCGGTGGCGCAGAATTAAACATACTTCCGGCAAATGGTAATGCTTTATATTGAATATCTCTCGCTTCGTTTTGTATCCTGCAAGATATGGATACATAGACTTGACGGGTTAATTGCTCGATATATATTATTTTCTAGTACACCTGTTTACGTCAGCGCTGTTCACACTCCTGTAGTACGGTCCCTCATGCGCGTACTACCCCTTCGAATCGTTTCTTTCAGCTGAGTATAATCGGTCATATTAGGACAGCCTCCGATCATCGATTTAGGACCACTAAATAATGTTGAACATTACAGAAAAAAAAATGTACGCAAAATAGTTAACATAATTAAACATCAAACTTATCGAGCATTCTGATTGCCCGCACGAGGGTTAATGTCTCGTGCTCCTAATTCTAAGGATTTTACACGTTCCAACAAATGTTTGAATCCGTTCGAACGTTTCGGACTTTACGCAAAAGTTCGTAAGCAAATATTAATTTAAAGTTGAGAAAGTTTTAAATCGTTCCCGAGATAGAGCGTATCGTAACCCAAGTTCATTGCTATCAGTTTCCAGAATATCGATTTCGAATTAATCGAATCGCGACCGAGCAATTCAACATTTTGCACGACCGGGAAAGTTCACGAACTCTGTCGACTTTATGATTTGACTTAACGCCAGAGACTTTTCGAGGAAAGGAAATCGTGCCGTGGTTGCCACGTTTGGGGTCACGCGGTTTCCCCGACGCCGTAAATAGGCGTGAAATGAACTTAATCGAAGCTCGAGCAGCACTCTGGCCCTCGTGCGGGCACTGCTAATCTTTGTATTGCGAAATCGTGTCTTCCATACTTAGTAGAAGGGGTCCAATTCTAAAGACGATAGTGGGAAGGCGCCGCGGCTAAACGCGTTCGGTCTCTGCGTGCGAACGCGAAGGCCTCGTGTTCGAATCCACCCCAACACGTGATCCTCCCCCGTATCATTTTTCTTCGGCCTTAACGATGGCTATAATTTACATGCACCATATACCAAAGGCTAGGTCGCACTGTTGCGATTTTGTAATGACTTGGTGCAACATAAAAATTATTCATTAGCAGAGCGGTTCGTGCTTCGTGTGCGAATTGCTTTGAAAATGGCTGACAAAAACAAACTCTTTTAAATTTTGCTATATTAGAATACGAAAGGTTAGTCTTTATTCTCGTTTTTTTTTTTCGCTGGTGTTTTTGTTTTTGTAAAAAGCTGATGGCAATCGATGATTAATTTACAATCTTTCCACGAAAAATTCCGACTCAATTTCTGATTAATTAAATATTATACAGCTCCCGATGAACGATATTAATATATCTCGTTGCCGCACTATGTTCGCGTCAAAGCTAACAGCTTATTCTTATCAGGCTATACACATGTGCATATACTGCCGCTCACAGATCGTAGGACACGTCCTAAATCGTTAACATTAATTACATCTTCTTTTCGTCCGCGTGATCCTTCTTGTGGCACAAGCATCGTTTCTACTAATTCTTCGGAAAAATTCAATTTTCTGAAACAATTTCACTATTTAGCATTTCTCCATTCTTCTCGTAGAAAGTTTCGCAGCTTGTTCTTGAACTGAAAGTTATTCTAATACGCGTTGTACCGCGTTTAAAATATTTAAACGTCCGTTTCACTTCCCTGTACTAAACGAACATTGAACGTGTATCCGTAAATACGCGCAAGCAATGAAGCTCCATGTAATTTAAACGATGTCCACGATACGACGAGAATTTCTTTAAAACGGTGTAAATGTCTGACGATCCCCGAGCGGGGGTGTAAGTTGTCACGCCGATACGGAAGAACACAATATATCTTACCGTGCAATTACCGCTATGGGTTGCAGGATTGACGCTGAGCCACGCAGGAGTGTCGCTTCAAACCACAACAGGTAAACCAGGCTCGACAGTGATGCAGAACGCTCCGTCCACAGAGGGTATAGCTCACATCGTTGGTCCACACACACCCCTATCCGGCTTGACGCCGATCGTCACGCCGATGACCGTAGTCTCGCAAGGGAATCAAGTGACTGCTCATATCTTAGCCCCCTCTAGCCTTGCGGGTAAAATGATTACTACCCCTATTCTTAAATCCGTGGCACAGATGCCCATCGTGAACGCTCAGTATATCAATACCACTACGCTGGTGAAGCCTGTTGTTGTCGTCAGCTCACCGTCAACATCGACGTCCCAATCGACGACGGCTTCCAGTACACAACCTTCCTCGACCACACACTCGACCGTCTGACAGAATCAAAAGAAAGTGAAACTACCTTGAGAAATGGCCGCCGTCGTTAGGTGTATCGAATCACCGAGTCACAGAATGTACGATAGATCGGTGCCCCGCCAAGGCGTCCCCACGTTTCGTTATTATTCGATATGTTTCGTTTGTGTGGCAACGATCGCCGTGCAGAACCGTTTCGATGAATCGATGGGAACAGGAAACGTTAGACTGGCAGAATCGTTTAGAGGAGGCGTCACGCGAACGGGAACGGGAGCTATGCCCGCCATGCTATTCCCAACATCGAAGGAGGACTTTTTCCTATTCTTTTTTTGACACTTCACTTGCGTTCCTTCGTGTTTTCAATTTCGAATGTTTATGCTCTTCCAAAGAGTGAACCGACTGAGATGAGATGGTGTTGAAAATGCCGTGTTGCTTAACTTGTGCGATTGTGCATGGTACCTCGAATACTTCAGAGAAGTACTTACTTGCCGGAGTAAAATTCGCGGGGAAATTGAATAAAACGGGGAATACATTACGGAAATTTTATGTGATAAGGCAGCTCGATACAAGAATGATTTTGTTTATTTTCTTTTTCCCTTCCGTTGTACGAATGCAGCCGGGAGGAAGAATAGTATGCCGGTGTACGTGATGAGATTTCTCTATGTAAGTATTTGATATTTACAAGTTTTCAGAACTCTAAGGTCGATTATCTTGATCGATTGTTTTTGTCGTTTCAAACTGCAATCCCCGGAACGGGTGACATAATTGAAGAATCGTAAAGTTCGGTGTTACGCGATCTGTCAAGAATTTTTTTTTCCAGCGATGACTTTAATAATATATATATAATATATTTTCGTATATGTATAATATTGCGAATGAGTTCCATTGACAGATGGAAGGAAAAGAAAATTGACCGGGAATAATAGATTGTTCGAATGATTTTTAAATTGCTTGACCGTAGAGTATGACGGTTTCATACTGTTCGTCTCTGGTACCTTGTTGCAATTGAAGAAGTTCAGCAAAGAAGAAGCTAAACGACTGTGTTTAGAGAGTGATGTTAAATTAAACGAATTGTATGATAATATAAGATTGGTTTAAAATGTTTCAAATTGATCGAAATCTTGAAATTGGATGGATGATAAATATGCTTGTGCTTTTAAATTAATCATATATATTAAATAGTGGCTGTGGAGAAACGATTATCGTTTACGCCTGTTAATTTACTTTCGGGGATTAGATGGTAAATTGAACTTCCGTCGCGTAAAATTCACGCCAAGGAACACGAACGCGTTTTTTCTCTCTTTTACATATATATATATATATATATATATATATATATATATATTATATATATATGTGTGTATTTATACAAAAAAAAATATATATATATAGGGAATGTGCTCAAATATTTATTCGTTTTTATTTATTTTACAAAAAGAAAGCAACAATGAGCAAGAGTAAAAAACGTTCGCCTTGGCTTCTTAATTTTGATGTCTTTATCGGATTCATTTCGAGGGAACGCTCGCTTGTGACTTTCGACAAGAATGAAGAAAAGAAGAAAAGAATTACACGAAATATGTATGCGTATCTTTTTTGTTTTTTTAATTATTTAGTTCGGTTCCCGAAGAAGTGTGTACATACACGAACTCTCCTGTACGGGTCGCAGACAAAACATTATATTTAGCATAATATTTTGTTTCAAATGTTCGGACGAACAAACCGGGAGATCGATGAAGAAAAAACAAAAAAGGAAGCTTCTGATTCGTATTGCAAGTGAGAACCAGAATTAATGTATACATGTACTCGTTTACCGTACTATCTTAAATTGTCTTCTCTACGCGTAAGATAAGAAAAAGATTTACGTTTCGTCTTGCAATATTACGTTTTTTGAGCTTTCATTCGATATACTCGATGCGAGACCGTTAATGGTGGATTAATCAGTCCGGTAGAACGCACCACTTGGCCCACGACCAGCACGAACATATATTTGGTGATATTTCAATTACTTTCTAAATAAGTATGAGATCGTAGGCGTACATACTCTTATTTTTCGTCGTTCGAGATTTTCCCCTCTTGTTAGTGATTTAACGAAATTGATTGCAGAAGCGCAATTAGTATGCTCTCTCTCTCTCACGATCAGAAGTTTTTTTCAATTTTCAGGCCCCTTTAAAATTAAGCTCTTTCGAATATGTGCTTCTGTAATACAATTAACTTCCGTCTTCGTAAAAATGTTACAGTCAACGGTTAAAGAAAATTTTCATCCGAGATTTCACAATTGACGTTCAATGATAGACCCGAGATAAAATTCGAATTGCCACGGGCCAAAATATAAGCTTATCTATGTTAACTTCTCTTCTCTGATCGATTTACATATTTGGTTGTTCCCTTGATTTCGGAAAACGTCGGAAAGTATGAAACTCCTTTCTCTTCGTATTAACAGGTAATTTGTACCTGAATGAAAAATAACTTACCAATTCGC
The DNA here is from genome assembly GCA_948146005.1 of Nomada fucata. Taxonomy (NCBI): domain Eukaryota; kingdom Metazoa; phylum Arthropoda; class Insecta; order Hymenoptera; family Apidae; genus Nomada; species Nomada fucata. Next base: position 7,466,006 of record OX411275.1, on the reverse strand, counting down.
GAACGACGCGTCGAAAAGGAAAGTCAAACGCTTGAGAACGGTGTAATTCGTGTTTTTTTATAAGAGCGTGTGTGTGTATGTGCGAGCGTGCATGTGACTGTTAACGGTCTCATTCAGAATATCACGATTTGTACACTAGTATTATTATTAACTTGTATCTGCGTATACACACATATATATATATTTTTTTTTTATTTTTTAAATTATTTAATCAAAGGCTTTGGTCAGTCAGTTTACGCGCTGATTATGTAAGTATGTAATATGCATGCGCGCTGTATCTCTAAGATCTATTGAGGAAATTTCGTTAAAGGTTTTATTAAGTTATTGGATAGCGGGGAGCAATATCGTTTTCAGGGAAGTAGGATGCCCGAAATATCGCGAACACCGTATTTTATGGAACGGTGGGAAATGTTGGAAATGTCACCGGTTAGTCAAAATAATGAGCGACAAAATTAGCTTCGAATTGTGATTCTCTTTAGCTTGTGGTCCATCCCGACAGCTCGACAATTTACATCGCTACAATCATTTCAATCTCACGTTCTTCGCTCATTGACAAAATTATTTCGGTGAAGTACTGTTTTAGGTACTGCGATGGCGAAATGCGGGGTCGCTACTTCTACGAAACTAGTGGACCTTGTCGTTAACGCCTGTCGAATCAGTAAAGTTTCATTATATCGCAGTAATGAAAGAACAATTGTTCCTTGCATGCATCTGCATCTGATCGCAACTTTTTCCTCCCCAATTATCGTGGCGTGTCCCATGGACACGGTGACCTTTTCACGTTTCGAATCACGGCGAAAGTGCAGATCTTGTGAAGCTTGTGAAGCTTCGATCGTTCAATATTTTCGTCGAATCGCTTCCTTCCACGATCTCTTATACTCGATCGCTTCTTTCGTTTCGATTTTTCTCTTTCTCGATTCGACGTGCACGTCCGAACGCGTGTATTTTCTTTTTTTTTTTTTTTTTTTTTTTGTCAATTTCCTTTCAACGAAATCGATTCGATCAGTCGTCTATTACCGATAACGCGCACTCTACGGTCAACGTCGAGGTTTGCGTGAAAGAAAGAAAAAGTTAAAGAGAAAGAAAATTTAAAAGTCATGTCCTTGTGTGGTCTGTTGGTCACGCGGAGGGATGGTTCCAAGAGTTTGTTGCTAAATTAGAGAGAAGAAATTTAGCGGGGAAAGTTCCGGCTGGAATGATAAATCGTTTGGGAAGGAATAGAAAGAAACAAACAATCGAATTCGGCGCGCGCCCTAGTCATTTTCGTTCCCTCCTTATTGTTGTAATGCGACTGAACAATTGCTCCGCTGGGCTTTCGATTTGTGAGGGTCTATCTGCACGCATCAGTACCTTGTCTTTTCTATCTCGTGTAGCTTCGACAGACCCCAGAACGTTCAACAGTGAAACAGAGTTAATTCTATGTTTAAGATATGCCAACCTTTAACGGCATATAGTACTGATTAAAATAAACAACAAATGTTTTATAAAACGTGAGTCCAAGTTATTTCCGAGTTTTGACGCATGCTCGTTCGTTCGTGTTTATTCGGAAGCTTGTTGGGAAACGGAGGTACCTATATGGAATAGTAGTCGACGTAGAAAAATATCTTGGGCCCATATACATACATTAAACGTTTGGGGTTTTATTTTGTCGTGTATCGTGTGCCCCTAAAGTTGGAATATAATTTCTCTTTTTTATGTTCTCCGCTGAATTCGTTAGATTCAGGTCGTTAATATGTTAGAATTGTTATTTAAAAAAAGCAATGCTATGGGGGGGTTTCATTTTCGTTTCTTAAATTGGATCATATTGTTTGACCTGTTTAAGATAGGGGCCGAAGACGTTAATTAACTTTCTACAATGGCAAATCGTGTTATAGTTACGATATTGTGTGGCGGTACATTAAACCGTCTATACATAATGATCGAAAGTTAGATAGAGGGTGTCGACCATTTCACGCTGCGATCACTGTGTCATCTAGAAGTTCGATGAAATTGTTGATATTATAATTACGTATATAGCCTAATAGTAATCTGTGAGTAATATTCCGTTCCAGTTAATTCCTTGAAGTGACACGTTCTTCAGATTTTCGCTCTTACTATTTCGTCATTCGATCGAAAGAAATTCTGCGGAAAATTGTGCTTTCGCACCAGAGACAACGAGAGTAGAAGCATCATCTTGTCGACGTTAATTGTCAGTTTCAATCATTTCGATTCGGCATCCCAGATCTGTCGGACCTATGCACGATTTGTCATTTAAAGAAGAATTAATAAAAATTGCACGCGGTCTAATGGACTGGTGCACGTAAATGGACCCTGAACTCTTCATGCTTTCGTTTAGGCCCAAGCTTGCGAATCGTGCAATGGATGTATATAGTTGTACTAGATGTTTGGGGGCATTTTTTAACACGACACACAAGAGTGAACCACGGAAAGCGCAGACAAGGAATGTCAATTCGGTCGCCGGATGCGAAGCGGGTAGCCTTTAATATTTAAATTAATATATTTTACAATCTCTTATTTTCGTTTTATTTTCTATTATGGTCGCGGAAAAAGAAAGGATTTGATTTTTCAAGTTATTCCGCCGGCGAATTAATGCATGTGATCCCTCTAAACGAAATTTAGAGATGACGGATGGCGGAGGAGAACATTTTTCGAAGAAGACTTTTTAGATTAAATTTAAAATTTATACGAAATATACTCTCCTTGCGTTTGGCGAAAGAGGGGTGTAGAAAAAAAAGAAGCTGATGGCATAACGAATCAAAGCGAAATCGTATTTGCGTCTCTAATTGTATAATAGACGTAGAATAACGAGTACAGTGAGCGAGAGGGAGAGCGTGTACGCGCTTGTGTTTGCGTGTGTATGTGTGTGTGTGTGTGTGTGTGTGTGAGATAGAGAGAGAAAAAGAAGAAAAAGGACCTTTTGTTTTGTACATAGTGAAAGAAAAACGAAGAAAAAAAAATATCTCGTCGGTCAACGGGAACCCTGGGGAACAATCGGTCAACGGGGATGGAGGAGAAAGTAATAGAGAACGTGCGGGGAATCTATGTGTACATGAACAATGTGATATAAGTAATTAATAAAATTACTTAGCACTATAGCGTTTAAGCAAAAAGTAAAAAAGAAAAAAAAGAAAGAAGAATGTTGTTGAACCATTTACAGCGTAGACGTACGATGCTAACTATTATTTACTAACATCCTAGAACAAACCGTAAGGGACGTGTAACTTGTACATAGAATTACGATAAAGGAGGGAAAGGGAGACAGAGAGAATGAGAGAGTATGAGTAATAGAGTGGAAGAAATGGAAGAAAAAGTGTGCAAAAAAGATCACGAGATGTAATTATATATCGAGTACGAGGGTGAACAGAGTGTTGAAATGAAAACGATTCGGGGGCGAGTGGCGTGCGCGATATAGGGAGGGAGGAAAGGGATGCGGCGAAGAGTTTTGGATAAAGGAAGGCTGAAACTCCAGTGTGTCTTGTATATTCCTTATAATAATAGAGCCTGTAGATTATATTTCTCGCGTGAATGGTGCGACAGAGGCGCGACGAGAATAAAAATCATGTATGCCTGAGCGTTCTAGTAAGAGTGTTGTTGTTGTTGTAGTCTATGTCGAATTTTGTTATATGCCACCGTTGGTACATTATGAATACACGGTATATCTCGCGAACCTCTTCGGACGATTTGTTGCGTGTGCAAGAGGAAGGAATGCGGAATGACAGAGCGGGAGAGAAAGGCGGTAGACGGAGGAATAGTAATGCGAAAGATTATTGAGAAACGAGATAGAATGGGAGAGAGTGACACAAAGGGTCGCGCACCCAGCCACGTGCAAAACTTTTTGTTCTCAAAAAGAGTGCGACAAATTTCAATACAATCTATTACAATAAAAATGTAAGTGTGAAGCGTTGCCCAGTCCTCCTTGTATCCGCCTTGAACACAGATCTCTTATTTGATAATTCGATTTGATTACGACTTTCGTGGCGAGTAATTCGACTTATGTGGCCGCCAAGAGGAGCGGACGCTTCCGAGAAAACGTGGCGGCCTTTCAAATGAAAATTGGACCAAAATTCGGACTAGATGCGAAGGGGTACGAGTGATTATTGAATTTTAAATGAATTGTTTTAAAGCGTTCGCGGTCGCTGAACAATTGGAAAGGTTGTTTTATTGTTTTACCCAATATAGTGTATTTTCGTATTTATACGTGTATAAATTTAATGTAATATAACTCGATGTTAGACCAGACACATCAGCTACGTAATTATATCTTGAAGAATATTTAGAAGTTTAGAACGGGCTTTATTTGTTTCATTTAGTAATAAAATAAATTATCGCCGCTGTCAGATATACCTATGTAACTTTGGGTCCTCATTAGGAATCCACTTGTCGTACATGTTAATTGGAGAAGGACTTCAAAATACGACGGGGCTAAAGAATTTAGGCCTATTAATTGCAGGTGTAACGAGCATAGAAAAGAGGTTGTTGGGGGATGTATTGTACAGTACCATGAAATTCTATGAAAAAAAGGGAGGGATGAATATTGTGCGTGTATATACAGAGATTCGAAAATGTTTTTCTAAATAAGTTTAATGATATAAGGGAATATTTTTTCCTGGGGAAGAAGACAGTATTAAATTAGTTTGTAATTATTGGCGACGATGAAAATTCGATGATTGGAGTTCCTCAATTTCAATGAACCAAAGTCGATCGTACATGGTGCAATGATATCTTCGGCAATAAGATATGGTAATGTGAAACTATGAGTATATTAAATATTTTTTTGTTACCAAAGTCAACATTGGTAGAGCGTTCGTCGTATCCCTTCGCGTGTCACGTTTTTTTTAAATACAAAGATGCTATGAAAATGACTGTAGCCGAAGTATTTGTTTTAAACTTACTATTTTAGTATTCCAAATGATTCTTCATCATTATTAAATGATAGGAGGTAATTAAAAATTCAGGGGAATCTTTCTAATGACTCATTATTATGTACATAATGGTGAAGTGAAAATACGAAAGACAACAAAAGAGAATACGCGAACAAATAAGCAATGAATCATGTTCCCTGATACCGTGGCTATAATGCAATAATATTTCATATTTTTTGTATAAAAGTATACAAGATTATACTTTCTAAATTTTCAGGTTTTTCAACTTTCGCTTCGCAATTATGCCGTCTATTTAAGAACACCAAAATTGCATAGTGATTAAATTTAATATCGAAAGCGTTCATAGCGGATCTAATGCAATATCAACTGTGACTCAATTTACCTCGATGACCTGGTGGACAATCGCCTCTTCAGTTGTTGTTCCTTGTGGTACAGACAAGAAAAGATTAGATTTAGAAATAGATTCAATAAAGTGTAAATCGAAATTAAAGCTGTTGTTTAATCGCAAATCTACTCCAATCATCGTGTCCTGAAGCTTCACAATTTTCTAACATTCATTTCTGTCCACCTTCGTGCATTCATTTAAAACACCCCTACCTCTCACAAATTGTTTTGGTGCAATTCAAGTATAAACGAATGATATATGTATACATATGACACTAATGGTTTGCAGTCACGTTTATCGCAGGAATTGTCTTATATTATTACACGAGTTACTTCGGGACTATCTTTCTCATTCTGGCAATTTTATTGTTCTTGGGTTAAAAAATATACATCTCATATGTTGTACGCTCAAGTTCGTAAATAGTTGTACATCATTTATTGTCATTTACCAGAAAATAATGTTATTATCTAAGTTCTTATCGCTATCGATAGTTATAATTATATTCTTAGTTATAGTTATAATTATATATTCTAAACGGAAAGCAGAGTGTCAGTCACCGGTGACTGACACGGTCTAAACGGAATGCATAGCGGCAGTCGCCTGTGACTGACACGCTCTAAACACTATGCGCAGCAAGCGGAAAGTATAGTGTCAGTCACCGGTGACTGAACACGCTGAACCTAAAAATAGATCTCAACATTACTAAACATATAGCAAACAGGTATGCATAAAGCGCTTCACCACATGTCAACTAGGTTGCAAATAATACCTCGCGAAAATGCAACAAGGTTGTAACCAAGGCCTCGGGAAAATAGAAGGTAGGTGCAAATAACACCTCGCGAAAATGCAACAAAGTTGTAACCAATGCCTCGGGAAAATAGAAGGTAGTTGCAAATTGAGCCCTAAAGAAACGCAACAAAGCAACTAAAATTCTCGAGAAAAAGAAAATGCAACAAAGCTGCAAACAACGCCTCGTGAAACCGCAACAAACTTGCAAACCGGACTCTAAGAAAATTCAACAAAGTTGTAAATCGAGCTCTAAGAAAATTTAGCTAAGTTGCAAATCGAGCTCTAAGAAGATTCAACAAAGTTGCAAATCGAGCTCTAAGAAAATGCAACAAAGTTGCAAACAACGCCTCGCAAAAACGCAACAAAGTTGCAAACAACGCCTCGCGGGAACGTAACATAGTTGCAAAATTTTTGACAACATTGTAGCAAATTTTCTCAAAGAATTTTGCAACATTGTTGCGTTTTCGCGAGGCGTTGTTTGCAACATTGTTACATTTTTAGCGGTCGAGTTGCAACCTTGTTGCAAAATTTTCGACAACATTGTTGCAAATTTTTCTCCAAGAATTGTGCAACTTTGTTGCGTTTTCGCGAGGCGTCGTTTGCAACTTTGTTATGTTTTCTCGAGACGTTGTTTGCAACTTTGTTGCGTTTCCACGAGGCGTCATTTGCAACTTTGTTGCGTTTTCGCGAGGCGTTGTTTGCAACTTTGTTGCGTTTTCTTAGGGTTTGATTTGCAACTTTTTTGCGTTTTCGCGAGGCGTTGTTTGCAACTTCGTTGCGTTTTCTTAGGGCTTGATTTGCAACTTTTTTGCGTTTTCTGAGGGCTCAATTTGTTACCTTATTTCATTTTCGCGAGACATTTATTTGCATTCTGTTTTGCCTGGGTTACGCTATCGCGTTAGCCAGGCCTTAATACCTAGTGATATCGAATCAAAGGTCGACGATATAACTATCGATAGCGATAACAACTTAGATAATAATATTATTTTCTGGTAAATGACAATGAATGATGTACAACTATTTACGAACTTGAGCGTACAGTAATATGATATGTATATTTTTTAACCCAAAAACAATAAAGTTACCACAATGAAAAAGATAGCGCCGAAGTAACTCGTTTAATAACATAAGACAATTCCTGCGATAAACGTGTCTACAAACCATTAGTGTTATACGTATATATATTTTTTTTAATTCCCTGAAACAAAAAGAAACTAAAGAAGCACAGTTAACATTAGCAACACCTTCCTTCATTGACGTCTACAAATGCTCGGTGTCACACTTATTTAAATATGAAGCATTTACCTGGCGAACATAACACTGATGCCTAAGACTGATTAAAATGAACGAATGTACTTAACGAGGGAAAGGCGTGTAAAAATTGCCATGCAACTGTTACCACGCCATCGTCTTGAGTTCTCTGCTTGCAAATATCCTTCGCAAAAGGATTAGTTTCAAATGATTAAATTCGTTGTTTCTGTTTTTCTTTGTCTGCAAAAACCAATTTATTTTCACATCGCAAGTTTCTCGCTGACAAGCATCGTTACTTTACAGGGACAATACTTATCATCGTCCGTTGATCATCACTGTACACGCTATAAATGACAGTTTCGTGTCGGCGATAAGAAAACAATACAGAGAAAAGAAAACTTACAATAGCGGCTCGCATCGCGACGAACGTGAGTTTTCGCGTCGAATCGACCGATCCGAGCGGCGAAATAATCAGTTTATTCTCCGCTTCGTGTATCTATTTATTAAAAATATCCACTAATTCACATTGTGTGTATGCAACTGTATTGCGTGTCTGTCTGTCTGTGTGTACGTATGCGTGTACAACTGTTTGTATTACTGTTTCATTACTTTCAATTGGAGTGGACTATGACACCATCATTAATATTGTCCTCTATCTACGGGTTCAGACACCTCAAGCACGTAATTCTCAAAATATACAATATTCTCGTGTTCATCGTTTACAAAAGACTAGATTCATTCTTTCTAGACGCACCGGTAGAATTTTGAAATTTCTAACTAGAATCCTGAACATCTCACTCTCCTTCATCTTCTTCTTCTTGCGTTCTGTTCTTATTATCCGCGCTACGATTTTACCGTTTCTTCGCTAAACGTTTTATTCTTATTTTTCTTTTGTTTTTCGTTCTTGTTTCCCTTCTCTTTAATTCCTTGGTCGGTTACGCAGATCATCGTTCTTCTTTTCTTTTTCTTTTTTTTGCACGTGTCGCGTACGTGTACACATACATATACATATAGACTGAGTACATATAGCTATGCGTTTCACGAAGGAGTTATCTTTTGAACAATGATACGCCCACGCATCCTTGTCCCCGGCGATTTGCGACCAAAAGTCATGGATATCGTTCTACATATACGTGAGGAAATTTTTTTATCGCGATTTCAGTTGGAATCGTAAAGAAGTATGGTAAGAGAAAGGTAAGGGTTGTAGAACTGTTTCCTTGTCTCGAGTAATCAATGAATTTCGATTCGTAAGAATCGAAATTTTTTCATTGGTCCGTGGATTACTTTAATTCTGCGTGTGGAATTAAATTTGTTGAACTTTTAATGTACGATATTATATTCCTCTCGTATCTCTTTGCAAAAATAAAACAAACAGACAATGCAATTCTTTTGAATCACGCAGGTGAGTTTGAAACATTCGAAGCGATAAATGTATAGTTTGTAAAATAAAAGAATGTTCCATAATTTTACGGTTGAAAGAGTTAGGAGTACAAGTTGCATCTATTTATTCATCGTTAACTGCATATCGAAAATGCTTGCGCGAAATCAAATAAATGGGATATTAGTGTAAATGAATTTTTTAATAAGGACAAGAATACACTGTTAAAGTCCTGCGAACGTAACTGGATCCTGTTTGAGTAATATGGGGGGTCAATGGTATGATGCATCCATGACCTTTAGTCGTCACGATTACAGGCGGTTAATTGCAACGTAGCCCATACGAACAGAATCTTAATTGTGGCATTCTCGCTTGTGTGTGAAATAAAACACACTTATCGATACGAATGCCAAAATTATTCGTGTACACGCGTTGTTGTTATTGTTTATTCTTGTCCATCGGTAATTGTGAGGTAACTAACGATCAATATCCTTTGTACGATGTTACGAATTGAAAATGACGAGGTCGCATTGCAACAATGTTATCTTAAACATACGTAAGAGGTAATGGTAGAGTAGGTACAGTAAAGATAATAATAATGTACAGCAAAGTAAAATATAAACGAACAAAATATATTACTAATATATTTATATTTCTGTATTCTAAAGGTACTCTTAATTGCAGGTGTATGGCACGCCATACGTACATAAAGTTGAACAAATTATTGGAACCGAATTCTCGAATCTGTAACGGGCAATTTTTGTTTGATAAATTATTTGGTTGCTGTTAATCCATTTAATGGATAAATTGAATAAAAATGCCAACGGTATTACGTTTCCTTAGAAACGTATGTCGCTGCATTAGATTAGTTTAGGGAGTAAATTTATGATTCACACAAGTATGTTACTCGCAGGCAATATTGAAATTATATTTTTAGTTTAATTTAATTTTAATTTCGTAGAAACTTGTATGGGACATCTTACGATGCCAATCTCGGTACCATACCGTGGTCAATATACCATAATCGATGTACATACATGCTCGATGTATCATTATTAAGATTATAATAAATTTTCCGAATACCTGACAAATGATTTCCTCTTATCGTTAATACATTTGTAATGTACAGTCTACCCGAAATTCACAATTTATATCGTTAATCACGAATATCACACAGTTTATAGAAATTCCAATCGACCGATACCGTGAAATAGTTTCGCTCAAATTCGAGAATTGGTTCGACGACAATAGTTCACAAATGGCGACGAAGTGTATTAATATGTATATCGAAGATGGCGAATAAAATGCACATGCAAATAGTGCTCTATTTTAAATAAAATATATCATATGGAATGTCGAAAGAAAATTCTGCAGGAATTGTAACTAAACGTATACTAAATACTTTCAATAGTAAAATAATAATATACAGTAACAAAAAAGGTGTGTGTAAATATTTGTAAATATTGTAGAATGTTATGATTATCAATAAAACGAATGCGCGATGTTCATTGTTTTACCAAAAAAACATTTTGTGCGGTAAAGAACAAAATTTGTTTTCATTCAATTGACACGTTTGATGTAATCTGTAAGGAAATAACTCTGAAATGATACTTCATTAAACAATATGCAACAAAATATAAAGTAGGGTATAGTTGCATCTTCGATATACAATAAATTGCAAGTATCAAAACAAAAAAGATAAACACATTTTAGTTAAAAATACATCCATTTAAAAGAGCATACTGGTCTCTTGCTTCAATTAGCAACACAGTTTCATTTTACATAGAAAGGAATGAAGAAAATTGGTTAATAAAAGAGATTAATAGGAAGCAAATATATCAAAAAATGCATATTCGATTACTATACATATATATATTTCCTACATATGTAATTACTTTACAACGCAAAATTATACAACAAGTCCTCAGCTTCTTCCTTTCTTTCCATGCATTTAAATCTGTACCAATGGTATTTGAAAGACTGTAGAAGAATATTTGTATCTAGAAGTACAGTAATTGACATATAGTGATGAAAATAATCATCAAATTCAATAAAGATATATAAATATTTTTCCAAATCGGACAACGCGAAAACCCATTGCCAATTAAAAGATTGGTTTCATTCGAGGGACGGTGTTGCTAATTGAAAGAGATGTACAAAAAAAGTGTTATATATATATATTATAATTATAATACATGATCAAATAATCACTCTCGTGATTCTGTTAGTTTCTTCGTTGCCAAAATGGCCAGCGCCGATTAACTATCGTCTATTAATACACGAAACAATACGATTTGCCTTAAGCGATCTTCAAATGTTAGTCAAATATCGACGCTCGGTTAGTAAATTATTAATGAAATATTCCGTTACAAATTACGTAAACATGCAATAAAACAAACACCTTATTATGGTCGAAAGAAACAGCTGCGCTATTCTGTTCACGGTTCGCTTAACTAGGCTCGAACGGCAAGGCGTATCCCCTTATCACCTTTCCTCGCACTTTTCTTTCCTTCTTTCTACTACGCAGGGGTAAATTCCAATTACTATTACAGTAATAGTAATCCCAATGGGACCGCTACTCCCTCGGAGCGTACAGAATGAAAGAAGAGATTCTCGTGAATTGTTGTTCAAGCTTGAAGAAAGTCTTCCGTTACGTGAATTAGAGAATTCATAGAAAAAACCTGGAAGTTGCATTCATAGAAAATCGTCTACACGCTCGTTCGTGAATGAGACATAATGACTGGGCGTATTGTTCGCCGAAAATTTGAACTTTATATTACCGTCTGCCGAGGATGAATTTCTTAGAACGCGTTTTGGGAGCGACGTTTTTGATTATCCGATGAAACTGCTAGAAATGCTGAATTGCTAGGAATAATTTATCGGTCGCTACCCATTTTATGTATATATATACTTCTATATAATGTATTTATAGAAAGATTCTTTTCTTGACTCACATTAATTTGGCTCCGTTAATTAATTCCGATTAAACAGTTAGACTAACATATTATAATTTTGTTTGCCTTCTGAATAACACGATAAACAGATCTAATTTTTATGTAATGAAAGTTTCGAACAAACTCACGTATACATATATGATACCTTGTGTAAAGTATGATAAAGTTGAGTAAAACTTGGCGCAAGTTATATGACGATACGGGTTGCAATATAAATATACAAATATCATTGTAGAGAGTTCACCACTTGTGTCCTTCGTTTTTACTCGCGTTAGTAAGTTGATTATTGAAAAATCAGAGATTTTCTTAGGTCGCCTTACGCGCGGGTGCAAATAAAGAACAACGATGACAAAAAAAAAGAAAGGGGGCAGTAATCTGTGTAAATTACGCATATCCAACGTACCTGAGAAGCAACGATTAAATGAACTGCCGTATTTAGTTGTTTCGGTAATGTTCTAAGAAATCATCGCGTAGACGTGATTTTTTTTTTCTTTTTATCTTTTTTTGCGATTTCACCAACTCGAGAAATCCTCAAACAGCGGAGGATTATAGAATAGAAGCTATCTAATGTTTCCCGTTCCATCGGCGAATGATCGGTTACAGTTTAATTATCCAATTTATAATTCATCGCCGCTCGTGGAACGAAAAATCGAACACTTCGAGTGAAATTAATTACGATCAGCGTTAGACAATTTTTCTGGAACCACGTAAACGTTAGTTTCCTTCGCTTTTACCTTTACATTATCGTTCGTTCTTTCTCGCATTATCCGAACTCCCGTAGCTCTACGATAACGAGAAAAAGAAGAACATCTCGAGGCAACCAGAATTTTATAGACGGCGAGTTCTCGCATTGACTACCCATCGGAAGGGGTGCACTAAACGTTTACTAAAAATAGCTTATATAAAACATCTGCTTGAGAGCGATAGATTTTCTACTTATTTTGTCTTCTTTTTTTGTGTTTTTCTTCCTTTTATATAATCGGCATTTACAGCTTCGATCGCTTCCTTTTTTATCATAATAAAAATACTATATAGACGTGGACCTTGCACTTACGAATTACGATTTCTTCCCCTTCTCCTTTTTCTATTTTTTAACGCTTCATGGAATATAACTTCCCTTTGAAATTAGTTGACTCTGTTATCTCTTTTGTACTGCTCTAAATGTATTACACGTGCTTTCTTATTTCCTTCTTTCATTTCGGTTTCTTTGTTTGTTGGGAAGACTTCAGTGAAGACTGACCGTCTTACATCCGTGCACTTCCCTTTTCAATGTTTTAGGTGCTCGCGAAACTCCATTCGCCGGAACGAATAAAGGTTTCCTTGTTCGGTACTGATTTGAAGACGATTCGCTCGTTTCATTGATTGATTATTGGAATTATTGGTTAAACCTTGCAACCGGAGAATAATAAATACTTAAGCATGGGATACGTCCCATTTGGAATGCAAAGATACTGGAGAGTATTATAATAATAAAATATATATTTGATACAATGCAAAATTACGTGGAAGTCACGCGTCGTATTTATAATTAAAAAGGATTTTGTTTTAAATAACTGAGTGTGCGAAGGCAGTACACCTCGGTACGATCTCATATTCTTAATCTCAGTAAATATATCATCGTTGAGTATTAAAAAAACTGGAAACTCTACATTTCGTTTATCTCCTTTTATATCTTAAAGCCTTCACTATTTTATATGACATAATCCTGATTCCGTTACCGTGCACAATTAATTACAATTGAGATTCTTGTGAAACATTGTTCGTCGAATAAAAAAAGAGTGTAGTCTAAAATGTTGAAACCCATTCCCATGTTTCTTCTACACATCGAGAACATTCACTCAGACTTTCGAAACATTTGAAACACAGAAAAGCAATACAAATCATATACATATATACATATTTCACTTCAATTCTTATTAAAAATGTTCAACTCTACTATATAAGTCATTGCATGATCGAAACTACATATATTCCTTCCAAATCTCTAAGAGGTAGACTGTTGATGCGGCACTTAGAACAAAAATTGGAAGGTAAAGAAAATAGCAACAGAATTCTCCGTTTCGCGAGAGCAATTATTTAATTGCACCGACCGACCGCAAGAATATACAAAACCAAGAATCTCCATCCGCAGCGAGTTTTCTATTAAAAAATGCTCCCGTCAAACAAAAGATGTAACGCCGAATGGCATTCAAATCAGTCGAAGTAAAGACAACCTTCCGATCTGAGCGTCTTTCGCAAGCACCGAATGTACACCGGGACGGGGCAATGGAATTTGTACTCGACGACGCCCAATATCATCAGTTACTATTATAATTTACGATCCCACTATGGTAATCGCGGTGTCGAGGCTCGTCCTTTTCGCGCGATGGGATCGTTTCGAGCATTCTTTCTTTCTTTTTTCCTTCTTTATTCTGCTTTCCTTGGAGCGAAAATCCGTAGGCAGAGATATCCTGCTTGGATGCAAGTACTATTGCGAATCGAATCGGAGAAACATGTGCGGCATAACAGAATGCTCGTTACGCAATAGAAAATTATCATCCGTTTTGCTACGCGACGGCGAGACGACAACTGGTATTTACATATTGATTGGCACTTTCTTCGGTTCGAAGAGTACATCCGGTGGCGGGGATGCGATTGATTCCGATGCGTGGTCAACCGAGAGAATTTCGAGCGCGATCACGTATCGAACGAGGATACTCGAATATCGGTACTTGCACTATTATGTTCCCTTCCATTTGGAAGGTATCGAATTCCTGGTGGCAAGATTCGCAGGTTACGAGATTTCTCAAATTAGTGCATACTTTATTTCGTATGCATAGTTCAATTCGTCGACTATCATGGAAGAACTTGCCGGCTGAAATTTTGTCGAGGGTGCTCTTATGACGTTCTCTTCGAGAGTAATTTGTATTCTGGTAGATGCTACTTTGAAACAAATTAGCCAATGAAGCAATGCGTGGACTATCAACGATATTAATATGTATTGAGTATCTTGTTTCAACGCTTTCGTACATTGAGTGGATGATGAAAATCAATATACATATATATATTTAATATATTGTACATTGACAGAAACTTTGGAGAAGCAACTTTGCGAAACAGTATGCAATGTAAATACGGAGAAAAGCCACTCGATACAGAATATTCAATACTTCATTAATCTTCTCTAACAATAAGTGTACACACTTTAGTTTCAAATACACCATTAAGTCCCCTCTGTAAATATATATATATATATTTATTTATAATTTATAACAATATAGATATTGTTATAAATATTGTTGCAAATTGCTCTGAGCGAAAGCAACGAAAAATATCGCGCAACACCTCGAACAATAATTAAGTGACCTTCTAAAATCAAGAACCAGATGAAAACGAACAATCTTTCTCTCCGTTCGACGCGTCTCGTCTTTTTCAAGCAAGGTAGAAAACCTCAGTTGCTATAATAAACACGTTACTATGAGTATGTACAACGACTACGGACTGTTCACTTCCACGTCGCCTACTCCGCACGAACGTTTCACCCTCTCCCCTCTTACCCCTTCGTTAAGTTCCTTATTAATGAAGTTGAACACAATGGTCAAGATTCTTTGATCACAATAGACTCGCAAATAATTACCGTCATACGTTCACTGCGTACTCCATTTCCGGTTGGATATCTGCACCCCTTCTGTGAACATCCGAAACAAATTCTTCCCCAATTTTTCGTTTACTATTTGGCCCTTAGTCCCTCTTCTCCATTTTCTTCTCCCTCTGATCCTTCCTCATCCGTGCCCTTCATATTCCTCTCCGGTGTTCCGATTGCACATGGATCGCGTCGATCAGAATTCGATCATGGTCGAGCGACGAAACGGGTATCGTGATGGTCTGTGTGCGTTTTAACGCGATCCATGCGATGCAACCAAGAGGGATAAGCCGTCGAGGCGGTAAACGTTCGATCCTATTTTTTTCACGATCGACGCATTCGTGACGGAGGGGTGGCCGGTGGATCTGACCGGTTGTGTTCAGCGTCGCTTCATCTACGTTTGAGGTAGAGTAATTCGGGAAAGAGAACAAGGTGGAGTGTCATCGGTGGACGATAGAGTAGCAGAGAAGCCTTTGGCAGTATAGTGTTTGCTCCTTTCTTCAGCCAATTCCGTGGGTCCGATCGTCGCCTGGTCGCCGTTCTTGTCTGTTGCTGCCCTGTCTGCCATTACTTGGCTCCTGGTATCTTGCTCAATACCTGGAAACGAGCCGGTTGACGAAACTCTTATTACCCGATGGAACTTTGCTTGAGATTGTCTTAGGTGAAGAGATAGGTATGGTGAAATGCACGGTAAAAGAGGCGTGTTTGTTGGCGGTGAAGCTAGTGCAAGATCTAGAATAATTTTTCATGGTTTGCGATAGAAAGTAAGTGCTGATAAATATTAATATCATGGAACGTGTGTGTATGTGAGAAAGATTGCAAGCAATAAAGAACAGTATTTACAAACATTCCAGCACTTTGAAATATTATATCCTCCGTAGAGGATGGAAATTTTTCCTCCTTTCTTTTTCTGGGGGGGGAATCTGTGCAAATATTGTCTGAATCTACGGTACTTTTGGCACTCAATGACGATTGTATTACACTTTCTAGGTGGCCAAGGCCGCTTGAACATACTTTTGAAAGATCTACACCGGTCAGTGCTTGAACAGCTGGAGGTACTTGCCCCACAAGGCGTGTAATTTCTCCGCTGGTCGTGTCGCTTCCGCCTAGAAGAACAATTTCCTCTGTTCTCGCCAATGGGGCGGCCACTTCGGCGGCGATCTGAAAAAATAAATGGTATTCAGTTCTGTGCACAATTGATTAACACCAGAAGATTGTCTATATCACGTTATAATTAAATTCCGTTCAACATCATCGAGCTCAACGGCAGTTCAGTGAAATGCCAGGAATTTCTTTGCAAAACCTGTGTACCTGAACGTACGTCGAGCACTCGAGTGTCGGGCAGCGTGCACGATATTTCGCACTAGAACGTCTCTTACCTTTGGTAGAGCATTTAGAGCGATGTTGAGGATCGCAGCATCGCCGTACTCTCTGTACACGACTGCCTTCATTCGCATACGTTCAGCCTCCGACACTCCAATCGCTTGTAGTGCGTGAGCTTCGGCATCTCCGATCAATCGAATCCTCTCGGCGTCACCTTGGGCCGCGTTCACGGTTTGCGTTCTGAGAAAAAGGGGAAAAAAACCGGGTAATGCATCCAACTTTGCGTTTTGTACATCGAGCTCGGGAGTTAATTAACCGTCGCGAAGCAAACCTCTTTCCTTCGGCAACTTTGCCGATTTTGTAATGCTCAGCCTCGGCTGGCAGCCGTACGGTGCTCTGAAGTTCATATTCCTTTCGGCGTACTTCCTGATCCTCCACCTCGATTTGCTTGCGCCTCTCCACTACTTCTATCTGAATCTCCTCGTTTCGTATCCGTTGCTTTATTTTCGCTGCTTGAAGCTCGTAGGCCAGCTGAGCCTCTGCTTTCTGTACGCAAAAAGAACATTCGTCGCGCTCGATTAACATCGTTACTTTATATATGCCCGACGTGTTCGCGAAAGATTCTCGCACGATTGTCGCTCACCGCTGTGTTCACTTCCTGATCGAAATTCGCTTTCTGCAGTTGGAAGAGCCTGGCGTTGTCCTCGATTTTTGTGTCGGTGTTGTACTTTATGTCCATGGCAGCTTTCTCGCATTCCGCTTCCTATCGAACGATTTCTCATTACCACGAGGTTAAGAGGAATTAAGGATCGCTTTGGTGGAAATAAGGGAATCGCATGTTTTCGCAACACGCTGTCGCTGGAATGTTCGGGCGAACCTAGCACAGTTGTGCTTCACAGTAAAATACAAATTCTAGGGGCCAGTTTCTCCATTGCACGCGAATGTACACGGGTTCTTGTGAACTCGGTATTAAATTTAGAAATGCTGTCGTCAGTTTAACAAGGGAATAATTTTGTATCGGGTCAATTGTAGAAGAGTTACAATTATTTTACAGTGCAGCATACAATAGTATCAAGCGGTAGCAAACGACCGTTGCTCTGCAAGTGAAAATTAAAAACGATCTAAATCGTCGCTAGTGCAGAGGATAAAAGGTTTCAAATTCTCTGAAGGAGATACGGTAGAGAGTATCACAAATCACAAGCAGAATTGAAGAGTTGTGAATTCTTTGACGCAGGAGAAATTTCATTAAAATACAACGCTAGTCTTTAGAGGATTATTAGTCACTGACATATTTCCAGCCGAAACTACCCAACAACTTAAGTAAGAAGATATAAACACGGTGTATCATTAAAGCCTATACTCAATACAGAAAGGAAACGAATAAAAGAGGAGGTGTAATCATCCTTCTCCTCCGTTAACCCTTTATTACATGACGGTACATTATACTGCTGCTTATATTAAAATGCTGCCACGAATTTAGAATCCGGTTCGAACTGCTACGTATCGCCTCTTTGTAATTCTCGCGATGTGGCACAATTTACGGTAAAATATTTGTAAAACGTATTTATCAGATGTTTCTTCGTCAATCATTTTTCAACCGTTCGAAATAAAAATTGTGACAAAAGAAAAGAGGGACAACTTGATTCAGTCTTTCAAGGGTAGCAAATAATACGAGCTTCGCTTAAAAGTAAGGGGAAAAAAAGAGGGAAGACACTTTGCACCTCTGTATTTTTTTCATATGATTTCACGAGATTCAGAAGGAGTAACTCCAGCTGGAGATTTTTCTCACGCGTCACCCTGAATACCGTTCTCCGGATAATCGTATTCGAACATACCCGGATTCCAGCGTCGCGATTCGCCTCGGCGACGCCAACGTCGGCGTCCCGTTTAACCACCGCAGTTTGTGCTTTGCCAAGCGACGCCAAGTATTGAACGTCGTCGTAGACATCCTTTATCGTAAACGACAGGATCTCGATGCCCATGCGGCCGACGTCTGGTGCCGCTACTTCCCTCACAAGTGTCGCGAATTGATCTCGATCTTTGTACACCTCCTCGACTGAGAGCGTACCTGAAAGTATGCAAAGGTTTTCGTCTTCGACTGAAAGCTTTCAAATACGGTTATTCTTTGTTGCATTTATTTGTCTCGTATTTTTCGTTCGTACGGTGCGAACAGTTGCGTGCTAGACGCTTCGCAGATATTCTACAGTGTGCTGAAATAGTAAATTAAGTAAGAAAACGTTTACTTTTTAATCGTTACAGTACTTGGGTATTACTACATTAGTCAGAAGTAAGATATTTGATCAAAATATGTGTAATATTGTCACGTACGCGTTCAAATGAAAAGTTAACCAACCGAGACGAACCGTTTGCGATATTTTATAATTGTGTAAGAGAATTACTGTTTGAAAGGAATCATCGTGGTACGCCTTCACCTTTCCTCCTGGGATTGTCGAAAGTTTTAATCGATATAAGGTCAACTGTTAAGATCTTTACAAACCATTCTTATTGTAATATAATCACCGGTTCCAATGTACTTATTGTAAATGTATTATTATCGCGTTATTACTTAACATCAAGTATTCCCGAATAAAAATTCCAGAATGCAATATTATTTCCAAGTAGCAACAGGTATGAAATAGCACAAAGAGAGTAGAACCCTTTCAAATTATTCGGGGAAGCCTTTGGTTTAGGCATTCTTATGAGTCAACGACTGTCGTGCATAATGACGCTACTAGACCTTCTCACTTGGAGAGTAAATGTGACTCAACCTTTTTTCCACGTGATAATGAACGTGTCTTTCTTGCGGCAGAAGTGTTATACAGGGCAATTAAAAATTTTGCGAACACATTACAGCCCTCTTCGCGTAAATCTAATTGCGATTACAGTAGTCTTACTTTCGCACAAGCGTCCCTAATGATCACTCATTTGGTTAATCGCGAAATTAACGGTTTGAAATTTAAATAAACTTCGATCGGTAATACTTCGGGGAACGAAGTTCAATAGGGGATTAGAAAATAAATAAACTAACACGAGTTTACACCCTTTTGAATAAAGGGTGAATAATAAAAGGAAGCAAGATGAAAGGAAATTCAGAGAGGGCGTACAGATATGTGGAAAAACTGCAAGGTTTTCAAGAATTACCCAATATTGCACGTAGATGTCCCTCCAGGGTAGAAAGGATCGTCGATTTGATTTCATAAACACTTTTTCCTAGAAACTGTTCGCTGGCAGTGTGCAGCAATTCATCAGCCTTCATGATTTTGCACTGTGCAACCCCGGTGACGGTCAATGGCACACCATGTGCAGTTTCCACGCTCTCACAGACGGGATTCAACGTCATCACCTCGAGGGACAATCGTTGAACGTCGGTGACGAACCACCACGTGAAAGCGTAGCCTCCGACGATGGTCCTTTTTTTCATGGATCCGCAACATCCTCCTGAAAGCATAAACGAAAGAGCACATTTTAGTACAATTTCTTTTTATTCGTTAATTTGTTAACTCATTAGCACGTTCCGTGTCATAAATCGAAATCAAGAGCTCCCGTGCATTTCAAGTTCCGTCGGGAAAATTTGTGGAAAACGGAGAACTTCTAACGATTTCATCCTTTCTTTTCTCATACAGATGTGTCTTATCTCTTCACAAATTTTACAGTTGATTTGCATCAGATTTTCTGCACAAGTGGTAATTGCGACTAGTTGCTTAAAAGTACAAGAAGTGAGAAGTATTTTAATGTTAGCGGGGAAAGTGTGATTATATTAGACAGGTTGATCCGTACAATACATATAATTCCAAGCGAATCGTGTTCCTATTCCGTTCGCGAACAGAAAGAACTGTTTCAGACATTCAAATTATTCAATAAATCAACGAATACCTGTTCGAATTTTCGGTCGTTACCGCGAGTAATAATAACGCAATTGTAAAACAATCTTTTATACCTGAGATATGTTTATTTATTGATTTCATCGCAAGTCCAATTGGAATAATGATCGCGAAACGTAAATTGTCCTGCGGAAATCATTGCATAGACGGTTCACACTATTTCAAGAACTTTCACCCCATAGATTGCGACATAATACTACAATTTGGACTACGTATGTCAGTCACTACGCGGAATCCTCTTTCGAATGAAACTGGTTTCATTTACATGAAAAACACCGGTCGTATCGCGATGCTTTCGAAAACAGACCACGACTAGCAACGCAAAGCAATGCATGATAATTCTCGGCCCAATCAAACGGCCGTTGTGATGTTCGAATTATTCCTCGAACATTGTTCCTTACGATGCCACGGCTCGACTTGCGATTCAACGATTGTTATAGCCAATACATAACCGCCATGGTGTTGCAACGATAAGTGGGTCAATGTCCGTATAGCGGCCGTCGACGCTCTTCTTTACCGTAAGTCTCCCCGGTGACGTCAAAAATGTCTCCTGGAATAGTCACCTTAGCGTTGAAGAACGTGAGACACCTCACGTAATACACGAATGAAGATACTGAAGTCATTCAGCACTTCGTCTTCTTTTCGTTTCGTCATCTCCTCGCCAATTATTTGCCTGTCTATATTGATCGAATTTACTAGGATAATATGGACAATGTGTATGGACAATAAGTTGTTGCGCAGAGATGCTTAAAATTAAGGGGAAAGAAAGAGTTTAATCAATTTGATGAATGGAGATGAAAGGGAATTGAGAATGGACGTACAAATGCGTACAAATGCGTGCAAACGCGAGGACGAACCAAGCTAGTCCAGTTAAAAGTTTCAACGTAATGCATGAAAATACATCTTGCATAAAGGGGTACGGTATTTTCAATTAAGCAGGAGACTTCAATTAAGCGTCATGTCCGCGACAGTTGCGTCGAATTCATTTCGATTCAAGTGCGGCAGAATTTCAATCGAAAACTTGTTCGAACCTGAGAAATTTCGAGTCTATATTTAAATGTGCAAACGGGACCTTCCCGTTTATTTTACAATAATAACAAATTCAATATCGAACGTGATGTGATCATCCGCGACAGTGATCCCGGCGTCCGGCGTCCTCCAAATTCCACGCTACACCGAAAGTTCCATTTCTATAGAGTAAACCGGAAGAGAACGGTAGACCGATATGAACGGGGTATGAAAGAGCACGAGTGCCCGAAGAAAAGAGGTGGAGGACCGTTATGCTGCGTTCGGCTTCGAAAGGTTCGTTACCTGTTCGTTAGGTACTCCGATCTCGATGGATCCAGCATGCGGACACTTGTGGCAGGAGCAAGGTCATGGTCAGTGTTACATGGTTCTCCAACCAGTTGTTCTATGGTTACGTGGAACCTATAGTTTTTCTTAGTGCCAACGAAACGTGTCCGTAAATGTTAAGCTCCTATTATTTAATCACTTTTTCTTTATTGTAAATTGACGAACTTGAAGAGTGCTCGCTCGTAGAAGAGGACGCTGGTGATTTCTTTCGATATATTGCTAGGTACAGTGATCCCTATAATATTTCTTTCATTCCGACGCGGTGCGATGCGATTAACGAACGAAGACGGTGCAATGCAATGGAGGATAGAGATTTGAAGTATTGAATTACTCGCGGTGGGTGCAGTGGAGTTTTCACAGTGATTTGTATTAAAATGTCCGTCCACGTTGGGACGTTGCGATTGCGCGAGGTGTTTTCGACAGTGCTTTAAATTCGTTTTCGAAGTGGTTAGAAGGAAGCAGGTCGAGAGGAATTTCAGGTCTCGGGTCCGTGAACCCTTCGATCTTTGATACTTCGTTAACAAACTTTGAAATATATTTTTGCGAAGCTCCAAGTATGCCAATTGGAATACAGCGTTTGAGATATGTTTGTGGGTCACAGCGTTGACAGTTATGTTCCGCGACGATTGTACGACGCGGACTTCTTGGGAGGACCTCTTTGCAAGAAATTACTGGACTCTATTCGTTGGAACGAATCTAATTTATAAGATACAGTCGGATGTATAAATGCGTATGCAAGTACTGGCGCGAGTACTGCATTAGTGTGTTTGATTGTACAATGCTTGACGAATGTATGTAGAGCACTGGACGAAATTGTACGATGTCACTTGAGTGAATTTTATTTGATGTTTTTGCAACGTTGAAAGCTATAGTACATTTGATGTGTTTTACTTGTCGGCGTTAGAAGAGACGAAGGTTCCAGACTGTGCACCATTTGGGAAGTAGGTGAACGAGTGTCGTTTTCCTTTTCAAACGGGTAGAATCGTCCGGAAACGCTAAATGCATTTCTCTGTGCTTCGTTATAACGATTTACCATTCCAGTTTCGAAAGTGGCGAAAAATGTTTGCCTTTCTTTCTGTATTTTTTATTCATACAATTTTTATTACTCCCGAATCAAAAAAATATCGGTCTTCAGTAGGACATATTATAAGAATGTATGACATCATTTTTCTCAGAATATGATTATCGTTAAATATATATATATATTTATAACCGATATATTTGTCTATTGCACCTAATCAGATCTTTAATATCAATCTTTTAAAGGAGTATTTAGTAAGTAAAATGTGCAGAATTATTTTCCCCTTACTAAAGTAACTGGTTCAAAAGTTGTCCTGGTCACTCATTTGTTCGCCAGACAATAGTAAATTAATCTTTCCTGCGGGCTTGGCCTACTTTAATTTCCATTGCAGATTGCATAACGATACTCCGTTAATTCGTATCGAATGGGACAATAATGTTCATAATGAAGTCACAAATCGTGTAAACAATTAAATAGGTCCGATTAAATGGCGTGAAAAGATCGAGGTGCTTATCTTAATGCCCTCGCCGAAACAAGAAAATTAATTAACGCCGTCCCGAATATCAAATACGTCGTTTAATTACAAATTAAAATTTGATTCTGGTGAATGGTTTGAGAAATATCCATAAAATACTATCACAGTAAAAAAAAAAAGAAAAGAAAGAAAGCGTCATTCGAATAATTTACATCGCAATGACAAGCAACCGCTTAGTTTAGAAAATAAATACGCTGAATGCTTATTTTTAATTCATAAGTAAACGCATGTCGTACGTTGCACAACCGTTCTCGATACTCTTTTGTAAACCGCGGTCGGCTACCAAAAACCGTCCAACGATTTACTAACACAAAGCTTCGTTTTCCGGGCCAAAGGCCCGACAAATTGACAAACACGAACGAAAAATTGTGCGCAACCCGGCCGACGTCGGTCGAGGAATTTATCACCGCCGGAGAAAATCCAAAAGTTATTGAGAAACACGCGACATGCATTTTTGCTTATTGCGAACGATGTAATATTATCGAAACTGTGCGCAAACACAAGTTATACGCGAATGTATGTAAAAAAGAACGAATCTGTTGTCAGTTCACAGTGTGCCAGGAAAGAGGATACCTCGTGATACAAGTACCCCGCGAAAATCGAATGCATCGTTGCGTTTCGGAGGCAGATTCACCAGCTGAACAGCGATCCCTTCGTTCGCTGTAACGCACAATCGCGAAATGCCTTCGAATCCGCCTGTTTCCCAAGTTTTCGCGATACTTCGCGGAAACTTTCGACGACGGGGTGTACGTGAGGATTGTTGCGGCCGTGTTGGCCGCGTTAATAGAGAATTACTTAACAGCTGAAAGTTTCACGTGTCATTGATATTCCTCGCGTACGCGAGAACCACGTGTGCACGCGCTTCTTGCCTTTTCTTCGACCGATTTCTAGGCGGTTACAGATCGCCTCCGATTCGACAGTATCGAGGAACGGTTTGATGAAGATAGTTCCCCCCGTGTCGGAATAACATCGAAGACGTGATTGCAACTCAATAGTAACAGCTCCCTTTCGGTAGAAATGGTGCGCGCGTGAACATCGCGTTATCCATTCGAGTTAAAAAGGTTTGACTTCCCATGGATATTTTCGTTCAACGAATTCCGGGCGGGGAGATTTTTAATTCGATGTGCTCGAGAGAAACGGTTGCTATTAGTGCCGTATCGACGATGAAATTTAAGCGATTAAATGCGAACGACACGGTTCGTCTGCAAAAGGAAGGGGCTTCTAGTTCGTGTTGTTAATTCTATTGCTTTGATTCGTAAAATTGTGAAACGGAAGATGGTTAAGCCGTCCCGGTGATATCGTACAGGAAAAGTGTAATCGTTTAATAACCTACGCAGCCGACACGAATGGAAATGTAGACCGTCGAAATTAATTCAGATTTCACCTAACTGTTCTGCATTGTTTATTAGCACGCTTATCGAAACTGTTATAGCAATTTTTCTGGAAACGCAGAAATTAAATGACGAGCGCAATTTGCAGCAAACCGATAAACTAAATAACTGGAAATCGAAATGAATCCGATTATTTGCTAAATCAAGTTCGCAATCGAATCTTATTATTCATTCTTAGACACGGTAGTACTCTTCAGGTCTGCCTAATCAAAAAAATATACATATACCTATGTACGAACGATTAGAACTCATTGCTACCCACGCGAGTTTATTTACTATCGACTGCGATTCCTTATAATCTTGCGAACTACGCCACTGTATATCGTGAATAGAGTTATTAATTATTACATGATTTATATTGCAGACGTTCGATAGACGAAATCAGAGGAATACGAAATGGGTATCGAGAGCGTTTTAGCGGGAGGCTTAACTTCTGCGTCAAGTGGACTTTCATGGTTCTTTCCGGTGCTCGCCGCTGCCCTCGTCTATTTCCAATATGAAGTTATGGACAACGAAGCGCCACCGATTAATATACCTTCTGAAGTCCTCCTGCCGTCCTACGATTTCATCGTCATAGGGTCTGGCTCAGCGGGTATATATTTAACGATATTAAAATACTGCACTGTTTGGAGGAAATGGCCTTAAATTCGGAAGAAAAATGGTGCAATTAATCTGCATTAACTTCGAACGAGCACGGTCGAATTTTTCCCACAATTACATTAATTACAGAGATAGACTGCTTCGAGACGTTAGTTGAGCCGTATTAGTTGATGCGATGCAAATAATTATTTTGTTCGCCCGGTGCGTTGGCAGGTATTTTGCTATCCAATAAACTGAAATGAATCTGTTTTAGCGCCGCGACGAATATACTGGAAGGAGACTTTACCATTACTTATTTCGTGTTCTTTTCTTGGATACTTACTTACGTCGTCGTCTATATTTTTGTAAAATCTCTCGCGCATTAATGTTCCTGTCCAACGGAGAAACGAATTTCCTCCGCTTCCTACAAATTTCGCATTTCATAGGTGACAGGTCTTATCTATAGATCGATCCAAAGAGATCGGGTCCGCAGTTTCACTACACTTTCTTCGCGAACTTTTCTTGAACGTCAGCTTCGCAACCAATCGCGTTATGTTCCCTTTCTAGCTTTCCAGCGAAGATATTTAATTTATCACTCTTTGGAGACATACGAAATCTAAATATTAGAAATTCATTGATACACTGCATCAAATTTATCGATACTATTTTAGATTCTACGTAGAAACAGGATTGAAAAGTCAAAGGAAGTCCAATTACGCAATTCATTTTCTAAGTCTCCATGCACACGGACAAAATATATTTTTCATTCAGATTCAATTTTTGTTCACATTTTTTATTATTATCGTCCTGTTAGAAGTGGGCATTCACAAATTGTTAGACGCGTTCACAAAAATCGATATCGATACCCTTCTTCCAAGCCAAATTGATCGTCAAAATAAATTCACGGATAATTATACTTCCGTCGACCTGTGCGTGTTTGGAAAATCTAATCAAATGTAACGTACAGGCTGGGGCACATAAAGTGTCGCAACCTGTTTCCTCGGACACCACTGCCGGCTAGAATTATATATTTCTTCTTTTATTTCGATAGACGTTTTGCAACGATTCAGCCTGATACCCGAATAAAATTGACTTCAATCATTTTTTTTATATTCTGCATAGATAAAGAGTTATTGGCAATGAATATACGTAGCATCTCTGTCCAGCTATCGCTGCTTTGCAAATATTTACTAAGCTCCTGTAAACTTTCCCTCCTAGGAGCTGTGGTTGCGAGTCGCCTGTCCGAGATAGAAAACTGGAACGTGCTTCTCCTTGAAGCTGGGGGCGATGAAACGGAAATCTCTGATGTTCCTCTACTCGCCGGCTATTTGCAGCTCAGCCAGCTCGATTGGCAATACAAAACGGAACCCGATGGAGACGCTTGCCTCGGTAAATATAGCTCTTCATTTCTTATATTACTGTCACAATTCCAACCTGCTCCTAATACGTACATTGAAAAAGATATAAACGATTCGTCTAATAGGACAGCAGGGAAGTAATATAATTGCGTTAAGTTTCAAACTGTGTCTGCTGAAATTTGTATACTGTCGACGATTCGGTACACCAGAAACGGTGTTAATACAAAAACGTTAGCAATGAATGGGAACGAAAATTATTAACCGAACTGTTCTATCCAGTGGACGTTCTATTCATCAACAGATTTTCATTTATTCAAAAAATTGCAAGGGTGCAGGAATGTGTCCATTCCAATTAAACTATGTTCTGAAACGCGTACAATTCTCCACAGCAATGGAGCAAGGCCGTTGCAACTGGCCGCGTGGCAAAGTGATCGGGGGCAGCAGCGTTCTAAACTACATGCTCTACCTGCGCGGCAACAAAAAGGACTACGACATTTGGGAGCAACAGGGGAACACAGGATGGTCGTCCCGCGACGTTCTCTATTATTTCAAAAAATCCGAGGACAATCAAAATCCTTATCTGACTCGTACGCAATACCATTCCACCGGTGGATACTTGACCGTCCAAGAGGCGCCGTGGCACACACCGCTGGCAGCCGCGTTCGTGCAAGCTGGACAAGAAATGGGCTACGAGAACAGGGACATAAACGGTGAACAGCACACGGGCTTCATGATCGCTCAAGGGACGATAAGACGTGGCAGTCGTTGTTCAACGGCGAAGGCGTTCCTACGACCGGCCAGACTGCGAAAGAATTTGCACGTCGCCATGCACGCGCACGTCACGAAGATTCTAATTGACCCGAAGACGAAACGCACGTACGGCGTGGAGTTCGTCCGGGACGAGACGGTGTTTCGCGTGCGGGCGAAGAAGGAGGTGATCGTTTCTGGCGGCTCGGTGAATTCCCCGCAATTGTTGATGCTGTCGGGTGTCGGGCCCAGGGAACACCTGCTGCAACACGGTATACCTGTGATTCAAGATCTACGAGTTGGATACAATCTTCAGGATCACATCGGTCTCGGCGGGCTAACGTTCATGGTGAACCAGAAGATTTCTATGGTGGAGAAGAGACTGCACAGTGTCCAGGCGGTGATGCAGTACGCGGTATTCGGGGACGGCCCTTTGACCGTCTTAGGCGGTGTCGAGGGATTAGCTTTCGTTAATACTAAATACGTGAACGCGTCGGACGATTTTCCGGATATCGAGCTGCACTTTATATCTGGGTCGACGAACTCCGACGGCGGTAGACAGATTAGAAAGGTTCACGGGCTGACTAAGAGGTTCTACGACGCCGTGTACGGGTCAATTAGCGACAAAGATGTCTGGAGCGTGATCCCAATGCTTCTGAGGCCGAAAAGCAAAGGTGTTATCAAGCTACGGAGTAAAAGCCCGTTCGATCATCCGTTGATTTATCCTAATTACTTTAAGGAGTCGGAGGATATAGCTACGCTGATAGAGGGGGTGAAGATAAGCGTCGCCCTGAGCCGAACGGCCGCTTTCAAGAGGTTCGGTAGCGAATTGAATTCGAAAGAGTTTCCTGGTTGCAAGCACATTCCCATGTACAGCGATCCTTATTGGGAATGCATGATCAGGCATTATTCTGCGACTATTTATCATCCGGTTGGCACGTGTAAAATGGGCCCGTACTGGGACCCAGAGGCTGTCGTCGATCCGCAGCTTCGCGTCTACGGTGTCACCGGCCTTCGTGTTATCGATGCGTCTATTATGCCGAATTTGGTCAGCGGGAATACCAATGCGCCGGCCA
Source organism: Nomada fucata (assembly GCA_948146005.1). Classification (NCBI taxonomy): domain Eukaryota; kingdom Metazoa; phylum Arthropoda; class Insecta; order Hymenoptera; family Apidae; genus Nomada; species Nomada fucata. The sequence continues at coordinate 7,437,480 of OX411275.1, read as the reverse complement.
TCATGATTGGCGAGAAGGGTTCGGACATGATAAAAGAGTTTTGGTTGAAGAGATGAGCTCGAAAGATGCTCCTCGAGCTCGAGGATGAATCTTTCGGAATGGTTGTTGAATTGTTGAATCGTTGAACAGTGTGCAATGTTTGTTTGTTATCGTTTAGCTTGTCGAAAATGAGTTGAAACCGTGAGATGAGTTTGTAAATTCCGTGGATAGAATGTAAATATTTAGGCTACTTTCTATTGTTATGTAACTATTGCGACGATACTGTAAATTGAGACTAATGTTATTAAGTACAATAGTGTTGACGGTGGTATACAGTTACGCGAGAATTTTTCTTGTAGGGTATCATAATTAAGCGTTGGTAGGTTCGTCGATGATTTTGGGGCATTCGATTTGCCTGAACAATTAATCGAGACGTTCTGTCGTATCAGTTCTTCCAGGAGAAATCGAGACACTTGTGCCTGCAAGTTCATGAAAACATATTCCATTGGAGTTATCGTTAAAGCATATACACTTTTTTTACATTATTCATTATTGTTAATAATAAGTTACTATTTATTAATCTGAAGTACGTACACGACGTTTGAAGTTTTTAATACAAGAACGAAAAACGTGTACAGATATGAGTGTGCCAAAAAGAATATAATCAGAGTGAACGTAATACTCTGCGAAACGCTATACACGCGTATTACGTTTAATGTAGATATAAGACGAGTAAAATTTTCATTATTTTTTCCTTAATTCTCCATTTATTTCTGAATAATGTGTCAATACGGCCATTACGCTCGCATTTGTCATCAATTTATTACAGCCCAAGTGTATAATATACTGCTTATAAAATCGACAGTAGTGTACAGTAAGGTGACAAGCCTTAAGCCTACGTAGGTGTAATAGAATGTAGGTTTTTCAGTTTGGTTCTTCGTGTTGATTTCTGTAAGTACACTGTATATAAACGCACACAGAACGAAATCACTTAACGTTGCATTCCTTAGAGCGCAAAATGACGGTATTACTATCATAGACTTTATTCTATATTGTATTAACATTAAGCGATAAACATTGTTTATAATTCGTCGAACTTCTAGCTTAAGCTCCCTCCTTCCCCGTTTGCAATTTTAAGCAAGTATCATTCAATTCATCGTCCTTACTTGGAAGCTTACTTGGAAGCTCTGTTATTTGCGAGTGGCAAAATGTACATTACTATTGTGCGAACGGGGCGACGTGAATCCTTCTGCGTCGATGCAAATATATTTGTGAAAATAATTCGAGGGAAGATATTTCGTTTTTGAATAAATAGCACCTGTTGGTAAATCAATTTTAATTGAACGCGTTTTACCCTTATTGTTTCAATAAATCTCGGCCATAAATTCAACGACCTCAACATATCTATATTGATATCGACGATTATCCTTAATATTTTTCACAGACATCGAGTAACATTTCATCGTCAGAATTTTAGCGAACGTTGTGAGATTCACATTCGAACGATTGGACGCGTGCAGAAAACAGCCAACGCAGCGTTACACGATAACGAGACTCTTGTTTTTTATTTAGTCAGTTTTTCTTGTATTTTATAATTATCGTTCAGTGAAATATTACGGTGACCGAACGGTGTGCATGAATCAAAGCTATTCACGCGTATGCGTGTGTGTACAAGTGAAGAATCAAAGGACTAATGATGACGTTCGACTGGTAGAAGGAGAGTAACGCGAAATGACATAGAGCGTATGCAAAACTTTTATTGTCATTGTTTCTATTTTTTAAATAAAATTATTATTTTCTGAAACCCACAGCTCGCCTATCGTATTAGTCGTTTAGTTTTTTACCTAACCGATTGACAATATTAGGTGTAAACATCAGAAATCAATTGTCAAAGCTAAATATTATTTTTACTGGAACAAAGTGGAAACTTTAAAATATACCAACGACTTGAAAAGCACGTACAGCTGCGAAACCGGCAATTTGATAACATCTTTTATCGACATCGCGTAGTTAAGAAAGATACCAAACAAACGTGATACCCAACTAAATAATTTAAAATCTCGGGTATCGCGGCAGGAAGGCTTGCCATTCGCAAACGGTAGTCTCAAACGACCGTAAGGATCTAAAAATTATCCCGACGAGCATCGGGAAATTGCGAACTACCGAGCTTGTACGCGTTTAAACACGTCAAACATAATAATAATTATCAGTTCGTACTATTGCACGGTGAGAATATTGAAGTTCGCGTTCGTATCTCGAAAGTAGTATTCAGAAGTGCGAAGCAACGAAAACGAAGAAGCCATTCGATCGAATATCTTAACGGGAAATTAGCGATTGTCGATTATTCTCAACAAAAATGTCGCTGCTGGGCACACTTATCGACATGCGGCTGGCGTTGATGCATTCGACGCAAACATGGACACTGATGCTCCTGTACGTAGCCATCAACGTGTACAGATCGGATATTATTGACCAGGTGCACCGAGTGACACCGATTAATAGTACAGAGCTGCGAAGCGTTTACGACTTTGTAATAATCGGTGGCGGTAGCGCTGGCGCGGTGCTTGCAAATCGATTGTCGGAAAATAAGGATTGGACGGTGTTGCTGCTCGAGGCTGGTCCCGACGAACCGGCTATGTCCGACGTGCCGGCGGTATTTTCAGTTTTTCAGCTTACCGCGTTCGATTGGAAATACAAGGCGGAATCGTCGAGTCATTACTGCAAAGCGATGAATAATCGCGTATGCTTCTGGCCAAGGGGGAAGGTACTATGTTTATAAATACACGACGCACGCGTCGGAAATTTGGATTTGCGCTCGATACAACAGGCTACGATTCCTGTAAATCGTCCTGCGACTCGGGAGAAGGCAATCCTTTCGGGGTGATAAAGAAAACGAATTTTTTGCAATAATTAATTTGTCAATGGACACGGAAATATCTCGATCCAGTACGTTACATTGTACTTGGTATTTTTGTAATCTATTACGTTTTTATAGGTGCTTGGCGGGTCTAGCGTATTAAATGGGATGCTTTATATCCGCGGCAATAAGAAAGACTACGACACCTGGGAAGAGATGGGCAATACAGGTTGGAGCTATGAGAGTGTGTTACCGTACTTCAAGAAGTCCGAGGACATGAGAATCGAGGAGTACAGAAATTCTTCTCACCACGGCGTTGGCGGATACCTGAACGTTGAATACTTTAAATATCGCGCCCCTGTGGTCGAGTACATAATGAAAGCTGGAACTGACATGGGTTACAATATCCTGGACGCCAACGGGCCGATCCAAAGCGGATTCACCTATTCCCATGGAACGCTAAGGGATGGCCTGCGGTGCAGCGCCGCGAAGGCTTTCCTTCGATCGGCTTCGAAACGGACGAATCTACATATAAGCACTTTATCGATGGCGGAGAAGATTTTAGTGGGCAAGTCGGATGTCTTTGATGATCTACGAAAATATTCATCAATTTATTTACTAATTCTGTTGTTGCTATTTCTTGTCATCTTCGTTATTATGGACGGTCAATTTAGGCGAGTAATAGAATTTTATGATGCCTGTCGTGGTTGTTTCGTTACCTTGGTGCTATATCATAGAAAGAAGGGGATGGTAGAAGCTGCAGCTAACCATAGATAATAAAACCATCGATTTCTCGTATAGTATGCAATTTGTCCGCTTCTCACTTTCAAGTCTTAGTCAATTTTACGAACATGGTTGAACCAGATATATTGAACCATAATAACTTACGGTTTCGTGATTATTGCACAAAATATTTGTCAGGGATAATAATACAAATGTCAAATACTAAACGAGGCTACAACAGTATGTTTAAAGGAGTCTTATAGGAAAGACAATCTTCATTTGTACTATCCATTTACAGACAATGAGACGAAAACTGCTTACGGGGTGCGGTTTCGATCAAACGATTTACACTTCACCGTGAAAGCAAAACTTGAGGTGATTCTATCAGCCGGTGCCATACAGTCCCCTCAACTATTGATGTTGTCTGGAATTGGTCCAAAGAAGCATTTGAATAAGATAAAGATTCCAGTGGTGCACGATGCTTCTGGCGTTGGACAGAATCTGCAGGATCACGTGGCGATCGGGGGAATAAATTACTTACTGGACACACCGAAGAACTTCCCGAGAAATGAGACTTTCACCTTCAATTTACAAACTATTTCCAGCCCTGCGACGATCGACCAATTCGCGACAAATCGTTCGGGGTTGTTGTATTCGAACCCCGTCATCGAGGCTATGGCTTTTATTAACACCAAGTACGTATTTTTACCTGTTATTGCTTGCAAATAGTTTTCATGTTTTCTGATAAGAGATTTATAAAAGCTGTTACGCACGGACGTTCAAGATGGAGCGAATTAAACATTAACGAATGAAGCATAATTGTGGTTGCGCCTGGCCATTACTGTCAACGTTGTTATCACTCGACACGTATAATTTGCAAGTCTCATTATTACTGTTTCTTCAAAGATTTGCTTAGGTATTTTAAAGCCGTACGATTCTATTGCGAGCAACGTGTTTGTCGTAAATCACCACCCATTGTAAATTCGGGGCCGCAAATCAATTTCCCTCGCCATGAAATATTCAACATTTTTTAAAGCGTCAAAGACATCGAGGTACAGGAAGCTAATCTATATTTAATATGGGTGAACGCTTGTGATATCTATGCCAGAAGAATGGCATTAAAAAATAATTAGAAGCTCGAGTATATTCCATAAACGGGACAATAATTTGTCATCGTGTGCCTTACGGGCGATAATCTCTTCACACGTGGAAAATGTTCCAATAGTTATGCAAGTTTTGTCACGTAACGCTCTCGTTCGACGAAAATTGAAGGCGATCGACGATTAGGTTGCTCGAAAATTGCGTCACGCCTTTCCAAAATCAAAGCACGGTGGATCATTTCTTATCACGCGGTCGTCCGTTAATCAGAATCTCCGCGAAACCGTATTGCTCACCGAAGGAAATAAATGTTGTTTTCAGATATGCAAACAATTCAGAGGATTATCCTGATGTACAGCTGCTCATATCCTCCGCGGCTGACATCACAGAGGGTGGCTCATTTAGAAAGAACCAATTGAATATTGAATCCGACATTTACGGGCGTTTGTACGAAAATGTCCTGTACATGGAATCGTACTTAATAATACCGTTGTTGCTACGGCCACAAAGCAGAGGATACATCAGGCTGCGCTCGTCGGATCCGTATGAACATCCGGACATTGTTCCCAATTACTTCGATGATCCACATGATCTAGACGTTTTGGTAATGTTACTAACAAGTTTGACGCTTATTAATAAATCGACTTTCGGTATTTAGTACCGCATGATTACAGAACGCGTCATGGCACTGATACCGCTTTAGGTGGCTTTCTGTACGCTCAGTGTCTCGATCGATTAAAAAGTCCCTTGACGATTCTAGTAATCGTAACTAAGTAATAGTAACATGGGCTCGAATTTCCTTCAACGGCGAAGTCGAACTTTAGATTTTTCTCTGTAATGCAGTTATAGTCCGTTCTCCCACCCGGTGTACCGTTGAATTAATTTGATATAATCGTTAATTAACGCAGGCAGACGGAGCGAGGTTCGTTCACGAGATGAGTAAAACGCCAACGATGAAACAGTTGAATGCGAAACTGAATCCTAACAAGCTTGCCGAGTGTTCGTCGTACAAATATCCGTCGATGGATTATTGGCGTTGTTTCGCGCGATATTACACGATGACGATATATCATCCTGTCGGAACGTGTAAAATGGGACCGTCCAGTGATAAAACGGCCGTGGTTGATCCCAGGTTAAGGGTACACGGTGTACGCAGACTGCGGGTGATCGATGCTTCGATCATGCCGAAAATCATTTCCGGTAACACGAATGCACCAACGATTATGATTGCTGAGAAGGCTGCTGATATGATTAAGGAGGATTGGAATATCTGAAAATTGGGGGTTCGATCGAATTGACTAAATAACGAGACTGAGTTAGGTTGTTCTGAAATTATTTTAATCGTAATAATGATAACTAAAATTATAGTGACGGAGATGAAACAGAAATGGTATTAATAGGGATAGAGAAATTGTGGAAAAAAGTATTGAGAAGTTATATGCAATAATTTATTGTTAAATTATTATGCACATGGAATAACATGCGTATGTGTAATGTCTTATGTATGTTGCTGTGAATGTTGTTCGTTTCGAATGTGTTTAATGTATCCTGGACATATCTATGATATACATTTATACGTTATGTATTATGTATTATGTACTATTGATATCGTAATAATATATGTGATGCTTGTAAAACTGATACGTGCTCATTTATTTATTGTAATTGATAGGTGTTTCACCACTGTTAGCGAGATCTATCTGGTGAAAATTATGAATGCTGTATGTTGCTTGCTCTAACATGATATATTAATCATCCGATAGCTAAATGATTAAATGCCTTATTAATTTTGACTAATTGTCTTTCTCTGCATACAAGCGAAGTTCGACAACTCGAAATTTCAAGAAAATTTGAAACTCGGCGCGAATGTAGCTCACGTCTGGCTTTTCACATTATCGTGAATATTTAAGAAGCTATATATAAGACACAGGAAAAACGTTGAATTCAAAGTCGCGGTGCTCTTTGCGGTCTATAATGCGGATGCGAGAAATTCACGGCAATATATTTCCCTTTCCACGTTTAACATTTTTTTTGAACTTTTATTCTTATCACAGAAATAGTTATAGACGAAAATTGTTACGATCCCATAGCAACCAACAAGATTTAATTCATTCCAAGGGATTGGTAATACATCTTTTTCAAGGCTTCAGGGTTATCGAACTGAAATTTGTCGCAACATTGTCTATACCGTTATACAAGAGAAATATGACAAGAAGCAATACCGATGATGTTGAAATCTACGGGTAGGAACGACCTCGAATAAGATAATGTACCGATACACTAAATCCCTTTCAATATGCATATGTCCAACTAATTGTACGATAACTGGACTCGATCGACGAAATTAACATATTTACACAGTCTGTCCTAAACGCTCTCCGAATAATGTTCCTTTAAAGATACTAATCACGCTTTCCATCTGACAACCCATCTAATAATTGTCCCGACAAACTTCTTATTGAACTCTCCTTACGTCCCGTCTTCCCCGGGGGGGTTTTTTTTTCCATGCAAATTGTGCATTTCGGATGACCACCGAATATTAATATCACTCGTCAAAACCAAGCACAATAATAGCAAAAAGGGATACGAGTTCCCGGTGTACGATCTGTCGAGAAGAGCCACGACAGACACCAAAACTTTCATCTGCCACGCGGCAGTACTGTTCGTAGGTACACGCGCTGCATGTATCCGAAAAGCGAGCCGCGATATGCTTCATTTCCTCGACAAAACTAGCATAAGTTGTTACACGGGCTACCTGGAGTGGTTGCTAGAGAAAGAGAGACAGGCAAAAGGAGACAGACAGACGTAGAGAGAGAGAGAGAGGAAGAGAGACCAGTGTCGTAATCATATAATAGTGCAAGTGGATTGTTTCGCTAAGGTGAGACGCCAGGTAGTTCAACGAGAGTGTATGTTGCACGGGCAAAATCATCGGCTTGCTTCGCGTTTGTAGCATGGAATTTTTTCTCAAGAATGTATCCTGACCCATGTACAGACGACTGAGACCGTGTTTCACGCGTGAATGCTGTCGTCAGTTGAAATGTCCGGCCACGCGAAATCCATCGATTCTATATCGACCATCGAAGGTAAGCTGCGATTAGTTTTTCATGTGGCTGATTCGTATAATAGTTATGGCTCGGTTATTTGCGTATGTATTCGGTTCTCGAGTGATTTGACCCGTTGAATTGTCCGAAATAATTTCGATACACTTTTTGGCGAGGAAAGTTCCGTTAATGTATTTACCTGTATATCGTACATTTGTGCCAGGCACTGCCAGGGCGGCAGTGCGTTATCCTTGCTTTACACATGTAACAACTGAAAGTATTGAATCAGTTTGCGGCGCCGTTTCAATTTGATTAAAAATAATGTTATAAAGGTTGGCTTTTATTTGTCCTTTTAAATGGCTGCTTATTTGTTTCCTTTAATCAGAACATCGCAAGGGGTTAGCTTCATTGTTTCTGATAATAATATCTGTAAATTCTCCCCGGCGACATACATATGTTGCTCGTAAAAATAATGATCTATATTGTTCTCATCTCGAACAATGAGTTCACAGTGTTCGATTCAATTTATTCAGCAAGAGGTTCATGAAATTGGCGAACGGTTGTCGATAATAATAAAATGATTCCTTTCGTTTATACGTTTTGTGAATATCGTACGCATGTAATTAGGCGTGTCAAGTCAAGATACATTCGGTACGCGCAGATATTAAATTCCCTACTTTCTATGAAACACGATAGAAGCGGTGATATGATTTAGTTCAAGGAAATTGATTCTTGTATTTCCACGATTCGATATCAGATGAATGTTGTTAATTATTTCAATTTATAACGGTCGAGAATAAAATATAGTGAAATATAACTAACATATAAGTACGAAAAGCTTGAAGATGCAGTGTGCAACACGGAAGAACTGGCGAAGAATAATCGGACAAAAGCAGAAATAAAAAATGTTTCCACTTTACAAAATATTTTAATACTTTCATGCGTTATATTTTGTATCGAAACGCATTCAATGCGCCCAGGGCACTGAAGTGTTGAGACGTTCAATTCTAGTGAACGAACATCGCAATGTTTTTCTATCTGCTGCTTTTAGAGAAGACAGCTCGTACGCGTTTAAGAAACTGTTAAGATACTGTATATGAACACCGTTAATTTATGCTACATCCACATTTCCAATAATCTAGCCCTATCATTAGCTACGCTTAAAAGTTCACGTCTGCTATCGATCCACGCGAGTAATCGGGGCTGGCGTAAGAATGAAGGAAATTTCGCGATATCTTATTGTACGTATTCAAGGTTCGTTAATCCTATTAGTTAATTGACGAGGTAAATTCGTTTCGTAGGATAGGATTCGGCGAAGCTTACATAAGCGGGAGTTAAAGTAAATGTTCCAGTGATATTGTCTGCTATTGTAGGGAATTCCTTCAACACCGACTGGTATATTATAATTAACGCAAAAAAGGCATTAGCGGCATTGCGCGCAACCCGACGGATTGTTTTTCCTTTTGCAATGAAATTGGTGGAATACGAGAATTGTGCAACGCCGTAGCAGTTGTTCATCAGTGTAATCTTGCGATCAGGCGCGATTTCAAATTATGCTTCGACGTGAAATCAAAGAAAACGAAACGGGAGGGCGAGCGTTAATCAGTAGAAAATCTATTTTAAAATTGTAATCGAGAATTTCGCGGAACGTATGCCATTTTTCGTCGGGTAATGAGTCGTCGAAGATGCATATCACATTGAAATAAACGAGTTTCAATATACTCTTGTATCTTAACTCTAATAGAAATTTCACGTGCTTGCGTAGACCATAACATTCATATTAAAATACGAAATGTTAATGCTGTTCTAAGAGCGATCTAATAAGAAACTTATTAGGCAAATATTATACATTTGCAGGAGTTATTAACCCTTTAAGCACGGTGTCCATGCGACACGTTGTATGGAGTCCAAATTTTTGTGCGTGGCCCTAGTACAATCTTTATTAAATAAGTTGCAGACACGTGATTGTGGTTGGCCTTTTTTTATTACGAAATATTTAAAAAACGCGGATTGGTTCGTATAGATAGTTGGCGACAAGGAAACAGAAAAATTCGTACTTCGTAATATGTTTTGAAAAATTTCACATTAGAAGCGAGCCAGGGCATCTGTGTTCATGAACGATATTAAAATCAGTGAAATTTTGTACGAAAGACTGCACAATTTGACGAATAAACGGTAATGAAATCTCGGACGTGTCCATAATTTGGTCATTTGTTGTGGACTTACAGGTAATGAGGTATTTGTGTCACAGCTTTTTCTCATTATTGACTCTCGCAACAACAAACGGATTTCCATTTATCTTAGGCATTTAAGGTATTTAAACGTTGGCACGTAATACAACGTGTAAATTGGAGTGAATCGTGTACACGCATTGATGGCTCTTGGAGGAATGCGGTAAGTTGAAAAGAAACAGTCCGATTAGGAACACGGCTGATACCCTAATCTTCATGAATTTCCGACCGTCGGTCCAGTCGATGTAATTCTTCATTACTTTGCAAGGGAACATTTAGTCGTATACGAGTCTCATGCTGTCCAACAGTGAACGGTTCGAGCAACCAGCGGATCGTAAGTGCGTAATCGTAATCGTAAGTAACGATCAATCGAATCTGGCGAAGCTCTCGTACATTTGAGAGAGCACCGTTATATTTTCCTTTTCTTTTTGGTGTCTGATTAATTAAGAAGGTCCTACTTTCAACGATGCCGCCAGGCCATGAGTGAAACTTTGAGGAGCTCGTGATTCAGTGATTCGCGTTCAGCCGGTCGCGTCGAGTCAAAGAATCGCTCCCACACACTTTTGTTCCTGATACGCGCGAGTGTGTTGCTTTTTTGTCGGTCCCTCGATTCGTCTTCCTCGTGGAGTTGTCAGTGTTCACTGGTCGAACCGGCCGTCGCGTTGTGTCGATTGGACCAACACAAACGGGATTCGTTGAATCTTCCCTTGAGTGTAACATTTGTTTATGCAGAATTAGAAACTTGCAGGGACTATTTTTACAGTAGGTGAAAATCGAATCCCTTTTCTTCTTGCTCTTCTTTTTCTACTGTTTTTTTTTTTTCGATACACCTTTGCGATTTGCTCCAAAAACTGGCTCCTTCGTTTTCTTCAATCACTCGCTCCGGTTATCGTTGTTAGACAATTTTGATGGCTCGATTCTCGACGTTCAGATGAACGGAGAACACTTCGGAACGTTCGACGGATTTGAAAGGCGGAAGCGAACATGTGATCGGTGGAAAATTGAAACGAGAGAGGATCGAAGCTCGGAAGAAAATTAAAAATGACGAGGAAGGGAGTGTGGTGAAACTGGATGGAGATAGAACTCTGTCGCCCGGTGAGTGCTGCTCTATTCGATCGAATTCTTATTGCGGTTCTAGGAATAACGGTGTGGTGGTTCGTTGAACGATTGAAACAATAAGGAAGATTAAAAATTATTACTCGGAGAAATTATTAGGTGATCGTTAGGTTTACACGTTTAACATTAAAATTTCATTGAATTTTCTTTGTAGAATAGATTCGTTTCTCGGTTCTCTCCCTGGTTCTTAGATAGTATTAATGAAGCATTCGATTTATGCCATTTAATTTATCCCCTCTCGCGTTTCCCCAATTTTCGAAATAGTCAGTCTACATTGATTCAAACACTGTCACTGTTTTTAATTTAAATACCTGCAGCTTTTGTCTTACCATTAAATTTAAAAAGTAAGATGGTTGATACAAATATTTACGATATTATTTGTCAGTAGCTGAAAATAAATGAAACAGATGAGCCTTGCGTTTAATTAATTGCGTGGACGGTAAAGTTACGAGGTTTTGAAAGACGACAATTTGAAACGCGATTTCTCTAGTTACTGCACGCATTACTGCAATCACTCCTTCGATTGTAAAACCCAATCCAAACATCGCGATCGATAGAAGAAGCCGAAGCACAATTATTTTGCGCTGTTAAAATAATTTTTATTCTCAGCACAAGCTCGAGTACACGCGATTTCGACGTTTTTAAATCGTGTATAGCATTGCACCTCGAGAACGCGATTTTGTACGAAATAATTCGCAATCATCATCTTGCTGAAACTATCGCTTTCACCTTATACATGAAAAGTAACGACGTACAACAGGCAAGCTTTGTGCAAGGTATCGCAGCGTGGAAATTCGGCCGTATAGAGTACAGCGAGCTAAGTTCCGGATAACCAAGCCCCGTAAATCCGAGTTACGTGAATCGCTTTAAAACTTGTGCAAAACTTGTATAACTTATGCGTATTAAATTCCACGCCTATGCGGGGGGCAAAAATTCGGGCACATTGCTCGCTGCGTTTCGCTGTTGTAAATTTCATTTACGTAATACCATTGTTGGTTAACCTGCCGATACATCGAGACTGGCGTGCATTCCTGAGTAATGTACAATGTCTCGTTATTGTGAAATCGTTGGTCGGGTGAGAAATGTAGTTTGGATAAATAGTCAAACACGCCGGAATGGTTTTGCGAATGGTCGAACTTGCAATTAGTATTCAACAGTTTAGCAAAAGGATCGGGAGACTGAGCTCAAGGATTATGCGATAACCGTGTGTTATTAATTAATGGTTTCTATTGGTATTCTATATGTTATTAACATAAACATTAGACAGTTAAGGGTAACATAATTTTTGGGATAGAGTAATAAGTGGTTATTGAGAACCGTGTTTTCTTAGGTAAGAAGAATTGTGATTTTTCAAATCTGATTTGGGGGAATTGTTTCTTTCTCTTCACTTTATGTAACGAGAATGTACGGAAATCTCTTAAAAATATTTAATCGCGGTGTAACTCTTGGAAATATATATCGGTAAAATTCTTCACTACATTTCGGGTTACTTTGCGCGCAACAGATAAAGTAGCATTCCGAGATATGTTTTATGAGCTGATAAATTATGCAAATAATAGTACGTGAGAATTCTACAGAAATGGTTTATACAACACGGAGAGAATGTAAAACAATGATGATAAGTAATGGAAAGAGTAGAGAGTTTCAGCGTAAGTCGTAAGTCTGGTCGGAAATAACGAGTACAAAAATATATGTACACGTTCATCTCCCACGATCTTTCAGGGATGCTCATGTTCATATGGCACGCATATGTTGCAAGCGCAGTAATCTCTACATCTTCGATCCCCGATACAAAGAATAGACACTATCGATGCCAAATTAATAATAATTAGATGAACTCTAATTAATACCAAGAGAGGCAAAAGAAAATATATCCCGGTTATCGACGATCTACTCGCAATCAGATTAGAGATAATTATCGATCACTGCTCGCGATAATTCGTCTAATTAAACGTAGAAGAGTGTAATGTGAATAGGCGAAACGTGAATAGGCGAATACTTTTATTCTGAATACAAAGGGTAAGGTATGGCCTGTGTATCGGTGCACGATGTTAATTACTTCTTAGCATTTGCGTATTCGCATTTCAATTCGAGTTTTAAAATAAGTACGTTCAAGCAGCCATCAAACGAAACAATGTTTTTCCTTTCATAAATGATTATTACCTTACTTTCAATATTTCTTTTAATATCACTGAAAATCCGCGGCGAATTTTTAACCTGCGCATTCTGAATATGGAATACTGTTTTATTGTCTTTCGGATTAGTCTTTTGCAAAATTTTATTTACTCTTTTAGATAACTACAGTGCATATGACAGAATTGCTGTGCAATAAAATTTAATGACAATTTCGTTAGATGATATTAAAATAGAACGGAGAAAAAAGCAAAGGAGCGTGTAAAAAAGACTGGCACGGTGAAAGATTTGACCGTCAGAATGAATAATTTTCAATCTTGAGATATAAAGAGCAGGAACATTAAAAGTGTGCAAATAAGAGAGCAACAGGGACAGTATAAACTGCTTTAAAATTAATTTTAAATAAGATTAATACGCGAGCGGCCTTAAGTAATGTCACATAAATTGAAATCTATTGCGCTGTCGTTATCACAGTTATTGTTACTGCCGTACGCCACCCACCCTTTTCTATTACTATACCGTTTTAATTTATGTTATACACACATTACTTTTACCCATAAGTTTTATAACATTTATGTAAATCAAAAGGGGAATAAGGCACGATTATTACAGTTTTAGGTCAATACACGTGTTCAAAGATTGTTCTTAATTAACCGGAAAATATTCCATAATTAACGATCCGTTCTGCATTCAGTCTCGTTTCCTTCTTTTTAAGCGCATAATTAATATCGTTGCCACAACTGGCTTTCACTGAAGGGAAGGCATTATGCTTTCTTTGTACGCCATTCACCAGGCAATGTACTGTTATAGAAACATTTCGTTGATAACACTCCAGTATTCAAGACCCCCTAAGTCGTTGGCAATTCCCTTGCAGAGAGGTACAGTGAAAATACCGAGCTGCAATATTCCGTACTCCGCCGGTTCCTCTTTCCTAATCGCTCATGCTTCAACTTTCAATGTACGTCACGAAAAATTCTACCTGCTTCAACTCGAGGAAGAAGCGGTTTGCAATATAATACATCGCAGAATTTCGAAATCGTGATACGAATATGAAAAGTTGTCGCGATTATTGCGCGAAAAAATTTCAGTCTATAAAATAGCGCATAAAACTTGCAGGTAGTTGAATAGAAAATGGGACACGCAGACAACGGCGTATATTTGTCGCAGATTTTCGTCACTTTAATCAATTTTGTAATTGAAACAGCACAGTGTCACGATCCGATTTTTCTAATTTCAAGAGCGCTCTGGATTGAGTATTACACCATTTCAAAACGTAATAATGGCCATTCAAGTCCATTATATTCTTCTATAATCTCTCGATATGTTTCAACTCTTGCCTGGTATGATGTGTACCGGGGAACCACGGTAACGAATACGAAGTAGGTCCACTGCTTTTATTAATACTAGATTTATACGTAAGGCATTGAAGATGTATTAAAAGTCTTTGTATTCGTTTGAAGTACTGCTACTATGAAATAAGTGATAAGGATGCAGCGAGCTGTATAAAAATAGGAATGACTTTCACATCTCTCAAGAGACTCCATCTCCCCCAAAAAATTATTACTGCTATGCAATCCCTTTATATATATTACCTCTCAATTAAAAAGATATTTTCTCCATCATTTGCCACGATTCTCGAACGCTCTCTGAAAACTCTTATACAGGTACTATACCATAGTATAACACCTCAGCACTCTAATACAACTAAATAACAAGGAAGATTCAATTGGTTACTAAAACACTGTACACGACTACTGCCAAAAACTATCCACGTAAACTATAGAACAGACGAACGCACCCATTATTCTACCTTTCGACTCGAACATGTAATCAAGGTACTGTTCATTCGTCACGGTAAATGAGCAATTCCCCGCCAACGCCAACTCGAAACACGAGAAACGGCGGTGCCTCATCTCTCTGTTGGCGTGATTTTTTTCCAGTTTCTGCATCCGCTGCGTGACGTCAGACTGATCCCAAAATTTCTCAAATACAATGGACCACCATCCGTCAAGACTAATCCCCGTAGGGCCCCCGTTTTCTTGTTCCTTTTTCCCCTTTTAGCTGCCCCTGACAAAACACGTTTCTTGGCCCATTCTTTCACGCGATCCTGGCTTTATTTCGCATGACGTGTGCCGGTGCACTCGAGTGGTTCACCGACTAGATGACGTCAGTCACTCCGACAGCCTCTTTCTCCGGTACAGAGGGAACCCTGGCCTCCCTTCTAGCATTGGCTGCGTGGCTCCTTAATTAGCGTGTCTAGTGTGGTCGTAGATGCGACTCCTGCCGGACAATTCTTGTCGTGAAAATAGATAAATTGTCGTTCTGCGCCTGGGCCTCGCGCGGCAACTGGCTCGCTTCGTCATTTGGGATGAGTTCCTCTTTGTGTTCCGCCCGATCGAAAGGACTAGCTCGCTCGCTCGCGTCGCTCGTTCCAGCTATCCAAATGCCTTCGAATTCTGTTGCACGACCCACTAGCTGCCTCCACTGTTGCGCGCGGTACAGTTTTCGACGATTGTTCAGGTTGGTTTGATATTTCGTTTCCGTTTTTTATTTAGTTCAATTCGTGTTTTCGCATGGGAACGGTTGCCTCGGATTCCGGCTGGGGTACGTAGTGGCGAGGATCTCTGTGCAGGAGGAGATCGCGGTTCTTTGACAGGTAGACTCGATGGAACAGAGACCCGTCGATTTTATTTCATCTCTGCACGGTTCAATGCGGCGAGAGTTTTTAGTATACCTCGGTGAATCTGAAGTTGTATTTGCGGGAGGTGCAGCCGGGTTTTTGATGTACGTTTTTAGAGACGCGTGGATTTTGCTTGGTTCACGAGAACTTTATCTACCGGTTAAATTCCTTATCACGCGAGTGAGTCACATCATTTGAACGTAGAAATTTCGGTTAAATTGAAATTTATCGGCACGATTGAGCAGTCTTTCTTTTTTTTTTTTTACTATAATCCGATGTGGGTAATTATAATAAGGACTGAGAAGGATTTAATTTTTTAGAAATTTCGTGGTATTTGAATTTCTCGTAAAAAAAAAGATCCATCACTTTCTCGCGTACTCCGCAGACTTGTCACTAAAGTTCGCAGAATTCACTCGGCCAGTCTTATCGAAGTTCACGGCATACTCGATTCCATTGATACGGTTCCCATGAGCAAACAAAATCTGTTCTTCACGCTAACGAAATTAACATACGTATCTCTCGAGTCGTCTCTATTTCGCATAAATAGTTCCACTATGTATGCACTTCCAAACACACTTTCAAATTTTTCCACGTCTATTCGTCATTCACTCTTTCAAAAGCAAATTACCGCGACTTTCGAAACGCAGCCCGCCACGATTCTGCGCGAAATAATCGCGATTAATTGCTCTTCGACTGTACGGAACTTTCACGCAGAAAGCATTTCGCGTTGATTCGAGCGTGTAAAAAGCAACGTATCGCCGGTGTATGATTTATCTAACGGCCGTTATCTATCAGGAAGAGAGTCTTAATCGACTTTTCAGAAGCTGTTGCAAGCGTTACAGATTATTAGCCCGTCTGGCGCTCGCTACTTTCACGTGAGTCGTTGTTTCGTTATTTCCGACAATCGTTTGGCCATCGGCTAGCAGCAGTCGTGTACTTTTACTAGGAGCTCCGTTTTCTTTCTTTGCCAACTTTTCTCCCAGAATGTCGTAGCTACAATGTATCCGTATCTCCTAATTAAACGTGACGCGTTTTGTATTAAAATCAGTCGGGTCGAAGACCAGACGAATAATGACAGACGAATGTATTAAGAAAGAATAATATGAGTGTTAACACAGCCGTAATTGGCATAAAATTATGTTCAGAATATTCATGAAAAACCTTTTATAGGTATAAAAAAAAAGGAGAAGGAATTTGAAGAAGTGAGTCCACTAATTAGTCAACATATATGAACCGCCGTACTATACTAATTAATAGATTCAGCGCAATGGGTGTTATCGCGGTCGGGCAATTATTATTGCACTAATTTTGTATGGAATCTACTGGAAAAAAGTAATCCATTGGTTCTCCAAGCACAAAACGTGCAAACGCGAAACGTACGTATTTACGTGCGCGATTGTGACTAGCTTTCACAAGTCCTAACGACATTAAAATACCAAGCGTTCATTGGAGGTAATTTTCATTAATTATCAGGCATCCAGCAAATTACTGGCAATTACGTGTCTCATTGTAGCTGTTACATTGTAATGGTCGTAAGTTAGTTACGAATTCGCAGTAATAATTTAATTAAAATATATTGTTCTTTCGCAGGTGACATTGGCCTTTAATTGGATAAAATGCGACGGTACATCGTGCTCTCGTTACTAGTGCAATTGGCATTCCCTTTTCAACACTCGTTCCCGGTAAATAGAATCGTCGTTTGGTATAACCGATTGATAAACGCGTTCACACCGCGGAGAAGAGAGAGTCGTTACTGTCGACAAATCATTAGATATCGTTGAATCTTCCGATCGACGTTTCCTTTTCTATCGATTGAAAGTTTAATAGATGAACTGTGGTATTCTGCACAATAATTAAAATGCTTTAATAGATATATTGAAACTATAGAAGATAAATTATTGCAATATCCAGCGGATATATTAGACGTTATAAAATTTGGCGATTTATCAGTCAATTCGGATTCTTGAATTCGTGGCTCGGTTGAAAAATTGTTTTCCTATGAGTGCAACTAGTTCTTGTAAGTAATAGAAACTTGAATAAGTCGCGGTAAAAAATGACAGGGTACTTCGCTGAAAAGTTACTTTGCAGAATACAACGATAAACGCATTACACTGCCGTATTAATTGAGATAATACCAGATTATCGTAAACAGAAAGGTAGCGGCGCATACAAATTTTAATTTCCCCTGAACTTACGCTGCTATGTATATTTCGCCAATTAGAAATCGCGGCGTACGGTACAAAAACGCGAGAGGTATTATTTCAACATTACAAAAACGTTACTAGTTTCATAATCTCTTTATCTCTGCTGAATAAAATACATAAAAACTGAGCCACATATTCAATACGCAAAATTAACAAGCGAATCTTATCTATTTTATCGCCTACTTCTCATACTTAATTTTGTCATGCAATCTGTGAAATAAATAAACGTGTTGTTACCGAGACCAGTATAACGCAAAACTCCGCGTAACAATCTATTACAAAACTGGTTTGGAAAACGAAAAGTCGGAATGATCGATCGAAATTCTTCGATATCGTTTAACCAGTACTGTATCTTCGTTAAAAAAAAAAAAAAAAGTAAAGAAGGATATTTTCATCCAGTTATATATTTCAATCAATCCACCTGAGAATTGCAAAAAATTATGCTCAATTGTCATCGAAATACATGATCGAAGTTTGCATGCTCTCGAGTAATAAATTAACATTTTTTTCTGTTATCTACCCGGAAGAATAGCAGGCGAAATGAAATTAAATCATGAAGGCGTACAGAAGTGAAAGCGACTTAATTAAAGAGCTCGTTAACCAGTTTCAGACTGGCCAGTTGGACACCAACAACGAGACATCGGGATGCTGCTTCTGCAACTTCAGGGACACATCGTACATGGCGGCCAAGTGTGGCGCGAAGACTTCTTTCATGAACTTGGTTGAAAAAGTGATCGCTTCTAGATGCGATATCTCTGATCCTTGCAACAGGCTTGGCAAAGAGGAAGTCCCAAATGAATGGTAAGAAGTATCATGATTAATTCATTTGGTCATGGTTTCGAAATTATTCATAATCAGTTTCTCTTCTTTCATTACTTTCTTGTTTCGCTGTAAATAAATCTGAAGAAAATAGTGTCCCTTATGTAATGCGATCATTTGCAATGGAAGGGGCCATCCCGAAGATTATTCATTATTATAGATCTCAAAGAAATTCGGATGCAAAGCTTGAAGCGCTTGAAAGAATATTTGTTGCGCATCGTTTCGCTTTTTTTATCGATCGTGCTTGACATTTGGGGGATGGAAATAATTGCCAAGGTTGGTGGGATAAGCCTATCCTCTGCAATCTCTTGGACACTGTTAAATATAGAGAATTGGTACAAGCAACGGAACGCTATTGTCGTTAAACAATGAAAGTAATTGTGCAGGCAGATCTGAACAAATTGAATCGGTTCGAATATGTATTAAAATACGTGAACAACTAACCAAAGCGCAAAACTGCGATGAACAGAACTTTGCTTTGTTGGAATTTTTGAAAGAAATAGTTCTGCCCCAAGTATGGGCGTATACGTATTATAGAATAGAATTTGGAGTTCCTATGTATTGGACAATCATTAAGCGGCGCATAAATTAGCTACCTATTATTAACCATGGAAATCAATTTTAAACACGCAGGTTCGACTTTATCGTAGTCGGCGCCGGAATAGCTGGGCCTATAATTGCCAGGAGATTAAGCGACAATCCCTGGTGGAGGGTTCTGTTGGTCGAAGCGGGACCGGAAGAGCCATCGATGACTTCAATTCCAGGATTAGCCTTCCACGCTATTAACTCTAGTTTAGACTGGGATTTCAAAACGGAGCCTACAGAACCTCATCCGACCGCATGTTTAGGTAAACAGCATGTTTATTTTTCTTTCTGAACAAGTTAACGGTGAAATTGCGTGGTAAGCTATTTTATTGAACGAGACATTACGTGTCTCACAGCAAGGTGGATTTAAATATGGATTAGACATCCATTTTTTTTGTCTTTACGATGCTCTGGATATTGTTGGCTGACACGTTGGCACTTTCTGATATTTTTAGTACGATGCACTATCTATGCTTGAATTATTTTCGTAAACAATTTGAATCATTCATTAATACAATCCTCGTTCTTAAAAAGAAACGCAAAGGATCGATTAATGTATTCTATTCAAAATTATCCATCATGAATTCGAACGTTACCAACTTTCCAATATTAGCCCCGTATATCAACGAATCAATAACTTTCCACGCTCATCGCCATTTCGTTCCCATCAAAAATAACGCATACACCCTCCGCAACGGGCAAACTGTTCGCGATAAAATTCGAAGCTTGGATTTCTATCAAGCGACTCTCGAATTGAAAGTATCCTCCCCGCCGTGACAATACAATATCCAACGGATACCTACAAAATTACCAACAACTGAATCGCTAGCGATCTTCCTATCTTTCCGAAATCTAACGAATCTCTGTGATATTTTCCAATCAGAAACTGGCGGATCGTGCACCTGGCCCCGCGGAAAAATGGTTTCCGGCACAGGAGGTATGCACGGAATGATGTACGTCCGTGGCCACCCAGAGGTCTACAACAGCTGGGCGAGAAACGGGGCGACGGGATGGTCCTACGATGAAATCGTTCACTACTTCGAACGAGCCGAGAATCCCACGGATCCGTCGATGCTGTCCGATAAGCTGAGAACGGTGCCCGCGCCGGGGCCAATGAAAATCCAATATTACCCGTATAAACCGTCGTTCGTCGACGAAGTATTGCAAGCTGCGTCCGAGCTGGGCTACAGGACGAGCAAGCTAAAAGAGTACACGCAAACGGGATTCATGGTGGCGCCTATGACAACCGAGAACGGGGTGCGTGGCACAACCTCGAGGAACTATTTAAGGCCGGTCCATCGGAGGCAGAACTTGAAGGTTCTGATAAACGCGCAAGTGACGAGGATCCTGATGAATCACTGGCAGAGCAAAGCGTACGGCATAGAATTGATCGACAAGAGCGGCTACAAGAGGATCGTGAAGGCCAATAAAGAGGTGATCCTAACGGCCGGGGCGATTGGTTCGCCGCATATATTATTGAATTCCGGTATCGGGCCCAAGCAACACTTAACAACAATGGGCATGCACGTGGTGAAAGATTTGCCCGTGGGGCAGAGTCTTCAGAACCACGTGTCGGTCGCCATTTATTATAGTATAAAGGATATCGCGTACGAGACAATGACGATGGACAGCGTAAATGAGTATTTGGAGAGCCGGAGCGGTCCGTTGACTAGTACAGGATTGACTCAAGTAACGGCGTTCCTCGAGAGCTCGTACGCTGTCAGCGGTGTACCAGACATTCAGGTGTTCTTCGACGGTTTCCGACCGAAATGCCCGAGGACTGGTTTGGAGTTCGAGTGCTTGAACGGGGCGCTGGCTCTGTGCTCGGACAGGAGGCAAATCGTGATGAGACCTACGGCTGTCACCGTGTCCAGTAGGGGGTACATTAAACTCCGTTGCGGGGATCCAACCGCGCCGCCATTGATTTATCCCAACTATTTTACGGATACGAAGGATCTGAAGGTGTTGGTCGAGGGTATTAAGAAGTCCATCGACCTGGTGAACACCCCGACGATGAAGCAATGGGATCTCCGTTTGGAGCCTGTGATCCATCCACTTTGCACGAAGTAAGAATGGCTTGCCGCTTATGGTATAAAACATGAGTTAGGGCGTGGTAGGAAAGTAGAACAAATTAATAGTCGAGTTCTGAATAAACGATTCTTGGTTTCGATACGGAGGTAGTCGACAGAGTTAGGTAGTGCGATTGATAAGTTGCTAATAATAGGGGAGAAAAAGTTGTTCGGATGTTATGGGGGAAAGAAACTGACTTTTCTTGAAGCGACACGCTGCGAGATTATAATCTTAAGATGACTTTTCTATACTGGCAATTCGTACATTGGCGCAACAATTGTTTCCCGAAGTAAATATATCAACGTGCTATAATGCAAATACAAGTCATCTGATGAAAAGTTATGTTTCTGAAATATAGCATACCGGGTCGATCAAAAATTATTCCATCTAATAAAACACTTTGCTAGCGAAATACCGTCACGTATTTTCAATGCGCTTAAAAATCTTTCCTGATTGCGTTTCGCAGGCAAGGAAATTCACAGGAATACATGTGGTAATCGGTTCCTGGATAACATTCTGGATAATTTTGCAACCGTTAAATATTTATATAAAAAATTTCTAAATTTTGCATAACACAGCTAGGAGAAGAAAGCAGAATAACCGCATGCCGAATCCGGTAATATCCTTTCACTGACGCAATTCACGCTAATATAAAACCCATTCTGTCCAGCTACCACTTTGGCAGCGACGCATACTGGGAATGCTACGTAAGAGCTGCAACTGGACCAGAAAATCACCAGTCCGGCACCTGCAGAATGGGTGCATACAACGATCCGACAGCTGTGGTGGATCCGGAACTTCGAGTGCGTGGAGTGTCGAACGTTCGAGTCGCGGACGCGTCTATATTCCCAATTGTGCCAAACAGTAATCCCATCGCCGGCATTATGATGGTCGCTGAGAAGGCGGCAGACATGATCAGGCACACATGGATAAAGATATGAGCTTTTTATCAACTTCACACATCTTTCCATAGAACGTTAAAATAAGTTATTTGCAGAGTGATTCATTTATCGAATTTCTATAAATCTAGCTTGTAGATTTGACGCAGCTTGGAATGTGAATTTAAAAAGTTTATTGGTTCGAGGATGATCATATACGTATAGCAATGTATTATTGTATAGTAATACTTTTCATATAATATCGAGAGAAAAAAAGTGCGAGTTTTGTACGAGGAGGAATAGCCCCAGAATTCTGCAGAAATGCGATTCTTGGTTTCTACGATGCATCGGGCATCAAGTAGATAGAAATTTACTGTCCCAGCACTTGCTTATTCGATTACTTTCACATACCAGAAAAGATTTTGTGACGATGCTCTGTTTAAACAATTCGTTAAGCGTTGATATTCGCTCGACTGTCCTCGCATAACGATTAAAAAGTATAATTGATATGTTATTATTAGATGTACGATCATCGGTTGAAAAGTACGTGTTTATAAGCGTTTATTTTAAATGTAAGGTTCAATTTCACCGTGGTATTAATTGTTAGTAAAATTGGCGAAATCCTGCAACTATTATCGAACGGTATAACGAGTTTTGTATTTTCGTGTGCCATATGCGACAGGGTGAGTGACAACTTTCGTTTTCATATACATAATTAGTCGAACGTTGTCGTCATGTAAATAATGAGCGAGCAAGCAGTACCATATGAATACCTTACCCACGTGAAATAAACAATTTACCATATGTTCAACATTTTTTCCGACAAAACTTGTGAAAGAAAATGGATGTGATCATTAAAATGCATTATTTATACGAAATTTTATTTGCTACCATCCACACCCGAATTAATTTCAGACGGTAAAAAGGTATTAACAAGCAACGAAACGATATCTATAATGATTGTCTGTGCGGGCTGCCATTACTTCCTTTTCATATTAAGTACACGGGTCGCATACATATTATTTTCGCCTACTCTAAATACTACTGACAACGTAAGTGCGACTTTGTCTTTGCTTATATATTTTCTTCTGTTTGCTTCCCCTGGTTTACCACATTGCGTACCGCACTCTGCTGGTCCAACGTGCTTCCAGGGTCCGCATATTTTTTAGCCCGGCAGAAACGAGACATGTCGTAACCCGGTCTCACCGTTCGGTTTGCTATATTCGAGATTTCTCCTGACCCGTTCGCAGTGTGTTAAACGCATTGACGAATTCCCACGTGTTTTCTTGAATTACTTAATGAATGATTGAAACGATTTGAAAGAGTGTATAGCATTTAACAACTGTAACCTCTGATTAAAAATCAATGAGCATATTTGAAGATACTTTTAGCAACCTTTTGTTTGATATGGGACCGTTTATGGGACAGTGCGACGCGAATTCGCGGTCTCCCGTCCCCAACAGTCGAAGGCACGTTTCACGGGCGAACTTATTTAAACGGGCAGAAGCGGACGACAGTGATTCAATTGGGTGAAAAAAAGAATACACCGAGCTATTGTTGAACTCGTATTGTAATTCAAATAACCTGGTTCGTCCGCGCGACCCCTGAACAAATTCCATTCACAGTAAATGTTAAGCTCGTATCGAATAGTCGGTCAGCTACATATTTATTCAGATAGCTCGTATGGTACAGGCTATTTGCTTTTAACCCTTGCCCTGCCGACACCGCGACACTTTTCCACCGAACGCACGGGCGTTGCGAAGAAAGGTCAGCTACTTATTACCAGTCTTATCTCTTTACCATAGAAATGACGACATGAGGTACTTTCGACGCCGATGCGTACAATCATCCCAACGAGAAGAGGCAGTACGCATAAGCAAAACTTCCACGTGCTGGATTGTCGTGGCTGCAGTCATTAGCTGCGACTCGTCGATGTTTAGGAGTGAAGTGATATCGTTATCCCCATGGTACTTTTTATAGTACATATACGCGTCATGGACCGAGTCAGTTCAATTCTTCTAATTCACAAGTATCTGAAACCTGCCATTCGGACCTGCCCTGGCCTCCTCTGACTACCCTCTCACGTCTCGTTCGACAGACTGTACAATTTTCTGCTTCAATCGAAAACAGTATTAAGTATTTATAAGACGAAGGCTAACTAGAGATGTGACTCCCGATACATATATCGATAAATATCGATAAATATCGATAATATCGATATGTTACCGATACTTTGATATATGGATAATATCGTTAAGGCGAAAACAGGTGTAAGCGATGGAAGTGAAGTGTATGGCGTAATAGTTTATTCATATTTGTTTGAGCTGATTACCGGACCTTCCGTTACGAAACCCAATGGGCTTGTATTTGGTTTTTGCATGTTTAAGGATCTCATGTTGTCCCTAAATAGAAGTCCATGGGCTTCGTACTCGGAAAACAAAATCCAAAAACTCGGTACAGATATTGCAGTGTACTGTAATAATATTTAGAAGTGCCACAGACAGATGACATTTTAATTTATTTACATCACAGATATTTAAAATGTGGCGTCATTAATAGAAAATCTGATCCACTGAAATGGTGGAAGAACGAAGGTATTGCATATAAATTTCCCACATCTCTGGACAATCGCGGAAAAATATTTATCCATTCCAGCAACATCCGTTCCAAGCGACCGATTATTTTCCAAAGCTGAATAGATTCTTTTCGAAAGAAGAAGCAGATTACAGTGAAACGTAACAAATATGCTGTAATCAGTTCGAACAAAAATAATTAGATAGACACGATAAATCATTAGGCCTTACACTTTAATTCCATCACTTCTGCTTAATATCTTAACGATATTATCGATCTATCGTGTGCCTCGTGGAAACGATACAAACATCTTTCGATACAAAAGTTTTCTATGACAACCGTACCGAATAATGAATATTGTATTACTCGTTTTACCTTCTACGTATTACGCATAACTTAACGGCAAAAAAGAGAAGGAGCGAGGCAAACAAATATGACAGTAGGAAAATGCGAGCAGGGCAGTGCCATGCCAATTTGAAATGGGTGCACATATACGGTATACGATATACTGTTGATCAATGTGTAAATGGTTTGAGACAGTGTCAGTAGAACGGACCCCAATTTCTTGAAGTTAAAGAGAAATTTAAATGCCACCGTGTCGGTGTGATTACACAAATGCAAAACAATGCTATAATAAAAACGACAGCTTAACTCTTTTATTTTTAGTTTTTTCGACTTCCAATTTTTTTATCATGTTGCTGAAATTCTTCCGATTAAAATGAGACCAAACATGATATATTTCAGACCATATTGTATCTTTATTTTTATTGTAAGTCATGTATTACATGAAATAATATAATACACTAATAAAAACGCACGAAATATGAAAGGATAATGACACTAAATAAACGGTAAAAAGAACTGTGCAAAATAGAATAAATAGTAACAGAAATGAAATTGTAAAAGTTTTCTGGCTTCTGGTTCCAAACGGAATGAGCAGAACATTGTCTCTACATTTGGAACATAAGAGTTCGTTGAAACAAAAGATATCGCATTGGCATGCTAACTTTACAAGCGTTATATATCGTGTACTACGAACCAAGGATAATACTGCGCGAAGAATTAAAATTCTATCAAATACTTAAAATACTAAATAAAATGTATAGCTATACTAGTGATAACTGAACTACTAGTGTAATTAGAAGTTAATTCGTAACTTCTCATCTTATTGCTTAGAACCCAACATCGGCAGGGCCGCCCTGCCGATCGGCGGCATCAGTCGGCCGCTCTCACTCCACTTTTTTCATTTAGCTCTGGACGAACTGTACCAGTAGCTACAGTTTTCTGCAAATATCTCGAAAACTAAGGCCGAGCGGCGTTTATATGCATAGGAAAAAGTTGTCCAGAATGCAGAGTTCTACAACATATTTAAACATCACTTCTATATATTTATCTATGTATTTATCAGCGAGCCTGTTCTTGGACTTTGGCTTCGTTGCAGTATAATAAGTATTTTATCATTTCTCCACTTCCACGTAAACCATTCTAGGCTTTAAGACCTATTACCTTATTATTACCTTATTTAATTTGGGAAACCCTGCTGTACCATATATTATGGTATGCACGATATTTATAATTTATTTTATTACATTTTATCTTAACTGTACGTTGTTGCTGCGGACATATATCCGTGAACAATTTGTTCTCGATATGATATTTTCATTTTAGTAGTAATCGTTAGACGAAACATTACTTTAATTTGTCTTAATCTTAGTAGCTCGTCGTGTTGCTATTTGCCGAAAACAAATTCCCGGCGGATCCGGTATGTCAGGCCGATAACGATCCAAAGCATACGGCGAAAATCGTGAAACAATTTATAGATTCCAACATAAATGTCTGCATTAAAATGGCCGGCACAATGTCAGGACTTGAATCCAATAGAGATGCTTTGGATCGATGTAGATAAGGAAATATAAGTAAAAGGACCAACAAATATCAATGAGTTACATAAAATAATAGGAAATGCATTATAAATATTGTGGATGCCGTAACAGAATGACAATGTAATTATTCATACGTTCGTAAGTCTATGTCCGCCACTGTACGCTCTTGCAAACCGAATGAGCGTTATTAATTTGGTAGTAAATAATTGATAAATGCAAGAGATTTTATCGTAAGCTTTAGAGGAATTAATGAGCACGTAACAGTTCACTTATAAATGGAAGAACGTGAGGGGGTAGCTCTCCTCGACAAGATACGTATCAGAGTGAAAAGTTCGAGGTGGGGGAAGTTCTTAGTTATCTACGGGCAAGTATTGGGCCGTGTCACAAGTCGTCTCCGGATATCGTAACGAGATATTTGCCAGTGCCGATCAGGACGACGGAAGTGTTCAGTCGAAGTGCATGTTGCACGAAAAATCGGTCAGTGTAGTCCCACTGAACTGATTATTACTATTGTCGTTTGTACATTCGACGCTCTCATAGTTACGTGACAAACGCACAGATAATCGAAGTCTATTTACGTGGTTTTTCGAATCGTTTCTCGTTTTCAACGGTGAACAATT
This sequence comes from Nomada fucata, assembly GCA_948146005.1. Taxonomy (NCBI): domain Eukaryota; kingdom Metazoa; phylum Arthropoda; class Insecta; order Hymenoptera; family Apidae; genus Nomada; species Nomada fucata. The sequence goes on along the minus strand of OX411275.1, from coordinate 7,409,989 downwards.
TTGCCCCGTCTTACTGTACAGTTGAGCAGGTCGCGGGGAACACAATCGTAATAGCGTTACCAAGGTAAATTGTTGAGATAACATTACTAACCATTCACAGTAAAAAATTGTTCAAAATTGTACGGCAACAGACGAATGCCACCAAACTATCGAGACAGAAATGTATGTGTACTTGAGGATGCGCGTCGATTTCTGATCGGCAGACGTCTGTCTTTTACTCAAATGAAAAAAAGGCGCATTGTTCTTTGGATATCATTTGCGAATTTGCAAAATAAACTGCGGCGTTTCACGTGTTTCCATGAAACTCTCTAAAGTCTTAGATCCTTGCTTTTCCGTCGCCCCGCAAACCGCCATGAAAATTAAAATACACCCTTCATAATCGCGCGATACCTTCACTGTCAAGTCACAAATATGTAACTGTATCTAATCAATTACTGAATTTCCACGTTGATCATTTTATTGCAGATAATCTGTTAATTTTGTCCAAGGAGGCACAGGATGGAGTCGTGTGTGGTTAACAATTGCGCAGCTGCGACGTCCCCGTCGCCAGCCTCCATATTTCCTCAATTGCTGCATGTCCTTTTGGCAGCCGAATGTTCTATAAACAGAACCAGCGAATATCCGCCGGACCGTACAGAGGAAATTTTAATGTCGCAAAGGGAGTTCGATTTTGTAATTGTTGGAGGTGGAACGGCCGGTTCCATTTTGGCGCATAGATTAACGGAAGTGGCGGATTGGAATATTCTACTGATCGAAGCTGGAGGGAATCCTTCTCTTGACAGCGATATGCCTGGGATGGCGTTCACATCGCTTGGCCAATCGGAGGATTACGCTTACAAGGTATGAGAATTGACAATCGTAAAGTGTTATCAGAGAAAATTGAAAAATGGCAGAAATTCAAATAGCAAAATAGCAAATGAAATTGCAAACCGCATTATTGACATTTCCGTACCACCTTTTTGTAATTACATTTATTCGTTTGCACGATCATCGCGGCCAGAGATAACTGAGCTTCCTATTTTGACCTAATACGTGCACGCGACACGCCAGACCTTCTATAAAACAACTCCGAATTCCTATTAAGAGGAGCAACAATGAAAATCGAAGCGCTTCAAAATGATGCAGCTCGAAATAATTCCGACTTAACGTGTACAGCTTAAAACTCTAAGAACGTATCGCGTCTCCTTTACAAAATCGTTGACCAGAACCGTATCCATTGGTCAACGCTTTTAACGTACGCGCGAAGTTCCTCCCGTTCGTCGGAAAATTAAATCCACTTAAACTCTAGCTCCCTTCAAATTAGTACGCGCCGTTAATCAATCAATTCCCTGCCCAGGTCGAACCACAAGAAGGCGCCTGTAGATCCGGGAGGGGTAAACAATGCGTATGGTCGAAAGGCAGGGGTCTTGGAGGCAGTACCATCATTAATGCTATGCTACACATTCTCGGCAACGAAAGAGATTACAATTATTGGGCAGAACTTGGCAACCCCGGATGGAGCTACGACGAAATTCTTCCTTACTTCCCAAAATCCACGAATTGCGGGCCCGAATACGTAGCCAAATGGGGGAACAAATACTGCGGTTCCGACGGGCCAATGAACATCAGAAGCTACAACAACACCCCGACGAACATCTCGGGCGTTGTGTTGGACGCTGCGCGTGATCTAGGTCTAAATATCCTCGAACCCGTGAATAACGGTCGTTACATTGGATACGGACACGCTATGGGCACCCTCGACAGTGGCCGTCGGATCAACGCGGCAAGAGCTTTCCTATCTCCGATAAGGGACAGGCAGAATTTGTTCGTAATGAAGTTCAGCAGGGTGGACAAAATTTTATTAGACAACAATAAGGCAACCGGCGTACGCGTGACTTTGTCGGACGGTCGATCGATCGATATACAAGCGTCGAAAGAAGTGATCCTTTCCGCAGGCAGCCTGTCCAGTGCTCAGATATTAATGCTCTCGGGTATCGGGCCCAAGGAACACTTGACGGAAATGGGAATACCGATCGTGACTGATTTACCTGTTGGAAAGAATCTCCAGGATCACCTGATTTGGGTCGGCATGCATATAGCTTACGTGAACGCGTCAACGCCTCCATTTTCTCAAACCTATCCGATCGACATAACTTACGAACTTCTGACCCGCAATTCCGGCGAACTGGCCACGCTCGGAATTGATCTCCTTGGGCTCGTTAACTCGGTCGACCCTAGCTCCATATATCCAAACGTTGCATTCCATTTCGCTGATTTTGAACGATGGAACACGATTAAAATAGCGATGATGCTGAGAGCGTTAAATATGGACGATGACATAGTCCAGGTGATACAGGACGAACTAATGTCATCTAGCGTGTTAATTCCTGGCACGGTCCTGCTGAATCCCAGGAGCCGAGGGAGGGTAGAATTGCGTAGCAACGATCCGGCCGATACCGTGAAAATATACGCGAATTATTTCAGCGAAGCGGATGATCTACAACCTCTGATTAAATCGGTGGAAACGATTAAATCTTTGCTGAACTCCGAAACGGGGAAGAAGTACGGTATGCATCTGCGACATGTTGATATACCTGGATGCCGGGACACGACACCTGACTCTGACGAGTACTGGGAGTGTAGTATCCGAAATATTGCCAGCTCTCTGTTTCACGCGGTTGGAACAGCTAGAATGGGTCCCGTTGGCGATTCTATGGCCGTCGTGGACCCGAGATTGAGAGTGCACGGTATCGAGAGGCTGAGAGTAATTGACGCATCGATCATACCGAATATTACCAGCGGGAATACTAACGCTCCGACTATGATGATCGCGGAGAAAGGAGCGGATTTGATTAAAGAGGATTGGCAAGCGAATGTCAGCGAGGATTTGTAGAATTACAGAAACATTGTTAGAAGGCGAGATGGATAATATATCTTAACCCTTATGTCACTAGCCGGGCACCCGGGTTGCCGGCTTGTATAAGGAGCAGGTGTATCATCTGTTCTTGAGTAAATAATAGTATTCACGCGACTGTATAATTGCAGCGATGATTAAATGGATGAAAAACAATGTCTAAACAACAGGCCCACAGTCTATAGGCACTGGGTATTATTAGATTGTCCTCGACGATACGTTGACCGAGGCCTGAGGACCGCGTGCCCAACGCTTCCTGGCGGACAATCTAATTGCTAAGGAAACGACCGAACATGCAAAGTTTAGGCTCTAAACTTTAGAGGAACGCTTCTAATGCGGCCGAGGCCCACCTTATCTCGTAACGAAGCCCGTAATCTTCGAAATTAGTTAAATTAAGATTTACCTCAGTTAAATGCATTTCAATGAATTTACACTTATAATTTGTAGCGCAAATATGTCGAAAGGAATGTATTTCAGTTCGCGATTTAGTCGATGAAGCTTTTTCAGTAATAATTATAAAGTGGTTTAACAAATATTACAACCGTGTATATTCATTGTGTAAAATAATGAAAATAAATGGGTTTAGTTATGGAACGACAGTGTCGACGTATAATCGCGCCCCTGATAGTCCGCAACCATTTTCACGTCGAAGGCTGGGAAAACCGAAAGTAAAACACTCGCGGGTCATTCCACGCCAACTCGATCACTTTTTGCTCTAAATGAAATATGTTGTAGTCCATGTGAAATTATGGGGGGGGGGGGGGGGTTTAAGTCATCATTTTCGCGGTTGACAATTTGTTTAGAAGATACAGACTTTCAAAGTTTGTAAGTTTTGCTATTTTTGCGAAAACGGGCTTCACGCAGGAATTGTTTGCCCGATTGAACTACTCTTTTTTTCTGTTTGGTCACAAAGGATGGGGCTACTATAAAATAATTTTTTCAATCTCGATAAATGAACTTTACAACGTCGAAAAATATGAACAAATTCTGTTTTTGCGCTGTTTTCGACGATGGGGCACGCGGACATAAATCTTGAATAAATACGTATGTCCGTATTCCTTGAAGTTTCCCCATCAAAGCGAGACTTTCAAAATGATGGAGAATTGAAAACTGGAATCAAGTGTGTTCCCTATAATTGTATACGAATGTTTAGCGCGAAAAGACCATGGTTGTAAAGTGACTACACATCGTGGAATACTAGGAAATCAATATTATGAAAATACGAACGCAGAATGTGCAAAGCAGATATTTAGATTAGCAGGCTGGTACCTGAGATCTCAGTTTTTATAGTTACTTCGAGGGGAAACATATTTGAAAACCGCTAACAAATTTGTATTGCGCAATGCCGTAGAGAAGGCAGTTTGTAGTACACATTGGCATGCAAAAATTGAAATATTTCGACACGAGAAGTGTGCCAGTATATACGCGCGTAATTGCTCGTTGAACGTTGTCTTCGAGTTTTGTAATGTACGTGAATTATCTAAAGATGATGTAAATTAGAAACGTTTTTCAGCCTCGGCGAACAGAACGATTTATTTCAAAGGCGACTCGGATTGTCGTTAATTAATTGTTACTGATTTGTAAACACATGGTTGCGGACTTTTATCTTTCAGAATTGCAAATTGCGTTCTAATCTACCTTGGTAATAGCAAAAAATTACCATTCATTGGTCGTACTGTGTACAAGCTTCACTATCTTTCAACTTTATCTTTAATTATATTAATACTGAGCCTTCCGCAATTTTAAGGAACCGATGAAAGCCATACATGCGACTACGATCATTTTATTAATTTACAAAAATATTTAATATGTAACGAGCTGGGGGCAAAGGGGCACGGCCGCGAAGCCGAGGATCTGTTGTTTCATTGAGCTTTGTCAGTTACGGACGAACCAGTGCCTATTTCATCACCGGGTGTCACAGGAAGGTAGTCATGGGAGGACCAGAGATTTTTTCAGACCTGGGAGCCACTAGGAATGTTAATAAATGTAAACCCGTAACTTTTACTATGTCGATACGCCTTGAGCGGTTAAGTTGTATCTTGTATTTGGTGTGGTGGGCGTTACTGCTAATCATTGGTATAGGAAATGAATTGTTACAATTCGTTTATGTTCAAGTAATAAAAGTCTATATTCTCTATTTCTTCGTCATTCGTAATATACAAACTGTCGTGGATCTAAAATCCACCTTCCTCAATCTTTACGAATACAAGCGCAATGTAGGTTCAAAGATGTCTAACAGTGGATTTCTGTACCGTACGGTAATATACAAAGTAGTTGCTCGAAAAGGACTAAAACCCGATCTCGCTGGACATCAGTAAGGCTAGCTAGCACCGACATGGTACGAAGCTGGTGTATTCCATATCGAGCGACGAGCGTGGTTTCCGTGTCCCGTTTATATTCGAAAATTAGTCTAAAAAGATGGCGGGGGCATGGAATCATCCATGGGAGTCCGGAGATTCTTCTGAAGCGACTGAACCATTGCGGAAGGGGTGCCTCGATTGCCAAATAAGGGCATAATGAAAGACACGAAGGAAACGAAGGCTTCCTGCGGGACAAATTGCTCGCGATGTTTTAAACAAAAGCGAACAAAATCTTTCATGAAAAAAAAAAAACTGTAATTCGACGCAACTGAAAAAATTCCTAATGTTCCTTTTGCTTTGCGCTTCAATCTAATATCTATTGAATTTCTCGAAAAATCCATCCTACAATAAGGGCGGAAACTAGTCGAGATCTACTGTTTCATTGATTTTGCGGAGCGTTAATTAAGATACTAGGAAATGGAGTGCTATGGCATTTCTGATAAATGAAAGCGAGCATTCCAAACCGTTATGGAAAGTACGGGGAAACAGGGAGACGTCGCAAGAAATAATGGCACCAGTTACATTTCGCTCGAGTCCCAAGCAAATCAACCACTCTGTCGTTTTCCCTTCAGAACTGCGACCAAGTTTCATGATTCTTTTCCTTCAATCAAGTTTCATGATTCTTCTCCTTCGATCAATTTGCCTAACCCTTTTCGTTCGAATCTATGAGCTTTTGCTGCAGGTGTTCGAGTGGAATTAAACAGTGATGTTTAAACAGTGATGTTGACGCGAAACGAATTTCGTTTGCCATATATATATGTAGGAAATTAGAAGGAAGTGCGATCGCTTATTGACAAACGGGGTAAGCGATAATACATTCTTTGTTATTGAAAGTGGCCGATTTGATGTGAACTATTTGGTACCGAAGCTCCAGTTTTGAAATATTTGATTTCGCGTGTCTCGACAGTGATTATTATTTGTTTCCTTGGAACAAGTCTACGCTTAGATTTGTTTGCCGCGGCGTGAAACCGCGGAACGGTCTACTCAGAAATTGGTAAGAGTGTTCCTAATTTTTATAAACAAAATACGAAAGTTCATAAAGATTCAGCTATATTTCTAGAAATATTATGGACACATTGCACAGGCATTACAAGTGGAATATTACAGAAATCTCATTAACGTTGTCATTCTCTGAAAATATTCCGTGTAAAATGGATATTAGTCACTGTACTTGACTAGTTGAAAATGCTTTTATTTGGAGACTAATTCGTATCCACCCCATATAATGGATTCCCCTTGTACGCGGCTGGCGATGTCGATACAATGAACCCTTTTGTGGCTTAAGTGGCATGCCATTCAAAGCTCTTCCCTCTTTCTACTACTGGGCACAATAGTTTGGGCTGGGTGAAAACGGAGTAAAAGAAAACACAGAGGGGCCACCACCATTATCTGTCGGATCATTCGGCGTTCTTTTCTTACTTCAATTTATTCTGTTCGATTATACGTATGCATTTTTCATGTTCGCTAATTCTACTACACACTAATTATAAATGCCAATTATGAAAATGTACAAGATTCAACGTTGACAGCCGCCACATCGTATTATGTAATTACATGCCATTATATCACCTGTCGTTTATGTCGAATACCGGTCTAACATTAATAACGTAATATTCGACTCAACTTTCCAGCACCAGAGAAACGACCAAGGGAGAACCTGAGTAATAAAATAATTGTAAAAATCATGTCGTGGGTACCACCAGACTTGGCAAATCTTTGTTCACCACACTCAACCGTGTCCACGTGTCAACCACCCGCATTCGTGTTCCTAGCCCTAGTTACCCACCTATTTGGCCATTCAGAGGATACTCACTATTGTTCGCCGCATTGTCAGAATTCCCCGAGTTCGCCTATCGAACCAGAAATCGACATACAATATTCGGAAGATACCCAAGGCTGGGTCGATTACTTTCGATCGGCAGCCTATTCGTCGCTGGATGATTCAGCCTCGACGAATGTGCCAACATCGACGGACATCGATGGAACAAAATTTTTGGCGGATTTCACCGTTGAAAGTGACGAAAGACGGATCGTTAACGTCAGAACGGCAGGGCCGATCGTGAATTTTGCGCCAGTTTACGACTTCTATAGGGCAACGAGGAATGGGCAACAGGCGATCAACGCAGTATCTACAATTGGCGATGGATTTCTTGCTTCGAAAGGTAAATCAGTGGTGGACTTTTGTGCGAACGTTACATGCATTTGTGGGTATCGTTTCACTTTTCTTCGACATGTAAAATACGCTTGATGGATTTTCGAATTAACGTATCGCGGTGGGAACGATAACGGTAAATGATTTCTAGATTTGGTATTTATGCAGTATATGCACGATAATACTACACGTGTACTCATTTAAAACAAATCAGCGCGCGTTGAAAAGAGAGAATTAGAGTTTTCGCATTATTTAGATGCTTCATAATACATTCATGCTCGTCACACAATATCCATTTTAAATAAAGATAAGATAGAAATGAACTTGTCTATTATGTAAAATATTTTTGTGCATACATTTCATTTGTGTAATACGCCGTTGTGTAATACACGGTATAATTTCTTCGCGTAGGTATACATATGTATAGATGATGTATACATAAATCTGTTCTTTTTAGTTGCTTTTTATCAATACTTTTATACGTTTGAGTACGCAAATAATTAACATCGCCGACATCAAGGCGATTAGTTTCATATTCAAGGATTCGTTACGGTAGATACATAATTATACCCGCATCCGATTACGAAAGAATCTATTAACGCGTACATAGTTGGTTTTGTGCGCAATTGAAAAGAAAGTGTAATAATACTGAATAAGTTTTGTTGAATTGCGAGTCGATGCACTGACCTCTATATATTTCATTTAAAAATCCACTCCAATAAGAAAAGTTTCACTTTACGCTTTAGATCATTCTCTTATCCCTCGTCGCTATGATCTGTGCATAGTTTAAACAATGCAACAATCAAAGTCAAGAGGGTACTGTTTTTCATTAACTTCCTTCCCTCCCATTGCCATTGTATTTTCATTGCGAGTATTCTTTTGCAGCCGATTTTGCAACGTCTTAAAAATGATCGTAAATTTTCTAAGTTTTTCCAGAAGCAACCTCTCCCGAAGTTCAAACGTCGTTACGTCCACCTACAAACGCTTATCCGTATTTTCCATTTTATAAAGACGAAGTGGACCAACAGTTTTACCATCCACAAATTGCGGAAAAAGCATTTGACGGCGCAGCAACTGGAAAATATTTTAATCCGATTACATCTTCGTCGTACGACACTTGGAAGCGTGCCAATAATTTCGACGATCCCAACGATTTTCCGTATCCAAAGAAATTCGTGGACGCACAGAATACTGCAGATATCCCCGATGCCAGAAGTTATCCAACAGAAGGATACGATTTTATTATCGTGGGGGCTGGTTCGGCTGGATGTGTTCTGGCGAACAGACTCAGCGAAATAAAAAGATGGAAGGTACGCGACCACGTTATATTTTCATCCACTCGCTTTCAAATACAAGATCAGTTATCGGTTTATTATATTATACAAATCTAAGGGCACCGTACGCACGTGTCCCTTTTCCTGATAATAATTTTGGCGAAGACTGGGCAATTTCTGATATACAATTTTACGCTAACTTCTTATTAAAATTATTAGAGAGACGGATTTTACTCCGTTCCAAATATTTTTGTCGCTTTGCTTCTATTTACTGTTGCTCAAGTTTCCTCGCAACGAAAGTAACTTCCAATCGTCCTGACAGGAACGTGGTCTGAACCTTGTGAATTGTAACCGTAAATTAATAGAACGAAAAAATGTTGCCAGTTTTATGTCCACGAGCAAGTGCACTAAAGTGGCACAGAGAGGAAAGAAAATGTGAAATTTTATTGAAGTTCGGGCAACAAGAATAACAAAGAAAAAGAATGCGCTTTTACGACGCATGGAAATGGGGACCAACGATACTTTTACTGGTAAAACAGTGCACTGTGACTCGTTTGACAAACTGAAACATTCCGAAACAGGTTTCCATGTTTACAGAATTAAATGGGTAACACATCCAATAATATATTGAACGAACTGAATTAATTTTTAATATAACATTTAAAGAAAAAAGATGTATTTACTTAATATATATGTTAGTATGGCAGAATTGTTGTGTTTTATGGGTAGTCGTAGAATTAGACGCATAGATATTGATAATCCTTTCGTTGAAAAGTCGAGCAACAGCAGGGGCTTCTTTAAAACGGGTCACGGAATAGAAGATTGTCGATGATTATGTTACGACTATTCGAGGCTTCGTGGCGATTAAATATGTCGTGAAACGCATGACACTATAAAATCGCTTATTAGATTATTCAGTATCGACGACAGTGAAATCCGTGTGGGGTATAGTAGCATGTCACACTCTCTGCGAACCATCGATTAACTTAACTTTACGTCGTACAATTTGGTTTGGCTTTAAACTGAATGTAAAAACAAATAAGCGAACGTAAAAAATACTGCTCTTACAAATTTTGCATAAAAAGCTCAATCGAAATAATTTATAGTTACCCATTGTGAAATGCAGAATATTTTCTTTTTACTGTATTTTAATAAATCCGAATGAAACTTGCGTAAATTATTCAAGTTTGAAACTAAATAGCTACAGTATTCAAATTCACGAGAAATCTTAAATTTCACAGATTTGTTTATCTATCCGAAAAAATTTACTATACGAAACTTTTGTTTCATTTCATTATATCTATGATTGAAATGCGAATTAGAAAATTGCGTCGCAGGACGTATAATTATATAATATTAGTTCAATGGTATAAATCGCACCGCCTAAAAGGGATGCAGAATATTAATAAAGTTCCTGTTCATTTTTAGATATTGTTGTTGGAGGCTGGCATAGAAGAACCACTGGTAGCCGATATTCCGGCCTTCGCCTCCGTGTTACAGGCCAGTAGTATCGATTGGATGTATCGCACTCAGCCAGAACAACACTCTTGTCGATCGAGAAGGGGCAGAAGTTGTGCGTGGGCAAGGGGTAAAGTATGTATTCGAAAACTAACTTCGTACGACAAAATATTAGTTGCAGTAACAAGGTTCAATTAAAATTTGTTAGAAACAAAATTATCGTTGCATTCGTTAATAATTTGAAATTTTACTATCGATCATAAGCCAAAGCTGCACTAAAAATCACTGTTGTCACGAGTTCCTAATTTCGAAACTATTCATTAATTATCAACAATTATAAGATCTACGGAATTTGCCGGCAGAGTTTGAATTCGAAAGTGTACATTACATTTTGTGCAGGTAATGGGCGGCTCTAGTACTATCAATTATATGATTTACATTCGCGGAAATCCAAAGGACTACAACGAATGGGCAGAGAATGGGAATTACGGATGGAGTTACGACGAAGTTCATCCATATTTTCTAAAGTCGGAAAATAATAAGGATCCAGAGGTGACCACAATTTTTCTTATTTTCACACAGCAACCCCCCATGAAACAAGACTCGGAACAACGAATCCCGATGGAACTTTGAAACGAATAATACATTCAAGTCGACGATGAGATTTATCGCTATCAATGCAGTACACAAATCCACGAATATTTTTTTTCCCTATTCATTGCAAGTGAAATGCACCGACGCAGAACTTACAATCAGACTTCCCCAAGATCGGATAGTTGGGGAAGGCAATGTATGTAATTGTACGCCGAAGCAAAGCCATGGCAGAGGCAATAAAAGATAACATGTACCTTGATTTCTTCGAGAATTAAAGTCATTCGCTGGCAATGAGTCTTCAATGATAGGTCTCGGATACGTTCGTGGGTTTTACATACGTAACATCTGTATCCTTGCAACGCGACGTAGGTATCAGGAATTGGCAAAAATAATGACAGCGAAGTAGCGAGGCAAAAGTCCAATTAGCTAACGAGGCACTACTAGTACTTCGCTGACATTAGTCAGATTGCAAGGAAAATCGTATCTGCTGTGACCCAGAAGGGGGAATTTAGGTGTTGCAGCGTGATCGAGACTTGAAGTATATTAAATTAATTGATTACTTGCAATTTATATCAGAAAAATAATATCTGATGTTAACACATTGCAGACGGGGCCATTCAAATAATTTGAATGCCTCTTGGTCTACCTTCTGCGCTGTATACTTTAAAAATTCATATAACATTTTCTAATTATTACAATTATCACTATTTATTATTTCGAAAATAGCACAGTTGCGTCGTCCTTCGTCAACTATTACATCGTTCCAACGCAGGTCCGCCTCGTCCGTCCGCAATGTGTTAAGTTCAAGTACAGAACAGAGTGTTAAGCAGCGCGTAACAATGCATAACCGGCGCATTTAATTTACACGTCCCACAGTATCCGTATGATATTTCATCCAGATCGCGAAGGAAAATCCCTACTACCACCGTGAGGGTGGTTACCAGTCCGTCGAGCGATTTCCCTACAACGACTCCAACACGGATATCCTCTTGAACGCGTGGCGAGAGCTCGGCCACGAGTCGGTGGATGCCAACGCGGAAAAGCAGGTGGGCGTGATGAAATTGCAAATGACGTCGTCCCGTGGTACGCGCCAGAGTACGAACAGCGCGTTCGTCAGACCCGTCAGACGCAAACGGAGGAACTTGACGATCGAAACCGAGGCCCACGTCACGAGATTACTGATCGACGTTCGAACGAAACGAGTGACGGGCGTTGAGTACACATCAACCGCGACGGGGCTCGCGAGAACGGTCCTGTCCAGGAAGGAGGTGATTTTATCCGCCGGCGCGATCAATTCGCCGACGATCCTGATGCTGTCCGGCATAGGCCCGAGGGAGGAATTGGAGAGACACGGGATCGAGGTGATCAGCGAACTGCCGGTCGGCAGGAATCTTCAGGACCACGTCACCATGGACGGCTTGGTTATAGCGTTGAATGCCACGTCGACGAGCAAGGACAACGATTTGAAGGAGCACGATATACTCTATTACGAGAGGTCACGGATGGGCCCATTGTCCGCGACGGGACCCCTTGCCTGCGGCGTGTTCCTGAGTACGATCTTCGAACGCGGACACGCGAACTCGCCGGATATACAGTACGCTTTCGACGCGAGCAATCGGATGGACTTCGTCGAGGATCCAGCGGGGTATGCCGAGACATCCGTTGAACCGTTGTCTTACTACGATGCGATTAATATCAGACCGATACTGTTGTCGCCTAAGAGCAGAGGATTCTTGTTATTGAATGACACCGACCCGTTGCGGGGCTCGCCGTTGATTTATCCGCGATACTTCACGAGTTATCCAGACGCGGAAGTCATGCTGGAAGGTATCGAAGCTGCCTTGGAATTGTTTCGGACGAAGTCGTTCCTGGATCATGGTTTCCGTCTTATCGACGCACCATTGCCCGCGTGCGGACATCTTGGATTTAATACGAGGGAGTATTGGAAGTGCGCGATGATGGAGTACACGGCGACGATCTATCATCCGGTCGGCACGTGTAAAATGGGACCGGAATGGGACGAGGAAGCGGTGGTCGATCCGAGGTTAAGGGTTTACGGGGTTCGTGGCGCGAGAGTGGTGGATGCCTCGATAATGCCCAAGATCGTCAGGGGGAATACTAATGCGCCGACTATCATGATCGCAGAAAAGGCTAGCGATATGATTAAAAAGGAATGGCTTTATGGATGAGATTAAAGTATATGCGGGGCAACACGATCTGAAGGGAAGATGCCGATTTATGTTGGGGGATAGATCCCGTGTAGGAGAGGAAGACTTGAGACTCGAGAATCGAGATATTCTGGTTTATAAGCGCGACGTTAATTTCATGCGCTTTTTTTTATTATAAATAATAGATCTAGATTGATTATTAGACGCACAGAATTGTGACATCGAACGGTAATCGCTGTATAGAATAATTTTGCGTTCTCGAAATGCGATGGATGGATTGCGTTGGACGCGTGTATTTGTTTTTGATATTGTACAGTATAATTTCTCTGGCAAATCGATGGTTAATTGAAGGGAAGAATGTTTACGGTGGATACGAAACTCTGTAGGCGGATAGAATAAGATTGAATGAAATCTTGTTTCTTTGCACAAGCGTTAACAGAATAATGTCGCCGAGTTTCAAATTAGTCGGCAGTGTAAGGTGTTTATGAATCGTTGAATTATATAATCACTAGGGTACTACGAAGTGTGCCGTGGCACGTGAGTAATTAGAAACACAGGTTGCACAAACACGTAAGGATATATAGCTAATAAGCATCAAAGATTTCCCTTTCAATTACAGTGCCAGAAATCAAAGTTTAGGGCAGACATGGTAAATGCAGCAACGTAATTAGGTACACGAAGGGTAAAAACGTGTGCTAGTATCAGGATCATGAAGCGGTATGCGAAGTCTGTGAAAGGCCGCCGTATTGTTCACGACCCGAAGCTTTTCTTATTAACCAGTTATAATTAATAAAGCAAGGATACAATTAATTCGATTCACTTACTATTCCTATCTTTATGATAGAACTAACTGGGATATTAAAGTACTGGGTCAACCGTATTGAGTAACTAGATTGACGCCAGATATGTATCTACATAGATAATTCATTTCAACACATGTATCAATCATATTCTAGTTCAAGCCGAAAAAAATACTGTAAAAAAGGTATATATTATAGAAATCAGAGAAGAAAGTCGGATTAATGTTCATCAGAAGTCGGGACTAAAATTGAATCTCGAATAGTTTTTCTTTACACGCCTAGGCGAAAAGAATGTTCGTGCTCATCCTTCCACGTGCATGCAAGTACACTGTATGTATATTTGAAATTATAGAATGAAATATTTGTTGGGCAGCCCAGATGCACAAGAACGATCGATAATTGTTACAGCTGTTCGCAGCATTTTATAGAGCTCGAACAATATTCACGCCTTCTTATCTTTCTTAGTGTTTTATACATTTTACATAACGATTTATGCACAACGTTATAATAAAGTTAATAATACTGCGAGATGTAAATTGCAAACGAATATCTACATTAATAAACACAGTGTCGAATAACCATAAGAACTCCAATAACGAAATAATGACGTAAGTTTACAAATTATGCAACAAATAAAATTGTCCAATCCTCAAACGAACACTAATAACTCGGTCGTCGCCAAAAGATATTGCTTCCCCGATTATTTCCAAATATAATTCCTACACCTACCAAATTATTTCCCAAACATAATCGCACGTGCAAGAGTACATGTATTCTATGGTAGCGAATCATCTAATTAGCATACGTTTAGAACTTAAAGTCTCTAACTATAGGCAATACCATCGTATCCTTTCCAATTTTTGTGATTTTATACACATCGGCCACATCGACACGAACGTTGCACGATTGTAACTCTTAATTGCGCACTCATCGTCGCAGATGTAAACACTTACGAACGAAACACTTTCCCTAGATGGTTCTTTCCCAATTTTTGAAATACACCGTGCGTCAGGCCGCACGATCGCGATATTATGGAATTGGAGTGAAAAGGCATGTTGGCCGTGGCGATTTCAAAATACGCCCGGGCGAAAGTGAAATGCTTGTGTCGGATGTGTGGTGTAGAATGTGGCGACGTGCACGAACATCGCGGGGCACAAGGGTTATTCAGATAGGAACACGTGGAGAAAGCGGGTGACTAATGTCGCAGATTACCATTCAACCTTGAGAGTATTCAATTTCAGTGAATTAATTGAGACCATATAACAAAATTATACAATATTGGATGGTTCCGATTAAAGGATAGAGTCATTGGTCACTTTATTCGGAAGTTTTCGAACACCTGAGACTGTAATTACTTCGTAAGAGTAGTCACATTTGTTCTACAGCGATATTTCAGAGTCCTGTTGCAACCATTACTGAGGTTCGTATAGGCAGACGTAATCTAAGTGATGATATGCAACTGCAATTAGTTCCTTCGCAATAAATCCTTTACTTTTCTTTTCAGTTAACACCCTTTTAACTGGTTGGCGATCGGGGATTTTTATTCCCACTCTAATTGGGGCCATCTGCGGCAGTAAGAAAATAAAGTACTTTTTACGCATTGTATTAGCGATGTCATTTAACTAGATGCGGCTTTTTGCGCGGACGCAACGTGTCCTATTATCAACGCGAAATGAGAATTTTTTACACAATCGTTACATGTACATAATTATCCTGCCCGAGTTGCGATATTGTAGATAAATGTAGCGATCGAATCGAACGGGGAGCGAACCACAAGAAAATAAATTACGTCTCGCGTTCATTCAGTAGGATGTTACCCGGCTCATGAATAATAAATTACATCGTGGACAATGCAACGTATATCACGACAACCGCAATATTGTTTCGTGCTTGTCCAGTCTACGAAAGAGAAAATTAGGATCACTCGTATCCTTGAGCATCTTAAGGAAACTAGTTTCGGATGTAATTGCGAAACAAACTGTCGTCGGGATATGAATTTCCCCGAATGAAAAAAAAAGTGTCTACGGATAAAACAAATTTCTACGAATAAAATAAATAAATTAACATTCGAAGGCTGAACATCCTGCGATGTTTCATTCTTTGAACTCGCAATGGCTAGGACTTGATATCGTACTCGATTTTCTTTTAGAGAATCGTGATGTATAGTAATTAATTATCTCCTGAAACTAAATTAAAAATTTGATATAATGAAAATTGAAAATCGTTGCATCCAGATTTTGCACTGTAAAATATTCTCACATGCTCCAAGTTTGTATTATTAAATAATTCAGGTCTGCTAGACTTCAAAAATTTCCAAGGAAATACTAATGCCCATAATTGTCTCGGTCATTTGCTTTCCATCTAACGACGACCAATAAAATAATATAGTACCAATATTGGAATGCCGTGTGACTACAACTATTTCGAACCCAATACCCCTCATTTATTCAAAAGTATACAGTGTATCATTAAATTGCTACATTTGAAGAGAAATGCATTATCGTATTTATATGCAAGAACTGAAACAAATTGACACACCTTTTGTTTTAGTTTCGCAATACAATTAGCTGTAAGGTTTTATCTTCGCGGGACAAAAATTTCAATTTGCAAAGAATGCAGTTAAAGGATCAAAGATAGATTCGAACCAATACGAGCGACTAATGGTTAACGCTTGTTCCCCAAAGTTTCTCAAAGTCATTCAACGATTATCCATGACGAACGCAACAAGAATTCCTTGAACGTAGAAACAAATTAGGATGAATGGATATCTGCGGTAACGATACCACCCCGTGGGTCTAAGTTTCAAGTGCTACGGTGTCTAGATAGTGTCTGTTAGCCAAAGTGGTGGTACTACCGTATGGTTTATACGTAGAACTTTATGTTCGAACACTCAGTCTTTCACTTTCTCTGCGTCCGCGAGCTGCTCGATCGGTCCAAGTGAACCACGTGTTTTCGTGTATGATCTATAATTGTAGTGTCCCTTCGGTAGCGTCAAACAAACTGAGCAAAATGGGCGACGATTCGTTGAACAGACAACGGTGTAACTAGAATGGACGTTGAATTCTGTTACGAAACTGAATGGAAGTGAGTATCGGGAGGAATTGCGATTTTTGTTTGATCAGTGTTGTTAAGGTGCTATGCAAATACTGTTCTAAAAGATTTGAGGTGCTCTTAACTTGATATGTTATTTAGCAAGTGCGATATCAGTTTACAAATGGGCCTGTCGAAATTATATCCCGTCTAATTTCCATTTCTGCTTATTAGAAAATTCGCAAGGGGATACTGTATCATTATTGCAATTATTCATGTGGGATTGTCGGGGTTTCCGCAAGTCGAACTACTTCCGGTTAATATAAAGCAAACAATTCAATCAATAAGGTGCAGAAATACATGTGGTTCCAATCTAACGCGTAACAGTGCTACCACGTACAATGCTCGTTTGCGGCTAGTGCTTTATTCACGAACGACTCTTCGCCGAGTTGATTGTTTCGAGAATCGAGAAGTAAAAGGGTTAAGATGCGACCTGTTTTTTGTTTATTACTCACCGATGTATTAAATAATATTCAGAATATACAGGTTTCCTCGTAGGTTCGTTCCACAGTTCATGTTAGATCTTTTAAAACCAACTTAAGGGTTGGGTGTGGTGCAAAAGTAACATGGCCATTAAGGGTAGTAAAACTTGCTGAGCTTTCTGCTTGGCCAAGCATTTCTTTTGAAGCGCTCGCACTTGACAGAACAGAGTAGTTCCATTGTAGTTGAATGAGCAGAATAATTTCTAACTTTTTCTTCAATTTGGTGGCGTCGATGATGTTAATTGGTTTCATGTGGTAATTACTGTACTGCTAATATTAATAGCCTCGAATGATAACATTAACAAAATAGCTTTTAACAATTTTGTATAAACAAATAAAATGTGTTTCTAACAAAACCTACGTCCCAATTGTAAATACCTTTAATAAATATATCTCCAGTAAACAGACAGATTGAAAAAAAGATCGTTCACAAGTTTCCCAATTTTTGCAGAAAATAAAATCTTTCATCATTTCATTCAATGATTCAAAATAGAATCGTCATTGAAAGAAGGGGTATACACGCCCTCCTGTACAAGGTTTACCACAGAAATATGTGAAACGTACATTTTACAACAGACGACGGTAAAGCGTCGTAAAAACTACTGCGACCGATTGAAAAAAATTATTCGATCGATTAATAACTGTCAATACTTTCTGTAAGTCAACCACTTCAAAGAGGCCAGTAAAGTTGGACATGTTGGGTAAACAACAACAAACAAACAAACAACAAAACAAGTTGGACATGTAAAGGCGATATTTCGACGAGTAACTGCTATCAACTATGAGCTTCTTGACGGTCAATAGGTTTCGTTAGAGTATAAGTGAGAAACGATGTTCTGAAATTGACGTTCATTCTCTGCCAAAATATTGCAATGACGCGTTTGTCGAATCACTGATGGCAAGTATGAAGCGTATGCAACTTTTGATATACAATTTCTTACTTCGGAAAGATATGTCTATATTGAAGTACATCCTCATTGGTGCTTTCGTGTTAAGGTCCTGAAAATTTGTTCACGAACGAGACAAATGACGAAGGTTTGTATCTGTCAACCGTCTTTCCTTTGACTTGTTAATGGACAGCATACATACTCAAATTGAACAATTGAAAGTATCCATGTTACTTTTAACGATTTTCGAAACTCTTCTGCGGGCAAATCTGGCGTAAATCATAGAGCAATTCGCTGGCACCAAACACGTACATATATGTTTTCGGAAAAATCGAATAATGTACATTTTTGAACCTCCGTGGGATAATTTCTTTTGTTTGTTGTATTTCACGTGTTTGACATTTCTCTTTTAGTTATGCCATGTAATACCGAAATCCTGGCGTCTATTTCGTCGAAATTTCGAAACAGAATGACGCGTAGAATATCGGTACTTACGAAATATGTACCTTTTTTGCCTGAATTAATCATGCATGGGTGAACTACCTTCAACTACCTTGGATTGAATTGGTGTGAATTGGATTCCTTCTGTTAGGGAGAAAATTTCAACAGTTGTATCATCCAGTATGATGTATAGGGACAAAGGTTCCATATATGTATAAGAAGCAATGTAAATTCTGTTTTCAAATAACTTTCCTCTGCTTTACACCACAGCTCCATCTGTTTGACCCTATTTGTACCAGATCCTCTTTGACACTGTAACTTATTCAACGTGAAAAGTATTCAAATGTTCGTGACCATAGACAATCATTATTTGCATAGCACCGGAAAATATGTTTTCATATATACAGAACACTTATATAGAACACGATAACTTTTGCTATCCATTCGCAGGTTTTGTTGAGCAATGATAAAAGATTAAGGTCGAATGAAGAGAAACTCAAATCGTAGGATGACATACACGACGAAGCTGTGACACTAATCTCACCTTCCGCTGATGACCCTGAAGGGAGTAATAATGAAAAATTATTTACAATATCTTCTCTTTGCTACGAAACATTGAAGCCGATGAACAATAATGTGACCGTACAGTGCTATTACCCTACAGGCGCACCGTCCACGACATGAAATCGACTCTAATCGATTTAGATAACGTCGACTACATTTTCGACAATTTCCACTGGAATATTAAGCTACCTCCGCGTTAAGGATGACAGTTTAAATAACCCGCTCTGGGACCCGTCGAACAGCTCAATATATTAAGAACGAAAGATTGAATGCTATATGTTTTTAATGTATACGAAAATTCCAAAAGAAATATTTAATCAAAAACCAAGAGAAACTAGATATTTCGAACCCCATTGAATCGCGCGAGATTCATGTTCTTACCGTCGAACAAAATTGAATAAATAATAGAAAAATGGGAATCGTAACGGTGACTACACTGGCGATAAAAGGTGCCACACTTCTGCTTGGGAAAGTGGCAATAATACCTATCCTAATTGCAGCACTGGCATATTTCAATTACGATCTGATGGATCCAGAGAATCAACCGAAAGTAACGAAGAATCTAAAGAAAGAGTACGATTTCGTAGTGATCGGTGGTGGATCAGCCGGAAGTGTGCTCGCGAATAGGCTTACGGAAAATCCAGAGTGGAATGTATTGTTACTTGAGGCTGGGGGACACGAAACAGAGATCACAGATGTCCCTATACTGTCCCTTTATCTGCACAAGAGCAAAGTAGACTGGAAGTACAGGACACAGCCACAGGATTCAGCTTGCCAGGCTATGGTAGATAAACGGTGTTGTTGGACTAGGGGAAAGGTGAGGATTTGAAGAACACTCTGGGTTGATTTCAAAGTATCTCGAATCGTAGTGTTTTATTAATAAAGCAGATCATTTAAACGACAGACAACAACTTCGATGAACTATTGCACAGTGTTAGATAAGCTGAAAAATGTTGTTGCACAGGCATAGAATATTATAAATTCTTCTATGAATAATAGTTTGGTTCATAGACTTATCAATTAGGCTATTCTGTTATAATTAGAACATATCTTTAAGCAATTCAATTTATTCGCGGCATCCAGGAGTGAGCGAATTAGATTTGATTCTCTATCTGAATTTTAAGCTTGCTGACTGAAATACTACAATCGTCAGGTATTATATATGTAGATTCATAATATACCTATTATGAAAGGAAATTGTCCTACGCGGTGCAATACGTCTTACGACTCGTTTTGTGATTGCATTTACCACGGTCAAGTGAAAGTGAGGATCATTATTTTCAAATAATCTGGCTACTCGTTCTTCAAAAGGAATAACAGAAGAGGGGTGAAATTTCTGACGATACGACGCGTTTGCTTAAAATACACACTGCCTGATGTAGGAGATAGTATATTATTCTCACTCAGTATCGATAACAGTAAAAATATTTAAAAAAACTTTTCTATCCCTTCTGCTTAAATCGTGCCACGTAATTTATTAAGTTAGACATCAAAAATACAAGTGAGAAATATACCAAGGTGGGACGTATTTAAAACTGTTAAGTGCAGATATATATCCTTTACTAACTTATTTATAAATACACAGGTTCTGGGAGGGTCGAGTGTGCTTAACACGATGCTCTACATTCGAGGAAACCGCCGAGATTTTGATCAATGGGAGAGCTTCGGTAATCCTGGTTGGGGCTACGAGGACGTCTTACCCTATTTCAAAAAATCTCAAGACCAAAGGAATCCCTACCTAGCTCGTAATCCCAAGTATCATGGCACTGGTAAGACGCTACAATACTTTCGATGGTTTCGTTTCATGCCAAATGGAAGATTTTATAAATATAAAATTCCGTAACAACGGAAGAGAAAAAGAAACGCCTCTTTAAGAATGAGAACAGCGAATACACGTAGAGAAAGCAAACCCGTAGTAATTTTATGTTTTAATTTGAAAAATCAAAACGCATTCGCGACAATCGACAATTCGCGTCAACAGCGGCATAAGCGTGAACGATTTTGCATAAAAGCTTAAAGTGAACCTTCGTAGTTCCGGCTCTGAGTAGATACAGTAGTTGAGACCGATTGCCAGAACGTAAGGCCTCCTTCAATTTGAGAAGATTGAGATTTCGCAACGAAATTCGCAACGACATTAGATTCAGAAAAATAACATGGAACACTGGTCAATCGTGCCATCGGGGACGCTACACAATAAAAACCACTTTATGCGCCAGAAAAACTTATCGAACAGGGTTACGTTCTTGTTTCTCTCAATGCTCGCGTTTTTTTGCCGCAACTAGGGTGACACGAACCTCGCGCAAGTATTATTGTGCAGCGGTATGATTATACCGCGTTCGCTGGGAAACCAGGTCAAGTTGTAGCGCCTAAACTGGATTAAACATCGTTAAACCGGTTTACCGTGGATTATGCTACGACAGGAAAAAGTAGTTACATTAAATGTCGCGCCAGATTAAAGAAATCAATTTTGAAAACTTCACACCACGTTTATGCAAATGTCAATATTGTAATAAAATTATAATGCGTAAAAAAAAAAAAGCAAAACCGTGGACCATAAAAACGAAACGAGCACTATCACGATTGTTTGCCGAATTGCATAAGCAATGTGCGACGAAACGGAACAATTCTTGAAATTTGCATTAGCCATTCGAAACCGCAAGCAGGAACTTGTATCATTGCCCAATGCTAAAAATCTACATTTTCCTCTTTAAAGGAGGATACCTGACGGTTCAAGACTCGCCCTACAACACACCCCTCGGAGCGGCGTTCGTTCAAGCCGGCGAGGAAATGGGTTACGACATAACAGACGTGAATGGCGAACAGCAAACAGGCTTCGCGTTTTACCAATACACCATGCGAAGAGGAGCACGCTGCAGCGCGGCCAAGGCGTTCGTCAGGCCCATTCAACTGCGAAAAAACTTCCACCTATCCCTCTGGAGCCACGCGACAAAGGTCCTAATCGATCCGCGAACGAAAAGGGCATACGGCGTTGAATTCATCAGGCAAGGACGCAAGGAAGTGGTGTACGCTAGAAAGGAAGTGATCCTCTCCGCAGGTGCCATAAATTCGCCCCAATTATTAATGCTGTCCGGTGTCGGGCCTAGGCAACACCTGGAGGAAGTCGGGGTACCAGTCGTTCACGATTCACCGGGCGTTGGGCAGAATCTTCAGGATCACATAGCAGTCGGCGGACTGGCTTTCCTAATCGATTATCCGATCAGCACTGTGATGAATCGTTTGGTTAACATCAATTCGGCGCTGAGGTACGCCGTTACAGAGGACGGCCCGTTGACGTCCAACGTCGGCCTCGAAGCGGTGGGCTTCATCTCGACGAAATACGCGAATCAAAGTGACGACTGGCCCGACATAGAGTTTATGTTGACGTCCTCGTCGACGAACTCCGACGGTGGCACGCACGTGAAGAACGCACACGGTTTGACGGACGAGTTCTACAACGAGGTGTTCGGCAAGATTAATAATCGCGACGTGTTCGGCGTGTTCCCGATGATGCTCAGGCCTAAGAGCCGGGGCTTCCTCAAATTGAAATCGAACAATCCCCTGGACTATCCCTTGATGTATCATAATTATCTGACCGATCCTCACGACGTGAACGTTCTGAGGGAAGGCGTGAAGGCGGCGATTGCTTTCGGCGAGACGAGCAGCATGAGAAGATTCGGCGCTAGGTTTCACAATAAACCTCTGCCCAATTGTAAGCACTTGCCCATGTTCACCGACGATTATTGGAACTGCGCGATCCGACAGTACACCATGACGATTTATCATATGAGTTGCACGGCGAAAATGGGACCGCCGAGCGATCCAATGGCCGTGGTAGATCCCGAATTAAGGGTGCACGGAATCGCCGGTTTGAGGGTGATCGATGCATCGATTATGCCAACGATTACCAATGGGAACATTAACGCGCCAGTGATTATGATTGGGGAGAAAGGCTCGGATTTGATTAAAAGGCAATGGTCGTCGCGTCGGAAGAGGGACAACGTCACGATCGCCGGTTCGTGATACGGGGAATTCTTGGCGAGAAATCGGCCTGCCTTGAGTCCAATAGGTGCAGCTGCTACGTTGTTTCGTAAATTACAGGTTCAGGAGTTTGTTCAATGAATATGAGCGTTATTAAGTTTTGTTTTTCGTTTGATATGCGCATTTGATTAGAACTGCGACCAACTTTCCCTTATAAAATGTATATACCTGCATACGTAGAAGAAAATCCTGAAATTTCGTGGCGACGGTTACGTGAGTTACGCCCTGTATATGTACATTACATGTACGTATATACAATGTTAGGTAGTAAACTGTTCACGACTGAAAGTGGCCTTTGTACGATATAATATTGGCCAGTATCAGAAAATATTGTGCCCATGCAGCTATTTCATTAGGCATAGTGCGGAGATATTAGTTCGTTCCATGAGCTCTATAATTATATTTTTCGGTTAAAGAAGTAATCTTTAACGGTCTAATTATTTGGGGAATGATCGAACCCCAACGTGTCTCCTTACGAATTGCTTATACTGGCCGTTTACGCTTGCAAATCTAACGCCACGTTCTCCGTCCAAAGTGGCCCAACAGAATACATAAATATATAAGGCTTGCTCTTCCACATTGAGACGCAAAACTAATGCGATACGTTGCAATCGTTCTGCGCCCGATGGACGCTGTACAGCAGTGCGAAATTTTTGCGTTACGCGAGAAACACATACAGACGTACGTACGTCTAATATCTAATTCAGAATTTTTGAGCCGACACAACGTGCGCATCTCTTACAGTCTTACAGTATTTATAGATGCCCGCGTTCAATATTTTTTGTTCTTACGGTCGGCTCATACACGACGAGTAATTTAGTCCAGTAGTCTAGTAAAACAATTTAGTTGAGCGAATCCATTCCCTTGCATTCATCCGATGGAGTAAAGTTACTCCACCACTTTTTTTTTTGTATTTCACCGCACTTCTATCATACCTTTCATGCAACTTTGCAGTGTAAAGTAGCAACTCGTCGCTAACGGTAAGCCACATTACTCGACGTATCGAGATCGACCATTGCAGTTCGTTAATTTCAACAATTTTGCGTATTACTTTTACTTTCATCGTTCTCGTCAATTTGTCTTACTCCTTTTATTCTTGTGCCACTGTCGTATTGTTACCATATTACATAAAAAAAAAAAACTATCCAAAAGTGCATTGAATTCTTCTGACTCGGTGTAATAATAAGTTTGAAGGTTATTTTATTTTATATGTAACTTCTATAAAACTTTGTTGAAAACAGACTTAATTAAGCAAGATGTCGTTTATCGAAGAATCCGTGAGCACAATTAATGGAAAAATGCTGTGTAATTTTATATATTTCGAATATAACATATATTATTAATCGAATAGATTTAATGCGAGTGGTAGTAAGATGTAAAATAAAAGTTATAGGCCAGTCCGTATAAAATTCTATTGCAGATATTGTACGTTTTTTAACATCTCAGAGATTACGATATTCGCGCTTCAAGTCAATTTCAATTTTACCCAACGTTAGTCAGCTTTGGAGATTGAGGAGTTGCGACGATTAACTAATTGCTGTTTTTAATAATATAAAGCATATTAATAGTATTTGTTTGGAATTATTGAGAGAAAGGTTTTACGAACCATGATAACGAGCCGTTATAAATGATAAGTAACAGAGGCGTTATAACACTGAACGGTTATTAGTTACGGTTACCAGAAATTATAACATTCGTAATCATTTCTAAAAATATACGAATGTAATAAATGCGCTACCCGTGACCAAAATGATGCATAACTTTCTGTAACTTAACATCAACGTAGCTTATAATTCTGTTAATTCTGTAAATAATTAGTATCTGCATATACGTACACACAATCAAAGGCATTGTGCAAAGTATGTACTTCGAGTGCATATTTATCGAGTGCTCAAGATGAATAATAATTACAATAACATTGTACGTTTAGTATGGTAATTCTATGTTAATGTCATAATGAAGAGTAGGATTTTACAACTGTATTACAAATTGTTACGTTCGTCGAAAATATTATTCGATTACGTTACTATTACTCATTCATAGTGAGAATAATGTGTGTACACTTTCTCAGGAACGGGGGGGTTACTTTTAATTTTATTACTTGGTCGCATGGAGGTGGCATGTAATTAAAGTCAGGGGACGACAACAGTGTTCATAATTTATTGCACCAGAATATGTGAATAAAGTGAATTTGAATGTTTCTCAAAAGAGCTCGTCCAATGATACTAAAATACCTAGGTGTCATTTATTTCATCCTGGTAAAAGTGTCAAGGCAATTCTTGTTCAACTTCTGAAATATTACCGTCATTTTTCTAGTATTTGCGGACAACAATAGTAGGCACGTATGGTATTCCTAAGTAATTTCTACCCATGAAAGTATTTCCTCAAAAATTAACTTCGAGACGTTATAAAACTGAATATCTTTAACCCTACGTGGACAACCTGAAAGACAACTCGAAGACAACTAGTTTACCGTACTTTTAACCGAAAGGTTCTCCTACATACACTTAATTTGTCGTTTTCAAACGTCATATTTCTAAGAATATTTTAGTAGACCACGCATAACGACCGATTAAACTTTATGTACCAAATGGTAATTTCCAGTTAGCTTGGGGAAAGTTTATCTTTTCATAATGGAACAATCGAATTCACCTATAGATATTTTAAACATCCTTGAACACTTTGCGCTGATTCGTTCGAACGAATGAAAGTACATTTCACTTGCAACAAGTTATATAACTCGTGCGGTGCTATTGAGATACATATATTCATGATCTTTCAGTCCTTCAGATAAAATGCTACGTGTTCTTTCGCATGTGCGTATCTCAAATAATCACGCGTGCATAATTAGTTCTGTAATATTACAATAAATCACGCAGCAATGTTATGCAAACATTTAACACATGTTCGATAATTAAAAAATTCGTAAAAAATCCTTAAAACGTTCCTAAAAAATATGGAATAAATATATGTTCTTTTTAAACATAGATTAAACATAGATATCAGCCTATATAAAGTATTGACCTCTTGTTTATAGTGAATAAATTGGTCAAATATATTTAACTCCGTTCCAGCTTATTTTCCAACTTTAGATGAATGTTCGTTAGGAATAAAGGTGAACACAGTAATTTAATTTCATGTTAGCACTTGTTTCCAGTGAAATAGTGCGTTACACTGTACTTTTATAATAATGATTTTTTTGTGGTACAAATCGTACCGCAATTTAACGTTTAATCTTAACGATTGTATTTTATATGTCGATGCGTATACAATTTTCCTGACACGCAGCGCCTTGTGTATTCAATAAGTAACATTGGGAATTCTAAAGTGGTTAGATACCGTAGAAAAAAGATTGTTAAGGGAATGAATGTTCGCAAAACATTGTGCCATAAATTGATCAGCAACTGTGCGTTATACATGAAGAAAACGCGAGGAAAGAAAGGAGAAAAATTATATAAAACGAACCTCTGCATATTACTCTATTCGATCAGTGGTTCGTGCAACATATTTTGTTTAGTTCTGCAACGACGTTGAACTAGCTTGCGCAACCGCACGTTTCGAAAAATATTTCTTGCAGGAGCCTTAATGGTGCAAATTTCTTACGCGTGCAAACATTTCGCAATCGGTGTTACTAAAAACAAAAATTTCCGCATACAATTACCTGCAAATGTCTAGTTTTCATGTAAGCGTACAGGCTGATTGAACAGTTATCGCGTTCTATAATTACAATTGCAAGGTAGAATTTTATTTGCGTTCGAGAAAGTCGAATGTACATAAGCAAGCGTACGTATACATACAGCGATCTCTAACCACGAAACGTTGGAAGCCAGATTTCTTCCATTCACTGTTCGATTCGCCTTAATCGATAAAGAAGCTCTCTGAATGAAGAACGATTCGTTTGTTAATTAAATATTTTCGTATTGAATAATTCTCGCTACACTGAAACACTTCCGAAGTTGATATTTCTTTAAACGTTATGGTCATTTTAAACTTTGTACGAAATTTTGAGACGCGCCGCGAATGAAATTACGTTCAAGTGCAACGAACACATGCGCGAGATATGCGAAATGAATGAATGAAACTTCATACGCGAATTGTATCTATGATAACGTTAATCAATTTCAGAGTTACTGGTGGCATAACAAAATATTATTTCTTCTTGCGTATAAAAATAATACGTATAACGAAAATAACATTGTAACTCACTATCTGTTTAAAATACATTGTTGAGCTTTGTTGAAATTGGTGAATAAATGTCTGTCCGATAAAAACAGGAAAATAGGAAGAAAAAATAGGAAGACATAATGCAGTATTAAGGTACATTCTGAATGGCATATTAATGTGCTATTACTTCGAAACGCTCCCCATACCTTCTCGCATCGTGTATGCGTCACGGACAGGTCGCGTCAAATCCTCTATAAAGAGAAAGAGATTCCAAGCAGTTTTTATCGATACATAGTTCGCATGCGAATGCCTAAGAGAAACACGGTTCAATATCTGGGACCAACGATGTAGCAACACCAAAAAGAGAAAAGAAACTCCTACGTACGTGACATACCACAGGTAAGAGAGATAACTCTTTAAAGCGCAATTCGTTAATCATTCTTCGTTGCCCTCCTTTATGTAATGAATTAACGTTACTACTTTGAAGGTACATACCAATTACTAATGGAAAAGACAATTTTCCGTTACACTAATGCGGCTGATAAATAATAGACGGTTAAGCAATACGTATCGCATTAAATCTTTAACGCATATCGTATCGTATACGTATGTAGATCAAGATCACGATGGCAGTAAAAATCGCGTAACAACTTAAACGGTGGCATTCAAGGAAAGTAGTACACATCGGTTTCCGGGGCGTTCGCGTCAAGCTGCTTTCAATCGTGGCTCAAGAGAGGCAACGTGACACGGGACTATCGAAGATATTCCGATCATTGAATACTCTGAAGATACAAAATATGTGCATTAAATTACATATATATGCGCGAATCGAAGAGCATGCTCGAATGTGGCACGAAGAACACGAGAAATCGTGATTTCACCGCACCGATTAATAAAAACTGAAAGGCACGGGACGAAAACGAAAATGTTGCAACACTTTTGACGCAGGTACCACAAAAATGCTGTACGATCGCACGAAATAAGTGTAAGGAATGATGCTAATAAGAGTCACGCGCGATTTGGAATCGCCTTTTGAACTGTGTCGCCGAACATTGGATCGGCTGAGGAAGAATCGACAGATGGTGAGACGGGATTGAAGATAATATACACCACTTACGCAAACGGGACATGGCCGATGATTTCGTGGCGAAAAAGCAGGATTATGATTGCGTCAGGCCGCTCTTTGGATGTAATAAAATAGAGACTTATGTAAGACGATTGGGTTCGATCATATCGGAGGAAAGTATACCCGCGTCTTGTGAGTCCGGGGAGTATCGTCGAATATTTTTCGTCGTATTTCCTATAATCGGATACGATCACGGCTACGATTAAATTCATATTAAATTCACACAGTGAGCAGTTCGAACGTGAAATTGTTAATTCTGTGAAACCATCGACGGGAGTTAATGTAATCTTCCGAGATATCGATATCTTTGAAATTTATACTTCAACTTTCGTTTCGTTCCTGAAATTTAATTACAAAGTTTCGAATTCCCCATAAACGCGCACAGAAACATTTCTACGCAGATCCGTGCTTTCTAACAGATACAATAGGAAACGACAATTATCCAATGATTATGGGAACGACTGAAAATCTGTCCGCGCATGTCGTTCCGCGCGTCACCGTTGAACATGTTCGAGAACAATCGTTGCACTTTCACCTTACGAAGTACAAATTCGGGTATCGCCTCGTTCAAATCGAAACTCTCCGGGGGAAATAATAGCAAACGGAACGTAATAAAATTCGAGTGCGATTTACTTTCAATGACAATAACACTGACGTGCGACAAACGGATGGAACATTTCGATTTCCATTCATGTACGCGTGAACGCCTCTTCGAAGGGGCCATCTTCGGTGAGCCGTGCGACCAGGAAGTCGCGAAACGAGGCCAACCGAACGGGGAATACGAACACGACGGTCTCTTTCACCCTGGCTTTTCGCTCGAAGGCCAAGGTTGACGGGGAAAATGAAGCGGGACAGTGGAGAATGCAAACGTCCGAATTCGATGCACAAAAACGTCCAGTGTCGGGGCCCTGAATGGCACGTAGACCGTAGAAGACGGGAGAAAGTACGCGGCTGAATACGCGACTCCCGTCACGAAAGTAAAGAGAAAGACTGCGAAGCGCGGCGCGTCCTTAAACTTTTAATTCACCGCTCGGAAAACAATGGTACATTCGGCCAAATTCGACATTCATAACGGCGAACGTTGGTGGGAATGCACGATGATCTTTGTTCCGTGCGTGGACGTGAAATTTTCCTACGGACGCGGTTTCACTTTCTAGATGAATATATTTAGACAATTATGTCGAACCGATAGGATCGCTGTAAAATACTCTGGATGTAAATGTGTTTCGTTGAACTCGCAGAACGGAGCGGCGCGTTATGAAAGGGATAGACCGAGGTCGAGGATTCTGATTAGGATTCTGTCCAATATGTATATCGATTTATTATTTACTTACGTGCTATATTTATCATTAAATTGTATCGTTTAATTCAATCACTGGTAGCGAATTCGTTATTCAATAGCGTGTTCCCATTTTAATCATACCATTTCCAATACACAGTGATAATAGTAGCGTACCAACTAGCATGGTATAATTAATGAATTAATGCTGATTCATTCTACTTTCATTATCCATGTATTTCAATACTTTGCCCAGCACACTGCTAATAACGTTTTAAAATGCACACGTACCCAAAGCTTTAATTCAACTGATACACAACATAATTAAATATAGTAACCAAACATTCGGCACCATTTATATTAAACGAACAGACGAGTATTTGGAAACACAAATATTACGAAACTCGAACTTCAGCATCAGAAATATTAAAATGTACAAGACAACCGCTTCAGTGTACGAGACCGTCTCGGTTATAAAATAAATAGAATTTACACGCGAAGCTCAAAAAAAATGCACCATTCTTCAGTATTTCCTTCAGGAAAACAAATTCCTTATTTAAAACGCACAACTCTAATTGTTTCACATCACTGAATATATCTCTATTACATTACTATGTCAATTTTAATATTTGTACCATCGAAGGAACGAAAATTCAAATGAGAACGACGAAAGCGATCATACAATCTGTACAAGTTCCCCGATTAAGGAAATGGAAAAGAGAAAAAAATTTTTTTTAAAAAAGCCGACTCGAATCGATAGCGGGGAAAGACGTTGGAAGAGAAACGTAAGATGCTACTACGGGCAGTACGGGGTCAGAGCGTGGTTTCGTTTCATGGTTTTCGAAGCCTGCACTGAAAGGAGGCACCTCTCGACTGGTTTTCACTCTCGGCACTTGACGGTCACGTTCTTGCGCCCGGTGCTGCGTCTTCCCGCTGCCATTTGCCGGCTCTCGTTCGTCCTGCACGCGAACCGCGGAGCTTGAAACACACCTGCACGGGCAAGCTCTGAGGCTGGTCGAAAAAAAAGCGGTCGCGAAACGCGGGAAAGTTGAGTGGTGCCATGCCAAAGTGCAGTAAGTAAGAGATGAAGAAGAAGAAGAAAAGGTGACCGTGAAAATTGTGCCAGTGGTCGATGATACTGATCGCGAGGGGAGTTCGAATGCGATCCTCGACGGGGGAGAAGAAATTCGTATTTCTGTCGTTCGTAACGTGAATCCGAGAAGAATTGAAGGAATATCGTATTGTTTGTCACGGGGAGGCAACTCAAGGTGGACGGCTCATTGTCGGTCAATTGATTCGTGTGTAAATCGTAGGGATCAAGGTGCAACAATTAAATGAAACTTTCATGCATAGTGACGCGAAGTTGTTTCAATCAATCGTATTTAATTCGCACGCTCCTTTCTTTTTTTTCTAGTATTTATAATGATCAGCGTGGAACAAAGTATTCGTTGGTTCGTTATCGTTGTTCGTTGGTATTGTCAAGTTCAATAAAGAATTATATATGGTTGAACGTAAGATTAAAATGAAACGTATTCAGAATATTTATGAAGAATATAACGGACGATTTATGACGAAGATTGAAAATATTCCAAACACCTTGCATTAAATGGTATATGTATCGCAATCGTCAATCGTGCGAATACGCTGCACATATTGAAATTAATTTACAGTGATATCACTTACATTAATTGAAAAATAACATACGACAGCTTGCGATACTTATTACGAATATTACGAACGCATCACTATAAACATATTCTAACGAGTATCGTAAACATTTCGAACTTGATGTAAGAGACGCTTTGCAAATTTCTGTGCAGTAGTGCAATTAAATTTTTCTATTTCCAGGCGATTTTGCGTTGCAGAAAGCTTCACCTGAGACATTCGTCTCATCGAATGGCAGGCATTTGGATGCGTCTGTCGCGGGTGGAATTAAGCGGAAATGGCAATAGGGCTAGCTACTTTACTCAGTTCTACTTCGGTGCTAGGATTCAGCCTGATTCCCCTTCTAGCTATCGGGCTGACCGTATTTCGATACAACATAGCGGACCCCGAAACTCATCCAACTAATGCACGCGAGGTTTGATTGGGTTTTCAATTTACGAAGTGCTTCGAAACCATAAACGCATCGGGGTTGAACGAATGCAGTGAAGTCTTTCATGCCTTTCTCTCTTTCAGAAATGTTAAAACCCTTTAGATCGAGACGATGCTCCTGATCGTATTTGCAGACACGATGACTGTTCAAATGTATGAATAAGTTCAAAAGCAATTGCACCGACGAATTTGTTCGGAAAAGTTCTTTGAAGATAATAGTAACCACTAGAGCATATATTTATATAAAATGTAGGTGAACAACGCTTCACGTTTGCAAATATAGTTTCGAAGCACGAAAAGCGACAAACGTACATAAAACATAATCTTAAAATAAACTAATTGAATTGTAGAATACGAACGGGGCTAAGTAAGCTTGTATCGATAGTCGATACAGCAGATTATAGATCCTGAATCGTTTCTATACAGATCTTCAAACAATCCTACGCCTTTCACACCTCCGTCAACGTTACGGATATTTAATAAAGACAACGAACATTGTATCACGCGCAGTTATAATCGTGATAATTCTTTTCTGTTTTTCAGCTCCTGCGGGTGTACGATTTCATAGTGGTAGGCGGAGGTAGCGCAGGTGCTGTGATCGCATCACGATTGTCCGAGGTACCAGATTGGACGGTGTTGCTCGTAGAGGCAGGTGGTTACGAAAATGAAATTTCGGATATTCCTCTACTGGCTGGTTACACCCAGCTCTCAGAGTTCGACTGGAAATATCAAACTTCGCCACCGACTGCGTCGGCATACTGTCTCGCCATGATCGGCGACAGGTGCAATTGGCCACGTGGAAAGGTGCTCGGTGGCAGCAGCGTGTTGAACGCTATGGTTTACATCCGCGGTAATCGGTAATGCAGGATAGATTAATCACATTGTAACTGGTTTACCATGCGTACATGTATATGCTTGTTCATTATGCACCTTTTTACGATTCATTTATGTGGCTATCGAGCGTTCACTGTTTATAACCAGTACTCAATAACACTGACAGCATGACACACGTAATTACGGGACAAAAAGTTTTCTTCGTCTTCGATGTGCCAATATATGTACTAATGTACTAATAAACGTGCAAGCCTGTTTAAGGTGAACTACCGCTTCGCAGCGATAATTGTCAATCGTCTATCGATAATGAATCTATCAACGTTTCGAGACACTGAAGCCCTTTCGTAGATTACCCAATACTGCAGCAAGTTCAGCATTGATATAATTGAAATGATCACCATCTATTTGAATTCAAATAATCTCTATCGCATTACATTTTTTTCTACTGTGATACATGCGTATTCGCGCCACCATTACACGCATTTCCGTCCTCGTTATTAAAAAAGAGGAAAATCACAGGACAGCGTTTACGAGACAAAAGTTACTAAAATAAATATCCAAATCTAAAGTGCAAATCAGTAGAGAACATCTGACGAGAATACGAGGAGTAAGGTCGTTCGCATTCGCAGTTAATGCAATTTTTGTAAGATAAAGTTCGTGAAGAACGACCATACACTGCCGTATATGTATACGGTCAGATAAGAATCACTATGTGGACCAGTGCTTGTTACTTTATTTTACATTTTTGCTGACTCATTTTTCAAAACCAGCTCGTTTCTACATTGAACGAAAGGCGCTGGAGACACAATCTTTATGCCAATCTTGGTTATGAATGATTTAACCGTTTATGTTGTAACCGCAAACAGAAAATCTGCAGGCCATGAAGCTCGTGAATAATGCGTTGAGCTTGGATTCACGGTTCGGAATAACGCAACAAATGCGTAATATAGAAAGGACATTTACAAACTAGTCGAGTGCATAAAAAGACCATAAAAGAAAATAGCATCGCAATCTAATAACGATTCGATGTAACTGCAGAATGAATTCTCGCTTAAATTAGCTTCATTAATTGCGATTTCTACACCTGATCTCATTTATCTGTCTTCCACCATGTTTCACCAAAACAATCTGAACCGTTTCAGCCGCGACTATGACAACTGGGCGAGACTGGGCAACGCGGGCTGGAGCTACGACGAAGTCCTCCCGTACTTTTTAAAATCCGAAGACAACCGGAATCCCTACCTAGAAAGGACACCCTATCACGGTACAGGCGGTTACCAGACCGTCCAAGAAGCGCCATGGAGAACGCCCCTGTCGATCGCCTTCGTTCAAGCCGGCCAAGAACTAGGCTACGAAACCCACGATATAAACGGTGCCAATCAGACTGGTTTCATGTTAAATCAACTAACGATACGACGGGGTAGTCGTTGCTCCACAGCGAAAGCTTTCCTTAGACCGGTGAAAAATAGAAGAAATCTGCACATAGCGTTGAACTCGCAAGTCCTGAGGGTTTTATTCAACGAGGACAAAAGGGCCACGGGCATCGAGATCCTACGTGACGGTCGTCAGCAACAAACGATAAGAGTCAGACGGGAGATCGTTGTATCGGCAGGTTCGATCAACTCCCCCCAGCTGTTGATGCTATCGGGGATCGGGCCTAAGGGGCACTTAGCAGAGTTCAATATACCGGTGATATCGGACTTAAGGGTCGGCGAGAATCTTCAGGACCACGTGGGTCTAGGTGGACTGACGTTCATCATCGACGAGTCAATTAGCGTAAGGAGGGATCGTTTTCAAACGCCGCCGGTGATGTTGGAGTACGTGTTAAATGAACGGGGGCCACTGACCAGTTCAGGAGTAGAAAGCGTGGCTTTCGTTAATAGCAAATACGCGGATCCGTCGGCGGACTATCCCGACGTGCAGTTTCATTTCTCGCCAGCATCGATTAATTCCGACGGCGGCGCCCACGTTAAGAAGATTCTCAATTTGAGAGACAGGGTTTACAACACTATGTACAAGCCATTAGAGGGTGCTGAAACCTGGTCTATTCTGCCGCTTCTGTTGAGACCCAAGAGTTCCGGCTGGGTCCGATTGAAGAGCAGCAACCCGTTGGTTTATCCAGATATTAATCCAAATTATTTCACGCACAAGGAGGACATGGATATCCTGGTGGACGCTATAAGGATCGCCTTCGAAGTGTCCAACACAACATCCTTTCAGAGATTTGGATCCAGGCCACATGCTATTCGCATGCCTGGATGTTACAGGTATCCGTTTAATACGTACGATTATTGGGAATGCGCGACTCGACATTTTACGTTCACGATTTACCATCCGGTTGGAACGTGCAAGATGGGACCGAGGAGTGATCCCGGAGCGGTTGTAGATCCGAGATTGAGAGTGTACGGTGTGAAAGGGTTGAGGGTAGCGGATGCGTCGATCATGCCCAAGATCGTCAGCGGAAATCCGAACGCGCCTACGATAATGATTGGAGAGAAGGCGAGCGATTTGATTAAGGAGGATTGGCTGCATAGGAAGTACCAATATGGGAAAAGATGACACGAGCTGGCAGGATTGTTAGACGACTGGAATGATTTTTGTCAAGGAGATTTCCGACGTTCCAAGTTTATTGAACTGCTAAGAACAAATGAAATGAATTGTGGATTCAGGGTGGATAAAGTTTCACGTTAAATTACAGATTCGACATTTTTTCATAGAAAATGGAGAAAGAGATCGCGCGAAGCCTATAACGCAACGAGGAACTTATTGCTGATACTGACGTACGCGCCACTAATATATGACTAACTTAAAAAATGATATACTCTGAATTTTATAATTTTTTAAAGAAAAGCGAAAGGTATAGTCCGTTACGTAATACGTGTTTTTCAGCAAGAAGAAATTTTCCTGATAGTAGTTATCGATTCGTTTCTCCCGGAGAAACTTTCTCAAGTCTGCCCAACGTTACAGTAAAACATAGTGTATTGTTCTTGCAACGATTTAACTTTCAAGCACGACTTGCGGGGAAGTGTCTAAAGCAGTCACTTCCACGTCGCCCGGATGAGCCGTGAAATTCCGTAACGAATGCTAAAACGTGACGGTAATGCCATCTTGTTTAACTTTGGACCTTACTTCACGCACAGACTTAAGTAAAGTTTAAAGTTTAGTACTTGAAGCTGTAAATTCAATGAACGAAAATTGTAAATACTATACAGTTGCCTTTATTGAAGTAATAATTTATACGTGCCACTGTTTGCAAACGAAAAAGAGATTGCAATACGTAATAAAAAATATCGGTAATGCTTGTATAACATGGCTTTATTACGAACGCAGGAAACGTCGCTTTTGTTCTGGATATGTTATTGAAAAACCTACTTATATGAGTGTTACCTATATGCATAATACGAGCCTTTATTTATAACACTTTATATAGCATGTAAATAAAATATCTTATTTAAAATCAGTCCGTCAATTATTGCTTCCTTCTCACATCTTACTTCTCACTGAACGCGCATGCCTCTTGCCAAATAATTGTATTGTAGATAATTTCATCAATGATACATGAATTACAAACCTGAGCAACTTGAGTAAGCAATTTCGCTTGAAAACATGTGTTCATCCTACGGGCGAAATTGGAAAAATCGTTTCGATTTATTAATTCGCATATCTCAGAGATATGCATGTATGCACGACATATTAAGTAGCCGATTACGTTTACACATTAATATATGCGATACAGGCATTACACGCGTCGTGCCATTTCGTTGAATGCACCTTATCGATCCAACGAGTTTCGCGCACTATTATCTCCGTCATAATCAGCTCGAGATTACGGATCTGTGGATCTAGACACGAGAACGTGGCAGACGAACTCGGAAGTGCCGGAGATTGTAACTCGACTTTCGTTTCGCGAGTGAATCGTCGTTTTATGTAACGGATTCCGTGCCAAAAGTCTCGTTACTGGATACCGATTCTCACGTGCATCTTTTTTTTTACACTGCATTTCCGCTTCCTCCTCTACCTGTCACGCGTCGAATGAAATAGATCCTCCTCGTTCTTTGGCGAATCCCGCCCGCAACTGTGCCATTACGGATGTGCTTATAATTGATATAATTGTCCGCAGATATTTATCGCGCGTTGGATTCCCTTGAAACATCGCGCTTACGAGGAACTGGGCTGGAGTGAAATTATTTATATTTCTACGCGATGAATAATTCCACTGCAATACGAGCGAATGTTTTCCTCCTATGAATTCGTTTCCCTTTATCTTCGACTTTTCGCTCTTTACACGTAGAGAGTGCTATAGAAATTGCACGATTGTCGAGTATCGCGCGTGTAAATAGAAGTAATTATTACGCAAGAACAATTTCATTTCACTTCATTTCATTTCATTTCATTCCATTCCATTCCAGACTGTATTCTTAAATGCGAATGTATCATACGGGATGAATATTTATCGTGCCCGAGAAATAAGTGAAACATAATCGTGCGTGGTTAATTATCATTTATGAATGCAAATTGGACGGGACTTTATTTTAAACGCGATAGGATTTATGCGAACAACTTTTCCACTGGTACCTTTCTGAAGTGACTGTGGAGAATATTAATTGCCGCGCGTAGTACTGTATAATATTTGAAAATACACTTATCCAAATATTTAAAAAGAGTGTATCAAAGATACGAACAAGAAGTAGAAGGAGCAAAGTAAACAGCTTAAACTGCTACGAATTTGTTCCGCTGCGAACGAGGAAGAAGTTTCGCACGCTACGAAATTCAGTAAACGCGATTTCGCATTTCTGTTTCGATGTTGCTTACTTTCACTGAGTCAACTGTGCATACAAAAATTATGTATTCTTGATCTAATCGAATCTTGGTAACAATGCCAGACCATAGTGCAACAATAGTAATGGCGAATACGTATCTCTATTTCCTGTATTCGCGAATGTCGCGTGTATTGTGCGAGTTCGCAGTGCATAAATATCGATCCAACGAGATTGCACTATGAAATAGTCCATTACGAAAAGGCTAGGGATAGAAAGGGAAATTATAGACTTCGTTGAATCGTGCTGTTATAAATGATGCGTACTGTAACATTAAATCAATAAGAATAATTAAATAATTATTATTTCCTCGTGAAAATATTAATTCCAGACATTTAATATTGATTATAATTAATGCATAATATTAACTGAACATTTATTGAATACGATCTAAAAAAAATTTCAGGCAGCTTTCTCGACGGCAATATACCGTACGCCGAAAATTTTATAACGCATTCACTCGTGAACCACAAAAGTTCATCACGAAAGCATCTCAGCCAAATGGATCGAATAAAGATAAAATAGATACGGGGAATGAACTTCAACATTACAATAATTAATTAGTCCGTCTCGTTCCCGTGAAATCCGCCCGATGTTGATAACTACGGTATCAAGTTAATAAGCACGAACATTTGTCGATATAGGAAGAAACAAGCATGGAACGCGGGGGTCGAACAAGTTTCACGAATTCGCAGGCACGTCGTACGAATAAAAGTGGACAGAGAAAGTCGGACCGTGGTCGTGGCGCGTATGCAACGGGCCACGAGTCCATTAGTATTTTCAATTCACGTTGGCACGAGGTGTAGGAATATTTTACAAGATGTATATAACTAATGAAAGAAAGCGATGCAGCCGAGAAGGAAGCCGTACTCGTTGCGTACATTCGCGTATCGTGATATGCCGCATCTGTCCGAAATATATCTGGCTTCTGACGAATTAAACGAATTAAACGAATTAAACGAATTAAACGAATTAAACGAGTTTCGAGGTTGTGTTCAAAGAAAGATATATTTCTGCGATAACAAGAGTTGTGCAAGACGTAGTAAAATTATAATGTATTATGCCTTTCGATCGCAATAAAATCGGAGACAGAAGCGGAACACATACTTCTTTTTTTTTTGTAGCAGAACCGAAAGAATCGGTCAATTGAAGTGACGCTAATAAATGACTGGCCGCTTTATCAACAGAACGAGCCAGAGAAAGGAATCTATACCGTACTCTTCCATTTTCCTTTCGACGATTACAATCCGCAGCGGTAATGCCCGATTGCGTACAAACTAGTTCGCGGCCTCTGTTCCTTGTGACACACACTCTGACTCTAAACAAGTAAAACAGCTTCTGTCCACTTATGGTTTCGTATCGAGACGAATGAAGGAATTTCACATTTCATTGCTCTCCTCGTGTCGATGGGGTTTATTATTTATGCGTGTCGTAATTATGTGAAACTACTATTTGTGAAAAACAATTGGAAGAGAAAGTTCTGAATAAAGTCGGTGTAATAACTGTTTAGAAAATTCGAAGCGTATGAAAATTTAGATTTTGCACCGTCATCATAAGCATGTGAATTGAGATATGAATAATTGTTATTGGTACTTCTGCATGCCTGTCCATTGTTCTTTACCGAAAGTGAGTGAATATTTCCGTACACGCTCACAGGGAGAGAGAACGAGAGAGGAATATCCGACATGCGAACCACTAAGCACACGTTTAAGTGTAAATCTACAATACCAATAATTAATCGTGTATATTAAATATAGCTTTCAAATAAATAGATCGTAATTATTAAGTAAGGAAGGAAACGCATGCATAATTTAGAATGTCAATTTAGAAATGATTTGTGTTACTGTTTAACTTTGTTAAGACGTAAGGAAAACGAGAGGCCTTCTTTAAAAGATAATCAGTAGCACCGAAATGACCCCTCTTAACTCAAAAGTGGATAGTCTTTGCTTGACACTGGCGTACGCTTTACGGCCTACCAGAAAGTAGCTTTATTCTTTGAGATTTAATAATCACCATAAATTTGTAACTCTTTTAATATTGCTTTCTCCGCCAGCCGAGATTTATAATTTTTTAATAGTTCTGAAGAGCCACCACCACTACTTTTCCAACTACCATTCAAACATTATCCATATTTAAACGCCTGTGCTGTAGTTGCACCATGCTCCAACACTTACAGAGTTACCCTTTCCGTCCTTCGATGCAGAAAAATTATCAACAAAAAAGTCGAATATGAAAAAGCAAACGTGTATGTTAAACGAGA
Source organism: Nomada fucata (assembly GCA_948146005.1). NCBI lineage: Eukaryota > Metazoa > Arthropoda > Insecta > Hymenoptera > Apidae > Nomada > Nomada fucata. The sequence continues at coordinate 7,370,214 of OX411275.1, read as the reverse complement.
TTAGTCGATGTTAATCGAGAATTTCACAATGTATGCATTCGCTAATAAATATTTTTCACAATCAGACGTGACACAAATTCACTTATTACATATACCATTTGCTCGAAGAAAACGCACGCAAAAAACTACACTATACTTTCGCAAAAAATTGTATATTCTTTCGTCAAAAATAACACATACATACATTGAAACTTTTGCTGATTGTAACTGATAGGTCGATCGGTTCGAACGAAACTAACACGCGCCACGCGAAATGTACGTACTCCAAAGTGGGTGAGATTAGATAGACCGCGAAACAGCCTTTAACCGGATTGGTCATAGGGCGGATCTAAAAGCTAAGTGAATGGAAAATAGTAAAGTGCAAATAGGTGATGGTAAAAATGAAAATGGATTTGAAGTTCTAGGTGAGCTTTATGTAATAGCGGTCAAGGCTATTTAAGACGGCTGCACGGTACAGTGGCCATTTTGATTTTATAAGGGGTGTGTAGTGAATAAAGTATTTCAACCGTTATCCATTGGACATTTTGGGCACTGTTCTACTCGAGTAATTATTTGACTACAATGTTTTTTTAAAATATCACTGTCCCCATTGCTTACTAATTTAAGTCTAAAATCTAAATTAGTATTCCTGCTTGCTACATGCATATTACACGTAAGTCTAACAATGCGAGAATTGCGCAAGTGACAGAACTATGTTCAATATTGTTTAACTGAATGTAATAATGTGAACGAACTTCTTTCATATTGCAACACTATCATCCCTATTCTCATAAGGTAATACGTACCTATTAATACATAATTATCTGCTTCGTGCGAATTTTCGTAACGTTTTAGCGAAGGTACATAATCGGACGCGTTAATGTGCACGTATATTAGTAAGTGCAATTGCAACATTGCGTCTTCCTGCAATTATATAAAACGAACGGTGCATCACAGATAAACGTGCAATATTTAAAGATTACAGCTAATCTACGGTTCTAGGGAAAGTGTTATACGTTATTCGGTTGGTCCCAATTCAAAGGGGAATGGGACAATCCGTGACAGACAACACATGACAGGCAATCCACTAACAGAACCATTATTTCCCTTTTGAATAACATTTAAATTTTTTTAGACCACTTCAATATGTCTAATATCTAAGCCGATTAACTAGCTTTTTATTATAACAACGATGTAGCATTCGAATGAACAGTTATAATCTGAACTACTATTTTGATATGTAGGTTATTGTAAAGTGACGTACCCCTTTATCTCTACTTATCCAATAAAAATTGAATTGAGGTCGAATGATTTTAAAAACTGTTTCTCTTTTACAATAACATGAACACACGAATGCTGTTAAATTGAACATATGCAATTTTCAAGTTTAGCAATTCTCAATCGTTAAGGCACGCTTATTCACTTGCAAATTCGCAGTTTTAATTCATTCCTTCGAGTAACTGCAGTAGAAGAAATGATTGGGATAACGATTTGGTCCAAAAGTGTTCGCCACAATATAAAATCCAGCAAGTCGAATTGATTTAGGAAAAACTGAACGCATCGTTTCGCACCCATCTCGTTTCGCAAAACTATCATCCCTGTTCACCGTGAACTACCAATTATTCATTTATTCCTCGTCCTTCTTCTCGCGAAAACAGAGATTTCCCCCCCGACATTTCATACATAATCGCAGATACGTTATTACGCGAGCCCGCTTAGTCGCTGCGCGAAGAACCGGATGTAATCGAGGCTACGAAACAGGATCAAATCGAGAACCAACATGAACGACAACCAGCTGGTCGTTACTTCATCACGTTCACAGACCAATGACCCGATCCTGCACTCTACAACAGATTTTCAACGCGTGATTTAACATTTCCGCTTAATTACATTCAACCAGGCTGTCGTTTGTAAAGCACGGCCTGGCCTTCTATTTCAGCAGAAGCATTAAGCCGGGCCCAGACCAAACGCGCGATGCCACGCAACGCTGGTTCACGGTGTTGGAAGCTGAACAAGTTCGCGAACATTCGCGTAAAACGCAGATTCGTCAGAATACAGTAGAACCCCCCACAACTGCGGCGAACATATTTTCTTGGGGAAAATAAACGACAAACCGAAAATCGTTTAGTGTTTCAAGAAAAACTTCGTATTGAGACTTTCGAGGGGACGGGACCCTCTTTAACAAAATTACTGTTGCGCCTTTCGATTTCACACACATTGCTCGTTAATGGAAATCGTTCGGCGAAAATCCAACGAGATTCAGTGAATTATTCGGGGATTTATCATAATTTTGGGCGCGCTACGCGACACGTAACGCGCGCAGAGATATCTTGCAGAACGGACACGCTCGTTCGACGTGGTCCCGATTTTTCTTACTTTATTCGGAGGATCTGTCGACGTAATCGTTTGACGAAACGGTCGTTTGAACGAACGGTGTTTCTGCATGATTTCTGGTGAATGGATTGTTAATCACGTGAAATGAGCTTTCCAATAATATGTCTAGAAAATGGCTGTTTCTTGTCCCCTTGCGAGGTTTCGTAATGGAAATTTACGCTTATAGGCAGGAGCTGACGTAAAGATTGAATGCGAAAAGGTATTCAGGTCGTCAGGAAATCTCTTTTTCTCGGTTTGCACGGTTATGAAGTATTTGGACGCGTTCCTCGTAATTGTTCATAGTTTCTGCGCATTTTAAAGACGTATTTGGTAATGAAATTACGTGTGATAATCGTTGATTATATCACTGGCAACTGTGAGAAACGGAATTCTGCAGGAGCGAGGAATTTGAGCTGAAATTTTATTAGCGCCGGAGTTAAAATTGGTGCGATAAATGCGCACGCGGAACCGATCCAAATCGTGTCATAATTCGTATTAAAATTTATACGAGTTAAATTGCTACATTTATATGCATATTTTCGTCCGGCTAATGAAAACATTCCTAATTATTTCACCGTGCACAGTTTTTTTATGATCTGCATGTGGAAGATATTAGTTATGCTCTATATACCAGCGAATACTAATTAGGCTTGCTATCTGAAACGGTTCATGAGAATGAATGTTGCATTGGACACTGGAGTTATTAATAGATACACCTTTTCTGTGTGATTTATCTTCGAAATTAGTGTGCCTCTGAAGACATACGTTGTAGTCGTTCAGAATGACGAAACGTGTTTGAATTTCATCCTGGTTTCGTCGAAAGGAATTTCTTCCTCTCACTCAAAATTTCGTACGCAGCTCAAATATTTACTATTACTGCTAACCCTAGACGCGATGGCGGTCACGTAGCGCTGTCATTTGGCAATCAAACATAATCTTCCCGTAGACGTATAGCTCGCCGATTGCTAATTGTAAAATATTGTGCAACGTCTTGGACCAAAATCGCACCGTCATAAGGCTTAAAAACCTGCGAAAAGAATGATATGCAATTGTCGAAGACCCTTTGTCCCGAAAGCAAGCGATTATAATTCCATTTTTCTTAGTCGTTTTCCCTTAACCCTAGCCTAGCCCTCTACATTTGAGGCGGCTCTTACTCGCGACATGGCTTAAAGCAAAAGCTCAGGTGGTAACTGAGGGGCGACAATATATATTAAACACTCGATCTCTGCCGACACTTACCAATGCACCGTCGTCCTTAACATTCTTATTTTGAATCTACTCTAACTCGAATTGCCATGCCCTCGTACGTCGAAAAAAGAACCTACCACTGTAAAAGGTCAATCTCGACACGTGCTAAATTACTTATTCGCTACGCATCCAAACCCAACGTATCAACGGAGAAAAATTCCAGGCAACTGAAATCTCGTGTCACGGTGCATCAATTCCCACAATCTCTAATGAATCCCCTAAAAACGTCCACGTTAAAGAAAGCAACGCGCAAACACGCCCTCGAAGCGAGAAACTTTTCCAAATTATCCAAATTCCGGTCCGAAAGGGAAGCAGAAGCGTCGGACGTGCGCGGGCGCAACACGGAGGAAGCAACAGGAATGCTGACGAGTGTAACGTACACCGCGTGTACGAACGGTAATGGCTACGTTAGTGTAAGCACCAGCTGTTACCACATTGCCAGGGGGGATAGGTGTGCGTAGGTAACCACAGGAAGAGAATACTTTCACTGCCAAACGTACGGTTGGGAGCCTTCGGGAAGGACGAAGAAAGTTGGCCGCCGGTTGGCCAGACCAACAAGGACAACAAGAGTGAAACGAGAGGGAGTGTGGTATCGGTACAGTACCGTATCGTTCTTCCGAGTGCCATTACCGGTTTTCTGGCGGTCATTCGGCAATCGTCTCGAAACCGGTGAACCTCCTTCATCGATCGATCGATCGATCGAAAATAATTTTGATTGAAGTATTAGCTCGCCGCGATCGTTACGCATGGCGTTCGTCTAATCGTATCGGAACGAGAACAGTTTCGTTGTTTTTCGCAACGCGAGTTTCTCGCGTTATCGATGCATCACGCGGAATGTGATAAGAGTGATATATGAAGTTCACTTCGGCAAGTTTGGTGGAAAAGCTTGGATCGAGGGGGTGTTAGCTTCAGGTGGATCAAAAAGGTAAGAGCAAGTCGGGGTTTAAGGGGATTTTACTGGCCCGTTCGGTGTGGACCACGTTTCTGTTCACGGAAAACTGTCACAGAGAAAGTGCTAGGGACTGACGGTTAGGTAATTCGAGAAAGGGATGGTTGTTGCTGATTGCGAGTGCACGACGGAAGGATATTTTGATTGTATATGTGCATATATATTCTTTTAATCATTGACACGACGAATCTGTGTGCGTCGAAAAGATTGGTAGCGCGACACGTGGAACGTTTTTTGTGGATAAATGTCATGCGTCTACCAAGGTGTTGGTAATGTGCACCCTTTGGCGATGGTATTAATTGATGGACGACAGGTAGGCTCCGGCGTGGATGTTTGAAATGCCTCTATATAGAACGAGATTTATTTTACGAAGAAGGGAAAGATTTAAAATAATAGGTTAAACGAAAAATAAAACAGTAACTGGCGGTAGTCTACTTGAAAAAAGAATAGCAAAATTAACTAATAAATACGATCAGTATTGATATAATGAATATGTGCGAATGATTTAAATCGTGCAATATTTTGCGAAAAATTGTGGTTGCAGAAATACGCGAATTAGGCCAATGCATGGCAGAAAGAATCGAAAACCGTCTAGACATAAATTGAATGGTGACCGCGCTAGACTTCGGTGAAGAAATATTTTCGCTGACAAATCAAGATCCAAGGCAAATGGAATACAGATACGATCAATCGGGTTCAGTGGTTCTTGCAACTTCGCGAAGGTTAACAAGAAACAACTATGCTGTACAATAATTATTTGATGGAACTACGCACCCCTGTAATTCTTCTAACAGGAATTGAAGTTTTATTTAACAAGTATTGACAATATGTGCACAAGAATGCAAGATATTGGAGAAGTTCAGTACGGAATCGTTATCCCTTTTTTAATGCCAACAAGTATTTGTACCGCTTGTAGATAAAAAAGATCATGCAATTTCTTAATCTCTGGCGAGACCGTGACTACTACATTTTATTCCTGGAAATTCTACGATATTATGCCACCCACGAAATTTACGCAAAAATCCATTTAGATCCGGTTCATTCATTATTTTTTCTTCTTAATATGTCTAGCAATCAGTAGTGGTATTACTTCCACGACAAAAAAAAAAATGCAGGCAATTGTGTGTCGAAAAACATTTTATTGAATCACCCAAAATACACAAAAAAATAAAAATAAAAATAAATATGAAATAACAAGGCCAAACATAAAATAGTACAAATAAAATAAAAAAATACAAATTCTTCACGCTTTCAACACTCAATTCACATTTCTTAGCCCACACAACATTCTTTCCTTCGCACAAGTAACAAAGTAAAATTAGAAATTATGTTCGAGCAGTTCCCAAACACTTTGTACATATCTTGAAACATCTTGAAACGCTTTCACTTTAGATAACAATATATATATCACATTTTATCAGTTTTACCCATTCCCAATCATCTTATCCGCTTTCTTCCACCGTTGAAACTCATTGAAAGGAAGAAAGTCACAAGTGGTTTCATAATAACTTCAGAAATTTTCTCATCAAATCTGGACGTAACCAAAGCCGAATGCGCCCCGCGAAAATTATTTTAAGTACCCCTCGTTTCCTTTCGTTTTTCTTTTTCATTTAAAAAGGTAGTGAAACGTTTCGCCCGTCGCGATCAGTGAAAACCCACGGAATAAGAAATGCAAATGCGTGTCTTCGAAGGATCTCTCTTTCGTGTTGCTCAAAGAAAAACTAATTTACGCTCAACTGAAAACTCACGTGGCTCGCCTGGAAGCGTTGTAGCCGCCGCGACTCTTACCTGAAACAAGAAAACAGAATCGTGTACAGTGTCGTCGTGAAATGATATTTCCGAAATATCGAAAAATGAATGAGCGAAAATGATATTTCCATGAATAAAACGGCGATCATTTCCAACCAAATGCAGCATAAATTTGATTAAATTGCGAGACACGTGTACGAAGTCATTTCCATAAAAATGATTGATGGATTCGGTCAGAAATATCAGCAAAATAGTTCCTCGCTATTTGTACTGTTTATAAAAAGTCTATTAGCGTATTGAAATGTCAACGGAGGGAAAACAGCTACTTCGCGTCTAGCAATTTATAATTCTGTTTCTGTGGAAAATTTTTAATTGAAAATGGAAGCAGTTAAGATCTCTTTCGTGCCAATGTACGTGCTAGTGCGTCAATTAAATTATCATGCAAGTGACTAATCACTGTTCTACGCAGAAAAATGGAAACAAAAGTTAATTATTACGCTGTCCAGAGATAGTATTACAGGTTCGCTGTAGATGTAATAGGCCAGAAAAATGTCAAAACAACCGGAGCCTCCTCCATATCAAACACGTAATAACAGAAGGAAAAGTAACGAAAGCTTCCGTGTTGTTTTTTTTACGCAATACAGAAAAATTCACGACGACAGAAATGTTCCTATTTTTCCCCCGCTTCCGGTGTGCCTGTTTATTCGAATAAAACCGACGTTTACTTCAGCTCACGTTTAGCTTAGTTTACGACTGTACAATGTTAGGTGCCGTTTGGCCGGGCCGAAATGCTAAAAGTGATCGAACAGTTTTCTCTTTTCTTTTTGTTTTCGTTTCCTTTTCGCCTTCGAAGTAAGGATAATTCGAAGATTGCGATTTCCGTGTTGCAAATAATGTAGGCGATCATGAAACTTTCTCGAGATTTTCTTTGTCGGCGAAAAACACACGTTCGTTCATGATTCGCGCGATAGAGGAATATTTTAAGCAAGGCAAACTGGTTTTCTTCTTGAAAGTTCTTCTGTTAAAATTCTATATACACCTGTATTTATTTTTTTCCCCCACGTTTGGAGTGATTGCGTGATTTGTTTCTACTATTGGCAGTATCACGTTCCAAAGACACTGTTCAATGTACTTTAATTGTTTCGCACAAAGATTGCAAGACATTAATGTGCTTTTTCAATGGAAAACTATACGATAGAACGGAAACGAGAAATTGTATGCTGTTGTTGGAAGGAAATTTCCTTGCGGCTGGTTAGCATTTAATTTATTATTGTCAGTTGTAGCTGAAGCATCGAATTGTACACGCCGATGAAATAATCCAAAAAGGAATTATCTACTCATGGACCGATCTGCAATGTATCAATCATCTGCATGCGAGAATACGTGTTGGTCATCACAGGACCACTGTTCCATTAAACTCTTGTATAGTTTATAGCCAACCACTTATTTACTGCGAAAACCTACAACGACTCATTCCAGAACCTATTAACCCAAATAAACTAGAAATCGATCCCGGTACACGTTCAACTATTCTTTGTTACATCAGCAATAGTTCAAGCTCGATCGTGATTCTCACGTTCTGCAATAATTCTCTTTCGATGACACTTTCTCCGTCACGTAACTTATAAGAGTTTCTTCTTTTTATTAAACGATTGCATATTTTGTAGGTATGTAGGGTGACTCTTTTAGAACTTTTTCTCTAGAACTTTTGCTACATGTTTAAAACTATCCAAAGTGTTTACACGATTCTGCAATTTATCCCCTCGACTTGGAATTGACTGCGCAATGGAATTTGGGACTGGTTAACTTAATGTTAGAATACGATATTCTTGTTCAATTCACATGTAAATTAACGTCTGCAAAGTAATTATTGCCAATCAGGTTTCGTGTTCGATTGAAATACGTGACACTCGTACGGTGCGCGGAATGAGTTAAATGCTTTAACGTAGCTTGTGCAAGGAAAGCTAAATGTGGCACGAAACAAACACGTACCCGACTTCGAAACAGAAAAAAAAAGGGAGTTTCCTTTATAGAATATTCCTAACCTGCGGTTTAATTAAATAAAACAGATTATAATAAAAAGAAATAAATATCATTCCATTCCCGTGAGGAAACAGAAACTTTCGCTCGAAGAGCCTCCTACTCAAGACTACACTACAAGGACGAAACATTCCTACAATAAGAATATGCACGTAATATATTCTCGTTGCATTTATAAATTCAAGCACAGCTGTTCAGCTGCGCTTTGCTATTCGATGTTATATGCATTAACTAGATAAAAAACAAAATAACAGTAATTATAATAACGGTAACAGTACGAATAAAATATCCTTTCTACTGAATTATATTTACTAATACAACGCTCTGTAACTGTCGGAAGGTACGCGACGGTACATCGCACACGGGCATATTTGATAAACTACGCTGAAGTAACGACAAATTCACATACCAAACGTGCAAACGTTCACGAATCCCACTGTATCTTTACATTGATACTGTGCGAACGTACTACTTTTCATCTTCGGCGCGCACGTAAATTTTCGAAACGTGTCCGAGCACTCCTATAAGTTCGCTCCTTAACGATCCGTCACAGCTGCCCTGCCACGGTCAAGAAGATCCGTGCTACATCACCGCGGGTCGAAATCGCGTAGCAAGAAACACGGTGAGAGGCCGCGTAACGTAACCACGAGGGGTCCACAGAAGGAAACGAGCGTGGCAGAGGTTTACGTCTGCGCAACACTTTCACCTTTCCCCGTTATGAGATCACCGTCTTTCCGTTCCGCCGCAAACGACATAACGTTAATCCGTTCACCGATTTACACGGGAGTATCACCGATACACGGGTGACCCGTGACACCCGTTAAATGGAACCGACTCGATCTACCAAAGTTCCACGCGTCGGCAATTAGATCCGGCCAGACAGTTCCGGTACTTTTCACCTCTTCCTTCCGCATCGTCCGGCTGAATTTGTACGATGTACCCAGCCGCGATCTAGCTGCGCTGATTGCGGGTCGTTTCCTTTCATTTCGTCGATGGGAAAATGCTGAACGTCCAGCATTCGAAAGGCAAAACTTTAACGCGTGATATCGGGGACAGCCTGCCGGTTGAAACACGGCTTTGTTTCTGGATGCGAGCGTCCTTAATTGGAGCCCCGATTAATCGTCTAATTACGGAGGGACAGAGGTTGATGCATTGCTAGGTTTTGCGTGTACGTGCCTGGGTCGCGAGGGGATTATACAAGTCGATAACGGAACGTATAGAAGTTCTATTTATTCATTTATTCAGATTTTTGCGGACGAGGTAATCAGCAGGAATGTGAATGGATAAATTGTCGTATCGGATAGAGGGAATTTTTGTTGAGATTCGTGCATGCTTTATTTGCGTGGGTTCGTGTAATCCGCCGTGCTGTAATTGAAGTCGCTACAAATGTAGAGAAACTCGATAATTATAACTAACCAGAATGCACCACCGTGAAATTGTACAATTAGCCATGGCGTTGCATAAACGCAGCTGCAAGTAATACAGCTTGAGCTTTCAAACTGTCCGTCAGCGTTTTCAAATATTTACACGTTCGTACGCTTAATACATCGATGTCTTGATCTCGAGGTATACAATTCAAATAGGCAATAACTGTGTAATATTCGACGATTACAACTAAATCGTGTTATACGGAATGCTCGCATAAAAGAGTCAATTGGATTAATTCGATAACCCCGTACTATTCAAACGTACATCGACAATTCACGATTTCTCTGTTCACAGAAAGGCTAACACACCTCATGAGGAAAGGGAAACCAGGTACCCCAAAAACGCAATGAAGAACATAAACATCCACGTGTCATTCAAAGTACACCGTGTCCAGAAGATCGGCACACGTCCACCAGATATTCTCTAGCAGCGAAACCAACAGCTTACGTGATGACACATAAACTACCCGGAATATTGAATGATCCAAATCATTATTCGAATCTAAAAATAAAAATCCGTCACTTGATCGAGAATGGTGTTCAGCGCGATCGTGGTGACATCGGCCCTGAAGGGTGCTCTAGGCCTATTCGGCACAACATTATGGCTGATCCCTCTACTAATAGCGGGCCTATCTTATTATCGATACGACCAATTGGACCCAGAGAGTCGACCCATCGACCGGTATCCTCTGCATCCAGAGTATGACTTCATAATTGTAGGATCGGGATCTGCAGGAGCTGTCGTGGCTAACAGACTCTCGGAAATAGCAAATTGGAGCGTTCTTCTGCTCGAAGCTGGGCCAGATGAGAACGAGGTAACCGACGTGCCTTCCCTGGCGGCTTATCTTCAATTAACAAAGCTAGATTGGAAATATAAAACGGAACCGACGGGAAGAGCCTGTCTGGGTATGAAAGGTGGCCGTTGCAATTGGCCACGAGGTAAAGTTCTCGGTGGCTCAAGCGTTCTCAATTATATGCTCTACGTCCGTGGAAATCGTCACGACTACGATTACTGGGAGTCTCTGGGAAATCCTGGATGGGGATACAATGAGGCGCTCTATTATTTCAAGAAATCCGAGGACAACAGAAATCCCTACTTGCAGAAGAGTCCATACCACTCCACCGGTGGTTACCTGACCGTGCAAGAATCCCCGTGGAGGACGCCTCTAGTAGTAGCGTTCGTTCAAGCTGGAACAGAGATCGGCTACGAAAACAGAGACATAAACGGAGAACGACAGACAGGATTCATGATAGCTCAGGGAACTATTAGAAGAGGCAGTAGATGTTCAACGGCCAAGGCGTTTTTGCGTCCAATTAGACTGCGTAGGAACATTCACATAGCGATGAACTCTCAAGTAACTAGGGTCCTCGTCGACCCTCTCGCTATGAAAGCAACGGGTGTTGAATTCGTAAGAGACGGGCGCAGACAAATTGTACGGGCAAGAAAGGAAGTAATTCTTTCAGCCGGAGCGATCAATAGTGCACAGATTCTGATGCTCTCTGGCATAGGTCCCAAGGAACATCTCCAGCATATTGGAATACCTGTAATCAAGGACCTTCGAGTCGGTGATAACTTGCAGGACCACGTTGGAATGGGGGGTTTAACATTTCTCATAGATAAACCGGTGGCGATCGTTCAAGATCGTTTCCAGGCAGCCCCCATAACTATGCACTACGTGGCCAATGGAAGGGGACCAATGACCACCCTAGGCGGCGTTGAAGGATACGCTTTCGTCAATTCGAAGTACGCGAATCAATCGATGGACTATCCGGACATTCAATTCCACATGGCGCCTGCGTCGATCAACTCTGACGCCGGCGTCCAAGTAAGAAAGGTTCTGGGTCTAACGGACGAATTGTACAATACCGTGTACAGACCTATAGCGAACAAAGACGCATGGACTATAATGCCTTTGCTGTTGAGACCCAAATCGCGCGGCACCGTCAGGCTACGTAGTTCTAATCCGTTTCACAATCCATCGATTAACGCCAATTACTTCTCGGACCAGTTCGACGTTGCTACTTTAGTCGAAGGTGCTAAAATCGCAATAAAAATCAGCGAGGCTAAAGTGTTTAAACAGTTCGGGTCGAGGGTGCATAGAATTAAGCTGCCCGGTTGCAAGCATTTAAAATTCGCCTCGGATGCGTATTGGGAGTGTCATATTAGACATATTACGATGACGATTTACCATCCAGTTGGAACGACGAAAATGGGACCCCCTAGCGATCCCGAGGCTGTTGTGGATCCTACTTTGAAGGTCTATGGGATCGAAGGGTTAAGGGTGATCGACGCGTCGATTATGCCCACCATTTCCAGTGGAAACACTAATGCACCTGTAATTATGATCGGCGAGAAAGGAGCGGATCTTATAAAGAATGATTGGCTGGCGGTTGAGACTGCGAGAAGCGCATAATGTTGTGTTACTTGGAAAATATGTGTGGATATGTGATTCGATGTTAAGTAACAATATCTAATGAACAACGCTGCAGTACGAGTTCCGAGTGGACATTTTAAAAGGGCTTACTTTAGAGAACAGTGTTACGAGTTGTTTGGTACGGGAATAACTAATGTGTTCTGATTGATATTTCGGAACTAGTTTCCTCTAAAGAGATGAATATTGGTATAGTTGGAATAAATATTATTAAATTTGTTGAAAAAGTGATATTTTTCAGGCGCTAAAAATAAAGATGAAGTAGGATCTGGTATCCGGTTATTGAAATTGCAAACGAGTGTATATGGAATTTCTCTCCTTGGTTTTACTGAATGAAACTAATTAATTGAAAATTTCAGAGGCATTTTGAAATTACGAGTAAGAATTGTTTAGTTAATGTATTGGCTCGAGTATAGTTTTAATTAGTTGTTAACGCGTTACTTAAGATTTATTCACAGCATAGTCTTGTAGAATGGAGTAAAATTCATGAATTTGTTACGACATTTCACGCTTACATTGTGATACGTGGGATGTATGTGTATATTTTGTATAAAGACGATATTTTTTTCACCTAATGTTATTGCTTATAAGATAAATGTTAAAACGGTGTTCAATCAAACCTAATTGAGACAGAGATAGAAAAGTGACATTTCAAGTGACATAAAAATGTCTAATTGCACGGTTAAATATGCATTAATTATACAAGGTAAAATACGACTTTATAGAGTAATCCTTGCATTGCGAAAAACAAAAAGTACTAGTATCAAGTATATATATGAAGAAAAAAAAAAAGTTATCAGCCGGACCAGTGTCAGTGAGAGGCAAGATCTGAGTAGCAAAATATGAACTGCATTCGAAACTTGAAAATGCTTTCGAACCATTTGAATATGGTCATTGAAAAAAGCATGGGAATTGTGGTTTTTAAAGGTGACTAACAACTATACTGTTTAACCCTATATTGTAAATACAAACAGAACGCAAATAATATTAATGTTTGGTACACACAAAAGTATAATTTTCTTTTTAATCAAATCTTAACAACAGTCTTTGGATTAATTTAGAAAAGCTCTTTGAGTGGCAGTGATGGTCGTGTTTCAATGAGTTAAATACGAAGGAATTCTGTCACCGTGATCGTCTTTTACCTTATTATGATTGGGAATTCCACCAGACACTGGTTCTTTTCTCAGTTACGATATTTCCTCCGAAGTAAAGGACGGACAAATGTTAAACGGTATCTTATATACAAAATAAAAATTCATAAAAATTCATAAAAAATTCATGAACTCTCGAAGTCCTGATTAGCAAGATATTAACCTTCGAATAAATTAGAACCGTGCTGAATAAACTTTCTCTATCAAAATTGTACATACTCATAAACACTGTTCCTTCCTTTTCACTTCATATCGGGGTGAGGTATCATCTGTTTGTGGTAAACTCATTTTTCGCAGGTAGACTATATCATTTATGTGCCATACTGTGTTACATAACGTCCACGTTGCAAATCTATGATTAATGTTACGAGTGCGGAACACTTTAGACGTAAGCGTACAACGCTGATAATTGTCACCTACGCGACATTTAGTTGCATGTAGTATACCGTGTGAATTAACTACGTAATTGTATACCTAGAGCATAGTATATTTAACTGTGTAAGTTATTTAGTTGTTCTGGAAAACATTAAATCTTTGATAGATCGAAATAAAATCAAGTATGTACTATTAATTTCCGTTAAATATAACATGAGGGAAGTTCATTGGCAATCAGCGATCCAATTTGAAAAGTGTTCTTAATCTTGTGGCCGAAAATGTATATACAGTTGGGTGTGACACTCGTAATAAGAACGTTTAATCTCTTGTTATATGTATAGTACATGTATAAAATAAATAATATATATAATAAGGCCGCTGTTCCAATGATATTCCTATCACTGCAGTGATCTATTGAAATCCGTTCAACATGTCTAAACGCAAGCAGTTTCAATTTCGTCCTCTTATATGTATGCCAGTGAAATACAACTTATGTGTAATGCGAATTGAATTCTATTTGCGACATCCCTCCTATTTATAACTGACAAAAAATAATAATAATAAAATAAATTTGATATGACGTTTGTGTGGCTGCCATTTTTGTCACAGTTTCCTTAAATATGTTAATCAAACCGAGGAAATGTTTAAAATTGTTAACTCATGCAGATACGTAATGAAAGTGATTCGTATTTACTTTTCGGAATTCCGCGAAATTGACTGCAGAATTTTCAGAACAATACGCAAAATAAACCGAGTATCATAATGTAACGTCAAAAAAGTGATTTCGATAATATGGACCTTGCACTTGCACAAGTATCGTTCAAATCTATCAACCCTTCACTGTTCCAATGAATACCGAAGTTCTAAAATAACATACATTTCTGTTTTGTAACCAGCATTCTTAAGTACACATTCAAATTTGATCGCGCATCGCACTTTCATTCGTTCGAGACAACGTGAAGTCTAGCTCCGGAGCGGAGTGGTTAAAATGATAAAGCTGGAGTGTTAGTCCTTAGCGAACTATAAGGTGTATTTTAGACGACTGGTCGAAGATGGTTAGCGACTGCCGATGGTGTAAAAATGACTGACCAGTCTTCGTCAGAATCGTTCCTACAAAGACTCGCTAAAGCTTGGAGATGGGAGCGCTGTCGGTGGTAACATGCGGATTGGCTAATTCGTTCGGTTTGTCGATGCAGAGAGGTGGCGGAAGAGATAGTTAATTAACTTAAAAAAAAACAGATTCAAATGGGCACCGTCTACCAGTCACGGTAGACAATAAACAAAATATAACCGTTCGCAAATATCAAAGTCATGAAACACGCTGAGTTTAGGAAAACGCGTCCCTAGAATCCTCAGAAAATTAGCCGAACTAGTTTATAGGTGTATGGGTTGCAGCTGCAGAACGCAATAGCTGTGCGTCGAAAATAAATTTATGAAACGTAAATCTTTCATGAGATATAAACATTTTCGTTCGCTGGCATCACGATTGACTTACTTTCTTCCATCGATCGATCGATCATCCTATTTGCATGGCTTGTTTTTATGGGGATATCTGAAAATCCAAGTGTGTTCCTACCCGATAAATGGCTTAGAAGAATTACGTAATCGGATCCACCATGCTTGTCAGACAATTCGACAGAGATGCGAAATTTTCCAGGGGATTCGCGACTCTGTAAGAAGAAGATGCCAGGCGTGTATAGAAATGGAAGGGGAACCGGTGGAAAATCTTTTGTTGATATCGAAAAGCCAGTAGTAAGTGAACCGTGAGTCTATCAAACAAAAACGTTTATATCCCAGAAACGATTGACCTTTCGATCTGCGTCTACTAACTCCTTTTTACTCAGTACAGAATGTTTTATATGCCATTTAAATATCGAATGGCTTCCATTTAATACTGTATAATAAATGTAGCAATGAATTTAGTAGTCAACAATGTTAACATATCACAATCAGCGATATGATAAAGAATGAATGAGTCGATAGCTTCCTCGTAATCGCCTGCAAAGAAAAAATAGTCTTGCGGCCGAGCAGCTACGACTTCAACACTGGTCGAAAATATCAGGTGGAAAAAGGACCAAGAATCGAAGTGTACGAATACCCGGGGCAAAGTAACGTGTATACCGTCATAAACGTCGAACAAAAAATAAAATGATCTTTCTGCCATGCATATGCACGCACGCGCACATATCTTCTATTCGTGTGGGCCAATGTATATGTGAAGCGTCAAATGAGCAAGACATCATTTTCCATTTTCCTGTTAAAAAGTCAGAATGAAACCGAACTCTGATATTATCCTCCTCGCCTCCCGTTTCCTCTTCCTTCTCAGCTGGAACAACGTTATATTATCTGGACAGTCGCAAACGAACGTTGCACGAAAACTATACGCGAATCTCTATGGCAGCGCCGATTTCAATTCGACCGGATCAGAGAACATCATAGACTCGGCGATTGGTGCATTGAATTTTATGTACAACAACCAGCTATTTTTGGCAAAATCACAGCCGGACGTGACGCCTGTGACAAAATCACGGTACGATTTCATCGTGGTGGGCGCAGGAACAGCGGGAGCTGCAGTGGCTTCAAGACTCAGTGAAATTAAAGAAATTAGTGTGCTTCTGATCGAAGCTGGCCCTGAAGAGACACTTTACATGGATATCCCTCTAATGGCCACTTTTCTACAGACGATTGACGATATCGACTGGAAGTACGAAACGGAACCCTCTGACAGTTATTGTATGGGGATGACGAATCACAGGTAGTGATAGGGGTTCGTCCATAAACTATGTGGTCGATATCGGGAGCGGGTTGTCTAAATCGTCTAAGTTACGTAGTTTTTTTACATCAGATTTTTGGAAGTAGAATCGTGTTGAGCAAATCAGTTGAGTGATCCTCTTTAGAACGATTCCGATTATAAACAATTTATATAAGTGGTTAGTCTCACCGTTTGTAAATTTTGATAGTTTCGTATAATATAGATTATATAATATACAAATTATGAAATTGTTTGGAAAAGAAATGAAAAAAGTTACGTAGCACTCGGAGGGGCAGGTTTAAAATGTGAGAAAAACAGAGCTACGTAGTTTATGGACATATTATGAAGACTACTATGAACATCCTAAGTTTCATTGGAAACAGAATTCCGTTGAACAAGTATTTCTAAAAAGGTTCATTAATTTCCATCACAGGTGTAAATGGCCCAGGGGCAAAGTAATGGGCGGAAGTAGCGTTCTGAATTACTTGATCGCCACTAGAGCTAATCCAAAGGATTACGACCGTTGGGCTGAATTGGGCAACGATGGATGGGCGTTCAAGGATGTGTTAAAGTACTTTAAAAAATTGGAAAATATGCGAATTCCTGAATACCGAAAGGACACAAAATATCATGGAACGAATGGTCCGGTGACGATAGAACACTCGCCATTCCGATCACCTTTGCTAAATTCCTTCCTGGAGGCTGGACAAGAGTTGGGTTATCCTTTAGTGGATTACAATGGAAAGACACAAATCGGTTTCTCGCAAATCCAATCAACCATGATCAGAGGCTATCGCATGAGCAGCAACAGGGCCTACTTGAAGGATAAACGACGAAGGAACCTTCATGTGACCAAGATGAGCATGGTGCATAGAATTCTGATCGACAAAACGAATAAGCAAGCGATTGGGGTAGAGTTTGTAAAAGGAAATCGTCGTATCTCGGCGTACGCGAACAGGGAAGTGATTCTATGCGCTGGAGCAATTGGTTCCCCGCAATTATTAATGTTGTCCGGAATCGGACCAGAGAAACATTTAAGGGAACTCGGTATAGACGTGATAAGAAACGCACGGGTTGGTGATAACGTGATGGATCACATAGCGTATGGTGGACTGACTTTCACCATTAACGAGCCAGTCAGCGTGTCCGTGAACAATGTACTTGACCTTTCGCAGCCGTACATTAGGGATTTTTTGGTCGACCGAAAGGGACCAATCACGGTTAGCGGTGGTTGCGAGGGTATTGCATTCTTGGATGTCGACAATCCGAAGAATCGCGACGGTCTGCCTAATATGGAATTACTTTCGTTGGTTGCTTCTATTTACACGACAAAGGCCACGGTGGATAACTTTGGGCTGAATCAAGAGATCAGGGATAGGTTTTCGTGGTTCCAACGCACGCATTCCTGGGGTATGTTCCCGATGATACTACGACCTAAGAGCAGAGGTTGGATAAGACTGAGATCTAAAGACGCGACCGTAAAGCCGCGGATAATAGCCAATTATTTGAGCCACCCGGACGACGTTAGGGTTTTGGTGAAAGGAATTAGAGCAGCCATCCAGGTCAGCAGGACGAAAGCTATGCAGAAACTCGGAGTGAAATTTTATAATAAAACTGTGTCCGATTGCGAGAAGTATCCGTTCGATTCTGATGATTATTGGGAGTGCAATTTGAGAACGGAGACGCTCACCATTTATCATTATAGCGGGAGTTGCAAAATGGGACCCGAGAGTGATAGCACTGCTGTGGTTGATCCGACGCTGAAGGTTAGTACACTTTGATTAAAGTTAGTGTCCTTTATATGCCCAACAGAAGTGCACCGATTTCACAAATATTAACAGACATTCAGATAACACTGTAGAATAAATCCTAATCGCATAACTCTGCTAATGGGTAATAATAAAAAAGTGTGCAATCAATATTTGTATCACCCATATCGCCCGTCGAATTTTCCTAAAGTTCATTAACATTCAAATCATAATGCTTCTTCGAATCAAAAAATTGCAATTCTAAACTTTGTTACAGTCTCCAATATACAGAGAACAAAACATTCGATTAAATAAGACTATTCGCAATTAATTTTCGGATACAATATTCCTTCGCTTATTTTTTTATCCGTTTCATCGGTACTATATGCCTATAACGATTGAAACAACCTTTTTGAACACCCTATATGAATATCACTATAGTAATATCATGGCTCACTTGTATTATGCAGAATTTTGCTGGTGCAGAAATATAAAGCGAACAAATCAATCGCCTTCTCCTTGATTATCGATTAATGTGATCTACCGTGGCCAGTTCGGTTAAAGGAAGACAGGTTTTCTTTCGAAAAACAAGTTTGTTGCGTAGCAGTTCGAGATCGAGTGTGCCCAGACTCGTTACGACCACGCCAAGTATTATTTTTTGCGTATTAGAGGTGTGGAGAATTTCAAGTATGCCAAGTAGTTGTAAGTTACTATATACACCTTGAAATATATACGTGTATTTTGAATATTACACTGATTATAATTCTGCTGTTCGAAATCTACGAGTTTTCTTGTATTAATGTGCAAAGTTTAGATTTGTAGTGTCATAATTGAGTTCTTAGTTTGTTCTCCCCGCGATCTTAGTTACTTCTCTTCGCGTTCTTATTTTGTTCTCTTTGCGTTCTTAAGTGTTGCTAAAAATGTAACCTCGGTTTTTTGGTATTCGCAAGCTATTGGTGGATGAATTAGTGGACGTGGGAGGAAAGGGTATTAATGGTAGATTATGATTGCTTTTGGAAATGACTTGAGAGCTGGTGGGGACGTTAAGGGAAAGGGGTGGGACTGAGGGTGAGTTCTTTTCTTACTGTACCGAGGTCCGGGTTTTTCCTATTTTACCTGTATGGGTCGCGATACCTGGCTATGGAAAAATTGGTGCTGAGCAAGACCATTATGAATGGTCGCGAGTCAACAAGGTTCGTTCGCGAAAAACTTGCAATTGTTGCATTCCTCCGTCCAAGATATCTCCAGCAATGTATGACGTGCACTACCTAAATATGTTTCTGATATCCTACACTCTTTAAATCATTACATTTTCTTTTTATCGTAACATAATAAATATGCATGGTACGTGCGGTAAGTCATAATATAATATGATCAGCCGAAACGTGATTTCTGAATTTCTCGCAAGATGAATATTACTGATGGTTCAAAAATTAGTTTGGCCTCTTTACTCGTCAATAAATGATTGGTCGCGGCGAATTTGCATTATCACGCTGTAATCGTGAAAACTCTGTTATAGAAATGAGTGACGCTAAGTGACTATAATAGACGCTAAATGATTGTTTTGCTGATCATCATTGATTAATAGTTAGTTATTAATATGCTCGTATGCACAATACGTGGAATAAACTAACCTCCTTACCACTGAACGGAGAGTGGTACAATATGTACCACTGTAATATGCAAAATATGTAATGTGATACATAAAAATATTATGTATAATGTTAATAACTATTTATCGAAATGTATTAAAATAAATTGGTAAAGCATAACGGAAGAAGTACGAAAAAATGATTTTGCGCATAGTAACAATGTTCTATCTCGCCCCGTACACTGGGCAAGATGGGACACGTCTATTTGCATATGTGAAAATAGGCCCCGACTTGTTTCGAAATTACTTTTGATTTCGATTAAGGCAGTCTTGACAGTTTCGAAAGCTCCCAAATTAGTCTTCAACGTCTGTTGAGAGTTTTCTCGATAAAAGGCCGTATTTCTCTCAACAGTAGACTTAGGCACATTAAGAACTGCTCCGGCATTACAGTAAAAGGAATATCATTTACCATATATTTTGATACTACAGGTAATTGGCATCAAAGGATTAAGAGTCGCTGACGCTTCCATAATGCCTGAAATTCCATCGGGGCACACAAATATTCCTACATTCATGATCGCCGAGAAACTGGCAGACATGGTGAAACAAGAGTGGGAATACTTAAACGACTGAATATTGGTTGCAACCGAAAGTGAAGATAAAATAAGAACATATTCCGAACGTTCTGCGGTTTCGGTCGGGCTGGTATAATATTGTCACGTGTGCCCCTTGGCACAAGGCGTAGGGAGGAATTTTATACAATTTCCGTCGTACACTTCTGTAGTTTGAATAATTTATCTCTGTTTTTATTTTAGTCAAACCAATAATAATCGGACAAGAAACGCATGTACTGTCTGCTATGTGTATATACTATCTGGATATTTATGTTTTACGCATGTACTGTAACAAGCTATATGTAATACATATTTATATGTTGGATCAATTATTTAATATATAATTATTTAATATAAATACTACTTCGAACAGTGCAATACGTCGTGTTGCAAACTTTAATTTTCCGAGTCCGGTCCCACTGAGAATGTCGGATACGAGTCACTTTGATCCAACGCGACTTCGCAAACGTTAGTCAATGAATCGTTATCAAATAATATAAACACGCGTGCTTCTGAATCTGCAGGTAAAGATTTACCTGAACGTACGCACCTTGTAAGAGGTATCGAAGTAGCTGTAAGAGGAATAAAATGGAACCGAGGAATTCTGCCAACTATATTTGATAAGAAAACGTACACGATGTTATATAAACCACGAAGACCGACGATGGGAGAAAACAATAAACTGCAGCCAGATAATTCGTTTCTTACCTGTTTTCCATTCCAGTATGTATTAATTTTCTTAATTTATAAATTTTGTAAGACTTTCATTAAAAACGACTTCCATATAGATATTTTCCGTACGCATTTAATTATGATAGGTAACACATGGGTAGGTACTTCTTAAAAACAAATCGAAATTTGGTAGAGACCTTGGCAGTTAATGACCGAATAATTTAATAATCACAACAGGCACGTACCGCCGCTTAATTTGCATTACAAACACACGTGCACGCAACTGGGAACAACAGAACGTGATATTAATCTAAATAATATATATCTGCAATTGCCACGGCAAGATCTTATCGTTCGCAATAAGGTTTAAAAGGTTGCTAGAAAGCCAAACGGTTCATACAAGAAGTGAGAAACGCACGACCAAAAATTATTGCGATACCAGTTTTACATCAAAACGAAACGATAGCGATTCTCGCTGAGAAGCTTCGGAAGCACGGAATAGAATATCGTCAAACGTAATTTTCGAATAACTGTCAACGAAGATGCCACTACTGGAAATGTTTTCCGCTTTAAGAATAACAGCGATGTACGAACCGCGAGTGCTCTTTTTGATGCTATTGCACGTATTAATCGCTATGTACAGGCCAGATATTGTAGACAATGAAAATCGGGTGAAGGGAATTACCAATTCAAATCTTCGGCATAGTTACGACTTCATCATAATTGGAGGTGGCAGCGCTGGTTCGGTGCTTGCAAATCGTCTGTCGGAAAACGAAAACTGGTCGGTTTTGCTGTTGGAGGCCGGTGCAGACGAACCGTACATAACTGACGTACCGGCAACGCTACCGTATGTCCTGTCGACTGCGTTAAATTGGAAATTTGCGGCCCAACCGTCGAACAGTTATTGCAAAGCAATGAACAACCGATCGAGTCTATGGCCAAGAGGAAAGGTGCTGTAATCTTACCGTTTCGCGTAGCACAATTATCATCTCGTTATGTGCACAATTTTAATAAAATCAACTCGCCCTATCTTCCAGGTGCTGGGTGGTTCTAGTGCGCTGAACGCAATGCTCTATGTCCGCGGCAATAAGAGGGACTATGACACGTGGGAAAAGATGGGCAACACGGGGTGGAGTTACAACCGGGTGCTGAAGTACTTCAAAAAGTCCGAGGACATGAGAATCGAAGAATATCAACGTTCCCCTTACCACGGCATCGGTGGTTACCTGCCTATTGAGAACTTCAAGTACGATGTACCTGTGATAAATTATCTGCTGAAATCCGGACTTGACATGGGCTACAATGTTGTGGACGTCAACGGCGCCACTCAAACGGGTTTCACCCGGTCCCATGGGACGCTAAGGGATGGCTTGCGTTGCAGCGTCGCGAAGGCTTTCCTTCGGTCTGCCTCGAGGAGGAAAAATCTACACATAAGCACTTCTTCGATGGCGATGAAGATTTTAGTGGGCAAGTCCGGCACCTTTTCAATCCAAAGAAATATTCGTTGCTTCATTTATCATTTTTCTACCATAATTTCTTTATTCTATATATTTTTTATCTATTGTTATCAATAACTAATTGAGAAGAAGAATATTATTTTATAACCCCCCCCCCCCCGCAATATAACTGTGGGGGTGAAGGTAAACCCCAAATGCAGGGTTTATTTATCGTACTCATTTACAGACCGGAGTTCAAGAACTGCTTACGGAGTACTGTTTGAAGTAAACAATTTGTACTTCACGGTGAAAGCAAACCGCGAAGTGATTCTGTCCGCCGGTTCGATACAATCACCGCAACTCTTGATGCTGTCTGGAATTGGCCCTAGGAATCATTTGGAAGAGATGGAGATTCCGGTGATCTACGATTCTCCCGGTGTGGGTAGAAATCTGCAGGATCACGTGGGAATCGAGGGAATTAATTATTTAGTGGCCGCGCCGGATAACTTTCCGCGTGATGCGAGTTTCGCATTCGATCATGAAAAAATTACTAGCCTCAAGGTGACCAATCAATTCATATTCAATCATACGGGAGCTATGTACTCGAATATGTTCGCTGACGCTTTAGGCTTCGTTAACTCGAGGTGAGAATTTTCATTTATCATTACTTAATAATAGTGTCAGAGTTTTCTCGACCAGACGACTATAACATTAGTTATTCAGCAACATTTCCTGACGAATCGAAACTCAAACGTAATGTTACCCGTACTTAGTCTCTACTGTAAGCGTTCAGAATTTAAAATGTTTCGGCTGGCTCGTAATTTATACATATATATAAAATCCTGCGATCTTCGTTGCATCAAAAAAGTAACTATTATTTGCATTTTTGGATATCAAGCGATTGCTGAAAACCGTGAACGCTTGTTACACTGCTTCTTGCAGGCATTTATCAATTTTCCGGTCACAAAAAATGTGTAACAGTTGCATTAACACTATCCTCACGTAGTTATCTCGTTCTGTGAAAACTGGTAATAATAAATGATAACGTGCGTATTACGTATGCGCAATACTCTCGACAGCATTAAGTGGTGAATCAGTTACGGAACTATGGAACGAGTTGTTGTTTCTCTGGAGAATCGCCCTAGCAAACTCAAGAACTCTGTTCTGAAGATTTGAAGAAGTGCGCAAAACTGGAGCAGCGAATTGTTTCTTTCCGCGATTTATGCCGAAACGTATTATTCACTAAAAGAATGAAATGGCTTTTCAGATACGCAAATAAGTCAGAGGATTATCCTGACATACAGCTGATCCTATTTTCCGCGGTAGACAATCCGGGTAGCCGAGAAGTGAGAGCGAAATTGTTCAATATCTCCCCTGATATCATGGGGCGTTCGTACAAAACTACCATGTACAATGAATCGTACTTCATAGTACCGTTGCTGCTAAGACCTCGAAGCAAAGGATACATTAAACTGCGCTCGTCAAACCCCCATGAACACCCGATCATTGTGCCAAACTACTTCGATGATCCACATGATCTAGATGTTCTGGTAATATAACTGGCAAACGTGACGTTTATTTATCATACATCGGTTTATACGTGATTACGGAGTAGCTTATGCTACAGAAATTGTTTTAGACGGATTTCTGTACGTCCAGCGGTTCAATTTATTAAGAAACCTTCGAAGATTACAGTAACCAATGCGCTCGAATTTCTTTCCACAGAAGCCTCAGATTTAGAATTTGCGCAGTATAAAGAAAACTATGTGCAATTTTAAGTTCTCTAATAGCGCGGATGATAAAACTGATACGTGGCCATCTCCGTGCCGAGGTTACAGTTACGAAGATCGCCTTACAGTATTGCCAAATTAATGTAAAAGCAATTCTTAATTAATGCAGGCGGACGGCGCAAACTTCGTTCACGAGATGAGCAAAACGCCAACGATGAAACGATTGAAAGCACATATAAATCCGAACAAACTTGCTGAATGTTCATCATTCCCGTATCCATCAACAGATTATTGGCGTTGTTTGGCTCGATATTACACCATAACGATATATCATCCTACCGGAACGTGTAAAATGGGGCCTGCCAGTGATAGCATGGCCGTGGTGGATCCTAGATTAAGAGTATACGGTGTGCGTAGACTGCGAGTGGTCGATGCCTCGATCATGCCAACTATCCCTTCTGGGAATACGAATGCACCGACAATTATGATTGCTGAGAAAGCCGCTGACTTGATTAAGAAAGATTGGGAGATTATAGTATACATATAGTATACAAGAAGCTCCGTTTCACAAACTAAGAAGACTTACTAAGGTGATTGCGATATTACATTACAATAACGTGAGTTTTCACTCGATTATACCTTTTAAAAATGTTCAACCTTTAAAACAGTCCCACGGTATTGAAAATTGTAGAACATACAGTTTGTAATGTTTCGTCGAATTATTTCAGTTTTGTGACAAAAAATGGAAGTCATTATTCTAGAGATTCCCGAGATATCGAACGGAAATTTATCATGACACTGTTTATACCTTTATGTGGGAGGAAATCTTTGAAGAATGCAAAACAAGATTGTGCATGTTGCAGCTCGAGGCAAGGCAGTCAAATATTGTCTGGTCCTACTATAAATATTCTACAACATGCTGATTATTCAACCTGCTCAACCTCTTCCATTTGTGCTTATTCTTTTTGTCCCTTCTGTTAGATAAAGTAATGAATTCGCTAATTACTAAAAAGAAAATACATGCTTTGCATGGGATTGTTTGAATTCATTGCGTCACTCGCACAGGAAAGGAAGTTGATACAATTTCGTCTGTTTAAGCATAATTAATTATCTTGATGACACTTTCAGTTTAATGTTATGAAATGTATCATTTAAACGTTTTCCGTTATATAAATAAATGATACAATGTAAGGAATATGAAATATAATTTAAACTTGAACGAGTTAACCCGGATGGAAACGAAAATAGAATTCTAATTAATAATGCCTAGAATTTATTTTCTCCTAAGGCAACTATATAAAATTAGGTATATGTATAAAACTGGAAAAAATATGGGAAAACTCAGACTACGATATTTTTTGCAGAAGATCGTAACAAATTTGTACACAATCAAGAAGGTCGTATTATACTAATAATGAAGAAAGTAAATCGAATAATAATAAAGGAAGTGAAAAAGTAAGCTTTCATTTTTTCGAGGCAATTGAAGGTCGAAGTTCCTCCAGGAAGAATGCTGCCAATGTATATATTTCCAACATTTAAAAGCAATCTATCATGTTACCGTTCAGTTATATCGCATTCTAATTCTGGAAAAATTTCTTTCACGATGTATTTGAGATTTCACCTCTGGATTTGCATTGCTAATGAATTTCGAAGTACATTATATAACACCGGAAAGAACTAAATATCACTGATCAAGACTGTAGAACAGAGATTAGACTAATGGCAACACTCTCACTTCTTTACATCTAAGCAGTATGATTTCTAACGAAATTATTCTGATTATGACTGTAAAGGAAATAGGACAAAATGTGTATTCTACGTTTTCAATGGGTTCAAAACCAGAAAATGTAAATTTTGTTCCCACTTAAAACCGAAGTTTCATGCTCTTATCATTTTCAGTATTAAACGAAAATATATTTACGTAATTCCTCGACGATATCAAAGAACCTTTCACATTTCAAAGGAGAAAGTAAAGGGTTGGTTACAATATTCCCCCAAATATATGTATACAGATGTGTTTATAGTATATAAAGCAAATCCATTCTGCATATTTCTCAACCTTTCGAAAATCGATATTCTCAAGGAACATAATCAATGAAAAGAAACAAGAAGTAGTCTTCAAATGAAGTTGGAAATTTTATTAGCCAGCGAAAGTGCATACTGATTATGCATTCGAACTATTGCATTTTCTCCTCCCAAACTGTATATATTTTCAGTTACATGTGGAAACATGAAATGAAAGAAAGAAATAATCAATAATTCTGTATGTTTGTTTATCACACAGCGGAGAACCTGTTTCAAAGGCTGCATCGCGCACCATTGAATGGACATCATGCAACAGGACTACTGCGTTTAAACAAAAAATCGAACATGACAGTTTCTAGCGCACTTGTTTGTACAGCAGTGACTCTCAAACTGGGACAGGTTTGTCGAGGGAAGGTGTCGCGTTGAATGTTCAATTATTGGTGCTCCCTATTTACCTTGTTATATTTACTGGCTCTGTTATGCAGGCTTTGAACGCGTCGTACAAATCAAGCAGGCATTACAAGCGAATGAATGTGAATTGAAAGTTGATTACATTTAATCAGTCGCAAACAAACAATTAAGGAAATAGTAAGAGAAAAATAATTATGTTTTAAATAAACTTACCAAATTACAAAATTTAAATGGCAACAAATGTATAAAAGTATTTGATGGTCGGAAATTATTCACCAATCTCGACATTTCAATTTTGCATTTAAATTGAAAAAACAAACACTGGTTCCGATAGCGGCAAAATTAAAAAATAACATTTTTGCAAAATTTATTAAAATAAATTATGTGTCCTGCACGTTGCACACGCTTTGCCAGTCTGCTAACAAGACGAACCATTAACTTTTCAAGATTCCAAACGAATGTTTCACAATTATATTCTATACACGCAAAGGTACTGAATTATGAAGACAAAGGTTTTATCTTTTAAACTCCACATGCCAAGAAGCCTCTTAAACACACCCATCACGTTTAGTTCATTTAAAAAACGCAACGGGGGAACAGTTAAACTGCATGGTGCAGCCGAAAAAAACTCGCCTGCTAACAATTTGCAAGATTTATTCGCGAAACGCGGGACAATTACTAAAAAATATGATCAGCCTATTCGTCATACTATATTAACCGGGACCCCTTGAACCTGCACAATTACGCACGCATTCCGTATACACACACATTCCGTGCATAAAACCGAAACGTGCGCAAGATAAAATAGATGCAAGATTAAAAGGAGAGAAAACGCGAGAAGGGGCGACCAAGTCCGAGGTAGCATTACTCAAGCACGGTAAGTATTACGTGAACGCGTCACGAGAAAGCGCATTTCTCCATTGGATCTCGGAGTGGAAAGTGGACACCAGGTAACCATAGAAGAAATTTTGGCTGACACACGACATCGGTAGAACAACGGTTCCAGTTCCTCGAGCACGAAACGGAAATCGGTTGTTATCTGGCTGCCACCGAAAGATTATGGTAATAATCGATTACGATCGAGATAATCCTTGTTTGTGAACCATAACTGCAACGAGTGACCACGTGGTGTGAAAAGTAAACAGTGCGTAGAGTATTGTGAATTTGTGTTGACTAGGTGTAAAATGAGAGAAAGTTGCAATTTCGATAAAAATGACAGAATGTTCGATCTTTTCATCGAAAGTAGTAAAAAATTCTACTATTTATTTGTACACGATCAAATCTCTGTCTCGTGAGTAATTAATAGTTCGTGACATTTGACAAGGAATATAACGGTGACGAGAAAATAATTAAGGAACTGTGCGCATATATGGTGGCATATTATATTCCTTTATTTCTTCTCAAAATATTAGAGAATTCGAAAGTATTTCCCACTTTTGAAAGAACTGAAAACACCGGACGATTTTCTAATTTTCTTTATAACGTGCAAGTAAATACATTTCGATCATTTCCTGAGCAAGTAATTAAATGGATAAAATTATATGTAGTGAAACAACTTAATATTAACCTATAAGGAAGTATTAAAATTTGCAATAAATACTTCATCGATTCACCCTTTTAATTACTGCATATTTTATTACTCTGGCACACCTACGAGGTATAAAATTGACTAAACGTGTACATTTCGGTGACCTTCAATCATTTATTTAAGTTAGTTCTCCTTATGTAAATTTATATTTACTTTTTATGAAGTTTACTCAATTAAAATTTATATACCGCCCACTGTACACAATCGAGAATAATATATTGAGGATGCACCGCAACGCTTGCTTCAAATGAAGGGACAGAAGTATGCGAGTATTGATTCAGTTTTATTCGTGCTTAGCAAAATATACGTATGCATACTTAGTTTAAAAAAAGTATCCACATTAAGTAGACTGTATTCAAACGTATCTAAATGGCAAAATAGTCTTTTTTATTAACAACAAAAAATCATGTATTACAGAGCAATGATTGGCCTGAGCAAAGTTATCCTCCTGTTATCTCTCGTGATTGTCCCCGGAAAGGCTCAATCATTCTTAGACACGATCAAGAATTATTCACCGCCGCTGGAAGTTTTAAACAGAATCGATGCGAACAACAAGAGATACGATTTCATAATCGTTGGCGCCGGATCGGCCGGTTCGGTGCTTGCCAATCGCCTATCCGAGAATAAGAATTGGAATATTCTTCTGTTAGAAGCCGGAGGGACAGAGAATCTCTTTCAACAGATCCCAATATTTGTGAGTTACTTCCAACTGTCTAATTATAATTGGGGTTACAAGATAGAGCCGCAGAAAAACGCCTGCCTGGGTATGATCAATCGGCAATGTTCCTGGCCACGTGGAAAATGCTTAGGGGGCACAAGCACCCTCAATTACATGATCCATACTCGAGGAAACAAGATGGACTTTGATATTTGGGCCGCGCTTGGAAACAAGGGTTGGTCCTACAGAGAAGTCCTGCATTACTTCAAGAAAAGTGAAAAGTTCGACGTGCCAGGTCAGAAAACATTGCTATCTATTTTCATAAACACCGTATCAGTAGTTTCAATTAAACATTCTTTCCTATTCTGGAATTCCCGTTAGAATTTTAAGAATCCTACGATTAACAACATTTCAGTATTTAGAAAATTATAAAGTGTAACGAGACCGTAGCAATCAATTCCAAAACATCTAATTACATTGGAAGAACAAAAAGTCTTTCGTCGTTATCCGAGTCCCATTGAAGCGACAAATTATTCTTTCTCCGAGATAACAGCTAACAACGATTTACTGCAATTTCGAAACGACATGAATAACCACAACACGAAGCCTTCGAACTTAAAGCTCATCCTTAGACGATCATTAAGCACAGTATGTATTTATTCGTAGGCATTAAGAATTCCTCGTATCACGGAGACGACGGCTACTTATGTGTCGAGCGCGTGCCATACCACACGGAACTGGCGGACACATTTCTGCAAGCTGGTAGACAACTAGGTTACGAGATCGTCGATTATAACGGCGAAGACCAAATTGGATTCTCCTACATTCAAGCGAATCTGGACAAAGGGGCTAGGTGCAGTGCCTCGAAAGCGTATCTGCGCGTCAACAGGCCAAATTTGAACATCGTAACTGGCGCGACAGTTATCAAAGTTCTAATTAACGAGAAAACGAAACGAGCCTACGGTGTCGAGTACCTGCAGAACAATCGACCCAAAAAGGTCTACTGCTCCAAGGAAGTCATACTCTCGGCGGGTACCATAGACACCGCGAAACTGCTAATGCTATCCGGAATAGGTCCCAAGGATCACTTACAAGAGGTTGGGATCAAACTGGTCCAAGATTTGAAAGTTGGCCACAATATGTACGAGCACATTGGTTTTCTGGGCTTAACGTTCATGGTGAACCAATCAGTGTCACTGTTGCAAAGCAGACTACTAAGACCAGGCGTGTTCGTGGACTATTTGTTGCACAGGAAAGGACTGCTATCACTCCCTGGCGGTGCAGAGGCCCTGGCCTTTATCAGGACGAAGTACGCGCCGGATAACAGGCCAGACGTCGAATTGCTATTCGCGTCTGGATCTCTGCACTCCGACAATGGTCTGGCACTAAAAAAAGGGCTGAGGATATCCGACGAACTGTACAACACGGTATATAAACCAATCGAGAATCAGGACGCCTGGTCCATTTGGCCTATAGTGCAGAATCCTAGGAGTATCGGTAGACTAACTTTGAAATCGCGAAACCCATTCGATCCGCCTAGAATGGATCCGAATTTCTTCGCACACTCCGCCGACTTGGAGATTATTTTGGAGGGGATCAAGTATGCTATTAATATATCGAAAACTGAGCCGTTCCAAAAATACGGCACCAGATTGCACGACATAAAAATCCCTGGGTGTAAAATGTTTGAGTTCGCTAGCGACGATTATTGGAGGTGTGCTATTAAACATTTGCCGTCGAT
The DNA here is from genome assembly GCA_948146005.1 of Nomada fucata. Lineage (NCBI taxonomy): Eukaryota > Metazoa > Arthropoda > Insecta > Hymenoptera > Apidae > Nomada > Nomada fucata. The sequence goes on along the minus strand of OX411275.1, from coordinate 7,339,525 downwards.
GATGAATCATGAAATAGGAACAGCTAAAATGGGGCCTAAAACTGATCCCGATGCCGTGGTCGATCCACAATTGAGGGTGTACGGTGTTCAAGGGCTGAGGGTGGCTGACGCGTCTATAATGCCAGCTATGCCTACTGGACACGTGAATGCAGTTATTTATATGATCGGCGAGAAAGCTGCTGACATGATAAAGCAAAGTTGGCAGTGATTGATCATGGACACGATGTTAATGGAAAGACAGTTTTAATCCTTTGGGGTCACGGTTCCCCGTTTTTTATATTTCGTTCCAGCAGGTCAGCATATGCAATTATTGATTCTATGAGTATGCTTTATGTTGATTAGTTAAAAGCATGCACAGGTCGTGTTTGTGTCTTCTTCTTATAACCAGTAGCTGGTTTTCAAATGACACGGCGGAGTACGCGTTAATATTCATAAAAAATAGCAGGCAGTGAAGAACAGTTAACAGTCAGCGATTTTTAAACAAGCTTAGTAACAAAAGGTAATTGACAGTAACATACTTTATATTTTGTATTCAATATATTAAATATATTGTTGCCACACGTGAAATAGGAAATTGTCGCACATATGATATAAGAAAATTGTATGGAAAGTTGATGCTATAATTTGGAACAGTGATTTATCATGTCTTGAAACGTGCCTCAACGTGCAGCTCAGGCTTATTTTCATTCATTAAAATAATACATGACTCTTACATTATTTTTAGTCATGCGCGAAATATTTCAGCGCTGATATTTTTTTTCCCCGTGTGGTAAGGCTTTCTTACGTACACCGTGTTCCGCTCAAAAAAATGAATGTACTTCTCATACTTAAATCGATCGTAAGTCACGGCTGCAGTGATATTATCTTGTCGGGTTTTACTTAACGCACCTACAGGGAAGAACGATGTCCCCATTGGAGTTTACGCAATCATAATACGTCGACAAATATCACGGTCGCCATAACTACTCCAAATTGTAATGTACTAATATATATCTAGTGTTGCGGTAGTTTTAACACACGGTTTGCTGGAATGTGTGACGCAGATTCGACATATAGAATCGCAATGAATTAATGCCGGAGAATTGTGATATCGTGTAAATCGTATACGTTTAATTTAATTGTGTATAGTATTTCGAAAATATTCATGTACTGCGAGAGAACAGAAAATTGTTTTTGCGGAAAATCTGACCCTGACTACGTTTCTGCTTGTATTTCCTATTGTATAATACGTGTAAATCCTTGAATGGTTGTGAATTTTAGTTTTACTATTTTTTATATTGGAAGATGAACATTTTGTATAAATATTCCCTAGGCAGATATCGTTTCCTTTTAGCAATCCGACTATTGTTTTCTATTATTTACCCTGTTTTCTGTTTACTTGCTTCATTATAAATTTTAGTAACAGATTCTTCCCAGAGCTATAGCAATATTATGAAGATGCACAGTCTAAATTGTTTACAATGAAGGAAACATATCCTGCCACTCGTTAGAGTGAACATTGGTATGTATTAACACTGTATAATATAGACAATAACGTAAGTAAATAAATTCTTCCTGTGTTTTTCTCATACATGTAATCAAATAAGTTGTGTTGCAGCGAAAAAGCATTATTATTTTTATCATTACTACATTTGAAACAAATAATATTACAGATCCAGTTTCTAAATACTCGTATTGTTACACTGTTTTCTGAACTGCTTAAATATTGTATCGTCATACAGGAAGATATGCGAATACGTATTTCTAAAAATAGCACAAAACGTTCCATTTTATATTTGAATGAAGAAAAAGCAATTATTTATCTGCATCAATTAAATATCCTTCGAAAAATGTTGAAGTTTCAAATGCGTGATCTTCGCCGACTTTGCGTATTAGTGCGATACATTACTTTCCAAAAATACACAAGTTACAATTTATTCGATTGAAAGTTCTACGTAACAGAATGATTTTTATTTGCTTCTATAGTATCAACGTTCTAAAATGAAGAATATAAGCAATCATTTTTCTGTGAAACGATTATTTTTTTACATAATGAAGGAAGGACGCGTTGAAATATACAGTGCGACGATGGCTATACAAGAATTCTAATTCATGCGGCAAAGGCGAATTTATCGCTAAAAGAAGCAAATAATATTGTTTTGACACCCAGTATTTTGACTTGCAAACAAATCGCTTATCTATTATATAATGCACTAGCTATTAAAACTGCTCCTCCATTTAATAGCAACATTGTATGATATAACATCACAATGGGGAGAAGTAAATTCGCTTCATTGAGTAGAAATTGTGATATGATAAGAAATTATTTGCGTGCGGACGTATCGCGCAGTAATCGAGTGACCCAGATCGTCCTTCATTTCGGTAAAAGGAAATTTTATTTGCAAAAGTATACGCGTTCATCAATAATGACGCAAATGTAGAGTGAGTCATGCTTGTCCAGTTCGATACTCTTCCGCGTAAAGTTAGAGGAAAAAACCAATGGTTGACTAATAATTGTGTTAATATCGTTTAACGAAATATTGAATAGTATAAAATGATTTTGCGTATTTCACGTTTCTGAAGGATATTTCTGAAGCATATTTGTGATTCTCTAGCTTTAAAAAAGGGCAGAAAGGAATTGAACAATTCACGAATAAATATAATTCATTTTCAAATAGGAAAGCTTGAAATAGTTATACGTATGTATAAGGATATACTGAAAACACGATGGTTATTAATGCGTGAAGTTATTGGTCGTGAGATATGTATTTGGTAAATGAACATATGCATGCCGTAAGAAAAAGTAATATACCAAAGTGTACTAATAAAAGTAATGTACCAAAGTGTTGTGTTAAATGATGTTTGTATAGAGACACATACAGGTCTAGAACTTACTATCACTGTGATCTTATTCCCAATTGCCTGAATTAAGTTATATAAGCGTGTAAAGCTATTAATTTCACCTTGAAAATACTTAGCCCCAACTTCATTTCTTTTGCAATTTCACCAAAATTATATATAAACCTATCATTATGATTCACCAATATGCAATATATTCATATGTATAAATATATAATATTATATATATATATATATATATATATATATATATAAGGTACTGCCACATATATTAATCTCTTTATGAATCTGTTTGCATGTTATCGCATATTTCCTTGATAACGTGTACACAGTTAGTTTTGTTATGGTTCACCATTTTAATATTACAAATGAGGATACAACATATTTTAGTCATCGACAAATTAATCTTATACTACAAAATTTAATACGCTATTCACCTACACATTGGCAAGAAGGCCTGATATTGTTTTGTTCCATTCGTTGAAAGGAAATTAATGTCTCATTATTATAACATGAAGCGGATTAGAATATTCATGATCTTTGCTTTTCGAATTGCATCAACTATAGCTTGCTACCCGTGCAAAAGCAGAGAAATGTCATTACATATATGGGAAGCCAAACATTGAACTGATACTGACAAGCTTCCAGTATCTTGTCAAATGATTGCAGCTGGCCATGTAATTGACTTCACGAATGAATGCAGCTCTTTATATTAATGATACCGAGAAACAACAATGTTTTAGTACTCCAAACATATAAGTCGTTAATGTTATTTTCCGCGAAACCGGTAATAAAAGCTTTCGAAAAGCATCAAGCGTAGCAGCTCTAAGTTAATATATTGCAACGCTTGACGAAGCTATAAGAAAATATGTATTATTTCATTCATTTGCATACCTGATACAACGAGAGCTTCGTTTGGGCCACAGGTGTGAACGTTTCCCATTGTCAGATTAACTTTTTTTGTAACGAAGATGCAACAACAAACCGGCACAAGCAAACAAGTAGCACTTAACACAGCTATCACTAAACACTAATCTACAGAAAAATTACGGCAGTGATGAGGTACGAATTCTTTCAAAAACCCCGGTAAATATTGACGTGCAATAACTAGTGTCAGTCGCGGGTCGTAAGGTTACGATGCTCCTCAAAGCCACTACCCAAAATTATTTGTGGCTATTGTAAAACACTATCGCACGGCGCTACCAACCTATGAAACTGCGTAGATAGCGACACTCGTCAAACTCAAATGTCATTTCCATATCACAAAGTTTTATTTCATATTCAGTTACGTTACCCTCGAGGAACTTATCTAAATATTCTTCTTCTCCTAATAATTCGGCTGAAATCAAATGAAAGAACAATATATTATAAATTGCATATATATTATTTATAACATATTCTCATTTTCGTTTTAGGGGCTCTGATATACATACACATATAATGCGATGAACTTCCCCATTTTTTATGGAAAATAATTGGCTAAAAATTGAAATAAAGACATCTGATGCATTTATTTTGGAATTTTCATAGGTTCTTTTTTCTTCTGATCAAAATGTAAATATATCATTTTATACTTGTTTATAAATCCTTAGATAGAAGAATTACGTACACATATGTACATCATGCGATGTATGATCAAGTATACGACTGAGCTACGAGCTTATTGATAGAATTTGCTTTTATGTTGGTAGCGTTGCTTGCAATGGTCGAGATTGAACGAACATAGTTCTGTTGCATGGGAGGACAAAACATAACCCCTAGTGTTTAATAGTTAAATCATTATATTACTTTTATTCCCACATATTGTTGATAACGCATTGAATACAACGTGCGAGTACTTATTATTAACTTATTTTATAGCCAGTATTAACAAACATTAATAAAATGTCTGAGGACGAAGTAGAAAGTTTTGAAATTACGGATTACGATCTTGACAATGAATTTAACATTAATCGTCCCCGACGTAAATTATCCAAGAAGCAACAAATGCTTGGTACGTGTTTCATTATGCTGTCTTTCCATTATTTCAAAGTGACAGTATAAATAACTATGTACTACGCGTTATCCTAACACAATTCAAAGTTAACCAAAAGTATGTTTATTTCAGGTATTTGGGCTGACGACAGTGATGAAGATGAATTATCTGCTAGACCCTCCTTTAAAACGTTTGATAAAGGACCAAAGAATTATACAACGCCCGTAAATTTTGTAGCAGGAGGTATTCAACAGGCTGGAAAGCCAAAAGAAGAAACCCAGGATAAAGATGACGATGATAGTGACAATGATAATGTAAATAAATCTCAAAGAGACTTTGGAAACAGTTCAAGGTATATTTCATATTATAGTTTATGTATTTAGTGTTGCAATATTAAATGCATGCTATATTTAATATACTGTTTTTTTCAATAGTTCTGAAGATGAAAGGGCAATTAATGTGCAACCACGTGCATCATTCTCGCTAAATACAGATGGAGATATTGCAGGTTTACGTAAAAAAAAACATAAATTGAATCCCTTATTGATGCAAACTGGAATGGGCAGTTGGGAAGTCTACACAAAAGGTATTGGCGCTAAATTGTTGCTACAGGTATATATCAAGTACTAATTATTTCTCTTTTCTATTATTGTAGAGGTGTATTCATTCTTATTAATCTGTTAATAACTTAGATGGGCTTCGAACCCGGGAAAGGTTTAGGTAAACAATTGCAAGGTATTAGTGCTCCAGTAGAAGCGCATTTAAGAAAAGGCAGAGGTGCAATTGGAGCTTATGGTCCAGAAAAAGTGCCAAAAGTTCCAGATAAGAAAAAAGAAGAAGATACAGAAGATGGAAAGGAATCAAAAGCCAAATTATCACAGTGGCGGAAAGCAGATGGGAATATGGTGAAGAAGAAAGTAAATTATGTATACCGAAGTGTTGATCAAGTTTTAGAAGATGGAAAATTGAAACCAAACAGGAAAGTGAGAATATCAAATGAAATGAGCAGAGTTAAAGTCATAGATATGACCGGGCCAGAACAAAGAATTCTCAGCGGTTATCATGCAATAGCTGGAGGTCAACAAAGACCCGACGAAACAGTTACAGTACCAGATAAGAAGTCTAAGGTCAATTTTGCACTACCCGAACTTCAACACAACTTGAACATACTTGTGGACATGTGTGAGCAAGATATAATACAGAATGATAGAAGAACACGGCATTTGGGTGACAGAGTGGTAGCTTTAGAAGCGGAGAAGCAGAATTTGTCTAAGGTTGTAGATCAGCAGGATCAGCTTATCGACACTTTGGAAAACGTTCTTGGAATTGTGGATAGATTAATGGATGAAACAAATCAGTTAACATTACAAGAAACTGCAGAAGCTTTCAAAGATTTGCAAGACAAATATTACGAGGAGTATAAAATGTATGAGCTCGGCGAATTAGCTAGCAGTTTTGTTGGGCCAAAAATAAAAGATTGTCTAGTTAGCTGGAACCCATTATTGCAGCCAAAGCAGCCAGTTAAATTATTTGAACAATGGAAAAGTATTTTAGAGAGTGGCATTACTACTCTTCAAACAAGAAGCATGAATCCGTACGACCACTTAGTTTGGAATGCATGGATGCCATCAATTAGGGGAGCTATACAGTTAGTTTTTGTCTTATAAAAAATGAAAACCATTAATGAACCTGTTAATTAATATATCCAATACAATTTTTATCATTTTTTGGTAATAGGCAATGGACGTGCAGGCAACCAGATCCATTAATTGAATTAATCGAGTACTGGATGCCATTGCTTCCAAGCTGGATACTGGAAAATATTTTAGATATGTTGATTCTTCCTAAACTTACTTTGGAAGTAGAAGAATGGAATCCTCTCACAGATACAGTACCAATACATACGTGGATTCATCCTTGGTTACCACTTTTGCGTAAGTAAATGAAAGTCTTTAAATTAATGAAATTAAAACATGAAAAAATGATCGTAATGGCATTATATTGTTGTTATAATAGGAAATCGCCTAGATACTTTAATATATCCAATTATTCGACGCAAACTGGGATCTGCGTTAGGCGGTTGGCATCCATCTGATAGATCTGCTAGGCTGATGTTACAACCATGGGCAAATGTGTTTGCAAAGGGAGACATGGAAGTCTTTCTAGTGAAAAATATTATTCCAAAATTGCAAATAGCACTATCTGAATTTGTCATAAATCCGCATCAGCAGCATTTGGATCAATGGAATTGGGTATATGAATGGAAGGAATTAATACCGTCGCATATAATAGCGGGGTTGCTCGACAAATTCTTCTTCCCCAAATGGTTACAAGTATTGGCACTTTGGCTCAATCATTCACCTAACTATGATCAAGTTACTAATTGGTACATGGGTTGGAAAGGCATGTTGAGTGAAAAACTATTGGCAGAACCATTAGTAAAAGGTAAATATTTAATATAATATAGAGGTAAGTATTAGAATACTATAACTCAATAATTTTACATTTATACACTTATTATTTTGCAGAACACTTCAAAAAAGCATTGGACATGATGAACAGAGCAGTCTCTGCGCCGCAAAGTCAACAACCAGGTGCTATGGAACAAGTTTCGTATTTAACAAGCTTAGAAAGAACTCAACCCACTATGTCACAAATGCCTCCGACTGCTCAGCCAAGAATGGAGGTACGAATTAAAATATGCCTGACTATACTGAAATCATTTTGCAACATTTACAAAATATATTTTTATTTCATTTTACAGAGGCTCGCTGAAGCAGTCAGAATAGCATCGCAAGTCCCTCATGGATTTAAAGACCTTGTACAAAAGAAATGTGAAGAGCGAGGTATTTTATTTATGCCTATACCAAATCGTTACAGAGAAGCGAAACAAGTTTACAAAGTCGGCAATGTCCAGGCGTATATAGATGGAAACGTCCTATTTGTATGTCACAATGGTATAAATTGGATGCCAACACACCTAAATGCTTTATTAGATATGTCTGAACTCTAGAAATAAGTATAATTTCTAACTTAGATTGTAACCAACGTTCTGTTGTATATGTAGTTATTTATATTGTACATATACTGTAAAATATATTGTAAGATATGACAATGAAAAAATCGCATAGGACAACATGCATAGCCTGTAAAATTCACTCAATTTTTGTACAATTTATGCTGCATAATAAATTATTCTATCAGCATATTCATACACATGCACAGCATGTATGGTAATTATTAATTTTATATGTCGCCTCTGATGGTTATTTTTTAATCTATGAGGTGTCAAATGAAAGGCAAGGAAACAAGCTATTCTCCTGTAATAGTCACCTTGCTGCAAGTTTATCCAGTTGACCGCAATAATACTTTTAATTGTTTATTACAAATGAACTTCACATAGAATAATGTTCACGCCTATCGGATATGGTAGCTTATACTTGTAGCTTTAATTTATGTCGTTTGATCATTGATGTAGCTCCCCGGCAAGACGAATTAATCGTATTTGTTTACAATTTCCTTAAAGAAAAACAATTATCTTGCGTTCTGGGCGGATTTTAATCAACAAGGTCTTAAATTAAAGATCTCGAGTCGAGAAATAGTCTCTTCCGGGTTTAGAACGACCGTCATGTATAGTTATTGTGTAATTCTCAAACGAATACTCAAATTGTTTATTCAAAATAAATAACGCAAGTAGCATTCATAATCGGTTGGTAACGTTGTGAGTGACATGGAAATGGTAATGGGTATTCAATATCCCGGGAATTCCGGCGAAAGAATACATTACATGATTGGTGTATTACTATACTTCGTCGGTGACCATATACAAGTTTATGATCCGTAGAGGATAACCAGTGTCGACCCCCCTTATGAAACAAGTTAATAATCTCTTCTATTAAATGAAATTCCAATCAATGGCGTGGGAATATTTAATAATTTGAGAAGAACACTAATCACAATAAATAATTTAAAATACCTGTTAATATTTTTCCGTTTAAAGTGCATTGTATTGTAGTCAGAGAATTCGAGAGCACTTAAATCTAACTTCAAATTGTCGCTCTACGAAAACAGGTTAAACAACTTCTAAAACGTAATAGACGAATTTCAAGGTTGGAATTAGTTAATTTGAACATGATAGAAAAATCAATACACCACTAACTTATTTTTTTACATTCCAAACTGGAAAAAGTATATGTAGCACTCGATTATTGCGATATTTTTTGTAGCACAATATCGCTGATTATATTATAAATATAAAACAACTAAAGGGGTTATATTCGAGGAATATGGCAGATCGTTTAACACAATTGCAAGATACCATAAATCAGGTAACTGTTTATATATATATATATATATATATATATATATATATATATATATATATATATATATATATATATATATCCTATATATCAAGTTTCTATAAAAATCTTATTGCTAATAAAGACGATAATTTAACTGTGTTATCTTAGCAAGCTGAACATTTTTGTAACAGCGTCGGTATTTTACAACAATATTCGACACCTAGTAAATTCCCTGGATTTGATCGTGTTGGAACACCACAGCCGCATCAACCACAAGAAGGTACCTTTTACATGTAATTCAATTTCTTTAACTTAACTTTTGTTAGTTGCGTTGCTAATTCCATGTAAATAATATTTATCTTTTTAGATTATGCTGCCTTGTTTGCAACACTTATAGCAAGGTGTGCAAAAGACATTGACACTTTGATAGAAAGTTTGCCAAGTGAAGAATCATCGCAAGAATTACAAGTTGCGAGTCTCAGTCGCCTTGAACAAGAAAACCAAGAGGCTGGTGAACAATTAGAGGAGGTTGTTAAACAAGGTGAAGCACTTTTACAAAGGATTCAAGCTGCTTTGCAAGATATTGCTCAAAGTCAATTAGATATGCAGGATCCAGCATCCACATCTGTAATCAATATAAATCTTAACACTAATTCAAATTTTAAGCAAGAAAATGTAAGTTCTGTAAATAATGTGTCTTCGAACAGTACACATCAATTGTCTGATCCTTTGCCTAACTCTGTAAGTCAATGATATATTTTGGCAATAATTTAATTTTTTAAGAAATTTCTAATAAAGTGAATTTTACCAATAATAAACTATTACAATTTTCAATTAAATCTTGTGAAATATTTGGTATTTAATAATTTACAGACTGAGTTTACATATTTACAGATGCATTAAATATAATCGCTAAAATTGTACTGATTTTTGTTTTATGTATTATTTTTTAAGAAGATTTATAAACGTTTCCCGTGGTATACAAATTTTTCCAAGCATTTTCATCTTTTTCTTTCCTGCTGCTTGTTGAGCTAACAGTTTCATTCTCCTAGTAATGTCACCGCCATACTAAAATTGAAAAAAGGATAATGGAATGATATAAAAGGATACAATATATAAAACATGTATTACAAGAAATTTATCTTACCAGTTTTGCTGTAACATCTTTTTTATATGGTTTCAAAGTTTCTCTTGCAATTATCTTTCCATTAACTGTAGCTTGGATTACTATTTCGAATAATTGACGTGGGAGAACTTCTACTAATTTTTCACATACTTGCCTGCCTGTTACACGAGTCTTACTGGTATGCATAATAACGCTAAATTCTTCGACTACAATACCGTTTAAAACAATGTTTAACTGGAACATTTTTAGAATAAATTATTCGAAATTGAATGCGTAACTATTATATACAAAAATAATAATTCTAATTACTTTCACTATATCTGTAAGTTCGTAACCATAGTCTTCATAATCAAATGTACCATATCCAGACGTTACACGCTTGAGGGTATCGTGGAGATCAACAATGATTTCATTTAATGGTAGTAAAAATTGAAACATTGTCCTGTCATGACCAACATTCTTTATCAACTGCTGTGTCCCACGTTTCTCAAGGCATAGATTTAGTATCGTACCTATGTATTCAGCTGTACACAATAACAAATTATGTACTGTATGCTTTATTCGTTATGTATCTGTTATGAAAAAAATTAACGTATAAATGTACTTGGTGCTATAATGGTTCCTAATACCATAGGTTCATAGAATTCTTCTACTATTTGAGGATCAGGAAAGTCTGCAGGATTATTGAATGAAATCATATCACTGTTATGTTTCTTAACATTTTTTCTGCGTCTAATCTTTGCACTGTATGTAACACTAGGCGTTGTAACAACTGAATGTGCACCATGTTCCTGCTCAAGCCGTTGTAGAAATACTTCCATATGCAATAAACCTAAAAATCCAATCCTCCACCCTTGCCCAAGAGCTACACTACAATATATTTGTTACATTGTATCTATTCATGTTTTCTTTTTTAACTTAATTAATGAATGAGTAAAATATTGTAAACAATACCTAGTTTCTAACATAACAGAAACACTACTATCGTTCAATGTTAATTTCTCAATTGCAAGCCGCATCCGATCAAACTGTGATTGATCGATTGGATAAATCCCAGCAAAAACCATTGGCTTTGGTGATTTAAATCCTAATAGTGGTTCAACAACAGTATTTTTTATATGCAATGTATCTCCAATAAATGCTTCCTTAGAAGATCTCATGTTACATGAAATGCATCCAATTTGACCTGCAAATCTAGAACAATTGTTTTCTTTTAAATAACTAATAATCTATTCGTTAGCTTTATCAACAATTACCTCCACGAGATTAGGGTAACAAAGAGGAATGAATGGTATTTACAATTTATTTACACGTTCTTCAGTAGGTCTCAACATTGAAAGGTTCTTAACTTCGTAAGACTTTTTAGTATACATTGAAGTAATTTGTTGTTTTTCAGATAAAGATCCTTCTTTAATATGTATCAACAAAATTGCTCCTCTGTACTTATCGTACCAACTATCAAATATGAGGGCTCTCAGTGGTTTGTCTCTACAGACAATAGGTGGTGGAATTCTTTCAACAATAGTATCTAGCACTTTAGGTACTCCAGTACCTAATTTAGCTGACACCTTTAGAACATCTGATTCTTTTATGTTAAATAATGATTCTAATTGACTTATCACTCTGGCAGGATTAGCATTCTTTAAATCTATTTTATTAATTACTGGTATTATTAATAAATTATGTTTAGTAGCTAAATAAAAATTAGCTACAGTTTGAGCTTGTACACCATCGTTTGCATCTATTACTAAAAGTACTCCTTGACAAGGAGCCAATGATCTATGAACTTCTGCAGAGAAATCTACATGACCAGGGGTATCTATTAAATTAAGAAGATACTTAGTTCCTTTGTATGTATAATTTAAAGAGGCTGTTTGTGCTTTAACTGTAATCCCACGTTCTTTTTCAACTTGCAAATTATCCAATATTTGTTTCCCGGAATTGACTTTTATTGCTCCAGTTAATTCTAAAAGTCTGTCCGCAAGAGTGCTTTTACCATGATCAACATGTGCTATAATGCTAAAGTTACGAATATTTTGTATTGGTATTACATGTTCGTTATTATTGTCCGAATTAGTGGAACAAAATCTATTAGAAAAATGCAACTGTTTCCTGCAATAAAACATTTTATATTGCATTGGTAACTGCATTTTGAAAACATATTTATATATATATAATATCTTAAAAATATATTTGTTACTAACCTTACAAGTGTTTGAAACACATTACACGTATTTCTAGGACACCATACATGATAAATAAATTTACTTAATTTCATTGTGTGCTAAGAACAATAATTTATTCAAGTACTTCGATATGAAAATCATATAAACACAAATTCGAACGTATGAATAATTATACTTTATTTTTCTAGCGTTGTAGCTTTTGGTTTTCTAGTTGCATCTAAGTTGGCGTAATATAAAGAATATATTATATAAAATTTGTATTGTAATATACTTTGGACAGTATTTACAGACAAGAACAAATCAACTTTTGTTACAAACTAAATAGTGGTTATGTTCTCCGCTGTTCGATTCAATATTGAGGTTATGTACATAGCTATGTGAATGAAAGCTGAAAACAATCGATCGAAGTTACATATTACCTTCACGTTGCTGAAGTAGTTATATTCAAAATCCGGACTGTGTAAAGAATCTAAATTTATCAGACCTAAAGAATCACCATATGTAAATTTAATTATAACATAAAACATGTCGGTAAAACAATTTTCTCAGGTAATATGTTGAACTGATTGAAGAGAAAAAGTAACACAATTAATATTACAAAAATTAACCTCGCACGAATAGTATGCATAAGATTTTTCACAAATTTGTTATTGTTGTCACTCTGACAGAATTTAATTAAACATTATTAAAGACACAGTACAATTTAAGTAATTGTATTTAAAGTAATTAAAGTAATTGTATAGTACTATGTGCTGTATATATACATATTTGTGTAAATTGCACACATTGAAATGCAAATCAAAGACAATTCATGAAAATAACAATTTTAGCGTTTGTATTATATGCCAAGAATAACACGGTGGTCAAAAGGCATTGGTGCAGAATTGCCACAGGAATATAGAAAATTCTGGAGAGAATGGAAAGTGCAAGAGCCAACTGCTGTTCACTATATCAAGCAAGAAGGAAAATATATAAGGAATGAAGAGACAGAGGAAGTGTTAGTATTTAACTCTACATAATGGAATTCCCATTGTTTGTCTCGAATGTTTGCATGACTATGTCTTCTGTACCAATAATGTGCAGAATGAGAGAAAAATCATTAAAGAACATTAGTAACTAAATCTATTAATTATTAATTAATATAAATTTAATGTTGCGCAAGTATGCGATAATTTAATTTCAATATCAATTTATTTGTAGACGACCTGTTCAAAATGTGCCACTGCCATTGTTGTATCCAAAAGAATTTCATCAAGGTATATGGGGTGGTGAATCTATAGTACAAGGTTTTACAAAGAAACATAAATACGCTCGCAGATATCCTCACTTTTGGTTTCCCTCACTTAAAAAGTCTGTAGTTTATAGCGAAGTATTAGATAAATACATGAGTGTTGTTGTTACCAATAGAACTATTGATTTAATTAACGAGCATTATGGTTTTGATCATTATTTATTAAAGGTGCGATATAATTTACAAAATATTTTCAAATACCTTGCTGTATTATTTAATGCACCACTTTATTTTGTAGACCCCTGCTTGTGATTTAAAGTCTGAACTTGCACTGAAAATAAAACGACAAATACTTTTGGCATTAGCCGAAAAAACTTTGTATCCAGATGATACAACTAAAAGGGAAGAAATTTATGCCAAATATAAAGAATATTTGACAGCTGTAAAGTATCATTTTAATGTTTCATAGCTTCAAAATTAGTTCTTCATTTTTAAAATTGGAGTAATTATACATTTATTCCTAGTATACAAAAGAAGAAATTGATTGGTATGGGTTAACTTACAAAGAAGCTTGTCAGAAATGGTTGAAACAGAAAGAAAAGGTAAAACAGGTGCTGCCATTAAAACTCCAATATAGGTCTGAGTTAATCGAAGAACTAAAAGAAGCAGAAATGAATCAAGCAGAACAAACTCTAGCAGAGTATGCATATGATGAAATAATTACATTTTGTTTCCAATTTGTTTGCACAAAAATATAAATGAGGAATTATTTTTACAGATCTTCTACATGGAAATCGAAATGGAATCCATTCACCAGTCTGAAATCTAAGTAATATATATACAGTACTGCTATGTATTTTAATTAAATAAAATGTGAAAGTTAAATTATATAGAGATTAATCTTTCTTCATGTATTTGATATATTACAGGCAATGATCATTTCTGTACAGAAACTAAGATGTTCACAATTATTTTGGAGTAATATATGATTGTTAGTTGAGAATTCCAAGTTGAACAACTTTTTTTCATAAAAGATACTGATATTTTACAAGCAAATTCAACGCGATTATTAACACGGACACTATTCATAAAACTTCTACTTATAATCCATTGAAACTCTATTAGTTTAAACCAAAAAAATAACTACGATATTGAACATTCTATATCACCATCCTTTGGCAAACAATTTAGTAACGAAGCTATTGCTCTTGTGATGTACGTCATTGTTCCAAAACTACCACTCGGTGCGCTATCGTAAAAGTGTTGACAAACATATGCAGCTCCTCCGCAAAGAAGATTTCCCATTGCAGTGGTTTCGCGCTGTTCTTTCGGCTTGGCACAACATAACGTAGCATCGCCATCAACCTTCATCTAATTATTTAAAACATATTTAGTAAATACAAGTATTCTATCTTATGTTAGACGGGTCATATATAATTAAAATGTACCTGGTCGTCTAAAAAGATGGCATTAGCCTTGTGAACTAGTTGCTCAACAGCAATAAGTCCACCCAGAGAAGTAACCACATTATACTCTGTTACTAGAGTCAACACCATTAAAGCTTCGACTACTAATTGACGATATTCTGGTTGTGGTATAGTGTTTAAGACGGTTTCTACTGCTAAGGCAAATTTCAATTCTCCGGGTGTCATTTCTTGCGTAAGATTTTGCGGAAGAACTCGCCCTTCAATTGCCAAACCTTGGCACTGAAAATTCGAAACTTTAATCAAATGAAAAATTGCATACACGTGTATGTAATTCTTACCCGTTCGAGTACTTGCCAAACGCGAGGATAAAAATCTCGTGGCACTCTGTTTAATGCACCATCCAATCTTCGTCGTCGCAACCACTGACCTTGTCGGTCCGGTTCTGCATCGCTACCATCAGTTTGATCGACACTCAATAAACCCCCGATTTGCGATTTCTGATCATAGGAATTAAAATTATAATAAAAACCGACGTTCAACAGTGATCATCGGAACGACTATTATCTTACCTTACTAACTCTACTCGATTTACAGCTGATAACAGAAAAATTTCCTCGACCAACTGAAAATGGGAATAAGTTATTTCTAAGCGAAAAAAAGATTCGTATGGCATTTCATTAAACATGTTAATTATTATGTTGTAATTTGTATTAATTATTATAATAGCTTACCGCTGCTAATAGCAAATTCTTTTCCGCTCATAATATGATGTAAGAGATTCTTCATCTCGAACGGTGACAAGTTAAGTAAATGTTCAGATGCCTCTTCTCCAGTACATATCAGAGTTCTTGATAATTCAGTTGCCATTACTTGAATAATCAACCCTACTCTAAGTCTGAGCATTTCAAGAAATAATTGTGGTTCCGTTCTTATAAACATGGCTAAATAAACAAGCAATTCCTGCGTTAACATAGCAGTGGATTCATCATCTCCGTATGCTTGATGAATCAAAGAACGCAATTCATTTTCCGGCAATGGTGCGACAATAGTATGCTCGTTAGCTGGTGGCATTCCAACAGTAACTTGTTTCTGACGAACTAATAAATCCGTGACAGCTTTGGCTAAATCTTCGACTCGCTTTCCTAACATGCCAGCTGTATGACGAACAATTCCCCACATTTTTTGTTGACAAGCTTTTTCATAAAGATCCTTCAATAAATCTTTTATTAAGACTGGATGGCCTTCTTCTACCATACCGGTATTAAAATACAGGCCTTGAGAATCAACCTATGTTTATAAATTAGAAGTTGCTTTAAAAATGTAAAAAATAAAGAAGAATTTAAATAATTGGAATTGGATGTATATGAAATATATTGCCATTACTCACGAGATATTGTAAAATATCTCCTTGTTCTTCTAAACTTTCAGTTTCTCGAAGCATAGATAACAATTCTTCAACTTCCGTATCCGCGTATTGGGTTTCACCTATACCTCTGTGTCTATGTAGCTTTGGCGAATTCTTCCATGTCAATAAATCGTCCATGGGAGACGGTGGTCGATCTACAGGTGCTGATTGTGTAGTATTAGTTGTTAACGATGTATCTGTGACTTCTATAAATGGATTTGTATTTAAAACAGTAGAAGGTCTTCTTTCTTCTCCTGCCATCCCAAGAATTTCAGCTACAAATTACACGATTACTTCTTTTCATTCCTCTTGTGAATTATTTTTCAAGTCATCGAATTATTCAGTGATTTGAGTACATTTTCAATTTGGAGAATATATTACAAAACTGGACATGGTAAACATTTCGTTTTAATTAACGTAATTTGGACATTAGTTAACAATTGTTAGTACACTTACATTCTTCTAGGATGGTAGGAATCGCAATATGTAGGATTACAGTGTACAAACGATTAAGGATCCGCTTTAAGTAGCATGCAATCAGATTATTTAGGATTTCAATAATTTTGTAATATTAATGCATGAAACACATATAACTTACGTTCAATAGCGATCGACCTAGTTTTCTTTATAGCGCCTTTTACAGACATTCTGCGTTTCATATTTTTCGCACTTCGAGCCGCCGTTTTATTAAGAAGACCTGTACGATGTGGAAACGCGCGCATCAAATGTTCTTCCAAATATTGTTGAACCTTATTGATCATAAGGCACGAAATTTTCAATTAAATATATTATACTAATATGTAACAACAGTCTTATTTACCTGTGGATTTAATTTATCTGGTTTACCATCCTCAGAACTTCCTAAGAAGCTTAGGTTTGTAATACAAGATGTACTCAAAAAATCGTTCAAATTTCCCAAGGAGACCCGTGTACCATTGATGTATCCGCTTTTTAATTTCTTCATAGTTGTTATCATCGCTAATGGTATTTTTCCTTGATCTGAAATAATAATCATAATACACAATGTAAAGTATACTGATTTTACATTTTGTTTAAAGGACTAAACAAAGCAACATTTTGCGCATTATGACTAGTATGAAATACTTTGGAGAAGACTTTATGCCATTTCTAGCGTATGTTTAAATGAAGTCTTTCTCTTGATTGATGATTTAAAGTTGCCTGTGGCATACCTAGATGATTATGAGTAGCGACAAGTGTTATAGTTGGTCTGCCGAGCATTTGCTTCCAGTTGATGGTGAGGAAGGCCAAATTGGTTGTGAAAGTGTTGGCAAGGAGGGCTGCATCGTTTGTCATGTAGTACTCCTCCGCGTCAAAGTTCTAAGCATGCAACAAACGCACACACCACCGCACACATAAGCTATATCCTTATACTGCTAGGTTTTATATCGTTGATATAAATATATTCTTGTCTATTTCTTTTAATCTAATTTACATCGTTGGAATTATTTTACATTGACGTTGCTCATGATGAAGACAATGAAACTAACATTGAACTGTCATATGGTACAAAGAAAAAAGTAATGGGACATCATTTTTGTTTAAATCAAATAGCATCAAGACCTTTTCTTAGGCACAAAGCCAAACGTAGAATAAAAACAAATACACGCATGCAGGCAGACATGTTAGATGTTGTTTTCGACAATGCATTTACATAATTGCAGTAAGAATTAAAAACTCAAAAAAAACTTTCAGTATTTAAAAACCATACATTTTATCTCTGTTACTTTAATGTTTCGTTGTTCTGAAATTGAGTTACTATAATTTCCCATGCATCAGAAAAAAAGTAACACAGATAAAAAATTATAGTTTTTAAATATTAAGTTACTATACCTAGATGAATATTCTTGAGGGGCATGACCACAAGAGGCCGGCCTAACATGTTCTGCCAGCTAGACTTCAAGAAATTAATTTCGCCTTTGAATATGTCAATCATGAGCTCATAGTCCGATGCGATGTAGAAGCGGGTCATGTCTGTCAACTAACATTTGATGCAAGGACAAGAGGCAACATAAAAAAAGAAATAAAAGTATAGAAATCATATAGCTTGAAGTATGTCGAACTGCTTACCTGTGGAGTGAATGCAAATATTTTATCATTCAACGAATATAATTTACTCGTGCTTAAAATTCCAACATCTCTTGATTTGCGTCCGGATAATCCCAATTTCTTGTTTCGACCTGAAAATAGTACAAAATATTCTTAGTTTAAAAATGTGGTAGACAAAAACGTAATAAATCAGTAGAATTAATTATTTCAGTTACCTAAATACGTGTACAAGTGACTAAGCACTTTCGCAGGTTGCACTTCAATTGGAGCAACTTCTGCAATTGTTTGCACATGAATATCATGTTGAGCTATTTTCTCCCTAATTTCAGCATCTTCTGCTAGGATGACAACTTGGACTACAACATCCGGTTTTTTCTCGCTGCATAAACGTCTATTCAACGGATCTAATTCTCCCACAGCAAGAAAACCCTATCATAGTAATTGTAAATAAAAAAATTTTTTTTTTTTAAGTTTATACTTTTCGTAATAAATTTGTGTGCTTACTTCTTGCAATAATTTGCCTAATATGTAAAGAGACTGAGCCCACATAAACGGACATCTACCTAACGCAACTCGATTTTGACTACCTGGTTCAGCATACTCTGCTGACACATTTGCAGATTCTACAGAATACAATTCGGGTACCAATTTCATGCCATCATCTGTCTTAATCATTATTTCTTCTAATTGTTTCGTATATTCTGTAACCGCCTCTTTATTGCCTTGGAAACAATAATCCACGATTAAATAACAGAAGAACAAAGGCCATTCGCATTCTATATTTTCGAACATGCGTAACTCCCATGGTTCATAATAAAGTCTATGGTGAATATAATAAACTGGTTAATAAATATGTACATTGTGTTTGAAAATAATCACTCTTTCATTTGTTTTACCTGTTGGGGTCCTCCTTTGCGGTTTTATACCCATCCCTCAGAAACCTTTTGCATCCGTAACGGCCTTGCAACTTTTTTGTTATAGCATCCCTTGTTAATTGAATTAAATTAGGTTCATCTACAGCAAATGCTGGAAAACTTATTACTGGTAATAATCCACTATCTAATTCCTTTGAACTGGATTCACGCGGTAACATAGACTGTAATACGGCTTGACACTTTTGTGCCTCATCTGCCAACACATGAATCACTGAGGTAGGTCCACCTCTAGCGCCGAATAAATCCAATTCGTTCATTGCTTCCAATGCAGCTTTTGCCATTCCAATACTGCTAGCATTTAATTCTGGTAGGCCATGGTTTGTTTTATCGCCTCTTTCCCAAATTCCATAATCCGGTGTACAATAGGCAGATTCAATATAAAACACTAGATTTTGGATAAACGCAACCTACAATTAAATCGCATACATTTATAATAATAACAATATCAAAATTTAATTAGTGCACAATGAACATTTATAATGTATATTACAATTTGTAACAAACCTCGTCCAAATTAAAAACTATTTGCAAGCCAGAGGCTGTCATTTGTGCTAAAATCAATAAGTAAAGAGAAATAGCATCTATTTGAAGATGCCCCCATTCTGTATCGCCTACCACAGTTTGCCCGTTAACAGAGCTATACTTTGCATGTAAAGCATCATATGGATTTTGACTGGATTTAAACTGCTCAACCTTTTCTTTCTGTTGCATCATTGCCATTAACAAACCTCTCATTAATTTCACACAACTTTGTTCAAGTTCATACGTTTTAGCTCTATCTTCGTCTGCATCGGCAATCTTTTTATATGCCATTGATAAACCCCAAACAGCAAGAATACAATATATATTATCACGGACCCATGCATGGTCATTTTGTGGACTGGCAGGAAATAGTCCTGTAACAGCGTTCTGATGTTTCATAATAATTTTATGCACAATTCGTTGGTAATAATCCAAACGAACGCCGGAATTACTACGGCTCCGCATTTTGAAAATTTGGCCACTATCTTCGAAATAATTCAAATTCTGCTTTATCAAAAGCACATGAAGTTCTTGTAATATTCTGTAGTGTGTTTACTATATTTCATTTCATTTGGAGGTTATCTCCTTAATAATATCCCGTAGTTTATTATTGAATTGTTAAAAACGATAGATACATAGGCGAATTGTCACATAGAAAACATAAATATTCGTCGCATGCACATTGTATCAAATAATTATAAAAATAGGAATACATATGCATTCACGATCATTTTATATACAATGTGAAACGAATGTCAAACACAATAGACCTCTGTACTACTATAAATGAACTATGAAAGAAACGTTTGGCCTTGTATGTACACACAT
Source organism: Nomada fucata (assembly GCA_948146005.1). Taxonomy (NCBI): domain Eukaryota; kingdom Metazoa; phylum Arthropoda; class Insecta; order Hymenoptera; family Apidae; genus Nomada; species Nomada fucata. Next base: position 7,318,681 of record OX411275.1, on the reverse strand, counting down.
GTTACTGCATTATGTAAACATACAACTGTATGCGTTTGTCATGCATTAAACAATTAAATATAACTATGCAACTGGAATTTGTGGGCATATATGTTGGGTGTGTGGTATGTGAATATGCCATATGTCTTCTTACATATTTTATTTCGCCCTATAAATTTTCAAATATTATGTACACAGTTGGTAAAATATCTTTTATATAAAATACACAATCATTTAGCGGTCAATAGATTATTCAGTTAGCTTCGTTTAACTTACGTATTTGAAAGAATATGAATAAAATAATGAGATCTAATAAATAAACCACCTAGATATGTAATTTATGTTAAGAAAGATTAAATCTTGTGTTCTTACATTTTAATTACATTCCTAACTTAACACATATTAATCTCTTTTCACTTTCTCTTTACTTTAGGAACCTTCCTATTTCTATTCCTATTCTTTACATTAGTAACTTCATAAAAGTTGCTACCAATTTTCTTTCTTTTAGTGGCTCTCTCTAAGGCACGTCTTTGTTTGCTCGTTAATTTCTTCTTATTCTCTATTGAGGATTTTACTATAGATGTAGAAGAAACTTTAAATGTACCGCTACTCGACGAAGCATTCATGTTAAACATTTCACTATCGCTAGAATCACATTCTTCTTCTACCGCATCATATGCATTTTGAAATAAAGTATCTTTTTCTAATGGAAGAGAGATTTCATCATGAGAATGTTCTGCTGTCTTGTCATTGTCATTTTCAATGTTTTTACTAGATTCATTACGTTCTTTAGGTACCATCGATTGAGGTTCTTCTATTTGCATGTTTTGTTCACTTTGTATTTCATTGATGTCATTATCATCTGAATCAGATGTAGCTAATTCAGTTTCTCTTATGCTATCATTTTCTGTATTATCTGTAGATACATTGGAGTTAATATAAGCATGATTTTTAACATCATCACCCGAATACGACAAGCCAACCCTAATTTTTCGAAAGTCTTGCATTACAGATAATTGAAGTTTCGGTGGATCTTTCTTTAGACTTTCAATTTGATCTGTATCAGTATTATTACCATCATCTTCTAGAGTATTAATATTTTCATCAGTATGTTCGACGGTTTCCCTTGTTAATGGTTCCTCAAACCCAGGTGGTGGGACATAAAATGGTAATTTACCACGTTGCCAGTCATTCAAAACCATCCGTGAAACAATAGTAACATCTGGTTCTCCCTTTTTCAATAATTTTCCACTTCTACGTGCTAATTTCTCCAAAAAGTCAATATGATCACTCCACGCTTCAATTTTATAAGTTTTGCGTATATAGTCCTCTTTTACACGTGACAATACTTCTGTAATATAGTCTTCAGGATTTTGAACAAGTTCTACTCTTACTACACCCTTCAAAACTTTCTCTGCATCAGTTTCTGCCGATGGATAAACTACACCTGGACAATCTATGAGATAGATACGACGCATCAATGTGATGTATTGCCATACTTTTGTTTCACCTGCTATTGGCGCAACGTTGCATACCTTTTTCGATCTTAAGGTATTTATAATCGAACTTTTACCTGTATTAGGATATCCTATAAAACCTACGCTAATTTGTTTCTTATCAATATGTAATTTAGCAAACTGACGCAACAAATTTATCAGAGAACCCTTACCAAATGGATGTGTCATTGACGCATGAAATGCTACTGTGGGATACTCTGCACTTAAAATTGCAACCCATCTTTGTGTAACCCATGTAGGAACAAGATCTACTTTGTTTAAAATGAACATTAAATGCTTGTGTGGCTTTTCTGTTTTGAGGTACTTTTCAATTGGTGGAGACCTAGTTCCTAAAGGATCTCTAGCATCTAGCACTTGTAAGATAACATCAGAAGAATCTACAACTTTATATAATTCATTCCAGATTCTTTTGCTCTGTCCTGCAGACATGATCCAATCTCGTTGGGCATCTTTGATACCAGTGTCTGGACGCACAAGATCAATATCTTTAGAGTCCTTTTCCATGTTGTATGTTTCTTCTTTTTGTTCTGCTGATTTCTGTAGCTCATCGTACGATGATATTGTTAAATTGGGCCTTTTCCTTACTTTTTTTGGACCAAAAACACTGTCAAAACTTTCTGTATCCAATAAATGTACCCTTGCATTTGCTGCTTTTTGTTCGAGTAAAGTTATTGGTAATTGCGTAGGCTTCATAATAACATTATAAGGGTCCTTCATTGCTTTTCCCAATTCATCTTGAAATTTTTGTAAAGCATTTTGAGAAATGACTCTAGAATTGCCGAACCATCTTTGCGAAGGTTCTACACGAGACATAGTACCGGATGGTTGCCATCCTTGAAATGGTGCTGGGTTAATTATTTTACCCGAACGGTTACGTTTTGGCTTTTGATTACGATACATTTGCAACCGTTTGATTGTTGCTTTTGTTCGAACTTTAGCTACACCTTTTAAGCCCTCTGTAGGTCGTTCAGGATTCATACTATGTCCAGAACGGTTAAATCCCTCCTTTCGCGGAGCTTTATTTGTTACACGTGATTTTGCCATTTTGCCTAAAAAAGGAAACATTTGTAAATTAGATCTGTTAATATAGTACTATTCTACAATTTGTAATTTGATACAGCTTATACTATACTTAGTTTTTACAATGATTTGCTTTAGTGTTTATAATGCAAAATTATTATAATGCATGTCGGTATATTTGAAAGCTTATCTTAAATTATATTTACCTTTAGTTAGAACACAAATGCTACGAATATTTTTGAAAATGGGTTATTATATGCACGAGAAAATGTCAAATTGTATCAATGTTTTGAATTTTAACATAAGGTTAAGCGTGCACACGTGCAGCCTCGCAGAGTAAGTTATTACGATCAATGTTACCAGATATGGGGAAAAAATGGCTGTGTAGGAAGTCACAAGCAGTGACATAGGAGAAGGGGAGGGGGGACAGATTCTACCAATGGTAGATAAACCTTGTCATGATAGGAGCACGTCATTCACGAATGCATTTAAAAAATAGTCTAATACTTTGTATAATTTTAATGACGTTAAAATATTTTTATAAAACTAAATGTATTAATAAAATTATCATAAAATGTAACTCTTCCTTTTCCAAGTTTTACGCGTTCTGTAATACAGTATTTGATAAAATAATTGAATATTTTATTAATCGAATGCTTATATTGGTAATACTTACCCCGGTTTTCAATTATATATTTTGTTACTATATGTTATACCATAAATATTGTATATATATGAGTGTACTCAAGCAATTAAAAATAGAAAAATTATATATTAAAAGGTAAAGGTACATGAAATATAAGAATAAATTTAAGCGAAGGTTTTTTTATTAAGTTTTAAATACATCACTGCAGTTTACTTTTGAGCGGTGGGTGCTGATTGACTGGATGACTTCGAATCTCGCATAGAAGCGCTTCGTCGCCGTTTCAATTCTTCTTGACGCCTGTTCTTCGCTTCTTTTTGCCTCTGCGCTAACAATTTTGCATAATCGGCAGCTTGTTGTTTGCGATCCAAGCCGCGCCTCTTTTTCAGAGCCAATCTATGTCTCTTCCTCTGTAAAAATATTTTGTTTTGTTATAAATTCACTGTACTTGAAACAACGTAATGAAATTAGGAGATAGTATATGCACCTGCAGTGTAAGTGGCGTAATAAGACGTTGAATTTTCGGCGCCTTAGAACGCGGATTTTTGCCCTCCTTTTGAACTGGGCGCTTTACAACAAATCTACGAACATCATCATCCTTGGACAAGTTGAAAAGTTTTCGGATTTTGCTTGCTCTTTTAGGTCCCAAACGTCTTGGTACCTCCTTATCCGTTAAACCAGGAATATCCTGTAAGAATCCCATTAAATTATAGAACGTACATTCCGCAATAAATGTTACTTTATAGATAATGTAAATATGTTTATTAATTTTTTAGTGTGTCGTTCGTACACTGAGAAAAAGTATTAACTTATGCACTACAGTTTCTCAAATCAAAAAACGATATTTAATCTTCCATGTTTACGATAGTATCATAAGACAATAAGCATGTTCTTAGATACACCCTGAAAGCATGGTTAATACATTTGTATGCAATATAAATTTATACCTTCTCCCCTTTCTTGACAATGACAAGAGCAAGTACTGATAAGTTGGAATCAACAATACATCCACGAACAGATTTACGTTTACGTTCACCATCGCGTCTAGGTCTGTAGCAAGAATGTCCTTTTGAGAGTAGTAAACGCACACGTCCTATATACAATAACGAGACATTAGAATCACACGATTTACCACTGTATTGATTAGTTGGGCTAAAAAAATTAATAACAGCAAAAATAAAAATGTTTTTAGAAGTGTTAAAACCTTACCATTAGTTAAGACACCCTGTTTCATGGGAAATCCTTGTTTGTCATTGCCACCAGAGATGCGAACAACATATCCCTTCCATTCATTACCTAAAGAATCAGCATCTACCTCAGCGCCCATGCGCCTTTCATAAAAAATTCTTAGCTTATGTTCATCTGAGATTTCGAACAGTTTCTGACATCCTGTAGCAGGATAAGACACGTTCAGCTGAAAACGGAATATAAAATACGTGATATGATAACACAAAATTAATGGTTTGAAGATACTCTTAAAATTTTAAGATTTTCATACGGTATTATTAAGAACGATTATTTTCAACACTTAGCACAAGGAGGATTCGATGTTTTACTATTTTAATTTAAGATTAGTTCACTGATATTGTTTATAATGTCAATATTGAACGCAACAATTATATTCTATGGTAGGGTACAATATCCATAATTATCACTTTATAAAAGAACAAATATTTCATAAATTATATATAAATGAAAATATACGTAATGCATCGTTATATAATTCTGATTATTAATTGATTGTATTTCTTGCAAGATTCTCGAAATATTTTTGGATATAATACCTTCATTGTGACAAGTAACTAACAGTGCCACGAGCCATGAACAGAAAGAAGGTTTACCGAGCGAACGGGCGCTAGGGTGCGCATACCGGATATCCGATTCGTATACAACGAAATGTTTAAGTAAAAATGATAAACAACATTTCTCATATATCTCTATGAAAACGAACAAATAAATTATTTATTTGTATGTGAAGGTATCAATAGATATTTTAGTATTTAATTAATTCGTCAATAAACTATATTTCTTATATACATATGCAATCGTAAGAGAGGTCTTTGTTCATTAATTTAAATAATCTTAAAACATATATTACGCCATGCAAAGGAAAAATAAATCTGAAAGTTTTATATTCAAAATCGTATAAATAAATATCCAAGCGCATTTTAGTCAGTTTACTTGTTAAGGACAATTTAATTTTTAAGGGTAGATTGGTATTGATATTTTACATTCAAGTAAACAAGTAAATGACATTAGTATCTGATGTAAATATATTGAATGTAAGGTGTTCTAACGTTTGTATAAAGATTTGGAAAATCGGAAGGAGGGTTATAATATTATGCGTAATAAGTTGATTCGCAATATGACAACTGTGTTTTATAGAAAAGGAGACGTGCAGTAGGGGGCAGCGTTCTGAAGTGTCGACTTGCGGGTGTGTGCGACATTTTGATGTAGAGTGCTTTGATTTTCATTATGTATCGATTTCATACATAATTATTTGTAATAAATGGAGTTTACTGAAAACAATTCTAGGAACCCCTTACAAGATCAGTAGTATCCGGATTCGCGTGATTGATATTCAATTGTTGGTTAGGGACTGCTCCACCGGGATAAGGGAAATGGTAATTTATTTGTTAAATACTCGTAGTATAACGACAGGACGTGTTTAATTTCATGCAATAATATTTTTTTAATGTAGTTGCAAATATATTTCTTAATTGTTTCGGCTAAATTAAATGTTACGGACATATACGATTAACACATGTTAATTGTTGAGCTTAGTAAAACGTATAGCAATGAGAAAACGGATAAGGTACTATTTCAATTTAATACAATATAGTATTTTGTAGGAGGATATGCATGTTGCGGTGATAGATGTTCTCCAACGTGCAAGTAGTCAAGATCCAAACATTTTGAAAACGGCTGAGGAAACATTAAAACAATGGGAAACTGAGAGGGGATTCTATATTTCACTACATGTAAGTATAACAACAATTTGTTCTAATATTTTGATTTATTTTATTCCATGGAATCTCTCCCGCATTATTCATTTCATAAATAGCTTATAATACTTTTATTTATGTACAGAAACCATTTTAGAGTATAAATATGTTTTATCTTAGTGGCGTAAAAGATCTAACAATTTAATATTGTATAAATATTAATTGCTTATAATAACTTTTTCAGAATGTATTTTCTAATCATTCCCTGGACATCAATGTAAGATGGATGGCTATTTTATGTTTTAAGAATGGTGTAGACAGATATTGGAGAAAATGTGCTCCAAAGTAAGTAGGCTGCAATGTAATTATAAATTTTTAAGGTAGAATTAATATTTATAGAATACAAATTTTGGAGAACGAATAGTTTAACTAACATATGTTATTATTGCAGTGCGATTGCAGAGGATGAAAAGGAATTTCTTAGACAACATTTGTTAACAAACCTCGAGGAACCTATAAATCAATTAGCTTTACCGTTAGCAAATAGTATTGCTAAAATTGCAAGGTATCTAATTTTCATTATATAACTAATATCTATTCCTTTACCAAAAATGTGATACAATGTAATATTGTGCAGATATGATTGCCCTAGAGAATGGAGTACATTAATTCCAACCTTATTGGACGTTGTTAGAGGGCAAAACTCTTTGGCCCAACATCGAGCTCTGTTAACATTACATCATGTTATTAAGACTTTAGCTACTAAGTTCTTGCCTCCGGATGTACAACTCTTTAGAGAATTAACGATAAATATGTTCAGTTCTATTTTACACTTGTGGAACAGTTACACTGAATCTTTTGTGATGTTGACATCAAACATGGCTGATGCAAATCAGATACGGGAAACATTAGAAAAAGCATTACTTCTATTAAAAATACTTGGAAAACTTACTTTATATGGACACAGGAAGCCTTCAGGATCTCCGGATGTTATGTCATTTTTAACAATTATTTTTGAACGTGCTAGAGCCTGTCTGGAATGTCGTTAGTATCTTTTTTTCCCTTTGCCACAATTGATGACATTGATTGTATATTTGCATGGAGCAGTAACGATACCCTTGTATAATTATAGGGAAAACATTAATCTCAAGAGATATTGAAATGGAAGTATGTGATAAATTTATAATTCGTTTGACCAAAGTGTTGATAGGTGTATCAGATATGCGCCCATTATGTTACGCAGAACTGATACCAATGACCTTAGAATTTACAGTTTTTTACTGTTTCACTGAAGCTGGCCAAGCTTTAGTTTTTGAAAGATTGGTGATACAATGTTTCAATTTAATGAAAGGCATTTTACCACGAAGAAGATCAAGGGTTGATCGAATTAGGTTGAGAAACACACCATCTGACACAGATCTAAAGGATCCATTCGCAATTGGTCAGTTAAGGGCAATTCAGAATTCATACCAATTTTTTGGACGTGAAACGTTAATTGAAGTTTGTACAAAGCTTGTAACACACTATTTCCTTCTAACTCCATCAGATTTGGATTTATGGGATGCAGAACCAGAAAGTTTGGGTAAACGTTTGCACTCATGTACATACATAAATATGTATATACATAGATATGTTTTTTGCTCACAGTTTTGTCATTTTAATTACAGTTAATGGTGAAAACTATGAATTATGCAAATACAGTTTAAGGGTAAATATTTTACGCGCAATTATTTATAAATGATATATGATTGTAAAATTGTGTTTTTTTTATTTTATAATTGATATATTACTTTCAGCCGTGTGCAGCATCACTATTTGTTGAAGTTTTCCATTCTTCTAAAGATGTTCTTGTACCAGTCTTAGTTGAATTAATGCAAAAACATCATCAACAAGTTGATCCAAATGACATGCATGCTATTCTATTAAAAGATGCAGTATACTATGCAGTTGGTTTAGTCGCTTTTGAGTTATATGATGAGGTAAGAACGAAATGTTATATAGAAATTGGCATAAATGGATGGCTATTCAATTACTGATATTTATGCACATTAGGTAAACTTCGATCAATGGGTTTCGACTACATTAAAAGAAGAAATGCAAATTCGTCATAGTAACTATAGAATTATTAGAAGACGAATATGTTGGCTTATTGGAAAGTGGACAAGTAAGTAAACTTTAATATTTTTTACGTCTAAAGTAAATGAACTTATTGTAATTGACTTGTTGCACTGTCATGTAATTGCAGCTGTGAGATTAAGTGTAAAACTGAGGCCAAACTTGTACGAGCTTTTGATTGAAGTTTTGAATCCCGAGGAAGATTTCGGCGTTCGTTTGGCAGCAAGCAGCACTTTAAAACTTATGATTGATGATTTTCAATTTAATCCAGAAGAATTCTCTCCGTATCTCGGACGAGCATTTTGCTTGGTGTTTGCCCTTTTAAAGGAAGTAAAGGAATATTATGCTAAGGTATGCAGTTATATGTTTCTTCCACAGTTGTATTTTATTTTAGAAAAACATTTTTTCAATTAATTTTAGATGCACGTTTTGTACGTATTATCATATATGATTGAACGTGTTGGTAGTGAAATAATCCCACATGTTGGAGTTCTTACATCATATCTACCAGAACTTTGGCAGCAATCTGAAAGTCACAATATGTTACGATGCGCTATAATTTTAACACTTGTCCATCTGGAAAAGGTAGACATTCAGTTTCACTTATAATGCGTAATTTACAAAGTTTTCTTTTAAATAATGAATAATATTTTGGTTATTCAAATAGGCTTTTGGTCCTAAAAGTGTCGTTATAGAACCTTTTGTAATAGGTGTAATTGCAGTAAGTTGCGATGTTAATGATGATAGCTACGTTTATTTGTTAGAAGATGGACTACGATTATGGTTAACTTTATTAGAAAATTCACCAACACCAACACCAGCTATGTTAAATTTAACTAAATATTTGCCTGCATTATTAGGTTAGTAAACTTACTACCATTTTTTACTTAACATTTTACATAAATGTTCAAGCAATTTGAAGGATTTAATATTTTTCAGAACAGTCATACGAATACTTAAAATTATGTTTGGATATAATTCAAGCATATGTAATTATATGCCCTGAAGAATTTTTGAGCCAAACAGGAGCAGTTATAATTGAAACACTCAGATCAATTCTTGGGGATTTAACACATGAAGGAGCAGTGAAGATTATGCTAGTATTTGAACAGTGTTTGTATGCTTCACCTCAAGGTGTAGAACTAATGAAACCCGCTTTATTAACTATATTTGAGTGAGTATAAATATTATATGCTATTATAGTGTATCACATATGGTAATACATGTATTTATTTTGATAGAAATATGTGCAAGGGAGAAACACGTACATCTGTAATGACAATGTATTTCTCTATCGTGGCAAGAGTTTTATGGTCGTATAAAGAAATATTCGTACAGGTATTAAGATTTCATCTACTGCTTTTATTTAATTGTTTCTCTATTTACGATTTAATAGCTACTGCCTAATATTAATTATTAGGTAGTAAGTGAATTAACCAGAAAGATTGGTGGGAATGAAGTTGGAGAAGAAGCTGTGCTTGAGGCATTAGTACGTATGTGGGTTAATAGAATGCCATATATTGCTTCTCTAGAAAGGCGTAAATTATTGGCCATTGCACTTTGTTCACTTCTCGAAGCTAATAGTCCTCCTAGTGTTATGCAGTATTTTCCAGAAATAATATCTAATATTGTTGAAACACTGAATGACATTACCAAACTCGATGACGAAGAATGTTTAAATATGGAATATGCTATCGAGTACGTAGGTTTTCTCTATAAAACTGTATTATATTTATAAAAAACAAATAGTGTAATAGTGAATCTCACCTTTCTCCGTGTTAGGTCTATGTCAATTGGCGAGCAACCCGTGGAAGGACACTATGATGCGGCATTAAACGATGATGTTTGGCCCCATAACTTAAAAATTACTTTCGGCGATCCCATGTGTTCTGTACCTTTAAAGGCAACATTGCAAAACCAGGTATGATAATAAATGGTTTACATAAAAGTATTGCATTCAGAAATTTTAGACTCCTTTTTTTTCTTATTTCAGTTACTTACGTTGCGCAGACTAATGGGCGACAACCAGTTTAATCAATTAATGTTAACCCTTAATCCCGAAATTGATAAAGAACTTAAACTTTATGTATCATTATGAAAGAGGAGCAAGTCGAATTAAATGATGGAAAAGCAGAATATTATATCAAACGATATTACGTGTAAAAACAGCTTCACGACGTTTTATTGTAATACGGCACTATTTTATTGTATAATACTAGCTGTTTCACTGTACTAATAATGTTGATAATAAAAGGCCTGTCAGATTAAACTTATTTCTTATTTATTTTCGTTAAATATTATAATATTTGTAATTTTATCGCGTGAAAACTGCTGTTGCAAAATTTGTGGCACTAAAGAATTCAACAAGTTTTAAATGGGCACTCAGTCGTCACGTGAAATACATTTAACTCTTTGGACTCGATAGTCCTTTTTTTGGTATAAAGAAATAGTAACCCGAGATCAACTAAATTTAAAATAATATTAAAGTCCACGCTGTACTGAGAATTGCGCGTAGATTAAACATCTAAAATGCATAAAAAAGGGAAAGATATCTGTTGATAGAAAAATTATTGTCCCTTTTCCAGTTTTTGTGTTACACGAAGTGACAAATAAGAGTCGTCATTCAAAGGCAAAAGAAAAAATTCATATTTCATAATGAATATTATGTACTACGAGTGAGTGCAAATTCATAATTTCTCCCGCCTTTCCCGTTTACCATTTTATAGATCGTTGAAAGTGCAACCTAGCGTCGCTTGTAGAAACTCCAAACAGCTGTCGTCTGTGTCAAATCGTAGCAGGGGGTTTGCTCGATTCTAGTTTTAAACAGTGTACAGTTCTCCATAAATCCGGACACGGTGAGTGTTTTAAAACAAATTACGTGTAGAACTTTTCCTGAAATATTACCATTTGTTGCCTGGTGTTCGACAAAGTGTTTGAATCGGTTCATCTATTCGGTGCACGGATATATTGTACGTATATTTGATTGTTTGGTACGTTTGCGTGACATATTCATTGATTTTACTCATTTTTTTCGTAAACACATTAAAGAAACGTGAACATCATGATATTACGTACTTATAAGTTATAAGTTGAGTCCAAGCTAAAAACAAATATCGAGAAGACGCCATGTTCATTATTGGTTACTAACAGCGGACCTGTGATTGGTCGTGCGGTATTATTGTTGTTATTGTCATTTCAAATTTGTGTAAAACTTTTAGATGGTAGTCATTAGTCACAATTGAAATACTCAAAACTAAAATTCTAGCAAAGTCTGTTTGAAAGTTCGGATTTTTTCCCATTCATTATTAAACGTCGAGAATGTCGTTGTTCCTAGATATGCACGTTACTCTTCGTAGTATCGTTTGCTTTCAAGCATCTATTAATGATTCATATTGAGGTATGGTATTATTACCTAGTCGCCAATAATAGTTTAATGATAAATAATGTAAATTATTTACGAATAATTAAATCAGCGTGCATGCGGTGTCCATGAGATATTCTTCTCCCACTTAAAGAGTCTTCGTTGGGTAAAAACGAGGGTCATTAACTTTGTTCTTTTTATTTCAATTCTACGTCCGCTTTAACATCAGTATCCTGTTACCGAGTTTGCGTGAAAAAAGGAGAACTATAAGAAGAGATAAATATTTACAAGAAAATAACTATTGCAATATATTTTGTATCAAATTAAGATTATGTTGCACTATATATAAATGAAATTAATTCATTTAAATTACGAATTTAAATATACGTGAATTTATCATTTATAATCATATTCCTATTATTCTAGTCGTCCCAGTGGCATTAATTATAGATGAGTGCACATTTGTATGTGTTTATCTTTGTTAGCATAATAGGTTTCCGATAAGTGATTGATATTAACAGGTGATGTAATTCAGGCAGGGCATATCCGTGCTTTATCAAACACACATTTTTCTTAAACATATAATGTTATAATTACTATATAAACAAAAAAATAGATGTATGATAGATACCGAGTGAAGAGAAATATAAAAATTGCAAATAGTTTAGATTTTTTTCGAACGTATTTTAGGAAGTAATAATTTTGAGGTTCTCACATTGCCGAAACGTAGCAGTGTACACAATGAATAAGTTTAATATGCATATCTTTTATCGTTTGAAAGATACACACATATATTTATGCGCATATTTTTAAGTTAACACAACTTTTAGTAATATAAAATCGTTCAAACTGTAGCAATGTATTATTTTATTTAGTTATATAGTACGCTCTAAATTCAATGTAACATCCATGAAACGGGGGCAATTATTTTGTAAAACCTTCTTCCTAATCGTTCTCGCCACTTAGAATTTGTGCGAGAAGTATTAAACAGAAATACATATTTATAAATTACACACATCGACTATGATTATTTACTGTCCATCTAGTAATAAAGAGTATTATTTAAACGCGATGCTATCGGATATTGGAAGTATATACGTATATGTATACATACGTTAGTGCAATAGTTCAGAATATTTATAATGAATGTGAATGGGAAATTGAGCATTGCGTTTGTCAGAAAAAACTGTTAATTGTTGTAATATCTTAAGGTATTAGTAGTATATTGATAGGACATTCCGAAATTCATTACACGCTAGAAATGTAATAATAACGATACCCTTGTAATGTTCTTCGTGTTTTCCAATAAATTTAAAACCTTCCACAGTGAGCAAATGTACGTGTAGCACGTTCAGAACCAGGGAATAGTTTGACAAATTTGATAATCGATAAACGCAAATACTCCGTTTAAAGTAAAAAATCAAATTAAACGTTTTCAAAATTGAGGGTTTGCTGCCACGAGACTCGTTCCTTTCCCTATTTGCACTCATGTTATACCAATGAATTACGAGAATTTATAATATAATAGAAAGTTGAACGAGAAAAATGAAAGTAAAAGTTGTCTCGTCTTCGGCAGATTAATGCTGTCTCCTGCTGGACTCTCATATATTTTTAGAAATATTTTCATGAAGCTAGTGTGGGGGTGGTTTGTACAACGGATGCATGCACACTCAACGCATGGGGGCGTATAAAGCGACAGAATGTTATCGAATGATAGCAGCACCATGACCAAATCGTATATTTCTGACGATTCCTCGCTGAACAAACGGCGAAGACTACAAATCTTCGATTTTACATTTCCACCCTCATCCATGTTTTCTTTTGGATATTTTCTCAACACATCTTTTTCTTCAATCCAGAAAAAGGCAAGCAGAATGTTGCATGTCTGATAATTGTCTAAAAATTCTAGTAAAGAACTATTGATGCAGCTTGTGAATCATCGACAGTGAAGCGGAAAAATGAAAATTTCTGGTAGAAAAATGAATAGATAAATTATAATAATCATAATAGTAATAAGTATATCATTGATGCGTGCTTATTAGTTATGCACAAAATGTGTGTTTTGATCGATGCAACTTGGGCTATTAGACTCATTCCATATTGACAAAGGAAAAAGAATTTATTGTTATAACTGAACTTGTTCCCTGTAATTGATGTTAATATTCAAGTTATAATTAATTAATATTGTACCAAGGCAAATTACTATGTAAAACGAACGAATCGTATTTTCCGTTTTAGTGAAAATTTTCGAAAATATGAACCGCAGGAATGACAATAATTAGAAAATAAATCTCTTCGAACTGCCAAATGGAAATATTTATTTAGAACAATTCTATCGTGCGCAAATTTTTGCCAGGTTCTTCGTTGTTCCTTCGTTCTTATTGATCGAGTTTGAACATCAGCCATCGCCATAATATTTTGCCAAGAATTTAATATATATCTGAAGATCCTCGTTTTCCTTTTGTTTCAACTAAGCTGCACGGCGAAGTGACGTAAATCGACGGGTAATAGTCGATCATTTCTCTATTAAATATTTCAAAATCATAGATGCTCTTGTAAAGAGCGATTATGATGGAATGTCCGTGACAAGAAGAGGTTTCTATTGGGAAAATTTCAGTTTGAAAAAGTTGAAGACATTTTGTTCACAATTTGAACACCAGTATGACGAATTTCTTATTTTTCAATTCGAACTCCATGATAATGTTGTGAAGGAGCTTCAATCAGCTTTTAGAGAGAGAGGAATTGTCAACGAAATGTGGACAGATTGTACAATCGACAGAAGACACGCTAGATTCAATTAAAAATAAACCTTTGCCAGAAACTTTTCAAAATTCTGTATAAAAATAAAACATGAACAGATATGAATTAATTGACAAGATGAAAAATTAAACTACGATCTCATTCAACATTGTACACTCCAGCACTAGAAATAAACTGAGAACCACCACAATTTTCTTTATCGATAAAACAATATAATTCCGGACATACGTACATATCAGTCACCAATTAATTTCTACTGTTTGCCCGCCAGTTAACGGGAATTGCTCGTTACAAATATTATATCATTAGTAAAGCCACCCTATCATTCTTGTCAACTTCGCTCTACAAACCGCGGGTTCCACAAGACCTGTTCCACCTGATCCATTTCGAATGTTCGTTGCACGATATTGCACGTTGCATATCTCAGAAGCGAGGAAAATACGTGAATGACTTATCGTGTTGCGATTAGTCGTGCGTGTGGCGACAGGGGAGGGAAAAAAGGGGGTAGCTTGAAATGGAACGAAAACCCGGTGAAACTGAAGAGCCCGCGGAAAGGGACGGGAGAATCGAACGAAAGGGAAGCAGGGAAAATATAGTGAATGTACAAGAGCGGGGGACAATTATGGCAAAAGGAAGGGGTGGGGGGGGGGGCGATTGCAAAGGAAAAAGAGCAGGGAATAGAACAGTTACGATATGGGGTAGTAAGTTAAAGGGAGACTTTGATGGAAACGTTGGATGTACGAGAAAGAACCACTATCGGAGGAGAATGTGAAAAAAGGGGGTGGGAGAGAGCAAGTCAGCAAGTGTATAAGGAGGGTGGACGGGAAATGGAGAGGGAAGGAGAATACACAGAAAGGAGTAAGCGAGAGACGGCACAAGGGTGGGAGGAAGAGAGACTCGGGTAGCCGGGTATCGATCGTCCACCAGAAAACTACCCCTCGAGGAAGAGGCGCAGTGTACAAAGCCGTCCACGTACGAGTTGGTGGTGCTCGTGGTGCTCGTGGTCCACGCGGGTCTCTAGACAGTCTCTGGGACTATCGCTTGTGTGTGTCACGCACCATCGCGATCGTCATTGGTATTCCCAATCGTCGTGGGCGAACGATACGTTAGAGCGTAAGGGATTTTACGGTTTTGAGGGTGTTGTAAGGACGCGTACCTTCGACTAGCTCTAATAGGTGAGAGACTTGTCTTATCGTTGCAAATCGCCACTGTTAAGGAACGATATCCCCTGCACGATTTATTTATTTGTAAATCGCGTCGCTGTACGTGTAGATGATTTTTCTGCTTGGAGAATCGTAATTGCATTCGTGAAAATAGATGGAACAAAGTAACCCGGTTTGGGAATGTTTCGCGGGTCCTCTCGATACTTCGTGTTCCCGATCGTTTGTCTCGTCGAGGTTCTATGGACATCATCCTCTAAATTGTCAACAGTCGTTGTTACATACGTTTCCGTTGGGGTTTAGATCCTGGTGTCTCCGAACAGCGTTGCAGACGAACGTGGTTCGCGTGGTGAACGCAGAGGGGAACGACGTACACGTACATAATCGCGGCTGGTATCAACGGGTCAATCGTGGGAGAATTTCGATATTATTGTGTAGCGGTTGTTGTCCTGCCTTTTTTTTTTTCTTCTCGCCCGTCGATGTTACCTCGTATACCCAGCCGTTATTAGCGGGTTTATTAAGTACATAGGTGAATCTTTTTCCCCTGTGTAACCTTTGCCCTTATTCGTACGACACTTGTTCTTCTCACCGCTCCTCGAAGGAGCGCTCGGCTTATTAAGAGGGACGGCACTCGTTAATTCCTCTTTATGAGCGTGTCATTCTATTTTCGGAGTTGTCGACTTTATTCCACGTCGGATACACGGTCGCGAGGAACTTTCGTTGCAAGTAAGATCGCGTATGATGTAATTTCTATGAGCAAAGCGACTGCGTCGATAGTGTCGATACTTGTACTCTAAGGTGTACCGTCATTTCGCTCCAGGAATTAGAGGGTTTGACTCGTACGCGGCCCTGAATAAACGTCATTGCGCGAATGTGTTTGCGTGCGTGCGTGTGCATGTGGGTGGGTGCTATACGAAATATTGGAAAGGATTAGCGTTGCCCGTGTGTACGTGTGTCGGCGATTATTACATCAGAAGTAAGTCATGATGCTGGAAAACGTGGTCGATCGATAACATTGAAAATCATCCGTCCGTGGCCGGATCTGGCGAGCAGCCAACCGGTCCGACACAAATTCATACCCTTTCTCTCTTTGTTTTTTTCTCAAAATTTGCTGCGATAGCTACATGACATTTAACGATATATATTTTGTCTTCGTTGCAGGCTTTTGTTAGTTATTATACAGAGGGGAGCTAGAAATATCCACCACCATGGCGTTCGCGGGGTTGAAGAAACAGATTAACAAAGCCAATCAGGTGAGTACTCGTTTTCTTTTGCACAGCGTGAAATGTCCTTATCACTGGTCATACGGATGTTAATTAAAGAACTCGCGTGGGGGCATGTCGAAGGATGGCATTTCACTATTATATACTATGTATTATATTAGAATATTTATGATAATTCGAGACAAATGAATGTATTCTAACCGGATACAGTATAATATATATATTTTTAATATCAAGTTATAATCTTTGAAATTGCTTTCAAAGCATGCATTGTGAGCCCCCAATTTCATAGAGCGGTGAACTCGCTACGGAATCAATTCAAGGGATGTATCGACATAATTAGTGGCTCAATACGATATAATTAGTGCTTAATACGTTTTGGTGGGCCACCGGTGACCCATCAAGGGAGCAGCTTTCAACGAATAAGGATATCGCTTGGCTCGCAGCTCAGGGAAAAGTAGGGAGGAAAAGAGGAGCAAACTGCCAAGAATATGGCACAATCGTTGCTTTACTACGATTGAATATCGCGATGCAACTTTTTGACCCGGTTTTACGCTTACCCCCCGGCGAAACTCTCGTACTCTCGAAATGCTAGAAATCGCGTTACGGGGTTACTTACGTACACCTAGGTGGAGGAAAAAGAAATCGATCGTTCAAAAATAATTTTGGGAGCATGACCCTCTATATATAGGTATCATTGTTATTGATCAACCCGTCCTGCTTTCTACAATATAGCAGACATTAAATTTTACACGTGTTTTTTTTTAAATTGTTCATTTGTCGTAAATTTACATTTATCTATTTTCTATATACATTTTCTACAATTACTGTTTATGTTTTAATTTGTTATATATTAAAATAGAAGGGAAAAAATTGTGCTTTTTTTGCTTTTTTTAAACTCCACTACTGTGAAAAGTAAATTTCTTTATTCGTCGTAGAATTTAATTGCCCCTTTTCTCTGCAACGTGGTCTTATAAAAATGATTTGATTTATGTGCATTTTAAATAGTTGTTACTCAAATTGATGTGTCTGTTGAATTTAAGTATGTGCACTTTGTTCGAATGTCAAAACTTTTCTGTCAAAAAATTCAATCTATGTTGCTGGAAAAAAAGTTGGCAAGGGAAGCATTATATTTTGGCTCCCTAGTTGGGTTTAATCCCTTTTGCAGTTGGTAAAAACTTACCATGGTCTCGATAGATTGGTGAATTAGATCCTGGTTTACGATCTTCTGTAATGTACTTACGCTTGGCACGAGATGTTGTAGCGTTATCTTCGCCTACGCACGGTTAACTCACCGAGATTCATCGAGTTTTTCGAGGCCAAATTTTCAAGCTTCGCTTCGCCACTAGGGAATCACGATCCTTCTTTGAAGTTACATATGTAGTACATATCTTTCGGGCTTTTAGTAGGCCATGCTGCGATTTCAATTGTATTTTGTCGTTTGACGAATCATTACAGGAATTATACTTGGACGTACTTGAGCCCAATGTTACAAGAGGTTCCTCCAATAATTTATTGCCATGAAAATTTGAGCTTGGACGGATATTAAGATTATTATTTTTTGTTCTCCTAACTAGAATTTGTGGAATTTGATGTCTGGGAAGTTGTAAATTGTGCCGCACGTTGGAATTGTTAAATTAAATTTTTAAGTTAATTCTGGCTGAAGTTTTCTGTTTATTGCATATCTCATTGAAAATAGTACTTAATTACTGTGGGCACTATATTTGTAGATATTAACCACATTGGTATTTGCAGAAAGTATACGTACTGTTCACGGGTGATAATGATTATTCTGCATACAGTGCAAGAAAGTTTCGTCTTATGTAATTATTGGTCGAAGTGTAAATTGATCGTAATGCGGTAACCGCCGGCACAGATAGATTTTAAAATGCACTATTGAGGTTTCAGATGCAGGTTCAAATACCATGTTCACTTGAATGATTCTTTTGCATGGAAAACGTATTGAGTAACCTTTCTGATACGCTAGAAATATGTTATCATTTATTACCGAACTGTTGTATTAATTATGGAAGTATATATTATTTTTTCATATTTGTATCGAGAACTTGTAGAACAGTATGCGGGCGAAATTATGAATACATGAAAGATAAAGTTTTGTTCATCTACCATTTTGGTACTTTATACTACGTATACGTATATTACACATACGTTCAATAGAAACATATTTTCATAAAAATATAATTGTACATGTGCCAATTTTCTAATTCATTTCATAACTTCATAGTACTAAAATAATAGCTTAAATCGACTAGCCAGTTAATTGGTTTCCATGTAATGTCCAAATACGTAATGCGTATGAAGTAAAACACAAACAGTATTACAAACCATACCATAAATCAGATTAGTGGTGTGAACGTATCGGTACATCGTTCTTTAATATTCAATCTATAAGTATCCTAAACTACTTAACTCATCGTCGTTGTTGAAAATTAGTTCACTGTTGCATCGAGTATTATCATGAAATAACGATCCTGTTTATTTTAAATAACGATCATTTTTAATGCATTATCGAGCAAAATTATGCCGTTGAATGAAACACTGCGTGAAAATATTTTTCTCCGCACAAAACTTATGCATAAGTTATTGTGGAATGTAACTTTTCTAAACGGATAAAGGATTTTGGAGGAATATGAATGTTTTCGATAAAGTTATTTAATTGTGAGCGGACGAACGAGATTTGCGAAGAAAAAAGGTGAACTATTTAATTCATCTTAATAAGACTATAAAGTCTTCCTAACAGGTTTCGCTATTATTTTTGGAACAACATTTTCTATCCAATATGAAACTCAGACTTCCAATTTAATATCTATAGCAATTATTCGTAGTCTTCTTTTTCGACGAAATGTTTTTCTTGTTCATATAATTATAATTTCATTTGCACTCGTGTATTGATTTGACATTATTGAATGTTTGAAACATTTTGTTCGTGAATATCAATTTCTATTTCAACTTCTTATATTTCTGTCAAATATTAGACGCGTGTAATATCCTATTAAATTGCTCATAAAACAAAGTACATACAATAATTGTATAGTTTCATATAATAATTCCAAAGATAATTACAATGGCTGCTGTATTACTACTATCAAACTGAAACTTGCTACTCTTTGTTTTACTGCATTTATCTGGCAATAATTCTGATTTCGAACTGATCAACGCTTCAGCAACTTGTATTGTACTGGGACCGTAGAATTGGAGGTCTTGCTCGTCTCAATACGTCTTGAGTGGAACAATTAATTCTTATTTAGACTGACACTTATTACATTCGAGATGGGAAACGTGCACTAACGCATGGTTAAAGGCAAACATTTCTAAGCCAAGGAACATCAATTCAAAGACAAACACTGCACAACCTCACGATTCTCTTTTAAATGGAAACCTATTGAAACGATTCAGTCGTGACTGAGCAGTAATCGTTTAAAAATCATGCGTAACAGTTACGTTCCGAACGGACAAGTATGCATATAAGTATATATTTATTCGATAAAAGATAGTTACGGTAACGGCGATACTGCAATTAACGGATGCAAATCTCTTATCTAGTACCGTCCAGGTTAGCCGTGTATTTTATAACGATTATATTTTATAACGAACTTAATTCAAGTTTCCTGGAAGAATTCGATAAGTGGCTTCAATTCCAATCATAGAAAGACAATATCCGATTCATGAAATTTTATATTCAGAGTATCGTACCCGTGTAGTGAAAGCAACGATTTATTTTTACCCATTTGGAGTGCTCTAGTAATTGTATTACTTGAACGTTCTTTAGGAATCGAATTCTTTAAAATGTTGCTTTTGATCCTCTGTGTAAAATGTTCTTTATGTAAACGAGTATTCAAAGATTGAATATTGGAAATTAATTTACTTTGGGGCATCGTCCTTTTTTCATTGAGAATTAAAATTAGAAGTTATTTCAATATAAAATAATACTTGGATTCGTAACTGCGGCGAGTAAAATTGTTGTCACATATGTTGCACAAACATTGCAACGTAATTGCTGCATAAATTATAGGTACGTTTAATTGCATCGTCGTGGCGAATAATTATTTTCCCATTGATCTCTGATGGACGATTGCTTATTTACTTTACAACAATAAAGTGTATAAAAGAACACAAGTTTGTTAATTGTATTCTTGATTGTACATTATACGTTAATGTTATGTATGGTTATGAAGCTGAGTGGTACGTAATTAGTATGCAAGATAAGGAAACAGAGAAATATTCTATAATTGTTAATAATTGGAAATAAAATAATATCTTAAGTGGTCACGATATGCGGGTAAAGGTTTACATCATACATTAAATACTTTAATCAAATGCTTGGCAAGACTGATAATTCATAATTCTATTGTTTTCTTCGTGTATAGGATATGAACATTGTAAATTGGTTCGTGCGTGTATTATGCATATATATATATACCTGTTCAATATATATTCAGATTTCGTAATCGACATGATGAAATTATTTTACAAACAAGTTTTAGAACTGGAGGCTTCCATTACTCCTTTTCAAACCACGTAAAGCGGAATGATTTTTCAGTACATTTGCAAAAATCTAGTGCAAATAGAACGTAATTTTATCTTATCAGAAATGTCACGAAAAATTGCGTTCGTTCTCTTTCTGCAGATACGGAGTTTTAGGATAAGATTAGTGTGTCATAATTTCCAAAGATGTAGGTCTATTCACATTGAAAAATTATTCATCCGAAACATATTGCTACAAGCATACAAAAGTACATATATCGATTTTAGAATTTGAAAGATATAACTTATATATGGCGCTAGAAGCAACTAGCGCTTTCATTTTATTCTTTAAAGCTGGGCAGCGTATTAATAAATGCAAACACCTTCATTTTATATTAAAAAGGTCATAGAGAACCATAATGTGTTTGTGAAGATACATTACATAGTAGACGTGTCCGGATTATTATTAAAAAATTCCAACCTTTCATTGTTAACCACTGGAAATCAAACCATTCGAAAATTACTGAAATATTCTGTTGCATTCTTACAATAATACAGAAACATTAACGTTACTATAGTTTCTGGCCCAAACCTGGACCAACACAAAATAACACTGTTTTTCATAACATACGCCACAAAGAACCATACTTCCATCCCTTTTAAACTATCAACGATTCTATCCATTGTCCGGGTTTCAAGAATCGAAATGGTCCATAATGCGTTTGGCGTGTCGGTGTTTCGTGATAACGTCGTTTCGAAGAATATTTCATTCCCGTTTAGCGTCGAAACATCGTAATACAATCGGTGCATAAATTCGAATGAAACGGCACGTGACATTGCAACTACCGGAAGTGGGTCAGATTTACTCTAGGGCGAGGTTTAATCGGCAACGCTACGCTATCGTACCTACGTTCCTGCGTGCGGTACCGCTCTGTAAGTGGGTCACTGTTAAATATAGGTCATGGTCATCCGGGACCTTCGTCGAATAATCGTGTTGCTTGTTTTTTACACTTTTCAAGGATCGCAACATATTGTTGATACGAGTGTTGCGTATAATTCGAATATCGCAAGTGCCGATCCATCGTTGCATTATTCTTCGATCACGAGTTCTTAATGAACTTTACCGTTCTGTTCGGATTTCTTTCCCTCGATAGAGAGATTGGTTGAAGATTCGTAGACAGACGAAATTCTTCACGACAACTGTTTCAACGTTGCAAAGATTTCGTCGTCAACAAAATCGGTGTCTTGGATAACTTGGGAGAAAGCACTTAATTAGTCGAAGGTGATGGAATGTTTTTTGCGAAACTTCTGTGATCTTGTAAGCTTGCAAGATTGATTACATTTCTCTGAAAATGGAATATGTTTGATCAAAGGGGAATTTTCAAATACCTCTCGCTGATACTTTTAATCACTTTCTTGTAAAGGGAAGTCCAGGGTTTATGGGAAATAAGAATTTCACGGTGTTTGGGTTCAATGGTTAACCAAATATATTCAGAAAGTTTCTTTCAAGGAAATTGAACTGCCATATTTCAATTTTACTTTAAAGATATTATATTGTTCTTGTGATCGGTTTTCTCATTCTTTGCGGAGATTTGCATTTGCCTGCGTAACGTTGCCATTATATTGTAGATTAGCTTCAGATTCATAATTGGCATTAAACATGGCTGAAAAGGCCGTGAATCGATAAATACGAAATACATAATTAGAACACATGGGGATGAATGATAATACGTTCACGAAGTTATTTAGAATTATACGGCATTGTTTGCAGGTGATCTTCACTTTTTAAATTAAACAGACCCGAACAAAGTAGATAGAGAGATCGCAGGTGATTTCAGAAACGAAATTCGTCGTTATTATGCAAAATGAATTGCTTTCATTTTGCGTTACCGGCATTGTGGAGGATTCATCTTTTCCGAGAAACGATGTCCACGTTATTGCGTTTGGAATTGTGAAAGGATGCGTAGTACATAATGCTTGCAATTTCCATTCATATGAGCTCGGGCATCGTTTCATTGAATTCGTTTAGATATTTTGAGGATGAAAAGAATTAATACACGATATTATTTGTATTTTCACGTTCGTAGATATTGTGCAGTTTGTACTGCGACGAATAAAGAGTATGATGTATAAATAATGCAAGTTTTCTTGCTGAAAAAAAAAGGAATTTTGTCCAGTACTCTTATTTCAAAACGATTTCAATAGTATAGTTCGATGGCAATTATATTGTGTTCTATTTCAAGAACTAGTCCTATGCCCTATTAAAAAGATATTTCGTTCGGATTTTTGTCACATTAAAATAAGAGAATGAAAATTGTTTTTGACCAAACTTGAAATAGTGCTAAGTTTCTAGAACTCTGCGCTGTATTTCACCTTGCATCCTGGTGAAAGTTTCAAGAATAAATAATTACTAGAGAGGATGCTAAATTAAGAAAAGTAACATCAATGATCGCAGTTTTGTTATTTCGGTAACATCAGTATCATTGTAAACCGTCTTTTACGATACCAGCAAATATCTATGCTTAATTTTATATTGAAAACGGTAGTTCTAATTTTACATTATACATACATCTACAAAGTAATTCTATTTTTTCAAAATACGGAGGTTCAATTTTATTACGTTGGAAATATTTACAAATCTCTCATTTTCATGATATGTGTACTTCTTTGGTTCCAAATTTGTTTGCACGAAACATATAATTTCAACCCGACTACTGTAAAAACATCAAGATACAATACGCAGATGCAAGAATTTCCATCAATTTCCACAAGCAAGCCTAAATCAATCCCGCTCTGGAGCTTTGGAATATAATTTCAGTGTAAGAGTCGTCACTGACAATGAGTATCCTCGGATCTTGGTGCGTGATCGTTGGCAACATTTCAGGGATTACCAGTTCAATTGACAGCGGATATTATTGATCCCAAGGGACTCGTCTCCTCCGCTGGCATTTTCTCCCCTACTTAGAAACATCTTACCACTGTATCCTTTATCATCGCCTCTGACCCCTAGACATTTCTTGTCCGGAAGAAATCTCGTTCAATCTTTTAGGATGCTCTCGGTTTACGAGCAATTAACTAACATCGATCGTCCAGATTTCTACAACGATTACCTCTATGATGATGCATAGGACAATTTCTTTATCAGTGAAGCACAATTTGTAAACAAGTCCTTTTACATTTATTTTCTTTTATTAGTTACTTATAACGCATTACCTCATTCATACCTTCGAATTGGCAAACATGACCCTTTCATTACAGGAGTCAAATTCCAAGAACTTTTCGTAGCTGCGCTCGTAGACACTGTTTTATACGATGGAATTAACTATCCGTTGTGAATTACTTCATGAAATACTACTAGTAGCATCATTCTTAATCCCAACCCTTAATTTTCTTGTACCTTTCCGTTTTTACATATTATCGAACAAAGGAAAACAATGGTTTTTAATATCCGACAAATTTATTTTCATTATTATACACACATCTTACGTTTTATGTACACATATACTTTGTTAGTTTTAAATTTTCTCACGCGGTAATTATCCTGTCAGCTTCATTGCTTTATTCATCGCATAGAAAAATATTTCCTTTTTATATATTATCCCGCGTAAAGAATGTTTCACAATACGGTTCATTCTCTGCGGGTTGTACGATTTCTTTATCGTGTATTGTGCAGAATTTCATTCATTGAATTTCCATTTTGCAGTACATGACAGAGAAGATGGGCGGCGCGGAAGGAACCAAGCTCGACGTCGACTTTATGGACATGGAGAGGGTGAGTACCCGTTTTTACATTTTTAAGGTTTCCGTAAAGTGTTTCCTGCGGCGTCGCCTTTAACCTTGAATCGATCTTCTTCCCGTTGTTTCAACGAATTCTTCGCCTTTGCGTTTTTCTTTCTTGCGCGAATAGAATTGGCCACGTAGAATGAAGTATCATAGATAAAGACGACGCAACCGGACGAACAGGTGTTTCGTAGAGTGATATAACTTTCATCGTAGAAAACGGACGTCACGTACGAGCTTGTGGAGGAGTTACAAATGAAAACGAAAGAGTTCCTTCAGCCAAATCCGACAGCGAGAGCGAAGATGGCGGCGGTCAAGGGCATCAGCAAGCTCAGCGGTCAGGCGAAAGCCTCGACTTACCCCCAACCAGAGGGTGTTCTTGGCGATTGTATGCTTACTTACGGCAAGAAATTGGGCGAGGACAGTGTTTTTGGTATGCTAATTTACTTTACATGTTAGAAACACCTCGAGCAATTGCTTCTTCTTCAACTGAATCATCTTTTTCTGCTTCTTCGATTTTCAATCGGGCCAAAGTGAAACTTTAAACTGTTTTGTGAATGGAAAGTTCTATGTTTGTTGTTTTGTATTAGTTATCGAAGCAATCTTTGCGGTGATCATTGTTTCATTTTTGGCACATTTGGTTTTATTAATATAATTGGTATAGTATTTTAATATTTTTCATTGGCCGACGAGGACATTTGTAATGTGCTCAAATATTATGTTCAACATTAACGCGGAAAGGTGTCCTGTAATTATTTGTAAACGGAATTCTCCATTCTGTATCAGATTTTCAATAAGTTGCCTTACGTATTGTAGCTTATTGCTGCAGTAACGTTTCAACGCAATCAACTGAATGGAGACGAATCGTTATGCTTTCCTGAATCGCCGGTTAGTTGAATCGATATAGAAATATCGTCAATAATTCAAGCATCAGAAATTTTAGTCTGGAAAAGTTGAATATTGTCCAACTAATTTCCCAATTAACCGTTATTTAAAAATGTAGTTGAAGTGTCTCTCGCCAGAAATCTTTCCCGCAACTTCCGAGGAGCATTTGCGTGAAAGCAGCTCGATACTTTGCGCAAGTAGCTTACCTAGGAAGTAATCAGCAAAGTAAACACATAAATATACAGCTTAAAGTACGCAAGTGGCGGATTCGCCTCATTTATCATTTCTAATTCTTGTTCACAGCTCAGTCCCTTGTTGAAATGGGGGAGGCGATGAGGCAGATGGCGGACGTGAAATATTCGTTGGATGATAACATAAAGCAGAACTTCCTGGAGCCTTTGCACTACTTGCAGACCAAAGACCTGAAGGAAGTGATGGTAGGTTTGGGTTAGGCTTAGGCGGTGGTAGCGGTAGTATTGGCGGTGGTGGTAGTTATTAAAAAAGTTCCTTTTCTTCTGCTTCAACGATTACGTCGTTGTCCCGGTTATAACACGACGATGGAATACGCGAGACAGAAAGACCGAAGGAACTAGGGTTCGCCGATCGAACTGATATCCACTTTTGTTTCAGCATCACCGGAAAAAACTTCAGGGACGAAGGCTGGACTTCGATTGCAAGCGAAGACGTCAAGCAAAAGGTATACTTGGCCGCGTGTCGACTTTATCACATCGCGACGTTTATTGATTTATTTAAGCACAACACGTCCGAGACGTACACGCTGTGCCCTTGCAACGGGAACACGAAAACCCGACGTGTGCCGTTTACAATTTTACATAATATGTATACTGTGTATGCCGCGTGTTTCTTACCGCGAAGATCAATTGTCCAGAACCTGTGGGGAAAGGTCTCGCGTAAAAGTGGACCTCTAGTTCGCACGATTCCGATGTGCGCCCTTAATTTGTCTTCAGTCCACCGTTAACGTCTGTCATTGTTTCTTTTCCTTTTCTTTTTTTACAGGCATTCCATTCGTACGTTCTGCTGCATGTGCACGTTGTTATAGATGAACTATATTGTTTGTCGATGTTATCCCGATGACGATACTTCATAACTCGCGTTGTACGAGCCGTTTCGCTGAATTGCACACCTCAAGTATTTCTAACGTTGCGCAAAAGTTTCGAAAGTGCAGATTGTCCCCCTTCTTTTTTTTGTTACGCTTGTTTTATAAATTACGGGAGCGACGAGAAAGCTACGAGATATTTCGTATGAAAGTATTATCATAGTCCAAGAATTCATTCCATTTGGGAAAAGGAATTTATGTTATTGTAGAATGTTAGATTCGATATATTGTTCAACTTAAATAGGTGCTTGTATAAATGCTTCAATTTCTATGCTGTTCAATTTACATAAGAGTGTGGTAATAATAGAAATCGAATATTACATACATGTATAAAAATTAAAAGGAATCTTGCTTCGGTGATTTTTAATGAAATTTACAGTTGCATTTCTTATCTATTGGAGGGAAACGATAATGGCTCTTTAAAGAAATATTGAATACTTGGGCACATTATCTATAATTAGAATGCTCGCACCTTCGAATTAATTAATTTACTATTCAAATATGTCCACTCTATTAGTAGCAACACTAGGAATATTTGAAACGCACAAATCAGATGAACCGGCCAGTACGTTATATATCTTGTAGAATTTACACTGATCTTAACATACATAGTTAACATCTCAACATACACGATCGAGTATTTATTTGTACATAATTAATCATTGAGTTCTTTGCCTTACACAAGAGGCAGAGCAATTTCATTTTTGTTTGTTTGTTCGCTTTCTTAATTATTAGCCGTTGGGAAAAGATCAGCCAGTCCGCATTTTGGAAGTCCGGCAAAAACTTCTTCACCGTACACCGGTACGTGATACTTTCACGTACGATAGTTATATTTGCCATTTTATTTCTGTTTTTTAGATTCCATATTTTCTGTTCCGAATATCTATCTTCTTTTACACCCACGAAACTTGTTTTCTTTCATATCCATAGAAGCCACGGTATATATTTATCACATTAGATTCGAACAAGCATAGGCCCCAATAAACTACTTCTGCGGAAACATTCATGTATCATTGTATGTTTCGTTTTTTCCCCCTTTGTTTCTTACATAAATGTTACATAAATGTATGTAGATTTACACAATATTCAAAATGATGGTCATTTCAAATAATCGTATTAAAAGTACCAAATGTAACAAGTAATATGTACACGAAGGTGCACTGAAGGCACTGCGAATGTTGAATGCATTGTATTCTGCACAATATGCAACGAAACTTAATATTTATACATATGTACATACGTACACCCTATATGCTTGCGTTAGAAACGAAGAAACGCACACGTCCAAAATACTTAGGCGTAACGTCACACACCGGTTCGATTTTGCTAGCTTCGTGTATTATTTTCGTTCTCTGTATTTATTATGCGTATTGAACTTAGGCATTGAAGCAACCCAGTAGTGCAATTTTTAATATCTTTACCGGCGCAAATTTTGCGAGCAGGTTCTCACGTTTCAGATGACGAGATTCGTCAGGCCGAAGAGAAATTCGCCGAAAGCCTTCATTTGGCCCAATTGGGCATGTTCAATCTTTTGGAGAACGATGTAAGAGAAAATAAATTTACCAATTTCTTTTATTCATTATTCATTATCATGGATAATTATATCTGAAGAAGTTCCTCGTATTGCTTTGTTATTAGGTGGAACAAGTGGCCCAATTGGCGACATTCAGCGAAGGTCTTCTGGAGTATCATCAACAGTGTACTGAGATTTTGAGAACATTAACGGAGACACTTTTGGAGAAGTACGTATATTTAATTATCGTTGTCTCTAATGCTACAGGGAAATGTTTAAAATGCATTTTTTACCAATCAATATTTATTACGTTACACAAAGTCTATATTCTGCTATATTCTCCTTGAAATCCTATGAATTACGTTTTCAAAATATTCTAACACTCGTGGGTATTAAACTGAGAAAATGTTTTAATACAATGAGTGTATTAACTGCTACTGACCCTCCGTAGCGATTGTTTAATTGTGCAACAACGTGTTTATTTTCCGTTATAGGAAAGACGAAGCGGCGAACAAGCCAAAGATGGAATTCATTCCGAAAACGCTGGCCGATTTACACGTCGATGCATTACCTCTATCGGATGCTATGAACGGTGGGAACTACTCCCTTCACGGTAAAACACATTTTACACGTACACATACAAGACGATAATACTAGCAGGTGGATTGGCTGTCTGTTTCTTGTTTCCTTTGTCATGCAACGTATCTCTACGTGATTTGCAACTATTCTCTGAACGTATATATTATATACTATACACTATCGTATTCTCTCCTGGTTGAATTTCCTTCGCCAACTCTGATCGTCAATCGTACGATCAATATGTCTCCCATTCTCACTGGAATGGATATACAAATGTATATTACTTGCACACACCTTGAAGTCATTTAAGATAATGTTTTGTGTTAACGTGTAATTCAGTGAAATGTTATTAACATATCAATGTCTGTGAAAACGTTTTCCTCTTCGCAGATACCAGTTGTCGGATAATTCATTTTTATCATTGATTCGTTTACGATCACATTTATGACGGTTAAAGATAATTTTGGAGTAGTATTACGTTGATCATACAAATTATTCGTATTATCTGGTTTACTCGATTCAGTCAGATTATTATTATTATTATTACGATACATTTTTGTATCGATGATCTAAATTTTTGTCCCAATTGTCATGTTAGTTACTTAATTATTAACAGCAATGTCTATAAGAAAAAAAGTAAATACGAAAATATTTCCCACCAAAAGTATCAAAGTGTTCATTATACCGTCAAAGTGATCATTGAACATTCACTCGGTTAAATGAATGTTAAAAAACGTAAGAAGAGAATATGAAAACAAAAAAGGAGAAGAAATGCAAAGCTCCAATCGAGAAAATGAAATCTAAATTGAAAGTTCTAAGCGATACTTAATATTTATTCTTTCGAGTTAAACAACGTTTACCGAGGGGAAAATTTGTATGTATACTGTCTTTCACTAATTAATGAAACAGTTTAAACACGTACTCGAATCAAAGATACTGTGCACCCTTTTGTTCACGAACAGTAACACCGACTTACATACCTCTCTAACACTTTCACGACACGTTTCCCTACTGTTCTGTGCCTATACTCTCGCATACTTGAATGTCTGTCCTTCTAATACGATGTAGGGGCAAGTCGAGCTGGGTCTCCGACCCATGCGGACGGGAAGCGTTCTCAGCTCGAGCTATTTCCAGCCGGAAACCCGCCACAATCTACCAATGGTAAATTTTGCATGGGGTTGGCTTTTCTTACCATAGGGTCAATTAATTGATTAATTATTCAACTTCAATTCTATCGCTTTATGCTCACCGCAAGCGGGGCAAGAAAGTAATTACTGTTTTGCCGTTTATGTATCTCTATTGGTGTGCTCTTATCTAGTAATTCATTCATTATTTGTTGCACATACTTATTTTTAATGACCGTACTTTCTTTTTCCATGCGCTACTTTATGCATTTTACGAGAAAATTTTTTCCCATAATTTAAGTTTAGTTAACTGCAATTATTTGCAGTAAAATTTGAAAGTCCTGATTGCAATCTTTTTACACGTTCGTTTTGTTAGACGACCTTTAAATAACCATTCAATTAGAATAATATTCCTTTTGTTATGGTACTGTAGTGTTCTATATTTTCGTTTATATAAATAAATTAAACCAAGTGCGTATATTTTCAGACTATAACAAGTTATCTAAATGCTATTTCGTTTTAGCCTTACAATTAGTTTAGCATTTAATGTTACGATTATTATAAGGGCATTGATGTTTTAACAAGTTTGATGTGCGATTATTGGGTTGTCCGAAAAATTCGTTCGGTTTTTAGTTGTTGGTCATTTTTAGCAAGAGCAACCCTTTATTTTGGTCACCGAAAGTCGTATTTAATTTTGCATTATTATATTACGTCGATATTGAAACTAAGATTAAAAATCATCAAGCTGCTATTTAGATACCTTAGCGTTTTAATTTAGCTATTGCGGCAAGCTTAATCTTTCGTTGCATTTGCCATTCCATTTCTGGATTAATACTGATACTTCTAACGTTTCAGCTTCTCCATTGCCCTCTCCAAGTAAATCGCCAGCCAGGACTCCGTTGAACAGACAACCTTGCTGCGTAGCTTTGTACGATTTCGAGCCAGAAAATCCGGGAGAACTTGGATTCAAGGTGAGGAGTGTAATACAATTGAATATATTTAACCGATTCGGATAATCTATTGCTATGCCAATCGAACTGAATTAGACTTTATTGTTCTATCTTCATCTATATTTATTCCCAATATATTACGTGTTCCGCTGCATACCACGAATGTAATAGCATAAATTGAACGATTGTTTAACAGAGATTGTTTCGTAAATTTCGCAAGAACGATAGTCAGTGAATTCGAAGTCCATTCAAAGATAATGAATAATATAGATTCAGATTGAAATTGGAAGAAAAACAATGTTTAACGACGATATATTTTGCTTCCAGGAGAACGAGACAATTACTATTATCAAGAAGATCGACGAGAATTGGTACGAGGGTAGCTTGAATGGGCGCACGGGTTATTTCCCAGTAACTTACGTGTGCGTCGTAGTGCCATTACCTTAAGGGGACGCCGTGCGTTTCGAAACCAAAGACCCTGCATTCGTTCACCAACCTTTACCATGAGAATTATCTTACGCTCCGATTAGCCTAAAAATCTCTCTTTCAAGACTATTCTCTTATTGAAATCATTTACGTTCAAATTTCTCAAGCTCATTTGAAACGATGGATCCTAAAATTTTGCTGTATTTTACTTATTTCGTTTCTTTCATCCAATCCCCAAGAATAGTTCTATACGCATGTTAATGTACATATATAATGTTATAGTGTCTTGTATCGACGTAAGGACCTTCGTGCGCGCAGATACATATACATATATATGTATATATGTATATATATACATATATATACATATATATATACATATATATACATATATATACATATATATTGTATATACATATATATACATATATATATATATATATACATATATATTACACATGATTACACTACGATTAAGTATGAATACACAAGAATAGAAATACAGGAGGAACACACGCAAAAGTACACACTACATATACGTCATGAAGTACCTACGATGGCAGTCCACTGTTAAGGGCGGCCCTTTTCACACTTTCTGTGTCGTCTCATGTATCATCCGCAAAACATACTCCATTAGTTTCTTATCGAAGCTTAATTGCACAAAAGTATCGTGTCTGTCAAAATACTCTACATGTCAAATATTTTCCATTCATTCAATCAACAGTCGTATTATTCATACAGCAAACGTGGAAAGCGATCTTTCTTTTTAATTGATGTGATCATGATCTGCACGTTATCATGTTCCCGGTTGTCGTTTTTTTTACTGTTAGTTTAAGCGTTCGTAACACGCCACTATTGTTCGATTCTAATTTTTTTCTTGTATATTGTACATTCTTTCGTTGTATGTTTATTGTTTGTGTCTTGTTTTTTTTTTAATGCACGGTTATTGATATGCAAGAGGGGGAGAGAGAGAGAGACCTTCATCGAATCATGTCTGCCATTTTGCGTTGGTCCGCAGCGAAAACCGTATAATTCATATTATTATTAATACGTACTCGTACGCTGTATAGTGATTCGTTTCCATTCCCTTGTCGTTTTTGACATTTATCTCGTATCGTTTCTTCGTTATTTTAGATGACACCGTATAGAGATTAGAATTAGTTTAGGCGGTTCTCAATGTGGCGGCGAACCTCTTCCACGCAGTTGTCGATTATCGAAATGAAAAGTTGGAGATTATCTCGCGCGATTTTTTTTCCATTACGAGTACGCTTCGAGCCATGAACGAGGATTATTACAATATATGTATATATATATATGTATATGTATATATATCTATACATATGTATATATATGTATATATATGTATATATATGTATATATATACAATTGGCAACATGTATTTCTGTCACCGACGGTCCCGATTCATTTAATTAACGATCGTTAACTCTTTACCCCCTTCATGTTCTACTTCTTTCTTCTTTTTTTCTTTATTTTAGAAATTTAGAACTCTTCAAGCGAGATTTCCTAGCGAATGAACTCGTATTACCGATACTAAATTATATTTTCGAAGGAAAGTAGCCATTGAAGTTAGAGATCAGTGTATCTATTAATTGTTTTCCTGGTCGGACATTTTGATTCGCCCATTTCCCGGACATTGTACGAGAGTTCAAACGCCACAACAATGAAAGTAATTAAGGAACTTGGTTATTTGTTGCCACGTGGATTTTAGGTAAATCTTCAACAAAATATTTGCTAAGCATAATATTACATTATAATAATGTTAGAGTATATAACTTACTTATTATGGCGTATACATATATATGTATATATATATGTATATATCTATGGTGTCGATGACGGCGGCAACGGCGATGACTAACGACGGCGGCATTATTATTATTGATACTCGCATATTTTTCCATTTACTGTTAAAATGTTTACATGGTGGAAAATGTTCTTGGCCTTACCCTACATTCTGAACCGTTCCAATGACAGTTACGTATAGTTGGTATTTTGTGAATTTCGCGGCACCCCTAGAACAACGTTGCAACGCGAGTTTCTAATGACCGAGATATCCGTAATAAATTAAGGAGTTCTAAGTGTATCTACGAAATTGAAGGCTGTTGCACTATTAAATAGCTGGTTCTATTCATACTTAGTAACGTTGCAGTAGTCGTACACATTTTTTTTTCATTAATTGGTTGCGTTAGTGCGATCTCGTATTATATGTACGAAGTGTGAGCTGCTGTAATACTTTCCTGTTCCTGATACAAACAGCCATAGATACAGAGGAAAATTACAATTTGGAACGTTGTTCTGGCGCCGTTTAAAATAGTCAAGAGTGAAACTTACGGGTTGTTTTACCACGATAAAAAAAAAAACCAAAAGAATTGTTACAAATTATTGACTGGCGTATTTTCGAATACCACTACTACTGCTACCGTCATCAACGTTCAGTTATTGTAAAGAGGCAATACAAACAAGCAGAGAAGAAAAAAGCGAAAAGAATCACGGAAAGAGAGACGTTCTCATAATTTTACCTATTGTAATTATCGTGAGTCGCAAGAAAACTTTTTCCCGACGAAGAAAAATTTGAAGTGTTATCGATGTTGTGCAATATTAAAAGTTTAATACTTCACGCTGTTTAATCGGTTGTCACGATCGCTGGGCCAGTGTTTCTCAAAAGCACGATCGACGAATCATCGAGTCAGCTAACGTATTCATGTATTAATAAATTTCTTCGTTGGCACCGATGCGAGCGTTCAACGAACGTCCTTTTTTTGTCACTCTTTGTCGAGTAATTACGGGGAAATGAATCTCTCGTTCTAATGATATTGTCTTCAGCAGAGCGACGCGTCCACGAAGGAACGCATTCGTAGCGTCTTACGTGCCATACGCAGAAAAGGAAGAAGTAGACGAATTTCATAGTTTACCAAAAGGATGAAAAGGAAACAATGAGTTCGATCGTAGCTACCAGTTACAGGTTGTGATACCCCTATGTTCTTTCGTGCGTTAGTCGATGCTAGGAGTTTTGTCAATTAATATAAATACGAAAATCAGTGAGGCGTGAGTTTCAACTTCCAGCAGTTGTCGAGGGTGCGCAAATGATTAAAATACTATTAGGTACAAAGGGTGGATCGAGATTAACAAAAAAGGTTTGGGAGTCCTGTAGCTTACGTCCACGTGCAAACGATAGCAATATAAGTATCCTCTTGGAACGAGAGACATTTCACCGATTATCTTGCAATTTGAGAAACATTGTGCTGGTGTCTACGAACTGCGTTATAAAAGTGAGAAACAAAAGGAGGACAAATGGAGAAGTAGATGAGAAAGGAAAAAAGAGTATCATATGAAACTAAGACTCGTCGCGTAATATTTATATTTTCGCGTCTGTTTGCTCTCGCGAACCTTCATCCACCGGAGGTATTACGAACGGCGGTTTTAATGGAGAACAAGGAGGAACGAGATGAAACGATCTATGAATACTACGAAAAATTGGTATCTTACTCTATAAATGTTGGCTATTGTTAAATGTTGAATATTGTTCTGCGGAGGGTTTGCCTCCTTTTCGAACGCTGAAGCACGCTGCTTCGATTGCCCATTCGATTAATTATGACCTCGATCGTTTTTACTCGTTTTTAGCAATTGTATTAAATTATTACTGTTTCTTATTTTAATCTGTCCGTAGCGATAAGTGAGCTCCTTTCTTTTTACATAAGTACAAGCGTAAGTACGTTATATTATTCTTTATAGAAATGTATTATTTGCATTGTAGGTGGACGTATTGTTTTAGATAGTATGTATATTTTGCGTGCAGAATCAAAGAGAGAAAGAGACCAGTACTTTCGAAGGCACGAACTTTTTTCGAAGTGACAAGCTCTCCGCATTTTAATTGTAATCTAACTATTTCGGGGTTCGAACAGATATCGAATCTGCCCCCGCAAAGTCACTGGGCATCCTTGGTCTAGAAGAATCAAGTTACAGGCGCAATTTTTTTTCTACTCCTGTCTCTAGTATATGTTTGCTTGTTATTTCTCGTTTCTCTACAAAGCGAAGCTCGCTTTCTTTATTCGCGTTTCTCGTGATTCCAGTCCACTTATATTTTGTAAGCGTCAGAATGTCTTGGATCCATTGAGAAACACGAAGGAAAGCAAGTATATTCTTCCTTTACTTGCTAAAGCTGTCTTTTTTTTGCTGTTCGTTCTTTGTCTCTGATCTCGGTTTGTTCCTTCGTTCGATTATACTTGACGAAGTGCGAAGAGACGACCAGTGGATGCAACGCAGTGATACTTTCAGACAATACATTACAATTAATTACACTTGTATTAATAAATTAATCTATTATGATTATTGAACTTCGATCGAAAAGGAATATACGACATGTACTCGATTTCGGTCAATGCTAAATAATTATTATTACTAATTAAGAAATAAAGTGTGCTCTATGTCATGCTACGTTGTCTCTGGGATGAATTTAATCTATCCCTTCGAATATACTTCATAAAGCTTCTATAGAAACATGAATATTGAGATCCCTCATTTTGTTTATTCCTGGGATTTATTTATTTTATTTACAACAGTCGATATGAGGAAGATAATTACAAGTCTTTTTATTTGTTTGTTTTTTATATGAATCACGTATTTGTTGTTATTTTTGTTACTTCATTAGCAATTCGTACGGCCCAAATTCCCGGGGTAGCAACATTGTTTGCTAACACTTTATTGATATGTAAATGAGGGTCCGAAACGATTTTCGAGTATTATTAACTTAATTTTATGAATGAAAACATAAATAACTAAATTGTATTAAATTTATCGTCCCACTCTTTATAAAGTTGTGCTTGAAGTTATTGTATGTAGCTCTCATATTCCTGTTTTACCTACACGTAAAGTGGCCATATGCAGCTGGCCGTAATAACATTTCTAATTGTTTAATTGCTTATAACAAATGAACTTCACATGGAATAATCTTTACAAATGCCATTTTTTCAACTTGTCGGCGAGCTACAAGAATCATTACCAAAAGATATAAATTAAAACTACAGGTATAAGCTACCATCTCCAATAGGAGTCAACATTATTCCATGTGAAGTTCATTTGTTATAAACAATTAAACAATGAAAATTGTTATTAGAGTCAACTGCATAGAGTTACAGCAACAGGGTGTTTTTGATCGCGTAACTGACTCCATGCCCTTTCTTTTGAGACGTCGTTGAAAATCGGCCGTGCAGAAGCCAAGATAACATTTTTAAAAAATTTGTCGTTAATGATATGTGGAAAACCGGATATGTGGCGTCATCTTTCATTGTCGGTCTATTCCGCAGTTTTCCGCATCTGCCAAACCGAATTCCTCGATTACATCGTCACAGACGAGATATACGAATAGACAAGACATCTTATGGATTTTCGTGGCCCAACGTGACTGATATACCGACTCAGAAGAACACGTTGATTCGACAGTCCTCTGCACATGAACACTGATCACTTGAAGAACAATTATATTTACTGAAGTGGGGTTGGGGACAGGATTCACGAGATTGTGTGAATATATGTAAATCCTATGTGAGGGATCAGGAAAGCTATTTCTTGGGCAACGTTACGGTAGAAAAATTGAGCTGCCGTGCCTGGTCGCGCGATGCACTTCGGTTCGGCTCGAGTTGAGTCGCAATCACATCACGATGCATCGGGGCGATGAAATTGACATGAAATGCGTGTCACGTCAAGCGTCCCGCCTGTGGTGTCCCATCCCAAATAGTAAAGCCCAGTAGGTACAATCCTGGAATCGTACGTTCTGCTGAAAGTTGGTCATAACCAGTAGAAGTCCAGTCGGTACGACATTGGAGTCCTAGGTACTGCAAAAAGTTGGTCAGAAATAGTAGAAGTCCAGTCGGCACGACGCTGGAGTCGTAGGTCCAGATAAAGTTGGTCAGAAATAGTAAAAGTCCAGTAGGTACAACCCTACGATCGTACGTTCAGCTAAAAGTTGGTCAGAAACAGTAGAAGTCCAGTCGGCACGACGCTGAAGTCGTAGGTCCAGATAAAGTTGGTCAGAAATAGTAAAAGTCCAATAGGTACAACCCTATGATCGTACGTTCAGCTAAAAGTTGGTCAGAAACAGTAGAAGTCCAGTCGGCACGACCCTGGAGTCCTAGGTACTGCTAAAAGTTGGTCAGAAACAGTAGAAGTCCATTGGGATGACCCTGGGATAGTAGCTTTTACGGAAATAGTGATTCCACCGTGCGCAGCCGACGCGCCGGCGCGGCGCGGAGTGGGGAGGCTCGTGGAGTGGGGAGGGCCGTCGCGCGCCGCGCGCCCCGTCATTAGCAATTGAAGCGTCGCAGCGTAAGGTTGTTTATGTAGTTGAAGGCTAGCGACATACCTCACTCTATAGCACAATAGCACCTCGGTCCTTACTTTACCATCGTGTACACTTGATTATTAGCTTCTATTAACTGATACGCGTTTAACTAACAATCGTTCTACTATCGCAACAGTAATTAAACTTTAATGATTAAAATCTTTCTTGAGTCTCCTTTGCTGGACAAATGACCGATCATACAATTAAGGATGAGTCTTCGTCCGGCTTCGAAATTTTTTTTAATACGAGATTAACTAGTCGTTTGTTGTAACATCGCGTTAACTAACTTAATAGTTTGAACGGTTCTTCGAATCTTTATTATATTTTATTCAGTCACTTACACAATGCTTTTGCGACTTCGAATTCGATTCTGATTTTAGAACAGGTCTAGTCTTTTTGTTGCAGGTATAATGGATGCTTAGCTGGCAAAGAATAATATATTGAGGCTGTAGGAATGGAGTATTGAGCTACAATTACTGCGATCATAACAATCAGTTCGATGACATATGATGAAGGACTGGTAACATGTAACTTATTATCTTATTATAAGGTTTATGTATATCTCTTGTTATCTGGCGATTGGTTTTCGGCTCAAGTTCGTTTCCGTCGGTTGAAGGTTATTGAACTTTCATTATTGTAAATCGATCTCATCACTTACTTCTCTCAATTCGTATATCCACATTCGCTAAATAAAGAAAACATTTCAAATAGAACTTACAGTATTCGCGATTAAATCTAGAAAAATTAATTCTAAACGAAAAATAGAAATACGTTTACGTTTCGCTGCATTTCGGTTGCGATTTTTATTGTAGCTTCACTAATTGTTTTTACCAAACACTTTCATTATCTCTGTGACCTAGTCACAAGTACTGCCAAATTGTATTTTCGATGCAGGATTACACGCGTAGTTACGTACTTGTTACCATGCCCTAATAGTTTCGAATTTTCATTTCTACAAGCAGCTACGACAATTTATAAATAGGCGATATTTAGTCTTTACTAAGATCATGAACACCTTCAAAACTCTGACAAAGAGCACTCGCAGTATGCTTCTCATAAATCATTTGATTAGTCTTCTAGACAATTAATAATAATTAAATCTGATTAATAATACAGTAGTATCTTACTAAAGAAAAAAAGCAGTAATTCCTCAACAGACGTTTGACAGGATGAAAAAATAAGAAAGAGAAATAAAATCAAATATGTATTGCTTCAATTTCTAGTTCCTTTCCTCATTTACTAACGTGTACAGATTTACTTTCAGAAAATATTGATGACCGCGCGCAAGGCGGTTGGTAGAGTCAGTGTTTGCTCCGCCAAAGATCTTTTTATTGTTTTT
The DNA here is from genome assembly GCA_948146005.1 of Nomada fucata. NCBI lineage: Eukaryota > Metazoa > Arthropoda > Insecta > Hymenoptera > Apidae > Nomada > Nomada fucata. Next base: position 7,279,402 of record OX411275.1, on the reverse strand, counting down.
AGAGCGCAACCGCTCTTAATAATAATTAAACATAAATGACAGTAAAGAGACGCGAAATTAGAGTCAGTGTTTGCCCCGAAATAATACTCCCGCGAGATTAGAATCACTTTGTTTGCGAATCATATGTGTTCCATTAGAGTCAGTGTCCTGTTCGGCGAGTTCGGGCTTTCATCCATCAACCTGAGGAGTAAGTATCTCTTTATGTCTTAAATCTTGTATTCCAATAATCTTTGATAATTAACACATTCGAATAGTACTGAAAATACAAAGATTTTAATGTTGTCTGCCCTTCTTGAATGTTTCAGCAACTTCCATGGCTACGACGGCGACGAGCTTGACCGCGGCCCTGGTGGGACTGCAACCGGTGAGTGGCATGCTTTAAAGTTCCTCTGGTCACTCAATCATGTCGCAGGACGAAAGGTCCGAACCGACACGAGTGATTGGTTGTAATTACGTAGATTTTTCTGGCAAGCACTGTGACCATGGGTATATGGAAATATACTCATGAGTAGTAACTTGTATACTGTTTTATATTATATGAGGATAGGTCTTCTTGTACAACGCGTTTCAAATTAGTTTAAGAATTTTAAGAGCGAAATTTAGTATAAAATATATCGTTATGCATCTTTTTATAATAGAGTATTTAATTAAATACGTATAAACCGAATATTTAAATAGTTATTAATTATTAAATGAATATAAAGTCACGTCCAGTATCATACGTGCACTAGTTTGTAGTGGAGAAGTCGAATACCCTTCGACTTCGTTCATTTGTCAATGGCAATTAGTGCACAGTTGTAATAAAATGCATAACGATTGCTGTTAGTAAGAACGTAGTATTTCTTTTTTCTACTTTGATTAAATAGGGTACTTATATACCTCGTCGATTTGTTGGAACTATCGAATAATTTTATTATTCGATATCCATATTAGTCTTTATTATATAAAGATATCAGTAAATTCACTTCTTCCGTACAAGATATTGATTAAACCTGAATGTACAAGAAGAAAATACGCGAACGGGTAGATCTCGATATCAAGGCATTCTACTTTAAAACCAATCTTGCGTTTTAGAAGCTATGCTTTGATGACGGGAACACCCGAGGATGTTTCAATTTAATTCAAAGTATATTAAACTAGAGTCTTTGAATAATTTATCTAAATAAAGTAGAGTCATTGAATTTTGTCTTCAATAAAATAGAATCATATATTGATCTGGTACATATACAAATATATATTTAGCCCGTTAGAAAATCAGTATGACTTTATCATCTTTTTAGAGGAGGATTTCCAGGTTTAACCCTTTCCGTGTTCACTGCCCGGATCCCACTCACGTGCCCCGGTGCTACTTGGGTGGGAAAACGGTGGTAGAGCACGACGATATTTCTTTAGTTGATAAGCTATTGAATGATTTATTGTTGGCGACTGACAGTGCGTTTGGTGTATCGTGCGCGACGTAATATCCGCATTGTGTGTGTGGTTAGGCTGTGGATTTGCGTCGTTCCGTACTAAAATTTACCTACTATGACCAAGCTAAGATGCCCACTAATTTAAAAAGCAGGCATCATTTTCACTATTAATTGCACTAATAATCGAATATATTTATCAACTGCTACCAAGTACCTATTGTATGGGTGCTATTTAATTATTCTATTAAATATCAACCGCGGCGTGGTTTTTTCCACGCGAACGCAAAGATCCCAGCCACTGTCAGTCGATTTCAGAAAAATGGTACGTACCTTAGAGTGTGCAAGTTGTGCGACAACACTTGGGTGTCGGGGGCGTCCCGGGACGCCTCCCTAGTGTAGGCTTTTGCGCCCAAGTGTTTGACTGAGAACCGTGGAGTGTCGTGTGTTGGTGTGCCCGTTTGCCATTTTTTAAATATAGGTCTAGGTAGGATAGGTAGCATACTTTCTGGTGTGATTGATAGACGTAAGTAGGTAGGGCCGGGCAGGTTGACACAGTCTCTGATCGGGTAGGCACTATTTCGCGTGTTCAACCTGTTTCAGGAAATCTGATTTGAAAAGTCGACGGTGAAACTCTGGCGCGAACGAAAATGCGTTCGCCTCTGGCTTTGCCTATCGATTTTTCGAATCCTTCGCGGTCGTGGTCGCGATTTAGGCCTCGAAACGAACCGTTTTGCATTATGCTCGAGGCTGCACGTGTGAACGAAGAACGATTACAATTTTGATCGTAATCTTTGCGATTTTCCGTAATCACAATTTTTACGATTTTATTTGGTCGTGATTCGGCCGCGTGCGTTCCATTTATCTCCGCGATTTAAACTGTTTATTTCACATTTATAAGTTTTTCCTTGGTTTGCGATTAGAGCCTCGAGCCTAGGTTAAGTTTCAGCTGACCCTCGGGTCCAACGAAAAGAAGAGGCTATATGCCGAAGAGGCCCGACAAACTGTCGCTCAAGAGGGCAACTACTAATGGTTCTCCATTCTTTTTAAGAATGGGGAATCATTCTGTGTTATTACTTTGTCACAGTGCTTGCATTTTCATTTGTAGACATTTTATTTGTACTTGGCCGACGCACATTCCGGCCCAACGATACAGTCCTCCCAAAAATATCGCGTTGCTTTAGAGTTGCGTTAAATGCCACGCGGTTTTTAATTAGTGTTGCGAGCAAATGAAAATCGCGATTGATTAAGCGTTGAGCAACGATGTCGCGATTGTTCTTGCAATTTGGCCGTTCTTATTGATAGTTATATTGTAGTATTTTATAATATATTTTACGTATGAGAAAGTTTGTAGTGTTGCGGAAAGTATTTTCGCGTCTTGAGCCTTCAGCTAACTTTTCAGGGGATCTTCAATTTGCTTGTTTTTTTATATTGCAAATAACTTAATGTTTGCTTTCTATCGGTCTTAATAAATAGTGTTGCGAAATGATTGCACCGCGAGTTCCAGTTAGCGTTGCGTTGATTAAAGATCGCGTTTTTAATTAGAGTTGCGAATACCAGTCCCCAACTGCTTCCAATTGAAAGCCTGTTCCTGTGCCACCCTCGAGGGTGGCACATCATCGTCAGCCAAAGATCATGGCTGACCAATTCTTTGGCAATTCTTGTTGAATATGGTGTAATTTTTCTTTTCAGTTATTTTTCTTTGTGTTTAATTTATTACAAATTAAAAGCAGCTTCAATGACCGGGCTTGAGGATGTCACTAATCCAAAGCATGAGATTGTTACAGATTCACAGATGATCCCAAATGAATCAAATATAATATATTAAACAAATGGAAGTACAGACTTACTTAAAAGTGGAATATATACAACATAGATCTAGAAAGATTGTCAAGGACACGATTGAAAACTAAAAAATTAAAGAGCCAGCCTCGTCAATCCCGTTTGTGAGTTTAAGATTTTTATAATGCTTTACTAATTGCTTCCAGTTTGTCTTTGTTTCAGAAGCAGGAGAAAGGAATCAGCTAAAGAAGAGGATTGCTTAAAATTTGTATCATATGACCCCACTTTCACCCTGCCCCAACTCATGCCCCTGCCCCTGCCCCTGCACCTGTCCCTGCCCCTGCCCCTGCCCCTGTCCCTGCCCCTGCCCCTGCCCCTGCCCCTGCCCCTGCCCCTGCCCCTGTCCCTGTCACTGCCCCAGCCACTGCCACTGCCCTTTTAACTAATTATGGGTGTTAGACAAATAATTATGCAGGCTCAATTATAAATCGAACAATACTTTTAGCTCTTTATGTAGGTAGGTTTTGTTTGAACACGCAATCTTAGATCTTTATACAGGCAGGTTTTACACGAATTGAAATTATTAGACTTTTACTTAGGCAGGGTTTATGAAACTAAAAATTGGTTCAGTCTGTTCTAGGACACCATGGGCCACGAATTAATTCCCCCATTAATTATTCCATATTAAGTATCTGCATACTTATACCTGTATCAGTATGGGAAAGTATTAATTAGAGTCCTATGTAGGTAGGATATTATTGAAATTGTTCTTCCAATTGAACTCTTAAATGTTATACTAGGTAGGGTCATACTAGTTTTAAGTTAGATCTTTAGACAGGCAGGGCCCATTTGAATCTAATCTAGTATTTAATGAGGGAGGATTTATTTTTAAGCTGTATCATAGTCTTTAAGACAGCAGTGTTCACCACTGCACTAATATTTCGTTGTCTAGTTTTTAAGGTCATAGGATATATTTTTAAGAAAGTTTTATTTCAGGAAATTGGATCATCTTGCAAATTTTCTTTCAGGTTTTCTCCTGATATTCAATTTAGCTCGCGGTCGCGATTCTCCTAAGTACTCCTGTTGTTGTCGTATTTGTACTACGATCATTTAATGAACGTTCTACAAATTTACAATAATAGGAGATTTTTCTTCCTTAGAAATGATAGTAGATTTAGTTTTTGCGTAATTGGAGGGTGGAAGGGCCGTGGCTAGGGTGGGTCTCCAGGCGCAGTAACCTCCACGGGGTGAGACCTGGGCAATCAATTATTTACTGTATAATTATTAAACGTTTAAGAGACGTTTGATAATTATGTGGAAAATAATTCGAGCGAATTGGCTGCGCATTGCACTTTCCCCACTCATTCCCTTTTTTGCTTCAGTCCCTTTTTTCCTCCATTCCCTTTTCTGCTCGGAGGAGCGATGGATGGCTGCCCTGCAAGTCCATATAACCGTATTTGTTTATAATTTCTTTAAACAAATTGAGTTATCTCGCGTTCTACTGGGCCGATTTTAATCAACGATGTCTCAAATTGAAGCTCTTGATTCTAAGAACAATCTCGTTCTAGTTTAGAATAGCTCCTGTCTATAGTTACCGCGTAATTTTTAGGCAAACACTTGAATTGTTTATAACAATTGAACCGCTTATAGAAGATGGTTGAAATTACGCGGGTCTTTGCCATATTTGCAGTTCCTACTATGGTATCTCCATCTATAAAGAATGCTTGAAACTACTCGCGCTTTTATTTACCTTAAGTGTAGATTTGGTTGAGGCCCGAGTAGTTTCTTTGATGACTGTATAGGTGGCGATACTAATGAGTCCAGATAAAGCAGACATGTTGGTAGTTTTGGAGACTTAAATGTAGATGGCAGAACTAAAGGCCACTTTCTGTGTAGGTAATATAGGGATACGAGTGCTACGTAATTTGTACGCATCTGGTTAACCTAATAAAGTTTGATTATTTATGTCCCCCTTTGTAAAATTAAGCTAATAATGCTTGAGAATTGATTTGTACTGTCATTGACATATCAATAAAGTGTTAGCAAAGCATGCTCTAATATGTATACTAATATGTATACTATCTCTAACTTATGCATCACACTCTTTGTTGTCTCTTTATCGCACATCTATTATATATCTTTTCATTTCTTCTCTGTTTCATTTCAAGTTCCTAAGTTATTTTTGCGCTATTAATAAAAAGGCAGGTTAAGAATTACACATGCGCCACTCATCGGCATGAAGTAGCGCAGTAATCAAGACATGTCACTATATATGTAAACTCGGCCATGGGCTGTACAAGCCTAGGTCTTATTGAAAAAAAAAGAAAAAAAGTTTCATGGAGTTCTGTGTAGTTGGCGATACCATACAGGCAGTAGTTGTGTTCGTTTCCAGCACGTGTGTTATAAACTTGTTTAACGTGGTGAAATATTTTGCAAACTATTAACAGGATCATAAACGCCATGTAAGTATTGTATGAACGACTGATTTCCTTCAACTTTAAGTCTACGCTCGAAGTAATAACTTGCTTTCTAGTCAATTTCATCCATACGTGAGGTTATGTTACTGTAATAGTATTTCAAATGGCATGTATTTTTAATAAAATAAGACTTAACAATGATGCAATTCCCTTATCCAAATAGTACTTCTTCAAAATTGTTTATCTTCTTTCGGTTTATAGACGTGAGAAACGATGGCTAAGTCTTTGCGCAGTAAGTGGAGAAGAAAGTGCAGAGCAGTAAAAAGGGAACGTTATGGTGCAAAAGAATTAGATAGGTTGAAAAAGACACTGGGGGTGAATGAAAGCGGAACGACTGATATTGAAATGCCAGATATATCAGAAATTGCTACAGGTAATGTCGATTATTATACAAGATGTTATTTATTTATTATTGCAAAGTTAACTAACAGTTTTACATCTGTGAAGTTGTTGATGCCAAAACCATAAAAGAGAAAGGGAAAGCTAAGGAAGACAGTGAAGCAGAGGCTGAAGAAAGCATGGATATAGACAAGGGAGGTAGGGTATATAATAAGAAGACAATGCGAGACCAACATGGAAATTATCCAGTATGGATGAACAGACGAAAAATTGAGAAGTTCAAAAAAGGTAGAGCAAAGTCTCAGAAAGGCAGCACAAGGAGACAGAAAAGGTTGACTAGGAAACAGAAAAAAGTCACAAACTCGAATTAACGTTGCCGTTTTAATATGTCTATTTTAATTATTGCTTCACTCTTTTCTTCTTTTTGTAAGTAAAATTATGAAAATAAAGTTTATTATCGTAATAGATAATAAATAACATCTACATTATTGTTACTAAATAAATTAAAAAACCTCGAATTCCTTTTCGATTTTATTATAAAGCTGAATACAAATCATCACAAAAGTTATTTAAGTTACAGTTCCACTACATATCTAGCCTATCGTAAAAGGTGAAAATAATGGCAGTGATAGCATGATTTTTCTATTAATTTTCTTTCACGCATATTCCATCCGCGGGCAAAGCCCAATATTGTGGATACTCTGCATTACATCGAACTTAAATATTCAAAGAGCCACTGTTCATTGGCATCGCAGATCTGCAGCGTAATCGTAAACGATTTTCCAATTCTAAAACTCTATTCGTTAAATGCTGCATCTTCCTTGTCTCCAATTCGTATTCCCGCAATTTACTTCTCATTTCGTATATTTCCTGTTGCATGAGTTGCTGCAAAAAAATCAGGCAAAATGTACATTCTTAAATCAGTATATGATTCATGACATGTTAACAAATATGATTGTATTATACGCATACCACATTTTCGATGGCCCTTTTCATGTCGCTAATACTTCCAACAACTGATGCAACCTTGACGCTCATCTCCGTTGTATCTGTTTCCCTTTTCCTCCCCTTTGCAAATTGCTAAAAGCGCAAATATATTCTGTAGTACTATATAATTATTAAAATATTTAATGTATTTAATATATATATATATATACATACACAAGAAAAATCTCGCTTAGCGTTTATTCGTGCACCTTTCCCACAGCGACAAGTTAAAAGTTAAACAATTGGTAATGAAGTTAAAAGTTGCACAAATAAAATTGCAATTTACTAAAATCGTTCAATCATTAAAACTCCCGGCGAAACAATTCTTTTTTAAAAGTCGTAGAATAATCTTGCGAATAAACATTCGCAAAATCTGCTGTGTTTCACGAATCTACGTTAGCTCATGGATAGTCGCAACAATCGCAACGGAACTTTACAATAACAAGAAAATCACCCAGCGAGTGATATCCGCGTTTCTATCGTCGAGCGAGCGTATATCTTCTTTACAAGTCAAGTAACACACGGCCAGCCGTTGTCCACCGTACCTTTTCGAGCTTGGTCAGCCTTTTCAGGATAATCTCGTAGTCCTGATCGAGGTCACCGTCAGCCACCTCGTTCTCTGTATCTGCAAACAGAACTCTTTGATATCGCCGTTCAGCCTTCGGTCAGGATATTCTCGTATTTACACGAATCGTAATGGGAAACGAGGCCATAGACCCGCGATTACGAACCGTGTAGCACGATCGACGGACGTCTCGTTGCCACCTCCGGGAAATCGTGCTCCAGGTCTCGAGCCTCGAACGCCGTGCCTTCGGTGTCTGGAAATGAATACAGGTGTGATCAAGGCACGGGCAATCCGATTCGAGAACCGATCGGACCTTCGAGCTTGGAACGGAGTTCTTTTCCTTTCCGGTTTTATGCATGGCTGCGAAATATCGATACCGAGATCGCAGTATGCAATTTCCCCATTTATACATTGGCATTTCGTTTAAACTTAATGCACAGCTATTATACAAGTTTGAGAACGAAGACCACAACGAATAAATTTACTTAATTTTTACATCGATAACAGAGTTGCAGAGCGATTCTACTCTTTGAATGGTGCAATACCTTGACTATCCGTGTTCTATTCTCTTGACCACCGTCAGCCATTTTACCACCCATGCAGACCAAATCGTGCGTACTTTGTACGCGTATGAATGATATCGAAGTTCAAGAGCAATAGGTACGAGGGCGACCGAATTCTCTATAACGCAGCCGAAAAAAATCCGGTGGGATTTATTCTATTTAAAAAGTCTAAACGAAGAGCAGACCGTGGAAATTGAAGGTCATTCGAAAAATCATGTTCCTCGCTATCGTCGGAATGTAATATAGCGTTTCGTGAGCGGTATTCTGAATGACTCAAAAGCAACGATGTCTCTCCAGCTTCTCAATAGCATATTAGTCATTGTCGAGAAATCTCGAAAGCATATTCGTACGCTCAGGGCTGGTAAACTTTTTCCAACGATATTACTCACCGTTCTTTCGACATGATTGGCCGTCTTTCTGTAGCTGGAAACCGGGTCTGCAGTGGCACTCGTAGGTTCCGGGTAGGTTTCTGCAGAGCTGATCGCAGGGCTTCTCTGTCACGCATTCGTCGATGTCTGTAACGTTGGTGGACAAGTTATGCTAATTCGTGCAAATATTAATTGCACAAATCGCGACAGTAACGTGGCAACGACTGATCCATCGTGAGATCTTTCGGTTTCGGCGTGACGGTGTTGCGCAAAATTCGACCAAGTGCAACGTTATCTTCACGTTGACCCGTTGAATTTCTCGAATTGAGCGGGGGCATTTCAATGAATAAATAACCGAGAATTTAAATTGCTCGTTAAGTTGGCGAGTGAACGGGGACAACGAAAAAACAGACGGGGGCGAGCGGTGTACCGTTTTAAGTAACTTGTTCCTTGATTGAAGGAAGGAATTTTGTTTATATATAAAGCAATTGATAATATTCTAATACACGATTGCTTAGACGCACAAGATATTATTCTCTATGCACCCCAATTCACACCCGTTGTGTTACAAAACGTCACGCTACAATATTACGTATATTAATACAATCACTGCAACGCAACAGTGAAGATGGTCGTGCCAATAAATAATCATCGGTCGTAAATACAAACGTAAAGTCGGAGTTGAAGAATTTATTCAAAACTTTCCGGTATAAATCTAAACTCTCGGGTACGCGTATCTTGATAACAACTTATGCTCTGAACAAATCGAGTCCCATATTATCTTCAAGGATGTCTTTTTGTGGGGCGTGCCGAAACCCTTAGTAAAGTACTTCTCTTTCGTATCGACGACGGCGACGCGGCGTGCCAACACGTCTCACATCACCTGGATAATTAGAACGACCGCATAGCTTAATGAAATCGCTCGTAAATCTATCGAAAGCAGCTCAGCTGCTGGACACTACAATACGTCTGGTCAGATCAGTATTCGCGCAATGCTATCGGCTCGCGTATCGGTCTGCGTCAATTTAATTACGCCTAACGATCTCAGGTAGGGGGCCGTGTTTCTAACATGAATAACGATCGTTGATATTTTACGATTTAAGGGCGCTCGTTATTTGCATCGTTAGCTTCGTCGTGGTTCGTTTACCCTTTTATCAGTCTGTGAATTTTCAGGCCAACGCGCCGGGAACGCGCATATAACATTTCAGAATTGCGTGATTTGGAATTTTTCCGTGCGCAACGAGTGGGCGAAATTTCGCAACATTTGGATTTATAATTGATTATCTATATCGAGTTTCGATGTGATTGCGTTCGAAAGAATAGAGATATTTTGTTTATTGATTGATATTATAAGGTGCTGTATGTTGTATCGTGTAGAAATTCCGTCTCGAATTTAATTTCGGAGCTGCATCATTCGAGGAACAGAAGAACTCAATAAATTACATATTTAATGGTTCACATCAATTGGCGATATTGCATGATTGCTTGTCATACTATATATAACATTGGCCATAAATAAAATTGAAAAAATCATGGCGTGTTTGACCGAATAAGATATTGAGAGTTGGATTGACAATAAACACGAACAATGAGTGCTCCTTAAGAAGTTACTAGCTCAGGTTTATTTTATTAGTGTCTCCTTCGAACGCGATATTTTTTTCTTATATTCCTATGTGATTCGTTTAATGTGTGCTGTTTTGCCTGGTGTTTAACAAGATATATCGGTCTATAAAAAATTCAATAGTATGAATTCGATGTTAGAATGAAAGATATGAAAGGTATTACACGCGTAGCATTGATTAGTATTAGAAATGACAATTTGAAATCGATTTGCATTCGTATTAGACATTACCTGTCTGGCACAGATTGCCTGTAAATCCTTTGGGACACACACATCTACCCGGGGAATTGCATATACCGCCGTTTAAGCATGGCGAAGGACAGGTAGCTGAAAGGTAATTAAGTTAAGTGACAGATTACGTATCAGAAAATGTTATTAGCCAACGAGTGTTCCACGACACTCACAAAAGAATATTCTACGATATTTCATTCAAATAGAAACTAAATAAGTTACACTTCTGTCATTTTTCTAACATCGCTAAAACACTGAACCGTAGTCAACGATTGGATTCAAGTTTTTATTCCTTTTTTTTTTGTTAGTTTTTCTGACATATTTGAATTAACGCTTTGCACGCGCAATGAAAATGTCTATTTAATTTCTCATTGAATAGCAATGAAAGTTATGATTGTATCGTTTACTCACGTTTATTACACCCGAAACTTAAATGAGTAGCCTGAGTCCATCCAGGGCAGCATAAGAAAACGGACGGCGGATCAGATTTAATATGAAATACATTAAGGTACCTAAAAGAATTGTACTTCATAACGCGAAACCGTATTAAATTTGCATTAATTAAAACGTTTAATTGAATTGAAATAAATTCTATAGGTACTTTATATCTCTACACGAGCAATTAAGTATAGAAGCATTTTTGTTCTACGAAAAGTCACCGTTTACCTGATTTGTCCATTTCGATGATGATGATTAACAGGGCTGGGAACTGATTTGGTACAAACTCGTCGCCTGAAACACAAGATAAAATCTTTCACGCGACAACCAAATGAGCATCGTACAATTTTGTCACCGAATGATTCGAACATCGCGTGCATCAAAAGCGTTGCACGCAATGCTACCAATTTGTTATCGTTTCAGGATCAGTCCACCCCTTCGACAGATTTCTATTGAGCACGAGAATACTTTCGGCCTTACATTCGTTATTCAGATGTATGCCGCCCTTGCGCATCCATTGTTAACCGGCGACAAGATGAAATTAAATTAATGAATCGATCGTTTGGATAGCGATCGCAGCCAATCCGTTTCGATACACGCCTTCGTTTGCATCCTTTCGAGTCGAGATGGAAATGGAGATCGTTGTGTACGGAGAGGGCAAATTCAACGAACGCGTTTGAGCTTCGTCTCGATAACTGTACGTGTAACAGGCTTCGAAAGCGATACTTTTGCCAAGTCGTTAGAGATTATCCAGTACCTACCATTTTAAATTATCTTCCTCGATAGATTTTATGTATGCGCATCTATCATTACGTTGTACTGTATTTTTTGTTTTATTCTCGTCTCGTATCGATTGAATTATATTCTCAAATTAAATATTTAAAGCTTTCGGACACGAAGACCGTACGGATTGTTGTAACCACGCGTTGCAATCAGAATATTTCAATTTCGTTTCAATTCGAGTTATATTTGGCGGTATTAGTGTTCTTTGTGAAAACTTCTGTATTAATATTGCGAAGGTCTCACAGTTCTCTGTCAAAAGTTAAGAATTCCGTTTACCTATTGAAATCCAAGCTATCTTACGTTCTCAAGAAAGGATAATATTATGAAGACAGGTACGATGTTTAGTATTCAAATCGCTCCTTTCTCACGTAGAAGTTACATAAACGAGAGAAGACACGGCGCATCGGTTCATACATATATACTTTCTCATTGTCAGAGTACGATTTACTCTTGAAAGTTGGGAGGCGGTTCTTACTGCAATAATTTAGACTTCGGACAATTATACTATTTTCAACGTCACCCTCTCCAGTTAATCCGTTGCACCTACGAATTGTACAATTATTAGACAAATGCAAATTTCAACACCGCGGGAGGATAATATTTTCTCTTGAATATCAATTCGAGAAATTTCACATATTTTTGTTTGAAAAAATAGCACTCGAACAATGATCGACGTTGATTGCACACGGTTGCAATCACGCTGAAGGCGACCGAATGGCACTGTATATCGCACCTGTAAAATAAAAAATAAATACAACTATTACAAATACCTCGATTGGCGGCGACCCAATTTTCGCTGGCCTATTTTTGATCGTTACGTTCGACAGCAGCGACAGCAACCAACTTCCTCGACATTTCATACGACTGAAATTCCCACCCATTTAATTATTCTAACGCGTCGCTTTGACGCTAAAATTCTCCTCGCGTCTCAGGTGTTCAACAATGCCATCTGGAAATTATGCAGTCGAACACCCACACTAAAACGTTTCAGCCTACATAATCACGCAGTATCAATAAATATAACGAAACGTCAAGTCCCTCGCTGGCTATACATACATAATTACCGTCGACAAAGCAGTAACTTCAATAACGATACTATCAGAGCCTCAATTACATCCCCCTGTTACCTTCAACTTCATCTGCAACCCTTGCCACGTCCAAGGCACTCACCGCCAAGTTCACAACGGCGAATCGTTGGGAACAGTGGACACCCCGACAGTTACGTTCCTTAACGTCGAAGTCGCCGCTTTCTCCCGGCGGTTCAGCTTCTCGTGCAGAAATTACACAAACGAGAGGGGACACCGCGATATCTCGCGCACAGACGCGCAAGGATCGCGCAAAATTGAGTGACGAGAGGCGATCCACGTGGCGGAACCACTTCGTCATCGTCTGCCCGCGAGAAAATTGCTCCACGCCGTGTCGCTGTCATGTACGTTGAAACGCGACACGACGTATACTGTCGTAACAACGACTACGCGCCCCGTGTCACGGGCCATCGACTCTTCTTGTCCTGTGCACCATTTTGTTCGCTGCCAAGCGGTGCCAGAAGCGCGGAGAAATCGGCTAAACAGAGGGACCAGTCGATCGTGAAACGGTCTCGAAGCAGCGGAGGGCCGGGTAAGACGGAACTCGAAGGGGGACGTTGCTGTTCGAGAAACCGAGGAACGACGTTGTAAAAGTCTTACGATGTAATCAGAATAAGTTTCGCGACTTCTATTTGAAAGGAACACTGCACCGTCGTTTTGTTGCTTCTTAGAAGAAACAAAGTGAAAAAATGACGCATCTCGGGAGGCACTTAGTTCCGAAGACGTTTGGAAAAATTGCAATCGTGTTTTCATGTTCTGGCGGATTCATGTGGAGGAAAGGCGGAGCTCGTATCGATACCGTGATCAAATTTCTTTTCAGAAACAATACGATTTGTCTTCGACTTTAGTTCTACGCGAATTCTTAAGACATAGCTTAATGAAATCGCTCGTAAATCTATCGAAAGCAGCTCAGCTACACTACAATACGTCTGGTCAGATCAGTATTCGCGCAATGCTATCGTCTCGCGTATCGGTCTGCGTTAATTTAATTACGCCTAACGATCTCAAATAACGAGCGACTTTAGTTCTACGCGAATTCTTAAGACAATAATTAAGACGAAAAATTCTCAAGATATAATAATTAAGACAAAGCTGCTCGCGTAGCCAGACCTTGAATCGTAATTACGGGAAATAGAAGGGTGGCGTTTAGCTACGAAATTCTCACGCCCTTCAGATTTGACAGCTGCCCAAAACGAAACGTGGGTCTTTAACAACGTCAAGTCCGCTCGTGAAATCTGCCTGTTAGGGACGTGCCGTGTATTCGCGTATGGATTATTCATGCCAGAAAGGATCAAAGGGATTAGCGCGCCAGGTGATCCAAGTTAGTGAATCGCGCGTGTCCCGTCAGACATGTAGTCTGTCCGATGCTACCTCGTTCCCCTTCGGAGTGTTTCAGCGAGCGTAACCGCGAGTTCAACCTTCACCGTGATCGCCTACGTTCTATATTGCTTCCACATTGACAGAAGCGAGACCCTTTCTCGTGGAAACAACGAAATCCACGTTGCGGGTTCAAATGTGTTCTCAATTTTTTGACAGCGTATACACGGGGAGACAAGAAATGGTCGAGATTGTCCATCGTAACGAAACGCCTCTTCGATTTTGATTAATCCACGGCGTCGTTCGTTCAAGTCATCGATATTCCGAGATATTATTATAGCTAATATATTATGGATGCTTCTGAACGCCCACGTGAATAATACTGCGCTGAACTTCAGATGTCCCGATAGGTTCCCGAGCAACGTTTGACGACCGCGCCATATCGACGACAGCGGGGTCATTGTAATTCGCAAAAATCACTCCCTTTGCTGTCGTGACGCACACGCGTCAAATCGTTCCCAGAGCGTACCCCGGTCGTAGAAAAATCTCGTGGAACACGTTGCAACGAAGGTTCAGATACGGTTCGGAGGACATTCGCGTGGGAATACTGGTTCGGGTGCTTTGGTGGCCATACTGAACGTTGCGCGCTGATAACGTTCGATACGGTCGTTCTACGACATTGAACGAGAGAAACGAAGAGGCTGGACAAACTTTCGCGAACGGTTTGTATCACATTTCAGGATAGCATAGGCTACCTTCCTACCTGAGAAGGTAACAGGTAACGCTTCTGCCCGTTTCAAGCTTTAGGGTTCAGTCTAGTGCAAGTTATGTCATATTTTTTTTTTCCCGATATGTTTTGCAGTACACGGCTACGCGCATTCGAATAATTGACTTTTGGGGATCGATATTATAAGCCTTACAAAATTCAGCAAATATAATGTAACAACGATAACATTTGTCTGTTGATCATTTAGGTATCGTATTTTTGTCACCCTGATTTCTAGCACGTAATTGAAATTGCTTTGGAACGACAGTATCTTCATCGGATATTATATCATTGTAATTTCAATATATTCGAACCTAATTAATCAATATTTAAGTATCAATAGATAGTATCAAATCTCCGTTCTTAAATTAAAAACACGTTGATATTAACTATGAAATATAAATTGCGAAAACATGTATTCGAAAATCGTGGCATCGTTCAATTAAATAAAAAATACAAACGATATTAACGACATTACATAATAAACGGAATTGCGCTATTCTGTAACACAAAATATGTTATATCCAACCAATAATTTCGCCAATAAACAATACAATAATGAGAAAACGCCATCCGTAAATTGTTTCGCTTTTCATCGCGCAGACTTTAAGTTAGACAAGAACGAGGAATCCTAATGCGTTCTAAGAACTTTCTCCGTCAGCGAACCGGCCGCAAAGAGAGAGAAATAAGTTGAGAAAATGTACGAAGAAGTCGCGTGTAATAAAATTAACGTCGATTAGCGATGTGGAGCGAGCTAAGGTGCCGTCGCGTGATACCGCTCGCAAGCTTCTTCGAGGTGATAAATTTTCAATGAATTACCACAGCGAACGCTCGCGTGTCTGAGAATTCTCTTCAGAGGTACTTCCGAAAACTTAACGGTGATCTCACATGTTTTCTAGCTGCAGCAGCGAGTTATCATGGTCATTCGTTAACACTCCTACCATGGTGACTATCTGTTGCTCTGCGCGGGGATGTCCACGGTGATAGGTGAACGAGTCAAAGGTATCGAGAGGAAACCTTGGAGAAGGACACTTTGCTCCTTTTCCAAACGCTGGTATTTTTACTATTTTGCTCGTCATTTGGCAATACCGATAATTTTCATTATTTCTGTATGAATTATGTATCGGTATATATATCATTTTGTTATTATATATACATTATATGTACAAATGCTGTTTAACGCATACACATTGCGCCGTGACGAAACAAACCACGAACTTAGGATAAAGGCAACGTTTATTTCATTGTACAGCAAACGAGATCATCGATCCGGTCGATGCATCGTCCTCGCAAGAATAACGTAAGAAAGAACGCGGATAACACGTCGTGTACATAATCCACGGCAACGTCGACGCATACTTTACGCTGGTACCAATTAATCTCGCATCCCCGGTCGATTTCTAATTGAACCATAAATATTCCTTCTCACTTTCCCCGGTAATGCTCGTAAACAGCGGGCGTAATCACAGATACACGGGGCGAAGTTTCATCCAAGAAGCAGTACATTATCGCGACATGCCGGTAAACTGTCGTCGCACGATGTCGAGATCGTAACAACACGGTTTGCACGCTCGTTGTGATGTCGCCGACAGTAATAAACATCGCCGTTTCATTGCTCGATCTCGTGAACCGTACCGTCGTTATTTCTTTTGACGTCCGAACGGTAGCGCACCAGAGGAAGGCTCGATTGTTCGTTCTTCGGCGTTCCCCGAATATTAATACAAATATGCATCGCGCGCAGGAGCGTCGAGGCGAAATGTTTTTATAATATTCCTTTGCCAAACCCCGCGAAAGATTCAGCCCATTAAATCGATGTGCCCACCGAGTGAATAAAAGGAGCTCTTTTAATCGAGGCCACCTTTGATTCGAGTTCATTTATAAGTCGCCCAGCAGAGATGTATTCAGGCTGGATAGATGAATAACGAGCTCGACGCGTCCCGGCGATGTTGCCTTAATAGCGAAGCACTCTGCCCGTTCGACTTGCAAAAGGTTTGGCGCAATTTTATCGGCGATTTATTTCAAGCAAACATTCGTTTTCTCCGAAAAGCCAGGCCGCCCCTTAATACCCGGGTGGTTAATAGCTGGCGCTGCAATAATTCTGGCCACGCGTTCACCGCGAGGAGTGCGTGCGACGAAAAAATGGAGCAAAGCGGAACGAAGTATGCGTGACGACAGGCATGCAAATCCGTTGCAATTCCGAGGTGTCAATTAACATCGTGCAGAAGCGAAACGGAACGTATATGCGGGCACGGACGCCGTGGAAGAGCAACGTTCCTCGAGGAGACTGGCTTGTCAAGTGACGAGTAATGTTCCGACTACCAATTTTGCGGTACCCGAAGATGTTTCACTGAGGAAAGTTCTCCAGCGAATTGTGGTGGTCGTTTATTTTCATAGATAGGGATAGCAATATTGGAATCGTAAGCCGTAGATTTATAAGGAGCCGGAGACGATCGTCCGAGTAAATCTTTTTGTGATAGGAGTGCGAGTTAATAAATCGCAATTACCTGGTTGCTTGTACCGGAGTGGAGTTGCTAGCCTTGTTTTTGTAACGGTGGTTTTATATTAGTCCGACAGCGGTACAGGCTTGGGTTAGAGGTAGAAATGGTTACCACCATTGCTGTGCAAGTATGGAAATTCCTTGATACTGCAAATAATGGGGGCATCGGTGATTGAATGTACGCGTCGATACAAGTATGCCAATTGAATATGGTTTTAAAATAACAATTTGCTAAAGTTGACGAAAAATCCAATTACTCCAGCATGCGTATGTTCACAAATATTCTAGCACCACTCCATCACTCCAACATTTGCATTTTATTTTATTAATTCGCGTATGAAGCAGAATGAGCTATGTTTAAATTAATGTTTAAATAATTAAATCTGAAATGTTATTACTACTACAAGGAACGAATTGCCGACAGAAGTATCAATAATCGGAAACAAAAGAGAACTAAATTACACAAATAGAAAATCGTTGACAACCATCATGGCAATGCCTCAATAGTTTCTAAAATCGCTCATAAAAATTGTCATCGGGACAACGTACATGTTCGTTAAAAGATCCGTGCGTCCGTCAACGCAGTCCGAACAACAAATATTAAATTTTACAATGCAGCCTTCGCTCATGCTCCTCGCCTCGAAATGAAGTCGTCGCTGAAAATAACATTTTTTAACGCTCGTGTAAAAGTGCGCGCAGTAATGTCATCCTATTTGTATCGCGAATACCGAGGCGAAAGTCGGCCAACGTCATCGGAAAATAATTTTCATCGGACGAGCACATGTGGCCGAAATATTTTTACACAGCCTCTTCTCATCCTCCTCGCGGCACTCGCTTCGCTGCCACGACGATATTTTTTCTCCGTCAACTGTACGTTGCCGCGGTGCATAGCGATGGTCTATCATAAAAGCGAAAGGAGTTATTTTTGAGGCTGACAAATGGGTTCAGTCGCCTCAGTTGCATATTTTTCACTCGAGCCGCCGTCACTCGTTGCTCGCAGGCCCCTCTTCAACGCATCCCAAAGAAAGGGGAAGAGGAGGGTCTTTTTATCGGCCAGGCAAGTTTTAAGGATATCGAGCGCGGGGCTCGTTAGCGACTGAGTTTTGCCAGCCGCTTCCTTTTCCTTCGGGCATCACCCGATGCGACGACTAAACAATCTGTCACGTTGATTCGCGTTGTATATATTAACGAGAAGTGTGCGAAGCGCAAATGTTGAAGCCTCCTCCAAACAATCCCGGTTGAGTCATGCGCGAAACGTTGCGGGAACGACTTTCTCGGAAGTGTTTGTAAAAATTACTGATTTTTCAGCCGTTGAGAAACGTTGGACGGGTATGAATAACACTGACAGTGAAGTCGTAAAAGGGAAATCGTCTCACTTCGGCACCGTCTGCATGGTCTTTTATAATCTGGTCCAAGTTACATTTATAGTAGTGTTCTGTTATTAAAAATACGCACGGGTAATTTCATGCCGAGCCGATCAATTTTTGACGTCACCAGCGGCGATTTTGTTCTAAATGAAATACGCTGTGGTCCGTGCGAAATTACGGAGGGTTTAAGTCATCATTTTGCCGGGTTAGAATTTGTTCAGAAATTACGGGCCTTCGAAGTATGCAATTTTGACCATTTTGGCGAGAACGGGCTTCGCTCACGAATTTTTATCTCGGGTACTGTTTGTCCGATTGATCTGCACCTTGTTTGTCTTATTCGGAAAGGATTGGGCTATTGTAAAATAATTTTTCCAACCTCGATAACTAACTTCACAATGTTGGAAAATGTAAATAAATTCTTTTTTTGCGTCTTTTTCGTCGATTTCGAGTGATGTAAATTTTGAAAAAAATATCGTCGTATTCCCCGAAGTTTCCCCTTCAAAATAGGCCTTTCAGAACGATGGAGAAGTGAAAATTGCCGACGCAATGAGCTTGAAAATCACGAGTGATAATCCCGTTTCAGGTAGCCGAGTCGAAAAAGATGTATCGAAATGGATCTTCGATTGTTAAACAAGAAACACCAATCGATCAAACAACGGAATACACGCGTATGATATTTTTCGGTACTTCACTTGTACGTATCTAAAATTTCATTAATATCGAGAATTATCAATCCCTCGCGAGAGATTCCCTACGAACAGAAATGGAACTTGATATCAGATTGCGTTTGATGCTCTCCTATCCAGCTATGATTTCCATAAATTAGCAATGACTTCGATGGTATCGAGCTTTACCGTGTTTTCAACGACGCGATGGTACCCCTTACCTGCGATAGAGCATTATCCTAATCAGGGAGTCGCATGCCGTGGCTCGCGATCGATTCCGATGGTTTTTCGACACGAGATACGCGGCGTTTCAGCGTGCGCCGCGGGCAGGTATCGCGGATCTGCGAAGCTCCCAAATTGCAAAATTACTTGATGACTGGTTACCAACTCCCGGAGAAGTAATTACGCGCCTACGCAGTGCCAATAAGTGCTTCGCTACCGCTCATCATTCTCCACGGCGCGTCTCTGTCGTTTTATTCGCGTCTTGCCGCTTGCTGCGAGATCTCGTCACGACGATACAACTTTCTAATAGAAACGTGCAAACTTCGTGCCCTTGCGTCTCCTATTGGATGTTGGCTAAAAAATTTGCCGGCCCTTTCCATTCGCATTGCGCGACGCGATGTCTTCGATGAATTCGCAAGTTCGCAAACGAAACGAAACGCGATGAGTAAAATCGTGGAGAAAAATATTCATTGAGCGCAGCTTCTTCGAAATATGTATTGAGCATCAGATTTTCGTGAAATGTTGATTCGTCTTGCAATTTAATAAATGATGGCCAGATCTACGCACGAGGACGGCGACAATAACGAAAAGTCAACTTCCTGGGCAAATAAAGCAAACGAAATAAACTGCATAGTTAATTCTTTAGGGGAACATTCAATTGTGTAACCAAGACACGCTATCATTTTCGCCTATAGCCGATTACGTAATTGAAACATCGTTCTTCTGACCGCGCACCAGCGAAACCTGTACCCTGCACGATGAATGATGCAAGATTTTACTTGCATCGTGAATTATCGTCATACTCTTTCGAGTTACCGCGGCGATATATTGTCGATGCTGTCATGAATAAGTAGAATACGGCCAACCTTGCTCGGTGATATATTCGCCCCGACTTTTACGGCACTGCAAATTTTTCATCGCCATTCAACTATTATCAACTAAAATCTGAATACGTATCTCCGTCGTTCGTTAAGAACATACGTTACGCCGCGTCCTACGCGCGTTTCATATGTTTCAATTTGTTACGATTTCCGTGAGCGCTATTTCACGAAAGCGACATAAACAAGTTGGGCGTAGAAAAATGTCGAACGTATTTCACTTTCTCGCGAGTACGGCGCTTATTCACTTTCAAACAATTTCACCGGCAATAAACATTCAACGCCAACAGTTAATTGGACCGTACACATTACTCTAACACTTATGAAATCCTGCTGTTCGTAATGCCCTGGGCAGGTTTTGAAATGGTTAGTACTCAACGGAGCAATGCTTAACAACGTTCGCTAACGCGACGGTATCCAAATCGAACAGTTAATATTCAAAGATACAACAATATCGCGTGCAAAAATGTTCGCGTACCAGAATTGCATAACATGCACCCAAAGCGTGTCCAATAAAATATCAAAATCCATAATCGCGGTCGCGTTCTACGAAATTCCAGAAGTTCCTCCTCTCCGCATTTAAATAGCAAATACAAGTATGTATATAATAAAAAAAAAAAATCCATAAAAAGAATCTAGAACGAAACCAATTCAACAATAGAAACTACCAGCGGGGAAACGTTCGATTGTTGCTGAAACCGCAGCACGAAGCATCTCCTTTCCATCCACGACTGTTCTTTATCGTTCGCCAAAATAGGGGGTACCGTTCCACCGTCGAGGCGCTATTAATTTCCGCGGAAGCGGTGAACGCAAATCGCCAGGCGCGCCTCAGAATTATCATTTAATGCGGCACCGCAATAACGCGCGCCGATCGGGCAGGGAAGAAAAGGAATCGCCATGAATTATTCAAGCAATCGCGGGAACGCGAGGCAATAGCTCGGTATCGCGCGATCGATACCGCATCGTTCGAACACTTGGCAACGATAAGTCCATTTATGTCGGCCATAAACCGTCCCGGGGAATTTTCAAGAAGATCGCTGGGGAGGCGACCTTACAGGTCCTCGAATTCTTGTCGCGCGACCGAGCTGCCAGAGCCATTCTATTCTTTTTCCCTTCTCCACCTTCTTACTTGCAACGCCATTTACGACCGAATACGACCGGGCCGTCCGGTTCCGACCACGCGGCAGGCCGTCGTACACCTTCGACTCTACCTGCTACGTTCGCTCGTGGACCTGACCTCTTCACCGTGACCTATTACACGCGCGAAAAAGAGTCAACCTTTAATGGATTTGAACGGGACACCGACCGTCGCGTTTCCTAGTTGGCTTTATTATTTGTATTTTGTACTAGACGGGGTGGTGTACGTTTGGGACACTAATAAAACGGGTTTGTAATATAATATCATTTATTCTGTTGTTGTAAGAAAGTAGAATAGGTGAGGATTGGAGAGGTAACGTTGGGCGAGACTGAGAAGATGAATTATCTTAAATTGGATTTTTAAAGGGACGCGTCTATGCTTTGTGGATTTTTTTAACGAGAGGTTGTAAGCGCGACTCTCGTGAAATAATGTTCGCTGTAACACTTCGATTTTGCATTTACTTCCCATCGGTGTAGGTGAAAATATCAAAATCTGTGTAATTCCATTTCTGCGCGAGAATACTTTGAGCATCTTGTCCTCTTCCTCTCGTGCGTGCCAGCTGTTGTTGATCCCCGATAGATTTTGTGATCATCAGAGGAATCGATACGAAATGCCAGCACGTACGCGAAATTGTATGTTCGCAATTGGCCTTTGATCGGCGAACGTGCACCGGTCATAATGCAACGCGCCTTTTACAGATTCTCCCAGCCGTTGATTACGGGTTTATCGTGTCAATTTTGAAGCTCGAGAAACATTGAACTTTGCAAAGGCATTCGAGCGAAGAAATTTTCATTGCGGGAGAAATGTCACTCCACGATCACTGACAACAGACACACTCTTTTCCAAAAATGATAAATTCGTTTCTACCGTTCCCATTATCCGAGTGCTTTGAATACGTGATAATAGTGTACCAATTATTGTAATCGAATAATATACGTGCCATGAATTATTAGAAAAAAGACGTGGGCTATGTTAGTTTCAGTATTACTATTATCTATAATTGGAAGAAAGGGTAATTAAATAATTTCTCTGAAGCGTATAACTTTCTTGATGTTTAAAAAATACGTTGTTCAACCCCAACTCCAAAAGCCGATTTCGTCCTGGAAAACATTTACTGGCGGATGAATAAATATATTACCAATATTATTTGGAAAACTACCAAGCGCAAAAATTTCGCGAAAATCGTGCGTTTCGATGTTATCTCTCGTTATCAATTTTCCAAGGCAAGTAACGGTATGCTTGGAAAATTGTTGAACTTTCTCCCAATCAGTGGCATCGCAGTCTGGTTAGAGTACCGCCGCGTGTAGTGCAAGTTGAATGGCCGGTGCTGTTATGTTTATCTCGGTGCAGTTCGCGCAAACAGAACCGAAAAGAAAGTAAAAGGAAGTCCCTACAGAGCGTACGTGTAAAAGACGTGCTCTATTTGCGTCCGTGGAATGTCATTTCGCGTTCGTTGTTCCCTCTTTCTACTTGTTTTGTGGCGAGTCGGGACGCGGCGTCCACCCTGGAGGCATTTAAGACTCTCGCGATGTTCCATTAAGAGAAATGACTGAATCACTGGCGAATTTTTCTTTTTTAAAAGACAACGGCGCGCTTGGAAATCTTGGGCAGGCGTTTAAATCACGTCAAGTTACTTGCGAAAACACGGTCCTTAGGTCGCGATGTAGAGTAGCGATGGCAAAATGTATCCCTTGTCCCTTTCGGAGTTCCCATAAGACACTGTTATATTCGATATGCTGCTGCTTCAATAATATAATATATTATTACTTTAGCGTAGATTATCATTACCGCAGAATTCTTGTATATCGGACCTTAATGATTTATTATACGCGTGGTTCAATAAATTTCGATGCTCCAATCTATTAAAATTCCAGTATTGAAGTACCTCGAAATCCTTGGCGGCCCAACGCTCCAAAACTTTCACTACTTTCGTGTAATTAATTGTACATCTTTTCTACCCCTATGCTGCCATGATACTACAGAATTTTTCATACGCAATCGCTCTGCCGCTCGAACGGCACAATATTTTAAAGCTTCGCCATTCGAGTGACACAGTACGATGATATCCTTCTCTTCCGATACTTCAATGCTACTGCCGGGCCACCAAACTTACGTATTCCGGCAATTCAGAAACCCATCATTTTGGTACTCGAAAAGTGCGATGCAATAAACATTGAAACAATTCGCAAGGCGATAAAATATAATAACAGGACAGATAACAATCGTTTCCCTTGGACGCGACAAGGTATGACGAAATATGGAGCAGGGAATCGATAAGAACAATGTACGCTGCTTACTCTGACCTTGATTTGAATTCCCTCTCAAATGGGCCGTGCTAAAAGAAGACGTTGCCGCTCTCGGGCAGAATGCCACGCAAGGCAGAGACTTCCTCGAGATTGAAAGCTGAATCGCTGGAGGAGCGGTATTTGACATTTCGCTCGGCCCCGCCGAACCAGCCGTTCCCCCGGCGAAAAAGATTTGTTTTTCGTCGAACGAGAAGAAAGCGATCGCGGGACGTTTCGTTTTTAGACTTTAGCGAACGGTTTTCACGCACGTGCACGCGCAGTACTTTTTACGAGACGCGCACAGTGCCCGGGCATGACCGGCAATTGAATATGAAATATGCACGAAACGTGACCGCACGTGAATGGTTTTCGAACGTCGGAACTATGGCGAAAAGCTTTCCCCCCGATTGGATTTATAGTTCTATGTTGAAGGTTTTGCGCGTGCACGCGTGCACGGCAATAGCCGCGATACAAATTACGTGGGAAGTTATACATATTTGTGAACTGCGTTTCATAATTACCTGAGCGACATATTGTAGATACTTTGCGCCGCGTTTGAATCGTAAATAATTGTCGTCCACTGGCGTCAGGTGTACGCGTGAAACATTTGTATTACGTCAGTTACGTGCGCATGTTAGAGAAAAGAATAATCAAAGAAAAGGGTGGCTGTATCGTTAAACAGGAAATCAAGTAACACCTAGCCATGTGCTGTTTATATAAATTTACATCGTGGTTTGCACTATTTGCCGTGCGATGATAATGAGGATTGTCCCGACAAGTACGTATTTGTACTCTTGGATGTCTCACAATTACGGATGGTTGGAAATTATGCAGGCCAAAAGGTTTAGGATGTAATTGAAGCGAACAAAATCTTCCTACCTAAAAGTATCCTTTCGCTCGCCTTTGTTTGATTGGCAGAAAAATTGTACAATGAATAGAACAATAACGGGGGATCGTTCAGCGAGACACATGCGCACAGAAAAATCTGACCTGCTCCGTATATCACGGCAGTAAACCGATAGCAAGAATAAATCGATGCTGGAATCCGTTCTTTAGCATAAAGACCGAGCTATAAAATGCTCGATCGAGAGATCACTCGGCTCGTAGCATTTGAGCCGAGCAACGAGCGTTCGCATCGAAACCAAAATACAATCGCGCTGTAAATCCTGTCGGGCGTGTTTAGCAAACGTTGAAACGTAAGGATGAAAAGCAAGGGAGGAAGTGGACGCAATCGGATACTATCACCTCGTGAATCGCCGGCCTGCAGAATTTATTTCGCATGGGAAGCCGTAAAGCGGGCGAAACTGGTGGCGGAATTCAATAGATAAGGTACCATTATCGTCTGGACGCTATTTATTTCCACCGATCATACACCCGGCAAACGATCGCGTGGAAAATCTAAAGCGTTTTTAAGATCCCGCAAGACTTTAACGCATCGGTCGTGCATAACGATATTTGTTTATTCGTATCTTTCATGCTTAGACAAACTGATATTTTAAATGTAGAAACGCATATTTCGGCAACTACAATATTGCTACATTAATAAACCGAATGGTAAAACGTAAAACATACTTGAAATTATTTGCGAAATCAGGGCGGCAGAGGAAAAGCATTATATTGAATTTATTTCTAATATTAGTAGGATTATCCCCTTCGCGAATACCTAATCAATTTCTTATCGAATCAATTGATCCAAGTAAAAGAACCGTGGAAATCAAATATTATGCAACCGCACAAATATCATTTGAAAAACTGAATGCCAATAAAATACTTCCACGCATCCTTATATTCTTTCGATATTGGACAGGCTCTTGCTTATTTTCTGTTCGAACCATCCATTTTATACAATGCTTGCTAACACCGTTTAAACAAACAAACGTCCATACGACTGTTTGGGTATTCCTCCTTCCCACGAAGCGTACCAAAGAACGACACGGATATAACCCTTGCGGGCGGTTCCATTTGGCGATCTGCCTGGTGCATCTGTTAGCAAAACTAACCGACTCGGCTGTTTCGGAGTGTTTCGAATATTTGGTAATTAATTGTCTCTGTTCGTAACAGGACCGGGCCTCGACGTATGCCAAAGAAATCGGAGCAGTGATAAAAGTTAATGGAACGTCAGCCGGATAGTAAATTCGCGAAACGCTCGCGATCCAGTTTTTGCCACGCGTTGGCATGAAAGGGGTATGTGTCGCTATACGTTTTTTACGCGAGGAATAAGCGTTACATAAATCGCAAGTCTGTTTGAAATTTGTCACTTGCTCTATCAATTATATCACGATAAGAGGGGATCGACTTTTTCATTGAACATACGACGACACTGTAGATTTCATTTCTCTAATCCAATAAGGAATGAAACTTCGAACTTCGAACACGAGAAACACGTTTAACATTCTTCCGCGTGGAGGACTTTCGTTTCTAGCGGAAAGCGATCCACCACTGTTCCTCAATTTTTTTTCTTTCACAATTGTACGCCGGACAAAGTGTTATCAGTTTACTCCGTGATATAAATCGTACAAATAACTAATCAATACCAATTAAAATATCTCATTCGCATTTCTCTGGTTTAGATCCTGCGATATTAACCAGCCTCGCGATTCTTTCAAAATAACTTTGAAAAAGCACGTATGCCTCGCGGAATAGCTGTGTATCGTATCTTTCTTTCTCGTCGATCGCGAGATATATAAAGCGACGCGACTCTCAGCGCGTTCCCGACTCAAAGGAGAAAGGTGGCGTGAATTTCTAGCAGCATAGGCGACATTCGGGATTCAGAATTGGCGTACGAAGCGTGCGGCGAACAGCTGGCAGGATACGCGTGTCAAGGTGGATAGCAACCTATTTGGCACCGCTCACATATTTGTTTGTTTAACCGCGGTTCAATAACCATGCCGACTATCAATCTCTTCGCCACGAAAGTAACCGCGGATGGAATGTGGCCGTTGCAGATTATGGGGTAACGATTATGAAACTGCAAAAGGCGCGGATATACGTGACGAATGTACGCTGTTGGCCATTAACTTGCAGTTTTCGGACTTGCAGATCGTTTTCTGTATTTTGTTTAACGAGCAACCACAATGGAACAGAGAAAGGGCAGCGCGATGGAGCGACCGCGATAGATAAACATTTCCTTTCGAAATTTAACAGCGTATTGTCGAACGCCGGTGCGAGATTAGCGCCAGCAATAAGCAGCTTTCGATAGACATACCTTTTGAAGATTCCCTTTCAACCATGTCCGCTCGTTTTTTTTCGTCGCGAGTACAATATCGGAAACCGGTAATTACGTTGATACAGAAAGACCGTCCAGAATCGGGGGACCAAACAAATGTGCCCGTAGTCCGAGCAACAACGCGAATATAATAGCCGCATCTATTTCCACGGGACGCGGGCCATTTGTCGATCGATCAATCTGCGTAACGTGTAACTAATGATAACGCAATACCGTGGATAATGGACAGTGTAAACGACTGCGCGTCACGCGTTTCAAGACGAGGCACGGTTGGAATTATTATCTGGGGTACCTGGAACTGATTATACATACATGTTCATTATTCATGCACCTTCTTATCGGCATCCATCGATCATCCGTGTAAAATGACCGAAGCTGCGAGCGATAGTTTTACGAAGCATTAGTGGAACCATTTGCGGAGGATATTCTGACAGGTAGCGTTCGTTCACCGTTTGGCAGGTTCTATTGGCCAATCGATTATTCAACAGGGCAATGCACCTTTGAAAAGGAACTTCTATTATGGATAAACGAGCAACTCGATGCACGATACACCCGTTCCCTTAGCCGCCGATATTTCGCTGAAGCTTTACTCGTAGTTTATTGCGAAAAGCCCCCAAAGAAGAGAAAGAAGAAAGACGAAGTGCTAATTGGGACTATAAACGGAAGGGTTGCCAACGCGGTAACACAGGAATATCCTTGACGTTGAAATTAGAATCTCGGGTACTTCACCTCGGTCTGAGCATCGTGAATCCAATAAGTACCACGGAATATATCTAAACGGTGTCCGGCACGCGTCGAAACGCTACGCGAACATCGAATCGAGTTTATCGGCTGGCCAAGCGAGCAGATCGATCCGCCCGACCTCGAATTCCTCTCCTGCATTCTCGATCAAGCTACCGTCAGGTTACGCTATCGTACGCCGCGTCTGAATCGCGTTTTAACTGTCATTATTGCCCGTGTCGATAAAAAGTTCGGCCCGACGCGACGCGACGCGACGCGACGTCCGATCTATCGTTTTCCATCGTCGCCCGGAGCCGTTTCGTCGCTCCTCTGTGCAGATTCACGAGGGTCCTTTAACCCCTGTTGGTCTCGCGGCAGCTCGACGGAGAGGATCGATCGGGGCATGCGAACACGGTGACAGGGAGAAGGAACGGAAGAACGGCGAGGCGGTGGGCGCGCGTGAAATTATCGCGTTCGAGTTAAACAGCGACGAGGGATCTCGCCAGAGCAAACGCTTCTTTGGTTTCTTTTGGCTTCTTTGCTCTTGTGCAAGAAGAGCGTTTTATCGCGCGGACAACGGTGGCCCACGATAATGTGCAACTGATACACTGGGAACGCCCGCGGCATTTCGCCTCGACGAACAGTCATTGAAATTGCGCGAAACGATCCGGATGCTGTTGCGCGATTAAGCACGGGAAGACGAAGGGAAATCGCGACAGCGTTCGACAATTTGGACAATTTTTCAATGGATCGCAATTTTGGCTTAGACGAAATTTGGAGTCCCGTTGTTGGGTAGTCGCACAGTATTTATTTGGAGAGTATTGTTGGAGTTCAACAGTGTCGCGAATAATAGCGTGAGGGAAACACGATTGTTCGGAAGGGTGAATTTATGCTAATTTGCAATTGTGTCACGGCGATAGCTGGACGAACGTTGCTTTGGAATGACACGCGTTGAACGTTGTTGTGAGGAATGTATAAGCAGCCTGTAGAACACGGTAAAGGATTCCCGGAACTTTCGAAATGTACTTCCTTCGACGCCACGTTTGCAACAATTTGTTTTCGGACAATTTAAGGTAGCTCGTCATATATTAGCCGCGGCGCGTCATTCGCCGGTTTCAGACCTGTACTTTGTAACACTTTTACGGGACTTTATATTGAAAAACACCATTATTCTTTAATTTAATAGACACCACTGAAAGTGCAATTTTCTTTATTTAAGCATTAAGGGGACCGTTTATGATTGCATGCCCCCCCTAATATGGTTAATTCTCATCGCACAGTTTCGAGAACCTTCTGCCATGAGTTGGTAATTTGAATATATTATTTCTTCAAAGGAATGCCGACTCCATCGCAATGAGTACGTATGTGCCGTCCTGCAATCGTGTGCTGTACGCTTCAATCTTCACCCCGCTACATCTTTCGTCTCCAATTTGCGAATTATTCTTCGAAAATCATTGCTCGCTATATTCTTGTTGAAAAGAACGATTTTTGTTCACTAGAAAACAGCATTAGAAGATCATGTAGAATTTTGTCCTGTCCAATAATTAATTTCGTAAGCTTAGTCAACTCGTTCCACGCGACTCTTTGTACAAATGTTTCACATTAATATCAAAGTACGAATTGACACGTTTGCCAATCTTACGTTTATTTATAATAATACATCTGCTATCCACCATCTGGATTTCGTATATCTCAGCGTAGGTATTACACAGCGTAGCAGAGGTATAATTAAAAACGAGAATTATAAATTTCTCCTACGCGAAGTACCATAATTCAGCTCTATCGCTACAATCATTAATTCAGTAGTCAAGGTTGCACCAGTTCCTGTTAAGCGAAATCACACGCTAAATCACTTTCGAGCTGACCTCAAAAAGAACCATTATGGTCACGAGCGCAACGCGCATTCTCCCATTAAGCGACCCTCAATCTACCAAAAAGTCGAGCTGGTAGTATCACTGACGCAACGTTAATGACTATAACGACGATAATGATCGCGTCGCTAAAGCGAAATTGTTCCCCTCGCCCTGACGATCAAATTATTTCTTCTCCTTTAATCTCCCAGCTTGCTATTTCTGCTGAATAGGAGCAACGCGGAAAAATAGAAAACGAGAGTGCGATATTCCATCTACGAACTGTTCCCTCTACAGTCTCATAGATCGCATCGAATAAAACA
Organism: Nomada fucata; assembly: GCA_948146005.1. NCBI lineage: Eukaryota > Metazoa > Arthropoda > Insecta > Hymenoptera > Apidae > Nomada > Nomada fucata. The sequence goes on along the minus strand of OX411275.1, from coordinate 7,249,503 downwards.
TTAAATTTCATCAAGATTCCCAATAATTTCAGTGTCAGCTCCAAATTTAACAATTCGACGTATTTCAATTAACAGAAACCCTTCGATTTTTAACGTCGACTCGTCACTCGTTCTCTGAAAATTGCCAGCACGTCCTGTCCCGTTTCGCGACTCCGAACTTTTAACCGTCTGCCCGGACTTCACCTGTCGTAGAAATCGGTCGATTATCTTGGATAATGGACCATCTCCCGTTCACCGTCGCAAACGGATGTTTCTCACCGGCTACGTTGTCTGTTATGCACGAGCAATCGCGCCGCTTAATTGGCGTCCCTCAGTTTCGCCTCTATACGGCACGAAAGTAATATTATCGTGTGGAAACCTTTAAGGCTGGCCGAAGGGGAACCGACGTCGCGTCGTCGCGCACCAACAATCCCAATAATTGCACGTGACAGAGGGACGCGTTACGCGCGAGATAATTAATCGGCCGATTAATTAAGAGGCCCGTTCAACGGTGATCGTCGATCCTTTTGGCGGAAGGTTCGCTCGCCGCGATCCATGCATCATCGCATGAAAGCGACTCGGCGACCTTCTTTCCGATTCATTTTGCAGATTTGAACGGAGGTAAAAGTTCACGGGTGTGTACGGCTCACGAATGTACGGGGAAAAGATAATGATACGGAGGAAGGGTGGCGGTTAACGACACTTGATTTGTCATTGTTAAAAGGGTCTTTCAATGATAGTTGGTGAATCGGTTCTAGATTCAAGTCTATGACCGCAATTCTTCCGTTATTATGCACACGCGACGCGATAAGCTGGACCGTTTTACGTATTTTCGTGGTAATTTTCAGTTTGTCCGAGGAGGCCGTATTTGTTTAGTTTAGTTAATTTTCGAGTCGCTGAAAAGTATGTTCGCTTTCGTTTGTCGCGATCATTTTTTTCGTCGAGCATTCGCGTTCATTTTGTGTGCCGCGATATTCGTATTTTTCTTAGGCGACACTTTTAAATGTACATTGTACGTACACTGTGGAATGAAATTCACGAGAGCACGTGATACGTGAACGTATATATTTTTCAGCGACTGCGTCGAGGCGACCTTCGGTTTTCTCGCGCGAAGCACGATTCCTGGCTATATTGAATATTTCAGATCGGCTCCAAATATTCTATTCCACGTATCTTTGTAGGGTAATTTATGTCGCAGCAACTGCACCGTCGTCCTCGGTAAAAAGAAGTGGGGAACGAGTACCATCCGAATGCTCTACAAACGGATAAGCGTAGTCAAAAATCGACTACTCTGCGCGAACGTTGAAAAACGTGTAACTTTCGACCATCGGCGTATGTAATCCAGCGAAAGAATCACTGAAGGGTCAATTAAAGCGGAAGACACATCACTTTTTGCCCGACTTTACAGCAGATACAATTCCACAACTGTATTTTGCAAATCTGATCTCAATTCGTTAAGTAATTTCACCCTCTTGCCATCCTGCTCCAACCAACCTGTTTATTTTATTTCGTCGCCCGCAGTGAATTCACAACCGCGACCTTTCTTTATTCGCAAGAAATCAATGGAAATCCTTCCAAGCCTAACAAATTCGGGCACACGGGGTCAACGGGGCACGCCGTTTTTACGCTGTCCCCTAAGTGAGGCAATAGATCGGCCCGTTAAAGCTCGAAGGAAAAATCTGGAACAAATCCTCGCAACGGCACTAACAACCCAGCACTAAAAGTCCAAGAAAGATTACGGTCCGGCACAATAAATTATCGTTCCACGGTGTAATTCCAACGAGGCGCGCGGCGAACCCCGCTCGTCGACTCATTTAAACGCGTGAGTTGCGCTTTGTCCAGTAGATCGTAAAGTTTTCCGCTCGAATTTAACTTCGATTCACCTCGCCTCGACACCTACATACACGCGTTCCTGTGCTCGAAGGTGGCGATACGAGTCGAAACGTTCCGCACGACGCAGGAAGGTGGGTGAAGGAGGCCTTTCGAGCAGGACGCAACGTGGATCGGCGAGGAAAATTGATTTCCCTCGATCGAACGTCGCGAGAAAGTTTACCGCGCCGTTTAGACGTGGCTTTCGTTTCTTCTGACGCACGCGACCCTGTGCCGGATATTTTATTACGCGATTCGATGAAATGTGCTTCCTGATGCGATTGGTACTCGACGTACGCGTACACGGTTTCCTAGCAGCGGACGCGAAATTCGATTTGCATCCACACCGTCCAAGTTAATTCTGTTTTAGTACGGAAACGGAGGAAGCGGACGATAGACTTCCCTTTACCGTGTCGGCGAACAGTGAACTGTACTTTGGCTGGTGAAATAGCCGAGCGGTTATTAGATTTTCGATTAGAATCGAACGATAGATCTGTTAATCTTTATTGTTCGGTTATTGTGTTTCATGGGCTGTTGTGCGAGAAACGATTGGTTCGACGAGTTATCGACGCAGTGATCGCAAAGGGATCTCCTTTTGATCTTATCGAATTGTTGGAGCATCGTTATGCAGCAAGGCGAAGCGAGGGCAACTGGAATGATTCGTTTCTTGTTAGTTATTACCCTCGACGGACCTGATAACGGTGCGAAATAATTGAACTCGAGTCGTCGGTACCTCCGACAGCGATGTCTACGTTTCTCGCTTTGGTCGTTCGATATAAAAAAAATTGACTATCAACTACAAATCAGATTGCTTCCACGAATATTTTACATAAGAAACAAATACGATGGTAATATCCGTTTATATCAACTAAAAACATATGAACATCGTAAAGCACTGTAAATAAAAATTCCTTCCGTTACTACTCAAAGAATTTATAACTTTTGCCCCATAATAATTTTTCCTCGAATCATCCTGTGCTAAATTCTCTGCTACAGCAAACAATTTCGTGGTGCCATCGCGATTTCATCAAACAATTATTTCCAAAAGCACCATACATTTGAATGAGAAGGCGACAAGCCAGCGGGCAATATAAAAGAAATTCCGCAGGGAGTTGGTCCATATTTTCCGAATCTGTTACCTACATCACACTAACGATATCACTCCACACGGGACAGAGTAGTTATCAATGCTCTCGCTCACCCAGTGTGATGCCTAGTGTAGGTCGACGGTGTGGTCGCGAGACGCTGGTAACCCTGAGTGACGGTTTCCCGTGACTGGTGACGATGATTGTTATGATAACCAGCATAAGCGATGGTCCTAGTGCCGCTGTACTCCGCGACCGCAACGGCGTTGAATTTCTCCGGCCTCGAGGTTCGTTGATCATGAACGCACTGCTCCACGTGATGTCTGGACGCGCCGCTCTGCGGTGGTGCCATCGTCGAGGTCGATCTCTCGGTGAACACATCGTTTCTCCTCCAACTGATCCCAGTGTTCTGCTGGAAACTCCGTCCGTGACGATCGTGGTGTGCACGAGCGAGCCTCTCGTGGAACAGGACCGGCCAGAGGAGTCTGTGACTGTTCAACTCGCGACGATCACCGGCCGCGTGTTCAACCGAGCCGATCGCGAACGGAAGAACGAGGATCAGGCAAGCGAGCACGATTTTCCACCCGAAGGCCATGATTGCACCACCCTCTGAACGATTGTTCGAACGTTTACTATGGGGCAAGAGACACGGCGAACGATCACATTCTCGATTCTTTTCGCGGTGACTATGCTCGAACCGCAGCGCTGAAAGCGTCGAACAGGCTCGATGGACACCCGGTGCGAAATCGTTCGAAGGCAACCGAGAGCACTACTGAACGAGCCACACGGAGTAGGCCCCACGTGCTTGAGCCGCCCGTACCAACCCCACCATTCTTCTTTCTGTCTCTCTTTCTCACCGTTTCCTCATTCCGCCCCTCGGCCTCCTTCGCCGCCGGCTCACGTTCCTTTCTTCTTCGCGCGCCAGGCATCTTTCTCCGTTCTGCCTTGTCCTCTCCCTTTTTTACCTGTCTGCTCTCCTGATACACCGCCAGCCACTCGGCTAACCACCTACATATCCTAGCGGGCGTTCGACGAGAACGCTTTCAGGAGGACAGAGAGACAACGGCGTCGCCCGTTCCCCGGGATAGATGGGCCGACGGTCAGGACCGATTGCGAAACTGGAAGGGTACGCGGGTCGCGATACAATTTTTGCCTCTTTCCTCTCTGTTGATTCATACCTGGGACCTTTATCCATCGGCGATCATCGCGAACCTATGCAGGCACTATCGCGAGTAATAGGCACGTACGTATTCGTACATAGTTACGATATGAGTTAATTAATAATCTTTTTCGGTGTTTGTCCTGTTATTGAAGATTCTCGGGTTGGTATGAGGTCGTGGAGGAAAAATCAGTTTGAGATAACGGTGCGCCGAGGTGATAAAACTAATTTAAACAGGCGAAGCATATCGGTGGTTTACATTTGCCGTCAATATTAACATTATCGATGGCGCAGACCGATGCATCGATGGATAAACCATTTTCAAGATATTCTTGAAGCGAATCGACAGAGTTTAGAACGTTACACTTATTTGGTTCTCCGATGCAGGTAAGCAGAATGCAGCGGTGCGGTACCTTTCCCTTTAATTAAGTATAACGGAAATCGAATACGACGGATTATTTATAATTGTTTATCCTGCGCCATCTGGATCGAGAATAGGTATGGTTCGGTCAATAATAAATACTGCCAATAATTGATGTCGTAACGAACACGGTACTTCCGGGGGTATATTTAACGCACATTATGCTACACTAATATTGGGCCATCGATTTTACATCAATCCTAACGTGCATACCTTGCCTGACCGTTTTCTCTTCTGAACCTCCTTCAATACGCGTTGCCATACGAAAACGTTCGATAAATCAAGCGGCTCCTTCAGCTCCGTTTCCTCAAATGCAAACGTCTGAGGGAGAAACGAACCGAGCGATTGAATTTCGCAACGGGGGTTATTGCGTTCGCCCGTTTCAGTTGTCTGCGCGTGATAGATTTCGTCGAGCAGCCAAGAACGCTGTTAGGAGTTTCTCTGTTTACGAGCCGTAAACGTTGGTACCGCGTGTAAAGGGTGTCACGGTTTCTCGCGAGACAAACGCATGTAGGTCGTGAGTCACACGGTCCCGTAGATCTGTGCGGGTGCACAATTGATCGAAATTACGGGGGCGAAGAAAAGTGCGATCGGCCGTGGCGACGGGCGTAACCGGGAGCGTGTTACCCGATCGAATTTGCATCCGTGATAATAATAATGGAACAGAAAGTAAGGGAGACGCGGGCGCTCGTGGTATACCGCGTTTACACGCGCAATTACGCCGCGGTAATGAGTAGATGCCTGATAATGTGGCGCACGTAGGAGACAATGCCCGCGGCGGTGCTTGTAATTACCTGTGATTTAATGTCGAGCACGTCGAGCCATTGTCTGTCTGCCGATCTTTTACCTGTTAGCCTTCTCTACCTGCTTCTGAGAGCACCTACTTGTGAACGTTCGAACGAGTACAGGTTCGATGCTCTCTGTTCGGAACGGTGGATCGTTTTTCGGTTGGAAAATTAAACATTGCTGGATAGTTTTAGATGTTTCGTGACCAATTATGTTTGTTAATTTATGTTCCATTGATGGATATTCAATTACGTTCGACATATTTGCGAGTGCATTCTGAGTCGTTCGTATCGGCAGCTCGCAAATTTTTTTATTATTGTTGCTATTTACAAATGGTGGCGAATGATAACACGGGTTCCTTGGTTTACTCGCTTTTACCGAAATTGGGGTTGCATATTACAGCGCTCGATGATCACCGTACCACGATCGATCGATTGATTTATACATTAGAGAATTGCCTGGGTTTTTCGAATCAAGAAATACAAAGTCTTGTATGGCTTGGATATTCTGTGCCAACAATTTTAAGGTATCACAAATAATGTACGAAAACGACGAAGTTTTAGTCGTTCACTTCTCATTCGTATTTCAGACATTGCCTTCTCCTCTCCTCGCCTCCTACCCTCGTCTCTTCTTCCCTCCATGCCTTTTTCCCTTCCATCGAGTCACCTTCTCCCTCTACTTTCCGCATTCTCTCCTCTCCTTTCTCCCATTCCTCCCCATCCCTCATTTAACCCCTTCCCTCCTACAACATTACCAATCGTTTCCATTGCTTCCCTTCAACCCACCCAATTTGCAATCCTTTCCACTTCTCATGCCCTTCCACTCTTCCTTCGTGCTTTCTATTTTCGTCTTTCCACCCTCCATATTTACCCTTCCCATCTTAGCCTTCTACTACCCCCCCCCCCTTTCTTCACGTCATATACTGCCCTTCGACCGCCCTAGATATTTTCCCTTTCACTCCCTTTCTTAAATCTCTCCCTGTTCCATTCACGTTCTCTCCTACCCTCATGTCCTCCTCATATCTTGAAACATGTTAACCATAGGAGCTGTCCGTAGAATTTTATGATATTGCATACTAGTGTATCTCTTCGACTAATTGGTGAATATATATACGTGGTAATTTTTCCACATTTTGTAAATACGCATCTTCACAAGTATGTGCTTTTCGAAAACTAGTAACGAGTATTCATGAATTCGGGGGAACGCTTGAAAGTTATGATTTATGTATGCCTCGCAGGAATATCAGGAATATTATATGGAAATTCTTGCAAGCAGACGCGAGGAAGTGTGAAATCATCGTGTACAAAACAGGAAGATTTGAATGAGAATAACTTCAACATTCCTATCTGGAGAGTTTTGTACAACGATGTTCTTGTTATTTCAAGTTTCGATAAAAAAGGAGCAGTGAGTCGCAGATTTGTTCGATGCAGATAGTCGAATCGCTTCTTCCCGGGACTTCCGTTGCTTGAATCGCAATCGAACTTTCATTTCATCGATGAAAACTTTTACCGCGAACTCGATTTAAATTAGTCCGCAGTATTGTATACCGGCTTGTCTCTCGGCGAAATTGAAACGGGGCATTAGAGACGAACTGCACGGAACTGCCGTGATTCACGATCGTCCTTGGAGAATCGGTTCCACCCTTGAACTCCTAAAATCAATTTCACTTCGCCCTATTGCGGAATTTTCTAGTGGCGCGCCAGTGTGCCAAATTATGATTGATTTAACGAGCAATCGTCTGATTGAACAATATTTCTATAGTGTATTATGAAAGACTTCGAGTGCATATACCCCCGGTATTAAATTTAAAAAAATATATATACCATAGTGGCATAATTTTACAATTACAATTCGATCAAATTATTCCATTCCTTCAAAATATTAAGCAAAAAAAAGCACAGCGAGGCAAAAGACAAAAATTATCTGCTTCACACTATCTCGATCATACAAAGCCACGGAAACTCGACAAAAACGAATCGTTCACACGTTCCACGTCAATTACCAAAAATTTACCCAACGAACTGCCATCAACTCGCGTCGAAACGCGACGCGACTGCTTCCGATCGCGAACCACCGATATTATGCTCGAATTGACACGTTACAGAAAACGGATTAGAAAAGCAGGCGAGACGATCGGGGTCGACGGGCGGCTCACCCGTTCCATTTGTCACGATGAATTATTATTCGCTGTCAGAAAAATATTCCAACACTCAGCACCCGGTGTCCGCGAACAAAGGATTGCGATACGTACGTTTTCGTCTCCCCCTATCCGCACGTCGCCCTATATCCTTGCCATCCTTATGACAGGCCCCCTTTCTTCTTCTGCATCTTCTCCTATATCATCCGATCGAGATAATTTCTTGCAAGCTGACTTGCGCTTTCAGGGGGCAGACAAGAATCGTTGGGTATCTTGCGGTGAGGATAACATCTGCGGGAACCACGAGAGATTTGCGGTAGACAGTGGCTCCGACCTCCAACTGCCTACGCATCTTCCAGCTGCACCGGCTGGTCCACCTGCATTGCAGCATTGCACTGGTTCAATGTCGGTGCAACGTTGACCGCGTATAACGATCGGAATGTTGCCCGGCGAAAATTTGCGCCCGCCGGACCGTGAACGTCCGCAGCCTTTCGAACGATGAAAAAATATTGGAACGAGAATTGCAATTTGGTTGGACCCACGGTAGTGGAAAACAGTTGCGACGGCCGCGAGGATTCGTTTGGTTTGCTGGACGACAAATTAGTCGCTACCTATGTCGATTATCATTAGTTTCGATTATCATTATCAAGTTCAGCGATTCTTTATGCAACACCGCCCACCCTTAGTTAAAATCTCCTAAGCAGGATTTTTGCATCTTTTCGAGATAAGTTCCACGCGTTCTTTATATTTTGAATCTAGTTAGAAAGCTCTGCGTCCCTTGCAGAGGTCTGGGATATAGCCGAATCCATTTATCCTGGCTGTCTTTTTAAATGGTATTACGAGTACTGTAGCTTCGGCAGGACTAATAAGTATTAAGAATAGAACACAGTAAGGGCAAGTGAATGATACAAATCCGTGACCGAATATGCCAACGATTTTTAATCGCGTCAACGGATAATGCGTGCTCGGGAAGCATGTATCTGGTCGAGAAGTTTTCAGTCGAGCTGGAGCTTCTTTAATTGTAAGCCTATTAAGTCAATCTTGTTTAACTTGTTCCCCGAGTTTCATCCTTAGTGGCGCGGCTATAGGTTAAATAAAGTTGCTGAAACTGTTACGATATCGGAAGTTTCGAGCGAGATTCCCCGTGCGGATAGCCGTACTTGTAAAAGTTCGATGCGATTAGACGCGGCCCGTGAAAGTTCGTTGAAGCGTAAGTGGTTTGAAAAAACTTCGCGACACAAACGATTAGCAATAAATCGCGATTAAATAGGATGCTGCAAGTTTGCACGAAAATTTCGTAAGACGGTGATCGAAGGAGTGAGCAATGCGACGCGATTCAATCGAGCATTTGGCGATCCGCAGGTGCGCACGCGAAATGGATCCCGGTGAAATTTTTGCACCGGATCGGCTGCGTCGTGTTCCAGACCAAGGTCGGTAGTTCTGCGACCGCGGTGAGGTCCGCTCGTCTTTTTCTGCTCGTCCCTCTTGGATCTTGTCTTCGGAAGCGGCGGACGAAGAACAGCGAGATAATTACGGGCATCATCGTCGCGTTATTGGCCATTACGAGCACGAGGCACAAAACGCGGGTGCAGGCCCGACGATAAATCACCGTGACAGTATAATACTCCGCCATGCGACATTTCCATTCCCTTTAATGTTTTCATCCTTGCCCTGTCGTTCCGATAGGGAGGATTCTGCGTGAGTGACAGCCCGTTCCTTGAAAACCTTTTGGATCTGCAATGCAAATCGATTTCCTGGGAAGACGTAATCATCGATGCCTGTTCGCTCCTCGCGAGGGCGGGTCTCAACTCGGCTTATTGCGAGAGGAATATTTTGCAGCCGCGTCTCGGGACGTAAATTAGGCCGCATGTTTGAACTTGATACTTGAATTGAATACGCGTCCGAATTCGGAATAGCTTAACATCGGATTTCACGAAGCGATTGAAATTATTGGTGTGAAATTTTTATTCGCCGAATGTATTTTACGATGTAGAAGGCTGTACTGGTGTTCTGTGAATAATTGCAGCGGTGAAATTCCAGCTAATTACGTTGTGGCGGTGATTTGAATAATTTCGTTTATTCGATTCTAAACAATTTCACGCTTTCGTTGTTCGGTCGGAAGTGCGATACGCTTGCGGTGCAATGTTTGAGGTCCTCGCAATGAAACGTGCAACGCTAATCACCTGGAATAATGACGTCGTTAACTTTGGAATCGTTTCTCGGGACGAACGAAATCTGCGTTATGCAACGGTGTTAAACGAACGTATGGCCGGGCCAGATGTATTCGACTTCTCGATTTGCACATGTTTCTTCCGTACGTGTGAAGATCGAGATAAGCTTCGTTATCGTGTCATCGAATGTGCGCCCATTAATCATCGTTTGCACGTATTTTCCAGCGATAACTATTTTTTCTTTTAGCGGCACGACCGGTTCCATGATCCAACCGAGCACAAAGAAATTCCTACGGGAATGTATTACGTAGTGATGCAAGTAACGTGAAAAACGACCACCATTTGTCGCGCATCGGAACAAATATCCTCGATTGAAGCGATTCGAAAGTTGAATCATTAGTTTTAATCAGGATAGAAATGGCGATACGAACGCCTTCGAAAAAGAGATGTTCATATCTCGACAATTCTTTCGCTTATTGAAACAATCTAAAAACAATGCTTCTTTCATCGTTCATAAGTCATTTGAACCCGCATACTATTAGGATTCGCTTTCAGTAAGATCGCAGACGAATCGCAGACGAATCACAGACTGTAGTTCAATTCTCGTTTAAAGCGTGAACAATTTTGAGAACCTTACCTACGCTACGCGCTCCAGCTATGTTTATAAATTCAAGATTCACATATCCCTCCACTCGTTGCACACATCAGACGAATAAAAACCAGAAATTACTTTCCGTCACCTTCGCCCCTCTACTATCAACGTTGAAAATCCTCTGTTGTGCAAAAAATTAAGCGCAGAATGCGCTTCATTCTTGAGTCGATTCGAAATAATTTATGGCCGATTCCCAGACTGCATACGATTTGTTGCTTATCTCGTTTACCTCCTTGCGCGCAGAAAAACGCAACGGCCACTCGATTATCGTGAAAATCTGTGTTGTCAGCGAGGGAACTTGTTCCGTGAGATCTTCGGGCGACTTTATCGCAGAAAACGCCGGTGGAAAAAGCTGTGATCAAAGGCACGGTGACGTTGTCGCGCTGCACACAACACACTGACATACGCAGACTATGGAAAAATTTGTCTCGCACAGGGGTGTAATGTTGCGGAAGAAATTAATGACCGCGGTAAATTGTCGAGGTTGCAAAAGGCCCGATAACCTTTATCTTGGAGAAAACGCTGCGTTCGAGGAGGACGGCGCGTAAAAGTGGTTAATCGGACGAATATAATTTTTCATGCGCGTTACATCAGCGACACCATTCATGTGTTGCTCTTGAGGTGCGTTCGCGCTGACTATAACGTTCCATGGCGGAAGGCATTTAAGTATCTCGTGTCAATTTCAACGAACGATCGTTGTGCGAGGACGTGTGTACCATCTTTCACAGATGAGTTTCAGCGTGCTCTAAAATAAGCTTGGGCATATACAGTCCGCCCCATAAGTATTCGCGTCCTCGCTGTCTGTGAAAGAAACGCGTTGAAATCGAGCGTTCGACGGTAGATTGAACTCCGGAAACTTTTCTAATTATCTTGCTTCAATTTCGTTTAAATTCGCTCCAGGCAAACTTAACTGGCGTGTTTATTCTTAGTGAAAAAATTGATCGGTAAATGCGTCGGTCAATGTCAACCAATTTCTTTCACCGACAGCCGGGGCAGGAACGCTTATGGGGCTGACTTTATGTGCCGTGTCGACTGATGTTAGCAACGTGCGTGTCCTCGTAATAGATAAAGCACTGAAATAAAATTGAGTCCGCAGCACATGAATATGCTAAATGGCGAATGCTAAGGGCGCGTAATGGCTCGAAGGGTCCTCATCTTGCAAGCAAAAACCTTTCTACCCACGGTAGCGGTGGGAACTGTTACTTCTTAGTGGCTGAAACGAATTCAAGTTCGCAACATTCAACGACGTTTAATTTTTGTTAATTTTCTGCAAAACATTCGAAGTTCTCCTGTTCTGTGCTTAAAATCGTGTATTTTCGATTTCTGACAATATTGTGTCAGAAATAAAGTACATTCATCAGTTTCCTAAGCACGGAAGCGTGCGAATCTTAACGAACGAACGCTGCTCACAATTCGCGTTGGTCCCACATTATTTCCGTCAAGGAATTTCGTTTCATTTTTATAACGCTGTGGATAAGCTTGAAGGAGAACTCCGACAGTTCGTATACATTATTGACAATATAATTAGTATAAAATATAATTATTAATCGTCGAAGATCTCGTTAATGATTACAAGACGACCCGATGTTTCGCGTGTCTCTTCGGCACGGTATACCGGCTCGAATATCAGACCAGCCCGGGAAAAGTAACGCACGTCGTTGAACAGTTGCAGAGCCTTTATCGAAATTGTAAAGGGGGCATGTAATTTGCGAACACCCAGTGCATCGGACAAACAGCTACCCACACGTATTACGTATCCAGGTTCTGACCCAGTGACACGACCCAGTGACGTCACGTGAGTGCACGAGAGTTTAGGAAGGAGCGTAGAGGCTGAAGTCAACTGGAAGTTAACCCACCCTTAGCCGAGCTATTCGCTTTCCGGTTTGCAAGGGTGGCGCATCGATAATAAGCAACAAGATGATGCTCGCCTTTGTGAAGGAGAGGAGTGAATGAAATTCGCAATGTATTCAAATTCCATGATAATACATGTTCCGGTGTCGCGTATTAATAATTTATGGACGGAGAATCGCTTCGATCGGCACCCCTCGACGAAATCAAAGGGTCGCCAAATTCTCACCGAGAAATTGTCGATCTTTCAATCGATGTAATTTCGTGAAAATAAAAGTTGTACAAGGACTCGTTTCGAGGCGTAAAGTTTCTACTTTAACGGCTGCGAGCTGGTTTTTCTTCTAAGACTTTTTTTCTGCCAAAGAAAGTTCAACCAACCGAATCGCAAATATCCGAAGCCTGCATCGCTGAACGCGCAACCTATAAATCCGTGGGAGAAAAAGACGAAAAAAAAAAGAATGGAAAAATTCGTTTGCTCGGGCAAAGCGCGAAACAAAGACCGGTAACCCTTTAACTCCAGAACGATTTCCGTTTCGACGAGCGACAAATTTTCTTGCGAGCCCCGCTCGCCACGGTCGATCGATTCGCGTTCCTCGCCGATATCCCGTCGGCTGTAGTCGCTCGATCGCCGCTCAAAGCTTGTCGGCCATACGTTCTGAACGCTGCTCGCCTCGAGGATCGATCAATAGTCCAATCGGTGATCGGCGAACGTCAGCCGGTTCAGCCCCGGGCCGCTCCATCCTTTGTCTAAATTCTTTCTTCCCTCCCGGCACCCTTCGTCTGTCATTTGACCCAACATTTTTTTTTTTTTTTCACCACCTTATAATAATTTCCCCGCAAGATTGTTCCGCGTGCACAAAGCCGCGACCCTGCCGCTTGTCCGGAGCTCGTTCGCGGCGATCGTCGTCCAGGGAAATTCACGGTCGAAGGATATGAAAAGTCGTCGTGCCGCTTCCGGACGTGTCTCCGTCTGCGAGGGGTGACGTGTCTCAGGTGCTGCTTGGTTAGAAAACGGCGCAGACGGTCCCAAGTGGATCCTTGTCGCGAAATACCATCGCCACGAGAACCACGGCCGTGTCCAACATCCACTGCGTCGGCAGTGGACAACGCATCCCGCGGTGGAGATCCAGAAGGGAGACCAGGTGGAAAGTTTGGATAGGTTCGGGACACGTCAAGGTATACGTAGAAAGTGCTTTTACACGGAGAAGGGACATTTTGGGTATGAGTACCTCGACTCCATAGGTACCGTTGATTTCGATCGCGTTGATCATCCTGAACGATTTAACCGAGTGCACCTCGGTTAAGGTATTACGAACGTTACACGTGAAACAAATTTACTCAAATTATTTCAAATTGTACGACCAATGCAGTGCACTCAGTTTGTCTCGGTTAACAATTATTGCAAACGATATTGAGGAACGCAAAGTCTGCTGATAGGTACGGATCTAGGTGTGTTGAATATATGCAGACTGTTGCACTTTCGTTAGCTGACTTCATGAGTGATCAAGACTTTTCGGTAAAATTTCTGCGTGACTTAAGAGTTTAAATAATGGGGGACAGATGTTGGGGTGGCGTTTCGAACGGATTACTTTTGAATGTTGCACGTGGCGTGAAAGTTTTATTTCGAAAGATCGTACTTCGTACTTACTAGGTTGAGAGATTCTAAACACGTCTGCTCAGCAAGCAATAACTGCTCACATTTATGTAACTGACCGAGCGATGTGGAAAATACGATATCCATGTACATTGTTATTTTTTTATTGGCCATTGTGCAGCACAGAAGAGTCGCTTCCATAAAATAATTTTTATCTAAGCTTATGCAATTTATGGAGCATGTAAAATGTCTTTGGAGCACAGGGGGGGTGTCACGGAAGGCACGTGGATTATGAATTAATGGGTACTTCACGATATTTTATTATGTTAAATTACATTTCTGATGCAAGAAACCATGGTCGAATACTTTCCACTCGCAGTGTACACGTTTTCTTTAGGGGCTTCTTTTCCCTTTAAGCCGATTCCGTGGCGACCAACGTATTATAGTCGTGACATTTTTTAAACACGAATATCAACGAAACATTCTTTTGGTAACGGTAAACAGTTTGTTAAACAGAAATTGTTTGGTCTATTCGAATTTCAAAATGAAAGATAATTCTTCCAATTGATTTTTCCATTTCTCCTGAGCTATTGAATTATTATGGTTCAAAATTGTTGTTTAGTCGTATTCCGTGACGGCGATAGGCGAAGATTTCAAGATATTTCCAGAACCACTGTGCTGTTTGCAGTTAAAGTTGATGAAATTTAGTGTTGTAAAATATTGCATCGAGATATGAAAATTTACGTCCTACAACGCAATCCAAGAGTGCGTAAACGAAACAAGACGAGGAAAAATTTTGATGATGTATCCCTGTATCCTGAGAAACGTGAATGGCAAACCCTTTGGTAGAAAGTGTCAAAATAGAGACGGCAAAAGAGTAAAAACACTCGAGCTGCCAAGGTACATCCGTGACACAGTTTTACAGCTTTGATCGGGCACCGGCCTTGGTTGGAAATATTTAAGCGGATACGTTGTAAAGTAACTTTGCGAGAATGCACGTCACTTGCACGAATACGACGAAGGCAAGGGTAAAGGGTTCGCCCGCGTATAAACTACCCAGATGCGAAGAGTCGAGGGTTGAAAGTAATGCACGAAACATTTACTTGCCTGCTCATACATCCTACGACAGTATGCGCGTAATTTCATTTAATTATTATACGACCAATGGTACCTCGACATACATACCACGATACACCGTACCTGCTAGCCAAAATATTTTATTATTCGAACAATAACTATAATAGTTTCTAATATATGATCAAAGTCTCAAGTCACTTCTCCCCGGTTTGGGTGCAAAAGTACTAACCACGAATCATCGCGCACGCCACGACGTTAGAAACACCTGACGAAAACAGACACATCCCCCCAAATCAGCATTCGTTCGCCAGTCGATCATACCTTGAACCCCTCAGATCATATTTACATAGTTGGCCCCGTAATGCTTCGTCCGATACGGACAATTATACAACAATAACAGCACAGAAATACTAATAGCAATATCGCTGTATCGTAACCAACGTTCGTATACTAAAATATACGATTTTCTTGCACGCCCCGCGAACGCGACTCCCTTTCTTTCCACCGTGTCCACGGCGGCGGTGCGTTAAGAGCAGCAGGATAATGGAAAACATTGGACGTTGATGTATCTTAATAAGATAGGGCCGTTTATGCGTGTTATTTATTACCGATTAATCGGTGTTCCGCGTGGAAACGGCGGCCAGGACGCCGGAGACGCGTTCACCATTTAAGGCGTTTGCCTCGCGGCGGCTTCCAGAAGAACGGGGGTCTCGCGTCCAAGTCACGTCGTTCTGCGCGTCGCGACGTCGCAATATATCAGCCGATCAGAGAAGACCACGGGACGGGTCCGCTTCGCAATTTACCGGCCGTGCTGCATTTTTCTGCGCGTTCTTATCGAGACGTGTCCCGCCGTGTCACGGCCGCCTCGACATCGGCCCGCCGTTATCACAAACGTATCTCCCCGTCGCCACTTGACCTCCCTGTATTTTCAGGATTCTCCAACGATCCGATACGAAGCCTTCCGCCCTTCCGCAGAGGGGACGGAAGGTGTCCAACCTCGACTTTCATTTTAACGACCCCCTCCTACCCCTCGCCGCTCCTATCTTTTACTTTCCCCGTTTCGTTCCAGTTCTACGATTCTAGGACCGTAGTGATTTACGATTGTTCCATAGCGGGGAGCGTGCAGCTGGCGCAAAAAGAAGATGGTTGCTTTAAGATCGGGCGTCTTTACGAGCCACCGAGAAATTGAATCTCCTAGGGATCCCTTTCTTCTCGACCGCGTATATACTTCTGCTTTACAGCTTCCTGGTTTTCAAGGGGCGAATAAATGTTTCCGGCTGAAGCGGCAAGAGATTTTCCGGCGATTTCTCTCGCCGCGGCGCAGGGTACGATTGTAATTCGTAAACGCACAAGGCTCATGATAGGAAAAGTGGCAGAGGTTCTTCCAACGCTGTGACTGAATTATTAACGCTCGATTACACTTTCGTCGCGTTCATCGCACGCGATTGTCTCCTCGCGCTATTCCAGTTTCATCCGCGGTCCTTCCCGTTTTATCGCCACATATTTTCACCGAGAACAAACAGCAAATCGTGACAGGGAACACGGTACAAGTTGTCCATCGTGTCGCTACAATTCTTGATCCCGCGACTTGGCCTTCATTAATGAGCCAACCTGTAGCAGCCTCCGATAGCAAAGGCACGATCTACTCGATAGAAATTTTCTTCCCACCGTGCCTGCACTTCGTCCACGTATATTTCCAAGTAACTGGAATAAATTTTCTGCACCGAAGTTCCTGTTACCTCATTCGACCCGTCATCCACAGTGCTCGCCTCCCTTATCTCGCACGCCAGCGTATGTTAATTTATACTCTGCTTCTGCCTGTTCCAGCGTTTTTCTAATTCTCCCCTGACCCGCCGCTACCACCATAATCACCAGCTGTTCGAGGCACACGATACATCATCGATCCGCGCAGAGGGCAACCAGTCGCAAAAGGTCGCGAACCGAGCTGTCCTCCGAGTATCCCCGGTTTCCTTTATTTTTTATGATCGGCCCTTTTCGCTTGTTCCGAAAGAGTGAACTCGTTACGCGGCCACATAACGAAACGCAGCAGCTCTTTCATCGCCGTCGGCCGCTATTTGTCAAGCTCTCTTCGTTAGAAAGGCCATTAACGTTCCTCCCGTGTCCTTTCGCAACACCGCCCCTTTGTTCTTATCTACTTGGCTATAACAGCCGCGAGTTTCTAGTCGCAGTTAGACGACCCGCACTATTAATTCCTATCGACTGGCAAGTTTCTTTGGTTGACGGACAACGCCGCATAAGGTTTCCGTGTCCCGTGACACGATCCCTTCTATGATATCACCGACGAGGATCGAGCATGCTAAATCGTGGCTCTTTAATGGAGTTACGAATCGTTCCCTCGATGATTCATTATCGCTGTTCGATTTTAACGGGATTTTTCGGATCGTTGAAACTATTTTCTTGCGGTTGGGCCGCACGAATGTCGCGCCGTTCAATTGTAAAGTAATGCTTATGCTTTATTTATCCAATACGTTTCCAGCCTTTAAAGATGGATCGGCGTAGCTTCTGGTACAGATGATTGTCAAGCAGATTAAACGACCCGTTTTTCCGAAGCTTGGCAGTAGTTTTAGTCGTTCTTTGGACGACGTTCGTTATCTTTTTTTCGCTGCCTTGAATAACCCGCCCGTTTGCATGAATGAATCGCGTTTTTCATCGCGTATTCCGGTTGCGTCGCTCAACCGTGGAGCGAAGCTTCCTGTTCCCCGTTTTTCCCGTTCGGAGTTGGGTTTTTGCAGGTCAGCAAGTCGGTTCATTTTTTACGCCTTAAACTACCGCCTACATTTGTTTCGGTTTTTCAACAATCGATACTTGTTGCCGATCGAATTGTCTTTTTGCTCTGACCCGGCGACAGTTTGTTTCTTGTAACATTCGGAGCGGATCTGGTATTCGCTTGATGATCTCGGTGCACTATGATTAATTGCATCACTGTAACTTGAGCGAATGAATTAACAACTATCGTAAATGTTCATAATATAAGAGGAGATAGTATTAAAATTGGAGTGATCAGTCCGAAGTAAATAAGTAATGATTAAAGAAACCAATGAATTGAAATGTATTGCAATAAGAAGTGCATGAAATATAATAAAAATAAGGAGGGATATAAAAAGGGATTAGTTCACTTCATTTTCATTGGGCCTCCTGATGAAAGAAAATCATCTACGTTGCAAAACTTACGTCAATTGCATAAATCTGTTTCTTATTATTAAAACTGCAATGAATACATTCATTCCCCGGATAATGAATACATCTATTAACAAATAGTCAGCGCAGTGTGAAACTCATTTCTCTCGGAGCACGAGGGAAATTAAACAGATACGTTCGATTCAGAAGGGTTAATCTACGAAGCATCGTATCCCTTTATTATTCGAATTATAATATTATTCCACACGGTTATGCATATTATTCTTTAATCGCGTAAAAAAATTCGTCCGACTTCTATTTCTCTTTACCCAAGTATATACTTATTCCTTCTGGACTGCTGTCAATATCAATTCAGTATTCACGACCAAACTATAACAGCCTGGGCTCTGTTCAAGGAACGCATGGCAGAGCAACAAACAAATCCACGAGGATTCGATCCAGATCATCTAGATCTTCATCGTCCTCCAAACTCATAAATTAATGCCCGCCCAGGCGACACCCTTATCCTTACCTTTTCAATTCAATGTTTCTAACATGAGCACATCCCTCTGTACCAGGTTCAACTACCGTGCAGTGTAAGTCATCGTTCACGGCCATTCTATGTTTCGGCCAGTCGACCGATCCCTGAGTTTCAGGCAACGCGCCAGGGACTGGATCTATAAGGTCAGTCTTAATGGTAAAAACGCGCAATGGCTGGCTAATGCGGAATTCTCCGTGGCGGTAGTCTTTGCCAAATGGGTCAACCATGTGTGTCTGTGTGTGTGTGTGTGTATGCGCGACAACGTGTACGTAGAAGGAAAGGAGGCGTGGAGGAAACGTAGTAAGAGTGTACGGGGGTAACGATGTTTGCCGAAATCAAAGAGCCACGAAAGTTGTAGTTCTTTACCGCGACCTACGTGTACCAGTTTCCTCCGAACGAATTATCGCGGACTTAGCGCCGGGCAGCCTTGAAAAAGCACGACGGTCACCGAATCGATCTTAACCGCTCGTGTTCCTCGTATCCGCAGCGTCTCGGTAACCCTTTGATACGTCTCTCTTAAACTATCTCTCCCCGCGACCCCTTATCCTTCTTTTTTCCCTTCGTGATCTCCTTTAGAAAGTGGTGGCTGAAAGAACGGAGGAGTCAGAAGTGTAGGGGCAGATCTCGTTAAGCTTTAACACTCTCGTCTACGCTGGGATAAATGTGTCACGCGAGATGTTCCGAATCATATTATCAGCTGTTTCACTTTCCGACGAAAACGGCGCTGAACCACGTCGATTCACGTTTGTACTATGTTCGCGAGACTACCAACGAGATTTTTAAAGAATACGTCGATTGATTGCTTTTTTGTGGGATCGCTCGTAAAATGTCCTCGTAGGTGCATACATTAAACGCATGTCTAGGGCGGCTTAATTTTTGAATTGCAGATTCGTAGGGTTGCTATTAATGTCTGTACAATATTTACGTCTTCCTGGCGAATAAATTATTCCTGCGAAATTAAATGTTTCGACGGGTACGCGCGATTTTAGACGAACTCGCGTAAGGCAGCTTTCTTATTTAATACCGCGACTACCATCATTTCCGTTTTCACCCTTCTTCTAATGACGGTAGGGAAGGGATCGTTTTCATTTAGATTCACCGCAATAACCTAGGCTACATTAACCAACTCTGGGGGAAAATGTTGCCGGAGGAGGTAAAAACGTTCCGTGCTCCTCTCTCTCTAGGTTGTAGTAATCTGTTCGCTGATTGCCGTACAGCCTTCTGGCGTACGAACGATTTGATTAACGAAAAATTGCAGCCCGTCAACGGCATATGTATCCCGCAGCGTTAGGGAAGGTAGGACGGTTCCGCTCGCTTCGTTATCGCCTGTACAAACCCTGTGACTTCAATTAACGACGTGCACGCCTACGCGCTCGACCCGAATCCAGCTTCTTAATTGGCAAACAATTTTTCGTTACCGAGAACGTCGGCGTCGTTGCACGTTCGACTTCACTCTTTCGACGTTGATCCACCACCTATCGCGTGCACAGTCGAAAGTTGAACAAATTTCGACGGGTTCGAATGACGTTGACAGAGCAGAGTAGATAACGCTTTCCGAATTGCGCAGAGCAACAATCTGTTTTGTAGGATAAACAGTATCTTGGCGAATAAGATAGCAGTTTGTATCGATGCAGCGTAACACGATTCACCTCGTTCGATAATAGCGCACGGTAATTAACATTCGCAAAGTATCGATGGATCATTTGTACGGTTGAGAAATTAATGAAAAGTGTTAACTCCGGGACTCCTAAGGCACTCGGCTCGCTTGATCGCGATATTAAAAATTTAGTTCACCGTTCTATCCCGTATGGTCATTATTTCTCTCCGTGTAACAACGACGATATCTCTCGATATCGAACTCGAACGCGTGTACAATACTGAAATGATGTTTCAAGGTATTCTATTATATATTCAACGAACACTTCACCCAACCATCGCGCTCAGGAGTTTCAGAGTTAAGTCCGTACACGTAGCGGCAAATTTTTCTTCACCGCTACGAAGTTATTGAACAAAGTTCTTTCCCTCTCTTATTCATCAGATGCTGTTTCTTTGGTCGAGGGAGCCAACCCCGGGTCCAAGAGCCGGCCCCTGGTTCGCATGGTTCGCCACTGCGCTGGTACTCTGGCGTTGCCGACGTAGTGTCACCAAAGCGATCTTAGCCGTGTCGCCGTTGAGACTACTCAAGAAACGGCACCTTCTGCCGGTGACCATCTCGAAAGCCTCGTCTACGGCGACCCTAGGAAAGCAACAGAAACGACTGCGACACGCGAATCCCGTATTGCAGCGGAAGCACAGGCACAGCGGGATTAGAACGAAAGTGAAACGATTGTGCACAGGTGACGGGCCGCACGTCACCAGTTCCACGTTCATGATCCAGAGCCAGCAAATTCACTACAAAGTGACCAGAAGCGGCAAGATATACGGCAAATATCCGAACAGGGCGGTCGCGCAGGTGAACAGCAGCCAGAGGAGCCACTGAAACGCAATCATTTCTTTTTCCCTCGATTGTCCAGGGTCAATTGTTCGCGTTATCGGGCGATCGTAGCCATTTGTCGCGTCAATCGTGCTTGTCCGTCGCAGGCCGTCGTTTCGGAGCGAAAAAACGCGTGTGTAAAAGCATCTCGGGTCTGTTGCCATAAAGCCATTTCGCCAAACGGACACTGTGTGTTTTTATTCAGCGTCTCTGCACGTCACGATAACGCTTCACAGCATATCTGTAATTCCCCTTGGAGAACGGTATATATTCGAGAACTCGAAGATCGCTGAAGGAATTAAATGTGTGCGACAGCGAGCGAAGGAAATATTCGTGGGACAGGTGGTTCGCGAGGAAGTCGCCTCGATCTGGTGGAAAGTCAGTCGTGGAACGATTTGTACGCAGAGTTAAAGCGGGACCGATATTGTGTTCTGTTGTTTGCACGACCGTTGGATCTTTGAATCGAACGATGAGATGGTTTTATCTGCCGGCGATTTTCTAGTCAATGGTTCGAAAGCTTCGCGTGGAGTTTGACGGGAAGAGGAAGGTGCATTTTGTTCGCGCGAAAGAAGAATCAGGTCGGGAATGAGTTAATGAAGATTGAGGTGAAACGAAGTTGCACGAAGGTATATTTTAATTACAATGTATACTGTACTTATTAATATTAAACGTATTTTTGCATATCATTATTGATTAGTTAAGTATCATAACGAAGATGCCATCGCTGATAATCGTTATTCATTCGAAATGCATGGCAGTCCTGCTTGGAGAAATTATTAAGTGGAATTATGATATTATAGATAGTTAAAATTTAAAGATCGCGGAATGTATATAACACCCTGCACGATTGCACTGCGGTTCAGAATGAAAAGAATGCAATTATCCTGACACGTCGTCCGGCGAAACGTGGCCAGATGAAATAGCAGCTAGTGCAGTGAAAGAAAAACGGCGAAGCCACTAAGCTCGCATCTGAATATACGCAAGAAACCCTATTAATGTTCCGCGGAAACACTATCGAGAGAAATAAAAAAATCTGTTCTATAAAGAATAGAAAAGTTCACCGTCCTCCTACATGTTCAGCATCGGTGACAATTTTCTGAGGATTGCAAAAAGACTGAACTTACATTAACAAGTAAACTTACAAAACTTGCAACTGGCTCGTTACAAAAGATCGAGTCATTTTTGCATTAAAATTTTGGTCCACTGCTTTTCGTCACACTTAAACAAATATTTGCGCAAACCAAACTATGCAAGAAACAAAAACAGGAATAAGAAAATACAGTTTAAATGTTTTTCACGGTGCGACAGTAACGGAAATAAGCGAACACAGTTTTGTAAAAATCTGCGATACTTTCGTCCAAGATGCAAGTAACTCATCGGATGCATTTGACAAGCCTTTGCTCCTATCGCAATTGCACCAAGCAATAAAATGTTCTTTCCAATACTTCTTTTACGGCAACGCCCGTTTTAATTAAAATTCCTGCGTCCGACGCTCGTCGGGAACAGGAGATTCGGTCGAAACGCGGTGCGTTCGATTTGATTCGCATCAAAGGAACCAAGCAAAGGGCGCGACTATTTGCCGTTTTGCTTCTTCCTGGTGTCCTCGGCACATTTTCTAGTGTCGAGGTCGTTCGCGAGAGACCTTCGCCGGGGTCACCATTGTATCTACAATCCACGACGACCGCAAGCGTCGTTTTGGACTCATGGTCCCTCGTCTCTTCTCTCGCGAAGGAGCAGATCAATAAGCGTTCGCTGCGTTTCGACGGCTCAGGACATCCCGTATATCTCGCGACATGGTTTGTATCTTACGCAACCGTTTGTCGACTGACCGTTCTAGGTCGGTTCACGCTATACACCGATAGTGCTTACACAAGGTTGACGGTAGAGAGTTCACGGTTGTCACGAAAACGAGTTGAACGGGGGAGACCTGTTTTAATCAAATTGCATTGCTGGCGGTCGGCGAGAGGTTAATCTCGAAAATGGTACACCGGGGCTTTGGAATTATATTGAAGGTTCCGTGATGCAGATCTGGAATCTTTTTTTTTGGTGAAATTGTTGATTCTGAAGTCGGACATCCTCTTCGTATTTGGTCCCTACGAGCATTCCGAATTAATTATACCGACGAAACAAAATTTGGTCCTCTCTACTTTAATTCCTAAGTGACCATTCAATATCGTCCAAGTAAACTAAAGCATATACAAACGGGCATTAATTATTAATCAAAAACCTAACCCAAAAGCTAACACATCGCAACGGTACGGCTGCGCTAATTGAAATTAAAGACGCCTCGAAGAAGTCACGCGTTTGAAATGGAATCAAGTGTACGCGTCGCACACCGTGGAACAGTCTGCCCGGCAAATCAGAGTTGCGCGTGAAACTTTCTTCTAAATCGTCTCGGCATCGCAGTGGTTCCATAGACGCACGTACATTGCCACAGAGCCCGGTAGCAACAATGAAAACGGTCGCGCAAGTTTCTAATCAGCGATGTGCCAATTTGTGCGGGACAATGGACGCCGGTTTCAGAATGAGCGAACGTATCGCACGCGTCACACATTTCAGAATGAAGCACAACTGTGCCAAATTTAATGATTCAATGCCCTGTTGCGTTAGCCGGCCGTGTAGCCCCCGCCGATCTACCCTTGATGACTTTCAGGGGAATTCCTGACTCCCGGGGAGCCGGGACCCTTAACCACGTTTCCGATCGACGGGGATGAAATTATAAATAGAAGCTGTGTCTGAGGGTAGACAATAGCGCGATCCATAGAGTGGACGTATATAGAGGCTGTTATAAAAATAGAACGATAACACGAATTTAAAGCGTTTCATTCGAGGGTGCAGGTGTACCCAACGCGTCGCCCTTAGCCGTTGTCCATTTGGGTATGCACTTTGCCAATAATGGAAGGAATATTTTCATTTAGGGCAATGTCGAGCGAAGGGTTCGTCGTCGCTGCGAAAACGGATAGGGTACTTTCTGTTTAACGAAGCCTATTTCTTAAACGATTATCTCGCGACGTCGTCTCAATTCTTTCGTTCTTCTTTTAAATTCAATGGGACTTAGATTTTCTTGTTACGAACGCGTGTAACATTATTCTATTTTTCAGTCAATCGTTTTCATTGCTTGGTATGTAAATAGTGTCGCTGATATAAAAGAAGTTGTAATAGAATGGATTGCACTAAATTCTTCGAAATTTACGCGTTTCCTTTAACACTGCAATACATCGAAATAGTATATTGTTCAGGCGGAAAAGTAATTTTCATTGGTTCGCATAATTAATACACACAGAATCGATTACTATTGGTTCATGGAAAGCATCGTAAAGCTGCCACTCCGTTCACGTCGAACGGTAAGAGAATTTTTTTCGTGCAAAAATGCGGAAAGCATTCTCGGCTCCACGTAATCGATCATCGGACGTCATCCAGCCGGCGGTCTTGAAACAAAAACGTCGTTATTTCGCAAACGACGCTTAACGTTACCCAACCCCGTACCCGAATTAAGTAACGAAATTTCCGGAGCTGTTGCCGTTGATTAAAACCTGCGCCCACGACGCATTTGTTCAGCTTTACTGCAGCATCCCCGATGGTTTATCGCAGATTTCGCACGCGAATTTCCTGTTTTTTAATCAAGAGCGCACGAAAATAGCACCGAGGAAGACTTAATCAGCCTGTCTAACGTGAGTGGATGAAAGGAGGTTCTATCTGATTTGAATAGAACGCCGCTGGGACGGGGCTTCGGTAAGGTCGCCGGCAAGACCTTGCCTGTGCTGAATTACGCGATCGCCAATTTCGCGTCGTCGATACTCTATATCGGCCAAATAATATTGACTCGTCGAAAAATAATTCCCCCCTAACACTTTGCTTTACGTAACGACGCCGCCGTTCCTATTTATCTCTCGCCGGCACGCTTAATACGATTGCGCCCGAAGCGGAGAAGCCTATGGGGGAGTTTTAAGGAGGCTTTACATTATGCACAAAGTGATTCCCGAAGCAAAATTCGCTGCCGCCATTGGAATTCTCTGTATCAGTGCGTGCCTAATTCTGGGGGCATTAGCGGGATTGTAAGTTGCATAATTTTTTGTCGCTATTGTGTCAGTGCAGAGAAATCGAATCATCTGCCCTACTGGCGCGCGTTCTGTACCACGTTATTAATAAATATAATATATCTCTTTACGATTTCAAGTGGAAGCTTAGGATATCTGAATTATTACTTGAGTTACAATATTTTGCGACCCCTATTTATTTTTATGCACACGCTGCATTCAATTGTATGGAGCGATCTACCTTATAAGACATATTTTACATTTTTTAATGACGGTAGGAATAATAATGATAATAATAATAACGAATATATTTCGTAGCGTCCTAATAATACATTGCGATCAATTCGATAAATTCTATTGTCGTCAGAAATTTATGCAAACTACAAATCGAAACATAAAAAGTAATGGGAGGGGTAAAAATAGTCTGGTCTACCTGAGCAGCTCGCTGC
Organism: Nomada fucata; assembly: GCA_948146005.1. Classification (NCBI taxonomy): domain Eukaryota; kingdom Metazoa; phylum Arthropoda; class Insecta; order Hymenoptera; family Apidae; genus Nomada; species Nomada fucata. The sequence goes on along the minus strand of OX411275.1, from coordinate 7,224,087 downwards.
ACGACGGAAATAATTGAATCAGCATATATCTAGCAGGGTACACGTTTCTTGCGTTCCTGTTATCTCGACGAAGCGCATCATACAAAGTGGTCCCACTTTATCATCGACTCTCACTTGCGTGATTCGCATCGGATATTTATGTCCGGCTATGAACGGTGAGGAGCCGTCGCCGGGGTCGCGTTCGCGCGTCGAATTTTCTATTAGATTTGCATAATGACCGTTTAAAAGATACCTTAGCCAGATGGCTCGGTGAAAATTGAATTTACACGAGAAGCTGCGCTAAGAGATACTACTGCAATCGTAATGCTTCCCATCGCCGTCTCGTTCATCATACGGCGAAGGCATGGAATAAATAATTTTCGTAAATAAACATTGGAATATCGTGTCTACGATATCTATTAAACAATGTTGAAGTCATTGAACCGCTTAAAAATAATCAAGTTACCAGCGATACAGCGAAGTCACTATTTCTTCAGAAAAATGCAAATGCGCGATCTACAATGAATTCTCGCAATTAAATATTGCAGCGACTCTTTTCCAAGTTTCAGACGCGGGAAGTTTAATCTGGACAAAAATTTGCCAGCTCGGTAATTATTCTATGATACCGTAATCGCGGCTGTTAAACACGTTATGAAAGCAAGTAGCGCTAATTCCTCCTAACTCCACGATTTCATTCACAATGCAAGTAGGATGAAAACTTTCTCGATTGAATAACCGGGTGACAGTTTCGACTTTTCAAAGTAATTTATCGTTCTATTCCTTTGGGAATCGCTTTCATAAGATCTACGGGTAGCCGTGCTCGAGCCGCGGACCATGCAAATGGGATTGTTGCGTTCCGCAGTAACGGCAGTAGTAAATCCTTCGTGGTTCCTGATAAAGGGTCGTTCTCCATACGATCATCACGATGCCACGCTAGTCAATGGAGGGTTGTTTACGGGTCATGGAATGCTGCATATTACCGAAGGAGGCCAGGTTCAAATGGAAAGGTCGCCGTTTTCGTGCACCTCGCGTTTCAGTGACAGTGGAGCAATTAAATGTAGAATGTCGCGTGATTTGTGAAGCACGTCTGCGTTAAGATACCGTGACGATAGATCGTCTATCGGGCTGCTCGACTTGTGTAACGTTGATTGAAATTACTTTACCCCATCCCCGTCGTGCTTTGATGTACCATCGCGATGATTAACGGGCCTTTGCTCTTTTGTGGAAACGTTGGCCGCGGGTTAAAGTGATTGGACGTCTGAACATTCGTACGGAAGTACGAATTAGAAATGGCGAATTGAAATGCTCGCGAGTGGGTATTAATTCAGGAGTGTGCAAGATACAGGAGTGTTCGTTATAATGTCCGGGACCTTCGTTATTTATGTAGTAATAAATCAACGATGAATTGCTGCTTAACCATCTATTATTTTTCTAAATATCCCCGACGTTGTCGAATTAATACGCTCCTCGAATTTGCCCAATTCGACTACCAAAGCTTTATACGTAATTGCGGAAAGCATTTCTTCGAATGCACAGTAATAAATATGGATACGAGATTTGCCACTCATATTTGCATAGAAGTTTGTGACAATAATACTTGCATTACAACGCAAACAATGTCACATCGATTATCTTACAAACCTTTCTTCTGGAGTAGAAAATAATTGAAAATAATAAATAAGCATATCACCGTCGACAATTTCCTTCACTACGAACTAATAACATACTATATACGTTTAAAAAGAACGATTTACTTCCCGACCTATCGCGACGTTATCATAAAATCAAGCTCGATACTACGCGAGTCGTCAAAAATTATTAGCGAATCAATGACGAAATTGATGCACGTCGTGCTCGTTACGTCATTAGCATCGCTACCTGCCGCTAATATACGGCGAAGTTCTTAGCCAAGCAGTGCAACGCGAGCGAACCGTTGCCAACTGGTTTGCATAATGGGACTTTAATCCCACCGACAAGTTTGGGGCCACGCGGTGCGACACCTTATCGATGCCCAGAAACGTCCGAATAATTAATCGCCCCCGCCCCGATCGGGGCAACCGGGGTTCCAAACCCCGAAACGAATCTCCCGCAGGAAAGTACCCGCTTCCCAGCGCGGCGGAATTCGTCGACGACATTCTGCGACGCGAGATCCTCGAAACGATCGATCAATTTCCGATGACGTCCTGAACCCGCGGTCGCGATCCGCCCCTCGCCCTCGACTAAATTTCCTCCGCCGCTCCGAATATCCTGAACGTTCCGCGCGACGAGGACGGAAAAAGTATCGCGGCCGTCCGTCTCGCCTCAGCCACCCTCGACATCGTTATCCGCACAGTCCAGCGGCAAATAAGAGCGAGGAAGCCCGCTGCAGCGAGGCGTGCGACTCAGCCCACGGTACGAAGCTGTCGCGATTGAGAGCGTCGAAAGCGGGCGGCCTGCCGCTTCGGCGTGGAGCGACGCAGCAGACCCGTTGACCGATATCGCGCGTTGCACGTGTCGGACGCGTCGAGAAACAACCGAGAAAAAGGGACGCAGGAAGACGCAGGAAGTCGGGATGTTCGACTGGCAAACGGGCGAGGACAGGGGGATGAAACGGATAAAGGGTAGGAGACGGTACGAGGCGAGAGAATTCGTTGAAAGCCGAGTGAATTTCGGCTGCCCCGGCACGGTCCGGCAGGAGGAACGACGCCGTTCGTGCAGGGCGCCGTAGCGTCGCGCCGGCAAGCTCCGAGCCAATGCGCTGTGAAAATGTCCGGGTGGGAAAGGGTGGATCGGGGGAGGCGCGCAAGCGTCGTCGCGGTATCGACGCCTCGGCTCCCGGGCCGAGGGAATGAAGCGGACTCAGACGGCAGTAGTAAAACCCAGCTCGAGTCGGCCGAGCGCGAATGTCCGCTCCGACTGCCGCGTCTCGTACGAGCTGGTCTCGTTTCGCATCACGACCGTGGATCACGAGGCCGCGTTCCTGAAAGGAAATCGAAAGAAACAAAAGGAAGGCCCGTCCATCGTACGACGGACGGACGGACACGTGTCTGACGTAAATGGATTTTGTCGCAGACGAAACGTGTAGGGGAACGTCTCTACCACAGTGAACATCCTTCGTTTCAGTGTGTGCCCCGTCGCTCAGTTTCTTTCTCGCTTGCTGGCTGGCTGGTGGGCTGGCTCGCTCTGTCTCTGTCCGTCTGCCTGTGTGTCTATCTGCTTCTTGCTACTTCTGTCCCCGTCACGAACACGTTCTCGCTCCCTCTTTCTCTCCTGCCGTCATCCCTCTGTCGGCCCATCGAGATCGAGGGGGTAAAAGTGGCGCGAGCACGGGCAGACCCAGCCGGAGACTGGCGGCGTCCGAGGCACCGGCGGGGCTGGTGCACGAGATCAGGATGAAATCGAGGAGGTACGTGGCCCGGTGTTGTGTGTTCCTTTGATTAATGCACAACAAAGATGGCAGTGGCCAGGTCGCGCGTCCGGTTGACGCGTAGCCGCGAATGCATAGGGATGCTGCGCGAACCGAGACGTCGCGTTTCCCTTCTTCGTCGCGTCGCCCCCTTCTAACGCAGCGTTGTTTCGACGCACACCGTTGGTACACCGGGGATCGTGTTCGCCCTGTGCATTCGCAATGCGGCGTCTCGACGTGTCGCGTTGGATACAGCGCCTCGTCGAGGTTTTCGTCGCGCGACGTGGTCCGCGATCGGCCGGGAAATCGAACGGCGGGAATCACCGGGAAGGTTAACGATTTCAGTCTCATTTGCATTCGAGGCCGCCTCAGAAGCGACGCCTCCGTCCATTCTTCTCTGTTATTCGATAAATACGTAAAGGGAGAGAACGTTCGGATAATGAAATCATTCTTTCATCTGCAATGAGACTTGAACGAGTATCGCCGAGCGGGGAAGATTTGCGAGGGCGCGATGCGTGGCGCTCTTGTTGAACGTTCTTTCCCGTTGTTCCCCTTTCATCTGCGTTTCTCATTTCTCCCCTCGAATCTGCATTCGACTCTTTTCTACATCCCCTGCCCTCCGCTCTCTCTTTCTCTCTCTCTCTCTCTCTGCTTTCTCCAACGTCATCCCATCTTCATCAACCGTCTCGCAGCGTGTAACCCGCTCGACACATCCTCCGTTGTCGTCCTCCGTTCATCCGTTTCTTAACACACATACGCGAGCCAGTGCACGCGAGACCGCGCACGCACACCGCCGTACGAAAATTGATGTCACGAGACGAGGAGAGAGCTGGAAACACATAGGTACACGTACACCGACGCCGGATGTACGTTGACTCGGGCCTATCTGTGTGCCACCGTCAGCTTATCACGACATGCGCATCATTCGGCAAATATTCGGTTAACTAAACAATGCAGGCCGTCCCCTTTCTATTTACGCTCATGTGCACGTAAAACTGGCGCCGCGGTCGTATCGCGGTGTAACACAAACGCTGGTTACACGGAGGCGGGCGAGCATCGCGACGCTGCCGAACGTTCGTTCGAACGGCTTCACGAAAGGAAGAAAAAGGAAGAGAAAGCAAAATGAAAAATTCACAGATCCGTTTCTTCCTTTTTATTCCTGTCCTCTTGTTTCTGTTGCTGGGGCGGGGGGGACATTTGGTGGGGGGGGGGGGGCAAATGTTCTCCTTTTATTCACCTTTTATTTCAGTCGCCCTTTTTCTTTTTCAATGCTCACCTATGAAAGCGTGTGCGAACGATAACCAGCGGACGTTGCTCGAGCGCGGCGAACAAACGCAAACGAGCGTTCAATTGGTAATTAAATAATCGGCCACTTCAGCAGGAATGTCATTGTGCCGGCGAGCGGTGATTACACGCCCCTCGAATCGGTAGAAAAATTGGACGATCTTCGTTTAACCGAGTTCGACGTTTACGAGCGCAGATAGCGGTCTGGGCGAAAATATCGCCGAGGGTGTTTGATACAGTTTGCTCCCTGTATTTGGTTTGCGCTATTCTCTATTCTGTCTTGCCTTTATTCCGTCCCCGGCCCTAGAACCATCGATAGCTTTTGTGATACTGTTTGGACAGTGTACGTTGGACAGATTGCGAACACGAGAGTGGTCGAATGGATATTAAACATAGATATATAATCGCGATTGCTGCGGCAACACCTGTACGTTAATAATTTTGGCCAGTTGTTCGCGTTGACCGGCTTGACGGTTCTAGTGTTAACGACCGTTAGAATTGAGACGGGAACGATGCAAATTGACGGACGGAGCGTAAAGGAACGATTCGATTGTCGAGTAACGAGCGGGCATTTTTAATTCGGTGCGCATTTCTTCGTTCCTCGTTCTCCAGCTATCTTTTCGTTTCACGCGTTCTGTCCCTCTTTCGTCTCGTTTCACTCGGGTCCGCGGGAGAAGGACGAACGGTTTGGTATCTTGTCGTTCGCCAAGTCTAGACACTTGATTATGCTCCGTTGAAATGCGTTCAGGGGTATAAAGAATATCGACTGGCGAACGAACCCCTTGGCCCGGAACTTTTCTCATTAATTGAAGCGCAGAGTAAAAGTAGTGCAACCGGGGACGTAATAACTTTTGCTATATGGAGGAAAATTCAGAAAAGGGGGACGCTGGACGTGCCGTGACGTGATTTAAAGGTTTAATAAAGTCAGTCACGTGGATTAGTTCGCTTATGAGTACACGAGAATGATTTGTGTGGCCCGATTGAGATCGCAGGGAAGAATTGATCACGGGCATTCTGTTGCCCGAAAAATGTTGGTTATTTTAACGTCGCTTTTCGAGAGAGTCGCTGGCGACTTGAAACGATAAGAGTCGGAAGGTAAAATTTTATTAAAGCGACAGAGTGTCGGTGAAAGGAAAATTACCGAGAAGTCTTCAAACTGCGCAGTCGAAAAGTATGACGAGGTGGTAGTAAAAAATGTTTCCCCGTAAATGATACTATTTTTAGTGTGATCGATATTCCTACCTCTCTAAATGAAAACTTACTAATAATACCTGCAATTTTCTTGGCCGCTTGTTATCTGATCGATCGCTTTCATAAAATCTTCGGTCGTGAATTATACGTGTGCACAATGTGATTGAAGTAATTGGCAATCGAGTTCGATGTGTAAGGTGCGGCTGTTGAGCTAACTTCGAACATGTGGCGCGTTTCTTTATTGCAATCGAGGCAAACACCCGCCGCAATTATTGCAAGCACGGTGTTGTTAAAGTTATTATCAGTTAGATTGTACGAGATACAAAAACACGCGGTAATGTGCTTAAAAACAAATCTCAGGGTTGTTACGCGACAATCAGTCGACAATGCCTGAATTGTTGAAATGCCTAAATGTCAATTCGATTACGTTGTACATTTTATTTCGTGACATAAAACTTGGAACAAAGAATAGATCGTTTGTTTCGTTCGCAAATCTACACGTACAGGTAGAGAAAGAAATTGGTCAGTCGAACAATTTCAATTAAATGGTTCATGCGTCACGAACACGTTTATATGTTACCGAGCAAGGTGATTCGGAAATGGCGATTTCTATTTAACAAGCTGCCTGTTCACTTTCGCTTGACTTTTTTTCTGTATCATTTACACGAAGATCCTTCGCGACAACCTCCAGTAGCGAGCAGAAAAAACATCAGCGTTGCGAAGTAATTATGAATGTTTAATTATAGTGTAAAACTCAAGCAGCAAGAAAAACGTATACATATATGCTTACGTAAAAATATAAATTACGTGGCAATTCAGGGCGATGCATTACCAAACACTACTTTAATAGTAATGCACACCTGCGCGACAAATAAAAGGAATCGTGACGCGACACGAAATAACGAAACTTTGCATAAAGGATCGGTTGAATCGAAAGAATAGTTCTTTTTTTTTTGCTCGTTTCTTTTTTGCGCAGGACTTCTTCTGGACAGGGCGCTTTCCGCACAATTTATTCTGAAACGCAGCTGAGTACACGTGCACTCCATTAAAGTGCAATTTACAGAGTAGAAATGAAATACGAAAAAGAAAAGTGCGACACAGCATCGTCTTTTTCATTCGCATCGCGAACGTGGCTCCTTAAAAATGTAATTTCTATTTTTACATATCAAACTACATTTACAGAATTGAAGACATGCAACGGACCTCGGTTGACGTGGGCCGAGTTTGCGACTCCTCAAACGTTCCAACCATTTTTTCCCTTAATTGGGTACACTTTCTTTACCATCCTCAGTTAAAAGAATACCATTCTTCCCTGCACGAGCTTCGCTGTTTCGCGTAACAGGCGCACTCGACGAGTTCTCATACTTAAATTCCTCGAAAAAACGGATCCTGCTAGAGACAATTATTTCTTTCACGGTACCACCATTTCTCCCCGGCCCAATATAGAAAACATATTTGATTCGATGTATCATTTTTCGAATACTTTCACACTTTTGTCTATGTGCGCTTCATATACACTTTGCGAATCGAATTTGCAGGGGACACATAAATATGAATCTATGTACGCCCAGACGAATCATTTTGTTCTACAATATTTATTGACACGATGTCCATGTAATTACGATTATGAACGAGAAAGCTTTTATGATACAATTTATATTATCACCTATCCCATTTCATGTTTCATTTCAGAATTCATTCCATGTTTCTTAATTAATAATTTACACCTTCAGATATAACCATAACCGTAATTTCATTTCTACGTGCCTTTACGCGTGCAAAATGCTTGGTTTGCCTCTACGCATATGCCAAGAGTACACCACACCGCACTGTGTATTACCTCTCACGTTTTTACGGCGTTATGGGAAATCCCTGTTTCGTACGACTTGCAGTCGCTTCGAAATTAATACCGAGCCCAAGATTACTATCTTCCTTACAATCCTTTCGCAATCTTGGATTCACCAATATTTATAAATTCTAGCTTCGTGTGCTATTCCTAGAAGTCGTAAGAGAAACTTCTCATTGCAAGTAGAATCCCTGTTCGAAATTAAATCTCCGATCGTACGATTTTTGTAACCCATCAGAACCTTTTACCATTCGACAACAATTCTGTTAAAGTAGACGAGTTGCTAGATCCCGTTTTATTGATTTTCATTCAATGCTGATCGAGTTTTCTGTTCCTCAATGGTGCCATAGAAATAAGGGTGGAAGCAAAGACCCTTTTACGACCGTGTTATATGCCTTCGAAGACCGCGAATGATAAGATAGTTACAAGGGAAAAGGGGGAGAAAGAGCCAGAAGAGGGCAGTCTCGTAACGTAATTTCTAAACTCGAACGCTGCGATGTCGGGGCTTCGTTAAGCCCCGCATTTTTATATAACGGACCCGACCGTAGCTGAATATGGCGTGCTGATGCACACGAAGATTTCCCTTAATTCGAACCTTCATTCCCGTTGCACGTTTGATTATGTCGTGATTGAACCGTCCGCGGTATCGTCCGATGTGTTAGCATTTTATCGATCCGGGTTACCGAATAAATTGCCTTCGTCAAAAGCGGAGAAAAACCTTACACGCTCAGGGTTAACTGGAAATCACACTATTTCCGCTGAAAAGTAATCTGATAGGGTGGGCGATAACTGAACCTGAGAAATGTTCTGTAAGCGGTTCCATTGTAACGCCATCTTTCATTGAAGTCACGGCCAGTTTATCCTGGCTAACAATTTATTTCTACATGTCGCATCATATTTGTGGAGCTGAAGGTACTTACTTGGAGAACTTTTGTTGTCGTTTTTCTACCCTTCAGACATTTAGACTGATTTGTCTTTCAATCGGACGCACCTTGCTTTCTCATGTTAACTGAGAACAATTGTGTATGCGGTTTATCGCCTGAAATATTATTTCTATCGCGTTCACGCCTGTTTCGAGAATGAAAATTACAAAATTTAACGGATAGAAAATTGTTTTGCATTATTTACTTGTTTACTCGATGAGTTTACACGTTTCTATGTAACTTTACGTAATAAGTATCTTACGTTATAAGTGTCGTTTTCGCTGTGGGAAGCATTGCGTTATCCAGAACCATAAAAAACGCGTTTTCAAGATCAGACAATCGTCTATCTGTACCCATTCACGGTTTAATAGGCGAGCTTAACGATTATCGCATTACTACGTGTGGCGAAAGATTGTTTTATCAACGTTTATCTCCGAATTAAGAACCGCAATATGGCCAAACAATTTTCCGAGCTGTACTTAAGAATGCGGTTTTAATCGAGACGAGACAGGGCAGGAAAATCCATAAAGTTTATGGTATCATAATCATTTAATGACGTTTATCTTGAGGCCGCAGATTGTGGACACGAAAGATTACGTGTAATACTTGTCTTCGTTCGCGGTTTAAATAGAAATTAGAGACGGCTAGCTGTGCACACATATTTTATGAACTACCTAAAACAGCTGCCTTTGCTAAACTTTTTACACTTTTTGTCCACTGAGACATCAGCCTTTTTTCAAAACTGAAAAACATCTAAAAAACATTTTTGCCTTCGTGCCTGGCTTCATAACATTGTATTTATCGTTTATTTAGTGGCCTTTCCGAGGCATCCACTCCGTGAAACATAGCTTACGATGCATTTAATGGATATTTCGAATAAACGTTTGATATCGACATTTTCAATTTCCACGGTAGAAATTGAGAAGCACTTTTAAAGGGTAAAAAGTTTTCCTTTCGTTCCTTCTACATTTCGCAGTCAGCATTACGATATCAACATTTTTATTATTATTTGATCAACGCGATTATAAAAGTTGAGCACTTAAAAATGCATACATGCAGTCGCGTCTCCATGTAAAACAGTCAATTTTATTTTATTCTGATACGTTCAACGTAATAAAATATATGTCTCTTACGAATACAAAACAATTATCAAATCGTTCTTCGAATTAAAAATATTCCAGCAAGAAATACATTCAGATAAATACGTGGCAAAGTCCCCCCAGATACCCAGAGGCAAAACGAAACCCCCCAAAAAAAAATATCTGCCACAGTCAACAAAATAACCGTCCCGAGCAACGACGAGGCGTGTCTAACAGAACGTTGCACGACAACCGACGAAGCCGGGAGCGAGATTAAAACTGGCAACACCATCCAGGCAAATACCATCGAGCAACAACAGGCCCTCTTAGTCTCATGTGCAACCGACGATCAATGATTTCACCAGCTCTACCCAGTCCGTTTGTTTTGCGGTCAACGGTTGTCCGACGGAATGTTCAGCCGGGGTAACACGTTGCGCCCCAAATAAAATAGAGAAGCTCCGCTTTAATTCGGCGATGGTGGCCGAGCAACGCGACGCCACATAATACAGCTTTTCCATTCAGGATCGACTCGGCTGAATTATGAATGACGGTCGATAGCTAAAAGGGAGAACGCGTGTAACGGCCGTGCGAGTTTCACCCGGCCTACGTGGCCCTCGTACGAACGTGTATGAAAAAGGAACGACCATCGACGACCGGGGTTGCAATGCTTTTCACTCCTCCGCTATATCCGTGACAATCCACTCCCCGGGATTCAATTTCTGCTCGTCGCCCCCGCGATACGCCGATCCTACCCTCGGAGGATTCGAATCCTGTGCACGCGAGTAAAGATGTTCTCGAGGGGAATAGTCTGGTGCGGGCGCGGCGTTCGCGTGAAATACGAGAGGACGTTGTTTGTCAGCGGCGATTGCGGCGTAAGTAGAATGTGATTGTTACGCTGGAAAGCTTTATTTGGTGCTCGCGATTTCGCCTCGCTCCGAGACTTCGAACGGCTGTTTTGAAGGGTCGCGTATTCGGGGCGTCTTGTGCGCCGATGTTGCGAGGACAGTTTCTATGCACACACATACGTATACAGCTTGAGTTGCTTAAATCCTCGCGACTTCGGACAACTGTGACGAATATTCGAAATATTCGTGAATGCATGGCGTGTATAAGTTGTTTTCTTTATCTCTTCGCCGCATATTTTACCGAGTCTCGCACAATAACGCTATCCGTAACGACGAATTTACGTACACGCGTGCACTGATGTAACGCACTTACAACTATTCTAACCGAACAGAAGAAAATCGTACAAACCTCGCGTGTCCACAGCTCCCGCAACTTCCGCAACTCTCGACGCTCTTGCTTCCTCGCTCATTTCGTTCGCCATCAATCACCTCGCTGTCGTCACCGTCGTCATCCGTTTCATCGCCGTCCATCTGCCGCATCGGTGTCTACTGACGCCACCTTAAATTAAACCGAAACGTTAGCAATTTTATGCTCTCTGCTTGCAGCAACGTAGCTATATCGATCCCACATCGAGATCGTCGAAGTTACAAGCTCGTTAGAGAAGGTACGTTCGCGTGAACATCTTGGACAAAGTCTTGCCTCTGCTGGTGGAGGATTGACAGCCCCCCGGCAGGGCAGGTCTCGAGGAGAAGGCAAGAGATACAAGAAGTGAGGGCGAACCAGGTGCGAGCTACCAGTGAGGGCCTGGCACCTGGCTGCTTAGTGGTTGTTGACAAAGGGGGGGTGGGCGGGGGGTGACGGGTAACAGCACCTAAGGGCGGGTGGGGGGATGCAGCTCGAAAGGGTGGCGGCATGGAGGAGCCCTCGCTGGAGGCTCTCATGCAGGCGGGCTTCATCTTCGTGGTCGGTGTCGCCATCATCCTCTCGAATCTCCTCATCATCGTCACCTACCTTAATTTCCGTGGTAAGTACTTTCACCGGGTAGTAGCTGCGAAACTTTCGCGCGAATAAATAATGGGGGAGGAACTGATCTCGCGATGGGGTTCGAAGGGGGGCCTTGTTTCGAAAGGGACAAGCGCAGGAATTTCGGTCCTGTTTAGCGAATTGAAGATGTATTACACGCGTTCTTGAACTGGGCTGTTAGTTGCATCATAGCTGTAGAATGTATTGCAACGATGGAATAATTTGTTAGGCGTGTACAAAGCTTACGGTCGTTTCTGCGCCGGGTGTAATAGGGATAATGATATCTATACTGGGTAAACGGAGAAATTTTTGTAGTGTACAGCGAATGAATAAACGAATAACGATTCTCATTAGATGTAACATTTTGCCTTTTTTTCCTGACAAATTGAGCTACTCACAAGGTAATTGAAAATAAAATAATTGCATACAGAAATTATAATATCCAGTTAAATGTAACGACCGTTCAATTTGTAAGCTCCTAATATTATTCATTGTGCAAGCTGTAAAAGCATGCTTGTCGTGAGGGGATACGCGACGAAAAATGTTACGCACGAATACGTACTCTTCTTCTTTCACATTCTCTTTTCGAACTTGCTCGCACATAGTTGAGATACGTGTTTACTATTCTTCGTTAATAAATCGTGGCCGTGTAATTTCGTGCAAGAAACGAGGATGCGTAATTTTAAGATTCTACACGGTATACGTTTCGCAGTATGTGAACATCCTATAACCCCGCAAATGTTTCCAGGCAACTGTGTTTCCGTGTGATTCAAATACATACTGTCACGGAACAGCATCCCAGTTTTGCATGCGCTTGAATCCTTCAGGAGTCCAATTGAAACGGACGCATTCGGAGTAGTATATTTTCAAGTTCAAGTTCAACTAGAATGGAATTACAAAGCAGTATACCGTCACGATAGACGTTCCGCGACCGTCCCCGTTGCGAAAATCTTTAATATCTCCTTTGCCTCGGTTTTCTCTCGATTTTACGCCCCGATTATACCGTGCCATTATTGCTGTAGACTGTACGCCATTGAAAAGCAACGTATCGAAAACTGTTTGATCCGGTGTTACACGAGCGTTTTTCGCACGCCAAGCAAATACAAATGAGCGTCACACCACATAGGTCCCTCCGAGGTGATAAACTACTACTTGCTGTCTCTCGCGTCGGCGGACCTTCTTTGCGGTCTGCTGGTGGTTCCGCTCTCGGTGTATCCAGCGCTGATACGACGATGGGTCTACGGGGACATCGTGTGCCGTCTCGTTGGCTATTTGGAGGTTACTCTTTGGGCAGTATCCGTTTACACCTTCATGTGGATCTCCGTGGATCGGTATTTGGCTATCAGGTACGTCGCACCAGCAATTACCATCGTACCCGAGTTTAATAAACTGCGAAGGTATAACGTTCATGCGTGGTTCTTGTTTTTAAAATACTGTTACTCAACGAAGAGAATTTCGAAGAAAATTAGAGGAAATTTGCTGAGGGATGTTTCAGAACACACGAGCAATGACATTCGCGACGGCTCGAAGACGAGAATCGGATGAAAAGCGTTCTTATGAGCATGTGCGCTATTTGGCCTCGGTTTCCTAATTGTAGACATTTTTACGCCCTAACAATGCTCGTAATAATCGGGTATTTCATATATGGCTGTTATTAACGCAAGCTTGTGAATTGACGATTTACCCGAGAGCCATTTCTTAGCTGTTATCACCGAGCTGAATTGCAAGGAAACATGTTTTCGACAAAAATGTGTTTTACGTGCTTACGTTTTATTTTCACTTCTGCTCTGTACCCGTATAACGATACTACACGTATCTTGCTAACTAGTGCAACGCATCGCGCAGAGAAATAATATTTAGACGGGAACAGTGACAGATGTCTGGACTATACGTAGGTAAACCGAAATCTAGAGAACCTCCGCCGATGGGTAGAATCAACTCATTCTACCCATACGTCTCTCGACTGATCGTCTAGCGCTTATAGAAAACTGCGTGCCATGGCACGTTTAGACGTCTCTAATCTCGATTGTACGATGCCTCGTTCAGCTGCCCCATTGCGCTACTTAAACCATCGAATGCTAACGATATTTTCCCGCAACAGCTTGTAGACAGCTAATCGTGAAACGGTGTCCGATAGGAAACCATTGAGATACGAGACCGTGCAAACGAAGACCCGATGCCAATGCTGGATGGTCTTCACGTGGATCAGCGTGGCGATGATGTGCTCCCCGCCCCTCCTAGGATTCCAGAAGCCGATCTTCGATCGGGAGGCGTTCATCTGCATGCTCGATTGGGGCAACATGGCTGCCTATACCATCACACTGTCGATCCTCGTGCTGGGCCCGTCGGTCATCACCATCGTCTACACTTACTGCTACATCTTCACGATGATGAGGCGGCTGAAGTCCGGCGTTCTGATTCACGACAAGGAGTACGCGACCGCGCTCTCGGAGAATTTGAGCAACCCGAGTCACCTAATGTCCTTTGTCCTGGTGATGACTTTCTGGATGTCCTGGGCACCGTATGCCGGTCTCCGTATATACGCTGTCGTTAACGGACCGCCTCAGGTAATTTCGAATGTCGCCCACTTTTCTACCCGTGCGTAGGGGGGGGGGGCTATATTGATACGCTTATTGCGGCTCGCTCGAACGACAGATTTTCTGGGCACAAGAATTCTATATTTATATTAAACGAGTATGAGCAGCAGTTAATTATTTCTTTGCCCATATCCTTTATCGATGTTTCCGCGTCTGTGCGAGTAGAAAATTGGAAATAATATTAAGTAATCGCGCGGCCGTTCGCTGTGCCATGCTTTTGCATGTAAATGTTTAGCGTGAATATCATTTGCATTTATGGTTTATTCGTTTAGCGAAAAGGGAAAATATATTTGTCGTCGCGTATACGTAACGCTGGTCTCCCGTTCGAGAATTCGTGTCCAATTGTAAATGCGAGGCTGACAGGGAGCGTGTTGTATGTTCTCTTCGTCACGTTCCAGGTACCGTTTCTGCACTTCGCCGTGGTGTGGCTGGGGGTGTCGAATAGTTTCTGGAAAGCGGTGGTGCTCGGTAGCCTGAGCCCGCAGTTTCGTTTGGCTGTTCGCGTGCTCTGTCTGACCCTGTGCTGTCGGCACAGACGACTTCCGCCGGAGCTGCTGGGCCTCGACGACGACGATTAAACGCCAAACGCCTACGAGGACAAGAGGGGGAAACGCTTTCCTTTAGCGTTCTTCAGCATGCGCCCAATTCCTAGAGCATCGCTTTTCATCTCTCGTTATTCGAGGCCGTTTCCAGCATCCAGCGCCGTTCACTCGGGGTCTTCTTCGAGGGGCTGAGACTGAGATTCTTTGTTCCGAAAGGCGCTACCGCGACGTTCAATGACGAAAACGCGCTACCAACTTGGCCGTGTTTCACAAAGCGGCGCAGAGTCCCGCGGGGATGCGTCAAATGATTCTCGCCAACGGAAACGTTCGACGAACCATCCAACCGCCGAATGACTCGGCTCGGATAAAAGATCCTTTCCTTTCGACTTTCGCGAACGGTCGTTCCCTTGAATGCTTCGGCCATTTAATTGTCCAAACGGCATTTCTCCAGTGCGCAGCTCGAATCAAGACGTCTTCTGTTTCTCCGGGAACGCCGCGGGAGACGCGAATTCCTAGCCGAGCGTGATCGATCGGCCGTGTACAATAAAGTAAATGTCTCCTTAGATCAACGAGCAAACGAACGCCACGATAATAAATCGAAACTTCGAAGACTAAGATTTTTCGCGAACGAAATAATCCTACAACGTTAGACGAGTTTCAGCAAATATTCGCGAGCGCGTCGCGTTTCACTCGCGCTTGATTAACAGTCTAATAAGGGGTTGAAATCGATGATACGAAACTAGGAAACAAAGCCGCAGAGGGCGTAGACGCGGCGTGTTCGGGGCAGAGCACGCCGTCGCTTCTTTAAAGTATTCGAATCACTTAAAGAACCGCATAATTGTAAGGGTATTCCTTTTTTCTATACGATTTCAATTTAAATATAGCCGATTATACGCAAACATATACACACATATGCACGTGTCTATCGTCGAGCAATTCGCGTTGCCGATGGAACGTGGGAACGAGCGTGGTGTACGGACGAAAGAAAGAATCGAAGCTCAGCCTGGGGCGCGTTCGTCGCGCGACGAACCTTCTTCGAATGGAGAGCGATCCGCGCGAACGAGTCGCGATTCGTTCGGCATGGATCGCTGTGATTCGATTAATCGCAATCGCGCGGCGGCCCTTTGTTTCTCATTTTTGCTTTTGTCCCACTCGCGAAACGCTCTTGGAAGCTTCTGAAACGGGGTGGACTCGTGCTTTCTTCTCCTGTCCGTCTTCTCGCGAGTGCGTTCCCGAACGAAAACTAATCGTTGCATACATATATATTATATATATATATATATATATATACGTCGTAAGATCACGCTCAAACAAGTATCGTAGCGAGTCGCGTAATACGTGCAAATGCGTAACTGACGGCGAACGATTCAATTCGCGATCGCGCTAAGTGTGTTTAGCGCGATTATTATTACACGGATCGAACGAAACGCGACGATTCGACGATAGAAAGGTATTGATGAGAAGCTGACACAATGAAGCGAACACAAAAGTACACGAGAACACTAGGTCAATTAACGGAGATGCCTCTACGTACGCGACGCTAAAAGTCGATCTGCGCGCCCGTAGAACGCCCATGTCAAACGATATTGGCGAAACGAGGATCCGATCGCGACGGATCCACGCTTTTTTTAACGCGCTTCCTCCTGTAATTGCCTCGTCATCGGGCGCTCGTCTTACTCTCTCTCCATTTCTCTTGTCTTTTTTTTTTTTACGTTGAACGCCGGGCAATATCATTTCGGCGGATTTAGTGCACCGAATCAATCGGTTCGGGAATGTTGGCAACAGTTGCGCGAATAATTATTAAGACATAGTTGATAGTAGAGCTCAACGGTTGTGCATGTGAACGTTATTTTTTGTAAATCATCGGGGTTCTCGTTTTCTCGTTTGCTCGTACGCGAAAATTGAAAGGGACGATTTGGGATAATCGAAATATGAACGAGGTCGATGAACAATTAATGTTATTGGTATTACGTTGTAATGAATAGAAGCAAGAAAGAAGGTTCTTTAGATTATCGATTCTTCTACGGAAAGACAATCCGAAGATATACAATGGCTTCTTTCGGTGCAATATTCATTCTATGTTAGTCAATAATTTATTATTGAATTATAAATATTTATCGATTACATTGAGTTGCTGTAACACACATAGAAGTTTCTATATTGTTCCTTAATTGCTTGAAAACATTTGTCGATTCTAGCGATTCGTTCTCTTGTCCTTTCAGTCTTAGTTTGTCTGTCGCGAATAGATCAACAACGCAATACGGACAAGCTTTGTTTCTATCTCTCTCTCTCTCTGCGCACCTTCGATCTCACAGTTCGAATACATTTTTAATAAAGTACAAACTATTCCGCTCGTTTGTCCCCCGCTCGATTGTATCCTTGTATGCGGTTTCATTCGAAGGTTTTATCGTCAATTAGCTTCAGATTTAGTTCGCGGTTTGATCGTAGATCTGCTTGAAGGAAAAAGGGTCTGTCGGGTCAAACCGGAAGGAAACACTGGGTCGAGCGTGAACGTAACGAGCCGCAGCATATCCGCCGTAAGAAAATTGAATTGCAATTATGTTTCGCAAATTAATTTCGGCATTACGGTAATTAATAATTCGCCGGCGGGGCGTTACGGAATTTGAATCGCAAACCCAGACGCAATAAAAGCGCCGCCCTAATTGAATGAGCTTGCCTGCAAGAAACTGCGAAAGAGTTGGGAATACGCCGGGAAAGAAATAACTTCGTTATAGAGTCGTCGGGCAGAGTATCGTGCCAAAGTTGAGCCGGCGCTATACCATTATTTCATCAATTTCTTACTCGCCACGGTCTGTACGCAGCGGGAATCTAATTTAAAACTCGCCCTCGGTTCTTATTCGAATGGAAATCGGTCGGCAAGAAACGCGACGCGACGCGACGCGATTCGCGGCTCGGGCGTGTAAAAAATTCGTGAAAACGATTTTCCGTGGGTGGAGTGAAAGCAGCGGCTATTAATAAAACACACGGTTCACTTATACCCAGGAGTTTCTATAGCGAGTAAACTCCGGTGTTCGCGACGCGCTATTAAGAATGGTACACGGTCGAGGCTTTTATGTAACCGACGGCACGTCTCTGTGAAGGAGGTATTCGTGCATCGTGAAATTGTGTGCATGCAATAGGTAATTGTCCGTGGGTTGGGCTGCGAATTTATCTGGTCCATTGACGAATACTCGCGTGGAACGTCTCAGAGACGTTTGAAATATATTGCCACCTTCTTTCATTATCTCGATGCGGCTGGGTTTCGACCGTGTTCAGCGATTGAATAGTTGAATGAATACGAAAAATTTGCACAGTTGCGGAGGATATGTTATTTTAATGTTAAGGTCTCGTTCTCGTCGACCCACGTGTGTGTAGTTTTCGAAGCTTGTACGTTCACCGAGGCGGATATAATATTTGCTAGCATCAGATGCCAAATATTCATTGAGCGAAGGATAATATTTCGCGTTCGCGTTCAATGTTGATAGAAGTAAACCGAAGCTGCGTCAGATCGATGCACCACGTATCGTCTAACGTCGATTAACTTCTTTTTTCGAAAATTCAGTGCATAATTGGAGCTATAAACGTTGGCACGGAAAGCCTAATAGAAGCGCAATTACATTTGTGTGCACGTAAGGAACGAAGAAACATAGAAGCCAGTGCAATGTCTACACGCAAGAACTATTTGCTATTTTGTTCGCAATATAAATCGAATTAACCGAAAAGAAAAGAAACAGACGTACGAAGTATTGGATAACGTAGATTACAAATCAAATAGTTCCAATGGTTCTTTCTGTGGTCAGTGAGATTATTAAAAAGAAAAAAAAAAAGAAGAGAAATGGGATGAGTGTGAAAGAGAGAAGCCCAAAGAAAATTTGTTCCCGCTACGCTCTAGCAGCGATGCTCACGTGCACGCAGGAGGCCAACACTCTGAGATTTCTTGAACGGTGAACGTTAACCCTTTGAAGAGAAATCCAGTACGCAAATCGGTGTCTAGAAAGTCTCAGCTTCTACTCTATTTTTTACTCTAGACTTCGTGTTTTACTAAATCATAAGGCTCTTCTAATAAATAAATAATAAGCGAACGCCTCATTCGAGGCTGCGAATACCATTAGATGCGCGACGTTACTTTATCGTGCCATTTTGATATACCAAGCTATAAATTAAAGGGTTAAGGTGCCCGGAGGTGCTCTGAAAACGTGAATATTAAGACGCGGAGTGTCGACACGTTCCCTCGATATTTCGCACGAACGATTCCGGAATTCGATCGATTGAAGCGACGGCGAGAAGAAACGAAATATACAAAAGCGGCCACTTTTCAATCAACACCAAAGAGTTTATTATTGAAATTGGCCGGAAAATAACGGGGGAACGGGTGGACGGGATTCTCTGGTATAACGGTGTCTTAATTATAGAACTGAATCAAAGGAAAATTTTTGGCTACGTTATAGTTGAAATGTTAGCTACGTAAAAACAGCACCCCGGCTAAAGAGGGAAAAAGTAAAAAAAAAAACAAAAACAAAAACAAAGGGGAGAAAAGCGACGCTGATTTCTTTGTTGATTGTCGACTCGATATTCGGCGACTGTTCGAAAGATTTTAACGATTGTTGTGCGACGTGTACCGCGTTAATTGTTTACCACAAAGGAGCAGCATGCCATGCGAGTTATTTGCCAGTTCGACGAGTCGCGGTATCGATTGTATTCGACGTATAACTGTCACGAGGAACACCGACGAATCGTTTATCATACGGAACACGTCCATCCTGTTGCAGAATCAAAAATCGACTTGCCGATTCTACTTGCCGACTCCCCGACAACGAACATTTTCTAGATCAAAGCTCGTTTCGTTGATTACCGGCTACGCTTTAAGCCGCTCGGGAAATACAAACGAAAATAAGTAGCGCAATATAATAGAGTGCGAGCTTGACGCGGGCAAGTAATTTCTTGCCCGTAATTAAACGGTATTGGAAAAGGCAGCTAATCGAAACTGAACGATTCAATGAGGTAATCGCGAAGCAGGGTACCGTCGCCCGTCGTATTGTTAATAATTCCAATAAAATTGATGAAATAAAAGCAACAGGGCTCTGCTCACTAAACTATCATTCCCATTGTTTTGTCTGTTCTCCTTTCTATTCTTATACCGGTGGGAATTGTTCCGCGGTGTATTCGTACGATTTCTGAGCCGGGGTTCGATGCGCCGCGTGAAAGAGACGAAAGAAACCACCACCGACTTTGCCCCGTAAAATCTTTTCATACGCGCGGGTATAATTAGATTCGCGTGTGATGCGGTTCTACGTTGCGGATCCGTAATTGCAAGCTTGAATCATCTACGATGCAACGTTGTGGGTGCACGCCAATGCTGGCATGGCCACGTCCGACCGAACATTTTTTCGCCTGAATATTTCAACCGCGACGAAGCGATCTCCTTCTGCTTCGGTTGAGCGGCAACCACGATTAGGCAAAAAAAAAAAACAACAAAACTGTGTGGCTCTAAAATTATTCGACAAGGAAGTAACTAGTCCAAAGTCTGCCGTTCGAACGAAGATCGCCTTTAAATTAATGGCGAATCAATTACTTATTTTAGAAAATTTCATGTCAGTCGTTAATCTTCGCGTTCGGTTCCACTTCAATATAGAAATACAGTATCCGAATAAACCAGCAACATTGATCGTTCACATTTGTCACTGCTCTCAGTCATAATACTTGATCACTATACCGAGCGTGCTCGCTTAAAAATCGATATCGGTATTTCGATATTAAATTTCTGGGAAAGTTACTGTGCAGATTTTTGGGACGATAATCGAACGATCGAAGGGGCGAAACAAGTATTCGCGTAAATATAATCGATATGATCGCTTAAAAATTGCCGGATCTATTGCTCCTACCGATATATGGCTAACGTTTCACTCAACTATTGTCGGAAAACAACAATTTCGTCGAAATTCCATCCAACGCGAGCTTTTAGCGGTCGCTCGTCCACGTCCTTGTTCAACCGCAATTCAATTACTCCGCCACGGGACACAAAAGGAGAAGCAGCCGCCTCCTGAAACATTTATCAAAAGGAAACTCTGACCGAAATACGAGTTTCCCAGTCGTGTTTCATCAAAGTCGGCGCGCCGCTCGCGTCAGCGTGCACCCACTCAATCGCCAAACCGAGCAGTATTAAATTCCTCAGCGATAACGAGATTCTAAACACTTTAACTTTAAAGTCGTTCCAAGGAGAATACGGAGGGGGAACGAAATAAAGGCGGGGGTGACGGGGGTGCAACAACGCGCATTAAACTGGATGCGGCAAGTAGAAGAAAGGACGTTTAAGTATCCAGCGTTAAGAGAAAAAGATAGAAGCGTTGTTACCTTTCACTTCGTTTCTTTTCTCTTTCTTTTCCATCTTTTCCCTCACCGTACAATCTCAACGCGGTGGAAAATGACAGCGAAGAGAAGTGAGGAACGGGGTTGTGGACGGAGGCGAAAGAAATGTGAAAATTGTCCCCGGCAGAATTCCGGGCGGCCTCTGTTATTGACGATTAATTACATTTTTGTACCTAGCTACTAGTTTTGTACTAGTTTTGTAATGTACCTCGCCGCCGTACGTGCTGCTATTGCATATTTTACGTGGCTGGTAATATGGATGGTTGATCGATCAGCCACGGATGACCGGTGTCATGATGTGGTTGTACAATCGATTATCGCCGCGATGTTAAACCTGCACGGCCTGTGTAGTAAACACGACACTGGAACCATACGAGTGTTTCGCTTTCGTTGCGATTAGTTTTCACAGGGAGACATATTTTCACGCGTTACGATCGCGAGCTTTTCTTTCGTTTCTTTGGAAAATGATAGTCGCGAAAGGGAGGAGAAATTTAACCATTGTGATAATCCATTAAAATTTACCATCCCCTCGCTCTTCTCATTGGCAAAGGAAACGAAAGTAATTTCTTTTCGATTCGAGTCCATTCGAATAATAGGGGGATACGAAATGGAGCAGGCGGCAGAATCGAAAAGGCTTGTCGATACATTGCATCGTGATTACCACACCGGACAGACAGTGGCAAGGTCCAATAGTATCTCGATGTACCATCTGAAAGGTCGAGAATACTCTGTAGAGAGTTATTTCAGCGACGCAAATGAAACGTGCGAGGAAAATGATGCGCCCGAGCCAACGAAGAAATAAAAGAGGAATTTTTCTTAATCGATATCGCGTTATTATTAGACGAATGTGCGTGTACGGAAAATCGCGCGTATGTGATTTACGAATTTACAAATCGAAAGCGTTTCGTTTGATCGCTGAAATGTTCGATCACGCGTAAGCAATCAAAATATGAATTAATTCGTAAGGAAATCGTTGATAGGATGTAAGCGTGCATTATATGTCGCATCTGACGGCGCTTGCGTTGAAATTCAATTATGCAATACGAGTCATCGCCGCCGCTTCTGATAATGTAAAATAAGAAAGAAATTTACCAAAATTCGGCACGCTGTTCGCGTACGCCTGTCCGCGTGCTTTCATTCTGCGAACGTTGAAAGTTTGCAATCGAGACGCAGGGAAATCGAATCACGGTGAACTGCAGCGCGATTCCGATCGACCGTGCGCATTGACAGGTGTACCAGATGTGTCATGATACGAATTCGACGATAACGGTGCAATACTAACGATTATTGTCCTAGCGCAATAGAATAGTACGATGATATTCCAACAATAAACGGCGAGATCGTAGATCGCGCATCTCACACGATATATTACTTTCCTTTCAATCATCCCGATTACCTAAAAATGTCCTGGTCAATTTTGTTCGCAATGTATATCGTTGTCGTAAGTTTGGTTCCCTTGAAAACGATATATGTATTAAAGGAAATTCTATATTGCCATTTACACCTACGTACATAAGCTGTGATCTTCTTTTCAATTCAAAGTTATTTATCTCGTTATTATCTGTGATCTCTAAATAATTTCGCGCGACACTTATTTTCTCTCCTCATGCTTGTTTATTTTGGTCCGCGCATTCTTCTTCGTTCAAATTATTCAATAAATCTGCACGATATTAACAGCTCCTCGTTCCATCGTTCGTTCCCCATCATTATCGTATAAACAATTTTCTATAAAAGCTCTCGCATCTTACTTCCTTCAATTGCGAAGCAGACGGTTCGGGTAAAACAACGACCAACACGACGAAACTATTCTACATACGCAAGAGGAATATCGTATCAGTATTAATTTACAATTCTCATGTATACCTCGCGTGCCAAATATCTCGATTCCACCCGAACCACTTGATTCATTCAAAACCACAAGATCGACCACCAACTGAATTACACGGGTAACAAAAGCAACTCCGCGCTTAACGACAACGAAAAAGCTCTTGAATCTTGGCGTTGCCACGAAGGAATCCCTTAAATAATAAATTACTCCTCAACATATTAAGGTCAACAGATTCATAGTCTCGCAGTGTACCGTCGTTCCCCCCCGAATGAAAGTTTAAACATCATCGAACGCGGTCCTTCCGCAAAATGCCTGCGACGCGTGCGCGCAATCGCGTTCATGACCTCCTTTTTCCCAGACATTGGCCAGGAAATGTAGGTCGCGCCGCGAAGACGAAGTTTCGCACCTACGTGTTACGTAAATGCACCTTAACCCCCGTTTTCATGGCGGCCGCGCGTTTGCGAATACGCCAGTGGATCTCGAGTGTGTCCGACCTGGCACGGACCGATACTACTTGCACGGCGCAACCAGCCATTAGTCAATACACCGACATGTAGTCGATACACGCGGCAGCTGGTCCACGGCCGGCGTCACGATGCTGGAATAAGGTCGAAAACCCCTTCCATCGGGGCGGTTCTTCCTGGAAACAGAACGATACTTGCTGGGAAACTTTTGAATTCTTGCCAGCCTCCTCCATTGTTCTCGTGGACTAATCGATACGATTTTATTGCCGGCGTGTGCAAATCTCTGAAGCCGTCCGTCTATTTCCTTCGCCTTACGTCTTTTTCCCTGTTTCTTTTCGAGCGGAATGAGACAGAACTTCCTGATTCTCCGTGGCTGTTCTACTGGAGGATATTGATGGTTTACTTTGAGAGAGAGAGAGGGGGGGGAGGAGATGGAGAGAGGAAGGGATGTTCTTTGAATTTATTAGGATTTATGATGCTCGAGTGAATATGGCTTTATCGAGCTGGATTTGAATGAGTGTTTAATTCACGAATAATTTAGTAAGGTAATCACTTCGTGAATTCCTAATTCGGAATGCCCGTTTGATGTTTTGCCAGTAGGGATGCTGTGGCTTTAAGGTGGCTGCAGCGTTGATTGTGGGGTCAGATAATGTTGCCGAAGAATGTGGCTTATATCCAGGGGTATGGTAGAGTAGAAATCTGGGCCGTGCACACCGCCGCTAATGGCGTAACGTTCTTTGATAACAAAGTGTTGATACGCTGTCGTAAATATTACTCCTTTTACCAGGGTCGTCGCAATGTATCGATGTATCTGCGACCATTTCGTAGCTACCGATAGTAGCCAATCATTGCGTTTATAATTTTTCGTTGACAGAGAGCGTTTCACGAACCGTTTACCGATGCTCTACCCACGTACAACTAACTACCTCTGTGCAAATCAATTAGTAGTTCTACAAGCACCTATCGGTCGATGTTCACCGGGAATTGTTTGAGACGCTGCCAGGCCAATCAGCGGTAGAGCGCAACCCTTTCGTTGCCAGAACTCCTTTCCTTATCACGATAATGGCTTCTCGCTCGATAAAACCGTTCGCTATCAAGGATGCATTAATTCGGCTCCGTTGAGTACCTTCTCCATTTCTTGAAACAGCAATGTTTCTCACGCTTAACCAATTGTCCACGAATCTACCATACCTATATGCTTCCCGATACTTGACTATTAATAATGTTGTATCGTATAGCTATAGCGATACGAGAGGGGTGGGGGTGGGGTGAAAACAAAGCGTAGACGTGGGAGAGAGACAACGAAGGGTTGTTAGCTAAGAGACCAAGTAACATTGAGTTAATGTCGCATTACGGCGTGGTCTGTATAAGTACGTGGGCTGCTTGAGATACTAGGCGTCAAAGGATAGTTCAAGAAGTTCGTCGACACGATGGAAACCAGCGAGGAAGCCAGAGTAAGCACCACCGTAAAGGGAAATCTTGGAAGTAATTGCCGTAGACCATTTGGATTCAGTTAATAGCCTTTTGAACATAAAGCAATGTCTAGTGGTTGCTAAGGAGATCATAGATTGTGATAAGGAGAATTCCATTTCGCTTGAACAAATTCTACGTTGTTACACGGCATAGCTGCAGTTAGATCGTGATTCGATAGCGGACACGATATTCGATAATAATTTCTAAATTTTCACTTGCGCCCCATAGAAAATTCGACTCGGGCACGAAAATTGATTTTATCAGGGTGGTAAATGGTCAATTTGTTCCCTGCGCGTAGGAAGCAACGTGTAAATATGTATTTCGTATGCAAATGTCGGGTGAATATTTATCGTTGTCGGGAGACAGAAAGTAATCAAGATGTAACCGCGACGTTTATCCGGATATCGGTGTGTCGATCGATTTGCGATATGGTTCGCTTGCTCTTCGTGTTAACAATGCGTTCGCGTGCTCATTGGTTAATGGCCTTTTGTTACGGATCGTATTTATTACCGGTGTGATCGATCCATCGCTTGGATAAGCATTTTTTTATTTTCTGACAACGATCTGAATAATTCAACGCGTGCAATGGACGTTATGGTGCGATTTGTAAATCACGACGCGAATGTATATATTCGTTGCGTTATTGTTGATTATTGGCTTCGACGAAAGGAAAGACTTGTGACAGATGAGAAAATTGATACAAAAAGGTGTCCACTTACATATGTGTTCATAATAATGATCGGTCATTTTAATCTATATCGGCGAACTAGCTGGCGTTTCGGAATGAATAAACAATTGACTAAGATTATGTGGTGGACATTCGTAATTTTTCTTTTTCTGATGGTGATAATATTAATGCGGATTGAATTCATTAATGAACATCAAAATATTCGAATAAATAATACCGTTATCTGAATGTAATTACTTTTTTTTATCTTCGAATAGATCGTACGCATCTAATCCTCTAAGAAATATATACAACAGAAATTCAATGTCACAATTTATACTATATAATATAATACAAAATGCAGTTGTATATACAGCGATTAAAATCGAAACGACTTGATATATTTCCTTTTTTGCACATATTACTTATATCAGAAATTTGAGAAGATTTTATATAGCTTAATGCTTTTAGTAATGTTGCACAGCTTAAGGTTGAGAATTGCTCTTTACCTTATGACTCATTTCTTAACAAACAAGCGTTCACCAACATATATCGCTAAATAAGCCTCCCTAATATTCGACTTTTCATACACTTCGATTATACGTATATATTGTAGAAATGTTTAACACAGCAAGACACAATAGTAATATTCATCACTTTAACACGTACATCAATCACTATGAATAGAACGTATCAACACCAAATTTCCCATAATTTGAATAGATTCTTCCTAGAATTATTACTCACCATTCCGCGAATTTTCGTACGTGCAAAAATCGTTGGAAAGTAATCACTCCACAGTGATAGAAGGATACACACGATCTGGTATTGACTGCTGTCGGTAGAAGCGCGTGGAAATTCCCACACGACACGAACGATACGTAGAAGGGCGGTACCAGACACGAATTCGTGGCACTGACTATTCGCTCCTTGCACCACTTAGAAACCCTCTTAGTCTACTGGTGCACCTCCTTGTGAGTGTCATCTCGGACTTCGTTTATCAAGTGTCTACATTCAACCGCCTATCCCCATATCATTCGTTCGACCATGTTCGTGCAAGGTCCAGCTTTGATGATCCAACAAAACTCAGACAATTCTGACGAAGGTAGCGATGAAGAAGGGTCTGGCGATGTCCTCCAGGTTAATTTTTACCTAGCTTCTTATTCGTTTGTATTCCACTAATTAAGTCTTTTCTTTGAGCTTGGTGGTATGTTGGCCTATACTTTGATAGCACTTCTTTCTTAATTTGATCATAAAATTGTTGCAAAATTGCTTGTCGACGAATAATTCTCCGCATCAGAACAGTTTCTTCTGGTTTGACTTTGAGTTGAAATACTCTGAGGGGTTGGGTTGTGAAAAAAAGAGGAGAGAAGCAATGGTTTGACGTACGATATTTAGATAATAACTATTATTAACTGTATAAAAGATGGAACTCCAGTGTTCAGTGTAGTTCAATAATACATATTACAATAAGTACAGTCTCTGACAAAAAAAGGAAATAGACATTTAAATGCTTATTTATAAAATAATTCAAACAAATTCCAAACTTTTTGATGCTCTTTTACATTTTACATCTTCGTACGTATACTGAAAAAGTAGAGTGTCAGCAATTGCAGTAGCACCCACATTTTAACTCTTCCAAACTTCGACTAGTTTCGATAAGCAAGGCTATGTTACATAGTTCTCTTGCATTTACTTAAAAAATTAATCTAACCTTGGCCATGAGTTTATTGATAAAACTTGCACAAATCATCCACTATTCTGTGTCAAACAATAGGAACCAATGTTGAGAGATGTACTAAATAAAATAAATAATACTGAAATCGATAATATTCCCATTCAAGATATTGTTAATCCAACGGTGTCTAGAAATCTGAACGATTGCTCAATGATAGAACATTCTTTCCCACTTGATAACCGTAATTTCGAACGAAAAAATTAACAGTCTCGATCCCCTGCGTAGAAACGTCGGGAAGAATGCGAGAGGAAAGCAAGACGAGGGGAAATGGATCCCCGGCTAGAATTTGCTTTTCATCTCTTGATGGATGCGACCCAGCTATCTCGCCACGAAGTCATGGATCACGTCTTCGAAGGGGACATGCTCGACGAAATCAATCAAATGTATCTACCCCATATGAGATCCACCCTTGTCTGGTACTATCAAGAAGTGGAGGAACCCGAAACTATCCGCCCTCCGGAAACGGTACTGTGTCTCCCTAATTCTATCGCGCTAAAAGAAAAAGAATTGAGCCGTGACAAATTGTATAAACAGCGATGATAAACTTTGCTGTACAGACCCAAACGAAAATGCCAGGTTCTAGGCCGGGTCAGAACGCATCAGTGCCGAAGGTTAAGGAACAAAAGGAGATAAGGGAAACGGGTAAAAAGAAATTGTTCCTGACTGATGGATGGCAAGTTCCTTGCACCGGAATATGCATTTATATGTTCAGGTAGGCTTAACAATATTCCCATAAATCAGAACATTCTTCTTGAACTCACTTCGCGCAACCGATTAGCTGAAACATTTTTCAGATTGAACGTTTCGAAACAGTTACCCGAGGAGGGATTTCAGAAAGACCTCTATACAGGCGTAATAGACACGCAGAAGGTGGGAATAATAACGGCAATACAGAGAGTGGTCGAGTACGTTTTCATGGATGCTCTTGCTCATCCTGGTTCCGAAGGGGACGATGATTGCCCGATGATTAAGAATCTTTTGTTACCCGGTTTGAGGTCCTTCTGCAGTGCTCTAAAAGGTAACGCTGGAATCAGTAGTACAGACCGTATATAAATGTCCACGTAGCCCTGAACTATCTACCAAATTCAATCTATTTCGATGAATAATCGCTGTGTCTGATAGAAACGGCAGTAGGTTGAAGAAATGTTTCGTTCTTCTAGTATGCGAGCAGGTAGCTCACGAAGGATATGTATTTGACGACAGAGAAATACTGATGGCGAAGGTGCATAATTTCGAGGAGGCCAAGGCATTCGTCGCGGGGGAGAACGCTGTGCGTATCGTCGAAGAAAGGGTAAACACGTGGATCAGAAAATTGAAGGATTTCATGGCGGAGAGCAGGCAGGTGAAGCGGGAGAATGACACCTCAGGGCCGCAACAAGAATTGGAGTACTGGAAACGAAGAGGGGCGCAATTTAGTCAATTGGTTCATAAGCTTCAGGTTCTGTTCGCATATCGCTCAATATACTTTTATATCTGACGTGCGTAAAGCTTATGGAAATTATTCACGTGGTGCGTAAATATCAGGATCACGAGATACGAATGTCGCTTCTCTGTCTGCAAGTGGCGCGCTCGAAGTTGATAAAAGATTGGGTCGATGCTGAGGACGAAGTGACGTATTGCTACAACGAAGCCAAGGACAATGCGAAGTTCATTCAGGCGCTTGAGAAATGCTGTCATTGCCTCTATTTAGATGATCCGGTACGATAATGTGCAATCACTGCTTCGATGGCCCCTCGAACAATTGCATTCCAATTTTTCACGAGCGATCGACACACAATTTCAACGAAGCTCCGGTCAAATTAAGATCCACTGCCCACTAATACACGGTCCTCTATAATATAAGGTTGCATAGGATCGGCTGGCGAATTAAGCAGGCAAATAATAATAATCATTTTCAGGTGAAAATGAGAGATTCACTAGTATCATTGTTACAAACAGTTCGATTGATATACAGCGTTTCAAAATACTACAACACTTCGGAACGAACTAGTTCGTTGATGATCAAAATTACGAATCAAATGATTGTGGCTTGCCGAGACTACGTCACAAATAGAAATCGAGAGACAGTCTGGGGTCAGGATCGAACGGCCGTACGGGCGAAGCTGAAGCATTGCTTAAAACTGAACAAGTAATAGTGAAATAAGCGCATAAATAAAGCACGTAGAACTTATTACATTTAGACAAAAATTGTGTCTCTTGTCTCGAACTATTATATGTTTTCTTTACTTTCTATCGCCAGCGTCTCTCTTATGAATATCACGTTTATTATTGTTTAAAACTTACACTTATTTAAGCACACTTTTCCGTTTCCATAATCCGCAATATCGTAATAAAAATTTGATTATGATAACATATTATAAAAGGAAATATTGTCCTGTAAGTGCTTTCTTGAACTCTTGAATTATGTCAAATTGTTGCAAATAAATAACAACAACTCGTTTCCTTTGTTCAAAGAACTTACAGAGAAACGTACCGATTAATCCGATGTTCTCCAGCTGTGACCGAACAAGAATTCTCTTTCTCAGAGACACACGTGTTCGGAAGATTCGACGCGTTTTGTGACAGGATTCGAAAAATTTTAACCATGTTCGAGCTGATAGAGGATTATAAAAACCTATTTGACAGAAGAATGGAGGGTCTATTATTGGGAGAAGGTTTGGAAAATGATATTCAAGTGTCCTCTTCGACTCACCACTTTTATTTCGTCCGTTTTAATCGAAGCAACTTTACTTTCCCATCTCGTTCTGCTCTCGTAGCATTAGATGACGCGATAAGAACATTCGAGGAGGCTGAAAATGTTGCTACAACAAAGGCTTATGATTACCTCGACCCAAGAAACATTGAATTCGATACGGATTACGATGACTTTATAAGCAAAACTGATGCACTGAAACAGCACATCGGTAATACCATAGAAAACAATTACGCGGACGTATGGGAAACACTTCAGGGTATACGATTCTTAACTCGATTCGAAAAAGTAATGTAACATATTCTATATAAATAATTAACGCACGAAGATGTATATTCGAGCTAAAATGGCTGAATTGCCACTTGCACAGTATAATTTCTGTATAAATTAATCGGTGAGCTCGTCTCTCTATTTAAGGTCAGCGAGAAGATACCATTAACGAAGCTAGACGAAAAATATAACGTAGTAGTTAAATATTGTGACAGAGAAATAGACAGAATAATAAAGTTATTCAAAAGACAAAGGGACGATCCGCCATTACCACGACATATGCCAGCCATCGCTGGACGGCTAACCTGGGCCAATTCGTTGAAGTAAATTGCACTCGATATTATTTCTGTTTAAAACGATTACAATGATGTCGACAGCAACGTAATAAATAGATTTATTGAATCGTAATATAAATTAGAAATTCACGAATAGAATTTAGCCTTAACTATCGTGCAGAGTGCATCTGGACGAATTGGCAACGTCAGTGTCCAGCCACCCAGTACTGAAAACACTCCCGCTTACCGTGGAATTAGTAAAAAGATATAATTATGCTCTGAGCGTTTTGAGCCAATATAAATTAGATATTGCTGAAGTTTGGACGCATCAAAATTCCTGGGTTATCGAAGATTGTTTAAAGCGGTGATTATTTAAAGCGGTTTATTATTATCATTGCCTGGCGATCAGCGTGTACAAGCATTCTATTCTGCTTCAACATTTCAGATCTTTGCTGACAGTGGACGAAAAGACTGGAAAGGTCAAAGTGAACCTGGAAGGACGTATCACTCTTCTACTTCGCGAGGCCGATTGCTTGACTAAATTGAACCTCGAAATTCCAATCGTCGCCCTAACTATTCTAGCAAGGAAAGATCATTTCACGTTGATCACGAATTCCCTTCAATTGATGATCGAAGAATTCGTTTCTATTGCCAGGCGAGTGAAGCTGGAAGTGAGAACATTGTTGTTGCCACATCTGGTAAGGATCGCCTCTTTGCTTGAGCCTGGTTTGGATTCGTTGACTTGGACCAGTCCCGAATGGACGGAGTTTTATCAGAACACGAAGGAGCAACTTAAAGAGTTCGATATTCTGATCACAAGAGTTCACGACGTGTACGATAACAGGTGCATCGAAGACAAATAAAAAAAAAAATTCTTCATATCTCATAACTGTAATATAATAGACTTTTCTATTCTTAGTCTGTATAATATTTGTACTTTTTGTATACTTGATAAGCATTGCGTCGCGTAATGCCACAATTAATTAGACTTTTAACAACATTCCACTTCCTCTCTTCTAACGTTATAATCCTTTTCTGGATGTCACGAATGTGAAATAAAATATATTTCTTGGCTTTGTTCATTATTATTATTATTATTATATTATTTCACTTGATCAATAATAAGAAAAGTACGAATTATTTTTCTAGGATTATAATCATTTCACGAAATATATTTTTCTGCAAAATTATTTATAACTTAACGAGCAATTGATTTGCATAGACACGCGAGTAAAATATAAAAATGAGTAACAGCCTTCTTCGTTCGTTGCAAGGATTCAACAGGTGCTGACAGCTATGCAAAAGATCACGCTACATTCTTTACCAGAACCTGATCAACCCTGGACGATCGAGGAATTCCTGGAGAAAACCGAGGAAATATGCAGACTCGCAGCGGTAGATTTGTATCGTAAAAGTATGATGGTAGAAGAGGCTGTAGAGGAAGTGTTGGATCTCGTTAAGAACGCTGCAGAAAACTTCAAAAGCGCCGCTGGATCCGGCAATTTCGATATTTTCGATACCGAGGGTGAACAGAAAATATTCTTTCATCTCATCCGTAATCTTTTCATTTCACCCAAAATGCAAAGAAACAGAAATTTTTCAGCAAAAATGTGTAGTTCATGTTCAAACCTTTTCCTATAACCGTATATATAACATATTCTACTGACTGTACGAAATTCGACTGTTAGGAAAGCAGAAACAAAAAATACTAATCAAATCTATAGCGTGCTTAAATATGAGACTAAACCGTTACTTTTAATACTTGCAAGGGAATTTTGATATGCATATCTTACGTATTTATATTAACAATCGTTTCTGCAATAAATTGACAGAAAATGAGGGATCAGTAGACCAGGCAGCTCAACAGGATTGGTCCATCATCTGGAATTCATTCGACGATCCTCATCAGCTATTGATTACACCCGGGAGCCTCCCGAAAGGATTGCAAGATATGGTACGAAACGCAGTGTCCGAAATGAGAAGATATTATTCTAGGAAAGTTGTGGACGTTTTAATAAGGGTTACCAGAAACTCATTGGACGCTATCAGGAAACGATTCATTCGTGAAATTGAACCAGGTACTCCTCTGCTCAATGGCCTAGCCTTATCAATGACCACGCGAATGAATGATTATCCCTCGAACAGAGGAGACGCCAAGTCCAATATTTCTACTGCATGCAACTTTAATGATACCAGTGGTGACCGTGAAGCCTAGCTTAGATGATCTGCAAGAGGCCTTAATTCATATTGGCAGAACCATTGCTGGTGTATCGAAAGGAGTTTCGCAATGGAACTGCAGGTCCAACAAGGTACAGAGCCACATTCTTGTTGAGTTGTAAAAAAATTAAAATCAAAATTCCGCGAAAAATACTCTTTTGAAATTCGGACTGTAATCCGACCCCCCCCCCCCCCCCCCGATAAGCCCTAAACAAAATTTCGAAGCTTCATAAATTATTCCGAAACGACTTTTTAAGGACTTGTCTATAGCGTTCCTTCCACTGAATGGAAGTGAAAGTGAACAGTATTTGGAAAAAAGAAATGACCTACGAAATGTTAAATATTTCTCTCAACCTTGTTATTTAAAAAGAAACTTTAACAAACTCAAAAGTAACGATTCATTTTAGTAGATTAACATTGCATAAACTTACTCGCTAATTCAGAACTCTTGGAACCAAGCTTACCCACGAAGGAACTTCGCTGACATTGTTATGCGAGCTAAAATGCAAGCAGCAAAGAAGAAACAAGAGGAACCAGAAGATCCGAAGATTAGAAGGCGAAGGTTGTATAAAATCATGTCCGAGGAGAGGCCAGTGTTACCTGTTCAAGAACAGAATTTTCACGCGATGGTGATGGACAACAAAGAAATAATGAAACTACTGTCTATACAGAACACATGCATGCAAGAATTCAAGCCGGTAAACAATATTATGCGCGAATATACATTCGACTCGACTCTTCACTTAAACGTAAGAATTATAATTGCTTTTCGCAGGACCTTGCAGAATTTATTGACAGATGGAAACCCTACAAATTCTTATGGAAAAGCGAAAGGAGTATGCGGGAGTTGTTACAAATTTCCTTGTCAGAGTTTGAAGCCACGCTTCGAAAGCATAGCGAACTAGAAGACCTTCTGGCAACTGAGCCTGACATGGTTATATTTGGAAGTTCCATTGCTGTCTCCACGGAAAAGCTTAAATACGGTCTTTACACGGAAATAAAAGGTAGGATATCAAAGCGCGCAGTTAGTTGTTACATGAAACATTTTTTCTGTGGAAGTAAAAATTTCGTGCGGTCAAGAAACACATTATATTTACGTTGATCATTCACTTGTCACTAGTCAATTATACAATAGATGGATTACATAGAATTTCACACCACAAATTCTCATTTTTAAAATAAACGACATTGCATTTGCATCATTTATTAACGACATCGTTGCGGCAAAGTAATCAGTCGACGAAATAAGTTAACGTTTAATATACCAAAATCTGTCACCCCTCTCACAAATCGAATTGAGACAAATTATCGCGCCGCAGGTCGATAAAGCAAAAGATATAAAAGATAGCAAAATATCATGGCTGAACACAAACTTTTTCGTCACGTATTCCACAGCCTGTACCCATAAAATCGGCCAAGCTATGAAGAAAAAGTATCGCCGTGAAATGGAATACGTTTACGCGTTGATGAACGAAATGGATCGCAAATTGGACCGTCAGATACGAGACCTCGACGACGTACGTCTCATTATGGATACGTTGAAGAAAATTCGGGAGCAAGAAGTGGACATGGAACTAAAAATCGATCCGATCGAAGAGGCTTTCAATATCGTTACGAGATACGAAGTGCCAGTGGATCAGGAGTGCACAGAACAGGTTGATAATTTAAGATATACCTGGCAGCAGCTGTTGTCCCGGGCGCAAGAAAGTCACGTGTTACTTTTGAAATTGCAACCCCAATTTGAAGAGGATCTTCGGAATAATCTAGAAAAGTTTCGTGCCGATAACGAAATGTATTGCGAAGAATACAGGTGTTCCGGCCCTATGCAGGCCGGTTTGAGTCCGAGAGAGGCTTCGGATAGGCAGATTTTATTCCAGAACAGATTCGACGGGATGTGGAGGAAACTGCAAACTTACCAAAACGGCGAGGAACTGTTTGGCTTGCCTATTACTGATTACCCTATACTATCCCAAATCAGAAAGGAGCTGAATTTACTTCAAAAACTGTACAAGTTGTACAACGATGTGATTGATAGAGTGAACAGTTATTACGATATTCCCTGGGCAGAGGTAAGATACTCCTGATCAAATTATTCGCGCAGTCAATATCGAAAAATGATGCAATTTAACTGAAGGATAAATCGATATTACTTTTATCAGCGACTGCAGTAATATCTGTAATACAATATATAAAACAATCCACTATATACGTATAACAGACGGTAATAATTAAATTTTCAGGTAGACATAGAAGACATAAACAACGAACTAATGGAGTTTCAAAATCGTTGCCGCAAGTTGCCAAAAGGGCTGAAGGAATGGCCAGCATTCTTCGCCCTGAAGAAGACCATCGACGATTTCAACGACAAATGCCCCCTATTGGAATTGATGGCGAACAAAGCCATGAAACCCCGTCACTGGCACAGAATCATAGAAGTGACGGGTTACTCGTTCGACCTCGAAAGCGAGGGTTTTTGCTTGAAGAACATCCTCGAGGCACCGTTGTTGAAGTATAAAGAAGACATCGAGGACATTTGCATCTCGGCCATGAAGGAGAAGGATATCGAGGCCAAATTGAGAACCGTGGTGAATGAATGGTCGTCCCACGAATTAACGTTCATGACGTTTAACAACAGGGGAGAATTATTGTTGCGGGGGGACACCACTGCCGAAACAATTGGCCAACTCGAGGACAGTTTAATGATACTTGGCTCCTTAATGTCCAACAGATACAACGCGCCATTTCGTAAACAGATACAACAATGGCTCACAGATTTGTCGAACACCAACGAAATTTTGGAGAGATGGTTGCTGGTTCAGAACATGTGGGTTTATCTGGAAGCTGTGTTCGTTGGGGGCGACATAGCGAAACAGTTACCCAAAGAGGCGAAGAGATTCAGCAAGATCGACAAGAGCTGGCAGAAAATCATGCAAAGGGCACATGAGACACCGGGGGTGGTACCATGCTGCGTGGGGGATGATTTGCTTAAGCAACTGTTGCCACATCTGCAGGAACAGCTGGAACTATGTCAGAAATCCCTTAGTGGGTACGTACGTGTAGAGACAATTAATACCCCTAATATTAGGTTACACGAAAAAGTATTGATTTGACGAATGAAAATTTCGAAATGCGCCCTAACAATGTTGCCAAAACAATAATAATAATAATATATTAAAAAAATTGTAGGGAACCCATTCAGAATGAAATAAGTACAATCATTCGTTGTGCACGGGATATGAATAAAAAATTCAATAAATTAAACAAAATATCTGATTAGGAGTGAATAATAGTCGTGTGAATGAGTCGACTGATTTGAATGAATGTTTACAATAACGGTTGCAGATATCTGGAAAAGAAACGCATGATGTTTCCGAGGTTCTTCTTCGTATCGGATCCAGCATTATTGGAGATACTTGGGCAAGCTTCTGACTCTCACACAATACAGAGTCACTTGCTCTCTATTTTCGACAATACCCGTTACGTGAAGTTCCACGACATCGAATACAACAAGATGACCGCCGTCGTTTCTTCGGAAGGTGAAACAATCATGGTACGTGACGTATTCATAACGAAACACGTATCAATGGTAAACCACGTTAGCAAACTATCTTTTTTCATCTTTGATCTATTTCACTCAACTTCGTATATTCTCTTATTTCGCCCGTGTTATTTTAACATCCAATCTGGCGTTCGCCATGAAACGAATTATACAATTGCGTGTTAAAATATAAATGCGTCAGTGTATTAATAGTAAAAATTCGAATACAGTTAGAGAAGGCGGTGAGGGCAGAGGGATCAGTGGAGGCGTGGTTGACGCAACTTTTGCAAACATCCCAACAGTCTTTGCACTCGATTATTCGACAGTGTTACTCCATGATCAACGACGCAAACTTTAATCTTCTGTCGTTTTTGGACAAAATGCCCGCCCAGATCGGTTTGCTCGGAATACAAATGATCTGGACACGGGACAGTGAACTGGCGTTGGCTCAGGCTCGTGCCGACAAGAAGATCATGGCGGAAACGAACAACAGGTTCCTGGACCTGCTAAACACGTTAATTGACCAGACTACCAAAGATCTCGCGAAAATTGACCGAACGAAGTTTGAAACTCTGATCACTATACACGTACACCAACGCGATATTTTCGACATACTGGTAAGACAACGAGGAAACCATTATGTTCAAGGAATTTCAGTTTTTTTACTCAATGTGAAATATCAAATATTCCGCAAATAAAGCTATAAGGTATCGCATGAATGATAATTGAACATTAAAACACGCGATTAGTGAAGTACAAAATTGTATTCCAATCATGGTTATCATACTCCTCTCTCGTCGCGTTAATGCTCTCAAAAGCTTTTCCATCTTTCTTTATCGTGTTTCTCGAGTGACACTCATTCTCATTTTGTAAATGCAACTAATATTAAATAAAGAAAAGTCTCATTCATCGATATAATTTCCCACATAGTGCCGTTTAAACGTACGTTCCGTGAACGATTTTGAGTGGCTGAAGCAATGCAGATTTTACTTCAAGGAAGATCTCGATAAAACGTCCATCAGCATAACAGACGTGAATTTTACGTACCAAAACGAATATCTGGGATGCACAGAACGTCTCGTGATTACTCCATTGACCGACAGGCAATCGCATTGAAATCACCTTATAACGATATGTCAGCATCGATGAATAAATATTTGTTTCCTAATTTAATGCTTCTTTATAGGTGTTACATAACTCTGGCACAAGCATTATCGATGTCAATGGGCGGCTCACCCTGCGGCCCTGCTGGTACTGGTAAGACGGAGACCGTGAAAGATATGGGCAAAACATTAGCCAAATACGTGGTGGTGTTTAATTGCTCGGATCAAATGGACTACAGGGGACTGGGACGGATTTACAAAGGCCTAGCTCAGAGCGGTTCTTGGGGATGCTTCGACGAATTCAATAGAATCGAATTGCCAGTGTTGTCTGTCGCTGCTCAACAAGTCGCGGTCGTTCTTGCCGCAAAGAAAGAGAAGAAGAAGCAGTTTATTTTTACCGATGGAGATCTAATAGACATGTGTCCCGAACTTGGAATATTTATAACCATGGTGAATAAAATGATAAATCTTAATAGGTTCGACATTATAAAAGCCTGTTGATATGAATGTGATAAAGCTTGAATAATGTCGTTGCAATGAAGGGAATGTGCGAAAATTAGATGCAATTTTTGTTCACGCGTTTGTTCTTGCATCATCGAACAGATATTGAACTGAAACGCGTTGAAATGTAAATTGATCGATGTAGGAAATGCTTTTTTCATTCCAGTATTGAGAACGTATAAGTACGTTCCGTGTATGCGCATTGCCTACAGTAATGCCGTTAGGTACAATTAAAAACGAACCTGTATTACAGAACCCTGGATACGCTGGCAGGAAGGAGCTACCGGAGAATCTGAAGATCCAATTCCGCACTGTCGCCATGATGGTCCCTGATAGGCAGATCATAATTAGGGTGAAATTGGCCAGCTGCGGCTTCCTGGAAAATATCACACTCGCTCGTAAATTTTACACATTGTACAAACTCTGTGAGGAGCAACTAACGAAGCAGGTAATTCATTAAAAATCGCCAAGCGTTAATCGTAATTTCAATAATAATTATATATTTATGCGTCCAGGTTCATTATGACTTCGGTTTAAGAAACATTCTGTCCGTCCTAAGAACACTCGGTGCGTCGAAAAGAATAAACTCGAAAGATTCTGAGAGCACCATCGTTATGCGTGTTCTGAGAGATATGAATCTTTCGAAACTGATAGGTGAATAATACGTGATGTATTATAATGAAATACTTGCGTTTATACTTTGTGCGAGGGA
Source organism: Nomada fucata (assembly GCA_948146005.1). Taxonomy (NCBI): domain Eukaryota; kingdom Metazoa; phylum Arthropoda; class Insecta; order Hymenoptera; family Apidae; genus Nomada; species Nomada fucata. The sequence goes on along the minus strand of OX411275.1, from coordinate 7,185,548 downwards.
AATTTGTTCTAGTCGTTGAGGATGATCATAATTTTAGACGAGGACGAGCCCTTGTTTATTTCTCTGGTGGCGGATTTATTTCCAAATCAGGCTCTCGAGAAAACTTCGTATCCGGAATTGGAAGCTGCTATTAATCAACAAGTAGAGGAAGCCGGGATGATATATCATCCACCTTGGGTATTGAAATTGATACAATTGTACGAGACGCAAAGAGTGAGACACGGAATAATGACACTAGGCCCGACCGGTGCCGGAAAAACCTCCTGCATACATCTTCTTATGAAAGCCTTAACGCAGTGCGGCAATTTCCACAGGTAATTGAATATAGAAATATTTTTCCAGCAACTCGTGTAACAGTAAAAAGTGGCATAACTTTTTATCCTGATTAGAAATATAAAATTAAAAATTAGAGTTCTATAAGTATTTTGATGTGTCAATAAGTTCGAAGAATTGTAATTATTAAATTAAGAATGCGAACGTGCATGTATACATTCTAGGATTTGTAAAAATAGCAGAATCTTTTCTAAATATTTTATTCCGATTTAGAGTGTCCGTTATCGAGTTTATAATTATTATTACTTCAGTGGAAGCAAATAAAAGCGACCAGTAAAGATTAATATATCGAATAAAAAACGTAGTTTGTTTTGCAACTTCATTATATTTTACAGGGAGATGAGAATGAATCCAAAGAGTATAACTGCGGCGCAAATGTTTGGCCGGTTGGACGTGGCAACTAACGATTGGACAGATGGAATATTTTCAGCGCTGTGGCGCAAAACTTTGAAATTAAAAGAAGGAGAACACGTGTGGATGGTTCTCGATGGACCCGTTGATAGTATTTGGATCGAGAATTTGAATTCCGTATTGGACGACAACAAGACGCTAACTCTGGCTAATGGTGATCGATTATCGATGGCACCCACGTGTAAAATCATCTTCGAGCCTCATAATATCGATAATGCAAGCCCAGCAACAGTGTCCCGTAATGGAATGGTGTACATGAGTTCGTCCGGTTTAGACTGGAATCCAGTGGTGACTGCTTGGTTGAAAAGTCGAACAACTTTGGAGCAAGAGGTGCTGGGACAATGTTTCGAAGATTCCTTTGCGCAGGTAACAATGCGTTGCAAACAATTTCTTGGAGAGAAGAATATTTAAAAAGACGCGATTTTTAAAAAATGCCGACGAAAATATTATTTAATAATGCAAATTAAATTTACTTGATTCGTTAAAAAATAATGATTGGATTTGTAATGAAAATGCCTTTCATACTTAAAAAAAAAGGTCCAAATATTTCTTCATACCCAAAACGCGCTGTTCAAACATTTCTACAGATTTATTCATGGAGCACCCAAGCATTATCGTTAACCATGGACGTCCTGCAGTGCAACGTAGTGCGACAAATGTTGTGCCTTCTCGAGGGGCTAGTCCCACCCGAGACGCCCACAGACGAAGTGGAAGACGAGGAAGCGGAAGAAAAGAAACAGCAACCGATGACAACCGAACATTTGCAACGTTTTTACGTATTTGCTCTGACCTGGGGTATAGGGGCGCTGCTCGAAATGTCGGACAGGGAGAAATACGATTCGCATCTTCGACAGAATTTCGACAGCTTAGATTTGCCGTCCTCGGAAACCTATCCTGAAGCGAAGATCTTCGATTTTTATGTATCCGAGAAGGGTAAATGGGACACGTGGGCAAGTATGGTGACCAATTACGTTTATCCGGAACACTCCACGCCTGATTACAGCAACGTACTCGTTCCCATTCCCGATAACGTCAGGATACAGTACTTAATTGACTTGATCGGCCGTCAAGATAAAGCGGTCCTATTGATAGGTGAACAAGGATCGGCGAAGACAGTCATGATGAAGTCGTACATGAGAAACGCCAATGCAGAAACTACCTTAAACAGGTCGTTCAACTTTAGTTCAGCGACAAGCCCGCATCAGTTTCAGAAAACCGTTGAGAGTTACGTGGAGAAACGTCTAGGCAATACATTCGGCCCACCAGGGGGGAAGAAAATGTTGATCTTCATCGACGACGTGAACCTGCCGCAAATAAACGAATGGGGCGACCAGATTACCAATGAAATCGTCCGCCAGACAATGGACATGAAGGGATTTTACTCCCTGGAGAAGCCCGGCGACTTCACCAGCATCGTAGACGTCACGTTTCTGGCCGCGATGTGCCAACCCGGTGGCGGAAGGAACGACATCCCCTCAAGATTAAAGAGGCAATTTTGTATTTTCAATTGCACGTTGCCAAACGAAGCGTCCATTGACCGTGTATTTAGCGTGCTTGGTGAAGGCCATTACAATGCCAAGAGGGGATTCTCCGCGGATGTTAGAAATCTCGTGAAAAAGATGATTCCCTTGACAAGGATACTTTGGGAAAGAACTAGAAGCAACTTATTGCCAACGCCGGCAAAGTTTCATTACGTGTTCAGCCTTCGAGACTTGTCAAGGATTTGGCAAGGCATGCTGGGCACGCTATCCACGGTCATCGATAAGGAAAGTGTCCTAATGTTGCTGTGGAAACACGAGTGTACTCGCGTATTCAGCGATAGATTCACCGTACAAACCGATAAAGATTGGTTCGAGGAGGAAGTGTCGAAAGTTGTAAATGAAATGCTGGGAGAAAATTACGTGATCATGCTGGAACAGGTTCCTGCGTTCGTCGATTTCATGAGGTAAATATGCGCCCGCGCACGATTTAATAGAAATTTGTTTAATCCTTCATTATTCGATCGCAACACGGAGAACAACTGTACATACATCTTAATTAATTAGGACGGATACTTGACGTTCCTAGATATTTTATTTTATTTTCCTCGCGATTTGCAGGGACGCGCCTGAACCAACTGGTGAAGAAGGTGAAGATACTGACGTGGAGTTACCAAAAGTGTACGAACCAGTTTATGACGATCAAGTCCTTAGAGACAGACTTGAAATGTTCCTTTCACAGTTTAACGAAATGCAAAGGGGGTCAGGCATGGATTTGGTTTTCTTCCCGGACGCTATGCTACATTTAGTGAAAATATCCAGAGTCATTCGCCATCCGAAGGGGAATGTAATGCTAGTAGGTGTCGGTGGATCCGGCAAGCAAAGTCTCACGAAACTGTCTTCCTTCATCGCCGGCTATAAAACGTTCCAAATTACTCTGACGCGGTCTTACAACGTAGCGAACTTTTTAGAGGACTTAAGGTACTTGTATCGAACGTGCGGAGCACAAGGGAAAGGCACCACGTTTATATTCACCGACTTAGACATTAAGGAAGAATGTTTCCTGGAATACTTGAATAATATACTTAGCTCCGGCGTCATCAGTAATTTGTTTACGCGCGATGAACAGCAAGAGATCATTTTAGAATTGACACCAATCTTGAGACGCGACAATCCAAAACGAACGACCAACACCGAACTCGTGATGGATTTCTTTCTGCAAAGAACCTGCCAAAATCTACACGTCGTATTCTGTTTTTCACCAGTTGGAGACAAGTTTAGGAACCGTGCTCAACGCTTTCCTGCGCTCATATCGGGATGCACCATCGACTGGTTTCAACCGTGGCCGAAGGACGCCCTGATCTCGGTCGCCAAACACTTTTTACACGGCTTCAACATTGCCTGCACCACCGAGGTCAAAGGGGAACTAGTAAACGCTTTAGGTTCCATACAAGACATCGTCTCCAGGACATCCGCAGACTACTTCCAGAGGTTCCGTCGTGCCACGCATGTTACACCGAAATCGTATCTGAACTTCATCGGTGGCTACAAAAACATTTATCAAAGCAAACAGCACGAGCTCGGCGAGGGGGCTAGGAGAATGGATAATGGTTTAGCTAAATTAGAGGAAGCATCGATATCCGTGGAAATATTGAAAACGGATCTCGCGTTAATGGAAAAGGAGCTGGTCCAGGCATCCGAGAAAGCGGAAACTGTCCTCCTGGAAGTCACGGAAAGAGCTATGCAAGCGGAAACTTTCAAAAACCAAGTGCAGAAGGTGAAGGAAAAAGCTGAGCAACTGGTGGCCTGCATAGCAGAAGAGAAAGCATTGGCCGAGCAAAAACTGGAGGCCGCTAAACCAGCCCTAGAGGAAGCAGAGGCAGCTTTAAACACAATTAAACCGGCTCACATAGCCACGGTCAGAAAATTAGGTAGACCCCCGCATCTCATCATGAGGATCATGGACTGCGTATTGATTCTGTTTCAACGTAAAATCGGGTCTGTTGTTCCCGACGCAACCGCGTCATGCCCAAAGCCTTCATGGGCGGAATCCTTGAAATTGATGGCCAGCACAACGTTTCTGCTTCAGCTGCAGAACTATCCGAAGGATATAATAAACAACGAGATGGTCGAGTTGCTGCAGCCGTACTTCAAAATGGAAGATTATAACATGGAAACTGCCAGGCGAGTTTGCGGCGACGTGGCCGGTCTGTTGTCGTGGACAAAGTCTATGGCGTTTTTTCATTCAGTGAACAAAGAGGTACTTCCGTTGAAAACAAACTTAGCGTTACAGGAAGCAAGACTGAAAGTGGCAATGGAGGATCTGGCGAATGCCGAGACAGAATTGTCGGAAAGGGAAATGGCGCTGCAAGCAGTTAAAGAGCAGTACGATTCAGCGGTTTCTGAGAAGCAGAGGCTAACCGAAGCTGCGAATGTGTGTTTCAGAAAAATGACAGCGGCAACTGCATTAATCAATGGCCTGGGTGGTGAGAAAATACGATGGACCGAGCAAAGTAGCGAATTCAAAGTTCAATTGGGACGTCTAGTTGGTGACGTTTTATTAGCTACCGGTTTTCTATCGTATTGCGGACCTTACAATCAGCAGTATAGAGCCGGTTTGGTGTCCTCGTGGATGAAGATTCTGGCAACAAAGTCTATTCCCTTCACCACAGATCTAAATATTAGCAGCATGCTCGTAGACAGTGCAACGATGTCGGAATGGACACTGCAAGGTCTACCAAACGACGAATTGTCTGTGCAAAACGCGCTGATTGTAACCAAATCGCCATCCTATCCTCTGCTGGTCGATCCACAAAATCAAGGAAAAATGTGGATAAAAAATAAAGAGTGTATGAACGAATTGCAAATCACGTCTCTAAATCACAAATATTTCAGGACTCATCTCGAGGATAGCCTTTCCTTAGGAAGACCACTGTTGATAGAGGATATAGCTGAGGAGTTAGATCCAGTTCTCGATAACGTCCTCGAAAAGAATTTTATTAAATCTGGCTCTATAGAGAAAGTAATTGTTGGCGATAAGGAATGCGACGTAATGCCAGGCTTCATGCTCTACATTACTACGAAATTGCCGAACCCTGCCTATAGTCCTGAAATCTCCGCAAAAACGTCGATAATCGATTTTACTGTAACCATGTTGGGCCTAGAGGATCAATTACTGGGACGAGTGATCCTTATGGAAAAAGCGGATTTAGAGGCCGAAAGGGTTGCCCTATTTGAGTCTGTGATGACTAATCAAAGATCGATGAAAGAACTTGAAAGTACGCTGTTGCATCGGCTCACGTCTTCTGAAGGATCTCTGGTAGACGACGAGGCGCTTATAAATGTGCTCAGGGAGACCAAAGTGACCGCAGAATCGGTCAACGAGAAATTAAAAGTGTCTGCGTTGACAGAAAAGAAAATCACGCGGGCCCGAGAAGAGTTTCGCGCGGTTGCTTCGAGAGGATCGATTTTATACTTTCTCATTGTAGAAATGAGTAACGTAAACGTGATGTATCAGAATTCGTTGAAGCAATTTTTGACCATATTCGATAATTCCATCACCAAGTCCGCCAAGAGTCCTATCACTGGCGAACGAATAAACATAATCCTTCGTCATTTAACACACGAAGTATGGGCGTTTACATTGAGGAGTTTGTACGTGCGGCACAAATCATTATTTACACTGATGCTAGCAATGAAGATAGATTGTCATCGTGGGGCGATTTCTCACGCAGAATTCAATGCTTTTATAAAAGGTGGCGCGTCATTGGATCTGAACGCCGTCGATCCGAAACCGTTCAAATGGATTCTCGATATAACTTGGTTGAATCTTGTTGAAATCAGCAAGTTGCAGTCCTTCGCGGATATTTTAACGAAAATCGAATTCAACGAACGGGAATGGCGAGTGTGGTACGAGAGAGAGAAACCGGAGGAAGAAGACCTTCCTTGTGGATATCAAAAGAAACTCGATGTGTTCAGAAAGCTACTCCTGATCAGATCCTGGAGTCCAGACAGAACTTTGTCACAAGCAAGGAAATACGTGGTTGAGTCGTTGGGAAAGGAGTACGGAGAAGCTAAGATATTGGATCTGGAGGCTACTTGGCTAGAGTCTGAAGTTAGAACGCCGCTGGTTTGCATATTGTCCATCGGATCGGATCCTAGTCCACAGATAACGGGATTAGCCAAGCAAAAGTCTATTCGTAAGTGAAATTGATATATTGTATTGTACCATCTGGAGAAACTGGAACTCCTTTTTGGGAACGCGTGGAATTGAAATTGGAATTATTATTTTGAAGAAAGTTTGTTTCATAGTAGTGGTTCAAAAAAGCTAGCTTAATTCAAGTATAGTTTACATTTGTAGAAATGAGTTCGGTATCGATGGGTCAAGGTCAAGAATTTCATGCTCGCCGATTGATTACGGACGCTATGAATACTGGAAGCTGGGTATTGCTTCAAAATATTCACTTATCTTTACCTTTCTGCACGGAGGTAATGGACGCTCTCGTTGAAACGGAAACGGTCCACGACGCATTCAGACTCTGGATGACTACGGAAGTCCACGCCCAATTTCCAATCGGCTTATTGCAGGTTTCTTTCAATGCATAATTAACATGATAATATGAATAACAGATATCTCCATTTGTATAACCCGAAGAACCGAGAGATGACATATTGTTATAACATTTACCTTCTTTTTATATTTTCAACTATATATTATCGCACATACGAAATATCATTTGTAACTAACTATATTCCAGATGGCCATCAAATTCACAAATGAACCGCCTCAGGGCATCAGAGCGAGTTTAAAGAGAACTTATCAAGGCATAACACAGGATACATTAGATTATAGTGCACAATCACAATGGCCACCTTTGTTATACGCCGTTGCCTTTCTGCACACTGTAGTGCAAGAACGCAGGAAATTCGGACCACTTGGCTGGAACGTGCCATACGAATTTAATCAAGCTGACTTTGCTGCTTCGGTTCAGTTTATACAAAATCATTTGGATGAAATGGACCCCAAACGAGGAGTGTCGTGGCCAACCGTTTGTTACATGCTCGGAGAGGTGTGAAACTAATTTTAGTAAGGGGCCATTCAAGGGTAGCCGATTATTTTGAAGATGATTTGCCTGTACTTATGTGGCCCTTCATATTTTTTTTCCAAAATAGAACTCTTCCATTCTCCCCTCCAGATTACACCAACTACACGATTCAACCTTTGTTTTAAAATACGCATACCTGACTTCCTACCCGAATGAAAATAAACCACGTCACACATAACAACTTTTTACATCGCCAGTAACATGTAACATTACAGGTACAATACGGTGGTAGAGTCACCGATGACTTCGACAAACGGTTACTGACCACATTTACACATGTTTGGTTTTGCGACGTCCTATTACGGCCAGGCTTCGAATTTTACCGCGGATACAAAGTACCACAGACTAAGAGTCTACAAGGATATTTGGATTATATCGATGGTTTACCTGCAACCGATACACCGGAGGTATTTGGATTACACCCGAATGCAGATATTACTTATCAAATAAATACAGCAAAGGGAATATTGGACACGATCTTAAGCGTGCAACCGAAGGAAGGGGGTGCACAAGGGGGTGAAACGAGAGAAAACATCGTATATAATCTTGCCAATGATATGCTAGCGAAATTACCGAGGCAATACAATTCTTTCGAAGTGAAAGATGCACTCCAACGAATGGGAGCATTGTTACCTATGAATATATTTTTAAGACAAGAAATCGACAGGTATACTTCTTCATACTTTTTTATTTTATGTTCGGATACTGAAAAATTCTACTCCCAAATCTGTTTAGAATCACGAGAGTCATAAGGGAAGTGCGTAACACCTTGACAGATTTGAAATTAGCTATCGAAGGCACTATAGTAATGAGTCAAGGATTGCGAAAATCACTGGACGCAATGTACGACGCTCGAATTCCAGAGAAATGGCAAAAAATTTCTTGGGAGTCAGCGACTCTTGGATTTTGGTACACGGAGCTTCTGGAACGAGATCATCAATTCAGACAATGGTGCAACCATGGCAGACCAAACGTTTTCTGGATGACCGGCTTCTTCAATCCTCAGGGATTTCTAACTGCAATGCGACAAGTTAATTCAATATACTATTTCGAGAAGTATTTCAGCTAGAGTCTGTTTTACCATTAACCATTATCATTCGCGGCAAGGCCTGAAATAAATTTAAAATACCACTCGTTCGAATCACCTCATTACTAGTTTTAAAATAAAACACTTTTAAAACAGGCGTATTTTGCAGGAGGTAACCCGGGCACACAAAGGCTGGGCCCTTGATTCTGTCGTCTTGCAAAATTTGATCACGAGATTTAACAAGGAGGATATCAAAAGTCAACCTCAAGAAGGAGTCTACGTTCATGGTCTATTCCTAGAAGGTGCCTCACTTGATCGTAAGACAACCAAACTGGTAGAAAGTAAACCGAAGGTTCTTTATGAACAGATGCCTGTTATTTATATTTACGCGATAAATACAACAGCAGGCAAAGATCCGAAACTTTACGAATGTCCTATATATAGAAAACCACAGAGAACAGATTCGAAGTACATCGGATCGATAGATTTCGAAACTGATCATAATCCCAGGCATTGGACATTACGCGGTGTAGCGCTTTTATGTGATATAAAATAAATTGGCTTATTCCGTAAACGGAATCAATTTTCCTATTCATTTTTTATATGTAAATATGTATCTTCACCCATACCGATTAATTGCAAATCTTAGAAGAACTGGACAAGGAGACAATATTGTGATTTGAATTGTAGAGTAAATCAACAAAATTATTCAGCTCAGCATAAATATAGTTTAAATGCAATATAATTTATAAAACATATCTCTATAGAGATAGCCAAACCTGTTCGAACAGGCATTGCGTAGGCCTGTCGACAGGGCTATGTAAGCACAGTAGCGACAGTCCGTAGTGTTATCTGCAATAAACAGCAGGGTGCCGGCGGGTAAGCAACAAAACCTGATTACAACAAATTAGCGGCCGAGACCTAGCAGGCCTGCTACGGAGAAATATTCAAAGTCTATCTATATATATGCACTAGTGCACTGAATTGCGCGCCTCTACAGGAGAAAGTTAGACTCTCGGATTTTTGCGACGCCATTACTGTAGAAAATCGAGAGTTCTTCCTCGTGTTCTTTAGATGTTATTTATCTATTTTTTTTTTTTTACGTGAGGGAAATCTTAAGACATCCCGGTCTGACAATGGTAGACCGGGGTAGTGTCGGATCCTAGCAAATAAAACCCACACGGTGGGCACGGGGAAGTCAACCTGTATTTGTGTTAACCTATAACAAGATTGAGAAAACGCTGGATGTCGTATTTCAGTTATTTACTCAACGAGTGAGTTTATACAAGTGAATAAAAACAGCCACAATGCTAAGTGAGTTTATACCAGTGATTTAAAAAAGCCACGATGCTACTTGTACATACGTAAGTACACGTGTTTTAATATTCTGATTAGATATATAATACAAAACCAATCTTTTCCTCTGCCCATGAATTGCGTGCCACTTGTTAACGGATACAGCACTAATACTTCATGGCACTAAAATACCATTGAAACTGCAGTGTTTTATTGCTGATGCACTAGCAAGGGCATTTATTTTAAATCATCACGGACATACACCGAGCTGGGCTTGTTCTAAATGCAAAGTCTCTGGTGCACAGAGCAACCGCGGATATGTCTTAAGTGGCATTGATCATACCCATCGGACTGATCGAGACTATTCTCAATGTGTGGACGACGACCACCATAAAGAAGGCAGCAGTCCCTTATCTTTGCTGCCTTTTGGAATGGTTTCCCAAGTTCCATTTGAATACATGCATTTAATATGCTTGGGCGTTGTGTAGAAAATATTATCTGCATGGATATGTGGAAAATATTCACGCAGGTCCAAATTACCTGCATCTCACATTTCTTATATATCTAACAGACTGAATAGTCTGAAAGAATTTTGCCCATCTGAATTTGGGAGACAGCAAAGATCCCTACTTTATTATTCTAAATTTCAAGCAATAGAATTTCGACAATTTCTGCTCTATATTGGACCGGGTGTCGTGTATGACCTCTTGAATGATAATGTGGGGTCACATTTTCTATTATTTTTTTTGTATACTATATTATATTATATTTTTATACTATGATATATATATGTTACAAATATTAATTTTTCCAGGGATCCATATCAGAAGATGAATAGTCAGGAGTCCAGGAAACTTGTTCAGAATCTGAACCTTGACGACACATTTTTATAGTTATCAAAACTGGTGAGGACTCAACTTTTTTAGATCATGCTACATCGTCCATAGTATCTTGTTTCTTCCATTCATACTAATGAATTGTACTTTTTTTTCATGTAAAGCAAGGCAGAAGTTTCAAGAAGAATCAACTCGATACGTGGTGCATGTACGAACACGCTGGCCTCAGCCCAAATGCAGTGAAGAAGAGGGATGCAGTCATCAAACAACGAAGAAATGAATAAAAACACATAATAATAATTTTGTATTGAGCTCATTTAAATGCCCCAGTAGAAGCGCTTCCCCTTAAATTTAAATGCCTGGTCGACTATCAGGCTATTGCCTGGTCTGTCGTTTTGCCTGCTGGCTCCGGGTCTGCCGGAAGATGCCTGCGATATCGCGGATACAGTTTTGACTGGACAGTCGGCATAACCTGTCTAAAATTGCCTGGATTTGTCGGCACCCTGTTGTTTACCTGTTGCCAAATGGCTGATAGGGTATTTTACTTTCTTTTAGAAAAATAAATACAAATATAAATTGCATCTTGCATTTATATTTACAAGGAAACTCATTTTGCATTACCAATTCAATACAACAGTAAAATATATCTCAAATAGAAAGGTTGAAAAAAGCAATATTTAATTATAAAGAAACGAACAATATGGAAAATTTGGAAAATCTGTTATTCGTTTACCTTTTCACTAATTTCTCATTATATCTTGACGTGGAATCATAACCGTTTAAAATTCTGCAAACAAAAATGGAATTCCTCTTATAATATAAACTAAAGTTTACTTTTCGCAAAAAATTAAACCATATTTTATTTCTGGTAATTGTATACAAATATCTTGGTAATGATCGCTGCTTAAGCTTTAGTAGGCAATATTTTAAGAAAGAAGAATATGTACAACAGAATGTTACACTAATTATTTACATACAGGGTGACAAAAAACTCAGGGAACATCGATAATTGAGATATAGCTGAGGGGTAGAAAAACAATATTTTCCTTGGCAAAAATGTCCTACATAGTTTCGTTTTTGAGTTATTAACGAAAAACACTGGCCAATGAGAGAGCCCGGCGGGTATCGGCCGACGCGCGCTCAGGTGCGAACCGATCACTTGCGGTTGGTCGTGATGGGGGCATCGAGGGTACCGCGGAAAGCATGCGGCAAATGTTACATCGTCTTAATTAAGAATCACGTGGAATTATTCATTATTCGTGAATAAGAAATACACTAATAAATCGTGTAATAACTGTGGCCTAGGTCAGGATTCACACAATGTTAGCCAGGTTAATTCGTGAACGAATGGGTAAGTTTAACTAGCTTTTCCTAACATTAGTTATGCGAATCGTTTTTCTTAATACATAGTTTATCCACCTGAAAACGTACTGATAAAAAAAAGTATTTTTTTCATAAGTAATAAAACACTTCATTCCTTTCGGATAATGAATAAATGTATCGAACACAGTTATTACACGATTTATTAGTGTATTTCTTATTCACAAATAATGAATAATTCCACGTGATTCTTAATTAAGACGATGTAACATTTGCCACATGCTTTCCTCGGTACCCTCGATGCCCCCATCACGACCTACCGCAAGTGATCGGTTCGCACCTGAGCGCGCGTCGGCCGATGCCCGCCGGGCGCTCTCATTGGCCAGTGTTTTTCGTTAATAACTCAAAAACGAAACTATGTAGGACATTTTTGCCAAGGAAAATATTGTTTTTCTACCCCTCAGCTATATCTCAATTCTCGATGTTCCCTGAGTTTTTTGTCACCCTGTATAATGAATGTCAAAAGAAAAATGTTTGTAATTTTATTACTGAGAAAATAAAGGTTTAATTATTTTAGAATAGTAAACTCAAAATTATATTATTTTGATAATTGCTTCCCTGAATAATGTGTTTTTGTTAATGCATAACAAAAACTGTTCAACATAAAGAAAAATAATATATAACAAAAAAGTTTAGTACTTTCGTGCATGTTTGGAACACGCAATCAGCAAAGAATAAGAATTAAATCAGAAGTTTGTTTACCATCGGAAATTCATATGAAAATTTGTTTCTTTTATCTCAACCTACGACTATCCGGAAAAAAATTGCATAGTATTGGCTAATTTCAATATTGCATCATATTTTGCGTGCATCTTTGTTTCTCCTTTTGAAACTTGTACAATTTCAGGAGTGGAATTTACTGTCGCAGCAACAAGATGTATGGATGGGTTTATGCACTGCAAGTGCTGCAGTGACATATCTAAACCTATACTCCCCAAAATATCTGTGAATTCAGTATGCAAATTTTTTAGAAGTTCTTCAGAAATGTCACTACCGTCTTGTGGGATTATAGCTTGTAATCTTTCAACTAAATCTGTACCCGTTTCACTAGTCAAACAGTTTTTCATCTGAATATGATACTCAGACAACTTAATGCCTAAATTAACTTTTTTCATTGGTGTCAACCTTGAAAGAGCAGTATAACGTGATTTGGCCATTTGAATAGAAGCATCCACATTCATCTGCTTCTTCTTCAATTTCGTACTATTATCTACTGTTAATTCTAAGGTGGGCACTAAATCAGTTAGTTTATCTAACATCTTTTTAGCGGCATCCTGTTTAGCTTGCTTTTTTGTTCTTGCGATGCCAGTTTCTTTAAATGTAGCAACTTTACACTGAATGGTAAAAATTTTTGCATGGGGTGGTCCAACATCACTAACTGTTATATATTCTGGTTCTTGTAAATTATTTTCAGTGCACAATTCCTGTAACAGTATAAATATATACATAAATACATACATGCATATTTATGCTTCTGTTATATATTATATGTATTACAGCAGCAATAAGATACAAACAATAAACATAGCTTACTTGTAATGCGCCAATGGCATTAACAAATGGTACATTTGGTGGAATTCTTGGTACTTCTGGTAGTGTCGGAGGTAATGGTGTTCTTACAGGTGACTCTGCCGGGGAAGCTGGTAATTGAGGATAACCTCGGTGCGTTGCTATTGCTTCTAGCATTGCTTTAGCAGCTTCATGTTTCGCATCCTTTTTAGAACGTCCCGTACCATTTGCAATAAGGCCATCGCATGACACCCGATAAACAAAACTGTTTACGTGCGTTCCACCTCCATCATGTATAAGTTCATAATTTGGTAACGTGCGATTCTTTACCATCATTTCTTGTAAAATAGATATAGGTGTTTTGCTCATTTTTAATTGTTACTACCCCTTTAGTTTTCTCGTTACTAATAGTGCTTTATTAATATCACCTCTTTTATAATTCTTATTATCTATATATTTAATAAAGCACTATGAATATATTTACATAGTTATTAATATAAAATTACATCACCTGAAAAAAATATGAAATAGTACTTAAATCTTAGTATTTTACCATTCACGCATCAAGACAAAAATACACGATTCATAGCAGAAAACTGTAGTCCGGGATAAAATACAATAAAATTGGCTCACAGTAAATAACTGTCAACACTATCAAAAATCTTGCCATTCAAAATATACAAAAATAAAATGCAAAGTAACTAACTTAGAAAATTGTGTTATACAATGTTTTCGTCAATTGTTATATTTTAATATAACAACTTTCCCCTGGACGACAAAATACGAGCGATAATATCTCGTATCACGGACTACTCTGTATCTGTGCCCGTGTACGTTAATCCAGGGACTTTCCCGTTAAAACAGTTCATATAGGAAACTGATGTTCGCCAACTTCGCCAATATTAAATATCAATATTTCTATTGATAAACAGCTATCGATAAAAAAGATGCCCTCAAATTGAACTTATGAAATATTGAAATTAAAGAGATTCGTATTAGCTTATTATTATATGTGCATGATTAAAAACATAATAGCAAATAAATTATTAGACATTTTGTTATACTATTTCCTCATATAACTATAATTACTGTTACATAGTATTTGAATATTCATAAATGTTAATACAGAACCTTCAATCTTATTTATACTGTTGCCACAGCCTACTCTAGTACTAGCCGTGCTGAAGGTAAAAATGGCAATATAGCTAGAGAGTGAATGTGGTAGAATATAAAACTTAATTTAGATAATATGAATTTACTTTAAAAATAAGTAATTCCCCTCTCTTTACCAATATCTGTCATTTACTTATTACGCATCTTAAACAATTGAGAACCTTAAGTTCCTTTAGAAATTATTATTATTATTGTTAGACGAAGTGAACTAATAGAACAGAACAAAGTAATTTTATAAAGTACCTAATATGGTAATAAAGGAGAATTATCCTTTCCATGAAACACTTCATTATTACTTGACTTTAGTTATTACTTCCATTATTTGTAATTCAATTTTGAAATGGCATTGCCTTATAGAAGCTGCCCTAGCGTATACATACACATGTATAATACACTAGAGATGTTTTCTAACCTCCCGAAAATATATTAGCACATGGTAGCTCAGTAGCAGCCAGAGTGTAATTTTACTATTGTGTTAATGATTAACATGAATTTTTATTAAGTGCGTACAAGCATTTTTGAAAGAGAACCTCGTAAACTAAAAGGTTTACTAATGTACACTTATAAAATGAATGTTTCTATGCTAAGACGTTGTATTATACAATTAAGTAACCAAATAAAACATACTGGGTGTTTACATTACTCAACAAATTGCCGAAACCTTTATGTATCATCTAAATTAAGTTGCAGAGATATTAACTTCTGCGACTTTTCATACAAGTCTAATAATAATGTAAATAGATTTTCTACCGCAAGCACATTATTGAAAAGTAAAGATAAGCTTAAAGAGAAAAAGAGAACAGTGCACGTTGATTTAAACGAAATTGCTGAATTTGTAAAGGTAGAACGTATGATGTCACAATTTGATGGAGCAATTGAAGCTTTTAAAGAACAGATGATAAAGCACTTGGGTGTGCGTACAAGAATGGGTGCGATTGAAGGATTGTCTGTAACGTTTGAAGATGAAGAATATGCCCTTGAAGAAGTAGTAGATATTAGTCGTAAACCCAATATGGTGGTATTGAACGTAACTGCATTTCCACAAATGATTCCAAATATTTTAGATGTTCTGAGAAAGTCACGAATGAATTTAAATCCGCAGCAAGAAGGTACAACTATATATATTATGTTGCCCAAGTAAGTCTTCTCAATATGAAGCATGTACCTCATGTACCTCATTCTTTTAATATTAATGATCTTGCACAATTTAATAGAGTCACAAAAGAGCACAGGGACGGTTTGGCGAAGACAGCGAGACAATATTTTATCAAGTGCAAAGAGCGCATTAGCGACATAAGGAACGAACATACCAAAGAACTGAAAAAGAAGGAAAATGCCTCAACAGATTTGGTCTTTAAGGCTGAGAGTTATATAAACTCACTGCAAAAGGAATATGTGGATAAAGCTGATCAGTTGTTAAAAGCAAAGCAAAAAGAGCTCTCAGGTGAAGCGTAATAGCATTTCTTTTCACACTTAACATATTGAAAACATTTATTTCTCTTTCTCATTTCACTGGCACGGAATTGCAACATTGTATATAATTAACAAATATAATTTATTAATAACAATAATTATTTATTTTTCTCAATAGCTTATACAATGGTCATTGCAATGGTATTGTTATTTAGATTTAACATTTTTTCTAATATAAGTAGACAGGGCTGTGCAAAGAATCTTTACAGCAGTTTCTAAAGTTTCTTTTTGGTGAAATGCAATGCTAAGTCGTAGAAAATGATCATATTTCCCTGAATATGAGAATTTCACTCCTGGTATTGCCGATACTTTGTGATTATCCTGACACCATTTAATAAAATGACTGCCACTCATATCTATAAAAATATAATTTTTTTGTAATATTATGTTCAATGCTAAAAATATTCAGTGTACAGTAAAAAAAATTCCTTCATTATAAGAATCAATTTTCGATAAAAATACCAAAATGTATACCTGACGGAAGCTGAATCCATACAAAGTAACCACCATATGGCCTTTGATAGAAACAGCATCTTGGCAAAAAGTTGTCCAGTACATTACATACTGATGATAATCGCTCCTATGTATTTAAAGATACATCACATTAAATATTCTGAATTTTAGCAAATTTTCTTCGTCTTTACGTAGCTTTTCAAAATGTGTTTTAAGTTGCACATTAGAGTTTATATTAATGTTTAAATAATAGTAGGGATTCGCAGCCTTGAATTAAATAATGCATGGTGCATGTACGTAAAACTTACCCGATAAATTGAAATAAGTTTATCGAGATAGTTATCTTCTATATTCAGTTGTAGTAAACTCGTAACTATACCGGAAACGTAATGATTAACTGCACCACCGCTGCGTAAGATTCCACTGTAAAATACAAATCTATAGAGATTTCTTAAATTATAAGTATCACTAACGTTCAAACAAGTATTCATTCTCCAGATTCGAAAAGCTATACTTTTATTGATATCAATATGTTATAACATTTAAATAATATTACGTAGAAAATCTACTTACGACGATTTAAAAATGTTTGCAATTCGTGGACTACATTCCATCCATCCCAAACGAATTGCCGGCGAAAGAATTTTCGAAAATGTCCCGTTGGACACAACATTACCACCTTTGTACTCGGGATCGGTTGGATCATCGTAGAAAAATAATCGGTGTGGCGGAAAGTCGGCTCCATAATGTAATAGATTATATACATCATCACAAGCAACCATTATTGAATTCTTTCGTGCTATATCAACAAGATGCTTGCAACTTGCTATTAAAAAAAAGAGATGTCATGGGGTTGTTTCATTTTCAACAATACGTTAAAGTGTAACTTATAGATTACTAGAAGATAAAGTTGTTGTTGCTGGATTATGGTAGACGGGCATTGTATAAAACATTGCCCAGAATATTTTTTGATCGTTAGTAACATAGTCGCCATTTTGTTTCTCATCTATGACCATTTTTTCAAACGCGTCTATGTCCAAAATTTGGTGGTATCCCCGTACGTTCTTCATTGGCACTAAATCATATAAAATGTTCGATATTAATTCGATTTGAATAAATTGATTGAAAATTTATTCATTTTGCAATCGTTGGAATCATAGGAAGACAATTTTAATATACCTGTAACTATTTTCATCAGGGGAAATTGTTTGAAAGTGTCTAGAGCTATCATGTAAGTCACTTCGTCGACGAAAATTACTGCGTTTGGCGAGAGAACTGTGTTCAATAGAAGTTGCAACCCATGCGAAGCACCACATGTTAAAATTAAATTTTCTCTCTTAACGGGATCACCGTAGCGCCTGGTTAAAAATTTTGCCAATTCTTCACGACATTCCCATAATCCCGCTGTGATACCATACTGAAAAAGATAATACTTCCCCTCTTCATCCTCCTTTGCCTGTAACCAAATATTTTCGGTATAGTTGCATGATGTGCCCCAGCAATAAATATATGTTTCTTACCATTTTTAATTTCGTATTATTTACTTACTACGCAAGAAAAACAATGAAAATCTGGTGGTTGATCATATTAGGGATACATTAAAACACACAATTCGAAGCAAAAAGTACAACATATTTTTACCAATCTATGATCTGTTGCTTCCTTCAACATTTTAACGCATTGCTGCAGTAGATCGGGACCTGGAGCACCCACTGATAAGTTTATTGCATCCTCGTTGTAAACATTCAACACAGAATTTCCATCGAAAAGGTGTCTCAGATATGGATCGTCTATAGTGTCCATCTTCGGTACTGATTGCTCGCGTTAAATAATTTGTTTTTCGTTAGTGGACAATATAACCGAGGAGTAGCATACAAAATTGGACAAAAGCAAATTATACATTACTTAAAATAGATTTCAGAATTGAAGCATAATATTCTAAACAGTATTAAATATAATTCAACGATTGTCCTTTGTACTTACCTGGACGATTGAAATGCAGCCGTACAAAATGAACAAAATCAATAATACACAGCAATAACAATCTCTTTGTTCATGGCCATAACAGTTAAAACGAAGCAATAGTGGGAAAAGTTGTTATGAATCGTTCGACAATCTTTCGTGCAATTTCGTTCGTTTACGCCGAACTACGACAGTGCGCATTGCATAATCGAATATTTTCCTTGGTAACAATACTTTCGTTATTAAATACGTAGCAGGATTGAACAATGGGAGTGTGACGATAATGGCAAACAATTTTATAGTAATAAGTATTCTAATAATTACTTCTTCGTTCACGAAAGTTATTTAATATAACAGACTCTGTATTTAATTGTACAAAGGGGGCGGAACAAAGTAATTTTACTGCCTTATTATTGCATCGTGTAATCTATAAGTGGAGAAACGTATATTCATTTAAAGTAGAATATTTTAACTAAAGTATAGGAGAGGGAACGAGGAAGAAACAAGCCCCAGTTGTCTTAAGAATGATGATGGTTCTTTATTACAATAATTTCATTACGATATATAATGATATTATAAAGTTTTATAAGTTCTATGTCCACAACCGAATGGCAAATGCAAATCCACGCAGCTATTTCATCCCGGCGATGGAACGGTATTGTACGATATTCGAATTCACGCACGCGTTTATATCGGTCGATTTTTAACGGGTTCGTAGAAATGGAAACGAGTGGTGAGGGGAATACGGAAAAACACATTTTCTCATTCTTTCTTTTCTTTTTTTCTCGAGAGCGTCGACCAATCGACGCGTACACATTTCTCTCGCAGCGCACGCTGATCCGCTTGTCAACGCAATCAAAGTTACACATATAATATATTACAGGAGAAAAATCAATAACATAACCAGTAATAACGCTTAACGCAATGTACACGATACGTATTGGCTTATTATCGTTAAGAGCAAGAGCATGCATCCCGCGCGCAACGAGATTGAACATCGATATTAAATTGCATTCGAGCCGCGCAACGAAATGTTACGCGCATACACGGTGAATTACTTATGCAAATAATTTTACACTCGGAAGCTGTAGCTTGGTCCCATTTTTTTTCTATCACAGAGAGGCGTGCGCTTGTTTAAAAATATTGTTTCCGCCATAACGTTAAGCATAATATCGACAATCTTGCGCACGCTTATGCATGCCTTCCTGTTAATCGAACGCAATGCCACGGAGGTTCCACTCTCTCTCTCTTTCCATCTATTTTCTTCTTCTCCAATTTCAACGAACACGCGTATACAAATTCCTCTAACACGAAACGTGCTCGCCGCTTGTCTCGCGCTTTTCCCTGTACAGAACATGGCACGTCCTAATCCTATGATTACGCGGCACGGCGTAACCCTGTATATTTCGTATAGCGCCGCTGCGCGCAGCGATTTCGTTTTCGCCCGTTTTTATTCCCATTCTCGAAATAAAAAAACAGATACAGGTTACTTAGTTTAGTCAAGTACTTTCCGTTCTTTTTTTTTTTTTTGTTGTTGTCTACACTCGTAGAAATATTTCTTATCGCGTTAATCACTAATCTATGTACAGAAGACGCGTTCCTACAATAAAAATCGAGATACTTTCGTACGCTCCGGCCGTGGCCAATTTCATTGGTCCCATGTACAAAAGATGATGGCATAAAAACAAAAAAAAAATATATATATATATATAGGGCATCGTTCAACATTTAAGTAGAGCCACTCAGACAGGAATCCCAGGAATAGGCAACTGTTCAACTGTCTTTCGTTGTTTTCTTTTCTTTCGTGATTCGTTCGCGTATGCTTCTTTGAATCCTCAGATTCTGGACGATTTTTGTTTTTAGCGTCGCGACTCGGATATCATTCCTGCTATCATAAATTAGGACAATTCATTGAACCGTCGCGGTTTACTGTGTTATGCAAAAGGAGAGAAAACGGAGGGGGATTGATAAACAATTGAGATTTTTTTTTTAAGTGTCGTCGAGGAGTAGTACAACGTTTCTTATCACAGTTAAGGGCGAATCGTGCAGATTATCCGCAACCACGAGGCTGTCTAAATGTCGCCGGCGTCTCCGCAATATTTGAACGGCCTCGTGTGCAACTTTTCACATCTCATGATTCGTATTCGATCGCGCAAACACGGGCATCTTCGCGATCCAAGTGGATTTACGAGCGATTCTTTTAGCGCAGACGTTAAAAAAGGGAATATAGTAGCAAATACTGGTAATTTCGTTCTTTCGTGGAAACGACGGTCCACGTGCTTGAGTGCATTAAAATTACGCTCCCCGTCGAAACATTAACACTACGTGCGAACATTAGACGGAGAACATCCGAACAAATCAAATAAAACGATTTGACAATATAAAAAAAGAAAGACGCGTAAACAACGCGGACCGTCGGAGTTTTTAAAAAACAGAAGTCGAAGATAAAAGTGTGAAAGAAACAATTATTTATGCCATTTACTGCACATCGTTCCTTAAAATTTTTTTATAGCCTTACAGTATTGATAGACAGTACCTTTCTTCATTTTTTTTGTTTTCTTTATTTACAAGCCACGGTAAATGGCACATTAAGATTATCTTTGCACTACTTGTTCATCGTACACGCACGCTACAATTGTTCGTGATTCGCGAGGCACGTCCCTTCGTTCGCGACTGTGAACTCGCTGAAAGATTAGCACACGTCCACGCGTCTTACGTCTAATCACAATCAAACACGGCACTTGTCAACGAAGTGTCCTTTCTAAGTACACTGTGAAGTTTCCTCGAGCACGAGGTGTAGGATTCGTTCGCGTTTTACGTCGATTCGTGTTCACGCGTTCCATTCGTCGCGCCTGCGAACGACTCCCAAACGATGGACGATCGAACGTTCTGACATTTTCACTCTGAACTTGAAACGATCACCGGAACGTTCTGTCTGCGTTCAACGTTATCTGAGAATCTCGGGATCATACGGTCGTCTCGTTCTTCCTAAGGGGCTTCAGCGGCTGCAGTTCCCGTTCCAAGCGATCGAAGTCGTTGTAGTACTCGTGATCCGATTCCTCCTCGGAACTCCTCTGTCTCACCTGAGACCCGAACGTTCCGTTGGTTAAAACCTTCTCCAAATCGGGCGTCGGGATGCCCAATGTCTGCGGGGTCAGTGGCCCTTCGTCTTGGGACATTATGTACTCGGGATTGTCCAGAGACGTTTTCCCCGGGATGGTGAGGAATTCGGGGTACTTCCGGTAACCATTGTTGACCCGCTTCGGTTCCATTTCTGGAAACGACAGGGCAAAGTTAGAATTGTCCTGGAAGTCTTTAAATGTTTGGGGATTTGTGTACGATTTATAGAATTGTCTCAGCTTACCAGTGGGCTTCGAGTCACCTATGAGATCCATGTACTGCGTCGTACTTGTTGGCAATTGCGGCGATGGCATCAAATAATCGTCCTCGTCTAATGGCAAGTCTAGCTTCAGGTTTCCTACTTGAGCCTGCTGATGCGCGGAGTTCACCTCTCCGTCGAAACAGTCGTCCGTCACGTCGCAATCTGTGCAAACAGCAAGGGACTTTATTATAACTTTATTATAAGTATTCAATTATCTTTTATCCGTGTGCTTCAATTCTTTTTTAATCCCCTTATCTTTTCACCTTTAGATTTTACGTATTGTTATGTTATTATTCATTTGCTAATGCAAGAAATAATTTTTCCGGGCTCCGAAAATCTTCGAGCAGGAACGGCGTATTAAAAATCGAAAACGGAGAGATAGATTGTGACGCACGAATCTTGGATCTGAATCAGTTATTGAAAAAGGAGGTGCAGTTCAATTTACCTCTGACACCGATCATTTTCAGGGGATCTGAACAGTATCTCGAACTGGATGTGTCCGATCCCACGACGTGTCCGCAATGTCCATTTGGAGGCGCGTAATGCGGGTGCTGACTGGAGTTTCCCGGATCGTGGGAAGCATTTCCGTTTCTGTGATTCGCCCCGTACCTCAACAACTCTCTGTCCCAGTTTTGTTGATTTTGAGGCGTAGGAGAGTCGGCAGCCAATGGCTTCCCGTTCGGCCAGCATGTTTTCACAGGTGTATTCGGCGGAGAACCGGATGTACTGGATGCTGAAAGTCCTGGCGGAATCGGTGCTCTAGATTTCGGCTGAAGATACTCGTCAGCGTCTACCAATGCCTCCGGACCATCCATGGCTGACGCGAGATTACGTATCATCTCCTTTTCGTCCTGAACACAGTTACAATTGTTTCCTTAATATCGTTGCAACAAACGGTGGCTTTCGAGACTTTTGTAATTTTGCCAAGACTAGTTTCATTAGAAGGAGAATTTTATTCACGATTGAATTCGTCAAAGCCAAAATGATTTAATATTACGTCGATTGTCACGAATGCGGTATATACCATTTATTTGTCAAAAAAAGTATACTACCTTACTAACCTGCAGTGTATACGAAGGTAACCTCATGTACTTGTCACCCTTAATAGCAAGATATCGGCCAGGATCTCTGGACATCTTCGCGAAATCTTCCGCCAGCTCTTTGAAGCTGGGTCTAGACTCGGCGTCCAGCATCCAACACTTGATCATGATCATGTACACGTCGATTGTGCAAATCGCCGGTTGAGGTAGCCTCTCACCTTTCTCTAACAGTTCTGGCACATTTCGAGCTGGTACATTCTCGTACGGTCTGCCACCGTAAGTAAGCACTTCCCAAATAGTCACGCCAAACGCCCATACATCCGACTTGTGAGTGAAGACCCTGTGCTGAATGCACTCCAGGGCCAGCCACTTGATCGGCATTTTTCCGCCGGCAGCTTTGTATTGTTCCTCGTTGATGTCCAGCAGTTTCGCTAATCCGAAGTCGGTAATCTTCACGCAATTCGGCGTCTGCACGAGGACATTTCTGGCCGCGAGATCGCGATGGACCAGTCTTCTCTCTTCCAAATAGGCCATACCCCGGGCGATTTGCGTGCACCAATTTAACAACGCTTTCGACCCAATTTTATCCTTGAACCTACGCACGAAATCGAGCAGGCAGCCCAACGGCATCAGTTGCGTCACGAGCATCATCTGCGACGTCATGCAAACAGCTAGCAGTTGAAGCAAGTTCGGATGTTCCACACTGGCCATGATGTACGCCTCGTCGAGGAATTCTTTCGATGTGTTCGCCCCTGTGCCATCGTGTAGAACCTTTATCGCCACAGGGATCTTCACGTTCTCGCCTTCCGGCACCCACACACCTTTGTAAACATTCCCGAATGCACCGTAGCCGAGGATTCCGCCCTTCCTCATTTCTTCCTCTTTGATAATTCGTAATTTTGCTAAATTTGGTTTCACACCGGTCGGTCGCAGGGGTTCGTTATCGTCCAACCCAGTCAGCGCCATCGTCATCTTCACGGTGTTTTCTTTAGCTTTCGCCCGTACACGCCAGAAGTACATGATCACGGCGGCAACCACGAGGAACGCCAGAGCAAATACTGCCACGCCGGCTAGGATCGCCGGTTGAAGTTCGTTTTCTACTTGAAATCCAAGACCGACAGTCTCCAAGGAACAGTAGGGCTCGCTGTCCGGGGGGAATATCTTGTGCGGATACTCGGCCGGGCATATTTCCGTGCAGTTGAACGACGTGGTGTTTCCGTCTACGTCCTCGTCCTGAAATCGAGGTACAGAGTTTAGCAGAGGAACGATAATGATAATTAGACGCGCGATTTGATCGTATCCTAAAAGTGTCGAGCTTGATCGAAAAACTGAGCGAGGTAAGTTATTGCTTCTTTAAAGAATTCTGGTCTTTTCGAAGCGACGTATTTTTCGGGCGCATCGGTTATCAAGTGCTTCAGGATTTGTGCGAAACTTTGTAATAAAGTAGGGGGGCTGATCTTTTTCGTAAATGCCACGAGAAACGATGAAAAGTTAGATAAAGTCTGAAACCAAACGACGACTTTCCATCGCCCTGATATGCATGAACTTAATGCCCGACAATGAACAGAAGCTACCGATTAACTTGTTTCAGGCGTAAACATGATAAATTTAATTTGCACCAGAGATCTAAGAATGAATTTATGAATTTACCGGGTGCACAGTGATCGTGAATATTGCAATGGACACGTGAACCAATACGTACGTTGAAAGTTTGCGAATTTATTATATCGTTGTGTACGACTTACAATGTAGATCTTGTAGTTTCGACATTTGTAACATTGATTCGGGCCCGGTCCGGAGCACCCACGACACTCGCTGAAGCACGGTATACAGAGTTGCGTTTCAGCATCCGCGAAGTGATCCGCGGGGCACTCCTCCTCGCATTGTTCGCCCCTTTTGTATTTTGTACATTCTTGGCAGACGTGCTCGTGGAAACCGTATCCCGTGCATTTCTTGCACCGGGGGTGACACTTGCGGCAAACAGCCTTCCCCGCCAGTGGCTTCAGTGCGCCTAGCTCTTGAGGACTCACCCATTCGTAGTAATACCCTGCGTCATAAAAAGATTATTGGATAAATATCCCCTCCTTTAATTACCGTCAATTCGTATACGAAAAATAAAGAATCCTTTCGCGAAGATCGGCCTCTAAAAGAATCTCTTCACAGATTCCTACAGAAAAATGTCGGCCCGGCTGAACGTAAATTGTAAAAGTAAATGCGACAGAACGACGGAAACGATGACGCGAGCATGCAATTTCCTCGGTGTTGCCCGTAAGTCGAATTCGCTGCACATTATTATGATTGAAATTATGATTTCCGAGTGTATTATCTGCGCGACGAAACGACGGTTCTTATGGAGGCGAAATGAATGCCGGATCACCTACCGTCGGGACAGGGTTCCCTTTTCTGCAGACATCCTTCAGGTACATGGCCGTTCATGATCGCCTTATCGCAGCTGTGGCAGCCGTTAGGACCTATGTTGTTCTCAGGTCCCTCGCAGCCACCCACGCAATTTTCGTGGCAATCCTTGCACTGACCGTTGTCGTTATACTTCGAGGACGGGCACTCTGGCACGCAGAACGGACCGTCCCGTGCGTGTTTGCATTTCGTGCAATGCTCCGCGTTTGGCCCTGTGCAAGAGCCGTCGCACTCATCGTGGCACAATTTACAGGTCTTCTTGTCCGCCTGATATATTCTGCGAAACGGGATAAAAATGATTGCCGTCCTTTCGGCGACCGCGTGCAACGAACAGAACGAAAACAGAGCAAAAGCAACGTGCAACGCGGAGCAGAAAGCTGTAGCCCTCTGAGGTGTTTTGCAGTTTTACCTTCGATCCACAATCTGAGGTAGGCAAATTTAACACACAGAAGTAACGCGTGTTATTTACGTTGCGACACAGTTGATACGCGTTCGTGGGACACTTTTAAGCAACTCAATGTTATCCTTACCCTGGCGCGGTGCAGTCTCGAAGGCAATCGTTCCCTAGGATGAAGTTCTTGCAGGACAAACATTGCGCCGGTCCGGGACCCCAGCAACCCTCGTCCGAGCACTGCTCGTCGCACACCAGGCCATCCCTTACTGTAATTTTACAAAGCATTGGTGCATCAGTTTCATGCGTGTATGGTCGCGCGATGTAATCGTGTGTGAAGTTGAAATTGTGTCGGTTCTAAAGTTTTCGATGCAGAACAAGCTGCTACAACTCGGACACTTTCTTTACTTTTGTTTCGACACTTAACGATACCAAAGAAACTAACATTTCTGCATCTTATAGATAATAATGGACAGTTCAGCTTTCGTAACGGATGTATAAAACGTGTAGAACAACTAGCGTGGAAATGATCGAGCGTTATATATGACAGAATTATTATAAAAGTATTCAATATTATGCTATTGTTTACTTACTGCATTCGCTCTCGTTCCGATTGTTCGACAGCAGGCTTTCGTGCTCCGACGATTTCTTGATCCTCGTCCAATTGATACTCTGAGCGTAGCACAGGTTCTTATTCTCCAAGATCGCTATCGATCCGGAATAAATTTTCTTCAAGGAGCTAAGCCCGAACGAGACCAACGACGTTTTGACGATATACAGCGACGCGAAATACTCCGTCAGGGTACGCCCGCCTATCACTTCTAAATTCCGGAAGTACGATAAATTCTGGAAATCCTTGTGATCCCCCTGGATATTCAAGAAGCCGGTGATCTCTTTCAGCGTGCTGAACACCTCCAATTTGTCCGGGTGCATTTTCTCGTATCGCTTGCCGAAACTGAAATTCTGAAACACGTGCTGGAAGCCCTGGAAGCTCTGATCCAAGATCGTGATCGAGCCCTCGATGATCGTGCAGTCCTTGAAACAGTCGATATTGCCAGAGTGCACTTTCTCCACGCCTTTGCAAGTTTTCGGGCAAGGTCCGTCGCAGGGCACGCATTCCCCGTTCAACGCTTTCTTCTTTGGCGGGCACGATCTCACACACGCCCCGTTGTCTTTTAAAAGGTGTTCGGGACACCTTCTCACGCAGGTTGCACCGTACGCGTACTTCCCGTCAGGATTAGCCTCCCACGAGTACGTTGTTGGATTGTACCTGAAACGATCATCGTAATCCTTACGGTTTCTGAGTCGTAAAACTCATAGGGAAGCTTCGAACTTCCCGTCTGCGTTCCTGCATGATCTCACGGCGAGGGTCGGGTATCGGTAAGCGTGAAAGATTTATCGATTAATAAGAATACTGCCGCGAAGCGGTTTACGATTTTTAAAACGCCCGGCGAGCTCGAGTAAAACGCTGCTATCGACGTGCTTTGATAAAAAGCATTTCTGTATTTGTCGTTCTTTATCGCGCCTCGATGGAGTGGCGCGTGAAATGTTGTATCGTTCCGTTTCGATTTTACGGACAAATCGTTCGGGGAAAAATTACTGGACGACCCGGCACGTATCAGCGTTGCTTTTTACGACTTTCGCGAGACCGAAATGCTTAACCTGCCGGAGTAGTAAAGTAAACCGTTGCGGTACGTCTAATTTTTCTGCTCGTCTGCGGTAGCGTAAATGCGCTTGCCGTATAACTACGTTAAATAAATAAACACTAAATAAAAAAACAAACAAAGAAGCCATAATTTTTCATTCGTATCGCACTATACCGTTTAATATCATTTTTATCTAATAATAAAAAATGAAATAATTCATTACGCGTCTGCGTATCCAGTGTACGCCACGTCAATGCTTCTAATCTTTCGTCGCTTATAACTAGAACTATATCACGCGGATCGATCGAACTTACTTTTGCATGGGCGGACATTCCTGCGTGCACACACCGTCGTCGAAGAAGTTCTTGCATGCGATACAGTCGCTCTGCTTCGGTCCCGTGCAGCCACCGGCGCAAAAAAGATGACAACACTCCCGCGGATTCGGCCCGAAACACCTGCCCTGCCAGCACTGAGGGGAACAGTTCGTCTTCGAGTATTTCTGACAGTTCTCGGGCCCGTCGCCCCAGCACCCTTGCTCGCAGCTCTTGTCGCAAGCGCGGCATGCACGCTCCGGCGACGTGAAGTTGTACACGTAAAAGTACGCTCCGCCCGCGCTGGTGATTATTTCGTCCCAGTTGATTGTCTTAATGTGGCACAGGTTGTAGTTGTTGTACATGCCCACGCTTCCATTGAGTATATCTGTAAGCGGGACGCGTGATTTAGTGACGGCCGTCGGCGCCTTTCTTATTTCACAATTTTTCTTAATATCGGGCATGTCGTTTAAAAGTAACGTATGAGTATTTCGCGCAATTCTATGTTTCAGCGGCGAGAGTGACCGGCGGAAATCGTTTCCCACAGGCTCGCGGCCGTCTAATATTTGCCGTGAATATTCTTGGACAACGCGAGGAGATGAACCGGCGGGCCGACAGCGTTTGAAATATCGCTGCGATTATTCTGCAAGGACTGAATGTCTTCTAAATGTGTTCTTTGGTTTGGTTTTTTATTTTACATTCGAAGCTAATACAACGACTGTATCGTTGTATTCTTCTGCGTCTAATGTAATTGGCTGACGGCGAATTGTACTTGCCATTACAATTGAACAGGCAAACGATCGGCAAAACGAGACGCAATACTCGAAGGAAGGAACTCGGTTCCCATTTTATTAGGCGCACGAAAGAGGACCTGGAGGATACGCTTACCTCTGAGGGCCGGCATCTCCAGGTTCTGCATCTGACACATCGTAACGAACAGGGCGAACTCCGCGTCGTGGATATTGAGCTTGAAAAGTGTTCGGCCGCGTATGATCTGTAACCGCGGCAGAACGATCTTCCGGACGTCCACGTGGCTGATGAGGACATAACCGGTAACCTCTCGTATGTACTGGAGGAAGCTGAGGTCGAACGTCTCGTTCTGGAGCCACGTGATCTCCAGGTTGCCGTCGACGTAAGTACAGTTGGTGTACCGGTCTCGAAGATTCCGGTAGTGGTGCTGTTTGTTGGACGGAACTGAGAGGCGGCCATTGGTTCCAATGCAAACTGTAACAGAGACGAGGAAATATTTATTAGAAATCCGGGGGAAATTGGAATGTGGATCTACGCGGGTCGTGCGTAAATGTTCGTCCCGTTCTGAATCGAGAAAGTCGCGGTATGTGATAAAGAGGTTCGAATAGTAAATGGGATTTAATTAATTGCAGAATGAAAATATTGGCTCAGTTGCCATATAATTTGCACCGCGATTTATACGGTATTTATACGGATCGAAGAAGAAACTGGAGTGTAACTGTTTGCGAGGCGTGTGCGACAATACGCGATAAAGCTTGGACTCTGGTTCTCGCGTGACGGGACCGCCGATTCAGCTGCGGTGCGATTTTCCAAACGAACGAAGGATACAGAGACTGGTCCCGCGGCTTCCGCGCGTCGACGATCCTCGTTCATAGAATTAGCGAGGGGAACGGGCCAAGTTTCCTCCCACGTAGCTTCACCGATCCGTAGAATCGCTTTCCAAGCTTTGAAAACGCGCCGCGCCGGTGGGCGAACCGTTTCCATAACTCGCGAATACACGCGTTGATTTTATTTTGCAACCACGCCTACGAGAGCCACCGCGAGGGAATGTAATACCTCGTCGGGACGCTTCTGCTGTCGGCCGCGCGTGTAAATGCAATACTCGAAACGAGCCGTCGATGAAAAGCGAATGTTCCGTGCCGATCGCCAACCACCCCCTTGTCGACGCGGACCAAAACGTTTCCCCAAACCGGCGAACCGGAAAACCTTAACGACGTCGATTATCGTCCGAGTCGATCGCGTCGCCAATGTCCGCGGAATATCATTCATAAAGCCGCTAATAACCGGAACACGGTACGTCATCCGGCCAGGCCTCTCACGCCCGGGCAAAAACGATCGCCGATGATCGACAGACATCCGAAACCGACCCGTCCTCCCCTTCGAACTTCTTCATCTGTTTACGTCTTCGTCCCGTCGCGGCAACAGATTGGGGCCCCGTACCATCGCAGAACCGTGCCGTCGCCCGCGTCGCGGCGCATAGTCGCACGTACAGGTCCCCGTCCTCGGGAATTCGGTTTTGCTGGGTAACGCGGATCGCAAACGAACGCGACGCTGCGTTCCGTCAGCGGTCTTAATCTTGCCGGGCGATCGGGATCATGCGAAAATAATTGCGCAACGACATCCTTCTTGCGCGGATCCGAGCGGCCACCGCGCGCAGAGGACCGGACGCCGCGGCGTGTACCGTCGAAAAAGGAAGGGTGAGAGAGGAGGGGCGAAGGAAGGACGGGGACACGGTTAAGGGAAGAAGCGCCGGAACGAAGGGACGAGCGAGCCCCGGTATTTCGTGCCAACCAGATGCTGCGGCGTACCCTTCGAGGGACGAATGCAGAACGCGCGTACCGACCCACGGCGCCAAGCACCTGGAGAATGCGGATCGACCGTGGATCTGCATCGCACAGGGATTCTCGTCGGCCGATAGTCCTCGCGGACCCCTTGGACGCGTTTTCTGCGCTTCGACCGCTCGGAAGATTAATGTCCTAATCGTTGCGGACGATAAGAAACGGCACCGGTTTTTTCCCCACCCTCCTGCCCTCGCAACGGGGACATGAGCCGCAGTGTCCGTTTGCGACGACCCGATGCGCGCTGCCAGGAGCAAGAAGTTCATTAGGGTTATTAAATTTGTCGGCGTTCGCTGGCGATATCGTGTTGCGCGGTGTTTTGCGGCTCGTTAGAGTGAAACCGGCCGATGTTTCGCTTCGAATTTATCGCGACCAAAGGTTTCGGGCGTGGTTCGCGGAGGGTCGTTAGACGGGGAACGTCGTTCGTTTAGTAAATGAATTTAGTAAAATTGAATCGAAGATCGAGAAGTTCGGTTCGCTGTGCGGGGGATCGTTGAATTTGTCGGTGTCGTCGGGCATGTGGTCGCGCGTGCCTAATACGATCACGAATATACTTTTAATATATATACTGTTAATATATATATAGTGCAATACTAGACTGCTAATTAATCAGGTTATAGCGAACAATATGCAACACCTGGATAACAATTGCGACAAGTATCTGGTCGATCCAATACCCTCGGCGAACAAATGACGAAGCCATTAAAAAAAGATGAGAAGGTTGCCGTTACAAAGTGAACCCTGCCAATAGAATTTTTCACCTCCGCAAGTTTCCTTTAAGTAAAAGTGCCCGCTTCGATCGTTGAACACCCGTTACGGAAATAATCGCGTCAGCGACTAAAATTCTTCCGCGTTCCCTCGGTCGTCTCCAATGAATCGTTCACCTCGGGACGACGCGAACGGAATTTCGCATTTCCAGCAATTTCCAAACGTACCCGAACGATCCGCGCTCTCGCCGAGGACGAATTCGCCGCGAACCAGAGCTCGTCCCCTCGAAAATTCCGCCCCGTCCGCATACCTTCGTCCTAATTAGCGAGGCTTATGCGCGCGTAACGTCATTTGCCCGGCTGCTTGCGATACAGGCCGCGCTCGAACAGCACGAGACCGGGGCTGCGCGCAAAACTAGTCGAACGGCGACTTCCGCCAACCGGAGGCGCCGTCGGTTTCCTTTTCAGGTAACGCCACGCTCTGAACTCACATACATCTCCTCGACTCCCCTGTCCGTCTGTTCGTTCGTTATTTTACAACAGAATCGTTCCTCTCCTTTTGTCCGCCTCCCCTTTATCCTCCGCTCGACGTGTTCGCCTCCTCGTTCCACTTTGCCCACGGACGAGCAAAACGACCGGCCGATGGAAATGCCACGGGCGGAGGAATATAAGGAGCACTGGTTTCGAACCCCCCTGGGACGTGTCGATCCCGTTCTACTTCTTCGCCGCGGGTTTCTTCACAACTTTTCACCGTACCTCGCGCTCCGCTGTTCGAATCGAGCGAACAATTCGATATCCGAGCTGCGCGCACGCTGTTCGATCGAACGTCCGCATCGATGTCTCGAGTCGGGGCGGGTTTCGCGAAAAATCAAGGCGCCGTGATTCTCGCGGGGGATGTGGGGGGTGGTGAAACGCGTAGACGCTGAGAGAGAGAGCTCTTTTTATGCCTTTACGATTGTGTCGAAACATTTTACGACATCCTTCCTCAGATGGAATTATCGGAACGCCGTAAAATGTCTGACGAAGTGTCGCGACACCTGCACGCGGTCAGATTCTTCTAAATCTTTCCGCAATGTCGTACATTGTACGATTATTGCTATTCCCGTTCCTCCGGCTGTGAGCAACTGTTGGAAATGGGTTTATTCAATAACTCTCCTCCTCAGCTTGTGATTTTATAATATATTTTATTGACCACGCAATAAGAGTGACTTCCTTACTGCATCAATGGTTCGAAGGAACTAACCGCATCCAAATTAACTGACCGACCTGAAGCATAGACGACTAATCTCGAGTGCGTGCGGGGCCCTATCGGTTCTCCTATAAACAACAGTTCAAACCTTATAAACAGGTTGAAAGGAACTGTATAAGGCATCCCCTCTCACGCGACAATGAAACGTTAATTTTTGTATCGATTTTTATTGAAAAATCTAACAGCAACACCCGTTTGTCATCCACTCCCCTGTCAAAGGGTTACAGCGAAGTGGCACAATCGACAATTAGAATTAGACGCGCGACATCGGCCCCCGTTTATCTACAACTGCGCGTGAATGCGCGGCGCTCCGCGACCGCGGGGCGACTTCGAAAAGCCACAAAAGCCCCATAAAAATCAGGGGGGGGCCGGCAGTTCTCCGCGGCTTTGCCCACGCGCAAGCGGGCCCAGAAGGAGGCCGAGCTTTCGCGAGGCTTCGAGTGTAACTGAATTACGAGACGGCCGATGCAACCGCGTCGCGTCGGCGGTTCCCGTGGCGCGTCAAACCGAAAGTTACGACGATCCCCGCGATAAACGAAAAAAGCGGCGAGAGCGGAGAAAAGAAAGAAGGTGGAAGGCGCGAGATACAACCGTACGCGCGGCCGCGCCGTTTAGACGGGGGGAGAAAAGTGGCGGCTCGAGGAGCGCTGAGGTGTCGGCCGAGGTCGGCGGAGCAACACGTTTCTCTCTTGTTTTCGAGGCGGGCCCCGGTCACGAAGTCCATCGGCGAAATTCGGGCCCCGCGGGGCCGTGGAAACGTGGCAATTATCTTCGGCAACGGGGTTACGAAAATTGCCGGGGCGAAGGCCTCGGTCGGGATTAAAATTCTCCTAAATTTACGACGCCTGCACGCTTCTGAAAGACAATGGCGACGTATCGATTACGGGCCAGGGGCGCGAATTCCCTTGCCGTCCGACCAATTACCTCCCCCCCCCCCGCCCCCCGGGCAAGTTCTGAGAACACCGGGAGGCCGTCGCGTCGATTTTCACGCGCCCCGGTTCGATGTTTACGCCGGCAGAGGGGAAATTGATATCGTCGATTTGGACAATCTTAGATAGCAATTTTTGCGGAGGATCCGGACATTATGTTAATGACTCTAATTTATAATAAACCGTTCGCAGTCGTTACGGGGTATGGCAACTTTTTTTTTATTTATCTGTTTATGGTAATATAAAAGTAGGAACTGATTAATTCCCCGGGGGAAATGGGGATTGCGGCGACTTCTTTGCAAAGTAGATAATGAAGCAGGGGCATGCGAGAGGGTCAGGTGTAACGGGTAATTTAAAGTATGTCCTGTTGTATTTTTTATGCAATATCCCGGTGTAATTCGGCCGATCATGCGTGATGGAGTTATTTCCAGGAATTTAAAGAGGCGCAGAAAGTGCGGGGCGGTGCGATCTCGAGCAACGTTTAACCGTTCTCGGTAACTGCCACCCAATTGAAACATTCGAACTGATCCGACGCAGCACCGCAGCCGTAACAATTTGTCGAACTTTATCTTCCGCGCACGCATTTTATCATTTACGTAACAGCAAAGGATGGATGGCGCGTCCTATTCAATTCTCCACTGACCAAAACGATACGCTACTATCTAATTATTTTGCGTGCCCATATTTCCGTCGTTCGTGCATTCTCGACGCAGCTATTTTTTAATAGAGATGCTCGTTGCTGAACGATGCTGTCCGTCAAATTTTTACACAAATCCCTCCCCCAACTTCATTTACCATTAACGTCCACAATGATCCTCCCCCCCCCCGAAACCGATTCATAATTCATCATCGGCGGACCGCCGTCGAGCACTCCGTCCGCGCGGCCCCGCAATGGAAGAAGTCCACGTGGACACGTCAATGACTGACGCTCGCGGCAAAAAATCCGAGAAGCGAACCGCCGGGCCGCGAGAGACCCGAACGAAACGAACGCGGGCACGGCAAAATCCAGCAACGAAGAACGACCGCGAAATCGAAATCCCGCGGCGACTTCTTCCGTTGGCGCAAGAGTCGCCGGGCCCGCCGCGGGCCCGTCGACCACCCCTCCAGGACCCTGGCGTCGATTTTTATGCGCCACTTCGGGACGCCATTAAAACGGCCAAAGTAATACGAAACAACCGCACGCCGACGGCGGCGCCGCCGCCACCGCCGCCGTCGTTTATTTCGCCTCGTAAACATCGATACGCTCCGTGCGGCCTCTTCTTTCACGATTCTTCCCCACGGATTCGAGGATCGCCTCGCGCACCCAGGGATCTCTCCCCGTGCACCGCAGCCCTACGGCCAGGCCTATTCCGACGGGGTAAAGACCGGGCATCGTAAACGCGCGAAATAACCGTCGGCCCGTCTCTCGGTCCCGTCCGACCCGGGCCAACGGGTAGGGAAGCAAATCGATGGTGCGAAGAGACGCCAGGAAGAAGAAGCAGCGCGGCGGAATGGGGGGACGGGCCTGGCCAGGCTGGAAGCTCGAAGGGGAAACGATAATTTAGGAACACCGGTCCAGACGAGAGAGGCTGAACGCCGTGGAACAATAGCCTCCTACCACATCGAAGGTGAAGATCGTCGTACCGCACTGAACACCGCGACACTGATTCTCTAATAAATGTCACCGTGTAAACATGAGTTTGCCATCCCCCGGCCCTGCTCGAGAAGCGTTACGAGCGCCGACTCCTCGACACCGGTCACGGGGGTGGGATAAAGGGTGTCGGCTTTGTTCGCCGCTTTATACGACGCTCCGCTGCGACGGTATTAATGCGTGCACGACGGTGGATACTGTTCTTTTCTTTGATACAGGAAGGTTTATAGGAACGATCGAGGACAATTTTCGAAAGGTCCTCGGGTTCTCTTTCTTAGGATGATGGAGGGTCGAAGGACTGTCGAGCGATTTTGTCGCTTTGCCGTGTCTCGACGCGGGCACGGGGGAAATCGTTTGCGTTACGAGTTCATTAATATTTTCGGCTTGTACTTTACGGCGAGTAATAGCTGCTCGCGATTGAATTTAGCTCCTCGATCCGATGTTAATTGCAATAAAACGCGACAACGGTTGTATATAGTAGCTAGCCGTGTCGAGCGTTAATCTTGGCGCACGGTGAGATCAGAAGCGAGCCAGATGATCCGGCGAAAGCAAGCGGCAGAACCGGAAAGCCGGACGCATTAACACCGTGGGTTTAAACGTTTATGCGAGTGCTTAGCGATGTTAATTGTCGGATTCCGCGCAAAAACCTCATTAAAATGTTGCACGTCGCGACGCGGATTAAAACAAAACGCCGGGATTAGAACGAACGCTCGGCACCTCGGCCCTCGACGACGCCGCAAGAACGAGTTTACTCCAGCGAGAGGCAATTAATCATCGATAGGTGTTCCCGGTTCGCGTGTAATCTCCCGTTCGCCAAGGAGCGGGCAAAGAGAACGGAGAACAAGACGCTCGGTGCCCGCGGATCGAAGCGTATTTACGCAGAACCGGGCACGATTTGCCGAGCCACGCTTCTCGATGCTCCTCTTCGAACGAACCACGTCCCGCGGAATAATACAGCACCGTCGGATCTCCCCCTGCCGATTTCCCCCGGCACCGAGCTCCGACCGCATTTTCTGCTCGCGCGTCCGTTCCTCCCTTGCACGGGGAACAGACCGCGATCGAAATCATCTTCGTCCCGTTCCCGGCTCGATCGTTCGAAAAGCAAACACCGCGATTGTTCGTTTCGCGATAAAGGAAATCGAGCGATCCCGTAAGAACCGGTTCGCGATATCCCGTGGTCTTTTGCCGCGAGCTCGACTACGTCACTTCTCGCCGCGATCGCCGACGATTCCCTCGTTTCTTTCCCTGCGTCTTCGTGCCTCTTTTTCCGTCGCGTCCCCTCCGTCGGGTGGTCGCGCCCCGTCGGATCTCGTCGCTCCCTTTCGTCCGGTTTCTTCGCCGCGTTACGAGATCGGATCGCGAATGGAAAGATGGGCGAACGGAACGTCGCGTCGTTTCGATCGAGCCAGGGCCACGACAGCCACGTCCTCGCGCGAGCTTCGGTCCTAGCGCGGAACCGGAGGAGCGAAAAGAAGGCCGGGGCCGAGCGGTCGGCCGGATAGAATACGAGCTCGGGGATATATAAGTGGCGCGTACGCGTTATAAACCGTGGCATAACCATCTCGGGGCGTAACATTAATAGCTTTATGGTTTATTGCTTTCGAGTGTGCGGTTGAGCTTCTCTCCGCTCGCCGCGGGGCAGCTCCGCGGACGACGAGGTGTGACGCGCTCGAGGTCTTCGCCAGGTATCGCGTTTTTAGTCGATCGGTTTCGTTGTCCGGTGGCGTTCGCGTTGGATAGTTTTGGAAAGATAAGGATTGCCGTGCGGCCACTGTTATTAGTCGCTCGATTCTTTCCGGGAAATTGTCAGAGGGAAGAGAAACGGGATGACTGAGAAATTCGCGTGGAAATGCAACGATTTCTTTCCCGAGGAATGTGTTATTTGGAGTCGTCGAATTGTCGCGATAAGAACCGCCGGAGAATGTCTGCCTTTTACTGATTCCACTGAATCACGTGTAATCAACGTTTTGTGTATGTAGAAAGAGGTCCACCGGAAAGTTCTGTCCGCTGTTGAATTCAAAGGAAGCAACGCGTTTTCCATACGTTTATTGCTTTTTAGTGAGCAATATGATTTCCATCGTTAGTAACTTAATATGGAGGAGCGCGTCTCATGAAACACAATGGAAACAGAGGCAGTCACGTAATGGCGAATCTTGAGACGACATTATCGGACAGTACTTTCTGGTAGACCAATATTTCGTTTCGATTGACGCTTTATTTGACGTAGCAATTTCGATTCACCTTTCCAGTCGAAGTTTCTTTCAAGGGTTGAGGTGGTCGACGCAATTCTTGCCAGCTTATACGGAATTGGGAGTGGTTTTTTTTTTTTTTATATCGTCACGGTCTGGCGCACCTGAATCACGTTTGCAGTAATTTTAATATCCTCGGACAAGTCCTTTCAACTTCACGGCTCATATCATTTCAGCTTCGATGCACGTTAATTAACTGCATCGGGTATTTTAATTACAAATTCCCGGGTTGTTCCCCCCTTTTAAATTTCTCTTTCGTCGTCCTGCGTTTTTCCTCCCTTTCCTTTTCCTCGTCAGCTCCTTTGTGCTATCTTTACCGACATTCACGAGAAACAGAACACAGATAAGCGTAGAACCAACTCGCGATCCCGTTCCATCGTCGGCTAATTTTCGCCGGTTGCCAAGCCAAGTGTTTCCGATCTCGAAGAACCTTGAAGAATCGATACTTCCTTAAATACAAATTGTATTTTACAATTGAATAGTGTGGTACAAATTGAGAAAGAATGACCAACCCGAAAAGCGCACTATCCATAAGGACGAACTTCAACTGACGATGGGGGATATTCAACGCGTAATGTATAAACGTTTCGCTCATAATGCATTACGTAAATAATTCCTGCAGTGTTACGTAAAATCGGCTTTAAACTGTTCGCTTCGACGCTAGGGTACTCAATCGCAGATCGGAGAGAGACACGAATTTATGACTCTTAATGATGAGAATTAGTAATCGATTTTTTACGCTTTGTCGAAATGTCGTCCCATCGAACGTCAACGGATTTAATGTGAGAAATCGGTAGTGGTTTTACTGGGGGGGGAAAAAAAAAAGAAAGATTTAAAACCTTCGTCGTGCTGTCGTACCAGATTTCTTTTTCTGCCGTAAAATCGTTAAACAAGAGTTTAAGGCTTCGACAGATGTTAATCGTCGGAAGTGAAAAAGGAATATTACTTCAGTGGCCTTTACATCAAATAAACTACGATTGTATATTATCCTCTATCGTTCTACGCTGACTCGATTATGCAGAAATGTCACTGCAAAAACCTATCCGAAAGTTTCCAAAACAGTGTCCCTACAACGGTTGTTTGGCTAAGAACTTTGGGATGGAGGAGGGGGGGGCTACAAAATTGTTCAACAATTGCAGCGGTGCCAGAGGTATCGAAGCAGAGTCGCTTCTTCGAAACGAAACACCGCTGCACTGAAATTAGCACCGGGACTTTTAACAGCGATATTAATTTTCCTCGCGTCGAAACACGGCCGTGTCCAGCATAGCGCTCGACGCGACGAGCGACCGAAGTGCGCGAAATTGATATTCCTCGAACGGGAAAGTACCATCGGGAAAGGATATATCGCGCGTGCTAGGATGCCCACGGCGAAGGTGAGAAAGAAACAACGAATCGAAATGGAGTACGCAGGGCGAGCAACTCGGATAAGGAACGAACGACGGCACGTGGAATGCGCTTTGTTCCAGCTTCTTTCTCAGGTCCTCGCCTCGAGAGCCTCACCGCTTCTCGTTCCATCGTTCCTCTCCTTTTCCTCCGGCGGTTCTTTCTCGATCTTTCTCGTTCCCATCTCACCTCGGCAACCTCAGCAGCCGCCGGGCTGAACGTTGCGCGTCGAGGGCACGCGAACTCGCGTTTGCCCTCCGAGAGGGTATTAACTCCCGTCGTCCACCGCATCGTACACATCATTTCTACCTTCGCTGTCTTTCGTACGCCGCGAATCGACCGCCCGTTCGTGTGCGTTCGTTGCCGAGCGGGTAATATCCTCGGGTCCGATATACGCATCGATGGTACACGTATTTCGTTTCCCGAGCGAAGTTTGCGGAACAAGGAGAACGCGATGCGCAAACGTCGACGAGCGATTCAATTTTTGGTACGCGTCGGATGGGCAAAGTGTTCGTTGATGTAATTAGCGATGGGCCGTGCAGCGGTTCAACAAGTGCGGTATTGGAATGAAATTTCACTTCGATACGTCGCTGTGCAACCGATCTTGGCGTTGAAATTCTGCAAAAGAACCTGAAGGGGATTTCAATGAATCAGAAATGACAAGTTTCGCGAATGATAAAGAAAGTCATCGGGTCAGCTGAATAGATAATCGTGCTTCGTATATTATTCGTCGCTCGTTTGCCGAACGACGAGCTGTCTGATTAAAAAAGAAAACAACGAGAATACCTATACGATGTGCTATGGGGATCGATTTCGCGATTCGAGAATGGAAATAATTCACGATCAAGTTCACAGTGAGGGATGGAGATCGGTCAGAATCGTTGATCTTCCCTCGCATTTACATGCTGCTCGAAGACACAGAGAAGATAAGAGAAACTAGTCCGCGGCCAGCATGTTGAAACATTGACCCCCTATTAACAATAGAAATAGATGCATATCTGATTCGGTTTCATGGTCGAAGGTCTTGCATGAGCATCCTACCTGAAGAACTACGGTCAAGGCCATTAGATTCGGCCTTCGCCGAATCGTCTAGAATGCAATGATTCTATGGACAACATCCGCAACTATTACGATCCAGATAACACGAATATATTGTTATATCCCTTTCCTGTTTGTTTTTCATTTCTATAGTTACGCGCGATGAAACTGTGCCTGTGATCCGCGAAACGAATCAAACTCTGTTTCTATAATCTTGTGTAACTTTCGCAAGTTGGTTCGGTGGATTCGGAAAAAGTGTTACACTGTTTGGGACGTAAGAAATACTATTCATACGAAACATTCACAGTAGAGCCGCAGCCAAATTTCATTTAAAAAATCTGCAGAATTCCGAAACGCCTTGTTTGCAAGGCGGTTTAACAAGTGAATAAAATTATTCCACTTGCTATTCATTAGAAACCTAATACCGGAAACAACGAAATAAAGGCAGGTTGCTTTCGCAATCAACTGGCGTGACAAAACTTCATTATTCTAAAAGGTCTACACACGTCGGTGCGAAACGCGTCCACCAAGCCGATATTGAACAACAATAATACAGCTCAACTACGTTTTCCCAGTGTCGTTCAAGGCTAACACTAATTGCGAACCATTAGCTGAAACGTCCGTAGGATCGGCGGTCAGGTCGGTGAAAGTAACTTTCACCCCTGCAACGATTCTACGATCCTGAATTATTGATAGCCCGGCGAGTAAATCATTTCGTTGGCATGCTGAATCGCGGATTCGTAATGGCCGCCGTATAACTTGCGGCTTGGATAACAATCTCTTTCTCCCTTTTGAGCGGTTTCACCAGGTGCGCCGTGAGGGGAGATTTTAATATACGAGCGGACCTGGATCGGTGTAAACCGACCAACTCGTGCCTATGGAATCTCTCGGTCGCAGATAAACACGTAGATACGAAAACTCGACACGTTTGCTCGGCCGTCCCTTTTCAAAAACGTGTCCCATCGCGCGGCGGATTTTCGTCGGAACATTTTAATTGCTGCGACCGAACGTCCCTCGCGAGGCAGCGTGCTCGTCAACATCGGGACGCTTCCCTGTTTCCCTCGGACTGTTGGCCGAGCTCTCCTGCCTCGGTTCATCTCAACGCGTCTTTGCACGCCACAATTCGGTCGGATATATTTCGCTCAATTCCACGCTCGCTCGTCGCGAACCATTACACGCCTAATACCTCGTAAGTACCTAGAAAAATTCGCCAAC
Organism: Nomada fucata; assembly: GCA_948146005.1. NCBI lineage: Eukaryota > Metazoa > Arthropoda > Insecta > Hymenoptera > Apidae > Nomada > Nomada fucata. Next base: position 7,144,939 of record OX411275.1, on the reverse strand, counting down.
TCCCCGACGATTCCATCCTCGCGGACGGACGATTTTCTAAGCCCTCTCGTCGAACGTTCGATCTACGGCGCATCCCAGTCCCGTTACAGCATCGTAGTTTCTTCACCGCGGTATCCGGTTCGCCGTGCTCTTCGCTGCAGGTGAACGTTTGACATTTAACACGTGGTGCACCGAGTCGTGGCGTCCACAAAGCGAGTCGGCCCGCGGTGGTTGCGGAACGCGAGGCCCCGCGATCGATCCATCCCGAGTGAATCGAGTATCGGCCGTATCGACCACCCCCGATGATCCGTACATCTTGCCCCGGCTCCTGTCTCTCCTCTTTCCGCGTTAAAGCGGCGAGGAACGCGGGGTTCGCGTCAAGCGCACCGCCTTGCACCGATGTGGCAGCGATCGATCCAGGCGCCATCGACGGAACCGCATGCTAATTTCCTCAGCTCGTGAGAATCCAGTCGAGTTCGCCTTGGTCCTTCTGTTCTTCCGTACCTCGATCGGGAAACATCGAACGCTACCGAGCCACTTTTCCACAGATCACCTTCGCAGCCACGATCGATCGATTACTGTGCAAGCACGTGGGCGTGCATCGCGCTCGACTCCCTCGAGATCGCCTTAACAAACGGACCGATCTAACCTCGGGCTGATACAGTTTAACATCCCTACCCTCTCCTTGGACATTCCCTTCCCTGTCTGTTCTCCGTTCTCTGGCCGCCTCGCGACACGTAACGATTTGGCGAGTTAGGTTCATTCGCGATCGTAGACCTTTCCCAATGTTCGCAGTGTTACAGTTCGCGATGGTCTCGTATTCGATCGATAGATTTTGACGAGGCCTAAGATAATATGTTAATAGTAAACCTCCTAATGTAACGAATTATGAGGATCATACTGTAACGGTTCTATTCAACTTTTTTTTCGCGGACCTGTCGCACGGAATCTCGTTAGAGCTGTCACCAAAGGACGAAGCTGAACGGAAAACGTTTGCTCATACATTTCTACCGAACGCCTCCGCCTGACACATTAGTTCCTCGAGCCGCTCGGATGATAATTGCCCGTGATTCACCAGTTCAATCACTTGCATTCAACTCGCGCTTCTTGCGCACGATGAATCGCCCGAGAACCAGATGCGCTTAGCGCCGTTGCTGAAGACACAGATGATTACAATTGAAAGGAAACCACGCGCGCCTGTTTCATTGTTCTTCTTTCACTGTCCCGGGGTGAAATATTGGAGTGAAATTAAATTCGATACGAGCTCCGCGAGATTTTGCTTCCGTTCTAAATTCATCGCTATTGCAGGCTTTGCGATATATCGCGCGTTATCAACGAGCAGCCAATAATTCGTAACTTTCATCGTCACATCGCGGATGAAATATCTTGCTGCGAATTATGTCCAGCAGCCAAGCTGAAAAATATATCATTGTCCACGGTTATCTATGAAATAGTCTATAATACGTTACTGCGAAAACACGGATCACGTTCCGTCGTACCGCGTACTGTAACACGTTTCCTGTTCTCCAACTGTGAGATTAAAATAGGAAAACTGAAGTTATGATACCTAACGTAAAACTAGTTTGAATAATAGAAGCCTTGCGAAATAACCTTCGCGAGATACAATAAGCTTAACACTCCGCCCAGGATCCTTAGAAAATCTCCTTTGTACCGCACACCTCTGCAATTCTATCGAACGCATTTGCAGCCCAGTCGATTCTTTCGCACATATACCGAACTTTTTTCCTGCGATTCGCCACTTCTCTTCAAGAGCGAAGCGAAAATCGCAGCGAATGGTTCAGCGGCGATCCCGTTCCCCTCACAACGTAATTCCTCCAGTCTCCTCGACATCGCGTCCCAACGTCAAATCAATCTCATTGCCCGTTAACAAATATACGTATTATCGCCGCGATCGCAAGGAAACGTTGGTGGGAGGCGGGTCTTTTGAAACGAGCCGCCAAGGTACAACACGATGGCAGGCTGATGAACGAAATAATACGATAAGCTTCTCATTTAACACGGAAAGGTTCAATAAAATTGAAGGCCGGCAATAAACAGCGGCCGCCGAAACGCAACTCGTTGCTCAATTGAACGCGCGATCGCGCAACAACGATTCGCTCACGTAACGCCACGTCGACCGCCGCAACAAGATTCTATTTATCGTCGCGAAACGCCTCGTTATCCCCGCGTCATCTGTCGTAAATGCTTTTGCCACTAGTGGCGTGATTATAAAAACGAGCGTACCGTGACTATGCACCTGCCACGTCCGAAGACGAGACCGATCGACCCCCGTTTTATCGACGCGCTTTATCTCGACACGGTCCGGCAGTCGATTTAAGTCGGGGCGCGCCTCGAGTCGTGCAACGCGAACCAGCCCGCGAAACTTCGATCGAGTTGAACCGAACCGCGTGGCGGATCGATCGGAGGTATCCGGCGCGTGTTTCTGTAGAAGCTCGATCGTCTAGAACGTTTCAGGGGATAGATCGGATCGGCGATACACCTCGCCGCTGTAAATTCGTTAGCGGTAAAAATCGTTAGGCTTGTTAGGTATATTGGGCACAATGGAATAGAAGAAGACTCGACAAAGCGTTGCAAATATATTCACCGATTGCGAACAAGAGATCGGTCTTTGAATGCACAAAGAGTTACGTCGATGTACGCCGCCCATTGTTCGATCCATCGAACCCGACGCCCCACGAATCGTTCTCGATTTCTTCCCGCTGTTCTGGATTTATGGTTCGTTTCGATTACCTCTGGCCGAGGTACTATTTTTCTTTTTTTTCTCTTTTCTCTTTTCTGTTTCCGCGGTGGAAACCGAGAGATCGCGATCTGTTATTTTCTCGCGAGTGCTTTACTCTGGTCGAAAATTTCGTCCCTCCGCGAGGATCGAAGATAGATATTATGGCATCGAAACGATTTTCCATATTTTCTGAACATTAGAGGCCGTTTGCATAATATGCTGTCCAATAGCGGCATAAAGTACTGCTTACAATCACCATTGATATTTCACAGGTAGGACGAAAGAAAGTCAATCCATCGTTTCTATCCTTAAGCTCATAAATAAAGGAATGTTTAAATTTCGTTTTCACGGTATGTATTTCTAACGTTCATCCCATATATGAAAAAAAACCCGAGAAATTCCGTTATCCGCAAATAAATTTTCCTTCCTCCATACGATTTCTGTGGCGAGGCGAGGCAGAGGATAATTTGTTAAAGAATTCGTTGCACATAGGCAAGAAGCATCGGGGCCGACGTTCAAGACTTGTACGGGCGTCGCGCAAGAAACAACGTCTTGCATCGTGTGAATTCTTGAAAGCTAGCTGCGAATGCAAAGCCGGAGGCTGGAATTCCGTTTCCGCTGTCGAGGACATCTGTCGACCTTGTTGAGCTTACACGCTACCGCGTCGAGATCCGTTCGCCTTGGAATGCAAGCGGCGGATTTCAGTAGCGACACCGGCGATTACGGAGCAATTAAAGCCCCTAAGACACGCGAGGTTATCGCGAGGCAAGAACACAAGATTGATATAAACGGTGTCCGTGTTCGGGCAAGAAAGCCGATTTCCCACGTCCGTTTCGTCGTGCTCCTTGCATTTTCCAAAGATCGTTTTGCGTTTCGTTGATTTCGACTGCACGTAAGACCAATCAACCGGTGTATCCTGCAATTGGAATGTTGAGCAAGACGTTCTGACGTAGTTTGGATAATTAGACGGCCGCTCAAGCTTTAATAACAGGCATTTCTGTGCGATTCGAGATCGATTTTGAAGGGGACGCAATGAAATTCTGCCCTCGGAAGGAAATCTGGTTGCGGGTGAGACGCGAAGTAGGAAAATTCACGAAAAGTCGAGGAAGATGAGCTAGAAATTGTGTGCAACATTCGAATGGAATGCTGCGAAGATACTTATACATTTTTTACCCGTTAACTGTAGTTAAAGTAAATTGCTGTTTTCCAGTGCACAGATACGATATAATATGAAACTATCAAGTTTTGCATTTAATCCCGGTGAAAGTCGTGAACATGTTCGAACCGTGACATTACAAAAAGAAACCACTACAAAACATTTGATTGAACGAATTCTCAGATCGCCTGAAATTTCCAAAATTTCCAAGCATAAGTTAATCAATTCTCTCCACGAAAATTACACGCTTCGTAACTTCATATCGCGCCTAGAATCATCAACCTACGAACGTTCTACGTGCTCATCGCGCTTTCCAAATTTCACGTCGACACGCCATAAGAAGCACCATGCGATCGTCCGTTCTGTTAAACACTGGACGTGTTTACAATGTTCCGAACGCACCGTACGAGCCAACGATTCGCCCGTATCCATTTCCCCCTCGCTTGCTCAATCTCTTTATGGCCCTTCTCGATTCTTGATCGATGAAAAAATCCACCCACTCCCGTCTCGCACCCTCGCCGACATCCACCCACCAATTCACGCAGCCAGACCCCGCCGGTACACAATCGTGGAAGAACTGTTGTTCGCCATCCATCATGTGGCCAGGCAACCGCGAAACAGCAGAGGTGTCGGCTTTGACTTTCCTTGCGCTCCACCTTTTGACCCGACCAGAACGATCTATTCTCCGCGGATGCTCTTCACGGAAGACTGCGAACGTTCTGCTATGGGAACGATGGATCATTTGGCACCGGTGCGGTGTATCGTTCGGTTTTATCTGGCCGAGATCTGCCCGGCAGCCGTTCTGCGCTGCGTATCGGAGAACGATTGTCCCATTGTTAAGGTGGATGCTACGTTCAGGTAGGTTGGGACTTCTTGCGACGCGAGAGCACTGCCGTTGGTTTTGACGAGTTCGAGCAGTGGATGTTCACGGGCACGGGGAAAGTATCTTTTTATCGGCAGATATGATTTCGAGTGGACGTTATAGTAAAGGGTGTTGCGTTCGAAGTTTTCGCTCGCTGATAGTGTATCGACGCTATTATAATTAGAATTGATTGCGGATGACTTAAGGAAATTCGAAGTAAAATGTTATATTTAATGTGCAAGAGCTTTCGATTGTCGACGGTATACGGATAAATGCATAAACGTAATCAGTAGTCGCACTCGAGAGCCTGCGTATTTACGAAGTAAATTTCCTCGTAGCTGCGCAGAAGTACAATCATTTCTGGACAGAATTGAATACAGCGATCTCCATCAATTTCTCTATACGAGGGACCTCTGAAAGGGGGAAAAAGGAATTGGGGTCAGAATCTCGGCGCGTAACGAACAAGTTTATTTTATCCGCCATTAGTATACACCTGTGGAAGCACCTGTTGCCCACCGTCCCCCAGGGCTGTCCCCCGGCGTTCCCCTGCAATTCTCCAGGCGCATTGCGAAAGGGATCAAGCGAAAATGATTAATAAGGCTCGCCTCTCGTTTCGCGCACGTGGAATTCAGCTCTAATTGAATCGATTTCGTGGCGCGGCTGGCGCAACGGCCGCGTGCATCGTACGTGCCGATTCAATTAACCGATTCTCCGTCACAGTCGCGCGTATCGTATCACCTGTTACACGGCGTACGAACAGGCACGAATATCGACATGGGCATTGGTTAAATAATAGAGAAGTTAAACCACGATCGTGACGTTTATTGCCGCGGACAGAAATACCTCGATCCTGTAATCGACGCGATTAAACTTTGAATGGCGTTTATGTGATGCCCGGCTGAAACGCTCGACGCCGGCCGAGGTTTAACAGTGATTACCGCGGGCATTTATTACACTCACGAGGCGTTTGGCATTTCTGTCGAACGATCGAAGTCTGGCAGTATCTGTTACTTACAGGCAACCGACTTGACCGGTTGCGCGCAAAGGTTTCGACGTTCGAGATGGTCGAACGGAGCTGCTTTGGGCGGACTGAGACGGCACGAGCTAGACCTCTCCGAGAACATTTTTTTCTTCCGCTTTCTTTACCTGTCGGCGCTGTTCCGACGACTTCATTCAATTCTCGGCTCTTGCGGATCGAGGCGAGCAATTTTATTGTAGCGCCTCGATCGATATTTATGTACGTTGGTACTCTACTGACAGGGGGGACAACACGGTGTAGGAAATTTTAGTCCCGCTTCGGTGCAAACGCGACCGATTGCTCGAGCTTTTCAATCAAATACATAGAAATTCTAGAAGACCAGTATATTTGTCGAATTCATCGCTGGAACATAGCCGATGAAAGTTTTACACTTTAAACGTTACACGCGTTGAAATCATCCAACGTTCCACATCCATGGGACACCTCGAAACGAACCGCATCGTTCTCAAACAGCACGCAGGAACGCCATGCCTTTGCAACGCTGCTCCGCGCATCCTCCCGTAATCGAGGGCAGAAACAACGAACCGTCCTGTGGATGTTGCTTAAAAAAACCAACAAAGAGGAAGGATAGAAAGAATATTGTCTACCGTGCCCGAGCCCGCCCGATATCTTCGGATCCCCTGCATCGGGCGCAATCCCACGAGTTCATAAATATCTGCCTAGCATATTGAAAGGTCATATTTCATGGGGGAGACAAAAAAGCGAACGTCCCTCGGAAATTCAACGTCTCAATCCGTCTCTGGGATCTCGTCAATATTCCGAGCGGTCAATTAAGGCATGCCTCCCAGATGTCCCTTTCCGATCCTGCACATATACGTCGATGGAGTTGTCCACCGTAGCGGACATTACATACGGGGCGATCTTGCGTCGCGTGCACACGCTACCACCGTAACCATCGTCTTGCTGGTTGCTCCGTTTCATAGGCGGCTACGCGGGTCTAAAATCGATGGGGGTACGTAGCAGGGCGAGGGAAATGGAGCGAGGATTTGGGTGTTCCAGTCGGAGCAAAGTGACAGTTACTACTAACTTAGTGGACGTCACTAAGGACGCGACGAAACTTCGTGGACGAGAAATGAGATTAAAGTACTTTAGTACTAAAGTACTAAAGTAGAATTTTTCGCGAATCCCCTGAATGACTACGAATTAATATGCGCGTTGAATCGTTTAGTTGGAAGCGGGGTGCGTTGGAATAATTGCTAAATAATTACTGGAACGCCCGAGGACGTTTCCAACGTTTTTAACTGGACGCGAGCAACGTGAAAATCATTTCGGAGCTTCTGCGTCGAGAGAGGTCTGCCGAAATTGATCACGGTCTAGAAGATTCGTGACAGCCGATTCACGGAGAAGATGCGCAGCGATAAATCGGCGATAAATCGGCAGATGGAAAAGACGTAAATCGAAATACCAAGCGGAACTTGGCCTTTCGATAGCTGCGCGATTGTAAATGTCGCGGGGTAGCGTTGTCGTTAGCGGACAGACGTCTCTTCTTCCACGTTACAGGCGACACGCTCGGTTCTAAGGGATAATCCGGAGGATCGACGGCGTATCGGGCACCTACTTAAGGGGAAAGCCATGGCTGAGCGAGCCGATAGAATTAATGCGTGCCGATCAAAGGTAGGCCGCCTTCGTAAAAAAAGGCAGGGCACGAATTTCGTTAATGTAAAGGCGAACGTGACTGAAAGCACGCTGCCCATATCTGTGACTGCTTTTTCTCGGCCATTTAAAACGATGACTTTGTTATCTCGGCAACTTGCATTCGTGGGGGAGGCAAGAAATAAGAAGGAAACAGAATGTCCACGACCTTCTATTTCTGTGAGCCTGCTGGCGATACTGAATACCTGTACACGGTGCACCCCGTTGGAAAACTTCAATAGGCTTGAAATGCGATTGACCGTTAACGATACACGTTAAGGAACGTCTCAGTACAATTGCGCTGTGTTCTAAATATATCCGAATTTCTAGCGAAACGATATTTATTATCCGCGAAAATTTCTTCTCAACTTTAGTCCGAAGGTTCTGACAGATTGCTCCCCAACGTTATAATTTATTGAATAATGATGATTGAATAATAATGATCGAAAATGTGAACGAAACAATAGACCGGTGTCAAAACACATCCCACTGAACAATTTATTTTTTAACATAGCCCTTCGTATGGTCCTCAGAAAGATTTCAACGACACTTTGCGGCGTACACTTTCCCCACAGATCGTACCCACGTCTCTTTCGACGAGTGGCAGCGAATTCGCGATGTTAATTGACGCTTCATCCCGAGCCGCGATACGCATTAAAAGCTCGCCGCGATAAAGTGCAACGATTAACTCGGCACAGTGTACAATCTCGCGGTGAAAAATGTCGGTGCGTCGGTCGAATATCGTATAGCTGTAAAGGCTGTCGAATGTATCTTCTCGCTCGGGATAAAAAAGAACGGTGAAAGAAAATCGAGGAGAGACTGCGCAACGACAACACGACGTAAGTTACCTCCCCTAATGGCCGCGAACGTATCAACCTCTCCTTATCGTGTTAATGGAAACCTTTATGGAGACCACTTTAGGTGATATCTCTCGAAATTGCGGTGCCCCGAGGTAACTTGGGTGGTTATCTCCATGCGCGAGGCGCGTCTTCGCGTTTCGGCCCGAGCTCGGACCGTTTTTCATTTCGCGGATTCGATACGCGCACGATGAGAATTGCCATTTATCGCTTCTGCGCTGCTGAAAGCCCGTTGCATTTGTCTAATTGCGATGGTAAGTGGAAGAGGTATTATCGAACGGTTTAATCGCGCGTCTGGCCTAATCGTGCGAGTTCCTATGCGAAAATACACCGTGAATTCTAACTCTGCTGCAGCTGAACGATTCGTTCATGTATTGCTCGATAAAACATTGCTCCGTGAAACTAATCCACTGTCACGCGTGTCGCTATATTTCCCAACTGCTCTACATCTCTAATTCTTTTCGTAACCGTACCAAAGCTGCGCCACCCACGTACGTTTTCCATTCCCTAAAAGGCTGCCCCGCGATCTAACGATCCCACCTTACCTTCTTTCTCAATCCACCCGAGACACCTTCCGCCGTCAATTCCAAACCGCCGACAACCGACGTCTTTCTCCCCTCGTGCGACCAACAATACCTTCGCATGGACCGTTCCTCGGCGTCCACGCGAACTCCTTACTCTCCTCGGGAACGACGAAAGTCTGTCGACGCGAGTAACGTCAATATTCGATCGTATATCACGAGAAGAGGATCGCTTGTGTGGTCCGGTGTGGCGTGTACCGGTAATAATTGGGGACGGAGCAAAGGTAAACGGGATAAATTTTGACACGACTCGAAGGGGTGGGGGGACGACGATCTGGGTCAGGCATAAGCCCGTACGATCGAATGGAATCTCGTTGTAACAGGCGTCGGTTGCACCTACACGCGTGTTTTCACGAAAGCAGCTTACATATTTCCTAGCGGGGCTAGAACAAGACGGGATTTAAAGAGTATCCTGCTGGTCGAGTGGGAAGAACGGTACTTTCCAGGTATGTACTTGGAGTAAAAGGTCCCTTTGGGCCGGCCGTGCAAGCCACCCACGCTGCCGTAAAGCTGGCGCAACACTTTACTTTCTACTTTTCTAGCCGGCCACGATGATGCACGCTCGGCTAGGAAGCGATCCCCAGTGAAATTGAATCGGAAAGATATCGCAGCGCGGCGAACACGCGTCTTCATTTTCTTGCGAACGCCTCGAACGGCAACGGTAATATTCCCAGGCTGATATTTGATGTTCGTTGGCGATTGTGATACACGTAGAAGAAACGGTACGACTACGTCTGAGAGATCGAAAGCGCTTAGACAAGATAAATTATTTGTCGATATTGCTCGGGGTAGAATGGCTCTGTAAGTATTGCCAGAGGAAAGTGAGGTGTTTCGGTGTTACTTCAACTCTCAGACGTACCCGGACTGCAAAGTCATACGCATCTTACTTTAAGACTAAATTAAATGTACCTGGCGTTTCCTTACCGTTAGTTCTTATTCGATCAATTAGTTCAACACCGAACAATAGAAATATATTTGAAGCTTGTCGAGTAACTGATTAACCCGTCTAGAATGTAACAGAATATTTTCTATTAAAAATGTTCAGCTTTTTCTCGCGTATTTTTATAATTCACTCAGAGAACAGAGAAACAGTCGTGTCCTATATTTAGAGAAGCTGTATACATTTCATCTTCTTCAGTATTGAACCGTTCGTATTGAAACACCGTGTGCATCGTATTTTGTAGAAATACCTTACTGCGATATAGACCGTGGCGAGGTATATGAAACCAAACGTGTTTCAAACGGGATAACTTACTTTTCCCTTTGACAAACTCGGAGTTGAGGTCCGCCGACACATCGTAGCTACCGCCGACGATCAGTAGAAGAATTATCACGCCGAAGAGGTTGCAGGTCGACAGCGATCGCGGCCTGTGTCGGTGTTCGAACATGATGAGCTCTCATGCCCCTTACGAACCCATGGACCTTGCCAAGGTAGTCTCGACAACGATTCCAGCTTTGTCGTGCTCTCTTCGATTATCACGAGCAAGGAGAAGATCGAAAGAATCTTGGAGGCGCGTTTCCGCTGCTGCCATCGCTCCCTTTTCACGATGCTCCGTTCATGGTTCGTCTCGGACAATTGTCTCGCGTCTGAAATTTGAAAGAAATATCATTTGAGACTGTTGTGCGATTAAATACATCGAGTATAATAATAGATTAATCGGATTAGTCCGGTGACAGTGTACAATTCGGCGTTTCTGGTAAGAAGCTTGAAACGAGACATTCAATTTAACGACAAGCAAAATGTCGGTCGGGTACAGCTTTCCTCTTTTGAAATTCATCGATTTTTCATCGTTCATTGGTACGTGCGTTATTAACGGTTGTTCACAAACGATTAACTTTGCATCATTTTGCTATTTAACGCAGGTATGCTTCGTTTCTATGGTTAAACGCGACGCACGATCCCATCGACTATCGCCACGCGTCCACGCGTTCCCAGATCGACGTCGCGCAGGCAGAATCGATTCCCAAGCTCGGCTCGCGTTCCTCGATTCGGAAATGGAGCACACCGATCGCGAAAAAGAAACTCTTATTCGCCTTTTACGCCGGCAATTGCTTTGTCGCCGCCTCGGCCCCGATGGGCTCGCGTTCTTTTCCCCTCGCGACCGACCATCTCGCGGATCGTTTCGAACGGATACCAAGGGGACGAGGAAGAAACGGCGAGAGGGAATAACGCAGGAGCGACGGGGATAACGATAAAGGACGAAGGAGTGCGAAGAACGGAGAAAATAGGGAGAGACAATGCCGCGAACAGCAGGTGTCTGCTCCTACCCTCGCCCTGTTCTCTTCTTCTATTTCTATCCTTCCCCGTCTTCTCCATCGCCGCGGCACGATCTTATCCCGGAGGCCCTCTCACGGCTCCTTCTTTGTTCTTTCGCACTCCCCGCGGAGTGGCGAACACGGGTTACCTTATTCGGCCGCGACGGCCGACGATCAACTTAAACAAATGACGTCAACTAGGGTTTCGACGAGTTCTCCCTTCCAGGTAGCAGCCTGATTACCGCCCGGTCACAGCCCCGGCTCTCAACCCCCTTCGTCTATTAATTACGATCGTTCGCTGACCGGCCACCGCTGAAGGCTCGACGCCGACGAGCGAACGCTCGATCGTGTCGATCGTGATTGTCGAGCATTCCTCGCGCCTCCTCACTGCTTATTGCCTCGCTCATCCTCGTTTCTTGCGCAAGCTCCTCGAGCCTACCCCCTTTCTAATAGTCTCTGTCCCTGTCCCCCCGACGTCGGTAGACGCGTTTGTCGCCGAGGTACCAGGCTGTCTGCCGGTGAGAAAGACGTGGGACGCTTCGAAAGGGGGCTTAGATGCGATGGCGCATCGGCGTTACAGCAACTTGCTCGCAATGCCCGTTTAAAATTCACCGTGCTGCTCCGGATAGAGATTTGACGCGACTAGTTTGGGGAGGGAACAAATCATCGAGGGTGGGACGCGATTGTGCGTTACGAGGAATTGGCGTGGAATTACCTCTGGTGATAAAGAGGGGACCCATCTTCGGAACAGATCGTCGGGTTTCAGTTGCCCCCGATTAATTGTCAATAAATGTAATTCGTTCTGTCGCCGCGAGGTTCGATATAGCGAACGCGTTTCGGTACTCGTTTTCGAAGTAGCTATAATAATATGTGACGGGGAGAAAGGATTAAGGACTTTGGCGCAGGGTACGTTGAACCAATGTTGCGACAGGATCTTTGAACTTTTGAAAGTGTACTTTCTATGGCGTTCAAGTATACGCAGCGCCGTTTGCCGTTGCTTGTCCATTTTTGCAAAAATCGGGGGAACAAATTACGACCGACGAACCGGTTTGGCCTGTGCATTCTGGTTGACAGGGTTACCGCACGGTTAATAGACGGCCACGTTATTAGCGGCTAATTGCCGCGTTTTGTCGAAGCTGTTAATGAGTTCGAGCCCATTTTGATTGATCGTTCTTTGAAGCCGTACTGTTTCGGTTCCATTATACGGTGCCACGATCTATTGTCTGCCCTCCTTTTGCGAACTTTTTCAAGCGAACGCAAAGCTTGTTGGATAGACTCGTTGGTCCCTTGAGACTTCTCCTTCGGCTGAGGCTATTCAACGATTCAAGTAGAAATACGAAATGCCCTTGTTCTTGTTTGCGCCGTCCGCAGGGTAGTGATTCGTGAAATTTGGATCGTCTCATTAGCGACGAGAACTGTTTATAATTTGAACGGCGAATTGATTGGAAGATGAATTCCATTTGTAAAAGGGCGTTCTTTTTCAGAGATTGCGTCTAGATTTTATTTCGTTTATCTTTTCAGGGACGATGACGTATCATACGACATTTGATTACACTCGAGAAATGTATTAACGTGGAATATCCTTCACTCGCGTTATCTACTTTCGAGATGACAAAGACTGTTCGCTCATTTCACGTGGAAAAATTGGATTTGAAATATGAAGGAAAGCTGACTGACCAACACGCAAATCAAAATAACTTCAAAATTACTCATACTCGAATAGTTTCGTACGATACAAATAAAGTACAGCAAAACTTCCAATCAATTCGAGTTAACGAAACCGTTTAATCTTTACTAATGGAAGAATCCGCGTCTTATAAAACGTTTGCACAGATACAACCACAAAGACTCGGCTCGTTTCTAATTGCGCGTTCGTTATTCGTCACCCAGACAGAATGGCAGTCGACGTTGCTCCGTTCGAGTCGTTCAATCGCAGTTATCGTCGGTCGACATCGAAAGAATCGAATCGATAAGATTACTTTCGTTTTCACGGCGATCGAGCGGGACAAGGTATTTATATAGATTTATCATTGTTACGTCGACGGAATTGACACGTCGATCCTTTTCGCGGTGACTAACCGGGTGGGGTGTGTCTGTCGTTGGCTCGCCGGTTTCTACTTAGAACACCGCGATTCGCCATTGTGCCGCGCCAAGTGAACGGAAACGCAAGCCTTTCTCCCGTAATTACTCGAAACGGTCGATGTTTCCGTGCACGCGTACCAAACATTGACTGACAGAAACACTTATCGCGAAACGGCAAATTAATTTGTCCGCGATTCATCGCCGACGGAAACGAACCGCAGCGCGGAGCGTTTGAAACAGTTTCGAAGTGAATTTAAACATCGGGACGGCGATAAAAATGTCCGAGTCGGATATTATCCGCGAATGTAGACACACATTCGGTAAACGAGAGGGGCATTCGGTAAACGAAACGCTGACGAATCGCAGGCCAATGTCAAGTTCACGGGACATCGCGATGTTAACTGTTTGCCAGCTGGTATCGTTCGCACGGCCGTTTTATTAATGCCAACGGGGCAAGATTAAGAGGCGTGTGGTTCGTCGACTCGCCGAAATAGAGATATCGCGAGGCAAATAAACGCGCAGACGTTACGTTTACGTTGCGCAAACCTTGCCTCGCTTCCAAACAAATTAGCCCTGCTTGCGCGCGCACTTGAACGTTCAGCGTGGAACTCGAAACGAAACATATTCCTCTAAATAAAATTCCAAATCGGGAGATCAATTACCATTCGCAGCTATTCCGCCCATTCTGTTCCTGCGCTTATTACCATATTACAACATCGACGACGACGCTCGAAACCGATCCACGTTCCCCCGAATTACCAGCGATTATTTAAATGTCCGTCCCGAATTTCTACGGCGGTCGTCGATTCCGAAATCGACGGTCGATCGACCCCACCGAAAAATGGATACACGCATAATACGAGTCGACCGCGTTTCCGATAACACGCGTCGATGAACCGAACGCGTCGCGGCCGTAGCGGATAGAAACACGAAACGCGATGAGCTACGACGCGGGCATTAAAGAGGCTTCCGTGTTCTACTCGCAAAAAGTCTGGAATTTTCTCGCAGCGGAGTACACACCGCGAGAGAAAGGGGGGCCCGAGTGCCGCGGATGCCGGGGCACGGTTCGCAAAATAACGACGAGAAGAGAAGCAAAAAAACCAAAAGGGACAAGGGGGTGGGGGAGAGAGGAGAGAAAGGTAAAGGAGAAGAATCGAGGCAGGCCAGGGTCCGGCATATGGGCGACGTTGGTTGTATTTATCGACGCAAGTCGTCCACCTATGTATGCTCCGCGGAGGTTGCCCCTCGATCGTCCCCTTTCATTCTTAACCCCGTCCTTGTCCCCCTTGTCTTTCTTCCCTTGAGTCGCGAGAGGCGGCCCGTACGAGAGTCTAAAAGCGGCGTCTTTTGAGGGAGAAACCCCACGGCAAAAAAAGGGCCGGGGAACACGGCGAGCAACCGTGTTAACTGCGCTGCTTATGCATTCATATCCTTGTTCCGCGACAACCTGCTGATTGTTTCCACAAAACGCGACAAACCCCCTTGTACCCGTGTCCAGGCCGGTTTTTCGGCGGCCGGCCAACGCCGGACACGCTGGCTGCCGCCCCAGACGCGTCGCAGGACCAGCAAAAAGGATCAATTTGTATGCGGGTGAACGCTCGCTTTCTCTCCCCCGGGCACGACGCTCTGCCCGTGTAACGTCCGCGCGACAATGGGGCCACGGGGGATGTTGACGGTGGACAACAGGAGGCGGAGGAATGGTCAGGGGATTCCAATGGTGGTCAGACGACGCGTCGCGAACGAGAAAGCGCGAGAATTGTGGAAACGCTGAAACGATCGGTTACGGGGCGACGATTTTGTTCTCGGTGTTTAACTCGTCGCTATTACTCGCCGTCGCGGTACTGGGCTTGCGCGATGGTTGCAAAGTTTGGGGTGGAATGTGTGATGCTTGGAAATTCGTAGGGCAGACGTTTGCGCAACGATGCAGTAGATAAGTCTCTTTGCAGCTGGGTTTTAGTCGAGCGCTTCGATATCAATGTCAGGGCGTGTCGATGATAATGTAGTCGTTTCTCATCGGCTCGTCGAAACGGTGCAAGAATGATTCATGGGAAATTGGTTTTAATATTAAAGGGAAGTTGGCCTGTGATAATAACGTGGACGACCGTGACTGTATGTCCCCGATGACGCAACGATGCATTTAGTTTTTAATAAGCACGGGCAAGAGTTTCAAATTGATCCTTAATTTGCAATTACACGGACACCGAATCATCGCGTGGAAGGTGGCTTTGTGCTGTCATCATTGTTGGTCCCCTGCACAAGTAGGTAGACATCCACGGTTACCCCAATTACCGCTGAGAAACACCCACTCGCCAAATTTGGCCTCTAGATAGTCCTTAGCGGCTGGAAAGCGTGGAATCACGAGGGCACAGCCGTGACTTTCTCGAAAAATCGAGGGGGAACGCAGGGACCGCAGCGCGAGCCACGGCAATAAACGAGCATAAAGTACGGCCGGGCGATTAACATAAATTAACGTTGTTTACCCGTGCGTAATATTTCTTCGCGAGCGTATTCCGAGCGTGATTTATCGTAAGGAGGGATCACGCGGGGCTCGCGTCGCTAAGGAGAGCCCGGCCGTGGAGCCCTTATGGCGAAAACAAAGAGAAAAGATAGAAAACTCCGGGATGAAATATGGCGGCGACTTCTGCCGCGTTAGAATCTCTCCGCGAGGCGTACGCGCCGATGCTAACGGTACCGCTCCTCTCCGCCTCTCGTATGTCAGCCCTTGCGTCGCCGGTTTCTTCGAGGTACAGCACCCGCGTTATCGGTCAACGCGAGGGGGACGCGATAACGAGACGGAGGGCGGATCGTTCTCGTTCGAAACACTCGGCAGCCTCCTTGCGAGACGCGAGTTCAATTTCATCCGACGAAGCTCGCTTCGCGGATCCGCCATTAGACCCGGACGACGACCACTGGGGCGGCTCGTCGAAACGCGATACCGGAACCCCACCCAGGTGTGCAACGAAATGGATTGCACCGGTCGAAGAGGGCCCGGATCGATCGTCGATCAAGCCTGGGCGCAGCGATAATTGACCGAAGAGGAGGGGGCACGAGGGCCAGAAGAACGGTCGGAAAAAATTAAGGAGACGCGAGTAACAGACGGCGACGGAGATGATGAAGAAGAATAAAGAGCCGGCCGCGAAAAAGGGAAAGAAGAAGACCGACTGGGAGTCGGAGGAGCAGGGTCCCGGGTCTCGGGGAAAGAAAAAGAGGAGGCATAAACGTGGGGTAACGGTAAAGCTGGACGTGAGCGCGATCCCGATGCTTTCGGGCCAACGTGGATACGTTAAGGTATTATGGAGGACGCTCGAACCGAGATACCCTCGGAGGTATCGTCCACCTCCGCCGTGGATGTTCGTCCCGTCGCGGTAACCCCCCTCTCTTTCTCTCTCTTTTTCTCTCCTTTTCTCTCCTTTTCTCTCTTTTCCTCTTTTTGTCTCCGATACGTGTCGTTCGTGGTATCTGCCTCGCGAACGAGCTTTGATTTAGAACATGGCACAGTTGCCGGCGTCGGCCTCTGTTGTCTCAACAAAAACGGCCTCTGCTTAACCAACCGAGAGCGAACCGCTGAGCTGGTCCCAGAGCCGGCTCACTTTCCCACTGGCCCGTATATGGCACAACATTTTATCTTCTATGGCCCCTCGTAGCGAGGGATTGCATGATCGAACGCCGTAAAGGCGAACCTCGACCGGAGCCCTCGACCCTGCTACCCCTTGTATCGCCGTTCACCGCGGTCCGAGCCGGGCCACCATGCTTTTCGATGCAAATCCGCATTGCCATCGAGCAATCTCGCGTTGCGCAGCTTGCGCTAGAACGGTAGATGAGGTTTCCTGCGGCCCTAAGGTTATTACTTGCACGCACGCCGAAGCTTTCAAAATTGTATATTTGTGGGATGCGAGAATTCGTAGAAACGATATGAGGGGGCTTTTTATGAATCGTGCGAAGGAAAGTATCGAGTATTACGCGAAATGTGAATGAAGAGTGTTAGTCGAAACGTCGAATGCGGACCGAGTGAATGTTTATCTCGAGTGGATAGAGTGGATGGTTTCGGGGAATGCACGTGGAGTCTAGGATGCATGGTGACCCGTGGTCGAACTGTGACACGTGGTAAGAGTGTGTGTGTCGGTGTGGGTCTTAACGAGTGAGAGCGAATGATGAATAGAACGGGAGGGAAAATAAATGAAAGAATATATACAGTGCATGATACGTGCGAGGGTTAGAGTTGAGGTGGAGTTGAGCTGAGTCGAGACAGAGTTGAAGCGGAGTCGAGCGAGAATTGTAGCGAGAGTATTGTTGGGATAAAATATATTGTGTTGCGAGAGAGAGTGATTAAGAGACATTTAATAATAAAGTGATTTTACGAGGAAAAAAGGCAGTCACGATTTCCCCTGAAAAATAATCCTACATATTTAACGCAGAAATGGATCTACCGATATCAGTGTTACACTAGCCATTTGCTTCGATGCTGTTTGCAGGCGGGTTCGATTGCGTTCCAAGGGAAATTAGTGATATCGTATAAGGAACTATTTATCTATAGTTTCCGTACGATCCACCAAAAATCAAGCAGGCTGATTCGAGCTCGAAATTGTCTCTATTTCTTTGTATACAACTGTCGCGACTGTTATATCTGGAGTGCGTGCCGATGTTTCTTAAGCGGCAACCGGCTTCTTGTTTGCGGAACGGTTTGGTTCGCGGTGGAACGAGGGAGTCGCATGGAAGCGTAGAAAATGGAAGGGCCGAAAATCCTCTCGACGATCGTAGCTCGCGATCGGCCACGATCGTCCTGCTGAGGCTGCGCTTCGTTCTGGCCGTGCACCACGATGGAATTTCAGGCCACGAAGTGAGTTCTCTTCGCTGCGCCGACCTCTGCACCCCGACCAGCTCCAGATCGTGACTTCGGTTGCTCACGGAGAAACGGCGTTTGCGGCCCTTAGTGTTCCACGTACCCGCCACCGCGAATCTCCGCGAGAATCGGTCAATCCCGTTGGAAGACTTTCGAATTTTCGAGAACCCCGGCTCACGAAACGATCGGTGTCTTCCGATTGGTACCGTCGTTGTGCAACCTTGGCACTTAATTAATACTAAACGTGTTTCACTCGTGTGTCATCAATTGCCGTCTAATTGTACGGCAAAGGTATTTCGTTGAACGAGTGGATTACTTTGCAGCAAACAAGAATTGGGTGAATTGCAAACTTGTAGAACGTTGAGCAATAGAATTGAATTATTATTATATTTAGAAATTTGTTTGGAAATTTGTGTGCAATAAATGTTCGAGGTTTACGCTCAAGTGGACAGATTGAGATATTTGTTCATTCGTTTGTTCGAGTCAGTTCATCGTTTGCAATATTGACATCACGAGCTTTTGAGCTATCATAATATCGATTTCGTTCTCCATGGAAGCAATGAGTTCCAGCAATATACGAAGATAACTTCGATGGCTGCAGAGAGCATGCATAAGTGAATCAAGGCAAATAACGTAGGCTGATCTGTAAAGAATGACGGGGAAACAGCAGAGTGTGGACCAGTAATTAGTCAAATGAGCAAACGTTCTGACCACCTGCGGGGAACAACCTGGGGTATGAAATTATTGCCCGACTTGTGAAGTAGCTCGCGGTAAAGCCCCGTAATGATAGTAATTATGATTATTTCGTCGCTCGTGGAGCATATAACCTGTTACATTTCGTAAGAGATTTCTGTGACGGCATGCTGATTACGCCACGTTGGCGCATGCAACATTGTTCGTTTCACGATTTCACGCGGCTCACCGATCCGGGTATTCCCGGTTATTAAATGTCTAATTTGGCTTTGAACGATAAACGATGCATCGCATTACAAAGTGTATAACGAATAAATAAACAAACTGTTGTATTCGTTGCCTTTTGTTGGGAATCGTCGTGGTTAGAATTGATTAGAAAGTATTAAAACCTCGTCGAACGCGACAATGATCAGGAATAATTGTACCGCGAACACGTGCAGATAATGAATTCAAGCCAGAGGAATATATGTGTCCAGATAATTTGTTTGATTACGAAGTAGTGCACGAGTTGGTCTGAAAAAAATTCGATGCACGATATACGCAATAATAATTAATCCATTCGCGACTTGAAGCAATTTGAGAAATAACATCGAGATACAAATTCTTTTGTTTAATGGTTATCCTCGAATAACCCGACTGACATTTCAACATGATACGTCGTGGATTTTAAGAAGTTTCTATTAACAACTTTAATATTCTCCTTTGGCCTGAGCTCAAAATTGCACGAGTGAAGGTTAATTTTTTAAATAGTCTAGGTTGATCCAAATTTGTTGCCACACTGTGTCCAGAAGCAGACCATTTACGAATACCGAATTCATGAAGCTAACGCAATGAATCGTTTGAAGTATGTACTTGGTATCCAA
This sequence comes from Nomada fucata, assembly GCA_948146005.1. Classification (NCBI taxonomy): domain Eukaryota; kingdom Metazoa; phylum Arthropoda; class Insecta; order Hymenoptera; family Apidae; genus Nomada; species Nomada fucata. The sequence goes on along the minus strand of OX411275.1, from coordinate 7,125,359 downwards.
GTACCACGACCCATTCCATCCAGTACGTTTCAATCTTAATCTTAATTATAATTGAGTCGAAGCAAAAACACGTAAACAGGGTTTCAATTAAAGTTTAACGAATCAAATTTTTCCCGAAAAGATACCACGTTTCTCAAGAACCCGTCCAAAAGATCGATCAAGCGACACAAATCGGAAGTTTCGCTGCCGAAGTCCGCCGACCTTCTAACACCGAAACCCACGAACACCAACGAGTTCAGAGATTTTCACTGCGCGGGGCAAATACTGAACGGCGATGAACTAACGCAACAACAGGAACGCGTCGAGAAACCTCGCAACTTGTCCAATCAGTTGAAAGGGTCGCACAACGCGAAACGTTATTCTGCACGAAACGCCGTGAATTCGGCACAAGAGACGAGAAACGTAAAGCCCGAACTATCAATCGAGAAGGAGTCTCGATCGTACGCGCAGATGATACAATCTTACAGCGAATCGATTTGCGCGTCGAATCCTACGACGGTGCCGAAGGACAATCTGAATTCGACTATGGTCAACAGGATCCATAGAAGCCCGTTCAGCACAGTGTCCGCGGTATCCGAAAAATCGAAGGGCAAGTCTAAGGGTAGCAGAAGCGGAGACATATGCGGCCCCGGAGTCAACGCGTTCAGCCAGGACGCGAGGTACAGCAGCGAAGCTTCCACGATTCGTTGCAGGCATCGCCACGACGACAAAGATCTGCGCGACACCGTCGGGGAAACTGCGTTGGAGAAGCCGTGTCTGTCGTACGCCAAGATCATAGAGAAGTACAGCAATTCGATGAGCCTCGATATCGATAGGTACAACCGTACCGGCAGTCTGATACCAAAGCGCAACGTGTCCACGAAGCTGCACAAAGTTCCGCCGATCCTGATGGACACCAAGAACGTCAGTGCCAACTCGTTTCCACCGGGCGCCACAGCCGGCGGTAACAGCGGCGCGTTGGATGAAACCAAGAAGCGAAAAGCGCAGACGAAGAGCAAAGAAGGTTGGACGACGAAGCTGGACGACGTAATTAACGATCTGAGAGAAGACACGACCAAAACAGATTCCAAGGAGCTGAAGTCGAACGACAAATTGATGCTGCAGTCGGTGAACGAGCCTGCCTATTGGCTGGACAGGGTGGTCAACGCGCACAAGAACAGCGCCCCGGACAAACAGTGGGTCAAAGAAAGCGTTCCGCCCGATGTCACAAGACTCGACGAAAGCTTGCAGCCTGCGGGGCTGGTGACGAACATCGATGCCCGAGACGTCACGCTGCAAACGAGCAAACAGCACGCGAGACAATTGCCACCCGTTGTAGCCAGCAAGAAGCCGACGAACCCCATGGCGGAGTACATCAAGCGGGGACCAAGCAAGTCGTCCACGCTGTCGCAGAGTTCGACGCAATCGCCGGCGACCGCGGAGACGAAAACGGCGCATCAGCCTCAGATCGAGCTCAGGATGACGCCCTCGCAGAACGAGTCGGTCGTGTCGATCAACGTCGACGAGGCAGCCGCAAGGTCGGCCAGCGCGGCCAACAGGGATCACCTCTCTGTGGTGATATCGTCGAAGAGAAATGCGGCTGGCAGTGCGAATCCTCAGGCGGATTACGGCACGATGCGTGTATCGATCAGCGAGAATACGATCCCGGTGAAGCAAATCGAGTTCTCCATCAACGGCAAGCCGGTGTCGGAATTGAAGAGCATCGTCGCCAGGGCGGATAAGTTGGACGTGTTCAGCTCGATGGACAAAGTGGAGATCAGAATTCCACCGAAGGCGGACGCGGCCGTGTCGGAAGAGCGCCCGGGGAACGTCGTTGGCGCGGCGGCGAGATCGACACCGGTGTTGAATCTGCAGATCGCCGCGAAATTTAACGAGCCGCGATACCAGCAGCCGAAAAGCGCAGAATCGAAGATGGATACACCGCAAGTGCCGACCACGCCGCCTGCATCTGCTCCCCATTCGCCGCCGACACCTTCTGCGCCCCCTAAACCGTCTATACCGCCGAAGCCATCGAGGCCGCAGAGTCTGTTCAATCCGGCTACGACGAGCAGTTCCCGACTGACGATGGGCGAATCTAATAAAAGCGAAGCGACGAAGGTAGCGAGGAATGCGGATACGACGAATCCGCTAAATTCTGCGGTGTACAAAAATCTTCATAGAACTGAAAACGATGGAACAGTCCACGCGGGCGATGCTCAAGTCCCGGTTAAGAAAGAAGACGTTAAATACGTTAGAAGCACCGCTGTGCCAACTAAGGTACCCGACCAGGTCGCCGTTCAAAGATCGAACGAAACTGCGGCGTCGAAGAATTCCCCGTCGGTGACGTCGATTACTGACAATCGGACAGCGAATTCGAGCAGAGCGACGAAAGACGCCCGACCCGCGTCCAAGATTATTCCCTGGTGGGCCGCTGAGAGCTCCTTCACGAAGATCAGAAAGGAGAACGAAGCGTCGGTTACGACGTCCGCGTTCGACGACGCGTTGCGTCCGAGAGAGGATGATATGGGGCGGGCGCAGAATTATGAGAAACGGGCGAATCCTGACGTCGCGTCGAAAGGGAAAGACCGCGTCGTCGTTGCTAAGAAAGTTGACGCGCCCGGCGACGGTGCAACAAACGTGCCAGGGAGGAAACCAACGGCCAAGGTGGTCGCGAAGTCGGCCGAAACTGCAGAAGCGTTGGCCACCGTTGTTCAAGTGAGAAGTCCGCAGAGATGGGTGCCAACGAAATCCAAACCCGGTGTCGCGAAGACGACGAAGTATTCGAAGCCCAGGAACGTTGTGAGCAACAGAACGACGAAGAGGGCCAAGTATCGCGTGAAAGGCAGCCTCTATTCCAGCACCACGGTGAAAAAGGATTCGGAGGCATCGACGGTCTCCCCGGTGCACTCGCCGAAAGTCATCAAATACATCTCCGTAACCCCGCAGAAAGCTAACGTGGTGAAGAGCCTGGAAACAAAGGCGTCGACGGAGAACAACGAGCAGAAGGCGAACGATTCGAAGCACGGGGGGAAGCCGAGGAAGGAAAATTCGAAGGCGGAGAAGTCGATAGCGGTTAAAGGCGCGGATGCGCGGACCGGCTGCGAGAATGCACCGCTGTCGAGCACGACGTTCGGAGGAAAGAAAAATTTGGGGGAACGCGTACCGTCGAGATCAAACACGTCCGCGCCGGAGGTCGACTGCGACGCCAACAGGAAGGAGAAGCAGAGCAGATTAGAGAAATCGGGCGAAAGAAAGTTGACGGGCAGACGCGTCGACGAAGATCGGCGAATCGAAGAAATTCTAAAGTCCATGAAGCCGATCGAGAAGAAGAAGGACGGGACTTTGATCGACTACGGCGTCGTTGTGCCGTCGAGAAAACCACTTGGGAGTATCAGACAGATCCCGAGGATTCCAAACAAGACACCAATTAACGATACACCGGGGGAAACTGTCGCGCGGCAAGGAAATATCGTCGAGCCGGTGAACGTTTCTTCCACGAAGAGGCAAGATCTGTCGGAGCCGAGGAAAGCGCTGGACCAGACGAAAATCGTGGTATCGAAGAAGGCGTCGACGGAGAGAAAGTCCAGTTCGGCTGCGAGCTCTGCGTGTAAATTGGAAGTGACGAAGGTAAGCGATGCCGCGCCGAAGGAATCGTCCACGAAGGCTGCCGTTGAGAATAAGGAACAGAGATCGGTGACCACGTCGAAGAAAGGCAACGCGGACGTTCGGCAAGCAGGCAAACCCGCCGAGAAGAAACCGGCTGTCAAAACTGTTACGGAAACAAAAGGGGGCAGACCTGTAGTCGCGGCGAAGAAAGATGATTCGATGGTTGACAAAGTGATCGCGAATGTTTTCAACGTGAAACAGGTTGCCGATCAGCCGGATAAAAAACGAATTTCAAGCGGCTCGACCGGAACGGTGACGGGAAAATTACCTTTCGAGGGAACTGTGCCCGACCCGCGTAGAATAACGATGAACAACAAGACAGATAGCGTTCGTCCTAAGAGCACCGTTGCATCGAGCACATGGAGGCCCTTCGAGGTGAACGAGCAGAAGGATGATTCGAAGTCGAAAGAACGGAGAAAAGGGCCATTCGAAGGGACCGTTACCAGTCCTACGAAGATTCCGGATAAGACGCCGACGAAGGCGAATTCATCGTCGATATTGGGAACCGATTCTCCTTCGCCGAAGGCAAATAGCAAATCTATAGAAAGCGATAATCCTCTGGAAGACAAGCCGCGAGGTAACGTCGTTATGCCACTCGAGGGGACAATTAATCATCAGCCTACGGATAAGCAGAATAAAATTGGTAGTCCCGTTAATACTAGAAAGGTAACTAAAGAACTGGCCGATCCAACGAGAAAAGACTTGTCGACATCGAACGCGTCGAAACCGTCTGCGGATAAGGGAAACGCGAACGCAGGGTCCACGGACATTGTTACGTCCGGTGGCTTAAAGCTCCAAACGACCGATGCAAGACTGGACACTACGTATTGCGACGAGGGATTGATTAATAATAATAGAAAAGAAGGTGAGCGGGATCACGATTCAGCGTGCACTCGCAAGTCAAACAGTCCGTACATGTTGTTCGTGTCGGAGCCGGAGAGACCCGAGAAGACCATGCTGTACTCGTCGTGGTTGCAACGTTTCAAAGACAGATTCGGCGACAACAAAATAATATGAAGTGGGAGATTTCGATGCCGCCCTACTTCCGTACCGGTTGCAACAGACATACGTTTCGACAAATTTCAAAAACAATTTCACGCCTGGAAACCTAGCGGAGCATTACTTTAATAGTGTAATATACTATTTTATATTTTACCGTATTTGCTATTGCTTTATTTTTTTTTTTTTTTTTTTTTTTTCTTCCTTTTGTATCCCATTGTACTCTTAAACCGATCCCTGCGTCACGATTTTGTTACAGCGATAGGTGATAAATGGGCTCACTCGTAAAACGTTCTGTAGTCTGTAATAAAACGGTGCACACGAATGAAACGTCTCCCTTAATTATTTCGTAAAGCGAGCCAAAGCGAGTCCCCCCCCCCCCCCTCGGGCAACCACGGTCTTTAGATCCGCCGAAGAATTGAACACCCATGGGGCAGCGACTCAATTTAATCTTAATTAATCAACACTCGAACGAACCGCGCGTTTCTTGCGCGAACCGTTGCAATCCGATTAAAAGCACCACGAAAGGAAAGAAAGAAAAAAAACAATCAAGCAGCATCGTCGCAGCATTTTATCCCTCGATCGATCAATGAGTCAGCTCGGCTCGGCTCGAACGTCGCTCAAACGTTTGCGCACCATCCGCGTGCAATTTGGCGGTGTACTCGCGTAATCGGTTCTCCGAGCGGTTACGAGGCGACACGGGGATACCGGAGAGTGATACGGCAAGGGATTTCAATGTTCCTTGCGCAAGAGGAATGGTCCGGGGCTGTCCACGAGCGTTTTACAACGGCGGAGCGGAGAGGGGACTTATACGAGAGGAGGTTCACGGGATTGGGTAATTAAAATTCTCATTAAAGCCAGCGGCGGCATCTTAAAACGCGGCGCGGACAATAGGGTCTGGAACGGGGCCGCGGGGCCCGAGGGTAAAATGGGCCTGAAGAAACGGGGACAGAGGTGGGGGACGAGAGGGTGAGGGGGTGGGGGGTACCAGAGAGGGCGAAGCCGGTGAGAGGCAGAATGGAACAGAGCTAACAGGCCGTGAAGAAAGAGGAAACCCGTGCCGAAGTCTCGTTTACAACCGAGGTATCTGGAGGAGCCGGGGCATAGAGTAGTCCCCCACGCGAGGGTCTTGTTCTTCTTCACCTCGTAAAATACTTGATGCACACGGGCTCGCCGATATTACGTCGCTCCGTAGATGTTCCCCTCGGCTTTATGTTTACAGATCGGGTCAACGTGGTATAAAGTAAAATCGAAATTTTATGCACCGGAATAATCCGGTGGCTTTGTATTTTACGCTCGACTGGTTTCTGTTCGACGAAACCGACATTGCGGTACTGCACTGCGCGGGATCTGTCGGGGGCACGATATTTTTTTACGCACACGTCGTATTATATTCACGCGGACGGACGTTCGCGTGAACAAAACAACGCGGGCGGATTATTTGTACGAAAATGGAGAAGTAGGGCAAACTTTTTTTTCTAGGCGGCAATAAGCATTTTAAGCTGCAACGTTAATCATCGCGGGTGCAAAAATTCCGCAAGAAAAACTCCTGAGAGCTCCAATTATTCCATAGCGACCCTATACTTTCCCTTCTACCCTGCCAATCCAATGGTTCGCGTTTCAACACGCTCGCCCGCTAAATCGCAGGCGGGGAAACTTCGAAAGCCCCAAAGATGTTCCCATCGAATTATTCGACGGGACACCGTGGGCAACGTTGAGCGCGCGTCAACAATCGGGGAAACGTTGGCGAGCGAGCGGGTGCAATTTCTTCTGGTACGAGGCACGCAACCAGGTCGATCGCGTTCGATCGAAGCGAGCATCGCGTTACCGTGCTGCTACAATCCGGCATCGCGGTAGTTGGAGCAATCGGCCCGATACCGCTCGTTACTCGAATCTCACGGCGGCCGCCAATTTCGCTCGTCCGAAGCGAGGCGCAGTCCGCGCTGGGTGGAGCAGTCATCATCGAGGGCGCCGTTGGTTCGTGCCACGTCCCGAAACCCGTCATTACACGCGCGTTTACCGCGCGCATAACCCCGTTCTGGCAGGTTGCCAGTCATTCGAGGTAATGCGTCCAGACAGGCCGAGGTTAAAGCGAAGCTTTATCGATGCTTACGCGCCGTGTGCGTCCCGTTGCCGATCCCGCGAGCGGTTTCGTCGTGGGCAACGGCGACGAGGATCGTCCCCGTCCGTGGACTCGATGCTCGGCGAACGTTTCAGGTTCACGGAGTTGTCGAGGTTGTCGTGCGCACGTGAAATCGACGATTCTTCGCCTCGAACAGCTTCTTGGGCAGCTGTCGCGGTAACGCGGGTGCGCCTCGACGAAGGGGCATTTTTGCGTTCCCCGGGTATTCATTAGGGACGGCTGCGGTTCGCCGGAGATTAGCGTTCGCTCGCGGTCGACGCGGCGAAGTTCACGCAGGGCGATTCGAACGTTGATCGTTGAAGCAGCGATTCGATCGATAGATCGTTGAAGCAGCGATTCGATCGATAGATCGTTGAGTATTCAAGCCTGGCGAGAAGGATGGTGCCAATGGTTGTTCATTCGCTATCTCGCAACGATGGTCTCAGCATTCGTAATGAGCAATTGTGATCAAACGAGTAATCGGGTAATCGTAATGTCAGTAATCGAGACGTCGATTGGTAGAACAAGTTTTTGCTTGTCTCGAAAATTTTGCACGCTGGATTTACCAAGTTGGGGAGAAGTCGCGTCTCTCGAATTGCACCCCGTGCGCCGTAATTAGCGCCTCATTGCCAATCAGCTCTCGAAATCGCAGCGAAAAATTAACACCTGCGACGTGAGCCACAGAAACGACCCCCGCCCCCATACCCCATTGTTCAATCGTTCGAATCGCGCGGCATCCGCCGCCAGTTAGCAGTAATGACAAAGCTCGGTTAATAACAATAGCGAGGCCCGCTGGTCGGGCCACGTACGTACGTATTCGCTTCTCGTCCAGTATTCGCGAGCGAATCGCGATCGCGAATCGTATAGTCGGCGGGCAACAATGAATGCGATTCTCGAAAGTCGCAGTCGATAAGGCGCACTGATTATCAAGAGCAGTGCGAGACCGGTATCGTCCATCTGTATTCAGGAATGTAGATGAGGCCAACCTCTTTTCGGCCTGCATTCATCACGGTCCTGAGCGTCCTTCTCCCCGTCCTCGCTTCTCCTTTTTCCAACCTTCCACGGCCCTTCGACTCTTCTGCGCCGCAACGAAAGCCGATCTGACCCCACGAGGGCCCGGTTCGTACCCCGGCCTGGCCTGCTTTCTGATTTATCACCGTGTTCGCTGGCACTCTGTTATAAATATCCAGGAACCACCCTCCTCCTGCCACCCCGTTGCATCCATCGGTCATTCAGTCGACGGAAGAGACGCCCCGCTGGCTTTTCCCGTTGACCTTTGAACGCGTGTATTTTGCGAAATTTTAGTTGATATTCGTTCAGTTTCCGTCAGTTTCGCGTTTTGCTCGCAGCGCGGATGACGTTCTGATTATTTTATTTCGGGGAAGAGTCGCGTTCGTAACAGTTTCGTACGCGAGAATCCGTGCACGAGATTCAGGGGTCGACTGCAAGGTCGACGAGGCGCCATTGCCAACCAGACCTGCGCTTCCGAGGGTTCTTTGTTTGTTTTAATTATGCACCACCTTGTTGACGCAGCCTTTGTTTTATTCACCGCGCTGACCTCGCATACCTGTCGCGAAATCCCGATGCCTCCACGGGGTTATTCCGATATCCATTTTGTTTGTCGTTTCCAACTGTACTCGGAATCCGGCAGCGCATCGTATTTCCACGAAGAACGAGCGCGGACATGTCGCACCATAAATTATTAACGAGCCTCGGCTCGACCTTTCAGAATCGTCAGGGATTTTCCTTATTACCGTCATGCCAATCGATAAATCAGAAATAACGTTGCTCGTGTTCCTGTTCATTGATCACCCGATTTCTCAATGTTTCCACAAAATTCAACGACACATCAGTAAATTATTGCGGGGATTAAAGTAACATTTTGCCCATTCGTCGCATTAAAATGTGAAACTCGCGAACTGCCATTCTCGTATATCCAAAGTGCAATAATTCGCGACAATTTTAATTCCACTCCAATACCACCAATCGCCACCGAACTGTTCCGCAGCCCAAGCTTCCCTCAACGGACACTATCGACGCAACGCCACCGGCACAAAATCGAATTTCTCAGCCGGCTTTATCGAGGCATTTATCGTCGACTTTCCAAGAATCATTCGCAGGCAGCCGTTCGCGAGATCCGTCCGCCGACTACCAAGAAAATAACGCGACAAATACCCCGCCGCTATTTGCACGCCCCGAACGAACAGCTCGCGCGAATCGTCCGCGTATTCCATGGCATTTGCGAACCGACCCGAACGATCGATCGATCACGCTTTCTTTTTACGAGGCCTTTATTAATCGAAGATTATAATCCGCGCACGACGTTCCATGGAGATCGCGCCGACCTTCCCCCTCCAAATTCTCCGCGGTGCACCCCATCCCCTTGCATCCTTTCCCCTTTATCATCCTCCTCCTCGCCTTTCTCGGCCGGCAATCCTCTCTCGTTTCTGCGGCGACGGATTATTCATTTTTCTGCCTCCGCGACGCACTCGGTTCACGGTCGTTCCCGTTGATCTCTTCCGATACCTGGCCCACCGTAATCCGCGCGCACGCTCGAAACACTCCGCTCGAAGCGAGAGAACACCTCGCGAGCCTCGTCTCGCGTTATTTTCCTCTTGGATGAGTCCCGCGGGCCGGTCGCGAGAAGTTTCACCGCTCAATCCGATCGAGGGTGGATCGGGGCTCCCCTGGAGGACGCGCGCAGGGGTGAAAAAGAGGTGGCAAGCGATAGGAATAAAGAGGCGGCGTTTCTTTCGCTCCCCCTCCGCTTCGCCAGCGCGGAGGATGAAGAGCGGAGAGATAGAGTCACGAAATCGCGGCGCGCACTTCGCGGAGATAATCCGCTTACGAAGTGGATCCGAGAACCGAGGAATGCCGTCGTCGAGGGACGCGCTCGCGCGAATACGACGTCGTTCCAGGGGATACGCTTAAGACGAAAAATTATAGAAATATCAAGGCGGTTTAGGTCTCGCGTCTAGCTGGTGAACAAGCTTAATCCGGGCTGGGGGCCTCCCCGCGTTTCTCTCTCAACGGGTTGGCCCGCGGATGGAAGACGGTCAGCGGACGTTGAGAAGGAATTATTGTCGCGCGAGGAACAGAAAGTTTGAGGGAGGAGGGAGGCGTGCGATTAAGCGGCTGACGTTTGCGACGAACGAATCGTTCGGCCAGTTCTGATGATTCGACCGCAGCGAGTCTCGTTATGAAATTGTTTGGACGTTGAGGAGAAAGCGCAACGGACAAAAAGTAGTAGTTGTTCTTTTATTTGTTCTTTTATTGTTAAATGACTCGCGAGTTATGTACCTACGATTCAATCGGACATTTCATTTCGCGCGATCTCGCGAAATAAGGAAAATTCGATTGGCCAAAAGGTCGCCGTTCCACTCGTGAACGAATATCGATCGTTTATATCGTCCGAATTTGTTCTGTTTCGTATTAACTAACAACTCGTAACTCGTCTGTAGTAGCGCAAAACTTTGCGAGACGTCAACTGTTTCGTCGTTCGATCGATTGCAAATAAATCGCTATAGTCACGAGTATGGAAACTTAATGAAGAAATTCAATCTCAAAACTCTTAAAACTAGAAGAACGGTGGCAGGTCTGAGTTTCCTTCAAGCAATCATCAATGGCATTATTTCCTGTCCAGAGTTACTATCGAGGATCAACTTTAATTCACCATCCTTGAACACGAGAGCGCCTCTCCTATTCAGAACAACATCACTGAAACACGCTACATCCGACCCCTTGAACAGAATGTACAAAACAGCAAATCTCTACTTCCGTAAACTCAACTTCTTTGATGTCAGTGTCTCTATCTTCAAAAGCGAACTATACAAGCTACCAGATTTAGACTTAGATTTAGATTTATACTTAGATTAGACGAACATTACATTTAGTTTAGACATTAAGACTGATTAATACAACATAAATCAAAGGTATTACATTGTACATAAAGGGTTGCTACCCGTGAAACAGAATAAATAAACAAATAAATAAATAAATAAATAAATAAATAAATAAATGGGCCTCGAAATATTTTGCACAATCGATCTGTCTCGTGAATAGAACGATGAAACGAACTTGAATGCCTTCGAAACTTCATGCCATCCTAACTTGCGCCCCTCCAGACCGAAATACGTAGAGTCTCCTCTTCGTCCAACTCGCTCCAACCCCCAAGCGTCGCGGCGCCGTTCTAACAAATCTCGATTCGCACAATCGTACACCCGAAAGAAATTCGAGGAACAACGCGCACACCCCTCGACGAGTCGATTCAACGAGCTAATTGAGCTCGCATTGATACGTCGCTCCGCGGTAAATCGATTACTTTATTGCGACGAGCAAGAATGCACCGCCATCCCTCGTTTCCCCCCGTGTATACAGCGAAGAGAAGGGAGGGTTGCCCGCAAACGTGTTGTCGATGCATTAGCGCGATTCCCCCCCCGTTCACCGTGGGGTAATGGGATAATTGCTTTGCGAGTCCCAGGGACCGCCGCGTCCTGCGCGTCTCGGCCGGTTCACGAGTCTCGCGAACCTCCGCTCGACGCGACCCTCCGATAAACATTACCACCGATGGACACTCCCTCGAAACGCCTTGCGCCCGGTAACGAGGACTGCAAAAACCGCTCCGGGGACGCGTTTGGCCCGTTCCTCGATCCGCTTCGTTAAAACGCGAGGATCTAATGGGGCCGCGTAGGACGTATCTAAACTGGAACGAAGGTTCTCCGCGACGAACTGATAAAAGTCGCGGCGATAAGACTCGGTCGCTTTGAACGTTTTAACCAGCTTGATTAAGCCGTTTGGCAATTGACGCGACTGAAATGTCGCTGGAACAGGTGGCGACGCAGCAGACACCGTTAAACGATGAAAGCAGCCAGACATTTTAGAAGGAAAATCTCTTCCAAAATGTGTCTACGAAAGTTCTTCCTTTCTCCTTACACGAATGTCATCGAATCGATCGAACCCCTTCGAAGATATCGCAAGGATAGTCGACGCGGCGTCGCGACGTTTCGAATAAGGCTGTGGGGGATCAGAGACGGCGTGCATTTTTCCACGGTTCGTTTGTCGGACACGAAGAACTGTTCTTCCCGACGGCGGCGGCTTCTACGGAGACAAATGGAGCGAGCTCGTATCGTGGATCGCGTATTTCCGACTTCCACCAGGACTTCTCTCTGCGCCGCGGTGTCCAGCGCGTCTCTGCTGGAGGCTGGCGAGTGCGAAGTAACGAATCGACCATTGTCGCGTCAACGGCAGTCACGCTGGCTGTCCACGTTTCTCGCCGCGGACGAGCGAGCACCGCCTGATGCCGCGTGATCACGCCGACAAGAGCGGACAGGAGAATGCTGAAACGGCAAGGTTCTAGCTGTTGCTCCGAGCCGGCTGCTTAAAGCAGAGGAACAACCGATAGAGGAGGCCTTTACAAGGGGAAAGTCGCGTGAGAAATTCTCGTGTTTGCGGGACTTTTTCTGTGTATCCGGGATGGTATCGAGGGATGAACGGTGGCAAAGAGAGGTGTAAGGAACGATGGGAAGAAACGGTCGTACGCGGTGGCGTTTGATGAAGACGGAGCCGCGCGTGTGAGAAAGTTCGCGCAGGTAACTCGGGGAACTTATAGCGAACGCCAATGAATTTTATTTCGACGAAGCCTGAGCCTCGGATGAGATATAAGTGATAATTTATAGAATTGTTAAACTTTTAGGAGGACTCTCCCCACACAATTTTATTGAATTATTCAACATATTCAACATATTGATTTTCAATATCCGTCCAAATATATCAGGATATACTGTATTGGCAAAGTTTTCAGAAATAATATGCTTTTACCATACCGCGGGACGAAAATGAACGACTGTCTTGCATTGATAAATTGATACATTAATACGTACTCTGCGATAAAGTAAAGGGCAGCTTAGGAATTCCACGATCGACCCCGTTATAAATAATACGACGCTGGTAACTTAAACACTAAATATAAATCAAGTACCGGTTTGAAGGGCTCAACCGGCTCGGGTAAACTATATCCATCTCCCCGTGGGGTTGGGGGGGGGCTAATAGGGGGCAATAATTATGATCGATTCTCGCCTTGCAGTGTTCGCTATGTGATATCGATCATCACCTGTTTTTACCTCGGCTCTTTGCGCCAACCTTCGCCCCGTTCTCCCCTTCTTCTTTCATTCTTTTCTTTACTTTTTTTTATTATCGACCGCCGTATATGCATTTACACCCGTTCTTCTACGACGAAATACAATTAAAACTCCATTAAAGTTCCAGTCATTCTACTGCGGGACCCCTATCTGTAATGAGAATCGAAATTTCTTTTCTTCCGCTCTTTTTCTTCCTCGAACCTTTCGCAGCACGCGTGACTCTCGATTAATAACACACGGACCCCATTTATCAGTCGCATCGTACCAGTGCAGATTGATGCCCTGTCGATTTTGAAGCATCGATAGTGTTTCTCCCCGACGGTCCTTCATTTACATTTCATTGAAAGATATTCGTGTTTGGTGCGGATCGTTGCGAGATAAATTGATTAAGAGTGAAAAACCGTTTTATATCATTAAAATAGAAAACGAAGAATACACGTATACGTATGTTTAGATATATTTAAATTGGTTACGGATTGAGAAACCTGGGGAGAAAAGTAAATCGTATTGTACTCGATCCAGCGAGAACTGTCGAAAGATCAATCGTCGTTCGTGCTTCGCGAAACAGCGAAAGGCAGTGAGACATTACCGTGGCAGAAATATTTTTTGGCACTCCGTTTTTCTTCAGGCAGCACAACATTGAGAAGAAATTATTACGGTCACGCCTGGTCTCGCTTGGAATCGTATATATTATTCGTTGTATGTATCGTGGAAATTTGTTGCAGTCCATAAATCGTTAAAAAACATCGAAGAATAAAAGCTGCGTTCGCGTTGGTAGCGAGGACTTCTCGTTTCCACGGCGAACTTTCCCTTTCGATGCCTGTCTGAAGCACGATACAAATGTGCTAGCTATTAATTGCCTATCCGCTTTCTCTCGCAAAAGAATTTCCAATAGCGAAATATCCACGCGATTTAGATAACAGGTCATCGCTATCGAAACGCTTTGCGCATATTTCGCGTACAGTAACATCTGTCGCAAACACATGCAAGACCAGGTGCAATTGTTTCCTGCCGCTTCCACTTCAACATCGGAATGACATATTTCATCGGTTCTTGACATCATGCAGATTTAGAGTGGCCTGAACACTTTCATCGCGGATTCTAGTCCCGAGTTGCTTCATTAGCGCTCGCCGTTCAAGGCAGATCGGTTCGGGATTCGCCGCGGCGTGAGAACCAACCATCGGTTGCGATCCCTCGTTTCGCAGCATGGAAAACCTTGATTGAATATTCCTAATTGTCATTCATTGCGTTTCTCGCTTTAAATGAGTCACGATCAGCGAAAGGCATTAACGACGTTTACGATCCAGTCCACTGTCCCCTCTGGTGTGCAGTACGTACAGTTCGTGCTTTTCGAATGGAATAACAAGCAAGCCGAGAACAGTGCGCCGGATCTCGTTTCCCCATTCGTGTTTTATATCGAAGACGTCGGAGAAAGCATGTATTGCACAAATATTCCGAAGACGACAGAGCCGAAAATTATCCAAACGCAAGAGCACAGTAATGTACAGTATCGTTTACCAGCAGATATTTGTTACACCAACGAGCTCGCACCCATGACAGCACATATCTACATACTTTCACAAAGTCAATAAAATACACACTCCATACACGACCCTCCCCATCCGTCTCAGCCCCCCGCAAAGTTCCACCCAGCAGAGAGTCAATGCAACGACCGCGCACGCCGTTCGAACCCCAGATTCCAACGAAATTCGCGTGCCTCGCCGATCAATCGAACAGCCCCGAGCGAAAAAGGCTCATCCAAACCGGGGCAAAGAAAACGTTCCCCGATCCGCATGTAACGCGACGCGCCTGAGATCCGCGGAATCGCGCAACGGAACGAACGTTCGGGACTCGCGGCAGACGAGCGAAAAGAAACGATCCGGGCTGCGTGTCCCCTGATTAGATCATCAGGAATCGTCCGTCGGAATGGCCGGCAAATGGCGACGCAACGGGGCAATGAAATGCAATTTATTCAGGTTAAGGATCACTCCCCGCGAAGATACAATTCGCCTGACGCGTGGAACACCCAGGAGCGACGACGGAGAGGCAGAGAGAGAACGGGGCTGGGAGCGCGCGCCCCGAGAGCTCGTTATACGGGCAATGGGAATGCGACGGAACGGCGAGCGCCGCTCCACCGAGGGACCACCCTGTTCGATACCGGCGGGGAGGGATCGAAGGACAATGTCTCACTTGAATTTACTATCGGCCCCGTATTCCCCGTAACAGGCTGGCTTTCTTGCGACGAGCGCTGGCCGCGGTTCGCCCGATCACCGAGGTCTGGAGGAGCACGGCCGTGTTGGCCCGCGACCCGATCGGGGGGCTGGAGGCCACTCGGTTACAGGTGTTTCACGGGTTGATATAATTGGAGCAGACGGGGGCGCTAATTCGTGATTGCGACCGGGGGAAACGTACGATACGTGACTGGCGAACCTCGCGCTACGAGGCCAGCAGGTTCGCCATGGAATTTCGTTGCGATTATACTTGAGTTGCTTAATTTTGTGGGCGACTCGATTTGACGATTATACGCGGTGGAGAGACACGTTGAGATAGTTCCAGAGCGTAGAGGGTTAATAATTCGTTTATTAATTTCTGGTTCCTCCGCCATTAGAAAATAGAATATCGCTGCTGAAACCTCGATACGTGAAAGATGAAGAACTGCGCTTTTATTTCGCATTAAACGGGGACCGTTGAGTGTGCGCTGAGTTTCGATCGTGGCACTTTGATGAGTGGAATGACTATGTATTGCGAGTAGATATTGCGCGATAGTACAGTATTGTGATGTGTCACGACAGGCAATGAAAGCGACGGGGTACCAGTTGGGATTCAAGGTGAACGAATGATTCGACGAGGGGGTTGGTTACAGAACCGGTGTCACCTGTTCAATATTTCGGACCGGGTACTCCCCTGTTGTGTATTATTCGTGACTAACGGGGACATAGTACATTGGTGATTTATATTAACAATTTCACATTATCGAGTAGCGTGATATTAGTCCCGTGTACTGTGACAATGAAAGGAATATAGAGAAAGTTCGAAGGTAGTAAGATATTTCGCACTTTTATATGCCGCTTCGTTTCTTTACCGCGAGGATAGAAAACTACTAGAGGCAAGTGAAAAGACCTGAACGCTTCTACTTCTCCACTGATCTTATTTTTCTACAAAAAAATATCCCCGACGAAGAAACACGAATTTGCTGAAGTTTCTCCACGACTTCTAGACCAAAGTTTCACTTCGCCTATCGTTGTAGCTGCCATCCGCAGCGTCGATCGGAAAATCTGCACGCTTGCGCGACACGCTTGGCATACTGAAACCTGTCTCGTAACTGCACGCGCCAGAAATGACGTAATCCAATTCGTACGTCACGCCCGCTGTACTTTTTACCGTTTCGAATGTACCACCGTCCGAAGACGACGATCCCCATGGAACCGTGCAGCTCCGCAATCGTAACGTTCATTCCGCTGTACAGATAACGCACTCGGCAAAGTCCCCGCCGTTTGCCAGCAGGGGTCATCGCGTTGCGTCAATCCGCTTCGGGTTCTCGTCCACCAACGCACTTCCGATCCGCGCAAAAACGCGTCCGCCGTTCGCCGAGAAGGGATGGCACAGAGATTCGATCGCGTTAAGGTCAACATCCGTGCGATTATTGAGGCCGTTACCGCGGCCAACGGAGACGACGATAGTTACGCGAACAACGATAATTATGCGGCGCACTTTTCTCCGTTCTTTCGCTCCATCTAAGTCGAGTCAGCTGACTGCGCGACCGGTGATGTCACCGTTGCAGCGTATTCCCCACGACGCGTTCGCCAAAGGAACGACTCCCACTTGGTCCGACACCTACTTGCCCTGCGACGTCACGATTTTACTACTCCCCTCGTTTTAAACCCCCCTTTTTCCCTACTTCAACCCTTTTTCCTTTTTCCTCTTTCCTCTTTCATGTCTCCCCCTCCTTTTTACTCACATCTTTCGCAATCCCCTCTTCGTTCCCGTTTCGCTTCCCCCAAAGTCTTCTCCCATTTTCTATCCTTCCATGTCCCCCTTTTCCCTCCTACTTCTCCTTGCTTCATCGTCCGTCTCTTACGCCCACGCGTGGAACGGTCATGAGCCTCTCGCAGTTGTACACCCAACGAGAGCTTATTAGAACATACGTAGCTAGGATCATTCGGATCCGTAAACGGCAGGATTCGCCCACGTGGTCAGCGCCGTGGAAGGTATACCTCTGCCCGTCGTTTTCGAGCGTAGTTTTCGAGTCATTAGTGGGGCACCCACCGCGGGTATCGAAGCAGAAATGACGGGCTTCTTTGTTTTCGGGGGGACCAAAGGTGGCGAGCGACGCGCTCCTCTGCTGGCCGTTCGAATGAATGAAGTCGTCGAAGTCGCGGAACCTGCTGCGATTTCGACGGTTTCAGTGGTTTAAATGGATCGCGTCGATCGGCGGAATTTGCATCGTTTCGCTGAGATTGATGCTGGCTCGCGTTCGGACAGGCTGCTAGTACCGAATTTATTTGGGGTTAATGGTTACCAGATTGTTTTGCACCGCTTGCCAGACAGAAGAGCAATGGCTCGATGCGCGTTTTTGCTTTGAGCGAACAGCGATGGGAATTGAAAGTCTATTGCGTTGCAGATTATTGCTACGAGATTCTAAATTCTTTCGACGATGTTCAACCCCAGTTGTTCAACCAAAGATCGTCGAGCAGCTACGCGTAATAAATAAATTGTGATACTGCATACACGCGTGGAAACAGGAATCGCGACGAAACTGGATCGATCAACCCCCTTGTATCAACGCCCGTCAACAAGCTTTGCAAGCTTTCACCCATCCCCTCGTATCAGCTACGCCTTCGACAATCCACACGGGGCTCAACATTTTACATCCAGTTCATCGCCGCAGTGCGCTGCACGATTGAAATCCGCCGGCCACGTTTCAAACATCCCACAACCGCGCACGCCACCGAGATACCGATTCACCGTTCTCCCCTAATGCCCTCTTCCTTACCTTCGTACCCGCAAAACATCACGCGGCCCCAGTACCCGATAAATCCCGTCCCCGTTTCGCCCAACAAATCCCGACACATTCGTGACGCGTAAAACGCCGTCGCAGCGGCAGTAGCGACGTTTTCTTATCCCGGCTGAAATATCGCGGCGAAGGTCCGGTCGCCGCTTTTTCCAGTAGATTTCGTCCGCGGCCGGCTAAGTCGCCGCGGCATTTGCCACGATCCATCGAAATATCGGGGCGTCCGGCGTATAATAAGACACGGTTGAACGCTGCTACGGACACCTCGGACACATGTCACCGAAACACGGACGAATTCTGCCGTTCGTTGTCCCGGGGCCGCGTCTACGTCCGCCACTCGTCAATTAGAACCGACATCGTTCCCGACACGAAAAACTCGGCCGGGCTAGTATCTCGAAACGGAGCCGTGGCGATTCGGGAGGATGACATTAACATACCGACCGCGGGAGAAACGGAAAGGGACAGGAAGAGGGACCAGAGCGGGGCGAGACGGGATAGGCACGACGAAGGTGGATCTGCAAGAAACCGGGCCCGCTGTTCTCCAGCTCGGCTTTCGAGAAACTGGCGAATTCCACGCGGTTCCCCGGAATCGATCGAACTTCGCGCCTACCGGCACGGTGG
Organism: Nomada fucata; assembly: GCA_948146005.1. Taxonomy (NCBI): domain Eukaryota; kingdom Metazoa; phylum Arthropoda; class Insecta; order Hymenoptera; family Apidae; genus Nomada; species Nomada fucata. The sequence continues at coordinate 7,106,824 of OX411275.1, read as the reverse complement.
GCCACGGGTAATTAAGGAAGACGACTTGATTCTGCGTCGTCTGTCGTCTTCATCGGAGGCCCCACTGATTACCTGAAGTCTGTCGTACGACGGGATCCTTTTTAGACGGGACGGAATTCGAACGCTTCCGCGGAAAGTTCTGTGCGCTTGGTTACTGCGTTGGAAATGGGACCACGAGATCGTTCGTGTAACGCTGTTTAAGAGAAAACAATAGTCGCCCTCTAAGCTGTGTTTATGAAAATATTCTGCTGCATCGCCGGATGTTTCGTTGCGGTTAGACCGAGGTGGCATTATTAACCCGCGTTTCATCTCATTTAATGGGTTAACGTTGGAATATATTCCATTCGCGATTCTCGCAGAAATGAGACGTCTAGAGAACACGAGCGCAACGACCGAAAAGACTACGAGAGGGTTCAGTTCGCCGGTGTCATTATGCAAAGTGGCGTCATTAGGAACAGGTCTTATAACGCGGAGCCGTGATATTGAATCGCACCTAGCGATATTCGGCCGTCGCGTTGAATAATCCACCCGAGCACGGTGAACTTCGAAACACGAATGGGCACCTTCGCGAGACCACCACCTCCGGACTGGGCGTCTTCTAAACCACGAACGGCGATTTGCACCCTAACTGTGCCCAGCGGCGGGCAATGGGGTGCGAACCCGGGGACGACCTTCGATCTTGTCGATGACCGACGTCGCGTCAAGAGGAGCGCGACGAACAATGGTCCGGTGACAAAGTCTGCGACCGCTTGGAAGAGTGAAAAGCGTCCACTCGGGACGTCGGTCAATTATGCAAGGCGCCGCGAGTGTTTCCCAGTACAATGGAGGCTCGCGCTGCTTGCCAGTGTCCGGGGAAGCAGCGTCGTGTCTTGGACGCCGTGGGATACACGCGGCGAGGAACTGTACACACGGGGTGGGCGTCAAGGACTCTCGAGGTGAAAGAGGAGAGACGATGGACCGGTGCGGCGGCCATATGTGGACACCGTGTAGACGAGCAAACAGCGTGCACACGCGTCGCGTCTCACCTAGCGCAACCGTCTCGCAGTCAGCCTTCCATTTCGTACGCGGAGCTCTCGGGCGGATCGGCGATTCGCACGGTCGACGGGCTGCGATTTTTGTGTGCGCGATGTAGAATCGTCAATCTTGTAACAAGTTACCTATGAATTGAGCAGACATCTCTTGCTCGCAATATATTTGTCGACAATGAATTTTATCGCGGTTTTCACAAACGCGAGCTGCTCCTGTTACCATCAAACCATCAAACTTAAACGTTCCGAAGAGAAAAGTTGCAAGAGCCGGTCCGAAATCGCTCGAAGTCGTTCCCTATAAATATTTCCTCCTCGCCGTTCCTTGCGTCGCCTGCTCTCGATCAATGCAAGCGGCGTACATCGGAAACGGTCGCTGCTCGAAGCCCGCATTTTCCAACAGAATCGACTACGTGGAATCGATCGCCGCTTGTCTGCCAGCGATCGAATTCCAGAAACCTCTGCGCGCCGCTTCCGCCGTTCCGTTGATCGATCGACGCTCGCGTCCGCCACGCCGTCGCCGGAGGAATTCGCGTGCGAGTCCGAGTGGGAAAATAAAGGGAAAGCGAAATTAAGAAGTGTCGCGACTACGCGTGCAGACGTTCGAATACTCGTTTGTCGAGTCGTGTCCCGACTACGCGAAGGATACCGCGTGCTCCTAGGGAGGCCGCTCCGGTTCTCCGAGGGGCGCGCGTGCCGGTGCAGGCGACTGTTTCGCGGTCCCGCGCCGATCAATCGTCGGGTTTTACACCGTCGGGTCGGAAACTGGTTACGCGAGGGACGCATTTGCGTTAACGGGACGCCGGTAACCGCGAGTACGTAGAGCGGAATGCGACACACGACGGAAACCGGCCGCTCGTTTCGCGAACCGAAGCGGCGAGATCCAGCTGGTGATGCGATTTTTACGAGGCGTGCGCCGTTCCTCGCGTTACCCCGTTCGAGATGCGACGTTAATTGTATCGTTGGCGCGTGCGGTCCTGACGAGGCGATCGATTTCATCGAACAGCATTGAACCGCGATTGATATTACATTTTGTAAGGGTGTTTTGGCGTGCGCGATTTACGTCAACGCGTAGTGCATAAACTATTCTTTGCATTTAAATAGCACGTCGGTGGCACGATGTATTCGATAGGATGTAACGCCGCGCGTGGTTAAAACCACAGGAGTTTGCGTTGACGCGAAGATTGTCAATGAACCTGTACAGCTGTTTTTTATGTCGACAATGGGAATAGTAAAAACGATTTCATTCCATAACAGAAACGGCAAATTAATCCACGAATAGGCGTTCGGTGTTGTCTACTCGACGCGAAGCTCGACTCGAATCCGTACGACGGGCGGAAAGCGCGACTAATCGGGGCAACTCAATCACATCCGATCCATAAATTAATGCTGAACCAACAAACACGCGAATCAATAACGACTGTAGCGTATAATATGCGGCGCGATAAACGTATCGTTAATCAAAACGAGAAAGCACTAATTGACCGGGTACATCACAAATTACGCTCGCCAACCTATCGCCCATCTCCCCGTTTAATAACCCAACGGCATCAAAGAATTTATAACGCGCGAGCAACTTCATCGGGCAATAACAAACTGCCGCGATAAGGCGGAACAGCACGTGGGTGTCCTAAAGGGTGGCATCAATGGCATCCATTAGTCCATTCGTGATCCTGCTTCTATCACAGAGTTAACAGTCCCGCCGATAACTAGTATGCACGCGGTGCACGCGGACAGCCACGACACGCGAGATCAATTATCGGATGATCGAGGGGCAATGTTCCTTCTTGTTGCTTTCCTTCAGCGAACGGTCGTTCATTTGCGTAAGCGAGAGGGCCACGTAGGCCCCCGTGGGCTCGCGGTGCAATCATAAAAACCGAGTATAATCGACGTAATTACCGGCCAATGAGCGGTTTGTATTTCTAGCTGGATACAGTAGGTATATCTCTACCTACCCATCGAACGTCGGCTCGCCTTTCATTTCGACCGACCCACGTATGCAACGGGAATTACGCAGCTGCGTGCCGCACGCGTTCCCGCAGAGACAAAGGGAGAAGAGATTTTTCACGATTGGAAAACGGTACGATCGGGGAACGAAACGATCGCTGATTAGCGCGAAACGAATCGACGTGTACGCAATCGGGCCCGTGAAATCGCTCGCCCCGGGGATGGAAAGAAGGCGGCGCGGATTGGGCAAGATTGAAAATTTAAACAACATTCGCTTGCAAAAGAAATGAAATAACAATAAAATTGTTCCTCACAATTTTTGGATTACCCAATTGCGTTCCGAGCGCAATTTTCCTTGGAATACGATATCGGTTCAAACTGTCAACGCAAACAAGACCCAGTTACAAATCCACGGGAACCCAGTCGTGGTCACCGGGACGCCACCTCGAACACTTGGCCGCTGCAAGGGTTAATTAGCCCCCCGCTCGGAATGAAACTTTCCGAGCGCCATTGCAGCGCGATCAAGTCCGACATTATCGAGAATGAACAAGGGAGCGCTACAATGTAGAAAGGAGAAAAACAATGCGGGACATCAGAAACCATCGCATTAATATCTCCTTTCGCTTCGTTCCGCGCACTAATGGAGCCGCGTCGGCGGAAAAATACGCGGTCGCAAGATTCTTCTGCAACCGGACTTCGGCGCCTAACCCCGCGCGGACACTCGAAGGCTGAATATACGGCCGTGGCAGGCTACGTGCATGCGCCTATACATCTCGTTCGAGGCTGAATTCTAGTCGTGGCGAGCCCTCGTAATCTTTAGCCCCCGAGGTCAGCACGAGCTCGTCCTTACCACCGGAGATCCTCCGCAGATAGAGAAGCCCCGGCTGAGAAACTCGTGTTGGTATGTTGCTCGGTACACGAGGCTACCCCTCTGTATTGGTAGATAGATACCCGACAGCGCTCCTTGGTCCGTTCACCAGAGGTTGGTCGCATATTATGCGGCCGAAGTCGTGCACTGGCTAAAGACAAAGCCATCCAACGGATGCTGCGCCGAGATACGGCGGTAGTGAGAGCGGCCGAGGGGTTCGAGGATTCTATGGCTTTTGAACGCCGATGCCGTGCCGTGGAATTACGGAATTTTTCCATTCCTTTGACCCCCACCCCCGCTTAGGGGGACCTCGGCGATCGGAGGATAAGCGGTGGAAACTTCGGGGAAGCGTTAAGAAGCGGTAGAGTTTTTGTCGGAGGACAGAAGGAACTGGTGTTGAATCGTTTCTGAACGACTCGACGCGAAGGAAAGGATTGAAAATGAATTGTGCCGACGTTGGTCACAGTTCAACGCGAGTTTGGCGATTCGTATTGAACATTGTTCGCGAATGTTGGTTGCGACGCGCGTTGATTACAAATTGCCCGGTCGATCGCGACGATTCGAGATTCAAATGCGGGGAGTCGATATTAAATTTGTAATGGAATTTGAATCAGTCGCGAATTGTTTTGATGCTGAATATAAAGAACGTAGCACAGTTTTATTGCGTCGAATATTTTAATTTTTCTACCTGGAGTACGCGTTGATTGTATACAGTGTTCAGAGATTTTTTAAAAAGATTTCGGATGGAACGATCCACGGCAACCTTTGGCCCCTCCGTTGGCTGCGCGTCGCCTGTTTGCCCAAGAGTCACCGTGAAGATTAACATTTAGATGTTGACAGTAGGAGTGCAGGCTTCGTGTACGGTAGAACGTTACGAGCAACGTCCGTGATAAGAGATAAGAGCGTTGTCCAACAGCGGTTCATGAGTTTTACCAGGTGCGAATGGTAACTAATAAAGTTGACCTTATCTGTCGAATGTTAACCACGACATTTCCAATCGGAGGGGCCCCTACACGCAAGTGCTTCCAAATTTCAAGTTCAACAAGAATTCGTGTATCAGCCCGTCGATACGTGATCTTTACCCTTAAATTCCTCGACCATTATCAAATAGCAAATACATTTTAATCGAATCATGTGTAACATTTCGCCTTTACTGCGACTATATCATTCTTTTTCTCATATTTTCGCCTTTTATACCGGCAATGTGTCCCATTAAGTATTCAGTGATAAACTTCATATAATAATAATAATAATAATTAAGGAAACAAGGCTACCGATCGCTACTTTGTCGCCTGCGTACAGCGATACTTCTGGATCCTCCACAGTCCTACCAATCAACCACAGGTCGCCAGGGTCGTAATCGCATTCCTCGACTATCCATCTGGAAATCAGGGAAGAAACGTCACGAAACGTTTGATGCCCCGTTATCGTGCACGAATCTCCGCAGAGGAGGGTTCAAGCATCGACCAAGATATTCGTGATGCAATCGCGGATCTACGATCCTCTCCTCGAGCTAGCTCGCGGGAAATCTCGAGCCCCGGGACACCGTGCACACTACTCGCAGGACCCAGTGCATATTTCGCGTGCATCCTGCACGTTCACGCTATATCGGCCGTTCGAACGTGACTTTAGCATCGGTTTAACCTCATTCCGACCGGTGACGTCACTCTTGCCTTTCCCTCGACTGTGGACCTTCCAGCATCTCTCGCGAGATGTGCAACCAACTATCTATCGGCCATTATAGGCTCGCGGACGGATTATTCGTCTCGGTGAACGATTCGCGAGCGTGCATTCGGCACGCCAGAGTGTTGCTTAGCTTCCTTCCATTCCCCCCCCCCCCCCCCCTGGAGGAGGTTCGCGGGCGAAACACGAAAACCGATCGAACGATCGCGGGTTCGCCGGGGATACGTGGCCGGCGTGAAAGTAAGTCGATTGTGAAATTTAATGGCCTGTCCAGTCGACTCGCGATTTTTGAGCGCATAATGCGTTACGGTTGCGCGAGAATTCAATTGCTCTCCAGACACTCGTGGATCGTTGTTACTTCTCTCGTTTGTTTCACCGCGGCGGTACCTTGCGGTAGATAATCCTTTCGTCGATCATTCGCGTCCTCACTGCGCGTGGAGATTCCTTTAATTTCGTTAACGGATTACCAAGGCGGATAGTTTGTCAGACGGGTGCCGGGGGGGGGGGATAGACGTCGCCGACAATCGCTTCGTTTCTCTTCTCTTTGTCAACGATAATCATTTCGCCCCGTGATTACCAATAATTGCGCTATCAAAGAGTCATTGGGACGAGCAGCGGTGGTCGTTAGCCCGAGGATTGCGTAATTGCGACGAATAATATCGCCACGGTGGAAAAAGTTTATTTCGCCCGATAATCAAGAATCGCACAAATTGCGGGTCCCCGGCGAAGAAACGAATCGATAATACCGTCGATTTATATCGCCGTCCGTAGTTTTCCAGCCCCTTGTTCGATTTAATAACATTAACGACTGCTTGGGAAATAGCGGTGAAACGGGACATCTTTGGGGCTTAACAAGGAACAGAGTTTTGCACGGTCGCAATTAACGAGGCCATCGATTCCGTATAAATTCCTTGTCTTATCGAAATGACGCGTACAGCATGAAATCAATCATCCGCGTCGTAACTGCCGAGTAAATGTTTTCCATCAATGTCTATCAATACGCTTCTCTCGGAAACATATCTTTTCTGCCGATGAGATGCCCAAGGACGAAGCGTGTTTTACGAGACTTCATTGCGATTGCTGGATTCCATTAAAAAGAAACGGCAGGTACCAATTACAGACCGATGATTATCGATTAATGGCTTCTGCTTTTAAGATGTATGTAGGGCCAGGGAGCGGGGGACGAAGTTGATCGTCGGAAACGAAAAGTTGATGGCTCATAAAGAAATTAACATTTTTTTCTGACCAGAGGCAAAGAAGTCTCTTCGGAGGCCCATCTATAAAAATAGAGGCAACGTTCATCCGTCTGTGTGCGTGCGCGCGCACGTGCACGTGCCTGTGTGTGCAAGCATTCCTTGCCTCACGGGCTGCACCGAGGCAGGTGAGATACCGCATAGAAAGGTATCCCGCGGGGATCCTGCGTCAATACCCTCTAACTAAGATAGGCCCTAAGGGCCTTAAGGGTCTGGGGGCTTTAAAGGGTCCCATCGATGTTCCAAAAGCTACACGCTGTTCTCCGACTCTCGCACATTGTATCCGAGAAACCGTGAACGCTCTGTCACTTGCTGCGAGTCTTCTTCGCGGGGAAACGACCGTCTTTTGATGGGGCCCGGGGTGAACGTCGCCGATCGGCGTGCAGGTAATAATAATTTGTTTCACTTTTCGTGAAACGTTAGCCAAAAAAAAAAAAAAAAAAAAAAAAGGACAGCGTAGGAATATTTCCAACGGATATTCGACCACGTGCTCCACTCCGCTGTTTTGTAATACTTTCTAGGCGAAACAGATTCTAAGCGGGAGATAATGGAGTATATTATTAGATAGATTATGCACGCGCGAAACTGATAAGAGTATTATCATCGATACGTTACGCATAAAGTTATGCAAACAACGCCGATTACGATATTGCTTCTCGAACGATTACGGTGCCCGCGTGCACAGGGCGAACCTGAGAAATATTTGCACCAGATTCGCCGTGACAACGGGCGACGTTACCGCGCCCACGATCCGCGACGTAACGCGCCCCGCCTGTTACGACCGCGTCCACCAGATACTGGCCGAGATGTGACAAATTGCGCGATATCAAGGTATCGATGAGAACGGAAAAGCGGCGAGGAGTTGCGCAATTTATTTATCACGCGACGGCGCGACGTGTCTCGCCGTTGAAAAGTAATAGCCACGCCGCGGCGAGGAACGGTCCCCGACAATGCGCGTTACGTCGATTATTCTAACGACCGGCCCCAGGCCGGATTCTCGCCGTGGAAACAGGGTTTCCGCGGCGAAAGAAGGAAGACAAAAAAGACGGGGGAATTTTGTGTAGGCCGATCCTGTAACCGAGTCATCGGTATTCCAAGTTTTTCGTCCGCATCATCTATAAAAACGCTGCACACCAACCGGGCGAATTTTTCTGCGAATCGCATGGGAAACATGTCGTCCTCCTACATTCATAGGCGATGCCCTTAATCCCATTCTAATCTTATGGATGACATTATAATGTCATTCCTCGTCGGGCTGTCCCTTTCCTCCTTTTCTCCCTCTTTTCTCCCTCCCATCGGTCGATAAGCTACAACGCGAACAGATTAACGTTCCTCTGTTTCAAGAGTAGGCGCGTCCTTAGAGCAGCCGGCGTGCAACATTTTTCCACCGTCGACGCGCTGCCTCGCGTTCAACGCCGAACGCATCCTACATCATACGCCGACCGAGTGGACGCATCCATATGTACGCATAACCATAAAGCGACATCCCAAACGCGGTATCCCGACGTCGAACGACGCGGACATGTCGAGGGCATTCGTTATCGTGACGAACGTAATCCGGGCCCCGCTTTCAGAGCGTTCCAACAAATTATACGGCCCGATTTTTCTTCGCTTTGTCCGCGTCGGAATAAATTTGTGTCGGACGAAACATGGAAATCGTACGGTTCTCAATTCACGATTTTCCAACGGCACGGAATGTATCTGCGTTCCCGACGCGCTTGTCCCATCGTCGCGCACCTATTCAACCGCGAACCTGTTACGCACCGCAAAACAATTGCTCCTTCGTCATTTATTATCCCCGTTCGTATCCAATATTCGAAACGTCAACAAGATTTGACCGTCGCGGTCTAAGAAAGCTTCGAGCGAACTAAATGAAAATCGTGTCGCGGAAACGCGTTAGCAAAGGGTGGCTCCAGTTCGAGGCGGTCCGAGGGGGATGAAAGCCGGACAACACCACGCTTACCCCCGTGCCCTCCGAGGGTTTCGTGAAGGTAAGTCGCCTAATGGCCCGCCGCGGTGGCAGATGTCACATGCCCACCGCCGGTCGATGTTTTTCAAACGGTCGTTTTGCCGCCAACGCAAGCCGACGCGTCGGCTTCTTACCCCGGCGTTCAAGTCTCTCGCAGTTACTAACGATCCCGCAAACATTAGGCAGCCGGAGGTCCCGGCGAGATCGCCGAGAAGAAATTCCACGCTTGTGCAATCCGCGCGATCGTGGGCACGGATATCGGCGCGGACTTTCTTCCCGATGATCGGTCGCTCGGATGTGTGCCGGCGACGGCTGTCCGCGGGGCAAATCGGGACCGAGCGGTACGCCGGGGAGGGAATAACGAGGAATCGTTAGATCGGGACGTTCGATCGACGGCGGAGCGTGTTGAGACGATAGCGGGAAGAGAAACTTGGCGAATGGAAGGCTCGAGATCCGCGCAAATAGACGAGACCGCGATGGAAACGGAACAAACAGACCCCGAGTCAAACGCGGAAAGTGGTAAGACGGATCGAAGCGGCTCGAGGTCGGACGGATTTGTAAGAACGGGAGCGTTGTAACGAATTCGACCGTTAGCCGGTACGTAAGCGCGATACACCTCCGATAAGGTGATCGAATTGCGGGGGCAACCGCGACGGGAAATGTGGAGCGCGGTCCGATCCGCTGTTAATTCAGATCCGGGGTGCGCGTCGTCGCCGTACGGCTGATCGCGCGCGGGGACACGCTTTTTCCCGGTCACGGTGTCAAAATGATCAAGAGCGATCGGTCGACGGGGACCGGCAAAAACCTATATATCTGGTCACGTACCGATCCGCGACAAGCTACAAATGGTTCCGCGGATCTGTTTACGTTCACGGGCAGAATTTATGGGACGAACGTGAGCCACGGCGCGTACGTGAAAGTCTAGGCTCGCGTGATTTCGGGGAAGAAACACGGCCGCGTAGCTGCGACAACTCGGGCCCCATTATAAATCTTTCGGCTGAAAAGTAGCGCCGGTATGCCCGTGCTTTTTACAGAAAACCGGCGCGTATCGGCCGCGTTTTCGGTGGCGGCGCGCAAAGGAGCGCCCTCGACGGATTTCGAGGAGGATACTACAGACCCGTGTTGCACGGAGGAGGAATGCGCGTAAGAAAAGTCGAGGCGTGTCGATCTACCGGACCGAGGAGGCCGTTGTCGGCTGCGGACAACGTTTCTCCAGAAACTTTCGCCGCTGCCGCGCGAACGAACGGCGGAGCTGCGAGGCGGAGTCGCTCTGTTCTAGGAAGCGACCTGGACGCGGGGTATACTCCGTCCTGATACGTATTGGGAAAACTTTGCACCGGTGCGGCTCACGTGGCGAGAACTGTTCGGCGTCTGTGCATGCGCGACGATCAACTGGGGGATGAGAACAGGGGGCCTCGAGAAAATATTCGGCGACTCCAATTGGAGGTTTTCTTTCTCGTAACAGCAGAATCGCACGGGATCGCGGCGTCGTACTGGGAAGTCACTCACCGTCATTCAGTGGCGATCGTCGGATCGGCGAAATATCCAAAGGCAAGGCATTCGACACGTTTGTCGCGCGTTCGAAACTTCCAGGAGATCGGCGTCCACTTTTCAAACAAATAACCAGCGAGTTCGAAGTGTTCGCTGGCGAAAACACTAGTAGGACAATTCGGCTACACTTTCACGCGCGAACGACGAACGAAGAAGCTGCGTCGTTCACGTGGCCCGCCCCACCGGGCAGCGAGGAATGTTAATGAATATCGTCGATGGTCCACGACGAATGCACAATTCGAAATCTAAATCGGAGCGGGGTCGACGCGCGATGCTCCAAAAGTCACACGGGACGATCGACGCTCGCGTAGACAGGGCAGCGACGTCTCCAGACGGTCACGTCCATGGGATCAACTGATCGAGGTGGCACGCGAGATCGAGTTTACGCGGCTGATAAGAGGTGTACGTGCGCACGCGTTATCACTGTCAAACACGTTGACGCCGCATTCTGTGCCGGTCTGGCATCGCTTCCACGAACTCGTTTTCTCGACCGATGTCTCGAGCGTTGCCGGCCAGCCCACAGCAGAGAAACGAATTCTTTCGTCGTCGCTTCGTCCGCATAAAATCCCAAAGTTTATCGTCACTGTCCCGGCCAACCTGTTTTCCACTGACAACAATGCTGCGCGTACCGTTCCCGTGCCCGTCCCCCGCGTCAACGTGCCCGATGCTCCGTTTCCTTATCCAACGTTCGAGAAGTCCACCTGGAACCGTATCCACCCGCGACGGTGTCCACCGATCGATATTGTTGTACGAAAACCACGATAACAACGGGCCCACAACGTGCACACGCTGCCCGGATTCACGAATCACTCGCGGTCCCGCGGTACACCGAAAAATAAGGTACGCACGCGTTCAACAACACACGAGAAAGGAAGAGGCGGCTTTCGCGAGAATTCCTGCCGTTCTTTCGAGGCCTCCTCTTCGGTCCGCGCGTCTCACCTTGCGGAGAGCGAGTCTCCAGGTCGGCCATGCAACGACGCACAGGTCCACGCTGGGCAGGAGTCTCTCTTTACCTCTCCTGCACCTTCGGGCCTCTCCCTTTCCACCTTCTACCACCACCACTCGCACGCTCAGCCTGGTACCGCCACTACCACCATCGGCATCGGAGTCGCCACCACCGGGGTACCTATCCACCTCTACCTTCGTAGCCGTCGGACTTCCTTGCCTCTCTCGCCCCCCGCCGCCCCCCCATCACGGTCGACCAGAGGACAACTCCGGGCCCCACCTCGTCCCTCGTCCAAACGCACCGCGTTGCTCACCTTCCTTCTTCTTTCACCTCCTCCAACTTCTCGTTCCTCTTCGTGGATCACTCGGTTTCTCTACTTTACTCCTCTATCCAGGTAGAGCGGCTGCTAGGTATATCTCTACGCGGAGCAAGGGCCACGACTCTTGGGGTCCCTTTGTCGCTACGTAGGAACGCTTGGCCAGCGTGGATACACCGCCACGCGGAATTCCCCTCGGATTTTTATACACCTGAAGGTTGTGTACGGTGTATCGGGATTTCGGGAGGAACAGATGTTCACCTGATTGACGACGAGTGGTCGTCGGGCGTTACACCCCGTCCGCTGATTAATTTATCGCGGCGCGGAAGAAGACGCGCGTTCGGAGTGCGGATCGATTTTATTCAATCGGCGTTGGAATTATTTATTGGCGACGAGCAAGCCGGAATGAAAATCAAACGAACAGAAGCAAAATCTGTCAGCTGCAGAGAGTACAGTTTAAAAAATTTGTTTAATTTCGCCCTATTGTTTAAGTTTTCCCCGACGAGTATAAGATATAGGTGCACATGCGTATCAGCGGCTAGAGAAGGGACAGCTATCGCCGATTTGTGTGGTGAAATTAGAGCACTCGACGCGTAGGTGTCCCCAAGAGGTTCGTGATTCAGTTCCTTTGGGAATGCTCAATGAATGTTTGCAGAGAAGCTTTATGCTGACAGTCGAATCGTAAAGTGGGACTACCAGGCGACCTTTCCGAACCTTCTGCGCACAGCTGCATAAGATCAGAGGGGAATTCCGGAAGCGGTATCTTATCGAGTATCGCGTATACACGTTGGTAAACCGAAGTTTTACCTCGGTTTCCATGAATCCGAAGAAGGTCGCGGCAGGATTTCCTTGAGGCCCGATTGCACATGCATTATCTCGGCTCGATTCCGTTCGATCGAATCAGCTGCTCATTAAACGGACCACGAGTTTCCTCTTCTATTTCGACAAATTGTCGATCTGCAATTGTATACGGAGCAACGGAGGCAACGCGGCGACGGGAAAACACGAGTTCCTATTATGGAAAGAACGAGTCCCGTAAAGTTTGTTTGCATAACCGATTACACCTATGTAAAAACGATCGTTAGTACCTAACCAGGTAGGTATACCGGTCCATGCTGTATGCGCAGGAATGTAGAATTGCATTACGTAAAGGCCATCACAGCCAGGTGTGAAAATACGTCGCATTCCGTGAAGAATTCATTGCTCTTTGCGTTGGTGGCAGGGGCGGGGGGGTGCAGATTTTTCGAAAACTGCAATTAAGGATTCCATAGACCGCTCGTTTCTTCTGCGAGGCACACGAGAGCGTTTCGCCGTAAACATGTAACAATGCAAGCACCTCGACAGGAATCGAGCGCCCTGGTGCTTCTTTCGGCCGAGGTTCTGCCTCGAAGCGCGTATTTTCTGTGCCGATTAATGGCGGAAAAAGGTAGGCATTCAGGGGAACTAGAAGCGCAGATAAAATGGCACTTCGAGATGAAAAAGTTGCGCGATGGAGATTGGAATATTAAAATCGTGTCGCAATGCTGAGTTTTCTTTTTGGAGAGAACTATGCCACGTTGTTTATCATGTATTTATTGTTCCCTTACGGATTTGAATGTAACATAATTAACTTTCGTGGGGCGAATTTAACGCGTGAATTAATTATGCTTTCATGGCCTGCGAGGAATTTTAGGAAATTTTGTTTACTTGAAAAAACCGAGCTACGAGTTGGAAATAGTATGGGATCATAAAATTTTAATCGCGCAATCAATGTTAACCCAACACAGCGGACAATTTCCAACGATCCGTCTCGGTGAAAAATAAATTTTCCTTTCCGGGGCGTTCGGAAAACTGGTATTCTCCCTGTTGCGCAAGATTCGATGGAGGGTAGAGGAACGCTGCCGTACATTTTCACATAGACTTTTCAAGGTAAGAGGGGTGGCTTCTCGGTTTTTAGCAGGTGCCCGCCGATGCTCCTTTTCGACCATTTGATGCACGACCCTCGAGTAACCATCTCGAATTCATCCCTTCCATTTTTTTTTTTCTCCCTTTCGAACACTGACAGGGCAACAGCATTGTTCCCTTCAAGTGGCTTGACTATTCTCGCGGTATTGTTTGCCATCGGTCAACTTCACCCCCGCAAAAAGGGTCCCCATGGTGAGACGCAGCGGAGTTAACGCGCTTAACAATGCAGGAACAATACTGCAAATTTTCAGTTCGAGTGTTCCTATCCCGATCCCATTTATCATTGTTCGAAAGTTGTTCGTCTCGATGGATGATACAGCAAGAAATTCTTTCCGTGCGACGACTTCGGGATGCTCGAAGGCCCGTCGTAAATCTTTAACGAGTGCCCGGTTGTTAATACATCTTTTCGCAAAACTACGGCGAGAAATGTTGCACCGTCAAGCTCGTTTCAGCGGTACTTGAAATTTGGAAGGATGCGGTGTTGCGATAGCCGGTGGAACAGCAGGGGCGAGGCAAATTAGATTTAAATGGCTTCACGGAATAGATCCTTGTAATTACAGGTCGCCAGAAAATTGTTAAACACTGTTGTGTAAACTGTAGGCTAACGATGCAGGACAATTATGAAATAACTAATGATGCTCTTCATCCGAAATTTTAAAGCCCCCTTGTGTTACGCTGGACAAAATTGTTATTTGCATTCTAATGGTGAACCCATGATTCAGAAGGCTTTCATACCGCGTGGAAAATAGTGTACAATTAGCATGACAAAGGGGAGTGAAAATTTTACACCTCGACGTGACTGAAAATGTAAAGCACGTAACAGTGAGCAAATATTTAAGGGTCGTGGTAAATACAAAACGGTCGACAATTGTATTGTACTTCGACCATACGTCTGTTCGAATTGACAAGAATTCATTCCACATAATTATTCGCGTAATATCCAGCGCGTTGCATAACATCGTAAATGTATACTTTTATTCGGAGATAAAGAGGGACAGTTATTTTTTTAAATGTTTAGGCAAAAGTAAACTGATAAAAAGTTGATTTTTATTCCATTGCGAGGGACTTATCATTCAATATTCAAGAAATTGCTGAAAGAACGATGCGGCTAAAAACTTTTCTGTTCATGAATAACGTATATGCAGGACTAAAATTTTGATTATAGCCATTACAGACGAGGGAAATTTTGTTTGGTTACGTATGACCAATATCGGTGCCAGGAGTTTCGTTTTGGTTACATCACATCCGAAATTTGAGCTCCGAGTATTTATTAGTTTCTGAGATATTGATAAAAAGACTTTCGGTGCTACACATTGAAAGCTGCGTAGCAAGACATTACTAACACAACCGTCCTCGGTGTGTAGGAGACGGCGCAGAGTGTCGAGCGAAATTTTGTTTGAAAACAACGACTACGAATATGATCTCTGACTACCCGATTTATAATGCTTTCACATATCGTGAACATTTTTTAATCATTAATGCACGTTACGAAGAAATCTCAATGAAACGCAGTCGTTGTCGAAGTATGATTTACGATCCATATTTTCATTTTGCTACCGGTCGTTAGAAGAGGCAGTTTGCGAGTGAGTGAGTGAGAGAGAGAGAGAGAGAGAGAGAGAGCGCAGGCCAACGCAACAGTGTATCAAAAATAGGAATATAAGACAACGTTGCACATCATTAGTATGCACTGATTGATTCGTTCTCATCGTCTAGTCCGCGCGAAAAAGAATCAAAAAGTAAAACAGTTTTTTCGTTATAAAATCAATCAAATATGTATAACAATGTGAATGCATGTTAATACAAGTATTAAGGCGTCTCTAGAATTCCAGTGAAAATAAAAATGTGTTAGTAGAAGATTAAATGTAGAGCGAATAGAAGAAACTGTTTGATTGGCGACATTGTTGGTTAGGTGGACCAATGAGCGAATCGGATGTTTAACGTACGTTGGTGAAGAAGCAGTAGCGTGGTAACAAGTGACGTTGATCGAAGTTCGTCGAACGGGACAACGAAAGTAATTATTTTAGGGTCTATTTATCGCAATCTGGTCGTGTCTAAACGCTTCGCATTGCATTTCAATATCGCCGCGACGGTTTTTTTGTGTTCGGAAGTTTGTTTGGAAGATGCAGAACGACATACGACCGATCGTCGAACGGGCTTTCCGTTTTCTTGAAAGTACGGTGCCGGCCGCCATGATGTGCGTAGTAGCCCTTTGTGTGCGAATAACGAGGCGAATTATCCTTTTGAAACAATCCGGGTGTGTTATTCGTGAGTGAGGCTGAGTGTTCACGGCTGATTGTTTCAGTCGTGTCGCGAGTGATTGTGTTTGTGCCATTAGTTGAAAGTGCAATGGATACCTGCCGATGGATTACTTTACAATGGATTACTTTACAATGGATACGTCACAATGGATACCGTTCAACGCAAAATTTACATGGATTACAGTCGGACCGCCATTTTGATCGGACGTCTTCTTGGTGTTGATTGCAAGGTGTCTTCGTCAGCGAACGGTGAGTCGTAACACATGTGAATGTTTGATCATTTCGTACATGCATCCAGCGTGGAAATATCGTTACTGTATTATCGCACACACAGGGGAATTTCGTCCGAAAGGAAAATTTCGTAGTATTGACTATTAACGTTCGTAACAATTTGCAAGCGCGTTTTTTTATCGCGATATTCATAATATCATTAACACGATTATTTAGTTCGTAAAATTTTCGAACTATTTATATATTTCGCAATTTATTTTTCGCAATCGGGATTGGTAGATTAAAAAACGCACGGTCCCGTTAAAAATCACATTCTTCGCGTTCTCGTTTAATTTTTTATTCGGTCTGCGTACCCTCGCCTATTCATTACAATGTACAATCACTGCCGCGAACCCTGCGATGTGCACGCGTACCGAACTGAGCATCAACGGAATGTACGGAGATTGTCGATAGTATCCGCCGACAGGTAAACTAACTACGGAGGCCGCTGCCTTTTAAGATTATTAAAATCGTCAATGTTTCAAAGTCCTCAAAGGGTTAATTACGTTGCAGGATATTTATGGCTGATTTCTATTTACGCGGGTCAGATTATTTTTATTTCCTGCAAGCTATTTCCTTTTGTAGAAAATCACTCGATCGTTATTTTGAATGGACAGGGTGGTCTGCAACTGATGTAAAGATTTGACAAAAAAATTAGACAAAATTTTTCTAATAATTTGGGTTCTCAGTTTTGGTAGCATTGTTTAACAACGAGGCAAGCCATATCAGTAGCAACCAAAGAATGTAGCTAAATATTAGTAAATTTCGGTTGAACTTCGCGGAGCTTAATATTAACGGTTGTTGTCATGCAAGGATCGTAACTTTTTCTCAAAATACCTATTGGAATCTGCCTATGTAAACAGATATTGCATTTATTCAACTGGATATTGTCCACCGCTATAATTGTTGAAAAGAGTTTTCAATTGTATACTACAATTTCAATCCACCATTATATTCTGCAATGTCTTTTTCAATGAGTTGATCTTTTTTTTGGCTCGTTGGAATCGTTTCGGAACATGTGTACTGTATTTACAGGGAGAGGTTCCTACTATTTACTTCTTCTGGGTAATGAGTTTTCGTCGGATGGGAAATACTACCCTACTGAAGTTTATTATATTGGGTGCCTATAGTTATTTGTTTAAATTAAATTCTTCGCTTAGTAGACGGTTCACATTAAATGCATTAATTTCTGTACGATGAAAAAATTTGCGAATAGGATCTGCTGTTTCACGAGTATAGTGCCTGCTTTTTAAAACGAGCTGTACAATTTGTGCCCGGGTTCGCTTCATACTACCGTGACAATCTTTTTATTTTAACATGGACTGCTAATTATTATATACGATTTGCAACAGTCAATCCTATTGTAATTGTGCAAAGCTTTTGAAACATTACGCTCGCATGTGAAGAAAGGTTTGCGCAAAGGAAACTGACGATTGCACATGGTACTGATAATAATGGCAAGGTCCGGTATTTGCGTGCAAATTAAAAAAAAATTGACATGCTAAAACGCATACTTAAACACAATAAATATGTACAGCGCACTGGAAAACAAGCACTATGCTCATGCTTCTGCATGTTTCCATCTTTTTCTGCATGTTTCAATCTTTTTCTGCATGTCTCAATCTTTTCCTGCAGTCCCCTATTTGCAACTATTTTATAATATGGAAATTACTGAAACGTTCATTAGCACGACGAAAGTTTGGAACCGCAACTTATTTTAATAAAGAATATCGTGGAAATTACCCATGATCATAGACACTTAAAACATATGTCAGTAACTTCAGTACGGCAGTATTTGCCACTCTGCAAAAGCTCATTACACGGAGGAAGAAATTTGTAGGAATCTTTTCTTCCTAATGGTTTTATTTCATCATGTGAGAGTCGAACTCTGTTTTGTAATCGCACAGTTCTTCCTTTTTACATTCTTCCGACGTTTTATTATTATTTTGTGATAGAACCGACTGTTCTACTGTTGGAAATGTTGTTGCTTTAAAAGAAAATCTCGATCTTTTCAGTCGGCAACAAATTTTTTTAGTAACGTTTCATATTATACGTTACTTATTGTTAGTTCACTAGACAGTACCGGCTATTGGTACAAGGGAAACATATTTATGCTGGTTGCCTATGACTATAAATTTCAATTAAATTATTTAGATAATCGAACGTTTGCATTAAATTATTTTGCATCAAAAATAAGAGCTAACATTAATTCCTATACCATACAAGAATTTGCGAATAGAAGCTGGTGTTTAACGCGTAAAGTGGCTGCTTCTTAAAGCGAGCTATACATTTTGTGCCCAGGTTCGCTTCATACCAGCCATAGCGTGCCAATTTTTTTATTTATACAAGGACCGCCAATTGTTATATACCTCATGCAATTGGTCAACTCTATTGTAATTGCGCAGAGTTTTTTTCATTCGCAAGCGAAGAAAGGTTTGCGCAAGAAAAATTGACGATTGCACGCGGTAACGATAATCCTTCTAAGTTCTTGTATTTGGGTGTGAATGAAAAAAAATTGACACGCTGTAAAGCATACTTGAACACAATACATATGCACGGCTCGCTTGCAAACAAGCGCTATGCTCATGTTAATCTTTTTCCGTAGTCGCCTATTTACAACTATTTAACGGTATGGAAATTAATGTACTGTCCATTAGAACGACGGAAATTTAGAACTACAGATTATTTTATTGCAACACATGTGAATTACTAACAACCATAGATACCCACTATCTATATCAGTTTTAGTGAAGACCACGGCAAAAGTTCATCAAATCCTTCGATTCAGAATGAAAGGAAATTAGCAGGGACCTTTTCCACCTAAATGCTTGTACATATTTACTCACGCGATAGAGTCAAATTTCATTTTTAACTAATACAAATCTGCATGACCAGAACCTCTCGAATTTCTTCTCTTATTTTGTAATAGAGCCAATCGCTCTACTGTTGGAAACGTCGCTTTCAAAGAAAATCTCGGTATTCGCAGTAATCAGGACACTGCGTTATTAATGTTTCTTATTATGAATGCCGGCACGTATATTTTCCATCGTATTGGTCATTCGTCTTGATGCACGCAGGTTGTCGCGATACGAAGAGCAGGTCTCGATTAACCGACGTTTCGTGCGAGAAAAATGCGAATGAAATTGCGTGTACAACGATCGAATAGTGTTTCACAGCTGTTATCAGTTTTTCATTCAGAATGCCAAAGTATCTTATAAAACGTATATGCGCACAGTGTGAAGTTCCTCGTTTGACAAATAAGCAACAAAAATTATGAATGGGTCGTAATGCCTTAGTAAATAAACCGCACTGGCTCTCTTAAATATTCGAATGCTCGTCGAGTGCATTGAAAAGCGATGCTCAGACTCGGTACGCTATCATCTTCAGCGATTTTTTAACTCTTATATACATGCATGCATTGTCTTTTATTATGTATTTATATCAAGCAACATTTCATATATGCATGTGTATTGTCATACGGACCGTATGAAAGGGTAAGTGACGTACAGATACTATTTTTTTTTTATGCTAGCGAATCATAGGATTCAGTACTTTGTATTACGATCTCGTTAGCCATACAATTTATCACCTACCCTGCGAACACTGTTTACGTTATAACGTGTTACGGTGTTTGCTTATATTATAACGCGAAGCACGCGCTGCACCCGAAGTCGCAGAGTGTTGTTCGAATTTCTGATATTTATCCGGAAAAACGGCGATTCATTTTTCCACGACGACACTAATTGTCCAACCCGTAGCTCGTCCCGGGACGACAATGGCGATCGCACGAGTTCGCCAGACATCAACAGGTGGTTTCATGAGCGCGTGGGCCTAAATTTAGCCGCGACATAACTTCTCCTACTCTCTCTCTCTCTCTCTCTTCGACTCCCCCTCTGTCGTCGAATTTCTTCTCCTTCTGGCCACCGTATTTGTCGAGCCGTTGCCTCTCCGTCTCTCCTTCTCTCCTCTTCTCTCTCCCCACTACGTCCCTCTTTCGGGAGGATTTCTCGTTTTCGCGCGCAAGCCAACTCGCACAGGTGCGATTGCGCTGTCTAACGCGAGTCGAACGAAATTACGCGAACCACGCGAAACGCCGAAGAAAGTTCGTTTCCGTAAGCGTGAGATAACCGAATGGAAAGTTCTGTTGAATGGAGGGCGAACAGTGTGGCCTGGGCGACAATAATTATGGGCACGCTAGATTGCACTTTAATCATTCAGAAGCGTTGGTTTTAATGAACGCCGATCGCGGCCGGATACGGTAAACGCTCGCCTAAATCACTTCTGAGGTAATTCCTGCCGTTCCCTTAATACACAAGCTCAACGAACCTGTTGGTATTTCGATCTCGAAGCTACGTGTACGCGAATCAAACAGTATACGCGTATGAAACGCGCCCGATATTTCCTTTGCCGCGAAATACAAAGTGGAACCGAGAAAATTTTATTCGCCCAATTCATTTCGATACGCATGAATGTATAACGCGAGTGCGTTGACTTCGCGAAAACGCAAGCGTCACCCTGACACGGTCGACGCGGCAATCAAAATGTTAATAAAGACGGCCGGTGCCGCGGTCGCCTACCAAGAATTGAATTTTAATCCTCAATCAGCGAACTCCTATTACAATCTGATCCAGTATTCATCAATCGCCGCGAATAATACCACCGTCCACCTTGTCCCATCGCTCGAGGGTTTCGCCCAGCAGGATACTGACACAAATCCTAATCCCGCGATCACCTATCAAACCCATTCGCTCGAATCCCGAAACGCCAGCACGCGCGTCACCGAACCACGTTGCCCGGAGATAGATCGTTTCGTGGAATTCCACGCGTATATATCCGCAACGCGGATCAGGACCGTAAGTCCGATGGTAAGGACGACGATGACGGCCACGAGGAAGCGCCAGATCAATCTCCAGGACGGCCGGTTGGTCCTCGAGCGAGATGGGCCCGAGCTCGTATCTCGCGCTTCGACGCGCGATTTACAGCTGCCACGTTGTTTTATTCGCCAACCTGTCCCCTCCTCTCGCTTCTTTTCTCCCGACGTTTGCTCGCTCCAGAGGAACGCTCCACTCGCATTCCTGCTGCAACGGTGACCGCGTTGCCGTACGCGAATCAGATAAAAGTGGCACTCGAAAGTGTGTACACCGCGTCCTCCGCGACCACTTTGAAGGGCCGACGCGGTCCCGCGAGGACCCTGCGTTCGGTCGCGAAGAAACGACGATCCCATATGAATGTTCGAGACATTTCAGAGTGGCACAGATACTTTAGTAAAGCTGGCTTTCGTAAGTTGTAAAAATAATGAAACTTGGTCCCGTGACAATTCAGAGCTGGAAGGATGACATAATAATTGTCGGTATTTCTTGAGTTCCCCCTTGAGTTTGTTAGACTAAGTATGGGAGCGATAATGAGCTTGTAAGGAGATAGACTGATATTTGCCAGGGATTCACGCGATTAAGTAGCCTTGATGCGTTTTCGGAGTAAAAAAAAGAATTTTGTTTAATAGGTAGGTAAGCAGATCTACGTATTGTATGTGTTCACCTGAACTACCGTTTGTCAACAATCTTGCGTTGGACACTTCATCTCTTCGCCCGTTTGATAATACAAATTTTGTATCAATGAAACAACAATCGTCCTACCTTTAAAGGATTTTAATTTTGTCGCGAAGATCGGTATTTCCAGTTTGCATTATTTAACATTGCCCATTTATAATTGCTGACATTGTTTCTGAAACCCGTTTGAATTATTCACGATGCGTGGCTCGTCACTGTGTATTTTCCCTTCACTACGTATACATAGATACCCTTTCTTTTCAGAATTAAAAAGTTCGTCATCCGATATAACGAGTTACTCAACAGATTCGCCCATAATCATTACGGAATACTTGATCGGCCTGTTGCCAATTAATTACTTGACGCTAATTAGACATACAGTTGAAAACAACTTTGGAAGCTCGTATTTATTTCATCCAATTTGCGTTACGCAGACATATACCGTTATATTACCACATGTATACCATTTATACAAATATGAAATTTTTTACCCCAATACCGAACCTACGAAAATCCTCATCGCCATTAGACTCCCAATACGAAGCACGACGATTTTTTAAACAAATATACACTGTTATTTTAGAAGGAAGCAACTAGTCTGATAGGTCGCGCACCGAGTGCCATCGGTCTCTCATTAAACGCGTCCTCGCAGTTTTCTTGTTAGGCTCCCAGCGTATACCCGTCGTACCAAGGGCCATAACGCGTCGCCGGTGAAGGAAAGGTGGCAAAGCACCCTCGAGCCATTTCGCACCATGAGCCTCTCCTTCGTACCGTCGACCCTCCCCAAGGGACTCGAGTTCCGAGTACACCACGGCAATAGAGTGTCGACCATAACGCCGCGATGCGATGGCCAGAAGAGAATACCGGTTCGGAAAGCACAGTGGCGCCGCTACCCGAGGAATTCGCCTTTGGAAAAAAATCACGCCGCCGGACAAGATTTGAATAACCCTTGCATCTTATGTCACAAAACTTACTGGACCGCCAGTCTTCGACGATGCGTTCCTCGAATTCCCAACGTCGAGGAGGCACGCGGATTTTTGCAGAGAATCGGGTTGCGCCCTTCCTCTATCGCTCGCTCTCTTCCGGAATCTTCGTCGATTTGCTGCACGTCATACAGAAAAATACCTGTGCAGTCTCATTTCGCCCGGAGCATTCTTCCGCGGCGATGGGATCATTTTCAAGCAGATTCCTGCGTTCGTTTGTGTTCCGCGAAGGAGTTGCACTGGCAGCGTTTGAAATGGAAACGCGAATGTCGTTTATTTTATGAGAATGCTAAGCAGCGATTGGTAATCACATTTTGTTCGCGAGACAGTTCCGTGGGGATAGTAGCAGAAGGAATATAGTATCGAGAATCGAAAATTAATCATTTCTATAATATATCCGGAACAGGTGATACGTGCAAAACTATATTCATTTTTATTACTGTATTACTAATCGTCTTCGATACGAAGGGGTTCCTCGGAATAGAAATAACTCCCGTAAACCTAATACCGAAAGTACTGTCACGGTGTTCCTCAAATATCCAGAAAATTCGCAAAAACAACGTTACACCCCTCGCAAAGGAGTATAACCATATATATCCGAAACGCCTTATGGAGAAACAGAACTGCACACATGTGCCGCCGTTATATGTATATGCAAGAGCAACGTCCACGTCGCGGAGTTCCTGCGAGAATGCTTGCGTGGATCAAAGGGCCGATCGACGAGCAAGTGTGCGGCTCGCCTCGCGAACACTGAACATCGGTTCCAAGAACTCGTTAATAATAATCCGCAGGAAATTATTTATTTAGTCCATTTGCAGGCTCGCGTCTGTCTTAGTACGTGCCTCTCCTGGTAATGAATCCCTCGCGTACGTCGTTGAGTTACATCGTCTCGCAGTCTCCGACCAAATATACCTTCTTGGCTACAGGGCCGCGCAAAAGATGCGCCGCGAGGATAGCACCGTCCTGCGATCGCCCTTTTATTTTACTCCGTTCGCTCTTTCGTTCGTTCCATCCCATCCCCTTACCCGCAACCCTTCGCCCAGCGGCGTGTATACCCTCGCGCGAGCGCGTCTTCTTGTTCCTCCTCTCCTGTCTATACACGCTTTGTTCGAGGCTGCGTATCTTGCTTTCGTGCCAGCAGCAGGAGCTATTGTTCATCGCGTAGAAAATCGAACGACCCGTTCAGGTTGCGTCGTTAGCGGGGACGTTGGTACGTTTCACGGAGGTGTCTCCGTTTCTACGGGTGACTCGCCGCCACCCTTAACGAGGGCTGGACAGATAGGGACTGAATACGTACGACACCGAAAACGAATTACGCGACCCCAACGTTTCTGGAATATGGCGGAAGCACAGGTGTGGAATTCCGTCGTAATCGAAAAAGTCGAAAAATGGAAAGTGCGAAGTGGACGATTATGTTGCATAGGCATTGTTTCCGTCGTTTCATTGGTCTCGGCAGTGGAAGAATGATTTTCAAATTATACCGCGCGGTGGCTGACGGCGTTCGATTGTGGATACGTTTCCACGAAGTATCGAACTATAATTCCAATTATTAACACCGACCTCGCGTCAGCTGGAACGATGCTGCCTCTCAGCTTTCACGAGCGAACAGAGGGCCGCTGGGAACGGTGTCGGCCGAATAGCCGTCGACCCGTCAAGCCCGTCAACAAGACGAGACCTTGCGATCCGACAAATCCTTTTTTCCCCTCGCCATCGTCCGCGCGCCTCCCACGAATCGTCCCACGGTCGCCAATATTTGCGGAAACGAAAAGGAACGGTAAACAGTACGATACACCACGTTTCGCTCTGTCCACCGACCAGTCGAACGGGCAACGAAGACGTCCAGCATCCGGTTAAGTGCGCCAACTTGGACACGATCGACGCCGAACTGACAGAAATACGCTTCATTAGTTGGAAGGAGTTTTAATTACGCCCCGCCGTTCGTGCGCCCGCGACGCGACGTTTGCCTAGCTAAACCCACGTTCTTCGGATTTTTTTTCTCTTCAGAAGCGCAGGTCATTGTTCGCTTGTAAAACTCTTCGAACAATAATATCACGGAGAAATACACGTTTCGGTGGAAACGCGCACGTGGTTTTATTGTATTTCGTACTGAAGGCGTGATCTACAGGAAGATAAATCTCGTCATGAAACGATAGGAAAAGCTGGGAGTCTAGGTAATTAAGTTCCGCATGAACATTTCCGTCGTTTCGCCCGCAACAACATAATAATACCAGCGAGCAAAAACGAGCAGCAAAGAAAACACCGGCAAGGAAACTGGGAAACACAGAATTACTGTATGAAATAGTGCCTGATAATGATCGAGACAAGGCAACGTCAGCTACAAAAGATCCTTGACTAATCGGCACAGGAGCTCGAACAGCACCAGATACAAGGATTAGACGCGCGTTTAAGAATGTGGACGTGGTCGGGGGCACTGTAAGAACCGCGACTCCTTTCAATTACACCGGCGGAATCGGCATTCCGTGGACGGGCTTCTGCCGTATCGTCGGGCTGGGATTTAAAAATCAGCTGGAACTTGGGTAAGCCAACCGATAATAGCTGGCATTCCTCTGAAAATCGCGCGGCTCTTTCGCCGGCCATAAAGACGGCGCTCGAAAGAAAATGAAGGAAAAAACAAAAATGAAAAAGCAGCTGGTGACGACGCGCCGCGCGACGATACCTCGAAGATTTTAACTAGTCCCCGTTGACACGTGTCAATAAACATTCTACGTTATTACGCGTTGATAAAGTGATTCCTCTGGCCGCTCCGATACGGATGGATCTGAAAACGCGCGGCGAAGTACCGTTCTCTTGCAAGAATGTTGATCCCGCGGAAAGAAGTGGACCGAATGTTGCAAGGAATGATTATTATTATACGCGAGCAGCCCTGGTGGCGGATAAATTATGTTAACTTTTTATATGTTCATTCATTGCAAAGTTATTCAAAACTCTTTGACAGGGGGCGTCGGTCTGTTTTGCAATTAGCCGGGGCTGTTTGGCGCTATACGAGTAATTTCAGCTGGATAATGACGCGAGGTTGCCTCGAATAATTTCGAAAGTGAAGTATGGTAATAGCGTTGATAAAGAAAGTTATCGGGTTGGTAATCAAAACGCGAGTGTAACGACAGGGTAGTTTAATCGAACCGACGGAACAACGCCGTTCACAGGAATATTATTGATTCGAAAGGTTTTAAATTCTTTTTCTTTTTTCTTCTCTTCCCACTCTTCTTTTACTCGGTCCCTTCCAGGCCGGTTGGTTCCGGTCCGGCCTGTCGTTCGACCTCGATCGCTTTTTTCACCGATCCGACCAATTTCTTGACACATGTTCGGCCGTGCAACGCTGAATCACGGGGAGCAGCTTTTTATGGGAAAGCCGCGAGGGCAGTTTAAAAGTCAGCGAGCTAGCTACTTTCACCCGGTTCGCGTTGAAAAACAGCCGCGGCCGGAATTTTTTTGGGAATTAACCAGAGCAAAAGTCAGCATACGTCTCGGGATTACGACGTGCCGTGAGTAAAATCTACGCTGGATCAAAACATTAGCCTTTCTTCTGGTCCCCCGTACTCCGCAAGAACCAAATCGCGGAATAACAAGTTGGTACACCTGCCATTCGGACCAGGCGGTTCGTGTAACTTTTTGCCGAACCATTTCGCCCGACCACCGGTACCCTCCGTCTCGTCTATTAAATCCATCACGCGGATCCCATTTTCGTAAACGACTCGAACCTGCCGTGCCTCGCGCGTATCGCCTAGCCTTGTTTCCACCATTCTCGCCGATCGGGAACACGTTTAACACGCATTTGCGTATTCGCGTCTCGCGTTCGCCTCCTTCGATCTGAAACGACGAGGCGGGTCGAGATCGACGTGACGGTGCTACTCCAGTTTCCGCCCGATGGACCCGCCGCCGATCCGATGACTTTTCGGGAACGTCACTCCAAATCCCGTGGAGCCTCGGCACTTTGTAGTGACGAAGCGAGGCACGGCGAGTACATCACCTTCGCGTGTTTACCTCTTCGGTAACCGGTTCTTTCCTCCCCCTTGCTTTCTCGTGCCGACTATCGTATCGTCTCCCTTCCCATCGACTGCTTATACCTGTGTACATGCCTGCGTAGAACCCACCTTCCTTCTCGGTTCCTCCTACACTTTTTTCCACCACTCCTCGCCGCGTGCCGTTTTCGCCCCGTTTCCTCGCCCTCCCCCTTGCCCACGTTTCGCCGGAGAATTTTCGTTCCTCGTCCATCCACCTCTGTCCTCTTTTGTTCTCCCCGTGGTGCCGCAGTATTCAAATGACCTCTAGTGATGAATACGCCCGTCTCACTCGGACCGCCGGTAATTGCATCTATTTCTGTCTTTATTTCTGCCCGCGGCCCGTACCGCTTCGAACGTGCACGAACGCTCATACGCATCGCACGGCGAGCACGCACTCTCGGGTCGGTATTTTTCTTGCCGCTACTCCTCTTCCTTTTCTTTTCCCCATTTTTTCTTTTTTTCTTTTCGTACCGCTTTTCTCTGTTTATCGCGTGCGCGTAAGAGCGATACGCATGCGCACGTATAGGTACTTACCATGGTACTCTCCGCGCTTCTTGTCTCGAAAGATTTCGTAAGAAGCGTGGATAAATTGCGCTGGAAGCGAGTCAAAAGTATGGCCGGTTCGTAGCGAGATACGGCTGTTTATACATCGAGCATATGACACGCGTAAAGATACAGTTTAGCTTGGTAATCGGGGAAGAAGAGTTTACTCGCCATTTGATTGTCAGTGTTTTTGTGACACATAATTTACCTCACTCATCAACATCAAATGAGCGATCGTTTGTGTTAAAAATTTGTCGTACGGTTGTCGTTGAATGGTCCAGTCGATTTTATTTTTTTGGATTACGTATTGAAGATTTTATTGAAATTGCTACAAGATTCATTTGCAATTTGTAGAACTATTAAGGAATCGAACAGTTTATATTAAATAATGATTTTCAACAAAATATGCTTCACGAGGTATGTACTTTGTGACGCAATACTGCCATTGGCCACTGCGTTAGCAGCAAGACATCGATCAGAGGCAGAGCGATTAAGCGAATTTGTGTAATAAGGGTACAATTATGCTAATGAATATCTCCAACCTCAATGCGGAAGGTCCTTGATGACATATTGGATAGTATCGTCGTCATGGCTCGAATCTTTTTACCAGCGTGATATTTGCTGCTTGCCGAGGGCTCGTGCTGCACCACGAACCTGACTCGACAGATTTTCGCCAACTGTCTCGTCGACAAATTTTTAGTCGGCTGTAACTCATCGTTATCCCCGTCAGAACCTCTAGAAACGCGAATAGAGGACAATGTTTTGCACTATGTGGTTTAAAACAGATTTGCTCCATAGGTACGTATACCTTGCCTGAAGAAATATGTACACGTGTGTGCAGCGTGTACGTACGTGACTAATGCTGACGAATTACCTTACGAAAAGCGTATATAACTCGTACTCCGGAGTAGAAGTATGTATAGTCAAATTCATCACCCAGTGCATTTATCTGCGAATTTATATACCGTACGCGAGAAATTAAACGCGATGTTAAAAGCATTTACTTGGCGAAGGAAATTTCAAGGCACGATGGAAGTAACAAATAGGCGAATTTTATGTTTCTTTATTATTGGATCGCGAAGGAAATTTTTGTCTTACGATCGCCGTTGCAAGCGGCTTGTGGTCACGGCTTTCCCGTTTCTTCCACAGAGAAACGACTGAATGACGTTCGGTAATTAAATAAATTTACAGTGAAAAGTTAAGGCGCTGCGAAAAAGTATTTGACGAATTTGCCAACCTCTGACATCGTTCACTGTCCACTATCACGGATCAAATGAAAGTCGTTAGATATTATGGTAGCGTTTCGTAAGTGTATCGTGCCTCGCAAGCAGTCGCATTGTACCGCGAATTTGCAGCATCACTTTTAGAACGAAGTGTACCACGCGTACTTGCGAACGTGCACGGGTAGCTACGGGGCAAACAGCAATCATACCCATAAAGTTCTCTCGTGATCCCTTCGTGCCAGAGCCTCGCATGCTGAATAACAGCAACTATTAGTGGACCGTCGGTCATTACAATCTGTCAGTCGAAAGTACAGTCGTATAAGTGCCTGCCGGTAACCTTGGTGCATGAAACTATTGGCCGGCTCGTATAAACTTTTATCTCTTGTTCTCGTGTGCAGTTGCAAATAGCTCGGTCAAGGGGGACGATTATCTCGGCTTTCCAAGGAAAATTGGCTCGGGACAACTTGTTAAATCATAGTTACACCGGGCTGATGACACGAATTCATCGTCACCCTGTGAGAATAAAGTTTCTCCATAAAAATTCATTCTCCTCCTAGCATCTGAAACGCTATTGTCCCGACGAGCTACCGTTGTTTCGCGTAGTGACACTTTACCAATCTGCGGTTGCTTATTCAAAACCGTCATTTTACAAACTCAATAATTTATTGGCAACTTTGCAGTAGGTCATTTTGCACATACACCGCAGGATCAAGGCACTTGACCTTTGAACATTAAGTTCCCTCGAAACGGGCATCAGCGCGCGCGCAAACTTTTATTGTCTTTCTCGGTAAATGACATAGACGTTTCGATGGGTCAGCATAAGAAACGAGCCGCGACAATTTCCAACGAATCAGTTTTGCGCCAGGAACCGCTGACTCAACGCCTCGCTGGTAGAGGTGTCTCCGTGTGTCTAGCCCGAGTTCGCCCACATAAGACCCGGTTCTTTGCCCGCTGCCTAGATGTACAATTGCTCGGGAACGTGCCACAACGATCGGCGATTAGGCAACGGCCGCCGTTTTATAATTGTTCTCGGGGCATATCCATCGGCTGGGCGCGGAGTTTCGACACACGCGTCGGCTAGTTGTAGAATTTATGTATCCCACGATTAGTTCACGCAACGGGATAATAAATCGCGGTACAATTTTGCTGAAAAGAAACTCGGTAGAATTCAAGGGCTGCGAGAGCTACCATTATTGCTATTATTTTTAATCGCGGTCTCATTATTACGGAGCACAGTATAATATGAATCGTATTCAAACAGTGATATATGTATACACCAAACGGGCGAGAAAGTATTTCTAATTAGTTCTCCGGTTGTGTAATCTGTTTAGGGGGCATCATACGAATTAGTTTAAAACTTTGCCGTTACAGGACGATACCAGTAAACGTACTCTATATGTTATAGAAAAGAACAATTTTAACGACTCGATCTACCCGCTGACTTTTCCACTGTCGGAGGATTTTTTATTTTCGAGTCACTTGGACTTTGCCGATGAAAGGGTTTCCTGATAAGTCTTATCCATTTTTCTTATTTCCACCGCGTAGCCCATTCGCAATGGAAATATTACAAAATTCAACTCGCCGCCTATCGTACACCCCGCGAAATCCCTGCATTTCCATTCCGTACTTTCCACGCCATTCGCATAACCGCGGCAAGGCAATACACGCGTACGTTACACCGCCATGCTTCATCCATCGTTCGACGTCGTTCGCGAAGCTTCGTCACGAACCGCCCGTCCGTACTTAACAACCCCTCATTTTTCATCGCGTCGCGCATCGTTTCTAAACGCGCCAGAGATGTTCCTGCGGCCCGTACAATTAACAACGGACAATAACAACGACAGTAACTTCTCAACGTTATGCCGCACGCGCCCAATATAAAAGTGAAGGATAGAAGCGCAACTCTTCGACGGCTCGTAAAGACCCGACCTCTCCGAACCAAACCGGCGATACTATAAAACCAGGGGCCAGCCGATATCGTTCCGCTTCTCCCTGTTTACGTTTCCTACATTCCTGTACCGTGGCGGATCTAAAAGGTATGCGCAACTCGGGGACGGAGGGCGCGTGTACACGCGGCACTCTACCACAGTCGCGAAATATATATGGGCGAGCGATACGTGATATAAAGTGGTAATGTCGCGGCCATCGTAAAACATAGCTGATTGGGCCGGTTCGGCCGCGCCTTATCGCCGCTTGTGCCCGGCATTACATCCACCGTGCAACACCCTTTTTGCCGTTGCTGTACCCCACGGGTTTCACCGCGTTTCTGCGGGGAACGGATTTAAGTTCGCGTCCCTCTGCGTCGTGTCTCGGTTTCGTGTACGATTCAGCCTCTCGCCGGAAGATCTGGCATAGAAGACGCGCGGCTGGTACCCAGCCAGTGTCGTCGAGACGTTGCTGCTGTTGCTGCTGCCGCAGTTGGATTTGTGGTCACGATACCCTGAACGGTATTATCAGAAGCACGGCAAATCGTGAGCTTGCACTACTGAGAACGCGTGACGGCATTACGTACGGTTCGAGCAGAGGGTCCGGGTGTTTTGTTTCTTGGTATTGTTTCGACCGGATCTCGGGGAGAATAATTTCTTGGTCCGTGTAGTTTTGTTCATTATTCTTTATCGGGGATAAGATTATTTGTTTTTGAAATTGTGCGACGGTTTTCTCTTCAAATATTTGCGGGTATCGTTTAAAGGATTGGACATAAGTAACAATATTTCGATTGGCATTGAATAATTTATCGTAGGAATCTCGAATTTGCAGATAGGTTTCTGTTATTTTAATGTGTATATTGCGTGAACTTCCAACGACTTTTATACTATTTCCATATTGCCTATACAATTATTATAATTGCTCCCCATGCGATTCGAAGGAAAACTTAAAACTCGAAAGAGATTGTATTTTTATAGTTTCACTAGAAAATGTTAAAACATGCTAGCGGCTTGTGAGCCTGTACTCTATCGGTTTCGCAGTTCATGTTACATTTATGAAATCATTTTCCAATCGTTACATAATAAGGCATTTAAACGTTCGAAGACGGTGTATAGTGAATATTTCATAAAACATTCTACTATCAACTTAGGTTCGTGAAATTGTATCTGACAATGGCACACTTGTCAGTGCGCTTCAACGTCGAATAGTTTTTCCACATACCGTATTCCAATGCAACAATGCTTTACAATGGCGCAATAGTTTAACGCGTTACTGTTGCTTTTCAAACGCAATCGGAAAATAACTGTCCGGGGGTAACGAAGCTGTCTGTTCGACCATAGGCAGCGCGTGGGCGTCCTTGCCTTTCAATAATGTTTCACGCCAGTGCCATTAACTTTTAACGGAGTTTGCTTTCTAACGCATTGTGGCCCGTCTCCTCGCACTGGGATACACATTCGGATGGCCGTTCGTTTCGTCTACATTCGTTACCCTACTTCTATCTGGTTTTACGAACAGTTGCAATGTACACGCCCCTTCGAATCTTCTCTTCAGGGTGGAAATAAGACATTAATCCCCGTGCTGCCTAGTTCAAATAATTTCGACTGGGCGGGGCTCAATATTCTACATTCTTGAAACCGAAAACGAGGCTACAGGCACGAAGATTTATTGAACCCATAGAACCAAGACGAGCCCACGTCGAGATTTCTTCACGTCCATATACATATCAATATTTAATCACGATAAAACACGTCGCCAAGATAATAAATTACTTGAACGTCTGTAACCTTTCCATAATTCCCTTATTATTTCCGTCGTAATAATAAAAAAAAATCACCGAGGATGCAATGAAAATTCTAACCCGATTACAAATTTATTTCTTGAATACTGTTAATATCATTAAAATAATGACAAAACGATGCGATTAATAAGTGCATTGTGAGTATTCCAAAAAAATATGTACACAGCAATAGAAATTAAATATTTCAACCATTAACGATAAAAGAAATATCTCGCCGGCTTTCTATAAACCCCTAGATATTCGATTGAACGAAAAAAAAGTAAAAGAAACTCGGCCCTACCGGAAGTCAAGCCTCGCCCAACCCAGATATCAATTCTGTCCACGAAATGTCAAGGTGACCGAATCTTCAGAAGATGACTCTTCCTTTATCGTCCTGCCCGCCCACACAATCTATTCCCGGCTACGATAGATCGAACATGACGAATATCGGTGGCCGGTACGCGATTTACGTCGCAGTTCACGAGAATAATGTGACCGGCTACACCTGGACGATAAACCGTCTGTGTGTAATTCGATTATCTGCAACGGTTATTGCATCGGTGGTGTGCAGCCAATCGGCTCTGGGCACCACCAATGGTCCTTATCGAAGGGGCTATCGACGTTTCCAACCGTATGTTCAGCACAAATATCGCGAATCGTTGGTCGCGTTGCCGATAGCGCGACGCTTACCTCGCTTCGTGGCGTAAATCGTTCGAATCGCGTACCCCAGGTAAACAAGATTCAGTGGAAATCGAGCATTACGCGATCGCGATCTGGTAACGCGAATCGAGATTATCGTTACCGTTTTTTGCTTGGTCTTTGAGTCGCTTAGACGGCGAACTTGGGCTTGAATCCGATTTGAGGAAGCTTGAAATAGGGCGTGATATCGATGTTTAATAAAACTCAAATTTATTTCGATATACGGATGGAACGGAGAAAAAGAATTCAAAGAGTTCAGCTTCATTGGGGTTATTGTACATTTATTGAACGATGGAAAAGAACGCAGAATCATCGATTGATTTCGCTGTTTGCTTTTTAACTCGCTCCGCTCAGCTCCGGGAGCGTGTCTGTTATTAGTACAGCAGAAGGTCTAACGCGATGTGAGAAAATACATATTTTGTAACTCGATGATCCGCGAACGATGGCCGTTGCCGTTTCTATTCGTGACGGTGAACAAATTTGTATTAACGGCGATAGTCACGATAGGGAACGAGGAAAGAATTCGTTTGAACGATTTAATTGAATGCTTCGTTCCGGAATTTTTGTTTGTGTAAAACGCGAAAATGAGTTGTCAAGAGAATTTAAGGCGCCTTATCTGAAACTGGAGGCAGGTAGGTAGTTAATGACGTTACACCAGAAGTTGTTTGCTCTTGCTGCTAATTCAGAGTTCGGTCTATCGTTACCATGCGCATGTCGAAAAGCTACGGCAAACAGAACTCGTTCCTTCGAGATACAGCTGTGAGCGTGACATTTCGAATTATCAAGTTCAGCCAAATAGAGACAGTAAGCCGGGTTCCCTCTAACTCGATTCTGTTAGGTATGTACCTCCGGCACGCAACGCTGTTCTTCAAACAATATTGCTCTAGAAATGCTACGGTCTCCTACATTCCCCGAGACAAGTCCACACAGCGAATCTTATCAGGCAAATGCTAATATAAAAGTCACCTATTAAACATAAATTTCGCGTTATCGCGGCGAACTCTTTACTCGCTGTACAACCGTGCAACAAGATTTATTTACGATCACCGAATTATTCGAAACTTTAAGCACAATGTGATCCGCAGTGTTCTCCTTGTAAGCTCGTTGAAAAGTAAAAATGATCATTCGGAGTGTATTAATATTCTTCTCGGCAACGCCGCCAGATGAAAACGGCTACTTCGTGTGTTAACAACTTCTTCCCACAAATTCCCGGTGCTTCAGAACTATGCTTTCAACAGTGGCGAGCATCGAACGTTACGAGAACACGAATATAAAAGAATCCAAATTACTGTGCCATTTTTGAGTAGTCGCAAAGAAAGAACAGCTCTCCAAAGAATTAAGCCAAGTATTAATTACAACGAGCTGTTCAATCATTTCCGCGCGGACGCAAAAAAATTCGCCACATCAATTTCCACCGCCACTTTGCCCATCCTAATTTCCGCGGACAGTGGGGGCTTCGCCGCGAATCGAGGGGCGACACAGAAAATCGAGTAGCCGCGTGTACGGGCATAGGCGAACACCGAAGGTAATTTAAAAATCAGAATTACGAGCATAGCGCCGCTCGTAACCCCCCGAGCATGGAATGTCAACGGTAACTATCGTCGTATGTAGGAATAATATCGACTTCTTTACGGTTCGTTGTAACAGTACAAGGGTCCCGTGCGGTTTGTTACCCGCCGTGAATCGCTGAGAGAATGTCGGGCCCCGGACCCGTCCTGCATATAGCCTACGCACCGTGCCAGATGGAGAAAACAAACAGTCCGATCGCTTAACTGTTGCTGTCTAAAGTGACTTTCGACGGGGCACGGCCGAGTCACGTGTTCAAATATTGTGTAAGGGGATTGTTCGTAGAACGGGGCCACGGACAGCTCGCATACGAGGGTGTCGGGGGTGTATAATAATTCCAATGAAGTGAGTCGGTCATTCCTTTGGAACATTTCGACAGGCACGTTTGTTCCATTCCTTCATTAATCTAACGTTAATATTGGCCGTCGGTGATACGTGGCTGGTAGTTCATGTTTGTAGATCTCGTTAGGAAGATGTTCTATTAAAGCGCCGCTCTTGTACAAGAGATTTGTCCGTCTCTTTGTTTTTTTTTTTTTTTTTTTTTTGTCAGGTTTCTACTGGCAACGTTTAGAAACGACGGTGTTAATGCGAAGTTTGTTTGACGCATTCGGTTATGTCATTACTCGAAACGCAGGCTTGGCGTGCACCGATATTTTCCAAATGAACTCGTTTCGAACAACTTCGCCATTAAATGTAGTGCTCCGAAATTTCTCTCAAAGGATCGAAATGAGTATTCATCTGAATTTGGTTTCAAAAAAGGCAACAAGAATTTTTTCCCCCTGAAATGTTATCTACAATTCTTGCAACCTCTTCTTTATCTATTTCCTTTCGGGCGGAACACAAATTGACCAAACTTCCAATGAACCCTCCCGATGAAGTGATATTGTCACGAAATCGTCGTTCGGTGCATGCAGCGCGACATATAGCGATCGTTTCACGCTAATTTGTTCGGGGAAGCATGGTACGCGAGGCAAACGTTTAGTAAAGCGAGTGTTTACACCGATTCACTAACCTGGACAACAGTTATTCATTGAAATATTTCGTTGGTGGGGATTGTTTGAATAATCCGATCCGGACGCTTTGCTTACAGCTTGTTAAGCTTGGCGATGCCGATTACGATCCGCGTGGTAGTGAAAAAAGTGCATACGTAGCGGGGATACGTATGTAATCCGGAGTGGTTACTTCGGCATGAGCGATACGTGAGGCTCATAAAAACATAACGTCAACTCATTCATGGCTTTCGTTGAATTCGCAGCCCAAACAGCCGAATGCACGCTTGCCATTCATCGGGGCCACTCCGTTCGCTTTACGATTTTGCTCGTTTGTATACTCTAAACAAAATATTCATAAACAACAAAGTTCGACGGCCGATTTAAGACATTGGACGGTGCGATCTGCGTAATTTTCCCGGTGGTTTGAAGTCTTTGCGATACAATTTCTTACTGGAAAAGGTGCAAAGGTGCAAAACACGGAAAAATTACACATATTGCATTAATATTTTAGTCTGGAGATTTTTGATTAAAGTAAAATTGAATCGGTGTATTGTATGTTTCGCCAATTGATATACGTGCAAATGTTACGTAAGTAACATTTTCCAATGACAGTTTAATTTGAGTGTAGTATATGGCCAATATTATTATTGTCGCATTGAACAAAGACATATCGAACTTTCATCGATTTCCAACTCCGATTTATTAGCTAAAATCGCCGGAGAATATTTTTACTCGCCCAACTATTTGATGGACAAACCGATTAGATGTAACATTTTATTCGTGGTTCGTTTTGTTATCGCAGTTTCGTATTATTCGCGAAAAAAATATATCTTGCTCGCCGCCTTCCATTTCAGAAGTCCACCTTCGTCCCGTCGATTTGTATCGTCGGAAAAGTAATTACATGGACACGAGCACCCGCATAACAATAATATCTCCGATCGAGCGATTCAATGTGAAGAGCACAGTAGCCCCTGAATAGTAATTTGCATGACTGCATCAGTCTCGCGTTATTACCCTATCGAGTTACGTATCCCCATACAATGTGGCCGTCTCGAACAGTACGGGTCAGGAATTCATGGTTCGGGATTAAAATTGCAAATCACATACGAGGGTGTTGACAAGAGTGTCCCAGCTTTTTCGTGTTCCCTTTCCTCTTCGGTATTCCTCTATTCGCGACAGTTCCCGGAAACCGTGCTCGCCGTCGCCGTAACGTTTGCCCGGAATTAAATCCATTTCCCGACAAACGGATGATACAATCGGCCGAAACATTTTCGGAAATGGACTAGTCGTCTGGACGTTATTAAACGATGCTCCGTTCGCTGCAGCGAATTGAATTCGCGGGACTGGGGATAAATACAGACGTTTCCCTTGTTAAGCAAATCCATCCGAAACACCGATCGGGGCTTGGAACGTTAAACTTGAAATGTAAATTTACTTTGCTTCCCCGTAAATGTTACACCGGGAACCTGATGACTTTTACCTCGAACTGTGAAACTTGTGCGCAAGTCTAAATGATATCCGTGGTATTCCAACTCTGAACTTGCCTAAATTGTCGGAAAATTCATATTTCGTACAAGGTAGCGCGAAAATGTTATACCACGCTACAATAATACCCAAGGAAAACATTGCCCCCTTAAAGAATACGATATTTCCCTAAAATTTCCTACTTCGCCAGAAGCAATTTGTTTCATAAGACACTTCAACTTAAACGCCTTTATGTCGCTTAAGACCAAGAAACGCTGGCACTGCTACGTACAACGAAACTCATGCAAGCAAGTACGCTGTTCTTCTTCTGGTTCGAGGAACCACGGTTTTGCACGTGCAAACTACTCGCAGTTTCGCACGTTGCCAGCGAGTTTTCAGCCGGGAACTTTTAGCGAGCGTCGACTAATCATCGAACACTGTAGTCGCGGACTTTGACAGTCGGTTGTATTGTTGGGTCCGCGGAGAACGATAATTACCCGGTCCGTAACGATCGGCACAAGTCGAGCATTATCGTTCCAGCACGGATTTTCGCTTCTCCGCTTTTCTATCACCTCGTCGTTCTTGACGCGAACAACTCTTACAGCCTCCTTTCTTTTCCTTTTTTTTTCTTCTTTCTTTTCGGTTTCCGTTGCCACACGGAATCGTCCCGAGCTGCTAGTTTGCGTGGCGCTTCTCACCTTGGCGCGAAGGCGTTCTCGGAAAAACGTCGAGATTGACGACCGCGAAGATCATTTTGTACGGCACAAGAATACTGAATATTTTGCAAATACCGGGGGCAATCTTGCTGTTCGATTTATCGCCGAGGAATAATTCAGCAGCCACTCCGGCATTTCGTGATTGACAGAGTCTCAACCGTGATCGTTTGGAGAAACCTTTGAGGCCATAAAGAGGATATTCATGAGCTTCTTGAGAGCGAGGGATATACATCCGAGTTTTTGCCACCGTACTCCTTTCTAAACGGAGAAAATCGCTTTCTTTGGAACGATATCGCCGTTAAATTGCGATCGTTCATATCGCTGCTTCTCGTATGGAATACGTTCGGTGCAAATATGCCGCACGCCTTGTTACAGGAAAATCGGAATATTATTGCCGTTTGTTGTTACCCCTTTTCTCCTGTCGGGCCTCGAGGGTGAAATACTATTCTAATTGGTTAATAAATCGAACTATATTACACGTCGGAATTTCAACATCAGTTGCACTATTTTACTGGAAACATTTTTGTTTATTCCCAAGTACGTGTTCACTTGTCAAATAACGCAGGAAAGCAATTTCGCTGATTAAGTCCCACCAAGATAACGTAGTATGCGTTGTTAAAAAAGCGTTACATGCAATAATGGCAACTGCAAAGTGCTAATTAACGATGTACCCTCGAGCGCAGGGGTGACGACAGGCGAAGACGATCCGGTTCCCATGATCGATCATGTTTATTCGCGCCGGGTATTCCGGGCAACGTTCGAACCATATGAAAAAGAGTCGAGGAAACGAAGCATGGAACAAGCGAAGCCAACCAGCCATTGCCGATCGCACCAGCCATTACCAACAGGAGTTTCGACCATCTGTCTGTGATAAAACAGTACATTGGCAGGTATCTGCCCGTTGCTATTCACCGCAGGAGACACGTATACGTATAAGTATTCGCGTAACAGCAAATCAGCTGTTGCGGAAAGAAGAGCAGAGTTTGCTGAGTCAATTTACAAAATGGGTTGCGGCGAGATATATTCTGTGAATCGCCACTATTGAACACCTTGATTGATCTCAAGTAGATGGGACTGAATGTTGGTCAACGCTGATCGTCGATAAACAAATTTTTTACGTCTCTTTTATCGATACACGCGACAATTGTTTTTTTTTTTAAATTAAGAAATTGAATTCAGAGGTGTAGCATTAAAATGCCCACCATAAACCATTAAATTTCTAATTTCCCACAATTCTACGCTTCGCTTTGTATGCAACAGTATCTCTGTATAGTCAATTACGAAATATCTAAATCGACAATCGACGATCTCTGACGACAACTTTAACATGGCGAGAATTAACAAGCATCAACTAT
This sequence comes from Nomada fucata, assembly GCA_948146005.1. Classification (NCBI taxonomy): domain Eukaryota; kingdom Metazoa; phylum Arthropoda; class Insecta; order Hymenoptera; family Apidae; genus Nomada; species Nomada fucata. Next base: position 7,067,982 of record OX411275.1, on the reverse strand, counting down.
CAAATACAATACTATCAAAAAAGAAAGAGGAATCGAATCAAATTACAGACCCGGCCATTTGACAACGAACCCAATAAACACCAAAGCAATTTCGTCGTGAAATTCACAGCCGTACATACGTAGCCCTATCACTGGAATCCCCATGAAATTAAATCGATTCGAGCGTGCAGCAAGACAAATGCAGCCACGAAGCGCACACTTCCGTCTCACGGCGTTGGAGAACAGTGAAATCGTGGAATTCGAGTCGCGAGTGCAGATAGTCGTCCTTTGAACGATCGATCGTGATTGTAAATCAAGCGGGGGGGGGGGGGGACAGTATTACGGGTTACCAGGATTCCCGATCCGTTTGGGGCACGCGATTGGTAGAGGAGTCACGTGGAACGAGGTCGATTCGGTGAGTTCAATAAATTATCGCCGTCCGGGGCGAACAGTGCGCGAAACGGCGCGGATAATTTAAGGATTACGGCGAAGGCTATGAATCAGGGAAATCTTGAACGGGCGGCGAATGGGCATCGTAAAAGTTTCCATCCGACCAAAATGCGTTTAAGCTAGCTTTACGATTCGCGCTGCTCTGTATTAGACGCCTACAGGGAAATTTTTTCAATTCCTGCCTGGCGAAGTCTCTGGCGAAACAGTTTTCTGCTCGCCGAGTGAAAGGCGCGTTTGAAGTTAGTGGAGAGATTTGACGAAGGTAGCGATTTTACGGACGGTTAATGGAATTTTTCGTTCCGAAATAATAGTTTCGAAAATTCGTCCCGTAGTAACGTTTGTAGAATGGTGTTGGGATATTTAAGAAGCTTGTGAGAATTAATCAATTTTAGGGACTTTTTTGGATCGTTTCTAAAGCGACGTATTGAAGCTTGCCCCCATGCACTGAACCGATGCACATTTTGAAACCGACGCGCTATCTATCGTAAACGTAGTACTCCAGTATTTACTTTCGCCCGTTATTTTTATATTTCTGTTATCAATTATCACCTTCGATCCCTCACTGGAGAACGTACTCGTGTTTAACTTGTCGATATCTTCAATAATCAATAGTCTCGAAGCGTAGCCATGAAGCTCGATATTTGCTTCTTACCAGTGTCCATGGGTATAATTTTGTAATCACAGTTTTCTAAGAAATCGAAAAATACGGATTCAAGGAAAGAAAAAAGACCACTCACCGGTTGTCGCATCGTCCATCTTCATCCGTGGTCTTCTCCAAATATCCTCCTCGATGTTTCGTATCCCCATCCGATTCAATTCGTGGCTGCATGAAATGGACGGGCGGGGATATCCTTCTTTTTGATCGCGGCAGCGTCCTCGAGGATAAATTGCCCGTTTGTTGCGTACGAATAGACAATAGGGCCAGAGGCGTGGAACGTGTGTCGCGAGTAAAACGCCAGAAAATTGCTCCCTCGGGGTGGCATTAAACTCGCCTCGGCAAGAAAACGCTAGACAGGGCGCGTCGTTTGCCGTGTAATTTGTTTATGCGATCGAGGACAACCGGACCCCCAAGGAGCAATTAAAGAATTACGTCGTCCGTTTATGGGATATTCATTCTAAACAATCTGGAGTTTGAGAATTCTCAGAGTCGACTCAGGCGGCGACCACAAAATGGCATGTAAAAAGATTTACAGAAACGCGCATTGCAACTGAACTGTTGAAAAATGACTACGAAGAACATATCGAAAGGGAAAATGGCTTGAATTATAGAGAAGTTATTATATGTATTAAAAAAAAAAATTTTACTAGCGGCAAACATTGTAACAAATTTGAACACCTGGTAGAACAAAGTTTAAGACACGATTTTTAGTTTAGCAAGATTCGTTATCGCTGGCAACAGTTTGAGAAATTTCGTTCAGTTGTAATTGCTATAATTTCATTAATCACGGAGCCCCCTCGCTGTTACGACCAAACGGTGTCGTCGTGGTACCTGAAACAAGCCTCAAGTATAGTACGTTCCAAAATAGGTCGCTTCCCCTCAGAACCATACGATTAAAATAAGTTCAGCAGCTTGCAGCTTAATTACAACGCGAGCCATAAAAGCGTTCTGTATCGGGTTCGTTTACGCCCAAAAAGAATACCGCGCTGGCAATAATACCCTGCAATTACTCGATTCCATCCGAAAAATTGCACCGTTATAAGATTATTTTCGAAAATTACGATTTCCTGAATGGTCGCGTACGTTCCCAATTACGTTCCGCGCGAAATACCAAGAGAAACACATTCATGATCCAGATAAGACAGTGGTTCCCAAACACTCGAAATTTCTGGCCAACCCTATAAATGGAATGCACCGATTTTTAATACAAATCTGAATAAACCGTGCCCTGCACGTAACTCTGAGAACCAATTTTTTTTACCTCGTTCAAAAGCCAACAATTAAGCCGCAAAGGATATCCGACGAAACATTAATCCAATTAAACGATTCATCTCGTGCCCTCTACTGTCTCGATAAAATAAGTTCAGAATAAGGAAACATTCGAAGGAAATATCTGGCAATTGCATTTACCCCGAAAACTTGCATACACGCCCATGTCAGAGGGAACAGTTTCGTCTCCCTCGAAAATTTCGTACCGCGCCGCCGCGACTTTGGGAACCAATGAGATAAGGGATGCGTTCGACTAACAAATTTCGAGATACTCGCCACGGAAACAAAATCGACCCGTTTCACCAAACTTTCGACTGTCCCAGAGCAATCCCAAGTATCCGGGATACGTTCCATACGTAAGACCACCACAATTATTCGAGATCCCTGATTAAAATGAAAATCCCGAGGGTTACGTCGCTTCTCGCATCCCCGTTTGGACCTTTCGAACGCGAAGCCGCGGCATCTGCCGGCCTCCAGGATAATTATTTACGTCAGATAGGATCTCGACTGGGGTTCCGCGGCTGGAAACAAAAGAATCCAACGAAGGGATGGATAGAAAGGGAAGGGCCGCGGGGGAAGGAGAGAAATTCCGAGGACAGGGTTTGCTGCGCCGCGTTTCACGTTTCCCTGTGGACGACAACCGACCACAACGAGGACCTTGGCTCGCCAAGGGTCCTGCCTAAGGATCCTGAGAACCTAGCTGTTCGACAGACATGCTTCTTTTTTTCTCCGCCGATACGGTTAACAGATATGAGACAATGGCCACGAATTTTCTACGACGTTGAACCCGAACCCGACGAGGACTTTTATGGCTCGCGTCGATCGTTATTCTGGCCCCTGATAATAGGCTCTGCTAGATACACATTAAGCCTGAAATATATTTCGCGTCCGTTTCACGTATGCACGTTGTATGATGCATTCGCGCAACGAACATCATGGGGCCATCGTACACCTGCGCAATATTATCGTACCGCGTTTCAATGAAATATCAGCCTGGGAATTGAGCGCACCTTTAGCTTTGTGGGAGGAATGCCGTGCATGCGTTCGCAATTAATGAAGAATTATTTCTCGAACGGACACGTGTACACGTGCTTTTGTACGGCACGTAGTATAAAAGCCCTTCCCGATGCGTGGACGGGCTATAAAACCGTCCTGGCTATAAGTCCGCGGATAAATTGTTCGTAACGGTCAGACGTTGTAAACAATGTTGCTACAAACGAGCTTGATAATTGAGGCGGCTCTTCGTTGCATGCCTGGTATACACGTGTACCGTTCGACCGCATCGTAATTCCTCGACTAAGCTATGACTAGTTTGCCAGGGTTACTTCGGAGTGCCCTCGAATATTGGCCAGTCTCCTCGTAGAGCCCGTTCATCGGCGAATCATGCCAGACGACGGTGATTCAATTGTTTAATTGAAGCACGATAAGAGCTAAATTCGCTTGTCGTGGTTGTTTATACGAAGACAAAGGTCTTCGGTTTTTTTGTTATTTTTTTTTTTTGGTGGAATTTCTGTACGGTTATTCCACAGAGTATACTGTTTTGTACTTATCTTGGCAAAGGAAAAGTAGAGTATCCCCTTTCCATTAGCCCTAAAATTGCCTTGCCGGTAATGAAAGAAAAGTGGTTACATATCTGGTATACATTTCTGTAATTTGGATTTCGTTCGCTGATAATGAATAAATAAGTATATGAAACAATACGTAAATAAATATAGCAGAGGAGTAGGTAGACAAAGGTGAAATCTGGAAATTTACTAATTAAACTGGGCTCACTTCAAGGCAGAACGATATGTAAATTTATCCGAAACAAGATCGAGTTTGTTTCTTTACCTCTATTGGATCGAACTATCGTAATGCCTCTAAGACTGATAAGCGATGCACTTTTATCACGGCGCTTATCACGGAAAGAGTGTCGACATGCAAAGTGAGAGTGCTCTTATTCCGGAATATCCAGTATTTCCAGTATCGACTGTTGGCGCCGTTCATCGATTATAAATTCCAAAGGCACCGGCGCGATTATATAAAACCCCTTGATCGCTTAATTACCCTAATGCCCGAAGCTTGACGTGTAATGGAATCTTACCAGTTGCGAAAACGGAGAGTAAAACTGTGCATGCTAGTTTACGCTTAATGGTACCCCCATGCAACATGTAACGACCATTAAAGGAAAAAGAAATTTTGCAACAACTGAAGCAAGACTTTTACGCTTCCTCATAGTTCACTAATTGTTCGATACACTTAAGAAACTGTATGCGATATCACTGCAGCATCAAAAAGTGCCAAAATGTGCGTGGACTTCGAGCAAAATCACTGTACACGTATCTATGAAAACATTCATACAGCGCATTAGTTTCACTTGCAACCTGCATTATTTTGGTGTCGCCAAAATCACGACGCTGCGTCAATTATTCCTAAAGCAATATACATAATTTTGAAGTGCAATAGACGCGCCTCAAATCCGTGCATATTGTTCTCGGAATAATTGTCTCAGCGCCAACATTTTGGTGACACAATGAAGTTCCAAGTAAAACTAATGCACCGTATGAATACTTTTTTCGCCCGCTGCATGCCCACACGCGTGCAAACGCGAATAGCTTCGGTCCCGTACAAAACTGCCCACCGAATACAAGCTACGTACAAAAGTCGCGGAGGCGTCGACAGGAGGACGTTTTAAAGCGAGGAGCCTAGGCTAAAAGTCGAATCCGTGTCCAGGACAAAAGAGAGCGGCGCCTTTCGCACGGGGAGGGAAAGGTCCTGCGGCTCTCAGCGTGTGGTGTGGTATCCTCAGGTTGTAAAACAACTTGTAAAACGTGCGCCCGAGATGCGTTCTGTCAGCTACGGTTCCAAGTCGGGCCTATCTGCGCAGCGAATCTATAGAGGATCGGGTAAAAAACAGGCTGAACGGGGCCACCAATCCAAATTATGACGCGAAACTTTATATCCATGGCTGACTAATGGGAAGGATTTGTATAAATTATTGTTATTCCGACGATGCTTCGAAAGATGTAATCTCTGAACTTTATTATCGACGGGAAGTTATGAAAATGCTTGATTCGAACGTAACTGATTCGCCTTAGATAAACTTTTGCATTACTTTTGCATGGTTATATTAAGCCATTGGCCGTATTATCGCGAAAACAGTTTGATTTTGTTCCTGTTCCTTGGATGCATAAATGCTACACCAAGGTTTACGAAACGCAAATAATTAGACATTTAAAACTCGGCGTTCCACGTTTATTTTGATTTTACTCATTTCCATCGGATTATAAACGAATTAAAATTCATTACATCGCGTTCCGCGAGTAAAAACGAAAGCGATACGAACCGTGCAAACTTTTAAGGAAGTTCGTTGATAAATTGTGGAAAAGATTCCTTACTGCGTAACGAATATGGAACAACCCCCCGAAAAGTGAAACCGGCCAATTTGAAGTCAACTCCCTATTAGTTATCCCCGTTGAACGTATCAATCAATCTTCGCGCTTGTAACCGTCGTCCGAGTGGAGGAACAACGTCCTATTAAAATTATACGAACTCATTTTTCATGAAGCTTTGAGCGCCGTTCACTTAAAACTCGAACCGTACACAGCGCGGCGCTAGCTTGCCAGATGAAAAATAAATTAAGTGCAGACGCATGTCGCGCCCGACGGTGGACAGTTCTCCATTTGCATAAATGCAGGTCGCGGCTTATTTCAACGCGAACGTGCTCTATAAACCGCTTATAAATTGATAAACGTCGCCGTGCTTTCGAGGAAACGTTGATTTCAACCGGCACATACCGTGCAACTGTTGAATGGCTGCGTTTAGAATCAGTCGTTACGTTGATTTAGATAGCATTGTACGACCGACCTTTAAAATGTCGTCATCGTGAATTGTACTTGTCAGCGATAAGCGTAAACTCGAATGTTTCGTTTCACTTAGTGTGCAGTTGCTTACAGGAGGGGTGGGGGACTGTTATCGAACAAATTGCAGTTTCAATTAAGCATGCATACGTTATACATAGTCTTTTCTCAACAATTTTTGATCCCTCGAATACTAGGATGACGTGAATATTGAAAATATTTGTTGCTGTACCAGTTAGAAGTTTCATTAACATGAGCTAATTACAGAACTTTGCTCAACAGTACAAAAATTGAATAACAATTAAAGAAGTAGTTCAAGTTGATAGCAATTACATACAATAATATAGTGTTTAACAGCTCATCTTAACTCTATCCTTGTACCAATCCTTCCATTGCGGTTCATAATCGCCAATACTGAAATATATTCCCCTCTCCAGGATCCCATGGAAACATCATCGACAAAACGACACTCTTTCCGCTTCTTCGCTATTCCGCTCGACCGGGTCAAGACAATTCTTTAAAATGGAATCGCGTCAATCTGAACCTGACACGTGTATCCCCATGTTAATCTGACCACCAAATCTAAGTTCCCTATTAGACAGGCAAACGAACCACTCTGTCGTTTGTGAACTCGTTCCCCGTATTATACATATACGTAGAGGCATATTCGAGAGGCCGTTCCACGAAACTCGCAACGGCCGCCGGGCCGTTTTGTTTTTAAGCGCCGGTTTTTGGGCCCGCTAACGAACGGCCGATGCTTATCTGCCGGGGCCCGGCGCATTATCGTCCTTCCTTGAGGTCAGTCTAGGTCTGGTGGAACCTGACGGCGTGAACTTACCTGAAACAGAAAAAAAAGGGGTCTGAGTTTAGCCGAGAAATAATCATGGATATGTTCGGTCCAATTTAATTGCTTGTTAGCAAGTTCGTTTTCGGGTTTTCCGCGCATGACATAATCAGAAGAGACTACTGTTACGCGATTGTGCAAGAGGAATGCCTTATTAACACGTGAAATGGGATACGTAATATAATATAATTACACAAGTAATTAAATGCGTGAGATATAAAGGCAGGGGGGGGGGCAAATATTGTATTATGCCGGTTGTACCGTGGAATACAGCTTGGGTATTCTTTTCGGACGGTGATTTTTCATTTTCGTTTCATTCAACAGAGTAATACAAATACGTGAAATATCGTACGTGGCCTGTAAAAGAACTGTGAAAGAAAAATTGGGATCGAATTCAGATAAATCATCTGTGCTTGATATTACTATTTTATGACCTGTAAAAGTTAAGATGTTATTAGCGCGCTTGTAAAATCTTTTGCATCAACATTTCTAGTTCTCGAACACTCTAATATATCAGATGTATATAGCATCTAATTATACCTGTTTGATTACTAATTCATTGGGAACTAAGGGGTACTCCAAAAATTCGACTGACCCGTAATCGCTATTCATCGATCAATCGCCTATTCCCTCAGGTGTCTATAACAGGCATTAACATTTATATTAACCATTCATTCATCTACCCACCAACTTCGGCTACATTAATTTCTGTTCCACCCATCGGGACAGGTAACCATCCCCCCGGATTAGTGTAATAATTTATTAGACTTTCACTGTCCTCAACCTCCTACACTGTACTTCTCCCAATCGAGAAAATTATATTCAAATAGTATCCCTTGGAATGCCCGTCGCCTTCGCCCGTTGTGCCTGCAGTTTCGTTTATTTTTAAACGGGATATTGATACAATTTTAATTACTTCATTTTACTCCCCATTTATTTTATTCGATCGTGCAGCACGAACGTTCAATCGAACGTACGGTATTCATGCGGTTAATGATTTAACATTATCGACCGAAATGATATCGCAACAGCTAAATAATTGCCTTAACGTTGATATTCCATGTACTGGCCATAAAATTTAAGACTTCAGACGGTGATAAATCTTCGTTGTTAACTATACGAAGTTCAAGCCGTCCGACAGCTTCTCTCCGCTGCAATATTTTATTCAAATTTTAAGTTATTACCCGCAAGAAAGCAGAACGCGCGCTATATTTCCCGATGCCCCGCCTCTGGATCGTCCGTAGTTTCACTTTCGAACAATCAATTTGGAACAATACAGCTTCCAGAACTTTTACAGCCCATTTATTATACAACGATCTGATCGAAATTCTCGAACGATAACGTTCACGATTGACGAAGCGCGATGAAATTCTCGCGCAAGCATTTAAATCCTTGCGATCCTACGATGCAGAACCAATGTCGATGAAATTCGAGCCAGAGAAAAAAAGGGACGAAAATTACCGATCGAACCGTCGGAACAAAATCCGCGACGAAGATTAAAGCCGAAAAATTCTCAATTAATAATACTCAACGCGAGGCGAAAATCCTTCTTAATGTCGAGGGGATTAAGCGAGGCCGCAAAAATTCAGGGATCCCCGGGGGAACGAGTTTCTGCAGAGGAGAACGCTCCATTCGCAATCAGGCCCATCCTTGGGCCGAAGGATCGTATTTCTAAGTGTTTAAGGCGAGTTTAGAAGAGCTTGGACGACGCTGTAGGCTGAAACATTAACGGTAAACCAATGCTCGCAAGGACCTCCGGCAGTGGGATTTTATCGAATGACCATGAGTTAAACATTCCGGGCCGACTCATTTCGGTCAGTGCCTCTGTCCACGTCCTTGCTATCTCTTGTTGCTAATGGATCCCGGCCGCGAACCCCGCTGCAGCATCCTCTTCCAATGGGACACGTATGGACCCCGTTCACCAGTATCATGAGCCTATAGGACAGGTACAAACGGTCGGGGGAACCGCGGAACCAAAATGGAGTCTCTCAAGCTGATGTCAAGTTAAACATTTTAACGCTGAGAAAGATTTCATTGATGCCTTTTTCGATTTATTATTTTTTGCTTTATTGGAGTATGGAAACGGAAACTTTTTACAGGAATTGGTTGAATATAAAACGGTGATAATAATAGCGACGATAGTAGTTAACCTTTGCATACTTTTACTCGCAAAATTTTCTGACATTATTATCCGTTTCGAGCGTACGTTAATAATGCTGTCGCGAAGCTGCATTTCAACTTTTCGACTTGCACTCTTTCTATTTTATTTATAATTTTTTTTTATAATTTTTATAATATTTATTTTCTGCTCCAGATACGAATATTTTGTTCTCCTTACACACCAAGCATGGCAACCACTGTCTCGATAATACGGAAGAGTATTGACGAAGGTATGGAACGCGGATCAGTTGTTCATCGGTTCAATTAACATGCACGGATTATTTCGAAATCGATCGTAAATACAGCGAGGCGCATTCGCACAAATGATTTTACGAGCGCATCGATGTTTCACCGATCCTCTGAACGGTGCCGTGATAGCAAAGTGAAAGGAACTATGCATTGAAGTAGATGTTTCTAGGGAGCCGAGGCGGTTGAAACGTTCAGAGATTCTCGATTGGCTCCGAAAGAATTTTCAGCACGGCATTACGCGCAGCAATTATACGAAACAGTTAATTCTACGGTACAGAAATTTTTGATGCAACAGAGCCAGCAGATTTTTGCAAGAATCATTATCTGCGCGCAGCGTGTTTCGTAATTCCCCTATTTGCCAAGAGACGTCTATACCTCTACGTGACTAATTGTAAGAAAACGTTTCGTAATCGATTAATCATTAACCCCTTCGCACCGGTACCCCAAAACAGTTTTGCATAGCGATACGTATAAACACTTATACCCTCATACTCTCTTCAATTGCTCAAGGTATAATTTATATAAATAATTGCAATAATGATGCAACGTTGCAGATTGTTATCGAACAGTTGCTGAATGCCTGCTGAAAGGTTTCAAGTCCAACTGAATAGCGGTCGCGAGGTTACGGGTTGCTCGACGTTACAGTAAGCTGCGCGTACCGAAGGCGGTCGATTTTAATTGAGAGGCAATTTCGGGCGAGAATCCGACTGTACCAGTCGAATTCACCGCACGAGCCGAACCGCAAGTGTTTCTCAACGAAGCGCCGAAAGGCTGCTTGCCCGAGCTGCGGCGCTGAGAGAAACATCAGCTTTTGCCGAAGCTTCGCTATCGAAAACGCGCGGCGTACAACCATTAATCGTCGTGAACACTCGCTACCTATCTCCTGTCATTCCTGTAAAAAACATCGCTCCTCTTTCTCATCTGCCCCTGTCCCGCGACGTTAACCGTTCCCCTTTGTCCTCCCCTTTCTCCCTAGCAAAGTGCATCGGGCCCGGAGATCGGGACGCGGAGTTATAATTGCCTACTCGGCGAGTCCGACATTCCACGTGCGTTAAAGTTATCGCGGTTGAATCGCCGCGTGCGCCATAATGCTCTTTCTTCTCGGCCCGTCTTCTTCGTCTTCTTCGTCTCGCTCCTTTCCTCCCTTTCCGCGCCTTCTTTCTTCCTCCGTTTCTCCCTGTTTTCCACCCTTCGGCGGTTCCCCCGGCCGTTCCCCCCACGTCGCCGCGGCCGGGATCCCTGGCACCGACGAAACGAACCTCGCGATATCGGGGAGGATCTGGCCGGCCGATTATCTCGCGTTATTCCACGAGAAGCCACACAAGTGTAGGAAACGCGCCGGCATTATTTCTCGCGGAGCGGCGCGTCCACGGCTTCGTGATGTAAGGTGTGCGGGCATCGATAAGAAAGGCGCCTACTTAGTTTCAAAATTATTAAGAGGCCGCTCGAGCTCCCTCCTTTTTCACGGGGTGGGGTGACATAATTTGTAATTTAAGAGCTGTTTCGCGGCGGCGAGTCGCTTGTTACACCGCGGCGCGAGAAAAGGGAGGATTTAATGGCTGCCGAGAAATATGTACGCTCCGCGTGTGTCCTATTCCTTATACGGTTCTTAAGATTCTCGGTCCCGAATTAATCTTTGTTTGTGGTATTTTTCCCAGTTTCTCGCTCTTTTCTTTCTTTGCTTCGCCAATTTTTTCTTTTCTTATCTCCTTTTTGCACTGTGCGCGCAATAAGAATGATAATAATCGTAACTGCGCGGCCATGATAATAAACAGTCTTCCGAACGAAGACTGCGCCATCGAATCGAACGTTATTCTTCCTCAATTCGTAACACCTATTCTGTCCTCGTTCAATGAATGTTCCGCGCGCAAACGTTTCGATTCGGGGCAACCGTGACGACTCGGGAAGGGTCGTCGAAAGGCCAGGCAGGCTCGCCTCTAATTAAAATAATTAACGAAGCTGCGCGACACGAAGGATCGTTCCCCGTCCATTACCCGAACGGTTACTGCGTTCTACAGTCGGTATTTTCATAAGCAAATACTCGTCCTTGCTGGAATCCCGCCGTGGCCGCCGAAAAATCACTTTAAAAGGATGCTCCGGCCGTTCCGGCCGCGGCGGATAAATAAACGGTGCAAAAAGGCGAGGAGAAACGAACGGAAAGGGAATCGTTGTCGAGCAGCGAACGGTGCCGCATTCTGGCATCGTGTCGCATGCAAATATCCCCTGAGAGCTTTTCGTTCCAGGTGGCACGCATGCCGATTGCCCTTTTCTTCCCCCTTCGACCCGTTCGTTCTCCGCGACGCGATGCCGCGGGAGGACAGTCGGGTTAAAATATTAAACAGACGTACTGTTCCTGGAGCGACAGAAATTGACGAGCGTGACACGTTGGCCGTTGCGGTTGAAACGATTTTATAATTTTGCGGCTCTCGTAAACGATGCCACCGAAGCCTCGATGCGAAATCTTTTATTGGGTTTATACTAGATACGACTGGCAGTAGTAATAGTGTGCCAGATATGAATTATTGGAGTACCGTTCGAAATTGCGGAATTGTTATTACTATTTGAAAGAAATGTAATTCCGGATCGGGCTTTACAGCATCAGAGATATTCAATATCGCACCGAAGGTAGCTCGTCGTTCGTTAATGTAGCAGATGCGACGTACAATTCAATCGTTTCGAGGTTAATACGAACGTATTGAGACATTGTTTTTGTATCGACCGCCTACGAAAATTTAAATCCAGCCTGCTGCATGCATAAGCGTAGTTCAAGCCAGACGACCCCAAAATCATCTACGTAAAAATACCATTTGTACGCGGCCTTCCCCTTCTGACTCTTACAGATTCGAATCGATCACAATCAGGCTACTTATGCTGCCACCTCCTCCTGCAGTCCTTGCTTTCTTCGAAAACATCCGGTATAAACAATTCGTTTGACCATTAACCCTTTAAGGAGGCAGCCTTGTGTTTTGTTATTGACAACCGATTCGCAGCGGAACAGTGTGTAATACGTGAAATGTGAATCGAAATCGATTCAGTGAATTGAGAACGATACGCGGTTCAGAGAATCGAAGCTCGTAGGTTTCATAACTAAAACAAATAAGATTGCAATGCTTAAAGGTCACAAGCTATGCCCGTAAGAATGGAAATTGTTCTAAAATAAGTGATTGCAAAGGGTGTCGTCACGACGAACGAAACGCGCAGGTAACATCCTCTAGACCCATGTGTCAGACACTTGTCTGTTGTACTGGAAAATAAGACTAGTCTTGACCTGCCATCGCTGACCATAGCTGACCTTAAGGAATTGACAGACGTAGGTTGCATCCCTCGGGAATAAAGAACACGTGTCAGAAACGCGGGGGAGTGGGGGGGGGGTTTGCTCTGTGATCAGTGCTTTTGTCGGTACCCCTTTAGCACCGTAACCGATCCTTCGGCTAGATAATAAAGTTTCATCGAGTGGATGACTCGGCTAAATTCGTTAATAAGTACAGCTCATCATTTTTAATTAATACCTCCACCAAATTGTATGAACAATTCTTGCGTCTAGGTGTGCAACGTTTCAGATGCTCAAGATAAAGACGAGGGATAACGTAAGAATGAGCTTGCAAGAACGAAGAATGTCAAAAGAATCTTGGTTGACGTATATCCCGTGCGAGTTCGAGATACACTTCCTTCATTCCGCTGGCCAAAGTATTCCAAGTAAAATACTGTATCGCGAACTGAAAATCCAGCGACACAAACTAATTCCCCTTTCGTGCCATCGCGTTCGATGTTCGCGTGAATAAAGCGAGCCAATTTACAGTCCTGTAGAAATAATTATAGACCAACTCATAGCCGTAAGATTTCAAACTTCATGAGCCAAGGGATCGTGAGATTCGCTTGAGGCTGCTTGGACAAGGCGCAACCTCGACTTCTATGTACCCGAGGGTCATATAATAAGATCAGCCCCTTGCAAGTCCAAACTCGTGGAAACAACCGTGGATCATCTAGATCTCAAGGAACTCGGGCATCCATGGCGACAAGGTCGAGGAGCAGAACACAAATCACTTTTAAACCGTGAAATATCGGAGCCAATATCGACTGGATCGTGCGACCAGCACCTGGTCACTCCAATATCGTTGAACCTTGACCTCTATAGGCGTCGCCTCGCAAGATCAGACTTGGCAGCACGTCAAGATCTGTGGATCATAGTTCTGTGATCGTGGAATTCTTGTGGATACCGACTATCCGGAGATCCTGGTTTTTCTTATCTTCGTGGACACAGATTCGCAAGAGCCGGCCTTGAACCACTTCGAGGTCGATCGTTTTTTAAATACTTAAGCTGACTCGATGAAGCTACTTTCACGACACAGTGGTTTTGGAGGCTGGGGACCACGGGATTCCAGGTGCTATTACCTCGGTACAGTGGGAATAAAGTTTGGATTTCCAATGGTACCGGCGAAATCTGGGCAAGCGCCCTTGACCCAGTCGATATGGATCTTGAGGATCCACAATTTGGGAGTGAACTGTTAGCCTTTTCTTCAACGTTACAGAGACGCATCTCCTCGTGGCGTGAAATTTATGTTTGTTGAAAGAAGACGACTCTAATTGATAGATTTTTATACTGTATTCCGTGCACGGACAAGAATTTTTTCCGAGGGTGGTCCACATTTATGAAATCTGCGTTTCGGGAAATTCTACAATAAATTCTACAATAATCTTTTGCTTTGGCTTACATCACGTGCTCGGGTTTTACGTTCTTCTAGCAAAACAGCGTCAGCTCTATTTAATGCCTATAAACGCGCGTGGAATTATTTCAAATCCAGTGAACGCAAATCATGCGAACTTGATTTGAATGTTATATGAGTCGTGCTAAATATGTTAACATTCGGCTATAAAAGTTTCTATTATTATCCGATGTGTGATCTGACACGGTAGCGAATATCAAATTCATGATCTAGTACACCGCACCGCTTATGAAACATCTCCTTTACCGTCTTTCCTGCTCGTTTCTTACCAAATTTATTCACAGAGTGAACCGCCATACAACAGGACCCTTATTTATTTCAGTTTCGAATAATAACTCCGTTAAACGGGGCGAACTATTTACGCATAACGTTAAACAAAATCTTCGGGCCATTCGCGTCCCATAAATAACGTCAACTTTCGCCTATATCCTCCATACACCCTTCAACTTCTCCGCAGTGGTGGCGCACAATAGATCGTATGCAAATTAAAATCTCTTACTGCGCAATTTCCACCGCACAATCGCAGAGGCCAGCCTTATCAAACGGTAATACGACCACGGCAAGAGATTAAACGTGCGCTTAAGTATCCGTATGAACTCGCAGGCAGCAGGAGCAACAGCAGCGAATCGCGAGCCTTTCTTTCGCGAGCAACAACAATGGCCATGGATCACCCGGTATAACAGCTGCGGCTCTTGAGCGCCTCGAACAGCCTTGGGGCCGCGGTTATGATGTTCTTGTTATTAATTTGTTTTGCGCGCTACCCGCAACACGTCGTGCGGAAACCAGTTTCTCAAGACGTATAGGATTACCACGCGGGCACGACCCGAGGAACCCACCGACAGCTTTTGGACGAATAACGCTACAACGGCGAAAGCTCGTTGCTCTTTTAAAATCGCCACGGAAACTTCAACCGTTTATCCCGACCGATCTCGGAACCAGTTTTCGTGTTTTTTTTTCGGGCGAGATTTTCGGTGTTAGGCCCGGGACTAAGGATGTCCAGGTCGGGCGAGAAAAAATAAGGCCGTGGTCGTTTGTGAATTATAGGAACTATTAGTATTCGTCTTGCGACTACTACGGATGAACCGCGTGAAACCGACAGCGTGTTTAATTCGACAAACGAAAGGGGCCAGTTCCGCGTTATCCAGTCGTCGGGTGTCGTCGTGCCTATGATAGAAATAATGGTGACGAATTTGTCCAGCAAATCTCGTCAATGTGACCGGAACCAACGAAGCGAGCTGGTGCTTTCGAAAGAGGAATTTTTTTGGTCGACACCGTCCTCGCGGCACACGGACGTTCCGCATTGAAATTTTGTGAACGGGGTTCATAGTGTGCGACGAGCACGGATGCGACATTTCGACGCGGCTCTTGTGTAAAATGGAATATAGAACATGGTGAAGAAGAATGGGAGAGGGGAATGAGTCTGAAGGAAATCGCTGTCAGCTTTTGTCAGTGGCCACTACCGTTATCTCTGTAGTCTACCTGTTTCTACCTAGCTCTGCGCACAATGCGTCTATGTAAGGGAAACAGGAGGTAGGGGGCGGGACAATTATTTAGACTTTAGGCGATAGAAAAGACAACGGTAGATGTTGGAAAGTTCGTCACCAGTCAAGCCAAGAGTTCCTTTTGAAAGAGGAGGAGAAGAATCGACGGCTGTTGCGTAAAGCATTTTTTCTTTTATTGCTCGTCGGGGAAAACGTTACGCGATCGTACGATTAACCGAGCGATACAGATTTGCCGGATCGAGCAAATTAATTCTAGAGTCACCACTCTGTTTTGTCACTTCGTTCCTAAACAGGGAGACTCCCGTCAAGTCGACTAGAAATGCAGCGCTTCGGTCGAGCGTAATCCACCCTACGCTCCGAACCTCAGCGCGTATCTATGCAACGGGGAACCGAATATTATTGCACCTCTCCTACGGCCCGGATCGTCGTAACGAACGGCGGCACTTTCGCCGCAAAAACTGTTGCCTGTGGCCGAGTGCCAGCACTCGCGTCACGGAATGCGTTCGCCAAAAGGTCACTGATCGGCCGAGTCGCGTCCCGATCTTCTAGTCGGTTTCACAGGAGTGGAATCAAGATTTTCTACGAGGCGATTATAAGGAGCGGGGGAGCCCGCGGCCCGGATCGCAAAAACCTTAAAAGGTTTAAAGACTACAAATTCAGGCCGTGATACACGAGGGAGGGCCGCTCTTGAGCCATTATTTATGAATTTGGTGCGCCGAAAAAGGCCGACCGGCGCAGATCTCGAGCACGAGAACGACCGTCTGGTCGAGATACGAGAGGCCACGAGGAGCGCTCTACGGATTTCAAATCGATCCGCAAACCGGATAAAATATTTTATGGAGAACGTGCTTTAATGGCCCTTACGGCGGAGGGGCACCGCAGCTGCATTGATTTGTGGTCACGGAGGACGACAGACCTTATCGATTGCCCCTGTGTCCCTCGTCAGACGATCCGTTTCGAGAGAGATTGCGATATCGCGGCTGCGCGAAGCTGAAACTCCGGGAACTTGAGCGTTTCAGAATTTCATTTGCTCGGTGTATTGTAGTGTCAGGTGTTGCGAGTAACGGCATGATCCACTGATACTAATAGGCTTTCCGCGATTCAGTGCGGCTGTTTCGTGTCGCTTTGTTTCTTATTAGTGGAATCGTTGAAGGTTTAGTCATTCTTCAACTGGAACGAACTATGCAGCAAATATAGTTCGTATGGTATATTGAATGGCATCATTTGCGACGCGGTAGAAACGATAGAAACGCATTTGAAACGTCTGGTTCTGATACCTTCGGGATGCACTTTTTATTATGGAAAACTGTAACGAAGTATTAGACTGGAATTTCCAAGCCTTCTTGTGCAGTAACGCGACCTTAATTGCTCCGGGATATAAAATTTAATCGTGCCGATTGCAGCAACACGTTCTGAACAATATCGAATTTGGAGCACGCCACTGCGTAAAGGAAATATTAACATTTTCCAGACGTACTCGTATCGAATTAGAAATTCCCCTGCCCAGTATAGCAGTTATCCAATAAAGATTAATTAAAACTGACTCGTGCAGTTACGTTTACCAACTTGGCATAACCTAATACGGCTGATCAAAGGACCCATTCGATACACAAGTTTCATCAATTCGACGTAAACTTAGCCGCTGCGAAATTGATTGAACCAGTCGCTCACTTCAATAGCTCAGAGGGTAGATCTCGAGGAACGAACATATTGAACTCCTAGCGAAGCAGATTTCTATATTTCATCGTGCCAGCAGTGTTCACGAATCGAGAATAAAAAATAATAAAGGGTTGTTGCATAAAAGTCCCACTTTCGCTAAAACGGGCAGTCAATTTTTTTATAACGCTTACCGCACCCCAATGCAATGGATAATACATATTTAGACTTTCAATATCCGACATTCGGTCGGAAATTAATCTTTTGCTGTAGGAAGAATATGCGTTGGCTAGTACGGTCTCGTTTCAACGAACGCACTCGGTATTTCAAATAATATTCAATCGTCTAAGCAGTGGAGAAATTGAAGGCGGAAGCCGATCTCTCGTCGTTTCGGCACCACTTTGTTCACAACGATAACAGTTTATGAGACACTTTCGAGGCTGGTGATATTACGCCACCGTAACGCCACGGGCCTTCGATTTAATTTAAGGTGTACCATAACGTTCCTCCGCCTTTTCACGTGGGCGTGAAGCGCGTGCTGCCCGTTTACTACGATCAACGGGGTGTTATTATACATACCCACCAACGTTTGGCAGACCACGGGACTCTTTTTCGGAGGCCTTCCGGTTAGCTCGTTCCCGTTCACCAGCGCGATATCAATTTCTCGCGTACGAACGAGCTGTCCAACGATTAAATCTGAAATTAATCCAACGGTCATAGCACCAAATGGAATGACATTCAATTTGAAACCGACCGAGCTGCGGGATATTCGCTTTATCCTCTGTCAATTATCTTACGGTTGCTTAAACACTGGATAAGGAAGGATTAAGTACATGGCTCACAAACTGAGGCGTTTCGCGACCTATTGTGAAATTAATTCAGCCGAATTTTCTTCGTTAATCGTTCACGAGGAAATATGTCAGCAATGATCCAATTCGATAGGCCACAAAACTCGTTATTCTACAAAACTTTAATGATCACGCGCAGAACTATTAAACGCCATGCGCAGTTGCAAGTGTCTTTTAAATTCCAATATCTTTATTTAAAAACCCAATCGAACCACGCCTAATTATACTTATTTAACCCTTACATTGTACTCGAACATACTTATGCCCGACCCTTTCGCTTCAAAATCGTACTACTACTACGTTTCATTAAAAAATTTCAGATATCGATAAAATCGGTCGAGACGACATTTCCGCCGAATCGTTCCAATGTTCCAGTAGTTTCACTAGGAAGTGCAGAGACGTATAGACCATTCGAACGAAGAAAAGAATCGCGGTCATTCAGCCGCGTTATTGAAGCTTCTAATTATACAAACCGATCGACGAGCGAAGCCTCTTCACGAGTACGCCCACGGTTCACGTTTTCTCCTTCATAACGACGAGCCACGCGGACCACGAGAAAAGGCCTACGACGGCGAGTCTATCCATCGCTGGGTTCCCCATTCGAACAAGCTCTGCGCCGCTTGTACCGTACAGCGGGAAACAAGGCTCGCGTCGATCCACGACGGCGCGCCGGTTCGTCGGGGCCTCGTGTATCGGCTACCGGTCCATATTAATTGCCCTCATAATTCAGATCCACTATGCGTGATACAACGGTCGTGTTGCCGTCGTCACTTGCCGCGTGGTCAAGCTACGGGCACTACGAGGGCCGATCCGTAACGATCATCGTTCGTACATCTCGTGCGGGCGCACGCGAGCCGGTATCAATTAATAAATAACGCGAGGTCGCTCATTAATTCCAACATTTCGGAAGCGAACCTTTCGGGCCGACCACCTGCGATTCATGCGCGCGAATCGTTATAAATCGATCGGTATTTCTGCGCGGAAATTATCGGCGGCTCGAGATCGATCGAAAGTCGCCGGCGAGTTTCATCTCGCTCGCACGCGTGTACGCGCGGGTATGGCCGCGTGAAGAATTTAGACTTAGCAAACGATGGGTATTTAGGGGTGCAGCAGGGGAAGGGCGTCAGAGGTTCGGGGTTATTTTTGTAGCTCGATGGAAAGGGTTATTTCTAGAGGTATTTTTAGAAAGGAAAATAACGAGTATTTTCTTTAACAGTTGCACCTCCCGTTGTTTGTATTCCATTTCCGGAGTGAGTGATATAATTATTGTTGTTGTTAGAGTCTCTGATTAGACGACTGAGTTAAAGAAAGTATAGGTGCGGAATGAAAACCGAGTGGATGTTAGAAGAAAAATAGAATACGTTAATTATACCTGGTGTGAGTAAGAACGATGGGAATTGAGGTAATACAGATGGATTGAGAAATGAAGTTCCGCGATTGAGGTGCAATTCAGTTACACCTTCTGTATCTTAATATTAAACATATTTGACGAAGATCGCATCCACGACCGACGATTGAGAATTGGGACAAATCCATGGCAATCCAGTGATAGTTATTGATTGAATATTTAAGCAGTAAATCAATGAAGTTTACATTGCCAATCGGTTCTTCCCTGGGAGATGTACAAAGTATACCTGTATTTCGCGGCTTCGTTTTCGCCAATAACGAGAATAGTCTGAAAGATCGCGAGATTGTATTCGAGCTATCTTAGAGGAGAACGAAGATACACATCCGCCAAATATTTGCACAGTCGTTGCAGCTGTTCTGCACTGGATCTGATAATTATCTTTTCTTTTCTTCCTTTTCTTCTCGATTGACCGTAGTTTTCTGAATAAGTCAAGAAAGAAACAGCCTTCGCGATGCAGTTGCTCTTGGAGTAAGCAATTCCGATCGAGATATAAATATAATTTACCTGGAATACCTTCAAGGATAGCAGACGACGCCTCGGAGGCATATCGGTAACACGGCGCTTGATAAAATGCAAGATTAGATAAATTTCATAGTGTATTTTTAATTTGTCCGACCTGGAGGGTAAATAATTGCCGTCTGAATTTTCAAGTTTACTTTGACCTGTTGTCGTCTTCACTCGTTACTACATTCGATGCGCAAATATGACAACTTTCGGAGATAAGTAATTAGCTGGTGTTTTAGAGAAATACATGGCGTTTGGTGTTTCGCAGCAATTTTCATCGCCTGTACAGTTCTCATTGTATATTTTCATTTCTGACATTGTGGAAACAACAGTAGTCACCTTGAATTAAAAGTATCTACTCCATTCTAATTAAAATTACCGGCTCTTAATATATGGTAAATTATATCAGGTCACAGGATGAGCGCAGGGGAGAAAAAATACGCGGATAGAATAAAAAGGAAGATAAGAAACGAGGAAGAGCATATCGTAGAGTAACGAACCGCAAGTGTCGACTCAAACAATTCGTCAAACTTCGTCTGGATAACATGAACAGGCTGTTTGTATTAAAACCACAGCGCGTTTGCTACATAGGTTAAAATATAAAAACGTCCATGCACGATAGTTCAATTAGATCTGGCGTAGACATAATCAGGTGCGCAACGAGGCGTAATTAATTGATGAATCGCGGTGCCGATAAGAATTCTGATCAGAAGCCATGGCGATTTTACGCAGGGCGGTTTCGAAACGAGTCAGCACCGTTAGAAAGCATTCGTTTATCGGTGAAATCGATTATTGTTAGGAAATCTACATCGTGACAGCGTCAATCAAATATGCCTTTATCGTTTCTGTGTACCCACGCAAAACGCTGGCCGCTTGTCCCTTTCTATCACGAATTAAAACGTCCCCAATAAATGCTCCGTCGTGGTTCTTTACGCTTCAAAGCATCGGCCGCCGAACAATAAGTGTCGGATAATGCAAATGACAGCGTAGTTCGCTTCTTTCTTTCGGCCAATGCTAATTAAATGTGCTGAGTGGTAATTCGTGGAAGGCGTATGAGGACATAAGTGTCCATAATATAATATGTAATACATATATCTGTTATTTCGTTGACTTCAATGACGTACAACGGTGACTGTCGATAGAAATTACTCGAGGAACATTATAGTGTAGAATTTTTAACAGATTGGTCGATTGCAAAAAAATTTTAGTACACCTGAACGCTTCGGTTCGAGTCAATATTCCAAATTCATTTGATTAACTTGTGCATAACTTTTTTTGTTCTTATTCAGTTCTTGGGTGGAGAGAAAAACTTTTGCAATTTCGTTGTCAACTTGTGAACCGAACAGCTTACTAAACAATTAAATTTCCCGATCAATCCGTAGCATAACTAATAATAAATGTTTATGCTGAATTATATCTATTATTAGTCAGTACAGTAATTAGTACATACGACCGAAGCAACCAGACGTCCCGAAAGTATATCGAACTTAATATAAATTGATTAACTCTCTATCCAAACATAAACTTTGACAGCAAAAAATCGCGGTAATCAGCTCATTTAATCCGAATGCAATTAGCGTTAAAAACACCGTGAAGCATTCGATGCGGCGCACGGGGCAATCGATTCGATGGCCAACCATTCTTTACGCCCCTCCGGCACAGAGATGATTGGTGTAATAAAAGTGGTCTCGATTTACATCGAGTAGTTAAACACGAAAATTGTGCAAACGTAATTTAATAGAAATATTACCAGACGGAGACGGACAAAACTGACGGAATGTAAAACGTGCTCGAGCAATACGTTAAATAAAAAGGTTTCTAATCGAGATCCCATCGCGTCACCTTTCGAGAAACTGTAAACTGCAAGAGACAAGAAAAAAAAACTAGGCTAATATAATTGTTTACGAAATTCGCAAGAGTAACTACGAACAATCTGGCCATTTATGTTGCAACCCCTTCTTCTCGCAGTTAATTCTTTTTTTTTCAAATCGAAATCACGAGGCACAAGCCGTGGTTCATCCGTGTCGGCACGTGCTCCGGAAATTGCTAATCGAGGGTTAATTACTCGACCGTGCTTCGATACCGATAATATAATACCGTTCTTCTATTTTTGTTCGAAATTGATTTCGGCCCGGTTCCTCGATTCCCTAATTCCCCCGACGTACCCTATAATTTGCACGGTGCACTAAATGCGCTTCTGCTTCCGGAAATCAATCTGGCGCGAATGTATACCGATCCGGTACGAGTCTTGAATTTATGATCCTAACAGTATAATTTGAAGGTGGAATATATGATGGATTTAAGATATTTTTTTAAGTAGAGGGTAGTTACTTTGATTAATGGAGTGATCGGGTTTCTTCCACGAATCACTTATACCGAGGTTTATTTTTCCATGTGACAGATATGAAATATACATATATGCGCTTGTTAATATGCGCGTGCGTACTACCATTATTTTAATAGTCTTTTAGTATAAAAATGCGTACGCCCCATAGGACAATCCTCGTTATCAATTATCAATTATCGCCGCCAATAATGAATAAAAAGTTAATAAATCGACATACCCGCCGGACAATATTCAATTATCTTGGTACAGAGATTGGTCAAGAAATCATAAATGCACGTTTCGCTCCACAGCACGAAGATTCGACTAAAAATCGCATTACTCGTTCCGCCGTAGAATCGAGTGGTAGATCCGTTCGCATTACAATCGAACAACACTTCTTTCCCGATAAATACCGAAACAATTTCTACGTGTCTACATTTCCTACAGCAGTCAGAGCGTGGTTTCTTAGACATTCGCGATTCTTACACTTCGTTGGGGCAGTTCGGATCGGTAGGCGTGCCGCGAATAATACATTAATGCGACGTACAGACGGCGGGCCTTAAAGTCCAAATTCGGCCGTAATGCCGCAGTTTGGAGTTTAAAGATCATCGGGAGCCCGTTCTCCTGGAAACGCGTGGAAACATTTGGCCGGCGCAACTGGGGAAGGAAGGGTCGTGACATGGCCGATTCCGAGCGGCGATATGCTCACGGCGCTTTCGGCGGCTCTGCTAAATTTGGTAAGACGACTCGCTAATCGCGAGCGATACTTCTTGCACGCTGGTTTTCAGGTAGCCTAATTTGCGTCGTATACGTAACTTCATCCTCTTCTTCCATAGCCGTGTCTCGCTCCCTCCTGCCGGCTGAATTACACGAATTCGGGACTCGACCATTTTTGGACGGCCAACGACGATTCGTAATGGACGTGTAACATAGATTAGTGGTGATGTACGGCTTCCGAGTGAAATATTTATATCTCTCTTTAAAGACGTCCACTCGTCACCGGGTCTGATCGTATATATTCCTGACGGACAGTGCGGCCAGTGGCTTTTATGCCGGACTTTGTATACGGCTGGCAGTAGCGACGGTTGAGTTTGAGAATTATTATGGAATATGAGAAGATTGTCATGGAAATGCGTGTAACGTGGTTGCAAGTTACCACATATATCTTTCTCCGCCTCCCCTCCCCGACTCTTGCACACCGCGCGTAGAGGTATTTCGAGATTCGTGATCGCAGTGAATCGAGATAGGTGGGCATTAATTTGTGGCGGATGGCAGTATAATAAGGAGTAACAAATTATTTTCACATCGCGCGGTATTAAGATAATTTCTATGGCGGGTCCTCGGAACGATTTAGAATACAGTTGATAATATTAAGATTTCGGCGTCGCCTATCAAATATCCGAATTTACGACCGGCGTGTTTCGTCTTCGTTGAAAGAATTCCCCTAGGTAGAAATACCAATCGATCTTTCGCTGTGTAAACTCGTCAGGTTTGAACATTCCAGTTTCGTGGCTAGGTACATACAACGTGCAAACACTTCACGCGGGTTGCCGCATTTCTACGAAAGCATTCCTTTACTTTGTGGCTCGGCCTCTTGTTCGGGTAAGAGGCAAGTAAACGAGTTCCATTGCCCGGCCGGCTTTTCAAGAGGGAGTAACGAACATTGGAGCGGCTTTTACACCCCGTGTCGTAAAACTTTTGCCCGTCCGCTCTCGGCTCGCTAATCGAGCCTGCCCGACGTTTTCTGTTAACGCTAACCCTGACAAATTGTCGCCTGACGAGAAGCATAAATTTGTCGAAATAATCAAGGACTAAAAAACGACGTACACGGTGTCGTCGGAGAAGATAAATATGTAGTACAAAGCTTTCGTGAATTAGCGGACAAAAAGAATTTTAATTCTCGGAAATGGTACGCGTTGAAATATTCGGCAAATATCTTTCGCTTAATGGAATGATTCCTCGCAATATTTAGCTAAATCTTCGAATTTCATGACTGCAATGAATCCGAAGTTAATCAGGATACAAGAGATTTCATGTTTCGGATACCAGGATAACTCAAACAGCATCCCCGAAATTCTTCTAGACACGGGTAGAAAATACATATAATATGTACATATTTTGGTTAAGAAATTTGGATATCTACTTGAACCTGGCATTTCCAGTACAGAAAGAAATTTCGTTCATTATTTATCGCTTCCAGGCTCAAGCCGTGCCCCGCTCCGCGAGGAAACAAAAAACGGCGTTGCGTATTAAGCAAACACAATTACTTCTATCTCGCACCGACTGGTTTATTACGGTTAACGCAACTTTTACCCGGCGCAATAAAATTTCCATACGCCTATTACCTTTATTTCCACCGCGTGACGCATCGTTCCCTTTTCAACGCCGAACTAAAACCACTCTAAATCAATTTCAATACGACAGCTCTCCGGCGAATGAACCTTTTCACGATCTCGCGAAATTCCAAACTTACAAACGGTGCTCGCCACCGGCAAACGTCCAGCGTAAATACGAAAACTCCACGGACCCAAGCGTCCACCGTAAAGACACCATGGATTGATTCCTTCTAACGAGAAACATCAATACGGCGAAGTTTTGCCGAACAACAATTCACGAGGTGTTCGGAATCGACTCGCCGCACGACTGCTGTCATAAATGGTCCAGAGTGTGAATAGAAATCGTCGTTGTCCTGGCACGAGTCCTGCACCATAACGAGCACCGGCTGAAACCGGAAGGAGGCCGCGGGACTACCTCCGCCGAGGCGCGAGGACGTTCGCGGGGGATAAAGTGACAGACGTCGACAGACGAGGACTTCGCCGTGTTCGGCGTTACGCACGCGACTTCGACTGGCAAAGAGAAGAGAAAAGGGCACGAGTACCGGACACGTGGATACATCAGATCCGTGCAAGCCAAGCGGACGACTAACAACTCCGATTCATCGTTTGCGGTCGCGCGACCGATTTCCCCGTGGCTCGCTTGGTTTTCTGCTTTCGCGGCGTCGCTGCACGCGTATGTATAGCGGCTAACAGCGAGAAACGGCTTTCGAAAACCGGCCATTAGGGGCAATTAGGCATGCATCATAGGCTGTGGCGTCTGATGCCTTACATGGACAGAAGTCATTGGCTGTCGTAATGGTGTACAAGCTCGAGGAGAGTCGTCCCTTTCCAAGACGGATCTTGGTGCGTTTCCCACACGAATGGGGATATATTACGATCGATGAGGGTTTCGCGTGATTTCCTGCATTTTCTGCTTTGATCTTTAGGCATTATATTCATTTCTTAGATTGTCAAGCGTGGATGGAGGGTTATTCAATTAGCGAAGTTGTTTCATTTTCGTTTTGGTGACGAACGGTTTCGTTTGGCAAGGGTTCGCCTTTTTTTTTTACAGGTTGACAAATGATATTGAATCAATTAGTATTTAGCGATTCTTTACTCTGCTTGTGTAAGGAATTTTCGGTTGGGAAAAACTGCGGTCTTCGTGCAGTATTCATTAAAAGGTATTTAAAAAACCTTTCTTTCGGGTGTTATGGGAAAATTGCTTTGGTATTTGTTTATTTGTATGACGTTCGAAGTTGCGTTGATTGTATCTCTTCTAACGTAAAATGGTGGGAAATGAAAGGGAAGAAAATAATTATTGTCATATATAGGTTTATACGTCACGATTGAATTATTAATAGGAGAACTAGTCATCCAACAACTCACTCAAGGAGAGTCGTTTTAAAAACATCTGTGCCAGAGGAATGTTCGAAATTCTCAGCATTCTAGTGTCGCAACTGCAACACGGTATTTCAGATTTCTCCTATTCCAAACTGTATTAAACGTATTATGTATTTCACTATTTCCGTGAAACGTTGATGCGTTTTGAAAAGTGTTTGGAAAACGACGAAGCGACCTTGACCGAAGCTTTAATAGCTACTTTTCAACTTTCACCCGCTCTTCATTTGTTCCTCATTCGGTACCATTCTGCTCCTATCCGTTCGGAGCTGCAACAACTATCCGCTCGCTGCAAACAACTCTTCAACCTCCTTTCGTAACTAGGTCTTCCATGATATTGTAACTAATAAAATCAATCGCGCACTGTTCACAGATACTATCACTGAACCAAACTAGTTCCTTATGCAATCACAGTACTAATACTAATACCCATAATAATTTATTTAACGATAATAAGGCGCTCTGTTTTTACACCTAATCCTGTACGAATCGAAACCACCAGGGTACCTCTACACTTTCCATTCCTCGAAGACGTATTCCCATTAAAACTAAAAAAAAAAAAAAGCAGAGACGTAAAACAGCCAACCGTAAAAGGAGAAATCCAAAACCTTCAGTCTTCCCCCGTGCGGTGCCCTTTGCAGCGCGGTTGTTTAACGCCAAAATACATCAAAAGCAGAAAAAAAAAGAATCGCATAAAATCTGGTCACGTTGTTGCCGACATCCGAGCGTTAATTATCTCGCCTGTGCGGCCAATGGCGCGCGACAACAGTGGCGTAACATCATCAGCGACTGTGCTCGTGACACCAGGATCAATGTCGCGTCGCCGCCAAGAAGCCGCCGACGGATAATTAATTCGAAGGATCGTTCATAAATCGAATACATTATTTAAGCGATACATCGGCCGCGAAACGGCGCTGGACGCAAGCTGACGCGGTAGTAGATCCTGCTAACGGGTCTCACCGTTCTCGTAGAATGCGGGGTACCAAGTTTCCCTCTCCGTCCGATAGGTGATGCTGGACCTGGACGGGGACCGATCCTCCGGAAGGCCGTCGACCCCGTGGCAGAGTAGACGCGGACAACGGGCGCGTGCAGAGGGGGCCATGCACCAGTAGAGAGAGCAATGAGAAGATTCCTCTTTCTCCGCGTTCTCTTGCCTCGTGCTCGGTCCCTCGGCGCACGCGAGGTCTCCCATAGTCGCGGATACAACCGACTCTATGGTCGGGCATTGCATCGAGCCACCTGTCCAGGTGGAGGCAACGTAGAATCGGCTGATCGCGAGCTTCGGCCGTGTAGGACCGATCATATGTTACGACGCCAATGGGAGCTTTCGATTTAACCGGGGGCACGGTTTAACGAGGCGACGCAGTTCGCCGACGCAGTTTAGAATGCCGATCTCGTTCATTTTCTTTGTACGACGGGTCCATTTTGGTGGTCCACGGGCGGGGCCCGGGGTCTCACGATGCTCGGCAGACAGTTTCGATCAAATCGGGAACTCGAAGCTTCGAAATTGTTTGGGATTTGTTTTTTCGTCGATGCGAAACTTGGCGTCAATCCTGGCAGGTTTGCGATTTTTGTATTATCCCTGAATGCCACTCGATGGTTTGCTATTGGGACTATTATTTGTAGGGATCACGTACTTTTTGCTGAGTAATTTGTTAAAGTGCCGCAACATCGACAATTTGCAAATATTCGAAGTTCTCTTACGGTGCCTGAATATTTGCTTTAATCGAGGTAAAGAGTTGCAATCGAACAAAGTATTCGATTGCTAATCTACCGGGACGTAAAGTGTACGATTGCGGACGTAGATTAAGGCAAATCATGGGGGAATTAATGAGACATTGTTTACCTTGAATTCTTGCTAAATATTTAATTAATACTCAAACAACTAAAATATTCATGGCATCTTCTCGCCTTTTATTAGGCACGTCGAAATTACCCTATGCTGCGCGTCGTCGCATAAACCTGGGATACCATATTTCTTAAACAAAAGAATTCCTCGGAGCGTTTTAAGTTTTTTTAAGTATCGTGGCGAAATTTCACTGTTCCAAATTCTTGGCTCGAAACTTTTTACGAGAAACGTCCATTCAGGGCGAAGATATCGAATTGGTTTGTAGACAATTTTCTCGATTGGTCACGGATAATAAAACGAACGCGCCTGCTTGTGCTTTTTTTTTACGGAACAAAAGGGACATAATTTCACTCGTTATGTCAGATTAGTCATAAAAGGAAGTGACACCTCGGGCATAATAAACAGTTGGCAAAGGCAGCGAAATCGAATCGCAGAATGGTTTTACGGACAAATTCTGCGACTTATACTCTGAAATGTTTTCAACGTATAAAGTTTTCCAAACTTTCGAAACGGTCTAAAAGAGATAATAAAAGAAGCTTTTCGATATAGGCGATTGTGCGAAATTCCTTTGAATTAAGGGTGCAGGAAAATAAATTCCCAGTGCTACCAAATTCTATCCTCTCTAAGTGCTATTTATAAATTGTAAGAAATTCGGTACTAAATTTTGTGTTATTTTAAAAGTGAAACTATTTTTCCGGTTTATTTTACCCGCGTTATATATTAATTACAAAAAAATCGGACAATGCTACGGCAACAAGATTGTTACATACGAGTAGCTCATTTCTTTTCTTTCCCTTTTACACCGGGCGTATTAAAAAATAATCATCAGGAACCGAGATATTTGATTTTTATTTTTATGCAAAGAAAAAACACGCGGCGCCATCTCGCGATTGGTGCCTCCGGCTCACCCTCGAAACTCACTTTCCGGATAACACGATTAACATAAACAATTGCGTTCTTCTCGGCGTCCAGTTAGTATTTTTTAACCAGACTGGTTTCAAATTAAAGCTGAGAGCCTTAGCTTCATTTCCCAAGACATTAAAGAAAAATGTGGCACGTGGTTTAAAAGTTATTAACAATTTAAACATCGGCAAAAATGCGTTCCGGGTCAAGGCAATTTTCTCGACTTTTGAACGCGCTGAATTAATTATGGGGTGCTTCTCGTTTGTGACGATAGTCCATAAAGTGATTCGTCTATTCATACATCTCCCCTTTGACGGCAAGTTAGCGCAAGTTAATATAGTAGTTTTCAGTTACCAGTGGCCGACAACCAGTACCAACCGCACAGTTCCCTGCTATATCTTCCCATAAACTACCTTACCCACCGAATTTCTGGGAATTCCCTAGTGGTATTTTCCATTCTCCGCGCCCTGAATCTGTTTTACCGACTAAAATGAAGCCCCTAGAATCAGTGAAAGCTCCCCACGACTATTTCTCAATCATTTCCCAGCACTGTATATACAAAGTGTGCATATGAAACATTGATACGAGCTCAAAGGCAGCGACAAATCACAAAATCTATTCAATTGATACAAAGTTTCACTTACATTGCGAATAAAATTGCAGGAGTTATTGCTTTTAGGAGGCCACGATATCCTTCCCCGTTGAAAGGTCCCTTGTCCCATCGTTCAGACTACCGCAGGAAATCTGACCGATACTATCAATATTCATACATAAATTTTAGTCCGATCGTTTTCTGGAAATTGTCGACTGTTAAACGTCCGACGAATAATCACCCCGTGTTCGCGTTTGATATTTCACCTTCGAACCCATTATCCGGCGATCCTCTAATTGTTGTTTCTAAATCGCTTAACTGGAAGGAACAGTCGGCAAGAGTTCAGCCTTACGTTTATACGAGCGAAGGTAGGGCGTCATGGATGAGAACGTCCGCGTAGAAGGAAGAAAGACGACGAACACACACGGCACAGAGTTTCAGAGCCGTTTCGCTCGTCATGCGAGAATATAAGAAAAACATGGCGACCTCATTGTCTTGCGTTCATAAAGCGACGGCCGTTCCGTCGCTGGATAAGATACGGTCGTTTTAAAACGGGTTAACCCTATCGGCGACGCTCGCATAAACGCCGGGGAACGGCGTTTGTTCCTGCAAGTCTAATAGATGAATAGGTTTCATGGTTCGCATTGCGCGGTGAACACGCGCCGAAACGCGATTCGGGCTCGCGTTCTCTCCGTCGTGCACCAAACGAAGCGTGTCAGAAATCGGCTGGTTCAGAACGGTGAACTTATATACACGTACCTTTTGTTGCGTGCTCACGCGGCCACGATTACACGGGAATTATTTTTTTATCGGGGCAAAGGACGACCTTATTTTAAAATCGCTTCGCGAATGAAAAATTTCATTCACGCGATTCCTGACGATTCCATTCATGGCGTAAATTAAAGAACACCGTAACAACGTTACGCGTGTCGAGCTTCCCTCGACGAAGAAGCGTTCGTACTCTTTCAAAGTGGAAATTGTCAGTATGTGACCGAACTACATTCTCTGTTGAAAAGGAAACAGTTTCGCGAGAGTCCACGGTATGTAACTAGTTCTGAAATGTCGATTAACACTAGGCGAAAGGAACCCGTGAGTTTGACGGACGTCCGATTTCGAAAACAAATGTTCAACGATGATCTGTTAATATTGCGTAATTAAATGAATTATATTTTAGTTCTAAACGAAACGGACTTATTCGTTTAAAGGGAGCGCGCATTGTTACCGATATTCGTTGACATAAGGATTGTCAGTAATAGAATACGAACGAAAAATTATTTTCGTTTTACGAGTTATTAATTGACACTTTTAAACGTTAATAGAAAGACATTCGATTAAACGCGCGCGGCTTGGTAACAGGAATACTCCAATGGAGATAACTATTGCAAACTAAGCGTGTTTCAACTGAAGCTGACACCGGTTTATCAATTGAACACCGCAGCAAAATATTATCATACAGCAGCTGGCAATTAGACAAATCACCTACGCGTAGGATCGAACTAATACTAACTATTGTTTACAGCATGACTTAATGATTTTCGGCGCGACTGCCAATTTACCGGCAACGATCTGACTAAGATGAATGGGAGAATCTTTTTTCCACGGACGACGTACGACCGTTCAGTTTGTTATTTCCACGTTCTACCTGGCTTGTCTCGTTCACGACCCCGCTTTCGAGAGCGAGGCTCGTTCTCGCCATTGTTCTAACAAATTATGCATATTAATTCCTCGCCTCTTGTACACGAGCTACTGCATAAGCGTGAAACGTTCTCAGGATCGACCCAGATGTCTCGACAGATGATCGGCAATACCCGTTAAGGCGTGTTTAAGATTTCAGAAGGAATCCGTCGCCCGTGAGAAAGCCGAACGCGTTCCCGCTCGAGCACGCCAGCTTCTTTCATTACTTTTGCTATTGTTGCGGCGTTACAGTTATTGCGGGACACGAAGCATAAACCGAGAAACAAACGTATCGAAGAATTGCACTTGCCTTCGCAGTATCGCGAATTTGCTAATCTATCCGAGTAAAGTAGGCTCTGTTTGTTTCTCGTTTTTATTTAGACGAATCCAATAGGATCGAAATAGGGTCGCAAAAGTGGCGTTTTGGGTTTCGAAGAAACGACAGCGCGTATTTCTGGAATATTCGTCGGCTGAAATTAATTCCTTTCGTCCGCTGTATCGTCGTCAACGATACTGCGCTCAATTTCCCCGAGATTCTGTATAACGAAGGTCGCAAATCTCGTACTCGAATTTTTCGTCAAAGTCGTCCTGACACTTTGCGAGGGCAAACCGGCACCCAGCGAGAAAAAGGAAAAGCTGGTAGCTCGTTACTGAAACGCGTCACGAAGACGAGCTACACCTTGCGCGGAACGCGATCGCGCGTGCAAAAAATCGCTGATCCAAAGGAACGATCACGAGTGTACGCCGCGCGAAAACAAGCTGAACGTATCTTCGGTGCGGCGAATGAGATTAACAAAACGATGTCCCCATTCGCGTCACGCCGCAAGTACACGCTTCCTCGAAAAATCTTCCGCCGTGTCATTTTCCCAGGGAGGTGGACCCGACCTGTCCGTCTTGTCGCATGCTCATCCTCCGTCGCCCGTTTCGCACGAGGAATCTTGTCGATCGACGGACGCGCACCTCGGGGACCATCTGCTCGTCCGGTACACGCGGCAGGTTCGTTCGGTTGCTTCGAAAGTGGGCGTGTTTCCTCTCCACCTCTCTTTAACGTCTCACGAATAATAATGAAGCGAAAAAGGAAAAGAAAAGGAAGAAAAGAGGCTGCACCTCCCTGCGTTCGACAAGGCTGCGAAGCTCCGCGCGCAGACATCGGACGAACTCTTTTTCCCCTCTTTCGCGAGGCTGCTATCGAATGACACTTTCTTCCCGTGTCGCTTATTCATCCGGACGAGTAGCATCGGAAGCAGGATCCTCGACAACCCTTTCATACGAACCCTTCCCTCTTTCGTTAACACCTTCCTTCCGCATGTTCCGTTGCAACGTGTCCCGATCGGAACGAACGATAAGATTTCCGGCCGGCTATCAGCACGCGCCGTTCGGAAATTCGAGCGAAACCGAAAGGTTCGCCGCAGCCGTCCAACGTGAATCGAAGGGTTAGAGACGGCGGAATGTGATTCGTCTTGTTTTTTAACGAACAGGAATTATCGGGGACGGGCAACGATCGAGGCTGATTAGTTCGTTTAATATCACGGCAGAAACGATTGGAGAGGATGCGGTTTAGATGGCAATCGAGCGTTGCCAGTAATACGGTTCCAATGTCACACAATTCAATGGGTGTCGGTTTTACGGCGAACATGAACGCGAACACGCAAGAAACACGAGGAACGGATCGATTATTCGTAATCCGTGATTCGATTAAACCGTTCGATTGGTTATCGGACGGCTGTGTCTGACTCGTCGCGAGGCAGACGCCGTGTCGAATCCCGGACGTCGCGTTGAGCTTTTACTTGCGGTTCCTGCGGTGGTTACGTAGTCGTTCGATTGGCATTTTCATACTGGCAGGTCGAAAAATGGCGCCGCGGATCAAGTGTTCGTTCGATCGGTATCGTTTGTTCGGAGGGACAGAGTATACGCGTAGTCACACCTGTGGAAAAATATTAGAGATTTTTAAAGAAATTAATATAACTCTGATTCGGTGCGCTTAACTCCAGCTACATTTTTATTTTAGGCCAACGAGGATAAATATATATATTGGAAGTTAAAATGTTATTTAATTCAGTTAGAATAGAAGTAAATTTTTCTAACGAATATCGCGATAAATGTCTACATTTCTCTTCCTGAATTTAGTAAAAAATTCACGTGCTTTTTGTTACAATCGAAATCCGTTCTTAATCAGCTGTTGTAGGCAAGTGCACAATATTTTCCCCATTACGCTATCGATACTTTCAACCCCCTTCACTCTTGGATACGCGAAAGTTTAAGGCACGGCTAGTGTCTAAGTGCGTGCACACGTATTTCTCTCAAACAATGACAAATATTAATGGGTATTGTTTATATCATCTGGCGTCAGAAGCGTGCATACCTCGAACGATAACAAAAGGGACGCCAATGCTTAGGCTCGTTCGAACCGTATTCCCTGCTTTTTTCTAACGCTACGAACGGATGAACGACGCTTTCGGTCGAATTTGTGTCGCGTTACCATTTCGACGGTCGGAATGTAATGTCGCCTGCGCGCGTTGTAATTAATTCTATAGAACACGGGGTCGGGTCACAATTTTATGTTTATTAATGACGGAAACGTACCAGAATTCACGCCGTTCTCGTGTGCTCGACGCTCCGACGTTTCCTCTCGACTAGCCGTCCGCTGTACGCACGCCTTTTTTTTTTTATTTTAACTCCGATCGATCGCGCGATCGATACTATAAACGCACATTGTCTCGGCTCCCCTAAACAGTGCGATGTTTGGAAAATACGCGCGGTTAACATCGCCGACCGTCGAGCGCTGCATAAACTGGCAACGAGTAAAATCTGCCGCAAGAAATCGTTGAAATTCGCGAAACTTGAATCAATCGAACGTTCCGTGCGATTGACTTTGGAATAGATAAATTTAAAACGGCCACGGTATCGTGAGTTGAGCGAAATGAAATATTTCCAAGAAATGTGCACGGTCCGTGAATAGTGAATTAGTGACGCGAGTACGAGCGTATTCTATTAGGACGGAAGGACATTCAATAGTCTTCACGAGCTGAAATAATATTTCGCGGTAATTGCGTGTTCTTCGATTTGCTTACATGTACATCTCTACACGGGTCCCTCGCCAACTTCGCTACAACGTGATGGAATCTAGTGCACCCGTAACTACGGGCGACTAGTTGGCTCGAACAGCGATCGTAATATAAGCACTCCGCAACGAGATCATATCAACCTGTGAAAATTTGCAACGCTGCAGTTAAGAATGTGGAAGACAATTTCGACGAACGTATTACAAAAGTTCGATGAAAAATTCAACGCGTAAATTGGAGTTAAAACTTGGCCAGCAAAATCATTTTCCGTTTCGTCACGTTTCCGTTGAATTATATGTTTGACTTCTGACACCCGATTTCGGTATCGGGAAGAAGAAAAAGAAACTTCTCTACTCGAATTTGTGTAATCATCGAAAATTCTTGCCGTGTAAAATACATCAACTACACATTTTCCTCGCGTTATCCGCCCCGCGATATTTCTATAAGCAATCGTCGCGCAGAACCCTGCGATACTTTTGTACGTAAAGGAATTTTGCTTATTAGGCCTGCAACACGATTGAAGCATCCTACTGGCCATCATCGCTATATTCCACCGCTTCACGCCGTAATCCAAGCACTCATCTTCTTCAATTCGCCACGCAAATGTGTACATAAAGTCGCGGTTCATAGCGCATCTGGTTTGAATTACGGTTCATACTTTTTATGCGCCCGGATTGCACGACGATAGCCTATGTTCGGCTACGCGTTGTTACGCCATCGTAACACGCCTGAATATCCACGAGTTTATGTACTCCTCCCTCGTCCCTTTTCGCTCTTCGCTACGTTATTTGCCGTGACATCGCGAACCATTATCGAGAAATGCGTGAAACTTGCACGGGGAAATCGCTTTTGGAGTGATTGACACTGATTGCCAATTAATCTTCGCGTGCCGTATTTTTAGAGCGGAACAGCGGGATTTTCTTTATGTGTGATGATAAATATTCCTCGCCGGCCGAGTTTCACAATGGTTTAACGCGGGATGGGCAATTTGAAGTTATCCTTTTTGTTGCGGTTTGATATGTTATATATTGAAGAAAATACGAGTACACGACGTTGTCGGTTATGTTTGCAATGTTAAGAATGGTAGATTTTAAGGAAATTAATTTTTCAGATAAATTTGTCATGAAATGTTTTCAATTAGTGAATTACTGAATTACTTGAATTCTTGAATTACTTGTCACTGCCCGCTACGAATGTGTCACAAGATCTGATTACTGAAAGAATTCTTATCTTCGTTTATAGTTTACTCGATTCAGATCATGTTTTTCACCTGCACGCATCGTGGAATGCAGCAAGAATTCAGTAGCTATAATTAGAGTTTGCCACCGGTGACAAGTAATTGCCACTTGTTTGCATATTGAATAATGTTTAATAAGCATCCCATGGTGCCACTGAATTACTTGGTAGTACATTTCATTGTAGTTAGATGAGATGTCTCATACGGCCAAGCGTAAAGATATCAGTATACGTAACGTATGCCTGAAGGCTAAGATGAGCACCTGCCAATTCTAAGAAACTCGAAGAAAATGTCCTTAAGTTAAGCAAGTACACTAACTTCGTTGGTGTTAACAAATATATATTTACAAGCGCGTGAAACAAGGAAGGCAGAAATACCGAACGAATACATTTTAAGCTTTATGAGAAATGTATAACAGTGATGGTAGATCTATAACAAACAATTGTATATCATTGATATTTCGTGAGGAATTAAATAATTGTATACCGACTCAATCTTGATTCAGTCGCCAAGTTCAGGAATATCTGGCGATCGAAATATCGCAACTCGCTGCGCGCTAGAATAGTAAAAAGAATCGAGGAACTTTAAATATGGGGCGTTTTACGCGCAACCAGGCAAAGCGAAACCAGTTAAAGCCCAGAGGGTCCAGCGTCGAAGAGGAGAAAAAGTCGATCAATTGGAGCGCCGAAGGGAGCGTGGCGCGAATCTACGGGATCTTTTGAATTCTTTGTCGGCGCTCTGGGAACTCGAAGCCCAGGGCTATCGGGACAACTTTGTGAGAAGGACGAAAGAGAGATGTCGCGGCCGCAGAGAAGCTGAAGGAGGACGAGGCCGAGAACGTGAAACGCGAGCCGACGTGAGAACACCTTTGTGAAAAGAACTGTGACCGAAGACCGATCATCAGGATGTATTCAAGTCTCTCTTTGCTTTTCTTACGTTTGCTTCTTGCATCGGGACCACTTACGTGATAATCATCCTTTGGAGCAAAAATGGTGGACTGAGTCACGAACTGGACCTTACCTGTAACGGAAAAATTAATTTATTGCATGATACGAATTGTATTGATTTACGCAATAACACGCGAAAGGTTTTCCATTACCTCTAGGCAGAGCTGCCGAATATTATAATATCAACACTAGA
Organism: Nomada fucata; assembly: GCA_948146005.1. NCBI lineage: Eukaryota > Metazoa > Arthropoda > Insecta > Hymenoptera > Apidae > Nomada > Nomada fucata. The sequence goes on along the minus strand of OX411275.1, from coordinate 7,031,396 downwards.
TTAAATATAAAACAATATGCGCCGCATTGGCATTTCTATCGAATTTCGCACGCGAAGATTTCTCTCGTCAGAAGAAAGCTCGATATGTTCCTCGATTATAGAGAAACGCAGGGAAAGAAACAAATATTCCGACGAATGTTCAAAATAGAAATACAAATCGCGACGTTCCGTCCATTCCATCGCAACTGTCGCGCAAGTAAACTCTGTCTGCGCGTTATCTCTGACTCAGTGATCACAATTCTGATCAGTATCTGGGAAAGACTATCCTATCGCAAGCACGGCCGTCGTTACTTTGCCGCACAATTAGCCCTGAATAATCAGCACCGATTATTATTGCACAACCTCCAGGGACCCGGCATTCGTGACAGAATGGACCCCACTTTACGCGGCCCAGCCGGTTGAAAACGCAGATGTTATCTCGCGGCTGCGTTGGCCGAGGCTCGATTGTGCGCCAAATTGAAAACTGGGATCTGAATGGGCGAAATGTCGTCGCATTAGAACAGACACACGCGTGTAACGGACTTGATTGAACAACAAAGACACCGTGTGCTGTACCTATCGAGCGGCCGGCTAGTCTACCCTCGCTTTTATGCTAATTGCATACACTGGCCCCGGAAAATGGCAACGCGACGCGTTCTATCGCCGCAGATTCGATTGCGTGGACCTCGACTGATTTACGTATCCTTGAACAATGTCCACCGCGAACCGCTTTCACGGGACACCTGGAAACTCGTTCGTTCGATCGCGCTATCGGGATTTCTTTTTCTTCCAATTGGAAAACATACACCGACTAAGGCGGCGAACGTTTATTAACGAGCTTCAGGGCGCAGCTAATCGCCGATATACGAGTTAACCAGGATTGCGTCACGACAGTTTATTGCCACTTCGCGATATTCAGAGGGACATACTATAATTATAGGCAGCGGGCCCGTGGAAAAAGTATTCCGATTAGGAATACATTATTCGCGGAGCAATTACGCAAGTCATTTCGTTTTCTTCCATACCGAGGAAAGCGCGTTCGTCGATATTGTCCAGAACGGTGTAAAATCGTTGGCTGTATTTGCGAATTTGAAGCAGAAAATTGAATTACCGTTATATCCTGGTATATATAAATGTTACTTCATCGTTGACGAAATATAATATCCGGTAAATCCCAAGCAAACGCCGTTAACACAAAGTTGAGATTCTCCGTGACACTTTCCAAGAATACGAATCTCATTTGCAAACAGCAGGCTCATGGATCAATTTTCTAGCCCCCTCAATTCTTCGTTCTTTTCGATTAGCAAGATTAAAAATGACGAAACAGATACAAAACCAGCGACGATGAAAGAAGAATCCCACAAAGTTCCATCAGTTCTGCATTTATTCTCGTTATCGTCAGTTGCTAGATGAGCGCAGCAACGCCAATGATATAAATGACTGTCCGCGCGGAATTAGCTTTATCGCAGCCAATTCCGTCGCTCGTATCTCGACGAATATAACAATACGATCAATTCGCGTTTACGCAGCGAACATTCCATTCGAACTTATCGCGCAATCATAGTGCAATCGAGTTTTCGTAACAGAGGCAAGTCGCGACGTCCTTTCCACGATTACCGTTTCCATCGCGGGGCTTCTGGACACTATGTGTTCGACTTGAAGCGTGAACACGCCGATCAGCGGAGCATCATGGGATCGATCGGCACATTGGGGTCGATATTCGTCGCGGCGGACGATATCCTCGCGTTTGGCGAACCGGTGCAACGGTCTGACGGGTTCCATCGCGACCTCCGTGCGTTGGGCGGAAATCGGTCGAAGAAAACAGGGGAACGGCCACGGGGACAGGCACGAATCTGCAGTGGAACCTGTTCACGGCTGCTCAATGTAGGATACGTCTTGTACACCGTTGGGCTATCGCAAGAGAGGATGTCGTTACGTAAGACACGACGGTGCGCATCGGGGCTCGTGCCTTGTAAAACTCTTCTTACAAGGAGAAGAAGGCCCGAGCCTAATGGGTCTTGTAACGGAACGCAGCCGGTGTGCCCCGTGCAGAAACTTAGATTGACGCAACCCCTGAATTCTATTCCTCTCTGTGCGACACATCCTAGATTTGATCGTCGCGGGTAATGTAAGATTGAAGTTTCGTTTGACTCAGTTGTTCGATGATCGCAGGTTGCAACGATTTGAAAAAAAAGTAACGTATGTGCTTGCATACTTGTTGTTTTATCGCTGATAAGTTTTTGTAATAGGGTATCGTAGTTTTGTAATATTAAGGTTCGGTAGATTTATATTTTGTAACGTTCTGCGGCTGCTATCGTATTTTTCATCGATAGTTGTACACTCATTATTGTTGCCAGTTTAACGATCCATGAATACTAAATTTGTAGTACCATTAGGCTAGGCATGTGTACTAAATGTGTTATATTTCCGCCGCGATCGTTATACGTGCCAAACATTCCCTTCGACCGTGCAGTTATATTATTATTGCTATTATTGTTATTATTGTTACTCTAATCACAGTTGGAATTGAACTCGGAGGTCCTAAGTATTTCGCAACGCATAACCAATCGTTTTCATAATCATTACAACATGTCTTGCAAAACGTCAAAAATAGCTATACCCTTTACCGTTCAATTTGTCAAACCGGCTCCACAGCCAATACATAAATTAAGTCGGACGGATACTTTTTATACGTCGTGCATTTCCACACAGTCGACGAAATTCATATTTCACCTGCAGCAGAGTTTTTGCGAAAGAACGCAAATAGATGAGGATTCAATTGTTCCATTTCCGTGTATCCTAATATCCCATCGGCGTTGTGGGTCGTCTTGCAGTAATATTATATTACAATGACGGTCGTCGTAACAACGTTCATCGTGTCGGCAGACATTTCTTTATTTATACGGCAATGATGTTCGTCACTTTGGCGTTCGCCGGAGAATTTTTTCGTCTCCGTGTAATCGTTACTTCAAGGCCGACGGACTCCACCGGTAATGATTACGACACGCGTACGCGAGAAGATACAGCCGATACTGAACAACGACAATTAAAATCCACGAGAGACAGTTCTGTGGAACGTAACGTGTCTTGTTAGTAAGACACGTGTTTTCATCAGGTAGGCGGTGGCCAACCGCGCAGCAGATGCATTCGATTTTCGACCGAGAACTTTGAGAAAATAACGTGACTCTAGATAGCGGAGACGTTTATCCCTTAGTGCATCCCGAGTGAGACTCGGGCTGTGCGTTAAGCGTCGAACACTCTGTCCAAATTGGAACCGCGGGCATTGCGGCGAACATCAGTAGTTGTTTAGTGCAACGTACAAGAATAGTTGTCAAGAAGTAGTTAGAAATAGTTGTAATCATTTTATGTGACATTCTGTATACATTTCGAATATGTTGCAAACTACTCATGCCTCCAGTATCTTGTTGAATAAATAACACACTTAGTGTCCTGTGTTTATTTAAGGAAATGTACGGAGATAGATAAATGAAGGGAAACATTGCTGAGAACAATATTAACTATTTCTCATTTGTATCGATTTAAGCAGTAATTTTATATCAACGCCACGTTATGCGTTTTCTTTGCTCTAGATATAAATGAGTCTCCCGGTGTGCCCCTCAATTAATTTTCAGGCAGATTAAGTAAATATCTGATTACATTTTTATTTATTCATTCGCAAACGGTGAACGTTCAGAAAATATCGGTGCTCGTCCTCGTATACGACAATATCCTGGCCAATTCACGCGCAGAGGACGTATTCGTGAAACGACACGTTAAACGACGTTTCCATGACGCGTTTCGTTCATTCAGACTTCGCTCAACGCGATCGCGGTGGAAGGATCACGAACATCTGTATCCTGCAGGAGGCTGTGAATGATCTGAAAACGGCCTCAACTACTTTCACTTCGATTCTGCTGGAAGTGAACCGGACGCGGCAAGTGGTATCGCCTGTGCTGATATTACAGTTTGATTTCCGATATTTTCAGCCGCAGTACTGCATTTTCGAACATTACGTCTGCCCCCGTGCAGTACGTTCTCCAATGATAAAGTTCAAACAATGGAATCGTTTATTTTCAAACGAAATAACTAAACTCGTTTCGGTGAATAAAATTGGTATCCACCGAAAACAGGCGCGTTGCAATATCAACGAACGTTCGCCCCAAGCCGTAGGAAATTCGATGGAAGAAAGGGGCAGAAATTTCATTTTAATCGTACACGAATATCTTGACGAAGTAGTCCCACGCTGCGTTACTCGATCTCCATATGATATATTATTATTAAAACTTCCCAATTAAGCCCCGACACATTGTAATTAATCATTCGGGATCTCCGTGTCGCAATTAAATTTATCGCTCGTTAAAAATATTCGACGTCAATTTCGTTAATTACGTGGTAAAATATTTCGTGGCTCATAAAAAAAACGAAGCGACGGGCCACGAAATCCGTTAATTCCCGACCGGCGTGTACGATTCACGGTCGAGAACCTCAGGTGTGCCTGTTTCAGCAGATACGCCCGGACGAAATACGCACGAATCCCTTCCAATTCTAACCCGTAGCCGTGGTTAACCGGTCGGTTTACATGTGTACAGGTTATTCGAACCGTGGGTGAGCCAGGACGAGTGGCAGCATGCAAAAAGAGAGGAAGAAGCCCGGGCGGACTGAAAGATATCAATCGTGGGGCACCGACACACCCGACGGGGCATTCGTGAAACGCGAACGTCACGTGCAATTAAGCCCTGGATAATGTTAAATCATTTATTCATTACCAACGTATTATTCGCTCTGCAATCGGCCAGCGTACTTCGACGTATCTGTGGCACGTTAAACCGAAATAATTCTCGAGCCATGAAAAGGAGGCCCGCTGACTGGAAGTTGGTAACACGAACGTCAGCTGTATCGCAAAGCGTAAAAAGTAAAAGGAAGAAACTGTACGCAGTATCGGCGTGCCGCGATGAATATTTATGCCAATGGTTTGCAATCGATAGGTATAAATGATCAATTAAGCAGGCAAGGTCGTGCGATTTCATGGAATTCAAGAATACGTCACGCGTAAGCATGAAACGTAGGAATCGATGCAAAATATGGAATACTGATGGGAGGGAGTTAGAAAAAAAAAAGAAGAAAATGAACTCGCTCATCGGTATTGGAAATTCTCGCTCGATACGACCCGCGGACAAGTTATAAATAATTAATTCTAATTGTACGCAAAAATTATACGCTTGCAGAAAAATTCGAGAGTGTAGACACGCGTTATTTTCTCGGAATGCTGGTCGCTGGCCTGCCAGCCGATCGTTCCTCGATACCGACACGTTTACCTGTCCGGCACCGCTGGGATCGTGGGTATCGTGTGTTTTCAGTGGCACGCAAGAATACTAAGCATCCCGCATTGAGTATTCCTGAAATGGAGACCGAACGTCTAAACGTGTGTCGCCTTCGTCGCGTATTTCCAGAAAAAAGGTTGCCAGACACGGAGCACCCGAACGTTTTCGCACGATTCACGATGCCCTGAAAGCTTCCCGCGACGCCGAGAAATGGATAGGCAATAAATCTGCTGGGACAAAAAGCTTCGTTTCCCCGGGAACATCGGGTACCTCCGGAGCAAGCCACTTACGAGAACAGAATGTTTCACTGTTATTTACCATTCTTTCTTGTCGCCCGAATAATTTCCGGCTTTCTTGACAAGCGCTTCTTACGCGCTTCATCGACAAGAAACGAACGAACGACGACAATTTTTGGATACGTGATCTGTAACAATAGGACAGAGTCGGTCGAGATATTTCGTTGGTTACCATTTTGGATGTTACGCGGTTGGGCGTAAGTGTTGGCAGCGTTGTTGAAAAATCAATCTCAACAACGGCAGGATTGCTTAGTCTATTATCGGAAGTTTATGAGACCTTGGAATACACGTTTCAATCGCATTATAAGATAAGTGAATAATTGATGTGATTCATTTTCTCTGTAATGTCTCCGCTGTATCTCACGTCTGTCAGTAAAAAAATTTTTGCCACGCGGTTTGCTCTGCTACACTGATAACGAGTACTTAATTCAGTTAACTTTATCGTCAATTTAATTCAAGCATATGTGTAGCGGATACTAAGAGCGACTTATTACGTTACGATAAACCTCGGAACCAAATACATAATTCATTTTGATAGGAACTGGACGTGTTGCCAATTATTTAAAAAAATCACAATAATTAATGGGTGCAATATTAGGTAATAAATAAATTCTAATATATTCTTCGCGTCATACTACCGCAAAAAGAAGCACGGGGAAAGCAATGAAATCGTATCGTACCCGGGGCGGAATTTTGTGAATCCCTTTGAAACATATGGCTGACGTGAATGAAACGACCAGTGGGAAAATCTTGAAGGACGCGCTGGACATACTTGGCGAAATATCTCGTGGAACATCATCGCGGAAACGAACGCTTTATCTTCTCGGGAAGAATCGCATGAAGCGGGTCGTGTGTGCAATCCGTGCCGTGTGGCTTTTATCATCAATGGAAAACAATCAAGTATGGGAGGAGCCTGAGGAAACTGTCTGCCCATGCAACACTGCAAAATAATCAGTTGCACCTGTGTAATTCGCCTAGTTGCAACGTCCGAGAAGCTGAATTATATTTAGCGTTTGAAAATCGTTTCGCCCTCGAGAGTCCCATCGAAATTCAAATCATTAAGTAAATCTAATTTATCGAATTATTTAAGTACAAATTCATTTGACCGTCCGCACAAAGTAGTGTAATGAAACATTTGTTACGTGTGTTAACAAAGAAATTAATTTGACGCTTCGATTCGTTCGTGGTGACGGTAAATAACAATGAAACGCTGAAATATACGATCTTTTCAGCGTAATTAATTAAGTTAACGACGATAAGGATGTAAGCTATGATCGACGTGTGTCGAATCTTCAATCTATGGCACGATTCTGCTTCGATTCATCGGTGTGAGACAAAATTTGTTAGGCTTTGACAGGACACCCGCATCTGCGGCCACAAAACACATCGCGTGAATTATATGGGCCACTTATGGAATTCCGAACGGTAATTAAGATATTTCCTTAATTAATGGCTGAGACTAGCTGCGGTCAGTTAGTTGGGGTAAGGACGACGTTTGAATTAGTACCGCTGCTCGGTTATGCTCCGTAAAGTGCAACGTTAAGAAAATATAAAATAACGGGCGCCACGCGGCAAGGAAATAATTAGCTGCAGTTCATGCGATTGCTCATTTAAATTTGACGTCACATCTGTATTAAAAAATCAGCCTGCGTACCAGCCGCGAATCAACAAGCGCAACACAGATTCCAAAACTCTTGTTGCGACGTAGCAAATGAGAGATAGTAACAGCAAAACGATCAGGCAAATTTATTAAACGGAATTCGTATTTCAATTCCAATTGAAGTATGTGGGTCGTGACGTATGTCCGTCGCATTTTTCAGAACATTGCCAACGATGCCAATAAAATATCAATTGTCCTAGGAAGTGTTTAACGAACTTGCTGCACTTGTTTCCGTCGTCCTTTAATTTCTGAACGAAAAATAAGTTTTCACGAACTGACCGCGCCTCAGACTTTTCAGGATATGAAGCAAAGACATGAATTGGCAAGATTGTTGAAACGAACGAAACCAACGTCGAAATTACTTAGAAAGCGTCTTGCACGACTCGTGCATGTTTACGCAATGGTAAGAGGGAAAATGCATTGACACAATACAATTTCAATCCTTGATATGCAACCTTATCGTTCATCAATGATTTCCAAATAAAGAACAGAATAAATATGTAATTCGAATCGATTTATAATTCAATTACGCGCGCACTGTCATTAATCGGATATTATTTCCGGATCAATGTAAATTACCAAACAATTTAATTGGCAAATGTAACTGTGGTGAACAAAGTCGACAATTAAATTTACATTATACGGTGAAAAACGTGGAATATTCTATTCGTGGTTCGGGTAATTGGCTGTAAGAAAGAATATGCCTCTATGGATCTAACATTAATTATATACCAGCGTTTACTAATGACCACATGGTTTTATAAAATAGCGGGTGGCATTGAAGCCCTTGATTGAGAGCCGCGCAGACTAGCAGTACCGATTGAGAAATATTATACTTGAACGTATAAAAGCTTTACCCGCGACCCTCATAAATCACGAAGATTGTCAATTAATAACCTGTAATGGATGTTGGAAACAGAGGACCACCACTTTATCTAATAATGATTTCGAAGAAACCAAATGATTGTTCTCGAAAATGACACAGAAATTCGTTAATCAGACATGCCTTTTGACATCACGAAACGTAGAACGTCCTCCTCTCTTTTATCGTAGCACAATGGCTTAATAAATGGTAAATAATCGTAAAAATTAAGCAACATACTTTGTTCGAAAACTATTATTCATTTCACGAATAAAGGTTATTATCGAATCTAACGTAGAGGAACGCAATAAAAATTCTGAAAATGCCATTGAAATATATTTCTGGTGGTAATAGTGAAACTATTCCATAGAAATATTCGCAAACGCCCGATCGCTATTCATCGTTTTTAACGAGCAAACACAGCTCGAAGGGACCAATATGTAAGTAAAGATCTTCGTTGTTGTCATTCAGGCAAAGTGCTTCCTTGCAAGCACGTTGCTACCCGTAATACCTTGTCATTAATTTCGTCGCTACAGTTTGGGCTATAATGTGTACCTGTCCTCGTTAAGTATGCGTAAAGAGTGCGTGGGTCGTGTACCGACTAAAGCGTCTCGCGCACGGCAATCAACGTGCAAAGCGAGCTTAATGGATTCGCGTACCTCGTTTAAATTGTCTTCCACGTCTACGTGAACTTTCGAGCTTCGACGGTCTCACACCTGAGGTGATCGGTTGCAATCACTGCAACAACAGGACTGTCAAAGTGAAACGAGCAACAGCTAAACAAAAATTCCACAATTTGTTTCGCCGTTCCTTTTCACAGTAGTTATTATCATAAGGTATTGGCAGACCGTAGTTAAGGCAAACGCGAATAAATAAATCATTTGTGCTCATTCTAAATTTCTAGATATTAACAATTATTCGTCGCGAATTCAAAGAAAAAAGTGCTCGATCTTTGTATTCGCATACCGGTGTTAAGAGTTATCAGTCAATTTTCCATGGGAATGCATACGGCATGTGTACCAGCTTTCTCACAACGCTCGCCTGAATTTTCCAGGTTACGCTAGCGTACGTATACTCAGGTAAAATTCCTCTTTGTACATTCTTCGACGCGAAAGATAATCCGATCGCTCTGGCGCGTATCAAGTATCAAGATCTTCATTGTCCCGTATCTCCCCCCCCCCCCACTCTAGTATGATTTAATTACCACGTAAGAAATCAGTGAACGAAAATCGTATTTTGAGATAGGACGTTTATCTGCGTCCTCGCCACTGTTAGGGAGGATTGATAATGGCCAGCGATGCGACGTGAAATTACCATCCTTTCTCCTTGCGAACAGGACCTAAGCCGAGCTACCGTCCATCGTTGAGCTCCTAATGAGCAAGAAATTCCGTTGCACAGCCGTATCCATTGCGAACTGGCGTTTCCGCTTCAGACCGTTTCAGACACACGAAGCGTGTACCATCGCCGAAAAAAACGCCGCAGGTACAACTTCTGCCATATTCAGAGATAACTCGCTTTATTTCGTTACAATAATTACCTGCACGCAATTTTCGTCCGGGCCTCGCTCGGTTACGCCTTCATGACACTTCAGCCCGATTATGGTACCCTTCTTTGTGCTGTGCACGTACGGTCTGTGTTCCAGAAAGTATCATTATATCCCTCACGTTGCTCACGACAACGATGACAGGAACCGCGGGAATAAAATAAATTTCAAGGGGAGTCGTTCAATTTGAAATTCTGTACGAGGTTGAATATATTTAGTCAGATCGTCGCGATTAGACATTATGGGGATTTTTAATGGTAAAAAAAGAAGCCGTATGTACATGTGTACACGCACCACTGCTCGTTCGCATCTTAGCCTTTTCTCGCTATCGTGATTCAGTTATGATTGATTCCCATGATACGATTGGACAGTGGAAAGTTGTCGCCATAAAAATTGAACAAATTCCGGTGGTCGGTGGTTTTCTCCTTCGAGGTAGCGCACTGTACATGTACCTCCGTGTATCGCACTCTTTTCTTTCTGAGAAACCTTCAGGACGTGGGAAGCGAAAGGCAGGGTCTTCGAAATATGTTGCACATGTGCCAAGAAATGGGTGGCGCCCAGCCATATGGCAAGAAGTGCATTGTAACGAATAAGAAAACGTGACACTACGAACGATAATTAGAAAATATCCATTTGCGCAGGCAATCATTATTTTCCTCGTACAGGAAATGCATAGGTGTGCAACATGTCGAAACTCTTCCTAAAACATCGAGCTAATGTATGTTAACAAGTACAGGCAGAAATACTATTGACACGAATGTTTCGTTTATTTGAACATTTAATAATACGATAATGAATTCTAGCACTACGAATTCAACAAATACGTTCTATTACATCGAAGTTCGATGAAATAAATTTTAACTTTGGTAACGCTCCTCCATTCGCGTAGAACGTGTCCAGAATTTTTCCTACTCGTTAACCTCGTACTTTTAACTCGATTCGTTCTTTTTCATTCTTTCTACGTTCGACTAACTTCCCACTGTAGAAATAGCAGCCTGTTGCCTCGTTTCTCGTTGGCTCGCTTCCCACACAAGATGCGCTCGCGTATATGCATGCATTCCTATTACACGTATGTGCATACGGAAGGTGTTGGAAAAAAGAGCTTGAAACGATTGTCACACATCAACAGCCATGAATTACGCTCCGCAGTAATGACAATGAGCAACGATGCTTATACTACTTTATAAAAATTCCATGTTACAATTTATTGGCGAGCGAGGATCACTCATGTTTTTGTAAAACTCGAAAGGCACGAAAAGACAGAAGAGTGGGGTATGACGGAGTAATGGAAAATAAATTTTGACGGAGAAAGGTAATACATTTGAAAGGATGACGGGCCACGCATTAACGTCCACAAAGGGTATATTGTAAATTATAATAGCAGGAAAACGAGTACGAAGATCGTATTGCTAATTCAGCAATACTTTGTACTTTAACCAGTAAAGAGCGTCAAGAATCGGTGCCATTTCCGGAAAGTGTGTGATTAATTATGTTTAGTAGAATTGTCGTTCCGTCCCGCTCAATCACCAGAAACACTAATTAGCGTTTTTCGAACAGACTAATAACTTTCGTATCGGCTTTCCCTTGCTGACTTCGCGTATATTTCCCATAGATGGTTGTGTAGAACATTGCGCGGAGTGATTGTCAAGGATTTTCCTGACACCTCTATCCGGAAACTGCTCTTTATTCTGCAACAACCGATCGTGCTGTATGCAACATGTATCGGGTGCGCTCTCATAGCCGAGGAATTTTAATTGACTTAAGTTTAGAATAAAAGTAGGCGCACTCGAGAATGGTAAAGGGAACCCTCGTGCTGAAAGGTAGAAATGCCCGTGAATAAATTACAAGTCGGTCGCGAACGGTACGAAATTGCTTTTAAGTATTAACGAGAATGCGTCGACAAGATATTAACAATCGAGATACGCGACCCGAAAAGAGATTCATCGTGATTCCGCAGGGAAGTAAACTTTACAACGGGTGGCCGCTTGCTCAGCGAAATAGGTAGCGTGGAAAAAGGAGAAGGAATACACACCGGTCAGAATGCCAGTTGAACTAGTAGAATGTAAAGAAGGGAGCAGAGCTTTACACACGTCGACTTTGTCGTTCTCTACAAAGGCGCGTGACCCGTAACTGATTGGCGTTGTGCATGGTTACCCATGGCATTTCGTCTGCGCTCTCTGCGCGTCTGTAATCCTAGGAAATTTATCATTCACCTTCCGCGCAGTGACTGCATTCCCTAAAGAGATTCTTCCTATTCAACAAGGCTTAGAATTAATCGGTACGAGAAGGAAACCTCGACGAAGCAACACTTCGGGCGTACCGATTGAACGGTTCTTGACTTCTTTCTTGAACGATGCACTATTATTATTACTCCCATATTTACTTCCCGCGTATGCATCTACATACATTGCTTTATTTCGAGGGACAACACTTTCTTATTTTACTCCATCGCGTTTATAATTTCCACCGCTACCTTGGCGCCATTCAGCTTTCTCACCTGTATTACATCGTTATAGAATTCTCCATCTTGCTTGCGCATGATTCGCAGATACAACTATTCGTTGTATCTTCCGCTTTTCATTGCACAACAATTTATATTTAGTTCTACGTGCCAGTTCATCACAATTATTCGTCAATATTCCATTCAAATATTTATCCTATCAAACATATATCAATTATACTCCATTTAATATTCGCGAAATCAAATTTTGTGCAAGGAAACTATAATAATAATAACACGGTAATACGGTAGCAGGTGAAAATTCGACGACAGGAGAGCACCGAAGGCGCGTCCCGACCTACCCACGCGTTTCTCCGCCATTGTTGCGGTATAAAAGCGATAACTGATTTTAAGAAACGGAATTAACTAAATGAAGGACTGCAATCCGTCTGGCGTATAATTTCGTAGGGTGGCCGAGAGAAAAGAAGCGGAGAGACAGAATCGACGAAGGTCAGGATCGCCCCCGATCGTGCTCACGGCTTCACAAAGGCGCACGCTTCCCCGAAGTCCTGGCCAGCGAAACGCCGCTGTTTTCCTCGCGGCAGTCTCGCTTGGCGGGGCAAAAAGCAACTTCGACGTTCGCTAACTTCACTTGGCCATTTCGTTCGGATAACGGAAAACGGTACCTGTATCGGGCGTTGGAATTATTGCCGTGTCGCCGCCGCGTTCACGGTCGCTCGTTCAAGCCCGAAAAGAAAAGGAGGCCCCTGCGAAACACTTTTTGCATCGCGCACACTTAGAGATAACGATCGATTGTCCGTCGTCGCGATGCCGCGAGGAAACGTATTCACCGTGGAGAGTTTCTTGTCGCCAGTACCTGCTGCCACGAGATCCCTGCTGTCCCGAGTGAAATCGCCTTTGCGTGTAAGAGCGTTCCATTGTTGGATGCGCTCGAATCACAGATAGAGCGCAACAAGCCTCCTCGTAAAACGGAACATTATATAGATGTAGATTTACGGTGCTTTGTACTTCGTATTTCTGGATGTCTCGCGTTGCTGCGATTCGCGTCCGTATCCAGGCACGTTGGAATGTAAAATCCTCGGTGAATTATTTATGGAACAATAAGTCATTACGGTATGGGAATTCTACACGGTTGATAGCAGGAATCAATACTATAAAGAGGTTTCGGTCGATTGTGAAAAAAGATTCAAGTTTTTCCATCCCTTTAAGTGGCCTGAGATTTTCCCAAGCCGCGTTTGTTCGACGGAGAAGCAGCTTATTGAAAGAAGCGCGGAGAAAATATTAGACCTTTTTGCGGTACGATACTTGTCCGCCCACTGACGTAAACATTTTATACGTGTCGTACAGGTACACACGTTAAATAATTTCTCAATTCTCCCGGATGGTTTCGTTCGAGTTGCAGGACGAACGCAAACTTCGCTCCAAAACGCTCCAAAGCTTGGCTCCACCGTGCCAGGCCCATACGGGCCTACAGGTATATGCCTTATCGGTATATGCCTTATCAACGATTATTTCCACCACCGTATCAACGTTCGCAGCGCGGCGGATCAAAAGAAGCTAAGCACGCTTTACATTTGTAGTACACCTGTTGCGCGAAGGCCGGCTCGGTCGTTAAAAGAGAAACGCGAGTAACGCGACGGTTGCGTTACCGTCGTCCGCTTAACGGAGCTTCCTCCCTCGAATCGATCGGCGTGTATGTATACATACGCACGTGCATAAGCCGGATCGGTTTGTCAGCATCGCTCGATTCCAAAGGGAAACCGAGCGAGTTCTCGTCGGTCGATTCGTTTGCACTCGTGCCACGGCCGTTCAAAGGTAAGCACGACTATCCATTTGCGATCGCGATCACGAAGCAAATGATTAATGTGCTGCGAACAAAGGAACGGTCGGAGAAAGCCGGTTTGTTCGTCTTGTTTGCAGTAATTGTTATCCACCGAGAAAATACCAGACCGCCCACCATTGCTTTCCCTCGACGCTGCTTTGGTTTATCAGTCGGGGGTGATTCTAGTCTCGTGGGTGGCCGTCGAATGTGCTAGCTCGTGTTTCAGTCCCATTACAATTCATCGACCGATCGGCGTTACAGATGAGGAGACAGAGTGGCTCGATAAATCGGCGAATCAATCGAAACCGATAAAATACTCCGTTTTCGTTGCCAGCTGCAACGTTCCCCCGTTGAACTCGAAATGAACTCTGTATTTAAATCAATTTCGTTAATGAAAGAAACTCATGAACACTATAATAATTACTAATTTAATTACTCCACCTTCTTCCTACTGAACGCACTGCTGTGTACGGTCTTGCTACTATGAAATCAAGTTTTTTCGGACCATCGCAAATTATATATGGAAGCTAATAAAGAACGCCCATCGAAGCGTCAGATCGAAACGGGGCAGATGCGACGTGTACGGGCGTCCGTAGCAGTTCGAAATCGAAAATCATGACCTAGTCCAATGGGAAAGTTCAGAGGATACAATCTAGCGTGGCGGCAGCCCATCTTTCGGAGTTTGCGAAGGTTGGGGGCGAAGGCGGTTGTTCATCACCTGCTCATCATCGAGCGTGGGATGATGCATCGTCTCAGGTAAAAAGGCTCGCAAAAGGAAACCTATGAAAAGGGAGAGGCAACCTTGGGGATAACGCGGGCACCCTCCATTATTAATGAATCGTGTGAATGCGAAGATCGTACGTCAGCTTCCATGTTTATCGGGTTGAATATCGATTGTGATGCGCTTTCGTCTTACAGGCCACAACATGGATGATACCCTCGCGTTTTTCAGAGAGGTTTAGGACCATTTCGTGGCGTATTTTCGAGAACAGGTCGACATCTGCGCGGTTGTTCGCTCCGATTAGCTATCATGCGTTTCAAGTGTCGCCCGTTGTGTTTGGTAGGCTCGTATTTCTAAACCGCATGGCGTTTTCTTTCGGTGCTCCAATTCGACAGGGCCAATCGTAAATTCTGCGCAGATATGCTCCGTTTCTGTTACTATACTGTGGCGCAAGTGTCACTCGAGACTTTCACAGAAATGGACCCCGGCCGTAGTGTCGTTTCAGGAGGAAATTATGTTTACCGATGAATTCCATAACAAACGTTCAATGCTATCTAATTTTTGTTGTCTGCATACGATGAATGAACCTTACCCTTGGTGCCTGTACAGGACACGCATATAATATTTCTCTACCGAAGATAATTTCTCGTAGACGGACTGGCAGTGGATTAATTCCAAAATAGTGCAACCGTAGTTGAAAGAAGTCGAACAACATTTCGATTTTCATATATAAATCGCGAGTGCACCAAAAAATGCGCACGATTCCATTTCATCTCGTTCCATGCGTCACGATTACGAATACATGCGACATAAACGTTCCCAACAAAATTATTTCTATTATATCATGCATCACTTTCTACAGCGTTCACGTACGAATAGTACTGTGACTGGCCAGGCCAACCGCGGAAGTTATTAATCTTCGGTCAACGTTCGACAAGAGTTCGCCTTCACGGGAATCACGAAACTAGGAAGTAGCAAAGGAAGCAGAGACGCTGGCAAGCTGACACCCAATCTCTTTTCTCAGATTCTGTGCCAGCCGCGTTATAAGTTTCCTTAAAACATCGGGAAGAAGCGAGTTGGCCAGCTGCCAGTGTCCATGGGACTCCACGCGGCAAGGAGCATGTGAACAGAAGGAGAAGAGGCGAAATCCTTAGAACAGGACGTGCTCCTCTTGTACGAGAAAGCCTCGCTTCCGGGTTCGCCTCTGTATTTGATATTCATGCCCATTTCCTACGGGGCAGCTGGTGCTTTTTCACTTCCATTGCCCCCGTTGGAACGAGAAGGGAACTAATTTTTGAGGCCACGGCGCGCACCGACGTCCGTCGCGGCGCAACAACAACCTGCTGAAACACCTACCCGTTCGGCACGATGCATGCGGCCCAACCATTCGTCGCTGCTTCGTATATCTATGACTACATAGTCGCAGGGAAAGTAGCGAAACAGGTTCGATGGAGGTGGAAGGGTTTCGTACTGTGGTAATCGATAATGAACGTCGACTCGTGGGAAATTCGAGTTGCAAGAATTCATATGCGGCACCTTCGCATCGTTCGATGATTTCTGCAATTGCTTTTATGGCATTCTCGTTTAGTAACGATTAACGCCATTATTCGTGCGATGCGAGACAGTGCCGCTTCTCCCTTCTATTCTCTTACTTAATTCGGTTTGGTGTATTATTTGGTTCTGAGAATTGCTCTCTCCCAATACCGTTAGGCGATATTGCGAATCTGTCGGACTTTTTATTGAAAATTTTCATGGGAAAGGGAGTCGATCGTTTTGGGGCAAATATACGAACTTCGTTTTACTAGCCAACGCAATCGTTTAAGGAAAACATTGAGGAATTTTCTACGATTTCGGTGTTTGTGTAGAGAAATAAATGTAATAAAAGGTGAGGCGAAAACTTTGAGGACAGGCGGACGCACTAGAACGCAGCGGAGAAATAAAAGAAATTACGGATATCGGAGACGATTTCAATTTGTCGATACTTTAAAGTGCCGGCGATAAAGACGACTCGAAATACGAGATTTTCAATGCGTAAGTTAACCTGAATGTACTGTTTGACATGCGTCAGATAAGAACAGAAAGGAACGCGTTGAATTTCAATACATAGTTTATCACGGTTCGAGCCAACGTAAAGACGAGCGGCGACAAGTAAATTGATATGTCAATGAAGAATCGATCAATGAATGGCAATTATGAATGAACACGCGTGTTTGTTGGAAACGTATACTTCAGCGTGGTGTTTCCGTTTCTGCCGAAGAATATCTTAACGTTAATCGATGAAACGTTCACGTCGCTACGCGATACCGTAAGGCACGGCTGCGAAAAACGGAGCGAACAGAAAAGGTTGCACCACCTGAGCTAAGATTGCGAGGAGAAAATATTTCGGCTTGATGCAGGTGTACGCATTCTTCGCTTGATCACGTGAGTTTTGGGAAGGCGCATTTTCCCATGATAGAAAGGGTGCTGCGTAAATTGTCAAGGGATTCGGGACACGTATATACATATGCACACACATGCATACATACCACGACAAACCTGTCCCAATATTTAGAAAACTGAAGTGCCCTTTCGTTTTCCTCCCTCGTCTTTCTCTAAAGAGTACACCGCTAAGGAGCTGCAGACCTTTTTGACTGTGTACACGGTCCTTTATGCGCGTCGTGCATCGCTAGACAACCACTTAGCTTGTAAGGAGCTGCAATTTGTGGGGGGGACTTTTGGAACGTTGCCCTGAAATGGCGCTTGCAATCGTCTTAAACCGCTCGACGGATAAGGGTACACGTACCCGGAAACGGGCAACAGTAGAATGCCAGCGTAAACGGCGGTAACAGGTAGCTGAATTTCAGTTATTTGTTAATTATTCGCACTAAACTAATGTATTCCCTACTCGACTGCGCTCGAATTGTTCTCCGATGCCGCACTCTGTTGGCGGCGAGGACTGTGTACTTCTTTTCAAGCGCATTCATCGTATGCAAGCTCGCAACATTGTGCTCATTGATTAATTGCAGCCGTGATTTTGATAATTGAAGGAACTAAACAGACGTGCCCGCTAACGAACAACGCTTCCTTTATTCATAAGTTTCAGGCACTAAGAGGGCGGAATCCGATTATATCTTGTTCCCACCGACGATACAGAGCCACCGCGAGAGGCGTAAAGGTGTACAGGTGTTGCGCTCTGCGCTGTACACGCTGCTCCAAAGTACGAAGTGACTGAATTTTTTGTATAAATCATTACATTGCTAGGCACCGTTATACGATTAATAAATCGCTTTAACAAATCGACAAGAAACACAGCGATGTAATCCAGCTGCTACTTCTGTTCCTGTTTTTTCTTTCTTTTTTGAAGAAACGATTCACATTCTCTCGCGAACCGGACCGAAAATTAGCGTAATTTCAATTTCATCGCGCGTCTCCTGCTGTCCTAGAAAATCGATGAAGCGCAGGTGAGGTCGCAACACGAGGAAGTCTCGAGGCCTCGATTATTATAATACCGTCTCGAGGGTAATGCGATGGGATCTCGTTTTTCTCGTTTACGTTAATACGAAGCTCGCAGCTAATGCGACGTATGTATGAGGCAGCACCGTTCGAGTACACGATATAAGTAATTGTTCATGAAGCCGATGCGCGGTGCAGGACCGGCAAACACGTAGATAACATTTCGCTGGCAATAGGCAGGTAAGAGAGCAAGGCACACCGAGCATTCCAACTACGCATCCGTTTGTGACACACAGTCCTATTACTATCAAACTACCGTTGTGAACTGCGTTCATTATTGAGGTTTCTATTAGAGGGAGCGAAAAATTCCACAGTTGAATTCCGTTAAAAGTATCGAAATGCGCGTAAGAAGGTGTTGTACCGCTAGGAAGCTCCGTGACAATCTGACTCTCAGTGAAATGGAAAGAAATAGAAGATATTTTTCCTCCTTGTTTACCAGGCTACAGATCGCACATATTTCCATGTCATCGATTAGAATGAATTAGCACGAAATGATTGTGAAGATCAATTGTGAAGTAAGCAGCTGTTTATAATAAATTTTAGCTCGTTTTATTACAGCACATCGAATCGAAACAGATAATTGCCATTTTTAAAGAAACAGTGAGCGTGTATTCGAATGAGTCCAATAAAATTTCACTTAAGAAAAGCAACAATTAATTAACGCTCCCATCAATTTCTCGCTTTACATGCGATAAACGAATATTCACGACTCGAAGAAAATGCCCTTTTGTTGAGTGCTTTGTGATTCGACGTGTAGATATATCAGAGTGACGAACGTCATTAGTACAAACACATACGTGATAGTCAACAAGCCCGAGGAATACATGAATACCTTAACCATTACGTGCTCCTTTGCCAATCTATCTCCTTTCTTTCTATCTTGACACGGACCGTTCGCTGCTTCGTCGGAGCTCGTCGAGTTCCATTGGCGACAAGCGAGAAGCATGCAGCCAGGCACGGCAATTTTTCGAACGGAGCATCCACACGCGCGCTAAGAAAAGCACCTTATCGTAAGAATATGCGCAAAGAAATCCAAGAGCAGAACCACAGGTATTCGTAAAAAGAGTTGGAAAGTCTACAGTTTTTCCGACGAAAGTAGCAATCTTGCCTCTAAACGATCACACGTTCTTATGTCGAACAAATTAACATCGCAATAATATAACTGAACATCTTTCGTGAATTATTATTATTGTTATTACACAATATATCAACACTATATTTTTCCCACATCGTTATGATTTTCATATTCGCACGTCTTGCAAACGGCATCGTGTCATTTACATGTTTCGTATACATATAGGTAACTGTAATCGCTCGCTTTTACAGTAATGCAATTTCTATTACTTTTGCTCTGGTTCACGCGTAATAAGAATGTGTACACGATAAATGCAGTAGCATTTATACATCCGACATCAACAGGCTTCCATAGAGGGTGGACGATCTTTTACGCAAACCAACAAACCGTTTGTCTTGTCAGCATTCACTCCCGTTTGCTCTGGGGTCCGTGCCTTTTTCTACAGGGCCAAGTCGCCGGTGCAGGGCTATCCAGCGTTTCATTGTTCGTCCCGGTGCACAAAGCAATCACGGGACTATGCAGATTGCATTGACTATAGGGCCATCTTTAGTCTGGAGTAGGAATCTTTCGCGTCACTGAGATCGAGGGGGAGGCGCAGGTCGGTTTCAGGGTTGAAGAATATGTACATGTACCTCGTAAATACATATAACGTCTTCCTACCTATTCATTCTATTACGAGTGGTGGGGAATTTGAGCAACAACCGCAACGTATCTAATAATTCCTATCAAAAAGGTCTTCTTTTTTAAATTTCCATACCTCCAGAACTCCTGTTTACATCGCAGTGTTTGAAATAATTCTATTGAAACCTTACCGTTGAGTTATCCAGTCGGCGTGTCGAATTGAATTTGCATGCACAGAACCGATGCTGTATTTTCTACCGTGAAATGTAAATAATCGTGCCAACAGTTGTCTGTTCGAATAATAATCCCGCCTAACCGAGGCGACCAGGAACACCATATGTAGAACGGAAGCAAAAAGTCCATCAACGGGCTTACGGAGGTTCCGGGCGTGTTAAAGGTTGACGACGAGTAAAATAATTCAACATGTTCCGAAAGCATAGATCAGCCGAAGCTGCGCGTGGTTTTTTTCCTGCTGTAAGGGTACGCAGATGACATAGCAGATTCAGGAGGGCGAGGGGAAAAAAAAGGGTACGATATTACATACTGGCAAAGATGAATAAAGGAAGGGCGAGGGAAGAAAGGTCGCAGAAAAACGGATCGTAAAGCGCACGGGAAGACTAAGGATGTCACGGCGTCTTTCTTTTCCCATAGCGGGGCCAGTAAGAGGAGCTTGGTTTGATTTCCACATTCAGCACCTTCTTCTACCGCGTTCCCCACGCCCAATTAGGAGCTTGCAATGCAACTCGGGGAATACTTCGGTCTCATACGTGGCGTATAAATAATTGAACCCCCCCTCCTCCTCCTCCTCCGTGTCCCGTGTAACGCCGTCGAAAAATAAGAGTGTACATACTTTGAGCTCGTATTACTGAAGCGCACATGGCGAACATATCGGTAATATAAAACTTAAATGCCCCGCGGGCATTCTGATCGACTTTGTCACGGTGTTGCGCGGTTCAATTTTCTGCCGGCGTGTTTCGCGCAGGCAATAAAGTTCGTGTAATTTCACGCGTGTTCACAGGGCATACGAATGACTGGCGTGCGTTAAAAATCCGTGGTATAGGCATCCCTCGGCTCGTATACCCGCGAAAAAATGGCCGGCAAGAAGCTCGACATATGCTTTTACGCGACGCTGCTACCAAGTGTGCCAACCGTGCGCACATGGCCAGCAAACTAATTTTTTCTTTCCCTTCTTCTTTTACGACACGATGTCCTCTCCTGCGGCGTGGCGCAGGCGAAACGAACTTTGCGTGCGGCTGTGTTTTCGCTAAGCCGTACCATGGGTCAGCGCAAAAAAAAAGTTCCGCCCAAAAGACGGCGAAACAACCTTGGACACCCAGTTGGATAATTGAAAGCCAAAGAAGCTGATCGTCCCTGCAAATTTGTCGACCGTTCGCAGCGAATTTCTAGGGAGGGCGTTTTCACGCGACGCACACAACGGAAATTAATTTCGGCTCGTCGAGGCAGCCCATAGTCGAACGTTGGAGCTTTTCTGTACGCAATCCGGTCGCGGAGTCAAAGAGTTCACGGTAGAGGTATCCTCTAGAAATGAAACCGAAGAGTATCTTGTTCCTCGCGCATACGCGACGTTGAACCAACACGGTGTTCCTCAGCCGCGATTGTGTCCGACGAGAAGCAAGCGTACATGCCGCCGCTTCTTCTGGCACTTCCATCTCGGTGGCGTTCCCACACCAGGACTGCTACCAGAGTGTAACGTTATATCTTCGCCGCGGTATGGTGGTTCTTTCGCTATGGCGACCGACTCGTATCTCGCACACCTTCTACTGTAAACTACGGCGGGCAGCATGGGTGGCCGAAATGCGACAACGAACCAGATCCCCCTGACACCTTTCAGCTGTTCCAGGCGATTCGCGAACGAGAAATTAACATAGGACGCGAGCTTTTCGAAGTCGCGCAGAGGTTCGATTTACTCGAAACTTACAAAAACGAACCGCGGAACAATTTTCTCGCGTACGAATTCCCTTTCATACCGTCCTGGCAATTACGCTGATTCGACTTGATGGGCATTCTTCCCTTCCCGGATAATAAGATTCGCTCGAGGTCGCTCATCCAATGCGTCCTATCTTTTTTGCAATTCTTACGGTTCTAAACACGACCGAGCCGTAAGGTGCATGCTAAGCAACTATACACCGACGTTTCGCCCTCTCCCTTTCTCGTGTCCCTTGAAGGCGAGTTCCCGGTCTCAAGTTCAGTGCCACCTACAAACAGGCTCGCAGGTTAGTCTCGGTCCTCCTGTTGCTTGCTGCCTCCACCTTCGGCATGCTGCAGGGTCACGGCGATTCATGCCACGGCTGCGACGCAACAATGCAGTACCTGAGTGTTGGGGTCTGTCGGGTAACCTAACCCTCGGTGTCTTTCATCCCTCCTAGACCCCCTGTCTCGCCTACAGCCGCTACACCATGCGAGATTCTCTGAAGTCCAGGCAACAATGGCCCAGCCAGATTTTCTTTATACCTATTCTTCGTGGATGCGCCACTTTCTGGGTGCACATGCCGTATCATGGAAGGTACGGGGATGTGCCGGAGGTGCAAAGGAGACTCGTATGCTCGTGCATTTCGTTGGCGAACGCAGCAATGGAAAGGAAGTGGGGTTTGTGCGATTTCAACCACAGTGGACGCCATGTGCCAGTTCTTTTTGCTGCACGAGCACCGACTTTCGTGCTCGGCGATATTTCTCGCGAGGTTTCATTCGTTCGAACATTATTTTTTTCGCAAACGAACATTAATATTACGCGAGTAGGTAGGTAGTTGCATATCGAATAGGGGAACTTTTCGTTCAGTATCTCTTTTACCTCGAATGTCGAACGAAGAGTATTGGAAAATGTCTCGAACGTCAGAGGGCACGTTGAATTCAATATGTTCGGTTTACAGTTACAGCCAATATTCGATCTCATTCACGAAGAGCAGCGAAACGAACCTCGACGCAATTATTCCTCTCAATCAATCGATGCAGCATTCACGCCACTTGACTGAGAACGTTCGATATCAGGCGCGGCGTGGTCCGAAGGTTAGATGGGTACATTGAAGACGCGATGGAATGGGAGCTCGAGTTCACTTGTTCATCCAGTCTGGCGGACGACGACGAGTGGACGTTCACCCCGAGCGACGAAGAGAAGAGAACGCGAGTTCGCGATATCGAGTCCCGGTTTGGCTGAGCTCTAAGTCCCCGGAGACATATCTGGGCTGTTTTCTTCGAGACTGGTTGCCCCATTTGGTATAGAGGAGAGCCACCTTGCGGGCAAGGCCCCGCCGTCGCGGCGTATCGAAGCTGCAGGGACGGACGGATGTGGCTCGTTCTTCGTCCTTTCGGTACACGAACGTACGTTGCAATTTTACACGAGCTCGTCGTCGGACAGGAAAACATCACCTTACATGGGCGAGCAATACGATTCTTTTGTTGATCGCGCGTTCATGATTCCGACAAGCCGAAGGGATTACGTGGAAGTCGCGTATTACATACCGATCGTTCGCGATACAGTTATCATAATTACTGCACGGGCAACGGGGCACTTGATAACTTCGCGGATTGTTATTAAAGTTGAAAATTCATTGATGTTTCGTTCGCTGATGGCGCATCCGTCCGTTGCAACAGCAGTTGCAATTCTGAGCCTGAAACGTTGTTAATTATATTCGGTTAAATTGCTTCCTTATTATGCCGTGTTCCCTGAGTCGCACTTATTATTAACGCTTACCCTTGCCAATATTGTTTAACCGAATAGGCAACGAGGGGGAACTGCTAAAAATATGTTTCGCTTTTCGGACAATTTGTCCCGCCGGCTATTCAATAATGTTAACAGCAAACTATTAAACCACCGCTGGCTAATATGCGGAGAGATAAGAGCGAACGGAACGAAGAACAGAAAGTAATAGCTGCCACCGATACGATCGAGAAGTAATCGTTTCAAGTGCGCCTAGATGAATTTAAGTGAAAGTCAAGTATTCCGTCCGAGGAAAGACTTGGTTTCATTAGCACGCAATAAAGTGCAACGTATTGTATGACAGGCGTCATTGAATTGCAAATCGTCGAAAGTTGTTCCAGGGAAAACGCGAGCCAGACCGTCAGAATATGCGGTTCTCTCTCGCCCGGGCAGCAAGGGAAACGCGCGAATCTTCGATTTGTGGAACGGCGCACGCGCGCGCGCGAGACTAATGTGAGAAAAGTCATACGGAAAATAAGGAAAATACGTTCCGCGCTGCGGCAACGCATCGTATCCTTCTCTACTGGGAATCGGATGTCGTCTTTACTCGCGTGACAAGAAACTAGAAGAGCACGTGAGAAAAACTCAAACGCACAATATTCCCCCGCACACGCGTTACCCTTGCGACTCCTCTATAATTAAGGTTCGTTGAATTTCTATTTTATGCGAAGTCGTTTCACCTGGCGCTCGCGCGCACGTCGAAGCGAGTTGGAAATAAGAATATCGATAACTCGTTCCTTCGCCCTGCTTCGCTTCCAACGTTTACGCCCGGGCCGTTGCGTGCCGCGGGTCCCTCCAGGAACGAGAAATCGGCGATCGACGAAACTGGGAGAGAAAGGAGGAAGTCTTTCACTTCCCGCGGATCGAACGGAGGATTGGACAGAAGAAACGCGAAAGGGGGAAGGGTAAGATCGCGACAGCGAAGGGGTTACGAGCGACGCAGGAGAGGAAAGAGGACGCGGAGGACCGGACCGAGGCCTCGTAGCGTGCAATCTTCGCCCATTGAAGACGCGCTGGGAAACTGCACGGTTATTATGCCTGAATGGAACAGGGGACGGGATGTGCAGGACGGGAAGGAATGTCGAAGGTAGCAGAGGATGGACGCGAAACGTACGCGTTACTCCTGCCAAGGGGGAGGTTCTTGCCCCGCGACCGCGGCACGCAACCTGGAACCGTGTGGTGGGGTGGTCGCGACCGGGTTCCTCGCTCGAAAACTTGCGGGGACCGTGTCTCGAGGGGCAACGTCGCGAACTGCGGGCCCCCTCTTGTCCGTTGAAATTTTACGACGCACTCTCGACACCCTCCCTCCCCCCGTAAGTTTTATGGAGTTACTCAACAGGTTGCTGTTTGATAACTGCCCGCTCGGGGCATTCCTGCTGAATCCTCGTTGGGAAGATTGAACCGTTGCTTCGGGGGACAAATAACGCGGTCGCGGAAAATTATTTCAGCGAAGACGCGGCCTGTCGGGGAGCAACTTTTTATTACGCTTTAGAATAGCGATAACAGTCGGCATTTATTATGGACTGATATCTGTGCAGCGGGGATGCGGATTGGTTAGCGGTTATTAAAGTGTTAACTAGCATCGACGATTATATCTTATCAGCTTCAGCGTTTGATTAAATCGATCTACCTGCGGGTAGATAAGATCGATTTCTGTACAGGAACCTCGTTTTTCATTGTAACGGGGACAACTAATTGTGCAATGTTGCCATGATATGAATCGTAGTAAGAAGACTTGTTGGCGCTTGACATTCGACAGAAGATTACTAACTTTCTTTCTCCGCGTTCAATTTTATCAAATGGGTCAACGTCGCGATTTCATTTCCCGGCCACCCGTGGAAGACCTTTCTTCGACTGCAGCATCCTGCTCTTCTGCATCCGTGCAAGTGTACGCGAGTATCTGGAAGCAGGATGCTGGCGAGTCGATCGTCGAAGCAGTTGGAACGCCTCCATTCAGAGAGTCGGTATCGTACGAGTCGCGTACAAAACATGCTTGATAAGAAGCACCTATAGACGGTCATGAGGCGAGCACTTAGAGAATCGCCCTGCGGAATGTCATGAAAGACACCTCAGGCAACAGAAGTGGAGTACAATCTCACATGGTCGCAATATATACGGTCGAACATTCTCTGTACGCTCATCTACAAGCGAAACATTTTACTGTCCCACTGCTCGATGAATCTATCAACGATCCACATGAATTGCCTGATTCAACTGAAGCATAATAATCACCGGTCTGCGAAAATATCATTAGTGGACGACGCACCGTGAATTCAAGTCGAAACGCACGATCCACGAATAACGACAAGGATCTATAAGGGGCTTGCAAAATCTGTATTTTCGAAAATGTTGCCCTGATGGAATCTTTGACTGCGCCGAATGGTTGGTCAGTGGGCTAGGCGAGTTCATCGATTTTTCCGACGCATTCTCTCCAAGACAACGTCTTGCTACAAGCAAGAAACATCATCGCGGCATTGAATTCCGGGCCAATACGAGCGCCCCCCTCATCAACCTCAATTAAACTCCACCGTCTCGCACTTATGCTCACTTCGCACCCGAGGAGCACCGAGTTGTTGCTGGTGTTAAGTCACAATGTATTATTGGTCGAGGCAGTTCGCCTCAAGAAGGTTGTTCTTGCAGACTTGGAATCGGCAAAGGGATCCCCGTTTCCCCGTCTGTTTCCGATCGCGGCGGAAAATATTCCGGACACTCGGTGGGGCCAGTCGCGACATCGCGTGGACGAAACTTTTCTGACCCGACGTTCGCTCGAAGCGGCCAATTAAAACTTTCGATTCGAATTTTTAACTCCCCGTTAATGTTGAGTACTTTCTTTACGCGTTTCCAGTGTCGCGCTCCGGTGAATTTGATGTTGCTCACGGGGCGTGCAGTAGAAAGTTCGTGTTTACATTTCATACATTATATACTTAGTAATTATCGAATCTTGCGTTAGCGTGTCGCCGGCCAATGGGAATTTTTCGACGACTCGCAAGATTTCTACATCTCGCGTCACCAGCCCAGCGTTCAAGTTTCACGCCCTGGCCAGTCGATTCTCGTCGAGTATCGACGCCGCTATACCCACGATATTTCGTCCAAGACGAATGCGGATGCTTTGCAGTCCTTCTACGAAACGTACAATGTTCCCGTGGCCCTTTGTCCTTCGATGCGAAGGAAACGGAATGAAAACTCGTCGACGGTGTTTTCTTATTCCAACGATGCCACTATAAAACACGGGACGCAATTGATCCCCCCTAGATCCGCCGAACGTCGACATTTATACTGTCACGATCAACCGGCCTTAAGAAGCGTTCTAAAATCCTTTCCTGTTAGTGACCCTCGAGGTGTGACCATGTTCCTTGAGACTCGTATGATTCAAATTTCACGCCGGGCATGACGTTGAATATCTCCGTTAGGATTATACATCGGTAAGAGCGATGTCGTTGAACTTCAATGGTCGATCATAAAGAGGTGGATCCTCTGTTCGAGAACCGTTTCAAAAACCGTGCTGACCGATGAATGCGAGCAGCCTGTATACCTTCGAACTTGTTCCACGCGAGCAACGAGGCCTCGGTGTCCGCGCGTGCATCGCGCGTTCCTTTATATTACGGGGCGTACATTTTGGAAGGAGGTCGATATCATTTTCTCGCGTCCCGGAACGCGACAGAGAAGCTGAGACGATCTGGCGAGCGAGCGATGTTTCGTCGAAAACCGCAAATACTGTCACGCAAGGTTGACTATCGAATGACGATGTAAGTAAAAGCGATCGGTCGAACGAGGGGAAAAAACGTTCTGCATCGTTGCAAAGTTGTCCGACATATTGCAAGCGAGTCCATCGAGAGGCCGTCGGACCAGTCCTCGTTAGCGTCGTTGATAATTTAAAAATCCTACCCAGTTTCGACAGGGGAATCGATAAAATAACACGGCAATGAGTTGCCTCGTAAGAGCCGCGGACCGCAAATTAAATTCTAAATGTGATTTATCGCGTGGATACGATTGGATTGATTATACGGGCGTAAATGCATGGATTGTAAAAAGAGTCGTAATCGAGCAGGAAAGGAATCTTTTTGTTCAACGCGAAGCCGGATGACGCGGTCTTTAACAGAACCACCGCGAGAATAGAGAAAACAATCTCGAGGCAGCGTCAACAGAACCGACGTGGAAGTAGCCCCCAACAGGATACAACTAGAAATTAGTTACTTTATTTGTACCGTGCACTAAGAGTAAAATATCGCAGTTCTTGCTCTAGTCCTAGATACTGTTAATGAGGATCGCGGATGCAATTTAAGAAACGTGCCTGTCAACACGCCTTTCTACGTAGTCCGTTAGAGAATTTCGCGACCCCTTTAAATGTTTCACACGGCGATAAATGTTGATCCCACAAGTATTCAATAATAAATACACGTTCAGAGAAGCGCTCCGCGTGCGACACAGAGAAAAATATTCGTTTTCACTTATAATTTCGAACGCGGCAACAGTTTCTCCGTTGCGTACTTTTCAGCGTGCTGTATTTCACGTTTCCGTAACATCGAAGTCAATATCACGGTAACTCTGACGTACATGCACAGTTGCGGCAGTCAGGTCATCCCGGGATTTCAACGTAGAATGAAAAGTAGCATGAATGGAGGCGAGGTAGGCAGTCACCGTTAAACCCTCGCAGCAGGATGCATCTTTCGCCCGTAAAGTATTGTACAAATGGGCCGCATTTCGCCCAGAATTTCTCGACAATGTTGCCAGACTTTACGTTTACGATGCTCGATGGGAACTTGCGAAAATTTCTTACGCTACAGTCGCTAGCTTCGACGGCCCCGCGAATCTAATGAGAATTTCTGCTGATAACCGGAGTGTACAGAATCGTATCGAGCTTGTCGGTTCGGTGAAACTTTTGTACGCGGTCCGTTTCGTGCACTCCCGTTAACGGCGAGATAATTATTCGCGGCCAAACCAATCGTGCACACGACCGAAATATAACCATAAACCGTTCGCAAACGGAGCGCTGTCGCAGGTCGGAATAATCGTGGAATGTCGGTAGAGCACAATTAGCTTTTTGTGCGCGCTTAGATTCGGCGGGTGTATCATTTTATTAGCCCATTAAACAATTACGGTTAAGCCCGGTACAGTTAGGCTCGTGTCCACAACCAGCTGTGAATGCGTTCCTTGTAATTGAACTATGTTAGTTCGGTCCCTTTCTTCGGTTCGTCAAACACGTGGGCCCACGGTCCCATCCATAGAAATTGATAGTGGTAGCTCTAGAGTCCGAACTATGTGGTACTTTACGCTTCCGTCTAATTAACACTTTACTTTTCATGTCTTCTGATTACCTCGAATAGGAGACACACACGCACACGCCCGTAAACACTTTTATATTCGCTGCCCGGTTCTTCCCCTCTGCTTTTAATCGCTTCATTCGCAAGGTATTTGAGGTTGGCACCGCGTGTGAGAATAAAGTACCGACCATTATCACTGGTACGCTTTAGGTGGCGATATTATTTTCGTACCGCGTGCACTGCTAATGAAAGCCGGCGAGGTAGCGTTGCATGTTTGTAGTAATTTTCATTAAGGAAGCATCAAGGCGATCGCGTAGAGCGGAAATGCTGCTTGACCAGCACCAAGTAACATAGAGAAATAAGCATATCGTTAGAACGCGAGACAATGTACCAAGTAAAGCGTGGTCGATGCACGAGGTGAATGTATTGTCGCTCGACCCTGATTGCTTCTGCTGTCGCCGCTGCACCAGCAGAGATAGCTCAATTGTTGGACATTCAATGCTACTAAAGTTCATTCACGGTAAGTCAAGAGCGTTGCCATTTTCGAGAAACGTTAATCCAGAATGGAGGAATGGGCATAACGTTCGACCGATTAATGACAGCGAACGAAGGATGCACGCGATAATTCATATTTTCCACGGTTTCGTCGAGAAATGCGCGCGTCGAGATTAATGTTTCCTCGATGATTTTCGCGGACGCCGTTTCATTTGCGCGGTATGTAACACTCACCTTTGATATTCTTACGATCCTCGTCGGAAAGGGTGTTCCCTCGCAGCGACGGGAAAAAAACGATAAATGGGACGCGAAACTCACGCTGCAACCGAGAGGACGAGCAGCGCGATGGTCAAATCACTCGGAAGCATCATCGCGCAAGATGATTCGCGAGGTGATGCGTCATCGGTTGCGATCGTCGTCATCGACATCGGTTCAAGTGGTGTTGACCCGGGCTCGTTCCCTTGCATCCACGCGACTCGTTACTAATTCGTGGGAACGCCATGAATATCCCATACCAATTCCCAATTCGACAGTCTCGCTCGCGGTCAACTAATCGCTGGAACGATTGTTCCTCCAGGAGACGCGCGGAGAGAGAGAGAGTTCGATGCGAACGTGTCGAACAAGTGTGAACCGTGCAGGACATTCCAGGGAGGGAGAAAAATATCATGCCGCTCAGCTTGGAAAACGAATTAATCGAGCTGCTAAACGTTTCTAATGGCAGAGTGAAAGGATACTTATTACGTTCGTGCCGCGTTTCCGCGCGAATAATCCTGAATTAAGCTAGCATTCTCCTGATCGGTCATCTGGCAATAAGAAACCATTAATCGGGGGCTGCTGTAACAGTTTAGTAAACCGTGGCTGCTTTAGCAATTCGTATACAATGGGATCGACAGACTCTTCAAGAAGAGGTATTATAGGAGACAGCGATAGATTTGCAGATTCAACAAACTGCAACTGCAAACTGCAACAAATTTGCAGATGTTGCTCCACCGTTTCGCGTAAAAATTTAACCGGAACGTCCTCGATCCTCCGCGATTGACTACATATTTCTGATCCGCGTCTCGATCGTAGCCACCGCGAAATCGTAGAGGTCGATTCAGGCCTCGACTTCACGATTCGCTGGCCACCACCAGTTCCTCTATGCCCCTTTCCTTCGTCTATCGAAGAGGGAGAAGAGACGAGATGCGCCAGGGAAGCCGGGAGAACACGTTCTCGCTTCTTCCACGGTTCGCCACTACGGTTTTTCCACTCGACCCGATACTTCTTCATCGAAGAATTCAATGAAGAATCGGCTCACGATGTCCGGGCCCCGCCGCTTCTTCGTCACGTTAGACGATTCGTTTGCATAAAGCGCAGAGATCGTTCCATCGTCCGGTCGCCTGCGATATTCGTATTTTGTCGACGACGAAGATCGATCGTGTGACGATCGATTTGTTCCACGGTGCATCGTTGACACGAGTACCCGTTCGTGCGAAAAAGTTGCGAGCGTCGCGAGCGCGACATTCAGATCGAAATAACATACTAATTAATGTTCAAACATGACCGACGAATGTGTCACAGCGGAATTGAAATCTAATCGCGAGCTACGCAAGCATCGGCTTATTATTCATACACGTCGCTTCGCTCGGGAATCAATTGTTAATTAAGCCAGCGCGCAGCGGCTGCAAGTGTTATCGGCGAATCGTAAATGGATCAGTCGGAATCGCGGAGGCCGTGTTCGAAGGAAGCACCTGACAGTAGCTCGAAAATTATATACGGCGGGTATATTCGCGGATTAAGAAAAGTTCCAAACGAGACACGGTACCATTGGCCTCATTCTTAACCGAGCGCTCTGGGTGAACCGATCTTATTAAGGCCTAATTAGTCATTTAACAAGATATATTTAACTCGCGGTGTACACACCGGCCGTGCGACGAAAAGTGAAAGAATCTGGGGCCATTAAGCGGCCGATGCATTAATTACAGGACACTTTACGCGAAACATAAACGCCTATTTCGCCCCGTTATTGGGTGCACTGATCGGCGCATTTAAAAATATGTCTATCCTTGGCGTGAAAATTCGGGGCAGAAGGGAACGACGCTTGTGGGTCTCTGTCACCGTGCTCTTATTTGCCTTTCCGCGTGGATATATACTGCCTGCTTGTTGTTTTGCTGAGATAGAGCATTTCTTGTTTAAGTTTGATAAGGCGGCTTCAGGTAACATCTACAGGTGACGTATATGATTGGTGTTGATTCACGGATCTGTTTGTATTGTTCCTCTGCGAGGGGCAAAAAGGAATTCCGCGAAATCTGGAGTAAAAAGGCGACAAGTATGCGGTAGAAACAAAAGTTTCATTTCTGCTAACAAAAGAGGAGATAAATACTCCGATATTTTTATGTCATTTAACGCGAAGCGTTCGAATTTGATGCGATGGTTACATGGGCCAAACGCTTCTAGCGCGAACTATATCGTGCTCCGATCGTGGCCGTGTCGCAATATTTTATTCATTAATCGCGTACACGTTGTACGCATGCTGTTTTACGACATATTTGTACGCACGTGATGCATAAAAATCAGCGGATTTTCTTGGAACTCTCATATATCTACTCCGATTAGATAATTTGATTACACGTACTGCGCATCGCGGAGGAAATTGAACGCACATCGTTCGTGCGAATTAATTAAACCTACATTCGCGATACAATTCCTTATTACAGCCAACAGTAACCGTGGACAAATGAATGTAATGTCGCACGAAGGATTATTTATATCGAGTGCCCAAGCAGAATATAATCGATATAACAGTGCGTACATTGGCGCGACAATCGGTTCCCGTTTGAAATCTCGTATGGTGTTCCCAAGCGGCCACGGGAAAACAAACAAATAGCTCACCTCTTTCCTCGATGTCGTCTGCTCCGTCGACGTACATCAGCATGAACAGCACGTAAACCCCAAGGAGCTTGGCCGGTCCCATCTTTTATCCAGGATCTCTCGAATCCGGGAAGAAAATTCCTCGGGCACCTTCACAATAAAGATCGACGCATATCCACTGCACTTGCACCGCACACTGAATACAAAACCGCACTGTACCGCACTCCGAAAATTTCCGTACGCTCGTCTCCCCGCGGCAATAACAGAAAACGCGACGACGGCGGCGAGTTTCACATCGGGGAACCAAGTGTCACCAAGTTGTAGCACGCTCCCTTATCGCGGTTGTCAGGTGGTTTAAAATTTCTCCAGAATTACCTCGTCAAGCCTTTATGTCAGTCCACTCGAGACGAGCCAAAGTCTACATCGTATTACGATACCCTTTTTTTCGGTTCCGCGAATTCCTCGGGACTCCGATTGCAGGCGGAGGCCGCGAAACGTCGGGGCACGGTACGAAACGATTCAAACGTGTGCAATTCGCCGCGGCTACGTTTTCACCGTGATTCGTTTCACAACAACGCCGGCTCCGTTCGGCGAGAAGCGATTCCTTCGGCTCCGTGTGACAGAGGCGCGGCGTGTATCACCGATTTCAACGTTCCAAAATGTTCGCCCTCGTTTCCCTCGGGTCGCAGTTAGGCGAAGATCGAACGCGAAGAAGAACTTGCGAAGTGAACGTGAAGAAGGCGCTTTGAACGACCACCTTCTCAGGCGTCTCTCGGTGGACAGCCTTACTCCCACGCTGGTCGAGTCAAGAATACGCGCGCCTTGTCAAAGACGGGTCGTGATTCCGTTCGAAGACGGCAGGTGGCGGTAACATTGGGCCCGACGAACGCTTACGAACGTGCACGAAGGTCGCCGACGATCGACGAAACGATAAGCGGCATTACACAAAAAAGAAAAAAGGAAGAAAAAACCGGGGCACGATGAATGGCGATTTTCAAATTGGCGATTGAAGATCAGGTGAGAAGATTTTTGGCGAGTCCGTGTACGGACGTCTTTGTTAGCAACGGTGATCGCAAGGGAGTGCTAATGTCGCAGAAATTACACGGGCAACAAAGTTGGCGTGACGAACATTATTTCGTACGGTAAGAACGGTTCGGAGTTGTTTGGAGTTGTTTAAGGAACTGCATATTGTTGGCCGCGATTGAAACCGCGACAGGTCATTGTCCATCGAAGCAGGTAAGACCTGTAAGCATATACGGCCCTGTCGATTCCTCGAAGACAGTAGTCGTTTGATCATCGCAAAAATCATTGGGAGACTGGTTTCTCGTCGTCGAGGCACGCACCTAGAGTACGTGCGTACATGCGACTCCGGTACCTGAGAGAGAACATGGTTTGGAGGAGTCGTGTGCGAACGATCGTGGAAAGAGGAAACTCGTCCAACATGAATTTTCGATGCTCTATTTGATATAATGTCTTTCATTTTTTCGATGCAGACGAATAACTTATCGACATTTAAATATTGCGACGCGATGAAACGGTACATTACGACGCGGTACATTAACACCTTCGGTACGTTAAAAACGATATTTCATATTGTTCGAGAGTTTTTTCTGTAGACAACTGTTACAATTTAACATTTTATTCGAATTACACCTCGCGGAAATTTGAGAAGGTAATTATTCCGCGAGGAATTAAAGGAATCGGTAAATTTTTTAAATAGAATCGACCGAAACAAATCTCGTGCCAGAAGACGCGCGACGATACGCGATAATGAATCACTCAAGTGGGAAACGCGATTAAGTGTATCGGTGCTGAGTAATAGTTTGATTCGCGTGGATTTTTAATCGAACAACAAAAAGAAACGATAAGAACCGATGTTTCGAGACGAAAATGAAGCGAAGGACACGTTCTTCGCACGAGTTTAATTGCAGGTGAAAAACCGAAGTTGCAAATGCCAAGGGACCTTTTATTCATACGATACCTTTCAGCCGGTAAATACAAATAAAGTACCCCCATACTCGTCGCGGCAAGTTTTTGTTCATGGACGTGGCACATAATCGTGGACTAACGCGATCTATGTAGGAAAATATTATACGCTATAACGTCTGCGTTTAAAATGTTCGACAATATGGGGGCATATAGAAAAAGCGCTTTTATTACAATAATTGTAGTACAAAATTAGCGTTCCGTGTAATTTCAAATATATCGTGTTATTCCAATGCTCGGCAGAAATAGTTCGAAAGGAATTTAATCGTTAAATCGTAACATCATTTCTTTCCGCAACATACTTCTCGATTGTTAAATATTCTTACTGGTTCGTCGCTGCCGTAAATGTAAAAAAATAACTACTTTCGTAATTGACCCGTAAGTTCCATTGCCGACGAAGGAAAGCAATATGGTGCGTCCCCCTTGGGCAACTGCACGCATTAAATGAATTATATAATTCTGCGCAAAGGGAAAATGTCATTTGGAATTCGTTCAGTCGAAGGTTTCTTGTTAAATTTTATTATTGCAATACTTTTCATATATATTTCCGTCATGGACTTTCTTCCTATGGCCGTTTTTTCTTTGCCCCCAATCATTACGCCAGATCTTTCTGGCACACTGGTTCCCAGATGGAAACCGGGATCCACAATGAGTTCTTTCGACAGTTTTTTTGCGGTACAAAAGAACCTGGATGGTGTATGTTTATTATCAAAGATGTATGACGGTAGCCAGGAAGAGTGGGTACGCGAAGAAATTGTTTTTCTTCTTTGTGCATGCGTGGAATATGTTTTATTAATTTTTCTCGTGACGTTAGAAGACAAAGTTTATATAGACTAGCTATGTACTAAGTTTTTTCAGTTAGTATCGTGATCGATATGTATCAATTATTGCACGAATACATTACGGCAAAGAGAAGCAATCGTTAAAATCATCAATTCCAAGCGTTTATAATCTTGCTTATTTGCTGAAAAGTGAATTACTTAGCACCAAAATGTTTGTCGGACGAAATGATTGGAATTTTCATCGATGGATCGAGGGTAGGAATTTCACGAGGCATATTCAATTTATGTTTTTTTTTTTTATACTCGTTTATTATAAATAACAAGATGTATATTCGGTGCGCACGTGTTGTTTAACCTGTATATGTATATATGTTCTCAAGCTCCGTCTAAGTTTATTTCGCTTAATGTACTATACCTTGTTTTATTTTGAGTTGTTGTCAATAACATGTTACTTTTCCGCTACAATCTATCTGATGATAAGGGCGCGAGGAATTGGGAATTTGCTTCGGAGGAAAAAAAGACTCCACGTAGCACGTTTAGGGAAAAAGATCGTTATCCTCCAGCGAGATTGTAGTGGCGTTTTGATATCGATTTTTCCGATCGATCGTGTGCAAATGAATTTATTTCTGTTAAACCCTTCGTGACCAACGAACGCGCCAGCTTTGCTTGCACCCCCCACCTCGAGCTTTATAGACATTCAATCACCGTTAGCGTCACAATTAAACTGCAGACACGTTATTAATTCACGAACCGTCAATAATTTCTTCCCCTCCTCTTTCTCTTCGTCGCTTATAACGAATACAATATAATTCGTAAATTAATTCGTACTAATGATATGCGTCGCGCGAACATCTTCAATAAAAGATTAAAGATTTACGTTTAGATCTTGTCGAACGGTTGCAGAATGCAGTGGTATCACATATTTCCACGATATGTTCAATAAAATACAATAAATAGGGAAACGTTGTGGATCTAATCCGTTATTGAATGCTTCTATAACGCAGTTTCAAGAGTGGCGTGGAAACGAAGGGATTAATGGTAGTGTGGTGTCGGTGGTCCTTAGAAGCTACGTTACATTTTTGTATTTTTTTTTTTTTTGTTTGTTTTGTTTTGTTTATAGCGCTCGCGTTCTAGCAATGATTAATGCGTGCATACCTTTTTCTCAATCTTCCCCGAATAATCTAGCCTTAAAACTCTAGAAACTAAGCTGTCGACTACAGATCTGTTTCAATTCGCCGGCCTAAATAACCCGCCATAGGTATACATCTATAATATACTCGCTCCTCTTCTCTTTTTTCTTTTTCTTTTATAAACTCTCCTTTACACGAAACGATTAAACCATTCGTCCCTCGTTACGTCCTTTTAGTCTCGACTTTCGCCGTGTTTTCGCGTATCTTCTTGGCTTTTCCACGATTCGCCGATTCGTACGCCGCGAGTATCTCTAAATTCGCGAATCGAGAAGCGATATCGAACCCCCTCGACGTGCACAGTACACAGATTTCTGTCAGGAAACGGAAAATTTAACAAATTACAGAACTCTACTATCATTGGTTTACTCCTTTCGATCGGCTAGCAAATGTTCCTTTTATTGTTTTTTGAGGGACAGGGGGTGGGGTTGTTAACTTAAATGTAGAGATACGTTTTGTATAAAAGAAGAAAGATGAACAAAAAATTGACCAAATCATCGGACATTTCGTTCCGCTCGAAGTGCAGGATATGTAAGGAATTCTGGGCGGTCAACTCGTGGGAGAGTTCGGTGCAATCTCTATCGGCGATATATCGCCCGGGGTTGCGTAGCGCAATGCGCGTTTCGCTCTAAAAGGACACGCGAAAATTGAGAAAATCCGGGACGCACGGGAGCCGCGATAGAAAACTAAAGGCGTCGAAACTTTCGAAAGCTACGTACAACATCATGTAGCAGGCACGTCTTATCATATCACGCTAAAGGCTTTAAGAAGCCTGGCAGAACCGTGCTGAGGTACCGAACCAGATGCTCCTTCTGTATTTTTTTTCGTTTTTCTTGATTTTTTGCGTTCTTTACTTCTTTTCAACGACTATCTACGTACCCTTTTTCCTACGTTACTCGCGCGAACGCATGCTCTCACACATTCGTCACGTCTCTTTTTTTCTTTTACTGTCCGCCGTGCACACAAGCATACATTCATCTTTTCTAATTACTACTAAAACCGCGTCGAACTAAGGAAAGGGTGCGAACGGTGCGCGAGCGCAAACAAACGTACGAGCGTTCATTATGCCCGTGTCGGGCCAAGGGGACGTTATTGTTTGACGGAGTTCGGGGACGTTTAACGCGCGATTATCCCCGAACGAGTTCCCTCTTTAACATGAAGCACATATCACACGTGCAGGCCTACGAGTAAATTTCTTATCGAGAGAGCACGAACGATCGCTCGTTGCGATCGTTTGATTTAGGCGTTTCATTTCCCACATTTTCTCCTTCATTTTTCTCCTCGCATCCCAGCACTTTAGAAGTTTCCGCGGTTAACGCACAAAAGCGAAGTCACGAAAGTTACTCGGACACACCTATAATCTGCCGATACCTACCTGTTCGTTACACCGCCATTATGGGATTCCCTACGTTCTGTCCGCGACCAGTCGATTTTATTCAGAACCGTGTAACGTGTCGTACAACCACGGAGCGTCGATATATCGCGAGTAACGTCAGCCCGTTGATATTCGTTAAGGATGCACAAGCGTTGACCAGGCTGAACGACTCGCTCGTGATTCGTGAAAGCTCGTGGCAAGGTGCGGTTAAACGGGTTCAAATTTATAAAAAGACGTCACGCCGGGTTGTCGGTGGTTTCGTTGGTGTGAACGGAAATAAGTCGCCAGAATGCGCGTAATCATCTTTCCACGAACTTGATTCCCTTGATTTTGCACTTACCAGTCCGTTCCTCGGCTCTCTTTATGAACACGTAAAGCAATAGTGCGCGCGCTTCACTACGATGCTGTGCTACCACACATGTTCGTCTTTATTTAATTAAATTCTTTTCCTCAATTAAATTCCTTCACGGTTTTCCCCGTTCTTGCTAGTTATTGTTTTAGAATCGTCGATCGAACCGTTCGATCGTCGTCACGATCTCAATCAGATCACAATTAACGAGTTATATTATCCGAGGATAAATTTATTCTACGCGCGTTTAGTTGTACAGTATATTATCCTGTTGCTTTTTTTTTCTCCGTTTTCGTTTGAATTTTATATACGTAACGCGACACTGTGCTCTTTTCTCTCCTTTAATCCCGCGGCCGATTTCGCGTAAAAGTCGCGGTTTAATGTAACGTCGTGATTTCGTTGTCATTTACGTTGTACGTACGAGAATTGTATCTGCGGGTACAGAATGAATGTGATGTGTTGTCGAATTTTTATAATCGCTCGTTCTTATTATCGAATTTCGTTATTAAAATGTCCGTCGGTGACGGCGGTGTATGCTCGTTAAAACATTAAAAAAATACGCTGTTCCGTCGAATAAAGATCCCATAGATAACAACAGTAAAAATCGTTAAGTTAACCCGCAACAATTGTCTGCGGCATTTAAAAGTGAATTCGCGCTTAATTCCGAGGTGTACTGAACGTTTAAAATGTCTCGTGAACGATAATCGGGTGCGCATGTGGTATTATCATCATCTTAAACGGGTAACGCCTTCTCGTGTATTTAAAATAAAATCTATCGGCTAACCTAGACTATGTCTAATATCGAATGAACGAAACATGCCGAACAATTGCTTGAAACGTATCATTGTATCGTCGAGACAATCGATGCCTCCAGTAAGCTTCTCAAGATTCTTATAAATAACAAAGGGTGAAGGGAGGAAACGAACTAAACAAGAAGACGTAAACGAAACACTTAAGAACTAGAATCGATTGCTAATTTGTTCAATGATAATAAAAAAGAAAGAGTAATTAGCGTCACGTCGATCGTTGCCCCGATGAAACCTTGAAGAAATCGATGTTCGATTCGCGTGCCTTTGCTGTGTTCGCTCTTTTCGTTATTGCATGCTTTGTCGTTCTGTGAAATCAATGGCAACTGCAATGAAATTTGTCGGGGACAATTTAACAAACGACTGCCTCCGATATAGGATTCTCGGTGATGTGTATGGTCGCGGTGGGCCAGTCGATTTTCTTACTGCAAACGTGATTCAGTCCCTCGAGGGAAGCCAGTCTGTAGTCGGCCATTTTCAATGGTGAGAGCGGTGCCACTGCAAAGAGAAATAAACGAAAATGCCAGGTCAGAGTAATCGAAGTGCTCGAACGCAATTGTTTAGCCTCGT
Organism: Nomada fucata; assembly: GCA_948146005.1. Classification (NCBI taxonomy): domain Eukaryota; kingdom Metazoa; phylum Arthropoda; class Insecta; order Hymenoptera; family Apidae; genus Nomada; species Nomada fucata. The sequence goes on along the minus strand of OX411275.1, from coordinate 6,992,167 downwards.
GCCGAGGTTGTTAATACGAATAGTATCCACGTGTGCGTGTGTGTGTGTGTGTGTGTCCGTTTATTTGAAAGAACATCAGTGTGCCATAATTGGAAGACGAAAACACAAAAGGCAAGAACGTGGAGAAAAGTTGAGACAGCTTGATCATTGAACGAGAAGATAAAGTACACCAAACAAATGAACAGACGTAAAGGCACGCATGCATAAAGAAAAAAAGATACAACGTAGAATTACGTGTGTGTCAGAGTGAAACTGTTTCATGTGCAAGGCATGTGAATCGGCGCGATTTGTTGTTTTGCTATTCTACTGCCCAGTATGTGCGGAAACGTTTGATTTTTCGCTGCACTTTTATCGTAAATATTGTTAATACTGTAATAATACTGTCAATGTCCCACCATGAGTAATGGCCGCTACAAGAAAACAGATTAAACACTATTTGTATTTGAACAGCACATGTATCTTCGTTGGAGGATTATTTTCTACGAGGATGTAACAGAAAGGTCTCTAGGATGATGTCTGATTTATCGCTGACTGACAGGGCTATATTCGTACTATCTACCGATAAAATCAAATAATCCGGGAACTCAGTCGATAAAACATTACCATGATGATCTTGTGATCCTAGTAAATGAGTCCTCATTACAGCCATATTAAGAAGTTTATTTAAACAATATGTCGGTTAAAGAAATGTAATGAATATGCAATTCTAACTTCATTATACGACTAGGCCTCTCGCTGCTACTCAGAACGCAATTAATATTCTAAAAGGAGCAATTGAAATGACAAGTATCAAGGATAATTAACGGACAGTTCGCAAAAAAAAAATTGACTCGCTTCGCCGAAAAGAGAAACAACAGCGAGAGGCATGGAAGATTCTAAAATGCATCCAAAGAATCGTATGAAGTGCACGAGGTTCAGTAAGTCCGACGAGATAGACCCACAATATCCGTCGTACGAGCGAGTTAGTATTGTTTAAAAACCAGACGAAGAAAAAAGAAAATGAAAGAAACAATAGTTAGTTGCCATTTGTTAGTTGCCTTCAGAGACAGACAGAGAATATGCCCGAGGTTGTCCAAGACATGTTAGTCGTGATACATCATCGCCGGTTAATACCTCCCGAAAAAAAATTTGAATTCCGACTTACTTAACACATAGACGTGGCCTAACAGGCCAACTGCGTACTCGACTCCTTGCGGCCTTCAATTCCTAATTACAATTACCTTCGGGTGTTGTCGGCGTCACGGGCTTCCGCGGGGATCTCACCACTAAAACGCATAAGAGAACAAATATTTTTTAAAACACTCAAAACAACAAAATATCGTAACGTAGCAAATAGCCGTAGCGAACGTTCCCTTCACTCGTTCTCTTTTTTTTTTTTTTTTTTCGTGGAAGAATTGTTCTGGGTGCGATGCGTCGCTATGCCAGTTTTGTTGTGTACAATTAAATTCAGTAAAAAAGAAAGGAAAATGAAAAAAATTAAGCGAGACTTCGACTACGACCGTCGTCCATGTTCATTTCCATTCCGTGCAACAGAATTGCCCATCGTTTGGATCTCGAACGAAACGGACACGACGAGTCGTTCAGCGCTTTCGTTTCACGAATTTCAATGTGCGTCTGTTTGCATGGCGAACAAGCATTCGAACTGGTCTCTTTTTTATTACGTAAATAAATATAAAAAAATGGATCACTCAATCGGAAACTCTGATTCTATTTGCTGATTATATACCAACCGTACGAGGTGCGAAAGCGTAAATTCTTCTGACACTCATGGGCGAACTTTCAGGACAAGACACACGTCTATCTAATTTCTACCTTCTAAGTCTAAAAAACAAAGAAACTACTTAAACGATAGCGTGATCCTTAGCACTGGCAGTAGCTGAGAGAAGCAAACAGAATAGCCAAAAAGCCGGCACTACTTTACTGACTACTTCACTTGAACACTAGGTATTGATATATACGTACCACTCGATTGATCCGAGACGCGTGGGAAATAAAGGCGCAAGTCGGTGAACATGTATTTTTCTTTTCTTATTTGCCTTTGATAATCATTTTTTGTTTGTTTGTTTCTTGTTGAACAAGCTCTCAAATAAATGACAAATGGTGGTGAGACTAAAGTGATGAATTCAGCGTAATCCTTTTTCAAACCTCTTTTTATTTATCAAGTCGAGCCAGTTGCTTTCCAACGGGGGAAAGTACATGATCGAAGACGTTGTTAAATCTCAATGTATCAAGGATACTGGTGTGATTATTAAAAGTGGAAATCGAATGGTTCGCTCGACGCTCACGATTGGAATGAAAGAACGCCCGATTTCGTTCTGAGTAATCCCGAATTTGTTGCACGCGTTCGATCCTTAATGCATCGGGGATTAACAACGTCTTGGCATCGCGCCATTCGTATAACATGAAAACTCTATTCGTATAACAGAGACGATCATAACAACAACAATTAATTATCGATAATCATCACGATAGGAACAATTAATTTAATTAGAACAACTTGGGCGTACTTGGCTAACGCTCGCATATACCTACCCACGTAAAATAAGTGATAAATGCGTTGTCTCGTTAATGCGAGCCGATTGATGAGAAAGATAGAACGGCAATAGTTCTCGATGGGATAGGCGAATGTATTTTGTCGTCGACGGGGCGTTCTATTCGCACGATAAATACACCGCAATTTTCATTCTTTCCTTCTTTTTTTTTTTCTCTTGTATATCAACTGGGCGATAGTGGTTAAGCGTTGTGTTGTGTGATAAGTGCTATCGTGTCTCTGTGTTCAAGAAGCCAAAAAGAATAATAAACCTCAATTAGTCGCGGGACTAGCATCAATCATTTAGAGGGGCGATATCGCACACTGTAATTCGCTCGTATGCGTATCCATGAAGCGATTAGGAATACTCAGGGTGTAAGGAATGAATAATTGGCAAACGACAGGTTTATTTCGAGTATGAGTGCGCGATAGATAACGCTCTACGTTTAGAGAGAAATATCTGCGATCGTATCGTTCCTATACGAAAGGGTGACAGAAACAACGTTTACTCGCTAAGAGCTAATTGCAGCATCAACCGATTTTCGCGTGTCTAGCGAATTCGAAGGCAAAGTGGTCGTGGATGACATAATGGGCAAGCATCGATTCGTTATCGGTCGCATACCAACGAATTCGGAAACGACACGGTCAGAAAATTAAGTTCCATTGGCGAACGTGAAGTGTACGTTTTTGTTTTGTGGACACCACGTGTTATTGGCATCGATTCAAATGTATCTTTATATAGGCCAAAATCACCGGCAGTGTAGCCAAATGTAGCAATCGATAGGACAAACTTAAGCTTACGAGTATTCACGATCTACGACACTTGCGTTTTCGTTTCTTCGTATCGTTGCGTAACAGGGCACACGAACGGCTTTCGTGAAATTCTAACGGTACGATCTGTTCGTGGTATCCGACAATAATCAGTCGGTATACAACATTGCTACGCGAGTGCGACAAATCAACGAGACAGATTTCGCGTCGAGCATTATTACGTTTCACGAGCAAATTCACGGATTGTACGCCGGCGTTTTCATCGGACGATCGTGTGCCCGTTTACGAAACAGCATGGCGCGGGCGAGATTCGTTTATACCGATGAGGATCGATGAGAATAATCGTTTGACATTCTGATAATTAATGTCTAAAGCGTATGCCGCCAGCGCGCTCACTTACCATATCCCTCGCCCTGCAGAAATAGTCGGAAGGCCTCGCTTACTTTGCCTGGCTGTTCCTCCAGCACCATTCCGCAATCAGAAATCTGGAAACGAAACGTGTTCAATTAGTATCTGATTACTTCGGTACACGGTTTTCTGTTGCACGACAACTATATATCTATTAATGCAAGTACCACCGCATTCTAACTTGCCTGGACGTTCATTAATAAATTCTCTAATTGACGTACTTACGGAGCGTAATGATAATTTCAATTCAACAACGTTGCCCGCGTTAGGTAATATCGCAATGAATTCATTGGCGTCGAGCGAGTATGGCAATGACACGTGACATTCGGTGCAAGATGAATAATTCAGCGAAAACGGAGAGAAGCGTGTAGCAAGCTAAAACTATGTCACATTTATTTCGATGATAATAGGTCGTAGGATTCGTAGAAGAATATCGATTGTTCGAAGCTTAATTTCATCGCTGGGAACGATTACTAATTAGTCAATTCGATGAATAAAACTGAACTGCCGACGAGGTGCTTCTTAACGGGGGGTAGAGCGGTATTAAATGTGAACAGCCCCTTGGCACAAAGAATGATTGATGTTGCAAGAGTTTCGTACCTTCATCCAGGAGCTATTCGTCGGATCTAATCGTCCATTTAACGTCACGGTGTCGTCGACGTGCGGGCTCAGAGCTCCGGTGATATTCATCACAGGTACACCAAGCGTAAGACCATCCTTCTTACGTGTTGGGTCTAATTCCCTCGTGATGTTCAAATCTGTGCGACGAACATAGCTGTCGATGAACAGTGCTAAATTCGTTGGATTCACACGACGCTCGAAGTAGTTCTTGTACACCTGTACAAGGTCGTGATTCCTTTCCTCCGTACCCTGAAACACGTGCGTCGCAGATAATGTTTTTTTTGATGCCGGGCAATAGAAATTTTGCGATCGACGCAGAATTGCGTGCAACCGCAGACAGAATTGTACACGTCGCTTGCAATTAATTTCTTCTGAATAAAAATCGCGTTTCTATTTCAGTTGTATTTATCTTCATTCAGAATTTTAATGGCAAACATCCATACTGAGACTGCAATTGTTAAAATTATAATCCGTTATGACAGAGTCTGTCAGACGTGAGGTTCTTTCTTTTTTTCTTTTACACACGACGATCCGAAATGTCAACACAGTTCCGACGACTAACCAAGAGTTGAATTGCCGGTCAAATTTTACATAGAACGCTCTCGCAGCGCGATAGACAAAATTAGCACGCCACTTCTCTATTCCCATCTCCGCGTCTACCTTTATGCTTTTCGTACGGATTGAAGAGATTTGCCTGCGACGCGTTTCGAACATTCATTGTCTCGTAATAATAGTGCCCTTCCGTTCTCCCGGTAATAGGATTTTCCGTACAGCTTTTTAAGTTCAAGCTAGACTAATTACGAAAATAAGTTCTCCACTATTCTGAATGGTTCCGGTAGAAAGCTCCCTTCCCCCCCAACAATTTATGCGACACGCTCTGTATCTTCCATTAATTACGCCGTCAATGAATGCACATTCAACCACTTCAAAAAATTTCTCATTATTATAACCCGTTGGAAAAAAATGTCAAGGACTGGAAGTTTTTCGTTCCATTTTACGAGAACCAGTTTCTCCGGTCAGCGAACGACAGCAAAACGGCCGTCCCAGGTTCGTCGTTAGCGTCGGACGGAGGAACAAATGGGAATAGAGAATATCGAGAGAAGAAAAAGAAGGAAGGCAAGGGAGATATTCGAACCGCACTTTTTTTTTCTCTATCGATTTGCAGTGTGCATGCGGTAACTCTATTAAGAGGCTACGTGTTGCATAATAAACGAGGCAGAATCGCTGCTGATGCCCTAATCCAATTTTCCATGTTGCACGGGAGAACTCGACAGTGTAAACCTTCGACGGGTTTGGTTCCGCTGTCGATAATTTATTGGCGCACGTTTCCTTGTGAACGTTGCTTGAACTAACCTGTTTCGATAAAACTTTGTGGGTCGCCGTGGCGGTTGCTCGATTTCTTTCATACATACGTACGTACGTATCGAACTACCGGGAGGTATGAATTATAGACATTGATCGCAGTTGCAGCTCGTTAAATTGGAGTGTTCGATGATGTCATAAAACGATATTGCCAATACTACGTACGAGAATGCAATTGCGTGTTTAGTTAATCATTCTTACATTCACGTCGCTGTGTTCTTTAACGAGTTGCAATTTAAAGATTTAAACCCCGACTTGCAAAATGATATCTGAATCAAACTACTAAATTTATTCGGTTGAAATGCTAATGTGGATTAATAATAATAATAATAATAAAATTCGCCATATTAATTACAATTCCCTACAACGTACTAAAAGAATTGCTGCTCCTTTTGCAGATAGAGTTACGTTCTTGGTTTGTCTTTGAATTAAAATAGGAAAATAGAAATTGGTTATAGCATTGGTATCAAACCAAACATATTTTTTATGCAAGTCAATCTAAACCTATCGAAACAAAGTTCCGTAAGGAAATTCTTCGTATGATAGTGGGCTTCATAGTAAGACTGTGTAAAGCTTGTGTAATGCAGACAATAGTTGCTGTACCCTACATGTGTACGTAGATGAACATATATACATGCTTACCCTGCCAAAGTGATGCCACATAAGATAGTCCAATACACCTTGAGTCATTCCTTGCGATCTCAGATGGCGAACGTTGAGTTTCTGATAGCCCCACTCGATCCAACCTGCCTGCGTTGACACGCAGTTTATCAAGCACAAAGCATTCACTTTCTCGGGATGAGCAAGCGTGAATCTGGATAGTATGTTGGCTCCGGCACCGACTCCGAAACCGATTACGGATTTCAAGCCGAAATGGCCGAGGACGAAAAGTAGTTGTTCAGCTAGATCGTCCATGGACGGATAGATATAGCTGGAACACGATGCAATCATTTATTTAGTTGCTTAACAATCCTACGGGATACAGTCGGAAATGTGTACCGCGTAATATTATTTTTTGGTATGTCATAATAAAAATAATTCGGTTTCCTGTAAATATATTGCGCTATAAATGTTTGAAGTATATTCCAGAATTGCTTGAACGATACTATTATAAATTTGCGTAAAAAATTGAAGCTACCGTTGATGACGTGTGAGAAATAGCTTTCAGTTAGCAGTACCAGTATCCTGTTCCAATAATAATTATCGAACCTATCATATACGTCAGATATGTACATGTATTCTTTAATAACATAGAGATGTATTTATTAAAGGTAATGAACGCGAATACCCTATTGATCGATGCATATAAATATACATACATATATTCGCACGGACTTTAAACAAGGAATTTGAAATGCACATTTAAACAGAATTCGGGGATCAGTTTGTATAGATGAAGGTATTGTAGAAACGGCTAACATGGCACGCTACTAATGCGTAACCGAATCCTCGGGTTATCATCGAGACCGAAGGTCTCTAGACTATCGTAGTACAAATATGTTGGGATAGGTAGTCGTCACGAAATTTTGCGGATTTGGCACGCGAGCGAAAATAGTTCGTACTTGCTGGTTGCATGGAAATCTGCATTGCAGTCTGAATTATTCAGTAACACTCTGTTTGGCCACGTGTGCGTCTGTCGAGGTGAACCACGATTGTTTGAGGTCAGCTTAATCGGATGTCGTAGGTAGGCACCGTCAATCTTCTAATTGAACGGTGTAAACGACTCGCAACGATTCCATCGCGATACTTCGGATACACGTACGTAGCTCGCGATAAATAAAATTCGACGCGACGCGCGTCGTTGAAGTGCAGAATTAAATACTCGAAGGAGAAACGACGCCTCGATAATTAATTCAATTCTAATTTATCAATTCCACGGGATGGCGTGCTGAAAATTGTGAAAGAAGAACGATACGTCTCACACTATAGAAATGGCTAGGTATCAGATTCATTGTGATGCACGAATATAAAAATAAAGATATTGCCGACGAAAAGAACGCGATGGAATATGGAATAAGGAATGACCAAATAAGCGAGGAATTCGAAAGGTTTTAAGTGAAACGATTTCTTGCCAAGCAATTTCGTTTTCATTCCGATTTCTTCACGAAACAGACACCACGACCGTTCACCGGGCAGACATGTTCGAAAAATTTCATGCCGTTACACCCGGATTTCAGAAGAGATTGGTCGCTAGGTATGAGAATTGCGCAACAGCCAGTAACATCGAATCCGTAGAACTGCAAACGGCGATAGAGGTAAAGCGCACGGAAGAATTCGTCGTGCGAGTAGAAGGCAGAGGAGGAACTCGTTCTTAAGACGTAAGAGTTAACCGTGGCGAGCGGAAAAGCGGGGCACAGCCGGGGCTTCGACTAATTAGAACGTTAATTAGGCCATTGATTTGCACTAATTGAATTCAGTGTCGTCAAGTGTCGTGCGTGTGCGTCGCTCTTGAACGAGATCAAAATCTGCACGCGTACACGGGATCTTTTGGTAAATCGGCTGATTCTCCTTTGTGCATCTTGGCCGCGTTGCGCGTTAATTAGCGAACTCGTTACTGGATTTCAAGGGAATCGGCCCCGGAGACGGTTGGAAATTGAAAGCGATCGACCGTCGGCTATGGACGCACCTGCTTCGGGTGGCTCGTTTTAGGCGTCACTTGTTACCATTGGATAGAAATGGGTAATGCGGTTGGTAGTTCATGTGAATTATTTGCGAATGGGAAATTCAATGATGACCACGGTTGTATTCATTCTTTTTCTGACCGACCCGCTTACTGACGATTGATCGGGCGAGGTGATCTATAAATTGTTCGCGGGCATCGTATTCGAGGTATCATTGGTATTTATTGCCAATCAAATAATTTAGAGGAAAGCTCCCTCGCATGAAATGGAGTACGCATTGTTTTGACGAAGACATGCGAATTAATTTCTTTTCTACGGGAAAAGCTGGATCTCGCGTGAATTTTTAATAGCATCGTATATTCTTCTTTGTATTGTACGTTTTTTAAACTGAATGAAAAAGATCAAAGGTTTGTTTAATATATTACGTTCATCGTCGAATTTGAAGATAATTTAATTACTATAATATAACTAGAGGATTGGGAAAATTGATCGACGTTTATTTGATAATCGAATAAATTTATAAACCGATAATAAAAATGAAATGTTTCAAATCTTTCGAACCGTCAGAACCGGCTTAAATATTATTGCGACAGATTCGCAGAGCACATAATACGTTTGACCGAACGCGAATAAATTTATAATAATCAGTGTACTTACTCCTCAGGCAGCGTGGGTGCACCTTCTTCTTGACCTGGTGCGTTCAAATGATAAACGCAGAAATTTTCGAGTAGAACTCGCATATCGATGTAATTAAAGAATGCCTGGAAGCTCGATATATCTGGAAACAAATAGTCAACGCCTCCGCTTATAATTTACATGCTCGACATTTGACGAATTAGTCTAAATTCATATAAAGTAAATATCACTGTGCTTTCTAACTTCCTTTATACTGTCATGCTAGGGTTAAATATAGGATGTGGAAATGTCGTGTAAACATATGTCCATAAATATTTTATCATCCGATTATGACAACGCAAAGGGTCTTATGTGTATTTTTAGCCACAGAATAAAGTTGTAAATCTGCGAGGGACCCATCACATTTATCTTTAAAGTTATTAATATTAAAGAACGCTACATTACTCACAGTTAAGGCCTAAGTCGTGATAAGTGAGAATGGCAGGTTTCGCGCGATTCCCTTGCACAGCCACCAGTAAACTTCCTTTGTCGGTCTCCACCCTTTCTTCTCGCACAGAACTGTCGTCCCTCGATAAGTATCTTAGAGCGGGAAATTGGAGCTGAATATTTTTCAGCTCGATGTCGTCCATACTATCTGAAGGCATCGTGCTGTGCATCGAAAGAAATCTCTTAAACGATCTGTTACTTGTCTAAATCAATTGTGCCGCTCTTGGCACGCGAGCAAACGTATAACAAAGTACTCAAGGTCTGTTGAGTCGGGGAAAAATTTATTTGGTTGATATCGTTCCAAAATGAATGGGACGTGAAAGCAATTCCTTCGTCTAATAAGAGAAGTTATATTCGGAAGAAAATTAAACGTCCCTTCCAAATTTATTTATCAATTTTCACGTTAATGATCCACTCGCTATGAAAGTGGATGAAAATCAGATTAAACCTCGCGCAAATATTGTTTCGTCGATTGGTGGAGTAATGAATACCTTCAGTATTTGCTCGCTTAATTTCGTTCGAGTTTATATTAAATATCAAATGTTTATTTACGAAACATCTCGGTAACTGTTATTTCTATCCCTCGTGTCGCAATGAATGGAAGATACACTTTCAACAAGAAGATGCGAATTATTACGTCACGCGAATTAAGCGTTAATTTAGCACGGGCCCAATGCAAAATTTTCTTCTGCTGCATTTACGCGAAAGAGACACATATTTCCCCGGGCGTACATTTTATGACCGCGTAATATCCACTTTTGTGCGGCTCCTTTTCAAATTAAACGCATACATAACATTGCACCCGCGTTAAGTCCCGCGATGCAAGTGAAAACTATACATGTTTCATTCGCGTTTTTAATTTCCAGCTTAATTAAGATATTATTGGGTTAAGTAGAAGTAGAAGACACTCAATTATGTTGAAAATAGTACGAGCGCACACTTGGGACTGTTGATTACGCGAAAGTTGATAACGAAAAGAATCACCGAGGCGGCAGACGTCATTCCTTGTTGCTTGTTCTCTTTTCATTCCTAGTACAGACGACGTATCATCAAATATTCGCTACGTCAACAGCAGAATATAAAATGTGCCAAGTTGATGCTTTGTGCGAGCTTGGATGTTTTGCTCATTTTTTGCTTCAGAACCCTGTGCAAATGTTTCTGGAATAAACATTCTGTTCTGTCTCGTTTCCTCCGCCCTTCTGTTTTCCACGAGCATTACTTTCGTTTACGAAAATTTCGTCCCGTTCGAAGATAAGCAATCGATGTCGACCGTTCCATTCCGTCACGATGCTAAAGCTCCATGGTAATTAGGATACATTCGAATGGCATTAACACATTAGAATAAAATTTCCGTGCTCCCCTTTCTTTATAATCGAAATGTGAATTTCTTTGGGTCGTGCACGGGCTGAATGGCAAACGAATCAGAGCGCATACATCAGAACATTCGTGGATTATTCGCTAATTGACCCCACGTGGGATTGCAGTGTAGTTTGAAAAATTTGTCTGCCAATGCCTCACGATAATTAATTCATATCAATTCGACCCGTGAAGATATATATGTATCGGTTATACGGGTGAAACTCTTGTAATATTCGTTCGTGCTTAATTAATTGAATAATTAACCTGAATGCGACAAAAACGTGCTACCCTTGCAGCATGAAAAATAAGCAGGGTGGAAAGCTCACTTTGTGTTGCAAATGTACACGTCCCCGTCGATGGATGCATTGATTAATTCAATCAATATACACCTTACTTATTAATAACAAAAAAAAAAAAAAACAGACGACCCTTTGCTGACACGAATTGAAAAATATTAAATCCTTCCGAGGCGGGTTGGAACACCTCTGTGAAAAATATGGTGCGCGCGTTTCTGAACAACCGAAGCTCCCCTTTTTTGTCAGCTTGTCGTGTCAATAATATCGTTGGGTATGCGTACAAAAGGGCGTGATCTGGTGGCGCGGCCGCGTAAATCGAGAGAAATGTGCATGAGACTCGTCGAAACGTTAAATACCAACGCGAGCACGCGAAGCTGCACACTTTATTAAACAAGGCGGACGTGCAGCAAGCTTTTTATACTTAGTATCGATCCTGAGGACCACGCCCTGTCGAGTGTATCGAGATCGTCTCGTCCTGGTGTTTCGCGTAGGTGGCTCTTGCTCGCGAAATTCTATGTTGCACCACTTGCTTGCCGTTTAATTGCGGTGGCTGATCTTACGATCCGTGCGCGCCTTTGACACCTGCACGTCCATTCAGATGTGGGCACCGCAAAAGGGGAAGCACGACGAACCGTACATGTTCGTTAAACGATTCGTAATGTCCACAAGTGGGTTCCACTCCCAGACCGTTCGAACGCCCGTTTAAGCGCACATTTATTATGAGAAAATGTGATTCGCGATTTGGCAATTTTTAAAAGAAACGTCGTACGTTCGCGTACTTGACGACAGGCGCGGCGTTTTCTATTTCTAAATTGAACGGAATAGAATTTTGTGCAGAATATTTTTGGATGCTATGAGCAAACAAACGGATTTTCTCAAAATAGCATAACATATTTTTTAATTTATATATTTCCCGTGGTTCCTATTGATTTACGGGGAAATGTTTAAATAAATTGAGATACGACAGAGATCGACAGTTTCGGGAAGAATTTCCCTCGTACACAGAAAGGCAACTAGAAATCAAATAAAAATTAATATTTTGGTAGACTTTTAATGTTATCTATACTTATTTCTTATCTCCCACTATAGTTTTTGTACCTTCCTATATCACTTGACGTGATTCAGCTACCCTAGTTTCGAAAGTCATTAAGTGTTTCTTGTAATTGAATCGATTACACGTTTATCCAATCCTTCTGCCATTCTATAAAACGTTCGCTGATTTATCACTGACATCGTTAGGGCAAACAAATAGTTTTCGAGGTGATTAATACGATCGTGTTAAGTGTTCAGATGGCACTTGTACGATGCAACCCGCACCCTTTTCCTGTCCACTGCTCGAAGAATCTACTTTGACCTGTATACCACGGGATTTACGAGGCGACCCAATTTAGTTTGCCGGGAAAATGTCAGGAACTCAGGTTGACCTGTTCTATATATGCTGACGCTTCTGGTCGTTCGAGGAAGATAAAGACATGCTTCCCTTTGGCAGAAATATCAATGAAAATACCATCCACTGACCTCGCAATGAAGTTACTTTCTTTATTGAAGTTCCCTGAGCGTATGCACGCCTGATTGTTAAACAGGGAACCAGCTTCGTGCATTGTTTTCCAATAATGCCATTGTCGCGTTTTTCCTCTATTCATATTGCACAATTATATGTCGTAATTTTATACAATTAATGCGTCTGTTGTTTTCGTATATAAATTTTAAAACGTTTCGCGCAATTCAGGATTAATTCGTTTTAATTAATTTTTGTTATCACTTCACCCAGAATTCCGTACCATTCTATTCAATTACGAGGCATGAATGGAACGGTGATTTCGAAAGAGGATGATATCAAGCGAAATCCAACCTTCTAAAGGGTTAGCATCTGTTGGAAAAAAATCTCCCCCTAGAAACTATTTCATTAAATTTGCACTCGAGATTTATGACCGTGGTTGGATAGCGCCAGGTTGACTTTACTCGAAAATCGATAGCGTTATTCAGGGAGCCTTAATATACCGTGCTCTTAAAATACCGTCATCAGGCATTCGGATACCAGGAGTCTCGACATAATTGTTCCAAATGTGAAGTGCGTTAGAACCGCGTAGATGTTAATAAATAAAAACCGCTACAGATTCGGCAGGATTTATTCGAATTGGAATATACCATTTGCGCGGAATGAAAGCAATTTTTTCTGCAAGTAACATAATCGAGCGTCTTGATCACGCATGATCGGCGCAATCAAGCACCTTCAGAAAAAACGATTTCTCGCGTCAAGGTGATACATCAAATAGATAATGCCTCGCATCAGGTAGACGTGCCGTATTCTCTTGTTGACTATGATAGACCATTTCTTGTTGACTATAGTGATCGTATTTCCCTGGTAATGTGTACCGCAACGTTATCACAGGAATGTAGAAACGAGCACTCATGATATCGCCCAAAGAATAGAAAATAGAAAAGTGGTGTTCGAATAGAAAAAATTGTATTCCAAGCGTGTGCTCCAATGTAAATGCAAATTCTAGTTGGTTGATGCATTTATTTTTTTTATACACTTCCATGTGCACATGCATATTTTCGGCACAAATAAATCTTGGCAAATTCGTTCGGCCAATTCCCGTTCGAAAGTATTTCCGAACGGCTTTGGAAATATTTATTTTCATGCGCGGATGGTTGGTTAATATTTAATAACGGTAATTGCAATGTTCTGCTCGTAAAGTTTCACGAATGTTTCAATCGATTCTCCTCCCTTTTTTAATTTAAAGTACAATAAAACGCGCCGCTGTTTGAACAACGTTCAGCAATACTAACAAGCGTCCTCTCCGATAAAGAACTGAAGCGTCGAAGAGATTAATTGGCCGTTCGTTGTTATTGATCATTATCCCCGAAGCGGGGGAGGCTTTAAAGGTAATCTGAAGTACTCTGTTTTATCTTAATTAAGAAGTTTCTAATTGCATTTAAATTGCAAGAAGGAAAATCCTGATACTCTTTGGACAAAATAAGACTCACTACCTAATACAGCCTAACAGATCGTTTTCGTTTAATACATTCATAAAATTCATTTTATCACGCGTAAACACGGTAAACGGTTGCGCACATTACTATTACACCCTCCTACGATACTAATCTGAATAATTACAGTTCCATTTGTATTATGTAGAGTTCCTTAGTAATCATAAATGGAAACTTCACCTGTACATCATGTTTCAGAACTTAATAATTATTTTGGAGAGTGAGAAAGTAAGTTTTGTCCCGATTATTAATTACTTTCGGTGAATAAATAGTAATACGTTGGTGGAAAATGTCATACCTGAAATTAATTACTCCCTACACCTGCGGGCAAGCGAGTACGTCGTCAGGCTCTTATTGCCGACTTATTACGTGAACGTAACGATCTCGTTAATCACACAACTGTTCTATTTGCCGGTTAAAGATAGAACGGTACTTGTAGTGGTTGCAACGTATCATTCGAGTTCACTTCATTAAATTTCCAGGCACGACAAATCTGTCTGCATGCGGTTTCCCGTATCTCCAGCACGTCGCACTATCATTTCCTGTTCAAGTTAAGTCCGACTGTGTTCTTATCCGTACACGTCGATGAAGACAGTGGCGACAAAGGCATGCCGTTAACATGTTTATCCCTTTGCCCCTTTTTCGGATCCATTGCTGAGTGAATTTTATCCTGTTTATTGCCCGACAATTGTTGAAATCGTAATGCATATTTACCTCGTGAAAATATTGGTTCGTTTTATGTCTTTGAACAGTAAAATTGTATTTATGGCCGCAAATATTGGAGGTAATATTACACTCGTAAAAGTATACGGCTTTTCGAACCTTGCACAGGTCAAGGTTACGGTTATTGCAAGGCGAACTGAGAAACAATGATACCTGTACTTTTGCGTCTCGCAGACGAAACGATGGATCCACATCAGTATCGTCTTTTAGCTTCGCGTAATGACCGAACGTTTTAAAACTCTCATCATTCGGGGGAATGCTTGATATTGGTCATGCAAATCCGGGAAAACGATTTGACTTTTAAAATGTCTCTTTAAAATGTCCAAGGAGCTTTGTCGTTTTCACGATCGATCGAGTAGTACGAACGAAAATGTCTGTTTAACATCCATCGGTGGCCCGGAAACGGATTATAAAAATGGCTCGGAAAGTTTCGTCGAAATTGTGCATCGACCCGCGTCTTTTCATTTATAAAATTGTTTCGCGTCGCGAGTACGAAATAGGTGAAACATGTGGTTCAGCCTCGAAGGCGTACGCCGGAATCGCGGTGGAAAAATTGTTGGGAAATATACTGAATAGCCACAGCGCCGCTGAAAAGCGAGATTTAACCGGCGCACACCCTTAACGACTTCTTGCGCGGAAAAACTGTAGAACTTTTCACGAGTGCCGCAAAGAAAGCGCGAGGGCTTTAAGCTCTCTGGAAATTAATCGCGGCTAAATAGTACGCGCGAAGCTGGCCCCTCCGAAGTTAACTCGAATGTTGATTCAAATTTGGACCTCGGTGAACAGCAATTTACGTTTCCAATTAGAGCGTTCGAAACAGAATCCGTTAAAACGTACGCGAAGAAAATCACTTATCATTTTATTACGGTGAATCGTGTGTCACACTTCTGGCACGGTTCAGCCAGAGCGATGGCGCTTCTCTGGCCAAATGTTTCTATAAGAATCTTTCATTTACGATATCTTTCATTACGATGACAGCTTGCTAAACGAGTTTCATCGAAACGCGTTCAATTAAATCTATATTTACTAACGACGGAGAAATTAATAGGACGTTGTTAAAGAAATACCTCGAACATCGCGAACCAGCAACCGATCGAAACCCTACACTTCTTAAGAATACTGGAGGTTTGCAAGGTGCTCGACGACATTTACACGCGAGTTCGCATCGACGTAGGAAATAAAGTCACTTCGTGCAGAAACAGGTCGCGTAAGGTTTACGACACCGGCGAACGCGGAGACTCGTTAAAGAGAAGAAAATGGTGGATTCGCAAGAAACCATCCGATCGATGTCTCATAGGGGCCAAGCAAAACCGCCGCGTAGGAACACTCGATATCCCCGTCATTCGATATCTCGTCCGTATCCTTTTTACCGATAGATTAACCGAGCGGCGCGCAAGATTTTTGCCGTCGGTCATTTCTCTGTTCACGGTCGGCGTAAACAGACGTAAGGCGAGGCTGTCGAGGATAGATCGTTTTGCGTCCTTTCTTTCCGGATGTCAGGCTTCCCTTCGAGACCGGGCAAGCTCGAACGATTCCTCGCTAATAAATCTATGCGGAATGCGCGTCTCGCCAAAGCTTCCCCCCCCCGACCAAACGGCAGGTACATACTTTCAACAATTCTAGGGGGTGGGCAAAATTCGAGGCGATACTCAGTAACAGCGAAAAATGCATCTGAAAGTAATACGGAGAAGGAGGAAAATCATATATCGTCTATTTCATACCATGCATGAACGCAAGTCGCAGAACAATTCGTTACCTTTTACGTTCGCCTCCGATCCTGGACGAGTTGTTGGCCGGTCTTTTTGTTCTAGTTTTCGACTGTTTCGTGGCCACTCGTCTACGTTCATGCGCACTTGCTAATTACGAGGCCTCGTGTACGTCTGCTATTGAAAATTTGGCCGACAGCGGATGGCGATGGTCGCGTCGCGCGAGCCGTTGACACGTGCAACGCGGATTCTGTGACCTCGTTAACTAATTCGATATCGCGCCGTGTTTCGCATCGAGATCCCGGGGCGTTATCGTTGGAACAGTTTTACGTTCGCGGCGATATTACTGTCATTCGAATGACCAGCGTGCGGCACGATGAAACGCGAATCGATATCCGAGAAAGACGCGTATGCACCGTTCGGAACCTCGGTTTCATAGGTCGGAGTCGGGTTTCAGATTTTCTAATGCCTCGATCGTGCTGGCCGGTGGGTATCGCGCCGGAAAAAAACAATCGCAAGAGGGAAAAGAATGGGTTTGGTGTTTTTATCGAGCCGATAGCCGAGCGAATGCCCGAGGATCGTGCGGTTCAGGTGAATCCGGCGTGTTGCCAAGTGGCACGAAAACGAATTTTCAGGGAAAGTAGAGCGAAATGACGTACGGGTCTGCGGCGTCATAAGGGACTCTTATATTTTAATGTTCTGCTAACATAGTTCGTCGTCAGGTACGCCTTACGTAACTGTATAGTGTAGAGGCGAACGGAAACCACCGGGCGACAAGTGTCTGCAAATTATTATGCTACTCCGCCATCAAAAATCGGAATTACCGTTTTCCATCGGAGCGATGTGTTTCGAGTATTTCAACGATTTAAAGGGATTCGTTCTTAATATGACGACAATTTCGTTTCGAAATGGGGAAAAAATTAGAAGCACGGGGATAGAAATAAAATGAACTCCGTATATTTATAGAAGCATACCTGGCAGACAGATGCATGCGCAAACGATTAAAACAGTTTTAAAATGATTGAATCAATTTAACCAAATTAACGACATTAAGTACGATACGGACGTTTTATTTTAACTGACACGGCACGTGGCATCGCTAATTGCCACAAGCTTGCGACAGAAATACGATGCTGGCCGATATCCTTCGTAACTTCTATCTCGTTTTGTGCAACGCGGAAGTAGATTTTCTATATGCAGGTAAATGTTTCTGTTCGCTACACTAATTGCTCGCAGTTAAGCTTAATTTCATCGTTGATTGCCCGGCAATGGAGATAGATTAGGAAGGGGCCCCGGTCGTTTCGATTGGAAGTAGGGCGCCAGTCTGTCTGGCCACCCGATTTCGACACGACAATGGAAAACAACTGATAATCCAAGCAGCGCAAACCCTTCAGCAAAAGGCATTCGTTATGCGCGAAGCAGAAAACTGTTATCTAACCGTGTCCTGGTGACTCGATCATTCTTCGTTATTTGGTTTCAGAAGGAAATGCTCTCAATGTGCCCGCAGAAACGTTGAGGCTAGTTCAATTGCTTCATTTGTACAGCGAGTCGGTATTTCCTCGATCATTATAGACAGTGAAGTGAAAGTTTCTTCAAGTTCGGTCTACTGGACTTCGCGATAACTGTTGTTCGCCACTTTACACCAAATACTATTTCTGGATATTATATTTTACGTATACATATATATATATATGTTTCCCCTATAAAATAAATAAATAAAAAGTATAAATTATAATGCATGCCGAGAATGACTTCCTGCAAAGATTTAAGTAGTTTCGCGTGAATGTGTCTTCTGTTTTTTGTTCTTTTTTTTTTGTAGTTGATCGGTAACAAATTGCGAAACGTGTTAGCATCGGGCAACGTTCGACAGCTGAATGATTTACAACGCGGACTCGTTCGTGCGGAGTGAAATTATGGGTCGACGGATAGAAACGTAATTGTCGAGGTTCAATTAAACTGGAACAATGGGACGCGCCACAGACTTCGAAATTTAATGTCGCGTCGCGCATTTCGGTGGCTCTTCTCAGATAGCTTCGTTGGTATCGTGCGACCGAGTGAAATATTTCCGACAGTTACGTAACGAAAGTTTCATTAAGTTTCTCCGCGTTTGATACCGCTTTTAAAGCCTGACCCGTCTCGCCCCGGCCGATGCGGCGACCGATTTTTTCGTCCTCCCGTCCCGAAACTTTAGAACGAGGTGACTGCGTCGGATCGGACCTCAATTTACACGTAACTATAACCTTCGGGGTACAAGTATCCACGGAATGAAAGTTTCTTGAATTATAAAACGGGCATAGTTTGATGCACTCGTGGCGCAGGTACGTGCGGAGCACTTGAACGTTATCGGGGAACCTTGGAAGTTCGGATAATATTCGAGAATCCCAGATACACTTTCCATTTACGTTTGAACGAGGAAAGTAATTGCGACAACCGTCGAACTTTCGAAAGGACTTTCCGGCATCGCGTAATTTCGGCGAGGGGCGCACCGTCGCCCCCCCCCCCCGACGTTCAAGACCGTTTCCATTAATCGGCCCGGGGAATAACATTTACGCGGCAGGAAAAATCGAAGAAATACCGCTCCCGTGGAAATCGTGCTCCAGATACCTTTCAAACTTCGTGCCGACCGCGATCGGAAATATATTTCCCGCGGCGTATAACAAAAAAAAGGGATACACAGCCATTCAATAAACGTCAAGAGAAATAGGTCGCACGCAATGCCCCACCGTTACAATTTCATTTCTGCCCAGCTCGAGTTAATGCATACTATCGATTCGCTTTTGCGTAGCGGCTCCACAGAACCGCAATAAGTTCAATGAGAATATACTTGTCGAGGGTAACAGGGAAAAAAAAAAAATGAATAAAGAAGAAATAAGTCGGCCGTTCCGCGAACGCCGTCATCGGTGCTAACCGATTTTATCCAATTCCCGATTGTCCAGCCGCTAATGGGAAACAAACGTTGGCTTGTCTGTACTTCTGAAAGGGAGCAATCGCGTTACCACTCTTAATAACCGAACAGCCAACTACTGGGACGATCGTTCGGGCGTTACCGACATCGAGGTCAGTACCGATCCTCTCTGCGCGAGCGTTTCAAATCCCCACGGATACAACCGTCGGATGTCGGTGAATATTAGCTGCGCGATGAGTAGGGATTATACGACGTGGGGGCATGTTGCTTCGATTATTATCTACACACACAGACGATTCTGCTAGGAGATTCAGCACGGCTGTACAAAATCAACTCGCAACTGCGTTCTACTCGGGCAGCTTGACTAATGCGCAGTTTATTAGGGCTCGAATACGTTTTCTATCGTCTGTTCGTTTTCAAACCAAACTTACCCCAATAGAGCAGACTCCTCGGCAGTGGCGGCGGTCGGCATCCTGTTTCTTTCCCTAGAACAAAATGGCGGCGAATAATAACAACGCCCGGCCCTAGCGGCTTCTAGCCTTTACCAGGGTGCCAACAACGAACACAAGCAGGCAAACATCCCCAAACCCATTCCGGTGTGCGTGTAATAAAATCGCCGGGCAACGAATTGCGTCCGTCGAGCCGCAGCATTCAGCTCGCCCTTTTCATCCGCAATCGGTACCAGTAAATGCTCCCGATACGACAGTCGCTGTTCGCCAATTAGCGATTGTCTTCTCGAGATCAAAATAAATATCGCGTTGGTTTTATCGTGCTCGCGGCCGTCCAATTAGAACGGCGGAACGTTCGTTGGCACGGGCAGAATCGCGACGACAAAAACGAGTGTCCCCGAGTGTTCTCCGCAAGGAAATTGTGGTACCGTGCGGTTGAGAGACGCGTCGTGCTGAATACGTTGTTGCTCCACCGTCGTTCTCGGTGGATCGACCCTCGCAGGAGGATCTCCCGAACCGAGAAGCCGGTTCCGTAACGCACGCGTTGCCGTTGTGCGCCATGAAGCACACGTTAATGCAACTCGAGCGTTGCGGGGACAAAGAAGACACGCATCCGACTACGTACTTGCATGCAGAAGATCATCGCTAACGATAATGATAACGTAACACTGGTGATAACTGCGCAGGACAGGAGTTCCTTACGAATTCGTAGGTTCGACGATGCACGATAATCAGATGAAACCAGCTTCCGATAAAGCTTCGTTTTCCCTTTTCATCCCGACAACATCTTAGCAACACATTGGACGCTGTTCGTGCGATGCATTATTTCCCCCGTCCTATGAATTCGTATGCAACAACGAGCAGCACCGGTGACGATAATTCAAAAACGATTTTCCAACGTTCGCCGACGCAAACGTCGTCGTCGAACCTTTGGAAAAATCGGAGTATCTACAATCGTCCATTGAAATGAAATTGGAAGCTCTCGCCCCCTCCGGTTCGCTCATTGTCAGAATTTCACTGTCCGCGCGCCGACGTCGCGCTTCTCATTCGGAATCGTCGTGCCGGCCAACTTATTATCACCGGTGGTAAGTTGCGAGTGATAGCGGGGCGGCACAGATAACGGCGAAAGCAACGAGCACACAGAAGCGACAAAAAACAGGCAAACTGAGGATGTCGAAAAGTCAGAAACGGGACAGCAATACGACGGGTGTGGAGGTACGAGGAAAGGAGTGACGTTCAGGTCGCATGATGCGGCTTACCTCGTGGCCTGCTTTTGTACCCAGACCGATCAATAGTCGCGCCACCAACTTCCGGTCCTAAAGTCCGTCCATGCTTAAGGTTAAACCAGCCTTTGATTATCCTGATAACAGGGACACGTGTGCGTGCCTGCTTCGATCCGTCACTGGGGTCGAAGGAGCGCACGATTAAGCGGTCGCAGGATCGAACTTGTTCGCCCCGTGTTACCCTGATCCCATTATCGATTCGCGATTAAATGGCAACTCGTAAAATCGACGGATCGCTATCTAAGGTATCGTAATTAACGTTTGAACAACAACGAGAACGTACAGTATTACGTTTTTTCATAGAATCGTTAAATCACGATTTGGCCTGGGACACTTTCATTTCGCGCTCGTGTCCTAGAAACGGACGACGGCCAATCTCGTTCGCGTTGTTTCGTTGTTTACTTGGCGTGGATGCAGCGCGCACAGCCGAGTCGAAGGATGTAGCGACGTTAAAGTAAAAGTTTTATCGCAACGGGGGTTCAAATGGGTGCGAAAGAAAGTACGATTCCTTAGATTCAGCACGAGCCTGGTGCGACGTTCGCGAGGCGAAATTACGTTCGAACGAGTTCCATTTCCATGTTCGTTAATGCGAGCAGTTAGTATGTCGGATGTTTTAGTAGCTGTGAATTTTAGTAAGTGAAAAGCGACCTCGTTGTTTTTCGATGCATTTCTCAGAAGTACATCAAGTATTTGTTTTCTAATTCGTCTCGGGGGGCGTTCAAAAAGGGGCGGGTAATTTTAACGATCGATTCCTCGACGCCAGTCCACCGCAGTAGTCAATAGCGAAAGCACTTTAACCGTACCACTGACATTTTCGACCTCGAACCGATCGTTCACGACCTTCTTAGCCTCTGCCCAGGTTACTTCATCATTGATCGCGTTCTTTCAATTCGACATCTTTCTTTCCCGCGGAACAATGCTGCCTCAATGGAGAAAAGGGTTCTATAGACTCTAGAGCGGTGCCTTCTTTCCTTAACGTGGGAGCAACTTCAACTTTAATCGATCGCTAGTAATACTTAAAGGCCGTAAGAGCTTCCCCGAATTTCTCTAACAATTTCCAAAGCACCAGTCTTAGGTCTTATCGACGCAAATATGTATACAGACAAAATTAGAAGGATCTCTATCACGAGTTACAAATATATCTTCCATGTCCAAGCTGTCATTCCCCGCGATGTATAACCGAATGAATTATACGAACTTCGGATAATCAATAACAATTACGACGCATCATTGAATTCGTCTTTTCAAGTATCACAAAACTACGCGAGAGAGAAGTAAATTGCGTCGTCCGAATGTATCAGCAATATTTCGTGGTCAGAAGATATTCCCCAAAGTCTTTCGCTACGTTTCCCAGATCGATATCAAAAACCGTCCGCCCCAAACCTCTTCCCTCAAACTCCCAGAAATGTCTTCGCTATCTATTTCCGCAACACCCCGTGCCAATACCGAGCGCACCAGCCGAGACGTGATCGATAGGCAGGAAATGTCGCCAAAAGCAACTTGGACAGCAACTGGCCGCGCGTCGATTCTGGAAACGTGATCGATCCCCTTGCCGAATAGACAAGAGTCGTCCGAGGTCGAGAAACAACGAAGAGCCGAAGCGAAACAGCGTGTCCCGCGACCATCACCCCTACCTGCCGACCGGTTTTTCCCCTGTTACTCGCGGACAATATCGTATAAGGCATTACCTTGAGACGATCGAGACGCTCTCACGGCGGTCCTCGATCAGCGGGTCCTTTTTCCTTAGCTCGACCTTCGGCGAGGCGAAACTGAACGCCTTCTTGACACTCTCGAGGACGCTCTGCCCGGTGGTCTGTGTTTGGTCGACGATCGTCGTGCTTTTGTACACGTCTTCGCCCAGGTCGCCTAACGACCTGTACGAAGCGCCAATACCTGCCGGCATGGCGACGTTTCTGTCCGCTGTTGCTTGCCCACGATGAAGCCTACCCCCGGGCTACGACGACCTATTTGGACGTCTTCGACGGTGGATTCGGTCGTCCACCGTTGCGGCGGTTCTACCTCTGACACGACCTTCTTCGTCGGGGCGATTCCCTTCCCCGATGCTGGCCGACCGCTGCCGCTGTTGTTGCGCTGATGATGCTGATACGCGTGCCCGAAGCCCAAGATACGCCAATATCGTGCGTCAACAAGGCAATAGAACAGGCGAACAGGCAAATAAAGAAAATCCAAGATGAGGAGGTTCCGTGTCGACGGGGATTGAACCGTTCGATCGAGGCATCGGCAAGGAGTTTTATCGTACGGCGGAGCGTCGCGTCGACGAGCAGGTCGGCCGTTGGTGACGTCGCAAGTAAAGAGACGTACGATCCGTTCCTTATTCGTTTCCCGAATTTCTTGTTCAACCGCGCGATAATAACAACAATGTCGTTTTATTCCTACCGGGCCGCGGAAGCGTGTTACGATTATAACGAGAATGTGGTTGGAAATTCGGAAGTGGGCTTTTAATACCGGGCGAGGATGCTTGTGCCTGGCACTTTGGCGGAACCGCGAGGGGAGAATTTTCGGTGGAGAACCACAAAAATATGCTATCCGGGACGAAGCACGGGTCCGCGTCAGGGGGTAGCGATTATTTTTTCCCCTCGTTCTCGGATGGTTCTTGGTAATGCTCCAATAAATTTCTGAATTTGCTCGGTTCGTCCGGTTAACTCAACGTGCGCGGTTCTTGTGAAATATAGCTTCCAAATCGTAGTGCCAGGCGCGTGCAGAAGTAATTGCTACTTAAATCGATCGATTTGATTCTGAATAGTTTTATTTTTGTTCTATTCTCTTTACGAATAGATCAATATAGTCGGAAATATTAAGTATCGTTCTACCGATATTACACAACTTACTAAATGATACAAATTTTTCGTGTGAAGCACGCATCTGCTGCGCAGTTTTAGCAATGGAAAATATTTCTTTGCGCAGTTTTGAATCACCGTTTCAACGAAATTTCGTATAAACAGCTGAGTTCAGAGCGATCTCCTCTTAATACATATTACGTTGAAACTCGACAAGAACCAAACGCGGTCGAAAGACATGAATAATACTATGGGCGCTCGTTACTGCTATGGATCAAGGATGCACAGCTCCATTCGTGACGTCACCATGGTTGAAAGGACAGGTACACCTGTCGCCGCGGCGATGAAATTGCAATTATGCCGTCGGTGACTCAGCCTCAAGGATTTACTCAATATTATATTGCAACATAGCAAAACAAATATTTCATAAATACCCAGAACCTTTATATAATCGTAGAGGGTTGAACGATCAAACGAAATTGAATCAAAACAGCAAGTTATGCTTAATATTCACTCTATGAACAATGCAAATATATTGGAAATAACACGAGAAAGATTTAGTGGTGGAATAGAAAAGTTGTTGCGGGAAATAAGCAATGAATAAATATAGACAAAATTAAATGGGATTAATTAAAGTTGCTTGCAATATCTAGAAAGAAATTGCTCTGCTCCTATCTGCAATCGCTCCGTACGAAAAACTCCGAAGTGATCCTACAAAGCTGTAAAAATTCGTATTCCCTATTCGCATTCGCATTCTGTTGAACATTCTTCTGTGCAGAAAATTTCTCTAGTTTCACAGAAACTATACGTAACATGAAGTCGATCTGATCTAGGGGGACCTGTCCGTTCGAGGTTGACGTTCCTTAATTGGTTTCTGACAAAGAACAGGGCAGATGTTACGCTTTCAGTGCTAATAGGATGCTTCCTGTGCAGGCCCTTTCCAGATTCACGATCTTGATACACTCCTCAAGATCATCGTCCTCATCTGAATTAATCCGTCCCACATTCTCCGTTTCCTTTCGAACGTCCGACGCTTCCGTAAATTGCGAAAATATCATTGGTAAACGTAAAATCATTGCCGATACCTCGTTCGTCGGTTCTCCCAAGACGAGAACGAAAAATCTAACGAAGAGAAGTATGTACATAGGCGTCAAGGAACATGGCGTCAGCATGCACAAATTCAATGGCCTGGTCATTAAACATCGAAATAATCATGCCTGGCCACATGCCAACTGCAAGGTGCAACGCTATGCGCCTTCGTGGAAAGAAGAAAAAAAAAAAACACGCAGATGCTGAGGGAAAGACGAAGCGGCGACCAGTGACCAGTATTCCTTCGAAAAGCTACCAAAAATTGCTGAAACCCGTGTGAAACCGTTCTTCGTGGAATTCGGTTCACCGATCGTACGCTTCGTCGAGGATTTCAAACGTGTATTCGAAAAAAGACAGGCACGCACATGCAAGAGAACGATCGTGGGTGCTCAAAGTGACGAGCCTTAATATAATGGACAATACGAAGTGCATATTTTCAAATACTGTTCTTCTCCTTTTTTTGGGGGGGAGGGGACGGTTCTTTCTATTTTGTTTCACCGCGTAACTCGAAAAATACCGTTTTCTCTCGAGTATTGCCGTTTTATGTACGCGGAATATGTATCCGCGCGGCGGCAAAACGACAACGATAACCTATCGATATATGCAACCAGGCCTGCGAGCGTTGCGAGGAGAATGACGCCTGGTAAGGGTTTCCGGTGTAATCCGGTCGACGCGGCCCGCATCGTTGAAAGGAAATTTCTTTTCTCCGTTGTCCCGTTATCGGCCGTAAGAACGAAAGCGTTAATTCTATACAACTTACGGGCACGACCCTCTTCGACGGCGCAGGGGGTTATTTAACGCGCCCGCTCGATGATCTTCCTGTCAATTAAAACTTTCAGCGAGCAAGAAAATTCGTTCTATAACGAGACGAGGAACTGTGCCTCGCGCCGGCAACCAAGCGAACTTTATATAGAAAGACCGGCGAGGTAAAACAACGATGCACCAACGTAGAATTATTAATCCGGATTAGACGCGCGATTGGATATTCGTTTTATCGGGCCTCTTGGGACGTTCTATAAATTCTTTTCGCGATAAAAATACACGGACACCTTTGAAATCGTGGAAGGGAACGGGGCAACAATTGTTATCAGCGATCTCGTTAGAATTTCGTGGCTCGCGACGGAGCATCCAGGGGTACAGTCAGCGCGGCCTATACTCCGAGGCCAACGAACGGACGGAAAAGAATAATCGATAAGGAACAAGATTATAAAAGACTAGATGCGCATAGATTCACGTATGGAAATAACCCGATTTCCCTATTAGCTAATGTCCCCTGTCTGCCTGCGGACGCTCGTTAACTCGATATTCGAGCGTAACCGTGAAATCCCATTAAACTTTTACCGCGGACGAGCAAAGCGGAGGGCATTGAAATATATCAGGAAAATTGTCCCTATCGATTAGTCGAATCGTTCCCCGGAGTCCTTCGATTACGACGGTCCGCAAACGTTTTCGGTGCATCGGTTCGCCCTAAGCTCTACACGACCGCGAAGATCCAAACTATGGGGGGGATCAGCTGCGGTCTCTGACTTATGCACGCAACCATAGCTAGTGTGTGCATGCACAGGTGCACAGGTGCATGCACACATACCACGTACGCAGAAATCGATCCGTGTGTACCAAGCGGTTTCGATAGGACTCGCGATAATCGTCGTCGCTTTACCGGTAAGGGTGATTCCTTGAATTCGAAGAATATATATCAGCTCGCGTCTGAATCGTGGCCCAGGAGGGTCGTGTATTGATTTTTCGCGCGGCCAGTCTCGTGTGTAACGTTTAACCTCGTTTCTCGTTGAGTAATCGCGTACCCGGGGCCGTTTCTATGACGTATCGAGATCTCTCGATGGCATCGCTGACGCTTCGCGTGACGTTGACGCGTATCTCCCGGCGGCGGGAGTTTATTTAAAATCCCCAATTAAGGGAGAATCGTGATCGATCTTGCGACGCGAACCTCGACCGCCGTGGCGAAACGCCGGATGACTCATATCGAGCAGCGTCGCGGACGAATCGACGGCGCATCGAGAACGAGAACTCGACGGGTGACGCGAAACGCGACGAGTGAATCGGAAGAGCTTGCGGAACGGAAACGCATACGACGAGTTCGCGCGTAGGAAAAGATCGTCGGCGACAACCGCCGCGACGCCACGGCAACGACTGGCTCCGATGCAACACGGAGTTGTCATCGATCGAAACGATGTCGCACGTCCTGACGGACGAATAATTCTCGCGCCTCTCCGTCTCTAGAAACGATTCCCGTCGCGGAATACACGCGCGTACGAGGCGCGAGCAGTGACTCACCTGGTCTTGCGCGGCTCCCGCTGCGGAATCCTGCTACCGAAGAAGAGTTGCAGCTTCTCCGCGTACTTTTGAACACGATAGCACGGAAACGGAGACACGGACAGACGTAGCGTACGAGGCGCTGGGGATCCTGTTAGGGGCCTCCTCTCGTTCTTCTGTTTCTCGGGGCTTTTCTTTTCACGGCAGCTCGATCGGCCGATTCGTTTCGAGGTTCCCTTTTTCTTTCGCTCGGACACGACGACGACGACGGGACGGAACCTTCGTTTCTGTTTCCCCTTCTTCGTTGGCCCTTCTCGTTTCCGATGTGACGTGTGGAAACGCACAACGAGAAGCGAGACTAACGAGGGACCGGACCGTGTTCTCAAAGGCAACGCACGATTACTATTGGCCCGAATACACGACTCCAACCTACGGACTGGTCAATGGGTATGCGCGCCGCTTCGTGCGCGGTGCACGTCGGATCGAAACGGTTACGGACGGTCTACCGACATCTGCCAGCGAAACCGTGGATATCGTCAGCGGGGAAAGGTCTTCCTCCCGACCACCGGGAAGCATTCATCGACCCGAGATAAGAACGTTCCCGTTATCAGGCGAGCAACGCACGGACTCTATCGGTTCTGTAGGGACCCACGCTATCTGTTCTACGATCGCCGTTTGCTCGCTTTGCCACCGACGACATCTGTGTTCTTACGCGTTTTCTAAATCACTCGTTCGAAGCACTGTACGAATTGTGCTTGTATTCGTGTTGGGAAAATGGACGATCCTGTTTTTAAAAAGTGCGCTACACGCTGCACGCGCGTCTCATTGTCAATTTCAGCAAGAAAATTCAGCATCGGCTACTGCGACGACTGGCTTCCAAAGAAGGACACCCGATGCCTCGCCATAGTCACGAGTATGGGAACTTAATGAAGAAATTCAATCTCAAAACTCTTAAAACTAGAAGAACGGTGGCAGATCTGAGTTTCCTTCAAGCAATCGTCAATGGCACTATTTCCTGTCCAGAGTTACTATCGAGGATCAACTTCAATTCACCATCCTTGAATACGAGAGCGCCTCTCCTACTTAGAACAACATCACTGAAACACACTACATCCGACCCCTTGAACAGAATGTGCAAAACAGCAAATCTCTACTTTCATAAACTCAACTTTTTTGATATCAGTGCCTCTGTCTTCAAAAGCGAACTATACAAGCTAATAGATTTAGACTTAGATTTAGATTTAAACTTAGAATAGACGAACATTACATTTAGTTTGGACATTAAGACTGATTAATACAACATAAACAAAGGTATTACATTGTACATAAAGGTTTGCTACCCGTTAAACAGAATAAAGAAATAAATAAATAAATAAATTTCATCTTCGTGTCGCGGGACCAGGGATCGTAGCTAAATTTTCCTGCCGAAGCGTTGACCGAAAAATGACTTCCCCATTTCAAATGTATTTTCACGCAATCGCACCCCTTCTTGCTCAAATCTACTTCAAAGGTTCTTCACCTGCCCACTTATTCGTGAACAGAGGACGCTGGAATCGGTCCGAATTGTCCAGGTCGGTAAGGTAGTTGAGCGTGGGACACGAGAGTTCATCAGCTGTTGCGTCTATACGCGCGTAAGCGCGTAAGTTCGATATTACAACAACCCCCGATTTTCTTGACTAATGGTAGTTGTTCGAGGAGCGTACCAGTTCGCGATTGTAACGATTAACTGTGTCGCACATTCGGATGGAAAAGTTGGCAGCGTGTAATACGAGTTAGCGGCAGGCTCATAACAGAAATAATCCAGCTGGATCTAGTTTAAGCAGCAGCGAGGTCGAAGTGAAAACTTCGAGCACCGAGAACGGATTCGGACGTGCGCTGTAAACCCCTGTCGGATTGGGCAATTAATTCATTTCGTCGACTTGAAAATACATGCCCGCGTTCGAAGTGCTGCAGCATTTGTAGATCGTCAGCGAGGCGTTTGCATTCAGAAAAATCGGCGATCACTTTCGAGACCAGTTCATTCGACCATTCTCGCACCACCTTCGAAACAAATTAATCGCCGGAATTAGACGATGTCACTTTCCGTGCTAAGGAATGCTCTTTTGCAATCAATGTCCAATGGACTGCGCGTAATCCGAGCCACCGTATAATTCCAAATCGCATTACGTTGTCAGGCGTGAATCCGAAATTCAATTGCATTCCGGACCGTCACGTCCCACTTTCATCCCGATCTCTTCTCCGTTGATCAGTTACCATTTACCTCGTTCTCGAGATTAGTCCGCGAGAGTCCTGAACCGATTCGAACACGTTCCCTCGTCGTCCCGCTGGTCCCCGCGTCCCGTAAACGCTGTCCCTCTCTCTTTTCTCTTCGTAATCAAGTCAAATATGAGAAGAATGGGACAACGAAACGGAAGTGCGCTCTCAAGAGCTTAAGAGAGACGGTCTGTTTCATGGAAGTCACTTTGACGCGAGCGAGAGAGATTAAATTTGCTAGGGGTGGAGAGAGCGCCGGCTACGACGGCACCTCCTAGATAGAAGGGACGTTTTTGAATTGGCCAACGTGCTCGATGGTATAGGGTCTGATAAAATCGCGAGCCATCCACCTTGGCAGCGTCTACACTCAACTCGCCGACACCGAGGTAAACGAGAGTCCCATCCTTCCGCCTCAGCAACGCCTGGATAATCCTCCCCGGGGAATACCTGGCCGAGCTTGCCCTTATTTATGTCGGGTTAAAAGGATTTTGATACACGTCGTGCGCTGGCCGTTCTGGCGATTCTAAAACGCGGCCGGAATATTTGTAAAATAATCCTCGCGCGCAACTGGGCCCCACCATAGGCAAGAGGGACGAGCGGGGAGAAGAATGGCTATTTTTCTGGCTAGTTTAGTCGACTGGAATAATTAGTCGCTTTTTAATTACTCAGCTTTAATATTTATCGTATTACCGGACCCTGCGTCTCGCTGTTATACGAATGCGTCGTTAATTGACGAGAATCGTAAGATTTATACATCGAGGTACCACTGCTTTCACGTGTATCCATCATTTCGTATAAAATCATTTCTTAAGACGTATTACGTTTACAACGAACCGCGAGACAATGTTTCTTCTTCAGGGTTTTTAAAATTACCAGTTTTTCTTATCATCTTTCTCCTCGCGCATACAAATGCATCTAAACATCTGGCCGAGCGCAGATATCGTACCGCGACTCTGGCTCAACGAGATCATTTGTCCCTGTATCCATTTTCTGCGTTTCCATTGTAATCGCCACGGCTACCGTCTACGGAGAAATCTCTGAGCATTTAATTAAAATCCTTTCTCGGTGTCCAGATGAACGAGGTAAGGCAAGGCCGAAGTATTTATCGTAGAGCGAATCTCTGAACGGAAAGTCACAGAATCGTAGAGTCCTCTTGCTGAAACATCCTTGGCAAGCATCATTTCTAACAATATTTATTTGAATCAGCGTGTTTCTTGAGCGGGTATTATATTATCGTTTCGGTGTACGGTGCGAGAGGGTAAACACGGGGCGCTCTCGTTGCTGGAAATAATTAAATAGTGGTGCGTCGCAACTTACGAATTTATCGTGTTAATTAAAACGAGAGGGGAATTTTCGAGATACTCGTATTTTGTGCTGCGAATAAGAAACTAAATTTCATGGACTACTATGGATTAACGCTGCTTTCGCTGCATTCTCTTCGCGATTGAAGGTATTAAGTTTCGGCCGTACCTTAAACCACCGAAGAGTTGCCTCCCTTTTCTTCGAGCACATAAACTGAACATCCGGAAGCGTTATCGAAAGTTTTAAATTATGAACCGGATTGCGATATCTAGGGGTAACTAAAAAGTGGCGTAAGCACTTCGAGAAGTTTTCAATCTGATTCCGCGACGCGCAGGGGCACGCCATTATGTTGCAATTATAAGCTAACTTCTCCTATATTGTTTTATCTGTAACGCTTTCCTTCAGGGATTAATTAGGCGTAATTGGGTGCTTGAAAATGCAATTATTATATTACTACTTTCACCGACGACGTTGCCACCAGATTATAAAAGACCAACGAAATCCAGCAGGTGCGACTCTAGGGTCGTGAGCTCAGTTAAAAGTCGGTAAGAATACGCAGAAGTCGAATAGGTCTGACCCCAGGATCGGAGGTGCGGCTAAAAGTTGGTCAGAACCCGCAGAAATCCAGGAAGTACGACTCTAGGATCGTAGGTTCAGCTAAAAGTGGGTCAGAATACATAGAAGTCCGGCAGGACTTCGGCGTCGAATTTCTAAGCTGGTATGCCAGTCACGATGGGCCACGGAAGTCCATAAAGTGTATTTATCTATTCGTATATCTCGTCGGTCCTCATATTTGCAGACAACTATATATTTTGCCGCATTCGTTCCTCTAACGAGCACAGACTTTTACGATATAACACGCAGGCAAGAAAAACGGCAAGTGTGCCGATGAACGTTTGATGCGCACTGTATATCGTGAGAAACTATTTTATTCTGGCAGGCAATTTCATATTGTTAACAATCATTCGGTGTTTCCCTATCGAAGCGTACCATTGGTCAAAATTCGTTAGAGTTCGGAGGCCGCTATAATTAATTGTAACGCGTCGTAATTAATTTCCATATTGCTGAAATTGAAAGGACAACGCGCAATAAATACGTCACATCGAGAACTCATTGCACGGATAATTATCAAATTGATATACAAAATGCACGAGGTCCACGTCTGTGGGCAGCAATATCGAAGGGAAAGCAAAATTACCACCGGTGCGCTGAAATTCATCGTTGCACGTCGCACACGGCCAACTAACAACTAAAAAACGGTGGAAGTCGGAGGAATGCGAAATATCCGGCGGCAGACGTGACGTTTCTCTAACGCATCCGTTTACGAGTTTCTCTGATACGATACGTTCTATCCGAACCACCGTCACTCCAGTGACCTCACCTCCGATGTTCACCTTTGGACGCTCCTCCTTTGAACGATATATATTTCCGCCAGTGTATCCATCATAAAAATGTATATTTATGTGCATTTCCGGCGGTCTGTTCCGTAAAATATGTATTGCCGCGACGTGCCACCCCATGCTTCCCCGTACCATTTCGATTACGCTGGACTCGCGGAGAATAGCGTATTCGGGCGTGTGCACTCGTCCTTGTACATTTTCACTGGGGACGGTGGTTTGTAATACGGATGCAACGTCCGACGCATATTTTTTCTTTCGCTTCTCTCCGCCTTACATTCGCCCCTCTGGCTGACACGTTTCTAACGTCGGAAGCTCCTTGTCGGCGTCAGCCAAGCCCTTGCGCAAAAAGTTGTTAAAGGGCGGCCGTTTAGTCTGTCTGCTTTGGTGAGGAATTGTTGCAAACGTCGCTGGGTGTCCAGACGTACAGCCACTGTTCGCAAGAATGCTGATCGACGATACTGACGCGGATGTTCGAGGTAAGTGTAGATCTACGACTATGCTGCAGTATCGGCTGGGGTCCTGGTATTTGGGTTTAGTCATTTGGCGAGTCAGTGTCACTTGGGTTAATCGGTTCGCGAGTCGGAAGCTTTTAAGTTGCACTACGCGTGCATTAACACTAACATTAAGCTGGCCAAGCGCGTAGACGTCTGACACTTGGACAGCTCGGGACGTAAGATTTGACTAGGTTTGTAGCCTCTTTGATAGTCGCTGAGGGAGACTATTAAGCATCGAGTACCCTCGAGCGCGGAAGAATGACCCTTTGTTATCCTGAGTGTGATTCCATGACGTTTAGGCTTGACTTTTTGAGGAAATTACCACCCCGCGTTGCTTTAAGTTTAGCATAACAGTTATAGGTTTAGGTCGCGGTGAGGTATATACTTCTGTATTCATTGAATATTATGCTAATTGAACATTATTTGTAAATGAATCTCGTCCTCGTATGGTTGTCTCGCGTCGCCGTCGATACTATAAGCAATTGCCTGCACAGACGACGCAATTTCTTGAAACTTTATTGTATCTCTGTTTCTTAACTTTCGTGTCGTTGCTCTTTTTTTTTACCTTCTTCGTCTCGTTCCACAGCTACGCTACATGCGCAATGGCCCTGTACGGCGTTGTTTTTCTATACATCGAAGTGTTCTGCACATCATGGTGTTAGATTGTTCGTTTCGCGAAGGCGTGGATAACAGAAAGTCGTTAAACAAGGGTTCTAGAATCAGTACACGTCCCGTGGGTATTTTTTACACGTTTGTCGATGATCCTGCCGCTACTAGTCTGCACTGCAGAAATCTCACGGAGTAAAAGATATAGCAATGAGACGCCGGGGTGTACTTCGATCGAGTGTAAGGGAGGTCGCTTACCTCATTGTACCGTCTCCGACCCCGGCAAAAGTTTCGACGCGTATTCCGGCGTTCCTCTTTTTTTTTGCTCCCAGATACATATACGTATACATACAGATGAACCGAGGGGGGGGCACGTTTCTCTCATTTGTATCTTTGGGTTACGTTTACATAAATATTATATTTTGGGTACGGGTATGCTGTTACGTTTACAAGACAGTGAGCCAAATTGTGTATTAATATTAAATTCTCGTTAAACTCTGCAGCGCCATGAATACGAAGTCGTACTCAATAACGTGGCTGCGTTAAAACCTCCAACAGTCGACGTTTGCTTCACAAAAACCTCCCGTACGTGATTATTTTATTTCCTTTATACTTCCATAACCTTGTATTAAAAATGGTTACGTTGGTTAGCTGCTAATTAAAACGACTGAATTTCTGGTTCCCATTGTATCATGGGTTCCCCGCACAACGAACAATGTTTCCCTAACGTTTGTAAGGAAATATGCAGTTCGCAACGCATAGTGAAAAAAAAAGATCGCCTACAATTTGACGGTAAAAATGAAATTCGCAGAATAGCCGAATTATCATAAAGGGGGTCGTTTACATGAATTTTCAGTGTACATGATTCACTGGTGTGTTTTAAATCACTGCAACCTACACGGTGTTTTATATTTATTTGCAACGACTGGATTACGACTACGTGCTTCGTATAATTCCGGGGTAAATGAATATTAAATCCTCAAAATATTCTCTCGGCTTCAGACCCGGTAATATCTTAGTATCTTTTCTCGGCTACCTTGTCGCATCAAAATATTTTACAATAACTCTGTCACCAATTTGATTTGTAATCGCTACATGCGCTAAATTAATCGCCGCTTTATTTCTGAAATTTGCTCCATGTCCCTTCGACAATTAGCACCAAGCAAATAGCCACGCAAATAACGTTCACATATCGTTCGCAGTATTTTCGTATCGATAGTACAAAAAATAAATTTTCGTCGTTTCGTATTACCAACAATGTCCCGTTCGATTCATTTATACTGCTCTGCGATAATACCGTCTTAAAAAAAAAAAGTCCCAACTCGAAGACATCGTCGTGTTCCCCGTTTCCGTCGTTCCAGTCGGCATGCAAATTCGCTGGAAGTCGTACGGGAATTACGGTGCCTTTTAAAATGACGCGTATTCGCATAAATAATTCATCGGTCGGAATTCGCAATCCTGCGAGCGAGGAACCACGGCTGCACATCGACGTAAACGTAGCGGTGGGCCGCGGTGAACCGAGCACAGCCGTTCTGGCAAAGTTCGAAATTTGTACGCACAATTATGCAGATGCATCGGTATTCTTGGTATCCGGATTTCGCGCACGCGTGCTCACGGGAATACGCGTAGCCACGCGCCGACTCTACGGGCCAACTTCCATTCTCCCGAAGACCGGGGAGCGCTCGATTTCGTGTAATCTTGACAAATCGTGCGTTCTGCCCGACATGGTCACGCTCTTGAATAAATATTTCCGGCGTCGCTGGCACCGCGCGGAAGTTCCGTTCATACGGCGGAACTCTAAGGCCGCTAAAGACTCGATAAAGTCTCGAAGAGATCGCGCGACTTGCCGAGACATATGTGCACCGGCAACATTAGCATAAAAGGGATTCCAGTTAATTAGATACGCTCCAAGATCGGAGTCGTCCTCGCTCTAATTCCTGTTTTCTAACGCCGGGCGCGAGTGTGTACGCGAGTTCCTCGCCCGATCGACTCGACGTTAGCGTCGCCAAAAATGATCGAGGGACGATATCATTTGCGATATTTAATTAATGGAAATGCCTCGCTTAGCGGACACTGTGGGCGGAGAATATTCAGTTGTACGCTGACTCGAAGTGAATCGAGTAATAGATACAGGAATATGCAATGTACTTGCGTGGTATAGAGAATTTTTATGTAGATACAAATATTTAGAACGCGTGCAAAGGATATAATGGGAATATTTCACGCGCGAGCGTTTTTCTTTTGCTTCATTACTTTATCGCAATTTCAATTGCAATATCCTTCTAGTTCAAAGAAATATCTGTATAATGTAAGAAATATGCGTATACAGGCGCTGGGCAAAACGCATACTGCAGTAGCACTTTGAAAACGCGCAGACAATCATGCGAATATTATATTCAGTAATACGGATGCATCAAGTGCAAAACCGTATTAAGGCGACCCAACCGGTCAACAGTATTTATTGTTGAAAGTTTCGGATTTTCCCCAAAGTGTTAGCCTATGCTGGCCGAAAGTGTCACATTGAAACGACCAAAGTTAATGCCCCGACAATCGACCCTGCCGTTGTAACAAAAACGCTGCGAGCTACTTTCGCGAGGTTCGATCTACTCTCGTGTAGCGAGCACCAGTTGACCAGCTGGTTAACCTGCGTGACGTACTCGAAAAAGTTTATCAACTGGAATGCAGCATAAATGCCGCAGAATCGGTAAAGTGATCGCGAATTATTCCAGGGTTCGTCTTGGCGTGAAAGGAATTTGTTTATCAGATACGTTTACCGCGGAATTCCGAGGATATAATAAACATGCAGCGCGCCTGCTGATTTACGTGAGCAAACTTCCGCCAACCCCGAACCTCCACGGCGATGCAGCCTCAACCT
This sequence comes from Nomada fucata, assembly GCA_948146005.1. Lineage (NCBI taxonomy): Eukaryota > Metazoa > Arthropoda > Insecta > Hymenoptera > Apidae > Nomada > Nomada fucata. The sequence continues at coordinate 6,955,929 of OX411275.1, read as the reverse complement.
AGGACCTTTGGCCTCTGGCTGTAAATATTTAATAGTGAAACCGATGGGATTTGCCGATCAATGTAAACCCCCTTTCGGTCGTCTAGCTTCCGAACAGCCATGGGGCAGCTTCTCCACTTTCGGTTATCTCAGAGGAGAGGGTCGAAAGTGGCACTGGGGTTAGTAGGGGAGGGTGGACAGCCGACATCTCTCCTTGCAATTTATTTTCGACCAAATGGAAAGGGCTTCGACTCTTGGATCGTCACCACCGACGCCTTTTTCGTCGTTAAGAACGGAAAAGCGGGTTTGTACGCCGCTGGAAAGGCTCGGACGGTTCTTCGTTTCTTTTGATATCGCAGTCCACTCGAGTCGCTTCTGCCGCTGAATTTATTGGCATTCTGATGAAAAAGCCCTTTGGAATCGTTTGCCTGCGTCAACTTTTACCCAAGCGTGCGCGGGTAAAGCGACAATTTGTTTGCACGAGTTATTACCGTTGATACGATTTGCGGTTGAATATCGTCGGGAGCTGGTCAAATATTTCGCAATATGCTTCAGATTATACTTTGCGATTCATTAATTGTGAGGCATCTATTTATATTATTGCTATTTATATAATTTTATAATAATTAATAATTTATATAATTTGCATCAGTGTCTAGCGAATAATTGAACATTCTTGAAGTATAATTATTTAATTGCTGCACAATTGGGCCACTAGCCGTGGATATACAACAGCGACATTCGGACTATGTATCCTGATACTCATATTTCTGTAACCTTTAATCAATTTACAGAAGTCATTGAACCAATTGACGAAATTAATTTCATTGATTTATACCGTTTTCAAATAATTTCTGTAAATAATAATTGCATTTCGATACAATCAGTGTTCCGTTCAGTTGTCATTCGTTGGCCATAACATTTTTTAAACACATACACATTAACGTTAACAGGAACAATATAGTTAAAGATCGATCCGCGAAGCGCAAGAACAATTTCTTCACGTCTGTCCACGGTACATTATGCAATCGAGATGGTAGAGACCAGACGGCGAACGGTAGTTTTTTTGAAGAGTACAGCGTGTTCAGTGGATCACGTGCACCGCGAGAATGCATTCGTAGCCGGCAGTTTCGAGTCGCAATTGCAGTCGTCACTTCCCCCTTCGCACCTGTACCTTATACCTTCGCACACACGGGGTCCAAACGAATGGTACGCACGTGCACGCGTTTGCAAATTCCGTGCAACGAGGTTTGCAAGGAGGCTGCAGCGCGAACGCCTTCTGGGATGAAAGCCGAGCACCGGCACATGCTACTCGGACGTTTTTTCCAACTAACCTCGTGCGCATTCGAACAGTTTTCCGCGTATACAGGAATACCCTAGCCCCAACAAACTTTTCGTTCAGGCCGCATTCAATTTCCGCCATTTTGACCGATTGATTCTTTACCTCTCCCGTCCAGACGAAATTACTTTTTAAGCCGTGTATATATCTGTTTTTCAATGCACGTTAACAAAACGTGTATTCTAATGCCGTTAAAAAATATTTCAGACGACCATTCGGTGGATTTGAATAAACCGACTCGCCTGGAATCGTAGAGTTTGCATTGCCACACTGCATGATTTAGATCGCCACCTTCTCGATGATATTTTTAATGACAATCGTATTTTATATATTATTATAGCATTATTATGATAAGCATTAGAGATATCTACATTTATTTCAGCTATTAAATTAATCGATTGCCTCGAGCTTCCAAAGTCGTGCTCTTTCCTTTTCAATTATCGTTTGGTATCATCGTAAGCTCGACAAAATTCGCTAAATTAGCGAGATTTATTTACCACGAACTTCGGCTTATCCCCTGATAAAACTGTACAGTAAATCCAATCATAAAAAAATCATCTAAAAAAGTTCAGCCTCACGGTATTAACACGAAACTTGCTTTCCCCCCCTTCAAGATACTATACGCGATCCGTATTTGGCATAATCGATACCTGGCATGCTGAGAATCCACGACGACCATCCTCGAGGGCTCCAAGATAAACAAATCTCCCTGTTGCTTCACCCTCGTCCCGCGATACACCACGGCTTCGATCTCGCTGTTACTTCTGCAGTTCGATGAACTAGAATTCGTCGACATGGAGATACCGTCGTTATCGCGTACACCGCGATCCTCTTTCGGCCGCCATACCCTCGGTCTGCCACTCTCCTGCGTGTTCTTTATCATTCTTCCGCGTCTTCAGGGGGACACTCGCGAAATTGTGGACGGTCAGTTCGCGAGACGTTAAAAAAAAAAATCCACACCGTCCACGGCCGCGAGAAACGAAATACAGAAGAGATACAGAAACGAACGATCACAGTTGCACAGAGCTCGGCTCAATTTCCTGAACAACCGTCGAGCAAACGTTTCATCGAACGTGTTTCGGCACCGGAACGGTGGCAACCTCGACTGAGCTCGCCTTTTGCACGGTCCCCCCTCTAAATAACACACGATGGACCAACAAACGGCGCGGTTACGTTATCGTTGGGAGGGTCTGGCAGACACAGCTTAATGATTTCGTTACGGCGAGGTGAGCGCAAATGAACGCATGCACGTTCGTACGGCATTATTAGCGCTCGATCTACCTTAACAAAAACTGGTTTGAAAAGACTGGCCGGGAGAGCGAGAGAGAGAGAGACACAGAGAGAGAGGGGGGGAAATGCTTGTCGAGAAAATGCGCGTTATGTAAGCTTTTGTGCCGCGTTAGCCCCCGACGACACTTTAGAAAAGGAAATCCTTGCCTCGAAGAGACCCCAACGAGCACCAGGTGAATGGTGAGAGGCAACCGCGAGGACGGTCTTGTCCGAGCAGCATTTATTGTCGTCTGTACGTAGAACGATGTCGAAAGTATGCGCGAGAAGAATACGTTCTCCATACGGACCCCCTTCTGGTTCCGGGGAAATTGAAATCGTAAACGCGTTCACCGGTGTTTGTTAGCAGAACGGAACGAGCAAGTATATCACACGGTGGTTAGATATTCTGCATTCTGCGTCACGAGAGGATTGCGAATTGTTCACCGGGACCAAGCGGTGTTTATTGTTGCTCGTCGAATAATATTTGCGAATCGTGGGCGACGCAGTAGCTTCGACTCAACGATCGATCGTGTCCCTTATATTGATACTGCGAGGGATTAGTTGTTTACCTGGTCGAACATTGTAATAATTACGTTTCTCTATCACACATTTATGTAATGATTTAAATTTATAAGAAGATACAGTGGCGAGCGGGCATGTAAATAGGGAAAGAAGGATGTTAAAAAGTGGCCAAGTTTTGGGTAGCCCGGCCACATACAGTATTGATGCGGTGTTATTCTTAAAGTTCCATCAAAGTTCCCATCATAAAATGATGGGAAAGTCGTTTAAAAAGTAGATGCCGTGGAACACGCATAGAGTGAAAAATTGGAAATCGTCTATTTCGATTATAATAGTTATCGTTTCGTAGGAAATGTATGAAATGTAAGAATTCCATTCTGTTTTTCAAGTCGACAAAAATATTGGTAATTGTATGAAGGTACACGAAGGTGTACGAAGGATGATTTCTTAATATCTCGTAGAAGTCAACATTTTAAATAAATTTTTCCTATAAATATTGCTCCCGTTATCAGTCGAAAAATGTAATCCACGTTGAGACACCTTATATAACTTGAAAACTGAACTAGAACCACCTAGAAGACGAAGGCAACAAAAGAGGCGGCTCGTGAAAAGCGACAAAATAAAGGGAAATTCCAACTAGAATTTCTTTAAACATCGCGAAAAAATTTGTACCTAGAACGTCTTCATATTTTATAATAAACCCTTCTGATTGCGAGTGAAAGGCAATCCCCGTATTTTACCGACCGAACAGCCTATTATGTCGCCACGAGCAGGAATTTCATAGCAACAATGCTCGTCTTTATCCCTAAAATTATCCAGCTTTCTGCGAACTTCGCGCTCGCCAATCCTCGTTTAGTGCATGCGAGGAATTTAAACGCGTCGTACGAACTGGGGATCCGAGCAGGTATGCAGGTGCAACTGTATCGGATCTCCCCATGGCGTATGCGATCACGGGGACCCTGGAAATTGCGAATTCTCGAATAGTACAAGAGATTGGGTTGAGACTTCTGAAAGTATAAGCAAACGCATAGGAGTAACCAATTGAAATGCTCTGTGTGCGCACCGTTTGTACGCCCGTCGTTGCTCCGAGGTATGTACCTATAAAGTGGAAGGTACAACGTTAGCTGCTGAATTGGGGTTAGCATAAAGTACGCGATAGACTGGCTGAAAGGAAAGAAGAGCAGGCGCGAGTATATCTTGTTATCTTTGTGCTGATACGCATTGTCTTCCGTTCCTTTCTACGCACAATGCATTTCCTACATCGTTCGCGGAATTTTGCAAACATTTATTCGCATTTTGCTTGCAATGTTGAACATTGTTGGCCGTCGAATTCCATTTTTATTGCGTGTCGTGTCAAGTACACTTTGCGAATAATGTTTTTTTCTCTTACGATTTTTTCAAAGGGACTGGAAGCTTCGTACGATACAATTTACGGGAGTATCGTGGAAAGCATTTTTCGCGTAAGCGGAGTTCCAATGCTGATACTATTTATATTTGCGAGTTAAGTAATTGTATTTTTGGAACACGCGAATAAATTGAGCGTTGATTTAAACAGAATCGTGAAGCAAACGTATTTTACGATAAAAGTAAGGACAATTAAGAGTTCAGTGATGCAAAATTTTACTGGTGTGTTTGCAGTGCAATTTAGAAAAATAATTTTAATTTGCCTTCAAAGTGTTAATGATGATCTTCTAGTTGGCTATATTTTTATGCGAATTATACTTGCTGCCTTATTCGTAGAAGGACGTGACAATTATGATTATTAAAAGTCTACATTAAGTTACACTTTACATTTACATTTTCGCTTATGCAAGTTTACGAGTTCAAGAAGACCAGTTATATATCGCGTAAAGATATATCAACTTCACTTATCTCGGAAATTGTCGTTCCTGCTTTAACGGCCGGTTCTTTTTTTTCCTCTCCAGAAATAATCAGACAAATCGCATCTCACGTCCGCTATAAATGGCCAACTTTTTATGCGTTTTTTCGCAAAATCGTTTCACGATTTCAGCTTAAACGGTACTGCCGGTGTTTTATACTGCGCCCGACTGCAAGGACAATTTGCGTACCTCCAGCTTTACTGCCAGCGCACACTCCACGTAACACGTATTTATAAAAATTGTCGTCACTTTGCCCACGTAAATAATCAAATTTGCAATTGCGATTACGTACGGATGTGCACGCCGGGCCTACGAAATGTTAGAAAATGAACGCGAAAAATAACGACGGGGATGAAACACGATGGCACCATTTGTATTCCCAATGGCGACGTAATTCTCCTTTGAAATACCATGCACATATTATTACAACCATTTTCTCTACGCATTCGTTCCGCCGGACAGTGCCGGGAATTTTGCTTTGTATATCTTGACTTTTACATTCATCATCGTACATTTCTTCCGGCGCATAACCGTGGAATATAGTACGGACTGGAGAAGATGCAAGGGTAGAACTTAAATTATGACGTTTAACTTTTATACTCGCCTTTTCCTTACATTTACGAGAGGGACATCGTTCTCTGGAATGATATCCTTACTTTCATCTCACGGTTCAAATGATCATTCTTATCGAGGCGCAACGAATTTTTATCGCATACACAGGGAGCGTTAAACCAACCAAAATTACGCCGCTGCATGGTCAGTGCATTTTCCAGGACAAATATCACGAAACCGCATCTTTCCTCTGTCCCCTTTTGCACGCCCAAAGTATATTCACGCATTTCAAACGTGCCATAAAATATAGCGCAAACATCATTCTTTTAGAACGGTAATTAAGAGCGTTACGTGTTCTACCCTCGCTCCTCGTTGCACGAGAACTTGAATCATGTTACAACAAAAACAAAAATCAATCAATTCCAAACGATCGTTCAGTGCTGTATAAAGCGTCCGCGAAGGCAAACATATTCGTTGGCCGTGTCTGAAAGTCAGGAAAGCCCACCCACCGAAGAAAATATTAGGTAGCCATGAAACTTTCAAGCAAATTACAAGCGTCGTTCCACGGTATTTCCTCGAGTCGTCGCCGCCGCGACCGTTCAAACAAATTAGGGAAGAGCAACGTGCGCCGCGGAAAAAGATTCATTGCCGGTACAGGCAATGGCGGCCGCGTAATTACGTGTATCCTTTTCCGCAAACACGGCCGCTCGCGGACGTCCGTGCACCCCGTTCCTCCGGGGTGAACGGGAAGCTCGGGGTAGCCGAAGGTCGGGCACGAATGCGTCCGAAATTCATGAGTTTCCGCACGGGAGCTTCACCAACGAAGACGGGGAGACAGAGGGCCGTCCGCGGGGTTTCTCAGGTTTTGGGGAGAGCCTCGGTGTGCTCTAGGCACATCCACCTCCGCCGTTCTTTCCTTTCATCTAACCTACGCTAACTTGCGCGCCGGAGCGAGATGGGCCGCTTCCGTGTATGCGTTGCTTGGGCCAGTGTTGAAACTGGACCTAGAGTCCACAGGAAACATACGCGCAAACGGGAGCGCAAGCTTTGCATCCGGTCACGGCGAGAGGATCACAGAATCGTCGCAGTAAGAAGTTGGTCGCTCCCGCTGGACGTCGCGACGTCAACGACGCGTCGTCCAGCGCGAGCTTCGCAATGGCCTGCGAAGTTCTGTTTTGATTTGCGAGGCTGCTTCGTGGGTTCCCCTTGTTGTCTTTGTTATGGGAGGGCAGGTACGGATGGGAGGAAATTATGGATATTTTAACGTTCCCCTCGCTGCACCGTGTTTACCGATAGATCTTCACGGAGAAGAAATGTAGATGGAAATTGTCCGATGTCTCGGATAAAGAAGATCGCGGTGTCTATGCAGGTTACGTTTATATTGATTTAAGAAATAAGTTGAGGCGCGTATACTTTTTTCTTGGATGTTTTGATCGATCTTAGATACGCTCTTAGTGGAATAGTTGTTTCATTCGTGGAGTTTAGTAACTGTTGTTACATTTTTCTGTACTATATTACTGGTTTAGATATCGCAGGATAAAATAACGAAACATTGTCCGCGCTACGCGCGGGGAATAATTGCAGCAGGTAAATTCAAACTGGTGCAACATTTGTGACGATACCACTGGAAATTATACCTCTGTATAGCTAAGCAATTCGAATTTTCGAAACAGTTACAAAGGAAACGAAATAAATAGAATTTATTATATTATCTTCGAAGGTTCAGAAAAATCTGAATCTCTGCACAAATGTAGGCCATGTTATGCTAACAACGGAACAATTTTTGTCTCCTGCTAGAAAACGGTCCAGTGCTTGGAAACACCCCTCCAAAAAGATCTCGACTTTCCATATTATCGGGAGTAATTAAGGAACTGTTTAAGACACAGGAAAAAGGTTAAGTTAAAAGTTGTATGGCTCTTTATGGTCTACAATACGAGAGTGAGAATTTTCGAGAAAGAAAACTATTCCTTTAAAATTCCTACAATATAACACGAACTACGTTTCTGCAAAGTTTCAGATTTTTCTGAATATTCGAGCTGCCGAACTTCCCTTGCGAGGCACGATTAAAGCGCGGTCCATTAACGTGCCATTTTATGAGCCATAAACTAAATTGCGTTTTTTACAATTGTCCGAAGCATAACGCGAAGATTGAATTATGCTGCGCCCGGAGCCGGTTAATCGTGCTTTTTTTTTACCTTCTAATGGATCCTGTGGGCCACCGGTTAACGTTGAACACAAGTCAGCACTCGAATCCTGCCGCGTTACAGACTCCGCTTAACGCGAACATTTTTTCCCCCAGTATAAATCCCTCGCTGAGATCGCGTCAAATGCGCACATCTTTCCACCCCCTGTCGCGCGTACACGGGTAGAAACTTTACGTGCCCCTCCAGCCGCCCCCCGCGAAGGAGAGAACGATTCGCAGAGCAAGGGAGGGTGCAACGGTCCGAGGCAGAGAAGCAGTAAACTCTCGATTATCCATGGATAAATTATTCGGGCCGCGGGTAACCGCGAAACTTGTTGAAACCACGAACCGTGCGCGTCTGTGTTTAACGCGATACGTAATGAGTAATGTTTACGCTTTATGAGACTCGCCGGTCGTTGCAGCAAGTCGCTTACAATCCCGAAAATTATCGCCCGCGATTCGGCCACGCTCGCCGGCGAACAATGCCGTTCAACGTCGTTTCTTCCATCGTTACGGATTGTACGCCTTGTTCGGTTCGAGTACTTTGGAGCTCGGAGAGCGACGTTTCTTGCGACCCGTCGCGTTCGGCGTAGCTTGTTATGTTTTAGAGCTCGATTAATTAGTTCTGTTGGTGCCCGGTTTCCAGAGGAATCCGGTGGGTTTTATTGTTCGCGACGGAAGATTGAAGCCCCCTTCCGTTTCTGTAGAATCCGATATCTTGCGTTGCACGGGGAATTCGTAATAATTAAATTGCCGCGGGTTAAGCGCAGCGAAAGAATTTCAAGTAATTAAAACAAGTGCTGGAATATGATTGACTGCTGTACGACGTTTAATTGGGTCGGAGATTGTTTTATATCTTTGCAGAAGCGGTAGTCATCGTTAATATTTCGTACGTTTTAATGCGAAACTGATTTTATTATATGTAATTGGTTTGAGTGACTTACCGTTAAGTAAGTTTTCTGGGGACGTCTGTAGCACTCAGATTCCACATTGCTTAATAAAATGCAATCCAGAAATAATTTTATACAGTTTGCATTAATAAACGGTGTTCCCAGGGGCTACGATGTATTTCTTCCGCGACCAATCTCGTATGGTCCAAGGTAAGAATTTCTGATGACTAGGCGCATTCCTGAGACTTGTATAGATTCTGTTCGAAAAGCGATTTCGAAGCAAGGAGGGCAAGGAATTTCGTGTCCCTTCGATGACTCGCTGTCGCGCGAAAGAATCGTGCACTATGGACAAGGGGGGGGGGCCCTCTATACAGGTTGACGAGATGGATATGAACGCGTCAGTCGTGTCTTTCTCGGCGAACCGGAAATAGAGGAAAGCGATTCGATCCGTCAACGTTTGGTGATTACGCTTTAAAACGAAAAGCATAAAATTGGAAGATAATAAGAACTGTGCAAGAAGGAGAATATTTAAGAAATAGCTTTTCAATTTCATCAACTCGATCATCCTTGAAATATAACTTCGTCCTCCCTAAAATACGCGGAAGTGAAATGCAAAAGGGTGTCAAGTTATTCATAACCTGAGTTCGATCGAGGAAACGGAAAATTTTCACAAAAATTACCGTTCACCTATCAATGCATCCAGCATGGAATAAAATGAAACGATAGACGCGATCTGTATTTAGAAATCCTGAAAGCCTTGAACGAAAATTCGAACCTCCGGCAAAATGAAAATTAATATAAAAATCTCATCACGGTTTTACACGATTCTCCAAGGAATCGCAGAAACAGGTTGGACTGTCACAGGTGGCGTTGACACAGAAACGCGATATCAACGGGACAGCCTACACGGCTTGCGCAATGATAGATGGTTGCCGTGGAAATCTGGCCGGCTTGAACGCGGTGAGGGGTGGCTCTGGTAGGGGTTGGTAAATTATATGATAGCCGGCCGAATATCAGACACGATTATAACTTGATCTAAGTTGAGACCCGCACGCTACACGATCTCCGTGGCAACCGACGTGGCCGAGAAATCTACAAGTGTACCGACGTGCTTCTGCTTCGTAGGAGACAATTCGATCTGGCCTAGAGGACTCTCGCCTAGGAACACTACACCTAACCCTGACTGAGTATCGCTATTAATTACAGCACGAGGGTTAAGTTGAATCGTCTCCGTTTCCATTTGCGGTTAACAAGGACGGGCTAATTACGCCCAAGTAATATCTGTCACAGCCGATACCCTCTTATTTACAACTATTAAAGCGTCACGATTTTAACCGACAGCTTCTTCACCTGTTCCACTAATTATCGTTGCGCCGATGAATGCGCCATTTGCATTTAATAACAAGACGAGCTTCAATTTACGGATATACATTTATATTCAGTTTAATGATAGTTTATCGGTCGATTATCCGGTTTACCTGTTGCAGTGGCAGTGTTTTCTCGACGTTTGACGAATTTCAGCAGGAAGTGTAATATACCAAACTGCTCCAAACGCACTCTGACATGTATATCGGAATGTATCGTCAATCCGCGCTGCAATTTATTCCTCGTAGATCTATTGCGATCGTATTTGAAGACACCCCGACGCGCGTCCAACTTCGCAGCTTCGTTGCGACCTTGTTAAAGCGGAAATGGTGCGGGAAATTTCATGAAAGTTTCGTTTTACGGCGCCCCGTATATTTTGAGCGATAATACGATAGAACCTGCTTGCTCAAGTTCACCGAGGTGCAAAATCGTGTTACTTCATTTCAGGAACAACAGCGAACTCCTTCATACGCGCAGCCGGTTTCTCTTAATAATCGAGGTAAATCGGACGTATCCTTTAGTTTTGTCGGCGAGGCAAATTTTCCATTATCGTCCGGAGTTGCTCGGCTGATTAATTGTCCTGAAAATCATGTCTTGCCACAGGCCGGTCCTCCGACGCGGCGTGCGAATCGTTTTTACCGAGGGCCGCGTTTCGCTCGCCCGTTATCTCGCCCCCTCCTATATTTTTCCGGGACCGCGGCTACGAAAATCACACACGCGAAATTCATTGCGGTCGGGACACAAATTACCGAAATTTATTATGACACGTATGCGGGAGCACCGGGAGCATATCGCGTGCGCGCGGTATCGTATTGAACGAATTTCACGAAAATTACACTAACTGCGCGGTACAAAAGTAGTCTATTAAATTTTATTTACCTCCTAATTGCATTAATTCAGCCTCGAATAACAGCCCGGGCTCTGCCCGCCTTTTACGCGATATTAAACTTGCGAAACGTACGTTGCGCGGCGCGTACAATGTACAATACACGTAGGTGTAGCACGTGCTGTGTAATAAGGGTGTTCCGCGAGAATGTTTTAAGGGCAGCGCTGTTTGGCAGCCAACGAAGCATACAAATGTTTATACCTCTGCATGGAACGCTCCCCGAACAATCACCCCCCGAAATACAACACTGGACAGTCAATATTTCAGACGACGGCCACTGCCAGACGTTCGCGTACATCCACCGGACGAGAAATACGTGCGACAGTTTTATCCGAAATTTGATTCCCCTCGTTCACTGTCGAATCTCAAATACTCCGCTCGAACGCTCCTCGTCCATTCTGTCGTGCGATAGAAACGTCCCCCCCCCCCCCCCCCTCGATAACAACAATTATAACGTTCATCGACGGAAGAACTCCTATTTATCTTCTCCCGTTCCTCCAAGTATCCACTCCAATCATCCTTAAAAACCATCAGTGAATGAAAAAGGTACGGCCCGGCGATATATCACTGCGGATGCATTCGCAGTTTCGCTCGGCCGCGAGATTCACGTTGCAGATGAAATTTTCATGGCGGTTGCCGGGTCGGTTGTACATAAAGTAGCCCTTGCTAATGTCTTTATCCACGATGCCCTGACACGTGCGCCGTATCCACGGTCGGCGGCGTAAGCCCGAATTCATTCGTGGTTTCGACCGGCTACTACTTTACGTTGAAGAGGTCAAGTACCGTCGGCTTTACACGAATCAATGTGGCAGTACCATAAATACCGTTCCCTTTACGTACGACTGGAGGTTCGATGCAACGAGCACGGGAGTGGCTGCTGGCCGCTGGCACCGGTCCACAGGGTACACTTCCGTTGGATCCTCTGGCTTCCCTGTCTAACCCCCCCCCCCCCCTCCGTCCTGGACGCTACGCGCAACTTGCCCCCCGTGTTTCTATCTCGAACACACGACCAACTGGAAGTCTTTATTGCGGTCTTGCGATAGCCGCATTTTACGGGCACGCGGACCGTTTATTAGCTGCCGCGCTGACCGCTTAAAAGCGGGGGCACCGTTGCTTCTGCAGCCTCGCTTCGCGCGGGTGGAAGAACGACGGTGTGCTCGCGTCAGGTGAAAGAGAACGTCCGACCGTATTCGAGACCCGCTAAATGAAAAAGCAACATTTGTCGTTGCGTTGTTACCAACACACGTTGGTGCGTTGGGCGTGGTTCGGTTAATGAGTTCTCTTATAGTTCTTGAAGTGACTCGCTGGGTAGACGGATACAGGGTGCGCGTATATTTGGCATTTCTGATAATGGGGAGTTTGTACGACAAGTGGATACATGGAATAACTTTATCGATTCTATCCCATTCGCCTGTACGAGTTCTCGGAACCTCGCTGTACACGGCAAGAGCGTAAAACGAAGGAGCTTTACTTATACTTAGCTCTTTGGCGTGAAATAATAACGAAGCTGATGAATATTCGTGTCGGGTGCCTCTTTCAGTTTGAGCGTCGATATATATGTGGCTGGTTGGACGGTGTCTAACAATTTTTCATACTCTTCTATGCGGACGAGGCTCCGCACGCGACGGGATGTCAATCGCGAGTCTTGCTAATGACGTTTTAATGTTTTCTCCGACAATCGTGTACGCGTCGAAGCGGGCTGTGGCTAGTGCGAGACCGAGAGTCCGAATCGTTGAATCGATATGCGTGGAATAACGTTTTTCGATTGAGATTGTGCGACGCGGCGAAGATCGCAAGACGGCGGGGCGGCTGTGCGAAGGGGTTGGATAGGAAAAGCGAAAAAAAGGCTCGCTACACGGAAAGGACATTAAGGAATAAGGGGGTGGGGGGACGTAGTGATGCAGAGGAAATTTGGCTGTTGCTGATACATTATTTAATCGATGGCCTGACAGCGCTTGGACGTTACCGTGTCTATTATTCCACTGAATACGTGGCCGTTCAGGAAGTATACTTTTTCCTGTGTTTTTTCACCGGTGTTTCTTTCTTTCACGTTTCGCCTAGAACCCCACGAATCCAACCCGCCCTCTTTATCGTCACGGATACGAGTCCCGCGTGAGTGGCACGCGTTAAAAATGCAATAAACCCGCGCGAAGGTTCATTAAATATTTGAAGATGATCCTTTAAGGAAACCGGGCTGGAGCTCTCTCGCGCGGTTTCCTTGGATGCTCGTTCGAGCGCATAGTCGCATAGACACGTTCACGAAATGGCAGACTGTGTGTGCCTAAGGCCAACGTGACTTGACTTTGTCGCGTTCACGTATCGCGAGTATCGCGACCAATCGAATCTGTTATCTCGGTGCTTGCTACGTACTTTCTGCTGACGCCTTAATGACCGTGGAATTTCAACGTGGTTTCTTCGCTTCGCGCTGTGAAATTTTCACCAGGTGCGACGAGAGTACGCGTTCGCCGCTCGCCCGGTGTAGATTTCGTTGCGCATCCCAGAAAAGTGTTTTCGCAGGGATCGAAAGGAATATTTTAACGTTATTATTACGAAATTACGCAATTAACTAGCACGGCTCCTTCTCCAGATACGATATGAGTTAAGATTTATTTCGTTTCATTTCAGTTCATACTTTGCGGCACAACTTTTAGCGATACGGTTCAGTTATTTTCGTGAGAAATCAACATCTAAAATGAAACAAGATCTATTTCACGTTTTCTTGCGCGAGATCGTGCAATAAATTATGATCGACATTTTTATCCTCACTCGTGTTCGTGTTTGTGTTGCAAGGCCTTAATGCTTTTCATAAATACTTGAAATAACGAAGCGGAAAAGCGTAGAGGGAAGGAAAAGCAGTACGCAAGAAGGGCGCAGCTGGATCCACCTCGGCAATCGTCGTTCCCGTGATGAACTAATACATAAGTAAAACCCTTCTCTAACGTAAGTTCGTAAACTTCCAAATACAGTGACGCATCTCTTGCCCATTGCAGCACAGACGAAAAACTTCTTCCTGTCTCGTACTTCCATTCTTCTTTTTTATCCCGATCTTCAGTTCCCCTCTCATTTTTTTTTACTTTCAAGACGTCACGAAAATTAACAAATTTTCCCATCGCGATTTCGGCTGAAATAATGCCAGCGCTCGAGACAGCAGGTGAAACGATCAGTAAACAGAAACATGCACCGCTAAAAACGAATTTCGTGTAACGTAAACCCTATTTCTCCTACATTTGCGTTCGATATTCGACAGCAAAATCTTTTTCGACAAAATTCATTGGCTCGCGAATGTCGCAGATGATCCGACTAAATGAATGTTCATTTATTCTGAGAGCTTGTTCGAATTTGAATTTGCGTTCACGACTTAATGGCGAACGACTGAAAAATTTCATTCAGGGCAGGGCGATGGAGGTGGATGAGGGCCTGACGCATGCAAATCCACCGTAGTAAGCACGAGCGAATGCGTGTATGAATATATCTTCCGGTGTGTAAAGGAGCTGCGATATGAGATTACAAACCGCATTAGCGGCGGATTATACGTAGCGCAGGAGACTTGACTGTAACTAAAGATAGTGCATCCGGCTGTACATTAAATCCGCGAACACAAGGGCGCGCGAGAATTGAGAATGGATGTAATTATCGTGTGGATAAACTGGATACAAAGATATTAGTTAGCCACTTCGTGTTTCAGTAAATGTATACGTATGTACAAACTTGGCCTGCTTCGTACGCTCAAATATACCATGGGACCGTATCGATTTTAATATCTGTAATTGCGCAAAATTAAATTTCGTTGCGACGAATAAATTGCGCAAGCACCTCTGTTATTTTCCCTTTTCTTTTCATAATATTGTAACACCTATTGCAAAGGCGAAGCTTAATTACAGGGATAGGTGCTTGGTTTAATATATACAAAGAAATTGACAGAACGAGGGTATTGAGGATGGACAATGCTCAGCTCTTTGAAGTACAATATTATTCTCAGTTAATAAGAAATTCAAACGTCGAAGTTCGATGAAAAATGTTTGCCTATTTCTTTAAACCTTCCGCTACAGAGTGTATACAACCTACTCCTATAACTCAAAGTACTGTTCCCTGCAACAATGTGTCACCGTTTCAATCATTTGTATAAAGTGCCGCGTAACTTGTGCAACTTTCATTTTTGTGGGTACCGTGGCGAAAGGATTAAATGCATCGTGCACTATTTAAATCAATAAATAGTCTATAATTGAATGTAGCCCTTTCGTACTTGACCCTGCAATCTCACCAGACTCTACCAGCAACTATCTTTCGAACTACGACGCCAAAGAATCCATGTTTTCGAATTATTTCAACCGTATCGATTTCACCCCAAGCCAAAGTTCGAAAATAATGGTATCGTCGTCCAATCTCGAAAATCGCACGCCCATACTCTTAAACCTGACGCTGCGGCGGCGTCTGGCGAGGACCCCGTGGCGACCTAAGCGAAAGAACCAATTACTCCGAATTACAACCGGCCTTTGCTACCTTTCGCGTCGGTGTTGCTTGAAACAAGATGGTATCGACGGTCCCGCCAATCGATATCTCTCGCGAGGCCGATTCAATCGTCCGTGATTGTTGCTCCGCACTCCGGCACTCCAACTAAATCTCATTCCCGGCCACGATCCTCCGTCCATTCTCTCCATAATCCTTCCCCTTCCGCGTAACACTCGTACAGTCATCCCTCGGGTATCAAACGATGATTGTATCACGGGACTACAGACCAGGAAACGGGTCACGTTCCGAAATCCTCTAACTCGACCGATGCCCCGTAAAATTCCGCCACAGAAAGTGATCCGGGGGGGACGATCGGGTTGATTCGGCGCAAGCATCCATTTCATTGCAAAGTGGGAGGATAATAAGCTGGATCGTAATTAATTTCCTTCGTTTTTTTTTTCCTTGAAGGCTTGCAAACCAGCTGTTACTTTGATTTACGAATGTTTGTTACTGTATTACTTCATAGTTAACTTGCATGAAACAATGTTATTGAAATAATCGCTCGAAATGATTGATACATCTGCATCGTTTCATATTCCTAGCATTTTGAAAAGATCTTTAGCAGAATTTGGAATGTTTTGTTTTTTTGTAGCGTTCAACAAATTCTTTCCGTTATTCAGACATGAAAGGACCAATTTTGTACTTGACATTAGGGACCAACTTGATTGTCAAAGTTTCTTTGAATATTGTTACCGGCTCTGTTGAACAAGTTCTCAACTTAATTAACGCATTGCACTTGATACATGAATTCGTATACAGCAGATGTAGATAAGGCTGGCTTGCTGGTTTGCAACTGTAAACAGGAACGAACTAAAGAAACTTTTACTTTGCCAGGGGCTTCCTTGAGACATGCACGAAAATGTATCCGAATTCCTGAAGATCCTTGAATCCTTTTAGGATCCTTATGTCCCCTCACTCGCGTGGCACTCGCTCGTACTACACTTTGCACTCTTCATCGAAGCGCACCAGAGTATCGAGGTTTAAGCCGATTTCTGATCCCAAACGTGAAGCTCCGCCGGCTTGGATCAGCTTTACCAGCTTCCATCCGATGCTGCCCACATACTAAATTCTGCTAGCCTATCTTTCCTTCGCAACATCCGCGATCGTAATGGCTGAACGGAGCTTCAACTTACTTTTCATCGGTCGATGTTTGGATTTACATTACGAACGATTATTTGCGGACTTGAATGAAATTCGAGTGGCCTTCCTGCTTTCACCCAAACGTTGATGGAGAATCGAGCAGAATAGCGAACCAAGATATACTAATAGTCCTTAGACACTATAATTGGTACATTTGATTCGCATAATCGATGGCGAAAAATGATCCTTTTCCTTTATAGAAGAATTCAAAATGAAATTAATCTTACGCTTCGGAGCAATACGATACTCAGTTGACGACTTTTTTTTTATTGCAACTGTACAGGTATACTTTAAAGTGGATATCTTTTTAATCACCCTTGCCTGCTGTGTAAAACCCTACATATTTCATTATAAGTATTCGTGGTACGTCGGAATAGTAATAGATCTATCAGTGAGCCAACTGTAAAGTATATCGGGGCGAAAATTGAAGGAGAATCGCATTGATTGAAGAAAATACACCCGATAAGGAGCGGCGGAAATTGCTGTCGAGCTGGATTTTCGTTCGGCTCGTTGAAGTGGGAATATTTGCGAAGTGATTCAGCAAAGTGAATTCCGGAATAAAACGGATAATCGGAACGCTTTGATTTTATGGCATTGTCGTTAGGAAAGACAGAGTCGTAAGTGCAGCTGAAAGTTGGTCAGAAAACGTCGAAGTCGAGTAGGTCTGACCCAAGGATCATAGGTGCAGTAAAAAGTTGGTCAGTACCCGGAGAAGTCATGTAAGTAGGACCCAGAGTCACAGGTTCAGATGAAAGTTCGTTAGAACCTCTGGTCGTCTTGATGATTTGGGATAGAACATACGCGGTTATGGAGTTAATAAAATTTCACGGGGATCTTCATTCTGATTGCCAACTTCGATTCAGTTTAGGAACATCAACAGAAGCTAAATGCATCACCTGAAACGACACCGACTGTGTCTTCTTCCTGGACAATTAGTATATTGAACTGCACGCCTGCATGAAATTCTACAAGGAATAGTCGAAGGAAATTCAATTCTCCAAGTTCTGAAGTTGAGATTAATAAACTTTATAGTTTGGTGCTTCACATATGGTTGGCATCGTTTAATAATTTCATGTGCAGGTAAACCTTCCATCTAAATGGTTACAATTGATAAATATTCCAGCAATAAATTAAAATGCTTAAACACGTGTAATATGTTCCACTGTTAGGTAATTATCGGTGGGATATGACGAACAGTTTATACACGAACGAATATTGTATACGGATTTGATGGCCCCTTGCCCTCCTCTTGTTTATAATTTCTTTATCAATTTATGCACGTGTGCAATGTGTAGCATTTAAATATAATAGATTCATAATGTACGTATATTTTCATACTTTTATCTTAGATGTTCGACTACATATGTATCCTATAACGAACAAGGTTTTAGAACGAATTACTTCGTTGTAGGATAGCCCACTGTACTGTATTTATTATTGTTTCATTACGAAATTATGTGTACGTAAACGGGACATAAATGTAACATATGTACCTATACCAGTCAACATCGATTCGGTGTTAAAAATACAACACAAAGGCTGTAGAAGGAAAAGGGGGTCAAATGTGCCACTCAACCAAATTCGACTTGTGAGCTACCATTCGATAGCTTATCAAGAAAAATCAATTCGTGCCAAGTTACAACCCTGTAGCTCGACTGGGAGAAAATTCAAGAAAATTCAACAAAGTTGCAAATCGAGTTCTCAGAAAATTCAACAGAGTTGCAAATCGAGCTCTAAGAAAATTCAACGAAGGTGCAAATCGAGCTTGAAGAAAATGCAACAAAGTTGCAAGATTGCTTGAGAAAAATTTGCAACAATGTTCCAAATCGAGCTGTAAGAAAATGCAACAAAGTGGCAAATCGAGCTCTAAGAAAATGCAACAATGTTGCAAACAACGTCTCGCGAAAACGCAACAAAGTTGCAAAATTGCTTGAGAAAAATTTGCAACAATGTTGCAAATCGAGCTGTAAGACAATGAAACAAAGTTGCAAACAACGCCTTGCGAAAATGCGACAAAGTGGCAAATCGAGATCTATGAAAATTCAACAAAGTGGCAAACCGAGCTCTAAGAAAATGCAACAATGTTGCAAACAACGTCTCGCGAAAACATAACAAAGTTGCAAAATTCCTTGAGAAAAATTTGGAACAATGTTGCGTCAAAATGTTGCTACTTTGTTGCGTTTTCGCAAGGCGTTGTTTGCAACTTTGTTTCATTCTCTTAGAGCTCGATTTGCAACATTGTTGCATACTTTTTGACGCAACAGTGTGGCAAATTTTCTCAAAGAATTTTGCAACTTTGTTGTGTTTTTGCGAGGTGTTGGTTGCAACATTGTTGCATTTTCTTAGTGCTCGATTTGCACACTTGTTGAATTTTCTTAGAGCTCGATTTGCAGCTTTGTTGCATTTTCTGAAACCCCGATTCTTGTCGAGATTCTTGGCATGTTTGTTGCGTTTTCGTGTGGCATTGTTTCTACTTTGTTGTGTTTTCTTAGTGCTTTGTCGGTAACTTTTGAGCGTTTACTTAGGGCTCTGTATTTAAAAAATGTTCTTGACACATTTGGAAACAGATATTAATCATTGGCTTATAGTTAGGAATAAAAAAAAGTTAATTCACGGAGAAAATAGAATCAACCTGAGATGGACTCGAACCTACAAAATGTTTGTAGCAGTTTACTAGTCCGACACCTTACCGCGGAACCATCGTCGCCGTTGAAGATGTTGAGAATATTTTAGGATTTCCACCGACTAACGTGACTTCAATCGCCTCGTTTTATTGACATTTCCCGATTCCTATGCTGGTCTGGTGAATGTAAAAACATTAAACACTGCATAAAACACTTATTTCGCAAAAAATAGACGAAAGTTCGCCGTATAAGTTACTTTGCTACGCAAAAAACGACGAAAAAATCGGTTTTTAATTTTTTTGACTGCGGCGCACCGAATTTAAGTATGCGAAGAAAATTGAGAGTAGTAGTATCAATAATATGCACCTAGAAAAAAAGTATAATTATAGTACCACGATTCCTTCAATACAAAATCGTCATTTTTCAGCAATTTTTGTCGTTTTTTATTTTTTACGGCTCGGGTTTTCAATTTAAAAATCTGCAAAACTTATACACTATGTGCCTGCATAATTGCAATGTCTCTGATTTTTTTCAAAAGTTTGTATGCGCTATAATGGAAGATACGGAGCAAAAACTATAATTTTGTTTTTTCGCTGCAACCACCCTCCCAGTCGAGCTACAGGGTTGAAACTTGACACGAATTGGTTTTTCTTGATAAGCTATCGGATGGCACCTCGCAAGTCGAATTTGGTTTAGGGCTACATTTGACCCCCTTATCCGGCTATAGCCTTTCCAAGACTTACCCTCCATGTTCCTCGGTGAAGTACGTTTCCTCTCTGTCCGACGGCATTCTTATGTACGCGGATCCCTCGCTTTTCATTTGACAGTTCGCTCTAGAAAACACAACGCAAGCAAATTATGTAAGTTTAATGTGACCGTGTCCCCGTAGATCGGAACTATAAAGGAGATCGTGTCCGGAATATCGCGTTCACTCGCTTCCATATTCTCCCGTGGGGAGGAAACGACACGATTCGATACATATTGCACTGAGTGTCACGTACCTTTTCCCGTTACTGCCTCATTTTAGATTCAAAGAGACCGTTTTCGTCTTCGACATGACTTTGGCACGCGACACGCGCGGCTTCGTTGAATATTCCTTCGTTCTTTATAGCGCGAGCCCGATAACGAAGCGTATTCCTTCCGCGATTTGAACAATTTTGTTACTGTTGACGGAACCCGATGAATAGTTTCCCGTTCAGGCCGTCTTCAACGATAAGTGATCGTGGCAGCAGCGAAAAGTAAAAGTTTCGCCTTGTCGCTGAAAGACCAAAGTGCTCTAATCCGAACAACGTCACTGGCAGACGCTCGCGAACAAATAATACCGAAATACCTGTTGCAGCGCGCAAAATTTGCGACCCTCTCGTCGTCAACTTCGGAATTCAATGTATCTCAGATATGCAACATTCGCGAATCTGTGTATAAACGCGATATAACTGTCTGCACGATAAACGAGCCGCTGTTACCAACATAGGTGGCGTCCAATTAAGATATACATTTCGAGCCAGAAGCGTAAGCCAATTTTTTCAATTTTCTGTGCGTTTCTCGCTCTGATATTTTCAGGTGGCATTTATACAGACTAAATTGTAAAATGAACATTTCATAAAAAAAATGTAGTTTATTCCCCCGATCGACGAAGATCTTCACGAATCATTGATTAATAAGTAATTACCTCTGAACAATTTGAAAGAACTCGTTCATGCAACGAGGCAAGACGTATAGAGCATCGACATTACCATTCAATTATCGCTATCCGATGTCTTCCAGCAAACATAACGTGCACCGATAATGCCAGAACGCGTCCGTCGGAAGGTAATGTGCACGCGCGATTCGCGTAATATCCTGGGTGAGCGAGTTCCGTTTGTCCCGTGGGCAGGTGTCTTATTCAGTCGTCGGATTTCAGGTTGACAACGAGATTCCCTTAAACCGGAACACGCGTTCCCTAACCGGGTTAACTCGCGGCGTTATCGGCACGCTCTCGTCTGCTACCACGCTCCGTTCATAATCGCCCCGGCCTTTCAAGACGTTCACCGGCGTAATTACTTCTGTCGGGCTGGTCCTTTTCAACGAGAGCCGCTCGCGAGAGTCCACGAGCAGGTCCTTTGAGCCATTATTTCCGCCGATACCTGGTCCGTTCGATTCGACGATTCACTTTCGCGTCAATCCAATTTACCCGTCCTCCGGGTCTCCATTCAGCTCGATGAAAACGCACGGTCCCGTGGACTCGTTGTGCAACGAAAACGCGATAATTTGCCGGATGTGTGTTCCGTGTACCTGTCTCTTGCAGCTCCGCCCTTCCAATACGCGGAACGGCAATATGTTTATAGGGGCCAGGTTGCGAAACTGCGTTCGGCGATTTCTTTATTAAGCGCTCGGAAGTAGCGAAAGTATTCTAACGCGTTCACAGGCGCGGGCTTCAGTTGCATGGACAGGAAAGCGATACAATTTGTTTGATGGACACACCGTTGTCTTTATTCTGATCTTTTATCGCGACGAAAAAAGAGTTAATTTGAAGAATGAGAGGAACGAGAGAAGAATAGTTAATTTTACATTGTGGGTAATGTGTACCTGTGTAAAGGGATGCCACGAAAGTCTATTTTTTCGCGAAACTAAGAAAAGGGACGTAATTTTCCTGTCAATTAAGGACGGGCTAGTGCACTGTAAACGTGTTAAGTTTAGCTATGGCCGCGTGGATTAGCCGAACCAACGGCCCCATTGTCATGCCCATTGGACTTCTACGGGTTCTGGCCAACTTTTAGCTGAACTTACGACCCCGGGGTCACGGATTTCTGAATATCTCGGAAACAAAGATCGAGTGACGGTTATATGTATAGGAAAAGGTTCCTCAAAATGTCAATTTCTGCATCGCTATTTTCATACACATTTAAATAACGGCACCTCGCGGCATTCGAGTTTAGATTTTAGGTAATTGTACGCGATATCCAGCCAAGCGTCTTGCCCCAATACATTAATAACGTGTTAACAGATCCGCAGTGAATAATGTTTCGTTAGGATACTTTGATTGTAATTGTCACTGAACTTAATATTGCCGAGGTGCAATACACCATGCGACGCAAAACAATCTTTCGTACTAGTCGGATTAATATTGTAACGTACTACTTTACGAAACGATAACACGCTTCTACATTTAACCTTCTCCCGCGGTTGCAAAACAGTCCGATGCAAAATGCATTTGCCCGACCGATTTATCACATTTTTATTTTCACCCGTCGTTGGAGGTCGCGTCGAAACTCGCGAAACGTCGCTCGAAACGGTGACCACGAATTACATGCAAAGCAGCGCGAATTGCGCATAAACGATTTATACGCGTAGATAAGGGCCGGACAGAATTTAATTACGCCCGTTCACGATTGCAAACCTTGGATTATCGGACAAACGTTGAAAGAATCGTCGGAATATTAAAAATTCCTTTCCTGCCAACTAATTCGAGATTGACGTTTGCGGTCGCGCTCGTGCGACCGTGTGCCCGAAATTTAATTCAAATTGCTCGCGATATTCGCGCCAGGTCTGGATAAAAATCGCTGCGTAACCGCACTCAAGCATAGGCTTGAATAATTACCAGAAGAAAATAATATTAGCCGAGGTATATTGTTCCGCGGCCGAATAACTCTCTCGTCCGATTCTGTATTCCGTACCTAACGATTCTCATCCTAACAAAATAAAAGGAGGAAAAAAGCAGCCGCCCCTAGAGAGAGGAAGAGCAGCGACGTTCATTACGCGGAATGGCTATTGTTTCATCACGGGGTGGGTCGTGCAACGAAATTCCGTTCGTAGCGTGCAATTCATTCCACGAGGCACCGCGTTCTAAAACAACGGCCAAGAATTCGCCGTTGTCGTCGCTGTAATTAATCGTGATCGAAGGCGCGGAAACAACGTTAACAGCAATTCCTTAAACTTCCGCAGCGTAAATGCCAGCGCTTATCGACAAATACGTGGCTTCAATTTTCCGCGACGTCGGTCGGACGACTTTCCCGGACTCTCGTAAAGAAGCGCGAGATATCGACACTTGTATACAATTCGAGGCAGAGCGCAGGAAGTTGGCACGAAGCGCGGAGAAGAAAGGAAAACGGGTCTCGTTTCTTCGTTTGGAGGAAAAATATGACGTCGTCCGGTGGGCAGGCATTGTTACCAAGAAGTGGAATCACAGGCAGGCGAACGATGGCCCTTATTAAGGGACCCATCGTCGGTAATTCCGTCTTACGGGCGGCTGTCTTCGCGTTTCGGGGCGAAAAGTTTAACGATATTCATACAAAGCGGGACGATATCGCGGTCGGTCGGACGCGGTGGCGTGGGATCTGCAAATGAGCACTTTTTTCCGCGCAATTCCGACGGCCGGTGTTATTTCATCCGCCGGAGAGCCGAATAAAAGGAAAAGAAAGCCTGGTAAAGTGATGGAGATGTTAAGGAAAATATCCTCCGCCGACCCTCTGTTTCATTCCGGCCGCAGCGCTCAGTTTGTTGAGATGCGACGAACCGTGAAAGACGCTCGTCTTATCTTCAAGCCGTACGCGAGATGCCTCGTCGTCCCTTATCCCTCACCTTCTCTTTCCTCTCTGTATAAGTCCTTTGCCACCCTTATCCAGGGCCGCCCCGTCCTTTCGCTTCGCTTATCCCCGTTGCTCGATAGTCCGGTTTACTCTCGCGGTTTCGACTCGGGCGAAAGTACACCATTCGAGTCTCCGGTTTGCGCCCGTCATTGCATTATCCTTTGTGAACGGGTACCGCGGATAAGTTCGGATACTTCTACTTCGGGACTATGTCCGCCCGTTACCTGGAAAACCGGAGCGACGATTGGCAACATTCAGGCTCGCGTAATTAGTTTGGCGTCCGACGATTGCGATGATCGATTCCTTCGTGCCCGTGATATATTTCTTGCCTTTCTTGCATCCATTGTCTTGAAATCCCTCAAAGGTATCGGCGTTTCCTTTGAGCCTCTACGTACATTTTTCATGTATTTACGTACAATCGTGCCGGATACTTTTGGAGAATAACATTCGGATGTCACAGCGACCAACGCGTTTTAATTCTTAAAAAGAATGGTTCCACCCTTGCTTCTCGTCAACTTCAAGCGTGCGCAAGTATTTCTAGGGCCACTGGTTTGGGATATTTTTTACGTCACGAAAGCTTCGGGTACGTAATTGTGTAGCAAGCAAGGATAATGGTGTCGTGTGCGAGTGACGTTATCGTCGTGGCTTTTCAACGATTCAAACGATTGCGTAATTTTTTCACAGGTAAAGGAGGGGCAATATTCTGGGTCGTGCAACGACATAATTATTATTGTACAATAAAGCTCCTTTCGTTACAGAGGCGCGTGGAACGTTTGATACGCACGCAAGGTGATCAGCCGAAACGCGCGAATGTGTTAAGCGATTAATTAACTGATTCGCTTAACTACAAATCAGGGGTGCATTGCGTTTAATTAATGAGCCACGCCTGCTCGATACACGCGTCGGTTTCTCAGTTTACGTGTAAACGCTCGTTTAAATAATTGCCTCGATTGATAAAGTGTTCCTCTTTAACGTCCGCTGCACGAAAAATACCGGGCGTTTCGGTGCAAGCAAAACGACGTTGAAAGAAATATTGTTCGGTGACCTATACAGCTATCGCTTTTCAGGGATGTATAACAGGGATATTCCTATGTGCAGCGAGATTTTTACATTCGTACGAATGCGTGTATGATAAATATGGATTTATATATTGATAACAGCGGGTGTGCAGTAATACCTGGCGTAGCCTTTGCAAAAACGGCGACATAAGTTTATACTACAATATTGTTATACAACAATAAGCAACAATATGTTTTTTATAATTATCGAATTCAAACAATTCTATAGGAATATTTGAGAAAGATACTGCACTACGCCTTAAACACCTGCGCCATTTGATTATTTAATGGAACGCACCGAAAAATAATTTGAGTTGAACCAACGTCTGGCGTTGATTCGTTTCCCTTTAATCTACGGACGTTCAGTGTAGAATTTCATTTATTTTCCCTTTGGTCCCGTTCAATGGCTAGCCCTCTGTGAATTCTGATGTTCCGCCACTTCTTTGTCAAGAAATTTTGTTAGCAATAAGAGACTCCTTGCGCAGCGTAGGTAACAACTAAAGTCCCTTTACTAATTGCAAGCTTATGCCGGAACGGATCTTCAGTTTTAATGCAAACACTAATGGATGCAAACATGAATATAAACATTGCCCCTGATCCGCTTTAGAGATTTCTCGGCAGTCCTCTCTGCTCGAGAGTTCCCTGCGCTTCGAATATCCCCGTTTTCCCAAATGAGAGGTATCTAACAATAAGTACTTTGAATAGTTACTTTGTCGCCGATGTTCTCTTCTATTGTCATTCGAAGGCACTTTTCCCGTAGCAAATCTGAAGAAAGTCGATTTACGAAAAGTATCAGAAGCTTACGAATGAAAAGTTCCTCTTTGCTCGCAAGTTTCGCCAATTCCCTCGACTAATATATCAATATTAGCGAGAGCTCGCCCGTGAAATCTATTTCTCTTCGCGTGTTTCTCTTTATAATTAAGTGTTAATAGATGTTCGCGTCAAACGCGTTGCGCCTGCCTCGGTGAATTGCAAACTCAATTCCGGAAATATCCGTTTTTCAATTGCCCGAATTACAGGTTCCCCGACGGGCAATTGGTACGATACTATCGCGCAAGCATTATAAATAACTCCGCTGTGTAATACGCTTTTTGTCGGCGAAATAGTTCCGTTCATTCGGGTAAACTTCTTCCGTAATGCATGCAGCACGCGCCGCCCCGGCGATTCGAACTCTCATCAATTCATGCCGTTGTAAACCGCCCCGACAAAAACACGGGTTCTCGCTTTCATACGTCCACTTCGTTACATTTAGATTAACGCGTTGATTCATTCCCGCACGAGTAACGGCCGTGACAACATTTTTGCACCGCTTGGACGGAATACAGTTGGACGCATTTTTGACAATGGCACCGAAGGAACCGCCGTTTCGCCGCCGTTAAATATCGCCGGCACGTTCGAACGAACGTTCGTTCGCCCGTGGATAACGCGAAATCCGGCTCGCGTCAGCAGCTTTTTCGAGAATCCTCGCGGAAACCATCCTCCCACGCTGGAGAATAATTTTCGTCGAACCGGTCGCGCTAATTAATCTCGAGTTGAACGATCGCGGTGCACGTCCGCGAAATCGCAGGGCCGCGCGACAACGTTGAAAACGAAACCGTGGCCGAGTCGACGGGAAGCGTTTCAGAAGAACTGTCCGACCGCTCGAAGTTTGCTCAGCTCTTTTCTCGAGTTCGCGTCGAAGGTGCCGCAACCGAATTCGATCGGTGTCAGCGAACGAGGAGCCTCGCCAATTCGTCGAAGCGTGAGCCGGTACGGAGAGCCGCACGGCCAATAGAACGTGGCCGAGTCGTGGACGCGGTTTTTCTCGCACCCGTTTGTACGCTCCAGCTTTTAGTCCGGTTAACAGGTCGATTTATCCCCGAAAAACCAATGACTAACGCAGTTTTTCCGGCGCGGCCCCGCGGATCTCCAACGTTCACGCGAACGCGGGTTCAACTGGCGCGAAACACTGGCCCGGGTGCTCGTAGGAGAGGGTTCGGGAATGAGTCGAACGATTTAGAACAGACAGCCGGAGAAGGGTGGGCCGAGTTGGCGCTGTATTGTCGTTTTTCCGAGGATCCGATGGGGTAACAGTGGTTCGGATGCGGCGGAGCTATTGCACGGCGCACAGGCTGGCGTTATTCCAACGGGGGAAACATTTAAAACAAAACCTGGTCGACCATCACGAACGTTGTACACCAGACAGCGCCTAGTACGCAGGTATTCATTACTGTCAAAAATATGGCTCGCAGCGTATTACGTACGAGTATGCTGATTCATATTTACACGCCGGATACAGCGGTCTACGCGTGCCGTTCTGCTGCGGGTGTAAATGCAAAGCTGTAACTGGTGTCGCGGTTCGCTACGTTACGGGAGCGTTAATATTCTGGACACTGAAAAATAACGCACGCGGCCACGAAGTAGCCCTTGTAATAACTTTGGATCGGGTTAGCCGCATGAACTTAGCAAATACGAAATAAATATTTAGTCGAAGGCGATTTACAATTAGGGAGACACAAAACGGAATGTCGTAAATATCAGCAGATATATTAACACGTTCATGGAGTGTCAAAGGCGCGAGGAGTTTTTAGAAAAGCTGAGGCTATAGCAAATTCCTGAGATCCGAACAAGCTTCTAGATGTTCCGAG
Source organism: Nomada fucata (assembly GCA_948146005.1). NCBI lineage: Eukaryota > Metazoa > Arthropoda > Insecta > Hymenoptera > Apidae > Nomada > Nomada fucata. The sequence continues at coordinate 6,928,545 of OX411275.1, read as the reverse complement.
ATAGTATCTTTGGAACCTCGAGTGCCTTGGCCTGATTCGGATTTCGGTAGTTCCAGAAACTCAAAAAGGTAGAAATTATTCAATGTCCGGAGGGGCGTGTCAGTGTCCAGAGCGAAGGTCTAAATCAGAGTGAGTTTAATTAAGTATTTTCTATTTAAATAGAAAATATTAATATTCGAGAAAAAAAATTCTATATTATCACGCTTTCGCTGCACAGGTATAAAGAAAATTGATAAAATGATTGCACACGATATACACCTGCCCTTGTTGAAACATTCCCCACATTGCCCCCTTTAATTCTACATCTTTGATTTGCGTATTCGATCATCCGTCGTCCGTAACCTGTAAAGAGTTCGTTCGCTTTTGTGGCGCTTCTGAAAATACCAATTATTTGTTAGACAAAGAGAATCGGGATGAACCGAGCACGGACGGAAGAAACGGAAACCCGGAAATGTAGTTTCGATCGTTGATAGAGGTATTACAAATGCATTTCGCGATGGAACAGACTGATTCGCGACAGGTATAACCCTCACCCACCGGTAATTGAATGGTTGGCCGGCGCTTTAAACGAGACCAGTATTCCTCGCCGGTCCCCGCGTCTATATATTTGCTTTCGTTAATGAAAACACAGGAACGACGTCAGTTTTTCGTTGCGCGTCGAAAACTCGACCGTACCGGAAATTGCTGGCCCCGAGTCTTACCTGGCGGCTTTTATTCCCGATCGTAATTACCATCCGTCTCTCGTGATCGTTCTGATAGAGTGTTTCGCTCGCCCTTCATTATTTTCGTCCTCCCCTCTCCCATTTCTTCCACACCGTTGTTATTGTTAGCCGACAGAGACTAATTGCACTTTTTAAACAGAGCAATCGCACGTATCAAGGGGGTCTCAGGGAATTGCGAGTCCATCGCGCTAGTAATTAATGAAAGGCGCCGCGAGGTTAAACCGGAGAGCAGAACGGAACGTGCAAAACATTGAACCGCATAACCGAAGGGAATATTTTGTTCGCGACGGTTCAGACTTCGCAGCGTGCAATCAATTTTCGTCCAGGAACAAGAGATGGAAGGACGTCAAATTTTTATTCGAATCCCGTCGTATCCCGCTGTATCGTCGGACGAGTCTTTTTTTCGTCTCGCGTCACCTACGCCCACTTGTCCCACACCTCCACGCCTTTCTATGATTTTTCTCCGCGCTCGTTTCGGCTCATAATTCCCGACCATCCCGCGGCCCCTATGCTCCACGGATAAGCGAAAGGACGGCTGGAAGCGTCGCGACGAAAGTTGCCGTGGTTCTTTTCGTTGCGCGAGGAGAGAAAGGCGGGAGCCCGTGAAATCCGTGGAAAAGCCGGCGACGAAACGAGGGAAATCTGTTGCCCGGGGCCGGAATCACCGACTCGGTGATTCGGTCAAGTACAGTTTAGCAAGAGTTAACGAGCTAGGTTGAATGCTCGCGCGACTAAGCTGGCGTGCGGGAGAAATCCGTGGCTGAAGCTTCGCGGCGTCGAGTCGCGTCGCGTCGCGTCGACTCGCGTCGATCTCAAATTCGCCGGGGATTTTCCAGCCTGCTCGTTTATTTTCTAACTTTAACGCACGCGATATGCAGCCACCCGGGGTGTAATTTCGCTTGCCGGAACGAATTTTTATAGCCGACACGCGGCACACGGTCGGTTCACGCTGACGCACGCTGTTTAACCGTTCGACCGGAACCTTAAATAGCGAGTCATCGATTTATTTTATGGACAGATTTCCCGATGAGATTTCCCGTTGCTTAAAATCGGAGACGCGTTGGGTAATTCAGGAGGCTTCTGGTTATTTTAAATTGATTGGTGGCTCGTTCCTGATGGACTCTTCCAGCAGGAGGTATTTCCGTTGCTATATTGGAATTTATGTGCCGGGGAATGGATTAACGTGTTCCTCGCTACGTGGCGTATACGGTGCTGGCGTTACTCGAAGTTTCGTAACGAGTAAATATAGATTGAACGATGGCGTGGCTTAACGGTTTATATATTATACGTGGTGAATAAGTAAATGAATTAATGCACAGCGGCCGACAATCGTTCGAGAGACGAAACAATTTCCCATGGTTCGGCGTAAATATTCGTCCGTAATTGACGGGACTAAATTGATGTTACTTGAACTGTGAGAAAGATGTGACTTCATATCGATTGGAAGGCGGTGAAAATGATTTCAGACGTACCAGTAAGTGATATTATAACTAATATTTTAATTGCTTTGTTTCTTAATTTGATTTAGCAAGTGTACACAGTACTACGATGGTGTATTAGTTGGGCAATGGAAAAATTGATTCCTGTAATAATTAGAAAAATTCAGCGGCAATATCGAAATCTTTATCCATGCGTCGAGCTTTTTAATAATGAAAAAGAAAGGTCAGAGTTGAAATTAAAGATAGAGATATCCGGATCGAGGGGTTGGTAAAACGCAGAAATGCGTTTCCATTAACCTAATCCCCATGGAAACGAAATGCTCCATCAATTAATTGAAACTTCATTACGTTTCGTTTGCCCGTTAAGCGTGAACCAATCTGTATCATTACGTATACATATATGTACAGTTAATCGTAATGCGCGAATTTTGTAAATGTTTCGCGAACGTTATCAACGCGATAAGATCGATACGTTGCCCATGAACGCGCTATTCGAATTCGACAATCGAAAGAAATTTCGATGCTTCGTGGGACAAGATTGGCCGAGCTATTGAACAGGGAAATTCTAACAAAAATAATTAAAATCGATCAGCCAGACGGCGGTAGTTTCGGGAAGTGGATCGAAAATCGGCGAGAAGAAACGTGTTACCAATCGGTTCGTCTCAGACTAGTAGTTCGCTACGAGAACGAAGAACAGTGATTCGGTTCAGACGTTTCCCCTTCTTCGGAGAGTAGATTGGCTCGGAACTGTTGCAGGTCCAGTCCCGGAAATCGATGAATTAAGTATCAATCTTATTCCAGATAGGGGAACACTAGATACAGCAGGGAAGGAGAGTTAGCCTGGGGACTCGGTGATTCCTCGATCCCTTAAATTACTTCACAGCCAACGAACGCGATAAAACGATTCCCATTAGTGTAAGTTGCTTCAGCGCAGCGGTTCTAGGTTTTACCATAGTGCTGATTGTTGGCCCATTTCAAGTGTACCGTGTAAAACTTCAAGCCACGTAACATACGATTGCACGGTGAAATGTGTTTGAGAAATAAAATTCGCAATTTCAGTTCTTCCCTTCTCTTCTTAATCTCATCGCTTGGATATTTCCCTTCCGGCGTAGACGCTCTCTCGCGTTTCGTTCAACGAGGCGAATCAAACGTTAAAAATGCAGTCCGCAAGTGCTGCGACAATACCTGTCGAAGTACGGAATTATTCACGTATCACGCTGCGGACGAAACTGGAAATATCCTTGTCATAAATCACTTCGCAGAAGGTTCAATTTACCACCAGCATCGAAGCAATTATTGAAATTACTTTAATAATAACTATCAGCCGGAGACGCGTCCGATTCGATCTGCTTTCAAAAATCGAACGGTCGAGCATCAGGCACGTTTTATCCTCTATTTGTCGAAACTGTCTGGTAGTCTAATAGGATACGCGGTCTGCTAACCGTATCCGGATGGTCATCATTCGCCGAAGATGAACCCGCCTGAAGTCGTCACAAACCGGAAACCATGTTATCTACAGCAGAATTCGTGAAATTGCTATTACTCGTTTACCTGAGATTTTGACTGCTCGTATTTGCGGAGTATCACGTACCTACCGATATTGAGGAAATTTCTTTCAGACAGGTGGAACATCGTTATTGTGCTATTCGAACCGTTCTCGGGGTGTGCACATTTCGCGAAACATTTATATTCCCGTGTTGAATATTTTTTATCGGAATATTCGTATAGATGGTTGATTTGTTTTTTTTTTTTTAAAGTAAATCCAAATATTTTTATGTTTAATCGGACAACGATTCTATAAAATCCTCTTAAAAATTAAGATGCATATAATCGCGCATACGTCGGCTGAATAGTGGATTATGAACAAAAGATCCTTTAATCTAATCGAGCAATAATGTAAAACCGAAAAATACAGTTGGTCCTTTTAATCTACCGAAGTGAAGCGAAGAAACGAACGTATTATGAAAGGGTGAGGCGTTAAAGTCGGAACGCAATTTCCCTCGTCGCGAACTGTCGGGGCGAAGGTCCACTGAAATAACGAAATATTCCAATAGTTTATAACGCAATCGCTCTATCGTGATCAAAAAGCGGTACAAAAATATCATTGATGCCTGTCGCGGGTCCCCCAGCCACCGAATAACCATAATTGCCGTAGCGCCGAATGTCAGCACCGAACGGGCGGCAAATTCCCGAACAAATTAGCGAGCATTGCGACACTTCAAAACAGCAATTACGCTTTCTCTTCGGGAAATTTCCCTAGCCGTGTAAACCCCGTCAAGTCGGCGAATTAATGGGACACGGCGGTCAGCGATACGCCACACGGAAATATATTACTTTTACAAAATCGAGTTAAGAGGAATAATTAAAGCGGCGTGTGTGACAGCTGTTTTGATTAGGGCGTTTGCGCATACTAATATTTAGCGACGCGCCGGTTATAAATTCAGCACTCAATCGGCAAAGTAATTCCGGCCGCGGCTGAAACGCAACTTCAATTGAAATCGGATCGGCGTAATTGGATAAATTAAACGTTGATTAAATGCGTGTATCGCGGCCAACACGGACGAACCGCGAATTTCGGGTCACCTAATATCGGCGCACGGATAGTTAGTCATGTTTGCCCGTCCTGTTAACAATCGAGGCGGTGTTCACTCGCGTTGCAGCATTTTTCGACGCTTTCTTTTTCGAAATGTAAACCAGGCTGCAGGGGCGTGCGGGCGTGGGTCGCGGTTTTCGGCGCGGCCGACCAACTTTACGCCATACGCGTGTGGGAGCGAAGCGGACCAGAAGGTATAGATTTAGAACGTCGTTGACTTTTTTTTTTTTTTTTTTAAGGCGAGAACGAGGAAACTGGGACAAAGAATAAGCATACGAATTGCCGGGGCATAAACGAAACGCGTTCCTCTGGAGAAAGTGCGAGCGAGTAAGTAGTTGTACAAGTTCTGAAACAGCATTCAGCTTAAAATATCTAAACCGCTGCATCTGATCGTATAGACAACAACATTTTCTGATCGAAGATGGATTAAAGTGGCGATGTATTAATATCGTTGCGTCAATTGCAATTTCTCGTTCTTCTTCGTTCATAGGTATTGCACTAGCGTCTTGCATAAAATTATGAAAATGAATGTTAAAAAATTATTCTGAAAAAAAAATCAATATTAATCCCAGGAACGATATTTTATAATTACAATTATCTGTACACCCTGGATATAAAATGCACAACAGAGAGGGACGATTTATTAACGCCCGACTAACTCTGTTCTTTTCCCATCGCATTTTCACCTCTTCGTAAGGAGCTTGCGGTACAAATGAACAGACGAGGCTTAAGGCAGGAAGCTTAAAGGAAATGCCTTCGTTTTCCATTTGCCAGCTCGCCTTAATTGTGGCGAGGCATAACAGTATCGTAAATGTTGGATATTCGTAGACAATGCTGGATTCGTAGCCCGGCAAACGGCCACAGCAGGATTTTCGTTGGTCCACTAATTCCTCGTTTGGCTACGCAGCCCGCCGCGTATTAGCCAGGAAGACATCGAAGAGAAATTAAAAGTAACGTCGAGCCCCGTGTTAACGTTGCCGGGCGTTGTGGTTTATTAGGTTCATTCCGACGGAAGATCTCAGCGGGGTTAAATAAAGGTTCCAAATAAAATAGGAAGAAGAGGCAACGAAACGTGTAAAATTGATGGAAGAAATTAATCTTTTTAAAACTGAGTTGCACGATCTTTTCATTGAATACCTGTCAATTATCGGTTGGCATTGGTGGAAGATATCGACTGGCGCACAGAACACAATTTTCTTCGTAAAAGAAAAGAAAGGAAAAGCGTTCCTATATTAAATCACGTGCATTGTTAAAGCATTAAGGAAAACTCGCCATAACTTCTATCCCAAAACGAGCGAGGGGAAAATCTGCATCGACAAAGCCTGCAATAATTTAGCAAAATTCTACAACAAACTAAGAACTTCTTTTGTCCCCTTTCGCAGAGCAGCGGGACACGCGTTTCCTTTAAATCCCTGTTTGCGCTATTCGTCATGCTCGAATGTTCCGCTCGCAGGACCGACGGACTACGCTATTTACAGACTACACTGTCCCGAAATTATTATACATCCGCAAACATCTGCGCCCGAGTGTTTCATACACCGATACGCCGGCGTCATCGGCTTAGCCGGCAGTTTATTGGGTTAATTCAATTTAAAAGTTCCGAAAAGTGCGTAGACAGAACGGAGGATGAACTTTATACGGCCGGCGGTATAAAGTTCTCGGCTTTTATCGCGAAACGAGTCCGAACTACGATAGAGGGAAACAGACGGAAGAATGTTTCCTCGTTCCGGCCCGCTATGTACGTCCCGGGAAGTTTTTAATTTTTACAGCAAAGCTTCTGTCGTCGCCCCCCGTCGTTTATGAAGTCCCTTCTCCGTGGCACACGAGTGACTTTTTCTGTCGCAAGCTTCGCGAGCCAGGCGAGCCCGGCGAGTCTGCAATATTAACAAATTTTCCACAGAAATTCGTCCCCGACGTGCGATTTCTGTGGGATCAGCCGTGGCAGAAGGAGCTTCGGGGTAGAAGCGGTATCCGCTGGTGGGGGGTTAGGAAACAGCGAGCCCCTCGGCAAAGTTCAGCGTCGATACGGCCGGGCATCCCGGGGCCGGATGAAACTTTTAACGCGTCTCGAACTCTCGGCTGTGCGCGGAGAAAGGGGGCGTCGCAGCGGGGTGCAGAAATCGAGCTTCCGGTGAAATTTCGCGAGGAATGTCCATTTCTCCGAGCCGCTGCTCCCTGTCCCTTCAATTTTCTCCTCCTTTCGCACGACGTCCCGTTTCGTTGGGAAATCAGTCATATTTCATGAATTCTACGCTACCGGGAGAAAAGAAAGGGGGCGCGTCGCCCACTCGCCTCCGTGCCGGGGCCCTTTGAACGCGCGCTTGAGGCTCTTTTAGCTTAAACGCGCCGCCGCTGCCACGACGACGACGCGTCGCGACGGTCCGAAACGTCGAATGAAAACGCAGAGCGCGGGGGCGTAAAGAGTATTTAGCCGGTGGTTGGGCGCCGACATGGGTCTCCCATTGAAGCTGCGAAGGTTAATTTTACGCGTTACGGCTTGCACGTGTAATCTTACGAAACGCGAGCAACCGGTGTTGCGGCGTTTCAAGAACGATCTTCGCGTTTCGGCGTAACTTTCTCGCTCGTTCGTTCGTTTTCTAGTTTGCCAGCTTAAATATAATGATCGTCAGATCTCTGACCACTGTACCGTATATTTATCGGCAAACGCAGTTACCTGGAGAGCCGTCGCAGGCGTGCAAACCTGTCCTCGTAAAATATAATTCGCCCCAATCGAACCCAAGACGGAACCCCGAAACAAAGCCCAGCGAAAGGAAAAATAAGTATTCGCAATTATATCCGTCCCGTTGCCGTCAGCGACGCACTTGGAACTAACAGACAGATCGGCACGAGCGAACGCCGGAGAATGTTTCGCGAATCAATCGGAACAGCTGTTTCAGAATTCAATTTCGGAGTTGTGCCACGTGTCGGCCCCTTCCTGTCCCGTCATCGAACCTCCACGGTAACGTTGGGCACAAAAATGACTATCCGATAAAATAGGCCACTTTATGGGGGAACGCCGCGACGCTGAACCGCCGTCTCCTCCGAGCGGAAAATTGTCCGCGACCGCCAGATTGGCCGCTTAAGATCGGATTGCAACGTCCGGGTTAACTGCATACAATTCTGTCGGTTAGGAATACGCGGGGAAAGCTTAAGCTGGATGGTGTCCTCTTCCCTGGCTATCGTGTAACTGTCGTTGCTGATAGCGGCGTTGTTACCGTTGCCACAATTTCCAGCGTGTTTCACGGTCCAACCGACGCGCTGTGTTTCTCCATCGCCGGGCTAAGCCGTCCTTTGATCAAGGACCCGTTAATAGTTCGACCGTGTATCATTATGACCCCTCCCACCCCCTTCTGAACTCCCTGTCTAGCCTTTAGTAGCTGGGTGCTATAACGATAATTGTGTTATACTGTCGTTGCGATCGATGTGTTTATGTGAACGACAACGGTGCACATGATTTCTACTTTCTCGTTGCGATCGTGTTCATTGCGGGTCGGTTTGAAAACACTCTTGTCGGCTTGCTTGAAGCTTTTGAGGGGACCGTCGACGGTTAACGTATGATTTTTAAGCTTTAGTAATGTCGGCGTGGCAGCATGGATTCGCAGTATTTGTGTCATGCGTTGGTTAGACGGTTCGATGACGTTAAACAAATGTTGCTGCTACTGTTGTTCAGGGATGGAGCCACCTTTTGTTGAAGCAATCAACTTTCCTCCATATTTCGATCTACGGGATAATTAAACTGAAATGAGCCTTTAGAGCTCTAGTCGAAGTTGCTTTCCCTGTTCATTGCGTCCATTCGTCGCGCAACCCGAACTTACAAATATTCCCGGAACCCGTATCATTTCCGCTACAACCCAATTACAAGAAAGCAATCCATACAATTGTATCAATCCAAATATAGCAGGCCGTTCGCCAGTGTCTTTGCCAAACGATTTCCCAAACGATTTCCCAAACGATTTCCTAATTCCTCGGCCTTCGATGCTCGTAGCGCATACAAATGAATGCCACGAAAAATTAATATCTCCCATTACGGAATCCACCCGCGAATGGTGACAATTGACGGTGCACGGTTGCACTAAACGTCGTCTAGAAACGACTCGCGTGTACCGCGTCAGACGCGGAACAAAAGGGAAAGTCCATAAGCCGGAGCGTTGCATCTCTGGGGTTATGGTTGTTCCATTTCCCGTGGCGGCGGCTACTGAAACTATAACGATAACCGCACAATTCCGGGATCCTTGTCGACATGCTTTATTTGACCTCCTTCTCCTATCCGTTCTTTGTTCCCGGTGTATCGATTGGCAACGCGAACAGGGAATATACGTATAAACTGTGCATGCAGACGCATTTCGTGCGGCGACCATGGAAATTACGTTTCCTGCGCAGCGATCGGCCAATGGTTTAATTACCAGAACCGCTATATCCCTCCGTATCGGGAAATCAGAATGGGATAGAGTGGGTGTCGCGATCGCGGTACACTCATGCCAACTGGCTATCATCCGTTTATCCGATGCGAATATTTATTGTAAATAACGAACGTTTATTTCACTGCCGACGTGCTGCGCGATCGTGATCATTCGGTTTACGTAAGTGTCTTTACATGTGCTTAATTGAGGATCACCGCGGGTAATCAAATTATTAGAGCTACCTGCATGAACGGACGATTTTCCATTAAGCCATTCGTTGTATCAGCGATCGGAGAAAGTGATTATTCTTTCTCTCATTGTTTCTCGTTGATTATGACCCCTTGATCAACCTGACTTTAAAGGATGTTTATGGCCGTAGGAAAAAATGATACTCCCAAGTAAAGAGAGCCGAGGACGCAAAAGAAAGCGTAAAATCTGCTAGCAACGTAACATTGGAAGCTATTCTATGCCAGCTATGCTCGGTGAATATTTATACACAGTGCATGTATACTCGGTTTAACGAAGATTCTCAAAAGTTAGGAGAAAAAGGAGGAAAGAACTGATATAGAGATCGACCTGTTCTGTCAACTGTATTGGTCCTTTTGAATGGGTTCCTTTGCTGGAGTTTTTCTTCTTTGCTTTCCCCCCGACTACTCCGCTGGGCAGCTTTGTGTCAAAGCCTTCGAACGGGATCACATGACTGTATAATTTCTCGATGCTTTTAATGGTAAAAATCGTCTCGATCGGGCAAAAGGCATATCGTATACTGCGCTCGTACAGAAGCTTCGAAAGGCTATAATAGAATACAGGATAAACATTACTACACGTGACTTAATAAAAGTTGATAAATCGATAATTCGATTACGTATTGATATACCCAATTTAACTATAGCAAGAATAATCTACTAATAATTTACGTAACGATTTATATGTGCGAAACTTTTTACATCTAGAAGATCGTGGATTGTTAAGAGATATGAAATCGCTTATCAAGCGACCCAATATTATCATGCAAATAACCCTGTTGCGTCTGACGGTCGGCATTAAAAACTTGCCGTCTTATCGTCACAATGGCAACGACACTCTGTAACGATAATTTAATAAGAGCAACGCGGCTACGAGGCTGCCATCTCGGGCTTCTTTCGTAAAAGGCTTCCATTAGCTGGCGGAGCATCGAATTTTGATTATGTACGCAATATTGATGCATCCGCCGTTCGCGTTCCTACCGAAACAATTATTGTTATCAGCGACTATCCGTCCCTAGACGTCACGTTAATACCGGCGAGCGTTCCTCTATGGTTGCTGGTGTTCCGTCACGACGAATCGACACGCGGAGGCCACCAATTAGCTGCATAAATCTTCACGCCTTCGGATATCCGGGGATCGCGCGTCAAAGCCGTCGCAATTAGCGGTGCCAATTAAAAACGGAAATGCGAGGCTCGACGACGCGTGCACGGTAAAATCCGCCGAACGAAACAATCACGTCCGAAATAATTCCCCGTCGAAAAGTTGCAAACCGAAAACTTTGGTCAATTATTAGTTAGCGGGACACCAGGCGCGGCGGTTCACCTGGAACGACCACGCCGGATCCTGCAGCTATTTCAATTATTTTGGCAACTCGGTGTCGTGCATCCCCAGTGAGATCTTGGACGATCATGAGAACAGTAATTTGGGCCTTCCTTTTAACGCTCATTGGAGACGATTTTGTGATTGCACTTGAATGAGCGTGTAGTACTGCAAACGTGCATAAAGCAATGCAATTGTAAATAAAATGCATAGGTATATGCAGTTGTAATAGTAAATTAGGGAGAGAATAATTCATTGCTTCAATGATTCTTCGTAATAAAAATACGTACTATGCGAAAGTGTAATATTTTTTGACGTACGATATTGTGGATGAACATCGATGGTAAAGTAGACCTCAATAGGTACGAATGAAAGAATAGATTGGTCGTACCGCATCCGCGAATCCCGCAATTATATCAAGAAGATACGCGTATTGCATAACTACAGACAGAATAATTCGCTCGGGTTTCAATCGTCGTTCGGCTCGGTTGAAACTTTCATTTCAATGTATAATACTTTCGATTCGAATGAGAAAACAAGAACGTAATAGGTGTGTGTAGTTTAATTTTGTATATCAGTGGTTCTTGGTTGAGCGACGTAAAAATTGTACCAAACGTGAAACGAACAGACCGTTTTATATTAAATTTGTTCGTATCGAACATCGTGATCGAGCCGTCAAATAAATGAATTTGCGATTAACAATGCACCTCGCGATCAAGTACATTTACAAAGTTACTTTTCTCCCGTTACGTTGCGTTCTCTCGTTAAACGAATTCAACAGCGTATCAACTGTTTTACGTACATCTTTAAATAGATATGAATTTTTAGCGGAAAATATTGAGATTTATGCCACAAACATTTCGCACCTTCGTTATCTAGAGTTTATCCACGCTATAGCGAGTCAACCGTAAACAAGAATTTCGTAGAAACAATTCGTCGTCGCTGTCTGTTATGTTTATTCCATTGTATTGAAAAATATGATAAATTTGTTCACTATTGAAATCGTTGCGAATGTTCTATCCGCCGTAAAGGGAAGCCCAACTTTCCCTTGCAAAAGATGAACACGGCAGATTCGTTCCAATCGCGGGGACACGATCTTCATGCATCGTAAAATCTATTACACGTGCTCACGTAGTCACTCGAGGATCTCGAAAGCAGCACAGAAATATCGTCGTGTCGCAACGTCGACGGCCATTCTCGCGAACCCTTTAATTTACCGAGCAACGCGTCAATTACTGGGTATCCGACGTCTTTTAAGCTTCGCAGATTGCGAATTGTTTCATGCGGAGAACGAATACTTCCTAAGTTCCCCTAGATTTCTCTGCATCTGGAATTCTCTTTTTCCGGGTCATCGATGACGTGTCCTGGAACAGGAATTGGTGGATCGCCTATTCTTTGCGCGAATGAATAGAAGGAGTTTCTAGTATTGTTATGACTTATTGTACGGCTGCTTTCATATTTCTCTTTCACGAGATTTGTTGTATGGCCAGTGTTGAAAGATTTTCAAAGTCATTTCGTTTTGCGAAGAAACGTTTTCATGAAACACCGTGGAATTTATTTTTAGATGTGTCTTTCACGTATTTTTATTTGTTTATAGGCCAGGTATTGAATACTGTCGAACGAGTATGTCGATATTAACTAATTTAAATCGTAGCTTCTGAAATATGATTAATATGATTTTGAGAACAAAATTTATCCGAATAATCATAATAATTTTAATATCTGCATTCTAGCAGGAGAAATCTCCCAGCAATATAATATTCCTAAATAATATACCGCGTAGAAAACTATTATTTATTAAGGGCAAGTAATTACGATGATTTACTATCAGAATTTGGAAAGTCAATAAGCAGTAGTTTTCGATAGCCTTTCGGCAGCTTTCCTATAAGCGTTGTGCATGTTAATATAATATAACTGCATTGATCTGACAAATACTCCTTCTAAATATAATAGATAGGTTTCATTGGTAAGGCGATATCATCGTGAAATATAATACATATTACACCTAACCTGCTCGCAGACTGTTCGCGACTTCAATGAGAAATACTATGCAAATTGATCCCTTGTCCGATTATAATAATTTGCAAATTAACAATGTAAAGCCCGTTAATTTCTCTCGCATGAATAATACTTATAAGTCTGCTAATATTAAACATCAGTTGAAGTTAACACAATTTTATTGTCGAACTTTTTATAATGTTGCAATATAAAACCGACCGCGAATAAAATTCACTATAAAATTTGCAGCATAAATATTGAGTTAAGAATAAATTATACAACAAGTAAAATACACTGGGAAGAAGTTAGATTTACTGGCGTTAGGGTGGCCAATAGCACACTCCATATTATTATTTCGCCTGCGAATAACTTAGATATTCATTATGGGCAATTTAATCACCTTTTGCGTGTCCATTGTCGAACTTGCGGTAAATCTGGTCAGTGAATGTTACAACACATAGCGGCGGTTAATGCACAGCGTAGTTAACGAGTACGGAGTTAATTCTCCTTTGAAATCGATTTCTGCGCAGACAGTGGCTAGTCGTTTTTTTTTTTTTTTAAATATGGAGGGAGTCAGTTGAAAAAAGTAGCGAGAGGAAGGGATAGAATGTGATTTACCGTCAACTCCTTTCTACATTGAAATTACAAACGCACACCGATTCAAACTTCAATTTCATCTATTATCACATACGAACAATGCCGTCTGCTGAACTGCAAGAGGAAGCAGAAATTGAGAGCAAACGTGCACTCGTTATGCATATGTGTCGCGTGTGCGCAGTTAGGTGTGGTACCGTTCCGGCTTCACTTCCACGCTGATTGCGATACGTTGCGCTGCGTTTATTGTGTGTTTTCGTCGTTATAAAATCATATCTGCTTTCATTTGGGCTTCTCAACGGTCCTCGAAAAAGCTTCTCACGGTTTCGATTATTTTACGTTCGCACAGCTTTGGACGTATTCACCTGCGTTTCATGAAATGGACAATGGTAAATACGATAGCAGTAATAACGATATTGTATCATTTTCTTCAAGTGGATGTTTACTTTCCTCTAGTCGTTTCGGTCTTCGATTTATCTCCTATGGCAAAAAGGGATGCGTTAGAACACACTGCGCACAAGGGAACTGTTAAAATATTACGATTTTATCAAATGCTACTCGCACACCCTTCTAATATTTCCTTTATATCGCAATCGACGAGCGCAATTCGAGAACCGGTGTTCTGTTTTAAGCTTTTTACGTCGCAGCCGAGAGTCACTAAGGTGTGATCGTTTGTAAGTTTATGGGTACTTAAGGAGGGTTGATGCTCTTCGGGGAGCGGGATAAGAAGCCGATCTTCCGGCTAATTAAATGCATTTTAGGAAGAAGGTATCCACTTCCTCTGTGGAATTGCAAAAACCGTTGCACCGTAGTAATCTCTCAGTCGTGAATACCATTAGCCGCGCTAGGAAACCTTTGCCCTTCAAGGAGGAGTATCTTGCCCAGGTATTCCGTCGAGATTATTTACGCCCAGGTAAGCCGGCTTTGCTTGTTTCTTAATTCGGGACGATAAATGCAACTGGATACGAATGTTCGAGACGTGGATGCAGTCACTGGCGACGACGTCCACGTGGAATCTGTTATCCGACAGGGAAAATCCCACCTGGATCACGGGACCTGATTGCCGTTGACCCAGGTACCGTTTGCGTCAGCACTGGCTAACCCTGGGTCGCGTTATCGGGCCCCGATAACTCCGAAACTCTCGATACTCGATGCTTAATCGTGCACGAAGGCATAAAGTTAAACGAGACAGAAGTCGAAATATTTGATATTATTAAATCGAGGAAGTTCAATGATCATATCGTGAAAGTGTTATAAATAATACTACCTATTATTTTGATTCGCCGCAGGGGATCACCTCGTCTTTATTGCATGCTAAATTAATTTTGCCCCTGGCCACATTCAAAGATAAATAACTGCACATTTTACATCAACATTAATCATTCGGAGTAATTACAGCTGCTAATAAATTTGCAGTAAGGTAATTGCAGTACCGGTTGGTATACGTATAGCGGCTCGAAATTCATGCAACGATACCCGAATATTCCCTTTACTTTCACGCTAACTTTGCCCGTTAATGCGGCTCTATTTCGTGATGTTATCGTTATTTCTATAGCGCAGACAAATTTAATTTCTTCACCGCTGTACTATAACCCAAACCTAACACAATTTCGAAACGGTCCTGTTTTCGGATTGTGCAATTGCGTAGATATCAGATTGTTGCATACTAAAATTATTTCTGCCCGATCCCGTTATCTATAACATCGCCAAAGAATCCGATTGTTGTGCCATTCTCGTAAAGTTTACCTTCGGCGCGTATCGATAACTCAGAATACTGTTATTTTCATCTCATCGGTTTCTTTATTGTAACAGTTTACCGAAACAATGCTGCGCCAAAATAGCTGCCAGTGTTTTCATAGCGTCTAGAGCCAGGGTATTCTCGGCCTTCGTTCTCGTACCGCGGACCAGTGACATTTAGCAACGCTATAAATAGTAAAAGATATCGATTAACGTGCCCGTTCATAATTTTTCCCAGCTAGGCGAGCAGTTTAACCTTCTTCTCGCACAATTGCACGTGAACTTTCCCCAGTGCGGATCGTTTTTCATTGTCGACACTTTCTTGCGTCCTCCTGTCGTCAAAAAGCGTCGTCTCATCGTTCGCGCGATTCTCACCAAAGCGGTCGATGGCATCGTGCGATCGTCGAGCTTTCGAACATTCGCCAACGTGTACGGTGCATAGCTTTCACTGGTCGCTCTCACTGTCGTTCGGCACAGGCTGAAAGAGCGTCCGTGAAAGCGATTAACTAGACAACGCAACGCAATGTATTACTGTTCGACCTTTGGTTGCGAAAAGTGGTCGCGGAAAAGAGTTTTCGAGAGATACCCGCGACACTCCCTTTCGAAAAGGTATGATACAAGGTGGACAGGCGTCGCGGAAATTAGACAGCGTTTTACGTTCGGTCGATGTGACTGTTCTGAAAATTCTGCACAGGATTCTTCTGTTCGTCACGGCGGATTTATTTTATAGGAAACTTTTTTTATTCGGATTCTGTACATTCAGTTCACGATTATTGAAAAATCTACTCGGCCAATATTGCATAGCACTCGGGGTACATAACTTTTCGTATCAACACTGTCAATGAGAGAAATTGGTAGAAATGTGAGTGGTACGTTCGACGTTTTCCGAATAAATTTTTTACTGTAAATGAACACACGTAAAGTTCGTGCAGACGAAATTTTAAACAGGTATGGCAGTTAACAATCGAAATATCTGAATTTTAACCAACGTTTGAACAATCAATTTCAATTTTCTTGCGTAGACAGTTGCAGTACGAATACTTGTGAGACCGATTATATGCATATAGTTTGTATAGTCCGTCGTTACTTAATAGAATAGTCATTACGAATGAATAGCAGGAATATTATTTAGTTCATAATTAATAGGCATTTATACACACGTAGATATCGACATTTGATTAAGTCTATTTATCGAGAATGTAAATTCTATACCTAGACGAACTTTGCGTTACCCCGCGATGGGCGAAGGACTTTACCTTGCCGAGAATCCTCGGATGTGCAATTTCCGGAGCTATTTTAATTTAGTTTATTGACCGACGAAGCTGTTTGTATCCGTTCTTCTCCTCCACCTTCCGTATTACAGGGCAATCTGCATCGACCGAAAATAATTTCCTTATCTTGTGCTCGAACGAAGTTGAAGCCCTTTGACAAGGGAGTTCGCACTTCGAGATGAGTTCTTAATGGAAACGGAAAGATAATTTTCTTACGGATGGGCATTCCACAAAGGCGTTTGGATATCGTTACGTCTGAATTAATGGCGAACTCATTCGCCGCGGTCGATGCTGCAAAAATTGAATAGAAACATTAATATTGCATTACCGCCGCAGAAGTTATTTTTAGCGAACTTCTTAAACGATCCCGGACCATCCCCCAAACGTAACTTCCAAGTTATTTTTCGTAAACGCGTGTGATTCTTAATGCCTGTCGATGGAAGGAAAACAGGGCGAGTTAATATCAGGTACAGAATCGACAAAACAATGTTTCTCCCACGGCCAGGAGACGCGGCGCGTGGTCTGAATATAAATTTCGATTTCCTCGGAGATTCGCGGCGGGATTAGAACGCCGAATGATTCCGATAAATCCGCAATGTAATCGAGAGTCTTCGCGTCGAACATCCCGGATTAGCCGGCCGTCCGGTGTCCACATTGTTCCGTCTCCGGGCGACGTGAAATCCGCTGGAATTTTTGGCCCACCGTTCGGAATACAGGCAGGGTCAATATTGTCGGAAGAAAATTGGCCACGTGGACGGGCTACGCTCTTTCTCGTCGCGGGCACGTACTCCGCTCGCGGCTTTCGACAACATACCGGTCGGCGTCACGACGTCGTCGCGACGTCGACGCGACGCGCGATGCGTGCCGACGAACCGCGGCGATCCTCGATTGAAAATAAATCTCGCCGGTCGCGCAGCGTCTTCGGCAAAGTCCGAACGCGTGTTCGATAATATTGGGAGGGGGGTTACCGTGCGAAACGATAACAATAGCGATGTCCAAAATTGATTGTACACTCGGCAACGAAATTGTAGGATCACTGATAAATGGCCAGGTTTTGTCAACTACGCCTGATTCCGCGAGAAAAGAAATGTATATGTGCTTGTTTAGCAGGTGGAATGTTACTTAAATGCTATCGAATCAATATTTTCCCTGAGACCATCTACGTATGTATTTCTTCGATTACGTAAACTATATGTATTGGAAATGGCGTGTTAAATAAAATAACTATTATATTTATCACAATCCGTGTATTTATTAACAGCTCAGAAGGAATATCTGATCACCGTGAAATGTTCATCTGAACTGAATAAAGCGCCCAGAAGAACCGGGTACTTATACCTACGAATGCGCATCGTCTCATTTTACAACCAGGGTCCTTTTTGACTCCCGAAGTAGAGTCCCATCTGGTTCTCTTACTATCTTTATTAGTAAGCCGTTTCTAAGAACGTTGTGACAATTTTGCTCTAGCATATTTTACATTCACTATCAATAGCAAATATTCAACAATATGCACAATGCATTTAGAATTTAATTACGAATGTTTCGAGTAAACAGTTTCATAACGATATACGCGTAACGGTGTTGCAAAATCATCATACATGTACAATACACTGAAACTCGTGGAACTACGGTCGGGGGGATGAATTAGTTTCGAGAGTAAAGAGTCGTTGGATCGAATCGGTACTTATCGAATTCCAACGCGAATAAAGGAGAAACGCGATGTATGTGTATACATACATACGCTTCTCTCAGTCTTAACAGCGTTGCGTACATCGCAAATTATGTAAATCGAACTTCATCGAGAATCGGTCGGAGGAGCCATCGATTAGTTTAACGTTTAGTTTAATCCGGTAATTTACGCGTGCTCGGGCGACTCGAAATCTAATTTAATATTAACGACACTTTGCGAGGCGCACATTTAATTGCCTTGGAAATGCGGGACGCTGTTAGCGTATAATCGAGGCGTGCACCGAACCTTCGACCGATCAGCGTATTGTTCGATTTTACCTGCAATTATCGTTCACAAACCCCGGTGCCCCGTGCCACGCTATAACGTCGACTAGCCAAACGTCAGTTTATTAACATCATCGTTCTCAGGGGACCCACAATGCATTCTACTTTTTAACCCTTTACTCGGTCTATTAATATATTCGTGTATTACGGTCTGGTCCAATGGAGTAAGTGGGAATTGCTTAGGGCGGCTTTTAATCGAATTCAATTCTGCGAGTGGGAGTTGAATTGCTGAGGAAGCGTAAAATTTCTTCGCTTTCGAAATGTGTTTCTTAACTTGTTCGATAGGTTCGTGGTACGTGTACAAGAGTTGAATGTATTTTCTTTAGTTGGCAGAAGGTGTTAATATGAATATGTAACATGGTTCTGATGAAAGCTCGAAACAACAATTTTTCTGCACTTCAATTGTGCACGAGAAAAATTAATTATTACTTGCACTGTAAACGCGTCTTAAGTGTATGTACATCGTGCATCGTTCAAACAGTAACTTTTAATCATACTTTACACTACAATTGTTTTTCCACCCTTACACCCTTCCCTTCGGATTAATTTTTCGCAACGCAATTGTAATTCTTAATATTCGTATAAAACGTATTCGTCACGATCTTCTGGAATTAACACTTTTCCGTATCCACTTGTCCCTACGAGGTCGACTTATTTCCTTTCATTTCCGTCGAAGTCTCGGCGTGTGGCACAACGTGCCCTTTACGACAACCCCCACTGTTACGAACTAAATTTTCACGTCAAACGCTATTAAAGTTTTTACTCCGTCAATGTCTTGCAACAGCGCGTAACATCGTATTTTCACTTTTCACTGGGACTCCGGGAACCGTTCGTAGAAGCGGAACCCTGGCCATCCGGCCTTTAATAAAAATCTTCATTCGCATATTGCGTTTCCCCCGTTTTATTGCCCGTCGAAACATCTCGTTGCACTCTACGCAATTAAACGGCCATTGTTGCCGGGCGGCTTCTGAAAATTTTATGATTAAAAAATAAATTTTCAACCGCGGTTTTTGTGCAGCCAAATTTTTCGCCGTCCGTCCTCCGTATCCGGGAAACGTTTTATCCGTCCTTTAATTACATCGCCAAACATTTGTTCGATTCCGAGCTTAAACATCGTTCGACATATTTCGTTTAACCATTATCCTAACGAACAAAATCTACCCCAATTTATTATCATCCCCGTGTTCCGTTTCCACTTTTTATATTCCCTGTCGTTTCGCAGAACGCGGTGCGGTTGCAATTGTAATTATCAGCGGTGCAACATTCGAGTAAAAATTCACCGTTCGAAAATTGATTGTGATGTCGCTAAACGCGTTTGAATATCGCGAGCAATAATACGTGTCGCTTGTACATTTATCCAGTTGTCTGGCGTACGCGGAAAATCGCATAATAGCCATTAAATATTCTCTACATCTTTTAACTATTACCAAGCAGGTAATACGCTTGGTAATGTCTGCTTCATCCGCTTGTCAACGTAAATACCATTATCATAATTATATTCGTTAAGGCGCCGTTAATATTTATTAGCTGGCTATTCGTACGAAACATAAACGAAGCTCTAATTCTGTATTTCCAATATATTACTAATACGTTCAAACGTGCGAACAAAAACGTGCTCCAATATCTCCGTCGCGAACCAATATTTACTGCAAAATTTCTAAACTCGTAAAAATCGGCCAATATTTGTTTTTCATCTGCAGAGTGCAATCGCCACAAGTCACGCCGGACTAAATAACAGATATTTACCATTACCATTGTTTATTGCTAACCGCCATGAAGATATTATGTAGCGACAAAATATCGTAACAGGTACATTCGTCAATTAATTATAGAAAATTTATAGTATGTTCATTGGACGATCTTCATACTGTTTGGACTTTATTACGAGGTGAAACATTTTATTATTAGTGCCAAGAAGATGTGTCCATTGGTATTATTGTTATTATGCATAATCATTTCTCCGATGCAGTAGGTAAAAAGGAATTGTACCAGGATAGGAATAAAATATAATAAATCGAATTAAGTCCAATACGCTTGTATTCTTGAATATTTTATTAGTATAGCTAACTGATAAAATGTTAGTCGTCGTTTTTAGCGATATTTATATGCGATCTAGTTTGATGGAAAATGGTTGACACATACACGTCTCTTTCTATCAGCAAATGCCCGCATCTGGAAAGTATATATGACCCCTGAAATAGGAAGTGAAAGACCTGTTTTCTTCAGCGCTTCAGGCACTATTAGGTAGAGTTAGGTAGATTGATCAAATGGGGAAAGTAGTGTATTTTTCAACGAGGAATATAGCTATGCAGGTAGTTTCTAGAATGGCTTTTCTTGTTTAAATAATGCACTACATTTATTTCTGCATTACACTTCCGTGCCCGTTCTTGCAATAAATTTTTGATCGATTTTCCTATAAATTTCCAAGCACGGAAGGCAGATAATAAAAACGCCGATAGATTGGAACATTTTATGTCAACTCTTTAATGAAAATTATAGCAGTCGCAAACTGGAACATTACTACTTCGCTTTGAGTCTAATCAGAGTGCGATAGCAAATAATGAAATTAATTTTTTCAATTACATCATCGTTCATTGTGAACATTGTTGTTTAATTATCGTACCTAAATTCGATTATGAACATAATTACGAGGATTGAAGGAAAAGAACTCACAGTTGACCCAGATAATTTAATTGGTGGAGCCGGTTGGAGCCTAGTCAGGCAATGTTCGGTCCTAAATCTTCATCCATATGATCGATCAATTTTTATGCTGTGCCACATTGTATCGAAATAACCGTTTCCATCTGTTCAACGACACGAAACTGGCGGGCACAGTTAGAACGTAAATAAATAATTATTCGTGATCCACATACGTTCCACGTGTCATTCTACTCGATGCTAATTAAAATTCTAAATCTCTGTGGATACGTATGCTGATAGTGCTTCGTGATTGGGCAAAAACGAATTTCGTAATCTGGATCACACAAAACGATGCTTTCGTCTCATGTTTTTTGGTCGCGTTCCTTTCTACTGTTTCGTTTATTTGTCGCGCTTGTACCTGTCTGCGTGAAAATGCAAATTGGTCGAAGCAGTTCGGTGCACTCACACAGTCAGTCGTTCGGCTAAAAATTCAATAGATACCAGGCCCGAGCAAAGCTAAGTATACCTTTAATAACGAAAACGATGGGCACATAAAGGGATTAACCGAGTTCCGTTCAAGCTAATGAACGCTTCTACAAAATTACGAACATGTCGGTAAAAAAAAGGTTCTTTAATCGATTTGATCGTTTTCCCTTTGTGGTAGAAACACTGATTGATAAGGAAAGGGGAAATTCCTTTTTTTATGCCAAGAGAATATTACAAACAATTCTCATCGTACATTTGCACCGGAATGAAATATATTTTGCTGTGCATGTTTTTTCAGGCAAACAACTTTCAATAGGTAAATCATTGCCTATTATATTGCAATAAAAGAATATAAATAATTATGTACGTATCTATTTCAATAAATATAAAGTAAAATTGAAATAAAAATCTTAAAGCTTTCGTCTCTATAGATATATTTCCACTCAATTTTTTCACAAAATATTTTCATAGACAGTTTATTGTTACCGGATGTATCATTGCAGTGCGCATTGCACGATGACTGGAGAGGTTTAGCGATGCCTAATTCGTAACACTGCACGGCGCAAAGCCCAAATGAATTGAACAACGATCGATAATCGATTTCTCCGCGGAAAAGTACATAAATACAGAACACTGATTAGTGCGTTCGTGACAAAACTATATCATACAATAGATAACCGATATTCACCGATACGAATGCTCGCAATGTCTTATCCATTTTACATCCATCGTCCATACAGCGAAGAAAAAAAGAAGAAAAAAGAAAACCTTCAACCACCCGCAACGTCAGCGACATCGTATTGCAGGAAGCAATTGACGCTCGAGTAATCGCCATTCCGCCAGGTCGTTTCGCATTAACCGCCCACTGGACCAGAGTAATAAATACGACGACGACGAGAGCCGGCGACCAATTTTTCCCATTTTTAAGTCGACGATCTTAACGCGGACTGGGGTCTCGATGAAAATTTGCATTTCATCGCGCATACGTAAATATTTACGCCCCGAACGGGCCAGATATCCGTCGGCCGACGTCGATGGATCGAAACGCGAAACACAGAGCCGATAAACGCAACAGCCGAAACAATACATCGCGAACGAAATGGATTTCAAAAGCGCCCCTTTAATCGGTTTCGCGAGTTTCGATAATTACGGGCTGTCCGTCGTTTCGTGGTCAAAAGTGACATCGATGAAAATCGTTCCCACGCGATCCGAAATAGTGCGGATGGAAGGAGGGGGGCGGGGGGGGGGGGACGAGCGGATAAATCAGGACGGGGATTTTTGTCGTGGAAAAAGCTGGAACGATACGACCACTTGATGTTCCCGGCAGAGGCGTACGGCATTTCTTTTCACTTCTTTTGCGCGTATTCTCCATTGAATATTACCTATTGACGGAAGAGGGGCACCCTCGTTCTGGTGGTCGGGCAAAAATTGGAGAGGAAAAAAAAGAGGAGCGACTCGTGTAGGGTTGGCAAGAGTCGAGACGTGACGAAATTCCGGCGCATCGCGTAATTACGTTGGTCCGTGTCGATCGGGGTTGACGGTGTTGCATTTTGTTAACGAGCACCCCGCGACGATCACGTGTCTGGATGCTAATTAATCCTGCACGGGTTGTAGAGACATCTACAGCGTTGGCTTTGTGTGAGCCTGTGTTTTTTAGGAGATCATTCCATGCCAACTTGGTCACATTCGTCCGTCAAGGGATTTTCGTAATATTGAAAACGCGATGTGTTGTGCAAATTAAATTAGAGGAGCCTTGATTCGTTAGCTTTTAATTAAAAAGTTTTCGTAGGTACGGGGGAATCTGGATGTTGCCGATTTTTGAAATTTTTCATGAAAACTGCATTCAGTAATAAGTAATAGCACGTTACCTTTGAGACCGACGAACGCGCGAATCATTGATTTTCCTTTTTTTTTGCTCTGTTCATGTTTATCGTTCCTGTATATTTTTCGGAGGGTATAGCCAATATTATTGTCCGCGAGCTTTTGCACAAACATATTTGTACAAACAAATTTGCACAATTTAGGGAAGTGAATATTATATGATAATTATTTATTATTTTCGTGCAAGTGTATTTTACTGACAGACGATTCGCACTGTCATCACTTCCGTATACTTGTGCAATAATTTATTTTCCATTAGTGAAATTATAGGTAGGACAAAGAACCGTACGGTGGAAAAGGAAAAGTGTGTTAACGATATAATACGTTTTCCATGATACAAAATTTCGGCTGTCCAATGCTGAGCCAGTGTTAACCACACATTCACGTTTTATGTATACAGATTTTTTCGAAGTACATTAATATTCATAATCGTAGAACATATTAAATTTTTAATTACAGTATTATGATATTTGATTACTATTTAATAGCGATATCGATATTATGATAATAACGAGTAGCAGTAACAAATTTTCCTCAATCTGAGATTCTCTATGCATTTTGTACGTAAATAATTCGTATCTACTTGCCTTTATTCATACACTAATTAGTGCGAACACGCACACATGCCTTAGCAGCGCTAATGAACTTTTATGATTCATGAAGTTCTAGTTTATAGCTCAGTCAACGAGGTCGCGCTATATTATATGTATATATATATATGTGTGTGTGAGAAACCAACAATATTGCAATTTCTAACCAGAAATAGTAAAGGAAGAACGCTATATATTCAAGTGGAATATTTTTCAAATAATATAGTGCGCTCATATAAGAAAAAGCGAAGGCTTACGGAAATTCAGCTACTTTGATGCATGTCTAGTTATAAAAATTGCGGAAAATATAAATCCTTTTACAATAAGGATGGGCACATCTTTCAACAATATTGTATTCAGCGTGGAAGAAAATAATGTTACTTAAATGAAACTGGAGTTTAAAATAAGAGCCTTAAAATTGGCTGGAAATTCATGATACGTTTGCACAAATAAAAATACACCGTCAGCTAGCTGAAATTTGACTTGATACAGTTTTAAATGAATTACGAATGGACGTATGATAAATGTGCAAACAAAAATCCACTTGCTTCTCCTACTACTACATGTATCGATTGATTGCCGTAATCACAGCGCTTTCATCATTCTGCTGATTCAGTAAATGTATCACGTGTTCTCTTGATTAATATTTTCACATATTTTCCTCATAAATGTTTGTTTTCTTTTATACAGGTATTTGCCGTAGTAGAAAGTTTCCACGAGACTATACCAAACTCCCTTCCAAGATTCCACGCCGTTAAATCTCATTAATACAGTCAGCAAAATTAGTTTTATCATTATTGGAACGCTCGAGTAATATAAATAGTCCCGTTGCCGCGAAGCGTTTCTGAACTCAGAGGTGTGATTATCACGAGCGTAATTCGAAATTCCTTTACACGGCGCATCTTCTTCCGGAATCAGGTTTCGAACGGAGAAAGTTGACCTCCGGAGAACTTTCTACGCCCGCCACGGATGCAGTTTCGAAAGATCGTGCGGTTGGATGTGCAGAGGGAACCTCGTTGCAAATCTTTGGTCCTCGGAGCATCGACGACGCTATTGCGATTTTAATCAGCGATTTCGCAGTCCCGTTGCAGAGATCTTCGGGGAAAGCACAGGTTGCCTCGAATATAAAATTCCACGAAACCTCGTTGGCTGTATATGCCTCAGGGTTATTGTTCCGTTCCGTCGCGTGAATGAAACCGAATATTTCATTGGATGCCACCGGGACCAGCAAAAATTTCGATGCATCACGCCAGCTAAATCAGATTTAATGGTGGCGTATCGGTACGCGATGTGCCAGCGAGTCATCAACCTTTCCAGACACTCTCTTCCTCGTCGAGGTCTCGATGAACCGTTACTCGTACCTGTGTGCCGCTCTTCGAATTCGACTCGCCTTCCGAATATTTTCGTCCCACCCGAAACGTACTGCGGCACTACGCGAGGTTTCTAATTTAGCGAATCACTCGGCTGTTTTTGCGAACACGACGTCAGCGGAAATGATTTGAAACATTGAAGGATTTATCGAGTTTAAAGAATAACGCGGACGGTTCAAATGCAAGGAAGAATGTTTCGAAGCCGCCCGTTCGGCAACGAATATTTTCCGTTCTTGCGTAGAAATTCCATTGAGAACGCTGATGGAACGAAACGAACGTGCCAGTGTCATCCAATATTCGTCGAGCATTTGTTAACGACCGGCGACAAAATACGCGAGTACGCGGAAAAGGGCGAAAATGCGCACAGAATTGCGTACGAGGAAGTTTATCATTATATTTTTTGCCTGTTCGAGCAGAAACACAGAATGACTTTTTCTTGCGCCGAAAACCATTCGAGGCCAAGAAAGAGTTGAACGAACTCGTATGAACTGCGACCGCGTCTAAATTTTAAGTAGAAAGTGCTGGGCTTACTGGTATTCTGAAACATGACTTCATTCTACCAAGATGTAACACTTTAATATCCTCGAGAGTTCACTGTCTCTATTATTTCGAGTTTCAAACACTCGAATGTGCCGTGCGGCTTACCTTATCAATGTACGGTCTCGTATGAGAATACGAAAGTTCCATTTATCGCGTGAATAATTTAAAATATATGAAACTACCAAAAAAAAAAAAAAAAAAAAAAAAATACTACTTCATGACTTTCAACTCGACTATTGAATCCATATTCAATTCGCATTACGTACAGAACTCACGGATCTCAGCGTGAATACGCTCGCTGTTTCATTTGCAATACAGCGACGAAAAAAGAAGTAATGAAATAATAAACTGATCGAGTCATCAGGTGAAATATTATGCATGCAAACATTTTGTATAGCCTGCACCGTGTTGAATTATCAGGCCCGGCGAACGTGACGTTTCCACGCGCATTTTTCACGGGAAATATAGCAGGAAGAATCGTTGACACAGGAAGGATCCATCCAGGAAGTTTCTGTTGTCTGCCAAGACGTGACCGTGTTCACAACCATGCACCATGGAACATTCGCACAGGTTTTTGAGAATACATTGAAACGATCAGAAGATGCCCCTTTCCCCTTTCTCTTTCACCCTCAGTTCGGGAATACTTGCTTCAAACTAGTGTCCAGTTCATGACATTGCGAATACTTACGCTCCAATACTTGACGCGATTATTTTGAAAGTCGTAACGGCGCAATACGGGACAGAACAAAATCCTCATTACGCAAATTCACGAATCAAGCGTTCCGCGTCGAGTGTTGACGGCAATATTTTAATTTCGCTCCTGAAATCGCTTGTTCAGTTCACTGGAATAATACAGAAACGTTCGTGTTCGTCCACTTGAAAAATAACGGAGGCACGGCGCGTTTCAAAAGCGGTAATCATTGTTTCCATTATTGCTCGCAGATCGTATTTGCGTCGGACATTTTGAATATTCAGTCTGATTTTCAATTTCGTGTTTCATTTCTCATTATCTCAATTACGGTAGAAAGACATAGGAGAACGATATTATTCTTCGGTTTACTGAAGATTATTGCCGCTAAATAGTAGACAATGCTGATGATAATTGTCAGAGTTATTCTGGTTTGTTTGGTTCCCGTTTGGCGATTTTGACGTAAATTGCGGGCGAAACGTATAAAAATATGAAATTTATAATTTTGGAACGCATTCGTACACGTATATTTCCTAGAAATTAATCATTCATCAGACTGAAGCATCATTCGTTAATAAAAATATGAACAACAGCGGGCGGAAATATCAAAAATGAACGCGCTCATTGAAATGTGGAGTAGAATAGAACTCCAGAAGCGACTCTGACTTGACCCGTAACAGGGTCCGCCATAAAAAGTTGTGAAAGCCAGTCGCGATACAAGAGAAAATTCAACGGCGCGCGTTTAAAACTAATTTCACGGGTGTAATAAACGCGCCATTAAAATGCGGAACAGCACGCGACAATCTTAATTCTGCAAATTGCAAGTAACTCGGTGTTTAGAAAGTGCGCAATTAGAATCAATTAAAAGTATATTATTATATTATATTCATCAACGAAACGATTGTATTAATAGCAGCTGTAAGTTGAATGATAAAACACGTTCTCATTTTATTCCATGAATACGGCAATATAAGAAGGAAATGGAATTATAATAATAACCAAAGCCAAACTTTATTTCGGAACACCGGAGAGAAATAGATCGCCTAATTGGTGGAAATTGACGCCTGGCAATTAGATTGATCGGGACAAATGGAACAACCTTGAAATATCGTCGCCAAAAATACCGCATAACCAACTTGTTAAAGAGAAGTGCGAACAAAAGAACAGAAGAAAAGTTCTTCTTACAAAATTATTGACAAACGCGCACGAACTGTAATAGATGTTTATCAATGAATAATATTTAATCCTATCGTACCATTCCTCCCAGTAATTAATATTTAAACGAACGGATACTCCGCCTCGGAATGTATTCGACAGTTCGCGCAGCACACACGCCGAAACTCTATTTAGATGTAAAATGGCCAACGTGGATAGAAAATGGGCAGGGGAACGATTTCGGCCGAATTATCGGGGAACACATTTTCTTGGCTCAGAAACGTTCAGAGGCTCTTGACCGAGTTGCAAGTAGCCGATTGTTCGGGGTAGAAATGCCAAACGGTTCCCTGAACTTTCTGCAGGAATTTCAAACGTGTTCGGTACACGTCCAATTCTCTCTGACATTCAGTACATGGAGTTCGCCATCGACGTTATCGATAACGGACGAGAAGCTTGGTCCACACCGCAAACTCCATTACTATGGTTAGCCTCCCTAAAATTAACTGCCGAAATTAGCGATCCAAATAGATCCGCATTCCCGCGGGGCACCGCACAAATTTCAAAGCTCGCGCTCTCTCAAGAATTACAACGGATCGATATGATCCTTTGGTCATTTCCATAAGTCCAGGCCCCGGTCTGTGTACCGGCCTAATTTTGCCCTGTTCATTAACGTGACCGTTCGTACCTGCTTTTCTCTACGCCGTACGATTAGATCCCCGTAATTGGCAATGGTTCTATTTGCGCAGTAGCCGAACGTCCTATTCGTTTATGAGTTACGTAGAAGTTGAATTTGGTAATACATTTTGGGATTAAGGTTGGTTTCTACTGTTCCTGATAGCGAAAATTAATTGCTAGCGAGCGTACTCGTAACCCTCTTCGCAAGCTGCATTAGTATTAGAATACTTCACGGACATGTTGAGCATGCGATTGCGAGAAAAGAAAAAGTCGATACAGTGTTTCTGTATGCATGAAGAAAACTATTGAATTCGTAAATTGCATCGTTGAAAGCATTTTTCAGGGAAATCGCGAAATTAAATTAAGCGACAATTACTTTCCATGCAACACCTTTCAATACACAGATCGTGGCACGTAGGACGAAATGAAAAGTAATTAAAATCTTTCAGCAATGTGTAATGGCTTGCACTGGACTCGTGTTTGATCTTATTATTCATCAATGAACGTATAACTCTGTTGCACAATTTTTCGTAAACGAGCAATGAACGCGAACATTAAGTAGATTCCCCTGAACGCGACTTCGAACGTCTAATTGAATCGTTATATACCGTGAACTTTAAGGTGTTTAGCATTGTCCCCATTGAGATTCTATTCCCGGATCTTGAGCTTAATTAATACGATTTTCAGAGGTCGTACGATATTCGACTATCGGTATCTCGTGCCACCCTTCCACAGATAACACCAATCGCAATAACGTACCGCCTGCACCGCAAAATCAATTTCCATGAATATCCTCTGTAGAATCGAGATGAGGAGAAGACGCAAACAGCCCGGGGCGGTGCTTTCTGAGCAACAGTGATCCGAAAACAGACAGGCACTCTGCGTCTGTGCCATTCCTATTACTTTTATCACCTAACAGACGCGGTTTATCGTACGTCAAAGACATACTGTGCGTATGTGTTGCCAAAATATTGTGCTTTCCATGCGATGGCACACACCAGAAGAATATTATCAACGCTTGAAATCGTATTTTTATGAACCCAATTGTAATGCTGCAATGGAATTACCACCATTGTCGAAAACTTCGAACGCAAATTGCAATCTTATAAAATCACTGTCGAAAAGGGGTTATACTTGTCACACTATGAAACAAGACGAATTCGCGTTGGAATTCGTAGTGAATCAACGATTAGATCACGAACATAGTTCGATTGTTTCTAAATATTTCCACCGTGCAAACCGTTTAAGCAAATTCCGCTCAGACAGGGTCGAGCTCGCTAAACCATCGAACACTTCGCGATATCGTCTCGCCGGGATCCCTCACGGTGGGATCCCAACTCCCCTCAGAGAAGTCATTGAAGAATTCCGCCTCGAGTCATTTCCTCGGGAAACAGATCTCGCCGCGCCGTCCTGACACCGTTACGATCGCCATGAATCAAATCCCGAGAGTTTCTCGGGACAACGCATTTTACCTTGTGCCGGGAATTCTGGCGACCGAGGAGTCATCCATGTTCCTGGCCTCGCGACGCTTGAAATTCGCCGAGGGAGAAGTCTCCGTGAAAATCCACCGAATTCGTTGTCAAACTTGCCACCTACGGGCAACGTGTCGATCGATCGGGCAACACGCCTGGAAATATCACGAATCCGCGTCGAGGTGTACCGTGCGCGCGAAGGTGTGCCAACGACACGCGTATCATTCGCACCTTCGGATGTTCACGGGCCGCGATCGAGCCCGGCACTGTCTGCTGCGAACGCTTAACAGTTGTCAAACGCGTTGACAACGACGACAAACATCGCGGCGTCTTCGGTTGTTGACGAAGTCGATATGCCCCTAACGACGGCGCGAAATAACTTGCGAACTGGAAACGTCTGCTCGCGACACCGCGCGACACGTTGAAGCGAGAGAGAGATTTCGACGGGATTCTGTAATACGCGAGTAATAATTTCCATTATTACACGGGACTCTTTATCTTACATTTGTAGTCACGTTTGATTGCGACGGATTGGGACAATCAGATTCGCTATTTGCTCTCTACGATACGTGGGTAATGCACGCTCGGGGCGAACGTTGGATTTCGCTGTTGTTTTTAGAATAAAACGTAATGCTCCCTGATAACGAGGGAATTTTTCGTCGAGTACCATCCGATCGAGCAGTTCAATCGTTGTCGGTCGCACTCGGTTCTCGGGTTCGATATTAATGTTCCTGTCGACGCGATGTAGGCAAGCAGGTAACATTAGTTAAATATATGCGCAATCGATTGGAATATTTATTGAAACGGATATCTGTTACGTTAAACAAGGAGATTGAAATTATCATTGAATAGGGTTGAGAAAAAAACGTAGAAAAGTTACAACGTTTAATAAAATCACGCGGCGTTACCTTCTTTATCTTTTAAATTCCATGGAAACGAACAACGTACGTTCCATAAAATGTAACCGACTCCAACATTTCGTCAAACTTTTGAGCCGAAAATATTCACGCACGAACCTACAAGTGCAACGATGTTCTCATTCGTACAGTGTTCCAGTTTCTACAGGCACGCT
Source organism: Nomada fucata (assembly GCA_948146005.1). NCBI lineage: Eukaryota > Metazoa > Arthropoda > Insecta > Hymenoptera > Apidae > Nomada > Nomada fucata. Next base: position 6,897,643 of record OX411275.1, on the reverse strand, counting down.
GTTTTAACCACACCGGGCATACAAACAATCAACAACGAAAAAAGAAAGGATAACTAGTAATTAATCGTCCGAGCATGCGTGTTTTGTTGGTTGCCGATACGTAACGCGATGGATCCTTTGAACGAACAAAAACCGCAGCAATACCGCGGTTGGCGGTGTTTCCTTTAACCCAGAATTCATCCGCAGACGAAACTAGCAGTTTAGTTATCCACGGCATTCAAACTGGCCGAAGCTCGCGTTACGTGCGCCCGTGTATTCGAGCTTTCCTCTCGAAACTACGCGGGTTTAACCAACTACACCGGTGTCCAATGGAAACGAGTCGCTATTAAGCTCCATCAATTCAACGCTCAAATGTTCGCGATTTCATGACCATGACTTCGCGATCATTCTTGCATATATTGCCGTTCCATTTTCCCATTGGTGCTACCCGTATCCCCGATATACTGAAAAATCCGATATTACCGTCGATGAGCAAGCTCGTGAACTTGTATCGCTTTGCGTCAGAAAAATACTCCTCGCTCTGGGAAAAAATCATCGCAATCGTATTATTGTTTGAATTTGTAGCGGTTTGTTGCATTAATGGCTACCGTACTTGGCACAATTATTAATTCTGTGTTTGTCCAATCTATGACTCTCCCATTTATTTCATTTGATATTTTAATGAAAATGAATAAAAGAAACCTGTCCATTCATAGGAATGAATAACGTTATAAAGACTGTACCGCTGTCATTTACGTCACAAACCCGGACATTTGCTGTTTGTTTCCCGTTTGCTGAAAGTTTACCCGCGCCGGCAGCGGAAAAATCCCATTGTTTTGGATTCCTCGCTACACTCGAGCGTTATCGTATGTACAGTTTTGATAGATTTTTCGAATTTGACGGGTAATGCTCAACGTTCACAATGCACAGGACAGGTCGATCTATTCTCGTTCCTGTCGATAGCGGCGAGACAACACTGGTTCCACGCTAAATCGAACGGGATGCGACAGGTATACGTACGTGTAGTAACAACAACGTGACGGGAATACCAAAATTCCTCTGCCCTGCGAATTCGCCTCTGCCTTAACTGTCTGCGGAGATTCAAGTGGGTACGAGCAATGGCCTGAGGTCCGCCACTGTTTGCGCGAATTCTGCCTCTGTTCTTGCGATAAGACAGAAATAATTGTTAACAGCTCCGCTTTGGAGTTCAGACGCCACGCAATTTTCGACTTGGCGGTTGTATGCCGGGAAAAAAGAATTCACCGAAGACGTATTTGAAAGTCGAATGATTTCTGAGACAGCGTGGCCAAACGTCCGTGGGTTACCATGAATATTTTGTCCTACCATATAATTCGTTTGCTGTCGAATTGTCGTTTCTATGTTAGGAACAAATAACGACCGCACATCTATCTCTGCCTTGCGGCTACGTACAAGCTTGACTCTCCCTCAACGTGTATTTGATTAAATTAGAATCTCGATTCTGAGAATAAATTTTAGAATGAATATTTTCTCGACGAACTTTCGTCTCGCCTTTAATTTCCCCTTACACAGTTTTCACAATGTCGAATTTGTCACCGCTTGAACACGATCGGTCCTTTAATTACCTTTACGTACTGAACGATCAAAACTTGACACACCGAGGCCACATAATCAATTTTAACAAATAACAAACGATCGATCCGTCGCTCGCCTACGCGTTCCAGCGAGTGCAGAAATTTTCAAGTCGAGCGGCCGCATTCGCGCCGGATTAAATGAACCAGCTCCATGTTTGTTTCTCGATCGTTCGTTCAATTCACGCCGGCACCACCGCGTGGCTGTGTAATCCACGAACCGGGCTACGTAGATCCGGGGCTTATCGCTCCAGGATTTCCATTCTGTCTCATTATTAATTTCCATGCGTTAAGCAGCCGGGGCTGGGATTATTTGGCGGCGTACGTTACACCAGACGACGCGACGGAACCGCCGGATTTCCGTGGGGCTCAATTGATTTCGCGATGTAATTATTCTCGAAGGAAACGCGGCGCCGAGTGACGACAATTTTCGACGACTTTTCCGTTTACAGTGCATCGCTGTCGCGCTTTCGCCTCGTTGTTCTATACGCCCTTCCCTTGGATTTTGCCAATATTTCACGAAAGATGGAATTCTCTGAAAGAGAATCGTTTCAGCTTCAGAAACTGACAGGGAACTTTCACTTCGGACAACGAGAATCATTCTTACGCAGACGGATAATCGTGGCTTCGAGGGCTGTTTTTCAAAATGTACCTTTGCTTAAAAAAGAAAAACTCGTTCCTTATATTTGTATAGTATAATAAATAAAAAAGAGCGTCGACGTACGAAACTCGATAATTTATCGCGAAAGCTGTGAGATCCGACGACATCCGTCGTGATAGTACAATGCGTGCACGAAAATCGACAGAAACGCGCAAACAATCACGAAACAGCGAGCACAAGTTTCGTTTCAACTTTCGTTCAACAGTTCCATTCGATATGACTACGAACGAGTATAACAGCGTCACCGTTTCGCCAAGCGGTCGCGACCACGCTTAACCGTCCTCCGAAACGAAAGTTCCGTACACGTATCCCACTTTCGCCGCAACGGTTTTCCACGCGTTTATTCCCCTTTATCTCGCGAAAAAGCACCCAGAAGACACATTGATAAACTCCGGCGTTACTATTTCTTCCGAAAAAACGGCCGTCCCACTTAAAGTCCGACGGAGGTATTACATCCAACTTCTTGCGCCAGCGGGGCCGGCGAATATTTTCGCCGGCGGTCGTAACTTTCGTCTGCTGGGACGAGCTTATTACCGGGAAACGGTATATCCCGTGGAAATAAAAGTTTGCGTTGAACTTCGCGGACACCGATTCCCGTGTCGCTGTCGTTCGTAAGTTCGTTAACAACGTACACCGTCGGACGACGAAGCGTCCCGACGCGTTTGTCCCTCGCGGAACAGACGAAAGAAATTTCCGTGGACGGAACGGGAGCATTTTTCCCACGTGTCGCGACGAAATTGAAATCGCTCGTTCGCGAGAACAGGATCGACGAGCGTCGTCGATTTCTCGCGTGTTTTCTTCCGTCGGCGGTTCGGGTTGTCGCGATCGAGCGTGATATTATCCTCGGTGAATCGACGACGAACGTTCCTGGTGCAACAGCATCCCCCTGTTCCTCGGACTTGGAGAGTTCCGAACGGCCGGATCTCCGACAAATCGTATAATTTGTATGCATGAAGTTGGAGTGTAGACGCGGTGCAATGGGGTTGCTCAAGTCACGGCTTGTCGAGATTTTTGAGAACCAGTCGCATATTTGGTTCAAGCTGGCCGTCGTGGGCTGTCCGCGTAACAAATAAGCTGGCAGACGGTTCAACGTTTCACGATTCTCCCCGAGGTTGTACGTACTAGCTGGAGATCGTGGCAGTGTCATAATCCACGGCTTCGTGTTTCTTTTCGTTGCAGCAGGCGAAGGATGAAACGGGAGTGAAGGATTCTTTGTTAAAACGTGTTCTAATCTGAAATTGAATATCTTCAGGCGCGAGTGTACGCTCTTAAGAATACGATAGCAAAGATTGGTTATCAGTTTCGGTGACAAACAGGCAGGTACACGCACAGAAGCGACGATAACAATAGTAGTAATAATAAAAGAAACGAAAGGCTTTTCTTTATTACTTAGTTTTCTATTATTAAATATGATTCCAGTGCGATTTAATATTACATTCATTTTGAATAACTCAGAATTTTATTGACAGATCCGTCCAAATATTGTCTCTAGATGCAATGAAACCCTATTTTTGGCCCAGATCTCAGATCCGACTAATCTCGTGTTATTAATTTATAATTTCCTTCCAAATATCCTCGCTATTAAACGTTCCAGATATTGATATAGGATCTTAACGTGACTAAGTATCTATACTGAAACCAGTTTCTAATGCCAACTGAAGTCCGTCGACTTATTCACCGCAACCTGTTCCCATAAATTCTTTATCAATCATAAGTAATGAAATCTTCATTCCTGGAAAGTTACGCTTCACCCCCTTACGAAATATTCGCAAGTCTCCCCATAGATGCGATCATCTGTACACAAACGTGCAGCGTACGAAACAAAATCCCCGTTTCCCATCAATAACGAAACGCGAGAGATCTACGGAACAACGAAGGCCGCGACGATTTCGCGTATTGCCGGATGCATATTTTAATCCGGCTTTCTTTTAACGTCCTCGTTTTCCATTGATACTACTCGGACGAAATTACGAACCTTCGTTCGTCCCGTTTCGGCGAACATTTTACCACCGTTCCCTTTTCGCGGTCACCAGTCGCGCAGGCGTCTGAATTATAAGGTTTCACGCTTATCACAGTGACGTTCCTCCAATCCTCCCACGCTTCGCGAACGCTGTATTTAGAGCCAAGCCGAATCCACTTAAAGCGGGCGCATTCTACTGGGCCGATGCGGGAAAGCAGTTGAACGCCGGTTTTCCATTTTCAGACAGCGGCACCATTGTGCCGCGATGAATGTCGCCGGTGAATTAGTCCGCGAGCGACAAGAAGCTCGAACGAAGTTACGAACGTTGTAATTGGAACGAGTTTATCCCCGGCGCCGTGGAAACTTTATAGGCTATCGCGATACGGTAACACCGGTGACGCGGGATGAAAAGAGAAAAAAAAAGAAAGATAGAAAAGGGACGAAAGAATTGATCGCACGGGGCTCACCCGCGACGAACGTTTTAATTTCACGCGGGATCCGCTGAAAATCCTCGCGATCCTGTGTGTAATTTGAAACGATCGATACGCGTCGCCTGGCAAATAAAGAAGCGGCATTCACCGGGATTAGAATCTGTTGGATATCTGGATTCGCCCCCGCTAGCTTTACCGACGGTGGACGTTGAGATCCGCTACGTTTCGGGAAAACTTGATATTCCGTTCCGGATCGGGGACCGCGCGTTTATTCAAAATTACTCCGGAATCTTTCACGTTCGTTATCACGCAACTTCTTGGCATTTCAATTCGAACGATATTATGTTCGGAACTTTCAGTCGCCTGGCACTTTTCGATAGATTAACGCCCTCTTTGACGACCTCAAAAGTCGGTGGACTACCTCTTTGGCGTGTTGTGAAACTGATTTGCAATAGTGAGTGTTATAATATTAGCTCTTCAGATATTTTTGTTCGATACTCGAAACTGCTGTATCTTTCACCTGTTTCGAGCATTTTAAACATTTCACGGTAAAGCGTACAATGAGGAGTCGCTATTGTCCACAGTCTTGTCCACAGTCTTGTCCACATCTTTCACGCATCCTCGCTGCCGTCGCGTCGCGCCTCTTCGAGCAATAATATCCCACTGAAAAAATAAACGACGAACCAAGGAACGAACGAAAAATTGTTTCGCCGCGACATTGAAATTAAGGAGCAAGCGGACCGTTCGTCGAGCCACCCTCGAGGGGCGAATTTCCTCGTGAAATTCGCCGGGTCCACCAATCAGCGGCGCGAATTTGCACGCTCGCGAAGGGCGAAACGCAGCGAACCGCCAGCGAGTTCCGAGATACGTGTGTAACTTTTGGAGAACGTTGCTGGCAGCGTCAGTGCACGCAACTCCGCGCAAGATGAGTCGTATCGCGATGCTCGAAACCGCTTGGCTGCCGCCGTGACACGGCTGGCACACGAAGAAAGTAGGACGGTGAGCAGCGTTAAAAGAGAAAGGAGTGGAGACGAACGCGCGGTTACAGAACAGGGAGAAGAGGAAAGTGGACAGAACGGGGCTGGATGCGGCAGAACGATAATCCGTCGCGCGGAAAAGAGCGAGCGAAATGAAACGGGTGGAGGAAAGGATGAGAAATGGTGGGGCAACGGTAACGATAAGAGTACAGAATAACAGATAACAATTATGTAATATCATTCGCTGAACTGATAATGAGTAAGTATAGAAGGGAAAACATTCTTAGGAAAGGCGGGTCGTAATACTGAATTTGCATTTCCAGAGACCGTCGCGATTTTCCACGGCTGCAATGCGCGTACAACAATATTCATTGTAATAAAACTGCAAGAATTGAAAAAGTAACAATTGTAAATAGTGGGAACGCATGTTTTTTTATTGAACTTATAATTAGTGAGTGCAGACAGAATATTCTTAGTCAGAGATAAAGGTGATTTTCTACGATTATAATTGCAATACGATGGACTGCGGCTGTCGCTTAGCGAATATATTTTTGAGAATCAATATTATCTTGCCGCAGTGTATACCTTTCAGTATCTAGCAACGATGATAGATTCGTTATTGAGCAATTTGAGCCACACAACTGTTTGGCGAATGGCAGTGTTCACTGATCATTGTTACGAATGATTCATACTCCGATATCGAAGCAAGGTTAATTGCAACCGTTCCGATGTATTTATACCCCGAATAAACTTTCCGCGATTAGTGCACCAGGAAGTGTTCATTCTGCTGTATGCGATTATTTTAGGAAGTTCATTCGATCGATCGAAAATCATCTTTATAAAATTTACGATGCCAATAATGGAAGAAGCAAAAAGAAATATAGTTGCGAGATATTGTTATCAGAGGATACATGTAAAACATGAATACACATATATCTATTAGTAAAGGAGACATTGAATTATTGAACAGTATACTAGCTGCAGAAGTTTCTAATAAAAGTCGTTGCAGCTCTCTTGAACTTCTGCTAAAGGATTGCAGGGCAATAAGGGAAGAATCAAATTGTATTCAAAGCCAAGGAAGCACTAAAAAAAGGATTACCCCCGAAGAACACGGGGGTTGAAGTTGGAAGACGTCTTGCGACGCTGCGAGCAAATGGTTAAGTAGGACGAGAAGTGAAAGGGGGTGAGTTGCGAGGGGCGGTTCAGAAATAAGTGGACAAGTAAGAGGAAATTAATTACAACTACAACGTCAACGAGGGGCCCGGAACAATTGTCAGCGAAGACGAACGTCAACATCATTTTTCACCGTTTTTTTTTTTTTTTTTTTTTTTACGTCTTACGGTAGACGGAAGTTGCGTAATGACAATTTACATTTTTCAACGGAACAAGGGTGAAGCAACTTCGAGTGTTTCACTGAACGAAACGTAATGGAATTTATGATTTCTTTCACACGGTACTGTTTTATTCCGACGTATGTAGTTCCCTTATATCTGCGTTAACGTTTGGATGGTTGTTTTAGTCTCGAGCGTTTGACAAACTTCGTTCCGCTTCTTTCGCCTCTCCATCATTCTGACCGCATTTTCCTTTTTGTCTCGGGGAGCATCAAACACATTTCTGACAACTTTTCCTGGCGAGTCATCGTTATCGTAAAAATAAAACAGCGACAACAACGCCGAACTTCTGTCACGCGAAAGTATATTTTAGATATTATTCGCAGTACTTTTTTTTTTATATTATTCAGTTATTTCGTGCGCAGAACACGCATGGCCCAGCGCATTTGCGATCGAGTATTGATTTCGAGCGTTGCATTTCGAGAGATAACATATTCGCCGTACGTTACAATAAAATGCATGCGCAAACACGAACTCAGCATGCGACACAATAAATGCAAGCGAACGATCAAACACTGGGCAGGCTTCCTTTCTGACCTATCATTCTTATTAATTGCTGCCGCTTACCAAACGAATGAAAAGCAACTGCTTTCGAATATTCGTTCACAGCGCGCAACTATACTTATCTGAAAATTATCTGCCCCGTCATACACTTCTGATAACGTAATACACACCTCATTGGCCAATAACGATTTTAATAACGCCGTATCTGGCTTGACCGTTTACATCAACTCCCGAAGACGACGCATCGAACGACAAAATATAATTTTCCTAATTGCAACTGCGCATTGTAACAAACAAGAGTTAAATCAATTCTCCCAATCGATCCCCATCGTCGATACAACCCGACCAATACAATTCGACCCGTCCTCCGACCAAACTTTCACCCCAATTATTCAACGGACTACGTTAACGTTACACGAATGCCGCTAACGATGCCCTCCCCCCTCGCAGGATTCTCACCTTCGCGCACAGCCACGTCGACCTGCCCCGAAGGCGAAATCACAAAGTGACCCGGATAGAGACGAGCGAGCGGCTTACGCGAGACGCGGCGTGGCTCGTCGTCGGACAGTTGCCGACGATACCGCAGGCAGGAGGCAAAGAAAGAATCGCGCCCGGTTCGTGGAAAGGAGAACCGGAATCGTAGAAGGTTTCGTCCCGATGACGAAGCCACGACCGGTGGCCGCGCGACGTCGGAAGGTCGACGCTGGAGAACCGCGCCGCAGAACAACGACGAGGAACGCGACCCGTCGCGACGTCGCTGGGTCCGACGGTGGAAGAGAAAAATCCGGCCGAGGGGGTGGAAGTCTTTCGTCGGGGAAAATTGAGACAGACGGGGCGAGAGGGGAAAAGGAAATGTACGGACAGGGAGGTCGAGTTAAAGTTGGAAGAGGAGACGGACGAAGAGCGATAGAGGTGCGAGATAGGGAGAGTTGCGAGCGAAAGAGAGAGGGAACGAGACCGAGGCAGAGACCTACATATTCCACGGGGCCAATGAGACGGCGCAATGTGGCGGCACGGTGCTCTTGTCCTTTTCCGACGCGTTCGCTTGCCTCCCGAACGGAGTACAGTGCAAACGGCCGGCCGTGGGAGTGGGAAACGAAGGTAGCTCGGCGGTGTAGAGAGCTACCCCAATTCAGTTGCTCACGAGCATTCGCAGGCGAACGAAGGAATCATGGCTGTCCGTTCCGTGAAAAACAACGCGGGTGTCGTGCTTGCGACGTGCCGTACGGTGCTTTTCGTGTTCGCCACCGTTCTCGTTCTGGCCGGGGCCGATCAGGCGCAGGGGCTGAAGGTCGAGAAGCTTTACGTGCCGGAAGTATGCGACGCTAAGTCGAAGATCGGTGACCAGCTGACGATGCACTATACCGGCACGCTGCTCGATGGCACCAAGTTCGACTCAAGGTCAGTGGCACTTTACCAGCGATACTTAAATGACGGGGAATGAAGACTTTCGTGCTGTTCTCGGGGCGACGGAATGCTAGCTCTCACTGTTTGCTTCGATTGGATTTTTTGCCGTCTTTTTTTTTTGTAAGCGGCGGATTCTTGTTGACGCGCTGTTGGGTGTACACGTGTTCGCCGTTCCGATTATGCTTCGGGCGATTAGTTTTTTCTTGTTCGCGGAGGTTACTCGTCGGACGATCGAAAGATCGCTTTCAACTGGCGAGCAGGCACGAGGCTGCGCCTCGGTGGAACAGTTTCTGGTTCTCGGTAGTAGAAACGGCGAACTTACGACCGGGATCCAGATGTCGGGCTGCCGCGTAGGTTTCGATGATGTCAGCGATGACGCGATACTCCCGCGACGGATTAGAGACAATTGTTGCTGTCCGTAATGAACAGCGTTTTGTGTGACTCGAACGTCTTTGCGGTTAAGACGAATTTCTTTTAGGAGCTGCAGCGTGCTGCTTCGTGGAATTGTTGGAACGGAGTAGTTGACGACGCAGAGATCTCGTTGAGACACGTTAATCGACGCAGATGTTTCGATGTCGTACGGAAAGATCGATCTTACTGTATCGAGTTTTATCTGGGACCGTTTCCAGTGAATCAACGTATCGTCAACTTTCCCCGCGGATTCTAAAATTACGTCAGCCTTACTTTCGAGAACCTTCCGGTTTCCTGTGACCCGCGGCGGCGCGTATAACGCTCCAGCAGTTATCGTATCAGAGCTCGATTCGAGGCTACCTTTTAGTTTCGAATTACTGACGTTCGAAGTACATATAGTACTACGTATGGATCACAATATTTGTATCAACCGGTATCGCGTAATCGCGTTAATGGACGTTATACGCATGCAGCGTTTCAATGTTGCGCCCGTTCTCCTTTCCTCCTCGCAGCAATTTTCAACTGCCATACAGAATTATTCTACGGCCCGCTCCGTTAGTAATTAACATCCGACAGAAAGTGTGCGCCACGCGGCAAGACGCTTATCCCGTCGAATGTGTTACGAGAGCCACGTATTTCCATCGGTAACCGTCTATTAAATTGTCCAAAATGTACACGGGGCATGAAACGCGAGCCCCGCACGAAAATAATTAGCTCGGCCCGATAGAATCGAGCCTGCCACTCGTGTGCCATATCCTCAAGCAGATATTACACGGCAGCGATGTCACGTAGCACAGGCGTCTCGAATAACTTACAGTTGAAACGCTCCTAAGTCTAAAGCATTCCGCGCGACGTGACTTCAGCTCGCCTTGGTCCAACGGAAGGGGGAAAAAAAAAGAGAAAAAAAAGGAGAAAAATTCCACCGCGTCGATCGATTCGCCCAGAAATTCGATTCGCTCCTCGACCCGCCGGTATATTTATACACGCGAGGGAATTAGGAAACGTTTGTTCGGGCGTAATTACTGATTGGGATTCGTAGCTGTCGGTCGATGGAATCGTTCGACTGGCGATCAAACTTCGCCCGTGTACGTAGCCGGCAATGTTGTCAACGTTGCCCGCTGTGTATTCGCCGAATCGTTTAGAGGAAAGGCTTAATATCGACGATTCGTTCGAAACGGGGAGACGTGCTCACGCACGATTGGACCACATAATCTGCCAACGCGGCCGGTTTTTGCGTGGCACGCGTAAACATCCGACCCGACAGCTGATAATCGTACGAAATATGTATTTTTAATCCGCGCTGATTATTATTTGGGTCGCGTACCGCGACGGTGTTAGTCACAATAATTTCCCTCGAAAATTGAACACCGTTATCGACGATTATTTAAACTACTCGCCGGTAAACACTTGGTTAATATTATTCCACGCGTTACGTTCCGTGCCCGAAAGGGTTCGTCTCGTTCGCAACAACGAGTGAATAAATAAATATTCTGGAAATTCTAGACCGCGTTTGCATACGCGCGCCGCACGAAAACACATTCCACGTGAACGTTAATTAAATGTACTGCTTTGACAATGTAGCCCCCTAACGTCGCAACGGGACCAGTCGCTGTACAATAATGTGTACGTTCTCATTTTTCATTAAACACAGCAGGCATACCGCGCGAAGAGCGACGGGGTCAATTCCTCTGCAAGGGCGCGCTCCCGTGATTGCGTTTGTATGACGTTAAACGGACGCTTTATCACCGCTTGGAATAAAATCGTGTCTCTGTACATCGATAACGAGATATGTATCTCGATTAGAATGGGAGATAGCGCGTGTGCGACACTGGAAATCGCGTTGGAAATCAGATTTGACAGGTGGTTTACTTACGTGCTCTGCGGTCCGTTCGATGAAGTCGCCCGCAGGATTAATTGCTTCTCCACCGAAAGGTGACAAACTTGTCCTGCAGTCGATTGATCGATGGCAATTTTGCGAGAGATGACGTCCGCGAGCAAAATCGGTATTTCTACCGAGCGCGACAGAAATACGAATTTTCCCCTTTTTTTTTTCTCTTTTTTTTTTAAGACAAAACGACCGAAAAGATTTTCGTTCGTCGAGCGAAACCGACGGCCGTTCTCTTTGGTTAACGCAGTCGATAACTGTTCCGATAGTCGACTCTAACCCGTGTAAACAAGACCTGCTATCGTGCCTACCGTAGACCTTTATGCCTGATAAATGAAATAATCGCGGTTTCGTTGGCTGGTGTCGTGAGGATTATCGTGCGGCCGTTTACGCCGGCGAAATTATTAATATCCCGGATTGGCCTTAAAATGTCGCTGAAAAAGAAATTTGTATTCTGAAATCTTTTGTTCGTTCCTTCTTATATAGAAATTGATGTCAACTATTCCTGCCACGAATTCGCGAATTTATGAATATCAAGAACGCGTAGACGGTACAGCGAGATCCGTATCGATTTATGTTTGAGTAATTATTGCATAATGTTCTGTTATTACGAATAATAGGGATCGCAAGTTTTGCAACGGAGACCAGCCACTGTTAACGTACGTTAATGACGTCGCCATCTTGCAATTATAACAGGTATTTGCCGGTGAAGTGACGGAAATAATTATATGTAAATCGTTTCAATGCCGTACGCATGCAATTATAGAATAATAATTGAAAAAAGAACATACAAGAGTAGCGGACGTTTTAATCTGTTACTGGCCGTGAGTTATTCTCGTGCCTCAGTAGTGTCGATAAGAGACGAAGTGCACCGATTTTACTAACGGTTTCTGTTGAATATGCGCGTAGCAATAACAATTAACAAATGTTCTATCGTGATTACAAGTTAAAGATAAAAGCTCCATTATCACGATCGTAATACGCATAATAGATCGTTATAAATTAAAAAAACATAAACGCGATTACAATTGCAAGACTAACTCGACCCAGTTACCCCCCCCGGTATATTAACTGTACCTAGTTTTTTTTTCACTAGTTGATGACTCCATCAACAAGTTGCTCAATATCTTCAAAGATACATCAGAAAGCTTGATTTTTCCATAGATTAAGCCTGCCATAGAAAGCGTGCATCATCGAGTAGCTCTTTGTGATTCAAATTCGATATTACGAGCGAAGGCTAACGAGGATCAAACCCTTTGAACCCCCGATATGCTGCAAAATTGTATCGCTTCCGGATAAATGTCATTGCGCGGTTGGCTCCTGCCACGTTGTCGCGTGCATTTTGCTAAATTCCAAATCATCAATATTCAGAAATGTCCGCGTTTCATTCTTGCTGCGAGGTATAATCGCTCCACCTGATACACTCGTCATTCTTCTTTGCCGATTTCGTCGAACTCGTTCTCGCGTATGCCTGAAATGAAATGCGACAGAAATTATAGGAGCAGAAATCGTTTTACCACGCGAAAAATGTTTCCTTCGCACGCGGATACTTTTAACGCGCGACGTACCGCGGTTGAACATTTTCTTCCGAAGCAACTTCTTTCTCCCTAACGATGTTACAATTTCCAGCTGGCATTTTTCCTGCCGTTCTCCGTAATTAAGAGCGGATAGCGGATTACGTTTACGATCTCCTGTCTCATTAGTATCCGTATTGAGAGTCGGATTTATTGCTCGATCGTAACAGTGAACCGTTTGCTCGTTGAACCTCGCCATGTGTATATTAATTCTTCGCGATTGTGTTTTCTGGAAATTAATACAATTATTCGCGTTTTATTTCCTTTTGCACCGACATTCGACTAGGATGGTCACGTCGCCGTGTCTAAATTGTTTCGTGGAGCCGTTACTCGTACCGTTAATCTTGGAGTCGGCAGGCTGTGCTGGGAAAAGTTAATGCCACGTTTTGGGGTCACGAGTCGCGATGAACTATCGTACTGCACATGGTGCCATGAATGTAACGCGAGGTCTTGATTACGAGACTTTTACGAAGAAGCCCTCGTCTTAATATTGGAATAGTTTCGGGAATAAAATTGCACTCCTTTGAAAACTACAGCGGTATACTTCAATTAATTGTCGTTTCAGTTTTTCCAATTTATATATGTATGTATAAACATAGCTTTTGCGATCATGGTGTTAATTAAATGCACATCCGTATGGCTTGGAATCCTAAAACCACAATGATTGATCGTTTAAATGTATACGCAATATCCATACTTTCTTTTGAAGAACCAAAAAGAAATCAACCATTCAATACGGAGTTTCATTCAATTGAATTTCGAATAAAATATCTCCGATGAGATCCACCGAAACGGGAAACTTACAAATGTTTTCCAAGCATGCTGTGCTTTAAAGCGATTTCACAGGCGAATTGCGCTTGCATCGTGCGATAAATGCACGCCATGATAGACTTTTAAAGCTTTCTACTATGTAATTTACTGAAAGATGCAAAGAGCGAAAAGAGAGAGAAAGGAATGTAGTGTAGCGTTTAAATTCGAATGTCTGGACCGTTTCGATTTTCGACGTCCTGTCGCATTCGTATACGAACGTTCGATACATAATAGTCATTTTTTTTGCCGCCGTAGTCTCATTAAAACAAAATCTCGGTTCGCGATACGTTTGCTCGGAACACACGCGAAATCCGTTCGCTTTTTGGTCGCTGATTAATTTATCCGGTCGGTGGATTGTTGAACAAACAATGTTGCTAACCGGCCAGGAAAAATTGTTCCTGCGTTTTATCACATTTTCACTGCAGTTTCATTCTGTCGACATTCTGCTTATATCCACGCGTAAACAACGGCTCGACCATTAACCAGAAACAAAAGAATCGACTGGAAAAGAATATAAAGCGGTTCTGTATACATACAGCGGGCGAAAAATGTTGAAAGCCAAAAATTATTTTAATGTGTAATAGATGCGTTTCAGATGCATGTGTATTGTTTTCGGAGTACATAATTGTCTTCGAACCGATGTATTGATGACACCAAAGTAATGAAGTTGGAAGTGAAACTGATGCACTGCATGAAAACTTGTTTGGCCCACTATACGCGGCGATACTAGAAGCATCGTGACTAACAATTAGCGATGAAACAAAATATTACAATAGAAACGAGATATAGTAGGCTATGGTTATCAATCTCCCATTTCGGAGAATTAAATAATCGTCTTGAATGTTCAGTATCTGTTTGATGCTAAATATTTGACGTCGATCGAATAATTTGCACTGCATTCTTTTTTCTTCGTCGATCGATTGATCGATCGATTAATTTATTTTGGTTAATATTCGTTATACGTCGCGGACAATTTTAATATTAAACACAAAATGGGTTTCAATAGACATATCGAACCACACGAATCGTAAGAAACAATCTTATCAATCGCCAATAATATTCGTAAAATTGACAGCTGGTCGAATCGTAATATTCAAATATCGTTGCCATAAAACATCGCTTGTCAGCGCTGCTTTCTAGCCATGTAGCGCATATGTGCAGCCGTAAAATCGTGCAAGCTATTTTCTGCCTTGTTAATTCCGTAATTACGCGTGTCGATTAAACTTCCTTTTTGGAAGCAACGTTCGCTAAGCGAAATTGCCACCCCCCCCCCCACCAACGAAACGTTTTGACATGGTCAGTGATTAAACTTCAGCTTTTCAAACCTCCAGCGACAAATACCTTTATTCCGTAGTATTTCGTAGTTCTGCGGGAAGTTAATTGGGAATGGATTGAAGTTTTAACAGCCAAGCACCGCTATTAAAATGTCTAGGCATTGCAGTGATATTCGTTGCACGGATATATTGCGCGTGGCATAAGCAAGGAAGAATATAAATTCGGCAATAACTTTCCAACATCCTGGAATGGTGAACAAAAGTATCTCGTGTTACCACGATCGATATTAAAATAGAATTTCAATTGGAAATAACATTAAGCTTACAAATTTCTTAGCTTCCTGTGCCACAGGTATCGCGAATCAAGTCCACTCTTGCCTTTACGATTTCGCCGAATCGTTTTTACCTGCCTCCCCGCATATCTAACGATTCCAAAAGATATCCATCGCGTCCCTGCAGCAAAAATGCTTCGGGTAAAAAGCAGGGCGCACGCGGCGCCGTTCTTCGCCAGGTCTTCCTGCATCCTCGTCGAAAAGAAATCACAATTCCTCCGTTTCTGCTCGGTAATACAAAAGAAGTAAGCAAGCAAACTACGCTCTATCGCGATGACCAAAGCAAATCCCAACACTTTCGTCCCCCATCGATTGCCACTCATCCCATCCCCCCCTTTCTCTCTCGGCCATTCAATAAAATCTCGCCCCCTTTCTCTCAACACCTCTCTCTCTCTCTCTCTCTGCCATTCACCTCGAACAGCTGTTTATCACGCCGCGTTCAGATGTCGCGCTCCATGTCCACCAGCGCCCCGTACAATTCCTTCGTTCGCGATTCGAGTTCCTGTTACGGCTACGAACTTTCCCTGGAAAGTCCGCCATTTTCAAAGCAAATCTTCGGTCGGGTCGGTTTTTGTCCCGCGAATATTCCACTCTGTGACGACGCTTTAATGCACTCTGCAACCGCCAGGCTGTTCTACCCTTCCGCCTTGACACGTCCGCTCGTTTATCTCGTCCACCCTTTCACGCTCGTCGCGTGTATCTCGCGACCGCGCGACTCGCATCCAACGATACACACTCTGCCGAAGGCGTTCCGAATCGACGCGCGGCGAGCGGAATCCGTGAATGTCGTCGTCGGCTGCGGAAATAAAGGGAGACACGCGGCGCATTGGTCGTCGAGGGAAAAAGCACGGAATCCGTGGCGGCCCGCTGGATTGCTCGAGTGCTGTTCAACCGACTAGCAGACGCTTAGCCGACGTTCCAGCTTCACGAGGCTGTTGTTAAACGGCCGACGAAGACGATATTGAGGGACGCGAAGGACGCGAATGTCGCGTTTCCGACCGCGACGATGACAATCCTGATACGATTTGGTCAATGTTGATTGCAACACTTAACGATTTATTGATTGCCTTCGACGACGCGGCGTTCAGGCGCAGATAAAAGTCGTTTACGGGGCGAAACGGGAATACATGCGTTGAATCGTAACTCTGCGATATCTTCGCCGGTGTTAAAGATACGCTCATAATGACTAGGAACTGTTTTAATGAGCGAAACTTGAAATGAGTTACTGTTACGTTTAGAGAAAGTTTCGCTATCTTGCATTGTTCGGTTAATTAGGCGGATTTAACGACAGTGCGTGCGATAGATATAAATAGCAACTAATTTTTTTTTTACTGTTACTTCCTCGGTTAATGGGTACGTGTTTAATATACAAAATACTGTAGGAGACTTGAATTGCCAGTGAATATTTCAAATATACAAAAACTGTACGAGGCCCATTATAAAAATAAGAAAAAATAGAATTCTAATTAATTCGTTGAATTCGTGAAATCGATCCTGAGGTTCCTTACGAAAATAGAAAAATAAAAACGCTGTCCAATGCCACGTCCCTGTTCATATTTGGACCGTTTATTTTGAAAGTGTTGTAAGTCCATTCTTTTTCATAAATGAGATATCACATAATTAGTGTAAACTTTTTATTTATGACCACTAAGAAAAAAAAGCAAAAAATGGACTTTCCATTTCTCACGAACAGGCACCGCAGCTTCGCAAATTTCACCTCAGAATTATCGAACCTGGACGTCCTGCCATTTTCCCCAATCTCACGACGAACGCTGCACCACGAAGGCAGCACATACGCCGAAAAGGGCGCACGACGATGCCCGTTCCCGAACTGCTTCAATCCAATTGTGCACCGAAATGCATAATTGTGTCCAGCTTATTTAATCGCATTCGCCGCGGCATTTGCTGTGTCCCCGTGCTGACGCATCGAATACTGCCAGATTTTACACAGCGACCACGTTTTCGAGTACGATTTCGAGTACAGCGAAAACGGGGGAACGTAGAACGCTGCTGGACCGGACGTCCAGAAACGACCGGGAGTTGTCCGCTTCCTAGTCGAGATTGCAACGGACGCGATGGACCTTATCTTCTCGTTTTGTTCGTCGCGACGTGATTACATCTTCGGCGAGTCTGCACAGTGCAATCTGCAACGCAGACCACGGGAGGACTGCCGGCTCGATCGGCTTTGCTTTCACTTTCTATCGTTCCGTTCGACGCGGAAAGCCTGCAGTTTCTAATGTACTCGAAGGATAATTCGCACGCATATGTGCGCATACATGTATAGAGTTCACGCGTGACGTAGAATATAAGTTTAATGGGTGAATACATTGCGGTCGTCTACACGTTTCTGCGTGTCGTAGCTTGGAAAACCGTCGATCATTGGCGAAAATTTTGCATTAACAAATTTTTGGCATCTTTGCTAAGCTAGCAATAAATTTTGCTTCAGAAGAAAAATTCTCTCAGGATTTCAATGTAATACAGGAAATAAATACATTCAAACTTCAACTCGAACGGTCTCTGTCAGGTGTTCACGGCAACGTTAAAGTAGAATTCAAATTGCACGAAACTGTCATCGAAATTGGACATTCACACTTTTCTGTTGCCCCTTACACGCGATCCAGATCTTCTACGGCGAACAAAGTCTCGAAAGCACCCAGATTTTCGTTCCCCTTAGAAGACAGATGATCCATAAATTCGTTCAGCACAATCGCGAGGAACAACAGGCCCGAACGAGTTTCTTCGTCGCCATCGTTTCCCCGTACAAAACGGTCCCGCTGCTTCGTCCGTCCTGTACCCAACGCATTCTAATTCACCGAGAACTAATCGTCCCGGGCCAGTCAGTTAACCGCTTTCACAATATTTCTCCAACCAATTCTAACCGCGCCCCACGATCCCGCAACTCGATCGAAAGCTGCGCCAGCCTCGCAGATGTACCTACGTAGCCGATTATTTGCTTGCGTTCCGTGGACACGTGACCCGGGGCAGGGGTTTAAACGCGTCCACCAAGTGAAAATGTGCGACGGGACGGGACGGCGCGTAACGAAGGGTAATCGGGGCGGATATTAACGGGGGAATCCGAAGCTTATTCCGTTACGCAACGCGCATTAGCCGATTTTATCGTGCACGGTTATCGGCCACGATTAGACAAACCGATTCTATCCGATTCTATCGCGGATAGACGAACGGTGAATAGAGCGCGGCTGGCCCGGCCCGCCGTTCTATCGGGGACAACTTGCTCTAGTAATTGGCGAGTCGTGAATCATAGAAATTCAGCGGTGATCGACGAAGGTTGTGAACAACGCTTGGAAATGGGTCGTATCAATTTTGCGTAGCCCGGACCGACGGGCTGATCGAGTTGGCCGGTTGTTAGCGGCGTCGCTTGTTCGGCGACGAGTATAACGAGGGTCGCGGCGATAGAAAATTAACGAAGCGTGCCTCGAATAATTGCCGAAGGGATGCTCGCCAATGGCGGCCGGTCTTAGGGCTAAGAGTTTCCGGGATTTCGAGCAAAGGGTTCGCGCATTTTCCGCGAGAACGAGTATTAGTTTTCGTTGTTCGACGTCCGCGTTGAATGCACTTTTCGAATGGCTCGCGTGGATTCCGTTACGGTTTGCGTAAGAGCTGTTCGTCGAGATGAAAGACAGGTCCCAGCGACGGGATCGTTTCGTCTGTAAGAGTCTAAGATATACGAAATGCAATGTCTGATACGCGACGATGCATCGCGAACGAGTGCGATCGCGCATCGCTTTGAGGCCGCACTCGAGTCGTGGAATTTCATTTGCGAACAATTTGTACCGCGTGCGTGATAACGTTATCGGTAAGCTAGCAGCGAGTCAACGTCTATAGTCTCGACCGATAACAATTATTTTTGCATGGGTTACGCGGACAATATATCGTAACATAAACGGAGCGGATCAACATTATGAAATCGTATATGATATTATCGGGACTAGGAATACATATGTAAGACACAGATATTAAAGGAAATCGCTAAATTCGCCTACGGTTACAGGAATATCTATTTCTATGCTAATACAACGGTATGGGTGCAATCAGTCCGCTCTAGTCGATCGTTTCCCAAAGAGTGCCTCGTCGTTGCGTTCTTGCGCCCCCGGTCCCACGACGCAGTACCTTCAGGGGTCTGGTTTACGTCCCCCCAATGTTCACGGGCCCCGCTCGTCTATCGGCCTCGTGGCGACATTTTCCAGACGAATATGCGAGGCGCTCCAAAGCCTCGGGTTTTCTTACACACATACGTCCAGCGTTTCGCTGTTCTCGCCGTCTCGTAGAAGGGAACAGTTTTCGTCGTGGAAGTTCGTCATCGCTCGCCCAGCCATACGAATCGATAGACAAGAATAAAAGTCACCTTTCCCTCGACCTGCGATTTCTGTTTCACGGTGTAATTGATATTGTGCACAAGCGAGCCCCTACACGCGTCGCACGACCTATTTGCCCAGCAGGTGGCTGTAATGACAAAAGTTTCCAGCGATCCACGCCTCAACTTTCCGCAAAAACTGAGTGTTCTTTGTCGTTCCGTCAATCTAGCTACGAGTGTTCATTAAATATACCGTGAAAACACCGATGTCGGTTTAAACGGCTGAAAGATAAACGTCACGAGGTGCGACGAGAACTCAACAGTTGTTAAGTATTCTCGCGTTCCAGCTCTTCCTGCGCTCCTTTTCCATTACTATCGCGACGTTCCGATAATAATTGCGCAGCTACCGTGTCGCGTCGCGACTCCGCGCAACCGCGGGCCCCGGTAACGCTCCTCGGATTATTACAGGTGTAATGGACATAACGAATGAACAGAATAATGGTTCGCGCGATGAAAGTTTTATCGGGCCGCTCGTGAACGGCGAGGGGCCCTTGTTAGGTCGGATTTTACGTCAGCACCGAATTGTAATTGCGCGAAGACAAGTGTCGAGTTTCACTGAATTCGAGTCGGCATTAAGTAATATAATTCTAACGGATTTAACTACCCTCGAGTCGGCGAGGCGACTTACGCTGCTCGGTCTCGAAATAAATTAAACGGAACTTCTCGCCCAAATAACTTGCACGATCAACCAACCGACCGTGTTCTCGCTTCCAAGGGAACGAACAGCGAAGAGTTTAAGAACTCCGCACCGGCCAATTCGTCGACGTCGCTCGCCGCCCAAAAGTTTCATAAATAATAATTCGCTGGCGTTGGCGCAGCGCTCGCCGCGCTCCACGCTTAATGCAAACGCGTCGCGACGCCTCGCCCCGGACCAGACACTGGCCGGGCAATTGTTAATTCAAACAGTTTACTTAAATTATGAATTCCATTCTACGCCCGCGGCCGTTTCTATTTCGCGGCCGTTGCTAATAATTGCGACTGGCAACCGGGCCTCGGCTCTCTATCCTTCCGGGAAAGTCGAAGTTTCCGGAAACGGCGTGCCGGTGCGCGTTTTAGTTAAACACACGAGATATGTAACAGAGGATGCGGCGGTGGCGGCCAAATTAATGCGGGATACGTCTGTTCTCTGCGGCTGAGCTGTCTCTCAAGTGCACGCTCGACGAGTACAATCGTTCGTGTAAAATACGCAGGTACCGCAGGTACGCGAAACAGCCGAAGCAGACAGTCGGACAGACTGTGGATTCCGCCTGATGCCGGTTGCGCGCCGCGGCGAAATTAGATTGTCAGAGGCGAATCGATTATTGACCGTATCCTAGTTTCCGCGACGCGTCGTCACTTTTGGCTGACTGTCCATCAGTTCTGTTCGAGGTGCCGCGTGAAATTTTTAGGAGCTGCGGCTTATCTTTCCACGCTGTCCCTTCAATCTTTTCGAGCGGCACGTTTTCGACGATACCACGAAACCGGATTCGCGTAGGTACGCTGTGACGCGCGAATTGTACGCGATGCAGAATTACAATTTTCTGCAATTCCTGTTAAGTTCGGTTAAGTCCGATGTGTAAGACGATCGATGGAACAATTATGACGGTGTCGCGTAAATTATGTCAAACGTTCTTCAACCGTTTCTGAACTGCGCAATCGTTCGGGTGATTTTTTGGAGCGTCTGTTGGGAAAATTGAATCCGAAAAGGAAAGCAATATCGACGCTAACTGAAGTGGTAGCAAAACGAATATAACTCGAGCGAAGTCTGTCCGAGACAAACAGCTTTTATCGAAAGTGGTTAAATATTGAGGTTGTTAATTTTTACACGCTACCGCACTCCACGGACAAAACAAACTGTTTGGCAAATCCGGCGAGAATCGATATCGCGATCACGGACTGGTACGTCGCGGAAGCGCTGTTATTTCTACGTGATTTATGCCAGGAAAGTAAATTCACTGGCGGATACACTTTCGAGCTTGCAAGATTACCGTTTCGACTCGACGTTTCGCAACACCGGGGCGCCTCAACTAATAAAACGAACCTCGCGAGCGTCACGAAATTACGCTCTAATTCAATGTAAAAACTGTACCATCAATCGCAGCGGAAAGAAATTTATCTTCCCCTCCATAAATCGAAACGCGTAAAAAATTCTTTGAAAGCGACACGGAAAGATAACGTCCCCTTATCGTCATTCGAAAAGAGAATAACGCGATTCCCGGATAATGGACTGTTACTTCCGCGGCATTGATTTCGTTGCGCGTCACGTTGAAACCGTCCAGCTGATCAAACTGAAGGCAGGCAAAATAATAAACGTTCCCGTGATATGTCTATCGATTTTCCTACCCGCTTTCAACGAGACCAGGATCGAAAGTGTTCGACGTAACGATTAAGAAAACGACAGGACATAAGGACAGGTATCCTCGCGATCCGATCCATTCATCTACCGTCGAACCGCAACGCGAAAATCGAACGTAGAAAAGTATTCTCGGTACGGATCGTTCCACTGCGCCTTCCTCCTTCGGTGGACGTGCGCCGCGAAAAGTGTCCCGGTTACCTTCTGCCCGCGGCCGTATTGGGGAACCTATACACGTAACCCCGTTGCCATTCACGGGATCAATCATACGCGGGCGGGCAAGTTGGTCGACGCGGACCCATAATTTTCCCCGTGTTTGTTCTAACCGCAACGTAGCCGAAGCAACAGCGTGCTCGAAGGGCGACGAACGCGCGTGAGCTGTTTAGCGTGCAGGCCACGAGCCACCCGGACGATTACCTCGAAGGTTCATTCCGTGAATGCACCGGTGGCCGGTCGAAGGGCCGATAACGAGGAGGCAAGGCCACGATAACGTTATCGTTCTTGGCGAGCCTTCGTCCTCGGTGACGTGGACTCGCCGCGATGTCTATGTATTAATATCAGGCCGCGTGTGCACCGCGTTATCTCCCGGTGTACGCCCTCTTTACCGAAGTCTAACGCTGACCTGGAGTAACGTGCCCCGATACATTGTTGAAAACCCGTGGGAACGGGTTCTTTATCGAAACGCGTTGCGTTCCCTATCTCGAACGACGCATCTTCCTTTAGGCTTGTAGTATTCGTTATGCGCGCAGTGGCGAATACTTTGGCTAGGTGAATTGCCCGCGACCGCCTCGGCGTCGTGGGTTGTTTTCCAAAGATTGATTAATCAATTTATTGAATGGTTCGACGCGACAGGCCGTTTCGACTTTAGCTGCGCTCGAATAATTACGTCCACGCGCAACACTTTGCATGGTGTATATACCTGTACGCGAAGTATGTGCCCGGGCTTTATTTTTGATGATCGGTCAGCTTGTCGCCGGCAGTCGCCCTGCAATTAATTACCCTCGTGCTTACGATGTCAACGTCATGCAAGGGCTAATTGTCCTTCTATCAACATAATGGAGTACGTAGTAAAGCGCGGGCCATCAGTAAGTACGATCGTCGGAATATTCTACGAGACGGTACTGTGTACTTTACGGCATGCACTCCGCCCCGAGGACCCGGATCTGAGCATGACAAGACAATTACCACGCTGTGAAACGTATTTACGTAATTCTCCATTCGAACTTTCGCCCGGCATGTCTGACTTCGGTTTACATCCCTGCATCTGTATCGTTTATACGCGCAGCGACGCCGTGCACAAGTCGAGTAACTCATCCCTTCGATCGAGCTGCGAATGAATATTTTTCGCGACTTGTCCGAGTAGCCGTTTGTCGCGAAAGGAAACGATTTCGCCATCGTGTATACAAACACGCGCGTCCGCAACGAGCAGAGGGGAAATTTATTTAATACACGATAATCCGGCTTCGCAAAGCTGTTTTGTATTTCGCGAGGCCGTAAAGCCGTTCCACCGGCGGCGAATTCGTAGAGGTTCTGCGGCGATAAGGCACGTTATAGTTTCTAATTGTCGAGGAATAATCACGGTTACCGTTACTCAGCGGGTAATAGGGCGGTATTGGCTTAAAGGGCCAATTTGTAGCCGAAAGTGCAGATGTGATATCGCGATACGTTTCCATTAGTGCGAACTGTACGTATTCGCCTTGCGGCGAGCGTTACATTAAACGTAATTTGGAATATTCATTCAACCTCAGCCGCTGCCACCGATGGAATCCTTTGTCGACGGTGCCGCGTGCGCGAGCTTGCCCAGACGATCTTCGTCTCTCCTTTCGACAAAATCGGATTTCGCGCGTCCCGCGTTATATCCAGTCTTAAACGAGTCGAGTAATGCTGTTTCTCCTCTGCTGGTCTCGTGGAGCATTTCCGCACGACGTTCGGGGACCTTCGGGGATTCTTCTTGGCAAATTAGTCGGTAGCGAGCAAGCGATTTCTTCCAGGACGGTTAGGAAAAGATTCGAAAGTAATTTTCTTACTTTCCTTTCGTTTGCCAGGTCGCGGTATCTCCGCGACGAAAATGATTAAATTACACGGAGGGATTGTGAACTGGGGTTTACTATTTTCGCCAGGAAAATTGCCGGTTCGAAGGGAGATTTAATTGAACGGCTACGACGGCCTGGAAAGTAAAAATGAAGGGCCAGTCGTTACGCGAATCGAGCACGCGAGGGTTTTGAATGTTTCATCGTTGTTAAAATTAGTTTCACGGACATCGGTCGAAAACAGTAGTTTTCTAGGGCCGGTAACTTCGCGGACGAAAGGTGAAATCATTTCTGAGATAAATTTGCATGTCTACTACCACCGCCCGCTGCGTTCTCGACAGGTCAAAGAACTGTCGCACCGAGATCGATTTTCAGTAAAGAGACGAACGTCGAAAGATGTGACACGTATTGAACTCGCGTTCAAGACGAATCTTTGTATTTCGAAGGATACACCGAACAAAGAACTTCGTTGGAACGCAACGCGAAATTTTCGGATCTCGATGCTCGATTCTGTTCCATCGCGATGCTCCCCCTGGCGAGATTATAAACGTCCGTTGTAGCATTCAGCCAGTGGACCTCGCCCCTCGCGGCTACTCCCTCCGTTATTAACGGCGTCGAAAAATACTGGCCGTTTCCTCGATACGAAGTGCAAACTCCGCGAGCTGCCCCCATAAACAGAGGCCAGGCCGGGGCCACTCGCGTCCCAGGCTACAGGGTCCCGTAAAACTGCTCCAGTATTTCACCCCCTCCGTAACCACCACGCCACCCCGTTCGCCACGTTTCTCCCCGTAACACCGTTCCTGCACGCGGAAATATCCTTCCGCGTCCGTAGGCTCTCCTCTGGTTACACGTGCCTCGTTTTCCACGGCCTCGCTCCACGTTTCCCATCGCCCCTCCGTTCTTTTCTAACGTTGATGCTACTATTTCAACGGGTGGAACGAGAAGAGGGGGCTGGAGTGGAGAGGGAGAGAAGAGTGAATGCTCGCGAAATAATTAGGAGCCATACATTCTGGCCCCCGCTCGACTCCTCGGCCCGTTCGTATTTTTACCGTCTGTGGCTTGTTTCCTTTGCGTGTCCATCTCTACTTTCCGCCTCTCTGCCTTCGCACAGGCTCGTCCAATTACATTTCTGGCCTCTGTATTATTCATTCGCCGGAGCGAGATAAACTGACAACTTGTGAGCCGGCTTAGTGCCCGATTATGAGGGTCGTCGCCGCATCCGCCATTTCACCCTTTACCCTTGACCGTCGACTTTTCGAGAATGTTTCGGAAACTTGGCCCAGGGACGAGATACGCGGCCACGTGGGCTTGTCGGGAACTTTGCGAAGGTGTATCGAGTTGTATATCTGTGCGAGTGGAGTGGGCACGAGTTTCGGTACAGTTCGCACTGGAATATGTATGGAAATTTTTAATTGCGATTGCGCGGCGCTAGTGAATACTTTCCCGTAGTTGTGGAAAGTAATCTGTTCTTTGGTTACGACTTTCTTCCATTTGAACTCGTCGTGTACTTCATGATTATCGCTCATTTTCGAGCACTGCGGTACATACATCTGTTGTTTACAATCATTTTTCAAATTAACGGATCAACGGATACCCGTGTCATTTCCGTCCATTCGCTTATTCACGAACACTCCAGTTCCGTGATGGTGAAAAGTTGTTACATCGATAACTACGACATCCGGCTATCTCAAAGCGTAAAGGGGCAGTCCATCGGGGCGCCTACAAAGACGTTTCGGTCAGGGTATCAAAGGGAGCCTTTAAACCTCTTATTTGCCCCTATCCAAGGGTGATTCGATGCTCGCAATCAGCCTGTAGTATTCGAGCTTCGTTAGCCTAGCTGACGGGGAACGTCGATTTCAAGGCGCAATCGAACGACCTCAGGCGAGCCGTATTTTTAATTAAGAAACAAGGCTCACGAAACGCGCGCGGCCGGTAGAAAAATTGCGGGACGTTAGCTCGTTTCCTTGCGCCACGGTACAGGGTTTAATTAGTACCGGCTCTAGTCTCTCGCTTTCTATACCGGGTAATGAAAAAGCTGGACGAAGAAACCGGGCGAAACGAAGAAGTCGACGAAACGGACGGGCGGAAGGACAGGGAAAAAGAAGGAGAAAGGAGAAAAGGCCGGGGTGAGAGATCGCTGGACGGTATAGTCGGCACGATAGTTAATGCTTTTCCCTCGTGGGAAAATTCGCCCGGAAGGGTTGCCGGGACCTCGGTGGTCCACGGTTGAAGAATGAAAGGAGGTCGTTCGAGGGGGTGTGTTTCAAGTGTGTCATGCCTCGAACATACGCAGCTGCCCTTAATGAAAAGCGTATAAAACGTAAAATTAGCTGGCCGATAACAGCTCTGCTTACTGTTCGTGTGTCAGCTGAACTGTACCCGGTCGACAGTGTTTTAACTGCTTTCTTTGATGCCGACGAAGGAAATGAAGTTTCGTATGTGGCGGTAATTTATTGTTTAAATGATCGTTACTTTGTGGCAGCATACATTTTCTTCTGCGTACAGCGTAATAAAAAGGACGGCTTCGGGACTTTAACGGGTCGCGTTGTTAATCGAGATCAGTGAGGAACAGCTGATCAACGTAATCTTCGAAGCAATCTCTCTTTTTATTTTTTATATCTACTGCGATCATTTCGTGAAAAGGTGCGTTTAAAGTAGGTACATGTATTATTTACGTAGCGACAGTTTAATGATAGCGGTAAGACAAATCGAGGAAGTTTACGTGTTTCCAAAAGGAAAACTTTAACCAACGACAATGAATTTGATTAATTTCCATCATCGCGATACAATTAGTTCTTCAGGTTCTTAAATTGCAATGAATTAGTAAGTGATAGTCTGTCCAGGGAATGTCACGTGTCTGATATATTACACGCGGATCCATTAATTAACGTACACCTATAATACTTACGCAGCATAAGTTAATTAATTAATTATACACGTAATAAACCTGTTCGCAACGCGGTTGGCTGTTCCCGTTTAGCGTTGGCTGTTCCGTGTATCGATCGAACTCCACCATTAGCATAACAGCTTCATCGTTGTTGGCCTATCAGACATCGATCGAACGCGAATCGAACTCGCGTATCCTCCTTCCGCCGGAAGATCCCTACGCCTCATAAACCCCGCCGTTATTATGTCTGCCTGGTAAATCGAATGCCTCTGATTTTTCTTTTTTCCCTTGGCTAACGGAGAATTGCTGCCGTACGACTGATTTTATTACGCCGCAATTTATACCTTGCAGATCGCGGGGGCAACGCGAGAAGCAACAATCCGCTCGAACCCCGCGCCATTAACGCACATTAAATATCATTCAAACCACCGCCAGCATTGTAACTATCGACTCGAAAATTCCAGCACGTTAAATAGTATCGCGATAGTCACATCTGAACGCAAAGCGAAATAAAAAAAGCGTGCAATGCCAGTACGCCCACCGTCGTAACAGCAACGCGCCATAAATTGTTGCCCTTCTTATCTGCATACTCCACGCTTTTTATTCCCCAACATTTCGCCGCCACCTTTTCCGCCGCGCGACGCACGCGTTCAACTTGATCCGTCGCTTTTAAAACGGCCGAACCGTAAAGCTCCGCGCGACGCTACGGAACGATCGACGCATCGCGCACCTGTACGCGAGCGTGTGCGTGCCTCGTTCTATCCGGCGACTTTGCCGCAAGGTGTGGATCATCGGAAGCGCACGTCGCGACTTTCCCCGACAGAGTTTGGAACGTGTCCCGCAAATCAGGCGTCGCGTGCGTATCGCGCTGTCGGGATCGCATAAATTTCGAACGTCGTTGTCGAAACGTCCCCCCGCGGCCGTGGAAACGAGCGTCGGGAAGCAGCAGGTACGTGCACGCGTCGGGCCGCTCGCGTTCTTCAATTAAGCCGCATTGTTCGCCGCGGCAACGAAGCTTCCGCCATTCAACAAGTCCCCGACGTTCTTGAGGCGAGACATATTTCCATCCACGGTGTCTCTACCGTCTCCGATTTACACCCTCCGGTCCACGGTTTCGTCGGTCCGCGAAACGCTCGACATGGGGCGAGCGTGGTGCCGACTTCGGGGCGGCTCGTCTCGACGCCTCCGGACGCTAATTTATTCGCCTTAACGCGACGCTTCGCGCCACGTGTAGACGGGCCGATACGTGTAAGAATCAAAACCAGGCGGGGGGGGGGGGATGGAATGAAGGTGTAAAAGAAATGCTGTATTTCTGTAAGGCGGTGCAAGCTTAAAATGCAACACGTTCGCTCGAAGGTCTGTGCATGACTAGCGCATCGCCCAGAAGGTCCTTGCGTTGTCACGGTCTAAATTCCGTAGGGCCCGATCTAATTTATGGGGGGCCTGGCGTCACGTTGTCCGGACCCGACGTCGTCGTGCTCGCCTTAGGGTGCCTATCCGCAAGCGGCTACGCCTCGTTCGTGGAGCGGTGTCAGATTTTCTAACATACGATTAATGGTTCGTTCGCGTACGTTGTCGCATCTGGGATGATCCAATGCGTCGGAGCGAATCCGCCCGTCGAACGGCCACGAAATTTCGTGATTAGGTTTCATCGTTAATCCACGGGGCAGTTTCTCGTGGCGTGGCGATAAATAAAGGCGTTGGGACGAGCGTGATACGCGCACGGACATGCGGCTAGAAAAGGGGCAAATTGCGATTGTTCCTGTGCGCGGTTCGCGCGAAGATAAGATTCGCGCATCGCCAGGCATCGCAACCAGAAGTGACTTCTCCTCCTTCGAACCGTACACACTTTCGGTGAACGAAGTCGATGTACAGCCGAGTGGATATAGAACGAGCATCTGCGCGCGGATTTATTACGCCGTCCGCTCGACGTCCCGTGCGAAGTGTGGAGACCGAAGTGAGATCGTTCTACGGGAAATCCATTTTTCGTCGCCGGTACATATCGCTCGCGTAAACGGTGGCTCGTAAACGGAGGCCCGTTGTGCTCTTTTTTTTTTCTTCCTTCTCCGACAAATACATAAAGCCAGGACGGCCAAATCGTTCCCGGAAGTACAGAGTGTGTCGCGGAGGGTCAGGGGGGGGGGAGGGAGGAAAAAAGGGTCCGCCGCGTCCGATTCGACGGGGAAAATAAAGTTTTATTATTCGGCGGTCGAGCGCGGAATCATCTTTACGACCTTTCGAATTTCCAGCCGTGTCACGGTATGGCAAAAAATACGACGCGGAGAAATAAATTCGTTAGCTTTATCGATCGTTCCGCAACGGCGTGAAATGTTTCGTTCCGCTCGCTCGTACCGGGAGGCGTCTATCGAAAACTTGATTCATCGCGACGTGTTCGCGCGGAAATAAAAAGTTCCGCGCACCGTGTCACGCGCGGGTGGATCGAACGAGACGGAGGTGAAAAAATGCAACCGTTTCGGTCGCGGCCGGGACGCCTTGGCGTGCGGGACGAAGCGCAGTCCTAGGGGCGCGACGTGACCTCATCATCCGACCCGTTCCTTTCCGCCACCCGAGCCGAAAGACA
The DNA here is from genome assembly GCA_948146005.1 of Nomada fucata. Lineage (NCBI taxonomy): Eukaryota > Metazoa > Arthropoda > Insecta > Hymenoptera > Apidae > Nomada > Nomada fucata. Next base: position 6,868,232 of record OX411275.1, on the reverse strand, counting down.
TCTCCAGTCGCGTGGACGGCGGTTACGCGAACCGTAGTTCGGCCAACGGCCCTCGAAAAGCGTTCGCCTACACTCTAAACGGGAACGTTTCCGCGCCCCGCGTCCTCGTAAATCGCGCGTTTCACTCCGATCCAGCACCGAGTGTCCCCGCTGGGACCGAGACTGACCACTTGGAAGCGTCTTCGCCGTTATGGGCGTCGCGGCGAAGCGTTCCAGAAGCGAGCCGCGCGTTCGAGGAAATTGGTTTCGAGGAATTACGACCGGGGATCACGAATCGGCGGTGAATGATCGGAATTCTGTTTCGCCCGTGGTCTTGGGACGGGACGCGGCGCGATCGGACGAGACGCGCGATGGGGTTGTTCGTGGAGGGTCTGGAAGTTCGTTTATATCGGGCGCGAAGAGTGTAACTAATACGAGAGATTTAATAGCATTTCCTGCTGTTCCAGCAATTAGGTACATGTTCTTTGTTCCCGTGATTATCGTATTAGATAATGGACACGGAGGAGAGCATAATTGCGGGCTGCGTTAACGAATATATATATAGGTATAGCAAGTATAATAATAATAACACCGTGCAACGAGAATAAAAGCGTAACAACGGCGGACCACCGTTTTCGAAACGCGAAACCACGCGGAGCCAATTATGATTCTCTTCGCGCGATTCAGTAAAGAGACGCTCAGCTTTATTTTCACTCACGCGTAGTGCATCGGACGAAAACGGTCGCAGCCGCGATCGTCGTTGCGTTACGTATTCGAATTACCTTCCCCGCGTATCCGGGGTAAAAATTGGTATTCGTAACGAGGGTTACGACACCGTGTTTGGACACGTAATCGCCATAATTTTGCCGAACGGTTTTCCAAGCTATTTGTACCTTCGGTTCATTATTGCACGCCGCGCTCTCCACCAGTTTCCGTTTAATTAAACCGCGCTTCGCCCAGTGAATTTATACAACGATAGGCGCGACTTAACCGCCCAATTGACTTGCCATAATTGATGCGATCATCCGTGCAGATATTACGCCAGGTTACCGGCGGAAAATTTATGTCCCCCGCCTGTGACACACTTCGCTTTCCACCTTTGCGGGATTACGATATCTCTGCCGTGCTGTTATCTCGTCGAGAGAGTTATAACATTTTCGCTCCCGTTCCCTTATTCTCTTAATCTTTTAAAAAGAGATGCGTGTTGAAAAGAATAAACCACGTGAGCATGAATGTATGCGTTCGTACGAAACGCATCGAAACAATCGATTCTCCCGGATCCGCAGGCTCGTCACTTGATTAAAAAAACGTTTAGCCGAAAAGAAGCTTCGCGATCTGCTTCAGCTTTCCTCTTGACTGAATCGAGCACGCGACAGAGCGGAACGGTACGCGGGTAAAAGATTCAGTCGTCACCTGCTGGAGCGCCAAGGTATCTTCTTTCCCTCTCTTCTGTCCAATCTCATCGTTTCATCTTTTACCTCAGCGTACCGGGCGTTCGCTCAACAGAGTACTGGGAATTTTAATATTTTATGGGCGGTCGTAAATAAACGGACCTTGCCAATTTTCTTTCATTCCGTCGCGACTTCGTCGCGCGATTTAAGTTGTTATCTCTGCGATTGCTAACAATTCGAACGCTACTATTTCGTATATATATCGTTCAAACGCAGAAGTCCAGAAGGCGCAACCCTAGGTTCGTCGGTTCGGCTAAAAGTTAGTCAGAAACTGCGGAAGTCCGACCTTTTGCTGATCCCACGACCCCGTGGTCGTGTCTACCGGACTTTTGGAACTTCTGACCTTGTGGGCCACGGAAGTCCATAAGGTGATTCGTCCATTCCCATATATCTCCTCGGTGGCATTACGTTCCGGACCATGCCCCTCCACGATATCGCCAAGAATCTACACCCAATGTCCCTACACATCCCCCAACGTGTTTCCATCCCCCCGTGTATCCTCTTTTTCACCGAACTTCGCGTTTCCCGTTGCACGCGAAGCACATGTCGCGTCGACTTCGCCCCCGACGGTGCGCGACACGTACGCGTCCAGGACGATTAAACTTTAAGGCCTTTGCGGTCGTCCCTTCCGCGAAGGTCTCCGCCACGCGGTGTCCCTCTCGACTGTCACGGAATGGAAAGCCCCGCTGCAAAGCAATTCGGTACACGTTGCGACTCATTGTCGGAACTTCCGGCCGCGCGTCCCCCGTCTCAAGGAGAAACGGGAAAGTTTCTTTGATTCGACGAAAGCTTCTTGTTAATTTATGTGGCGACGGCTGCGAAACTTGCCGGCCCGTGGAACGAACACCGACCCGACCGTCGCTTTCAGCCGCTTCCACGAGCGCAGCCGGGCCGATGATCAGCCACTTTGGCCGCCTCCTGCCGCATTAAAGTTCGTGTTCGCGCGGCGCGTGAATGTCGGATGACAATATCGATTGGAGGGTAGCATCGGAATTGAATTTCGTGGAAGTTCGCGTCGGGACGACACGAAACTCGAACTGTTTGCTTAGCTTCCCTCTTTTCCGGTGATTCACGGCCGCGAAGGAAAGTCCGTTAGGGGGGTGGTGGGGGTTGGACGAGGGCGGAGACGGGATCGGGGAGGCGAAAAAGTTCGGAATCGCGAGTCAACGGCGATTTTGTATGCAGCTGCGAGTGACAGAGCCTCTTAAGGCTTACCACCTCCAGGACTCATAAATTATTAATCTTTTTTGAAGTCCCGCGGAGTGGTGCCGCGGATGCGCGTTGGGAAGTTGATTATTCGGGGCAACTTGCCACGATAAATCAGGCGGGGCTGTTTCTGGACTTTGCTGCCCGATTGGCCACTCGAGGCTGCTTTCTTAACTGGCGGCATTACGCGATGCAATTTCGCGTATCTTTTTTCTTGTTTCTGTGACTGTTGCATTCGCCACGGCGTATACGCGGATTTGCACGGTTCGTATCCATGTTTTTATGTAAGAGGTGGAAAGGTGAACGGAAATTAGACTGGCGAAGGAACAACGTTTATAGCTGTCGCAAACAATTGTATGGCACATTTCGTTGTTGATTGGCAGGTAATAAATAACGAATTCCTAGTCATCTTTCAGCAAATGATCGTCAAAACTCTTGGGACTCTTTATAATATTATCGATCAAATTCGTGATTCTAATTTGTTATACTAATCCAATCGAGCCAACGATTAGTCTTTGGTCTAACATTCGTCTTCTCGTCGATTGATTATTTCACCTGATTTGTCGCCGGGCACGAGAAAATTCGCGATAAATCATTATTGGACCCACGATTCTTCAAGTTCCTCTATCTGTGACCGGCAACAATGCGGCTGGCGAATGGGTATTGGAAATGGCGACAGGCTGCAAGGGCGGCGGGAATTCTCGAGGTCTAACGTGGAGAGCAAGTTAACGGGTTGAAATTGGTAAGAAAAAGAAAGCGGAAGATACGTCAGGATAAGGGGCGAAGCGAAAAGTAGCCAAGTTCCGCTGAGTTGACTCCAATGAGATATCGAGCTGCCTTCTTCCTCCAATGATCTTCCGTGATCACTCTCGCCATAGACTCGAGTGCTCTCAGTGTACGCGAACGATGTTGAATCGATTGTTGAACGATGGGTCAGGCGAAAATTCAATTCGGAAATTGTTGTCTCTTATTTGCGCTCCCTTCGCCGGTGCGCCCGTCTGTTGGAACGTGAATAATTCGGTAAAGCGTGGACAGAAGAGAGGGCGGTTGTCCTCGATTTGCCCGGCCGTCGGATGGCTCGGTCAGAGCGAGCAAATTACAGGCTCGAAGGGTTGTATCGGGCTGGGATATTTTTGCCTGGCCGAAGTACTCCGACCGCTTTGCTCCTCGCGACAGTTTCGCGAAACCCAGCGGAGCGATAGGTGAACGCGCAGCGCGTTTCCTCTCGATGCGAGAAAGAACGAGGGGTTGAATAAGTTGAGGAATTGTTCATCCCTTATATTTAATAAAAGTGCCAGTCGTTTTCTTTCGTTCCCCGCGAGATAACGGTGACTTCTTCGTTTTATTGGTAAGACTTGTCGCTGTCGTTTGCGGTGTCTATTTTTTCTTTCGTAATTGTGACGTGAACTTTTTTTTATAAGGAAGCGTGCGTATCGCAGCCCGGTTTGGTGGAGAATCTTGGCGCAGGAGGTTGTCGTTTACGAGGACGTAAAAGAGCGAACACCGTCGTAGTTCGATCATGTTTAAATAGCGAAATTAAATATTCAAGGGAGTTCTGTTTAATTAAGCTATGCAAATTCCAAACTCCTTTATGGCTACGTGCAACGCGGTACAATCGATTATCCCGTGTCATTGTGTCGCCATTGGCCTCCCTGCTCACGAAATACGTTCTATCATGGGAGTTAAGCTATTTTGGAGACCGTTAATACTTACATGGATGATCGGGTAGGAACTCTATGCGCTTTCGGCGTCGACGGTTCGAAAGTTCATCCGAAACTATAGTTCCCCGTTTAGGAGGGTATACTGAACGACATCGTGAAACAAAACAAGATAAAGGGAAGAGGTACCTCAAGAATTGAATACTCGAAGTTTCTTCCCTAACTAAAAAACAGAACAAATAAGAAATAATTAGACGCAGAGTTAAAAGCAATTACCTTAATCCGCCAAATGCGTTCCGATAACGCTTCGAAAATGCGTCCAGGTGACTCTGCGCTCACCTTCGACAACCGAAGAAATAATTTCCTGACATCTCACGAGGTTTCGCTCAATTAAACGCGGCGCTTTAACCGAAGCAGAAGCCTGCCGCGTCGCAACTTCTGCCTACGCGTCGCGCTTTTAGCCCCCTCGCTAATTAATATCGTGCATCATCCTCCCTTATAAGAGTCGCGATCGGGTTCCCCCACACATCCGCCTCCCGAGCGTCGATTCCCACCCCGACGTGAAATCCACTAGACGTAACATTGGCCTCGCGCACGCTTCGTTTAATTTCATTCCGCCTAAGAACTGTTTATCCGGTGTTCGTCTCAAAGAACGAAAGCAACGATAGCGAGGCAACTTCTTCACGCTCGTCCACCACAACAGATTCGCCCGGCAATTGACTGTTCGACGCGAGTGAACACGTCTTGCCGCACGGTTAGCCGGTTCCGCGCGCGTGCATGTTCGAGCGGTTCGCCAAGGGAGAAGCGTATCCGGGCCAGCTCGTGTGTCGCAACCGATGCGTTGAAAAACGCACGAGTGCGCGATACAAACGACACAGGCGGCCATCGTCGCGAGCCACGGTGTATAAAAAGGGCAAGGGTCGTGACCTCGGTTTCTTTGATCGTTGATGCATCGAGAACCGCTCCGCGGAATTCGGCGTTTCGATGCAGCCGAGCACCGCCGACCCGTCGGTTGATGTATGCGCTTCCGCTTTCCCTCGAGCCCCGACGAATCCGAAAACCCTGCACCCGCTTCCCCTCCCGAGCGGAACAGGCGTAACACTCGCGACTGAGGAACTCTTGCAACGATGCGCAACCGTTCGAGCCTCGCCCCTGGAGCACGCTCTCGAAATTTCAACCGCGGCCACTCGAAACGTTCAACCGCGACGCTCTGAAAGGCGGCTGCGTACGAGCAAACCGAACGGCGCGAAAATTTCGAAAGTTTGCGAAGCTGATTGCGCTGAGAAGCCTGCAATTTCGCGAGACAGTCGACGGATAAAAGTTGATGGATACAAATTGAGTGCGGCTGTTTTTTCAACTGAATTTGATCGAGAGTCGAGGTTATACGCACGCGGATGTTCGCGATTTTCGATTGGTTTTATGGTCATTCTCGAGCGGAACATTTTCGCTGGTCGAAACATTTTCATGTTCTTTCCTGCGATTCTGTTCGCGGACGAGCACTCCGCCCTCTGCGTGTACTATCGCCGTGTATAGGGAACTCGATGCGCCGGCTAACATTTTAATTCGACCGATTATTTTTTATAAAATCGGACAGACCAGGATGCTTTTAGCGCGACGCGTTTAACGAGCGGAAAAGAAAGTCATTTGTGCTCGCGGTAATTCTACGAGCAATGCGATTAGGCGCAGCCTCGATCGATAATTCTGCGAGCAATATGAAATATCGTGAAGAACGGTGAACGATTGATTTGTGCGCAGATTCGATTGAACACATTACTGTATATTACAGTCCCATGAATAATTTGTGATCTAATGTTTCGTTTACTTTATGTCGCAACACTGTTTTAACTGTGAAATACTTTACTCATTAAATCCCTAAATGTCCAAGCTTTCCGTTACAAAGGATTATATTACCCGGACTCTGCCGTGGCATCCATCTCAGAAGTATTACCTGTTTAACTAGTTAACTTCATTGTAACTCCCGTTCTAGTTAAGGCAAGATCCCCCATGGTGTCTCTTGACAACACAGCTATCAAAGTTTCTAGATCCCATTAAAATTAGAACCCCCCCATATATGTTAGATCTCACGTCACGTTGTAATTTTGTACGAGCAAATCAAATATTAAGTAGAATATTCACTCAACGAACTAGAACCAAGTATCGCTCCCTTCCCCCGAAAGACGCTACTCATCCTCACAGCAATCTTTAAAAACAAACGAACAAAGTCATCGACACAAATCGCTTCCGTCACGTTAACACGACTGAGATGACGAAATATGTTATTATCGTGACGTAGGGGACACGCACGCCCATAGTCGACTCGAATAATTTACAATCGAAAAGAAACAGAGCGCTGCGTGACGCAACTATTAAAAACAGCCACAACGGAAGACCCGACGCGTACCATAAACGGTACGAAACTTAATCACGAAAGGTTAAGTAGAACGTGTCTCGAAACGAATCGACAAAGTTTCTCGCGTCGAGTAATGGTCGCGCGTGATATATACAACAAAGTGCGACGAACGTAACCAGCATCGAACAGCGTAACAGGAACGTGTTTCCCCGTTGCGACGATTGAAAGGCCGCAAGTAGCGGTAGTCAGATGGTTGTTGGTACCAGTCGTACGACTTCCGGCGCGTATCTTACGCCGACCGGACGCTTTCCCTTCGTTAGACAGTCCAGCGGTGTCGGTTCCGAGGGAAGTTCGCGGAAAGTCCGTGGTTCGCAGTCGCCGTTGGAAAATACTGGGCCACCAGGAACAGCTTCTAACTTTCGCGATTTTACGAGCTCGCAGAGTTTATGTTCGGCGCGCGGTCGGCGTCCCGTAGAAATCCGCTGATGCGAGTGGGATTCGAGCTTCTTTATCGCGACTCGATTAGTCGGATATTTTCGATCGTAAAAGAGTCCACGATAGACCCGCGAATACATTGCGGTTAGCGTGACCAGAGTTTCGTTTCATCCACGTTCGGATATTCATTTGATGAAGCGCGACTGGTCGACGCGATCGCGATCGATCGATTCGAGCGCGCTCGCGTTTGCGCGACTCCAATAGCTGTCTGCAACAGCAAATAGCGTCGAAACTTTTGTCGCTCCACAGTAATGAGAATTCGGAGGCGAGGGTTTATTAACAGGGATCGGCGAAACAGCGCAAAGGTTTCGTTCTTCGTTTCGAAGCGTGTATCGAGACACCGAACGGCGACGAGTACAATGTCCCCGTGTTTTACTCTCGCGTTATAAATCTCGAAACGCTCGCAAACGCTGGGACGGTAACGAGCAGAGAAACGGAACACCTCCATCTGCGAGAACGGGGGAACAAAGTCAGTTACGAAGAGCCGGGGTGAGAACGCGACGCCGTTGTAAGAAGACGAGAGTGCAATTAACGTCGGCCTTCGGCAGTTTATCATTCATGAGCGTTATTGAATGCAAGCCTCGTATCGAAAGAAAAAACCGTTTCGCATATTGAATAGAATACTCTCGCGTCCAAAGAGACGACGACGAAGAAGAGGGAGGAAGTAGAAGGAGAAGGGGAGCAAGGGGGAATGGAAAGGTCGACTTAATTTTCTCGTCTGAATTACGTCCGACCGCGTTTCTGGGTCGCGTTCTGGGCACGCTTTCTACGAAGCTTAAAAGCGGTCGCACGACCGACTTGCGGGACTTTCATTTTTTCTGTCGCACTTTCGTGAATTAGGATGATCGAGAGCCGCGAGGCCTCGCAAGGAGACTCGTACGAACACCTGCGCGCAAGGTATCCGCATTCCTTGCTCCACTTTCACAATTTCTTTTACGGGCCGTCGCGCGTACTTTTCGTACAGGCGGTGACGTCCTCCCGTTCGAGTTCGATCGAGATCGCCGCTCTCATTTTCGTTTATGGCGGTCGAGGAACGCGGTTACGCTTCTGGCGCTGGTTTGCTGGAAATTGGAATATGGAATATCACGTGCTACGGAAGAAACGATGAACGACGCGACGCTGTTAAATCGGGGATTGCTTTTTGCGCCACTGTTTGATATATGCGAATCTGCGCTGAATCGGTTCAGGGTGTTTTTTTTACACCAAATAATGTATGCCTCTTTGTAACCGCGATTGATATCGGTGATGGTCTTTCTCGTCGAACGTCGAGAATTGAATTGTTTTCTAACGTAGCCATTGGCATAGTTTCTGTAACTCGCGTTCTGACCTGAAATTGCTTCGTCAAGTCATGAATTGTAATAGACCTCGTCGCGAAGATCTCCGACTTGTGTACAATTTTAGATGAGAGTTAAGTTTGTTTTTAAGGGAGGCTGGCTGATTCTACTGAAGTTGTACTTCTATTTGCATGGAAGATGTACATATTAAATGTGTTGCCTGGGGTTAAAAAATTAATGTGTTTTCTTATTCGTTACAGGTGAGTAAACAATATCTGGATATGCGTCTCCTAATTAGAGGGTCGAGGTGGTGAGTTCCAAAAAGCAATTTATTTCTAGTCCGTATAAATGTTCGAAAGTATTATTATAGACCCAAACTCAACTGAATCACCAGTTTGAGAGCGTGATATGTCTTCTGTTCGACAACCGTTCGATAAAAATAATTATTAACGTTCGAACTGAGTAATCTAAAATGTTTGGCAAACAGAATTCATTCCACGCAATGCGATAAAATTGTAAACAGCCTAATCAGCCATTACTTTTCACACAGCATTCCTAACTTTCTTTGTAATTCTCCTCGGTATGAAACTTCGAAAAAATGATTAATTGAACCCCCTCGACGAAAATACAGCACGTCGACCGTGCAATCGTAATAATAGCAACGAGAATTCCCCGCATCATATAATTCAACAATAATTCCGCCCCCAAAAGCATTTGAACCCGCAATCCCGTTGAATCAAGCCCAATAAAAGAAAAATACCAAAGGAACGAACCGCGCGTCGAAAACTTCGCGACTCACCAGCATCGACAAGACTTCAATTTCTCTGCCTCCGCCATCGAATACGAACGTAGAAATGGAAAGTTCGTTCGAAAATTCGCTTCGAATGCCCCGAACCGGTCGCTCCACAACGAACCACCGCGTTCTATCCACAACACGATCAACCGCGAACAACAATCCTCTCCCATTCGGACACCCTCCTGTAACCGCGTGACCCAGCGTGTCGTTCACCGTCCCGCGGTGCCGCTTTTAAAGCGGAACTCGCACCGTAATATAAAAGCTCGTCGCAGGTGGCCCGAACGGACCGGTTAGCGCGTCGCGACGCCCGGCCATCTTCATCCGTATTCCGGCGCCGAACTTGCACAGCCCTGGCAGATCTATTGCCGACCCGACCTGACACATTGGCGCACCGCATCTTTGTGGCCGCTGGTTCGTGAGCGCGTGCACGTGCCCCTCCTGCATATTATATTATCAGCGGAGTATGGGTGGATCCTTTCCTGGATCGTGGAAAGTGCACGAGGGAGAAAGCGAGACGCAGAGATAGAGAATGAGGGAGAAGCAAGAGTGCACAGGGGTCGAAAGACGAATATTCTCATAGGGTTGGCCGCGTCTATTGCGGCTCCATAAATTTCACGCCTAAGCCCCAACGACTCGCGCGAACACGATGCAGTCGCGGACAGAGGAATGCCGTTGCTCGATAAAAAAAATTGCCGCAGATTAATCTGGATTAGCCGCTGATAAACTGGCCATAATTTCTCGAGCGGGCCGCCTTTTTGCCAGGTGAAAAGATATTAACGTCTACCCCGTTGGTATATCACCGTGAAAATATGCTCGCCGCGTATCCTGTCGGCCTGACGGATCGCGGGGACCTCTCGCCCGATATTGCGCTCCCTTCGAGAGGAACGAGCAGCGTGTAGAGGGTTGGATGGGGGATGTTCTTGAGGCCTTCGCTGGAACAACCCCCGCGACTGCGGTTTCTTAGTTACGGTGGATGCAATCGAGTTTTGGGTAGACACGTAATTACGGGGTATAGTATGAAGGTGGTTCGTTGGTTGGACGGCAAGGCGATGGATTTACTGGTATTTCTTTTAAAACCTGGACCGTAATGCTTGGCAGATCTGTGGATTCTTTCCGTTTTTCCTCGTTGGTTTTGGTGATCGTTCGCGGAAAGGTTGATAACCGTTTTGTATTGTATAAGAATATTGATATTGCTGGTGCAACGTTCGCGTCGAGCATAAAAATATTTGTACTAAATATATTGAAGAGTTCCTTTGTACACCGGTGCAATATGCGTGTCGACGCCAAAGATGTCGAACGGTTACGCCATAAATCGCGTAATTCTTTAAATATTCATCGACGATTGCTTCGCAGAGGAATAAAGTCGACGATAAACTTATCAATCATTGGAGCATCGCGCGCGTCTGCCGTTGTCGCGTTAAGTATTTGCATTATGAAACAAACAAATGTTTGAACCTCTTTTGCCTAAATTTTGTTTCCGAAAACGGCACTGCGAGCGAATTTCCGCTGCGTCCACCGGAAGCTTTCTCTTTCGTCCGTGTTACAGTGGATTATCGTGGGATTATTTTTAGACCGTACTAAACACGAATCGTTTAATTCGATCACAAACATTTTCATATGTTCTCTGCGCCATAAATGTTCCTCCTTTTCTTTTTTTTTTTTTTTGCCTTCCCCCTATTTCTGTTTCGCCAGTTATTTTTATATCGATTTCATAGCCGTTTGAATACGAAGTTCGTGCCCGATCATAAATTACGCGCCTCTCTATCGCTGCGCGACAGAGATTTATACCCGGGTTATCCCGTAGCGAAATTTACTCGATGTAACAACGATCCATCAGACTTCTGACTAATTAATTGAAGGAAGAAACGCGTGTACCACGCGATTCGCTGCGCTACACAGGGATAATGCGATTAACGCCTAAATAGTTGCTTGGATACGGCCGGTAGTTTATAAATGTTTATCGCCGGACGATGGTCGACGGTGCGCGCAACAACGCACCGATATTCAGCTGGTAATCGGTTATTTATAACAGAGAATTACAAATGGACACGCGTGATCAATGCAGCCCGCCGGAGGATTAATAAATAACGAGATTTATCATTATCATCGGCTACGTCAATATTAAGCTCGCTTTGAATCCCCGCCGAGCGTTAGGCATTTAATATCGTGCACAATTTGTCCCCGTGCACTGACGATCGACGGCGCGCGCGTGACGCGAAATAACGGTGGTATTAATCTAATGTGGCCCGACAATTATGCACTTAACCCACGGTGGACGTACGTGTTTTCGCGGAACGCAGGAGAAATTTTCATCCGCGACGGTTTCGGTGCGCGTTCACGGAAATCAGAATTCTTCGAGCGCCACGCGAGCAAGCGTCGATCAGCGATAAAACGATTCGCCACCGGAGAAATTATACGACCGCGACGATGCAACAATAGAAGCAGCTAATTATCGATACAATATTTCTTTCCAGAAGGCAAGTTTCCGCGAGGAATATTCGATACTCGCGTGCACTCTCGCGAACGAAACGTTCCCAGCAATCGTACCGCGTGCGTGCACACCATTGTCGCCGTCACGATCGCCGGAGACGCGTGAAAAGTCGCATCATCCCGACGGCCCCGTCCGCCACGACGGAAATTAATAAACCCGTTCGCTATCGGCGATCGTTCGCATTGAAAACCGTGCCCAAATCCACGGGATAAAAATATCGTCCGGTGGCGATGGGTATAATATCCTTTCTTATATCCTTTCCCAGGAGGGATCCGTACGAAACGCGAACGCCAGGCGAAAGGAGGGTAAGGTTAAAGGATCTCGCCGAGGTAGACGCGACGGATCACGTCGTGAGACGGGTTAAATTGACGGGATAACGGGCGATCGTGTCTGAAAGCTTAAAGTCTGCCACGAAAGTGATTACCGACTTGCTGCTCGGTATATATACCTTGTGCCCCCCCCCTCCCCCCTGCCCTCCACCCACTCAACCTATCGTCGAGCTCGTCATTAATAACCCGATTGAAGTTCGTAGCGTGGGGTGAAAGGTCGCACTAACGAAGATCCGCAAACCTTAACGAGTGTCTACCGTCCGGAATTAGCGGTCGAATTTGGCAGTAGCTCACGGTGGTACTCGTGTCGGAACATCGAACGGCCGATTCCCGTTGCTTTCTTAATTGTACTTCCGGTGATCGCTCCGGCCGGAAGGCTTCGTTTATCGATGACGCGCCGAGGAAACGGGAAACGATCCGTTCGTTGTACGTTGTGTATGTACCTGGTCGAGATGTTGCGGGGCATGCGAGTGAAATTCGTGTTTGATACTAGACACACCAGTTTCGGGTTTCTTGCTTTTCAATTGATTAACGTATGCCGCAATTTATGATAACTTTCGATAAGACAGAACGGCGCTTATATGCTAGATCTTATTTTATAATTTCAATCAACCGGGTAAAAAGGCGACTGTAAAGCTCCAAGGTTCTGGGGTAAGTGCCATGGGGTTCATGACAGTCCTCTTACCAGAAGGCAAAACCGTCCCCAATCCGTGGCCAGATCCTAGGGGAACAGAGTTCCTATTCATTAACAATACGGCGTCGGTCCGCTTGTCCATTCCGACCATTCTCTCTCCTTTTTTAAACAGTACACCCTTCGACACTCGTCTGCCGCCCAGATTGCACATCCTCGCAGCAACCTCACCGAACGCCCATAAACTAAGACCCTAATATAAATTATACCCCGAATGAATAGTATTCCACAAATCCAGCCATATTCCTTTTCCTTAAAAATACGCTGACGCTAACATATATGTCTCCTTTTAATGTCGGTTCAATCACTTTCGTGTTCGTGGTCGGTCTAACGTGTACCGTCTAAATAGTAACGAAACTTCTCGGCGGTTCTAGTGTCAGCTCACGTTTAACTGACGGGCGTATAATTTTTACGCTGTGTTATAGCTTCCCGGCGACATATCCTCGAGTTTAATCGGGACAGAGTTTTCGCACTTCGATCGTTCCTTCGTTCGCGAACCTCGCTCCAGCCATAAATAATTTGGTAGAAGGTGTCTACCACGAGAAGCCCCGACGCGTATCCAGAACGGCGTTCAATTTGTCCGAATCAGTCGTTGAAATTAGGAAAGTATTAAATATTAATTTATTATAATCAATTTAAATGGTCAACCGTGCGGGCTTGATTAGTTTGCCGTGTCCCCGTTGTGTTTGAAGTGTACTCGCGCTTAATTAAATCGGCCAATCGATATCTCGTGATTGCGCGATTCAGGTACGCGGTTGAGCGAGAATGGCCGAACGGTGATTCTTAATGCCGGCTGCGTTCCGTTCGGAAGATTTTCCGTTCGTGCTGGAAAATGATTGCACTCGTGATGCCGTTTGTAAACGCGAACAGTTCATTAATCCGGAGATTAGAGATTTTAATTTCTTTTTGTTGTTACAGAATGGTATAGTTAAGTTCAGCTTGATCGTTATCGATTTTTTCTCGCAGGGAGTACTTTGAAGGAATCATAGTTGTCTCGCACCATTTACGTTAATGAATTTGAGCATAAAATAGTAACGTTATTGGCGAGTTGCACGCTATGGGGAAAATAGGCGAAAGACTTGAACAATAATTCGTCGTAATTTATCAAACGCAAGAAAAGAACCGATCCGAGAAATTTTTAACGATTTTGTGTAATTGTACGGTTCGTGTCATTGATACGTCATCTGGGTTAACTTTACATTCCGATATGGAACGTAATTGGGGATCGATTACAGTTTGCCATTCAGAAAATCAGACCAGATATTTCAGTGCTGTCTACGCAATATATTATGTATGATACGTTGCGCCAACAGGACTACTGTTTCTAGAGTCGTAATAAATTAATAGGGGTGCGTCTGAAGCTACTCTGGGTCGATACCAACTCGAACGTCGATTATTCAACACTATGATTCAGTTGATCCGTTTTAAATGCGCAGAGTATCAGACGGGAAATAAAGTTAGTACGTATAGCACTGTACCAGATGTTTCGTAACAAAATTACAATTTGCTGCAGCGCTACTAAAATCATTCCTCTGTGCAGCGAAAGAGGACAGCGAGCTAATACAATGATCTCTTCCCCCGTAAATTCTGCGCCCCTTTCAGAAATGATTATTACGCGGATTCTTTTTACGCAAATATGCCCTCTCCTTTTTACGCGCAACGCGAAATGCTCCAAGTTTTTTAAATGGCAATTTCGCTTGAACCGATACTAGAAGGCGAAAGTAAACAATAACTAATAATAGGCAATATTGATCGATGTATATTTAATTACGCGTCCGTATCAAAATTCCGGTGTATTCAGGAAACTAATATCCTTAAATACAGAAGTATTGGAAAATGCACTCGTCGTGTTTCCTTGATTAAACGTGAAATTTTCCTTAGCGGAGGATCGTCCAAAGAAATGTATCCAATTAATATTTAAAAAATATTATACGTAAAAAATATTGAACGCAGCTATTTCACACAATTAATCCCGGATATCGGCGAATTGTGTCCGAATTCTTCTGAAGCGCAGAAGGCGGTCGTTTTCTATTGTCACTGAAGTTAAGCTACGCTCGGACACAGTTCACGTATGCATACGGTTAGGTGAAGACGGTTATCTAAAAACTTGGCGCTGGAAACTTCACCGAAACCTATTGAGAATGTATCTCGCCCAGTGGGACCCTGAATACTCCACCGTTCTATATAGTATACCGTAATGAATAAGGATATCGTAGTCCTTAAGTGCCTAATTATAAAGTTAGCGCATTGCATAAATACAATTAACCACTTCCGTTTCAAACTTCGAACTATTAAAAACTTACTCAACGCGATGAAGAAAATGAATATTAATCAGCAACGTTTCCTCGATCGTTAAGAGCTATAATAACGTGTACAATAGGATATTGCAAATGAAAAAGTCTCGAAACCGGGTGCCGCATTTCCGTAAACGAAAAATAAAATTCGCATTACGAAGAAGGAACCTTGTATCATCGTTGCTCGAGATGCTTCAACGGCTGAGCTTGAACATTTCCCTGCGCAATGGAAACTGCGGATACTTACTCAGCCGCACACGAAATAGGTTCTCGTTCGAAGAACAGCAATATCGAAGCAAACGCGCGATATACGAAGAGGACAGAAAGATCTGTCAACTGCAAGGACGCACAGTGCAACAAATAAAGATAAACGTACACAAGAAGAGCGATAGCAGTCGCAAGCAACAAAATACTGGCGAAAATACGCTTAACGTATACGATGAAACAACGCGAATGAAATTTCTCACGCTTCCAAGCGCTGAAATTTAGTTCCGTTCGCAACAGGCACAACTCTTCCAGATAATTACCTCGTATAATACATCTCCCTTCACCGAAACCAACTACCGTGCTCCGTCTACTCCGTTGCTCGCCGTCCAAACTCTCCGCAAGATCCTGGAACCATAGTCTCAAAGGGCCATCGACCGATCTTCGTCATCTCGCGCAAGTGGACCAGCTTCACGGCGATTAATCTTAACAAGAAGTGGACGCGGTTCTCAAAGGACGCCCGCCGGAACGCTGACCGATCGGGTCGCGAAGCGAAGACGCGAGAAGAAGTTGCCCGTGAAGTCTGCCGATGGGAAAGAAAGTCGATCGCGGAGGGCAAAGGAAAACAGGGGGGCAAGCCGTCGAACGAGCCGCAGAAGCTGGCGAATCGTGTTACGAACGCGTCGACGGAGCCGGATTGTCAGCCCTCGGGCTTCAACTTTCCCCTGGCACGCGGCTAACGGATAGCCGACGGAACCAAATTGCAAGGAAGCGTTATTGGCCGTGGCGAAAGTTCGCCTGTTAGACGACAACGTCGTCGCTGGGTTTCATCGTGGGTCGACGACGATGGAAAAACCGCCAGCCATTCGGCGAATTCCGCTTTGGGTCGACCGCGGGTCGACGACGCGTCGCAGACGTTCGACGGATTCGGAGCAACCGGCAGATTCCGGCATCGATAGTTTTCCACGCCGCTTGGCGATGTTGCTGTATGGCTCTTTATGCCGCCGTTCCGCGGAGAGATGTGACCGGCGTTGTCCCGTGGTTTGTAATGAAACTGCTGGTCTTATTGGATGGCCGGCTCGTACCTCCTTGTCTAGGTTGGATTAGGATGTCCCGTAAAAGGTTGATAAAACTGCGCGCTGGAAAGTAGAAAGTTTTTGGGGTCGTGGGTTTTCTCTGGTGGTTCCTTTTCTTTTCTAGATTTCTTTCAAGTTCTCCCGGATTGAGTAATAGTAACGCGCGAGTCCGAGAACCGAAGTTCTTGGTAGTGGTACAGTGTCGACGATAAGGTATCTCGTGCGTAATATTCGGTTTTTCGTCGTATTTGTAGATCGATGATAGTCGCTTCAATATATATATATATATAACATTAGTGAGTGTAAGGTAGGGCCATTAGAAATATGTAATACCCATTCCCTACAGATAAACTCCAAATCACACGCGTGATCTAAAATTATTGAAGCGACTATCATCGATCTACAAATGCGACGAGATTTCGCTGAGATTACGAAACTCGAAAGATAGCAATTTCTTAAATTCACTGCAATACTTCGAATGCGGCATAAAGTGTGACAATATTTTAATTCTGTCTTCAATTGATCTGTAACTTGATTCGTAAGAGTACTCAGAACATAAGTGTCGAATTTGAATGTCCAATTAACATACCCTGCAATATTGCACAGTTGAACTATTTCACATTTAAACTCGAACACCGATGTATTACAGAAATTTCAATAGAAATTTTCCAGTGTCCCCGCATTGACAGGCAGATCCGAACAGTTTATCGAAATCCACGAAATCCCCGGAAACACGAGGTTCAAACGCCCGTCTGCTAAACGCGCGCGGCGATTTCGCGTCGCCCCACAAAAATCCGCGCGACACTTCAGAATGTGCACGCTCGTGGCCATCCGGGGGGAAACAGCGAAAATCGTTCGCGACGTACCTATCTCGCGGTGCGCAAAATTTCCGCAGTAATTGTCCCCGTCGTAAACAGACGCGCGCGCGGACACCGGGTCAAAAATCGTCGATTCGACCGGATTAACGGGCCGGTCGGTGGCGATCGCGCGAACGGAAAATTCCGGATCGACGCGAAACTGGACGAAACGGAAACGCGCACTGTAACGACGGGTCGGACGATTCGTTTCGTGACAGTTCGTAGGCGGGCGACGCGAGCTGGCAATAATTTTCGTCGATGTCCGCGCGAATTTCACGGCTCGAACCGATATCGCCGTGCCGAGCCACGGGCAAGTGAAAATATGCGTAACGATGCGCACGGCGTTTCGGTGGCCGGTCGTTTGATCATTGCGGAAAAGCTGCTGATTCGACAGTTGGAACGCGTGTACGCGTTGCCGTATTCTTTTCGCGTTACGGACGCAACCGTATCAGCGGAGCTCTATTTACAGGAGAACATCGAAAGAAGTGTTTCGTCGCGAGGCGGAGCAATTTAACGTTGAGTGGCGATGTCGAGGTCGATGAGCGAACGAATGCAGCGACTCGTTGAACAAGTTTCAACGTACATACGCGTGTAATTTTATTTGAACGACGTCCGATTGATCTGACACGGTCGACTTTTTTTTTTCCTTTTAAGACGACCTTGCGATACTTTTGGCAGGTAAAGTCACGTTGCGATTATCTTTCTCGGTATCTCGGGCGACGATAACGTATCAAACCTCGATTACCGATAATAGGAGAACTATGGAATTTCTCGTTCGAGCCGCGTGGTCGTTAAATTTCTTTCGTTGCAGTCGCATCGCTTCCAATTTCGTTTACGAAGCGGTTTGCGCACGTTTTTTCATCGCACATTGTGTACGAATTACGATTAATCCGACTCGACAGTTTCGACTTCCAACGTTCTGCACGTTGCCCACAGTTTGTCAGGCTGCACGTACAATTTCGCTTAATCGTTCGTTGCTACCTTTGCGCAGTTACCGCGTGTTCCGAACCACGTACGGAGTTTCGCTTAATTAAATACTTGCGCTTTAATTAAACACAGGCCACACGCGAAAACAGCGTCGCCGGTATCTCTAAATTCTGCCCGGTCGATGTAATCCAGATGATCGTCCGCGAATATCGCCGATCGACGTTGCTTCGAACCGTTTTTTCCGTGAGATATCGTTTGATCATCGGATCGGATAAAATCCACGATTGGTTCAAATCGATGGCGTTAATGCGTTGGATGAAAGTCGCGGCGAAATCGACGTGTCGCTCGAGATAACGTTTACACGGATACATTCGGGGTGGGGGTGGGGGGGTTGTTTGGCTTGGACGCGACAATCGTGTCGATGACGTGCCGATTGAATTAGTGCGAGAGCAATCGATGCTAATTGGAAACAAAAACGGGGGAAAAAAAAAATGGAGATTCGTGTGAGAGAATTTTTGTTACGTTTCAGCTGTTCCCGCACAGCAACGTGCAATTCTTGTTCCGTGCAATTTTATTATATTATATGAAATTTTGGACAGCCGCTATACGCGTCCATATGTATTGCCATGAGTTATTGATACGTGTTAATAAGTAGGATTGAAGATTCGAATTTATTACACAAAATTAGAGTACCATCAATCCTTGGTTGAGAAATGGTTGACTTTTTTAATTACCCTATCTCCGTGGTTGATCACACACTTTTACGTCGCTATACTAAATTTTGTCAAAGACACTTTTGTGTCAAAGAACAGAGCGGATATCGGACGGCACTTTACTTCGCCGAAAAATGTTCAGAATTAAACGACTCCAAGGAGTTCAAAGAACGGTTGTTCTGTCGGCACGCGGTCTCGAACATGGAATATTCGTTCGAATGATTATAATCACACCTTCTGGGCTAACTCGACCGTGCACGACACTGTTTACGTTATCTAACACTAAATATAAATACGTGTACATCAAATTTTATACCCCGCAGAAATAATATTCGGTCCAAAAAAATAAAATATCTCTGTCAAACGATTCCCTTACTGACCCCCCCCCCCCTCCCGCACACCTCACCCCCGCCTCGTTAAATTCGACCTCGCCTCTTCCGTGAAACGAGAAACGAAAGAATTCCGGCAGACAGGAGAATTTTCAAAGGCAAGGCAAAAGGGATACCGTCTAAAACAGATATATGGGGAGAAAGGCAGGTACGATGCAGGGGCACATCGTCGCTCGCTATTCCGCGGATAGTGTGAATGCGTTTCGTTTTACGCAAACGCGTTCCCCATTCGGTAATCGGCGTCGATTCATCTCGCGCAGGTATTTCGAGGTGAATCTTCGCGAAGGAGCAGTTTCGTGGCACACGAGCAGCGTTTCTTTTCAATTGAAGGCTGCTCGCGCGAAGGTTCCACAATTCCAGGCCGAATTTTCAAGCTGATACGTTCGTCATTAACGCTCCCTCGTCTATTCCACGCGTTATTCTTACATTCTGATTCGCCAATCCCCTCCCTTTTATCAGTTTTCTTCGGACATTCGGAAACCTTTTCGCATTTTCGACGCATCTCTTTCTCCTCGCTTCGTTTTGCCGGCGTTCCTCCCTTGATTATGAGAAACTGGCGTGATAATAAACGTAATGTGGCGGCGGAAACAGTAGGCGGGGTAAAAGCCTGGGTAGTATTGAGGGACACATTCTGAAAAAATTATTAGAGCTAAGTGAACTCCCTAGCACTCCCTAGTTGGACCGGAAAACATCCTCGTGCCATTTTCAGCAAGGCTTCTGAATAGTTTATAATTTCGCGACAGGGTTGTCGTTAAGCCTGGCCTATGGAGAACGAAATGACTCGATCTCTTTAAAAAGGGATAGCATTCTTATAGTAGGGTGGCATCGGAGCCAACAATTTCTTCGTGATCGCCTAAGAGCATTTGAAAACAGGAGTACCTCTGAATGAAATTCTTTTTTACAAAATTAAAAGATATAAGAAAATCCGTCAAGTGCAATACACGTGTGTCTAGCTTTAAAAATTCAGGACAGAGAAAACTTTATATCATCTACGGTTTCGTTTCGTTGTTTCTCCTTACTTGAGTTGCATATAATTTCTACAAATAATCGACGAATTACGACGAATTCCAACGAAAGGATGAAACCCGTGGAAACGAAGACGAAGCGCTTTGGAAAACGCTGCGGATCGCGATTATGGGGCATCCTGGTTTGCACTCGCGATCATGGTATTCGGTGGTGTTAAGGGACGATGGCCAGACGCCGGTTTAGCGATCGTCGTTTAAAAGGCTGGCTTAGAGCACGGTGGACACCAATATTCCCCAGAATATATGTCCCTGAGAGTCGGGAATCCAAGCAGGCAACAAGAGCAAACGGCCAGAGACACGAGACGTTGAAGAAGGGCTTGGTTGGACCTCTTTTTCGGTCTTTCTCTGGAAATTGCTTCCTCGAGATTTCAAAAGTTCTTCCAGCGGTGCAAGCTAACAAGGTAGAAATTTTAAGAGAAAGAAACAAAAACGAGGTTATCCGGGAAACGAGAATTTGTACTATCTTGGCAATGGATGCAATAAATGCGCGAGATCTTTCAGTAACTTTCTATTATAATTTAAATTATTTAAGGATCTTTTTATGTTCCCACCGATTGTAAACAGCTTTTTCCCGTGGAAAAAATGTGTGCATTAGTATAAATGAGAAGAAGCAGGTATATTACAAAACTTTGAAATATAATACATTTTCTAATCATATTATTTAATAAACATTTTACTAATAATTAGTATTGAAAATAAAACTGCTCAATTAGTGTTTAATTCTCGTGTCACGTCTATCTTAAAGTCTAATTATTCCACATTTGAGTATTTCGTATAGTTAAATAGACTCGCAGGGGATTACGATTGTTTCATAAATAATTTGCCTCTTGACTTCCAAAGTTTACCAATTTTTCCCCTCGAAATTCAATTTAAACTATTCACTCGTAAGCAACTTCTACATATCGCAAAGTAAGGTGCATTGGGGAGAAGCTACGAAGTTCGTTGATATCTAGAAAATTGCATGGAAGTGAATGAGATACGAGGAAAACTTAGGATCTGTGCATAATTTCCATCTTCGGGAGACTGTATTTTTTGAGGAGTTCTTTCATCGCGAAGAAAGTTTGTTCTTTGAAAACCCTATAAAACCTCGCGGAGATCGAAAGATTCCACGAACACCCGATCCGCTATCCTACAATTCATTTTTACGATTTGTAAATACGTTTTTATCCCCTTCGCGTAAAATAACTCTTACCAAAAAGTTTCCGATCGAAAACATAACGTCTCCCGTTTCAATGGAGCGTCCAACAAAAATTGTAATCCGAAAGGAAAATACAAATGACAAATTAATCAATCGAACTCTTAATTCCCGTTATCTTCGATTCGTCACTGTCCACCCAACAGAGTCCAGAAGTTGCTCGAGGTGAACCCACGGTCTATCGTTCAATCTTTTTCAACGAGCGCACTCCAGTTTCACACCAAATTCGCATCGAATCACGGCGTCGTGTAAAAAATACCTGCGCCGTTTATCCGTGCGCCCTCGCCGTGAAAATCATTCTCGTTCACTTTCCCGCAACCGCACGCGTATTATTATTTATTTTCCCCGAATACTTCTGCCAGCCCCGACTTTGCAATTCTAATTCCCAAACGCAGAGCGCAATTTCCCTTTTCCATCGGCCATCGTACGATTTATAAGTTTACCGACCTCTCCGCCGGCCCATCTCGGCTCCTAACAAAAAATCGTTTCGTGACCCAGCATTTTCCGGCCAATTTTGCATCTACGCTCCCGTCCGGGCCCTCCCATATTCGGGGCAATCAATCCAGTGGGACATCCGTGGACGCGTTCAGCTGTGCAATTACGAGTTGGACGTCCATCGTGACAAGAACCGTCGACCGTCGACGGACTTGGGCATTAATAGCTGTCGAGCCGCAAGGAGCGAGACGCATCAGCAGGAACGAAGTCGAGGAAGATCGATTCAACCCTCTCTCAACCGTCACCATTGTCGTCCGTCCCTCTTTGTCTGTCTTTCGTCATATGTGAGGGCGAACGACAGCAGCCATTGTCTTCGCGCAGACAATTCACGATCTCGCACCATCTTTGGCACCGTAGAGCACCGCTTGGTTAATGGCCGAGAAATTATTTCCCTGATAATTAACCGAGCTGCACAAGGGAGCCCGGCTGCTTCGTCTTGTCTCGTGTCTTATTCCAGTCCCCCGGTCTCAACGACCATAATTAAGGTGCGGTAATTCAATCATATTCGGGCGGCCACCTTTCAGAAACGATTTGCTCGTTCGCAAGGGACAAAGGGGGCGCGCGATCTTGGCGAATTAATGCCCGCTTAATCGCGACACCCCTCGGGCTTTTTAATTCAAAGGGATATTCAATTCCGTGATTCTTTTTTTTCTATTCTCTTTGATTCGCTTGGCATTCACGATCTCGCGTTCATTGAGATCGTCAAATGAAAAGTTAAAATGCCGAAGGTTTCGCTGATACAGGGGGTTCGAGATCGACGTCGTCGATAATCTATCGTTCGAGGGAAATTAGCAGTTTGGTTAACGAAGGAAAGTACGCATTACATTTTTGTGCTTTTTGGGGGGACCGACGATGTTTGGAATAGTGTAAGGAAATACTGCAAGCAATCTGACGAGAATAATATTTGATCGGGCAATAATTATTATCTATTATTTAATATAACTTTCCGTCATTTCGAACAGGGGTGAAGAATGCTATTCGTCGAAACCCAGCGACGCATTTTAAAATCCCCGTTTCGTATTTACCGGCGTTCGTGAATAGTAATGGCTCGATTATGAAATTTCAGCCGCGTGTGCGAAAGCCGTGCTTTCTGAAACGGCCAAATGAACTTTCAAGCGATGAATTCTGCTGCAGGGAAACGGGGAGGACAAACGAAAAGGAGATAAGACTGGGCGCGCCGTTTAAAAAATCGCGATGCTCGTATGGACGAGAAGCGGGACGACACAAAGGATCGTTTAGTCGTGTGAAATTTTTACCATAAGTGATATCGTTCCCCGTGAAATTCCGGATGGTGAAAAATGTCGTTCGAAGCATGAAATCACTGTCCATTTATTTTCCAATAAAAAGAGATGAAGCTGTAAACCGGTCGCTAATTTAATTTAGAATCGGTTAATTTCAAGTGGACGGTACAACTAATATAAATAAGGATCTTCGTGATACACATATATATGCATACGTTCGATTTAGCGAATATTTTACGTTTCGCTAAACATTACTGAAGCTGCAACCAATTACTGCATTAACTGCACAAAGTTCTCGAAGCTTTTCACGTGTTTAGTTGGTCAGTTCGTCCACCGAACTTGATAATCTTGTTTGTCCAGAAATTAGTAACTTCGTCTGAGAAAGACGCAGCTCCAGCGACCGGGATGTCGTTGAAAGCAGTCGTAGTAACTTAATGGCAGTTTCTCAGTGCTCACCACTTCCCGGGGGTGGTATGAAATCTTAATGTCCCTTATTACCGTACCCCTAATTAACGGGCCTGGGAGCCACTTGGATACCGTATTTCTCATTTCATCGGCACAGACTAACGTTACACCATAACGAACCCCCCGAAGCCGAATTCTTAAAGTATTCCGATTTAGGTCTCGCGAAATAATGTTCGAGGTCACGTACGCGTACGCGTATGAAACGGACTATGAATGTACCAATTTGTAAAACGCCGCCGAGACGATCAATATTTATTATCGCTATTGCAGTACCGCCGGTATTAATGAGCATGCTAGGAGGCAAAGACCGCGGCGCGGAATTAATAACAAATATTGATAATTGATACTTCGCGTCGCAGAATCGCGTGGATTCGCGAAATTAGATTATACGTGTGAAAGATTTCCTCGGTGTTTCAAATATTCAGAAATGACTGATCGATCGCTTTCAGGCGTTCGACTATGCGTAAAAGGATCGCGAAGGAATAACAATTAGCTGGCGATGAGTGCGGTTTCGATGGATTAGGAACGTTCTAAATTCCATTGTTTTGTCTACTAATTATTTAGCGTACGAATTAACTGAAGTGTATCGCTCGGCTCGATAAATTTAGCTGGCTGTCGGAGGTGGATATTGTTTGTTCATTATCGTATGCAATTGAATGTACCGGTTAATTGCTAGTGGAATTATTATCTAGCTCAGCGGCAAGCAGTTATGAAATCGTTACGATATTTATTGACTACCCAGTGAACCGAATTATACGTTTGTTAAATTGAATAATAATACCAATAGAAGCCGTTTACAGTGAGCAGTGTGAAGCGTATCGTAGACTCTTGCTCATCTTGAAAAACTGACGCTACTCTGTGAACGAAACTCGAACATATTAAATGTACATGTACCAACAGAAACATATAAGCATCGCATCCCATTGGAGGAACCAAACAATTTCCCTTCAAATATCATTCATCGCGTTGATGAAAACAACACAAAACGCCCGCGACAATAAAACCGATGCTAAATCGGCTAAACCAGATTTCGTTAAATGATAAATTATAACTAACTCTCTCTCTCTCTGTTTATCTGTTACAGGTAAGTCCGTAGTCCATCCCACATTCCTTGCATCGCTGTGCAGCGTAAGTAATGATTCAGAAGGGTCTGTGTCGCACCCGCATCAAAGTCCATCTGCTGGTCGTTTGTCACCCGGTTCGTCTCATGCAAGGCTAATCCTTCGAACGGTAGAATGTTACTTGAACGTCAGTCGAAAATCTGCTACAACCGTTACGATCCATCCACCCCATCGCGGTACACATTATTTATGAACACGTTACTCCCGACGCTTGACAATAAGAGTTGAACAGAGCCAGTGGAAAGAGATTTTACGAGCTTACACGATTTTCACTCATGGATATACACCCTGCCCCTTTTCTCCTTGCTGAAACTCGTGTACACTCTTCTCTGCCTCTCCCTCTCTCTCTCTCTCCTCCACTGCCTCCCTTAGGCCAGCTCTCTCGCGATTATTACCCCTTCGAAGACTGCAGCTGGTGCACTTGTAATGTACCGGTGCGCTGCCTCGCATCCATGTCTGATACACGACCTCCAGGGAGATTTCATACGACAGAGGTTGCATTCGCTGCCTTTTCCCGTTGGATATTCCGCGAAAGTCCCCGAGAATTGCAAATGTTTCCACCGCCCCCCTCTCGTCGGACCACCCCCCGATGGCTGTACTCCCTGCGCCCCTGGCCGTTTCACTCTCACGTTTCCGACTGTTTCTCTCTTGCGCGCGTTCGGAAGATCGTACGTTCCATCCAAGACGATGCAGCGGCACTTTCCGCCGCGGATATGGAAATTTCATATACGCCGGGCTGCACCATCCTGGCGGGACAGTGTAGGGTAGGATCCAGAACTTCAGACCTGCTATTCTTTAAGGGTAATGCAATTTCTTGGGCGACCCATTGCGAAAGGATAACTGGAACCTTTGATACTCTATGTTAGTCTGCTGTTTTTTTTACTGTGACTCTTTCTCTCTCGCGGCTGTTACAACGTATCGCCACGTCTTGCGGAACACGGTGGGTCTTAGTTTCTTTTGTTATTCGTTTCGAGGAGGAATAGCGTTGTTAGTGGAAATGGATCGAATTGTGCTCCCATGCTCTCTCTGATACATGCTGCAAGCATTCTGCTCTCAATTCAGTGAACAATATAATGTAAACTTATGATTTACAATTTCGTAGGATCGTAAGATCGAAGAGCTGACCCGAGATCGCGAGACGTTTCAAATTGTTTAAAGTTTCCAATCAACGAGATTGCATCGTTTAAATTGAAAAAAAAATCTCATTTCGCTATATTCTATCTACCGTTGCGAATTCAGATGCGCAATTCTTCTTCTTACAATAACAGATCTAAAGTCTTTTCAAGTGCGAAAAGTAATCGGTAGCATGGATGGCCAACACAAAGTAATATTTCGTTCCAAAGCTTGCGCAGATCAGCGCGTTAATGCAACGGGCAGGACGAATCCAGCAACAGTTTCGTCTATCCTCGGTGCAACCGCGTGCAATCTTGAATTTGGACACGTTCTTGATCGCAGAGAGGTTTATTCGCCCCCGCGACCGTGGTCACTAAGCGAACGATCGGTATAAGACATCGGAGGCCGGGAAACTGCTTTATTCTCCGGCCAGACCGCCCCCTTTCATCGAAGTTAATAACGAGCGTGTGTCTATCGACGTGAACGTATAGTTTGTCGTAAGATCGGCTATATTAAGTATCCGTATATCAAACGGTGTCTGCAAGATCGCGGATTCCCGTTGAGGCACGGCCGGCAGTTCCCCATAAAGCGATTTACGAGCGTCGCAGATTTACCGAGCGAAATTGCGCGCCGCATTTTCCACGGATCCCTTGACTTACGGCGTCTGGAGGAATATCATTTTTTGCGTTACCCACGCTATTGTTTCGAACGGGCCCAGGTGTCACTGCACCGCCTATCGACGGATCTTCACGGGTGGCCGCGTTGTTAAGAAAAGATTTATCGATACCGTTGCTCCTGTAGCGGTAATCGAAGTGGTTTCGCTGCGACGACTTAACGCAACTCTCGCGAGTTAAATCGGATGTTCGATGATTTTCCCTGTTACATGGACTCTTGATTATATTTATATTGTTTCGTTCAATTTTAACGCGCAGTGTTTCGCAACGGCAAAATGGTTTATTCATTTCTTCTTCTTTGTTTCTTCATCGTGCTTGAAACATCGTCTCGGGTTTGTTACAGGGATACGTAATTCATTTAGCTCGTTCGATATTTTATCGGCCGCGTTAGTTGACACACGGGCAACGTGGAAATTCTAAGATAGAAATATTCGTTTCGAATTATATAATTTAAACGCGTTCTCTCCGATCTTCTTCTGTATAATTAATTCAGGCGCATGCTCCATAATACAGCGTTTCGAACCGCCGTAAATAGCGGACCGGCGTGAACACCATGGCGAGTCATTAAAATGGGTCGAACGGCTACTCTCCCGTCGAATTGGTAATAATCATTTGCCTAATGGACATTTGAGGGACGCTGGCCCCGGATGAAAAGGAGGCATTCGCGTTAATGCGCCCGAATTGCCACCTAACCAGGCTGAAAAGCATCGAATACATTCGCTTGATGTCAGTTTGCAAGATTACTTTCGCGGGCGTAAGCTCTCGATAATTGAAAGTGTTCGCAATCACATTATTTGTCGATCGGTAATACCTGGCCGTAGCGCGATAGAATAAAAGCGATTGCCGAACGAGAATTCCGCGGGAATGTGCAGTGTGCAACGATTAAAACGTTTCGATGATTTTCGTTCGATTGTCGACTTCACTGCGATACGCGCTGATCAATGCCGATTCTTGGTTTCGCATATGAAATATGTCAAGGAGCAGGAACGAGGGGAGAGAATTTATTTGAGCAGCTTGCGGTTTAATGGTTCGGACGTTTACAATTTCCACGCGACACCGAGGCATTAATATCGATACCTTTACGCGAGCTTGATGAATTTCGTGCTTTTAAAAATCACTGCCAATCGTTAGTCCCTTCACTGGTCACTAATATTCGACACTGTAGCATCCGAATTAATGTTTTTTACAAATTTAAACATTTCGGCTCTTGATGGATGTGAAATTAAAAAAAAAGAACTGATCAACGTAAACGATTGCAGTACAAAAATTTCACGAATTGTCAAATCACATTTTCCAAAGCTAATCAAATTGTACATTAATTGACGATTGTACGATTTATTCGTTGCTTCGGAGCTTACAATTTTGTCGGATTACTGAATGCAAAGTCGCACGCAATGTCTCTCTTAACCATGTATCGTATCGCGCGCGATTTAATTTTCATATTTAAACGGAAACTTTCGGAACATTAAACGCACACTACACTAGATACTCCAATGGACATGTCCAGAAGTGAATATATGTATGCGCATATATACTCCGGTAAATTTTCGTCGCTCGTCTCCATGGGGCGTGTAATTGTATTCGCGGTGTGACGCCATATAGATGACCAAGCGTGGTCCAAGGAAATGTCGATGCGTTACGAAAGAAAAAAAAGAAAACGGTAGAAGTAATTACTGAACTATTTCGATGCGCCACGCTTTTGCGGTGCGACTACACGGTTACGACAGTGGTTTAAATGTCAAAGCGGCAGAACGGTGGTTTCAATTCACCCGCCGATGTATATAATATCAGCGACGATGTGTATCTACTGTAAGCGCGATGTTTCGGTTCCATTCGCGCGAAGCTTCAAAAGTTTGCGTTCATACAGACTGATTACTATGGCTTCTTTCGGTTGGTGAACCGACTGGTACAGTTTGCGTGAAATATTTGCCGATACAATTTGAACGTTCAGCGCATCAATTTTTGTAATCCTTCGCGTGCGTTCAGCTCTCCGCCGAAATTACTAACTTTCTGTGCCTTAGTAAATAACGATGATATTTAGAAGGGGAGGATCGAATGAAACGTTCGAATTTTCTTCGTAATTACGCGAGAATAATAATTTTTTATTCGGCGAAGTTACTCGCATAAATACGAAAATACGATAAGTAAGTCCGAAACAATTTTTTCCCCGATACTATTCCACGCGAAACACTGTAAAGCTGAAAGTGCTAAAATATTAATGACCCTCGTAATTCATTCCAACAACTACTTCGAACTTCTATAAAAAACATTCCATTCGTAATCGTTTCCACAGTGCCTACATTCGACCATGACCAAACGAACGCTTAACCAGAACAAAAGCTCGGCAATGCCGTTTCGCGTGTCGTCACCCGGGCACGGCGCGCGGAGCAGCGTGTTCCAGAAATCGAAACGGCGCGACAGACGATTTTAAAGCGTAAGAGGAAATCACGATACGACACGGTGAAGTTCGGCAGAACGACGTGCTCGCCACCACGGCGAGACGCTCTTTCGAACGAGAGTGAACGTCTGGTCCGGCTGGTCAGCCGAGTTCACGAGGAGTCATTTAAACGGCGAAAACGACGCCTGGATGGTCGTGTTCTCGCCGCACCGTTGCGCGACCCTCGCGGCAAATATAAATTTAATGACGCGCCGGAACGCTGGGAGGAAACGGTGGCAAAGGGACGAAGGGGAAACGTCGCGGCGACGGCTTTATAAAATTATCTGGCTGTCCCGTTTCTGCCGGCGGCCCGACGACGACAAATAGGCGAAAGGGCTGTCGAATTCTGAAATAGCGACGCGTACTCGCGAGTAAGTAGTATTGGACGCGCGTGCTCTGTCGCGTCGAATAGTTGCCACGCTGATGAAAAGGGTCTGTTTACCGGTAGATTTTCACGGGGAATGAAAAAATTCCGTGCATTTCCATCGCCAGTCGATTTGCGACGGGACTGCGTTTCACCCTGTTAGCCCAAGTTCGTTCGGGAGGATCGTAAAATGATCTGCGACGAATTTCCAACGGTGGACATGAAACCTTTCCGCACGGGGGAAGTGACTGTCTGTGTTGTGTTTAGATAGTCGCGATCGATGTTCCTTTCGTCCCATTAGACTCGGCTTTCGTATTTTTATTACTCCAGGATAGCGATAGTCATTTTGCGACATGTTATGCGATTCAGTGTGTTTAAGATAATTTTGAATATTGGATTCACTGGAGGAGACGAGTTTGAGTAGGTCCGATAACGGGAAATTTATCGCCAGTTCTTCGACAAAACACGACGTAACAAAGGAACTGCAGATTTGTTGGAGGAGGATATTTAACGCTAAGTTCAAATATGCCAGAAAGTAAGTAGCACGAGCACCTATGCATGATACATAAATGTCAGTGGAAAATATATTACCGCGGATTAAACAGAAGCGAAGAAACGTAATTTGACAAGCTCGATCAGTAATCGTTACTTGATTCGACCGTGTTAAAGTCTGTTTATTTACACAAATGAATTCACCGTCCGTACAGATGCGGATGAAATTTGAGTTTGTTCATGTTCCTGGTACCTTAAAGTTAACCGCCCAATATTGTTACTGCACCTGGAAGAGCGAGGCACGTTTCAGAATGTAACCTTGCTCGTAAACCGTGTTCTCGCTGGGAACAATAAACTACTACTATATCTCTGCTCGCAAACTTGCATATTGCACTCGTATGAATTCTGCTGTTTGAAAATTCAATTTTAAATCGTTCATCACGTTCAGGGTTGTCTTCTCTCTCTCCCTTTCTCTCTCTCTCAATCTCTCTCCCTCTTTCTCTGCAGCTACGTAAATCCTAGTCCTTTGAAACTCATTTCAACTGAAACGTACAACTGGAGTACTTAATTATGCGTTCAGCGAAAAGTTTCGATACGTTCGTTAATGAATATTCCGATTGAAATTGGTGAAACGATAACGGTGCGCGATACAGCTGTGATTAAACAGCAGGAAAGGAAACGTCTGATGTTCCTCTGATTGCGAACTTCCTCGAAAATGTCGGACGCGCGCGCGCAAAAAAAAGTTGCACGACACCTATTAACCGGAATTGAATCTCAAATATTCATTGTCGGAGGGCAGACTTTATACTGCGGGTGGAGTAATTTCATTGGAAATTCATGGAGATAAATAAATGACTAGGGCGATCCAGTTCTTGAGGATTCCCGATAGAATGGACCGACCGAACATGCACGCGAGTACAAGTCGAACTCAATTTCTCGAAACACGCGACCAACAGCATGAACGATTAATGTAGGTACGATTGTCGTTCGATTTGGATTTTATTTGAAGGGCAGACAATTCTTCAATTTAATTTCGGTCTGCTGGTTACGTATATGGAAGCCGGGAAATATCTTGGTACACGGTTCTGTGTAACAAACAGATTTATAACGGACCTGCACGTTTGAATGCAGCAAAAAATTGTTACGCAAATGTATGTTACAATTGTTCCCGCAAAAATTAGTTGCGATTAAAAGAGAGGCTCGCTGCAACGAAGCAAATAATTTATGCGAAACACTGCTGTCCTGTATTTTCGTCAACCGTTACATTTTCGTTTGTCATTAAATAAATGAATCTCTTGCTGAAATATACCGCATACTAAAAACGACGAAATACTTCTCAAACCAGACCGATATTGATATCGAAACTGTAGAATCCGAAACATTAATCAAACGGGAGCACCGGAACGGTTTTAGCAAAGCAATTCATCATTTCCGAACAAAATGAATGAACGGTTAAGAAACGTATTACACCCTTTTTTTTTTTATCGGACATTTATTTCCCAGCAAATCCCAAACACTCGAAATCCAATCCCAGTAGAAGCCTATCTAATGGTACTCTGTCGTTGAATCGGTCCACTCTACGGCTGACCAAAAACGCCCCATACTACTAGCCGCCTCTACGCTCGATATTTCTTTCAACGCGTGCAACAGCGCCGTTCCGCGCTACCGTGAACCCATAAAGGGGCAGAGGCTCGCTCCCCAAAAATGTATCCTAAAAATATTGCGTCGCTGGAAGGGCGAAGGAAGGAAATTTAATCCACCGCAGCATTGGGTTCCAACGGAAGCACAGTTGCGAAATAAAATGAAGAGACCGCTCGCAACCTATGCACAGCGGAATAGTGTGCAGTAGAATGATTTCTCGATCGCTCTTCCTCGGTATCGCCCGACTTTAACCAACAGACGTGGCCATTCGTAGTTGCGCATCTGACCCCGCGTGTATCAGTAGTGGTAATTGAACGATATCCCTGCGCAAGCTGCACGGCACCATCCGTCCTCCTGTATTCCATTCCGTCTCCTCCACCACCTCCTCCTCATCGTCCTCCTCCACCGCCCCCTCTGGTCGTCGCCGCTCGATCAGCCGACGAAACTTTTCCCGTCTCGGATTTTTTCTTTGCCATGAATGAGAGAAAGTCCCGCGTAGCACGCGCAGGACCCATTAAAGAGCCACTAATTCCACGACTCGAAACTTAGTCCACGGCGAACAAAGAACGCCCGTCCACCGTTTCAGGCGACGCGACGTTCAGACGGAAACTTTTCAGAAATCCATTACCGGTTCCCCTTTCTTCGCGGGTCCGTCGTTGCAATTTGATATCGGGGCGAGCAGAAACGACGCGACGATCCCCGGTGAAACGGAGCCGCGGCCCCACGGCGACTTCGATTCGCAGGAACTCCGGGGAACCGCTTATAAAGAGGCTACAAGATTACATTCAATTGGCGAGATTAAACGCGGGCACGCTCGCGCCGTAAATTCATAGGAGGCTGCCGCCCCTATCGGGGGTGGGTGGAGGGTGGCTGCGACTATCGTCCGCCGTTGGTCCGGGGGCAGAATCTCGGCTGACCGCGTACGGAAATTGGATCTCTCGCTCGATTCTCGATCAAAAGCGTCGTCTTACCTGGAGGATCCCACCTGATTTCCCCTAGCACACCGCCGCGTGTTCTGTCCGCCCGAGAATGGAATAAATATGCGATGGATGTGGGTCAAGGGTGTAGGGAGAGGGGAAATGTCGAGGGCGGAATCGCGCTTAGACTAAGGGAAATTTTGGTCGCGCGATATTGGTGGTATTTGGTCATTGTTGATTGGGACAAAAGGCGCCCGGTGTATTGTACAGCGGGGCGAAGTTGAGCGAAGAAAATTCTGCGCGTTGTCGCGCCTGAGACGGCGGGTTGTAATTCGGACTTCGTATGAAAACGAACGGACGATGCAAAGCCATCGGTGTGACGAAGCCGAATTGCCGTGCAATTAAATGTTCCTCGAACGAAACGAATTTTTCGGGATCTGTATTCAGAGTAGGCGTGCTTCGAAGCGCAGGAAGAATTTTATATTTACGTGCACCTCGTTAGGAACGTCGGGGTGTGGGTTCACTTCTGTCAATTCGTGAACTCTCTTGCATCTTAGTTTTTAACATATGTGCGTATACCTTAAAGAAAAATGCGTGAACGGTAAAAACGGACGAATTAATTGGTTCAATCGATTCAATTATTCATGCGTTCGCCGACCTCTCCCCTTTCACATCTGGCTTATAATTATCTCTTAAACGAACGTATGTATTCAAGCTGCCTAATTCCGCGTCTTGCCTCCCGCAAAGACACTGCATAATTTTCCCCAAGAATTTCATTTAGGCTGCTACCGTTTGCCGCAATGAACTTACGTGACCGGGGCCAGTTATTTCGACACCTGGAATTATCCAACGCATGCGTGTACTATACCCGTGCACCACCGAAACTCCATGAAATTGCAACGACATGTCCAAGAAAGTAATATTAAGAAGGAGGCAAGATGGCCGTGGGAGACGACCGGACCGGTATAAAGTTCACGCCCTCGTTCTCCGCAGGACAAAACAGATTAGGTTACGTGGCTCGGGGATGGAAGCTGGGCATCGTGACCGCGTTAGGATTTCCCATGCGGGGCGTACATTACGTTACGGTGCACCATGAAATATGCAACGCTATCTGCTGGCACCGCCGCAACCCTACGACGGTCCTCACCCTGTTCCCGAGCCGACTGCTTCCTATGCAACGGCACTTGGTCCCGTCGTGACTAGAAATCGTGGGCTGTACGCAATCGAGACCGTATTGGCCAAGATCGTCGCCGTGCACCGATGCGGAATTTAACTCGTGAACCTGTATTACCGGTAACGAGGTGCGCGTCGGTTTCGCGAGTACCAAACAATTTTCTGCCGTTTCTCCGTCCACCACGGCCATTCCTCTCGTGGTTTTTCCGTCAGAGCCGGTACGAACCGACGTGAACGGTCCGCGCAACGTTTCTCTATACCTTTTTGCTTCGTACGAGGAACAAAATATTTGAGGGTTCGGAGTCGCCGCGTGTGTTTGCGGTGCCAGTGTTTACGGTTGGAATGGACAGAATGATTGATCGAAATCAAATATCTTTGCCGGCTCCGTGTGAGACACAGAGAAAGTTCCATTAAGAGGAAATGGGCGAAAGAAACGTCCGATCGAACAGGTGCTGAAAATGCCCTTCCATTAAACTTGAACGCCGAGGTGAAGTTTGAAGTGGGTCACGAGCGGGCCAGCCTTCTCGCCAATTAAAAACCCAATTTCAAGAACAGCGGAGCAACTTTCACACCCCTGTGCTTCCGTGTATACCCTAGGCATTCGAGTGGCTGTTGCATGAAGCTAGTTTATCCGGCGAACGTCGAGTTTTCTCCAGGCAATTTCGTTGCCCGCGGTACCAACGTTCGAAATCCTTTCGATTTCCACCCTTCGAAGTTTCTTCGAACGCGGGGGCACAATTATATCATCGGGAACGACGCCGACGGCATCGCAGCCGTCCGCGTTGCGAGTTCGAGCGATAAACTAAGTCGTGTTCACGCGTGTTTACCAGTGCAAGGCAATTAACAGCTTTCAGAGGAGTCGGATTATCTAACGAGCTGCGCCACTTACGCTTCGCCGCTTCCCATTCCGATAACAACGATCAGAGAACGTCGACGGTGAGAAGCAAAGCTGATGAGATTGATAAGCTTCAGTTATTGAATTAGATACTTCGGAGAATTTGCTCCCGCAGAATTTTCGACAACAGCTGAGAGTTTGTGTCTGCGACGAACTAACCCGTCGTGTTAGTGGTTTAAATCGAATAATGATTTGGCTATGGGCTGAGTAACATATTTCATTAGACGTTTATTTAGGGACTCGTAGAATGATTATTCCGATGGTTTGTTTGAATATTAGATAACTTGTTTTTACTCGACTATTGCATACTAGCTGTTACTGTCGTTATTTCATTCTAATGCGAATTAGAATTTACCGACTTTTCTCTAGTATCTTAAGTAATGCAATAGTATTTCTATATTAAGTACAATAGTTGCCGGTGCAAGATGTTGATTTACAAATAGATTGTTCGATATTTTTCAATGCTACGGTTAATATCTTTGAACTGTACGATTCACATGGAAACAGAGGGCGTGATACTTATGTTAGCGTACTAGAAATTGTATTCGTTTCCTCTGGCGTGCTTTATTAAACGTACGATGATAGCAACGCCGCGCCGCTGAGAGAGAAGATCGATTAAACGGGTTGACACATCGCTCAAATTGCTCTTTATAATACATACACTAGACGTCGCATCGATTCGCTCAGAGTTTCCACGAGATGCCACGAAGCGAGTGGTAATGACCCACGTTCGATTTAACAGCGAAATAGATTCTGTTGTCCGACTTCTGTATCGAGCGCTAGGGACGGCGAACGTCGAAATTTATACGATTGGCTGAATTCAGTGTAATATCGTTTCCCAGAATTGGTGGAGAAGCCAGATTTATTTCTGATTTTATAATTTCTCGAAGAGATTTCCGCTACATATTTTATGTAACACAGGAAGCTAATAAATTATTTTATGACTTTATGAAGATGGGTTAATTAAAATGTATGGCTAGTTTCAGAACCCACTTTACATTTTTTGCAAAGTAAATTTCAGTAGCGCCAGATCCCTTTAAGCAGCTAGACAGGTTGATTCGTCAGAGTATGAAAGGTTTCACCGTGGAAGTCTATAATTATTCATCACGGGAGCTCAGAAATGGAACAGTTCGGTGCCAGAGCATAATTCTGATAGAGAAGTTGCCATTTACACCGTGGACTTCTCTACTTCCAGCAGTTTCCATGTCTAATTACCGATTCCTTTAGCTAGATCATAGTGTTATTGGCAATCATCCCCGTGTGCCAATGAAACCAATTATGTCTCCTTTCAATCGGCATATCAGAACTTCTACGTTCACATTGGGTAAATAGGATATACATAATCTGAGACTATAACTATTGTTGTTCTTTGGACCTGTATTGTATACCGTCATAATTATAATCACGATAGTATGTTCAATAAGTGACGATAGTATTTCGAATTAGTATTTATTGTTCCACGATTTTTAAAGTCATTACCTTTTCCCCCTTTAATAACAGACGAGTGTATTAACAATTCAAGAGTGAACAAAATATTACATAGTTATTAAAATGCTTTACTTTCGCACAATATTTTTGACGAAGTCTGTCGTTAGCAACCAGATCTAGCTAATCGCTGATCAAGTAGAATCAGTCGGACGCAATTGAGCCTCGAGTTGCCCTCGAAAGGAACCGTGTGCCAACAGTCTTCGGTTAATTTAATTGGACGCTTTCCACAAGTGAAGCCTCACACGCGGCTCTAGCCATTATAAGTTCTCGCGCTAAATACGGAAAAAATTGTAATTTCTAGTGAAAATGGTTTCTTGAACAATACGTAAAAGAAATTCCTTCCTTTGCCCAACTCAAATAAAATATACCCTTATCCGTAATGTACCCATTAAAACTTCCACCGTTTCGAATCAATCGAACGCAATTTATCCCTTCATTTTTCTGTAACAGTGTTAACTTACCGACTTCCGACCATTCTAAAATTACTATACACCTTAATTCCTCCTAACTCCATTGTCTCCGTCAGTACCCTCACACTTCACTACAGCTTAGTAACTGTTCAAGTGAAATTACCCCGCGACATCGCCGCACACTTTCCCCATCAAACTATACGCAATCCTCTCGTAGTTTACATTTTCCCTTCATCCTGGCTTCCACCTTACCCCCTCCGCCGCCAAATGAATGCAACAAAGTCCCCCCCCAAAGAGTCGGGCGGATACAAATGAACGTGACAGAACCTCGAGTTCCGCGTGACACGTTTCCCCAAAGAGATATGCATCGGGTCCTGTATTACGGCTGAAAGGGGGATGAGGTAACTGTACCGTTGCTTCTCCAAGGGTGCACTTAGGGTGGCTCGTAGGTATCTCCCGGCTACGTATACCATCGCTTGTTGAACAACATGATGCAACCGGCAACGACGTAGGCAGCAACAGATAAGAGCCTGCAGTCTATAAATTAATTAGGCTATAAGTCTCTAACATAAGACCCGAAAGCTGCACGCCCTCCCAACCACCCTATCTAAATCTGCATTAAACCGCCTATCGAGGGCGAGCGAAATTCACGGCGCGCCACTCATTTGTTCAGGTCTTTGTTTCCACCGCGAATTCTGCTGCAGCGCTGCTAACTGGCCTGCCGGCTTTTTGTCGAGTGCTCCCTTTTCTCCCTTCTTTTTTTTCCTCCTGTTTTTTGTTTCCCCCTTTTGGGGGGTGTGTTTCCGCGCGCAGCCGTTGTTTTGCGCTCGCAATATTCTCTTTCCACGGGGGGTGGGGGGTGGGGGGCACAGGTTTTCGGCGAATTTGACATTCGTTTGTTCCGCGTTTCTTCCGCCGCCGTGCGATTTCACCCCGAACACAGTTAACGATACGAAGGAACGAAAACGCCGATAAACGGCGGAACGACCGCGTTCGTTATACCGGCGACACCGGCGACGTGCGCCTATTCAATTTAATGAAACAGCACCTCGTCGCGAGGCACGAGAAAACGACACTTTCGAAATTAACGGGAATTTTTCGAAGGACCCGCGGCTGCTAATTAAATATTATTCGGCTGCGTGGCGAACCGCATCGCGAAACCCGGTCGAATCTCACCAGTTTTCGCTAATATTTTCCAAGCCCATCGAACGTTTCAGACGGAAAACTCTTAATCCGTTCGGACAGGTATACTTCGAGATGCCCCGTGCATAAACGATCACGGTCGTACTTTTCCAATTTAATGAAAAGATTAAACCATTCGGATGGTATTTAGTCGACGAGTTTCGCTCGATCTCTACGCGATTGCCTCTTGTCGGCAACATTATTCGAGACACGTTCGTCCGCGAACATCGAGGTACAGGTATCGATTCGTTTCGAATCCGCGACGTCGGATCTGTTCTTCAGCAAGACTCTCGACGATGACCCAGCATAGATTTCCACGAATGTGCGAAACGGAGCGCAAAGACGTTCGATTTTCTGCCCCCGCGGAGAACAACGAGTCCCACGACACGCGCGCGAAACGTATACTTTCCATAGGCTGGGACTCGTTCATTTCTCGCGAACAGAAACGCGACGCGGGGAAAGACGACGGAGGCACTTTTCACCGCGTCGTTGTGCTCGTGATTCTTTACACCGCGAACAGGACGGTCGTTGGTCGGCCTTTTGTCGACCGCGGGGTTCGAGGCGACGCGCTTATGAATATCTTATGAATGCATAGCGCCCGCCACTATGGGTATTACACGGTGTCGCCGTTCCACGGGGGTCAAGGCAGATAAGGAGGGGCGCTTGTTGAAAAATGGGCTACTCTCTCCTTATCCCAGCAAACCGCTTGATACGGCCAATCCTCCCCCGCCGCTCGAGATATTTTCACTTTATCACGCGTTGCAGTTGGTACGGGCGGGGGCAGGGGGTTTAATCTATGTTTAATGTAAGCCGGGCCGAGCGTCGTCGGTTTTCTGCGATATTAACGTGAAATTTATCGCCGACCGATCTGCCACCGAGAAGGGGCGACGCGATAATGCCGCGACGTTTGGCTCATTTTTCGACGCGGACTGGAGAGGAGGGTTCGCGCTCGAGGACAGCGATGAAAATTCGATTTTGCGGCATTCGTCGTACCGCAACGATCGTACGTCGAGTGACGATCAATCTGTAAGCGGGTAAGAAATCTATATGCGCAATTGTACGTTGCGAAACACCTGAGTATTGGACGCGTTTTCCCATTCGCGTGCGTCGCGACGCTCCCTAATGGTTTCTTTGTCACGCGCGTTCGTCCCACGCCGGCGAAACGTCACCAGCGGTTGTACGTGAGCCGCTCGGAGCAAAGTAGTTAATAGCAAGCTTCTGGCAATAGTTCAGCCGCTCGGTTGCATCGCGAAGTCGTGCGTGACTCGGGTTAGACGGTTTCCGTGGGTGAAGTGATGATAAGTATTTCTGCGCCAGGGTGGAAGCCGAACGACCGCTTTGTGACACACGTCAGACGTGGCGATACAGCGCAACATTCGCGTACAACTTGCGGATCGTGAGCAACGCGACACAGTCACGTGGAGCACTTCGGGTCGTGTCTGAACTCTCGTTCGAGCTCAGCCGTCTGAACCGTCGGAGGTTCGCGCGTGAAAGCCGTTGAACCGTTTCGCAAATGCAGATAAAGCCTTTTCCGAAAATCCATGGAGGGATTGCTTTCTGTGTGTACGATTTATCTGTTTCGCGCTGTCCGTGAGATCCGCGAATGTACTTGTGCCCCGTGAACATGTTCGTTATATTCGCGTGACGTACCGTAAGTACGTTTCACTCCTGCCCACGAGTCACGGGACACCGTAGTAAAGTTTTGTTCGGGCCCAAACAGTAGACTCATGAAGCCATCGAGTTCCTTAACATATAATTATTTACGTTTCGGGCATACTTACTATATTCCACAGCTGCAAGCTATATATCTATAAATTCGTGCATCGCCTGTTTTTGGATTAGCAGGTTTTATTGAAAGTCACAACATTTTATGGCTTTACGATCTGCGAACCTTTAGCTGCACATGTGGACTCCGCGTACGGCACTGTCAGTCACTACCTGAGAGTGACCGGTAATTAGGGGCGTTTCCACTTCTACCAGATTTTGGAATATCCCTTCCGTCACCTTTTTACATGAACAAACCCTCTGAACTAACCAATCAGCATATTACCAACAACAACACGCCCATCCCTAGGGTTTGCGAGTCTTCGTTAAAGCGAAACTAAGTAAGACTCGGTAGTACGACTAGATCGTCAAGTCAGATCGCGTCATCAATAGTTCCATCAATAGTTATCATCGACACCTTCAAAATCTGTGCGACACCTCCAAGGTCTTTACACCACCTTGCGAGGCACTCTTATCAACAACCTTGAGTAGTCGTAGTTAATTATCATTTTGTACAGTAACATGTAAATATACGACTATTTATCAAGCGACACCAAATTTCATCACCTTACACCATCTAAATATAACTAGCCCTCGCGGCATTAATTTGCGGTAGAGCGCAACGGTCATCGTGCTTTTGATCAACAGTCAATTCGCGAGCTGAGAACCGTACAAGTTTTATAAGAAATACTATCAAAGATGTCCTAAAAAATGATCTTTACTCGAAGTTGCACGTTCCACAGTGCGATTGGAAATTCCCTCCTTAATCGTTTTCAAACATTTTAAACATGTCTCTCATTATTTCCTGAACGATTTCATTGTCTCGTGCTGAACCAATACCGATAATATTCGTAAATGTACGAATATAGTATAATACAAATTCAGTGTTTCTCACTGCACTACCGAAATTGGTTAAAACCAGCAAATGCCAGCGAAATGATTTTCGTTGCGGGGACTTTTACGCCGACTCCCGTAAAATACCGCAGGTTGCCATATTTGGCAACGATACTCGAAATAATCTACCTTAAATAGAACGCCGCGGAATCGGCCCGCAAGGCAGCGGAATTAAACGGGAAA
Source organism: Nomada fucata (assembly GCA_948146005.1). Classification (NCBI taxonomy): domain Eukaryota; kingdom Metazoa; phylum Arthropoda; class Insecta; order Hymenoptera; family Apidae; genus Nomada; species Nomada fucata. Next base: position 6,827,883 of record OX411275.1, on the reverse strand, counting down.
CGTATGCCGAGACTGCTCACCGAATACGCTCGATATAAATAAGTCCCCATTACCGTTCGCAGTCTCCTTCCAATTATCCCAGCGCGTGTATCTCCCGTACGTCCCGACAACCGCCCTTTGACCAATCCCGAAAGCTTCATCCCTCTGCCTGTATGGAAACCAACCGCGTCTGCCACGTCCCCGTTCGATTCGAAGCGCGCAGAGCCGTCTCGCCGAAGATGAGAGGGCTTCCACGCTCCTCTAGCTGGCGACGCTCTCGTCGGCGTCGCGCGACCTAAACTTCGTTCCGTTTCCTCCGGACGAATTTCGCCGCCCCTTCCATGCTCCGCGGTGCTTCCTGCCTCGCGAATCTTTCAAACGTTCGCGTCGCGATCGCACCTGGTATCGTTGCGTTAACGCCAGGTGCGATTACCGAAAAAATGCCGCGATCGAATTTTGCACGGCGGCGCTCGACGCGAAGAGGACGACGGGAGAGTGGCACGAAAACTTTGCTCGTTATTGCCGCCCGTTAATTGCCATTTCCTTTGCCATGTCCACCGGACCTTCTATTCGGCGAAGGTAAATCGAATAATGAATTCATCGCCAGATCCGGCCGGGCTAACAAATTCGTCCGTCGTCGATTGTCCGTCGCGCGCGTTCCCGACAGGCGTAAAATCGTGTCAGGCAGCGAGGAACGATTGTTTTCACCTGGATATTGATCGAAACAGAGAGCTGGAAATAGGAGCTGCGGAGTGTAACTGTTCTTCGCGGGAAGCCCGCCGGGACATTTTAAATCCATGCTGGCAATTTGTCCGACGTGTCGAGGGAATCGATGGAATTATTCAGCCAGGTCGAACGTCATACCTGGCGCCTGGTATACGGCAAATGAGAGCAATTTTCGACATGATTGACCGGAAAGCTCGATAGCTTACAGGTGCCTCCTGTGCTTTCTGCGCCGGTTTCTGTACGCCACGCTTTGCGTAATTTTTTTTTTTTTTTGAAAAATTCGTTCCTCTGCATTTCGTTTTCCGTTCGAATTTAGGCGATAATTATGGCAGCCCTGGTCCAGTTGATCCATGCAAGTATATTGTGAATGGAATAATATTCGAGGCTTGTCTTTTACCGTGGGCATTGTGTCCTTTTTCTTGTTGCTTTTGATGGAAATACTTGAACGTTAGTGAGGAACAGTTTTCTTAAACAGCTTCCGACGACTGCTTGCTGGAACTAAACGTTGTTGCATTTTCTTTCTTCGAGACGATTCAAGTGCATTGCGATACCACAGAGGGGGGCAGCGTTCTTATCGTTCGTTGAATATAGATTAAGGATAATAATTCTTAACCCTTTGTATCATCTTAGTCACTTTATATGATACAGCTCGATTCTTCTCAGAATTATGAATACTTAAGTATTCGACAAGGATACTATCAAAGAGACAAAAGGAGATCCGGAGGGGAGGGAATAGAAGGGATGCATTTTAGCGAACTCTCCGGGAAATCTACTTATCAGATCGATTCCGCAGTTGCAGCAGTAAGAGCGGATCGATCCGAAGAAATCGTTTCTATTTAAAGGAATCCATAGCTATATGAGAACTTCCGAGATGGAAGCTAATGGAAAAGTCTTTGGTGCCGAGCACGAGATATAGAATTGCTAATGGGTTTCTGTCAAAGTATTTTTCTTCGCGCTAGAATTAATGTAATGTGATATTTGAACTGACAAGTATTTACTTACATTTCGCCGTCTACTCACAAGATACGTCTTTTATTCCCTCCTTTTATAATTTACCAAAAATTAATTATAATAAAAATTCGCCGTCAATGGACCAAATTATAAAATGTAAAATAAGCAATCTTGTAATTCAAAAAATTAAAATTACTAAACTACAAGGATATAAATTTTCCACTGGTAAAATCGAGAAATTCAAAAATATAGTCCTCCCTTGCGAAGCTTTTATAATTACTTGCACCGTTGCTATTTCAATTACGAGGATAGAGAAAATGCGAAGAGGATGACATATCCAAAAATTGCTCGTTTATTTTGTATATACATCCGCAACTAAATGTCGTGCACCGATAACATTTATTCAAATCGAATTGCACTGCAAATGCAACGCAGTCGAATCCTTTCCCCTTTGAAAACTACGTTGTACATGTAGAAGTATGCGCAAGAATCGAAATTACACGCTTCAAGGTGTTCCTTGTTAGGTGTAACTTGCAGCGTACGTACCGTAACGCGTTTCATTTCACCGTCCGATCGTTAAACATTTTCCCACGTCAAACGACATTTCCACCCCCCTATCGCTATCCGCAATTCACGCAGCAGTACTGCTCATCACCGACGAAAACATTCCACGAGCCACCGCAGCGAAACAGTTGTTGTTCGCCGTTTCAGTGCGACTCTACGATCCAAGGGGCTCCCCTGTTACCGCGGACATTATTCTAATACTGCGAAACTCAAGCGACGCGACCGAATCAGAATTTTAATCGAAACGTAGACGTCGTTGCTGCCTGGTCTGTTCGCAAACGTTAAACGGTACCGAGGCACCACTCGCCCCAGGGGAATTCAACGGCGTGCAATGTTAACAGCGCAAGTAGACACGAAGTAAACACTCGAGCCGGGAATATTTTCGAAGTCCCGTGGCGGAAAACTTCGCGGCCTCTGCCGCGAAGCTTTATTGGTCGGTCAGCGTTCCACGCAGACAATTTAACGGCGTAGTAAATTCTTGGCTCGCCGGTCGTTTCTTATCGCGAACGGGGATGGTAGCTGTCCCTTAAGGATATCAACTCCGAAGTGGACGCTAAAAATGATGTAACAACGCCAAGCCTCTAAACGTGGTGTGCGACTTGTTCGGCGTGCACCTGGTGACCCCGTTGAAATTAATCGTTCACCTTTATTTCGTTGCACCAGCCGACCTCTGCTTTCCCCGACTCGCTGTTTCGAGGGTAAAAAAGATATTTTTTACGAACGACCGAAGTGAAACTCCTGGGTGCCGTTTACGCACACGCGTTGGAGGTTGCGCCACACTTGCAAGCGTTCGTTTTTCCGTTCGACCCGGGCAACGATGCGTGCGCGCTACCCCGCGTCGCCGACGAACGCTACGGATGCCGCTTGAAAATAATTTATGCCGAGGGGCGAGTCCACGTTGAGGGGGGGAAAATTCGGGCCGAGGGACGTTCAGCGAAATGCAATTTAGGAATACGTACGCGGTAATGGGAGATAATTGGAGGTTCGCCCTTGGTTCTTCTGCAGCTCTTCTGCTTGGGTGTTTATTCATACGTCTGGTAAATTGTGGGGCCTGTAATCGTTTGGAGACGAGAATTGTTGCACGGATAAGTTCGACGACGTTCGTCTGTAGAGGATGATTGAATATTTATTCTGTGCGGTAGTTAACGAATTTCCATTGATAAGAGAAAGAATGATTAGCGCCAGGATATAAAGCAAGGTAGGAATAATGTGAAGCAATAGAGTGGAAATAAAAGCAGTAATCTTAATAATGGACAGCTGTTGTGTGGATAGAAGCATCTTGCATATCTTCGTCGCGTCGTTTGAGAAATTCAGTTTACTACAAACGAAAGCTTCGCCTAATCTAATTATACATTTAGAAATCAGGTGTCAGGTGTAAGAGTTCCGTCGGTGTCTCCTTTCAACACCGCACGCAATTCTCCTTTCACTCCCTCGATACTTCGTACGCCCAACCTTCTTTTAACGATTCAATACGTGTACAGATAGTGGCCCTTCCCTTCTCCCACCGGTTGGCAACACAAAAATTAAATTAAATAATGCTTCTCGCCTCCCAACATTGTCCGCGCAGTGTTGCATTTTTCATTTGCGTGCCGCCGTATCGAACAGCGAAGCCGGTATAGAGGAGCGCAGGGTTCTTTCCAGTTTAAAAATGCAATATTTCACGGATACGCGATGCACTTTATTCCGGTGCGGAGATAAAAAAAAAAAGAAAAGGAGATCGCGCGAGATCGAACACTTGCCCTCGTTTCCATCCAATCTATCATACGCCGGAGGACAATGGAGAATTCACCTGGTCCGATTCAGCCGCGCGATATTGTACGGTGCGGAGGAGGTGGTTGAGGATTAGTCTTCACGAGAGAAACGAGCTTTCGGCTGAAACCCGGTGAAGCCGGTTGGCTCCTTATGAAAAGCTCGAGCGTCGTAGCCACCGTCCCATGAATATACCGGCCCGGCGATGGATGCTCGTACCGTGCTTCTCGATACGCAAGGGCATCGAAAAGTTCCTATATAGCGTAAACGTGCAGGTCGGGAGGAATAAATTTAAATATCGCTGCGGACTCTTTGATATGTTAACGGGGGGGCAGTCGTGGGACGACCAACGGACGAACCGGAGAGAACGGTGTTCTTTGACGGTTCTTTGACGTTTCTTTTCTGTTCCTTCATTTCTTCGCCGTTCTTCGTGCGTTCGTCGTGTTTCGCTGTAACGCTGGTTCGGTTGGGTTATCTCGCGGTTTCGTTCTCCCCTGCAACCCTCTCTTTCACGTTTCCGAAATCTGCACGCGTGAATGACAGTGTCGCGCGAGCCGACGATATCGCGACAGAATTGTGAAAGATATTGGGCGATGCACTTTGAACTTCGTTATTGCAATATTGTTATCGTTGCTGCACGCGAATTCTATTACGCAAGAGGGGAGAGACCGGTTTGTTTCACCTCGAACTTCTCCGTTCAATATGTCCTCGTCGAGGTGTTATATTGTTTCAGTCCGCTTCCCTTTACCATGGGTCGAAAGTTCGTCGGTTTTTTAATCGCGAAATTAATGGACGGCGCCGAGTTCGCGGAAACTTCTCGTCGCGGCTGGAATTTCGCGGCGAACGAGGCTTTGAACCTTCGTCTCCGTTCTACGCACACTTGCGACCATTCGGAATTCGTTTAAAATCGAGAAGCGCGTAAGAATCGCCCGACATCTTTCTAACCCGGAAATTACATCTTTGTCTGAATAATTTACGAAAGCGAGAAATTTCGAACTTCGTAAATCACGCGCGAGCTGCCATTTGCCGAAATTATCCTGGCGAATTTCATCTGTAACTGGAACAATTTTGTTCGTTTCTTCCGCGTTATTTCGCAGCAATTCTGCCAAGTAATTTCTTCTTTATTGCGCGAAGCAAAAGCGCTAATGTCGGAACGTTATAAAGTACGCGTATGTATGCATACAGATGTTCGTGTGGCGATTTTTTGTTCGCGTAAAGTAGAAATAACGGAACAAGTGTGACGAAGTGAAAATTACGCCCCCGGTTTTCGTTTTAAAACCCTGACCACCCGCCGAGGGACTTTCCGTGCGTTTTAATATTTGACTTGTCTGAGAGAGTAAGCAAAAGGGATAAGAGTTTTTACGCCTCCGCGATGCGTAGTATTTACTGTATTTGTGTATGTCTGGCTGGGGATAGTCTTAAGCTACTTAGGCGAGCTTGTTCCAGTAGTACAGCCGTTGCATTCACCAGGACGGCATTTCAGTTTGCAATGGTAATTAAGGAACTGCTAACTACTGGGCATTAAGTCGCATATTTTTTGGCCGCAGCGCCGTCACAAGTTTTGTTAATATTAATATAATTCTTGAAAAATTTGATTATTGTCGTGCCCCATTGATGTGCTTCAATAATAATCCTCCTCGCGAGAAACAATATGAAACAAGAACAGAATAAGCTTGCGTGCCCCCTTTACTCATTATTTCTCTATTATTACTGTATCTCGTTAAGTGCAAACCAAATTTGTCTATTACGATTTTCTGAAAATTACAAACATCGAGGAATATTCATTACGGTTTACCTTCATCCGTATTTGCGGCGAAAGGTACACGAAATTAGGTATGATCCTAAAACAACATACAACTAAACCACGCCCTCTGCGTAATTTGCATTTAATGGTAGGAATTACCGTAGTGTTTATAAACGTAAATTCAAGTACTTCCAAAACGAAGTTCATATTCTTCTCGTCAACTCCGTCCATCGTGCAGAATTTTCACACATTTTTAAATATCGCCTCGTTCATAATTGTCCATCCATATTTCATTTAACGAAGTCGTCTTAATAATGCAAAAAGAATATTCCAATTCCCACGTCGCAGGTGAAACGAAACACGTAGCCAAAACGTAAACGTCGTCCAGTATGAACTAACACGAATTATCGGCGACACGATACACAGCATCGATCAAACTTATGCGAATCTGACATTTTTAGTGCAGAACCGAATTGGGGGTCGATCGAGTCAATCTGGTCGATGTCATTCGCACACTCGAACGGTTAGAATTAAAGGTAGGGGCTGGGGAGGGGGGGCAACGGTGCTTGCAGTGAATAAGAAGACAATTAGGTCGAGCGTATTGGCATTTTTTAAATCGCGGCGTTTCCGTCGTTAACGACAATTCCATTTACCAAGCGTTGCCTGTTCTATCGGATGCGGCAACTTGGCGAACTTGTTTTTTTCGACGCACTTTTTTCCCCCACGATATTCTTATCAATGCCTCCGGCGCGGCGTCGAGGCACCCCTGCAAACGCTGCAACGTTTCGCGATTCACGATTCATCGGGAATAACTCGAATGCCGCTTTCCGTTTATTCTCCGTTTATGCTCGCGCGTTTCGTTCTCGCGTCATCGAGAAATAGAGGCCGGTGCACAAAGTACAACAATGCGTGGAACGATAAACGAACCGGAAGCTAGTTTAAGTTTCTGTAGAATCGAAGTTAGTTTTACCGATGTGCTGTTGCAGTTCGAAATATCGTCTCGACTTTAAACACCGCGACCTTCGCGTTGGACGAATAAGTGGGTACATTATAATCTCGATTATTGTTCGTTCGTTCCTGCTATGCAATTTACCGTAACGGGTACTCGAAGATTCCCAGGGATAATATGTTACAAGTAAGTTGTTTGCATGAAAAGATTTTTAGGCAGCAAGCCGTTACTTTCCACAAAACTTCCTCGTCGAACTTCGAGACCCTACCATCGCGCTGAGAACTTAGAACGTCTCGGGTGCCTACGATGTATTTTCATATTTCACGCGCAACATACAATTACCTTCCTCGGTACGCAAATAACAATTTGCTAGCAGAACAACCAATATCGATAATCGTGGCATCTCAAAAACTAATTACCTTGCTTAAAATTAAAAAAAAAGTAACCCCACCTTCGAATTTCATCCCCAATCGCTCCGATTTAGCCCGCGACTAATCTCGTATCGAGTGTTAATTATTCAAATCGACTCGGACAGGCCACGCGACGTCCAAATCCAACGAACCGCAACGATTCCCCGTTCTGCGGGAGAAGTAGTCCTCGAAACTTTACCGATTCGCGTGAAAAACGTGGAGCGTCTCATAGGACTTTCCCGGATAGAGAGGTTCGTGAAGTGGCAATATTCCGTATATAGCAGCTGCTAGAAGTGCTTCCATTTGAATATTTAAAAAATGCACCGTGATACGGGGAAAAGTTTCGTATCCGCATGGACCCGTGCGTAAAGTACATTCAGGGTGGAACGGAGGGCTTCAACGGGGGGTTGATTTTCGAAAATTTTTCATCCCCATCCCGGTCAGCAGTCCCAGAGGGATTGTTTCTCCTTTTTATTCGATTACTTCTTGCCTGGACTGTTTCCTCCAGCTCGTTCAGCTCCTCCGCGTCACCCTGTGACTTTGTGTAGTATGGCGCTTGGTCCTCGGTCTATCAGCCGGCATGAATGATGTTCATTCGTCGCACGTCACGACTTTGGACGTGTCTCGTCTTTTTCCACCTTTTCGTCTCTGCTGTTCCTCGCCCCTGACTGATGAAACTCGTACCCGTATAATTTGCGAACGCGCGCTTAACCAGAAGTGCTGGTATCTGTTCTTCTTGGCGATGGAAGTCGAGATACGTGTACGAATCGTAGGAAGATTTAGAAGATATTTTATATATATATATATTCTTTTTTAGGAAGGGGAAATATGGTTAGAATTTTCGGCTGATAATAAGTTGCTCAGCTCTTGAAATAAGGAATACTTCTTCTACTAAGTAAACAATAATTCTGTAATTATCGATGGTAATCGTACCTGCATCTGCCCACTTCTTCGTATAATTAGTCTCGTTGATCCTGTCTCAACAGTATGCTTGGTCGAAAGGAACAGTAGAAACACGGTAGGAATTAATTTCAATATATTTCTCTCTATTGGAGTACGATTCGTTGTTTCCACGCTATCCTCGCGGTTTCTTCTTTTCTCCGCCGTGTCATTGGGCTCTTCCTTTTCCCCCTCCTATGCCTATTATGACTTTCCATTTTTTCTCTGACACCGCATTTTCACTCGAAGCCCTTTTCCTCCCGGCTTCATTATTTTTCTTTTCCTTTTTTTTTTTACACCTACCGGGAAGAACGTTAAAGGAACATGTGTGTGTGTGTGTGTGTGTGTGTGTGTGTATGAGGCGTCTACTCTTATTCAGACAGTTCTGAGTGCTTTCATTAATTTATATCTGGGATTATAAAAATTGTCAGGTTATTTTCAGTAGAATTTCAAGTAACACATGAAGCAAAATATAGACATAAATGTTTAATGGAATATATAATAATTAATTAAACGAATCGTATAGTTGGCGATGTTTAATTGTTGACTAACGAAGAATGCGAGCAATTGTTAAAACAAATATATCGATTGCTGTAGAATATTTTTCCTCATTCTACTAGCCCTACGAACCCTCCGCACCTGTAAAGGATATCGGGAAAGTTTTTTAACAATTTTTCAAAGAAACTTTCGACGTCTTGCCGTAACAAGCGATCTCAATATTTCATACAACTGTAACAAATAGATGAACGAAGTGGCGGGGGAACAGGAAGCAAGCGTATGAAACCATTTAAAAGGGGTTTCATCGATCTTGGAAACTCGGAATTACTCCCATTCAATTGCCTCGACGTTATTCGAACTCTTGTCTCGTTTCACGATCGCCTTCCAGCGACGAAATGACTCCTCTAAAACACGCTTAAGTATGATTCGACGTTTCGCTGAATTATTATGTGAAACACGGGAAATAACGGCAAACGAAGCCGAACGAAATTGTCGTGTCGCCTGATGTCGAGTCCATGATTAGCTACCGCGATAGCATGAACCAGTAGCGACGGGCTACGGCAATAAACCCGTGGCTGGTTCACCCTGTCCAAGAGATCATAAAAACGGCACCTGTTAATGAAATAATTAAACGGTAGCGGTACTTCAATTTGCGGTGTCCATTGGGTGACCGTCGATCGTCGAGATCTAGTTAGCGATAATACGCTTTTGGTAAGGCTGACGCGTATTGTTGTACCCACAGACTTTTGTTTATTTACTGCATGCGCCTTTTATTACTTTCACTGAAATGCGTTTAGAATTATTAACACTGTCTACTGCGCACCGTTCGTATTGATATCGAATAAATAGCTGCAGACAATTTATAATTCCCGACAACATCTTTAAACAAGGCTGAAAGCTTTCGAGGAAAATTGTATCAAATAATGCTAATGAAGTTTTAAATGGACACGTCAATCATTTCTTCTTCGGTGATCGACTGCACTCGAAGCAACTAATTAAACGAAGAAAAGCCAATCGATATTAAGTCAGTAATTGAAGTTCAACTTAATATCGAGATACGCGTATCAAGAACCGCGTAATTTCGAAAACTAAGATCCCAGATAGTATGTAAATTTTCGATAAATAAAGTAACAGGAGACACGGTCGCGCAGTTAAATCGAGAGCTCTAGTATCGCGCTGCCCGTACAGCGAGCCAATTTACGCGACGACCGAATGTTTATTAAGTTCATTACTTTTCATTAAACAGAGAAATCCGAAGTCTCGATAACGTGGCGATTTTATTATCTGCAGAGACAAGCGACGAATTATTATTTACGTATGCAAATGAACCGCGTTTTCGAGGCGAGGCGCAGTGCACGTGCACAACTTCTGCTGGCAATCGATACGCACCGTGACTGTAACTGGTTGCGTAAAATTAATTAACGAAGCATCGGGCGTATGATGTACAAAGCCAATAGTTGTCGCACGATTCCTGCTAATGCTTCTGCCATTAAATCTGTGCCTGCCTGTCACGCAACATGGAAATTCGTTTCCTTCCCGTCGATGAACTGTTAATTAACGCGACAACACCGTTTGGCGAGCAACGACGGCGGGGAATCAGTTCGTTCGGCCAACGAAATGGAATGACTGTGGTTAATAGAAAAAGCTTCCGGCTAGATTAGACTATTTGAGATTTTTAATCATTGGGAGGGGTGCAAGTAACATTTCAAGACGGGCCACGTTTATAATTAATGCAATGGATTTATTTCGCACGCACTGGCGTATCAATTCAGAAGGTACCACTCTGTCGATTTACATTATGGTATTTCGAATTTGTTATGATCTTCATAATTATGCATCGCGCAATGTTAAACTGCACCCTTCTACAGTTTCACTGCAACAGCACAAAAATCGTTTCTGATGGTCGATGTTCTCTTAGCATTTTTTATCAAACGAAACAATCTGCACATCAGAAACAAAAAATTTGATGTATTAAGAAAAACATATGTAAAATATTATCACAATATTATCATGGTAGAATATTAATATTCGTTACATAAATTCGTTAATACACTTTTTGCCCAAGTAATGCTTCGCGTGCACGAGGATTATCAAACACCGCGGATTCTTGTTGCGCTCGCGTAAATGATTACCGTTCTCAGAGAATGTCCCAAAATATTCGGCGTTCCGCGACGGGGACTCTTGTAACGCGGATACGCGATGGCAAGCACGGAACTTGAAATTCTCCGCGTGGAACGGCGTAATTACCCTTACGCAACGTAATTATGCGTGAAACTTGCTCCAAATTATTCTGCCGGGCCCGAGTCGCGATGCGAGCGGTAACGAGTCGCGTTAGAAGGATTTCGACCGACCTCGTCCGGGGCGCATAATTTGTTTGTTCACGCGTGAGGACAGCCACGCGATACCGGATAAAGTTGGTTAATGGGACGACGCGGAAATTTCACTAACGAAACCGTACTCTCCGATGAACTTAACCGATAATTCGTTGTTCCAGCGTTGCTACTTGAAGGACTAGCATCTCCTACGGTATCGGTATATTTGGAACTTTCGTCTTTCCCACTTGCCAATGAATCGTTAACAGGCCACTCGATTTGTGCACAACTAATAATCAGAGAGTGATGCCAAAAGTTTACAGCAGGCAGGTGTAAGACGAACGTCGCGAAGGCTACTATTATTATTCCTTCTTCTTTATTATTCCCAAAACTATCACAAAGCAATACTGAAACGTAGGAGGATGTACTTGCGCGTAAATAGATAAGACAGTTCTATTTACGCGGTCTAAACAAGTGTTTCTCCGTGTTTACTCTCTGTTATTTTGTAAATACGACTGCTTCGTTCAACGATCGATGCAAGAATGCCATGCTGCATCGTGATCGCCAAAAAGGGACCCGTTGTTGGGGTTTCTCCCATGCGCCATGTCTTCGAGGGCCTCGCTCGCGTATTTCCCTTCAGTCGACGGTGTCCTATGGGTACGTGCGCTATCGGGCCCCGCGCTGACGTAACCCAGATGCCCAGATACGGCGCTCGCAGCCAAAATCTCTTACACAGGCGGCTCGAAGCGACAACAATTTTCAATTTTCACCCGGAACGTCTCACTCGCAAGGGAACACCGCGAACTGTTCGTTCCCGATTTTGATAAAAATATGTGTAAGACACAGATATTAAAGGAAAACGCTAAATTCGCCTACGGTTATAGGAATATCTATTTCTAAGCCAATACAATGAAATGGTTATAATCAGTCCGCTCTAGACGATCGTTTCCCAAAGAGTGTCTCGTCGTTGCATTCTTCCCCGTCAAGAAGGCGCGCCCCCGGTCCCACGACGCAGTTCCTTTAAGGGCCTGGTTTACGACCCCCCGATGTTTACGGGCCCCGCTCGCCTATCGACTTCGTAGCGACATTTTCCAGATGAATATGCGGGGCGCTCCAAAGCCTCGGGTTTTCTTACATATGCTGTAAAAAAAGTACGCGTCCCTTATTTTCACCTGCTCGATGTACATACTCGACGAAAACGGTATCAAAAGCCTGCCAGTGCTATCCGGACGCGAGAAACGATCGCCAGCGTGTTTCGCGTTCGTCCTATTTACAAGCAGACTCCAGAATTTCGACCGACGGTGTACCCGTTGCGTGTCTCGCCGTACAAATGTCTGGCACACGGTGACACACCTTAAACGAATCCATTCGGAACGCGCTCAAGTGGCTCGTATCTCTCGCGATTCGGCCGTATCGGCCGTTTACGACTTCTGCCGCGTCATTTCTCGCCGAACGACAGCGTTCCTCAATAAACTACCGCTCCAGTGACGAATCCTCGTTGCCCGGGACAGAAATCCCATAACGTTGCCGGTTCTAACGCGAGGAACTTCGGGCCCCGTGACAGGCGAGATACCAGACAGGACCAGTACGTTACGGGCTCGTAAATCTCGCGAATCAGAAAATTCCTCTCCCAACGGGATTATGCACGCCGCAGGATCGATAACATTTTCAATCGTACACCGTCTATGATATCGCGTTACGTCGATCTGTAACTCGGACCCGGAATCGTTTTGTCGCTCTCGTTCGATTTTTCGTTTAACGCGAAACAGATACGCGAAACTGAAACGAACGGCTCACACCTGATGCGATCAGTTTTATTTCGTCCTCGAGGAAGTTTATGGAAGTTGTGAGACGGCTGAATGACGTTACGGTTTAATGTAATGGAAGTTCCTCCCGGTAACGGTAATTGCCGTTAAGGTGATCGTATTTCTGTTGGGAGAGAGGACGATGCTGGCTCCCGCACAGTGCGCGGGGCTGATTAAATGGGAAATAAAAGAGATATTTTATTTGCCCGTACAAAATAGGTGTATGCTCGATGCGATGAAATGATAGTGAGGTAAAGTGGAGTGTAAATATTTTGTACTGTTCGAACGAGGGACGCGATTAATAGAGTTCGATGTACCACAGTTCGGTGTAATTGTTATGTCCTTCCGTTCTGCGAGAACCGTGCCAATTGCGTCTGGCCTCCTCGAAACGAACGAATCCGCCTTGAATGAATCGAACAGGGGCAATGCATTGCACTTTGTCATATTTGTGTCACGCTTGATATTAACACTAATGCACCGAAAGTAAACGAAATCTGTACAGCAAGAAACAAATTACAGACCCAACTTATATAATAAATACTAAATAAAAGGATATCAACTCTTGAAAAACCATAATTCAAGCACTCTTTGAGTTGCTTTAAACAAATCCTGAATCCGGCAATCCTGAAAAATAATATTCCAAGTAATTCTGAAGTATCTACGATTTCTTCTCTACCATATTATGCATTCACCAGTCCGTAACTCCATAACTGGATACCCGCATAAAATCGAAGAATCGTAGAAACGCATAAACCATCGTCGATTCGAAGATCGAAGTCTACCCAATTACATAAATCAGTAGCATTCGACTCAAGTATCTTCAGTGCAAAGGGAAAAACGGGGAAACAGAAGAAACGAGGCTCGAGCGATCCTAAAACCGCGTACCAGCTCGTCTGGGTAAACACATTCAACTCATAGCGACATATCTGCATATCAACGCGGACTCTGCTTAGGATTCTCCGCGTGGCGCTGCATAGTTACTCGTTGCACTCGGAACTTCATCTACATTCGCGTGTGTACGCCCGACGTCGCGTCGCGGCAACCCTACGGAGTCAGTGGCAGCGACGCACGTCGGGACGCCTCAAACGAGCCCGAGAACGTGTCTGCCTTCTGTCCCATCGACTTTTTATCCTGAACCCCGACTGAACCCGGGGTTCGTTTCTCGTCGCGTTGCTGACGATTTACCGCGTCGTTTTCTTTCTTGTAAAAATAATGGGATCACTTTCGTCCGGTTGACAGTTGTATCGCCGGCAATTTTATTGTCCCCCCTTTTCGCTTTGTCCGTACGGTAATCGACGTAGGCCTCCACCCGCGGACTTACCGTTGCTTTCTTTTCCCACGTCGTTTTCGTTTATTTCTGTCCCGTTTTCGTCCTACGTCTCTTATTGTATCCTATGTTCTTGTGTACACTTGTTTACGCAAATTTATATATCAACGTGTACACTGTCGGTCCCGATATATGGAAACTTCTTATCCGAATTGAATACTGAAATGTATATTTTTTGGTGGTATAATCGAATCTTTGCGGTTCCCTTTATTACTGGTAGAATAATTATTTCGATGTCGCTATTGTTCGATTTTCACTCCGTCCTATTATAATCGAAATTGCAGTGCATTATCGTCCGGTAATTTAATTTTTAATATCACAGATGCAGAGATAAAATTGGCCATCCAAGAATCGATCGCGACGCCATGTAAAAATTTCATTTCACATATCTATCTTTGACGGAAATGACAGAAAAATGAATTACCGTGAATTGTGTCAATGAAATCAGCCTTCTTTGGCAACTTTCGTTCATTTTCTATTAATTTCTATTTTTTTTTTTTTTTTTTTTTTATGCCATTGCATTCTTCTCCACGGTTACTTTGCCGCTTTTACAAAATCGTCACGCCGAATTCTCGCGCTCGTTTCGACGAATTTTTATCATTCTCACGCCACCTCCTTATTCCGGCCTTTCCACCTTCGAGCGTCAGTCGCCCGATGAACTTGTCAATTTTCGTTGCCTGCATGCGTGAAACGATCGGCTGGCATACGTAAACCCGATTTTACGAGACTGCAATGGATTGACACTTCCACGAGGCGACCTTTTCCACGGGAAATATCGATGGTGGACGGGAGCGGGCTGTACTGTACTTCCGGGACAGAAGGCCGCGGAACACAACGCATATCCAGCACACTACGATGCTCTAAACATTTACGTAGAATTATTCTCTTGTAATATCTGTATTTAGATAGCGGACTGCAATTTCAATTGCGCTACCAATATTAGTCGTTCGAACGTCGTGACGGGGAAATAAAAGGGAATAGAACCACCATTAACCGCTTGAAAACGGATAATAATAAATCATCGCATTCGCCGGATCTTCGCGATGTTAATTCTGATAATGCGAAGGAAAACAACTGCATTAAAATCATCGGAATAATTATTGAACATAACTAACCCCAATAAAGTATGACATTCCAAGCGCACGAATGATTTTTTTTAAATCATTTCTAGGAAAAATTATCAACGAAACGGTTGTAAAGAGTTTCTCGAACGTCGAGAAGATGAGTTTCACGAAATGAAACAGCTCGACAGATATCGCGCTGCGAGATGGGAATCTCTTTTACGAAAAATCCAGCCGCTTGTCTATCAGGATGCGACGGTATTTAAAACGATGCACGCTTATTGCTTGTTACAGTTTGGACAGAGATCAGCCGTTCACATTCCAGCTGGGAGTTGGCCAAGTTATTAAAGGCTGGGACCAGGGATTGGTGGATATGTGCGTGGGCGAAAAGCGGAAGTTGACCATACCGCCGGAACTGGGATACGGAAAGAAAGGAGCCGGAAACGTAATTCCTGGAGGTAAGATTGTTTCATCGGCCGTGTTCTTGCGACGTCTGCTGCGTCTGAAGTTTCTTATTATTTCCCGGTTTTGTCGTATAGAAATGATTTTCTCCAGCTGCCGTGATGAACAATCGTTTTAATGGGTATCGGATAATTAACGATAGAATAGGTATAAGTACACGTATAAATATAAGATGGTTGAGTTAAGGGGGACAAATATGAAGCCGTTTGTTTTCCGTTAGTATAAAATATTAGCAAATATGAAATAAAAATATGGTTCCAATGCGTATGCATTTTGTATCGTTCCTCGATTTAGTCGCGTAAATATAAACTTCCAGTTGCAGAGAAAATATCGCATTTATTGTCGTAACGCGGCCTCGTTGTTACAGGCAATAAATATTTTCACGCTGCCATGATAGGTATATGCAGTTTAATATTTCTGTTCCGTTTACGTCTATCCGAACCTTGGATACGTCTAAACTATTATTTTCCCTCGATTTAAAGGTATTCAATTAAATGAAATACACATTTTCGGTCCAATTTTTCCATCGACGTGCAATATACAATAGTCATTCGTTGCGTGTAAAATCAAGGGGACAAACATTTAATCTTTCGTATTTCGAATCTAATACCGCAAACATGGAATTGTTATAAATCGAATTGTTCGAATCACTAACATCAAGCAACATTCAACATTGTCCTATTCTTCAAGATTGAAGAAGTTAATGGGAGGCCAAGGGGTTGACGTCAGGAGTGTAAAGTTAGGTTTCACTGACGGGAATTTCGGTTGAATGCTAACTCTCCTCAAATTATCTGCGGGTCCCATCGATTCTCGAGGGTAAACGAACGAGATCAGTGAACGAATCGATACAAAGAGGGGGGGGGGGATCGTTAGTAACGAAATCGAACTAAAAAATGCAATTGCTCGGAAATCCAATAAAGCGTCAACCATTAAATCGAGCACCGGCTACGCCGGCCAGCTCAGTTGGATCAACAGTGGCGCTCGTTCGCTCATTTTTTCTTTTTTTCTTTTTTCGGGAACGCTCGCGCGTTAGATAAATCGAAAGTTAGCCCCGCATATGCATATAACTTCGAACGAGATCGTTTCCACGGTTTTATGGAGAGCTTTTATTGGCCCCGGCGAACTTTTCGTTTCGCGGAAAGAATAGAGTTGACACGATAATGCTTGAATGGGAAAAGTTCTGATGGTTCCGCGTCAATAGTACATAAGTAAGTAGGTACATTGCGCATCCGATTGGTCATTATACAGCTATAAATTCTTTCAAATGCATATTTAGCTTTTCGTTGAAATATTTCGTACCAGAAGTGTCACCGTAGACGTTAGCCAGTATCCGATTTTATTATCTAAATACAGCTGACAGTAGATCTTTGCAAGCAATGCACGCAACGACAATAATGGTGTCCAAGAAGTATAATAAAAAAAAACACTATAAACAACATGCACGACCTGCGTTTCAGTTTTTCCAAATGCCGCAACTTGCGATACGAGGAAAAAATATCCTCGATTGCCGTTCTGGAATTTCATTCACTTCGATGTTCGCTGCAATATATGTATTTTTGCAATCATCCCGATTCTGCTGTCGATTCTTTTGCTCGACGAATTTCTCGCGGTTGCCCCCAGACAGAGTGTTGTCTGCGATTCTTTGTTACAGCGGTTACAGGGCAACAAGAAGTTACAATGTTCGAGGGTTTCGGAGCGCGAGCAGCCAACTGCGGTTCACGTGTTTCATGGTTAATTAACTTCTTCGCCAGCTGACACGGGTTCGCTCATCTCCTTTGTGAAAAATATTTGCGGAACAGGTCGTTTACGTTGGAGCTAAACGAGAACGGGATATTTGTTGAACCTAATTAGGGTCCCTTTATTCCGGGCAACTGTCCAATGTTTCTGAATGTACTCGGTACGACTAACAATCAATGAACGCCTAATTATCCCCGGCAAGGGGGAAAGCCAATTTATTATACTTTAAACGATTAACCGGCCGAAAGGATTTTTTCGTTTAAACGTATCCCGGGGTCCGTCGTCACGCGTTTCCTTCGACGCCTGTCGTTTACAAATTCTTACGCAAATGTAAAACGATCTTCATTTGACAATATTGTTTTTTTATTTAATTGTTTAAGGTCGCGTACAGCTTCTAATATACATTTGTCTAATAAATATTTTCAATGCAGCCGCGCGACGTTCGCAACTTTCAGTCGATTCGCGAAAGGCAAACGAATTCCTCGGAGAGACGTTCATTTCACCGCGCTCTGGAGTATAGTTTTATTAAAACGCTGTTCTTTGTCCCGTGCGCGTTAATCCTCAGGAAAGGGAGCAAAAAAAATGTTGAACAATTTAAACGAACAGCCGCACGCCATTGTTCGCCCTTAAATACAGATTAACTCAAATTGTTTCTTTTCTCCGCCGCTCCAGTTTTCTCGCTATGAAACAATGGGATGATTAACTCCGCCGTTATTCCACCTCTGGTCTGGTTGCCAATAACTCGTATCCGAGGTTTTCGCAGGTTGGAACTTGCCGGGCGAAAATACTTTGTCCTGGTGTGACGTATAACACGAGAGGAGTTAAGGACGTCGAGAAAAGAGGTTTCGAGTTTCGAGGATCGAGAACGAAAGCTGCTTCGCCCTGGCACGCAGGGCGAACGGTAACGGGGTCGTCGTTGTTGCGGTCCCCGGACGGAAAGAGAACTTCCCTTCGAAGAGTCCGGTGGGCTCAAATGAATGAAATAATCTCGCAGAACTTTTTTTTCGCCTGCGTGACATCGAGACGGAAGTGTTCGAGATGAAATTTCTTCGACGGATCGCGACCTGTGCGATATCGATTCGTGTGCGAACGTTTGCTATACGTCTCGGCGAATGTAATATTTATTGCGGGCCTGCCGTAGTGACGTTGTATCCGCGAACGATGCGCTGTTCCTGGAAAGTGGTATCGTCGAAGAGATGAGCAGTCCATAACACTTTTAATCTATCGCTCGCAATGCATGCCTTAAATAATAAAGTGATCAATACCGGTCCCTCGGTCATCGTACCTTTCGCCGATCAGCTCGCCGAATTTCCACGAGATTCTCGTTCAGACGGGGACAGCGTAGCCCGTGGCATTAATTGCTCGCGTTTAAGTAGTGAATAATTGAGGGGTATATTTCATTAGAGGACGGCTTTATCGCGATGGGACCGGCTATAATTAATACGAAATATGCACGCGCGCACACGAGCTTGCTGCGTGAACGCGGCTCGCTTGAATTTCGCGAGGATTCGTCGCGGTTGCGACTCTCTTTATCGGTAAAAGTGCCGCGTCATACGGTAGATTGTGTAATACGAATAGATTCGTCGTTCTTGTCGCGAAGAAGATCGCCCTCGGGTCGACAGAGTTGCGCAAGGATCGTCGAGGTGAAACTGATTGGCCGTCGAAATCGCATCGCCGTGAAGGTTACGCGCATTCCATCGATAGCAAGACCGTTTCCCTTGTAACGTCGATTTTGCAATCCAGTCTAGACTGTTCGCAAGGTGGCACAGGTAAATGCGCAAAGAAACAAAGCCTCCTGCGCCAAAGCTTTATCCTTTACTATCGACTAAATTGTCCATTTCAAGTGGAATCGTTCATTCTCGGCTGTGCCACCAGGTACGCGACGCCCCGTATATGTCAATTTATGAAAAGTGAAATCTGCATGCTTCATTCTGTATCAAAGCATCCGCTCGGACTGTAAAACACAATTAGCAACCACCAGGATATTTATGGGTTTCCCTGCACGTAGAGCCGACGAGTGGCGAATAAATATGGCACTTTTCGAACAGGATCAGGATATTGACCAAGAGCTTCGAGTCACGAACGACGTGCCACTGAAAACCAGACATAATTTAATTCGCCTGAAAAGGTTCTGAATATCTCTGTGAAATTACGTTTTTACAACTCACGCGACGCTCCAACGTGAACGGTCATCGCTTACATTTCGCAGAATAATGCAGAAGCGACGGATGATTACGGCCTGCTTGAATACTAATACGTATTTTATGTTTGTCTAGTAAATTTTGTTGCGGCACGTGTAAATAATGTACGTATCGGACCGGTGGGCCTGAGTGAATAATAAAAGTCGCCGCCCGATATTTCACTGCGATCGTTAATAATGCACCGCCGTAGCTCGACGTCGAAAATGTAATAATTTATGTCGAATTAGTGCAGCAATAGACGCGAGGAAATTTCACATTAAAAACTTACCGTACCATTAAAACTACAATCGCTCATTCAATTTGCGTTCGTCGTTGAAACTCTGATTGCCGGCGTGCATCGCAATAATCGCAAAGGAAAGCACAGTTAATTTAACGCCAGTGTACACATTGCGTCAAATTGCGTCAAAAATTTCAATTATTTTATTCTGCCGTTTTATTCACCCTTCTGACACAAAAACATTCAATCGAAATTCGCCAAGCCGTCGAAGCGTATTAATTTTCGTCGATTCGCGTTATCATTTTCTATCGAACGCAGCAACGTACCTTATCGTTCCTACACTCCGTCGCCGCCCGTCGAACAACGTATCTCATCCAAGAGAAGCGGCTATTGATTTCTTCGTTTTCCCCGGTCGTACATTCGAGACGAAAGTAATCGTGATTGGTAGTGAACGTCAGCGGCAAGGGTTTCGTCATACGTCAACGCGTGCAGCGAACGGGACACGCAAGACAGGTATTTTTTCGTCAAGCCCTGAAACCCATAGATCGCAAACGGGCGAATAATAGAAAAGGGTCCGGCGGTCGCCTTTCGTCAGCATTGACAGAGACGTATTGGATTTTTATTGGGTTTCGACCAATCAATGCGGACGATACGCGGTGCCGGTTCCACCGGATCAGTGGAACATAATGGAAAATCAGCACGAACGGTCGAAGAAAATTCGTTTCACTTTTTCCCCCTCACCATATCCGTCGACTCTCTCGCCGTCTCGATTCCTCGGCGTCGCTGTTTAAACGATATTAGCCGGAAACTCGGATCGCGAATCGGAATTTCGTCCTGGTGGCCGTACACCCCCTCGTGCCCCACGGGGGGGGGGGATGGTTACGTCTGCCGACGAGGCGTTTGCAAGTCTGAGTGGAAACTTCTTGGAACGTGTTCGACAACGAGAGCTGTTACTCCGGCAGTATCGTGAAATATTTTATTAGCGGGTCTGCTTTCTATAGGCTCGAGGAAAAGGACTCTGAGCGCGGTGTCGTGCTGGGGGAAATTTAGGATCTGGAGTCTTAGAAAGTAGCCGAAGTCACCGGGTTTATTTAGGAGGGTCTGTTTAGCATTGTGGCGCAACGCCTGTTTCTTGTTGACGTTCATGTAGGTCGGTACGAGGTAGTGAAAATTTTGGAGGCGGTGAACTATAAATGAGATGGCAGAAATGGAGGAGGGAACGGGGGCTATTGTGAGCATTGCAAGAGAAGAGAGAAATAGGATATATTGAAATTGCTTTGCGCCCTCGTTGGTGTAACTAATGAATAAGTAATTGAGACTCGGAAAGTAATAACTGTTGAGACCTTTGATTACTGTCCGCCAGTCGGACACTTGGTGGGACATGGTTTTAACAAAATTATATTTTTCTGATTTCAGGTGCCACCCTAATGTTCGACGTTGAACTGATCAACATCAGCGACACTCCACCGAGCGCAAATGTGTTCAAAGAGATCGACAGCGACCATGACAACCAATTGTCCCGCGAGGAGGTGAGAGCAATGGCAAGATCCCTTTTAAGTTTTTCTTTTCTTTTTTTTTTTTTACATAACTTAAGTCTCCGATACATGTTCCTTACTTTCGCCAACAACAAAATTTCGAGTTGCATTTAGAATCGGATATAAATGTCAAATGAAACAGTGCATCAATATTTTTAGTCAACGATGTATTTGTTGACGTCGATTCGATTATCGCATTCACGAAACCGCGAGAATAATTCACTGAAATTAGAATAGAAGATCAGTCCAATTATCAATGACGTGACAACGAGGATTAACGAATCTTTTATCCTGTAACTTTTTCCTCGCTCTGAGTATGTCGCTTGGGTAGAGGGGGAATAATTTTGACAGTCTCGTTCGTCTCGTAAAATTTGTGCGGGTCAAAGTGTAAGCCAATCGCGGCATCGCTATTTAACAGCTTTGTATCTGCTGCGCAAGTGCAAAGGATTAGCATGTGCGCTGCACCGATAAAAAGGGTCGCACCTCGCAACGCTACTTTTTTGTTTTTTATTTCATCAGCGTGTAACAAACGTGCAAGGCTAATCCCTTGCCACTTTTTTTGTATGGCATCGTGCACAGCGATGCGATTTAATCGGTTTAAAACATCGCGCGTCTGACAACTTTTTAGTCGCGGATACATCGTCCGGAGGTACATTAAAAAATGTAGTTGCAACCTTTTTTTCCCATCCACTTCCGCTCGCGAAGTTCGGGACTTAACAATCAAAACCCGCGCACGTCCCAAGGTGCGGTTGCCGTACGTTTGAAACAGTTTGAAATGTGCCGGAGCGAAGCTGCGAAACGAGTGTCTAATACATTAAACATTGCAGAGAGTCGTTTCACCGTACGAATACGTACTATTCGCTGTACATTCAAGACCGAGCACTGCTCAGCTTCGTGTTAGAATTAGATTACGGCGAGTGCAAGATTCGTATCGAAATAATTTACATGCATCGGGAATGATTGAACGCCTTACCGTTAAATCAAATTTGTGTTAATGCACGACTGTCCAGAAATTTGCAACAACGCAGGATTATTATTACCAACGCCGATTTATTTCTCGTTATTTAATCCTCTCTGTACAAAAAAAGCTGCGAATCCCTTAAGCCGATGTGCAATACAAATTCGATGTGTAATTTTAAATAAGCTCCGATCAACGGAAAATCAATTTCTGTTATTTCTCTGAAGCGAAATACGCTCTACAATAAATCTTCGCATCTTCGTTTGGTGCGGCAGAAAAATTTGCAAGGTACTGCAATGGACACGGAGAAAATTTAACTCCCAACTTCGGTTTTTGAGATGGTTTTATTATCACTTAGTAGACTATGTAGTTGAATATTTCGTATGATGTGAGCTGAAGAGTCAGGGAACCCTGGGTTTTTAAAGGGTGTTGGAAAGGATGTAGTAGGGATGGTGAGGGCGAAGTCCAAAGGACTCTGGATGGTTAGGGATTGTAGACAGTACGACTAGGTGTTTTGGAAACGGTGACTCGATAAGGTTCCATGACGAGTATTTGTGATGACCGGAACTTAATAATATTTGTATATACGTATCCTTAGGTGACTAGTAGATAGTAAGAGTAATACAGAGATATGTCATAATACTAATGTAGATATTTGTGGATGAATACATTACAGTACCAAGAGAGTCGAATACCGATGAAAATAACGAGATACATATGTACTGCCAGCGCAAACGCAGAATAACTAACTTGCACGTTTGAATCAGCTTCCTCGCTCCTCCGCCGTACGAAAGAATCATTCAATTCGCCCGACCAAACGTTCAACGAAATCCACCCAAGCCGGCCCATATACCAATGCTAAAATTCTGTTCCATACCCGCAGGTGAGCGAATACCTAAGGAAGCAAATGATCGAGGCGGAGCAGGGCGGCGCAGCCGAGAACGAGGAGGTGAAGAAGATGCTCGCCGACCACGACAAACTGGTCGAAGAGATCTTCCAGCACGAGGACAAGGACAAGAACGGTTTCATCTCCCACGACGAGTTCAGTGGGCCGAAGCACGACGAGCTCTGAAGTCTTCGTGCCGCGTCGCCGCGTATCCGAGCACCGCGTCGCCGTCGGCGTCGTGACTCGCGCCACCACGTGTTCATATCCGCGCGGAATCGCCTCTTCGAGTTCTATCCGGTCCGCGACGAACAGCATTGAACACGGAACTCCCCGTTGTGTCGTCGATCGATCAATCGTTTATTCGTGGACTATGGCTGCCGTGAACATCCGCGTTTCGACGCGTCAGCCGGTGCGGTGCACACCGTCCTCTCGAGCTCGGTTAACAGAACAAGGACAGCCGTCATACGCCTACAGAACTCCTCCACGCCGGGGATACCTCCCTCGCGAACGGACCCTCGAATACAGCACCGACGGAAGAAATTTGGAAAGCCGCTCGCGATATCTGCGGACGCTTCGCGCGGAGACTCGACGCCCAAGTTGATGGACGCTTGTCAGGAATCGAGGGGCAGCTCTTCGCTGTTCAAAGGACCGCGCTCCACGGATGGAACGGAACATTTGTACCCCCGATGAACTGTTGCGTGCTTGCCCCGGGGGTCGCGGAAACGAACACAGAAGTGGGACACTCGTGCGTCGCGAATATTTTCCGAGCGACCGAGAACTGGAGAACAGTCGGGATAACCGCCGCTGGAAAGCATCGAGGACATGCTCGAACATTTTTTTCCATCCGGTGATGCCTTTAACTTTGTCAACGGGGACGCTTTCTGGGAAGAGGAGGCGGTTGGGGATTCGGTCGAGCGGAACAATAATTACGCGGTCCGGGGGATGGGGGAGGGCAGAACTGGGAGAGATTTCTGCGACCCTCTCGCGTATTCCAGACCCACAGCGTTGTAGATGGTTGTAAAATCGTCGGTCCCACGAGGTATATTGGACGTTTCGAGCGTCGAGACAAGGCTTGTCCACGGAAGTATAAAAACGGGCGTATCGAACATCGACAGTTTGTTTCCAATGAAGTCGGGCGTCGGGTTGAACTTGTTTCTTCGGAAGCCGTTCCAAAATATTCGAAACGCTAACCAATATTTATCAATTTCTTACAATCATCGTTCGTTTAATTTGTCGAGGCGCGAGTGCCAACGGTTCAACTTTTAAATTACGATCGCGCTGTTCGGCGGGGTCAACTGTAACTGTAACGTGTCGAAGACGTGCAAATGGAAATATTTTGGGAGAGGAGTTTATCAGAGAAATTGAAGTCCCGGCGCGGAGCGAGGCTGTTCCACGTAATGTAATTAGACAAAAATATAGATGGAAAGGAACGAGGCGAGAAGGGGCGTGGGGATAACAAGGGTGTTCGTGTGCAGAAACCGACGAGGAGAAAACGAAAGGAGAGAAAGAGGAACCGCGAGAAAGTGTTTTTTCTACACGACTATAGATTTTAGCGTATTAATTAAGTGCATCGATATAACGGTGCTAAAAATCACAAGCGAAACATTCTGTCCCCCTTTCAGAAGCTTCTTCCTTTGTGTCCTCCTCTTCCTTACCTCTACGCTACGTTACACGGAAGACACACACACACATACACACACCCCAACATTCATGAGTACCCTTTTTTTCACGTGCATCACAAGCCCCGCAGACATTCGCGGTCACGAACTTCATGCGAGAGTCGTATTAAGTACTTACTGGAGAAGGAACTCGATAGAGGAAAAATTCGTGGGAATAACTCGAGGGTGCGTGGTGGAAATGATTGGCGGTCGCGATCGACGCGATCCTTTTTCTCCCATGATCGAAGCTATCATTATTACACATTTAACTGATACGTTTTTATTACTACATTATATTGTATGTTGTTAAAGTTGGACGAAGGTTAATAATAAATCGTGTGTCTCGAGCACAATTTGTTATAAATGTGGTTGGCTCGTTTAATTTGCATGCTCCTTCTACCTTATCTTCCCCGAATTGCTGCGTACACAGGTGAGCATGACGAACTGTTACGCGGCGATTGGGACGAAATTTATGCGAGATGAAGTTCGCAGTAATTGTATGATTCAGGGGACGATTAATATCGTTAAATAAGTAACTCCCCCAGGGGTTATTAGATAGGGTATAGGAAAGCTGAAACAAAGGATGTGGCTAAATAAACAAGACTGCCAAATTTCGCTAATTAGAACTGAAAGATTTCGATGCATGCCTTTCTCAATTGCAATACCATATTAGAGGGGCACCGTTTTCCTAACTTTTACGCTTCGTTTTCAGAGTAGTGAAAAATCCATGAATATAATCTAGGATAAATCAAGGATATTGTATTTTGCGAATGTTTGTAATAATAAAAAAATAGTTGATAGGGTCCGATATCTTCGTAACCCGTTTGGCATGAAAAATGGAATTACTTAAACTTTAAAACTGATGTATTACCTATATTGAATCCCACTTACCTTTTCGCTCTAATTATTACGTCGACTCCTCGAATATCCCAATGTTTCGCGTATCGAGTGAAGAGAACGATAGGAAAGATATCAAGGGGACACGTACAATGAATAAGAATTCCCGTTCATGCTGTTTTCAATTTTATTTCAAGAATCAGTTCCGCAGAAAATTATAGTAATTGCACGCACGCGCAACGCCACGCATAGCGATAATAAGGTGATAATTAAATTAATTAAGTTGCTCCTCTCGTCGAACAAATCACACCGTTTACAAACTCTCGTCGTCTAGGTATCGAAATTCACTACCTACGTACGTATCGGCAGAAATAAAATCGCTATTCTCATAAATACTCTCGCGTCCATTCCATCTTCCCCTCTTCGTCGAAAAATACATGCACGAAAGATAATATTTCGAAACGTGCACTGGTTAACGCAAATTTCGTCCGGCACCTCTCTTAATCTTACGATAGAATTGAAAAGTTATTCATCGACGGATCAAATATCGTTTTGGGCGTGTTTCGATAGGACTGCCCGATTCTCATCCCTGTCGTTCGAACTTTCCGAGTAACCGCTCGAACGGAGAATCTTTTCAGCAGAAATTTCAATGAACCTCCCGTTCTATGCATATCGCAACGGCGAATTGCTTTGAGAAATGCTTCCCCCTCCCCTTTGCATACGAGCGTTTATTCTCGAGAAACTGTCACCGCGGAAGATGCATGTAAAAAGTTTACCCTGGTGCCTACTTTTTCTTCTCCTTTTTTTGTCTTTTTTTGTTTTCTTTATTTCTTCATGTTGCATCGAGGAGATGAAGGGGACAGAAGTTTGAAAGTTGTAACATTCGTTCGCAACGTGAAACGCTGTCCCGCAGGCTCGCATGCAACCTGCCAGCAGTCTGGCGAAACGAAATTTCGCGAATAAGTCGACTCACTGATCACGCTAACCTGCCTCCCTTTCCTTCTGCTTCCGTCTGGCGTTTCTCAAGACTGAGAGGTTCCGAATGCATAAAATATTTCGAGATATTTAATGCACACGCTCGTGAATGATGCAGTAAAATTCAATGGGACGCGAAGCGAAATGCAAGGAATAGTTCGTTGTGTTACGGATAATGAAGTTATAAATGCCTGCGTGTAAAAATGGACGAAATTAATATTAAATTGATGAGTGACGTTCGTTGAAAAATTTGCTGAATAGTTTCTCCCGATACAGACCAATCGGTTTCCCGTGTACACGCATACGGCTAACAAACTTTCCCCTAGATCTATGCGGTATATAATTGTTTTTTACTCGAAGGAAAATCTAATAGAATCGACCGTTCGTTTGTTGCCAATGAATCGCCGATCGATAGAAAACTTTCGCTTAATTGTATTTATTGCTGGCTTACTTCCTTCTCGTTTATTCATCGGAGGTAGTCTGTATTCGCAAATCAGAAGCATATCGTGCCTTCCAATTGAATATACAAAATACAGATTTCATTGTCTCTAAACGTATCTTAGAAATGTCAGGAATTTAAGCCACTGTTTCTTATTTGCCGCAGAGAGAAGTATGAACGACAGAGTCAGTAGATGTAATCGAAAAATAGGATTGAAGGCCTCAAGTATCATCTTCGACAACGATTTAGATAAAGACCATAGCTTTCTGCCAGCATACAGAAAAGATCGGTCGAAATATATATATATGTATATGTTATATGTATATATATATATATATATATTTTAATGTATAACCTTGGTGTATGTGAGCGATTTCCCGTGGGGGTTGGTTCCCTTGTTCGTCCTGTTCGTTGGTCGCGCCTCCATGAAATCGCAATGTCCTGGCCGTGTCATCAACGTCCGATCGAAGGTTTGATGGTCCAGCTATTATCCTTCCTCTCTTCTCGTGGACGAGTTATAGGGTTCGAGTTTTATCACAGTCAATAGCCCTTGATGTAGGCGGCGATGTGCTTCTTCTCCTCTTCCGAGAGGCCATTCTTCAGCGTTCTACGCACTGCAGATTTTACACAATTTATACCGACTTGAATATAACTGACATTGGCAATTATTAATAGAAAAGTGCAAGCGATATTAATGGCACGTACGAACATTTCGTGTGCTGAGAATTTTTATGGGAGTGCGACGTTGCGATAGATCTCGAAATACTATTTCAATATTCTATTCCACAGTTCCAGTTAGCAAATTTTGGAATACCGAATGTAACGATGATCGAATGTCCGAAATCGAAACAAACGGCGTTCTATGAGATTCTATGACGCACAGAAATACTACACATTCCTGTGTCCTAATGAAACAATATCTCCATGCGCGAGTGACCCTACGCCTTTCTGCTCTTGGACAGCAATACGTTTATATTTTTATGAAGCATAGTGCTAATACACGAATATCGTTATATTCTAATGTATATCATATTCAAATGTTCTAAAATTGAGTTGATACTGTTCTCTAATATACACAGGTTACTATTTTCTATAAGTATTGTAATATTGCAGTATACGATAGTATTTCAATGTTTAAATGCAACCAGGTTTACGTTCACATAAAATTGTGTTATTATTGGGTCACAAAGTATTTGTCGAAGTATAGAGTTACTTTCCATTATTCAAAATTGTCAGCACACGAAATGTACGTACGTTTAATGCTTAGGATGAAGTATCTGTATGTACACATCACTTAAAAATAATCATTCCAAGGTAGATTTGCATGCAATCAAACCAAAGGTATAAGTAACAATTAAGCGACACGTTTTATGCAATTATTTACATTGTTAGCCGGGGACATTCCAATTTCACATAAATTCTATCATGTTACTTTATTTGTTTAATATACTATCTCTGGTTGTGCCTATTCGACATTTCACACAATGATTGATCAAGCGAGAATTGATTTATGGTTTTTTAGCGCGAGTGACATTTGTTATTAACATGAGGCGAACCTGCAGGTAACGTGATAAATGAACCATTCGCACTTGCATGTATAATTACGAATGGCGGTTAATGGGATTCAGAAAATTATTGCACACGTAGACCGCCTTTGAATTGCATAGTTCTGAAACCCAAAGCTATTGATTGCGTTACCGAGGTTCAATTATTTGCGTTACTTCGTACATTATCGAAGTCGTTAGGTGACACGATATGAAAATAATGATGCGTCCCATGCGTTTGGACAATTTATTATATTATTTACACATTGGACTTGCCGTTCGGTCAGAGAGATTGCAGTATTTTTACTTCATTGAATAAACTATTGAACATTTCTCCATTAATAATATTTTCATCGCAAATATTTTATAATAACCGTTTAATCGACGGCGACCGGTTTGGTCGCAACTTCAAATTTAATATCGTACGATTTATAAATAACTGTACCATAATTTAATAAGCTTTCGGTATAACGGTGAAACAATATTTCACGATAACTTCCGATTTCATTATCATTTTTATATTTGTTGTTTTATTTGGTCAAGATATTGACACTAGCCAACTCTTTGATCCAAATTAAATGTCATTTTCATTTAACCGTGCAATTTTGTTTCGCAATGCTCCGCTTTGTTCAAAGGGTACGTCGCGAATTTCGGTCGCTTTAATTAATCGTAAGTTTTGTTTGTCCCAGCGTTTTAGTTACTTTTGATATCACAAATTTATAATTATAATCATTCCCGTTTAGTTACTTACCCTGTTGCCAGAGATTTTAAAAGGGATACGCAAACTTCAGGGCATCACAGTACAAAATTCTGCGCGGAGCAAAAAACAAGACTTTATTTAAAAACTAACGATGATGATGTGATCGAAAATTCATTCACGAGAATAAATCGATTCTATCCGCGCCGGTACTGTGAAATAGCATAGAAGATGGGGGAATACAAAAAAAAAGTATAATGAAATAGACAGCCACAATAGTCGATCGAAATTGAAAAAAAGATTGAATCAAATGCCTATATTTATTCAATGCTCCAGACTCCAGACGAAAATGAAACGTCGTGCACACATTGTCTTCGAAAATAGAATCGGTGACGGAGTACTCCGCAAAATGTGTTTCAAACGTGATTCGATTGCATGTTCGAATAGCAAAAAATGTGCAGAAATGTCGCCCAAAAGAATCGAAAA
This sequence comes from Nomada fucata, assembly GCA_948146005.1. Taxonomy (NCBI): domain Eukaryota; kingdom Metazoa; phylum Arthropoda; class Insecta; order Hymenoptera; family Apidae; genus Nomada; species Nomada fucata. Next base: position 6,798,237 of record OX411275.1, on the reverse strand, counting down.
CTCGAACGATGAAATCGAATTTATGTTGTCTACCCATCGGACGTATAGCCCGAAATAAATATTCGTCTCATTTTTAGTATCGACGCAGCGCAAAATTTAGTTCCCCATAATTAACGGCAAGTGGGGTCAAACTCAGACGACCGCAGCACGTCAATTCGAAAGCGTAATTCTTCCCGTAATCGTGAATCTTCCATCGGTCGAATCGGCCGATTTTCCTGCGCCGTCGATTTCCAATTTAATGTCGCCCGAGCGAATCATTCGCGCTTCGACTATTTGGCAAATACAACCTCCGCGCGGCCCGATTTATTTGTCGCCGCGCGTGCACAGCGTGCGCCGAAACGCGCCACGACGCTCCATGATCGCGTTATTAACGAGACGCCGCCGATTCGACTTTGTCGTGTATCTGTTACGCGGTTGTGCTCTATCCGGTCTACAATACTCGGCAAATATTTGCTCCCGCAAGAAAAGACGATCGATATCAACGAAATTACTTACCCGGACGCTTCTTTGGATGCGCGGGTGTGTCTGTGTATACGTGTCTGTACGTGTCTATACGTGTGCACCATAATCCATGGCGGTTCGATTGATTGTCGTATGGATTACAAGGGACGGTGAAACCGATGTCAAACGTTTCGACATTCTTCGCGATCAACGGGACACACGTTTCACTATTATTATTATACAGAGGATTAATCGACCAGATTGAAATTATATGAATTCCGCTGGCAAATATCGAACCGATTTGAAATATACAAGTTTGGTGTATTATTACGAGAATCATCCTGATAGAGCTGTTTAAAAATTTAGTCCCTTTCCTTTCCCGATGTTACATTTCCGTTTAGCCAACCGCGTGCCGTCGAGTTTTCGAATTAGAATGTAATTGACAAGAAGTCTCGAAATTCATCAGCGAGCGGGCGTCGTCTTTAAGGGCGCGACGTCGCCGTGCTTCCACGGGAACGATCCACTTTTCGAATTATTCATTATACCATTTCGCGACAAGTGCACCGTAATCAAAGCGCGGCGCGTCAAACGTTCCCGTAGCATATTCCCTGGGCTTTGCGCATCGCCCGCGATTATGTAATGCACAAACAGAATTATTTCGCGCGATGATTAGGAAGCGGAATCGGCAACCAGACGAACGAGGCGCCTATGTTAAGGTGTATTACCGTAAGACTGCGGAAATATTTATGACGCGCTGCGTTACGTAAAGTAGGCTACCGTAATCCTGCTATTCGCGATGCCAAACTGTGTTCACCCCGAATGGATTCAATCGCGGGTAATTATGCGCATTATTTGTCCGCGAAACACGGAACAGTTTATGGTAAAACACGATTTTCCTGTCCAGCGACAAACCGTTCTTCCCCGTTTGCCTCGTCGTCCGTCGCGCGGCGCTTACGCGATGACGTTATCGTAATTTCGTTTCAATGATTCGTTCGATTGCCTCGTGCCGACTTTAACTTTCGCGTCACGAGCGAAGCTGTCCGTTTCATTTTCGAAGGGATCACGGGTGCTTGTATCGAAAGGATTGCAAGCATGATATTTACGTGTTAGAGAAACCGAAGTAGGCGAATAGTATCAACGTCGTTTACCACGTATGCAAATCCGATGTCACGAAAACGTGCTCGCGAAGCTCGCCGTTTGAATTATTCAACGAGATCACTGATGCATCACTTTTATTTTATCTGCATGCGTGACTCAAGCGCATGCAACATATGTAATTACACGAAACCATCATAACGAACTGCGCATAGAAATAAGAACTCGTTAGGCGTATCCAGAATGAGTTTCTCTAAATCACGATCGAACGGTTCATCTTCTAATTACGTTAATTAAACGTGCCATCGCGATCAATCGATTTGCCCAGGCGCGAAACATGTATTCCTAAATATACTAACTGAACAATAATGTATTCAGAGATCAACAGCACCGCGGACAATAATTGTCAGCAATGATTGTTTCATTTATAGCGACAATTCATTTTTACTGAAAATAGCGTTATATTATTAATGAAATTTGAATTTCCATCAAATAATGCTGGCTTGATATTTAATACAGCCCGATGGTTAACGATAGTGGCCTACTTCCAGGGATGAAGATAACGCTCTTCAAGTTCGTCCCTTCAAAGGCAGAAACTATCTACGTTCTGAAAGAAGTTTGCACAAGGTAAATGCATTCGCCTTCCGCGATTCCCCTACGAGACCTGAAAAGTTACGCCACTGACAAGTACCTTAAATATGGCACGCAAACTTTCCACTTAACCTACGAACAAGTGTCAGCCTACACGGCTTTCAACCTAAATTACCGGGACGCATTAAACCAAACCTGTCGCCGTGGAAAGCGAATTCGCAAATTCCAACGAACATTCGATATTCATTACAGTGGCCGACACTGTTCCACCCTGTTCCCTTGAAAAATGAAAAGATGATACACCACTCGTCGCGTCAATCAATCGAACATCCGAAAATGTACAAGCGATCTGCACCTTATTAATTATCTAGAATCTAGAGCAAAAAAGCGGAGTACAACGAACGCAAACAAAACAACAACCTTCGTCGCGCACGAAAACAATTAAACGACCGCGAAAGAATCCTCGAATATTTCCAACACGTAAAAACGCCAGTGTAATCGAAAATGAATTGCCGTCGTTGACCACGGGGCGGTCCTTTCGGGGGTTGAAACGACAACCTCAAAGCACCGCGCTCTTCTCCCCTGTACGACGATACCCGTGACATGCTGAAAGGGGACAAGCGAAGTACACGCGGGCAAAAAGGTACAAGCGAAGACGGCATTCCATGCGAGAGGAGAACAAGCAGAAAAGAAGAAGAAACGATAGAAGTGCACAAGACAACGAAAGGCGAAAAAGACAGAGTAAAAGGGGTTGCGTTTAATCGAAAAACCAGCGAACCTTCATCGCGTCGGTCACGATCGGTAGCCCTTCAGGGTTGGTACCCTTCCGGCGTGGTGTTGTTCTCCCGGGTGCGCGATCGCTTCACTGTCGGACAGAAAAAAAAAAAGAGGAAGGGAAGAACGCCAGGCCACCCCGTTAGCGACTGCCACCAAATTTGTACGCGTGTACACCTGCACGCTCGCGCTCTACCTGCGCGAAATACGTATTCGACGATTGCGTGCACGTGTGCACGCGTAACCAACAAGCCATCACCACACCCCTTGCTACGCCACCTTAAACGGTATAATTCGGGACAAGGAGGAGGAAATGGGGTTGGGGCGGGCAGGGAGAGGATGGAACTTTTCCCGGGTGTAAAGCACGCCTCGAGAATTACTTGTACGCATGCCACCCCAACGACAATTGTTATTCTCCCGGAACGGTGCTGGATTCCAATCCGCTTCCGGATAATCGGCCGGTCCCTTCAACGTTATTACGTCATTTATTTTATTTAATACCTCGGTTACGTATGGTGTTACCCTTAACGGGTTGACTGTTAATGGAATACTGTTGGTGCGTTATCTTGAAGGGCTTTAGTATTTTTCTGGCAATTGTTTTCCGCGTTACCGTAAAGACGGAACAGGGAGATCAGCTTGGAATTTATTGCACGGGTGAATACTTTAACTGTCACAGCTTTAACTTGTCACTGCACTGGGCATACGAAGTCCTTGTGTATTCTGTGTAATTATTTTACAAGTCTCGCCCTGCTTTTCAATATAAAATATTTTGAAATCGTTTAAAGACTCTCGTATCTGTATCAAGTGGAACGTCAGCGGTCAAAATGATGAAGGTAATGTTCATGTCGAAATGAGATATGTTTCAACTGTTCGGTGTACCGGCTCTCGTCCGAGCTACGTTCAAACACGTTCGAGCTATCGAAGAAGCTGTTCGACTGAAATTTGTAGAATTTTTATCGGCATAGACAGGGAATTATTTTCACGGGCGCAAACGTGCGAGTCGCGCGAGTATTTCGTTTGCCCGGTGAGAAATGTATCTGGAAAGTGTAATTTGTACCTCCGTCGCGAATCGCACGGTCGACGCTCGCCCGTTAATCGATCACAGCGATAACGAGCGGGTATTAAAATCGTAATCTTCCGTATTTCCGTTTCACAGAAAGCGTTTGCAACAGACTTCCCCACCTGACGGTGCACGTTTTCTTTTTCCATACCCATGCGGAGTGTATGCAACGTTTAATCGTTATCTCCTCTACCTGTGCACTCGTGTGCCCGTAGCAAATACCTCGTTACGCCATTCCGGAAACGTTTTTGTGTCCCGTCGGGGAAAAAAATCTGCGCAGGTATTCGAGCGAAAGATCGCATGATATTTATTAGTCGAACGCTTTGTGACGCGCCACTCACGTGAAGGCAACGAGGTACTGAAATTAAAACGTAAATGTGAAAAATCGCTTATATTTATCTCTGTCCGTACTGTTCCAATGAATAAAGTATATATTTGCGCACGAGAAACGAGCGAGACTTGTAGTACTTTTTGTGCGCCCCATTCAAACGTGCCTGTTTCTCTGAACAAGTATGGCTTTTCGTGTGGCAAGAATCTCGAGATTTAAGGTGTTGTATACCAGTGCGTACATAATACGTTACGCCAAAATGCCTGTGTATGTGAAATTTTAATTTAGGTAACAGAAAGAAGGAAAAGAACCGTGAGACATTAAGACTTGAATGTGACCAATGCACTTGATTGACAAATGGTCACTTAGATATTATTGACTTATTACACTTTAATAGACTACCATTTAATACAAAAGGTGGGAACTGCATATTCCATTTCTAAAATACGAATTATTTATACATCGTGTCAAGTACTAATTAATTAATATTGGAATATACCACATATACCATTCGAAATTTGAATTCCAATTGCACGCGTATTAAAATTAACGAGGATACGCGCTGCTTAAAAAGGGAAGAAAAAAGGGAGAGAAACAAATTCCAATTTCCGGGAGAAAATGTCACGAGAAATTGATTTCACCGACGCGGAAAATAAAGGTAGATACACGCGCGAGAAGGGCGAGTTTGCCGATGGAAAAAGTGTCGCGGATCGTGTGTCGTCGAAAAAACGCGAAACGGAGGCGGCGCAATTTAAAAAATTGCACGAAAGCCGGGCAAAGAACGTCGATCCGTTTGGTCATACGTCGAATGAGCTTGTCATAAATATCGCGAGCTAGACGAGCCCGCTCGCAACTCGGTCGCCAGATTACAGAGAGATTCGAGCTGCTGCAATAAGAACCGGCTTCGTTTCACGAAAATCGAACGGGCAAGAAGTTCTTTATTGGAGAATTTCTTTGGGATTCACGATAGATGGTTTTGTCTAAAAACCATCATTCGACTCCAGTGAAACTTCCTCCGGTTTCACGAAGTAAAGAGACGGAAGTTTCGGAAACTTCGTGCAGACGGAATTTAATAATTCAAATTGTTTGGAAAAAGTTATCCCGCACTGTGTTCTCAAAGAAACTGACAACGCGCTAAACAATCGCTGTGAAGTTGAACCTGATAAAGCGAAATTATTTAATACGAAAGAATGCATAATTTTTGCTCGTTCCGTTAAGGGTCCTGAAACTACTGTGCGTGGTGAATAATGCAAACAAAAAATTAATGATTACTTTGTATTCGATTATTTTGTCTTTACTGTTAGCGCAATGTTTTGCATCGTCAGAATACGTAAAGTTTCCAACGAATCGGAAATATTACAATTGTATTCCGTTACAGTACGTCAGTAAACTATTTACTGTACAAAAGCCTGACACCGTACGAAACTCATACACTGATGTTGAATTTCATTTCGAACGAGGCCTTGATCTATTCTTCTTCCACGAGGGACACCCTGGGAAATCGCTTTTGACGCATTCTTTTTTCAACCGCCTATGCATTCCCTTTCGCCACTGCCTTTCAAAGGCGCCACTAAATCCTCGTGACTGCGAAACGAGGTCTTAAAACGGCCCACAATGAACCGAAAAAATTGCTCCCAGCCGAGAATGAGAAAATCCGTCGGATTTTTCAAACACCGCTGCGTTCGGCTATGAAAACGGCACCGCCACGCTCCGCGGAGCGCGAGTTTCGGATGCGACCCGAAACTGTGAATGGGAGCAATATAAAATGCAAATGACACTTTCGCCAAACTGTGGAGGCGTTTCGTTTTCGTGAAAGGGGGTTCAAAAAAAAGAAGAAGAAAAAAAAAGGAAAACCGCCGCCGCAGATGTTGCTTGTGAAACTTTTAGAAGCCGCGCGACCTACATGACGTATGGTCGTGAAACTTTTCTTGCTCGCCGGGATTATTTATTCCGACCAGTTGAATGGACCGTTTTTATATCAGTCCCTTCAAGATACAAACCGTTCGAATCGTTCTTACCATTTATTTTATAAACCACTTTACCGTACCACATTTATTTCGCTCGATTTTCTGTTGGTCGAACGAGCGTAAGCATTTATATACACGTGGCGAGTTCGAAGGAAAAGATGGAGGAAGATCGGTGCCAATAGAGGTGCTTGAGAGAAGTTAAACGATCGAAGGTGTTAAGGCATTAATTTCCTCTTCGATCGGGGGGCGTTTTAAATTTCGCCTCCGAACTTCCGCTTATCGATCGGCCTTTTTTTGCGACACTTCGGAAGGTGAAATCGTTTTGGATGAACTTACTCCGTGACGCCGTTCGCAGACGTATAAATTATTTCGTGGCTACGATACGAGTAGCAGAGGGGCTACAATTTCGGGCAACTAATTTAATCCACGGATTCGTCGATACTCTTCAAGATTGAAAGGATTGAAAGCATTCGACCGAAAGTTCCTTCGATTTTACTATTTTTAGAACAGTCAATAATCTTCGCTGGGACAAGAACTAATTTTGATGGAGGAGTGTAAAGCGGAGGGCTTTCAATTCATGAAATTATTTCCCTTCTGATCAACGGTTCAAGAAATATGATTCTATTCGATAAACGATATTTCGTTTTGTGCGGCAGCGAAACAGAAAGGAAGCTGTTACATCGTGTCACGCGAAACGAACGGTATAAGTAATCCGAAAATATTGCATCTCTATTTATAACCTCATTTATTCGTAAACTGTCATAAAAGAGCATTAAAAGCTATTACGTCGTGAAAATAGCCGCGCGACGAGAAAATCGTCAACGACGAATCCATATCTCGTCGATCAAATCGCGCCGGATTAATTGCTCGCCGTATTCCGAGAAATCACTTCCCGTGACCCCCCCCCCCCCCCCCTATTATTTATCAGGAAACAACGATCGATCGTTTCGAAATCTGCGTTTTCCATGGGACGACCAGAATTTCCGCGAGAACACTTCTCAAATCCTCGTGGCGATTAATCAATCCGGCCAACAGATCGAGCTTTCATGCCCCCTCCCCCCCCCCCTCCCAGATGAAAAATGAAATTCTGCTCCGGAAGTGAAGATTTCCAATGGACAAACATGCACGTTGCTCGCGTTTCCCCCGCTTGATCGCGATCCCCGTAGACAATTTGGCGAAAAAATATTGAAAGCTCTTGCGGCAAACAACGCGTGATTCGACGATGAAAAAGTTAATGAACATTGCATTCAAAAAAGTACATTGGAAAACTATGCGTTTTATAACCGAGTGTTATATTTCCAAAGTATCTGTGTACAGATGGCTTCTGAAGAATCGACGTGTCAGGAATACGTTCAACAGGTGTTTTAAATAATAAATCATAAAGCTTAATAAGTTAATATTCCGCGTTCATGGTTTCCGCATTTGGAACACGCGAAACGATAGCTTTTCATTAACCGTTTAGCGAAATCGACGCGAACAATCGACATTTCAGTGTTTCGTCGATAAATAGGAATAACGATAATAATGATACGTACGCGTCAACGAGTCCACGAAGAAGTTCATCCATAAATGTATCGCGCGGAAATGACAGGAGCCTTTTCATTAGCTAACCGATCGAATGATCAATCTTTCAAGAGAGAACGAACAGATCGATCAGCGCGGAAGATGGGAGGTCGGGTGCAGGGTGCGGGGATCACACTTACAAGACTTACGATCGGCGTGTCTGGTCCTCTTGCGCTCCCTAGGCGTCGTCCTGGTTGCCGGAGTCTTCGTCGCGGTTTTCACCAACGATTCCAGCAGCTCGTCGTCGCCGTCGGTCAGGTTGCCGTTTGTGTTCTCGTCGCGCAGCAACGGGCCCAACGCAGTGCGGCCTGAAACACGAAAACAACATTCGTTCTGAAATTCGCAATCGCGTTTACTTTACCTTTGGCTTTGTTGCGGAAACTTTTTAGGAAATTAACGAATTCGAGGCTGACAGAATCTCTTTAACATGTGTACCACTTTAATACCCTTTGGTGGCGAACTACGTTGAACGGAAGTCGAGAATAAACCGATTAAATGGGATTTCGGTTGAACCATCTACGGAATAAACAATGAGATACGTGTTCCACGCGAATGTGCAACGGTGGCTATCAAAGGAAACTTTCGAACGTAGCAGCAAATACAACCAATTAATTCAATAAATGTTCTGAATAATCTAATTTACTATCTCAACAAATTTTTAACACCGAAGAATACTCGATTCTGCGCTCAACTGTGATACCGTTGATAAAAAATAGATGTCAGATGGTGTAGTAAATATTTTATAATATCTTGTACAACAACTGTTCAAGGCAAGTCGACGCCTCTAGTTACGTATTCCGTTCGGTACAAAAATATTCTATATCATTAGACATTCCCGGCACAGACTCTCGTGCACCACGGGGATTTAGAGCCGCGGCGTTTACTCAAAAACCAGTCTGCAGAGACGTGCGGGCCATTCTTCTTTCGTACTAGCTCTCCGGTCAACTCTTCATAGAACAGCTTCCCCTTTACTGCCCGTTCGCGGAGTAGAAATTTCGGAACCGTCAAAAGCACAGGGAGCTCCTTTGAGGGCTTCTTTGAAACTCGCCTGAAAGGAGCCCCCATCGGCGATATCTTCAGCTGTGTAAATCCGATACGAAGGTGGTGCGCAAGGTGGAACTGTCCAGAACTAGACGAACGAGCGAGCGATCGAAATTTCTATAGGTCGGGAAAGGAAGGGGCTAAGTTTCGCGACGCGGTCAACCTGTCTCATGGCGGCGGGTGTCGTCGAACGCTTGACTTTCATACGCCTTCCATTCGTGGGAATATCGAACGAGATTAATTTTGTGGTAGAGGCGTCGCGACGGAACGAATAGTCCGCGATATTCAATATTGCGGAGTAAACGACGCAAATTTTCGAACCGAATTTAACTTCGCGTTTGCGGAGATTGTTGCAGTTCGACGCGTAAAAGAAAGGTGTGTGCAACGACTAAACCCGTAATAGCAGTCGGTGAGAACAATGCAATGGAAACTCCGAGAGTTCAGAACGAACTTTGATACACGGCAAATGATTACATTAATAACGAAAGTATCAAATCCAACTGCAGCGATAGCTTTCTAAACGAAATTTATATCTCGGTTCGCAACGATGAATCATTCCGTATTAAAATACTTTTTCGTTTTTCCTTAACATGCACCGAACTGCCAATCGTATTAAAAAAAAAAAAATCGCCATGCCAATCCTTCGGGCCTACAGTGTACCGCTATTATGTACGTGCGGTAGGAAGAAACGTACATCCGCTAGAACAAAACAAGAAAAAGTTGTCTCTCCGTCGCCGCCAGGCTTTCGCTTTAACCAATCTCGACATAAATAAAACCCCTCCCAAGGAAACCGCGGATATGAATGCAATAACGGCCCGGAAGACACCGTACTCAGGAAGAATCTGCCGCGACAAATCGTGATCTCTTGTTACGGGAGGGCACCGGCCAGAGGGGGTGTCCGGGCGAAGGGGGTTCGTCGCCAGGTGTTCCGCCCTCGGGACGAAAAACGGAGCAAAGCGTTTAGGTATTTTATAGAGGAGCATACACGGGAATAAAAGGAAACGAAAGTTATGATGGCTCCGGAGCCGTCGTGATGCACGAGCACCGCGAACTTTACGAGCCGTAAAGGGGTGGTTCCGGCCCCCTAGGCCCTTTATACGCGCCGTCCACGGCGAGAATAAAAATGCTAACGCCACTTCGCCGGAAGACAGGGTCGGGGAGCCGAGGTTACCGTCCGAGATCATTTCGCGTGACCCACCCCCTCGCCGATATCAGTTCCATTCCCATTGTCCGCCAATTTCGAGGCCAAGCACCGCGATCATCGGGACGCTCGCGTCGCTGATAGCTAATTCCGCAGCGGGAATGTCACGAGTTACCGTAAAAAAAGGTCGCTCAATCGACGTGGAAACGGCACCGTTCCCGCGAACGAGACGGGAGGCGAGGAAGATTGCTAAGACGAGTCGCGGCGTGTGCGGAATTCGTCGGAAACGGAACGTCCCGTAAACAGCGCGTTGATGTTTGACGCGTTGCCGACGAATTTTGTGTTACGTGCCGCGGGGAATCGTGCGTCGAGAGGCGCTTGGATTCGAAAAGGACAGTGACGTTTAAGATTTACGGGAGATGCACGTAATGCGCGTCGATGTGACAGTTTCTTTGCATTTCGATTCCGCGACACGTTCGAGCGCAGTTCGACAAACTTATATTGCCTGAATTCCGCAAGCGATTAGAGCGGAAATAGATGAAGGTGTGCGCGAGGAAATATATCGAAGCGGATACGGTACACGCGGCGGTATTTGACTATGAGAGAGTTCCGAGTAGTATATACCAGTCGATGGTCAGACGCGTCGTTGAAGTTAGAAGTCGTATTAATATTTAATAGACGTTGACGCGAGAATTACAAATGGTGATAAGCTGTTTCATTGTCAATTGATAAATGTAAATGTGTGAACGCGTTATCGCGGTTTATTAAGATTGATTGCGGGCCAGAATTATAATAAGTAGTTGCCCGGGTTGAATGAAACGTACAGTGTTCTATCCCTTTAATTAATCACGCTTACCCGACGACAGAGAGTGAGCAGTGAAAATTATATTCCAAAGTTACGTCCTCCGACGATGCTTTTACCATAATAAAACCTTACTATCATATTTGCGGAAGTCTTTTGTGTGTCCCGGTGTACATTCTCCCGTATTGCGGAAAGGCTCCTGTTTAATGTGCTTTTATCTACAACTAACTCCGAGCCGTTTCATTTCGTTAAGTAAGTTAATTCAACGTTCGCAATAATATATTACGCGGTTAAAGAAAAACCTGATTATGCCCGCGATCAATTTATTCTGCTTCCCGGCAATCTGTCGGCTTTGAGCTCGCGTAAGTAATATTTCTGTTGCTCCTATCGCGTATACTTTCCGTTCTCGTTTATCCTCCCGTTAATGAAAATGTAAACGCGTGCAGAGTCGAAAGTTTTCAAAGGGATTAAAAAAGACGCGAAAGTAAAACAACAAATGATAATGCGATGGCAGCAGAAGCGCTTCTGCTGAAATAAAACTCCAGTAGTACGTGCGCGTACGTGGTCAGACAAGCATCTCTCGCGGCAATCGATAACTTTATGAATCAAATTATGGACCATGGATTTTGGAAATTTAGGAGTACACGCCGTTCATCTGTCTTTTCAAGTGTAATGCGCTTATACTCCCACTAAATGTGCTACTATATTTGATATTCATAGAGGCGGTTTAAATATTTATCAGGGCTTTTCAAGACAAGTATTGCTGCATTTACTACAACTGACGCTGAACAAGAAGCGTGCCGGATTATTCGTCGACACGCTTAACAAAGTTAATCGATTAAATAAAATGATGAACGGTGTTTAATAAATATCGTGCTAAATACATTCAACTCATTAAATTCCAGACTTTTCCCCGCTACGTTTATATATTTGTTTATTCGCGACCAATTTGCGCATTAAACGACGCAAACGACAAATGTATGCTCACAATGGCGCACTTGCGCGAGAAAGTACTCCCCCGTGAAAACTCTCTCAGAGACGAGATTAGGGAACTCCAAATAATGTTTCATATAAAGAGACTCTCGTCAGCCGAAAGCTTTCTCCAACGGGGAGATCCCGAGAAAGGGTGGTGAAAGATAAGACAAAAGCACAAGCCGTGAGAAGAAAATATTGAACGAAGCCCGGGAAACAACGTGGAGCCCCTTCTCACGCGAGATTATCTTCTAAACGCGATTTTCGCGTTTCGGCCCGCAGAACGGGCACCGCGGCCGACGATGCGCGTTCCAGAAATCTCGATGCCGTTACTTTTCATTTTCCGGTAACGTCGTCAAACGAGCCGGCGCTATCCCTCGAATCTTGCCTCGAGAGCGTTTGCTTAAGAGGAGGGCATTTATCTCACGAGCCGCCACCGGCTGGAGTATTACGGAAACGAGGAGAAATTCTCGCACTTTGTTCTTATCTGCGTCGCGGAACCACCATTTTAAGCAGACGCGCTGTATCTCCGCCCGCTGGGAACGATCGCGGCGAAAACTTCGGCCTATCATTTTCTTCGATCGAGCTACGTCAAAACGATTTCGAAAATCCGAATCCGTTTCGCGTTCTAAGGTGTGCGTCGAAGATGTAAAGGCTGGAGAATGCGACAGGCTGTTGTTACGTAGGTACATTTTATTTGTAAGCGAGCACGAAAGTATAGATGAGGGGAAAAGTATTTTTTTAACCGATTTCGATTTTTAATAATACTTTACCTTATAGATTGTTTATATAAGTGGATTTAGTTAGTCTGCACTCTAGTGACTGATTTTAGCAGGATTTTGAGGCAATGGATCGTGGATTCTAGTTGCTGCATTTCAATACACGGTGAATTTATGCGTTTATCGTCGTTTTAAAGAAACCGTTCTCTTCGAAAACTGTTTCGCACGTTCTGATACAATGTAGCTGATACAAAACGCGACAATGCGTTGGCAATTAATAAAGTGAAATATGAACTGGGGACTTCATATTTCGATATTTTTAAATCACTGATCTATTCATGTATTAATTATCAACGTCTAAGAGAATATGTTCCCGTGTATCTTGCGTGCCGCATTAACCCATTGATCGCAGAAAAAAATTAATGATCGGCACGCGAAACATAGTTCAATCGCAAAGCAATATATCGAGAATAAAGTTTCGTCTTTCGCGTTCATTTTCAGCGATCATGTTACGTACAGGCATGCGCCCGCGGACGCTATCCCACGATTCAAATTTAACGTGATTATTTTATCAAGGAACGCGTAACGAGCACGCGGAACAATATGTACATACGATACACTGCTTCACGCGCGGATAAGAAGAAAGAACAAACGAGGAAAACCGGGGAAAATATTAGAGCGCCTCAACTATTTCCATCCTTCCATCGGGCACAATGAGTAGCGGTACTATTGCGTTTTATTGCATCGTTATGTATTCTACGGGTTTCGCGAAGCCAGACATCGCGCAATGTAGAAATATGAAACCTGTCGGCGGGTAGGATATTAGAATGTCTCGATCAATGAACGATTCGGGACGGGGAAAGCGTATTTACGTTGCACAAGTGCGTCCCGATGTTCGACGGAGGAAACGATTCGCGCGTGTGTACCGTTCACGCTCTCTGTTCTATCGGACGGCGCGTTACCTTTGTCGATCGTTATAATGCCGTTAATTGGAAGCTGTGCCTTCCGAATCGCTTCGCGTGCCGTTCGTGCGCGCACGTTCCGCGATTCGAAACGATCCACAGTAGGGGTATTTGGCCCGAAAAACCGGACAAAAGTCAATTTTCAAAGTTGTGCGAGAGACAACAATTTTTGTTGCCCGAGATAGTTAAATATGCGAGGAACGACGCATCGATTTTGATTTTCTTATTTGCCAACTCGGGGAGCAGCAGTTTTCGTCGAACGTTAGCAGATTTGATGCCGCGATCGTCGAGAATGTTGCCGGACGCAACATCGTTCAAATATTCTTACCCAATTTTTTACAGAAAAAGTGTACAACTTCGATTGATTCATACGTGTACAGGTGGCTCGCGGAAAGACGCGAGGTACCTCTACCATGCACGGCTATTTATATTAAAAGAAAAAGACTGACGCTCGTCTCGGTGCATCGGTTCATCACACATTTCGATCGTTGTTAGGGTAACGATATTAGTCGGTGTTAGGTACGAGCGACGCGAAAAAGCGGGTCAAATCAGGAGGAAAGAAAAGGGTCCGGTGAACGGCGGTTAGTCGATCGGGGAAACCGAGCGGACAAAGGTAGACGCGGGTAAAGCGGGCAAAGATAGACAAGAAGCTCACCATCTTTTCTCTGTCTTCTCCAAGGTAGAGTGCCATGAATACTCTCGACGTCGGAGATGTCGCTTCCGAGCAGCTGCCTGAGTTCCGCATCGGCGCGATCCTCTTTCGTCCTGAACTTGCCAACCTGTAATAATCACCGAATACACGATCGAATTACGCGACGAGCGTGCTGGTCATGGAAGACGCGAGGTCGAAGGAGGACTGCTACAGCGGATACCGCGATATTCGGCGATACGAAAGATTCGCGGCAGAAATGAAAACGAAGACAACGGGGCGACATCAATGCAACCGGTAGGCAAGGAAAGAAATTGATTCGCCCGACGGCAAAAAAGCAATTTATTCCTCTCGCGGCGGAGAGCGGCGTAACGCCGTTCACGGTCCGATAACTGTATTCGACGGGATGGAAGCGGGGCCGCGGCGGCCCTTGCCGAAAGATTTTCAGCGACCGCCGACGAAATATATGGAGCCGAGCGGGCGTCCGCTTATAACTCACCTCTGTGATCATCTTTCCCCTGGTCTTATTTCTTTCACGGTGATTGGCCTTCTTCTCCAGCTGCTGTATCACCCGTTCACGGGTGGTTCTGTACTCGAGCGCGAACTCGGACACGACCCGGCAGAACTCGTTCGGCTTCGTGTCCTGCACCCTGTGCAACGGGATCCCCAGCCACAGGATGAATTTGTGGAATCGATTTATGATCCGCCTGTGCACGATGCCCAGCACGATTATCCTCTCCGCGCAGTCCGCCAAGAAGTCTGACATTCTGCTTCGACAAAGAGTAACGGGGTATCGGGGATCAATGCTGGGAACTTGTCTCGTCGGCCGTTGCCGATCGAATTTGTTGTCGGAGAGCCTAGGTGCCTCAGTGGCGGAGGTACGCGCGCGTCAGGCGTAACGTGTTATACGTTTTCGTCGACCCGTCGACGAGCCGTCAATGCCGCTCAACGGTGATCGTCGAGGTTCGCAACGATGCGAGATCGGACGGTTATTATTCCGCGAGAAAGATTTTCGTTGCCGGTTCGCGTTGAGGAACACGCGGGCCACGCGGGAGGCGGGTTAAACGAGTTTTCGGGCAGAAACGAATTAACTCGGCGGGCATTTGGGACGTCCCGTTACACGTAATTAACGCACGGCCACGCGAGCCTACATTAAGCGGACGTCTCGCCGTTAAACAAAATATCACCGCGATATATCTGGGCGAAATAACAGCGCGCATCGGCCCCGACAGGATATGAAGCGTTGCTTAACACCGGCTGCTACTTAACGCAACCTCTCTTTGTTACGTAGACGTCGCAATTAAGCACGAGATTCGTCGGTGTTCCAGACGGGGGGCATTGTTACACGACCGCGGCCTACGGTAAATACAATGAAACGAGCGCCCCCGATGGTATTATATCGCGGTTGGAAACGGAAATTACCAATGGTCGAACGACGGGGGAATAATTTGCAGGCTATCGGAGATCCGTAGCTAATTGAATGTTCGTGTCTTATTGTTAAGATTGCGTGTACCGAAATGACGGCTTTTGGAACGATGTTCTCGAACGGGCTGGTATATATTTATTTTGGGAATACTTTGCTGCGGGATAAACGTTGGAACGTTTCACGTTCTGAGGGAGAAGAATCGCGTTCGTGACCTGTTGTTATGTTTGTAAGTGACAGTGTAAAACGGCGTAAATAACGTACAATAAAAATGGAAACAGTTAGAGACTTAAATCGGCACAATTACCGAGCAAGCTTCTTTAGTAGGTAATTACAAATTTTCTTATTCCAATGGACGGCATCCATTTACATAAATCGTGTCTCATTTCCGGGTATTTCAATCCTCCGAAAAAAAGAAAGAAACTCAGGGCGTAATAACCTCGACTGAGAATAAGGAAAATTGAAAAAAAAGGGCAAAGGTAAGAGAAACCTTACCCGATATACCCAACTTAGATAAGACGGCAAGTTCACAGGAAGGGGATGAACAGATAAAGGCTCCGAAAATCCACCGCGAAGTAGAAACGGGATAAGGTGAAATGAAATAAGAAAAATAGGTGAGAAAGGAGGTTAAAGCAGGGGGGGGGGTGCAGGAGGCAAGAGTATGGAAGGGAGAAATACGCTTTCGGTAATTAATGGTGGTGCCGTTTGGAACGTGGCCAGTTTCATCGCGGAAAAAGGTCTGTCGCGAGTTTTATCGAACATTCCTCGAATCTTCGAGAACCCGCCGTGGAAACTTCGCGCAACAAAGTTCCTCGCGAAGCTCCTGAGGAATTACGAACTTCCAATGAAATCGATTCCGCGTCGATTCGCGATTTTGAATTTGGTACTTACTTGACTTTCATCATCGTGGAACCGTCGTGCTTCGCGATGAGCTTCAGGTGGTCCCAGGATGCCTTGCACTCGCTCTCTAACTTTCCAATGTTCGACGCCAGCTCGTCGAAATCGATTTTCGAGGCTCTCGTCACCGCGCCGATCTGAACACAACTCGTCACAATTTTAGTTACAGTTTTTCACTTGTGACACAGAAACGGATATTTACTGTCGCGATACTCTTCGCTAGAACTACGTTTTAGCCGACTGCAATTTCATAGAAATGATACGTTAATCGCGCCAATTCGCGTTATCGAATTGGAAGTTTACGTACAGATCTGGAACGACGTACTTTTAAGCTTCGCGAGAACTCACCCAAAACTTCG
This sequence comes from Nomada fucata, assembly GCA_948146005.1. Lineage (NCBI taxonomy): Eukaryota > Metazoa > Arthropoda > Insecta > Hymenoptera > Apidae > Nomada > Nomada fucata. Next base: position 6,781,453 of record OX411275.1, on the reverse strand, counting down.
TAACTTAATATCCAATTAGGGAGCAAATTAAAGCGAATAATATTCCCAACTAATATCTTGATCCTTTTTCAAGCTCTGTTCGTAAAATGACAATTTAAACCTCGGCCATCATGTTGTGTGTATTCTACAATTTCGATTTTGGAGAAAAATATCTTGCTATCTATATATCAGTAATTCAAAATGAACAACTTTCGCAGCTATTTGAGCCAATAAATTAATTCCTTCGATACATCTGCAGAATTTTCCTTGTTAAAACATTTTTTTTCCAGGATGATTCCGATTTTGGAGGAAAATATCTGGGTATCTATATATCAGTAATTAAAAATGAACAACTTTCACAGCTATTTGAGCCAATAAATTAATTCCTTCGATACATCTGCAGAATTTTCCTTATTAAAACATTTTTTTTCCACGATAATTCCGATTTTGGAGAAAAATATCTGGGTATCTATACATCAGTAATGAAAAATGAACAACTTTCACAGTTATTTGAGCCAATAAATTAATTCCTTTGATACATCTGCAGAATTTTCCTTATTAAAAAATTGTTCTTCTACGATATCCCCTATAAACATCCCCTTTGAAACACGCACCCCAAACGTTTTCTGTTTTCCTTAAACTGCAGTCGTAGCTCACTGTATTCGTCTAACGCTCCCATACGCTCCCATAATACGAACAAAAATATACATAATCCCATTTTAAAACAATTGACTTTACTCCGATATCTTTCCCACTGCCACGCCTACTGAAAACCGACGTGCACCGCCTAACGTCATACCGAACATCCACTACAAAAGAAGCCTAGCAACTTCAATTCCCTTCCAGCTAAGGCCCGTACACCTTAAACAGGCACGCAACGATATCTGTAACGACAGCACCAACAAGGATCGATAGAGAACTATTTGCGTATCGTTCCGTTACACCGTAACTCCGGCGAGTTAGCCTCGGATAACACAATTTCACGGGGCGACGTTCTTAATAGCCTCCGAAGGCGCAGAATAAGTTCGCGAGGGGAACGAACTTCCCGTCCGCGATTTCGCAAATGTAGCCACGGTTATTCAGTCGCTCGCGAGCGCGGCGTAACTAAAGTTTTATCCGGATCCTTCGGCGCGGAAGTAAGCTGTCTCTCACCTCCGAATAGAGATCCGTGGAATCCGGAAACTTCTCCATCACCATGTGGCAAAGGTGATGAAGCAGCGAGTGCTTGTGAACCGTATCCTTCACTTCAGGTACTTTGGCGAGGTATTCCAGCTGAAAGCCCTTCACCTGAAAAAGGCCACGGCGACGTTTCAGCGTTACGGGACGCCCGTGAATATCGCGCTGGCTAACTTCTACGTTTCTGCCGGCTCGGGCTTTCCGACCGTCGCTTCTGGCCACTTTCGCGTGTAACGTGATTGTCGTGAAAACCGGGAATCGATGTCGCCGCACTCTTCTGACGCGACGAGGACGGCATATTCGACTCCTCTGTGCGGCTCATTTCGTTCTCTTTTCGTTTCGCTGGACGAGTCTTTTTGTCTTTTCTTTTTTTCGTCGGTTCGATTGAAAGGATTGATGGGCGAGGGAAATCGGTTCAGCGGGAAATAAGAGAGTGCAGTGAATCTAATTGGCTGCGATTGGCGTGAGATTGACGCGCGTATACGCGACGCGAGAAAGAGGTGGAAGATTTGAAATATTTCATTCAATATTTGTAAGAACGCTCAAATATGAAGGGATAACGAATTCACTGAAATGTAGAGTCTTCGAGTAGAATTGTAATAGGTATTTCTGTCGCTAAAATCGGACTCTTTCGAACGATCTCCGTCCTATTTATATCCGATCAACGAAATCCCCCTCCGCTCATAATTTCTCCCCGTTAATTTACAGCGAAACGCGAGAGAAGTGTTCGATTCGCATGGGCGGCGAGCTGCTCGGCCACGCGACAACTTCGATAAACGAGCGTGCACTGCAAAAACACTTTCGCGAGTAGCCGATAAGGAATGATTAGTCGTCCCGGTCTCAGAGAATCGGGGTCGATAACATACTCGAGAGGAGGCGAGCTATGACGAATGAAAGGGAATTGTACCGCATCGGAGAAGAATCGCACGAATATTCGTGCGAGTGCGCCATTTCTGCGTTTCGTATCGTATGCCCGGCGTCCTTCCGTACAGACGTAAATCTCACGTGTTTCCGCTTTGTGGCTAGAAGCGTCGTTCGTTAATTTTACATAATATCTTTCTATCAAATGTTGCCGTGTGTTTCGTCGCAAAGAGAAAAATGTATTCCCCTCTTGGAAATATATTTGCATGAACTTTGATGCAGCTACCTCCAGGAGTTACTTGTTGGGGGGTTCGGTGTGCTGTGCGCGGTGAAAAAATATTTATCACGGTTAGGACTTAAGCACGCTTGCATTACTTGTATCGCCGTGGAAAGGTAAAATTGCATAATAATAATTGCTCAACGAAACAGCGATTATCCGAAATTACTGAGAAATATATTTAATAGCGCGACAACACTTTAAACGAACTTCCATTACTTCAATTAATTAATTACCATGACTGAAATGGTAATCTAAATAATTGACAATGTGGCGTACACTTGTTATCCTCCTTTCTCAAATTTCAACGAAACAACCAATCATTAATTACATTTAATATCGCCTATAAAAGTCACTCTGCCACTCGAGCAGCAATCAAACGACTGGCTAATTACTTCGAAGCTTAGAGACCTGACACCGATTCGAGAAACGTGCACGAACCGGTGTCTGCAACCCCTTTCCGAATCGTCGAGCAACGGTTACATAAAAATTATCGGCACCGGTGGATATCGATTCCATCACGAACGGATGACTCCGACTGACGGATTAAGCGGATATCATTTGGCTGGCATTCAATACCCACCTCATTTCCGTTGAGGAATATCCCGATCGAAAGGAGCGTGCTGAGAATCCCGCGGAACGTTTTATTCACTCGCAGCGTCTCCATTCCCTGCTTCAGATCCATCAGAGGGTCCGCAATTTCCTGAAGTCACAAAGGTGGCTCACAATTATTTCTTTCGAGCCCACGAGCTCTTTGGCACGCCGACCGGCACGATCGGCTCGTCTGCGGTTCCATTTTTTGTGGATTCGTCAAATCCTAATATTCTCAGGACGCCTTAAGGGGCTATTTGTGTATCGAACTTTGAAAAAATAGGTTCCTCGTTTTTGCACGTTGTTAACGAAATTATAATATAACATATTATATATAACAGAAATTGTCCACGAAGTTATATTCGTCAAGGGTTTCGCCGTAATTCGTGAAAATAAGGAAGTTGGGGGCGTTAAGTCTATCCCAAGCGTAAGTTTCATGCAAACGACACGGAAATATTAACGCGTTTTCCACGAAACCATGTTTCCTCGCATGGCTGACTTGATGCTACGGCAGACACCAAAATCTTCCAGCAATTTTAATTCGTACTAATTTTGTATACAACTGAAAAAAACTGCCTGAAAATAGCTTTCACTTTAAAGGGTTGCCATTTTTTTTTAAACAATGAGATGCTCATCCCTTTTGATAGGGGGTCTGTAACTACTTTCACGCCGAAAAAAATGACACCCCGTTTCTCGTTTCGGCCCACTACAAAGGCTGGAACTATGTCAGCCACCGTGGCATTGTTTTTATAAAATTACCTTCTTCACTGACGCGTACCTGCCACGCGTTTATACATTTCGACACGAAAAAGATATGCAATGCGGTTAAAATATTAGCGGCCATACGTGCTAAAGGCTAATGGAAAGCAGTGTTCCGACGTGAAACAAAAAGATGTTCCCAAAAAAAAGGGCCTAAAACATGACGTTATGAACACAACTACCCACCGATTAATTAAAGGATTACAGATATCTAGCGGACGACGATCGACCAGATACGAAAATTCTTGTCGCGACGCGGTCAAGGTGTTTCACAGGCTCGAGGCAGCCGGCGCGCCAGGTTTTCCAAGGAAACGTCGCACACGTTCAACGCGGCACGATCGTGTATCGGAATTCGCCGTGTTTCCAGCGAAGAAATCGCACGATTATGCGGGGAACGTTCCCCGCGACTTCCTTCCCCGCATACCAGGCGTTTTTCCTCGTCGCGGATCCGCGACTATCTCCCCGGAATTCCAGACGGGATTCGTGAGAAATAACGGACCAATTCGAACACTATCACACGCGTTCGCAGTCAACGTGCGCTTAATGGGACTTGCATTCGAAATGTCGCGGCGACTTCTAACGACGAAACGTAATTACCGCGCGTCACGCGAATCGATCCGTTGAAACCCGAAAATTTGTCCATCGACACGTTGGATAAAAGTAACAAGACGAGCGCGTTGCCACGATATTTTGTGGGAACAGAATACGTACAAAGCTGAAGGTTTGCCACGATTTCTCTGTCGCGCAGTAGAAAAATTGCCTGGGAAATTGTTTCGAGTACGAAACGTCGAGCCAGCTGTTCGCGAAATGAATGACAATTTGTTGGAGACCGAGGCAACGAACCGCGTGCACGTGTATAAGCAGTCAAGATCCAGTCGCAACTCACCTTCTCCGAATTCTCGAAGTCCAACTTGAATGCCCAAAGTTTCAACCTAGCCGGCAACTCCGAGATGGAGGCCAAAGTTAGAAGAAACTGCTCGGCTGATCCCAAAGGTAGGTCAGGATTGGCGGCCTGCGCCTCTTGTATCCTGGACCTCTCCTCCTCGGTCGGCAGCATCGTTAATAGTTTCTGCGGCGAACGGGTACGGGGACAAAGGAAAGGGAACGAACGAAGAAGAGAAGCGAACAAGAAATTAGAGAAATTAGAAAAAAAATTATCGAAAACAGAACGGGCGTGTGTTTGAACTGAACAACAGGGTCGACCGTGAACCAAGGATTGCGACTTCTATTGTCACACTGTAGATAACGATTTAGAAACAAAATTGGGATTTTGTTGAATGTTTTATTTGGGGGGAGAAATGAAGAGACCAGTGGATGAATGTCAGACAGATTTTCGTCTTCGAGGAACACTGTTACACAAGTGGTAATATTTCGAACAGATAGGTAAACTATTCTTGGACGATAGCGTGCAGATGATTAAACATTTAGATACCGCAATATGATATTTCTGACGAAACAGTCGAATGAATTCTGCTGGATTGAATGAATATTCAAGGAAAGTGTAGCTTTTATCCAAAATATAATACTCCATACTGCAAGGTTTATTTCGATAAAGAGTCTCCTTTATGGTAGTGCAATCATTACATGATTGTACGGGATATCCTACATATTTTCAGATTGGAATCGTGTTTCGATCAAGAATATCAAATTCAATGCGGTACATCGCGCACACCATTTTCATTAAAAAAATTTTAACAGAAGAACGTACAATACTGTACTAAATAGTCCGCAATATCTGCGCGCACTTACGCGTAATTGTACGATTTCTATTTCGATTAACAATAATTAACGCCACGTCAAATATACTATTCAATAAGAAACCGAGACACCATGCAAGCTTACCTCGATTCCCTCTCTGTTCATAATGGTTGCGTCCATTTTTAAGATCGCGGTTTTAATGGATCTCGGTGGCGGCAACTTGGTCATCCCGATATTGATGGCGTTCGATCGTTTGTGATCCAACACGATGATCTCCTTGTTCTTGTTCATCTCTTGTTGCTTCTATTCGGCGTCAAAAGAAAACAAAAATCAGTTTGAATCGCTCGCATGTAAATATCGTCGCTGGCACAACTTGAAAGACACTTTATCATCGTACTTGAACACCAAAAAATCGTCGAATCTAAGTAAACACCGTGCACGAGCGGTTTCCAAACGAACAAAGGAGAAACACGGTTGTCCACTGAAATTCTGTATATTAACAACCAGGTGCGGGTTAAATGTTTGTCGATCGAGGAAAGGGAAACGGGAGATCAGTGAGATGGAAGCGCGACGGACGACGTTTGCCATTGCCGCGGATCAGCTGGCAGAATAGAAAAAATATTCGTCCGCCGTCCGCGGAAACGGCATTAGCGGAACGAGTTGAAAGTAAATATCTATCACCTTTCCGTTTTCCGTTTTCAGGGGCGACGATAGCGAGAAATTGTAAAATCGAAAGGCACGCTGTATTAGTACGAACAGAGCGATGCAATAGCTATGATACAGTGTTGATTAATCACTTAAAGCGTATGTACAGGGATATCCAATTAACGAATGAGCGATATTACGTAGAAATAAGGTAACACAAGAACAATTGGCCAATAATACTAGATCGGTTAATTGATAAGTGTTACAAATGAAGATGTTAACGTTGCCCGTTTGTTCAGCATCAAGCGTGGAATTAACTCGGCAATAAAATTGATACGTAATAGAAAGATAGTGCGGAAGCGAAGATGGAGTTAGCGAAAACGCGACGCGACGTTAAGTGAAGTTGAGAAATTAGGACTCACCTCCTGTAAAATTCCAGCATGCCATTCCGTTCATTTTTCGTGCGAGCACCAAGAATATTGCAAATAATACAAGAAAAGATTAGTCGTTTGCATTAAACCACCATTTACCATCACCCGACCACTAATTGCGTATTACTATAATTATCATTACTGTCGTCATCGTCAGCGTCGTCGTTATCCGCATAATTATCATTATCATTATCATTATTATTTTGATTTTCATCATTATTATTATTATTATTACCCGGGAACATTATTACAGGATTTCGTTACTGTTGCAGGGTGTATTAATTTACGATGTTATTAATGTTGTTAAAGTTACTTCATTAGACTAACGGAACGCATAGTATTATACAAAGACTATATATATATATGTATCATAGATAATCGCTCGTGTGTATTATCATCTCGCGAAATCGCTCGGGGCAAGTGTCCGTCTAATGGTGGAGGCTAAAGATGGTACATCCGCCGTGAGCTCAGATGCTAAATGTATTTCTATGAATTTAGGATGGCAATGAGTATGCTGGTAGTTGACGAAAACTAAGTGCGCGAAAAAATCAGTAGCTTCAACATGGCGGAAGACGATTCTTTCGGGATTCATATTGTTGTTGCAATTAGGGGACACCGAGTAGCCCTATATGCGGGGATGCTTGATGCGGTTTTGTATTTTTCAATTAATAACCAAGGGAGTTGTTGTTACAGTATAGAGTACTCTCGGCAGGTTGTGATGCATTAGAAATGCCTGTTTACTCTATAAGTAGAATAGGATTGTACCAGAGTGACTATTGTTCGTTCGCTCTATAAATAGAGTGGGACTTTATAATTTTCTTCTGGTTTATTAGTTAAAAATGTAGCTTTTTATATGCTTCGTTGTCTCTTTCACCCTGTCAGTCAATACAAGAAATTCCTCTACCTGATTGCAATGCAAATCTTACTGTCTTTCCATTAAACGCGCATATCTTCAGCAAATCCATAAAACGATTTATCAACAAGAATTAATCATCACCATTTATACACCCAACGATACAGCAGCTTGTTACAAACGGGAAAGTTATTAAATACACTTAACGACGAATATGTTCAAGTGCATCGAGCCTCCTTGAATCACGTTCAGGACACAAGAAAATCCACTGACCACATCCCAAAGATACCACCCCTCACTTATCCCCTTTCCTCCTTCTACACTTTTACCACTTCACAAATTCGCTCGCGTCACACATCTACTCTCAAGCCACTACTTTTACACCCAGGCCGCACTGAAATCTAGCCGCACCCTTTGCCCGGCCCTAATTGCCGGACCCCGCGAAACGGACGTGAAAGTTCAAAGAATTCGTACAGACGCGAAGCAGGGACGCGAAGAAAGCCCAAGGGAAAGGTTTGGAGGAACGAAAAGAACTGACGAAGTGACGTGATGTTATGCCAGCGTGTCCATCGGTTCCCGGCGTAATTCTGAACGCGGATCGCGAACCAGCAACGACGATATAACCGGCAGGTAATTACGCCAGTAATTAGCGGCATCTCAGTCGTTCACATGGAATCCTTCAGCGATCGCGGCGAAGAATTTCCACCGGCTTTTCCGACGATCGAGGAAAAACGTCTGCTCGAGACGCGGCCGCTCGTGGTCATTATTACCCGATATTGTTCGGCGCATAGACGAGAAATTAATGTACAATCTTGCGGTACGAGCGCGATGAAGAACGAGGCTCTGGTTGGACGATCGATGTGATCGTTAGATCATGGGAAAGCGGAAGTCAGAATTTGTAAATTGACGAACGAGGAATATTTGTAAAGATCGGGGTTGATAATTCTGGATTGTCGATGTTCGAATTGCTGTTGCTTCGTGCAAAAGACAATCATTTTGAAGAGCAAAGCCACTAATTTTGTATTACGCGATTGTTTTTTTGAAGCCCTCTTTTACGAGAGAATTATTTAAAGTGCAAAACTGATGACGCTTTCCTACTCTGAAAGTTGAACAAAATCAAAGGCGCGCATTGAGTTGAAATAATTTTTTGAAGTTGCAGATGTTCAGAAATGGATAATTTCTCGGTCAATATTTAGTGATCCTTTCATTTCATTGTTCAGTGTATCTTCGCGTGTGCTACAATTCATTTCTATTTATTTACCTGGCAAAGATAAGAAGAAAGAATTATTACGATTTAACTAACATAACCATATACTGGCATCAAAAAAGAAATAATTCTTCAAGACGTCGTTCGTTTTACACGTACACGTTTCCCCCGATGCAATCCTATTTGCCGGAAAAATTTACCTGTTACGTTGCAGCTCACGATTCGAACTGCATGGAAAAGGGTTGGAGAAAAGTGAAATAGGAAAGTACGCTTGGCCGTTTCCGTTTCCTTCGGCGGAATTTATTCAATGAAATCCGATAGCGCAAAATCCGCCAGGACGGCCAAGCCTTTCATAACACGGGGCACATAAATTTAATAAATTAAATCTAATAAATTGTCAGAAGCACGCCGTCGCGTTTTTAATGCGCGTCTCATACAATTTCAACCATGCTTTTCGACGCAAGTCGACCGAGCGTTAGAAGATTGTGATTAATGGTAATAAATTTGCCGGGTGCTTGAAACGATAAACTCTATACCAGCGGGACTATTTGTCCGGGGAAATTGTTCTTAATGAAACGTCGCCGTGACGCCCTTCAATTTATAGCGACGCGACGGCGCGATATTTACCCGTTTCAACAAATATTAAAGAAAATCTGTTCCGAGAATGAAGCTGTTTACGTTATTCAAGATTCAATTACGAATTTCAGGCTTTCCAGCTGCGAATTCAGAAGCGCGAATTTTCCTTTGCAACGCTTGGTCGACAGTTTTTATCCGAATAACGCTACTGCGAGGCCCGGTCGAAAAGTGAGGGCAGTATTTTAAAAATTACAAATGTCTACTTCCGTTCGCGTTCAATTGAACGTTTCACAGAAGTGAAATTTAAGAAAAGCGGACGAAGCGAGTGGTGCCCAACGCGTTCGACATAAACGAATAAAACTTGTTAGGTTCGAAAGAGTTTCGTTTCAAAAACCTCCTTATCACCGATCCCGATTGCCAAGCACACGAATTAAGTTCACCATGGAAGAAAGTTATTCTTTCGCGACTGAATATAACTCGTCCAGAGACAAAATGCCGTTTGCGAAAGTCGGTCGAAGAAAGAACCGGACGCGGGGATGGAAAGGGGGTCGGTGCTGGCCGGAAACTTAAATCCTTTGAACTCGTTGACATTCGTAGCTGACCAGCAGCATAACATTTTCCAGTTTGCCCCGTGGCGAAAGAACGGAGGACCAACGGCAGCGAATAAAGCTCCGAAGAATTTCGTTCGTGCAGCGTCTCCCTCTTCGCGCTGCGTCGCAGGCCGAATATCAATCGTTCAAAGATATATTTCGCGAAACGGAAGAAAACAAATAATTCGGAACGTACCCAAAGAGAATGGACCCGTCGAAGTAAAAAGCGTACTTTAAACTATCCACCGCAACTACTTCGATACAGACGATGCCACGAAATGCCTCACAGAGAACGTATCGAATCTTTCCGTCGAAAACGAGGCGATGCAAAGTTTTAATATTTTTAATACTTTAATACACTCTCCGATCGACGACTCGAATAATTCTATCCCAAAGATATTTTGGAAATTCTCCGCATTCTTCGCGCTCATGATACAACAGCGAACGCGCTTCGATGAACGTCTTGGATAATGAGAAGTTCGCAACGCTCGTCGCGCGGCGTCGCGTTATTTTATCAGCGGGGCGTAAAGTTTCGTTAAAAAGTCGCGAAGTCAAACGAGTGAGACGGTAGAAATAGAGGGGCGCGGGATCAGGGACAGGAGGAGCTGAAACGAGCGGTGGGAATTTTATCCTCTTAAAGCTCTGGCAAACGTTTTTCCCCGTTTGCCCGGTGAAACACGAAAACTCCCGTAGGAATCGAGACGCGAGAATTCCGCGGCGCCGCGCCGCGACAAACGACCAGACCCCAAGCCTCCATTCTGTTGCTCTGTGCACGATCAAAAATAAAGCCGTTTATGGTAAAGCGGTTTAAGGGGGCTCGCGCGTGGTAACACTGTTGCGAACGCCGCCGGATTAAACGTGTAATCCGTGTCAAAGGTATCCGGAGAAGTCGATGCGCGTTATCTCTCTGTACGATCGCGATTTTGTAGCACGAGATTGTGGGCGATACCGATGGAATTGCTACGGTTTTGCGATCAAGACTGCGCTGAAGGATTGCGGTGGATGCGTAAATGTTGCGGAACATCGTGATTCCGTGATTTTAAAGGGCGACAACGTTTTGATGAAACGCGTTGACGAAAAATGTTCAATGAAACATTTTCTTATACATGTTTGCAGATTTTTTTTGTGCGCGCAGCGAAGAAAATTGGCACAGTGGATTGATTAAAATTTGTTTACTTCGATTGTACGGCAGATCCTGTTGAGTTTATTTGACGTTTTAGATAATCGAAATTGTTTCATTACGTCCCAGTTGCTTGGTGCTGAGTTGAAACAGAGGACATCGAATGAACGAATTTAAATAAGACGAAGATAAAATTTCCGCTCATACTACAAAAATTTACGATTAAATTATCGATTACGATTAAATTCTCCAATATACCGAATAAGTAAACGTCCATTTTATTAGAATAACTCACCCCTTTCTCGCGAAATCGTTCGTTCGTTCCATTTATGTAACCCGAAATTTTCCAATTACCCTCAGTTAGCACAATTGTGGCAGACACACTGCACTGTTCGTTCCACGCTAGCCGACCGGGTGTAACATTTTAAAATCCCTTTTGAAGTGCAACGTCGTCGAACGAACGACCTGCGGAAAAATGGTTTCGCGTCGCAGATCGAACGCTGCCCCGCGATTTTAACCTAGAACGAAAAAATCGGCAGAAAGGAAGAAAAAAATATAGGAACGAAGCCGAAGTCTTTGATTCCTTCCGTTATCGCTGAGACACGCGCGATAGAGTGCGCGCACAGAAAAAACCAGAGGTATCAGAGTATTTAATGCAATCTGCAGCACTCCACTCCAACCCCGATGTTCTTTTAATATGTTTGACGCTTCGCTCGGCGGCTAGCACCCTTTATTCAACGATATCTCGGCTGGAAATGTCTAGAGAAAGGAGAACAGATTAACGAGGCAACAATTGCTGGCCGGCGCAGGCGGGAGAAAACATCGCAAACGATCGGGTAACGGGGAGGGAAGAATTTCGGCAAATGTTTGCTGATTAGAGCAACGAGGCTCGGAACAAATGAATCCCCCGCGAACGAACGGGAACGGTTCAAAAATTTACTGGCGAAAATGGAACGTGCCGTAATAGCCTTTTTGGGAGCGTAATTTTGTTATAGGCAGAATACCCACGAGGAATTCATTCAGGCCAACGAAATCGTGGACCTGATTTATGTGTATCAGACTATGTCCAGGCTATTCGTGTCCGTTCTGTACATTGCATTGTACTTGCAACTGTCTGCCGTCTGTTAATGTGCACTGCGATATTGGAAAATAATTGACACTTACTGACAATTATACGATTAATATATCGAAACGTAAAGAAATCTCGCACCCTAAGTGTTCGCAACTGTATGTTATAAAGAAACGACGAAAAGTTTACAGGAACTTGAACAGCAGTAATGAATGTCTACATCTGCTTAACTATTCAACTTGCACGATCAATTAATAAAAGAAGGAAAGAAAGAAATCTGAAGATGGAAACTTTGTATCCGGAAGGACGTTGTTTCAAAGTCTTCCACAACATCGCTCACGTGTTTCTAAACGAAGGATTCGCTGAAACGAAATTAAAAATCGTGGATCAAGAACAACCGAGAAGGACAATTCCCCGACCCTTTCATTATGCTCAAAGGACTTATCCCCTTTCGGCAAGCCCAAATCACCGAGCCGTTTAACCAGCCACGTAGCTTTGTATATTCTGGATTGTGGATAGACGGGCTCCGGAATTTCCGTCCGACGAAAATCTCCTCGTGGCAGAGACAAGGGAACTCGCGCCGAACGTTCTCCGTTTGCCGCGTGCTTCCCACGAATCAGACGTTTCGGAGTGACTAACGTCGACGTCGAGGAACATTCGCGTCGACGTTGTTGCAGAAGGGGGCAGAACGGCGCGAAGAAACGGCAAGATTCATTGGACTGCGAACGCTGTTGCTTTTTCCACCGAATTCCCCTGCAGTAATTAAATTTCCTTCTCGATGGGCCAACACAATGGAATCTTGCGAAACCGCGAACGCGAAAGGTGTTGCGATGGTTTTTCGTCGACAGAAACGGGGGAAATAAACTGCGCACGGGATGCTTCTGAAAGTGATGAAGTTCCAACGCCCCCTCGGTAGAAGAAAGAGCATTTAGAACATCGGTTCGGATTGTGAAGGTGTAAAAAGTTCTCGAACTCTTCCCTAAATCTTTGTCCAGCGGTAGAGACTTATCGTTCTGACGTATTATACACCGCGACGGGTGTTCGTTTCGCGAAAGATTTTCGCGAGTGCTTTTGATAACGACGATTGGGTTGTTTCGAATTGTACGATTTTTCTTCTGAACGCGTGCGTTTAGTTCGAAAGTATAAATTAAGTATAAAATCCTTTTATTATAAGATTTTATAAAATCCTTGGAGGTATGAATAACACATATCGAGTCTGTTCAATAGTTTTCGACACACGAAATACAAGACATGGCAATTTTAATACGAGACTCTATAATGTCGCCATTACAGCTCATCGATTTCTCAATTCCTAATTTCCAAATTCATTTTCACCCCCGAAATATCCACGAACACTCTACCTGTATACACACCTCGTTACCTACGAATTCAACGAGGCGCGCACGTTTTGGCCACCTTCCTAATTCATACATTATACACATAATACGTACTCTGTACCATCGATCCAACAAGGAACCGTCAAACTCTCCAATCCTCTATCGTCCCTAATACGTCCCCACTCCCAAAGGAAAACAAGCTCTCCGAGAGCAGCCGAAACGACAGAGCTTAAAGAACAAGTGCCGCTCACCTTTGTTATGAGATCCTTAGCGCGGCTCTCGAACAGGTGCTCGAGCTTCTGCGTGTCGACGGGCACCGGCGACAGCTCGTCCCATATCATCTTGTTCTTGTCGAGCCTCGACAGTATGATGGGATCATCCCTGACCTCCTTCCAGAACAGCTTCACCGTCTTCTTGCTCTTCTTCGTGAAGGTCGGGGGCGGACTCTTTGGCGTGTTGCTGTTGTCGATAGCGGTCGGCGATCTCGGCGACTTGAGGTGGACACCGAACAACGGCGGCGGGGCCTGTGGCACCGGCGGTGGTAGCCTCGCGCCCAAGGGCGGAGGCGGCGGTGCGCGTGGACCGCCTGATGGAAGCACCATAGGCGGGGGCGGTGGCGGAATGCCGTTCGTCACGTTCACGGGGCCAAGAACGTCGACCTCGTCGTCGGAATTCAGATCGGTGAAGTCCAGGTCGCACAGGGCCAGCGGTCGTTTCAGCTTCTTGACAAGCTCCTCCCAGTGAAGCTCGTTCTCGGATTTCTTCGACTCCTGAAGCTTGGGCAGGTTGTCCCCGGTCGGGGACTTCAGCACGTCCGCCTTCGACTTCGACTTGGCCAGGCCCTCCTTCGCCTTCGATATTAAACCGCTCATGTCCCCTATCCTGGGGGCGAGAAAAGGGATTTGTTGTAACGACAGGGCGATTATTTCGGGCTGCTCGCCGTAAGTTTCACCCTATTTGCACAAACCTTCGCGTAATGTATTATTTCTTGCTTTATAACTGTTTCGTATATTGGATACAATATATCGTATATGGAAGTTCTACTTATTGTTATTTGAAAAGTATGTTCTTTTGTACCATTTTCGTCAATAATATTTATCTGCTTCTCTAACGTATGCAATGTCGAGACAAAAAGATGGTCGAACCGAAATACTTATATGGGGAAATAAAACCGTACGTCTCGTTTCGTAAATCGACGACTCTGTCGTAAATGACGAGTGAAACAAACTCCGGCATCGACGGCAAAGGAAGGGGAATAAAATTCGATGACCACGGTCAACACTGAAGTGAAACGTGTCGACAGTAGTGTTTCCTTAACGGGCTATGATCTTTTCTCCGCGTCGTCCGGTCAAATTACCTGGCAACCTTCTCCTCGACCGGGCTGCTCGGTATAAGATTTTGAGCGGCCAGCTTTTGTGTGAGGTCCTTGACGGTTCCTTCCCTCTTCAACTGTAGAACCACTCGACGATCCTCGTCCTCGTCGGTGTGATTACCTTCGTCGCACTCGACACCCTCGTCCGGGCTTTTGCCGTACCATGGTTTCTTCTCTTCAGAGTCAAGCTTGTTCGCGGCATTCATCAGGGGCGTCAAGTCCTTCCTGCTGTTCGTCCTGGACAACTTATTTGACGGGGAGTCCGCGTTCCTTTCGTATGACGTGCCGTTCGTGTAACGTAGACCGTTCGTCGGGTATGGACCTTCAGCAGGCGGAAATCCGTCTATTAATTCGTTAATAAATAAAACAATTTCAGCTATTAATTATACTTCTCGTTTTATTGTTATCGCGCAATCTGTTCTGAATCGTATACAATGGACTTTGCGCATATTAAACACGGTAGAGCATAGTTTTTTAAATCTCTTTCTATTCGTCTGTAATTTATATACTTTTGAAACCGTATATTATTATGGTTACTGCTTGAAATATTATTTCGATATATATTTTCTTCGAGACAACGTTCCTACATTTGTTACGTTGAGTATCTATTTAATGTTTATCGTCCAAATGATAACCTTCTAATATTGAACGTACGAAACTTGCTATTCGAGAATCGAATTTCCCTGAATTAACTTATTGCGAAAAAGCGTTCCGTTGTCAATACAAGCCGAGATGCTGATTCAATTTTGGAACAGCCAATTGGACGGGCATTATTCGACATCGTGCCTGTCGATTTGCAAGATCGTGCCGCAGGAAATTCGAGTGTCGGCGAACGCATCGACAGTTCGCGTTTGACGAGGATCCCATAAAAATGCAAACAGAAACTGATCCTCGAACCACCACTTTAGTAACTAGTCGAGAGGCTTCAAACAACTCACGCGAACTGTACACATATATCTTCCAAAGCGCCGGGAAGTTACACGACTAGAAACACGAATTGCCGGCGAGTTAAGGCGACACAGGCCCTCCGAATTATTCGTCAATATTCTTTACGAAGTCTGATATCTATACATAGCTATATTTTTCCACATGTACAAAAACATTAATGTAATACGGCAGAAGTTTATGCAGCGCCAGTTGAAGCGACAGAATCAATATAAGTATGTTTAACGTCGCGATTCATTACAGCGTGCGTTAAATAAATTCCCTCAAAAGGTCTATGCTTTAATCCGCACTGATATTGCTACACCATTAGCACGTTAAATGCACCGAGGGTCTCCGATGCCTGGCCATGTCAGACTTAATGAAACCACTTAAATCAAATACGTCCACAGCATTGATCAGCCTTGTCATCATTTTAATTCTATATATTATCGTGTACAGTTACAGTGTCAAACGTGCTGCAATCCATTCGAGCAATTTAATTCAATAAGTAATTCGTTATTATCGATTAATAAATTCAACGAAACCGCCGTTCCTGCGCAACAACTGACAAATTCATTTCGCGTAGCCCGTGCCAAATTCGCTCGCCGCTCATCGTTAAGCATTAAAAGGATAAGTATAATTACTGATTTCCTGGTCGTCCGAGGGAGTCACGGATGCTCGCATATTCGCCGTGGCCTCTTGCTGCTCCCTGATAAAGCTGCGCTGCCTCTCCGCTCGTTCCCTTCGACGTCTTAACGCAGGTGTCACGCCGACATCCACTGAAAGCCACAATAAATCACTACTTTCCTGATTCATTGGCCGGCAATACCTGCACGCGCCCCGATCATTCTCCCCGTCAAACTATAATTTACTATTTACCCGTTCCGCGACACAGGCCGCTTATCGCTCGATCGTTTTCGTTCGCGTCGGATCAACGCGACGGTCGAACTTTCATTTTGATTTATCGCGCGACGATACGGATCGAAATGTCCCCCGACGACAGTTCCAATAAATTCTGCTCGTCACGCGTGTCATTCCTTCGCGGTCGCCCTCGCGCCGCAAATACGCCCGCGTATCAATTATTTCGTCGGCTCTTCGGCCGCTGCCCGTTCAGCGGTGTATCTTTGATTATTCCATGCATTTTATTTTCCGGACAAACGGTGGAAAGCTACGTATGGAGTTTTCCCTTCTTTCCCCACTCTCGGCTTTGTTCTATTTTCGGTTTTAATCAACAGATTCATTGTACCGGCAGCCTTCGTTGGGATGACGCAGAATCCCCGCGTGATTAACGTATCAGTTTCAATTTCTCTCGCGATCTAGCGGAGTAAATGAGAACACGAAAAAAACACCCCCTTCCCGTCCAGTATAATTGAATGTAAACGTAATAATCTGCATCGCCAGGTTCCCAGAACGCACGAAATTTCTGTTCCCCTCGCATCGAAACGTTAATACGTTTTGTAAACCCCGAAACACTGAAACCTTGTACCAATTAAAACCCGTGCCGAGTACAATTAGCAACGAACGAAACTTCCGCAGAAAGCGGCGCAACAAAATGCAATTCAGTGTCTTACGTAAACTGTAATTCTCGAGTCAGCGACGCGACGTACGCACGTGTCCGCGTATGATAGAAAACGTGAGCCATCCCGTCTGTCGAATTATTCGCGGACGCCGCGTCATCCTTCCGTTTCCGTTGGCGCAAGTTCACGTCGCGCACTTGACCCGATCGACGCGATCCGGAGCTTATTTTTCCACGACGACCCGAACGCGCTCAATCACAGACCCCTTCGAGCGAAACTACTCTTTTCGTCTGGCCTCTGGCGGTTAGTTCGTATTCGCCGCGTGCTGCATCCGCAACGAAACGCACGGGGGAACTGAAAACCGCAAGGTCTCTCTCCCGAGAGAGGGACGATCCGTTAACGCGGAAATCGCCGCTCGTAGGCGTCGAAGTTCGTATTCATCGAGCGGTCGAATCGTTAACGAGCAGATTTGCGACGTACAACGGGCGCCCGGGTACGCGCGTGTTCATTCCGAGCGAAAAGGGAATTTCTGTTCTTCGAAGGACGAGGAGAAGTGATTCTGTTGAATGGTGATGCGCAAGTTCTGCCCGGACGTGAAACCGACAACGAGTTCCTCAACGCGTACTGCGATTTCACGTATTGTTCGGCAGCTGACCGCGTTTAAAGTGTTTCGAGTGGATCTGTCTTTTATTTTCTTCTTTGTAAAGCGTGTAGAGAATTTACAATGTGCCAAATTTGCTGTAGAGGTTTGTTTAGTTCGATTAAGCGTGCAAAATCAACGGGCTTAAATCGTTCGAATGTAAGATGGAGAATTATGCTACACTCGAAATTTCTGTAACGCACTTCTATAAATGTGCATACTTTGTTTATAAAATTCAGACTGCAATTTATCCATACGAGTTCTGAAATGTTACGCGTTGACCAAAAACTGCAAGCTCAATGTCAATCATGAATATCGTCCTTCATCCTCGCCACGAAATATCTCGTAAACTGTTCTGCATTAATAATCGTTTACACCTTGAAATAACATCCCATTATCTTTGAAAGATCTCGCTAAATAATCAGAATGATATAATAGGAGAGTTCCCTACTACTATGCTGTCTCAGGAATATTCAGATACGAGTCATTGAATCGATCTTTTCATGTCGAGAAAGTTGACGCAAAGAAGAAGAAAAAAAACATAAGAGAACCAGCCTGTAGACGGCACCGATATAAAAAAGAAAGGCGATACTTTATTTCACAAGACAGGCGCGTTACCTTTGTTCTCCTTATAGCTGCCGTTGAGTTGAACCTCCCCGAGATGACCCTGCGAACTCTGAGAGCTGCTCGACTCGTCATCGTCGTCGGGTAAACTCGAATTCAGCGTGTTGTTTAGAGAGCTTAGACCCAACGAGTGGTTGAGCCGTGGACTTAGGCGTGCGTTCAAGGACATCGACAATGGAGACGTGCCGGTGGAGTGTCGCCGGGATTTTCGCCGCTCATGAGAATCCACGAGGGACTTCCGGTTCCTAAGCGTCTTCCTAAGGGTGGAACGTGTTCCTGAGTGAGTAATTGTGCCTACTACCCTCGCGCTTCGGCTACGATTGCAAATTTCACGATTCTGCGCAACAAATCGTGAGCACAATGCAGTCTTGGCTGGTACGATTACCAAATCATTGACTCGAACTACTTAATCGCATGCATGGCAAGTGTTGTCGTCGATTTAGTGACAATCGGGAAACGTAGCCGGGAGAAAGAATCATGCTGTGTTTTACGCGATAATTAACACTTTAGGAAGAATAAATTCAGTTGCGATAGAGTATTGGTAAGTTGTATGCGTGGACAGTCCTCTCGGCTGTCTGACAAACCGCAGGGATATACTACTGTCAAATCATTAAATTAATCCATTTGCCTCGTACGCGTTGCTATTAGTTTTATGTTTTCGAGCAATTGTTTTCTGTAAAAGCTATTGTTAATGTATCCGATATCTTCGATAAGTTAACTGATTTTTTGTTTGTTTTTTTATACGCTTTTTAATGGCTAGTTTTAGAAACAGATGGTTACTGTATTTCAATACATTTTGAATGCATGTACTGCTTTACAAATACCATTACAACGTTGCTATTCCCATTATTACTATTACAAGAATAGCTTCTATGTTGCTGTATATTGTACGCCAGCAATTATCGAATTAAACGTTCAAATTCTTTTTGCACTCTTCGTGCGCTATTATTCAATAATTTCCAGGACAAACAGATTACTCTGAAACTCATTTAAAGAATCTTCCTCGCTTTACTTCCCGATAACCTAAACCGTTCTTCTACCAATTCATCTCCTTCCTCGAATCCCGCTGTATTCTTCAATTGAACGTGCGCTATACGCTCGCGCTTCAAGCTCGACGCGCATCCCAAAGGTGCGAGTGTAAACGAAGCGACTCATATGCCAAATCAATACCTGATGTTGTCGTCTAGCTGGCGAATAGGAGAACCCCTATCGTTCCCGTCCTCGTGATGCAACACTGCCTCGTAGATCTGGAATTGCCTGAGCAGATCGAGATCGGTGCCCTGCTTCGACATGTACCTCTGGATGATGCCCTCTATCCCTTGCTCTTCCAAACAGTCCACCTGGTCGTAGTAAGTATCCTGGTCCGGTATCCCGTTCAAACACTTGTTGACCAACGTTGTTGCGTAGATCAGCAACTCGGTGTCGGCGGCATCGTAATCCTTCAGGAGCTTCATCACATTTGTCCAGGGTATCATACCCCGGGACGTATCCACCGACCTTACAGCCCTGACCAACAGCAAGCTGTTTGTCTCCACGTACTCGACGAACACCAGGAGCAGTTTCAGCGCGGTCTTCACTACCAGTCGGAAGCGGCTGGCTATCAGCGTATATAACCACTGAACCGTCTGGCCGTGTTCCATCACGCCATTCATACCGTCCACGTAAAGCATCACCTGGCCGAGGGCTGTTCAAACAGAAACAGAAGATTCTTAATTGATATGGGGGTGGTTTACCCGATCGTTGAAAGGATCGCTAAATCTTGGTTGAACAATTGTTAATCTTTCGGCTGCTGTAACTTCGTGGAAGAAAAACGTACGGTAAGCGTAATTGGCTACGTTTTGAAGGGCGAGGCGTCTTGTTTCGCACATGTTAATCGAATATTGTCGTGGGCCCTTTTATGTTAGAAAATTGGTGAACGATTTCTTTTTCCACGAAGTTACGGTAGTTGAAAAAATCGACAATTTTTCAACGTGTATTTTCGGTGACCAAGAGTACGTTTAGTGGTCGTGACGGAATTCGAATGTAAAATGAGAGCTGTCATTGGATTTGTTTGGAATAGTTCCGTGACGAACTACTAGAGATGTTATTGCTACATTTTCTGTTGCGATACATTGACAGAAGTATCGCCCTGCTCTTACTGCACGCGTACAAAAGGAATGCACGTAAATAATGGTAGATCTGTTTCTTAAACAAGAAACTACTTCAAAATGTTCGAAGCCTAATGCGACTTCTTAACAACGAATAAGAATTACGAAGTAACGATAACCATCAGAGCATTCGCCTTTTTGCGTCGTATTTTCCAATCGCTTTTCCAAACAACACGAAATTATACTTGCATCGGAATATCGGCGACGTGTCCATCGGGTATACCCAATCTATATACAGAAAACGATTTTTTCGACGGACCCAGTCGAATCCGTAATAAAAAAAGCAACAAAAAAAGCAACAAAAAAAGGAACGCGTAAACCAACTTCCGCTGTACCTTCCAACCACGCGTTCCGCCCCCCATTTTTCCGCGCGGCGAATTGTTTTCCTCGAAACAGTGTGAATGTTCATGAATGAAACAAAAGGTCGCCGATGCAACCATAACGCCAGCGTCATGTCTAGCGTTCTCTACACGCGAGTCAAATGTAGGCGCATACAGGCGCACACGTTTTATCAATTTCCCATGAATCATAACCGTGATGGGCTCTTTGTCTTCTTGAACAACGAACTCCTATTACACATCAAACACTCCATTTCGTTTTTCTCTTCCGCCCTTCTCTATTTTTCGACGAAAGTGCGGGCAAGAGCGGCGCCGCGTCGACAATGACGCGAATATCCAATGGCAAGCTTTCGCCACGCTCTACCCTGGCGATCGCGGCAACCAGGACGAAATCTATCGATCTACAATTCACGAGATCGACTTCAACCTTTTTTTTCCCCCATGGCCACGCGACTGCGGCGCCTGGTGTTGCGCGCGAAGTTGATTTTTCAGTGGTTCCCGAGGGATTTTGGATTTGGTTTGGGTTACGTCAGGTTTGTATTAGATTTGGATTCGTCGAGGGATTTTCCGGCTCCGCGGATACCGTGGAGTTTAGCGCGAAGGTTGAAAAAACTTGAAATTCGTTTATATCAGAGTTTCATGGACGACAATGTTGTACATTCGAGGGGCGTAAAATTTGGTTTCCTTTTGGTAAGGATAGCTTAGTCGTACGCAAAACACTCGTTACTCTCCTGCCGAGACGGTTTCGTTTAAAGCATCGAAGAAGAGAGTCACCACAAGTACAAAACGGAACATAAATCCTTCCAAGTAGAATCCGCATGAAAACTTGAGTATCTCGTGTGCCGATAAAATTCGGAATATTAATTTCTGAATGTTCTGTAACAGTAAGAGATTTTTACTGCGCCGCGCACTCCTATTTCTTACTTCATCGCTGTTCGTTATTTCTTAACAAAAACTTGACCCTCGCAACGACGCGCAATTTTCAGTATCATCCGAAGCGTAAACTCGTTACTGGCAACGACAAAAACGTCAAGACCAGAGGTAGCGAAGCGTAACGAGGGAAATGTCGAAATTCGCGCAAAACCGCGGCGCTGCATTGTTACTTATAATTATTTTTATGAAACGCGCTGTTATCCTCGAATTGCAACCGACAAAGACGAAAGCTCTGCCATTAATCCGTTCTATTATTGTTCTCAACTTCCGCATAAGTTATGCTAAAGGGCGCCCCGGCGACGGAAATCCAGAAAATTACGTAACAATGACTGGCCACGAACAAATTATGAACTCGTGCAACGAACGTTACATTGCCGTGTCAAAAGCTGCTGTTTGCACAGTGTGCAGACGGTAACGAGTTCCAATTGAACGTGGGCATTGCTGTAACAATGGATTATCGGAACACGGCAGTTTGACAAGTTCTGCGGAAGGTGTGCAAGTAATAAAACCGAAGGTAACTGCCGCGTGCAACCCCTGCAAGCGATGAAGAAATATTCACCCGCCTACCAGGCGCATGCAATGTTTGTTCGTCAATGTGGCAGCTATTGCGAAATATCATTTGAACCGACAAAATTCATCAAACGTTACTTTAACCCGAATTTTATGTACACGTGTGATGCTACAGTAGAACAGTTAGATATCGGCTATCTCAGGTTCGTTCGATCCGAGAACTTCGATGGATAGTAGGTAGTTTCAGTAATGAACATACATATTGTGTTGCATGAAAATGATGAACACTTGATACTGTGAAACAGATCTGCACCATAAAGACGGCAAGTAATGTTATAGTATGATCCAAATAAATTGCTTTTCGATATTCATGATACTTCGAATTATTATTCAGAACTTAGAATTTGTATAGAAATACAAAATTATTGATGTAGCCTTGCAAAATCGAATGTGCAATAAGCATTTTCGTAGTTGTGTTATAAAACAAATGATTGTAGCAGCAATATTTCTACGCGCGTCCCTCGCCGTGATTATTTCAATTATATTTGGAAACATCGGAAGCTCGAATGTTCAGGTAATTATAGAAACAGCGGGACTGGAAATTTGGAACGTTGCAAGGGGCGAAAAAAGTGCTTGCTTCGCCGTTGAGGTATTCGGTTGTTTTGGAAAATTCAGAGTAATTTATGAAAATAACTTCGTTATTCTGTTAGTTGCCGTTACCGATACTGGATACCCGTTCAGAACGCATAGTTCCCATAAAATACTGGATTCGATTTTCCCGCAGATATTTATACCCGTACGTATCGTATTTGATATCGACATTTCATGTGCGCGGCGAATATATTGCGGGCGAAGGAAATAAATATCTTCGATCGTGCAACGTAATGGTTACTTTAATTTCCATCGATAACGTCGCACAGTAACGAAATAAAGAGAAAATTTTAACAGACAACTGATGCCGTCCCGTTAATACACCTCTCTCCACTTTTTGTTTACGGTGTTTCGAACCAGCTATGACAAGAAAAATTTGACGCGCCAAACAAATATCGGACCGTCAAGAAAAGAAGGCCGGTACTTGTCGCCGAATGGCAATTCGAATTACGACCAGATACTCCAAAGCAAGTTCAACAGAAATACTCGTACCAGTATGTACGTTTCAAACGTTTCTCAAAGCAGAGCTGTGCAAATACTTATTTATGCGAAATTTTACAACCCTTTTTTGCTGACCAAAAAGGATGGTGTACACAAAGCTATGTGCGTTTTAAACACGGCCTCTATTCATTTTGACTGTACTTTGCTGCAGCCTCAACGTAAAAGTGAATATGTACTAAATTTCCACAGTTTTCTGCGGCAATGCAAACGAATCCGGGGCGTAATTAAATGGAACGTTTACGAATTAAACTTTTCCGTACTTATATTTCTTTCGCTGTGCTTTAACAATTTTCCTTCCGTCAAATGTATTGAATATTCCTCCTTTTTATACGAATCTAATTATTCTGCTTCAATTATTAAGTCGTATTACGCGAGACATATCTGGTGCACGGTAATAAACCTACGTGGACGTATGGAAACGAAGTTTGTTTAAATTTGAAAATTCTGATTCAACCTAAAACGGCGAATGTAAAAGTACAATTACCAAACACGACGTTCCGCAGGATTTGTAATGCAAATTATTCTTCAGGCATGTACCCTGCAGAGTGCAGGGCAAAAGTAAACTATAATACATATATTATACCTACATGTTGCTCTTTTACAACATATAATCGGATACAAATATTCCCGAATTGTTTAAGCAACCGTGAAATCGCTCTTCGACTCACAACGCCGTCCTTGTAATGCAAATATCATTAGAGAAAAAATTTACCAGCATCTCGACGATCCTCCGTTTATAAAATCCTCATGAAATACGAGCGTATCAATCGCATCCGAATGGAGACTCATTAAAATTCGAAAATAAAACGCGAACGGGAAAAATCCGGGCTAAAGGTACAAACCCGTTTCAAGATACGACTCTGGTGCTATCGTTCGAAATTTAATTTTTAGATGTCTGTGCATCGCACGCGAAATAGTGTACACTTACCGTTATACTGAATATTTCGTGTCGGCCGGGCGGATGCGTTTCCCGATGCAAATGGGTTAAATCAGCGAAAACGCGTTACAGAACTGCCGGATAATGGAACTATTGTGTCGACCGAATGAAACTTTTCTCCTGCAGAAAGATCGGCCAGCCGGAAATTTCCATTTAATCGATTTTGCAGTGTCCGCCCAAACTCGGGCTCATTCTACTTAGGACATCTTTTCAGACCGATCATTATCGAACGAGCGCGATAATTCCGAACGACGTGATTTAGACGGTATCAAAGTGGTTCGTTACGATATCTCTTGGGTATTTTCAACTGAATATAATTTTTTTATAATATGAACTAGTTCATTGTTACTAATTTTACTGCCTTTACCATAGATTTTACTCGATTCGTGTAGATCTTTACTGCTAACAAGAAACATTCGAATGGTGTTCAAATTTCTTCGAAATTCTCCTATCCTTTATACTTGTACCCATTCTTAAATATCCTGTGTTCCATTAATTATTGTAGTACAAGGAATTCTCTTAGTTGAACTAAATATCGTTCGGCAGGGGTTTGAACAAAAATTCTCCATCGATGACATAATAAATCTTTTCACAGAGAACGTACCAAAATGTCACTTTATTCCGTATCCTTTACGTTTCCCGTGCTTGCCGTGCTCGACTCCCCTGTTGAATTTGGATTTGTTCACTTTTGTAACGGAATACGCGATGGCACGAAAGGCAGCTCGTGAAATTCGCTCAGACGAAACTTTCTGTGGGGCGACTGTTAAATTAAACATCAGGAAGTTCGGTGTACCGGTTGGCTGCTGTTTAGAGCTACATCGTGAGACAAACTTGGTTTAGTGACTATACACAGCGGTATCTTTTCGTTACAGATAACTCCCGAAGTCGAAGTTGGTTGTACATTTATGATCTTGAGGAGCGTGTGATAAACGAGATTTCCGTTTGGCATGCATTACTAAATGTAAACTACATTTTTAGAAAATAACAAGAAACATGACGAAATATCGAAAGAATTGCTATTTTTCATTAGGCACTATTTAATGCAACTTCGTCAACTGCCATTCCACGAAGTTTTATTTCAAATAATCCCAAGAGGAAAGTTAAGACCGCGAGAAATGGTGAATCCGTGTGGAAAACTTGTAAAATAATTTTCTTACATTCACTTAACTCGTGCGAAATTTATATTTTTGATACGAAATAAAAATGTTGTGCGATAGTCCCTCGCAGTGCACACTGTCTACGGAAGATGTTCGCGCAGATCCGCGGCGGAGATCTGAAAATTACAATTTCTCTTCGCGTGGAAAAAAAAATTTAACGAACAGTCTTGTGCTCGACTTAAGTCTGCCTAGTTCTCTGCACATTTAACAATACGTCGGTTCTTTTGAAACGTTCCGTTCGTGTCCACTTAATATTACCAAGTTAAGAAACCGCGGATATAACGCAAGCCTTTCCGACATGAAACGCGCAAGATATATTTCCGACTCGAATGAGCGCATGCGAGCGCCGCGCCGACATAATATAGAAAAGCGGCTCGCGTTCCTTACAAGCTATCTAAAGTCCATCGCGTTTTATTTCTCGTTTCGTCACATTTTCGAGTACGCTTAGTTCTCTAAACGAACGAACGTTGCAGAAGGCGTTTTCGTTACGCGCGATGGACACGCGCCCACGGCGACTCCGTCGAGGAAAGTGCACAATCTAAAGTCTACCCGAATCGGATCGCATTATATTTTCGCTACGATCTCGAACCAGTCGCGACCTTTCTCGGCACGGCCGTTAAATCATTTGCAACGGGGCAGCTACGTTTCTTCCAATCGGCAAGCGATGTTAATTGAACCACCTCGAATAAATACCCGAACGACGTTTACGACCCATTTACGAAATCGAAATTGTTCCGCGACCGTGCTCTGTCCGACCGAAGGAAACGTGCATAATCTCGAAAGGAAATTGATCGCGAATCGGGGCGGGCATTCATAAATTCACGCGATAAGAAACACGGCACGTTAGCGGAATTTCATTCGCGCTCGCTCGCCCCTGTCCCCGCGTTTCAGGCGAGCTGTAACGAAAAAGGGTAAAGGTAAAAAAAAGGAAGAGAGGAAAAAAAGAATAGCGTAGAGAAAACATCATTTTATGCATATCGCTCGCGCGATGACCCGACGCGGTAATACCTATCCGGCGTTGTAATTTATTGTTGTTCCGGCGAATAAAAAGGAGCATGATAACGCGTTGATTATGCTAATGATAAACGGTGCACGACATTACGCGTTTAACACTCGGCCCTCTCGCTTCTACACGGTGTAGTGATTTAACGTAACAACAGCGGCGCGTAAATTTAGCGATTTGCATGGTGCCGCGTTATTTCTCCAGGCTTCCTGTTACGGAGATTTATGTCAACGCTTTTAATCCGATCCGTTTGAAAATCGTTTGCGTGAGACGCAAACATAAGCCGGGCTAATGCAACCAGATTCGGAAAAAGCATTAATGGATAGAAGAAGAAGGAAAAAAACAGTGAGGGGAGTCGATCTATAATCAGCATTTGCATGCGTGCCGTGCCGAATATCGGGGCAACATTCAGCTGAAACTATATTGGACATCGTTTAGAAACAGTGTTTCTCAAAGAGCGTAGTTGGAAGACTGTGATTTTAAAGAGGAAAAACTTTCGTTGGGGTCTAACGCTAGATTTCATTGCTATGATTATTTTGCAACAATATATTATAAATGCTTACTGTTGCTAATTATAATTTCAAGGCGGATGTAGTTCAATGGAATGCAGTCGCGAAAAAGAAATTATTATGAGGGCACATTTGTATTCTCAATCAAGCAACCGATTTATTAAATTTTTTTTTTGTAAGTAATAATAATAATTGCGTTCTCTAAGTTGTTTTAAAATACATCAATTCAAGCGGGGAATAAATAAAATATGAAATGCTGAAATGGGAGGAAAAATAATTGCCCGCAATCTAGTTAGTTTGAGAAACACTGATGGAGATTAATGTCACATTTCATGCATCGATGTCGCAATCGTAACGCCGCTTCATCGACAGAATCGCCCCGGTAATGGCAATAATTGTAAAGCGATTTAAGCGCTCCACGCTTGTAGGCATTAGCCGAACCGTTATCATTACACTGGCCATAAGTTTCGCCGTGAAATCTAATTAGAACCGTATACAGCAATGTAGATTGCTAGCAAACTCATCAACCGTCGACCAGGTTTTATTAGGGATATAATAATCGCCGATCGGGGCAGCACGACATGGCTATACGGATTTCTATACAGAACTATTCGTTAACACAAGCGAGTTAAAATTCTAAAGCCAACTGTCTAATTGCCAGATAAAATACAATTGACCTTTAATTTTTAATTAAACTTTTAGTCTCTGTTTACGTACAGACAAGTAGTCGCGGAACGACCTGCTACGGTGTTATTTCGTTTTATTCGTGTCAATAGTAATTTACTTTATTTTTATAGAAATTCGTAATGAAGAGATTCCATCGAGATAATTCAACGTTGCTAGTCTTCCCCTAATGGAAAGAAGTTGGTAAAATAAGTCAAACATTTGTTTATCGCACCATAATATTTTCACAGGCGTATTCCCAATTTGCTAATGGTGCAACCATTCATTGCAAGCTAATTAATTAATTATTCCTGCATTCCGGGCAATGTTACAGTTGCGCCAAAAAATATTCCGAGAAACGTCAACCCTTCATTCAGACGTGCTCCATAATCTACTTACTTTAAGTGCACACTTCAATAACATCAACATCCACTTTGAAGATAGAACTATTTAATACGCAGAAGGGTGCTAGTTACACGCGTACGTTATACAATTTCATCAGCGTACGTCGAAACAGCAGCCATAATTTTCCGCATGAAAAATCTACCGACAGCTTCGTGACGTTACGCGAAGCACCCTCCTGTTACCCTTTCTTGCTCTCGTCAACGACGAAAATGAAATAAAAAACCAAGCGGCAGAAAGTACTTGAAAAAAGAAGGAAGAGAAAAAAAAAAACGGAAGAAACGAAAAAGCTGCCGGAGAGGCAGAAGGATGGTAAAAAAAATATGTGAAAACTCCGACGACATTGCGTTCAACGGCACAGAAAACGTTTTCCCCGGTGATTTAGAGTCATAATCCGGGCGCGCGTCCCGGAAACTCAGCTTCTCCAGCGGGGATCGTATGAACCCCTTCTTTTCCACGAATCAGGCGAGAGGATCGATAAAAATCTATTCGCTCGCAGGGAAGCAGGCGAATGCTACATATTACACGGCGTTTAGAATCCTAACATCGTAATAATGGAAACGTAATCCCCGCGGCGAGGAAAGAATCTTCCTTTCGAGATTTATTTGCCTATATAAAATAATGGAAGATAACAAGCGAAGGGTTTCTGTAATGCACGGCGCAAAGGGGTTGCAGCGTATATTAAGTTACTTTGACTGAAATTGCACTTAGCGGTACAATTTATTAGATTATGATAAGGCTAGATGAACGCGTAACGAGCAGATGAGAGAACGAAACGCGCGAGGAACGTATTATCGGGTTACAAAACTATGCTGCTTGAACTGAATTTGTGGATAAACTACGGGAACACAAGGAACGCTATATAATACGTTGTGCAATATAGTTCACGGCTATTGTCATAACAGTTATTCCTAATTAAAATATAAAAACGACTCTAGGACGAAACTCGGGCTTCCTTTGTGATAAAAATCGGATGCGATTAACCAGCCGTGATAGCTTTAAATAGGTTTGCATAAATCGAAGATGCAAACAATGTGATTTTAGGTATCGCTAACTCGTGAGTTACGTAAGAAAACTATTTTCGCAGTTCTTCTGGTCCTTCGCGAAAGAATTTCATTGCCAACATGCTTGCGACAAAATGACGCGTCGCGGTTCATCGTCACTGAAGAGTTAAAAATATTGTGCTACAAAATAATAACGATTAAACCCTGTTTCCATTCGGAATGAAGTAGATACTGTTTCCTGAATGCGATCAGTACTTCGTAAACTGTGCCAATGAAGATGCAAAAATGTTAAACACGAGCAGTGAAGATTCTGCGTTCATCGATTCTATTGCCTCAGTGAATTCCCATCTTCTCTTTATTTCGCACGCAGTGCCCGCTAAACTTATTTTTGTTTTACACGTTTTTCTACTGTAAATAAACAACCTGTAGTAAGAAGCAACTGTTGATGGAATTTTATCAATTCGAATGGGAAATAAAAATTCAGGCCACGATCTGTACAAGTTCTTTGTTTATAAAACGTAGAAAGTGCAGAATATATGAATATAACGGGTACAAATGCGAAAGTACGACCACTTTGATCTCTACAGTCTAATGGCACCAATTGTAACGTTCGAATTGGAACCAAGCAAATTCATGGCTATTCCTGTGATTCTCTCTGCTCGAAGATTTCGCGATTACGCTGTCTTTCGGCTACCAGAGCAGTCTTGGCAGAGTTCATCGGGGTGACATAATTCAGAACCAGCCACGTTTTTCAGAGACCATTAGTTTCGGTGTCAAGTTCGTCGCAAAAGCGGCATTCATTCGTTGCCAAGACGACTTTTCGAACATTCGAACAGGTGTTTTACGTTGTCATCGTTTCGTCTCGAGACTACGATTGCCTCGTGAGTTTTGTATCACCTTGCCGCGGAAGAATTTACGCTCGCGAAGCAAAAACGAACTCCCTCGTACGATTTGCCACTTCATTAGTGACAATCGAAAATTGGTAATCGATCAAGTTTCCTATACTCGAAAGGAAATTCGCGTGATTTTTCGACAATTGAACGGTTCTGGACTTTCTATCTCTTTATAACGTAACGTTATAATACAATGGTTTCAAGTAAAATGAATTCAAGGTGAAAGTATATTGCAGTTTTTAAGGCTGCACGATGTCGAATGAATTGGACGTAGATAATTGTTGCAATTTATTGAAGATAGAACGCGGCGATTATTATTCGATATTTCACGGGAACTAAAATTGAGTTACCCAAGAGGTTCTACAATGCTTAAAGCATTCTACATATGTATAAATAAATGACTACATATATACTATCTATTGAAAGCACTTCCAATTAAGAACAAGCAAATTATCGGACACACTGTTGCTTCGTAGGAGAGGCGAATAATGATTAACTCTGACAGCAATGAGTGTCTCTGTTAACAGTAACCATTTAATAATGAACGCTCATTCATTACTATGAGAGGCGCTTCGCTCGAGACGTATTAATGTAATCGTTAGCGTCCTTAATTGCTTATTATGTTATAACACTATAATATTATCGCCAAGAAATGGAAACCTCTTTCGAAATCATATTTTCTTAAATATACGGTTTTCAATAAAAAATTACGAATTTAAAACCATTCAATAAGCTGCTCAACTTCGAATAGGAAATCCCTCTTGCCGAAAATGTAGGACGAAAATCTTCAAATTTAAAACCATGCGCATCTAACAGTACTTCGAATTAAACAACTCCATCGATAACTTTCGATTCTGCCATTTCAGCGAACGTAGCTCCGTTCTGCGTCGCCTGTAAGAAGATTCGCGATCCATCTCGCCTGGATCAGGTAAATGTCTTATTAAAGTTACCGTCGGGCCGTTCCGGGCGAATCGAGACTGTCGAAACGTCGCGTCGGCACTTTAATGAGCCAATGGCGTGGTGAAGCGTACCGCGGTAATCGGCCGACGTCGACACGCTAAAATGTCGACGGAGCGCACGCGTTTCGCCGGGTTACGTGGGATTAGAAGGTTGGATGCTCGTTCTGGGGCCGATCGTAACAAATTTCCTGTTTACCGAGAGATAAGGAACAGGCAATGAGCACCTCGCCCTAAATCAGACAGCTAACATTGGCCTACCGTGTGGCCCCCGTCCAACGTCGACGACCCGGTGAAACGCGGCCCCTGATTTACGCGAGCGATAAAACCTAACTGCCAAATCGTTTTATGAATTACCTTATCGGCCACGCCCGCTGCTTATCGAGGAGTTCTTGGTCGCTCAATATTCGCTTGATCTTAATTGACTCGGTCGGACAACCGGTGAGCAACTCGTCTCCTCCTCGCTGTCTGTGCACCTCACCTCTCGGAAGGAATCGTAAAAGGATGCTTGCCGTGATAATCTAATTCGTTTCAGGAGAGAGAGAGAGAGGGAGAGAGGAGAGGGAAGGGGTTCAGAGAGAGTTGAGTTTAAGGTCGAGACGCGGGGTTAACCCGGTGAAAGAGATAATGGGATAATTTCGTATCGGTAAGCACAATGTAGAGAGAGTAACGGAAATTGCCAAGAGATTGTTATTATTAAGGGAAACCGAATGCAATCGTAAACGCCCTCAATATGGAAAATTCAGGATTTCTCGTTTCCATAGGATTACCTTTACCTTTACTGCTCTACTGAAAACATTTGTGTTAATCCCAGCAATTCGTCCGTTATTTTTCGAACCGTGCGATGTAATTACAACAAACATACGACACCGCTTGAAAACAAAAACGTCCCTCAAACATCGTCCCAAAAATATCGAAGTAACACTCCCCATACGGTACTTCAACTTCGACGATTCCGCGCAGATCGCAACCGACAGTCTGCCAAATAAATTCCGTCCAATCGAGAACCGACCTTAACTTCGGGTCAAACAACAGTCACCCCCGCAATCCACGGAAGAAAAAGAAAAGAAACGGAACATCCCGACGAACTCCACCCAAAAAGTGAATCATCCCTCCCGCGCGAGCAGTTCCTCCGGGTAGCCCGACGTTCAGCTTCTCAAGGAAGATACCTCGAGCACTCCCGGAGGGCTCGTTCGATATACAATGCACTCCAGTAAGTCCCGGTGAGATCGAAGACGGGGGGGTCGGACTCCGTTCGTTATCAGAGGCGGTAAAAGAGCGAGGAGGGCACAAGTGGATTGCAGCATTCCGCAGCGGCCAACCGGGGCGGAATTGGTCTTCTCGCAGCGTTGTTCGACCGACGCGAAGGTTTACGAAGCACTCGAGCCAGCCTGCGCCGCGGCGATCCACTCGAAACACGATCAAAGGGTGCATTCATAATTTGCTACGCGCCGCGGTTTCGCGGCCGTACCCGCGGAAACAGCACGCTTTTGTAAACGGCGTGCGTTAACGACGCAGCCACGCGGGCCTGACGTCTGTCCTCCGTCAGATCCCGACGCGTGTCACGGGAAAATACGTCACACGGCGGGACGCCCTTAGCGGATGCGAGGTGGGAAAATGGGGAAAGACGACGTCGTCGCCTGTTTCAGGCACCGTTTCGCCGAGCCGTTTCTGTTAGCTCGTTAGGCGTCGGCTGCATTAGCCAGGTATTATCTTATCGTTGTTCGCGACAGCGTCGCAGACGTGCGACGCCCTGTGTTTGAGGAGAAATCCCCGAACGCGGCCAGGACGCGTATATATATATATACATATAGCTGTGCGGGAGGTTTCTGTTCTGGTGGTACCGTTCCATGCCGTATAATAATTATGTCACTGCTGGCGCAAAAATTTTGCACGCGATGGGCTCGACAACGCCGGATTAACAATTGGTCGATCCCATAGACAGGTTAACGGAATATCGCGTACAACTCTAAGGTGTCAGGTACGCGAGACGTTAAGTTTTGCGGAACTAGGAACCAATTTTGCACCGCTCTGGCGCTGAGTTTCGACTGATCTGAACGATTAACTTCAACTGTGCCCATAGTTAAGTGTTTCCGTTCGTGACCCTGACGTGCTTTCGCGAAACGAGGATCCATCGTGCTCGTCCGATCGGAACTTGGATACATCTCTGCTGTTCTCGCAACCGGCACAGTCGAGTCAGTGTGCCGCGATTTTATCGGCAACCTCGAGATACGAAGCTGTAATTGAACCATCGAGAACGACATCGAAACACATCGTCCATATTTTCGCGACAGATAACCCAGGTCAAATAACAATTTCGTTGACCGGAAGGAAAAGTGCGTCTCAACGATGCGACCGGATGACAAATTTCATGGAAGATTTGTTTCCCTGGTGTATGTCAAAGCAGGGCAGTTCGACTTTCGATAGAATCGACCCACAGCGCGTCGCGTTTCTCCTTACATTGACCTCCTCCACTGGAAGGGTGTTCCGACCAAAATCGAGAGTATCGAAATTCAATGTACAGACTGGCTAACTGTAATCTAGAAATGGACTCGTCTTAGGCAGCAGGGTTAAATCGAAGACATAAAAACTCAGGTGTGTTTTGTCGCAGGTATAGCAGGTTTAGCCTAAAGTTGGCCAGATCCCGTAGTAGTACAGCAGGAATCGCCATGGGATCGTCGGTTCAGCCAAAAGAAGCTCAGAACCGGCAGAAGTTCAGTAGGTAGGGCTTTAGTGTCGTAGGTTCAGTAAAAAGTTGACCTCAACCAGTACTGACCCCTATCCTGCTGAACCTGCGATACTAGGGCCCTACCTACTGGACTTCTACGGTTTCTCGCCAACTTTTGGCTGAACCTATGGTTTGGGGCTTTCAGGCCTGAAATAAAGGGCGAGGTGTATGGGGACACAGCCTTGGTTACCCCAAAGGAACTGCACCTGGACAGGTGTCCACAAGGATTGGTCATGTAACGGTACAAGTAGAAAGGGGGTGAATCTACGTGAAATAGTGAGTGGAAAATGTAGAACATTTTTCCGTGCGGAACTTTATTTACGAATACATAAATCTATGTTGAAAATTCGTCGTGTATACGCACAGTTACATGTGTCCTCATTTACGTCTGCGGTGCTCGTATTGTCATTCGGTCTTATCGCGTTAGATTTGATTAGATGATAGTCGACGAACATTGATATAAAAGTATAGTTTACCGAAGAATATAACGAAAGTGGGTGTACAATGATATCAGTGGAAAGGTCACTGTACATTTTCGATTTGCTTTTATAATCTAGAATTTGGATACACCACCATTCCACGTGTACCACCAGTTCGAAAAGGTGCTGTATATCGTATAACTAAGTTGAGTTCTAGGAATTGCTGTATTAATTTGAAGAGGTGGCGATTGAAGGTGCAGTATTGGAGTAGAAAAAGGGAAAATCAATTCCATTATATTAGTACCATCCATACTAATCAGGCAATATCATTTTTCTTTCGTTACTTAATACTTTTTATCAACTTGTATCAGCGACCATGTATCAAATTCTTGATCGACACCGCGCGGAAAAACGAGTGTTAAAAAGACAGCGATTCAAAGTTTCAAAAGAACGATTCGAACTACGCACTGACGAGCTACTGTGAGCTGTAACGATCCGCCTTGATGCTAAACAGTACGGCCAGCTGTGAAAACAGTTAACAATCGATGTCGCGAATCATTTAAGTCAATATTTCTTATGACGTTCGCAGAACCGCGGTTCCATTTAACGACACGCAATGTGCACGACATAGCGAGATCAGATTTTGTACTCACCTTGTACCTATAACTTCGAACAAACTAGCTTCAGGCTGAGTAGCGTAAAAGATACCGGTCTTTAAGCAAATTCATAAAAAAGTATTGCACTTTTTTCCTCGTAAATATTTATGGTTCGTTGCGATACGAAAAATATAGCCCTGAGGACGCACCGAAGAAACTCTGAACGCTATCAGAGGCCCGAGCAATGCTAGGCACGAAAATTGTCTATCGACAGATTGTTGCTGATACTCACCTCGTAGTATGTAATTTTGGTAGTTCTGGTCGGCTTCGCTGCCAACCTTGATGAGGCAGGCAAGCCCGTCATTTTGCACAAATTCGTGCACCAGGTCCTTGTCCTCCTGTAAAATCAAAGTTTATGGTACATAACACCGGTCGGTGGAATACGTGTCTATTAGAAATCCGATCGTCGGTTATATTTAAGTTATTCAACGCGGAACGAGACTCCTAATCGATACCGCCGCGCTGTTACACCGACGCACCCCCTCTTTAGAAATTTGAAATGCAAAATGTTCCACGGCTCGATTACGATACGCGACGGATAAGGGTAATGCGTCGGGTAACACTCTATTTAGCGATGGATGTTTTAATGCAAGTTTCGCTGACTATATTCTTGCACGGGGCGTGTAATGCGAATCTTTGAAGAAAACAGGAATGGACGAATTATTTGACGTTGCGTATAATTAATCTGCGTAACTCATATCAGTCTGACGAATGGTGATGCGTAAATAGATGGAGGAAGAGCGAAGAATATCTAGGAAGTGGAGAATAATATTGATGGGATCTTCGATTCGAAAAATGTGCCAAGGAAATTTCTCTGTTATTTAAATTAATGAGGTAACTTCTTATCTGGAAGACAGGTATTTATAGATTCTTCGAACTGCGCAGTAGGTGTTTAGGAATTTGAATGTCGAGAAAAATGGTAATTAAAATTGGTACGATTGAGACCATGAATATTGAGCTGACCAAGTACAATATATTCCGTAGTTACATAATGGCAGACCTTATGGCCATGACATTGTCGCCAATAATATTCATCCATTCATTATTTATCACAAAAATGATTATTGACGAACTATTATCAACGCATTAGACACTCTATCAATGAAAACTAAAGACGGTACTACTTCTATGCAAAATTAAGGAAGTTATCGTATTGCTCACTCGCAAGCATCGCGAAGAAAATTCGGAAACAAGTACCAATCGCCAAAATCATAAACACCCTAAAGTCTTGACGGGAGCGAACGAATTCAGGTCGAGCCGATCCTGCACGATTTCCAGCGATTTATCCACGCGATTCTGACCCGGCCACTCGCAGATCGAAGAAGATAAATGGAATTAGTTGTGCCGGTCCGGACGGCAAGTCGCGGACATACTGGAAAATCCGCGAAGTTTCATTAAACTCGCTTGCTCGCGGTGCGAGTGGTCTCGCCCGCTTAGCGGGCCGTTCTACGATCTTGTCAAACTACGTTGTTCGATGGAACGTTTCGGGCGTCCGCTAATCTGGACAGCAAAAGTTTGCCCACGCGATCACCACGGACGCGCGTGGCCGATTAGCCAGGATTAAGAGACAAAATTGAACGTTGCCGTGGCGATTCCGATGATCCAACGGACGAATACCGGTGATCCCGGTCGGAGAAGGACGAGCCATTGTAATTAATTTCGTCGCCAGCCCGGCCTGATAATTGAATCGATAAGGTGTCGCCCGTAGGAAGAGTTCGAGGATTGCATTTAAGCGCCCCGGTTGCTGGCGTACCAACATTCGGCCGCAGCAATTTATCTTCGCGATTTGGTAATCCTACTGTCCGATCGAACGTTTTCCTTTGAGAAAGGTGTTTATGGCGACGTATTACGTGTTTGTGAATTGGTTAGAACTCCGTTCTTAAGGTACCTAGCCGATGAGATTTTTTTAGGCGCATTTAATTAGAGTATTATTTATTTCATTGGGGAGATATTGCACGGGAAATTGAGATATATAGATTTTCAACGATTTTCGTCTGGTACTAATGACGCGAGGTGGAAAGCAAGATTTTGTTTTTGGAATAATTTAATGCAAAGTGGTACTCAATTTTAAAAATATATCTTAACTAAGGTGATCAATGTTAATCATTGCTGTAACGAGTTTTAGCAAATGAGAAATCTGTATTGGTTATATTACTTTATATCGGTAACCAATGTAAATCCTTTTAGAAGCAAATGCATAAACACGCAGTCGGACAAGCCGTCAATACAAGTGATTCGCGATTGCCAATCACCGCGCGAACAAATTTGATTTCAATTATTAATATACTTGTGCTTTAATGTAACATCGAATGGATGAATAACAATATTAGCTTCCAGAAATTAAAGGAATTGTTAATACGCGAAGGCGAGAGAGATAATTTAGAGAGATAATTAACTAACAGGTAGGCAAGTCATAATCGAAATGTATCCATCTTATCCTATAAAAGGATTACATTACACTCCAATTATACATTATCAAATTAGACCAGTGCGTGGCGTTCCCTCTGCTCGTCACGATTTTAGGATAAATCAATGACAGGCGCGTCCATTTACAATGGAACAATAGCTACCGGTGCAGTGGATCCTCTTTCAACGGATGCTTTTTCAACTCGCAGCCACGACGAAAAATATTCTATTCCCGCTCTGCCAATTACGGGATTTAATTACAGAGAACAGAATTAAGAAAGCTCCGACTCGAATAAACAGACTCTGCGAAAGTCCAGTTCGCGCACCCTCCTCCGGAAGCGGATAGGAGAAACGCTGCGAAGGATGAAACTGTTCACGCTGGCGAAACGAGACACTCGTCCATCGAATCTTTTTCCTACAAATGTAATAAACATAGAGCTCCTTCGTTTCACAACCCTCATACCCTTAATGTCGCTAATAAATAAAACGAATCTCTCGCCTTAAAATTGGAATTCCACGATAAATGCTGAGACGTTGATAGTTCGCAAGTTCGTTTAAACTTTATTCAGCAATTATACTCGAACGAGTCGTGCATAGCTTTATTAATCGGTTGATATACTTGAGAGACGTTATCTATACGTGGCGTGGACTTATGCAAGAAACAAAAAGGCCGGCGATAACCATGAACACAATATATATACATATTCCTAACAGCGGAACTCATTTCCAATAATCCCATTCCTCGAAAGAACGATCATCGGCTTCGTTGTAATCGACGCTACTCGCGAAGTTACACGCGCGAATGTTCGCATCCGTTGCGGATAGAAGCGTATTGGAATGCGGCTTGCGCCAAGGAATAACGAATTTGCGAGACAAAGGGCCGCAGTTATCGTGATAGGGAGCACAGGAAAGGAGCTGAAGAGCGAAAGGAGCCACGAGAGAGGAGGAACAGAGAGAAGAGTAGAAAATGTACTCGCTCGAACCGCCATGCAAATATTTACTCGTCGAGCGAGTAGCCTCGCGTAAAAATCATCCCTGTCTGCCTCTTCCACCCTTTACTTTTCTCTTCTGCTGTTCTACATCTTTCTCCCTTCCCGTTTAAGCTAGTCCACCCCCCCCCCTCTCTCTCTATCTCTCTTTCTCTTCCTTCCTCCTTTCCACATACTCCATCTGTTCGCGATGCCCTTCCTATCGCCCTTTCACTTCCACAAGCACGTCTCCGTTTATTCTACCTTGCTCCGTGGCGCGTTCCCACAGGTATCACGAATTGTAAACTTACCTGAAAGATCTGCTTGAGGGAGAAGAGAGCACGTCGCAGCTCGCGTCCCTCGCTGTTCAGCAACTTTTCTGCAACAGACAAGTAACACGCAACCATTTATTATAATATAACTGCACGGTTGGGCCATATTGTTGGCTCGCGGGGATGGATCTCGGGTTGGAATCGGTCGGTCGTGATCCTTTTCATATTTTTTTTTCTGGTTTTATTCGTTTTGTTTAGAGAACGGTGTTCTTTTTTCATTTTATTATCCTAGTAAGCACGGTGTTCGGGATAGTGTTATAAACAACGACGCTCACCTCAGGAGGGTTCGAGAACGTATAGCAATAAAATTACGGGTTCGATGGAATTATTTTGTGCAGGTATTAATTTTGTACACTGTCCGTCCTGTGATTGGTAGGAACGAATTTATACACGTTCCTCGAAAGAAAAAGAACAAAACGATACCTGAGCGAAATTTTTAACGACCTTTGGAAACAGTTAAATTTGATGAGGAGCTCGACATACTCGCGCTTCTATCGCCGCGAAGGGAACAGCAGATGGAAATTCCCAATTATATTTCAACCGATATACTTTAATTATAATTCTTTGCCGATGTATGCCGACGAGTGTCGGAGTGCGTTTCGCTGCGCGCGAGAATTAAAAACGTGATTAATCGTTCACTGGATTAACCGTCAAGATCCGCGAGAATATGACGATTTCTGTTCGAGCTACGAATATCCTACCTTCGAGAACTGAAACACTTTATTCCACGTTCAACGAACGTTCAATTACCGTTCGAACGGTAGTTTCAGATTGAAAAGCAATCTAGTCGGACGATCGAAAGCATGCCGATTTAATTTTCGCGGAACAGTCGACGAGTTACAAGTAACGGGCGGTATCTCGCGACAGGGAGGATCCGTGCGATTCGCGTCCGCGTATTTTCAAATGCAGCCCGTAACGTAAGGAAATCGTAACGGGCGATTTCGCATCGGCGAACAATAACTCCCACGGCCGTTTCTCTCCAGCGGCTCCATTTATCGGACTTAATTAGAGGAAAACCGGTAATTAAGTCTGTGATTAATTTTACACGACGAATTTTCGTCGGCTCGCATTCACCGTTCCCCTCCATTCCCCATTGCCACCCCAAACTCAACCCCCGTCGTCCCTTTCGCACTCCGTTTCCCTCGCTCCCTCCGGCTCTATCATTCTTTTTCAATCGCGGCTCGACTGTATTACTAATAATTGAATTCCGTTTCACCAGCGGCGCAACCAAATTGAATTTCCCGAGGCTCGGCGGTCGCGTCGAGATTTTCCAGCCTGCTGGAAATTCAGGGAAAGAGGCGAAAGAAAAACAAGAACGAACGGCCGCGAAGGGGTGAAAGGGAGGCGGAGGCTGTTGCTCGACGCTCGCGTGGACGAAAAATCGGAAAATGCATTTACTGCGGGGGAACTCGAAGGAGCACGGCGGCGTCGTCGCAGGGAAGAAAAGAAAATCGGAAACTGTCGGGCTCGATTTTACACGGCCCGCCGAGCGATACGCTGATTGCGCGGTGGCCGGGCGTGCATTCGAATCGAGGCTCAATCAGCCGGCATGAATGTACATAATTGTCTCGCGCCGGAGGGCAACGGACGAATAATTTCGTCCGCGACACGTTGACCGTTCTGTTATGAACGATACGCGTGCAATGGGTTATTTCGCGCTCGGCAACCGTGAAACGGAGAACAGAATTCGCTGGAAAATCGCGAAATACTTATTTGCAATATATTTTCCGACTATATTCGACAATTTTCGCGTCACGGTTCGCGTTCGATCGGCGCAACGTCCACTTTTTGATCGGAATTAACGTAATCAGTAATTAGCAACGGTTAATCGAATGGTTTGCGGGGTACACAGAACGAGGGAATTGATCATTCAATTGATGTTAAAGGCAGGAAAAGTGTAAAATCACCTGCCGGCGGAATAGCGTTACTTATACGGCTTGTACGCTCGATATTTGATATTAATTAAATGGGAATGTATCAAGAAGTTACATATTACCAACGATATCGGGGGTAATATCGTCCGTAGAACGCGTACGGAAAAGAGACGCGGACGAGGCCATATTCGAACGTACCACGGGCTCCTGAATTTCGTTTCGGATGCACGATTTACGGTTCGTTCGCAATAAAAATAACTTCGCCGCTCATTGTATCGGCGAACCAGCAATTTCGACTGAAATACCTTCCCGTCGCATCGCGCGAAACGGGCGCAACGTTAAATTACAGCATTTAATATCGAAATTTCACCAAACCGTAATCAACTGTTTCGTCTAACTTCCGTAACGATTCCAATGGTTCCGACTGTATCTCCTACGGGTACAGTTTGTCGTTGCGCAGCACCGGCCAAATAAAACCGTCAATGGAATGCGACAGGTGCCGTAAAGTGACAAAAAGCAAGAGGAAAAGGACACCGGCTGGAAAGTGGTATGCAAAAACGACGACGGTAAAGCGAACCGCGAGTGTTCCTGTTGGACTGTTTTTTTGTTTGTTTTTTTTTATGAAACTCGAGCTGACCGTGCAATTGAGCTAATTTCCATACTAGCGAATCCGCGACACTCGCCAATTCACAAAGGCAACCCGTTTCGTTCAAGGATTTCGACGCCGAAAGTTTTCTCTCGACATCCAACTTATTTTCTCGAGGTGTCGACCGTGCGCGACGCGAAAATGCACACGACGGACTCGCGTCGAGCTAGAAATCGTGTGGGGATTCTTCAACGTTTTCGCAGCGACGGGAAATAACGGGACGCCCACTTCTATCCAGAAACGGAAATAACTGCGATCGATTAAGTACGCGCGAACGCCTTGAAATTACCTGACAAGCGTTCGTCATTACTTCGAAACAGCAGTTCCTGCTTGACGAAGCATTCCAGAGAGTATCTGTCGAAAACGATCGTCTCATGGATCCTAAATCAAATGGAATCGATAGTGCGTGATGTTCTGGGCTCGTCAATGGAAGAAACCGGTTGCTGCGCAATTTCATGAACATTGTTTGCCGCGGAAGGAATATTTATATTGCGAACGTCGCGTGTAATCGCGAGTTGCTTGACGACTGAAATAAAAACCTTCCCAAATACGCACCGAGGGCTACTCGCTATTCCCGTATTCTTCTGTTTCACCGTAATTACACGCGTTTCTTGCGTTGGAGATTGGTTTATTCAATAACTCTCCTCGGCTTGTGATTTTCTAATATATTTTATTATCCACGCAATAAGAGTGACTTCCTTACTATATCAATGGTTCGAAGGAACTGAACGCATTCAAATTAACGGACTGACCTAAAGCATAGACGACTTATCTCGTGTGCGTGCGGGGCCCTATAGGCTCTCGTACAAACAACAGTTCAAACCTTATAAACAGGACGAAAGGAACAGTATAAGGCATCCCCTTTCACACGGGAATGAAACGTTAATTTTTGTATTGATTTTTATTGAAGAATCTAACATCTTGAACAATCATCGCAGGGCCGCGAACTTCGACAGGCATTTCATTTCGTTGTTCGGCGCGCTGACGATCCAGCAACCATCGAAACGGATGAATCTGCAGCTCGAACGATTTTAACCAAAACCAGATCGACCCGCGAATTCCCAATTCAAAGCGGAGCGATTCGCAACTGCGACGACAACGCGAAAAAATAAAACCAAGAACGCGTCGTCTTCACTCGCGCCGTCCTACCTGGCTACGCGTGTTTCTCTCTTTCCCAACAATCGCGCTCTCGTTGCTCGTCGAGTCACGGTCTACGAGGCCCAATTCGCTATTTCTTTCGCGGCAAAGGG
The DNA here is from genome assembly GCA_948146005.1 of Nomada fucata. Classification (NCBI taxonomy): domain Eukaryota; kingdom Metazoa; phylum Arthropoda; class Insecta; order Hymenoptera; family Apidae; genus Nomada; species Nomada fucata. The sequence continues at coordinate 6,739,324 of OX411275.1, read as the reverse complement.
GAGGTGGATGGGGTTTCGCTCGTGACCGCATAATCGCTCGTTATCACGCTATCTTTAAATACATTATGCGCGGCGTCCGTTGCTGCCCAAACTAGAGAGAGGGAGGCGAAAGGGGTGAGGCAAGGACGGACGTATATGAGCACAAGTAATTAGGAATCGCCGTGGGGGCCGTGCGCGAGACGAAAGAGCCCGGAGTCCAGCAGTGTGTCGATGGAGGAGAGAACGGCGAGAGAGGGGAGGACGGATGTGGTACGAGGAAAAGAGGAGGCGAGATAAGGAAGGAAGAAACGAGCCCCGGGGGCGAAGAAGGAGGACCCATCTTCTAAGAATAGCGGTCCCAAGGCCCTCGGGCCCTTGGCCCCTTCGTAATCAGTGACCGTATAAGCAGAAGCCTCCCCCTTTTTATCCTTCTCCCGTCGGTTGTTCTCTGCCCGCGACGTTCAGCAAACTCGCCGGTTCCCGATGCCGCGTTGCAACTCCGTGGACTGTCTTTCATTGAGAATCGGCCAACGATTGACGGGATCCGGGCAGGTCGCGTGCGCATTTTGCGACACCGAGACGATCGAGAATTCAGGGACGTCCTTCTTCTAAGAGTTTGGAGTAACCGTCGCGGTCGTGACGGGGCTCGCGACGCTCTTTGGATATTGTTCACGATGATCGGACCCAATTATTAATGTTCGCGTCGTGCGATAAAGGCTTCGCCGTTGTTTCTTCATAGTCCCCCGTTTCCATTCGGATCAACTTCGTTTCTATTTTCATCGTCGTTGTTTTTAAAACGAGTTAGAATTATACGCCCTGTTTCAATACTCCTCTACGTTCCAACGACGACGAAGCGAGACAGCTTTTCGACGCGTCTTTAAGACAACCGGGCATAGAAAACGCGGAACAATTTTGTGACTTCCAGGAACTGGCTAGAAACACCGACCAATCCTGCACAAATTTTGTATCGTACACGGCCAATCGCGGTTAAGTAAAACCGTTCGTTCGCTTCTTGCGCCGACGAGAACGCGACTTTTAATTGGTAATTGACGTCGGAGTTAGCGAAATACGTACACCCAGGGCATAAAAGAGCTTCTTCTACGGCTGATCGCAATGCTTGCTTCCGCGGCAGAGGATCTCACGAGTCGAAGAAAATCGCAGCGCGAAAGCGCGAGCTGTTCGCCGCGTTACGCTCGGCGAACGTGTTCGTCGCTCGCGTAAACGGGCATTTGCCAACTCCGCGGTCGTACCAGGTGAGCTTTTATTAATCGGACCCGTCCGGAACGCGTGATACCCGGTTCCACCTTTAAACGCGTCTTGGACGGGGACCAATTCAATTGGGAACAGGGGGGAAGTTCGTTGCGAAATGATTATTTGCGAAACGCGAGTCGCGTGCGAAACAAAGTTCGTCCGCGAAGGAACGTATTGGAGAGTTCGTTGCGTTCTCCGAGCGTTTCAACGCCGAAGGGTCCGAAGAGGACGGAGCGCGTGCAAGTGGTCTAGAAAATATCTCGAAAACGGTGCGGCGCTGGAGCTTTTAGCTGGTGCTTCGAGCAACTGGACGCAATGAAATGGTTGAAATGAGATTTACGGTGGACGAAGATCAAATTGAAATAACGAAACAAACGTATGCTTCCGCGAAGCTCCGGAGGAATTGAATTATTATTTCACGCCGGATGGGCGAGGCGGCTCGAACCTTACAGCGGACACCTATTCGCGCCGGTGGAATCAAATTAACTCCAGAAGTTTATGGCGTAAACTGTCGCGTAAAAGATAGGAAATATGTAAAATATCTTTAACGAAGCTTTCAATATGCAAAGGAACGGGAGGAAAATGCGCAAGATGGAATCTATTTCAAGGCCGTGCAAGCTGTGCCATAAGCTGCTGAGGGCGCACGAAACCCGATTCCGCGTGTCGCGTGATGCGTGCTAAGTACAGTTTTACTTTGCAAGCGTTTTTTTTTTACAGCGATAATTCTTTCCACTCTCGTGTTAACGAACGTAAGCCGCCTCGATGTTCGGCAGGAATACCACAGCTTCGATATTAATGGAATCATTTCGATATTTAACAAAAACACGTTTCGCTCTGCTCATTTTATCCAAGAGGACTGAAACGTCGTGTCATAAACGTTACAGAGAATCCTCTGTGTCGAGTGAACGTTTTGATTAACATCTACCAGAAGCGTATCGATTTTTCTTCCTCTAGAAATTCTCGATTAAAAGCATCACTCAATTGGAGGATTTTCGATCCTCAATATATATATTTCGTTAAATAATTATTTGCAATCCTTAACGATAATGTCTTCGTCCCTCCGTGTTCGCGGTAATCGATATCGGCAAACTTTATTTACGTTGAACGTAAAATTGGCAATTAATCGGTCCCTCGTATTATTTGGACGGCAGACGATTCGAGGTAGACGTAACGATTGAATTTCAGCTTGGAAACGGGCTTATTCGCGAATTTGGCCGGACAGAACGTGAAATTCCGTGGCCTTGTCCAACGGACGAGGCCGCAGAGAGCACGATTATTAACGAGCGCATTACTAATAACGGGATCGAGAATTTTACAAGCGGAACTGGCGTCGCTCCAGGGCAAAATTAAAACGAGCAAATCATTATTCCGCGGGGCCGTTTCATACACCATTTATTCGCCGATCGATGGCGAGTGAGACGATTGTTCGCATATACCATACGAATAAGAAGAAAAGAAGAAAAAAAAAAAGGAAAGGAGAAAGGAAAAAGTTCACGCGATAAAAGGTTATTCTATAATTACACGAAGTGTACAAAGTAGGGCGACGAGGAAACTACATATGAAATGTGTAAAAAAGCAAGTCGATATTATTACCAATAATCTCTTCTTACTTGCGTTTCTATTTTGACAACAGAATCGTACCGGCACAAATAATTGACGTTCACTCACAAGCAATATAATTTACCCTCCTACCAACTCCAATACAGAATAATCTAATTTGTAAGATACATCCAGTTCCTCTAGAGGAGGTTAACAGTCTCAGGCACAGAAACGGAAAACGTCAATTCTCGTCGAATTATTAAATCAGGAGTTACAACAGCAATTGAACTATTCGTTCTATCGCAGTAGAGGATCCATCGAGGACTGGCGCAGCATCGATCGTCCGCGTTAACGACTCGCAATTTCACGACGGGGAAAGAGTAACCGTGACTCTGTTGGAACATAGATCCGTCCAGGAACCGACGAAATTCGGAGAGCAAACGAAAGGGCCGGCAGGTTTCGCGTGAACCCAAGATACACGAAGCACCGTTAAAATATGTAAAACGGAGCGGACCACGTCAGCAGCTTCCGCGCCTCCCTCCGCCCTTTTGCTCGCCCCTCTTTTTTCTTCGACCGCTCATTCTGGACCTTCGATCATCTCCACCACCTTCGCGGGGTTCAACGAACGGCTACGGCCCACAGGTGAATTCTGCGGGCGGCCGGGTACGCGGTTTTTTCATCGTTCGATTTGCCAACTCCAATCGCGCACCTTCAGTTAGTTAGCCTTTTTCGTTTCCGCTTCTTCTCCTTTATTTTTCGTTTCTCTTTCACACAGCGGTCGACTGGCACTGCTCTGTTCTTCAATTAGTTTAACCGGACCGCAAGTAGGATTGTATGGTAGTAGAACGATTTGTTGTTGAAAAACGATCGAGAGGAACACGATTTTGGCTGTGGTTTCAGTTGTTCGATCGAGTTCACGGGCTATTTATGAATCGCATAATATTTAAATTAATTTTAAAGGTTTTAAAGGTTAAAGGTTTATAACAACGTACGTGTTGTGTATCAATAGAAGAAGAGTACATTTTAAATATTAGAAAATTGGTTACATTGCCTAACGCAATAAGAAAGGAACTAGTTGATTTTTAATTTCAAACATTTTATTCTCTTACTTCTGTCGAGAATTTCTGTGACCAGTTCACTGATTCTCAATAATATTTCTTAAAATATATTCAGTCAGTTTAATCGGGTTATAGTCCAGAACACACACGATTTATAATTATTGTAATAAACGTGGATAGCTTGGCGAAGTGATAAATCGCGTAAGGTATAGAATCCTGAAAGAACGAGAGAAACTAACTAAAATGGAAATAACCTTGCACGGTAAATCTGGCGAAGTTACTGCAACGAAGGACCAGAATTAAACTGAATTCCCGTCCATTCGGTTATAATTAAGTACACGTTCCCGCACGCTTTCCTTATTTTGTTCAGATTATTCTCTATATCGCGCTATTCGCAACTCGAGACGTGTCCTCTGATTACACGACAGATGGGCCGGTTCGCATCGCAAAAACGCTCACGGCCCGTCTCGACGATACCCTAGACAACAAAGTTAATCACTTTTAATTACTTGTCACCTCCTTAGCTTCCCCCGGGCGGACGCATCTAATTAGAGGTAACTGGACGATCGATATCAAACGTAATAACACGCTAAGTGAGCATTCGCTGCGAAACACGATCGCGCACTGCACGGCCCGCATAATTAGCGTCTGTTTCTCGGGGAAGAATTTTTCCAGTAAAACGCACAGCTGTCACGGTAACATTATTCACTCGTCAACGCGTGTGTAATGTTACAATAAACATCTGGCCACGCCATTTGTGCAGTTGATTTTTTAGATTATTTTAATTGTTTTAGTGAAATTAATTTTAATTGTTTTGGTGAAATTAATTTTAATTGTTTTAGTGAAATTAATTTCAATTTTTTTAATAAATCATTTTAAGAACGTTGGGTGCTATTGGGGGGAGGTTGAAAGAAAATCGGATGATCCAGGAAAATGGTAATTATAAGAAATTTGTGCCTTTCGTCGCAAATTATTTTTTACGCCAGTGTACGAGTGATAATGGAACAGAGAGAACGGAATACCGGAATACGTGTATACATTTTCTAATTAGCATTTATTTAAAAACCGTCCGTTCGCGAATCAATCAAAGTCTTTCGCATCCGTATCTTTCGCCCTCGCGAAATCAGCTTTGGAATATCAAGATCTTCTGAAAATCGACACCGATCGAACACGAATGAATGTCCTCCAATTATGTATGTAAATCAGGAAACTTTGTTCTATTCTATCTTTAGTCAAATAAACGGGGAACAAAAATTGCTGGTTATCTCAACGTACCACCGTCACAACGATGCCAATTGGCGATTTCGCCGGAAAGTCAAGTGCGATTTAAAAGTTCGCACGGACGCTTTCTCGTTTACTCGACGGAGTTGGATTTCTTGCCGCGCGTGTGCCATGCAACGACCTACTCGAGATTGAACGCTCTCGAATACGAGGACAATCATGATTACAGTTAGCGAGATCAGTTACACTTGTGCAAGTGCGCACACGGATTAAAACAGCGCGTTACAGCACGGGTGGCAACGCGGTCGCGATCTCGGTTAAAATTACAATGCGTCGTGTCAAAACTCGCTGCGGAACCTTTTATCGGCGATCGTAAGGTTGTAACGAACGTATTAGGAAACGTGTACCTGGCCGTCCTCGCCGTCGAAAGCGACCAGAATTCGTTCAACCGAATTTCACGAGTTACAAATTCCCGAGATTACGCGGCTCGTTTGAGAAACGCTTCGCTCCTCATTGTTTAATTATGCACCTTTGTGACGTAAACCCTGACGGAGCAACAAATTGGATAACTGTATCGTAATTGTACCACGCTCCTTTGTTTCCTGCGACGTGTGCAAATATTGTTGCGCAACTTCTGTGTGTGCTAATTAAAAGTTGTGGAAGAGTAAAATTAGTGATAACATCGACGAATCTTGAAGAAAAGTGGGATCCTTTCAAGGGGGGCAGAGATTACACGTCGATGAGAAATATTTATGCAAATGTTTTATTGATAGTGCAAAAGGTACTCTCCTCGAGGGAAATAATTGATATCGTGAAATGTTCAAGCTTTGTGACGAGGAAGATTCAAATATTGAAATCGCTGATTATCCGCTTTGCACGCGCGTACGCAACTGACGATAAGGTTTTTATAATCTGATAAGTTTGTTGATGATAAATCGAAGCGTCGATTACATTAAGCATCGCGATTCCTTTCTTCGAAGAAAGTATGTACAGTAAACGAGATTCTTGTGCTAGACGGATGTTTGGCCCGTTACACGAATTTTGGGTAATTAATTAAAATCTGTTGGGCACGTAATGAACGTAGTCTCTTTAAACTAGTCGTATACTTCGAACGCGCTGTTACGAGCAGCACCGTTGAAATCTCCGCAGGCGGTGCGATATGTAACGCACAGAATATTGTATTTAGTAACTGTGAATAAAATTCTCTGCGGAAATTAAGTAACTCCAGATATTACGAAACGAATTTATTAAGGATTTTTCATTGTTACTTGGAACGTTGCGAGTTTAGTACTGGGCCTGCGAGGTATTGACGCTTCCTGCCTTGGTGCGTTCACGTAACGCGTTGTACACAAGAGATAATGAAGTATCACTTTTGAAAATATAATATTCTAATTACCAGAATTGAAGTAGACAGTGAGGTAGACTCTCGCGAAACACGCGATAAAAGCGCAAAAACGACGGGACCGAAATCACTCTCGACTACTCTGTTCAAAATGGAAGTGCGATTACTTCTATACCCTGAATAAATATACACTATAGTCCAGGATCCGAGCATTATGTCCTATCGAAAAAAGTTTTAATCGCCGTTCAGGCAATTTAGAAATTGTGTACGCAATTGCCGGGGCACGCAGCACTGCCGCAAAAGAAATCCGCTGCGTAAATTGCTTGCTACTTTTCGCACTGCTACTTCAAACGGCGTTCTCAAAAAAAAAAAAACAAAAAAAATGGAAGGTGGGCAGACAATTTTGATCGGCAGTGTACGCGTATAATAATATTCGTTAAAAAAAGCCGGTGTCTCCGTATGAAACAGAACCAGCACATCCCGTTAAGGACTATCCAAAATTATGGGCGTCCACGAAACAGTCAATCACTTATTCAGTTTTATGTTACAACGTCTTCGTCTTTTTTCACGGATCGTACAGAATGAGATGTTCCGGAAACGCTCGTCGGTTCCCGAGCAATCAATCTTTTCTTCCATCCTCTATTTTTTTCTATTTATCCCTCTCCCTCGCCCTCGATCGATCTATCCATCTATTTATCTATCCATCTAACTCTCTACCTCCGTCTCTGTGTGTATCAGAGAAGGGGGGCGCGTTCGTCGTCGCCTCGAAAAACCTGGCGAGCCCATTTTCACGGTGATTTCAGCGGGAAATCTCGTCGCGTGCCGCACGATTCAATTTTCCCCGGTAATATTCTGATTTAACGGGGCCGACCGCCTCGAGCGGCGGGGCGAGGTCGCCTTTCAGCCGCTTCACGGCGACGTCGACGACGACTTGAGGATAATTGCGATCAGGGCGCACCGCAAAAATCCTGTCCCCCGGAGGATGCACAGAAATGCTTCGAGCGCGTCACTTTAATTGCACTTCGAAATTGGTCATTTCCAAGTGGCCAGCGTCGCGTAATCGCTTTTCCAACCGCGTTACAATACGGCTTATTGTTAAGCACTCGACCTTTCGTGGCACACTTTTCTTGTACGTGCACAAATCGAGGGGGAAAGCGCCGTTCGTTCGTACGAAGGGTTCGTAATGATGGACAAAACGTCGATGTCGGTCGGCGAATAATTACGTGACCGGAATCGAAGGTGTTCGAGGCTTCTGCGTCTTTGGGGCGAGAAGCCGCGACTGGGAAACGGGTCTCTTGGGATGAAAAAATGGAATCGTAATTGACGGTGTTAATGTTGGAAGGTCGAGGCTGTTCGCTGTGAAAGCAGAAGTCTTCTAAGACTTTTATAAATTTCAAGCGCAACGAATAATTATTAAGAGTTTCATAATGCGATGTTCAATATTAATTCTGGATTCGTGTAACAAGATTAGCAGATTTTCTAGAAAATACGTTTCATAAAGATAGACATTGTAATATTCATTAGCATCCAGAACTCGTTCCAACCTTGCTGTTCGCTTATTCATTCTCGTGAAAAGATTTATAATCGATCGTCTCTAAAAGCCACGCGTCTATTTTCGACAGTTCGAATCACAAATTTCGGACCGCCCGCTTCAAAACGAATTACATCGGGCAGCTGTTAAATCGTTAAAAGTATACAATATTAACAGTATTCTAAATACAGTGCCGACAAAACTAATTGACAGTTTTCTAGTCCTTTTTTTTTGTACAGATTCATATTCAGCATGTCACTAACTTTTAAAAAAACTTTACTTTCTAAAAAAAAACAAAGTACAAAGGAAAAAACCTCATCAAACTATTGGCAATGCTCTCACAAATGTATAGACGCACTGGTATTGATAAATGAGTTCATCCAACAATTAATCTTCTATCTCCACGGAATTGTTTACACGACGTTAATAAAAAAAAGTACCGTGGAAAGTAGGCTCATAAATACATGCATGAAAAATGTTCACGTAAACGCGAAACACCGTACAGAATTATTTTCTGTCATGGGCTTGAACCCGTCGAGTGAATCGCGCCGCTGGAAAAGAAACTACTCTCCGCTTAGGGGACACAGTTTTTATTCGACATTACGCGGTTAACCATCACCTGTCAAGGTGATTAATGGCCCGTGTTCCCTAGCGGAGCCCTAGGTTGATTTTTGTCGCCGCTACACAATTCTGCACTTTATACACCGGTCATTATTCTGTGCGACGTTTCCACTAAAAAGAATGATCACGAACAGTAACTTTACATTAAATCCTTCCCCGAGAGGTGAAATCCATTAATTCTTCCCTTCGGGTAATCATTATGCAATGTGAAACGATCCGTCGTTAATGTTTCATTTGTGAAAGTTCGAACTTGCGCGTTCATCGGTTGACAGTAACGAGGACCGTGACAGTCAATTGTTTGGTCGATATTAATTAAAACTTCAAAACACGATTTATTATTATTGACTGTCAAAGTACGTAATGTGCTAACAACCTCCCTTGGAAAAAAAAACATGTTTTACAACGCAAGAGAAATTATTCGAAGTTCATTCAACAAATTTTATAATCTCATGATTTTCTCCTCCATCAGATTGCGGCAATCTAATGTCTTACTGTGTCATTATCAATGTTGCGACAGTCTCAGGCATTTAAACACAGACTGTACCATTGTGACTAGCGATTCTTTATCGATCATCGAATCGATACACTACAAGTGGAGCAAGATTCAACCCAGCGATATCGGTTAGAGGTCGAGGAATTGGCGCAGACGGACGTCGTGAATCGGATGATACGTTCAAGTGGATCGTGGGATCCCGCGGTTCAGATTCGAATCGAGCCTCCAATGTATCTACTCACCGATGATTGTGTGGACCCTCACGGACAGCTGTGTCCTGAGAACGATCGAGTTCTTTCGGCTGTAACAGAGAAAAAGAGAGCACGCTATTAGTGACTGACTAATAATTATCAAAAGTCTGCGGTCGCCTTATGCGATGCAAGTTTCCCAAGATTACCGATGGTCGAATATCTCCGGACAAGCATCAAGAACGACATGCTGTTGGAAAGAAGTTACCTCAACCCAAATGAACACCACACATCCAATATATGAAAACAACCCCGATACAACCGTGCGTAACATAATTCGATACGCCATTACTCAACAAAACGAACGCGAGAAAACAACGAAGTCCTCCACAAATTAATAAATCGCCGGGCCACGAGCATTGCTTCCCGAAAGTAATAAACAAGCACGCCACGCGTCTGACCAGCACTGTAGCTCTTCGTACCAAATTCCGCCCGCAAATACCGTTCATTTCATCCCCGCTGCTGACTGCAATCTCCGCCAGGAACACCGCACCCCCGTCGACACGGCGTTGCGCCGTACCCCGGTGTCTGAACAGCTCTTGAACTTTCCTCGTCCACGAGCGACAACTCGGCCGCGAAAATTGGGTTAAGCATACGAGCGACGCGCCGCGGTCCCCGGATGGAAGAGGATCGCGACCAGGCCGCATAATTATTTCTTGCGCCGCGCCGCGGTCCCGATGCTAATTATCCGTGGCCGCGAATTAATCGAGCCTCCCGATCGGCAATTACCTAATTGGGCCTGCGTGAGCGGCTGGCCGCGAACGCGCGCACGAGGCGCGACACGAATTGGGTTAGAGTGGCCCCGCTCGGAATCTGTCTTGCGCACCTTGGCTAGCCGCGGCGAACTTTAAGGCCCTGCGAACCTTCCCACGCCACGCGTCCCTGAGAAACTACGGGGGCCGGGTGCACAATAGATTTCAGAGCCGACCGAGGTGGAAGGAAGGTGTAGAAGAAACAAAACGAGGGACGCAGAAGGCTCGGGGCCAGAACAGAGGGGACGAGGACAGAGCGCGGCGGCTCAGCGAGCGTCAAACGCGTCCGGGGCAAAAAGTCGGCTACGTACGCGCGCGTTAATAATGTTTCCGCTCGTTAAACGAGCGAGACGGGGCGCGATTACGTGTTTTGCTTTTCCCACAGGCGAGGACGCAGAGATCCGCGCGAGGCTGGGCGCACGATCCGGCCATCGCGCTCGTGTGTGCAAATACAGCGCACGGTTGCCCGCCGCGCCGGTTCCGACGCGCGGGCCCCGAGATCGACCCGAGATTAGACGCGGCCGTGTGCGTTTGTCTTCGTGAAAAGTGCAGCCGGCGATATGAGGGATCGCTTTTCTAAGCAGGCGGTTGCGTCGTCGGAACGTCCGCGTCGAGGAGGTCGAGGGGCGCCGTTTGGGATATCGGGAAACGGATGATACGCGGCAAAGGCGAGTGAAATATAAAAGCTTGGTAGGTTGGCCAACTTGGATACGACTGGAAAGGGGCGAACCGCGTATTCAAAAAGTTGTTGATGTGAATGTTGATGTTATTTAATTGCTGTCGAATAAATAGTCAGAAATTGCAATTTACTTTTCGTCCCCACGTAGAGCGGATGATATAACTTGTAGATAAAAAAAGTGTCCAGGGTGCTGAATGCATCCGGGCATTCGGAACTTCAGAACTCGGCTCGAGATCTCGAAGACAGCCTGGATCCTGGACCTCGGTCATAAAGCACTAAGCCGAGCACGGACTCAACTCCAGATCTCGACCCTGACCCAGGACCTCAACCTCATCCCCTAATCTGAATCACGGATCACAGCCCGAAACCCTGACCTGGACGTTAAATCCTGGCCGTCGATCTCGAACCCTGACCTGTTCCACCACTTTCGGTTTTAAACGCGATCCCTCCTCGGCCGTGGTGTCAAGTGGATCATCGACCACTGTATCAACGGTTAATAGTTTTTATTATTCTTCATCCCGCTAATTAAGGCATTAATCTAAACGATTACGAGTCTCGAAGTTTTCGACAGTTAGTACATGTACATGTAATAAGGACATGTACTACGGACATGTACATGTATTAAGGACATGTACTGCGGACATGTACTTTGGACATGTACTACGGACATGTATTACGGACATGTACTACGGACATGTACTTTGGACATGTACTACGGACATGTACTATGGACATGTACTATGGACATGTACTAAGGACATACAGTAGTTTCTGATCGATATAAACACGCGATCTTTGTGTATTAAAATGAACTTTCTACCACGCGACTGGACTTTCACATTCTTTTTTCTCCAATTGTGAATGAAAAGCATCCAACGCAGAGGATTAAAGACACCTCTACCACGAATCATGAAGTTCTTGCAGCTGGCAATTGAAAAATGGCAGAAAGTTTCGAGCTTCGCTTGGGACCGTATCCTACGACAGAGTGGCAAAACTTTTGATCCTACCCGGCTATCCAACTATCCCATAAACAAACCATTTCCATGAGAATCGAGGGAAAAGAAGCCGCGGAACGACTTGTCGGATTCCCTTAAGAGAGTTGAAACACGCGGGGCAGAGGTTGCTGGAATAAATTAAAGAGTTTCAGGCACGGGGCCAAGTTCAATGTCGGGACTGGCCGGGCTCCTGACGGCGATCTCTTCGTCGTTCACGTTTCCACGTTAATAGAATGCCGTGCCGTTCTTTTCTTCGCATTGTATTCAAACCAATCCCGCGTAATTGCCGCGTATTGTTCTACGGTATGTAATTGTCCGACAAGAAACACGAACAGGTAAGCAGGTCTGAAGCATGTGCTCATCGAAAGAGGAATCTCAATCCACGCTGAACTTGAAGTGGAAATGTTAAAAGTTGGGTGAGCGAAGCAGGACGGAAATGAAGGATTAAAATTCTGATTCTGAAACGATACTTTTGATATGTTGTTAATGCCAGGAAGAAAGGTATGTAAACAGATGAACCATCGAGCGATTCAGGATCACTGGGTCTTTAGAGAACAAGCGTCATACATCTTCTGTGAATAAAGTACAGATCAATGAGAGCCCTGATTCCTGTTCACTGAGACCACTTCCACTTTCCTGTTATCGTGGATGCTTTTAGACACGCATAATCATGTTTACAAAAAATCATAAATAATATTTTGTTACAATTCTTTCAATACTATTTTCCCCCCGTCAACTGCCTTAATCAAAAGCTGCTCAATTTATTCGACGTTAAGATAGTTGAATTTCTGACCACGCCAGTTTAGTTTCTCCGTTTATATTTTCTTTTGATTAATAATTAACCTTACACGAACGAATACGATAACCACTCTATGCGCCACGCGAATCGTAATGGTAAATACTGCGCTTCTGCACTTCCAATGCCAACTGATATATCTACAATGAATTCGTGTCACGATACACAGGCAATCAGGACACCCAGGTTCTCCTCACCCTTGGACCCGACTGCTCAACTAGTTAGCAGGGGACCACTAGGCGATTCGAGATCTGAATGATAAATTTTTTGGTGCAACAATTCATTTACTCAGAACGCCCTTCGCTTACGATATATCGTTTCACTATTCCGAATAGATTATGCAATTTAAATTCATAACAAAAACACAGGACTAAGGAAAACGGCAATAATGACCAATCAACAAATCAATCATTCCTCCTTATCTAGGTATGTGACCTATCTATTACATTCAACAGGTACAAGCCTCGCCAAAATAAAAAATAAAAACCTCCTAGCCCGTTAAAAGAATAAACAAAAATCACGCCAATCAACGCAATATTTCCACACCGTATCGGGCACCTCTTCTTAACCTCGGTCACGCCTCTCGCCACCCCCGAACCGTCACAACGTCCCCCTAAAACCAAAATATCTCCGTCGCCGTAAACACCATAAACAACGATCATCCCCCGACTCCCTAAGAGCGCGCCGCCCCGTGCGCCAGTTTCCCCGGAAATACAGGTCGATCGTATCGCGAATCAGCTCCTCGAAGATCGGCTCGGGGCCCCATGTAAATGCGATCTCACCCTCTCGACGACGCGGCGCGTTTCGCCTGCTGCCGGTGCGCCCGCCGGCGAACGAAAAGCGACAGCGGGGAAACGTTCCCTTGCAAATGGAATGCAAACTCCTGGACGGTGCGCGCCGATGCGCGTGGGAACTTCGCCGTCCGTAGGCACGGCGACGAAAGTCCTGACGAAAGGATTTCCAATCTTCTTTAATGGTGCATTAATCGCGACTCCGCCGAGACGAACAACCGGCCCAGGGGTGCGGGGCGGGGTGGGAAACGGGGACAACGGAGAAACGGAAGGATAGGGCGGAGGGGTTAAACGGGGAAAGGGTGGGTGGTTCGACGCGATAACCCTGGCTCGAAGCGATTTTCAATTGACGACGGGGCGACCGTTAGTCTGCGAAGTTTCTCTCGAGTACCGATTATCGATACCCTCGCGCAACGAGCACCAGCTTTGCCGCGCGCCAATTTCAGCGTTATGGAGTGGCGTTAAATAGACGCTTCTGTCCTGTCTTTTTTACTTTCTGTCGGCCGAGTTGCACGATGGTTGGAATCGGATGTTGCGCGAACGGAAGTGCTGGAAGGTGGGGTTGTTTTTCTTTTTTCTTTTTTTGTTTTTATTGACTTCAAAGAACGGAAAGGATTTTTGTTCGCGGGGGCGGTGCGTTTGTTCACACTGAATTGATGCCTCCGTGTGTTTGGTTTCGTTAGTGGTTACAGTTAGTAACTGGAACGCTTGCGTTGGGAAAATATAAGTGTAACAAGACTATGTATTTTTGTGACGATTCGACCTCTTTTTGTATCACGGGACGGATGAATTGATTGTTAATATTTAACGGCAGGTAAAAAAATGTATTATATATTTTCGCTGACCTAACAAATGGTATATATGTATTTTCTTTGGGGAACGTTTCTCGAAGCGTCTCATTCGTGTACGACACTTTGTTACAAAAGAATGGTGTTCAACGATTCTTGAACTTATTCGTAAACATTGCTGTCAGGCCACGTTAATTCGTGCTCGAAAAGTTGGGGCACACCTGTGGAGCACGAAGTGCGTTGCAAATTTTATTTACCTGCAACATTAACTGCACATCGTGCGATCGGGTGGAAGCGTGGAGAATTAAACGAGTCGTTAATTTATTAGCTGTTTCGTGCGACGCGCGGAACGAGTAAACCGCATTTTCCACCGTCGCTAAAAACGCAAAGCTTTTTTTAATTATGCCGAACAGTCGGGCATTTTGATACTCGGAGGCTAACTGGCTTACTAAGATCCATAATGCATCTGCTTAAAACTTATCAAAGCGAGAGCAAATTTTAACGGAGTACTGCCAACATTCCAACATTTCGAAGAGTTTCAAGGGCTTATATTGTAGTTCGAAATCGGTCGGCTTTGTAAACTCGTTACTATAGCGTTATTCGAAGTGAAATATTCCAGTCACACGCAGACGGAATAAAAGTTTCGACCTTACGTAACGTAACCTCGGATAATTCATATCATTACGTTGCGAATGCAATATCGCTGTAACGAAATGTTCCAATCGAATTTTCATGTGAACGTTATATTCGAAAATTTCGACAACGTTCGTTCGAACCCGTGCTCCGAGTAGAAATCTTTGAGCAGAAATATTTTCCACATTCCCCTCTGTAGCATATTAAATATATGAAATTGGTTTCGATTAAACGCGTCACGAGACTGACGAAAGTCGAGCTTTCTCCTTATCTGCTCGATATTTCTCCGCTTTCCCCGCTTGGATATGAGTCGAAAAACAATTATCCCCGTTTTTACGTCAAATCAAGCCGAAATTCATATTCGTGTACTTTCTAAACGTTGCTTCATCCTCTATCTACTCGTATATTTCACTCGACGTTCAAGCATCTCCGAATTAAGCCTGAATCCGACTATTTAGGTTAAACTCGAGTTAAGTACAAGTCGGGCTAAATATAAGCGACGCCTGAGTCACGTCCGAAGCCGGTGGCGGTTGCGTTCTTGAATGAAGCAGAATTTGCGGCGACCGTGTAAATCATTCGAAATACAAATAATGGATAATACAGTACACGCTGATACGAACGCAAATTTCATCCGAAGACCCGAGCTTAGATTTTGACTCAACTGTACGGGCAAAGAGTCTCGTGTGCGCGTATCATCCAATAAACTTTGGACGAGTTTCGATGAAGCCCCTTGAGCCTCGGCCAGCTCGTAACCCTTTGTCACGGCACGAAATTGCCAATTGGCCATCGCCACGCTTAATCTAGGGAAACGCTAGACAAACCTGGGCGAGAAAAACGACTGGCTTCGATGTCAAAGAAATGGGAGACGTTCTATCGCTTTCGAAAATGACGAGCACCGCGGTCGCGGTTACGTGAGTTCGGATAACAGTCATAACGAAGCCAATACTTTGCACGTTGGTATCAAATAGGGAGTTGATTGATGCAATCAATGAATAATGGAACGAGGGACGCAGTATAGTTCGAAGCGCTTAAGAGATCCGGAATATAAAGACATTTTGGAAACACGGTGATATAGTAACACATGTTTCGTATAAAAATGAGAAACTTAACCGTAACAAGTATAGGGGAACTAATTGGACTGAACGAGTTCGAGTCAGGAAATAGTCTCCATTGCACACATTTCAGTTCTTCGTTGATGACTGTTGAAATATTAACAAACTTCAATTCAGTTTGTGTTCCAAGGCAAATGGCGAACGTGTCTCACGCCTTGGAACCTTTATGCATCTTGCTTCTAAGAACCATGAAGGTCTTGAGAGCTTCAAGGTGGAACTTCAAACCATCAACTCGCAAACTCAGAGGTAACCCACAGACCTGAATTACCAAGTATCATTTCGACGGTGTCGAAACAATCTCTATTCAAGTAGCTCCTCTCATTCCATCCGCTCATTCCATCCCTCGCGTTGCCGAATTATGCAAGAAACGCAGGCAAAACAACAAAGCACCGAAAATAAAGTGTCTTCAGCGATTTGCCAAGAGTTGAGTCATTAAGTTCGCAAACAAAATTCCACGTTTTCCCTCCCCGCGAGGATCGACCGTCGCAGTGTAATCGATCTTCTCCGCGGATAGAATTCCGCGCTTCGACATCGATTTCACTGGTGCCACTAGATTCGTCGCGACGCTTCGCCATTCGCGTAATTTATAAAACGATTCCAATATTTGGGACAGTGCTGTCCGCGTCACGCGCTCGTGAACATCATCCGTACCAAGACGTACAAATTTTTTTCACCCAATTTCTACCGCGGATATATCCACGAACGGGCGATACGCGGTTCGCACGCGCAATATAACAATTTAACAAAATAATCTAACGCTACTGTTTCACGGTGCGCTCGCGCCGCATTCCAGTTCCGTTAATTATAACAAAACACACGCAATCCCGTTCACTCCGTCTCATACATATTAAAGCGCATCCGTCAAACGCGCAGCGAAGGCGGCACATCGGTCAGTTACGTGATTTCTGTATCGCGTCGACGACGACTTATTTCCAATTCACGCGAACGTTTCTAATCCGTTCATTTTTACGATACGACCTAAAGCCAGTCCCGAAGCCATAATGGCCCCACTAATTGTATACAATTTTCCGGGACCTCGTTAACATATTAAAAGCCGCCACGGCGTGCTACCTAAAATCACATCAATAACGGTACCTCTCTTTCATCACCCAACTCCCAACGGAGGTTCAACATTCAACGGGGCTTTTCCAACCGGGATCGTCTGCCATTACTATCGGTATTATTACTATCATTACGACCGCCGGCTTCCGAACGGCAGTACGTATATAACGACTCAACCGGCTCCTGGCAAGTCCGGGCCCGTTGATTTACACACCGTCGGGCGACGAATTAATTATCGCCCGGACGAGGCAGCCGATGCGATTCCCTCGAACATCCATAATTCGTAGCCGCGGACGGAGGAGGCTGGGCAGCGGCCGGAGTCGATTAAAGCAACAGAATAATCGCCGGCGACGAACGGACGATCGCGTAAGAATTCGAGGCCGGTCGACGCGCTTAAGGTCGCTCTTGTCATCCCCTTTTCGGTCCATAAATCATCGGGCAATTAACCCCCGTAATTGGTCCGGCAGTGTTTAAATCAACGACGCTCGGTCGACGGTACGAATCAGCAGAATGCGGACGCGGCGCGGAAAACGCGTGAATACGTTTCTGCCTCTGCATGCAGCGGTCAATTTAATTCCCCCCCGTTTCATAATTAATCGACGCTTCCTCGTCCGCGAGCAGCCTGTAGGATGGCAGCCTCTTCGAAATTTAACGAGCCGGGCTTGACTCAAGTTTGCGTTCACTGGGTACCGAATATCCCTATATTCTTTTGTAACGCGTAAATGTTTCGAAACGCGAGACGAACAGGTTAACGATGCAAGTTCCGACGACGTGTCGACTTCAACCGCAGCGACAACGTTCGGAAAAATTGAACACACGGAAATTCAATTATCGCCTTAGTTTCCTAAAAGAGCGCAACACCGTTTTACCGACGAGTGCCACGGGAAATGCGGAAATCGAACGCTGCACCGGCGCTAAAACGAAATTGATATTCGTCACTCGTTATCCGAATCGTCGTCGCGACCGATCTGCCGAACGTAATTGTCGTCATTGTTACCGCGATCCGATCGAACGGCACTTCCTTTCTGCGTTCGACTCGCCGTTACCGATCGTCGGGATTCAACGACCGCGCGACTCGTTGATCGATGACCGATCGGTTGAGTGCTCGTGACGGGCCTCGGTTCCAGCCCTTTTCGCGACGCAGCGAAAACATCGCGGCCCCGTACGATCTCGACGGGCCCTGAGAAAACGAGGGACGAATAATCGGTCGTCGCTTACTCGAACAGTCGAGTCACGGCCCGTGATCGACGATGCACGCGCGAGTGAAAGTCAAGGAGCGAACAATCGTGGCCGGGTGTCGTCGAATCGTGAACCGTTTCGTGATTGCGAGGATCGTCAGAAGTTTCGGCCCGAAGGGCTGGCACAATGGGAACTTTCGAAACGGCGCTGCTGCTTTCTTAGCTTATTGATGAACCTGTATGTTATTTATTTTACGTGCGAGTTGCATCGACGCGCACACGCGGGTGGACGATCGTTCGATATTTTTCGTGCCGCTGACGCGAGGGGAAAGCTCGAGAAGACAATCTTCAAGGAGTATCGAGACACTCGAGAATTGTTTCGAATAATTTTCGTTCCACCTTCGCGCAGCATCGACGAGGCAAACGTTACGCGAGCTACGATTTCACAGGGACGCTGGATTAGGAATATTCCGCCGTCGGAACGAAAGTATTATTTATTAAGCCCCGAATGAAACGCGCGCGACGGCGTGTCCGTTATTAAAATGAAGTATCGCGGTGAAATTGTGCCCAATGAGGGAACAACACTTCCCGGTATCTTCCCCGTGAAATGTATGATTTGCAATTTAGAAAATTCGAGCAACAATATCCGAAAAGGTATAAATCGACACCGAACACTCCTGTCTCGGTGAGAATAATTTTATTCGAACGCTCCGCGCGAGGCCGACTGAACACCGGCACAAATCATCTCGAAAACGTATGAAAAATATCCGACAATTTCCTTCGAGGCGGCGAACTTTCCCCAGCCGTTCCCGTTCGCAAAAACGAGCATAACACCGTGGGCTGGCTCTCTAAATCAAAACTGTCAGCGCGTCGCGTGTATCGTATCCGTCAAATCGGGCGCAGAACGAACGACTGGTTTGTTCCACCCTGAGACATGTAACGAACCGATCTGAAACCGGCCGAAAGATGCGGAAACCGCGTCGGGGAATAGATTCCAAATCTGTTCGAACTGGTCGCGCCGCTTCTGCGCTCGAAGAACGTCGCACGAATTCGCCTCGAATTAGCTTTTCACGGGCAAACAGGGGGGTGAAAGTGGAATATCAAGAGATAATTTCGCCCGCGACTGTCATTCCGGACGGCCGGATCGAACCGAGTCTGAGCGTGTCGTGTAATAAAGCTGGTCTGGAAATCGTGAATCGACGAATTTACCGCCGGCCGTCGTTCGATCCGGTTCAAGATACCCCGGATGTGACAATTCGCTTCAATTATTCAAATGCGCCCGTTGCACCCGTTGCACCTGTTGCATCGCAGATGGGACAGTGACGTGTCTAGCGCCACCGTTCCGTTTCGCCTCCCCCCTCGGAACGCTTGTCTTGGATGTAGGGAATATTTTCGAAATCTGGATCGTGCGAATCGTATCCGACGATTGGGTCCACGACTAACACGGAGAACGGATAACAGTTATCTCTTTATTTTTTATAGAATTTTTGAGTTTAATGCAGGTACGTTTATTGATGTGGAAAATAGGGTAGCGATGGATTTATTTGAGCACTGTACACGATTTCAACGTTTTATAGTATATAGAAGAAGAGCTATGATAAAAAAAATAAATGACGGTGATATAATTCAGCTCTCGAAGGGTTGAAAAAGGTTGCAGTTTTTGTTTTTGTAGTAAAAAAGCTACCAAGTTCGACGCGTGTAAATTATTTCAGTTGCTTGCCCTTGCAGGTGAAGCTGTTACATTGAAAAATCGGTAATTAAATCGTGCATAAGCTGCGAATGTTGCTCATCTGAACACGGATTTGTTTAGACAGATGACTTTGCCAGGTGGCATTAAAATTAGATGCTTGTAGGTGGCCACGGAATGTATTAATAATACAAAGCGCGGTATTGGAAAAAGCGTGGAGTAACAATTTCGTTTTTTCCCGACGTTAAACAATATTCTCTCGTTCGCGGAACCGTGATACCGAGAATCCGTAGCTCCGTTTAAAAAAATATATTGTCCACCGGGAGAATAAATCCCGTAACAAAAAAATCACGAACCACTCCAACCTTCGACCGTACAAATATACGACGGACCGGCTCCACTTTCGCAACAAAGATTTGCGCAAACGAATAACAACCGCGACGCAGCACTCCGCGCGTTTAAAAAACGATCCCGCGACGAGGCAACTATCGTCAAATGAATTCAACCCGTCGACCTAATCGAACACCTCGGAAAAACAAGAACATTCCAAACTCCGCGAGGAACACATTATCACGTTCGAACGATCAGATCAATTCCCCGACCGACGTATCCAAATAGAAAACTAATCTGCAACAACCAGTGGTAATTACCAGTAAGGTGGCATCCCGTAATCGCAGTCTCATGTCCTCGAGGTAACCCCAAAGCAGTGTCACACTCAGGCTGGATCACTCTTACTCAAACTGAATCACAGTGTGCACTGTGCACGATGCATCGGTACTTTTTATACATCACACATCCGACGGGAAGAAAGATTTAAAAAAAGAATAGAATATATATATATCTGTACGTATAACAGAAGAAGACACCAGGACACGGGCCGAGTACTCCCGAGAGATGAACACTCGCGACGTTCTCGGGGTCTAGGCAACGACTGGCTGCTACCAAGATGGCCTGTTGCCGGCCTGGTCCCAGCGTTCGCCACAATAGAAACTGGTGGGAGATCAAAACGTCGAGTGAGCGCTAATGCACGCGTATATACACGTCCGTTGCACGCGTGCGACGTGTTTCTTCGTGAAACGCGTGCTCCCCCCCCCAAGAATGTAGCCAAGACCTGTGCAGACGTGGGTAGCGCTCGGAAAATTCACCTGCGGGGCCCGATCGACGAACGAAACGTCGATTGCCAAAAGTTTCGGCGAGCAAGCGATTGCGCAACGGAGTAACGGTGTGACGCGGCCGATGAATAAAACGAGTCGGTCGATTGGGTTGTAAAAGTGTTTCCGACGGGCCTGGTAATTATAGACTCGCCCTTTGTCGGCGGTTTCGAGAAGAAGTATTTATTAGGCGATTCAAATATTCATGATCGGAGCGCGATCGATGCGTTCAGACCTTCTTACGTGACTTTTTCCACTTGCTCGCTCGAGCAACGTATTTCAGACCGGATAGATCGTTTTCGTATGAATGAAATATAACGTGCGACGAATCAATTTATCCTACGCGTTCAGATTTGCGAAGATTCGATACCCGCGAGACATATGGGATAACGATTTTCGATGGCGTCGTCGACGTCACTTCTCGCGTCCGCGATGCTCAGCTTTGTCTTCTACACCGTACGTGTGCAACAATATACGAAATAAATATCCATCTTTCTTGCATTCTCAATCCACCTTGTACACCGTCGACATCAGCAGCGGCACTCGAACCCGATTGTAATGATACATCCATATGGATGGAACGAAATATCTTAAGCGGAGCTTCAAGATTCGTTAGTCGTATTTTCTCGAGAGCCAATAATCGCAGCAACTGGAAAATCACAGTTTCAAGCAGACAACAAAATCGAACCCGGACGGCCGAGTGAAACTTAATTGAAACGGTCCACGAAACTTGAGGAAGCCACGGGGGTGGGGCACGGTTTCGCAAACAGCTGTACAATTCGAAATATCAACTCGCCTCTGTCCTCCTTGATCAATGCTCAGGCCCCCGGACCTATGCAATCATCCGTGGCGTGCCTCGCGTTTGCCCAGCACCTCCTCTGTGCGGCTGCGCCCGTGTGTCTCGCATCGTGCGTGCATCGAGAATAAAGGGACACGATATCCGTGCCCGCCGCGCCGCTGTGGCAGCGTTTAATTTACTTAACACGGATATGCAACGCGGCCCGTGGTATCGTCCACGCTCCAGTAATTACGCATGCAATTTCACTGCAAGGCCCTTAGGGCACGTCGAGGTCGAGCGATCTCTCGGCGCCAACTCCCCAACAATTTCGCTTTTCGAATCGGGATCAGGCCGGCGCCGATCGAGCATAAAACATCTCGAGCGCTCTCGAGCCAGCGCGGCCCGGCTCGTAGCGGGTATATAAATATCGGGGCGAGGACCGGTCGCAATTTATGGTCGTCAAAAATTAACTCGAACGGGAAGCTTTCGGGGGTTCGACGAAGAGGGAAACGACGGTAGGACGTTTCTCGCGACAAGCGTCTTCGACAACCGCGACGTTATACGTATCGAGGGAGTGAAATGTTCGAACGGAATTCGCGTTCGTTTCGTAGGAGAAGAATACGCGGTTGACGGGCGACGCTTTCTCCTGCTGGTCGACGCGATTATTAATTGTTACAGTGTTTCGGGGAATAGGTATGCGGGAGAACGGAGAGGACGAAAGGCAACGCGAGTGTCGTATCGGAAAGAAATGGTTGGAATAGAACGAGCCGGGGGATAGAATGGCGATACTGTTGTACGGCTTTAATAATTGCCATACGTATTTGGATTAACGAGTTGTTCGTATGGGTCGTCTTTCAATATTCGTCGAGCAATAAAGGCCTGTGTTTGGGGGGGCAATGATTAATTGAATGATACGCAGTGGGTAAATTATGCGTATGACTGATTTTCTAGAGCTATTCTCTGTTAGGCCGGTTGCGGTAATCTTTGCTACACGAGCCGATTTAATGTTGCACGGCCGAATGACAGATACACACGCGGCAAGAATTCACTTGATAACGATATCTTCCCACTGGACAGCGCAATTAATTTCTAACAGCGGGTTAAGCTCTTTTAATGGAAAGGAGATAAATTACGAGCATGCGCGGTTCGAAATAGGTGTGCTCGAAAATAACGATGGGTCGAAATAAGAATTAATCGCTGCTCCAGTTTACACTTGTATCAGCTGAAGGAAGATGTTTGAAAAACCATTTCTCGCGACGCCCGTTTCATTTTCGAGCTATTAAAGAATTCCGCGAAGACGGCTGCGCCTTTCACTCGTATAAAAGAAGCTTAATATTTCCTGCGACCTGGTCAATGGAGCAGCATAGAAATGCAGGTTTGCAACGAGAAGAGTATTGCGACGAATAGTGGGGAACTCGGAAACTTCAATCAAAATTGATGTATACCAATGCGCTTTCCACTTACAGGCAAACCGAGCAAACAATCCCGGGTAAGATGAATAAACTGAGAAACTTCGCGTTGTTATCACAGTCTCGTTCCGTGGTAGAACATTCAGGCTCGAAGAAGAGTGTTTTCTTGAAAAATTGTTTTGCAATTCAGAGATCGAACGGTCGGGTAGAATAAGTTCCACGAATGGGCACTGTCCACTAAACCAGCAAAATAAGAAACGTAACATTCGAAATAAAGTTAAAAGCGATTCAGCAGTTCATGCTACGAAGTGAAATGATTATGCAATAAGGGAGTGCGAATTTGAATTACTCGTAGACAAGAAAATCACTAAAAATCAACAATAACTTCGGAATAACTGGGTAAATTACTAAACCACTGATCATAAATGTCCAGTATGATTCAAAGACAACCTCAACGATACAATTGTTCCAAGGGAAATGCACCAGGCGCAACACATTATATTGAGCTGAAACTGTACAACCCCATGTGATCCCAAGGTTCTAAATCCTCTTCTAGAAACGAAGTAACTCGAAGGAAAGCCATTAATATCCGGTTAACAAGATTATTCCTCGCTACGTTACAAATGCGTTCGAAGAAAGGTCCGTCGCGGAAAGAAGGTAATGCATCTCGTATCGTGGACAATCGCCCTTATTTTTCCATGCCCAGGTGTGCGAGGAAGAAAAGCTCCGTAACGCAAGCAATTATCAGTCAACGCTCCAGTAGTATAAGCTGCCAACGGGCAGCCAAGAATTGCTGCAGAACGGTGTCATTAATTACGACAACCGGTCATGACAAACAACGATAGTGTATAATATGCAACACTTACTCTTATTGCTTCCTCAATTTACGGCTGCTCGATAATTACATCCGTATTATTCATACGTACGCACCTTGCTGCCACTGAACCTTCGAAAATGAAACTATTAAGGTGGACACGCGGTGACACGGCAGTCAGACCTTTGAATCTTCATTTGATCGCGAGGCATGATCGAAGTATCGTTTATTTCAATTCCCTATAAAATTTATTTCTAAAAACAATCAAATGGAATAATTAACTCGGGAAATTCGGGACATTCGTAAACGAAATGTTCGTAATTGAGAGGACTGTGGAACTATTTGCACGAACGGAATCGTAATTGCAGTTTCA
Organism: Nomada fucata; assembly: GCA_948146005.1. Classification (NCBI taxonomy): domain Eukaryota; kingdom Metazoa; phylum Arthropoda; class Insecta; order Hymenoptera; family Apidae; genus Nomada; species Nomada fucata. The sequence continues at coordinate 6,715,043 of OX411275.1, read as the reverse complement.
GAGAAAATTAGGTAATATCAAATTGTGCGAAGTTAACGATAATGGCAATAATAATCGCAGGTGAACCAAATTTTCCACAGTAACCCGATCTTTCGCACTTCATTCAACCTTACAGTTCGCAGAGTTCCAAATAAGCTTCATTTCCACGAACATTCTATACGACTGGCAGTTTTTACGCTTCTGGTAACAATCAGCCTTTTTCCCCTTTTACAGGAATACCCACTTGTAAATTTCAATTCAACCCGTTGAAAAATGTTTCACGAGAACAAGGAGGACCGACGTTTCTCCGAAGTGCATTCGCGTTTACATTGAATTGATTAATTTTATTTTCGCCGTGGCAAAATTTTCGTTGCAATTACCGTTACAATTTTAACTACAAAACTCGTGTATTCAAGTTTCGCGAAAATAATTTTAACGACATGTACGTTATTTCATATAAGTATCGTGTCAAGAAATGGGACACTCGAATCTAATTACAACTCCTAAACTCCTTCACTATCACATTGAACGACCTCGAACGACACCACCATAAATCACTGCCGTCTATCTCTTCATTCTCCTGGCTGCAAGTGACATTAATTTTCACGCAACTCCAAAGAACACGACCGTGCCAACCACCTCGATGGATTATCAAATCAGCCTTGCTTCAATATTTTCGACCATATAAAATCGAGGTCGGTTTGAAAGACTCGTCCACCATTTTTCAACCAAATTCAAAAGAGATAGAGTTTCTTCTGTTGAGAACAAATGCAGATTTATTTTCTTTAAATGTAAACGACTGGACTACGCGTATTTGAAAACCAATTTTATTACTTCGTAAAATTGTTTTCGCTGTTCTGCACTGTACTTCTGAAGGAGTTAAAACAAAAATGCAGCCGAAGATATGATTCGTGTAATTAATCGGGGATTTTTCATGATTTCAATAATGATAATAATAATAATAATAATATAAATTTCGTTTACGAGTACTTAGAAATATTGAGCACTACCCTTCGATAAGTTATCTCGCAAAAAGAAAAATTTAGTGATTGAACTTGATCAGAAAATGCGGCTCCTTAGCGAACTGAGAATAATTGATCGGGCTGGGTAGACGTCTTAAAACCGCTCGATAATATTTTGTATTAAAGAGAAATTTAATTATAGAGATTGATTATTAAGGCCCCCGAGAAGTTCCCGACTCACTGTCAGGTAATTTATCAAGTTTCTTATTAAATTCATATCGATTGCTACAAGTAATATGTGAAAAATTTCAATGACAATATACTTTGAAAGTCGTTCGAGCAGGTATCATTAGCAAGACTTTATGATATACACAGTCGCGTTTCGCTTCCAAACCATTTTAATCCCACATTTTCCCGACTCTTCCCATGAAGCTTCCACGTTTTTTGAATTTGTTTTGGACGAAGTCCAAGAGTCGGCTGCACCTTTTCCCTTCATTGTTTTTGATAATTTACCGCCTCAACGTCGACGCCCCGCCGTTCTTTTGTTCACAAAAGGCGATTACACTTTAGAGCTCGTGTCAAACTTTCTTTGTGCGCGCGGAAAAAAGCTCCCATGTAACGTAAAGTGCAGGGTAACGTGTGAATGGTAAAACGCAGTGTTCTTCGTTAAACAAAAAAACTATTAAATTAGCACGTTCTAACGCCAAACGCATTTTTTTTTTACCACTTAGAACTAAATTTTCGAATTACTTTCCAATTTATCAAATAAAACATGAAGGAGAAAAAATCGGGGGAATATTAATGTAGCTTTTATTAATAACTGCGTTCTTCAATTAAATTGTGAGGCCGACCACACTGAAACGATCGTTTATTCCATTCTAAAATGATTTAAATAAATTGCACGAACCACTTCACGACAATTATTGTTATTTGAAGGGACACCGTTATCAATATCCAAAAACGTGTCTTTCAGCGAAATAGCAACGGCGGAGGCGCGTCGAAGAGGGAATTAATCGATGCAGTTTCGTACCAGCAGTAACTAACACAACGATAATTAATCACTTGACAGCTGTAATCCCTGGAATCGATATATCGGGGCCCAGCCCGTTCCATAAATTACTCTCTCCTCGTTCTACAAAATTTCCTCACGATACTCAACGTAATAAAACTTTCAATAAAAATCCACCAAACTTTTGCGCACGCATCATTCTCCCGATCTGACGGAAGTGGTCGTTAAATTGCAAACACGGTCCTCAAGAACCGGAGAACGAAAATAGCGATCTTACGATCGAAATCTCCGTCTCGAAGAACCAGAAGACCGTGTGGAGTCTGCCAATTCCTCCTTTTTCCCGTCCCTTATTTTTCACCATTTTTCCACGGATTCTGTAGAATTTTCGAGCGACCATGTCGTACAGGCGAAGAATCCTGGCTGATAATATACTCGTTCCGAAAAAGAATCGGGAAATCAGGTCGCTGGCGCAAGAGATGATCGAAGCATGTTGATTGGAAAATAAATTATATGGGTGGTTTTTTTTATAGGGAGTGGTTTTATGATTCTTCAGGCGTCCGCAATATTGTGTATGCATCAATGTAAAACCCTCATTATGCAGAGTGTTTCAAATTCTTCATGAAATAGTTGTAGTATTCGATTTTTGCAGTAAATACTTGAGGAACGATTTCATTAGGTTTGAAGGTTCTAACAAATCCATTAAAATATTTATATAAATCAAGGTTTGGTATATACTTTGAAAACAGCGGTAATTATTCCGCAGAATTTAAATAATTCTCGCGTAAATCACCGTCTACCGTGATGGTTCATACGAAGAAATAAAGCCTCGTAATAAATTATAAAATATATTAGAATGAATACACTCGGTACGTCAAGTGGAGGGCATATAATAATTGGAAGGAGAAAAATTTGATTAGCAGCAAAAGTAATGTTCGTATATGTGGAATGAAAAATAATGATGCACGAATAGAAGCAAATGTAATTACAGTGAACGAATTGGCTCTCAGGCTAATTATCTGCAAACTTTCCCAGAATTCTTACCATAATTTTGGATATACCGTTTTCCTGGAACAATGTAACACTCCTGCGTGCTGCTACGTCTGGGTCAAGGATGCTTCGAAGGTAATTATTTACTCACGGTATATCGGGGCATTGTTTAGAAGCATAGACGTGATGTTAAGAAAATTTTCTCGTGAATTTGGGGCGAAGACAAGCACACCACGAATTATCCTCGCGATTGCATACCATTCGCGATCGCGCTTAATGCTAAACCACACAAAACTTGGTATAAAAAATCTCTATTATCTGGTAAATGAAATATATTATATCGTCGGTTCAAGCATCGTGAAAATAAATCACACCTTTGCGGCGCGAATGCGCGTACAGATTGTTCCAATAAATGAGTTCACATTTATTCGAACCTGAAACGCGGTGTTCCTGCGAAGCTGAGCTGAAAAACACGCGGATTAATTGGGTACGAAGCAAAGAAAAAATATCGCCTGCATTCACATGCGAAACACGTGAAAGGTGTTGAAAAGAGGCGCTGAGAGGTGAATCGACACGTGTACCGGATGCAGCGTCATTAACCAAACTCGTTTCCACGGGAACCATTGTCCTCGTGAATTACTCAAAATGTCTTTACCGAGAACCCGTTTGTCCCTGAAAGAAATTCGACGTTTGAATCGCTGTCGCCATTAGAAAAGACGTTTCGAGGTGGGGGGGACCGGGAAAACCGCCGAGGAAAAGCTACTTGTTGAACGTACATTCCAGTCGCGTCGACGTCGTTGACGGAAGCAGATTGTTGAATTCGCGTTTGCATTGTGAGCCTCGACGATAAATTGGCTTTTCTCTTTTCTTCTTGCGCTAAATGGAGGAATACACTTTTCTGGGCGGGTACGGTGCAGCAAACGGAGGACTGAAGGGGAAGTTCTTTAAGAAAATTGTGCAGAGAGATGTAATGGAAGTATCCGGGAAACTTTTTGCTACGTAATATCTACTTATTATAAGAAATGAGAGAAAACGATGTCTGGTTATTCAAATAAAGTTTTTATCAAGCAGCGGGACTTGACGAGATTTCTTTTCATCAGCTAGAGCGGGTGTGCACTACGATTTATATAGCGTTATCGTTGTATTGCAAGTTATACAAAAATATTAGACAATCAAGAAAGCTACACCCAGTGAGATTTGTTAATATTTCTTTTTACAGTTGTCTGCGTAAGAAAAATATTACCTTCTACAGTTCAGATATGTTAAATGGTTAACAAATTTTTCAAGTAAATGCAAGGAACGGTGTAACTGAAAAGAAACTTCAATCAAACTTCTAGAAATACCTATGCAAGTACAGCTTGTGCGTTCCATTTGTTAATAACCGTGTCGCTGTCCATGAACGAACCGATTTCCGTTCGACGAGAAATGATAATTCCTGGAATACAACGATCGATGTACACTGTCCAAAGTAATTCGGTCAGTGCGATGCGACGCGTCCTTAACCCGTTTCTTAAGAAGCCAAGCTGGAATTCAGCCGCATTAAAAACGCATTCCACGCACCCCGTTGCTGAAAACGGGATTCTCGCGATGCGTTTATTTTTCTTTGAGGATGCACAGGCGTTAACCTTGCCAGTATTCTCTTAATCGGCTCCGTTCTCTTTCACTGCCACGTTTTTTTCCACCGTCGAAACACCGAAATCGTTTTAGCACCAGTCAAAACAACTTAACTGTCCCGTAAACGCGTTTGGTTTACGTGTTAGAACAGTCTTCATCCTTTCACCTGGGCCGGGGTGACTTTCTCGGCTGGATGTTACAAGAAAGCGAGGAAAACCGGTGATACTACGGTTTATTGCATCACGGGCACGGTTAATTATATGATCTAAGCCATAATTATGTTTAATTGTAGATAAGGCTATCGAGTACTTGAAATTCGTTCCATCCTAATGAATTTCTCTTCAGGTGAATTCGGAATAGCTGATCGAACGATGATTCCGTGGATCGACGATTCGTCTCGATCGATAATTGATGAAGGTATCACGGGATTGTCCCGTTAGTATATTTGTGGTTAATGTGGCAAGAATCGTGCATTAAGTAGAACTCTCGATGCATGAAAGAGCGGAATGTTCTCGGGTCAACACTTTCGTTCTTTTGTGTATATTTTTACCGAATTTTCTTTCGATTTCGTGCGAGCACACAAGTATCTACAATCCCAAGCATCATGTATTCGACGACTATCTTAGTAGCACGAATATTCTATATCAATGTGAATGATTTATTGATTCGACATTAATATTGAGATCGATGAAATTAAATTTTCAACATGAAATGATCAGTCGTCAAGTTTCGGTTTATCTAGAATCGAAATGCCTGGCGGTCCCAAAATTTTGGCCTGCAACGTGAGTGTGCACCATTTGTTTATAGTTTTCCATGATTTCGTTATCATAAAAATTTCCGCTCCGTTTCACAGTACGGAGCCTCGGCCGGTAATCTCTATGAATAAAGCGGCGTAACGCACAAACGAGTAAATTGAATTCACTTAATTATTGGTGGATCGATTTCCGCAGAAATTATCTTCTATTGGACTAATCGGGTCGGAATATTTGCGGCAATAACGCTCACAGCACCTAACCATTGAAATCGCGGGCCGTTGTAAAAATTTTCATTTGCATGCCCACCCCCCCCCTCTGTTTGCACGTGAAATATATGCTAATAACCCGGTTAATGGTAAGTTAATGCATGAAATTATAATACGCGGAATAATGAAATTTCCGATCCAAATGGGAACTGCGCACCAATAGCCATATATGGACAACTAATTAAGCGAAGCCTACAAATTCGAATCGCAGCCACTATCGTTCAATTGTTATGTTTAATGAAATTCGAAACTTTATTCGTATCGTCCAATTACAGTTTTAATGCTCCCCTTGCGATATTCAATTAAATACTGTCAGCGGAAGGACTAACTATATAAATACTAATAGTATATTATAACGATTGGACGATTGAATAAAGTGTGAAGTGAAATTTTTTCCGACCTTCCTCGCGACTCGCGTTAACGGAAAATGGAAAAACAAGTTTGCGGAACAATATCGTTTCCGAAGGGGGGGGGGGGGGGGGGGGGGGGAATGCGAAATGTTCCGGGAAATCCCTCTCGTGGCCACGGCATTAAACTTATTGAACCACACTCGCTCGTCGACTTACGAGCGAATTATGTTCCCGAAGTTTGTCGGCATAAGTTGAGCCATTCGTATTCCGGTGTCAGACTTTCTCAGCGAGGCAACGCCACGGGATGGCGAGATATTTTATAAAAATCAAGAACTTTTTAGCACCGCCGAATCCCTACAATTAGTGTCCGAATTGGCTTTGTTTTCGTGACAATTAAATTTAACGGGGCACGTTCTCTCTGAAAATGTCGAAGCTGCAGTGAAACGCTTTGAATCGAACATCGTAATAATTCTACAAATAATTTCATTTTAATTGAAACGAATGCTTCGATTTGTACAGAGATTTCATTTTTAATTTTATCAAGCATGCTAGCTCGACAGAATATAATGCCGCATTTTCATCGTGAACATAATTTTATAATCGATCATTTTACTGCAAGAAATAATTGTTTATGAGGAATCGAATTTTCACGGAGAATTAAATTTTAAATTGTCAGAAAAATTAATTCCCATTTGTCCGCAATACCTTTCAAATTATTCCAGAAAAGAAACATAAATAAAATATCGATTAATCCCGTTCGCCAAAAATTTGTCCAAGCAGTCGTTCGTTAAGTACTCCGAACGAAAACAAAAAGAAAAACAAAAAAAAAAAACCACCTCGGCTGTTAAAATGTTTATAGTTCCATGTTCCGTCGGCGGATGATTGGTGTGTGGGCGAGTTATTTGCATTTTATTCTCCTTTCGGCCTCGAAAACCGAACGGCGCTGCGGCAGCTTGTAAACACGTCGCTCTCTAACGCGTCGGTTTTCCCTAAAAACTTTTGAATTATTCCGTGCTCACCGGGCCACTTACAGGCCTGTACTGGAAAAAATGCATCATACCCCTGGAAGTTACGAGTTTCAGACGCGGCCGCTTCGGTGCACCCTCGATTTTCGATCCTTTTCCGCGGAAAACCATCGATGAATTGTTGAGGTTGTGAGAGAAAGCAGAAGCCGAATGGTTCCCCTCGGATTATAAAGAAAAAACAAAGGGTTCGATAGCAAGAACGGAGGAATTTTATTCAAAATTCTGCAGAAATTATTCACGCGAACTTGATCTGCATTGAAATACGGTAAAAATAGTATCGTAACTTTCCGGGAATAACAAAACACGATGCCAGAACTTTGCGTTAATTAAGATAAAATTGGCTCGGGTATGGAAAATGTATTAGAATTTTATAGCGAGACGAATATGCTAATAACGCATTAACGCCTTAATTCTTAGTCAGATATTTAATTTAACGTTTACGAAATCCCACGTTTAAGCTTAGCAGTGACAAGTTCCGCTGTTAATAAGCAACGAATAATATCCGTCCACCATCAGAATTATGCATAGGGAAACATATATAAAGAAGCGTGTGCTGCTATCAAAGATCTCATCTTACTAAGAAATGTGTATAAGCTTTTACTAACGAACTCATTACGAATTAATTATCATGCCGATCTATCCAGCAGTAATAATTGGCCGCTTTCACGTTCTTTTACATAAAAGTAATTCCCAGCCTGTTATTAACCGCGAACTAATAATACACGATACGAAATTCGTAACATAATCTTCTTACACGGGCCTTCTATCGAACTTATTTACCGATGTTCGAAGAACAAGGTGTAAAATAATCCAATGCGGATAAGCTGTCAATGAAATTGCACGATACTACGGTCCACTAAAACCAAGGGAAAATGTTTGCGTTCGCTCTTTATCGCGTTCAATTTCCACCGAAGTGTAAAAATTTTACCCAGCCCGTCGTAACAAATCAAAGCGGGGGAACGAATGCTTTTCGCGTTCAAAATTCGATTGACCTCTCGAGCCTGCCTGTAAAATAACGCGCGCCATTCATCTTGTTAGAAAGTTCGCGAAAAGAAAAGCACGAAGCGTATTCCGCTCATTTTACAGTTTCAATCCGTCAATCCAACATTCTGCGCGCAGAATGTACACGTACGTATATATAATGCATACCTAAATCGTGAAAAGAAGACGAAAACCAGTTTAACGTTGAGCGGGTCACAGTTGAAGGGGCGTCGCGAACGAAAAGCGGACGGACACGGCCCCCCCCCCCCAGGAAATATATTTTCGCGTTTCAACGACGTCGACATCCAGCGTCTGTCGGCGTTTTTAGCGGTGTCTCGTCCCCAGCCGACACGTATGAATATTTTCCCAAGGTGGAGGACCGGGATGCAAGCTGGCCCCGTGTGGATCGTCTCGAGAATGAATTTCGTGTATTTGCAGTCGTTCCAGGGCGAGACGATTTCTCCACAGTCCCGGCTCGCTTCTTTTCTACCGTATTATATACAAGCAGTCTACTTGTTTTCCACGATTTTCACGACGAAGGAGGTGCACGACCACGTGGGAATATTTCAGAGTCCACTGTATTCCGTAACTTTCCATGAATCGCGACTTACAGGGTGATCAAATGATTGGAGCCACCTGCTTAGCTTGGCGAATTCGCGTTAGATCAATTAATATATATATATATATATATATATTAATTGATCTTAATGTCTATTTAGTTTAGACATTAAGACTGATTAATACAACATAAATAAAGGTATTACATTGTACATAAAGGGTTGCTACCCGTTAAACAGAATAAATAAATATATAAATAAATAAATAAATAAATATAATCGCAGAAAGATAGGCTTCATCTTTCCTGCGCACTCTCGCTGGACAATTGTTGTTTGAAAATTATCCATTGTCAGGAAAAGCTGGACACTGTCGTTCTGGTTCGACACGAACGCAAATAGTACCTGTGTTCGTGCTGTTGCTGCAATGATTTCGTTACGCGTTCAGATAATTGACATTAAACGAAACGTATGCGCCGCGTCCCGAAATATTTACCGGCTGTATTTCTAGTCTCGGTCAGTTGCAGAGGTATCATTTTGAATAATCGCCGGATCACTGGACAATAGCCTTCGCAACTCAATCAGCAGGGGCGTCTCGACAACGCCGTGTTTACGACTTCCTCCGGAGCCAGTGCCGTCGACGCAGGATCGCGATTTTACGATCGACCGCCCCCGATGCCGCGCAGCTCTCCTTCTTTAAGAAAAATGTATGTACACGTGTACCTTCATGCGAACGCCCCGTAAACGAAGAGATAAGAGCCCCTTAAAAAATGTAAATTCCATTCAGATAACGCGAATATACACTTCCTTTCGGGAACGCTTTCTATCTAGAACAGAACGCAAGGTTCAATCTCGTCCGAAGGGAATAGGAAGTGCGTTCGTTCGAACGCGTTCGAAGCGGCGAGCTTAGCTCGCAACGCGAACGGAGAGGAACGACGCGAGACGAAACTGATAATGCTGCCTCGACGGTTCACCGATACAGCGACGTTTGACAGCGTGTCCATGGCTCCTCGCTGCGTGCAAAGATCGGGTCACGCCTCTGCTCGGAGCAAACGTGTACTTTGCCCGATAAGTCTAAAAACCAGAAGCGTGGATGATTTACAAGCTGAAACGTTTCAATTGTTACGACAATACACGCATCGCTTTTCTTATCTTCGCGCACGAAGGAGAACGATCGATAAAAATCCGCCTGATTTATGGCCAACGATACATTCTAATCGCTGCGACCCCAACAATCGCGCACTTAATTTCACCGTGTAGCAGGCACTGCATTTATCTGCAGGTATCTGCATTTTATAGGGACCCGGCGGTGAAAACGGGTGCATCGCGATCGCAGAGGAAACGACGGGGATCGCGTTGCAAAAGGGGTGCGTCGTGCCAAATTACGTTGAAAACGGCTCTATCCGGGTGTTACAGTCCTTTCACTTTTCGCCGAGTGGTTAGTCGGAGAAATTAATTTCCCGTTGAACCGGCTCTGTTTCCATTCGGGGCAGGTCCGACGAACAATTTATGGCAAGTTAAAATGCAATAAAAATAATTCATCGAGAACGCGTGATTCAGACGTTTGATAATCGTTAGGCTTTTCAATTCGTCGCCACTTATTGCTCGAAGAGGATCACTTCAATGGTCCACCACAGAGCACTATCAATAAGACGAATTAAATCAATAATTTCCAAATAAATACGTGCTACAGTATCCCGAAATTCTGTCACCACGAAGCGAAGCAAGGGATATTTTCAATATAATTTCTTTCAAGAATAATATCGAACCATGTATCCCATTAATAATTTTATTAATTTTATCAATTAATAATTTCTCTACGTTCTCCAGGAAAGTATCGCTGAATTAATCCGGAGCCCCGTACTTCGAACACTTTTGCGTCGATGTACCTGTTGCGAGGAACAATCCTACGCAAAATATTTTAAGTAACCGAGCGTCAAACCCGTTGCTGCGTTCTCTCGGTCGCTGCGCAAGGGGTTAAATCGGCAATTCGTCCGGAGTAGGTCGCGGTTGAAATCTCCAGAAGAACATAGCATCCTGTACGTGTGGCCGCCGTACGTTCTTTGAGCACGCGTCCCAGTTACCTCGGCTTTTACCCATTTTCGCGATACAATTTAGGCCGCACCGCGAAAGTCGATTAGCCGCGACCGACGTATCGGCTATCGATGGAAAATAATCATCGAGCCACCGTTTTATGCGCCGTCGGGGCGCACAGACGCGGTCGGATATTAATAGCAGCTTTATTGTCGAACGAGAACGGGGCAAAAACGTTCGAAGGGGACGAGCTTCCTCGAGCGCAACGGCGACAAACGAACAGATAGTCGTCGACGTCGCGAACCGGCGATATTGTTTCGCGATGATGGGAATTAAATGGAGTACCGAGACGTAACCGAAAATCGAGAAGCATTTGTCCGATTCGTCGATGAACCGAACGGACAACGGAGCGCGACGGAAACGAGCAGAACGCAGTCGATTAGTTCCATGAAATTGCGAATGAGCTCCGGGTTGTTTTGTGCCGCGACGCTACGGCGGCGTGATTTAATTTCGAGGCGGTTCGATCGCGAACGATATTGATTACGATGCGACGTCGCTGGTCAGAGGGGTGAGGTGATTGGGGCACTTATCGCGATGCGACGAAAGGTCCATTTCTGCAACGATTGAATCCGTCGTATCGGAAACGCGGAGAGCTGAAAAGATTTTTGTTAATGAAATGCTCCGCGGGCGAATCACCGATGAACCTCGGCGGACGAGAAATTTCATATTGCGGATAAATGCACGTGAATAAGCGAAACGTTTCGTGCGGATATACGCCGAGCGCGTATACATGTCAATGGAATCGTAAATGAACATTGAGATTAACATCTATATCGCGTGCGCGTTTAACGTAGAAAAATTGTTTCAACTTTAATTGCCGCTGCGAAACAAAAGGGTGCTGAAAAAGTGTTACGCGTCAGATTGAAAAGATCCGCGAGGCTCGAACCTGACAAATGTATCAACTACTGTTATAATATACAGATCGTTGATACTAAGCTTAACGACAACGTTACGGAACCAGCTTATTATAATCATTAAGCTGCATCGTCGACCGTTACGCAGCAGCCAGCGAAAAAAGAAGGCGAGATTTAATAACGCCCAATTCAAATTTCACCCGATCGCGCGATATACACGATCACTCGAAACCCGTCGTTCGACCGACAAAATCACAATTAATCTTTCAAACGGCACGGGACAAGATCCAGATACACGTTCTCGAAAGATTTATGCCGCGTCGCGAACGCGTACAAGCGCCGTCATTAAAAACAGATTTATAGACAATTGAAGTTTGTCGATCTTTCTGTCGACCGTTCCGAGGTACAGGCGGTCCCGTGTAGTCGTAAATAATATGCAAGCACGAGTTCGTGCGTTCACGTGATCGACAAGCATAAAACGATCAGTAGCCCGGTGAACGATTGATCAATGATAGCTGAGAATCAGGCAGGGCGTAGAAGCCGAGGATTATTCGAGGTCATGATTGCCGGCCTTTAAACGTCCATCCGTAGAAATAATTCCTCGGCTTTTCAACTCGATCGGAAGTTAACAGGCGGAAACTACGTGTTTCGTTCGCGCAGATGCTTCATTCGTGTCGACCTTTGACGGTCTAAGTATACCTATTCGACGCGTAGTTTCTCTTAACGATCGTAGTTACGTGACCGTAAAGAAATCCCCGCGGAGAATCCGATAACAGCTTCATTTCAGCGTGGAAAATTGCACCACTTTAGATTTCTTGCAGAAATTTTGCGCCGGTGAGGCCGCGGCACCGGCCGCCCATTCTGTAGTTTAGCGTTGATCATCGATGGTTTAGAAGGTTGATTTGCCGGAGATTACCGTGAGTGACGTAATAACGTATTTTAATGACAGACCATATTATTATGTGATCGTTGCGCTATAACTCGCGGGATCCCGTTTATTAGCGTTCAATGCCGTGCGAATGAGCGGTAATATAATAATTTGGTAGCACCGATGTTATACTGGTTTGGGGAGGGAAGCACGGAACGATGATGCGGCGTATAAATAGTTTCGAAATATGAAGTTGAACTTTCGCACGTAATTATGTACAGTTATCGATCGTTTATCGTATTTCATAAATCTCAATATTTTAAGATCTTCGCAGCGGTCGAAATATTTGCATTAATCTTTCTTGATTCGCAATACGCATTTTTCTTGTGCCGAATTAATGCCCGATCGTCTGGAATAAGATGTATCTAAATGTTGCGACGATGTTCGATGGGTTTTTTCTTTTAACAAACGAGCCATTCGTAAAGTAATTCGAATAACAAACTGTTGTTAAAGTGAGAATGAACTGTATGGTCTTGAACTGTATATATAAATAAGCTTGAATTAAATTCAACGGGAAATGAATTTAAACTCGAGGAAAAGTCAACAACGCAATGTTATAATTCCCCAGGGAACAGAAATTCTGTACATTTCCTCTGTTTGCATCGTTTTTTGTTTTTTATTAAAAACTGGAAACTCTTAATCACCGCGCTCAGTCTGCACCTCGTTTCACAAATGGAGCAAAAGAAATCCCTCAACAATCACCGAGTCCTTTTACCTATTCTTGTTTCACGCGAAGAAACTCGGCGAAGTTCCGGCATCTCGAATGTATCTTCCGTTCTCAATCCGACTGATTGACATTCGTCTCGCCGTCGGGCAATCTATTAGGCCTTTAAAGAACCATTTATAAATAAATCGATCGCACTGGAATTCTTCCGGATTTCCAACAGGGTTATTTCGTGCGAAGAAAGAAGGGCACGATTTTATGCGCAGGGTGATCCGCTTAACTTCTAAGCTGCGTGTAGCACAAACAATGTTGCCGTACCGTTCAAACTATCGCGTTCAAAGGTAAAAAGGTAAAAGGGTAAAAACCCGATTCTCCATTAACGAAATATTCGCAGAACTTACACAGACCAACCTATACGTATAATCGAAAGAGGCTACGAAACGAAGCTACCTTTCCCTCGATAAATCGTCCCGTAATAACGAGCGAACTAATTATTTCTAAGCTCTATCTCGACGCGATTACGCGCAACCGTTGCTCTTCGCTTCCTTCCCTCTTCCAAAAATATTCTTTCCTCGACATATAGAAGCGTTCGCGGCACGCCATTTCGCCATCGATCATTCAACCCTCTTAGATCTTCCTCAGCCTTCGAGTGTGCAACAAAGTGCAAGCTTCAACGGCCGATTACGCCAAGCGCGATTAGCCCGTGGCCAGTTGATCGAACTTGAAACTTTTGTGGCGTTAGAAAGACTTCTGACGCGACGTCCCGACTGCAAGGTGCGCGGCGATCGATCGATATCCATTCCTTCAACCCCAGCCAGGCCATTATCATCTATTCGCGCAGTGCATCCGAATCAAACGTTCCGCTTTTGGGGATGGTTCAGAGAACAAGATGTACAGAAAGTTCGTTCGATTTGAAATATGCATAATGCAAATTCGCCACTCGTTCTAATCAAATTGCTACAATATCTATTCCGTCGTATGATCGTTCAATATAACAATCAATTGAAACCGGAGGATTCGTTTTTTGCAAGAAGCTCAGATTCCCACAAAAGGGTCGCTGCCTTGTTCCGTGGCTCAGTAGTCTCCCAGAGAGACGATACTACTCATCCGTGAAATCGTGATTACTTTAAGGGAGGCAATTTTCGAACTACTTAATCACTCTTACCGGCCTGTCTTGTGCAACGTGTAATCAGCTCATAAAAACTGTTCGCAGGTAATTCATTGCCGAGCGCAACGATATTAATAACGTTATTAATAATTTATTACTGGATGCAAATGACGTTCCCGACTTCCCACCAAAACAAGAATCACAAACAACATAAAAGTCAAATAGCATAGCACAGTCGATATCGAGTAATTAATTTATTAACGCGACACCCGTGTTCGAACCATGCAATTCGACTAGTTCGTATTTCCAACTGTGTAGCGCGTAATTACGCCACGATTCTATTATTACTTTACGAGCGGAGCAGAGGCAAAGGAAAATTTGGAACAGTGCAACAAAAAAATCACACGAAAGACATGCCCGCTGCTATTATTGAACTTTCTGTACCGAGGAAAATAAATATTCGTCCGCAACCACGAAATGTACACCGGCGACGTTAAAAAAGACAAAACTATGATTCACAAATTTCATTACGTCCCGGCTGTTCTTCGAAAACTAAAGTACGACGTCACTATTCTAATGTTATACCTGCAAACGCGACAGAAATCTCGTCCGCAGTGCAAAAACCGTAGAGGGCCAGCTCTGGTCGCCCTGAGCCCGATCATAGTCCCGCTGCACAATGGTCCCGCGAACCTTCTCGTCCCGTGTACACCGAGCAAGATGGCGGAAAAGCGGTTTCCGTGTACCAGTCACACCCGGCGAACCCCGAACGCAGACTGAACATTGACAGACAGGGGCACCGTGAACGCGTTTCCCCGTCCCGTTCCTTCGTTTCTCTCTATCTCGGCCTCCGCGAACTCGTCTCCATACGTCTTGTCGTTCTTTTACAGGCCATCCTCCGGTTCGTCGTCTCTTTCTGCAACACGGGGCCACAGGGTCCCGTGGCAGAGCGGCGACTCTTGATTGCCGCGAAGTATTCAGGTGACTGTCCCACTTACCGAACGGCTACTCTCGAGACGACCGCGACAGAACTGGACGCGAAACGACCACGGGGGCAACTGCGACACACACCAGGAAGAAAAGTCGCGGCCGCGAAACCGTGTCGTGGTTTTGTGCCCGTTGGGACGGGTTCGACGTTGTAGAGACGCGTTAAGTTTTAGGGTAAAAAATTGGGCCCGGCTGTATTGGGTCGTTTCGTAAATGAAAACGGCTTCCCGGTGCACGTAGATATATAGATGTGCAGATACGTGATGCGCGATGCGATTATTAATATTTATACTCGATTGAGCTTGACTTCCAGCGGCTTATTTTATTGGAGAGACGACTAGGCCGCGCCAGGCCTAGGATTTATTACTAGCCTGTGCTCCAATTTACAGGGTTCCTGCACCGGCCCTTTATTACGCGGTCAAAATTAATTGGTTGCTCGAAGTAACGGCACTGCAGGAAATTCACCTGTTCGAAATGCATTTAAGGAGGGTATAACAGACCGTGGGCTCGTGTCTGTATCTTTGGAACAAACAACGCGGCAAAGGATACGCCACGCGAAGAGACAGAGTACACTAGTATCCGTACCCTCTTGCCTTTAGTTGGAAACCCTATTTAATCGAGGAATAGGTGCAGTGTAGAGTACCTGCGTCGTGCAGAATTTACAAAACAACCCGCGTCCTGCGTTACGTTGTCTTAAACATGTTTTACACCATGTGCGTCCATGTAATGTTATTCTCATGTAATATTACAGTATTGGCGTTTCTAATTTTTGGAAATATTCTCTGCACCTACTTGTTGCCTGCAATTGTAGTCTATGTGCGTGTCGCGTCACATAACATAAATGAATAATACAAATTTACATGATCCTCAATTTATTATTAACCTCTTCCACTATAAACGAGCTGGACATTCATTTACGTAAATATTAAATTAAAATATAATTAAAATATAATTATATATTTATATATAATGTAAAACGTAAATATAACGTAAAAATAAATATTTACGTGTAAATATTTTATATCAAATCTGCCGATAAATTTATACGCATTCCCATCCGCTTAGATTGAACTCGCTGCAACGTTAATAGCAAGTCGCCTCGTGTAAATCAGATTACCACGGAAAGTTTCGGACAAGTCTAACGCAACAGATCCAGTCGAAACGTAACGTGACACAGCGAGTGTCCTGTAGGTGCAAGAATTTTACGCGGACAAGTAGAACGGGTCGAAGAAGCAGGAGGACAAGATGGAGCGAGGAACATCGAATCGGTTCGAACGTGTGCGGACAATTACGTTCAGCGGTAAAGTTTTGAGGGGCGGCCCGAAATTGTCGATAAACTATTTCGATTTTCCACGGATTTGAGGTGGCGCGTAACTTTGTCAGAGTTACGTTTGCAACTATGGCGGAAGTTCTTCGTCAGCCTCGACCAGGATTGCGTTTAACCGCAAGGAATACTGAAGCGTTCCGCGAGAACGTAGATTCTGGGAAATAGGCTGAAGATGAACGCTCGGCAGCAAGTTTATTCGTGTGCATTTTTCTCGTTGAAGAACGCATTGCGCGGACAGCCATATCGTTGAGCGCAAGATACAGAAGTGTTATATCGTAATTATAATAGTGAAAATGAGTAAAGCGGTTCGCAAGATTGTGGTGGTTTAACGAGATCGTTCGGGACGAATGTGTGGGAAAATATCGTTTTTATTTATCGCAAGCTGGGTTCGAGGAAAACTGGGCCAGTAATGTAACAAAGTTGCTGCATTGTTTCTTTATTAGCCACCTCGATACTTCTAGTTGCTTCGCTTCTCGGGAATGCTTTCTAGGTTTTAAATCGCGGAACAATCGAGATATATTGGGACTAGAAATAGAATATTCACAATTTCAGAGTTTGATACACCGTAACAGAAATTAATACTTCACATTGATTTAAAAGCACGACGTTAGACGACAAGCGCGAAATATTTCTCCCAAATTGGTTGGACAACTAACAATATATCGCATATATTACAGCTGCAAAATGTACACCGTTAAACGCAGCGAGTTTCTGAAAATAACTCGCAATCGCACAGCTGCATTATATTCTCTTATTTCGTAACTATCTCATTTCATCGGTAAAATCGAAACTATCCGGCCCTGAAATTTCTCCAGCATTCCCGTCGTACAATTTCGCAAATATCGCACATCATTCTATCGTCAATTCCTGCCCCCGTGTCCGACAAATATTCTATCCGTGCGATATCGGGGGAAAAGTATCTGAAATAAGGAAATGCAGAACGTGAACCAAGAATTCCGAGGATGCGCCCTTTCGAATGAGACTCCACGAGCCGAAGCTCGCGTTCAAGAGATAACAATGCATGGGACCGGGTATCCCAATGATCAGTGACAATTGTGGGTGGCTGAATTGGTCTGGCCACGGGTGCGCGCGCGCACGTGCAACCAACACACACACACACACACACACACACACACACACACACACACACACACACACACACACACACATCCATGGTAACATAGAACTCCGATAAAGCGTGTGTATTCTAGATAAGAGTAAATCTAGCAAGCCGTAGCTACGTGCTTTTTTTGCCAGCAATTCCAAGTCGCTGCACAGCCAACGAGTTTCTAGGGGGGAGGGCGTTTTTTTTTTTTTTTACCTTAACGTGGACTGTGTTTTCCACCAATGAAAGCTACAAGCAAGGAGAACATCGAATGGCTCGGATAATCCTTGGAAATGAAGATATATCACGACTTGAAATCTTATTTCAAGAAGTTCATGCGAACGTGGTAATCGTGAATATTCTCGCGGAGACATTTTTGTTCATTTGTTAAATCGCAGGATATATTTAGGTCCGCGTAAATGTATTTCTCGGCATAAAATTCGTCGATTTAAATTCGATTAAAAGTGTGGCAAATATTTCCTGACATGTGGCGCGGCATTTATCTTTCTAGAGTCTATATACGTCGGGCGTTTAAAAGAATTTAAATCGATATTCCCCGTTAAAAAGAAAGGGGAAAACGAATGTCAACGAGAGCCATTTCCGACAGCATGTGTTCTGTGATTTGTTTAAAAATCCAATATGACTACAGATGCGGCGAAAAATATTTGCGAAGCGTACAATTAAAGAAGAGGGAACAAGGATATATAAAAAAAAAATAGTCAACGCGTCGCGATCACAAATAAATGTGCGTATTGATATTTTGCGGTGAAAGTAAATACTGGGAACCGTCACTGTTTATGGAATGATCTAATGTTTTTGATTCACAATTACAAGAATACTTCGTTATGGCATAGCGAACACGCGTTGCTTATAGCCGCGGGCGAGTCGTGGCTCGAGCAAACTTTATGTTTACGGCAATAATCTTGCTCGCAGGCTATTCTGTTTTTTAAGATCCATCCGAACCCTAAACCAAATTTTACCGGACTATCGCAGTTAATAACAAAAACGTTCAGACAGACTTCGCGGCCGGATCTCGCCGGCTGCTACATTGTTTCTCAGTACAGCGCGTATCTTTCCTCCTGACAGCTTTACTACTGTAAAACTGGAAACCAGGAGCCAGTGAATACCAAAACTCTTGAAATATCTCTAAGCGCAGTCGTTTGGTAAAATGGAATTCCGTAATGCGCGATTCAACTATGTTTGAGCAAAGCCTTTCAGCCTCAACTGCCTCGTAACAAAGTATCCCATTTTATGTTTTCCCTTGCAAACGCGAAAGATTTAGTTAGCATCGAATCGTATTGCAAATCCGACTGTGAATTTTTCTACCGCAATGTTTGACATTTACACGTAATAATTTATTGAAAACAACGTACTCGCAATAAACAGAAATTGTTTCGTTCCCTTTCATCTTACGCTGTTGCATCAATAGCCGGCAAGGATAAAAATTTCGAGGAAAATCGAAACTACCCCCAACAATCGCACCTGACAAATTAACAACCGTGTGGCTACGAGCATCGCGAATAAAATCCGCAATTATTACTCGCCAAATCTGGGCGAACCTCAGCCCACTCCCGTCAAGGAACACCTCCACAGAAATCCAATTCAAACACCATTAGACACCGCCCATCGTCCCGTTTCGCGTCCTTAAATCTCCATTAACCCACCCAAAATCATTCAACTCCTATCAGAAAACAATCCGTTCCTCAAACAGCGAGGCATCGGACTCGCAGTTCGATCCGGCGCGCCGTAACGCCGCGTCCACCGGCCATTCTCCTCGCCGATAAAGATTCTGACCGAGCCGGTGTCATAGGTCAGTGGCTCTTCTCTCCCTTCTTGCGTTGGCGTGCGGGCTTGTTCGACGTCACCGGCGCTGGTGAAACACGTGGCACACGCGAGTGCGTGTCAGCGTGTAAGTAAGCCGTTTACGGTACTGACCTAGCCTAGAGGCAGCCGAGCAGGCGCTCCGCTAGCGAAGGCGTAGGTATCGCAATCAGCGACGCTGCGCGGACCCAGAAGACGCGGTTCACCGTGGGAACACGCCGCGGGAGGTCAACGCCGAGGCGGATCATCGCGGAAAGAGAGGAAAAAGGAAAAAGAGTGGAAGGAGGACGAGGACGAGTTGAATATAGTGGATCGATCGGGCTGTGTTGGTATCCACCGTTAAACCCCGACCGAACATCGCTGCGAACCGGAAGCGAACTGCTGCTCCATTTCGCTGCTCGCGCGAGCTGGCTGACTCTCGTCCTTTCTGCGACCTTTAACCTCTCAGAGACGATGGCGGTGGTGGTGGTGGCCGATTGGACTTTTCTTGGGGGATAAACGTCGCGCGAGGAGAGGCGGACGTTTCCTTTCCGTTTCTTTTTTGTTACTGCAACTCGGGAATGGTTGTTGTTCTGCGTTCTGGTTCAAGTTTGGAAGGGGTCGCGCGATTCGGTCGAGGCATAGATTCGCGAGGATGAAGGGTAAGGTAGATTTTCGGCGATTGAGTAGTTCTATTGTGCGGCAGATGAAGCTGGTTTCGGAATTATATGGAACGGCTGAGATGTTCTTTCAATTTTTTGATGTATCTTTCATATGTTCGTATCGTGGAGGTGACGTATGTGATGTATACGTTCGCCTTGTACAGGGTTCCCTCGGCGGGCCACGCGATTTTGTTAACGTTCATTTGCGTTTTATAAATAACGTTCGAGATCGCAGATTACATTACGAAAAGCCTTCTTATTTTCCTGCAATTTTTCGTTTCTATCGTAACACATGATCAACCTGAAAACGAACCAATTTTTTAAGCTCGCGGTTTTGTACGCACTTCGTGTCGCAGGATCTAAGTATTAAGATGCAATAGAATATTATTGCAAATGTTATGTACTGCTTGCGTGCACGAGAACGTCAATGTAAGCTGTCACCTGTCAGACGTCCGTCCGACAACATTCGAGTGAAATTGAACAGATGCTTCCGGGATCGTGTTCACTACATTTATTATACCGTGTTAGGCGGGCTTAGTTATTCATGAGACTACGTCAAAGTAAATGGCGGTGTCTAACAAACGTCTTACGAGATTTAGAAATTGTACGGTTATTGATTGCAGCAAAGCACGTTAACGTTTTGCATTATTGAATCACCGAACGGCAATCGAATTATTGCTCACCACTGAAGTGTAACAAACTCTTTCACTATCAACAAAAGCTACATAGATTCGCTTACACTAGGTAACAAGCCTAGGACGAAACGTCCCACCCTCTTCCTTTTTCTGTCGCTTCGTTCTTCCACCGTAGTATCTGTCGATCCGCGAAGCTCACACCGTCATCAATATAGAAGTTCAATTTATTCCCTGTTAACCTAATAACAGTTTAATTCGCGATACCTTCACAATACCATTGCGCGAAGCACAAATTATCGCGTCGATCGATGCACGCGATGGCAGAGGTACAATTTGCACATTCCATTTGATAACAAATACGACAACGATTTTCGAATGTACCGTTGCACGGAAACCCCTATCTTCCATTACAGAACTTTTTTTCTATCTCCATCATCATTTTTTTCTTTTCCTTCCCTCTAAATACAGCTCGTCCCGGTACGCCCTTTACAGCGAAAGGGTTAACCGTGCACGCCCGTCGATCGATACCGAACGTTCGAAGACAGCAACGATCTCGAGGAACTTGTGGTGCAAGTAGGGGCCCTTTCCGATTCGCACACCGCCGCAACATCTCTCGATTCCCTCGCGCTTCGAGATGACTTTTTCGTGCGGCAGGTACCGCTGATCGTAGAGAAGAAACCGTTATCCCCGAGCACTTTTCTCCATATAAGTGTACGCCATATAATATAGTTATCCAGATACCGACGGTCGCTTCTCGATGCATACGGTCCCCCCGGTCTCCACGTAACGCCACCATTATGGGATATCGCCGGTGCAGAACACCGGAGTCGATGAGGATATACCAGGAAACGCCGCGATGCACTCGACAATGGAGTTATTGGACCGAGACTTCTTCGTGGCTCGAACACTCGATCTGAGATTTTTCTCGATACGCGAAGATCTCTTCACGCGATACCTCCCCCACCCTGTCTGATAAGGAATGTCGGAATAAGCTATCAAAGTGTCCTCCCCCCCAGACTTCGGGGCCCAGGGACTTTGGATAATTTGTACGATAATGCGACAATAAGCGCGAAGTGAAAGAGGCTGCGTTTACCAGCTATCGACAGCAGAGTGGAGCACGTGAAATTGGTTGGTCGTGTTTTGGTGAACAATGTTTCGAGATCGCGAGAAGATTGTTTTACCCTCGAGTTTGAGGTTTTACGTAAAGAAATTTATCATTTGCATTAATCAAGATTTGTGCGTGCGACGAAAGGTTGATACGTTTGAAAGACGAGAAGATATTATTGGCGAACGTATACCTGCAGACAGGATTCTCCAAAGAACCGAAAGGGAAATAAGTCAGGCCGCGAGTTAACGGGTGTGCAATATTACGACAAAATTGCACAACGTAATGTTTTGCAACGCAATCAATCCCGTAGAATTTAATTAAGCTCGACGCGAAAGAATTTTCGTTCCGTGCAACTGAACACGGGATTACGCGGTGGCACTAAACTCGTATACACCTGTCGATGATCGTCAAACGCGCTTCCTAACTTCACGAGACCGCAACAGCAGGGATAAGCACGACCCGACCGACTATCTGCCAGGCGGCTTATCAGCGCTAGTATAAATCGTGACACGCGGCTGTAACGCCGAGCCTCGTCTGGCGCAAGAATAATTCCAGGCTAGACGGCACAGGTGTAAACGATCCAAACACCAACACTTGGATTTTACTTTTTAGATTATTATTCTCAGTTACGGCAGGACGCGTTGGGTTTCGTTCGAACATTCTTCCTGTATACATTCACGAAATAAGACGTATTCGCTATTGGAAACTCTTTGCCCCGCTTGAAAACAGTAATTTACTTTCTAACGAGCAACGGGCGACACAAACGCACTAAAAAATATAACGCTTTATCGAAGCGAACGACATTCACAACCAATGCCCTTGTTGGATGAGCAGCCCTTGAGTCACCGATAACATGTAAGGGCCGCGGATCCTGGTCTAGTCAGAGTCAATATTATGCACCAAGGTAGTAGTCAGCGATATGACTACTGCCAAGGGCCAGACTCCGCGTTAGCTAAGACTACATAACAAGGGCTAAGGTCATCCTTCCCCCCTAAAACTCATAATATATATAGTAGCGGAATACCACTTGCAGTTAGAATAGTTTTGGACACGACGCATACCATCACTCTGTCGCGCAAACTCGTCACGGTATTCTTATATAAAAACCTCTTTGCAAAAGTAATTGTTGCACACGATTTCGCTTACCCCGGAATCCAACACCCTCGACGGAATGCGCGTTCAATTCGACGGATCAGCGATGCCACGTTGAGGACCAACCCAACCCTTAAGCCGGTCACCAGAAACAATGCAATGCCTTCGAAAACAGGCCCACCATTCAAACCAATCACCCGTCGCTCGTTGCCCATCCAGGTGTCTCTCGTTAACCCAAATCCCTGATCAAAAAGACTCTCTACTATTAACGCCACCCCTATTCCCCTCGGTGTCTTTTCATCGAAAAGCCAACGTTCCCGAACGTATCAACGGGTATCCAGGAACAACCACCGGGTAGTATCCCGCTGAACGGCGCAGCGGCTGTTCTTTTCCCAGCCTAACGAGCAACATCCATCAGTACTCGCAAAACAGGCCGGGCCATCGCAAAACACGTCCCTGCACGATCAATTTCCATTAGCCTCATTTATTTTTCGGTGCCGGCCAGATACACGCGTAGCTCGGTCGGTATCACTGGCGTACCACCATTGGTGAACCTGCCCGCTTCCGGTTCGAACAACGCGCCCGTGGACACGAGCACCACGGCAGGGACACGCGAGTGCGCCTCGGTGTACCGCAGAAGCCGGCAGGGAGAGGGTGAAAGGGCGAGAGAACGCATACACGCGCATACGTACAGATACGTGTACACGTGTGTGCACGCGCACACGTGCAGGAGGAACGGCCTGCAAGAGTAGCGTTCATGAAAGGCTAATGAAGACGTGTCGTTGGTCCGTGTTCCCAGAATCCCTTGGCTGCCACGCTTGGGTCAGACTAACGACCCACCGGCGCGGCGTACACTCCTTTCGCAAGCTTAATTGCCGATTATCTACGAAGATCTGATATCGATCGCGGAGGTCTGATTTGACCGCTTGCTTCCGGCATGCCCGCCGTGTGCGTGCTACCATCCGTGAACTTCTTTCCCTTCGGCCCTGCTCTACCTGTCCGAGAAACACCGGCTCGGCGGTCGCCGGTGGGCGGGTGTATTTAAGCGTTCGCCGGACTTTTGCGCGTACACAGCGATAAGATCGAGATCGTTTGATACCGCTGAGATAAAAGTTGCCGGACATCGGAGGGATAAACAGCCCCCGTTGATTTATGGCGAGCGCAGGCTGCGCGTGATCTACGAGCATCGTCGGTAACCACTGCGATGAATGATCGCGGGCCTCGCGATACGTTTCGAGGGACGCGACGAAACGATAAAGGGCGCTCCTCTTACTGGTGGCGGTCGAATTGTTTTCGTTCGCGTAATTATTTGCAATTATTGGTGCAACGTTCGTGGAGGGGAATTGTGTCAGGCTGCCCTTCTGAAATGAAATATCCGTGTACGGCGATGAACATTTTCGTCAAGATTATCGTGTATCCGTTGTCGTAACCGCAGCGAGGCAGGTTTATTTTTGTGTCACGTGTTGCCAAATTCAGTACTTGTATTCGTGTAGCGCGTATAAATTCATATGTGGTACCTTTTTTAAGTGGTAATAAAGAAATATTGGTACTTCCGTGACGAAAGATATGACGCGAATGTCAGCGGGTTCCGTTCGGGCCAGATTTCTACCATGGCCAGAAGTAACGCCAGTTTTGAGAAATAGTTTTAACGCTTCGACCACCTGGGCCGTCGGAACGCAGATGGTACCACGAGCCTTGGCATAAATTGACAATCCTTCGGTAACATACTTTTTCGTCGTAGCATCGGTTTCTTCTCGAACTCAATAACAGCGACCCCGCCGTAAACCGGTCGCGCGACGGCCTACCTGACGATTTTCAGTTCAACCCTCTGGAATTTTAGGTGCGCCTCGTGATTCGAACCCCGCGCAGAGCTGGGCCCGTTCCCCTTTCAGATACGCAATACACTGACGGTGTCTTAAAAACGATTCACAAACGCTTTGCAGACGGAATTACAAGAGAACTCTGAAACTCGTCGTACCAATTAAAACTGTAACAATGATGAATTAAGGAAGAACTGCGCATCGTCGTAAAATTCAATAAAACAACAAGACCCTCCTCGCTCTGCATTTCAAATAAATCTCGGCCTACGTCACATCGAGAACTCATCGGAACATCGCTCGATCCCTCTGCAACTCAAAAATCTGAAGAACGCGCACGCTCGTTTACGATCCCCCAAACAGATGACAACTTGCATACGCTCGCGACGTTTCGACGAGAACTCCCTTCGTGATCGCGAACACGCGAACAATCAATCCCAGTATCGAGGACGACGCGAGTATACTCACTCAATTATACAAATTCGCAAAGCAACCGCGCAAACGTGCCGATAAACTTAGAGATACATGTACACCGAGGAAAATCAACCGGCCGTGTAATTTCGAGAGCTCGACAACATAATGAAGTCGCATCTACCTCGCAGCCCAGAGGAACGACTGGACCAATAAATTCTTACGCTAAGAACATTCGCGGAGGTCGATATGGAAGCTGAGCGTGTAACGTATCGCGGACGCTGTAACGGAGTGTAATAATGGCGATAAATTAGGCGGCGGCGAAACGCTCACCGCCGGCAACGGATTCAGATCAATAGATCGAGAAAGGGGAGGGGGTGTGGATACTGACGAAGTACAGGAAATGGCACCCCGATTGAATACCAAGCGGGATTGTAACACCGTGTAACGATCTAATTTGTTACGCCAATAGGCCAACCGAGCCGCGACTCACCGCGAAATCTCGACGTTCCCGCAGCTGCACACGGGTAACAAGCGGACACTCGCGCGGGAGTAAGCGTGAAAACGCCGCCTCGAAGCGCGCGTGTGTCCGTTGCGTGTCGTAATTCGAAGCTGAAACCTGCTCCGATCTAACGGTGCCCTTCGTGGATCACTGGGTGGAATCGTAACTGTTATGCACCGGGAGGATGCATTTGTGGTTTCGCGTCGGTGTAGAATTTATAGCCGGTACAGTGAACTCTAAGTACTGGCGAACAGTTTGTTTGTTGAAAGTTGGAATGCCCCGGTGAAATTTTGTGCACGGCGGTGCTTTGATAAGCCGATTCGTTGTTGTGCCAGGTCTCGATGATATATTAGTAATCGTAATTTTTAAACTTTGATGTAGGATATCGGAGGTGGCGTTGTTGGTTTTGAGTGGAAGCTTCCACTGTTGGATCTTAAGTTATTCGATCTGACTACCACTAGATGGGACGGATCGAGGTCCAACTGCATGGGTAACGTGTGGAATGAATGTTGGGCTTAGCTTTAAATTTAATTTTTAAATTGTAAGTGTATTCGTCGAGTGCAAAGTATGGGCTGAATGTTTAAAGTGAACTTTGAAACCTGAGACATGTCTCGGAAATTCGAGAGAATTAATTTAATTACGAAGTTTTACATGATTTAGCATTTTTTATTGAAGATGATCAGAGTATTATTCCTTGTAAATGTTGGAACAATTGAACATATGTAACATTCTCCTTTAACATTGGTACAGTAATATATTTATTCGGTACTGGTAAACCGTTAATAATCGAAAGAGAAATTTATATTAAACGAATAGAGACTTCACCGTAGAGGTCAAAATATTTTAGAAGATGTGTTCCACGAGAGCTTATTGTTTAATCATTGTACACGTTCACATTTGATATTATTTTATACCGTCGCACGAAATCAATTCCGCGCATCAAATCTGGTCATAGAACGATTTGTGTTTTGCATCGCACTGATTTTTCTAAAAAAAAAATATTCAAAAATTGATTACGCTATCCTATGCAAATCTACAATAAATTGTATCCTGGAACAATCCATCGAAAAATTTTCCAGTGAGGCCCGGAACGTTTTATTCTTGCCCATTTGATTCGGATGTTACAAAATAATATAATTCTTCGGCTGAAAAGTATTGTTTCGAATGGGGTCGTACGGTGCCCGCTTGAAATTCCGCTTCATCGAAACGTATCTCCCTTTCTAGCAGTCGGAATCAATACAGCGAAAATATTTTTAGCTCGAAGACCTTTTGAAAATTTCCAGCTCGCCCAGGTCGCAGGTCGTTCGGTGCCGATTTAAGGTCCTCTCACGTTTCAATCAGACAATTTGTAACCGTTCTAAGCGGCGGAAAGTCGAGGGACCACGAAAATTGAACGAACTGGACGCGCACCGCAAACGTATGCGTTCTGCATTTCCAGCGGTGCTCGGTTTCCCGATACAGCTTCCTTATCCACCTAGATTATCGACACCTTTACTGATTCAAAGGGCACTTTCAGCGGTGAACTCACTTAACCCCCAGCGAACCTAAGAAATTACCGCACATTTGCCAACCGTGCTGAATGGATCACTCGTCGAAATAGAATGGGGATTTAAATTTTTCATTTAATCAAGAGTAGAATCGATATGACGATGAATTTCGAATACGCTTCTACTCGTAGAAAGTGGATTCAGCGATTAAGCGACGAATTAAAATCCGGAAAATTGTTATGCAAAATTATAACTGAATGTCATTTTAATTAGCAATTCATTTCTCGATTGGTTGGCCATTCTTTTCGTCCTCAAAGCTTGATTTTATTAAACGCCCACGCTATATTGAATGTTGAAATTAATTCCAATGTTACTCTATCGAGCGTAAAAAAATTCAAAAATGCCAAATCGTGTCCATGCATTGACTGGTTTATTATTAACTGGCGTGCTTAAGACCTAATGAGTTCTAATGTGTACAATCATTCGATGATTTACGTAGAAACATTATGATCATCATTTTGGAATTAAACTTTCAGCAAGGAACTACAATCCATTTGCAATTATTGTGCCGAACGGCGAGGTTCCGTTAACGTTCGATTCGCACGACGAAAGTTCCTCGAGAAATAGGAAAAGGGAGGTCGCAAAACGAGGTGGGTGTTATATTTCAATTTAACGAGAAAAAGGAAGATGAAATAAGGAGGCGGACGGAGTATCCAGTGAAATAAAACGTTGAAGCGGAAGTTCTCCGTAACGATTTATTAGTTAGTACAACTTCTAGGTAATACTTTCCGAGTTTCTACTGTGCAATCTTATGTCGTATTCTACGAAGAAATTTATTGGAAATGTAATCTTGAACATTACAATCTTCGATGAAAGTATTAACTGGCAAATTAAAATTGAAAATTATATCGCAAAAAATGTTGAATCAAGAAACGCGCTGACCACATACAAACACTAAATATTTTATCTTTATTTCAGGATGTCAAATCAATATTAATCGAATCAATAGTATCGATATTAAGGAAACTGGGCTTGCGACAAATGTTAATTAATTGAAACTTTTAACGAGAATTCTTACAATTCGTAAAAAAACTTATTCATCCTAGAAGACAAGTTAATACTTCAATTTTAATAACGAACCTGTCCATCGGTATTTCACAAACTTCTTTACATATTTTCCATCGTGAAATTCCCATTCGTGGAATCAATGAAAAACAAAATTGCGACATAAGAATATCCACGCGTGACACCAAATTTCTCCACGGAGACTGCCTGAATCCGATAAAGCTTCACTCGAGGGCAAACCAAATGATACGCGCTCGCACTGAGATTTCAACGCTCGAGAGTAATTTACAAGTGTCTTTCAGTCGGCGAGCAAAGAAGCTCCTTTCCATTTCGACGTTTCGGCCGAACGAAAATCCCCCCGCGACTAACTGATCCGTAATGAACAGGAGAAGAATGGGAAGAAGGGGGAAAAAAAAGAGTGGAAAAGTGTTCAGGCCATGTATGCGAAGAGGCAATCGAGGCTGCGTTGAAGGTTCAATTCTCGAGTGTACGAGTCTATCGAAATGACGAGTGGCTCGAGAACCGTTCCAGAAGCTACAGTGAAAATAAGAAGCTTTCGTTGACAGCCCTGTTTCGCCGGCGTTCGTATCCGGCCTGTTCCGCCGAAAATCCGCCCTTCAAAAAAGATTTTACAGAAATGAAGCCTGCGGGGACGAGGGAGGCAGGCAGACGGGGGGGGGGGACAAATAGAAAGGGACGAGTAGAGTAAGATAGAGAGGAGGGAATGATACGCGCAAGTTGACGGTAATACGAGCCGCCGGAATGCAGAAATTTCCCTCGGGAACTTCAACGATATGCAGGAATATGGGCCATCCAGACTTTATATTAGCGATCTTCCCAACGAAACCGCGAGCAAACGACTCGCAATGTTCTTGGAATCATTCGCGAATCAATTCCGAATTGAAATCTCCTGTCGGGATAAAAGTGTAGCAATTTTAGGGTGAACGAATTTCTCTCGTAAAAGTAAATAACAGACTCTACAGCGACCCACAGGTTCGCTCGCGTGCTTTCAAGTTTGAGAACGTAACGGCTACGTCCTTATTCATTGTGAATTCAAGATGGAAGTATTTTCGGCGGGGATATTTTCATTGACGGAGTCCGATAATGATAAGTAAATAATGGATAATGAGATCCCGTGCGTAATTGGAAAATTATACAATTAAATACTTACTTACGACGACCGCAAACATTTGCAACAGCTTATTCGAATATGGATCCACGAATTCAGGAATATTTCAAAGCTGAGTTACTTACCTGAAACAAAGAACGTAATGATTATGATCAGAATATTATACCCGGTTAACAAGCAAGAAAACAAATGATTTACACTGCAATATTACAGCGACGAACATGAATAAAGCATATCCAAGGATATCTATAATAATAAAAAATACGATATTGATTTTTTTGTTATTGTAACATGGAAATCTCACAGCCGATTTACTTTATCGCATAAATGTCTGATGTTAATAAATGTTTCGTTCAAACTCCAACAAGTAGGAACGTAATTATACGTTGCGTCGGGGGCACGGGTTTCTTCTGAATGTACCGCGAAAAACGACTCCCTGAACCGTCAGCTGTTAAGGGGAAGGGTTGGCAATAAAAAGAAGCTTCTGTTTTAACGTGGAAGTTCGACTAAACTGCAGGATCAGTCGTACCCGACGTGGCACATTTAATTAAAACCGCGCGAAGGCCGCGTATTGTGTCTGACGAAATTGGAGCGCGGTTGCACGTCAAACGGACACGAATATCGCGCGAACTTTCGTTCAAACAAATTTCACGCAGAGGCGTGCCGCTTTTGTGAAGTGGTTTGCCGAGCCCTGCTGAGGTTAATGAATGCGAAGAATTCGAGTTGCGCCCGAAAAACGAGCGTGTATAATTGTTGGTGTACGCGCGCAGCGTGCGGCGAGCTGCGATTTTGGAATTAACAGCGAGCAGAGTGTTCCGGAATTTATGCGCTCTTTGCATGCCTCTATTTGTTTCATTGTCGTGCGTCAAAATTAATTTAATAGCGCACGCCAATTTCGCGGCACTGTAACGCGAAGGGAGCGAAAATTTGACGTGCGACGCAAAATTTGCTTCGCGCTTGACGATTGACAGTAACCGTTTGTTTCGGCGTAACGTTTGAGCGCAGAGTTGATGCACTTCCGCGAATATTCGAGTTGGCGAGACGGCGACGCTACTTGCCCTGAATTTTTCGAGCAATTTCGTCCGGCCCGGTTCGAACTCGAATTTCGGGGCATTCCGCGGCTCGGTCGAATGTGGATTTCGACGAATTTCGCGGCACAATTAGAAATCGAGTTTTGGTCGATCGTCGCGACGCGAATCGAAAACCAATTTGAAGCGTTTGCGCCGGTGCGATTCGAAATGCAATTTCGAAGTATATATGAGATGATGCTACTCCTACGTCCATGCAGGTCTATACCACGATTATCGTTAAATACTAAATACAGATTATGTCTGTCTCCTCGCTGTACAAAGGTGAGACTCTTCCAACTAACGGCGTATGCAACTTATCCAGAATGTTAAAGTATTAATTTAGCACATTGTGTAATAAAGATTGTTTGAACTGTTTATATTAAATTTATTTTGTAACGCGATATAAACGGAATTCAAGATCTCTGAATACGAATATGCTGTTTCTTCCATGTCAAATACTATCTAATGTCAATGTCTGCTATCTAATTGTCTATTGACCAATGTCAATTATGATTTATTTGGCGAATTAAAATAAGTTAAAAATAAAATGCATTCATTCTCCTTTATTCGCAAAATGATTCGCAATTTATTGTAACTTTTTAACCTGGCTCATGTTGCAGTCTTAACGAAATTTAATATATGCATTACGCAGAAGTGAATTAAAAGTTTTGATTAATTGAATCAACCGAATAAAACTCTCAAGTAATATTAACACTATTGTCTACAATTATGTACATCTTGAATTCTATTACTGTTTCTAAAATATCAGAAATCAAACGTCCCAAGCTACATTGACATACTTGACACGTCTATTTCTCCATTCCATGTTTCATTTTCTCTTCACAGGTGCTACAATTATAAAACTGTTCGCACAACTTGACTGATCAAATTCCAGCCGATTCTGATTTCGCAATCGCGTTCAAGCTCCTCGCTTCTATCGATACGAAGTTTTCCGCCGGTTGCTCGTCCTTTTTCTTCCACGCTTGCGACGCGGCGTCAGAAACGGGCGAAGAAGCTGCCGAAACTATTTTCCAAGCAGTTCCTCGCGCGACTTTCCCCAACTAGTTCGAAACCGTTTGAACGGAACTTCCGTGCGAACCGATCCATTGTCGCGCTTCTCTCGATGCTTGACCTGTCCCGTCTACGTTGTCGATTTGCATCGCAGGTAAATTATGTTAAACAGAGAAGGGAAACGTGGACGAAGGAACACCTTGGAACCGGATCGAATCAGCAAACCTCGCGCGACTTCCATTTTCTATTCAGAACATCGAACGCACGTTTTACTAGCCCCTTTGTGCCGCTTCCGTTCGACTGCTTTCGTAAACTTCACTCTTGATTCTCTTAGCCGTAACTTTCTGTTACTCTACCTTGCTGATTGAGAAGGCGATACAGTTAATATGTGAAGTACCAATAACTTTGAGGGCAATCATTTATTTACTTGAATGCTCCGTGACGTATTGACACAACGCATAGGTATTTATGTACATATGTATACGAATCGGAAGATGCTGCTTACGTTTGCGCGTATAATTCGCCTGATTTATTATTCATTTTGTTAAAGGAAGTTTTTGAACTGCTGCGGAGGGAAGTCAAGTTATTCCAGCGTTTTTTTATTTTAGTACGGATGAAAAATTGAAACTGGTGTTCTACGATACACGAAATCGCTAAAAGTTGCCAACCCTGTAGATAATAATATCTTTAATGCGAAAAATGTCGTATTTCCCCGCTTGTTGACATAACATGACCACGATGGTACTCTGTTCAATATTAAATAAACCGAAGTAGCGTATTCTTTTCCTTTCGTCTCCGCCCTGCCCTCTCGAAATCTTGTTTCCACGGAAATTTCGTTGTCCTCCCCCCGCCAAACAAAAGGTAAAAGGAAAATTAATTACGAAAATTAATATTTTCCGAGCAGGCGGTAAATCTCGTAAAAGAGTTTCAGATCGTGATAATTCCATTTTACCTGGCAATTTGTTTCTGAATCTCCGCGAAGAACGTTCTTGCGGACAACGACGTCCCTCCTCTCCCCCTCTCGCCCTTACAACCGTTTGATTTCGTTTCCCTCTGATCGACGTTGGAAACTTCTTAAATTACTGGTATTCTTGCGAGGGAAAAGTTTCGCGTAACACAAATTTTCAGAGGCGGGGACCCGCCAACAAGGATGAAATAAAAGCGGCGAAGCAGAGTGGGCAAAAGGGAAGAACGGAGAGCACGTAAAGATAGGCCGCTTGGAACAAGGGGAACCACTCGTTCCGAGTAGACAGTTCAGGGACTGAAAACTTTCAGAATTTTCCGGAACAGCTCCGCGCTTTTGTACCAATTAGAACGCTGAAAATTAAACTAATTAAAATTACCTGACCAACTCTGACAATCAAGCGCCCAGCATAATCTTCCCGGTAACAATGAGTGGATGAAAATCGCGCTCGTTAAAAGTAGCGACGAAACTGTTCTTCAGCATTGACAGGAGGGGACGGAAGGTACATGGTCCAAAACTACACGAGAATAATTATCCCATTGCCGTAACCATTGACCGCGAGCAGACAATCGAATTTAGCGGAATTGTTGATCGAAGAAATGCATTATCTGTCCCTTCGATATAACAAAATTGGTAATAACGTTCAGTTACCTCTATATGCAGTTGTTATTCTTTTTATAACATCGACACCTTCATATTCAATATTTACGGTATTACTTTATTGACACGCACATGTCTACCGTGCAACACGAAAATCAACAGCTCGCGATTGATCGTCTACTTGTCCCTATATTTCGCCCGACGTACAGCGGACAAATTAATCGCGACGTTATAACAAACGCCACGAAAAATGAGAAACATTATCGAATATCCAATTGCACCGAAAATACAATTTCCGTACAAAAATATTCTCCACGAACACGTGCCAATTAGCATGGCGATGCGCCACGTAAGATCCTCGAATATTCGGGATGACGGAGTCGTGCAATGCCGATCCACGGTGGCAATCCGAAGCGAATGCACAGAATCCCTCGGATGCACGCGAGCCAGAAATCTTCGAATCTGCTCGAAGACCACGAAAGGCAGAGGGAAGCTTTCGTTTACGAGGCGTGAAGTCGATACGATCTTCCTGCGGCTCGTTTCCATCGGTACCCCTGATTCGTATTCGTTTTGCTTCACCCTTTGCCTTTCGCGGCGTGTTTCCCCCTTGGTTAAGCGGCGGAAAAAGAAGCAAAAAGGAAGCCGCCGTCGGCGGTGGAGGAGAGGATGTCCTCGATCACGGAGGCTAGGCGGGTTGTTAGAAAACCAAAGAATTTGTTTTCCAGAGGAGATCCTCGACCCGATTGAAAACGCGACGGGTTAAGGGGGATGTAAACAGAGAACAGAAGGGGAAAAGCAAACCCACAGAAAGAGAGATTTCCGGCGGGCAAAAAGGAAGTGACGTTTTCAAGATCTTTTTTCACAGAACGGAATACCAATTGCTTTTTCTTGCCCAATGGATTCGAAAGCGGAAAGTTTAACGTTTGCGAGTGTTTTTCAGCGCTACCGATCGGACATCGCTCGTCGAACAGCGAAATCAAGTTTAAGCAACGAGGTACAAGAGTGTACATGTATGTGCGCAACGTGCTGTAATAGATTATGAATTGATTAGAAAAATATATTTTGCATGGCAGACGTAGCGGCGCAAAAAATCGGTTACTTAAAGGAGTGTTTTCAAATATGCACTGTCCGTGACCTTATTTTTAATATTAATTATACAATAATTTCCAATACTAATAAGAACACTATTCCCCGTTACTTATTCTTCTTTGATTCAATTAAAACGTATTGCAGTGACTTTCAAAGTTTTGTTATCAATGTCGTCCTTATACTCGCTGCAATAATTCCCGTAAGAAACACTACCTCAGCCAGCGAATGGAGCACGAGTCACCGAATTCAGCACGTTTGCGTTAAAATCCTCCAAAATTTGGTTAACCATGAAGTAGAACAAATATTTTCAAGTTTACAATATCGGGTACAATATTGAAATATCGCATTTTCAGCGAGAAATATAAATATGCGTGTACATATATTTACAAGGTTGAAAAAGCAAGCAATTTCAGCGATATCGAGTTCAGTTTCCAATTCTTCCCTATGGCTGCGCAAAGGTATCGGAAATAGCACAGGGAACGAAATGTACAGCACTTAAGTGTACTTTGAACAGAAAACTCCGCACGGATGCCCGATTATTGGTCTTCCTGTACAAAATTCCGTTGTTATCGATAAGTTCCATGCTGGTGCTTCGAATTCTTTCACATTGATTCCGGTACACAGAGGGGAAATACATATATGCAATATATTATAGACGCTGACAGTAATTAGAAATTGCTCACGGGAATAATTGGTAAACAGAAAGATGCGCAAATCTTCTTCAACATTTTTTATATCGATACTTTTAGTTATGGAGGGGGTTGAATCTATGTCAAAATAGATTTGAGGAACACTTGGGAAAATATAATTATATTCTTGAAAGATATAATGCATACATATATTGCCCCAAACCTCTTTGCAACGAAAAATTTCGCTTCATCGATGTGGCGAACATTTTCTTGCGTAATCCAAGAGAACGTCCTCTGTTCCTCCTCTCAAATGACTCGCAATGGTTTTGTACCAAGCGAGGCAAAACTCTCCGGCGTATACCTAGGATAAACGCAGTGTACACAGATGCGTATTCGAATCTGCAACCCCATAAATACGCGCAAACCACCATACACACGACCGGCGCGTTTCCGTTTGCGGACGTTTCACGTACGTACACGAAATACGCATCAGCGAAGTGGTCGCATGTCTATACGTATAAACAGCAAAGGCCGAACATAACATCTGCATAAACGTAATTGCCAACATACATGCATATCGTGCATCACGTCTGCGGCTCAGATCCGAGATTTCCACCCTTACATTTACATTAACGCGAATGTAATACGCTGGTTGACTCCCTAACAATTAGAAAATTAAATGAAACTCGTGTCGCAGCTGATACTGTACGGAGACAAGTAACGGGAGAAGTTTTACAGCAAATACAATGTTACTGTTAGTCGAAAATTGTTATTTCGTGCATGTAATAATGTGACTGCACGGATATCTAGGAATTTCCATCCGGCGAAAAGCTTATTAATTCACGGAAAATTGCGCAGAATTATAGATGTCAGGGTCTCAGAGGAACGCACGAATATCGAAAGTCCAGCTGCGTGAAAAAGGACAAAAGCTGTACGAGATTATTCGAGTGCCGTGAAAAACTTCACGGCAACTGGAGAGTGCAACGAGGGTACGCTTCGTTACTGCGTTCACTTTCGTGCGTTTTTGTCCCTCGCCAGTTGGATAAGTTTTTTTCACGAAATACCCCAGGGCGGTGTATCAAGTTCTACGGATACCAGTCTTCCCCGGGAAATCCTGCAAAACTTCCAGCCACCGTTACCTTGTTTCACCTTACGCGTTTCTCGAGCGATCTTCTTATTCTAATTAACCCCTTGGGATGGCGGCGCTCGATATTTGTGCCACCGCCGCGGAACGACGCTTCGAGATCGTTGCGTTCCGAGCACTCGACCACGGCACTGATAAACACCAGCCTCGTTAATGCAAAGATTCCCGTCGCCTTTGTTCGTCAGCGTTCATTTGAATTCGCTGGCGAAACAGAAGCTAGCGTCGAACGAAAGAATAGGAGACGGGTCTCAACGGTTTAACTCTGCCGTTACCGAATGTTCCTTCCAAACGGATTCATCCAAGAATGGGTAATTAATAAACAAAAGAGAACACTTGATAATCGCGATCGAAAGTACTGCGTCGTTATTTTCCAATTTTCTTTGTAATTATTTAACGCGTGGGTGATTCAGAGCTTGGTAATCGGAAAAGATATCTCAAACTTCCATCGAGGTATTTATATCATCCGTGCACCGGGTATACATTTATCCAGTCCAACCTGCGTCACGTACAATACACGAACCGAATCAATGGCATTTATGATTATTCTCCCGCCGTCTAACCATAGATCTTCGTTCACCAATTTACCCCGCGCACTGCCTGCACCTTCTACATCACCGACGTCCAAAGTCGACCCGTATCCACTATCATCGATACTCTCCCCAAAGTCGCGTCGATACGAACGAAACGACAAAAAGGATCGCCGAGGCATCCTTTCGACCCGACCACCACCGGCCAACTCCAAAATACGATAAATAACAGGTAATAAGAAATGACAAGACGAGGCTTGAAGGTATCCCCCTCAACGTGGAGCCATGTCATCGAGCTTAATCGTCGATCAGCGATCGACGGCAACCGAACCGGGCGGGCTGCAATTTATATCCGGCCCCGAGTACGCCACGGTAACGTCCGTTCGCGTTCGAGTCGATCGTAAATTTAATTGTGTAACGAGCGAACGTTCGTTGATCCGCGGCCCGCCGTACCACCGCGCCGCTCCTCTGTCCCTCTTCGTTCGGTCTCGATCGAACCGGCCACCCTCCCCCGTTAGCGAGGTAACAGCTCGTAATTACTGGCCAATGCGGCGAACCATTGATCCCCGGGTACCATTTGTTTCCACGGGTGCACGTAGATCCTAAAGCTCTCCGCCGAACGAAAACGGAACACGGAAACAACGCTGTGCGAGAGGGGGAGGCAAGGCGAGTTCGAAACTACTCCGGCCGTGTCGGTATCTCCGGGACCGATTAACGCTCGCCTTGCGAATTCGTCGTCGCCTAATTGGCGCAACCTTTTTCCGATCCGATCCTGAGCTGCATTTCGCTGGAGAAAATAGACGGTGTCCGATGGGGAAAGTTGCGAGCGTCGTATCGGCACGAGAATGAACAGTTGTCGGATCACGAGGTACGACGGGGTTCTGCGGTTTCGTTGCGACGTCATCGGTGGTTGGATGTTCGGATCCAGCCTCGAACTTGACGCCGGGGAAATTAGTTTCGTAGGCAGACTGTTCGCGGAACAACGAACGACGGTTTATGATCGCGTGATTTTTGAATGAAAGACAGCGGATCGGGGGTGTTGAGTATTCAGATTGCATGGCATTGACGTCTTGAAACCAGGGAAGACCTTTCGCGTATCGTCATGTTTTGGTTCGAGGGTACGCGTCTGGTTTACATCGAGTCGCAGCATCTAGCTGTTGTTTTCCTATTTGTCGCGGAGGCTCGAGTTATCCCTTCAGCCGGACCCAAGGGTCCCAGTGTTCGAGGGTTCGACTCGGGTGGCCTCCGGGGTACTTGGTTTCTAGACTGTCGCCAATGCCAAGGGTGTCATAAATTGGGCCCGGATGCCGGGAGAAAATTTGTTTAGCGCCGTTTCCATATTTGGTAATGTTCCCTTTCTCCCGCATCATAACCACCCTCAACATCGACACGCCTTCTCCAATAATTAGACGAATAGGAGTTTTTGTTAAGATCATAGGTTTAAGACTCCACCTTTTGCGAAAGAATGAGTAGGTGTCCTCCGGCGGAGCTTGTGCCGAGGAAATCAGAATCGTT
The DNA here is from genome assembly GCA_948146005.1 of Nomada fucata. Taxonomy (NCBI): domain Eukaryota; kingdom Metazoa; phylum Arthropoda; class Insecta; order Hymenoptera; family Apidae; genus Nomada; species Nomada fucata. The sequence goes on along the minus strand of OX411275.1, from coordinate 6,677,240 downwards.
TGAGAACTGCTCGAGAATAGTTTTGAGAACAGCTTGAGCAACATTAGAAGTAACAACGAGAACAGCTCGAGCAATAGTAAAGAATCGTGTAATATCAGCAGTGTAATCGTAATAAAGTAACTATCAAACTCTGTTTACGAACAGAGTATAGTAGACTTATTAGTAATTGAATAGTGTGTCAGAGCAAAGAGTTTTATTTGATTACCATCAGATCTTGCTCGTCATATTTGAACATTCGTTCAAAATTTTGGGCTCTTGTACGAATCCGAGGTGCAAGAGAAAGTGTCAGGGAATCGTGAAGATTTACGACCTTCATACAAAGCGACGCCCTGCCATCAACAGGGGGTAATGCGCGTAATGTGTAAATATCGCGGGGATATAAAATCGGGTTGAAGGTCAATTTTGGTCGAATTCTGTTGGACAATCAATATTATATGGTTTTAATTAGAATATAGAAATAATCGAAAATAAATAATCTGTTGGACAATCAATATTATATGGTTTTAATTACAATATAGAAATAATTCGTTCGTATGCCGTCAATAAGAAATGTATTACTAAGCGGAGAAATTTAAAATGTAAATCCATTTCGATAGTATAAACCGTTAATGTTTCCCTTCGACGCGAAATCCACTTTTAAACGAGCCTGCGATTACGTATTAATTGGCTTCGTTTGCGAGAGAACATATTAAGAGACAGATGCCTGCACGTCGGTGTGCGCTGGACAGTAAAATTGTTGGTTATCGAGGATTTCCTTGATGCGGGCGAAATCTGAATGTACGCGGAGCGTGAAATAAAAGGGAGTCAAAGCGGGCGGAAAGTAAAAAGGGGCAACAAGAGGTACAGGCGAAAAGGTGGGACGGCGTGGAACGAGGAAACGGATGAATAGAGGAAATTATGAGACTCGGGCGTGCAAAATAACTCTATTTATTTTTTATGCCACTTGCAGATGCAAATGACGATGAAGCACAACGTTTTAATACCACTTGAAGTTTTTTTTTCAATCCTTCGAAAAGCGATTGAATGAACCCCTCGCAATTATCGGCGAAGCATCGTTGCACATTTAAGGATCTTTCTGCTCGCGTATATTCGCGTGTAAATGATAACGAGTTTCATATGTACATTCGATAGAATACGATTTGCGAAGTAACGTAGAGTTATGAGAGAAAAATAATGTCAATGACAGTTGGCAGAATTCCACAATGAATTTCAGTCCGTAAAAAGAAATAAGTCTCAACGGGGGCTCGAAAATGGCTAAAAATTTTGTCGATTTTGGATACGCGATCTCTTAACGAGCAGCTTGCCGTGCTTCTTCCATAATATTATTTAGAAACAAAATAAAGCAGAAGGGTTGACTTGAAAAATTAAAAAAATTAAAGCAATTATTCTGTATATACAACTTTCTCTTGCTTTCGAACAAAAAGTATACACACTACTCAAAGAGAAGCACGTTTCCATCGAAATTAAAAGAAGGAGAACAGAAACGTTGGCCACGCGTACTGTATGAATATTCGCAAAAACTATTTCTCATTTTTCAACGTTTTGCGCACCCTTGCATACGTCAGTCGTGGTCCAAGCAGGTGTTAATATTCATTGAACACGTACGCTCGGAGTTTCACGATTTACCCCTACAACTGTCACGAGCGCTGCTCGCGAATGCATAAGGCACGTTCATGCTAACGACGAAGAACTCGAAAGCAGCATAGAGTCCAGAGAACCAGTCTAATCGTAAGTCACGAGACCAGCAGCATTAAGAAAACCAATGGAGTCTAAGCCCGGCCAGTTAGCACCACCTGGCAGTGGAGGATGTGCTTGCAAAGTGTTTTAAAATATCGTCGAAAGTTGAAGCGCGATAATATTCTCGTAGAAAACCCTTGCTATTTCTTTTTTCACCTACTCTCGAATAACTGTATATTTTAATGCGCTTCGATTTGATATAAAACTTCTGCGCGTGGAAATCATTCGATCTACACAAATGTACTATGCAACTTCAATATGTCAAATTGGTGGAGATATATTTCTCTTTAAGGTAAAACAAATATTACGTAGCGAATGACAGTGAACATTAGCAAAATGAGTATAGAAATTTTTCTACCATTAGATGTCAAACGTATTGCAACGCTAACAATGAATTGAACTTTGGGAAACTATACAAGTCCGCGTGGAAAGATTATATAATATTTTTAAGTATTTACAAGATTGCACTTCTCCTACAACACGGTATACACGAAATAAATATTTAATAGAAAGAATAACAAAATTGACGACCGTCCAACAAACGAGGACACATGAAATAACGTAAGCACTTTCGAACACGCCAAAAGCGTAAAGCGTGAAATGCTAGAAAGGTTGCAGTTTGATAAAAGTTTTGGAAGCATCTAGTATACAAAATCGATGCTAAATTCCGGCGTCCAGTTGTGAACTCGATGAAGCACTCCTCGGATTTCAAGCTTTCCAACAGATTTAAACCTGACCACGCAACTTTTCGCGCCGCGTAGCAAGTTTCAGAAACGTCCTTCCACCGATCGAGTGCCAGTCAAGTTAAAACGGCACCCGTATCGAATGAACTGGACACCTCGCTTTCGATTGATCACCCGCAACTAGCAATGAATAGTTACATTGTCGAATAGTCCGATCGCGCGTGTACCTACCTACATGTCGAAAATCTGAAGTGCGAATCCGCGAAAGCGGATGAAGCGTCATTGAAATATTAGACTAAAATATTAGAACGCGATATTTGCAATTGATGCAACTCCCTAAAATATTCAATTAATTGCCCTTCGTCTATACTCTATACTCTACACTATCGCATTGAAAGCGACAAAAAATGCGAAAATTGTTTGCCAGAATGAAAGGACAGTAGAATGTCGATTATCTCGACTAATTATCAGACAAATCCGTTCGGTTAAGTGATTTTCGGATAACTGGTGAAAGGGCGTCCAAAATTGGAAATGTGTCAAGAAACGAGGGAAGCTAAAACAATTTAACACTTCGTCAGTAAGTGAAAAGGAATTACCCATAGTTTGTCAATGTTGAAAATTGAATTATTTTCATGGCTACGTTTCACTGTCAATAGCATTAAATTCATTATCACTATATTACATATCCACAAAAGGAACGCTCCATACATTTGACGTATTGAAAGAGAAGTTTGCCTATCTTGTATGGACAATAAAGTGTCATAGAAGTATTCAATGTTCAAAGACTCCGTTGTCACATAAACTTTCGCTAAAAGAAAAGACGTTGGTTTCTCGTTAAATACGGCGTGCTTGTTAATGGTAGCAACAACGAGACAAGACTAGTCGATCCGACGATCGTAAGAAGCAGTGACGATGCTGTCGCGTTAACCATTGCTATCGTATGCATAAGAACGGCGTAACAGTATCGAATTGGATTAAATTAAACAGATAACAGAGCGTGACGCGGCTGTTTCTATTACGCAATGTTCTCAGGTGCATAATTGAATAGCATCGTGTGTTACTCTCGTGATGGTGTAACATCCCTATAAGGCATCAATTAGCCGGTCACGGTCAATTTAAATAGGCATGCACGCAGACTTGTACTTGGTAGCAAGATCGCGTCAAATAATTAGAACTGTGCAAACGTGTCTGCGATACCAATGATAAGAAGCTTTTAGCACGGGCGCAAAACGCTCCGATTCTCCTCGTGCTCCCAATGAGACGGTTTTTTAATCGAACGTTTATGCTCCCAATATTTCCTTGCAAGTCCTTAACATTTTCATGAAACCGAAAGATCGCACGTGACAATTCATATATTGTTCGTCGAGCTGTTCGACGATTCGCTCGTTGATTAAAATACAGCGAACCGCGTGACAAAAGCGACGCAGAAAGAGCGTTCGCTAAGGAAGAACTATGTCAGCTTAATTACAATATACGATATGCATGAACCGCGTTGATGATAAAATTTGTCTGCAGATTCGATCGAACCTTTATGTTACAAAAAACCGGCTCGTCAATTCTTTCGGCAAAGTGTCAATCGACGCGACAACAAAAACGACCCGATTGCAGCAACTTCATTGATCCGCCGTGCGCGACGAGCAATAAATAAGCATCGTGAAATAACGAGCGAACTGTAATAGATATGAAAAAAGATATATAGAAATTTTACGACCGTCGTAACTCATGTCTCGAATTGCTAACATTCAACGATGATACCTCATCCCGAAAAGAAACCCGGTCGAACGCGTGAAATTACGTTCATGATCCGTGAATGTCGTTCGACAAGGCTTAATGCGAATCTGTCGTAAGTAATAAACGATAAGGAATGAAGGGGGTGTTAGTCCCTCAACAACGTTCGCTCTTGCGTGAACGACAATGAATAGGGCTTCTAAATATTTTGATTTATAATAAAGCGAGAAGCAAACGAGAAGGGAGGTTGAGTCATTGTCGCTCGAACCGCTTCTCCGCTGACGGAAACGCGGATAGATATTTATAAAACGAGAAACGCCCGGCGCAGACTGCCAGCCGATCCCCTGGGAATAGATCTGTAAACCCAGTTATGCGATTTATTCCGAGCTGGGTCGGCAGCTATTCGAAAAACCTACGATTTTCACCGGAAGAAAACGAGTAAAAGCTCGTGAACGAAAACGCCTTTCCTACTAATGCTTATCTGTGTTATCTAATTCCTTCGTATTTCCAATAGAAGGAAAGTGCGAGCCGTGACACGGCATATAGAGGTTTTCTTCTTCAAAACCAACTCCATTTCTGCCCGTTTAAAATTTACATAAAATTTCAAGAGAATCTCAAAAGTTGATAAAAAAATCCACATAAAATCTGTACTATTCGTCTGTTTCAAATTGGAATTGTCAAATCGAATTGAAAGGAAGCCTGTACGTAATCCAAAGCATAAAATATAAAAGGTTTGGATCAGGTTAAAACGAATAAACGCGTAAAATATAAATTGTACAGCGATAGATAGGTGCGAACGATCCCAAAATAGAAATATGAAATATTAAAATTGTGGGAGCAGGGCAGAAGTTTAATCGAAAAAACTTTTATCCCCCAAGACCAAAGCGGCCCGGATTGCCTTCATTATTCTTCCCTTGCAAGTTCATCAATTTTCTTACGCGAATTTCATTTGAAACAGAAATAAATCGAGAGGAAAACGGAGCTGCTCAGTTTTAAATATCCGGATGGGATCAAATATTATTGACGTCAACATTTGAAGCACGAGGAATTTTTGTAACAGCCGAAACAGCCTTTTGAAATGAACTGAAGAAAGCAACGGAAGGCCAGCGATACCACAGAGAAAGAAGAACCGAGGGGTAGTGTTTCGCGGCAGCTGCTAACGATAGTTCATAGCGTTAAATCTTCTCCAAGTGGCGCAGGCAGGAACAAAGGAGGAACGAAAGAAAAAGGAATCCTCCACGGCTTCCGAAAGCATCAGTTACGCAACTGGCAACTGGTTGCCTGTACAGGATGATATTAATATTCCTGCAATTGGCTGCGAATGTTGATTCAATTATATAAATTATCTACTTACTGTAGCAGCAACACGTATACATTTTTTACTTAGATCGTTCTACCCAAATGTGAGACAGGTTCAAATGCCCAGTACATTCCGTACTCAATTTAAAAATGCAAACGACAACTGATACAAAGCGAGCAAATGGCGTATTAGAAGAGAAGCAATTTTTGTTCTCTTTTTTTTATGTGAGAAGAGCAGTAATACGATCGAAGAACCAATATCAGGAAAAACAACCATAGAGAGTACGATTCTTTTAAGAATGGAAAACTGCATATGCAAGCCACGTATGCAAACTGTAATACAAGTAACAAAATGATTCGCAATGGAGAATCGAATCCAACGCGCGACATTTTCGAGAAAGTGCAACGCTACTTGAATGGAATTCCGTTCCGACCAAACAGGTTTATTCTTGCCCTTGTTTCTTGCCTGCTAAAATATAATAATCGCGGACAATACGGAGCAGAACTTGAATCGCATTAATCGATGCAGAAATTTGCACGAATGTAACAACGCAAATGTGCATTTAAATGATGAACGAGAGACGGGTGGAATAAAAGAAGATTGCCACGCAACCTTGCACGTTTCTATACTTTGTAGCTGTATCGTTATGCAATTAAATATACTTGAAGAAGAAACATTCTGTTCCGTTTATTATTGTTATATTGGCTAACGCATTCTGTGCTGACGAATGGGAAAGTATCGAGAAAATAGAAAAACATAAAAGGGCAATGCTACAATAAAAAAAAAGCTACCAATAGTGATGTAATATATCCAATCTAGTATTTCATCCTATAACTTGTTTGTCGAGGAAATCGTGATATATGTGATTCATTTGACAACAGTGAAAAGACTGACGGTATTATATCCTGCAAATTCTGTATAATATATGTATATATATAACGATGGTCAAATTGTTGTTCTCAACGTTTCGAGTCCCAATATATCATGATTTTGCATAACAAATTACTGTTTATTACAAGGACTTTCAATATCACATATTTCTATATCCACCACAATATTATTCATACTCGTTTCCCTAAACCACTTTCTCTAATAACCCAGCGTTACTCGTTTTAAAATAGCACGGAACTGCTTGGTTCAGAATAACATATGACTGTGTGTATCGAAATAACGTAGCTCCACAGGTATCGGAATATCATAATAACACAAATTCCTGAATCACTCGCGACAGCATTCTTGTGTATCGAACATCAGTTGTACCTTCGATATTACCGTAAACAACGTTGATACACCACTACATACGTCACCTTCCATGAAACTATTTCAGTCTTGAAAAGTAAAGAAATATCGCAATTACTTTCCGTGAGATTCCTGTAAACTATGTGACTAGATATATGGAAAGGTATTCCATTAATGCCAATTCAAAATCTTCATCGTCGTCTCCTCAAGTTGCACTATCGTATATAGTAATTCCACTAATACAAATCAATTATAGAGATCACTTGATCGACGTTGGTAACATGATTCTCCTGCAACTCGAATCAAATAATCGAATTCTGCACAGAGAGGTGATGAAACTTCCAGACAGAAGCTTCCAGATAGTTCTGATAATTTGAGTGCCTACTTATTTGTCTGAATGATTCCGCTGGGATCGATCTACTCCGGTGTGCCTGGTTTCTTTCAGACCAGTACTTCCCATAATTCGTGCAGCTCTATTATTCGTCAGATTGGGTCCAAGAAGGAACGGAATTTTTTAACTCTGCGAGGGTACATCCTCGAATTTGTAAAAGGTTATTTTGAAGAGTAGAATAGTCAGTTGAGAAGGAAAATATTTTTAAACAATTCGAACATAAATAGTGACTTCATTCAGAGTGAAGTCGATTGAACTATATCGATAAAAAAATCATAGGAAGACAAGGAAGAGATACACGAATCAGTGCAATTCCAAATTAGGATACTTTTCACATGAACACTTAAAGTTCGGTGTACCATGTCAAAGTTGCATCAAATTATAGTATATGCACCGAATACAAAACAAATTTCAACCATTCACCGCAATGACGCATATTTTACACGCGAAATTTTACATCCTCGTCGAACTTGTTTATTGAACAAATCAATATCGATCAGCGCGGTTGTCCATCCAAATATGCAATCGCTTGAACATTGAAGCCTGCGAACGATCCAATCAGTTTTCTTCTATTGAACACAATTGCTATACCATCACTTGGCCGTCGACATTTCTATTATCCGGTTCTTGTCGCTCCTATCCGATCGTTACTCACGTTTCCGGGCCGTTTGCCATCGCTTATGGACTCAATTTGTAAACCGCGGTTTCCCGATCAGCGTATAAAGAAAGGAACCGAGAAAATGACCGTGAAGTTGATTGCGTGGAAGTTACGAAACCATCATGACGATTATCATTCGCAACTCTCAACCTTCTCACTGTCTCGTACGATGAAGGGCTGAATGAAAAAAGAAATGTAACTTAGTCGTGGTCAATGAAAAAATGAACTAAGCCCGAGAAACTAAAAATTCAAGCTTCGTCCAATCAGCAAGTCTTTCTTTATAATTTTCTTTTCTTTCTTTCTTTCATTCATTCTTTATAATAAATATAAACGATTCGACGCTGTTGCGTTTACGTAATCCTGTTTCGTTGAACGTTACATACGTTCGGTACTATCGCGAGAATTTTGCAAATTATATTCATAAGCGTGCGTAGAGAACGTGGCTTATTACGGTAACCACAGTGATACAAGCGAGGAAAAATCCTGATTTCCGCCTTTCGTTAATACTTTCCTCTGTGGCCATTCGAGGCGCAGCGCACTACGTCTTCGGAAAGGGGAACATTCAACTATTGTTTAACCACGGTTCATTAGCCGGATAATTTACGGTGATATACTCTCTTTTGAGGAAGTGGAACGAAGTTAAGTGGATAACAGCGAACGATATTAACGAGCGGATCGAATCGTTCGATAGGATCCCTTGCTCGTGGCTGCTATGGATCATCCAATGACGTAGCTTTTACTAAATTGAGGTGAAAGTCTGTAAACGCTTCGGGGTTGACGACAGAAATATCTACGCTGTGATAGATCTGCCTTATCGCATGTGAAACTCCTTCTGTTCTTTTAAATTGAAAGAAGCAATAATGCTTGGGGAAAAAAGATCTCCAGAGATCGGGCGTCGTTTCTAATATAAAAATGTTCAACCCGTTGTCTGAGAGAATTGAAACGTGTCAGAAAGATGTCATTTCGCAAGCAAATCACGCGCAATTATGCCTGCACCTAAAATTCAACACACGACGCGTCAAATTAATTTCTTCGCGTACTTCGCGTCGAGGCATAATTTCCAGTGCCAACATAAATTACAATAAACGACAAATAGAGAGCTCAAACTCATTCGCGGTTCCAAAAACTTGTTACCCCGTGCAAAAAGAAAAAAAGACCATCAAATTAATCTCCAGGCTTAGAAAGCTCCCCTTCTAAGTAACGTGTATTTGCACGTAACATTAAACACACTGCCACCTTGAAATCGCCGTAGAACTTCACTTATCGTTTCTCGCAGGAGGTTCATTCGGCTGACCGCCCTAGCGCCTCACGCTTGTCCCTCTTGTTAAACCTTCTTTCTACCTATCCTGACACGACTACGAGCTTACGGTTCAAAGTGGCTAATGGAGGAAGCGCGTAAATTCGCGGCCCGTTCATTCACGGTAACGCGAATCGCTCGAGCATCCTTCAGCTGACGCTCGCTAATAATATCAGCGTGACAACGCGCCGCGAGTTTACGTTCTATCGCGGCGACGTTAATGAACGGATTCATTGGCGTGGTACGGGGCGAATTTCCTATAGATTATCACGGCGACGTGTCCTACCGAGGGACGACCATTATCATGCAAAACCGCTGTCTCGGCTGAAACCCTGCAAAAATGTCGATGCAAATCCGAAACGAGCTCCGTTCGTAACCGGGTGCTCGCGGATTTTCGAGACGGTTCGTTAGTTACCGGCACGAATAATACGTTCGCGGGATGTGCCATTTAAGAATCTCCATAACAACTGCGATCCAATTTTTCCGCGGATCGTTTCGCGGTCCCCGTCGAGGAGGCAGAGTGAAACGAATGAAATCGCCTCGGCGATTCGTTCGGACGTTAATCGAAAAGGTTGCGTTTACGCGGTGCGTGGAACGAAACGAAGACATTGATGGATCGTGGAAACGGTTTCTCGAAGATGAATATTCTGTTTCATCGCGCGCAGGAAGGATTTGATTATCAATGGCTCGTCGGCACTTTTATGTCGTCGAAGGTGCACACGTATTTCGCGGGGCAATACAATAAATAGGAGACGGTTGTCGGTTATATAGTACGAAGTTAGCTGAATTGTAAGTAACTGTGATTGAAATTCGACGCATTTGTCGCTGAACAGAATATAATCGTTATACTTAAGAAAAGGCCCCGCGTATCGCTGCGATACAAATTCTGAAAAGGAAATACATACATTCATATATCCCCCGAATCGTTATTTCGATCATTTCCAAACGACAAGATTAAGAAGCGTACGTGTATACATTGGCGAATTCTGAGATAACATTTCTGGTCAATCGCGGTTCGCTTAAATATTCTTCTACCATGCCGAACGCAACAATAACCGATAGATATGCACAATTGAGGCCACGCAATCTGCCTTTCTCCTCCCTTCGCGTATTCCCGCTGATAACGTATAAGGCATAAGGCATCTCGACTGGAGGACGTGTGTACACACCTTAACGATCCTCGGGGCCGATACGTAGGAAGCTGATTACTCATCGCGCCGTCTATACCGAACGTTTAGCGACTTATTGTGCCTGGTTATTGAACCCCTGGGATAGTACCCACTATCCACGCTCTTCACCTACCCTTTTCCCCCCCTTCACGCCCTTCTACACTCGCTGATACATAGTTTCCATTATAATTGCACACGGCCGGAGATATACCTACGTGCATTCAAACGGGTTACGCAAGTTTCAGAGAAAGAGAAACGATGACACGAGCTCGATTAACCTCCTCAAGGATACCGACACACGTGCGCACGTTTAGCTCCTTTTACGTCAAAATTATTCAAAAACTTGCATTTTGACGCGTCAAGGGGTTCTCGATTACTTCAAGGATATCGTTTACATTTGACTAGTAACAGAGCCTGCCTGAACCGAATAAAAAATTGAATCTATATTTTTCGCTTTAAAAAATTCGTCTCTGATGAAGTTAAATAAGGAAGCAAGTGACGACAACGTTTGAAAGAGACTTCTTGAACTACCGCCGATGATTCCGCGCGGCGAACAGCTTTCTCTGTTCGTGGGCGTTAAGGAGATCGACTTCGTGAATGGGGCTGGTTTATTTGGCGAATTCCATATTCTACTGACAATCGGTGGATCTTCTCTTTCGGCGAATAATGCAGCAAAAGATAAAGGCAAAGTAGAACCGGGTAGTCAATTGGATTCGAGAAATACAGCAAACGAATTTTACAATTACTTGACTATCGGCCTCGATGAACGGTCGCTAAACTAATCAACACCGAAGCACATTGCACATTCCAATTCCTCCCAAACGCTTATGCAAACGTGCTCGAGAATTATTCCAAACTCTACATCGACGCCTGCATTATCGATTTCCAAAAACCTGTCCCAGTTTCACTATTTATTCGACAGCCGCTCGAACTACTGAATAACAAGTTCCTACTACACGCAATACGTGCCCCTTTTTAGCCACCCTTCGCAACTTCCTTCGACATCCCCAACCCATCGTCCGCAACCGTGCAGGACACGACGCCTTACTTCCGATAATTCGACTTTAAGCACCCTCACGCCATTGACAAATACCTGGTCGACAAGCGTCAGTCTTGCCCGAAGCGGTAACACGATCATACAACCCCCTCCCTTACCCCGTTCCGTTAACCTTACTTGGGAATTTCTTGCCCCGCAACTTCACCGGTGTTCGTTAATCCGTTAATGAGTTAACGATCCGAGACGACAGACGGCAGAAACTCAAGTTCGCTACGGCCAGATCGCGCGCCGAGACAAACGTAATTAATTAACCCGTCGTGACCCCAAGTTTTCCGCTTCTCCCGGTGATCCGCTCACGCGCCACCTCTTCTCGAGTCACGAAAGATCGATCCTCATAATTTTCCGTATGCGCCTCGCGAGTACCGCGTCCCGGAAACGCGCATCAACGTATACCCGCCGCGCCTCGCGCCGAAGTGACGGGATAAAATTGTCTAGAACTTATGACAGGTACCCGCAACGTGTACGCCATTGGTGCGTCGAGTTGCGCCCCTTCAACGTTCCGAGCCCACGATTTTCAGTCGTCTGTTACTTGACGCGAAGTCTGTTTTTCTCTTTTTCACACGGAAACTTTCGAGTACAATTTCCTCGTTAAGTCTTCGCGCGACGCAATCTCGATCACTTTCGCGCCGTGAAATGTCGGTGAACTTCGACCCGTTAATGGCTGAATTGTATCGCCGTAATAGACGCACTAAACGCGATCAAATATAATACAACGTTAATACAATATAATGTTAATACAAATAAAGATCGAATACGACGTATTCCAACCGCAGCGGAAGCTTCATCAACCCGCTTAATTGGGGGACAGGTAAGCGGGTGAAAAATTTTATCTCGGAAGAAGTGATCGACGGAGCATCGAAATTCGCCGCGGCGATTTTAATGCAATCGATACTGGAATTTATCGCCCGCTTACAAACGGTGTACAAAGCGAGTCGACGATGCTCCCGAAGATACGATTCGCCTCGATAAGCGACGGGCAGCCCTAGGCCGAATATTTTCGACGCTGAACGCTCGACTTCCGACAACTGAAAACCCGTTTCGTTTGTCAGAGAAACTTCGATGCGGACTCCGTGGGTGGCTTGCTATTCGTCACCGCTAGAAAGCCGGGCTCATTCCGCGCGCGGAACACGAGGAACGCTCCGCGGAATTAATTTTCGCGCAAGACGGTGGCCGCGGAGCAGGCAGGTATCGCGGGCAAGCTGGAGCGTGGGCGGTCCATCACGATGCATAACGACGGGAAGACAAACGACCAGTTACCTACGCCAGACGTGCCACCTTCTCCTCGCTGCTGGACGGATCGCGGATTTTCCACGCTCTCGAACGTCGCTTTTCGCAATTTTCGTTCGGAGGCTCGTGAAGAAAATCAGCTGGGAGAGAGATGGAGAGAGCGAGGCAGGAAGAACGAGAGAAAACGGGAGAGAGAAGGAAGAGCGACGCGAGTAAGCAGACTGGTCGCGAGAAACGATTCGACATGGGAACCGATCAACCAGGCACGTGAGTGCGGCTCTATAATTTTGTGCTTTGTAATAGCGATAATAGTAATCGTAATAACAAACGTCTTTATCGTAACCACGTGGCATGTACGTGTGCATTGTACGAAATATCAGACATGTCTAAGGAATTAAATGGTGATGCAAGCCGGAATGAAATAAAGAGGAGCAGAGGTATGGTGTTAAAAGAGTACACGAAAGAAGAGCAATTTTGACGGCACATTGAATCATTGCAAATTATTTTAAATATTGAGAAATTCACGTAAATTAAATCACTTTCAATTGTTTTAATTACGTGAAACATCGATCGAGTGGAGTTTAATTCCTCGTAATTTGTTCAATTATTCGTTGCAACTGTATAGTACGTGATACACGACGTTGATGGCACTCCAGAACTTAATATCAAATTCGTACCTCCATTTAGACCTCCGATAGAAAAATTCGGGCGAAACAAGTACGCGTACTGCAGTCCCAGCATCTCCATTAAATTCTTAAACGATTTTCCCAATTCCTGTATAATCATTCATTACAAGTGTGACCGCTCCGAGCCTCGCATCGATCCCTGACACACAAATCTCTATTACGCGATATCTCTGCAGTTTCATTCGAAATCTCGCACACTTTCACTCGCACATCTACCGTAAATTCAACTTGCCGCTTCATCGGAGAACGCACCGATCGGAAGGAGGCACTGGCCGGTAGATACTCGAGGGCGCCGAATACCGAGAAGAATCAACGATTCCTCGGGGCCGTCCAGATAGCCGTGAGTTATGCTCGTGGAATCGAGAAAACGTGGCAGAAAATGTGGTCGAAAATGTGGATGGAAACGTGGTATATCCGGCCGAACCGAGACACAGAATACAGTCTAGCGTGGTGTACGGCGTCATGGTCGGTCGACAAATTTCAGCCACGGAGCCAATATCGGGACGTCGCGTCGCGGCCGGAAAAACCGTGGAACGCGTTTTCATTTGGCGACGGGCGAACGGCACGGACCGTGTCGCTGCCTCGTTCGACCCGTGTAGGTGGCCTGCGAGCGTCAACGGGGAAAAAGAAGAATCGGACCGGTTCGCCGGTGTTGTATCGAGGGAGAATGCGCAAAAAGGGGTCGTGACGGAGGTGAATGTATGATGTCGTTTTGCGATCCGTGAAAATTCGGCCCTTTCAAATATTGGAACGAGTACCACTGGCCAAACATTTATTTAACCTCAGCCCGCTTTCGTCCCCCCCGTTGTTCTACGCTTGTTCCCCGTCGGCGGTCTGTGTCCAATTCCTCGATAGGATAGGAATGGAATTCCTGTAACCCGGGCGCTGTTTATTCCGATAATATTTGCCTATTTATTGCACGCGGATTTCTCCAATTCCGACGCTTCTGCGACCGATGCTCGCGTCGCCGGAAAATATTTGCCTGTCAGGTGTTTAACTTGGTGTTCAAATGGTGCAGGATACCGTAGACTATGGGCGTCGCTATGGCGGCGAAGGATATCGCGATTTTCTCGGGAATAGCGGAATGAGTGGTCGATGGTATTATACGTAAAGGGTTAGGTTAAATTATGGAAGCTCGTAATTAGAATTGCGATGGAGGTCTTTTTCCTTACTATTATTACGTAGACAGTAACTGCTGGACATAATTGTCCAATACTCCTTCATTATACTCCTTAATATAGCGTATTGATAATTAATTAATTAGTAAAATTAATACGTAAGAATTGATGCGCCTTATAAACTCGATGAGATCGATTCCTGCATAATGTAGAATTGTTTAGAACTTAGGGCGTGCACTGTTAAAAATCTACTAGTCTGTTTATACATTCGTCAACGTTTACCAAGAAACAATTTCGCGTGCAATATTTATACATTTTACATATTTCATCCAGCAGAATGCAAAACGCATAAGACTGAAGGAAATCAAGAGTTCGGCTGCATAATTAATCCCCGAATCACGTATTTCGCACACGTCGGTCACGTCAATAATAAAAACCGGACTGCACTTGAGCTCGATTAATGGCTACCCTATACCGTTCCTTATTTATTCACCTAATTTGATAATACAAAATTATGATCCCCGGAGTCGAATACCTCCGGGACACGGGACGATAAATACAAGCAAACAATTGCCTCGTAAATCTAGCGACAATGGAGCAAGAAATTCGCCAACCATCACGAGGAACGTGAAGCACGTCGAGGAGGATTCGTGGTTGCGCAAGTTCCCTACGTGAACACAGGCCCCGTAGGATGTAATTTTCATCCAATGAGTAATTCATATCGATTCAGCGGAGAAGGAAGTCAATCCCTCGCAAGTACAGGCGCAAACGAATGGTAGTACATCTCGCGTCTTTCAGCAGTCGTTGAACCTCGTAAATGAGCGGATGCGTAGGTTCTGGCGGAAAATCGTTGAAAACGTTGTCGATTCGCTAAAGTACCTCGCAGGCTATCTAGCTTGAGAAGTTTCGCCGTGGCGATGTGTGGCACGGCACGGTCTTAACGCGAAACCGATACGCGAATACAGTTTTAACTTTGACGCGTTACGCTTTCGAAGAAAGAGCCTGCTCTTTATCAAGAGGGTGAAAAGTTTCCAATTTCACGAGGATCAACGAGTAGGAACATTTGTAAAAAAATTTATATTTGATAATATATTTATATATAATATATTATCCTACAATATAATTACAAATATAATATAACCATATTTGTAAAAAATTTGTGTAGAACATATCCGGATCGTACTTTATCGCTCTTTTTAATATTTCAAGGTGTTAGAATATTTTATATTTAAAAAGAATCGTCACGGCTGTTGCACTTGACCGCGAAACAGAAAAATCGTACTGTTTCTCTAATACGTCCAATTCGTCGTTGATGCTGCGGAAAATATATTCATCTTCGACGGAGGATTCTATGAATCCGTTTTAGCCTATTATTTATCGAAATAGTTTGGAGCAGAGCAGATTCTTCGCGCGGTGCAACGATTTTACGATTTTACTTTAACGTTCTGGAAAACGAGACCGACGAGTGAAAGAAACGGGATACCGTGTTTCTTATCGAGGTGTTATTAATTAATAAAAATGATTCGACAATCGCGTCGATTATTGGAAGAGCGCTTCCGCTCGATGACGAAGTCAAGGTCCACTGAATTACTTCTCTGAACGCTGTGAAATTAACACTGGTAAACTAATTTCTCTCGAGCAAGTCTTAATTAATCTTGGATTCTTATCTAAGCCGTGGGTTTCCTTCCACCTTGGCTCTCTGTGCAATTTGCAACGGATGTTCAGTGGTAACGTTTCTCGATACTTGTTGGAGGGCACAAAAAAAGACGTCGTTACGGCACGCTGAAGAAGAAGAATTGCTATTGACGAAACGAGGACCAAGAAAATGGATAACATCCTGCAACGTCCCGATTGTATTTTGTTGTTTGAAACATATGTATATATGATCATTTGCTAAAAGCTACATATATTCTTCATGTATTCCCTTATCAAAACGTTACCCCACCATCCAGTCATAGAATAATTTTCTACGCAATTCTACTTGCAATTAATAGGCACAAGCGAATGCAAAGATCAGCCGAACAGCGGCCACGAAACTTAAGCGCATCTTAAATAAACAAGTGCCGCTAAACGGAAGTCTGAATTGCACGGGATGAACCTACTTTTACTTTAATGGCGTGCATGTGCCTTTTTCTATGTTCCAGTAGAAAATCAATAGCCTAGTTCAGATCAATGTTATCAATCTCTCACGATCCCGTGTGTGCATAATTCGTCATTCTCCTTCAATGCCGCTAATTTGATTTGATTCAATGCAACCTGTGATAAGGATTAATTTCTCGTTGCGTTTCGTGTTGCTCGGTAACCCCGATAACGTAACACGAATTACACGAACAGAAGATACACAAGGCATATCCCGTTCTGCTGTTATTACTTTACATTATGCGAAACAGTTAACTCTCAGAGGCGGATGAAGTTACAATTACATTTAACACATTAATAATCAAATAGTGCACAGTGAGATACACGGAATCGTTCGTACAGTAAGAACGCGATAATAAAAGGAGTTATAGTTCCCCTAACAATGATATCGTTATGAAACGAATGGGACGAAGTCCCATCGGTATGCAAAAATATTGTGCAGGAATGATTCAGTTCCCGTTGCAACCGGGGCAACGCGGTTATAAAATTAAACCCATTAAACGAGCTCTCGAGAGACAAAAATGGACGCAGCGCGTTAAAACTAAACGAACAGTTTCGTTTGTCAAGACGCAACGATGGTTAATCGAATCGGAGAAAGCAAGGTTTGACTGATCAGGAAATGTATTAAAATTGTGAACCATGCAGTGAACTCTTTGACTTAATCCATTTATTAATTTGCGAATGACACGCTTCCAGCTGTACTTTGCAACCAGAACCTCTCTTTATTTCTACACGTGAACTTTGAAACTGTCCATCGCTGTAAATAGGCCGTCGAAATTATTCGGGGCAAATTACTACGGAAATGTATTCAACTTAATATGCAAGTTTTAGAGACCCTTGCTCTATCTACGTTTACACGATATCCCTCCTCTCTTACTGGAAACATGCCTGCAAAGTTTCTCCATATATCTTAGAAACAGTTCCCTGTATAATTCAGTTGTCCCAACATGGAGTGGGTGAAATACATTGAATCCCTCGGGATCAAGGGTACCAGAGGCGGGGCTCCAAGATCCAGACGCATCTTGGAGGACCGACAAACAAAATATCGCTCTCTGAACTAAATCGTGTGCAAAACTCACTTGGTCTGGAAGCCTTCGAATTCTTCTTGCTGCTCGCTGATGGAAGCCTCGAGGTCCAAATATGCTCCATAATCGCCATCCTTATAGAGCTGGAGCGCCGTATCGTCCAACTGTAACATAAGTAGAAAGTGGAATATATTGCATTAGTCAGCCACGTTATGCTGACTTGCGCTAATGGCAACGCATTTGGATACAGTACGATTGTGGAACAAAAATGCCATAAAAATAGTAAGCGTTACGATCATTTATCGTTCTGACGTCACAAATAATTTGATCTGAAAGCGAGGAGCAATGCGTTGAAGACAGACTCGGTTACAAAATTAAATATAGCACAAAACAGAGGAAAAGAAAGGGAAATAAATTGAATACAATTAGGCCTGGATTGAAAACGGTTCTTCATAATCGGTCAGGACAACGAACACGTGGTTCTTTCAATTTTTTCTTTTATAGATACAGTATCTTCTCCATTTAAAAATAATAGGCGGAAGATTTGACTTAAAAGTGTACGCCAGAACGAATAATATTCTTGCGAATATCTTGCGCAAAGGAAACAGATGTAACTGGAAACTTCTCGAATTATAAGTACAAAGACGTCTTCCCCTTTCCCACGGAGTTTAAGGGCGTTAGATCAGGTGCCCTGCCAATGCTTTCGATCTTTTCGACAATATTGTGCATTGCTACATTGCTACATTAAATTGGAAGCTTTCCAACCGTCGACGGGGGTACGATCGCAGAAATGACAGGCAATTGAGCATCGGACAATTTTCTTCAACTGTGTATCGCCGCTTCCGAAATGAGATGCCGTTGCAACAGCAGTCTCAAGCAAAGCGAATAGCATTTACGCCACACGATCCAAAGGTGGGAAATACTCTTCTGCTCGTCACCTAATTTTAAACTACTGCCACTTTGCGAGCTAGGCAGTTCCGACACGGTAGAAATTGCGCCACGAGGAACTCTACGCGCCCCGTTTAATACTCGACCATTTAAACGTTTCTTGCTTTTCAAAATTGTTTCCTCGGAGTACAAACGTTTCTAGTGCGGCGTAAATTGTTCCGTAGTTAGAAAACGGCAACGCGACGGGCGAATTTTCTTTAATAAGTAATCGAACGGTGCTTCGATTAATGCTTTTCGTCGAAATAATAGAATTAAAAACAGCGATCAATTTCTCCAGCATTTACAAGTACTGGAAGTTCTAAGTGTTCAACTCGAGAAGGACGCGTTGAATTATAAATATCAAGATTGCAGACATCTGAACTCCAAACCGTCACAATAAAACCTCACCCTATAAAACATTATTCACTTAAATTCACTCGTGCGCACGTCCTCGCACGAACAAAATCTAATTCTCCAAATCGTCCGTTACGAATTTCCCAAATTCTTGCGTGTATAAGAAACCCACTCGCTTTATCGACACGATTATCTACAGGACGCGCTCCCAACGTCGCCACCTAACATTTCTTCCATCTACTTGATCGGGCACGTTCTGTCTAAACCATAGATCGATCGCCCGATTTTCCAGCTGCGGCAAATCTGTTTCACCGAATCGCACGGCCGTGCGCGTCGAACTACCAAATTGTCCGGCGATAAATCCTGCGGGGGTAAATAGCTCTGCCGGAAATGAAGCTTTCCTTCCCCTCCCCCCGCGTTTGGATTTTTTTCTCCGACATACCACTCGTTTTCGAGATTAGGATCGGCCTCTATCCGCGGCACGCTGCCAGACCGAGAGAAATAACGCCGCGAATGATAAGAACAGGAACGATAGCGCAGGAAAGCTCGTGGGGAAGGGTTTGCCCGGTTCGAGGGCAGAAGAAAATCAGGACGATAGCAGGAAATGAGGGGAAGAAAATGGGAAGAGGTAGCCGGCGATAAACTGAAAACATGGAAACGAGGCAGAAGAATAGCAGCGGCGAACCATTCGGAGGGCCGCGGAGAAATGTTAAGCACCGCTTTAAAAATAGTCGGGCTATCGCGGAAGTCGTATTTGTCACCGAGCTGTAACTGTCGCGACGGTAAAAGTTATTTTCCGCTTCCAATCGGGCCGCGCCGATATCCCTTGACGAAAACGCGTCGAACAATCGTGCGGCCGCGAGTTAATCGAATGTTCAACGTTGCGCCGGCTATTTTCGGGGAAAACGGCCCCACTTAAGAATAACGTTTCCACCCCTCGATATCGAGCCCGATGAAAAACGGGAGAAAATCCGGCCGTAACGTAACGGGCTCCAAGGCGAAACAAGCGTAGGGAATTGCGCGTGTACGCGTCGTTCTGGTAAAGCCGGCGGAACGCGTACAGCAGGGGAAAGGAAGTGCACGGCTGACCCATATTTCTAAAAATCGCAGCTTCAAAATAGTCTGCCGACGACGGAGCGCCCGTTATAATGCGGAGGTTCGATCGAGCACGCGCTGCATTTCTCCGGTTTCTAGTCTAGGCGTCCTGTATTAGATGGAAAGCGAATTGTCTTATGTAACACGCGTGCTGGGTCCCGTACGGTGTCCGGCCTTCGGGCCTGTAATGAAATTGGGCAACCGGAAGCTAGTAAGCGCGTCACGGAATGTACGATGCTGTGCGAAACGCGTAGACTGCAGGATCGTCTTGAGCGATTACTTTCCGCCCGGTTCTACTGTACGAATTTGCGCCGCACGCGTGCGAAGCAGACGTCGCTAAAGCGACAGGAATTTGAGAAACGTGGAAATACGTGAGGAACATTGTTGACGGACGGTGTAATTGGGGTTCCTGTCTTTTTTTTTTTGTATTTGTCGTTGCTCGAAAAATATTATATCTGCAGAATTCTCGAGAATTGAGGAGGGAAATGTGTTGGAACGTTCACATTCTTGGAATAACGTTGACGCGTTTGCGATCGTTGCTTTGGAAATCTATTGTACGGGATCGCGCGACGAGCTGAAACGCACTAAACGCCCGAGCTCGCTTTGACACGCGTTGCCGACATTAGTTCGCGTTTACGACTAACTAGTGATACACGATTCGAGTAATGTGAAATGATCGTTACCGAAAATCAACGCGATTTATGATAATATTGTGAAACTCAAGTTTCTCGAGAAATATTGCAATTTCTGTTTTAAATTCTAGCAACAAGATTGCCTCGGGTGATCGCGAATGGGAAGTGTTTAGTTGTACAATAGAAATCGCTCATTAATGCAGATATCTTCTAGTTTCTTCTAAAATCTTCACGCCACGGGCACGACTTATCGCGAATGCAAATCGCGAAGAATTTCGTTTACAAATGCATCGAAATCTGCATTTCTAAGGAGGCCCCTTTACCGCGACGCTTTCGAAGATGCGTAAGCATTTTCATTAACGGTAGACCCAGGAGATAATACTCGCCTCGATTGAACGATAGAAAATGATGCATCGATTGATCGAACATCAAAGTGAAAACCGTCACCACGCGTGCGTATACGTACACGTTCAATCGTGAATCTAATTAATCATAACATTAATCCAGTTTTACCACGGTCTGATAATTCCTTTTCCGATTCATGCAGCATGGGAAAGTTGTTTAATTAGCCACTTGAAGTCTCACGGGTCTCTTACGTCTCCGCCACGGACAGTTCAATGTTGCTACACGTCTTCGCGGATCCACGTTGAAGAAACTTTTGTTTAATGCATGACTGTCGACACATTTCGAGTGGAAATTATTTCCAGACCGTTTTGTTTTGCAATGACAAGGGAACTCCGTATTCTATCAAAATAAGAGCTACAGTTATTTTGCATAGTTCGCGGATAATAAAAAGAATTTTTCCAATCGCAGCCTTTTCATTTTTTCGAATTAATATCGCAGCAAGTAAAATCGCGATCGGTGTGGATTAAAAATATGCATTAATATTTGACACTTTCGTTTACGAAGGGCTGCGAGTGGAGAAAGAAAAGTAAGTACTTTTCAATCGGCCTTGCCGTAAGATAAAAGTTAAGAAGAATATGTATATGCGTATAAAATGAAGAAATTTAAAGAAATAAAAACGGATGTCTCGATAAGTGTGATTAAATAATTCCTATCACTAGTACTTCGGATATGAAATATATCTGTCCACGTTTGCAACTTTATAATTTCATTTGCGAATTTCTAACGGACTTGGCTACAATTTATTTCACCATTCAATTCGGTCACACGAAAGCGCGTTAAAAATATGATTAAACACCGACAGGTGGGCATTGTGTAATCGAAAATTTGCGTGTTCGCTGTTCCATATTAATTAAGTCATATGTCGATATCGACGGCGAAAGTTGTAAGGCTTCTTCCGATAATGCAATCTAGTACACGATGACACAACGCGTGCTATCTTAATTGCGCTAACTTAATGCGATAGAGCCGCACTGGAATGTGAGTTACGTAGGATTAACGACCGATCACCTGGTTCTGGAATTTGCGACGATTAAAAGCGAGATTTCAATGATATAACTCGACGAACGTGATCGTTACCGAATCGCCGTTCGATTATATTTACGTAACTTTCTATCAATCATCTGGAAAATGTTAGAAGAGAAAAACTTTTTAATTCGCTTTATTCTTGCAACAGTGACGAACGAGTAAGCTTCTCCAAAACAGTCCTCAGATTTAAAACTAGAAGGGGGGAAGTACAACTTGTCATATTAATTATTGAAATCTGAACAAAGTATCCTCTTTAATATTTAAAAATCGTTTTCCTCGTTTTACCCGCGCCTGTTGCACTACGACTGTTATTACTTCGGTGCATCGGTGCTCTTTCGTCCCGTAATTGCAGTGTTCTAACACGAGCGAGATATAGTTCGCTTAAACGACATAATAATTAACCCTTCGTGCTTCTGATAGCAAAGCAGCACGTGTTGATGCGATGTCGGCCGTAGGAAGAGTGTACGTGAACGACGCGACAAGTTGACCGGGGTTTTTCCCCCTTTCAGTCACCAGTGCAATCTTCCCCGGCTAACATTTGCCCTGCGCGGTTCCACTTCTTATCCTGAAGGGAACGTGTGTTGTTTGCAGAGAGTCGTTTGAGTAACTCGAAAACGTTTTCTCACGACACGACTTTTCACGCGAATAATTGACGCTTCTCGCGCTGCATACGAGTTACGATACACGCACGAACATAACACGTTAAATATGCATATCGAAAGTTAAAGGCAAAATTATTAATTGCATATCGTTAGATTTTCACGGAAACTCAATAACGCATGCCACATTTTTAGGAAAATGTAGATTCGTTAGCTTTAATTCGTTGTTTGCCGATTAATTCGTCGCAGTTCGAGAAAAATGAACAATAATAATAATAATAATAATAATAATAATAATATCCCTCCTTAGTTTTCATCTGTAGAATTCAAAAGTACGAATCAAACGAGACCAATGACGCTTGTGGATTTTACGAATATTTAAAAACATTTATTTCTCTACGTACGGACGTTCGAAAATTCGAGCGAACGTTCCTCGATTACATAATTTAAACTGCACCCGAAACATTCCTGACACACTGCTTCGTCTAATAATATTTCAAGTTTCACAGTGATAGCTGAAATCTGCGGCCAGTGCCGCGGAAATTAATGAAAAATAAAAGACGGCCAAGTGAATCAGCAAGGATAAGGATTACAATTTCATTATGCAAATGCCGGGTATGTGCTGCGTCCCCGTGGGATCGAACAAACACGAAATGCTTTTCAAGGGGGGCGCGGGGGGGACACGGCTGGGTTGCTTAACCGGAAGAGTATATCGCGAGGCATAATGAAAATTCAAGAACGTCCAGCGATTTGACGGAAGTCCCCCGGGACGAGATAAAAAGAAAACCTTCCGAGACAATTAAACGCGAGAGGCACGACGCAGTCCGGACAGAGTATGTACGCGCGTAGTTCTGCTCGAGTGTACGAAACTTTCACGACCGCCACCTTTTTGTTCACCGTCACCTGCTACGAGACGGCGCACGCGATGGAATAACACGTTACAAGCCATTCACGGAAACGTACAATTCCCTGTCGATAGTTAGATCAATGGCAGCGCAGCGATAGCGTTCAAGTATCGGGAATGGTTACGTGCACGTGGAGATATTTAATGGAGAAAGTGCCACCGGGAAAAGTGGATCGATCTATTTTTATATATTACGACGTGCGCATTGCAATAACATTGGGGATAATCAGGTTTATCAATCTTCGTCATTTAATATCGGCTCTAATGTTGCACGGGGTTACCTTTGACAGGTTATAAAGTGATTAATCACGCGAATGTACGTCGGGTACATGGCAAGAGAATCACAGAGAACGACGCGAGGCGCAGGTTAAACGGGACGAGTCGATATTGATATTGGCGAAATATTTTTCAGCGGAATAAGTTGTGAATAATGTTGGAAAGACGTCGAAGTGGACGGAAGAAGAGGGCAACGAATCAGAAGATTAAAGAATAACCGAGCAAGTGATTTAAAAACTGAACGTCGACAATTAGTGGTCGTCACCGTGCGAGAAACACGCGGGGACCGATTTCAATTTGAAACGACCGTCGATAAATGGTCGATTCCTAGAACAGCTCGCGAGCATTTGAATTCAGCATACCTGAACGGGGACGTGGGCAGTAAGTACGTGGGCACGTGAATGCGTTCCTCTTCGAACATCAGAAACAAAAAGGAAGACGTCTTACTACCGTCGCAAGGCGGCAATGGAGAAAGTCGCAGGCCAATATTTGTTGCGCAAGTCCGTTCGAGGCGGCGGAAAAATTTAGAACAAAAAAGTAGCGAGGGAGAAAATAGTAAAAGGGGGAGACAGAACAAATGGTGTTTGGGGCTGAGTGGCTGAGGTTCAAATCGAACTCTGACGAAAACCTGCAACCAACCTGCAGTTGACTGAATTAATTATAACGCGTATATATATATAAGTGCTTAATTCTTAACCCTAATCCCCAATATATTTATAGATATATCTGTTGAATCTCTTCAGACACTGTAATCCTTGAATTAGCTGCGAGATTACTATGAACTGCCGCTTCGGTAATCTGAACAGTATTTCGCGTCGGAATATCGTAAAAGAAAGCTGAATAATAAAAAGAAACCAAGAAACAAAAATGGTCGTCTTAATTATTCCAGCGCATGCAAAAATGTTACTGAAAAGCGTATTTTATTATTTCTGCTTTTTAACGCGCGACACCTTCATCGATACTGACTCGCAACAATTATTTGATGGTCGTACTTCAATTTCGGTAAATAGTAATACGATATAAATGTTTGGTCTGCAACAGATACGTCTCATTTTATTTACCGTATTATGTTTTTCGCAGCAATTGCAATCGTTTGTAAGAACTAAGGCAACGCCATGGTAAATTGTTCGTTACATTTCACTTTCTTGGAAGTTACCAATCACCGCCACTAACGACACCGGCTTCCTCCCTATTATTAGAGACACTTATAGGCACTGTTCCTGCCTTTTTTTACGTCAAGAACCATCAGCCGCAACTGTTGAAGCAACGAAAGTATTCTGTCGCTTCGGCCCATAAGAAAGGAATACCTGTTACGATGTCAACGTAACCATGAAAATTCCTCGACGGCGATCGCCGGTCCGCAAATAACATTTAATTCCTGCGGCTTCGCTGTTTCAGAGAGAATTATATGTATACGCGCCTCGGGAGGCTGTCAAAATTTTGCCGAGCGTTCCATTAAAAAGAAATTCGTTCGAACATTATCAAACCGAGCGCAACAAAGAGTCGAGAACATTAATAAATTTTCGTACGCGATTGCGTCAAACGTCTAAATAAAATGCATACCCAAACGTACATCGTAGAACGTAGATTACGGATGTAGCTTCCGTATTGCAACTACAATTTTCTAATTGAATTTACCGTGTGTAGCAAATCGCACCGGCCCCGAGCGAAATATTAAAACAGTACGCGCACGTTGCCACAACCAGTAGGAAACATCGAGACACCCGGTAACCGGGGAACTCCGTTAAATATCTCGCAGGCGCAAACACCGCCGTACTCATCCCGCGTCTCTCGGTCCCGGACTTCCATCCGCAAATTCGCGTAAAATCGCGCGAAGAAAAAGGACGGGAAAAAGAACGGGAAAAACGGGGCTCGAGGAAAGAGAGGAGCCGCCGGGGAGCTCGCTTAATCGCGCGATAAATTAGTCCAGTTGGCCTGGAAAGGGGGAAGAAGAAAACGGGCGGTGCATTCAGGCCGCGCGAAGATCCCGTTCAGCGAAACGAAAAGGACGGCCATCCCCATTAGAGCTGTGGAAGGTTCCGGCTGGTAATAGCGCAGCGCTAACTTAACTCCTCGCCCTATCACTCCCCGTGTAAACTCCCGCAAAAGCTGTCCGGGTTTATTATGTGTGCACGAGATAATGAAAACTACGAACGGTGCCGCGGGCAATTCTGTTTCCGCGACGTAAATACGTGCATACACGTGCTCGCGTACGTACGTACACGTTTCTGTATACCAGTTGCAGGTTGAAAACTAACGCCGCGGCGCGCCGGACGAAGGCGGTCGTTGGAGACCCCGTTTCCATCGGGATGGGACAAGTTCCCGAACGCGCGAGGAAACGAAGTTTTCCTCCTGGCGAGACAGGCCACGCGTGTCTCGTCGGTTTTCGCGGCATCATTAAGTCCGTTGTTTACCGGGACGGATATATCCGGCGATGGATATTCGCTTCGCGGTCGGCGCACCGTGAATGAACGGATACATCATTCGCGAGAGTGAATAATACGACGGGAATGGGAATTAATGGTGTATCGTCGCGGGTGTTTTTCGGTGAATTGAACGGTGGGTCGTGAGACCGCATGAATAGCTCGACCGTTTGCTTGGCCATGCGGCGGGATTTTTAAACGCGTTTGTTGTCGATTATTAGTTTATCTGGTGACGGGAGTGAGCGCGGTATTGAAATATTTAATGAACCGGCGAATAATCTGTTCGAACGATGATATTATAAAGTTTCGCGTGGCGCGATAGGCGCGGGGGATTCGATTCATCGCAGTTCGTTGAATTGCTCGGAGGTGCATTGAACGTATCGCAGGAATGGATCGAAAAGATGACGGTTGCGCATTTGTATGTTTAATAATGCGGGATAGTCTATAGAGTTACCAACAATTATGATCTGTCGATTAATGTGGGATTATAAGTTCGCTTTTGCGGCCACTTTATCGAACTTTAATTTTATCGAGCGAAGTGGTGTTTCGTTTTGTTCCGCGAATGATCCTGCGCTCAAGGATTGAGCATCGCGATCAACTTCGAATCGCTTTGCATCGTGATAGAATTCCTTGTTTGGAGGAAAAGGCGAAAAGAGATTGTATTATACCTACGTTTCCCCGAGCAGAATATTCTTCGAGAAACAAGGGAAAAAGTTTGCAATCGGACGTCTGCAGATGGTGGATTCTGTAGTCTCGAGGAACAGTTGGCGGGGAAGTTTTAGATAGAGCGATCCTCCAGTTAGAAAGTTAGCGGGTTCTTTAAAACTTGGTCGCCGACGTGTTAAAAAAGTCACGTAGGAACATTTAATGAAGTTCGAGGACAAAAATTTAGCGCCGAACAGACCGAGTAAAAAACATTTTATTACTTGATAAACTTCAGTGCCAATTAACGTTCGTCGCCAAGTATTTTCGTGCGATCCCACGGCTAACAATATTACCCCATCGACGTCATTTGCTTGCGTTTTTTGTTCAATTATATTTCTGCACTTTCGTTAAGAATGCATCGCGATTAACTTACATCGAAAACGTATCCCATTTGCATCGACTAAATTAAGATAAACCACACGAGTATAGTTAATCGTCCCAAAATATATTCACCAAAAACTGAAGTACCATCTTCTGATAAACTTCAACGAACCAAATAACATCTACAAACCGCATTTAATTTTCCAGAACCCATTTAAACACGTTCGCGCATTTTCCCGTACACAATTGTTCGCTTCAGAAGGATCTCCGTCGTCGTACCCGATTCGACCATTTTTCCTCACCGAGGAAGCAAAGTTCACCACTTGTTCACGGAACCAGTCCTCAAGTGATCCTTACCCCGTTCCTTGTTCGCGTTCCTCGGTGCAGCACCTGCAGAAAGGGCGACCGCTCGAGAGGTAGCAGCACGCACGGACTTGCATAAATACGGCCCGATTTTTGCACGGACGAGAGACGGAGAATGGCACGTTCGCTTTTGACTTCAATGGAACCTGTTTACCGCATGAATGATTGAACGGTGTCGAGAACTCGATTCGAGCACCGCCGATCACACCGACATCCCAAACCGGTGTTCCCTTTTTCGTTTTTGCGATGTTTCGAGAGGAGATAAAATTAGACATCCGTGTGCTCGTCCTCGAGGAAACGGATCGTCGCGTCACGTGGCTCGAAGGATTCGTTAACGAAAGAAATATCACGAACGGAAAATAGTATTAGGCAAACGGAGAACGAAACGTCGCGAGTGGAGTCCATCAGAACTTTGCTAATTCGGAAAGTTCATTCGGAACGAATTATTGCGGTGCAGATTACGAAACTTCGTAGGAAATTACACCTATTACTCGGGATATTGAAAATCCCTGCTTTTCATTATTATCATCGTCTCCGCCCCCATTTACGAGGTGAATTATATTATAGCGTAACGAATGTACAAAATTCGGTTTCTTGTAAGGGAAATTAAAAGGACGGACTGCGACACCTGGACAACCTCGACTAAACAATTCAATGCCCGTCCTACAAAATTATCGTATCCACGTAACGAAGCAAGCGAGGGGCGCAGGTGTTTCGAGCACTTGGGATCTACATAGGAGCAACACGCGAACGATTCATCATCGAAGGATTAATAAAATATATCTCGAGCAACGCGTGAATCATATTTATCACCCCCCGTAATTGTATCTGAAACGCAAGCCAACCGATATCGGGCGCCTAACAAGAAAAAATCCACCAAGCGAACGCGTACAAACACAGGCGGACGATAAAAATCTTCTGCAAATCCCGATCTACGTTTCTCCCGAATCTCGACGAAAAGGTGCGGAAACGAAACCCCGATGAACAATACACGCCCGACACGGCGATCGCCGTTGCTTAACGCCAGATAAAGTAACACGATTACATTCCGCGAGGATTGCACAATCGAGAGCGCAACAAATTACCATAACTCATTAATCACATCGCGCGTTGGCATTCGACTCGTGGTTCTCCGCCCGGTCCGGAGAAATCTACCACTCTTGAATTAATCATAAGCAAAATTCGAGGCCCGTAAACCATTCGTAAATATTTGACGAGACTGCTACAGTTACGGTCTCTTTGGATGCGAGAGGACAGGGGCTGACGACAAACAGCGGCGAACGACAGGGGGTTCGCCCGGAGTGGCGAAACGAGAAACAGGGCGAAACGGAGACGGCAGGAATAATATCCTAGAAACGTCCAGGCAGCCACTCTGCAACCCCTTCCTACTTTCCCGACATCCTCCGCTCTTGGCTCGAGTATTTCGTCCAGAGGAGAGGATTCTTACCACGGGAATATCCCTTTGTTCGTACATCACAGGTTCTTGCGCGATAAAGAACACAGGCTCGAGAGGCATGGCATCTCATCTCGAGAGCACCACTTCACCCACCTCCTCTTCGCGCTCGCGTTCTCCGTCCTTCTCTTGGCTACCGGGTTCCTTCGTGTCTGCGACTGAGGAGCGCGAACTGTGTCTGTCTCACCTGTTTCTTTCTGGGGTCGGCTTTATACGGGAGGGGCGAGGTGTGCGCGCGCGCGCGTGTGCTTATGAATATCTGTCAAATTTAAGGGATGAAGGCGTTTGAATGTTCGTGGTTAACTCATTGGCGGTGGGTGGCTCGGTGGTATAGGTACGCGTTGTTCCTAGGTTTAGCAAAGCAATTTGATCGAGACGAACGAAAGTGCAAAGATAAAGGATGACGTCCACAGTTTAGATAAGAATGGATACTGTGAGATGAGGGACGTCAACGCGATTGCAATACTTATCAAGCTACGCGTTTTCTTGTTTCAATGATTTCTCCAAATGTTTTATTAACGTTTGCCAACCGGGAAATAGTGTTACCTACGATTCCCAGAAAAAGGGACGATGCGTAACATTTTCCGTAACAGAATCCAAGGATACAAAAAATAATAATAAGGGGAACAACTGGAACTCGTGTTCGAATAACATACAGCCAAGACAGATTTTCTTCTTCTGCTGCTCGATGACGTTTCTAGACGTGTGCCTCCGCGCATCGCGTACGCTCCACGCGTAGGAGCGTGTTTGCGCAACACGAAAGCTGTCCGATAAAAAAGAACTCGAACGAACGATGGGAGCTTAATGAAAATTCGATGAATCGGGTGTTGCGCATAATGTCGTTCCGATAAATGAAATTCTATTGCGCCGCGGCAAGAAACGCCTTTAACCGACCGGCTTCTTTTTAAGCTATCACCTCGTGGAATGTTCGTGCGCGCGCGGGGCGGTTAACCATTGCCGAAACGACGTGTTCTTCGACCGGCCGTGTCCTTGACGATCGATCGCCACCCCAGGTGAGCATCGGTGGTTCGATGACCGTCGTGGATTCCGCGAATTAAATCGATCGTCCCGGGCAAGAGAATTTTTTTATCGATCCGGTTGCACCGTGCTCGTTGAAACTTTAATTACGCCGATCCCGATATGCCGGCGTCGCGAAAGGCAGGGAACGACGCCGGCGATCGAGCACGATCACGACGACGGCCGCGACTCGCTTAACCAGCGATTTGAATATAAAATTAGAGCGTGACCTGGTTCGAATTAATTCCCGTTCGACGCACCCTTTCGCCGATTTCTTTGCTCCTTGCGCTGCTTTATCGTCGGATGGACGGACAGACGACGATTTAGCGGTTCGAAGTCTGTGGGATTTGACGTAATTATTGAATACTTTTGGTGTATTATTAACGCCAAGATCATTGGCAATGCGATAAGAAAGGGAACGGAGCAATTTTGGAGCACTGTCATGTGTAGCATAAATTGCAATTTCATTGTGGGTCAAGAACGAAGGGAAGGAAGCTACGAAAATCGATGTGCATAAATGTGCAGCCGAATATGGGGGATTATTTTAATACAGATTTTTTTTTTAAGAAGAAAGTGCGTATAGCAAGGTTTAATTGAATTTGGAATTTAAAGATATTTCAGTCGAAGGAATGAAACGATCTTGACGCGTTGTTGCGTTTGACATTTGACGATAAAAAGTTACTTGATCGATGCCAGCAATTTCGTCGGCCGATTCGACTGATATTCTATCGACGAGTAGTGGAGCGTGGCGATGATGAAATACGTCTTGATCATTTCCACTGATTGATCGATTACAAAATCGTTACAGAATACTGATTATTTCCGCTGTTTCGCTCGGACTTTCAGATAAATAATGGTCGAGCTGCAGGTAGGCATTAAGACAGAACTTTCTTCGAATCGAAGAAACTGTTGAGTTCGAAGAGAGAGAGTAGACTGATGCGCTTGCCATTTCACATGAACAATATAAACTCCTTTCTTTCTCCTGACAGAGGTGAGCACAATTGATCAAGTAATTCTTTATATCATTTCGATCAATGAATAAAATTATAACAATAATAGGAAAAATAAGTTGTCGCAAAAAAGCGTACATCGTTAATAAATATTACACATACAGATAATTCAAGGCATCCGCCAAGCGAGGGGAAACGCGTAAAATGCCGAGAAATATTTCTCAAAAACCATTTTACTCCATTTTCGCTGCAACTATTCCAACTCATTAGCTGTAACTCATTTCCAAGCGAACCCACTGATCAAACCAAACTAACATTTAAAGAAGAAAAAAGGAAATAACACGTGCATCCGACGATCCGCGTAACGCAAGAATACGCTTACATATTCAACCAGTCAGCACATCGCTCGACTTACGCAAGAAACCTCCGATCCTCTCGATCACAGCTCGAACGACCACTCGAAACAGCCATTCATCCAATTCCTCGATCCAATCGCTCGAGCACCATCGTGCCCTCGAAATTGATGAAAATTCAACATTCTATTATTGATATTGCGGAACGATTTCTCCGCGCGTCGAGGAAGAATTCGCCGCGGACAATGTGGAAACGAGCCGACAGCGAAAGGTCGGTTCTTCGTTCACGCACGATTTACGGGCCGCGGCATTTTATTGTCATCCGGTGTTTGAATGCGATTTCTTTGCGCGAGAAAGTCGTCGATTTTCCCTTGGTACGGCATTCGGAGGAAAGTTAAATCGACCGCTCCCGACGTCGCAAATTTCTCGCTACCGTGCGTCTGGGATTATAATGTCTGGCCGATTCTCGTCTTGTTTCCCGACACACGATCCGAAAACGTGCGCAAGGATTACGAAGAGTCGCCACCAACGACGAGCAATACCGATATCGCCCTTCCGTGCACACCAGTCCTTCGTCGAGCACTTTATCGACCTTATCAATTCTGCAGCGACCGGTGCATTTGATGAATTATCATTCCTATGAATATTACCATTGCTATTATTATTGCTGTTGCTTCGTCTTTGGTTCTAACTGTTTTTCGTATACTGTTGAATATTTTGCTATTGATAGTGAATGTAAAATATGCTAGAGCAAAATTGTCTCAACGTTCCTAGAAATGGCTTACTAATAAAGATAGTAAGAGAACCAGATGGGGATCTACTTGGGGAGTCAAAAAGGACCCTGGTTGTAAAATGAGACGATGCGCATTCGTAGGTATAAGTACCCAGTTCTTCTGGGCGCTTTATGCAGTTCAGATGAACATTTCATGGTGATCAGACATTCCTTCTGAGCTGTTAATAAATACACGGATTGTGATAAATATAATAGTTATTTCATTTAATACACCATTTCCAATATATACTTATTACAACCACTGAACACTACACACGTCCAGTGATTACAATAATCGTCATAAAATTTATTTCATTTTCATTCGTGTTCATTTCAGCCGTTTACATCGTCGAAACGGAGAAAACATTTCATTGACGACACATTTCGAACAATCGATACATACTGCCGATCAAGTTCACCGCTCAAATGGAAATGATACGGATTGCTTATTATCAACGTTGGTCGAGGCAAACAAATATTCTAGGAAATAAATGGTGCAAACTGTAGCAAGCATTGAGAATATTAGTAGCGTCGATAGCGTTCAATGGAATAATTAACGGAGAAACTCGAGTATTATACTTTCTGGCAACTCTCGAACGAAGCGATGTTATATACCGTCGCTCGTTATTCAAATCCCCTTAGCTCGACGTCAAATTTCTCGCTGCGAAAAAACTCCAAACTATCGACGCAGTTCGACTTGTTACCGAATCTTCGAAGGCGTTCGCCGTAGTTAACGTCTGCGGAAGCAAGACGTTGCCTTCTTAAAAGTTTCTCGACGAACGGAGCGAGTGTGAGCGCACGGCCACCCAAATCGTGCGCCAGCTGCACAACGCCTCAGTTCGGGCAGAGTTTCGCGTGATCCGCGTGGAACGCGAACCCTTCCAAAAGCGTACGACTTCCTCGCTGATCGTCGGCCTACAGATGGGGGTCTTTCTGAATTCGCCGAAGATTATTCGGTGAAAAGTTTGAAACGAAGGCGTGATTCCATTTACACGAAGTCGCTAAGTCACTAAGAAGAAATATTGGCAACTCGGGTGATATACATGAGAATCATTTAACAGGTATTGGAAAAAGATTTCTTAGTTGCCTTTGAGCGTTGTTGACGTTCTCGAGATTTATCGCTATAATGTTTCGTCCAAGAAAAAAGAGTACGCAATTACATTTTGCCCTTGAAATTAATCAATACTTAGTTAGACTAAAATGTATCGTCCCGTGAAGTTAAAATTTGTTAACGGCAGGTATCGTTATACGCGTTGCCGCAAATGAATAATGAATCACGTTGGAAGTGCGTTCAATGAAGCGAAATCAAAATAAAGACAGGTCGGTACTCTTCTTCCACGCGGTGATTCAATTCGACAAGGATTAGATGCCCATTGATTCTGTATCCATTTCTCCATGCCAAATGCTGTCTTTCGGTCGATGATATAAGGCATACTGAAACTTCACGACGGTGGAGAGTGAGGAATGTTCTATAGTATTTCTCTTTCCCGGAGTTGAATCGTCTTTCCCATAGATCATTGTTGTGCGTACAAACATATCACCGATAAAAGTTCAAAAGAATTCTAGAACAGACATTCACCTCAATAACTTACTTCAAGACACAAATCATAGTTTCCTATATAAGCTTCCCAACTGATAATTTGAAAATCATAAAAGTTCTTTCCACAGATGTACTCCAAAAATCGATAAAACGAAAGAAAGAGAGGCAATCGAACAAAGATACACAATATAATTCCGTAATTAATTAATATCCACTAATCGCATTTATACGTATATGTGTATATATCCGCAGACAAATAATAAGAACAAACAGAGTCACTTTTGTAATTGAAAGTATTTATCAAAAACAGAATGGCATTCAATATGGTACAATGCATCGAACATTACGAATTTAAAAAATTTTTGCCTTATTTGTGTTCCCAAAGATCCTTAACAAACATATTACAAAGATGTAACATCGAATTTCGAGTTCTTTCTTTGTTCCTCGAATATTCGAATTCTTCTTTATCAAATCCACCATATTATATTCAACAAAAAGTAACACGCATAGCTCGAAAAAATTGACGTTTCAGCTACACGCAAGTACCGTCAACGTCGTATCGCCCTCGCTCTGAGAACTGTTTAAAAACCCTCCGAGAACTCTCGTTGATACGGTATCAGAGTTCCAATCTCATATTCCGAAACTTTGCATAAAAGTTCCTCTACTTCGATAACCGTCCGCTAATGTTCAATTTTCAAGGAATAACCGTCCCATCCGATAAAGAGCGTCTCGCTGGGGGACTCTCGCCGTTCCTATCGCGCTGTGACCGGGCCGACGAAGATGCAAACCAAGTTGTACTCAGCTATTCAATTCGAAGGTTTGTTAAGCGCAACGCGGGGTACATTTTCCCCGTTCGCTGATTTAACAACAGCGCCTTCTCCCGCGGCAGATTTTATGCTAATTTAATCTGGTCGAGCGAAACGGAAAACCGAGAACTCTTTCCCGTGATTTATCTTGCTCGGGGTAATTAGTGGCGGATTATAAAACCGGCGAGTTACCTAGAACGGTAGGAGGCAAATATTAAATTGCGAAAGTTCGCCCACGAAATCGCCGGTAACTCGAGCGCTTTCCTTTTTTTATTTAAAGATATCCGTTTCGGGGGACGGAAGATAACGCTTGATTAAAATCCAGCCAATTAATCCGAAGTCTTGCGACTCGAAGAAAACGGGCGTCCGCGTTTAAAGTTCGCCTCAGAGAGTGTTCTTGCCGATTGCAAATTATTCGACGAGAGCATACGATCGGTGCGACGACGAAAACGAGCAACACGTACTCGACGAAAGTTATTAAACTTTCTTTTTTTGTCAGTCGTCCGTCGAATTGCAAGAAAGGAAAGCGATCAAATGCGGGTTCTGTCGATTTTTCGTCGAACTTGCCGTATCCCCAATTAGCTAACTAAGAATTCATCGATACTTTCATTCGCGCCGGGATTGAAAGGAAGCAAGGCTTCCCGTTTACAAAAGAAACAAATATCCAAACGTTTCTTCGTGCCACGCTATTAAACCCAAATAATAAAACGTTTCTCGTCCGTCCACAACTTCTTCCCCATTAAAAATATCTCTGTCCTACTCCCTCTTAAAATCCGTACGTTTCGGTTCACCGATTCTTCCTCGGAACTTCGCGGCGTTTCTAAAAATCACGGCGATACTTTACAGGAACACGGTAGACCGCTGTTAATTAGCTTTAATTAGCATTATGAAACCGAACGATGAATAGAGAGGCACGGACCGAGTTCGTTAGGAGCCGTGTGTGACGCGGTGCCCTTACGAGGCCGCGAAACTCATGGAAGACCGCGATTTAATTATCAGCTGACGCGTATTCTGGGGTGAAAACGTATGGCCGTATAAATCACGGCCTGCCTCGTTGAACGGCAAAGAATCGGTAACGCGCATCGTAATAAGTGTCTTAACGGGCGCGATAACTATCGATGGAGGATACAATAAATATTTTCGTTAAACACCGAGTCAGGTGTTGCACGAACATACGGGGGTACACCGTGGAACCGGTGCCGAACAATTCGCCCATTATATTTCTCACGCACCACCTTGTCACCCTTCTAAATTCTAATCAGAGTCAAAGGTCAAACCGCTACTATCTAAATTCTAACCGGATGCTGGTCCACACAGAATTCTAGGAAGTAAGTACGTGATCCCTTGAACTCAGAATTCCTTCATAGGCAATCTTCCACTCCCAATTTTCCGGCACTTTTATTTATTAGGACGAGTAGTTAGTAGGAGCCGCAATACTGCGACGTAAACTAAAAGTATAGTAAGATCTGTGAAACTATTGTAACAATAGGCTAACTCCGAATAAACAATTATAACAACATCCAGTCTCAACCGATTCGACGACACCGGCAGTCTATCGCGTTGAAACGAGAGCTCGACTAATCGCCGCGAAACGATATAACGTACACGCAGGCATTGTGATAACAGCGATCGTTTCGCCTTGACACGAATCCTCTCGGGCCCGCTCCCAAACGCGATCGTCGCGAGGCGAACGATTTCTTCTTCGCATCAGGGGACTCGGTAGACCGCGTTTCAGGTGGGCAAACAAAGGAAACGAAATTTGCAAGATGGGTTTAGGACCGTAGCCGTTTTCCGCAGGGTCTGCGTGCAGTGGTACAATTCTGGTCGCGATGGACAATTTTTTGAAGCGAAGCTCCGAAAACGCGGTGCGCTTTTTTGGAAATAGTTCAAGTCTGCGGAGCTAACAAGGCTGAGCGTTGGATTTTATTTTTCTTCTTGTAGATTGAGGTATTTCCGATTCTTGGAAGAGTAATTGATAAATTTGTCTGGACTATCTTGAATATTTGAATGGCGTAATTTTTGTAATTTCCTACGTGTTTCTTGCTCTATTTTGTAAATAAAACATTTTTTAATTAAGATCGTTGGACGGTTAGTTCTTAATAGACGAATTAGGTAGTTCTATTTGAAAACGCGTTGAAAGAGCTCAAGCTAAGTGGAACATCGAGGATGAAATGTCACCATACATATTTGCTTCGACTTCAACGTCGTTGTGTTACATTTGAACTAGTTATCCCGTGCAAATACACCACACCGGGGCAATCATGCATCATCACGTTCCAAATAAACTTCACCGGCGTACAATTAGCACTTTCGCGTGGTGTAATTATAGTAGGCATGAATTCAATACTGGAACGCTATACATAATAGCTTATGAATTATACATAATACATACTAATTGAGTGGAAAGACTCAAGCATACAGTTACGTAGGTTTCAACGTTTCATCGCCCCGTTTAACGTACTGCCAAATGTTCCAATACATTATTATCATACCGAGCAATATATTTGTTACTCGTGTTTACACGATTCAATACTCTGCCCTGCAGTACCGCGATCTAACGACATATTCGTGCTGTTATTAACATTCAGAAATCAACCTCAAACCAGCCATCTGGGCTGAAAATATGCAGATCTAAAAGTAGCGTCAATGAGACCCAGATAACGATGTATCACGTCAAATACCTTCCAAATGCTTTCTTCAATCGCAGAAACGAAACAAAAACATCAACTACGAACAGGCACCGCTACGTTCAACCCTTTCAAATCCGTTAAAAAATAAATTCTCCAACGATGAACTCTCTAAGTCGAAAACACCTCCAACACAGAACTTCTACAAACGAGAAAGGTCCGAATCTGTCGAAATCAGCATTTTATCTCGTCGCGGTCACCTAGCGACAATCTTGCTTATCACCCACAAAACCAGCGTTTTAACACGTTCCGCAAACGCGGACGTGGCCGTCGCCGACGTCCCGCATGCATTCGGAATCTCCGTGTGCATTAATAAACACAGGAATCGTGCGCTTTCACCGCGAATTTGATTGAATCGATCGCGCGATCAAGCCGCGAGGACTAACATCGACCGTCAGATTAGGAGCAGAAGGAAGTTGTTACCGTATGAATATCGAAGTGAAACCGGGGTTCGTTTGATCGCTTCATTCACGATCTCTGGCCCAATTCTCAGG
Organism: Nomada fucata; assembly: GCA_948146005.1. Taxonomy (NCBI): domain Eukaryota; kingdom Metazoa; phylum Arthropoda; class Insecta; order Hymenoptera; family Apidae; genus Nomada; species Nomada fucata. Next base: position 6,639,684 of record OX411275.1, on the reverse strand, counting down.
CATAATGCATAGGTACACGTGGAACATCGGCACGACCCTGCGGTTTCGATGTTATTCATTTACATGAGCTCTACGAGCCTCGCGAGCGACGCGGAGAGAGAAAACTAGCTTTCGTTCCCGACCGGCAGATTCTCGTTGACAGCACTCGCGATGGATAATCGTGATCGGGAAGAAGCACCTGATGGATAACTTTGTTATCCCAGTCGTTACGATTGGGGCGAAAGTTTTAAGGGAACCGAATTTGGCGGAGCGAATTAAAAAGGATAACGAGGGTGGATAATCGTTGACGCGATGCAAAGTCACGGGGGACTTTCAATATTGCTTGGTCGTTTTTGGTGTTTAAAGAAGTCAGAATACCTCGCGAGGCGTTGAAATTTTTGTAGATCAATGTATCGATTTGTATTAATTGAAATGTATGACGGTGAAGGACTTACGTATCGACACAGCATTAATTAGAAAATTTCTATATAACACGGGAGTCTTCGGGGACATTCCACAGGTGAAGTACTTACCTAAAACAGAAAACATATTTTTATTAAAATTGATGTACTAATTATTTATTACAAACGATAAGAGTGTATGTATGACATCATGATACGCGGTCGAATAATTTCGATATAGCACGTGCGAAGTAGAGTATTATGTAAATACATGCTTTCAACTAAATTCTGAAAATTCTTGACTCTGAAAATTGAAATTGCAACAGTGATACTGTGCATTATGCAACTATAAAGCAGCTAAACAATTATTTATTACAGTCACTTTTTAACGCAGTATTAATACAGTGTGAAATAATAAACTCACACCTATAACCACACTTTAAACTAAAAGCTAAGAACGGTATTTGCCTCTTTATCTAATGCAAACATCAATCTAACCAAGCGCTGAACCATCAACATATCAGCAGTGTTTCGGCACATACATACGTTGTATTTAATGTCGTGTTCAGGCAAAAAGTCCAAAAGTATCGCAAATATCATAGTTTGCCTTGTTAGGAACTCTTTAAAGGGACCTTATCAATGTTTGCGTTGAAACATAGAATCAATAGAATCGTGTAAGCGTAAGCCTATTCCTGAAACTAACATTCCATCCGACAGCAGTTTGGGAAGGCACGTCGAAAGCAGAAAACCTTCGAAGACATTTGAAATTACTTTGACCGCATACATTGATGAACGAATGAACGAGCGGCGCAAATTCGTTTAACGAAATTGCAGAGAGTTTATTAAACGTTATCACATCGAAAGTGTTGAAGAAAAATATTTGCCGAGAAAGTGCTATTGTTTCTATCATTGGTGCAAAACTAGCAGATGGAAATGAATTTTCTTTTATTGTTTTTATCTGCGCTACAAAGGTAGAAACGTGTAATGAACGAATTATATAAGATACGCTTACTATCACAAACTTTACGAGCTCCAGGGGGGAAACAATCCAATCCCCGTGGCGAAAAGCTTGTGTACCTTTTTTTGCAGACAATATTGTAAATCTTAAGGCAGTACCAAAATCGTTTGAAAAACTTCAAATCGAGGCGTTTCAGGAAGAGGATGTTCGTTCAACATTATTTTCTATTTCCATGGGACATACATCATTGCAGTAATACAATTGTTTGTTAACTGATTAATACATTACATCGTGATGTCACTTATGGTTAATTTGTCACCGATATTATTGGCCCCCTGCTTTCGACAAGTGTTCCCTCGTTCAATGCAAACAAACGCACGAATACCCGTCTATAGTCTGCCGTTATTTTCAAGAGTCGTTTAATCGATATCCGAAGGCCGCGTTATAAAAGCCAGCATGTAGATCAGAGCGATAAATTAACGCGTACCAGTCACTTAGATTATTGCGATCGAATCGAACAAACGTCTACACCGTTTTGCTTCATTGTCTGCTTGCAATACGGCGCTTTACATTCGGTATTATCGTTAAATGAGCAACGGATCATCCTCGTTCCATTGAGAAATTTTCCGACAAAATTCCGGCGACGAATCTTCCAACGACGTCCACCTCCCTTCTACTCTATCTCTAAGGGGGAAAAAAGGGTTACCTTAACGACGCGAAATGGCTCGCAATCACGATCGCAATGAGAGAAAATGAATCGGAAAGCTGATCGTCGTAACTGGTCTCTGAATTGTAACCGAAGGGGGCACGCCTCGTATTCTCTCGCTCTGGAAGAAGCGTTTGACCCCTAAACCCTTAGAAGCGTGCACGGTTCAAGGCGAGCCGTGCCTATCCGAGTCATTACGGCGATCCTTGCATAACATCGGGCTAGAAGGTTCGCGACAAATTACACGTTGCGGCGTGCGGCCGGAAAAGTATGCGGCCAGAAAAGTTGCAGCCGGTCGTTTCGTTTCGCGACAATGGACTGGATTGAAATGTGGAACGCGGCGAATTATTTGATCACGGTCGAAATGACTAAACGGTGGAACGGTGACACCGTGGCGAAGAATTCGCTGACACGTGTGCGAGACGAAAGTGTAAGGGCACGTCGACGCGCGACGACTGAAAGTTCATCTTGATTTAACGAAACCGACGGTAAAGCGTAACTGGTACTGCCCAAGGGTTACATAAATAAGTTAGGGATCGTTGCAACAAATTTCGGCTGCGAAATGTTAGCGACGACGTTACATATGTATGTTATGCGAGCATTGAACGCAGAATGAAATATGCGCGTGTTAAGTTCATTGCGATTGATGGAAATCGTACTGAAAGTTACGGACAGCGTGAAATTCGAATCGTAATCAGTAATGGAATAAATGATTTAATGTAATGGGTCATAGGTATTAGATACTTCATCGAGAATTTTTCAAATTTACCAAAATTAGGTACATGAACATACAAAAGAGCCACTGACCCAGTACTTGCAATACTTTGTTAACAAAATGAGACACCGTAAATGAGTGTCAAGATGAATCCCCAAAAATTGTTCACTAAATAAAACACTGCAAATGAGTGTCAAGACGAATCCCCCCCAAAAAAATATTCTATAGTAAGTCGTCTCGCAGAAATCACAAAAAGCAAGAACGTACTTCGTCGACGAACGCTGGAAATTGAAGCACAATTAAAAAGCAGTTCGCAAGACTGGAGGGCAAGAAATCTTCGCGTTCCTCGTAGTTCAGCCGTGGATTTTACAGTATCCTGAAAGCGTCAGCGGACAATTTCCTTTATTTATAATACGCGTCCGGTATGCACCGGCTCTATCTGCACGGCACACAACCGCGGTAATTAGAAAATGCTCGTTTTAATAGAACCGTTATCATCGGATGGAATTACGCCGCTTTGCGGCATTGTTTTCATTCATTGTTGAAAACAAGATCAAATTAGAATCAGGCAGCCCATTGGGGAACAATGGAACCATGTTCGCTTGCGCGTACACCTACACACGCGTGGTCCGAAAACCACGACGTTCCATGAAATAATTACAAGACCTTATCTTGCGGATAATGCAATATCGTTCCCCAGATTGTGAAGCGTAACAATGACACGACAGCGCCTTCAAGCTGACATAAATCATACCTCCAGAGGTTCTCTAGAGAACGAATTTTTTTTCGATATCGCTCACTCGCATCTAATGCCTAACAATATATAGGAAAATCTTGTCCCAGTTCTCTCTATTTTCGTTTGGAAGTGTTCCCACTTTTTTCCCGAACGAACATTGTTCTCCTGGCCTCTAGTTATCTTCGTGCGGAACACTTCCATTACGGGGGAAATAGGTTTTCTGTTAAATTGTCTCGTTCGGGGACGCAAAAGGATACTGTGAGAACTATAAAATATAGTCCAGGTTAATTTCGACAAATTGGCTCATGCACCGTTACCGAAAAATGTTCGTTTCCTCTCTTTACATATACGAATATCCGCTGAAGCCGTGCATGTGTCAACCAACTGCAGTGACAATAAGACACCGAATAATCGACGCACACTGGCACGCGTAAAACGAGGAGTTAACTCAGAGCGCTTTCCTCGGACGTTCAATAATTGGCACCGGGGGAAACAATTATACAATCCACTACAGTAGAGGCTTCACTAAACCCGTCTAAACCGCGGGGCAACGCGAAAAGAAAAGAAAAAATCCGCGCAACTGCTGACATACGAGAGCGACTGCCTTAAAGAGTGCTAGAAATCCACTCCGCCCCCTTCCATTTCGTCACAAATCAAAACCTCTTTGAATTTTTCTCACAGAGCACTCCGCCAAAGAGCCCACCATTATTGCTCACGCGAAAATCGTCATTCATCAGGCACGACGTGTCGCTTTCGAGGATCCAGCGAATGGCACTCGGCATTCAGGGACAAGAAAAGGAAATCCAAGTGGGCTAGGGGCACGTAGAGGAGGCGGTGCGGGTGGCTCGTGCAATACGTGTATACGTGTATACGTGTAACGCGATTTATTCGACTTACGGTGGACTCGTTAGCGTCCGGCGTAATGTTAAACAATTAGAGAAGGAGGTGGTCGATTGAAAAGCGGGCTGGGACGCGCGTGTGAATGAAACCGTTAACCGGACCCGCGTTCGTTATTTCTAATTAGCCAGATCTAACGTGCCAGCGAACAGATACGAGACAAATCGATTCGTGGGCGAATAGCAAAAGGGAACACGAGTTTGCGTCGAGTTTCGCGTCATGCTGATCGCGCGCCGGCGACGTGCGCAGTAAATTAAATTGGTCATTACGGTACAGAAATTTGCCATGGAGAATCGGCGGAGATCGATCAGACGGCAAGTTTTTCCATTGCGCCGCGATTCGATGAAATTGTTCGCTTCGGTGATGTGCGCAAGATTTGCTAGATGGAAGCGATTGCGATTTGTCCGATTATGTTGATGGATCGATGGTGGCTCGATGGGGAACGTCGAATTGGTGATTGAGGTACGATTGCATTAATTTTTGCGAATAATAAGAGAGTTTACGGTGACATATATCGTGAGATTAAGCTAATACCGGATGATGTATCGACCGCTGTTATCTTTGTTATTTTGAATAATTGAGGAAAGAGAACTGTATCGATTTAATCTTTGCGCATTTGAATGCGACGACATATGTTTAATTTAAGTTGACTCAATTTATACTGTAGCATATTTCAATATTACTACAATTTACGACAACACTGCTATGAAATTATTGTTATTCTAATGTTAGCTGAAACGATTCTTGCCGTTTCCGTCGTATTCATTTTTCTTTTGTTTTCGTTGAAAATTCATCGAATATACTACGTCGCTCCCACGCGTGCGCGATTGATTGGGCTACAGCAGATATAATACTCGATATCGTTTATCGCCGGAAGTTGACGCACGATGAAGCTCCGATTCATTTCAATCGAACAACATTTTAAGCGTGCGTTTCTCTGGCAAGTCCCATTCAATTCTTTCCACAATGAAATCCACAGCTGGCTAACAGTGATTGATAAAAATCAATCGCTAATTATAACCGCGCAACAAAATTCTGAACGCGTATTTAGGAGAATACATATGTACGGGGTGCAAGCGTGTTATCGATTATGAAACCTTTCGCCGGAGCGTGTGTAATCTCATCGAAAAACCTTGAGGGAAACCATAAATTGGGCCTGCGTGTGAGCAAACGCTGGCCGCGTACACGCGAAAGTGCATCAAGGGTAACGTAATAAGAAACTTTCATACCGAGGTGCACCGAAACAGTTCTAAAACTACAGATTTATCGGCGTCAAGAAATTTCGAAGAAATCTCGTCGCGATATCCATCGGTTATATTTTATACAATTTTGTGCGCATTAATGGCAAACCGGTGATGCATCACTATGTATATGCAAAACGCGAAGGCGTGAAATTCGGGCACTCGACGTGTTACTTTCTCTGCAATTTCATCGCCGGAGCCACGGGGTCTTTAATATGCATAAAAGAAAGCTAGGAATTTTCGAAAATCCTTATGCAGCCAGCATAGGCAATTTGCCTTCGTTTCGAAGCTTGTTGCATCCGCGTCGTATGGCTAGAAAATTCTCCGCGAAACCGAACAGCCAGGAACTGTCGAAGTTTACGAAAGCAAGGCAGGTCTCTGTGCGTTTCGACTAATTCGCTGAACGTTCAAATATCTAGCAGCGGCCAAATTGGATAAAGGAGAAAGATCGAGGAAAGGGGAAGTCGTTCGTAGGCTCCGCTCGGGAAGATCCGACGAGAATACAAAAAATAGACGAACATTGTGGAAACGTAGGACGCTACCTTCGAAATGCCTCAATCTGATATATTCGAAGCCAAACCTGATCCATCGAAACGCGCAGCGAGTACCTATTTCCACGGAAAACCAGGTCCAATCGATCCCAGCACGCTGTCGTTAATTGTTACAATGGAACAAGCTAAACGAAATTAATACTATCGATTAAAACCACTCAAATTAATGCTATTCATTAATATAAATGAAATTGATGTCCGAATATACCAATATACCAATCGCCACTGGTCAAACCGTTAAATACATTTCCCTCGGTGAAAAGGTACACGCTATTTCGATAAAGATAGTTTCAGTCCGAATTTAAAGGCCGCCCGAATCACCGGGCCGATTAATCAAAGGAAAATCTCGACGAGATGAATCGCGACGCTACTATCTTTACCTGAAGTCAAGCGGAACGATTACACCACTCGACAACAGGGTTGCATTAATCGTCGCGTCCGTCCCTTGCAGCCGAACGAAACGTCGCACAGGGTGTTCCGTCCTTGCTCCCGGTGCATTAAAATCGCGAGTCGCCCCGAGTATCGAGCCCATCAATTATGCGTGGCCGTAAACGCGCGACTGTATCGGATCCACCATCTTCGAGATGCAACCGGCCTTTACAATTTCACCACGAAATAAAAGATAAGGTAGCCGTTGCCCTGGGCGGTCGCAGAGTCAACTGCGAACGTTCGGTGTTCGAACGTCGGGATCGATTATCGTCGATGATCGTCGATTCAAGCTATGACTGCCGCCGAGCTGGACGAAAAAGTTGTACGCAATCGCGCGACGAAACGGTGCCGTTGATGCTTTCGCGTTTTGCTGAATCGATCTTTTAATTATGCGATAATTATTAGCAGAAATATTCAGGTGAATGTGATCCAAGCTCGATACATCGACCGTGGAAGCAAATTTACTGATGTAGTAATATCATTTTTACGCGAAACATCATTTTCTGAAGCAAGTAATCGCGACAATTGTTCGTACCCAGTTTTCAACTGTGTCCACGATTATAGCCGAGCTTGCTGACAATAAGTGAGCCGTGCGCACAGATATGCGAATCGTCCATTTCGAAAAATGTTTCTCAAAACGGACAGCTCGAATGCAACTTCTGTTCACGGACCGAAAGGATTCGAAATTGTTTCGCGATCTGTATTCTTAGAAGACCCCGTTTAATCCGAGGGATCGCGGTCACGAGATGAGCAAAACGTCGAATCACGAATTATGCCCGTCGATCGAATCTCTCGGAGTAGTCCACCCTCTTCCTACTCGTTCGATCGCTCTAGTCGAGTTTAACGATCGTCCAATATCGCATTCTCTCGTCGGTTTTGCTTGCTGGTACAGACGATTCTCTCGATTCGCCTCTCCCCTCCGTCCTTCATTACCCCTTTCTTCGTCTTCTGTCCGGTCTTCTCTTCCCCTTTTTTCCCCTCCACCCTGGCCAGGACATATCGGGCCGGATTATCGATTCGCTCGGAGGTCGTTCGTCCGTCCGTTCGAAAGAATAAAAGGACGTTCGACGTTCGTCCTTCGCAAGACACTTCTGGCCCTCGTCCTTCGGCAATCATTAAACCCGGGCTAACGACCCAGTTCCTTTCAAACGTTATCTGCTCTCTCTCTCTCTCTCTCTCTCTCTCTCTCTCTCTCTCTCTCTCTCTCTCTCTCTCTCTCTCTCTCTCTCTCTCTCTCATCGCTGACGCTCGTTCGCAATTAGTTCCGGCACGACGCGACGTGTAAGCCGCGTTGCAACTTTTCTCTGGTGGATTCTGCGAATCACTTTTCCGATTCGCGAACAACGAGTTTCGTCGTTGATCGCGTTGTCTATACATTTTTTTGTTGAAGTTGAAATCGTGCCATCGCCTGGGCGACAATACTACAACCCTCTCGCACTATTGGACATTCATATGGTACAGTAGAACAGATTCGTTTTTTATAATTTTAAAACGGTCCTTAAGTTTGTTTCACGGGACCGTGCCTCGTTTCTCTGTGCCGGCATTTACGTTGGCAAATACACGCGAGTCAGGAGAAGAATCTTATCCCTCGCGACGCTGCGGTTTTCTTTAAGTGTAATTACATGGCCTAGCAATTAACCGTAATGCCCATGGAAAATTAAAATTGTACATACAAGGAACGAAACCTCGACATCTTCTATTCGCGAGGGACGTTTACTTATTGTTGGCAACATTCCCGTAAGATGTACGATCTATTGTTCGTGTAATTTCAAATTAATTAAAATTCACTCTAGTCGCGCGTCTAACAAAACACTCGAACAAGTCCAAACTGATATTTCACGAGCTGAGAAAAAATAAGAAAGTGAAGGAAAATATGGGGACTTGCAATTAATGGAAAAATTGTGACGAAGATGAAATGTCAAAGAAGATGCTGGTTCGTTAAAGCCATTAAATTTCAACCAACTTGAGTGGATCAATTACCCGTGAATGAATAACCTCGAGTCAAAATCGAGTGTCGAATTCGGAATCGAAAAGTGATAGAAATGAAAGAAGAGCGTAAAAATTGCAGAAGAATTTTTCTGTCTGCGTAAGGGACGCATTCGCGAAGACGAGAATAAGAATTAGAAGAAGAAAAGAAGAACTCGATGTACGCATACACCGCGAAGCTTAATATATACGTATACTAAGGAAGCCCCAGGGTTGGGAATAGGGACCCTAGCCGAGATAGCAGCGTAGGCGAGTTGTGATATGAAACGAGCAATATACTACCCCCGTGGGGGGGCTAGAGTTAGGCAAGGTAATTGTCATGCAAAGTAAAGAGGCAGCATTAGCATCATAAGCGAGCAAATACTCTGCATTCTGCCGTCCATTGTGCTCGCTAGTTAGTTCATTAATTCCGCAGGACACGCTACTGGCACGGCTTGAAACGTACACGTGTCCGCGTTTGCCCACGTAGACAAGCTGCTTCCTTCGCATTTCCGCGTTTTTCTCTTCGGACACAGCCCGCAACATTTATACGTACACGAATTTTCGTATAATTTGCCGAGTAATTTAAATTGCTAAGTTTCCACTGGAAAATTTTGTATACGAAGCTGGAATACCGTAAATAAATTTTGTGCGTTCAACTAATGCGTGCCTTTCGTTGCTTCGCGAAGTGTTTTTTTTCCTTTTTCTTTTAATGTTTGAGATCGTTTTTTTTTTACATTTAATGTAGGTACCAAATATTTTCCCTATTATGCGACACGAGCTACACGTGATTCACTATTGAAAAAATACCTAAAGAAAAGTATTCTACCTGCATATTGTGCGAATACCGTTAAACGATTATCGCGCACCTGATGTCGATCCATGTTTCGAGAAGAAACCGCAGATCTCGGCAATGTTATCAGACGATATGTATCTAAGTACCTGTCAGATGACCGTGCACATTATACCGTTAGTGCAACTTTGTATCGCAGTATATTATAGAAAATAACTGAGTTCTGCTGGATATTCGACAAACAATATTCTAATAAACTATATTCACACAGAACTATCGTCGTCCCGTTCGTAATAATCTCTTGCCTACCAGAATTTCGCATACGCGATTCAAGGTAGATATTTGCATTTGCAACACTCCGCCGGCATAGAATTTAATTCTAAACGAGGGATAAGTTTTACCTACCTATTAGCTTAATGATACAACTGTACGTGTGGCACTACGAGGCCAAGCTTTAAACATTCTAATTTCATTCCGCTTTAATCGATTATCATTGTTCAACGAGCTTGATCGTCCGTGATTGCGCAAGAACACGAACGGACGAATGGGTGACCATGAACCGCGATTAATTTACAGGGTCAAGAAGTCGCGTGAATAAACGATTTCACAAATGATTTTGGACCGCGAACACCGCTGCCCGTCGTTGTAATATTAGTAATGCCGAAGACGGTGAGGCGAGAGGCACTTTTGTTAAATCGTTCACCGTCATGCCTGGAATTGTATACGTCGTTACGGTTAGAAGCGTTAAAAGTATGTATTCATCGACGTTCTTGCGCCGTTCGAAACATTCTTATGGAATTGTTGCACTTTCCTTGAAAGTTCCAGTCAATCGGGGAGAGTCAACTTCATAAAACGGGACACCATCGTGCAACAATTTCGTCTAGTACCTTTTTCTTACTGTCGATGCATGAACTTCGACAGATTATCGTAACAGACGTATGCGAATGTTGGCATTTACGATTAATGGACGACCATAAACAAGTTGCTACGCAATCCAACCATTTTCGTAAATCGAATGAAACGCACCTGAATCGAATACCTTACAAACATTATTTCACATTAATTATTCACATTATTTCAACATTATAAACCTCATAAGACATTACGAATTGGCGTTTTACTTTGCGCGAAAAAAGTTCTCCAATAAAATTCCTCTCGTTCCAATTTAAATGAAGTAACCGAATAAAACATTCTGCGGAATCTATTCAGAAAATCAAGATGAAAGTCGTATTAGTCCTTTAGATGGCCACGAAAGACTGCCGATAGTTGTTCCCCGCAGCTAACCAAGTTGGATCGTTTCATATTTAACTGTTCAAGTAAATTCATAACATTTCGCAAACCCGAGTGCCACAAAGCCGAGGAACTTCGCCCAACTTCGTGCCACTTTCAGCCAGCGATCTCATTGAAAAGAAATCTCTCGGGAGGGAACAAATTAAAGAAGTAAACCGTGCCTAGGTATTTCGTCCTCAGAACAAATTTAACTTTTTCAATCATACGTTCGACCTGCCTCGACATCGCCTCTTACCCACATCTCTCTTAACACAAAAGTACCACTTTCCCCCCCATGGAAGTTCCTCCCTTTTAACGGGACGCGCTAAGTAATCGCCGTAACCGTGAAACGAGTGAACGTCCGCGTGTACAGAATGGATCAAAGTGGAAGGAAAACGAAGGCCCCCAAAAGCGGAAGGAAGATTCGTAGAGTCGGTAATTGAAAGCGCGACAGAGGCCCTCGCGAAGCTTCCGCGCCGACTGATAGAAACGCTCTCGACGGTGGAATGTAAATTCGCATTCATACATGCATGCCTCGCAGTCGGTGAGGAATGGAACGCTTCCTTCATTCATGCCAATCCGCTTGGCGTAACTAGGAATAAATGGTGGCCGAGTCTCGTCGCGCGGTAAAAGCAGGTGCTCCCCGTTCGGTGGCGATTTAACGCGCTGCACTTGACAAAACAACGAACTGACAGTGGAAGGATGTAACGCGTTACAAGGTAAAGTATGTTCGATGAAATTGGTGTTCAGAATGGTACGGCGACGGAGTTGCGAACGCAAGGTATTCGAAACGGCCAGGCAACAATTTATTCGTCATTTCGGTGGCTCGAGCTAGGGGCGAGAGATTCGACGAAACGAGACGTTTAATTTGTGAGAAACGCGTGCGTTTCGTGTACGAATCTCGTCGAAACGTTACGTTCAAATTGCCGGGGGACGAACTATCGGTGTGTATATAAATTCGTCCCGGTAGAAAATTTAAATACACCGGCGATTACAACCTCGTTAAACCGAACGTACCAAAGGGCTCGCCGTGGGGGCAACGATTAAACGGTACAGAGATCGAGTAAATCGAACGGGATGAAAGAAAGCGAGCCGCTGAATCGATTGTGCTCTGCATTCTCGTATCCGCTGGAACACAAACGTGTCCCACAGGGACGTTGAAGCTGCATTCACGTGCGCGCATGACTCGCCGTGCCGCAGAAATAAAGGACTTCCTTTGCTCGTAGATATCCGCTCGGCAGGGTCGCGAATAAATCTCGCGATGAGGGATAAAACGGGACGGGACGAGGCGACGAACCATCCAGCCGAACGCGGCGGAATAAGAGAACCGAGAACTGTGTAAGTAAGTACTTACTTCAGTGACCGGACAGAGGCTGAACCAGAACGAAGACGAAAGGAAGGGACGTAGAGAAATAAGGGCGAGACAAAGGTGATGCACCTTGTCCGCGACCCTTTCCGATTATACACCCAAAAGAAAAAGCTTCCGCGATAAAGTTTGCAACGAGTTGAATGAAGATTGAGACAACGAGGAAACACGGTTCACACTTCTGACGCGTCTTCAAGAAGCAGCGTCAGCTTCGTCACGCTCTTCTAAAATAACAGTTCGCATTATTTGCGAACAGGTTAATTAGTCGTGGAGTTGCATCCGATTGTATTAATATCCAGTGGTGTAGGCAAATCACGTCTACATGCATACTGGCTCTAATAAGAAACGAATGCAAGTTGGTTACCCGTATGTACGATATTTTATTGTGGCCCCGCTAATGGCTAGAAAGCTGACGCGCGAAACAAAACAAACAAGTAATAATAATGTTCGCCTATTTTTATAGGAATATGGAAATGTTAACGATGCGCCGCATTCGCTATGTTGAAGTGGCCGGAGATTATGCGCGTCGAGAAATAAAAGGAATTTATATAATTACCCTCTGGCGAATGAGGCTTAGATCGAGAAATATTGGAGCTTACCATGCTGAACGTAGACGAAGCGAGAAAGCAGCCAACTAAATGACCCGAATACGAGGCCAACGCGAGCCAACCTGCGAGAGATCGCGAATACGTCTATGCGGCTGCAGTCATTAAGAACGTTCCGTCTCGTCTAACCCGAGACCGTGTATTACGCCGAGGCGTTAAATATTCGCCAGCTCCGAAGAAACAGGTAGACGACGGGCAATTAATATTCTTCCTTCAATCTCATCTTTGGAACTCGCACGTCGCGGCCCCATAGCGAAACGGTTCAAAAGGGAACGAGCATACGTATACGTGCATATACAGCTCGATGATAAACCGGGGCTAATCTGATTAGACGGGACGAAACACGTTTCGAAAACTCATGAGAAGATTAGGATGAAATTGCAGACGGGCGTTTCGTGTCGATTGCGCGGTTATTTGAGAGGGCTCGTGAAATTCAATGAAATTGGCTGCGACTGTCTGTCCAGTTTATGTGCCTCGAGTGTAAGAAACGATGTTTGGGGGGTTGTTTATTCCTGGGGTTTATTCTGGGGGTTGTTGGTCGTGTATTTATTGGAATTTCATAGAGGGTACAATTGTGACTTATACCTTAGATAGACTTCTTCTGATTACGTTCGAGGAGGATTCGCATTCTTTTAGCGTTTTCGTATATCCTTGCGTTATTTGAGATCGTTGAATCCCTTTGCGACATTGTGCAGGGGGTTGAGGTAAGGGCGATTAAAACGGTTGGCGTTCCCGTTTGGCTTCCGAGATTCGTGGGGCAGATATTAATCTTTCGAAGAGGGAGTACCCCTGATAATATTATATCTTTGCCGCAAACGTATCTGAATACGCTCTGTATTTGTAAGTAGAATATTTATCTGCTCGGGCAAATATCTCTTCCGTGTGGTCCTAATTTCAATTCGGAGCTTATCCTTTTATTTAAAATGAGGCTCCGCTAAGAATGGGCCAACAGGGGAATAATCTCAATTTCAATAGAAATTCAAATCGCATGAAAATAGCATTTTACCCGAAGTCTGCTAACCATTCGTTTCGCCACGGAATTATAGTCCCCATATCATGCTAATACCGCGGAAGGAAATAACTTCTCGTTCTTCCAAGAGAACTGTACTTTATTATACCAATTTAATAAAGGAACGTCCGCGAAATCCGGAGCCACGTAACTGCAGCTGACCATGAATATAATCCCCCGGGATGCCCGAATTCTTCTCTAAATTTAGCGCAGCATAAATCACGCGGCCTTTATACTCCGTTCACGGCGCGTCGTTCAATTTGCCCAGAAACATTTAACTTCAATCGCGGCAGAGAAACAAACTGTTCATCGGACCGTGCCCGTGCCCGAATACCGGCGCGAAACTCTATCCAGAGATCGGGGAATGTTTCTCGACTGATTACGCTCGTTGGCCCACGATTCTCGTCCGTTCCCTGTAAGAACGAAGAAGAATAACGTTCAGGGCGCCTGGTCGAACCGCTCACAGCCAGACAGTAAAGATTCAAGGATCGCTCGTAAACTTCCCGTGAATCCGGGGAAGTCCCATCACGTATCCAATTTTCCAGAGATCAGCCGGCTCGATCCGTAGGAGCTTTGGAAATCGGCAAATTGAAACGCGACCGACCATCGGGGACGCCTCGCGTCACGGGACTATCGACGTAGACGTTCAGGCCCCGAAACAACATCGACGCGTCGCGACGCCTTACGACACATCCCCCATGGTTTACGGGGGGGTTCGCGTGAATATCGACACTGTTTAGCTTACTGCACAGCCCGGGGTGAGGTAATCGCGTTTATCCGCTTTATCGTGACTACGAGTGAACCCATTCCTCTTCTCGAGAAACGCTTATTGTGTTCGTTGAAAGACGAGAAATCGACCGAAAGGATTAAACGGATGGTGAATTCGGATAGTTTGATAAGGACAGTAGGTTCCGCGGTGTTATTTCTACTGTTTTTGTAATAAAATTCATCGTTATTATATTCGATTTCTCTTAGCGCGTTTAGCTGAACTTTCTAAAATTCCACAAATCGAAGCAATGATATGTTAATTCCTCGATTTGATTGGCACTGCATTAAAGAACAGTGCGTGCGATTCGGCAAACTCGCTTTTTGTTTGAACATACTGCGTGCTCGAGGACGCACGTATGGGAGTGCACGAGGTAGCGTGGCAAATAAAGGGGCAATGATTTGTATGGTAAATACTGGAATTGGAACAATCAAGAGATTGCGAGCGTTTCTTCGTTGAATACGAGGCAACCTCCGTGACCCGGCACACTTATGTACACCTACTAACCTGCAGCTGAAGTAAATCGGTTTACTGAAAAATCTAATTAGGTCTGTACACGGCTGTCCTTTGACATCATATAATTGAGTTAACCTGTCGGCTTGTATCGTGGCAACACGTTCCAGAAACCATTACCTCGACTCTTCGCGTCCCCAGTTATTTCTTACTGATTTGCATCGAGCGAAGCAGACGCGGCGAAATTTCGAGCACAGAACAGAACGCGAGAACACTTTGAACGCTCTCCCAATCAGTGCCGTTAGAACTTTGCACCGAATTAAAAATTAATAGGCATTTATTTTGGCGAAATTAAGGAATAGTACGTCCACCTTGGGTTTATTGAACCTTCGGTTAATATCGAAATAATTTATCGCGGATAAAATGAATTTTCCGTATCCTCTATTCAAGATACCTGAATGACTGCATTACAGGTGCCATAGAGGCAGGCGAAATTTTTTATTTATTCTTCCAGTTCGTGCTTTCATTGCGACGTGTTATCAGAAAGTAATTCGATGAAAAGGCAAATCAGCTGGCGGAAATGAAATACGAAAAAGGTTCGTTTCGTCGCCACTATGGCCACGTTTTGCACCGCTCGAATGGAAACAACTCGAATTGTATAAGCAAAAATACGCGCCGGCAATTGAATCGTACGAGAAATGAATCGCACCGAAATTGTTCATCGTAAACGTGAATATAAATTCACGAACTGTGGGTAAAAAAAAAAAAGGCAACCAACGAAACTTTTCCGGAATATAAATGCGAACTCCAAAGCAAGAACAAGCGTGCAATGTATTAATTTCTTTTGTGCTAAATACTGGCGCAATGTAAAATGTCAAGCATCGTACTTAAACAATATATAATACTGTATTTAGCAATTTTATTACGTAGAATTATCTAATCATTTGTCGCCGCTTAATTGACGCATCTTCGTCATAACATTAATAACTATTACTAAATATATTTAAAAAGGAAGGAACGAAAGCGGATTCGTATTTTCCGGCGAGGAAAATGATTTTCATCTAAAACAAACTGAGACACAAGACACAGCATAATGAATACCTATAAAATATTTTTAAACGAATTCGGTTAAAGTAGCGGAGTTCAATTTTATTCCAAAAATCTGTTACCTGTAAATAAAATAACAGTTTCACTTCAGAATCGTCCCTCGTACATCCGAATAAAAACAGCCGCCGACATCTATCCCCCCCCCCCCCCAGAAATTCGCTTCTGACCCCATTTAGCTAAATGCTGTATAAATCGAGACAGGGTAAATAAAAACTTTTAAAAGGTAAAAGTGAATTACGCCTGTTCGGCGCTGCACTTTTCTCATCAGATCCAAGCAGCGCCCGCAAATTAATAGTTCGCCACGAGAATGGAATATTACAACGCAGCGTGGCGTCGGGACGCCGATCGAAGCCGATTTTTAGTCGCCGTCGCGAAACTATTAGTCACTCTTAACTCGCAACCGTATAATTATGACAACTGCCGGCGCTAGTGTAACCGCGGCGAGTACATATTCAGAAGAAAACCCGGCAACAAAACGACCGCGACCGCTAATGCCGGTTCGCGATCTGCACCAACATCGATCTTTCGCTTCAAACATGATGGATCGGCCATTGGGAATGATCTTGAGCAATGAATGATACAAATCGAGAAGTTCTTCGTGCGATTCGAGTTTAAAAATAACAACAAAAGTTAAGGCAGCCGCGAAAGGGAAGAAAAATTGAAAGAATCGATTGTCAAACATATCTGATGGTCTGTCGATATTCAGCGCGGATAAGAATTTATGAATTTCTTCGATCGCCTTATACTGCGCACATGTGTACGACCCCGTCAAGCATAGCCTGTAGAGCTACAAATGCGTTACTTTTACCGAACACATGATTCACACAAGTTTATCATACGGATTATCTCGGAATAGGTGCGCAAACATTTCACAGATTATTTGGACAATCGTAATGAACATGAATGAAATTGGAGATTTTACCGGAGTGACGGTGAAACATTAACCCTGTATAGCTAGACAATTATTGACAGTGAAATATAAGTTTATAGTACACGTACGAATGATCTATAAATATGCTTTATATTCATTCTAACACCTCCTGAATAAACGCAACATCGAGCGAGTTACAAATGAGAGCTGAATCTACCCCTGCAACCGCGTTGGGCAATTCCACGATCGAACGCATACTTCAACTCTACTAGCATAATCGATAGCAGAAACATTAATCTAGAACCTGTGACTAGTAATACGCGGCAGGATTCTTTGATTTTCAACCAACAGCAGGTACATACCGCGTCACGCGACGATTAGCCACACCGTTATTAAAAGTCACCGTAAACGGCTGCGGTTAACCTTTCACGCGGCAAATAAAACGGCAACGTGCAAGGAAAGCGCTGCATGCGAACGAGAACGTCTGATCGATCGGTTGAGCGTCGTGAAATCGACCTAGCCGACTAGCTGAGTGACTGGTGAGAGAAGTATGCACAGGCACGTCCTCTTCCTCGAGTATCCGACGAAATCCGTGGCGCCTGCTCGCGACACACCGAGCATACGTAGTTGATCAACATTTCACTGGATTATTGTTACATTCTGTTAACGATAATTGGCGTGCAGTCGCAATGCGACCAGACCGTCACTATCGGTCGATTTCACTCATCTTCTGTTACGCGCAATTTTCTGAAATTGCACCGGGAATCGTGGATATTCGAACGTAGACTACGTACTCCGATTCGTACGAGAAGGTGACTCTTTCGAGACTTGCCCTTTCAACCCCAGAACCACTGCTCGACCGACATATCCCTCTACAGAGTCGGCACTCATTTCTCGAGAAGTTGCCCAAAATCCAGCAGATATACGTTCGGAGTCCAGTCGCCTCTGGATGCGTTTCCCTTCATTGAACTTCGTGCGCGGTAGCTATTAACTGTTAGATACCTGGATTCCCGAACCTACACGTGCACGGAACATGTGCAAAACTGTGAACCTCGCAATAATCCGACTATAATTACCCTCCGCCCTAATCCCAGTCCTTTTTATTTTATGATACCCAACTTTCTCCGAAAACGCACGCACCTCTTCAAGGCCTCTAAAAACCATAAAGTACCTCCTTCCCCAAAATTCCGAAAACCCCTTCCAGTTCCACTTCCACCCTCTCAACCACCACTACGATCTCCTACTCCCACTCCTTCAATAGTAATAGTTTACATTTTTCATCATTCGACTCCGAAAAATCAGAATAAACTGAACAGTCCAACCATCCACTTCGAAGCAAAAATAAATAAAGACTACACATAAATACTTTGCAACTCTGAGTAACTTCATTTCACGGGTTCACGACATAACGTCGCGCGAGCTTATCCTTTAAGAACGGTCTAGTCACGGAGGGACTTTCCCCTTTCACCACCTAGCTTCGAGGTGTTTGTCACCTATTCACTTTCCACCGCTGTTTCCTTACCTATGTACCCCTTTGTTCGCCCTTCTTAGAGCCAGTGGGCTTTCATCGAGAGAATTCAGAAGGTTCGTGTGGATCTTGGGACGCGAGTGGAAGGGAATGGGTTGACGAGCTTGAAAGGCAACCGAGGCAGGGGAAATAAAAGAAAAATATCTACAATGACGGAGGAATAGAGATTAGTTTCAATTCTATGTTCCCCTCCTTTACATCTTCTTCTTCATTAATTAAATATTCCGTGCAAGCGGTTTCGTTTCCTTCATTTATCAAATCACGCTGATCTTAATAACAATAATAACACGAAAGCGTTCCGTCAATTTGAAGTCACGCCTTCTCGAAACATCGCGATTGCGCCTTCCGCGGAAAGTAATCACCAGAAAGAGTCGTCAACGGGGCAAAACGGAGGGACAAAGGCCTCCGTTGAAAATCAAACGTCAAACGGAACGTCTCGAAATAATTCCCCTTCCCCGTGTTCCAATGTACCCCTTTATCGCGACCCCTCGACACGCACTCGACACCCTCCGACTTCCGTTTGCAATTCGCTCGCCTATCAGTGTCTCACGCTCGAAGAATATCGCGCGGAAGGGGCTGAAATTCACGAATGAAAGGCCGCTGCCCCGGCGAAAGGGGCAAGAGGGGCGAAAAAAAAGAACGGAAACGAAGCGACGGAACGGTGGTTCGAAGACACTCCCGCGATCAAGGGACCACGAGGATCACGAACGGTGGGCTCTCTTTCGCCCTCTGAAAATCTCGCGCAGCAGCACGCGCTCCTATGCAAGTACGCCCCCTTACTTGCCCTTTTTTTTCTTCCACGACCTTTCCCAGCACTCGGGGCCTTTGCGGCGATCGCACACGCGCACCCGCGTACGTACGTGGCCCGGTATCGTCCGTATCGGGCGTCCCTATCAGCCAATTAGTGGAAATGAGATCGTAGCCGTAGATCAACGACCAGCTTCCTGTGACGCTACGCGCTGACACGTTTCTGCGAGCTCCCCGTCCACCGCGCAAACCAATATATTGAAATAAACGTTTCGAAAAGAGTCGACGCGTCCCGTCGACGACGCGTTTCGTCTTCCGACTTTGGAACAGGTTACGCGTGGACGGTCGGGACGGGCACGCTGGATCCTGGCCCCCCAGCAAGGAACAAAAGGAGCATGGGAGCAGCGAAGAATAATAGGAAGGGGCCGCGAGGCAGTGCGACTGGTCAGTGCCCACAATTGTGGAGACGCCGGGAACCGAATCCCGATGGGCCCGCCGTTCCATTCTTCGTCGGTTCCTCGCGGGGGCCCATCGATCATTCTGGCCATTCCCGTTTCCAAACTCGCGTCGCCGTATCGATGTCCGCGGTCCGTCCAAGGTCCCGAATGTTCATCGAGCCCGCGATCCACGTGTATCGCCCCATCATTTTTCCCCATTGTTTCTATTTCGGAACACCGACGGATCTCTCCCACCAGCGAGGATCCACGATGCGCGCGTTTCGCGTGAAAACGTAGGATCTCGAAATAACCGGCCGCCCGTTTAGATATCCGCCAGGTTCCACGAGCGTTCATCGGGGGCGAAGGTGTTACGTTCGTCGCGGGCGCGGGGTTTAAAGGGACGCTTCTAAAATACACGGCCGGCGTCGTCATTCAACGTTCAGACGAAGAAGCGGATGATAAAAATGGCGAGCGCCAGCGCGACGGCAGAAGCAGGGATCGCGTTGTATTAACAATCCGGTATACGTATGACACTGAATATACCGGACGTAGGCTCGCTCGATTGTATCGTGTACGCGCATTATACCCTGCAGAAGGCATTGTGCCGGGGATACACAGTGCACGTAATATATTCCGGAGTCTAAGAACGACGCTGCACTCTCGTAGCCGTGAATACACGCCGTGGACCACTCTGGAGGCAGTCCACCGCAGCCGGGCGCACCAACCACGTTTACACCGCCCCTGGTGGTTACACGAAACTGGTTATAAAGCAGAGAGAAACGGCCTAACTCGCGTCGCTCGATATGTATGTGCACAGCCAGGTGATTATGAACCTGCTCGATGCGTGTACCCGAAGAATGTACCGTGCGCCGCTTTACCCCCGCGCAACGCTCGTGTACGGGATCTTGTATACACGCTGGTCCGTGCACCTTCTTTGCACCCGCACTCGCGGTCGTACCGTACGAAGGATTCAGGCCTGGTGGATACTGCAGAGTGGGCGGTGCGGAGACACGATTTTTGTCTTTTCACTTCTCTTCTAGGCGGAGATCTGGCTGTTTAGGACGTTGGCATTTTTTGCGGGGGAGCTTCGCTGCTCCGTAGAGCGGTCCGACACGCAATTCTTACGCGCTCTTGAGGGACATTCTATGGCGGAATGAACAGAAGTTGCATTTGTCTATTTCTTCGGGACGTGGTTTAAAACGGACAGTTGTAAAAATTGAAAAGAAATATTTAACCGTTTAGCCTTCGCTTCGTGCAATAATAAGACTACCTCACTTGTTAATTTAATTAAATGTTGTTCTAATTCTACGTTCCGTAAGTTTTGTGAAAAGTTCCAGAGGTAAAGGGATGAATCTTAGGCGACGGGGTGGTACATTTAGGGAGGTGTTCATTCGGGTTGGTTATTAAAGCGAGAGCAGATTACTGCATTTATTTATCCGTCTAAGAACTCTGTTTCTTTTTCTTTTTGTTTGACACAGTTGCAACCGGGCAAACATCACGACATCCTCGTAATGCAGGTACGACGAGCCGCGGAGCGTGCACGTCGACACGGCATGCAGCTGAACGGATTTCTTCGAAGGAGTAATAGTCGACCGACGAACCAACGATAAGGGAAAATTGGAAATTCCAACGGAAGCTTCCCGTTTTTTACGAGCCCTTTTTTACGCTTTGCAAGGAACGTCGCCCGGCTATCGAGTCGACCCCCTCGCGTAAAGTTGTCCTCGATCCATGCACCGTTTTCTAGACGATCTGTTTGCGGAGTTGTAGCGAAGAGGGAAGATACGAAGCTCGAAGTACAGAATGTAAAAACCTCGCTCGCTGTTGTCTCGGATTTTGTAGTTATCTTTAATACGCGAGGTGTGGACGAAGTATTTACGAGAAATGATTTTGGCGACGTGAAGGTACGAAGGTATGCGTTACTACGGTTCGTGGAAAGAAATCGGTGTAATATGCAGCGAGGAAAAATTAATTTGGATAGTTGATAAATGTTGCGTAAACGAATTATTAATAATTATTGTAGTCTAAACTATTCTCGTGTTTGCACTCTTGATTAGTACGTGTCATCGTACGTAAAGGTACGCGCAACAAGCACAACATCTTTTGTTTAATATTATTTGCATAGGTAGCTGAAATTGTGCGAGAATTAAATTGTGGTAGAATTGTGTAAGGATTAAATTTTGATAGAATTGTGACAGAAAATGTGATAGAATAATACTAGGCTTGCTTCTATGATACGGGGAACGGTGATTTTCCTCGCGATCTATCGTCTCACTTTGCTAGCAAAAAAGAAATTTCTTTCCTATGTTTCTTAAGTTATCTCACGATTATTTCACGCGCTGCGGCCTTCAAGCAGTCCAGGGTTTCTAAGGAGCGAAAGTTATACCGACAGGCAGGAATCAATACAGCTATTACCGAGTACTCTCTTTACAGAATTTGTCCCAGGTTTGCACTACCTGGACTGGAACTAAAGTGTAATAACATCTGTTTTCTTAGACCTCTCAATTATCCCTCACAAAGAAGCAGTAATGCATAACATCGTAACTAACGTTTCGCATGCAGTGGTTTTCCTCAACGATACCTACACCCAATTAAGTTCTATTTTAGAACAGACTTACCAGAAAATTGTACACGTCGCAAGTGATTTAATAATCCACGAAAATCTGCATAGTATTCCTTTAATCGCCCCTGGTAATATGTACCGTGTATTATTCTGCTTCTATGTACTATACCGCCGCTATCCTTCATTTTCTAATGTTTCAACTAATAATACCGGGTACAAGTACGATATATGAGTTTCGCGCAGCAGAGATTCCAACGCTAAGCGTCGCAGTGAAAAGGAATTTTGATGTATTGGATCGCCCTCACCTGTTCAACTTTCACACGTGTCTGAACGATCGCCGTACGAAATCGAAACCAGTTTCCCTCCGCGACCAGAGAAGATAGCACATCGGTCCCCCCCGATCGTTTTCTCGGTCTTGAATTCATTCGCAATGCACATTCGCGTGCGAGCCTGACGAACGCGAAGAAACATCTGCGAATTTCCTGATATTCCGTCACACTGACAATTGTTTGCCGTTTGGCGAAATGTTTCGACGTTAACTGATAACGCAACATCGGTTGGAAAATATGTTTTCAACGGGAGTCCCGAACGAATTGAATAATTTAACACGTCTGCGAAGGAATATATTGTTCGATCCGCTGAAACGGCTTCAATAGTTGAAAGACACGGAACGACTTAAAACTGCTTGAAAATTTGTTTAATTGGAAGCTGCTTCAGACAATCGATGCAGTCGTTCAAGCTTGGCTTCGATAGTGTAAAATTCAAATTGCTAGGACACCTCAGACGAGAAACAGTAGATACTATTTTCCCCCTCTGATCTCCCCTCTGCGCGAAATCGTGTTGAATTTAACACGAGCGATCTGGAATTACACGATGGAAGTTCTTAATGAACATTTAATGTATTAGATCTGAACGACGGTTATCAAGGGACCTTACTATTTGCATACTCGGACGATCGAGTAGTCGGTTTAATAATCGTTTAATATCGAGATGCTCAAGAACGTCACTGTCTCTTATCGAGACAGGAGCAGACCGTTCGTGTACCTGCTTTAATGGGAGATCTCAATATTGAAACTATATTCGTAGCCGTTTTGTACTGTCGCTGAAACTCTGGAGGAAACGAAATTACTTGTCATTGAACGTTGAACCTCTCGTTGGAAAAATATTGAATTCGAAAACGGTATCCTGTTGGACATTTCTTTTCAGAATGCCTCGTAACGTCCGCTTGCAAAATTCTAGTCAGATATTTCGCGTTTAGATGAACCTTGAGGCGCGAGAACGTTAGCGGGATGAGCAGTTCTATGAATGACAAGACAGGTTTTGGAAGCAAGTAATGGAAGTAAAAGTAAAATGCTTTTGCTGAAATCGAGCCGAAGTTTGTTCTATTTAATCACTTCGGTACGAAGCAGTCAAACTTCAATATGTAATTCCAGCATTATAATGTAGTAACGTGTAAATTATTTTCCCTTGCTTCCTTATCACGTGACGGTACTACTTATTAACTTACTTGAAATTTACTTAAGCAGCGTAAAACCTTTTATAGGATATGGTGCTTCACGATGTTTATCGCGCGAGCAAACAAAAGAAATGTTACGAACGAAAATTTAATTTCGCTGTTAAAAAGAAGGTACGAACAGCACAGTTAACAATTGTTTTCTGTTAGTGTGACACGCCACAGGCCAAGAGCTTAACAAATTGACCTTGATGACCAATCACCTCACATGGATCGAAACGGCAGACACTGAGGAACTTGATGCATCTGGAGCTGACCATTTAACAGGATGGCGATTTTATTGGTACTGACGTCAGTGGGTTTGTTATCGGCGCTGCATCAATTGTCCTTTTCAAGGATGCTATATTTAGAAATTCTTGTTAACTTATTAACCCCTCGCGAAACGATAGTTACGTGTCGCCAGTTTTCGTAGGCTGAATCGTTGTAAAATATTCAGCCGGGGAGTGGTAATAAATGCTACTTTTACAGGAAATTCGTGGCTAAATGAAAAGGTTATTTTGCGCCTAACGTGGGACGTATTTCATGTTAGAGCCAAGAACCTGATAATTATTCGTGTAATTTGAACAGTCGAAAGTGAAATTTACATCTTATTAACACAGTTACTGGCAACTTATTGCGCACGTGAGCATGACTAGAACCATAATGGAAGTATTGGAATATACCAGGTTTCGATATGTTAATCGCTTTAGTACTATCTGCTGCATCGAATAAAGAATACCTACACTCATCCAACACTATATTAACATCCACGTGTAGTAGACACTCAGAATAATAAACTTTAAATCAAAAAGTGGCCACTAATTTCAGCGAACAGCTGGACCGAATTCAACGTCCAACAATTTAATATTAGAAACTGAAACTATCGATGAGAAGAATAATTACTTGATTGAAAATAAAATTACGAAACTACGACGCCTCGTAATTTTTTAATTACCTTTTAAATACAAAATCGCCGCATTCTCATTTGCAACACAAATTTCATCTCGCGCCGGTATCCCATCGATCCCTTTTACATTAAACTAACGCATCCGTTCGCTGCGTGAACGAATATAACGATACCGTTGTAGAATACCGAGCAATAAATTCCACCTACGACATAATTTTGATAGGCACCGCAACCCCAATTAAATCAGCAATTATTTATGCCCCGCGACCGTCCAGCCGTCGGTGCCTGCGTGCTTTTTGAAATCGATCCGGCGACAATCCCAGAAAATTCGGTATCGTACTCGCGATAATTGTAATTTAGTTCACCGCTGACGCATCGGTTATTCTGCCCGACGTCGCCGCGCCGAGACAAACGTAGTCATGGAAACTGGGAACGTTAATTGAAAATCCGAAAAACACAGGCACGTGACCCATGTTTTCCGCAACGACGAACACAACAACGCTGTAATTCCATTTACGATTGGACCTCGTCTTCATTTCGCATCATTTACGTCACACGTGTTCGGACAAGAAACATGCATGTCCCACGAAAACCTTGCAACGTTATTTTATTATTTCCAGCTTTCTTAACAATGCTGCACGCGTAAAAGTGTAAAGGCAGCGCTGGTTAAGTAAAAGGACTCCCCAGAAATAAGAAAGTAGCAAGAATAAGAAATTTACGATTGGGAAGTCCTATCCCATGAAATTCCATGTTGATCCTGCGCTCAAATGATACATTGGCTTCGACAATCATCCCGGGTCGGATAATAAAAATAGCCAATTCGAAGATAAATTATTGCTTTAATAACTTCTTGTTTGTTGGCAGACCGGTGCTATTTATCAGTCCAGTCATTACACGAAATAACATCGTTTCTACCCGGTAGTTACATCGGAAAATTATCAACGATGCTGCTAACAATTTTCGCCGTAATCGCTACGGCCACTGAAACGTTTTAAATCAAAGTTTCCCGCAAATTGCAGGATTGAGTTACGCCACTGTAATTATTGTACGAAGTCTTCGCCCCCCCCCCCCCTACCCTCACGGCACGTAGACACGAAAATGAAAAAGCACAACACTCGCCGACAAAATTAGACCGTCGCCAAACATTGACCGAAGGATCGTCGACGTTTCAACTGCTGCAATATCGTGGGGAAAAAAAAGTCGCCCAACAAATTTACCTGAGCTCACCTTAAAGGCTGCCGCCCCTACTTCCGCCATCCTTGAATCGAACTTTACCGGGGGCCCATTCTTATCTTAGAAAACCCCTGGGAAAACCCGTGGCCGCTTTCATTCCCCCGATAATTTTCCAAAGTGAACAGTCTCCGTGATGTTTCAACGATTCGTTCCCGATTCGAAGATTCGTCCCCGTTTCGCAACGGGCCGTCGGAGAACCGATGCCCCGTTCTTCGTTACATCGTCGTCACGGCGATCCTTTAATTTCACGAAGGGGCGCGCGCAGATCTGTGTCCCGCCGCGAACTTTGCCCCGCGACTTCGAACCTCGTCGAAACTTCGCAATCGAATCTCTTCCGACGTCCGACCACATCCGAGCACGGCGCACAGGAAGAGAACAATCCGGTGGGTAGACAAACGCCAGACCCGGATTGAGGCGGCATAACGCTAATCGCGTTCCCGAACTAATAACAAGACGTAGCCGACGTCGAGCGAACCGACGAACCGCGTAAAAATTTCAAGCGAAACTGCTCGGCAAGCCGCAGTTTTCGTCGATCAGCCGAGCGTAAGAAAAGACTCGCAGGGCGGGCGTGCCTCTCGCTGGGTTTATTACGGGAATAAATCTCGTCCGCGGCCATCGCCTGGCCTTGATTTCTGGTAAATTCACGGATCAACAGGAATTCCCACGACGGATGAGCGACAGATCGGCGTAACGTTCACGGTGCGAAGCGGTGCCGGGAGCATCGCTACGCGACAGATTCATGGCCCCCGTCGTTAAAAGGCGTCGTGTCGTCGATACGGGAGATTGTGATACGTGATTTCACGGATCGGCGGAAATATTCATTTCGAACGAGACGAGCGCGGGCCGGCCGGCGTATTTCCCTGCGCGTACCTACGTCGACGGCGATAAAACGATTTTTAGAGCGTGAGGAATCATAAAAAAGGTGGCGCGGAAAGGCGTTGCCGAAAGCTTTTAGAGCTCACTGTGACATCGATTCCTCACCCGTTGCCGGTCTCTTTATACCTCGAATGCGTCCCTGTCAATAAAATTGTGAATTGTGTCCTCTGTTTATAAAGTTTGCGAGCGACAGCGGGCTTGTCTCGTCGGGCCGTTCGCGTGAAACGATTATGGCAACCGAATGCACGGCCCGACGCTGGAATAAAGTGGCAAGAATGGCAAGCGCGTGAAACGCGACTTCTATCTTGTACAAGAGTATTTACTTTCCCTTGTTTCGTTCGTAGCTTATTTATTAATGACTGCGAGAAACCTTCCCGAGGAGGGCAAAGCGAGAAGGAAAAGCAATACGCAAGTCCCGCTGTTCTCCTCTCCTGCTACCTTTCTTGCCTTGGACATTCCTTTGACCGTCAATGTTTTATTCAAATATTGACACAATACCACGGCGATGCCGCACGCAAAAATACGGTACGTAAGTCGGGTATATTGGATGTTCCATTTCCCACGAACGTCTGAACTACGTCCCGCGATACTTTCCAGAGGAAGGATCGTAACGGTCCGAAAATATTTGCCGAGCCAATTTTTGCTAAACCGCCTTTAAAATCGACGTATAACCGAATAATAAATAACCTGACGTTGTATCGTAAACTGAAGTTAAGACGAAACTTTCGGACGCGTCCGCTGACAATTTTCGCTAAACCCATAATCCACCCACGATTTACGATATCGTTAAAAAACAATTTATCGATTTCACATGCCGACACTTCGAAACGAAATTCTCGAAAGTTCCGTAAAACTCGAACCGTCCGGAATCTCCGTAGCGCAGAACCAACCTGGGCTCCCTATTGCCCTTTACGCCGCGACAAAACTGTTACCAAAAATTACCGTACGGGATCATCGATCCCTGCCGCGTGTTCGCGTCACGGGAATCGAGATCATTTTGCGCCACGAGTGTGCCAGGAATATCGATCCCGAACGAGACGGCCGACGAAAAATCTGTAATTTGCCATAATTTGGCGAACGGTCCCTCGACCGCGTTGCCCGCCCATAGCCTGCGCCCGTCATATTTCTACCTTCTCTGTCCCGCACAGTGCCTCGAGCTTCATGAATATTAATTCCACGCTCCCGAAAAAATATAATGCAGTAACGCCTTTATCGCTTGGACAGTCGCACCAGCTGGATCGTTGCACTCCACTCGGCCACGCTTCCCTTTTTACCCGTGTTCTCGCGTCCACCTTTCTCGTCCCGATACCTGTCCCCAAACCTTTCTTTTGCCCCCTGTCGCCCGGCAGGAAGCGCATTTTATCAATATTTATGAACGGCCCGAGGTAAGGTCATTCGGAGGACGTTTTTTCCGGGCAAAAATTTTTGGCTGGAACAAGCGGTCGGTTTTTCTTTTTTGGCTCGTCGATCGACGACAGGGCGCACGGTACACGTTCCGCCGGAACGCCGCTTCTAAATTAAAATTTTTTGGTCGGAATGATTTTAAACGAGCATCGTTTTGCTCTTCGCACCGGCGCGACGGTCGAAGCCCCTATGGCATCGGCGATTATTGTCGGATACTTTTCATGTTATTCGACGTTCAATTCAGAATTGATTTGTACACGGTAATTTCATTTTCGACTCGAACGTCCCAGATTTTTGCAACAGACGGATTAGGTACTTTTGTGGGACGCAAAGTTTCCCGAAACCAGCCCTGTGTGAAATCGTCGTGGATCTACGAGTCTTGCCCGCTGAACGTTAACATCGTCCAGAAAAAGGAGCTTGCACATACGCTTCCGCTGTGTTCACTCCCATTTGCCGCGGCGCAAGGAAAACCTGAACGAAACTCGCTATAATTGAATCCTTCTTATAGTATATCCTACAATACTATAGTATCGAGCGAGATATAAAAACTGCTTTGCAAAATGAAAAGGTACTTCGCACTTCTACCCGAGGAAGCTCGAATTACGAACATTTCCCTATCCGATCTCGACAAACCCGACTCGATGCGCCAAGATCGGCAACAGTTAACTCGATTTGCTCCAGAATCGAGCAACGAGGTTCCCCTTGGAGCGGCGAGTCGGCCGAAAGTCAATTCTCGACACGTTCCCCGAAACGAATTCCAGCATCGCGTCAAGAATCACGCCGCTGAATGAAACTGGACATTCGATCGTGGCGAGAAACGTGCACACGTGGACGAGCGTCATTCGTGGCGAAATGCAACAGAGGTCTGCAACCAGTTTGCCGCAAGCGTGAAGGAGTCGGACGCGGCTGTGGCTGAAGGAGATATGCAGAAGTCCGTCGAGCAATATCCAACAATGTCGAGGGAAAAAGGTACGTCGTGAGACGTGAAAATTTCTTCACCGCATTTCCTCCTTGATCGTACGGTTAACTTGCGCCTTCCGCAAAGCGAATTTAAATTAATCTCATGGCGATTAATCGTACGTATATTTCTCCGCGCTTTTACCTAACTCGAATTTTTTCAATACAAATTTCGGCACCCTGGTAAACGTCGTAATGGTATTAAATTTGCGCGTTCATTGAATCAACTGATGTACATATTATGCAGGGTTATTATTAATTGTATCTTTTATATACTTTGCCATTACTCTTTTTACTGACATCCTTTTCTTTCTATTAATTTGACTCTACACGATTCTTTTCATTTTTCTAAACTGACTTTACACATTCTGACTAACCTTTCCCTACCACGTTTGGACTGTATCAACTTTTGCGTAATAAATCCACAGTAATAATAATAATAATAAGATCGCGTGGATGATGTCACAGAATTGTCAGGCATCCAAATTTCGAAGAAAGCCGAACACCACGGGGTGCCGAGTAGCACGAAAATAGTCGTGAACGATGTCACAGGTGTCGTGCGACCGAACGTTCCTGGTCTCGTAGAAATTCGGACTGTATTCTTAGAAACGAGGATAGAAAGTGTATTAATAACGATAACGACAAGCTGAGGTGGAGGATAGCTGTGTGACATATTTATATACTATATACATATATATAGACTCTGAATCATTACGGAAGCAGTAAAACGTTTTGAACAGATTTTGATGCCATTACTTTCGTCACAGATTTCTTCTTCGCATAAAAATATCGGAAAACTAAATACAACAAAAGTCAAATAAGAGATTTGCCTTTTTTGTCGAATCTCAAGATGCATCGAAACGAATCACCTAGCGCAACTGAAAAATAGAAATATCAACGAAGACCGCGGAATCGCAATGAAAGAGAAGTCTAGCTTCGGGTTTCGCTGCGTTCCAACTCGAATCACAAAAATGCTCAGGGTAAATCAATTTAAGCTACAGAAACACGCAGGATCGAGCAAAGTTTGGCCAATTTCCAGAAAAACGTTATTTACCATTTCGACGCAACGACCGGACCGAGCTGAAACATCGTTTCGCGAGATTACTTTTCTTCGTTACAGGGAAAACTTTGGCCATGTTGTTTCCCGAACTTCTCGTTCGTTCTGTCGGTCGAAGAATTTCGGTAACCCGCGAGGTTGGCACTCCGGATCGCGGAAGAAGAAAAAGCTCGGAAAATCTCTAGGAAAGTCTTGTGAAAAGTTATCCGCATTCTTTTGCTCAACTATTCACGAAGATGCGTTCGCGTAAACAGCCTAAAAGCAAAAACGGTGTCTTTTTGTCGCGTTACTCCTTCTTCGTTTATTTCTCTTGAAGAGAACCGTGTACTATTCTCTCGAGTATCAAGATTATCAAGAATGGGACACGTTTTTTCGGACGAGGCCCTGTTTTAAGATATTTCGCAATCGACTGCTTTCAATGTCGAATTTGATATTCAACGGTTAACTTTTTCACTTAACCCCTCCCGTTTTTATTAGAAATACTGATACAGTTTAGTTGGATTCATAATCGCGAGAGGCTCACGCTTTTTCACAAACACTTATGGACATTTAAAAAAGAAAGTAGGCCAATAGGCGAATGTTTTTCTAAGGTTGCTTTACATACTTGCATATTATAATCTGCAATGTACGATACACGTGGAAAAATTTATTTTACTCGTAATCCAACGTATTCAACTTCGTTTATTGTTCAGTGTCCACGAGTAGCGTTGATATATTTATTGCGTGTGCTATAAAAATCTCCAAAATATTGTCAATTCGCCGAACAACGAAACGAAACTGTACCGAATTGTTCCGTTATACGCTTCTTTCCGTTCTCCATACAACCCTTCCTCTCTCACTCTTTTTCTCTCGCAAGATATTGTTCTGCACCATCCGATGAATCGTGATCGTGGCGCCGTTCACGTAACAGAAGAGAATGTTCTTACTTTTTTCGACCGAGCGCCGCAGGATATTTATTTTCAACCTTTAAAGCGGCCCCCTTTTGTCCATTAAATCGACCGTCATATTCTTATAAAAAAATATGTGGACACGATGATGGAACGGTGACTGGGCGGACTCGGTGCACTTACTTGTACATCGCTTGATCGTTCAACGCAGCAAGGAACGATTGTTCTGGTGAAAGTCGTTCGTAAACAATACGTCTATACGTTTTGCAAGATTTATTTTATCTATCATTTTGCCATTCTTTTGTTCAATTTTTTTACGAACCCGAGAAACTACAATCGGAGAATGCTAAGAATAAAAGTATCATACTGATCGTTGAAAGATCTCCAAAGAACTCTTCGTGTCTGTCAGTCGGTTTCGAATCGTTTCATTGTTCAGTGCTGATTGAGGCCGGTCGAGTTCGAAGTACAGATATTTAGGGTAAATTGTATAAATAGGTTGTAGATACGTATCGCGCACAAGAACAGTGCTGTGCTAACATTTCGGGACGAAATCGTGGAACTATTATACTTCCCTGTATCATGAAATATCGAACTTCTCGTTTTAATGCAAGCAACAAAGAATTCATTGATTTATGCGTCACGACTGAGTTGTGCAAATAACTTCTAGCGAACGAGTGGTAGCAACGCAACAATTTTTCCGTTTATTTTAAACCTCAACGCCGCTACGCTTGTTTCCGGCAACGAGCAGAAAATCGCGAGCGCATGTATTGAATTCAATAGAAATTGTTCGGAAAGTATATTCGGGCGATAAAGTCAAACGTTATTAATCATCGTTAAGATATATAGCATTTTAAATTACATATTTAGCGCTAAATGGCTGGATGGCTCGAATTTGATCAATCAAGTTTAACAATTTAAACCATTTTGATTATCACAGGAGGCCACTCCACGGTATCAAACAGATCGAACAATTAATCCCATCGAAATATCACGTTTAACCCGTGTTAAAAATCCATCAGTCCGGTCCATTAATTCTACTGCCGGGCCGTAATCACGGCTACGAATCAATTTTTAGTACCCTGATTAGTCTCATCCATCCATTAACTGTATCTATCCGACGCGTCCCTCCCGCAGAGTGCTACGCGCAACACGACATCCAAAAACAAGTCCCCTACCGAATTCCACGTTGAGGGACCTAAACACCGGTAGACGTAATTTTGAAAAGTCCCATCGCGCGTCGCCTATTAAATAAATCGGGTCAAACGAAACGACAAATGAACAATTTCAATCTTCCTCGCGTACCGCTTTCACTCTGTCAAAATCGTCCTACCGACACATCACTGAACGCCAACACCGAAATTTTATCAACAAACGTATTTCATCTCGTTAATTTCGCGTTATCATTCGCCGTTCGAATTCACGTATTCCGTGCAAGCAGTTAATCGCACAAATCAAACAAATTAGACGAAGAAATCTACGAGGTGCAACGATAATTGCCACCCCGGTGCACGACCCCGCAGGGTCGTTCGATGTTATCTAAAGAAACGAAACAGGGGACGCGTCGGGAGCTAAAAAAAAAAAATGGTTAACACGAGTTTCAGAAGATCCACCGATCCATCGAGGGATTAAGGCAGAAGCGCCCGCGGGCGTAGCAATTTCAATGGTTCCTCGACAAACAATATCAAAATCGCTCTAATAATACGGTTTCGTGCGTTCCGCGCGCAACTTGACGCGAGGCGAAGCAAAGAGAGAAAGGGACGAAAAAAAAAAGAAAGAAAAATGCAGAATCCCCGAGGACGAGCGTCCCAATGCCCCCGTGGTGATTTACGTCTCTTTCTGGTATCGTTATTCGGTGGCACGACGGCACCAACGGTGCACTTCGCAGTCCATTGCCGTGCGGCACGATAAGCCGGTCGGCCATAAAACCGAAATTTCGCAGCCTCCCAAGTATAACGCGGCCATAAATCGCAATCGTAACTCTCCATTACCATTCAATAGGAATGCGGAGGGGTGAAAAAAAAAAAATGGATTGCCGAGGACCGGTGCGACGGCACTGATCTTCGCGGTTCGAGACGAGCAAGCTCTATTTCGCGTAAAATCGAGCGGCCAGAATGTCGTGCCGCGGAGTGTAACCCGACGATAAGCGACGGAACGCGCTTGCTTAGACGAAGAAGATCCGATTGTAACGTCGTGTAACCCGGATATGACGGTTGTCGCGATGCGGAAGAGGCCCAATCCTTACGGGTACCGAGTTGACGTGCTCGATGCCGAAGTACCTGAAGCGCTGAGACCCGGGGATTTGACTGTTCGCGCTGCTACGGCGAAACGAATACGAAGTTGCTCTTTGTTCGAGTTAATTTGGATTTAGCGCGGAAGGAATGTCCGCGGTTCGTGAGTAATTTCATTTCGTTTCCCTCGCGTCGTTTCATGGTAATGCAAGACCAAGTTTCGTCGCTCGGAGGCAATAATTATTGTTCGCTTCGCTCGTATTGTGAACCGTCGGGAACTGTTGATGATCTTTCGTTTTTTTTATTGGCGTGTCCGATGTCAGGGCACTTCAAGAACCGCGAGCCGGGGATTTAATTGTTCGTGCCGGTATGGTGACGTGAAATTGAAGTTGCCCGTACCTCAAATTAACTTCGATTCTTTATGGGCCTGACGCCTTAATAGCGTACGCGCATACGTTTAATTCGTTTCATTCGCATTTTTTCGCAATAACGCCGGTACAAGTTTTGTTGCCTGGAAGATAACTGGTAATTGCACCGCGTACGTTTTAAGCTGCCAAGGGCAAGGTTGTTGTCTCTTACAAACAGAAGACCTAAAAATGTGAAGCAACGCGTTGTTGAATATATTATCGCGTCGCACGGATTTTATATCTGGACAAGTGTTTCACCGTTGCAATCGAAACGGCATTACAATTATCGGAACGAGCACGGAATCGTTGATGGGATAAATGGGTAAAGAGCGCAGATCACGGTGAAAGTAAAACGATCGGGCATCTTTTCAAGTAGCCGCACGATCGTAGATCAAGATGTTTATCGTTTCGCGTTAAAAATCGTGCTCGCGGCCGCGTGAACACGCGTAAATTCACCGTCGCGTCTCGTTACATTTTCCGAGGAATAAATTCGAGAGAATGCGCACTATAAATTCCGGCTCCCGGTCGCAGCTTCCCCCATAAATTCGGAGTATGGCACTGGTTTAGCATGTGCGCGACAGAATACGCGAGGGTAAAGAAGATTTTTATGAAAGAGAACGTCGAAGAATATAAAAGGGCGGATCGGGGATCGCACGTCTACACAGTTGCACCGGTTGCTACCTATGGAGTTTTCCAAATATTTACGCGCAACCATCGTCCTTCCCGATAATATACCGATCGACGAAGTAACTTGGAACGTTCGATACAAATTTTCTTCGCGTAACCCCGTAGTCGTACGCATTTTAGATTTGTTTCCTTTCCCCGTAAGTGCGTCACAACGACTGCGTTGAACTTTTTCGACAAAACTGATCTGTTTGAAAGAACGAGCAACCCCGGACGATTTCGCTGATTTGCAAACGTTACAAAGAAACCATCGAATAGCGTAAGCCGATAATTAATGAAATTTCAGGTCTATATATCTAAGAGATTCAACGAAAGACTAACACGTAATCTCGCGTACTGCTGACTCCCTTTCAAAAAATTGATGTACGACAAAAATGACACTATCGGCGATTACCTCACTCATTTAAACAAAACGATAGCTTCCAGTTGATATCTGAATGATCCATCCCGTGAAACCTAATTTAGCGCCTCGAAAACGCTTACTCCAATATCGGCTGTTAAATAAAAATTTGACTCGAACGTTCTTTCCCTGAACCGCCGCCCCAATCCCCTCACCCCGTCGCCGCGACTTCAATTCGTTCAAGGAAACTTTTTACAGTCGAATCGCTGATTTTTTTGCCGCGGTCGAACCGGTCCGCTTTAAACGCGTCGAGTAGCTGCGTCAGGGATGCCTTTGGAATGGGCGAGACCGAATTTAACCGCAGCAAAGGACAGGTAAAAGAGTTACATGGAAAGAGCCCAGCAACGTTCGCAAGATAACCGGTACATCGGAGCACGGAACCTATAGGTATATAATGCCGAGACCATAAACGTATTTTTTTATTCCTTTTCCGTGAGAGTAACGCTTCTTGGTCCCGTTATGTCGGCGATCTGCCAAGGGAAGGTCCAAAGAGAACCGACCAGCAGCATCTTACGGAATGCTCGAATCTTTCAGAAGCACCAAGCCGCGTCCGAAATGACTTTAAAATTAACCGCATCGTAATATCCTCTCAATAGAATCCGCTTGGACGTATCGTTCGGACGGGAAAAAACGACGAAACGGAGCAAAAGGTTTGCTGGCGATGTCGGACAAGAGGCGCAGAATTGATAATTTCGATCGTCGACTGTTTGCAGGCAGCGAATAATGTCAACTTCCGGGGATCATCAGTCGTTTAATATTTATTGCGAACATGGGCCGACACTGTGTCGCGGTAGACCCTGCTCGATTTCCCTTTAAAAGCCCAAGAGTACGAAGACGATTGATTTAATTGTATATTCCAAATATTGGTGATCCACTGAAGTGGACAATAATATCAACCGTCGGTCGACACGCGAATTTTATTTCGAGCCGTATTGAAGCCACTAGAATATCGCTCGTATTAAACGTAAAACGAATGACGCGCATGGGGAACACCTATTTACATCTTTATCGGAAGCCTGCTAGAAGCTACAGGCTTCCACGTTCAGAAGTCGAAAAACGAGAAAGGTGGAATCAGCATAATGTACTTACATTCCGCTGCGCTCCGAAAGCAGTGAAAAACAGTTACCCTGCCGCTACATATTTCTTACACTGCCTCCAACATTGTAGAAAATGCATCGAAACGCGGAGAACCAGGGGAGTCAGGGAAGAGAATCGCCGCATCGGCCGTGCGAAGTGCACGATGCTGAAACGCGGTGAATATGATCGGTGAAAGTTCATCCAAGTTAATCTGGAGGATGTCACGGTGGAAGATTGGCGTTTTCAGTCAGCTAGGATCGCAGCCCGAGACAGGTCGTAGTCGGTCCGCTGAATGCGGAAGGAATAGCACAACCGAGCGGTCTCCTCCGTTGGAAGCCGCGTGTTGTTCAACGTTGCGACACGACGACGCAATTGGGTCAAAGTGGTGCAGTCACGAAGGTGGCCGGCCGGGGTTTCAACGACACTGCAGTAATCGTGTGCATATAACCGTGCACCAGGACCGCCATGAGAATAGTTGCAGCTGAAGGGCTGTTCCAGAAACGGTGCCACGAACAAAGGAACCACGTGCACGCTCGCTGCGCTTCTGCGCACGTGTCGCATGACCTCTCTACTTCTCGCTTTTTCACTTTTATTCGTACCCGCTGCCTTTCATGCCCCCTATAGTTGGCATTGCAGTGGAAGTCGATTTTTTTGGAAATTTTCGAATGGAAAATTTTGATCAATGCCCGATTTACCGAACTCCGGTTGCTACGTCGACGATTTCACTAGTTACGCGTAGGTATAAGGGTAGGTATACTAGTTATAGGTAGGTAATGGGTGATTTCGCAGTAACGATTGGTGATTAACAACGAACTATCTTCAGCAGCGTTCGACGATTAACCGTTAATACTCAATAACTGCTAACTGACAACTGACTTCGTGAATCGGACTAAGTCAATCGCGATTTTTCTGACGATTCATTTTTCCAATCGGAAGCATTAGTCGATTGATGGCTTAAACCGGCGCTTACTGTGTAAAAGATGTGCCGTTTGCCATAGATCTTATTCGGATTATATTTGTAAAAGGAAAACATGACAGATTTCAAGAGCACCCTAATAATCTATGCCAATCCCTCAACAGCGCAAAGATCTAGTGGATGAAATCAATGAACCCCCATTATACGCACGAACGACCCAGTTATCCGAACTGTCTCGACCCCCTATGAGTTCGATTAAATAGAGGTCCACTGCAGAATCCCTTTCCTCGTTTCACTACCGTCTGTGTCTCCTTCTATTGTTCGCTCGCCGGCTGTTTGTGCCTGTTTCTGGTCGCGCCAGATGGACACGCGTGCCCGAAGCCGTCTCTTCGCACAGTTTACACAAAGCACGCGTGCAAAATTAGCTGAATGAAGCGCGTTAGCGTGTCAAAGCAAAGCACCGCAAAGGTGTCACGTCCACAAAGCTATCTGGACACGATCGTAAAACCGCTCTCTCGCAACTCGCAACCGACCTGGACCTTTCATGAGCTCGCTTCCAGTGGCCGCTGTCAAAATGATCACGACACTCTGTAACAAGCGCGAGACCAACGAGTTCTACGATGACAATGGGCAACGTAGAGACCTTGAAGGTCCGCAGACACCGAGGAACTAGGTTGTGAACGATCCAAACTTGTTCTTGGAACAACGCGCATAGTTGCGGGAGGTTGCATAAAACGTTAGTCGAGTATACACGGTTAAACGTGGACGCCCAAAGTAATCGGTATACAATGTCTGCGAAATAAAAAATGTAGCGTTACTCTTTTCTGTTAGCTCCACATACTAACCTATCATTTACCGATGCTAGAGATGAATACGTTTCGCCGTTCATCGGACAGCATTTGCATGAATGCTTACACAAATAAAATAAATGTGCCTCGATCTACCCTGTACCTTGGGTGGACCACATTTCTTTTATAAACGCCCGGTATAGATGAAAGAAAAACAAACGGCATGTACGAACACCTATTGGCATTGGTGAACGTACTGGGAGAATTATAAATGAAATAATAGAGCGGGGAACCCTCATTGCGTTCAAGAAGAAGTTTGTACATGTTTTATGAGAACAAAACTTCCCCTGGAGAAAGAAACGAACGCTTGCGGGATGATAAATTGGAATGGAAACCTGTTTACACTTAATGGCCTCCTCCTGGCGTATTGCACGAGCAAAGAAATCGAAGGTTCTGCTACCTTTTGTTCTCCCGGTACGGTTTCACAGTAATCTGCGTATATTTCAGGAATATCTAATGAAAAGCCTTTAACGATCGCAACACGTTTTCCTACTTCATATTACACCGCTCGATCTTTTACGGATACCGTTGCTACTTTAGTTCTGTCCTTACCGGCACAAAATTCCTAAAACCTGACCCCGTCTTCCAAAAGTACTGGCCGCTCCATTTTTCATGCGCTCCTTTCTTCGAGTTGCTAGTTTTAAGCGTCAAGCTTTCTCAGCTCCCTTTTCTTCTGTTAAGCCAAGTACCGTTGTTTCTTCCGGAGCAAAAATTCTACTGCAATAAAACTGAAGAGCTTGCCACTACAAGCCTGATTTTACTTCCCCCTTATTCCTCCTGGTATTTCTAATTTTTTCGGTTATTCATTTTCTTCGACCGTTTAGCAAACTCTGCGTTACGTAGTTCCTGCCTGTACCAATATCGCAAATGCGATAAGCACCTTCCACGACTTCGGTAATGCGTACACATTCGCATACGTGCAGTACCGCAACGAAAATTTCAACGAAAGCAAATCGAACTTATCTATCCGTACAAAAAATTCTGACCCGCAATGTCAGGAAAAATTTTATAGCGATGTAATAAAAGATACATTTAACAGCAATGTCCCGGTACTCTATCGCAGCACAATTCACATACACAGTTCTCGCATTCTACAATACTTCCTCCCGTTCAAAAGCAACATTTCCGAGCCTCTTTTTTTCTCAAAATTCGACCACTTCAATTACACCCGTCGTACCGTAATTTCACCCCACACGAAACGTCCCAGCCCCTGCGATATAACTAAAACGGACGATTGCTCGAATAACCGGCCTAACTTACAATTCCTCCCACGTAGCGCAGCGAAAAATCGCCTTCAACCATAATCGTGCAGCATCAATTACACGGCATCGTTCGCGATACACCCAACCCGCCAGCGCCGATATTAATTACCGGCACCGTCCACACCCAGCCAACAGTAACAATCACCGAAAGGTAATCGGTGGCGAACGTACAAAGCCACAGATATCCACGGCGTCGAGCGCTCGCCGATACGTGCCGCTCGAGTATACGCAAAGCACGCTCGCCCGTACAAATGAATGAAACACGTGAACGTGCCCGGTCGCGGCACCACAAACGCCGCGCAGCTACATACGCAAACGCATTTTACTCGGGACCAGCAACACCGGCAGCAGAGCAAAACGACATCCACCCGAGAATCCCATAAGATCCCCCGGCCATTAATGAATATAGTTACGCTCGCGGAATTTATGTTCTCCTTCCTCTGTCCCGTTCCCCCGCTGTCGTAATACGCCGCGCGTACATCTCCCCGCCGGCTGGGGTGCTTAATAACATCGATTTACAATAGTTAGCCGGTCGGGCGACTTTGAGAAGCGTGCAACCGGTGCCACGATATCGACGAACGACCGATCATCGATTTTGAGGAACAACTCGGCCGGGTGTGAGGCACGGCAAAAGCTACGAGCTCGAGCTCGATGCCGGGCAACCGATGCAGTCACGCTTTTCGCCCCGTTTTTTCCTACCCACCCACTAATAATTCACCGTCCGTCTGTTCTACTGATTCGGTGTATGTAATTTCACCGGTCGTCTCGCGACGACGCAGGAACCTCGTCGCGATACCGGTGACGTGATTTCGCAGAAAGTTTCGGGACGGGTAGGTCGGTTTAATGGAGCGCCGATTGGAAGTTAATCTAATCGTATTCCCCCGGGGACCGAGAAGTAATGATACCTACCTCGAAGGTGATTTCGGTATGGATTTGGATGGAAGTTGGAGCGCTTTGGAAGCGCAACGTGTTCTGTACATGCAACGAAGATTAGACCGCTTTAATTTGCACTTTTGTTAAACGCGAAGAGATTTGCGACGCGATTTTCGTTGTTTGAATAAACGTGCGAGAACTTTGAAGCCCTTCTTAAAAATCATCGCCGCGTTGACACGCATATTTCTCTCCACGTTAAGTTCGAATAAGTATGTATAATATTTGCGCTACTCGCTCCTCGCTGTAACTTCCAGCGATTGTTCTGCGAATGACACTAGCGCAGACATAATAACAACGTTCCGCGATAGTGTTCGAGACGTTCGTATCAAACGTTCCCATTGGAGTAGTTTCGCGACGGGGTAACGAGTTCAACAATTTTTATGCACAAATTAGGCGAACGTGTCGCGTCGTGCCGGACATCATAAATATTAATACGAACGAAGAAAAACGCATCCCTGCCCAGCCGTTTCAACACGATTTCCACTCAGATATACAAATATATTTCCGCCTGAGCGTATTATACCGCGAAAGGGGCATTAAAGGACAGAGCGTGCAAAGGGGAAACCTGTCTCCCAGGCGGAAAATTTCTGCGCTCTCGGGAATCCTGGATGCAGTAAGTGGCTGCATTAAACGACAATCCTGTCTGACGGTGAGAAAAATTTCTGCCTAACCCGAGAGGGGTTCCGTTACAGATGGATCTCCGCGTATTACCATTGAACCGGTCGCGCCATATTTTTCCGCCAACGTGGAACATTTGTTTAAACACCAACCGCGCCGTTCTCCTTCGAACAATTCATCTCTGTCACTTATCGAGGGACCGTGAGCGATAGGTGACGAAAGCGTTCGATACTCTTGTCGCAAGTCGCGTTAACAGCTTTGTACGGACTTTGAACAGAACCTTACTTAGAACGATATCGTTCGGTTTACGTGTGCAATTATTTGAATATTTTAATTT
This sequence comes from Nomada fucata, assembly GCA_948146005.1. Lineage (NCBI taxonomy): Eukaryota > Metazoa > Arthropoda > Insecta > Hymenoptera > Apidae > Nomada > Nomada fucata. Next base: position 6,599,072 of record OX411275.1, on the reverse strand, counting down.
AACGTGGTAAACAGTATTATTATACCAGTATTTCCGTGCGATTCATTTTGTTTTTATAGATTGCATAAGACTTTGACGAGTTTGGATGCATCTTACTCGAGAGGAATATCTGTTAATAAAATTAATTCGTTTACCTTCCGTAAACTTGTACTCGAACGATGCACGACTATTGACACGACGCAAAGAGTTCAGAAATCGCGACACCGCGCGACTCTAAATATGCAATTATCGCGGCGTGTCGCGTCTCTTCCAATGGCAATAATGTCATGCTCGTTTAACGGGAACGTATTCGACTCCACCTATGCGGTATATCGGTCGATTCCTACCGTTTAATTCGAACGTGCAACGCGACGCATCGTCGCGTTGCCTGCCGCGTATCGTTATATCGCAAATGAAACCACGAGAAACGAAGCGACGGAACAACGCCTGGTTTTTAAGCAATCAAACGCATCGTTAGCGACGGGCAAGAAAAACCAACGAATTATGACCACGCGGTAGATCGGGCATGCGGCGCCGTGGGGCCGCTACCCCGATAGAACATTAATTCGCCCTCGCTCTCGATCCGTCTCGATAAACGATAATTTAAGAGGAACGTGGTCGTTCCGGAGCGAGAAAGATCAAACTCACCCTGTGAGGCGCCCGTAGAAGTCGATGCACCGCTGCGAGCTGGTTAATTAGTGGCAAGGTCGCGCTGAAGGTGTGCACCGGTGGCCTAGGTGGCTCCGGATAGGAGCTCGCATAGGCGAACGGGTCGACGTCATTCAGGTACTGCACTCGACACGTCAGAGACATTTCGCGAGCCCTCTGTTCCTCGACCGTAACGGCCGATTGTTGTCCGATACGGCCTTTCTTTTATCTCCGCGATCCAAAGAAGGCAACACACAGGCCTGTCTCGCGTCGCGAGGTACTCCTTTCTTCCTTTCCTTGTCCCGCACGTACGTGGTGCCGCCTCCGATTTTCCTCTGTCCCTGTCTCACCGGACCGCACGACCGCTTTACGCGAACGCACGAACCAGTTCGTCGTACCGCCGATTTATTTTCATTCGAGTCGGCTACAGAGCAACCGAGAAAACGAATCTTGCTCTCGTTCTGCCCCTACGTCCTTCTCGCTCTCACTGTCTCTCTATCTATCTCTCTATCTCTATCTCTCCGTTTTTCGTTTTTCCTATCTTTCTTTCTCTATCTCCTTGCCTGTCACCGTCGTTCGCACCGACCCGCCGTTCCGTTTCCCCCCGTGTCGCTCCGTCTTCCACCTTCACGTTCCATTCGTGTCTACCGACTCCACGACGAAACAGAGGCTCACGTGAATACCTTGATCGCGGTGAACCGATACTCTCTTTCTCTGCTCGACCGCTTCTCGACCGTTTCTCGTCCCCTCGTTTATTTTATGGGGGATCGGAGAAAGAGTGTCGCACCGGGAGTCGACCGTGGAAAGCTGCCGATTTATTTTCGTCAGGGCGAAGACGAAAATTCGTGACGGTGAAAGAAAACGACGCTATTCTGTCTTCGTCGCTTTTCACGCTCTTCCATCGAACGGTTCGGTGCTGTATGCGTGTATCTGGAAATTGTTTCTGGTTTTATTTTTGTTTCATAGGTAACGTGAAAATCGTTCGAGGTTGAAATGGAAATATTGAATACTTTTTTTTTGTTTGTTTTTGTTCTGTAACGGTATACGGGAGAGAACGTACACGCGTGTTTATTAAGCGGCGATAGCTTCGCACTGTTTGTACGTGTGAAAGTGACAATGTCGGAACTGTAACAACCTTTTGACTCCGGCCGACCAGGTGAACAAGAGAGACCGCGTCGTTTTAAGACGGTCGATGACCTTTAGATTTTCCTTTCACTCGTCTGTGTCGGCTTGTCGGCCGAAAGTAAAAAGAACGGAAGGGGTAATTTTCATTTATCTCCAAGGTTGCAAGTGCAAATGACACACCGCGTGCCGTTTTATCCCGCTCTACAAATCGTATTGCGAAACGGCCGTTTGATGAAAATGATCTTTGCAGGACCGAGTAAATGACATTGATCTTCCTCGTAACATGCGATTGGAGCGTGAAAAGAAGCTCGTCATATATACACACGTAAGAGTTTTCGCAGGCATAGTACAAAATCGAGTAAATGTGAATAAATACGCGAGGTCGAACTAAAATACACAGGCCGACTGAAAATTAATCAGCTGCTATGTTACTCGGCCTACATCTCACGAGTATATCGGAAAAAATGTTTCGGGCAAATGTTCGCTGCCGAAGTACTCCAAAAATACATCGCGTTGAAACAAAAGTGGAGTCCTATATTGTTTTCTAATGGTCAAACTTTTTCATTCGAATAAAACTGACAGAAATCGATGCAACGCTACAAATAGATCCACCGAAACAGTTCGATTTTACTCCGATTCGCGAGGTGCTGTTACGTTATACCAATTGAATTACGTTGCAGCCACCGAAACAAAACAGTATTACCTTAACTAAATGTATCGTTCCCTATGTTCAAAGACTAGCCACAAAAGGCGTTCAAACTATTGAAAGACAGTAGAACTCCGCTATCTTGCAAACAGCATTTACATTTTACGCTTTACATCTTCGGTGAAACTATTCTTCGCCAATTCGTGCGACCCGAAAATTCTACCAACCGTCGATGCATCGCGTCCAAACTACCTTTCATTGAACGACGGACAAAGGGATTAATCCTTTGTGCCCCCGCACGCATGATGCGAAACCTCTACACGGTGTTCGAACCTCGAGAATAAAATGCGCCCGCGGTGAGGACAATACTGATTCCGGCGTTTCCGTGTCCGACGTCCGCACCGTTGCTCCAATTAGGAAGGGAACCGCGAGAAAACCGGCACCCGGCTGGAATTAATTTACCAGGTGTCAATTATCCACGCATGCCAGCCCGTCTTGTCATCCTCTCTTATTCGCATTGTTCTTACCCGTTGCATGGGCTAGCTCTTCTGCGAACCGGCATGGCACAACGGAGCACACGGCGGGCGGAGAAAAAGGGGAAGAAAGATGGAGATACGGAGAGAAATACCGAATAAGCGAGAGAGAGGGGAGAACAGCGGTAGACGGAGAGGGCGAAGCGGCGGAAAGGTAAAGAGAACGAGGGGAAAACGGTGAAGAGGAAGACGGAAAATGAGGGGGGGAAGGGAGATAGAAGGGAAAACGAGTCTGCGCCATGCCACGAATGTAATCGTGCGCCTGTAGTCGGCGAAAGATTCACGATCAGGATGCGATCGTAACGTAAGATCGTGCCCGAGAGGATTTCCAAACTCGTCTGAATCAACAAACCCGCCGTGGACCGAGGTTTCCACGCGGACGCGGCGTTCGCGAAAACACGACCGGTGCCAACGTTTCGGTATTCCTCGCGACGCGTTATGTCGGCACGGGAAGAATTCGCACTGGCGTGCTCGCTTTCGCCGGATCGTTTTATATGCAACGCGACTTTTCGTTAGAAATACAAATTATCGTCGGATTCGGATTCCCGGAATGCCCGAAGAAGTTCGCGCCGCCTCCGGGAAGCGTTCCAAGAGGTAAACAATACGAGCCCGATCGGAGTACGTATCTTACGAGTACATAATCTGAGTGAAGCGTGGCCGACGATAAAATTTGCGACGCGCGGATATTCGTGACGATACGGTGCCTTCCTGCACGCCCTATCGCCCTATCGGACGAGTTGAAAAGATTCACGTACCGCGTTCGAGAGATTTTCTATACAGAAATTTTCTCCGCCGATGAATCACCGTGGACAACTGACAGACGGATCCGTACAGAATTTTACGTAGACGAGAATGACATCACAGGAAACGCGGTGACGCCGAAGGTGAGCAGTCCGAAACAAAAAAATGAGCGGGCAGCCCCGTAAACCGGACCTGCTGTTCCGTCCGATATAACTAACCTAACCTCCAAAATAAATAACACGATACGACGGCCACGGTAGGCTATTTAAACTTCTCACAACAGTCGACTAACCATGACACGATCGATTCGAGCATCCCTGTGGAGCATTAAGGATTTTCCCTTTACCGTACCGAAGTGCAACACTTGCAGCCGACTGACAGTTCCTCCGATGTCACTTCCAAACGTACACCCAATCGGTAGATCAAGTTTCACGTTACCTGTTACACGGACCGGTCAATTCTTCGTCGGCATCGCTCGACCGAATCGACCACGTTTCAGACGTTGCTTGCACGGATTTCTCCTGCGGCCGTGAGTCGGGAGAATAGAGAACGAAAGTATAAAACAGTAAACGAATCGGAGTCTGCGCGACAAAAACTCGGCCGAGTAAGCGCGAACGACACGCGCGCTTCCCGCGCACGGAAACGCGCGTCACCTTTGTCCGCGTCCACGTACGACACTCGCCAGGACGCACATTAATTGACGGTGCGTGAACGAGGTTAACGCGTAATCGTTAAACTGGTAACGAGGGAAAGATGGAGGAGTGCGAAAAAATGGAGAACAAACGATATACCTTACCTCGCGAGCGGCCGCCGCGACACTGAACGCCGCGGACACCTGTCGCCACTAAGGCGACAGTGGCGCCGTCAGACGGTCAACCCCCTCCCTATTCCGTTTGCTGTACAAAGAGCACCCCAGAACGACACCGTGTATATATATAGAAAGCAATATTTGCAGTCTTTATTAACAGAATTACTGTTTACCGTCCCTGTCAATGAAATGATGCCTTGGAAACGGTGCGACCATTGTACGACGGTTGCAATCGTAGCAGATTGTAGTACGAGAAAGATGGGTATATTGAAAATTGTATTTTAAAAGGGGTAAGTATAAAAAATATGGGTACATATCGTAAATGTCGTAGAAGTGTTCAGTTTTGTAACGTATGGCAATGTTTCTTTGCATACGATTTGAATATAATCATTTGTCGGCGAATAATTGTTCAAGAGTTATTCTTAGAGTAATAGAGTAATTAGTGAAACATTAGTGTTAGATGTTTCAAAATAATTGTACCCGTGCTCACATATGGAAATAATAAGCCGCGGCAGGATTGCATTAGATTATTCAAACTTTTCAATTTTCATTTCCATATGTAATCGAAACAAAACGCGACAATCAATATATCTCTTGCCGGATCCTTATTTCGCTGTTTTCAAGCACTATTTCGCTCATAATTCTTATGTCATTCTTCACATAGCCCAGTAATTAATGGGTCTGCACAGTCTACGCGCACGATACACCTCCAACCGTATTCCCCGGAATTATTTTTACCGGCACGTTCGTCTTAAGAACATATAAAAAGAGAAAAACACGCGTTACAGAACGAGCAAATTTGAGTCTGGAAAAGAATTGAAAAACAGGACGCGCGCCCCCTTCCACGTACAACTACGTCCTGAACAAACCAACGAACGCGCGTCCACGCCGAGGACGAACTCGTTTCGTGACCGACCAAGAGCCAGCAATATTGTCGTCGAACAAACTTTACCCAGCCGGTCAGGATGACCTGTTTTCTCTTAAACCCGTTCGAGTCACATCTATTCGTCTCCCCTTTTTGATTTTCCGCGAAGATAGCCAGCCGCGGCACGGTTCCTCGGGTGGCTAGCCGCTTCCAAGGGTGAAGGTTCTACGAGATGGACAGTACACACAACAGGGTTGCGAGAGGGAAACAGCAAGCATCGCGTGCGATGTAAGGACCCAAACGAAACGACGGGGATGGTAATTGTGCGGTGAAAAAATAATCAGCTGGCGCAGCACGTAGAACGTAACCGTAAGTACTGCTGCGCTCATTGTTGTACCGCTACTACGCTACTACGCGACCCCACGAGGGTGCGGAGCGTACACGAGGAGCTGCTGCTCCAATGGAAACGTGACGAGTGGTAGCCCCTAAAGTGCGCCGTGAAAATATGAGTGACACGTCGACGGCTGGGAACGGAGGAGACAATGAATTCGTCGTCGATATCATTGTCGCTGTCAAGTCGATCCCTTCTTTCATCGTAGTTTTTGGTAACCCGTGTTTAGAAACAGCTTCGATTTGCATACTCGCCGGCGCATCAATGTCAGATCTTATCAAATTTAGCAGAAAAGAATAAATACGTGTATGCATATAATTCCCCTGTACCGTTCGATTCATTTACACAAGTCGAATCACCATCGTGTCTATCATTTACTCCAATCAACGGAATGTGATCGAAGCTGTCGCGTATTTTTTTCATTATTCATGAAAATCTGCGCTAACATTTTTCAACAGTTGGCGTGCCTTCATAAAATTGCCGTCGTGTAATTGAGAATTCGGTCCGTGCCGTGGCGCACGGGAAAAATTGCAGAGGGGTGGTGACTCTAGAAAACCCCTTTGTTGCTAGCACTTTGCGTGCAAAACGGAAAAAAAGAGAAAAGGGAGTCTGGCGCAAAGGAGGGTCTCTCCTCGCACATCCCTCATGAGAAACAATAATGTCGCGCGCACCACCACTCCTCCTGGACGTCGCCTACCCTCTTCTCAGCTTTGTTCGCCTGGCTTTTTTTCGAGTAGGCGGCCCTCTATCCACGGCCACCTACACACTATTTTCTTTCAGCTACTGATCGTGAAAAGAATTGCACGCGAATGGCGAGCGCAAAGAAGTGCGTCACTGGGAAGCCGTGGAAGAAATGAAAGAATTGGAAGTTTTGTTGCTTGTCTCGCGTTCCCTGTCTCTTCCGCCCTTTCGCGCAGAACAGTGAAGTAATGAAACTCCGCGCAATTCTGTATTGTTCCTTATACATTTCAAGTAATGATAGATCAGAATTGTACGTTATAATGGGTCGCGTTAAATATTTATCAATTATGCAGTTGATGTGAAACATGCGTAACTACCCTTCACCAAAATAGTCTGCATTCGCTTGTTGCATTTGAAAACAAGTTTGGAGATATCTGATCTAAACATTTCCGAGTTCGAGAATGTAGAATCTTTGGTCAACTTTTTGTAGAATCAAACTGGTTCTTGATATGTTAATTAGAAGGCAAAATAAGCTTGTTCGGCAGAGATGCCTGGCGTGTTAAGCTAGTGGCAGAAGCAACTATCACGGAAAAGATGCAATATAATTAATTCTACTGGAAGCAGATACGCAACGCCATTTTATTTTGTCACGCATGAAGTAATGATATTATTTAAAACACACCTTGTCGGATAAGTAAAATATGAAAAATATGAATACCGTTTCAATAATAAAACGTGAACAACAATCGCATTAGTTCAGCTAGCCGGATTGGTAACGGTTATTGGCAATAATAAAGTAATGACTGATTCGCTGTTCGACGCTTGAAGGAGTGACAGTGGTAAAATGATAGAACACACTTACCGGAATGTAGCCGTCGGGTTGAGGTCTCTCGTTGTCCCTGAAGAAAATTGCTTAATTACAATCAAGCATCCACGAGTTTTGGAATTCACGTTCGATTACTGACATGAAACGTACCGATGCCGTCGTTGTATCACCGGCGTCTGCGGAGTGCTGTCATGAATGATCACTTGAGTGGCATCGATTTCCTCGCATTCCGAACTCTCTTCTTCTGAATCTGCATTAACAACGACACGACTATTAATTGTTAACAGGGCAAGCTAGATTGGCTTGATAAAAAACCGTTCGTCCATTTGATTTATCAGAATTTATCATTGCATATCATTTAACTAGTCCCGCAGTATTACTATTCTTGTCTACGTACACAAATTTCGTATTAAAACAGGAGAGTATTAAAGATTGAAAAATATAATAAAAAGGTCGTTCAAATGATTTTCGATTGCCAATTCAACAAACGTCCTCCTTCGAACATCCTGCACATTTAATCGCCGCAAGTTCCATTCGATTTTTCGCGTACACACGCGCCCAGCAATTATTTCTCCTTTCATCGTGGGAACTAGAATCGCCAAAATCTGCTCCTACGAACTGCACCATGATCCGATCAGCTCCCCTTTCTAATGTACATACGTGGGTACGTGTGCCCACGATTCACCACCCATCCATTCAGCATACCACAATTCCCAAAAGGGACGATACCATTGATTCCCTTCAAAGGGACACAATGTTCTCCCGTTAACAGGCACGCTTCCCAACGATTCTAAAACCCGATGCCGGCCATGCTCGATACACAACCAGTAATTCGAGCAGGCGAGCGATTGCGCCTATCGACGATCAATTATGAATCGCGTTCAATCCACTTTTTACTTACCCTCGTCGATACGTTCGCGTTTATGGATTCGCGACAGAACAGGACTTGGACACAGGATAGACGTGTCGCCCAGCAGGTCGTCGATGTCGGTGTGCTCGCTGATGAACAACGGTAACGTGGAGGGTCGCTTCCTTGGTGACGATCTTCGGGGTGTTGGATGCACGTTGTCGTAAGGCGAGTCGCGTCCACCATAATTGTCCGGCGGATCCGGTGGGCTCTCCACCTGCAAAGCGCACGGGCTTGCTTGTAACGAAATAAAGGGCAATCTAATTCGTAAGGTGCCTTCGGTACGTTCGTCGATGGTTTCCAGTCGGGACGTGGATTTTATTTCAATCGATTTGGTGGGCTTTTTTTTACATGCTTTTCTTGGGATTTAACGCGGCTGTAGAAAATATTTGTGGCTGACTGCTATAGCAGTATAAGCAATATCAGTATAAGCTTATAAGCAACGAGTTTTCTTTATAGTATTATTATTGATGATTTTATGGCAAAGTTGGGACGAGCTTGTACGGTGTCAGGAGTTTGTGGAATACGGAATATTCATCGAAAGAAAACGAGAAACAAATGGGAAGGATTGGGAATAAAAAGTAGATAGAGGTGCAGGAGTTGGCGTGGCGAGGTTTGTCGGTATTTTATTAAATAAAGCATAATTTAATATTCGCTCAGCGATGAAGTAAGCTGCATCTAAACGAGATTGTTGTGTACGACGAAAGATTGTCTGCAAGGTGATTATTGGTCCTAAATCTTTAATCTCCGTACATACTACGCCCACATCAAATTGGACGATTAAAAGTAGAAACAGGGCAAACAATTTTCTGTGCCCTTATACAAAAATGCAAGAAGAGAGTTGGCCAATCGTTCGCCAACTTTCCATCCCCACCGTCCGTCCACTATTTATTAATCAAAAGTCAAAGGGCCATTCGTAAGAACACCTTTATTTTCCCGTCGACGGAAAGCACGCGAGGTTAAAGATTTACGACGTCGCGTACCACCGGTAAAGGTATCGTCTCGTCAGTTAGGGGCCGTTAAATGAATAATGCACGATATATGATCACTTTACCCCTTCGGGACTGGCCCGATCCCCGAGTGGCTCGTCGGGCGGAGGTGGCGGAAACTCGATAGGGAATCTAGAGAGGCTTCTCTTCGCATATATCTCAAGTTCAGGGTTAACGCCAATATCGATTTTCTCGAACGACTCGGACGAGTCGGATGTGCTGTTCGACGATTCCACAGGAATCGCGACGACGCCGTCAGGAACGTTCGACGTGCTGTCCATCCACCAAGCTTTCTCGCCCGATGCAACGTGTTTCACTTTATTCAACGGCCTGTCGTACGTCTGACAGTCGTCCACCTCGTCGTTGCAATCGTCGTTGTAACTCGGTTTTTGAACTGGTGTAGCAGCGACAGGAATAACTTCGACCCCGTCGGGTACGTTTTCAGGATTGTCGCACATCCACCAGGCCCGTTCCCCGGACTGTTGGTGCCTGATTCGATTTCTTCGATCGTTAGACCTGACACTGCTGCGACTCGATTCTCGTCTCGAGGACGAGGACGATTGCTTCTTCGATTCTTCTAACGGAGAATTATCGTTCGCGTCCAACAGCCAGGATCTCTCCGCCGATTCCTGCCTCCAAACCGGTGGCGATTTTTTGTTCGACGATTTCTTCGATTCGTCCGACGCAATGCCATCGTTTCCGTCGAGCCAGCGATCCCTGTCGCCGGTGTCGCGTCTAGATGTCGTTGACGAAGATTGTTTCTTCGTTTCATCCGACGGCGCACCGTCATTGGACTCCAGCCACCACGACTTCTCTTCCGATTCCTGTCTCGATATCGTCGTCGATTGCTTCCTCGCGTCCTCCGAAGCCACGCTGTCGTTCGAGTCTAACCACCAGCCTCGTTCCTCCGATTCCTGTCTCCACAGTTTGTATTTAAATTTGCCTGGGAACATACAATTGGGGGAAGCTGTTTATCTGAACGCATCGCGCTAATTTACGTTTCCTTTGTGCTCTCGGGTCCGAGTGACACGTATGGGATCGTAGGAAACGGGATGGCGATTTAGGGTGGACAATTGAGACGTTCTATACTACGGGTGCCATTGGCGACGTGCGAACTTCACGGTAAACGATAGTCCTCGCAGTTACGAAAATAGATAATATTGGAAAATATAATTAACATGTACCATAACAAATTGCGGAATTATTTTTATGATCAAAGTTAATTATTTAGAAAAATTGCCCGAAACTGAAAATAATACACATTACTTCTCCCATCCATAGCACGTCTCTCTACACGCGATTCTCGATGCCTGCCAACGCACGCTTGAAGCAAATCAAATTTCCCCATGCGTGCGCCTCAGAAATATTCTATACAAGTGAAGCACCGACTCACCATCGTCAGGTAAGACTCCGCTGACGGTCGTTTCTTGACTAATATCGTCGTTACAAGCGCTTCCGGTTTCAACGCCATCAGGAACGTTGTCGCAGTTCGGATCCATCCACCAAGGCTGTTCCCCGGAATAGTTTCGCCTAGTCCTCGTGCTACACTGCCCCCTCTCCTCGCTCTTCTCCGGGTTCGTGAAACTCTTCGAGAGACTTCTCGATAAAGACGCCGCCGCATTCTGTTCCGACTTCCTCGCGTCCGGACTCTCCTCGTTGGAATCCAGCCAACCACCTGATTTACCGGACTCGCTGGAATCTTGATGCTTATTCTTGAAAAGATTCGTCACCGGCGCGAGGGCTCTCATCAGGAACGATTTAGCCTCCTCCGTTTTACCCGAACGATCGCTCCTCGTTCTTGGGCTAGACGGCGGCCTGGGCGGTTTGTCCGTAGTCAGGGATATCTCGTCGGCAGATGACGCCAGGACGCTCGTTCTCGACGATCCGGTGCTTATCTTGCCCTTCTTCTCCCGAAAGGGTGAATCGGACGTACGTCTTTTTCGACGCCTCGAACCGGGTCGCGTCTCCTTTCTATCGTCCCCTTCTTCCTCGGTGCTGGACGAATTCGAGGAGTTGGACTCGCTGCTGGCACTGGAACACGACGTTCCGTCCTCCTTGTCCCTCTCGCCGTTCGGCGATTTCGACCCGCTTCTCATTTCCTCCGGTCTCGGCGAACTACCGGATCCGCTTTTCTTACCGACGCTCTTGCACGCCGAGCTTGCGGGCATTCGAAGCTTCGATCTGCTCGATTTCAAGCTGGAAGCGGAGCTCGACTCCGATGGAACAGTCTGACGATGAATATTCGATTTGGGATTCGTTTCGGATTGTGAATCTTGAGAACTGACGGACATGCTTCGTTGGGTCTTCTTCTTTCTGCTGTAGTTCGACTGCGACGGATCGCCGTTCTCCATGTTCAGCGTCGACTTCCGGAAGTCCTTGTTCACGTACTTGACTGGCACGATGCTCTTCGTCGCGGGCGTTAAAGTGACGTCGCCCTTCGGCACAGGTGGTTTGCCACGGGCATCCGGTGAACCGCTCTGTCTCAGATTCACTGAGGAAGCGCTCGAGCCAGCGGAAGATTTCCCTGGCGACGGCGGAGGCGTCGCCTTTATTTTTGCACCCTGACTCGTCGCGGAACTGGCCGACGAGAATTTCGATCTGCCAGTTGGCACGCTCGCGGCGGATCCGTCTAACGAATCTGTTCGCGTCGTCTGACGGCCGAGATTTTTCGCGGAACCGCTGCGGGACTGTGGCGTTGTGGACCGGCTATGGGATGTGGCGCTGTTCGGTATGGAAGAATAAGAAAATTTATGTGAGAAAGAGAGGCGATGATGAGAGTTGCGATTTGTGGCAATTATTTCTCAATGCTAGAGAAAATAAATGTAATGTATTTTTTTTATATTATTTTTAACGTGTTCGCGTCGCAAGTCTAGCTTATTAAACCCTCAATATAATAGAAAATAATTGTATTGGCTCGAATAGATTTCTGTACAGACCGAAATGTTTTATAATTGCCAGGTAGCCAAGTATTAAATTTAATTAGTCTTCGGTTAACGCCTTCTTGTTATATATTCAACGGTGCACGATTAGCTGTGAAATTATAACGTAATTTTCCAGCAATTACAATTTCACGTCATTATAGGTTGTACAACATAAAACATAAAATCGTCGACGAACATAATATCAGTGATTACATTGTACCGTATCTTTTTATCGATCAAAATATTCAAGAACGCGAGAATCGCAAAATAAAAAGAAACGCTTCGGAACGTATTCAAATCGAAGCTGCATCACCAAATTGAATATCTACCTTTGGAACGAATCCTTCGCAGGTGAAGGGTTATCGCTTTTCGGCGGCGAGCCCTCTCCGTTGTGTTCCTGACATCGTCCCTCAACTATTCTAGTGGATTCATCCAATTTAGAGCACGAGCTACCATCAGACTTAGGAGTCGAACCCCTCCTTTCCCTTAACGAATCGGACTTAGTCGACGAACTGGACGAAGACTTCGCGATCTTGCTTTCATTTTTCATTGCGACACGATCCAATCTCGGTATAGACGGTCTCCTCTGGCTGTTCCCCTCACTTTTGGACGCCAAGCTGTCTCTGCTATTCTGCTGTTCGCCATTCTTAGAAGAACCTGGTGACTTTGCTACAAGCCCAGTCTGCTGCGGCGAATTATCCCTCTTCAGGCACGACGAACTACTTAAACGTTCGTTTCTCCCCTCAACCTTTCCAGCAGTACACGAACGTCCCTCCCCGTTCTGATATTTAACTTCTACCTGATCTCTATTGAAACTTTCCTGCCCATTTCCCGTGGACGCCTTGAAATCTGCTGCCTTCGCAACCAAAGAATCCCCCGGAACTTTAGTCGGACCCAAGCTGCCGAACGCTTTGGCATTCTGTTCGTTCTGGTTCCGGTTCCCGTGAATCTCTTGACTAGAGGCTGGCGACACTTTCGTCGCGGAATCGTTCCTCGATGCGTCGTTGGATCTGGTATACGCGAAACTATTCACCCTAGAATTCGCTGTACCACTTCCGCTGTAACCCCTCGAGTACGCGCTACTACCGCTGGAACTCGACGACGAGAATTTGTCCAGATACGAGGACCACGGTGTCCCCGAAATTCGCCCGCCACCTCCGTACCTCGAAAATCTTGCGCTGTCTTCCGATTTGTCGCATTGCACCTCCTGATCTTTGCACTCCGTTTTCTTTCGCGCCCGTGGCGCTTCCCTCTGATTCGCGATACCTATGTCGGCCCTTCTGCTCCTCACGAAAGACGACGAAGCCGGGGGCGTTGGGGACGTGCCCCTGGTGACCAGCGTGACGGTTTCCGTTTCTTGAAGTCTGCTTTCGGCCTCGATCGCTTCGCTCTTCGCGGCGCTTGATCGCGTTTCTTTGGTCGTTTCCTTTTCCGCGCTGCGTCTTGTCGCATCTTCGTCCTTCAAGGTCACCGGTATGGGCTTACTGCCTGAAGTTCGGAACCTGTCCGATCCGGAGTAGCTTATGGCTGTTGGTACACGATCGTTGGTGCTTCTCGAGGAGAGAAACCTGCTGCCAGCTGTCGAGCCGTATCTCGTGGAGATTGGCGCCGAGCTCGATTCGGACGCACCTGAAAATGTTATTGAACGCTGAGGATCGTTTAGCGAACACGTTATTTCGACTTGATTCGGTGGTATTGTTGGACGGGAGGTAGTAAACTAATTCTGAAGGAAATTCGACTGACGAATTCTAGGATTTAGAGCATATTTGGATGCTTGGCTTAATTATCTAATCATTTTTATTATCTGTAAATGGTAATAAATATGAATAAGAAATAATTTTTTGTAAAAAATGTACGTCGGATATTGATACTGTCGGTCGTAATAACGATTAGATAAAGTATATCGATTTATACATAGATTGTATCGATTTTGTGAAATCGTTTTTGTCACCTGTCCTGTCGGGAAATAGTCTGGTAGTTAGTCAAGTTTGTTCAAAATTAACAACATTTCCATTGCACGTAGTTTTTAGCACATGATATTAAATGTGATTTATTTGTTATACATTTGATTAAATGTTCTGCACGTTGAGATCGTTGATCTGCATTGTACTTTTATTGTAGTAAAAAGGGTTACGTTAACGCGATGGAATTATTGAATGCAATTACGATGGTAGAAGTTATTCTTCAGTGTGGCCTCGCACGATTAAATTGATTTTGAACAAGCCACACTACCCTTCAGGGCGCCTTGCTCACAAGTAATAAAGTTTATCGCTATAAATATTGTACGTACGCATACTGTTTCACGACGCCCCGGGGTATAAAGAAACTATTACCTAGTATCACATTCCCTATTGCACTATATATTTTGCAACTATTATAGTGAAATATTTTTTATCAAATGAAATACGAAAGGTTATACAACAAAAATGTATATCAATTTATCACCTTATTATTTCTTGAACAATGTTTAGATGCTATTGAATAGCGTTTATAATATTTGCAGGAATAATTTCATTTTATAAACCGTACCATTCCGTTCAACTTTAAACTGAAATTAAAACTGTATATAGTTTCACTCAGCACAAAGGAACGACAAATATTTATAAAATTTCCGATACAACTATATTAATACTTCCGCCTGCTGTACAATAAAATATCGATCAACGCGTTGTGCTTCGCCAGAAATTAAATTCTACGCACAAAATTCGGTTCGAACGGTGAAACAACGCAGCCCGATCTCGAAACTCAACTAACAAAGATAAACAATGAAATCCCCGCTTCCGGCAACGTATCGTCAAAAATTTCACTTACTAGAAGTAGCACTGGATCTACCGTAGGAGGGGGCTCTCGAGTACATTCGGAAGGAGTTCGATTTTCCAACGTTAACTTCCGGGCTAGGCTCACGAGAACTCCTTCCGGAGTTTGGCCGTAATCCACGATACGAGACCGGTGGATGATCGGCTCTCTCTTTCTTCTCCATTCTATTTTCGTTTCCATAAGTTCGAGGCAAGCCTGAGCCGGGATACGTGTTGGATCCGTATCGCGAACCTCCTTCGGGTGCTCTGCTCTTCTCGCGGGAAGTGGCACGGTTATATCTGTCCAAGACGGAGGCGGGCCTGTCTGAAGTTTTAGCAGCTGGAAACGAGTACTTCTCGAACAGGGATGATCTGCTGCTCGACAATGGACTTTTCGCCCCCACGTCCTCCGTCGATGACCTGCCCGTGTGCAGTCTACTTTTGTCGGAATCTTTCGTACCTGAAAACGCAATATCTGGCAGTCTCTTTTTACTCCGCACGTCTCTCACCTGCATCCAATGTTGAAACAATGGAATAATTCGCAGGCGTTGTGCATACATAAGTAACGTAATACTGATTCGTTGCAAACGAAGAGCAATTTGGTAATTTAATATCGAGTAAAAGAATTGTTTCCAGAGCTATTGTGTGCGTTCGATATTCCCTTGAATCACTGTCTTTTTAAATATTACGTACATTATCCTGATTATGTTACGTTTGAAATATACAGAAAACAAATTAACAGAGTAACAAATAAACTGGAGCACAGTGTAACGACAACAATCAATAAACGAATCTATAAAATAAACGTCCTTCATTTACAAAAGACCTGAAACCACCAAAGAAATTGTTAAACTGCACGCGTATCGTTTATACTTAAAATCGTGCTACTGTCCACAGATGAACTCACTGGAATACTTCAAGGTAGATTTCTCCTCGGGCTTGTCCTTCTTCAGGAACGAGTTGCCCAGGCCAGAAATTCTTTCCTTGGCAGGAACTCGGCTGGAACCGGAACCGATGGACGACGAGTAGCTGTTCCTGCCGCTCGGATGGCCGCTTCCCGTGGTCGAGGCAGGCCTCCCAAAAGTACCCGAGGCAATGCCAACGTTACCTCTAGATCGGTAGGCGCCAGTGTCACCCTGGAAATCGTGAAACGTTGCCGATCAGTTCCCTCTCGATTCTCGTGATCAAGCCGCATTTATCCGTGGCACCGTTACACGGACGTCGATCGGTCGAAATTGATCGGAGAGTGGACGAAGTGCCGGAAACGTCGTCCGCTCGTTCGGTTGTTGCACGGGTCGCGAAACAATCGAACCGCGGCGAGCTTCGAGTGGTTCTCGAAATAAAATTACAGATCAAGATTGGTTGGCTGGCGGGTCGATTTCTTCTTCTTTTTTTTTTTTGTTTTTCGAGATAGATTTATGCGTCGTTGTCTGCGACAGCATGAATACCGGTCGAACGTGGCGTAGTCGCGTTACCATCCATTACACCGGCGTACTATGACGCTGTTAGGAGAATGAATAGTTATAATATGATAATGCCCTCGCTGTAATATCGTGTTGCAGCGTGCGAAAGTTTTACTTGAATTGTTAACATCTTTATTGCTCGCGCTACTAATTTCTCCGTCTCTGCTGTGGTCTCGCGTGTATTTTGTTAAGAAACTCTGGTGGAGCGGTGTACGCATATGAGATTGTATTAATTTCTGGTAAATAGTGCAAACAGCAGAAACTGTTGAAATGATGTTATTCGTCGTGGAACGCATAAGAGAAATCACTAAAATAATCACTAAGAGAAATCACTAAGAGAAATAACTAAAATAAATAGATAGAAAGACATAATTTAGAAGGGAAGTGTAGCACGTATTATAACGTATTATACGTGGACGATGGAGGTCTGGAAATGATAATTCGTACAATTAACATAAGTTTGGCGGACTGCCCCGAGCTCAAAATAGACGGCACGACCTGAGCGAGAGTAATAACCTTCCGGTTTCTCTCTACTGCAACGAGTGAGGCAACAAATGTGCGTACTCTATTTTCAGTAATACATATTTAATGTACGAAAACAAAGAAAAATTTACCATCAGATTTTTATGACCAGTTTTGAACTGCGATCACTAATCCGTCGTTAACAGAAAGTTTGATTATCGATGCATTCTTGAATTCGAACATTTTTCGAGTCGAGTTCGTGCCTTCAAGCAGCCCTTAAACCATTAATTGTATTTATCAACGAGTATAACCAATACTCAAAGATACTAGGATATTTATAAATCATTCCTCGTTATTATTCAAATTCACGTTCCATTATGTGGAACTATTGCCAATAATATATTTAATAAAAAATAAGCAACATCGCTTATCAATGTATTAACCATCAATGCATAAACCATTACAACTTCAATTCCGTCGCATCTGATCGAAGGTCTATGTATTTACCTCTGCTGAAACGAGCTTACGCGACGCCAACTTTCGTCCGAAATTTAAATTCAAATTCAATCACACCCTAAAGCGTCTACATCTTGCGTTATCACGTTAAGATAAAATCCCTCTCAAAGCAGAATTAGAAACGGGTGGAAGAAGCGTTCGTGCTTGAACTTTTAAAAACTGCCATTCGTTATTATGCAGATGCCATCCTGGGATGATAATGGAATTACGACGGACGTTTCTTACGACCGTTAAAGAGATTCTTTGCAGCGGAAGTGCCGAAAGCGCCCGGAAACGATAACTCCTCGCGACTCGTTTATATCCGTGCTATTATCACGTCTGAAACCCTTTCACTCGCGAAACTTGGCCCTTCGACGGCGGCACCCTCGGTCACTCAATGGAAAAGGAAGCTACGGTCACGCACTATGGATTCTGCCAAGATAAATTAGTGGATTGCTTTAGCGTTAAGAAACATGCATTCTCATCTGTTCTTTATAGTGTTTTGTAGATCAATTTTCACGAAATTTTGTGGAAATATTCTGGAAAATAATATCGGTTGTCTGTCGTGGAATGTATTTTCTTTCAAACGGATATTCCGCGACAATTATTATATGAAAACTCTGTTCCAGCGCGGTTGCGAGCTGCGATTTAATGTTGAGCTTCGGAATTAGTTGAAGATGCCACCGTAAACATTTTGGCAGGCAGCCCCCGCAGTCTTTGGCTAAATTCAGAAGGCGAAGGTTTGCCAAGAAGTCGAACGAGAACCTGTTACGACGTCCATTATCGGCTTTACAGTAGTTTTCTGGCTGATCGCGAGGCAAAGCGGGGAATCGTGATTACAGAATCTTCGCCAGCCACGGAAAACTCCTGCAGTGTTCTTTGACCTCCGGTGAAAATTCGTTCCCGTACCATGCGTATTCTTTCCAAGGTAAAAATGTACTGCGGAGTGCAATCTCTGGAGCCGTGCTCTCACTTTGTGTTTAGCCGTTCGAATTTTCTCAAGAAAGCCCTCGGCCGCGCAATATTTATTCCGAAGGCTTAAATATTGATGATAAATATTGTAAAACGTTAATTTACCTCTCATGTAAACTTTCAACTTACTGTTCAGTTTCAAGATTGATATACTCGTAGGATTATTATATTGAATCTAGCAAGATCGAAGGGAGGAAAGGATTGCAATGATTACATATCTGTATGCTTCAAAATGATGGATAATTTTCTGGTTAACATAATTCGTGTGTAATGCAATGAACAGAAAGGGGAATTTTAATTAGATCAGAATACAGCGAATTTAATCAATAAGTGATATTTCGGCGATTTCTTTGTATTTACTGTAAATCAGCAGAACATTTTCTAAATTAAAAAAGACTTCAGTTGGATAACTAATACGTATCTGTAATCCCATTGGTCATTTTTCTTGTAAAATAATCTAAATAGAGTGTTTCACTACGACAGCACGTTCTGTCAAGTGCGCCGTGACACACAAACAATAAAAATCCTTGCAAGCGTACAGCACGTACTCGATAAGCCACAATTTTCAGTTTCAAGATTGCCTCTGCATACTTTTTAAAAACATGCCAAGTTCCCTTTCAAATTGCGAATGTTATGGTGAATAACAACAGGTATAATATGCTTTAATTTTGCTATAGATATTAATTCTACTCATATATTAATCATTTAATTATTCAATTAATGTGTTCAAATAATTAAAAGGAAACTTTTTTCAATCGGATTTATATTTAGCTGTTCGAACAAATTTGTCTCTATTGCACGTTATCTGGTCTGATAGTAACAACAATGATTCATGTGCTCGCGTTGCATTATTCGTCACGAATAAATTAACATTATAGGTAAATACATACACGTACATACATATAAATATTTAAAACGGAATGCGTCACAGCGCGATACATTTTGCCTGACAGCCGACAGCAGACGCAAATATAATACATAGAATTTCTGCACGATTGACGTTAGTAGCCAGCTCGAACGAGAAAAACTGTAACGCAGAATAACAATTCGTGAAACCATTACAAATCAGCTGTCATTCGGAGAAAACCAGAACGCTGACAGACACGGCAGCAGAGTGGAAGAGGCCAGAAAGAAATCAGCACGGAAGAAGGGAGAAGAATAAATGGTAAAAAGTGAAGAATTGATACGTGTAGCCTTCTCATGGTTTTTCCCTCAACGGGCAAACAAAAATCAAACGAAACCATCGCTCCGAACCAATTTATCCAAGATCGATAAACGATCGATCGATGTTCAACGGCCTCCGACTAATCCGTCAGTCTAGTATCGTTCTATCTCTCTCCGAACGGGAACCCAGAGGTTTCCATCGTCGATTTAGCCTAGGCTTCTCGATATTTCGACGGCGGGATGAAAAGCTTTCCATTGGACCAGTCGAATTGAAAGCAACTCGACCAGGAAATCTTTCGATATTGCTTTATCGTCCATAAAAATGGCTGTTTACAGCCTGACCACCCCCTATCCCTCTGCACCGCAGCTTTCCGCCCTTGATCTCGCATCATCGATAGATAAATCGCACAGCCGTGAAGCGACTTCTGTTACGCGGCTCAGAGCCGCGTTTGACTTTTGTGTAATCGAATGTTCTCGAGCGGAAGCTGTTAACTTAAAGAAGTACCGGCGTGCAGGGACCAATTGATATTCTTTTTGGCTCGAAGGGTTGATTTGTGGAGTCGAGAAGAGACGAGAATCGAGTATCGTATAAAAAGTTCTGCAGGCTGAAAATCAGGGACACGCATAAGCGCACATGCGTTGTGCAATTCTTGGGTTCGATATGAAACGTTCCCTTGTCTGCTGTGATACGTTAACGCTTTGGAGAAAAATGTTGTAGTCAGTAATGAGGAGAACTATTTGTGTGGATAATTGTGTGACACAAGTATAGAGCTTTACGCTTTCAAAACGATCCCAGGTAGGCTCATATACCATTTTCCTCTCGCGAAGGAACAGCGATTGACAGATCGACAAGTTTTGGGTGAAAATTCAGTGATACTTTAATCTTGCGAAGGAACGTGTCTATTTGCGTGTATCGTGTAGAGTACAGCGTTATGTCGTTCCCCAAAATAATGATACTCAGATGGAAACATGTTCGACTAATAGAAGTTCTAGATGTTTGGATAGTAGAGTACGAGGGTTCTATTATAACTGGACTACTGTTTCTTGACATAATAATACGTCTTCTAGTTTGCAAAGGTCGAGAACAATTAACCTGGGTCTGCGTCCATTCATGAGCCAATGGCGATTGCTTTTCAAACACCGGCGAAACGAATAAATGCCAGTATTAACGACTTATTATTCTAATTCCTGAATATAAATGACATACGAGAGACAAGAAAATGTCAGGCTTGTTCTTCTCCACGGTTTTAATTTATACTCGATTCCCTTATTAAATAAAAATGGTTCAAAGACATAACTCTTAAATATAATGCACCGAGCATCATCGTGTCGAAAATGGACGTCCACGAAAAGGCATTGAACGTTTACAGACGAGGATTGTATTTCTATTGCAATTTTCGTATTACTGATGAGGACGTAGGCGCCTGATGCGGCGTGATGGCCTCAAGGGGAGGCCGAATAATTGAAGAGTGTCAGTCTGATTTAACCTCCGTCGACTGGTCGCATTATTATAATTTACGACGTGCCAGCAGTTGTCACGAGTTCCGTGGCACAAAGACACCACTTCGTCTTCTTCTTGAAGGATAGAAAGATGTCGATATTCAACGTTTCATCAGAACCGTTCGTTCGTGGCCAAAATAAACATTCGTAGACAAGGAAAAACCATTCGTAGAGAGATAACGAAGGTGGCAAGAATATTTGCTGCTCAACTATCAAAATGTCTTTCGAAAACTTAGCCGCGATATTGAAATTGGGCATTAAGTCAATTCCGTTGCATCGTATCAATACCACTTTCGCTGCTGCATAAAAGAAGAGAGAGTAATGCCAAAAACTATTTATCGAAGTGTGCACAGGTTTGTACGCAAGGAGCACGTTTCACTCAGCGAGCACACCTGCGCCACTTTGCCCATCGATCCATTTAACAAACATTCCCGTTCTACGAAATTCGTTCGTTCATTCATGAAATCGCTCGTTCAATATTTCGCTGAACGATATGAAAAGTTAAAGCAGGCGCGGCGTCCAAACCTGCCAAAGCAATCACGAGTTTAATACTCTGACGTGTACGCGTGTATCTAAACGCGTCGTACAGTTTCAAACGTTATTAACTTACTCGATGTTATTTAGGTGATACGCGGGTTCTTCGCGTTGCAAACATAAATTTAATCTTCCATCCCGGCCAGACGCGCTTTCTTCCCTAGCAAACCGTCGCGTCACTTGGCATTAGTCTACCTTTCCTATTTATTCCCCCGGTTTCTACCGAAGTAACGGGCGAAGGAAACATTGAAACTGTCTTTCTCGGGGCATACCGGTGCGTATGTAATTCGTCAGCCGACGCCATCTTCGACCTGCCTCTGCGAAATTGCATTATGTATTCCATCATAAAGTTGAATCTTGATGAAATATTGCGACATGGAAAAACTCCGGCCGCTATTACATCCTCTTGTTTGAAAAGTAAAGAATGTGCTGACTGAGGGGTTTGTTTAAAATGAAAATACGGTAGCGCGATGGGAATGTATAAAACTATCAACTAGCCCGTGGCTCGAACCGTCGTCGTTCTTCAAGTAATTCAGATTATTTTATCGTTGAATAATTTTCCATAGTAGCAAAGTTCGTATTTTAAAATTATCCTCCGAGCTGCGCTTCGCTTAATCCGCCAAAAACAAATGTCAAGAGCTACGCAATATTTATCGCGTCGCGTTGAATCCACCGAGTCAACACCCTCGGTTCACGATCTTCCAAAAACAGATTTTCCATTCACACACCTCGTAAAATTCGTAATCAGGCAAGGTTAACGGTCTTGCGTAACTTCCTTCGCATCAGAAGCACTGTAAACTTATTTTACGGGCGTATCTTCATAACGAAAATTGTCGAGGAATGAACAGACACTATTTGTGAGCCCCGACGGCCACGTGGTTCGTATAACACGCGAAAAGATTCACGGAATATGGGGCATAAAGTGTGATATCCTTTACGTCTTTCGACATCCTTTTACTGGCGGCCATTTAAAAATTTTATTCAAGTCAACGAACCATTGCTACAATTCCTCTCGCTCTATCCGAACATAATTCGCCGTGGTATGAACCATCGGAATTTCGCACGGGGATGCCATTTTCAGTTTCAAGTCGCGTACGGATTAATATACGAAAGTGACGCCTCATTTTACAAGCGAGAAAATCCAGAAGAAATGGGATACGAAAAAGGAGGAAATTTAATTTACCTCGGTATTATTCACTCGAAGGGACCACGTCGTTCTTTTGGTATTACAGCTGAATAAGCCGTAAAATTGTTCGAAAGTGTTCAATATTGCTCCAGGCTATACATGTCTATGTACAGAATCCCTTTCTTTTCTTTTTGCTGCTGTTTCGATCGTGTGTGAACATTTTGGAATTAATCATTGCTTAATTGCGAATCATAAAACAATGGATCGTATCTTCCAAACTAATTTTCTACTTACTAGTTTTACATTGTTTTAATTATTGCCAAAACTTCTTCATGAGTAGTGCGAATGAAAAAAGAGTGCAAATAGTATACATATTTAATATTAATACTAATAATACAATGGGTAGCAACTTTTATGATACGTTACTATCGAATTACTATAACGCATTGCTATTTCCATGGGATATTTTGAATTCAGGTACAGTACAATTTGCAGATAGCAAAGACGCAACAAAAAACCAGACCATGGAAATAAAATCGTAATTGCGTTCGGGCAACTGAAGAAATAAAAGCATTGCGCGAAGAAAGCGATAACGTTTGCTCGTGTTTATCTTACAAAATGTCGATCAGTTCGGTTCAGAGATCCATTTCCACCGGCTATTATTTCACGTTTCACGCGTTGGGTGGCAGCCAAGTTTTTCAGTATTTCGACGTGTAAATCAAGGTAACGATACCAGCCTCTGTGGGTGTTCGCATGGCACGTGCATGTTAAAAATTCGTCCCGTATGATATTCTCCTGCTGAAGTTTTGGCAGGAATCGTCCACACCTTCCATTTAACTTCCTGGTTCATCCGCTTTATTATGCACTCACTGTGTCTATTTGTGAAGAAAATAAATCGATGCACGCCTGCTTCCTTTCAAATCATTCCTTAGGCGCTATATATTAATACGTTCTTCGCTCTTAAATAGATTTTCGGTTGAATTAAAATTCGCATACGAATCAATATCTTCTTGTGGAGCAATATTATTAAATATTTCGATCAATATGCCAATCGCATAAATAAACTTCATCAAATTATACAGTCCAAAAACAAAATTATTGCTTTCACTTAAGTTATACCAGTAGTAAAATCACCATTTATCTGTTTCCATTCAGTGAAACTCCAGTCGAGATAAAATGCGTGGTCCGATAAATTAGTTAACAAATAAATAGATTAATAGGAACTATTCACAAAGTCTAGCAGTTATTATAGACAACGCTACTTCTGTATTAGCTGTGCAACTCTACGGCTTATTTAAAACAAAGTAATAGAGCGAACGTGTCGTGTATCCAATTAATTTCAGTTGCAAGGTGCGTAGTGAGTAATCGTAAGTTGAAGATATTTAATGAGGTTTCTCGGGATCTAAGCGGGTGGGAAGACGCAAAAGTCTTTCAATGAAAAGCTTTCCTCGTCGCGAAAATGGCGAGGGGAGAATGGCAAGAACTAAACGCTTCGACGAAGAAACAACAGCGGCTTCGCTGCGTAATTGGAAAACTTCCGGTGCCGTATAAGTTGCCGGAAGTTGCGGCCAAAGACTACGTCAAATTCCGATATCGGAGACGTCGAGCCTCTCGATGCTGTTGCGGACCAATAAATCACTTGCCGTGCCTCTGACGACACTATGATTCCCTTTTAATGCGTCGGTTATTATTATTTATAAATTCCAGAAGCATTAAAATATTTCTGGCTTCTCCTTGCAAAGAATACCGTGCACTAAAATTAAAACTTTAATTATAGAACACCGGGGATTACCGCTTAAAGAACTTGAGGGAATCAACGTGTAAATGTTGGAAAGTTTCCCTGAAATTTTGTGGATGCAATTGATCTAAATTTATTCGCCGTATTCGGCTAGTTGTAGAAACATTATATAGGAGACACTTATACAAATAGACATTTCTATGCTTTCAGAGGACGAAATATAAAAGTATTACTTTCCAGAATTTCTTAAAGATGCGATAACGATGATACTCTCATTATTTTCTAAGTTGTTAGCGAGATCCATTAAGAAAGTAGTGGACCCCTTAAGAATTGCAATGCTCGTGGTATTTTACTGAAGTTGTACAGGCAAATGTTATTATAAGAACTTTGCAGTTTATTTTTACGACAGTATCCACAGTACACACTTGGAAACTTTCGCCATAATGAACTATGAACTGTGGACTGATAAAAGCGTTCGCACAACGCGTCTATATATTTCCCACCGCGTTATCTTTAACGCGTTTAAATTAGTTCGCACCTTGATAAACTACAAGCAATGAATCACTGGCCGTTAGAATACTAATTAATCTAATGCGAAACAATTACTCTCGCCGCAGCAGTAAATATCATTCATCCAATAATCTTTCGTATCCTCAACGAATCGAACCGATCTATTCGCGAGTTAAATTAAACGTTACGCCGCTCAAGCTTCAATTCGCTATTTCGAGTCAAACAAGCTGTAGAGACGACGAATATTACTGTCAGCATCGCAACAGTTTGCCACGACACTCGAAGCCGGTGAAGCTATTTCACGCGCGGAGGAAATCGCGTCACGCTTTTCTCCATGGACTTTTCGCGATTTCCAGGACGACGCGACCTGTCATAGTTGTGCAGTTTTTCCAAGCCGAACGGCACATGCTTCTCCGTGGCATGTCGCATGGAAAAAAAGACAGCGGAGGCGATGTCTAGGAGTCCGTTTAAATATAGCCGCGAGGTCTTCGTCCATGCTCCCTCTGGAGTATCTGCCGACAACATATTCCCCCTTCGACTGCACACGTACCCGAGGAGAGAAGCAGACGAAGAAGGACAGGGAGAAACAACGGGGGAACGAAAGGAACAGAGAACGATATTTTCTAGAATACCACAGCGAACAGTACACGCACTCAAACAATACAGCGAACGGATTTAAACCACTGCTTCCTGAAAGAAGCATGCCTCCTCGACTGGGAAAACATGACAAATCAAACGGCGGATGCTCCTTTCTTAAATGGAAACTGAACGGATATTCCTCGAGCACAAGGTGGAGGATTTTCGTACGTCTTTTTCTTGGAGCGTAAAAATAACTACGTCGAAGATGGTCCAAAGTATTTTCGCTATTATCCGGCTCGCCTCGAATGAGTTAGCTAGCGACTGGGTTGTTTCGAGATTTATCAATCATTTTCAGGCATTCGAGCCTGATGAAATGATATGCCTGCAAACTTTATGCTACGCGGGCGAATCGCAAATCGTGAATACAATGATATTTTCACTGTATCAGAAAAATACGTTGTTCAACGTTTTTCATATTATTGGAACTTCACATTTTATACTCTGTTTCGTACTCGTTGCCAGCAATTGAACACAGAATGGTGGAATACTGAGATAAATTTGTGCGATACTGATGCCGTGCACGAAAGTCATGGAAAATAAATTTCTATTAAATCCTGATTCCTTCTCAAAAGTTAAACCTTGAGGTTCCTCCGCGTACGTGTGGATCAGATAACTTCATCAAACATAGAAGCGATAATTTCTACGTAGATATCGTCGCAGACCTACCCACGTGTTTAACAATATTAATGAGTATCGAATCGCACTCCGTGTTACTCGCAAATAATTATGCAAAACCATTTAGAATTATCCAACGAAATCTATGAAATAATCAGCTTAAACCAGTCGCAGTCGTACTTTTCCACCGCGCCACCCCAAACGATCAACCTAATAGGATACGCTGTTAAGCTCGGGCACAGTGTTATCGATTCGATCGGCAGCAAGCTGAAACATTTTCCGCGCAGTCATGTTAAGCATACAGTTTCGCGTAAATTCCACAGAATGAAATGTGCACGATCGGATCGCACCTCCGCCACGGCTATCGGAAACACCTGTATCCGATGGCATCGAGGCATCAAATGTGGATGCGGCCCGACTCGTTAGTCGGTTATGCATCGTCGGCGCTCAACATGAGCACGAAACACTAGCCAAATACTAACTAGTCTCTCGGCGAGCATAATTTATTGCCACGCCGTGGCGCAATGAAAAGCCCAGGCATTATCGCGATGCGGCTTTTATCACGAGGCCATCCTAGTATTAACGTGCAATTTGTCGTTAACTGTTTAAACCGGTAAACGAGCTCGCGCTTAGGACATTAGTGGAGGGGGTTGACAAGCCACGAAAAGGGGTGATTCGTTCCGTTTATTGAGATTTATTGGATTCACGCGTAGGATCGTATTAGGCAGGTGCATGCGATTCGTTTATAATTGGTGAAATTCTTCGCTGTTTATTGTTGGACAATGTTGTTGTTATTTTCAATTCGCTTGTCTCGGAACGTGGACGCGAATCACTTTGTTGATGAAATAGAGCGTCTATTTGGTGTTACAGTATTCTAATAGCGTTTTATATTAAAGTATACACGGAGGGTTCAGATGCCAAGTCCATTGGCATTCAAACCGAGGTAAATAAGCTTTTCACAAATAACCTGGAAAAAAATTACAACGTTAGCGCCGTCGTGTGTTGCTTGCGTATGAAAATTGTGACTTAATTGATTTATCAACTGAAAGTTTTACCAATAAAGAGGTTTTCGAACTACGGAACTCGTGTTTGGGGAAAGTTGGACTTACCACATTGATTGGCTTCTGCGCCCTCCAAATGACAGCTTACCGTTACTAACATACCATAATACTTAACATTTTCAGCGACGATGCTATTCTCATTTTCTGTATCATTTGTTTTTTTTCCAACATCGAAACACTTGCCAGGTGCAAGGGAAGAAATGTACACCCAAGTGTCTTTAACATCCCACAGCTAAGACTGCAAGCTTTCTTAAATAGCTTCGAACCGATTTAAATAGCGCCAGCATTAACGCTAAGCGTGCAGAAGGAACGAATCTTGCTGCCGTTAGAGTAATCGGGGGAAACTGATATTCTTCCACGCGGCAGCGGCAGCATCGGTGGCGCAACGATGACGCACGAACCACGGATGCATATGCATTTCCAATTAACGTTCCACCGAGGGGGTTGAGCGCAGAGCGTGAAAAGGGTAAGAGGAGGACGCTCAATTAAATCGTCGCGGGGTAACGTTCCGCCGTGGCAGCAACTCGTCCTGAAATATCCAGAAGAGCCGCTAAATCTTTTTCTCCGCCTTCGGCTCGCGCCACTTCGCCCCTTCGTCCCTCTAACCTCTGTACTACCCCGTCCCATACGGTTCTTCCGCGTAACGTTTAATCGCGCTCGAGCTGTTTCCAGCGCGTGCCCGTCCCTTCGCAGAAATTTATTAACGAACGATATTGCTCGACGATTTCCCGGCTTCTTCAACGCCGGCACTCCAACCCCGTTTCTGGCCGCCGTTTTCATTTAATGGTCGGCTTTATCCCGTCGACAACGGTCCACAAATAGGCCTGGAAATAAACGGGTGCGTTCGAGCGCATTATTTTTGAACGACCCCGCTTCCCTCGACGCGATACCACGAGGGTTTCGCGTTTTAACGCGGCACGATTTGTTGCCCGTTCCTTCGCACAGGCCCTTTTTTCCGGAGGCAACGCGAGATTTATCGGTGCTGCGGGGATGCCCGGAGGGAAGTTTGTAAGATGCATCGCACAGGCTCGACGATTTTTTGATGCTGTTATTTGAATAGAAATAGAAGTGCAACGTGACTTCAACAGTTTTAATGGATCAGTTCTTGCGATCGAGAACCGCGCCTAGGCCTGGATAGGAAGAAGGCTGCGGTGGAGCTTTCGTGAAATTCGTTCCTTCAGAATTTTCTAATGCGCACGAGCCAGAGTTTTAGCACTTGCTGTAAAATTGCCGAATGGATCGGTCATTTTAATTGAAAAACTGTAAAACTACAGGCGGCCTTATGTTTGTTGGCGACTTCTGCAAACATTCGTCTGAACCAAGTTTCGCTAAAAGCATTGCTTCTGGATTTATAGATGTGGTTTTACTTTTTCCAGCCGCACTGAGTTTAGATTATTTTGAGCGCTTGTTGAACGGTCTTTTTAACGTGAACCTGAATTTCGCCAAGCGTCAGATCGACGGTAACGTATATTAAACGTGACGAGCATTATAATTTAATGTAAACAAAAGTTATGCACCCCAAAGATTGAAATTAGTTCCATCAAATGTTGGGGAAATTTACGAATTACGAGAGGTCGTAGGATGCTTCCATTTGCTCGAAGTTCGCTGCAAAGTGATGTCACAGAAGCTTAAGGCCAGTTTGTTCGATTTCGCGTCTAGGAAGTGGAACGCAAACACGTTGTACCCCGGCTAAATTTATCATCCGTTCCGTCGTTGACGTACCTCGCATCGTTTACTTACGCCGTTGCAGAGATGTTCGTCGATCGACGAAATTGTCGTTATTACGTAAAATAATTCCACTGAAGTCACCGGCCGTGATTAAATGTCAGGCTTAAATAAGAAAGTTAACGATCGGGTCGCGTTGCAAATCGGCAGGCTTAAAAAAGGAACGACGGCTTGTCGAAACGTGGCGCGTATATTTTAGAAAAATTGCACGCATCATTTTTATGCGAGTTAAATTTATTTTGACGTCGCCAGCATGCCGTACGACACGTAATACAGGACAAATTAATATTAACTAAATGAAATTTATAAGAATTATATGCTCACGAAGAAATATAAACCTTTCGTGATGAATATCTCCGAACGATGTAATAATAAGAAGAAATTATTATTATTTTGTACATCTTATTTTACCTTGTTTCCAATTGCGAAGAATTGGTCCCAACCACGAAAAATTTGAATTAATTATCAATCATTACAGGGGAGGCAAAGTACACAATGCATAATTGTCGAGAGAAATGTATCGCAATTAATGTTACGTGTAAACACCAGCACTCTAACGCTAACTAACGCGAGCATGTTAAAATAAAAATTCAGTAGCTGTCGAATAAATTTCGATATCAACAGTGCGACAAGGATACAGTGGCAAAGTAAGGCCAGCACGTCGCACACATTAAGATTCATCCATTCGCAGAAATCCTTATCGATCGGTGCTCACCCCGAGAAGTTCGAAAAGGGAAAGATATCGCACACCCCTTGCTCGTGGTGCAGTCGTGTTTAAAGCGCCTCATTGGTCGGGGGCAAAACTATTCGTTCCCTGGACAGCTTTCTTAAACCTGTCGGTCGAGGCAGCCAAAGATATTCTTTATCAGACTTTACCGGGAGAACCTCGAAGGAAAGGTTTATCAGGATTATCGAGTTGATCATCAGCACATTTTCAAACTAAACACACGGTATAAGCAATATATCCGAACAGTTGGACGAGCCGCCATGTATATTTTATCAAGTGATTCTGAATTAAAAAATTGAATATTATTCTACATTATTCTTTCTATTAAAAACGCGTACAATTATTTAATGAAATATTTAAAATGTTG
Source organism: Nomada fucata (assembly GCA_948146005.1). Lineage (NCBI taxonomy): Eukaryota > Metazoa > Arthropoda > Insecta > Hymenoptera > Apidae > Nomada > Nomada fucata. Next base: position 6,569,119 of record OX411275.1, on the reverse strand, counting down.
CATGCAACGAATATTGCTCAGTCGTTATTCTTCATTTAAAATTCAATTTCGCGATAGTAATTAATCTGTAAAACATCGGCAATAACTTTTGAACCGTGTGAAAACTAAACTCGCGGTACCTACTCGACGTCTAACTGCACAAAGGAAGAAAGCAGAATGAAAACCCTAATTTGCTCCTTGACAATCAGTTGGGAAAGAATTCATCTAGCGACGGTCACCCCAAAGCTTCCCTCAGCACTAATTGCCCAAACGGGACACCATGTACGTATATCGGGTCCTGCATTCAACTCGGGTGCACGCATATTCGTGGCACAGCCAGAGGAAAGGTTTACACGAGCACACTGCCGCCAGGCAGACGTCGTCTGGGAAAGGCACGGCTAATTTTGCTGGCCACGGCACAAGCGACCTAAGGGCGACGTATCAACGCGTTTCCCAGAGGTGCACATCCGAAATTCATGCCCCGTAACTGATGAGACCGAGCTCTGTAGGAAAATGTTTGTTAAATTACCAAATGATTCGCCTCTGTCCGGTTGCGGTCGAACTGTGTACGATTATCGGTCCCGTTTGATATATTCTTTGCGAAGCTGTCTGACCAGTAACCATACTCGATCTACTTGCGAGTTCCTTACGCGTCTTCGATCATTTACGACACCGAGAACTTTTAAGGACAATTGATGCATCTTATTTTTGTAGCTTCGAGCCCAATTTCGTATACATTTATTCGAATTACTTTTCACAGAGAATTAGTTATCATACTATTCGTCGAAAACTCTCACGTTTGCTGAAAGCGACAGCACAACAATTTCTTATTTTGAGAACAAAATCTGATTTCATAGAAACTTAAGGAAAAATGCAACTTAAAAGAAAGCAGACAGTTAGTTATATAAACACATTATGCGGAACCAATCGTTTTGTTACATAACAATTTTCTGTCACTAGCAGAAACAGCCTATGCTCAACCAAGAGGTAGCGGTGCAACTGTTGCACCGAAGTACGATTTTAGCGAATCTCTGAAGCAGACCAGTGTGCTCGATCTTTGGAGCACGAATACGAGCAACACGTGCGAACGATCACTGATGAAGGAAATCAAAGAGACGAGAAGAAAGTTGCATTAGCCTCGTGGTTGATAAACGACAGCCTCAAATTCTTGGTATTTTTTCAGCGACCATATGGTCTGCGAAGATGAATGCTTGCGCGTGTTCATTGTCCTCTGGGCGATGACGTTAATATGATTTATATCGTACAATCAGAGTTGGAGATTAGGTCGCGTTCAGGTTGTGCATGAGATATGACAGCCATATCCACTTAAAGGGACGAAATCCGTCTAAATTATACGTTCGTCACGTACATGTGTTTCCGGTCGAAAGAAGCGGACAGTAGTTTAAAGGATCTTTGCTTGCTGGCTTATCATTATCTGTTGACTAATAATTTTGTTAAATGCGTTTGCATTGTTATGTCGCTATTAAACACATTTTATTTATTACTTATACTTCGTTCGTGATTTTTTGACTTGTTGCTTTATCTTTGATTTGTTACATTTCTATGTATTGTTTATTTTATATTCGGTTCTATGTTTTCACAGTGTATAGTGCCGTAAACCCGTGTCTCTAAAGCAATGTGTACGATAGAGTTCAGATGTATGGGCATCGTATGCGATAAAATAGATTGTCTAGATAGCACTTACTCGTAATGAGACACTCAGTTATCCGTTTAAATTTTTACGCACAGAGGGTTCATCATTTCATAATACTTTCGTTGCATTTTTTCACAGTGTTCCAATCGACACAGCAGAATATTTAATTAAACTTTCTGGGAAGTAATGCACGAGAGGAATATAAAACAAATCGATTGATATCGTCTAATATTTTACTGTGCAAATGATAGTAAGATGTACTCTATGACCACTTTAGAATGTTAGATATGTTTACAGGAATAGAAATGGAAGGCAGACTGCACATTAATACAACGTAACTGATACTGATCAAGTTCAATTGCACTTTATCGTTGTAGGATATTGTGGGGTAGCTATTCCAAGAAAATATTAAGAAATATATACAACGAGTAATGTATGTATATGAGAGTGATCGAAACAATTTGAATTGAAAGTGGCATTGACGAGTTGAAATAATAAAGGAGCTAAACGTAAAAGGAAAACAAATTCTGTATTATTATTATTCTCTACTGTTATCAATTAAGAATAGTTATAATAGAATATATAAATATTAATGAGGATAAATTCAATTTGCATAATGTAGTTTAATTCAATTTAATTTAATGAAGAACAGCTTTGCGATATTATTGCAAATTCTGAATTAATGTTCCGCAAATACGCGTCACGTAAATGGATATTAATTTATATGCAAATAAATATGTATAAGGATACAAAATAAATTTTAACAAATTATCCGTCAACGAATTATCCAACAACCTTAACTTCCAAGTGCAGTTCATTTTCATATAAAGCAATCAAACATTTATTTTATTCACTTCTTTAATATTTCGTCATTTTTTAAAAAAACTAAGAGAACAGTCATCTAAAAGGATCACTGCAACGTGCATTGGTATCTATAAATACTAAGCCCACTACATTTCAGAATTATCCAGACTTTCAAATTTCATAAAATCCAGAATATCGAAGAATTCTTTCAACGGATACACCGCGTGAAATATTGCCACATAAAAATATTTTTCGTCCCAGTGAACCAAGAAGCTCGTCAGCCGGTTCGATGACAAACCAGATAAAAGGGACATCCGACCAGTGCATCAGGAATAACCCGTGTTAGACGCGAGTGCAGCCATCAACGAGTTAATAATATCTTCGCTGTACACAATAAATACCATACATATTGTCGCCCCTTTAAACAGGTCATAGAGGGAAACGATCACGACGGTCCCGTATGGTGAAATATTCAACGAGATCCAACAGTGTAAAGTTTGAAGGATCCCATTATTACGTTCCATTGATGAGGTACTAGTTAACAGTGTTTACAATCATCCTAGATGTGAGATACGCGTAACACATTCGTAGCACAATTTACATTGAGTAATCGAATTATTGAAACCACCTACATGAACAAACGATTTCATACTAGGACATTTAATTTTGCATAATTACATAATCCAAATTTAATTTCTTTGCGGATCTTTAATAGACAGAAAACCTTCACATTGTAATTGTATTTCCACAATAACAGAAAAATACCATTCCGTTACGCATGTAAAGGGAAGAGTGTAAAGCTACGCCATTCCTCGACAGTATTTCCAAGTCTCGTGTCCGTTTTAATAATTGTATTACATTCTTGCACCGCGAACTGCGAGTCCATACAATGTTAAAATTTCATTCGAGACCTGCCAGACTGTATCAATGTTATTTATACCCCGTGAAGAGTGCACTCTAGTGCAGCCTAGTATTTACACACGTGAAACCAGACGTTAGCGATCCTGCGAAAAAGAAACGCCCATTTGCCCGGCTGGAACGCGAAAACGGACTGCAGAGAATTCGTTGCTTTCTGCTACTTTGGTCTCCAAAACGCTCGGCAACGCGAAGGGGAACGCGTCCCGGCGCGACAGACGCGCGCGAGCTTTCCCCTGCTTCTTTTTCCGCGACGCGTCGCGAAAATTCGTCTCGTGCGATGACACCGCGGAACGCCAATTATAACTTCGCGTTGTTTTCCCAGCGACGTCTACTTAACGAAGACACCGCGCCCGGCAAACAACGTTTCGCATCGGTCGAAGGGAACTTCCCAATTAACCACTAGGTAAAATTACGCTTTCGCGGATCTTCGTCGCACGGCCCTTGATCGACCTCGGGACTCGCGAAGCTCTCGACGACTTCTACAATCGAGAAATCGGGATCCGCATTTATAAAGAGACGTTATTTCCACGGGATAAAGAACGCGCATTGAACGAAGCACACAATTAATCATTCACCACCCGTCAGGCCGAACAAATTTTTCAACGCGCCGTTGTGTATCCATCGAACGGGGTTTCACGCCGCCGCAACTTGCCGCACTTACATAGCTCCTGTACGACGCCATCTTTGCGACCTCCCCTCTTTGGACGAACAGCAACGAAAGGATCCCAGCAGCGTGTGTATCTGCTCGCTGGAGGCAGATTCACCGATCACCAACCACCGACACCATGGACGACACCGAAGAACCAGCACCACCACGAGCACAAACACCAAACACCAAAAACACCACCACCGACAGTTCACCGCGATCGTTTCACCTGCGACACCGAGTTCGACACGGATCGCGAGACAGGGGGCAGAGCAAAGAAATGGACGGGACCGTCGAAAACGTAGAAACAGCGATAGTAACAGAAACAGAAACAGAAACAGAAGAAAATAGAGGGCGGGGAGGGTGTTAGGAAACAGAGCAGAAAGACAGCACAAAGGGGGAAGAATAGAATCGCGAGGTCAAACGTGGAGAACCGATCGAACGGCGAACGGCTCGACGAAGCGTCGTCCCCGACGGCACGGTCTCATAAGAGAAGAAGACGCTTCGTTTCGGACGAAGCCCGGACCCTGAAGAAGAGCCGGCGACCGGCGAGGCACGCCACGTTCCCTCTCTTACTCCGTCTTCTCAGCACTTCTCGAGTTGTACACGCTCCTCTTTCGACCGTGCTTTTCCATCTTCCTCTGGTTAACGAGACGCCCGCGCCTCATCCTTCCCGCCGCGCGTATCGGCTTCTCTCGTTCATTCGCTTCGTTCACTCGAGCCCTATTTTAAGAATAGCTTGACGTCCTCTCGCCGTTCGGTCGCGTCGACTCCTCGATGCTTCCGTGCCCGCCCGGAGGCCGATGTGCACGCGTTCACCGAAGGGAAGAGAACGGCTTGGGGAGGTCGGGGTGGCGTTGGACACTGATTTCGATGAAAAGTTTCAGCGATGGGCGAAGAGTTAGATGGGGGTGTGCTGGATTTCGATGGGGCGGCTTATGGTGGTAGGGTTCGCGAATGCTTCGCGTCGCTGTTGCGAATTGCGCTTCAATGATTTGGGTTCGGTCTCGTTCGCGCGAGACGGTGTATTCGGGTTGTAGGTGCATCGACGTTGTAGCTTGGGGCGAGTTTATTGGATTTTGGATTCGTTGTTGCCGATGGAGACGCAAATGGAAGTGTGGGTGACTGATCGGGATGGCCGTGGCACTGGTTGAGATATGAATTGAAATTTGGTTACTACGTTCGGCGTATTCGAAGAACGCGATCGTATCTCTGCCTATAGTTAGAAACAAGTATCTTGAACGAACTCGGGTTTGGTGCGTGTCGACGTTAGTCTATTTTCATGTTTTCGGTTGGCGTCTTAAGGGAGCACGAGATACGCCTGCTGCTTTCTTGTTAATGGAAAAACGGATATATTTACTGCGATCTCAGTTTGGTGGATCAATAATCGTTAGGGCAGTGCGAATTTTGTGCGCAAAATATATTGATAGATTGTAAATCCTTCTTAATTGTAAATATAACGAGATGACTTTTCATTCTTCGTTTCCAAATTTTGGAAACAGACTGACTGAACGTCAGCCACCATCTTACATTGTATATAATATTGTCTACGATAATTGAAAAGTCTCGTGAGGCTTGTTACAAAGAAGATTTAAAAGTGATTACTATTTAACGTGCGCTCAGATATACGTGCACACGTGTACCGAAACACATTATCCGAGTAAATACACGCGTGCATAATAATCTATGTCTATGTATACGTGAGCACGTGTTACATAGTCAAAGGCAATGGAAATTTCAATGTCTCCCGTAACAATAATAAATTTTAATATAGATTGCGCTAATAATACACAGGGTGAATTAATTGTCAATTTCCATACAAAATTTCGGCCAGTAGTTGCTCGCATGCATATGAACGAATGCAAGCATAAATACACCTGCATCTATTACATATTCATGTACACAAAGCTGAAAATGGATAATTGCGCGTGTATTAATCCATTGGAGTACAATTAAATTAAAATAGGTTTTGCATGCAAATGCTATTTAATTTTACCTGAATTTTTCGTACAAACGACGAGCGAAATGAAAATATATTTTCTCTTGTAATTCGATTTCTTAATATCAATTTATTACCAATTACACGTGTCAGTAAAATATAATAAATCGCGCAACGAACACACGAAACGGTCGGTTTCCTAATTTCGGTTCTACATCGAAAGAATTGGCTTCACAAACTTGTTATCGTTTAAGTGTTCTTTATCAATTTCGTTGGTTCAGGAGCGATGTTTTAGATTCAATTTTTTTCGTTCAGCCTTTGCAATATGTTACCTTGCCATATTCTGTACGGGAGCAATAAGCCTAGGCTAAGGTAAATCAGTAGCCCGTGAGCAATCTTTGCCGATAATATCCGATCCGACATCAAATTGGACCAAGAAACTGTTATCGAGTTTACTTGAACGAAAAGTCGACTACGGAGTCAAGTATGGAATTTATCGTGCAGTTTCCAATATGACCACCCACTCCCCTCCACTCCCCTTTTCTTTCTATTCGGATCTTTTGTAGCTTTGTTTGAAAGTATCGAGGAAATCGTGCTTTGAACAAGCGGTGGAAAAAGGAAGGCAGACGACTTACTTCCACAGAGAATGCCCCGCGACAAAGGAGGATGAAGGATTCTTTGAGAACGAAGAAGAAGAATTATTCCGTGAAAGAATATTTTGAAGGGAATCGTTCGTTGTAAGCACTTTCAAGGGGCCGGGTTGTTCCGTGAGAGGATTACGATCGGAGCAGAATTATTCTTTGGAAGTATGTATAGTCCCGGCTCAGAAACAATTCTAGTTTTAGTAGGGTTTCTGGTAGAGGATCCTGGGTAGAAGGATGTGCTCTTACGGTTGCAAATGACAATGTTGCGACTATAATGATATATAATGCAATACAATCCTGGATACTTTTATTGCGATCCGATTATTATGAAGCGTACAGGTGCGACGAATTGGTTGTACTAATATGTCAAAGTGCTTGTCATATTTCAAATAAATATCCTCGATAATTGCATTCGACGCCGTTAAATGACGAAACTTTGCACGCCAGTTGATTAATGAATCATTTACTTCAGAAACCAATGTGACTATACGCTGAATTAAATTGAACAATTTGAGCCCCAACTTAAACGCTACATATACAATGATACATTTTACAAAGTTATTCGGAAAAACAGTATATAATAAATTTTCGCCGCTTTATTTATAACACGCTGCTGCCATACATCGCTTACAGAGCTTAATATTTAAATATAGAATATTTGTGCGATTTAGACCCGTCGCAACTTTCACAATACGTTCAAACAGCCCCGTTGACTTGCGATTCACCAATTCCTCCTAGATCGTCAATGGTCCGCGCAGAGATCTTCGCTTTCGCTGGACATCATCATCATCCACTGAAGCGTGAACCGCTAGGTTTCCCTGTCGACCACATTCCATCCGGATAACGAAAGTGGCGCTAACCAGTTACAATCGTGGCGACAGCACACCGTCCGAGGAGGCGTGTAATATTCGAGGGTGCAGCCGGATACGGCGGAATTCTCCGAAGGATTCCGCGGAGGAATCTGGGGAACGGCGGAGACAAACTGCTGGCAAAACTGGCGTCTTTGTACGGAAAATGAGGGCAGATCCGCGGCGGTACGGTTAGCGTTTCTGTGGCGACAGGATTCTCTGAACTCTCTCCCTCCCTCTCTCTCTCTCTCTCTCTCTCTCTCTCTCTCTCTCTCTCTCTCTCTCTTCCTCTCTCTTCCTCTCTTTGTTCGTTACCGTGGAACTGCTGCCTGGAAGCGGAAACTCCAGCCTGGCGGAATCGACTAAAGCGATTGTGATCAACTGCGAATTGTCCTGTGGGTTGCACGGGTGAATTTCCGATTTTTTCATGGGCCGCAGGGCAGATCGTATAATATTCCATCCAGGAGAATCGTGCTCGGACATTGATGTATTATTGGCAAAGATATAAAGAATAATCTGTGCGATAGGTCGAATCGTTTTTCTGAAGAATATTCTGCTATCTTTGATAACGAAGTATCGACACGAATATCAACGTCTGTCTAAGAATAATCTCTTAACTGACAATCTGTGGATCATTCGCGTCTCGGTCAAAGGATCAAAGGATCGCAGAGATTAATCGAGGAATAAAAGGAATCGGAACGGTTGAAGTAAATTCGAGAATGGGACCAAATAAAGTTCGAGAAGCAGCGATTCGTAGGGCAACCGGTTGAAAGTCGAACGGATCAATGCTACGAGGATTGTTTTAGACGACGACGAAGACGACGACGACGACGGAGGACGTCTCCTTTTCACCGTGAACGGAGCAACGGTGACTTGGCTGAATTTCGAAAGCTAATTACAGGTCGAGCTCGAGGGTTACTCGAAACCGAACGGATGATGCGCGGTGGAGTTATGGTACTCGAGAAAGAGAAGAGATACAGAGAGAGAGAGGGAGAGAGAGAGGAAGATGTCTCATGGATCTGGATCATTATTAGTTGGCGCATAATATAAGTTTATTAAAGTCTGAAGGACAGCGATTATTAAAGTGGCAATGGTAACGAGGGAAGACCTGTGTCCTTAGGGAAATCTTATTGGAAATCGTTGAATAGTTTCCGTCGATTTTAATCACTGTGGTTGTTCAGCATTTCCCTAATTGATCCTGCCTTCGTTTGATAACAGATTAACTTATTATTATTATATTGTATTTAGGATATTCGAAGGCAAAAATGCTTCCGAAGAAAGAAATGGAAAAGAAATGATCGTTCGTTTGCTAAGCAATACATTTTCACTAAAATTCGTTAAACATCTTCTAAATTGAACAACAGCAATGTTACATTAAAATTGAAAGAATCGGACGACGATTGTCCCATTTTACTCAGAACGAATAAATAGTAAGAATAAGAATAACGGTCAACGATTTATGTCAAGTTCAAGTAGTGACACTGTTACTTTGGAATCCGTTTACGTGAAAATTGTTACACTTGCAAACAAATTTTGTGTACGAAACTATTACTATTGCTAGGACATGGATGTATGTATTCCAAATGCCACTTTACATCATATATCCAAAATTTGCGTTAATAACTGTTAGATGTTGTGAGCTATTTAACGTGTTACTATCATCCCCGACCGACCCTACTTCACTTTGGAAACGTTACGAATTTCGTAATTGAGCCACCCGTTGATATTCAAGAATCGCTACGAAAGGACAAAATTTACGAGTAGCACCAGCTAGCGATAATTGTTCAGTTGATTCAACTTGTTTCGTAAGATTCTAAGGAGAAACAGGTCCGTAAACGGGAGATGGTTTTCTCTTTCCGTTTTTGTACGAATACCATTTGCCTTAATCGTAACATTTCTAGACACTTTAGACGGATGCTTAACACACGATCCATTATTTCTACGATATGTAGCCGTATATCCGGAACATCTCTTAATCTGTATACGTTGACATGTTGCGACCCGTTGTGACGACGACGATTGAATTTTTAAGTGTAGTTTTTTGGATTTGACGTCATCAAGGATAGATAGTAATCGATATTGGACGTTTGCAAATTTATTTTACCAACATCTATTCGAGTTTCTTTCAGCTGCTTCATTTTTTGATAATGCGATACGTTTACCGTTCTATTGATCTATTTCTTATCATAAATTTGATTATATTATTTTTTTATATTATAGTTATATATTATCTCTTTATATTGTATTAATGATATCGTGTCGTAAATAAAACGAACAGATCAATTTAAAGAAATTAACTGTACTTTAGTATGTCTCCCACCACTACATCTACTGAAAAATTATTGATACCACCTAATGACCCCCATTCATACCAGCAACTATTGTGAGAACATTTTTTTAATCTATTCAATCTCTCGTCAGATGTCCCACCGTTTCTAATTAAATGGAACACCCCGTGTACGTATACGAACTATGTACATGTACATAATAATACTCCACGTAATTTGTGTCGGGCAAACATATTCAGTGCAATTTCAGACAAAACACAAAATGTTTAGTTTCATTTGTCTTGCAACATTTTGCTCATTGTAATTCAACGATAAAGAGAACCGCAACATCCACTTACGTTTATGCGTATCCCTTCGACTAATTAGTAATACATGCCAACGCGATAAGATAATATTTCTTTAATGTTTCCTTCACAGTGATATTTCGATTTCATTATTAGTGTGCGATGCAAATTAATTCTATTTTATATTTTCCGTTGTGGCACATGATTTGATAATAATGATAAAACTATGTCTCAAATGTAATATAATACTTTGCACAGTCAACAAAGAAAGGCTCGTTCGATATTTCGTATTAGTTACATATTTCTAAATGGCAGAATGTACTTCTAATAAATAGATTAAAATAATTTTTTGTTGAATGAAACAAGGTGGTAAAAACTATTTTTGATCAGTACTATTGTATGATGGAAAATATTTGAAACGTTCAACAAATCGTGCTTTACCAGATATAAATCTTTTTCTTTTACTATCACAGTACTTTTCTCTCGAAACATTCAACCCATTACACGTGTTGATTTACACGTGGTGTAGTGGGGATTGCGGTTAGCCAGGAGGAAGTGCTGTGCCTAGTATAAAAAGGCAGTAACATACTGTGAGCGTCAGTATAGTGAGTGTCTGGGTGTCTTGGTTGTTAATCGTGATCAGTTCGACTACGATTACATCTGGTACCCAAGTAATGTCATTACATTTTTTTTAATTAAATATACTTAATATATCGTCTTTCGTTTTTTGACATTTTCTTATAGACAATGGAGAAAATTTTTTCTCTTCCTTCAATTCAGACAACGTCAAAGTGAAAAGCTCAATGTTAAATTTTGTATTCCTTCACAACTTTTCACGTAACTTGTATTTCATAGCTTTTAAATAAAATTATTAAAGCATACTATTTTATTTACCTTCTGAATACGAGATATAACAAAATTGTACTATTAAGATTATTTTCCCTTATACTATCTGCAATATGGGAATTGTGTTAAAACGTCGTTCATCATCTTCCAGTCAACTCAACTGAAGCGGCAGCGAAGAAGAGGTACAACAACAGAGAACAGTTAAACGTAAGTAAAGCTGAAAATTTTCACACCCGAGGATTATTTAATAATTTATACATTTACACGTACTATCCTTGTTGGACAAAGTGTAATAACTTTTCACGCGATTAAGCATGTTTCAATTTAGCCATTTATAAATCCGTTTAAATCGGTCTTCCACTTCGTAGCATAATTGTGTTATTTACGAAAGGTCTAAATACTTACTATAACAAAATTTAAAAGACATTACATTATCATATTTCCATAAACTTTTGAGAAACTTAATTTGTCTCCCGTAATACTATAGCTTCGTTAAAAAACAAAACAAAGGAGAAACCAAATGCCACAATTCGAAATCATAATGTTACCATAACTGTTCGTCGCTATTGAACCAAACATATTTAACAAACGGTAATTATATTCTTTAAAAAACGGCAATATTTCTCAAGAATCTCGGAGATGCTTTAACATTACGTAACCAATACCTATATATGTAAATTAGGCTCAAGATATAATAGTACCGGTTTTACGTTAACGAGTCAAGATAGCATCTCAAAGTTTCCTTGTTGGTATCAAACATTTCAAAAAATCACTATAAACAACACGTAGGTATAATGGTAGGTATAAACTTCTATCCGAAATATAACGTAAGAGTGAACAGCAGGTAGGTACATACGTCTTGTCGTACTCGTTGAGTAATGGTTTTTAAATTGAGATTTCGTCAAAACGAATCGGTGAATCATTTTCGAGACACCTATTCCAGGGTGAGATACATCGGTTGCAAGGCAGCTCACGTTCTGGGATCACTCCCGGATATTTACGCAACGACTGGATGAATCAAAGGTAAATTCCGAGTCGGCTTACAATTGAAAACGCGTCTGGCATTTGGGTACGCGACGTCTGTCATCCTCGAGCCTTCACGATCACCATTACCGAGCATTCCTGGAAATTTAAACTGCATTCAGCCCCGAAATGTGACGACACACAAAAATAAGTAAACATTAACGAAAAACGAACGATTGAGTGATATTTACGGAATGCTATCAGATTGGCCAATATAAAATATTATTCTTTCTACATAACTAGTGCAAAGCACAGGTTGCTTAATGGAAATGGACAGTACATACACGACTTTATGTTCTTTTCTCATTAGTTAACTATTATTATTATTAATATTATGGATTTGAACGTCCAGTCGGTTTTAGATTTATTTTCAAATGCCGATTTTCGGATCTTGCCATTTTAAAATGATTTCTCCGGTAAAAAAATTACGTAATTCTCTCCAGGCGCCTCATTTATATTTACATAATTTTGTTTAAATTAAAATTCATACAAAGGAACGGTATGGATATCACGGTTATTCACGACGTTGACAAACAAGATTCGAGTATTCTTATTATGAACTTTTAACCGGGTTTTTGTTGTCCATTGTGTGCTAAGATTAGGATTTGTAAACTCTCGGGAACACCAGGCGCACACCGCGACTGCAAATTTCTATACAAGGTGAGAATTCCTGCGAAGCTATCGGTTAAACGTTTATGGTCTCGTTACTTCAAAACAAGACACGTTGCATTGCTACGGTGAAAAAAAAAATTGTTTTAACGTAGGAATCGATGGAATCGTCATCTCTTCCCAGGAAAAGTGTCAATTATTAAATGCGCAAGATTTCGAAGAATGTCCTGCCAGGCACAGTTCCCACAGACCACGTATTTTGCCATGAATGAAAGTGGTGTACAAATGGTCGGTGTGTTATGAATGAGTGCATAGTTATTTCTAGTAAACGTAGTAATACCGGATTCTCCGCAATGATGAATAACTGTACATTGCGTACAACGCTTTTTTGTAACCGTTATTAAAAGGATATCGAATGAATCATTCCGATTTCTGATACTGAAATTTAATTCGTTTCTTTACGTTTAGCTCTTCTATAACTACCATAAGAGTACGCTCATTTTTGTTATAGTAATTAATAGTTAATAATTATACATTTACATAATATTATCGTACACTATATTTCATATAATTCTTTCGCTAACGTATTCAATTATAATTAAGTTCACGAGTACTTATTTCTGTTTCATTTCTTTTTTAAACCTTGATTCTATAATACGTGAAGCGAATGACGTTTGCCAGAACCATTCATCAGTTTTCAAATGATAATCATGATAATAATGATAATCACTATTTCGTTCGACAACAATTGCTTTGAAATTATAAAAAATTATCTGCGATATTAAAAGTTATCATCCCAACAATATGTATTTAAAACTCCCGTATCCAATTAGACCATACTACATTACAGATCCCCTAACGTAAGGCCAATTAAAATTAATAAGTAGTTCACAGATCGCGTAAATAATTCTGTTACAGCCAATCAGTCCGGTGAAAGGATTGCACAATGTCTTCTGAGGAGCCGCTCGTCGTCGAAACGGTTTTCCTTTATGAAAAGGAAAACGCAACAGCCCATCGAACTATTAATTACGAGCTGGTACACCTTGATCCACCAACGGCGGTTCTTCGTAGAGGTCAAACTTTCACCGTCGCCCTGAGATTCAATCGGGCATACGTGGACGACACTGACATCGTCAGGTTGTTGTTTAGTTTCGGCCCGAATCCAAACGTTCTTAGGGGTACCAGAGGAGTCAACACCGTCACCAATAGAGACAGTTACCTAACTGATCTGGAGGCATGGGGTGTACGCATGCTGAGCGTCAGCGGGGAGGATTTGTCTGTAGAAGTGAGAAGTCCCATAGACAGCCCCATTGGTTTATGGCAATTGAACGTGGAAAGTACGATTGTCGGAAGCAAGAAAGCACCGAACACTTATAACTATGACAAGGACATTTATTTGCTGTTCAATCCGTGGATGAAAGGTACCGTATTAGGATTATAAAATTGCTGACATTCGATTTAGACAGTAAAAACTATCAAAACTATCAGTCCTCGTCAGTGCTCTTTTCAAATGTTAATCGCTATTTCGTTCGACAACAATTGCTTTGAAATTATTAAAAATTATCTGTGATATTGGAAGTTATCGTCCCAACAATATGTATTTAAAACGCCCGTATCTAATTAGACTGTTAAAAACTATCAGAACTATCAGTGCTCGTCGGTTACTGTAAGTGGTTGATTAGTAACAAAAATTGAATTAGCCCCGGTACTTCTCGAAACGTGTAGCGCACGCATTAGTGTTTTCGTGGTGCGATATATTACTTCCAATGAAATTTAGCAGAGTGAAGAGAAACTCGTTTCCCTTTTCAGAGGATATAGTATTCATGGAGGATGAACAGCTTCTGGATGAATATATCTTGAATGACGTTGGAAAAATATGGGTCGGTCCGTGGGGTAGCTCGCGTGGCAGAGAATGGATATTCGGGCAATTCGATGCAAGTGTACTTCCGGCCTGTCAGTTACTGTTAGAAAGATCCGGCATTAAAGCTGCCTCCAGAGGAGACCCGATTAAAATGTGCCGGGCTATTTCGAGGATCGTAAGTTCTCATCTTCGTGACACGAAGTTCCAATCGTTTCATAATCAATACCGAGAACTTCGCGGAAAAATAAAATTATATAACACCACTCGCGCTCATCGTCGAGTGTACTCGAGCAATTGCACGGCGAAATCGCTATCACATTTTACCTCACCTGTCCTGTCAGTCGCCGTTTCGTCTAGGAAAAGCTGCAGGAAAATTCAAAACACCGCGATACAATGGAACAATACATTTCGATTCTCGCCGGGAGGAAATTCTCGCCGACGATCGTGTTAACAGAAGCTTCGTAACACTTTTTCCAGATAAACTCGAACGACGACAGGGGAGTCATCACCGGTCGGTGGGACGGCCAATACGGCGACGGTACCGCGCCAGCCGCGTGGACCGGAAGTGTACCGATCCTCGAGCAATTCTTAGAAACTGCTGACCCCGTAAGATACGGTCAATGCTGGGTATTCGCTGGCACCGTGACCACAGTCTGCAGAGCTTTAGGAATACCGTCCAGAGTGGTCTCGAACCTTGTATCGGCCCACGACGCCAATGCTTCCCTATCCGTCGATCGTTATTATAACAAGGACAACGAAGAACTCGAGTACGATCCGAACAATTTGGATGGTGAAGATTCTATCTGGAATTATCACGTCTGGAACGATGTCTGGATGGCAAGGCCCGATCTGCCAAAGGGATACGGTGGCTGGCAGGCGATCGACGCGACCCCGCAGGAACATTCAGAGGGTGTCTATCAGTGTGGGCCAGCTTCCGTGGAAGCGATCAGAGAGGGGGCGGTCGGTTACAATTTTGACGTAACGTTTATGTTGGCCTCGGTGAATGCTGATCTCATGAGGTGGAAAGAGGATCCGGGAAGCGAGTTGGGATACTCGAAGATCGACTGCAATAAGTATCAGTAAGTGTTCTTGGCGTTTCAGGGTGGATTTCAGTACGAACGAGAGTGTAGGGATGCGCGGAATTTTGCACGCTGAAGGACGCCCAGATTTGGCAAAGAGAAATCTCTCGCGGATTACGTTTGAAGGTTCGCCCGTTGCCAGCTGCCCTGTCGGTAGTTCGAAATTTTGAACAAGCAACCCTTCGCCACGGGCGAAGAAAATGCTAGAAGCTTTCATCGTTTTTTCGTGCGTTTACTGTGAATGTAGGTAGCTTGCACATATTTTCATATGAAAAGTCTCATTTCTGGGAATATCATATTAGTGGCAATCGAAGAAAATCAGAAATTATCGTGAAGAAAACATATTCGTCGAGCGACACGTGAGGCCGTATTAAAACCGTCGTAAGAAACGTTAATTGCTGAGCAAATATCGTACTCCGGTGGATTGGATTTTCTTTCTGAGTCATCGACTCGTTCGAAATTCATGATTGCAATGGTAATGTCAACCTTGATGCTACTAGACGACGGTACGTTTGGGAGAGGAACGCTACCGTACATTATTAATTTGCATGATCTTAGCACAATCAACGGTTGAGCATTATGCAAAAATTGTTGCACACAGTATTAGCGATTGGTTTTACATATTTCTGTGCCTGGTATCCAGCGATTCACGATTAGTTTGTAGACTGATAACACCTTTGCTTCCTCCGTTACATTACGAGCGTACCTTGTGTATTATTTAAGAAGATTTAATTAATATTCTTATAACAGTATAGGACGTGTAATTCTGACGAAAGCACCATGGATTTTCGATCCGAATGGGGACAGAGACAGGGAAGACATTACATCGTTGTACAAACCGAGCGAAGGTAAATATGAATTGATTCTGTATTAATATTTGCCCCCTTCGCAAATTAACTGGCACATCTGCAAACAATTTTTCCTGTTCATTTTTAACGATTTACTTGTCTGCCTTCAACTTCTCGTCTATATTTAAAATTCCTGTTTTTGCGCTTTGTTAATCAAGCTTATATAGATTATTAATTGATAAGCATTTAATGCTGCCCATTCTGTACCCAGGAACCGAAGCCGAACGACTGACACTGTACAGAGCCGTTCGCAGCACGGAAGTCGCGAAGAGGTTCTACTCTTTACCCTCGCCGGCCAAAGAAGATGTCGAATTCGATCTTGTCGACCTCGAACGCGTTAATATCGGACAACCATTTTCCGTCACAGTGAACATGAAGAACAAATCGAACGAACAGCGAACCATTCAAGCCATTCTATCCGCTGGTAGCGTATATTACACTGGGGTCAAGGCAAACCTGGTGAAAAGGGCATCCGGCGATTTCGCCCTCCAACCAAAAGCCAGTAAGTTTATTGATTTTCCTACCAAGCGCCACGTTTTTATTTCGAATTCGTCGCCGATTTTATGCAGAAACGATATTACATAATTGAAACACCTGGACAATTGAAGTATTTCTGACTAAAATACCGTATTTTATTCCATTGTTTTATCAGTAAATGCTTATACGTAGGAAAGGAATCTCGTTATATTCTAAGTGCCATCTGCAATGCTTCTTTCTCCATTGTAAGGCTACATATCGTGCCGGAAATTATTATACGTTTCGTTTTCCGTGTTTCTCGCGACTTATTCCTGTCGCGTCTAATTTATTCTCAGGCGAACAGTTGAGGCTCACAGTCACGGTGGACGATTATTTGGATAAGTTAGTGGAGTACTGCATTATGAAACTTTACTGCATTGCCACGGTCAAGGAGACCAGACAGACATGGGCCGACGAGGATGACTTCCAAGTCCTGAAACCGACCATTGTGGTCAAGGTAAATCGATTGATCAAATCTGTAAAAGTGGGTAGCACATGTCCGAACAAGGTACAATCAATTAAGGTGGAGAAAGTTTTCAGCCGGGTATATGATGAGAATATAATTTATTATGTACCACTTATTAGCTAGAATACACTCTTAAATTAATCTAAAATGAACATTCTGATGTGCAATATAATCAATGTAATGTATTGAACATAACATCGCGTCGACTTGGCGAATGAAAAGAAGAAAACAGAAGAAGTAGAAGAAACAAAACACATAACTAATGCGTGCTTGTGGCCGCGTAATTATGAAAGGTTCAACAGTATATTTTTTGATTAAGCCGATCGCCAAAGGTACCAATTTCTATTTACGAATAATGGTAGTGATGGAATCGGTTTATTCAACCTGTCCATGCCCAGCTAATTGAAAATTCGATCCAAGTATGAACGGAAAGAAATTTATTCCATTTCAGCGATGAAAAACTTTCGTTCAGTCTACTTTAATTATTAATAACATTACTATACGTGTAATAATAGCATTATTCATAATTACCTAAATCTTGAGTTCATGAGCGATTAACATAAATTAAGTCGCACGATATTGATAATTATATTAGTTCCGATCGATAACTAGAAACTAGAAATTATCCCACGAACATTTCTCAATAAAATATTTTGTAGATTGACGGTGAACCAACGGTGGGAAAGCCGTCGACGATCTCCCTTCAATTCAAGAACCCCTTGAAGAGACCATTAACAGAATGCAAATTCAATTACGCTGGTCCAGGATTATCAAAAAATAAAACTCTAGCATTCAGAGACGTTGAACCAGAAGAGGACATCTATGTGGAACATCAATTGGTTCCTCAGAAAGGTGGTTCTCAAAAAGTAATCGCCACTTTCACTTCGAAACAGCTAGTAGACATCACAGGATCAGCCGCCATTGATGTTCTCGACGAGGATGAGTAAAATTCATAATCTCAACGATTAAACTCGTGTTCTTTATTAAAACTCATTACAACTCAAATGCATAATATGTTCAATTGAATTATTACAATTACAAGTACGTATTCAACGCCGTTTATTGTCAATGATTATACTACTATGATTAATTAAATACCGATAAAAGTGTCTGACTCGACAATACGTTGATGGAATGTATAGGTATCGCGATTACGTGTTTAGGAAACGCTTGAGATCGTATGTGAGGAGGAAAGATTATCTAATGGACAGAAATAGCGGTAACATAAATATAGTAGAAGAAAAATTAATTCTGCTGTATGGTGCTTGCCATTATTACTGTTCGTACGTATGCGTTGTTAATCAAAATATTGTATAGCATGAAGTGAGGTACTATATCTAATTTTCACTGTGCCATTGTTATTAAATAGGAAGTCATTATAAATTTGATATCCTTGCATTAATTGATATTTTCGATCCAATTATTCTGCGCTTTTTGCATAATAAGCGTGTATGTACAGTGTGCGTTGTTAATATTTAAAATTATGTACAATGGCGATACTCAAAATGTATTACAATTATCGGGTTACTTTTATTCCTTATCGCGCAATTGTAAACGAAATAGAAAGCATTAATAAATAACATTTATTAAACTTTCTCGGGTGTACTTTTTGAATAAAAATAATGTTCATAGTTTCAGATAACTCAGTTTAATTTAGCTTCCAAAGATTATAAAAGTATTATGAAAATATTTTTATCGGCTAGCTTAGTCCTTTCCCTTCCTTTTGAGACGTCGTTGATTAAAATCGGCCCAGTAGAACGCGGGATAATAATTTTTCAATATTTTGTGGGGTACGATATGTCGGAAATCGTGTATGTGGCGCCATCTCGCGTTTGCGGCCTTTTTCGCAGTTTACCGCGGCTTCAAAACCGAATTCCTGGATTACATCGTTAAATTAAACAATTCCGTGTTTCTCGGCTTCTACTCCGTATTTCTGAACCGGACTTGTCTTAAATTAAAGCTAAGAACCATAGCTATCTGCTCCAAAAGGAGCAACAATATTGCATTCCTGGTTCGAATGTTATTAACAATTGAAAAATCAGCAAAAATGCACTCCGGGTCACTGCAATTATCTTAGCTTCTGGATGCGCTAGATTAATGATCGAGTTCTCAAAATAAAGGTAAAGGATGCTGCTATACAACAGTAAACGATATACAATTGCTACATGCTCTGTTTATTTTTTATAAACCAATAAATAATTCGCTTTTTTATTGCACCGAAACTAAACACGAGAGCCGATCTTATCGTGAATCATATTGTTCCTTGAACCTAGAGCTTCAATTTGAGAGGCCGTTGATTGAAATCGGCCGAGCAGTAGCCGCGATAATTGAATTTGTTTAAATAAGTTATAAACAAATGCCATTATTTCGGCTTGCAGGCTAGCTACAACAATGACCAGAGGAGAGAAATTAAACCTAGGAGGATCAGCTAACATCTCCAACAGGTGTGAACATTATTCCACGTGCAGTTGTTTTGTTATAAACAATTAAACAATTGAAATTGTCATTACGGCCAGTTGCATATAGGTACAGCAATGGGGTATTTTTTCTCGTGTTGCTTATTAGTTTCCCTTTCGTTTGAGACGTGGTTGATTCAAATCGGCCAAGTAGAAGCCGAGATAATTTTTTAATATTTTGTCGGTAACGAAATGTCGGTAATGGTATATGTGGCGCCATCTCGCGTTTGCGGCCTTTTTCGCAGTTCGCCGCGGCTCTAAAACCGAATTCCTGGATTACATCGTTAATTTAAACAATTCCGTGTTTCTCGGCTTCTACTGCGTATTTCTGAACCGGACTTGTCTTAAATTAAAGCTAAGAACCATAGCTATCTGCTCCAAAAGGAGCAACAATATTGCATTCCTGGTTCGAACGTTATTAACAATTGAAAAATCAGCAAAAATGCACTCCGGGTCACTGCAATTATCTCAGCTTCTCGTAGCTCTAGATTTATGATCGAGTGCTCAAAATGAAGGTAAAGGATGCTGCTACACGGCGATAAACGATTTACAAATGCTGAATGCGCTGCTTTTTTTTATAATAAATAAATAATTTTTTTGAAAAATGCTTTGTGCTATACACGAGGAACGAAAAAATTAATTGGACATGGAATAATGTTCACACCTGTTGGAGATGTTAGCTGATACTCCTAGCTTTGATTTATGTCCACAGATCGTTAATGTATTTCGCCAGGGAGTGATAGTAATCCCATTTGTTTATAATTTCTTTAAACAAATTCAATTATCTCGCGTTCTACCGGGCCGATTTTAATCAACGACATCTCAAATTGAAGCTCTTGGTTCAGGGAACAATCTGATTCACGATAAGATCGGCCCTCGTGTTTAGTTTCGGTGCAATACTAAAGCGAATTATTTATTTGTTTATACAAAATTTATAGCGGATGTAGAATTTGTAAATCGTGTATTGTCGTGTAGCAGCATCCTTTACCTTCATTTTGAGCACTCGATCATAAATTTAGAGCTACCAGAAGCCAAGATAATTACAGTGACCCGGAGTTCATTTTTGCTGATTTTTCAATTGTTAATAACATTCGAACAACAAATGCCATACTGTTGCCACTCTTGAAACCGATAGTTACGGTTTGTAGCTTCCATTTAAGACAAGTCCGGTTCAGAAATACGCAGTAGAAGCCGAGAAAATCACAATTGTTTAAATTAACGATGTAATCCAGGAATTCGGTTTTGCAGCCGCGGCGAACTGCGAAAAAGGCCGCAAACGCGAGATGGCGCCACATACACGTTTACCGACATTTCGTTACCGACAAAATATTAAAAAATTATTATCTCGGCTTCTACTTGGCCGATTTTAATCAACCACCTCTCAAATTGAAGCTCTTAGCTCGAGGAACGATCTATTTCACTTTTGGAATTGCATTCGTGTATAGTTACTGTGGAATTCTCAAACGAATTGTTCAATTTTTTATAAAAAAAATAGGCAGCGCATAGAGCTTCTGTGAATCGGTTATTGTCGTACACCAAGATCCTTTACTTTCATTTTAAGCACTCAACCATTATTAGACTGTGTCTAATCAAGCCGTGTTAATTTCAGTCACCTGAAGTGTATGTTCCAAGCGTCATGTAAAATACATCGTTGACACATACATACATGAAATACATAAATTACATTTGACATAATAAACGCTGTCTCTTCCAATCTGTCCCTCAACATATGTATGTATGCATATGTATATGAGATGAAAATGGAACTGGGTACAAATGGGATCCATGAAAGGACTATTTTATATCTCCTTTGTTCTATGGATCAAAAAAGCTTTAGGACGTTTAAATGACAGAATTCCTGATGTTAGTTTAAATGTCAGCAGAATTTTATTTTTAAACGATTGATTTTCTTTGCGGATTCTTCTTACCTATGTATCTATTATACAAATACACACTTTAAACCTCCGACAAGAATGAGCAAGTAAGTTAAGAAAGCAGAAAAAGCACTGCATTTATTCAAAGGCAAAACACATAGCAAAAAGCTATCAAATACAAAATTTACAAACGTGAACAGAAGAAAACAAAGATACAAACAATAATATAAATTACGAAACAACTTCGCAGCTAATCGTAAACTGCAAACACCAGAAGACAACACAACACACAATACCATATACCAATGGTAACAAATTTTCTCTAGAAAACAATGAAAACGACCTCGTAATCTTTTCATCCCTCACTTTCACATTTCCATCGAATTTCGAGCATACATTACTACTTGATATCGTGTGAACATATCGAATTTGTTCGAACGCCAAGTTCTCAGTTTCATTCACCAAAAATTTCATCAATGACGACACGTCTCCTAATACAACGCTGCTGGTAGATTTTTCCACTATATCTACCTCATTCTTTTCAAAATTGATTTCGGTGGTAGAAATTCTTGATGACGTTCCTGCGGATTGAAATTCGTCAGATTCATCATGGACATCGAGAGACGCTTTGCTCAAACCTAACGTCACTTCCTCTTGCCTGAGTAACTTGGACATTTCGATGACGCCAGTTTTGCCACTATCCCTTTTCTGCATTACAATTCTTACAACACTGTCGGCTTTCGACACACTGTGCGACTCCTTAAACGTTGTGATAACTTTGTCAGCTTTTCTCCTACATTTTGATCGTTTCCCCGATTTCCGGAACTTGTTTCTCAACTTTCGCTTATATATGTCAATGACTTTGTACGCGTTACGAGCTCTAATGGCAGCCACCTGAAATGCGGTCGCTATTTCACTAGAAATAACTCTAAGGGGAGACTGTGCTTCTTTTTCACCAACATTCTCAATGCAGCTTCCCGAAGAATTCGAGGACGATGTTGCATAGTTAGATAACATTGAGACATCCGATTCGACGGAGAGCAATACATTCCCTTTGTCAATGTTTGTAAAATTCACTGAAGATTCATTACACTCGTTGTACATCTGACTCAACAATTGCCTGAAGAGAGTGGAACACTCCTTTGACGAATTTTGATAATCTTCAATTGCCTTGTTCGTAGATCTTGCGTCCATTGATTTAGATGCTTGATTCAACCTCAATGGAGGATTCTTAGAATTTTCCTTTAAATTCTGCTTCACGGAAATATTATTTGAATTTTTGTGAAACTTTTCTCTCAGATACTTATTGGGATTATTCGTATGATCGGTAAACGCAGACTTGGTAGCGCGAGTAATGGTTACAATTTTTGTGGAACTATCGCTAATTGGAAGTGACTCCGTCATGGAAAATACATTCACCTTGCTCTTTTTCAAATCCTTCTCGGAGCACCCACAGGCTACGTGCTTCACTTCGCCCGTTTTCATCATCGCCTGTATACTTTGTAAATTCACTATCAATGAATCATTCTCCGGAATGGTCTGCAAACTTTTGGACATTTTGCAGCGAGTAAGAGTTTGCGAGTAAGCATTATTACTATTTTGAAATGTGGAAGTTGCACTATCCCTCTTCGCTGGCAAAAGAATTTTATTTAAACCGTGCCTATTATTTTTATGATTACACTCGCACGTTTCAATATCCCTGCCCAATTTTTCCTGCAAGTTCAATCGATTCTTCGCCGTGTCCGCACTCGAGGATACATCCGCAAAACTGATAGACTTCTTTCGCAGTGATTTCCGGATTCTCTGTTTGTCTTTCAGATATCTTTCAGCCCCGTTTACCAAATCAAGATCGATACCCTGACCGCAAAGGAATTCTTTCAGCATGCTCAACGATGCGGCGTGACAATTTACGTTTGTTATATCCTTTTTACATTTCGATGGATTGCTAAGGATATTCGACTTTTTGCCGTCGATCTTTTCATTCTCCTCGCTAGAATCTACGGAATACGCTTTGGAAGCGTCATTTTCTCTTTGTACCTCTTCCTTCAGTTCCTGACGGAAGGCATCGGAGGTCGATGAAGGATTCAAAGGGATTTCACAGAATTTGGATAATTCTGGCTGAAACAAACTGTCGGAACGCGAATGAAAATTTATCGGACAGTTCGAACTAGGCGTGGTGGCAAAACTGGAATGCCCGGTTGATTGAGAATTCTCGAGATCCTCGTTCATCTCGACAGGGAAAGGGTTTTCTGGAAGGTTCTCTGTTAGTTTGTGTTCCTCTTGAAACCGTTCGTTATTTTGTAACTCCCTTTTCTTATATTGTTTGGAGTCAACATCTCTCGTCGGCTCTTCTTCATTAAGCTTCATTTCCTCTTCGATTAAGGATGATCCGTCCGATTTTTCCTGACGAATGAAACTGTCAGTGCGAAACTGATAACAGAGCATGGAATTTTTATTATCCCTGACTCCTTCCTTGTCTGGTACGCCTTTAATTACATCCTCTAATTTACGAAAGACTCTCGATTCGTTTGAAATCGTTCGATCGGTGACGTCGCAGGAAGACGAGCCTCCGGAATCTTTAATAACTGTGCGAACCGGACTATGATGGAGGGATTCACTTCGGTGTTTCGTCGATAATTTTAGTACCTTTGATGTTGATTTTAATCGCGCACTGTTTTTTAAGCTCACGCTGCTTCCCTTGGCTGTTGTTTCAAAGTTACCGATGTCCAAGGTGGGTACTATAGATACTATATCTTTCTTCGAGGATACGTCGGTAGAAGATTTCTTGTTTAGATCACTTGTAGCACGCCTCTGTTTCTCGGATCTAAATAATGGTTTTTGATTTAACGTGAAAAGAAGAAACGTAACGAGAAATTCCTCTGAATATACTCTTATACAGTTTATAAAAAAGATATATACGTACTTTGCGTGTTCGAGATGGGCCTTTTCTCTGGTCTGCACGGATGAACGATGTTTTGGATTGAGTACACTCACGCTGCTCGAAGAAGGTATCTGCACTGCACCACCTGGCCTCCAAGCGGGCAGCAGGTTGTTCGAAGTGCGTTGTTTCGGACGAGGTATCGATTGTTTGCATTGATTAAAATTTGTATTCGGTATTAGTTTCCTCGTTGGTTTTGCCCTTTCTAAATGGCGACTACTATCGGCTGCTTTTTTATCGACAACATTTGTCTGAATGTTATCTTGATGCTTGTCTTTTTCTGGATTTCTTAAGGCACACTTCGCGAGTGTTTTGAATTTGAATTGCCTCGTGGGATTAACGGAATTCGAAACAACAGACATTTGTGCGTCAGTAGAGCTTTCTTTGTTTGAGAAGTTTACCTTCGTGTATTTTGGTCGATTAATTACAAGCTTTTGTCTAAAATATATATCAATGATTATTGAATATTTTGTTTCTATTCTATATTGTGCTACACTATATTATTTACACACATTTCTTTATATTTAATTTTTTCGAGCATGATTAAAAAGGTAATTATACGTAAAATTATGTATAAAATCTGTGGAAAAAGTTATGTATACTGTAATGAATTGGCAATGAAGAAAATGGTGATTGTTAACCAATCTGCCATGTGAGTACATAGTTGAACTTTGCCAAATATTTGTACTAACAAATTGTTCTATGTAATAAAATGTTTAAAATATAGTAGATATTTTTCTTTCACTTTCTTCGTCACCATTTTGTTTTCAAAATATTGGTTCACCGATTAAATTGGAGTACATGTGTACTTGTTAACTATTCATTCCTTTACGATATATTTACGTGGTCCCATAAATTACTTGGTATCATTAACAGGTATATTATTCGGCGTGCGTCGCTGCATGGTCTTATATATTCGTGAACTCTTGAAATTTTCCTTCTCTTCGGTTTCAGTCATCACATTTTTCACCAAACGCGATATCACTTCGATTAAGCAGGATATACTGTTCGTCCAATAATTCGACATCAAGGTTATTTCATTCAAGACACTTCTCTGAATTGTTTGGTAATGTGTAATTATTCGTAATTAGAATTAACATTCAAACTATCATAATGTTTTAAAACCCACTTTTCTAGCAGCATTATGTACTTGCGACGTTTCTAAATTCATTTGATCTACTCGTCGTTCTGCAATAAAACTTATTTCTTATTTTTCGAACTAATATATGAATATATGCATTGTACCAAGTATTTGCTGGCAAGCAAATTCACAAACCTTGACTTTCCAATGTGATTTTACTCTCATTTACGATTCTGACCAACTCGAGGATGTATTTCGATAAATACTTGGTGATCTTTGATTCGGCTTGGCAGCTATCACTTGCGCCGTGAATGTAACTTTTACACCTATTTATAGTAACATTCAAAACTGCATACCGGGCACAATTTTCGCAAACACAGTTTCATTAAATTAAAATAAAAATTAAGTTAATTCAAACTTGACTTAAAATGTGTAAATAAATTTTAAAAAATTGCAATATTTAAAGGATAATATCAATTATGCGTTCTATACCTGGCTATAGTTTTGTCCAATACTTGCAACATATTCAAAGAGTCGTCCGATTCTGTTGAAGGTGCATTCTGCAATTTCATTCGAAGTCGATCTATACGATGCCAGTCGCACGACAGTCTTCCATAAATCTTCGTTAACGTTTTGCATATATTTATATCCTCGTGATTAACGTTTATTCTTCTCTGTTCTTGAATACTTACTCCATATTTGGGCCCTTCTATCTCGTTCTTCGTTTGAATCTTACAACAGTCTTGCTGTTTATCTATTTTATGATTAACTGTCGACAATCGAATATTTTCACTGCACTCGGCACTCGTACAATTTTTCGTTTCTTTTCGTTTTCCAATAATTACCTGAATATTGGATTCGTTCCCCGATTTCGCATCCGAATGTTGTCCCGTTAAATTTATGTCCCCATCTGTTAAGTCAGTAGCGTTTTCTGTCGATAACGAATCACTTTTTGAACCTTCGACTACGACAGTCGCATCGGATCCCATAGATATTTTCGATACCGTTCTTTTTCGCGATATAGCAGTGGCAGATTTTGTAACCACGGTCCCATCACGAATTTCCGTTTTACATAAATCAGAATTTAGATTATTCCCGTCACATTGTTTAGCGTGATCTCTTGTTTCCATCGTGTGTAACACTTCCCTTCTATCTTCTTTTTCAATAATTGCCCCCTTTTCAAACGAATCTTTTTTTTGCTTTTTTATTGGAATATCATTCACACACGCGCTTCGTTTTAGTAAATTCGACTTTTCCGAAATATCGCCATAATTGCTCTCTTCTACATTCCAGTTCTGCGAAACGTCCCCTTTAAAATCGGACGGATCGTCTTCTATACTACATTCAACTGATGCTTCTTCTTTTCTACGTTTCTGCGAACTTTTAGATTCAACAATTTCTTCCGAATCATTTTGTCCGTTCATTATATTCAATTCTTCTCTCACACGCCTCTCGTCCATTTCTTTAAATACAGCCACGAAATTTGCGGAACCGTTATCTTCGTCCTTCTCGGACGTAAGAATAAAAGTTCCATTCGATTTGTTAACATCTACGTCGAGTTTGGAGCATCCACTTGCGCTCTTTCGATCATGGGATTTGGCAAAATTATTTTCCATAATATTTTCTCGAAGATTATCAGTGTCGTGACATGTTCTCGTCGTACCTGCCTCTTTAGCCGCGCCAACGAATACTTTCTTAAAATTATTCTCGGCTCCCTTCGCCCTTTTACTCGAGTAAATTTCTACTAATTCGAAGGGACAGTTTATAAGTGTATCGCCAATTGTTTTGTCTTGCATGTTTTGCGTTACCTTCGGAGGAATTTCATCGTCAGCGTTTTCAGACGAAGGCGGGATCCACCGTTGTCCCTTCCGCGAAGCAAGGTTGTCCTCGGCTCCAGGGTTTTCATTCGACGTCCGATTTTGCTCATTCAGAGAACGTTCAGAAGGCGTTGAAACTTTTTCCATTGAAACTTCGGTCTCGGACGACTTACTGTTTTCGGATTCCACCCCGTTCATTGTCGTTTTCGAGCGTATTTTCAGTACAATGGTACTCGAACTGATAGTATTTGTTTGCAGGCAAGAGTAACTCTTTGACGTTAGTTGACAATGTATTTCTTGTTCTCCGCCTTCAAGTCTCTCCCCTTTACAATCGTTTTGACCCGTTCGTTTTCTCGTTGAATTCTCATCCTGACTCAACGTGGAGGTTTTGGTACTATCGCGCGGTTCTCTGTCACTCAAATACGCGTATTTCTTCATTAACTCGTTTATCTTGAGAATTTCTCGAACTATACGCGACTCCGAGGGGCATACTTCATCGGCCTGTAAATCGTTACCGTTCGTTGTTGCGAAGTGTGCATTCGTCCATACTGAGTCCATTGGAACAGAAATAGTGCAGCGTTGTAAAGGAAATGTACGATAAGATCGAAGTTTGAAATGTGTGCAGGTTAGTGCGAATTTTAAAACGCCATCGTCGCATGCGCTTTCAAATGTTCTCTGAACTCGGCGAGGTTGAAGTGAGGAACATTCGCGAAACGAGCGAGAGCTTCATTTTTCTTCGACTTTCTGAGAAATATCGTTCATAGATATGATCAAATAACGTGATAAGTTCCGTACGCTGGCGGTGCTTGAAACGATATGTTCGCCTGCGTGATTTCAAACAATACATTTTTCGATAGAACGTATGATAAGCAATTATGGCGTAAGTAAAAGAAAACCGCTATGTACTTCTGTTAAGAGCCGGAGATAAGCCGTCACGCGCAGCGGATGTCACCGAGGAATCAGTTCAGAAGCGAATCGAAGTCGAGACAAACCAGTTTCCCCGACGAATGTTGAAAGACGCTTAAGAGTTGCACAATTTGTTTGGTCGTGTCGCCATAGGAAAATCCCTTTTGCGACTGATAAATAAGAAGAAACGCTTTCGGTAGGCTGGAGGACATGTTGACTTGAACGATTACAGTCTGGATATACTTCACGATGACAGGTGTAGATCTCGTAGAAAAAAAGTAACACTTATTTGGAATGTTGATCATTATGTAAAATGTAAATTGTACGTATTGTTGCGCAAATAAAGTAAAATATTCTAAATAATAAAAAAATAGAGTAATAGTCAATTATAGCAATAAGAATAAAATATAATTTTAATTTTAATATGTGATAATATAATTGAATACAATACTTGTATATGGGAAAGAAATATAATTAAAAGTAAATATTAAATATTCGTAACACATATATCGATATTTTTCGCTAATAATGTTAATCAACTTTTCTATCTGTCTTCTATCTGCTAGTTTCATTTGTACATTCAATCCCCTATCCACAATCGCTCTGTGTATGAAACTATACATTATATCAGCCATACGCATTTCGTTGAGTTCAGAAATTATCTGCAATCGAAAGTTCGACATCGAGGACATCGATCTGAGGCGAATTTTATTTTGTTTTCTTACACATGCCACTTTTGACAAAATATTTTAAACCCTGATTATGCGTACACGAAAAACCTCGTTTCCGTTTGAAAAATAAAGTTTGCGATAACCGTTCCCGGAACTGGCGAAGGTCCCCGGAGGGTTTCCCAGTTGCTCCAAGTCCCATTGCGTTCCAAGCTTTTTGCCATTGTACCCCGAAACATTAAAGGACAATAATCGCGAAATCAAACGTATTAATGGTTTGTCCGTATTCGTTGGAGACGTAGAACAACGAGCAGAAAACAAGGAAACTCCACGAGAGTATGATAAATTCAGGTATAAAGCGATCGAATTATTTAAAAATGAAATGGTAAATGCGCGAAAGAAATAATATGAATGAATATCCCAAATCAACCATTTCAATTCATTTACTGCATCGATGATTCTCTTTTAAAATAATTTGTATTCGTTCAAGAATACATAAATTAGGAGTTAAAATTAATTGTAATGACATTTGCAACGCGAAGAACGAATTCTCAATTCGTTGCAATCACTGTAAAGAATATATTTCGATATCGTCGAGATT
The DNA here is from genome assembly GCA_948146005.1 of Nomada fucata. Classification (NCBI taxonomy): domain Eukaryota; kingdom Metazoa; phylum Arthropoda; class Insecta; order Hymenoptera; family Apidae; genus Nomada; species Nomada fucata. The sequence continues at coordinate 6,539,526 of OX411275.1, read as the reverse complement.
CGAGCCCACTACTCGCCCTATCATTTCAGTGACTGTAGAAGTTGGTGCAAATCAATTTGGAGCTCCACGAAGAGAAGACGCGTACGCTCGGGGCCGCCGATCTTCTTCAAGAGCGGGGAGAAAGTTGTGTTTCATTTTAGTCACTTCGTGAATCCCGAGAAAATTATCGAAGAGTATACACGTGCCTACATTTACAACAAGTAAATCCCTTTCCCATCGATACGATCGAACGATATTACCTAAAGTAATTCCATTGAGAATAATTCAATGTTTTCTTTGCGATGCTGATCAAGCATTTAAGCGAAAAGACGTCTATGATGTTAGTACGAGAACAATGGAAATGAATGAAGCATTATACGAAAAACAATGACGGATTTATCGAAAAGTCTGATTTCTGGAATTTCACAGGCCACGTTTGGTCAAGATCGACAAGAAAGAATCGCCGAAATCCGCGCCGAGTATACAAGGAATTCCGATATCGGCGAATGCGAATCATCGTCGTGGCAAATTTAAATGTGAGAAGACACGACAGAATACTGGGAATTCTACTCAAGAAAGGATATCTGGATGGAGGTTAAAGAAAGTTAGATATGTTGTATTGAAATTAATGTTCCATATTATCATTAGAAATTATCACTAATTACTATCAATATGAATTAATGCATTAATATTTATTTTCAAAGGCAACTCGAAGACCTTGTAGTATAATGCATGATCGTCACTTTTCATAAATTGTTTAGTTAATAATGTTTTCAATCCAATAAAACGAAAATGGATAGTCTGTAGAAGCTGTGCCAAGAAAAACGAGGAGGGTGCCAAAGAGGGTACCAGCGACGCACAATTTTACGTACGAGTTCGATCCATTTGGGAAGCTAACGTCGAGTAGTAGTAATGGAATAATTAAAGGTTCTCCAAACGTAACCAATATTGGACAAGGAGGTACATATAAATACACGACAAAAAGTTATAATAAGAGAAAATTGGCCTGTACTTTCAAATGCTCAGATTATGATCATGCCTTTACAGACTCACCGTCAAAACCATCAAATGCCCACCAAAATTCTAACAATCTTCGAATGCATATGGAATCTGCACTGCCGAAATTGCACCCTCGCAGTGACACTATATTAGACGTTAATTGGAATAGACGCGAAAACATAACAAGCTGTGGTAAAGGTGGCAATTTGCCGAACATATCGAAACATGAAAGAAACGTTGGGCGGTCCGTAACAAGTCGCGATGGGAGACGTAAGATTTCTTATGTACATTTATCTCATTTATTCATAAATAGGTCAATGACTCGAAACTGATCCACTTTTGTCTAGTCGGGCTCATGTGAATCTTTATGCAGATATATGATTTTGCGGTATTAATCTCTATCCAAGATCAAATATTTATTCGTAACAAAAATTCACCTTTCTCCTCTTTTTTATGCGAGGTAGTTTCTGTCCTATTTATGTATCGATATAGAATAATGCAAATATGAATTCACACACCATCTGTTTCTATTAACGTTAAATATTAAAGTCCCTTTAATAAATTGTAAAGAAAGATTATACATTGATCTCGATTAAATTTGTTCGGATCATACTAAAGAATTCAATTTTCAGGGAAACAATATCCTACGAGCGAAATTGACCGTGAGGTCGAAAAGGTAAAGTCGGATTGGCAAACATTCCGCAATGCCAGTGGATGGACGCAGGGTAAAAATTTCGCGAATCCTCGAACCAGAAAATTGTACGACACGTTGGAAAAAATGACCGACGAGATAAGCAAAATGCAGAAATCTTACTTAGATCCAAAATCAAATCAGTACCTACAACGCGGGGCAATGAAAGCGTTAAATCGTTCGCAAATATCGTTCGAAGAAAAGGCAGAGAGAATGAAAGACATGCTTTTCCCCAAAGAAGGTCAGAAATTAGTCAACGAAGCGATGACTAGCGTTTCAAGCAGTGTTATAAGAAGTAGCATGTTAAATGAAAGTCCATTCAAAAATGTGCGCACAAATAAGAAACCCAAACCAAAGGCTCTCCTTTCTAACATGCCATCGCCGTCCAATGCAAAGAATGCTTCCAATCCGAGGGGTGGAACACTGTTGAAAAGAAGTACAAATGCGAATGGCCGAAAAGATTCTAAGAAAATCAATTCTGATATCGAGTTGTATTTGGACAAATATATCGGCGAGGCGGAGAAAAAATTTTTTAGTAAAGAAAGGCCGCAGGTGAAAGAGGTCGATGTGGCTGCAGAGGATGTGACGGAAATGTTGGAAAAATTGAACATGAATTCTTTCGATATATATAACATTCCAAGCGATGGAGAAGATTCTCTATTACAAAGTGCGGAACGAGGTAAAAGCATAAGAATGAACCATTCCACGCGATTGACTGTCGATGGAAACATTGGAAATGAGAGAGGAAAAGAAAGAAGAGAAGTTGGTTTGTCCCCGAAGATAGGCGTGCAGTTAATGCGATATAAAGGTGTTACAAATTTTGATAGTTCGATTCAAACGAATACACAAGCTATTCCTAGCAGTCATGCTTTCTTAGAAATGGGTTTGCACGCATTGAACGATAATTTTCCTCAAAATTCATTATCACGTGTACTCCAGTCGGAATATTTGCAGAAAGATGGATCACTGAAGCCAATGTAGAATCATCAATGTGAACAAAATTATTTAAATTAAAGCATTATTTATATCTGTAATTAAATAGTTCAGATAATGAAGAAGTCGAAATAATGTTTGTAGGCATTTTAAACGATATAGAAAACATATCTTTTTTTTACTTACAGTAGTACATTGCTCGCTTAATTATTAATAGATCTTTCTATGTTGAGAGTGCTCGAAACATTTAAATCGTAATTGTGTAAGTTAAATGTCTTCGCTGTCTTCTTTATATACAGTCTTATATTTTACAGCATATACATTCATTTCTTATACGAGAAAGATGGGATTTCTCGCTTGTGTCTACGTTAAACGTATCGCAAGGTATTTTGCCGTTATGTAGTATCGTTAAAACATGTACAAATTAAAAAGAGCATCACTTAGACTACATATTTTACACTTCGGTAAGAAAATCGTTCAACCAATTCCATCATGTACACAAAATTATGGCACTATTCTGTATAACGATTGACTTGGGCTTCGTCGACGCAACTGCGAACCGAGCGAGAAAGAAAATATAAAGTTCCCCCGTGGCACATACGCCCAGAAGTATGATATGTCTTTAACTAACCGATCGGTGATGTACAAACGTGCCATATTGATGTCTTAAAAACGGTTAAAAGTTTCGTTAAAAATCGGGACCGTCGGCCACGATCGAAAAAGGTACGTTTACGCAGCGAATCTTTAAGGATCAAGCTGCTTCGTTGACTTCGATAATAAACACATGCAAGCTCGCTGTAGCATTCACAGCATATCACAATACTGGAAGTGCAGAACTGTGACTTTGGTATATGATGGCCCCTGTAAAATTGATCGCTGCAGCCAGCACAAAAACAGGCATCCACCGACCATGAGATGCGGTCACTAATTCGGCTGTTAACGGACCGCATAGAATACCTGGTATCGTTGCCTAAAACACGATATTTTTCCAATTATTCAGTTAGAAATAATGTATCGCAAAGTGAACAGTATTGATACGTACGATAGTATTAGAAACCGCAAATGTGATGCCCGCATGATTCGGTGCTATATCCGCGTGGTTGCTAAGGTGGCCAGCAGAGTTACATGCGCACAGCCCCATAGATATTGAGACAAAGCTACGAAAAATAAAATTGGCTTGTGTCAATTAATTAGAATAAAAATGATTTCGAACTTTTGGTATCTATTTGGCTACAATACTGACATCACCGCAGCAAGTAAATTGTCCACAGCACAGAACGCTACTAAGAACGCCCCTGGTCCAATTAAACCTATGTTTGTCATTAGCCTTCTCACAGACAGGACTGACCATCTCTTCTGTATAAGATTATCAGCACTGTGCCCAGCAACTGCAACAAAACGTGAGCTGCAAGTGTAGTAATCTATCTATTAAAACTGACCAGTCGAACTTCAGTTAATACACACCAATGCCGACAAGAGAATTCACAATATATGGAGCTGCTGTGAAACTAATACTTTCTTTATTAGCAGAAAGGCTTCTCGCTAAATAAGTCGGCAACCACTGCATTATTATGTAATTGCTCCAATTCATTGCAAAATGTGCTATGTACAATGCCCACAAGGGCCAATGTGAAATGAATTCAGTCCAACGCAAACTCCTATTTTGCATTACCTTAAAATTAGAACATATACATTCATTAGCTCCCAGTAATTATATTTTCTTGCATAATCAGTTTTCTACCAATCAATTACCTTAGGTACAAATAATGGAATTTCGTCTTGAGAATTAGTTTCATGATAGAGGATTAACCATAATAGCGTCCATACAATACCAAATATCCCAAATAAATAAAATCCAGTTTGCCATGACAAATGTGGACACAGCTATAAATATTTCAAATATTTTAGATGAAACTGTAGTGAAAGGAATATTTCATAATACAAAGCATTCTATAATCAGACTATCAAACTTACGACAGACGCAACTACTTGTCCAACAGAACCAGCTGCTACGAGATATCCAAATGCCCTAGACCTTTCTTCTACAGGAACATTATGCGCAAACAGATGGAAAATAACTGGTAGACCTAAAACCAATATCAATCGTGACTTAACATCGCAATACTATAAAAGATCTTTGTTTTTCTTAATAATATATTACCTAAACCTTCTCCAAGTCCTAAAACCACCCTACAAATAATGAGCAATGGTAAAGATTGCGCCAAAATTGGGGTTATAACTGTGCTAATCGACCACAGTAAAACAGCCAGCATTAGTACCGTTTTACATCCAAAACGACTCGCCGTACTCGCTCCAATAATCTGTTTCAACAATGACAAAAATAAGTACAATATGAGCAACAAACAATTCTTTTCTTTCAGAAAAAGAAGATTGGTAGACATTACGAGTATAAAATCATTTACCTGACTAGTAAAGTAACCGAAGGCAAAGGCTGATAGTATCCAGCCTTGCCAATACAAATTCCATTTAAATTCATCGGTCATGGGAACGATCGCTATAGGCATTATAACTCGATCCGCTGCATTTATAAAATTTGCAGCAGAGCACAACGCTACGATCCGCGAGGTGCGCGGAAGCATTCGAAATTTTGGCATGTTTGGTCGATCTGTTAAATCAGTCACATCGCACGGCACACAATCCAGCGATTCTAACCTCAATTGGACACGGAGAGTAAGAATTTATGGAAACACTAAGTTACTCGATGCGACGCCAACGTTAACCGAGGACGCCATGGCCATTTGCTTAATTTCTATGCGATTGAACACTATGCTACAGTTAACAAATCTAGTAACAACAAATATAAAAGGTATTCACATTCTGGCCCCGCAGCAGAACGTGAGATTTGACGTGTCAAATGCCACAGCGCGACAACGTGTGCAAAGTTGGTTTTTGTCCTGGTTGACAGATGGTGCTCTGAACGGTGCGCACAAAACTTGCACAACTTCTGGTTCAAATTTAAATTTCATTGAGTGAAAGCTAAGTTCATTTTCATTCGAAGTATTTACTTTTCTTCTTGACGACTATTCTTTCCTGAGCGGAACCTAGCTGCAGAATGCCTCAAACTTAATCTACAACGATAATAATATTTTTCGCACGGCATACCGCACTAAATTTTTATCCAGCTCAAAGAAACAAAGAAACAAGCGCGAACCCTATGCCTCATGCTAAAAACAGTACAGTTCCCATTAATATCAAGGAGCTATACTTACAAATACTTTAGATATTTCATCTAATTGACTAACGTATAATTTATATTATAAAATTAAAACTAAGTATTTGGGTAATGATACTTAAAAAAAACTATCAAATTTGTAAAATATTTATGTGCTTTATTGTAAATGAACAGTGTGTAAAGTGAAAATTCATGCTATTGTTTCATTGGTCCAAAGTAAGACGTACACAACTATAGATAAATGAATGTCAATTTTGATTAATCAAATTTTCTGTTCCTAGCCGAAGGAAATATTGCAATGTGTTTGTAAATGATGCTGCATCGAATTGTCCATTTTAGGCCTTGGGGAGGTGGTCACCCACTGGGTGGAAACCATTTTCATCGGCTACGTAGGACACAGTGTATGGGACGTTGGTAAGCGGGTCGACAAATGTGAAGCTTCCACGAACTCTCAAGAATTGGCCCTCAGATCCTCCTTCGACGGCTTCAGCAGTTTCCTGTTTGGATTGTCCGTCGGAAAGTTCGAAACCATAGTTGTAACCACCAACCCCAATGTTGTCAGAGGGAGTTTCCTTAACCAGAAGAGCCTCTGGATGTGCGCCTTGTGGTGCTGCGAGAGCAACGGCGACGAGGGCGGCGAAAGCAACAATCTGAAAATAGACACATAGTTATTAATTTTTAATAGCATATGATGGTGATTAAAATAAAAAATTCATAATGTTAAATTAAATTTTATATGTATATATAAGTATATATTGTAAGAGAAGTATGTACTAAAAAAAAATCTAATTGAAAGGTATTGAAAGCAATCAAAGTATTATAAGATTGTGTATAGAGGAAAATTGTATAGTGAACCACTATGATAAATGATGAAAATATTGAATTTTGAATATTGTTTCAAGAAAAATTTTGTAGGAATCCCAAATTTTATAATTATTCAATTAAATCACAATAATTTTTCTATTGTTAACTGATAATAAACGATAATATCAGTTATGATACATACGGTTTTCATTTTGGAGGTAGATGTGTAGAGGTAGTCTCGATTGGAAGACTGATGTCGATACAGAGAATCCTCTCCAATTTTATAGTGGCCCTCCTCCTGCCGAAATTCGCATCGGCCCATGATAAATTCACCTTTCACATTCTCTCGTTATATTAGAGGCATGATCGTTGATAGTTTGACCTTCGTCGTAAAAGTGTGTTAGTCCAGTGAAATTGAAATCTTCGATTTTTTAATGTGGTTTGATATGGGATGCCCTGGAAAATTAACTTAAACTGAATTTAATAATTAATCCTCGTATACATACTAATTACATTGTAAATTAAAACTAGCATAAAGGAACATGATTCCAAATATGTTAAACAGGATAAAAGAATAAATTAATTGATTTTAATGTACGTACATGTACATAACATATATGTAGATATATAAATTATATACAAATTTAAATACCAACAGACAGTTGTTTTGATATTTATATATATTAACATTAAATATATATAAATTTATTGTAGACGCAAAACTGAATAAGTAGTAGCAATTAATTAATGTGGATTCAATACATATTTTAATAATGCATTAACATTACAAGTATTATAAACTTGTTACACAAACGTAACGTATTACAAAACAAGTTAAAAACTTAAGCAATTAAGTCTAGGTTTAAAAAGAAAAACAAAGAAATTTGTTGGTATAACAAGTTTACAAATAAATCACTTTTAACGGAAATAAATTTTAACCGTTATTTAAATAATAAATGGAAAGCTGTTAACTTCTTACATCTTTGGCGAACAAATCGATTCCTATACATGTACCCATGTAATGGTATTTCTTTACAAAATAAAGAGCTATCAATTTACAAACGTTTGAAACCAGTTTCTCTTATTATAATTCTCACTTAACGATACATACATAAACAGTACAAGTGAAAACAGAATAATAATTTCATGTAAATGATTTCCCTAAAATAGAAGAAAAGTAACGCATCTCCCTATCATTTCCCCATTCTTGCGCCATTCCTTTTTCTTCCATAATGTAAGAATGTAAAACGTCATTAATCAAAGGCGACCTTCAAGATAAAATAGATTCTAATATAATATTCATGATAAAATCAAATATATATGTTTCTAAATTTTGTTCGACCTTCGTCCGACATAAATCCTAAGTGATGAGTTCTTTCTAATGTGGGATGATACCGAAGAATCAATTTCTAAATTGTTATTCAGAATAGAATTAAAGGAAATGGGTCACATTATTTAATATTATTTTACAAGCTGTATCGTTACGACATCATCCTGCCTATCGCGCGCAATCCTCTTCATGATACCTTGTCATCCTTAACAGATGGTAGTAATAGGTGAAATTTTGGCATGAAAGCACATCATCACATGTTCACTGATGGCCCACCACTTTCCTTTCACCTAATGAATCATTCCTATCTCTCAATTTTCTCTCAATCTATCATTCTTCATTTTGTTTTGGGAAGATATTAGTTACTAGGTTCATGTACGTAAATGTTTAAATGTAAATGTAACTTCATATGTCTGGTCATCAAGTCGTGATTAAATTATGAAATTAATTGATAGCGAATTAATTAGCTTATAACGAATTAATTTAATAGTTAATTAATACCTCCGTTTTATATTTTTTCAGCTTTTTTTTACTATTGATGATAATATGTGTATATAATTTATTACAATTGATTCGTTCCAATAATTTATTATACATTTTTTTATTTTGGATCGATAGTTTTAACAGGTTTCAGTGTTTAGTGTATATATAGTTAGAACGCATAACTAACCAATTAATCAGTGTCCTTTGAAATGGCATTACATAAAATATCGTATTGTTATATAAATGTATACAACACATGGTTTTACTACCCTTTCGTCGTGTAAGCTTTAACAATATTAGAAAGCTGTAACACTCATATCAGTACAATTAAATAAATATGTGTATACATACGTAAACCGTCTGAGGGTTTCTTATGTTTTACTTACTTGTTATTATAATTATTTTTTTCATTGTTCTTTTTATGAAAATTATTTATGCCTACCGATTAATATATTTCTTGCTGAAAATGCATTGATAGATATTTCGTGATAAATGACAATATGAATTCATTGGCCATTTAAAAAATGAATTGTTTGTGTGTTACCACATTGTCGTTGATTATTAACACAGTAATTTCTTTATTCATCACAAACAATTATAATTTATTAATGACAATCAAACTTCCCCAACCAGTGGGGTAATAGTTTGGAAGTGTCTCCTTCTCCTTGTAAGTGGGCATTTCATGATCATTGTTTTCCTTAAAAAAATTCATGCACAAGAGGCTAACATCCTTTATTGTATTTCAAAATATATCCTTGCACCGAATGAAAGTGCAAATCCAAAGCAAAAATGAGTTTGCAATGAACACATTGCAATCGAATAATAATTGAATCTGTATGTCACATACAATTTCCTATAATAATAAATATAGGGCCAAGCTTATTTGCCATGTACCAATAGGCAGAAAGTTTAATTCTTTTATAAACTGCTGCATTATAATTATTAAAATATAATACTTCATAGGTACATATAGTACGTTATTATTCGTACGACTTTCACAAACTTTCGTAACTTAAAATGGACAAACATACTATTAACAAATGATTCAACTCCAGCAATTGAAATATATCAGTAAACTAAAGCACTATATGTATACATACGAATGATGCCCCAAAATTACTTCAGGCTTCCACCTTTTTCTTTTCTTTTAAAAAAGAACAATTCATATGCATAATTAAGGTGCGCACCAATTGGAAATAAATTATACCCCTAATAGTTCGAACTATTGCACTCACTTATGGCAGTAGGTACTACAATGGTTTCAATCTCGATAACAAAATAAACAGAGAAATGAAAGGAGAAATTAAGGGATAAGTCAAGGAGGAATGTACAAAGAAATTGCCTAAATAAAATCTTTATTTTCAGCTATATGAGTAGGTTTACAGTTCAAGCCGGGATATGGTCACCCTGTGGGTGGAAGCCGTTCTCATCAGCCACATAGTTGACGGTGTACCTCACGTTGGTGAGCGGGTCAACCCAGGTGAAGCTACCACGAACGGCAAGAGCCTCATTCTCAGTTCCCGGATTAACTAGTTCAGCGGTTTCCTGGTGAGCCTGGCCGTTGGAGAGTTCGTAGCCATAGTTGTAGCCACCGACACCAATGTTGTCAGAGGGTGTCTCCTTGACGAGCAAGACCTCATTAGGATGACCCTGCGGGGCAGCGTAGGCAACAGCGACAACGAGGGCGAAAGCAATGAACTATAACAGAAAGAAGACAAACTGTTAAGATTTACAGCGACGAAGTTAAACACGACTAATACATAACATTTGAACCAAATTGTGCAACTGGTCAGGTGTTTCCTTAATGCGAAACCTATTATTTGATAGGCATTCACGGCGATTAAAAGATCCTTTTAAAATTCATTTAAAGTGTTACTGTTAATTATTGAACTATGCACTGTAATTAAATCGTCTAGGAATTGAAGTCGTTAGTAGCATGTAACACTGTGTTAAAATTGTCTGTCCGATTAACCAGCGCGATTCGTCACTGCCTCTTCCGAGTACAAGAGCACAAGTTCGCGAGCCATGCTCCACTGTTACGCAAGTAGATCCTTTGCCGGCGATTTACTTGAAATAAATGTACAGACATATTTGCATCTCAACAATAGGCAGAGGAACGATAATGCGTGTAATTGCTGGGCACGGTACCGTTGTAACGTTAATAGTACATAACAATCCCGTGCTCGTTAATTACACGCTCGTAACAGTTGAATCATTTCGCGATCTCGCACAAACAACCATCCTTGCTTTTTTTTTTCCTTTTTTTTCTATTCGAATACGAAGATCCACTAGTACAAAGAAAACGACGCTCCCGTTTGGTTAAAATCGCGATCGTGGGTGGTTGAAAGAGGATTAAATTGAAAGGGAACACGACAGTGCACTTGGTATCCAATTATGTAAATGTTTCGTTATTTGGTAGACACGCACCAGCTTCATGTTGGCTTATTGGTTTGGGATTGAACTGCTTGTGATTGGCGAAGTTTAAACAGGTGTTCACCTGAGATGTGCTAGATCACTGTACTGATTCGATGATGCTCACTGGACCATTATATACTCGGATTTCGAAGCAAATCCTTCCCCTTCCGTTGGTCCGCGGGCCCAAAAATTCTTCAGCGAGGATGTCGAAATCCCCGGATGGCATTGGCCGACGAGCGGTGGTAGAACGATGACCGACAAAGGAAGAGACGGTGAATGTCAGCAAGAATTCGAGGAAGAGCAACCAGCGGCAAAAATCGCACGGTTTCACTGTGTCTGCGCCTCATTCGGTTCCACGGCTGTCTTACCAAACTTGGATGGAACAATGGACAAGCGGTCGGCGTCCGAAAATCTTTATTGAAGATGTGGCAGCTTGCTCTTGGTACCGCGGTTGCAAGGAAATTGCATTTCAGATGGAAGATGAAACTTGCGTATGACTTAAATACTATAAGAAGAGATATTATTATTATTATTATTCAAGTGAAGAATACGGAACTTTGCTTGAAAGATTGCTTGGAAGAGGGATAAGAAAGGTTGTGGTATCAGTCATATGTTAAAGAATTATGCATAAATAGTAGTGTAGGGATCTAATTTATTCTTCGTTTTTTTAATATGTGATGGTTCAAGGATATTCGAATTGAGACGATTCCAGAAAATTTCCAGAAATTATAATCATTTATTAACTCGAGAACATAGTACAGAGCTAGTTAAATAAAAGAAAGATATCTATTTTTTACATGTTATCTCTACAATATAGTATTCTATACTTCGAGTTTTCGGGCATTGATCTTAAACGAAGGCATTATATAATTCTGTTTCCTCTTTTTATAATCTAAAGGAATCCTACCATCTAAAAAAAAGTAGTCTTTTCTAGAATATAAATTATATTGTAAAATAACACAATGCTCTCTGCTTCGATGAAATGAATAATTTCTTAGCTCTATACACTCTGAATAAAAGGTAAAAGAAAAAGGTCCCGAAATTATTCCAAACGAGGGCTCCGGTGACTTCCGTTGCGTTAAGAAAACACAAAGCAGCAAATGAAATATCTTTGTTTAATCCAGAATTAAGTAAAACTTCATAAAACAAAACTTATTCTACAGAAAAAAAACGCATATGTTCATGTCCACCATTTCATACAATAAGGAACCGAAGGAAATAACTAGTTTTCGCACCTTGAGCGAATGCTTATCGATATACCGAAAGCCTTGTTGCATGTTACACAATCGAAACTCGTCTTCATGGGCGTATAAGTAAAAGCAGCCAGAACATTGGTACATCAGCATAATCCATTACAAATTGGATTTAGTCTGCTGTTGCGATATACGGACCCTCGCCGTTTACCATCATTTGCATGTTTTACAAATTAATGATCAATTGAGTATTCGGAGGTCACCCAAACAAGTATTTATCTCCTTGATAGGTGAATCTTGATATTCTGTAAAAGTACCAATCGCTTCTCTCTGGCATAGGCCAGCGATCATGGTAATATCCCATGCATAGAGGAATCGCAATGGTCAGCCTGGTGTTTACATCCAGAATCACGTGAAATGCATAATACTCTTTATGCTTTACTTATGTTTTTATTGCGGTTTATTATTACAGTATGTAAAGTATAGTATATATAAAGCGTAGTAGTACATTGCACATATGATTATATTTTTATAATAGTCTAATAAAAAGAAAGTGCCGACATCATACTTTATATTAGATAACAAGTATTTCGGGCGCTGAAAATGAATTGCCTTGAAGTACATCGTTCTTTGGATTCCACGAGCAACGAAAATGCTGGTCTTCGTACATTCATAATTTAATGCTGCACCTTTATAATCGCAATAAAGTCCTTGAAATAATCACTTTTATTATGGATTCGCCTTCCCAAAGACAGAAAATAATCTTCGACGATTATCTTGCCTAACAATCGCGAAATATCATCATATTTCTTCCATACCAAGCTCAGTTTTAGTTCTATCCATAAGCAAAATCCACCTGAAACTCGTGTGCCCTTCAATGCTAGGCAGCGTGTATCCATAATCAGACACGAGGTTCGCCAAATTTTTTTTGCGATTCGGAAACACCTTCCTTCCATCCACTAGCGTGTTGCAATCGCGACATCAATCGCTTCATGAAGTCCCCGGTGACATCCTGTTTCACGGCCGATACTTGACTATAAATCTTGCAAATATATTCAAATCCGCAAAGGTTAAAAATAAAGTTTGCCGGGAAGCATCGCAGAGAATTATTGCGTTAAAGCAATCTCGTTGCCGTTCAAACGATACGTCAACCGTTCTTCCTTGAAGATCGCGACGAAAATAGAACACAAAAGCTTTCACCATTGTCTATTAAAACGTAATGCAGAAAAATCGCGGGGACAAAAGTACGAAACAAAAAGGTACGCGCATAAGTTCGAAAAGAAAGTTCGTAAAGGTTACGTAAGCGGTGGTGACCGTTTATGCTAATACTTGAAAGAGCGAGCGATCATGCAGAAGAAGGAAACGACGTGGAAAGGGAAGAAGATGAGTCTTGGGAGACCCGTGTTTCCAATCGTCACGATTCTTTTTTCTAGTTCTGTTCTTTCTCTCGAAAGTTCTGAGAAGTTCGCAACTGATTACCTACATATTTTATTTATTCAGCTCGGGCTTACGCATGCATAAATCCCACGTTAATCGACGATTTACATATCGATGGAAATTATGACTCGTGATCAATGACGTTTCCCTGTTATCTAATTTCTATTCGAATTTATACTGTTTATCTTTATATTTGTGCAATAGTTTGGACAAATGATAGGACTATCCGAACAGATGATAGAGTGCCAATAAAAGATTAATAATTGTCGTTCAAGCTTTAAATCCACGATTGCATTAAACTCTTCGTTCCTTTTACTCCTTCATTCTTCCCAAAGTTATTTTTTTCAAATAACGTTCCAAAGTATATACAGTATTGAAGGAGATGGGAAACATCTCTGTATCCAATTACGATTTCATAAGAATTACATCCCAAGGGGTCAGCCTATTTTACATGGAAAAATTTGTCTGTTTACTGGATAGAATATTACGGCAATATATAGTCCATATTAAAAAAAAACAGTCAGCAACCTTAGAATCTCAGGAAATACGACCTTTAAAATGTCCATCTAATTTTCGTCTTTTCATTAGATATTTTATTTCTCGTATAATATATTCACAATACAAAATTTGTTATGCTCCTTTTATAGTGAAATAATGCCCGTTATTACTAGCAGCAGATATTGGTGACAGCTATTTTAGGATTGGCAGTTGCGCCTCACGTGTACCACTTTCTTAAATCTGCCATTTTTTCGCACGTCATGTTTTGTGTAACGATATTAATTTAGCCTATAAATTGTGGGGATATATGTGTACGTGCAACAATCTTAACTTATTTAAAATATAGCTGTCCTTATAGTTTATCTACCATATTCTTATTTCTTTAATAGTTATTGCAATTGTGTCGAAAATAAAATTAATATATCTTCCCCTATAATGAACACTGTTGCACAAAGTCCCTTGAGGGATGAAAATGCATTTTGTCATTTTTTGTTTGTTTTAATAAAATCACATTTCTTAAAAAGAGGGCTTATTGTACAAAATATTGTACAAAATATAAAATAATGTTATTTGGTCGCATAGGAAGAATCGACGTCTGTCAATATTCAATTAATCGCACGATCAGATATTTGATTGCGCGTCTTTGACACATTATACGTGCATTTAAATCTCTTGCGAAAATGGAAGTCAACCATCAGAATTAATAATAGAGAAAATAATCTCATTGCCAACTAATAAACATAGACCCAACAAATTAGCACCGTTAAATTTTCAAGAATGAGATACTAATTATTACGATGATTTACTGCCTGTTTACGAAATGACGCGATCAGGAGTCATAAATCTGTCGTAAAAACGGGAAAAACAAGATTTTTCTGTTGCTACAAAGAGACGTCAGTATCCCCAGACAAAATTACGTAATCGGTTACATTTAACACTCATCGAGAAATACCTTCCTTATGGCACCTCTAATACATACAATATTGGAAAAGACATATACTTTCTAACGGGGTATTTAAAAAATCACCGAGTGCCAGGTTTATTAAATCTTTTCAATCTTTGTTAAGCATGATTAAAGCATTGTTTGCATACTAGGCAAATAAATAATATTTGTATTATAATATATTGTATGTTCGCATAGAAATCAAGGAATTCAGATGTTCAATATACTCTAACAATATTAGATTGATGAAAGATATCGTGTATAGCTGAGGATTGGATGAACTTGATCTTCTTCTCTTACAACAATACACAAAACCAATAAACCACCGTCGACGTTTTAATTGCATTGCACAAAACGTTTCCTCGTCGCATATAATTATATAAAGCTTCTAAAGTCGCCAACAACGTCTCTATAATAGGTAACGAATCCAATATAATAGTAGAACGAAATGCCATCAAAATCAAGCAAGTGAGGTAGGTACCATTACTGTCAATTTCATTCCTGTGTGCATTCAGTGAGATTTCTATTCATCAAGTTCGTTCAGATGCTTCACCGCCCACAATATCGTTTGCTCGCTGGAAATATATGTAGGTGGCACGACATTAGATAATCAACTAAGTTCGTACAGGTTCGTGCATCGGTACACATGTCGTGACTTTTCTCTTCTTGTCGTGCCTGATCGTGAAGCGCGACGATATTGTATAATCGATTGTGGTTCGAGATAGAGAAGGATTAGGGAGAAAAAACTTCGATTAGCCCGGAATATATTTAACAGAACAATAGTATTTACTGTCACTGAGTAATAGTTGTAACGGTAACCAGAATTGATCACGTTTACAATTTTCTTCTAATTATTTTACGTCTCTGGAGTACTTGATATAAATAGACTAAAGTTCTATTATTAATTCTAGTAATGTAGTGTATAATAAATACAGTAATTTAATTCCTAAAGGAATATGTTGTTAGTGTGTAAAAATTATTACCCGTATTATCGTAATCTTTGTAAAATAATATTCTTTTATTTATATCATGAATGTCTAATAATAAATTGGATACCGAGAATTCTTCGTAACTGCAACTAATATTCATTCTAATCGAATCAGGTAAGCATATCTCCGTGGAAGTTAGTTCCACAGGAAGGAATTGTTAATGGTTCAAATGCGGACCACAATCAGATGCTGTCTGTACGAAGTATGTGCGACGTTCTTGTGAGAACATTTTTTAGGAACACCTGCTGACTAAAGATTCCACCCGAAACACGTAGATACAACCGTCAGGTACGCCTATGGTATTTTGAATGCCGCAGCACACAATAAATGTCATTTCAAACGGCCTTCTTTCATTGATTTTTTTATTATTTCCATTAAGAGCTTTCCCCAATGTCAAACTCAGACAAAATTATTTCAATTCTTACTTCAACATCTCGTTTAAAAGAAAAGAACAAATAAATACTGAGCATTAAAATATGCAGCGGTACTAAACTGGAACGGTATAGTTTCATCGACGGTCATTTGATATCTAACACATTTTCTTACGCATTTAAGGGATTACAATATTTTGTAAGATTACAATTACTATTTCTACATAGAACGAAAAATTCCTTGCAACCAGTTTTCGATGTATCAATGCCTCGGCAACTAAAAAATGTCAACGCATTAAGATTCTGTGTTTCTAACTAGAATCAATTCTCGACCCGCAGGTTACGTCAAAACACCTTTCACATAAGACTACGTTCCGTTTGAAAATTTCGAAACCTGGAATTCTATTTCCCATATAATGAAATCTCAGGAATTCAAATCGAATTTGAAATAGTAACATACTGCATACTCTTGAATACTCAATTATTTTTTTACAATCCGTCTGGAATGGTAGACTTGAATCCATCACTGGTATCTTCGCAGCCAATCTCCATAGTTCGGGCAACATAAAGCGTTCAAACGTTACGTCGGCTTATGTAAATATTTTTAACGAGCTGATTGTAGCGATGGCTATCACCATTGAACTATGACGGCCAAACTTGTCGTCTTCCTGTTTCACTATTTTCTGTGTACCGGTGACTAGCTTCTGGTTAAATAGATAGAACGAACTGGTGGGAGGTTTTGTTCGTAGCATCCCCTAATAAGCGGAACGCGTACATTGTCTAAATTTAACCGAGGTGGAAATAAATGGCAATAAATTTCGAATTTATTTATTTATTAATTTATTTCGTGTAAAAGATTAGGATTGGATAGAAATAAAATTTCACAGCTTATTATTTTTAAATAAGTTTTTAACTGAATGCCTTGAACTAAAATTTTAAATAAACAAGTGGTCCTTAAAAACTAATAAAATTCAATAGGTTACACAAATTATTGAAGTTTTCGAGAAACATTTCGTCTGGGTATACTAGTGATTTCATTAAGTGGAATAAGTAATCCTTTAACTGTGCCAATTTGCCAGAACGGTAGTTGCATTATTTTGGAATGCGTTAATACCAAGTAACGAATTGGAAATGAATAGTAAATTACTTATTTACACACCCAATAGAGAAATGGTGATATTGATATTTAAATTCTGTTTTCACTTTCGTAACTTCATTTAAATGAGGAGGACGAGTGACACCGACCCTCCAATGGTGTGAAGATTTCACACAAGAAATATATACAGCTACTTACGTACTACTTCAAAAATACGTGAGCGTAATGATAATAAGAATTATTACTTCTGTATAATTGTTCGAGTAGGTATTTCCAGGCAAAGAAAAAACGTCAGTACTATTTTTTTTGTAGGGACTACAAAGGGGCGCTTCGAAACTGAAAGAAGATTAGGCCTGCCAGCTGTAATTTCGTTTCCCAGGAAGATTTTGGCACGCGTTTAGAAAGTCCATCCTAGAAAGTTTTTATAGGGAATATAATGCGAGATACATTTTGTATATAATTTACAATTAGTACTAGAATTTGAATAATATGAAAAAAAAATAATATTTGCGGAACCGCAAATATTCTAGATACAATTTCGAGCACCTCATTGCACAAATATTTAACCAATATAAAATCATCTCATTTCAACTGCTTTTAATGTTTTCTAACATACACACTTTTATTCGTAATCAGCATTTCTAAAATGTATAGGGAATAAAAGTGAAGGCGTGAAATTTTCCATCAAATAAAGAAACTCTCATTCCTCCCAAAATATCAGAAGAACTAATAAAATCGTCCGATTCAATAAATGTGCAGCACTAACGGCACCAAACCGTATTAAAAAAGATTACTAAAAGTAAAAAGGGGACGAGCTTTAAACGCGATTCACATAGCAAATGAAAAATTTCTATTACAAAATTCGTGTTCACAATCATTCTCCGCGTTCTCAGAAAATTTCGCTCTCTCCCTCTTGAAACCATAAATTCACGACGTGTTCCAGGTATCAGAGCGGCTCTTCGACGTCGCGTAACACATCCCCCTGTTCATTAAAGCTCACCGTGTACAAGTCAATCCAGACGGTAATAATTAACACTATAAGTCTAGTATATACGACGAGGGTCATCTAATAGCTCGTCAATTTTATTGAAACGAAGGAAAGTAGTTGGTCGGGGAGGGACATCTCGTTGCTGTTCAACGAGGAACTCGCACACTACAGCCAGGAATTTCGCAAGAATTCATGCTGGACCGCGCGAGGTCGACGTCGTCGTCACCGTCGTCGTCGCCGTCGCCGGCTTAAAAGGCGCCGGTTGCATAATGGAACCGGCGAACACGATGGCACGGATCGGTTAAATGCCATCACACTGTCGGCAGGCGAGCCTCCACGGACACATAGTTATGGTTGCGCCTGCATAGTACACTTTAATCGAGGACCAGAGAAACGACATGTGCACATGTGAATAGATGATCCATTAAATAATGGTGGTCAAAATAACGAGGGTGTTTGAAAAATGCCAGGTGTTGGACGGATTTGGTTAAAGTGATTTGTTAATACTGCGTTCGGATAAAATGATTAATCGCAAAGGAATATTGTACTATTGTAAGGAGAGAGGAAAACTTGGTAAACTATAAACGATACTACATGTATGACATCGTGCCATCGATGGCAGGTGTTTCAGAAATGTATGTTCTCCGAATGATAAGACAGCGACGCGGTCCATTTGAACTTCATGAACAATCAATGAATAATACACGCGTAGTATAAGAAATTGTAACCGAAGGTGTTGAAATTGATAATAGACTTTAAAATTTTTTCGGGCAAGCAGAACATTGTCGTGCGAAAACTAATTGACGTATAGAAGAACGGAACCTGACAAAGTATTGAAAGTACGGGAAGCTATATAAATTATCTAAACTGTGTTAGTTGAAACTGATGTTTCACAAGTAGCTGTATACATCTTGCCGTCGTACAGAACGTTTCGAAGACATTAATAACGACTATGACTCACTTTCCGTAGACGATAAGTGAAACAACCGAGTTATGTCGGATAGAAACGTTCCTCTCGCGTACAGATCGTTGACAGCACGTACATGAATGTCAATTCCAGATAAAGCAGTATAATATTAATACATTATTATGTTACTGACGACGATGTTAAAACACGGAATTCAACGTTCTGCATCGATCTCATTGTGTTTGATTCCAATCTCAAAAGTCGTATTCGTTAAATCATTTTCACCCGAAAGTTTTCACTCGATGCAACAGGCGTATAATAAAAATAATGCCTAAATATTACAGATAGGACTGAGCGATACATTTCTTCATATCCGTTTGACAATCTATTTCACCCCGCCGTAATAAATCTTACAATTCGCTACGTTATATAAATCCAACGATCATCGTGATTTCAAACATCTCAACGATTCGAACAAAGGCACGAAACTTATTAAATCATTCGTGAGAAGGATACCATCGTTATTCCGGATTAAGCGGAAAAATTGAATAGCACGGTCAACGATACGAATCTGCCCTTTTACCTCGAAGATGTCGTCCGGGTCTGCAATCGTGAATCATCCGCTGTGTATCGGACGCTATCGGTCGATTTATTTCGTTCGCGTGCCGGATAAATTACCGATAGTATCCAGAGAATACACGAACAGCGAATAGCGTCCGCCGAATACAACTTCCTGTCCTTTCTTTGAATACCTAAGAATATGTAACGCTGTAACCAAGAAGCGGGCACAGTCGCGAAATTTCCCCCGATATTCAATTAGCGCTGATACGCATTGCCGTTGCAACGAGCTGCTCAATACGCTTTCTCTCTTTAGACCTTCTTCCAGTTATTGTATTATGTAATTTCTCCGCGCGATTGAAATGCCAGCGGGCTTTACCTTAGCCAGTTCAATGGTGTCCCTCTTGAATGATCCCATTCCTCCTTCTTTTCCATACTCTAGATTGATTATTCGCCAGGGAAAATACTGGTTTGGATCGACTTTAGATGGCCGATGTCAAAGACTCGAGGAACTCTTAAACAACAAGTAGATGGAGAACGAAGATATAAATATCCTTGTGTTCCCCCGTAGTAAGGTTCAAATTATAATTTATTCTAAATCAATGAAACAACCTATATTGTCGGTCGAATGATGTTCGATATAAGATACAAAACTGTAAAATAAGCGCTGAACTTCGCCTACCCAAAGAATGCTGACAAATGCTCCGCGATCGGTACAAAATTCGGAGAAGATGCCAGCGTTCAATATAACGAAATGATCGGCCTGAATTGAAACGAATGGCTCCAACGATATCTCGCTGATATCGCGGTTCACGAGCTGGCGTGAACTTTCTGCTTCGACGTTTCACGACTATCCAGTACCTTCGAGCATCCTTCTACGGCCTGTGCGCGAGCGCGATTGATTTATTTCGCCGCTGTCGACGATAAAATAATCGCGGCGAGCTGCGGCAAGGTGACGAGGTCGAGCCACCTGTACTTTGTGAATGCACACGCATCGTTGCAGTATGATTCTCGTAATTGACTAAGAATTTTCTGAGCGCAATGGGAACGACGTCTGACGATAAGATGATCGGCGGGCAACAGGATGCTGGTTTCTTGCAGAGTGTCGACGAACGGAAAGTTCAAACGAGATCGAACGGTGGAAAATTAGAGGTTCTTAAACGGCTTGAAAAATAGCAGGCTCGAGAATTTGCAGAGGAAGCAGAAAATCAGGGTGCCAGGGGATTATGCAATTCTCTGCAGAACGTACTGACGTGGGTGGGTATAAATATCTAGGTTGTTATTTATAGTTAAAAATATTGTACTTCGAATAATTCTAAAAATTTAAAAAAAATGCTAAATTATAATATACATTTAAAAATGAATGAATATAAAATAATACTGTGGGCTTAATATGAGGAGCACTGGCAAGGGTTGAGATACGAGCAAGGCCTCGTTAGGCGATGTCATAAAATAAAAGACGAAGTAAGTATTCTCTTTATCGCAATATATAATTTATACTTGTACAACACCATTATGAAATCGAACACCCGAAACACCAATAGTCCCTGCCTTTAGTTTCCCTTACCTGTAATGCATCCAATTAAAATAGCACGAAATAAATCATAGTCAACCTGTACCATCGATATCAGAAAAAAATAGCAATTCGCCCCGTTCACGTGGAAAGATCAACGTTAAGCACGGCAGATGGGGCGTTTCGATGTAAATACAGAGCTGTGCTAACAGCTCTGTTAGTCGCTCCTCTTGTTTCTCCACCTCTAGCTTAGTACTTGCTGTTACGGTTGCCCCATCACGAACAAGGTTTTCGCTGTAATCGACGAATCAGTGCTAGGCGTGACTTTGTAGAAATTGCTAAAAATAATTAAGGCGTTCGTCGATTTTACAATTTTCTATATTAACCAAAATTCATATTCAGACTCATTTGTCCATATCTCCTTCGTCAAACAGTTTGTCTTAAAAGGATACAGACGTGAACAGTATGACAGCTACACGGTGCCTCTTTTACCTTTTTCGGGAAGCTTCTGCGCTGCGTATAATGATGGAAGGCAATTCGTATGGCTCGCAGTGTTGTAATTTAGTTTGACAAGCAAATAATTTGTTCGTTTTCACAATCGGGGTCAATTTGGCAATCCATATTCACTTTACGACGATGATTTCTGCGATAATTAGCCACTTTAACCGTCGTAATTTTGTGTTCGAAAGGATTGAACTTTATACAAACATCGGACTGTGAAAGTCTCCCCTCGTATCGTAGTCTGCCTTACTCAGGGTCCCATCCGTCGGGAACTCGCGTATCCAGAGTTCCATTTAACGGAAAGAAATGATTTCCAGGCATCTGCCAGCAGGATTCAACAACCTTGGAGGTGCGAACAGGATCTGTCGTCCTATGGATGCCACCTGGCGGGATACACTGCCCTTCAGGATCCACACGATGGGAACCAAAGACGACACAGTTCCATTCGGTATAGTTAAATGATCTCAAGTGTCCACGCAGTGGAATTCGACAAGCCTAAGGCAGGTGGGTAGGTAACCCTGCCCAACTCTGCAGAATCCAATGTCCTTGAAGTTCTACTGGGTGGAATCGAACAACCTCGGGGTTCCACCCTGCTAACCTTGATCTCTCCTGATGGAAACGGGATCGTCTTTGATTGACAGAAATGATATTAATTCGTTTGCATATAAAATCCCTTCTAAACGAGAGGCTTTTTTTTATTGTTTTCTTCTAGCTTCCCTGATTACAAGTCAAAATCGCTTTCTCTAGTTTCAGTGTGAATGCATGTGAATGTAAATGTAAATCTTTGCCATTAGTGCTAGGATAAAATTGCTACATCCTCTTCATAAGCGTTGCGAGTCTTTCAACTTATTTTCAGTCAAAGTGATATAGAGTAACGCGAATTACGACAAATTGTTGCTATACCTTTGAGTCTTTCAATGTTTGCATCTGATTCATTTCATATTTTTCGGTTGAGTCAGTTCTTCTTTGCCGCCTTTCGCCACGCGTGGGGACAACTGCATCGTGGTCAGAAGAAATGGTTGTTGCGGAAATGCAATTTCGCCCGAGAACGACATTTCAGTTCGAAACCCCCTTGACCGATCGTGATTCGCGTTGTCTCGCTATTGCGACAGAACGGCTCCTCGCTACATCTCATGTAGTTGTACCTGTACGACCTTTGCCACTAAAGTTGCGCGATTGAAAGAAGAAAAAGATGAAGAAAAAGAAGGGTGGTAGAAAGGAAACGTATTACGCTTAGTCGCGACGCGATTATGCGGCAAAATTTCGAGTCTCCTCTTTTGCCAATGAACACTTTGATCGTAGGCCAGATCTTATCTCGAAGATATGTGTATGTACTTATGTTTATTACTGCCGAAAGTTTAAGGTCCTTGATTTATTATCAGTTTACGTCATTGAGAGAATATGTATATTTCTACAATATTTCGGCTTCACTCAGTTTTTAATGTGGGATACATAATATAATTTAAGTTTCTTCAATTAACTTGTCAACAATAAATCACTGTTATGTTACTACAAACACTGTTTGAAACGCCTGTTTGGTGAAAATATGTTATATTCTGTATTATATGTTATTTTATATTATATATATTTTTAATTCGCAATAATACTTTGAAAT
The DNA here is from genome assembly GCA_948146005.1 of Nomada fucata. Classification (NCBI taxonomy): domain Eukaryota; kingdom Metazoa; phylum Arthropoda; class Insecta; order Hymenoptera; family Apidae; genus Nomada; species Nomada fucata. The sequence continues at coordinate 6,516,090 of OX411275.1, read as the reverse complement.
CCCTTTGCTAAATCTATGTATATATTTAACATGAGTTGCAAATTTGGCTTGTTAAAAAATTATATCTTCAACGAATAATATTTATTCTACATTTTTCACTTATTTTTGCTTCAAAAATTATCCTCTTCCTAGTTGTTGCACAAAGTATTAAAAGCAAGTTTCCAAGACATCTAGTATGACCATAATGTATCTTATCTTAGAATTTTATTAATTTCCGAGTTGTGCAAGGCATGAATAATTTATTCCGTCCCTCGTAGATATTAGTTCAGGTGATATTAAGTATAGAAGAAAGTTTTGTTGTCCTTGTTTTTTTTTTGTGGGTATCTAATCTTTCGTTCACTTGAATAATTCATGCATATATTAATAAAAGATTGAAATTAGATTTTGCACATTTTACAGAGAATAGGCGATCTCCCTTCAACTATTGCAACTGGAACGCGGCACAGTTAGTTGCTGTCGAATCATTCTGGATGGAAATACGATTAGAAATCCGCATTGGTTGACGGCATTATATGTATATTCGTTACGGTGCGTAATAATGATGTACGAGTTTCATTGAGGAATAAACACTTCAAACGTCGCGAAAAAATATTTTTTTGGTGTAAAAAATTGTTCACTAAAACGCACGCTGTCGTTGATCTTGACGCGCGACTATCAATGAACTCTTCAGTTTATTGCAAGGGAAGAAGTTGTGATTCTGAATTCACAATAAGCCATGCGTGGTTAGTACTGATTAGGTAGAGTAAACAAATTGATTACAATAGAATGGTACAACTGTAAAATATTCCAACAAACTATTTAATCAAAATAACAGAAGGTTTACAAAAAATTTCTATCGACATTGCGACATTAAAATTTAAATACCTTCGCGTGTGAGTTCACGCGGAAGCATCCACACCTGTGCTTAATACGTATTGTAGTAGTAGTTGGCTGCTCAGTTGTACTAGCTGGTGCTTCCGATGTACTAGAAGGAGCCAGCTCGGTTGTACTAGATGGTTCTTCAGAGGTACTAGAAGGAGACTGCTCAGTTGTAGAAGTAGGTCCTTCAGATGTACTTGAAGGAGGCAGCTCGGTTGTACTAGCTGGTTCTTCAGATGTACTAGAAGGAGGTAGCTCGGTTGTAATAGCTGGTTCTTCAGAGGTAGTAGAAGGAGGCTGCTCAGTTGTAGTCAGAGCAGATAGACATTGGGACACTTTCCGGTAAATGTCTGCACATCGCTTCAATAGTTGTGGAAGTAGTTCAATTATAGAACACTCATGCAAGGATGGCTTGAGCTCAACCATTGCTTGGATCAGACGTACATGTTCTCTTTGCAATTGGACGACGTCATTAAGTTCGATTTTCCTTGCGTCCTTCAATGCCTACGAAGATTGTAATACAGAATAAAAATTATTATTATATTGACTTTCGACGGCGATTGACGTCTTCCTATAAACTGAAATTATTGATAATTTGTAACAATTCTTTTATAATCTCTTATAACTTTTCCGAACGATATTATTACACATGTGTACATTAAATAATATATTCACTTTTAGTACAGCATCGTGTTTATTACTCTCGTTTTAAATTCACTTAAACTTAATTCTCTGAAACAGCAAAAAAAGAGAAATATCTTCGAGTGTAGTGGATTAAAAGTAAAGGTACAATTGCACTTTCTGGGGCACCACTGCACTCGATGTAGAAATTATGTTTCAAAGTGGCAGAACTTGTTTTATTTTCTTTAGTCATTAATTGTAACAAAACTATACGTTGGCCCTGTTATAGCTTCACTTTGTACATACATATAAATTTTGTGTATTATACTTACCCGATTTAAGCACACAATGGCATTTAACTTAATTGGATTATTGCTAATGCATTGCGCTGCATTGTCGCCAGCATTCCTAAAGCTATCCAAAATGCCTGCTGAGCTGCTGCGAATTTGATGGAGAATATCTGTTCCCTCATTTATTTTGCTTGTAACACATTTATCGACAATTGCGATAATCTCGTCAGCAGCTTCCTGTAATTCCTTTACCACATCTATGCAAGAGTGAATGCGGTGATATTCATTCCCCGTAAGTATATCGATTTTACGTTTCGTCTGCAAATGCAATCTTAAATCAATTATTCCGATTTTAGGAAGATCATGTTAATTAAGTTAATTTCAATCATATATTTTCAAGGAAAATGGACCTGTATTTTATCGCGTTTCATTGTTCTGCCACACTACATTCCTAATCATTAATTTTCAGAATATTTCGCTACACGGCACATGTGTAACTTTTTTAACGGCGTACTAGAAGATTTTGTTATACGTGCAACGTTATACTTGATAACAATAAACGACATGGGCAACGTCGTACCTCGTCCAATAAAAATGTTAATCTTCGCGTACGATATTAGAATACTCTGCAGTAGAAGAAAATGTTCAGAAGAAGCAGAAATTCAATTGTCTAAATCAAGATCCCTATATATATATTGTGGCCAAAAATTGAACGACTTGACAAGCTAGTTTATCTTTCTTCGTAGTTACTCAATCACGTTTAACTGAATAAAAAGGATGAAGAAGGGAAAGGGACGTGAATCTTTTATCCACTTACCGTATCTATTACATTCATGACTTTTGCAACCGCTTCATTGTGTAGTCCAGTACCAATTTCCTGGAGCTCGTTGAGATGATGTTCCGCATCCTCTCTGTTTGTCTCTATAGTTCTATTGACCGTCTTGATCGCTTCATTAATTTTGTTTATAACGAATTGTTCATATCGTTCAATAGATTGTCCTGGCTCCAATGCTTCAGGCAATGGCTGGTTAAGGCTGCCCTAATATGAACAAATAATTTGTTTAACGGAAAATAATACTAGAATGCATAATTATTTCTGTCCGAGTTTAACAGTTTTTCGTTACGTTATTAATATAAATGTGTTAGCACCCTTGCCACTAAATAATCCATGGAAAGAGATTTATTCAGAACACAATAGTTTCACTTACATGCGCAACGATGGCAAAAGAAAAAAGAACGATTATGACCTTTGCCATCTTTGATTCCTCCGTGCTCGACGATTTTGACACACTTCCAAGAATACGTGCTCCGTGGTTATATAGGGCCAAAAGTTTTTGAAAATAATCTGGACGCCGCGCTGTCACAGGTTAATTCAGTTATTCAAACACGCACATAGCATTCGACACTTGTGTCAATGTAGAACAGTGGCTAATTAAACGACAAAACGCGATACGTATGAACATTAGAGAAGATCAATTCTTTATGCAAAAATAAATTGAAATTAAAGGAGGAGAAAAGGCAATCGAAAGTAAACGTTAGAATTCTTTGATATTAGTTTAGTAAATCTCTGTAAATATTTAAAATGGGTTGCGAATTTTGCTTGCTGTAAAATAATATCTTCAACGAATAAAACTTATTCTAAATTTTTTAATTATTTTCGCTTCAAGGATTATCCCCTTTCAAATTGCTCCATAATTAGTACCCACACCCTGTACGGTGTCACAATGAAAACTCTCAAGAATGTTTTTTGATTTTTAAATGTTGATTTTCCTTCTTATATTGTTAATTATTGTATGTATTACTTAATTACACTATCATCGGTATTTGCGTGTTGCCATGTCAATGCTTCATTTCCTTTAATAAACATAATATGTACAAGTCACACGGAGTAAAATACCTGTCCACCCTTTAATACCTGTTAGCTGAAAGATCAGTGTCTACAATACTTATTCCGAATATGTGTTAATAATATTATCGAGCTCAAAACCCTCGTTAAACAATCATCTACTTAAGTAAAACTCATACGTTCATTACGTCTATTTCCTTATTCACAGCTGTTCGTAAGAATTTACAATCGTTTAAAGAATTTTATGAGACTTGCGTCATTCGAAAAGAAAGATCAACTATTGCGTCACTTAAAGAGAAAGGATAAATGTGCATTATTAAGTATGGTAACGTACAAGTCGATGGATGCATTTCCTTCTATGCGATAGCGGAAAACACCTCGCCATGTTCTTTCCCCTCTTCCTTTCCTCATTCGTTCTGGAAAATCAAGTGAAACAATGCATGGTCAATGAAGAATATTTCTTACAACCAATCTAAATTGTTTTTTTTTTTTTTATAATCAGTGGTTGCTCGAGTAATTTATGTTTTCTCACCTTTGACCAAACGTAAAGAAGTAAAATATATGAGAAGGAAGACGCGTGTTCCCATTACATTTACTTTTAAAAATGAGAAGATTTTATTGTTCAAGAGAAAGTAATTCACGAAAATAATTCGTGATGTATTTTATGTATGAAATTTATAAGATAATATTTTTCTGCCGTTTTATGGTTTGATATGTTAACAGAATTTGACATTGTCAGACAGTGTTCGTATACACGTTTCTCCTCTTACATTTATTATTCTTTTCAAACGTTCTCTTGTGGGTCATTACTTACCTGCAAAAGTGTGTTGCAAAAAGTTACTATTATTTGACCCATCAATATAATATAAAAATTATTATTTCCTTTCGTCGAATTTTTCTATTACAATCTAATCTTCCAAATGCAGTAAAAGTCATTGCATTTATTAAATCTTTTAGCTTAATACCAGCGAACCATTTTACAACATTATTAAAACTACGCGAGCAAGCTTGGAAGAATTAACCCTGTCCCTAATATCGACCAATCGAACACATGTATTTACCTATCCAAAGCTACATTCCATTTTCCAATTTCTCCTAGAAAATTAGCAAGCGCACGTCACATAATACACAGAATCGCCTTTTTACCCTAACAACTTGTCCTCAACTCGTCCAGGTAAACGATGTTCCGCCATATTCGCTAAACGAGATCTGCCGGGCCGATTTGTCCATCATCCAAAAGCTAACAGCGCATACTGAAGAGAACCGAGAAGACGAACGAAAGCGGATGAAGAGGTGATCCTCGACATCTGCTCACGTTCGTCGTGTTAACGTCGGCCCACGGAAGATTATCGTGATGTAATTGTACATCTGGCGCGAGCATATTGTTACTGTCCACTGATATCAACCGGCGGAAAGCGCGTGGAAGAGAGCAAACAAAACCCGTGTTGTACGTTTCTGCAATTTCGCGCAATTCTTTCTCGCAATACCCGGCCACGCAAATTAACTGTGCAATTATCGCCGTTTCGCGTCGTCTTGCGCAGCTGGCGAAATTACGTTCCCGAGCCTTCCCATGGGTGTATGGATGTACAGTATGCATGTAGCTTGCAAATCGTCAACACGATAATGGGACGCAGGTACGTGAAGAAAACGCACTCGCGTATTAACGTGTTTCGCTGAGATGTATGCGAATACCCTTGTACGTTATTTATTTTGTTCCCCGATTGCATTGCGGGTGGAAATAATATTCAGGTAAAGAAATCAGCTGAAGGGCGGCTCGGTTGCGCGATGTTCATTTTCGAGAAATAGAGTTGGCGGTAGTATAGTAGAAATTGGTAGAGGAACCTGTTATCCTGTAGGGATTGCACATGTAAGAATAAAGGGATAATGAAAATTATACGCGAACTGTGAATGGAAAAATGTTTTTTATTTGCTACACGGTACGCAGAAAGTGAAATATTTTGTGAATGTCTTGTAGCGATATTAGTGGTAAAAAAAATATTTATTTGATCGTGACGAATTGCATAATGAATGTATGGTATTATTACGGTTATTGGTGTATTTAAAAAATTATGGATCCTTTCCACTAAATTCCATAAAAATATCGATTTCATCACACATCAGAACGTATGGCATTCGAATTAATTTACATTTATTATAATTATAAAAAATACACGTAATTAACATTCACATTATGTCTTTCACTTTATATCATTGACGTTGCATAAAAGTGGAAAAATACAAACCATTTTATCTGACGATTTTATCTTGCAGCGGTATAAAGGTTACAAATTCTTAAAAATAACTTTCCATGTAATTTTGAATCGGCAAGAAAATGAAACCTCTCGGGTGATGCAAAGTGAATGCACTTACTTTGATCAATTATAATGAAAATGGTGTAACGTTTTACACGAAGTGAACCATGTTAATACGTCACTTTGAAATGATGCGAAATCTCGGGACTACTTTTTTCTTTTTTGATGTTCACGTTTCGTCATGTTGAATCATCGTATCAAATATTATTATATACAGAAACGCGTTACGGCTTCGTGTATAATGCGTCTTTTTCCCCGTGGAAAAAATGGTTGCAATAATTAAGGTCACGATAGAGGTTTTATTACAGCAGTAAGGAAAAAGAATTCTATTATATCCAACTGCATTCGAGACGTAATCGTAACCAATAACATAGCGCAATTAACGCGAGTTACGCTATTTTAGTCGAGAATACATTTATTCAGCCTTGGATACACATTCGTAGAAAGAATTGCAAAACTCCTCGAACTTAATGTAAATAAATGAGTAATTGTTAAAGACCAACGAGTTTCAAAACGCAGACATTTATTGAAATATATGGAACCGAACGTGGAATCTTTATTAAATTTTATTTAATAAGAGAGATTTTTTAAGTAAGTAGAGATTTAATCTGAAATCATTTGTAAAGTAGCATCTGCTAAGCCTTTTGCAAAAATAATGTTCTTCATTTTCATTTAGGATATATATTAAAAACCACTGTTTGACAGGAAACTTTTGGCAGCCACTGTATGTATACATAATAATAAATCAAATTTACATTAACACCAATTGGGCCATTTTAATTAAATTTGAATCATAATTGTAAAGGTATTTTAAAATTTTATAAAAAATAAAAGACTGACTTAATACCAGATAAATTACTGTCACCATTGATGGATTTTATTCACTGAGCACCTGTTGTGTATTAAAAAATATACAATTTAAATCGGCTGTCGACAATTACAATACTTCATTAAAGAAAAGTCGTCATACCTGAGGCTCCTTTTAATAATGGATTGGTAAATGTTCATGCATTTGCATACGAAAAGATTACCACATGGAAAATTAAACGTGGTAGATAAATGAAAAATCTACTCTAATGAATGCTCATTCGTGCTCATACGACTAGATGCTCAGTGGGATGTTTACAGTTTACGTAAAGGTAAAGGAGTTCCATCGTACAGGTTACACTGATTGTGTGATCGGGAAGAATGGATCACGACTTCCGGTAACGTCGATGTCTTCGTTTTACGTGATTTCCAATTTATATTACAGCTTTTGATTCAGATTTATACTTACCACTTGTTAGCCACATTTATATTCGTTTAAGGAACACCGTGCATTTACAGCAAAGAATAATATAAGAAAGTAAAAGAATGTCGTTCAATGAGTTTCGAACGTTTGTATTTAAATTTATGTTTGTATAAAAAAGAAATATCCATTCGCAAATTTCATAAGGATTATGCATGTTCTGCGGTACCTGACTTTTAAAGTCAATTTTATAAAAAAAGTGTTGAGCCAAGTCGTGACATTCCCCTTTCAGCAACTTGTTAATTACACATTTTAATATTTACCGTTGTCCTTGAATTTGTTCATGGAGAAATTAAACAATATATTTCAACAATACAATATAATAGATGGTAATAATTTAATTTGCAAGGAATACTTTACACTTTCCATGTCGGAAATACTATTAATTTCCTAAGATGTTATAAAAATTTACAAGCTACCGTTCATTCTCATTGCCTTCTGCATTGATTAGCATATTAATTTGCTTAGGTACGCTATTGGCAAGCCCATCACACCAGTCTCGATAAATTTTTTCCTGTGTCCTTTATGTTTCTTGGTATCGCAGACACGCGGTATTGATAATAAGTTAATTAGCAAACCTTTCTGAAAAAGATCATAGAAACGATCCATTAGACTTGTCCAATGAAATATTATAATTGATGTGGTAGACGCAATATCCACTGAATTATGTTTTTCATTAACGTCAATCGCGCGTCGCAACATAATTAACTTAAAACTTTGGATTTATTGTAAATTGAACAAAATAATATAACGTAATATAGGAAAAGGGCTTAAAAAATATGATCAATTTAAAGGTGTTACTACTTCTTCTGCAACTTCATTCATTCGATACATTTTTTTATAACTTCACCGTCAAATTAAATTTCTCTAAATTAAAATAATTCTGTTTAATTATGTTCAATATTTATTATACACTTACCACTCGCATATCCCTGCAACGGGAATAAGAAAGTTGTAGATTAATGAAACCATGCTCCGACACCTATCCAAAATTAAGTTAATAAAATTGAACTTGATGGCAATAAAATAAATTGTGCAAAAATATCTACATACCTCCAAACGATCGAGCAATGACGAATAATCAACCATCGCTTTTACAGGGAAATGCGTATAGGTAATGCACGAACTGACATTTAAACGTGTCCCTTGCCACAGTTTCACTCTTCGTACGTTCTTCACATTATATGTACATCGAAATCCCTTTGAACGTCCATGGAATCCGCTTGAAATAACATAAATCGTCATCGGGCATGGAAACATAGTCGACAGCCTTCTTAAGTGCCGGCAAATTGTTAATTACCCATGAATAAAGGACGTGTCAGAGGAATTTTTTATACAGCCGCCAATACAGACGCACAAAGAGAATCGTGTGTTCTTGGTGAAAAAACATCTTCGAACATTAATCATTTGTGATGACACGCTCCACTAGCAAAATTTATAGCGAAGAAGATTTTGCGACTTCCTTCTGTCGAAGGAGATGCATAATACGTCCTGATTGAAAAAATGTTAAAAAATGGTTGAATGTATATCGCAATAATCTGGAAATCGTGAGTCTCAATTTTGTCAATCGAGTCATCAAGATGTTTACTTTAAATCTACCGTGATGCATAGGACGTCTGTTATATCTATCGTATAAGGGCAGTTACATTGAAATTGTACCACGTGAAAGCTTGTAACTTTTATGTTTCATCGACGGAAAAATTGAATTTTTATGTTACCTGTCCATGAAATTATTAACTGTTATTACTTATTAATAATAGCTATAACATAATATGAATGCAGAACGTTTCTCGTATCATGAATCTTAACTAAAGGGGTGAATGGCAAAATTACCTATATTGCAACCACAGTCCGTCATGTCAACCTGTTTGGTCACAGTAGGTCAACCACCTGAAGTGGAAGCCTTGCATTCTTCAGTTTCCTGTTGAGCGTTCAGTGAAACGTACGAAATTGGAATTACCAAAGATAATAACGCATATTTCCTTCTTGCCTTTTCCTTTTATATCAACCTTATAAATTACATGTCCGGAATACAATTTCTACGACATGTTTAATTGCATAACATATACATACACACCTGCCTTCTTTTAAACTTAAGCGTTCCTTTAAAAAGTAACGATCACGATCTTTTCCGCTGTATCTTATTCACCACTCTACAATCATTTAAAAAAGAACCCCAAAATGTTCGGAACGAAACTACACGAAGAATACAGAGAAATTTAATCAAAGCGAACAAAATATATGTACATCGGCACCGCAAACTGTTCGATCACTCGAGGCAGCCTTCCCAGCGGCTGAATCTGAAATCCAGCTACAAGCTGACATTTATCCAACACACGAACCTATTCCACGGATTCTAAAATATTCCTCGGATACTGAATGAAGCAAAATCATCGAGTTCTCGTGAATCGCAACGCCGAACAGCACCCACAAACTCGTACACCCCCCTGCCCTGCACTAAATCGCCTTCGCCCGCGACCATTTCGGTACACGTTTCCGTCGCGCCCATTGTTCTTATCCAAACGACGCCAAAAGTTTAACCGAACTAACCATTAGACGTTAAGGGAAGATCTAAAAATTTGAACATTCCCGTTTCGTCGCTTGACCCGTCCAACCTCGAGCGTAGAATAAAAAAAAACGAGCCCACCCGGAAGCGAGAATTAAAAATCTTTGACATTCGATTACGAACGGTATCCCGAAGAAGCAGGACGGACGGTCACGAATTTCGATAGTCCGTTACCGTCACAGAAAGGAAGGGAATCGAAGGAAAAAAAAGTGAAGGGAAAGAGCGAAGACGCCTGGAGATGCGGTAGCCGGAGGCGTCCCGCGCATCTTCTTCGTTCGCGGCGTATCTTCTGAAATGGCAAGGTCACCGGTAGTTGCGTCACCAACTTTCCTCGACTCCTCTTGGCGCGCGTACACCGACGAGAAAAGCAAATGTCACAATTACCAAGGACGCTTGGCCGCGTGCACAATTGCCACGAGGCTCCGCTTCGACGATCAAACGACGGCCCGCGTGCACACGGGGGTAGGAATTCGTCGTTCGCACAGATTTGGCTTTCACATTCGGTCGTTCGCGGCAGGTAGCCGATGTTCCTGCGCCATTGCCCGATGAATCTCAAAGGATCATCCGGGTTACGAAATTGCTAACATTTTGTAAGTGGCTGCCTCCTCCTCGGTAACAGGTATACGAAAAATGAAGGAAGGATTACTGTGCCGCCCGTTCTGCTACGCACGCCATCGACTTCACGCGACGCTGCCAGGATTTTTGGGAATATGCATAGCAATTCATGTAGGCCTCGTCGATTTCTGGATCTTTTGCACGCGACCTCTCGGTTAACAATTACGAAGCGCGTTTTTAAGTAGTATTATGGAGATGAGATTCTCTGGATTGGTATTATTGGATCGCTGTGTTTGCGGGAACTGTCGGTGATACTGTACTCGAATTGGTGAATCGATGATACAGGACCGTGGCGTTCTGTTTCTGCGTTTGATCGTTAATTTGTTATCCATGGGTTTCGTTGTTCTTGACATTTTTTGGGATCGTCGCGTTTTATATTTGTGTCGTCCGGCTGTATGGTTTCGGGATCCACGGTGCAGAATGTTTGAAGCAAAGCTTGATAAAATGTTTAACAAAGTTAATTTATGAACAAGAGGTATACAAAATAAGATTGGTTTTTTTGCTGGGTTTAAAACGTGACTGAGTGTATTTAGAGAAAATGTGAGGACGAAAAAAAAGGAAGATCGATTTGAAGTATATATATAGTAACACAAAATGGAGAAACGTTCGAAAGACATATTAGAAGGGGAGCTTTACATTCAAAGTTAATAAAATTATCGTCGATGTTGAATTTGATGAATTCAGATGATAAATTGGATAGCGTTAAACTAATTCTCGAGATATATTCCGTCAGTGGAACGTACTATTCCATGCATATGCATAATATTTTTTTGTATTTAAATCAAAAATAAAAACTCCTCTTTGCTAGTTCCCTTTTATTTTTTTCCCCGGCATTGCCAATTCATACTATGAATAATGAAAAGGTGAATAAGAATAATCTTTTTTTAAAGATTATTTAAATTATAGACGAATAATGCTCGATTAAAGAGATGAATGCAGGCGGTATAGAAAATAGTGGCAGAAACTTATTCCTGAGGCCATTCTATTCTTGCAACAGGAAATGTAAACTGTTCGAACATCAACCATTACGTTGACTGATATATGACAAACTTTTCTTTAATTAATGTTTCCGCGACAACGAAACGCAAGATATTCAAATCGAAGATAGATGGAAGCCACGTAGAGACAAATACTTCATTCACGTTATTCTGCCGATGTAGTAGTATCTCCGGGTGTAATACATTTCACATGTTACGTCACAAACCATCTTACTTAATCCAAGATTACAAGCTATCCAGACTACGTTACGAGGATACTGAAACCTGGAAACCATACTACGTAAAGTTCATTGAAATGTAAATGTAAAAATCAGGTGACCAAAGATTTTTACATTTACTCATTTGTATATGAAATCTTCGTTCAAAATCATAACAATACGCATAACGTGTGATTCAGAACTGTTCTCCTGTAATTAAACATTTGTCCAGCATTTTATTTGAAGTCATTTTGATATTGATAAATTGGTATTGATTTTATATTCAAGTTATTTTAAGAATATTGAAAAAAATTCTAAGTAACGTATATGATAAATATCTCAAATTACAATACGATCTATTTTACGAATCAGAATATTTTTAAAGCACAGAGTAATTATTTTTTTACAAAATTAAAGTTTCACTTACAGCGATCCTTAAATAAAAAGGACACACTTAAAATATGTATGTGTAAGATTGATCTCCTCGGACGTTCGCTTTTCGATTCCTATATTCTATTTAACACAGTTCAATTTGCAAGGTGAACGTTATTGTGATCTATACATAGATGAACTTGACGTGGCTAGACTCACATACTCTGTGGGAACAGGAACAATCGTTTCTCTCTGCAGAAAGGTCCTTGGCATTGCTGACAAGGTTCCTACGGCAAAGTCCACCTGAAACACAGTTCATTATAATGTCTGAACGATTGACAGGTGCAGAAATGCTATATCGACGGCGAATACCTGCCGTGTCAAGGGGCAGGTAATTCCATTAAATTGACATAACTTCTCCAAGTGTATTTCAATCTAACAGAACAAAAAATCGTTTAGCATAATCTTTTATTAACTTTCGATTTCTCAATCAAACGGTCATCCCAGTTGTTTAATGCTTGAAAAATAAAATTTAAAAAGGATAATTAGAAATACTCTAGTCCTGTTTACTTGAATATATTCAGTACCAATAATATCGAGAATAACTCACTGTCATCCACGTTACATGTTACACGCGATGCCCACTTTTCTCTTCAACGTCACATATGCGACCCTGCACGAAGACACTATGCAAAATGATATCTTACAGAACCGTTAGTTCGTAAACAGCCTTGAGACCATCATTTTCCATTTTCTTCGCAGCTTCATTTTGCAACTCATCTTTATATAAAATTAAAATTTAAAAAGCAATTTTGCTTCAAGAAGCAAATCTTGCAAACCATTTGCGATAACCACTGTCATCGCCAAATTCGACAGCGTTCGTGTCCAATAATAAATTGAAACAATTAAACAAAGAAATATCTATCAACGAATTCCGCGCATGCTTTTTCCATCGCACTGCTCGAAGGTGAATGCACGCTCGCGGTTTTCCTAATTCCCTACAAAAGCCGCGGATAATCGAACTTTTCGCGAACCACGCCGGCCACGTGTCCAAACTAAACTGTCCCCTAAATACTGCACATTGTAAAAAGCAGAAGTACTCGTGCATACATCTCGCACGTTGCAACGGGCAACATCTCTTGAATCTGCGATCCAAGATCCCCCTCAAGATCGGCGAACAAACAACGCCGAGCAAAGAATGCAAGCGCTCCTCCAGAGGAGAGACACCTGAACCGTTGCATCGCGGATTCATCCTTACACCGTTAGGGGATAGACCGATCCGCGAATCTCCTGCTAGAGAATCTTCTAATGCCAGGTGGGGATGCAACAGCCGTGATTTTCCGACTATATAAAGGCAGATGCACCGTGGATCCTTGGTATCACGTATCGGTCGTTGTTTAAGGACGAAGGGACACACGAGTCCGGTTCGCACGAAGATTATTCGCCATGAAGACGGTGGGTTTCGCGGGGATCGTTTCAAGCTTTGCGTTCAGAGAAGTAACCGTAACGGGTTCCCGTACAGACGGAGAGCCGACGATCGTTTCGGGCACAGGCTCCGAAATTATTTTTCTTTTTTTTACGCAACAGTGAAAGTGAAGAGGACTGTGACATTTGTTCGTGTGCCGCGCGCCTCGCGCCGATGATTAATCATAACTTCGCCGCGGGACGACGACGGGTCGTTCCGACAATTTGCCCCGGCGGGATTTAAGGTCGATTCGCGGTCAATTCCACGTCGGTGAATCTCGATAAATTCTTACGAGGTGACGTGCAACACTTTGCACCCATTTCGATTACAATCGCCGTATGTAAGCGTCGACGCGGTTCGAACTATGTAACACCGCGCGTTTCGTCGATCGCGAACGGTAGGGGCACGTTGAAATTCGCCGGCTTCTGACGAATTTATGGCCGCCGTTTGCATAACTCGGTTAGTAGGGGAATCTCTGAGAAGCTTTCGTTTTCGAATGCTAATCGAACAGTCGGTCGATTTCGTTTAGTTGCGTAACGCATTCGTCGGAGCATCCTCGGTAGCCCGACGTTGGATAATCAACCCTTGAGTCGAGTCGAGATTTGCATGATGAGAACTTTTGTGAAGTAACGTTCGATGCTACGGTAGTTCGGTATTGAGTAGCTATCCGGGAATAACGATTGATTAGTTTGATAGAGAAGATCGTTGAAGCTTCTCTCTTTCGTTTCGAACGGGTGGTGTGGAAAATATAATATATTTATAAATACAGAGTTATAAAAAGCCTAAAGGTCAATAAGAATTGAAAGGTTCTTAAGAATGGAAATTAGTAAAAGTTAAAATGACGCAAGGTCTTTAGGTCATCCTTCTTTACAGATTCTCATCTTCGTGACAGTGATAGTGGGAGCTCTCGCAGCGCCCCAGGGCAATCCAAATGAAATCACAATCATAAAGCAGGAGGAGCAGAACAGTATTGGTGTAGGCGGATATCATTTCAGTTATGAACAGAGCGACGGACAAAAGAGGGAAGAAACAGCAGAACTGAAGAACGAGGGGACCGACGATGAATCCCTCGATGTGACCGGCAGCTTCTCATTCACATCACCTGACGGTCATACGTACAGGTAAAATTTATTTGTAAAATAATGGTCGGGAAATGAATTGAACATTAAATGATAATGATTTAGTCATTTCTCAGAGAAATACTTTAAATGTAATTGTTCTATTAAAGGGTTGATTATACCGCCGACAAGGATGGATTCCACCCCACGATCAATCTCGTTTCGAAATAAAAAATCCTCAGAACCGTTGTTCCGCGAGAACATTATCTAGGATTTTCCGGCCATCGACGCACGCCAATACAAGTCTATTAAAATATCTTATACGTACCTTAAAATTGCGTGGCACGCGGTTCACAGTTCGATAAACATGATCGCCTCTGAAGGTATCGATCGTCCTTCTTAAATAATCAATTTGCTTTGCCGTTATTATTGTTTTATTTCGTCTTTCATTTCGTCTTCTTTTTTCGTCTAATATGTAATTTATAATTTACGTAACGAAGATGACTCGTGAAATGAAAGAGCTGTTGGATCGGAAAATTGAATAAATTGAAATGTCGATCATTCGGAGATGAAGCACTTATATTCGCAGTCGGATTCTAGTATATTTTGTATAAATAGATACGATGATAAAATGTTATATCCTATGCAGTCGCGTTTGTGAAACGCGTGCCAATGCGTAAAGACAAGTTATTCTACATAGTTCTGCGAAACTACTATGGTAAACATATTGAACGGGAGGCGTTGGAAGTTCCATTTACGGTGTACTTTTAGAGAGGCGACGACGAAGCATTATTCATTTTACACGCTTTAGAATTCGCGTGAAAATGAGTACATAATATTTTTTTATACGCGTATCCTTATTGTATGTATGTAACAGAAAAACAATCGCGCAAATAAATAAATATATATGTATATACATATATATATATATACATAAACTGAATATTATGTGTTCTGGCATTAAAATTTTTCCATGTGAATTTCATTTGACCCATATTAAAAAATATTTGCTAAAACGAGTCGATAATTGTTGAGCGAACGGGTTACAAGTACAGGGGAGAATGGTATTTCGGAGGAACGTTTGCTGATTTCTTTATTTCAAATATTCAACGTCGACAGTATAAAATAGTTTTTGTGTAGAAAGATATAAAGTATACAAATGTTTCAAGTATAAATGTTTGATGGTTTTTAAGTAATACTATCAGTTACGACAAATATATAGTTAAAAATACTCGTGTATACATATATGTGTATGTGTACCTATATATTTGTTAATAACCACTGTAGAGTATTGTTATTCCCTTGCTATTTACAAATATATATATATTACGTTACCAGGTGCAACTAATTAATATATAAATAATTAGCACTTTCACAAAGATCAATTGTAACTTGCAATAAAAGTTCTAATTATATTCAGTTGCTTGATATCATAATTATATCAATTTATAATGCATTATTATAAATGCAAGAACTCTCCAAATTGAAAAATTCCATCAATTCATGAAATATCGTAAGAATTTCATAGCAAGCAATTAGCTTTTCATATTTCAAAAATAACAATAAATTCATTAAAATAATGCGCTATACCTAAAGGGGTTAGACATAATTGAATAGATTTTTTAAGCGTTTTTAGTTTTTTATGCAATTAATTAATTTTAGAGCGTACGACATATTAAAGTAATATATCGCGAGAAACTAACAATTTCTTCACTTTAACTAAAATTAAAATATGATTAGTTATTTAATACTTTACGATTGAATCTGCATTAATATTTAAAATGCAAAATGTTACCTTCTACGATTCGAATTTCTTTTCCGCGGTTTACTATATGTATAATATATAGATTTCAAGTATAGATAAATTGCGATTAAATTTTAATTGCATTACTTAAGTATACACAAGTATACATGGCATATTAAACATCAAATACCCATGGTACAAATAAATAAGCGTATCTTTCATACGCTACAATTTTCGATGTTCTGCATAAATATTAATTTACGATAACGTTGATGCTCCACCCCAAGCATGTATTAAGTTTAGTGTTTTATTAAGTTTCGAACACCATTCTAATCTATCTTCCTTTGTGTCGGCCGATAGAAGATGCCTATGAATTATTAAAATGTCTTTTTAGTTTTTTTCATTCACAGTAATTAAGTAACACAGCAGATAAGATATACGTACCTTATGATTGTCGTAGCTCCATTCCTGATTATAATTAAACTCTCGGTATCTTCAGGTTCAGCAGCTCTAATTGTTTCAAGTAAAAATGTATTAGGACGAGCACAAATGTCTCGGGAAACTAATCCTACGTTCGCTGTAGTAACGCCTGCAAAAAAAAACATAACAATGCGTATCCTTCGTAATATCTTTAATAGCATAGTATAATCAATGAAAATTGCAGATAGGTACCTTGCAAATCCAAACTTCCAATGGGTGTCTTTTTCCTCTCGTCATCGGGATATTTCCAATATGATAAAGTCGACCCTTTAAGCAAACACCATCTACGATGCCAAGCACCAAATCCAGAAACATCTTCGAACATTGTAAGAAATCCTCTGTGCTCAACTGCTACCGAAAGTTCACACGAAACATGCATCTGCAATCTGCCCTCTAATGGAGATTGTGTCGGCACCTATTAATTGTAAATAAAACCGTTAAATCATACTTATTAAAGGATACTAACATTATAAGGATATACTATTGCGTTTACTTTATTTAATGTAAATTGTTGTCGATGTATTTCCTTCAAACTGAAAACAACGTAGCCAGATAGTTGAAAAGCTGGTGATCTAACAGCGGATGGTCCAGCTGGACTTTGTACACTAGGCATTATTAGCCTGCTATCTTGTTTCAAAAACTTCTTGGGAGTTTTGTTTACTAGCTGCAATATATTGAACCGATTAGCCAAATTACATATAATTATACAATGAACTTTCTTTTTATACGTAATATAATACATTTTATATATAAACGCGTATTTACCTTTTTATTACAATTATTACTACTGCTGAATCCACTACCATTGTTAATATGATATTTGATTTCATGAGGCAAAATTTCCGGTTGTGTCTGCAGTGAGTATATCTCAATAGTTATTTTAAAGTCATTCTGCAAATCATTCATTTTTAAGGTTGAGGGAAATCGAAGGCACGAGTCGCCGGGCTCTGCTACAACTACCGGTGTAACAACTACGTCTTCCAAATGCCGCATCAAACAAAGGAAATGAAGGCACATACCTAAAATTTAAAATTAAAGGAGACAAATTTTGTGCTGTGCAATTCGGAGAAAATGCTTTCAATTGGACTCATTGTTAGTGTTACGTACTTGTTCCCATATGACGGAAATTATCTTTCTTAAGAGGTAAAGTAATAGCAGAAACGGTTAAAGAACCACTTTCTTGTACTTCGGGTGATCCAGGACTAACAGGTTTCAAAGTACCTTCTACTTTTAATCGTTGGACTTCATTCAATGCAGCTTGCCTCCTATGAGCTGAAATCATGAATATTTAAGCTATAACTAGTATTCATTGAATAAAACTATTTCCATAGAGATAGATGGCAACTTACTAGCAACAAGCAGCAATCGTTCGCCTTCAACTTGTTCCCGTGAATCATTGAACTCCACGGTAGAACAACACAAATTCAGTGCTTGACTAGCTTGACCAATAATTGTCTGCTGTTTGCACACTTCATCTAGCAATCTTTTTACTTTCTCTTGCACTAAAACGGTTTCGCTCTTAGGGTCAAGCTGCGTTGCATCAGGAATACTTTCAACAGAATCGTGTGCTCTCGATATTATACGCACTGGTGTTTTCGGCGTCTGAAATTAATTTCAAGTTAATTTTATATTCACCAAACTTACAAATGTATTTAAAATTTAATTTCGATGTAATTATTTATTCAACTTACTTGAGATTGCTGCCGTCTATAAAAACTGACGCTATGCATTAACGGCACACAATTGTCGCCGTCTACAATATACGGCTCACCTTTTTTCGGAGACACGGGATAAACTTGTTTTATCGGTGACCGATAGGCCCTTGAAAAGAAATAAAAATAAACTTTTACTTGAATTTTAAATGAACAATTACAATTGCATTACTATTACATTTATATTTTACCCTTCGCTATATTTAAAGCTCGTTGACGCTGTTGACGGACTTTTACCACCTTTGTTCAGCTTAGGTGGTGTCGGTCCTTCTTCTGTATTCTCATTCGCATTCTGCGCTTCTTGAAGCGCAAGACATTCGTCTAAATACTCATCCATTTCATCCAGTACTGAAATGTCGGAAGACGTACTATCCGGATCCGGATCAATTGATCTCTATAATTATATAATTTAATACTATAATAATGAACTATTAAATGTGCGATGGTATGCATATACATTGAAATATTTATATGCACCTTTTTTTTTAAAAGAGCTTGTTCGTTTACTACGCGTAAAATACTTCTACCGAGACTAGTATTCATTCCTTCACTTTCCTCTTCGCTTCCCTCTTCGCTGTCGAGCTCAGTTCCGTCATCCTATATTGCGGTTAATATAAAATAAAGATACCGTATAAAGAACAATTTGGTTTCATTCAATGTAGTGCTTTCAAAAATGTTCTCACCCGCAAATAATATTCCGCCTCTGTCCCTGTCTCAGTATCAGTTTTCTCATCCAAAGTAGCTGTCTCTGCTTCCGTACTGTTAATAGTATACTCTGTATCCGTTTCTGTGGACGTTGTATTTTCGATTGCAGAAAGATTCGGATACAAATGTCCAGGCTTAGGTGGAGCAACACGAATGCGTTTAATGTCGGACGCTATTTTAACTGAGTTTGTAGTTTTCGGTGGACTTGTAACAACTTTAAAAAATAAATGCTTAGAAATTAATATGAATGCAAGAACTATTTGTAAATGATATGTAAGACATAACGATGTGTACCTTGTCTTTTAACCGGTGTATTTTTATTTTGATTCGGCATCAGCTTCTCGTTAACAGTATACGATTGCGGAGGTGGTGGTGGTGGTGGTGGTGCACAGTGATCCTGCAAAAATAATCCTTATTTACTAGTTTTCTTTTTCCCAGATGTATATTTGAACGTAAAATGGTATAATTTTTGCTTACGGGTGCGGGTGTCGGTTTCACTGGACAAACTGGGGAACTTTTAGGTGAAATTGATTTTCCTTCGCTACTCTCGCTCGTTCTAATACAAGAACCAGCAGCAGCTCGTGCCATTTCCTTATTCCGGTTAAAACGTGAACGCAGCATATCTAATTCGCGTTGTCGTTCTAGATAGGTGTTGCGTAAAATATCATTCTCCAATTCTTGCGTATTTAATCCTTGTTCAAACTTCTCCCGCTGAACGTTAACAGCATTACTTGGAATACCGGCTTTCGATCGTCCTTTTCCTGTAACAGAGTTTGTACATATAAAATCACCTTACATTGCTGTTTAATTGTAGTTTATTTATATTTTCGATTAATTCGTTTATAGTTTCGAACGTACCTGCACCGTTTGCATATCCTGCTGGCGAAGTAGGCTTATCTTTTTCCTGCAATTTTTTAGGTGGTATAGACATTGTAAGCGGCGCCTTAGGTAATAAAGGTGCTCCTCCTTTATTTTTCTCAAAAAGCGCCATCCTCTCAGAAAGCGTCATTTGTGTAGGATCTTTTGCCTTCGTTTCTGTGTTTTTAGATTCAAATAATGATGCCTTGCTCAATACTGAACCTGGACTTGATTGAGCAGGACTCTTGGGAGAACCGTTAAAGCCAAGTCTAGGTGTCAAACGAGTGCTGTTTGTGTTTGGTGTCACATTTTTGGGTGTTTTCTCTGGTGTGTTAGAACTTTTGTTATTGGCTATTCTTGAAGAACCTTCCGCTTTTTTCCCGTGTTTCTCTTCGGCAATTGTTGTAATGGTTCCTTGTTTAGGCGATGAATTTGTGGAACTCGCATTTTTTCCCTGAGAACAAGCCTTATAGTCATATACAAGACGACTATTGCTTTTTGTACGACTAAAGCCTTGAGCCTCCTGTAAATAGTATTTTCAGCAAACTCAGTTGTTTGCAATATATTTCTACCATTACCCTAAATACAATCGGTATTTGCAAGCTGAGGCAAAGGAGCGTATTTAAATAATAATAAACTAATTCACAGAACAACTTGGTAAAGCTTTTGTCATATAAGTAGAAGAATTATATTGCAGGGGTTACGTCACGTCTGTGGCTTCAAAAAATCGAATACTTATCGCGCCAGATGATAGTTCAGTCTTTTAAAACGAATGTTATAGCAAGTCGTTTTCAAACATTTTTAATACTGAAGAAGTTATCGCGCTTGAGCATACAATACACTTTTACAAAATCTCAATCTCGACAAGACTAGACAGTCCCATAGTAATAAGTTTGTAAAAGTATTTTATTTTTGACACTGACAGTGCGGTGTAACCCCCCTAAGAGTGAATACAATTTCCTACCAATGTTTGCAATATAGTTTTATCCCATTTCAATTGCTTTCCAGAAGGGGAATCTTCTTTCTTAGAATTATACCCTTTGCTGTTTCTATTTCCTCTGTTGTATCCACTTGTACCTGGTTGTGGTTCTGATGCTGCTCTTATTTGCTCATTGAACTTTGCCTGTATTTTTTCTGCTTTATTATCCACTGGTTTCACCTACACAACAATCATGTTGCACAATTATCTTTGCAAAATATATTTTGATATTATGCATTATTTTTTATCAATTTACCAATGTCGGATGTGAAAGATCATCTTCCCAATTATTGATTGTTGATGCAAGGGCTGCTAATCTATCAAGCCTTGCTCCTTTTTTGTTAGGCTTCTGCTCAATCGCATTGTCTTCTTCCTCTGCATTAAACTTTTCTTCTGTTCTGTGAATAGGGGAACTTAACTCCCTGCTACTGTCATCTAAGAAACATAAATTTTTAGATAAAATTCCTGTTTGATCTGCCAAAATAGATGTGATGATAAAATAAAAATATGTTCTTTTAAATATATACAGACTGAGTAAGTATAAATAAATTTTTTATCCGAGTCAGCCCTTCTATGTGTGTGCATATAAATCGTAAACAACAAAGCATTGGTTCTCTATAAATCTGTGCAATAATTTTGTTCGATAAAATGATTTTTTTACAATAATCAACATTAAAATTTTTTCCAATATATCATCCCCTAACTGGTTGTCCTATGATTTATGCCCCACCCTGTATATATATGTACATATACACATATATGTGGAATAAAGTAGTGTGAGAAACCAGTTTGAACCAGACTGTGTGGTTATATTATTCAATGTGGCTTACCAGAATACAGTTTACCAAGTCTCTGCAACTTTGACCTCACATTGTTGATTCCAACATTTCCATTCTCTTTATTTACTTTCTCATTATTTTCATTAGCAATACTTTTAGACACCGATTTCCTTGGAGACTTTAATGGAGTTGTACTCTCTAGGGATACTTTGGCAGGAGACTTTGTTGGAGTTTTACTCTTAGTTACTTTAACATTAAGCAAACAAAAACATATTTTGTTACCAAAGGATATACTTTATAATATCGCAAAAGTATTTATTTATTATTATTACAGATTTGTTATTTGATCTGAATTGTACATGAATGCAATTAATTATTGTTCATAAAAAGAAAAAGAGCAAACAATGGATATTAAAGGGACAATACCTGTAGCCTGCACTAATATAGCATTCGCATCCTTTAAAGGACTGCGTCTCTTTTTAACATCGTGTCCAGCATTCGATAATTTTGTATCCAATTTTTCCCTCCTAGCTTTTGCACGTTCCAACATACGCTGTATATTTAAAAGGTTTATTGACAAATTTATAATACGTTCACAAATTGGTACCATAGATATGCAATAATTATGTGATAAGTGAAATAACTGTAAAATACTCTATGCTACGAAAGAACAGACATTCTTGTACTTAACTTAAAACTTGTGAAGTGAAGTTCTGTTAAAAATTTTCAAAATAATGAACAATGCTTAGCAAAGTAGTAAAAATGAAATTCGGTACGATATTAAAAAAATAGTAATATTAAAAATAGATATAAAAAAAAAGTAAAATGATGAATATTATATTAATATGAATTTCATGAAGGGAATAAATAATTTGGTTATTGCCAGTAGGAATTCCCTCTTGTTTCGTAACGATCACCTACCTACTGCTGAATTTGCGTACCGCAATTGAATGAAGGGGCCTTACCTGAGTGAAAGGGTCCATTGTATGAAAAACGGTATTATCCTAAACACAACGAACGCTCCCGTAATCACGTTCAGAATACGACGACCACGTTTACTAAATTTTCGACACTATATCGAAAAAATATGAATGGTGACAAAATCATTAAACGAAACAGGATGCTCCCTTACACACTCGCTTCTAACCGTTGAATTTAAACGCAACCGCCATGGTAATGATACGCGTGCGAATGTCTAAATGTGACAGTTCTTATTTTCGAACGTTTCACGGCAATATTAGTCTCACAAAAGGGGTGCAATTCGCGTTGAACACTCGTCGCTTAAATAATGAATGGTTTTACACGAATAAAAGTGCCAATACACACGTGAAAATACTTAGTACAATTCAAATATAATAAGACGCGTCGCAGAAAAGACCAACCGAAGCTTTTCGTGGGATTGGAGCAACTGTAGAGCTATAAACGTCCGGCCCCCTGTGCTCGAGGGGGGGCATCGTACGTTTGAATAGGACCATTTGAAATAAAGCCTTGTCATTGGCCAACGGAACAAGCAATGTTTACTCCCACAAATGAACTTTAGATTATAAAAATTATATAAATTTCAATATTGAAAGGACACTTCTTGTTTCTAATATAAAATTCAATGTTCTTTTGACATAGTGATTCCCTTTATTTTATACGAGAAGTCAATGGTGTATAATACGTAATAATCAGAGAAAAATATTTTTATTACAAAATTATGTTTTACACTTTATTCAATGTATCTAAAAAAATGTGATTATACATACATAAACGATTTCTGACGAAGTATCAGAAGAATACCAATTAATTTCTTGTTTCATTCTAAATACTGTTGAGAATTACATTTATATCCAATTTATACACAGTCATATTTTATAATGTTTGTCTCTCAAACGTGGGATGACTCATCGCCAGTATCAGCTGCCATAGCTTCTCGGTTTTCGTACGCCCAAAAGCCATGGAATTCTATTAAAATACTGACCATTGTGTCACCTTGCCCGCTGGAAGAATTAAAACAGAATCGACTTAGAATTCAAACTTTTTTGTAGAACAATAATTTCGTGCTTGTAGCGTATGGTTGACAATATTTACCAGGACAATAAATCCTGTAATGTAATTTTACAGGGATCTGCTGGCTTTACCATATCGAATATTTCATCCTTAACATCTTCAAAACTCACTGGTTCCTGGCCATGCATAGTCATTTGTTCTTGTATAGCCTATGAGACATATTAATTCATTAAAAATCTATATTACAAAATGTAAAATTTAGTATGCATTCTCGTATTTACACATACACGAAAAAAATAGTTCAGGCAGAAAGTATCTAGATATCCACGATTATTAATATCAAGTATTCTAAATAAATAATGCAAGCTTTGCGGTTCGTGTCGATTCTCCAATGCTAAAACAAAATCTAAATACGTTTTATAGTCCATTTCACCCTCGTACGTTAAGCATTCTTGAAATACTCTCTCCAAAAACACTCCAGTCAATGTTCCTGTCCCATATCTAAAAGGAGTAAGATGTTTATAAACGTATTATAATGATAAAGCAATATTTATTAAACTTTATCATTATATTTGAATTACCCTGCAAGTTCTTCTTTGTTTAGCATCCCATTATGATCACGATCAAGATTTAAGTATTGCCCATAAACTTTTAGAGCTGATGGGGCCGAGAACCAATTTGCTTCTTGCAAATCTTTAGGTAAATCTTCATCTCGCAATTCTAACAGATCGTCAAGAAAACTACATGCTAGAATATCTTGTATTCTAACTCTTCCAGTTCTCAAGGGATCGAGAAAAAATAAAAACTTTCGTACTGCAGTACAAACATAAAATGAATGGAAAGATTTTTCAAGTCCTTCAAGCTGAGGTAGAGTTGGTATTAATTCTAAAATATAGTTTTCTAAATCCTACAAGAAATAGACGATGTACGTTGAATTTCTACATTAATGTGGAATAATTTGCATTAACTAATTTCAAATTGAATAATAATGATACTTACAGATTCTCTGAGATATCCTTGACCGGTAACATCATACAAAGAAAGACCAATTCTTGTTTGATGCAACCAAACTTTTCTCATAACATAATTAAACAATGCCATTATACTGATCCTACCATGCGGGTCTCCTTGTTGCAGTTTCGCGAATACAACTGCAGTGAAATATTGGCTACATTTTGCACCAGCCAATTTACCTACCCTTTTAAAATCTTCATAATTAATTAACTGTTCATCTCCTGATAAAGGGGGGCTATGGTGTTTATCTAATAATACCCATAATGCCTTAAGCTCATTATTATCTAACAATTGCCGCGAGCGTCTTTGCAAAAATAATGCTCGTGTTTCTTCCCGTAATTTCTGTGGCAAAACCTCATCTTCTCTCGGTAGCTACAACATTGGAACATATATTACAGAATATACATATTTTTATTCTTCCATAAACTTTATATATTTATATGCATTACCTTGAAGTAAAACTTAGGAATCACTTTATATGTCAAATCTTTATCTTTCGCTTTGGCGCCCTTCCACTGTTCGTATATTTTTGTAAAATACTCATCCTCTTTCGTTTCATTTTCTTCTAATTTCGTTTCTACTACAGAGATATCGAATGTCTTAGTAATAATAATATATTAAAATATATTGCGAAAAATATATTTATTAAAGAACAATAAAGAGTATGAAATAATGCTTACATTTTCTTGTTGTTGCACATTTCCGAAGGACCGTTTCTAGCTCCATTAGTTTTTGTTTTCAGTGGCCTGGTAACTGGCAACTAAGGTTAGTTATAGGCATAAATACACGTATACATGCATGATGCATGCATGTGTATTTCCACGTTCCAGCTGTTTTTGCCATGACTACAATTCGATGTGTATACAAAGTGTAGTGTGTAGTGGAAACAATTCAATGAATAGTATGCATCCTCGATTCATCCATAAAAATTCATTCATAAAATTAGTACGTATAAATAGTACATACACTTGTATAATTTAAAGCTTCTTCATTTAATACACTTCGTATAAACGATACTTGTTTACCTGAAAATTATGTTAAATTAATACAAAAAATAATACAAACTTCGTTTTCATTATAGAAAATATATTTATTGAATAATTTATCATGTGTAAGCCGTGAAATTTCTACGCTCTATTTTGCTTCCAAATTATACTTTTTCAAATTCTACATCTTTAATTCCAAAATCTAACGCAATAATTTTATCTTTATTATCTTTATCATATAAAGGATTTCCTATAAAAGTAATTTCTTCTAAATTCTTCAATAACAATATATATTGTACTTCTACTTCATTCTGAAAAATATCAGGTTCGTCAAAAGATACATATATTTATGCGAATTTATTTATACTTACTGCTAAGTAATTGTAAGCAAGATAAAGTTTCTTCAATTTCTTCAGGGGCTTTACAAATTCCAAAGACTTTATTTTATTATTCTCAAGGGACAAGACCTCCAGATTATTGTTTTCAATAAAGTCCTCTACATTTAGCATTTCTATTTCATTGCTATCCAAAACTAAAGATTCCAAAGTGGAGCAATGATTTATTTCTAAATACAATATATAAATAAAATAAGCATTAAGATTATTGTAATATAAATGGTACATTATTATTAATACAAAACTTTACCATTGACACCTTGAAGGCAATTATTGTTTAAAAATAGATGTTTAATCACCGGTAATATTTGTTTAGTAATATTTGCTACAGACTTAATGCAGTTGTGATCCAAGAGTAAAGTGCATAGTTTTGGAAATGTAGTCGTATTTTTTTCATAATTATTTCCATTAAATGTTTCGAGGCAATTATGACTTAAACATAATGTGCGTAAGCTTTTAAATGAATGTAGACCCCATAAATAAGTTATACGGTTTTTACTCAAATCTAAGCTTTCTAGCTGCGGTAGTAGCTCTCCAGAAATATCCACCTGATAATTAAATAAAGAATAATAACAATAATATAAGTTTCCTAAATTATAGAACCATGATGTTTATATCATATTGTAACAAATCATATTACCTTCGACAATGAACAATCGACCAGACTCAATTGTGTAATATTCATCAATCTGTCCATTTCATATATTGCATTCAATATGTGTTTATCGCATTTATTGCCAAATACATAACTTGCTTCGGAAATATCAGATTTTTGTACATATTCTCCAGAAATATACTGATAACAAGATTACATTAATCTTATATATTTTGTACTACATAGTCATTTATAAAATAAAAAAACTTTAGAGCTTATTTCTTTGAATTTTTTTTGTTTTACTTACTTCGATATTACTTAAATGGAATGTAATAAATTTCTTATGTAATCCATTCGAAATTATAGGGTTGTTGCAAAGATCTATAACACGCAACGTTTGCCAAGTTTTAACATTGTCTATCTCTGTTAACATACTTATTTGATTATTTCCACAATAAAATTCGTGTAACGTATGAAATGATCCCATTGCTTCTAAGCTAGTTATTAAATTGTTCGTCAAGTCTAAATACTTTAACACTGGAAAATTCTCTTGTGTGAAATCATCCAAGGCTGAAATAAAATTGCTTCCAAGATTGAGCCTGCTTAAATATTTTAGAGGTTTTACAAAGGAAAGCGTGCACAATGAACAACATGTAACACATAATTCATGCACATTCCTCATCTTTTTGAGTACATTTGAAGCTACGATAAAATCTTGCGATATATGAATGTACTTTTCCTGTTCCATACATTTTTCTTCCAGTAAATTCATTTGCTCCATATTTTGGGACGTACAATGTTTCAAATAAATTAGTTTTTTACGTTGTTTATGATTTAGTTTACACATATGAAATACACAAGGAAAATAATTTTGTGGAAAATGAAGATTATCACATTTGCGATCATTAATGAATGCTAATTTTGGTAAATACATATGAGTTATGCATTCCGCTAGTTGTGGATCAATAACATCTTTAAAAGGATTATTGTGTATCTTTAAGTTAATTATATTGGGAGTGAAAATTGCAAAGCAACTGATAATTTGAAGACAATTTAGTAACAAGTTCCATGATATGTTTAGTTGCTCTAGTGCTGGATAACTTTCCCCAATGTTTAAAACTTCTATATTGTTAGAACTGATATTCAATGTTTGCACATTCTTCATAATGTTTAAGTTTGGAAATTCTTTCAGTTGATTAAATGAAACATCAAATTCTCTTAAGTTAGGTAAGCTGAGATCTATATCCATTGAATTTATGTTTTGTCCTGAAATACATACTTTCGCAAGACTGGCTACATCTAATATCCCATTGATATTAATATATTGTACAATATTATAATTGGACAAGCAAATAGGCGTTGCGTCGTTTACTGAACACGTAACAGTAGCGTCATTATGTTCATCCTCCTGTAAAGAAATGCAGAAATATTTTATTGCAAATAAAATTCTTACTATTTTGAAACATTCAATATTAAATTATAGTAACTGAAATGATTACATTTTTCAATTCGTGTAGTATATATTCATATTCTATTATAAACATAGGATTCCTTATATTTGCCCTTGACAATGTAAATATCTCACAAATTTTATTTGTACTATTGCAACAACTACTAGTATATTTCATGTGCAGGCAGTCATTAGCGTCGGTTGTTCTGCATAGGAATACTAAACGTTTTATATGAATATATATTAAAATTTATATATTACTATTATTACTTTTCATCAGAGTTGATAATTGGTGTTTGGATAAGTACACAAACGCGTAGTTTTTCACGTAAATTACAATAATTTAATGGAGTACTATCTTTGTTTCTTGAAAATATTTTACTCAACCAATCGGAGTCTGCTACGGCTAGACAATTAGTTACCGATAGCTTTCCCTGTTAATTGAAAGATTTGTTGCATTACAATGTATTTCTTTGTTCTATTTTTTTTATTCCTTCCAGTATGAAAAGCATACATACTTTAATCAATAAGTCAGTTCGAATAACGTTAAATGGCCACTTTTGGATATCTGTCACACCTGGGGAAACTAAAATTTTTAAAATCATGCTGCATTCATCTGATTGCAGAGTTTTAATTTTGCAAATATTTAACTGGTCAATTTCTTTATTAGTTACTTTTGTTACTTTATGTAATTTTAAGTCCTTTATACCTATGCCTCTGTAAATGGTAACAAAAATAATATAAAGATTACATCTTTTTTAAATATTGCATTTAGTATAATTGAAAAGTAATGGCTACAGACTGTTTCATAACGGTACACAATGATGCTTGTAAGAATTGTTTACATAATTGAATCACTGCGTTCTCCGAATTGGTGTTGTATTCAACAAAATTTATATTCCCACAGTAATTTAAATTAAGCAAGAGTTGCTGTTGTAAAATCTGATATAGTAACATTAATATTAATGAAGAATTACGCTATACAATTAGAAAACAAACAAATAAAGTAATAATATATCATACTTTGATCTTTATGAAAATCACTTCTTTTGTTTCTTTAAGCTGTTCCTTATTTAATTTCACTCGTAACTTTGTATTATGTAATTTATCATACTCATCAATTGCTGAATAATTCTGATCTTTCTGTGAAATAATTAGCAAATTGTTTATCGGTATAATAAAAATAATGTGGTTTTAGATAGAAAAGTTTGATATTATTTTATTATTTTTAATAAGTCATTATCATATTAAATACCTTTTTTATTTTAATTGAATATAGCTGATCTTTAAGATGAAGCATTTCTTTTTCGTATTTTTTATATTTGTCCTTCAATAAACTCAAGTATGTGTTTAAATGTTTATGCAATAAAACATTATAATATGTTACTTGTTTTCTGAAAATAATATAGTACTTTTTAAATGATATTCACACATATTATATGTAATAATAGACCAATGTAACATGGGTACTTGAAAAAGTTATTGATCCACTGCTTTTCCTTTTCACTTATTTTATAATGATCTAGTTTGTTAATATGTGGAAGATAGTGAATAATGTATATACGGTAATTGCATAGTGCAACCAAGGGACAATCTCCATATAGTGGGTCCGCAAATACCAATGAATTTAATTTTTGCAATTGTAATAAATATCTTATGTCCTTTTTTTAAATAAATGTTATTAATTCTTTTTTTTATTTATAATTTTAGTTTACTTAAGTATTTCATAAATACCTTTATGAAGCACAAAGGATTCCCTGCCAAATTTAAACAATTTAATTCAGATTTTCTCCAAGCTATTTTATTTATCCTTTCCAAATTATTGTTGGCCAAATTAAGTTCTTGTAAACATGTTAAGATATTTAAATTCTGTGCAAATTGAACATTTAAAATGAGTTAATGACACATAGGAAAACTGGAAATGTTTCACTTAAGAATAATATCAATTATCTACCTCAAGTTTACATATTTTGTTGCCTGCTAGATTTAAAATAATTAACTGTGAACAATCTTCTAAATCTGGAATGCAAGATATTTCGTTGGAATATAAGTGGAGTTTCTTTAAGGAACAATTCTTGCTAAACGATGGTACATCCTAAATAAATGAACTTTTAATTTACTGTAATCAATTTGCTATATGAAAGTTACATATCTTTACCTTGATACCACATTCAACAATCCATAACTCTTGTAATTGAATTAATTCTGTGATTGCATGAAAAGAGTAAATATTTC
Source organism: Nomada fucata (assembly GCA_948146005.1). Classification (NCBI taxonomy): domain Eukaryota; kingdom Metazoa; phylum Arthropoda; class Insecta; order Hymenoptera; family Apidae; genus Nomada; species Nomada fucata. The sequence continues at coordinate 6,485,680 of OX411275.1, read as the reverse complement.
GTTGACCAATTATTATTAATCTTCGAATATTATATTTTGTGAATAATAGCTTCTCCAGGGATGTAGTTGTGGAATAAAACAAACATAATTCGTGTTTGTTATTACTCCTCTTACCTAGAAATAAATTTTATTTACTAAATATTCTATAAACCTTTCCGCATTCTTTGATTACCTCTGTTATCCATAAAATTATCCATTGTCACATTTAGCACTAGCGCTTATTTCTGATAGCAATTGTTTCGATACTCAACTTCTTATACTTGAAATTTCTTTTTAAATACACAAATAATTTCAAACACAATTAATAAATAATTAAGTACATTAAGACCATAACTTTTGATAATTGATTTGCAAATAGATATTTGTTTCCACTTTTCGTTGTACTTCAATATTCTCAGCGGGTATAGAATAGATCTATATGTATACTATAGTTCAATCTGTGGTAGTATAAAAATAAAACTTATTTTCTTAATAAAACGATATTGTAACGTCAGTTATATGTTTGAAAATCATGTTAAAATGTTTTAGTTACATATTAAATTACTTTGTATGTGAAAGTCGTAGTTAATGTGTTGTTCACAATCCCTCGTTGCTCTTTTCGTGCAATTACATTTAAGGAGGCCGATTCCATGTACGGAATCGAAGCAACGGAAAGCATGCACTTTTTTCGATATTTTCGCGGGTGTGCACTAAAGCACACATGAGCAGACTTCACCACAAGGTGAAAAATACGTTCGAACGACAATAAACACCAAAAATAATGGTGGACGAAATAAAATTATTAAGCAGATATGCCTCGTCTATATTGTGTAAAAAATGTTTTACAGTAGTTTGTTTTAATTTCTACCTTGGGCGAAAACAGATGCAAATAGCATTTTAATAATAAGGAAATACATTTTTTAATATACTTTGTAATTTTCTATTATACCATAAGCTTTGGTTCAACATAATCGAAATATGTACATCTTATAAGATGAAAAATTGACTTCTATACATTTATAAGATTGGTCGCATAAGTATATTTATCGATAAAAGACATACATGAAGCGCTTCCACTGAATATCAGTATACTGTTCATTATTGCTGTCTTCATTTAATACAATAACAATACAAACTTCTTAAGCAGTATTTATGAATCAATTGATTAAGTTATTGATTCATACAATTAATTTAATATTATAAGGCAATATGAGGTGTCGGTTGGAAAGTTTTTTTTTACTCAAAATTATTTATAATATAAATTCGGAACATATTATACATCCGGATATACAATGTTGCGGATCCGTAACATTTTAAAAACTCTTCTATTACACATCAAATAATATTTATGTTCTTATCCACAGCTGTGACGATATTTTATGTTCTGCCAAATAATAAGAAATGTTTTGCACAATGAACTTATATGATTAATTAACTTTTAATCGTATAAGACCCCAAAATTATAACACAGTAAATATAGTACCTGTATTACACTATGCTTAGTTTTAGAGAACAGTGACATTAAACAGTATTCAAATTATTCTACAATAATTAGATATATCTAAATTCTATATAATTTAATTAAAATCGCCACACAATATTTCGAAAAAATAAAAAATGACTGTTTTATATGATATTTTCATTGATGATCCCTTAGTTAATAATTTTATGCTATTATACATAAAGCACATAATACAAATGATCTACACACTACAGATATTTACGAAAATATTTATCGGTTGATTAAACAATTAGTCGTAAAAAAATTGTTGTCAATTTTAATGCCGTCAAGGAACGGTAATTCAAATCATCGTTATAAGAGGAAGTGTTATTTCGATTAAAAACAATGATAACAGTTAGAAATGTATTGTATTTTTATGAATATTGGAAATTAAAAATTACAGATACCTGCTATTACTGGTATAAGCAAATACACGCGAAACTTATTTTATGTGTATATGTACATATAAAAATATATTTAACTAAGAAGACTTTGCTTAAGAAGTAAGCGTGATATGTACTCGTAAAAACATATTATTTCTAATGTTTTATTCGCCAAATTAAGCACTTATTAATTTACTATTAGCAAATGTAAATATGTAAGTGTTCATTAGAAGTTTGAATTAAATACAGTATTACATTAAACGGCACAATAATTGTATTTACTTTGGTGATAAAATATTATTTAAATTGTTCAATTTAAGTAGAACGAAATATCATATATTCTAGTTTACATAGTACTGTGAATAATATTTTAAAATGTAAATTTTGCATAAAATAAATTAAATTTTTTTTAGCCTTAGCCTTTTGTGTTTTGCTTTTTTGACTAGATAAAGTAAATCTTACATAATATATTGTCTGAATCATTCTGAATACATATAATTAAATTTTGATTTGTAAATTTGACCCTCAAATCATTCACTATACTATAGCATGTAATACTAACATAACTTTCATGACTGTAGTCCCATATTAGTCGAAAATAACAATTTCTAGTTTTGGTCATGTAAGTCAATTTATATTGCTAACAATGATTTATCATATATCGATGAATTACAATTTTGATAATTTATATATTATGACTTCAAGATGAGCATTACTAAATAATAAATATATAATAAAGTGTAACTGATTAAACTTATTTTATATGTTAATACTAAATATAATGTTCAACCCATTATATTGTTCCTTTGTAAATATTATGCCCTTTGCAAGTAGAAAAACGTTTAATACAATACTTATTTCCCTTATATTATATATTTTAACATTATTATTTTATTTGTGTCTATTGGGTACACACTAGCTTTAGTGCACCGTGCATTTGGAATGGAGGCCTTGATTTCGAATGTGCATTAAAATACACGTGTACAAAACCGATATACATTTATTTAAATACATGGATTGAAGTTCAGATTCCTGCATTACATGTGTACACGTGTGTATAGAAATACATGTATAGCAGAGGCCTCTAAATTTGTAGTGTACTAGTGTACTTCTAAGTATTCTTCTTCAGTCTAATTTAAGTAATATATTTTCAATTTTGGAAACACAAAGTCGCCTTGTTCAATTTAATATCAAAAGTATTATATGTTCCGGAGCTATACCATTATTCATATAGTAAGTACCCATGCCCTGCAAGTAACGTATACTTTATATATTTAATTTGAATGGTGTATACTGTTAAAATTTCTGGAATTTCACAAGACATACGCAGATTAGATAACTAAAATAAATTGATATCACAGTAAATCGTATAGCACATTTACCTATACACAGAGTACAAGATTGCAAATGGATTACATCTTCAAAATGAAGATTTCATGATTGCATGTACCAACTGCATTGTACACTTCATTAGTTTTTATATATATATATAGCTTCTTTATTTTCTATGCAAGAATTGATGGATATATGATGAATTAGTACACATAGTAAATAAATCATTACATATCACATAAAAACCTTCTTAAAGCAATAGATTTATATAAAAGATATTGAAAGTTTCATAAGAGCAGTGAGAACTTTTATACTATAAGCAGATACAATTTGTAATTATTACTCGTAAATAGCAGATCGGTAATACAGTTTAAATATGAAATTCTTTATCAGATATATTAAGCAAATGTATATGTCAGATTTTATTGGTATAGAAAGAAACATGCAAGAGAATTATTATGGTGCATAAAATGTATTAATAACGGATATATCTAATAATTTCAGAGACATTAATCCAAAAGAAAATCAGCTTTATGTCTTGTTGATCTGACATTAATAAAGGTAAGATTAGTTTTTAGTATAAATACATCTACAGCTGATATTAGAATTGGTAATATCATTGTTAAATAAATATTACATAAAGCACATTATTGTTATTATTACTACTAGGTGCCCATGAATGTTTGAACTTCCTAAATTATGACTACGTCAAATGCCTTGTTAAGGTTGCAAAATTAGTAAAACCAAGGAGTTAATTCAGAACAAAAATATTTTGTAATTGATTATATACACAATTACAACATTATTGTAATCAATTAACATAATAATATGATGCTATTAACAAAAGGAGAAAAATAGTTGGTTGCTAACATTGTAAGATGCTAACATTGGTGTTTTGCAATGAGTAAATTAAAGTTTTGTAATTCTATATTAGTAGAAATCAATGTACAAAGCTACGAAAATTTTTAGGCAGGCTCACTTTAAAAGTTTTTTCATATATTCATATAGAATAAGCATGTAAATAAGATACTACTTGCAAATAAGATAAAAAAAAAAAATACGTAATATATCTAATAAAATTTCCGACAGTGAAATCATAATGCAAAAAATTATAACAGTGTATAAAATCACTTTCCATTGGTCCTTAGGATTTTAGTTGTTCAGAATGATTAAACATCAAAAGTTCCATAAGTAGATACATGGACAAATTTTTTTCTGTAAATTTCTGTTGAGTCCTGTAATCCTTAAATTACATATCATATAATATTACAGAAGCTATATTGGGCATCTAATATATCATGTACACAAAATTTTAATGTTCTTAAATGTTGTTAGTACAATTGTGAAAAACTATGGTAAAATAATCTTACGTTTGTTTGGGATAATTGTTAAATTCCTTACATAGAATTACGTATAAACTTTACTTGATAATATTCATTTTCGTACATGATAAAAAATTATCATGTATATTATAGGCATGGATTACTTGACTAATTTTATATGAATCATGGTATAGCACATCATTTATAGAAGTACTAAATTTTACGAAGTTCATTTCTTATTCTTTAAATTCTATCTTATTAAGAACATTTGAATTATGCTTTTAAATAAATAATTTACTTGTACGACTGAAATGCTATAAATAACGATGTACATATATACATATATGTATAGTTGCAAATCATACAATTTACACTATGCCTAACTGATTTGGCATAAATATATCTGTATTTGTTTAAATTTACTGTTACTAAAATTGTGCATATAAGCACTCTTATAAGCATAAATTGTCATTTAAGAACTGACTACTATGTTTTTTTTACATTGTCATTGGCAGTTTGTACTCTTTATTAACGACATAAAATTTATTCTTCTTTCCAAATAAACCCCATATAACAGCAACATTCTCGATGACCAAATTAAATGGGATTGTTGACAATGCCCCGCATATGCATAATATAAATCGGGCAATACCAAAACGATATAAAGAAAATGACTTAATCACTCCAAAAATATACATATAGATATTCACTGCGCCAATAAAAGCACATAGAAAATCTATAAATGGTAGACAAGTAATTGGATAAATTACAGCTAGTATAACATTAGATGTAGAAAGAGGCAATGTTACCCATGAGTAACAAGATATGCCAAGAAGCAATTTTTTGCTTAACGGGATAGCTTTGGAATGTACGACAAGTAATATACCTTGTAACCATCTTTTTCTTTGTTGTACAAAGTCCCACAGTGAAAATGGCGATTTCTCCCACATTTCACCATCCACAAAATTAAATGTATACCCTTGGGTAAATGCTTTCATCGCAAAGAAACAATCTTCCGCGATGGATCCGTCTAAACCATTATTAAAGGAAACTTGTCTTTCCGCACCCATCTGTTATAAAAGAATTAATTTTTTACAATTATGTACAATACTGCTATAAGTATAAATAAATCTATAATAATAATAAATAATTACCTGAGTAACAACATAAGAACCTTTCATGCTAAAGAATGGCTTATGAAACATGCTGAACTGCAATCTTATCTTTCCCATGTCATCTGCCACTCTAAAACTGTCTGCCAGAGTAGTGATCCAATTAACAACATCTTCGTTCGCATATGTTATTAATCCTTGCCCAAACTCATGTTTTCCATCCAATACAAAATTCAGTATTCCACGAACAGAGTTTTCAGTCAGCAACGTCTCTTCGTCAAGATGTACAATCCAATCATGATCTGCCAATTCATTTACTGAATTTTCTAAGCAGTATTGTAAAGCTCGTGCTTTAAATAACGCGCCGCTACTCGTGCGATAATTTGGTGGCACAACAACTTCCCTAATTCTTCTATGGAGTGCCAACCCAATTGGTTTATCGCTAACTACTTCAATTTGAAAATTCTCTAAACCTGTTTCTAAACACTTGTTCAAGTTCCTGTTCACATTTGCCTTCACTAGTTGCGGATAATCTCCACGCGTCACAATTCTGATACAGATAAATGGCGCTAATAGTGGTGAACCTTTCAAAACAACTTTGTCTGGGAAAGCGTTATATATAGTTAATCCCACAAAGTTAAATAAAACTTGCGGAAGGGAAAGAAATGTAAACGTCCGTAGCAAATACAAAGTAAAGGCACCAACGAATCCATATCGCACCCATGGATCAAATGTTTCTTTCTTAGAACTACTCCAGCTCAAACCTCCAGCAATCACTTCAAAAATTATTATAACAATAAATAGTAGGCAGCAGTGCAAAATATGTTTTGTTATACTGTTCAACATTATTCCTGAAAAATGGAAAAATAAATAAATTAGCGATTACGTAAAATATATATATATATATATATATGTATATATGTAGTTCATATATAAATGATATTAAGTAAAAATAATAATACGCACAAGTATTAAAAATAAATTAATAATAAAATCTATAAAAATTGAGTTACAACTTTCTATGTATAAATTAGCATATGCAATATAAAGTTATACGATATAAATAATAAACTTCAATACGTCACTATTACTCTACATTAAAATTATATCAATATCTAAGCCGCTACTACTGATTAATGATACTTAAATGATTCAGAAGCTCCAAGAACTTTAGTCACAAATAGATTAATAATAAAGAAGTGCTTTAAAATTGTAAAACACAAATATTGGATTAAAACAGACATTTCAAGAAAAATAAAACATATATTAAAACTAATATAATCTTATCAATTCATACTTTCATATACAAATAGGAATCTTACGTCAGGGGCAAGCTATTAATGATACAATAAAAGAAATGAAGGACACTGGTTTAATACTTATGTGCACCTCTAGTTATTCTCCTATTCTTTATCTTTTTATACACTTCATATGTGTTTGATCTTGTATCTCTAAACACTGACAACGACACAATTACACAACTATCATTATCATTTCCTTGAAATTCATTTCGACTATCAATTTTCATTATCTTATTTTTAATATTGAAACATAATACCATCAATAATTTTTCAAATATCTGTTCAATTTACAAAAATTGGAAAATAACGTATGAATGTAATGGAACAGATTATCAATATTCAGTTTAGAGAAATAATAAATAACGACGTACATTTTTATCAGATATAAAAATATGAATATTTATTAGGGACATTTGTCATTTCAGTCTCTTAAATATTATTTCATTTATATACCTTTTTTCTATGCAGTCAGTTGTTGTTATATAGAATCCAAGAAAGTCTGTTTTCGATTCATTGCCCACACTGATTATTAAATGTAAACAAATAATACAAAAAATAATTCATATACCGGTATAGACCAACAATATTTTCATAGTTCTAACCACACGCTTCACTCGCATTGATTCGTATTGAATTGGAAAAATGGGTTACATTCGTGCATTCTTCGATTTACACAGGAAATGACTAATATCAATACAAGATAAAGAAATCAAATCAACCTATGAAATTGTAATAAATCTTAAAAAATGGACATTCAGAGACTATTAGTTCAATAATCATACTGGAATGAGAAAAATTACTTTTCTTCCAACTATCTTCAATGCCTGAGGTTCAAATTTTATGATTGGTTAACGCTATTTTCACAATTACAGTTTTAATATAATAATATTATAGTGTATTTATTAAATTGCTATAAATTATACATAAACGTATGATGTAGAAATTATTAACAAACATAAGTAGATTTTAATAATAGATGTAAATGGAAAAAATAGGTAATTACCAGCACAACTTTGAACAAATTTGCAATGTACTTGACAGATACATTGAATTATTCTTAAATCACAAAGATGAAATGAAATGAAAAAATCTTTGGAAGTGTTTGAGATTAAATTAGTTTATCTATTTAACAAAATATTAAGCAGGAAGTTCTGAAGAAACCAAATTATTGAATTTTGATATAGTAAAAATAAATTCCAATTATAATTGGAATATACATATATACGTTAATTGAATAAGAAATTATTTTCTGGAAAACACAAGGCCTTTTATTATATAAGATTATATTGGAAAATAAATAAAAATGATATGGATCAGAAATATGGTATTACATTTATTCATCAGATGGCGTTTCAGTAGCCTCTAGAAATATGTTTACTCTCTTACTTACTCAGCCTTCTACGTTCTTTACCATTTATCAACGCGCCCGAACGAACGTACTTTTCTTTTAGAGCGAGTTCCGCGTTTCGTGTCGTAAGACTTAAAGGTAGATATATTTCTTTATACATATCTTATAATAAATAATATAATATACTTTTAATGGATTATACATCAGTGCATAAAATAATGCAATTTATTTAAAAAATAGCATTTTCTGTTACACGATGTTTAACGATACTATAAACACTTAAATAACAGTTCACGTGTATCGTAGTTGGTCTTTCCGCAATATTGATACAAGTAATCATACGTGCATGTGGTTTTCTTTAAAGCTTTTTACTTTTATATTGTATTATTTTTATCTAGGAATACGTGGCTCATATTAAATATTTAACGTTGAGATTTTCAAAGTATAGTCAATAAGGTATGAAACGTAAATAGTGTCCTTAAGCACGAGGCGTAGAAAATTATATTTAGATTCATTGCATCCTCTAGTTCATTCGAGTTTCTATTGTTTTATTTAATAATAATAATTTTGTTCGTTCGAATCTTCAACTTATGTGATGATATAAATAATCACCATCTTTCGACTGAGAACCGTGATGGCAACTTAATTTTTACTGAGAACAATTTTTTAATGCAAGCGAAGTTCTATAAATTTTGGGCCAAAATTAAATTCGTATTTTTCTCTTTCTGCTTTTCAGAATGCGTTACGTGGCCGCCTACCTTTTAGCTGCCCTAGGAGGCAAAGTTTCTCCTAGCCAAAATGATATTGAAAAAATTTTATCCTCTGTTGGAATTGAAGCTGACGGGGAGAAACTGAAGAAAGTCATTTCAGAACTGGATGGCAAATCAATTGATGAACTAATTGCACAAGGTATAGACCTCTATTATTTTAAACTTTAGCTATTGAAGGAATAAACTATTCTATAGATATATGCAGGGTGAGATACTTAACTGGATCACCTTGAACTTATATGTCTAATAAAAAATTGTTAACTACAAAATCAGGTGGTGTACATAATTTTTTTTTAAATAGAGGCATTTAGGAGATTTGAAAGGAAACTATATTTTTTTAAATGGAATGCCATATCTATTTAACATAAGTTTGAAAATGTATTAATTTTCAAATAGACAGGTTTTAAAGCATTGTTTGTCCTCAAGCTAATAATTAACAAGATTTTAATATGTTGAATGCCATGCTAATTTTACATAGTTTGCTTGTGGCGCTGACATGATTTTTTTATTGTCTGATACATACTACGTTAAAACAATATTACTTATAACAGATAAGTTGAGGTGTATAGTCGTGTTTAATTTATTTTACTGGGGGTCACTGGTAACTCCTATGGCAATCAATGTGTTAACGAAACTCACATCGAACATATGGATGGGATGGTTACATGGGAACTGGCGTCTTTATGAATCATTCATAAAGAAGTAATGTACACCACATGATATGCCCCTTTGATAGTGAGAAGTTTCTATGAGTTGGTTAATAAATCATTTCGTTGAAACAGGAAATAACCTCTTTGTGTTCATATAATTTTTCCATATATTATAGAATTAATTTGTCATTCTTTCAGGGCGTGAAAAGCTATCGTCCATGCCAGTCGGTGGTGCAGCAGCCGCTACTGCTGCTGCAGCACCAGCTGGAGGCACTGCTGCTCCAGCAGAAGAAAAGAAAGGTAAACTCTTTTTTGATACTATACACTACAATATACACATTTTAGTTTAATCTAAATATAAGTATGCTTTAAAATAGTAATTTAAAATGTGTAAATATGTTATTTGGTTTTCTTCTAACAGAAGAGAAGAAAGCAGCGAAGGAAGAATCTGAATCTGAAGATGATGATATGGGCTTTGGTCTCTTTGATTAAGCTAATGAACAGTACCTGTATAATAACTAATTGTAAAATATTATACAGTTTCGACATGATTTAAATACAAATTGTATTTTTAATTTATTAATTAAGCAATTTATTAATAAATCCTTGATCAATTTCTTGTATATATGTACGATTATATGGTAAGAAAAACGATATATGACAGATAGATGACATACGTACATATTAAAAATCCAAATCGAGCAATGAAAACTGGTCATTCGTATCTGAGATGCATTCAACATGTGGAAGAAATGATTTGTTTTAACTGCATCTAAAGAAGCTTTTTAGTATTGCAACATAAATGTAGATTTTTGTTTTGGTGCAATCATACAATAATCGATATACCTAACTTCAAAACTTTTCTGAATGAACGTTACTATAACCTTGGTAGTATCGCTATGTACGTAATTCAAAATGTGAAATCCTTTTAAAAACTAAGATACTCCTCGACCTTGTCGCATTCTCTACGTTAATGCAATTGATGAAAGATATAAATGGTAAAAGTTGATGCGATTAAATCCGTATTTTTTACTACATAAGGTAATATGTAATGGTATGGATGTACGAGAAAGATTTACATATACCACGTATACAATTGTGCGCCGTTGCGGCTTCATTCACAGCAAGAAGTGGGGGGTGAGAATTGGATGGAAGGTAGGGGTGTCGAGATTTACCAGAATATCCAGTCGCATGTATTCTTACGCTGATGAACATTTTAAATTAACGCGATCGCAGCGGTAATTGTGATTGTGTTCAGAGGTATCGTACGTGTTTCGCGGATCGTTACTATTTTGATGCGTTTACAAACGTTTGGCAATATCAGAATATAGGATCGATCGGAGCACTTTTGTACTTGAGGAACTATTTTTAGACAGGGGGGGCGGTCTTTGGCGGCCATGATGGGTGTCAGCGGCAAGTAGTGACGGCATTCACTTTGCGTCAGTTGGTTTTGTGCGCTGATGGTCGGGCTGAGGTTTTTTTTTGATTGAGAAGCGCACCTTAAGCCAAAACAGTTGTACATAGGAACGGCAGACAGCCGCGATAATATTTCAATTAAGTAACAGCGGCTGGAAAACCTCGGAAAGATTCGAAAAACACCGGAAAAATGACGCAGTTACTACCCATAAGGTTTCAAGAACATCTTCAGGTAGGTGACCCGCTTTTTCCTGCCCGGTTCGCCTATTATTTCGACACGTCGCCAAACATCTTCGTACTCGTTAATTGTATTTGAAATATCATTCTACGTTTCTCTAATATCACTTACGTGTATCCGTCTCTACTGCCATTTAGTACTCTGGTAACGAGGTACGGAAGTTCCGTTAAAATCTTGCAAATTGACGTTACTTTGACAGGTATAATATGATCGCATGTTCATTTCGTACCTGCGAAACTCATTCAATTTTTAAGTACGCACCTGATAGAACAGGAAGAGGTTAACTAATCGTTGTCTCTTGTTCTGTATGGTACAATTGATGAAAAAAATGAATTGATTTTTTTCTATCAACGAGAGCCACGTCTACTCGGCATATACGCCCCTTATTTCCGTCTCCTGTATATCGTGAATTTTGTAATTAAAATATTCATTACGTTGGACATTTTGCGGTAACAGTGCGAATAAACTCGCAATTCAAAGAGTTAATATTCCTTTGTACTTTTCCACTTCATAGTAGCAGAGTCGCGATTTTCTATGAAATACGTTTTGATATGTGTAATCATGTATCATTATGTATTTTTTGTCCTATATTCTGAATAAACTATATTGGACTTATCTGTTTCCCTACGTTTTATATACGTTCGTTCACTGACTAATGAAATTAATTTCTTGATGGTAAAAGTAATTCCGTTTAACATTTAATAAAAATAACTGTGGGGGATTTTTATATTATGTTAGTTTGCATGTTATATCAATTGTAAATCATTTTACCTCATTACAATCGCCAATTAAACGCAATATTTAAAATAAAACGAAAATTAGTTATATCGTACTTTACTTGAAAAAAAAATTAATTATTTTAACATTTTTCACTACAACAGTTATTATTAGTAGCTTTATTCTTAAAATGCGTTATTAAATATTAAGCAATATACATATATATGTAATGCATAAGATGAAAACTAACTGCTCTGTAGTTTTGTAACTCTTTTATTTCTATTGTTATAGCTCACAGCTGTTGGAATTAATGCTAACAATGTTAGTTTTAACACACTTACTATGGAATCTGATAAATTTATTTGTGTTCGAGAGAAAGTTGGTGATACCGCACAGGTAGTTATTATTGATATGAACGATTCTGCAAATCCTATTAGGAGACCCATTTCTGCAGATTCTGCAATTATGAATCCTGCAAGTAAAGTGATTGCTTTAAAAGGTAATAATTGATACTTTTTGTTTTCCATAAAAAAATATACATATTCAATTTAATAAATGGACAATGAATAAAATGTTGCTAACATAACAAGGAAATATTTTTTATAAACAAAATATTTAAAATACAAATACATTAAACTTAATAATGTTTTCCTCTGATTACCAGCAATGAAGACACTACAGATCTTTAACATAGAAATGAAATCTAAAATGAAGGCACACACAATGACCGAAGATGTAGTTTTTTGGAAATGGATATCTTTAAATACTTTGGCATTAGTCACAGAGACTGCAGTTTATCATTGGTCTATGGAAGGGGAGTCAACCCCGAATAAAATGTTTGAACGACATCCTTCATTAAATGGCTGTCAAATAATTAACTATAGAACTGATCAGAAGCAGACATGGCTTTTATTGATTGGCATTTCTGCACAGCATAACAGAGTAGTCGGTGCTATGCAACTTTATTCCGTCGAAAGAAAATGTTCACAACCAATCGAAGGTCACGCTGCCTCTTTTGCCCAATTTAAAATGGAAGGAAATTCTTTTTTGGAACCGAGTAACTTATTCTGTTTTGCTGCTAGAACAGTACAAGGAGCAAAGCTTCATATTGTTGAGGTAGGACAACCACCCGCTGGAAATCAACCTTTTCCAAAGAAAGCAGTAGATGTTTTCTTCCCGCCAGAAGCAGGGAATGATTTTCCTGTTGCAATGCAAGTCAGCTCGAAATATGATGTTATATATTTAATAACAAAATATGGCTATATACATATGTACGATATTGAATCTGCCACATGTATATTTATGAATCGCATATCTGGAGAGACTATTTTTGTGACCGCGCCACACGAAGCATCCGGTGGTATAATAGGAGTAAATCGAAAAGGTCAAGTATTATCTGTATCCGTTGATGAGGAAAATATAATTCCATACATAAATGGAGTACTTCAAAATTCTGAACTTGCATTACGTATGGCCGTGAGAAATAACTTATCGGGAGCTGAAGATTTGTTTGTGAGGAAATTTAACTTGCTCTTCCAAAATGGTCAATACGCGGAAGCAGCTAAAGTAGCAGCAAATGCACCAAAAGGAATACTCAGAACCCCTGCAACTATTCAACGATTTCAACAGGTACCTGCTACGCAAGGACAAACATCGCCATTATTACAATATTTTGGAATACTGCTAGATCAAGGCCAACTGAACAAATACGAATCTTTGGAATTATGTCGTCCGGTGCTCGTTCAAGGTCGTAAACAACTTCTTGAGAAATGGTTGAAAGAGGACAAATTGGAATGTAGCGAAGAATTGGGCGACTTGGTTAAACAAGCCGATCCAACATTAGCTCTTAGTGTTTATTTAAGAGCTAATGTCCCTAACAAAGTGATACAATGTTTTGCTGAAACTGGACAGTTTCATAAAATTGTATTATACGCTAAAAAGGTTTCTTACACGCCTGATTATATATTTTTATTAAGAAATGTCATGAGAATTAATCCGGATCAAGGTGTAACATTTGCCCAAATGTTAGTTCAGGACGATGAACCTTTAGCAGATATTAATCAAATTGTGGATATATTTATGGAACAAAATATGGTGCAGCAGTGCACATCATTTTTATTAGACGCTTTGAAAAATAATCGACCGAGTGAAGGAGCTTTACAAACGCGACTCTTAGAAATGAACTTGATGTCTGCCCCACAAGTTGCAGATGCAATTTTGGGCAATCAAATGTTTACTCACTACGATAGGGCTCACATTGCACAGCTGTGCGAAAAAGCTGGCTTACTACAACGCGCTTTGGAACATTACACCGATTTGTATGACATTAAAAGAGCAGTCGTACATACGCATCTACTTTCTCCAGATTGGCTTGTCGGATTCTTTGGTACATTATCTGTAGAAGATTCTCTGGAATGTTTGAAAGCCATGTTGACTGCTAACATTAGACAAAATTTGCAAATTTGTATTCAGATTGCGACGAAATACCATGAACAATTGACCACCAAAGCATTGATAGGTATTTCTAATTTATTATGTGCCTTTATTGAAAATATTAATTTGTCATTTACATTATTCTTTAGTCATTCATTTATTTAATGATGTATTATTTCAGACCTATTTGAAAGCTTCAAGTCGTACGAGGGATTGTTTTATTTCCTTGGGTCTATTGTTAATTTCAGTCAAGATCAAGAAGTTCATTTCAAATATATCCAAGCGGCATGTAAAACTGGACAGATTAAAGAAGTGGAACGAATTTGTAGAGAAAGCAATTGTTACAATCCTGAACGTGTAAAAAATTTCCTCAAAGAAGCAAAATTATCTGACCAGCTACCTTTGATTATTGTTTGCGATCGATTCGATTTTGTACATGACCTCGTGTTATATCTTTACCGAAACAATCTACAGAAATACATTGAAATTTACGTCCAAAAAGTAAGTTTCACTACTTGTACGCACTACATTAAGTACTAATATTTTATTCATTATCGTTTGAATTTTAGGTAAATCCATCACGATTACCAGTTGTTGTTGGTGGTTTGTTGGATGTGGATTGTTCAGAGGATATAATAAAAAATTTAATTCTTGTCGTACGTGGCCAATTTTCCACTGACGAACTTGTAGAGGAAGTTGAAAAAAGAAATCGTTTGAAATTGTTACTTCCATGGCTGGAGTCTCGCGTACATGAAGGCTGCGTTGAACCTGCAACCCATAATGCATTAGCAAAGATATACATTGACAGTAACAATAATCCAGAAAGATTTCTTAAGTGAGTAAATATGAGTATCATTATTCTTCTTAAAAATCGAATGAAGTATTTACTAATTTAATTTAAATCTATAGGGAAAACCAGTTCTATGATAGTAGAGTAGTAGGAAAATATTGTGAAAAACGTGATCCACACTTGGCGTGCATTGCATATGAACGTGGTCAATGTGATCGAGAGTTGATTAGCGTGTGTAACGAAAATAGCCTCTTTAAAAGTGAAGCTAGATATTTGGTGAGACGTAGAGATCCTGATTTGTGGGCCGAAGTTCTTCTTGAAAGCAATCCCTACAAAAGACCGTTGATTGATCAGGTGATTCTTCCCGTTCAATCGAAGTTATAAAAGTAGAATTAACAATTTTCTTCAATGCATCTAATTTAGAATTTGTCTTCATCTTATTAATCAGTATTGTAGAAAAAACATTGCAAATTTACTGAAAGATTTGTTTGCAGGTTGTACAAACAGCTTTGTCAGAAACTCAAGATCCCGAGGATATATCGGTTACTGTAAAAGCTTTTATGACTGCTAATTTACCCAACGAACTGATCGAACTTTTAGAGAAAATTGTACTCGACAGCAATGTGTTTAGCGATCATCGTAACTTGCAAAACCTTTTAATTTTAACAGCAATAAAGGCCGATCGCACACGTGTAATGGAATATATCAATAGATTGGATAATTATGATGCTCCTGATATTGCCAATATCGCTATTAACAATGAGTTGTATGAAGAAGCTTTTGCTATCTTTAAGAAATTCGATGTCAATACATCAGCAATTCAAGTTTTGATTGAACAAGTTAATAATTTAGACAGAGCTTACGAATTTGCCGAAAGGTGAGATAAAACGTGAAAATATAATATTCGTTGGCAATATGTGGACATATTTATTATACGCATTTTTTCAGATGTAATGAGCCACCAGTATGGTCTCAATTAGCCAGAGCACAGTTGCAACAAGGTTTAGTTAAAGAAGCTATAGACAGTTTTATTAAAGCAGACGATCCATCGGCATACGTAGATGTGGTAGAAACTGCTCATCGAACTTCTCATTGGGAGGACTTAGTTCGTTATCTGCAAATGGCTCGTAAGAAGGCCCGTGAATCTTTCATTGAAAGTGAATTAATTTATGCATACGCAAGAACCAACAGACTTGCGGATCTCGAAGAATTTATTTCCGGTCCTAATCATGCCGATATACAAAAGGTTCTAATCTTTCTTTTATTGTTGATTTTATATTGATTAAACTGGGTAATTGAAATAGAAACATATTTACATTCGTTAGTATAATTAAATATTGCTGACAACGTTTTAGATCGGTGATAGATGTTTCGATGACAAGATGTATGACGCTGCTAAGCTTTTGTACAATAATGTATCGAATTTTGCACGACTAGCTATCACACTTGTGCACTTGAAAGAATTCCAAGGCGCCGTTGATAGTGCTCGTAAAGCCAATTCAACACGCACTTGGAAGGAAGTCTGTTTCGCTTGTGTGGATAGTGGGGAATTTAGATTGGCCCAAATGTGTGGATTGCATATAGTCGTGCACGCGGATGAACTAGAAGATTTAATCAATTACTACCAAGATCGAGGTCATTTCGAGGAACTAATTAATCTGTTGGAAGCTGCATTAGGACTTGAAAGAGCGCATATGGGAATGTTTACAGAATTGGCAATACTTTATAGCAAATATAAGCCTCAACGAATGAGGGAGCATCTGGAACTCTTCTGGTCTCGTGTTAATATACCAAAGGTAATTGCAAGGAATTATAGGGTAATTAGAGATATCGTTCCATTTGTGTTAATACATAAAATTTATAGGTACTCCGCGCAGCAGAACAAGCACATTTGTGGGCAGAGCTTGTATTTTTGTACGATAAATATGAAGAATACGATAATGCAGTCCTTGCAATGATGCAACATCCAACCGAAGCATGGCGAGAAGGCCACTTCAAAGATGTGATTACTAAAGTTGCAAACGTTGAACTCTATTATAAAGCTATACAGTTTTATGTCGAGTATAAACCCCTACTTATAAATGATATACTGCTGGTACTTGCACCACGCATGGATCATACGAGATCAGTCGCGTACTTTCAAAGGACAGGGCATTTGCAACTTGTAAAACCGTACTTGAGGTCAGTCCAAGCATTAAACAATAAGGCAATTAATGAGGCATTAAACGGTCTACTTATCGATGAGGAAGATTACCAAGGTCTCAGAACGTCGATTGACGCGTTCGATAATTTTGATAATATTGCGCTAGCACAACAATTGGAAAAGCATGAATTAATCGAGTTCAGAAGAATCGCCGCATATTTGTACAAAGGAAACAATAGATGGAAGCAGTCAGTTGAATTATGTAAAAAAGATCGATTGTTCAGGTGAGTTTCAATAAAATGATTCAACAGGTATTTAAACAATATTTTAAGCATAATTAAGTTTACATTGCTTTGATCATATTATTGACTACATTATGTTATTCTACAGAGATGCTATGGAATACGCAGCGGAATCCCATAATTCCGAAGTTGCACAAGAGTTATTAGAATGGTTCTTAGAAAGGGGGTCGAAAGATTGTTTCGCAGCATGCCTATTTCACTGTTACGACTTGCTACATCCAGATGTTATTCTAGAACTTGCGTGGAGACATCGTATTTTACATTTCGCTATGCCGTATCTTATACAAGTTGCACGAGAATATATTACTAAGGTATTAACACACACAATATAATATATTTTGCGTTAATGTTGCTTTTGAGTTATACTAACAGTTCCTTTCTTTTCTCCTTTTTACTAAAGGTTGATAAATTAGAGGAAGCTGAAAGTCGACGTGTGGAAGAAACCGATCATCAAGAGCATAAACCTATGATTATGCGTAAGTATATTCTTATTTATCTCATTTTAGTACTTCGTACGTACTATAAAAACATTTTGTATATTTCCTATAATCGCTTATATAATGTGTCTATAGCGGAACCACAGCTAATGTTAACAGCAGGGCCAGGTATGATGGCACCTGGTTACGCGCCACAAGGTGTATACGGTGCACCTTCACAAGGCGTTTATGCACCTACCGCTGCAGCGTACCAGGCTTATGGTATGTGAAATACAATGTGCAACACATACAATAACGGAGATCAACAGAATCTACTTTTCTATAATATCTAGGTAGAACAAGGTTATTTCAATAGTTTATAATTATTATTAAATGCTGAAACAATGTCATTAAAAAGAAAAGCATCGCCGCAAAGTAACTGTAGCATAATAAAGATAATAACGAATTCAAATTAAACTATACAATATTTAAACGCGAATTTCTAGTTTATGAGTAACATTTATAAATGAATTTATTTACTGTTAAAATAATGAATGGGTACACATTGATCATTGTTTTGCGCCAATGAAAATAACCATATTGAAACGAGAGAACGGACACTTAAACATTTTAAAAAACACATTACATACGAATCTTTGAACAAGTACGAAATAATAATTTTAATACTATGTGTTGCATTAAACAATTCGCAAATTAAATCTAATTAGTTTGTTACTCTGTAAAGTAACTGGCATAGTTTCGCTGATATATGAATGTATTGTGTACGTACGTGCCTTTGTTTAAGTATTGAAAGAACTTTTAGTTTAAGTAAAAATAACGATCATAAAATGATACTTGTAACTTTCACTTTAATAAATATATCACGAAATTACTAAGTGCTTCCTTTTTGGTAAAGAAGACGAAAATTCAGAAAGAGGAACATATAAATGACAATTAAGAATCACACAATTATTCGAACTTGACATTTGTTCATGCCTATATTGATTAACAATTGAAAGCAGTAAAAATATTATTCCGATATATATCATTTGTAGTAGGAAAAAGGAATCTATCGATCTAGATTCATTGAAAACGTTGTCACGGTCAAATATAAGCCACCAAGTATCTAGCAAAAAAAAAGAAATGTGACATCATATAACACTACATCAGTATAACAACAAAATAAAACAAAGCCGAGAAGTTTGTAAACTATATGCAATGTATTTAGGAACATAGATGTAGCAATATATACCACATATTTGTATCTTCGTCAGTACATAAGTTTAGTATTTGTGTGTGTTATTGCTATAGCACGGATAAATAAAAATTGAATATCTCGCCGGGCAGTCAAAATGTGAAATATAGGAACACTAATGTTATACGCTCTGTTAACGAAACGATACTCAAGGTGGCTTTCTGATATACTCTCATTAGACATATTTAATATGATGAAAAAAGAAGCAAATTTTTTAACGAACTCGTCATATTGATGTATGGATATATGTGCTGCAATCTTGTTTATGCTGGGTTACGATATTATGATTTTGATGTTTTATGGCACGTTGAATTAAATTACAGCAAAATCTGTAAAGAAAATTCGAAAGTGTTAAGATATATAAACCGATTAATAATCAATGTTTACTTTATTAACGTGTTCAGTTTTTTTAGAAATATAATTACAAGTTTCTTTTTTTACTTATTGTATTTGGTTTATACGATGTATGTATAGTATCCAATTTGGATGTATTATTCGTTATATCATTGTATTAATGTGTAATGACATTATAATACAAGTATTAATGCGAATTGGGTGGTCAGATTCAAATGCATATGTAGAAAATGTCAGAACCGTGTTGTTGACGTTTTTGTTCGTTAAACAATTTACATTGTTTGTATAAAATGCTCTACTAACGAATCAGTATCGGTGTACGAGATATGTTAGGAAAACAATTCTTTTTTCTTGACACATCTTACATACGATATTCCTAAACGAGCCACATTATTATTGCATAAGACATTTCGAGTGACATTTTCTCCTGTCACATATCTCAAAACAAACGAGAAGTGTACACTTACAAAATTGTTCTCATTATTCATAAGTATGAAACGGAAGTTGAAAGCTGAACGATTGTAACGTAATAGTATTGATGCAACAACATGTTACATAGACATTTGAATAATTGTCTGCTTGTTGTGGCAACAATATTTGATTCTTGCAATGACTCGTTTAACAGTTAATGATTGCAGTAAATTCTTAACTGCGCATACTAAACGAAAATGTTAAAATTAGATGCTACAAATAAGAATCTGTAACATTCCCAATAACCACTTCACTTTCATTGGAATTATGTAATGAATGAAATTGTAGATTGAAAAATGTATTTAATGCTGTTCTATAAACAGATAGTAATGTAATTGTACCATTGTTTGGATATTGTGGATTAAAATAAAATATTAGTAAATTTAGAAATAAATATACTGAAATTGGTTGTTAATTATACAAATATACATATGCATCTCTGTAATGTTGAAAAGTCATTATAACATGTGAGACATTGTCGCTACTAAATTTATTATCAATAAACAACTATACAACTTGATTGTGTAGTTTATATACCCGGAGGTAATTGCTTCATTGTATATTAGTATTGTAAATATTATTTTGTAGTATCATATGTCCTTCGTCATTAATAGAAATATCGGCATTAATGCCTAATTCTTTTTTATATTATAAAATAATATATTATAAAAGTAGGGGTAATGGGTGAAATATTATAATACAGTTTGAGAGAACTTGTTTCATAAAAAGCTTATATTTGATCAGTCAAAAATTGTCATTATTAGTTGAATATATATATATGTATATATATATTTAGCAATTTATAAAGGTTGGTAAAGATAATCCACCTATTTATAATCCTATGTATTACAATGATTTTACATTAATTGTAGTATAGAACATTTGTACAAGTTTCATTACAGTTCATAGATACGTCCACATTTGATCTTTTTTATAGTACGTTCACTTGGTCTTATTGAAAGATCTTTTCCAAAGAATTCTAGTTTTATATCCTTCAGATATACATTCATAATAACAACTTCCTTGGGTATAGCTGAAATGAAATACAAGTTGTAGTATACAGGTGAGGCACCCTACTTGATTACCTAGAATAACTACTAAATTATGAGACTAATAAAAAATTGTTAAATACTAAAGTTACAAGACATCGAGGACAGCATCATATAGTATACATGACTTTTTTGTAAGTGGTGATTCAGGAAGGGAAGAGGTAATGGTCAACTTTCTTTTTTTAAATGTAAGGCCCTATCGTTTCTGCAACAATTCAAAACAGCATTTATTTCTAAGCAAAAACATATTAAACATTGTTAGTCCCTAAAACTAATAATTGACGAGATATTAACATTTTTTATTACATGCATAATTTGGAAGTTATTCAAAGCGGTCAAGCTAGGTGCCTCATCTTGTTGTAAGTATATTATTGCATATACTTGTTAAAAAACTTTAATACAAAATGTAAAATGTAAATGGTATACTTCGGATGATGTTATCTGTTCCACAAATTCTAAATGTGCTTTTTGTGTCTTGAATAACTATGCCTCTTAATCCAACTAAACTAGGGCACTTTGATCCAGCAACTGATACTTCAGCACCATGAAAATCTGCTTTAATCAGCTGTTGATTAACATTTTCCCAATTTGGATCAGTTGGATCTCTTGGAATATTAGCAAAACATTTAGGGCCAATTACTTGTTGCATGTAATCTAACCATAATTGATTTAGTGGTACTAAATCTCTATATTTCAGGTCACCTTTGCTACTAATTTTACGTAAACCAAGTTGCATTCTTTTTCTACTAGTTAACAATTTTCCTTTACATCTTTTTTCCTTGTTCCATTTATTTTTATGTTTAACAAGTATCAGAGACTATAAAATAATCATAACAATGTTATACATTGAGATTAATGGTGATAGATTTAAATATCTACTTATATAGTTTTGAATTATTAATTAAAAATATGGTTTATTTTTACCTTTCTCAACTCATCTGCTATAGAACCAATGTCAGTAGAAGGCAATGCATTTTGTAAAAAATTGGTGATATATTGTTCACTATTTGCGCAGGTACTAATTTGTTTTGTTATACTATTAGGTAATGTTATACATACAGCTTCTGCAGAATGTAAAATTAATTATCGATGACATTGATATACAATTATGTTTTTAATGTACTATTTTTTAAATACGTACGGTTTGTTTGCGCCATTGTTGACAACAGTATAGAAACCGAAACGAAATAGTATATAGATGGGTTCGTTTTATTATAACAAACTACTGTCTATAAATTAGTGAAGTGAATATAACAACAAGATGTTGCTATTTACTAATATATTATATTCTAAACATTTTGTTGAAAAACGTCCACGTATACAATATACAATTTGATACAAACAAGATATTTAAAAAATATTGTGTTAGGTTAACTGAAATTAGAGTACAAGCATATGTATTACAGTTTATTATGAATTGTGACGTACTTAGCAATGTTTTTAAATAGTAACTTTCTAGAAAACTAAAATATATTACTGGATATTTTTGTTTCAAAAAGTTATGTACAAACAACCACGCGACAAAAATGACATGTCCAACATATGTACTATCGAATCAAATCAAATTACTTGAAAATCAGCTAAGAAATTGAAAGTTTATCTATAAAAAACCATTTTACAATTATAAACATGTGTGCATTAGGAATTGAAGAATTTTCTTCCATATGACTGACGAACACAGGCTTAATTGTCTTTCATTCGTAAAATCTTAAGTATAGCGATTTGTCTACTTTCACCATCATTTTAATTTATATAGCTTACTGTACAATGCACATAATTGCATTAATGCCAATTGGCGTACTTTGACTTTTTTTCTACATATATTGGGCATACATTTAACGTGTAACGGTCTTATCAGTTATTACTCTTCATTCAAGAAGTAATAAATAAAAAATACTGCAGTTACATCGTATAAATTCTACTATCTACGGATGTACGTATGCAAATCCAATTATACTTGAACGATAATTAAAATTATTAATACGAGTGCGATAATATAAGTTAACTTTCTTCTTTTAGTAGTGAATAAGGACATGACATTAAAAATATAACTGAATGTACGTGGCTAGTCCTAGAATCAAAAAATCCAAACTAAGCCATAATAACAAAAAAAAGAAAAGGAAAGAAGGAAAAATGACGCAAAAAGTCGAAGAAAGAAACTAGAAATTCAGTAGTACAGTCCACTTACTGACTACTTGAGTCGAAAGTTGAGGACAATCGTCGTATGTATGAACGAATCGTAGTTCACTTCAAATGTGTAGTGTCAAATTAACCATGTTGAAACGTATATTTCTGATTGTAGAAAACAATTGAGAGTAATAAAAAATGGTATCATTAATCAAAAAGCAACTATTGAAACATTTGTCAAGGTATTTATGTATATGTTTGCACTATGTACTCGATCTCGTTATCTTTAGTTCAACGTACTATTAAAAATTGCACCACCCTTCTTAAAAAAAAGGCAATAGAGAACAAGTTAAAGACATACCGCAAATATTAAAAATTGTGGATTTTTGTACATATGTCTTATAAAATTGGTATTGTTCTAATTTATTGGTCATTTCTTCCTCTTTATTTATGATGTTTCTTGACACCACAGTTCACGGTTAACTGTTTTGAAACGTCATTCTATTTTAAAGCTACTTTTCAGTCGTTTAATTGTTGTAATATGTCATTTGGTATGACACATACAAGAATTGAATTCATCGTAGAAAGAATAATGTCACAATTAATTTGATTAAGTTCCCGACATTTATTATATAAATTTATAGGTTTACCAAGAATTTGTCAGCAGATAAAATAAATTTAAGTACATTCAAAGGAGAAGGCGAACTGACAAATTTAGAACTTGATGAAACAGTTTTAACAGACTTATTAGATTTGCCATCATGGCTCAGATTAACACATGCTTGGTGCAACAAAGTTTCATTTCGTATACAATGGACCAAGCTGAGAAGTGTTCCCATTTTTTTGGTAAATAATGTATAAATTGATATATCTCTATATATACACATAAATATATTGTTTGTGCGCATGTACCATTATTTTTTTTACATGTTATAAAATATTTTTTATCGCAATAAACATAAACATTCAATCTTTAAGGTTTTGACTATATTTTCATGTTCGCAGAGTTTGGATGAAGTTCATATAGAAGTAGAAACATGCGAGGATTTAAGAGATTTATCTTCTTCCCAAGGACTGTCTTCGCACACTGGCCCAACAAAATATTCTTTTATACATAAAGTAATTGATGGTATAACTGTAGCTGTTAATACTGTGTCAGTTACATTCAAAAGTCCTGCATTTATTGCTTCGGTTAAGGTATATAATGTTATTACTTGGCTTAACCATTTGATTCTGAACAGCACCTATAGGTGCCTGATGCATGATACTAATCTGTAGCAAGCAGGTGCCAATATTGTGTTTAAACTATGTAAATCCAAAATCAGGCACATTATAGAATCTGCCTTTTAAGTGCTGGCATTACATGCTTACTGCTAAGTATTTTTTTTTTCAGTAAAATCTAAATAAGTAACACTAGAAAAATCTTCTAAGCATTCTACAGTCAAAGGGTTAATAATGAAACGTGTTTTCATATAATTATATACATGCCAATATTTATTTTCTGTCACTGTAAAAGTTATTATATTATAGATGAATCGAATTATTGTTGAGTCAAAGTCTACATCATGGCGCAGTTGCGATCTTAGAACTACTAGAGTAAAAGATCCTGATCGTGGACAGTTACTTATATTTAAGGAATTAGAATGGCAAACGGTTAGAATCGAAGCGCAAAGTACTAAAGATGAGAATCTGACTCCATTACGTTTACTTACAAATCAAGCAAAATGCAGGATTACAATTAAAAAAAGAATATCAGGTAAAATATATTGCGGAAGGTTGCCCATTTTCTGGTCCAATAAAGGTTGGTATTATATATTATATAAGTACCCTTTCTTTTTATTTTTTCAGATTGCTTTGTTATGGGATCAAGACTGATTCTTATATTAGATGATCTCCTATGGGTTTTAACAGATTCACAATTGACAGCAGCACTTCATTTTATTGACTCGTTGGGAGGTCTTATAGAGAAAGCTACAAGTTTAGAACGTAAAACTAAAGCAGCAAGAAAGCTAGAGGTTTGTGAAAATCTACTTTACGAAAGAGAAATTATAGCTATGACTAATTATATTTTGGTGCCATAGGTATTACCGGAGTATCAAGCACAAGTATCTCAGCAGTCAAAGACGAAAAATCAATATACTACCGATATTTCGAAAATATTTACAAGGTACGATGTCGTGGAGACATCATACCATTTCGTTTGTCAAAGAATTGATTTGCATTTGTGTGATGACGCTGGTAGTAAGTAAATCATAAACCTTTTATTGCATTTCACAAACTAATAATACTAATTTTCATACCATTTATAATTATATTTATTGTAAACAGTTAAATATTAAGAAATATTTGATATAACATTTATTTTATATCTAGATGGTAGATCCGCCCATCCTGATTTAAAAGATGGCGCAGCATTGCAAATTTCGCTAGTCAAGTTTCAAATGGACTATTATCCGTACCACTTAGCAATGGCTGATAGAAAACATTGGGTCAAGTACAAAGAGAATGCTACACTTCACAGCCAATGGTTACAACAGTCATTGAGTTCATTTCGAAGTCAGTTCATGGATCTGATTGATTCTGGTAGAACACAACATTCTCCCTTAACTAGAAGCCAAGGAAATGTTACAGGTTTGCAAACAATAAGTACTGTTTATTTAAATAAATAGTTTATTGCAGTAGTATGTTTTCCCTGTTTCATTTAGTTAACAATGCAAAAACTTCGGGAGAAAGTTCAGAGAAAGGTAATCAGGCACAAAATACAAATGCTGGTGCTCATGAGCAAAAAAAATCTCCACATCCTAGTGGTAATCCAGTCAAAAATTACATTCTGGAACAGCTTGCTAAATTAATGACTACATGCATTATAATAAGAATCGATGATTTTACTTTATACAAAGTAACCACGACGTCCCGTAATCCTATACCAAAAGAATTTGTTACAGGTATGCAAAAATTTCACGGCGCTTTATATAATTTGTTTAATAGCTTTATTTTCCGAAAATATTTCATACGAAGTATGTAAATATCAATCAATAATTTCGTTTAATAATTGCATAGCTCAAACAAGGAAGAAACAGGCAACAGGTATAAATTATAAATAGATGTAGTATCTCTATTAATATTGTATTATAAATATTACATAAGCATAGCTTGATTTTTGACAAGTTCTGTTGCTTCGTGTGTTATGTTTTTATTATAGTACATAACTGTGCTATATGAGCTATATGTGCTATGTAACTGTGCTCTAGCATTAATTTACAACTTTATGCGAAATACTTTTGGTAACAGTTATAAATTATTTTAACCCTGGCGTAGCGTTAAAGTAGCTCGTACAGTGAAACTGTTTGGATCAAATTGATCCCCATCGAAAAAATACTATAATATCAAAGGTCGCTGTCAAGTCAAATTGTCCCGAGCAGTACACGAGGGTTGAGGCAGTAATTTGACAGCAGTTATAAATTAATTTGAAGCATACATATAGTGTAGGTGAAACATGATCGTAGCAGATGTTTTGATCAGAATCTTTTATTACATATTTTTCTAAAAGATACGTACGATTTCTAACTTTTTTTTAACGCTTAAGCTTCAAATAATAAATTTCAGTGTGTATTTTTCCGTGAAATTATAAACCAAATGTGCTAGAATATTATCAGACATAGAGTACAGTAGAACCTCCCATATCCGAACTGATAGGGAGGCAAAAGCGTTCGGGTAACGAAATTTTCGTAAACAGGAAAAGAACTTTCCTGATACTGAATTTCATTTACTTAATTAAAAATCAAGGGACTTTACAATTTGTCTAGTATTTAAGCAAGAGAGCAAAATATTTGTTGTATCTTTTGAAAAAATATTCCGTAAAAGAATTTTGCAATGCTGACTTTACACGTTTTAAAAGCCATATTATTATAGGTACATGTGAATCACTATATTTTATGCTATATTTATAGTTCTGTTACATTTTGTAATATGTAACATATAAAATTATATGAATCTTTATCATTGTATGAAGTACATTTATCATGCATGTATGTTCTTACAGAACATGTAATGTTATTGTTCTCTTTCTTGAAATATTTTTTTTATTTAGGTGCCCTTGAAGGTGTTACAATTCTCCATGCAGAGTTCACATATTACTATTATCCTGGTGACATAACATTTCCATGTAGGTATACATGTAATGTTTATACATTTTTTCAAATACTTAATTATTGAACATATTTAAATTTTCATCGTAACTAAAAATTATTTATATGCGTTTTGCCATTGTTTAGTGCCACCACCAAAATTTTATGTGCAATTGAACCCTGTTCAAGTAAATTTTGATGTTTGTTCCTGTTTATGGTTCAATTCTTTTGCATTAAATTTGTACCATTCTCTAATGGGTAAAGATAATCAAGCAGCGTATACTTCCACTAATTTAATGTACTTTGATGTAAAAATTGAAGCTATTCTTCCAAGAGTAAGTGCAATTTTATATTGTAAACATGTTTGTTCCATATTTTATTAATTAACCCTTTTGTACTTATTAATAGTAATAATTTCCAGGTAGTCTTTGAGAGCCAACAGGATTATCCTAATCAAAAGGATAGACCAAGGTCTTTGCACATACAGAGTTCAAGAGCATCAATAACAAATGTTCGATCCACAGAGAGGTCTTCAAGGGCTGATTTAGCACAATGTTTAAATGCTTTTCAAATGGGTCAAATGTTTTTTGGTTCAGAATTTCCAAACAGGCCAAATGACTTCCACGTGCTAACAGACAAATTTTTGGCACATTGTGCTGGTAATGAATATTATAGAAATGTATATTTTTTTAGGATATTTTGACATTGGCTATTTGTGTGTCTAACGTTTATTTATTTGTTTATTGCAGGTACTGATAACATACGTCATCCATCACCCAATTTTAGTAGCAATTCTGTAAGCGAATTAGTTCGCCAATTACATCGGGAACTTTTATGGACTGAGTCTAAAGATGTATGGTGTTGTAACTTGGAACCTGTATGGGTAGATTTTCTTGGTGCACGTGCGGTTGGACAAAATCATTCTGTACCGTTCCTTGATGCCTTTCCTTTGACTTTATGGTGTTATATGTCAATGAAACCACCAGAAAGGGATTCGCCAGAGAAACAATCGCCTATTGCTGACATTCATGGCCTTGCATACATAAGCAACTTAGTTAGTGTTCAAATAAATCATTATCAATATCTATTCTTGTTGAGATTGTCAGAGGTTTTATCAGAAATGGCAACATATTTAACCATCGATTCCAATAAAATATTAAAAGTTGATTCTGGGGGTTCACTCGTTATTGGCGCACTTATACCGCAAGTGGAAGTAACTTTCGTCATGCCATCGCATACTCCTGGCAAGGAAAATTCAGGGGGAGATTTGGAATCTGTTATACCAGATTCGTCTAGTATAGCTGATGATATTCCTGGTTCCTCTATTTCATGGCAAAATACTACTACAGAACGAGTTGAAAATACTAATAAAAAGAATAACACAAATTATACAGGCGGAACACCAGAAAGTGAAGTACCTTCGATGTTGTCTATGGATTTCTTGCATCCTGTTAATACGTCTCAAACTGTGGTCACGTTTAAACAGAATGGTACAAGTAAGCATGATCATCAAATGGCGAATGTGACGTACGAAAAACAGGGCATAGGCGTCGAAGAAGAAAGAGCATTGCCTACATTACGATATGCTGGAGACACTACGCATAAACACAGTAAAGGAGATTCATTGTCAAATCCGCCATTCATTCCTAATAATTTTAATGTTGGTCTTTCCTCTATGAAGAAAGGATTAAGTAATTTAATGACATCCATCGATTCAGCACTGAAAGCTTCTCCAGAAGACGGTAGCAGCGATACTGTATCCATAAGAAGTGATGTTAGTTCTGATAGCGAAAACTACGTTTTGATTAATCTTCAAGAGCAAGAAAAATTAGATACCCTTTTTTCTATTGATAATTCATTGAGATGCGCACCAGTAGAAGAAGCTAGTGAAGTAGTTGAAGAAACACCTGATACTCAAAGCGAAAAGTCTTTGGATAGTGTTTGTAAACGAAAGGATATTGTAAGTTCACGCTATACATAACTTATAATGTAATTCGAATGAAAATTTTAATTTGTTGATTTTATACGATCCTATTCTAGGTATCGATAGCAACATTCAAATTATCTAAAGTTGAATTCATTCAACAGTCGTGTGGTTACACGTCTTCAATTAAAGTACAAGTTTCAAACATTGGTAACGATGAATGTTCATCTATTCCATGGGACGAATTTCAGGTAAGAAAAGCTTATATTAACTTAACAACGAGATTCTTGTTTGCTAATTACATACAACATGCTACTTTCAATCTATTGAATTGATATTAATATTGAAGTTTGAAATATTGTTGCAGATCAAATTATATCGTTCTTCAGTTTTTTTTTCGTTTTTTTTCATAATTTCTCGTAATATTTCTACTAGGACGTCTTGAATTATTTATGACAGTGTGTAAAGTGCTCTTTATTATGTAAAGAGTGGACATCTATTTATATAACACATATTAAAATAGTTAGAGAGAAAATGTTGCTTTGAATTTACATTACTATTTGTTGAGATACAATTCGAGTATGATATTTAGGGACCATAAGGGCAATAATACAGTTTTATTATATGAATACCATATAATTTTGTATAAAGTTCTACTTGGAATGTACGAGTGACTAACATTTTATTCCTAGTTATATACTTCGATGTGCTACAAGACATTAAGTTTTATTTCTAGCTTTGTATTACATACATTACAAACATTTTATACTATATATGTATATTTATACAATGTTTGTCTTTTGACTTTTTTGCATGCTTCTCCTGCGTCTCTCCTTCTCTTGTGAATGTTTTTATGTGGCACTTGTGGCAGGTCAAGAGGAAGGTATTGGCAAAATATTAATATATTTATTTGTATTAAATGCCTTGTACTATGTACAGTTTGTCGCATGATTTGTTTCTTTTAAATTAATTATGTCACTATACGCTGTTCAATTTATATATATATTTGTTTGTGCAGACATTAGACTGGGCAATAATTGCAAACTTATTGTCATTACATATTGTTGTCTGTAATAGAATTTTAGAGTATGTCACGTATACATGTAATTCAGTTTTATATTGTTTAGTTGCATAACTGGCAGTACAAATTTTATCAGTATTTATTTCAACTCGTATAAATGAGCGATTTGTAACGAGTATTATTAAAGTATACCTTTTTAGTTTACTAACAAAAATTTGTATGCTTCTTCATTTTTTATTTTATAATGTATGTACTCAATTCATGAGAAGTTCACATTGTATGTTATAAAGTAATGGTTAGCTGGAATGAAATTTAAAAGCTTCTAAATGTGATTAAGGCTGAATGTATTTGTACTTAGTAAGAAGTTTACGTAATATGTATATGTATAAGAAACTGAATGTAGTTTTATTGAAAAATTCATTAGTTCCTTATAGGTACACGATACACGAAAAAAATTGCTATCGAACAATTAGTTAAATACAGCGAAAATCAGATAAAGTCTGTTTCGATGCTGTAATTTTTATAAGCATATATGAATACGTTAATGCTGGAAAGAAATGATTTAGAAATGTGCTACATGTACATGACAATACATTATCAATATAATTACAAATTTTTACTCTGTATTTTTGTCATTTGTATTACATGGCTTTTAATTTAAAGTACAATTTTATAGCTTTAAACCGTGTGCAATTAAAGAGACGAACTATTTCTGATGTCTTACACAAATTCAATTATCATACATATATTGTACATAAATTTATTCTGTATATTTTTTGTTTATTAGACGAAATTCAGTGCACGAACCAGAGGTTGGGTTGAATTGCCTACAGATTCTAACTGTAGATCAGGTATTAAAATACGTTTGGATCATGATTTAAAATGCAAGTCGGACGCTGGGAAATTGTCCCAAGCAAGTCAAATCATAAACAACAAAAATATGCAGCTATCGCGAAATGAAAATAAGAATAATGTAGCTGAGCACGAAGTAGATAGTTGTAGCATTGATGTGCATAACAAACAAAGTGTTCTGGATTTATTTGAAGACAAATTAGAAGTTGAAGTCACTAATATATCATTGGCCTTGGCAATGAGTTCAATAGCTGGACTTACTGATTTAATCGAGGATGAAATTATACCTAGACCAATACCGTTGCAGGTATGTTTTGTTTTATCTTCTTTTATTAGTATGTATTAGTTTCATTTTACATAAAATATATTAGTTTTTATAATGCTTATTGTAGATATACTTGGAGAGTATATCGCTGCGTTTAAATGAAGATCGTCCGGCTAATAATATAACTTCGCCAGGACCAATTCCTATAGATTTAAATATTTCGAAACTTAGAGTAGTTCGAGATGCAAATGGCGTTTTTCACATCGAACCAGTTGGTAAGTATCAATGGAAAATGCAATTTTATTAGCATTATTTGCCACTTGTAATTGATATGTATAAAAGAAACCATAGTTAGCAACATAGCAAGTTTGCAGTATGGTAGGTTTTTAAAGTATATGTAAGTGGCATATGTATTTATTTTTTGTTTCAATTAATATTATACATGGTGTAATTGTTCTGTGCATTCAGATGGCCTTTCTAATGTGAGCATTAATATGAAACAATTAGATAATTAGTAGTAGAGATTATTGCTTCAATAATATTATCTGATAAGACAATATATAAATAGGATTTTGAATTTGCACTTAAATTGGCATGTTTTATTTTTTTTTCTACTCAAGTAACGATCATTTTTGCTTATCATATACGCTTCTTGCAAATTTTTAGAAAGTCTGTTTCATGAATTGGCATGAATGAACATATTGAAGTGAAAAACGTAAATGATTTTTGTATTGTACAACAACACTGCTTAGTGTTCACGAATAAGTTGATAAAAATAAATAGTTTATTTACGAATATACGAAATAAAAAATATACAATTCGTTAAGAGCTAGTTTTTATTATAAGCACAAGATTTTTATATTTTAGAGATTACCATAGATTATTTTATTATTATTTATAGACAATCTAATTGAAATATTATGTTTTTAGTAGACATGTTGAGCAGGTGCAATTCCCCTGTGGCACTTTCGAATAGTGATTATCAAGAAACTCAAAATATAAAACACGAAGTGGAATTAAACATTTTAAGGCAGTCCAGTAAACAGTTGAAGTCAGATAACGAGGAGCTTCGACGTCGCGTTGATACTTTAGAGAAATTGTCCGAAGAAAATGCGAAGTTAATGCGCATAAAAGAGGAGTCAGACATGATAAAATGTAAATTAAGCACAGCACGAGAAGACATACAACTGCTACTGAAGGAGAAAAGGCTGTTGCAAAAAAACGTAGCAGAGCTCCAAAATCAGATAGCAGAAAGTGGCCCAGGTAGTGGGATTCGTGCATCTTGGTCATCAAAGAGATAGCATACCAGTTGTTTTGATTGTTCTAAATGTTGTAGTTCGAACAAGTAGTAAGAATCAATTGAATAATTTCAAGTGAATTTTCATATTATTGAAAATAGGAACTTATATGATTATGTTAGTATATGTTTCGTATGATTTATATTTAATTAACGAAACGCAACATTTTAGGATACTTGAAACTTCGTCCTTATATACAATACATTTAATAGAATCTATAAGTTTCCAATATTACTGAAGAAATACATGAATAATATGTTTATACTGTTTTAAAATTTTGGTTTGTGCTTCATACATTATCTTGTCTACCATACTTATCTAGTAACTGCCGCTCAGCAACTTAACAATATAAAACAATTGGGAAAGCATTCGTTTCTATAAGAAGATACTTTTAAACACAAAATATACGATTTTTAAGAGTGAGTAAGTGCAAGGCGATAAATGATGGCAATAGTAGATCGTGTTTAGCATTTTCATTAACAAAACAAAAAGAAGAAACTAATAGAACGAATATGTTAATTGCGCATTTGCTGTGTGCCGTAATATTATATGTATGTTTAAAAGTGATGTATATACGGGGTTGTTAATATTTGCACACACACACATGCATATATATATATATATATATATATATATATATACACACATATATACATGCTATATATGTTGAAAAAATACATACAGGACGTAATTACGCTATGCTAGTCAAAATATTCCAATATAATGTTTGATTTTATAGTAGTTGTTATTATTTAGCAAAAAAGTGAAGAATTCAATATAAATTTTTTGTCAATGATCTTTCCCTTCTTCATGATAAATATTTTGGCAAATTTCAACAATATAAGTAATTTTTAACTGAACGGACGAAAACAAATATGTAATTCAATAAAAGCTAGATTTTATTGGATTATGAATGGCGTGCTCTTTGAACTTACAGGTAGATTGTCTAGCATAAAATTGTCGCAGTATGATTGTTCGTATTTATATAACACTTCATTAGTGATTTATTTTCATTACTTGATAAACTAGAATGTTTATGAAAATTACTACAAAATACGATATACATTGAGAACCTGGAATGTTTTTAATGAGACTGTGAAATCAATGTTATTGTGTTATTTCCTGTACTGCTATTAAAATAAGGGTATACATTGATATTTATGACCTCATCTTGGAAATGAAAAATATTGAACTAGACTAAAAGAAAATTACAATCTAATGATGTACTATATAACGTACTTAATAATTTTGTCATAATGTACTATTGTGATATATTGACATTTCACTGTTGTTCGTTATTGTAAATTTAGTTTCTAGAATGGATTGCTGGACAATCCTCTCGTCATGAAACAGTGAGATATTTTTGTAATATGTATCTATAAAAATTAATATCTAGACTTTTTTTTGTTATGTTCCAAATTCAGTTTCCACAGTAGTGTTTTCTACGATGACATGTCTATGAATGTTAAAATCGAGGCGAATTTTTTGAGGCAGAAATGTAAGATAAAACC
The DNA here is from genome assembly GCA_948146005.1 of Nomada fucata. NCBI lineage: Eukaryota > Metazoa > Arthropoda > Insecta > Hymenoptera > Apidae > Nomada > Nomada fucata. The sequence continues at coordinate 6,451,273 of OX411275.1, read as the reverse complement.
CTTAATTTTTTGTGTATAGATATAAAATAACAAGAAACCTTGAATTGTTTTTAAGTATTGCAAAAGGCATAATTTCATTTGATTTAATATTTATTTAATATCTGGCTAAATTGTTTGATTGAAGCAAGGGTAGAAATCTACTTACTGTAGAAGTACGTTCAGGTATTATTTTTCTTCGTTTACTGAAGATTTTATACTTTTCAACTTCTGTTTTGCAACTTTATATTATAACAGAAATGATTTTTTATCATTTCTGTTATAGAAATTGATAAAAGTAATAGCTATGTTTAGCGCATTTTATTCTGTTATACTAAAATATGTAATATACAGTGGATTGCAGTTAATTGGGACACCGTTTAAGCGGGACCACCGTTAATTTGGGAGAAATAGTGAAGAACGGAAGCAAAAACTATTAGTTTTGCCTGCCTGTTGCCTGCTTTTTTGGGACAGCCGCTTAATTGCAACAAATTAGTCCGGTCCCAATGTGTCCCAATTAACCGGAATCCACTGTATATCATAGTGGAATGAATTGTATATTTATAATTGTATGTATATAAGTGGCATATCCGAGTATATAACAACATTAAGGGCAGCAATTCTAGAAATATTTCGCATAAAATGTGAACATTGGTAGATTGTAACAATTAACACGTGGTAGATAAAGGTTCCAAAGTGTAGGTATAATAGATTTGGATATTTGTTTTACTTATACATTTCTAATATTGAAATATGTTGAGAATTTTTAAAATTTTATTTAAACATTGTACGTATGTGTTATATACATATATTATTTAATTACATAATCTAGCGTAATGCTTTTGTTAAAAATGATACTTTGAAATGCTTCCTCGTTATTGATATTGCTTTTCCTTTATAGCTAACATCTTCATTGAAAATAATATTTACATAATTATATGTATGCATAATGTGTATTACTTTTAAGAGATATTTGTGTCATTTACGAATGATAAGAAAATTAAAAGCTTTCGTGACTGATTATAAGTAATTTTCATAATGAAATAAAAGTTAAGATAGATTAATGGTTTTCTGAAATATTTATTATAACTATACAATTTCTTTTCTTATAAAATCTCGGATCTTCTGTTGGATTTAGAATTAAATTTTTGGTGAATATTTTAATACATGATCGATTTTATTAATAATAACGGAGTAATTATATTAATCATTTTTATCAGGTCAGATGTATTTAGGAAAATGTATGATGTTAAAGTAATTACGCTATAATTACAATATCTAATGTATTATTTTAAGTTTTGCTATGATCTTTTGGAACCATTTTTCGAATTTTATCATAATTATTCCGAATGTATATCTATACAGACTTTTAATTTTTTGGAATAACTTTTACAATACTTTTATAATACACTTTTCAACTGTCATTATTTTGATAAGCGTATTGTGAAATCGTAAATAATTCTTAACTTATGTTATATTTCGGGGAACTGTATTTTTGATCAATAATACTGTAATGGCTGCGATTGTGAACTTAATACAGCTCAACAGAATTATTTTTTTGTGTTTCCTTGTCTGAATATTTTATATTCATTTTCCTCAAAGCGTATATCATAATAGATTTGTCTATTGTGATTTATAAAAAATTGTTATAAAACTACAAACGTAAATAAAGACGGCAAAGTACAATTTTCTGTTGCTCAAACAATTGTTAATATGATATATTATAATAATTTCATAATCTTACTTATTGTTAGAAAATGCATTAAATTAGTTAATCTTATACAATGCTGTAATTTCTGACTATGATTTTTGTAGGGCAACAAAATAATTGTTTACATTTAAAATATCTTGTTGAAGTACCATAATACTGTACTCTAAGAGTGATATAAATAGTTACAATATTAAATCAAAATAATACATATCAATATTTAATATTAAAATAAAACTTCCGTAATTATAAAATATCTAACGTTTTTACAAAGTTCGTTGCTTATAACGAAGTTCTAATACTGTACTATACCCATATTGAAAGTGTTTATTTTTATAAATAATGTAATCTATGTGAAAGTATATTTCACGAATGTAATACTTACGTATGGATAAGATCCATTTCGTCGTCTATTCCGATTTGAAAATATCATTGCAAATGTTTTTTTTCCCAATGTATGTTATACCGATCTCGATGGTAAGTCAGAAAAACCGCGAATTCCATTCGTACATTTTCGTATTACCTCGGAAGTTTACGCCATATCTATAGCGAATAGCGTCTCCAACGAAAGGGGCGACAAGTGCCACGGTCGAACTATTTACTTGAATCTGTGTGCGAGTCGATTTAGTGTGTGGGTCAAAGCGAACGGGCAAAAAAGAAGTCACCCAAGGAATCACTGCCACCACACGTAAGTAATGAATATACAATCAATACACGTTGAAAAAAAGGTCGTTCTTGTCGGTACAAATACTCGCAGTTAGATACTTTTGCATTCAAATCAATTTTCCATAACATTGGAACTGGCGGTTAAGCACGACACATTAAGCTTTAATCATGTTTCGCACGAAGTGGTAACATATATTATTCTCAACATTATTCCACATTTTTCTAACGGTAATTAATGTTTAATCGTGATAAATATAAAGATATTCTCTTTACAGTAAGGAACACGATCACTCATCTTTCTATCAGTTCTTGCAAATGGAGCACAGTCACAAGAATACCGATTGTTATTTTTTCTATTATTCCACATGCACAAAGGTATGTATTTGACATTAACAATATGCATGAAATTTTCCTTTTAATTAGTTCCCCGCAGATCAGATTTCGTATGCCCCGTATAATTGTTCCATATTGTTTCTGATCCATCGAATTCGCGAGGTTAGATCGGCCATGTTGGAACCAGGTTCCACTATAATCTTCTCTTTAAAATAATTATAGTAAATTCTATTTTTTTTTGTATTATAGTCATTGAAATTATTTGAATTATTATTTGCCTCTTTCAGTGGATTGTCATGTTGTATTTACTTTATTCAATTATTAATCACATTTTTAATACTAATTAAAAATTGTGATTTCACTTATATAGCAAGGAAAGGACAATTAAAGATTTTACATTGTTTAGTAGTAAATTACATTAAGCAACACGAAATAATCTTAAATATTGTGATATGTTCCTATGATTGTAAAATACTGGTTGCAGTATTAATAATATTCAATGAGCACTGCAACTATAAGCGATAACATTGTAGTTTCTTGGTTACATTTATTATTGTAAACATATGTATTAATCAACAATTAATTTTGCAGGGTGATAACTGTCCATTCAGACATGAACCATCTGCCTTGGGATGCGAAACTATGTGTGTATATTGGCAGAAGGGCAAGTGCCTGGATGAACACTGTAATTTTAGGCACATGGAACTAAGAGTAAGCAGATTTATTTAATACCAGAAATCTATAACTTAGTTATGTGAACCTTGTGCAAATTATTCACGTTGTTTTTTCATTTTCCTATTCTCTCTATTTTGTTTTAATAGAAAAATCGTAAGTCAATTCCATGTTATTGGGAAACGCAGCCTGGTGGTTGCAGGAAACCACATTGTTCGTTTATGCATAAAAATGTTCGTATAATTACCAGCGATCCCATCAACCCAGTGAAAAAATCAAAAACATTGAATCAGGAATGGCTGAATCGTCAAGGTGAGGATATTTTACAATGCAAGACAAACTATTTGTAATTTTTAATGGACACTACCATTTGTATCATTACTATATTTTTTGTTACGTTTTTAACAGATGACACAAAATATGATGGTAGTAGTACCGAGTCAGATCAAGGTAGAGGAAGCAGCGAAGCAGGCAGTTTTATTGGCAGCCCGGCTGTAGATCCTCTTATCGTCAAATTTGAAGAAGGTATGAGGCTTTACTAGCCCCCCCGTCCATCTTTCAGCGTACATTACCTAACGTCGGCTACTCTTTCCCTTCCACCCAATCTACAGACGAGCATAAATATTTCAAACGCACTCAGTATACCGAGCAATCTGACAATCCCCAATAACGTTTCTAACAGTCTGAACATACTAAATAATATCAATGTGATGAACAATTTGAACATACCGCAGGCTAATGTACAAAATTCACAGACTTCCCCTTGCCATCATGCATTACCATTTTCTCATCCACAAAATCTACATTCGCACGCTCCTGGTCAGTCATTATCACCGTTGCAAAATCAACAAAATTCTCCTCTACTTCCGCAACCATCATATTCACCCATTCATACACAGCAAACATCTCAGCCTCAAGCATCAAGATTTCCGTTCCCATATCTCAAAATGACGTCGTATAGACGATTTTGAAATTTGCACGACGTCCTGATTATAACGATACCAGTTTACCTATTGACCAATGACCTTGCATAAAAGAGTAAATTAATGAGACACTAAAGCAAGGGAGAAAAAATATAGATAGGTGTAAAGTGTTGTATGAATATACGAGCACATACAATACTTTATACACACAAAAAAAAAGGTGAAAAGCTGTACTTCCTACTTTGCAGTAAAAGTTGCCGCAAGATTTTTATATTGATTGAGCACCAGGAATGTTAGTACATTTCCGATACTTAATCGATCTTTATTTAATTTGATTCGTTAAGAAATTAATATCATAGAAGTATTCACAAAAAGAAAAAAAGTAAAGAAAAAGTAAAATAGAAAAAATTAAGCTCTTTATACAAATACAGCTTAAGCTGCATCGATGCCATTGACGGCATAATATATAATATTTTGCTAATAGTTATTGGCTTTTGATAGTGTCAGATATGTGTTGATGTATTGTAAATTCACCAGATACGGTTTAACTTTCCTCTTCAATAATAAAGACTGCACTACTTAGAATTTATCAATACATATAAAATATCAATAGTTTTGATTTAGCTACCTTAAAAGAAAAAAAATATATATATGTACACGGATATATAAATATATATACGTAAGGGAAGAGATATGTTCAAGAAGATATTTCATTAGTTAAGAGTGCATAGCGAGAAGCAATAGGTGATTTGTATCGTCGTCTTTATTATTGGATAGAACAAGATCATAAAATCATAATGATACGTGATGGATTTCTTTGAAAGATCGCTTCGAATGTTTGTGTACATTACACTTTGAAGATATTGTCAAATGTGTGTGTTACTTCAACATAATGATCGATTACACGTTTAATTTTTGTATACACGTACAGTGTATATTACGGGGCAGAGGGATAACATGCAACATTTAGATTGATGGAACTAAACTGTGTTCGCAATTATATCAGTTTTAAATTACCGACTGCTCACAGTTGAAGTTTACATTTATCAGAACACAGTTAGAGATCATATTATCATATTTCATCAATTAGAACAGTCAAGAACAATTGTATCGTCAAAAAAAAACCAAAAAAAAAACGGCATGATGATCTTATTGTAAACAAAGAAAAGCAAAACAAAAACGAAAAAAAAGATAGTAGAAAAGAACAACAAAAAGACAAAAAAAAAACGTAGATTTGAATATCAATTTTTGCAGGGGCTGCTATATCTAAACTTTGCCTGTAGCCCTCTAACTGCCTATGGCTATCTTTCTCCAGCGGCAGCGCGATGAGCCTTGAATTTGCCTGAATGCCGCACAATAGAAAAGGAGATCGAAGTACCTACATCTTTTCCTTGTGCTATAACAATACCGAAAGCAGGAAACTATATTGGATGAAATAAGAAGATAGCTATGGGTCGTCGCTTTGCCACACACACACGATTTGAACTCGCACAGATTTCTTGATAACCAATTGAACATCCAAGACTGGTTAGGGTGAAGGAGTTTCTTTATTTTTTATGGAGACTGAGTTTTGATATATTTGTTGTTTGATCGTTTCGAAAAAAAAAACAAAACAAAACAATATAAAAAAAAATTTATTTTTTGTCAGGGAGATGTGCTTGAAGCATAACTTACTTGTACAAAGCGATTACGCAAAAACAGACAAAAAACAAAAAGCAAAAAAAAAAAAGAAGTTGTCTTTACAATATGTAAAAGTGTACTAATTTCTGTTTCTTCATTTCTAACACTGTTATGCTTTGAGCTCCATATGAGAAAAAAAAAATTTTTATTCGGGCCGAATACTGCCTCAACATACACACGCGCACACATGCTTTCTTTTCCCGTGCAATATATTTTACATGTATCGTTCATGGGATTCGCAAATACTGCTTTTCTTTCGAAAGGGGGGAAAGACAGAGTTCGCGAGGCGAACGTACAGGTGCAAAGAAATATGCGAATTCCCGCTTGCAGGGATAAGCAGTATCCGATTCAATCGTATCCCAGCCTTGATTTATGTAGTGCGTACAGAAGAACGAATATGATAAATGCCTTCATATGTTTTGGCTTCCCACACGAATTAGCGAGTTTCGAAAAAGTGGTATGGGATATATAAATGAACGAGTAACAGGCGCGTAGCTGTTCGCGATTAGACGATATCTATCACGCGCAGCTTCAAATCTGTCGCGTTTAAATCACTTTCCATTATTGAACGAACAGAAAGAAAAATCTATCGTAAATTATTGCATATAGAAAAGGGGGGGGGGGAGGGAAACGACCGTTTCACTGAATCGCCGGTGCACGAGGCACGCGGTATGTTGAACCACACACATTAAGTTGAGATTTCACAAGTTTATTCTCTGAGCTCGTGTAATTTATTGGCGTGCATCACGTTTCGTTTCGCGAGAGGCAGTGATAGTTAAGAAATGAAAGATAATCGCGACAAGTGGGATTTACGAGCGAAACTAGCGGGAAAGAAACAGGATCGATAGAATCATAGATTTTAACGATTTCGTTTAATTCTTTTTTTTTTTTTTCGTTGTTGCAAAATTCGATAAAGCGTGAACGTTTTGATCTCGAAAGAGGAGAATTTTACAGCTTGAATGTATTTAGGATCGTCGTGCATAGGAAAATTTTGTTCGACTACGTAAATTCTCGTATTCGTTGAGAGGATAAACAAAACCGTACTTGTTCTCCTTCGATCATTCGATTGTAAGAACGTGAAAGGAAGCAAAGCATAAAATATAAATGTATAAATATATATCTTCGTGCGTATATATTTATATATTTGTAAGAAGAGGTATATAGGAATATACAGAAGGGGGTAAACACATGCGCTGAAAATGAGAGAATTCCCGACGGAAGAGAAACGCGACTTTATATCACGTATTGCATGCATACACAGAACATATTAACATATACGTACTTTTAAATGAACAAAGAGCGGAACTTGGTGGAATAGTGCGTGTAAATTTCGTTTCAGTCATATCGTGGTTAAAATGACATTATTGCGCGTTGCTTCGTTTCTTCTTAGTATATCAAAGGCAAAAATAAAAACCCCCCCAAAAAAATAATAATAAAATAATGATAAATAATTAGAATTTCCGACTTAATTGTAGTCAAGATTCCGGCGATAGCATAAATATATATGTACATATGAATACATTTATTATTTTTATTACGGAATACTATTTGCGCCTAGATCCGCACGAGAGATGTAATGGGGGAAGAAAATTAAAAAAAAAAATAACAAGTGTAACCTTTATTTAAGCATGATGAAGTAATTATATTCTATTTAACTGTTAATGATATAGTCACGATCGAGATAATCGTCGCCGTGTCCGTATGTCGAGCATCGATCTCGCGAACGATGAATTCGGGATGATTCTGTTATTATGCGATTTCATATAAGTAGAGATCTACGTTCTAGTGCCTAGACCTTCGTCTTTACCTCCTAGTGAATTTCTCTTCCTTGTTTCAACGAAAGCGAAGAATTGAAAGAAAAATAAAGAAAAGGGAAGCGAAAACGTTCGTTTTGAGAATAACGCGAAATATTTGAAAAACGAAACGTGTCATAAGATAACAAAAAAGAAGGAACAAAATAATCTCGAGATAATGAAGCAACATTTCTTCATTCTCTACGTAATCGTGTACGTAAGCTTGCGAAGGAAGGAAAATTGCGATATATAATTGAAAAACGGGAAGCAGATGTTGGATAAGGGTTGGGAGGGGTGGGAATGGGAAATGAAAGAGAACGATAAATGCGAATATAAGCACGAGGAAGAAGAAAAGATTGTATATTATAAGAGAGATTAGCTGATGAAACGAAAGAAAGAGTGTGTGAGAGATACGTTTCTCAGTTTTTCGTTTTCTTCTTCTTCCTTTTTTTTTTTTTTTGTTAACAAGATTTTCGCCAAACAAATATTGATTTAATATCACTATCAAGCGACAGGCATGAAATCCGAAAGATTTACTCGCAAATTTACAAAAGTGTGATATTATATGCAGAAAGTATCTAGTCAGTTCGATAGTTGCAGGCCTTTGCATTTATTAATATTGTTGTATGAAACATTTATTTCTCAACAGCGTTTTCGTAACACATTTGCGAGTGAATAAGGATTAAAAAGGAAAAAAAAAAGCGAAATGAAGAAGGGAAGAACGTAGAGTGTTACAAAAGACGTGAAGTGTAAATTTGCCGCCGCGTGATTGAAGAGAAATTCAATAAGAAATTGGAGAAATCGATTTGTTCGATAAATTGATCATTCTAAAATCAGCAGTATCGTCTTTTGACACAATTTCATATAGCAAGTGCAATTACCGCTTGTCTTCTCCGAAATACACGGCCTGTAACGCGTGGGATTTATTCGCGAATTGCGTGTGTGCGTGCTTATCGAGAGATGAAATAGTTTGTAAAAGAGCTAGCTTAGAATGTTTAACGCAAAAAAAAAAAACTAGAGAGAAAGAGAAGAAAAAAAGAAAGAAAGAAATACCAGCAGCTGGACTTGTGTCGGCGGCGACGACCATAATCGCTGTTTGTTACCTTTTTTTAATCGTTTATTTGTTTCGCGCGTGTCGACGTTCAGCCAATTAAATAATTGCATTTAAAGTGATTTTGGAATCACCCGGGAGAATCGACAGATCGATGAAATGTTCGCAAAAGGTTCGTCGTCGATTATGAAATTGTTAAAATCATTACTTATAGAATGTTGTTCGTTTGAATAATTTATGTTCGTTCTTTTTCTTTTTTTTTTATTTGTTGCATTTTATCAAGCTTCTCGGAGGTTTATTATAACTTATATAATGAGATCTTTATATAATCTTTTTTTTTTTTCGTCGTTAGGTATATAGAGTATCAATATTCTTCGGAGATTTCGTAACTTTTTTTAAATTCTCTTATTTTGTTCTCCTTTTTTAACGTGCTTGGAGTTGCGTGCTTTTTTTTCTTTTTCTCCGTTTTAAGGGGCATCACGATGCTGGTTTTCCTTTTGTTTCTCTTTTTTTTTCTTTTTTTTTTTTTTCTTTGGTCTCGGATTATTTTTTAATTGTTGGTTATCGTGTGCGTCCAGCTGCAATCATTGTTCTTAATTATTGTCCTCCATCCGGGAGATGGTCTTCTACTCGAATTATATTATATTATTACTTCGTCGATCGATTATTATTTCTGTCTTGTTCCTCTTCCTTTCTTATTTATTGTTATTGTCGCCATTGCGACCGTGCGACCGTTATTATTTATCATATTGTTACTCACGAAGACCTGCGCCTTGTTTCAAATTGTAACACGTTTGTTCCGCGACAAATAAGTCTCGGATATGAACGTGTGCAGCCTATAGATCAACGGCAATTTCGATCATTCATTCTTACTTCCTTTTATTTCTATCGATGAGCAGTAAATTAGATGCTGTTAACAAACGGGAAAATTGTTATCAACATTCCCGACGGATATGAAAATGAAATTCGATCGAATATGGATTAAATATCGAGCACTCGTTAAGTAACGAATCGTTTCTTTAAAAATTGGAAAAGTGTATAGGCACGAGAAATTGTCGTTGAATTCGTTTATAACAACCTGTAAAACACTTTGTCTGACGATTAATGGCATAATAAAAAAAAAAATGGCCTCTGAGTCTCTTCTTTAATTTCAAATGAAGGGAGACACGATTGAGAGAGTGAAAGAAAGAAAGTGTGAAAGCGAGAGAGACAGACAGAGAGAGAGTGTGTGCGTGCGTGTGCGTGCGTGTGTGATAGAAAGAGAAATTGAGAGGGGGAGAGCTAATACGCTGAATATGCGATAAGTAACTCCGTACTAATCGATGTAAACAAATAGAAAATATTAATTTTTATCGAGGCGATTACTTGAAATTCAATAAACTTGATGCCATGAAACGACAGGGAATATAATGTCGGCGTAACAGAAACGATTGTTTAATTTCATCTCGTTTATCTCGTGGAAACGTAACAGTTGTAATATCTTGTAATTGAATCGAAAATCAATCAGCCATGCTACACTGGTGGAGCAATACTCGATCCTATTTCTTTGCATTTCTTGTATGAAATTAGTACATCGATGCTAAGTGAAACTATCGCGAATTTGGAAACGTTGATCTTTGAACAAATGCATTACAATTACGGCGATGCATATGTTCAGAGATAAAGAAATAAAATTTTTCATTTTATTACAGAATTTTGTTATCCTGGTATCAATTAAAATCTGAATGCCCACCGTTGGAACATTTGTTCACATTGGCGATAGTTTTTCTCACGGTTCGCCGCACACATTGTGTTTGAATGTTTTCCAAGATTTTTAACCGGTTATTGCGATCTATCTAGCTCGTAACAGTTTGCGTTTTGTGAACCTCTCGGTACACTTGTCATTTTTCCGCATTCAAATTGTACACGCGTCACACGAAACTGTGAATTCCATCTGGTGACACACGGTGTATATTTTTTTCATACCCGAATCGTTGTCCGGAATCGTTCGATCCACGTGGCAGCCAATGGATGACCGATTTGATTTGTAAAATGTTCACAGATATTGTACCTAATTAAAAATAACAAACAAGAGGAAAAGAGGAACAAATTTTTCTTTATTGCCGAAGGAGAGAAAACAAAAATATAGGGGGAGAAAGAAAAATTGTAGACGACGATTTAGCTCGAAGCTCCGCTGTGCTCGTCGATTTGTCAGCGTTAACTTTTTTGCTTGCACAACGTTGGTGTCGATGTTCGATTCTTCGTCTCCTTTGTATCGTTATTGAGTGTGTCTCCACGTTTTTAAATTTCGTAAAACAATAAAAGAATCGGCAGAATTTCTGCAATAGGATTGACGGATCGTTGACGAGATTACGATTGTAATAAGAAAGAGAGAAAGAGGGAGGGAGAACGAATTTTCAAAGAGACCTTTCAAAGAAAAAATGGAAAAAAATACAATGTGACGTCAGGGACGGCGATAATGATTCACCTATTGGATTTTAAGCATAAGTCAGGTTTTAACTACCTGTTCGAGAAATCGAAGAGATCCGTACAGGTAGATTTCTCGTACCGGGGATATGCTAGCTTCATTCTGTGGCTTTTGTAAAGGGTTAAATATCAGGAAGTTATATGTATATATATTTTAATTGAACCAGACTGAAAGAAGTATTATATAAAGAGCAGGGGCGAAAAAGAGAGAGAGAGAGAGAGAGAGAGAGAGAGAGTGAGACGGATAGATAGATAGAGAGAAAGAAGGAAGGAAAGAAAGAAAAAAAGAAAGAAAGACAGAAAGAAAGAAAGAACGAAGGATGGTAATCATAGAGGCTTGGATATAAGAAGACATAGAGATGGACCACCGAATAAATTAATATCCATGGAATATCGATCGAAGTATTGGAACTGTACTAAACGCTCTTCTTATTTGTAGCTCGAACCAATTCCCTAACTTAGAAGTCGGACGTTTTCCTCGTAACCTCAGTCAGAGAATGCGAAGGCTGTTCAATTTTATATAATAGAAACGATAACGGAAATGATATCAGACATACATACAGGATACAAATTAATCATTAATCAACAATTGCAACTCTATTGTTTCGAGTTAAATTACGTGCCCTTAGCTATATTCGAACGGTAAAAAAAAAAAACAAAAAAAAAACGCTCCCCCAGTGTTAAAGAATAAGTGTGGAGACGCTTCGAAAAAGATGTCTATGGATTTTAGCAACGAGCGTCTCACGATCAGTACCTTGGAGCAGCCTAGACCAGAGCATCCTTGCAATTTCGTGCTGTGTTTCTTCCAGAGTCGGACAATGAAAGTGTACCGTCTCCAGTAAAGCCGCAGCCAAGGGCCCCTTCCTGCAAAACCTACGAGGAGATTCGATTGGAGGAGATCCAGGCGGAAAGTGCGGCCTACTATTCCTATCAGACGGAGGACTATCAGAGCGACGTGGGCGGTGGTAAGATCAAGACACGTAGAACCAAAAGGATTTGCCTGTATCCGGAAATCGGCCAAGGAAGAACCAGCGAGAAGGGTTTGGACTTCGAAGTCCTCACATTGGATGAAATTCGTCGACGGAAGAGGCGCAAAGTCGTTGAAGAGAAGGGATCCAACGAATGTACAGAAGCGAAAGGATCCACTGAAAAAGGAGAATCGGCCACTGAATTCTTGAAGGATGCCATGAAAACGTTAAACGACCTCAAGGAGACGATCTCTGTTCGAGGTGTGAAGAGATCGTTGGAGGATAATCAGGAGAATAACATCAGGCGTAAAATCAAGTGCAATATCGATCGTACGGGGACTTCGATTGGAAATGTTCCACCTGTGAAGCTTAGGAGGTCTCCAAAGAGGTTTACGTCATTCGAGAGTGAAATCGAGGAACGAAGGGATGTAAACGAGGTGGAGGAACTTGGTCAGATGGGGGAGATCGAAGAGGAGAGTGACGAGACGAGTCGAAAGTTTGCCGAAACATACTCTACAGATAGATTGGGCAATTCGGAGAATCTGGAGTCGAGCAATATAACTAGGAAGAGTGAAGTGGAGATCAGATTGTGCGACAGTAGTACAGACGAAGATCAAACGCTGTTAGAAAAGAAGGACGAGAGAACATCGATCGGTACGTATACCGTGGACGATTCGAAAGAAACCTGCGACAGTCTGTTAAACATCCACGAAGACGAGTATCTGACTTTGGATATGGCATCGGATGATATCTTGAAGGATATAGACGCGTTGCTCAAAGAGAAGAGCTCGGTATGAGAAAGCATGTGAGACTGGACTGGCGAAGGGACACGGTGCTTAGGAGAAATCGATTGGAATGATGGCGTGTTCGTTCTTCTGGGTTCGATCCTTTTGTCGTCTTTCAATGAGACGAAAAGGGACGTTCCGTCGTTGGGACGGCTTTTCACTTGCTGTTTGTCGATAGAGTAGAGAAATCGCTATCGTGTTCTGCCTCGTTTCTCGCGGATAGAGTGGGCCGTTCGAGACTGGTTCAAGAATGCTCATGGATTTTCGGTCGTAGGTTGAGATGTAAGCGGGCGATGAGTATTTTTTTAGTAGTTGCGTTACCGTGTTTACGTTCGTCGAAACTGGTAGTTTATCAGGTGTATAGACGTTTCTATTCCGATTGTTTCGTAGCAGTCTGTGTCAGATCCAACGTGATACGGTTTACTTGGAAAACGTTGGAAGGTTTTAGTGACAAATCATAGTATGATCGGTGATTAATACTAACTTTGTTTTGTCGTAGTTAGGTGAGGGCGAATGTTCTAGCGGAATTCACATTACGTGTTATCTGTACGACACCCTCCACAAAGTTCCAGAAAGTAACCTGATGGTTGAAGATATATTTCTTTGCGTCTGTTTTTTTTTTTTGATTTTGTAATTTCGAGATGGTGAAAATCAATTCAACTCGGCGATCTTTTCTCGAGAATCGTCTGGTTACCGTTTTAATGTCTTTTGTTTGTTTTTTTTAATAGTAACATGAAGGTTTTAAATATTGCGGGGTGCATTCTATTTTACTGCACAACTGTATTGTCAGCATTTCTATGTCATAACAATTCTTCAAAACTAATGCATTTCTTCCTTACCTATTCACTGTTTCCTGTTATTTCTTGATTTGTGATGGGGGTTTCATTCCTTCGCAGAAATAATACATTTCTTGTACATCACATACGTATTCTATAATAGTTATATGTATAATTACTTAAACGATGAAAACGAATTATTGACAAATATTTTATTCTCGTACAGAATGGAACACTTAATTGTTATTGTAATATTTACACGTTCTTAAGTTTACACATTTTGAAAAGTTTTTCTAACGACAAGTAAAAATTTACATGGACTTGTTTTCATAAGAAATTTCAAGTTTGTTGATATTTTCGCTATTGAAACTCATTTCCTTGTTTTACGTTCTCCCATTTTTTAACGCGATTAATAATAATCTTGAATGCTCTATGAATAAAGTTCATCTTGGATACAAATATATAGTTATTACTGAGAAAAAAAGTAATCGTTAATGGTTACATATTTCATAAATTTTGTACATTTTTAGTGCGATAAAATTTAATGTAATGCTGTCTTACTTCGAGATATATAACATTTATATAAAATAATTTATAACTTTCTTGTCCCAAAATAATATGACAAATCTTCAGATGTTACGAATTTTTTTTTCTTTAAATTCCATTCCAATCTACACAAGAATAGATATTAATCATTAGGTGAATGAAAAACAATTGCGATAGATGACAATGATAACTTCACGGTTCAATTTCCATTATCTTCGAACGTTGTTAGCATTAAATTAATTACGTCATCGAAAATTTATCGTTGCAGTTGTGGTATATTAATTTTGTATTTATAAGGATATCGAGCTTACAAACATAAACAAAAAGTATATACAAAAAAGTGTATACGGCTGTACGAATATTTAATCTTTATCTCCGAATAATTAATTAACAGTAATTTATCATTTTTGAATAAACAAGTATCTTTTTAATATGAAGATTTTTTTACTAATTTTTAACGAAACGAAATCTTCTTTCATTTTGGTAAAAACGAATTAAACAAATTATGTAAATATAATACACGTAAATGTATAACATTATAATAATCACTGCAATAATAATACTCTATGACTCTATAGTATTAATAGTTCCTAAATAGATTTGTTTATATTTCAGTAATTGAGTAGTAATTGTGCATGTATAAGATTCCTTTAACTTCTGAACTAGTTAAGTGTAACAGAAATAATATTGTTTGACAAGAATTTGATTGTTAATTAAAATTATTAAAGGAACATACAAAATTGCGTGCTTTTCAATAATGGACCGTCAAGGGAAAAGGTATCAAAAATATTTTTCTATTAATTTTTAATTCTTTGACTGATATTACTCCATTGTGACGTTCGTAAATGAAATACATCTTTTACCTTATCCCTTACAAAGTGGCAACTAGTGTCATTTGAAATGGTCTCTTGAGCGTAGAGTGTTAATTCGCAATTCAACTTATTGTATTTCATCTTTCATTCAAAAAATTTCGCGATTTTTTAGTTTGAGACTGAAAAATAAATATTTGACTTTCAGAAGTCAACTAATATTTTATATTATGTAGATTGATAACAACAGAATTGAAAATTTCGAGCACCCAACTATTGAATGATTAAATACTCCACAAATATGTAGTGATAATTTCTCGTTAATTTAAAAAATGTGCAATGTAGGATTCCCATGATTTTGCTTTTAATTACTTTAAAATTAATAGCTTAATTATTTTCAACATTAACAGCCGGATTGGAAATGCGAAATTCTTTCATTATATAATACTAATCTTATTATTCGAAAAGTATTGCAGTGTAATCTGTTTTCGCCTGGTATCTTAATACTAATAATTTCTATTCAGTTACTAGTACATACTCAGTATGAAAATGTAATTTGATATGATTTGATATGATTTAAAATGATACCGATTATACTACAAATTTAAAAAAATCTGTGTATAAAATGTACGAAATGGATATGTTTATCAAGAAGGGATTGTATATGACAACATAGAAAAATTTGAGTAATAATTTTTCATCGATGTATCAGTATTATAAAAACGGATAAAAGCATAAACAATACTTTTGCTAAATGGTATAGATTGCATTTTCAATTGGGATGTTTAAATACATAATATTCAATTCTCTGGTTAATTAATTTACATATTATGTAGGCGAATGAAACGAATTCTAGGAAAACTGTAAGTATATTTTATTCAACTTGCACTTTGTCGGGAATGATGAAACATGATTGTATGTTTATCACACTTCCAATCAAGATTGGCTTGACTGAGGAAGGTGATGAAACGAATTTGCTGAACGTTCAATAAGTTCGCCAGCTATTATTCTGCCATCATCGGTGACATTTTTTCTGAATAAAAGGATAGGATAACTTGAAGTACCTCTTAATGCGATTGTAAAATGAAAAGTAATAAACCGAAACAAATATACAATTGTTACATTTGCAAACTACTGGCCGCATTTTATTGTTCCCAAAACGCCACTTGAAACATATTTTCAATTAGAAGATGTAGAAAGACTTATAGAATGTATAGTTCAAGAAATATCCAGATTTTTATTAATATTTTTAATAAGTACTTATTTGCATAAATAACTTGACCTATGAACCAAAGACAATAGGTACATAGAAAAGATAGTAGAGACAATAAACAAAAATAAAAGACCACTTTACGTCTGTACTAAACTGAAGGTAGAGGGTTTTCTTGAACATTTTAAAGTAAGGTCAACTAATTGTTTTGGATGCTTAAGCAATCTGTTAGGAAAGATTCGATTTCAACTGTTTCTACACTCAAATGCCCAACGAGGAAAAGTATTTAAGGTAAGTTGCTTAAAATTATATTAATAATGTTGTTAATGAATAATTATTTAAAACGGTATTAGGAAGAATTATTTCATTTATTATATACAGTACGTCCGGTATAATTGAGAACAGTTAATTATTTAAAAAAATATAAAATATTCGAAAAAATGATTCAGACAAACGTTGTAGCATATCAGGAGGCACATATCATGCTGATATTTACATGGCATTCAAATGTTAAATACCCTAATAATTCACTTGAGAATTACGCAGTAACTTTTCATGAAGGTTGTTCCAAAACGGTCAGAGATCGTTCCTCGAATCGACCCCTTTAATTAAAGACGTCTTTCATTAAAATTGGTCCAACAGAAGCCGAGATAATTGAATTTGTTTAAGGAAATTATAAACAAATGGGATTACTGTCACTCCCTGGCGAGCTACATCAATAATTTGTGGACGTAAATCAAAGCTAGGAGTATCAGCTAACATCTCCAACAGGTGTGACCTTTATTCCAGGTGCGGTTCATCTGTTATAAACAATTAAACAATTAAAATTGTTGTTGCGGCCAACTGCATGTACTTTGAGCAACGGGGTATTTTTCTCGTGTGGCTAATTAGTTTCCCTTTCTTTTGAGACGTGGTTGATTAAAATCGGCCCAGTAGAAGCCGAAATAATAATTTTTTAATATTTTGTCGGTAATCGTGTATGTGGCGCCATCTCGCGTTTGCGGCCTTTTTCGCAGTTCGCCGCGGCTTCAAAACCGAATTCCTGGATTACATCGTTAATTTAAACAATTGTGATTTTCTCGGCTTCTACTGCATATTTCTTAACCAGACTTGTCTTAAATAATAGCTACGAACCATAGCTACCTGTTCCAAATGTTGGAACAATATTGCATTTGTGGTTCGAATGTTATTAACAATTGAAAAATCAGCAAAAATGCACTCCGGGTCACTGCAATTATCTCGGCTTCTGGTAGCTTTAGATTTATGGTCGAGTGCTCAAAATGAAGGTAAAGGATGCTGCTACACGACAATACCCCGTTGCTGTAACTATGGTTCGTAGCTATTATTTAAGACAAGTCTGGTTAAGAAATACGCAGTAGAAGCCGAGAAAATCACAATTGTTTAAATTAACGATGTAATCCAGGCATTCGGTTTTGAAGCCGCGGCGAACTGCGAAAAAGGCCGCAAACGCGAGATGGCGCCACATACACGAATACCGACAAAATATTTTAATATTATTATTTCGGTTTCTAGTGTCCCGATTTGAATCAAATACGTCTCAAAAGAAAATGAAACTAATAAGGAACACGAGGAAAAATACAGTTCGTCCAGAGCTGAATGAAAAAAGTAAAGTGAGAGCGGCCGATTGATGCCGCCGATCGGCAGGGCCGTCGTGCCTTGCCGATGTTGCGTTCTAAGCAATAAGATGAGAAGCTACGAATTAATTTCTAATTACACTAGTAGTTCAGTTATTACTAGTATAGTTATACATTTTATTTAGTATTTTAAGTATTTGATAGAATTTTAATTCTTCGCGCAGTATTAACCTTGGTTTGTAGTATACGATATATAACGCCTGTAGAGTTACCATGCCAATGCGATATCTTTTGTTTCAACAAAATATTATATCTGAATATTTATTAATGCTTTAACGTGTGAACCATAATAAATTGAACATTAATAAACTTGGTTTTTTAATCTCATGTAATACATGCCTTACAATAAAAATAAAGATACAATATGGTCTGAAATATATCATGTTTGGTCTCATTTTAATCGGAAGAATTTCAACAACATGATAGAAAATTATAAGTCGAAAAAACTAAAAATAAAAAAGTTAAGCTGTTGTTTTCATTATAGCATTGTTTTGCATTTGTGTAATCACACGGACACGGTGGCATTTAAATTTCTCGGCTGCCTCGGCCATCGTTCTATCCTTGTTTTTTCCTTTACAACCTGGCGACACCGACAAAAGCGAGCCGCGAACTTCAAGAAATTGGGGTCCGTTCTACTGACACTGTCTCAAACCATTTACACATTGATCCCTGTTGGAAATGGTAGATGATGCTCCTAGCTTTACTTTATGTTCTCTGATAATTGATGCAGCTCGCCTGCAAGCGAAAATAATGATATTTGTTTATAATTTCGTTAAACAAGTGCAGTTATTTGAACTTCCGCTGGGTCGATTTGAATCAACGACCTCTTAAATTAATGGCCTCGATGCAAAGAACATTCTGTTCTACGCTTAGAACGACTCTCATACATAGTTACTCTGGAATTCTCAAAGGAATTATTAACTTGTTTATCAAAAGCGAACATTGTCCTGTTACCCTCACTGCCGGGTTTCTGAGTCGGTTAGGCAGTCACGTTGGGCCACGAATTCCGTAAGGTGATTTGTGTATTCCTATATCTCGTCTGTGCTTTATGTGTCATAATGAGGACTTGATAAAATAGATTGAATAAATGTTCAATAACAGAAAAGTTGACTATTTTTTATTATTAACAATTCCCTTGATTGTACAGTAGCTGAATGTACATCGCGAGAAGGTGCATCATCGAATAACGTTAACATCGGCACCACGGCAAATTATTGTTTTATATCTCGGGAATAACTTATGTAAAAGATGCGTGTAGGTAGTGTTTTGAAAACGTTTGGATGCCAGCTATCAGAATATGAAATACAAAATATAGCGTCCCATTTCAAAACTTGTTCATAGAACATTTCAAAATTATTTCAAGACCAAGTAAATACCAGTATGGTACGTGCCTCTTGATATGCTACAAGCTTTGTCTGAATGATCTTTTCCTATCTTTTGTGTTTCCCAAGATATTTAACTGTTTGCAGTTAAACCGGTTACACTCTATGAAATATATGTATATATATATATATATATATAATTCCTGTTGCTTCGTTTCCAAAGGCAACTTTCAGAACTAAACAAAAATATTTTAATACAAAAATGATTAATATCTTCGGTATTTTGATTTAGTATTTAAAATATTTTTTTAGGTTTTATAAACGGATTTATAAAAATATGAAAGTATGTTTCTTATCATATAGATTATATAATAGATACTATTCACATAGATTGTTAATAACTTATTATCCCTATACTATTTATTGTAATTACGTAGAAGCATTAGATTTCTTTAGCTTCTTGGAAGGTTTCTCCAGATTTTCGCTTTTCCATATTGTTGATTGCTTAGGTACCTATGTATTTCAAATGAAAAAATCAATTATTTCTGTTAAATAAAATATGTATTCCAGTTGAGAAGATACTATCAGATTACTTACATTTTCACTATGTAACACTGAATTACTCCTTATTTTCTCTCGTGTTTTTTCTATTACTTTCTTTCTATCTTCCTTGTTCCCAATTTTCTGCATCTTCTTAAATAATATATCGTATTCCAAATCACTAGCCGAAACTATTCCCGTGTTTTCTTCTTTTTCTGCTTTTTGGGTAACTTTGTTTATACGGTTTTGTGTTATTTCTCCATTAGTTTCATTATCTGTTGGCAACGAAAATTCTGAGCGCACTAACACACAAGACATCTTGGACGTTAAGTAAATCTGCAAAATAGTATGATAATTATTTAGTAAAAATAAAATTCTCCTTTATTATACTATGTACGGTAAATGCATAACATACTAACATACTGTTTAATATAAGTCAATTATTTTTACCTTTTTTAGTAACTGTTTTGTATCAATATGGTGTACTCGTAAATGTCTATCTAAACTGACACTAACAACATACGGATCTGTTTTACTACAAGCTACTCCAGTAACACCCCCAACAAATCCTTTGTACGTGTTTAATACTGTAGCTGGTTTTCTAAGATCTACAAGATTCATTCTACCTTTGCCAGATCCCACTATAATTTGCCTATAATCAAATGAACACCTCTTGCAATTTACATTAGGAAAAATATATATAGGTATTTGTATTATGCATATTGTACATACTTTTCTCGCGATGTAACACCTAAAGTTGTTAAAGCTTCATTTTTTATTTCCACATTTATAACAGGCCGTCTTTGTGTTTTTGGATCATATAGCCGTATCTTTAGAAATATAGTTATTGTTCTATATAATAGTACATGTATTTCATAGCAAAATCTATTGTCAATCAGAAACTTACATGTCCGAGTCTGCCAACTGTAACAATTTGTTCTGTGGTAGGAAGGAAATCAATATCAGAAATCCATATAGGGACCCTTAGTTGCAACCAATCGTGAGGTATGTTCTTTTCCACAAAGGTCTGTTCACGTCGTTCTAAATCAAACAACTTTAAGCAATGTTCCTGACCTCCAGTGGCTATTACATTTCTGTTTACTTTTGAGTGACACATTTTATCCAAATTTTTGCCAGCTTTTAAAAGAATTTCATCTTCTTCCTTAAATCTCCACAGTTTTATTTCTCCTGAGTGTACAGCGGTTAGTATTGCCCTGTGAGAAGGGTACTATTATATTAGCATTAAATATTATATCATTGTTTAATATCCCCGTGATGTTACTTACTCGTCGTAGCGTGATATGCCAGTGATTCTTCCTGTTCCAAGGTTGCAAAAAAACGAGCATGTAAACGTCGAACAATCTGTATCATAAACTTTCACGCTGCAAAAGGAAAACAATTAATGTAATGCTTTTTTGCGGAAATGAGAAGCCCTACTTTAATTGATGGATTATTTATTATGTATGACCTCCTAACGCCTTTTACACCGCAAGCAACCAGAACTTCCTTTTCTTCGGCGTCACCCCATGAGATTGCTGTAACCTCATCGTTATCTGTTATAGACACCAGATTCTGAATATTTTGCATCACACATCCTTTTTTATCGATCCGTACACCTATCGATAAAGATA
This sequence comes from Nomada fucata, assembly GCA_948146005.1. Classification (NCBI taxonomy): domain Eukaryota; kingdom Metazoa; phylum Arthropoda; class Insecta; order Hymenoptera; family Apidae; genus Nomada; species Nomada fucata. The sequence continues at coordinate 6,429,763 of OX411275.1, read as the reverse complement.
TATTAACTAATTATCATTGTTCACGTGCTATTGTTAACAGTAATGTTGTTGATAAACGAAAAAGAACTTTTGAAGGTTAACTAATGTTGTTAACCTACTATAAGGAGTTAAAGTTGTAAAAATTGAATTGTTATATTAAAATGATTACAATTACCTTTGAAAACGCCAGATTTACCGCCGACGTAAATATCAAAATTATCTTTCAGATTCATTTTGAGAGAAATAAAGCGAACAGCTATAAACAATGCATCAGTGAGCGCATATACGTTGACCACGTGAATCTTGATACAATCTTCTACTGCGTAGGTACATTTAAACCAATTCGATATAAATCGAGTTGTCGAAAAATCGATGTATTCAAATTAGATTTAAAATTAAGAAATAAACTATTTAATTATTGGCCAAATAAAAGGCAATATTATAATCAAACGCGAGACTGTGCACTTCAAAGTGAAGTTGAACTTGCTCATTAAAAATGTGTATTTAAATAGTGATGTGCTACAAATGGTTGAAAATAGTTATAACGTATGTAGGTATCGGATTTTAAAACAGTTACGAGGACCGAATTAATGTTATACATTTGTTATGAATATATGTAATTTTGGTTTCGGTTTTTCAGAATAAATACTATATCGGCCCCATAGCAAATATTTTTCGATTCTGCATCGGTTACGGTTCAGTTCTGCATAATATATGTGTACTTTAAATAACATATGCATTTATATTTCATTTCTCATAGATTTTGCGAACATTTTAGTATGTACATATTAAAGATTTCAAGTAAGAAATGAAACATTTTAAGAATTTACTTATCAAATCTAATTATTTATAGGCTATAAACATTTATCTGTAGCATATCATTCTCATCCCTCATATTCGTAATAAATATCTTGCTAGCGTATAATATAAATCTCCATCAATTGTATATTACACAAATACCTTGTCATAATTAATATCATTTATTCAACTGTCTCAATTATTATACTTCACAATATAAAGTGAATTATTAAGGCAATCATGGTCGAAAGGCGTATAATATTTTGTGGCGCATGATTTGTTCTTAGAGTTTGATTTAACCAATCTAAATATATATCTAATCGGCAATATACACCTGGTAAATTAGGGCGAGCACAACCTTGTCCCCACGATACGATACCTATTTGGGTACCATTGCACAACAACGGCCCACCGCTGTCGCCCTGAAATGTCAGTTTTTATTCTAAGCATGATATTAAAGTACAAAACAAGATTAAGCGTAAAAGTATGACCAACTTGGCAAGCGTCCTGTCCACCTTCGAGTACACCTGCACATATATTCTTCTGCGGATCCGCACCCAGCATTGGACACTTATCCGGTGGAATCAATGGTATGTGAACGTGCCGTAGATACTTACCAACCCCTTCCTAAATAACAATTTTTTCGCTACCACCAAATACTGAATAATGCTTACCAATTACATGACATTTTCATTACATGGACATTTATATCCATCGATAGTGAAACTTTCAACTGACATTTCTTCTAAATACAGAAGTATGTACCTCGATTAACCGGACTGTAATCATTCCCTGCCCCGTATCATCGAAAACTTTTCACCCTCTTAACCCCATATACATGTACATACATGTATATTGTCGTACAGCATAATAATATTCAGACATGAAAATTATTTGAGGAAGAGACTTGATCTTTTAGGCATGTTTCTTTTTTATATTTAACACAGAATATATTTGCAATCATTTTTCTTTTGGCCTTAGTGTATTCGGTTTGCCTATATTCTTATTAATACGGTTGATCGAGGTCCGACGGTACGTTAATATTGGAAATTTTCTGCACTTGTATATAAAAATAATATTATAATTTTGAACCACTTTTTACTCCCCTTTACTCGTCTTTTTTCGCTATATTTAGTAATTTCATCGAGTGCTTAATTTCAGTATCTGGAGCCTTCATTCTTATTTTTTCGTTGAATATTATTGAGGGTATATATAGAATATTTATCATGATTAGAAGATATAACGTGGCAACATACGTACACTATAAAGGGTGTTACGAAAATGCATTGTGATTCCACCACGAACGAGAACTATGTGAACATAATCGTAAATCGTAACATATATCTTACTCGCGTTGAAGGAACGTAGTGTGAAGAATAAAGTACATTCCTCTATATTATAACTTATTTCTCATTTTTTCGTGCAAGTAAAATTTACGTAGGAATGAACCACTTTTTTTACTCCCGCGTTAGGGTTGCTCTTGCAGTTTTTATGTCTGATTTCATTATTCTTATCCCTTCCAAAGTGTCCCATTTCATGTGAAAAGTGTAGGTCCCACAAGATTAATAAAGGAACAATAAACGTGTCCCAGGCCCTAAAATTTGAATTTTAAATACATATGTATAATGCATAGTTATCTGCTCTTATAACAAAACGTGCACGCCATTATTTTCCCCCATTTTCAATTTTCCATCATTCATTTGGATCATCCTTATTTGTAGAGAATTTGAACAAAAGTCGTAAAGTACAATAAAGTTGGTTGTATTATTTAAAAAATATTCTATTTCGACGTAAACGATTCAATTAACAGCATGGTTTCTTTATCTTTTATTAATTTCATTTGAAATTTTCAATTTACTTATACAATGAAGAAAACACAGCATGAAAATAATGTCTCACTCCATTAATATCTTCCATTCAAATTTCAAGAGCTTTGGGTCATGTTTGATCATTCCTCCATTAACCTAGTGAGATATATATTTTCCGTATGATTTATATTAAACTTTAAACACATACATGCGGCTCCTTCTCCTCTTCTCCTGCTCCGAAGAGCCGTAGGAGAACGACCCTCGCCACACATGCTTCGCTCCTTTGGGAGCCCACCCGCACAATCAGTAGGCTAGTCTTATCTACATATACACATGTATAAAAGTCTCATACTTGTAGCTGTGTGTGTGCCATTTCACGTGTTTTGGGTTCACCAGCTATACATGTAGTAGTAGCTAGTTTGTTCATGATGGGGGGATCGGATAACTGAGAGTGTGAGCGGTGTGGCCCCTCGATCCAGACTCGTAGGGCTCTCGGAGGGGAAGAAGTTCGACAGGCCTGGTTTAGAGCATTTTTGAACGATGTACATACACAGATAAAGAAGGAACAACTCGCATTCAAGTTTCCAATAATAATTTCGAGAGCACACCAAATTCATTGCAGCGTATTATTCCACTTTCTCCGTTTACAGGTTTAAATCCACCGTAAATTCAGAACTCGTAATACACATGATCTGTATTTACTATAGATTCATATCTTTTATACTACCCTCCCTTATGTTTCTACCATCAAAGCACGGCCATGCATTTCCAACGCCCCTTACAATGTAGATTGCCATTGATTATTCTTTCTCTGAACAATCAATGGAACAAATTTTGCAGATGCGCGAGAATAATTGAACACAGGCAACTACGTACGTTAGAGTAAGGAATGTGTTGTCCCCAGCCAGCCACTGTGCATAGACCGGAGTACCTTCCGAAGAGACTTGCATCGTAGGCCGGTGGAATGGTGACATATTGCACGTACGAGTTAATGTGAAAGGGTTCATTAAGCTGAATGCAAAGGTGAACATCAAATAAAATGGTAATAAAACGGCACTCGGTACGATTAACTTTTTCTTTAAACATAAGCCAATTCTTTTCGCTGCGCTCATATTCTCTCTTTCTTTCGTTTTTTCCACTTTACTGTTTACGATAAATTTCTAATAGTATAGGAAATCGATCGTAGAATGAAATAACAAAAAAGAAAACGTAAGATGGGAATTGGTCGTGCGATTTTGTATTGATTGAACAGCTCGATATTGAGCTATTGAAGTTGAAGCTGATATTTAAGGTACTTACATATCCATAACTGTACACCGTATATAACAATTAATATAAAAAGAATCTTGTAGAAATGGATGAAGAGACATACGCGAAAATAAAATTGCAAATAAAACAGGTTTCGATTGGTTCAGGTTCTTATTTCTCAACTTCAACTTTCATCCGTCCTTTTCCTCTGTTTCTTTTTTTTTCATTTTTATTTCTCTCATTTATTTTATTTACCACATAGAGTTTATATATACACATAATAGTCACCCTGAACAATCCAATATCGTCATGCATGCTCGAGAATTTAAAGTCCATGTGCGGAATCGTCATGTCTACCAATACCATCTGTAAGGTGGTCCACATCGGACTATACACATAAGTCGATCCCGCGATCGCGTAGAATCGGCGTGGATTTTCGGCTACCCATATGTCACCGGATATCCGTCTATGCGAACGATTTATTCTGATCAATTCCCAATTATACTGATAGTCTTCCACATTTTGTCTATATTTCTTTCTTTTTGTTATTATTATGAATTTCTTCGTCGCGCGCACACACATATGAAAACAATCGTGGAGATCAACGATGAAACGATGATTAGTTACATAGAATCATCACGGGCAGCTACTGATTTTTCTTGTTTCAAAAGTGGACAGAAAGCTGATTTCACACAGGGAATGATAAAGGCGCGTCGAAAATCGACAGGGAAACGGATTAACTGATTACAAAGTTAATATAGGTGAGCGTGGCTGTGTTTTGTGTGTGACTAGCGCACTCACATCGTCAATTTTCTATTCTCTCTTCATTCTATTTTTTTTTTCTCTTTTTTCTTGTTTTTCGCTTCCTCACTGTTTTATTCTGTGAGTTTTTGGTTGTTAATTACGTTAATACAATCTAACGCCGCTAACCCTTTCACTGCTGTGACCGCTACAATTTTTTGGTACACCGTACTACGTATGCTGACCTCGGATAAATGGTACAATGAAAGCGTTGACATTTTTCGAACATCTTTGTTTCTTAATTAACTGGTAACCTGTTAACTGGTTGGACAGAAGTATAATTTTCACGGTGGAAAAATGGTACGCGTTATCGATTGAAATTTTCGAACTGTTTGGCCAATTGCGGCTGTATTGAATTTCTGGAATTTCAATGGTACGAACTGTAATAGCAGTTCGCTCTGTTTGAAAACATTTCAATATCGAAAATCTTTCGAACTGATTCAGAATTATAAGCGTTTCTTTAAATTTCACGTTGCGTCAAAACTTTTACAATTCGTGCGGAGGAAAAATAAATTCATTCTTTACATTTTAATTTCAACCGCAAGAAACTTTTATTTACCACGCGTAAATAAGAATAATTTATTTTCCTTCGGCTTTCATTACACGTTGAATAGAGTATACTTCTCGTCGAAGAATGACCCAGTTATAGGTGAATCAACGACTAATTGATTATTTCTTTTGGACATGTTATCGTCTATTCGTCTTTAGTCGAGTTTTTATTGAATATTTATATTCAACTAACATCTCCTTTCTAAATACGTTCGAAAACGCCGATGTTCTATTCTAGATTGCACATTTAGCAATCTATTTAGCGATCTAATGATAAGGTTCAATATAGTCCGTTCAAAATGAATTGGCTGACCACGATCACATATTTCATTATCAATTAAATAATTTTATGATCCGTGACTATGTTACGTACATCGGTTATTCGCAAATATAAGTCGGAAAGTGAATACAGATTTTTGCCAAGTAATGTGAAAAAAGTGAGAATAATATAATGACAGAATGGGGTTAAAGCTATCAACCAAAAATAGTTAGCGCTGTGAAAAAATAATAATAACAGTAGATCTGTCTGGCGAATGATCAAAATTTTATATAACGTTTCATGTACCTTCCTTGGGAGCAGAATACTAAGTATATTTTTACAGAAAATAATCACACATTCATGAATAATTTGAAAACATAATTGCGATAAGAATTTCTTTTTAAGCAAAAAGTATTCTTAAAGCAGATGAAATGATGATAATTCCGAAAAGATTTGAATTATTATAGTTTCAACAACAGTGCATCAATACGAAATGATACAATCATTTAAGATTCGTGTTACTCCCTTCTTTCCTACGATATTTATATATCAACCAAATATAAATAGATAAGGAAGTAATAATAATAATAATAATGATAATCTTGCGAAGTGAAAAACAGTATACGTACAAGTTCAAGCATTATACAATAGCTGAAAGAAGTTAAAAGAAGAAGCTCACGATTAGTGGTAATATTTCATCTAAATCATGTGAACATTTAAACAATTGAAGTAAAAAATAAATGTACTCTGCAGTGTATCATGCGCGGTCATTTTTCTATTCATCGAATTATCACTGCTATTAACGGAGAAGGAGGATGCATAACTAGTATCGACTGGCCGGCCAATTTTGAACGAACTACAAATAGATCCCTAATACCGGCAAAAATTCATAGTTGTCACGTTTGAGGATTTTAAAAGCAGCATACGTGTCTACAATAGCAATGAAAGCGCTATGAGCGGGAATTGCTCTATGACCGTAAAATGGTAGCACAAAAATGCAGAAAGTGGATGTATTCCACTTATCTTCTGTCCTGCAACGGTATTATATTTGCTATCTATGATGTTAATAAAAAAAAAGAAACAAAATAATTTACGCACTTTATTTCATATAATTTTATATAATTTATTTAATTATTTAAATAAGCATTGAACGGGAATCGATTTTCTATCTCGCGTCTAGGATTCTGAGCAGATTGTGTTTGCTCTATATGCATAATCTGTGCCATAAAACAAGAAAGTACGAATGCAAGTGGTCTATCTATGAACGATAATGTTCGTAAATGAAATTCAATTAATATTATTTCACGTGAAGATATCGAATTTTAATCAATTTGAAGTGCATTCAATTGTTAAGTTTTTCTTATATTTATATTGAATTGTAACATATGCAATGTTCGTTGATAAATTTATTTCTATCGTTCGTATATCACGAACGGTGTCTACCTGTTGATAACATTTTGTAAAGTTTCGTATAAGTTTATGAAAATTATTAACAGGTACTACAAAAATCTGATTTGTTTACGACGATGCCGGATAATATGTTCAAAGTGATATCAAGTATATAAATTCGCATGATTTCGTAAATTGTTATCACTTGCGAATAAACACAGAAAACGTTAATCCATAAAATGTAAGAGACTGAAAGTATGATTCATCATCGGATAATTACTTGAATTCGTTCATTGCTCACTCAACAGCGAATAAAGAAAAACGATTTCACGTGTTGCAACACAATATTTCAATACCTGTAGTCGATTTGTTCTTGCCGATAATGAAAGAATAATTACAAAAAGGTTTCTGCTTTAAAATCACTTCGACTATTCTGTGAGATGGATGAAACGATGCAAATTATTCCCGGGGCTCCTGAAGACTTCCATACAATATTCAACGCCGACACAAAATACGTGCCCGACGTGCAATTATTTATCAAGCACCGATCGAAATTTAACGATTTTCCAACCGTTCGAACCACCAAACACATTTTACCAACAGGCCACCACTGTTGGCTGCGAAACGTTTTCAAAGTACAATTACACACAACAGTTACTCTGCTACCATTTTAAGGGCGAAGAGCTAGAGACTGTATAAGTGCCGCAGCCTTAGAACGCACCTGACCATGCAGTGAGCGGCTGACAAAACAAATCTCGGTGCTATGTAAGTACCTCCGCAGATATGACTAAAGTGTCGCCGTTGGATCGAGACCTACGAGAAATTGACATTGAAAATTCGGTTTCGTCATCTACGAACCCCTATATCTTACCGATACAACTAGGATATCACACGACTGTCACTCTAATCATTTAGAAAGAAAAAGAAAATGACGCGCTACGCTAATAGTATACGTATAATATTCTCAGAATTAATCAATGAACATTTCCCATGCATCAAGCGAGGCACAGCCATAATCGGTACGCTCCTCAAAATGTAATAACTTTTGTTGAAAATGGACCAACCGACTTCAGCTTTTCTACCAACCCGGAACGATTAGTCTTCCAGAGAACGTGTAAAAACATTTTTTCAAAAATTGCAATAGTAGGAATGACATAAAAAATAAAAAAGTCAATGTCAATTCTGTTTTAAGGGGTGTACGATTATAACTGTGACTCACTGTGTATATGTACTTTTCTGTTCGTCGTTCGATTCGATCAATTCCATTAATAGGACCCACTTCAGAACGTACTCTATATTTACCCCTATTTTCTATGGACCCTAATAGAAATAATTCGCAAGGAAGCTAGCTTCGTTACAATTATCGAGACGCGTTGTAGGAATGGATATCGTAAATTGACATGGTCACGTCGTTCATCTTATCTTTCTCGCTTTCTTGAAAATGATTAGAGTGACTCGTTCATCCGTGGCTTTTTTTCTATTATTCCTTATTTTGTTCTTTTTTTTTTTAGGTTTATTCGTAAGTATTTTAGGAAACGTCACGGGCGCATTTCACTTACGAGAAACGGATACTTCGTTATGCTTGTGATTTCTCCGCCGACTACCCTTACGAATACATTTTTCGTCGAAGGAAACTCGGATTCCTTGCCGCTCGATGGAACTTCGTTTACGGTTAGCGCCAGCACTTGAGAAGAACACATAAATACGAACGAAAACAGCATTTTGATCGTTTGTACACGATCGGCACTATTGATCTGAATTTGCTGTCAGTTCCGCGACCCAGTCGTTTTATTTTATTCTCGCTGTTTTCTGCTATACAGCGTGTAGCTTAATCGGACAATTTCAAAACGCATTCAGAATAATTGAAAACACTTCTTGCCTAACCGAATCGGTTATACAGGAAGAAAAATATAATCGCGACACTGATATAACATTTATTGCTCAATGGAAAAGTCTGCCAATGCCGTTGCATCTAGTTAATTCAAAAATAAATAGCGACTTTTGATCATAAAGCATAGAATACCAGGGTATTACTCATTTCAACTTTAATATACAATTTCTCATACATATTTACGATTTTATGACAAACACTATCTTGCCACGTACACGCTTCAACGATGCATATAAATATAGAATTATTTAAATTAAAACGTTTATCCCGGGGGAATGGTAAAAAAATGTCAAATAACAGAATGCCCGGCATAGTCCCGGGTACAGTTGTAATATAAAAATATAAGAACAATTTAATGCAATCTTCAACTATTCGACCCTGGAAGCTGTTTAAACAAAGTTGCGGGCGTTTTCTATCGAAATTCCAGAAACTTTATTCGCGTCAACTTCCGCTTCTGTTATCCCACGCTGTATGCATAGAAGTCGAGCTGGGTCGCGTTCGTCAGCATCTCCATTGTATCGGTATTGTGTCACGGCTTTATTATCGTGTGCCTCTCCAGAATAGGGACATTCGAGTAGCCGTGAGGCTCGAAAAGATTAACTCTTTACGTGTAATTATAACGCTACGATATGTTCCACGATACGTTGAAAGTATCCACCGGCTAAAGAATTCTTACCGCTATACGTACATATAACATATAACACTATTTCTCTCTCTTACGCGCGCACTCTTTCCCCCGTTTAATACTCCTCGCTCTTGTTCCACTCGCATAGAATGCATTTAAACTAAACAAAGGGGAAGAGAAAGGAAAAAAAGAAGGCTGAGAAAAGGGAACGGAAGCGTTTTAAAATCGTGCACACGTGGGATGTCCCGGAAAGTCGTCGTATACACAATTTTATTGATCGCTCATTCCACGAGCGGGGTGCGTAGGCATGGAAATTCTATAATTACACGTTGTTGTTTTTCAACACGCGATTGACATTTATAGGTGTGCATACCGTGCACTTTCGCGACAACAAAGTAACCTGTCCTCACCCCGTTTGATCCGAGACAACTTTTCCCCTCCTCGTTTCGCTCTTATTCGTTTTCGTTAAAAATAGGGGCCCGTTGTTGTTGTTAGGAGGTGTAACGGCGGAGTTAATTTATTCGCAGGACGTGCCCCACGTGTGCGATTATTCTCCTTTCAATCCTATTCTCGGATTATTTTAAAGCTAACCACAGACGATGAGTTAAATCGTGCAATAGGCTTTGCAGAATTATTTCATCAATTATTCGCGACATCCTTGCATCGCGATATATCCTCCAGCACGAATTGTATCCATAGAAACTGTAATATCGTTTTTGCCGCGAGGAGAAATGAGGTATTTCTAGCCTTCGTTGTCGAGAGTTTTTATTCTCATCCTGACAAAAGTGTTTCCGTGTATACGGATGCGATGGTTCAAATTAAAATAGTCGAGTAGAATCTGAGGTCGGCTTTCGGGGACAAATATTTTGGCCAAATATTGGCCAAGTTGGTTAGCAATCTTGATATACGTTTTATGAGTAAGGCAATATTGATGTATGTTCTTTTTATCGTTATCCGATTGGACGTGTGTGCTACTGCCTCTACTTTTTTTGATAAATTGCTAAAGTTGCGAAACATATGAGTGAAAGTTTTGAAGGAAAATGTTTAACCAGATGTACTGTACCTGACAAGTAACTGAGGACTCTCCCAATAAATACGTAGAAAAGAATGTTATAGGATGTAACGTGATTATACATGAACAATATAATTAATTTATATCAGAGAGAATTGAAATTAGCGCATCAGATATAATGTATACTAGGTCTAGGCCTAAATTGAGACTTAGGTGTACTTCTATTTTTCGGAATGAAAAGGGGATAATGCATTTAAAAATATCAATTTGGATAATTACAATTAATTATGCAAAGCTCAAGGAAAATATATACAACCCGTTATGTTTGTGCAATTCCAGACCTATGGTAGGTACTAGTCAATTGTAATTTAGTTGCGCGTAATAGTCGATTAATTCCTTCATCACTAATGGCCAATAATTTCATTGCACAATGATAACTAAACGACTGTGGCTATCATTATGTCCATTTCGTAATGAGTTTCGATAAAATAAGACATTGTTTCCCACAATAAGATATCTTAAAGGTATCATTTATACACGGGTGTATAAACATCTAAGATCCCTTCGCTTTCTATGAAACTCTACAGACGAGTGACACCATTCGAAAAACGTAGTAACAAAATATAAAAAAAAAATTAGTAACCTTGTTCATTACGACGAATTGCATAATTATGCCGCTAACAATATACAACAGTCTTGATTTGTGATTTGTCGATAGGATGCAAGTTTCGTATTAGACTTTGCGTTTACTAGCAAACACACATTATGCGCTCTTTTATATGTATAAATATCTGAGTTATTTGAAAACGAAACGTTCACATGCACGTGTGCGAAGCTCGTATTTTATGATACTTATATAACTTATCATAATATCTGTTTACACGATAATATTTATACGAAATATATAGACGATTCTCGTTCTTATTTAAATTAGCTTCACGTCGTTTACTTAGATTATACTAGAACTAGGAATGTAAAAATGTTAAATAACCGATCACAATGGTTATCTTTGATTACGTTTGTCCACAGGAAATCAAATGACTAGAAGATAATCCAAAGTAGAAGATACGTTACCGAATAATACAGTGAATATAATATAATCATAATACAACAAAAATATTCACGTATTTTGATAACGTAAATTATTATAGGAACACCAATAGCTTCTTTTTTAAACATTCTGTACAATATAAGGTATATAAGGATTCAACGTTCAATTGAACCGATTTATAAGAGATTACGCTTCTTAATTTCGATCATGAAATTCGATTTGCAAATTGACATTCATTACACCGTCTCCGATAACACTGGCCAACAGAAGGATTAACCTTTTGTCACATTAGTTACTGCTGATAGTATTTTATAATTATTTTGCATAGAATTCAAACACCCTTTCTGTTTCTTCGGGCCAAGCGTGGCATATTTTTCCTGTCACAAATATCAACGGTTGAAAGTATTGTGCCAATATTATTTTCATTCAAGCTACACAAAATTAAAAAGAAAAAAAAAAGAAAAAATTATATTTAAGGTAGCGAAGTTGGGAGTGTGCAGAAATAATGCTCACTGGGTATTGTTAGATGTTTGCAAATTTGCTGGCAAAAGACTATGACTGACGGAAAAGTCTCTTCTTCTTATGCAGATTTGCATGTAAAAAAATATTCACTAATGCGACAAAATTTCGCCCCTCAGTGCTATTATAATATATATACATATATCGATCAAACGAACAGATACCTGTCCGTCGAAGCTCTCGAGAACGCCTCGAGGTTCCACAACACCATCATACAGCACGATAGATCTCTAAATTATAGATAACACAGTATGTATATCCATATATGTACTCTCGCGGATACAATCATTTTTTCTCGTCAATCGAGTACAAACGAAACAATTATTCTATTTCATATAGCGTCAACGTCGTTAAAAGATTTGAAATCAGGAACATAGATATACATATACAGCATCGGAACGATGGAATACGGATTATTCTTGAGGTCGACGTTACGAGGTGTAGAAGAAGAAGAAGAAAAATGCGCCCGTGTGTGTGTGTGTGTGTGCCTCATTTTTTCATGCTTTCATTTTTAGAAAAAATCACTATTCACCGGCGAATTATGCTATCCACTACGTTATCGTTTTCTTTTCCTTGTTTCCTTTGTTTCAACTCGTCGTTTAAGAAGCAGCCGTGTCCATTGCGAGACAGAACGATTACTAAACGAACGATTCACAAACGGGATTCGATAATATTTCCGCGAAATGGATAACGATCGATACAAGCGACAATCGAAAATAGTTGCACGAAGAAGCCGCGACTATATGAGTTATAAAATTTCTGCAAGACAATAAAATCGCTGCCCCCGTGTATTTCGGTATAATCAAGGAAGACATTGTGATTGTTCGTTCTTTAATATATATATATATTATTATATATACGTATATATAATATATATGTATATCCTCCTTCCACACGTGCTCTCCCTTTTTCCACCGCTTGTGCTTACTCTTTGTTTACGTATATTACACATTTGTTCATTTTTTTTTCTTCTTCTTTGTTTTTGTTTTTTTTGTTATTTCTTTTTTTTCCGTATAGTTTACTTCGTTTAATTATCCTAAAGCAATTGACTTTTATTAAGGAATGATGTTGTGCATCGCGTAGATAACGCACAGTAATGTAGCCAGAGGCCACCCTCGCACGATATTCACCGCTGAGGTATCGACGATCGGCGCGGGTATAATTTGCACTGGAACAACCGATAAACAGATCTCACGTTAGAAACACACGATTCCGCGAGGCTCGATGGAAACGCGGTCAATTAATTGTGTAACGTATTTTTAAAGATGAAGTTTGACATGACTGACGTAACTGGGTTGAACAATAGCGGTGAAGCTTTTCTTGGTTGGGAATGAAATCAATTATTTGCAATATTGGCGAATGTAAATTAACAAATATAAATACAATTCTGAATGGATTTTATAGAATAGATTAGTGCTTGTATATTTTTTGATCTGTGTACGCATACATAATTGAAATTTACGATGACCGATTGGGATGTAAACGGTGTAAAACACGCCGTAAAATAATACTGCTCGATATGAGAATCGTTCATAGGATTAATAGATTCAATGACAGATTTTGGGCGTATCGCAATGATTTATGAAATTTAAATTTTTCTATTCCATCTGGGATAATTGGCATTGCGTAAAGTATTATCGTAATAGATGTAATAGACATATTGGAAGAACGAAACATTTTAAATCTACGATTAACCGCGTTTATACGATACAATTCCTGCTTATCAAGTGGCATACGTTCAGAAAAAAAATTGTGGAAAATTACCACGATTTTGTATTTATAATGAAATCGATGTAAATAACATACTGTCGGTTCGGGCACGGCACATTTATGGGATTAGCCTTACGTGCTTCTAAAGCCTGCACGTATTTCGTGATTGCGATTTCTAATTGGACTTTTTTTCCAGTGGTGCAATAGCGTTTCAAACGGGTTAATTAGAACGCCTACTTTTCAAAACTACGGGTTTCATTCATTCGCCTGTCTTATTGCGATACATGGAAGAAGAATTTGTGATGAAAGCCTGGTAACTTTCAAATTGTACCAGAAAAATGCTTCCCAATGGAGAAATAGCTGCGTAATGCATTATACGTCTAAAAGGTGAATAGTATTATTTATTCCGTTAAAAAAAAATCCAATATATCGGTTCCTGTATGAACAGAGAATTTCCATTTGTAAAACGAAATTCAATTTAAAGCGATCAAGTTGAAACCATAAAACGCGATACAATGAAAGGGGTACGTGATTCATGCAAGCGTTTCGATAGGGTCTATTCAACTATGGTTTCTTTGTTTGTGTAAATACTAAATACAAGTTAGCAAATATGTAGGGGTGGATCGAATAAGGGTCGAAAAATCTGATTACGAAACTCTTGTAAAATCATTTCGCAAACACATGACAAATGCAATGCACGGACGTTATATTTACATATTTGAAAGAGCGATTCGTTATTATAGAAAGAACTACAAAAGAGATTTGAAGTCTAAACTAAATCAAAGCTTACGGTTTCAATGGAATTTGTATTAAATTATTGTGAAAAATATTGAAAATATTTTCGAATGCAATGATAAATAGATTGGCTAAAAATAAAATACTAGTATATACAATATTGCATTGCGTCAATGTTTTACTGAAAATTACGTTCAAAATGAGTATATTTATAATTAGAATTAGTATTTACCCGAAACTGTTTCCATCCTGGCGTCCGCATACTGCACGTGGTGCAAAGGATAATCCGGGATAGTTGAATAGCAGCTGATCTCCAGATATCCATTTTCCCCTGCATGTAACGCGGACACCTCTATCGTTAGTTTCGCAGTGGCGGACATCAATTGATCCTTGTGACGCGTGTATGGATAGTGGTTTACCAGACTGATGTCCACCTAACATAGCACACAAAAAAAAAATATCGTAACCCTGAATCAGAATGACCAGAGGCGAAGAAACGAGCATGTAATAAAAATGACAATCACTCGAACTTAATCAACACGATAATATTGATATTAAGTTAAACTTGAGTTTTAAATCTCTGAAGAGCGTGTAGAAGTAATATCTTAAAAGAGAAAATGTTATTACTGTTTAATTGGAAAGCTTCATGCGGAATTGCGGTGTAAACATATTATATGGGTTGCACCGAATATTGGTAGTGGTATTTGATTTCTGATCCGACACTAGTACGGTTGAAAAACTGAATAATTTCTGAATAATCAGCAATATTTTATTTAGACTCATGCATTTTTGACGGAATAAACCGTTTTTGCGTGATTATTGAATTATTTGTGTGCGACTGGCATTTTCATTAATGCGACCTGTAATAATGGAATTAAAAATAAATTCTTAGAATAATTCGATTCACAGTTCGTTCGATTTGAAGATCGTATATTTTCAATGTCCCGCAATCAGTATCACAAAAGCGTAGTCAGTGATAAAATAATTATCTGTTATTTTTGAAATATTACTCACCTCCTTGCCGTTTATATACCAAGTCAAGTGAGGAACTGGATGAGCAGCTGAGGATGTGCAATTCGCTTCTAAACTCTCACCAACCACGAACATGCTTTTCTTGAACGTGATTTTCGGATTTTCAGTCTGTGGTACTGCACAATTTCATAACATTAATTAGAACAGAGTTGCACGGTTTGCAAACCATGGTAAGAAGTGTTCAGTGTCTGGTTGTAAGTCTTGATTAAGAGGACTATTATATTAGTTCTACCCTCCAACTAATTATTTCATACGTAAGTATACATATATTCTTCACGTGTTTTATGGTGAATGTATGTACTTACGCATAATATACAACTAGTACAATTTATGTCAATGCAAATCATATAGCATTTTATGCTCGAATGACTCATTATAATTGCAAAGACATTACGTTTTATCATGATTTTAGCGCACTGCCCAGGCGGACGGATTGCATAATTAACCGATCGATCGATGAAATGGCGAACTAGAGTGATGGTGACTTCTATCGTGTGGACGTTTACAGTTCCAATCTTATTAGAATTATAAAAGTATGAACGGTTTCAAGAATTTTCGATGCAATCAAACGTAGACTGGAAGGAATTAATGGCACTGTACAATCTCGGCTTACATCAACCTGATTTCATGATCCGTTTAACTTTTTCGTTGAAACAAACGCGTATAATATTTGTCCATAATCGTACTGCGTTATTTATTCTCTCCGTTTTAAAGGTCTGAGCGCAAGTGCTACGATATTTAAACTGTATGGAACAAATGGAAAATACATTTTCTGTTTCATTTGCAGCGTCAGGAATTCTTTAAAATATTAATCAAGCAAAATCTGAAGAAATGCAAAGTGGCCGTTTACATTGTCAGACACAAATTCTTTGCGTTCAAATAAATCGTCTAACCTAACATAGTGCAACATAATTATTCCAAGAAAAATAAGTGAATATTGAACTTCCAAAAATGCGCAATACTCTTATTAAATATAAATATAAATATTTTTCGACACAATTAAAGGCGTACAAGTAGAAATTATTGAAATAAAAATTCGATTTTACATATACGTTTAAAAACATAGAACACAAAAATCATCCCCTTAATCGTAATTGCCATGAAACTAATGTCCTAAAGGGTTAATACCAATGAATTTCAAAGAAACGCTTGAAATATTATACATGCACGAGTGATCACTTTCACTTACCTATAACTTTCATCTGAACGCTTTCGGAAGCCTGGCTATAAATAGGAGTCGTCATCGAGACTTGACAGGAATACGAGCCGGACGCCTCGAAACGGACATCTTTTAATTTGATTGTCGTGCCATTTTCCAAGTACTGAAAAGAAATAGCAGATATCGTTCCTAGATGGCTTTCGATCGAATTGACCAGGTACCTAAGATTCATTAAATAATACGCGACTATTATTTCTGCGGTACTTGTTCGGACCCTTCAGCGTTGTGCCCTCTCCTTTATTATTGCCTCTTGCGTGCGAGAGTACGCTTGAAAGGGACGCCTGTATCGATCCCTCGAAAATAGATCAAACGATCGTTCTGATCGCTTAGTTGTTAGAACGGCGAAAAAATTGTGGCGAAAAAATAGAACGAATAAAACGGAAGGCCAAACGTAGCCGAAAGGATTGTTTTTTCGAAGATAGAAACTTATAGAGAATGTTCATTGATAGCTGAAGGAAAACTTATCGATCAATTGAGGACTATAACAAATGGAAGATAGTAAATGATTAATAAAAAATGTATCATCGCCGTTGTTTACTGCGCATTTGATAATTCAATTAAATGTTTCTCTCTGATACTGTGAATTATGCGGACGCGATTATTTTCCATCGTTTCCCTTAGCGAATGATAAAATGAGGGATATAAGTGGCGAAGAAATCGTTCCAAGGATTAAGGGGATCTTTTAACGGAAGAAGCGATGAGAAGGACGATGTAACTAACGTTCTTTCATCGTCGTGAGCTATTATTATAGCATCAGGAACAGTACTCCGTTGGTAGGAAACACGAAAGGGAAGTAATCCTATAGAATTAGGAACTTTGTAGAAAATATGCAATTAAACTGTTTTGAAAGGACGCGAAGATGGATTACTAAACCGAAGAGGGAAAAAAATTATTAAAGAACGTGTACTTTTATTGTATAATAATACCCAATAAATTGAGCATTGTTTCTCGCGTAAAACTTACTTCAACCCGAAACGTTCCATAATTGGAACAATTCGATCACATTCAACCGTTCCGTACCAACACGACTTCAATTAATCAATTTCTCAGACGAAAAAGTTCCGCCCAATTTTTCTTCAGCGCAACCCCAAAAAATGAAGTATTAAATTTCCGCGTATCACACTTGAACGTATCACAAATATTGCTCGCAGCAGAAACTGTACCAGGGATCGCGGGGGCTGCTTTTATTAAACTTGCATGCTTGGATGCAGCCTATTTCGCGGTGGCAGTCACTGTTTGAAGATGTCTACCTCTTCATACTGTCTCATAATACGCAGTAGATTACTTTAATGTCGTGTACAGTTTCAATTTCCTCTGGTAACGGGCTCGTGGCTAACAATAAGTCTCAATGGAAAGGGATGTTTTATTTAATTCCAGGTCATGGAAACGCCCACGCGTGGGTTCGTGGTTGAAAAAATTCTTGTTTCTTTTTTACGACTGTTCTTCTGTGCACCGAACACGATATGTTACAGTGCTGAGTTTTTATGGAGAGACTACGGAAAATGAAGTAATATAGGGTATCGTGAAGCAAGATTGGATAACGGAGTGAAAGTGTATACGCTTTAAAGGTAAAGTGCAGCAAACGTTGTTAGGGAGCGTATAAGTAAACAATATTTTAGCCAGGCTTTCCCCAGGAGGTACTACTTTACGATTTATCATAATCAGAGCCCGGTATGAACGCATAATTATTATTAATGGGAATTTTTATAGCGAATCCACGGTGTAATTTTAGTGAACGCGTTGTTAGCAAACAAAACAAAAGAATAAATTGCGATACTTAGCACAACTTCTCTTGCATATTTATGTTTGCAATTGAACCATCATTTATACAGATTCATCAATAGTTCGTATAACAATGATAATTTTCAAATTTTCTATGTAGTAAAACAGGAATTAAATACATGTATTTAACAATGATAATTTATAATGACGATGACATTAACTCTGTGCTTTACAAACCTTTAATTAAACGATAAATCCTCAAACCTCCTTTACCTATCATCGTCCGATTGATCATATCTGAAGAAGTATTTAAATACACGTGCAAGTATCCTATTCGCAACCCCTATCGCAAAACGATTGTCATTTCCCATCTCTAGTGTTGATCGACCTTCATCGTCCATTGTTTCATTAAAATGCGTGAACAAGAGTCGCAGGAAAAGGATGAAAAGAATGGTAATCGGTGTTTGAAAGAGATTGCCGCAGAACTGCAGAAACCAATCGAGTATTAAACAAGCGCGTACCATCGACTGAATAATACTACCCCCCTTCTTTTCCCTCCTGAGCAGAAGGGGATAATTCTGTTTGTCGTTCGTTGCTCATCCTTACGGGTATTCAAGTTGCCACGCTTCTGAACTGCAATGTCCACCCGCCGCATTGGTCGTATTATCGTCGCGGATATGTGTCACAGGGAGCAGGGTAAACAGTGCACGCGCGTTTAGTGGCCGATAAAGAGTATGCGTCACTTTTTCTAGGTTGCACGTGACGTTTCGGGCACAATGCGGCTCGCAAACGCAAAGTAAATCGTTTGCACGGTGCACGGATCTTGGCGCAAACTTAGCACAATGTGAACTCAGCCTCTACGATCAACAACGTTCCGCTCCTTTCAAGCGGGGCTGTTTTATGAGCGGCGTGGAAAAAATCTACACCCGGCTGATTCTGATCTCGGCATTTCCGTGCGAACGTACGCTGCCCGGTAAAAGTTGAGGGCATACTATGCGGACGTTTGTGTTGCTTAAGATGATTTTCGCCCGTCGAATTGGCAGTCGCGGAGCAAAATAGAATTTTCGTTGGAAAGAGAAGATTGGTTTGGATTAATTGTTTGGATAACTCTTTTCTTGTTAGCGTGATTTTAATAGTAATTTTGTTGGAGGTAGAATGGTCATGAAGAAAGTCCATGGAATTCGGTCAAATATTATTATGATGATTAATTATTGCAACTTTGTTCTTCGGATTCTTTGTACGAGTGATAACATAAATATATGGACGACTGAATGGCTCGATTCCCTTGAATGAAAACGAAAAGGGGTTTGCTTGTAATTGCTGAGATTAAGTGAAACGCTTAAGCCGGCCAAATTCGCCGAGATTCGAAATCTCCAGTAATAATCATCTTATTTGAAATTTAATGTATATCGGGTTGGTATATAAGAAATACTGTTATCCCGTTTCCAAATTGTAAACCATGCTAAAGGATCGAAATTTGAGGTAGTATACGCGCAATGAATATTAATTAATACTATTACTAGGATCTCGTTGCTTGACCTCGTAGAATAATGATCGTAAGTTTAAACGGACAGAATGATTTCTCAATTTGGTAATAAATTAATCACTCAGGAAAAAAGACGAAATATTTGAAACCGCGCATAAACAATCTCGCAAGACATTAAAAAAATTATATTTATAAATATCTTAAGAATTCAATAAATACCAACAATTCTGACTTTCGATTAGCTCCTTCTTGTTGCTTCGGTTGCAAACAAACTTTACACAGTTACGCAGCATATTTGAGACCACTGCATAATAGATTGAAACACCGTTCGAAACAATCGTGCAAAGTGTTTCGATTTAATACAACAGGTGCAAAATTGCACAACGCGATTAAATATACATATTATCAAATATAGCTGTTCATTTCGAGGGCGTTCGCTGCATGCGCACGTAATTTAGCGTATTGTTGTATACACGATAAGCCGCCTTTGACCGTTGGCCGACAGAGCAAACAGATTATTAACTTTAACAATAGATAACCACACTTCGCATAATTCCAATAGTATCCGAACGCAACGTTTCGGTGTTCATGTTATCGGACGAAAATTTCTCGTTATACGTACACACATACATACATAACTATAGGCGAAGGGGATGAAGGGAGAACGAGGGTTTACTCATTCATCTTTCTTTCGACGCGAACAGTTTCTATGCATACCGTGAAACGGGGTAAACGTCATGCAAGAACGCGTTGCATTTCCGTGCACTCAACCGCATACTGTATTAATTTTTTATTCAATTCTCTATAATATACAAACCATGAATATTCAATACAACGAACGCGGCCGGTTATCGCGGTGCATTTATTGTATATCTTATTCCGTTAGGATCGTGCCGAACGAAAACAACGAACGGCACTGCGGATGGCGGATTAATTTGTTCAACGATTATTCATTTGTTAATCGCAACGACACTTTTCCACCCCTCGATAATCGCCGAACTATCGGCTCGTGAACATTTATGTCGCTCCACTTTCTTTACTTGGTTAATAGACGGAACGATAATGCGACACCGTTGAAAAAGTAATATGTCAAGGGAGATTCGAGCGAGAAGCGAAAAGTTTGTTCGCGAAAGAATGAACGAACGAGCTTGAATTAATTATAACTTTGCCGGGCAAGTAGTATAACGCCGTATCTGATCGGACAGCGCTGGCAACGCCACGTTTGACCGTGCAAGTAGAATGGGACGGCTACGGTCGGCCGCGAGGATAAAAAGGTACAGTATGAAGGTAATAAAAGGACGTAGCAGTGAGGGTAACACCGAAAACACCTATAATTTACGCAGTAAACATCATCGAACCACCTGTTACAAGTGCCGCCACATAATTTTCAGTTGTATACATATACTTATAATAAAAGATTGAACGAAATGAAAAATAAGAAATGTGAAAGAGAAGATTTCTTGGAAGCGTTTAAAGATTTCATTAACTTTATCGGGCCGGTAATATACGGCGCGACATTTTGTTTTTTAAGGCTTGTATTTATAACGACTCAACAGGCATTTTATTAAAAGATACTCGGGCATGGAAATTGTGAAAGTACACGAACGGAAAGTATTTGTTTCTCCGTTCGTTTCATACTTTGCACCTAAGTAGCCGTAATATTTTATGATAGAAAGAAAAAGAATATTTGCGCTTCTAAATTTAATCAACAATTTCATTCGGTTCTGACAGAAATGTTTAAATTAAACTTTTTGAACGGGTTATACTCTTCATTGAAATGAATGGTGGAAATGTTTTGAAAAATGAATTTTCTTCCCTCGGGGATTAAAATTTTCGTGGTTTAAATGGAAAGTTATCGTTAACCAAATCGGCTGAGCTTTGTCGATGCGACGCGACGGTGCGCCGAAAGCAAACCGACTGTAAATTAAACGATTAATTAACTAACGCTACTCGAACAGATTCAACACCCAAACGTATATAAGCCTGTAATTTCCCCCGAAAACGTTCCAATTCAGTTGAAGCGCCTTTCGAACGTGATCCGCTTGTAAAATATTAATTCAAAGTTAAACTCGGACGCCTTTGAATTTACAGTATTAAACAGACCAGACAGCGTGGATAATTTATTTTTGGCCTAGACAGCCACATACGCCTTCGATTTAACGGTAGGCCAACGATATGTACATACATATATCCATACATGTCCGTTGAACTTTGCAAACAGCGACGACCACCGTATTTTCTATTTGTTGAACAGGAATGTAGGTAAGTTATTTTTGCCAAGTACGATTTTGCGTGTGGTGCAGCAATAATAAGAATGGCTGTAACGATATCAATATGACTTTGTCGCACGGTATAAGTACATGCATATAAACAAGGTAAACAGTAGATACTCTAGATAATCCACAATATTAATAATAATAATAACGATATAGCTTTGTAGCACGACGTATGCAAGTGCATGGTTGAAACAAATAAGGATAAAAAGGTTTCGCAGTTTGATCAAAGGTTGATTCAATTGGACATAATTATAGCGATACGTTATTTTGACTTCCACATATTGGTATTGTATAATTAATTATTTCTCGTGCAGTTCACGCCATTCTGCATCTTTTTAGGTATATTGGCGAATTCTGTTATTATTACTACTCGTGTTATTTCATGTTTTGCAATAACTTGTTGCTGTCATTATTGTTGTCGCTGTTGTTATTATTTCTACTATTATTGCAGAATGCTCGTCACACGCATTTTGCTTCAATGCTCACATAATCGGTCTCGATCAAGATAGGACGTTTGTTACATGTCATAAATAAAACTAATAGTCATAAAAGAACTTGCAAGCATAGAAATAGAGAATATTTGAATAGAAAAGCAATATCGATTGTGCGCGTCTCAATACATAAAAAAGAAAAA
Source organism: Nomada fucata (assembly GCA_948146005.1). Lineage (NCBI taxonomy): Eukaryota > Metazoa > Arthropoda > Insecta > Hymenoptera > Apidae > Nomada > Nomada fucata. The sequence goes on along the minus strand of OX411275.1, from coordinate 6,407,020 downwards.
CTTTCCCGAACAACAGAAAACAAGAATCTTACGGGAAACCGGGACGTAGCTTAAACACGCGATCATCTATCAAGATATCACGGAATAGTTAAATGCATTAGACCAATGAATTACTTTTTCATGTACAATATTCGTGCATGGATATCATTAAAAATAGTTTCTCGTACAGGTATTATTATACGCACAGAGTTACACTTATTTTGAACACGCTACGTAAATTGCTGTACACAGAAATTCGAGGAACAGTGGCGAAGGGAAATAACAAATTTACTCGTGTACGATGAAGTATAAAGTCATTGGTGGACTTAACGACGAGATAAGTTTTCGGCGCAATCTTTTTCCGATAGAAGCGTAAATAAGTGAAAATAAAATGACGGTAATAGAAAATCAATAGTGGTGCCGAGATTAAAGTCACAAATTTTTCAACATACTAAACTTCCGCTTATAGCGAGAATAAAAATGAAACTTTGAGGCCGAAAATATATGCCTGAATCATGTGCACGACAACTGACTATTCGGAGGCTGAATGTTGAAATGACATGTATCAACTAAACGAGGCTAAAAGAAAATATAAATCGATATAACAAATTTTAAAGCAATTTTGGAGTGTTAAAAATGTCACGCTAAGCCTGTTAAATTCTACGAACAAAATAAATACAATCGGATATCCCAAGCATCACTATGCTCAACAACGTTTAAAATTAAAAACCGAACTGTAGTGATAAAAACAAGACGTTAAACCATAAAAGTTTCGCGTAAAATAAAATCGATGTAAAACACAATGGTACACTATAAACTCTATTGTTAAAATATATTCAATATGAGAGGTATTCCGAATTAAATGCCAGTCATACTCTCGCGATAAATTCTACAGGTTACACCAGCAAAATCTCCGAGCAATAGTATTTTGTTGCGATGAAAAAGAAGTATCAGTTTGTAGATTATCGTTCCTCGAGGTAACAGGTTCAACTATTATGACTGGGCAATTGCTTAAAGACTGTATAATTGAAAGGCAGGTAGGGGACGGTGTGCGTTAATTGCATGAAACTCACCTCCATGTTTGCGCCGCCTATCTCCCATTCTTTAAACGGCGGTGTCCTATCCTTTATGTATTGCAATATCTTCTTCTCATCCTTCATGAACTCGATTTTATGCAAAAGGTCATCTGAGACACTATGATTGCAATGCAAAGTAGCTGTACTGCCGTACGTTACGTAGTACGGTGCTATCAATCGTACATGCACCGTGGAAGTTGCATCTGAAAATCATAGACAATGATATCTTATTTAATAGGAAACGTATTTTCGAAATAGGTAAGGAAAGTTAAAAGGAAAGAGGGAAACAGAAAAGGAAGGAATTTAATCTGATAAGTGTTTCTTAATTTTCCCTGTGAAATATACGTTGTCGAATTTGTAAAACGTTCGACAAGTAAATATTGCTTTGTAACACCTTGAATGGTCATTAGCACAATTTGTTCTTCGAAAATATATATCTTTCTGCAAAGAAACGTTAACTTTTCTTTTTAATAAAACTGCGCATACATATCATTATAATACGCCGTTTAATTTTCGTCGTTGAACTAAAATAACGTGATATCATACTTTTATTTATGCAATTTTTCCCGCACGAAAACATTAGCTTTACTTCTTCGGTTTTTGGTGAACCCGGCTCGAGTGTAACACGTAAAAATGTAAAACGGTATAAAAATATTTTTCGTTCCACGAATTGCGAAACATATTTCCGGAAAATAGAAAATCTCAACAACCGGTTATTCGGAGCGAAAATACGAAATAAATCCTAAATATAAAATCACGATGCACCGTATTTTGCGAGAATAAAATAAATGATATGATAGAATAATATGCTATTAACAGTAGCGCCACCGCTGTTGTGTTTGGGTAATAATTAATTTAACGAATCTCAGATGCCTCATTATTCGCGGTTACAAATGATATACACAGTCGCGGTTTAACGCAGAACGGAAATCGCATAATGTAATGCGCGAAATTTGCCTCGTTACGATTGGACACATGCAACCTGCGCAACATCAACGGCGACAAATATCGTTAATTAATTTATGTTCAAAATAACGAGCTCCGAAGCTCTAGTCGGTCAATGGCGTGAAACTTTAAACGTCGTACGCAAACATCAGCTACGTTCGATGAAGCAGATCCCATCTCTCGGTTCGAGGGTTTATTTAAATAACGATTTAAACAACCACGGTAACAAGAAATATTTCGAATGAGGTTGCAATAAAATATCGAATAGTGAGTGTACAGGGTTAGGATAATACCGTAGTAAAAAGTAACGGATAAATTGTGTAAATGGTTAAGAGTTTGCCTTTCATATTTGGTGTATATATGTACATATATGAATGAAGTATCACCGAAACGGATATTAATTTATAGACAGACAATAACCGCTACGTATTAAAATAAAATATATATTCCCAAGGAAAAATAAGAGCAAATATTAAAATTAAAATTTAATCTCCGATAGAAAAGCCAACGGACGTGTGGCAAAACATTATATTCGTAACTGTTAATTGTTGTAACGCACTGTAATAATTTTGTATCTGTCAATTCGGTATATATAATAATACTCAAACCAAAAATAATGATTAATAATCAACAAAGTAATAATCAACATTAATAAAAAACAAAAAAAATTTTCGACAAAGAAAAACTGCCACGTATTGAATTGAAAATATATTGTTTCCAAGGGGAACTAGTAGCAAATAGTAAAATTAAAATTGTATCTCTGATAAACAGGCAAATGTATAGTAAATCATTATTTTCGTTATTGTTAATCATTGTAATATATCCCAATACTTAAACTAGATGTAAAACTTAATATCTAAGCACGTAACCCTTTCAAAATCAAGTACCATGTCGAACATTAAAAAATCCTACGCATCTCTATAAATTATTCATTAAAAATCCACCCCGTAGCCGAATCAATGCATTTTTCCCGGTACAGCACGAAACACATTGGACAATGTAATTTACACGTACAATAATTAAGTAAACACTTGATCCCGACGAGTCAACGTAACAAGTCGAGCAACAATTACCGGGCAACATCATCGAGCAATCATTCATAACCGGTTGATCGACGCAATCTAACGTGTCGGAAGGGATGTGACTATTAATTCGAGGGTTCTTCGACGAAATTTAGGTCGTCGAAGGAGCAGTTCAACCAACGTCAACTTTCTCCGCGTTTAATTCGATTACGATCCTTTAAACTATCTCGAATTCTAATCGCGCGTAAACGATATTCCGAACAGTGAATGATTCATTCGACGAGAGAAAAGTAATCGTGTACGATGAAACGATCCACCGACGAAAATACGACGGGGTTAATGAAACTGTACGGAAGAATGGAGAGGTTTCGGTTGACTATAACTACTTGTGGCAGAACCCTGTTGCTGGGAGGTGTTACTGTATCGATCACTGAAAGCGCGTGTTACTAACACGCGCGCAAGATATTCCAGGGGCTTTCAAGACGTTATGAAAGCAACGTATTCGACGACAAACGAAAAGAAAAGAAGGAAGAAATAAAACCGTATCGTCTGTCAATCGTCGGCACAGCGTGTGTACGCTGGAAATTTTTTAATCGGTTTTTCACTCGCGTCAGAACGTTTTCGAGTACCGTTCGTTTCACGAGCGGAATTCAGCAGGGGTGACGTATGTGTGTGAAATGAAAGGGAAAGAAAAAAGGAAGCGAGTAAATGGCCGAGACAGGAGCGGTTTTCACGGCTCCGTTGACTGTGCATCTTAAAAATTCCATCAGGGTTCGGATGGTCGTTGAAAACTGGCGTGACGTAACGAGGAGCGGTAATAGGTTTTACGTGGTACGCTGTATGGTAATGATGTAACCGAAGGGTGGTTGTATTATTTTTGTCGAAACAATGAAATGTAAGATAATTGTTGTATACACTGGTCGCGAGTATTAAGACATAATAAATGTTTAGAATTATTTCGATTGTAAATTGTTCTTTTCTTGTGTGTCTAAGCGGTAAGATTAGGTTGAATTAAGTGCGCATTAATATCTGGTAAGATAGCTCGTTTAAATGTCTAAGAATATGTTGGTATAATTGAACGGATAGACAAATGTCAAGTGACTTCCATTTATAACGCGCTGCACTGGAATTCGACTTGCACAGATATGTGTGTCACGGGTAGAAATTTGTGATCAATATGACGATTTTATGAAATGCGAATAGAAATATCATACGCAAGATGCGTAACCGTGACGAGGGTAGGTTTAAAAATACCGCGAAAAATGTAAACACGTTTGTCCATTCGGTACTTCGCTGGAACCGCCTAATTAGATTAATATGCAATCGATTAGCAGCACGCTTTCAGATTAAGAGAACTTGTAAGGCCACGATTCGTTAACTTGATTGTAATTTGCTTCCTCCTTATTCTGATAATACGTGCGGATTATTAAATTTGCAATATACTTTATATAAATGACATCGCAGGTTGTTGAGTATTTCACTAAACACAATCATCCATTCTTCTATTCAGAATGAAATAATGTAATGTTAAAACAACCCCTGTCATTTTAACTCCGAAAAATCAAACTTTGAACAAGTTACTGTTTCGTTGAAAATCGGTGGTTAAATTTGTGAAAATCAAATAGATTTTAATAGCTGCTAATCACATTTATGGTCCGAATAATATGACATATAAAATTTCGTTGGAAAAACAAACGATTATTTCCACTGTCCGGGAACAGAATGAACTGGCCGGGTGGGTGTTTACGATTGCGTGCAACTTACATGAAAATAATTGTAAAATATATACGAGTACGAATTTCCCCCAGTGTGCTGATTGACGAGACATTGTTGTACGAATTCGTTCGCGTCTTTTCTATGCAAAGTATTACTGTCTCTACGTAATTTAATACGAAAAAAACGTGCTTCTAGTTTGTACAGTGGTGTGCCTTTAAACTACACAACTTCGAGCCGAGTCGGCGCTACAACTGACCAAGCTTTTCGATCGTTCGACCAACTCCCATGGAATGTAACATATAGAGCGGAGACTCGCTATCGTTTCTGTTATCGAACAATCTTTGAAGTTGGATTCGTAAATGGATTTAGCATAAGATAAGCGATGTAAAACGACACTCAAAAAGGATACTGTTAGAATCTAATGGATTTTTTTAGTTAGATCACCGACTAGATATAAGAATAGACTAATCAGACAATGTATTTTTTCGGCCTGAATTCCCGGTGATTTGAGAAATCCGAACCATTTCTGTCACTCACAACGTTACCAACAGATTATAGAAAACGATCATAGCGCTGTCATATTAGCAATAGAAATTAAATAATTTTAAACATATGTCTTTGTTCTTTGCTGCAATTATCATAAGTTAGAAATCTAAGCTACTTTCCACTGGGTGTTAACCATATTCTATGCACGATTGTTTTGTTATAAAGAGTTAAACAATTTAAATAATATTTACGTGAAACAGGAGAAAGTGACAACAACGAAATAATTGCAGTCGAGTAGCTTAATCTTTTTCCTTTCATTTGACATCTCATGGACTCAAAAATAACCATCAGGAACTGAGACATAAAATTTATAATTAACATCAAAATTAATAAGGTGTCGGTAACATTGTCAGCGATTTGGAAATGATACCACCAGAGCTCCACTGTTGCGTAAAAATGTACGTGGCGTCATCTCGCGTTTGCGGCCTTTTTCGCAGTTTGCCGCGTCTTGAAAACCGAATTTCCGGATTACATCGTTAATTTAAACAATGCGTTTTTCTCGGCTTCTAGTGCGTAGTTTTTTACCGGACTGGTCTTAAATTAATGTTACGAACCCAAGGTATCATCGCCAATAGTTTAAAGAATATGGAATTTGTGGTTGAAAAGTTGTTAAGAATTAAAAAATCGGCGAAAATGCATCCCGGGTCGTTTCAATTATCTCGACTTCTGGAGGCACTAGATTAATGATCGAGTGCTTAAAATGAAGGTAAAGCATGCTGCTACTCGGCAGTATACGATTTACATATGGCCCATGCGCTGTTTAATTTTTATGAACAATACAAGAATTCGTTTGGGCTTTAGATTCTAGCGGATTGTGCCAGAATTTGACGCCAATCTGCTATCCATTTATAGACAGATTGCTGACTGGGAAGTAACAAAGCTACGAAAGCTGTGCACAACTCCTGTCCTCAACACTACTTCAGTAAACAATGGTGTTTCGACCGAACACCGCTTATGAACAGACTGAAAAATAATAAAACTATCAGTATTCATTTCTTTTTTATAAAGTTTTAAATATATTTTTGCCGCCAGAGTTTCATATTTTTTCTAACACTTTTAGTTTGAATTGGTAATGCACGCATACGATGCAAGTTGTATCGTAATATGACATTTGTTACACAATTGGATACCTCTGCATATACTTTGATTAATGACTTATTATCATTTATTTTTTGTACAAGACATATTCTGTTATTACGTGGCAAGGCGTAGAAAATGTATCTAAATGAACGATAGGTGTATAGTAATGTCGTTCATGTAGTCCATTTACGTGATCGTTTGTCGTACGCCTAAAGTGAAAACATTTAGCATGCAATACGTATGAATTGCATAGGTGATATTGAAACAAAAATAGAAATGAACGGACATGAAGAAGATGATTTAGACGATTTGAATTCAACTGTTTATACCTTTCCACCGAATGTTCAGAATGTGATCGAACAGGTTAAGTATACAGTGAAGCTGTCAAAAATATGTTTATAATGCTGTCACTTATCCTCCAGAAGTAGTTAACATTTCCTCATAGGCTGATTCATTTATTTTGCCTCTTATCTAATTTTTATAAGTTTCCTATCGATCGATATAAAGCTTAATAGATAATAACTGCCATATCATAATCAATTCAATAAATGAGATAAATCTGCTTTCTTTGCTATTCATGTTTTCTTAAATCGATTTTAACAATTCCTTCGTGTTAAATGAAACATTAACGAATTGTTCGATTACCAGGTTTTACCCAGTACAGATCCGTTGGACCAACCAAACTTCAATGTGGTAGACTATATAAATTCACTGTTCCCAACAGAACAGTCTCTCTCGAATATAGACGATGTCGTAAATAATATGGGATCAAAGATACGTACCATTGACAAAGAAATTCGTTCAGTGGTACGTGGACAGACTAATGTAGGTCAAGATGGGAGAGCAGCATTAGAAGATGCCCAGAAAGTGATAAAACAATTATTCGTACATATCAAAGACATAAAAGATAAAGCAGAACAATCCGAAGAAGTAGTGAAAGAAATAACGAGAGATATTAAACAACTGGATTTTGCTAAAAGAAATCTCACTGCTTCAATAACAGCATTAAATCATTTACGTATGCTTGTCGAAGGTGTAGATACTTTGAAGTAATGTTTTCATAATTTTTCTAAACGTCGCATTTAATAAAAACTGGCAAACATTTTCTTACAATATTATGTTTTATTTCATTTTAGGGTATTAACCCAAAAGAAGCAATACGGAGAAATTGTTTTACCATTGCAAGCTGTTATGGAAGTAATGCAACATTTTAATAGCTACATGGATATACCTCAAGTAAAACAGTTGTCGGATGAAGTATGCAATATATGAGTTCTTTGAATAGCAGTAGTATTATGGGCAAGGTTTTCATTAATATTTTGATCTACAGGTACGTCAAATTCATGTTGAATTAGCCCAACAAATCACAGCAGATTTCAAGCAAGCATTTTCTGGTCAAAATCCTAAATATTTTAATCAACTCACAGAAGGGTGTTTAGTGCTATCTGTTTTAGATCCCAAGGTTAAGTATGTAATTTTATTTAAAATATTCAAGCAACCTTTTTGTTACACAATTAACATTATATAGCTCGTCTTTCTGTTCTTTTTAAGGAAAGATCTACTCACATGGTTCGTAGGTATTCAATTACAAGAATACGCACATTTATTTGATGAAAATCAAGATTTTGCATGGTTGGACAAGATAGATCGACGATACGCATGGATAAAAAAGCATCTGCTTGATTTCGAATCAAAATTTGGTACAATCTTTCCTCAAGACTGGGAAATCTCAGAACGCATTGCTGTGCAATTTTGTCACGTAACCCGCGAAGATCTTACAAAGTTTATGTATAAAAGACGATCTGAAATAGATGTAAAATTATTACTTTATGCAATTCAAAGGACTAGCAATTTCGAATCTTTACTAGCAAAAAGATTTAGCGGAATTACTTTGGAGAATGTGGATCCAACAAATAAAAAGATTCCTACTAATACAGATACGACTGATAAAGTTCCAGGCAATCCCTTTGAAGAAAATGAGCAGGTATCTTATTTTTGAAAGTATAATGTTGAAATATTTCATGCCCTGCGTTTAAACACTATGTTATGTGTTAGGTACAAAATGAAAAGTCAAAGCCATCACCATTTTCTAATCTAATAGGAAGATGTTTTGAGCCATACTTAAACATTTATATCGAGAGTCTAGATAGAAATCTGGCAGATCTAATGGACAAATTTGTAACCGACTCAAAAACACAACCGCCCGGAGCTAAAGATTGCGATGGCATTGAAGGTCCCAGCAGCGTTTTGTCATCGTGTGCTGATTTGTTTGTATTTTATAAAAAGTGTATGCTGCAATGTACGCAACTTAGCACAGGCTTGATTATGTTGAGTCTAGCCGAAACTTTTCAAAAGTACCTACGTGAATATGCCCTTAAAATATTGCAAAACAATTTGCCTAAGTAAGTAATGTGTTCCTTACATTAATACGAGGTAATATTATTGATGATTCTTAATCATTAGAATTGTTACAGAATTGGTGGTGGTGCGGGAATTGCTACAAGCATGAGTAGTATAACACGTGACTTTCGAGATCTATCGACATCTGGCTTTATACAAAATTTTCAGAGTTTTTTGAAGGAAGGTGAAAATACTAGATTCAACAAAGAAGAGCAGTCACGTATATGCTGGTAAAGATTTGCTAACCAATAGCACTTTATTACGGCCTAGTTTAAAAGAAATAACGTTAAATTACATTTCAGTATACTAACGACCGCTGAATATTGTCTAGAAACAACGCAACAACTGGAAGAAAAGCTTCGAGAAAAGACAGATAAATATTATGCTGAAAAAATTAACTTATCTCAGGAACAAGATATTTTTCACAAGTACGTGCTGCGTATATATCCCTTTTACCATACCTTTGAACATTTATATATCTTAGTTTTTTGTCAGAACTGCGTTATTTATGATCCGTTTTTTCATTTTCAAGCGTTATATCGAATTGCATACAACTGCTCGTTCAAGATTTGGAATCTGCATGCGAATCAGCGTTAACTGCAATGACAAAGGTGTTTATACAATTTCATATTTGCTATACTTGATCCTTTGCAAAAGGAAGTAATCATGGCCTAAAATAAATTATTTTAGGTTCAATGGAGTGCGATAGAAGTTGTTGGGGACCAGAGTAATTATGTTAATACTATCGTGGCACATCTTCGTCAAACAATACCTACTATCAGAGATAGATTGTCTTCGTGCAGAAAGTACTTCACACAACTCTGCGTTAAGTTTGCAAGGTAATAAAACAATTAATAAACGATAGAATATATTATATAATGTTGTAAAAAATGTAATCATAATTTTTTTTCTTGTATAGTTCTTTTATAGTTAAATTAGTGCAGCAGCTGTATAAATGCAAACCATTAAATACTGTGGGTGCCGAACAATTACTACTGGATGTACACATGCTAAAAACTGCCCTTTTAGATCTTCCATCAACAGGATACCAAGTTCAGCGAAAAGCACCAGCAACCTACACTAAAGTAAATTACGTTGAACTGTATATTTTCATATCAGATCGCACTAATAATAATAATAATAATAATAATAATAATAATAATTCAACGATTCTTTTTTAATTACAAACAGGTAGTAGTGAAAGGTATGGCCAGTGCCGAAATGATCCTCAAAATCGTAATGTCACCCATAGAATCTCCAAAGGATTTCGTAAAGCAATGTAGAATACGTCTTCCTGATTTACAGGCACCAGAATTTCAAAAAATTTTAGACATGAAGGTTGCAATTTTTGTTATAAACACTTAGATTAATTCGTTTTTTATTTTTTGTACTAAAGTTTTAATTTATAGGGCCTGAAGAAAACAGAACAAGTTTCATTACTGGAACAATTTAAACAGCCTGAAAATATAGATATTCCACATGATGTTAGGAATAATGTAATTCAAGATAGTCCAGAACACGAAGCGGGACGAATAAAAAGATTGGAAAAATTAATTAAAAAACGAATATGAATATGTTTTATAATGCAACTGAAATTGTAACTGTACAGGGCGATCCACTCGTTAGTGGACACAAAACTACCGTCAAATAGGCTGCAACAACTCAGTGTCGGTACATGTGATCAGCATACCTCGCTTCACGTTAACAAAAGCTAAATTGTCTCTGCGACAGATGATGTATGCCGTCGCAGCGGGAGTGTTCAGCAGCAGTCTTTGTGTCCACTAAGGAACGGATCACCCCTGTAGAAACTCGAATGAAATATACAGTAATGTCCAGGTATACGACCAGTATTCTGTTCGCGTATATGATTGCAAGGTATCCCCCAACAATTCCTGGAACCGCTGGCTCGAGGCAAGCCTTCTATTCTGCCGCATTTCCACTTCTTCATGTATACACGGCAAAGTGAGCCAAAATCAGAAAAACGCCGATTAAACCTCGGAAAAACACGTTCTCGTACGGTGGCCATATATCTGAACGCTACTGTAGTTATAGCCATATAAAAATTGAATATTAAAAAGCAACAGCATTCTTTTCCTTTATCATAATGAAGTAAAAATTGGTTTTTATAGTGTATTTTATGATTAATCGTAGTTTTACAAAATAATTAATAACTTAATTAAAGGACGTGTGTCATTTAGAACAATACGAAAGGTTTGGTTTTCAATTTTATTGTTATATGTAGTAAACAATTTTCAATTAGCAGGATGGATGTTAACCCTGCTTTTGTGCAAGTTCCTTTGCTTTCGCTTTCTCTAACTTAGCTATCCTAGCAGCAGATTTACTACCCAAAAGGCCACCGCCCCAGTGGCGACGAATTTCGTCGTATCTGTCGTTGAAGTTTGTCTTGATAGCTTCAACGAGTTTAGAGAAGTTAGCTCTATCACCAGAATCCACCTGATATAAAGAAAAGAAAAAAACCCTGTTATAATACAGATTACAGAAACTATGATAGAAGAAAAATAAAAAGTAATACAATTCTATCAGATACATATTTTTGATTATATCATGAATATTATCATTGGATTGGCTCTATGTTTGTTCATCATTTTACAAATTATAAATTACAATTCAGTACATGGAAATATTTTATAAGAATGCATACCTGCGTCAAGGCTACTGTAGTGCAAGTCTTGCGCCTGACAAGACGTCCCAAACGAGCTTTACCTTTTATAATACAGTAAGGTACACCCATTTTACGACAAAGGGCTGGTAGGAAGAGAACAACCTGCAATAAAAGTAATGTACTTATAAACAATAACGACATGCTAGTTTCACATAATATTATGGATGTATTTCACTCAGTGTCATGTATCATCCTCCGAATAAAATTGATTGTATCAAGAGTATTCTCAGGTGAAGAAATTCAAGCATCATTGTGATAAAACAATTACACGTTAGATTTGTTAGTATAAGAAATGGATATGCACCTCAATTGGGTCTACATCGTGAGCAATCACAACAAGTTGCGCTTTCTTCTGTTCAACAAGCGTGGTTACAGTATTCGTTCCACTACGCAATACATTGGGCTTTTTGGTTGGCGTATCTTCTTTCTTTGCTACCTTTTGTTCAGCTCTAGCTTTTAACCTCATTTTTTTCATGGCAGCTGATTCAGGCCTGTATTTCTCCAGCACTTTGAACAATTGCGTGGCTGTAACAAAAAAACAATATTCAATATTAATTATTTAAACTGAACAATTTTTTAATTTTATTGAACGCTGTTCTTAGCTAAAGCTGCATAATTTACCTGTTTGTTTATCTAATGTTTGTGTGAACTGGTTGATTGGTGGTGGTACTTTCAACCTCTTCTGCAACACCGCCCTTTGACGTTGAATACGAATGTACTTGGGCCATTTCACAAAACGGCTGAGATCACGAGCAGGTTGAATGTCCTGTCCTATACAATAAGTTTTGTTGTTACTAATAGAGTGAATAAATGACAGTTGAATTGCATATACTGAATATTGATAACTTACCGATGCCAAAGTTACGGGTGCGCTTTTCGAATAGGGGATTGGTTTTCTTCTTGGGTTCAACCTTTTTGACTGCCAGTGGGGCAGCTGCCACCTTCTTTCCTACCTTCTTCTTCGGCTAAAGTATTTATAAAAATGTAACGCCGCTTAATATACATGTTATGGTACATTTGCCACCGCTACATTGAAAACAATATAAATATGTTCAAAACGTTATGGTTAACCTCAACGAACAAAAATATTAGCACATTCGACAAACGCTAAATATTTATGTCTCTCCAATTTTAATACATCACATTGGTTAGAATATTTTATAAAAGTAATAGTTAGTTAAATATTGCGACGAAATATGTAGAAGTGAAACATATTTATAACGTTATAGTATCTACAAAACATGCCGAGATCGAGTCATCGGGATTCACAACAATAAACAACGTGTATGAGAAATATTGTTTCGATTTGACGATAAAGTAGATTTACCTTCTTTTGCACCATTGTTTTAACAGAAAATCTAACGGATGCTTTATATCACAATGGATATAAAAGTTTATACTTCGCTTAACACGACGCGAAGTACGATCGCCGAAAACGTAAAGAGAGATTCATACGCCAGCGCCACCACAGGCAACAACAGCGCCACTTGACAAATCGCATCCAAGAGTAGCGATGTCTAGAGAAGAAACATTGTGATTTATTTTTTTCTTACTTTATCATCCATTTAAACAATTCTGTTTGATCGTTAGATATAATTATTTAAATATGAAAAATGATAAAATCAGTTTCGTACTTTACAATGTGCCTTAATCATTGCCTCATTTCACGACCAAACATGCTTGGGCAGTATGGAGTGCGCTTTATAATTTAAATAATTAAGGGTAAAAGGAAAGACGATGAATAATTGTATTGATAACGAATGATGCATTTATAGTTACAAAAAACACAGAGTGTATATCAGCCTAAGATGTGCTATCAACGTAAAGCAAGTTTATTTTACATAAAAGATAAAGAATTTGAAAATTATCGATTGTACTCACTGTGCAGAATAATAAAATACAGCTTAACAAATTATAATCATTCGCAAAAATAATTTCGTAATTTCTCTGGTGCAGTTGCTTCGCGAGTTTTGAACATGCAGCTGCAAGTTAAGTTTCTTCAAACTACGCATGCGTGGACCAACAGCAACGGGAATGTGGCAGAGACTGGGATCGCGCGTGCGACCTATGCGCCTCCGATTTAGACCATTCTGTGATGAGGGACGCGTAGTGCGTAAGTTGTGTTCGTGGTTCGTACGTATCGACGATCTGTATACGCTACGTTCTGTCATGAACTGTGATGTCTCGTATTCGAAAAACTTTCATTTATTAGTGTGCTCGTGACAGTAGGTGATTTGAGTGGTTAGTGATCTCCGACTTATCGTGTAAGTTCCTTCCGTCCTATCGTGGATACTGAGAAACGAGAAACATTTTCTGTTAGGGCGTACTTTAAGAAGCATTAGCCGCAGGTATATAACCGCACCAGATCCTGCACGGTCGTTTCGTACGATTTGAAACTATATTGGCATAAGTCTTTCGTTTATTCAACTCTCTCAAGTCTAGTAATAGGTCATATAGTACTCATCACATGCATCGAATGCTATAGCCTTCATACAGCATTCCATTGACGGTTATTGACAAAATGTTAATAAATACATCTCGGCTGATGTGCAATGTCGGTTTAAATTGTATTGAAACACAGTCACGCAGCGTTTTGATTTGCTTGTCGGTATTCTTTGTACATTATAAGCATCGTCTTACACGAACCGGATACATATAAAATAACTCGATTATGCAGATGAATTTTATTGTTTATTATAATGGTACATGGAAACTATATAAACGGCCATAAAGCTTGTTATACTTGAACAATAATCTCTACAATAATAGATATTATAGAACAATATTACAATTGTATTATAGAACAATAGAACAATAATGCAACTCGGAATACAGAATCGCAATTTATACTTCTCAATCGACGAAAACGTTATAATATAGTTTTTCCAGAGAACCACGATACATTTCTCTACAGATTAATAGTATCTTAATTTAGAAGACCTTGGTATATACACGTTTGAGGCTGATACAATAAAACGCGCCGACGATAAATAATTATTATATGCCAACCACAATTACAATTTCGCGTTTCAGATAACAACTACATTTCCCAAAAATCCATGTTTAACACATGTACGAGGAAAACCAAATGTCCGTCCAGTTTCGTGGAAACCCAACAGTGAAACAGAACATACAGTCACTGTCTGTCTAGTGCACGGAAAAATTGGGTCTTTAAAAAAGCGAAGAAAACCAAGCGTAAGAAAATTGTGTACAAAAGAAGGTACAACCACGGACCAATTGACATGACTATCAGAAAAATTTGTGGTATCGGTGCCGGATATGTGGGCGGTCCAACATGCAGCGTGATTGCTCTGAAATGCCCGGAAATTCAGGTGACCGTAGTGGATAAGAGCAAAGATAGAATTGCACAATGGAATTCGGAAAAGCTGCCGATTTATGAGCCTGGTCTCGACGAGGTTGTGCGCAAGTGTCGCGGGAAGAATTTATTTTTTTCAACAGACATGGAGACCGCCATACAGGAGGCTGATTTAATTTTCATCTCGGTTAATACGCCGACGAAAACGTTCGGCAATGGGAAAGGAAGGGCGGCAGATTTGAAATACGTTGAGAGCGCGGCGAGAATGATCGCGGAAATTGCTAGCGGGGACAAAATCGTCGTGGAAAAAAGTACGGTGCCAGTAAGAGCGGCGGAGAGCATAATGAATATTTTACGTGCCAATCACAAGCCAGGTGTCTCGTATCAGGTAATTATTTTTCGTAGAAATTATTATTATTATCAGGTATTGCAAACTGAAGGGAATAAAACGGAGGATGGCAATGCTTAAATATTTACAAACATTGCGAACGTAATGATTTCTGAAAGGATTGCACTTTTTATTGTGGTATACGTTTCATAGAAGTGTAGAATGGTATTGTTTAATTTCGCAGCTCGAGATAGTGGTTACTTCGATTTAAGTATAAATTGACCTCTTGAAGCGCCCGATTTTCTTGCGGTTACTCTTTGTAGAGAAGATTTAGCGATCTGCGGAATATGATGGATCGAATCCTAGCTATATATAATGAGTTTTCGGTATACACATCGGGCTCAATATTGAAATGTAATAGAACCGAAGGAAAAGCGTACAGTTGCTTTTAGCTAGTAATGGACCATTATAAGTGTACTCCTTGCAGCTATTTTTAGACATATACACCGGATGCATCTTTTACTGTGTTATTGAACATTTTCCTTTCTGTTTTAACGATATTTCAATTGCACATCATTTAAAGTAACGAAGGAACTATATTTTCAGATTCACATTTAAAAAGACGAATAAAATTAACAAATTTGTATTATTCTTTCGAAACTGTTTTCGTAAATGAAATCTTAATCAAAAGTAAATATCTTATTTACTACATTTAACTGGCAAACTTTACAATGACGTATGTTAGAAATATTTTAATGCGGTTGTTTATGTTTCTTATCTTCTCGTTTATTATTTAACATACGAATTAAATGTGCGTTCAATTTATTGGCCCGTCGGGGATCGTTCACGACCTCTTTCTCTACGTCGGGTAGCCAGCGTTTTATAATTTATTACGCGTCCTTTGACATCACCGACGCAATTATTCGAGGTAGCAACAGCGATAGGAAGAGCTTTATCAATTTCAGATTCTATCGAATCCAGAATTCCTGGCGGAGGGAACCGCTATCGAGGATCTGGTGAACGCAGATCGTGTTCTAATAGGTGGCGAGGACTCGCCTGAAGGGCAATCGGCAATCGAGGAATTATGCAAAGTTTACGAGCACTGGATACCAAGGAAGAATATCTTAACTACGAACACTTGGAGTTCAGAGCTATCGAAGCTGGTAAGAAAACATTCGATGGGAGAAATAGTAATAATACATATCGCTGTCGTTTGCAAAGTGGTCGGAAATGAAATTAATTTTCTTTATTTACCTTGTTCTCCTGTTGGAAGATAAAAGTAAGATTGTTTGTCAAATACATATGTAAATGACGAATAACATGTAAACGTCACGTTTCGCAATTCAAATGCTGTGTACATATTTTGTAATTACACATGGCCAAGTGCCTAAGACGGTTTTTTTCAGATCTGTAGCATCTATTTCATTAATAAGCCGAAGTATATTATTACGCAATTCCGACGAATTAATTGTGATTTTTAGGCGGCCAATGCTTTTTTGGCACAGCGCATATCGAGCATAAATTCCTTGTCTGCAGTATGCGAAGCAACTGGCGCGGATGTGTCCGAGGTAGCTCGAGCGGTTGGCCTTGACTCTCGGATAGGTTCGAAGTTCCTTCACGCATCGGTCGGCTTCGGCGGTT
Source organism: Nomada fucata (assembly GCA_948146005.1). Classification (NCBI taxonomy): domain Eukaryota; kingdom Metazoa; phylum Arthropoda; class Insecta; order Hymenoptera; family Apidae; genus Nomada; species Nomada fucata. The sequence goes on along the minus strand of OX411275.1, from coordinate 6,390,288 downwards.
CATGCTTTCAAAAAGATATACTCAATCTGGTGTACATCTGTGAATGTCTGAATCTACCTGAGGTGGCAGCCTATTGGCAGCAGGTCATCGACATGAATGAGTACCAGAAATCTAGGTTCTCTGCGAAAGTAATCGAATCCCTGTTCAATACCGTCACGGACAAAAGGATTACCATGCTGGGATTTGCCTTTAAGAAAAACACCGGCGATACGCGTGAATCACCGGCCATTCATGTTGCTAAGACCCTCCTTGTCGAGGGTGCTATGCTTCACATATACGATCCGAAGGTAATTTTCTTCTATGAAAATGTGATTGGATATACTTCACTTTTTATTGAGTATCTTAATTTTTTGTTCTTCTTTCTTTCCTTTCCTTCCCTTTTTTTTTTTTGTGAAGGTCGAGGAGAGTCAAATTATCGAAGACTTAACGCACCCGAGCGTGACGAATGATCCTGAACATGTTAAAAGCAGGATTAATATTTATAAAGACGCTTATAGTGCTACGAAGGGTACACACGCTATTGTTTTGTGTACTGAGTGGGATGAATTTGTAGTAAGTAAATAATCGTAATCTGTATTAATTTTGTAAATCATTGGTAAAACTTATCTAACTACGTTTTTTTGTATTTTAGGAATTAGATTATAAACGAATTTATATGAACATGATGAAGCCAGCATATATTTTTGATGGAAGAAAAATTTTAGATCACGATAGGTTGCAGAAGATCGGTTTTATTGTTCAGACTATTGGTAAAAGAATTACGCGAGCGGTACTTTCAAGAGCTTGGGGAAGTCAAACTCAAATATAAGTAAATCAAGCGTAGTTTACGAAATATTGGAACGTTTAATTTCATGAAAATACTTTTAAAATCTTGTAAACTAAGAATTATTGAACTTGGGATATTCATTAATTCGTTGCCCGATAATCTTTGAACGATTAGCATTTGTTTATTATGTTGTATAAAGAATCTCCCTATTTTAAAGATTTGTGTAATGTAGTAGAGTGGCTTTCAATTTTCTCGAATTTGTATAATTTTAGGTTTACAAGATTGTAAAAAGTTCAGAATTTTATAATGAAATAATAAACTGCGACGACAAATGTTCGAAGTATCCCTTTTCGAGGACATAAGTACAACTAATATACGTCAGCCATCTTACAGTTTTGCAATAATGAACAATGTCAGTTGAATCGAATGTTTATATAAATTTTTTACATAATTTGATATGTAGTGGAAAGCATCCGTAATTATTATATTTATGACGATAAGTATTGTAGTATTATTTTTACAATACTTTATGGAAGTGAGTTGCAAATATATTTGCAACGCTTATCGATTATGGGCATTTATCCGACTGGAAGAAGCACTATTTTAAAAAACCCTTTATAAAAAGAGATTTTACACATGCCTTTTATTTTGTGCAACATTAAGTATATGCATCAGTTGTCATATGCACATATGAAATCTTTAATAGTAGTCCATTCCTATAAAAAATCTACTTGCGTAACAAGATCTGCATTTGTTTTAACAAGAAAAGCGTATTTTTAATTGTATGAATTAGCATTATACAGATTTGTTAGATTTTTTCATTATGCTTCTTGGCATTTTTGAAAAATTTTCATATAGTTTTAAGCACTACTATAAATACTAAGTACTCTTTAAATAGTATTTTCACAGACTTGAGTAATTAATTGTTAATAGTTTCACTATTGTTTAAAATGTATTGAAACCTTTGTATAATGGATTCTTTTTATTGCAAAGAACACTTCAATCTCCAAAGTATTATATCTTTTTTTTATAGTGGTAATATTATGAATGAATGGGAGGAACAAGCAATATTGTGAATGTTATATTTGGTATATTGCATTGAGTAATCATGGTTAATATACCATTTGTAAACAAATTTTAAATAGTTAGACAGATAATATGTCTATAATAATTTTACAAAAACTATTTTCATTGTATGTAATTACATAAAATTGGTATAAGTAACGACTAATTGTAAGTGATATTCATTTACACCAATACCTCTACTTACTTGTCTGTTAACATAAGATTTATAAATAAATATTGACAACAATTTTTCTACTAACCGTTTGTTTTAATTCATGTATACATGTACATTTCTTGTCCAAAATACTCGCCTATTTTTAGATACATAGATTTCGGTGCCCTGTTCCGTCGAATAACGGAAGGGTATGGGTAAAATTTCGATGTGTAGTTTGTTCATAACAATTATTACTAAATATAATAATCTTTGCAGTTTAAGATTTTACTATAGCCTATTAAGTTCATCATGCCATTTTCGTATGCCGCTCAAGAAACGTAAGAGTTATAAACATACTTATTTACTGTTTCGCTTTATTTATAGTTAACGGTCTCTATAAAACAAACCAACAGCAAATATACAAAATCGTATGCTTCGAATGACATAACAAACGATTAACAAAAATTTCAAAATTGACCAAGGTGTCGGTGAACGCTGTTACAGCCCTGTCGCAAAGAGCGATGGCGCCGCTGAGGCAACTACTGTCTGCAGAACCAGAGGCAACGACGGTGACGGCAGTAGCGGCAGCAGTAGCAAGAGTACGAGTTGCTCTGCGTTCGCCGTGAAAATTCGCGAGTTGCCCGCGTGACAGTACTCTGGAGGTTACGTTTACGTGCCGGACGATGATGTCAAAGTGCTGATGCCGCGCGATTCGCACGAGACCGCACCATTCATCGAAGTGTCAGTGTATCGTTTCTCTCGCTGTTGCGTTCTTCCTTGTCACGCGAAATCTCCCTTTCTGTTTGCCAAGAGGGATAATAGGCCGGGTCCTATCAGCACAGTAGGAAAATGGCGGCTCGCCTTGCGCGGCATAGACGACGAGGGGCAATGAGGTTCTTCGCGTAACACGAACGAACGCAAGAAAAGATAAAAAAAAAGGAAAATAACCTTTCGGTTCCCGATGATTGTTCGCGATACGATGTGTGCAACGTGCGTTCGATCATTGGCGCGGTAAAGGAGAGCAGAAAAGAAATAAGAAAGAGAGGGAGTGAGAGTGAAAAAAAAGGAGGGACCTTGTTAGCGCGAATACCACGAGTTACGAGATGAGAGCGGGACGTGAGGAAGAGCGAAGGAAAAACAACACAAGAAGTGAGTAACGAAGAACCACTGTGCGTTCCGTTTGTGCACGCGTGTGCGCTCGTATGAGAGCGAGCGGCAATCAACGGTGACAAGTGTTTCGTCGACGGGGAACTTCGACTTAGCCCCCACGTCGACAAGAAGATGATATTCCGGGCATCGAGATACCGCCGTGGCTACGTTGATTGCGATCCTCGTGCCGCCGTTTGCTGTCGTCGCCATTGAGCTACGGCCGCTTTCGCGAAAATTATTTTTTTCGCGAGAGAATAGTGAGGCCGTGGACGATAGGACGACGACCATAACGACGATCACGAAGACGAGAAGCTGTGAGAGAAGATGAGAGGCGCGTGCGACGGCGGCATAGCGAGCGTTCTCGCTTTGGCGCTCCTCTGTTTATTCCACACGTCATGCCTTGTGGACGGTATGTAATATTTCTATTACTTGTCTGTTGCTCTCTTGCTCATTCAATATATCTCTATTCCACGGTATTTCATTGTATGCATCTGTTTCCTACTTTTTCTTTCTCCCGCTATGCATGCATGTATGCATGCATGTTTCTTCTGTCGTCTGGTTGGTTGATCTTTCTCTTCTCATCTGTTTTCTACCTGTCAATCATTCCTTCTTACTTTCTGCTCGAAGCGACCGTTGTATTCCCGCTCTTTCTCTCTCTATATATATTTTTTTGTTCGCTTTGCGAAGCGCTTAACGTTGCGTAAGCAACGCGGCACTGCACGCGTATAGAAGAACCGATTAATCTTGTTGCACGAGGTTCGTCGGGTATGCGGAAGGCTGCGTTTAATCGGCACAAACTGTATGGACTCCGTCTCGTGGGCAATTGATACGACTCTTTTTTTGGCGCTGCACGCGTGTTCTTTCTGTATCTTTCTTACTCTTATGCGCATGTATATACACATATGCATACGGCCTTACCGGAAAGATGAGCTTTAATGTCTTACTTTAAAGGGATCGAAATCTTCGATCGGAGTCCATGTTGTTTTGTTGTCGGTGGTATTTATCGCTGGTATACACGATGGTTTCTGCAGTGTCATTTAATTATTATAAGTGCTGCTCGATAATTTCGGTAGCGACAGCATGAGTAGTTAATAATTCTATAATTGCGTATAAATAAATCCACTGTTTGGAGTAATTACAGGATCGTTTGAATTACTTCATTCGACGTTAGAACACAGTTAACGTTTCTATATGTAAGAGCTAGTGTTTTTTTTATTGAAAGTTATCACAAGTTTCATACAAAGTTAGCGTTACAGTATTCTCAACCACATTTTTATTTTAATACTATATACAATGTCGCTACAGCCTTACAATTACTCCATTTGCACCGCATAGACTCGAAACTCATTAAACAATAGGGATTCTTGTACTTAGCATCACGAATTCCTTCAAGATGTAAATTAAGTTTTTAAACACCGCGGCGGGTGTACTTGCAGCGAATCCAATATCATCTTCATCTACATCACGTAGAAACAGTTTGATTCCTTAATTGTTTCGTCGACTCTGTTCAATGGAATATCCTAAGTATTCTCGGGTCATTAATCTGTTAATGGGTTTCCACTACTATACAAGAATTGTTTCTTGTCGTACGATAAGCTTTCTCATTTGTTCACTTACTTTGTTCGTACTAAACTTTTCATATACTATTTCGAATATTTGATATGCTGTTTAAGTAAATTAAACCAAAAGAAAAGGAAAAAGAATCATTCTACCTCCGTTACAAGCCTCTTTATTATGAAAATTAGAACGAGGTTCTCAAGTCGTATTACAAGTACATACATTACAGGATCGAGCTTATTTTCTTAACGAAGCCACTGATAAGCGGTATCTGGCGATTTTGAAATCCTATCGTCTTCATGTGATACGTAATCTTTCGCGTAAATACGTATTCATGTATGTATATGCAAATGATTGATTTTCTCACATCAACTATATCGAATGTATTTATTCCGCAGACTCCATATTATTATAAATACAACTTTAGCCAACAGTAGTCTGTTATTTTCGGGCTTCGTCGATAGTTACTTAAGATACTTTACGATCAATCTCATTCTGTTTTTTTACCACCTTCAATGTCCCGTTGACCTTCCTTTGATACGGCTGGGTCCCAGAGAAATTGCCTCTGATCGTGTCCTTTCGCTACAATATTTCAGGTTAAATGCATACTCCTATCTATATTTCGCCGATAGATAAATCAGTAACTTGTATATCTCAAAATTCTTTCGTGGTGTTTTATACAATCTTGGAATAACTATATACATTGCATATATTTTTTTATACATTGGCATATTTCAATATGGCAACAATTTTATTTATAATATAACTATTCGTCATTTTTCCAAGTTTTTTCATACAATTTTGGAGTAATATTTGGAGTAGCTAAAGCGTGCAGTGTATTTTCTGACCTGTATTCAATCATTTTTATTGTTGTTATTGTCATTACCGTTACGAAGCCTACGTCGGAAACACGACAATGGCTGTAGAAATTATACAAGGATATAAATCCTTGATGAAAACTTAATTTTTCTCATTATGTTCCGCACAGTTATATAATGAAAACTTGATAGGTTTGTGTTATCCATACTTTTGTTACAATTCATATACAGTAAGTTTCACCATATTTAGTTGTTAATAAAATTGCAATTTCCAGTTTTATTATACTTCGTTAACTGTAAACTCGATCGTTCCACACGCATTACAATTTTATGTTAGCACAGGCACAATTGTTCGTAAAAATGTGCTAAATAAATGACGCCCGAGAATTCTCCTTTCTCAGTTCTAGTTCTCCGTCGAATCGAAAGCTCAATAAACAGCACGGTTTCTAGCAAGATACAGTTTTATCGTACTGCTCGAACACCCTTATAACTTTCACACCACGTTTAGTGCGCGTTCGCGCTTCGATATCGTTTGTAAAACTTATCAGCTGGGGAAAGAGTCGCGATAAACAATGACTCTCGGCTTCCAGAGTGCTGCCATAAAAATTTCCCGCGAATTTCTCTTCACAGGCCACTTTTCACCCGTTTATAATGATCTATTCAGTCGTAGACGGCTAAGTAATAGGAAGATTTCGAGTAATATTTCACACGCGTCCTTAATGCAACAGTATATTGGTAAATAAAGTTGTGAAATAAAATCAACCGTGTATCGAGGAGACTAGATAAGGCGTTCAAAGGCAGGGAATCCGCAACTAAAGAGACTACAAAACACGTATCATATCATAGTTAAACAAATTGCAAATAGTTTATTTATTCGACCTAATGTCCATGTACAATAAGGAGATAAGAGTATATTATTAAATCCTTTTGCCTGACGATATTTTGTAATACCATTTGTAGTGACTATTACAACATGTCTTATTCCATTATTCTTGAAGTATCTAGAATAAGAATTGTATAAGAAATAACGGCAACAGAATTGAGGCCCTAAAGAATCAAGGTGGACAATTAAGAATTAATTTCTTCTTTCCTAAATTTCTCCAAATTTTTGCTTAACACGCGAGAACTTGACAACTGATATTTTTATTATTAAGAGAAATAAAGCAGTCGAGTTAATTCTTATCGTAAATCCGTATTCCGTTATCATATTTGAAGCATTTTTATACTTGACATATTTTACAACATACTTTTATAATAGTTCCATTCATAAGAAATCATAAATTAGATAATTATAATATGTGAGTATATTTATCAAGGTTCACAGTGAGTACCGTTTTCGATATACGTGACGTAAATTTACAGACATTTAAAGTTGATCGGGCGGGGATCACGTTAAATTCCAAATTTATATGTATTAACCGGTGATCCCTATTTCACGTTTATTTAAATACACGCACACAGGGTATCTGGATTTTAATTCGTGCAAATTTCCTGAAACACGAACCCTTTGGTATTTATACATACATATGTATTTATTGGAGTAACATGTGGATTTAAAATACGGTGTTACATATTTTCAGGTTGAAAATAAAGAAATAAATTCCACGCGGATAAGTTCCTACTTGTTTGTTTAAATACACGCGAAACAATACACAGATGCACGTTTACACGAAATTACACGTATTAGAGTACGGACACCATTAATATACGTGTATATACACGTACACATTAATAAGTACTTCGTATTTATTAACCCAAATTCATATTATGTGTTACGTGTAGAACTGTCTGACATTAACTTTATCGTAAAATAAAATTAAAAGAACAATGCCCTATTCTTAACCCGCTAGATATTCTGCGTATAAAGTACGAGTGTTCATCCGTGCGGGCGTAACGTTCGATAATTTGTAATTGCTTTGTATGTAAATCGTACAGTTTCTCTGGCGACAGATGAAGTAACGAGACAGAATCTGTGACTGTCGTATTCAACGTGGTGTATTGTTAGTCCGCGGATGTTTAAGATTATTAGTGTACGTAGAACGCAGATAAAACGGCCGTAGGTCGGAAAAAAGACTGCTTGCATCGCGGCAACGACCTTAATGAGACTCTGAGCACCAGAGATGCGCGAGCCACGGACCTGTTTGTACGGATTTTATGTTCGATTCCTTTATAATGTGATCGATGTTCCAATTTAAATATCGTTACATTTATGCCAGAGGTGTAAATGTGCAAATTTTCATTTTTTGATAGAGGTGTGTATTGCACGTCCTTTTTTTTTACCCGATTCTGTGCTAAAATGCCAAATATGTTGCATAACAACGATGTCATACTCGAAGCTTAATTCTCGAACGTGCGTTAATCCCCAGGATTATTCCACTAATTTTCGTATTCAGTTGTGAATTTCCGCAAATGGTCGAATCGTACATTAATGCCTTCTGTATGAGAGAAGGTGAGGCGATATACAGTATCCGTGATTAGAATTATGTAATTGACACATGTAATAGTATCTGTTCATTATCGTTCTTAGTTCTTCTTAGCTATCGTTCTTAAATCGCTATCGTCCGTGGTCCAGATTGCAGCGGGTTTGAAACTATTACTAATCTTCACACTGTATAATTACTTATAAAAAAGAAATACTAGTCCCTCCAGTCTAGATTTTTAATATTTTGCAAAAATTTGCATTTCTTGCAAGTTTTTTGATTTTAATCGTTTCTCCTCTGAATATAAGTTTTTGTCAATTTACCTATTTTTTCAATGTGCTGGTTTATCATGGCCTCATTGTAAATTATGCACACACAGTTACTAAGAAAAGTAGTCGAAACCTTGCATTTCAAATTAACAAATGAAGTAGCCATATTGGAGTAATATTTTTAAAAATTATGTTATGGTTCAAGTAAAGTGCGAGCTTCGAGAATGAGTGAGCAAAACTATGGAAAGCAGGTGCATATTTTTCCACGGAAACGTACAGAAAATGTGCTGAAGAAATGTACTGAGAGTATTGACGTTATTGGAGTAATAGTTCTGATAGCTCGTTTCCAAGATCAAGGGAACGCTAGATCATTTCATAGATCACGCAAAGAGAAGGTTGCTCGACACTTGCTCACATACCTATATGAACGTTTAATATCATGTCGGGTAAGAACGATGAACGATTAAGATGATTTATGAAAACGCAGAACAGCTTGCTGCTACATAATTGTTTGTTTAACGATGCAAAAACTCGTTGAATCCTTAATTCGTGCAGTTTGCACATTCGTGTGACGCTTACTTGCCATCAGTAAAGCATATGTACGGAAAAGTTATACGATAACATTTAACATCCAGTTTAACGACGAATGAAGATGTCATGTTTTTCGATCGTGTAAGTAGGAGACAAGTAATTTTCTGTTGGTGCAAAAGTTTGTCGAGTTATTTAATTGACAAAACGCGAATAGAATTTGTACAGTGTTACTGTGAATATGTTTTAATAAATAGGAAGTGAAATTCGCGAAACCTGATGGTCCTGGTAATTAAAATTTGTCCATCTTATTTTCTCCAATTAGTCAATGGGAGATGATTGTATATTATGCTAATTCATTTTTAATTAAGGCAGGATTATAATTGCTTTTAATTCTTCCATTTTCTCCAAAAATATAATATATTAAATATTTTTTAAAAATATCTATGGGTATAAATAAAGAGTGTACAACTACTGTTCATTCAGTGCTCCAGAACTTTCACTAAAGTGCATCGTGAATAACTTTCAAACTCTCACAACAAACGAGAAAAATGTTCTGGCCTTCAATAGTAGAGAATTGCAAACTCTGTCTTATTGTCCCCCCCCCCCCCTTAATTTATTCAAAAATACTGATAAATAACACCTGTACTTATTCACTTACTTTATGACAAAACTTTGTATCACAGTTGATTAATAAATAATTTGCTTCAGCAGCGAAAGTGTAACTCCACGTAGTTAACTAAATTAGAAAATTATAGTCGTAAAATAACAGCTACATCTGTATTAATATATTCTACAATGTTCATAATATACTTTTTTCAAGTTAAACACTTTGACAAATGAACAGCTTAATTATAATGGCAATGAATCAGCCAGACTTAATCAGAGAAGGAAAGAGAAGCACCCCATAGGGAAAGTACAGAAAGGGAAATGGGTCAGAGGTGAAAAAACTTGTTACGGATCGATGATTGCACAAGTGTCATTCGAATACAGTCGTATAATCATGAATGGCATATTCCTTTGCCTCTAGTTTCTTTTCTTTCTCCAGCTAGCCAGCTTAATAATGTTCGTCAAAGGTACTAACAGCCGTTCCATAACACATATTCCCTCGTGTGTCCGGTATATGAATGCAGAATTCGAAATCAGTTCTCTTGTAAAAAGAGGTACCTACTATTGAACTACTATTGAGCCATCAATTGGCAATGATTACTGATTAATTAGTTAATTAAAATAATAGGAAGACATTGAATTTTTTCTACAAATACAACTTCTCCCGTCATTATGTACTGTGCTATCATCTTCTGCTATTATTTGAATCTTTCGATCTCTCCCTCTCTATTGCCACCGTGTTTCTCTGTTTCGAGTACAGTTTTGTATGCCTGGGGAGTTGTTGTCCGATGCGACGCGAAATTATGCAGAACAGCATTAAACGCGGGCGTTTAATATCACCACGTACGGATGGGAACTCTCGTTTCGTTGACGGTTTGTTAGCCGTTTGCCGTTCAACTCGATTATAGTTGCACGCTGCGGTGAATTTGTGTTGAGTGTAGACTAGTGTAGAGCATTCGCTTTCTGCCTCATCACAAAAGCCATTCGCCTGGAAAGTTTGGTGTAATGGGGACTTACTTTGATCTGTGCTCGGGCTGCGTTGAACAATGCTGTGTGTGAAACGATGTCGTCTTAATCTTTGCTGTAGTATGTTATTTCGGATGGTAAATTAATGGAGTATTGTGACAAATAGCTGCCCATGATCCTCGTTATATTTAATTAGTAAGCCTTTGGAAAATTCGTGTAGAAGATTTAAATCCAGATTGATTGTTGCAGGAAAGTTGAGATGTGTAGAATTTTTGTTATATCGTTTTTCTGATGTTTTCTTAGAAGAGGATTCATTGGATTTTTCTAAGTATTTTATTGAAAATTTTTAGAGTTGTGTCATATTTAAATGTTTGCTATAAGCACTTTTAATACTACATTTATATTTATATTTTAGGACAAGTGATAATCATGGTTTTTATATTATTTTTAATATGTATGTATTTAGATATTATTTTTTTGCTGAAGTTATAAATTAGCGATTAATATAATGTTGTTAACCAAGCAAGTATTAGGTCATAGGTAGTTAGTATTTGCTATAGAAAATTAAATAAAATTGATGCACAACGTATAAATCCCCAGTATCATATTGCCAATATTAAACGTACGATGAAATAAGAAACCTGATTAACAATAAATATTTGTAAACCTAGTTTACATAACACGATCATATAAGCCGAAGAATAATGCATTTTCATCGTAAAAATAAATATTTCCAACATTATTGATCAAAACACTTCATTAACAATTTAAATATCTACGCTACGTTAATCTGTCTTGCAAATATTCACTAACTTTGCCAGTACCAAAATTGCAAACAATAAATATCGAATATCTCAGAGCTTCTCGAGAAGTCGTCGATCATAAAAATTAATAACAGCTCGATAAGAACAAAGTTCATCGCGTTTGAAGATACCGTGGAACAAGAATTTTACAGAACAGAATATATCTAAAACATACTGTAACCATGAATAATGGGCAACCATAATTCATTACCAACACCCTAACGAACTTACCGAAAATATTTCAATTATATTATAATTCTTTTACAATCGTCAGCAAATCATCCTCTAAAAGAAAAAGGAACAAACAATCAACAAAGTACTGCATTTTTTCACATCCTTAAAGAAACGATCTCGAACTCCGCAGCTCGAATACTGTTCAAGTACGTACAGCGTGGGTATTAAAAATCCTCGACTAGAGCCTACATACATAACAACGGATCCGTTCGAATCCACGGTGGTTGTTTCGTTGGAATCTGGTCACAGAAAGGGCCCATAGCGGATCTCGCGGATGCGCAAAAAACGCTTTATGAGTTTCGGCATGCCGCGTATCCCATACAGGTACATATTTTCTCAGGTTTCCTGAACCTCCGGTCTGCGTGACCGCACGATGAAAGAGGCGGATTCGTTCCGCGAGACCATTCGATGTGGGCGTGCGCTAATGACTTGAATTAAACTCGTTTCGTCAAGTTGTACCACCGCCCGAAACCGCGTATCCCGGTGGACGATGGTCCAGAAATATTACGCACGAACGTTTTCTACGAATCGAACGAACGAAATTTCTGTTGCGTGGGTTGCTCCGTTGTACTAGACCGTGTGACAATTATTGGGCGATCCCATCGTAACTGCATGCGATTTTCTCCCGAGAGCTCAGTTTAAACCAATAGAACTCGTCGCGATCGTCACTTACGTGCCTCTTCGGGAATTAAAAGTCCGCAAGCGTAGATTTAAAACGAACGTGTTCAAAGAATGTGTTCGGTATGCGATGTTTTACGAGTTTAATAAAGGGAATAATGCAATCACAGCGTCGTAGATTATATTTCAGGTGTATGAAGAAGTTATTAGTATAAGCCGGGATGAACGATGGATTAATAAATTTCAAGGTGGGAGTTACGATATCGAAGGTGAAACTCGTGTTGAGAGGCCTGAGGTGTTAGACGAAGACGTTTAAATTGTCGAGAGATATGCACAGTCGTTGATTTCGACTCATTCTTATGAGTATTTGTTTATTTTATTCTCGTAAAATGTAAAATGTTAATTATTGACGGATAGTAATAGTTGTGGTACTATAGAGTGCACATCTTGATAATTTTGTTTAAAGCTGCAATTTTAGTACAATTCAGAAGCATCAGAAGCAGGTCAAACCTTTCACAGTTTGAACTTCATTTTATTCAATCTAATAATAATATGATAATATTCAACTGCGGCAAAATCTTTTACTTTAATGAAATCTTCAGTCAATTTAGATTTTATATAACATTTCAAAACGTTGGTTTCATTTGTCTTGCAATATCTTTATCGAATGTTAACGGTAATCGAAAAATTGTACTCACTATTATTTCAGGACTTCTACTTTTTTTTTTTTAACAATCCCAGTTGTTAACAACATATTATCAATGTTTAATAGGATTGCAATATGTTTTTACGACTTTTAATAGTGCCAATATTTTAGTTTAATTATGAGAGTAAAAATGTCAATTACACCGAATATCGTTCTGCACTCTGGATACCAAAAATATTTTGAATTTAGTTCGTTACTCTTCTTCACACCTGGCCACTTGCAACTAAAGAAAAAGGTGCGTATGTTAAGATCGAAATGGGATGCGCCATTAAGAGTGTGATAAATTGCCAAGGAAATCATGCTGCCATCATTTTTCTTAATAAAATTGCATTTGAGCCCGAGGCAAAGTTTTTTTTAGCTTGTCGGACCTATTACGAAGAATATTGCTTCACAGTTTACACGTGATTAACCCAGTTCATTTAAATAGTTACGCAAATACATTTTGGCCTTGCGAAGAGGTACGAATATTCTTTTTTGCCCAAAAAGATTGGAAGACGGATTAAACTTTCTCGATTTTGAAACGAACTTTAAGACATTTTTCAATACAACCGTTATATAACTATAGACATTGATTCGTGCATTTCATATATTCTTTCCCATCATTAATATTATAATATAATATTATTATTTTCGAAAAATAATTCTGCTGTTTATCGATGTAGTTTAAAAAAGAGTGATATATATGCCGGGCAAATGTTATATGACACATTACATGTATTTCATATTTATTGTTGCATCTCACGAATCATTTGAATGATTAAACTAATCCTATATTTCTAACATTTGTGATCTGTGCTAGATTGTCGATGAAAAAGACTCTGATAAGTGTACTTCCAGACGTCATGTATATTTCCGATCGTTTAACATGTTTACTACATCCAATAAAATATCTAGTTTTTCATTTTTCTTTTCCTCTTTTTTCAGGACTGTTGAAGTGTCATTGCGATATTTGCACGGAGACCAATCACACGTGCGAAACCGATGGCTACTGTTTTGCTAGCACCAGCTTGGAGAACGATGTGATCACTTATGCTCGAAGGTAACGTATTTGCATGGGTATTCATTACTAGAATTATTAAGTTGTTAGATTTATGAGACCAACCATATTGTTTTTATAGACGTCGGTTCGTTTTAAAAATTTTTTCCACAACATTGTTATGATACAACAATTATGGATCTATTTCTATAAAGTTTACAGAATAGATAACACATAAATCGTTTAGCTTTTTACTTGTTGATATATTTCAATAATTAGGAATCAATTAAACACGCGCAGAATATCTCGTGTATTATTTGATATACGTAAAAGACCGCTTGTATAGTTGTTGAATTGTAACAATTAAATCTGGAAATTTCTACACCGAAGTACATTGTCCGATAAATGTCGCAGGAACGTTGAATTACCGTGTTACAGGAAAACAATATAGATGTTCCAACGAACGGTAATAAATATTGATTTCACTCCATGCACCTATGGAAGTGAAATAACGTTTGTTTGACGTAATCGCGATATCTGAAATTGGAGCAAACATCTGTCCACGATTATCGCACTAGGATGCAGACAATGTGCTTTCCGGTTCGTGTATCCGCCAAAAATGATGACACAACTTAATTTCAGCCTTAATTGAACTTTATTAGGGGATAAATCATGGATAGAATCAACGGTATAGGAATGAAACTACTTGTTATCGTTCTTGCATAAGTGTCGTGTTACGTTACATTTCGTTTTATTAAATAATAAAATTTGTTTTGCGTGAAAACTCTATAAATTGGAGCTGTCTGATTGTAGGAAGAGCTGATCTTAATATTTAATAGTTTAAATTTTATCTTTCGGATTCGAATAAATTTATTTCCAATCTTGTTAGGTTATATTTCCCTAGGATATTTGTAATAATCAACTATTGGATTTAATTGATCTCCATTTTTTTACAATTTATCGCGAACCCCTAGCAAAGTTGATTGATTTAAATAACCAAAGGAATCAGAGCACTGCAGTAATCTCGAAACTTGTCGAAACATAGTTGAAATACCATTTCAAACATTATTATTATTATCATTGAGACTTTGTAGATTGTGGAATAAGCAAAGGGCCCAGGTAAATCTCAATGAAATACAAACGTAAATTTGCCCGTGCAATACCTTTGTAATATGTTTTTATTGCTACAAATAAAAAGAATACAACACATTCAAGTGTATACAATCTGTTCTCGTAGTAACGAATATAATTGATTAGCACGACAAAATAATTAAATTGAACGACATTCATATACTGTCTCTCACATACTCGTACCATTAGATCGTTCTAAAAATATCGAGACAAATGAAATACCTAGGAAATATCAAGGGTTCCAAATATCTCAAATTCGAAGCATTTCGAGTGTCTTCAACACATTTACCTTCCGCCTAAAGAAGAAGAAACGGGATAGGCAACTGTATAATGGAAACCTAATTGTATATTCAATTCGTCGATATTATTTGAATCACCGTATTATTGCACAACGTCACGACATTATACAAAAATATATGCATCGAACTTGAGTAAAATATTTGACTCTACAGTGGTTCGCGTGGCGAGGAGCCGAATATTTCGAGTATTCGGACAGCTCTGATTCCCGGGCCGTTTCGATCGCGTTTACCGTGAAAGGAAGTTCAACAGTCTCGTTCTGTAACCGATCGATTCCCTCGTTGTAGTTTCCAGGAACGTTTAGCCGCTTTTTTCAGTTGGCCCTGCGAGGCATGATTAGCGCCTGTTTCGGGAGTTTCGACGGAAACGAATTATTGTTGTCGGCCGGTGGTCGCGTTGGTAACGCTACGTGTGGCCGTTTTCGCATTTCTCCTCGCTAGGAACCGAAAAAAAAATCGACAGATTCCGTGAGAACCCGAGAAGTACCCTCATTCTCCCCTTTCACATAATTCTTTCTTTTTGTTCCTTTTTTCCTTCATTATTATTATGAATGCGTGGGGGTAGCCACAGGTACGAACACACACACGGAAAGATGAGAATTTTCTGGCGATAGAAAACAGAATTTTTTTTTATGAAAGTGTTACCAGTTTCAGACTATATTCCTCTTCTTTTATTCTTTGTTATCGTTCATTTATTCAGCTTTCTTTAATGAGAAATAGAAAAAAGGATTCCGATACAAGAGTACTCGTTGTCAACGGCATAACAGTGGGAGAATTGTGGAATTATTGTTGGTCTTTGACCGTGCAAACGATGGAAGTTTCGTTATTAACGACGAAGAAGTCTATCCAATAGCGGCGCAAAGGTTTTCCTTATGGTATCGAGTAATATAAAGGATAATAATATTATCGATTTCGAGGATTGAAATGAATCGGCGTTATTCATTAAACTTATTCACAAAGTTGACGTAAACTTTCTCTCGCTAAGTGAAACAAAATTTGTTGTGATCAAATTCTATAAATCGCGCGTGCCGCAGATCAGGTATTGAATTGAAAATGGTTGCCATTAGTTTGGATCAATTCATCTTTGTCAACACGTGTGAAATTAAATAAAGTAATAATTACTTATTCGTAATTTCATATTATACGTTCATTCCGCACAATCCTTTCCCTGTTTATAAACTATAAATTTGTCGAAAGCGAATTTCCGTTTGTTCAGAACATATTATCGACCGTATGGTTTCTTAATGAAGCTGTGCAAAGTAAAGAGTATGCAGTGTACAAAATATACAGACATTACGAAACCATAGGGGGTTTTGAAATCGAACGAAATCGACCGAGACGATATGCGACAGTCCGAGGTCGTAGACGTGCGGACGGGGTCTAAATGTTTAATGCTCCAGACGGATTATTCGGATAATTTAGCCGGAGATCGTATCGAAAATAGCACGACCGAGATTATTTGATTGGCCGAGACGTGAAAACGGCACGAGACAATTTCCTGCTATGGAATGATTACAAAGTGACGTGGTTTATCCGGGAATTGCATTCAATTTTCGTATCTTCTTTTTCAAACTCGATATTAATGGATCCTGTCCAGACCAATCGTCACTTATTTTAGGATAAAACAACGAACAGTCGAACAGGGAAAATAGTAGACAGAAATCGAAATAAAATTTGTATCTTCTACAAATTTAAACTATATCGAAATACAAGGGAAGCTTTTCGTACTGTTAACAAGGTTACTTCGTTCAGTGAGAACGTCATTACAGAGACGTGTAACTACTTGCAAATGTAATATATACAACGGTGACCAATGGCGATTAAATAAACAATTTAGCTGTCTGCGATATTCGTCATAATGTGCAACTAGCTACTGCACACGAATTATATCGCCTAATACGATAGTCGTTTGTTATTCAAAAATTAGAAAACGAATTGGAGTAAAATTACAGAGATGGATTTTGCACATCACGAATTATTTTTCCATATCGAGCGCAAAAAAATAAGACTTTGCTATACCGGTTCGACAAAAAAAAAAAACAATCTCCATACACCATTAAAAGTTCGTACTTTCAACGTAGATCCGACGATGATTATACTCGAATTCCGCGTTTCTCAATTCGAGGCATCGATTCGTTCGTATAAAATCGGAAAATTTCTCGCGTACAAATTGCCCGAAAGATTAGAGAAGAGAAAAAACGGATGAAACGCGCGTGGGTATACAACGTTGTCGAATGAACTGTTAAAACTAAACGTGGCATTGTGATGTTGTGAAAGGTGCTTCGACCGAAAGCAATGGTTCCCACCGGAAGAACCGCAGTCCTGCAACAGTAAGCCGGGCACCTATTGGTCCAGCATCTGCTGCGATAAAGAGTACTGCAACCTGAATTTATATCCGGTCTTACTATCTCCCGACTCGCCTGAATTATCTTCAGGTATTCTTTTCGCTGTTCCGACCAGAGATGCAATTCCTTTGCCTACGTGTTTTTTTTCCACTCTAACCATCTGTTTTGTCTTTTTTTTCTTTGTTTTGGATTTATTGTTCTTTCTCGTTTTATTTTAACAAAGGCGACGCTCGACCGTTCAGAAAACAAACTTATAGCAATTCGTGATGATGATGATGATTATTATTATTATTAGTGTCATTATCATTATCGTTATTGTTGCTGTTTTGACTTTATCATGCAAGATTACTGATAATGTAGAATGTAGAATGTAGGCAATGAAAAGACACATGAACGTGTAAATGATGAATACAGCTACGGAGGCATTATTCAACTCTTTCGTCGAGGCAACCTGCAAATTGTAAACATTTTTCGTTGCACAGGTCAGGTTTATATCCAGAAAGAAATGGTTGCGGTTAGAAACAAATTGCTGAGCAGCACGATTGTTGTGCATTTTCGTAAAATATCTGACCAATTTCTATATTGTATAAATATGCAAAATAATATTCTAGATATCAGGGCAATCCCTCGGTAATTATGGCATAAGCCATATGGAGATGATATCATATGAAACAATAAAATACGAAGAACTCCAATACCTTACGCTTACTTTCGATTTATACAAAAAATTACGTCGCTTTAAGTCAGTACCCTCGTATGTACACTTCTTAAGAATTGTGTGTACGTCTTTTCTCATTAAAACTATTTTCTTCAATTGATTATATTTCTGTTTATGAAATCATGTTCATCTACTTGCATAATAAAGCCTCATTCACAATGATAATATCAATATTGCTATCACTACCACTACTACCACCACTACTACCAATAATAATAATAACATCAAAACGACACATAGAAACGCGCGAGAATACCGTGCTGCTGTAAATGTAAGCAACACACTAATCCGCAAGTATACATCCCGGCTGGAAGGCATGCGCAGACTTGGTGTGCCACGAGTTTTATAAATCGATGCCGGGGTGAAATTGCAAAATGATTCGCGTAATGCTCGTTTTGGGTGTGGTTTACCGGTTGGCAAAAATATCCATCGGCCGAGTAACCGCGATACTTTTGCCGGCGACGCACGCTTGGGACGAAAAAGAGATTGTGACCGAGGCTGCCGTCCTATTCGTGGCGGTTTTTCAACCCGGACCGAAAGGATGTTTCGGATAGGAGATATGAGCGACGATACAGGTTGCTGGTTCGAGGGAAACGATGTTTTCGTACGGCCGCGATTATTGAGCTATTGTTCTGCCGAGTTGAAATGGGATATTCCGCTTATTTTATATACCATGGAAACGATGATGGAAGATTTTCTTGTTTATGGTTCATTGTTCGTCAGAATGTAATTGGTTGATTAGATTGTAACGAATCATTATTGTATCGTAACTGTTGCTGGTTGCTACGATACGAAACATTTTTGCGCAGCGTGTTGAATTTAATTGAACATTTGATTTACGTGAGCGGATATATGCGTTATAAAGATATCTGGATCTCTCTCGCGAAATCTTTTTATATTTATTCTTACGTTACATGCAAGATGAGGGCGATGAACTGTTTTGTTTTTTAAACGAAAAAAGTCTGAGTGGAAAGTTGAATTTTCCTTAGTTCGCGGAAAAATTTGTACTGCCGAGGCGCGTAATTTGGAGAAAGTATGTATATAAATTTGAAGTAATTGTGTCTGTACTAGTTTAATAAACGAGTGTTATGTTATAATGTAACAATTATTTATTGGAAATGTTAATACCTTTATTAAGAGTATTTTTTCTCGATATTCCATTGATTCGATATAGGTATTAACCATCGTTTCCAAAAAATTCTCCGCTATGTTAATTTCGCCAATAAGCAGTTACTGCATCGAATACACAGACGCATTCGTAATACGACATATTCTCCCGCGGCGTAGCACAATTTTAAAGAGAAAAAGTAGAATCTTAGCGAACGCGCAAAGAATGTTTAAAATTTATACTTCGCGCAATGCCGTAACCTTACAACGTCTGCAGGCAGAAAGTTTTAAAAATAGCGATTTCGGAATCCACGAGAAATGAGTAGAACTTTCGAAAGTAATCGTACACTTCGATTTCATCAGGGATTATTTTATGGCTCGAAACTTGAACCATAATTCGCAGTTTTTAATCGTATCGCAATCGTCTCTTAGATCAGAGATGCATACGCTTATACTCTGTGAAACTTTATTAAAACTTGTCATTATTTTTCTATTATCACCGTGGGATCCTTTTCAGGAGAACAGTTTTTTCGTTCGACCACTCGTATTCATACAATCGCGTATGTTTCCCTTCTTGTATTCAACTAAGGAAATAATGGTAAAAATGAATTTCATAACGAAATGAATAATCGCATTTTTTTGTAGTAGCCAGCTATATTATAATTTCCATATTTCTCTCTCTTTCTCTGTGTCCTGTTTGACATGTAATATGAATCGTAGAACGATACGAAAGGAAGATTTCTATTTGGGATATTATCCACTTAACTGCACCATCGCGAAACAAAAGTCAGCTGGATCTAACGCATTGAATTTCAACTTATGACTTACGACATTCTTCAAGTTGGTAAATCTACGCACGATGGAAGATGTTTTTCGCAACAGAATGAAAATTGCAAATTTCTTACCTGCGACAGTTTTCCTGCGAGGTTGTGATATGTCTCTTGAACATGTGAATTGTCGAATTCGCGAACAGTGAATACATTGTATGAGTATGAACCTTCGTGTTCTGCCGGCGCAACGTAGGGGTCCGTGTCCGATAAAAATTTCGCCGTGCAAAAATATTCCTGGCCCGACTCCTGTTTCTCTCCAGGGCCACTCCAATCCTTCTCCCTGCGCTTCATATTTTACGTTTGTTAACGCTCGTCGTTCAGATAACACGACGCGTACCTACACGTTACGCGGCTTAACGCGACGTGTTCCTACTATCGCGAATTGAACTTTACGCAGCTGGCCCTCCTGAACCTTTTTAGTAATATCTCTCTCTCTCTCTCTGCGCGTGTTTCTCTTTCGCGATTTGCCAGAGTCTACGATTAGGCATACGTATATGTGAGTACTTGCATGCTTTCGAGTTCGATCGGCTGCGAATGAAACTTTTCATCCGTGTACATACAGATGCGTATGTACACGCATTCGATCGACTCAAAAATATCCCCGAGGTTGTTTCGAGAAGCTGCTCGAAGGAGAAAAGGAACGAGTTGAGTGCTCGATGTTTGAACGGTGACGTAAAATTTCCGCAAACTCGCGATATAACGACGCATTTTTGGCTCGCCTGTTAAAGCAGGTGCGAACCTGCGAATGTATACTTATAAAGGTGTGCAAACTACACGTAACGACGTGCTACAGATATCTGGAGAGGGAGATAGAGAGTGCGAGATACAAAGGACATAGAGGTGAAAAAGTAAAAAAAAGTATTTGATGATGAGTTTTGTTCCTTTGATGGCTTTGGATACTCCTGTGGCCAATATTGGTTTTCGTTGTTTTTTTTTTTTGTATGAATATTCAGCGGTTCATTAACGAGTTTTGGTTGATGGAAGGTTATACAATAGTTCGTGGTAATATCTATTGAATCGATTGGCATTCCTTTTTCCTCGCCCGATACATAATTTTGTTTGGTTTAAAGGTAACCGCGGTTTAAAGAAGTATGTATTATTAGATTGATTGGTTTCGGTATTGTGGCTGAGATTCGGTTGGTTTTAATGAATTTCATGAATTCTTATTCCTGATTTTAGCATTTAGAATTGAGACTACCAAAACGGTGTAAAATAGAGGCGAGATATAGAAACAAAATAAACAGCAAAGAGAAATAAAAATAGTGTCAACAACAATGTAAACAAAATAAAGCAATTCGTTCTATGAAGAATAACACTGCCAAATGAAGCAACAAATTTATTACAGTATTTAAATATGTATGAACGTTTTTAGTAACTAATTTCTAAACTAGATAATGTAACATTACATTACAAAGAGAAGAAATGACAATAATTGCTCTATTATTAAATAAAAATTTATGTTTCTCTGAAGAATACCACTATGTTTTTGGTACCGTACTTTCTAATTTACAAATACATAAGTCACTATATTATATCTCTAAGTTTTTCCACGTCATTTCGAGGGGCAATGTGATGTATCCGTAATACAGTATTATGTACGTGGCAACATGCAACGACCATTGTAATGTACATTCAAGGCCTTCATTATAACATCCGATCTAACGTAACTGCGATCAATCTAAATCAGTCTTATCTATCCGTCTCATTATCGCATTGCAATAATATCACCGCAACGTTCTAATCATTTGGCAATTACGGTATAAATTATCATTTTATCTACAACGAAGTATAAATTCCCCAATTTAACGATAACAAGCCCCGCGTCAATCTCCACTTTAATCGTAGC
This sequence comes from Nomada fucata, assembly GCA_948146005.1. Classification (NCBI taxonomy): domain Eukaryota; kingdom Metazoa; phylum Arthropoda; class Insecta; order Hymenoptera; family Apidae; genus Nomada; species Nomada fucata. The sequence continues at coordinate 6,368,377 of OX411275.1, read as the reverse complement.
AAACATCGGGAGCATCCACGTTCATTAGAGGAACGAATCGCCAAAGACAAAAAAAAAAAATGGAAAAAATGTTCTTCGTTGTACGGAGCAGTTTACTGATTTCATCGAATCATTATCGTCGTACTTGTCGACGCGTATGTGCTTATACGCGTAAAGTTCAAGCACGCGAGTCAGGGATCAATCTGAGTTTTCCGCTCTATAAGAACTCTGCTAATTATCTGAAACTGTTTCTGTTTTACCTTCATCCCTCATTTCCACCTTTTTTTTCCAATTCTCTTCGTTTTCACTCCTACGCGGTGATTTCACGCGGCATCGCGTAATTGATCATTAATCGGACGCGTGTCCCTTGGCGCTCCGTTCAAGAGGATTTATTCGGAATGATTGCACGGATGGACTCGTGACGGAAAGAGCGAGATAGGTATATGTATGTGTTTTCGTATTTCAAAGTACAAACGAGAGAAATAATTTGTATACTTTGTCTGACCTCGTTTGTATAGCCATATTATTTGCTTTAACAAATTCGATCGGCGTAACCGATTTGACTAAGTCTTTGCCATAAATAGCGTTTTGGTATTAGTGTTGCGACGTGGTCGATTATTCCTCGAACGATAGCCTATTTAAACATATTTATTCAAATTTTACGACTTCCTTCCTTGCCCGAGGAATGAAATGATTTTAGTTGAACATGAAATTTTTGGTTAATGTGTAAGGAGGCAGAATGAAATTCGGCTCAATGGAAGAATACAGTAGATTGCAATCTTTTTTTCGTCTCGAATTAATGCGAAGGGTAAAAAGAAAAAGTTAGAATTTTATCACGCGTAAAAATAATATGTATACAATATGTATAAAGGTATAAAAGGTGAAAGAAAAAGTAGAATTTTCTATCCACGGGAGGAATCAATTTCAAAGATAGATTTTTGTTCCTGCTTCTCATTTTATTATTATTTTTGAACAGTTTCGAGTAATTGTCCAATAAATCTCCACGTTATTTTAAGGCTGTTAATTGCTTGTTAGCATTTGACAAATGGGATCCTCTATTGAAGGATCAACGAGTAAATACAGAAAGCGAAATATGGCAAAAAAGGGAAGCAAAAATTAATTACGACAAGTGTGGAACAGCGTAAAACGAACAGTATGCGATAGTTCGACATTTTTCGAGTTGCTTCGCGAGTACGTGATCGCGATTGCTCGCGTCGAATTACCGCTCATTGTGGATCACCTTGAGGCTGATTTCACGACGAGCCACGATCCGCTTATACACTGTACACACTTCGTTTGTATTTTTCTTCCTCCGCAGTATATCCCGTTTTTACTTTTTCTTCTGTGAAAACTAAAATTAATTTCATTGAACTTCCGATTTGAACGACCTTCGCTAACACCATCTCACTGCATCTGTGACGATGATAATAATCATGATGATGATGATAATCGTTTAACTACTAACCTACCTTCTTTAATTTCTTTGTCCTATTGTTTTTATTCTCCTTTTTGTGTGTTCGAGTTTCGTTTGGTTATATTGTGCCTGCCTTAATCTGGCGATATTTTAACCTCGCCCAACGACTGGAGAATTTTCTCCTCAACTCAACGAGACGTCTCTCCATCCTTCTCACAATTGTGGCGAATCCAATTAACCAAAAAAAAAAAAAGTGAATAAATCAGGAACGCTGTTTATAGTCAGAGATATTGTGCGCGTTTTAACGGGACGATGAATTATTTTCCATTTTTCGGCGTTCTCCTTTCTTTTTATATTATTTGAAACAATGCATTTTCTGCGTGTTCGCACAATGACGCGAGGAAAATAAGGAGATTTCAGGAATCAAGATCTGCTACGACTGGCTACCCCCACTGTCAGGTATCGAAAACGAGTGTTGAGTTGCACGGTTTTGAATAATCTCTTTTCTCTTTCCCCTCCCCCCTATTGTTTTTTTTCTCTCGATTTTTAACAACTCTTCCGTTCATCCTGTTACCTCCTCCCCGTTTTGAGTTTCTTGCGTTTTTTGTACCAGTTTTTCTTTTCCTTTCGTGCCTTTGTTGAAGTTTGATTTAGCGATCGCATTCGCCCCAGCATCCACCTTTTCTTTTTTTAGCTATGGTGCGAAATAATCAGCGTTCATGTACTCGAACGCGCTTCTCGCGAGAGAAACGCCGATTCCGTGGTATCGTTGGTGAACCCACAAGATGTACAGGGGTATATTTAAGGCTGCGATCTTTATTTTTTGTTGGTATACTTGTTTGTTTATCCGCTCGTAAAACTCGTGAGTATACGTGATCAGCCACGTTACCACGGAACGATAAATTTTCGATTGTGTGTGAAAGATTGCGCATAATTTCGATAGGACAGTAAAGTGCTCGAACAATTCACCTTAGACTCTTTTTTGGTATCTTTCTTTTAATAATAATGCATGGTGTTTTACTAGTTCGGAGCAAAACTGATGATTTAATGATAGTGCTTTAAAGGGTAAAAGAGAAACAAGGGATGATGGGAAAAGGGGTTGAAATTAAATAATCTTTCAAATACCATTCTAAAGGAATGGTACAATTGAACTATTATTTTACTTCCAGGTTTTCACGCAGAATTCAAAGTCTGACAAGCTATTTATTATTCCTTATTTAAAATATATATTTTCTAAAAATTAATAATATTATTAGTGAAAAAGTTTTACACATTTGTTTAATTGTACACTAAAATCATTTTTTACAGTATCTCAATCAAGCTTGAGATTATTGTGTAGATGTTATCTGGTTCTCCTGCAGTTGATGGTACATTTTTGGTTCTTATTGTTACTGAGTTTCAAATTTATAAATCAAATAAATTCGAATGAAAAGTCAGTTGATATTTTTGAAAAAAGCTCCTTGTTCCTCGACCATTACTCTTTAATTCTAGAAATGGAAAAATAGATGAATTTACAGTTGCACGAAATCATATTTACTATTTAGAATCGCGTTATCCTTAATATACCACTTGTAATACTAAAACAACTGGAAAAAATATATAGAAAAGTAAGAAGAATATATTAGATATTATTTTATCAGCCAATTCCCTGGAGAATATAAATTATGGAGTGTCCCCTATAAATGTCGCATTGAAGTTTCAAACCCCTCTGAACTTTACGGAAAATTATTGTAGCTAAAAGTTTAATTCCTCTGCGCTTTTATTACAATATTTTAGTGCAACAGTTATGAAACGATACATATGCATAAACTTTATATTTACTCGCATAATTTGCAAACGTTCCGTGTTCCGTGTACGGTTCAAGTTACTAAATACTAATCACATCTTGTACACCATAATTGCGATGCACTTTGAACCCTTGAATCATTACAAGTATTCCAATCGATTGACAATTTTCTACCACTCATTTCTATTTTTCTTTTCCTTTTTTTCAACGTTACACACACTTGAATACAGTTTACGATCTGGCTGAAATAATGTTCTGCCAAGTTCATAAAGAATTTGAAAATTTCCTGACGACACTTATTCGCGACACCCCGTATACCCGCGTCTACCCACCACAACAACGCCCTTGATAAGATTTTCTTTTTTTTTTCTTTCATTTTTTGCGGAGTAACCTCGAGTATCTCCAATCGCGATCCAAAAGGACGATTATCACGCCGACGACGTTACTCGTCGGTTTGTCTCTTGTGTTCTTTTTTTTCTGAAACTGTTGCAAACTCGGCTTGAAGGTGCGTGCATAAACAGCTGTCGTCGTCGCAACCCGAGCCGCTCATCTTCTGCATGACGAGCGACTCGCGAAACACGACCTTTGTCATCGAGTGCTGCAAAGAGGATTTTTGCAATCGGGATCTGAAACCTCAGCTACACCCTCGCAACAAAGAAGGTATAGTCCAACGACCTGGAAGTAGCGAAAACTCTGCAGGTGGCTCAGGCTTTTGCTGCACCAATTATAATCCTTCGTCTATCTTTCTCACATTCTACCATCTCCACCTTTCAATTCTCTCTCTGTATTATCTATTTCCTCCAAATCTCTGTCTATCGTGTTCGCTATATTTCTTGTTTCTCTTCTCTTCTCCGTCTCGTGAGTCCCCTTTCTATCTGTCTTTTCATTTATTCTCCAGCAATGTAGATCTCGATTGTCCATTAGAATCGAGAACACTGTGTATATATTATATATAGCTGTATTATAATAGCACCTACAATGTCGGAGAGCATCTTGTTAATTAAAGTAGCAATTAAATTTTCATGCTGTTGATTCCCAGCGTTCTTCCAACCGATGCTTTTCTTTGATAATAATTATACTATCATTTCCGATTCAATCCGACGCAATTATTCCACGCTACGCGAACGCTCATAGCCCTTCGACCTTATCGCATCGTAGCCCGTGCCTATTCAAACTATCTTCCCCTCTCTGTCAAACGCGGCAGGTACTGTATTATCGCTACTATCACTGGCATATGTGTGTGCAGCGGCAGCAGCAGCAGCAGCAACAGCAAGAATGAACGTTAACGATGTAACCGCTGTATATTATTGTTCTTTCATTGTACATATACATATAATATATATTTGTATATTTATTATGCCAACACGCTCGCTGATCGCAATCGTTTTTTGTTTTTATTTATTAATTTTTTTTATTATTTATCTTTGCATTGTGCCATTGACCACCAAAGCAACGGTTCGCTACGCGTGCGAATTTCTCGCGCACACAGTCACCAACTTGACGACGTACGCTCTGGCTATCTCTCCTTCATTGTTACGCTCAATCCAATCGTTGTATCGATCATAGGAAGAAAGAAAGAAAGTACACTTCGTTGTCACACGAGGGACTGTACATGATCCTTGGATGTTGTGGGCACAGTGGTGCGCCGAGGGTCTTTTTTAGGGTAACCGATGTTAGTAGTAAAATTTTATGTATTGCGACGAAGAGGGGGCATTATTTCAAGTATTCCAGTCTCATTGAATAGATGATCTGTGTGAAGCAGTATATAAATAATTATGTGGGAGGAAGTGCTACTTTGTTTATTCTTTTCGCGACGTTGCACTTATATGTTTAGCTATTGGAAAATAGCTTTCAATAATTTTCGAATGGAGTTGATACGGGTCTTCCAATAAATACAAAATGTATGTTACTTTAGTGCTGCATATTTCACACACGCCGTATATTGCGTTACTTACAATTCAGATCCGCGTTTCTATCTTTCTCATTCCGCTCTCTGTGTATTCGTTATGGCCGATGAAGCACAATACATACAACGTACCGTATCACTAAGTACCTCCCACTTATCGCAACATCGAGGCCACAGAAATTTTCGTTCTTGTTCCTGGCACTTGGAACCTCCGTTTATAGGCCGACTTCCGGTTCGAGCGAACGGAAGCGTAATACTTACGATTATTCGCGTTTACGGTCCTCGATGTATTCTTAATTTTTCATATTATCCCATTTCGCGCCGCGTTATTTTTCTTGCCCGACATTTCATTTCAACAGATCAACGATTCATTCGTTTATCCTCGCTTGCTACACGCGATCTATGCGAATTTTTGTATTTCCGCAATGAAAAGTTATTTTATGCAATATATTTCGTGCGAGACGTGTCTCTTTTATTTTTTAATCCCCGCCGCGATCAATGTACAGCGATATTTTTCATTTCTTTTTTGATTTTGTTTATTCGTCGCTTTTCAATTTCTATTTTGCTGATTCGTGTAGAGTTTGCTTCGCGAATCGCGACACCGATACGCGAAATTTACAAATACGCCCGGAATGGCTGTATCACCGCGGTTCCCCTTTTGTTCGAGCGAAATATATTTGGGCGAAATAAGACGAAAGTTTGAACGTTGATAGATTGATTGTCCGAGATGGAAAACAGTGTGAAAATGTTTGCCACCTATGGAAGTTCTAGTTACTTCAAGGTACTCTCCTCCTCTGTATGTTTTCTTGCTTATAAGTGCTCGTGGGGACCGGAAGTCCTCCTGAGTGAACGTGGAAAGCACCGGCAGCATGTTGCCACATCTCTCTTTACTGCACTCTCTAACGAAAGTAGGCACATAGTGACACTGCTAAACAGATCACTTGCAAAATCTATATCTTTTGTAAATATTTCCTTTCAATTTCTCGTAGAAAAAGAACAATGAAATAGTAGAAACCCTTCAGACCTCCTCCGTTAACCTTTGACAGCTTTCCTTTATTTTTACCCTTCTGTACATAGAAATCCTGTAGTCTGTGGACTATAAATATTAACCTGTTTTCTAGTCGTTTATAATTACTCGAATAATCGAAGGGTCGGTGCGAGATGTAGAAATTATATTAAGAAATATATTTTAAACATATAGTACGTTAATTATTGTCGTATTATGGATAATATAATAATAATCAAGCATATTTCGCGTCGATCCATTTTATTGATAACGTGTTTAAATGTCGTTTAACACTCTCAAAGGCGATTGAAGCTTTGATGTTGTGCTAACGGACTCGATGAGCGATCATCGAGTAGTGCTTAATTGCAATTATGATTTTATTAATTTATAACGGCCTGAAAATAATCCCGGGGCTGTCCGCGTTTGAGACGACCATTAAAGTAGAAAAATTTCCGTCGCAATTATTCTTATGGCTTCAATCCGAATAACATCTCGCACCTGTGCTTCGTTTCTTCTTTCTCAGTAATCGTAGTGACTGCTATTATTTTTTTAAATCTCTGCACGCCCTTCCAGTTTAATCTCTTCAGTCTCTTTGCTGTCGTGAATAGTCTGTTTGCAGATAGATCCAATGAAAGCAATAGAAAATTGTAATCGACTTTGTTATACGAGCGAATTAATTCTCTGTTACTCGTGATTTCAACGGAGAATTGATCTTAACTACCTGTCCTTCGCAGCTTATAATACTCTATACATTATAGTTACGTAACTTGTGTGTACACATATGTATACGTTCTCTTGAGGGAGTAAGAATTTTATGTTAACCCTCGTATTCGTGTTGGGGTCTGTACGGTACGATTCTGGTTTTAGATTAATATTGCATTGTATATTTAAAAGTTTTGAATCTAAATAAGGTGACAGAACAACAGACCATAGGAACTTTTTCAGGATGCAAAGGTGTAATATTTAAAAGGTCTCAATAGCAAAAGTTCCACTAAAATAAAGCTGGAGTCGAATCGTATGCATATAGACCCGAGTACAATACAAGGATTAACATTACATGTAATAACCGCGATCGTTTCGCACTCTTCGTTCTGCTAGTAGACTATTAGTATATGAGTAGACTAGTACTATATTAGTAATAGCAAAAATATTATATTATACATAGGTTTTAAACGGTACCTTGTTGCGCTGATATTTGTGAGCCTTGGTTTGCTTTCGATAGATTCGACTAGACAGTTTCGAGTTCGAATAACCGCTTCGATGATATCGGAAAATTGAAGTTGAAAGTGCCAATGAATATTTTCTATTTCTGTACCATTAAGCAAGCAGAAGGTGGGGAATTTATAAACAATTCACGTTTATATCAATTTGTAGTCGAAAATGCTTCTACAATATAAGACCGGCAAATGGTTTCTGGTAGAACAATTATAGTATATGAAATTTTCTCGCGAACACTTACGCCAGTATAACTTGAACTTTCCAATTACAATATTTTTCTGATAGTAACGAAATTGAATATATTTATTGTAAAGACAGCATTTTTAAATCTCAAAAGGATAGAAAGTGTACTACTACCAACTTTTAGTTTAGTTAATAATGTTTTCGATGTGTTCACACTGCTTCTGACCAGACGTTTCATATAAAAAATTGAATAAAAAATTTCTCGGCGCAGTAACGCGTCTTTAAAGAATTGAAAATGATGGCGTTATAATATGACCCCTTAACAGCCAAATTGCCGACAAAAAGAACGTGAATTATTACCCGATTGCAAGTTATTAATGATTAATTCACAAAGCTATCTCAGCTGCTTGTTATTCGGCCGCTGGTGTGTCCTTTTAAATGTGTAACCTCGTAATAAGCGTCATTTATCACGTGGCCAACGAAATTGAAGAGTAAGAGAAGCAAAACGAAGCGATAAAGCACCGACCAACTGCCGCTTGTGCCTGTAATTTATTTATAATACTGTTACGTATGTAAGACGGTGCTGGTTTTCGATTAAATATAACCGAAGAGTTTCTTTCCCAAACGCCTTGAATTTTCTCTTAACTACGCCCGATGAATCTTTTCTCCAAATTTCTCTTTTTAAACGAAAAAAAATTGTAAAATATTCGAATACTGTAGAATCAACTAATGTACATCAACATCGACGCCATAAACGGGATCAAAAATTGATCGCAAAATTGTATAATCTCAAAACACAACTCTTCAATTTGTAACTGTATTACTTCGAAAGCCATTCGCCATCGATATTTCGAAGCAGAATATTTAAATGAAAATGGGGCAGAAAAATCTCCATCTGCTTGGATCACACGAATTAACCGGGGAGGAAAAAAACAACCAGGATGACAAACAAATAATAGAATAGTCAGAAATTCGGTCGACAAGGTATCGTTCGGTAAACTCTCTAAAGCTTAAACAAGAAACATATGAATCAAATGAATGAAAACGAATTGAATAATAATGGGGTCATCGTGAACACTCCAAGTTTTCTTTTGCAGTGTTTCAAACTACTGTGAATATGTATTCTGGTCCGGAAGTTATGTAAATTGTTCTCAGGTGTTACGATAAGGTGCGCTTCTTCCCGGCACCCGAGTACTCGGTCTGGTGTAACACGAATAGCACCCTACGCGGTCCAGGTGACGTGGAATATATGGTCGCCTGCTGCGACAACTTCGACTTCTGCAATCGCGACCTAAGGCCCTCTTTTCCCCCTCGTGAGTCCAGAGGTGGGCCATACTTTCGACTCGCCGATTACCTCGGACGAGGTACAGCTTCCGTGCATTCTCTTTTTTTCCAAGGTCGATCTGTGCTTGCCCGCGGAAAAATTCGAGATTTCGCAGAATTGAATTTTTATGTTCGATTCACCACTTGTTACTTGGGCCTCGATTTGCTTCGATCCTTGTGCGAAATTTGTTAAATCTACCGCAAATAAGAGATTTCGAGTAGAAATTGATGCCAATCAGTGATGGGAAATCTTGGAAATCGATATAAAATAGAGTCGTATAGTTTATTGGAAAATTTCGGTTCGATATTTTCACCGAATTGTATTTCTGAAATTTTCTTCGCGATTGTTTTAAAAGTAAGTAACTGAGAGATGTATTGCAATAGAGGTTGTTCGTTAATTGAGAGAAGGAAAATTAGTGAAATGAATAAATTAAATGTGCATTATGTTTGGAATTGCATAAGGCTTTGTTCAATCCTGGATTAATCTTTCACTCTCGAGTTTGTCTGAAAATGAAACAAAACCATTTTAGATTAATATTGTGGAAAATATTATTTCAATATTCTGTACTTCGTTTCAATTGAAATATAATATCTCGATATCTGTGTAATTTTAAAAATTTGCATTACTTTTGATTTGATGTGAATCATTCTCTTGTTTTCCCGAAAAAAACTGTAGATGTATTAAAAATTCCATCGCTACATAGGGAATCTATAAAAAGACCGCGATAATAAAATTAACGGCGGGTATTAAAAATTTATTATGTATTAAGACTATTAGCATTGAAGATAGCTTCACGTGAGCAAAGGAAGAAATATCACAAATCTATTCGGCATATATTTGATAAATAAATCAAAGAGACAGAAGTACATATCTGTTTGTAGAATCATTTGCAAGGTTTTAACGTGCCATCTGCTCTGTAATGTGTGAAAACCGCGTTGGAAGAAAAATCAGTTAACTCTTGCTTTTTAATTCTGTTTGCGAAGTTTGTTAGGATAGCTGCTTGACAAACGTCGGTGTTTCTATTTTCGTTCCCTAAAATTACGATAACGTTTTTGCCTAGTACGAACGACTTCCATTTTGGAGCTGTTTGAACGCGTGCAGATAAAGTAGATCAAATATTCAACAAAAGCTTGTCGAATATCATCGCACAATTTCTGATCGATGAATTACAGTTCACTTCAATATAGTTCAACTTCTTGCCTACCTACTCCTCCTATTCAAGCACACCTGTCTGTGTGTATACACAATGAAAAATCTTGATATGTAAACGGAATTGCGAATAGAGGCAGCACACTCGTCATAGTAACCGAGGAAAAAATAAAATCGAACTACATAATACATAATTCATATCGAACAATTTACATTTCAAACCGACAGCAATTCAGTCTTTTCTGCCCTCGTTAATAAATCCTTTTAGGAATAGAAGAAGAAAAGAATAATCCAGTATTGAAGATACCGAAAGTAATACAACTATCTTGCGCCTCATCTGTGTCCAAAGTTTCTACTAAAACGAACAGGCAATTTTTATTATTAAAAAAAAAACAGAGGAAAGAAACGAATACCATATTATGTATAACTGTGTTGCATAATCGATCCCAAGAGAAATCTTCGCAACGACGACCTTGGAAAGACGCGTGCGATAAGAATAAAATAAAGAAGTGGAATAACGTAGAAGGAAATAGAATCGTCGGGCTTTTTTTGATCATCAATTTTCGATGCTTTTTGTGAATTGTCTGGGCGATCATCTCTGTCGCAGAACATACACACACACGTCACTCTCCATACGTTCTTTGTGTACGTGGCACTTCGTTCATGTGTACCCCTCTGTACCGCTTCTGTGCCCGCGCTGACATAATGCGTCGATCGAGGGACATCGTGATTTCGTTTATTTCCCGGTGTACTGTTATCATCAGAGCTATTCCCGCGGCTGAGAATTCGATATTTCGCACCGCTATTATACCAGGCCGCTGTTCCATTGCATAACTCGACGATACGTTCTGTTTACATTGCTATAAATCGCGTACGTCTCTCGCGAATGTGCGGCTCGATTTATATACCTTCGGCTGATGTCTTTTTAATTCATTATCAGCTGGTTCGTGATTTTGCGGAATTAGTCGCTCGGTAAAAAATATTACGCAAGAAATATTAACTGCGGCGACTTTGTACTTTTTTCCATCTTTTCTTTACCTATCCCTTTGAATGAATTCTTCATTCGAGTTATCAATATTCATGGCTAACGTATTATTATAATTATCTTTTTTTTTTTATGTTAGAAACGAATTGACGTAGTTGCAGTTTGCGAGGTATCCGCGAAAAGAATTCGTTTTCAGTTATTTTTAACTGTGTGCTCGAAGGATTAGGAGCCGTTCAAAAGTTGTGAGAGGCTATGGTACAGGGAGGATTGATTTTAGTGAGATATGTGTGGATACTATATGCAGATTGCTGCAAACCTCGTTCTTATTAGTTCATGTGCATTTCGTGTATGTGCAAGTGTTTATGATAAGATTTTACAATTTCTTAATTTATCGGGGCGAAATTAATGTTTCGCGTAACATTAAGTAATCAATGTTCATTGATAACGCATGCTTGCCACGGGAAATGAGATATTTATTATACACTATTGCTTGAGAATGAATTTTATGTACACTTGTGACTTAAAAGACAACTGATTCAGATATTGATTATTCAAATCGAGATTTCTGTTTGCCAATCTGTACACTTGGCAGAATAAACACAGACGTCTTGTGTAGAGATTTCGCCGTGAATTCAAAAGCCAAATTTAAAAAACTAGTTTATTCATTAAGATGTATGTACTTCGTACGTAAAACAGCTCGTTACTCATCCACAAATATACATTTCAACGCACTCTAATACGCTTTTCTTAAAAACTCCGTGAAAAGCAGTATGTATGTACATATATGTCCGTTTTACGTCACTTTAAGTCCGGTTCAAAATCCATCGTTAAGATCAGTCGAAAATCGAAAGGCACGAAAGCAACTTCGTGCAAAATGCACGCGGTATAATACTCGTTTATCTGACTCTTGCAATCGTAAAATTGTTTACTTGTGCGCTCGAAATCGAATTAATAAAACCATGAATAATGCGGTTCCGTTTTGCAAATACAACTTTTGCAAGCTCGCATAGATTATAGTAATTTTCAACTGTCTTTAAATATTCTATTCGACATCCTACGCGCCACGCACACAATAGATCACTGAACAAGGAAGGAAAACATTAATTTTCCACCAGCGTGAAGAAATTGAGCGTCGAATAAAACGACAGAAGCCGTGACATATTTTTCCGTGCGTCATGCTCGCGCCAGTTACTCGGTTAAAAGATGCCTCGGCAAGAACTAGCGAACTGTTACGTACAAACGCCTAGTTTGTATTTTTCTTCTTTCTCATTTTTCCATTTTTCGGTACATGCGATTCCACGTGAAAAAAAATCGTCTGGATTTGTTTTTTCTGCCATGTTCGAGATAGCGGGGCTTACAGTATTCCGAGCGATAAGGAAACGCTTGAAATTACGCAGAATGCGTAACACGTTTTCGCTGGTTTCACTTTGCACGACAATAGAACGAATTTCGAGCGGAGAATAAAGTAGATTCGCGTACGAATGTTTCCGTTCGTGATACACGAACATGCAATGATTTATTTGGTTGGAAACGATTTTCGTTTTGGCGCTGGGTTTGTTTCAATCGTTTGTAAAATTAACTGCGCGGATGAGAGTAGTTGCTTTTATTGAATTTGATGTACATTTAGATTTTTATATTTAGAATCTCTTTTTTTGAAGCCTGAAACTATTTGTATCTTTCTATTTTATTTGTCATGAAATTTAGTTTGGGGAAATAAAATAATTGCAAGATATAAATATATATATATATTTTTTCACCATGATTGCCAATATTCTTGATGATATAATTCATTGCGATATATATAACGTTCTACAAAATATAATTAACTCTCGTGTGAGTGTCTCAAAGAAAAGAAGATCCAGATTCAATCATTCAATCTCTCCAATAATAACTTGTGCAGTCTTATTTATCGCGAAGGCGTCACGCGAAAATAGCTATACTTTATTCTGGATGCGTTTATCTATCAAATCACAGGGCACGCGTATCCCCAATAAGAGCACTTACGTACTCGATGGGACCGATTTAGTGCTGTCATAAAATCGGCCAAACGATAAAAAAAAAGAAAATAGATATTTGGCGTGGTATAATAATAATTCTACACAGTTTTGGGTATGTTACGAGCCTCGAACCTCATTGAAGGTTTTTTGTATGCACACTGCTGGCCAAAAGATTGGGACCAGCAGGCATTTGATGCTGTACAGAAATTATACGACTAATTAATAATTGTAAGGTGATAATTTACGAGCGTATCCACAATAGAACATATCCAAACGAAGTTTATCACCATCGGTCTGTATAATATTACTTTCGAATCAACGAATCGTTAACAATCCATTCAATATTTTTACAATTATGGAAACGGTCACGTCACAAACCTTTGGCCCGCAGTGTACATATACACGGTATTAACGCATACACGTTTAACAGTTTAAGAGCGATACGTGTATATGCATAAGTAAATGTAACGTTGATACGCGTTGAGAGACAAAGCTATGTGAGTAGTTCTAATCGTGAACAGTACCGACACGAGGACTTAAGTACATACCAACGCCGTCAATAGGTGTTGAGGGCTTAATTTACGACCTTCCTATATCGATCCCACTAAGTACGTATACATGCATACATATACATACAGACTGCTCAATTGAAAGATACTACAATACATTGTTCTCCTAAACGACGAGGAATGAGCAAGTGAGATGTGTAGCACAGCACGTAACACAAGAGCGTGGGCGTGATACATCTGCAAAAATTAATTTATGTTGCAATAAAAAAGTCTTGCAGGGTATTGGAAAAAGGGAGACTGAAATTTTGTATGCAGTACGTACTGCGAGGAATGAAGAAGGTCTAATCGATACAGCTCTGAAAATCAATCCTTTCGATGTAATATCTAGTTCTGTGCTTTTATTTTTTTAAATGAATAGACGGAAGAGCGGAGGATTGATACTGGGATCTCTGTTTATTGTACATTTTTCACTCCACTCGACGAATACTATGAGTCCTCGGTGTTTTCGATATATTTTTCTGCACTCCCCGTATATATCGAGAGTATACGTAAAAAAAAATGAACACGCTCTTATTTAATAGTGAATGAAATCCCTCCTATTATCGATCGTAGCTCTCGTCCTATGTAATCATTGTGGAAACTGTATGAAAGGGGTAACGTTACCTATCGTGCATTTATAGCAGCATGAAATGTTTCAAATGGACAGCCTGTACGTCAAATAAAACGTACTGTGCAGATAGAAAAGAGGAGGCATGCTGGATCACGGAGTTTACCAAAGGAAATTAGAGCGGCGTCATATCGAACAAAGCTCGTTGTTTGAAGATGTTAAAAGTTCCATAAATGATAGGACAATCTGTTCCGTAACGATTTTCGTTCTACGCATCTTCCCTCGATTCTAAAATTTCTGTAAACTCAGCTAAACACGAACCGCGATAACACTACATTCTGGAATGTCGTCTTGTCGAATTTTTTCGTATGATTTTGCTTTGAAGATTACGTATATTTATCGCAATGAATGTTCAGTCAGTCAATTTTTGTAACAATTGTACTGCTATTTCGGTTTGTACGATTATTTACGCGCTGTTTGGTACATATTATGAAACAGTTGTTGCGGTTTGAATGAAAGTATTAATATAGACATCACTTCATTCTCAAGTAGTAACTGCACAAATATCTCTAGCTATCTCTATATTTCAAGTTTACGGACTTTCATCTGCGAGTGTATTCAATTCGTCTATTCTATAGAATGTATTAAAGATACTCGCCGCTCCTTTATATTTATAACAATATAGCAGTGTCGCAAGTTTTCAAATAATAAGCTTCTTGGAACGTCGTTCACCAAGAAATTGAAAAACGTGGACAATTCGACATAAAAGCGAAACGTCTTTTCGTTTCGTCGCGATGCAACGACGATACGACGTCGGATACTTCGCAATGGATTCTTATTACGGAAACGACGTTGTAAAAACGTGCTATCAACGGAACAAGAGAATCGTCTCAAGCTGGTCGCACACTTATCTCGATCGAGTTATTTCAAACTGAAACGAACTAAAAATGAAATTTTAATGCAGCTTCTGCACTTGCACGTTTATTCGAACGTTTAGAACTATCTGTATCAGCAATCAAATTGTTTTCGTAGTTATGGCAACGAAATTTTTCTTCTTATTTTTTACTTACATGAAAACAGGGTGAAATTGTTTTTACTTAATACTTTAACACGTAATACTGCACTTCCTAGTTAATCGTCACAAATTAAACAGCGTGATTGCCATTTTGTCGCAAATATTAAATTTAACTTCAATTACGAAACAGCTTGCAAACAGAAAACTGTCAAACAAATTTCGTTGCAATAATTATCCAATTACTTGGACAGTTGTCACCCCAGTTCGACGCACAGTTAAAAACGAATGAAATTGAATTAATTCGCTCTCGCCAAAAGCCAATCTCCGAATGGACAATTATAAACTCCGAAACGAGATTCAACAATAGAACGCACTTCGGTGTCGAATCGTTTTTGGACCTTGATGCTCCGTTAAAATCTCATTCGACCTGTTCGAACTCGAAAATAGCTCGAATTCCAACTTTTCAAAGGATAATTGTAATAAACACCTGGAATAAATCGTACCCTGCTTTTCGAAATTCTATTCTACAGAAAAAAACTGCCGGACAATCTTAATCTGATAGTATAACACCATTGCAACGCTATCAATGTTAATGCAAACGTTCGACGCGTTAACTTAATAGTCGTTCGGAAACATGATAATACAGGAATGGTGAAGTGAAACCCTGATGGCAGCGCGAATAAAATGGACGACAGGGCGATGCGTTGTACAGAGTAACGAGGCGTATTCGTGCGGTATTGACGAAGGGATGATGGAACGTATCGAAAGCGGTATTCATCGATTATACGGGCTCTACTAAATCCAGAGGGAGAGGCGGCGGCTAGTTATTGATGCTCGTTTTCACTGGAACGATTTGTTTCGATACGGCCGATAATAACGTTGGTAAACTGGTATTTTTCAATATTTTCACTTATTAAGCGGCCCCGTTCTAAGCCCCGGTTGATTGAAAAAACATCGTACAGAATTTTTACTTGGGTGGTCTCGAGTTTCGCTGGAATTTAGAGCAAGAAACAAAACAGCGGCCTTCTACTATTGGCGGTATATTATTCATTTAGATTCGCTGAATACGGCGACTGGTCATCGAATTAGAAGCACTCTAAATTTGTCATGTTTTCGATAGAACTGAAGGGCTCGAGTGAATTTTAATAAGAACGTTTGTGAACTTTTAAGGTTTTGCATACACACGTGTTTGTATTTTGTATTTTCATCCCCTACTTTGATTATGGTTTGTATCCTTTTCGGTATACTCTCTGTACACTTCGTCGTTACATCTTTTGTGCCTTCATTAGTTTCCCAGATGTTTATAGTTTTTGTTTTCGAATCGAGTAATAAATCCAAGCACCATTTGCGTCACGGCGTTGTAATTAGAAGAATGAAATTTCTCCATTCGGTCCTGATTCAATGACCAGGGACTGTAATTGTGAAGCGAAATTTCTGCGTTGAACTGTCGTATTAATTTCATTCGTAATTACTCGACGAAGTTCAGTGTGGCGGTTATAATTAAAACGTTTCATTCGGTATTATTTATCATAAGATCAAGGGTGAATCATCGGGTACAATAATTATAAATCATTGTTCAACTAATCCGGGTAACGGAACCATTATTTTAAATGTTTCCAAAAGACGAAACAAAAATTTTGTTACATTTACAATGTGCCATTAACGCTAAAACTATCGACGGGTCTTGATATATTCAGATACACGTTGTACAGATTACGAAGATGAAAATGGCTGAAAGGAAGTGAAACAGGACTATTATAACTGTTGACTTGTCATATAAACGGTCGTCATAAATTTTCGAAACGGTACTTAATAAGTATATCTACGATATTAATAAATTTTCAAGCCTGCAAACAAATGATTGAATGAACAAACAGAAAGCCAAAATAATTCTGACGTTCTTGGTAGTTCCAAGTGTTAGGTTAAATAAAAAAAAAAATTCTACGCAGATGCCCGTGCTGCGTTTCACGCGTGAAATTGCTCCATTCCGTTGAAGCTGAAAGTCTGCATGCCGCGTATCACGGTCGATTTAACCATCTCGACACGACTTAATGCACTAACATCGCGCGTCAGCAAGGTACACGTCCCTCTGGTTCTTGTCCACGTTGATCGGGTATACCTTTCTCTGGACGTGCAATCATTCACCTCTGACTCGTCCGTCTCATCGTTATTCGTCATCGCATCGAATCCCTCGTGGGAATCAATTTGGTGCTTTATCGTGAAATTGCTAGATGGATGGTTCTTGCACGGACGCCAGTCCCGTGATCGATTCGATTCCACGAATATTTGTTTCCCGCAGCGGGGACCGGCTGTTCGCTTCCATGATCTTTCCAAACCTTCCCCCGCGTTCCGGAGGTGGACAAAATTGACCGTCGAGGGGACCGTTTACATGTACGAAAACGACTGTATAATCAGAAATATAATTCGAACGGTTCGTCGTTGTCGCAATTGGACTCAATAGTTACAGCTTCGTTTTCCGAATTCAGTGGAAACGTGCTCCATGGCTCTCGCGTGTTAGAAAATACTGCTTCGGACACGTTTTGCGTTCCGAAAATCGATAAACATTCGATTATTTATGTTGCCTCGAAATTTGACCCAACAAATTATCGTGCAAACAAATTATCGATTAAATTAATTGACACGATGCGATGGTTTGCTTTGAAATTCGATAAGAAAGTTATAATAGATAATTGTAAATATCATCGAATTGGGATTCAATGGAATCTCCAAAAGGTCTCCCGCATTTGATCCCGTGTCCCTCTTAATTTTCTCTGTGTGGTTTTTCGACGAATAACCGATTAACTGCATCAGCATGGAGGAATTCATATTCGCCACACACCACGCACAGGTATCAGGTAAGTGAAGCTGTGAACAGCGCGACACGATGATTCAGGTATCGCGAGAGAAGCGTTGCATCCACACGGTGACTCATGAACGGGTTGCATCATCGTTGTCCACGCATTAACCGGACAGGTAACACAGGGGGATTGTTCGTTTTCGGCCAATCAACGCGTTGGAAGGGGCCGAATCGTCGGGGCGATGTTTTGTACGTTGTCACCATCGATGTTTTATTCACTGCAGTACTTCTCCTCTTTATTTCTCTCTTTTTTATTACTCCGAAAGAACGAGAAGATTCGAACCGAATCGAACGTCGATATACTGTTGGAATATTTCTAAAGAATTGGTAAAGAGTTTATCCCCGGTCCTGGCCCACTGACCTCCTCACACCTATACCACTGCATGCTGCATGCATTTTGTCGGTTCTAACTGCTACTACTACTCACCGCGGTATGCTTCTCTTTATGTGTTTGCGGTTGGGCATGTGTCACAAAAGGTGTGTCTGCATAATGCATTTCCATTTCGCCAGGTTTGCGTATTGTATATCCTTTGGTCCTCCTACGAATATCAGCATCTCGCTGGTTATACGAAATACTCGAAGAAATTCGTTACACTCGACCCTGAAAAGATTATTAATAATGTAGGCATTAATACAAGGTGCCGTTTAGCTATGAAAAATTATTGTAAATTGACGTTCAGTTAAAACATGCATCGCAGTAGATGGAAAATAAGCAACAGATATTCGTCAGGACATACGTGCACATAGATCGAGGGTTCCCCTATTTCTTCGTGGAATTTCGCGTGTGAATTTTACGGTCGCATTCTAATCGAAGATCTATTGATAAAAGTGTCTTCGGGTGGCGATAACGCGACGTGGGTCACATGGAAAATGGCCCTGACGATAGCCATGCCAATATGCGCGATCTGCGTGGTTGTTATGGTCATTTATCATGTACGTATGACGAGAAGAAGACATGGACATTTCGACGACTCGCAAGAAGCACCCGATCGACCGATTTTGGGCGGCGTTACGATTAGGGATATGCTGGAGATGACGACCAGCGGCAGCGGCTCAGGTAGGTCAAATTAAATTTCTCATTCCGATCGAACAATTTAGATTGTTCCGAATTCTACCAATGCCAGTAGATGATGCACGATTGCGTCGGGCCTGTTCTAATATTAATCGACGATGGTAATTTTATGTGGAGAACGAATCAGAATTGCTCCACCGAATTCTGTGTAAGAAATGTTTCGAGAATAACAGACAAAGAGCTTTTCGAAGTATTTTACCTAGTTATTCGTGAGCTTTCAGTTTATCGCCAGTGAATCAGTCGCGCCTGAAACGTGTTTTGCTCTAGCTAATTTCGCTCGTATTAGAAAAACGATATTTATCATCGCGCGCACGAGTCCGAGTCATTTTCAATCATACTGAAATTCGTGTTCTTCAATGCCCATCCTCTCCCAAGTAGGCCTGCCGCTTCTGGTACAGCGGAGCATAGCACGCCAGATTCAGCTGGTGGAGACGATCGGGAAGGGTCGTTTCGGCGAGGTCTGGCGTGGTCGTTGGAGGGGTGAGAATGTCGCCGTGAAGATCTTCAGCTCGCGGGAGGAGCGGTCTTGGTTCAGGGAAGCTGAAATTTATCAGACGGTGATGCTGAGGCACGATAATATCCTCGGGTTCATCGCTGCCGATAACAAAGGTACGTAAAATATGCGTATATTTCGCGTTAAATTGTAATTCGAGCAGCTTCCTCTGTGGCAGACCACATAGGGAGACATTATCGTTGGGTGGGTGGTTACGATAGTGGCATTCTTTACATTTCTGGTGTACTTGGTAGTACTTTTTATACATTCCCCATAGATATAGTGGTTACCATTCGTCTAATAGAATTTTCCTCGGTGTATTTGGTAGGCTGTTTGGGTGGAAACATGTTAATTTATTTCCGCATTGAATAGCGTACGCGTTTAAAGATATGATTTTGCTTTATATATAAATAATAAATAACTGCCTTTTTTACAATATTTTTTTTAATGCAAGAAAAAATTGCCGAAATCGTTATTAGACTTCGGGAAACAATTCGATTATTTGTAGATTATAAACAGGTGGACAACGAGAAAAAGTATTAAGAGTACAAAGAAGATTTATGGTTGTACCTTCATTAGCTAATTTGTGTTATACATTCCGCAAAGAAAATAAAATAAATAAATAAACTACTAACGCCTAGTGCCTTTTTGGCACAGAATGGTCCGCTAAGTACACTGGGGAACTTTGTTGAGCTTCCTATTGAGACACAACGTAGAATGGGCTTTTGTTCGAACGGATGTCCTGAATAACATTCATAGATACAATGGTAACCGTGTGAAGCGTACAGAACGACCTATTTTAATCTATAAATACCGAGTCCGCTAAGAGTTAAACGTGTCCTGGTTTGATAGGTTTTCTAAGGAACACTGAGGCATTGCAGTCAGAGTTCAGGGTACATCATTCAATACAAGATTGAATGAGACAACTTTCTTGCAGTGAACTTTAAACGACTTGATTGATCAATGATGGCATTAGGTTAATAACGTATAATTTTATACGTAGCATGGGTTAGCTCACGCTTTTTCCTTTTATTTCTATATATCTAGTACATGGACGCTTCTGTGCAGGATTAATGTCTATCATCGTTTAAACTAGTCCCACCAGGAATAAATGATTAATCGCACCTGCCATTAGATTTTTATTACGAAACTGTGCCAATTTTACCACTGATAATTAATTTATCGATCCACTAGCTCCAATGGAAAGTTCTACTTCCCTCTGATCAGCCAAATCCTTCTGAATATTTCATGGAGCACTCGTGCCCCTGCATTAAGATTATAGCAAAATGAATACTCCAGACCTTCTAATTTATTAAGCGTCCCGACGCTATCAAAAATATGTACCTATCGATATTAATAATTTCTGACAAAATAAAATACTAGGTATCGATTTGAACATTTTGCATAGGTGCATTAAAACATTGCTAGCAGCGGTAAAATACCTTTCTGAAATATATCATTGTTTACCATTGTTCGGAAGTATTCAAACTATCCTGCTGTGCATTCTTTAATTAAGTAGGTTAACCAAACGTTCACGTATGCGCATATACACATATCATGCATATTAATAAAACTGGTGGCGATTTGTGTACTCGAGACGTTTACGTTTACCTTTACAATTTTATTCCGACAGTAGCTCGCGTAAATTTTCTTTACTGTGACGATGTAGACCCCGCCACAATATACATATTACGTTCGTGCCGTGCATTACATACAAAACTTAAACATCTTAAGATAAAACTGAAACGCAATAAACACCAGTTGCACGCGTGTAGTCCCCATCATTATTAAATTCAACCATAATAATCAATAACTATTAAATATCTAATCAATAACGGTACAACTGATAACAAAGTGGTCCGAAACCTTTGACAAAGTACGTATGGACACAGGTTTTGGTACATTCATTTATAACTACACGTTACATTGCATTATGAAAGGGAAGCTGCTTGAATAGAAATTGAATAAGCATACGTAACTGTCGTTCAATATTATCAAAAGTCGTCGAATAAATTCCTGCTACAATATCTACACGATGTTAATAATATTCGAGCAATCTGAAAATTGTCATTTCGTTCTATTCCTTCGGTCGATCGCCATAATCGGACAGCCGACACAGTAGTAAGAACGTGCGAACGATTTGATATTATCTAAAACAATCTGTCAAGCTATTCCTGTATTTCCGTCTCCCCAGATAACGGCACGTGGACCCAGCTGTGGCTGATCACGGATTATCACGAGAAGGGTTCACTGTTCGATTATCTGAACAGATCGACCGTGGACACAAACGGTATGATTAGGATGGCCCTGTCGATCGCTACCGGGCTGGCGCATCTTCACATGGAGATCGTCGGCACGCAGGGGAAACCGGCCATCGCTCACAGGGATCTGAAGTCGAAAAACATCCTTGTGAAGACGAATGGTACATGCGCGATCGGTGATCTTGGCTTGGCCGTCAGACATGACGTAATAACAGACACTGTCGATATCCAGCTGAATAATAGAGTCGGCACCAAGCGGTACATGGCACCCGAGGTAATTTATAAATAAAAATCTTCGCTTGCGAATCCTCGGGTTCAGCGGTTTCCCATGTGGGTCATCGATGACCTACGACCGTTAACAGTGGTTCAACCTTTTTATCGGGAGAACATTGAGGGCGTCGTGTCAGTCATCATTTAACGCGATATTTATTGATCTGAAGATATGGACTTATATTGATTAAATCAGTATTAAATTGATTTAAACAGTAAGTAAGATCAGAGAACGTTTTTTCTATTTCTTCTATTTTCTTTTTTTCTTTCAGTTATATTCACTTAAATTATAATAGAAATTATTAGAAATCATGTAAACTGGCAATTAATTCTTGTTGACGGTCAACAATTTTTTCAATTCAAATGATTCCCCCGTTCGTAAAAAATTCTTTAAAAGAAAGGTCAAATGAACAAATTAGATAAAGAAACTCTTGCACCAATGGAACAATCGAACGTGGAATAAAACGCGTTAATTGCCACGTCCAACAGCTACCGAACGACTTGGTAGAAAGAAAGGACGAGTCGCGTCAGTGAACTGCGCTACTACACGAGCTTTTCGATCCAGAGGAAGTTTCTACGACTTCTTCCTCTTCTACTTGAGAACAGCTCCTGAGAATTGTTGCTTCTGCTTTCAGGTTCTCGAAGAGACGATAAACATGAACCACTTTGATTCCTTCAAGAGGGCTGACGTGTACGCTCTCGGTCTGATCCTCTGGGAGATCGCCAGGCGATGCAACGTCGGCGGAATTCACGACGAATATCAGCTGCCGTTTTACGACTTGGTGCCTTCCGATCCGACGATCGAAGAGATGCGTAAAGTTGTGTGCACCGACAGACAGAGGCCGTCGATACCGAATCGATGGCAGTCGATCGAGGTACGGTAGAACTTCTTTGACAAATCTATTCTTACGCTCTTAGAATGGCTAAAGGGAGGGGATTGAACTTACTGTTTGTGCAAATTTCTCGCTTGTCACATAGGATTTGCTGCTTTCACGAGATCACCGAATATTCGCGTTCCTTAAGTTTAATGATATGATGGAAGCATTGGATATTATTTATTTATTTATTTTCATTGTATTGTTAGTTTATAGTCGCATTGACTTCCATGGTCATTGGGGACATCTCTATTCATTTTAATGATTTCTCTATATTTGGAAATTCATTTATATATATTGGTGGCGCGTCGAAGCATATAGTTATTGTAGAAACACAACTTAAGCTTACTGATATGTAATTAAACTTACTTAATCTAACCTCACCCGGAATGATTTTTTCGCAGGCGTTGCAAGTGATGTCGAAGGTGATGAAGGAGTGTTGGTACCACAACGCGGCAGCTAGACTAACCGCGCTTAGGATTAAAAAATCTCTCGCCAATTACGGCGCGATGGAGGACTTGAAGTGAAAGAGGCGAATCGGTCCCGGAACGTTGGGACGACCCCGAAGAATGGAAGTGCTCGAAATACACGCGGACACTCACACGAACTGTAACAATTTTATCGCAATAAAACGTTTAAGTGCCGTGTCACTGCGCGCGAGGACGAGAGCGTGCGTGTGCGAGAGAAAGGAAAAGAGAAGATGAGAGAAATGAAGCGAGAGGTAAAACGACCGGTGGAAAATTCTAATATAATTGTTGAAGCAGAGAGCCTAACGAAAGACTGGTTACAAGAAGGATAGAAAAAAAACAGGATAAAGTAAAAAAAAGAAGAAGAAGGAAATAAATAAAATAGAGACGACGTTCCTTTGAAATCGCGTTGAATTTGGTCGGGCTGTAGCATAACTTCGAGTAACAGCGTGTACGTGCGAGTTAGTGGAATTGTTCTGTGTAAAAGGAGGGATGGTAGTCGGAATAATTTATGGGGGATGATTTTACGATAAGGAACGAGTAAAAATATGTGAACGTGTAACGATTGGTCCTAAACATCGAACGGAACCGGACCGATGCACGTCCGCGCGGAATGTTCAAAGTGAACGTACTTTGACGATCGATCGATCGATCGATCCATCGGGCGAAGTGGGATAAACGAAGGCGCGCGCAACGAGTTCGGTTGATCGAATGTATCCATGCCTGGTCACGCGTCACACACTGCTGCTGTATATTTATTAATAGTAACGATAAGGTAATGAAGTATATAAATTTATTATATAGCGACGTTTATTGAGTAATATTAATGAGTAATAATAAATTTGTATATTAATATATACACACGTATAATTATGTATATTCGTTATCGGGCGAAACGATTCCATTAACCGAGCCGATTCGTTTGTCGTGTAGTTTATAACCAGAATCGTTTTACTGCGTCGCGGATAAATAATTAATCGTCCCGCTCAGTCGTTCGACCGATCGATCGGACGGTTGTTATTCCTATTAAAGTGGATATTCGTTCGCATACGATTTTTCGTTTGATTACGACTTGCAACGATTCGACGAAAACGATCTCCGCGTCGAGATCACTTCTGTACGGTTTTGCTCTTTTCCGGATTTTTTTCTTTGTTTATTTATTTCCGACGAAAGTCGAACATACACGGCGGCGCATAATATATCATCCGACACCCTTTCTTTATATTTCCACCGCACCTAGTGACACTTCCTTCGATTTCTAAACTGAAACGAAGTGAAACACTATCAGTGCAAACGGTCGTTTAAAGAAAAAAACGAAGAAAATATAGCAGATTGTCCGAAGAAGATTATTATGTATTATGCGCCACATCCCGGGTACATCGTATCGCTTAGATCCGTTCATCCACTTTACCGGTGCGTGCAGAGACTGGATTTCCTTCGGGAGCATATACCATACACACCGTGTTACAAGAGAAATGCATATCCTTGTTTCTTGCGATTATACAGGGTCGCGGTTCACGTCGACACTGCATTTGTATACAGGGTAGATAGAAAGAGCCGAACAATTTATGATTATCGAATAGAAACGACCACAAGATAATTCAAGTATATACGTGGTTCTGTTGTCAATAAGGGGAAAACAACCATATAAAACCAACACAAACGCTGTATGTACCAAGAATAGCACCTTTTTTTCTAGATACATTTTCAACCGTTCTCGTTTTCCTCGGGTCTAAACGCAATATCATACCTGCGCTATTTTTACTTCTTCGTGTTTCATTTGTTTTTGAACGCCAAGTTTCTACACTTTTACTCAAGGTGTTCGCCACGAACGTACCTTCTTTTACCTTCACGATCCTCTGTTTCGTTTTCCTAAGCACACATTGCACGCGTACGCGTGCACACTCGTACACGTACACGTGATACATACGCGAACGAGTAGAGGTACATATTACACAGAAAACTCACATATTTTTAGCGTTAGACATACCCAAATGTTTTGCTCAAGACGAAATATTTTTGCGTATTAATTATCGTAATACGCGAGCTTGAAGGCGGTGCGTCACGATACGCGGGACTTTCGTAGCGTGTTTCCTTTGTAACACAGGAAGGCTGAAATTGAAGGGTGCTAAGTTCAAGAACGAATGGTGTCGTTGCGTGTGAAAGAGACAGGCTGATGGTAATTGGCGTTAAAGAGAAGTAGGACTGGATGGAACAGACTGTGAAAGAATATTGAAGAGAGAGGATAGATGCGAATTGATAAATGAAAAGTAAAAAAAAAGGAAACAAGGAGAAAATCGTTGGAGAAACTATATTTTCGGGAATTTTTTCATGGGTCAATGAAAGTTGGAAATAAGGTGAAAGAGAAAGAGAGAGAGAGAGGGGGGGGGGAGAGGGGGAGATAGAGAGAGAGAGAGAGAGTATGTGTGTCTGAGAACGATGCTGATGCTTGACAAGCTTCAATCGCGAACTCGTGTGTTTCCTTCGAATATTCTCAACTGATGCCACCATTTTCTCCACGAATGATATTCTCTACGTTTTTTCTTTGACGTTCGCGATTTTGTTTCTTGGAGCATATAGTGAAGAATGTTCGTAGCTATTGTCGCACGTTCCAAAAGCGTTGCGGTTCCGCGTAACGAAAAGCAATCATAGGGGACGAAGTTTTGCGTGCGTGTGTGTTGCGTGGTGGAAAAGCAAAGAAATGTTAAACGGTCGTCGTGTGTGAGAGAACGCGTATGGTATGTCTCTCTGCGCAGCTGAACTGCGTTTGGCGGCCTTCTGCCGCGGTCCCCAAAAGACGGATCGCCGAATCGATGATGTTGAATTAATGAAAATGAAAGGAAAAACACAAAAGGGACAGAAATTTGGGAATAATGAACAGTGAGCGTTGACATCCTCGACGAGGTTGTGCGTGAACGATGATATCGCGAAAAACGATTTAAGATGTTCAGTGAATGGATAACGGGAGGGCACGAATCAAGAACGAATCACAGATGAAACGAACATACAGAAAGGAGGAGACAGAAGGTAAAAAAACAAGAATAGAACAATAGAAGGAATCGAGCGTAAAGAGAGAATCCGAGGAGGAGAGATTAGAGGGAGATCGAATCACTGTCATCCAAATAGCGAACGTAAAAAGTCTGCGAATTTGCGATTAATTATATTAAAGGAACGGAGGGTCCTTCGAACACACATAACTGTATTTTTATATTCTTTTTTTACCAACCGCGTCTCCGAACTGAGACGTTCAACTGATTTTTCTCTTCCGTTTTCTAAAAGGGACTTCTTGAACCATTTCGATGCCCAGCCGTAGCGATCCTTTTATTTCAAACGATCGACACGTCGACAGCGTTTCTATATTACGAAAAGCTTTCAAGAAAACTGCGTCGAGATTTGTCGCACGCTCGATATGATACATTAGATTGGATACAGTACGGATATACGGTTCGACGGGCAATGGTATTGAAAGAAAAGCCAATAAATATTAACCGTCGTTTATCGATGCCATCAGTAATCATCGATGAGATTCCCCGTTTTAATATATTATGCAAACGTCACCGACCAGAGATCCATTCTTTTCGTCGCGAAATCGCGAACGCTGCAATTTACCAAAAGACTGAGCGATCTAATGATGTTCGATTATAGTAGATAACGATTTTACAGAATCGAAATGAGAATATAAAATAGCCGCTGACCGCCTGACGTGTCCCCCATGCGTGTTAACACGCCTCGCGGTCATATTTCATTTTGAACAAACGAATGCTTCGTCGTCGTGGGGAAATGACAACTTCCACGGCGTTCATCTCGTACACATTCCTATTACGATGTAGGTTAATTTATGATATAATAAATAACGATACATAGAGTTACTATGCGTCGATGGAGTGTACACGGAAGGACGATTCCTTTGGCGGACACTACGTTTTGCGACGACCGTTTCGAATCGCCACGACGTGGAACTTCGTCGACGCTCGTGGTCCCGCAGGTGTTTCCATATAACTAGTACAATTTTGTGCCAATAAACAGATATCGAATGTTAACTAAAGCGAGAATGAGGAACCAGTAATGATATATAAATATACACAGAGTGTTCTCATACGCGTGCACACCGTGCCCGTGTACTCACATATAGACGTTCGTTCGAGAAAGAAATATCTTCGGGTTCACACGGCATTCGCTCGTATCGCTCGCGCTGATAGACATTTTCTAAATATGCACCTTTTGTACGAACAATCATTTCCAAGTAATTGCAAGCGTACTGCGGGGAACGGGGAATGTATTTGGAACGTGTTTCGAAACGTTTTACAAAGATTCGCTGTCCTGCAGTATTTTTTAATGATGGTAATTCGATTTTTGTCGACTTTGACGCATGACCGCCGTATATCTACAATAGTAATGATTGAAGAAAGAAAATTATCGTAAAGTGTTGGTATACTTTAAAGAAGCAACGTTTTAAACGTCTTTGCATGCGAACAGTTCCCCGTCGATTACTTAATTACGATACTGTTGAAGTTACGAAACGATGCGACACAATATTCTCAAAAATAAATATAAGAAGAACTTCGAGAGCTTCGAATTCAAATAAGCTTTACACTACGCCTCGACAAATATTCTGACTCCACGCAAACGGCGAAACAATTATTGCAAAATCTTCTTCGAACACCTCGCATATTTCACTTAACGTTTCAATCCTCCCACGGAACAAATGCTAATAGCCTGTTCTTTGTCCATTCATTCCGTCGTGGTCAAACCGAAGTGATAAGATATTTTTTTCTCGCGACACGAATTCATATCTGCCGCCGTCACATTTCCAAACGATCTCGAGGGTCGGTGATGTTTTACAGCCGATGATAAAAGGACGTTGCTGCGCTGGGTTTCGAAGTTGCGAACAGTCTGATTCATATCCGACGAATACCAAACTGCCAAAAAATATATTTTACCTTGCCCCCATCCCCTATAAAGCTCTCGTTTCCTCCCTTACCGTTTAATAAGCACCCCCTGCCCCCTTGACTTGTACAAAATGAGAGAGAATGAGAGAGAATGAACAATGTAATAAAGAATTAATAATAATAATAATAATAATAAAAGGAAAAACGAGGAAGAAACGCGAAACGTGCAAACGTGGCGAGTATACCTGCGTCGTGTTAGAATGCGAGAAACCTGTACCTTCGAGGCGATGCTAATTTTCGACTAGCATCGTCCGCTTTTAGTTTAAAGCCGCGTTCGACTTTCATTTGGTTGCGTGCACCAGCAGCGTTGCGAATAAACCAATTGCGAGTACAGTCGAGAAGATTTGTAAAAAGAAAGAAAAGGATGAAAAAAAAAAGAAAAAAAAAATTCGAATCGTCGCGTTCGTTTCAATGGGACGTTCGACGTTTACGTGTTGATCGACGAATCGATCTGCTGGGATTATTATCTCTCGTTTCTTTTTTTTCTTTTTTCGCGTTTTCTTTGACAACTGATTGAACGTATTTGCTGGAATTTCGGGGAACAATGGTAGCTCTTGTTTATTACATCTTTTTCTGATTATTTATACTTGTTGGAATGTTTGTTGTATGATTTTTCGATTGATCACGTTAATCGATGGTGTAGAATCGTGTCGAATGTTTCGATGGTTTTGATTGGCGACTTTGGATGTAAATAAATTGTCGAGGATGACAGAAATATATAATATATTATAACGGTTGAAACAAGTAATCATTGGTTGCGGGTGAAATTAGTATCTCGTTGATACTTAGTTTTCGTTCGAGCGCTTCTTTTGTCGAGTATAATCGGAAATCGGTGTGTTACTCAACACGTCAACGTATATTTTATAATGTTATTGTAATTTTTAAGAGTTGATTAACGTCACCATTGAAACGACACATCGATTCTGCTCGTAGCTTTTACGATTACGTTCTGTAATCACGTTTCGCGTCAATCATCTACCGAATTAGATGTACGAGATCACCCGATTTGTGTTTGCAACTTAATCGTTTCGAGAGAGACAGAGTGAGAACAAGAGAGAAAGAGGAATTGGCGTACTTTTTGCGAAGATAGATTTATTCTTGCGTCCTTTTCCTTGCGTTACCACTCATTTATCTTTATACTAATGATTTTAGCGAATTTCCCTTTAGTCATAGCGAATCCATTTCGCCCTAATTCTTTCCTCACAATTCTTTTTAACACAATTTTTAGTCAACGAGTTAGAACAAACCCGAACAAGGGTTTCTTCTTTCTTTCAGATTTTGTTTTATATCATTTCTTAAGAGCACAGCTTTTTAAACACGCGAAGAATTTGACTAGATTATTATTATTATTATTTGTACATTATAAGTATTCCTTGCGCTTCACAGATTTCTTATCCAATTTTCGTATCATCCCCTCTTTCCCCACTTGCGCGTGTGCGTGAATTATACCATACGTTTCATTCGTTTTCTACGGGCAGCCAATACTTTGTTCCCTTATTTCACCGAGAGAACGGGAGTACACAAGACTCAAATTGATCGTGCAGCAACACTTTGTTTGCTTCTTTCAATCGCGTTGTTTTATATAGAAGGAAATACGCGTACCTACCATTACTAGAACTAATTATAATATTATTATTATTATATTATTATTCGACTATTATCGTAGCGACGATCTTTCTGTTTTACCGTTTTTTCTTTTTCTTTTCCAATGTATTATACCCTGTACATAACGGTGTAAATGTTTATCGACGAATTACATACGATAGGACGAGCACTTGTAATATTCGTAACGACGGATGGGTGGATTGGTGGATGGTATTGTTTTATATAATTTCCCGTAACGTATACTTGTAATAGGCACGTTTTATTTTAGTCTGATTCGCTTTACGGCGATAGAGCATATTATATTTGCGTGTCGCTGGATCTTGAAACAGGTGGACTCCAGGTCGGAGGTTTTTTCAGAGTAAACTTCGAGGAAAAGTGTATCTACACGAAAATTCGGGCGAAAGATTGTTTTCTTGGAATTTTGGTCATTTTTCGGATTTTTGTAACTCTTGAGATTGAATGTAATGCTGCTAAGGAAGATGTGGATTCTTTTGCAGGCGATTTATGAGCATTTGATATTAACGAAGAATTTTTATATACAGTTTTTGTGAAGACGTTCTCAGTATTGATAGTATGTTCAACCATATTGATTTTTGTATTTTTGTAATTTTACATCAGTATACTTCGTAAGAATTACAGA
Organism: Nomada fucata; assembly: GCA_948146005.1. NCBI lineage: Eukaryota > Metazoa > Arthropoda > Insecta > Hymenoptera > Apidae > Nomada > Nomada fucata. The sequence continues at coordinate 6,337,810 of OX411275.1, read as the reverse complement.
TAGTGAGCCTACCGTGAACGCATACATTAGCATTACACAAACTAAAGCAAAGCGATCCAGCTTTCATAATTTTATACATTTGTCATCATTTCGTAATTGTTAAATTATATGTAAAAGAATTTAATTATCTTATAGTAGTAAAATTTTCGAAACATTCTATGAATATTTCTATATACAATGATTAAAATTTATTTCGAACTCTAGGACATTGAAAACAATAAATTATTTTTGTTGCATCTTTAATTCTAACCGAGTAAATCAATATCTTCAATCAGCGACACGTTTGTTCCATAAACTATATCTACCACCAAAATTCAAGTTTCCACAACACAGAGAATGCAATAATTGCAATAATACATACGTTCGATCACTGATCATCCACTGTACGTTGCGTGCCTGGCGGTGTGGGTGAATCTTAATGCTGTTAATAGATATACGTACCTAATGTTATTAATTATTAATTAACAATTGGTTTGTAATTAACGGGGCCACGAAACCCTGGAGGCTCGTCGCGCGCGGGTCCGTTTCACTACCCTTTAACTCGGTTATTTCTTTTTTACGATCACGCGAACCAGTGCAGCCTTTTCTAACGAAACGAAAGAAATCAATTTTGTTTTCAAAATAATGGTTCGTCGAAGACACAGTTGGAACGCGATGTATTTATTCGTAATCGTGGTCGCGACTCCCGCGAGATTCTCGAAGCCTCTTGCGTTGCGTGTCCATTGCGGACCCTACTAATAAACGCCATAGTGGTCCGAGAAGTAATTGGCTCGAATAAATTAAATTTACTTTAACAATCGTCTGCCTTATTGTCGCGTGTTTCCGATTTCTTTCACGAGCCGTCCAGCCAACGACCCCGTCACTCGATTCCTTACCCTTCTACGTTAGACTTCCTGTCTCAATCTCGCGTTTCGTTTCACATCACAACGTCCTCACACATAAACGGCGGCCACTTGATAAAGTGTTTAATAAAGACGTTGGTAGAGCCGAACAGCACTCGTGTGTAAATGCGGCTGTGTCTGTAGGGGATAGACATGTTTGATAGGCAATTTCTGGCTCGATGCAGGGATGATTTGTGTCGCGTGTGCATCTTTTGGGCGACGCAGTAGTACGTTGTGTGTATATTTAATTATGTACAGACATAATGCATACGAAGAAATATATGCATATAAATAAGATCGAAAGGAATTATCATACAAGAATGCCACAGAATTAATGAAATGTACATTTTCATACATACCGGCGCAAATCGCGAAATTAAGTATTTGAGGAAAGTAGTGCCTAGTTATAGTTTATTGGGCTGATCTGGCTCAAACTTGATAGAAGGATAGGCGATTCTGTTTTAGAAACTGACTGAATGAATGAAAGGCCTTCAGCGCGTTCAGAAGCTGAGATAATTGCAATGACCCGGAGTATATTTTTTCCGACTCTTTAACTGTTAAAACGTTTAAACCACATATTTTGGAACCATATTGGAAAATAAAGCTAAGGTTGCCAGCTTTAATTTGGACCCGCCGGAGTCCAGTAGGGATAACTCAAAAATCGTAGGTCTAGCTTATTTTGATTATGAAACACTACTTTTTCGTCAAGCTTAAAAAATTGGTTTACTTGCATTTTTATTTTATTATTTTTATTACTTTTTATCGCGCAGCTTATTCGATTCTCTGTCTTTCGAGACACCGTTGATCAACATCGGCTTAGTAAAACGCGATATCCGTTTTGTCCTCGTGTATAGTTTCGGTGCAATATTCAAAAGAATTCTTTAATTGTTTAGAAAAATTAAACAGCGGATGGAGCATTTCCAAATCGTTTATTGTCGTGTAGCAGCATCCTTTACCTTCATTTTGAGCACTCGATCATTATTCTAGCACCTCCAGAAGCCGAGATAATTGAATTTGTTTATAGAAATAATAAACAAATGGGATTACTGTCACTCCCTGGCGAGCTACATCAATGATCTGTGGACATAAATCAAAGTTAGGAGTATCGGCTAACATCTCCAACAGGTGTGAACGTTAAACCACGTGCGGGTCATTTGTTATAAACAAATAAGCAATTGAAAGTGTTATTACGGCCAGTTGCATATAGGTCCAGCAATGGGGTATTTTTTCTCGTGTTGCTTAGTAGTTTCCCTTTCTTTTGAGACGTGGTTGATTCAAATCGGCCAAGTACAAGCCGAGATAATAATTTTTTAATATTTTGTCGGTAACGAAATGTCGGTAATCGTGTATGTGGCGCCATCTCGCGTTTGCGGCCTTTTTCGCAGTTTGCCGCACCACGAAAACCGAATTCCTGGATTACATCGTTAATTTAAACAATTCCGTGTTTCTCGGCTTCTACCCCGTATTTCTTAACCGGACTTGTCTTAAATAATAGCCACGAACCATAGATACCTGTTCCAAATGTTGGAACAATATTGCATTTGTGGTTCGAATGTTATTAACAATTGAACAATCGGCATAATTGCATTCCGGGTCACTACCATTATCTCGGCTTCTGGAGGTGCTAGAATAATAATCGAGGGCTCAAAATGAAGGTAAAGGATGCTGCTACACGGCGATAAACTATTTATAAATGCTGAATGCGCTGCTTATTTCTTATAAAGAATTAAATAATTTGTTTGAAAATTGCTTTCAGCTATACACGAGGAACGAAAAAATTAATTGGACATGGAATAATGTTCACACCTGTTGGAGATGTTAACTGATACTCCTAGCTTTGATTTATGTTCACAGGTCGTTGATGTATTTCGCCAGGGAGTGATAGTAATCCCATTTGTTTATAATTTCTTTAAACAAATTCAAGTATCTCAGCTTCTGCTGGGACGATTTTAATAAACGACATCTCAAATTGAAGCTCTTGGTTCAAGGAACAATCTGATTCACGATAAGATCGGCCCTCGTGTTTAGTTTCGGTGCAATACTAAAGCGAATTATTAATTTGTTTATACAAAATTTATAGCGGATGTAGAATTTGTAAATCGTGTATTGTCGTGTAGCAGCACCTTCATTTTGGGCACTCGATCATAAATCTAAAGCTACCAGAAGCCGAGATAATTGCAGTGACCCGGAGTGCATTTTTGCCGATTTTTCAATTGTTAATAACATTCGAACAACAAATGCCATACTGTTGCCACTTTTGAAACCGATAGCTACGGTTTGTAGCTTCCATTTAAGACAAGTCCGGTTCAGAAATACGCAGTAGAAGCCGAGAAACACGGAATTGTTTAAATTAACGATGTAATCCAGGAATTCGGTTTTAGAGCGGCGGCGAACTGCGAAAAAGGCCGCAAACGCGAGATGGCGCCACATACACGATTACCGACATATCGTTACCGACAAAATATTAAAAAATTATTGTCTCGGCTTCTACTTGGCCGATTTTAATCAACCACGTCTCAAAAGAAAGGGAAACTAATAAGCAACACGAGAAAAAATACCCCATTGCTGTATCTAAATGGAATTGGCTGTAATAACAATTTTAATTGTTTAATTGTTTATAACAAAACAACCCCACTTGGAAAAAGGTTCACACCTTTTGGAGATGTTAGCTGATCCTCCTAACTTTGATTTATGTCCTCTGGTCATAGATGTATCTCGCCAGGGAGTGGCAGTAATCCCATTTGTTTATAATTTCTTTAAACAAATTCAAGTATCTCAGCTTCTGCTGGGACGATCATAATCAACAACCTCTGAAATTGAAGCCCCTAGTTCAAGGAACAATCTGATTCACAATTGAATCACCCGTCGTGTATAGTTTCGGTGCAATACTCAAACGAATTATTTATTTGTTTATAAAGAGTAAACGGCACTTGCAGCATTTGTAAATCGTTTATTTGCTTGTAGCAGCACCTTTTCCTTCATTTTGAGGTCTTAATCATTAATCTAGTGTTACTAGAAGCCGAGATAATTACAGTGATCCAGAGTGCAGCTTTGCTGATTTTTCAATTGTTAATAACATATGAACCAGAAATGCCATATCGTTGAAACCTGTTAGAAACGAAATCTAAGCTCAGCAGGTCTAATTTGCGATCATGCCGGCTTAAAAATAACTGCTAGAAACGGGGTAAAACGCAATTTGTATAAACCCATTTTTCTATTCATTTGTCCCATCCGTTTCTGTCCCTCGGATACGATGATTTCAACAGGGGTGGCGGCACCGGAGATTCCACATCAGCTTTGGCATTCGATGAACTAGACTAGAAAACAATAAAAAAGCAAAAAAAACTACTTTCATTTCGCTCAACACTCTCTATTTTTATGCTCCAAACCCTGTTCATAGTTTATTCCTTTATTTCAAAGCAATGGACGATATACTATCAATAATCAATTGTACATTTCTCAAGCTCGTACTTTCATATCGTAGTACATAATAGTGTATCTACCTTCGCTCCCTCCGAACCTCCCATCTTGCACTATGATCCCTCCCGAACACGTCGTATGTAATCCCATTCGTATTGGAATCGGCGTAAAAATCCTTGATAAATTGTATTGAAGCTCCCGGTAGCAGTGAAAATGAACCGTGGCCGTTTGGTCGGTGTCGCAGATTAATCTCAATCAGGCCGACTAAATCGCGGAAGGCAGCGACGCGTGCTGCCTGCATCGCTTCGCCCTTCTCGGCTCCATCTAGAGATATTTTCGTTCCGAATATAGAAGCACCATCGTATAAATACGCGACGAACCGGCAATAAAAATATCGGCGAGCAACCGTTCGTGAAGAGATGAGCCGAACCCGATCATTTTCGATTTTGCTGGTAGATGCACTCGAAATTTTGTCCCCGTGTCATCGTGATGCCGCTTAGGCTGGCCTGGGATTAGTTTAGGTGGTTTGTTTGAATCGTATAACGGCCACGTCCATAAATCATTCAGAATATCGCGTAGAAACGTCGAGGGAAACGAATGACTCGGTCGATCGATAGTGAAAAGTACGAATTACTGATTATGGATTATTTTGCGTTTTCTTTTTTCTTCGGTTCATAATAGATATCGATGATGTTATAATATCCTAAATAACATGAGAATATTTGCATTTTCTGCTAAGATTCGTCTGAAATCGATTATAAATAGCGAGAACAGATTGTTTGCCTTTAAATCGATAACACGTCTTGTTTAATAAATCAGATATAAATGAAACTGCCTAAAGAAATCGATGCACCTTTATATGCATCAGAACTTTCGATTACCCGATTCATAAGAACCTGATGGTTGCATTTAAGGCGGCAGCGAAAGAAACAAGGAATGACTAAATCAGGATGCAATTGAAATAATGAAGCGAAACTTAAGACAGCCAACGAAAAATATACAAGACTGAGGCCGAGAAAACATCGTAGAGAGTTTAACGCGCGACCGAGGAGGGATTGATATTTCATACGTTCTAGCCCACTTTCTCATTGGATACAAGTGTATAACGTTCGGACAGGAATAGAGTGGGTTAGTCATCTTGAGTTTCTCCAAGTAATGCCGAAAAGCATAGGCCAAAGTTTTTGATGACGATTTCGAACTTTGAGTCAACATTACTCGCCTTGTCACAGAGAGGAAGTAGAATCGTATTCTATCGATTGTCTATTACCCCCTTCATGTTTTCAAATCTACCTCTCTTTCCCATTATTTGCAGGTCGTGGAATAATCGCTGCCAAATTGTGCAAATTCCAACCGATCCACGTAGTTTCACGAGACAACATTGCTTGGATATCAAATGTTCAAAGCGTTATGCGCATTAGGATATCTTTTAGGAAAGTCGTGTGTAGGGATATTTTTGGATATTGTGAAATTCTGTGAGATCGAAATAGAGAGAAGATATATTGTTTTTTTCTTTATCTTATTTTTACTGAAAGTAGTGTCACCATATTTGGTGACAGGTTGGGTTTGTCAATGTTTTTAGGATACTCGTGAAATTTTTATGGAATTATTTGTTAAACGGATTGGAAATTCTTTGTCAACGTCTTGAATACAGATTTGTAGGTAGTAAGTACAGAATTTCGAAAATTCGTCTTCAAAATAGATATTTTATAATCACCCCTATAATCAGGCAATATATAGAAGCTAAAGAATATGTGAAGCAAACTTTTGTCGAAGAACAAAGTAGTAATGTAGTGGATATTAATATTATTACATGAACAATCCAGTACAATAAACTACGAACAGAGTATCAATTTCGTATTATTTATATCTATATCTCGTCGCACAATTCGGCGAACGAATTTTTCCAAAATGTGTTTGTAATGAAAAATGACACCGGATACGCAATACATGATGGATAAACAATTATGTAAAAAAAATCGAAAAATCAAACCGAACACTGCAAACGATATTGCACATGCATATAGAACAAAGGAAAGTGAATTACCTTTTATTAAAAGGTGAATTTTAATTCACCAAACCCATGAACGTCGCAGAAATTCTCCAAACTCGCCGTAGATTTATTTAAAACGACAGAACAAATCGTACCAGCCCCTCCTGTATTCTGTATCCCTAGTTTCGAACTAAGAATTCAGATCGTTTAAAATAACCGATCAGAAAGTGGTACAGCAGTAAATTTGTGCAGACGATACCGACGGCAGTGTATCACCTTTCATAATTCCACTTTGCGGTGCGGCTCACAATGTGTATGTATTTCCTCTCTGGCGCACGATACTCGCGTGCCGAAGAACGAAATACTTGTATGCATCGTGGATTACGAATCGTATCTCTATCCGTAACGCGATTCCTATTTACATCGTTCGAATCAGGCCAGATCCCCATTGTTTATGGTTCGCAAGGTATTCTCGGTTCTCTTGGTATTGTGCTCGGGACGGTGCGAGTTAATGATCGGCGTCGACCTAAATTCCATGCATCGATACCCCATAATACACGGGAACTCGAATTCGAAACGCGACAGGAAGTAAAATGTTCCTGAAATAAATCGTCTAAAATCGTGAACTGGTAATTCAAAACTAGGCCCGGCAGATTCAACCACGTGGACCGTCAGATCTTTACCACGCGGAAAAGCTCTAATGCAGCATAGTACCCAACTCTCGTGTGTCGCCGTTATACGAAACGTATCGTAAGCGACAGAGATGACATGAAATCGGTATCGAGTCTGGCCAACATAGTCGCCATAACTCTACAAGTGTGCGAAATAAAAAAAAATGCTTCGATAAATGTAATACAGTTTGATATAACGTCTAAAATTAATGTCATCCTGTAACAAAAAATTAGGGATATCCTAGAGACTGCCAGTCACCTTCAGGAACATCTGACGCATACCAAATAATTTGCACCCCTATGTCATTCAATGGAAAAAGAAAGAAATAAAATCGACAGCTGACGCGATTTCTGAGAAAATGACAGAGCTTGTAATACTTCTTGTGGCCCACCGCGGTACACTTGTGGAAGTACTGTACCCATTATACTGATAGCGGGGTATTGGTATCGCCGTGTGAAAGAGGCCTTAATCGTGGATCTGTAACTGGCATTCTAGGATCCACCTGTTGTCCGCCTCCTGGCTCGATCGATCGTTGTAAATATAGAGTACCAACGAAAGCGTAACCAGTGAAGGTGTTGGTAGCTGGGATGTATTTATGTGTTTTTAATGGCTTATCTAGGTGAATCGTTGTGATTGCGGATGCACAGAATTCCCGTATAATTGGGAAAGTTAACATTTAAGAATCGGCTACGGTTCCTTGCTACGGTTGAATGCAAAAGGATAAGGAGTAGGGTAAATTTTCAGCAAGGGAGTAGTTCGTTGGCCAGTTGGTTTGCTGTTTTTGATAATTGAAAAGTAAAGGGGCAGATGTATAGGGTTGAATATTCGAGATCTGGAAGTTCAATTTGAAAGCTAAATGTAGACGAATTTGGGAAATTATCAGGATGGTAAGAATTTTTATACAGTGCGATTCTACTCGTTTTAAAGAGCCAGAAGGTAATTGTTATTTCTTTGAGAAGTATTGGGAAAGTTATACAAAAGCATGCCGATGTAGAATAATGTGACAATTGTTATAAATCATTTAGTTTCTCATTATCTTCGAATAACAGCTTTATGATAAAATAATCGGTCAAAAAATCGCGTGGAAGATTATTTATTGAGACCATAGTAAATTGTTCATCAAAACTAAAAAATAATCCGATATAATTAATGGCAAAAATCATCGAAAAGAAAAAATTCTTTACGATGCTCAGATACAGGTTATCAAAGAACCAGTAGTTTCCTGGTCACATAAATTTCCTGGGAAAATAAATGTTTAGTCGCGCATTTAAAATTTATGTATTTACATGCTACAAATACAAAGTGTTCAAACGTCTCACAATCATATCAGAACGACTTCCAAAAATCTTTTATATATACCCGTATCGCGGTATCAAATGCCTCTAGTATTCGCGTTACTAATGTAAGCAAGTATCAATAATTAATGCAGTTAATAAACTGCGAGAAAATGCCAAAATTCTATTGGCATTTTATATAAAAAGAAAATTCTGGCTGATTGTAAGTTTAAAGAAATCTATGCAAGGAGTATCCTTCTGATACATGTTCCCCCCTTTGCTATTTTCGTAAAAGTTTTGCAATCTCATCTAGAACTCTGGAACCAATATTACACCAATGATCGTCGATAAAACATTGAACATTCCTGCTACTCAAAATACTCACCCATCATTGTCCTCGTGAAATATCATATTATAATAGAATATATAGTATTCGACAAAACAAAGACCAAAATGTTTAACTATTAAAGATATCGATTGTCCAATAGGTCAATGCTACTTTGCTGACCGGATACTTCTGTTTACAAACATGAAACTCATGATCGAGAAGTCAAGATCTTTCGATAGGTGGTACCTGAGGGAATTCAGTCGAATGGGAGAGTCAGACGAGAGGCGACTATAATTAGAAAATTGGGGCAGTGTGCTCGCCCTGCAACGCGAGCATCGTTTGCAAGCCCTTTTTATGTGAAACATAAAACACCGTACAAAATCCTCTTCGTTGCATCGATTCGCACGCTGTTACACTCTAACATTCAGATCCGTAAACGAAAGAGGGATCGGGTTGATTCAATGAAATTATAAATGAACTTCGGTAACATTCAATTGCAACGATTACGCAACCAAACAGCGATAGCAGCGAAGTTGAATTAATACACGTCCAGCCATACGAACGATAGCCAAGAAAAACGTTAATGACTTCATTCAGTGTAGCATACATCACTTTGCTGACAAGATCTAAAATCGCTCCGGTTCTACGAATAACTGAAACTTGCTTCCAGGCTATTAAACTCCACGACGTCGACAATGATGAATTTATGGCAGGATGTTCAGTCGAAACTTGATAATAGGCTTCTATTACTCCGGAAGCTTTTTTTTCTAATTTTTGAACGAACAATTGACGTTCAACTGTGCGAAATAAGAAATAAGTGGTTCAAGAGTAATTGGAACAACCGAACCCATGGCGCGGAACGGTTCAGAGATGAAGAGACAAGATATATTTATTTATTGGCAAGGAATAGGGATATGGGAATTGTTGCTTCGAGTGGAAACTTTTTACGGTTCCCCTTGATTTACCATCGTGATGCCTTGCTGCGAAATAAATAAAGAAGTAAATTAAATAAACGAATGCCTGAAGAAAAATCTCCCACGCTTCGTCAATGGTGAATCTTAAAGGATTAATTAATTGAATTGATGAAATTACAGGAGAGTCTCGAATGTTTCGCAGAGTGTCATCTTGTGATACGAAAAGGGCTCCAACTAGAAATATGGTACACATGCCTTATTCATTTATTTATCTCTCAGCTTATGCGTAATATATGATATATTTTTAATACATACCTATACAATTCGGGAGATATTAATTGTTAACGACAAGAGCAAGATGGTTCTCTAGAAATATAAAAAGGAGGCGAACATTGACATGTCTGTCACGTTTTCGAGCGAATACCCGTATCTCCTGTTTTAGTGTTTAGCAACAATTATATTTCGGTAACAGATTCCCGTTGCCGCACAGCGTTTCAAGGCTAAATAAAGCTGACAGAATATTTGACGTGGACTAGGTGCCACGAAGAAAGTGATGTAACGAACCATGAAACGAACTATGAACTGGCAATAGATAAAACTTTCTACATATAAATGTATTAAAAGGATCTCAGCTACATAAATTCCTTCAAACTTAAATATTTTAATACTCCTGTGGCATTAAATTGTCTTTCATCTAAGTGTAAACAAATTAACGCAAAATGAGTAAGACTAATAGTTTGTTTTCACGGTTTACGTTCCAAAAATTCCAAATAGTTTCGTAGGAAATATCAGCAGTTTCATTGTACTCATACATCGAAGGAATGCCATAGAATAGCTGCTGCAATAATTAAAACCTATGGACAGCGCATTGGCAGGCGTTTAAAATAATCAACTGAACAAGGCCAGGCGGAAATCTTTCTGAATGTATGTTAAATAAATATTAAAATGGTATGCAAAGATTATTTTGATGACAAGAAATAATTTAAAACTATCGTAATACAGTATATTCTGATTTCCATTAACAATTTCCGCTTCCATCCGTACATATAACGAATTCGAAAGTAAGGGAACATAAAAGTTGCAATCGTTCACGTGTCTTCTACGAAGATTATATCCAAGCACGAATACTTCTGGTTGAAAAGCAGAACAGGGCAGTGGTGCTGTTGGTACAACAGAGGACTCGACATTTAAAACATCAGCATTTAACAACTCCAAACAAAAACATATTGAAAAAAAGACAGAGATAGAGTTAAGAAACAACTTTCTATGCTTCTTTCACCCTTAAATTAGCAATTCCAAAGCACTTTATTCTTTTGCTATTTTTTAACGGCGAATGAAAACCATTATTTCCTCCCGGATATTTGTCGATTTAAGATTTTCTCCGACGATCATCGTGACTTTTCCAATCCCCATTGCACTATCCGTAAACAGAGCGAACGGAGAGCCGAACAGTTTCGTAGAACAACTCAGATCGCGGCCAAATATCCGGCCAATCGTGCCGTGGAGAATCGGAAACGCGGATACGAGAATGTCTCTGTCGCAATTGGCGATGGCCAGCCCGTTGGAAATCGCTTTTAGAATCCTCTTTCGCATGGAATAGAAGTTCGTGTGGCAGAAAGTCTGTGACGGTGGGAAAAAAGAGAGAAAGGCTTAGTTATTCTGGTCCAAGCTCTTCCGATGCGCTTTTCTCGATGGCAGCTGGAATTCTCCACCAGATGGAGCGATGCGAACGTGGTCCCCAAGAGTGGGAACAAGGTGATGAAGAGGACGCAGAAGGGAAGGGGCTAATCTCAAATTACTTGGTGAGCCCCCGGCTAGGCTGAACGAACATCTTTGCCCACCACTGCCCGGCGACCTTTTATAGACACTCGACGGGAGTGGGGGAGGGGCCAGGAGGTCGAGGAAATTTGGTGAAAATTGGAAACGATAGTTGAGGAAAAAAAGGAAGCACGAAACCCTCGGTCGTTCGCGCTTTCTTTTCCTTTCGAGGATATCGTTACGTTCGGAGAAAAGTGGAGGACGATAGGGTGGTTTTTACGGATTGGATTGAGGTGTTGATTTTTTGGGGGATCTGGAAGAAGGGATATGATGACGCTTGGTAATCCCTTGTTGCTGTTTCGCGTGGAGAAAAATGAATTATAAGATATAAATACGGGCGGAATTCGTGACGGTGGAGGGGGGACGCAAGTAGAATGGGAAGCTCCTGTTTCAGACGGCCGGCCAGTAGTATAAGTAGACGAATGAGTACGGCAGCGTCGATACAACGGAATTATTTGTTTGTACGACTTATGCCGTGTGAGATGATTGTGATGCATGTTTATATATTTTGTTCAATGGAAAGAATGTTGTTTCGTACAATTGAAAGCTCGGGGATAATGTAATGGAATGTAATAGAATCCCAGTTCACCATTTCGTCGTGTTCTAAATATGGGTCAGACGAGAGGGTTGGATTTATTGGGTTTTGTTAATCGGTGTATAATCATTACCGGCATTCTATAATAATTATATACGACTGACGCATGCTTGAAAATTATTTCGAAATTTTATTAATTTCAAGTGAACGTTGATGAAATTTTCTCGAATTTAATATACACAATTCCTGGCAACAGAAATGAACTTTCTTATTGACTTCAATCTCGTGTCAAACATCATGCTGATTGACTATCAAAGTACGAATAATAAAGAACTTCTGTATAATAATAAAGTTACCTTTTCAACCATCACCGACGTTCGTCGATAATAATGTGTCGCAGATTAATCATCGCGAATATGCTCTCACGATCATTTGTATACTCTTATAATTTTAATAACCGAAGATAATATCAAGCTTCTAATTCATATACAATACAACAAGCAATGAAACACGGACAGCAGCGTAATCATTCCATCCACAATTAACAAGACGAATAATAACAAATACTGTAAAATGCTAACAACGATACATCCCACATTTCCAATTCCAATCTACATAACATTTTACACAAAATCTCGAGAGCAAATTAACGGAGACCGCAATACGTCGATGGAAACATGCCCGGTATTCTCGTTAGGCATCGTCGCAACGTCAACAACGAAAGGGCGAGTGTAAATAGCTAGAAAGCTCGACGTTTACTCGCAGCTGCACACTGGATCAACGGGGAATTCGCGTGCGGATTTTCAGAATCCGTCCGAGCGGACGGCGATTTTTCATCGGGAATTCTATGCTCACCTGTTGATGCCCATCGGTCAACCTCTTTCCATCGACGATTACTTAATTGTTATTTATAAAACGAATTCGTCGACGGCACCGTCCCGACGGTGAATAGAAATTATAAAACATAATTTGCTAACGCGGTGAGTGGACGAGTAAAAATAGTCACGGATGATTCGACGTTTCTAAAACGATTTTTGGCTACAATACGATACTGCTCGTGCGACGGCAGCGTTTATCGTTACACTTTCTTACGCCCACGTTATTATAGGTTCGAGCGTGTCAACGACTTCTCTCATCGATGGCCGATCTATGCGAGTACTGATGACCCTGCAGCTTTTCAAGTACGGTATATCTAAATCGGTACGAGGAGAGAGGGACATGGTTGCAGAGGTCGAATGTTAGACGAATAATTCCACGGGGAGTGCAGCGTGGGATGCTACAGACGATTCTAATTCTACTTGCCGCGGCCTGGCTGAAGTCGTTTTGAGCGTGAATCGATTTTTGATCGAGAGTTGTACACCTGTTGAGCCTCGATAACGCTGAAATTCGATTCTCCCACTTTCTTTAGTTTTTTGGGGGGCATTTAATGGACTAGGTCGTTTCTTGGTAGAACAAAATTGATTAGTGCATGTTATTTGCAGTCTTTTTCAATTTTTATGCATTCACCGATCTACGCGGAAATTTATTTTACAACGTTGGGAATAAGTGCTCTCTGGGGCAACAATTGGAGATTTCACGTTTGCTTTTGGTTGTCTCGCAGTGACTTGCTAAATACTGCAAAGTGTAATGTTTGAAATAAAATAGTGTACGGAATTCTATTTCGATAAATTCTTGGTGTATTGAGTAAGTTACGGACGCTGAATCAACGGCACAGGAACAGGGCATATATCGTCTCTCTTTTGTCGCCGAAATAAATTGTGTATTATAAAAATAGCAGTTTTAGACGATAGGGGGATAGAAACGTGCAATAATTATTTTTAGCACGACCCGTGGGTGACAATTACGATCAAGTCTAAATTAAATTTGTATTGTTACTGAATCATCGTGTAATCATAGTAATCTCATTGAAACAACGATTGTGTATTTTTAATAACTATTTCAACACTTGTTTTTTTCAGATGGAAATAATTAGAACACATTATTCATAGATTTTTGTTATCGTCGACAGCGTATAGCCTTTCGTCAGAATATACGTGCAAAGTGAATCCTCTTCCCCATCGTGCTAACCAATATATCAAATTAATACTCAGGAAACTAAAAGTAATTGAAAGTAGTAAAGTTAATTTGGTATGATTGCTCTATTTAAAGGGAATGCTTTATTATCTAATTGCACCGACGGGGGAATGAGCATTGCTTCGATTTGTTTCGCAAAAGTAAATAAAAAGCAAATTTAAAACACAAATTTAGAATACGATGACCGATTAAAAACCAGAACAGTTGTCCAAGAACAGTAGAGGATGATTGTATAGAAAAAATAGCATAAACCTCAATGACGTGAATAGTACATTTCCTCATAATTCCTAGAAACTTCCCCCGGAAACAAAATAAAGCGGAAACCACAAAGAAATACTGGAGCCCGATAAAAAGCATCTAATTAAAAAAAACAACGATACAATCCTAGTTCTAGAAAAATCCGCACGCTAGGAAGTAACATGTAACATGTACATACAATGTAATATCACAAAAAAATTGATCCCTCAAATTTCCAACAAATATAACTGTAACCAAGCTATCAAAACAAAAAATACAAATAATATCACGTAAGCCGTGCTGCATGCTTCCTTACAAAAAAAAAATCACACATCGAAATCTGAAAAACGCTGCAAGTAGCACGGCAGCCTACATAAAAATCGTTTCAAATAGATGAACAAAAAGAAAAAAAAGGAAAAGACGCAATTCCACACGGAATCCCGTTGGAGGAGGCTGTTTGGCAGACACGTTAGGAAACGTGGGCGTCGACGTAACGGTGGTGGTCGTCGGCTGGTGGTTCCCCTCGGCGGACAACGAGGGACCAGGAACGACCGCGACTCATCGTCATCGTCGTATAATCCTGGTGGGGGTATGCGATCTACCACGCATGCGCCCGATCGTCATTTTGACGAAGCCATAGAACCGCCGGCGCGCCATACGAACGACGACGGGTCGCGCACTACGAGTAGGGCGCTGGTCGGCTCCGAAACCCCCGAAGAAGAAGTAGAGGAAGAAGAAGAAGAACAGAACAAGTAGAAATAAGAGTACGAATACGAAGAAGAAGCGGTGAGGAGGAAGAAAGTGGTCGAAGATTAAATATTTACGACGACATTTTATTGTTCTCTTTTTTTTTTTCCGTCAAAAATTTAAACGACTGAACTGTAACAGCTCCGTCAGCCGAACGTATCGAGGCAACAGTAACTGTATTGTAACGATAAAAGCCCGAGGAACAATCGAACCTCTCGGCCCTTAAACGAGCAACGATCTATCGTCGTGAAAGTCGCGAGTGAATCAAGCGGACAGGATGTCTTCAGCGATCGCTAAAGCTTCCAAGTATACGTACCGCTCTACCGGCGGTGGTACTGCCGATGTCAGCATCGAATACAGCGCCGACCTGAGCGCTCTCTCCAGGCTGGAGGTAGGTTTTCATTCTTTTTTTTTTTTCGTCTAAAAAGATAGCAATCTTCTGCTGGTTTTATTTAATTTTTGTTTTTTTGTTGTTGTTGTTAAGAATAATAAAGAATGTATTATGTAGAAATATAATACATTGATAGTATTCGTGTCGAGGTTTAGACGAATGCTTCGTTTCGCACGAAACGAACGAATCTCTGTCGTTCGTTTTATTCCGCATTTTGGACGTCGGTTAAGCACAGTTTGCTTTAACTGCTGGACCGCCTTTTTAAGTCTTTCAAGTCCCTCTTCGTATATGAAAGGGGACATTCGATGAATTCCTCGTTTCCATTGAGCCACATTGAACTTGGAATATCATCGAATAATGGTGACATAATTAATTGTATAAATAATTGTTACATACCGGAGAGTATAGTTTTCTGTACATTACGATAAGTTCAAAGTAGCTCATTTTTTATCACGGTAATTGCTCGGAGAAACGAAGCATTTCAGTGACGGGGGAAGATTGATAAAAGCTCTAGCATATGGAATACTCTCGAATGAACTATATACAACGTGTTGCCAAAAATAGGAAGGGAACAGGAGAGATCCGAAACACACGAATGTATCTATTAATGCCTACGCTACGTAACACTTATGGTACATTCAATGAAGATAGAACAGAATTATCTTTCTATAAAAAAAAAAAAAAAAAAAAAAAAGAAAAAATTGAAAAACGGTGGACTAAAGAAAATATCCGAAAGCAATTCAAACGAACAACTGAAAACCTTAACTGATTGAGTCAGAAGGGTACGAGATATAATATATATCGCCGAACTTAAAACCTTCAACGAGGTTTAGTCGATCACGCACCGCCAAGAGGAGACACGAAGATAGAGGAAGGGACTAGGATAAGGCAAGTTATTCCCTTGTAATCTGAAGAGAGGGCAAGAAAAATCACGCTTTAGGAAGTGATCGCTGGTGAAAAGGTGATACGTCGAGCAGTGACCGATTTCGGGGACAGTGGGGCGCGAGAAAGTTCAGTGACCATAAGGGATATTAGTGCCAACCCTGAAGAGTAACGAAAGTGTCGTAGACGGTGCTCTAGCCGTCGAACTGCTCGTGTACGAAAATAGTCATAAATATCGGCCCTAAATGACGGCCGCGCCACGCAGGTGTGACATCTTCGAGGGTGTCGTATTAAGGATGGACGAACACGCGACCATGATGGATAAATAATATAATTGAATCGTCGCGGGGTTCTACGTGCCACAGAAACGAATTAAGAAAGAGGAGAGAGGAGTCAGAGTCAAGATTGTAATAAATTTGTCGTTTTGCCGTGAATCTCTTTAAGGGGGCAAGAGACAGAGACGAGTGAACGTTCCTTCTTCTTCTTCTTCTCTCTCCCAATTTGTTCCTGCGGAAACTCCCTATGTACAGTGTCGCCGAGAACAAAAAAACCTCCTGTTCCCCTGTGGGCGAGCCAATCTCACAGAGGCTGTCCGTGTTTTCTGAAATACTTTCCGAGCCACCGGCCCGTTGGATATTTTCGTCGGTCGATTACGTAAACCGCCGACCCTTTACAACGTGCCCCGCTATGCGCTCTAATCCTTTTTTTGCCTCTCGTTTCAGGACAAAATCCGCCTGCTGCAGGATGACCTGGAGTCTGAAAGAGAACTGCGTCAGAGGGTGAGTTTTCTTCTCCATCGATCCTCCTTAATATTCTTTCCCTGTGATCATTTATTAATTGGAAAGCTTTACGTAGGAAATATTGTTTATTTACGATCGTTTGAAGTAGAATGGTAGGGGATATTCAAACTTAGTGCGTATGGTCTTTTCTTACGTTTCTTTTCGTGCCTCGATTTTATCAAGTGGTTTACTGGCCGACGAGTGTACAGATAGGTGTAAAGGAAGGGCGAGTGATAAATTCCTTTTGTAACGGGCGTTTGGAGTATCGATGGAATTCGTTCTAGATACGCGTTGAGCTCGCGGGGACGAAAATACCAAGGCGGTCGGGGGGGAAACGTAAATTTCGAGACTTTATGTAATCCGGGTATTGTGAATTTTGAAACTGCTACAAAAAAAGCGAGGCTGGCCTGCTCACCACCATAGAGTGGGGAGCAGTAGGTCGAAATGTCCAGCTCTCGAGTCGCGGCTATTTTTGGGGATGCGCGCCTCTTCAGCGTACGAACTCGCATTCCTCTTTCGTGTTTGGCTAACATGTAACTAAGTACGTCTACCTGTTTAAAATAAAAAAAAGAGGAGTAGCGCTTAACAATATTTCAGGAAGGGAACAAAGACGCATTTAATTCCACGACAAAAGTATCAATTGTTACAAAATGTTTACCGCGGTAATTAAGTAAAACGAGAAGAAAAAGAAGAAAGAGAATGTCGAGATATGAAACGATATAAGCGAATACAATTGTCGTGTAAATTTTGTTTGCCAGATGGATGAAAGGAATTGGTATATTTCGGATTATTTATTTGGAACGTAAACTGATCCATTGTCAAATTCATCCGTATTTTCGGAAGACAACGGGGACTCGCGTTTAAATGGCGCGTTGAATTTGACGAATATTACCGTGACTTTATTGTGCGGTGAAATTCCGTGGAAATCGGATTCATACGTAACGCTGCTCGTGATACGTGACTTGAATCCCTGCCAGAGGCGTTCTTCGTGCTTCCAATTCAGAAAAATTCGTAAATTATGATCGCATTAAGAACGTATCTTCCGATAACGTGTCCACTTTAATCATACTCGCGAGGAGTCATCGTGCTTAGATCGTGTTTCTTATTACATAATGTTGCGAATTCTTGCTAGTTTCACTGTGTTTATCTAAATTTATTTCTTGGTATTTGACGATTCGTCTGGCACCTACGACGAATCGCTGTACCAAAATATATACGCGGTCGCGTCGCTCAAAAATCAGCTGAAATTTTTCGACTACAGCATTCCGAACTACAATGGAACTTTGGAAATGAAAGTTAGTTCCCCCATTGACATCTTACATGTGTCCTAATTCTTTCCTCGCAGTTGGCGAATCCTCGCTTCGTAATCGTTGAGCACTGATTATTCCACTATTTTGCCAATTACTAAACTTTGGCCGAATGAAAATTCGACTTATTATTATCCCTCAAATGGATATCCAAATTTTTCCCCGATTCGCAACCTTTTGCCAAATACGCATTACACGATCTATATAATCTATATACGGATTTATTATTTTATCGACGCAACGTTTACAAATGACTACCGCTTGGGATTCAAAAATCAATCAAACACCACAATTTCGCGCTTGTATATTGATTTTTACGTTACTTATATCCCCATCGAATTATGTACGTTTCCCGTCGAAGATAAATTTCCTCTTTCCTCCTCTTCTTTTCCCCATCTTTTTTTTTATATCACCGTACGATGAAACTAACAGGAAGCATGGAGAACGCCGTTCTCTTCCGGAGAACGGACAGTTATGGCGATGTCGCGGGCCTCTCTTTTCTCCATAAACGCCTCGTTTGTAATATGAATAAAGCTCCCGATATAGAGCCGGTCCGTACGGAATTAGATCGTTCTATTCGCGGTACGAAGAAACCTGACGTCAAGCTTGCACCGAGCTCTTCGCGTCGTTCCTCGAGGCCTCTTTCCAAAACAATGCCGCGCGTCTCGATTACACTTGCCGTGTATCAACACAAATTCCATCAAGATCAATTCTTACTCGCATGGAGAAGTATGTAGGATAATGTTCGGGGATCGTACGAATTTTTCATTCACAGACTGCATGTTCGTTTTGCTCTATTTTTTTTTTCCTTTGTGAAATACAACGAAACGGAAAATAGGTTAACCACTTCTTCAATTGGTCTTCGAGTAGCAAACGGGGACGTGTTCATCGATTTAAAATAGTTTTTAGTTAAACTACGGGTGGGGGATGGTGGTAGATTCGTGGCGGTAGTTTCTGATATTGAATTAATCTCAATATTTTTCTTAAAATTGGCGTTAAATATCTAGCAACAATGGGAGTAAATTTATGGATCATTATACGTGAATTGATTATATAAAAGAATTTAATTAGGTCAATCTATTAAAGGGTGAAAAAGGGAATATCGAGGATGAAGATTGAAAGTGACCCAATTTCCAAAACATTAACCCACCTTACTGAATGCCCTTTATTGGCCAAGGTATTTTTATTAATCACACGAATCTTTCCGATTTAATTTACAGATTGAACGTGAGCGCGCTGACTTGAGCGTGCAAGTCATCCAACTGTCCGAACGTCTTGAAGAGGCAGAAGGTGGCGCCGAATCTCAAGTACGTTCAAAAATCAATTGTCTCGTGAAATTTGTTGTTTAATTCTGCGTTGAACGTTCCAAGCTCCAATTGGAAATTTGCAAGATTCGTTTGAGTCCTACGGGATTCTAATTACTCTTATTGAAATCGTGCAGTTCGAGATCAACAAAAAGAGGGACACGGAACTGGCCAAGCTGCGAAAACTACTCGAAGATGTCCATCTCGAGAGCGAAGAGACAGCGCATCTTCTGCGCAAGAAACACCAGGAAGTCGTCGTCGACTATCAGGATCAGATTGATCAACTGTCAAAGGCACGCGCTAGGTCAGTAGAGTAATCTATATTATTGTACAATTTCAATCCAGAATACTTTCATTCTTTATAGATATAGTACAGAATATTTTTCATTATTATTATTATTATTACACAATATTTTTATGTGTTCGTTACGTAATTTCCCCCACATTATTGCACATTGCTGGTCAAAAGTATGAACACACCTGATTTATACTTTAATAAGTACTCTTTCGAATTTTCTTCGTTAATTTGTAGAAATTTTGCAATTGAAAAGTAATAATTTTTAATGAGATACTGTTGCAAGGTGGCTAATGATAAAACGGCCATTTACTATATTTATTAATTGATCTTTCAATAGCATTTCAATAATATTCGTCAATTTGACCAAACTTGGCCTAAGGTCTAATGGACGCTGCCAGTATTATTGACTCGTACTACTTGTGAAGTAGATATGCCGAAATACTATCGACATTAGGGATCGTGTACTGTAGCCGTTTTCCTTGTAATTATAGTTTTACATTAGTCAAAGTAGTTAGGTGATCATTAAGCTGATTATTTTTAGTCTCATTAGCCTAACTTTGGCGTGGAGATCATAAATCGCGAACAATTCAACATGCGTACCATGCGGGGTAAACATTCACAATTCTAAAATAATCGAGAGTTTAAGTTACCAGCTTTGAACCACGCAACTCAAACGGGAATTTACATACGAACAACCAATCCTTCTCTAAATCTTCTCCTTTCGAGAAAAATGAGACGCAATATTCGTCGAAAACAGTTCCGATTTTTATCTAAAATTAAATACACGTTAGTTTCTTCACATTTTTTCGCAGAGTTCAGTATTCTCGCGAGCGAATGGAAAATTTTACGAAAATCATCCACGAACGATAATTTATCGCACGCGATTTACGTACCGAGTAAACATTTACACTTTAACCCAAAAAAGATTTACGAAATTATTAACAAACCGTTCGCTTTAAATTCTTATATTTGCGTTGCATTGAATGCTCTAAACTGGTCTACTAATGCGATACCAGAATCGGATCGTATAAACTCAAACAGAATATAAGGGTTAAATGCGCCCCTGCCTTCGATCTGTCTCGTAACACATTCAATAATATCAACGATGCCTTAATAAAGTTAACAGATATCGAATATTTTAAAATCTCCTTAAACAATTCGTCTAGCACAAGTGTAAATTTACACCGGCCAGGCTAGCCAACGAAAACCACCCCACTAACAGTAAATTACACCCGAGCGGAGAAACACTGTGGCATTCGGTTTGTGAGTTAAACGAAACGGCGTGGAATCGCGATAGGGGGGTAGGGAATGTCGGAATCGGAACACCAATAAACCGTGGTTAATTATATACACCTGTGAAAATAAAATCGTGGCATCGCGATTGCTCTCTTTGAGGTCAAAGCGCGCGAGCGTCGAGCGAAGCGTCAACAAACAGCTCGCCGGAAGCTCGACGGTTCCCTGAAGCCCACTTCGGTTTTCCGTGGATCGAAAATACCGAGAAGAAATGGCGAATCGAATGCTGAAAGGGGGGGAAATAGCGAAAGAAAGGGGAATAAAATTACGAATCAAGTGTGAATCACTTTGCCTCGTTAATTATAGCGAGCATCGCGTGGAACGAAAGCGTATTAGAAAATTGCGGGAATTATGCCTGATGAAACTGGCTACCAGCCAAGCAACGAACCTACTCGCACCTGAAATACGCGTAGACTCGTTCACCTAGCATTTCTAAACATATCTCGCGTCCTTTTCGGCGTCCCGCGGCGCCCCGACGCGACCCGCGATACCGTGTTCTACAAGGACGCAAACGTGTCGGAAATTCACAGAGCTATCATCGCGACCCCGTCAATTATGTAGAATCATTGCTGTCTTTCATTGGAACTCGATTGGTCTCGCAAGTACTATTTGTTGTTACCGTTCTGTAGGAACGATGATTCGTGGGATTTTGGAGTCATTGATCAGTTTTGAGAGTCGACGAATTATTTCACGAGAATTATGAGAATGCCGTTGAACTCTTAATTTTAATTAAATCCCACGTGATTGAAGCGAAATATTTCTTTTATCATTTTTAGATCACACGACCCGTACTTTTTCGAATGATTCCGATAGAACGAGATAAGATTAATCAAGATCTGTTGAATAATTTATTTCTGAAATGTCGAGTTGTTCTTGCACATATTTTTTTTTCTAGGCATTTCAATTATTTTTCATTTCGGAAATAGAAGAGGAATGCGCTCCTATAATAGAATGTTGTCGATATAAATTCATTGAATTTGGGTTCCTGACAAAAAGCGGTCGTACTTGGAAGAATTATGAAGCGTGGGGTACAAGATTTATGTTATAGGACAAACATCGTCGATGTTCAATTTTAATAATAGTCTAACAGCAAGTTAATTGCAATTTCTTTCATGAATTTGATTGAAGTAGTAAGGTCTTTAATGAAACGAATTTCGTCGCATATTTTTCTTCAGTTTTTAAATGCAAAACATATTAAAAGTGATGCATGTAACACCTGTGCCAATTATTTGTAAACAGAAATGTTTACTTCTACCGCGTGTCTCGTCGCCGGACTAATTATCGTTCAGTTTTCAAATTCGTCAAATTCATTCTCTTCTACTTAATTTATGCCGTTTAAACATTATAGCAAAATCATAATCAATAATCGGAATGAATCACAATAATTCACATTTTTAGTTCTAAACAATTGAAAGTTCGTTCTGTAAGAGAGCACAATCTTCTTCGTTCAATTCAATGACCGAATGGGACTATAGCTTAGAAAAAGGAAACTGTGAAAAGAGTCCTATCATAAATCCTATAAAACTTGCAAAACCTCTTTCGAGAATATTTCTGGAACCCTCATACACACAACTAGAGTGGTTGATCAAGAATTTGGTCCGAAGTCGAACCCCAGGGGATTCCGTTCTAAATGTACTTCTCAGCGAAAGCAATTACGACATTTGTACGTCAACGGCGTCGTCGCGAAGCAAACAGCTAATTGCCGCTTAATATTTCAACATGCAAAATAGAACCCCGAGGGCGCCGTTAAATAAAAGCTAGTTTCCACATTACGGACTTGAAATACGAGGCAAATAGCGTTCTTCATTTTCCAGAGAATTTTCTACAAACTAGCACATTCAACCCAATATTTTCTTTCCTTTTGTAATTGACAATTTAGTTATGCTCAATTGGAGGGGGGGAAAAGGGATCATGGTAAAGTGAATCCTAATATACATTTCTACGTCAAAATAGAAATTTATTTCACACTTATTTGATTGCATCAAAGTTTACGGAAATGTCGATCTACAATACTTCTACTACTTCCACTGTGTGGATTGTTATTGTCAATGTAAGATAGTGTCATAATAACTTAAGTATAAGTAGTAGAATAATACGAAATCATAGGTATATATTTGTTTCGATCTACTAATCCTATTTAGGGGTTCCAATTATTTGATAGAAATCTTATTTATATTTACTTATTTAGGGAAATTCAATTAATTACTATCCCCGCAATCCATATAATTATCTGAGATCTTTTTCCCTTGCCAGGAATTCGTATGGTTGCGTGTTACCTATTGTGAGAGCTTTCCACTTGTCGGCAAGAGAGATTGAAAGCGTTCTTCAAAGTAGTCTTCTCCCATTTCACAAACTGCTTTCGTCAGCTATTTATTCCACTGTTTCTATCTTCAATGCCTTTTTCTCATTTCGATCTTCTTCTCTCTTTCCCTTCATCCACTTTCAAGTTCTATACACAAATTCTTCATCATCCAATTTGCCAAGATCATTCTGTTGTATATTATTATTTATATATTCCATAAAATCGATTCCAATTCCATTCGCTATTAAATTTCACTTATTTACATTCCAATGCAACTTCACTTTCTATTTTCAATATTTTCTCGTTCGTTGTGTCACAAATTCTGTAACCACGTCTATCCGTATATCACTCCCATTTTCACCAGTTCCCTTCATTCGATAATAACCTCCCCAAAAACTTGAAAGAAAAATAAATTTTCTTAATCGCTATAATAAAAAAATCTCCCCTCGAAGAAACACCTCGTCTCCGATTT
Source organism: Nomada fucata (assembly GCA_948146005.1). Classification (NCBI taxonomy): domain Eukaryota; kingdom Metazoa; phylum Arthropoda; class Insecta; order Hymenoptera; family Apidae; genus Nomada; species Nomada fucata. The sequence continues at coordinate 6,313,893 of OX411275.1, read as the reverse complement.
CATCAGTCGTCCCCCTTAACTTTCTTAATCATAAATATTCCTCCACCCTTGATTCATCGATCGACTCTCTTCACTCCCATAACGAACGAGTCGCTCTCTAAAAAATTCCGCTCCCTGATTTCGTTAATTCATTTCTCGTTAATCCGTTATTTCCACTCTCCCTTCAGTCCCCTCTTCCCTCCTTCGCCCTTCTTCGCTTCTCGCGCATCATCAACCATTCTTCTCATCCCCCTCCACCTTGCCCCAATTACTCCACCCACAATCGCACCACCCGTAATAACTCAGGTATCCAAACTTGTGCAATTTTTTCACCTACAATTCTCCATCCCGCCGCATCGCACTCCAATTCTTGCCGTCTCACTTCAACTTGCTCTGCCGTTTTTATTCTACCGCCTCTTGCTCCCCCTTTGCTCCCGTGGCCGCCACTCGGCTTATGACTATTTTTAACCGTGCGAGTCGCGAGGCAATCCTCAACCCCGTGTTGCCGCGCCATATTAGTACAGGCGGCCAGACCGGATCCCCACTATCCTCGGAATCGTCCGACACCTTACACCCTCCGCGTGTTACGTGTAGGTGAACTGCTGATATCGGAGAGATTCTAGTCTCTCCCTCTTTCCATGTCTCCATATACTTCACTGTCAGGATGACTTACTCTATTACACTATTCACGCCCAAGGGGGAAACGGTAGAATGATGACAATGGTGCTTGGAAATAGTCCCAAGACGCGTAGAAGTGGGCGACAATTATTATTTGTACGTATCGTACGGGGCGACAACGAAATACGGCCGTTGGTTGGCGAATTAGGATGATTCAAAAGTTTCCGTGTTGTAAATCTTTTCTTCGGTGAAGTTGGAAAACTTTGTGAACAAAGTTTGCTCCCTTTTTTTTGTTTAGGTCTTATACGCGTGTTTATTTAATATTTTCGTTGCCACCGTAATTGGCTTGATCGTAGCTCGTACTTTTTACAGTACGCTCTGTATGCGGGGTGATAGGAAAAAGAGGATTAGAGTTTGCAGAATAGACGGTACTCGCCAGTTGAAAATGTTCGAATAAACATGAATCGACGAGATTAATGTTTTCGAAGTTATAAACGATATTTCGTTTCGGTTAAAATTAAATACGAGACCAAAGTTTCGCCACTTATTTTGGTGCCACCCTGTATATACTACCTGTATTCATTCTGGGTGTTTCGTTGTTTGGTCAGATGGTGAAAGACCGAAGATAGGAGAAACGAAAGGGGTGCCTAGGTCTAGAATAGTGAAGATGAAGAGGAGGGTGATGGTGGCGTTCATACCTATATACTTTCCTGGAAACAGCTTGCAGTTGATTTTAGAAATTTAACAAGATAATTGACACAGTTATCTTTTTATTTTTTGCTTTCATTAAAGATACAATTTTACGGGGGGGGGGGGGGGGTTGTAAGATCCATAGAACGTGTCCTGCATATTCCTTCAATTAATAGTCCATTCGAATTTTCGTTTAAGCTTTGTTCGTGGGGAAAAGGTGCCTCTTTAAACATAACGTATGCTCAAAATCGGAGATAGTATGAACAAACAGATTGTAAAAGCCAAGAAGAAAGTTGCAGCATTACTTTCTTTTACAATTTAGAATGAGGTTTGATTGGGAGAGCCACCCCTTCGTTTTCTGCCTGTTCCAAATTCTTCTTCAAGATTAATGACTGAAGATGATGAATGTTAGATTGAGATTTGGAACACCAGTACTGCCACCGAAATAACTAGTGATTGATAAATTAGGCAGATGGATAAGACAGACGTGTTATGAGAACTTTGTTCAATGCTGTCGTTGTGCGCAATGTTGTTCTTGAACATTGTTTAGGGGGGGGGGGGGTAATTTTAGCCCCTGTTGGGTTTGGCACTGCTGTTGGATGTGTTACGATTGATGGTGGCACTTTGTTGAATTTACTTAGATTCCTGATGATTTGGAATGATTTACTTGTTGGGGACGAATGAGGATGGTTTCAAGAATGAGAATGGAATTGAACGTTGATAAATGTTGCTTAGAGATACGAATGATTTCTCTAAATAAATTGGTGCTAGAGTAACAAAAAAATAAATAACAGAAGGTTAGTTCATTCTTTCATCCTTCTTTTACTTACGCAAAGCAAACAAAAATCGAAACGTGAAACGGAATCAAGAAAATAAAATCGCGGAAGAAAAAGTATGAATAATATACTAGAAAATATGCGAGTAAAATAGATTTCAATTCTTAGCGATCTTACAAATGAATGTTAGATTAACTGGGGAATATATGTATTGTATAAACAAAAGCGCGGTATATATTTATATAGCTTTCACTTTATTTTATAAGAGAAAGTGATAAAGACCGCAAAGAAATTATTCCTTACATCATTATGCATAAATTTTCTAGCAAATATTATTCAATTTAAAAATTATACTCATTTTCCATATAAGCTTGCGCATAAACTAAAAATGTTTCAGGAAGTAAATTAACTATTATATCTTGTTTGAAGCCATGCTGCAAAGTCGTACAATGTTTCGTTAACCAGTAATGTATGGTGTTCACAGGGCCGACAAGGAAAAATCAAAGTTTCAACAAGAGGTATACGAACTCCTCTCTCAGCTCGACAATGTCACTAAAGAAAAGGTGATGTCAATCAAGACGGTGGAGAAACTCGAAGTGCACGTATCTGAGCTTAACGTGAAAATCGAAGAACTGAATCGCACCATTATCGACATCACCAGCCACAAAACCCGGCTCTCTCAGGAGAATATCGAACTGACGAAGGAAGTACAGGACTTGAAGGTAATTTGACCCTTAACTATCATCGTCGATAATAAATAAAATAAAAATAATCCTTGCTTCCTTTTCTTCTAATTTTCCACGTAAGTGCAGCCTGAAATAAATTTGAATTTTGTACGGCAATCTTAATAAAAATATGGCACCCAATTATCGTCGTTGGTGAGAAATAAAAATGAAAATTATTTCTCCTTTCTTTAAATTTTCTGCCTACGATGGATTGATAACAAAGAATTATTTTTCTGTAGTGTTGGCAAGAAATCGACGTTATATATCCGTACAGTTTAATTTTACCTTTCTTCTTAGAATTTGTACGGAGATTTATTTAATTTAAAATATCGCAGGTGAGCATCGAGAACGTTGTTTACCTGAGGACCCAAATCGTCGGTCAGCTTGAAGATGCTCGCCGTCGTCTCGAGGATGAAGACCGTCGTCGTGCAATGGTTGAGGCCTCTTTGCACCAGGTAGAGATTGTTCCAGTTAAATAGTAACATTACATATTAAAATTGAAAATTGTATATTACTTAAAAAAGAAACATATCCCTGACCAAACATTGCATTTTGCCAAATAATAATTGCAAAATATTTAAATATAATTATACCCTGTATATAATTATTCTAATAATTGTTTGCAGGTTGAATCCGAATTGGAATCAGTTCGCATTCAATTGGAAGAGGAATCTGAGGCACGTTTGGATATCGAGCGCCAATTGGTTAAGGCCAGTGGTGAAGTGCAAGTCTGGAGATCCAAATATGAGACCGAAGCCAATGCTCGCGCCGAAGAGGTAATTAAAAAATGAAATAATTATTATCGTACGTATAATAATATCAAAAGTCAACATAAGTATGGCCCAATTTTATCAATAATTATTATCAATAATTGCATTAAACGATACAGGATTTGTATTCATTCTGAAATTTCAATAAAACATTGATCGAATTCACAGGTAGAAGAATTGCGACGAAAGTACAGCGCTCGAATCCAGGAACAGGAAGAGCAAATTGAGACTCTGCTTGTGAAGATCAACAATCTTGAGAAACAGAAATCTCGCCTCCAATCTGAAGTGGAAGTTCTGATCATCGACTTAGAGAAGGTATGACTTTAAAATTTCTGCAATTGTCTACGTGATATTTTTTGAAATATTTAAACTACCTTACTATTTTAATGATTTCAATTATCTCACTCACCTTGCATTTCAATGTTCCATAAAACTTACCTGCTGGGTTACTATTATTGGTTACAATTTTATTATTGTCATTCTCATACATTTCATTCCATTACACGTCCGTCGCTTTGTATGATATAATTTCCATGAAAATAATTGAGTTTTCTAAAGTGAACTTTACTATGCAAACGTAAACGGTGTCAAAGAAATTGGTGTTTGTCATGAGCTTATGAATTTTTTCAGGCCAATGGAACAGCTCGCGAATTGCAGAAACGTTCGGAACACTTGGAAAAGATTAATATCGAACTCAAGGCTCGTTTGGACGAAAGTATGGCAATGTACGAACAGAGCCAACGCGATCTTCGCAACAAACAACAGGAACTCCAACGTACCAATGCTGAACTCGACAAGACCCGCGAGATGAAGGACCAATTGGCTCGTGAAAACAAGAAATTAGGAGGTACGAAACTCGTAGAATCTCGTATCTAATTAACGAATAATGTTTTCATTGAAACAATTCAGAAAAATCTGCTGCGAAAATGATTACACTCTCGCTATGTGAACCACATAACCAGTTGTTCGTATAAATAGATGCCACAAATTAAACGACGATCTATCACGTGCCAATGTCATTGGATTATTAAGAAAATTAAAGCATCGGAATCGAGCTGCATACATTAGTGTTTCATTAATTATCGTTTAAACGTTATAGATGATCTGGGTGATGCCAAGAATCAACTGTCTGACATGAACCGCAGACTCCACGAACTGGAACTTGAGCTCCGTCGTCTGGAGAATGAACGCGAAGAACTCGCAGCTGCCTACAAAGAAGCTGAAGCAGTGAGTAACAGACTATTTGCGTGATCATTTTCACCTTCTTATTACTTTCGATGTTGAACGTGAACGATATTATCGTTCAAATAAACCTATTTGCATCTGTTCACATTTCAGTGAAGAAAATCGACAAGCTTTCCGATATAATGTATCATATTCTATTTGTCAACTATTGTGCTACTTGCTCGCCTATATTGTGCCCCTCTGAAAACTCTATTAAACGTGCGACTTCTTTTCTTTTAGTTTTATTTCCATCGTATATTAGTTATTTCGTTAGAAACTTACGCGAATAGATTCAGCATTGATATTCTCTGAATGTGGAGCCGTTTCTAAATAATCCAAATTCCTTACAGGGACGCAAGATTGAAGAACAACGGTCGCAGAGATTGGCCGCCGAACTGACCCAACTTCGTCACGAGTATGAGCGCCGTCTGAGTGAGAAGGACGAAGAGATCGAAATCATCCGGTAAGTACACGAATTATTTATAATAATACTTTTCTGAATTTTCGTTGCCATGCTTCAATTAACGTTGCAATAGTAACAATTTACAGATCATATCAAAGATCGACCTACTAGAATATCTCATTTCTGTTTTCGTCGATAATATTGAACACTTTTCTATCTGTATATTAAGAACAAATCTCGTCTGTGTTAAATACGCTGAATTGAATAGATAGTATTAAATGTTCGTAAGAGTTACTATTGCAAACGTAATTTTATGCAACGTGATTTATAGTGAACGCAGTTTCCAGGTGATAAATGCAATTGTCCAATAATCTCCCTATTAAGAGTGTATAAGGATATACTACTTTCGTTTCGAATTTATAATTATTTGTATAAAACTCCAAATGATTTTTATAATATGATTATTTAATCATTGACGCGTCGAAAGTGACTTTGCAGCAAAGGTTTTGTAGCCAGGTAATGCAAAATATTCCTAAAAAAATTCTCATTCGCAAGCAGATTTTAAATCAAAATTCGTGAAATCGAATGTTCTCTGCGGCCCAAATCAATCGCCGCTCCGACAGTGAACTTCTAAATTTGTCTCTAGCGTCAGGAAACAAATGCATAATTGCATAATACGTTAGTAACAAAATAATATATAGAGAGAGGGGCGTTTGAAATAATATATTCAAGTAATCGACATTTCCAAAGGGAAATTTTATTTGGAAGTCCAAGGAAGAATAATTGAGAAGGAATTTCTTCCAAATATTGAAATCATGACTCCAAACATGCTAATTACCAATAAGTAATTTTAGAATTAGAATATAGAAATATAAAAATGCAAATATATTATTATTAAATTCGACATCTGGGATGATCGAGACCGGAGACAATCGCAACACGATTAATCGAAGATTCCACTGTGTTCGACTATCTGATATTCGTTATCTCATTATTCCTTACATTACAAACATCGTGCTATTCGTGTCACTTTTTAACATTACATTATCGTCACGGCTCAATCGACTACGTTATTTAAAACGTACACGTGTTACATAAGATACGAAGAAAATTTACAACCAACAATCTACGATTGGAACGGAGACAAGAGCTAAGGGGGAAGTATCTATGAACAAGAGGGTATTAATATTTAACCGCTTAGCCGTGATCCATGATGTAACGAACTTTATTTCCGGTAGGACCGCGTGTGCCGCACGTCTATTTATAAAGACGGTGTTAATTTTATCATCGATTAGACAGTTCGATTAATCATCCAAGGTGTCCTCGGATCGATTCAAGGCAATATCCTGTAGTGGTCTATTTACTTATTAATTTGTAAGAGGGTATATATAAAGGAGCAAAGAAAGAATAGTGAACCGTCGCGAGGGGATCGTCATCGAATGACGATGGAACATGACAATACATTTTGGCACCAGCCCATTCGACGTCGATAAACGATGCCAAATCGTCGGCATAACGATAACGTGACTGTGACTGGACTTCGTATGGAACGCGACCCCAAAGAAGTGTCGGAATAAAATGAACAAGTGAAACGATACGATATTGTTCAAAAATTACTGAGACGTTGCTCCAAAAAAATGCCCGAACTGGAGAGCATCGTAATTTGAAATCAAAGTACCTACAAACATACATGTACACATAATGACAAATCACTCCACGCACTCTGCCGAACGGAGTATAATCCAAAGAGAAATGATCAAATCACGGAGAGTGTGTATATTCACATTTTCAACGCGGATATAATACATTTATTGAGTCACAAGAAAACGAGAAATAAGAAAATCAGAATGCACTGTTTAAATAACGAAAATCGTATTATCTTCTTTAAAAAGAAACTAAGAAATTTATAACAAAAGTTCGATAAGTATCGTCGCGTGTTGGATTATTATTGACGCAGCGTAGCGGTGATGCACTAGCAGTGCGCAATACAACTATTAATAAACGACGTTCAGCATCGATCAGTCATGATCCAATTATTAGCCGGGAGGTGCTGATTGGCCGTCCCCAATGTGGCAATCGTAAGAAAAAGCTACAAAAGATACCAGCACGCGCGATCGGCCCAATTTTTTTCGCGAACGTTCCATTGCACGTGCCATGATCGATTGTCCGACTATGAGAAATCCGTGAGTAGAATTTGTCACCCACCCCCGTGCCCCCGTAAGAACGATACCCTGTATCTAACACCTTTGAACCCCACGAACTGACACGAAAGAAAGGAATACAACACTCGATCATTTCTATTCAAGGTAGATGTTGGATGAAATATTAACCATACCCATACAAATACTCGAAAAATAACCGCAAACCCTTAAATAAATATTTCAAGGGAGCAGAATTCTTGAAAAAATGAGCGGTACAGGTGATCGATATATTTAGAACTCGTGAAGCGTTACGGAAAAGGAATATAGATCGAGGAGAAACAAAAACGGTATACAAAATATTTAATACAATATCGTGAAATACTAATGCGGAGAGCGACGGGTTAGAAAATTGAAAAAGCAAAGAAAGATCCAGAGGATCGAACAATTGTACCTACATAGAAAAGCATAAATCAGATCTAAAAAAAAGGTCTTCAATTAACGATCCCACACGAGGAGGAAAAACAACCTGTTACAGAGTGATAAAACATATAGAAGATCAGATACAATATACAACCGTTTATCATCCGAAATCAATTTGACGAATTCTCTTACATTGAGATATAAGTTTATCTTTCGAAGAAACGTTCCGTTCCAATAAAAGTTGTGTCAAGTTACAGCGAAAGAAATCACGGGAGCATATAAAAATGGCAGGCTACTTGCCGCCGATGTACGTGCCATCGGAACCAAAATGGAAACACTGGCCGACATATATTTACGACACCAATTACAGCTACGGAATTAATTTCTATCAGCCAATGCTCGAGTACATAGATCGACACGGCCGATCGTCGTCGTTGCCGCAGGACTTTCGAATATCCAGGAGAACAGAACCACCAGAATTACCGTGGTCGGACGGTAGCGTTTTATGGGAGGACAAACCTGTGATACCGTACACGAGGCGTGAGTTGATAAGACGTGCGATCGACGCGGAGGACGAGGCGAGAGATCATTTGTCGAATTTCAAGGTACGAGTCGAGCGAGCGAAGAGAGAAAGCTGGGCTGGGTCGAACGTAGAGGAAGGATCGATTTGCGACGAGGAGCAGTCGAAAAGTAAAGAGAGATTATTCAATTTTCTCGAACGTTTCATTGAACATGATGCATTTGAATTATCTTAGAAGTTAAAAGAATATCACCTTCAATCTTCTCTTAATTGCAAGTGCCGAGGGTAACAGCTTTTTATTGTTTTTTTTTTTTGCAAATAGTTTTTCGCGTTTGATCCGATCTGAAAGGAAAAGCAGTATTATATAAAACTATAATTATTGAACGTTTGAGAGATCTTTTGGTTACCTTCGCGACCTCTTGACCTTTTCGTTCGCTAATTCTGGCGCCGCGGAAGGGGCTGCTCCACCTTGAACGGACTTTGCTCGATACCGGATGACTGGCGTGGTTCTTGCGGACTTTCGAACAGACCTCTGTCAATTGAACAGACACAGGAATGAATTCCTCTGACAATGAAAGGAAAGTCATGGTCGCTGGGAATGATTGGTGGGCCGTGCGGAGTTCACGGCTTTCTTAAATGGAATTTGGGCGTTCAAATTGGAAGGGGTTGATATACTTATGACTTCAGTACCTTGCATTTTAGGTTTTGGAGGCGGTCACGTGAAACTTTGGTACGCGTGACTGGGTGCGAATGGCGAAGGGGCAAATACGTGTAGATTATAGGAGACGACGGAGGACAAAGTAGGTGGAATTGATGAGGGAAATTAAATGTAGAACATGTAGTGAATTTTGAGGGTGAATACGATACAATACTATATAAGTTTAGGGACAATTGGATATGGTTCAGCATTTCTGTTTTTATTAAATCTACATAACGTTCAGTTGTTCAAGACAATTGCGTTGTTGTCGTTAAGATAATTTTATATATTGTTTTAACGTGCATAGGAAATATTGGTATTATCGATCATTTATACGCAACTTCCTTTCGGCTCGTGGTACTTTATTTCAATTCGATCGTTGTTCCGATTCGTTTGAGAAGAAATTGAATTATTTTTCATTACAATTATAGAAGGAACAAGAAATTATTAGCACGACTACATCGTGTATTTCGTTAACGTAAATATTTATACGGGTCACATACTATCCGATACTTTTTCAATGCATCTAAACGCAGTCTATAACACATTTTGTATTATAAAACACAATGACATAGTCGAAACAAACAGTTGGCAATATTTTCTAGAACAAATAACACTATTGTTTGCACGGCATCGCACACGCAAGTTAAAATTAGAATCGAATTTGCTGCACTGTTGCGAATCTATTGCGAATTGCATTCTGTTGAATTAGAGGGTACCAAAAATATTCCAAGCGGATTTCCCCGATTAAATATGGGATACCATTTATTATCAGCGTACATTCGTCTGCGAGTTCGAAAAAGTAATCCCACTCGATGCAATAGACGAAAATTACACCGCCGACTGGATCGAAACAGAACGAAGCAAAATAACACAACGCCGGAAGTGCAAATTGAACCAAAGATGTCGTAAATCGGGGTCCAATCTTCAAGAACAATTCAAAACGGAAAGCAATCCAACATACGCTCCTTAAAATAGAATCTGATCGTCCGAGGAACACTTCTCCTATAATTCGTTCCAATAACTTCTGTCTGCAACGCCCCATCGCCGCCCCACTGTCACCGAATCTTAATTTAACACGGTGCCAGCACGCCTTTGGCAACACGGAAACTCTTCCTGCGTAAATTCGAATCCGTGCGGGACTAAAAAGCACGGAAATCCCCCGATCGCTTGTTATTATTAATACCGTCCAACGGTCGACATTTTCCCTACTTCGGCGTGTTCAAGAACATCGCGAAAGGGTGCAAAGAAAAAGAGAAACGAAATAAACACTTGATTCGGTTTTTGCACAGATCCATTCTGACGATTTTACTTCGACACGGTTTTTCAACCGAAGAAATGCAATTGTCTTGTTAGGTGACTTATTCGAATTTAAGTTGCATCGAGCGGCGCTTTTATCGAAGATGTCCAACCGAACTTCTACCCTCTGCGCTCGAAACGCTTTTTGGTATCCTCGTCTTGAATTTATAGAGCGATTTTGTTCTACGTTTTTTCGAGGGACGTGCCTTAATTACCGACTTGTGGTTATTCTTTTTATTCTATTTATTTTTCATTCTCTATTTTATAAACAAATACTGCAAATCTGACTTTCACCAGGATGCATTGAATTGCGGAGAATTCTTCACACTTTTATCCCCACACACGCGTCAGTCCTCTGTTTCTTCTTTGAACTTATAATCAGAATCAAAATCGAATCAAAATCGAATGAAATTTTTATCTCATCGTTACCCGTACTTGGTCCCGACGACCGAAGCCGATCTTCTACTACTTCGCGTGCACTGTACCTTCCTGCGCGGCTCCATCGACAGCCTCGCCGCAATCGCATGGAAATGAAAATAGAATTCAATACTCATTGTACATCGCGGAAACAGTCTCGCTGGCGGGACCCTTGAACCGTTCCGCGGTCCGAACCACGAAGCTGATCGGGAGTAGCCACGAGGCTGCCAAGCCGCGCGAGGTGCTGATTTAAAAAAAAAAAGAATCCACCCTGCGTCCCGTGTGTCCCGGGGCCGGCAAGCCAGAGCAGCCTGCTCGGATTGGCAGTCGTTCTCGAGTCGCTAGAGAGAGCCGATCGAGAGTGTGCTTCGGTCACTTTCGAATTCTGGACCGCTGCGGCTAAGTTTAGGCTCAGCCTGACGTCCTTAGTCCGCGGGACGGAGAACAGGAGGGTTCGCGCTCGCGAAGACCCAGTGGACAGCTTTCTCTCTTCGACTCATCCTCGAAGCGATAACAGAAAAAAAAAACGAAAAAAGCCAAAAACCACTTGGACAATCGAACGCTGAGCATCGTCGGCGACCACAAACGGGCTAATTTGTTCCTTTGCGTGTACAAAAGATAGCGAACCGCTCGGACTTCAGCTTGTCCAAGACAGCCCAGGCCAGCCACGTGACCAGAGAAGTGTTCCCCCGAAGATTAGAGGAGATCCGATTGAGGCCGTTGCCCCTGCTCGTGGAGAGCGCACGGGTCAGATCCCAAGCGAGACAGATCCAACGCGAAATGGCCGATATCGATCTGCAGTCTTTGAGGGACGTGCAGGCCATAGCCGATGTTCGGAGCGCTCTTGATCATGGGAAAAGTTTGCGGGGAAAGTCGGCCAGAATGATCGAGTTCCAATTAAGGGCGGAGGCCCTGAAGAACTTGAACCAGAGTCAAGAGCTGGCCGACATTAGGAAGTATCAGAGGGAGAGCGCCGCGGCGAATCTGTTGCTGGACAACAGAGAACATTTGAGGCTGATGGAGGCGAGAACGAGGAATTTATTGGACGAGGAGAAGTTTACGGCACCGTTGACCAGCCTGAGCAGAGAGTTGAGGGGCTACGAGGAGAAGTCCAGCAATTATTTCTTGGACAAGAGGTATCAACACCCGACGAGACCCAGGCGATTGTACGGATGCCTGGGGATCAGGCCCGCTTGAGAAATTGCAAATTTTACTGTTTTTTTAGTAGATTCGTAGTGGCGTGGGTAAGACTAATGTGACACGGAGCAATGGAGAGAATAAATGATACGTGAGAAACAACTGGCACTGTCGTTTGATCCTCGGGCTTTTAAATGTAGATTAGATGACTGAGATCATCTCGGCGTTCATTTTAAATGATAATCGTAACGGTGCTTCTTTGTTCATACTTTTTGTTTTTCATACATTTTCTTTTTGCGTCTATTCTTGTCACCTGCAAGATATATTTTATTTGGTTCGTTAGTTGAAGATTCAGTTTTCGCTCGGCTCACAGATCATCTTCTTGTTTTTCACACATCATAAATAGACGTAACGCTAGGTCGCATACTCTCTGTTACATATGCACACTTTCCACTTGTGATAACGTCCTTCGTAATCAGTTGCATCTGTTAGAGTACTAACTGCATCGAGGCGTCCGAACTAACTCTGCATCGAATAAAAAATACAGCACGCAGAACTCCCATTTATAATATTTATACGCGTGTCCACCTCACTGCGTAACACCTTCGATTCAAATGCTAATTGGAAATATTCTTTTGCTGAGGAAATAGTACGTATTTGCGAAAGGTATATCCAAGCATATTGTCCTTGAATGTCCCACCGAGGAAGAGTTCCCTTGCAATTGCGATGATTGCTACAAGAAAAATGGAATGGTACCTTTTTAGAGACCGAAAAGGTCTTGCTGTTTATCACCTGGAAACAATAATCTGGCTGTATGCCCATTAAAACGATCGGTCCTCGGATGTCGGTATATGTTCATACGAATCGATATAAATTAGCAAGCAGACCAGCATCGAGATCGAGCAGCTGAACGCCCGTGTCGTCGAGGCGGAGACGAAGCTGAAGACCGAGGTGCAGCGTGTGAAGAAGAAGTTGCAGATTCACATCACCGAGCTGGAGCTGTCTCTGGACGTTGCCAACAAGAATAACATCGATCTGCAGAAAACGATCAAGAAGCAGTCGCTCACACTGACCGTAAGTGATCACGATACCATGGGAAGTACTTCGTACGTTTGGATGACAAGTATCTTAAAATAATGGTTTTGCACATTTTATGATTTTCGTGAAGTAAGAATCTTTTTCTCACGATTATTGGCTACGATAATTCTGTAAAGAACGCGCTAGTTCTTGTCTTCGACGCTTTGCGCATTTATATCGAGCCGTTCATCGAATGCACGATAGAATCCCATTGAACGTATAGGACGTGGAAAAATTTGTTGAAAAGAAAATTGAAATTCTATACGGAAAACGATATATTAAATTACATTAATGAACGAAAAATGGAACGTTCATTATTCATGAAAATATTTGGAGCAGCTTGAATTGGAAAAGTTAGTTTATGTTTTTTTAGACCGCGATAATCAATACGGGGAGTAAAAATGAATGACGATTGCAAGTCAGAAAATGTATAGAACCTTATTAAATTTCGACTTAATCTGTGCCAACCGTGATATCGTTCATCACCAAACAAATTTCGCCGGATTTCTGTAAATAATCGAAATTTTGGGGAAATAGTGGCAATGAATAATTGAGATGCCATCTAGTGGACGAAAAATTGGCTACAACGTATATTGGAAAATATAATAAACTACCTTTAACGCGTTCCGTGTCACATGGCGTACACCGATGACCACACGGTATTATAATTGTCACCCACCTGTCGGTGACGGTAATAGATAATCCGGCTTTGCGATAACTCACGTGTCGTTCGTAATTGGATGACAAATAGTAGGCTAGCGGAATAATAACAGAGGTTGACAGCTGTTTGGCAGAGAGTTACATTTGATGATTGTTATGATTATTATTTTTTTAGGAACTCCAAGCCCACTACGACGAAGTTCAACGCCAACTGCAAGTAACTCTGGATCAACTGGGCATCAGTCAACGACGTCTTCAATCGTTGACGGCCGAGCTCGAAGAAATTCGCGGCAATTACGAATCTGTGAGTATTAACATTATTTCAATTACTCGTCGTTCGTATCGAATATGGCTTCAAATAAAATTCTTTAATTGATCACCTGTACACTTTGATTTGCATGCTGATAATCATTTATTTGCATCGTTCTGCATCACCGGGGAATAATAGATAAATTTATTAACTATTTCCAAGCAGTATTAAATAATATTGACCGATTTATCCATATTTTACAAAAATCGGTACGGTTTCTTTTTACTTTTTATGTAAAAAAGATATGTAGCTGAAGAATGAATTTATTTGACTTTGAGAATCATACCTGCCAACACCTTAGGAAAATCATATTCATTCTAAACAGAAAGCTTTATCATTCTGTGTCTTCTATTTCAAAAATCAATGCTGGCAAAAGCAGTGATCGAGTAACGAGAAAGTGAGACGCGAAGTAACAGAAACTGTAAACGCCAATGGTGGGATTTTCCGTGCAATAGCTTTCGACTGCCAATTGACTTTAGAGAGACTATAAATACGACGAGCAGTAACGCTTGCTGCAAATATAAGGTTTTGCATACCGTCCTATACTATTACGCTTCTTCATAATGCACGTGATACTTCCAATCCTAGAAAGGGAGCGCATAGTAAAATCATGAAACAGTTTATTCGTAGCACAAAAAATATTTTGCCTACACCACGAAACTGCTGATAAATGATATGTACCAAAATTCTAAACAACCTTGAGGCTTTATTAACCATCTGGAATAAACAAGGAATCAACGAAGTATTATCTTGCCACTGTTCCACGCGAAGCAAAGCCTTTAAAATAACAAATATAAATTAACAAAATCCATGAAAAAATGTCCCGATCGAAAATGTCCTGCCGCCAATTGAATTTCGATACTTTCAATTATAAAGCAATTGTAACCAAAATTTTACCCAAGCGCAGTAACGATGACATTCCCGTTTTATTCCAAAGGCCATCCGCGCCAAGAGAATCGTCGAGCAACAATACGAGGAGTCGGTTAGCCGTATCAACGAGTTGACCACCATCAACGTGAACATCGCCTCGTCGAGGGCGAAACTCGAGCAAGAACTGACTACCCTGGCTGGAGACTACGAGGAAGTGACCAAAGAGTTGAGAGTGAGCGACGAGAGATACCAACGGGTGCAGACCGAACTGAAACACACCGTTGAAATCTTGCACGAGGAACAGGAACGCATCGTGAAGATCGAAGCGATCAAGAAGTCCCTCGAAATTGAAGTGAAGAACTTGTCCGTGAGATTGGAAGAAGTCGAGGCCAATGCTATTGTCGGCGGCAAACGCATCATCAGCAAACTTGAAGCTAGGGTGAGTTTAATAAGAAATCGATTCGATTGACGAACAATTAACGACATTTTAATGCAACATTCTTCTATTTCCTTTTCCGTTTCTATTTCATTCAGTAGATGTGGTAGTGGAATTTGGAAATTTCTCGGTTTTGGCATTGAAATTCCTTTACTGACTTTTAACAGAAGTTCGGCACAACACAAACTGTTTAATAGTTATTTCAATTCAGCGATCTATTGACTGTATAAAAACAACATTTCTACGCTGTTCGATAAATTAAGTAAATGATCCATTAAAATGAAGTATTAGCAATTGAAGGCTAACGCAAAGCCACTCGGAAATGACAAGTTCAGAAGCAGTAATTGCTAATTACCGATAAATGCCTACACCATTGATCGAACTCCATTATTCCTCTTCAGATTCGCGACCTTGAGCTCGAATTGGACGAGGAGAAACGCCGACACTCCGAATCCGTGAAAATCCTCCGCAAGAAGGAACGTAATATCAAGGAAGTGATGATCCAAGTTGAAGAGGACTCGAAGAACATCACGTTGCTGCAGGAGGCCCTGGACAAAGCGAACCAGAAAATGAGCATCTACAAGAGGCAGCTGCAGGAACAAGAAGGCATGTCCCAGCAGAGCGTGACCAGGGTTCGCCGATTCCAAAGAGAATTGGAAGCCGCCGAAGACCGTGCTGATACCGCTGAGAGCAATTTGACTTTGATCCGCGCGAAACACCGCAGCTTCGTAACCACCTCCACTGTGCCCGGCTCTCAGGTATACCTCGTCCAGGAGACGAGGCAGGACCTGTAAAAACGTCAGAGCCATCGACATCCTACCCTTTGCCACTTCGAACGCCACCTCGTCGTCTTTAGTAACGTATGTACTTATTCGTTAAGAAGTAATATAAGTATGTATTTCTTACATCGTTATATATTCTTTTGGAAATTTCATCATTGCAGGATTGTATGATACTATTGAAGGATCGAGAAATTTATTTTTATTATTTATTGTAATTTGAGTGTTTAAAATAAAGATGAAGTTAATATTTAATATTATGGATTTTTAATTGCTATTTTGGAGTCACGTTGATTACTATGGCTAATGCAGGAATCGGTGGGGATCACGTTGGTAGCGTATATTCAATGCTGTTTACCGACAGTGTTAACGGGCAGCAAGTTTACATTTACTATATTGTGTATTAACAAAGGATATTATTTGAATTAGAATCGATTTGAATATTTATTTACTTATATTATCGATAATTGTGGACGATTAGAGCGCGATCGGGATTAAAAAGATCACGGGGTGTTAGAGGCAGGGAAATAGTTCCAATGGAAGGGTAGTGCATCTTGGAACGAAGAATGTAATTTTAGGAAAATATAAATTTTTGATATATTACTGTACAACCACAGATTCATTTTGAATTCATTCTTTTACTTGGCGATACCAGACGTTGTACGAATCTCATTGATCTCGTCGACTGATGCCGAATTAATACGTATCTCTTGCAAGTGCAACAGTAATTAACATGTAACAGTAATTAAAAAATATCTTCTTCACGATAATGAAAATATAAATATACGGCAATCGCCAGACGTTCCAACGACCTTAACAGGGTCTATACACCTACAGCTAAAATGAAATTAGAAAAGTTATTGCGAGAATATTATGAAATCAGTATTATAAACTTTTGTAATTATATGCAGGTGTAACGAATAAACGGCGAGCAAAAGGAAGAGCCTCGATGCATCATCGGAAGCCAAACTGGCCGAGAAGAGTTTCCAACGGGCCGCAACCGCTAATATCGTAACAAAAAGACCAAAAAATCCGGAAATCGGGTCATCTTATTATTTAATTCTCCTACGACAGCGCTCAACGACCCGTCGTAAATTCGAAGAACTTGGCCAACGAGACGCGGTACCCGTCGCAACGAACAAAGCAACACGCAAAATTTCAAAAAGGCAAAGCATCATGAAGAAAACAATCATCGTAAAATACATAACATCGTCGATATTCATTCATTTGAATGAATAGTCGAAAACTAAAAAATATATTTACATATACATATTATATATTATACACGCGAAAAAATCAACAAAGATTCGTTATATCTTCCTTGTATCTGTTATATCAGCATCATGAAGCGTAAGGAGTGGAAATATAAATATACATATATATATATAAATAAATAAATAAATAAATAAAAAAAGGAAATTACACGAAAAAGGCGAGACGTAGATTAATTCTCACTCTCTCTCTCATAAACACAAATACACTTTCTCTCTTTCTCTTTCTCCTTACGCCTCTTTGATCGCGCGTGTCGCACTTGTATTTAAATGGATTAACTTTAATTCTACTTCTATTATTATATTATAGATAGGTACTATTGCCCATACACACAAGTCTCACTGTACGACATACACGATAACCTGTGTCAACAAATAATTTAATAAATAAACTGAAACACGTACGTACGAAACAGGTGGAATACATTTCCTCTCATGATTAGCAAAAATGAAGACCAATAAACACCCGTACCAATATATTTTTGTGACATTGTTCGTAGAAAAAATTTAGTATTTTCAGAAGACATTTTTTTTTGTTTAATTGTTATAACAATCCTTTAACGAACCGAGGAACACCAACCCAAATATAGATTTTGTCACGTTGCCCGTAGGAAAAGTTCTAGTGATTCAAACGAAAATTGTTCTTTGATTACTATAATAATTTTTCTATCCTTCGAAATTCTACAGCGATGCTTCGATAATTTTAAACCCTTTAGTCAAAAGGAATTGCAATGCGTGCTCCTCCAATAATCAATCTATAATTATGAAAACGATATCGTATAAGTAATTGTGACTAACGAATTACGTAAGTTTATCTATGAAGCAAATTAATGAACAGTTAATATATTTATAGGCAAATAAATTTTCATTTATTGCTTAAAAATGGTCGTATAGGTTTTAAACGTATATCAAAATAAAGACTCAAATGCCCACAATATAACACTCAATATCGTGACTAACAGAAAACCTCAATTTATAATTGTAAAATCAATAAATCATTACTACATTTATATAGAATGTATGCTTCGATTATTATTTGTAATTGCCATCACAAATTAGAAATATTCCAAATGCATGGAAAGAACACATTTTCTATTATAAACTTAGGGGAGCCACTAATTTTTTCTCGCAAGGCAGCGCGTCCATACAAGATCTATGCATGCCGCTTGCATTGTTTATTTGTTACAAACAGTTTAAACATCACTTTAAGAATTCCACAGAAACTGTACCTGCAAGATGCCTTAAAATAAGTAAACACTGTTCATTGAAGATTGACATTGTCCAGGAACTTTAATTTAAGTGGTCGTTGGTAAAAATCGGCAAAGTAAAACGACAGATAATTGAACTTGTTTAAAGATATTCTACATAAATACAATTATTTCGACACTCTGACAAGGTAGAATAATGATCAGACGACATAAACTAAAGTTAGAAGAATAAGCTACCATTTCCAATAGATTTGATCACCAGTCCATGTGAAGTTCATTTGTTATATAGAACTAAACTATTGAAATTGTTATTATGGCCAAGTGCATAGAGTTAAAGCAACAAGGTATTTTTTATCGCGTAGCTGATTCTCTCCCCTCCCATTAGAGACGTCGTTGATCAATATCGGCCCAGCAAAGGCCGAGATAATTGAATTTGTTTAAAGAAATTATAAACAAATGGGATTACTGTCAGTCCCTGGACAGCTACGTCAATAATCTGTAGACATAAATCAAAGCTAAGAGTATCAGCTAACATCTCCAACAGGGGTTAACGTTATACCAGGTGCGGTTCATTTGTTATAAACAATTAAACAATTGAAATTGTTATTACGGCCAGTTGCATATAGGTACAGAAATGGAGTATTTTTTCTCGTGTTGCTTATTAGTTTCCCTTTCTTTTGAGACGTGGTTGATTAAAATCGGCCAAGTAGAAGCCGAGATAATAATTTTTTAATATTTTGTCGGTAACGAAATGTCGGTAATCGTATATGTGGCGCCATCTCGCGTTTGCGGCCTTTTTCGCAGTTCGCCGCGGCTTCAAAACCGAATTCCTGGATTACATCGTTAATTTAAACAATTGTGATTTTCTCGGCTTCTACTGCGTATTTCTGAACCGGACTTCTCTTAAATTAAAGCTAAGAACCATAGCTATATGCTCAAAAAGGAGCAACAATATTGCATTCCTGGTTCGAATGTTATTAACAATTGAAAAGTCAGCAAAAATGCACTCCGGGTCATTGCAATTATCTCGGCTTCTGGTAGCCCTAGACTAATAATCGAGTGATCAAAATGAAGGTAAATGATGCTGCTACACGGCGATAAACGATTTACAAATGCTGAATGCGCTGCTTATTTTTTATAAAGAAATAAATAATTCGTAACCCGGAGTGCATTTTTGCTGATTCTTCAATTGTTAATAACATTCGAACAACAAATGCCATACTGTTGCCACTTTTGGAACCGATAGTTACGGTTTGCAGCTTCCATTTAAGACAAATCCGATTCAAAAATACGCAGTAGAAGCCGAGAAATACGGAATTGTTTAAATTAACAATGTAATCCAGGAATTCGGTTTTCGTGGTGCGGCAAACTGCGAAAAAGGCCGCAAACGCGAGATGGCGCCACATACACGATTATCGACATATCGTTGCCGAGATAATATTTAAAAATTAATATTTCGGCTTCTACTAGACCGATTTTAATCAACCATCGCTCAAAAGAAAGGGAAACCAATAAGAAAGTCGAGAAAAAATACCCCATTGCTGTACCTAAATGGAACTGCCCGTAATAACAATTTTAATTGTTTAAACGCTTATAACAAATGAACTGCACATGGAATACTGTTACCGCCTATTGGAGATGGTAGCTGACGCTCCTAACTTTACTTTGTTTTCTAATCATGGATGTAGCTCGCCTGTAAGCCGAAATAATGGTATTTGTTTATAATTTCGTTAAACAAATTCAATTATCTTAGGTTCTGCTTGGCCGATTTTAATGAAAACTCGTCAAAAGGAAGGGAACCGAATAAGAAACATGATAAAAAATACCCTGTTGCTGTAACATTATTCTAGCTTGCTGGGAAGTTGAAATACTTGCATTTGTTTATAATGGCCTTAAACAAGTCCAATGATCTCGTCTGAGAATTGAAAGAAAAGTTTCGTTGGTCAGCATTGATTTAAATGTAGTTGCGTTTGACCTGAATTCACGTACGAAAAGAATCATGTTATAAAGATTCTCTTTATCGCTGGAATAAAACGGAAAGGGAAAGGCGGAATGGCAAAGGGATCTGGCCATATTGGATTTTTCATAAATTTATTTGCGCTCCGTTTCATCGGACTACACAAATTACGTTGTAAATTATTGGTCTGTATGTGGTTTTCGGATTTTACGGTCTCCCGTTTATACTTTCTTTCCTTTCGTTCCTAGTCTTTATTTTTGTTTTCTTTGTTCTTTCTCCTTATTACATTCTTCGTGCGCTAAACATTTTTCTCAAGGAACCGGCACACGCTTTTTCATGCACTTCAAATACGTCTGTATTGTGTGTAACAAATTTCTCCCTTCTTTTCTTCTTTTCTGTTACAGTAGAGGATACAATTCGGTAACAAAGCTGTACGTTTTCAAAACCTGATCGACGTGATTGAGCAGAGGCAAAAATACTTTTTCGTAATTGTCTGGACGATACAGTTTCTGAATGTATTTGCGAACTGGCTGGTCCAGATATGATATAAAATTTCAATCAGTGCTGAACTACATAAACAAAGCTTGTTGAACAATTAGAGAATAGTAAATATAATGAATGTAATTCAAGTTTCAGATTGTTCTGCAAACATTAAGCGATTTAACGTAACAATACAATTATGTACAGGTACACAACCGTAGAACGTGAACAAGAAAGTAAACAGTATAATATTTGCACACCATAAATTGGTAACATATAATTGCGTCACAAATGTTTAACATCAAAATGTATTTGGAGGGTAATGCATAAATACAAATTCTAGCTTATAGCACACCGTAACAGGTACATATTATGTACACTTACTCTTTTTGCTATTTCATCAATCTTAACGCCTGCAAATCTTGAAATAAAGATAATAGCACTGATCTGAGTAGAAAGCACAATAAAGTTATCCAATTCGTTAATGATTAACAATTATGGCTTCATAATTGTTCATAAAATGAATTAAACGAAAAAGAAATAATACACGAAAAACAAAGGAGTTATCGTAATACGTTTTCTTTCCGTATAAGTAATTTTTAGGTGTATTTGAAGAATATGTAAAATTTTCGAAAGCGAAAAAAGAAAAAGATTAATTCGACTTGACCCATTACGTTTGAAAGTTCTCAATACAGATAACAATCGATACCAACGATTCAATCGAACTAGGTGGCATCAGATTCCAAAAAGTACAGCTATAAATTCAATCGTCGTCGCCACAACAGCTCGCATACATTCAACAAATACAAATCAAGAGCTGCTATATACGGTTACATATCCTAAGAATAATGGTTTGTGTGTTGAGCATCAGCCTAGAAGGGTCTAGAAACGTTGCAATTACGACGAACGAGATCCGTACGGAATCGGAAAGAGAAGAACCATGATCTGCTTACGATCTTGTTTTTCCTTTAGAATCGTACGAAAAGCAAAACAACAAAATTCTAAATTTAAACGAACTGGATAATTATCGCCAGCTAGTAAATCCTACCAATCTTCTTCCTTTTCGCTCGGGAATTTCTTTGAATAGTTTAATCACGAAATTCCTAATAATTTCGAAAACGAAGCACATTTCTTATACTAAACGAGATAGCGAGAAGAAAATTTCAATGCCTCCAAAATTTGGCACAAATAATTGGCTATTCTACTAAATTTATCTTAAAATTATTATTTATGCCGGTTTCCCTTGTATTATAATATCTGAATAATTGTAAGTAAACAGTTGGCGATGGTTGTCCAGTTTCTTTTTCCCCATTTCGTGTAATATACGCGTCAGTTAACATTTAAAAGACAGAGAAGAAAATTTAATGAAAATATATTAAGAAACAAATTGTCGTTAATATTGTCTCATATATACGTATGCTTTTACAATTGTTTTTCTCCTTAAAATGCAGCCGATTTTCCTCCTTCACGGCACACGCCAGGCACAGGTATATAAACTCCTCTCTCTCGATTAACCCACGCATTAAAACGACTTACATATAACTGGTAATTATAAAATCCGAGCAAATCGAAGCAACGTAAAGGTAAAACATATAAAAAAAAGTTTCGAGACATAACTCTGTGGCTCGAAACTCGTAAAGTCTAGAAAATATAATAAATTAGACACTCTGCTAAATTTACTAGCCGATAAATACATCCCAGATTATTCACAACGGCATCCCGCCTCGTACAATTTTACAATACACATCTCGATGACCGTATCGACGATAAAAAGAAAGGCATACAACGGTAAATGTATCGCGCGTTAAAGTAATGCAGAAATTAACAATTTCCTTAATCGCAAATATAATCACAATCGTTTAATCGTATCGAGAGCGAAAGAAAAAAGAGAATAAGAACAATAGTTCAAGTGACTTTTCATCTCGACGTACGTACATATTTTTTTTTTTCTTTTCATTTTTATAAATATTGGCTAAATAATGTAACAGCACTTCTCTTTAGATCTCTCATGATATCGCAGGATACGACCGCGTTTGCGCTGCATTGGTCCGATCGTGATAACCAGTCTCATTAATTCTTATTTCTCTTCTCCGTTTTCTTTTCCCAAGGGATATATACGTGACAGATCTGCCAAACGCGGTCGTGATTTAACAAAAATGCGATCCTCGATCCTACTATCACAGTCAAGTCTCCCATTTCTTGCATCCCATATTTGTAACAGCGACTTACAATAAACGCTTCGTTCTCGAACGTTTCTCCGCGTCTTTCACACATACATAGACGAACATATGCGCAACCATATCGAAACATATTCAGAGGTGAATGGAATATCTCGCGAGCACAGTCGCGTATCGAGAGTCGTCTCGATGGAATTGAAATACAGAGGAATGAAGAATTACAGCAAAAAGAACGGGAGATAGAAATAAAGTAAAACTATGTCGTTTTATCATCATTCAGAATGAATGGCGAGGGAAAAATTTTTGTATTGTATTCAGGAACACCAGTGTTTGCGCGGAAAATGCAACTTTTCGTTTTCATTTTAATCTTTTGTCTGTTTGTTTGTTGAAACCGCGAGTTGTACGATGTTCGAGGACGA
This sequence comes from Nomada fucata, assembly GCA_948146005.1. Taxonomy (NCBI): domain Eukaryota; kingdom Metazoa; phylum Arthropoda; class Insecta; order Hymenoptera; family Apidae; genus Nomada; species Nomada fucata. The sequence goes on along the minus strand of OX411275.1, from coordinate 6,290,433 downwards.
AACATCGTGTACTACAAACAATTAGAACACCGCAGAGGCTCGTCTATTATCTACTTCGTTCTCATTGTCCCCTTCTTTTTCTTCTTTGTCGCGATACAACATAGAATTCCTTTTTTTTCTCTCAATTGTGACAGAAATGTATAACCGCCTTCGTTATATCTATGATACAACTCTTTACCGGCTGTACCGTTTTAAAAAGATAGTGCCCCATCTAGCTCAAATACATAATAATCAACAAGTAATCGCGAAATATGCATTATTCTATGCATTCATGTATTTATGTATGTATGTATGTATGTATGTATGTATGTATGTATGTATGTATGTGTATATATATATATATAGATTCTTTTATAATATTTATATTTATACATATACCACTTTGTTCATTATACTCTTGTCGTATGCGGGGCATAATATAATACGTGACTAGTTCAAAAACGAAAATCCCTTCGCTCGCCTTGCGTCCGCAAACATCTGTGTTATTCTTCATCGTCCTTCTTCAATTAAAACCAATCAAATTTATACATCGCACACGCTTCGTGTGCATACAAAAAATGATACTAGCATTATTCAGAAGTATATCGTATACACGATACTTTCGCTTTTTTTTTTTGTCTCGTATGCTGCTGCCCCCAAGCAATCTTAATTAATAATGTAACTCAACTGCAAAGCGTAACTCAACAAAATTGAGAATCGAGTTACGCATGCTCTCAACGCAGAGGAGGTTCGTTAACGAATTTCAGTACGGAAGTTCTTCTGGGCGTTTTGTTACTTTACTTTTTTATTTATTTCTTTTTTTTCAGTTTTCTTTTTTTTTCTATTTCGTTTCTTCTGCTCCATTGCGTAATGAACGACCTAGTAGAGCTAGAGCTTCGAATCTGTCCAGGATACCTCTAGTTTATCCTAACGATAATAATTGCCTATTGAGAACCGTCGAAGCGACACCATCAATCAGTCGATCGGATCGACGTATTCGTACGTCGACAATATTATACATATTCGACGCAGACCACGAAGACAACGACGTATCAATACGAGACGCTTCATACGCTAGCGAGGCGACGGGAACTCGTATTATTTGGTTGCATTAAATTATTTAGCCTCGTCGGGGGCTAACTCGGGGCGTCTTCCGGTTCCACCACGTCGCCGGATAAGGTCGGGCCCGCTTCACCGCTTTGGCTCATTGACACAAACTGCTGCGACAACGTCTGCAAACTCTGCCGCACCTAAAATATTATGCTTGCATCATAATAGTTTTACATTTTTTTCTTTCTCTTTTTTTTTGTTACTTGACGATCTTTTTTTTTGTTACTTGACGATCAATTGAGTGAACCAATGGGAAAAATAATATGTCAACGCGAAACTGCACTCGCGGATAGCGTTAACGTGGGTTCCGTTTGACGAAAGCTTTCAAAGACAATATTGAAGGTAGTGTATATCCTGAAGCGTCGTACCTTTACTATTTGATCGAGGTTCGTGTTGAGATAATGCAAAAGCCGATCTTGTGTGAAACGTTCCGGCGATACCAGCGGATGGTTCAGATACGCCGTGTGTAGCCTGTCGATGCGAATCATCATCAGCGCCGCCGACACGTAGAGAGCTGCTAGTAGAGCTATCAGAATGGTGATCACCGTGCTAGTTTTCAGTTTACCCGCGAACAAGGACAGGGTGGCTTTAGATTTGTTGGACGTGACTGGATGCAACGGCACGGGCGGTGGCTCCACCCTGCAAACATACAAGAATGAAGGCAATTTTAATGAAAACGAATTTTGCAAAATACGTGATTACCGTTCCCCTCTTTAGAAGACATTTACACTTTGTAATCAGAATATTATGGATTTTAATTTTGCTGCATATGAAGTCTGTCGCATTCGTGATTCGAATAACGTGTCGCGGGGTAAAGTAATTCAAGGGGCGTTATTATATTTAATATCTCATAAGGCACGCAACAGTAACGAGAAATTTGGACATTTTTTTACGAACCTATCATCCACTTTATGGCTCTGTAAATATCTTTGCGTGGTCTTTAAAAAAGAAAAGAAATATTTAGCAGAAGGATTGCATCCTACGTTCACACTTCGTTACCTAAATAAGCTGTTACACATTCCACAGATGCCGGTGGATTTATTTGAAGGCTGAAGGATACGCGCTTCTCTCATAATAAACGATGCTGTTGTTCGAAATTAGGATGAGTAACCATGAAAGAATTGTAATAATAAAAACTCAAATACTTAGAGCGTATCGTGGAACAATTATCTACTTCTACGAACTTATAGTCTCAGCATGCGCTACCATAATTTGAATAAAATAACCACAGACTCCCATTGAACAAAGTTAGCTTCACTTTGATAACTCCCCGATCATTACACCCACCGAAAAATTATTTACACCGCGTAATGTCCACGCTCGTACACGAGTTTAAAAAAACATTTCACGATCCCCTTAATAGTCCCTCAAAATTAATTTCCAGTTTTCTTCTATTACAGACACGAGGGATAATTCTAGATATTCTGTATACCCCTACAACCCAACGAAAAAACATTGCGCTACAATTTCAAAGTACACGCGACACCCACTAAAAAAAAAAAACAAAAAAAGAAGAAACAAACAACCATATCCATAATTCCAAATAAAATCAACTCTGACCTCAAGCATAGTAACACAGGTCAAGAACCAAAAACTGCTACCAATCCCCCCCAAAACGCGTATTTTCCCGTTAAACAACCCATCGAGCGCACCATCGAGCAAAAGAAAGCAACAAGCAAAACCATGCATGCCTGTTAGAAGAAGAAAAAAAGGAACAAACGACCCGCCACAGGTATCCAAGGAAATGGATAACATAACAAGGCCGACCTACCCCCCTGGTACAAGCGAAACAATTTATAAAAAGACCACTTATTTACTTTGCTACTGACGGCAAACTCGGCCTGGCGATGGGCAACGTAACAGCATCCGTCTCCGTGCAAACGGTCGGCGGTCTGGTATTCAGATCCGTCCCGCTTTCGGACATACTGGAGTCATCCTCCTCGGGGTTCACCTCAGAGTCGTCGACCACCAGCGTGTCCGGCGCGAGTAGCTTCTGCTCGCTGTTCAGTGGCAGAATCGCTGGCGACGGTTGCGGCTCCATCGCGACGTCCCAAACCTGTTTCATCAGCTTGAAGGTCGAGTCTCTGGACAGAAGGGAACAGAAGACATGCCTCTCTTCCTCAGTGGCTACCGCCACCGCATTCGGAATGATTCGCGCGGTCTTCTCCTTGCTGATCTTCAACACGGAGACCGTCGGTATCAGAAGCTTCGTCACGTAGCCGAACACGTTGCTGTAGAACGCGAAGTAGTTTGGCGTGATGTACAGGTAGCCCTGCAGCAGAATGTCGCCTACCAGCGCGCAACTGTAGTAGTTTAGCACGCGTTCGTCCGCAGCGACCTGGTGGAGTTCAGAAACTATTTAGAGCGACGTAATTAAAGGTATTGGAAATAAAGCCTGTCGGGTGCTGCTCCGTATTTACGTTTAACCGCGTCGACGGGCTTGTTTGCGTTTTATAAGAGATCGAGATTCGCGGTGGATACGGGCGATAAGGCACACGGGTACGGCTGAGACAGATTAGAGTTATCGAATTGGCGGAATAAACAAATTGAACGAAAAAAAAACGACGAGCGTGAAATTTTGTTGATCGACATTGCGGAACGTTGATGATCCCGTTGGGCGACGAGTGTCGTTGCAATTCACGAAAGTAAGATCGTGAAAGTGAGACGTTTTAAATGGACAGGTGAAAATATCCTGAATTACCTGAGAGAAATGCCTGTGGAATTTCTTTTGCCTCGCGCTGCTGGTAGTCGGTGACGATGTGGACGAAGATCTGCTAACCTTGCCTGGGGTCTGCGCAATACCGCCAGCTGCCATTGATGGTGTACTTCTGCTTAGCGGTTTCGAAAGTTGACTGAAACGATGTAAAAATGAGATTTATCGTACACTTATTGGATAGCAAATTGCTCACGCAAACTGCCATTCGCAAATTCATTGTCCACTGCTAGACGTATCATTATAAATACAAATGTAAGGACCATTCATATTTCTGGCAAGATCTGATCGTTGCTGATATACGTGTATGCGTGATGTGAATTATACTAAAGAGCACAACGTCATAGATGACATTTCAAAGTGACTAATAATATCGGTAAACATTCTAGCATTTTTACTTTTCCACCTGTTCTCTGATACTGTACGGAAGGACGCCATAATTGAAACCCCATGCGAAACAATTGTCAACATGTAATATTCCTCAACATGGATACATTCACTTCGTTGAACTGAACTTGACATTCAATTCCATGCCTGTGCCAACCAATCACCTTTCATACAAACGAGAAAGAACAAAACGGACGTACTTTTCAGCAGAAAAATATAAACTCCGCTCGAAATCGCAGACTAAACACTGATACATATTCCACATCATCACTTTACGACCGTTGAAGAAACAAACTCTCTCAGTTACGTCCGATTCTCTCAACAATTGCTCATCCATCGCGTCACGATGAGCGCCGTTTTATTTTAAATCATTACGCAGAAATCAGTGTTCGCACCTATTGCTTCGCTTTCGTATCTTCGGGCTCCAAACGTCGTTGCTCCAAATATCGCAATTCTGCACGATCATGTTGGAACGCGATCGAAATATCGATCTGACGGACTGAGGGAATATTAGAAAACTAAGACCCGGCAGATCTGACAGGACAGAAAAAATCTTTCCCTTCCGTTCACCGTACGCAAATGCCATAGACATGACAATTCGATGAAACAGACCGTCGGCCACATTTCACTGGACCGGCAATTAATACGTCGGCACGGTCGGCCGACGGAATTATTTCGATCGTTAATTGCGACCCGCTACCGCTCGGCTTAATATAAATTAAGCCACGAGCGACGATCAGAGACGATCGAGAATACGACACCGATAATAATTAGCTTCGCTGGAGAACATTATATATATACGTCGACGTTTTGCCATCGAACGGGATCAAACTTCTGTAACGAGATGATCACTCGCTGTCATTTCAAACGTGTATAATATAATAATCACTGGTAAACAAGGTTTTCGTTGCAATGAAAATTTGCACCGATCCTTGCGTATATTTCGACGCTGAATTTAATTGAATTTGTGGCCCGATTTTTCTCGATCACCAATAATTTTTATTGCGATGAATAATTAGCGAATTCAGTTATTGTGTTAATAATGGTATAAATATCCCGGCTGAATTTCATTTCATCCTAGGATATTGGGTAATATAAAATCCTGATAGCAGAGAATTCTTTCATGCGTTAGTTTAAGGGGGTAAATTTGATCGTTTATCATTTTTGGGGGGATTTAATTCCCAGCGATTGATCTCGCGATCGTTCGAGAAATGTCGTATTAACGCGTGCAAGGTGAAGATGCGCGAAAAATGCAAAGTGGGCGCTCCATTTCACTGATTACTTCTGGACACTTCAGTTGGGACGTTTCTCGTGTCAAACGTACCAGGAAATCGACACGTACCACTTTTTAAATACCCTTCTTAAACTTTCTGTCACCAAAGATCGTTCGTGATAGAAAGAAAACGATCCCGTACGCGAGTCCAGCATGAAATGGCACATATTAAACCTTATACGAGAGGAAGCGACAAAATATTTCGCAGACCGGTGCAATCATTGTCCGATCATTTGGACTGTGCGGCAACGATCGTGGATACGTGTAATAATTGCGAAAAAATCCGTGGGAATGAAATCGTAATTTGTTCAACTTCTTTTAACACTGGCATGAACGCCACATAAACGGTATACCGCACAATCAAAGTCGCGTGTAACCGAAAACAGGAAACAGTGTTAAGAATTTCAATGGCGATCGCGTTAGAAGTATCGATCGTTCAATAAACGCGTGGCACATCGTACGGCGTTCAACTGACGAACGCAGAATCAATATCGTTGCGCTATCACACGCGGCACAACATTGATAATGCCTGGCGGAATATCTTTAACTTTCTTCTATACGAGAACACGCGTCGATTAAGAAAAATTTCTGCTGGCTAAAAATTATGCGATAAGCCACCCGCGTCTGTAAAGTATGTATACCGCGAGGAGTACACGTCCACGTCGTATCGTCGGCTGGTGCGATAGATAGTGTCTCGCGACCGAAATAGACGAAGCGTTTCTCCTTTCAAGGAGACTCCTGCATCCAGGCTGGAAATAATTTGTTGATGAAAACGATCAGGTCAACGATCGTTTCACGATAATTAATACTCATTGTCCGCTCGCTTAATGTGCTATCGTGGTGTTGCTCGCAACGTGTATGCAACGATCAACCCTTTCGCAGCAGAGAGTCGTAATTTAATGCTGGATTGATTTTTATTACGATTTTTTAGATTATCGAAATACATGGCGAGAGAAGCGTCAATTGTCGAAGGAACTGTTTTTAAAAGTATTTTTACTGGACTGCATGGTCTGCAAGTTTCTAGAAGCCTTGAATAGCTGAACGGTTGGTATGTAATGTACTTTGGCATGATGCGCGTTTTAAAATACACGTATTTTAAAACAATTTTAGCAGGGACGCGTCACTGAAGAAGGTAATCTTATAAAAACATGCCGTGATGGTTCACATGATTCCGGCCTTTATAGCGGACCGAAATAAAAAGAGCAGGTGTGATTTTCTTCGGTATGAAAGTGTCGTAGTACCTACCGGGAGAGGTGAAAAAAATCTGATGTGTTAAAAAAAAGGGCGACGCTTTTAAAATTCAAGTTGATTTTGTAGGCATAATAAAAAATTGGAAAAAATTAAGTTCGCTTAAAGATTTTGGTGCCTGATATGGCGATAGATCTGCCGAAGTTCCCCTTGAAATTTCGGTCGGAAATTTCAAAGTTGTCCAAATCGGACAACCGGATCTCGAGATATGATGTCAGATACCGTGTCAGACAACAGGGTTTCGAGAAAAACGCGTTAATACTTCTGTTTCGCTTATATGAAATTTTATGTGCAGAATAATATCTATATATCTGTATTTCTTTAATACCTGTAGCACCATTATTCTTACGAATATTAAATCTAATTTATAAGGCATTTCGGATAAGCTAAACCTCGTCTGGATCAGGTATTATTTAATCGAAGGAACACCTGTTTGAGACCAAACATATCATTGATAAGAAGAGCGATGTGTTTATGTAAATTTCACATATCCTTCTCTTTTTCAAAATGACATTGCGCCATGCAACTTTAATGATACTTTGAAATGTCACCAGATAACTGAACAGATGTTATGGACAGGTGCGAATTTTGAGTCCAAAATTAACAACAGCGGCTACTCAAACGGATTAGATATGCAGTAAATAATTCTTTGGAATGACAGAGAAAGACGATTACAAAACAGATTTAATTTCGAATCTTTATCGCGCAGGTGCCGCGAGAACAACGTATTTTGCACTCTGTTCTTGTGTGAACAGGTGTCGCGATATCCCGTGATACGTTATCTTATACCATCAACAGTTTTCTGGAAGTTTATGTAAAACTATGAACAGACGACGCTCATTTATTCTACATCTATGCTTTTTTCCATCAGAAGTACTTAATGTGTAAAAATAAAAATAGCGAACTATCGTTATCTGATATGCATACACTGCACTGTATACGTACAAATAAAAACTTACGAGAATAATTTTCTCCTCTGCAATAGTCTACCCTGCTTATTGTTACGCTTATTGTAAATTGTTATTGCTACGAGTTTTTAGTATCCCGGGCCTTTGATATCATCTTTTATTTAATCGTGTTTTAGAGAAAAGCAATTCGGTGATTACAATTGTAAATGATAAGTAATCACACGTTGTATACAAGCCAGAAATGCAAGTACAGTGTGTATGGCCTCGATTAACTGGGTTAATCAGAACCGAAACGGTCCGGATAAATCGAGTCCCACCGCATAATCGAAGCCTGACGAGACCTGTTTCAAAATATACATTTCTGCTTACGCAATAGGTTAATTGCACATATTGCAGGAAACGCATCTCTCCATAATACACGTCTACGCATGTTGCACCACATTCTACATTCTATTTATGCATTTTTATTTCGCCCTTTTCCGATTTGGCAATTCTTGCACCGCCAATAAGAATTCTCATCGCGAGTCAGCTTTCATCTTTCGATCCGCGAGCTGTTTCAGTAAAATGAAGATCTAATTTCTTACCAATTCTGGAACATTTCGCGCGTAAACAATTCTTAATTTTCATTTGATCGCGAGACACATCTGCCAGTACGTAAGATCTACCACTCTGAAGAATGTCACAAGGTGACAATTAATACATATGTATTTAACCATACGGATGTTTCATAACGCTGTAATAAAGTGATACCACGAAAACAGAAATTTCTTTTCCGCTCTCTTGAACAAATGCACGTTATCGAGTGGTGGCACTTGTTCTCGTGGCAGGGCGATATATCAAATGGGTGGCACAAATTGTTCCATACGAAAGAGCCTCAGGTATTACACGAGATAATCGAAAGTATCAGATATTACGTGCGAGTGACAAGTATCAGGTTTTTTCGAACGAATCGAGAGCAACGTGCCCCGGTGCATCGTCGAAACAATTAAGCACACCAGGGACTATAATACTGCAGGTGGCGTGGAAACGAGAAACCTATTGGAGGAAGGTCGAGGACTCACCTGTCGTTACATCTCAAGGCCGTGTGACTCGGGCTTCTCGGAGGCTGCGTGCTGTTTGCAGCACCAGAGAGCTGAGAACCGCTGATCGACTGCTGGCCCGGTTGTTGCACACCAGGTGTTACTTGAAGAGGTGTGCTGGGCGCTGATCGTGCCCCTATGGACCCCGCAGACCTGCAAAAACGGTGATCAAACCGATCAGTACCTGGTTTGCACAGTGTGCATCGTTTTTCGAATAGTTCTGCCCGACCCTGGTGAAACAGATGAACGATCAACTGATAGAATACAGTGTACTTTTTCATTTGGATGATTGAGAAATTCATGGTACCCATCTCTGAGACTGCCTCTACAAAGATCTGCAATATTTTGTTCATTCTTTTTCCTCGCGACCACGTGAACGCAGTTATTCCGAATTAATTTCTCATCAGGCTTTTCATTTAATATTTATCGATATTTTCTGGTTTGCGAGATTCAAGCTTGGTAATAGCGTAGTTTAAAAAGAAAAAAGCAAATGTATCTCTGTGCTCGTTTGTGAAGTAATAAAGGTATATAATATGCCCGTGCATCGTACCATAGTCGAAACTTTGTAGCAATTGCTGCTAATATTCAGCATAAAAACCATGAACGAATCTTTATGAATGTAATTTTTTAAATGACTAAATTATTAAACAGACTATATTAAATTGTCAATGGATTCTTGTCTTCTAATTTGACTCCCAACAATAAATTCATTACGTAAATGCAAGTGGACAGAGTGTTTATCCTATGTTTACAATTACATGTACAGTTTTACTAACTCATCACTGAACCGCGTAGTGAAAATTAGTTCAGTTCAATGCTTGTTGATAATGCCTGCACCGATTTCGTAATAAGTTAATCTAGCATTAACGTAAGCACTGATAAAGTATTTTCTTTATCGAACGACCCCGGAGTAACAATCTCGCAGAGGGCCTTCCTGGATCCTATCAGTTGATTTTCATGTAACAGACGTAGACGTATACGGGGTTAAAGATACAGCCAACTTGGTGTAGAATACAAAAACGTACAATCAATGTAACAAACAAATGTTAATAATAGGTTTAGATGATGCGTTCCAAAATTTTCATTTCTACATTTTGATGACAATATTTTGTCTCGATTAAACCGCATTTTAAATATTTACAGACACTGAAGGATTTACTTTGATGCTCTCGGGTAATTAAAATCGAGTTATTACATCGGGAAATTAATAAACAGATACGAAGTGTAAAAGATAGAAAAATATTTACACTATAGTGCGTAAACAGTAATAGTACAAAAACAAAAAATTACAATTAATTATATAAAGGACAGAGAAAGAAAATATCAAAGGTGTACGAACAATATGGGAATCGTTGTTGAAAGTGAATTTGTACGTACGTGAAACAATATAAATTCTACAAAAGTGTCGGAAAACTAAAAATGCATCAATGTTATCAAATACAATAAAAGCAGTGATCGATTCGCGAATTTTTAAAAACATACCTAACCCTAGTCACCGGGGCGGACGAGAAACAGAGCTCGATCAAAGCTCGCGTCTCAAACTCCATCTTTCTATCTTTGTTCTTCTACCAATTTATTTAAATAAAAAAGAAACAGCTACGCCTGGTGAATTCTTGAGGATCGTTGCAGGAATCCAGTATCGATAACGAGTTTCTGCTTTCCCAAAAATCGTAAGGAACTGAGATTCACTTAAGTACACACATATCGGGCATGCACCACGAAACTGCCGTTTACGTAGAGCAGTACTTCTTTTTTCTTCTTTCTCGCAACGCAGGCAGAAAGTAGAAAAGGGTAAGTCGTGAAGCAAGTGCGGCAAGCACGTAGAATTTCGTACCTCAATTTATTACTAATGTGTTGCGACAAAAATCCAGAGGCGACAGAAGTTATTCGTCAAGAATCATCGAAATGAAATAATATAAGGATCGCGATGTTCCCACGAAGAAAATAGAATGGAATCGATGCGACGAAAGCTACGATGACTGACGCTTAGTTTATCTCCAATTTCAGGATCAAATCGTCACTGATCACCCTGGATTTCTACTGCCACGCAGTCAATTCAGAAGAGACTTCTATCCAATGGAACGTATATCAAACGATCTCGATATAACGCCCGTGCAGGGAAATAATGAATCTGTAAGTTGAAATAGAAGAAACGTAGCTTCCAATTAAAGTCCTTCGAAATCAGCTGACGGCAAAACGAGGAACGTGAAACGGTATCGTCGACCAGCGACGATAATAAACGACCAAAGCTAATCAAACGTTCCTCTTGCCTCGTACAATTTGTTTAGAATGTCCCGTGGTGCCAGATCAGTAGAAACCACGCTGATATCGATGCTTTTTCAGTATCACACGAACTGAATTTCGCAACTTCGCTCCCATAGAGCCGAAGGCGAGACGAGCGATGAAGATGATGCTCATATCTTCGACGAAACGAATGGTTATTTTACGAATTATCTTGAATTTTTATGAAACGGTTTCGTCGACGAATTGTTTAATAGACGATCGTCTAATAGAGAGTTGGACTAATTGTAACGATGTGAGTAAGTATGAACAGGTGAGGTCGAAGAAAATTCTGAAGAGCGACGCGTGTACGAGTCATCCACGGACCAGCCGGGAAATCGGACTGACGATGGGGTTGAAAAGGAAGCGCGGCGTAACCTAGAGTACCGTCCGTTCGACCTTCTCAATAGTTAATCAACGCATTTTAACCTAGAACAAAAACTATAGCCTCTACAGCGGGGCATGTGTATGCATGCATATGTCGCCCCGCGGCGAACGCGTATAACGTTGATTGATTTCACGGCAGGTATGCAGGAAGGAGAACAATCGAGCAGGAAGTGAAGGTTTAGACGGAAGGTGCTGGAACTGAACTAGCAGCTGTTTTTGAACGTTTGGCTAACGCAATAGTTGTTCGCGTGACGTGGACTGTGGTATAGAGTTCATTACTTGTTTTCTTGTTGCACGGGATCGCCAAGTGACAAGTTGTGGTTTTAGAGTATAACGTTTCAGGCGGTGTGACACACTTCTGGCGTTAATTTTTATTACTTTAAACTGGAATAACTTTGTTTGCTTGTATAATATCAGGCGAGATTAATTGGTGCATTCGAGGAGGAATGTAAATTTCTTTGTGACTGTGAAACAGTTCCGCTGACAGAAAGTTCGTGATATACAAAAAAGTATTTGGTAACAAGAATAAAAAGCACGCTACTTTCGAATAACCTATTAATTCCAAAATAATGAAACGATTGCGGAGGATTTTTGTTTGAAAACGGTAGGGAAACTTGTATGTCGAGAAATGATCGATCAGTTTGGAGCACGCTCGCGTGAACTCTATTTTAAAAACCGATCATGACGTTGTTTTTATTCTTTTTCGTAATATTATGATCACAGTAACATAAATTTTGTAAGACCAACACTTTCTTTATTGCTTCATTTCTTTTTTGTTCGACTCTCACAAAAGATATTTTCGCGGACAAAAATAGACAGGCCGAAAATAAATTGTTACCTACATCTGAAATCTAAAAGCCCATTTGAACTTCGTTTTGTGAGCATCACACAATTTCCTCGTCTATTTGAAAACATTTATAGATATAACAATTGCATTGGAGCTATACGTATATGAACCTATGTAGATATTACAAATTTATGTAACACCTGACCTTATCAGCAAACAGATTTAAATATACATGCTGAACATGGCGTATCATTTCGAATCCCCCGAAAAATCTGAAACCACCGACTCGCTAATAAATGAATGGAATAAAACTAACAAATATAAAGCGAAAATCTACCATTATTTCGTTTGGCATTAGACACAGTGCCAACTAAGATTAATTAATTATTCAAGAAACATCAACTGTCCTCCGAATTATAATATGAAAGAATCAATCAATTGTTCACATAAAGAAGAAATCCCTAACAGTCGCGACCTTTCTACGCCTCTGTAAAAATAATTACGCCCAGTGCCTACCATTACAAATTTTGCTCAACTCCCAGGGAACGCTCTTCATTAAGAATTTTTCATTGCCAACATAATTCACTTAAATATCTGACTCTGCAAATTGAATGCTCCCTCCCATGCAATCAGCAGTATCCATCCTCGCCCGCATTACCCAAAAATCAAAGGCAACTTCGTTCCAAGAGTTCAGCTGTCTCATCGCGGAAGCGGAAAAGCATTTTTCCATTGGCCATTCGGTCGTTTCACAAAAAATATGTGCACGTCGGCTCTGAATCGGATTGCTTGGCACGAATCCAAAAGATCGTCGTTCGCTCGTGGCGCGCATCAATGCGTACGTACGTAAGGGAGGGTCGAAGCCTCGTTTAAAAAGAGGAAGTGTGTAGTCTTCGAGCCACGAGAGTTCTTCCCAAAAGTCTCGGGGGATCAACCGGCTAACTTAAGAAGCTCGATACGATAAAGAATCCAAGAAGGAACGATGCCACGTGTGTCTACTTCGCACACGATTTGGCATAAGTGCGAGCATTTGGCATGAAAGTCGAAGCAATAGCACGGAATGACGAAAAATTTGACCATTTAGAGGAAAGTTTGGACGCTACTTCGTGTGATAATTCAGAATACAATGCGAGGGGATACGAATGCTGTTATTGCAGGTACGATATAATATGAATGGCGCGGAGATACTAATAGTAGTCTGACTACCAGGTTGACAGCCAGAAACTTTTATCAATGATAATGATATGTCGATGTTGTTTGTATTTAGATGTACATATTTAGAACCTGAATGAAACTTGTGGGTATGAAATGCTTGAGAAAAATATTTTATTACTTTTGGCATATTTGGAACGAAACTTGTGGTGAAGAATAAAATTATATCAGACCGTAAAAGGTTAATAGTAATCGTCACTCAATATCCTTTAAAAACGTTAATTCTTAAACATTTTACGTCGTACACTTTCCACTTGCAAAATTATGAATGTGGAAGTCGAGAATCTTTCGAATTTGCAAATGCTTGCAGTAGGTACTGGGATTGAAATGTAAAGAGCAATACGATTATATGTTTCATTCACGCAAAAGAGTATACATATTCGATTCTATTAGACACACAATGGACATGAACTTCCAGTAGAATTAACTAGAATTAACGGTTTCGTGGGATTAAGTTCGTCGACGCAACTATAATCATGCATATTCGCAATTTATGACGATTCGCCCATTATCTTATAACACGTGAAAGTCACCAAGACATGTTCTACAACCTCCATGGCCTTACAATGTCGATGATAAATAATATTTCGCTATCGTGACGTATTTCGTTTATTATTAAAACACAGCAGGTGTGCATGATTACGAATGCTATTCGAAGGACGACAACCAATACCACAGACAGTAAAATTGTTGGTGAAGCATTGGCAATTGTACATTGGTCAATATAAGACGACTTGAGCGCAAGCAAATATTGATAGGGACATAGTTATCTCGATTTATAAAGCAACAATGATAAATTAGAAATTCCGGAGAAAGGCTCGTTTAACACGATAAGATAAATGAATCAATCATTCAAACAATTAGCCACGCATAAAAGTTTGTTTTACGTGAAGAGCAATAGTGCGGGAGTTAATAAGAAGATGCTCATTCGGCATGGACAATTGACGATGAAAAAAAAGTGACAAATATTATTTTATTAGAGAATTATCTTCCATGTAAATTCCATTAAATTCGGCGTCTGCGGGTGGCATATGTTTCCTTGTCAGATAGAGATACAAAATAGCAGAATTCTCTTTAAATTACACTAACTTTTACGGCTGTTAAATAATAACTGTTGTATAGTGTATAAATAAAATAGTTGCATACTATTTTAAACAATACTATCACATTTGAAACGAACTGTCGATTAACGCAAAACATGTGCCCGTCTAATACAGAAAACGCAGAGCTCAGTTTCGAATATCATCGGATTCGTGAATGCAAATTTTTTATCCGATTGGAATCGAATAAATTTTATCTATCTACGTGTATCTCACGGCCGTTAGGAACACTTTCGACAAATGCAGGCATATTTGAAAATAGATTACAAATACATATGTACAGCTGAAATGGCTGCCAAATATTCGCGAAGATATTTCGATTGGATGTACGCCCAGATTTCTAAAAGAAAACGAGACTACAGTGTGTAAAAGGTAAACCTGACGCGAATACCAAAATAATCAACGTACACCGCGTAAATCCTTTGCATTCCACCGTGTAAAGTACAATACGTATTATGGGAATTCCAGCTTAAAACGGATGCATTTAATTTACGGAGAGCAAGGGAAATTTAGGTGGAAGAAGAAAAAAGAGAGATACGCGCAGTCGTTTTCAAAATTATGCTTTCGAATGCAATCGGATGCAAACCGTTCGCATACGTGTGCAATTATGTAAACGCGACCGTATACACTTCTTTCGTGTTCGCATGTTCTCACTGCTTTACTGCCCACAGATGGACATCCGATTACCCGATTGCATGATGGTTATTCGCATGCGTTACGACGCCCACTTTACCAAGAATATCACGCAAAGAAAACAATCCCATATCGCGTGCCCATCTACGTCCCTCGTGCTACGTACGACAATTTCGACCGAAGATTAGAAGACTCCAATTCTGTGAGACTTCCACATTTTCTGCGCTATGACATTACGATTGCTGTAAGGATGGTTAATTGATCAATTCTGCTTCATTTCATCGCGGGCTGAGTATTAATTGATATCAATGAATAAGTCTTCCCTTAAATGCGTCCATATTTTATTTTGTGTTATCAGAATGCGATCTGAACTGGGTTATCGTAATATAATAAGTTTCTGTTCATATTGCCATCTCTATATGCTGCATTCTATTCTAATACTAATATATATATAAATTGATTCTGTATAAAACTGTATTAGAATAGAATATGTATACAGGCACACGTAGGCCGTTTTTCCGTTACATTCGTGTTCGGAAAGCATTCTTAAGAAATCAACCTACACGCACAATCAGACGATAGTCGTTGGATCGGCTACCGATCGATCTGCCTGCCGTTCGTGAGCATCTCGTTACATCAACGCACGCGAAATCCCGGCGTCGCGACGCGTCGTCCACGATCTCGTACGATTTCTGAATACCAAACGATCGCGCGATGGTTTTTACATGATGTCGCGATACAAGGCGACAACTCGACGCTGCGACACCTGAATAAAACACGAAGAGATACATTTTGTATGGGATGGACGCTCGTTACATACCAGGCAGGGGCTTAAATATACACGTGCGTACGCGACTGAATGCGTACATGTGTACGCAGGGGCAAAGATGAACATTTGAAACGACGATGGAACGTATCTTCTCAGGTCGTTCGGTGTACGTTTTTCATTATTCGATGCACGATATTAACAATGCATCCATAGCGTTAACACAGGGATTGTACAAAGAGTAGAAATATGCCTTTTGAAGAAGTGTGCACTTTATGCATTATTATGATCATTACGTATTAATGTACAATGTCCATTGATTTGTACATTGATTTGCACTTCGCGACTGGAAGTACGTAAGCTGTTAGCGCAACAGTGACGAAGCGGTAAGGACGTGGGATGTGTATATTAATAAATTGTCACATTCAAGATACCAGTGATCCAAATAACGAGTTAAACTACTTGAACCAACGCATTATTGACGATGTACGTATAGAAATCATGAAATAAACAGAAACGGAAACCACAATTAGAAACATTAAGCTTTAAAGTTCCTATTATCTACGTGTGAAACACCTTGTATGTACAATAATATAAATCGCGAAACAACCAAACATAGGAATAACAATGAATATAAGAATGTAATATGTAAGAAAAGTTACGTGTACACAAAGATTCAGAAAACTATCCATCAGAAACTGAACGACACCTCCAACGAGACGAGGTATTACATTAGGTGCCCTCCAGCGATCGATCTCAAACGATCACATCAGGAACACGAAGCACCCACCTAATTAATTATTCTCGGCCACGTGCGGGGAAACAAGTTCGTCTAGGTGTACACAGGGGGGAGGAGAGTGAAACGGTGGACGGAGACGTGCATCATTTGCATTCATCCCTTTTCAATAGTAGACGACGAACCACGATACTTTATGTACGCGTCTCTGAACGGTGGCTAAACGAGCCGTACGAGGGATGGTGGCCTGGGGTCTTTCATCGACCGTAATTAACTGACTTTTCACACACGTGGATGCCCGTGGATCTCGGATATACACGTGGAAAGAGATTGAGAATATAAACGGTTGGACCACGGGACCACAAGTGTTCCAGGGGATCGTTACTGGTGAAAACTGACTTACTCGTCGGACTTATGCTCGTCGTTTTACTTGGCCGTTTTACAAGGCTGACGTCCCCGCTGAAAGAATAAAGAGCTCGGTGATTTTTCAACGCAAGACGTGACGCTTACCGCGGCCACGTAATTGAAACATTCAAATATTTTTGATTGAAACCCCGTATTCTGAATCGATTATACGCGTAGATACATAACGTCGAATCGTTCGATTGTTGAAACAGATTTACGAGAAAGAAGAACGACTGGTGTGCTCGAATTAATGAATTATTGGAGTAATAGTAAAACAAATACACTGAATCGTTGTTACCTACGAATACAAAGTCGGGAATGTTAAAACGATGAATTTTTTGACCTCCCATTACACTGATTTATTGTATTACTACACAAAAAATTCTTTCCCTGTTTGCACTATGTATAAAGAATTATATAAAATTGGTAAATGAGAATTCATTTGTATAGCTAATAACTAACCGAATAACTAAAGTAATAGATATCAAAATATATTTAATGAACTATATTGAAAGTATATTTAAATTGCACATGGACTATAATCGGGGTAAGGATTAAATCGATTTTTCCTTTCCACGTTTCGGAAAAATTATTATACTCGGACGCTTCTACGGACGCATAATAATACGTATGTGGTGCATATGTGTATCCGTACTCCTGTCTGCCTCGTATTTGCATACGGAGGTCAAGGAATCAATCGCGGCCTTTCTGTACCGTGATAGCAATAATTTATACAGCACCGATTCGTCGATCTACACGAGGCAAGTTACCCAACAACTCGATCATCGATCATGCATGCGTTATCTGCCTGGCGGACTATGTTATCTCGTGCTGCTCATCTACATCCCCTTGAACCGAGATTTTTTTTAGCCGTTTTGGGGGATCGATAACGATCGTTAAGTCGAGACTATAACCCAGGGTTTGAAAAACATTATTCGTTTCCTTGGATTAACTCTAGACTTCCTAAATAGAGGGCCCCTCGAACCCACAAGCAGAAATTACACTAAATTCAAACTATTTCCCCTCGACGAAAAATTCCCAAAAAATAATTTCGGGTTTTTAAATTCGATTCCTGGAGAAGATTTCATTATCGCCGAAATATTTTAAACTGTCCGCTTACCATACATCAGCATATCCTTTTATGGATCTTAACAAATTTCCATTCGAATCTTTAATCAGATTACGTATTTCAAGTAATTAATACGGCGGGGTTTTTTGATATTGTCTTAGTGTCGATAATTATTGTAAAAGGTTGTAAAAACCCGTTGCGATATGAAATATAGCATGACTTGCTCTCCCTTTTTCATTAATATGACGAGCGGCGATCAATCCACGTCTTAACGAAGAAATATTTGCATGCAGGATGAAGTACGTGAATAAATTGAGTTGTGTTCTAGAAGAAATGGCGTTGCATATTATCTGTAATGTCCAGCGTGAAGAGTTATCCAACATTTGCAGTTCTCTTGGCAACTTCGATTCAAGTTGCAAGAAAAATACTGTGCCTCCATGAAATTAAGAAACTCACTTTAATTAAACACGTGGTGTATACTTTAAATACCACATAGTGGTAAAAACTATGTTATGATAAATATACCTAAGTTTGAAATGAATAGCTTGAATCTTTTTCATTTTACACCGTTCCGAAAGTGTACCATTTAAATATATTCGCATACCTACAATTTCTAGAATTATTACATGGAAGATCTGTTCGATATATTATATTCGATATACATATTTTCGCGTTTTCCTAACGTGGATATTGTTTAAAATTTAAATTCCGTGCACGTTACCCCGCAGATTAACACAAATACATGATTCATCGTTGCAAAGTTACATCAAACAGATTGAACGGAAGATCTTGTAAAAATAATACTATTTCAACTGATAATATACATACAGATATACCTGCGCTGACACACAGAAGGATAAGGTTCCGGAAATGCGACGGTAAAATACTTCAAGCTTGACAATTCGAAGGAAACTTTAACTGAATCATCAATAACCTCAATGATTATCGACAGATAAGTGACTTACTTGAACAGGAAACTCGATATCAATTGTACTTGCCACTATGACGGTATTTCCGTCACGGTGGTGCTCCGAATTTACCATAGATAAGAAAAAGAAATAATTGGAACAACATTCCAGGAGACAGATTGCAACCACGTTTTATTTCTGCATTCCTGAATATGCGCATCCAACACGTGCCTACACTCGACCTCTATACACCGTTCGATACTTCAAGTGAAAATTTCAACGAGTATCACTCATCGCCACTTCTCACCAAAACCTGGACATCTTCCGTGATCTCGTTTCTGCGATCCTTCCTTGAAGGTGTTTCCACTCGTCCAATTCGCACTGGCCAGGATTTGTATTTTTTATTATTATTTTTCTTTATTGAATTTCAATGAACGAAGAAGCGATAAGGGGCAGATGCTATTAAATACCTTACGCAACCTCGTCAACATCAGCTCTGATAAGCAAGAAAATTTTAAACAGTTGTAATTCCAACTGCAAACGCGTATAATATTGTAACTCGCAAATAGTATATTTTCACGATCCTTTCACGAATAAAGTAATTATTCTTTGATTGTACTTTTATACGCGTAAATTTTATGGGGCTAGTATGAAAAATGTTCTCCACTATTTCCTCTTATCACTGTTCACCGACGACTTGCAATATGTGCATGCAATTCCGCGAACATGTTTTCCTCTCCTGATACGCGGTTACGACGAGGACTTTTTTGTTTTTTTATTAACTAATGAACTATTCATATCACGGAGTGCACGGGGGTAATATTAATCACGTGCGGAGACGATATATGCCAAAAGATGGCTATAAAAACACAATTTTCTTCATCCTGTTTACTAGAATATCCAGAGATCTATAATAACGTAGAAAAAACTAATCATTTTGAATAGCTTGAATTATACAGTCATATTTCCATTACAATTTTTACTCGATTGTTATTAACATTTCATTCTTTGACTTTCGTGCGTTACGAAAACTTCATTTAAATTATCTCTGACAAAGCCAGGGGAATTAAATCTAAGAAGTACCAGTCGCAGCAGAACTGCGACACAAAATTCGTGCCACATTGCCCGCGAGTATATTTAATACGCGGCCGCAGAATGTATCCAGAAAATCTTCCTCATTCAATAATAAACTTGAGCATGCACGAAGCAAGGAGAACGCTTCCTGCGCCACGCTTCACAACACTTCAATTAGCGGAAGCAAATTAATTTTGTATCGTCGCTAAGACAAAACTCGTGAAAGCGCTCCAATTTTACCATTCTCTCGTTCAAGTATCTCATTAAAACAAATATCGTGCGAACGCGTACGTATAAAATTTCTAACTGATGCGTATAAATACGAAAGTTTACACACAACGGACCGTTTGAATCCTGCCATCGCGATTGAGATCGACAGAAATAATTAACGAAAGTGATAATTCTCTGGCCAGACAATACAAACGTAGGTCAACGGCATCGCCATTTATCGCCACATAAGCACGAATGAGAATAACCAAGCCTCGCGCACCCAGACGTCGCCGTAACAAATTATCGATATTTGTTATACGTGACATACAAAACGTTCCCAAGCTTGGTCAATGATCCCGACGTTCAACACCACGAACACGTCTGTCGACCGTGTTGAGTCAGTTACTACACATCCTGCCCGATTAAAAGATTTAACGCCTTGCGCGATCGTTCTCGATCACGACGATCATCTAAACAAATCGTTACGTCCCGCCTCATACGACGGATGCATCGCTCGCGCGAGTCGCGTAACTGTTCACAACAAACAGTTCTTACGGGCGAAAATTTATTGACACGGTGTGCAGTCATTTTTGGGAAATGCTGAGATACAAGCACGAGCAGGAAGAACCGCGAACCTTCGAAATTATTTATAGTTTAAAGTTTACTTATAGTTCTCTGTGGTGGTCCAAAATTGGTGCCTGGATATCTGGATATCTGGATATCTGGATATCTTGATGAACGAAAGTCGATACTTGAAGCTTTGGCTAGTCCAAAACGATTCCCTACACCCCAAGTATTAGGTGATCCAAGGTTTATCACTTGGATTCGTTAGTGGCCCGATACTGCTCTCTATACTCTATGATGGCCAAAAATTGGTCTGTGAACACTTTGGTGCTCCAAGACTATTCCCTGCATCCCTTGGTAGTTTAACGTTAGTTCCTGGACTCTGTGGCGATACAGGGCTGATTTAAGAAGTACGAGGTAGTAAAACCAGAGGCCTCAAAATTGCTGATTTGAGCTCCACAATCCACAGAGCCTGAGGATCTATGGTCCGAGACTGCGTCAGAAAAACAAGACTCAATTTCACCGGCCTCTCGCTGCCACTATGATCTATTGTTGGATTCCGGGGTAAGCGAAATCGTGTGCAACAATTACTTTTGCAAAGAGGTTTTTATATAAGAATACCGTGACGAGTTTGCGCGACAGAGTGATGGTATGCGTCGTGTCCAAAACTATTCTGACTACAATTGATATTCCGCTACTATATATATCATGAGTTTTAGGGGGGAAGGATGACCTTAGCCCTTGTTATGTCGGCGTAGCCAACGCGGAGTCTGGCCCTTGGCAGTAGTCATATCGCTGACTACTACCTTGGTGCATAATATTGACTCTGACTAGGCCAGGATCCGCGGGCCTTACATATTATCGGTGACTCAAGGGCTGGTCATCCAACACCTCCCCCCATTAAGATTGAAGATTATTACAGCGGAATAGTCTTCAATAAATTAAACGCTTACAGAATATCGATATGTGTATAGATATACATATAAAAATAGTTGACCTTGATAAAATAATGAGTATATATACTACATGAATATGGTAAGATGTGGAATACATAATGGATACAATAATAGAACAGAAGTAATAAATATAGTACCAAATATTTGACGAGTCAACTACTGAATAAGTATGATTAATGGATATGATACCGTATAGAGTATAGTTGCGCTGAATATGTTAATAAATTAATAATATTGATTGCGCAAGTACAGAAGTATGAAGTGTGAAATTTGGATGACGATACAAATTGTCGTCTAATGTATTTGACGTGGGTATATTGCTTCTATGTGTTAGAATTCTTCCGCGACTGGTTGTTGGTTGGACGTCTTCTTCATCTTCTTCTGGAACGGTGTATGTCAGACGGGCGACCGCGGAATCCTGGTTGCGATCGTAGACCACGATTTCTTGATTGTGATCGCCGGGGATGTAAAATAGATCTTCTCTGGAGCATGACGAAATAGCAGAACAGTGAACGTCTTTGCGCTCGATTTAGTAAGCGTCTTTGCGCTTCGAAATTGTGAGCGTCTTCGCGCTTTAAATTAGAGAACGCCTACGGGCTTTAGGAAATTGTGAGCGTCTTTGCGCTTTGATTTGGAAAGCGTCTTTGCGCTTTGATTTAGAGAGCGTCTTTGCGCTTTGAATTAGAGAGCGTCTTTGCGCTTTGATTTAGAGAGCGTCTTTGCGCTTTGATTTAGAGAGCGTCTTTGCGCTTTGAATTAGAGAGCGTCTTTGCGCTTTGATTTAGAGAGCGTCTTTGCGCTTTGATTTAGAGAGCGTCTTTGCGCTTTGAATTAGAGAGCGTCTTTGCGCTTTGATTTAGAGAGCGTCTTTGCGCTTTGATTTAGAGAGCGTCTTTGCGCTTCGAATTAGAGAGCGTCTTTGCGCTTCGATTTAGAGAGCGTCTTTGCGCTTCGAATTAGAGAGCGTCTTTGCGCTTTGAATTAGAGAGCGTCTTTGCGCTTTGATTTAGAGAGCGTCTTTGCGCTTTGATTTAGAGAGCGTCTTTGCGCTTTGAATTAGAGAGCGTCTTTGCGCTTTGAGTTAGAGAGCGGAGACAGCAATCACCGGTAGTGATGTCGAATTTGGAAACATAGTGTAATATGTTCCGGTTCGTGCTGCTGGTTGCCTCCAACGCGAAGAAATTGGTGTACCCTTTATAGGGCGGTTCCAGTTGGACAATCCGGGTTTGTTCCAATATGAGGCCCCTTCATGTAATCGGGTGGGTTTTCGCAGATCACTGTTACCGTGATCGGCTTCTGAAGTATGTGTGTACTCCACGGCAGATAAAGTGCTGGCCCCAATACTCAATACAATCCATCAAGTCTTTAAGGAGGTTGGAATAGGTTTTTGGTTTTGATGATAGGAGGAAGGATTGTTTGTGTTCGATATAAGAGAGGATATTACTGGAATTATGTTGCACTGGATGAGGGATTAATTCTTATACATTAAATTTTAGTGTGTGGTGCGCCCGCGTGTGTGTGTGTGTTTTCTTGTGTTTTGTTTTGTTTTTTTTTTGTTTTTTTTTTTTTTTTTTTTTTTTTTGACTAGGGTAATTTGCATGGCAAACGAAACTATTTCGTTATCCGATGCTACTTGAAGCTCTAAGATGTTAGCGATATATGTTGGAATAGTCTAGGAGAATCTACAACTTTTCGTATTTTGCTAGCTCGTCGAACAAGATTTTTTGGTGTTTATTATATGGAGTGTTAATATACCATGTTCGCCTAAATTTATAGAGTTGATATGTTGATTGTATTCGCTAGATAATGTACTGGTAAACAAAGATAGAGACATTACATGTTGTGTAATGATGGTATGCAATTTCAGTTCTTCTAAGTATTGGTTTGTCTCTGATGACAATCTATTTAACATTTCTATATTTTGGTTTAACATGTTTTCATTTAGTTGTAAGGAGGCTACCGAATTATTGAAATTTTTTGTCGTACTGGAAATCACTTGTATTTGCGTTTTTAGAAAGGTCTGTGTTTGTTTGTTGTTAGTTAATATGGTATTTATACTATCGGTGTAATATTGTGCGTCTTCGGCATCTGGAGTGTCGAACAACTGATTAAGGGCATATGATTTGCAATTAGTTAGTCTGCGACGGTTTCGTGATTGTAATTTTTGTCTCGTGATTCTATTCTTTATATATAAAAATAGCGGTGTTATTTGACTAGGATGAGCTTGTTCAAACACCGCGTCAACTTGCTTTATAAATCTTCGCAATTTATATCGATCACCGTCGAAAGAATAGGGTACTAATTTGAGTAAGGAATCTAGTGACAGTTGCGGGTTTGTGCTTGCGACACGAGAGTCTGCGTTTTGTGTAGTTGCCATTATTTACAAATAAGGAGTTGAAATAAAATAGAAGGAGTGGAAATGATATAGGAGCAACTTGTCGAATTGTGAGAATAATTTCTTTTTGGATCGCACTCACCACGATGGTTTCTTGTGTGTATATATTTGTCCTCTTCTTGCAATTCGGTGATCTGATTCACAACTGAAGTTGTCGTCCACGGCTCGTGCTGGATGTGTCTTCGATCCAGGAGTACAGCGAGGTCGATGAACGTCAGATCATCCCACTTCTGACACCAATTTTATGTTGGATTCCGGGGTAAGCGAAATCGTGTGCAACAATTACTTTTGCAAAGAGGTTTTTATATAAGAATACCGTGACGAGTTTGCGCGACAGAGTGATGGTATGCGTCGTGTCCAAAACTATTCTGACTACAATTGATATTCCGCTACTATATATATCATGAGTTTTAGGGGGGAAGGATGACCTTAGCCCTTGTTATGTCGGCGTAGCCAACGCGGAGTCTGGCCCTTGGCAGTAGTCATATCGCTGACTACTACCTTGGTGCATAATATTGACTCTGACTAGGCCAGGATCCGCGGGCCTTACATATTATCGGTGACTCAAGGGCTGGTCATCCAACACTATGACTGGTATGATTACGCGAAGGCCGGTATTCCTGAACTCTTATAGCATCCCAAGCTAACTGTGTATCTATTGTTAATAATATCATCGTTCCTAAATGACGTACAACTTTCGATCGACCTGCGGTGAAGCCATTCCTACAACGAAAATATGATTACCCTACCAGCAGGTACCTGCTGTTGATCATGAAACCATTACTTGTATGTAAACCTGAAGCGTCCAGTAGAAACAATTTATAGGTAATATACGGGGTGGCCCGCAACTCGCGTCTGTATCCGGAAATGGGGGGTAGTCGAGGCTATTCTGAACAACTTTCTCCTTGGCAAAAATATTGTTCGAAGCGTCAGCTATACGGACGCTATCATTGGCTAGTATTTTTCGTTAATAACTCAAAAACGAAGCCTCGAACAATATTTTTGCCAAGGAGAAAGTTGTTCAGAATCGCCTTGACTACCCCCTATTTCCGGATACGGACGCGAGTTACGGGCCACCCTGTACAATACATCAGTTAGACTGTTTGCGAGAGTATTGGCACGCTGGTCGAATGTGAATCTTTCGAGCCAGATGTTAATTATGTGTACAACTAATTTCGTACATCACAGACCAACACACGCCGCACAGAACAAGTCTGCTGTTTCTGCTTTTTAGTTCACCGTAAATTAGCTAACCAGCGCGAACAAAGACTCGTGACGTCGAATGCTACATTGCGGAATCGCGTTTCGTCGCGAGGGTACGATCAAATAGAACGACGGTCATGTAAGGTTTCACGTTGATTAAGATGATCCTGGGTGTCCGACTAGTATGCCTAGTACAGACCAGATACGATTAAAAACGCTTACGGAAGCGCCATTTCATGAGGTCTTCATTCACCATTCATGGTGTGAAATTCGTGCAGACGCACGAGGGTCGAATATCGCAAAAGTGGCAATCATCGTCCGCTTCCTGTCCAACGGTGTCGAGCTTAGAAATGACAATGGTGCCGTAAATGAATTCATACTTTTTCACTGGTCACTTGTAACAGACATGTCTTCGCGGTCGCGAGTGCGGTGGGAAAATTCGGTGGTTATGAAATCGTGAACGTCGATCTAGGCGAACGAAGAGAAACAAAGAGGTCTATCGAGATCGAGAGAAATGCTCGTAGTGACTAACGAAACCCTTGCGGGTGATTAAATGAGAAGATCAGCGAGCAGGCAAGGTTGTCGCAATTAATCTCGCTGATTTTTATTATATTTTACAACTTCGTCAGAAATAACGCAAGAAAACTTGTTCGCGTTATATTTCCTTTTAATGTCGGTAGACTTTATAAATAAGTCAAAGATTAACCGATCGCATCGGTAATATCGGAAATATTTTAACTGGAAGGTGGTATTTCGTCATCGTGTCAAATAAGCCTTTATTATCTGACGAACACTCCAATAGCAAATAAAAAGATCTGATTAATTGTTTACGATTAGTACATTCGACTTGTGCACACATGAATCATGAGACTGTGTTTTTTTCCGCAATAAATCACGAATTGAAGGAGGAAAACGTCACAGGCATTACTAATCAATAGTATCAGATAAGTCCCAATTTTGTCGCGAAAAATAGTTGGCCTATTCAACAAAGTTATTGTTCAAATATCTTTTAGAACGTAACCAATTTTCCTTCCTGGGAATATCTCGACACAGGGCAAACGTAACATTTACATAATTTTTGTTTCGAACGAGATTGCGCAAAATTTACACAGAACACCGCGTCCAATTCTTTTTGCACTAACGTGAAATATACCTGCTATCCTATTGAATAATCAAATTCGTTCAATCCGCTTCCCTTAACTAGCAGCATCCATTAATAATTAAATGTTTTCTCTATTTATAACGTAAATAAATCTAATACAATAATACACAATCGGGAAAATGTGTTCGGTCGAAATCTAGAAAAAATTCAATACCAGAATGAAATTATGAAAATATGTACAATATTTTACTCGTTAAGAATTCTTGACACCCCTAAACGCAGACGAAATTCTATGAAAGCTGAGCGAAAACACGAAAAGGCACTAACATGTAAGCTAAACGCTTAATATTAGAAACAATCGGAGTTTAAGAAAAGATTAACGAGCTGGAAAAAGAAGTACACCGCCGTCAGTGAATCACCGACGCTTACGAGCTCTCGAAGTTCATGCGTAGTTCAGAAGAGGAAACAACCTACGGGGGCAAAGAAAATCATTTCACGCTTCCAGAAGTCGGTTTGTTTGGAGTAGTTTACATTGTACGGGATTTGTTTAGGCTGTCAGAGTGTACGTGGGATGAGCAGTCAGAAACGCAACAACACTATAAATCATCATTAATATCTAATCTCTGTTTCGAAAGTAGGCACATTGGATCTGTTCAGCCCAGAACTTTTAGACAACCAATTATATTATTTCGTGCTTCAAAAATTCTTCGTTCCAGTATCCAAACGTACATCATTTATCGATCTTCTTCGTAAACTATTACAAATTCCTGTAGCTTTTCGTACCTTTAACGATATATACTGACACAAACAACGCGTAAAAAACGTAAAGTTCGTTCGACGTACGGAAATGACCCAATGTGACAACAATAGAAGCGTATCTGCCCACGTTTCACGACTTTTGTGGATAACCCCGGAAAATGTTTAGAAAAGTCAAGAATCTGCTGAATAATTGTATTGATAAGTCTACTGATAAAATTGTGCTGATTTTCGGTATTATTTTATTGCATTATTATATTCTTGTTTATTTTGATGTACGATAATTCTGTATTCACCAAACGTAGGAAGAAAACGCTGAATATGTATATAAGAGATGATAAGAGAAAGTCGAAAGAAATGGGGGAATTCCATGGGTAAAAGAATTCATGCGGGGACGCGTTACAGGGGATTCAAGGTTAACTTGTTTTCTGAGGCTACTTGTTATATTTAATATTAACATGTAGGGCGGATTAACGATTAACGATTTATTTCAGAAGGTCGCTTGTACCTCGACCTTTCGATCTGTTCGATAAAGTGAAGCTTGAAATAATTTTGTTTGCTGTTTCGATTTTTATACGTATATAGACGGATCTTGTGGAATAATTGGCCACCTGAAACACCTGATTCCTCTATTTACTTCACGTTTATTTCGCGTATTTCAATTAAACTTATCTTTTTTCTCAAACGCTTTGCATTTTTCAATGTACGTACTTACATATTATATGTGTTCAATTTTCGTTAACATTATAATTTATTCATCGGATTGAAGTTGTTATCGGAATGGCCTAATAATATTAATACAGGTATCAATAATTATTGAAACAGGTGTTGTCGCCAGTAATTACTGCTGTAATGTATAATATATCCTGTTACATTATGTCTACATATTATTTCATATCGTAATTATTTGAAGTACCCATCTACGATAGCTAAAATAGTTAAATAAAAATATCTCGAATAATTTTAAGATTATAAGACGAAAAATTAATATTTCCATTTCGTTACGGTGCTCTCGTCGTCCCATTAGTCACATACAAACAGGACATTGAGAACAGTTCGATATATCGAATCAATGCAGGTAGTCTATGTATGTATACGCATATAACAATAAACGCATAAGAATTACAAAACTGGGGCCGTCATCGAAACTGAAAAAAAGCAACGTGCAAGACCCAAAACGACGAAACATTTTCAGAATCACGATTGCACCGAGAGAATTGCCGCGAGCCATTCCCTTTGAAATCGTTTCAATTCGTCAGACGAGATTTCACCCGAAAACTCCAAATTAGGGCACGCAGGCTTAGCCTGGAACTACATACACGAATTGCGTAACGATTCTCGAACCAAATCAATTTCTGTCGCCGCCTTTAATTCCTCCGTCGAGAGAGATTTAAATAAAAACACGGCCGACCATGATGCGTCACACCTTGTATCTTGCGCATCCTTTCACTTTCAACGGAAATTACGCATTTTACGATGCACACAGAAAAATCGAGCACTTGACACACTAACCACCGTTTTTGTCGCCCAGGTCGCACGGTATTGATTTAACCCTTTATTGCCTGACCATGCATTGTAGTATCACTTATATTGAAATACCGCGAATGTGTGCAAAAAATATTCATAGTTGGAACATGTTTTATTTCGTTTTAGAAGAATTTTGAAAATTGTAGCGACACCGGTGAAACAATAAAATGGCAATTACTGTCACGAATTTTTTGATTGATGCGAATCGGTTAGCGCAACTGCAAGAAGGAAAAACAGGGTTAGACTTCTGATGAGTCCAAGTTGAAGATATTGGTCGAAAATTAATTTTCAGCGCGTGTCGTGTGAACCATGATAAAAGAAAAGATAAATCTGTAAGTATTAATTACGTCGACGATATACAATGGAAGTTATGCAGACTGTAAATCAATTGAATGAACTTTTCGATGATACTATTTGGAACGTCTATTAGATTGATCCAAGTTATTGAGCGAAATTCAATCTTTCACTTATAAACTTAATAGCATCGAAGTTTCAATTGCCAATACATAGATCAATCTATTCATACGGATTCGTATGGAAATTTGCAATCCTCCAGTGGGATACAGCGTACTCCATACAATATCGCTGTGGAAATGTTTTTCAATGTTTCGTCAACAATCTACACCAGCTTCATCGAGATTTGTGAATGCAGCAATATCGAATTTAGCAGCTCGCTCAACACGCATTTAAACATTCTGCTGGCCGGTGTTATGTGTCTCGACAGTTTTTAACTCGTCATTTTAACTCGTTGATCCATTAAAACCTGGAAGCTCTCCAGAAGTCTTCTGTATAGTATAACTACTATTCAGAAGATGTTTATATTGACAATAATGCAAGAAGGAACACATTTGAGAGACTCGGGTTCAACGGACAAACCATATGCTGCACGCAGAACTAACAAAGTATTTTGCACAACAGTTTTTGTATAAAATACAATTGCACGTTTCGCAATAAAATGTAGGTTCCAAAGTGCCTGTATGAATTTGTAAATGAAAATGTGCCACCCAATTCCTCTGCAATAAAACTCAAATGCATACGCAATTCATTTATTTCTTTTTACTATAAAGAAATCCTAGTTTCTTTCTAATAGTTAATGTACTGTGCAACGTGACTTTCTTTCACGTAGCTCCGATAAAGTACGGCAACAGCTCATTCTACTTTTATGGCAAAATTAACTGTTCCGTTACGGATGGCATAACGAGAGCTGTTCTCGAAAATTTCTCAACTCGAAAATATACGAGTCATTCGCAATCCGGGGAGACTAATTTCACTCTCTGAATTTTTTTTTAAATTTTACTACCAAAGCACTTCATCGTACGATCGCTTTATATTTAAAACTTTCCATCTTAACTACGTTCAACGACTCTAGATGACAAAACTTTGTACGACAGCTAATTAATAAATAATTTATTTCAGCGCGCAAATAAACGGTTCGCATAATGCAATAATTTCAATGCTGCGATCAACTGTACCCCGCAACCAATGCAACCAATCATGTCTCTTTCCTAATTAATACACCAAAGGTCGAAACAAACGTTTCCTCCAAATACACACCAAATCAGGGAAACCCTGTTTATCATTCAGGCTGCGTAATACCTGCAATTTCAGTAACGACCCGGCGTGCAGGATAGCCTCTGTGCACACACGCAATCGGTTGGAAGAAAGGGTTCGAAAGAGTTACGTTGGCGACGATATAAACGGTGCTAAATAACAGCATGCGTGCTAGCACGCTACGAAAACGAATCGGCAGTAGCAGCTGCCGGCTGCCATGACCACGACTTGTTCGCGAGGTCGTCGTTCTTAGAGGCAGCCTATCGACTTTAGCGGTACTTCTGCTCGCAGCACCATGCTCATTACAACACGTGCCACGGCAATCTAACCAACAGTTTGGCTTTCCATCAACGCTACCGACTGTCCCGGAATGGCCACGTATCCAAAGGTTGAAGTGCCCATTGACGAAACAGACTTTCAGAACTCGACGGCGTATCGTTGAAAATCGAGGAGTTGCTTGGGAAACTATTTGTCAGACAGATACAGAAAATCCGTGGATACTTGTCCGCGGTTCGACGAGCAATAATGCTGGTAAATGTGACGCGGATTAAAGATTTCAATGTCCGAAATACATGAAAACGGGGCGAGATCATTTGTTGGTCGAGGGAACGGAATTTCGAGGAATTGGAAACATTGAAAGGGTCGAAGACGTATGGGGTAGAATTGTAATATTTATGCACCGGTGTTTAATGTAAATTCTAGAAATTGGTAAATTGTAAAATTTTGAGTTCGAGGTACATTCGTGTGATCAAGTTACACCTGAACATTCATTCGGATAGTATGCATTCAGATCAAATGTCCGATATTGTTTTCCTGCAAGATATGCAAATTTAACGTTGCAATTTATTCCATTCCGGAATGAAACGTCAGTTATCGTAAAGGGCTGTAAATCCTCCGAGTAAAATCGTTCGGGAAATTTTAAGCTGAACGTGAGTTAATATTATGTCTATATATAGACGTCTGCCAATACTTCCAGCCTTGTATTACCCAGGTGCAGACCTAAGGTAGGCGCAATGGGAATAGATGTCAATGACATTTCGCTTCCTACTAAAATTTCTAGTCGACGATGCCCTATTAATTGTATCACGTAATCCCAATGGATGAACGGTTAAGGAGCTCGAATGAAAGTATCACAATTCCTTAAAAATTGTCCAGATGTTGAACAACGCATGCATATTTCATGAATTAAACAAAACTTGCTCGGTAAATAATTGAATTAATATTCACCGATTTTATTCGAATTAAACTTCCTCCGTGTTTTAATCAATTTGAAATTATGATCAGCTATTGCCCAGATTATGTAAATTGCAGAATAATTCACGAATAGAAACAAACAACAACAACTTATACGAGGGCCTTCCATTAATGAGGCGTCGAGTCGAAAACAATGTTATGCAACGCAGTAAGAAAAAAGAAACGGAAGTAATTATTATACTGCACCAACAACCTTTCGATTACCTTGATTAAATTATCGAGCGAAATTCCATAGAAGTACCGGCCGAATGCCCAACAAGGAACAAGAAACGAATGCATTAGTACCGTCCGTGAGTGCTCCAACACCGAGAACTTAACGCGGTTAATTGCTCTCGATCAAATAAATACACCAAGCAGCAGACTTTTTACTTTGCGTCATTAGCTTCGATTAATTCCCCTACGTATGGTCAGCGTGCATCGCTCATTATAGTGTACACCGTGCATACATTCCTGAGCGATAGAAGATGGAGCTTAATAAGTTTGGATAATCGATTTTCATAAACTTTTGGCAATTAATCCTTCATGGTCCAATTTCTTTTTTTTTTTACTGAACCTTCATTTGATTAATTAAATTTTCATCGAAGAATGGCAGGTATCATGCAAAGCACCTACCGGGGACTATGTTTATCAAACTTATATCTTACACTAATATACGCTGCTCAATTCAATTAGGGCGCCTCATATTGCAGCCGTTTCCCGCATCAAGGCAACACATAATTGCCGGATAATTAATAAATATCGTCGAATATTACAAATATATTATATATTGAAGTATTAGTATTTGAAACATATGTCGGTATGTATCATATCATAATATGTATCATAAAAATCTGATATCACGAAATCTAAAAAATATAAAAGTTCCCAACATATATACCTATCACATCTTGAACCTGATAAAAAAAAAGGTCTTAACAATGTCCTTCAACTGGAATTTGTCAGTAGTTGCACACCACAGAAAATAGACTAGAATAAGAACTACGGCAAACATGAAGAGCTGTAAACCGATAAGATGAACAAGATGCTTGCACCGGTTACCAACGACCTCCAACAGCCTCTCATCATCACACATCTCATGCCTATCTATGTATACATATATGTAGCTGTACTTTGTACGTAACGATGTGACTTGGGTGACCTAAATAAGACAAGCGTGGAACGCTCGGTGGAACGAAGAGGCAGAGAAAAAAAAACTAAAATGCAAAAATGGCACTCGGCGAACGTTTTTCGACATTCTCGGTTCTAACTCTTCATCGATTCACTGTGCTGAATTCTGTCGCCACATCTTGTAAAATCGGCAATGATCGCTGGTGCAAAATTCAGTACAATTTCTATTACTTATTTTCACTTCGAAGCTAAGGTATAGTAGAAGGCTGAGAGTAACACGTAAAACATGGTTTGAAAATATTAGTATGTGTTAATGATCGGAAGACGATGCACAGAAAAATAGTAGTTCAAGTATAATTCATATAAGTGGTAATAAGAGTACAATAGATTGTAGATGAGCGATT
The DNA here is from genome assembly GCA_948146005.1 of Nomada fucata. Classification (NCBI taxonomy): domain Eukaryota; kingdom Metazoa; phylum Arthropoda; class Insecta; order Hymenoptera; family Apidae; genus Nomada; species Nomada fucata. The sequence goes on along the minus strand of OX411275.1, from coordinate 6,257,353 downwards.
GCAAAACAAGACTTGTACTCTACAAATTGTCTCCCCGAGATCATTTAATTACTACCTCAACGCCATTATAGGACAGACGTCATTCAAGATAACGAGTTTCCCTGAAATAATGATATATCTCTCAAGCAATTGATACGCGAATAAGTGAAAAAAGAGAATTACATTAAACAGTCTATTCAAAGAGCGCATTATGAAATGCAAAACTTGTTTTCTTAATATTTATATAAAAATAGGTGTCGCAATGTACAGTGATGGTACAGCGAATGGTATCATACAATACATTTTGCCAGTAATGTGATATTTTCTTTTTCTGTTGCGAAGTACATATTCCAGTTAAACAGCGAATGCGTACAGAACAATTGAAGAGACTGCTTAAGATCTTGTTAACGTATTTAATGTCGCCGATTTTTGTTCCATAACGCGAGACACGGATAACCCAATCGAACTGGCCATACATATAATTGTCGATAAGGTCATCGAATTATGAAAGCAGACCGACATTTCGAAATACAGTAGATTGTAGAGACGGAGCCTGATAAACTTTTGTTGTGCTAGGCATTTATGTCATTAGGGCCTAAATTAATACCTGCCAAATTATTAATGTATGCGATTTCCTGGATTCTGCTAATTACATGCCCTTTTCACTGCCTGTAATTGTTGAAAGGTTGTGTATATGATAAAGAAGTGCGATTGAATCTGGGTAAAAAAAAAAACGTGGACCTGTACAAAAGTGAGTCGGTACTCTGGAAATGTCGACCATGAAGAAATTTTCAAGTCTATTACGAAATGCCTTAGTATTCACGGCGAGGAACTTTTCCTCTAACATTTTTCCTATTATGGAAAGTGACCCGGAGACACTAAACAAAATGTTCGATATAGATAACTCCTGCGCTACATGCATGTGTATCGCTCCATAAGGATTTGGAAAAAACGGTAGCGCACGCTAAGATATGTAGGTATAACATTTATTTATAGACATCAGTTTGCAATTTTCTTATCAATAGACGACAAAAATCTCCAATCTGAGAAATACTATAAAGTACACACATTTGATACAGCAATCGATAATACAATGAGAAAAATAGAAATAAAAATAAATAAAAAATATATAAGTACTAAACTTCAAGAAATTCTCCGTAAAATAGCTCGTATACTTCATACATTGATATTTAAAAATAAATACAACCATCACCATGAAAAATTTCAGGCCTGCGGTAAAGGCTAAATAAGACGTAACTAAATAGTAAGGAGTTAAATTAAAGAATGAGAACACAAAATAAAATATAAAATGAACAGGAATATATAATATAATTTTACCTTTTGGCGCGACGCAACTTCGAATCCTCCCGCGAATAAAATCCTTGTACGAAGCAAAGCATTATGGGTTTCTTGAGGGGAGCTGTGACTTCCCCCATGCACTTTGTATAGACGTAGAAATGATATCCTCCAACAAAATTCACATCCGTGGATTCTCGCCGTTTCCACTGATAAGGCCACAAACAACAGAATCTTCTACGTTTGTCATCTAACCCTTTGCAACCATGGCACGTTATCAAAGATACTTATTAAGTATTCGACGTCGTGCGTACTTTCGGCAGTCGCGAATTCAGTCCGATTTCACTTCATACATTTTACCGCGTGTCGTGCATTAAAAAAGAATTTCAAATTCAGGTTGTACCTCGCTCGTCATTCTTTCTTCGTCTCCGAGCTTCAAAACGATTGTTCTTCACGTGTTCGAACGACTGCTTGGACAGCCGCGTGAAAAACGAAGATATTCAAGTGCAACGTGAGACATTGTCGTCAAGGGGCGCGATGCAGCCCTTAAAGGTATCGCCCATACGGTTGCCAAGCCAACAAACCACGATATACGGGGAAAACAAGAGTCCCAATTATTTGTCCATGCCACTGGAAGGAGACTATGTATTTGCATTACCAGTTATCGATTTTCCGTGGTATTCTTCTATCTTTATTTTCCTTATCTGTCACTAGTACTTTTGACGACACACTTTGCCTTCCCGCTTCCGACCATCTTGAACAAAACTTTCAATCATATCCGTCGACGATGTAAAAATCCGACTGCACCGAGCATTGGTTCACAGTGCGGCGAAAAGAATTTCTCAGTTGACCGAACGTAAATGTCATCCAAGTCGAACAGACGACGGCCAACGTGTTTTTCCATTCCATCCAGCAAATCTTCATTCACGAAAAGAATAGTGGAGCGAAAGCGCTGATATACCGTTTCCCCGCCACGTTTCACTTCATTTCTCTGCTTGGTAAACAAAAGCAGAGTAGAGTCGGATTCGCACGAGTCGCTAATCGCGGGAAAACGGCCTATCGCCGACCGCGTCTCATGGTACACCGATGGACCGTCACAATACCTCGATCGCACTCGCGCATCCCGCGAAACGAACTTTCACGAGACCGATTTCCCGTGTCTTTCTTTCACGCTGTGTGCAATAAAGGACGCGGTCCACAACGGCATACTCCGTTTCTGATAACGAACGCGTACATGAAGCGAGAAATACCGAGGAAGAAATAAATGATGTGTTGGGATTCGTTCACCGGCGAACGGGAAATATCGTGACCCGCGTCGATCAATCGAAACGATCATCTGCGTGGTCGAACGGTGCACTGACTCCGCTGATCAAGATGGCGCATGCGAGGGGGGGGACCATCGACACACACACAGCGTGGCCTGGCATCGCACGATCGCGCACGCGATCCTAACCTCTATCCATCAGAGTGTGCTGTGATGTTTCGAAACGAATGGAACAGGAAGAGGAGGAGGACGTGCACAACCGGCGCGTGAGAGGAGACGCGGCCGAACCGTGTCTGTGTTCGACACTGGCACTAACGGCACACGGGCGTTATTCTTTCTATGCCGCAACAGCACACCGTCCGTGTTGCTCTCGCGCTCGATACGCGTCCTGCCTCCTCACCTATGCTATCTTCGTCCTAACTCTCTATATGTACTCCAATACGGGCCGTGGCGCGGCCAGCGTCGTAGTCTTTTACTCACTTCCGTTGCTCGCGAGGGGATGCCTGCCCGGCATTTACTGCGTGACAAATACAACGAGAACACGAGTAACGGAAGAGCATGTAGGAAACGGAGACGCGTCGGCGACGTGAAGTAGAGACAGTGGCGAACTGTAAAGAAAGAAGATGTCCAGTGGCGGCGGGGATTGGTTAGATAGGGTTCGGGTTAGCGGGGTGGGGAGATAGAAGAGCCGTGGATAGAGAAAGGGAATAGAGATAGAAAAAGAGAAAGGGGAAGAGGAGAAATAAAACGGGTTGCAATTGTTAGGGGGGATGGATTGGTAGAGCTATTTTAGATATGTACCCTCATCGATCTTTGTATGGGGAATAGGAGTAATGTTTTCACCCCTATCGCGAGGTCATCGTATTCTTATTTGTTTCCTTTACTTTCTTTCGTTTGCTTGTTTTTTTTTGGCAACAATTGACTCGTGCGTGATTACCAATTTGTGCCATGCACAGAATGCAACTCGTGGTAATTTGTATAACGACTGAGTTTTAATTAATGTTCGACTTGAAATTCGAAATTGTATCGCGTATCGATGCCTGCAATTTAATGCACTGCGCGTTTCATTTATGATTGATTTGTCGTTTTTTTGCGTCGTGAAACTTTCGTATCTTCACTATGCGATACTCGTACGCCAGTTGAAAACAAATATGTACCTCCTTTTAGGTGTTATTGTAATTATGTTATTGTGCAGTGTCTCCTGATATCAACTGCAAGCATGGTGCATAATGTACAATTGCGCGGTTAATTTTATGTCGCTGTTCTGATTTCCAATAAATCGGTATTGTACAGATAAGAGCGCCTTATCGCGACGAACGAATTTAACGATAACAAAACGAAAACTATGTACGTGAATAAAAGTGTCCTATGACACTTGCTATCTCCGGCAGTCTTGTATGTCCTATTCTAACTATGTACATATTACGCTTTGTCAACAACAGATAAATACAGACACGAGCAGAAATTAACGGGAAAACAAATTTGTTTTTTAAAAAAGACAGAAGCAGCTGTATGTAATTTCACCCGTATTAAATAAAAACTAATAATTAGTTGAATTCGGGGCGCATTAGTATGGAACACGTCTGTCAACGACGACCACTGTTCACTGTCTCATGTTATTCATACGATTCACTGCAATTGATGCAGCACTTTACTTCGAATCGGAATATTTCGCCGTATTTTCTTGAATCCACCATAAATAACGATAACCAAACATTATCAAGTTCATGAATTTTATTCCTCTTTGGAAATACATACATCTCGTTTCCGCCGATAGACGTTGCCAATAGCTCATTATTATTCCTTTGATAATCCGATAACGATGTATTCATTGTAAGAAGAATGTATTCATACACGCTATATAGTCGAAACAATATTTCTTTTTATGTAATGCCGTTATGGTAGTACCGATATTGCGTATGCAGTCGCACCGCATTATGCATGCGTTATAATATATTAAATGATCTGAATATTATAAGTAGCATACGGAACCGTATAACATTGGATTGATTTACTTATTCATCGTTCTTTATGCATGTAGTTTTGCAGTCATCTGCTGATATACGACACAAATTAGTGTTATTTTTTATATTCTATATACCTAACTTTCTCTATGATCTACCTTTACAGGTTATTCTATTATGTTACAATTTTCATTTTTACTCCGATATCAAGTATTCTTAATTGTATTAATTAACTTACGCTGTCTCCTAGTTTTTACAATAGTCTATTACCTTTATAGGCCCATCTGAATCTCTAAGATATTATATGTATATAACAACAAAACTGATCCTCAGAAATTTGTACAAGTTATTGAAACACAGCTCAAAACCCTAATAAAAATTGTGCACCCTTTTCCCCATTTAATTTAACTCGGTGCTAGATATATTTCCATAGAAACTAGGTATGCATCTACTCCCCCCTTATTTATAATATTGAACTCGCTTTCCGGTTCTCTAGAAGTGCAAACTCGAATACAAATTGAACGGCCGAAAATCGTAGACGTACGCGTCGATAGGATAACGATGCAAATACGTTTACCTGCCCTTATAGAACCAAAGCAGATCCATCGAACGCTTTTCTCATCCGACTCGCCTCTTAAACAGCTGCCTTTTCTTGGAACGACGAACGAAACGAAGAGCGCGTACATTTATAGCGTAGAAGAGAAAAGCTCTCCATGCTACTGTTCGAGCCAGCGATCCCGAACTTTACGGAGCAACGTTATCATCCTCCCCAAGAACTGACCACCGAGATACGTGTCATGTAAAAATTATGTTAACGCTTGCCATGTTTTCATGTCGTATCTCCGACGAGGGAGGAAGTGGTTACGTTCACGTGCGAACGTAATAAATCATAAATCAAGCATTTCACAGGGACGGAGATGATTTTGCCAGGCCAGTTCGCCGAACGTGGGGGAAGGAATGATTGCTAGTCCATGCAGTTATACATGAATAAGAAGGCAAACGCGATAAGACGGCGGTACTTCAACGACGCGACGTATTGTTAAGAGTATACATACACCGTTCGAAGTGTTATAAATTCTTCCAAGTTAGTTCTGATAACAGTCACGACGGAAATTTGGCACGTGAGACCTGATGAACGTTGTGTGCTTACGTAATTTTGCATGCACCTATTCGAGACGAATCAATATCATAAAGTAGTTAAAAAAATATTCATCCGCGGAACAATTTTCAAATTCTTTTACGCTCATTTATAATTAAATGAGCACTCATTTACAGGACTTTATGTAGCAGGACAAATCTAAATTATTCGACAGGTTTCATTTCTTGAACCGGGATCACTTCTAAGTGGAACGCTAGAATATTGTACTTCGGATAACTAGATTGTGCGGGCCGACTCATTGTGAATGACCGGTTAAGATCGCGTTAAGAGTGACATGCTAGACGTGAGGTACCGGAAGAAATCGAGTACTACATATGCACTCCTTCTTATAAGCAGTATAATTGTATATTCTAAATATCGTACCACATTTATATTAAAATTACATATTTGTTTGCGGGCAATAGATAAGCACGGAAAGTGCATTCAAATGCAGCCCGAAACATGCCTCGAGCCCAACAAAAATAGTTTCAATTGATCAAAAAGCTGAAACGCTTTTTCCGCAAAATTTTGTTGAAACAGTTATCATTTGTATCTCCGTCGACATACCTATAATTTAATGTTCTGTAACGAATAACGGCCCGAAGGGAAATGCAAATTATTAAACAATCAGCAAGCGCCAAAGAAATCACAAGACACCTGAAACCATTTCAGTTCATGCCATTCATTACTTTGTCTTATCGTGCAATCGTCGTAAAGATGAAGGTATTAAAACAGTAGTAGATAGAACACAGTAGGCAATTTCAGCAAGTTTCGTCGTTGAAATAGCGCCTCAATTGGCCTTCCAGTGTCGCGTAGGAAATTAAATCTCGTTGCGCTGAGCCACGTGCAGTCGGTGTACGTACACGCACTTGTTCGATATCGGGAGACCGTCCTAAAGCCCTGAAGGTTCGGGCATCGCGTTAGGAGAATCCAGGAATGAGGATAGGATTAGAAACGGCAAGAAAGATAAGGCTAACCATCGAAAGGCTTGCAATTTGCAATTAATCCGACAGACAACGCGGGCCCACGATGAAGCCTCGTATGACAACCGACATGGATTTGCGTCACACGGAATTGGCTTCCTATCATATTTCCATCGATCGGATCCAACAATAAGAAAAGATGCGACACGGTCGAAGCGATTCGCCGATTGGAAATTTGTGGAAGGAAATTGTATTAAGTGGGGGGTGATTTTACGTTTAATCAAGATGGGATAAGGAAGGATAGTATGTAGTTTGAAAGGTTGAAAGCGATAAACGGGTGTGCGATTAAATCGCCGGTTAAATAATCGATTAGATCGGTTTACTTCTTGTATGCACAGGTGTCTTAAATTTTACAAGTTCTAGCTAGATATTGATCTCTAATGACATAACAAGATCTCGCATTTCTCGCGTCGTTAATTCGGTGGATCAGATTATTACGTAAAATAGTGAAAGGTGTTTGCGCTAATTTTTTTAGGAACTTGTTTCCAAACCGAGAAAATTAAAAGACAATCCTATTGAAAAGAAGGGAGATAAACAGCAATAGCATAATAACAATGATATTATATTTAAAGCTCCTATTATTGTTACTATGATGCTAGATATTCAATAAAAATAAAACTATGGCTAATATAGTATATAGTATAATATATATAGTATAATAAATAATATATATAGTATAGTATAATATAGTATAGTATAATAAAGAATATTATTACGTACTATGATCGGTTGTTCAAAGAATTATTTATAAACCCCTACCCTATTGAATTCTGCACGTATCGCAGCAAAATATCGGATTTGCCAGGCTAAAAGTATTGATTAACTAAAAAGCGTGCCTCATATTATTCTAAACGGGAACTATTGCAAGGGAGGGATTCAACGATGGCACAAAAGAAAGAACCAATTTTTTGCGATGCAACGATTCCACGAATGTTATCAGTTTATGTACACATTTATCGAGCCACAGCTATTTTTCCTGAAAGCCCTAGTTGCAAGTGGCAACGCACTGGAATTGCGTAAGAATAGTACATATTTGTCAAACATTAGCGTTCATCACAAACCCAGAAACACGAGATAAACACTTTTACCTTGTCCGTTTATTAAACGCGTTAAAACTGAGTGTCCTATTTGCAATTTTTACACTATTCCTCGATAAAATCGTTAGACACCGTAATGAACGTGATCCCTTACAAATGACAAAAACCTGGCCTCTGATAAAGAAGTTGTGTATCGGTTAAAATCATTAATGCAATTACCACGATAATCAAAGAATACATGATTCAAATGTTTCACCTAGCTTTATAATTTTATCTAGCTTTAACTGAAAGACCGTATTATTGTTATATATTATATCGAATTATTTACAATAGCTACCATTAATTCTTCTATTTCCTATTTTAATTATTTCTCAATAATTTCCACTTCACAATAATTGAATAACTCACATCTTGTCGGAGCCCACAAGCAATCACGTGATAAACCCAATCATAAAATCCTGCTACCTTCGGTTCGAGTTAAATAACGAGATAAATATAAACAAGTATCTATTACAATCTAAATTCGCAATCATCTACTTGCAGGTTAAAACTAGATCAGAGAGATTAACCTTAATATCAAAGACACGCATCGAGAAACCTTAAAATATTATTCTGCACGAGAAAGGCAAACGGATCATTGTCATAGCATTCAAGATGCTTGCCCCATTTCCATTTACCCACTGTTCCCTATTCTCGTTCACAAAATTCGGGCAAACGTGGACGATTATATTTCTCACAATTCTATCCTTGCACCGTAAAATCTGCGAGAACGTACAGAATTTGATTTATTTTCTGCACAGTAGGAAACCATAGTTTCCTGCCGCTTGAATAGCCCATGTTCTATTTACACCTCGTTCGTATACGTATGTACGATCGAAAAGACGCGTGCCTCTTGAAGCAAACCAGTTGATTACCTGTAATAAAGAGTGAAATTTCAAGAAGAGACTCGGCACGTGCTTGACGAACTTTCCTACGTGAAGCTTCTTACCCTACTTCATTTCCTTCAAGTTCACAGTCAACTATGCGTTACCGCTTTTCATTCAGATTCAAATCAATTTGCACATTTGTCTTATCATATTTACTTGCTACCGTTTACGATACCGCAAATCCTGAATTCATCCGATTCATCGTCTAACTTTCGTATAATTCGTCTGTTCTAACCAATTCCCTATTATCATTACTGTTTATTATTCCTTATATTACTCCCTTCGTTATTAACTTTACTAATTAAACGACGCCGCAAGACAACAATTATTTCAAAGCAATCGGAATCTGCCAATTAGTACGTGTCACTACCATCCGCACAATGCACCACAGATAGTACACAATGTACCGTAGTAAATTGTTCATCCGCGGCCTTTCACCACGCTTTATCGCGTCGTGAAAAACGTGCGTCGAGAAGGGTCTCGAGTACACCTCTTGTCCGCTGCTTTTCCACCCCTCCGCGCGACGCTCGTTAAAACGCAACGAAAAACAATTCCGGCTCGTGCGTCGCTTCTCAACCGTGAGGAAAAAACCGTCGACTTTGACGTCGTCGTCACCACTTCCAAGGATTCGACTGGTACTTAGGCGAAAGACGTGCAAATTAAGGAATTTTTTTCCTTCGGACCGAAGCGAGAATCCTGCGAGTTCTCGGTTGAGTCTATCGAATCTATGAAAAATAATATGGATGGTCCTGGATGGTTGGTAGAGAAACGCAAGAAGCGATATTCGATGCGGGCGTGCTAGAAAGCCATGTGTTCGACTTCTGTTATCCATCGCTGAGTTGAGAAATCACTCTGAACGATGGTAATTAAAATCGTCCGTCACACGCGATCTGTCGGAAAATTTTGCTGTTCGCGGCGTTAAAGTTTCCAACTCCGTTCAACATTGTTGCACCGATCAGTTCGAAGCACCTAAATGAGAATTTCGCAAGCTTTCGAATCCGTTCGACTGAGGAATCGCGATTAACTGATGCCGGCCGAATCGCCGATCAATGCGGACATAACGATAATTAATATCCAACGAGAGTTTTTGGAAACAATTATCGAATGTATATTATTAGATCTGTTGCATAAAAATGATTTTTCTGTGCGTTTCAATAGAAAGAATTGCTCAACTCCTGAGTACGTGTAATTGCGTGCATGCCATCCGTACCGAAAAGATTAACTAACATATTTGTATCAACGTCTTTCAAACGATAAATTATGTTTGTTAAGAGCGATTCTTTCATTATTATCGGCCGTCATTTCGGGATAACATAAATACGGCAAAAACAACAAGCAATATAAGTGTTGGCTATGGTTTTGCGATCTTCCATCCGCTAGCAACGCGTAGTGCCTTCGCTAGACTGATAAGGGGAATGAGCAATATTTTTCCGTCGCCTGGGGCAAACATTTGCACGGGACTAGCGTAAGTGAATGCCTGAGGAATCCAGTAAACGAGATAAATTCCACTGAACGTCTCTGTTTTTCTGGCGTGTCCGCGTTCGTAACGTGGCCAACGTGAAAAGATTCATACAAGGTGATTCGAACTACCGTAACGGGAATCGATACGTCGAATAAAAAGAAATTTCCTGGAGCGAATATTTTTAGAACGACAGATGCCGCAACCTTGGCTTTATAGAAGTTGATCCAAAAATACGTGGCCAATCCTGTCGGCTCATTTGCTAATGGAAATATGGTTCATCGACGTGTAACGGTGTACGCGCAGGTACCGTTTCAAAAAAAACCGCCGCGAAAATTATACTTTTCGCAGAAAAGCGAAATAACGAGCTTATTTTTCCACTTGTTTTTTTCACTCGGTTTAACGATTTGCGCGTACCCGCGTATGTGCCGGAGAAGCGCATAAAAGAATCGATTAACCCAATGGAAGTTCAATTGAATGAAAGATACTCCGTTTTAGGCACAGCATTCATTTATATATATAGAACATCTATTGTATTGTGTTTGTCTGTGGTTTTTTTGTACTGCTTGAAGTAATTGTGAGGGACAGTGAATGAGGGGAATTATACATCTAAATGATGCGTATAAACGGATTGTATATTGTGACTAAAGAATGTCCTTTGTAACGAGTTCCAGAATTTTTCGGTCGGTTGCAGTATTATGATAGGAAAAGTACCATAAACCGCTGCGCTGATCCAAAAATTTGGGGATCATCACGATTTCTAACGAGCTTGTATCTTTGAATATATGCATAGTAATACTGTTCTGTTATTATTTTTCGTTACGCGAGTTATTGTAAATTTTACAATATTGAAAGTATAGTAGGCAGTATTAAATATTTTTTAATTGGTTTCAACATATGAATAGTAATCTTTGGGCATAAATAATTAACGGTTCGTCGCGCGACTAACAAATTCATTAATATAATTGCACACGAACGTTTTATCGTGGAAACACATGGAAGTACTCCATTACTGAAATATGAGAGCTAATAGCATGTGCTTGCAGCTGATCCTCCATTACCATGGTACACGAGACCGACTATCATTAATAATCCTAGTATTTATACATATTGCAGACGCTATTCCCAAATTTATCAACTAATTATCTCATAATATTATGCAACTTTAGTAGTTCAGTAAACGTCCTTTATTGAATAAACTTCAACTATTGTTATACAAGAAACTTCGCATATCATTGTGTTGATTTTCTTAGCACAATAACAAAATTATCTTCACCCTCGTATATTTTTCATATTTTCCACCCAACTTGTTGGTAACGCAATAACGAACCTACATTTATATGAAGCATTTAATTACAATTGCACACCGCTTTGCAGTTAAATAATTCCATTTTTTCTTTTATATTAAAGTAACGTTCCATGGTGTGACTGGGATACCTCGTACGACAGACTATTTTTGTTTAATTCGCGGCCGCGATTATTATTCTCGCATCATTTTAAAATTATTCACATTTCTAATTTTAGACTCCGAGATACGTTGCTCCGCGAAAATTTCCATAACTGCCGAGAGGTATCATTCAACCAGATAAACTTTCGAGTGGATCAGTAACATGGTTCACCGACGAATGAATATTTCATGGCGGTTACTTGTTCATTTCGCGACAACTAGGAAATAAATCATTAACGAAGGAACGCAAACTGTTCGCTGAAACACGATACCAGCCTTTACATAATCGCAGAATCAAATAGGACGCCCACGTTTTCCTCGTTGAAAGAAATTATTTACGCCGGGGCGTAAACCGTTCAGTAACGTTGCTAAAAATTTCTCGCTTTGCAATGCAAAACGAGCGCGCTCAATTGGCGACAACGAGCGTCGCGATAAGATGTATCAAAAATACACAGCTGTTTCACGTGTTCGTTACAAATGTTATGATTAGTAATCATATCGGGCTAATATACATAGTAATTCAATTAACAGGCGCGTAATATGTGTGCATTGTTTAGTTTAAATGAAGAATCGAATTAAGGAAGGCGCGTCTCTCCGTGCGAATTATCCTACAATTGAGTTTTGATCCTATCGTGTAATTTGTTTCCGGGCGACATGAAGAATACTTAGTGACAAGAATACGTAACGTTTGTGTTAACGTGTCGACGTTTAAGAATGGCAACATACTTTCTGCAAATTATAGTGAACACCTGATCTCTTTCGATAAATTTTAATTTATTTTTGGTCAATCAGAGTCTGTCACCTCTATTGATCTGTTTCTAATTATTAGAAAAATTAATTAATTTGGACCTGGTCAACCTACTGCATATGATGTTCTTAACGAGCGACATGTTAAGAGAACGTATTCAATGTTGCAACACTATCCGTGCGAACGCGAAGTGAGCAGCGTTGTGTGCGTTTGCGAAAAAAAGGGGTTAGACGAACGATAAACCATACGGTAAAGAATTTGAGTCAACATACGGTTGACCGTGTTAGAAAAATACGTATCTGGAAAGCAACCAGACTTGAGAGGCGCGAGTATCTAGATAACCACAATGGTGCGTTCAACTAAAAGAACTTCAACGAAATTCAGTTCCATCCCGTGCAAACTTTTTCCTTAATTTTTTCGTTCTTTTATGTCAGTGTTATTGAAGTAAGCTTGAGTAATATTTTCTATACAATTATCATACATTAATATATTACACTATATCGTGACAAACTCCCCCATGTTTGCGACGACACTGAAATATGCACCCCCGAATATCTATGTCACGTCGCGACAACACCCCCGTAGCTGTATCACGTTGTACATCAATGAATAAAGAAGACACGAAACTATCGTCGTCAAGAATAAAAGCGTCGAAAATGAAATGTCAGGCTCACCCATTGATGACGGAAGAGGATTCATCATTGTTTGGTGGTCCCGACACCTGGACTTTGGGCACGTTGTAGACATCAACCTGTCCTTGACCATAACCATGCCCATGACCTTGCTGTTGCTCATGGCTATGGGTCGTCGTGTATTCATCGCTGTCGCTACTCTGCGGAGGTTCAGACCCTACTCCTCCACGGGGTCTGAAAAACAATATCTTCGAAATATTAACTTGATCCACAATCATAACCCTAGCCGTATTCAATTCTCATACGCCGCTTGTTTCCCCATCGAATTTCTCGCTCTAACGGTACCAACTGTCATCCAGCCACGCCATACTATACGTCGCGGTCCACGGCTTACCTAACGAGGTGTTCGATTGCAAGGCACGTGAAGCCGATGCATCGGTAACTTTCATAGGATTCGACAGCCGATAACCGTACCTTCCTCGATCATTGTGCATACATAAAGACAGGTTCATACCAGACACTCAACGCTATGCCACACACCGTTCTACAGCGACAGAAGCCACGCGGCACAGCGTTGAAAAACGCTCAACCATGCAGTTTGCGCAGTTCGTATACGAAGGTGTTTCATAATCGTCGAACAGTTTGCTACGAATCGCGAGGTTACAGGAAACGTCCAAACAGAACGCGTTATTTCCCTCGATGTAACCACGTTCGTTGAAACGTGCGACTTCGTGGCGCAATTGGGCGCAAATTTGCGCACGACACGGTCCACGTTGGCCGCGCGAAACACTTTTCCCGTGGCCAAGAGCTGTACGGCGGTGCACGTTTAACCTGGAGTGGACCTTACGATTTTTATTCGTCATTGGACTATTCCATGGGAATCATCGTGACAGTAGTATTGCCAATTTAAAATTTACTTCCTCTGTTGCTTGTATAGCCGGTATTAATTAGATTTAGAGTATGTTCGATACAGAATTGGGGACGTTAAGATACACTAATACCATCTTATATAAAAAAAAAACAAGATTGCACCAATGGGAAGAGAACTATCTATGCGCGACAATCCATGACACGTTCAACTTCACACAGGATTCACGCACCAGGGATACCTGTTTTCCTCGACTGACGTAAGATTGCTCGAGTCGACAGGAAACGTGATAAGGTGTAAGAATGATTCCCCCTTATTCGCGCCCATGGAAAGTCAGTCTTAAAATAGCAGGGCGATAACGAACGGGTGGACTAACAGGTCTGCGATTCAGTGACTTCTGTGAAGACTGTAAATACACGATACGTTGAAGTAAGGACGAATTAGAAATCAACGGTTAATTAGAGAAGGAGACAAACGATTTTGAAAAAAGATCACACCTGCGATGAGTATTGTCGTAGCTGGCAGTCCAATAGAGAGGCGCCACTGTCCCACGTTACGGCTACACTGTCACATGCAAAAACTGACACGAAATCAGGTCCTCTCCCACGAACCGTTGCTCCAATTAATCTAGACCTCCTATTTGCTCCTTCCGTTCTTCATTGTACCACGACATCGGCCGTCCCGTTCAACTTTCCATAGGAACCATCGAATGACCCGGAAGCTCGCGCGGTCAATATAGCCGCAGCATTATTTCTTGAACGGATCCGTTCGGAGGATCTGTGAAACGTTCGACGGTCAACGTGCGTGTACCTATTCTCTCATGAATTCGTCCCGCACCGTTGTCGTCCGCCCATCCCCGTCTAACGGCGATCAATGCGTCCGGTTCAGTTTTCAAACATTCTGCCCTCTTAACACGGAACGCCGATCTTCGGCATCTCTGCGCCGTTCGCGTATCTCCCGTGGCGGATGAGACACTTCGACTGACCAGCGTGGGAATGGAGAGCAACGTGGGCAGCGTGTTCCACGGATGTTCGCAGTGAAAATACGGCAATGCGGCGTGTGGAGCGTGCTGCAGTCCGCGTTTGTGCAACTCTTCGCCACTCGGCGACACTTTCGCGGATGTACCAATGGTACAGCACTATTGGATGTACGTGAACGCACACCGAGCCGTTTCGGCGCGTCTGCGCCAGTCTCCCAGCTATTGACCGAATACCACACCGCTGGCTGCATATACCTATATAGCTGGCTTATCCTGTGAGCCTTCGTGAACACCGTGTCCGTACACGTGTATGCGTGCACCTACACGAGCGCGTCGGGATCGCATCGCTGCACCCGCTGGTATCGCAGAGAGACGCGACCGACAGAGGGATCGCGGTGCCAGTCAGCTGATTGCGAATGTGCTTCCCCGGACTAAACCGAACACGTTCTGTCCCTTTCTGTCGCGCGACAAACGGGCCAGCTCCGGCGAAACGGAGCGATACACGTGCGCAGTCTCCGGGCCGCTATATGCTTACGGTGGACATTTAATTGCCCCATGGGATGATAAAGTAAAAACAGCTTCCTCGTTAAGGTACCGCCGGTGTGCGTACGTCACGGAGGCTGGCAGGAGCGTAACGAGAGAATCGCGTCGTCGGCAAATATTTTTCCGCCCAAGTGGATCACAGATGCGCGAGATAACCGGGTCGATGTTTTATTTGTTGCAGGTATTTCTCGCGGTTCTCGAACGCTGCGAGCTGAGGGAGTTACGTATGTTTCATTCGTCGGAAGGAAGTCGATGTTTCTGCTCGTAGATATTCGACGACGGAATTTTAGATTGAGATTTATTGAGAGGCCCGAACAGCTAGGTGTTAGCGTTATTCGGTGCAAATGCAGATATTTCACAGCCTCTATGCTCATTTCGGTTACTCGTCGTAGCAGGTTTCCTAAACGGTTAAACTATTATTATCAGCGGTTATCGTTATTTAAGCTTAAGCTGTCATTTGGAAGTTAATAAAAGGATTAACCCTTGACGTGAACGACGATCACCACACTCGTGAACAAACCCCGTATTATTTATCTGCTCGCCTAGCAAATTTTAGTTGAACCGCCCGAAAACGATGGCAATAATTGTATACGCGAAAATAGATCAATATCGTCTTTTCAAGTCGACAACGTCACTAAGTATAACCCTCCGTAAAGTACACCGTGCAGGAAGAATTTGCACACGAATACCGTAACTCCCATTAATATTATAACGTTACGAAATTCCCGTAACTATCATCATTGTTCCTCTCCAAATAAGTACTACCAGCGAACAGAAAAAATTGCTTAATACACCGCTGGCGCGACTACAAGCTGTAACCACTAGCCACTGATTTTGCTAAAGCGATCAGTTCGCTAACACTGTCACGATCGTAACACAGGGGCAATACTTCACAATCAAGCACTATCAGCATCCAAATATTAATACTAGCCACTGTCCCCCAAGTAACACACCCTATCCACTACCCGACCTTTCGAAACGGAATGCGCAGTAAATGCATGTATTGCTGTCTCCCGGGCAAGATAGAGATGTTCATAGAAATCTTAATCTCTGGCACAGATATATCCGGATGGATCCACTGAACGAGTATACACACCATAGATCAGAGAGACTTACGTGGGCATTGACACAGCCGGGCAGCCAAGTTGCAAAAGATTTCTGGCGAGGTATTCCGGCGCAGGTGCGTCGATCGCAGGTGCGGAGTGCCTGGCGGGACGAATTGGACTGGCATCGGATTTTCCATCGTACGAGGACACGTACAATCTGCTGCGATCGACATTATTAGAGTTCGATGATTTTGACAATCTCAAGGAAGAGGTACGACGTAATGGAGGGATTAGTTCGCTGTCTGAAAGAGAGAAAAAATGACAATTGAATTTATGTGAAATTGGTTCCTTTCCAGAAATTTCGCGACGGTATCTCGATCGAATGCGTTTACTATAGAGAAGTGAGGAATATGATTGTCGTGGAATGAGAAAGTGAAAATGTTATGCTTGTTATTGCGTAGCGCTAACATAATAATTATATACTGATTAAATAGTTGCCAAGTTCGAATGTCTTCAAGTTATTAATTTGAAGAGTTTCATAATCAGCGGAAAAATATGGTTCGCATATACATATGCATATGTACATGTGACTAATCATTACTCGACGCGCGTAGCAAATAGAAAGGCGAGTCTGATATTTATTAAATGTAAGATAAATCAATATCGTGTACAAACAAACCTTTTTTATGGAATTTCAATAATATATTTTTAACAAATCCCTGTACTTCGATGCTTTATATTTTTTCGCGATAACGGAGCTCCGAAACGAAGACTAAACGAGACAAATGAAATGATGCATTTATCAAAAACAATTTTCGTATATCTAATTTATATCTGTATTATAAATTAAAGAGACTTGTCCTCGAAACATTTTTTCTATACCATTCACCACTAAATAGACAATATATTAATAAATACCCATTCTGTATGCAGAATTCTGTACTGTCGCTATCGGAAACACATCTACTTGTGAGCAAACATCGTGCTAAACCTGTGTAAACACTTCTCTCAAATAATTATATATTCCTTCTGTTATGCAACATTAACAATTATACATTTCTAGTCCAACCAGAATTCAGTTTCACCGTGACAGTCGATACATGCAGGTATAATTACATTTAACACGTCACAGATGTTATAATTCGTTTATTCCTCGTGTCAAAGCAACATTTTTATGAACCGTCAAATTTGATCACCTGAGTATCCCCGCGTTGACATTTCTATACGGTATACTTATACGTTCTTTGCGCGGCGATACATTTACACGAATAAACAAATCGATAGGCAACGAAACACAAAATCACGGATGAATTAGGGGAACGGGATTGCCCGTTGAATGAGTGGCGACTGATGTTTAAGAAACAGGTGTGGTAATGTTAGCGAAGACGCAATTCTTTCCTATTCTTGGCGGCGCTGCTTTAATACGTTTAAAACCCTCTTGCATCACGCCAACCTTAGCATTAGTGTACTATGTCTTCGGTTTCTCATGAGTTACGTGAGCGCATTAAAGGTATGCCTCTGTAATCAAATCAATGCCACCGACACCGGTAACGTTCGGCTTATCTTACCTTGTATCTGATTAATTCGCAGCGCCATTGGGAAAAAGAACTTTGCACTAGATGTGTCACGTAGTTGGGCGTACTAAATGAACATCAGCGTTTCCCGAACAATCCCTCGCGAGGAGTTCACGAGAGTTTCCGAGAATGTAACGCCGGAACGATTATATTGGGATGCTTAGTGTTTCGTTTATAGTAGAATGATTCATGTTCGAAACAGGAAAGACAATATTTCAGCAGCGCGTACGAATGTATCGGTGCATCTGAATCGTATTTTTAAAGCACTGTTATTAAATATGCACGGAGGGAATTATTTAATGTATTGCATACGCGTTTATCGTACTCGTGGGAAAAATTATTGATTCAATTTTACGCTAATTGTAAGTTATCTTGTTCTTTCCTGTACTTTTTCTGAAATCCTCGAAATTTTGCACGCTTGCAGTTTTTATAAACGTATTCCTTGAATTAAACGAAACTTGCAACAACCGTATACAGTTCGCGACACTTTTATTTATTATTAACAATAGTTAACAAATATTATAACGGAAATCGAACTTTCGTTAAACGTCGTTGATCCATAGATAACCGATCGACATCGCGGAATGTGTAAAATACGAATCATTGGTTTTCCCTTTCGCGTTCGCGATACCAAGAGTAGAGACAGCAGTAAGAGACCGCGTGTGTAAGCGATAATCTCGTGGACCTCTGACTAACGTACTAAAAACTTGAGTGTCTCTCAGGTACAAGGGCAATCACGTTTTTTGGCAAGGGGCCGCGCAACCTTCTTGGGAATGCCGCATTTCCCAGAACATATTTCCGACACGTGTTGTTCCGTGGATTCTGCTTCGTGCAGAATTATTAGTGGTATTACCCATGCCGCGGGACTTCCGTAACTAACAGAGCAAGGTATTCGCAGGATCCCTTTTCGTTATTCCTTTGCCAGTTTGAAAATTTAGGTACATCAAAGAAGGGGCAGTATCTTTCGGTAGACCTAACAGTCGGACTATTTTCAATAAATCATCGACGGGTTTTAGTGATATTTAGGTATATTGGACAGATTGTGAACACAAAAGTGATGGTGTGGAAATTGAATGGGGATAAAGTTCATCATGAAGTCCTTGCAAACAAAACCGTCATTTTGACGGGCTTGGTACATAGTTCTAGAGTTAAAGAAATATCCTACCACTGTCTTACTTAAATAATACTTTGAGAGGCTTTCACAACAAATTCTTCAAAGATCTCGTAGCAAGGCTGTGCAATAGTACTCCCAAGAGTTTAATAAATAAAAACATCGCCAATAATTCCAGCCCATCTAATATTTTCCGTTCCGAAAATTCGTGATAAATTGAACGAAACGTTTATATTACATTCTGAACATTTCTGCTCCATAATTTTCTCGCGCACATTTGATAATCCTTATTCTCATATAATATGCTTACACGAAATTCGTAAAATACAAATGTACATAAAATTGTAAATATAATTCTTGCCACAATTTCTGATCAAACCGATCCAATTTTCCATACAAAACTGAACTCTATCAGTGTGAACTTTTAAAATTCTCGTATCGTGGTCGCTGGTGCTTGTAATTTTTTGAAAACTACAAACTGTTCATCTCAGAGGATGGTACAGAGCGTAGGGGCACGATCCTGAGGGGAATAACAACGGTGTATGACTGGTGCGGCATTAATAACGATACACAGATAACAAAAGTCATCGTTGACGGGTCCAAGAGAC
The DNA here is from genome assembly GCA_948146005.1 of Nomada fucata. Classification (NCBI taxonomy): domain Eukaryota; kingdom Metazoa; phylum Arthropoda; class Insecta; order Hymenoptera; family Apidae; genus Nomada; species Nomada fucata. The sequence continues at coordinate 6,237,751 of OX411275.1, read as the reverse complement.
TCACAATAACAGTAATATAACATCGGAGCTCCAGCGATAGCACGTTCAAGTTCCATTTATTCGTCTGCTCGTTAGCTCGGTCTCAATTAGTATTAAGTGAGGGCACATGTGGACGTCCGTTCCTCACGTAGAAGGCCATGAGTTCAGAATTAATTCCGCGACAAGAAGGGATTATGCAGATAGAACTTTTAGTCATACCGAAGACGATCACGTTGATCCGCGTTCTTCGATGTTTGATGTAACTCGTCCTTTTTTTTTCTCGCGAAGACACTCGTGACTGAAACAAATTATTTGTTTAACCGAGTAAGAATACGGTGGGTCGCGACATTTCTAATGAAACGAAAGACTGCGAACTCTGAGTGCAATGAGCACGCCAGCAACAAATTGGCGGCCGATCTGCAAATAGAGTGACACTTGGCGATGCATTGAAAATTATCGCGCTTATTTGGAATGAATTGATTCCGAATGTGGAAACGTCAGAGTAGATTTATCCGATTAGCGAACGTTATTGTGTTTCGGTTCAAGGGATGCACCAACGAATTATTATTGTTTCGTTCAAGCTGGAGATAAACGGGGAATAATTGTTCAGTTTTTCAATTTCTGCAGAATCTGCCGCTCAATTAAATCCGCAACAAAGTTATGGCATTATAGAATTAATTTAGTTGCTCGTTTGACATGCTGGTTTCCCCGGACATCAAACGTGTACACTATTTAAATATTATTTAGTTTTCGTTAATCCTACACGATCGTGTTTATTCGTACGGCAGTTCGCTGAACTGTCTTTGAACAATTGATTGAACAAAATGAGATGCACTTGTGTATGTAATTTTGTGCGAATGAATGGACGCAATAAATGATGCGTGCAGTATACGATTGATTTCGATTTGCACGATGTTATATGTACATTATGTACTTGTTATGGAGATGATATTAATCATCGTGAGGTTAAAGTTCGCCTGGCAGCAATAGTACCTACTATATATTGGGTTTCAATCCCCATTCGCATTATATTATATGATCAATACTATGTACATATTATGCAAAACGCATCTCGGAGAGAATGAATCTAATTGTCAGACATTTATAAACCAGCAATGGGACGATGCGTCGTGCACGCATAATAGGCCAGCGATTATTTATAAATCGTTGTGAACTATGGTGAACGACGTGTTCATGCGATAATCGAGACTTTTCGAGACATTTTACGACAATTCACGTTATTATCGCGCAAATGATTTTCATGCGAAGAAACGCATCAGTCCGTTAACATACGAGTTGAATAATTTAAATGTAGTACGTAAGCGCTCGTATGTATATTTTATACCTATTCATATAATATGTTGATTCCAGCATACGGAACGTATGAAGGTTTAACGAGGATAATGTAACGATGGGATTGAAAACATGGACAGGTACAATAGGGTATCGCACGAGTGATCCTTCCTATTGAATTATCGGGGACTATTGTGTTAATAATTTAAGGAATGGACAAATAAAATATTGCTATGATAATCGAGTATTCACGATGAAAATGGTCGCAAGTCCAATCGAATGTTGCATCGAAGACGCTTCTTCGAGAAATAATTCTGCAGCATGTATCGAGCGTATTTCTTATTGTTTTTAACGACGCAATCAACTGTCGATTCGTTCGCTAATGAGAATGGTATTATTCGCGATTACTTTGCATTCAGAAAAGTAGAGAGAGTCGTGGGATTTTCTTGCGACAATGTGGAAAGTGCGTAGAAAATGTTTCGTTACGTGTGTAGCGTTAATATAAAGGTTTATTTACGTTCTGATTTTTATTCTGTGAGAAACAGATGACTTTAAACTCGCGAAAACCTTGAACCGTATGTACATCACGTACATTTCGATGCTGGACTCGGTGCCTGAGTCGCGTTTAGACTTCAAGAAGATTTTGAGAGCAGAGTACAATCGATTGGGCATCTTTTTGGATTCTCGTTGTGATCGCCGGAGATACACTAAAATCCTTGTACACGTAAGTGTTTTATTTTCCTTGGACTTTTAAACGTTCCTTTGAAAATGGGTAACGATGACAAATAGATAACGATATGGCAAAATAACGATTTTCTCCCATTAAATGTCTCTGCGTCAAAATTATAGTAATCTCCTTAGGAGAAATTTACTAAATTAATTTAAATAGAAAAGACAACTCCTTTATTTGTATCCCCCTTTTTTCATTTTAAAATCTAGGTAACTTAAATGCTTTGAACACAGTGTTACTAAGAAAACCGAATTCGTTTTCAATAAATACGAAAAAAATTAAATTGTTAATACAAATTTTTGTATTTATTTCATACATCGAATAGTAATCGCACACGCTACTCATGCCTCAAGAATCAGAATTTCGCACGCTGTAACATAAACTATATTTCGTGTTGTCCGTAGGCAACAAAATATTCTATGTTCGATGAAATGCACAAATGGTTGATCTTGGGTTCAAATCTGAGCCACATATTAGAAATTCTAAACGACGAGGCCTTTACTATATCCACAGACGTTGTAATCGTAGTACCATCAGCAAATAATTATACTCTGTACGATGTATATAATCCGTCGAAAGAGAGAGGTGGATTGATAAATGTGACACAATTTGGAAAGTGGAATAACAAAACGGGATTGGTCGTGACTCTGAATCAGTCGAAATTCCAGCGAAGATCAAATCTTCGCGGAATGAAGCTTAAAGTTGGAATTGTTGTAAGTCTTCCTTATGCTCCGTGTGTCTCGCCGATCGTTAATAGAATTATTATTTCTAACGATTTTTGTGCGTATATCGTTAAGCAATAAATTGCGAACAAATTTGTCAATTCAGAAGACATGCGGTGACATTTTTTTTAGGTAAATTTTAAACCAGAAAATGAATCGCTTCACGAAATGATGCTACATTACAGTATGAAATCGAAGTATGGTCGATCGAAATTTTTGTACGCGCTTCTGCAACATATGGCCGATCTCTTCAACTTTACGTAAATATTTCATTTAATTGTTTATTGATAGCACTGTGTTATGAACGTACTATGAACGTATCGGATAATTGTTATGATAACTTACGTGCACTCACGTTCGTCATGTTTAAACTATTTTCGAATTTTCACGAATATGCACGATTGAGTTCACTTGTTGCTTATTGATTGAATTCTGCATTACAGTACCGAGATCGTGCAATTAAATGCACAAAGAAAGTTCGACAATTCTGGTCCAGTGTTTACGGCTTTTAAAAAGAAACTCATAGATATTTCGGCAAGTCCAGTTACGATAAAAGTTGAGAGATTGGATAATGGAGATATAATTGGACCGGTCTGGCCGATACGGTATAATTACTTGCGTGTACACAATATTTTTTACTTTTTAGCAGATTTAATTATAATTTATATTACGCGATAACTCACATTCGTCAAAATAATATCTTGAAATAATGAATAATTGTGTACAGTACAGGTGTACCTAATTCGTTCTATTCCGAAATTTTTAATTAATATTTCCCTATTAGGTTGCCTACAGTGTCAGAAGTTGAAAATATAAATGAGTAATACACAGAAACTTAAATGTTAATCACATTTGATATATAAATTGATTATTTCTTCAATTTCATTGTTTAAAAAAGCCTTGAACCTTTTCGAACAGAAATTGTACTCACAATAATTAATTTATCATATTAATAAAATTGTCGAAAATGTGTTCTGAGGTGACTAGAGACATTCATTTTCGTTTACATTTTATTTGCGTAGATCGTGCTTCATGTTTCGCACGATCTCGTCGACAAAAATGAAACCAGGCCAATTTTTGAAACCGTTGTCAGCGAAGGTGTGGTACGTGATAATTGTCATGATAGGAATCGTGACTGCGGTGCTAATTATCTTTTTAAGAATAGAAGGAATTCGTAGTCCTGCAGAAATTTATGGCCTTTCGGTCCTGCTGACTATAGGAGCATTATCGCAGCAAGGTACACGACCGTTTAAAACGAGGCAATAAAGTGGCAGCTTGTTAAAAATTTATATATTCAGGTTCCGCATTCGTGCCAAATCGTTACGCAGGACGCATTGCCTTTTTACAAATCTTACTCTTCAGTTTGTTAATTCTGAATTATTACTCGGCGAGCGTAGTATCGAATCGATTGAAAAACAGAGGCGAGAAGATGAATGACTCTTTGATCATTTTGTCGAAAAGCAATATGAAACTTGCAGTGGAATACACGCCGTATATTCGTTCCTTCCTTCAGGTAAGCTTCTCTTAACGTAATAAACGTAAGTTAAAGGAGGACACGAAGCACAATAGAAGTACTTTTTAATAGAATTGCTATCATTGCTGTACTAGAACGTAGTACAGTGTAGTAGTATTAGAATTTCCTTTATCCGACAGAAAATTGTACTAAATCGTATAGTTATATTTGACTCAACTATTACCTCGATTCTGAAAGAATCAATGTTAAAAATGCATATGTATTACATTTGTGTAATAGGTACCAGATAGAGAGGTGAAATATTTCTATGACCATCGTTGGGTAAAAATACCTGAATCGCAAAGATATTTACCCTTGGAAGAGGGACTCGATCGTGTGGCAAAGGGACATTTGGCTTATCACACGATGATCGACTCCGCTTATCCGTACATCGAGCACACGTTCAATTATCGCAGTATTTGTGAACTCACGGAGGTCCATCTGTTTCAAGCTATTCTGGCCTTTTATGCAAGGCACAAAAGTCCTTTCACTGAATTGATGAAAGTAGGGTACGAGGAGTCGATATTACCTACAGATTGGCCTATTGCAGTATACGTTTGAATGTACTTCGAAAAGTGTCGAGAAAATCAATTAATATCAATGCGGATGTCGATGAACGCTTGTGTCCAATTTTGTTAATTTTGCAAAAAAATTCACTTCTGTTATACTAACAAAAAATGAAAAATTTCTTTATGTAGAGTCTTGTAAATAACAAAAGTTGTATTATATGAAACATATGATTAAATTTAGAAATTGAGCGCTAGCAAGAAATCATAAATATTGCGATTCTTTTTTAATCGTGTACTGTTCTTGACACTTTATCATTATTTGACGGTAGACTACTTTTCGAATTACGTTCACTCGCTAACTGGACATCACTCAAAGTGTTATATAATATTATGCGAATATATGATTTCTTTTTAGATTAACGAAAATTCAAAACGTTGGCATCCAAAACCGTGAACTAAAACGATGGGCGGCTAGAAAACCCTTTTGTCCGAGCAACCTACTTATTGCTGAACCTTTATCGATTCACGAAGCTGCGCCGATCTTCATGTTCTTGTGCATTTCAGTCTTGTTGTCGGTTCTCATTTGCATCATTGAGAATATCATCTATTACATTTCGCCAACAGGGTGAAATAAACAATTTCTTATAAGAGAACTGCCTTAACGAATGCGCTAAACGCATAGAAATATAAACCCTTCGTGGTTCAAGTTCCAGTTCCTACTTTTCCCAAGTTATTTCAAATTCGGTTAATTATATTTTCGTAATTTCTACAGCGAGTTAAACTTTCATTTCAACTCATACTGATATTATAATTTGTTGCTTGCTCTATTACACTTAGTTGCTCCATTAAAAGGGTTTAATTTTTCTCTGCGGTATTTATGCGATACTAATCACAATTTAATATTTTCAAATCTGTAGCCGGTACATTCTTAACATAAAAATATTCTTTTCAGAGCTTCAAGTTCTATGGTGGAGAAACGTCGCCTGGTCGGCAGAAACTTAAATCTGCTATCCCTACAAAACATAAATCTACAAACCCTGCGAAACTTGAACGTTTTCAGGGAATGAATTAATTTTCAATGTATTTAAAATTCTCATTTGCCATAATAATCGCGCGATCAAATGAATTGAATTGTCCGTCGGACATACAGGAACGATTCGTTCCGCCAATTAGGTGATGTGAGAACAGTAATGCACCGGATACTTTATCGCATTTAATTATCGTCGATATTTTGCACGTCCGCCAAATGAAATTCAATCCAATGGTTTGTCCCCCCTGTAACCATTGTAAAATAAATATCGTTACGCTTGCGCCATCGACGAATTAATTGTCGATATTGATTACCGATTTCCCTAGGAAAGCCTGTTCACGATTATCTTCAATCGCACAATTAAAAACCTTCACAGCCAATATTTCTGTAATTCTAACTTACAGCGATATTTTTTCACAGCATTATAGCATCCCCTATTGTGTCAAATTAAGCACGATCAATCCTTTAAGTTCCCTTCCCTTTTCCTTCCACGGTTTTACGTATACCCAAACCAGTGTTAATAGAAGTCGATTATTTCGCGATCGATCGCGGTACCTAGGTTTCGTCATTGAAACTGTCGCGGAAATGGCAAGACGTACGAGTAAATTGTTAATCGAGTTGTACGGATGTTTTCCGTGACCGAGGTAATTTACAAAATTGAACGAGATCGATTGACAAGCCTGTCGCTTATAGCGGAATACGAAATGGCACGTCCTGCATTTGATGCATGAGAAATAGAATAAAAGCTTATTAAAGGTAATGTAGCGGAAAGGTAAGTGATGTCGGGCACATCGATTTGATCGGTGCGGGAATTGTACGAAATCTTTCGTGCAGAAGGAGGAAGTGACACGATGTACGTTATTTTGTTCATTTTACTGCAATTTATTTTAATTTCGAACGCACAGGATCACGTGTTCATTCGCGATTATTTCGTGCATAAAAGGGTACGGAATGTGGTGGGATTTTCCTGCGGGGACAGTACAGGTAGGTAATTTTATAATGTTTGCGAATTCGACGACCGGAGACCTATTGTTCCATCGTGTTAAATAACTGTGATTCGTAATATTTTTATATAAACGTTCATTTTTTAGAAGGCAATGCAAAGCAATTTCGAATCCTTTTTAGAATGTAATTAAAAAATCGATGCAACGTATCCAGGAGATTAAATAGAATCGTGGGGTAAAAACGATTGCACCGTTGCCCGTTGAGAAAATTTCACTTAGCCAACTAATGAAATAGATATATTGATTAGAGTACGAATTATTAGAATGTCTTTGTAACAAGGTACGATTCGCAGGTGATTTTAATCTCTTGAAAACACTGAGTACTATAGGTATATTTACGATAATAAGGGAACCCAGTGTAAAAATTGATTTTCGACGATTCATGAGGAGCGAGGCCTGGACTGTGGGCGTCGTGATTGATTTACGCTGCCACAATGAGACAGCTGTTCGAATTTTCGCCGAGGTAAGAGAATCTTATGTATTATTGCAACCACGATAACAAACGTGCTGTTATTGCAAGTCAATTGTATTTGTGAAATTCAGAGTTCCAAGTATCGTATGTACGATTACTCGTACAATTGGCTGGTGCTGGACTCAAATTATGATCACGGTGTTCCCCTTCTAAACGACACCGCTTACAACATAGTGACGGATCTCGTTCTTGCCATATCTAGCAAAGGCGGTTACAATCTTTTCGATGTATTTAATCATTGTAAATATCGCGGCGGAGCATTGAATGTTACCGAACTTGGCACTTGGCGACGAGGAATTGGTTTAAACGTCTCATTAACGCAGCCATTAATTAACCGAAGGGCTAATATGCACGGTATGAGGCTAAAGATATCTGGTGTGGTGAGTTTCTCTATTCATTTTTTGTATACCATATTCTGAAGTGCCCTGGAGATAGAATAAAATAGTAGAAATGTAGTAGAAGTCGAAGATCATCGAAATAAATTGTAAATAAATTTTAACTTAACTTGAAATATTTTATAATTCATATACAATAAGTTACGATTCATTGAAATAAGATATTAAATGATATACGATTTATAATACTAAATGGTTGCATTGGTGAAATATAATTCGTTAAAAGTTAATGTTAAGCGAATCTTGATATTTATCAGTGCATTTAAATTTGTTTTTATTTAGATACAATATAGACCCAAGGATATGCGCCTAGAGGATTATATGCAGGATATAAATACAAGATCGTTAGACAGCATGCATAAATTCGTGCATGCTATGATTTTGCATACAGGGGATTTGTTCAATTTCAGGTACCATATATATTGTTCAAGTTCTCCAATATATTGTGACGAAATTTCTTTTCTTCCTATTAGCGTGCACGCTTCCGAAATCATTTATTGGGACCGACACAGTGTGCATGGCTTGATTTTCGAGCTTCTACGACTGAATTACATCGATTTCGCCAGTAATCCGAGAATTATGGTGTCCGAACGACTAGATTATGCCAACCTCATTGGTGCAGCGTGGCCGATTAGGTAAATCAATTTTGATAAATTAATAAGGTAATAATTTAGAAATGATTAAGAAGGTCGCATGAATATTCACATGTGCATATCAATATATAATGAAAAATATTAAAATTTTTATTGCTATCAGGCCTTGTTTCATGCTGCTGTCGACGTCAACAAAGAAAATTAAACTGGAAATATTCTTAAAACCATTTACACGTAACACGTGGTACGTGTTCGCAGCTTTCGGAATATTCTCTATATTCATTATAAAAATAATAATGAATCGCGAGCACGTTGGCAAGAGGGAAAAGTATTCCGGAGCGATGGTATTATCCATTGGAATTTTGTCTCAACAAGGTTGATAAAACCGTACTTGTTAAGCAATAAGCTCATTAACATTAAATGTCACTGATTTTCGTCACAATTTCATTAGGGGCAAATCTTTTACCGAAACGCATACCAAGTCGTATTGCATTGTTTCAAATGATTATACACAGCTGGATGATGTACAATTACTACTCTGCCAGTATTGTTTCTGCCCGATTAAGCGAACCCCTCGACATGATGGAAGATTCTGTAACCGTTCTTGCCGATAGTAATTTAAAAATCGCGGCAGAAGCGGTACCCTATTTGAACTACTTTTTGTATGCAAGTATTATCTACATCACACAGATACATTCCATATCCGTGAATTATTTTCATTGTTAAAATTGCAGACTGTCGCGATATATGTATAATACGTTATATTGTTGCTATCAATATTTTCCTTCGACAGAATTAATTTTCAAGAAATTTAAAAAACTAGGTTTTTTCTCCCATCGCCCCCTTTGGGGGGCAGTTGGCAGTTTATCGAATGGTTAACAATGTGCAACATTGTGCATGTGTTAAATTTTGAAGAAATTTAGATTTGGCAATTAAATGAATATTACTACCGACGGAAGGAAAAGCTATATATTTTATTTTCTCGGAGCGAGGGGTTATACCTGCTTAAAATTTTGCTAGCCCTGAAGTTTAAACATTTTTAAAAGAGGAAACTTTATATTCATGGATACTACAGCATCGATGATATCGTTATTAGAAACTGAACTGGGAATCGGATTATTTCCGTAAAAAACGCTGGGATCCGCTGCCAGAATCGAAAAGATATTTACCAATAGAGGAAGGTATTAAGCAAGTTGGTCAAGGTATTTTGGCGTATCATACAGACCCCAACACTGCGTATCCTTACGTTGAAAGGATGTTCGATTCGAATAAAATTTGTGAGCTGACGGAGATTCATTTGTTCAAACAATCGGTGATGGGAATGTACGCCAGTCACAACGGTCAATTCATTGAAATCGCAAAAATAGGGTAAGGAATTTCTCTTTCATTGTTGATATTTGTTGCGTAAAGAATAAGTTAGAAAAAGAATTATCTTTGACATGACTAACAACGAGAAACAAATGTTTGTTCACAAGTGTTAATAAATAATCCATAATCAAAAATTAATTGTTTTTATACTTTCATTGCAATTAAACACATACTCGATAATTAATTCAAAAACTTCTGAAAACTATTCGATCGTTATTCTTTCCTCCTTTTATTCGAGTTCATATTGTATTTTCTACAGATTGACAAAGATGTTCAATACCGGTCTCCGGAATCGACAAATCAAACACTGGTCGTCGAGAAAACCGCAATGTCAACCCGATACCCTATCCACTAGAAGCATCACGATCTACGAAACCGCACCAGCTTTAATTTTGCTGGCATTTGGAATGGTGGCGGCTGGAACGATTTGTATCGTAGAAAATATTCTTTACAACCGTGCAATGAAGTAAGTACTTTATTTGCCTCGGGAGAAGCGTACATTTAATTGTAACTGGGAAGACAGTAATTGGTATACACGTCATAATAGGAGAGTGGAAAATCGAAGTAGAAGGACCCGTAAAACACGAAGTTTCAACAGTGGAAACAGCAAAGATAATTTACTAGATATAAATTCATAAGTTTTCATAAGTTTTCATAAGAATAGAGTAACAAAATATGAATTAGCGAACAACTTTAGCGAGTTGCATTAAAATTAGGCCGAATATTAAATCACGTTGTTTTCTCGCATAATATTGAACAAAATATATATTATGTGCACTTATAAGTATACCTTTGTTAAATCAAAAAGGAAGTCTTTAAAAATTGCGAAACATAATTATACATTGAAACGAGTGAAATACTAAAATAATAAAAGCTATTATATTATTACAAATGATTAAAATTATTGACACACATTTTCGTGTACCTCTGTCGCTAAACATTAAGGGAAGGTAAATAATATCCATGGATTGACCAGCTGATTAATATAAAGAGAGTTTAGAATCACAATCACGAGTTGCATACTTCTTCTAAAGAGCCATCACGTCAAAGTTGACATGCTTTCTCATATAAAATGGAAGAATGAGTGACTGCTTCCTGGGAACCGAAACACAAGTTTTCTGCAATCAGTTACTCGATTTGCAACGGCGAGCAAAGAACGAGGATAGTAAGCGATATGCATTTCCTTAGTTTCATTTTTCTACAATTATTTACTGCATCGTGTGCAGACAATACCGCGATAATTCATGATTATTTCGCATTTAAAAGTGTTACCAGAGTGGCCGGATTTTCTTGCGGAGAAATTACAGGTAAGTAACTTTGGCCAGATGAAGCGTGGACAACTGTTAAGTTCTAAACACAGTTATAATCCCTAAAGATCATTGGAAGAAGCATATGGAACAATTAATAATATTCCATATAACATAATTTCTATATCAATCTTAGCAGCATGAATTAAACTTTTAATTTTCGCGAAATAATACGTCTACGTATATTTTATCGCATAGAACATTAATATTGAAATGACAGACGGCAATAAAATCTGCCACAGATTACTTATTCTATTGCATGAAATCAATAATATTTCCGTTTCAAAAAATCGTCTACGGCCTTTTCACTTTAATCATTAATTCTTCCAATCGAGGACATTAGTCTGGTATTTAGACAAATATTTTCGATACAGTGGACGGTGAAATGATCAGGACTCTCAATAACGCAGGGATAGCCGCGTCCATAAAGCAAGTTAAATCGGTTAACAATACCGCAAGGTTTTTGCATACACGTTACACCAACTTGGGTATATTTTTGGATCTGGAGTCTCCCTTTGCAGACGAGGATATCGTGAATCTGTTTCACGAGGTACAATCGTCCTCTAATATATAAATCTTATTCATCCGTCCCCACTTGCAATAAGATCTCGATTAATCGAGTTTATCGTGGGACAGACGCGTTGAACAAAATAAGGCACGGAGAAAGGACAATTAAATATCCATTTTTTTGTTATGATTGATAAGCTTGACGAGAAAACCATAAATCATTTTAGATTACGAAGATACGATTATAAGTATATTGCTATTATTATTATGATTATTATTAATAATGATCGAGAGACGATCGAGACGACGGACAATCGCGATCCGATTAAATCGAGGTTCTACTGTATATTCGGTACCCACTTGAATCGAATTATCATCCGCGTTAAAAATAATATACGAAAACTGTAATTTAGGCATCGACCTCTCGCATGTTCGACCATTTGCATCAATGGTTGATTTTGGGGAAAAACATTAATCGCATTGTTCAATTAATCAACGACGAAACGTTTAGTATCATCACCGACGTCGCTATAGCTGTACGGAAAAACGACGATTACGTTCTATACGATGTGTACAATCATTGCAAACACTGCGGTGGTTTAATGAATATCACTGCACTCGGTGTTTGGACAAAGGACAATGGGCTAAAGATCACTCTGTGTTCAAATAAATTTTCCAGAAGGTGGAACTATCATAAGATGAATGTTAAAATGGCTGGTATCGTAAGTAACTGTAAATGTATTTTAATATTGCTCCCTAATTGGCAATCTTATTAAAAACGCAGATACGGAAAATTAATGCGCGATTAATATTTGTTGCGTTATAAATATGTTTCGACGTTATATGTGTATAATTCGCGACAATTGAACGCAATAATATATCAAGAATGAATGAAGAGTAATCAAAATTAAAGTAGATGGTATTGTATGATTTTCTTATTTCGTACATAGGTAACAGCGAAACCTTCGAATTATGGTTTAGTCCAATATCTTAGGGAAAAAAATAATGATCGTACAGACCATTGGAGCAAGTTTGGCTACTCTATTCTGATACACATTTCGGACATGTTTAACATCACGTAATGTTTCTCAATTATTTTTCAAAGTTTGCAATTTTAAAAGATACACTTCCCTCTCGATTTACACGCCTAATAGTTTAAATAATGTCTACTAGACACAACAAGAAGTACACGTGTATAAGAGGGATCCTCTAGATTTTGCAAGAAATATATGTATAAACAAATTAATCTCGTTGGTATTTCTACGAAGCAAAAAATGGAAAAGACAATTGAATCCAGAGACAAGTGTAGTCTGCTATCTCTCTATAACGGTTCCGAATGGAATCTATATCGAATCCAGACCCCCTGATGTTCACCATATGTGTATTCAATTACAGTTTCCAAATGATAGAACTGAACTACTGGGCCAAAAATGATAGCAACGGGCCACTTATGAGCGGTCTTAACCGTGGCTTATTCGATATAGGATTCTTCCCGTCAATTATAACGAGCGAGAGACTCGATCTAGCTGGTGTAATGCTGCAAGTTTTTCCAGTAAGGTAATTGAATATATAGGATCTCTCACCTTCCGGGTGTCCTGCATAAGGAATCCACAGTGCAACGATAGCCTGCAGCTACGGTGCATCACGATTGTTATCAATACAGTTGTCCCGTCCTCCGGCCGATAAATATTGCGGACCTACCGTTTCGAAATGATGTTACGATCGTCTATTGATAATAATAACAACAATTGGCTAATGACCATAATAGTCGACGCGACTCCAAAGAAATAAAGAGAAAAAGGACAATTGATAGTAATAACATTACCCTGTATCTTTTTCTTTATAGGACCTGCTTCATGTTTCTTACTGTCCCCTCGTTAAAAATGGATATAGATATAATCGTCAGGCCATTCGCTAGAAACGTTTGGTACATGATATTCTTGCTGATAGCCGTTATAATTTTCGCATTGTGGACAATATTGAAGGTGGAGAAGGATGTTGTTGATTCTGATTACGGTTCGACTGTACTGATTATTTTCGCTGCTTTGTGTCAGCAAGGTACGCCGTTGGATAGTGGCTGTACATACATATTAACGATGTTTATTATTCATTGAACGAGCGAGGCTCGGCATTAATTGATCGGAAATATACGAACGGCAATTTGTAATGGGTTTACCATGGCATTTCGTGAACATTTCGTTGTTGCAGGGCTGCCGTTTTTCAGCAATCAATTTGCAAGCCGTATTGCTTTCCTCCAAGCAATGATATTCGGTCTGCTTGTATACAATTGTTACTCGGCGGCGGTAGTATCGAGTCGATTAAACACACCTTTGAATAAAATGAACGACTCCTTGTATTCGCTATTGAGAAGTAAAATGACACTGGCCGCGTACAAGAATATCTACTTCGACGTTCTATTACGTGTGAGTTTTTCGTTTCCATTCAATGGAAAACGCTTCTTTTTCTTTCAAGTTTCATATGTACCGGACATTTGGTTAATCGGATGTAACGTTTATGATGTACTTTCATTTCAGTCCTCCGTGGACGAGGTTAGACGTTTGAAAAAACATTGGGAGACCATACCGGAGGAAAAACGATTTTGCTCCATGGAGGAGGGTATACGGAAAATTATGAAACCAGGATTCGCTTATCATGCTGACACTAACACCGCTTATCCGTTAATAGAACGTATTTTTAGCAAACAAATGATATGCCAGCTCACCGAAGTTCATCTGCTTCGTCTTACTTCGTTAGGTCTATGGTCAGCTCCGCACAGCCAGTTTCGAGAAATAACAAAGATAGGGTAACGGATCTCGCAGACCATATTTCATTAATACTCTGTATATGAATTTCTTTTACGGATTTAATACCTGTTCAATCGCAGTCTTATTAGAATATCTACGGCCGGGATCGGAAGACGAGAGCAATTGCGATGGGGCTACAGGAAACCTTACTGCAATCGGGACAAACACTATGTATCTAGCGTGACGATCGAAGAAACGATGCCGATTGCTATCATTCTATTGTTTGGCATCATTTTGTCAGCAACTATTTGCTTCGTGGAAAATATTGTCTTTCATCTGTTACAAACGAAACCGTGGAGAAAGAAAACGTTAGCAAATCGATTGGTGGTAGCTGAAAGTAAAGCTGCGATAAAGGCTAAAATGTTTGCGTCTAAATGAATCATAGATTGTAATGTTCGGGCGAATAAATATTCTTCAAAAATAAAAATAGGCATATCTGATTGTAATTATAATTTCTGCATACAAATTGTATACTATACAAATTTGTATACAAACACCCGCAGTGCCGTATAAATTAAGTTTATTAAATAAACTATACGGGTTACATTATTCAAATATAGATAATAAAATGCGATATTGATGCAATACCAAAGTGTATATGTATGCAGCTATACGTTGACAGTTCTGACGATGAAGGATATATGTATACTAGTTGGCGATCTATTTACTTCTTTTTCTTCGATTTTTTGTTAGTCGAAACTGGAGCTGTTCCAGTGAGATCTGCTAATTGCTTCTTAAGATTCAATAACTTTGCCACCTCAGGTTGCCACACGGACTTATCTTCCTTACCCTTTAATTCACGCACAAGCTTTCCCTGAAAACGCGATGATAATTGTACCAAAGAGAGAGGAATAATGCAAGAACCAAGTACACGATTCATATTAAGTATATTATTCAATTGTACCTGCTCGGCAATAGCTGACTCAAGACTTGGTAAATCCATCGAAGCATCACCATTTTGTTCAGGTACGAAAACCACTTCGGGCTTATTACTATTCGATTCCGGAGACTTAGTCTTTTCACTTATGAGATCAGAAAGCTTCTTCTTTAGATCTAAGAAAATTTGAACCTCTGACTGCCAGCCACTCTTATCGTGTTTGGCTTTGAGTTCCTTGACTTTATTATCCTAGGAACGTAGAAATAAATAGTATACACCTGTTGCCTTTTTCTTTCTTTGGTATCTATTATTTAACAGATTCACTTACCAGTTCTGTGATTTGACTTTCTAAAGACTTTACATCGTTTGGTTCAGCGATGCTCGTAGTTTCTTGTTTACCAGAATATTTATTTCTCAATGCGTCTACATCTTTGTCCTCTATTTTCTTAAATAGAGGAGATGCTTTGCCAATTTGTTGTCCCGTTGGAAGTATGTTCGTGATAACATCGGGGATATAACCGTAATTACTGCTGTTCAGTCCTAATTGCGCTCTTAATTTACGCGCAGTGCTTGGCATGAATGGAGTCAGAAGTGCCGATAAAAGACACGCCAAATTACAGCAAATACCGATGATCGTACCCGCCCTCTTTCTACAAACAATAATATGAAAAGTATATTTACATTATGCTTTAATTCAGAACGATAACGTCATCTCATTCTATTTAAACGAGCGTTAACCATAAGTACTGTAACACCGACCTGCAACATAATTTAATACATGAAAGCTGAATAACAGTCACAGTCAGTTTACAGGACTTATTTACAGCACAAAATTAAGTCATGTAACAGCAATCCTCACTGAACACGGAAACCTAGGAAATAAAGATATTCCAATCTCTAATATAATAAATTATTTATAATTCTGAATTTCCATCTAATAAGACTACAATGGTAACGAAACGAAATAATGAAAATCGTGCAATCATTTCTATTAATTATTCGGGAACAATAGTATTATTGTAGAGAACAAATTGTCCGGATTCTGAGAAATAACAACACCCACAATATACTCAAGAGTTGCATCGAATTGTATTGTTAGTCAAATTAACGAGTCACTTACTTATCGCTATCGGATGCTTTTATTTTCACCCATGGTTCTTGGGACTGCATATATTGATTTCCATGCTTCGAAATTGCTAAAACATGTTTCAATCCGTCGCGCAATTTAGCTTGCTCCATAGCGTGCACGTAAGACGATAGTTCACGTTGAGCCAATGCAAGTAACACCAAGTCCTCTTCTTGCAATTCTATCGCTGGTATTTTCGAATCGAAATACCTTTCCACAAACACTAACGCCCTGTTTATAAGAAATAATTCTTAATTAGATCAGTAGATTAATTAGAATCAGTAGAGTGAGATATCTAAATTATAATGGTATTATTAAACGATTCGCATACCTATTGACGAAATTTCCAAAATTGTTTAATAATTCGCTATTATTTTTAGTAGCTAAGTCCACCCAATTAAAATTAGAATCTTGAGTTTCAGGCCTGAGGTATGCAAGGTAAAAACGCCACACATCAGCTGGTATACCAGTATCTCTAGCATCAGTTCCGAAGACCCCAATGCCTCTTGATTTTGAGAACTTTGTATCTTCGTAATTGAGGTATTCTGAAATAGACAATAATGACTGCCTAACTTAGCATTTCGTCTTTCGTTTAAAAAGAAGGACTTTATTATGGAAACCATACCTGTTGCCATTAAATGCTTCATTAATGTATAGCCTTGATCGGCTGCTAATATACAAGCGGGGAACATAATTGCGTGGAATGGAACATTATCTTTTGCCATGAATTGATATAAATCCACTTGCACATCTTTTGGTTTCCACCATTGCTCGTATTCCTTTGTATACCTCTTTGTAATACTGATATAACCAAATGGTGCATCGAACCAAACGTAAAACACTTTATTCTCGAAACCTTCAGCTGGAACAGGTATACCCCATTTCAAATCTCTCGTTATGCACCGCGGTTTAAGGCCATCGCGTAGCCACGGTTTCGCAACCACTCTAGCAACATTGGACCATCCCTTTTCCACAGACGTTGACCATTTCTTTATCTCTTCCTCTAACTGTTTAAAATATATTTTCATTATTCAAATATAATACTGCTGATAGCAATACGTACTTCCAGGTATGTTGTAACGATAAATACTTGCCTTAGGCAAATCTAAGAAGAATTGCTCCGACTTTTTAATGATAGGCCTATTACTACACACTTTACATCGCGGAGATATTAGATCTGTCGCATTCACCAAGTGACCGCACCCGTCGCATTGATCACCACGTGCGTCTTCATATTTACACCTTGGACACGTTCCTTCAACAAATCTATCCGCGAGGAATCTGTCACAAGACTCGCAAAGAAGTTGATCTACCGTTTCGCTTAATACATATCCTTGAGATTTTATTCTTAAAAAGAATGATTGCACGATTCTAGAAAAATAATATTATATTTATACAACACGATGTAAGTGAGGGACAATATATATAATAAATTATAGCGTAAAAGGAAAAACTGAAGTTTGGAGTTCAGCTTACTCTGTTTGCTCTGGCGTAGTTGTACGACCAAAGTAGTCAAATCCTATGCCGAACCATCGATAGACATCGTTATGTATATCGAAAAATTTGTCACAAATAGCTTGAGGCGTCGTCTTTTCTTCTATAGCCTTAGCTTCTGTGGCAGTGCCATACTCATCGGTGCCACTGAAGTTTTTGTTTCGTTATATTAATTTGATTATATTTAATACTGGATATTCTTAATTATATGAAGCGTACTAAGAAGTGCATACCTTATAAAGAGGGTATTATAATTCCTTTGTCTACAGTATCTGTAAGCAAATATTATACACAATTATATCTATGCCGGCGTTTCGTGTCACTGTAATAATCCTTCGATTATAAGACAAACCTTGCAAATATATCAGCAGAAAGAACACAACCAATGATATTTCCTAAATGAGGAACGTTATTAACGTAAGGTAATGCAGATGTAATTAGGATATTTTTTTCACCCTTCTTTGGTAATCTGAAAATAATAAACAGATTTATTTTAACTTATTGTACATTTCAATGATTTATCGTTACTTGTACATTTTAACGTACACTGGGTATGAAGAGTTTTTCACGTCAGGATACGACGTAGAAGCCCAATTACTCGAAATATTTTTTATTTCGTCTTCACTAATCGCTTCCATTTCTTTTTCTTTAGACGGGCTGGCCTGAAGTTAACATTTCACGAAATACATTGCGTTATAAAATGTTAATGATTATTATATGATACTTACAGTGCTTGATGTTACTTTAGATGGTTTCGAATTTACTGGGGTTTTATAAGGAAACCAAGAAGCACTTTCAATGCTTTCAATTGCACTCGCACCCCTTTCAAATTTGTATTCCTTGATAGACTCCTAAAGCAATTACACAGTTAAATAATAATAGCAGATACAATACTAACGGCAATATAATTACATGTAATGATATTACCTGGATAATTGACAGCGACTCTATACTTGATAGCCAATCTTTAATGGATGAAAATTCTTCGCATAATACATTTCCAATGGTTGTAACTAATATAGTAGACCATATAGTTACCCAAATACATGCATCTGCCAATGATAAATCATTGTTATCCTAAAATAGGTTTAATAACAACTCAGTCCTACAATCACAGTGCGATTCATATTATACTAGGGATATTGGAATTTTTATTGAAAATTACCTTGATTAAGCAGTTCTTATCTTTTAGCGCAGTATTAAGTTCGGTGAGTAAAGACCACAGGCATGATTTGTGCGTAGTTTTATGTATCCCTGTACTGATATAAAGGGATATAGCTGGCTATAAAATAATATCAATATCTTGATTATTAACTGTGGACTCGATAAACATTTTAAGCTAAATATCTACAAAACTGTTTACCTGTAACAGAGATATATCCCATTCCAACCATTTATTACAGGCGACTTGGGATTCTTTAGATGAAGGTAACAGGAGCTGCATCGCTGCGTTAGTACTGAACAGCACTAACTCGGATGATAGTTCAATAGAAGGTAAACGACCCAAAAAACTTTCTACATATGAAACAACAAAAATTAACATTCTTATACCAGCTATAACAGTGTTGCATTTAAATGATTTAAAGACCAAATTTTGAACGATACATTTATTAATAAAAAAAAAATGTTCAAAGTTGAAAACAACTTATTAATATTAAATAATAAATTATTTAAAAAATGACAATCATTTTAGAAATAACAATATCTCGTCAATGAACGTGAAAAGAATAAAAGGACATTATAATTTGATACATAAACGGAGTAACATGTGTATATTTGAATATTGTGAATTATAAATATAAACGAGTGCGTAGAATATTGAGTGATCTATAAATTTGGAAAATTATAAATGTCATACAGGTGAAAGAAACGCATCATATTTCATCATGTAGTCAAATATTGATTTATTTCAAGTATGCAGGTTAAGACATTTACCTTTTAATTGTACCGTTTTCACGGTAACAGGCTTTTGTGCCATTTTAGCTGCAATTACTAGTTTCAATACATTCGGATTCCCTTCGTTCGTTGAGATATTCATCTTGACTAATAACTTAATAAATATTCACAATAAATAGATGAAAATATTTTCAGCGCACAACCGACACATGTGAGCGACAAGTATGTAAATGCAGTCTGGTAATGCTGGTTCCACAACACGTTGGCAATCTAGTCAGACATAATTAATCTTCAAAGTTGAGGAACCGTTTTTTATTGACGTTACTTAGTTAATAACATACATCGTACTTCTTTTTCACAATTGGAAAGCAAATCACGCTTCAAGTATCCATTTACTGGTTAAATAAAACGTGATAGAAAATTTGGCAGACCTCGAATGATATATATATAGTTGGTATGATATATATATAGTTGGTATGACCGAAATTGCTGACATTTGATCACTGTAACCATTGTACATTTATCGAATATGCTTGACACTCGTTGCAGCAATTGAATGTAACTTAAATAGGGAGATTTGAAACTGTTCTTTATTTTGTGTGGCAAAATATTTCTCTGCTATTTAAAAATAAATAAAAATTTTTGAATGCCACATTTATTGGACACCAGTTCCTTCTAGCACGAATTCTGTATACTATTACAAAGATTTGATTTCGTTTTTGAATTTAAACCAAAGATTCTATTTAATTCACTGTTGATTGGAATTATTTCCTGTAAAAAGTGGCATGCAATTGAATCGTATTAATTTGTTGTACATATTTCCTATTTAATGATGTTTAATAAAATTATATAGTTCGAGGTAACTCGTAGGAGTCAGGGGAATACCCTTGCTTTCGACCAGATATAGTAGCTGTCCTAAAACTGCGACAATGATTATTTCATTTATTGTTGTATTTATAAGTTTCATATCAATATCATATAGTGCGGAAAATATAGTACTAATTCTTGCCGATGATTTGGATATATTTCTGGATGGCATGGTAATTATAAACACTTAAAACAATTATCCTTTGCGCACACCAAAACAGTAAGCATGTACTTATTTTTAGACTCCACTGAAAAATACTCGGAATCTAATTGGAAACGAAGGCGCAACTTTCACAAACTGTGTAAGCTGCGAAATTAATTAATTTTTATAATAAATAGCGATTGACGCGTAATTACAATTATATTCCATTTATTAATTACAATAGTTCGTCGCCTCTCCTATTTGTTGCCCAAATAGGGCATCAATTTTAACTGGCAGGTATCAACACAATCATTTGGCAGTAAATAATTCGATCGCTGGAGGTTGCAGCAATATAGAATGGCAGAAGCTACAGGAACCAAATACATTTGCAGCCTTTCTGAAGAAAGAGATGCAGTATACAACATTTTATGCTGGAAAGTATCTTAATCAGGTACACGTACATATACTTTTCTATATTGAATGATTGTGTAGCCAGAAGGACCTAAAGCGATGCAATTTGTGAGGATGGCTTGGCTCGATAAAGTGATATGTGCTTCATTGTTTCTTCAGAAAGACTTTACGCCAATCGTGAGGCCCTTTCCCTTTATTACACTTTATTACTCATATATGTATAATGTATATAGTTCTTGGAAAAGCGCTGTAACTCAAAATGAAGCCATGGCCATGTTTAGATATCAACTTCTCGCTTCTGAGTCTATTGATAAAAGAACAGCATGTACATGCGAAATGTTATAAATTATAGTAATGATGAACTCTTTAAAGTATGGAAGCAAAATAGCTGGAGGACCCGATCACGTACCAACAGGATGGGATTGGTGGGCCGGTCTTATTGGAAATTCGAAATATTATAACTACTCTCTGTCTATTAATGGGACTGAGAAAGAATTTGGTAACGATTCGAGCAATTATCTCACCGATGTGATTGTAAGTGTAAAGATGCAATGCACAGGACTTGTCTTCAATACGATCTGTCTAAATATTATTTTCCCTCAGAATAATATGGCCGTAGATTTTATTAAAACTCGTAATTCAAACAATGAACCGTTTCTCATGGTTTTGGCACCACCTGCGCCGCATGCACCTTTCACACCAGCAACAAGACATATCGATGTATATAAGGATATCAAAGCTAAAAGAACGCCCAATTTTAATACGCAGACACAAATGGTATTCTACAAATTGTAGTAACTGTGGTATTGTCATACCATATTGTTAAACTAAAATATGTAATAGGACAAGCACTGGCTAGTTCGAAGGGGGCCATCACCGCTACCCGATCATTTATTAACAAAATTGGATGAAATCCACAGACGAAGATGGGAAACATTGTTAGCTGTTGATGAAATGGTCTACAATGTATATCAAAACTTAAAACTACAAAATCTTCTGAATGAGACATATATCATATTTACATCCGATAATGGATACCATATTGGTAATATATTTCGATGCCAAGACAAAACAAATGTTAATATAAATCAGACAGGTGTACTCGAGTTGTTGTATATCGTGTTTTGTAGGTCAGTTTAGTATGCCTATAGATAAGCGACAGCCGTACGAAACAGATATTAGGGTGCCTTTATTAATTCGTGGTCCTGGAATCGAACCATCTAAAATCTCTGCACCTGTTAGTAGTGTCGATTTGTTTGCTACAATTCTAGACATAGCTGGTGTAGACGTGCCGTCGGATGGAACTTCATTGTTAAGAAAGACACTATCAAAAGATAGAACTCTCTTAATAGAATACAGAGGAGAAAAATCAAATGCTATTCCATCATCTGGCTGTCCAACTGATTATGATTCAAATGTCGCGGTAAGCTTTGCATAGCTAGGAAACAATGATGTGCATATCATTGGTTCCACGTAATTCATTATTTTCACAGTTATGCTCGAAGGAAATGGCATGCAAATGTCAGGATGCTGCAAATAATACTTTTAGTTGTATACGTCGTCTATCTCCAATGTATAACAACATTTTCTGTATTTTTGAAGATGATAAGGTATTAACGAGTTAGAAAATATAATGTATACTTCTGAAATAATTTTTGACTATCTTCGTTATATTTCTTAGCATTATGTCGAGGCATACAATATAACCACGGATGCATACCAAATGGAAAATATTGGATACAGTATGAATCATCATCATAGATACAGATTCAGGAAAAGCCTGAAGAAAATTAGCATTTGTAAAAACGAAGACTGCATTGTCACAAATATGGAGAATATATACGTCTAATGGTCGTTTTATTGTACATCGTATATACTAATGTATCGTTTTATCTTGTCAAGTAAGTTTTTCATTTTCTAACAATTTTATATAATTTTATATAACATGTAATAAAATAAAATGTTATATGCTCC
The DNA here is from genome assembly GCA_948146005.1 of Nomada fucata. Lineage (NCBI taxonomy): Eukaryota > Metazoa > Arthropoda > Insecta > Hymenoptera > Apidae > Nomada > Nomada fucata. Next base: position 6,214,738 of record OX411275.1, on the reverse strand, counting down.
CGATATAATTTCGAATATAATTGATCGTTCCGTTTAATTCGTTAAACAATTATCAAAACAATGCGACACTCAGAAATATATTTTACATTTACTATATTCATAAACGTTTAAGGGTATAAGGCTACGAACCATTAAAAGTTAGAAACGCCGATGGCCGTCTTCGAATTACTGCATTTATGGAAATCGTGGGCGAAGAATACGCCACGAATCTGGATATAAGAATAACTCGTCTTGCTTCCAAGGTACCACGGGCGAAGTGTTTTCTTAGCAAATATTTTTATTAAAGCCCCGCGGTTGGAATATCTGAATAGCAATCGCGCCATTCGGGGTGTAGAGAAAAAGAAAACTGAGCGAAGACGGAACGCAGAAAATATACTTTCTACCGTGCCCATAAATTTAATCTATTAAAACGTTTCGGCTCGCTTAAGGATTTATGATTAAACAACATATCGAAATCGTCGATCGAAAACATCGAACCCAGAAAATCAGATCTCCGTGCAATCATTTCATATTTTAGAAAATGCAAATGATTGTATAGATTTTCTCTACCGCAACAAAGCTATTGACACATATCAGTTCAAGAATTCTTTACACGTAGATACATATACACACTACATTCTGCCGAAGCAAAGCGACGGGGGCAACTACAAAATGCCCTGATTCGCTCCTTTCAATATCAAGGACCGTAAGAGACATCCTTTCATGTTCCATGAAAGAACGTCGAAATGTTTGTACACACCGCGTTAACCGCCCCATAGACCGTTTAATCGTTTGCACAGATGGTATTTGTGACGGGGCATGTCGGTCCTTTGGATCACCAAAAATTCACGCGGAAAGGTAACTACAGGTATAATTACATTCCCCTTCTCGCGATTAATAAACCAGACAATTTGCTAGCAACGATGCAACGACCTCAAGAGGAGAAACGAAAGAAAGGAATCATCACCCAAAGGATGAAGATTTGTTGCACGATAATTTGAGACATAACATTCGTCTTAAAATTCATATTAATAAGCATGAAATTTCTGGATGGAGGAATTCATAAGTCGAGTTATGGCACAGTGGGTTTCACTTGAAAAGGGGCGCAGCTGAAAATGCTGCATTGAAAAAGAGAGTTTGCGGGTGTTTCGGTAAACAGCATGAATCCCGGCTCGATCGATCGGGTGGAGGATTAACAGGCCTCGGCTCGAATTGTGAAGTCGTTACATCGTCACTGAGACGTGTAAGTCGGCTTGCGAAAAGTCCTTTTTTCCCCCCTCTCTCTCTCTCACTCTTCATTGATCGCCGTACCGAGCGAATGATCGCTTCCTTGTGCATTAGGATCAATGGCTTTCGTTGGCTTCCGAGTTTTGGAATCTAGCTTTCTTGCCCCCCGGGGATTTCGGTTCTCTTCAATTTTTAACGGTCCATACCGTGAAACGAGTCGCAACGTTTGATCGATCAGTGAAATGTTGGTTTTTCACCGCGGCGTTACGCTGGACCGTTTTCCGTTAGAGCGTTTCACGGTGTTATTAGATATGCACCGGGTTTGTAAATCAATGTTGCGAATTCGATGCAATGCATTAAGGGATACTCAGATTGAAGTTTATACTAGGCACACGCAGCCGAGATTGAAACCCGTTTTTTCCCCATCTCGCGGATGCTCCTTCGATTGTTCTACCCCGTTATTCTTGCCCCCTTCGTGATGAACATTAATGGGGAAAACATCAATTTGCATCAGGTAGTCTGCCGAATCGGAAAATAATAAGTTACGAAGTTTCCCCGATGAACTTTACTGTATATAACTCTGCGGAATCCTCATTAAGATTCGCGAATTAAACTTTGCACGCTTCGAGGTAATTGTGTATTAATTCCTCGTAAGTCGAGCGTTTCCTTTTACAAGTTACATTTATTTATTCGAAATTTGAATCATCAATGACAATGTCAACGCGATCCTCCTTGCAAATATAAAGCAGATCTTCAATACGCCTCGCAATATTTTCAAGATGCATACATACGTATGCGACGAACGTGACCATCCCGATGCATCGGTCCCCGCCAAGCACGCGACAAAAAGAAAAGTGATAAGGGATGCAGAAAGAGGAGTGTCACTATCCCTAATTGAAGATCATTTCAATAGTATTAAGTTCCACGGCCGATAATAATAAAAGCACGGGGCTCGCATTACAGGACCGCTTATGCGGACAACAGTAGTCAAATCAAACACGAGGCTATTAACTAGGTCAACATTTCGGGTTTGGGGTACTTAGTCCCGACTACTTGGTACCTTCGTCAGTGAGCTGCACGTCCTGTATATGTATTTGCACCTACACGGACCACGAATTCCACGGTGAACAAGAGCAAAGCAGCCGTGTCGGGCGGTCTTAAATAAATATCTAATGTGCAGGGTACGCGAGGGCACCCCACCTTGTGCACCCCCTTCTATCACCCCCGACAATATTGTTTTAGGCACGACCCTTGGCTAGCATAGTTTTGTAACTGGAGGAACGAGCGCCACTCGTGCCTATGATAGACAAGACACGAATAGGTGTCGGAAGATCTAGTTGAATGCTTAAATTCTCGAGGCATCCTGTCTACACTTTTACCCGTACACATCCTGCAACGTGGTATCCATTATCCTGTGAATTGTGCAGCTGTTAATTCCTCTGTTCCTGTATGTGTATATAGCACGAATGGATCCTTACTCTTCACCGGCAACGAATGTAAGCACTCTTGGTTGTCCAGTACATGCTTAAGCGATGGTTACGTTTCCACAATTTGTGCACTTACGTATTTTGACGTATTTTCAGAGTCTGGATAATAGTTCGCCAAGTGCCGTCACGAGGCATAGAGCTGAGCAATGGAAATGAAGTATTTCACTGATATGCGTACGCATATTCGAGATTACAGTGCAAAGTTGAAATGTGCATGATCGATTCGTCGCGCCTTCGTTCGTTTCCCGTTACGTCCGATGTAAGGTCGCTGCTTCCAAACGGTATTTGTCACAGAAATAATTAATTAACAGCGGAAAGTTCTCCCACTTGCTCGCTCTCTCCCCCGTTTTCTTTTCCTTTTCTTTCTTTTCTTTTTTTTTTTCTTTTTTCACCGTTCCTCACTGCGGCCGTCCCTTTGCTGTGTTCCGGCTCGTAACTGCGCTCACTCAGCGCTGAACCCCTTTTGCTCGTGCAGCCCTTATTACCGTGTCGCAGTACGGTTAACGCGAGCGGGTTAATGAAAAGCTCGAGCAAATATAGAATTTCTCGTAAAAACTACAAATTACTGCTGTGTCCGGTGCATAGCCGAGTGCCGTACTTCGACCTCGTTCTCCTCTCGTTTCTACTCTTTTTCTCTATTCCCCGCTATTGCGCTTTCTTCTCTGCCCGCGAAAATTGTACAACAGTATAATACGCGGGGGGCAAGAAATAATGGAACGCTCTCGTAACGCACTCCGAAGATCGTGTTGGGATTTCGCGACGAGTAGCTCGCCCGTATCGCGTGCAGGATGAAAACGTCATTCGGATGTGTGCTCGCGTTTCACCGCTTTCCACCTGGTGCCGCGCGAGAGGTGAAAATGAACGGACTCGTGGCGGTTTTAATTTCGCAAGAACCGCGCGCCGCCAACGCGGTAAACATATCGCGAGGAATAAAGCGTTCCTCCGGGAGGCAGGAAACGATTAAAATACTAGGGATGCATCGCACATGCGGGTCTTTATTCTATCCGGTTTAATTTATTTCTGTACGAGCTGCGATGTTCGGCTGATTCTGTTTACGCGTTTGAAATAACGAAAACACCAAGGCGTTGCCGATAATAGACGCATGTATTTCATAAATTACAGCGTTAGGGGAATTGCATAGAAATCGAAGTTGCGCGTTACAGAGATTGTGGGACCGACGCGAATTGCTTTCCACGAATCCGTAGCTGAAATGTGTACAGAACCTACCTGCCGCTCATAATTACTCGAAGGGCACGGACTAGATTTAGAAGCAAAGTGGCACCGCGGCGAAAGGATTAAGACGAAGGCTGGAAACATCGATGAACGTTGTTTGAACAAAAGGTAACGATTAATTTTTAACTAATTAACTTAATTAACACTGCGTGTCAGGCCAGATTGTAGATTGTAGAAGTAGGTACTGCTTGAAGCGACCCTTATTAAATATTTCGATTCAAATTCGTCAAATTCGTTCGAATGTATCGGGACCACTGTGTTTCTGCGATTCAAAATCAATCATGTTCGTTTCTCGGTGCTCAAAGAACGCGCCGTCCCATTCGGAATTCGAACAGGGCGAATCGACGTTTGGGTCGCGTAAGCAACGAAGGAAGGACAGTCAGACGTGCAACTATATACCATTGCCGTGTTATCTCGCATTATGTTATTACACTCCTGTCCGTTTTTGTCAGTTTAAAACCAGGAGCCATTAGCAGGTATTATTTTAGCCGTGATCCACCGTTAGCGAGAACAATGGCGTCACTACGGGCTACATCCCACGATATTAAATGAGGCGAAGTGATACATTTCGAGGGGATAGTCGAGCAAATAGGGATGATGCGGTGATGGCACGAGGGACAGATGGAGAGAGACGGAGGGATTAACAAAGTAGGAGCAGCGTGACAGAGAGGGGTATTAAGGGAGAAGGAGAGTATAGGGAGAGAAAGAAAGAGAGAGGGCTAGAGAGGGAACCTGGTCAAAAGCACAAGGGTTGAGAAGGGGGAAGGGACCCAGCACGTATTACGTTACGCCCCTGGGCTGTGTAAATACCGCAGCGCTGTAATCTAGAGTTAATGGTGCTCTCATGATACGGATGTCTATTAAAGCCCTCGAAACTTATCTACAAGAACTACCGAGGATGCTCTTTGCGAAATTGACTTAATCACGCTCACCTGGCTGTCGCCGATGCGCATTTAATCGCGAGAGGTACGAGCGGCTAGGACACTTCGATTTTGTGCAATTCGGGGGGCTTTGATTTTGATTCCCCAGTAGATCTTGATTATTTTGTCCCGACGAGTAATTTATTGCGAGCACAGACCGATCTTCGGTTTCGTGTATAAAGCTGCGGATAAAAGTTTCCGACAGCTGCGTGTGTTTTTTTGGGATATTTTTATTTATTTCCTATTTTAACGTACTTCATTTTTCTATCCAGTTTATAATTAATAAGCGTATCCCCTTTTCATTTATGCGTATAAAGGTATATTTAGGTTTATCGAGAACCTTGATATACTTGTCCCAACGAAACGTCGGAATTCTTAATTATAAATGAGTCGCGTTCATAATCGTAAATTTATTTATCGATAGATTTAAACAGGTGTTACAAATTCTTTCCACAAAAGTGTATGTAACAAAAATAGCATTGGCCTGCACTCCTAGGAAAGGAAAAGCAGGGAACAATAATGATCAATTGAGAATTTTTCCAACAACACATGAACGTATCGCGAAAAAATTTGTCGAATCAGTATGCCAAATTTCGAATCCTTCAATTAATGGTACCTTCGCAGATTAAGTATCCCGGTCCCTGAGCAAAATGCAGGATCGCGGGCAGGCATTCTCGAATCGAACAGTGCGGCACGAGCGATGAAAATTGAATGTGATTTATCGAGAGCGTTAACGTGCGGTGTCGCATAATATATCAGCCGAGGCAACAGGCGAAAATAATAGTTTGTAGAATTGTACGCGATATCAATGCGCAACCAGCTGGCACTGTCTCTGACAGCGCAATTATCTGGTCTCGCTTGCGGTTGCACGCCAACCCCTTTTATTATCGCCATCCCCAGAATCAACGCTCCTATCATACACGTTCTGCCTTAATGCTCGCGTATTGTCGGGGATTGTCAGATGATATCTATCGAATCTCGTTATAAATCGCTCCGATATTTTAGCATATATATTAAGTCGTTGTTTTTTTTCTTCTCACACCCCTTGCTTTCTCTCAATAACGCATTCACGAATACCATTTTCCGTCCTGCACATATCCAATTCGAAGAAAGTTAATTTGATTTATAAAATCGATATTATTAACGCGAACGTAAGTTACTCATTTCTCGCAACAGGATTCGATACTAGCCTTTCTCCGCTCGGGCAAATTTTTGTTTTCGATCGAGCACAACGAACGTGTGCAGCACGATCACGATGGTTAAGGGACGTACGAGGGTTAATGACGATGATTTAGAGCGTTCAAATATCTAGTTCCATTTGACGCTATTAATTAAAAGACAATTTGTTCGGTCGTTCACGGTTGTGTACGAACGTTCCGTGGTTTCGGGGTCCGTCTATTATTGCCGGTCGCGGTTACAACACCGATATTGAACGGTAATCAAAATTCGTAGTAATCAAAACTCGCGTACACCCGTTCGACGGAAATAGGCTAATAAATTAGATTACACAGGGCGGTGGCCGTTTCATTTATTCCCGTTTCATTTCGCCCCGTCCGGTTACAAAGTTCGAAACGTAACAAAAATCATGATCTGGATCAAAATCATGATACGGTCCCAAATTGAAATAACCAAGCAATTTACTTTCACGGAGGATTTCGAATTTCGCGAGTGGAACGGTGCACGTTTCGAACTAGGGCCAAGTGTTTAAATATTTAGCAATAATATAGGGGGTTAATTGGGTTCGCACAAAGGACCGCCGAGGCATTATTAATGGTGCAAACGCGAGAAATAAAAGTTGCACAACTAAGTACACGTTCGATTTAAACAGATTAAAATGGTGCAATATAAATGGCATTACTGTAGATGTACGTACATTTTAATTTCGAGAATACCCAGGGCCCACGAATCATCGCAACTCGTCATCAACGTATCACGGTTTCTCGTGTACATTTATTAACAACTATTGTGAAAGGAACAACAGTAAATCGAGAAAATGGAACATCGGCCCAAAATAATCGCAATCGAAGGAAGTGCATGGATAGAACGCACTACACCGATGCGGCACGTTTACGTTCCTCTAATCCAAATCGGCCCCCACGGTTCCTCTTATTCCAACGATTATCATCAATCAGGGTGAAAGTCTCTTTTTCCAGCGACCCATGAACGAATCGATACTTGGCCCGGCGCTCGAAGGCGTGATTGTACAATGTAATAGAGACACTTGCGACAGATGAAACGGCCAAGCGTGGACAGGTTCACGCGTACTTGCACACGTGTCGACACGGCGCGTCCTGGCCACATTAGCGCGCACCTGTCAACTCAGAATATAATCGTGAAAATCAAAGAGACCGTGCCCAACGACGCGAGAGATTCTGCATTGATAGAGCCGTATTTGCAGAAGGTGACAGCGAAAAGAGACGATCCGAGGGTGTTACTAGGCAGGAAGCCATTTTGAGTCGCTGACTTGATTAATGAACAGCCAGGCGAATTGGAGAGGAGAGAGGCCCATCGTGCATCTGTGCGTTTGCATCAACAGCAACATTGCGAATCCTTGTTTGAACCGGCAAATGGGAATCCTTATGCGGGTGATAATCGACTAACAGTGGTTTCGTTGCACGGTGTCGTCGTGATTACGCTGCTGCTTTTACGTTCACGAATGTATTATGATGAATGTGGAATGTGTGGCACAGTTTGCGATCGTAGAGAAACTTGTGGATATATTATACGAAGATGAGTAATTTATTCTTGCCCCTTCGCTTATGAATGGAAGCGAACAATATTATCATGATAACGGTAAGCGCGTTCTTGAAATAGAAAAGTGTCAAGTACGAGTAAGTACACCACTGGAGACAATGTTTCTTATCGCAGACCACGACTACGGTACTGAGTATTGCACACCAATGTTGAGCGGTGACAGATATCTTGTCGTATCGTTGAAAGTATCGATGCATGTTCGGTGATGCAGTTCATGGAAGAATTATAATCACCGCCAACACTCAACGTTAATGAATCTGATCGAAGACGATCCAGCGACCACAGTCAGCGTTCGTTTAAAAAGTTTGGTCAATATTATGAATCATACGCGGCGATTCAACGGTGCAACAACTCAATGCGATCTGAATTAGACCGAAAATTCTGTTACACCAATTCCAATGCAATATTCGCCCCTGAAATGGAATTAATATTCACCTCTCAACCCTTGCGCACAGAAGATACTTACATATCGCGATACTATCGGCGTTCCCGAATAATAAGCAGTATCGTTCTCCCCGGGAAGGAGTCAGCTATCCGAAGATTCTCTGAGAATCACGACCGACGTTAGAGCCGATAAACAGCAAACGAGACAAGAACAGAGTTTCTCCAGTTGCCCAGAGTCTTTTTGTTAAATTCTTTTCGCGGAATGCTCGCAGTGAAGCCGTAAGGACCGTTTGAACGTCGAAAAGGAGGAGTTAAGACCTTAAATTCTAGATTTATATCGTGCAACGCCAGGCAAAGCCGGGACCCGGCACGATGACAGCTTTCGGATCGCTGGCAACCCTTCGGCCCATGGATGTGATTGGCTGTCTCTAGGGGTGGTGGGTGTGGCCCCCGTGGAAACCATCAACCCCGTCGGTCGTCGAGACTTCACGAGATCCCCTCTACTTTTCCATCCCTCTGGAATGTGCATTTTACCTAAACGAGTCCTCTCCACTCCACAGGCGTTTTGGAGGGGATCGTTGAAACTTCCTCAAGGGGAAATCACAGGAGGGAGAAGAATGATAAAAGAAGAGGGAGGTATCTGTGTCTAGGGACGTATAATCGGTCCGCATTACTGCCTCTCTCTTTCTACCTCCCTTTTTCTCTTCCCCTAACTCTAATTCTGTTTTTCACGGGCTCCCTTTCGCTCCTCTCTCTCTCTCTCTCTTCTTCCACCGAATGCCTCGTAAAGTCTGCAATAACGCGCAACGCGCTATGAACGATGCCCGTCTGGTTTCTCTCCTTCTCTTTTTTTCGGCCGCCCTTTTTCCAGTTTTGCGTAAGGCAATATGGAGGTCCTTTGTTCACGGTCGGTAATTGTATTTCTATACCATTTTATCTCGCGTGTACCGTGTACCAACATTTTATAGGGCCGCGATAAGGGGCGGCAGATTACAAACGAAGGGTTGATAAATTGCACCGCTGCTGTCGCGTCGCGTCGGTACCTCTTCCGCGTTTCTCCCGACGAACGTTGGCTCCCGGTTTGTTCGGCTTAACGGTTTTACGAAGGCGTTAATTGTTCGACGGATCGCTGGATATTGTTTATCGCAGTTCGCGCAGCAACGTTTGTCCGCGTTGTATCGAAGGTGGAATTGTTAGCCGAATTAAATTAAGTTAAATCAACGTTCGTTGCGAAATCGCTGGAAGTTAAGAGGCGGACGAAACCGACCGTCCAGCTCGATTCCCAAAGATACTTACCCGGCATTTCGAAAGAACGGACGGGCCTATGCAGATTTTCCGTCCTTCCCGTGTTCCCCGGCAGTATTCAAACTGTCGCTGCATACCTAGGAGGGTTCCCCGGCTGAATTCTCGTCGCGGGAAAACCCGTCGGGATTTCACGCGTCGGCTCGCATTACTGAATCCTGCATCGAGTTAGAGGGATTATAACGAGTCGAGATAGGTTCCGAGTTCTTTTCACAACAAAGCTTCGCATAGACCCGGTAACGCTGCTTGCTTTTTATTCTTCGTTCGCGGCACTCGTCGGAACGTAATAATTTTCCTATTCGAACGTTGCGCCATTATAAGACGGGGGTATTGCTATTCGAGGCAAAGTTTTATCGGCGCTTAACGCGGATCAACAATTTCAACAACTTTCTCGTGATTCTATAATACGGTACTTCGATTGCACTTTTCCAAACGAGTGTGCGGCTCTTTCCAAGCAACGTGCAATTACATCAAATTTTTTGTTCATACGTACCGCTGATTCGAACACTGTTTTATCTACCACCTGAGCAGTAGCTTGCCAATGTCCGTGTGTGCCGTTTCAATAATTGCACCGATCCACGGAAAGATTGTTGTTTCCAACAGCCAAGTCGGATCTCGATCGCGTCTCGCCAGAAGCCGGGAAAGAAGCACTATCGGGGAAGTCGCGAATTTTCTGATGCACAGATTGCCCGATAGTAATCGGTCGACGGTGAAAGGCCGATAGAGAGATTGGACGTTAAAATTATCATAGCAATCTAGGCAAAGTGCGAGCGTCTCAGACGCAGGGGATCGCTTTTGGGGTAATTCGAGCCAGGACTCTTTGCGCGCTCTAAGTGTTCCTTTGCCGCTCCAAGCAGAAAACACATCCGCGAGGGTGGCGATCCCGGCGCTATCATGGCGCTCGAGGCTCATGCAGCTGACGGCTCAATTATCTCAGCGAGGGTCTCACACAGTCACGCCTGCGACCAAACCTACCCCCCGGTACTTACTCCTAGGATCCTTGAAACAGCCAACCCCAACGCTATTGTCCTCCAGCTATTAACTGCCTCTTCTCGTCCCGAATGAAGGACTCGTTGCTTTCGAATGCTTTGACTCCTGTCACGCAATCGGGTGCCACTGACTGCTCCGATAGCGTGTTCTCATTGGCGAGTTAATCCCTTTCGAGGATTCGCCGGATGATGAGCCACGGACGGCGAACCGGTCGAACTTAATTTCTTGTAATTCATTTCTTTTTTGTGTACTTGCACTGCAAAGAATGCATTATAACCGCGTGAGCATGTCACCGCGATGATAATGTACGCGTCGTAGTTATTATTATACGTTTAAACTATTGGCTAGAGCGTTGGCTTACTTGCCGAGTCGACTGTGTAATTGATTTATGAGATGCGCACTGATAAATAATTACGGTTTCGTTGGATTTTATATTAGGAATTCGGAATTTTTCCGTACGCAAGTTTATTATTGAAATTGCGTCCTTCTGATCTGCGAGACGAATTCAGTTCGTTCTTTGCCATTTGGTAATGTCTAATCGTAAAGTGTGCCGAATAACATTGCCACGGTTACAGAGTGTTGTATTATTGGAACGTGCACGATGTATAATTGAGAACGTTTGCTCTGCTAAATAAGTCATTGAGCAATTATAATTGTAGAGCCGTGTTTGCGCGATTCTTATCGAAGAAAATGCACGAATCGAAACTGAACGTGCTCAATAATTCTTTATCTGTACATCGCTAATTATTATCAATTAATGCCTTCCAGTTTGCACCGCTCCCGAGTAACACCAATTCAGCAACAATCCTTGAAAGTTGTCCAATAAGAAAGCAACCGTGCATTATACACGTGTGCCGTGTACTCGATTTCTTCAGGCAAGAATTAGGTTTGCAAACAGCGAACAATTAAGGCAACCGGTGGTTACGATACCTTGGGCGATGCTCTTTCTGCTCAAGGAACTAGTAATGTGCCCATTAGTAGGCACACCTCGTCCTGTCTTCAGCGTAAACTCGAGCAAATATTTTTCAACGAGTCTAGGTAGACGTAAGTAACAAATCTTCACAAGTCTAAAGTGACTCAATATGATGTTCGAAGGCATGGAACGAAAGGGAAAGAATAAATATCTTCAAACGCGTCGTCTGCGCCAAAACTGCGTTCGAGGTATTCGATCGAATGGATATTCAAAATTGAACACATTAAAATGTGGATGAAACGAGGACCGTTTAAAAATCGAGAAAATTCACAGCTTTGACGGCGAGTAGATTGTTCTACCGGGTTTTATTCGTTTGAGCTTCTTCGGCGCACTAATGGAAATGAAATCCCTTAAAATAAAGACTCCGGCAGTAGTTCCGACAAAGGTGAGTTCACTCGACCCTAAAGCTCAATCTCACCCCTGGCGTTACCTGCTCACGCTCTTTCTCATCGCTTCATTTGATTACGGGGAAACTTTGGAAACGTTCAACCACGCCGCTTCCTCGTCACGGTGAGTTAATCAACCTATTAATTAATATTATCCGACCTGTCTTCTTCGATAAAGGGGGATCAACGTCGAACGAAACCGTTCACGGCAGGGAAGGGTGGCTGAAATCGATAAAGAGTACAGCTTACCTGATTTTTATTTCGCGGCGAAATTTTTTCGACGAGAAGAGTTTAATTAAATTAAACCCACGCCGCCCCCGCCCACACCGTTCGTTGCTTTATATTGGATTAGAATCTTCCAGCGGAGAGTCAGAATTCCGTTGAAGATCATTGCGCTTAATTGATGGCTAACGAAAAGTCGCTCGGAAGAAGTTAAACACATTTCGCACCGATCGTGAAACGAAAAGCAATTATCAACCCGTTCGAGCTGTTAGCAAAATTCTCATCCCGTCTCTCCTTTCTTTCGTTTCCCTTTGCTCGCGCTCGTTTCTTCCTTTTCTTTCTCGTTTTTGCGACGTCGCGTTAAATGAAAAGAGCACCGTATTCGAGATAATTCAAGGAACGGATAGAAGAAAATGCTCGAGGGACGAAGATCAGGATAACGATGGTTTACATAAACCTGCGAGACGGGAGTTTATGACTCTCGCGATGCGATGCCCGGTTGTTTGCCCATTTTTATGCCCTCCTTTCCGCGTCGCGTCTCGCCAGCGTGAAAGAACGATCCCGGCAAAGAAGAAAGGAAGACGGCTCGTTAGGTGACGAGCGGGGAGCGCAAATAAAACAATGCGAAACGTGGAAAGCGGGGAGCGGCGTTCATCGCTCTTCTTTACGCGCGACTTCCCTCTACGTCATCTCGTTACGTACGAGGAAGCTGGTAACATTCCGCAAAGTGGAACGTCAAGGAGAAGACTCCCTTTTCGCAAATACGGATCGCGCGCCGTCCTTTTACACAGTAGACGTACTTGTTTCTTCTCCTCGTTCTTTTTTCCTCCCTGCCCCGCTCGTCCTCCTCCTATCTGTTTCGACGTCTGAGCCCGTACAAAGGAAACGCAGGAAACGAGCGACTAAAAAGCGACGAAGAGGTAGAACTTTTGATCTTTGAAGTCTCGTTACTGCTAAAAATGTCACAAAATGACTATCGCCGGTTTTCACGTATCAAATTTTCACCCGTTCGCCCGGGGCTTCCGCTTCGCGTCAAGAAACGTAAACGGACGTGTTCGACACGCAACGGAAACGAATCGATCCCCTTGTACCCCGTTCACCCCGCAAACCCCTTTTAATTTTTTCCTAGCCGACGAATCGACGAATGAAGATATCAACGGCAGAAGAGGCCGAGAAATTTCGCAGCCGCGGTTTGTTTGACGCTCCCGTTGCCCGCATTGAACGCGTCGGGGACAATAAAATAGTTGCCGCCTGGAATGCCGTGTTTCAATCGTTTCGCAATTGTGGGACCAAGAACCGACGGTGATACGGTGGCGTATTCAGGTATACGCGTGTTCTACGCGCGTGGGCACAACCGATATCTGTTCGACGGGCGTTACGTTGATCACGTAACGACTGTTACGTGAATTTTCGTAATATTATCACGAAGAATACGTTTCTCGCGAGGTTTTGCACATTTGCCGAGCGTCTACCTAATTCGTAGGGCTGCCATGGTAAATGGATCGGTCGTGAAAAGATAGAGGACAATGGACGCGCCTGTACCCTCTCGTAATAATATTCATGTCGCCGTGCAGTGTTTTTCTCCTTTGAATCAGTGCACATCGGCGAGCTTAGTGACCGGTATTTAAACATTCTTTTTCGTTGATTCGTCCGCGACGAATTTCATTTACGAGAGATTCAGTCGCATCCGAATACGACGACGACCGTTTCAACCGCGCATACTTTTTATTTACTCCTGTAAATTCAAGAATCGGTTTTTCGTACGTCCGTCACATCGCAGAGCAGCGCGCAGCGCAAGATAGAACAACATTTGTACGATTTCAGAATGAAAAGTCGACTCCTCGATATTCCCCTTCGTGCCACTCGTCCAATCAATTAATCCATTCAGGCAATCCACCGGCTTTCCCCTAAAGCCTTCCGCTAAAATCATAGTCACCGCTATAGTTCTTCCTCCTCTGTATAACCTCTTGTAAATCATCCCCCAAATTACACCGTCGAACGTGCAAAGGTGAAACTCGCCCCGCGCTCCTTATGTTGTAACGCTGAAGCGTTGAATGGTGTTCACGAGCGATTGAAGGTAAGATCACGGAAGCCTCGTGGCTGTAATTCAGACACGGGTTTATTGTCACGCGCGGTGGACCCCCCTAACGTACCCCATGGCCTACACCCCCCGTTCTTTCCCCCCCCCCCACCGGAAACCATTTGTCCAGGCATAGCCACAGAGTGTGTAAACACGTGGAAGGGGGTTTGGCCTCTCCCGTACGAGGTTACGAGGGTGCACGGAGATGGTGAGGCGAACCGAGGCACGGGGTAGGGGGTTGATTTTCGTTCTGGGACGTAGGCGCAGAGACCGGGTGCAGAAATCGTGTGGGTTTCTATCACCGCGGGCTATATCCCCGGAATCAGCTGCCAGATTATTCTATTACCGCGTATCAACATGGGGCTTGTTTGGTCTGAAAACACGGGCCCGCCACATTGTTTCAACCAGATAAAGAATTTAACGTCGGGTAATTAAAAGGACTGGCCTCGGGGACAGGTACGTTGAGAGGTCGCGGCCCCGATGACAGTTCCCTTACTTGGAACCGACGCCCGTCGTTTCCGTCGGGTTCTCGCGCCCCGTAAATCCCTCCTGGGGACATTTTGTGCCTCCGTTTAGTTTCGCGAGGAGATTCGAGCGGTCGCGGTGGCCGATCGTGGAATAGAACGGGATCGATGGAACGACGGGCGAGAGGGTGCGGGGTGCAACGGGTAATCTGGAAGGTGTAATTAACGGGAGAGTGTTGAAGAGTTTCATGCGTCAGAAGTATCGTTTGTTGGCGAACCCGATGATCGCGGTGATAACCGTATCACGGTGATTCTTTGCGTTAAAGGAAATCGGGATGGGGGGGATGCGATTACTGTTGCACAGAAGGTTTCGTTTTTCGCGCAGAATCGTGTATTTTCTTTCGTGAGGTTTTCCTTTTTCCTTTTTTCATTATTTGCTTCTTCGTGCTAAGCCTCGTCCCATGCGACAGTTAACTCGATACACCTCAGGATAATAATTTGGAATGTTCGGGTAGTAACGTTGAAATGAAATCGCGTTTGTCTCGCTCGCGAAATCGCTTCACCGAGATATGCAATGGAGATGTATGCGATAGTAATGATATAAAGTATTCTTGAATGCCCCAAGTGAACCCAGTGTTCGTGTGCACACTGTACGGTTCGAATGTATTTTATAATTTTGCTTTTGTCAGAATCGTGTTGTCGCGGCTCGACGTCGCTCCCTGAATTATTTTCGTTTACCAGAAATTTAGTCTATGATTACGATTTACGTTTCGGATCGCTTGTAGACTACATGTTCGAGTCGTTTAAACAAGTTCGTCTAGTATGTACCCGCGAGGGAGACGAACGGGAGGCTCGAAGATGTTCAATAAAGCACCCGTGGTGCACATTAACATCGATAGAAACCGGGAAACGATAATTAAAGGTATATTAATTTTGTCGTTTCGAATTACATTCGGAATGGATCGTATTGGTGTAATCGTTTTGGTCAATTTAATTATCGGGGATTGAATTTTCTCGAAATTTTACCCGTGTGTGGATTTTCGTGGAAAACTTTTGTCCGTGTGCCCGTGCCGCGGGAGGCGGTGGGATTTCGCGTGTAGAATAATGACCTTTCGTTGATGTGCATAAATCTTCTCTCCGATAAAAAAAAAAAAAAGAAATTGCGTTCAATTAAATAATGAATAAAACTTAATACGCTTAGCAGCGAAATTCGACCGCGTTCGCAAATTTCTTTCCTCCGTTGCGGTGAACGAGGGCGCGACTTAGACAGCGCAGGTATATTGTGCAATGCTTGTAGGCATAATAATAACACGCAACTAACGTAATAATTGTTTGATAATCACGGAACGTTCAATAATGTCGCGCAAGCAATATTGCTCGCTTTTCCACTGTTAACGTAATTACAGTACTTCGATAGTTACGACACCGTCGAATCGCACGTGATTACGTGCTAATGGTCGTTCGCAAATATTTGCACGGGCAGCACGCGTATGCGCGTGTGCATAAATAACGCACATTCGCCGAAAAACTATTGCCCGGCAGATTCGATGCGAATTTTCGCACAGGTAAAGGCACATTACGCGTTAACGCCTTCGTCGCGCAACGTAATGAACAGAGAGCGCGTCGCCCAGAACGTCGCACGTTGACTCACAATTATCGCTGTCTCGATGAACGATCGAAAGGGTGGGAAAAAGGAGGAAAATGAAAAAAAAAAAAAAAAACGGGCGGCCATAGAAATCTGTTGTGCACGAACGGAGCGTGACAGCGCGTGTCTCACTTTGAAAAAAATTTGGATTCCCTATGCGAACGATTGTCTCTCTCGCGGCTGTCGCGAGCAGACAGAAATTGTCAGCGGGAAAATAACGAACCGTCAGTCGATTCGTCGCCGACGAAACAATAACAATCGGCGTGTGCTCGGCGATGCGGTAATTAAAATAAAATTAATTGGATTGGTCGTGTGCGCGTTCCCGTACGGGAATTTTCGAAGGAGATGGCTGTACAGCCGTAGGGGCGTTTTGTGCGTTATTGCATATAATGCACTGTTTATTCTGCATTCTCCCTCCACGGTGCCCTTTCGTGTACATGCACGTATGTATATAAGCGGCAATCCGCTTCTTCTCTCCTCTTCGTACTACATGAATCTTCCCGTCCTGGATGTACACGGCCCGCCACGTTGGATTTAATGGACGCTCGTTCGATTTTGCGACGCTGCCCTTCGATTGCGACCCGCTACGGTTCGGTTTTATTGTTTCGCGTTGATACGTCGGAGGCGACTCAATATTAACCATTACGCGGACAGTCGGGTAGCCATTTCTATATTTTCTTTGATAATTTGTTTGCATTCTGGACAAAACGTCGCGAGACAGCTCCAGGTCTCATCCATTCCTCGAACACTTCTGTGCCCATTGTCATCCCTTCGTCCCATTCGCCCGAACTTCGTCAGCAAGCGAAGTTCGTACTTATAATTGTAACAAACGCTGTATATCGTTCATCAAGTCTACCGCGATAAAACAGCAATCGTTAATCAGAGAGAAAATGTATTAATGTGCAAGTGCAGGGAAAGCCCAGGTAGATTAAGTCCAGGTTAATATCGTGTTTCGAAAGTAATTTAAATATCAAAATCATCGGTACATACGTCAATGTGGGATATACCCGATTCGCCGTCCCATTTTACCCCCGTGGAATCGTTTGTAATTTATACTACGCGATCGTGTCTCGCGCAATAATTCATTTCGACGAGCTTTCGAGAATTAGTCGTGCACCGTTCAAACAATCGATCCACCTTTTGCTCGATGGAACTGTGCGAGGTGGTTCATTAAAATTTCACCGACGGAGTTGTCTTGGCCTTTGATTTGCTCGGCGAAACTTCGCTTCATCGTGAAACCTTGCGGGGATCAGACCGATTTCAGCTTCAAATTCACTTTGACTTCCACTGGTGCGCCGATTCCCACGGGGTACATCCACGGACCGTTCGAATGTCTTCTTCTCGTTTTACTAGAAAAATCGAGGAAAGAAAGTCTGGCCCCATTTTCGTTATCTCGATGGATACCTGTTAAGGAGTAGCTTGCACTTACAGTTGAAAACGTCTATTCTCGTTCAACGATCTATATGTGCTATTCGCTACAGCCGGATAAAATGTTGCTTAGACCTTGAAAAATTATTTTTGTGTCATAAATCATGTACAATACGATCGCACCTCGCTTTCTCATTCACTCCTCAATTAACGTGTACTAGATATTTTTTCTGTGGCAATTTATTTTTGCTCCGGCAAATTGGTCTAGTTTTTGGTTCAGTAAGATTGTTATATTTTGATATTATTATAACGTTTATAGGATTTTGTTGTAATTTCGAAGGTTTGCAAAAAGGAAAGACGTGGCGATTGGTAATACAAGGGCTGGTGTTAACGATATTTTAGTGAGTCTGACAGTACGTATTCGAAAGCCTTCTCTATAAGCACAAGAAGCTCATCCGTGGATTCGAAAAAGTTAAAGTAATTTGTGAGACACTTCTTTTTATCTCATTGTTCGGAACCGTTTGGAAAAGCTCAGTTCGTCCATTCATTATTTAACGGGCATCTGTAAACCGTAGGATATTGCGTTAGAGTAGAGTAAATAAAGAAACACACATTTCGTTGAAAACGAAATACCTTGCAATTGATCGTACTGATCAATCTCCATTCTTTTATTCCTCTTTTTTTCCAAAATTCAAGGAAACATTTTTCACGGTGTTCGCAACAGGTATTACTTGGCACTGATGCATGTGCGGGGCTCCTAAATCCAATAATAATCAGAATGTTACTCTGAAACTAAGGTTTCACGTTATTTCCATCGCCTATCGGCGTAATTTTATAAACACTTTGAAAATTTTGCGTCGCGATCTGGCTTCACGCGTCGAGATTGCTTGCCCCGCTAAGGTTTCTCCCCACTTGGGAGGAAAATAATTACAAAATCACAGAACGGAACACTTTAAATCTTTCGTCAGCCCTTTTGAGGGGGGGCCCGCATTTGTTCAGCTTCCTGGCTCGCGTCGGCCTTCCCCAATAATTCATATTTCGAAAAATAATACCTATATTTGAAATATTATTTTAAATGAAATGAAAATTCGAGCGACACAATTTCCTTCGTTATTAAATAGACTACGGAACGTAAAATAATCAGTGAAATATTTTTATTGCAACATATCTCTCCCTCTCCCCCTCTCTCTCTCTCTCTCTCTCTCTCTCTCGATACGATACGATACGATACAAACCGATCAACATATCGAACAAAATTATTTTTCAATTTTAACGATCGAAACGTGTCTTCCGGCGACAAATTCAAATTTCACACGAAGATCGAGCGTCACATGCTCGACGTAGCTTGTTACTCGTTAGGTTACATCAAAATTTTCTGTCAAATCGTAGCTAAAATATTGTCATGTCACGAAATAGATCTTAAAATAATTATAACACAAAAAATTATTATAACACTGTCGCGCTCCTACCTAACAAGCATGATTTGACGCGTTTCAATTAAGATAAACTGCACGCGAGTTCGGTGAAACTCTTCTAAATTAATTGAAAAGTGCCAGGGGCAACGGTGTACCAGCGAAGAAGGAACCGAAGGATAATCGAACGAGAATGGCTGACGACGAAAGCGAGGGAGACGTTACCACAGATTTCGCTACAGATGCAACAGGGGAAGAAGATTACGAGGGTGGCGAAGTAACCGAAACTGATGAAGCGGCCGACGAAACTGTAGCAGGTCCGCTCATACAGAGGCCAAGGAAAAAGAGAACTTGGGTGGAGCGATGCGCGGATACGGAAAAATGGAAATGCGAGGACACGCCGCTTTGGAATCTCTACATGAACATGTAAGAATCGTCGAAATTGTAAAATGTATTTCCTATATTTCCCTCGGGGCAACCGGTATCGCACTTTCTTCAAGGTTTATGGAAGATCAGGAGGAACTGATAGAGCGTGACATTTACAAACAGAGAAAGCCTGCCAATCTTAGGAAATTTCCTCGCCTGCAATCCGAGGAAGATTTAACGACGCATTACAAGTGTTTTCCACTGACCGCCTTTCAGCTTCGGGACGAATTGAAATTGCCGAACAAACTACCGGAACAGAAAATCATACGAATATGGAAAAATATGCGTGCTAATTTGCCTGTTAGTCGATAATGAACGGGTAACATTGAATAAGGACGTAGAATCAGGAAGATGCGCATAGAACAAGTAACATTCGCTTCTGCACGCGAATCTCGATATACTTTCAGCTATTCGGTATTCATTATCGGCACTTCAATATTCGTACATTAATCGAGCAATGAATAAACCCCTTAGAAATAGCTTAGAAAATGGGTATTAAAAAATTGTAATTCGACTTGAACGATCGCGTAAGCATATTTAATCAAATCGATTAATATCGAACCAACGGTAAACGAAATATCAGAAACCAAGCTCGCGTTGTTACAAAATATGATGATCCTTATTCAAGGTTCAAACCGTGCTTGAATAACTTTGTTAAATAATATCAATCTAACCGGTATGCATAATCAGAAAAAATATTTTTACGGAAGAGAATCCTCCGCTACCAGTCTTGTTCACTTCTTCAGGCGCATCCGTCCAAGTCGGACAACGCGATAGACGCCACTGCGTCGAAAGTCGCGAGCGAAAATGGGCCCGGTATGTGGCCCTGTACAATGCGAGACTTGACCAAGGAATTACTGGAACGACGTAAACAGAAAAGGAAAAAGCGAAGAGATTTGTTTCCCTGCGAGCCGGAGGACATACACGAGCTCTACGAGGAATCGAACAAAGATTATTCTGATCGGAAGGAATTAGGCCACGCCAGAATACCGCAACATTGTCCATTACCCACTGCGGAGACACTAGTGGATTGTTCTGCGGGTGAACATTACGGCTTAGTCGACGGTGAATATATCATTTTCGAGTTACCCTCGAGAACTCGGGGCACCAGGGTCTACGCCGACGTATGCCTTCGTGGATTGAAGGGTATGCATTTGCCGGAACTTGGGGTGCTACGAGGAAGGCGGAAAACGTGGAAATTTTGCTTTTATCCTGCGGTCATTGCACTATTGGCCAAAACACAGTTGAGGTATTTATTGCTGAGACGTTTAAAAAATATTTCTGTGCGTTAACCGATTGTTATTCGTCAACGGCGTGAAATTGAAAACGAATCGAAGTGGAATAGTTCGTCTCCATTGTTGAACATGTGTATACGATAAAATATTTGCCATGCAAAAGGAACGTTAGAGAAATGTTATGGATGCTACGAACGAATCAATTATCATTTGAAAAATATTGGTAATCCGGTTGGGCAATATTGTCCCTTGGAAATTTTAGCTTCTCGTTGCTCACTTGTCTATTCGGAGTTAATTCGTCCATCTCGATCACTAAAATCTGATTTCCTTTTCCCCAGCTATTCTTAATTGCTTTATGTGTCCCCGTAAGATATAAGTACGCTTGGAACGCGAACATCGATTATATCTACGATCACGCGTGGATGCTGTACACTCACATCGGTATGATCAACATTAAAGACAAACAGAGGCTGGACGACATCATTGTGTACAACTATAAGTACAGCGTCGAAGTGGAATTAATACAGGAACTGACCGACGTTCCCATAGTGGCCGACGTTCCATGGGATTACGAGGAGAGGAATATGACGCGAAAGGTGGTGCTGCAGAGGAAGGAACTGATGAACTTCGAACTGGAGATCGGTTCCGAGAAAATAACGGACGAACAAAACGCCCCCGTTCACAAGGGGACTAGGAAGATCGAGGAATGGTTCGACAAGTTGAAAATACGCTATCGCAATTGCATATTTCGAACCACGCGATTCTGTGTGGCATTTTGGAAGGACAACCTCTTCTGGTACTTATACAACCCTTACCGGTGCAACAAGTTCGGTTACTGGGACGACAGTGGATACGCCTGCATCATGAAATTTTGCACGAAACAATCACTCAAAAGGCATCTGATGATCCTTCTGCTAAGGGCCTACGTTTACACCGCGCCAAAGCCGGAAAAGGACGAGTCAGAAGTGGAGAAACCGGAAAAGGACGAGGCGGAAGTGGAGAAACCGGAAAAGGATGAATCAGAAGTGGAGAAACCGGAACAGGGCGGGCAGGAAGCCGAGACACCTCAAACGGAAGCTGCGCAAACGGCAAGCGTGGTGCCATCGGAAGCTACAGAAATTACGCTGACCGCTGAGGAAGGTCAAGAGGGTGTCGAGCACGAAGAAGGTACGGAAGTCACGGAAGATACAGGGGCAACGGAGACACCAGGTGTGACGGACGAAGCTCGTGAGGCAGGGCAGCCGGAAGCCGCGACAGAACCAGAAGAAACCAAGGAAGACACGGAAGAAGAGTTCTACACGATCCAGATCTTCCATATAAGGCATCACTGTTGTCAGATCCACAACCTGAGACTTTTGCAACGAGGTGCACCCAAGCCGGCCAAACATCTTGTCAGCAGGAAAACCATCGACGATTGCCCGTTCGATCCTCTGGACGTGAGGGATCCGTGCACGATCGAACAGGAGGAGGACGATTTGAAGGAAGCGATCGAGAAACCAACGTGGCTGAAATTGTACAAGATCACTTGGGCGAAATGCATGGCTGCCCCTCAAAAGAAGAAGAGCACCAAGGAGACCGGTACGGGAAAGATGCGTTGGCACCAGTACGTCGTCGAAGAATCGAACAAGCTGTTCTCCTTGTGGGGCGAAATACATATCACGGACGGTATGTTCGAGAGGGAGAATCGTGGAATGCAAACGTACGCCTGTTACGTGGTGTGCGCCGGAATGACCAGGATCATGGCACCGGAATATTGGAGCTCGAAGATTCTCGACGTGATCGTCATGTGCGGCGATAGATATTACACGTACAGCAAATTGGAAGCAGACTTCAAGTCGACCAAGAGCGAGTACAGCCACGTGAATTGTTGGAACAGGTATCTAATGAGCCATTTCAACATCGGCGAGACGATGTTCGAGGCGAAGGTTCTGCCAGCCATTTGCGGTAGGCTGTATTCGAAATCGTCCAAGTACCTGTGGCAATCGTTGGAGCAGCTGTTCCTGAAATATCAATTTGGAATACTGACCTGCGAAAGTTCCTGTCTGGGTATATTCAAATTTTGCGGGGCATATTACATGTGCGACGTGAACTCCTTCGGACCGCCGTTATTTACGTACGGCGAGGGTGTCGTGTATCTGTTTAGATCCACGTATTTCTATAAGTTCATCACGGTGCTGGTGCTGACGATCGGCTCGCCGGAGTGCAGTCAGTTCGCTCTGAATCCTATTGAAATATTGAAGGTCATGGACGTGGGTCCGTCCGTGTTCCCGGTCGGCGTAGTCGACAAGAAGGACAGGGGCAAGAGGGTGGGCAAAGCGGAATGTCCGTACGACGAGGAGAAGAAAAGGCACATGAAGAAATGGAAGCACAAGAGAACGGAAACTGCGAAAACGATCGATAAACTGTGCTGTAAAGGTCAATGATTCTTCTTTGGTTCCGTGTGTTACGTTGGAGTAAGTGTATAAATTTTGTATTACAACATATTGCAAATGCGCGAGGCCATTTTTCGCGTACGTTTCACAGTTCCTGATTAAACACGTTTAATTCTCGTTCACCGTGTTCCAGTATCTCCTTCAGATAATGACTATATTATAAAACAATGCTTATCGCTATATTATTTTAGAACAAATTCTATTCTATCGTATCGTATTTCTTTGATATTTTTCATTAAACAGATGATGATAATCGCTATTAAACGCAAGGACGATAAATTGAAAAAAGACTCGTCCTTTCGCCAGTAAAATTCATTCTGTCCGGACTGAAAATTTATCCAGCTGCACTAAATGTTACCAACCGCTCAATATTACTCCCTCTATCAAGATTTAACTCCAAACCCTTTGGAGTAACGTTTCAGTCTCAAAGCAATTGCTCAAAAGTTATCCCGCAAACGTTGTCGGCCGCGATTGAAATCCGTGACACAGTTAATCAGCGCGTCCGGTTAAATGTAACGACAAAGTGTCGCTTTCCACAAACATCTCGGGAAGCGAAAGAAAAATATGAAGCGACTAGAAGCAAACTTGTCGACCTCGAATAATTGAAAAAAGAAGGGGTTCCTCCCCGACGCGACGGTGAAAATAAAAGAAGCCGCGTTTAAGTTGATCGTCTTTAGGTCTCAACGCAGCAACGGCGTGGAACCTATTAAAGTTGTACCGCAAGAGAACGTCTTAGTTCCTGGTCGCCCTCGGGATTTATGTACTTACCCGAACTTGCCCCGAACTTTCGTCTTCGTGGCGAACTTACCGTGTCCATGAGTCGGCGCTGCCACCGAGCCGGCTGCTCTTTCACCCTTATCGCACAATACTAATAATGTAATCGTCAAGCCACGTAGAACTAAGGTCCAACTACGACGACACCGAAACCGCTGTGGTCCTTTAATCACTGTCCGCGTTCTCTTTTTTTTTTCATGCGGAAATCATGTTTAACGGAAAATAGAAGCACAGTTCCCGGTGAGAATAACTTCTCGCGATTTTCTTATTACGAGAATTTTTCGTTTCTCCGTTCCTTGCAATACGTTTACACCGCTCTTATCGGTGCACTGCGATGCCTATACCTTTTGATCTCGTTCCTCCGCAAGAATCGATTCGTTCGTGGCAGGTTCAATGTCGCGAAAGAACGTCTACTATAAAATCAATTGATTTTTATTGCGTGCAATACTTTACTACACGAACTACGATCGAACAGAAGTCTCCGTTCGACGTTACAAAAGTGAGAAAAATCCAGAAGAAGAATTGTCACGGACATAAGAAAGAATATCTCCCACGTATCTCGAATCAATAATTTATTTCACTACCTACTATACACATCGATCGTAAGCTATATGTACAAACATATTTACACCCCAATTTCGTATTTATATGTACATGGGTCACCCTTTCGGTAAATGGATGGCTCGAGGGAAAGATCTGTCGCGTCTGGATCCTCGTGATCGTCAACGATAATGAAAGTAACGGCAAAAAGAAAGAAAGGAAAGAAAGAAAGAACGGATGAAGAGTGTCTAAAATCGATATTTCGACTATGCCACCTCGAGGTCCGAGCTGTCGGTATCTTGCTCGCGTTGTTGTTGCTGTTGCTGCCTGGTCAGCGTCAAGTGATCGGCTACCTTCACCGTAGGCGTGGGCACGCTATCGTCAGCACGCTGACGTTGCTCCAGCTGAAGTTTCCGCATACGTTCCTGTTCTTCTCGTTTCTGTTTGCGCCACTTGGCACGTCGGTTCTTGAACCACACCTGGAATTGGAAATGTTTGATGAGGGGGGGGGGGGCTCATCGCGCCTCGTCGCTCACGTTTATATTGTACGAGTTCTCGCAACGGTAGCCGGGAAAACGATGTTCCGTCGTGTTTGGAAAACGCTCGAAACGGAACCGTGATGGGCTACGCGTGCAAATACTGTTCACCATTCGACCGTCGCGATTCGTTACGGTGTCAACGTTCTTCTAGAAACGATTCGCACCTTGTGCGAAACGATTCAGGAAATTTCTGCGAACCAGGGCAACTCGAATGCGGGGCATCGTAATACGATCGAATTCGTAATTGCTCGTAATTGCATGCGGAACTTGGGAATAATATGCGCGATGTTTATATCAGTTCGCGTTGCTCTGAAATTGTATAATTTGCTGCCTTCGGTCGTCCCTTATCCTCTAATTATCTTGAGACGTATAAACAGCTGCTAACAATGTTCCTCGATCACGGCTGTCGCGCGACTCGAACGCTTCGTTCCCGTCGCCATGAAATTTTCGTGATTGCCCCGTTTAATAAGGGGACGTTCGTTTCGACCGAGCGGCGCAGGATCTTGTTTAATTGATAACCCCGTTTACCCGCGGCGTCTGTGTATATCACGAAGAAAACTCTTAACGAGGCCAGGGAAGGGAGTCTAGCGAAGATCAAAAGGCTTCATCCCACATTCGGAATCAGCATTCGTTCCTCACGCCTGTCCGATTCGGTTTAAATGAGAGCCGGCAATCGATATCTCTGTTGTTACCGATAGTTGCCTTCATCCTTTTCGATATCGCGTTCACGTAATCCTTGTATCGAGCAATAGTCGCGTACACGCGTACTGTACAGGATACTTAATTGTATAGCCTCGAATAAAATACCTTCTTCGATACTTTTAGTTTCGTGCGTTCGTTGCAATATTAAGATAGTGTCCGTGAAAAAATTGTACGAATCTGAAGTTTTCTTATCAGGCCGGTGAAATTTGCCGAGTACTATCGTTCAAACGTTCAGCCTGCGATAATCCATCGAGTTTCGATCTTTTTTGTTTGCTTCTTTACATAAATAAATTTCTGCTTTCATAGTTGAACCGTGTTTCGACACTTTGTTGATGCAATCACGAATATAGAAACAGGCCTTCGCGCTTGTAAATAGCCCCGCTTCTTTCCAAACACGGCGGATAGAGTGCTTTAGGCCATCGCTCGAGCTGTTTCCCGTCTTTCCT
This sequence comes from Nomada fucata, assembly GCA_948146005.1. Classification (NCBI taxonomy): domain Eukaryota; kingdom Metazoa; phylum Arthropoda; class Insecta; order Hymenoptera; family Apidae; genus Nomada; species Nomada fucata. The sequence continues at coordinate 6,188,818 of OX411275.1, read as the reverse complement.
TTATTTCCCTCTCCTTTTCCTCTTTTCTCGTTTCGAAAGTCGCCTTTCTACTAATTCTGTGCAAACACCGAAACTCTTGCACGATGCGGCAGGTGCGCTGCAGGTATATGTTGTTTCAAAGTCTTTAAAGACTCTCGAGACGAGGGATTTCCTTTGGCGAGGCCGACGACGCGGGTGGTCTGTTGGCCCGCGATAAGTGTGAATGACTTTGGGATTGTACGATTGTTCCAACAAATTGCCCGACGTGAATGAAAGAAATTCCGTGATTATATTACTTTATCGCGAGATCGCGATAACTTCTGAGGACCGAGCTTATCGCCCCCGCCGGAAACGTGCATTTTATTAAGCATTTAAGCGTGAAACGGGAGAGCTCTCGAACAGAATCACATATTTATCATTATTATTAAATACAATTTTAAAATCGCCGTTTCTAATCATTTACGGAAATTGTGCATAGCATATAGACACGCGTAGATTTCAATCAATTGTTTTTCGGCACGAGATGATCTGATTCGATGAATAATTTCGAAATTTGTCTGGGATTTGTCTGTCAACATTCGCTATTCATATAACACAATTACGTTCACCGAATTGCAGCACAAAAATTCTAACAATTGCTGCTCTGTAAAGTTGCATTCTTAATACGCTGTTCGACGCAAACCCTCAATAGAATCATCGAGAAAATATTTGTTAGACAAAGTTAAGACAGACTTTTCATCCCTCGCAATGCGAGAGCTGTGCCAAGTTTTTGTACGAACTCATCTCCTCCAAAAAGGTGTTTGATCCTGGAAAAGCGGCGAACTGAGCATCGAACTTCTCTCGAGCCCTTTAAAATACCGTCACAATGGCGGGCCAGAAAAGGGTTCCTTCGACAATCCAGTCTCAATGACACGGTTCCACGTCCTTTGAACCGTCCTCGCGGGCAACAGTGGGCCCGTGCGCGAGGCGACAAAACCGATTTTAATTTCGGGACACGCCAACGATGCCAACGGGAGTCGCCGCGGCTGACGTTCGGTTACCGTAAAAACGTTTCCACGATGAACAACCGAGGCCGCGAACGATTTGACGCGGTTAATTATAAGGGGATCTCGTGACAAATTAATGATCGCGGACGGTGTAAATCTTTACAGCGTTAAACGCGTTTCGTTCCATAAACACCATCCGGGTTTCGCGTGTCTCGCGTACTTGTACGAGCGCCCGTGTGCACCCGCGGTACACGGCTACGCGTATGCATATAATTGAAGTAAACACATTATCGGGAAAGCTTTTAATCTAGCGTGCAACTTGTTGGCCCGACGCCCGATAAATCCTGCCAGGTTGAGCGATTTAATCGTCGCGGTTGAAGAAGAACGAAGCTCTCGTTCCTGTCGCGCGAATCGTCGACGGTGCAGCAAGGCGACGAGCGACAGGGATTTCGTTGGTATCCGGTTTCCGTAAAGTGGAAGCATTTTGTCATAGGTACAAATTATGCGCCCGGGTCTGGTGAGTGCTCCGACGATCCGAATGGTCAATGTTTGCCGAACGAGAACCTAACGTTCTCTCCGGTCCAAGACGGTAATTTGTCAGTCTGGGTATACAGCGCGTAGCTACCAGCGACGGCGGATCCTGGTCGCGACCGTGAAATTCTTGGAACGTTATCGGATTTCCGAATGCAAATGAAACTTTTCGAAACCGAGGAATACGCTACGCTACTCCAAATAGATCCATAAAATCCACGTAAAATCCACATAAAAGCCACTTCGTTGCGACGAGTTTCTTGGAATATCTCCTCCCGGCTTACCTCGATTCTTTCCTCCTTGAGGTCGACTTGGAGCGCTAGTTGTTCCCTCAAGATCACGTCCGGATAGTGAGTCTTGTCGAAAGTCGCTTCCAGTTGTTCCAGCTGTTCCTCCGTGAATATCGTCCGGTGGCGACGCTTCCTTTTCGCCATCGGCCCTACAGCCGCCGCGTTCGGATTTATTTGATAGGGATGAGCCGCGTGATAGAAGGCCGGCTGACCGTGAAGCGAAACGCCGGCGGCTGCCATCGCTGCTACGTAGCCGCCGGAGTACAGACTAGGATATGCCGCGGCTGAAATAAAACGAAAATTATTAATGGAGTGCGTCGAATCTGGCGAGCTCTCGTCAAGTACGCGTCGCGACGAAACGGAATTAAAGACGGGAATAATTTCGTACGGCGATTAATTTGAACGCGAGATCGTTCCCCGCTGATACGCTATCGAATGCGCGAAACGTTGTATTTAAACGTATGCGGCGATCCGACGCGAAGGAAACGCGCACCGCCGGAAAAATAAAAGGGACGGGCAAGAATTATTACGATCGTTTCCTTATATTGAATATAATAACATTTGCCGTTGTCGGAATGGTGAAATTACGACTCTAAACAATTCGCAATCCTATTCCCGCCGCGGGGGAACGAAAAATACTCAAAGACCCCAGCCTCGAGGGATGTTTTGGTTTAAAATCTCGGAGCAAGCAGCTTAGAGGCCGCGACGCCTTCGCATAAAAATGTACGAAGGGCGAATTTATGCTTTTCAACCAGCATCACTCGCGTTCTCCGTCTCTGTTTCTCACCCCGTCCCAGCCGGGCTGCATATTTTTCATCCTTCGTTTTTCATCTTCCGGCCAGGATTGCAAGGAGCTAAATCGTTCGTGCGTGATAGAAACGGATTGCGGATTTCAGCCCGCGCATCCCCAATCTGCGCTGCGGTTCTTGCCGTTGAAATACTTAAAGCCCCCGGGGGCATAAAGGAAATTTTGTTGCGGAACGCGTCGGGCCTCCGAGGATTTACGCCTTCTTTCGTTTTTCCGCTACGGAACGTCTCTCCCGTGATAAGCGCGGACCCGCGGGACAAGCTGTTCGCGAATTAACCCGACACCCTGTGCGTAAGCCTTGCGTCGCGACACATATTAATTTGGATACAGTATTACAGTAAACTCGGCTTGTTCTCGAACGGGGGTTGAATAAAAACGATTTCGCGTACGCGAAGACGCGTCTCGATTGCTTGGATCGCGATCGACGAGGAAGTTAATGGACAGGGTAGTTTTGTGGACGAGTTCAGTCGGGGCACGTTACGAAAATTTAAGGCGTCGAATGTCTGCATTTCGATTGCAACGGTAGGTAAGTTTGACAATGTGATTTCGTTATGGGGCGATACGGAGAACCGAAATCTTTGATCCTTATTTTCATATTTTCGTATCGCTCATCTATGTTTCGTCTATTGCTCATCTATTTTTTCTCCGATCTGTCCAATAGGAATGCAAAATGCGTTAAAAAGCGTACAATATCCTTTGCGTCGAGCATATTAATTCCTTAAGCAGGTGTCTTATCGAAAGACGAGGGACACCTCTGTTTGGTAATTGTCCCGCAAACAATTCTCTTATATCCGTCGACGAGACCTTTCGAAAAACGAATTCCCGATTCCCATCCGCTTCGAACATTTAATTAACCCCGCGACCCCACCACGCCGAGGTCTCCAGTCGTTCGCGAGAAACGAATCGCGTTCGCCCCCAATTGCCTCGACAAAAAATATTCCGCGTCGCTCGCGTGTATCGACAATTACGATTACCACCCTCGAAACAATTCGTGCCGTTTTCTACATCAATTGTATCGTCGTCGACGAAGCAACTCACCAAATAAGTCTGCCGACGTGAACGCTAAGTGATGGATCTGTTGCTGCAGAGGGTGCATCGCAGCCGCCCTCGACGGCGATCCAACCGCCTCGGGATTTTGAATGACGGATCCCAAACTGCTGGTGCTCGTCGGTGTCATGTTACCAATGGGCCTGGGAGCCAAGATGTTCTCTATGGTAAAGGCGGACGTGGGTGAGGACATCGTCGCCGAGGAACTCGGTCTGGAAGCCTCTCGCTGCCTGAACCGCGCCTCGTCGGAGTTCACCGGACTCCTGGAGAACGTTCTGTCGCGTCCATCGATGTCGTGCCGCCTTCCACTCAAACTGTTCTGCTCGCCGTTGCTCTTCAATTTCTGCTGCAGGCTCTCTGGCGAATAGTTGTACAGATAACGATGACCGTAGCCGGATATCCCGGGACTATCTTGAAGAGGACTCGACGGCTCCGTCATCGGAGAACGCGATCTGGGCGAATCACTCGCGTATGTACTCTCTACCATGTTACGGGTGTCTAATCTAGTCTTCCTCCTTCGGAAATTCGTCGAAACATTCGATTCGTCGACAACGAGGCCCGAGTTCCAATCGCGACAATTTGTACTGCCTAGGCTGGCCGTTTTACACGAGAGTATACTTCTTTCTTGCGTTCGAAAATGATACACGAGCGGTTCCTTTTTCCTTTCTGGCAGGGGGTAATTTCGCGTTCGGTGTACGCGTCGCTCTCGGGGTCCGTCTCTCGTTAACGGAACTGGTCGAGGAATGTCTCGTATCAGCGAGATCGGCTGCGAATCGCGCGCACCACGTGAAACGGGCAGGTCCTTAACGTTGAAACATTCCCGGTGACTCCCTCCTGTCTCATCACAAACGAACACCGAACGCACTGGTCTCCCGTTTCGTCCAACGGGATCGCAATCTATCTTCTCACCATTTCGATTCGAGCCTCTCGTACGGTCCTGGAACCGGAGTCTGATCCGTCACTGCGGCGTCGAGGCGTTCACAAAGAAAAACGAAAAAGGAACGGAAAAGAAAACCGTTCGTACCGCGGACGAAAATGTTCGAACCGATGGAACGCGTAACAACGGGAGAAACTTGTGCCGGCCAGGAGGAGCCACGAGGACGAAGCCGATCCGACGCGCGTGAAGTCCAGACGTGCAGCGACTGACATCGATGATAAAGGACATCCAACGACTGGTCCAACTTCGTGTACGCGTTGACCTCTGGGGGGTGCGCTTAGATTCGCCGGCATCTACACCACGGGCGGCCACCCCCGTGTTAGAGACAGAGGGACAGGGACACTCTCGGATATATCCAGCAAAGTTTTGCCGACAATGGAGCGGGGCGTGGCTCACCCTGGCTCCATCCACTTTTCCACCACCCTTCGTCGCTCGACATCCCCTACGCGGTGCCACAGTCGTAGAGAAACAGAGGGTCCGTGGATGCTGAACAGGAAACGAGACAGAGAGAGAGAGAGAGCCGGGCAAACTCGACGATGGTTTCCGGGAGGATGCAGGCGGAGGTGCAATCTCCTGACGACACTATGGTGGTTCGGGGTAGAAAAAGTGGGGGAGGAAACGTTGAACGGCCCAGCGGAGTACCCGTTCAACCCCGTTAACTCACGTCGCGGTTCGACGTGCACCGGTGGAAACGGGAGACGGCTGTGCATAGCTAGAAACGGTGGGAGAAACGTATTTAGAACGGATAATCACGATGCGTTTTCGCGTATTACAGAGCTTTCCGGGTTTGCGAATCGTATTCACGAATTAATCATTGTTCCGGAAGTGTTTGGTCTCGGGCCGACGCGATCGAATTCGCACGGTATTGTTTCTGAAAATAATATCGGCGTGCACCCCCGCCGACGGGATTCGCGACCGAAGGGGATTTGTATTGCACGGTTTGCCTCGTGTATTTCTTAGTTACCTTCCGCCCCGATTCCCGGAGTAATTTGCCTATGAATCGTGGTAAATTATGAAAATCCCCGGGCGAAAGTAAGGAAAGTATGTTACGCGGAAGTGAATTTACTGGTAGAGTGTTTGCAGTCTTTGCGACACTTAGCCTCCAATTATTGTCAAAGGTGTCAGCAACGGGAGCAAATAGAAACCTCGGTGTCTCGCGTTGCTGTTCTATCTCGCGTACGTCCATCTCTCCTCTACCTGTAAAGTTCGCCTGCAAATATTTTGCCGCGAGGCACGTAATTACGAAAAATGTTACCATAGTAGGGAAGAAACGAGAACGCACTTTCTACTCTCGTTCAACGGCGATCCGCCTGTATTTAATAAATTTCTTCGAGCGGCAAGATCACGTCACTCCTCTTACGTTCAATTTCGTATTTGGAATTTTTCGTTACCCTGCCATTCATTTGTATCGTTCTTTTCCTCGGTGCAATACGAATTTATACAACAGTTCTTACTTATCCCGTGTCGCGTTTAATTATTGCTAATGATGTTATCGCTGGCGCGTTCGCGACACACGAACGCAGATTCCGGTGGCATACTCGAGTTCACGCTCGCGGTTTGATTGAATTGCAGATTGAAAACGGCATGCTGCGCCCGCCTGCTTTGTACGCGCCGACGAAATAATTTTTCATAATACCTGTTGGTCAGATTTGTGGATATTACGATTTTGATGTATGGCTTACGCCGAGCCGGCAAATTATCAAATGGGAATTTGATTTGTAGCTTGATACCGTTATATAAACAACGAAATACCGTAGACAATTCAACACAGGCGAACATTCGGAACAGCGCAACGCTAAACATGTCTAAATTCAAATCCATGTAACATTTAATGCATATCATCGTGCGTTAACGGCTTAAGCAGTGTACTTACAGAGGGGAGGTGAATATTCGACTATCTGGGCACATCGTACTCGTATCGTATCACTGATAATTAATCGTTTTTAATTAAGGGGGTGTCTGATATTCTGGATTCTTATTAAATGATATTTTACGATGTCTATCAAGGGTTTGCATACGCATTACCGCATCGTTCCTTGAGTATCGAAGGAGGATTTTTGTTAATACGATTGTAAACGTAATTTGGAAGCATTTACACGAAAGTTGTTACTCGCTTCGTTTGTTAAACGGAATTTTCTTTCACTGCGGCAGATAAAAATTGAACGGAATAAATATTAATTCCCCTTCCCTTCTCGGGAAATCCTGTGATGTACTTAAAGTACAAATGAAACGACGCACTCAAAACCATAAATGCATTATATAAATCAATTATTGCGCCTGAAATATTGACACCTTACGTACCTATCGTAAAGTCGTGCTCGATCGAATACAGAAAACCGTGCTCGTCCCTCGTCACTCAATCGAATGTATTCCCAAGTCAGAAAACGTATCATTACATTATTATTCCTGAAATTGACTCTCAATATTTCTAAATTACACGAATCCTTCGAAACTCGAAATGGTATCACGAAACTTTACCAAGAAGATATTCCTTAGCCCTCGTACCAAGAATCTTGTCATCGCGGGCTTGTCATCACGGACGAGAACGTATCCGATAATAATAATATACGATAGCCGTGCGTATCGTACAGCCAGACCCACGCATGTTAAAAAAATCGATGTACACTATCGATGCCTGTCCCCCCTAACAAATCGTTGATCCGGCAGATCTGTTCAATTATTCAAATCCCGCCCAATGCGTTCGTATTAATAACATAAAACCGTTGTAATGTGCATTGACTGTCGTCGTCATTGTTGCCGGTGACCCTCGGTGGGGAGGATCGTGATGCGATACGTGGAGAACCGAGCGTGAAAAGGTTTTCCATGGGGCGCGCGCGTACCCCGACATTGTAAATACACCGTGCACTCCCCTTTCTTAAACCATAGGTAGAATACGTGCGTGCACACTTCAATCCCAAAGTCCGTAGCGAAATCTGTGCCAACCTTAATCCTAATCCGTACGTTAATCGTGGCCCGATCCGGAGAACCGAGTCCCATGGACTGCACGAATGGTGCCCACCGGTTCACCGTCGCGTTACATCTCGAAAAGCGTCGTCAATGCCTCGCCGTCTGTGAACATCGTCGTCCGTGACGCTCGAACCTAGAAGATCCCATTGTTCGACGCGAGTCGTGAATTTCATTAACACCGGCGACGAATGGACAGACACCGTGCCGATCTTCGTTCAACTGTCTCGACATGCCACGGTTATTCGTATGGTAATCGGAAATGTTGGCAGCCGCTTAGAGAAAATGATTTTGCTACCAGTTTCGACGACTCTGTTCTTCCGGCTGGATGGTTGTGAATTTCGATGCACGGTTAAATTGTGTACCTCGAGAGGGAGGGAGGGGGGGGGGCGGGACGACGAAGGTGCGAGGACTGGTTGAAATGAATTTATGGTCGTCTGTTAAGTCGAGCTGGAAATGGCACGTCTAAGGGATGGGTTTAGAGAAGAGTGGACTTGTGCGATTCGAAATGTTCGGCAATGCAATGATTTTGGAGGACATGCGAGCACGGTACGGGCCAATGGCGGATGGCTGCCTTTGCGAATCAGGATTATCCGTGCCGTGGTGGTATTATCGATTCCTTTGGCCGGGACCAGATTTTCTGAGAATCGAACACTGCGTGGATTATTCGTGGCCTCGACGTTTCGATTCAATGCGGGAAGATGGGAGAATGATGAGCGGTTTTCGTTGAATTTCCCGAACGCTCCATTTCATTACAGTTTAGTTACGAGTGGGATAGGAATAAGGCCAGGTAAGTAGGTTTCGCTTGGATCGCGATAGGAGCGGTGTGGACAATTTTATTACGTGCACTCGTTATTACTTGCAACAACAATAATCGTTGTCAACAGTCGTCAGGAGCGGGGTGTATAAATCAATTGAAAGTTCGCGGATTTTTATCGAATATTCCACGCGGTTGTTATATTGACAAAATTTCCGCGAGCACGGTTGTCTTGAATAATATTTAACGTCGCGGTTAAATATCGCGAATCGTAATATAGATAAAATGGAATATTAAATGCGACGATTTCTCGTTTTTGCGAAATGTAATATGAATAAACAAAAATGGTATAAATTTCGATGAATATTTGTTACGAAAATATATTCCTTAGCGCGTACTCGGTCAACGGAAACGGCACACTCCGCCGACAAATACATACGCACGCCGTTCCAATGATTACATCTGCGAACGACAAAGCAAAGCGTGCGTCGATTATTTTCCTGCAATTAATATCTAATAGAAATTTCTCTGGAATAACAATTTCACCGCCGTTTACTCCAACCGCGTAAGGTATATTGCAAGCCGTTTCTATTCGAAGGAATATCATTCACAGGATTATGCTATTATGCCTGTCAGTCTCCAATTTTTCACGATCGCTTCGTTCCCCGTTTACCGTGATTCCACGGCCCACCTGAATCGGCGAGAAGAAACAAGTCGGAGAGACACGGACAGCGACGGTGGGATAGACTTCCTCTTCGCCGTCTCTCGGTAGTTCGGTTTTAAAAAGTTTCCGCCGCGGGGGACGATTCCACGTGAAAGATTACAATTTCCACGGTAATCATCGCCGACGAGTCCCCCGGCGCTAATACGGCGACAATACAGATGTTTTCGCGTCTAAGCGGCGTGCTAAGTGGATGTCTTTCCCGTCCTCCCCCCCGCCACGACCATTTCCCACTGTCGAAAATTCGTGAGCCCGACCTAGGGGGTGCTAAGTTGTTGTACCTGACCGGCTCGAAAGTGAACGTTTCACCTACTCGTTACTTTAGCTTACACTTGACCGGACGCCTTCTTGCCTCTCAGGTGGGGAAATAATCGACCGGAGAGAAAAAGCAGCCAGCAAAAGCCAACGGAAATTGAGCCTTCCGAATTATCCGGCTGCCTCGAAGCCGTTCCGTTCTTGCCTTCTCGCTCTCGTCTCGTTTGCCTGCCTCTGCGCTTTCCACAGTGCTGTTCCTCTCGTTCTTTCTTACCCGTCGCCCATAGGGAATCTTCCGGTTAGCGTCTCGTGCAAGAACTTTCGGGGGATCCGTGGTGATCTTGCCGCCGGGCTTAAAGGAACCACGTGAAAAACTGAAGGGCGGAGCGATTATCCGTAGCCGCGTTGGAACTTCCATCGGATGCACGCAGATAGATTTCAAAGATCGTGATGGGTTCAAAGGGTGAACGATATTGGGAAGGATCGTTAGACAGCTAGTGGTGAGTAATAGCATTTGTTCGTCCCGATCCGCTGTGCGAATGGCTATTTCACGTTTCACGGAGATAATTTCGTTGCCGGGATTTATCTCACAGCGGACGCAAGTGGCACTTATTTGACGGGACAAATTGTTGTTTACGTTTTTACGTTGCAGCTGTACGTTCGACGGCGTTGTATGGGAAGTCGCGTTAGATGTTTCGGGCAGGGGAAGCTTGCAAGTTGATGTACCATAATTGTAACCGAAAAGTGAAGAGATTGGGAACGATTTAATCATCGATACAGGGGGCCGAATGTTTTACTATTTATTTGTAAACTGTTTTATCTGGAATTATTGTACGTACTTTTTTCAAGTAGACAGACTTTCTGTGGAAAGCGGAGTTCGTTAAAAATCTCGGCTGCAAAAGTGTTCATTCGTGAACAGATAAACGTTTGGTTCTTGACGCGGACTTAATTAGAGAACAGGCAGGTGACACAGGTAGTTCGAATGCATTGAGTACTATTATTAGTACAGGCATAATATGCGGACGAATTAATATTGGAGATTGCTGAAACAAATGTTATTGTTTGTTTCGAATACAATTTTGTAACCATCTCACGAACAAAATTTACATGTACATCAAAATTCGTACACCCTGCAGCATTGCAGCATATTTATTATACATTTTTGATGCCAAATCGTTCACTTCAAGAGATACTTATTTCGTTGGTCAGCGATAAGCTGTTATATTAAAAAGATGTCAAACGAAGCAGCAATAAAATGAACGAACATTCACGGAGCCGGTGAAAGAAATTCATAAAATGTGAGAGCATTAGCGTGCCGGTGCAAATATTTTTTAGATGCCACGATCGCACCACGTTTCCTCGAAGGTACCTGTTCGCGGCATCCACCGGGAGGGGCCGTGCTTCTCTTAACGTATAGCGCAAATATTGTTTCACCCCTGAAAATCGTATACTCGCGGGCCTCCAACAGATTCCACGCCACAGTCAAAGACGCCGAATCTTGTGGAAAAAAGAAAATGATAATCCAACCGAGGAAGTCCACGTAGATTTCCACGCGGATTAGCTCACAATCAGTTGGTTACAGGATGTAAATATTTGCTTGCCCTAAGTCAAGGCAGGCAGATTGTTCGAGAGGGACGCTTATAAAATTAAAATAACCGCCGATTCGGAAAATAATGAATAGCTCATTAACAAGTAATCGTATTACCTTCGAAGAACGAGATTGGACGTTTACGTTTTGTAAACAAATATTATTCGAATAATATTCCACAAGTAATACAAGTTTTTTCTTTCACAAGTATTAGCTTCAAAATAAAGAATTGCGCGTCGTTAATTAAGAATGAGTCGAATCCATCGTTCGACCAATTTTCGCAGCGATCTCCTTTCGGTTTCGCGAAACATTAACCCGCAAGACATCTTCGTACAATTATTCTACGTCCCGGCTTGAGAATTCTTGATCCGTCCTCGACACGCAGTTCCTTTGGTTCCTTCATTGATCTCGTGCATCGCGACATCCCGAACCCGTTCTTTCCTTCCGCTCGTTTCAACCGTTCGCGAACAACCGCATCGTTCCATCCACGCATTCGAGCTTTCGTTCCAACTTCATCGGAAGCCGTCCACTCGCATTGATGCAGACGCGAAACAGTTAATCTACGACCAGTCCCGTTGCTTCAAACTCGCCCCCCAGAAAGATCGCGTCATCCACGGAATAGTCAAACGACACCCACCCTGTCACCTACCCCCGCGACGAATCATCTCGACGCGTCGACGGGAAAAGAATTCTTCGCCGACCCTTCGCCGCCCCCCGCGCCGACGAAACAAACCTCCCCCCTGCCCACAGGCTGCCTCATCCTCGTTTTCGCGCTCCATAATTGTTTACCCGGGCCCGCGGCCAGCCGGGTGACGCGCGGCGATCACGAATTTATTGGCTCGTACGTTAATTACTTTAATTATTACACTGCCGTCAAAGGCTGATCGGAATACAAAGGAAGTTTATTCGACGCGGCACTATGTTTCCATCGCCCCGAGTCACTGATCGCCAATTAATTTTCCATAATTGGACGGGCATCGCGGCACGGTGCACGCCTTGACGCTCGTGGCGTGCACGCGTGCGCCCGACACGAAGCCTGCACCACGCGCACTAACACGCGGCCGCTTAAAATGCATCGGTAACGGGCCGGCGGCCACGTCGCCGTATTTTCACCGCGGAACCAATTAACAGTTTTCACCTATTCCTTTTTACTAGCTCGGCTGAACGAGATGGGCGGCGAGGGTGTGGGACGCGGGGCGGAGTGGTTGGGGGTGGAAAAAAATGCGAAGCGGCGCGGCGTGTGTCCGTGCCGGGCGAAATAGAAGGAACAACGAAATAGCCGGCCGTAGGAACAGGCGGAAAGGGGTTGGAGATGGGGGAGCGGAGTGGTTGGTGGAAGAAAAACGGATGGAAAAAAAGCGTTGCCGCGATGGCCTTGTAGCGGCGGAAAAATCAACTTCGATTTTGTCGAATGCGCCGGGTGGTTTCCGTTCGTCGCTGGGACTGGAGCGAGATCGGGAACGATGATTTTTCGCTCGGATCGATTGTTGAAAAAAGCGAAGGAGGAATCGAGAACGGGTGGACGTACGCGTCGATATCGCTTGGTGGATAGATCGAGGAGAGAATATGATTAATGCTATGGATCTTCGGATACGAAGACACGACGGTGGAAAATAGTTTATCGGGGAAATTGAAATGTTCAGTTAGTGCGGGAGTAGCTACTAGTCATCGTTTTGGTGATGTCATTTGATGGTGATTAAATGGGGTTTCTAATCGTGGAAATCAGACAATTTATTCTCGAATAGACACTCTTCGATGGAATTCGTTTTACTGATTTTTCAGCGAATAATATAGTAATCGATGAGCTGTACACTCTGTACGCGGGTACATCCGCAGAGAGATGTAAAGAGAACATCGTTTCTTGCATTGATATCGCTGCAATTTGGTCTCACTTCGTCGCAATGTTAAACGCCACGAGAAACTTTCAGTCAAGATTGTAGTTTCCTTGGTAACTGAGAAGTTTATTGGTGCGCGTTCTTTTCAATGGCAGACGCGCGGATACTTTTTCTCGCTGTGACAAGAAATGAAAGAAAACACGTCTCAGACGCATTCCCCTTCGAAAAGTCTTCAGCCCGTTTTTCTACGCTAAAGGTCTGCGTGTTCTTTTTCGCCACTCGCAGATCCGCGATGATAGTTTGAAAAATCGATTCGAACCTCGTGGCGACGGTGGCGGGGCTTTTAAAGCTGTTTCGGTGCGGATTTCGTTAAGTGATATCAATAACCCGATGGGACAACAAGACGGGGCCCTTCAGGATTCGGTGGAGGATAAACGAAGGGCCAGCAATCCCGGCGGATGTTATCTAATCCCAGCCGATTTGTTGATTCTACGACTTGTGCTTGGCAAAGTGCAATGTGCTTTCCATGTAGTGCTGGATTACCTATATTTTTTACAGCTCTAAAGGCCCTCACGGAAACTTAGCGTTGACGCTGGTAGAGGCAACATTTTTCGCGATGCCTATTTCAGCTTGCAAAGCTCCTTCCCTTCCATCGCGACGCTGCTACTTAATCACGTTCGCGTTACAAAAATTGACGTCATTAACGAACGAAATTAGTCACATCCTATTAATAGCTTCTTGCGACGCTTTATAGTTACCAATAAATTTGAACTATCGCGTTTCGCGAAATATTCAATACCTTAGAATACTCAACTTTGCCTCGTTATTTTCCTCCCGACTGTGCACTCGATTCATCGCATTTGATCAATTCGGTATTTCAAATATCCTCCCGGTAACAAATTCTTTGACCGGCGCGGGTGTTCATTTGCAAACGCAGCAACGAAGAGAACAAAAATTCGGCCAACGGCACAGAAATAATCCTTCCCTTCTGTAAAAGAGCAACGTCGATATACGAGGGCCGCGGTTCCTTCTATTGCCCAGCAGCGAATGGGTAATCTACGTTCGCGTTGCCCCGGGAGTATCGAAAGAAAAGGGAGAAGAAAAAACGAAAGGATTTTCTCGGCGACCGTTATTATTCTGTCGGCAAAAAGCAATGCGCGATATCGCGTTATCGGGTCGAAATATGCTCGGGAGCACGCGATCCCCGAGCGAAAAGCAAAGACACGAGTCGTCGTTTGCCCCGCGGTGCCACTCCCGTAACGCAGATTATTCTATTACACGTTACATAAACAGAGAACGATGGGAATAGAATGGAAGAGAGGGAGATAGAGGGAAACAGAAACAGAAATGTGGCGGAGCGGTCTCAACGTTTTCCACGTCTCGGTACCACGACGCTGTTTGGTCTGAAAATACGTTATTGTTTCACTGCGATAAAAAATTCAACGTTTGGATAATTACATCAGAGCTGATCGATCCGGCCGGCCCCCGGCGGATTTCCACTGAGTTACTGACTTACTTTGCCTACCCTTTACCAACCACCGGGGGCGGAGATGTTTTCGTGAACGATGTAATAAAACGCGTTTTTCCAGAGAGAACTCGATTAAACGAACGATCGTTCACTTCTGATATCGATCGAGTACTCTTCCCATTAATCGCACGATTTATTGTTATCACAATAATCGTAGTGACAGGATGCGAGCGTTAAAAATGCAGGGGGAATGTATAAACTAAACGGAGTACATTTATTATTGAAAACTTGTATATATATATTTTATTTTATTTTCCATAATGGCGAAATGTGTGGAATATGAAATTGGATTATGATATACAAAATTGTTTCGGTATGTACATAGAAGTTGTGTTGTTTAAATTGTTCGACGGAAACAAGGGTTTGCAGAATTTGTCGCGTCCTTGTTATACCGAATTAAATAAACTTTGATTTGCTGTATTTCTTTGGCAAATAGTCGGACCACTTATACTTGCGTGGAAAACAAGTAAGATAAAAAAAGATATTTACTGGAACGACATATTCGCGACGTGATGGGATTTGCGTCCCGTCTCTTTTCCTTTTTTTCGTCAGACTTCAATAACATTCGTAATTCAGGCCGACCCATTATACACTCTATTCTCGACCGTCCCCACGAAACGCGGAGTAACAATACGCTAATTCGCTTTTATTCAAATAACATGAAATCGAACGACAAATTTCGCAATCGTTAACCGACGAATTCGATCATCCAATAATTTTCGTTCACCAAACTACGGTATGGATTCCTGCTATTTCTTCTTTCTCTCATTTAGAGAGCGATCTTAACTCTCCTAAGTAGCTTGAACTCTCCTAAGCGCACGTGTTACGTCGTTGCACGTACCAAAGCGTACGTTCCCTTGCCTCTCAATGCCGATTCCTCCTGCACGGCCGAGGGCACGCGTAAAACGAAAATCACGCTCACCTGCGCCGGCGCACGCTAGAAACGAAAATTCGTCTATCCCCGCGGATTTCCAAAAGGGACAGATAGATTCGGCAAAGAACGAATCGGTTTTCGATAGAACCACCCGTGCGTGGCAGCTGCGATCCTTTTTCTCCCGAATCCTCCTTTCCACATTTCTCCTACTGCATCTTTCGCCCCCTCTCGCTCGTTCCCTCTGGAGCCTCGTGTTTTCCTCGGCTGCATAATCCCACCGCACAAGGGAAACGGAGACGGGACCATGGGGAATCGACAGCTCCGACGAGGACGACAGACGGAACAGAGGAACGAAGGAGAAAAGGCGACGCGGTACACTCGAAGCAACGTAGGAGAACAGAGAAGGACAGACGTACCGTCGCGGAGGAGGGTGAAAAAGTTGGAGAACGAAGACGAAGAGAAACGACGACCCCGCTGTTTGCCTTTTATTAAACTCTTGTTAAACGCCGCCTTTCTTCGCACACACAATTGAATCGGCAAAACAGCGAAGATAATGCCCCAACCGAGATGTACACGGCCGAGGGGGGCTGGTTCTCCGTAGAAGACTTACCGCAAACACCAGCTCCTTGTACACCCTGAAATGGACACCGTGTAATCCCGTTCTTTATATACGGCACTGCCGCATTGACCGGCTCCTCCGGGCATGCACATCGGCCACTACCGGCTAATAAATGCCGCCGTTTGTGCGTCTTTCATCGTGAAAAAGATCCGGGAAACGATTCTTGAACGACCGTGAAAATCGCACGGCCCACCCTCTTCCTGCCGGCACCGTAGGACGTCTAATGAAAATATTTGGATATTTCGATGGGAGATTGGCGTGGGCCACGTTTCAAAGCGTGCCATTGTACGGTGAAAAACATGGTGAAACTTTTCTGTGCTCTGCCCACGGAAATCGACTGTGAAGTATACAAGTGGTTTTCGAGGCTTTTCACGACTCGGTATGGGTCTCTGCAAACGCCATGCGACTCACAATGCGTGGCGAACGCGAACGGCCGGTAGTTTGAATGAGCCGTATAAGATACACCAGATACATTGTATCTTTTAAGTGGTTAGTTGTGGCGAGAAATTTGTGCGTGAACTTTGTGAATCGATGTGCTTGGAGGGTATATTACAATTTTCTTTTTTCGTGGAAATTATAACTAGAGCCGGGAGCATCGATTTATTCGAAGCTACGATGCAATGTATTTGGCAAACTGATTCTAATAGACAATTGACGTTGGTCGGAACGTAGATGTACCAAATTGTCGGTGAGAAAGAAAAAGAGAAATGAAAATCTACGACTGATGTCAAAGGAAAGTATTTGAGAAATGTATTTACAGGTAATTGGGTGTCGTAGGGTTATTTCAGTGTTTGAAAAACGTTCGAACTCATTCATAAAATAATTATTCTTGTCATTGTCATCTATTATTCCCTTGTTGAATCAAACAATAGTTACACTCCGAAGATGTTAACCATTAATACTCCGCTACGTATATAAATCACAGAAGAAAATTGCTTTGTTCAAATGTAACCACGCGTACAAAGAAAACAGAACAGTGAAAAGATATAAAAGAGAGGGAGTAACGTCACAGTAAGCAGCACACATCATCGATGTTTTTCTCTATTATCGTATCGATGGCACGATTATTACCGTGCTCAGCGCACGTATCCAATCTCTCGCGATAGTTGATACAATTGTCCCTATCAGCAACCCTTTCGTTTCGTTAAATCAGTCTGCCCTTTCACCGGCGATGCTCTTCATTCCGTCGTCTTCAACTGCGCCACGATAAGGCGCTCGGGGAAATCAAAGGTTACAGGGGGGAGAAAGAAGCAACAACAAATGTATCTGACTCGAGATACCGTCGAATGTGGGTCGCGAAAGAATTCATCACGCCGACGATATTTGTGAAACTTCGCAAACGAATCTCCCGATGTGAACTATTAAAATTGTTTCCTGAAAATTAGTTACGGTTCGGCCAATTTCTCGTTGCGATATTACAATTTCAACGCGCGAAGGTAGGGCTGAGGGGGGCAGCGGCCCGGGAATCAAATGGAAAGAAGAACAAAAATGTATATAGTTGTGCACAGTTTATAAACGATGTTTATTTCAGCAATTTTGCTTCCGTTCCGTTTCATATAGGTATATCTTCTTTTTTCTTTTGTTTCATTCTCGTTTACAAACCATGGGCGCAGTCTGCATTCGGCTTGATTGAAAAGTCTTGCGCGTTCTCTGCGCGAGCGTGCACCCAACGCGTATACATGTACATATGCAAATTTATTTGTAACCTTTCATCTTATTTGTATAATATAAACACGTAACGCGGATTTGCATGATTTCTGTTTTCCCCGATTTTTCGACACTTTCGGCATCATTCATTCTGTAGGATCCCGTTTGTAAAGGCATACTTTAGGACTCATAAGTGCGTACATACATAAACATACGCATATAAATCAGCATGTTGCTCCTTCGATACATCTACATTATATGTGTGTACGCGTGCATCTTATATACTTTCAAGGAGATATGACAATTGGACATCGGTTCTTCTTCCTCCATTTAACGAGGCTGCAAAGTTGCTACTTACTTTCTTCCTTCTTATCGCTAATTTCCTTATCTTGCATTTCTTTTCCATCTTTCCTTTGGAAGCGTTTCAAGACTCGCCTTTATCGGCCAGCAACTGTAATAATTGACTAATACATTCTAGCACGAGGATATGTTAATTGGAATAGACAGAGAGATAATGGAGGGCAGAACCTTTTCACAGGTCAAACTACGGGCGTACATCTACGTTTTACGTAAGAGAAATCGAATTTTGAAACACCATCTTCTTACAATATACTGGGACGCTGCGACATATTGGAAATATAAAAAAGAAAGATTAAGAAAAATTAACCGATTGGGTTGTCCAATAAATTCGTCGTATTTTTAGTTCCTCCTTCATTGTTTTTTTACATCAGATATTCGGTCAAGTACCTGATTATCAGCTTCAAGGTTTACAATGTTTCAAACGTTGAAAGATACCTGTTTCTTGATATCTTTCTTTCAAATATTTCGCCTCATTAAATATTTTACAACAAATACTTCATAAGCGAATCGATATTGAAATAAATTCATCGCGGATCAAAAAGCGCACGAATTTATTGGGCAACACAACAATCGCAGGATTGGGCATTACACGAATAACGAGAAATATGCATACAATTATAATGCATACGCATTTCCTTCACGACATCGAAAAGAAAGAGATGAAACAGAAGTAGCGTAAACAGCTCCAATCACTTCGACCTGATTTTTTTTTTATTTCAACGCGCCAACGTAATTTATGGAGATTTTTATTTTGTACATATACAATTCTGTAATCGTAAATGAAATAGTAGATATAGAGATTCAGGACAGGAACGGGTCACTAAGTAACTCGAATAATTTTCACTTCATATCTACGTCAAACGGTTTCTCAACAAAAATCTTTCACCGCGCATTTCTCCTCATTCTCCATTCTCCTTCACTGAATGTTACAAATTCTACATATAAAAATACACTCACAATGTACGTAATAAACTCTCGTTTGGATACAACTTTCTCCACTTTTTTTCTTCCTTAAGTAAATGTGTTCGGGTATGTGTACATGACATCCTCATTTGATAGAAAAAATATACACGTGAGATCTCAAGTGAGATTCATCGGCCTGACAATAAAACTGGAAAGAAATGTAATGAGAATACATATATGTGTATATATATATATATATATATATATATATATATAAACGTATGAAGACGCTGGAAACTAGATCTTCATCTAGAATCTCTCAAAAACATTTTCACCGCCATGGTCAACATCTTCTTATTCGATTCTAACGTGATTCTATGTGTATGCATTTAGTGGAGTTGATGTTAAATGTTTATTTTAATTTTGTACCGTTTACCGTGTATTGGGTCCTCCGAGGATCTAAATTGGCACTGCATTTCAGAGATCTGTCAAGTCACACAGCAATAGAAAAAACGGGGGGAAAAAATAAACTATGTAGAATCGACCATTAATCGAACTAAAGAATTCCTTAACAATCAAATGTGTGTTAAGTGTCTGTTCTAGCTTACGTGTATACGCATAGGTGTATATACTCTCGACTCGCCTTTCCTATATCTATAATATTTCATAATTAAACTTTGGTTGTTTATGCAAATATTATTTCCGCAGGAAGTAGATGAAAAGTAAAACCCTGATTAGGAAATTGTGAAAGTATATCTCATACTCTATGACTCTATGACATAGAGTGCATTCGATGCATATATACCTTTCACCTTATTAATTAATTTAATTCCTAGACGACAGTATTAAAAGAAACTATTGCGACATTATTCTAACTTAAATCACAATAAATAAAATGAGAAAAAGCACATGTAACGTATTTCCTACATGTAACCACTGTGTATTGTTTAATGTATTTTGCATACTTCGTTATATCATATCTGCATAAACGTCCGCACTCTGTACGTAATACAAATGTGACAACTTGTAAACTGTATTCGTGCTCTTATAAAAAAAAAAAAAATAAGTATCTGAAAGAAAACAAGAAGAAAAAATGAGAAACAACTTTTATAAAGTAAAAAAAAACAGACGTTTTTATGTTTCCATTTTAACGAGAATCCTCCTCGCAATCTTGAGGGACCTGTTTTCGTACAATTTCGAGCATGTACAAAAAAGGAAGGAACAAAAAAATACGCTCGTATACGAACAATGAAATTCGTCGAATATGTTCCGGCTTAAACGCACAACATCCAACAGATCGAATTAATTGCCACGGAAGCAAAACTGAAACAGATGCAATCACTTTTTCAGCGATCTACAAACTCGAATACAATCGTTTCAGTCTTATCCGCAAATATGCCGACGTGTAATAGAGCCATTCGTCCGTTACGATTATTTATTTCGCATCTCGGAAATTGGTAACAAGTATATTATATTAGCTTAATAGAAACACTCGTTAGATAAGTTACTGCGATAATATATAATAATGTATCGAATATTTTTGAGTTATTTTTTTTTCTTTTTTTTTTCTTGAGCGACGCGAACCTAAGAACTATACATAGCTATATAAGTACTTATTTATACGGCCTCCGATAAAACAAGTTTTACCGAAATGCCGTTAAGCCTCATTACATTGTAAAATGTAAGAACTATAATATAAGCCGCTCATAAGTTGAATTAACATCGTAAAATGTAATGTTAAAGTAATAGACTTGCGGATTCTTCTTTCTTCTTTGATTCCCCTTAACATACGTACACAGAGAAAAATCGTAGTACATATTTTCCGAACAGATCAAACTGCTCATACAATAATCACCTCGATTCGACCAAAATGGGTATTCCAATAATGAGCAGTAAAAATTAATTCACTTTACTTGCAGGAAGTTAAGTAGCAATCACACGATGCGGTTACTAAGACGGGGAGAATTAGAAAAACTGAAACTAATCGTTGTGACTTATGAGCGGCACACGCGAAGTACGCTAAATTACTTAAAACAAAAGGAGAAAAAAAGAAAGAACATGTATACGTATATACTCATACTTTATGCTCGAAACGGAGCTTTCGCAACCGCATGCGTACGTACGTTCGCCGTTTCTTATTATTTCCCTGCGATTTTCGCGTGAATTCGTTATGTATTCACTTTCGGGCCAAATCGACCGTCCGAAAAAGAGATACGAGATCTATTGACCGTCGAAAACCGTCGATAAAAATAGATTTTTCGATTTCACATAAAACAGATCAGTTCTTCCGTTTGGCTACATTAAACATGTATATGTGTGCAATAATTTACTGTCATTTGCGCGATACACATCCGTACGATCGTTACACTTGCACACGAAGATCGGTATATACGATTATCGAATGTGAACGGAACTCTCGACTCTCGTGAGTCGAGCGTGACTTATAACGACACACACGAAGACAGTGGTAATCACTAATTACGCGTCGTCGAACAGTACACTTTTGTACGAGGATCTGTTTGTTTCCGGTTTCAAGATTCCTTTCTTTTCTTCCCCAATCATTTCTCAAACGCTTTCTCGGTCTTACACTACGAGTACATCATATGCCCGCGACGTGCAAATGCTTGCTGCCGGGGGCACAGTCGATATAATAACGTGAGATTGTCACACGCAGCGTGACCTAGGATTCTAACGCCGTGTTCGATGGCGTGTAGGACATTTCCATGGTGATGCCGGCGCTATTCCGACGAAATCTGGATGGAATCTCGGTGCTGTTCCGCGGCTTGCGTCTGCTCAGGTGCCTCTCGACCCACTTCAGCATCGTCAGCACCGAATCTGTGCTCGGCAAACGTCTCTCCGCTGATGTACGGATTATGTGCGACGACGCTACGCGGAAGGTAGCTGCCATACCTTTCAGCGCCTGAATGAAACACGCGATTTTAATAGAGACCTGTTTTCATCAGAAAATGGCAACCAAGATCGAAGGAAAAATGAACTCGATCGACTGGCGTTACACCGTCGACAACTTCCGACTGATATTAACACTCTATTGGACCGTTCGGGAAAATTCGTTGCGTGTTCACGTGAAGCGTTAATTATTAACGATTTGCGACGATCGCTATTGACTCTTTAACGATACGTCACGGAAATCCTGCATGTACTATCGTAATTCCGAACCGTTAACACCAAATCTTTCGGGAGTGCTAAAAAGCTGCAACGAGAAAAAGAATTCGCTGAGGAACAAGAGAAATGAATGGTGTTCCCTCAAGGAGCCACGATTGAAAGTCGTCGACGTCCGTTCTTCCTTCTATACCCGCTCCGCATTTACGAATCGGACGATCGCCAAACGATTCATACCTTCATCGCATCTTCGTCCGTAACGTCATCACCGGCATAAATAATCCTGATACGTTCGCTCCAATCCAAACCGAACGCCGTACGGAGAATGTAAATGGAAGCACGACCCTTGTTCCATTCGACGGGTGGTTTCGCCTCGATGGCACAATGCGCCGGGCACGGTTTGAAACCGGCGTGTTCGATAATTTTCTTCGCTTGCTCGACCATTTCGGAACGGCGTTCCAGCGGTGTTTCGCGATAATGGAACGTCAATAGAGCCCCCTTGTTCTCCACCCAGGCGCCGTCCCTGCAAAGCTGTGCACGACGCGTTGAGTAAGTCAATTATTGCGCACAGATCAGACACGGACGACTCCGTACGAATATAATTAATTAACTATAAATATAAGTGTCCAACGCTGTTGCGATTATCGTCGATGATTTTTTTTTTTTTAGGATCAAAGGTAGAGCTTGGCATCTTTTTCTTTTCGTTCTTATGTTTCGCTGAGATGTTGTTCAACAGAAATATCGATGTTTGGAACTATCAGGGACAGCAGTTGCGGCGCACATTTCTTGTTTCGAAATACGGATTCTAATTTAATTGTTCAGTTAGCCAAACTCACCGCCAAATGTCTCTCGGCTGTTCGATATTTAGTACGCCTCTCAATTCTCCTTCGCGTTACTTTTCGTGCAGTAAAATTATACAGATAGAAAGCTCGCAAATAATAACGTAATTTAAAATACATTTCCTCAATGTCTGCCGTACTATTGTACACCAACGTCACCTTTACTGGCGACGTTCTAGTATTACAACGTATAAGCTTGCCCGATAAATAAATCTTCCTTAATAAAAACAAAATTATCGCAAAACCACTCACTTGATCTTGCAACGTTTGCATCAGGTTCGCCACCTTGCCCTCCAGTTCGGCCGGCATTGGATGCACGAACTTGCTGCCGTCAGGGTGTAGAATCTCCAATCCGTGATTACCGGCGTACGTGATGCCCTCGATCCCGACCATGGACTTCACGTTGTTCACGTTTCTACCCGATATGATCGCTATGTACACGTCAGACATATTCGACAACCTTTGCAAAACGTTCTTCGTTTCCAGAGGCAAAATGGCCAGGTCTGGATGAGTCGCGATGGGAGCCAATGTACCATCGTAATCCAGCAACAACGCCAGCTTATGGTTGTCGCCGATATACCTAGGGGACATGTGTTATCACTGGAACGTTACCCGGCTTTCAACATGAGTCAGGTCGCAATCGCAACGCGCGGGCCCGCCCGTCCTCCACAAGCAGTTTCTCGCTGTTTCAGAGCATCCTTAAATACGGTGCCAAACGTGACACGCGCGGCAATAATCCCCAGAATCGAGCAAAATTTCACCCAGGAATGTTTTCATACGTGTTCGGGACGTATCGGATAAATAAGGTTCGTTTCTCATTTGCGATGGCGCGGTATTGTTACGGGAATGACCCGTGGATGGGAATTGTGTGATGGAGACGGGGATGTAATAGACAGGACTCGAAGGATTGTTAATTGGCGCAGACCGCCGAGCTGAATCGGACTTTCAACGACTGGAATGTTAGATTTACGTTCTCGTCACCGATACTGTCACTGATGCTGGCAAACGCATCAGGAAGTATTATCCCATACGGTGCGATGTACCCAAACTCATGCTTAGTTTAATAAACTGTTTGTGTTCGTCCTTTAATCTACGTTGGAAGAAGAAGCAAGTTCTCTTTGGATTTGTTTTAAATCTCCGTAAGGTACCGAATGTACTGTGTGCAAGCATTCCCGTCGGTACTTTCGTCGATGTACGTAGTAAATTGAATTGTTTCGAAACGGAATCTACAATTTATCCAGTAAGATATAAAATTCAAGACTATTGATACCAGTATAATATTTGCATTCTCAAACAAATTCTGATTTTACTTCGACATCCCCCGGACGTGCGGTATTTATATTTTCTTTATTGTACGCGAATTTTATTGCTTCATTTATATCCTTGATTAGTAAATAATTAGTAAGTTATCGAAGATTAGTAACGCGTAAGGAACTCAATAGTAATTGTACGCTCTCGAAACGAGACATAATACGTTGCTCGCGGCATATAACTCGCAGTGCGATTAATTTGTAATTACTCGTGGACAGATTCCCATACATAGTGTTAAAAATTTCACGCCGCCAATGTGTATCACTCACATTGAAAATTAGTTCCCGAGTAAGCGCATGCTCTGGTCGGGCCCAGCCATGCACGTCTTCGAACTCCAAAAATACCTACTTGCTTAAATAGTCATCGAAATCGTCCATGGTTACCGGTTGCATCGTCGTAGCGCCCACAGAGTCGTGTTCCTCGAGTGATCCCATTACTTGCAGGAAAGATTTCATCCAGTAATTGACATCGTAGATCCTTTCGCGTCGTCTTAAGTGGTTCATTCTCAGCGTGCGTTCATCTTCAGGCATAGTGAGGGCTCTGTAATGTTCAATTGCGACCGTTACCGTCCGATTTTCCATTTAATTACCGATACTTCTGTCAGGTTCGCACAGTTGAAACCGACCCGTAGCCGATTTCAAGCAAACATTTTAACGTTAACGCGAGCATAGCGCGGAAGTAATTAATCGTTGAAGAAAATTAGGCACAACTTTTCATGCTACCAGAAAATAAATTTTGCATTAACGATGGCCAATCTCGTGTTTTATCGCCGTTAAATAAAAATGTATTTATTTGTATGCAAAATCGTTTGATTTCTTGTTTGACACGTCCGATCTACACAAGGCCCGCAGTTTCAACTGCAACCATTGTGTATCACGGTTGCATTCTGCAAGTACCTATGAATAACTTCTGCAGCTTCGTCTATTTCGTAAGGATTGCAGATCAATGCTTCGTGCATCATTTCTCCGGCCCCAGCAAATGGGGAAACAATCAACACGCCGGGCGGTGTGTTAATCTGACAGGCGACGAACTCCTTGGCGACCAGGTTCATTCCGTCCCTTAGAGGTGTAACGAGCGCGACTGCGGCGTCCCTGTAAAACGCTGCCAGCTCGTCCTGGCTCACGCAGCCGTAAATGTAACGAATGGGGGACCAATTTGGCGTCGTGAATCGTCCATTTATGCGGCCAATAAGTTGATCCATTTCCAATTTCAGATCTTGGTACTCGCGCACATCGGTTCGCGATGGCACAGCGATTTGAAGCATGGTGACCTGAATAGAACGATCCTCGATTAACGATTAACAGCAAGCTGATATTATCTCATTTCGACCCATGTGTATGCACATCCTATTAAACGGTGCCTCGTTAACCCATTCGAGGCTTGAATTATGTTGCTGTTATCTTTCTTATCGCAAGTATTATTCAAGATATTTCGAAAGGGTTCAAATAGGACGTGTACCGGCAACGAATGTTTTTCATAGACATTTGATCATAAATCGTGGCACGTCGGGCGATAAATCGTTTAATTCTGTCGGGGATCTTAAGGATGGGCATTAAAACGATTTCCTAACATATTCTATAGAAGGCTGAGACAAATTGGTACTTGCAAGGTTTCAACTATGAAAGTCTAATCGAGTCATTCTTTTAAAAAAATGCGAATGCAACGAAGTAAGGAAATAAGAGATAAGAAACAGTTCGAGGGGAGGTACAAAATCGTGTGAAAGAATAAAACAGATGGTACCAATAGGTTTTGTGGTAATTTGCGATCAGTCATTTTTTCATCCGTTTGCCTTTGGTTAGTGCATCGATTATAGAATTGATGGCCGAATCTATATCCAACTGATAAAGAAAATCGTAGTATCGTCGATACCCGATATTCAGAAACAGCAGACAAATTCCAAGCGAACAAATTGCTTAATGCTATACAGTTATTTATTGAAAGAGATTCTCCGTACGACCTGGTTAAACATTAATTGCGAAATATAGATATGTCAATTACCTGTTCACGATGCTCCGGGTGCTTTTCCAGTAGCATCTCGAAAGCTTTCAGTCTGTGAACCAAGCCTTTCGTGTAATCGAGGCGATCAACGCCCAACACGATTTTCTGATTAGTCAACATGACTTTGTTGGCAGTCTCGGCAAGCGAAACGAATCTGTCGAACGGAATGCCAATGGGAAGTGGTCTCACACGTACAGTTCTTCCACCGTGCTCGACCAACAGATTCTTACGATCGACTCTGCAGCCAAGACTCCTTTGACAACAGTCGACAAAGTTCAGGCAATAGTCCTGAATGTGAAATCCAACCATGTCGCAACCTATCACAATTTTACTTCTATTAGATATCGGATCGCTCTGGGCGACAGAACTTCAAGTGCCTAAACAGAATTTTTAATTCTGTTGATCGAACTTTGCTCAATATTTGAATGCGCTGGCGATAATTAAGTACGAACTTTTATCGATTATCTCTTTTAATTACGGAAAATAAGGTTCGAAATTTTAGTGAATGTTCGAACATTCGACACTGACGATAACGAAAGTACTTCCATTAGTAATTTACAGAGGATAGGAACTCCATATGTTTTAACAAGTATTCACCATCTCTCCGATCAGAATTCGAAGCATATAGAACACTATTCAACAAAGTAAAATAAATGTACCACAGAAGAATTGGTAATTTGTTTGTACCAGAATGTATAATTCTCTCGAAGTCCCATTGAATTGCGTACGTAGAGCAGGAATTAAGCAATGTGAAAATTTGTAACTCGAAGACACGGCGTGGACAAAAGTAAAACTTACCAAGCATTCCCTGAAGGATTTCATCGGCCCACGGGAACAGTCTGAATATGTCCCATGGTGGGAAGGGGATGTGGAGAAAGAAGCCCAATTTACACTTTAGATTCTTCTCGTCGGCTGCCTGTCTGATCCAGTTCGCAGCTAACATTAGGTGATAATCGTGAATCCAGACCAACGGCGTGCCGTTCGATTGATTTTCTTGTTCCTTATGAATTTGTTCCAATGCTCCAACCTAGATGCCAGTAATGAACAAAACGTTATAAATTATTTTCATCGGAGTCATTTATAATCTTCAATTATAAAGTACTCCAAAACAAAATGAAATGAAATATTCGTGTCTCTCGTTCGAATAAATTAATATATGTATACATGTATTTTAAAATGTTCTCAGATGAAATAATATGGCACATCGTTTAAACAATCATTCAACGTATATCGTATCCAAATAATGTCCAGCCGAGACAAGAAAATATGCAAAAATCTGAAAGGGCCGTGATAACTATTTACTCGATTAAGTAAATCATCTTTCACGCTTCATCAATAGAACTACGAAACTCACCGTTTTCGCTGCGAATTCTTCGTTGACCGCGGAATAAGCACGCCAATGTTCCGCGATAAAGGTTGCTCGGTCTGGCATCGAGTGGAACAATGGCCAAAAGGTTCCATTGCAGCATCCATTGTAGTACGAATCAAATATGGTCGGTTCAACGTGGACTGCCACAACCTGAATAACAAAATATTGCGATCACTTTAATCCGTAAGCGCTATGCGTACAGGTGTGCTTCGCTTATTATCAGTTCGTGTACAGCTAAATATCTTAAAGTAGTATTCGATTCACGATTCAGGAAACACTTTCTCGATTTTTTCCCTTTTACACTTGTTATTTTTGGCGAAAAAAAAATTACGTTCGCCACTTTTCATTTTATTTTCACCGTTCATAGGCACGTTTAATTGATTTATGAGGTTTTATTGTATGAGAACGTCGTACGCGTATTGTCAATAGGCTCAAACGCTGAGACCCCTGCTTATTTTACTTTTGCAACCATAATTATTGCTGATCATAAGACGTATTAAACCCACTTTGCGTGGATCTAAATTAAACGTTAGTAACTCTACTTTGTACGTGATTTTTGGGTTTTATGTTTTTAATTGCTATCGGATGATATAAGGATTGATATAATTAAATACTTTCATCGATGTTATTTCTCACGACGCACACTTATTACGTTCTTGATCGTTCTCATTGTAGATATATTTTCCAAGGAGCTGTTCTTTTCTCAGCTTAATTGTTTATGCAGTTTAACCTGGCAGGTTCTTTCGATATCGAATTGATTTATTCGCCGCCAGTTATCCACTATATCTCTCCTTTATCCTTTATCAAAGGTTATCTTGACATTTCAAGAAGACGTCAAATGTGCTTGGAAGCAACCCAAATACGTAATACATATGGTTATAAATGAAAAAAAAAAAATGCCTCGTGACGTTGTTTCTGATTGAAGAATTGACCTTGCCCTAGAACGTAACAGTACTGCCTATAGACCAGCGATTTCATCGAGTAATCGATTGTCGGGAACTCATCGAAATGTGCGATCAGTTAATATTAATACTTACTACTTCAATATACATACACGTGTTAATTAATAACCAGTTATTTATGTGCGCACAACCGCCCGAGTGAACGTTCATTTTTCGCTCCGAGAATTATGCATTTCTTCTCCCATACTTTTACGAACATAAACATATTTAATAAACATTTATTTTTCTCCCTCAATTTCTCCCGTCTGCGTTTCAGCATAATTACACACTCGCGCATGCATATTTAGTTTCTTGTAAACCGAGATGAAAGGAGCAGCGACAGCAAAGGACGAGACCTCAGCATGCTTCAACGTTGCTTATTTCCGCCTTGGAATAGCATTTTCTCCTCGATACGAGACGCGGATTATGTAAAGCAAAAACCGTCGCGCTATATTTCGCTGGAAAATACCAGTCTCGTTCTAAGAATGAATCAATAATTCATTAAGTTATGAAATTCGTATGCCGCCGGTCGCGCGTCTTGCGAGAGTAATTTATGGGGGATGCTGTGACGTTACCTCTGGCCGACAAATCTGAGAAATCCCATAGGGAACAATGGTTCTCTAGGCTGTGCCGCGAAAAGCAACGACGCGAAGTGTCTCGTCTGAGACGGTGCTTGGGCAAGACTTATGTATTTATAGTTCTGTTATCATTAGTTCTGTGTTTTCATTGTGCTCGCCGCACGGACTGCACTTCCTATTTTTATCGTATCTTAAGTCGCAGATATACGTTCGATTGCCGCAAATAGTCTCGCGTCGATCGGCTGTAGCAAATAACTTGGCAAATGTTAAATCAATGACGATATTACGCTATCGTCTCGTATGCACGCCCGTTGATTTCAATGTCTGCGATTCCAGGAAACGAATAACAATAAGCGACGCGCTCGTGTGCCGCCATGTGCAATTTTCTTTATCAAAATCATTCAATCGAAAACGATCACGCAACGTTTCCTGCACGTGTAACTTGAAATTGTGCCCGAGGATTAATACAGCGATAAAATATAACAACTGAAGACATCAATTTTAAGGCCATTTTATTACGATTTTCGTCTCGTTCTTCTTCAATTATCTATATTGAATAATAGTAGTCAAAAAGTCACGAAAGCTTTCTCTTGCAAGATTAAATAAATATGCCTATGATATTAATAGGCATGTTAACTAAATGGTTCGTTATCAATCGAGACGAAATTAAAACCTGATATTGAAATTATTTTAGGGGGCTAGGCTAGTGAAAGAGAATTTTTTGGTGGCTCTGCAGCCGCATTTTGTCGCACTATAATCCGTGTTAAAAAGAAAACATGAAACAGTTTATTTAGAGCAGGAGAACTCAACTGTTCATGAAGCGGTCTTACGGTGTTAAAAACTAGCATGCTGAACAATAACGTAATTGAACAGAATCATCAATCAAGGAAGTTCGTAAAATTGTCAATAAAATATGTCTATCAATGACTAAACTGAATCCCAGCGTTTTGCAACTATGTTAGAAAGCACGTGAGCGAAACAGAATTTTATCCAGCAATAAGATTCAGTGGTGGCAGCTCTCTGCGTCGATGCTGGAGAATTAACGGACCTATACTACTTGCCAAAAGTTCGGAAGCGCATACTGCTGACTACGTCGTAGGTGATTCTATACTATTTTTTTTTTTTTACATTACTAGCCGGTACTGCATTAATACATATTTTACTTTTATACATTTTACTCCAGATTTGTAAAATTTCTAGTTCGATTTAAATAGTAAAATAGTTTACCATTTATAAAAGTCCACCTTTCCGCGGTTTGTGCTCTGTACTCTGAGAATTCTGTTCCTACTACTTTCGTACGCACTGATATGCGTGAACGTATTAAAATTAGAAATATTGTTTTTCATTCCTTATTACGTATTATTACCATAGCAAAACGATTTACAAACATTTCTACGCATGTCACAAGCAATAAGGAACCATATCACAGCGCACTGGTACGAAAATTTCATCGAATGGCTATCGGTCTTTACGATTCGAATCGGAAGGGGAAAACAAGGCAAGACCCACGCTCGACGAACAACAATCGGAAGTGCATAAAGCCCGGCCTAGAAGCCGATAAAGCATTGTCGGCAACACATGATGCGTAGCGCCGCTTCTTCTTAATTGCTCATTATCCTCCACGACGTTCATTTGTTTGCCAGCGGGGCAGTCTCCTCTATTCCCCGAACGCGTGGAAAAACGACCACCTATCGCCGATTGACGCAAGCGTCCAAGAAATCGCTGCACGAGATAACTATTAAACCCGTGTCGCGCGAGACACTTTGCGTCGACATTTTTTTACAAATTTTTCTAGGCGTCTGGGTTCTATCGTTGCCTGCGGACAACGGCCATGGCCTAGTCGACGAAGAATTATTGTCTCGTTCGTGAACCCCGTCACACTTGATATTGGTCACACGTATCGCGCGAGACGCAATTGGGCGAAACCTGGGCGAAGAGGAACATTGCCGCGTGTAAGATTTTTCAGATGCGTCGTCCCCAGTGGAACGTGGTGCCACAGTGTCTGTTGGTGGATTATCATAGCGAATCATAAGTCACACTAACGCCACATCCTTGACTCCGTTATGAGACACGCGAATGCGCGGATACGGAGTGAAATGTACCGTAACACATATCTGCATCAGACCAAACGCAAACATCTTTAGGGAGGATCTAATGTGTCTTAATTATCGGAAGCCAAAACAAGAGACGCTGCGACGTTGCGGCGATTACGCATCATGTTCGAAGTCATTTGTTTGTTTGTACGTTATTTATAAGTCAGATCAGTAGCGAGAGGTTTCTTTGAAGCGACGTCGTGCGTTTGGTACACATACGTGCATCAGTTAGTTTGGGGCATAGGTAGTTGGCCATAATTCAATACGACACTATATATACGTATTGATGCCACGTATAACACGTATAGGGGATTCGAAGAACAATATTATTAAATATTTGTAACGTGTGTTCTTTAGGTAGTCTTAATTCAAAATCGATGGAGATCAAAAAGTAATAGAATACTGTGCATTAATGCATGAATTTATGAAACTAATTCATAGAGGTCTGTAATGTATTTATCGTTTGGTTGTTTATATACCGATTAAAGTACAGTTGACGTTCGTCTCAATGATTTCTCGATTCATGTCTGCACAAGAAATTTATTGGAATTACGTGCTCAAGGGTAGATTGAAATTCATATATTTTTGTTATTAATTACGAATTTTGTTAAGATTTGGTCCGAATAAACTTTGTACGCGTTATACTCGTTTATCTGAACCCCTCGAACCCACCACGCGATTTCATCCAATTTGTTTTAGCGTCGGTGAGGATACGAACACTTGTGAGACTGACCATACACGTAACATTTTATACACTGTTTAATTACCTGACGATTAGCTTATTTACGAAATAATTCAATCGATAACGAGAGCGCTATTATAGTTACTTAAATTGTACATTAGCCAAAAGTAATTAGTTTTATCATACACTGAAGCAAGAGATTAGACAAAACGCATCTATCTTTCCTGTTTCCAAAGTGGAGTAATAAACATACATAATATCTATACACATGCTATCTATACATATTAAACTTCAATTATATTTTCTATACTTTTATAACAATTTTTCATTTACCTAGTAATTTTTCAATTTTGCTTTCAATACAAAAATTTATTTAGTCCATTCGTGATTAAGTTTCGAAATTGTCACATTCCTCGATGATAAGCTGTTTTCTAAAAAGAACAACGAGCTAGACAAAAAAACTTCAAACCTCCAGGAACACAGAGGGAGCAACTCATACTGTAAGTAAAACAGGACATTTAAAATTAACAATTGCGGATCGTAACCGTATACAATGTAAGGACAAAGCAAAACGCGAAAAGGGTTCGTGTCTATAATTAGTTTTCTCTTCCAATGTGTCAAACAATTCGCAAACGAAACGAATTCAGGTGTCGATGGTTCAGGTGGCAACTGGTCGCTCGCACACCTTTTCAAACACTTTTATGTTGTCGCCTCGCCCGGTTTTGCCGATCGATCACGGCGAATCTGAGTTTCCGTGACCATTCGTTTGCATTCGAATCGACGCTAAAAAGATCACAAGCCGAGCCAACACGACCCGTCGTAATTATTTCGCAATGCAGCGAGGGTTAAACAAACGTGTGAAAGAAAAACAAAAATTACGATTACGTTTCGCCTACGATCGGGTCGTAAACAATTCAAAGGCGCACGGAATGTTAAAAGAAATAATAAAGACTAAAAAGAATGATCGAAAACATTTTAATTACCCGTTATCAGAACTGGATGAGCGAGCTCGACAAAAGAGATGATACACGTATTACGCACACACCCGCAAGAGTTACAATCGAAAGATATAATAAGTAACACGTTTCCCCACTTTGTCCCACTTCTTTTATTAAAAACATGTTGTTAAACGGACCGACTGCCACGTGATCTAGCTTATATTCTCTATCAAACAAGACGATGGTCTTATTTACACGAGATTCGAGCTCGCGGTATTGCTAGGGTAACTGGTGGAGAAATCGAAACGGACATTTGGTTGAAATTAGATGTTTCATGGAATAACCGGGAGCTCGAATTTGGAGTTTGCACGTACTGATGTATGAAAATGGGTTTAAAAATAAAATATCTGTACGAGGTGAAACAATGTCGAAACAATGAAAACTCAAAAGGAGAATTTTTTACCGCACTGTCAATTCTGGAAATATTAGAAATTAATCTTCACTTTGGGTTTTGAAGAAAAACCGTTTTCGTGTAACATAATTTTTCTGTCGTTTGTTTATTTTTCATACTTTTAACGGTCGATGCGAAATTGGAAAATTGAATCGACCAGTAGCAGTGCGTTGCAGCAGTAAAGAAGCGATAAGTTTGGTCCCGGCCATCGAGTTGAAAAGAGCTCATTGGTATTATTGCGAACGGCATTATAACCTGCCTGTATAACGCCGCGCCTTTGTTTCTCTTTAATGTCCATTAATGGTTAATGGGATGTAGTATAACAGGAAAAAGTTGAAGGCGTAAAGCAAACTTTCACGAAACCTTTCCTGTTAGAGTCAGTAATTATTTTCATTGGTTATTAAAGTAACAATTAAATTATAGTTGAAGTTTCTACACCACGCGTAGTGTATTAATTTAATAATAAATATGGGATATCAATGATTCATGTAAAATTTCCTGTTCTTAATCAATTATAATGACAAGCTACCATTACAATAATTAATATGATTATTGATTATATAATGTACTAAAGTAATCAAATGAAATAAAATAAAATTCAGTTTGTTTTCAGCATCGTGTTAATAATGTTGGAAATAATAATTAGAGCTAAACTGTTTTAAAAACTGAAACGTTACTATCTCAATTCTGCGAAACCCATTTATTTTCAGAACGGTCGTCGAAATATCGACAAGTGTCGAACGATACTCTAAAGTAAGTATTGGCAAAAATATGTAAGATTCGGAATTCTCCAACATTTGTTCACCCGGTTCTATGTAATTAGATTACAATATAAATGCAACAGTAAGTTGCTCAATTCATCGCAATATCTTGTCTTTACGAGCATTCATTTATTCGTTTCTAACGGAGTCACATTGATTTTATAGCTCAAAAATATAATTTTTACCCGGAATGCCTTTCGATAAGATGCGATTTGCAAGAAAATAAATAATATCCAATACGAATATATGCGTCGCATGTGTATCATACGAAAGGCTAATTAAGTCCACGGTATATTCGGTAAATTTAAATTAAAAAGTAAACTTGTTACAATTAACGATTCAGTGGAACATTTATTCGGTAACAACAAATGGGCAAAAAATTTTCTAACATCAAACGTCTTCTCTCCAATCAATCTTCTATTAATTGCAGATTCAAATCCACAGATTTCTATATTTCTCCCATTTGAAATATATTTATTACAGTATCCGTGAAATTTATAAATTTAATATACGCGCTGCTTAAGTGGGCGGTGGTATAAAAAGACAGGAATCCAAAATTACTTTCGATTGACTATCCCGAATCTAATCGGGTAAGCGATAAGTCAGACATGTGTCTGAAACTCGGGTTCCGTATTTCCAAGCCCGCCACTAATTGCCACTAAACTTATTTACAATTGCAGTCCATCATTGTAACCCCAACCAAAGCGCAATTACTGAACATTCCATTCCTTCAACCGTACTGCAACAACTTCAATAATTAAACTAAAGTTGCATACTAACATTACTCTAAGTAACCAATTATACGTGATAGCGGATGATGTTTACGCATCCTCCGCGCAGATAAGACGAAACAAGAATCAACCGAATCTTCCTCAAAACCGTTTAAATATTACGAGGCCGCGCTGCCTATCGGGCGTAACGAAAGTTTGTTGCGTCACATCGAAAACGTCTCGTTGTCACTTCGATCCCGCCAAGCTGACTGACAGAGATCATATCGATCGCCGTTTATCAGCCTGTCCCGAGAAGTTTCCTGGAAATCGTGGGTATCACGTGATTTGCATCTGGCATTCTGCGTGGGCGTGCATGCCGCGAAATTTTACGTCAGAACACGAGAATCAAAGAACCATTATCGGGATTTAGCATAACTCTGTGCGAATTATAAAGGCCAAACGGGATTCGCGGGCGTCATACCGCTGATAACCCCTCGATTCGACCTCTCGACACGATTATCGTGACACCAGATCCTTGCCACAGATCCATTCGCGTGGTGCGTGCTGTTCGACCCACCGTCAGAACCATTTAAGGAGCGCCAAACAAATTTTCTTCCCCGTGATGCCCAAATTGGGTCGTCGACGATCGGTTCGGCGACCGATTAAAAACGATCCAAAGTCCGATTTCGTCAGGGAATTGGAAAACAACGTTTCTCCGCAGGGATTGTAAGGGAAACGATGCTCTCGAAGGAAACTGATACGCGATAATCGGAGAGAAAGAAAAAAACGTAAAGCTTGGGGGGGGGGGGGATCAGTGGAGGGTGCACTAGTTAGAACTAGAACCAGAAACGAGATGTGTCTCGAGTTGTTGGGCAATAAGTCAGATGGATGAGATACTTGGGATGGAATGATAAACGCTGAGGAATTGTAAGGGGTAATGAGAAAGTTGAGAAACTGGTTGATATTGTGTCGCGTTGAAATGAAAAACTGCGTTCTCTTGTGTCATCGGGGAGGAATCTTGTTTCTAGAGGAAAAATGGAATCGTTCGAAATAGAAGCTGTAGCAGGACGCATAGATTGTTTAGATGTAAAGAATTCTTTACTTAAAGGCTGAACTTGGCGAAGGAGATCTGTTTCCTCTCTTTCTTTTGTTTCTTTATTCGTTAAAATTTTGAGAACATGGTAGTTGAAATTCGTATTTTAAATAGGTAGGTGGAAAATAAAATCAATACTGCGGAAAAACAATATTCCTTTAGATCAGTAGTATAATAAAAGCTGGCTTTGTTAATTAGGAAGTTGTATTTGTTATATTGATCATTCGTTTGAAACTCGAGGTGCTTTATATTCCTGTAATGTTTAAAGGCAACCCCAAATATAATAAACTCTGAACCTGCTTAGTGTTATACAGCACACATTGAAAAAAAGTGTAGATAAATTAAATGCAGACATAGAGAAAATCTTTATTAAAACATCACAACCTTCATCGAGAGCATTCTGTTTTATTATTCGCAACTTAAAAGCCAAACACCTAGCACGAGGGAATAAAATAGGTGCTCCAAAGTATTTACGCCGAGCACCTCCTCACTCCGTTTTCCAATAATATCCCGTATGCCTTTCCCAGCAAAACGCGCATCATACGCTTCAAATCGCCTCCAATAAGTAAACATCGAACGATCTCGCGGGATCTCCTCCTTGCATTTAACCACAAGCAACAGCGACAGTTAATCAGGGACAATTGAATCATTCCGTGGCAAGTGAAATTCATTTAGAACACGATTTTATTAACTCTGTACCAGCCGAATCGGACGGTGACTGTATCGTCGATTAACGGGGTCAGGTCGATGTGTGCAAAAGGATTTCTTACGATTCGTAGTTTAACGTTTAAAGATCTGAATTATGTTATGAATTTTCATTACTCATATTTTCAAATGCAATCCTTTCGTATGATAATTTACTAGAAATTTTTGACAACCCAAAAAGAAAACGAATATTCTATGAATGCAAAGATCATTTTTTTAACACGTTGCGTTGGTGTTACGCCACGAAGAACATCTCCCGTGCGACACGACGGTGGATATAAATGTAAATCAAAAGTTAATAAGCACAGCGGTTATTTGAACGAGATACTACGACCACCGTGTAAACTGAATTCGGTGAAACGCTGTCGAAAAGCTTCCCACGTTACGTACAAGTAATAATTGTACTGTATATCTTATTCAGCGTTAATTACATACATTCAAATTGGCCACTACGGAATCAGAGATTAATTATTTGATTTTTCTCCAAAATAGTTTACGAAATGTTTTAACATATATTAATATATTCGTATGAAATAAAATGTAAGTTTACAAATGTGCAATTGCAATAATTGTAGAATTATTTGAAAGGGGGTGTGTACGAGAAAAATTGGCGGTGTACAATTTTTCAACTAGATATTCTTACGATATAATTGAATGTGGGATACTCAGGAATAAATACACGTTTCATTTACCGCGCTTGCTAAAATAGAGTAAACTGAATACATACATAATCTGACATTGGGACACACTTCTACGAAACACCGTCGCGATTTTCGAGATGTCAATCATGAAAAAATCTAGAGCGTGGACGAGAGCAGTAGGTGAATTATATTTAGAGCGTTTCCTAGCCACGCATTTAGTATCGTGTACGAAAATAAACGAGGCTCGTAGTGAATTGTAAACCGTGCACGCTAAATCTGCGCGGATTTGAATGCTCAAGTGCTCGCCCCTATTTGATTGTTGCGCACCGTTGAGTAGCAAAATACATTTCTGATTAAAAAGCACACCGTCGACCAATAATATTGTTACTATTATTATTGCGATCTTCTTCTGTAGCATGCATACTGTTTACATACAATTCTGTAAATTCAGATTTTGTGCAACTCTGGCAAGCAGTAAGCAGATGTAGTTAAAATTAAAGATAAAAAAGAAGGCTAACGCGGCAGAGTGAATGGCAAATTATGTGAATCAAACGCTAACGTAAGGGTATCACGAACGAAAAGTATTATACTAGGAAATACTTCGAAGATGCTCTAATTCAGCAACAGATCGATGAATGACACAACCGATTTCGAGGAAGCATATCAAATTTGGGCCACATACATACGTTGTGGCGACATTCGTTCCCTTCCACGTAGCAAATCAGAAAAAATATCTTAAAAACTGAAGTACAAAATGTTTTACAGGAATCAAACTACAGAAATCAATAAAATCGAACAAGAATTTATATAGTCAAACGTTTGGTTCCGAAACTATGTGTATGTTGCGCTTCTATAAATACATGACGGAACGAGGCATCGTACAAAAACTATGAATCTGACATTTCAATTTACCTTTGCATGTACAATGCACCTTCGTTCGATTTATACGTTCAATTTGCTAACAGCCTTTATTAACCACGGCCATGCTGTCCCGTTTCGTTTCGCAATTACGCCGGGCTAACACGCAAGATAATTCCTATAATTATCGATTGACACGTACTCGACGCGCGCAGCAACGAAAAAAAGCACGTATGACTCTCTCCCCTTTTCGAGGAACCGTATTTCCTTAGATCAAAATTGTATTCATTACTCTGAAACCGTGATTTCGGTTTCGGCTTGGCTCGAATGAAACGGAAATGACAGAAACTAGGCGATGCAAATTCGCACGGAAAACCTCAGTCAGTGGAACGAGAATCTAATATCGTTCACCCCAATACCAATACCATGAACGTGCAAATTTTTCTTCTCTAAGCAAAAAAGTGGACGAATTGTTTTAAACGAAAAATTATTCTCCGATCATTTATTCAATCAAAAATTATTCGAGAAAATTTTCGCATCATCGTTCTTTCGACTGTTGACAATTACGTTTGGGCTTCAATGCAATTTAGCTTTTGCAGAAATAATTATTGAACAGGAATATGTGATTGATTTGACTTCATAGTTCAATGAACGGCGAGCGAGACGACATTTCCCTAGTGATGAAGATAAATGATAACTCGAACAAGATTACGTCGCGTCGTATCCTAATTCTCCGCGGACGTCGTCATTTTTCAATGGGAGGTTCGTGAACGATTCATTCAATACTGTACGAAGTACACAATCGTGTTTGTCAAAATAATAACCGTCGAACTCATCCGTTAACGATAACATTTTCCATAATATTGTATTCGTGTACTCAGACAAAAATATCTTGACGTCCACCAATTATCATCTTGCCCTATCGCCGGTTTCGTGAACGCAAAAAGGTCAGCGTAACAAGCGAAGATTAAGATCCGTAAACAGACGATGTTGTGTCTCGTGGTATCATCGTACCGAGCGTTTGTCTGTGCGAGTACTGTTGTAAAAGTGCAGGGAAATATTAAAAAGCTGAAGAATTGCGTTAATATAGTCCCGCTTGATTACGAGAAATAATTAGTTTGATATTTAGACGTTGTTTATGATAGCATGTCACGATTGATTGACAGTATCCAAACGCTATTCAGGTTGCTTCTAAGTATTCTTCATATATCAGTTATTGTACATTTCATAGGATAACTATGTTTATCCTAATATCGTTAGGTAATTAATATTATATATACTAATAAAAATAGTTGAATCTTTGAATTTGTAATGACTTATCATTAACGTATATATTAAAGCTTAATATTAGGTTGCCTATTATTTATGATTCCATTACTTACAATATTCACTTATAATTTTGGATACAAAGTTTTGTTCGTTAAAACGAAACTGAGCCTCCTAAACGATAACACTAATTGCTTTAGAAACGATATTCTACAAAATTTATACTGCATAAGATATCGTAAGTTCCGAAGATTAGACCTCCTATCGCGTTCGCCTCGTTCAGTAACATTTTAGTCATATGAATCAAGTCACTTTAAAGCTTAATATGTTTTATGTCATAAAATAACCTTATATTAATCAAAGAGGTTTGCGTATCGCTAGAGTGTGTATTGTTCTGTACACGGTGAATAATAATACGATTGGGGTGAATCGTATCTGCTGTATGAAAGAAGATTTAAAAAAATCATACCGGGGGAAGGGTTAAATGGTATAACGAAGTTTATCTTCCTACGACCTCAATTTGTTTGTAAGTGCATCGATGGAAAGTGCACTTGTGTATTTTTTTCAGCGTATGTATACCGCCGGGCAAATCGATTTCCTTTTCAATATTAAATTCAAATGATTACGACACGATATTTCAAGTTGGAGAACGCGAGCCAAACTGATTACTATTCAAACTCCGGCACCAATTTCATAGGGAATGTTAGTTTGTACTTGGACCCATCTCGCAAACAAACTTTCAACTATAACGTTTCACACGTTCTGCGACTGACGTGTATAGTGGCACACAAAAAGCGTACTGCCGCTCGAATTATTCTTACGAGTTCAAAGTGGTATATTCTAACAATTTCGGAGACCAAGAAGGGTGGGAGATAGAAATGTCACTCATAATTTAATCAACAGAATTATTTTACCTAAAACCGTTTTCCGTAAATGGCAATTAAATTATAGACTCAATCAACGTTCATCGTTTCTTCACAAATTAAAACCGCATAAATCAAATCTGCCAGTGTGTAACACTTCCAAATACGTTATGAATTTTCCGCAAAAATATTATCAATACTAAATATTACCTCGACCAACGGGGGAAACAAATTCAACAAATAAATATACCAACAGTAACGACCTATTGCCAGGTATAAAAATTTATGTAAATATACATATAAGTATTAAAGGGACATACCTTTCGAGACAGAAGACCGGCTGTTGGTGTACGATCATTGGGGTGAGATTCTGGGATCGGTTCCTTGGGATTATCCATATGCATTCCCGGCCATCCAACCCAGACTCCATTTCCGCTAATAACCACAGGTGCTACAGCAGTTACAAGACCTCCAGCACTGGAAGGAAACAGGCGCGCGAACGTTAACACAGGTAAATAACATCAAAGAATAAATAAATATATACAAATGGCGTTCTTATAATAATGCGAATAGGTGACGCACATTGGTACACCGAAAAGACAATCGGACGAAAGGTAGATAGAATTGAAACGCATAGGTTGTCACATAGTATCCTCAAATCTGTTTATTGCAATAGTATTTATCATTTTTGCTTATTGGTATAATTATCGGCTTATTTAAAAGG
Source organism: Nomada fucata (assembly GCA_948146005.1). Taxonomy (NCBI): domain Eukaryota; kingdom Metazoa; phylum Arthropoda; class Insecta; order Hymenoptera; family Apidae; genus Nomada; species Nomada fucata. The sequence continues at coordinate 6,148,248 of OX411275.1, read as the reverse complement.
GAATATTTTAAATTCGAACAAAGATGTTCCAGTCAAAAGCTAATAAACAAGTGAAGATGTTTGCTTAATTTATCCCTGGTTTATTACGATACATATTTTTGTTCATATTTCGAATTGTACAATCGTCTGGTGATTTATAATTCTATACCATACATGTGCAGTATATTGATATTATAAAAATTGAAATAAAAGAGACTGCGTACAAATTCATCTATATGTCTATTATAAACAGCAATTATGTTCCGTTAAACGATAAATTCAAAATTAACACGGGGATCAAAGAGTTCTTGCCACTTCCAACCTATCGCATGCACAATAATAATAAAGGTAGCAACGGAGCCTACGAAGAAAAGACACCCTCTGCGTAAATATAAAAGTTCAACGAGTACCCATCATCGGCATATTGAGCGATAAAACGCGAATAATATTCAATGACGTCTTCGATCTAGCCTCTCTATAACAGCCAACTATATTTGCATAATGACAAACACATGTCGAACCTGTCAATCGCGCAAATGTATTGTACACTCCATTGCATACAAACAAGCCCTATAATGGCAGCTTTCGATTATTTTATTATTATCGCCACCGTTTTATATTTCACAAGCCATACGAATCCTTAACCCATTTTGGAATCTGAACAAATATATTCCCGTCCCTATACCCGGTGTTCAATTGTTCGATATTTTATAAATGTCAAGCTGCAATATTATCTAACAATGCCTGCAATAACGGATTTACAGCAATTTTGAGACACGTTCCAATAAAGTATTTCGAAGCTACCGGATATTTCACAGACCGCGTAAATGAATTATAAATAATTCAAATTTAAATACTTATTTGCCCAGGAAGATGACGAAAACACAGTGCATGAAATGCCACATTGCCCGTTATACAAATGATATTAATTACGCGCGAAAGACTGACAATTGTATTGTGCAAAGAAATTGTACGCAATTACTATGCTTTATTATACACGGAAAAAATACACCCATTCAAAAGTCTTAATGAATAAAAGCTGCTATTAATACGGTTACTCTTACCGTTTACTATACGCAAAACAGGTGTACGCGCAGCTCAGAGTTCAATTACCCACTTTCAAGGTACATGTGCGCGCTCTCGGTATGTATGCGCAATAATCATCCGCCCACCTGATCATTTCTAGCGATACCGCAAACAATTTCATTTTCTGAATGAAACCGACCGGCTCAACAGGTCATTTCGTGTTTCGTATGGCACAAGTGCATAAATGCTTGTGATTGAATGAACGAGCGTCTCACGACCTTTCAAGAAAAGTCGAGATTCAATGAGCCCTCTGACCCAGACCCACATACCACCGTGAACTAGCCCAGCCCATATGTACATCTTCGAGGAGACCATGAATGGGCTCAAACGTTCGTCGAAAACGTCATGAACGCGCTGTAATTATAAATTGGTAATGACACTTGGCGAGCATTCAGCAGGTCTCGACAAAGAGACATTGGTAATCGACATCTGGCTGATCGTCCAGCGTCAGAGACTAGGTCCAACTGAACAACTTTATTAGGTTGCAATAGGGCATTTGATTTATATATATTTGTTCTAGACATTTATATGTGTCCGGAATTTCTTTAATTCAATTATTTTATAATTTAATTATCTCACGACATCATTATTTTGTAGTATACTTCTGTTAATTATTTGATACATAATTTCTTAAAATTTCTTTACTATTTTTTAATTTTTCTTTTCTCGCAAACGGATATTTTTTTCAAACAAAGAATCAGAAGATTCAACTCTACTTAAATGCAACTAATATACGGTGCATGAAATGGAGGTATAAGAGGTGATAAATTAAAAGAAGGAAGTATAATAAGCAACAATGCTTTCAGAAACATGAAACTCCACAAGGGAAGTTACTAGATAAAAAATATTAGTAAACTAATGGACGAGGTACCTTGTCTTCTCTAATTAGCAGGTTTAAATCATTTTAATAGGGTGCATATGTACTACGTTAAAAATTGCGAAACTTGGGATTAATGTGCAAAGTTGAGTTTCACGCTTGCAATTCGAAACTACCGCGCTCAGAAAATTCTAGTTGTCATATTAAATTCTGAAAATTGCATCTCAATGGACGATAGCACGGAGAATATTTAGTTAAACGGCGGTGAAAATAAATATATGTGCACAATAGTTGCATATGTAACACTTGCACTTTAAACACGCTTCCTAGGTACATATAAGCACTATCTAGCATTGCACAACTATGTTTGTCAGGGTCTAGTTTGCCAATGTTATCTGCCGTATATTATATATCTTGAGGCGTGGAATGTCTTGTTGATCGTTGTTGACCGAGACTTAAACACTCACCGTTAGTAGTATCATTAGAATTACAGATGATTTGGCACGGCCAAATTAAAGTTCTATTGCACATAAATTTACAAAGCTTGCAACTGAAACCAACGTTCCTCAATTTGTCACAATAGGAACTCGCCTGAATGATTTTGTGCAAATTGTGGAACCAATTATGAAGATTTTCGACAAGTACGAAGACGCATGAGAAATTGGACCCAACACTTCAGATAAGAATTGACAACTGTGTTAATCAATGTTCAAACACAATTTCTACGTAACATACATGATGAAGGGTTAATCCTCTACTCATACAAATACTACGCGATCTTCGAACACCGAAATTCGACATGACTAAAACGAAAGCGAGTGCACTTTCCGTACAAACGCCCACGTCATTACTTTCTACATCCTTGATCCTACTAAATGCAAGATCATACCAACCAGCGATGTCGAACGACAAAACGACCCCTTACCAATTTAAAAAAAGACACACGCCTCGCGTGTGCAAGTACGCGCATACAATGCGCCGATTTTGAACGCGAATCAATGCCACCGGTGACGAAATTTGTGTTTTTCCACGACACTTGCTCTGCCGCCGCAATGAGAATCAAGGAAATAATTACTGCTACGATCGCGATAATAAATTACACCGCGTACCTAACGCACGCAATGAAACACGAGGTGAACACGTGGCACAGCGGCGAACGCTTTGTGAATGAACGTACTCGCGTACGTTCCCGCTGCGTGCAACGCGTCGTTCTTACCGGTACCATGGAAGGAAAACGCAATTAATTACTTTACGAACAACTTTCTTACACTGTTATCTCAGAACCGTCAAGTTTCAGGGGATCAAGTAGACTACAGCGATTCTACCTTTATCAGGTGATCGGCTCGTGCGCGCCGACGCGACTTAAAGAAAGAAAGGAACACCTGCAGATAAGAATATTTAACGAGCGCAAGGTGATCGGTATTGCTTCGGAAATATTCCATGGAATAACTGGATCTTTGTTTATTACAAATCATTTACGTGTTGGTATATTTGTCGTTTCGTTCAACAATTATCATGAACGAGCAGTGGATCGTGTAAAACAAGAAAAAAAACGATGACAACATTCGCGATTCTTTTCGGTTCATGACGATTGCCTCTCGCGTCTGTTTGCAGAGTATGTACCTGGTTTAATCTCGTTTCTTGGGAATCGCGAGCATCGCGACGACGTATTTAGAAAAATGTGCACAATCGACAATATTTCATAGGGAACGGCGAAGGGGAACGAAGCGGAGAAGGCGTATCCGCAATATTCCTATTTCTGCAGCGGACTTTGTATAATATTTTACGAACGCGATTAGATTAAGCCCCCTTTAAAAAACTTGAGAACTTTATCGAAGCTTATTTAGCAAGAGACAGATGAATTCAGCGAGAACAAAAGGGGGAGAGAAAGGAGAAAGTATGATTGGGTGGAGCACGACTATTTTAATCTCCGGCGTGGTCTGATTAATTGTTTCAATTACTGGCCACGCACACTTGCCCACATTTTTTTTTGCCAATTATTTATTAACAAGCGGTATCAACGAACGATACTGTGATTCACGCAAATAACCAGATAAGATTCCCGACTTATGTCACCGGAGCAAGATAACAAATGTCTTCGGCAACTGACACGCGCTTCGAAGTAGACACAAACTACAAGGAACCTACACAAAAGCATCATAAACATTGAATCTTGAGGAAAAATCAGTTTCGGGCGATTTTAAACCGTACAGTTGCGTAGCGTTCGTGAAAGTCGAAGCAAAATACGGAAACAATAAGTTTATAATAGTTGGCTAGAGTGTTGCGAATTGTTTCGTGGTAAACACGCGTCGAAAGTCTTTTAATTAATAATTACTGTACGATATAGATAATTGATAAATTGCTAAATTTAATTGATATGCTCACCTTAATTTCATTCATTTATATATGACAATTGGGGACACTGCAGCAAGAGGGCCGCACCTCCATTTTGACCAACCAAGCTATCTTTTAGAAACAAACTATGTATACGATTGTTGCACCGAATGGGTGCAGGTCCAAAATTTGCAATAAATCGCACAGATGTCATTGGAATTACTTCAAACCGGCCATAAACGATGTTACATTTTCTTGCGTATATTACACGTAATAATAATTAAAAAACTGTAAAAAATGGAGTTGCAATGTCCTGAATTTAGTACCTATGTCTCAAGCATGACTTATTCCTAAGCAAAACTTCACCTTATCAGGAAACAGAACAAGCAAATACGTACATAGGAAGAAATCGGTTTGAAACGGGGTGACTCAGTGAATCCTGGCGAGGAATCGATACGAAAAATGAAATATCGCTCTAAGAAACATGGTCGTAGGAAAAATTTCGTCATCCCCTTCGCCTTATATATGAGTAAGCCATCCGACGTAGAACACCACGCGCGGTGTGTAATCGTGTACTATTTTTTCGCGGACCATAAATAAACCTTACGAACGTAACATCGACGCGCATCGACTACTTAGTAACAATTCGCGATAATTTTATTTAAGCCCCGTGTCCACGTGCAATGAAAGGGTAAAAATATATTTCACAAATGTTTTGATTAATGCAACGATTAAGAAACTCTGTTACCAAGCACATTTACTTAATGAAACGTATATAAATTAAATACAATTAACACAATAAATAAGAAATGTTTATCTAATATCCCTTGTCGGTAATAATGTATAAAGCTTGCATTCGCTTTTCAATTATTGCACGTATATCGAATATGTTTTACTACGACTGTGACTTATTATACGTATCATTATTGGCCATTTAAATACGTCCTACAAGATTATAATCAAGTGTAAGTTAGTCAAACGAATGTTGATACACTTTTTTAAATAATTCTATGTTGGCGCTGAATTTCATTTGGTAACTAGATTTAATTAGGTAACGGGGTGGCTAGCTTATTATCTCGCGCTGACTGTACAAACAATTAGCTATTCAAATTAATATGTTACCTTAGCGTAAACCACGTCTATTTAAAATAATATACATCTATAGCTCATATATAGAAGCCTGTTAGTTCGAATAAAAGGCGCACTGATTGCTTTTAACAACTCGCAGGCCATAGGGCGATGTATTGAAAAATCGAACCATTACGTTCAATTACCGAGTTCACAGTACTATTTTGCAAAATTGATTTAAAAGAACTTCACTCGGCAGTATCGTAATGAAGGAATTAAGTAACTCATTAAGCTGCCGCGAAGCATTAAGCAAATTCTAATCGATTCAAACTTCAGATATAGAGAAAACATTTTTAGTCGCAGCATTGTACATATACGAATAAAGAGATTGAATTAATCAGAAATTACGCAAACGATAGAATCAACAACCCCGTATATTGTCCCCCCGTGTTGTGTACCCGCCGACACGTCCGCCGTCTACATTTCTATCGACTCTTTTACGCAACAGAATAAATTTCAACGCGGTCGAATATTCATTATTCGAACAAACGCCGTCAACTTCGTTAATCGTGCAAATCGCTGCAGCAACGATTTCTACATTGGCAACGCGAATTCCTCTGTACGCTATATCTCTCCGCTTCACGATCAACCCCCTGCCTCGCCACCTTTTACCCGTTGCATATACCAATATTATACTATCTGTAGACGTTTGAAGAATGCCTCCGGACGTTACGTAAATTGTGTGCAGATTACAATTCGTAACGATGGTCAGGAAATTTCACGATCGACAAGACTCAAGCCCGTTCAAGTGCACACCTCCGATCCGTATCGAATATCACAATACGAGAATTTCGCAACGTAGACGCAATACATAATACGAGGGAGTCGTAGGAAATTGTCCCGATGAAAAAATTAATGCACTCGAGGACAATCATAATAACGATGAGGTAATATCACGCTCCGATCCCGTTCGGACCGCGTTGCAACGACCGCGAACACCGTGCATCCACGCGTGCATTCGTCGTGCGGTCGCGAAACGCTGCAACGCGTACGCACCGCGAAGCGAACAAGAACGAAAGGGCAAGGCAATCGTCGCGAGCCAAGCAGGTGAGCAAAATCAGACAGGAAGAAGATACGTAAATTTAAGCATGCTGAAATAGAACGAAAATAAATAAAGAGCATATACTGCAATATACTAACCTGGCCTTCCGTTCCAGCAGACCGGTCACCTCGTTCCTCTTCAACACGAACGGCAACCTGTTGCTGACGACGATCATGCTCCCGTTGGAGGTGAAGCTACCCGGTTCTGTAGACATTTTGACGTTCTCTGATCAGCTATGTCTAATCTCGTGCGTTCCGTGGAAAATTGAAAGACACCGCGAACGGATAATAACGTCGCGCGACTCCACACACGACCGTCTATCCTCTTTCTCCTCGGTTCGTGTCCTATACGCGTGGTCACCGGTGCGACAGCGCTGCTTCTACAGCACCAAGTGTCGCGTGTCACGTGCGATCACGTGTACAAGCGAAACCGAAGTCGAAGGAGAACAGCGACTAGTCAGACGCGCGGTCTGGCTAGACAGTTTCTCCTCGTCGTCGAGCGTCGCACGAAATGACACCTCTAACGTCGACTACGGTGCCGTTCCCGTTTAGTCACGTTTGGTCTAGCTCGAAATCGCCCGGGTATCGTCGTCTATGTCCTTAAATCGGTTTGTCTCCGTTGCCTCGGTTAGTGTGTAGCAAACGTGCTTTCGCGTTCCACTATGAAACCAGATTTATCGTTATCTGTTCGTAGTAATGAAGTCACAGAGAACTCTCTCTGTCTCTCTCTCTCTCTGTCTCTCTTTATCTTCCTTTAACCTGGTCGTTAAGGGCGGTTCGAATTGCAGAGCGGCACCAAGGAATAATGGGTACAGCAAGGACTATCAGAAGAAACGGATAAAGGGTGGCAAAGGCAGACGAATGCCGGGAGAATCGTTAAAACAAGGGCGATGTTCGCAAATGGTGATGGAGAACTAGAAACGAGTGAAAGCAGGAGAGAATGGGAGAAAGAAAGTATGGTCCCCTGACCGAAGGAAAAAAAGAGCGACTGATTGGTCGGTGTGAGTGTGCCGCGGTGCGTGGCCGAAGTAGCACTGAAGTAATAACGACGCGTTCCCCTGAGTTTATTCGAGTTAGTCGCAGGGAGGAATTGGTCCAAAGTGCGCTCTCTTTGCTACCGTATCAATGACGGGGGCACGACCTCTTGGCCACCGAGCGGTTGCCCCTCGTGCACACCACCACCACCACCACAACCACCACCACCACTGCAACTAACCACCACCTACCACCATCATCGTAATCATCATCATTGTCACTACAGTCATTACCATCTCCCTCCGTTTTCCCCTAATACCTCACGGTAAACATACGCAAACATACATAGTTTCTCCTTCTTCGTTTTTCTCTTTCCTGTTACACTTTGCCCCCTTTCTTTCTCTGGTGACGCAGTGTCGTCGCGTGTCGTGCCAGACGATCAGGGTTATCTGTCCCTTATCTTTTAATACCCGGATAACACACTAATGGAACAGCATGTACGATGTAACGTCGAAAACGCCTGTACACGTTGTATCACCGTTCGACTGTCTGTCAACACGAACGCGACTGATAACTGATTTCTAACAAACGGACGGTGGTCCTGCATTATTGACTCGGCCTCCCTTGGTCGTGCGCTAAATAGTCCATCTCGTTGCGCTAGAAAACAGCTCAAGGTCAGCTGATACCAGACACGGAAACTGGATGGCGAACAATTCACCGATGGACCCGACCAATCTCAACCCTTCATTTCGATCTCGTCACTGTGACCGTAAGAGGATAGGATCTCAGGTTATCGGCCGGTGAAAAATAAAACTGCCACGCCTCGGTGTCGCGATTTTGACGCTTGGAAATAAGGAACACGACATTTTGCTTCCTATGCAATTGTGATTTGCGTTACTAACTCCGAAGCTTCGTCCGTCATTGCCAATCGTATACGTATTAGGGTCGTTACTTCTTTTTTTCGCACGGTGGAATTCTTTTCTATTCGACTCATTCAATGAAAGTGTTTCCAATACGGGAGAAAGTAATATTTTGTACCGCATATGTAACATCACTCGTGCGACGATGTTTTTCCATCCACGTTTGGCCGTTCAATTTGAACGAAAACAGAATAATATAATGTACTTGACGTTACTTTCGAATATAATATTTGCAAACAATACGGTGCTTATTAATAAAAAAAATATCCTCAAACAGTACGATCTTCACCCTTTCGAGACCGGCAACTAATTGGATAGTCCTTTCCACACGATATTATATAATATTTCGTCGCAACAGGTGCGTCACCGGTCCCTAAATTTTCATATCAATTACCACAATGCATTCTGAATATCATTTTCTCTCGCCTTGCTACATCTTCAAGGATTAATCACAAACGGGAAAAATTGCTAATCGAGTGTAACTTAAAACCACTCCATTGCATACCAACAAATAACACTTATACAATGAAACTTTTCCCCATTGTTTTCGTTTGAACCTTAAAGCCTTAAACACTCAACTTTGTCGTTCATTGTGCAAATGCGAAGCTCGTGCAGATTAAGTGCCTGATTACGTAAGAAGATACGATCATACCTAGGAAATCGTTGAATCTACAGCGAATGATATTAAGGAACTTTGACATTCTGACCGTCAACAAAACCTACAATAGGCCGTTGCTGCACTTATCTATCAAGGAGACAACGAGCACGGATCGAATTGTTTCACTATGACGTGCAATCGTGGTAAATATTTGAGGTCAGCTTTGTCGAAGTTGCATGCACTTCTCGTTTCCTCGTGATAAACGAGACAAGGACGTTGTGTGTACAACGTTAGAAGCATATTATTCTACAGTTTCATTTATCGTTTGAAGAACGAATCGCAACAAAAAAAGAAGAAGAAAAAATATTATAGGCGATAAACGAATCGATTCATCCGTATTATTCAAATCTACGGGAACAGTGGCTATTTTATACAATACGAAATAGATGGATAAATAATCCAACGACGAGACGAACAGAGAATTCGGGGAAACAAATTCGATGTTAATCCGACATTTTATTGCGAAAGTTTTCGTTCCAGATGCTACAGGATACGTTAGAATTATTTCGACAAGAGTATTTTTATCCACGACTATCGTAACTCAATTTTTCACTGTCAAACCCAGCACGATGTTATCAATGAGATTATTAATATTTAGCATGACTTTGAATTAAAACTTCTGAGTTTATTACAAAAACCAATGATGAATGATATGTTGAGGATAAAAAGTTGATTAGTCATTGTAATAATTGGAAGCAAGTAAATTTTCATATTATTAAACAATTATTTTAAAATGTATAAAAGTACTAGTATTGATCGTTGTGATAATGGAGTAACTGTAAACAGGTGGTTGCAAATTGCAAAATAGTATCTTTAGATCAGATGCCCCGTTCACACAATTTCGACTACAACTGATTTTGTATCACTTTGTGTACTCAGTGTCTCCAGATAACAATCGCACAATGCCATATCTGAATATACTAGGAGATACGAGAAATAGAAATCTATTCTTCCTAATATTTAGAAAGTTCCACGAGTGAGAAGATTCTCGAAAGATATCTTATGTTTGCTTAGTCGTACTTTGCCTTTGAAAATATTCAAAAGAAAGTACCCTTAAAATGACGCATGACTATAGGACGTTACACGTCATATTTCCAATGATATTAAAATCTCGAGCCCTGCTTTGCCAATACATTTAGTTCCGACATTATTATTACAGAAATATAGAGTATTACTTAAGGGGGATGAAAGGTTCACATCAGATAGCCTTGAACAAATCGTTTTCTCGTCAACATTCAACATTTTTTCCCACGTTTGTACCCATTTCAAATATATACACACTGTGTGCACAAAAGGCCATTTACAACCCTAATAATAATTCACCATGTATTGTCTCAAAGGCCACTGCTAATTAAACCGCTTATTTCAACTCCTATAATAGCTACGTGCTAACATAACTGTTCGAAAGCAAACTGCAAATAGCTACTAATGGGGCACTTTATTCATCGATGACTTTTTTTTCCAAAGGGTAAACCAAACCGGAGGAATTCAAATATGATTTATCCAATCATCCCATCTTTTTCTATTAATTGAAGGTAGAACAACAATTATTATAAACTGAAACGCGTGCCGTGTAAATTAAAAAAAGAACACGATCGATCACGGAACACAAATGCGACCGAAACGCGTTACTCTACGTACACCTTCAATTTCTATTCTCTGTCCGCATATAAAATTCAGAGGCAATAACAAAAATTGATACCGCCCCGTACGTGTCAAACGATCTGGTAATTACACAACTCTCGAAACATACGTAATAAGAAATAGAGTGAACTGATGGCTTATGGAGAAAAATATTTACTTTTCCCAATTTAATTTTGTATTATCTCTCGGCACAGCGATAATCTGTATTCGGGCAAACTTCTCGAAAAACTGCTACTTATCGGCCACACAATCCATTGCCACTATTTGCTCTCGTGTATGTATGTTTCTACGAAAACGAAATGAACCTATTTCGGATGTTTAGATTCGGCGTTCTAAATTTAAATTATCAGCGTCGCTGGATGTCTAATCGCAGCTTTAAAAAAAAACGAAGAGATAAAAAATGGAGCAAAAATCTGCTTCCCAGATATTTCGTGACATTTTGCTCCGAAGACGTTTTTAACGACGTTGTAATTATCACGACAATCGACTTGAACGACGTTCGAATTGACTAATTAGAAGCATTTTTTTTTGTTGGCCAAAAGAATTAAATCAGAACGATCTGCCCGACTATACGGGGAATCGTGAACTTTTCTATTGAAATATTGCCCCGACGTCAAAGCCAATCCCCACCCCCGGGGGGTGGTAGAACGAAAATGAAAAAAACTTTATCGGCACGTTATCATCACGTGCTAGTGTTAGCTAATAACAAGCTGGAGGATAATGAATAAAATTGGCACGCGTCGCGCACGCGGCACAAGCCTTGCTGCATGTACAAAAAAATTCATCCACTGGAATTTAACGTAGTTCAGATGCTGGTGCAAAGTTGCGAGCACACGCTAAACGCATTGTTGGCACAATTTGACCGTGACCAACTAGTAAAAATCAGGCACGCGTGCCCCGTGCCCGGAAACGAAACGCTGCATCATTGTCTAAAATTATTCCATTTACAGCATGCCTACTGTGAAATGAATCTATATTTTTCGCACGCTTTCGAGACATAGATTACGCAACGTGTTTCAACTTTACTTACACTGCAATTAAATGACGTACGTGTCCCTATCGCTAATTAGCTATTTATCAATACGACTCATGCACTGCACGAAGGCAAGACCATATAAATATTAGAGTATTTATAAATGACCCTGAGCAATTGGATTATTTTCATTTCTGTGTTTATTCGAATAGGCGTTATTCCTATTTTGTAATGTTTTATAATATATGCTTACTGCTCGATAATAATGCATTAAACAATAATAGTTTGAATATGACGAGAAGAAGGATGCTAGAAATACTATTTCTAAAAAATAATGTGGATAGGGAATAAGATATTAAATTATCAGGTATAGCAATTTATATGATATATTTCTGTAATGATAAGTGTTGGATGGATAAATAATAAGAGAAGCAATACATTTTTCGGTAAAAATTTAATTTTTCCGATACAAGTCGAAGGCAACCTTTTTTCAAATTGAATTTGTCGCTACTTCTAGATTCGGGTGTCACCGTAATTGTTCGCGAAAGTTCGACCACTTTCGGGACAATCCAACCAGCATCGCATGCACGCAAAGATAACCGCGAAATCCGCGGATTTTTTTCTACGCTGTGTAAGATGCGTCTCGATAATAGGAATGCAGAAAAATATAAACTCCTTTGGCTACATACATTTAACAAGTGTACGAGGTACCGCAACATTTTAAAAAATACCACACTTAGCGTTTACCATCAATATGCATGCTTAATTTAATGTTTAACAAAGAAATCAGTAGAACTTGAGAGACATTTGCAAATATTAGCTTTATTTCTTACAGTAGATGCAAAACAATCGTGTAAATAAATTTAATATTGCAAATGTATATTTTTCGTAAAAGGCAAATAAATCAACAATTCAACTTTAAATTAATACGATTTAGGCCGTTAAAACGTAATTGTCAGCGATTTGTATTCCATATACAGTAGAACCTCCCTTATCCGAATACCCTAGTATCCGAACGGTTTATTTTCCGAACATTCTGTTATTCGAACAATATTTCGCAGCAATGTTTGCATATAAAGTACGTATAGTTTTTAATATTCGGTCGAACGAATTTTCATTATAAGAATTTAGTGTGAAGTTAACTTTAAAAATATATGTTATTTGGCAGGCAAGTAAATTTGGGATCTTTAAATACTAGAAAACATGTAAAGTCCCTTGATTTTCATTTAAATGAGTGAAATTTAGTACCAGGAAAGTGATTGTTCTGTTATCCGAACGCTTTTGTCTCCCGATTAGTTCAAATATGGGAAGTTCTACTGTGTAACACATCCAAATAACTTGACCCCACGTGTATACACCATGTTTTTCTAACTCGAGCGTATACCAACACAATATCTGCGTTCTGATGACTTCATTGTGTGACTACAATTCTTCAAAGTCGTCCGAGGAAAGATACGAAAATGAGGAATCAGTATATTACTATGTTAAGGGGAGAAGATCATGTGAATTTAGGCTGCACGTGATGTGTGGTATTGACTGCCTTTCATGAGTTTTTAAGAAGAAAAAAGCTTATCCTTTCAATAAAAATGTTTCCCCAAACTCACGAAAAGGAGGTGCCATATCAAATTATTACAACGAAGAAATAGTTTAACCAATAAATGCTTAACCTCCAATATAGCTTGAATATTTCAATGCAGAATATGATGCAATTGCACCAACATATGCACAAACATGAGGTGCATGCAACGTAAATAAAACGAATTAAAAATAAAATCGCAGAAATCAATGGAACTTATAGAAGAACAGCTGAGAAACACGCAATACATATAATTCAAATTGTACAGCGGATCGCCAGTCTACGATGCAGTCCTTTCTCAGCTAATGCGACATAAAGGCCCACCTTAAAAGACGAGCTTCCTTGTTTTACTTTATGCGATTACAAGTGTTAAATACACCGATCCGAAAATTATTGCCGACAAGGAGTAAGGAGCTTGGCATTTAATTCGCGCACTCACACGTATGCCGGCAATCCTCTGGTACTGGCTAGTGTTTTTGCGGAAGATGTTCTTTTCAGAAGGTACCACTGGTAACTGGTTCCTTCCTCGCAAAATTTCGGGTAGAATTTGCTGACCAAGCAGTCCTTATGGCTTACCATGCTGACCGACAACTAAATAAGGAATCGTTGAAAATTCCCTAGAAAATCTTGCAATTGATTTCGATGGATCTTCAAGCTTAATATTTCGAGGATATAATCAGTGTTGTATGACCAAATTAATATGAATTGCATATATTATCCTGTCAGGTTACAAAATCCGGATTGAAGCATTTCTGAAATATTTGCAAATCTTTATGCACACACTTATTTATTTGTGTAGGTTGCAAAGTTTGCCTCGAGAAACAGGAAATATCGGCTAAAAAGATTCATTTTTTACAGATATGTTGTTCGCCGGATAAAAGCAACAATTATGTTTAAAAAAAATTTAATTTGGCTATCCTGTGTACACAGAATAAGTCCTATGCCTGAAGCCAGCATGGTTGTATTACATTTTTATTAACTACAATTGTTATATTAATTTTTATCGTATACAATTACTTTTGCATTTTGTACACAATATACATTTTTCTGTCTTTAACAGCCATTCAATAGGAAAGGAAGTATATTTCCATAGGTTTGCAACAATAATGAATTTGAATTTCGGAATATTGTCTAGGGGGTAAATATAAATTCTATCAATGTTACTTTGTTGTATGGGGGAGAAATATCGATAGTCAGCACTATCGATAATTTCCGATAGTTGGACTATCGACCATCGATAGTTATCGATAGTGATGGAAGGCTTTATACATATGCATGTAGTACATGCATAAGTAAATTAGGAGGAGCGCTCTATCTGACAGCGAGGGAAATAACGCGAGGCGCAAAGGAAGAGAGCACCCTCCTTTAATGACAAAATATTATCGCTATAGTCAGTTATAGAACAAATGCCTATCATCAAGTTACCAAACATTTTTAAATTCGCGGCATTACGAATTCAATCCCACATTTTCGATAACTATAAATAGTAAACATATACTACCGATAGTTTTCGATAGTAGCAACGATCGACAATATCGATAGTGCCATCGATATTTCTCCCCCACTATTTCGTTGTACATTGTTTGACACTACATGTATAACCTTTTTGAAATTGGTGCTCCTTTGAGCAAAATAATTACTATTACGATTGATTGATTTCTGACATCGTTTCGAAAAATAGAGAGTGAATAATATTTGTATGGACATATTCCGTATAAAAATAGAAATATTACCGCAAATTCATTTCTAACATTATATCTATTTGTAATATTCATGCCAATTTTGACGTAAAATGAATGTCATATGCTCTATATGCAGCGATCAGTTAATGCAATCAGATGACATTTTTTACACACGATGTGGTCACGTCTTCCACTTGCACTGTCTAACACCGTGGCTCGACAGGTATAGAAGCATGTGAAAAATTTACTTTATTCTATTCATATTGAAATTAAAAAAAAGGGTCATTTAACTTTTTATTTGTAATATGGTACTTGCAGGTCGACTCGGTATCGTTCTGTAACAATAACTGTAACTAATGTTTATTATTTTCAGATCAAAAAGTTGCCCGCAATGCAGAGAGAAAGTCACGCAAAGCAAAATACGTAGGCTTTATTTTACATTTCCAGGCAACGATGTAACTGAGTCTCAAGGTTCCACATTGCAAGAAAAGGTGGACAGTTTAAAATTTAAAATTCTGTTAAAAGAAAAAGACATCCAATATTATTCTTCCAAAAATGTTACGTTGGAAAAGCAAAATGCTGGTCTGAGACAAGAAGTTCGAAAATTGGAAAGCGAATTTGCTAAAAAAAATTCAGCAATATATGCACTGAAGGAGCAAATGAATTATTTTAGAGAACAAAGTTCGCATTGTGATAGTTTAAAAAGGGAAATTGCTGGATTAAAAAGTAAAATCGAAGAGCTCAGGCAGTATGTAATTGATGGTGAAGACGATCATTCAATATTTTATTTTCTATATGAATTTATTCTCTGTTTTAGAATACAAGTATTATTGCACGCTCCACTCAGTGATGTTACTAGGTTAGTTGGCCAGACAAAGGATCCTGACACACTTGCTACGTATATTTCTATTATGAAAAAGTAAGCGATGCTTAATGGCAAACATTTAAAAATTATCTAGTCAATTATAAAGTACTCACTTAAGTATAAACTTAATTGTATTTATAGAGAGTTAATTGAGCGCTTCTCCAAATGTAAACAATTACGCATGACTGTTAAAAAGCTTCAGGAAGAGCTTTCTTCAGTTGGTACAAAACCTGATGCATCAATGGAAAAACAATCAACACGAATGTAAAATATTAAGAAATACAATAAGTGTATCTGTATCTATAGTTTGTGCAACTAATTTGAATAACTATTGTGTATTGTTGCATTTAGGGATTTAGAAGAAAAGCTGGCAATTTCAGAAAGCAAAAATATGGCATTACAAGAGAGGATTGATAAACTGGAAGAAATACTTGATATCAATGAGAAGTGTAATGATGTATCAAATGCACAAGAAACAGGAAGCAAAAGTAATATTTCGAAAGACAGCCCACAAACTACAGTATCAAAAAAAGATAATCAAGATACCAGAAACAAGGATATTACACTAAATCAAGCTGTTAAACGAAAAACACAGGTTTGGAATTGAACTTAAATAAACTAAAGGAATTAAAATTAGAATGCATAGTTAAAGTCGCTATTTATTTACAGACATCTATATGCAGTACAAAAAGAGTTGAAGAGAAAGCGCATGATTCCCAAATAACAAGTGATATAAATGATTCAGATATAGATTTCGTAAATTGTAGTATTTCCTCTAAAGATTCTCCAGTAATTTCTAAAAGAATGAAACTGTCAGAGGGTGACTTGAACGACGTAGTCAGAAGTGATAATGAAATATCAGGTTCTGTATCGCAGAAGAAAAGGAAAAAGAATGTGAAAAAAAAAATGTTTGATATTGAAGTCAATCGTGTTAGTCATACGATTGACCTAACTTAAAGAGTTCCTACAAGTATTGTAACCCTTTTTTTTTGTATAGGTAATTATTTTCATTTTAAAGATAAACACAGTATTTTGTCATTGTGATAAATCGTCTTTAATTTTCTACAAATAAAACATTATAATTTTCTGTTTTACAGTAATATATTTTAATTATATTTTCGCTAAAATAGGATAGGCAGTAGCGACGAATCTCGTACTATTATTTTGTATTGTGTACGTTTGAATATCAAATTTGAATGCTGCAAAAGAGACCTGACATCTTTTATTTGGCCTTGTAAAAAAGCAAAGTGTATAAAGGGCTATTTCCAATTCTGGAGATGTGCCAATAAACATAGTCGACATTTTAGATTTTTCAATGCAAGTGAAAAATGCTTCCAAAATCACTGCTTCCTAAAAAAATTTGAATCGGATTAAGAGAATATCGTTATTTTCTATGCACATGCTTACTCACCCCGATAAATTCCTTGTTGCGGGAGAATCCGAGGTAATTAATTCTATTTCGTGATTCTCCAAGGAAAAAGGAAATCCAATTGTGAAATCCTATGATACCTTTGCGTGGTTTCCTTTCTCCTAAAAATACATGTTCAAACCCAGAGGAACCGTTTATTCCTTTAGTTCGAGAATATAAACCAAACCATATATCCTTTAAGGTTTTTTTATAAACTTCCAAATTATGTTCGAAGAAACCTTTAGTTGATAAAAAATGCATAACATGTAGCATTGCATCCGTTTTTACTATATTATCAACAAATTCATTCTCCTCTATTTCTCTCTCTTTTGTTATTATTTCGGGCTGATTAGTGTCCAATTTGTAGTTATCAAACAACTTTATAAGAGACTTTACTGTCACCGCTAAAAATATTTTGGATGATACATTTAACAGCCTGTTGAAACAAAATTTGATTAAGCCTCAGTCTTGTAAGGAATAAATTTGAAAAATATACCTTTCAGGAGCATTATCGAAAAAACTGTAATTTGTATGTCCTTGATAATTTATGTGCACATGATTGAATAATTCATGGGAATATTTGTTAAATAATTCTTCTGATATCTTCATCAGTTCAGTATCACTCGTTAGCGAGAAATTTTGACGATTATAGATTTCTACAAAATTGAAAAAAGTTGTAGACATGTATATATTTTTATTTTTTTTATACAATTACCTTCTGTTTGATGAGTTTGGAGGGAGCATAAAACTACTATGCTTAAAATAATTGATATACAAAACGGAGCTTGCATAATTCTAAATAACATTTTTCTATTGTAAAATATGTTCGATTTTGAAAAAAGAAAACGTAATAGGTTAAGCTTATTCCTCGAAAATGGCAAACACATTCATTCTAAAAATGATAATTCCTATCTTATATTAAGACAAGATGTGATAAGATTTGATAAATTTATAATATCAGAGTAGCATATAACTATGACAGAATTTCAGATGGGATAATAGTATCATTTAATAGTAGAGGAAATTACTATTATTCTATGATTCTATGAAAGGAATTATAAAGAAAAATACTAATTTTATGGAGTGGAAATTATTTAATTCAAAAATATGTATAAACTGTAATAGTTAATAAACAAGTTGTTTAAAAATACTTCTTCTACAATATTAATATATCTGCAATTGAGTTTTAACATCAAAATCTAATTCCATTAATGTACATTAATTACTTTCGTTGCATTGTCCAGGATACCGATTCTAAATTTTGTTTACAAATGGTCGACATTCGCGTAAAGTATTGCTTGATACCTTGTAAAAATGTCAAGTCGTATAGAATATATAATTTCGTCGTTGGAAACTGAATCGTACATAGAAAACTTACAAATTTCCCACCTGGAAAATATTGGAACAAAAGGGTAAACTATTCTTGCGGCATTGAAGTTATTTCGTATATAATATATAACTATAATGAATGTAGTACTTTCAGATGGTTTGAATTTCATAAAAGATTAATGCTATTAAACCAACAAAGTGTCTTAGAAATTAGCGCTTTACGGGAAGAAAGTATTAAGGAATGGTTTGTCTCATTTAAAAAGGTAAATAAAAATGCTGTTTTGCACGATACTTGTTTATTCTAATATTACTATTATCATACAGATTCCTGTTCTTATATACGAGGCTATACAGATTGATGTATGGAAGCACAAAGTATTTCCGCTTCTGATAGAAATGAATGGGGATCCGAAAAATACTTTTATGCTTTTTACTATATTTTATCATGAAGATGTTGCAGTTTCATTGTTAGAGAACGTGCTTTTTCACTGCGAAAGTGTAGAAACAATGGACGATTATGTTATCGATCTCGTTGATTACGCTGTTAAATTTGCATCTTTTCTCCTTGATGTACAGGATACCGAAATTTATGAAAATATAAAGGACCCAAAGTAAGTCATTAATGGTATTCAATTTTCTAGTCCAATACACCACTCATCAAATTATGTAATAGTTACGACTATTGCAATCAGCTCGTGCCTGGAAGAAATTTTCGAAAAGAAGAAGGAGCTTGAATTTGATATCGGCATGCGCTGCATTTCGATTCTTCGTTACTTAGCCGAATTTGCGGATAATTTACCAATATCTGTATTGTCGCGATTATTAACTACGCACGATGTGCCTTATTTACTTGTGCAGCTGATTGAAAAACAACCGTGGAAGAAAGAAAACTCGGAAGGTAATTGCTGTTACATGCATATAAAAGAATACAATGTAGAACACAATCACGTTTTTTACTTTTAAGGGGAAAGTGTGATATATAATAGCGGTTGGAAAAAAATAAAGTCGAACGAGGAAGAAAAAATTTCTAAGGTAGAAGGGCAAGTATGGTTTGGTTTACGAGAATTGCTTCTTAATCCAAAAAGTGCACCGTACTACGAACTTACTGAACATAGAATTTCTCAGCTATTAAAGGTATTTGAAGGTTTATCTTTTTCATATACACGATACGTAAAATAATTTGTTTTTTTTAGTTGCAGAAGTATTTGCACGAAAATGTATTGGATCAAATTTCTCCTCTTATAGATTTAAAAAGATGGTTAAGTTATTTAACTATATCTTCGTCTCATACTAAAGCACCTCGTGCAGTAAACGTGGAACTTATACCACAGGTACAAAATGATAAATTCAAGTAAACATTCTTTGAGGACTATTAAAACAAACTATAATTATTGTCCCACAAATTGTTGTTAGATAAGGACGTCAATAATGGAGAACTATCGTAAAAAGTGGAAAAAATTAGCAAAGCATCAATCGAAATTTATATACACAACCGATGCAGAATATATTAAAAATGCAGCCCAAATTTTGAGTGATGCATATGATCTAGATAAACTGGACTGCATTGAAGTGAAAGAATGTTTTCAATGCCATGAAGAAGCAAGCAAACGTTGCTCTAAATGTAAAGAAGCTTGGTACTGTGGAAGGTATGAGTTTATATATATTGACAAAAAACAAATTTATAGGGTAATTAAAATCCAAGAAAACTCTTACAGAGAATGCCAAATAAAAGATTGGAACCAACATAAGATTTTGTGTGACAAGATAACAAAAAATATAAATTGTGAGCAAGAACACTAATTTGAAGAATTGTTCGAAGGAGTAACACTCCTTATTATACTGTTCCAAATGAGTTTTCATCGATCAAAAGAAAAACTGAACGTTTAAAACATTAATTGTGCCTTATGTTTCGTTTACTTCAATATAGTTTAGAGCATGCAAGTAGTTCAGGACTAAATAAATATACATACGAACTTAAGTCCAAATATTTTATTAAAAGATATTAGTGTACAGAACTTTGTTTCACGTACTCCATTACAACATCCTTTGCAGGAGTGTCTTCTCCAAAGTCCTGAAACCAAAAGCAATTAATTAAACCATAGTAAGCATGTCAAACATAGTATAAAATTATTAAAATAATAAAATCAGAATGGTACTGGTTGCAGCACGGTTATTAATTGTACGGGTTCTCTCAGTAGAGGGAGCCTCCATTTTCATCATGTAACATCATTGTACATGCAACTTGTACAATAATTTAAAAACTTCAATTCAAGTGTTAAATTTTATTTGCGTTAGAATTAAATATTATTATTATTTATACCTTTATAACAACACAGGAGCACCCAACAACCTTTCGAGCTTTACCAGCACTGTCAATTTTGCAAAGACCAGCCCATTCGCCAAGCTTCTTGTTATTGTCTACCCTGATCAATGGAATCTGATGTTCATTGCACAATGCTTGTACTAGTTTTTTGTACATTGGTTCATCACAATTTTCTGCTAAGATGCATAGCATAGCTTGCCTCCTAAAGTGCAATTAAGCAAATGAAATATTATAAACGTAACGTGTGTAATATATCAAAGATGGTTGAAGGCAACATTAGTTATTTTTGTAACAGGAATTTATCAGAAGAGTATGTAAAGAAGAATCATATCATTGTGTAACACAGATCATGCGACTAATTTCCTCTTTTATATTGTATAAATGTCAGTTAAAACGAATTATTTGATGAACATACTTGTCCAAGGATTTGGCAGCTTCATGAAGACCATGCACTACGCCATCGTGAATAAGAGCATTTTTAAGAACTTCTTGGAGGGCAATGTTTACATCCATTGCACCACCTGCTGCCATTGCAGAGGGGACCTCATCACTAAAAATAAATTAATCATTACGGTTAGTTTAGTCAATTACCTGTAGAACATACTTGTCATTCAAATGTAAGGTTAAGTGCCGACACTGGGCGTGTAATTAGTTTGCATCAATTTTAATATTGAAATAAATTCTACAACGATTCGAACATTCTATATAAATTAAACTTGTTAATTGAAATTAAAAATAATTAACTTTATAACTATCATAGGTTTACTAGCAAATGCACAACACATACTTACTTTTCTATGTCTGACATGTTTTTTACGGACTGGTAAGCTGAAATAATAAGACAATGTTAGTGATTCTGTTTTCAAGATAACATTTTATAACGTTTTCGCGTAAAAGGCACAATGATGGTATTCTAAAAAATTGATTTCTAATGGATAACTTTACAGCATGCTTACATTTACCTTT
Source organism: Nomada fucata (assembly GCA_948146005.1). Classification (NCBI taxonomy): domain Eukaryota; kingdom Metazoa; phylum Arthropoda; class Insecta; order Hymenoptera; family Apidae; genus Nomada; species Nomada fucata. The sequence goes on along the minus strand of OX411275.1, from coordinate 6,126,544 downwards.
TCTTACAAGGAAAGAGAAATGGCGCTCATTTAACCACGCGGTACATAGAGTACGGATACATACAATCTGATTGGATGCGAATAGGATGTAAGCGACATCTATTAAACCATTCAAAAATGTCGAACATTCAGACTTTTCCTACTATTACCCTGCTATGCTAATAAAGATATCCTGACCACGGGCACAGACGAGATAAATGAATAGACAAGGCATCTTATGAACTTTCGTAGCCCAAAGTGACTGACATACCGACTCAGAAAAACCACGCCGCTTCGAACATCCTCTGCACATGACCAATGATCACTTGAAGAACTATTATTTACTGCAGTAGGGTTGGGCAAAGAAATCATGCGATTGTGTGAATATATGTAAAGGTTTTGTGTGGGATCGCGAAAGCTATTTCTCAGGCAACGTTTCGGTAGAAAAATTGAGCTCCGGTGCCTGGTCGCGCGATGCACTTCAGTTCGGCTGGAGTTCAGTCGAAATCACATCGCGATGCATCGGGGCGATGAAATTGACAATGAGATGCGTGTCACGTCAAGCGTCGCGCCTGTGCTGTTCCGTTTTCATTGCGCGGTAAAGACCAAAAAAATTCTTTATCGATGATCGTAGGTTCAGCTAATAGTTGGGCAGAAATAGAAAAGTCCACTAGGTACAACCCTGTGATCGAACGTTTAGCTAAAACTTAGTCAGAACCCGCAAAAGCCCAGTTGGCACGGCCCTAGAATCGTAGGTCCGGCTAAAAGCTGGTCAGAAACAGTAGCAGGGCAGTCGGCACGCCCCAAGAGTCGTGTGTCCAGGCTAAAAGTTGGTCAAAAGCAGTTAAAATCCAGTAGGTATGACCCTGGGATAGTAGTTTTATGGAAATAGCGAAAACCACCGAGCACAGCCGAAACGCCGGCGCGGCGCGGAGTGGGGGGCTCGCGGAGTGGGGAGGGCCGACGCGCGACGCGCGCCCCGTCAGTAGCAATTGAAGCGTCGCAGCGTAAGGTCGTTTATATATTCGAAGGCTACCAACATACGTCACTCTACAACACAATAGCACCTCGGTCTTTACTTTACCATCGTGTAGGCTTGATTATTAGCTTCTATTAACTAATACGCGTTTAACTAACAATCGCTCTACTATCGCAACAGCACATTAAACTTTAACGATTAAAATCTTTCTTGAGTTTCCTTTGCCGGACGAATGAACGATCATCCAATTAAGGATGGACGCGTCTTCGTCCGGCAGCGAGATTTTTTTAAATATAAGATTAACTAGTCGTTTATTGTAACATCGCGTTAACTAACATATTAGTTTGAACGGTTCTTCGAATCTTTATTATATTTTATTCAGTCACTTATATAATGCTTTTGCAACTTCGAATTCGATTGTTGCAGGTATAATGGATGCTTGGCTGGCAAATAATAATATATTGAGGCTGTAGGAAGGGAGTATTGAGATACAATTACTGCTATCATAACAATCAGTTCGGCGACATATGATGAAGGACTGGTAACGCTTAACTTATTCTCTTATTATAAGGTTTATGTATATCTCTTGTTATCTGGCGATCGGTTTTCGACTCAAGTTTGTGTCCGTCGGTTGAAAGTTATTGAACTTTCATTATTGTAAATCGATCTCATAACTTACTTCTGTCAATTCGTATATCCACGTTCGCTAAATAAAGAAAACACTTCAAGAAAATTAATTCTAAACGAAAAATAGAAATACGTTCACGCTTCCCTGCATTTCGGTTGCGATTTTTATTATAGCTTCACTAATTGTTTTTACCAAACACTTTCATTATCTCTGCGAAATCCCTAATAGTTTCGAATTTTCATTTCTACAAGCAGCTACGACAATTTATAAATGCGCGATATTAAGTATTTACTAAGATCATGAACACCTTCAAAACTCTGACAAAGAGCAGTCACAGTATGCTTTCCATAAATCACTTGATTAGTCTTCTAGATAATTAATAATAATTAAATCAAATAATAATACGGTAGTACCTTACTAAAGAAAAAAAGCAGTAATTCCTCAACAGACGTTTGACAGGATGAAGAAATAAGAAAGACAAATAAAATCAAATACGCATTGCTTCAATTTCTATCTCCTCTGCTCATTTACTAACTTGTACAGGTTTCCTTTCAGAAAATTTTGATTACCGCGCGCAATGCGGTCTGTAGAGTCAGTGCTTGCTCCGTCAAAGTTCTTTTTATTGTTTTTAGAGCGCAACCGCTCTTAATAATAATTAAACATAAATGACAGTAAAGAGCCGCGAAATTAGAGTCAGTGTTTGCCCCGAAATAATACTCCCGCGAGATTAGAATCACTTTGTTTGCGAATCATAAGTGTTCCATTAGAGACAGTGTCCTGTTCGGCGAGATCGGGCTTTCATCCATCAACCTGACGAGTAAGTATCTCTTTATGTCTTAAATCTTGTATTCCAATAATCTTTGATAATTAACACATTCGAATAGTACTGAAAATACAAAGATTTTAATGTTGTCTGCCCTTCTTGAATGGTTCAGCAACTTCCATGGCTACGACGGCGACGAACTTGACCGCGGCCCTGGTGAGACTGCAACCGGTGAGTGGCATGCTTTAAAGTTCCTCTGGTCACTCAATCATGTCGCCGGACGAAAGGTCCGAACCGACACGAGTGATTGGTTGTAATTACGTAGATTTTTCTGGCAAGACCTTGAATCAAGACCTTTAATTTTAGGCATCGTTGACTACAATAGGGAGGGTTAAACCCCCCCGTGGGAGGAGCTAATCCCCTGGTGGGAGGGGCCAAACCGCCCGGTGGGAGGGGCTAAATCAAAAGTGGGAGGGCCTAATCCCCGGTGGGAGGGGCCAAACCGCCGATGGGCGGGGCTACATTAAAGTGGGAGGGGCCAAAGCGCCAGTGGGCGGGGCTAAATCAAAAAGTGGGCGGGGCGTTCGTGTGTATAATAAATACATTCTAACGATAATAGTCTTATTTATTTGGACCTCGTAGCCACGAAATTTGTACTTATTGTTAGTGGAAATATAACCTAACTTTAGATTACTATCATAGCCTACTGATTCTTCACTTACACTCTTTCTTTCATACCATCTCTACCATACATATTGCCCTATATATTCTTACTAACCATCCCTTTATTGCACATCTATTATATGTATATCTTCCTGTTTTCAATTCCTAAGCCTTAACCTCTAATTCTACGCATCAGATCGTCTAGCGTAACATTATATCGTAGCATAATTGTTATATCTATATCCTTTTATTTTTGTGTTCCACTCCTGCTATTGTATTTCATAGTATCTTCCTTTAAGGCTGTCCGTCAGCTCCTTTACTTCAGCTCTCATCAAATTCACATTACAAAACTCGTTCAATTCCTTTTCAAATAATCCTAGGCATCTCTTACGCTTTTAGTTTGGTCCTCTCTTCCGTCTATTGCCACTAAATATCCCTTAAGAATCTTTTGTCTCCGGTTACATACCTTTACTAATATATTTTTTGTGTGTTTCCAGGTTCGGAGGCAAGGAGTAAGGAGCATTGACTGGCACTTCTCATCATGCGTAAATGCAAGAAAGAAGAAAGAATCATTCTTGCCACATACTTTAGTTATAGTAAATTGGTGTATACAAGTAGTTTGTAATTGTTAGCCCGTAAGATTAATTTAGAACAATTGTGCAACCAACTGTTATGTATATCTATTATATATTTTATTATATATTCAGTTTATTTTGTAGATCTTGTATAAACATTGATATTACTTTTACTTCAAGTTCTACTGAATATGCTAAATATGAAATGAAAGATATAATAAATAATTTACATATGGACAAATTACAGAATCGTTGTAATTTAAACTAAGGTTTACCATACGTAAATTTTAGTATGAGTTTTATCTGTAAGGTATATTGTAAATTAACTTCATAGAATAGTTTATAAGTATTAGATTATTTATAAAAGAATAGTTCATAAGCATTAGTTTGTAAATTTAACTTAGAAAATTTTTGTAACTTGTATTTCCATTGATTAGTTTAAATAAATGTTCAATTAAAAGAATTTATTACTTCTTTTATTTACACACCACAACAATCCTTGAAAACACCTAATTTCAATTCCTTAAACAAGTGCTACCGTGCAGGAACTTTAAATACAAAGTTCACAAGCGGAGAACTTGTAAAAGTAGTCTTCAACATTACTAAACATATTGCAACCAGCTATACATAAAGGGCCTCAAAAATTCAACCAGGTTGCAAAGAAATGCCTAACGAAAATGAAATACGGCTGCAAATAACACCTCACGAAAAGGCAACAAAGTTGCAAACATCTCCTCAGAAAACTGCAATTAAGTTGCAAACAACATCTCATAAAATGCAATTAAGTTGCAAACAACATCTCATAAAATGCAATTAAGTTGCAAACAAGACATCGCGAAACGCAATAAAGTTGCAAAAATTCTCGAGAAAATTCACAACAAAGTTGCAACTCGATCTCATAGGAAATGCAACAAAGTTGCAAATAACACCTCGCGAAAACGCAACAAAGTTGAAAAATTCTCGAGAAAATTTGCAACAAGGTTGCGCCAAAATTTTTGCAACAAAGTTGAAAAATTTCGTGAAAAGAATTTGCAACAATGTTGCGCCAAAAATTTTGCAGCAAAGTTGCAAAAATTCGCGAGAAAAATTTGTTATTTGCAACTTTGTTGCATTTCCTAAAAGATCCATTTGCAACTTTGTTGTGCATTCGCGGCGCGTTGTGTGCAACTTTGTTGCGGGGCCAAACCGCCGATGGGCGGGGTTAAATTACAAGTGTGAGGGGCTAATAAAAAAGTGGGCGGGCCCGACAACCGATGGGCGGGGCTAAACGGTCGATGGGCGGGGTTAAATTATAAGTGGGATGTGCTAACCAAAAAGTGGGCGGGGCTAAACCACCGATGGGCGGTGCTAATCAGAAAGTGGGAGGGGACAAATGTCGGTGGGCGGGGCTAAATTAAGAGTGGGAAGGGCTAATCCCCTGGTTGGAGGGGCCAAAACGCCTGGTGGGAGGGGCTAAATAATACACTTTAAAAAATACCCCGATGCTGTAGCGATATGCAGTTAGACGTAATAACAATTTTAATTATTTAATTGTTTATAACAAATGAACGCCACATGGAGCAATGCTCACTCCGGTTGGAGATGGTAGCTTATTCTCCAAGTTTTAATTCATGTCCGGTGGTGGTTGGTGTAGCTCGTCGGCAAGTCGATGTAATCGCATTTGTTTATAATTTCTTTAAACAAGGCGGTGCGGCAAACTGCGAAAGGGCCGACAAGGCGAGATGGCGCCACCTGTCTGCTTGGTTATCGACTGCCTATGTGGCTCTATAGCGCCAGTTCCATATTCATGTCACAGACGATATATAGAAATAGACAAGTCATCTTGTGGACTTTTGTGGCCAAACGTAACTGACATACCGGCTCAGAAATCCAACACTGATATCGGGGTCCTCTGCTCATAAACAGTGTTCAATTGTAGAACTATTATTTACTGAAGCAGGGGGGACAGGACATGTGAAATGTTTAGGGGGAATTAGGAAAGCTATTTCTCGGTCAACAAGCAGTTAAGAAAATTCTAACGAATATTAGAAGGTGTGAATAAAGATAGTATAGTACCGATATACGTATATTTACACAAACCCATTTTTTTTGTCCAACAATACTATTTCCATGAATAATAGTTACTCAATTGACCATTCTTATTCATGACCCTCAAATTGTAGTAATATTGACGTTTAAATTTCTGTATAAAAGTTCATTATAAAAGTATAATAATTTTTAGCAAGGAGCACATGTGTAATATTTATTGTTGCTTGATATATACATATATAAGGGAAGTATAATTTATCTGTAATATAAACAGATAGGTCTTCCACGGGAATCGAACAATTTCATGTCAGAACACGCTACGTTTTGTGGTGGTCTCTCAGGTCGTGGACAAGCCATTGGTCTCGGATAGTAACAGGGTGAAAATATGGCGCTGTCAACAAATGTTCAACTATTCAATACTCTTCATCTATATTTAATCATCCAATAAATGTACCTATCGCATGTGTACGTAATTTGAAAATGAACTGCAGATGTGCCGGTAGCAGGTGGTCGAATATTTGGGCATGGCGGGCATGGAGTTTCACAAATCTTTCTCGAAGAACACCGTGAAGGTATACTAGGTGGATAATTACTCAATGCTGCCTCTAATGTTGCCATTTTTATTATTATTTTGAGGTTTCGTTACATTTGAACAAAAACCTGAACGTGTTTCACGATATGGTGTTGCACGTGGGAACTATGGAATGCATGATGTTAAAATACTTGAAAATATTGGCACAGTTTGGTACAAAGAATCTATTAACAATTTAAAGGTTACTTTTAGTGTAATTTGAAGGTGGTTTGATGTGTGAATGTATTCACAAACAGGAGAACGATTAATAAGATTATTGCACGAACATACGTGTAGAATTGTAGATACGTAGTGGTGATTCAATTGAAACTGCCCACAGTATGCAGGGTGTTCTTTGAATCTTTTCTGTACTCTACATGTATAATAATATAACATGTATGTAAATTAAAATAATAATATAATAACGAAGATGGAGTAATATGTTGAATAAAATCTTTTAGAAGTAAAATGTAAAATGTAAAACTTTATTTACTGCGATCAATGCAGACATGAGTATTGTACTGAACTGAATTGTAGGCAATATGTTAAGACGAAATTAATTGCAGTTATGGTGGATAGTAGAAAGGGTAATCAAGGTCATCCTTTTTGAATTCGCAAGTTTCTACCCTGAGAAAGTACCATTTTCGTGATTGTTGCCACAAATACCTTAGCACATATCATTGAACTTGTAAAATTGGATAAAATAATAGTTTTGCACATTGTAAAACAAAATAGATAACATAAGTAAGAAACAAAAAAAAGAAGAAGAATAAGGGAGAACAGCGTGGTGTATTATCTTTTATAATTATGTATAATTGTGTTAAATATTTCTCTTAAAAATATCTGTACATATACATGGGCGAGGATAGAAAAATAAGGAATGCCATTTGGTAATCACAACAGATATTATAATAAATCGTATCTTTACAGAGACAGATACATTGTAAAACGAACAAGGATACTTTCACGAAATATACACGCAGTTGTACATTGATCTAGAATTGGATCGGTGATGCTATGTACACAACCACGGAATCGCGCACGTTGTTCTGTCGAACATTTCGCAGACAGTGCGTCTGCACTGTTCTCAAATTTGGCACGCGATGCACCATTTCGTTTTTTGTTTTTTTTTTTGTTTACTTTGTCTCTCTTTCTCTGCTTATTCCACTGTGACACCACGTGTTTACATTCAACAAATTAACCAATAAATGCACTAATCTCTTTTAACAGAATAAGACACTGCAACGTGTCTTGACCGACGCCTGTCCCTCTTTCAATTACAATAAACTATTTAATTACCTATCCTTAATTTTTTCGAAACAATTAAATAGAAAAAAAAGGAAAAAAAAAACGGAAATTCGCCTCGTCATTTTAACGCTAAGAAACCCTAAAAACATTTGTTCATTTAAATTCGGTCGCGGATACCAGCCGAGGATGCCCTTCATTTTATTCCCAACCCCAGCCACGTGAACTTGAATGAATGATCCGTGTACGTTACAAAAAAAAAATACGTACAAAAAGAATAAATGAGAAAAGATAACAACAAGTACTTATGGCGGTAATGTTAAATCCACTGTGCTCTACAAACGATTCCTTATAGAACGTATTCTTCTAGAACATCAGGAATCGGCTACACCGACGAGGGCAAAGATTCGCGATGCCCACGCGACATCGATTTTTACTCTGTTTGCTCCTAAACGATGAAGAGAAAGAAATAAATGGAAAACAGAGATAAGTAGGCTACGCCCGTGTGATATTTAAGTACATCGGTCAAACAATCCTCCTTTCCACTTTATACACATGTTATTATATACAGTTTTGGCGATGAGTACACAACAATCGCGTTCGCGTTCGTCTTGGATAAATCTAATTCGTTCTCGTTTCTCGTTCTTTCGTTTTTAGTACGACTCCTTTTCGTGCGTCGATGTTCGTTTGTTTCGCTTCTGTTTTTCATTTACCGGACGGACAGAAGGTGACTCGAAGGATCAAGCATCACCTCGTCAAACGATCTCGTGAACGTTATTGAGTCAGTTTCCCCCGCGTAACGAGCTTCGATTACGTATTCCATATTTCGGTAACGCTCTACAGTCTGTTCAAAATCAATTGCACCGCTCAGAGTGATCGAGAATTAATGGTCTCATCATTTAGAATGGCTGGTGTTGCGCCGCTTCCATTTCTCAGCTTCGCACGTTTTTCTATCGGTTGTTAGTTTTGCCTCCGTTCGTTTCTTTCACGAATGGGAAACGGAACCTATCGAGTTCAACCCTTTGACTATCGTTTCGTATATAAGCGCTCGACGAAAGTGCTCGTCACGACTATGCCGCAAGAATATTGTTCCGTGCTACCTCAAGTGTGTAAAGGGGCCGACTATCGTTAGAAATATGTGCTTCCGTGTGTCCTTCCATTAGAACACAAGAAGCACAAAATGCCAAATGTATATAACTATGGAAATAATTGTCGGTCTCACTTTTCTTTCCATACGGATCATTATTTACAATATTTCCCTCGCCTATGTGCATGAACAAACCTGCATATAGAAAATAGATAATATATAACTAATACAAATATATTATGCAGGCATTATATGAATATTTGGGATAAGAATATTGGCAAATTTTTAATGACGACGAAAAGGACGCAGTAAAAAATAGCAAATTATATCGATTTAATATTTAAACACGTCGTAATTTGGAAGTTTGTCAATATTTTTAACCGGATATACAATCTCTGTAGTTTTGTCTTCGCAGAGATGCAGGCGAGTGAAATACTATTAACAATGATACAGATGGAAAAAAAGAGACAGGAGCAATTATCCAACAGTTATGCACATTTTTATACTAAATCGAGTCCAATGCCAATGCCTTTATTCAGAGCTCTACGCGCTTTGCTCTCCCCTTCGAAACTTTTTCTTTATGCACAGACATACGTGTTGCAGTAATAAACCTGCCCTTTTGCGTACCGATCATAGGCTAGAATGATATTCTTCTGCATTTCTACTGCCAATATGTATGACATTAAGCGTTCGATTGCAATCATTGACTGTAAATTATCATCGTTTACGGTTTAAACGTGTGCCGCGCGAGGTCGATAGATATATGTTTATCGAACAAAATCGTAAAAAAAACCTATCGACTCGATCGTGAATGTGTCACGTTAAAAGGTAAGGAGTTCGATTTATGAATTGATTAAAGGCCTTCCTATATTCTATCGTCAGAAACGGTGCCGCGATTCAACACCATAAGACACGACAACAACAAATGTCTGCAACAGTGCTTCTTGGTCCCGCACGGAACGCGTTGAATACTGTTTCATTTTTCTTCATTTTTTTATTTGTTCACAATCGACGCGAAAATGGCCATACCAATTGATACTTTGCCGAAAATATGCCTTATACCACAGTCAAAGGGTCGATATGCTGTACACAGAAATGAAATACACCTTGTACCCCGTCGTTCACGTCCTCGTTCACTCAGAACGAAAGAAAATATAATCTCTGATATGTTTACGTTACAGACAAAGATTTTTATGTTGATAATACCGGATCCGAGTGGAAGAAACTTGATGTCAAGTTCGAGAGCTTAACTGGAACAGCATTACCTTAGGGTCGCATTTTCGGCTTGAAATGCGTCTAAGGGCGAGGTAGAAGCGCGGAATTAAATATTCATGGACAAAACCATAATATTTTACGCAGATAAGGCGGTATTAGTTCTGAGTGAGATAATTGTCTCTGAATAGACCACAATGCATAGAAAAATTCGGAAACGTAAAAGCAACGCGATTTGTGCTGCGAGACGCTACACCAAAATATTTACAAGATAGACTTACAATTATTGTAACTGAATGATGTCGCGGCAACAAAGGAAGCTTTTTCTTTCCTTAGATTTTAGGATCATTTACGGCCCGGCGAACAATATCTTCTTACACTCATACACGCATACACTCACTCTGTCTCCACCTATCCCATTTTAGTTTCTCATTGTTCCTTCCGTTACACTCTTTTAAATACCTATTATTTTACATAGTTGTTTAATCATTTATATAGCTGAACACGTACCCTCCTCCATGTCGATGACAAAAACGTTCTACTTATCGCTCTATAACGTTTATTCTCTTGTTCAATGCCAGCCCCTTGCCACGCGATATGAATTATCCCTTTTTGATACGGGTGAAGAAAACTTGAAGAACAATTTATCACATCCGTTGTAAATATAATGGGCGACATTAGAATGCACGCGAGTATTTCAGGAACATTGAAGCTGGCGTTAAATGAGGTTCAAAATTTCATAGTGGTCCTCCTCTTGCGTAATTGTTCCATCTTTTTAAAAATAATGTCTCTGGCCATCAGAAATCTTCGATGTTACCATAATCTTTTTAAATATATATTTTCACATTGTATTTCCAGAAAATGTTGACATGACATTCTTCGTCCATCGAGAGATTTTTAATGAAAAACGGAACAGTTGCAAAAGAAACGGATTCAAATAGAAATATGTACCTAACAGAGTAAAGTCTATTTATTTAGCTAGACTCTATTTCAACAATCTCGATGTTGCATAGGTTTGTTTCTTACATGTGTATAGAATTATAGATTTTCCAAGACAAGAGCAACAACTTCCTGCATATACATATTTTCGTTAAATTAAGTACGCATTAAGTAACTATGTGCCGTTAGGGTAAATTTCATGAATATTTTTATTAAAGAATAATTACTCTAAAAATATTATAAAATACTCTAATTTCATTTAAAAAACATGTACATGGCTTAGTTCTTGACTCTGTCTTGAGTAAACCCCTAAATCTATGTAAAGAGAAACCTGTGGCACCATAAGATGATGCAATACTAATCATTCGAATTTACTTTGAACTCATGCAATTACTTAATTTCATAATGTCACCCAATCCTCGTAACAGAGGGACGTAGAAAGGTATAGAAAAATAGAAAAGGATTAAAAGAAAATAAAAAATGTTTCTTCACGCAGTTTCCATTCCCCCCTACACTATTTCTCGTTCAAAATATTCTTTTCGCGCAAAATACAATTCACAAGGCAAGGGGTCGAGCTGTTAATAACATCTCAAGAAACCGAAGGCTTAGTCGTTAATCGAACGGAAAAAAGCTTCAGGACGTGACACTTTGAACCCGTGCTCACCAGTACACAAAACGTAGAAAACGGTCCCCTGTATCCATAATCGTTCAACAATCAATATAACGACGTATAACAATCTGTAATGGAACGTTAGTTCACATAAAAAAACGCGAGACCGTACATCTTGCGTTGATTCGTGAAACAACCCTCGCGAATATCCTTTTTAGTCTTTATTTATTTATTCACCTCTTCTTTCTTATTTTTCTTTTTTCTTACTTTGCTTTATACGGTTTTCTTGTTTTAAGCGGAAGCACCATTTCTGTGTACTAAACTGCCCGCGCGTGAATCATATTCTCCTGTCAACAGGTCGCCTAGACAAATGTCATTCGCAACAAATGCTCGGCTGTGTCGTATTCACGATAGTAGACAACGATAGCGTGGAACATACTGATTCTAGAAACTTCAACATCTAATTTTTGCATTTAAGTACCCTAAGAGTGTACGTGTAAGTACGTTAAGTACGTTTATTGATACCAGCGACGTTATCAGGCGTTCTTCGCGAACAAAGTGCGGCGATATCTATAACATAGTGTTCCCCGACCGTTCTGTCGATCGAGAATTTTTATATAATTAATCAACGTTTACCAACGCGATCGAACGCGTGGTCCCAAAAAATGTTTCCTTCCCCCCTTCCCCCTTCTTGCATTCGCATCCATCGTATCGAGGTGCCATCGGGGTGCCGTCGAGGCTATGTGCGTAATCTACTAATTTCTAGACAATGCTTACGGCTTACAGTTATGCGTTTTGTGCAGATCTGCTGCTATATTCATCATTTCTACTAAAACACCTGCTAGGAGATCGTTACGCCTCTGTCCCTCGCTCACTCCCGTTCCCTTTTATTCCGGTTCCTCTTTTATCGTGTCTTAATTGGCCCGGGTGGTCATTCGGCCGGATCCCGGCGCGGGAGCAACCTCTGGGAGCAGGAAACTTCGCGATTCGTTCGAGGTAAAACGCGGCTCACGTGTAATACTCTCGATCATACGAGAGATCGAAGCGTGAACAGGCATGAATTCATCACTCATCACTATGTGCTTGAACGGAAGTACTTAGCAACGCTGTTGACGAACTCCTGACGCTACAATTGCACCTGAAATGCTTGAGTCGCGTTTGGCATTACGAAGGGATTGGTGGTGCTCGATTGTCGGAGATTTCTCGCCGCGATTTCTGCCCACTCCGCGTCGAACGGGTCCGAGGGGCCGGTTCTAGAGGTTTGTCCCATCGCGGCTGAACCTAACGAGAGAGCTCTTGCGTGAAGGGGCGGTGCTCGTCGGGGGCTCGTTTGACCCTGAGGACGAGATTGCACTGCGGATGGCACTGAGCTGGTTATACTGCCCAGCCATTGCTCTGGTTTTGGCAACGCGGTTGTCGTTGCGACTGGTTGGACCTGGAATTGTTAGCAGGTGTTCAATTAGTACAAAGGTTCGACGACAGAAAGTTTATTGGCACAACTAGAACCCGATGGTTTTTAACGTTTGTTGCGACTTGTAAAATGTTGTCGACATTGTTCTTTTAATGGTACGAACAGAATGTGAAATATTTTTGCGGGTGATCTGTCGGCAAACGCCACTGGAAATATTTATCGCTTTATTCTGAGACTTGCGTGGCACAAAAGAGCGTAACTAATTGATCATGGAAAAGGGCGAAGGGGAAATATTTAATTGATCGCTAAACTAATAAAGTAATAATTAATTACAGAACCAGGACAAAACAGTGACATGGATTCTAGGCCGATACGTAGTCTTCTCTCGCGCTCATTACAAATTCGAGAACACACACTTACCGCTGCTGCGGCGATATTATTCGCCGGCGTTTGACCGATTTGGCTAGCATCGACACAAACGTTACCAGACAGAGCTGGTGATGCGGATGCTACGCTTGTCGTCGGAGAATCTGACTTCGGTGTCATCACAGAAGAGACTGGATTCGGCGATCTGTTTACAGCCGGCGTGGACGTGTTCCCCAATGAGGATGTCGATGCCGTGCTAAAAGCTGGACTGGCCGAAGGTGGTGTACCAAACGCACCGACGGTTGTAGTTGATGCTGGAGTACCCATCACTGTAGGAGTAGGCGCATTCACTCTTGAAATAATTGGACTGAGGTTACTGGTCCTGTGCTGGATCGGCGTGAGCCTGTGGTGCGAGGCCGAGACTGGTGACGAAACATCCTGCCAGCTGGTGCCAACGTGGTTCAAATTGCTAAGATCGTCGTTCTTCTCGTTATTGTTTATGTTGTTGTTGTTGTTCAGGCTTGGACCGTTTTGCATCTTCATTTCGTCCAATGAGTTACTGCTCCTTCCTATAAGAAGACGCGACGATTATAGAATTTTTTTTGAAGAGAGGAACAAATTGAGTGGAACTTATAAGGAGTATACACTGATAACGCGGACAGCTGTATCGACTTAACTTGTAACTTGGCTCGAAAAATCAGTTAGATGGATTCGTCGTTTGGCCTTATATGAGAAGATTTTCAACGCGGCACACATGGATCAACGAGATTGTGTCCATATCTAATAATGAGTGTCGAAGGTAGAGCAACAATCGACAAAATACACCCGCAGAATACAAGTATTTCTAGGTCACTAAAAGAGTTTTGTGACACAAACGGGGCCCGCCGTTAAACTAATATTGCTATTCAAACAGAGCAAGTCGCGTGGCAAATTTAGTTCAGGTAGTAAAGACGGAATGGACCCTATTCAGGAGAACTGCCAACGTGGAATCATAGCAAGACTGAAGAGTTAGCTTCTTACGTGTGGCACAGTAAAAGCGATATGCAGTCAATGTATGCAAAAAGCTGTCGAATAATTAATTGCCATCTGAGGCCAGTAGTGCACCGGCGAGTGCATCCAGCGCATATGAAAAGCCGGGGAATAAGTAATGTGCCAAAATGTAAGCACGAAAGTATGTAGAAGATGCATACCGAGAGTGCTGAGAACCGTCTATGACGGGGGTGGTGGTGAGTATCTTCACACTCTCCTAATAATTTATACTTGCAGCTATGCTTTCAGTGGAAATGACACGTGTAAAAGCGTAAGTATGTCCCTTATACTTTTGTTATGCAATTAAGTGGATTAGTTTGGAATCATAATGAATTTTTCTTTCGTATCCATGAAGCGAGGAAAGAAAGCAAGTCTTCGCAATACATGCATAAAGATAAGCAAAGAACATACATACATTTACATTTTTAATTGCATACAGATTGATTACAACTCGTTTTTATCACAGGCTCTATGGCGACTAAGTGTAATCGAAAGGGGCAAATGCCATTGCAAGAAAATATTTCTGAGAAATAGGAAACAGTACTAATGGATTCTTCGTGAAGTGTAGGTATCAGTTTTTACATTCAAGTGGTATAAACTCGAAAAAGTTATTTTTATTAAGCTTATTTATTTGTACAGAGCAAACCAGGGTGTACAGCATGATAATTCAAGAGATGCAGTATCGTCTCCTACACATTCCATTTAGCATCCAACACAATTTTATATAAAGTGTGGCCCACGCAACTTGCGCACCTCCTTAACTTCTAAAGTGTGCGTTGTACGAAAAGGTTTTATATACAAAAGTTGCATGGTTTGAAGGGGTACATTATGCAGTCGCTACATAATGCAACCATGCAACTTTTGTACAACGCATACTTTGGCAGTTATGGAGGTGTGCAAGTTGCGTGGACCACCCTTATAATATTTGTCTATTACGTATGTACAGCGACAACAAATTCCATCAAGAAATTTCTTGCAGGCTCAAGAATTCAATAACCTTATAAACAAACGTACAACAATCGTCCGGGAACGCCAGAACAGAATCCGGCGGACGCCCGGGGATACAACTTTACACCAAGATTGATGTTCATCGTTTCTATTTTTGTCACCATACCGTGACTTTTCAATCACCGATTACATGTGCATAATAAATGAAAAATTGTAATAAACACAGCCTTATTTCATTCCCGAATTAACCAACTCAAGCCTGCCACAGATCTTAACTAGGTATTCCTCCTGAGATTTCATTAATGTCTCCCAATGTGGGCCTTTCGTGAAATATCTCGCGAATGCTAAGAGATATTTAAAAAAAGGTATAAACAAAACTTGCAACGCATTTCCCAATGTTCTCTGAGTTCCGGGATACCCTGTATAGTCACCCGTGGTAGCGAAAGGGTTAACAAGGATTAGCCTAATGTGGGCCTTACGCGGCCCTATTCCTAAGACGGGCATCATGCGAATTTCCCAAGTAGGCAGTCACGTGAATACCGCGTTAGCAAAGGGAAATAATGTACCTATGTCGTCGTTACTCGACAGAAGGGACAGCCCTTGCGAAAGCTGCTGACACATCGCTGAAACCTGATCTTGGCCGCCTGGCGAGATTTCGGGTATTGGACTATCTGTAAAAATAAAAATCAAGCTTCAATGTGGATAACAATCTCGATATACATTATTGCTAGTGTATTAAAGAAAATGTGCTTCGGACTGGTGCTCAGAACTACGGAATGCATGCCGCACGGTACATCAACATGTGTCGACTGTCTAACAGTGTGTAAGGAATGGAAAATTCAGATAATGACGGGCCTGCCACATTCAATTATATGAACGGTAATGTAGAAATATGATCGCAGAGAATAATGAAGATAAAGAAATAGTCTTACGCTTGAAAAAGATATTTTTATCATAATTTTCGGAGAAAATACATTTCCATAACATACTATTCACTAGAAACTTTAATAAGTAACATCTGAGTATAAAATAATACGAAATTCAAATTTTTTGGTCCATTGTATATAATGTCGCGATATTCTATTCTACGATCTAAGATACTGTCATAAAAAAAAAACGCATATAAAAATGTGCACCTGTATCATCTTTATTGAATGACGTTGTAGAAGATTTCATAAAATTACAAAACATTCTGCCGTGTTTAAAAAATAAAATACGTTTCTTTTTTTCGTTTTGTTCGTTTTCTGCAAATTTGACCCCGAATTACTGGATCGTGCTACATTTACAAATTTTGCACAAGGGTCGACCAAACTACAGGTATTCGACTATCGTCAGCGGGTGTGCCCCCACCCCCGCGTCGCTGAGGACGGCCACCGTGAGGGTTTTAGTCGGTAAAAATCCGACACTACCCCGATCTACCCCCTGCCCCGACCGGGGTGTTTTATTGAAGATTTCCCCCAAGTAAAAACAAAGAAGAAAAAAAAGTTATTCGACTATCGTGTAGGTCCGACACCGTAGGGCTGTAGGACACGAATGTTCTCTCATCCTATTGTCTTTCAATTCGTTGAACTATATTCAAACGAATAACGCATCAATTATAATCGTGCACATAAACATAGGGGAAAAAACGAGCACCATTCAAGAACATCAAAGAACGGCCACGCAACGGGGAAAACTAACAGAACAGGAAATAATGACCTTCGTCATATCCTTCGAATTCTGTTTTAAAAATGGAAAAAGTATATATTAATCGGTTGGGAGCATCGCAGATATATTAGTATATATCTACAAGAGATTGAATCGAATATTACGATAGTCAACTTGAAGATTATAAAATGTATTTACAGAAATGTTACGACAACTTCAGGGAATTATATTAAATCATTTATAATTCAATCACATATTAAGAATATATATTTGATTTACAAAATCACACTCAGCTATGAAATATACGTATGCGCATAAATAATACACATATCCTTAGTCGGCATTATAATTTATGAGCAGTAGATCGTTCGTAATATTTAATATGCACCAAAAGTTGTCCTGTCCCAAACAACTCTATTCAAACGAATTCAAACAATCACGTTAATTTAAGAATATCCACAAGATATTACGTTACTACAATGATAGATACGTTGACGCAAAAGAACAGAGAAAATTGGCAAAATTAATCTTATCAAGAGTTTAATGTACTTAATTTTCGTTCTCTTTTTCGCGATTGAGAAGATTTACAATGTATTTCGCAATATTCACGAGACACGACTTATTGTTAGACGCAGAAAACAAAAACCAAGAGAAAATAAACGCCCAGTATTATCAAAGACAAGATTAATTCAATCCTTATACATCTGTACCAAAGTTTTCTTCTCTTCCACGAGGAGGAGGGAAATCAAAATCTTTACCTGGCGGCTTCAATGGTACGATGGACAGAGCAGATGGCATCCTCGACAAATCCGTCGGTTCGAGGCTGTGGCTACGTGTGCGTTCAAGGTTGCTTGGCAGATCGTTGATCCGCAAACTAAGCTGTCTTTTGAACGGAGACACTTGATTCAGCAGTCCAAAACCGCGGAAGGAACCTTGTCGCTCGAGCATTGACGGGGTGGCATGCGGTCTCTCGATCGCAAAACGGTTGTACACTGGTTTTATCGGAGGTACATCTGTCAGAGAGCATATGAAATATGAAAAATTATCAAGAGAACATGTATATACACACGTATTCCATATTATTCTAAATGGGCTGTCACGGAAAAAATTCTGATATTCAAGGGATGACAGCTTTATTTTAAGTACTGTAATTGTCATATACAATAGCAACAACAATAATAATGATATACGTATTATTTCGAAGAAGATTGAAAGTAGTTTTGAAGAATAAGAATGGGGCGAGCCCAACAATGCATATATGTATATCTTTACACATTACACATTTTTATTATAATAATTATTATATTTTTCGCAGATATTTATTAAAGGCGAAGGGTGACTGACCTACGGCGCGTTCACGCGAATCCTGCAATCGTTCAGTTAGAGATGGTTGCCTGAAACTGCCGCTCCTGATGAAGGTTGAGGTTTTCGAATCAAACGTCATCGTAACACCGCATTCCTTGTCCCTTCGTTGCTTTCTTTCCAGGCACGCAGCAAAAGCGCATCCCACTGCATGACTCAGACGTTCGCCCTGCGGGAATACAACCAATGTGAAGTTAATATCATTGAAAGTTCCTGAATAAATAATATTATGAGTATCGTGTTGCGGGGGGAAAAGAGTAAAAGTAAAGAAAGTAATCGAACGCTAAATGTTTTCGGTATGTAAAAAATGGCCCAAATATTTCAACTCGTTCAATAAAAATTGCACGAGATTCTAATGCTACAAATAAGATTCTTCACGTGCTGCGATTGCCTTGTAATTTATAGGTAACGGGTTCGCATACGTACCTGCCCAAAACAGCACGAATGTATACATACATGCACATAGATTTTTTAAAGAATATTTAGAAAAGTTTATGTAGAATCTCAATCAGCTCTTTCGGTCGACTAAATAAATTGCATTAATTCACGGCGATTCGAAACTTCTCTAACCTCACGGATTCGTTCGCGTAACGAGGGTATGTGTCAATTTTTATTTTTTCACTCGAAACTACGCGATCCCACGGAAAACATGCAGCACCTCACACGCTTCTTCACGCGTGACTGATACATTTATCCTTCGAAAAATATAATCGCGTTCGCTCTATAAGACAAGCATGCGTCGGGGGCTTTCATTATAACGCGTGCAAACAAAGTAAAAAGAAATGTAATGGATCTCAAAGTGGCGGGGTAGAAAACAGGAGTCATTATTCTGGAGATTTAAAAATATACACGAAATACACCCCGTGAGTCACGGTAAGTGCCGTTCATGCATTTCGCGTATAGCGTGGCACGCAAAAAGGATTAATGAGTGTAAGTTTTTTTTTATTATATATTCACATAAGTTACTCACACATACCGACTCTTTCAGCGCCAGGAACCCGTGGCACATCCACCGTCTGGTCGTGCCGTCCCTACAAATGTAGCTGAACCCCTTATCGTAATTTCGATCCGGAGCACAAAAGGACACCTTCTCTATCGTCTGATCAACGAGAAGACCTTTCGTGTCGTCCTCGACGACTCGCAAGCCATCGCCAGATATGTGCAGCACAGAACGTACAGGTCGCCGCCTCGAGTTCTAGCAGAATTTATTGAAGAAAATAGACAGATTAAATTTCCGTACACTTTGTCGCTGTTACCAGGAAAGTCGCTGGGTTTTCGTTGGATCGACGGTGTTACGTGTGCCTTGTTTCGCTTACCCTGAGTACTTTCAACGCTTCTTCGCACACCTGCATACCCCTCGACTCGAACACCTCGACACATCCCAGGTACTGCACAATTGAAATTCACTTGGATTAATCAATACGGTCGAATGGGGCCGAGCATATTAAGGACAGAGCGATCAAAGGAACCGGTATATAAATGGACCTATGCACGCTTCCACATATATCCCACAAAACTTCGAATGTTTCAACTACACCGCCCGCACATTTGCATGGAATGTATAATTTCTAGGATAATGCGATCGTTAGGTGATTGGCATTCAAGCCATTACTGGCGAAAGTAAGCGCATGCACAATTTTCCATCAGGAAAACGTGCAATATGTTCTAAATGCGACAAAATATTCAATCCATTTATTATTTTGTTTATGCGACTAATTATTCAACTGAATACTTTGAACACTTTGAAAATGCATTCGTGACAAATGTACGGGGGAAATATTCTGAACAATTTTTTTCCTATGCACAATAAGGTCGGCGTTAGTTTTCGAGATAAAATATTTCCGCGATACTGTTAGCTACCACCACACTGAATTTCGTCCACGCGTTCACGCTCGCGGCAACGCGGACGAGCTCTGACCCCGGTGAACTCAACCCCGAAGAAATCTAACCCAAACTTCACAGACGTGATATATCTAGTTGCAGAGGTACAATTCTGGCGCGGTCACCCGGTATACAGATTCTTCGCCGGCCGCCGCGATGTGTTTATAGAAACAGTACATCCGCGGCGGTCCCATACAGACAAAATTCAATGCGATAGTAGCAGCAGTTTTTCGCGAATATCTGGGAAATTAGGGCCGATCGGCGGTAATATGCATGAAACAGTTGTTTCCAATCGTTGGCTTCTACGACGTATTCAAAAATCATCGAAATCGACGAGATCGTCGACCCTCCTGTATACCGTTCACCGAATTCGAAAAATGACGCACGCATTTGGCTAAGAGGAGACGAGAAATGAAATTATCATTCGTCGTCTCTTGAACAATTCTTTCTCGATCCAATATAAATTATTCGGTATTGTCGGTAGCAAAAAGAAATAAAATGTGCTGCACACCTTAACGCGGAAGGCGCACGTAGCCGCGCGTACAGCAGTTTCGTCTGCTTGCCATTCATGGGGTTTGCTCGATTCTGGCACCTGAAGGTCTTTCCGCCGTCGAAAGCTGTCCCGTAGACTTCGTCGTAGTCGGTCCATCTTTTTCCCAGGTGACCTCTCCCGCTTCTACAAGAACGGAAGAAAAGATGGAACACGATCAGTAAATTTGTTATCGTAGCCGAACTAGATAGCTGAAATATCGTTTCAAGGAAACGGTCTCGTAATTACGAAAATGCTCGCGGTTAATCGGAAACGACGTTAATGATGGAGCAAGCTTCGAGTGAATTTAATTACTATTATTCAAACGAAACCTTCACTCCGCAGTTTCGTTCATTGCTCCACAAACAGAAATTTTACCGATCTTTCCCGCAAGATTAAGACGAGAACGTTGTCGTCCTGTTTGTTCACAATGACGTTCGAGTCGCTGCTTGCGAAAGGGAAAAAATCATTTATCCCGAAATTCAAAAGTGGTAAGAGATTTAGCAAAATTATTAACCCATCGAAGTAAGAAATTTGCAACCAAGCTGTAATCTTGTTTCGTAATTTACACTGATTTTTACACTCATGTCTTGTAAATCTGTACGCGAAATTATCTTTGTCATCTGTATACAATTTCTTTGATAACGATGCATTCTAAAAATTCGAGTGTACTATACGAGGTTCAAATATGCCGTATATTAAGTTCACGCCGCATGCGCGCTGTTGCGACCGCCTGTATTCAATTCTTTCCTCCTAATCTGTTATTCCTTTATTCTTTCCGCTAATCGCTGCAATGCATTCGAGTATGGCCGGTACTTTATTTAAATTCCCACTGTGTACACGTTTCCCACGTACGCGTATTTTTTTTGCGTGACCCGATTCCTCTTTCTTGTATAAGCAAAATATCGATTCATGCCGCTGGGCACGTTATATCGTCAACAATGCAGCATCGAGCGAATTTTGTTTATCGAGTCGCATGCGTTGAACGGTGATAGATACACTTCGATAGCCTGTCACGGTATGGAAACGGAAAACCGATCATAAATCGACGAATAACTTGCTATTCTCTGTCGAATCGAACGATAAAGCTTCAACGAATGATTTTCACGCATCACTTCAGGGTAGCGGCCCCCAAAATCTACGGGTAACGGCCCCCAAGGGAATCGGCAAGTGTTTTCTAAGGGGTTGCCGCGATTATTTTTAGTTGACGATTCTCGAAGCTGGTTCGTACCGATCAAGATTATTAATTAGATTAATTACTCGCGAGTACATTAAATATGTGCTTTAAGATAGTTAAATATTATTGAGTTGGAATAATTCATTACACATTGTTATATTTATGGGTAAAAACATCGATTCTGTATGTGTCTAAAATAACATACATAATTAAGTCTTGCTGGCTGCCCATCTCGAGTAAAGGTAAACGGATTACGAATCGACATTCAATCAATCATTACCCTATGAAAATTCATCGCGCCACGTAAATTCAAAAGCGATATAATAAATATTATATGCACGGAGGTACATGAACGAAACAGGTAGTGGTGCTTCTCGAACTAATAAAAATATATCGAAACGAGTGCGCCCATAGTACCGTTGAAACATTCCCAGAGGACAAGCACATCGTTACGAGTTTCCACGATGTTAACAGTCGATCTTAACAAAATATAGGAGGTAAGCAGTGTCTGGTAAGGGCCGGGAGTCAAATCGAAAACTTACAATGGCCTGTGATCGAATCTTGGCCTCGGTTCCCAAAGAATCTTTTATTATGCCAGACCCTCCTCGATTTCTCCCCTATTACGAGCAACGAACCTACCCTTCTATGTTGTCACCCCTAAGAACCAACCAACGGATCAAAAATCGAGGTAGGTCGGACAAATCTCTGGGCCCTTCGTTCGTTCCTTCTTTTCTCTCCTTCTCCTTCTCTGTCCTCCTTTACTTTCCCTACTGTCTAGATCTATTCGTTCGGTGGACATTGTGATGCTTGCGTGTTGTGGCCGATTTTAAATAATTAACGATTTTATAGAAAATATTTTAAGCTAGTTAATGAATTGACTCGCGGTGCTATGAATTGCGGTGCCTCTTCGTCGTTGCTCCTCAAAGTTTGCACCGATATCTCGAACAGAATCAGCGGTTAGCCACTGGAGGATACAGAGCAAGACGCGTTTCATCTTCTCGTTAAAGTACAGAAAAGCTCAACCCGAGTTTTATCTGATTTCTGCGTATCAATTTGTCAATATCACATCACCATAAACATGTTACTGCAGGGTGTGTATATCACACGGGGAGCTACATATATTCCCAAGGGCGCATTAGCCACCCTTAATTCCAACTTTTCATCGCATCGAGGTTTATCCACTACATTAGAGGGCAAAAGTATCGATCTGGTTTGAAAATATCCTTCGAAAGTGGTAACCCTTCCGGATGTGCATTCCAATGAGCACACACGACATGGCAAACCGATTGCATATGGAATATTGAATGTATTGAATGTACAGGATATGTTAATTGACAGATGCGATCAGATACGACATCAACCTGTCTTCTTCTTTTACCTTTTATTTTATAAATGTGAACTACATATGTGAATCGCGATGTTCACATTTGAATACGCTACTGATTAAAAGTCTGGAATAATTGGACTTCGCAAGACGTAGAGACATTTTCGATGAAATTGTGAGCACGTATTACGTTAAACGTCGAATAATCTTTTCCGAGTTTTACTATTTGTGCGCAAAATGAATTTAAGAGGGATACAATTGACATTTCCGTTTTCGTCAGACGCTTATCATGAAACAAGGAGTATGGTAGTTTGTTGGAAAATTTCGTTCATTAAATATTCTGTAACGCGAATCTACGATAAGTTATCCCTTCTCTCGTAAATAATTGCCAATTGAGAAAAAAAATCCACCTAAATTTCCGTATACCAAGGGTTAAAAGAACGTTTATTTTCGCTTCGTGTTCCGGTAGTAATATTTGAAAAGCATGCTTTGCAATTTAAATACGCATCCCTTGCTTTATAAAAGGCCTTTATTAACCAAAGTGTATACTGCTGTAAATAAGGCATTCTCGCGGAAAAATTACAAGGCTACGATTTTTATGGTGCCCGGAGTGCTAGACCCTCATGTGCCATTAATTTTAATAATAAGCCTCCTTCATGGGAAGATATTGGGAATATCGCGCGCATTAAATTTAAACGGTCCAAAGGACAAAAGATTTATCAATTGCTCGCTGCACCTGTTCTGCAGAAGTATTGACAACGTAAGCGATCTAACATAACTATACATGTGTTCGTACTTTCGTGTCATTGTTTTATATATCCACAACTTCCCACTTCATTGAACATGCCGAATATCTTTTACCAGCGGTGAGAAACCCAAAAAAAGTTTATCAATTCAATACCGCTCGACTCATTGTTACTGTCACTTAAGTCTACACTGTCGACTTTTTGCGCAAGTAGCACGAAGGCACGGGGTTAAACTTTTCACACACGAGTGTGAACGCGGAGTGTTCCGTCTGAAGCGGACTCAAGCCACAGCCCGTCATACACGCATAGTATGCGATACTTGTCGCGTGCAAATGCCTCGAATATAATACTAAGCGATATTCAATCGCATCTCACACGCGTGCTTCCCAGAAATTACTCCGAGACCAAGCAAATGCTGTCACGTACGCGAAACGATCTCATGGCTAGAGGGTGAGTTCTCTTTCGTGCAACGACAATGAATCTTGCAGCTGTGTCCACTGCGACTGCAATTGTCAATCGGGCATGACGCTATGAAAATAATGGAATCGGGCCAAACTCGAGGACTGGCTTCCTTCCATTTCTTTTTTTTTCCTCTCGTGATCACCCACGAGGACCGGCTAATAGTTAAAACGTGCGAACGTAAGCACTCTCAGCGCAATCCGATTATCCATGCTGTTTGCTTAGCATGGTAATAGGCTTACGAGACCATTAGAAACGCAAAACGAGCGGATACGTGGGTCGCTGCGATTTGAATCGATTTAGACAGGAAAGAATTGCATATGCGTATCCCCAGTGTTGAAAGAGATAATTGGTCGGGGCATGTGCGATCGTACTGCAGTAGAACACTATGTGCATATTCGTTCGAGTTTCATTTCTTTGAACGAGATTCTCGTTAGATACGCGATTCAATGGACTCGCTTTAACAATTGCTAAAATTGAATAGAGCAAACGTCAACCGATTAGAAATAGGAAGGAAAAATAATTCAACCCTTCTGATGTGGGAGAGCGTACCCGGATATTTAGCAATTGCTGACCACTGTTGCAATTATTTGCGCAAATTGTGCTCGCGATAATTAAACAAAGTATGAAAGTGTTTATGCGTGTTGCACTTTGATGTTAATAAAAGTATTTTATCCATTTGTCATCTTAGATGTTAATACAAATATTTAGCGTGACTACTAGTGAAAATAAGTCGAGATAATATCAAGTGAATACGTCCAGGGAATTACATTGAATCAATTTAGAATTTAAGCGTTACGCGTTCCCAACGATTGCGTACGTAAATCGAATTATAGTCGCCTCAACTGATTGCTTGATGAAGACTCATCATCGCCTACATACT
The DNA here is from genome assembly GCA_948146005.1 of Nomada fucata. Classification (NCBI taxonomy): domain Eukaryota; kingdom Metazoa; phylum Arthropoda; class Insecta; order Hymenoptera; family Apidae; genus Nomada; species Nomada fucata. The sequence goes on along the minus strand of OX411275.1, from coordinate 6,101,504 downwards.
TTTGATCGTCAATAAATGTAAGATATGCGTGCAAACAATCATGGTTCATTCACAGTCAGTTCCATAAGTATTCCTTGCCCATACTGTCTGTACACGGAATTTATGGGGATTAATTGTTCAAAGGTAGGTCCAGCTTCAAATACTGCTGTTATTAATTCCTGAATTTGATTAAGATTTGGCCAGACTGGACTTTATATATGTGTTCGCGTATTACTTTAAAACGCTATAAGATGGGGCCTGTAGTACTTACTAATTGATTATTGAAGTTGAAAAATTGATTGGCGCAAATATTGCGACAGAAGCATATTGCGAAAGTATGTAAAGGAGGATATGTAAAACGTTTGTGCTACGATGTGCAGGAGAATCGAAGAAGAAAATACACAAGTATTTATGTATGTCTTCATAACATGAAAAAAGGGTTCAGTGAATCATTCAGCTGGATCGTCGGCGTGCTGTGCTTCATGGCTTTAACTTTCAATGTAAAAATTTCACCCATGACTCGTACGATGAGTAACGTTTCGATTATCCGGAAATTCTAAGAAGGTTGCGAAAAAATGCGCGCAAAGCAATGGCCATTGCACTTCGTAATAATTCATTTGGACATTATATATACGAAGGTGTATATAATATATTAATTTAATAATTAAAGTTTATTCGTTTACGTATTGTAGTAGGGTAAACAATTGTTTTGCTTTGAAACGGTGGCGATGAAATGTTATTTTCAATAAAGTGTGCATCAATTCGTACCTATGTAGAGGAAACAAAATAACAAATATGTTTTTTTAATAATTCAAATGATTACTTATAACGATACACCCTTTTAATTAGATCATACAAAACTGTATACACGTGAATATTATATACATAATAGGATGTGGAGCATCAAACTAGATAAATGCCGAACTTTTGAAAACATTTTTCAACAAAGGGGCATTGTTATCGTTGTAAAATATAATTTAATAGAAACGATTATACGTTGGAAATTGAAATAATCCAATTACGTTATTTATTCGATACAAAAGAAGAGGGTCACGTATCCTATAATCTCGGAATGGTTGAATAAAATTACGTCTCAAGGAAACAAGATGAATCCTTGAAGTTGCATTTAAAGCTATACCTTTTTAAAGTCACTCTTCCATTGTGTTTGAATGCATATCCACGTTTGTCATGCGATTTCATTTAATACTACCTGCTAATGCACTTGTGAATCCTTATTGCACGAAGCACATAAAGGCAGAATCAAAATTGCGTCTGTATTTCGCTTTAATAAAATTCGTGAAGTAAGTTAATGACAACGCAGAATTAATTTAATCCCTAGGAAAGGAAAATTCCAATCCGCCAAGTGGAGACAAAGGAAGACCATTCGATATTACATTCTTTTAATGCAATTTCAATAAAACATTTTATCGCCGTTTCCACTTGTTTCAATGCGATGAAACATTTCGCTTATTGTTAGATACGGTTAGTCATCCCAAAGTAAATCACGATACATTAAGTATGTATCATATGTATATCGTTCTTCCGATTACATAGCCGATAGCTCATTATTAGTTTATGCTGTATGAAATTATTTATATCGTTTTCCTTTGCATTTCAATTTATCAAATTTTCAGGTATCTCTAGATATCGAACCGATTTTCGAATTATCGAAATTATAGAGTAATCTACACCTACAAATGTTGCCTTCACTTCATCGAAGTTTTGATTCGAGTTCTTGTCCGACAATTCTTCTTCGTTCTATCAAATTATTCCAGACGATAAAATATACGTTTCGTTGCATTTTTCTTTCCAGACCATTATAATCTAGTAATTAATATAATATAAAATATGTAATGCTGTGATACAAAAAAGCAATACATTTGATATGCGACATTTCTCTTTCGTTGCCGAAGAAAATTTTTAATTCCAATACAATGGGAAATAACTAGCGTATTGTACCTCACGTGCAATTCTATATAGACTAGAGTGAGATGGGGGGCTCCCCCAGACCATCAGTTGGAAGATATTGAAAATATATTATATCTACATTGTAAAACATCTGGAAAACAATACGTAATAATTACGTACGTGATCGAAATTGATTAATTAATTCATTTAATTTCGAAGACGAATCTATGGCCTTCGAAGCGACACGCTCGCGGCTCGATCTTTCTAGGATTAATCGTTTTATTCCGGGATGCTTCATTTCTTTTCATTTCATCAGAACTTGCCCCATCAAGGTAACAACGATATATGTATACCAGTTTTTATATGAACGAAGAGAGCAAGGATCGAGCTAGCCTGTTTCAATTTCTTCAGCGTCGTCGAGGTTATTGCGGTTAACGAAGTGTTCTTCTTTCAAAAGGCGTTTTTAATATCGCCTATTCGAGAAGGGAGTGCCGCACACTCCATGGCTCGCTAACAGCAGGAAATTGCGGTGGTAGAACGACCAGCCTACGTTTCGACGTGAACAAACCGTTTGCATGTACAGTGTATAGGACTATGCTGCTCGTTGAACAAAGAAATTGCTAGAATATTAACAAACATTTCTTCGAATGATAAGATCAAGTTTTCCACAAATTCCAATGCTATAAGTGAGATTGACGATAAAATAATCTGATTGCTTGGCAATCTATAGGTGCAGATATTACTAAAAAAGAAGTACTTCTGTATCATTCATTTTAGAAGGATTTCAAAGTAATTTTATTTTAACATTGCTGAAGTGATACCTGGAGGTTTAATTAATAGATTGTAGTCAGATCGAGAGTAGAAGAGAAATGGTTCTTACTATTAACTATAGTAATAAATCTATCCATCAGTCGGAGAAATTCAACAAGAGCGGACAACCGCAAGAACCACGGTTCGCGACAAACTACGTCCTGGATAAGAATTCATACCCCAAATATAACGGAAACCAAAATGCCACCACAGAATAACAATTCCTCAATTTGGAGGCTCATCACTGTTCCGTTCAGTATTAGAAAAGCTTCCAACGTATTATGCACGAATACAATGCATGCATCACTTATCCCCGTTACTATCATCTCCGACGTGCCACTTTCAGTCTAAAAAGGAAAATCGAGGTACATATGTATGTACATAATCTGAAACGACCGATAGTCGCCGCATGAAACAGCTGTCCCTGACATATTAAGTGAAACGCGTAGCAAAGACGGATCGTTCTACAAAGGAAACCGAACAATTCTTTGGCATAGCTGGCCATCTTCTGCTCCAGGGCTGTAAGTGCCAATCGAAGGCATGGATCTTCTGGCTTCTGACGGAGTGTCCTGGCCTAAAAATGGAACGGTGAAAGCCGGTATTGCATTCATTGCAGCCCTATCGGTTCGACGACCCGATCTCGCGACACCGGATTCCATTTGCCAATGCTACTCGTACCAATCTTCCATGGACAATTGGACGTACAGTGGCGGACAAAAAGAAAGTTTCAAATTGGCATCTTTCTACGGGGAGAACCACGGAATTGAGACGATTCGTCCCCCTTTTCTTTTAACGCAATTAATTGTGTTTATTAACACCTTTAGTGGCCACAAGTACCATGCACATGTTTAATATGATACTTTATTATTATTATTATTACTGCTACTACTGCCGCTATATTGTTACTACTCCGATTATAAGTATACTCCGTATATTTTGAATCCAGTCAAGTGTCATTCAATCTTTTTGGAGTCCCTCCTACCATTTATAATATTCAAATAACTTGCGACTTCCCTCCCTCGATATAAGATAAGGTAGATTTAATAGGATAAGAAACACCTATTAAGAATGTTAAAGGTTTATTAGATTTCCCTTCTTTCATGTATAGTTCGCGTTATAGCATTAATGGAATATAGTAATGTAACCGTATTAACCGTATGTACGGTGTACATACATCCTTCGTGGCCCCCTTAGGTTAAGTGAGTTAAGCTATTATCTGATATAAAATAATACGCGTAACACTTTGGCATCAGCGTGCAAGATGATTTTGTCTCAATTATACATTTCGTATATTGTAAAATTGAGTTCTTATTGCTCTCATTTAACATATTTATTATTTTATTCCACAACTGTGAACAATGTGAATAATCATCTGAATTTTTGCACTACAATGTATGTACTAAGATGCAAAGTATGTGTAAGGCATTTATGAAATACCTCACAAATCAATTCAATGATGTCACAACCTTATCCTAATATTTTTTTCCATATAACAAATAATGCGTACAATGCCTTTACTTCGACAAAGAATACATGTGAATTTAATCTTTGTAATCCGTATTCGTTAATATGTAAGTTTCACAATGAAAAAAGATACATTAATCCTATAATGAACGATTTTTATCTCCCAAATCCGAATGCTACGTTATATAACATGTAAAGCTGTGTCTCTTTTAATTTCCATATTAATTACTGCAGTGAAAGTTCGAGTAGAAGCTGAAACCTAATAAATTCCAAGTAGGAAGTATATAAGACTGCGGAGAAAATAGTCTGATCTACAGTGTGTTTAAAGTTGAAAATAATTTCGTTAGTGCCTCATTTCCCAGACTTTCGAGTAAAAACCGTTTCCCATAGCGTGGTGATAATTACACTAATTGTATTAACGTCAGAATAAGGATGCTTCCTTATAATCAGCTATTGTCTTCATGTGGTTCACGGATACATTCAATAGTACAATTAGCACAATTATTTTTCTTAATTAGATTCATTTAGGTTATGGACAAAAGGAGATACTGAACGTCATTTTGTCCTTTAAACTACACAAGACGTTAATGGCACGACCGTAATCAATTTAAATTGTTAACAGTGCTATTCGTAGTTAACTGTTTTCGCAATAATTTAATGCACCTAAATCTGACCAACGATTTGACCAACAACAACAAAAAATTAACCCAGAAGTTGCTTGCGATCCCACGAATTCAATTGGCACATCCAGAGAAATAAGTAAAAGTTGTGCGATGTGAAGACAATGCTGTTTTTCTTTTTCAGAAACGTTAACGATTTCTTGAAAATATTGATACAGAGAATACGAGCATTGGCGAGAACTTATGAAACGATCTAATAAATGTGACAGAAAGATAATGTTTCAATGGAAGAGTAAATTGACCTTTCCTAATGAATCGTGGGGAGAAACAAGGGGACATTCGTCGTTGCCTGAAGTGGCAGCGAGTCTGGCAACGACAAATATCTGCCGGTGCCTATGGGTACTCGATCCTTTCACCGAGACAGGTGTTGCCACGAGTTGCAACGTAGGTAGGCACAGGTACGTGTTACGATACGCGCGTTATTTGCAAAACAATAACGCGAACAGCCTCGTTGCGTTGCAAATGCTATTCAACCTAGCGGATACGGTTGAAGGTAACTTGAAATGCTGGAAGAATCATGGGATCAAAAGAACACGACTTGACCCTTTCGTACCTATGGACGAGGTGGTATCTCATGAATTGAATATAGAAATGTCTCGCAGTTCTATGTCGCGTTCATCTCATACTTTTCCTCGGCGAAATTCGCGTCTTTTCAATTATTGAATTAGTTAAAGATCCTACGAATAAGATATATCATACTTTGCAAAAGAAAGTCATTGAATCTCGGGAAATTGGGGATGCACTTTCTCCTACCTGTCTTAATTATTAATCTATTCATCTGATTGGCTTTCGGTCAGCTATTTCTTTCGAGATGGGAGCTGAAGATTAATAAAACTGCTTTACATATTATACTTTTACCTTTGTGGATTCAAATTCGATAATATATTTTTGTGACGAGCGTAAAGGTGTACGAGGGATTTTCGAATAAATCGATTATTACAGCGAAAGTACAATGCCGTGTTAAGTTGTCGTCCCTTATTAACAAATTAATACATATTAGTATTAGTATAGAACCAACTCCTTCGCCATGATGTATATATATATACTTTCAAGACACCCTGTAGAATTCCGGATCTCTTTCTCTTTGCTCGTTATCAAGTGGCTGGACATCGACATCTAGTACTAGTTATCCTTGAGTTCGATCCCATCGTGTGTTTCATCGGTGTGCGTGATTGTAAACGTACATGCAGCTCGCGCGCGCATCATTTCATTAGATTTATACGGTGTCACACGCGTAATACATTTCGAATGTAATCAGCAGTAATTACGAAGGCATCGACCGATTCCTTGCTTTTAATCTCTAAACAACTATTCCCCCGCTTCATGTGTCATCGATTTTTTGCTACGTAATGGCATAATATTACAGTAAATGAATGATCTTAAATGAGAATAAAGGGAAATTGATATCATGCAATACGACTCAAATGCCAGACACTCCACCAGAAATTCCTAAATTTCCCACATAAGTTCAATGGAGCATTGGAGCATAATTAAATAGAGTGTCCGCACGTACATTAATAAAATCTCTACTGTTTTGCACATCGAAGACATTTTTAATACAGTAACGTAAAGACATCGTAGCGTTTGATTTGCGTGAAAAATTTCGATGAAATAAACGGTTCTCACGGAGTGTAAATTGGGATACTTTTTATATATTAACGAACGTTCCTTACTTTATAGGTCAATCCTCACGTCTCTATTAAGGCATAAGATTGTGTGTATTTATTGCTGACACAGCAAATCGCGTTTTTCGATGTGGTGACGATTATATTAATTCAACTTCATTCGACGTGTTCCAGTTGGGAAAGTACATAAGTATGTACATACTTGCTCACTTCGCTCCGATAGATTCGCGCCTGGCTGAAGTTCTATCTACGATAAGCAATCGTGTTGAAAACAATGAAGAAAGTCAGACAGTAGCAGTCTTTAATTGTCTGCAGATTCATTTTGCAAACCTCGTGCAACTGAATTTATTCTACCCCTATTGTGATAATTAAAAGCGACGGCTACGATTGAAAGTAATAGGCATAACGTCTAATACTGTCATTTCACCAGAAAATGCAGACACTCGTAGTACAACATAAATGGCTGCACGCAATATATAGTAGAAATATTTTGAACCCTTTGAATCTACGTTAAATCCAACTCGACTTTCTTTCACATCAAGTTTGTATTTATACGTATTTTACCAAAGGGTATTACCATTATAATAAATATTATTATCATTATTAAATGCAAATTAATATTAATCATTTCCCATAGTCTCTCTCTCCTTTAATAATATTTAACTCCTTTAACTCCTTTCACCGTAACGTGTTTAAATCGACATCGATTTGAAACATTACACAAAATACGATTACACGAAAAATCTTACGAAAAAAGAAAACTTCCCCTACGTTGTGTGCTCTACCAAAAATGTATTAAATACTTCGTTTCTCTGCAAAAATTGACTCAAACGGCGCATAAAGGTTAAACAGGGAACGGTGCTGTTTTGAACAAAAAATCCGTTTATAAAATGATTTCACATTAGAGACGAGTTCTGATAACATTTGAAACCCGTCTGCAGGAATAATTACGAGCACGTGTCGCGGTCGTCACGATGGAAAGGCTCACGGTGATTGAGAGAAAGCGACTGCACTCTCGAGATGCTGCCCGAAAGGGACCGAGTGTCGGCCATTTCGATACAACCGGAAGTCAGAGGAGTGGCGCTCCAAAGCGAAAGGTCGTGGCTACCAAAGTGACCAGCAACTTGCGTCCGTCGGATGAGCCGTCATAATTTCCCATCGTCGCTCGAGTTTTCCATTTGCTAGTCCTTCTACATTAAAACCTTCTGCTACGATTAAAAGTTTGGAGCCTTTTAAAGGGGATTCTATTTTTAAATTTTAGCGCTCTTCGCAAGGTGCCCGACAGAATTTGTCTCCGCCGGATTATCGGTGTACGTTAGAAAATTATCTAACCGATGGAAAAATGTTACATCGGTGGAAGAAGTAAACAATATTAATCAATAAAATTCCACGGTCAAGCAACAAAGTTTCTAGAAACACCGTGTAATTGCTTGTTAAAGCTAATGATGGAAATTACAAAGAATAGTAATGTAAACTCTCTTTCAACAGCCGCTATAACCACTTTCGTTCCCCTTCGAATATTTTACAATAGGATATCGTTCATTCGTGCGAATCACAAAAATTGAAATAAGACAGTGTAGACGAATATTAATAAGCCTGTATCGTTAATATTCATACTATATTTCGTCGAGCTATTAAAAATTTTCTGCTTCTACTATTCACAGTTTATATCAGCGTTACTTTCGCGAGCTTTACTTTAATATTCTTTTCAGAACTTTGGAGCGCGATAAAAAGAAGATCCTTGAAAATATTGGATGAAACATTAGATATATACATCTTCACTGTCCGGCCTTAGTACCAGGTACACTGGAATGGGTAGGCAATTTACTTACAGCGCGAACTATGATAATTTCACGAACTAATGGCTAGAATCGTTCTTTACTCTTAGCAGAATTAAATTTTAATGAGATCAGGAATTAAAAAAGTTTCCACTCTAGAGAAGAAAAATCAATCATAATCAGAATAACCAGCTATCTGCGCTTCGTATGTATTAGCATGTGTATCTAAACCAGTAATTCAAAGCGATAAATGAATTCACAATGATGTTTGAACAGGCAATTTGTGACCAACTATAATACATCCTTCTGTCGATCGTATGTCATTTTCTCAACGATTTCCCGTCTGTGTACGCTTTTAGCGGGATGAAAGTCAATTAGTTTAAGGAATTCAATTTTGCATACTTGACATGCTCAGTGCCCGCTGACCCATACAATATTCGTATCCAAATTATTCGAATCCAAATCGCTACGTTGAATACACTGCGTATTAATATTTCATTGCTCTGCCTCTGGCAATAATAACATTTGAAAATTTTTCACGGTGGTTAATAATTTTTTATTATCGCCTATAGATCACCAAACAATCACAGTGTCGTATCTTCACTATTAGAGTGTTCAAATCTGTAGAAAATCTGGATAAATCACTCGAATGAAGTGCCCTGCCGTTCAAATACTTTTGTTGCACACCGCGATATACACCTTTGTCTCTATTCTCCTTTCACGTGCCACCTAACCGCGCCCTCCATTTTCCCAGTAACTCTAAGTAGAATCGATTAAAGACGACCTGCCCCGATGTCACAGCCGGAATCGGTGCTTTCACCTTTGACAATTATTAATTAAATACAAAGGACCGTTCCGCGAGCACCAATTAGTAACGTTAACCACGCAACCTTGAAGAAGGAACATCCAAAACGAGTGTCCGTTAACGATGTTACACAACACGCGAATGCACGCTACACATAAATGTGTAATAGTTACCTATATAGAAAACTGAAAGCACGCGTTTTTCACGGTCTCGATGAAATTTCACAGCTGACGTGACTCGACTTTCGCCCTCCGACAGAAGCATTCGACCATCTATGTATGTATATGGATTACGTAAAGCCTTTTGTCGAGTCAGCTGAAAGTACTCGACGAGAATTCATAGAAAAAGAGCGTAAGCGGACGACGTTCGTAAGAATTCTCGGAGCGGAGCGTCCTGATTGCAATAGTGTATTGCTCATAGGTATTCATGAAACTGCGCAATTGTAATTTAAAATACACCCTTGCATCATCGTGCCACACTGATCGTAAGTACATTATCGTGAACACCGAAGATTATGTTAATCTCAATTCTTAAGCCGTCTTTCCTCGACGGAATTGTTCTAAGGTTGCGCTCTTAAGAAAAGCAAGGACCCAGATGAAAATCGACGGAAATTCAAGCAACTCATTTGCCCTTTTATTGTCAACGATGAAAATGTAAAACTTTCCGAATAATTCTATCATAATTATCTCCTTACTTTTATTCAGATTTTTATTTCGACGATTAAATTATATTTCAGTTTAAATTAGACATTCTATTACATATCGTGTACGTTGCATATTATGTTAAAAATTTCGACCCCAAAAGATACACAAAAACGAACTCTACTTAAGCAGATGGGAAAATGCAAATGCCAATAACAGCGTACACTAACGCGAATAAAGAACAGAAACAAAGAACTACAATTTAAATACCTGGTTGCGAGGCAACCTTCGCACCTTCTTTGTATCATTTCGACGAATCACAATATTCTATCGTCGATATTAAATAAAAGACATCAAATTCGGTGTAACAATGCAACGTGCTACATGTGTGCAATCTTAAATAAATATAAATGCGTAATACGCCTATTCACGTTCGTTATCGAGCAAAACAAAAATTAAAGCGGCACATGTGTGCACAGACATACCGAATTAAAAAACAAACTCGAAGACCTTTATATCAGGAGGATAAACTTGAAAACATTCGACCTTCGTCATGATCGTCTTCGCAGGACCAGTTTGGTCCAGGCAGCAAAAAAAAAACCTATCCTCTTATGACAAAGTCGAAACCGTATAAAATACGCGCTCCGAATACAGAATTCATCCAATTGGGGTCTATCTACTGCAATAATTCCCAAATATAGTTTCTCTACAACGATCAACAGGACTTAGAATTTTTGTTCTTATTTAAGAAGCAAATGAAAAGTTTCACTATCATAAAACGAATTCCTCTGACACCAAGTGAACAATAAAACCACGTGACTCTGACAATTTCGTTCTCGCCGAACTTGTTCTTCTGTTACCAAATAAATTAACGTCCTCTAGCTTCGTGAATACGTGAATTTAATATGTGTTGTTATAAATTGCGAAATACAATTCTACTTCAGTTCAGTATTTTAAGTTCGTTCCAATATACATATGTGTCGCTATATGCTGAATGGTAGCGTATATGATTTCCTTTTTTCATTTACGTTCATTCCTTTACCGCAATTATGGTCATTACCGTAAAATTTTGACGAAAACCTAAAGTCCGCGATCATTCTATCATTTATAATGTTTATTATCGCACCTGACTCACAGTATATTTTTGTGATGTGAAATAGGTAAATAATCTCTATCATAAAAGATCCCTAAACGTATGATAGAAATTCCAAATCTCCCAATTCTCACTTAGGCTTTGTCTGTATCGCCACGCATAATAAATTGAAGACAGTAAAAAGAATAAGAAAAGACGAAGGTTCAATAATCTTGCCCAGATAAATTCAAACAAAGATAATTCATTATTCCACAAGATATTAAATTGTGTAAAAAGTATGCCAGTCCAATAGCTCGACCAACAATATTATGGGAGCTAATATTTTCGTATCTGGACATTTTATCCCTTTCATTGTGGGAGCCATATTGTATATGTATGACATATGTAGAATTTTGTTTAGGTAGTATGCATACTCGTATACACACTCGCAAACGGTGAATATTAGAAAACAGTGAAGAAGGAAAAAGTGTTGCAGCATTCTATGATCAACGTCATGGTGTATACAAATTTCTTAATTAATTTAATGGAATAAGTCTGTCAAGACGAATTCCTCCATGTTCTGTAAATCTGGTCCACGAACTTTCAGGTCATACAAAGTTAAAAAGTATTTTAAGGTAATTCAGCATTTCTGTTGAATATTGGAAAAACACAAAAGGTTTTTTTGGTTAAACCTTCATAATTTTTTGTTTGCAAGTTCAAAATTATAATAATATAAGACCAGTATCGGTTCATATATGCAGACCAGAACACAAATCAAAAGTTAATCTCATCAACCGATTGCTGTCGGTTCGATTCATATACGGTGAATCTCTCCAGCCAATAATTCGACGTCGGATTTTAAAATCTTCAGTGACAAATTGAATGTAATATCGAAACGAAAAACAACTCTTGTAAGACATTGAACTCACAACAGTCAAATTTTCGTTATAATCTCTGCTAGCTACAGTAAAAATAGTATACAAAATATCTGTTTAAACATAATCCTGCGGTGATTCTGATCTTCGCGGTAATTCTAACAATACACAAGCATCTTGTAGCGAGGGTAAAAGGTTTCAGACAAAAATATTCCAAATAAAACAAGATGCTGTCCATCCTTCCAGACCATCCAGTTTTACATACGCGTAACTTTTCAACCAGTGGATTCCAACATTTCAAGCTTCTATTATTCGATTCTACTCGTCGAACATGTATCGTCAGTGGATATCAAAAGAAAGCCAACAGCCCCTGCTACTCCAAAGTGAAGTGCAGATAAGAATCACGATGATCAAGCAACTATATCCGAAACTATACTAGTAAACGTCAAAAACCTCATCTTGCTACTATCCCTTCGCCACAAGATACGTTATTACGAAGCAACATTCCTTGCACTCCCGCCACGTGTACTGCTGCACCGAGCAGTTTCTAAAATTCTCAACAGCGTTATCGAAGGTGACACCTTCGCGAGCTAAACCATGTAAAAGGTCAAGGGCTCAACGTAGGGGGATCGCAGCTTCAAAGGCCTAATAATTCAGTAGGAAACGCATGAAACGAGAGGCAGCGTGTACGCTTCATTTAATGATATTGTATCGGTAGGTATGCGTCACACGTTGGGGCATCTGCGAGAGTATATCGTTGACGTAAAACAAGATTGGAACGTACCGAGAATCGAAGACCATTTCCACATTGGCTGGTAGCTCTCTCGAGCGGCTGGTGGGCGGTCGGGTGGTTTCCCATTTCTCTGGAGCAGTGGAATAAAGGTTTACGTTACGGGATGCTTCACGCGATTATTAAGCGACAGCGAACGAGCACACTCCGAGTTCCCACGTTTTTCCGTTAGAATTGCCTCCGTCACGCTCAGCTACTTCCGGCGACCCCACCGGAACTACAATGTACGTTTGATCTGAAGGATCAACGAGTTGACCATCATTCGTAGGATCGATGCGGCCGAGGAATGTTTAGTTAAGTTAGATACGAATTTAAAAAATATCTGAATTCAAAAAATAATCCCCGAACGATCGAATCTGAACACTCGGGAACTCACGCACAGAAATATTTGATACGAGCTTCGAAATATTTGAAAAATCGTTCGACTTAAAAGAAAACGAAACGAGCGTGCGTAGCGGAACGTACGAAACGGAAGAATTTAAGAATGTTTAAATAAAACGGCTGCTTCCACTCCGAAGAACTTACGCGCCACCTGGTGCAGGTATTGTAATCGAGTGTAGGCTTTCAACAGTTAGATCGCTGTTTATCAGCCACGGGAAAGAACGTTGACGAGGGCACGACGCGTTGTCGGCCGTGTATCCGATTATTTCACCGTGATCACAAGGAATAACTCGCGGTGGATATGTTTCACTTTCACTGAACAACACGAAGCAATGGAAATGCTTATTGACGCGAGAAGAAGCGTACGAGTTTCCGGTACTCAAGTACGAGAGGCGTGCAAGAACACTCCCCTGAAACACTCGGGACGCGAATGCCGTAGTTCAGGGCCGGGGAACTGGAGGCCCGCGGGCCGTACGCTATTCCTTTCCCCTCTTCTCGGTCCCAACCACGGACTCCCACCATGTGACTATCATCTACGCTTCACGCAAAGCCTATGGACTGTCAGATAGCGAGCTGCATAATACATTTCTAATTAGCACATGGTCCTGCTTTGATCCAGAATGTCACAAGTAATTAACTTTCGTAACGTAAATAGAAATCCAAATTTTCCCTTGTCCTTTTATATGGATGGATTTGTGCGTGACAGGCCGCTGCAATATCGTTAACATTTCTCTTGAACATGTTGTACAAATTGCACTATCTGCAAATACTTTTTTCGACTTTCTCTTCCCTTTTCTATGACTTTCTGCTTTCTTCTCCTAACTGAGCACGCATACTAACTGAAAATAGTGTCCAAAGAACATTTGCCAAAATGTGTCCGCAATATTCGCATTTGAATCTTGGACTGCTATGTATATTTTTTTTTATTATTACGATAGAGACCTTAAATAAGCTACAATAGACCTACATTCATAATCATTGCATGTATATATAGGTGTATACGCATGTATGTATACCTGCAGTAGAACGTAGGAGATAAAGGCAAGGTAGGAATGGTGCTTAGTAGTGGGAGAACCGGCAACCTAATAGTGGGGGTCGTGTAGTTACGGCGGGGAAGATGTTCCCCGGCTCTGCCGTAGTTCAAACGGGCCCAAGTCTCTCTACCCGGGTCCTACGGCGCGCCAGGTATGTGGTTACTCACTTCGACACCCTGTGTCCCCGTAGAAACTTATTTCGCTAGTAATAATTACTCTAACACACTAAATGCTTGAAAAGGATTAGGAAATTTATATTGAGTTTCACAAAATGTTAGAATGTTTTTCATTTGTTTAATTCTGAAGAATACGTACAAATAAGGATTTTGAGTATTAACTACGAATCAAACAGTAAATTCCAAGTCTTTATGAACGATAAGGATCAGCAGAATTAAAAATCCATACCTCGTATTGATATACTTATTATGCATACGTTCTTTTTAAACATATATCAAGCTGTATCGAATTAAACAGTACAACTATTATAAAAATATTCCGAATTACTCCTGTCCACGAAACTATTATATGCATAATAATATATTTGTACGAAAGATTTATAATATATTCATTGTACACAATATATCTCCCAATATGTAATAAGTGCAGTCAAAATATAATTCAATTTCACACTGTTTAAAAAAAAAAGGCCCTTCGAAGATCTATGAAATACAAACTGAAAGCTAAACCATAATTCTCCATCCCATTAACAATCAGTCACGTTATCAAATCCTCAATTTTCTCCAAAAAATTTTAATGACTTCCACCCTGGAACATCCACCGCTAGTTTCCCTACGTAACCACACTTCCGTCAGGGACGTCTTCACAAAATAATGGAAACAAAAAAAAAATTCTTCTTGCCCACGGAGTAACGTTTCACGACGTCCACCGTCCCTGTTTTCCATCCATTTAGGTATATACGGCACAAGTCAACCCCCTCTCCGTCGTGGAAACGTGAATGTTGTACTCGAATCCAGGTACATTTTTCCCTACTCTGAAACGCGGCAGGGCCATGCCAAGCATCCTAAGCACCCGTGTGCATCTCCGTGTCTGGTAAACTCGAGTTTCTGCCGTAAGAAACCGGTTCGCGAGCAATTATGCGACTCGAGCACAATGTTCACCGGCCTCATCGCAACTATGCCAAATTAGCAGGATCGAACCGTACCAATGATCGTCGAATATCTCCGCGATGACGAAACAGACGAAAATATCCTGTGGACTAGGGTCAAGTCGTAAACGTGCTCCGAAGCTGATAGTCGAAGTTTACGGTGCTGAGGAGAGCAGCTGCCACGGCAAATGGTTGTACATCTGCTGAGGCACGAATGAGAGAGGTGCATCATGAAGCCCAACAGGGCTTACAGTATGTTCAGATCTTTCGCCGGAGATTCTGCGTATCCTAATATTAATGGCGACGATTAGGAGAACCAAGGGTTGAAAATTGGAGAGGCTGAGGTCGCCTGAGCGTGACCGTGCCATTCGATTTCTCTGCAGTGTAACGTAATAATTGAATTAAATTGAATAATGCTTATACCATTTAATTGAAATTAGTTTGGGTACGCGTTTAACTCTTTCTAATAGATGCCACACGGTTAACATTTAACCAGTATTAAGATGGTAACATTCTGTTATGTTTAATTATTATTTGAATTATTTCTGCTCATTTAATTAGTCCAGTAATTGTTTCGAAATTAGTTAATATTAAACTCGACCGACTAATGTTCACTTTCTAATGGTATTTGACAATTTGAGTCGACATGGCATCTGGTTCTATGATAAAGGAAGGATGCGATATGCAAATCGGACGCTGGGCTAACTGGATTCAAAAATTTAAATCTTGTTCGGAAAAACTCACTAAGCGTTGTTTATTTTTTGCGATGCACGAACTGAAATCGCGTGATACGTGATATCTATAACAGAAACTGTAATTTTAAACGTCCATAAGATGCACTTAAGCACGTGGCGTCAATTAGAAAAGTGATACTAAATTGAAGTTTTATTCCTTCTAATCCTCAGAGAAATTAGAATAAAATATCAAACTTTAGATGAATCTAATCGTTTGTAATAAGCTTTAAACTTATTGCCACACACAACATATAATTTTCGTCTCGATATTCTTCAAATATTAAATGCAATTATACGTGCAAGTTAATAATAATTGTATTATATTTAAAAAAAGAATATAAGAATTGATTGTACTCGATCGTGGTATTTGGAAGGACAAGATTTTGGATGGGCAATTTTGGAACCTGCTTTTTAACAGCATTGTTAGTGCCATTGTTAAAGAGCGTTGTTCAATAACCCCCCTTACAATAACGAAATTTGAGTTCGGGACAAAATTGATGGCAGGAATTGTATTGAACTTTACGAGTGATACATACCTGTACAGTCAAAACGTATACTAGTCAGTCAATGTAGGTGAGCATAGGTATACATAATTGCATTGAAATTCGATATTAAAAATACTGTTTCAATGTTACTATTTCAAATGCCATTAGGAGTAATAAATTTTTAATGTTTTTAAGACTCCATTTATTTATTCATATTTTTGTATTTCTATATTTCACTAAAATGATGCAAGAGAAATTAAACACATCCAATGTATTCAAGTAATATTTAATTGCTTCGAAGCATTAAGCAAAAAATCATATATATCAATAATTGTTGAAAAACAAATATATGCAATTTGGCAATAATTACAATATTGGTCAGACCAATCATTATTGCCCACTGTAAGTTTTCCTTTTCTATAGAAATAAGTTTATAGACAGTATTTGCAGGAATCTTAGAATGCAAGAAATGTGTTGAGTTTAAAATAACATATCAATATACATATGTATGTATAATGTTCTCGTCTATTCAAAATTGTTCAAGTTGGGATCACCTTGTCAAAGGAGAGCAAATTATACACCTTTTTAATATTTCATTAAGTTGCTTTTCCTATCAGGCTATTGCGTTTCAATCAGTTACTTTCAAACTTAGACAAGAACAGAAAAAGTGAAGTTTGAAAATGTTATCGAATCCATTCATGAAGCTGCGGGACGTAATCAATTGAAGCTTCTAGTAAATTTTTTAGTGACATTATATAATACATATCGACGTTTCACGTGAACCGAGATTTTCCTACAACGATTAATTACACTGTTCAACGCTTGTCTGATTTCGCAACCATCAATGGGCGTATCTTGAAGATTTGAATGGGCGGAATACGAATGTGCAAGCCGTTATTTTCCAGAAGTGTTTTGTGCTTTTACGGTAATATATTGCTATATATTGCAACTGAATAAGTATTACCGCAGAAGCACAGAACCCTTCCAACGTTCAAAATTTGCGATTTTTTAAAAAACAGATTTCGTCAAAAACGATACGTTCTGGAGAAAAACGGGTTACAGGTTCGCGTCCAGCACAGTCAAATCTGTAATGAACGTCTATCGAAATTTGCAAAATCAAAAAAAAAGTTGATACTTGTCGAAAAGTGTTGTGAGTACGGGCAAGAATAGGGCAACCAGAAGTTCTGAATGGCCGCATTTTTCCAAGCAGCTGTCCCGCCTTGATTTACTTTTCGAAGAAGAAAGAAAGTTGGCAGCTGTTCTCCGTTTCGTGCTTCTTTGCCACTTCTCAATGCAGTATCTAAATACAGGAAGCTTGTGGTCGAGAGTTTCCATTTCCATTCGTGTCGCCTCACGGAATGCAGCAAAGTGCAATTAATATGAATTCAGACAGTCAACTGGCTTTGAATTAAAAACATGATATCATTAGCAATCACTCGAATGACTTAATGAAATCACTTAAGTATTATCAGTTTCCGTAAAATCGTGAATCCTCGAGGACTCGATTATCCGCTAGATCTACATATAATTTAGTTAACCCTTTCGCATCTGGAGGCCAGATAAATATTATATCTCGCGAGACCTTACCTCTTCATCGCACTATTTGACGTTGCCATACACAGGATAGTTCGTGCTTTTTAAAAACATTCCTCCTTATGTTTCTTTCGCGCGAGGAACTTTGAAACACGGTGTTACACATAATGCTTTATTTGGACGCCGACGAAAATACTTCGTTCCTTTGCGTTGCTCGTTTTCTCTCCGTACTATGCAATGTGTTGTGTCGAATATGATTCTTTTGTGGCCGATATTTTCGCAGAAGAGTGCCCAGATAAAGAGCTTTCAAACGAAGCGATAATTTTTTACGAGACCTTTACCGTAGATTATTAGAACATTTTTTTTCCGCTGTTAAAACTTAGGTCGCGAGATAACTCGCCTGTCGATGCAAAGGTGATGAGCCGGCTAATCGGAGCTATACTGTATAACAGATTGAAACGCGTCTCGAATACTTTCCTCATTTAATTTCTCAAATACCAATGTTTCTATTTCTTTCCAAATAAATATAATACGCCCCACGCGTTTTCCCAGAAAAATCAAACGACTGATCCGAACGAACTTTATTATCCAACGCATCTGGTGTACCGTATCCATTTTTCACATTTCTACTTAAATCCCGCGCGATCCATCGTGAAAACAAACGTTCGCAGAATTACATACCTACGCGCGTACGTTCCGCTTGTTTCATCGCGAAGTGTTCGCCGGCTAACAATAAGTCACCGTGAGTGTACACTGACGCGAAGGAATCGAATCCGAATTCCCTCCGTTTATTTAAACGGTGCTCCCGCAAAAACGCACCACCGACGAAAATAAGTTTCGACCAGCCTTGATCAGTCTATACGAAATGCGACCCACCACGATTATTTTTGTCGGCCGTTTCACGTGTACGCGTATGTACGTTTCATACGTACACGTGTTTTACGATATAGGTGCGTACGTCGCGACGCCGTGCGTGGGCACAGGTGCACGGAAAACGGGAACAGTGTAAAGGTGAAGGGAACACGAAAACGTTGACTAGAGAAAAGAAAGTCGAGGAAGGGTGATTTCAAGCAACCTTACACGTTTTCTTCTTCTAGGCGTCGTCTTCGGTATTGCGACATTTTCTTATACATTAGAGATAGAAAGGAAGAGGGAGGGAGGGAGGGAGGAGAGAAAGAGCGAGAAAGAGGAAACGTATGTGTATGCGTGTGAGAGGGAGAGAGATAGAGAGAGAGAGAAATGGAGACTACGTAAAATAATGGTACGTGAGTAGATTCCAGGTGAAAAGAAAACATTGATAAACATGTTGGGCAAAACAGATATCTTCACAATGGACGTACCGGTAACCCTCGTATGACACGATTAACACGTTCGTTATCGTCAGAAAATCATCAGCGACGTGTCATCTGCCATCGACTTTTGTTTCAACAAGTCTGCGCAATCTTACTGTTCTGCCCTTTTTTTCCATATGCTTCGTTCCTTTGCGCACACCTATCTAGGTATAAGCAGAAGGACTTAAAAAAGGGTAAAAAAAATAATGAGACAAATGCGTTAAAGCTGATGGCACATGACACGTACATAGGATGAACCTATATCTATAATAAAAATAGTACCAACAAATAGTAGTGTTTGAACAAATGTTTCTTTGCAAAAGTTGCATACAATAATGGGGCTAATTAAGATACTTATGCTTGACGAATATTATATCTTTTTAAATAAATACAATCTCATGTGCATATCGTCATCACCTGCGAATTACTCACGTACCTATCTCCCCCTCTCCCTCCCTCTCGCTCACTCTCTTCTGCAACCGTAGCCATCTACCTTTGCATGTCTAATGTACACGAACGTGTACAATAAGAACTACCAGATATATATAATCTATACTAATAATGGGAAACATATAGGAGGTCAAATATTTAATATGTGAATGTTGCAACAAAGATTTTCAGTGCTGTATGCAAATGAATCTGTATAAAACAGCGACAACAGCACGGCAAGTTAATATAAGCGTGGTAATATCGTATGATATCGTATATAATAACAGTAGAAAAATCGATACTCAAGCTTGGTCCATATTACAGCACATGCCAGCTTTTGTACCTGTCGACCCGATGTTCATGGGAATACACCAGCATGTGGTTTTATCTGCGACCATATGGTGTATCGAGAAGTGCACGTGCGAATGGCGAAACGCGAATCCTATACAGAACTATGTGTGCAATATTATATCACCCTCATTTATTAGCAGGACTGTCTTTCCGGTTTATTTTCTACAGGGATTAATTATAACGAAATGAAACGTTCCTTAATCCTTCGAACCGGCGTTACACCTTGTTCGTGTTAAATCGCGATGGCAATTTGGCAAGTCCGATACTCGAACTTTATTAAATATTCAAAGGAGCGAATTATTTTCTTTACGCGTGACTAGCTGGAACTGAACTTCCTTTACGATACTGAAAATTCATTCGATTGCATAGTTCGTATTTATATTAACGTATCTGGAACTATCATTCTAATTTAGATGAAGCGTTTTGAAAAAGTTGAGTTCAATCTATATCACTTAACACGTTGACTGCCACGATGGTCCAATATGAACGCAGATTGTTTCTCCAGTGACGCCACGGTGGTCATTGATGATCGGAGTGCTCGAACTGTTTGTAATTGTACGAGTTGAATGAACATTGACAGTTAATAGCATAGAAGAAGAAAAAAATTCACGCGTGGCGTCCTGAGCGAAGCATCTAATTTCGGCGTGGCAGTCAACGTGTTAATTAATAAAACAATGAATTAAAATCAAAACATTCTTTGCCGAACTTTACCAGCGAGTTCACGGGGTCTCAGCTGTTCGAAGTATAACACGTAGGATTAAGCATTTCCGTTTTTCAATCTCGCAACAAAATAAAATACGCGTTTCCACGTTTCCCAGTTCGTCGTTAGTCAGGCAAGAAATATATGTATAGGGTGCATCGGAAGCACGTGACATCGATATTCTGATGTCCCGGATACGAATAGGAAAACAGATGTTGGAACTCCAGTTCCCCGGTAACATAGGCTTCCTCTAAAAAAACGATACCGATTTTTTGAACGCAGCATATGCGTCAGATTCTATACCTTCGGAGGATGGAAACTGTATAATTTAGTTGTAATGCAATAGAAATAAATCCTATGTGAACTTCAAATTTGTAAAATTTTATGTAGGCGTGCCAATAAGTAATCCATTGTTTATTTAACAATCTTATTACATACTTAATAGCAACACATTCCGGCAAAATTTATTCATTGGTGCAACTGACGTAATTTATTTAATTGTCAATGAAGTGGAAATCAATATTTCCATTGAGCTGATATGGAAAAAAAAAACTCAATTGAGCCTGAAACAATTACGACAAGTATATTTTGAAAATTATTTCTACGTCTACAACGTTGACGATATTCTGAATGACGCATAGTTAGTGTAGCTACATTTCGATATTTTATTCAACTATAAGCAATCATTTTCTATAAGCAAAGCGACTTAGTTGATTTATTTCTTAATTTCTTCATCTTTTTTTCCTCTAGTCGTAAATTTGCGCCGATTAACCGCAGCTCATCAATGAATTATTGAACAACGAAATATTATATCAATCGGTTTTCAAGATCACGTTTACTCACCGAATAATGTCTACACCCAAAGCAGCCTGTAGGTGATTTATCTGCAACAAAATTTATATTTCATTATTAATCTGTTGATCTGTTGTCGTAATTAAATCGTTCATTTAAAATAATCTCGCTAAGGTTGCAGTAACATGGTTCCATTATTATTAATTACTTGTTATTTATTTGTATTGTTTATCATTGCTAAGTAATTTTGTACTTCATCATTGGGATATTTCTAAATGTTTACACGAGTGCAATTTGGGAATCATGTGCGCTTCATATCGTTCAAGTCAGCAAAAGAGCCTTTTATACTTTTCGAAGAATATTCTTTTCACTTTAACGTAGGTAATTAGTTGAACAGTACATATTATATCAACTGCTACTGTTAACGGAATGGCGGGTCAAATATTTGATATAAGAACAACGTATCACATGTTTACACGTAAATTATTTCTCACGTATTTTTTACACGTGCAAATTTAACGAACATATGATTATTTCACGGAATCGCTTCAATTAGATGTTAAGAATTTATAATTGAATCGATGAACATGTTTTTATACGTGCACATTTAATAAGTACGTAAGTTCAATTTCGCGGAAGCCTTTCAGGTAAATATTAAGAACTTATCTTTAAATTGGTACCCTCGTTTACTTGACGAAAGAAATCTTGCCAGAAGATTAAGCATTTAGAATTTGGTGTTGTGCAATAAAGCTTTATATAATTGTTATTTGTTTATACGGTCATAGAAAATAATTAAACCTTTATAGGGATTGGAGTGAGACTATATTTCAATTGAAACTTCAATTGAAGAAAAATGGTAATTGCAGAATACGAAATTAATCTTTCTTAATATATGAAATGGGATTTTGAGAGAATTATTTTTCCTCTTTTCAGCTCTCATCCTTAGAAAGATTCACATCCTAATTATTAATTATTGGGAAAAATCATAAACACTATGTAACATTTCTGTTCCAATTCAATTCTGTTCAATTAACGATTAAAAAACAATGATTGCCGAAAACACGATGAACATTGCGATCAATGCACTGTGCAATGATTCTAATCTTGCGTTATTTTTTTTTGTATAATTAAACTATTTGAAATTCGCGAATTATTGCGAACAATGCACAGTACAGCATCATGAAAATCCATCTAACAACCGTAAGCAAAGTCACGTATTGTATAGTAATAGATTTTACACTTTCGTTTCTAACAATTCGATTTATCAAACAACTAGTACCCGTATGGAGTGAAAGAAGCACACAGTGCATACGTGATCAATTACTAACTAACACTACCGTATCTACAAATTGGGTCGAAGAATATGCCCGTAGTTCGTTAAAAAAAAAGAAGAAGAATGAAAGAAAGCAAAGCAACGCCGTATATCGTTGTCTCTTTAAAATTAATACTAATTGATACGTACTTGCTATCACACCAATTTATATGTTAATTGATACGCATGTACCGATTCATTTGACGAGCAAACAAGTTCACCTGAAACGGTACGTTCGTTGTCGTTGATTCGCAATCGGGATACACACTTGCACAACAAGCCAACTAATTTATATTCGTTTCATGTAAACCACTCGTGAAAAATATGATTTGTACTGCACGAATAATTAATGGAAATACGTCACATATTTCACTGTCTGAAGGAACAAAATTTTAGAGAACAGGTGGATATATAGATACATAGACAGATACAGGGAGTAGTTAGATAGGGAAAGGGAAGGGGAGCAAACATTAAAATATAGTGAATATTAACCCCTATAATTTGTATTTTTAGTTTGGAATACCGATATGATGGGTGTTCTCAAATGTTTTAAGTCATAATGTACGTACATTCGTATACGATTTTCGCGGGTCCGCTCCTTAAACTTATCCTTGTCAACCTGTACGAGGGCGAAACGGTAGATCCGCAAATATAAAACACGTGCATGGGGTGGGGAAATCGAGCGAAAACTCGACGAAATGAATCGTTGATTCATTACAAAGGAATCCCCAAGCTACTTGGGCACGTCTACGCGCCCCATAAAAATGCACACGGTGCTTTATAACGAGTGAAACGGTTCCCACGACACCCTGCGCGCCTTGCTCTATGGGAACGTTTCATTGGGGTGAAATTGTACGTGTCTGCGACCAACACATGTCCATGCGTCCGCGCGAACTCACACGTACACTACGGTGTACCCTTGTGAATAGTTAACCGTAACGACAAAACGTTGAACTCTGGTGTGTAGATGCAGTTCGCAGTAAAAGTCTCATTCGTGTCGGACATTTAAACCTTTCGTGGAGAATTCGGTCAGTCGGACTGACAAACGAGACACGAACGTTGTTCCCTGAACCTTCCATGAAGCCAAGCAAATTCTAATTACGCAATCACGATATCAATTTCTTTGTAAATCTTCTCCTACTTTCATTACATAGTTCGTCGGACTATTTTACAGTTGAACCATTTTATTTTCAGTGTGAATTGAGTAGTCACAACTTTTTTCCTTGCAATAAAGTAAAAATAAAATTGATACCCACACTTTAGAAAACAATTTTTTACCAGTTGAAATCGATGCAATACAACCCCTGAACGAATAAAAAAATATTTTTCAACAACGTTTGAAATGTTCGTTCCTCTACCAAACTCGTGCATCATTATTACGCGCCGTAACAAATATATAATGACGTTATTCAATGTTAATTGTCGATAATATTTCAATCCAAAATGATTGAATAACAACAAACTGTGCCGCGGTCCCGTCGCAATAATTGAAGAAAAATTGTCTTTTGTTTAACGGTAACAATGTCGATTCCACTATCTATCGAGAATGTGTCAAAACTTTTCAACTCGTCCAATATTTGCTGTTCTATTATATAAACACCTTACATCCCGATGGTGAACGAAGTGTAATGTGGGCTTTCGTTCGAAATACACACATTGTTTTCTGTATCTGCAGTTTTCCAAAACTCGTAATTTCACTGTGTGCAGATAATAACCTCCACTAAAAATATCGTTGGCCTAGTGCGTTAATGAGTTATCAATTAAAATTGCAATAAAAGAAAGGCTTGTTAGTAGGCTGGCGATCGTTAAGAGCTGCTGACAAAAATACTATTAGGCAGTAGGTAAAATCTTAACTTCACATATAGATAGCATTAGTTTGTGTATTTATTCTTGATTAGTCTGGGGGCTTATTAATACTCTTCAAATAAATATGTACAGCTTTATTGTAGAAAGAATACTTTTAGCACCTCTTCTTATCTCAAAATTATTATTTTTAGGCTTTGACAATCTTCTTGATCGTCATTCACCTTTAATGGCGCAATTTTTCACTATTACACTTGTGCGCGAATTTCACATGGGCTTTAAAATTTTATTCGTTGAAGATATTTTTCAGTAAGAAAAATTCGCAACTCATGTTCAATATTTACATAGATTTAGTAAAGGAATCTCAAAGTAATATCAATTTTCTGTATCTCACAACTCTGTTGTTACACATAGAAATAGATAAAAACCACTGATTTTAGATCAATTATTTAACAATACCAATATAAAGACTTGCCAAACAAAAATTTGTCAACACTCTAACTTTTTTCTTAGCTTCATATGTATCATACATTAATGTAATTTATTAACTTCATCTGGTCTGCACGAAAAAATATCCCTTTTTCAATTGTTTTAAAGCTTTATCAAAATAGAAAGATCGAAAAATAATATCACTGTACGGCGTAATCTTAATGCAAAAAATATGAAATAGTTATTTAAACTACATCTCACGATAATAAGTAAAATTACCCAACTTGTTAATAAACACAGGAAAAAGTTATTAACGAAAACTCTTTCAATTAACGTTTATAGCTTAGTATAAGAAAGCAACGCTTGTAAAAGTATGAATAGTTTTACAATTTGCAAATTAGAAATGCGATGAATAATTATCATTCCGTTTTCCTTTTTTAATACAAACGAAGGTAAACTAATCTTTCAATCGCATATAAACTATATACGTGCGTCGTCGATTACGTTTCATCGTTTAATTAGCCACGGTTGTACATTGACACAAGTGTCGAAAGCTACGTGCGTGTTTGAATAACTGAATCCCCCCGTGACGGCGTCCAGATTATTTTCATAAACTTTTGGCCTTATATAACTGCGGAACACGATTTCTCGAAAGTGTGTCAGAACCGTCGAGCACGGAGGAATCAAAGATGGCAATAGCCATAATCGTTCTTTGTTCCTTTGGCATCGTTGCCCATGTAAGTGAAACTATTGTGCTCTGAATACATCTCTTTCGATGGATTATTTAGTGACAAGGGTGCTAATACATTCATATTTGGCTTTGATACTTTTCCTTACATTTATTTACATATATGTATATATCGATGAATGAAGTTGTTTCAAATGAGACATTTAAAGTATTATCTCCGTTAAAAAAATTGTTTGCTTATATTAGGGCAGTCTTATCCCTTCACTTCCTGGACCATTTAACCCAATATGGAACGTTGAACAATACGAACAATTCATTATAAACAAGATTAATGACGCGATCAAGACGGCCAACGAAATTTTGGAGAGAAACAGAGAGGATGCGGAATTTCATGTCAACGAGCTCCAAAAAATTGGTACTGAAAAACACGATGAAGCGGCTGCAAAAGCCACGGATGTAATACATACAGTAAGTGGATAAAAGATTCATGTACCCTATCCTCTTTTTATCTTTTTTATTCATTTAGTTAGTCAACTAACTTGTCGTGGCTTTCAATTTTACGCCACTGTATATATTGAGATATTGATTTAGAAAATTGGAGTTCTGCTTCTTCTGAATATATTTTAATTTTATTTAGCGCATGTTGAAATTTGTCTTCCACGGTCGAGTATTGTAACATCGTAGGCGAACATTTTTATTGGTCGTGCGACGATGTTGCTTGCGTCATTTATTGTTATTAAGTATAGCGTTGCACGTATAACAAAATCTTCTAGTGCACCGTTAAAAAAGAAGTGAAGCATGAACGTTTGCATGCTATATAGCGAAATTTTCTAAAAATTAATCATTAAAAATGTAGTGTGGGAAAACAGAGGGGTGTGATTAATTCCACTGCTAAAAGGGATAAAATACAGTTCTATTTTCGTTGGATATATGTGATTGAAATTAATTTAATTAACATGATCTTCCTAAAAGCGGGATAACTGATTTAAGATCGCATTTGTAGACGAAAGATCAAATCGATAAACTTACGGAGAATGGGAATCAACGCGTTCGCCACTGCATAGAT
Organism: Nomada fucata; assembly: GCA_948146005.1. Taxonomy (NCBI): domain Eukaryota; kingdom Metazoa; phylum Arthropoda; class Insecta; order Hymenoptera; family Apidae; genus Nomada; species Nomada fucata. Next base: position 6,074,904 of record OX411275.1, on the reverse strand, counting down.
GCGGCAAGGGACTTAGAGGAAGCTGCTGACCGGGTTATCGGAAGCGTCGATAAATGTATTACAAGGAAAATAGATGAAGGGACACGTATTCTACAACAAATTATCAAGGACTCAACAAACATTTTGGATAGCCTTCGTATTGCTAGCGACAATGCAGCGCAATGCATTAACAATAATCCATTTATGTTAGACGCAATTGCGTGCTTAAATCACGTAAGTATAATACCTGAAATTTTACGAACTTATATGTACGTGCAAAGTGAGGCTATAACAGGGCCAAGGTATAGTTTTGTTACAATTAAATTCCGCCTTCGAAACACATACTTTCAAATCATTCTTGTGGAGATTCGACAGCACTCGAAGATATTTCTCTCTCTTTTTTATTTATGTATCTTTTAAACGACAGCATTAAACATGATGCTGTACTATATATATATATATGATTTAATGTATACATGTATTATGATAGCCTTCGAAAGAGTTATAAGATATCACACCACAAAAATGGTTAAGAAATTAAAAATAATGTATGAAAACAGCAATCGCCGTCGAAAGTCAATATAATAATAATTTTTGTCCTGTATTACAACTTTCTAGGCAATGGCGGACGCAACGAAAATCGTACTTAATGACGTCGCCAAACTGGCCAAAGAAAATATACGTATGATCAACCTAATCGTTGGGCTCAAGCGTTCTTTGCTTAAGTGTTCCATAATTGAAGTACTTCCACACTTCTTGAAGCGTAGTGCAGAAATTTTATGGAAAATTACTCAATGTCTAACTACTCGTCCTACACCTGAGCAGCTAACAAATAGTACCACACAGCAGGCAACAATTAGTACAACTACGCAGTCAACTACTACTACCACTCAGCAGCGAACCCCTACTACACCTGACCAGTCAACTACTAGTACAACTGAAACGTCAACTACTACTACAACTGTGCAGCCAACAACTGGTAGAATTGAACCATCAACTACTACCACAACTGTGCAGCCAACAACTAGTACAACTGAACCGTCAATTACTACTACAACTGTGCAGCCAACAAATAGTACAACTGAAGGCTCAACTACTACTACCACTCAGCAGCCAACTACTAGTACAACTGAAGCGGCAACTGCTAGTACAACTGAACCATCAACTACTAGTACAACTGAACCATCAACTACTACTACAACTGAGCCGTCAACTATTACTACCACCCAGCAGCCAAGAACTAGTATAACTGAACCGTCAACTACTACTACAACTGAGCAGTCAACAAGTAGTACAACTGAAGGGTCAAGTACTACTACAACTGTGCAGCCAACAAGTAGTACAACTGAAGCGGCAACTACTACTACAACTGTGCAGCCAACTCCTAGTGCAACTGAACCATCAACTACTACTACAACTGAGCAGTCAACAAGTAGTACAACTGAAGGGTCAAGTACTACTACCACCCAGCAGCCAACAACTAGTACAACTGAAGCGGCAACTAATACTACAACTGAGCAGACAACTACTAGTACAACTGAACCATCAACAACTACGACAACTGAGCAGTCAACAAGTAGTACAACTGAAGGGTCAAGTACTACTACCACCCAGCAGCCAACAACTAGTACAACTCAAGCGGCAACTACTACTACAACTGAGCAGTCAACTACTACTACCACCCAGCAGGCAACAACTAGGGCAACTGAACCATCAACTATTACTACAACTGAGCAGTCAACAAGTAGTACAACTGAAGTGTCAAGTACTACTACAACTGTGCAGCCAACAAGTAGTACAACTGAAGTGGCAACTACTACTACAACTGAGCAGTCAACTACAAGTACAACTGAACCATCAACAACTACTACAACTGAGCAGTCAACTACTAGCACCACCCAGCTGCCAACAACTAGTACAACTGAAGTGGCAACTACTACTACAACTGAGCAAATAACTACTAGTACAACGGAACCATCAACTACTACTACAACTGAGCAGTCAACTACTAGTACAACTGAAGGCTCAACTACTACTACAACTGTGCAGTCAACAAGTAGTACAACTGAAGGGTCAAGTACTACTACCATCCAGCAGCCAACAACTAGTACAACGGAAGCGGCAACTACTACTACAACGGTGCAGCCGACAAGTAGTACAACTGAAGGATCAACTACTACTACAACTGTGCAGCCAACAAGTAGTACAACTGAAGGCTCAACTAGTACAACAACTGTGCAGCCAACAAGTAGTACAACTGAAGCGTCAACTACTACTACAACTGTGCAGCCAATAACTAGTACCTCCCAGCAGTCAACTACTAGCACCACCCAGCTGCCAACAACTAGTACAACTGAAGTGGCAACTACTACTACAACTGAGCAAATAACTACTAATACAACGGAACCATCAACTACTACTACAACTGAGCAGTCAACTACTAGTACAACTGAACCATCAACTACTACTACAACTGAGCAGTCAACAAGTAGTACAACTGAAGGGTCAAGTACTACTACCATCCAGCAGCCAACAACTAGTACAACGGAAGCGGCAACTACTACTACAACGGTGCAGCCGACAAGTAGTACAACTGAAGGATCAACTACTACTACAACTGTGCAGCCAACAAGTAGTACAACTGAAGGGTCAAGTACTACTACCACCCAGCAGCCAACAACTAGTACAACTGAAGCGGCAACTACTACTACAACTGAGCAGTCAACTACTAGTACAACTGAAGCGGCAACTACTACTACAATTGTGCAGCCAACAACTAGTACAACTGAACCGTCAACTACTACTACAACTGTGCAGCCAACAAGTAGTACAACTGAAGGATCAACTACTACTACAACTGTGCAGCCAACAAGTAGTACAACTGAAGGATCAAGTACTATTACAACTGTGCAGCCACCTACTACTACCACCCAGCAGTCAACTACTACTACAACTGTGCAGCCAACAAGTAGTACAACTGAAGCGTCAACTACTACTACTAGTATGCAGCCAATAACTAGTACAACTGAACCATCAACTACTACTACAACTGTGCAGCCAACAATTAGTACAACTGAAGGCTCAACTACTACTACAAGTGTGCAGCCAACAAGTAGTACAACTGAAGGATCAAGTACTATTACAACTGTGCAGCCACCTACTACTACCACCCAGCAGTCAACTACCACTACAACTGTGCAGCCAACAAGTAGTACAACTGAAGCGTCAACTACTACTACAAGTGTGCAGCCAATAACTAGTACAACTGAAGCGGCAACTACTACTACAGCTGAGCAGTCAACAACTAGTACAACTGAACCGTCAATTACTACTACAACTGTGCAGCCAACAAATAGTACAACTGAAGGCTCAACTACTACTACAACGGTGCAGCCAACAAGTAGTACAACTGAAGGATCAACTACTACTACAACTGTGCAGCCAACAAGTAGTACAACTGAAGGATTAACTACTATTACAACTGTGCAGCCACCTACTACTACCACCCAGCAGTCAACTACTACTACAACTGTGCAGCCAACAAGTAGTACAACTGAAGCGTCAACTACTACTACAACTGTGCAGCCACCTACTACTACCACCCAGCAGTCAGCCACTAGTACAACTGAAGCAGCAACTACTACTACAACTGTGCAGCCAACAACTAGTACAACCGAACCGTCAACTACTACTACCACTCAGCAGCTAACTACTATTGCTAGAACATAGCAATCAACTACTAGTACAGAACAGCCTGGTTCTGTCAACAGCCTGGACATATCCTCTACTACTCTACTGAAGTACCAACAATTAATACTGGTAACTAAGCAGTTCCGAATATTGCTAAACTAGCTACCTCAAAAGGACAGATACTAGCGTTAGAGGAAAGTGTCATTTCAGTAATACTGAGAAGCATCATAGAGAAATCAGTGACAGTGAGTTAATGAAGCTGTTATTGTTAGAACTATATAAGTGACAGTTAGCCAACTTATGCGAAGTGTCACTACTAATAAAGTTCTTTAACGTTCGAGTTCTAATATCGGGACAGGTTTAGCCACTTTTGCGGTTATGCGACGGTGATTGTTAAATAAGAACTCAATGCTTTAATTTATAGAATAAGTTATTAAATTGATCGACTAATATTGCGTTCGTACGCCCGTTCTCTACTTCAATGAGTGTTTGAAGTACTGGAGCATTGGTTTAAACTCTTGATTATGGATGCATATAAACTTTTGTGTTATCTATGTTAGAATATAATTATGCAAATATATATTTCAAATATTGTATTAGGTTGCAACTATATTCACTAATAAAGTTGTACACATTAGTTTAACTTTTTTTTTTATTACAGTTTTATCAATGTATTTATAATGATTTTAAGTAATAATTTCAAAGTGGAACGCAACGGAACAGAAACTCGACGAAATAATCATACATTTAGTACAAATACTACTACTGATCGTACAATGCATGATTGACTTTAACGATTTCGTAATGCTGATGAAAGTCTCGAAGGGAAGGAAAACCAAGGACGGCCTTCGGGCATTTATCAGTGGTTATCACAACAAATTAAACAATTTTCTTGATGATAATCCACGTACAGCACGTAAATTATATCTCATACATGCAGTATTTATCATAAGATACTTTCTTGTAAGAAAGAAATAATATTCGTTTTAATCCTTGAAGTTTTTACAGATTGATAAAAATTGAGATAGTTTTTTTAATATTTTATATTTGTAAGTAGGTAAAATCGGGAATATTCTTTGTGACATTTAATACTTAATATGTACTGATATTTCAATTTCTAATTGTTAACATTTATAGATATTCTAATATTTATTATTTAACCTTTACTGGTAGATAAAATCTTGAATAGTATTTTTAATATTTAAGATAAAGTTTAACTTGTAGATAGAATCCGAAATATTTTTAAACCAATTTAATGTTATAATATTAATAAATTAAAAATCGCGTAAGGGTCATTGTTTACTTGTTATTCATTTTGAATAACATGTATACGACTCTCAGTTCTCCAGCATTTTTCAGTAATATCAGAGAATACCATGCACGCATATACACGATACAGCTGTAACCACAAAACCACAATACCGTAAGATACGCGAGATATGGTGTACTCTACCATAAATAAAACAAAGAGTTATTCTTTCCTCAACAACAGGAATACTTCATCGTTTAAATTTTAATGACATTAAAAACTACAACGCAAACCTAAAGCAGTGCCGAAAATAGATTCGATAATGTTTGATTAAATGCTGCTTTATAGGTATATCACATGTAATTAATTGGATAAGTCGTAAGAAATCAAATGATAAAATGTTTGGATCTATGTTCTCATTATTATAATTTAATTTATGTTCATGTTAAAACTTACTGAACTAAGAATTCCATTTCTTTTATTTCTTTCGCTGTGCAACAAAGTTTCCTAATATCTCATCCTTCTATTTTCTATGTCGCTAACGTATTTAAGAACGCCAATAATTTATTTTGAACGAACAGAGCAAACGGATCAGCCGAATGATGAAACATTTACTTATTTCGATAACATTTCAAGTAAACTTTTACACCCTGGTAGGATATGGAACGTTTGTTCCTCATGCTATAAAATGATTAAATATCATACTACGTATTAATACTACTGGATTGATTCCTAAATGAATTTTTCGCGAAAACGATGTCGCCAACACAATTTTCGTCTTAATTTGATTTACACAATTTTCCTCGCCCTATTTGTATCAGTATTATATTACGCATCACCCTGTATAGACATAAACACCCACATCTAATTGCCTATTACCCATGAGAAAGTTTGACAATAAGCAAAGCTGATCCGTACCTGTGCAAATAAACTGATCGTAACGAGCCACTTTTTTACCTGACCACAGCAGGTACCCTCTCTCCTACGTTCCATTATTGACTGCAATCTACCATTTCTTCAACACCGTGGAGAAAATCCACCAATCACCTTCGTGTTTTCGCATGCTCGAAGATATAAACATACATGCATATACATATACCAGTCGAAAATTTGAGCATTTTGCATTTTAACTCCATCCTTAGCAGATCCTCATTCCTTTTACTCAATTTAATAACGTGGTATATATAACTTTTCTGATGTTCAATGTACCTCATAAATCATTGTATTTGAAAGGAAAAATGTTTGAATGCTCAAAGCAACTAAATTTATTATTTCATTTTGTGTTCGTGAAAATTGAGTCATTTTGCCACAATATTTCTGATTCGTGGTACCTTTACAATATCCGCACAACGGTTAACATAACTTCCTCACTTCTTTTATTGCCAACTCTCGACGTCAGCACGCACAAACATTCAAGCAAGTATGTAACTACATCGCTCAATTGAAGGGTGGACTCAACCAGATTTCGTCAGAGTATAAATTACTGGGAATTGTCTAACGCTCTAACACGCTGTAAGGCCTATCATGCAACAATTAACCACCGAACTTGGGTTCCTGCGCTCGACGAACACTCGCGAATCTACATATACAGAGTGAGTCACGAAATTTGATTATTTCAAGTTTGTTTAGAGGTAGAAAACAGTTGTAAAGGAAAAAATTGAATACCATGAAGGGGGTCACTTTTTCCATGACTTCACCAATTCTCATAAATGCAACGATGCACCTAAAGAAATGCTAATGCACCATTTTTTTCAATGGAACTGCATATTTTTATTAAGTAGAGCGATTATTCGGACCATTCCGCGAAGCAGTGTTAAAGATAATCCAATGTTAAGTCCAATGTTAAGAAATAATCAATATTTCGCGAGCAAATTAATAAGTACAGGTGCAGATACACTATTAGGATATCAAGGTGCGATTATCTATGCCTCTTTACCAGTGACTAAGCTGAGCAGATCCCATGACTTCTTCATTGTTATATTAGCCACAATTATAGTAATATTATATAAAAATGGATCCAAGTAAACGTGTCGTGTTCTATTCTCGGATTGCAATCAACCAAGAATCACCCCATCACCACAATAGATGTTTAGAGCTATTATTGCGGATTACACGTTTTTAACTTTACTAAATTAGCATTTATTATTAAACGCATATATGCGGCCCTCTTTCATAAATGGCCATTCACTGTATCATCTACCCCCATGCATTCTCTTTGCATTTTCAAAACTGAAAGAAATAATATCTTGTATAGATACATATTTAAATCGAACGTGACTATGCATGAAAGAAAAAGAATAAATTTTACTTTTCGATTTCGCGAATCCGGGACAGCGCGAACGCAGGTCCCGACTACCAAAAATTGTGCGCTCGACATACCCACATTAGGAGTATTCGCAAGGTTCAGCCCTACCGTAGTGCAATGGAAGAGCCTTGCCCAGAAGGAACCGCCTTCGTGATCACGGTATCCTCCGCGCCAAGTAAGTTATAATTCAATACCGTTCCCTATCAATTTTATCATGACCATCACACTTTTTTTCTCGCGAGAAATTGGCCAGAAAACGAATGTCATCTAGTGGACAACAGCCGATCGCGATCGAAAACGTTCGCCGCTCGCGAATCTTTATTCGACGTGTTCATTGTTTTCTACGGCGGTAATAATAAGGAAAACAAAAAGTGAAAAAAATTAACTATACCACCGATACTCGTAGACCAATGCTCTGAATGTAAAATAAAAATGCTGCCAAATGCTTAAAAGAATAAGCTTCATTTGTTGGATAACGTTATACGATGTTCATTACGCATGTCTCATATAATTATATTTAAATCAATTGTCAGCAGTCTACTTTCTGATGTGCCAATGTTAAGGATAAAATTTGATTTTATTAAGTAGCTCTCAGTTTTCCAACCTTATTATACATTCATTCAGGTGTTTGCATTGATAATTTAATTCTGTTGGTGAATATTTCCGTGAATACATGTGTTACTATTATTATTAAGTTATTAGAACTGGTATGATGTTCTTCTTTCTCTTTGTTAATGTCATGGAAGTATGATGTTCACAAAAAGAAGAATTCTCTATTCTGATAATTTAGTACGTATATAAATACTTTAATCTTCGAATTTGTATATGCATCTTTACGTTGCGGGTAACTGCACAAAAAAAGGGGAAAAATAGCAGCATATCAACGAAAGCGGGGAGACGGACGGAAAAGAAAAATGCAAAGTGCGCTAAATATTTATGAGGTCATCAATTTTTTTGTACAGACTGCACTGTTTTATTTACGAACCAATTGTACCACAAATACACCAAGGCACAGATACTGTGCAAGGTTCGACGTTATTAAAAAAATCACTGCAAACGAGGTTCGATCGATGTGGCTACCTTGACAGAATAACCCCCGTTCGATTAACTGGATAGACAAAATTACACAGATGGAGTTATATTTAATTTCAGGGAAAATGAATCGATGCGGTTTCGCTACATTCGACTCTTAGCACTTACTGTTATAAACTACCAAAATGTGTGTATTTGTTGTTGGATACAGTGTAATGTACTATATTTTCATACAAAACTTTATTTCTAGCAAAATTAATATCGAAATAATTATGTTTTCGTGCAAAAGTATCCTTCTTTCATTCTATATCCTTTACTGCCTAATGTGGTAAATTCGAAGTACAATATGGAGAATTAGCCGATATCTTTACGACATAGGTATAAGTGAGAGCATGCGCAAGTGCATGTGTACCCGATGAATTTCAAACTTGGACTTCTTTTGAAACAAAATTCAGCATACAAACATTGCTGTAAATTCCTGATTTTTGTTTCTTCTTTGTATATATAAAATTTCCAGTTCGATGACGCCCCTTATACATACATATATATATATATATATATATATATATATATGTATATCGTAGCTTAAATTTTCATTCAAGTATCGGGGTTATAGAACCTGTTGAGAGACTATTTGCGTAATAACACGTTTGGAGCCAAAGAGGTCACTACTTCACGGGATATTTTTATACGATTCACCTATTTCTTTCTTTCAAAGAACACAAAACATGTTACACGACCTCGTTTTCGGTTTTTTCCACTCGCAAAATTTACTAGGTTCATGAATAATCGCGTTTCCCGCAGTGTGGAACCTTCGTGCGCTTTATTTTACCAACAGGGTTTCCATGACCCGCTTTCGAATCGCACGATGCGACAGTAATTCTATTCTATTTGTTTTAATGAATGATTGGATCAATTATTGATATTATTAGATCAGTTAACAATTCTCGTTTTCTTCTTCCTTTGTTTTATTTTTTATTATGACTGGCTCTTTACGAATTAGTGACACTGATGCAAGCACACTACGCGGACAGAGCGATTGAAAAGGGTAGGTAGCACGTGAATGGCCTCGCCGTTGCATAGCACTTCATTAACTAACAATAAGCTTGACATTTGTCACCAATACTCGTAAAGGTGTCGGAGAACATATTGTTTAATTACACATTTAGCACACATTATTGAACGCGCCTTGAAATGCATTGAATTAACTACAATCAAACTGAAACAAGTAAAAGAAAAATGCTAATATTCTATCAACGTTCCATCAGGTCAGGTAACCTTTCTGCGAAAATTTTTGTTACATTTTTGAAAGATAATGAGATAATAGCGCGTAAAGCCGTGCAGACAAAAAATTTAGAACCACCAAGCATTCCCAACTATACAAGAATTTCGTGACTGTTTAAAAATCGTAAATTGAAAATTCAGGAACATGTCCAAGCTAGCATATCTAAGTCCAAGCATATCTAAACAAACTTTATTACCATCAGTCGCTATAATATTAATTTTGAATCGATGAATCATTAGCGACCCATTCAGTATTTATACAATTATACAATTATAAAAGAGTGAACCTAAACTTCCGGCCGACGATCAAGTGTACATATAGGATATCTATATATCAAGCTTATAGTACTTCAGACCTTTCGCGTAATTGTAGTAATACAACAGCCCCCAACGAGAGATTCTCTAAGTCTTCCGAGCACCTTACCTCAAATCTTATTAAGTTAAAAACGAATTGTCAACAACAGGGCTACAGCAAAAGAAAACATTCCTACATACGACTAGTCTGAACAAGAAGCTTTGTACATCGATGAGATCAGATAAGTCGAGTTCCACCTTTTATGCAGAACCGTTCCTGACGGAATGCAAAAGGTGTCCCCGCGTCCGAGACTTAGTCTTTTGGTTAACATTTTAATTTTATTCGACTCTAAGTCTTAATCATTACAACTAAATTTTAGTATGATAACGGTGCAGGTAAATGGCACACCTATGTACGAAATCAATTTATTTTACTTTCACTACACTTTAATACTAATACTTGTCTTTGTTATGTGTTACTTTCATACTTGTACGTGAAGTTAAATATTCATGTTGAATGATACCATTTATTTTTTAAGCATCTTTGTTTCATTTTATGAAAATGGAAATAGAGAAATACTTCTATTGTATGATAACTGTTTAAAGCTTACGTACATATGGATATAAAAGTAAATACTGTATATCAAATTCTTAATTACATAATGTTAAATTAATGGGGGCGATGGTATTGTTTTTGCACATTGGCGGCCAACAACCCAGGAACGGCCCCGCGTGTATGTTATATTGTATCGGGTTTACGTGAAAGCCATAGTTGTCGTTGGTGGTTTAGAAACGAGAGTATGTACACGACAGACCGTCACCCACGTAGCTCAGTTTTCGTCACGCTCTTACGGTTACGCGGCAATGCGAGAACACCTTTCGTAAGGTAAAACACGTTTGTCAGACAATTATACACTGTGTCCGGAGCGATGTTACTTGAAGAAGCCAGTTACTCCAACGAATTTGTCCAGTCACCGATATCCGGACTGATGAAAAAACGGAAGAGAACGAAGCCATTGAAAATGAGGACGTGACAGGCGATCCTCGAAACCCCCTTCGAAACATGATTAGTTTCTTTTCGATCCCGTCTCCCTTTCTTGCAAGACTATATGTACATGTATATATAACATTTTTAAAAACCTTTCGAAATGCGTTATCGAATTGTAAATGGTTGTATTTAATGTCGCCCCCCCCCCCCCCCCGGTCACTTCACTTATAAAAATATTATTTACTCCGGAGAGTTAAAGAAACGAACGCGTCCATCCGTGCGAAGATTGCACGCAATGAAGATTGAATTACCTTTCGAATAGTTCTCCTCCTGCAATTTTTTGTTATAACCATTTAATAGAACGTTTACAGACTATATATTCACAGAACATTCTGAATACACCGCAATAATTTCTATACAAACCCGTAGAACATTCTGTATAAATAAAAACTAATGTGAGTTCTAAAACCATCGATCCTGTGATTCCGCTTGCACACACGAAAATTCTTTTATGTTTATTCAGGCGTTCACAGTAAATTCGCGTTAATTTCAAGATATACAGAAGCTGATTCGAAAAGTTCACGCGGCAAAGGGTTTGATACGCTGATACCGCAGTTGTCTGCATTGCAGTTCGCCACGAATACCAGTATCATTTGACACACTAACACAGGAAGTACAGCAGCATAATAAATGTCACGTGTACGCTAAAGACAGTGTCGGGAGCAACGAGCCTCTGAAATTATCGCGCACACACAGTCGAATACACCTATTTCAACGACACAGGAAGATATATATAGGGGGGGGGGGGGGGGTAGAGAGAGAGAGGGAGAGCAATTTTTTGCAACCCGTTGCGTTCTACTTTATTTTGCACGTGACTACGGCAAATATGCGACGACACGGTACAACGTGGTACTTTAAAGTTCAATTATTCAAAAACTAGTTCAGGAAGTGAAATACGTTTCGTTGAAGACGATGAAGTTGAAATAAATCGTGTGCTTTGCGTACAATGTTTTATTTACTATACAAACAATAATCGATAAAGATTCAAGGAAGTTACATTTTAGGTTTATTCATAGAACGACACTGCGAAGGTTGCCGCAGCACAGGAAATATTAAGTTTGTAAATAAGTTACAATATTGAATTTTTTGTTTACCCTCCTACGGTGTGTTGTAATTTGTAGACTATGTTAATTACACATATATCCTGTTTTTGAAAAACTATATGAAATTGAAGTATAGGAATAAGTGGTAGGTAGTAGGTTCCATCATAGGTAGTAGGTACCTATTCATTGTTTAGTAACATCTGCACATGTAGATTATTAAGCAATTACAATGCCTTGAACTCTATTTATAACATTCAAATATCTAGAAAATGATATGTTTAGGCCGATCCTAGTGTTATTGAAGACGTTATCGAAGAAGCGGAATGAATCGAAGCGGAAAACCTTTTCCCTTGCTTCATTTCATAAATTATATTTTTCTCGATATTGTATACAGGATGTCCCAGGTCGGGTAGCACAACCGGACAGTGCATGATTCCATAAGCAAAAATAAGTCGAGGGTTAAGGGATGAATTCTTTTGTTTAAGTACGTATTGATTTCGAAAATTTCTGTGATAAAAACATAAATGGTTATGATCGCCCTGAGATGACGTGCTAATTGAAATCATCATTCCTGTGTAATTTAATTTCATAAGGTTACCACAATTTAATATAATCAATAATACCAGCACGCCCCTGTAATTAACGTCAATGGACAAATAGACATTATCCTAGGACATCAGTGTCTCACGTTCCTTGAAAAACCCACCCCCAAAGTATTAGACGACACACGAGCCAAATTTTGAAAGTACTTTCTAGGACATTAGTCCAATTGTTCGAAGGATAACGAGCGTGTGTTCATTAAAACACACAATCGAACCGGTCGCCACGTGGCACACGCACGTATGGATATCGTATAGTCTGTCCCATAAGTAATCGTACCCTCCCTGTAAATAAAAGAAGTTGGTAGAAATGGAGTGATGCGTTTGAGGCTTTCCAACAAATTTTTGTACAGCAAAAGAAAAGCACATTTCTTCTGAAAATGTCAATTCTGATATTGCAATGAAGAATCTCAACCATCTACCTAAGCAATTTGAAACAAGTTACAGCTCAAATGGTATACAGAAATAGAAAAAATAATACAAGTCGATATCTTCCGTTCTGCTATGCGTAGTTGCTTAATGACTTTGAATACGCAACGATGATCAAGAATATACCGCCCTTCATCACTACCATCTTCGGTCAGGTTCAGAGAGCCTTTCTTTCGTAACCCAACTGCCAGTTCCTTTCCCTCGCCATTACCACTCGCAAATTAATACACAGGGTGTCCCACGCAAGTTGCATATTTAAGAAGATAAATCTTGCTGGAAGCTACGTATACTGCATACAATGAGCAAACGAAGGTTTACGAACAGCCGCGTATTAAAAGCTACCCGGACTCCAACACGAATCTATTAATTCCACGTGTAGTGCACGTGTAATGCTGATCCGTAGTTTCTACCTATAATTTTAAGACGCACCGTATAATTCCGAATCTCTCACAAAAACGATACGTGAACTTTTTTTCTGGTATCGGAGCAAATGTTTGATTGTTCTGTATCAATACCTGTTTCAGTCACTTGACGTTGAAGCTAAACGTCCTCGACTGAATCGTCCAATAAGGACGTTCAAGCAAAGTTGTATGTGCATACGTACAATTTACCTTATTCAACCGTCGCAGTCCGTCATATAAGTGCGCTGAATAAAAACGATAATTGTGCACGACATAAGATCTTTCTTTAATTTGAATGCCTTTTCTCTATTTTGTATATTAGAGTCTGGCACGACCTGTATAATTTTAGATTTTTAAGTTACAACGTGATAAATTTCTGGGCAAAATACCCGCAGTACGCGAAACAGTACGCGCTAAAATAAACGATCGGGGAAAATAAATAAACGACCGATTAAACAGTGACCCTATCCCCTTTGGCAAACTGGAGCAGTATTAAATATTGTTTCAACATGCATCTATTACTTGAGATCTTGACCTTCTTTTCACGGCAATTTTCCTTCGCATTTCGGTCGTTTCATTCCATTTTACGAAAGGGGAAGAACAGTTTCCCTTTTATTACGTAGATACAGACTAACATTATATGCACATATGTCTGTATTGATTCAAAAGAAGCTTGCAGACCTTTCTTCGAAAAGCCAGCCATTGATATTTATTATTTGCAACACGGGAAATTTATTGCAACACTCGAATATTAAATGCGTTATGACTTATACATTTTCTATTGTTATTCGACCAAGAGTTCAGTATGTATTATTTGACGACATACCAAAATTGCCCAAATACAACATGGTATAAAAAATATTAATATTATTTTTTATTGATTGCAATAATATTTCATTCTACTGCTCTTGCTCTTAAATGAATACTCTAATTTTGTAATGTATTATGCAACAATTAAATAATTGAAAGATACTGAAATTCATGGTGGAATATAACACTATTTTGTGTAATATTATCTTGCTCCATTTTTGTGTAAAAACGGAGACGTGCATCTTTTGCCGAATAACTAAAACGGATACCCATTCCAAAAATGTATACATATCTCACTATCCCGAACAAAATAAATTGCATACGAATCGTTTTTAAATTATGTTTTATCGTAATAATTTTAAGAGTGATGCTATAAATATTGCCAGTACTGTACTTAAAAGCAATTTATATAAACTTGTTGAAATTTTCAACTATTTAAAAGATATCTATTAGGATTAGGATATTATTTGTCCTTGTTTCTTATCCTTCAGATACAGAATCGATGGAATGTTTTAAAACCATTGCGATCGGTACAAAGAAAATAATTGCATATGGTTTTGCTCCAGTTTTACGTTTATATTTTAGTTAATTACATAAAACACCCCCCCCCCCCCCCCCCACCTGCAGAAATAGCGAAATAAGGGCGATACAAAAATTGTATCATCGCACTGAAATTAGTTGAAGCTCGTTACCACGTTGTAGCAAGTAACTGCATGATACGCTGCCCTCGACTATAATAGTTCAGGAAATCGATAGGAAGTTATAATAGGCAGTAAAGAAAATAGATAGATGATCTGAGCATTGACTGATGAAAGCATATCAGCTACATTTGTCCGACTGAAGCAACAAGAAACATTTCTAACAGGCTATATGTTCATTTCGTATGCAAGCATAAATTACACGTGTTACGTAACATTGTAAAGGTAATGCTTAAAGTCACGGTCTACATTATATTTTTCAACGCGTTAAAATATTTTCTCCTTTTATCTGTCGAGAAAATAAAATGTAAACAAAATGAATGTATAATGTAACGCTTAATAGAAAAACTATTAATTCCACAGTAATGATCGTACAGTATAAAAATACGTGGGAAAAATAAAGATTCAGTGGGATCAGGAAAATAAATGGAGTATAGTAAAATATTTGAATAAATGTATGTAAAATATAAATGAAACGAATAAGTGCGCGTATTAATATTAACAATGTATCATGTTAACTTGATAAATTATGCTCACATAATGGCTATACCAAGCACATACCTGTTACACAACTATTGCGCTGTAAAAATTAAACAACAAATTAACGATGCACTGGAAATCATTTTTACAAGGTGACTATTTCAACTTGTAATAAATTCAATGGTTAAATCTATTGTGTAAGCGATTTTTTAAAAAGGCACAGCTAGTCAAAATGAAAAGCCGTGTGCAAACGTAGATTCAAGTATGAATAATATACTGCAAGCGTGTCTCTTTGGATAACAAGATAAGAAGAAATTTTACATTCTTTGCAGTTTCTTCTGCAATATTCAGTCCGACAAATATTGAACTCAAAAAAGACACAGTTAATTCTAACAGATGCATCCCGTTCCTTGTATTTTTTCGCCCATAAGGTTTACTTTCTTTTATCGTTCGCACTCCACAAAGAAATCCGTGCTCCGAGCATTATCCTCATGCATAAGTTCTGAACTTCCTGCCACGTTATTTTCTGCCAAGCCACTGCAGTAATTTTACTCTACCAATAGTGCTACGTAAATTGAATACGCGGTTCTTTGTATGAATCTTTCAGAAAGAAAAGTTGCATCATGAGAAAAAAACTGTTTAAAAACATATGAATGATGCTTTTTCTTTTCTTCCAACATAGACATGGTTTTACAAATTTCTTAATTCAGTATGTCCAGCAATACTTGAGTCACCATAAAGCCGTAGAAACAAAAAGGTGTCAAAGTGATCGTACTTGTATTTTTGAATACTCTACCATATATATATCTACCATAGATCGTAAACAATTCTCATAAAAAGAACACAGCTCCCGAATTTATTTGTTGGCTTCATCATTATTATTGTTGGCAATCAACGAAATCGAAACGATTGTTCTTACCATCTGAAACCCTACACAGGTATCGATATACCTGACGTCATCGCCAACTATGTAATCCTTTCTACGAGATCAAGGTCGTCAAAGACTTTGGCGACGACACTTTGAACGACTAGCAGGAAAAGGACTGAAAGATTGGAACCGGAAAGGGGTTCATCGATATTCTATTAATAATCTTGAAGCCCATTCACGATTTCATTGTATATGCTCGTGCTAGGTCACGAAAGTGTGCCGATTCTTGAAATGAAAATGCCGAATGGACGAGACCGAGAACAATTTGTGAGAGATTTTTAAGTATTTATTATTTGTAATGAAATATAATTATTAAGTTGGGTGGATATTTGAAGAAAATTTATTACGTCGGTGTTATTGAATACATAAAGATGTATTGCATAATATTGCAACTATAGAAAACTGGTATGTACGTATGTTTTATGACGGATGTTACTTGGAATCAACTTTATTCATTTACTTTTGATCTGTAACGTTAGCACAGAATAATTTGTTAACCACCCTGTCGTAAAAGTTTACGTTCGTGAACGATTTATAAGGAAAGAAAATGATCAGTTATCTAATCTAAGTACTACGAGATACTGAACATCTTAGAAATTGCAATATAAACTTGAGCTTCTGGAGCATAATTATTCGATGTCAAGTAAACCGTATTTCAAAGACCAAGGTGAATAAGTGCATTACGCAGCAAAGCACCAAACCACAAATTGGAAAAGAGGTTTAACCTTTACCTACTATTAATGGACACTAATTTTCAAGGACTTTCGAAAAATTATAATGAATCTAACGGTATTGATTAAATTAGTAGCTTCTTTTTCACATTCTTAAAATATAATTTGGAACAACGTTTGAATTAAGACTCACTTAATTAAATTTCATTTATAGAAATGTGAAACGTATTACTTTACAATAAAGCATTCAATGAACAATTAACACTTTTAATAAAGTATAATACGTATTGTAAGGGAAGGTGCCAATTGTACAATAGTTAGAAATAAAACAATGTTTATATCATGCAAAACCTAAAAAATGTAAGTGATTAAACGCAAAATTACTCATCAATCAATGACCAAAAATATGTAGGTATAGATATTTAAAATTGATTCACTTATTTTATCTCGAAACATTCCTACCTTTGCTTCCCAAATGCGATGCATAACATTTAAGATGATAACTCAACAACGACGATGACAATACACTTGAGGTATCTCCCACTTTATCACCAACAGATGATGTTTCATGATATCAAACTATCATTTACGGGCTACCAAGTTTATACCCTCGATGTTCTACTCGGTTAGTACGTAAGAGCGAGAAAATCGTGAACTTCTTATAGAATTACTCTCTTACAGAAAAAAAATCACAACAAATAAACCGTCCCTCAGTCCACCGTGCACAGGACTCCTACGTAAGGACAAACCGGAACTGAACGGGAAATATGTAGACTCGTATCGCGTACGGTTCAACAACATTATTCATTCCTACCAACCACAAATCTTCATCGATAAAAAATCAGGATCGTTCCCGTTTCCTCGCAATCCTCATTAAAATCATGCTCGAATTACGAGAATGCGTCCGTTAACGGGACAAAAGGAAAGCCCGGTAGTTCCGAAACACGTATATGAAACAATAGAAACGCAACGCAAATATTGCTTATATTGATCGCTAAAGTACTGGATCCCGCAAAAAGGTGCGCGCAAGAAGGACAGCCGTATAACTGTCCAGGGAGGGCGCGTTCACACCGGAATCGATAACCGCGAGAAGCAGCCGCAGGAGGGGGCGGTCTACGATCTTCGCGATATAGGTTTCAAATGTCGTGTGAGCTGGATAGGTGTCACTCAGTCCTTGTTTTATCGATTGAACTTGATGAAATTAGGAGGACTGTACTCATGTTGAAACGTTCGCCGTACAGCGATACCAGATTAGGAAGTACAATCATTGTCTATCCCGTTTTTGCAACTCACCTGTTCAAATCCCCGGTGCAACTACGTAGCGGACGATTACGAAACTCCCGCGGTACTTTCACAGCGACGCGGTTCTCCAATGTCAAATTTTGCGGTGTAAGCTGCCGTTCGATGGGGTGGGGATGGTACACACTGACCGGTCGATCGACGATATCGAAGCACAGGAAAAAACGCGCGAATAACGCGAAGGATAAAGGGCAGGAGATGGACAAAACAGGTGTGAGAAAGAGGGAAAGTGACAGAGACAAAGGTAGAGTGGGAGGGGGTAACGGGGGCGCCGGGAAGATAACAGCAGCAAGTCGGTAAAACTCTGAAACCAGTAGCGTAGTAAAAATTCGCGTCAACAGTTGACTGTTGGCTGTTTGCGAGGGCGCGACAAGCCCGAACAGAGTACACGAAACACGCGCCCTATCACAGCGGCATTTTCACTGAAGAAACCGAAGCCAGAAAGCGAGAGACCCGCGACGTAACGGAGACCCCCCAGCTGGATCCCGTTTTCGTAAACTCTCGACACTGGACTATCCGCGTATCGGGAGCGACCCGTGTGCCTCGATGCGCATGCGCAGCGCGGCGTTCCGCGCACGCGTCACCGTTTGCTGCTGCTGCTCTTATCAGCGCACCGCTCTACTGCCACTAGAAACCGGGGAATCGTGCGGTGACGGTCTCCACACCTTCCCCCTCCATTATTGACCCCACTGTACACCCTTCGATTTCACGGCTACCGTCCTGTTGGGAAAGGGCGAGAGAAAAGACGCGTGCGCGATGATACGATATCTCTATCAACCTTGCAGATTACACTTCTAGATGAACGATATCGACAGCATCTCTCGTTTTGTTTTGGTGCGAGTAAGTGTTAATGATTTTAAAGGAAAGGGTAGCGTTTTTATACACAGCACCAGCTTCGTGGGTTAACACGATCAATGTCACGGTGAATTTATTGAAAATACTTCTAGGCAAACTGTTGGGAATATAATATTAGATTCGATGGGATCAACAGATTGGTTTCGACAAGAAGAGATCAGATGACATAATTGTTCTCACACTTGATAAAGTACTCTTCATCACCTGCGTTATCGGTGCCGCTATTATCAACGATAATTTTCCAAGTAGTATAGCTTATTTACGAAACCGGTAGGATGCGATTTCGTAAGGCCCAGTCTTGCTGATTCCAAAGATGCAATAACTTTTAAATCACGATAATAAATGTCATTTGTTACAAAAAATATTTGCGCTGTACACAATAAATTATACTATCAATTTGATTTTAATTTCGTACGAAAACAATGTTACAATTTAATAATATGTGACAAATGTCTCGTTACTCCTGCAACAGAAATGTTACACACAAATTAGATAAATTGAAGATTGCCCGGAAAGATTTGTCACAAGTCTGCCTCGTATACGTGACTAGCATTCATCGTAGACGGATTTCTTCGGTTATGAATGCTTTCTCTCGGTTGTCAGATTCCTGTGATAAATCGACGCGACGAAATAATGCTTCTTGGTTTTCTACGATGGATCCGGAATAGGAATTTGAGGTGTTCGGCCTTCCAACATATCATGTAGGAGAATGCTAATTTCCTAAGAGGAAATTATTTTTTTTGTTATCATTTTCTCATGTGACACCGGTCCTATCTTACTCTAATGAAACAGTTCATAGAACGTTTAACCGCTACTTAATAAAGATATGATATATTACCATACAGCTCAAAAAAACAAGAAGCCCATAGGCTTCAAATTATGATTTGAAATGTGCAATGATATATGTATAAATGGTAGTACTACCTCTTCCCTCTGCGCTCGTAGTCTATCGATAGTCGGTTCATTAAAGTTGAGATCGTTACTTGGGTCCTCCAAGATAATTTCATTGCTTCTTGACTCTTGCGGTATACGAGTAACGTAAATTTGTTTGATGGTATCTAAGATAGCCGAAGGTCTCGTTTGAGGAAATTGCAAATCGATCGCCGAGAAGGAATCTGAACCGGCAGGCACCGCTAATGGCTTCTCGAGATCCGTGCACTTGCCATCGCTGAATTTCAATTTCCACAAGGAGAAGAAAGGTCATTTTAATATTAAAATATCGTTCGAACCGTATTGCGAATATTTACCCAAACTTACGAAAGTTGTGTGCCAAATCCGTAGTAAGACAGCAAGTCTTTAGTCCTTCGTACTAGAGTTTTATCTTTCGAAGAATGATAGTATAGCCCTGCGCCTAAGATATGAGCTATGGCCCTTAAAGTATTCCCAACTAACTCTTTTTTATCCAAGCCGAAATCCTATTATCAAGCATATCGTATTGTTATAACTAACATTTTTTTAAACTTCTTTTACGTTCTAATACTTTAAATAATGTCTTTTCGTTGCGCGCCCCTTTCAATCATATTAACTTTTGAAGTAATACATTTATCAATCAAGTGCAAACGGTACAATTTTAAGTTATATGAAGAAACGTGTTGCAAGACGACGATTACGTAGCCATTTTTTTAAATACTTCTCTATTAAATTTTACCTTAAATTGATCGTATTTTCCACCTATAATGCAAAGTTTCATCGGAAATGGATCGACTTCCTGTTCTAAGGCCTTTTTCCGCTCTTTAATTCGACGTTGCTTAAGTTCACGAATTGTTTTATCGTCGTAACTCATTTTCATTGCATTACGTACTACCGAGAGAGTCTCTTCGAACGTGGACCATAAAATATCCGGTTGCGATAAATCCAATATAACCAATACCGCGACATGATGGGGGGAGTGAGTTAAAGACGAACCTGTTATTGCGGCTGACACTAAGGAAGAAGTTAAGTGCCCCACTTCCCAAACATGCACGATATTCTTTCTCTGCAACGATAGTAAGACTTAGGTAGAACAAATTAAGTTCTATTAAATATTTTTGGGAAAATAATATAATCACATATATATGACTTCCAAATACCGCAAAACGTTGCTACTATTATATTATTATACAAACACGACTATTACAACAGTTACTAACTCGCCGAAAATTATTTTAAATTTTGTGCGCTTCTGGCAATTTTTGTTTTATGCCAAAATGGTTCCACGCCACAAATCACTGTAAAATAAGGGACTTACTAAACTTTTTCCTGCTTTACGTCCAAAAGAATAATCCATCGCGATAGTAGGTTTTGGTGTTTCATCTTTCTCGAGAAATCGATGCACGATCGTACTTTTACCCTGAATAAAATTCCGTAAATCTAGGCACTACATACATGTTCCAGAGTAATATTAATTTGTCATTTTATTTTGCTACGTACGATACCCTTACTACCAACAATGATAATCGAACGTTCGTGTGTTTCATTCGGATCGTTCTTGCGTCGCTGTTCCTCTTCTAAACAAAGGCGCAAAGCGATTTCCCTAATATTTTCCTCGCTAAAACATAATCATGTAAGACCTGTATATAAAATATATAAATACTTTTCAATGACGTACAAATAATTAATTATCAAATTAGTAAACGAAATAAAAATTCGAACACGCATAAGAAAACAGAAAGAATGTAATTCTATGTGCATGTATAGAATACCGATTCAATAAGCACAATTTAATTCTAAATACATTTCTTTTAAAGTAATTAATATTTATTATATAACGTGCATTATTAAATTATGTCTGGTTAAATAAGTCCAAAAGCGTGTTATTATATACGTACGAATTTTCTACCGCCATTGTTTTTGCATTCAAATGTATAAACAAGTACTGCAATGAATGCACAGTAACATTTACATGTTCTATATTCACTGAGGTTATGAAAGTGTTTTCACATTTGTTACCATAGTGATGTAGAATCCTTTCTTCATAATATATTGACTAATATTTATTGAGATACTGAATACACAATATTAACGTATTTACCATTGTCAAAAAGAGGAACAATATAATCTTGATACTTTTTTTCTAATAAAATAAGTGTGTTTAAATACGAAATAAATAAAAATAATAAATAAGTAAAAAACATATTGAGGTTTCCTATACAGTATTGTTATTCATTTCTCGTAACTCTGTTAGTACATTATCCATTATACATATAATGAAATAATGAGGTATGTTACATGTAAGTTTCCATACTCCTTTGGATCTTATACAAACGTCCAACAAGATGTTAGCAGTTTTAATGATGTATTCAGCAGATTTTTGCATAAAATAACTAACAATAAACACGTTCATACTGTTTAAAACGCACTTAGAAACTTGTTCTATAATCTACTGAACCGTAATACCCTTTCGCTTATTAACAAATTATTTACGAATTATAATTTAGGCAATCAATGTAATATCTTTATTTATATACAAAATGGACTAGATTAACTTGGTACTGAAATGTATTTTAACTTAACATTGTATTAATAACGACTTATAATAAATTAAGAGTAATGCAGTAGAAGTAAATGTAACTTTAAAAGGTCATACAAATGTACCAAATCGTAAGTGTATAATTTATTATATCATAATGCAAAATAGTAACAACCAATCGTTTTCTGTGGTTATAAGGACGAAAAAGAATGTATACAGTTAATTATTTTAACATTATAACTTACCATTTTTCTCATATTTTCAAATAAGAGTAAACATATGTACAAGATTGAAATACCACGGAACTGTATTAATTGTTTTTACCTTTCCTGAACTTCTACCCAACATTCTTCGTAATAGTAGATTTACAATGTACACATTTGTTGCGTATGTATGCATATGAGTATGCAATACAGTATGAGAAATCCGGGCGTTTCAAAAACTTTGGTAAAAACCCCTATATCAATGCTACTCGCGAACAATGTGTTCGATAGTAAGTTATGCTTACTATTTACAAACTAGTTTAATAATCTGTCAATAAAAACAGATTAGTGCAAATAGTACACGGCATATAAAAATGTTTAAGCAATCAGTATCAGTGATAATCTGACAACCCACTCCTCGTAGTCAGTTCAATTCAAGTAATAAACGCAGGAATAAAAGCAGTCATATTGCACGTTCCGTGTATTACTCTTTAGGTCTTTGCATATTTCATTAACCAAAAGCGCGCATGATTTACTTCCTTAGAAGTAAACCTTGATTGAACAGGAATCGAGGATACGTACGCAAAAAATTTAGTACCTAAGAATTGGTCCTTCTAATGTATGTTCGATTTTGCACATTCACTTGCAAATAAATTTTTGTTTATATCTGGTACTATACATACGGAAAACATTAACTTTCTATTATTCATATAGATTTCTTTACATAGTTGTTCATATTTATATATGAAATTTTACATTTGAACACTATGGTATACATTGATAGGAGGCACGCGAAATCTGTGTAACCGGATTTGGTACTTAAATTAACAATTCCCATTAAAGTGTTGTCAGCAAACGATATAAGATAATATCATTTCTCTCTTTTTCAAATGAAACTATTTATACATATTTCAAGAATATCGAATAGAGGGTTTTATGAAAATGCTGCTTCTGAATTCCTCATACTAGTATTACTAAAATGATTCTACGTTCCACACAACCTTACGAATAAAATAATTATAAATATTTATATGGATATTTCCAAGACAAGCCATATCGTTTCTTTTTAAATCCATCAAAATGTTAATAGTCACTGAAATATAACGCACGTGAAGGAAGACCATAATAAAGATTAGTCACCTTTTTCTACAATATTTCATCGCTTCTATTATGCAATATATCACACGCTCTGCATGTTATCTAGTCCATATATCACTCATCCAATTATCATCTAATTCATTAGTTGGTAAGATTTTTAATTTTCGTAATGCCTCTAGATAAAATGTTAGTTCAGATGTAACCACGCCGTGTTGCGGGCCACCATTATTCACTATATTCATTTTAACTAATTGCTCTCGAAGTTTCTCTTTAAAGGACGTGTTTACTGTACGATATAGAGTTTGTACTTCGATTGCTGGTAAAATTCCGGATACTGCTTCGTGCAGTTTCATTAAATAACTGTAATGAAAAATTGCAAGATATATATGTATGTAGCGTAATTATAATTAATGCAACAATTGTACTATGCAATACGTACCTAGAAATATTTCTAAACGATTTTGATGGTATTGGAGGCCTCGCAGTCCATTTTGATATTTGACCGCCTAGTAGATTGTCGACGATAGTAAGAATTTTGCTTTCAATTTCTTTTACATGTGCTCGGATATCTCTTTCGACGCTGTCCAATAAAGCAACACCGCCACTTATACCAGACGGCCCAAGTCCGCGACTAGGATTTTGTTCCGTGAGCACTATGCGTAAACCGTGACATTAATTACATATATATATTATGTATATATTAGTATTAATATTAACACATTGTTGACAGTATTGGAATGATGCTGATAGTAGTGTTTTTCAGATGTGACGTTTGAAACACTGATTATTGTGAAATGTAAAACACCGATTTGCATCTCCTGTCAACTATGTGCTTAGCACACGATTAAACTTACTTTCAAAATGTGACTTTACAAAAGGCATAAACCATAAAATCAACTTCAAACTGCGCGCAGCCAATACAAGTATGGTACTAGTAATCGTCTTCAAACCAGCAACTTGCATTGCACCAGCTCCAAGAACAAGCTGACAACAACGTGAATTATAATGCCGCAGTAGTTCAGCCAAATGCCTTCCAATTGTCCCCGCTAAGGCAATCAATTCACTGCTGGTTCTAGGAGTACAATTGCATTTAGCATGTTGAATAAATATTTGACAAGTGCAAAAGCATTGATGGTTTTCAAGTAAACAGAACAATTGGCATTAGTTTTCACCTTCTTTGGATATCTATTTGACGTCGTTATTAATTAACGAAAATTTTCGTAATAGTTAAGAAAAAAACCTTAAAATGATATTCTTTAAATTATAGTAATATCCATCAAAACTTTATCACCCATTTAATACTTACCGAACTATGTACTGAAAATTTCGATCGTTACCTGCAATATTCGTGGATCATTTGTACAAGCATTAAAGCTGTACCAACAACGGCATACTTCTCGTCTCCTATCATAATAAAATTTTGGAGACCGTCTATTTTAACTCTATCTTCAGCCTTAAGTAAATTCGGTGGAAAACATTTGCTTTCATACACGTATGTTACTAACGATTGGAATTCTGGTGGCACATCGGCTTGCTTCCATCTTTCAGACTCCAATAACAAAGTAAGCTTTGTTTTCAACTCCGTATGAAATCTTTGAATGAATTTACTAGCTTGTGCCTGTAATATTATAAAATATGACTCAATTGTGTGACGCTAAAGAAGCTGAATATGAAGTGTACCTTAAATGCAGACTGCAACCCCATGCACTGTTTGCCACAAAGTTTTTCACAAGTTTCTGTAAATTCTTCAACTAAGTTGGCCAGTTGGCATACTTGAGTTGTTGTTGCCCTTTTACTCAACCAGGACGACTTATCATTTATGTTCTGACCCTCTTTCTCTTCTGGCTTACTGCTTGAATTTTCACTGTTGGTTTTACCCTTTTCATTGTGTACTTTATCTTTATCGCTTGTACCTGCAGAAAGCAGATTTCCCACTCGCTCATGACAATAATCACAAACAGAAGTTACCATATCGTTGAGTTTTGTCGTTACTCGCGAGTGTTCTGCTCGAGTTAATAAGCGATCAGGTATCGTATCATCAAATGAACCGTCGAATAGTCGACCTGCCGCAAGATCAACTGTATCGCGCATTACATCGTGAACAGCCTATAAATATGAATTATTACATGTAATCATCTTTTGTTCAAAAATCAAAAATATTTATCAATGGTAGACTGTACAGAAATTATGATTTAATGTCCCCGATTTCAATGTAACATATACCTTGACTCGCATGAGAAGGAATGATAAAGATTGTATAGCATTGTGAAGTAAGGTTAATCTTTCTGCAAGAGAAAGTCCGCCAACTTCCAAAGCTGCAGCCTGCTGGTCACTGCAACAATCACTCGCTGCCAATGCTTCTATGACTCTCTGCTTCATTACAGCTCGAACAGTCGTCACAGCTTCTTCTTTGTAAGTATCCACGAATTGAAAATGTTTTTGCCGTAGGAGACCAGATATGATGGAAACAAGTTTATCCTGTTCGTTGAGGATGTACAAATGATCTCACTGGGAAGAGATGCACGACGGTTTGTTTGCTACGAACTAGGTACAGAATATTTTCAAAAGTTAAACATATACTTACACCATCCAAAATTGTATTCTCTCCACATAGCGGCCTGTTTAAATCTGCAGTCGCGTATCTTTGAAATTCTGTAGATAACATTTTGTCGACAAGTTTTTCCATTTCAGTTAATTGAGAGCTTAAATGCCTGGGTAAATGCAAGCATTAACACAATTAAATGCCCAAAATTTTTGCACATTCCTACATTATTTTTGTTATGTAAACATACCTAAAACTATGTATTCCATTCAATTCCTGTAAAAGTATTTCTTGAGTAGTAGCAATTAGGTCTAATGCTGCAACATAATCTGGCGTAGATAACAATAACTGTATCATTGGTTGACTTTGATGCACCGTTGCCATAAGTTTTAGTTTCTCCTGAACCAGTAATCGGTTTGATCTTGCTCTCTCTAGCCTAAAGGAATATTTTGATTACTGTGAAGATAATATTCGAGGATAAAGTAATGCAATGCTCTACCTTAAAATTTCTAAAGAATCATTGACTAGATGCTTGTCTACTTGGTGTATATTTTTCCTCAAAGCTTTCAAAACTGTAATAGTTTGGGTAAGTTGCTCCATCAAGGCATCATGAGAGGTCATGGCGTGAAAAAATGCCTGAGATTTAGAAGCTACTTGTTCTGCTATTCTAACTTCCACAACATCTAAATAATGACTTAACTGTTTTAGAAATAAAGTCAATGTTAATTGCTTGATTACATTGGTAAAGGTTATAGACTCTTTTCTATTACTGGTAATACCTTTTCTTGCATTTGTTTTACGTTCAAAACAATATTGGAATCCTCGCTTAATAGTCCATTTTTTGTAAATGGAAATACAGCATAAAAATTATCTTTCTGGGAAAGATCCAAATTCGGTGTTAAAAATATTTTAGGAATATTAGATAAATCGAATTGCATTCGGTCTGTAAAAGACACAGTTTCGAATTTTTAATTATGCAATAAAAGTACCATAACTCGACAAAAAATATTATCTTTACCTATAGATTTAACTTTTCTCAAATTAGGGAAATTTTGTAGCAATTCGTTAGGTGTAGTCGGCCTATTCACATTTGAATTCATACGGGAATGTTTTCGATATCTCTGTAAAAAAAAATTACACAAATCAGTTCTCCCATTGCTAGCTAAACATTTGCTTTCTTAAGTATTAATCTCGTACCCTTGCAATTTTTTTCAAATATGATTCAAAATGTTGCATCGTAATTTCTGGAAGATAGGGGCTTTTATGTATTTCAACTTTCTCTATAAAACCATCTCCCCAGGTGCGAGTTAAAAAGTTGCTTTGCTTTCCTTTGAATGGATCATTTAATACAGCTGGTAAATTTTGCGCCGCTGAATACACGGTCCACGAGGAGGAAGGCTCCGACAACTGACCATTGCTTTTGTGTTGTTGCTGCATTGTTGCGTGCTTAATAACGTGTGCTACGTAATCTTTGTCAGAAACACCCTCCACAGGAAGACTAGTGCATACTCCATTATAGCCATAAAGGCACACGAATGAACCTCCTTCCCTAGAGCAATGCTGATCTCTTAAATGTCTGAAACAAGTTTACAATTTGTCAAGTGATAGCAATGTGCGATTTTTAAGGGATCCCAGAAAGTAATGCCAATTTTACCCAATGGACTATGTTGCATGAAGAAATTAATCAATTATACACATGATCCCTACCGTTTCCAACAACTCTTTGGCATTGGAAAACCAAATGTTGTTCAATAGTTAAAAATACATCGAAAAATGAGTGAGTAAGCGAGTGTACGAGAATGTTGTATAGAAATTCGTAATAAAAATTCTGAACAGATTGATGTACAGAATACGTTGCGTTGAAAAAGCAATCATTCTCGTACGATATATTTTGATACAAATAACCAGTAGACAGATGGGACCCACCTTACGAAATCTTCTATTTGCTTGAACGTAAGGTTATCGCAATATTCACAAATCAGAACCATGGCCAGCGAATCGGTTCCCTTCACAATTTTCGCCATTTTCCATTTAAAGCTTTACCTCGCCATTCTATCACCGTTTCGCGTAATTTACAGTACATCGAAGTCTGTCGAGAGCAATTATCCTTCAATCGAGTACTTAACGATTACACTTATCCACTATCGCTCGGTGCCCAACATATTCTCAATCTTGAACAAATACACGTTTCATTATCCAAGCTGACCAACAAACAAGTCTATTATTCTGGTAACGTGCACTTTTTTCTGAAAAAAGTTCCCAGATACGCTTGGATTGGTCTAGTTCCGTGCAAAATGTATACATACTGAACGAATAAGCATTTAATTGAGGAATACATGTATGATGTACCCAAATGTACTCACGCTATGCATACCTGCAGGCGCAAGTTATAATAAAAACACGCACAATGTATCTTTGTAGATAAATAAATAAAAAAATGTTTATCTGTTTTATATTTGCTTTATAAGTTTTATCTATATATCAATGAAAAGTGTCATTGAGCAAAATCAGCAAATTAATATCGAGCAATTATAATCTATTATTTATAAATAATAGAAAATGTTTTGTATTCACTTTACCATTTTTGTCAAATATGGACAGGGTGTTGTATAAGCTTTTAACTTTTTTAGCTTAAATATGCATATCTTAGAATGTTGTTATAATTGTTGCAATTTATACATACATGTACAACATTACTTTTATCAATATAGGAAAAAGTATTTAAGGTATGCGGCATAAATGAAAAATGTAGTTCAATAATTTCCAGGAATCTTGTTATTGCAACGTTTACTCTCCCATCATTTTTAACAAATATATTTTTCCTTGAAATATTCAGGCGATGATCGTGCAAAACAAGACTGCGTATTTAATCATTTCTTTTTTATTTGTCATTAAAATGTTCCATTTTGGCGATTTTTGTCAATGTTCGTCACCCTCCCTAATGTGTATACGTATACATATGTGTTTATAAAATCATTCTTTTCCTTCCTTTTCTTCTTCCTTTTATTATTACAATTGACGTTTAAAATTCGTTGATACGTGTAAAGTCGTTCTAATAAAACTTCTTACAAAATTGTATTACAAAAACAGGCAATAGAAGAATGCCTCGTATAAAAATAATATAATAGATTTCGTTTAACAAACTCAGGTAAATACGAATCAGAAAATATTATCCTGTTCAACGAGCATACTAATATAATGTACGTTCATTTCTATCATTGATAACAAACAGGGTACTATTTACTCATCCGACTCGAATCTCTTATCATCGTTACATTTTCTCGCCACTTTCAATTTGTACACTGATTCGAAACTTGAAAAAAAAACTACGATTATACCAAAAGAAACTCTATCAAGATCGAAATTTAAAAAAAAAAAACGGGGTAATTATTCTTGATTATTCAATAATAAAGTAAAGGGCCACTCCTAATAGCCGCACGCAAGTATTTTCGTTCAATAATTTCGCAGATCTTTTAGAAATGATTACAAATTTCCCTTTGGGTAATATCGTTTTAAACAATGGAGAACGTGGTGTAGCATTAAATGTTTCGGCCAATATAAGTTTCTCCATTTGTTGTTAACATATTCTTTCAATATAACCGTAGACCATTTAATTGTTTTGAACATTCATTGTTCTATTGTTTCAGCTATCGTCCGTCCGACTGATCGTATACCCCGCAATTATACTTTTTCTCGTAATATGTCACGTTTTCCATTAATTTTGTCTACTCTCGTTGCTAGTGTTGCTGCTCTGGGGCATCGGTGGTGGCGCGGGTATAACTTCGTTGTTTAATAAATTTTCGCGATTTTGCTGCATTAGATCTTGCTGGTGTTGATGTTGACTACGGTGCACCTCCAGGGCTAATAACTTCTGTCGTTTCTCTTCCATTAAACGTTCACGGTGCTTATGAATATAATCGTTCACGTTAGGCAATCCCATGATTACGCATGCTGACAATGCGGAACGGTATACGTTCATATCCGTTGCTTCGTACCTGGGAGAAACATATTCGGTTCAATCACATAAGTAATGTCGTTTTTTTTCTTCCCACGTGTTATTTTCGTACTGCCTATTTGTACAATGCAATTGATTTACTCGAACGCTGAGCCAAGACGAATTCTTTAATTCAATGCCGACCGACTATGAGTTAATGTGGAGCACCAATTGTAACATTTTTTTCATACTTACGCACAGTGTTTAAAATACAATTGATCATTCGTTATTAATTAGTCGAAATATTATTTTGTTCAATGCTGACTGTATCTTCTGCTTGATTAAAAAAGAAAAGAAACCGGGAAGGGAGAAAAATGAACATGGAACATGGTATAACGAAATATCGATATAAAAATGAAAATTAGTAAAGTAATTTAAAAAAAAGAATTACCATTCGTTCGTTTTTTCGTCATAACACTCCACATGATATATCGTGGTAACACCGTTGAATCCACCGATTGCAAAGATCATGTCGTCGATCACTTCGATTGCAAAATTACTGCGTGAGTTGTACATATCCGGAATAGGGCTCCAAATATCCGTTGCTGGATTGTATTTTTCGCCGCTGCACATTCTCGATATCCCATTAAAGCCTCCTATAGCAAAAGAAATTATTCTATATTTACTATTGCATTAAATAATATGATAAATACATAACAATGTGAAATCATTGCGAAATAAACGTTACACATCACATCGTTTGATCGATGAAGAAAGATTGTAACGATTACCAATAACGTATACGTGATTATGATACGATATGCAAGATACCCCGCTCCTACGGGATCTCATTGGAGCTATCATTGTCCATTGATTCGTTTCCGGATCGTACACCTCGGCCGAATTCAAACATTCGTGTCCATTAAAACCACCGGTGATGTAAATCTTGTCTGTTCGATAATAAACAACGGAAATTATTATAAAAGGTATGAACGTTGCAATTCGTACAGTCAATATGTGCAGAACGAGTGAAATAATGTTAAACGCGGTATTCTTCTAAATTGTTGAAAAAAGTTGCTGCATTTAACGTTAGAATGTAAAGATTCGATGTTTCCTTGTATTCAAATAAGAGTGGACTATAATTCATTGTACGCAGAGTGCGTTTATTTCTTTTTCTTAAACAGAGATCACTTTGTAGCTTTTACGTCTGAAATCTCCAGAATCGTCTGACTAAATTTTATATACATTTCAGTTCGATACGAATTCTGCGGGATGAAAGTGTACAAAATAAATCGCACCGTTCAAAGTAGTCGCACTGGCATCCGACCTTTGCAAATTCATGGGCGCTATCAGAGACCACTGATTAGTTTTGTAATTGTAACGCTCAGCGGTACTTTGCCGATAATATCCGTCGTATCCTCCCATGGCATAAATTAGATCATTAAGTACGGCAACGCTAACGTAACACCTAAGATTTCAGATAAGGTCGTCAAATACATTATTGCTGGGTATCGTTATATGCAAATCAATTGGTGTACAATGCATTGGAGACACCTGTATGTCAAACTTGGGATTAAAACAACTTTTTCGATACCATACGTACGGGGATTAGTAGGCATAGAAATTACTATTACATTTACAATTAGAAACAGTGTGTACGATATAAGTAAAAATAAAAAAACAAAACGTTGGAATATCTTTCTGTATTTAGTTTTCCAAAAATTTGATCGTTAATTTTAACCTTCTGGCATTCATTGGAGCGACTTCTCTCCACACTTTAGTGACAGCGTTAAAGCAACGACAACTATTGAAATAATCTGCACCGTCGAAGCCGCCAATCACATAAATATTATACCCGACCACCGCAGTTCCGTGATACGCACGAGGCCCGATTGGATCTACTTCTTCCACCTTTCGAAACGGCAATAGAGAATGGTAATGAAAGTTGAGCGTTCGTAAAACAGTTTGCCATTGTAAACGACGATTATTATAATTATTATTATAATTAGAAGCAAGTTAATTTCGAAACGGCTTGGCATTGTGGACAATAAATATTATAGTTGATATTATAAGTAGAAGCGGCATAGTTTGCAACAACATGATACTATAGGAGACGATCATAGCAATTTCACGACTAAAAAACACTCTGTGAGAATATTCGTCAAGAGCAACGCGCATAAAATACGGAAAGTGTTAACTTCAGAAGATTCAGCTGAAAATCACGAATAAAATATTTACCTTGACCCACCGATCCGCCCTGGTGTCGTATGTTTCTATAAAATTTGTGGGGCTTCTGCCACTCCATCCACCTATAGCGAACAGTATTTCGTGAGGTACCCTTGGTCGCGCAATTTTTGGCGTTGGCACCTCTCCGTCCTTTTGCGTTATAATTTCCAGATCGTACAAGAATTTTAATGTTTCGATTATGATAGGTCTACAGGCTTCGTTTCCGGTAACGTACGGATGATCCTTCACATTTTCGAGGAAGAACTGGGTGTCTAATAGGCCAAGGCGAATGTTCTTCATCAAATCGACTATGTACTCTTTGCGGGATTGTGGATCGTAGTCGATCCATTTTAGTACGAGCTCCCATACGGTGTCCTCGCTCTTAACATTTAGCTCGTCGGCGCCAATTAGCGTGGTTAACTCTTCTATCGGTAAATCGAGGATCTCTTCGCTACGTTGGGCTACCTGCGACGATTCAAACTGGCGGTTTGAATTGTATTTTCGTGTCTCGCTGTTCCGTCGAATAGTTGCAGCTCATTAGAACGGATTAGTGAGAGATTGTGGCTTAGAATAATGAACTACATATGCATTGGTTGCGAAAATTATCTGGCTAATAATTTAATCAGATTACAGTGAACGTTACACGGTAGCTGAAGCTTCTGTTACTGAACTGATTAATAAAACGCCAATTTAGAAACTAAATTTAGAAATTTAGTATTTAGAAATCGTATCCTTATTTCCAACAGTGTAATAATCATAATGATATTCCACTTTAACTAGAAATTTCGTACAGCGCCAAAGTATCGTCCGACTAATATTCTCTAGTATCAAGAGCTGCACTTTCAAATGCGTAGTAAAATAATAAACATACAAATGTATAAATGCCCAATATCTTTCGGAGAATAATGCAAAACATAATCACCTGCACGAAATGCCTCATGACGTAACGATACGCGCTGTTCTCCAATCCTTTGCAGAAGTGTTCCCTGGCGAATCTCATGACGCTGATACAATTCTCCGGCGCCAGATTTTGCTTCAAATATTCGCAACAGAAATCGAGAACGCCAAGGATGTTCAAATAATCAGCTGTCACTAAGAGCTGACACACGTTTTCGTTATTCACGTTGATCGATCTCAGATAAGCGTATTCCAGAAGAAGATTCATCATGTTGCTGCTGACACCCGGTAGAAGCACGTCGGTTTTCTCACGGGAGTGCAACGTGGTCGTAAATAAAGTTCTATAAACAATAGATACCATGTTGAGCTATATTGACGAGGTAATCGATTCCGCGTTCCACAATAATATGGAACTGGCACCGAAACTGGTTTCACTCGAAAACAGACAAATTCTTCGAAACGTGGATTTTCGGAAATTGCCAGAATGTTGTGGATAGATCGTGAACAATGGTATGAAATGCGTAAAAAAATGCGTAAAGATTACATGCCATTGAATATTTTTGTTGAAAATACAGTTCCACGTTGTCGAAAGAGAAAGAACACCACGTATACACCTGTCGATGGTACTCGTATCGCCTGTTATTCCGTCTCGATACCCTATACCTTTTATCAAGTTGAAAGCAAAGACAAAAAAAGAAGAGCAACGACTTAAATGAACTTCGCGAATGACCAATTCGAATACCTATCTAGAACTTTCTCGATAGATAACGACTACATCTCTGACATTAGAAACTGATTTACATTATTTTCTTTCTGATATACAAGCAATTATTATAAATATCTTTTCAAAATAACTTGTTGGTTAATAGACAACGTTGATATTGATGATTCTCTGGCACCGATGTCGTGCAGCAAAACTAATATTTTGTAGAAGGTGCAGACCTGAAGTACGGACTGCATGCTGATAAAATGGCACGGTGAATCTGAAAGACGCCTCCATCTTCGAGTCTTAGAACGGCATCGCAGAGAAGATTATTTTGTCGGAAGTCATAGAGTGATTGCATCGCTTGCGTGCTCATACATCGACCACCACTTTCAGCAATCAGTCGTTGGGTGTTTGTCTCGCATAAATCGATATCTCTCCTGTTGTCGTTTGAGTCTACATCCATATCAAATTTCCTCCAAATATGGGTATGAATCGGCTCGAGGATCCGCGACGACAATGGGCGAAGTAATCCGTGGTAGTGTTCCGTCGATTTTGTGACACTTGACAATTTTCTAATAGAATCTTTCATTTAATTTCGTTTTCACATTTTCATATAAACCCCGATTTTATAAATCGATTTCTATTAAACTAGCGGTAAATTCGTTTCTCTTTTTATTTCATATTTGCGATGCGAAAAATTCAAAAATGCAGTAAAACTGTACGAGGTGTTATTAATATTTCCCCAATCTTAGAATTTAAGAGAAAAGAAAATTGTATAATGAATAATATTATTCTAATAAAAACTTGAATCTTGTAAGTGAAACATTTGTAGAAATATGTGTATACATATTATTTAAACCAAAAATAATTGTTCCCCTGAAATGGTGTAATTAAAAATGCACGAAACGATCGCAATCTGCAACAAACCTTTTTAGCCCGTGTCTTTATAATTTATCATCAATGATAAATGATAATGATCAACACACCAGTAAATTGAAGTAACATTAATAAACGATTCAGCACCTGGCACGTAAATCTAATCTATTTCGTCGCCTTACTATTTGCGGGTTTCACCTCACGCATTCGGTACGTACTGATTCATCTAATATGTAATTACATTCTTACCTGTGATATACAGAACCCTCGTGGCTCGTAACTTGAACAATTTTCAAATTTGTCCAAGAGGTTAGAGGTTCCCGCTGTTGTCAATACTTTCGATCAATGCAACCCCGTAATTTGAATGACTTTTACTCCCGAAATTCTTGTTCCTGTAACGCTGTTTATTCGTTTCGACGGTTTCGTTGTACTCCGCGGTGCCAAAGTGGAAGAAGCCTGTGAATGATAACTCATACGCGTTGCAATTTCGTATCTGTCAAAAATAATTCTGACACGTGGACGGACGGACTTGAAGACCGGAGATTGTACGATGGAGATTTAAAAAGAAGGAAACGATGCGGAGTGGAGCGGAGGAGATGGGTGGCAGACAGATACAAACTATTTTGTGTGATTTTAAAAGAGAGTAAATGTCGCCTCTGGCTGTGACATAGGTCTTACATGTCCGCCGTTCAGTCTAGGACTGTCTTCTGACAAATGAGCACTCCAATGGCATATTCATGACACTTTAATTTAACGATGGCTGGAAGTGTAAATTGACTTTTAATTAATCCAGACTGAAACGTTCAACTTGTTAACCGTGGATGACGAGTTAACTCGTAGTACGTGCTGCCAGTATTATCAGAAATCCTTCATATTTCTACTGCATCTTCACATGTGTGATAAAGATACATTGTTGAATTTAAATTTCCAATGGTTA
Source organism: Nomada fucata (assembly GCA_948146005.1). Lineage (NCBI taxonomy): Eukaryota > Metazoa > Arthropoda > Insecta > Hymenoptera > Apidae > Nomada > Nomada fucata. The sequence goes on along the minus strand of OX411275.1, from coordinate 6,038,943 downwards.
AAGCATAATAATTCAGGCTTACTACTCTTTAACTTCTGTCTTCAGAGAAGTACATGATTGAAGGGCAACTTGATTATCAGGTTAATGCGTAATCGGATAAATTGTAATGCGATGCGCGATGGTTGAAGCAATGATTTATCTAAATATCGATACGAAAAACGATGGGACGACATTTTTTTAAATCGTAGTACACGGCACATTATTGTTGCATATTACGGGTTTGAAGAATGGTGAAAGTGTTAAGAATTATTTCTTTTCTTCGACATGGTCGAAAATCATAGGGTTAATTCTATCCATAGGGGTGGTGTTTCTTTTATGTTTTTCGATAAAATAGGGCAATTTTGTGGATACTATTTCTTAAATTTCTTTAAATGTTAAGGACACAGGAATACTATAAATAGCGGAAATTTTTTTTATTTTTCAAAGGGAAATATATGTAGATATGAATTTTCGTTTGATTTTTGTAACTTCAATCAAATAATTTCTGTTGAACTTCGATTCGATGTATATGAACGATGTATATGATCGTTAGCACCTGTTACACATATATCTACTGAGGAATTTTGATAAATTTTACAATTTCTCCATTTATCTTATAGGTACTGTGAATAACAACCACGTACATATATGCTAATACGTTTATTATTCAATGAAATACTTAGATGTAAGATATTCTATCTATGACACTAACTTTAAGAAACAATTATTTGCGCACGTTCAATAATAGCAAATGTCAGGTTAAAAGAATACCTGACAGCCTAAACGGAACCAACTGTTTTATCATTCATTTTCCACTTTTACGTCCACCTGAGCACTAGCAATTATATTGTTGCTTTGCGTGAAATCGCATTCAGCTCTATAATCACCAGGTTCCATGTCACTAAACCATCCGCTAATATCGCAATCTTTGGCTACCTGTTCACCCTATAAAATAAAAGTTATTAAACTATGTAAACATTACAGAAAAATATTTTATTGAAAAGAAATAATCATTATAGGAAGGCGTATAAATTATTCTCAAGGTAGTACAACAAGTTCCAATTACATAATCGTGCTCATTAATTCGAGTAATTGGTCGCGACGTTGGAAATAAGCTAATAATAGCTGCACAAAAAGTTGAAATTATTTTATATTTCCAGTCATATTATAGGAGGAAATATATAATAATAACGACTTTTCGTAGAAAAGATGAATCTGATAAAGATTGCAGACTGGGCAAAAGTTTTAAATAACCCACCAATTATTATTTCTTAATAAGTGAAACAATATGTAATTTATTGTCAATTGAAGATACTCGCACGGTAGAGCTTCCAAAATTCTTCATTCTAATATTCGAGATAATGTAATTGTGTCGATAAGACCAAAAATGAGTCCGCAAATTTGTTTTCTACAAAATTTTCATATCGTTTTTAAATGTTCTTACCTCAGCTATGGAACATTGCTCGTCGTCAAGATCCGCAGCATCTACCACACCGCAAACGCCATAACTTTCTAAATCATTCATCGGCTTGCCAAGCTTCTGATTCATTCGGTTAACTATATTATCGCCTTTATAAACTTTTATGTCGATCTAGAACGAAACCAACTTGTTCATTTAATTCACCATGTATTTTATTATATTATATTATATTTATTACATCGTTTAAGAAAGGGGGTGTACCTGAATCACACCAGGACAGTTCTTTTTAATATTAATTGTTGACTCGATAAGATTTTTTGCAAGATCATACTTCCATGAATCGATTACATCGTTGCCTGGAACGTCCACATTGAAACCTGTTATCGTAACCTTTTTATCTGCCTAAGAAAATAAGGGAAAGGTAACAATGGTCAAAATAGTTAATTGTATCTTTTTGTCGAAAAGACCAACTTGCTACTATACTTTTCCATATATACAATTAGAGGATGTATTTCCATTCGGTAACTATTATGTCGTAGAACTGTTAATGTAATATAATTATAATAGCTTGCCATCAAGATTTATTGTAGTTGAACTATTATTGTAATCTTGAAAACAACAGTGCCCCGAAATTAATCATATAGCATCGTCTTTTTTATTTATATATTTTTATAGTAATAATTACTATTGTTACTACAATCGATATTGGAATTTTATATTTTCCTTCTATCGTTAACAAATGCTGAATAATGTTTTTTGAATTATTATTAGAGAACACAATTTACTATTCTCTTATATAGAACCATAACGATATAATTTATTTGGAGCCTAAGTTTTATTTCATACCCAACAAAGGCTGTCTCTATTTTATTCAATACATAATATATCCTCTTCTAAATTTAATGATGCTTCTTATATGAAAAACACGTCCTGTCGCATCATTGCATTAATAATGATATGTAAAATTGTAGTAGAAGTAAAATACATTTCGGTAAGTACATTTAAAATCTTTCTTTTTAATTTTTACCTCGACGTACGACCACGTAACAATACACAAGGCGTAGACCAGAAATAATTTTGCAAACGACGACTGCATAATGACGGCTTGTAATAGAAACCTTTCGACCGTTATTAATAAAACCTTAATAGTCTCCAACTGGTATATCGTTCGCTTTTAAAGCCAAGAAAGATCTCTCGTTTATTATATTTTTGCTCTGATTGGCTGTTTTAAAACAATAAGCCACTGACTATTACGCTTTATTGCAACATAAGTTGATACGGTATATTATGTCAGTGATTGCATGACTTTTTGTCGTTCGTTAAGGATAAAATTGTGGGAATCAAAATTGTACACGGAAGAAGAATTGTCTATGATACAGTAGAACGTACAGAAACCAAGAAGATTTCTAGCGTCGATTTTCATGCTTGTTATTTAACGAATATATCATGAGCGATCTGGTAGGAAGCTACGTCCTGTTTGTCAGTTCTCTGTTTGTTTTTTTGCAAATTAAATAGCACTAATGACATAATAAAGCAAAGAAAATATACTTTCCGGTTACGCTTGAAGTTTAATGGTAACAATATCATAGTACTAATTTAGATTATGATGTAACAAGTAGTACAGAACTGTAATGTAATAGGACAATTTAGTAATTTCAGACGGTAAAATTAAATTACCGTAATTTATTTAAGTGGCAGAAATTATAATATTCGTAGTGAATTATCAATAAATTAAATGTTCGAAGAAAACATTTAAAAAAATCTGTTTCAACTTTTACTATTACCGAAAAATAGAGTTAAGTAAACTGTATTCTAAGTATTTCGATGGTCTATACATAAAGAAAACTATATTGAATTTTGTATTAATGAACATTTACTGTTCACGTATTGCAAATAATTTTAAGAATTATTACGTTGCTGTAAAGGTACTGTTCATCGATTCTATCGTAGAAGTATCCTATAGTTGTTTTTAAATAAATATCTGGAACTTTAATCTGAAAGTATTATTAATTGAACTAACTAATTACTAAATCATTCATATGAAAATAGTTTGAATAATCCCGCACTTAAAATTGGTACCTCGCACAAAAGTCGACCAAAATCGCAAATATATTCTCGATTTGGCAGTATTCGATATGAAGCCTGACTTGTACGTATGCTGCACATGGTTTATTGTGGCGCAAATGTAAGCTTGCCGAATTAATGGTGCTTTAAAGATAATTCTGTTTTATTATAAAACTGATAAGAAATGATGTGTGAATCCAAGGTGCAACGACATTACTGTGGTTCTCTTAAAGAGATGAGTAGATACCGGTTCGCACGTTAAAATTGTTTTGTATCCTCCGAAACAGGGGTGTGACAGTTCGTACACTCTCAAAATATATTTTTTTTTCTTTCCAAATGAAACTGAACATTGTATAACTTTTACCGTTCGATTGTTCAACAAATTCCAACAAATCATCGTTACGTTAAACATCTACGAAGATACCACTTACTTATTACGTAGTTGTGTTTATTTTGCTTCGCTTATGTCAGCAGTTGCAATAAAATCAGAAAGTGCACAACATCTAATCGTTAATCGTAACTAAACCGGCTCGAAACTATTTTCCATATTTCTATCTTTTGACGTAAGCGGTCTTAAAACGACAAATAAAACGCCGTAGAAGGAAAACATTTTTATAGGTTATAAAGGTACATGCGTGCTGTTGTCAGTAGCGGCAACGGCGAACCATAAAGTAATTTTTAATGCAAGGCCTATGCATTGGCTTCAAGCAACAAACATACGCGAAGAGATGCCGTTAAGTCAAATAAATCAGAGCAATTTCGTCAATACGAGTGAGAGCGTGAATCCTGGCACCGAGATAGCATCGACCTGTTACACACCTCCACCTTCGTACCACAATATTAATTTACCTCTGGGACATCCGTCTACTTTGACCAATGATCGTGGTGCACCACCTTCTTATGAAGAAGCCATAGATCCTAATGGTAAATTGGAACTTTATCATAAATGAACCGTAATTAACCCATTTCCCTATAATTTAATTCTAAAACATCGAACCAAGAGATACTATTCATTTTTTACTCTACGCTTCACGTACACAGTATTGCTATACATGGAATAAAAGTTACATAAAAATCAATGTATATAAGTAGTTTTCAAAATTACGTGTTGTATCTAAGAGACATTTTGGTAAAGTATTGCTTTGGAAATCCCTGAGATCTTAGAGATATTATTTTAAGGCAAGGGGTCAAGTACTTTGTTAGGAAGTGTTATATGAATGTTAAATATGCAGGGCAAAAAAAAATATGTCTGTTAATACCTTTCTCATATTACTCAATGGAAACAGAACATAATGGTATAAAAAGAGATAAATGCTATATAACATTTTCTGTGCTAAGGAAAGAAAATGATGAAGTATTTAATTATAAAGTACTTATAATGGTAAAAAATAATGTGGCAATGCCAAAGTTAATATTAATATAGAAAAAGACTACAATTTCTTTCAAAAATAAAATTAATACTAGTTCACAAAGACTTGATTATTACAATTCTGGAGATCAATTTGGTGAATCAATGTGCCTGAAAAAGTTTTTGCATTTTCATTTTAGCTCCTCCACCATCCTACGACTCACTGTTTGGTCGCATGAGGGAAGCGCATAAAGTTTCAAAAGGGGTGTTCGATTTTTTGAAAAATATTATTGTCTTACTTTTAGGGACTAGTAAGCAAACATATGATCCGTAGTTAAATAACTATCTTTATGTAAAGTATTATTAATTAATTGCTTTGGTTATTCCAGTTGGATGTACTATTATCTTAGGAGTAACAATAGTTGTCCCAATATGTATGATGATCATTGGAGGACTTTATCTATATGATTGCCCGCAAGGAGAATATATTCCAGTTTATTTATTAGTCGGTGGTGGTTTCGGCGTTTTCAAGCAGCTATTACATTTGTCTGCGAGAGTTCGTCAACGTCAAGAGGAAAGGGACGAAGAAAGAATACGACAATCCCCAACACAAACATTAATAAATTGTTTTATGCTTGGTTGGTTTATCATAGGTCAGTTGTATAATCGTTTTATTTAATTGAGAACTTGGCGACTACCTATGGCTCCATACCTACAATGTCTTCTTACGTTTGGCAGGTTCAATGTGGGTATATAAGGAATACGAACCAAATTATGATCCAGCGCTCGGGAAATATTGTAATAAAACATTATATTTATTCGCCTTCTGGCTAATTACATCCGTTTACATATTCTTGGGTGTAGTGACAGCTGGGTTTTGCAGTATTTCGGTAGCAAGTATTGCGTTTCAGAGACCGCCACCCGACTTAATGTGAAATACCATGATCTCATTTTAACGAGGCAAACAATCGTTCAAAGAGTTATTATTTTGGGAACAAAACGACGATTGTTGCGAAAAGAAACTCTATGGGTATATAAGTCACGTCACAACGGGACACAAAGTTCGTTCACGCTTTACGTACCTGAGATGCTTAAAACAACAATCTACGAACGGATCGTTTGCACGTTAAACGTACGCGAAATGCGTTCAAATTTCGTAACTTAACCCTTTGACTGGAAAAGGTGTATATATACGTCTTCGGAAAGATACCCCCGAGACACAAATGACGCATATATTTGACATTGTATACCTACTGATGTACGTACATGAAGTACGTATATAGTAAATGTTCATGTTTCATTGTACTGATATAACATTGAGTATATTGTTACACGCCGCGCAGTAGTTGCTCAAACAGTAATGATTATATCAAGGAACCTCGGCGTCAGTCATGCGAATTGTGTATCGCACACAAGCCCATTGTTTTCTGTTGGGGCCGCCACACACGCTCCGCTTTGTCATCCCTTTTGCTTGTTACAGTCATAAATACGTAATGCGAGACCGAACACAGTTGAACACACTCACGCTACGTTTAGTATATAGACGTTTGCGCGAACACAATTCTGCCATTTTTTATTTGATGCTAGCCTACACTATCCGTTCTTCTTAGCAACAAATGGAAAAACGAACAGAAAAATCAGCATCGTGGTGATTGCGTTCATGCCAAACGATTGACAGAACGCACATGCCAAATCGGCCAATTTCACCGCATACACGCGCCACATACGTCTTGCATTACAATTTATGACTGCACGAGCAAAAGGGACGATGAGACAACGTGTGTGGCGGCCTTTAGAATGCGTTGCAGCCAAAGAGTGAATGGTTACTGATCGTTCGTGGTAACGGCCCTTGATTTCACAATCGTACTCAAATTCTTTCAGCCAATTAACAATTGAACGACGTATGCTGTGAATTACGACGAAGTAACATAGCAAAATTGATCGATCTGTAAAAATTGGTGGAGGCAGCTAAAAAAGAAATGGGGAGGAAAACAAGGTTGATGATGCTTTAATCAATTCAGGGCTGTGGACATTTCGCAATTATTGCGAATTCTTTTGATATTGTGCCAAGAAAACGCAGAGTCGTAGGATCGAAGTATTTTGCTATCGAAATGTCAGTCGTACGCGTCGACGCACGATTTGTATGAATATTCTTACTTGAGTTGAATCTCAGGACGTGTCATAAAGAGGGGGAAGAAAAAATATTCTAACGCAAGGGTGTCATCGAACACTGTGATAACATGTAAGAGAAATTTTACCGTCATCAACGTACGTGCCACGATAGAATATCGTGCCGTCTAACTAAAGCGGTAGCTGTTTAACAGTCCTTCTACAGGTGAAAATGGCCACGCTCACTTGTATAAATAGCTTATTGTTAAAAGACTGCGACACATCGCAAAACACATTTTTTTTATTCCTTTGCCCTCTCCTCCGTCCTTTTAAAACCTTCAGACCTCTGTTGAGCCTTTATGTCAATATAATGGAACAACCATTTTATAAAGACTCGTTTGAAGACTAAGGGCTAGACTATATATGTAAAATATACATATGTTTATTATCTAATCGCTCCTTTTAGTATTTTGAAATGTTTCGAATGCCAGTATTTATTAGTATTGTTAGAATGAAAATTTTTTAAGGAATCGTCACATCTAATTGGCACTTAGGTGAACATAGTGGAAGATGGACAACTTCGATCCAAAGAGCAAAACCTATTTGTCTACATTTTATTGATGTAACAAAGTTTCTTCCACTTTCATACAACTTCTTTACTTATACTTTTCTGTCTTCCTATTTACGTCCAGTTGAAAAAAATATTGTAAATAAATTTCGATACCATCTCCTCTCTCTATCTGTCTCTCTCTGTCTGTCTTTCTTAACATCTCCTTATATATACATATATTATAAAATATATATAAAGATACTAAGATGGTCTGTTCCTAATGGACTGCCTTGTATACACGTGTTTCCTTCGAATACATACCTTCGAAGTACACACGCATGCACGCCATAAAAGAGAAAATAAGTAAGAAAAAAAAGGATAAAATAATAAATAAACAATATGTGCGAACTCGCGCTTTCGAGAATGTAACAAGAACACGATACTCTCTTGTGTATCTATGAACATGTAAAATTGATCGTTCAAGTAAAACTGTATAGACTGCAATTATCTTCGACCTGAGCATGTGCTTATCTAATATAGGAACACCTACTCCGCGTTATATTTGTTGCTGATCTCCAATGCAATAAACGTGCATATATATACGTACACACATTTTAAAAAAGTTGACGAATTCAACTATCGAACAAGACCTACGCGTGCCTGTAAAATACATTCTTTACATTGTCTAATCTTATGGGCACATACGCACATTTGTTATTATAATTTCCTAAATAAACTGCTTAAAACCACAATATCTTCTTATCTAACCACGCGTATCGTATAATCGACACATGCAATTTTATGTATCTCTTTGTTTAGAATGTGTGAGAATATTGTCACGAAATTTTGTAAAACCTGTCTAACATTACAGCGTGTAAAAATTACACTCACACTGTTGTATAAAATGGGCCAAAATCCTCTTTCTCAGATAAAGGTCATAATTTATGAATTATGAATATTCCCCCTGCCTGATGATAAAAGATGGCAGTGTTATATTTTTCAAGGGAAATTATTTTTCAAAACATTGGAATTCCTTCTGCTTTGTAACATTTACGAAGAAACCCTTTAATAAATCAACTTGTCAAAAAAAAAAGAGATTTTCTACAACAGACACTTGATGTTTTCGTCATTTAATTAAATCGCTCCGACGACTGACGGTCTAAATCGTAGTAGTCCTCGTGTTCTCCTTCGTATTCATATTCATACTTCAGGTATGTTGGTTTCTCTATGGCGTCTTCTGAACACTTATCTACCAAAGAGTCCAATGACACCTAAAACAACGAAAACAAGGAGTTTTAATTTAAAAAAAAATAAAACTCTTCTTTCGCTTGACTCACAAATTAAAATTTTATTAGTCTCTTTCAAAATTTTCATTTAATATAGGCGATCACCTAAAGCTAGAATGGAATCTACATATTTCATGTGTTTCCTAAACAGAACGCTTTTTCGGTAGCAGTGACCATTCTTTGTCGAACTTCTTTATTGGGTCTTTAGTAGGCCTCAATACCATAGTCCTGCCAAAGTATTAATTGACAACCATAAAGGGCAAAAGATGAGATAACAAATAACCGTGTATATGTCGGGTAAATAATTGTCCCTTTATAAATCCTTGGAGTCTACAGAATGAGACCTTATTAATTTTTCGGTAGCCGAGTTACCCAGATTTTCAACATCTTCCAATTACCCTCCTTTTCAATATCTTTGTTACATTCAGTTGCAAATTTTCATAATTTATCGAATGGGCTAATCGATCACCGTCAACAATATTAGTTTAAGGGTGACGATACATTGTATGTGTTCTTACCTCTTCTTGTAGCGGTACTGGCTCCGGTGGCAATAAATCAGGATTATAAGGCGTAATGCAACGCGCTCGCCAAAATGGAATAATGCCTTTCTTCAATGGAAGCGGCTCAAATGCCACGGGTTTAATTTCTGTCGGTTGTGAATCAAGAATTCCCGCGTCTCCTAGATTTTCAGCGCCGACTCCTACATCTTCTATTCTTTCGGATGCAGTTTCCGTTGCTACAGGTGCTTCCTGTGCAAAAATGAAATATGATCGATATATTGTACGGTGTATACCATTAATGACTGAAAGTAATTTTGTTCTTTCGTATTTAATTAAGAGTGCTATGTATACTTATAGATAAAAATGATAAATAGAAGGATATTTTTCAGTGAATTGTTATGTAGGTATTTTTCGATTGCGGTGTGCCTTTTTTCTTTATTTTGTTCACTTTTAACCGCATCCAGCGTATAGATTATTTAGCGACTAGTATATTGCAATGTATAAATTAGATGTAACTAGATTAACTAGATTAATTATGAAAGATTTGTCGCTTTCAAAGAATGTAGGGGCGTTTCATACAACTTGAGCGTCGTTAAGAAGTAATTATAAAGTATTTGATATGCTGTGTTGTTTCACTGTACTTCAATTATAAATCGCAGGGTATTCTTAGCACTAAATTAAATATTTTTTATTCTCACCTGCTGAGTTTCTTCCTTTGTCTCATCGTAATTAGGATCATTCGCGTGTACGTAATGTCCATGTTGCATGCAGGCATTTTCGAAAGTAAAGCATCCACGTCCGTAGGGCTGTGATTATACTTCTTTCAATAGTTTCTAAATAATTGTACTTAAATAATATTTCTTAATAAATAATATACGTACAATGAACCATAAATAACAGATTTAAATGTCCTTGATGCTTTTTAATATATTGCTATTTAATATATAAATATTTTGCAGTTTCTTCTATGAAAATCTCGCACGATTAAACCCTCACCAAATTCAGTTCCCAATATCCGTGAAATCGATGCCGAGGGTGAATCAATTGTCCTGGTCCTTGCATACGATCTCTGATCCAGGTGCCCATGAATTTCGTTTTCGTAGCTTCATAAAGGTATGACCCCATTCCGTGTCGAAGATTCTTCTTCCAAGATCCCTCGTAAATATCGCCGTTTATATAGTAATATACACCAAAACCATACATTGTATCATGTTTCCACTCACCTGCGAAACATGTGCTTATGTGTACCTAATTGTTGCATTATCAAATGACGTTTTTCATTTTATCCTTCTCAATTGTATACTTATGTCTTAAATTCTGACGGCAGTCTTCGAAATTCGTAAAATAAATTGTTTTAATTGGCTTATGGTGGTAGTTGCAGTTTATAGTACGTTGATTTCTTTAACGTGTCCTAAGTTTATATAATTGATAGTCTCATTAAATTTACTGAATAGGGGAGCTGTAGTAGTTGGATACGAAATGTTCCAGGTTTTAAGAACTTACAAATGTAGCTGATTACAATAATTGATTAACATAAATAAATATAATAAAGGAGCCTGGGTTGAGACGTTTGTTTAATATGATTATTTACAAAAAGACAATGATTATTTACAAGAGTTGGTCAGAAAGCGCAAAGGCTCGGCTGAAAATTGGTCAGAAAACGTAGAAGTCCAATAGGTCTGACCCAAGGATCGTAGGTTCAGCTAAAAGTTGGTCAGAGAACATAGAAATCAGCAGAATTCCACTTCAGGCTACTACAATTATCTATTCAATAATTTTAATATTTTCAATAAAAATAAAAATGATTTTGTTGAATTTCCTTTAATTGTAGATCCCTTTAACTCGTTCATCATGCTTATATGTGCTTACTTTATTTGTTCTAAAATTGATTTTTAACTTACTTACCTTTTCTTTATTTGATTTTTTTCATATTTTTATCTTACCCTCGTATCGTGTTCCATCGGGATACCAAAATGTTCCTTGGCCATATTTAACACCGCGCCTCCACTCACCTTCATACCGAGCACCGTTTTTAAATACATACAATCCCTCGCCGTGTCTCAATCCTTTGCAATACTGACCGACGTACATATCGTTATTTGGAAGCAGAGCTTTTCCATGGCCATGTCTGTCACCTTTTTCGTTTCGTTCCCCTTCGTACAGCTGTAATTATTGTTATTATTTTACGCATTGTGTAATGATATTGTTGCTGTCGATGGACGTAGGAACGGCAACAATGTGTAGAGAAAAAGGCAATTAATTGTATTTTCATATATTTTACATATTACTCTTTAATATTCGGTGGAAGAATATCTGAAATTTTCGCGGTAGAAATAAACGCTGTGGTGCGACTGTTCGTTGAGCGCGAACAGTTGTTATTCAGTTTATAATTATAATACATTATAATATATACTATTGATACTTTCATTCTACTGCTACGTATGAGAGAAAAGGTGTTACTGGAGAGGAACAAACCGGAGTATTTTAATTTAACTTTGTACAACATTTCATATATTCATTTTGCATATTTTGTCATAAACGTCGTTTGCGATGTTCTATACATACGAATGAGCATCAAAAGCAGATGTACAAACACGCAAAACCCGAATACCGCTAAAAAGTATTGATAACAGCAACGAGACCTTACGATAATTACTTTAAAAGAGGAGAGAAACACCTACCCCTAAAGGATTTACTTCCTCTTCGCCTTCCTCTCCAGCGATCTCCGGATACTGTGCCATTTATATTTCATGCATGTACTACGAATAGCTTTCAAACCGTATGACATTTAAACAAATGCAAAATTATTCAATTTGTTCTTGTTTCATCATTATCTATGATTGGCCTTGTTTAAAATTGAATTGAATCATTTTACATCCTCCTCTCGATTTACAAGAGAAATTATTCGCTCCTTTACGCGATATTTTCATTTTTCTCTTGTTTGCTTTTTTTATGTGAATTTTTTAGGCTTGTTAAAAATATATTGTTACAATCTTAACAATATATCAATATATATTGTTAGTTAACTTAAGTAAGTTTTAGTAAATGTTGAACACGTTTGTAGAGTTTAGTTTCCTTTAAAAGGAATTAGGTAGTGTGAGGTGTGTTAATGTGACGACAAACATTTTGAAAACAAATTTTATCGATAGATAATAAATCAATCGCGATTTTTTTACGAATAATTTTTTTTTTTTTAGAAGTCTATTGCATGCGACGTTTATAATATAATATTACAAGGATAGTCAATTGCTTCTAATTACCACTAGTACCGCTTTGCAATTTTTTATTCAAATATGTACCAAACTAATGGTTTCTTGGGATAAAAATATAGTTTAATATTTTTTCCGAAATGAGGATGACCTAATTTTAATTATTGCATTGTAATTTGTGACTAAAAGCTAATTACTTTCATGTGCGTATAAACTTCTTTGATATGGAACTATATGTAACTCTGTTTTAGTACTGATTTTACTTAATAATTTGGGGTTTGCACGCTTCAACAATAAAGTATACTTTACTCCTTTTTTTGGATTAAAATTTACAACAAAATACTACGCATTATTTACGAACAATTAATAGATATCAATTAATCAATTCGGTCGAATTTATATTTAATAACATTAGTTTCAAAAGATCTCGTTTCTCATATCGGTAGTATATCCTGGCATTAATCGTTTAATATGAAAGTAGTTCGATTTCGATTTCCTATTCTCTGTGGTTTCACAGCTGATTACAAATAATATTCCATTTTTATAACAAGTATTTCTTTAAATATTTTATTTCCAAAAATATATCTATAGAATAAAATTACAAAAATTGTTATAACAATCTATATCTTACTTATTTCTCTTAGTTATTTAAATAAAAACATTTCTAGTACACAATTATATATACAATATATACTAAATTTATTTTAAGGTTGTCATTTTAGAGTGCTTCGATGTCGTTTCGATGTCGCTACCGTGGACACGCCAGACTCCTTTTCTGTATCTAAATCAATATGAGCAAAAACAAAATTTTTCGCCTTCGATGGGAGTGGTGCTTCTTTTCGTCTGGCTAAAATAGCCAAACGGGCTAGCTCTTCTTCTCCCCTTGCAAGAAATGAACGCTTCTGCATGACACTCTAAAATATTTTTACAGATTATCGAGACACGTAACAGGAAAGACCTCAGCGATTGATAAAAATAATTGCTCAAAGCTCTTACATGTATTGAACGGGATTTATCATTAAATTTGGAAGTATTCAACATATCCGCAATAGTATGCGGTCTTCTCGGTTCTAAGTTAGTATCAAGTGTTTCAACCAACGTGTTTTGTTTCTGAGATTCATCTAGTCGCTTCTTCTTTAAAATCTTCATACCAAATTTAAATACTTGACTTTCGTTCAAATCATTCTCGATTTCTGAATCGTCATTGGTCTGTAAATAAAACGTGCGTTCAATACAGAGAATACTTATGAATATGTACTTGTTTGAATACTTATTAAAGATAAATTTACCATCTTTTCAGCTAAGAATTTTTCCCTTTCATGCCTCAGTTTGCGCCATTTCGCTTCGTCTTCATCATCGGATAAATCTACCCAACCATCTTTACCTTCTAAGGGTTGCGAATCAACTTGTTTGTCATCAACTTGATTATCTGAAAGAGAAAATATGATTCACATTGACACACATGATACGAATTAGTAGGGAAAAAAGAACAAAACAGTTCGAATATATGTTATATTTAAGTTTCTAGTTACCTATATTTTTCCATTTGAACTTTCTCTCTCGCCCACTTTCACTATACAAATCACCATCTTCAAATAGCAACTCTTGAAGCAACCTCACCTCTTTCTGATCTTCGTCCAATAATTGTCTCATGTGAAGTTTCCCTACTTGACTCCTTACTTGCGCTTCATCAATTTCTTCATCATCTCCATCTTCAAGTTCCAAATTGTCCAAATCGTTTTCATCCTCGTCTGCAGATACATCACAGTCACTTTCGCTTAGCTCGGCTTCTTCATCCAAAAATTTGGTTGCATATTTCTTCATATCCTTCTTCGAAATAACTACTTCGTTTTCTTCTGAATCGTAATCGACATATTTCTCTTCATTTTCATTTTCATCTCCATCGGTACTGACAACTGACTCGTTTTCTCCCTCGTCGTCGGATACATCTAATTTTTTAACTCTCTTTTTCGCTCTTCGTTTTTTAGTCTCCTCTTCCAACAAATCTTCTTCATCTGATGATACAACCCGTAATTTCTTCCAAGTGGCATGGTGATCCAATTGCTGCTCATCTTCCTTAGTAATTAACGCGTCCCTTTCTCCAGATACTGTGCTGACTTGAGGTAGTATATCATCTGAGAAATCTATGCTTTCTTTATTGTTCCTTTGAGAATTAAATGTCCCCGAACACAGTTCCAATAATTGTGACTCACTTACGTCGGGTTCCTTTGAAAAATGAATGTTAACTTTATCGTCGGGAAATTGCCCTGAGGCTATTTCCATTAGTTCCTCGTCCAACACATTACCTTGAACAGTGAACAATTTCTTGCTGAAGTTATCTTGGTTTTTTGATTCTTTTAGTTCTTGGGATAATAATTGTGATTGTGTGCTTCCTATCAGTATAGGATCAATAAATGACGATTTTTCTACTCTCATTGAATCTTTCTGTTCCTCTAAATCTGTATTCAAAGCTGTCAACTGTGTCGCAGGAGACACAAAATTAAACGTGTTATTCTTGCTTTGCGATGTTTGGCTGGTTTCGCAATTCGATATATTTTTTATGCATACTTGAGAGTTCGGACTATGACTTTCATTCCCAAGCGATTGCTCATTTCCATCAGAACATGAATCAAATATTTTTCGAAACTGAGAAAAGGTAGTTCCCTTACCTTTCTTCTTATTTACTGTATTTCCAATATTTTCAACCTCTGAAGATCTTGAATCATCTTCCACAGGTTCTACAATTCTATTCAATGTTTGATTACATTTAGGTAAATCCGTACCATCACCAGTACTGTTCTCATCTTCTAAAACAAGTCTCTCGCATTCTTCTTCGCCTTCATCCGAGCAGTCCTGCCTTTCATCTTCATCGTCATCTTCGATTTCATCACTCTCGTTATTTTCATCTTCGCTTACTTCGGCTTCATCATCTATGAAAGCACTTCTTTTCTTCTTCTTTTTCTCTCTCCTTTTGTATACATCCACCTCTTCTTCTAATTCATCGTCCTCGCTTCTATGAAACTCTATATTTGGAGAAAACGGTTCACATAAATGATCGTCTTCATTTATAGAATCATTCCATTCTATTTCTTGTTCCTTCAACTCTTGTTCTCGTTGCTTCCATTCCTCCTCGCGTTTCATTGCCATTTTATGTTTCAACTCTTCCTTTAAACGCTGCAGCTTTGCTCCGGGCTTCTTTAATTTAGGATCTTCGTCTACTACGGATGGTAATCTGTACGGAAGTGTTTCTTTAATTATAGACAACCCATTTGGAGATTCTTTTACGTGCGTTACTGTGAGCTCTGTATTATCCTTAATCTGGCTAGTGACTTTTGAATGGTTAAATACAAATCGAGCCATTAGATTACTTAAACCTGTTTTAGCTGTTTTAGTATCATCTGATAAATCGATCATCATGCCTGGACTACCTTGTAATTTAGGCTTTAAATTTTTGTTTAGTAGAACTTTCTTTTCATTAATATTTGGCGAATCGCCGAATATAGGTGGTGGCAAACCATATTCATTGTACTCATCACCTTCTTCCGCTGTCATTCCCAAGGACTGTCTTACCATTTTCGCGTAATCATTAGTAGGTTTTGATACATCTGGTAGTTCATCTAGAATTTCTGTATGTTGTTTATCTTTATCATTAGATATATTCTCCTCTCTAATTGCTTGTGCAGTGTCACCCTTCTCCAGTGGTCCATCAAATTTGTTCTTTTCAAGTGTTTCTGTAATACCATTGCAATCTTCGTTCCTATTTTCTGTACCATCGGGTTTGTAGTAATCTTCTGTTATTGCCGCATCGTCTCTGTTTTTTTCTGTTACACCGTTTATCACTGTTTCATCATTTACTATCTCTTTTGTTACAGTTAAGCTGTCATGGATATCTTTCATGGTATTCGTATTACCCTTTGGAGTATTGATTTCTGGAATAGGCCAATCATTACCAACAAACAACCTTTTCGAAACTATATCCTTCTTACAAGCCTCAGAACTTTCTGCCTTTGAACATTCGTTATTTATTTCGTCAACTTCTTCTTCCGAATCCGAGGACTTGTAAAATGCTTCTGCCTCTTTCTCTTTTTCTTTTAAAACTTTACTATTTAACAAATCAATAAAATTTGCATTATGTTCGGTTCAATATCGAGATTAATAAAATAGTAACGATACTTACTCAACAATAGCAGAGGACATCTTTAATTTAGCTGCCATTGTAGGTGCTTTTGGTAGAGCTGCTATTACCTTTCTTCTGTTTAAAAACTCTTGCAATGTTCGCTGTTTAGGATTATGATACGGAAGCGAAACCTCTGATTCTCTTATCAAACGTTGAGTCTCACTTTGTATCTGTCTCTTGGCTTCCTCTTTAGAAGCTCTTAATGAAACCTGCAATATAACATAAACTTCTTTACCCATTTCAAAGATATTTGGTTCTTTAATTTTGCTTTAAAAATATTTAATACCAGCATATGGAAACTAAATTATATGCAGTTCGACCTCTGTAACTCAAAGCTCGAAAAATTAGCAAATGTACTCTGCTTATCAAAGTTTTCAAATATAAAAGGTTTAACATACAAATGCTTTTTACATGACTTAGAATTACATTTTTCTAGCCAGCCATTGCCAGGTTTGAAGTTATTACTGTCTAGACTAAGCAAAAGTTTCACCTTTCTCGTGCAACCTTGGACTGCCTATACTAACATTTTTATTCCTGCACTGTTTAAATCATTTTAATAAACACTCCTTAACGACAAGGAACTTACTGCTGCTTTTACCAGTTACAATCTAAATTAGGCATGGTACTTTCAATATATAGGCCACCATGACAAAGCTTTGACTTATTTAAGTAAACTTCGACTTGCCACAGGTCAATCTTCTCTGAAATCTAGTTATTAACGTTAAACAAACATTGTTAACATTGCCACATCCAAACGTGGCGAATAATTCCAGTTATAAAAGGTTTATATTTCAAGTAACAGAGATTTTTCTAGTAGAACTAAAGGAATAAACAAAATTCCAATCTTATAGATGTTTTTGAGTTATAAAGGTTCGACTATATGAAAGTTAAGCAATGAAACGTTTTATTAACTTACATTCACCGTCTTAGATTTAGATTCTTCTTTCTGCTTCATAGATTTTTTATGTGTCCCCGGACTTGAGTGTTCTGTATCGTATCTACTTTCCTCTTCATCCGATTCTGAATCTATCAAAGATCGAAATTTGTTAATACTCGCTTTAGGCGTAGCATTTTTCTCATTTGAAATTGTTCCTCCAGCATTGTTATCATTAGCGATATTAGATGCATCATCTGAATCGCTGTCCAGAAATATCTTGCTCCTGCTCTTGTTACGTTTACCGTATTTATCTTTGCTACAATCAAGAGTGCGTTCAGAATCAGATTCTTCGTCCTCTGACTTATTGAGGGCAGGTACTTTGTTCTTGGAGTTAAATGTAAACATATTTTCATCATCTGAATCGCTGTCTATTATCTTGGACAATATATTGTGAATATTTGTGTCAGGTTTATCAGTTTTTTGCTCAGACTCTGCTTCATTTTTGTTCAAAGTTTTGTTGTACAGATTTTCGTTGTCACTATTAGAACAATGATCGGTTTCATTTATATGTTTCGCGCGTACGTTAGAACACTCTACATCTTTTCCTTTCAAACTTTTATTAAACATATCGTCAGTGTGATTGTCAGCGTAATTATTAATCTCCGAAAACTTATCTTCCCGCACTTTCGTGCAGTTCTTAGACTTTTCTGTAAGCTCTGATTTTTTAAGATCGTGTTGCATGACAGACTCATTACTTACGCTGTTTTCATCATGTAAATCGAGATCTTCAATCATTTTGACCATTCAAATTTTAAGTCCCGTTTTATTTCATTTAAATAAAACCTTGCCTTTATACTTTCCTTTATTACTTTGCAATAAAATTTACGGGCGCATTTACCATATTAATATAAAACTTGAAACTAAAATATTTGTAAAACTGTAATAAAATTATTGCTTAGCACTTTAGTTGAAAACTATATCTTTTTTTTTGCTAATATAATTTAATCACAGTCCGTATAAATCGGGCTACACCAACTTAACAAAGAACATTATTAGCCATTGAAATACTTATTTTGATCGACAAAATTTGGCGCGAAAGAAATAAGGACGATGTTTCTGCTAAACTTAATGATTACAGGTGGCAGCAGATTTGTTCTCGTCAAGTGATATTTCATTTTTACGCCAGTGTTACTTTACTGATCTTCTTATTCAACGAAATTACATATTATTGTTTCACTGTTATTATGACTATCTTTTTAATATTTATACTTCCGAGTTATCTGAGAATTTCAAACATTAAAAAGTGATCACTCTTTCGCTAGCCTACTGATTACAATTAATTATAAATCAACTCTACAATGTCTGATAGAATCCGTTTTATTAGTTTGGTATTCGAAAGGAAATTAATATTTCATTTAATGTAGTGATTTCTTCCTATCATGTGGACAGTGTTCTTTTCTTTATTTTTTTAAATCTTCAAAAATGTGGGCTTCCTCTACTAATCATTTTTTGTATTTCTCAACGAATGGGGATCCTGATACACCATGCGTTTCCATGACAACTGAGCCCCGATTGGATGAATTCAACGCCTCATGAACCGACCTTGTCGGCACTGATCTAGGGAATACTGTAGTTGTGAATTACTAGATAACAATAGAAAACGACATTTAGCTACCACTCAAGGTGCCACGGATATTTGGTTCATAGTAGTTGGTCGATAGATTGTAAATTGTTGACGTATTTTTGTGACAGTTCGTGACCACATTGGAATCAGAATCGAGGAAAGTATTGTATTTGTAGGAGATTAAACGGATCTTCGAATATTCACAAATAGATATAACATAATTATTGCAGTCTTCAAGTCTTCTATGCAATTTTGTATTCACTTGCAGATATGGTAACGATGGGCGAACCCCTCACATTAGCAAATGGTAAATTTGTGCATATATGACTGTTTTAATAAGTAAATATGTAGATTTTCTGTGAATAAACTGAAATGAATAATTGTACATTATCTGTGTGTTGTTTATAATAACAGTCTTAACAATATGCCAGTAGAAATAGTGTCATTTATTACATTAGTTGACTGAATTAGCATACCTAACTTCAGTAAAGTGAAGAGTATAACAGCGTGATTGTGTTTATTTGCAGATGTTAAGAGATCTATTGAGTTACTAGACAAATTACAGAAAGGTAAATAATTAAATGTATTTTATTAACAACTACATATATCAAAAAAGAACAGTATCGTAACAAGTATTATGGCAAAAATTTCCATATTTATGTAGGTCTTCGGTAGTGGTCATTTCTTCGTAGCATTCTTGGTTAGATTTATTTTCTTCTATAGATCAGATACCTGACTTTACTATGTAATACAATCGAACCTTGTTAGATTCAAAGAGTTGCGGCTTTTGCTAAGTCATTAGATCATAATAACTTTGGACATTGTATTGGATGGATAAACAAAACTCTCTCATTTGAAAGCTTTGATAAGACGACACATCTACAATTAGAAAATTTAAGTTCTTTGCACGAGCTTCGAGTGACCAGTGTCCGACTGAAAGTTTGTTTAATATTTATAATCTTATATGTGATACTTGTTTTTTCAGGCGGAGAAGTGCCTGCAACAAAATTAGCTGCCTTACAGAAAGTTTTGCAGAGCGACTTCCTTAGCGCTGTACGCGAAGTATATGAACATGTATATGAAACTGTAGACATTCAGGTATTGTATATTTAGATGTTGGTGACTACACATCTACGGTAGCATATAGAGTATGATGGTCCTACTAATAATTTCAGGGCTCTCAGGACGTCCGTGCATCAGCTACAGCAAAGGCCACAGTTGCTGCTTTTGCAGCAAGCGAGGGTCATGCACATCCACGAGTGGTGGAATTACCCAAAACTGAAGAAGGTCTTGGTTTTAATGTAATGGGTGGCAAAGAACAGAATTCACCGATTTATATCTCACGAATTATTCCGGGGGGTGTTGCCGACCGACACGGGGGACTCAAACGCGGTGATCAACTTCTTTCGGTCAATGGGGTGGTTGGTTCTCTTGTTTTTTTTATTAAGCTATGTATTAGACATTACGAGATTGCCTAGCGTATTCTACTACACGACATGATTCAACTCAGTTGAGGTCACCTCGTAGTGTCTGTACCCAGCTTTAAAATACTCCAGGTTTTGCTTAATGATTTACATTTCGTTCCCAGTGCGTGGAAGGAGAAAATCACGAGAAGGCAGTAGAATTACTAAAACAGGCACAAAATTCAGTAAAACTGGTGGTGCGATATACTCCACGTGTTTTAGAAGAAATGGAATCACGATTCGGCAAACAAAGGGCAGCACGTAGGCGTCAACATGTGCAATGAAACCTGATATTGTTACATTTCATTACTTATCTTTTATTGATGCATCGACCATATGCATATTGGTGTCGTTTTAATTTCTTCTTCATTATATGTATACTATGAAGTCACTCAAGAAATGAAACTTGCGAGGCTTACACTTAATAATACTTTACGATTATTGTAACAATTGCTGCCTCTCATGTTCTAAATTAAACACTCTGTGTATGAATGTTATATAGTTTTAAGAAATAAAATTATGAAATAAATGTTTGTTCTATTTATTTAGCTTTTAGTAAATGAGAATAAATATAAGTATGTTTTCATGCATTTCATGAAATAAATTTTCACTATGTAATGTGAACCTTATTTGTAGTTGCTATATTAATACAAAATTTTGTAATAATGCATTCATTCGTTAATACCAAAATAATGAACTGTTCGAAATTAACATACAAATTACATATAAAACGGTTTTCGCATTTTGTCGTAATGGCCACAGATGATTAATGTTGTCACTAACATTATGTTAATACTGTAATATTACATTTAATTGCTAATTAGGATGTTATAACATCCTCGTATAATATTTTGTCATACATCGAAAAACTTGTATCTTGGTTTAAATCTTGCCCATGTGGTATTCATTGTTATATCTAGATCGACAAACAATAATTAAAGAAGGCTGGAGTCACAAATATTTGAAATAACAGTTCAATATAATTTCATATTTTCCCTCCTGTATACATGTATGTATTATTGTAATATGCATTCGGTAGATTTAACACACATGAGTGAATCTCTAGAATAGATTCATGTATACGTATACTCTTTAATAAAAACTACTGTGTATAAACAAATTAATATATCTACACAAAAAGTGATGCACATCTTCTTTCTCAAATGTGGCACCAATAATATTTTGATGATATGGAGACGGCGGCAATTTTTGTAATTTAGATAAGGAGGGGGGAAGGTCTGCTGCTCGGTGAAATTGTGCTGACGTATTAGTGTATGCATTTATGGACGTAAATATCAATCTACAAGCAACGGTGTCGTGGCAGTTTTAAAAGCTAATGGACTTTAAACCTCCTTACATTTTATTGGCGCATTACGAACTGAGAACAGTTGTATAGCAGTTCGGATTACTCAAACTTGTGGACTCGCTTGCCGCGAGTAATTGTTAAGTGGATACAATGACGGGATCAGAGGAATTACGTTTCGATGGGCGAGTAGTTATTGTAACAGGAGCCGGAGCTGGTAATTGTTATTACTATTTTTAATTTTATATGCTCTATATAAAACTGACAAACCTTCATTTATTTTTTTTTCAGGACTGGGCTATGCATACGCCATACTTTTTGCTTCCAGAGGTGCTAGTGTGGTAGTAAATGATTTAGGCGGGGGAAGGCACGGTGATGGAAGTAACACTAAAATTGCGGATACGGTAGTCAATGAAATTAGAAAAAATGGTAATGACGTTATTCTGCGTATTCAACAAAATATTCATGTAGATATCTTTAATTCAATCTCTTGGACACATGCACTTTAATTGATGTCGAATTTATGTATTACATGTAAATTTGGATATTTGAAATATTCATTTTATTGCATTATATATTTATTTATCATTGCATTAAATTCTGAGGTCAGCGCAGAGGATTTAATACTTATTCAAGCATTGTTGGTATTCATAATTTTCAAGCAAAGGTTGTATCTCTCAATTCATATCAGTGACACTTTATGAAATGTCACTTATTCAAATCAGTAACACTTTTAAAGTAATCTTATCTTCGTACTCTTTATCCTGTATCAAAGGTAAAAAGATTAAAAAATTATAAAGTTAATCAAAAATAAATAATATATGGCAAAAGAGCTGTATTAGATATCTTGGTTCTCAATGTTAATATCAATCACAACATATATAATAGCTGTCATAAAGCACTGCGAAAGATACATATATTTCAGTTATCTATTATGAAAGATGGCACATACTTTTAAAACACATTTCATTGTCAATAAAGTATATGATTGTACATTAAAATCATTTCATAGGTGGCAAAGCAGTGGCCAACTATGATTCTGTTCTCGATGGTGCGAAGATTGTTACGACTGCTATTGATGCATTTGGACGAATAGATGTTGTTGTCAATAATGCCGGCATATTAAGAGACAAATCTTTTGCCAAGATGTCAGAGACAGATTGGGGTATGTATTGACTTGTGCCAATTAATTTATATAGCATTTTGTGAATATTAAACATTATTTTTCTGGTATCTATTTTTGTTAAATTAACTAGCAGTTAAAGACGCATGAACTTATTGTACAACCTAATATTGTATTACTCCACTAAAATGATTACATTGGGACATTTTAAATCACAAATGTTACTTTATTTCAGATTTAATACAAGATGTTCATCTAAAGGGAGCTTTTAAGACCACCCAAGCTGCATGGCCATATTTCATTAAACAGAATTATGGCAGAGTAATTCTGACTGCAAGTAACAGTGGATTATATGGGAACTTTGGCCAAGCCAATTACAGTGCTGCAAAAATGGGTCTTGTAGGTTTGGCCAATACATTGGCTATCGAAGGGAAGGCGAAAAATATACACACTAATGTAATCATACCAACAGCTGCTTCTCGTTTAACAGAAGATATTCTACCACCAGGTACATATAGTGGTTTATATAGTTATACAGAGTGAGGCAAGTAATGTTGCTAGAAGTTCAAGTTTCTGAAAGAATTAAAACTACAATAGAAACCTAATTGTCTCAAGGACTTTAATGTTCAATGTTTTTGACTATTGAAATGACAGTAGGCTGTAATTGATTTTGACCACCCTTAACTTCTTAAATAGAATTATAT
The DNA here is from genome assembly GCA_948146005.1 of Nomada fucata. NCBI lineage: Eukaryota > Metazoa > Arthropoda > Insecta > Hymenoptera > Apidae > Nomada > Nomada fucata. The sequence goes on along the minus strand of OX411275.1, from coordinate 6,015,207 downwards.
GTCAATTTTTCTGTTTTCCTGTAACTCTTTGTAATACTTAACGTTGGTCCGAAGAATTTTTTCATGTTTTGTATAATAAAAGATGTGTAATGAAAAATAATTTTAGTTGGATATACTAGGATAGTCAAGATCCTCATGCCACTATTCTTCTAGACTTGTTCTTCGTATATTATGAATTTTTGAATGTATGTTTAAAAACAAATGGCCAACATTTTAAACGATTCATAAATTATTTTTGAAGCATCAGACGTAAAAATTTCCTATTTTTTAATATTCACATTTAAGTAGTTTATTTAAAATGTTTTCTTGCTGTGTATTATTACCTTACAAAATAAAAGAAATACTTCCGATAAAAGGTAATAGGATTGAAGAGAACTATCTGAAAATATGTGACTCGCCTTGTGTGTACATTAATCGTGCGCTGTTATCTTTGAACATCTTAATCTTACTTTTGTTCATTTTGTAGATTTTTTTGCACAATTAAAACCGGAATTAATAGCACCTGTAGTAGTTTGGCTATGCCATGAAAGATGTGCAGAAAATGGCTCCATTCTTGAATCTGCATTAGGTTGGGCAGGAAAATGTAAGCATGAAACATAAAATTAGTCAAATTAAGACGTTCGTTACTTTTTCCATTGTTGCATATATTCCTCTAGGTCATGTTATTCGTTCATCGGGATCCTCGTTAAGACAAGATGTGTCTAGCAAAGTTACTCCCGAAGACGTTGAAAAAAGGTGGTCTGCTATCACTGATATGTCAACTGCAAAACGTTTTAATTCCATTGAGGTATATCACTTTTTTTTCTTATTTTGTTAAATAAAATCGTTTTATGAAAGAATTTTTGTATTGATGCTTTCAGGAAGTAACAGGGCAATTGATGGCTGCAGTTGAGGGAAATAAATCTGAAAATTCTAGATCGAAGGTGATTACATGATCCTTTTATACACAGTGTGTAATATTATTATAAATGACTGAATACAATTTTTTTCTGTAGGACAGCAACGTTTTTAGGCATACGTACAACTATCGAGATACAATATTGTATGCATTGGGAGGTATGCCCATTGTCACATTGTAATTACAATTAGCAGATTGTTATGAAGTACGTACAATCTGTAATTTACATTTACTTACCTCGTTATTTGCTTCAGTTGGCGCTAGTACTCAAATACCATCTGATTTCCGTTATTTGTATGAAAATGACAGCAATTTCTCTGTATTGCCTATATTTTATGTTCTGCATGGTCCAATACATTGCATGAGCTCTTCCATGCTATCAGACGAGTTGTCTGGTTTAGAAATGGATCCAACAAAGGTACTTTATATCTCATAGCGTCACGATACTATGTATATTTTTACTTTTTGCGGAATTATTATAAATTCAGGTATTGCATGGAGAACAATATATTGAAGTTCATAAACAAATACCAACCGAAGCTACCGTTGAAACACGTTTCAAAGTGTTGGATCTATTGGATAAAGGAACGGGAGCTGTATGTATAGTACAACGTGCGTGGATAAAACAAATTTTATTAAATTGGATTGTTTGGCACGTGTCAAATGAAATAAAATTATTTCGCTTTCATTCTGCAGAAGAAACTTTTGATGTCACTACTGGAGATAAATTAGCTACAGCACAATTATCCCTATTTATCATAGGTGCTGGAGGTTTTCTGGGAAAACGAACATCTTCAAATGTTATACCAGTTATTGCTCCTCCTAATCGACAACCAGACGCATCGGTTACTCAACAGACAAATTACGACCAGGTAACTCGCACAGATCTGTGTGTTTAAAAACACACCAGTTTGAGTTAGCTAAAGTATAATTTTCGATATATCGAGCGATTAACTTTGTACTTTGTGTGTTCGATAAATGACGCTATAGCGTACCATAGATAGACTATTCATTTATAGAGCAATCTCACATTTTCGATCACAGGCAGCATTGTACAGATTAAGTGGAGACCAGAATCCTTTACATATTGATGCAAATATAGCTGTGATGAGTGGTCATAAAAGGCCAATCTTACATGGATTATGTTCGCTTGGATTTGCTGTTCGTCACGTCCTTCAAACTTACGCTGATGGCGATCCAAGTTTATTTAAAGCAGTCAAGGTGTGTTTATTGATATTCATTCGTTGTTTTTTTGGAACGAATAATTATTTGCATATGATGTAACTTTTTAATTACGAATACTTTTCAATGCGTTATAAGTGACCATTTAAAGTTCATTTTCCATTAAGATTCTATGTAATTATTTCTATTGAGACCAACATATTTACATCGACAAATTTTCCATGTACATTAATTCCCTTCATAAATATAGGTCCGATTCTCGAAACCAGTATTACCAGGACAAGCATTGCGAACAGACATGTGGCAAGAAGGAAATAGGATTCATGTTCAAACGTATACAGCGGAAGACAATGTACCAGTTTTAACAGGTAATTTTGATGAAACTTCGAAATTACATGACCTCCCTACAAATACTGTACAATATGACTTCGAGTTAATTTTCATCATAATCTATAAACTACAAAATGGAAAGAATTCAAGTATATACGTTTTTTAATAAATTGAAAATATTAATTTACATTTATGACATTTATTTAAAACTATGTTATCAGAGGAAATGTAGATTCTCGATTGTGACTTGAAAATAATGTTAACTTCGTTTATTCCCAAATATTATTAGATCGTGCAATCTTCAGACATACATATATATATATAAAGTTTACAAATATTTGTATGACCCATGTATCTTTAAATTTATTATTTCTCTATAACACATTATTGGAACCGGCTATATTCTGCATCATTTTTATTATTATAGAATTTTTTTTATTTATTTTAATTATTTTATCAATTACAGGTGGTTATGTTGACTTGAAGGACACGATAACTAGTAAGCCAATAGCAAACCCTCACTCTGATAGCGAAGCTCTTGAAAGTGATATAGTATTTACAATGATTGATGAGTACGTTAAGAAAAATCCTCAAGATGTCAAGAAAATTAATGGGGTGTTTGTTTATCACATTTTACGCAAAGGAAGGCCACAAGCGACGTGGAGTACGTATAGTTCATTGCATCAATTACATTCTCACGAGCATCACTTTACCCGTTTTCTGTTGTTTTAAAGCTCTGGACTTGAAAAAGCCTGAAGTTTATAGAGGAGTACCGAAGTCGGGCAAACCTGATGCAACACTTACTCTTGATGATGCGGACATGATCCAAATGGTAATTTATTTTTATATGAATGTAAGATTCATTGACTATATTATAACTTATGTTTTCGTTTATATATAGGCATTAGGCAAATTGAAGCCAGAAATGGCATTTATGCGTGGGAAGCTAAAGGTCACTGGGAATATCATGCTTACTCAAAAATTAAAAGCACTCATGGAAGCCGGAAAATCAAAATTGTAATTTGATCCAAGATTTTCTATCGGATATTATATAAGAATTTGTTATTACACTAAGATATATGCTTGTTATTGTTGGTTATAAAATATTTGTATACCTATGTGTTTTGGAATTTACTTGTATACTTTGGGGACAAAATATGATATACATATCTACTAAATTATGTTTTATATTACAAATGTGAAAACCAAAATTAAATTTATATGCGCATTTTATATAAATAATTATTTTTTGTTTTAGTACTTTTTGTTTAACAGTAAGTGTGGTAACAATGCTACACTACAAAAAATCGCATTCAAAATATAAGTATATAGAGTATTGGTAGTATTGCTAGCCACCGCCTTTCTCGTTAATGGTAAGTGTTATAAAAGAAAAAGAAAAAGGAAAAAGTTTTACAGCTTTCTATAACCAACATAATACCCTACAGCAAGTTTTTATATTTGTAACATTTTTCGAGAAATGAAGGTTACCCTAATTTTTTTTCAATTACGCCATTATTTCTTTCTTTTAATTTTTGCTAATACTTAACAATTTCAAGAAGGGCGCCGGTTAATAATTGCGATGCCAGTTTGGTTATATATATTGAAAGTAAATACAAAAATATAAAGCTTCTATGCAAAAGTTAAGATATACATGTTTCTGTATTTTGTATTGCATTTATATAGATTAATTTTCAATTATATCATGCTTGATACATTTATCTTCTTAATTAATTTTGCTTATCTTTAGACTTTTCCACGAGTCGTTGTTTTATTAGATGTACAAATTCTAAATCAGTACTGTGCCCAAAATTGTTAGTTCTTACTGGCTTCTGGGACAGCCTTTTATTATCTTTTTTCTTTGTGTTATTATTAATTTGATCTTTAAATAACAATGCTCGAGATTTCACATTGCTTTCTACATTATTGTTTTTTTTATTTTGTTTGTGGTACATAGTATTCACATCTAATGATTCATCTTTTTGTAGAGGTTCATCGTTTTTAAAAAATATTTTTAAATTATTTTGCAAAATATAAGCTTCATAGTCTTCTAATGATTCTGATTCATGCCTATCGGGTGTTTTGTCACTGTTATCATTCTCATCAGATTGCAGTCTTGTTACAATGAATTCCGTACTATGAGCAATAGCCACATTTTCATCCGATGTATCTAATGCAATAGTATCTTTATTGGCGATTCTTCCCCCATGTAAAAATGCAGACACATTTTTCCTCCTCCACATTTTGGATGTTCTTGGAATAAACTGTTTGCATCTTCCTTCAAACAAGAACTCTTTCATATCAACATCTTTAACTTCATCTTTTAAAAGTTGTAGATACCTTTTGAGGGGAGTGAAAAAATGTAATTTATCTGTCATTTTTGGAAAGTTTGCACAACGAGCACTGCTCGATGGAGTAACCCAGATTGCAGTTTCACCAATATGTTCTGGTTGCAATCCGAAATTAAAATTGCCTGTTTTATTAGCAAACACTTCATATATGCACTTGCCATTAAAAATTGCAATCCTTGGCTTATACGTTTGTAATTTTTCTTCAAGAATTTTCCCACCCTCCTTGATTTCCGTACGTTTTAAATCGGCAGAGGACCTTGTGGCTCGGGTAACAATGTTTGTCAAACCGATTCCGTATTGCGGAAGCTTGTAATCTTCCTCGTAAGTTAAACATCGAGGTGTTAATCCTGATTCATGCAAAAGTTTGTAAAAATGATTACCCGGACCCGCATAATATCTACCACGATGCGCTGCCATTAGACCTGGATTTATACCAATGAAAACCATGTCCAGTTTCGGTTCAAGATAATCTGGCAATGTATATTTTCCTACTTCTTCTTCTGTCAATCCATCGAATCTGTCAATTTGCTTCTTTGCTCTATTGACTGTTTCTACCGGTATTTTCCTTCTCAATTTATTCAAAGTAAGCGAAGACATTATAGTCTGTACAAAATCTTCACCATAAATCACAACAAATATTATATTGCTTTATTTTGAAACAATTATACATATGTATAAAAGTACGCATTGTTCTTTCCTTCAATTTTTATTACGTTCATCCCAATTAGGTTAGGTATCCTCTGCCGGACAAAAAGTCTTATGACCCATTGTCAGTCAGAATCATACAAATTGTAGATGTATACTGTATGCATACAAGATAGTCCCAAAGGCCCTAACACATCGTAGGACCTTGTATAATACAAAGTGTTGTACATTGTACATTGTGTTGTACATTGTAACTTGAGTAGCTAATGGTACAATTTAAAAGAGGTAATTATACACGAAGAAGTAATACAAATGTGAAGAATATAACTTTTGCACACGAGACATTGTTTTTCGAGAAAAATGACTTAGAAGTTTATCGAGTATACACGAAATACAGGTACAAGTCATAGAATTCATTATGTTCCACACTCGTATTAATATAGAATAATGTAAGGCTTGCAATTCTAAAAACATAGGTATATACGCAAAAGTAGAAACAATTCATCATGGATAGGAGAAAGCTGAAAGCAGGCGGCAGTTTGCATAAAAATGTAATGTCTAGTGTATGTAGTCAAGTATCATCCAGAAGTGATAACTCTCAAACTACGTCACTAAATAATGAACTGACAAGAAGTAAATCTACATTGTTGACTGGAAAAGCTTTCATGACTCAAAGTAAGTAATCCTTTAACTCACTGCTACTAGCATGGTTTAATACAATGTCGTTACTAACGCCAGTCTTTGAGACCTATATTTTTTGTACATTGTGTCACTTCATATGATCATTTTGTAGATTATATGTGTGGAGACTACTGTATATTAGCACTAGGTAGGAGGGTGGTGGGACTATAACTATCAATTACATCAGTCTCTAAGACTGTGCGTTAATAAACAAGGGTTAAGATGAAATCAGAATGATATTATAATAAATTGGTTTGCACATAACTTTATTAGAAAGTCAACTATCGTCTAGGAGCGATTCAAATTGTGCTGCATCCTCTAATGAAGGTATATCTAAGAATAAGAAAATGTTATTAATTGGAAAGAACTTATCGATACAGAGTAAGTTTGTTTCTGATTAAAGTATCTTAAAATTTGAACACACATATGCAAAACTGGATGAATGAATAAGGGTAAGAAGTTAATGATATTTTATTTTTAAATTTAATAGGAAGTCGTGCGTTAGACAAAGATGATTCCTCTCAATGTAGATCTTCGAATGAGGAGTCACTAAAGAATAACAGTACATTACTAACTGGGAAGATTTTGACTAATCGAAGTAAGTTATTTGTATAAGAAAGCTAGTTTAGGGTACAAATAAATTGTTAAAGATAATGTTGTTCAAAGGTCAAAATAGAGCATCAAGCGGAAACATATATTCAAATAAAGATAAATCTGCTGGAGCAGAAGCACAGAAAGGAAGACTAACGAATGAAGAAATATCACGTAAACGGAAATCATTGAATTTTACTACATCGAGATATGATAGTGATGAAGATCTTGGACTGCCATTGGCAGAGTCTACTGTTTTAAAGAGGCAAAGAATTAATCAGAATACTGTGGAAAATGTATATGAAACTCAGGATCGTCAAAATAATTTAATCAGTTCGGCAAATATTTCAATCCCTATGGAAGAAAATGATAATGGATTAAATAGCGAAAACTCTAACTTCATTGAATTTTTGTCTGAGTCAGGCATTAAGATAAGTTTAAATCCTCCATGTGTTGCCTGCAAGTATTAATTGCATATTTTAATATTGAATTATATCGTTGACATTGATAAACCTAGTGCTAATATTGTTTGCATGCAAGCTACCAAATATATTTAATTGGTGTTATTAATATTTATTAATTATTATAGGTAAAGATATTATAACGGTGCAAAAGAAAATGAAGGAATTGTTGAATTCCAAAAAATATACAAAAATGGAACTAATTACTCTGATGGAAAAATATTTCGAAAACGATCAAAACCTTGAAAATGCCCTGACAGATATGGAACTACTTCTTAATAGTGGAACACCAAGTGTTTTACATAGTTCATCTCTTATAAAAGTTTTGTTGCAAGTTTCTGAACTACATCCTGAAATATATAGCAGTCTTTTGTCTAAGCTTAATGAAGCTGTGCTTATTGCGTATGTTTCTAATCCTTGTATTACTATCTTATAGTTATTCTTGATCATTGGGACCCTTTAACGATTTTGATAAATTGATTTGTTCTAGGGATTCCATTGAAACAGTTCCATGGGCTCTTTTATTATTGCAACAATTCCGATTTTTGGATGTTGTAACTAATTCAGATGCTTTAACTAGTAGTCTAGAACAACTTTTAGAATCATGTCCTACGTGGTTTCAAGCCGATTTGATTGTATTTTTACCTGATATTGTGACTGATAAACAACATCAAGCTGTAGCGGAAATTTTAAATAGAGTGTTGGAAGAGAATTCTGAGTTAACAAGTTTAATATTAAACTGTATGAGTAATTTAAATCTTGGGAATGAATATTTGAATGAATACAAAGAAAAGACATTAAATTTGTTGAAAACTAATGTGAAAGTGAATGCAATACCGGCTATTATAAAGTATGTCGAAACGCTTAACCAATTTGGTATGAAATTATAATAACATATATCATTTTGGTTTGTATATTTAACATGAAAATATTAATAAATTCTTGTAGATTTGTCTTGGAAGACTGTGAAGATACAGACATTTTTGGGAAGACGTTAAAGGTGTTACGTGATACCGATATACAACCACTTGTTGGAGAAAATGTTGTAGAATGTTATCAAAATCAATTAAATATTGTTAATACTTTAAAAATGAATATGCTTCTTTCGAGAAGTGTAGTAAATACAACGATATCGGTCATAAAAGATATTATCAAGGATCCAAAACCATTAGATATCATTCTCCAGCTTCTTATATTTTCAACAACGGATGCAAAAAGGAAAATCATTGAAACCATGTTTAAGCAATATATACGATCTGGATTTTATAGATCAAGCTTATTAACTTTCTTATATAGTGATTATAAACAAGTTTGTACCACTATAATATAATTTAAACATGTTGATTGTGTCCAAATTTAAATGAAAAAAGACCGAATTATTGCGTTCTAGGTTGTTCAAGAATTACAACCAACTGCATTGCAAATATCAACCAATTTATTAAAAACAGATGAACGTGTATATATTTACTTTTCTATCGATTGGTTGCGATTGCAGTTCCAGAGTCATAAAGAAAACGTGTTTAAACAACGTGAGATTTTGGAAAGAATTATATTTCTCATGGGTGATACTGACCAAACAATTAAGAATGCTTTGGCATTTCTTTGCAAAATGGTGACAAAAGAAGAAGATAGGCAGTGCTTAGTTCCACATTGTAACCATCTTCGCATTTTACTTGAAAAGATGGATAACTTGAGTTTAGAAGAAGTTGGCACATTGAATGATTTGTTGCAACATTTATGTACAAACTCCAGTGCTGTGGCTGATTCCTTACGTGATGATTTATTTATTTTGCTGCAGAAACAGTTATCCAATTTTAAACCATTGTACGTATTAATTCAAAAATGCAAACAAAAAGAAAAGTAATATTTACTATCGATATTTAATTCTACTTTTTCATTATAGGATAAAATGTAAAGGTGTCTTAGGTGCGGTCATGGCAATAAAACATTTAATGCAAAAATCAGAATCATCAGATGCAGCTTACAATTTATTTAGTAGGCGTTCCGTAATATTTATATAATATATATTACAATTTTTAGAATATATTTGATATCTAACATTTATAGATGTATTTGTTTCTTCTGTTGCTTCGCAGAGGACGTACTAAATAATGTAAAGAATTGTCCAAGATCCAAGGCTCTGTTTTATGATCAGCTGTCATGTATTGTGCTGCAAACTCAAATTATTGATGCAGAATTTATGAGTAATCTTACAAATTATATCGAGGAAGAATTTGTTAGTACAAATATGATTGAAAAAACAAGTTATAAGTACAAAATATTTTGTAATCAATTAATTTATTGTTGATAACAGCATTTCCTTTTTATAATTTTGTATGTTTTTGTTTAGCGGTGAACTAGTATCTAAATTTGGTCTGAACAAGGCGGAAGATGAACCACAGAATTGTATTATAACGTTTGAGGATAAAAAATATGGAGCAATTGTACCAATTTCATTCAGACTTCTTAGAACTTGTTCTATCAGATTAAATGAGAATGGTGATCTAGATGCTATAGACTCCCTTTTAGGATGCGCTATATTGATGCCCGAAAATTTTGATGTAGTGGAAAATTCAGTAATGGATGCAGTAATATGTTGCATTAACTGGTGTGTTAAAAGTTTGAGCGCATAAATAAAAATACATTACTTTTAAACAAACCAATAATAACACAATTATTTTAGGTTTAGAGAAGTAATTAGTGGTTTTGTTACTCAGAAAGATCCATTGTTACAAATGCAAGTATTACAACGGCTAGATAATTTAATATATTTACAAAGTGAATTAAATACAATGTTCTCTTTGTGTGATACAAAATATCAGCCACCTGCTTGTTATTTTCATCAATTTCCAGTACCATCATTTGTTAGAACAGAAAAGAAAATAGGTAAAAAAGGAAAAAAAAAATCGAAGGACAAATCAAACAATGAATCTACCAGTTTTAATGAAACTGATAATTGGAAATTGGGTTCTATAATATGTTCCAAAAATCCAATATACTTCAGACAATTCGATGCAACGGTATGAATTTGTTTTACAATGATCTTAAACAATTGAACAAATTGAGATTTAAATATCGCATGCGATATATGTTTTTGATGAATTTTGTAATTACTGTACCATTTGTAGATAGTGCATCTGTTGGATCTTAGAATGGAAGTAGATGTATCGCAATCTGTTAATCAGAATATATCTATGAAACAAGTATGTTTCATCGTTCAAGAACTCCTAGGGATTCTTGAATACGACACTAACGAAAAATGTATAAAAAGCTTAATAGAATTGCTACCCAAAATTTGTATGAAATTACAAGATATTGTGGGTACTTTAAGAGAAAAAGGTGATAGTCAAAGTAAAGAAGCTGCTCGATTATTGTTACGTCTTCTAACAAAAATTTTCAACTGGAAAGAATTTGAAAGTGTTACTTATAATATATTATTACGAGGTGTGTTTGTTATTATTTACATAATAATCATTGTACAATAGTAAACATTTTAGTAGCTACAAATTGCATTTTTAGAGGGATTACGAATTTTAGCAAGTCAGATAGACGAAAAAAATAGTACATTAAGATCGTGCAAGGAACTGGTTACAGAATCTTGCAAATACTTTGAGTCATTATCTGATATAGCTACGCAAATATCTTTAGCTATTTCACTAGTTAATATCTGTCAATCACTAATGAAACATTCTGAGACATACACTAAGCAAAATAAAGAGAAGTATGGTAAGCTACATGATATACATTTTTGAACATATTAAATATTTATCGAATTCTGAATTCTCCCTTTGTTTCCAAATATTTGAAGGAAGTATGTGTTTATTTCGGTGTTTTTTCTAGCGAAGATGGCTTTTGCATTTTTATGCCTTGAATGGCCAGAGGATAATCATTTTAGTCCTCAATATAAAGCAGCTGTCGTTGAATTATTAAATAGCTGGATCAGTAATGAGCCTTTACCGCTACAAACAGCTACCTTAAATTTGGAATGGCTACCCGATGAAACTTCGCAGTTGAAGAAACCTCAAAGTAGTTTAAATAGAATACCATCCATAACAAAGAATAACTTTCATTTTTTGTTCAAAAAAATGTTTGATGGTATTATTAATGGCATAAAAATAGCAGTACCACTAGCCAACAGGTGTGTACTCTTTGCTTAAAGGAAACTATTTTATATTTAAATAAATATTTTAAATATTATATTCTTTCAAACAGTGATCCTAAAAGAATAGAACTCTGGCGTGAAGTTGCAACAAATGTTCAAAAATTGGTTCAAATATGTAAAACTTTAACAACAAAAAATAATATATTGATCTTTTTAAAGCACATGCCATTATTATTGAAATCTTTTTTAACTCTTGGAATGCCAGTTCTCGAACATAATCTGATGTATCAACCAGAAGATGTAACTAAAATATTAAAGATGATGCAAGGTATAAATTTTAAGTTCTATTCTAAAAACAATTGAAAACTCCAACTAATATATCAAACATACAGTGTGTCCCTCGCTAACTTTGTTAAAAGGCGATATCTTCGTTATTTTTCATGTTATGCGGAAATGTCGAAGAAAACCAATGACCTATAATATTATGACCTTGGGTGCCGAAACTTAAAAAGATTGTATACATTGATGACCTCTTGAAATCTCGAAAAACATTTCCACGTAGCATAGAAAATCGCTTTGTATATTTTATTAAATAATACGATTTCATTTTAGGAGGCACTCGATATTTGCATACAATATGTTGCGATAGTGCAGAGAAAAAGGATCTTACATTAAGCAAATATATACCTGCAGCAAAGTCTATCCTAGAAAGACTAATTTACAGTGTAAAAGGTATGCTAGTTCTTAATAACACCCCTGCAGCATTTTGGATGGGTAATCTTGTTAATAAAAACTTGGAGGGTCAAGAAATTCTTTCACAGGTCTGTTAATATTCTCAAGTTGAAAAATATACGTTTAAGAATATGTCATCCTTTAACTATGCATTTTAATTGTTTCGAAATTTTTAGAATTTATCTTCAGAGGAGAGCACTTTACCAAATTCAGAATTAGCTGATGATGCAACTAATGTATCATCAGATGTATTAGAAGATTCTGGTGATGATCTTGTAGAAGATGCCGAATCGTAATTTCGTCACAAAAGTTTCTTCACAACTGATCTATTAAGATAAGTCATATAAAGCCTTTTATACTTTATATATTACCTTTCAATTCTTTTATATCATATTGTACAAGATTTCTACAAATTTAGAACATGTTGATATTATTCCAAATATTAATTAACAATATAACTGATATAAAATTAGTTATATAAACGTTGCTTTTAGTTGTAAGTACAGTGAATTCCGGTTAATTGAAAGTGAATTCCGCTAAACAAAAACTACAATTCTGTTGAAATTCGTTTTTTTTTGGGACACCTGCTTAATTGGAACAAATTGGTCCGAACCCAATGTCTTTTAATTAACCGGAATTCACTGTGCTATGAATCCTCGCTTATTAATTTTTCGTTAAATATTTGACGTTTCCATGTTAAATCTGGCATAAGTGTTTCCTCAACAAATGTTACTTCATTCTTTCCATTGACTAATAATATAGAGTGTGTTCGCGTTCGATATTCACCAATTAAGACAAAAATTGAACTGAGTTCCTTATATTTTCCTGGATTTCGTCTTTGTAACTCAGGGTCTGGTAAACACCTATAAATATTCAACATATCAAATAATATATTATTGACAACACATAATTTATAATTGTTTATATCATTGTATACCTTTCCGTTGATTTTAAGAATGTTAAAAGTTGCTCTATAAGTTTTATTTGATTTGACACTGGAGCATTATTAACAATGTTTTGAAAGGTTCTTTTCCCTGCTTCAACTTTTTTAAACGGAACATCAAGACCACTATTACTAAAACCTAGAATTCTATCTCTTGTTAAACCAGGTCCAGTTGATGTTTGATCACTGCTGAGGTAGTTAACATCTGCATTGCTAAAAAATTAATTTCAATTAGAATTTTATATATCAATTTATATAATATTACTTTTACTATATAGATTGCACGTTTAGTACAGTTGTTGTTACTATAAATATTTGTAAAATTGATACACGTACTATAAATTTACTAAAACCAAAAGGAAAGGATTATATTTGTCAGTTTTATTTTCTTTGTGCAAAGTATCTAAATACAACTCCACAGAATCTTTAGATGTGATAAAACTTGGCACCAAAAACCCCCTTCCTTGTTTTGGAATATTAGTTGCACTTGCTTCATTAGACAAATTTAAAACAACACCAGCCTTTCCTGTTATTGACACACCCAGCCATGTTCCACCTTCTTTCCCAGGCTCCATATCGCAACCTGATAAAATATAAAATATTCTTTTCCTTCTAATACAAAAACATATTGCACAATTTTAATCAAAATTATATATCTAAGAGTAAAAAACTCATTTATTAATTCTACTAATTAAATATTATTGGAATAAGTATTTTGTAAAACACGATGTACACATGTACCACTGCAGAGAAACTTGTTTCTTATTTTGTCGTTAACGTACACGTACAATGCGTCAGTTTTGAAGTGACAAAGATCTTTCAAATATATGTACATTTCGACATACCTCCAAAGCATTGTGGATGATCCTTCCAATAATGGGCTGATAACGTTGGACGTTTAAAGTTTTCATCGCGGTTCGAAGCCAAAATCAATCGATAGGACTCAGGATTGGCATCAGGATTACGATAAATGAATAAAATACACATAGTCCTGCCAAATTACTTCATTCATGCAAAAGAACACCAGTTCATGTTACAGATGTCTGTCATATACGGCTTTTGTTGTTTCATTGATAAGATTGCAATGTGCCTTTTCATCAGGAATTAAGATAAGGTTCAGTTTGATGATAATAAAGGCAGGATAGATGCAAAGTAATGCATTAAGTTTACAGGATTTATTAATTCTTTTCCAAGTTATGCGAAAATTATGACCATGGGTGTAATTGTAATTATACCCATATAATAATACAACAGTGTAAGCAATTTAAATAGCTCATCTCTATGCATTTCTACTAGTATACAAACATTGTATTATATGCTATTCATAGTACATTTTTAGCATCATTCACGAAGTAGATAGTGCACAAATTGTATGCATACTTAAATGTACAATGTGAATATAGCAAGTTACATATTTATAACTATTGGAGTTATATAACAACAAATTTCGAATTTACGCCTGCATACATAAAAGTGTAATGCATTACGTACTTGTAATCGCTGCTATTACGTGGGTATTTACAAATGATTTTGCATGATTTGTTGGTGTAACCATTATTTATTATATAGCTGTTCGTTACTACAGTTTTTGATTCGTGTGGTTACGCTTTCTTGATTCAAATACGTTTTAATCGGAAAACGACATGGAATAAGAGTATTTAACACGTGTAAGTATTTGCGTATATATTTAAGGCATGCTTTAAAAATATGTACGTATTATCGACATCTATGAGAAATCTCTAAGCGCGGTAATTTTAATGATTTAAGGTTTATTTAGAAACATCTTGAAAAGTTAAAAAAAAAATTACAGCTGACCTATTACGAAAAATTGTTTGAGTAATAAATTTCTTTTTCGTTATTTAGTATTATAAGTCGAATCACTGATTAATCTTCCTATAATTAGAATGCTCGTTTAGTTGAAATGAGTTAATATAAACATTCTAATAGAAACTTTATTGGAGTGTAATTAGTACATATTTGTTTACATGTACACGGTTACATGACTAAGTACAAATTTGTACTTATATATTATATTGTGAAGAAGAATTCCTTTGAGTATAATACTATTTCTTCGTTGTTGAATAAATGGCTTTTACAAAATTCTGGATTGTATCATGGTATGAATCAGTGCATTGAATTCTAAAATCGGAAACAATATCTTTGAAATAATAAAATATCTCTCTCTGTATTATCTATTTGGAAGTGTACATAATTGAAATCTGTTACAGTCTACATGCATGTAAACACTTCAATGATGTAAGTTACAATATAATTTATTATCTCATAAAGATCGAACATTTTTTGTTAGATGTAGTAATTAAAATTCCTTAATCTCTCTAGTCATTATAATCAGAATCATAACAATAAATGTACAAGGTTTTACATTTCTCTATTTAATGTCTATATATAATATAGAAATAGAAATTGATGCATTAAAACTTTGTTTTTGGGAAAATATTCCTCAATATTTGTGCAGTGTTTTATATTTCGTTTTAATTAAATTATATTATTTGCGTTTACACAAGGACCAATTTCTTTACAATATATGGAAGGTATAACAAAGGTAGTTTCGTTATTTTGTGCGAATTGTAAGGTACAAATATTATTACATATCAATTTAATCGAAGACTTATTATGTATGAAGCTTACAGTACAATGTCAATGAAACGATAACTCTATTACTGAGGTTTAGACTAGAGTTTATAGTAACTATAAGCAGTTTATTAGGAAAATATAGCTTTGTAGAGGAACAGTGCGAGAAGAAATATTTTTAAATATGCCAATAAATCTCTCTCCTACATTGTATAAGTTTATTACGAAGTCTTATGGAATATAGCAGGATCATTGTATAAAATGCTTTATTTTCTAATTATAATTATTGTGTTGTATTAAAGTAATTATATTCCTTTCAGAGGTAAACCAAGGATAAAACTTGTTTCATGACTAATTAATTAAACACTTATTATAATGGACTAGTTACAAAGTACAGCTCATCAATTTTATTCTAATGACCTAGATTTATTCTAATGTTTGTTTCTACTACTATGTTGTTATAATGTTGAAATTTAGTAATCACTTTGTAGATAATTAATAATCTTTCAAACGTTTTATATTTTTGTATATAATATTTTCATATTATATATTTTTATAATGAGCAACATAAAAGGGATAACGAAGTGATTTTTCATACTTCAAGAATGTTATTTCTATAAAACTTCAGAAATTTTTCTACATATATATTTTATATATAAAAAGTTTTACTCATTGTTCAAAATTATCATTACTAAAGCAAGCTTTGCATTAAACAGTGTAGTATGCCTTACAACACGACACTGCTTTCATACATATTTTACATTACCAAGATACCCAAAGACTTTTTAACGCTTGAGGTTTCAGGTAATGACAAAACCCATTTTCTTAATCCTGTTAGTAAAACTGAACTTGTGACTACAATTGCTCCGCCGACTGAGTATGGATTTGGTATTTCATTGAAAAATAAAACTTGCCAAAAAAAGGCAAAGACTATGTCGGCTGATCTTGCTATAGCCACTGGTCCTGCTTGTTCCATTTGTAAAGCTAATGTTAATAGTATTTGACCTCCGAAACTAAAAAGAGCAAGTGCAACAACTAAAAGTCTATCAGTTCCGCACCGCGGTAAGCAAAGTGCACCTATTGCCCACGATATAACTATCGTTTGAATCAATGCGAATGATCCAAAATTGGTCATGATTACAGAGAAGTGAAGTCCCTTTAAAGCTCTTAATAAGACGTATGCGTTTGCACCAAAAAGTGTTGCAGAAAAAGCTGCCACAGCGCCCCATAAATCTGCATGTTGTGTTTTTATATGTCCATTCGAAAGGGACTCTATTGTATGCCCAAAGATAAGTGGTGGACGCGTTATTAAGATTACGCCAACCAATGTTAAACAGACTGTAATAACATTAAATAATCCGCAAGGTTCTTTTAAGAATATTCTCGCGAATATAGCTACAAATACAGGAACTGAAAAGACTACCACTGAGGCATCAGCTAACGGCATATGTCGAAATGCATAAAAACTTAGCATGAGGCCAGTGGTCCCCACAAAACTTCTTAATATTAACATTAGTCTACGTCCTTTTGGAAATGGATGTTCTCCTTTATATATTACAATTGGTATTGCCGGTAATAATACACCCACAAATCTAAATGCAGCCAATTCCATCGGATTTACTTCTACTAAACCTTTCACAATGACGCTGCATAATGAGAAGAATAACGATGATAATGTTGCCAATATTAAACCAAGATAAGGGCATGATTTGAACATTAGTATCGAAAAACGTTTTTGTTGCGTTGTTGTGTTACTTTCAACGTCATCGTCTACTAAGTGTTGCAACTCAACATGTTCTGACATGTCTGAAAAAAAAAGAAGAAAATAGTTTAATATATTTGATGTCTTCAAATAAACCAACTCCTTCAAAATAATTCAAGTATAGCAAGAAAGTGACAGCATTATATCAATAAAAGAAACTGTAGTATTATAAATATTGATCACTTTTGTTATACGATTAGTATTTATATGAATTTTTAATTATAAATGATATACGAAAAGCAGAATAATTTTAATGAATCTAAACGTACAGTTTTTCTTATTTTTCAAACATATTTATAATGTCATTTTAATAATTAATAAAATTCCGCAATTATTTGTATATTAATAAATTTGATAACTCACCTGTCATAGAAATAATAAATGATTAATCACAGTGTATACATAGACTAGTAAAATTATGTAATAAATAATTAATATAGATCATTTATAAATAACGTGGAAGACTATATTATGTTAAAAAGTTTGATAACACATTCCCATTCCTTGCCATTAACAATGATCGGGACATTTTTCGCATTTGTCATTTTATAGGTAAAAGATCATGTTGTTACTACTTGTATGAAGTAAGCAACTCGTGTCTCAACCACAAGATTCACAAGAAAACGCAGGCACTGATGGAAGGGTATGTGAATGTAACATTCGATTTAAACTACAGACTGCTTTTGAAATATTGTTATAATAAATATTTCAAACTTGAAAAATTGTACAGTGAGCAAAGAACATCTACTTATTAATATTATATACAATGGAAATAAAAGACAATTAATATATTCTTTTGTAGGGTAAATCCATTGCTATCAAGTTACTAGGATTTATACTATCGATAGAAGTACATATTTGAATGCCTATTCCGATAGAAAGGAACTAACAAGTAATACGACGTCTGTTTTTAAGAATTTTTTATTTCCAGCCTCTTGATATTCAAATGTGTCAGTATATTACACTTCTATACCGTCAGACAATTAAATCTGACATTTTGGTGTAGAAATATAAGAAATATAATATAATAGAGATTAATTACCGCACTCATAATAAGAATAAATGAAATAGGTAGAATATTATAAGTGTGGTCTTTAATGTGTCATTGCAAAATCAAATTTATATTAACTATTCTTGTGTGTACATTGGTGTGTTCATGAATTTGTGTATGTTCATTGGTTTGGTTCATGTTCCTACCCTTATTGCATATTTCCCGTGATGTATTAAAAAAAAAAATAGCAAAGATTAAATGCATGATTTGTGTTTTTCATTTCTTTACTCACAATTATATGCATTTACCTGCTTTCCTTTCGTTTTTGTCCTTTTGAAAGCTTAAATTATATTTACATTGGAAACCTCCTATTACCAATTACCAATTGAGTAAAATTGAATAATTATTTTTAAAATTTTTTCTCCCTTAGCTGAAACATTAATTTCTTCGAATGTAGTTATATACTTCTGCTTCAGTAAGGATCTAATTTTCATTAATTATTTCTTTATTTCTATAGGCGTTTAAGTACATATTGTATAGTATCAATAGCTGTCACTGTAATAACGTTTTCTTTTGATTTAAAATATTTGAATATTCCCGCATGTTTAAACTTGCTAAATATGATTTTAGAATTTTGTCCTTTCGATTTAATAATCGCTGCTCACAAACATTAGAATAACTACATGTACAAGACGTTTTTAAATGCTGAATACTTTTTAAATTTATTGAAATTAGTCCCGCAAAATATTACATATACTAAATTCATATTATATTTTCCACGACGGTCGCACATTTACACAGTTGTATACATCATAAACCATTTAAAGTAACATGAGTTGTTCGTCCTACAAAGGCCCAGCATCTTTCTACTATTTAGCACCATATAAAATTACATCTCGCGAAATATTTGTTGAGTGCAATTGTATATTTGCACATCCCAAATCAATTTTGGATTTTCAGGTGAGCAGGTGATAATGCCATCTGCAGGAACAAACCTTTCGAAGTATCTTTATTAACTCTATGCTTGTACAACGGTGTACGGGGTCCTTCTAAAATGCTGTTATTCATTGGTCGTATGTATGAATTTCATAGTGTTCGCAGGTTACGATAAATCAGACAATTTTTCAATTAAAGTTGAATTAAGATTGAAATTGTAGTGTAGTGCACAAGGACCATTAATCGTAAGATAGAGAATTGAGAACTATTTAATGGATCCGGCTATCGGTTGGTATCAACCGGAGCAGTTCGGCCCCGCTAAGGATTTGTGGTTACACATTTGGGAAGCTGAGAAAGGCCTGGATATCTTAACACTGAAGAACGACTCATCATCTAATGTGGTGGGTGTGAAGCTTCAACAGGACTTCATATCCTTGGATTCTCTTAATTCACGAACGGGCGACCGTATGCAACATAATACTTGCAATAGCTATTATAATTCATCGCGTAGGAAAAGTGATAATCGTGCTAGTACCTACGGCATGAACTACAATTACGATGCTTTAGTTGGCGAATACGGCGGTTGTCCGTGGCGGGTATCCAATAAACATTACTCAAAAGGCATTATAGGGTAAGTTTAATTATCGAACGTTGATTTATTATATCTCCTATGAAAATTAAAATAATAAGCTTTGCGGAATTTATCCATATGGGCTTACTTAGTTAAGGTTATGTGAGCCCGCACGCTCGTTTACAAATAGGGTATATAAGACAGGCGATCCCTTTACAAATTACAAATGTTACAAAGTAGTATGTATTTACTTTCTTCCCGCTAATGAATCCAATTTACTTGCTCGAATAACATTTTTCTATGGTGTCATATACTTCAAATATTTACAAATTTGTTATAAATATAAATGATATGGTCAACACACGTGGATGTTTATATAATACGATCTATTTACGTTTGTATTTATCTGAAGGTTTTGCTGAATTTTAATAGTAGTATTATTGTATATTTTTTTGACTTTCAAATTTGCTACCTTCTATAGTTAATGTATGTTTGTTCACTGTACAGTATACAATAATGTAAATATATAAGGAAGTATTGCTTTGGTAATGAAAATTCATAAATATGATACTTGTACATTTGGTAAAGTAAACGTAATAGATGTCACATAAGCTGTCATGTTATCATCTCAAGTATAAAAGCAAAATATTGCTTTGCCAACCCATCTTCTATATCAGTTTATGTTGTTTCTGCTTTTATTTGATTATTTCCAATTATTAATGGGTACTGTTATATTTTCAAGCTTTCAAGAAATAAAAAACGGAACTATCTGAAAATTTATGTTAATAAAAGTCCAAAAAAAGATCAATTTAATACTTATGTTATTTAGCATTTAATACATTTTGTTGGATTGCCTAGATTTTGAATTCCAATTTATAAAATTTTATAGTACATTCAACAAATTTTTGGTAACCTAATTTATTACAAAGTTATATAAAAGATAATACAGACATTAGGACAACATATAATATAATTATTATATCATAAAAAAGTAGTATGAATATTTATGCATGTGTATATTTTTTTATATCATTGCTGCAGTTTTTTGCAAGTATCAGGAATGATTTTTCATAATAAACAATGAGAATCAATTATAATTAAAGATAACAATTTCAAAAATTATTACATTTTTCCATTTAGATTACATGAAGAAATAGAAGATTTTTTTGCTTATATGTGTCCCTCCAATGAAGAACATAGTTTACGAATGCGTGTTGTCAAAAGGATAGAACAAGTAATATATGATCTGTGGCCAGATTCTAAGGTTGAAGTATTTGGCAGCTTTCGCACTGGTTTATATTTACCTACAAGGTACGTATCATTGTACATATTTAAAACAGAATGTATCTAGTAAATATATTTGTATGTTAAAACACATATATATACTTTAAATCGATATCAATATTATAAAAATATTTGGATTCAAGTTGAATGTAATAATAATGCTTCGTACACATTACAGAGAGATTATCGTGATTAAGTTTCTGAAATAAAGATAATGTGTATTTCTTTCTTTTGCAGTGATATAGATTTAGTAGTAATAGGAATGTGGACAAATCTTCCATTGCGTACTTTGGAACGTGCTTTGTTGGATCAAAATATTGCAGAACCATCATCTATTAAAGTTTTGGACAAAGCTAGTGTTCCGATTGTCAAATTGACTGATAAAGAAACAGAAATTAAAGTAGACATCAGTTTTAATATGAGTAACGGTGTTAAATCTGCAGAATTGATAAATTCTTTTAAAAAGAGGTTTCCGGTACTGGAAAAACTAGTTATGGTATTAAAGCAGTTCTTGTTACAAAGAGACCTGAATGAAGTGTTTACTGGTGGAATCTCCTCGTACAGTTTGATACTTATGACTATCAGTTTTTTACAGGTACAATATTTATAGTGTTCTTTTAAATAATGCTTAATTTAAAAATATTTATCAATTAAAGTTCCAATTCGTTTTATAAGGAATTGGAACGCAGTTGTTAAATTATATATATATATATATATATTACTATATATATACTATATATATATATATATATATATATATATATATATATATATATATTTTATTATTATTATAAGTATTATTTATATTATATATATTTATATATAAAAGAAAACTGTGTTATCCAAATTGAACAATTGATCTCTACCATGTAAATGATTTTTCATTTCAGTTACATCCTAGGCAAAATGCTTATTGCTCTAATGCTAATCTTGCGGTACTATTAATCGAATTTTTGGAATTATACGGTAGGAAATTTAATTATGTTAAAACAGGAATTCGTGTAAGAGATGGTGGTACTTACATATCGAAAGAAGAGGTAAAATATATTTATGTCAAATGTTACAAATATCCAATTCAATCTTACTATACACATAAGAAACAGGAGATATTTATTATCTTTCAAATGTATTTCACTTTTATACTTTGCAATCAATTTAGGTTCAAAAGGATATGATAGATGGCCATCGACCTTCCATATTATGCATAGAAGATCCACTTACGCCGGGAAACGGTATTGGCCGTAGTAGTTATGGCGCTCTGTATGTAAAAGATGCATTTGATTGGGCTTATTATGTTCTTTCGCAAGCAGTTAGTCCTTTAAATATTTTAGTTAACGATGCAAACAAAGTAAGGTAAGATTATCTACATGGTTGAAATTTTATGCGCATACCTTTTTGACTATCAATTCTCAAAAAATATATCGTATACATAGTATATTAGGAAGAATAATACGCGTGACAGATGAGGTAATAGAATACCGTAAATGGATTAAAGAAACATTCCCGCTATCTTTAAACGAGGTAGATTCATTGTCAAGTTCAACTGGATCTGATGCATCAACACTTTCCGCTCCAGCCAGTGATACAGTACGAAATTACAATCAATTTATGCGCAAAAGAAAAATTGCTACCCAATAATAGTAATGATTTTTAACGTATAATTTTAATATTATCAGGACTCTGAATGTAGTCGTGGAAATTCTCCTAACACTAGTGGTAAAGGGGAAGATAGGAATAGAGAAAGACATGTATATAATAATCAACATATTCATCATCATTCACAATGGAAAAAGCCATTTAAAGGAACTGCACATGGTACAATTATAACAAGTTTCTAGGAATTTTATGTAATATAATAATGAGTAGTAGATGTGTTGAAATATATTAAATAATTAATCCTCGCAGTACTTGACGGTTTGGGCTACCTTCCGGCGACCACGATTGGATCCACTCGGACGCGTAACTAGATCTTGCTTACACAAACATGTGGAACTGATATTCTATTACTTTATTGTCATTTTTCTTCAAAGGAAAACTGTGCTAATTGAATAACTAAATAATTTAGAATCTAGAAAAAAAGCATTTATTTCGCTCTTTGTGTTTTGTACCAAAGCTTTATTTTCTGCAAGTGTATGCGTTGTGCATATACCTAGTTCTTACATATGTTACATGTGGTTCTATATTTGTTGTCATTACTTAAGTCGAGTCTTCAGCACAAGATCCGAACGGACCCAGTCATGGTATGGTGAGGGTTAAAATAGGATAAACTGATTAAATTATATTGCAATTTAAACAAAATTTCAATATAAGTTGACAAAGTGATATATATTCTTTTATTAAATATACCATGTGTACTGACATGTCGACTCACAGTATATATATTTGACCCAGGTAATCATCATCATAGTTCCAGAGGAAATTATCATCACCGTGGAATAAACAATAATATAAGTGGGCAAAGTAAAGCAAAACACTCTCTTCACAGTAATGGAAATAACAATAATAGTCATAGTCCGAGCTCAAGGTCACAAACCGTGAAACGAAAAAAACAGTGCATAACACCCCGCGGTACTGGAGATTGTGTACGGTGATGAAACGTGCAAAATAATGTTGAACTTTGTTTCACACTTAAGTAGAGAGCTCAATATCATAATGGTGTGGTGAAAAGACATTGATTAACTTTCATCACACAACTAAATTATCCTTTCCACTTTACTGTATAGAGGGGCTCAGTGTCTATAATACTGTGGAGTTGACAAAACTCTGTTTTTTTTTGTTTTTTTTTTTTTTGTATGGACAACAAAGTGGCCCCAGTGTAATTAAGTTCTTCATTTCACGAGAAATATTTTGTATTCTGTACGAAAATTTACATACCAAAGACGTACAGAATTGTAATATAATTGGCTTAGTTTTACCTTTTTTTTTTGCATTACTGCACATATTACAAAAAAAGTATTTAAAAAAATGTGTAATATTTTATTAAGTATTGTTTACAAAAATTACAAGCTTATTGCAACTTTTGAATAGCGATTGTGTTCATAATCACGGTACACTCATTGTAATACATTTATATAACACGAACGATATATACAAAGATTATTTACAGTGCAGTTTTCTTAAAAAATTTCATGAAGTTGTGAGACAAGCTCTAATGATGATGATAAAGACTTAGTTTTCTATATGAAACTATATTCTTATAACAAAGGGATGACAGAGAAGTTGGTGATATTGGGACTTACCTGTTGTAAATATTGTAATATATATATTATCGAACATAGAAAAATAAGTCTAAGAGTTACCTACTAAATTTTTTTATTTTGTACGTATCTAAAATAGTGTTTGTTATAATAATTTTATCACTTGAAATCATGGATCTGTCCATGTCTATGTGAAAATTATCTATTTTTTTCTGTAATATTGTAAGTCCAGTACTGTTGTGAAAATGTTCAGGTATATTTTTCCGGTTTTAATAAAGTTATAAGTTCGTGTGCTGATATGATCAAGAAACTTCGAATAAAAAATATTTTTGAAAATACTAACTCATTGATGATAAAATAATACACTTTAGATTTTTACACTGTGTTCTTTAAAATCGTAATTGTGCATAATGCTTTACTTTTTATACAGAATTGCTGATTTCGTAACACTAGTTTGTAATTTTTAGTCTCCCCTGAACAATAATATACATTATTTTTATATTATGAAAATAATAGTAAGCATATATACGTCATGATCGAATGTTACATAAATTTAATGCACGAATCAGACATTGCATTTAAACATGTTCTGTGTTACTCTTTAAAAATCTGAGCAATATTTCAAAAGTTTTGTATGTGACAATACGCAGAAGGCCTTTATATCATTGAGAACTTCAAGTGTATTTGTAAAATTTTCTTGTATATAATTAATTATGTAAAGTTACATTCCATTCATGAATAGCAATCTTTATTTTTCAAATTGAAACAAAGTCATTGTCCTTGCGATAGCAAACGTTTATTGAGATTAAGACTTTGTTCGGATAGTACACTTTATTCATACGAGTTGTAATATACCTCAATCAGTATCTTCAATGAAACTCGACTGCAGAGATAGAGAATCAATAGTATTCACTTTTCCTCAAGCTTTATAAAACTTTTATGCAGTATTTTCAATATTGTTTAACAAAACATTGTTCAGAAATAACATTATAAACTGTGATTCAATCTTAGGATGTCAATTACTTGTCACATCATGCATATACGTATATTTATATCTATATATATACATATATGACGTATGTATGTATTGTGAACAGTATAAAATGTGGATCTAATGCAATGAATGCCATTTACTATTTTACATGGTTATTACTACTACTATTTCTAATTAGTCGGAAGAAGTGATACAAAATTTCTTTTATAATCGGGGATCAAATTTCCGTAAAACTTCATTATTAATGATTTGCGATTTATGGTCAGCTATCTTAAAAATATTACTTAAAAAAAATGTATAAACACTGAGACTTTAATAAACAGTGATAACAGGTGTTTTTGTGTTATTGTCATCAGTACTTTGTAGTATTAAATGATGTAGATACACTTTACATTTGAAGCTTATATTATGAAATAAACAGTTACTTATGAAGTGATTGAAACATGTTTAATATCGTGTTTGAGAATTTGAAAATTCAAGTTGTAAAAATTGTACTTGTAAATCATATTGCTTCCTGTTCTTAAAATAAGAGAATAAGAAAAATTAAGCATTGAAACACAGAGAAATTAATTAACTTTAAACTTGTTCTATTTTTTAATTCCGCAACATATGGTATAATCGAGTTGCTTCTCATTTTCTTCCGTTTCTACGGGGAAAAACAAAAATGTAAAAAAATACCATATTTAAAAAACATAAATGTAAAAAATGTTCCACTTAAAAAAATCTTATATTGAAATATAAACATTGCAACATTCAAAAGAAAAGCATTTTTCATTCCATCATTTATCTTGGAAAAATAATACAATTTTTGTAATACCAGAATCAAATTATAGCATAAGATCAACCAAATTTTTTCCGAACGTACGTCATCTTTAAGACTATCTGGTAAAATACTATAAGATGTGTCCAAATAAATGTATATACATATATGCAGATATGTGTAAATCTCTAAGAATGTAAATATAAATTTAACGTTAAAAAAAACTATAAAAATTTCAGTAAAATTAACACGGAAGTGGCATTAATAATTTCTTTCATAGAATAATGTTATTGTTAAATTGTAAAATATATGCGACATAAAATATGTATTTATAATTCAAATAGGTCAGGTGTAAAGTTACGAAGTAAGATTTCCTTAGTTTAAGAGTAATATTTAATTTATTAAAATTGTTTACTACTAACCTTCTATACAACATTTTAAATTTAATAACATTACTGTATAGCCGACTGTATTTTTTGCTATGCATTTAAACATAGGTAACGTACATTTATGGTTTCGAACTTATTCCAGTAATGGGATTGACTTGCAGTAACTTCATACGTTTTAGTTGGGCAAGCCTGCTCTCTTCACTGAATGATTGCGGCAATGGTGGAAACGCTGGAAAATTTCATACAATTCAATTTTAAGTAAAATCAATATATCTACAATATTTACATGCTTTTTAGTTAAACATTTTCCAATGTTTTTAAATTATTGAAACTATGAAATTGACATTAAAGCTAAGTAATTGGGACTTGAATAACCAAGTTTCCACCATATATGGAATATTATTAATACTAGTATCTTAACATCTAATTTAATGTTTTTATCGTGTCTACAACAAATATTCTTACCGCATAATTTATTTAATAAATATTGATTATTTGTAAGTGAACATACCATATATTTTCAGGAACATGAGTGTCCAAATGCTGAACGAAACAAGCATTAAAGCTACTCCCACGAATCCTTTCCACTCTCCTGATGGTGCTTGGAATTCACTGAATGTTTGACGAAAACTTGCTCTATACAGTGCTTTCTTTTCCTCAATTGATAATTTCTTCCAATCGCCTTTCTCTTTTTCACGTAAAGCCTGCAAAAAAGTAAAAGTTGAGTATGTCAATATTTTATTCTTAATTTAAGATTGTACAATAATAAAATGTATGATATAAAAGCTATTGAATATAATTAAATTTAATATATTCAATGTTACAATGAAATATTAAACATAGTCACAGTTTACAAATTTTATATAAAAATTATTATTAGTAACAATACCATAACATCAGGAGTGTTTGCTTTGAAACGAATCGCAGGCAATGGATAATCGGTTCGATCTAAGTAAGTTGCTTCTCCATTGTATCCATGACCTACTATATCTCTGTGACCAATTCTTTCCTGGACTTCCGCCATTGTATTTAACCCACGTATATACACTGGGGTAGTTTGTCTTAAGCAAGCTAGTAATACTTTATTCGCCATTTTGGGCTGAAATTATATATGTATTTTTAATATAATAAATTAATACAGTGTAATTTAGCGAAAATAATATACAAATTCAAATACAAATTTCAATTAATGCACATAATGAAATAATGAATTTATTGAAATACAATTAATATGTGACATTTGGATAATTATATGTAATGAAATTGATTTCCATGTATGTCATTTGAATTTTTTCCAAATCATTCAATTCTATAGTATTATCATACCCATATTTATGACCCTTTACAGAAAATTAGACATTTTTTAGAATACGAAAACTTGTACATAGTCCAAAGGACATCATTTAATAAACTGAATATAATACGTGTTAATATAAATAGAATATGACAAAACTTACAATAATACTAATATCTTTGGTATATACTTAAAGAAAATTTCGAGAATCTGCAAAACATTAAAATACATTCAAAATATTAAGATAAGTTTTACTGCCATATGAAATTACAAAGAACTGCATAAAATATGTACAAGTCACATAATATTGCGTAGCTTCTGATATATATTAGTCAAATTTGCAAATGTACTAACTTTTTTGATAATGGTACATATTGATTATCGTATTCAATTGTTACCTAACAGAATACAAATTTTGAAATAAGGATACAAAATATTTGAACGACGAAATGAGAAAATGTAGATTTATTGTAATTTGCAATTTATTGTACAGCCAATGTAATATTACTGTTAATGGTAATAATAATTAATAATATAATATTTTATGCGCAAAAACTTACTGCCTTCGCCGATCCCGATTCGAGAAGAGACAAAATGGCTGCCAGCAGGGTTAGGTCACACTTCGGTGTATGTGTAAGAATTGCATATTAGATAGCGCTAGATTCTCATACACCTACCTAGATGTACGCGCGCGCATACTGAACGTACCGACAGAGTGTACGTACATCGAAATTTAAACTATTGATATAGAATTGGTACCTAGCACTCGGTTTTTTTAATAGTAATGTTATTATATTAAAAGTACATGTAAAGCAGTTTCCATACATTTTAAGGTATATCATTTTACATAAGATTTTTTTTGGTAAGCCATAATTGGTAAGCCATAGAGCCATAATACACAATCATAAATCTTGAATAAATGGTAACATTCTTTACAATGTAAATGAAATCTTCTGTTTTTGTTAACGTTTCGCGCTTCGTAAATGTAAATACATTTTAAAATATGCATATATATTTCTATCTACTGTCAAAATGTAAATGAAAATTATTGTGTTCCTGTATAAAGCAATCTTTATTAAAAAATGCATAGCGATGGATATTCTAACAATCGTATTAAATATAGCATTACATTTACTGATGATTTATTTCTGTTTTCATATTAAATTTGGATTAAATACAGGTATGATATACGTATGTTTAAAATGCGTCTGCCTTACCGGTCAAGTAAATTTATGTTTGGACATATGAAGTAGTCTCTATTTTTGGCTATAGGATCGTACAGTTCGTGTGATTATAAACCCGCGACTGCTTACGGCATGGCGTTAGCCAAGTCGTGTGTCATCGTGTGTTGCTGATGAAAAGTGTAGTACATTTGTAGACCCTTTTATTTTACATGTTGTATATTAATGAAAAACTTTTTATACAAATTTTAACAAGAGGTGAGGATACACCTGCATGATAACAAAAGTGTCCCAAAAAGTTAAATGATAATATTTCTAGACCAACAATATTCAAAGATGCACTGAGGTTTAGATATGGCGGCAAACTTTACTTGGCAGAGAGATTTATTATTGACTATGATAGTATAGTTTCTTTCGATGCCTTTATCGTGTTATTTAGGTGCGAATATTTTGCGATGGTTGTACTGAATTCCAATCGTAACAGATTAGTTTTCAGCAAATAAGTTGACGAATTACATTTCTGTCGATTTCTGCATTTTGAAGCACAGTGGCGACATATCATGGCGGCGAAATTTTCGTAGCTGCAGTTGTGTATCTCGATTATTTTCATACCTTATACATACGCTAAGGAATTTCTTTGCAGACTAACAGATTTTGTCAAGTATTTAGTACGTGAAATCTTTTCGTGATGTTTTGATGTACGTCTTGGTCTTGTACATTCAAGTGACGTAATTACACTATCTTTTGGTCAGTCATAACATGCACTCAATTTTTCCAGTGAAACAACTTTTTACAGTGACATTATGACTTAGATGTGGAATTGTGATATAGCAACTCTATATTAATATAAAATTCTGATACATTTTGGTGTGCGCACATGTTTATCTTACCTGTATTTTAAAGATTGTTCAAGATGAACAAGCGCCGTAGAACATCTTCAGTCGCGAGTCGAGGCACAGAAGATGACGGTGATGATATACCGCCTGAACCAACAAAGAGAAGGAAAAAATTAGATCCTGTGAGTAGCTTTACATTACTGGAATTTGTAATGTATACGAATTTCTGGGTTTGTTTAAAAATAAATAACTATTAAATGTATAGAGCGACCTGTGCCAACAATTATACGATGTGCTGCGTAATCAAAAGAAAGAAGATGGGACATTATTATGTGATGCATTTATACGTGTGCCTAAACGTAGACAAGAACCAGGTTACTATGAAGTTGTAACAAATCCTATAGACCTATTAAAGGTTCAACAGAAACTAAAAACAGATGAATATAGGGACATGGATGATTTAGCAGCTGATATTCAACTAATGGTTAACAATGCAAAAGCTTTTTATATGGTAATATCATTTACTTGAATAAATATAAATTGTTAATAATATATTTCTAAGAAATATGTATGCATTCCCCCCTTTTAAATTAACATTTGATTTATTACAATTTCTTTATTAAAACAGCGTACATCGCCTGAGTATAAAGATGCCACTGAACTATGGGAATTATGTATAAATACAAAAAATCGTATTATGGAAGAATATGAAGAACCAGAGCCTAAAGGAAAGCTTATTTTAAAAGTGGGACGTTTGGTGAGCAAATATTTTATGCATAATAAGATCCGTGCAGCTGAAACATTCTACATGACTACAAATATACAGAGAGATATTTAATACTATAGGCTCGGAAAGTTGCAACGAAGCAAGAAGATGCTGAGGATACATCCGAAAGTTCTACAAATCCTGATGAGGAGACAATGCAACAATTTGAAGATTTGTTTGCAGCAGTTATGACTGCAACAGATCCAGCTGATAATAATAGACCACTTCATACAATGTTTCAACTTAAACCATCTAAAAAAGTTCGATAAATTCTTACAGAATGAAATATGCATATTACAATATATGAGACATATTATATCGAAATATTGTATTTTCAGTTATATCCGGAGTATTATGATGTGATTGAGACTCCAGTAGACTTGAAGACAGTCGCAAGAAAAATTCAGGACGGCGCCTATAGCAGTATTGCCGATATGGAAAAAGATTTAATGCTAATGTGTCGCAATGCTTGTCAGTTTAATGAGCCTGGTTCACAAATTTACAAGGACGCTAAACTTTTAAAAAAGATTATTACTGCAGCAGCAAGAAAACAGGATATTGGATTGACCAGTGCTGTGCCAAAAATTGCAACAACTGCACCATCAACACGAAGTAAGAGAGGAAGTCGTACAATGGCGCAGTCTTTAATTGCCCAAACTGCAACATTACCAGATGAAGATGAAGAAAGCGACGATGAAGAAGAAGAACCAGCAGAGACTGAAGAAGCTGACAATCCACAGTGGCAGTTATTTCAAACTATCAGAACAGCGCCTAATAATCAAGGTATTGTATGATCATTTTAAAATAACAATATCCATAACTAATACCACTTTCTATTGATGATAACATTAAGCAAATCTTTTTATCTATATAGGAGTTCGAATGAGTGAATATTTTTGGAAACTACCATCAAAAAGATTATATCCTGATTACTATAAAATGATTAAAAATCCCATTTCTTTGTTACAAATTCGTACTAAGATAAAGGTAATTAGTAAAAATATAAATTGCTTTATAGTTTGGAAGATTATTTGTAACCTAATATGTAACTTTTATAGAAAGGGGAATATGGTACCGTTAGCGAAGTGGCTGGTGATATGAATATTATGTTTGAAAATGCAAAAAAGTATAATATTCATACATCTAGATTATATAAGGTAAGGTGTATAGATTAAAAATTGCACATGTGTGAGTTTAATATATTAATTTATGATAATATTTTGTTATAGTGCGCCGTGAAACTGCAAAAGATCATGCAAGAAAAAGTACAAGAATTGTTGGAATTTGACCAGGTAAATAAAACTGCATTTGGGTTTGACGCGTATATTCTTTACATTTCATGTTGCGAGCATTTTCATTGTAAAGAATTTTTTGGTTTATTGTATAATTTAATGTACCAACATATTAACAAAACGAACGAACAATCCTTCGTCTGCATCTGCAAATCATGAATTGTCAATGCAAATTTTCAATGTGAGTTTTCATTTTATGTGTTACTATATTTGTAGGATTCAGATTCGGATAGTGAATTTGAAAATAGTTCCCACCAACCAAAACTTATCAAGCGTGCATCAAATCTATTAACGCGGGGAAAATATAAAGACAATATACCATTGAAAAAGAGATTATACACACTAGTTAAATGTGTAATAGAATACGTTGTAAGTAATTCCAATTTGAAATGTTAATACTGAAGCTTATCAATACAGAGCTTGTAATATTGCAGTGTGAAGATGGCCGGCAACCGATGTTAATGTTTATGGAAAAGCCTTCTAAAAAGTTATACCCTGATTATTATCAAGTAATAGCAGAACCAATTGACATGTTAGCCATTGAAGCTAACATTAAAGCAGAAAAATATCAGAGTGAAAATGAATTAATACAAGATTTTAAGGTACATTCCATATTCATCTCTGCCTTCGTAAAGTATAGTATATTTTATCGATCTGTACTACCTTCTTGTTTTAGTTAATGTTTAATAATTGTCGTCAATACAACGAAGAAGGTTCATTAATATACGAGGATGCAAATACGTTAGAGAGGGTTTTAATGGACAAAGTAAAAGAATTGGGCCCCTTGCCCGATACTGCTAAGCCTACGAAATCCAGTGCATCTACTCCTACCCGAAACGTTGGGTATGTAATGTTTTATATGAATGTAATTACTGAAATATCGAGTTCGATTTATTTCGCATAAATATCATAGACATCATAATATATATTGTTACAATACATAGGAGGCCTAAAAAGGTTGTGCCATTACACTTACAAAAGC
The DNA here is from genome assembly GCA_948146005.1 of Nomada fucata. Taxonomy (NCBI): domain Eukaryota; kingdom Metazoa; phylum Arthropoda; class Insecta; order Hymenoptera; family Apidae; genus Nomada; species Nomada fucata. The sequence continues at coordinate 5,982,467 of OX411275.1, read as the reverse complement.
TAAAAACTATGTACGACACTATAAAAGATTATCATGATGCCAAAGGAAGACAGTTATCCTTAATTTTTATGAAGTTGCCAAATAAAAATGAATATCCTGATTATTACGAGGTTATTAAACAGCCAATGAACATGGAGAAAATTGCATCTGCTTTAAAAAATAATGGATATGAGAATTTGGATGAACTGGTATCTGATTTCATATTGATGTTTGATAATGCTTGCAAGTATAATGAGCCGGATTCACAAATATACAAGGTTTGTATTGACTATTTATTTAGTATAATAAAAGTGATCAATATGTCAAAATGATTGTTTGATTGGGTGATTAATTTTCGTTGTTTCACAGTATTTTCTGATTACTCCTTTTGTGTAGAACAAAAATTTGAGTTAAAAAATGTAATATTCAACAGTATTTTTTTTGTTTAGTTTGATTTAAACTGATATTGTAAATGTGTAATTACGGCGCGTATAAATGAGAATACGATAGTCAGAAGTTCAATTGAAATTTCGCGCTAAAACATGGAAAGCTAAACTGTTTACGGTTATGGGTTTTTTGAGGTTATCTGAAGTTAGCTTCTTTCGTTAGCTTTGTCGTTTCATGCAGCACCATATAAGGATTTTGCTGCATAATAAATGGTTATTTTATCTATGAGTAGATATAATAATAAAATTGATGTGAATATATAGAGTTATCAAAGTAACAATCATGAATTAAACTCATGGGAAGTTGTTTAGTAAAGGTTTATATAAGTTACAACTTGTTTGCAAGTTTTTTTCCCAAAAACTTATGCGTGTATATGTATATGCGCGTATATATTGTTACTCAGAATGTTTGAACAAGGAAATATTAACGATGACACCAATGTTACTGCAGAAAGGGCATTAAAAGTTCGACCTTGCTTTATTCGCTTAATGAGAGACAAGGATGTAGATCAGCGTTTGTCAAAAAAGTGCAAGAAGAATGAGGCAGAAGTAATCAGCATTCTTTTCGGAATATTGTTCATTATCTTGTTTTTAAAAGTCCTTGTTTGCAAAAACGTATACATGTAAAATAATGTTTGATGGTGTTAATGAATCTTGAATATGTAGATTTAAAACTTATTCAAATTATGTTTTAGGACGCATTAATTTTACAAAGATTAGTACTACAAACAAAATTACAATTAAGCGAAGACGAGGAAAGTGTTCCAGATGTATCAGCTGCTGTTCAAGAAATATTGGCAACAATTTTTACTGCACTTTATAATCATCAAGATGAAGAAGGAAGGTGTTATTCAGATTCTATGGCAGAGCTTCCAGAGCATGATATTGTTGACGGAAAGAAGTATGTTGTCTATTATTTAAATCAAATGCTATATAGAAGATTAGCTTTATGTTATTATATTATTTATTCCAGGATACGAGGACTATCTTTAGACTTAATTAAAAGAAGATTGGACAGAGGAGTATATAAGAGATTAGATAGGTTCCAAGAAGATGTATTTACATGTCTAGAAAGAGCTAGAAGGCTGTCACGTACAGATTCACAACCTTTCGAAGATAGTTTAGAACTTCAAGCATTTTTTTTACGTACCCGTGATAGAGTAACTCGTAGTGGTGCTTTATTACATTCATTAGCGCTTAATTATACACTTCTTGACCTTGCTGCTCAAGTTGGAGAATTAAAACTTGTTAAACAGCAACAAGAATTGTCATTACCCAATGAAGATGAAAGCTGTGACGGGAACGAGACGAAAGTACATAAACATTTTAAAGTTATTAGAAATTGCTTTTATGAGGAGGAATACATGTAGAACGTACATAAAAAGCAAGATTTTAGGTACATTTATTTTGTTTATTGTTTAGGATTCAGAAACAAATACTAATGCGGAAGGAAGCAATAATGATAATGGTGGGTCAATGAGTTTCAACCAAGAAGTATATAGAGCTGGAGATTTTGCATATATAGAACCTACAGAGCGAGGAATGGAATATAGCGTGGTGCTTATAGAACGTTTATGGACGAATGCAGAAGGCCAGCAAATGTTATATGGCAATTTATTTTATAGACCAAGTGAAACTTATCATGTGGCATCTAGAAAATTTCTCGATAAGGAATTATTTAAAAGTGATGCTCATGTAGCTGTTCCCTTGGCTAAAGTAGCTGGAAGATGTTGTGTATTAAGCGTTAAGGATTATTTTAGAATGCAGCCTGAAGGTTTCTTAGAGAAAGATGTTTATGTGTGTGAATCGCGATACTCAACTAAAGCGAGAGCATTTAAAAAAATTAAAGTTTGGAACTTCGATCCAGATCATTTAAAATTAATTTCAAGAGAAAAGCCATTAGAACCAAAGCGTGTAATATCAGTGTATAAAGAAAGGCTAGAAAAGCACAAAGAAGAAATCGCTGAATTAGAGGAAGGAGAAAAATTGACAGAGAAGGAGAGACCAGTAAGTAATATTATTGTGGATAATTAATAAAGTAATAATTCAAAACTGCACCACCATACATAAAAACAATTTTCTTCTTTATTAAAAGAAGTTTCAACTTCTATATTCTCTTTTTCACAGAATGTGATATTGTATAACCCAGACGATACGGAAAATACATATTACGAACAGTATAATACATGCGCAGGGTCTGTAAAAATTGGAGATTTTGTTTACGTAGCAACGGATGGTGGTAGACAACAAATTGCACAAATTGATGCTATATGGTCAACAAAGGAGTAAGCGATACTTCATTATTACGTATTATTTATGAATTATACTTCATTTTAAATCATTTTTATTTTTAGTGGAAAGTGTTACTTTAAAGGTCCATGGTTATTAATGCCTGCAGAGGTTCCCCATGCTCCTACTAAATTATTTTACAAACAAGAATTATTCTTGTCTACAGTTGATGGTACTCACCCCATTGTAGCTATTGTTGGAAAATGTACCGTCCTGGACTATGGGGAATACATTTGTAGTGAGTATACAGGAACATAATATTTATAAATAACAAAAATTAATTAAAAGCTGATAAAAATATGTTAATAAGGGCATTTGCATTTGTATAAAAATTGTTCACATTTTCATTAGGTCGGCCGACGGAAATTCCGGAGGATGATGTGTATATTTGTGAATCGTTATATGATGAAAGTAAAAACCTCATAAAAAAACTTGGAGAAGAAGGTTTAAAAAGTTTTAATCACAGTTCGACGGTAACAAAAGATGAAATTTACTTCTTCCGAAGACCTATTATTCCTGCTAAGGTATCTAAGAAATGTATATACATTTAAATAACATTTTACACATATATAATAATTTTACGACCATATGTTTCTCGTTATAACTATTGTTTAATATGTAACTAATGCTTTGCATGTGACATGTGCATTATAGGTTCCAGGCGATGTGGCTCAAGCTCAAAATCAAGTTAAATCTGTTACTCCTAGTTCAACTCAATTTGAAATGGTAATTTATACTTATAAATTTATTAAGTACTGTTGACACTACATACGAGCATGCATGCTTTCTTAGAATCACACGCAGGTTCATATTTAAGATATTTACTATAAAAATCTGTACACAATTGTGCTATATACACACAGTTTGTTCTATATTCAAATATGACTTGCACGTGATGACGAAGATTTTCTACCAACTTGTATCTAAGCATGCTTCTCATTTTGTGCCGGCATATTCAGATTTATTTTTCTTCTCTTTTTCTTATTAGTTTTCTTTTACTTATATATACGTATATGTATGTCCAATGTTGTCTTTTTTTTACTTAAGGAGGATTAGAAATGATTTTTCGTCGATTTAAACTCAGAGCACCTGTTGGGTTTATGTGTAATACATAACATGTATGTTTATACACATAAAATATGTGTAAATACCACCATAAAGTTTCGCTTCCATGTAACTCTAACCCAAATAATATAAAAATCAAATATCTTTCTTTAAGTGGAATGCATACGATACTAACATCTGAATATCTATAAACTCTCGATGTAGAAGGAGAAATTCAATTCAAAATATTGAACGATTAAAGTGTCATTGTTATAGCGCATTAAATGTCTTATATTCAAAACTCAATCAATTGCTAATCAATGGTTGATAGAATTTCTATACATTTTTCAATACTTATAATAAGGGAAAGTTTCTTTCGCAAATAGCTTTACATAAAACTGTTACACCAAGTGTTCAAAAGAATATTCATTGTATTACATTCGGTAACAGATAATGAACGTAACATAACATAAATGGTATAGGAAGCATCACCATTGTTACCGAAGCTGGAACCTGATGTACTAGGCATGGGAGTAGGATTAGGAGTGGGAGTAGGAGTAGGAGTTGGGGAGGACAGCATGGACGCTGGTGGTCCACCATCCGTTGGATCTGCAGAAGCTCAACCGGTGCTCTCCAATACTCAAACACCTGTGTCGACCAAGAAGGTAGGCCTTATCGTGATATTATTTGCTTCTATCTTAATCATACATCGCATTTTGTTTATTTCATTTTATTTTTGTTTAGAAAAATATGCCAGCATATTATAAATATTTTTTGTTGTTGTTTCTGCACCGTTTAATCTCTGTTACTTAACATTAGAACGACAATTTAGATGTTCTACCTCTAAAGGTATAATATCAATATTCGTTTTCATAAGACGGTGACATTATAATTTGTGTTTTCTTCTGTTTAGAAAACGGCGGGTAAGAAATTAGTTACGGGCTATATTTTATATTCGAGTAAAATGCGAACGCAGATTACACAAAACAATCCTGAATCATCCTTTGGGGAGATTAGCAGAATTGTTGGCAACGAGGTATTTATTTATTTTTTACTGTTCATTTTTAATTTATTGTAAGAATATTATTGAAGGAGGAAGGTATGCAGAATCAATTTTTTTCAATTTCGCTATCGTGATAAGAACTTCTGTCGAGTAAAATTCCTCTTCGTAAAATATTCGTTAAAGGATTATCTCACTCTGCATGCTTCATCTTTCTTTCAAGCGAGATACATACATCCTTTTTGTGACTACTATCCACATTTTTCTTTTCCAAACTGTTAATATTTAAACACGACACGTTACATGCTATCTATAAATTACTGTGAATATTAAAACGCATATTTCATGTGTATGTTACGTATTGTGCAAAGTATTATACCAATATGTATTGTAAATTATTTGTGCATTTGGAAAGTAGCCATACAATTGAAATTGGTTTATTTGACTAGTTATAATGGATCACGAGAAAAGGTTTGAGAACTTGATTTCTAAAAATATTGAAATATTATAGGAAGAGCTACTGTAACGAATAAACCTTTTTAATATTTCAGTGGAGGAAATTACCAGCTGGAGAAAAACAAGCTTGGGAAGAAAGAGCAATTAAAATGAACGAGGATGGCGGGCAGCTTAAGGGGAATAATGTTTCTGTAAGCACTAACGCTTTACAAGATGTAGTTTACGAATGTTGTTGGGATAATTGTGACTGGCAATTCGAAGATATGACAGATTGCATTGATCATTGTATTGCGGAACAAAATGGACATGTCCAATCATCTTTCGTTAATGCAGCAGCTGGTATGTGGTGGTTATCTTCAAGTTACACATCATCAGATGTAAAAGATGTATTGAATCTTTGAAACGTATATTTTAACAGATGTAGAATTTCAATGTCAATGGCGCGGTTGTGGCCGTACGAAAAAATCTGTACCTCCATTTCCAAGTGTACAAAGACTTGCGAGGCATGTCAAGGAAGTACATATCCTTAAGTCAAACGGACGTATAATACCCCCCTCGGAAAGGAGCAAGTAAGATTGTCAAAATGTTACATCTCTAATAAATATTTTAAAATTCATAATCGAATATATATCTTACTTTCTTTTACATTTTGTATTACAGAAATTATATGGCATCAAAAGGTCCGACGGTATTACCACCTATGGAAGCAGGTATTTGAATTTTAAAAATTCCAAGGGAACGTTAATTATAAATATTTGTTACATTTTAGTGCAAGCTAATTTTGTCATTATAGAAACATCAGCAGCTGCAACACAAACAAGTAACATACCTGTCGCTAAACAACCAGAACCTATGTTTATTGCTGTTCCTCCGAGACCAAGTCGTGTATTACATTCAGATGCTTACTTGCGGTAAATTGTTTGATTTTAATTTTGTGGTTTAGTTTCGAGCATGCATAAAGATACAATGTCTTCGTTTGATTTATAGGTATATAGAAGCATTGAATGTGGAAAATCGATACATATCAAATTGGGATAAACAAATGAATGCTAATCCTGATAACACTCAAATTCCCGATGTAACGAAATTACCTGCGGAATGGTTAGGCAATGGCGTAGGCAACCATGGTAATGTAGTGAACGCCTTATGGACGCTCAGGAACATGATGATGCGAGATGTGTTAGCCATCAATAAAACTTTATAGTTTATAACCCGTTAAGATCTATAATCTTTAATATTCGATGCTACCTTAAAACTACAATTTTCAGGTCCGTCGATGCTAGATGAAAGACTGAAAAACTCATTTCGAATGAATGTATTTATACTTTTAGATCGTTTCTACTTTTTCTTTTTCATATTACAACTCTAATTAGTATCGAAAATTTAACTTAATTATACTAAACTTTCTAGTATTTTCTCATTACAAGATTTTCAGATCTGTAATATATTTATCACGAATGATTCAACTTAGCGAAAAATTAATCTTATTTTCTTTACCGAGAAAAAAAATGCTGTAAGTCATCTATGGATCTGTTAGGAGTAGGACGAAAATATTACGCTGTAAGAATTGCCACTTTGTAAATACCTCGCTATTTTTAATTTTAACTTTTAATAAAAGAATTTTGTATTTTGTGTATTGCGCATCATGAAAGTGTGACTTGAGAATTCCTGTATTCATACTGTAAAATGAAAATGTACTGTAAATATAAAATAACGCACTTTAGAAAATAATCTGATATAGATAACACTCATTGTATCTATGAATATTAATTTCATGTCATGCAATCATACATTTTTAATGTAATATTTTCATTTACTTTTTTTTAAAAGAAATTTACAAGTATGTATAAATTTACATTACTTGTCAATTTTTTTTAATAATATTTCGGTAGTTTCAGAATAGTATTACTAAAGTGTACATAATTAAATATGGGAATCATTTTTTATACTTCAAAAATTCACACCAACTTTCTCGTGAAGGAATAAGAGTTGCTATGCGAATAAGGGAAACATGATTTATATGAGATGAAGTTCATCGTTTCCGAAGTGACAGTGCATACTATGATTAACGGCTGCATTTAATTGATAATTTGTGTGAAAAAGTGTTGCAGTTATATTTCTTGAATTCCTCGAAATTGAGCAATATTACTTGGTATTTGTCTAATCTTTGTTACTGTATCATTTATGAATAAAAAAGATTTTCTTATAAAAGAAATCAATATGCAGGGAGTACTCACTGTAGCAATAAGTTGTTACTAGTTCACCTTCATTAAATGTAGATTTATTAAATGAAAATATATAAACAGTTGTATTTTATGTTACTCTAATGTAATGTAATGTATATGACAATTTATTTGCAATCATTTTATGCATTAACAAGTTTTACAATTGTGATTTTCCAATAGGACGAATTCATAATTACGTCAGCTACCATTAACTGTAAAATCCATTGTTGCAGGTTTTTATAGATTAGTAATCTAACATACATTAGTACATTCATCTATAAGTTACATGCAAAGTGCAAATTTTAAATTAAAAGTCAGTCACTCGTCCACCATTCTGCCAGTCACCCCACTTTGTTGGGTCCTTCTCACTATTTGCTATTAACTCTCCACTTGATGGATCAACCTCTACTAACACTAAATCCACAAAACGTTCTTTTGGCGGTACCCCTATTAATTGCATTTTTAATAATGATCCTCTTTATAAATCATGGTAATCCCGACATATTTTGCAATCATTACTTTATGTTTATAGAAATAATACACTTACGGGGTATGGGTTGCAACTTTAATTTTGTATGGAATTGTTTCATTCTTATAGATTCTTCTTTTTTATCTTGCGAACTGGATTCTTTTTGTGATAATGTGCCTAAGAATAAAGGAAACATATCTCTAGTAATAAAATATGAAAACTGTTGTTGTACTGATTAATGTTTACATGTACCTGTTGAAAACTCTGTAGATTGGTATATTAATGATTTTATAGATATTTTCTGCATACAATTGACCATTTTGTTGCTTACACGATTTAAAAGTGGATATAATTTCAAAAGATTCATATTTAAATATTCTGTTGAAGCCATTAAAAAATGTACACCGATACTATGGAGAATTCTTTTGTTCTATGTTTAACAAAACACTTCATAAAAATAGAATGTATACACATAATTTTCAATGAGTTTTCCAATGATTTATTGTTTCTCTTTTCTTTCCTCAATATCAGTATCAAGACTCAATAAAAGGATAACAAGAAAATATAGGTGATAATTGAATTACTTTAATTATAAGACATTTCCAAAAGTTAAGAATATTGTTTTTCTTCCTTTAATATATCATTTATTTTGTTTCATTTTTCTTGTATGGTATTACCAGTTAAAGCTTTTGTATTAAATGAATAATCTAAATTAGTTTATTGAAATACATTTTACAAAATACACTATTATGTACACATCTTGTATTACGGTATCTAGAAATCTGTCACTCTGCCCTTTCTTTCCCAATCTCCGTATCGAGTTGGTTCTGGTCCTCGCGGACCCCCTATTTCACCGGTTTCTGGATTAGTATCATTTGGAAATGATTTCAATGGTTCCTTTTCTTGATAAGGATGTTTTCCTTCTTCTAGTTCTTCTAACTTTTCTGTTACACGTTAAGTCATTTCAATAACAATATCTTTATAGCTTTGTGAGACATTCTTTAAAATTTAATAAAATACCTATGGGTGTACGTTCTCTCAACTTCTTTTTAAATTCGCGCATTCTTGGACTTTCGTTGGCTTCATCTTTCTTTGAATAAAGTATTTGAAATCCTGAAAAAGTAAATATATTTCTCTTTAATAATACATAGTTTTAAATAATACTGTATTTGTATACTGAAATACTTACGTGTGTAAAGACAATTAATTGTCGATTTTGGATTTGTATTATATACTTTTAGCAATTTGCTAACTGTGTGAACGTTTGCAGTTAACATAACCTTGGCCATTTCTATCTTTTTATTCAGGGAGGAAATTTCCTCTCTGGTTTATTCTTAGCAATAATTGTAAGACTATAATTAGATTATTTTTTTGTTTATATTATTGTTTAAGGAAATAATTCTTAATTGCAATTTGTGAGTGTTATCGCATAACTTTTAATTTACTATGTAAAGGAGAGAAATAAAATGTTAATAAAAACAGATATTGTAATTACTTTACGTTTAATTTGCAAGAGTATTCAAAATAATTAGTGATATTTTTGTTGCTCTGATGTGGGCATGCATATCGTTGTAAAATCATTGTGGGGAATTTATAAAGGTAGGGCTGAGTGCCGTGGAGCGCTACAGAGCTCTGCTCATAGTAGAAAAACTATAGTTAACTCAAATAAATCAATTACAACTGAACTATAAACAAACTTTGAATAATTTAGAAATGAAACTTAGGAAACTATTAGACAATTTTATGATTGTAAATACGTGTTCTCGGTTTGGAAGTGTACGATAGAATGAAACTCCAAAAGGTCTCTTTTAATTGTTAACATTAAAACATTCCACGTCTTCGTTTGACACCAATTAAAATTAACATGTGTTTTATAAACTAATTAAAACTAATCCAAGGTCCGGCTACAAGCTGGTCAGGAAACATGAAATTCCAACAGGTATGACCCAAGGATAGTAGACTGGACGGCGCGGTCGGAGCGCCACGGATGCGCGTGCGCATAGTAGAGCGGGCTTGGCCGCCGCGCCGGGCCCGCTCCGTTAGTCTGAATTGAAGCGTCGAAGCGTAAGGTCATTTATTTAAATGACGACTACATCATTATTATCTTCTATGAATTAATACGCGTTTAACTAACAATCGTTCTACTATCGCAACAATACATTAAACTTCAATGATTAAAATCTTTCTTGAGTCGTCCTTGCTGGACAAATGACCGATCATCCAATTGAGGATGATCCAGTCTTCACCCGGCATCGAGATTTTTTTAATATGAGATTAACTAGTTGTTTGTTATAACATCGCGTTCACTAATTTATTAGTTTGAACGGTTCTTAAAGGAATTTCAAAGAAATTTCGTTGAATAATTTTTCTAATAAAGAAGAGTCATATATTGACGGTGAAGCTGTGGCGCGAACGAAAATGCGTTCGTCTCTGGCTTTGCCCATCGATCTTTAACGTCCTTCGCGGTCGTGTCGCGATTTTAGTCTCGAAACGAAATGTGTTACATTATGCTTGAGGCTGCATTGATGTAGCTGCCCTGCAAGTCTATATAAGCGTTTTTGTTTATAATTTTTTTAAACAATTTCAATTATCTCGCATGCTACTGGGTCGCTTTTAATCAACGACGTCTCATATTAAAGGACTCGATTCAAGGAAACATCTGTTCGTGTTTCAGAATGACCCTTATGTATAGTTATTATGGAATTCACAAACTAATATTTATATGGTAAAAACTGTAAAAAATTAATAACGCAAGTTGCATTCATAATCTCTGTAGAGATAATTCTTTACGAAGATATTTCATATATGTTTCGCCTTGTAAGCTAAATTTTCTTATTCCACAAGGAGATTCCTCTTTTATAATTGTAATATCCATGTATATATTCTATTTCATAAATTAATTTATCTGTAAAGATACGCTTGAAACTAGACATTTGTACATTACGTACAAATTACGTGCCACTCGTTTCCCTGTCTTACCGACACTAATGTGGGCTTTAGTTGTACCATCTATATCCAAGTGTTCGAAACTACCTATATGTCTGCTTTATCTAAGATCATTACTATCGCCATCTATACAGATATCAATAAAACTACTCAGGCCCAGAACATATCGACACTTCAGGTAAATAAGAAGTGCGAGTAGTTTCAAGGAGCTCTGCATAGATGGCGATACCATAGCAGGAACTGTAAGTATGTCAAAGACCCGCTTAGTTTCAAGCATATTCCATGAGCGGTTCAATTATTATAAACAATTCAAGTGTTTCTCTGAAAATTACGCGGTAACTATAGGCAGGAGCTACTCTAAGCTACAAAGAGATTTTTGCTTGAGATAAGAGCTTCAATTTGCGACGTCGTTGATTAAAATGGACCTAATAGATTCCGGGATAACTGCATTTGCTTATAGAAATTATAAACAAATGTCATTATATCGACTTGTAGGATAGCTACACCAATTATCGGTGGACAGAAATTAAAGATAGAAGCCCAAGCTACAATCTCCAATAGGTGTTAAGTAAATTCCATAAGCGGTTCATTTGTTATAAACAATTTAAATGTTTTAATTACACGGTAACTGTACGCGGGAACTATTCGAAACTAGATTGATTAAAAACATTCATCAATGTTTAATGGATAAAATATGACGTGTAACAAGCTATTTGAAGCAGTAGCTGCAAGGAGGACAATTCTATATGCAATATAAATGACAAACCCTCATTAGACCGTTTATAATATAAATGAAATATATATGTGTATCTGTATTTATAGGACTTGAAAATATCATGTATCAGGCGATTAGATCTAGATTCTAGATACAAAAAACGAACGATTTGTTGAACCAGAACATGCTAGTAGATCTTTCTGCATTGTCATTGTGATATGTCATCATAAAGATCGGAATTTCGTACTGGAATGTGTACAACAAATGCGTAAGTTTAAGTTTAGACGTAAGCTAACATATTAGGTGCAACATTATCATAACTAACCTATTGATAAGGATACGGAAAGTTCCCTTACAATTCATTTTTGGATGTCATCATTCGCCAGGAATATCACGTGACATCATTATGACTTTACCACCTTTCATGGATGGATTATATCAATGTATTTATCATACTTATAAGTTCATTTCTTAAAATAATAATTACAAAGATAATTGGCTGCAATTGTCTTAGCTACGTGAACAATAAATAAAATTTATTTTCTGTACTGAATAAAATTTGGCAAATTCCATAACTAGTATAAGGGAAGTTCAGAAAATGACGTGAGCATATGTTAATCGATTCCTTTAGTGAATGACCTATATGTTCCACATAATGTTGCGTCCAAGGTTATATTTCACGAAAGTCTTTTCAAGCAATACGAGTAGTTTTAAAGTTTTATTGCGACATTATTCCATGAACACGAGAAACGCGTCATACAGTAACTATGCGAGAAAAGAATTGAGAAACGTTCGTTTTGTTCGTCTTCATTTTGATTTGGAAACAAAAATTTTTATATTTGCATATCACATGCATGTGTATGGTTACATATATGTGCAATATTTCCTAACCTTTGTTGTGCAAAATTGAAAATTTATAATAAGAAAAATTCGAATTACATACGTACATGTAAATCTTTAGAAGCTATACCACAGTATTATATTGAAACACAAATAAAGTCTACAGATTATCTTATCTTTGATAAGAAACAAAAAACTTTGTCGAGCAGTGAAAATTTCATCACAACAGTTTTGTTAACATAAAGTTAATAGAAGCGAAAATAATACAAGAGGAAAATTAGTGTATTATATGTCGCGGTTGTTTAGTATGAAACATTGAATGCTGGTATACTCATAGAATTCATCGAATTTTCTTTATAATCGAATACACTTCCTCATTACAATATAAGCCATAAGCCATTACATAGGAAGTACCATATAATACATATAGTTATACGGAGATATTCGCAGATCATTTCTTTCGGTACAATATGAGTAAAATGTGGTCGATATGCACTTCACTTTACTCTATCATAATTTGTGTTCACGTGTGACACCGCCCTAAGGCACTCAAAACATGAGAGTGGGAACGAAAATGCGAAGGTGGAACAGAGTAAACGTGACAGAGCATGCGCGAGAGAGAGAGGGTAATAAAGACTGGGGGAGAGACAGAAAAAGAGAGTAAGGAGCGAAACTACTCAGGATTCTGACTACACCGCAACGGTCAGTCGCTAACGAAGTACCGGAGCTATTGGTTCAGCATTACTTATATACAGTTAACCGTAGAACGCATTTCGTAGAGGAAATCAAAATGGTTGTTGAGATCCGGAATGCTGTAAGTTCAAAATGAAGTCCTATATAAAATTTTAGGTTCTCACTATATTTACTATACTTATTGAATGTGCAAGTTGAATTCATATTCATTACGAACATGTTAAATTTACTTTGGGAATAGAATAATCGTAATTACATTTGATTCCGATTCTATTCCAATTTGTTACACAATATGAACCAAATGGCCTTGAAGCAATCGATTCCAGCTTGCTTCGTTCTAGCTAGCTACAATGCATACGTAGCTAGTGTGCCTGCGTTAGTTCATTTGGTTGCAGCGCCACGGCGTATCTGCGTTAACATTTTCGAATCTAGCGTCCACGAAGCATTGCGTCAACCGCAAGCAATCCCAATTACTACATAAATGTACCTAGTAGTTTGTGACATTGGAATGATTCGCAGTATCTAGACATGCGAACCAAGCGTGGTTCTGCGATGCGTTTTTATGGGCTAGATAATTTAGCGCGACAGTGATCCCCTCGTTGATTTTAAATGATTAAAGTAATTAATTTGGATTTGTGCCAAAAATTTAATTTTATATTTTCTTTTAATTAAAAAAGGAGAATAGTAGTAGATTTTAGAGAGTTATATAATGAAAGAAATATTCAGTTGTACTCTTCATGATTAAATGCTTATTTCAATTGGATATTTATTATCAAGTAATCGACTTACATTTGGAGCAAACAGTACTGATACGAAATTGCTCCATGACTAACTATATGACTCTTATGATACTGAACTACTTTTAGTTATCAGTACTAGTACTAGGAGTGTTGTTTCACAATGTTCAAAAATATGTACATTAATAAAATTATATAAGTTATTCAAATGTGAAAAATATAATATTACTAATAAATCAACTTTATAGGATGATTTGACGGAGAAGCTAAATGCAGCAGGAGACAAGTTAGTTGTAATTGACTTCTATGGTGTATGGTGCGGTCCATGCAAGGTGATTGCGCCTAAACTAGAAGAATTATCACAGGTTAAATTAATTTCTAATTTAAATCTTTCTATTTCACATGAAAGCTTCTCTAAAATATTTTTTTCTTCAAAAGGAATTGGATGATGTTGTATTCTTAAAAGTGGATGTAGATGAATGCGAAGATCTTGCTTATAAATACGAAATCAACAGTATGCCTACCTTTGTCTTCTTCAAAAAGGGCAAAGTGGTTTGTATCAGTTTCAATTAATACTTGTTGAAGTAAGATAAGTTTCAAGAGCTATCTTATGCTATCTATAATATATGTTTCAGCTGGAAACCTTTTCTGGTGCTAACTACGACAAACTCAAAAGCACAATCTTGAAGCACAAGTGAATAAATGCATTTAATGTTACAAATAATTTTAAGCCGAATAACCTATTGATTAGCACCAATCAACAAAAATAACCAGCACAAAGCTTGATAATCGTTACAAAATGAAGTCGTGTTTGACCTATGTCGCATATCTAAAAGCGGTACAGCACTGTTTGATAATACATTATCAGTTTTATTATTTATATATATATATATATATACTTTGTTGCAAAATAAAATATAATTATTAGCTTATCAAAATTAGCAACAAAACAGGTATTTTTATTTTACAATTTGGTTAACATATAAAATAAAATAGATTATCAGAAGTTGTCATAAAAAATTGATTTATTTACACAATTGCGTGTTAACTGGAACCATTGAACGAATGTATTATGTATATAATCATGCGCCCACGGATAAAGTGGCTTCGGGTTGCTTTTGTATTTTCACTAATAACGAACATGCTCCAGTACCAGATTTGCAAGGCTGTCCTAACATTAATCGGCTTGAGGGAGACACCAAGTTATCCCGTTTTCCTGTAAACGAAACCACAATGTGCTTTATGCCTGGTTCTTGAACAAGCAAATATATTGATAAGGCTTCATTCTTTTTTTTACCTTGCAAAGTTGCATTCTTCAAGAAATTAAGAGAACTTTCGAAACTCATTTGTTGCAAAGGCGATGCTGATTCTTCCATTCCTTTGCGACTAAGCGGTTGAAAAGTACCATTGAAAGTCATATAATCCGCGATTAAAGATAAATGTCGAGAATCAACCGTGATGCCGTACATTTTGAACACATCTCTGACTTCTTTTATAATAACTCTATTGGCTGCTTCAATGCCATATGTTTGAGAAATACTATAAATATCATTGGAATATAATTTCTTTAAATCAAGAGATTTATCGTATTTGAACATCTCCTATATTGTACAAAAAAAAGAAAGTAAAGAAAACAGTACAAATTGATGATAATATATAAAGTTGTAATTAATGTAAATCATTTACTTACAATTATATTGATACCATCCGTTTTAAGAATAGTTTCTCCGCTATTCTTTTGAAATGTGAAAGCGCGCTTTATACAAGGTACTCCCCATAAAACAACTCTATCCGCTACATTTTTAATTATTGTTAGTAAATCTAGCTTTATCATTTTTAGCGGTAACTAAAGGGATAAGAGAATTAATTAATAAGTAACAATTTCACTCTTAAATACGATTTCAAACGTTAGTGCTTTCAAAGTAAGATCGATTCAATTTAGGCAACACGAGTTTGTATTAATGCAGAACAGAAAAGTGTAACTAATAAATAGGAAATTAAATGGAAATATTGATCCAAAGCTTGTTTGTTCTATAAGTATAACTACATTTTCTCATAGTACATACCCAAAATGTTAATTTACACCATCCAAATTTGTCCTCATCATAGTCATACTCCATTGCATAATTATACATATTCGTAACATTCTTCCTCCTTTGTGAACTATAAATTTCATCTGCAACACACCCAGGCTTTTCGTTTTCTATGTCGTCACCCTCATCTTCTTCTTGTTTATTTGTCGTTTCACTTTGGTTCATTTCAATAACTTCATCATCTTTTTCAATTGCGTCTTCCATTTCCTCTTCCTCTGGATCCTCGTATTCTTGATTTTCCTGGTGACGGGAAATGCTTCGTGCGAACGTTGCATCTGCATCTTCTGCTGCTGCTTCTTCATCTGACGACTCGTGCATTTCTCCTAAATTTGATCGCGGTTTCAATGCAGATTCCATTCTTTCATCGGGTTCAACTTGATCTAACAAAGCATCATCTTCAAGTGTCGATTTTTTTTCATCTTCTATATGTAATAAAGCACCTGTTACTTTCGCTATCTTCTTAATTTCCCTAAATACTTCCTTAAAAAATATTTCTTCTGTTTTCTTCAATACCTCATGTGGTTGAACGCAGAACTCTCCTTTATAACATTTATGTGGAAGATACTTAACAGTCATAGTATACACTAATTGCCTATTTGGCGATTGTTCCATTCTCCTACTTATTGTAATGTTATCTAAAATATTCGATAAGATGCATCTCGTCAACTTCAATCTTAATTTATTCGAGCGTTTCCCAACATTTTTCAAATCTTTTTGAAATGGTATTTCCATGCTAGGTGTTTTAATATTTTTAGATGCCATCATAAGAATTTCACGCAACCTAGGTATACCTAACGTAACGTTCATTTCGCCACGACCAGCGAAGTGAAACGTGTTCAGTGTCATTTGTGTTGACGGTTCTCCTACCGATTGCGCAGCTAATAAACCCACTGGTTCACCAGGTGGGCAAACAATTTTCATTATTTTCATAGACAAGAGATCTCTTAAATCTTTCTTTTTTATAACAGAATGAGTGGATTTAGTGTTCATGTATTCCTCTATTAAATTCTCCAATCGTTCAGAAAGCACACCAAAGTCTATGTCTTGTCTATATTTTGACATTACTGGATCGGGACATTTCGTACATTCATTATAAATCCATTTTCTCTCTTCTTCAGTTGTCCTTAACCATTTCCTCATATATGAGAGAGAAGCTTTGCTCCTTCCACTAGTTTCATCAAGTTTCTTATACTTTGAAGCTTTAACGTTCATATTCTCCATGGAGAATCTTGCAAACGGGCTAATTCTTCTTTTTTGTAATACACTTCCGTATTTTCTTTCCCATTTCTTAATTCTTTTCATGTGCCTTGAAATTCCTGCCGTATCTGAGTTCTCTTTCAGGCTCTTTACTAACTCTTCATTGATAATAGCATTCTTATTATCTATCAAAAATTGCATTTGTTCTTTCCGTAAAAATCGGGAACCTGGTATATCAAGTCCATCTTCTCCATAATAAATCTGTACTAAACTACCATCTGAATCTCTCACCGTTGAATCGTAATTAATAACTAATCCCTCAAGATGTTTAATGAGACATCTTTGTAGGTATCCTGATCTACTAGTTTTTACAGCAGTATCAATAAGACCTTCGCGACCGGCCATACAGTGAAAAAAAAATTCTTGTGGTTTTATTCCTGTCATAAATCTACCATCGATGAAACCACCAGCTCTTGGTGTTGGGTCATATGCAGGGAAACTTGGAAGGCTTTTCCCGCTAATCATTAAAGGTGGTCTTTTGCCTTCCAATTCAATTTGTCCGAGTAAACAAGATATCTGCATAGTATTTACGGTCGAACCTTTAGCACCAGATTGGACCATTAATTGCAAATTATTATCTGGGAATTTTTTCAACAGGCCAGCCGGTAAACATGTTTTATTTATATCATTAGTATAAATATCCAAAGCGCTTTTGTATTTTCGATCAACTTGAGCGCGAAATTTGACGTTACTCCAATAAGACTCCTCCATTTTAGACGTAACTACATCCATCGGTGTATCCTCAGGCACCTCTAGAACCGATTTCTGTATGCCTTCTCCAATCTTTCTACAATTGGTTATAATTTCTTTACGCTTTTTATCTGCCTTCTTTAACAATAAAATATCTTCAACCCCTAAGGTAAATCCGTTTCTTTGCAAGAAAGCTTGAAACAATTTACCAAAAGCGCTCAATAACTTTGTAGAACATGCTCCGCCATATAATTCGAATACACAATGTATAAGACCAAATGGTGTTGCACCATAATGTGTTTTATCTAGTACACCGCAAAGTAGTTCTCCATTTCGTATTATAACTTCAGCTTCTGACATAGTTTTTGGATCTTGAAATTCGGTACCGTACTTCCAACGCCGTGCTTTCTCAATTTGCCATTCCTTTGCATTGATTTTGGCATTTGCTACTAAATTAATGCGTGCCTGGTTCGATGGAATAATATTAATGATAACAGTTGACAGAATTTGTTTGCCGGACCATAAAGGTTTAGGTTTTACAATACACGGCGGAAGAAGAATTATATTATCTTGTATTATAGACAGAGCAGCATAAACTAACTGCATATAGTCCTCTCGAGAAAAAAGTGTGCCCCTTGCTGTTAAACGAACACCAGAAACCATGTGATCTTGAATAAGACCGCTGAGCGGAGTACCATCTTTAGGTACAAGATATTGATTAGACACATTGGCTATATTGTATCCTTCACTTCTGGCAAGTTCATTTTGCGGATAATGCGCGTTCATTTCATCGCCATCGAAATCTGCGTTATACGCTTTGCAATTAGCATAGTGAAGACGTAATGTTTTTTCCCCTTTTAAAATGCGTGCTTTGTGAGCCATTATACTAGGTTTATGTAAAGTTGGCTGCCGGTTTAGTAACAAAATATCGCCGTTTTGCAGATGTCTATGTATAATTTTTACGCCCTTGAAAAATTTGTTTGCTTTGTCACTAGTTAAAAGACGTTTTGCTATGGCTTCTCTTTGGACAGGATCACTGGCAGAAATCCGTTGTATACTTCCATCTTCATTTTCAATCCTAACTGCACCAGGATGAACATTGGGACCATTTAAAACTAGCTGTCTCAACTGTACAACATTCCAAGGTGTAACAGGTGTTGGATACGTCAATTTCACTGCAAAGGCTTCAGGAATCCCAATCTCATCTATGTTCAAATTTGGATCTGGCGTAATGACTGAACGAGCAGCAAAATTAACTCTTTTGCCCATCATATGCATCCTAATAACTCCCTCTTTCTTCTCTATTACTTGTTTCAATCCCTGACAATTCGCAGAGTCTGTTGTTTTGTTCATATCACGATCCATTAAATGATCAACATTTACTTGCAAACTTTGCCAAGCATTGTGTAGTTTCTCAATTGCTGTATTACCTTTTATTTGTTCAAATACCAGTTTGCCCTCTTCTGACAATTGATTTGTATCGCCATCTTGAATCGTTTGAATAATATTTCGTAGTACGAGACAGTCTTGAATAATACTTTTGTAAACTTGAGACTGCGGGTGCTCTACCATTTGACCATTCACGAAGTTAACTGGTCTAACTATAGGCGGTAAAACAGGTATCACTTCGAAGAAAAATATGTCAGTTGGATATTCGATATCAACCATCCCAAAACATGGTATTATTACTTTCAGAAAATTTGTCTCGTTTTCCCAAAGTTTTCTGAGGTACTCTTTAGATTGGTCTGGCATTATCATAACGGTATGTATTTGATGTATTGTTTCGCGTGACGATATTTTATCTAAAACTGCTTCAGATGTTTTAGTTGTCATAATTTTATTTTTTAATGTCGAAATTTTTGGTATGGTTTCATGGCAATATACACAAACTTTTGGGACAACGTGCTGTTTAAGAACATTTTCAACATATGTGTGCCATTGTGTGTTAATATTTTTTGTATTCAATTGGAATTCATTGTATTGCGCAAGAGACTCATTAAGTCTTGGCCTGTTCGAAAGATTTTCTGTGTAATTCTCAATAACGTTTTGCACTAGTTGGATATCGACATCATAAGGATGGCTCGCATCAGAAACAACAACCATTATTTCCTGTTCTAAACCTTCAAGATCACTAATGTATCCTTGCTGAAGAAAATTTAGTTTGGCCGACAATAACAACTTTACGTATGGTGGAATTTGTAGATTGAAACAATTTAAGCATGTTAATTTAATTAACATACATAGTCCTTTGTGAAATAATGGATTGACTACTGGCATAGGTAATTCAATGTGTCCAAAATGACCTGGGCATTTAAATACATTGCAACCGCACGTTCCACATGGATCTGAACTTTCTATGAGAGGACCTAAATCAATAAAATAAACATATATCATATATATATATATACATAAACATATGCATTTATTTAATTTATTTACCTAATGACGGATCGTATAAACCTCCTTTTAGTGGATGTCCCAGAATGTTAAAAGATAAAGGTGTCCTGATTTTACTGACACTTAAATTTCTGATATCATTTGCAGTAAACATAGAAAACATTAGGCATTTTGGATCCAAATGCTTTGGAGTCAAACGTTGTATGTGATAATTATGTTTCACCATTTTGTACAAATATTTCTATGCACTTTCTGTATTTCTAAAAAGCAAATAAATTGTTGTTAACTTTTTCACGTATAACCTATTGACAGCGAAATATTAACTATACCTAGAATGTCATGTAAATTTGGTTTCCAGATGTAACGTGGGTGCACTTAATAAATCACGTATCTTTTATCAATTTCATAAATATTAAACATCTAAAACAAATGCCTCGATCAGACGGTCATAAACTAGTGAGGTTACAAAATTTTCTTCACGTGTTGTACTTCTATCAGTATACATAATGTGCAACAGCGGGACCCGTTCATTTCGCCGTGTCTCGAACTCGGCAAATTGAAAATCGATTGTTATATCGATGTTTACACTCTAGTTAAACGTGTGTTGCAAAAGCACATGAATTCATCTGGAACGTCAGTGAAGTAACAAGTGAATTAAATTACGTAGATTTTAAACTTTGAAATGTAGTTTATGTAAAAATATGCATAAAAGTTTTAATAATTTCATTCAATTACTACAATAAAATCTTGAATAGAATTTGTTAATAATTCAATTTTTAAAGATTCTTCTCACCTTATAGTATAAATAACCGTTGTATATAATAAAAGGTTTATTAATATACTATGTTTGCTTCAAGGTTTATATCCGTATTATTTACTAGTTTCACGAGAATATAATTTTGCGAACTTATACAGTGTTATTCTAACTATATTACAGTGAGAATAATTGAGGGCCTTCAGACAAAGTTCACATTCCTTTATAACGCAAAAATGTTGACTCCACGATTTGAAATAACACAAATTGATACGGAGGTTGCAATAACCATTCATGCTCCATATGCAAATATTAAAGATACAGAGGTATATGTGGAGGGCACAGATTTCAGATTTTATTCCACGCCATATTACTTAAGGTAAATTATCAATTAAATTATAAAGGTTTTCCTTCTTTTTTTTTAACTAACATTATTTGATTTACAGATTAAGATTGCCAGGTGAAATAGAGGAGAATGATTCATCTTTTGGTTCTTATGATTGCGATAAAGGAGATTTCTCGTTGAGATTCTCGAAGGTAGTAAAAGGCGAATATTTTGAAAATTTAGACATGATAAGCACATTGTTAGCGCCGTCGAAGAAAAAGAGTACAATAGTTCCAAATATTGAAGTCATTGGAAATCCGTCCGCAAATTCTGAAGATATTAATGATGTATCGCATGAGCAACAACTTTCGCTGGATGAAAATACAAACGGAGACGAATGGTATATGCCTCAGAATATTCCTACAGAGACAATATCAATTATGCCGACTTGTCCTAAATATGGATTTGCAAATAAAATATCTGGAGCCCTTGGTGCCTTTGAGGTAGAATTAATATTGGTATATACTTAATCCATATTAATTGCAACGTTATAACATGCTTGATTTTAATTTTAGTCTACATGGATCAAGGAAATAATAGACCTTCCAGTACCAGATATAACGCCTCAATGCGAAAGGAAAGCTTTACGGGAGAAGCGTGAAATTTCTGAATTTCATGAGGAACATTATTTAGCCGATCTTATGCAACCAGAGTGGATAGAACCATATATTTCATTTACGGCAGAGTGGGATACTGTAACAACAGAAACTGTTTCTTTTAACGAAACCGAAGTAGATCTACTAAAAGAACTTCCAAACAAAGAATATTTGCTGAACAATGAAGAAACGGATAAGTTACTTTTTGGTCTTGTTGATATTTTATTTGCTAGCTGTTATAATCATAGGACAACATTGGCAGAAAGTACAGTAGAAAGCAGCTGGACTATTAATAAATTAAGCTCCACCTTATGTTGGTTTGATGTATGTACAATGTTTCATGAAATATTAACATAACGAACATAATTAAATATTACTTTGCCTGACATTGCCTTATGAACATTAGTAATAATACTTTCAGGAGTTTTCAAATGCAGACGAAGTTATAAATTCTTGTTTTAGAAGATCAATATGTTACCCACTTTTTAGAAACTGGAACTTGTCCCAAAAAGTTTTGGAGGACGTGAGAAAGACTATTAAATTAGGTAAGCATAAAATTAAGCATTAATTGGAGAAGTAATTGTTCACATGTTTAATATATTTATTGTTAAACGATTAGGTAAAAAATATATTATAAAACAAGTTTGCGAGATACACAGTTTGTTTAACAATTCTTGCGAGCCACGGTATATATTAAATCAACTGTATATAAAGGATTATCTAATTTGGCTACAACAAATTAATGAATCATTAATAGAAACATTGGGCTCTCTTATTGCAAACGTAAGCACAATAGTTGTCATTCAATAATTCTTTTCAACTTTCTATTATACACGCATACCTTTTAAGGTTCAACCTTCAAAAGAAGAAATGCACCTAGACTTGATAGAGTTAGAGCACGCGGCTTATTCGGTACAAGAAGAAGATCTTATTATAGAAAATTCTGTACACGAAATTGTGGACCAAATCGATGAATTAACTGTTAATGACAATGAAAAGGATAAGTAAGTATAATGTATAAAATATATTCTATAAGCTCCTTTCTTTGAGACATAAGGTACCATCGTAAAATATTATATGTCTTTACGTTGTATGATTTTGTTTTAAAGGCCAAAGACTATATACTACATTAAAGACAAACATTCTTTAAAGTATTTGTAAGTATTTGAATAGGATTGTTTTGAATATCAATAACTTCCATTCCTTTAACAACTTAATAGTTTATTCCATAATGGATGATATAAAGTATTTGTACATATATACGTTTCTCCAATTTATGCTAATATAATACACTAACTGAAGTGCACTCGCCTTTGGTAAATCACATAAATATTGAACTGTACATTTTTTATATATATATATATATATAAATATAAATTATCTGTAGCAATAACGAATTGCCAGTACATCTGCACATTACGCATGGATGAAATGCACAACAGAGGAGATTCGAAATTTATTCTTTGTTACATAATGAACAAGCAAATCGTTTCACGCAGGTTGTCAAGCAGTTCGAGTTCAAGTGACAGCAGCGATAGTGATTCTGAGACAGATTCAGAAAGTAGCAGTTCTACTACCACCACAACAAGCAACAGCAATAGTTTAGATTCCGACGACGCGAGCGAACACGAGGAAATTAGAAATGACTCCGTTTAATCACTAATTTGTAAACGATATACTAAGTTTATTATATCGATAACGATTCATTATAAAAATCATTGTGAAAGTAACCCTTTTTGAATACCGTTTACTTACTAAATGTAAGTTAAACTTTCAATCATTCTACCTTATGTGTTCATCCCAATATCTGTACTTACATTACGTACCCAACATGTGAAATTGTTTATACGATTTAGAATATCATAAATAATATTCCATTTCGTATTTGACATTTAAAATTATTTAACTGTGTAGTTACCCTTCTAGGCTTGTGCTGTATTTTGTATATTTCATTCAGAGTAGTATTCCTATTTTAAATATCGCAAACTTATTAAAGAATATAGTATAACCATTTTAATAATTTACTATAATGCTCGATCAATTTCTGTTGCGTGAATTCATCTAGGTCATTGTTACTTTTAATGTCCGTATCTGACTCAACTGTATCGATATCATTTGGCTTTAATATATTACTTTCACTGTCAACGGTATCATCGACATCACCACCTGTATCCTCTACCTAAAAGATATTCAAACATTTATTAACTACAATTAAAGATGCTTGATCACGGGGAAATTATATCAAATAGATTTTACCGTAGCATAATCGTAATCTGTAAATTCTGTATCTTCATTTTTAATATTCAATTCCTCTTCGTCAGCAGTTCGCCAATAATCTGCAATTTCTCCGTACACTCCTGGACTTTCATTCTTACTATGCACGTAATCAGACAGTTTTTTATCATCTAATACCGTTGAATCTGATTGTTTTAATGTTATCGGCTTATCGTTGTTAACAAATAAGAGGTATAAGTTAAACTTACTATTAAAAGAAATGTCGTTTCACATGAATTATGCATATTTTACCTCTTCATTAGAATTTGTGCCCTTGCTGTAAAAATGATCGTGATAATCAGGGTTTTTGGTTTTCAGAACCAAATGCGTATATTTCTTCAACGTTCCATTTTCGTTGTGCAAATGCGGAGCGTATAATATGATACGCAGAGGCAAACTTTCGTACCTTTGTAATTTTAATTCCTGTTGTTCGACATTTTTGTCCGATTGTTTGTCATCTACGAAAACAACATTTTGTCAGAGAAAAATCAACGCTTTTTTATTCTTAACTGAAGTATATACCTTCATTTGCCTTCGTGCCTTCTAAGCTAGCATACGGTTCACCTGAACGATCTTCATGATTTGTTTCCCTATTAACAACTAAGTTTTGGACCGTGAAAAATGTGTCGTTGTTGTTCGCATTTATTTGATCGCTCGGCGGAACACGACTTTCCATTTCTTCATAATTTTCAGTTACTTCTAAAATCGATGCAGTAGATGTCTGTGTTTCTTCTGGTTCCATTACAACTTTGGAAGTTATTTCGATGCTTGTCTCGGTGGCAAACGTGTCATTATCTACTTTTACATTTTCTGTTGGTTCTGTTGAAATAGTCGACGAGCTGGCTGTTGTGATATCATAAATTGTACTTTCGTAAGTATTTACTTCGATAGGACTAATAGTGTTCCTGACATTTTCATCTTTGTTTCTTTCTGATTCGTCTAAAGGAATAGCGGTTTCTAAATCGCTAACTGTTCCTTCTGTGTAGAAATTGAGATTGTTATTTATCTCTGTTACGCCAGTATCTGTATTTTTTAGAAGGAGCTCTTCGTCATCTACTGAATTGCATATTGTTGATGAGTACTCCTGTATAGTATATAAATGAATCAACTCTTTTTACGTGTTTTTTTTTTTATGATCTGTACCTATAATTTCTATTAGCGAATTTAATGAATTTCGTATCGATATCTTCAGAAAGCTAATTAAATTGCTAGTGTTAAAATTAATAAAATTATTTAACGAAAGTATTTGTGCTTACATCGCATGGACCGCATGGATCATCCTTGTAAGTGGAAAGTAT
This sequence comes from Nomada fucata, assembly GCA_948146005.1. Lineage (NCBI taxonomy): Eukaryota > Metazoa > Arthropoda > Insecta > Hymenoptera > Apidae > Nomada > Nomada fucata. The sequence goes on along the minus strand of OX411275.1, from coordinate 5,956,884 downwards.
GGCTGCCTTAACGTAAGGAAAATATAATATACTCCAGGGTATTATTACTTGATAAGTGAATTTGCCGCAACTGCAATAATAATATTGCTTAATTCGTTAAAACATTGAAACAAAATAAGTAAGAAGATAAATAAGACTTTTATGAAAAATATAGATAACAATGTAATTCGATGTATAATTAATTTCACAATAATTAAAAATTGGATATTTCGGGTTTAACATAATTGAAAGTATCGCTTTTTAAATAACTAATTTATATAATATGTATTAATTTGAATAACTTTTGAGTTCCCCATTACCTACGACGTAAGTGACGTGAGTCTTACCTTATGCATCAAATTACTGGTCAGAAAAAAGTTAAATATCTAAGCTGATTTTTCACTAATATATTTAATAACATAATATTAAAATCAGCGAAGTGTTGCTTCTAAATAAATTATATTTATGGCGTTTTAATTAAAAAGATCCTTACCGATCTACGATTACGACTTCATCCTTCGAAGCGTGAAAATTTTCCCAGATCCCCAATTCCTGTGTATCTTGAATGTAGGTAATGCTTTTCTCATTTTCTAGAGCGTTGTTGAACAAAAATTCTCTCGCGTCCAAGAAGTTCTCAGACTCTAGCATATTTTTCGATATTTCTCTCCACGTTTTTATCTCCATGTCGTTCCCCGCACCGTCTTCCGCGAAATTTGGTGGCGGTGTTACCACGAAGAACAAGATGTTCGAAAATCCGGATTTCTCTAATCGCTTTTGGAGCAGCTCCAACCTTGTGCCCAATATTTAAAAAAAAATGTGATATTAAGAAAACTTTTAATTTCTTAAAACGTCGAAAATTTGTATTCTTCAGACGAATTGGTGGAAAAAATGCAACAGTAATTCAATTATTTGTAATCGGTTTCTTGAAGATTTTGAATAATTGTTGTGAAACATTAGTGCGGATTGACATTCTTATTTTACCTATTTTTATCAGTTTCGCCTGAAATTTTGTTTATTAACTCCATAAATTTGAACATTTACATAACTTCTATTTTATTTAAGTTATAATTCCTTTAATTTTAGTTAATTCACGAAGCACGACAACTACCTACTTTCCACAGACACTTGCGTGACGTAATACGGTACCACTGACGTTGTTACTAAAAACTTATCAGATTCACGTCACACTGTTAAATTCTGCATATTTACTTTCCACGATACAAATAAAACTATCATCGAAATATATTACAGTGGGGCATCGATTAACCGATTCCTAATTATCCAGTGTCACGAACCGACGAGCAATATCATTAATAATCGTATTGCTCAACTACAAATTTGGCGATAAAGATCCTGCCACATTTCTGAATCAAACTTTGCCCCGTTTGCAAGAAATCTCGCCCCAATGTCTCGTCTTAAAGATTTCTTTATTCAGTCTGACTGTCGCCAACATTGAACCGGTTGATCGATCTCCTACCATAATTACAATTCCGTCAACTTACATAATCATCTGCCTGTAGCTGTAATACCAGGAGGGGTCTACGAATGCGAGCACGTTCACGTGCCCCAATCGTTCCTTCTCCAGATTCGTCGGACGACATTGCTCTACGTACCCTCGAGCCTCTCGCAGTCCCTTCGATCGACGGGAATGACGAACGACATCCTCTACAAAACGGGGCGCTCTATCCATTTCATAAGCATCGTGACTCCCAGCCACCGCTACCACCACCACCACCATCGTCATTAATACAACAATTAAAAACGACATAATTCGTACAGCTTTCCCTTTCCAACGAAACCAAACGGTAGAAACGGAATCGATTTTTTGTCCCTCTTTTTGTATTTTGTATTTTTCATACACGTAGCCTCGTTACTATTTCAGGGAACGATGCACGCGGTTTTACGTACGACAAGTGACAGAGAAATTTTCTCGTATTCGTAGTGCCGGTTAATAAAATTTCGAGCGTTGCATCGATTATGTAGAGATGCGCGTTATCTGAGCCCATGAGTCGATAAACCGTACGGACGGCTACAACGAAATCACGGAGACACCGAATACTTTGTACATTTTATATCATCGCGCGATCGTCACCGGTGAATCTGTCTGCCGGCGCTATTATAGCCCCTCGCGATATAGTATTCCCGGCAGAAAAATCAATTTACGTCGCATTGATGCGATATGTATGCGGGTCACACGGAAACTGTTAGCGTTTTTCTGACCTCACATGCTGCCGCCGCGGACTACCGTTCAGCATTTCTTCTCCACGTGACATAAACATGACACCCTTCCTCGAATGCTATCATAGAACACGTTGAGGCTGGTCTGTGTAACACGTTTACCGAGAACATGACACTTTTATAGGATCAGTCTTATCTGTCGGGAAGAATGAATATGGTTTTTCGTTTAAATACCCGCACCGATTTTTCGGGATTTGCATGGTTTTGGATGGTTCTGTTGTGTGGCGAAATTACGAAAGAGCGATTTGACACCTGCATGTTGTACGAAAATATTTAATCAACTATCAATGCATTGTTCTGATTAATTATTATTGAGATCAAAGAATAGGTATTGCTATTGTTACGCAGATCTATATGACGTGGAACGAGGAAGAGATCGGTATTGGATAGGCGGTGTGTACTAGAGAACTGGGAAACATTGTAAAGTTAATATTTGAATATTATTTTGACGGTATTCAAATATTGGAGCGCAAGTATGAGAATTTGGCATGAGCTCGTTTTACGGAATAATGATAAATGCAACTTTCTCTAACAAGTGGCGATATCTCCTTTAAATTTGTTAATCGGATCTAGGTGAATCCATTTTCACGAACGAAGGAAATTCGTCAACTTGTAGATGACAGAATGCGTAATGTCAATTCATTCAGATCTGTGAAAATAAGATTGTCCCGGAATTTAATTTACGCGATACGTTGGATTGCTTGAAATCGAGAAACCGGCTGGATCGTCAGATAATGCACTCGCGGTGTTCCTATAGCTTCGTTTAGCTTCACGATCTTACTTTCAATATTTTAGTCGCTTACGAATTTGTTAACAAATCGGACATTCGTCGAGATCCAGTGGATGCGTACGAACACGTGTGTGCACAGTATAAATGGAACAGAGAGTCCCTTGTTCTCAACTTTTCAAAGCTCGGACAGCACTTGGAAGCTCGTTTACAGTATCTTACGATCCTTCACGAAGCAGTAGCAGTCGACCGCAAAGTATCGACAGTCGATCTTTCCATGTTTCACACGTGTTTTCGAATGGAGTGATTTTTATTGTTGTTACATTTAACTGTGTTTAACGTTTTATAAAATATTCGCGTCGAAGAATTAGTTATAGTCGGGCGTGAATTTTGTTTTTATGTGAATATTTTGTGATACAATAGGATACAAAAAGGAGCAAACATTAATGATATGCGCGGACGTCGACGAAAAAGTATTTGTAAGAAAATTTCAACTAAATCTGGAACAGTGTGTTAACTATATTTCATTCTTTTTTCTTTTGTTTTGCGCGAATTATGCGTCCAAAGGGTTACGGAACGTTAATCTAAGCATACGTTTAATGCAAACGGAAACATAAATTAGAAAGATGATCGGACCAATTGTGAAAATATGCGTATTAATTTGGCTAATATCTCGTCTGTTTACCACAATTGCAACGTTCAATGAAAAATCGAACGACTTGCATGTCGACTTGGACGAATTGAACGTGGAAGATAAAGCGACACGGGCGGCACTAAATTTCAAAGATAACAAAATCAAAAATCGGCGTGGTTTAATTTCAAACTTGGTGAACGTCGACGAAACGTGCAAGAAGAAAGCCGACACTTTATCGCGTCTTCTAAAAACCAACGTCGATCATTTGAGAAACCAGACCGATCAGGTAAAATTATAAATGGAAAGAAAAGTGTGTCAATAAAAATATTCATAAATCAAATAAAAGCTGAATAATAGATATTCATTTTTACGTTATTTATTATACCAAATTTATATAAACCGATTTTATATGCACATGAAATTTTTATTAGATGGAATTGGTGTTTCTGGTCGATGCTTCAGGGTCAGTCGGTTTAAAGAATTTTCAAAGTGAGTTAAATTTCGTGAAGAATCTTCTATCCGATTTTTCCGTGGAGCCTTCCGCGACTAGAATCGCTATTGTAACGTTCGGTGGAAGAAGAAACATCAGACGGAATGTGGATCAAATATCTCAGGCTGGTGATAATGATAATAAATGTTATTTGCTGAACAAACAGTTAAACAATATTAATTACACTGGTGGAGGAACGTACACGCGTGGTGCACTTTTGGAAGCGCTTGTAAGGTTCTGAAATTAATTATCCTCTTATCTAACCCCTGGCGCCTTACATAAATTACATATATTATAGACATCAAAATATACAGCGTGTAATATTGTTCTTTAAATGCATTATATTCTGGATCACTTCTTCCATGGAAGAATCTGCGTTAAATACGAATCGATTGTTGCATGGATGAAAGTTCAATAGTTTTCGGGCAGGCACTGTGCATCCCTGTTGTAATTAAGTGTCAGGGACAATTCAAAATTATAGTTTCACTTTTCAACATTTTTTTACTCATTTTGAACATTTAATTAAGAAATATTTATTAGAGGATACTGGAGAAGGGTCGACCGAACGCCAAGAAAGCAGTATTTCTTATAACCGATGGATTTAGCAACGGTGGCGATCCACGACCCGCGGCGAATCTCCTGAAAAGTGTAGGTGCAACGATATTCACGTTTGGAATAAGAACAGGAAACGTCGATGAGTTGCGTGATATAGCTAATTTGCCGGCGTACACGTACAGCTATTTTCTTGACAGCTTTGCAGAATTCGAGGCTTTTGTACGGCGAGCCTTGCATCGTGGTAAGTTCGCAAAGTTCAATTGAGATATATTAACGAGAGGGAGAATAAGTCAATATTTACAGGTCTTGTTGAAAACTTGAAAGAATATTCCTTATTCGTTAGTATTCATTTTATCATTGTGCGAATATATCGAAGGTCTTTCACTGCGAAAGAAAAAGGCAAGGCAATAATGATATTTCTCGCCACCAATGTAATTAATCATTGCAATTTCGCTCTGAGAGTAGATTTTTGCTATTATGGACTTTTTTTTAAATCTTTCGCTATATTTATTATTTAAATATAACCATCTTTTTATATTTCTTCAACTTGCACGCATAGCGGTTCCTCGATCGAACATTTTTCTTGTGCACGCTAGAAATATAAGTAAAAAATCTCGAGAAGCTGAAACGACAAATTAACTCATACCCTCGGTTAGCAGGCCCGGGAACAATGAACTCGATGTGACTCAATTATTTATTTATATGAACGAAACACAGCGTGCTTTATCTATAATACGAATCCGTCTCGTTTCCGCTGTTACAGATTTGAAAGCGGGCAAATACGTACCAGTGACGTTTCCAGATAATTGTAATCTCTTATGCAGAAATATCAGCGAAGTCGGAAATGAGCAAAATTGTTGCGATAATTCCGCGACGTGCACTTGCGGAACCGCAGCCGGCCATTACGCTTGCATTTGTCCCACAGGATATTTTGGTTCCGGTTTCAAGGGCTCTTGCAATCGTGAGTTTATTTGGGAACTAAAGGACAGAATTTCCTCGCATTCAAAATGCAGTTATCGAAACAATATTTGTCGTTCTGATAATAATATTTTTATAAAATGCTAATAAATTGTTCGAAATCTGAATAGTGGAAATTTAGGTACGCACCAATTTGTTACAAAGGCTACTAGGTGTGAATAAAAATGTCGATATTCTGTACCTTTTTATTACATCCGACTAATATTAAAAAAATGCCATTTGCTCAAATAGTAGGCATCTTTATTAGATATGAATAGTGACCTACGAATACATATTGAATGAAAATTGTTCCTAATATTTCTCTAACAATTACTTCGTTGCCAAAGTCCTTCGCACCATCGAAACACTCATTTCTTTTCGGGGCTGTTCCTCGTAAGCTTTTTAACTAGAAGTTTGCTGGGAACAAGTCAACAAAATTCACAAACGATTTACGCATTTCTATGATCTCTATTTGAAATCTTTCGATGATCTACAATAAATAAGTAATGAAGCCACTAGTTACGTTAACAATTTCTACAACATAAACTGTACAATATTTCACGCGTTTAATCCCATTCTCTTTCAGCTTGTCCGAATGGCACATACGCATCTGGCGAAATCTCCGGTGATTTTACGTCTATGTGCATATCATGCCCAGACGTGAATCATGTAACCACACAATTACCTGCTACTTCCGTCGAGCATTGTGTTTGTGCTTCCGGATTCACCACGGACGGCAATAAATGCGAAGGTAATTTTTAACATAATTTGATCATCTATTAATTAATTCTGCCACGGGTATTTATCTATTTATTGTCTATCTACCAAATAAATCCTTTGCCAGAGGCAAGGGAAGGTATACCTCCACTCAGATATACGACATCACTGAGGGGGTCAGGGTACTGTGGCCTGTAAGACCCGTATTTTTCCAAATGAAATTTCGGCTTGGACGCCAGCCATCCATACTGTCAACGTAACAAAAATATAAACGTTATAATCAGTTGTTAGTCTAGGTTTTTTTCGAAGCGTGCTCTAAATGAAAAATATTATATAATAAAACAAAAATATAATTGACTGATTGCGAGATTAAAGTCGTATTCAAAGTATAAACTCAATTGTTAAACATTAATCTGACTATAGTATTTTCATGAGTTTGATTCAATATTTTACGTACTTTTGTGCTACTGTTGAACTGGTCAATCGAATTTAACAATGGAATATCGTAAGAATTAAAATAATGAATTAATTTGGGAGATCGTAATAATCCAATTTCAATATGAAGTGACAACAACTATTGTGAATTTGAACAATTTTATAACCATACATATTCCCTGATAAGGTTTTCCTTTGACAAGAGATTCGTGAAAACTTGATTGGCAATTAAAATATTACAAATTGGCACCTCTTTACTTGTAGTTACTGGAGCTGGTAAGCAAGATCTCCCATCTTCGCCAATCAATTTCTCCGAGGCCACAGTCGCCAGCTTTTCTTTGCACAGCTTCGTCATTTCTTCCTTCAGTTTCCTAAACCGTCGATCATTAATAATTGTTCAACATCGAGAAATCGTACGATTCTAACGGATACGTTTTTAATACGTACACTTTTTCGTCCAATAACCACTCGTACTTCTGGAACCATTTCATTCTCAAACGCCTCGCCTTGTGCACCTCCTCATCTAGATTTCTGGTAATCGCAACAAAATCGTGAGCTTTCGAGGAACGTGGATCCATTATTTGTTAATTCCAGTATCCGTCGAAGATTTTCAAATAAAACGAAACCTCGTTTGCGGTGAAGTTACGAATCGTGCAATTGTAGATAGAAACATGACATTTGTATATTGAGAAAAAAAAACAGACGAATAACTGAGTTAAGTTAACAGCTGTACTTAACAATTGCGGGTATCATACGCGTACGCGTTGTTCATAACTCGTTGCCGATTTCTTGAAGGGAATACATACGGGTATGACGATTGAAAATCTAAATTTATCATTATTGATCACTTTCAGTTATAACGTGTCCGAAGTTGAAAGTTCCGGAGAACGGATATTTGGTCAAAGCTAGCGCGTGCAGCAACGTTGTGCATGCTGCATGTGGTATAAGATGCAGAATCGGCTTCTATCTCACAGGTGACAGTATTCGACTCTGCGGTAAAGATGGCAATTGGTCCGGGAACGAACCGAGATGTTTGTGTGAGTCCCTTTAAACGCTTCTATAAATTTCTGACTTACGATTACCGTCCTTCGAGTATCGATTGATTCGAATTTGTTAAGACTACCGAGTGTTCAGACAGTGCATTACTTTTCGAATAGTAAAGACCTGTCCAGCGCTTCGCATGCCAACGCACGGCCGAATGCGTTGTCAAAACGAGGAGGATCACCATTCAATTAAGATGAACACGACAGCTTATCCAATCGACAGCCGTTGTCAGTTCAAATGCGAAACAGGTTTTCAATTACGCGGGAGTAAGATTCGTAATTGCTTGCCGTTGTCGCAGTGGGATGGTCTCAAAGCCACGTGCAAAGGTAAATGGTTTTTTATGTTGTCTTGTAATATTTAGTATTTCGGCAAATTAAATTCGTAGATGGGATATATATGTATATAATATGTGGGAAGTAGTTTGTCAGTGACGCGATAAGAATCGCGTAAATCGAGGTGTACAGGGTGGGATGCAAGCTTGGACCACCGAGAATATTATTTGTACTACTGTGAACAAATATTATATACAAAAGTTGCACGTCACGATGGGGGATACAATTTGATATAAACATTTTTTGCGTGGGTGGATGTGTAGCGAAGAGTTTGAGGATCGTCTCCATTTTTTGTTCAATTGAATGTCATATTTTTCGATTTATAATCCGATAGAATTTGTTGGGGCGCGTTCTCTTCAGCGTGCATATTTATAAAGATTTCCACTGCTTTTGTAGTTATTTTCGCGTTCTATATTTGTAGCGATCAAATGTGAACCGTTGAAACGTATTGCAAACGGACAAATTGTACCTCAGCTCTGTCTGAATCCCGAGAAGGTTCCATTTGGAACGAATTGTACAATAGTGTGCAAAAGGGGTTTCGTACTCGAGGGTCCACGTACAAGATTTTGTGGCGGTCGTTCTGGAATCTGGACACAACGTCGAACCGTTAGTCGTTGTATAGGTTGTACAATATTTCATTTTCTACTTATTTCCTTTTCTAATATGAATTGGAATAGGACTCGTGTAGTAGTTATTTTTTTAATTATGTGTCCTACATATAGCATATGCACATAATGAATTCGTTAATTTCGTTTATTTATAACAGATAAAACGCCGCCTTTTATCGAATGTCCAACGGACATTACTGTGGAGAACATTCGAGGGAAAGATTTTGCTTATGTCAACTGGACAATACCAATGGTAACTGACAATGCAGACGAATTTCCCACGCTATGGAGCAAACCATACATCACCTTTCCTTGGCGAGTGAAAATTGGTACACGTACAGTAGTGTACGTAGCGCAAGATTCGTCTGGTAATAATGCGAGGTGCAAGTTTAAAGTTAAAGTTCTTGGTAAGCTTATTATTGTTCTATTATTCATTCAGGCTATTAATCGATTATTAATATTCATTATTTAATTTACTTTAAGTTGCATTCTGCGTGCTGCGAACGTATCGAGAATATATACATATATAAAAATTTGTATCTCGGTTTTTATGAAATTGTATCTCTATGATGTATTTTTGTATTTTAACACTGCAATTATAAATTAATTGTACATTACTATCATGCGACTGTTCTTTCTTTTGAATGGCATACGCATAAATAATTTTGAATCACCAATGCCCGCATTCCTCTAAGAAACATAAATACTGTCATTGTTTCAGATACAGAGACGCCAATGATCGAGAATTGTATAGATCCACCGATACTCTTTACCGACAACGGTATCGGGATAAATAATATAAGTTGGGACGAGCCTGGCTTCTACGACAATTCAAAAATACCTGTGCAAGTGACACAGAATTATCTTCCAGGGGAAAACAATTTTCCTATCGGGCTAACAGAAGTAATATACAATGCAATCGACAAGCATGATAATGTGGCATCTTGCATACTGAACATTACTGTGAAAGGTAATATTATTATTTAAAATTAATTCCATGATAATTAATTTATGAATAATTTAACACGTTATAGAACGCAAAGGTATGCTTGCTTTGTTTAACGCTATAAAACGTAACGATCCCTATTTTTCTCTTCTTCAGATGTGTGCGAGGAAATTCCGAAAGTGTTGAACGGTTACTCAAAATGTTCACCGATATCAATAAACGAAACAAACGAGTGTACTGTTACCTGCGAGGAGGGATTTGGATTCGCGACAGACCATTCGAATATTCGTGCAGCGGACGATATACTCTTATTGAAATGTAATAGGAATAATACCAGTTGGACTGAACACAATTATATTCCTGATTGTTCAGGTATAATAGTTCTAACAATTATGTTCGATGTAACTGGCATACAATACCAACATTGAGCTCTGAACAAAGCTTTGTCGCACATACACGAATGTTGCACCTGTCGTTTTGCATGCAAAATTCAAATAAGAAATCAGAATTTTACATCAATACTCAAGAAAGTGTACATTCAAATTCATTCATATTCCAACGAATATTATTTCAAAAATTATATTTTAACACCTTAAGCACGATATGTGAAATGCTTTTTAATAAAAGCGTTCGAACTGGGGAGAAATTAAATAAATTGACGTTGCTGGCATATTCGAATTCTATATTATATTTTCTTTTTATTGTAAAGAATCGACAGTTCCCAGAAGTGTGTCGCAGGAAGGAAGTATCGTATTAGAAGGAACTGGAACAAATATTTGCGATAATCAAACTACCCTCCGCGAAGTAAGTATATTGAATCCCTGTTTCCTTACAGAGTTCGATTATCGTGTACAATATTGCTTTTGTATTATTATTTAAATTAGCTGAGCGAGCATATTACTGCCGATTTAAGATCGACGTTGCTCGACATTTGTGGGAACGATATTGAATGCAATCTTATCACTTTCGATCCTGAATGCCAAGAATCTGTCGCATCGACCCACGCAGTTTACTCTAACACAATAAGACGGCGAAGAGATCCTATTTATAGTAGGGTCAGCACTGTTGATATATTTTTAAACAATATTTCGACAACAGATTTTGTTAACAAAAAATCTAAACGTGATGTTGTAACAACTGGCCATGCAGGTAGAAACAAAGGAAAGATGAAGAAGAGAAAAGAGAGGCTGGAAATAAAGTTCAAAGTTTTAGGTGAGTTAACACGTTTGCACCCGTATGTATCATGTAGACAAATTTTTGGTATAAACACTAATTTAATGTAGGAAAGATAATCGAGGAAAACGTTGAAAATCCACGAGAAGGTATTAAAAAATTGAGACAAAAGATCGTATCGATGACTCAATCTGGAAAATTGAATTTATTGAACAACAAGACGAACCAAGAAATCGCGAAGATTGCCTTGAATTTGCACCTTGTGTTTAAGAATTTTCAGGAACTGTGTGAACCAGGAAGCGTCCTGAAAAAACACACCTGCGGTGAATATAATCAAATGTATTTTTCTTCTACATACCGGAGTGTCGTTCAAATGGCTTTCTTATTAATTTCATTTGAATTTCAGTAAAATGTCCCATGGGAACTTTCTTCAATTCCACGACCAAACGATGTCAATCGTGTCCTCTCGGAGAATACGAAAGTAAAACCGGATCTTTGAATTGCAAACGTTGTCCCGAATATACTTCGACGAAAAAAGTTCACTCGAAATATTCACGAGATTGTATACGTGAGTCTCTTATAAACCGATTTCTTTATTGCTCCTTGTATTACCTCTGGTATTTAATTTCTCGAATAATTTAGTCAGTATAAATTTCTATTATACATATACTTCTTTATTTTTTCACTGTTTAACCATCGTAGGTATATATTCTGTGGCAGTGAAGCAGAATAGAGAAATTGATTTATAGAAATCTCATTCGCGTATTATTTATGCAAATATTTGTCATTGTTGTAGCATTGTGCAGGCCAGGATACTATTCTCGAAGGAAACGTTATCAAAGCACAAATTTCGCCCTCGAGCCATGCCTAACGTGCGACATTGGATTTTATCAACCAGAATACGGACAAACGCACTGTCTACTATGTCCAACCAATACTACTACAAAAAATCGAGGAACTAAAAATATAAATGAATGTTTACATTTTCACAAAATCGATCCTAATACTTGTAATACGCAATCTTGTTTAAACGGTGGACAGTGTATTCAAGAAGAGGATAGCTTCAGTTGTGAATGTTCTGAATATCATGTTGGTAGGAATCATCCTATTTATGCAATAATAATAATGATGATGATAATAATGATAATAATATAATTTATAATTAGGGTCTAAGTGCGAATCATTTCAAAATCCATGTAACTCTTCACCCTGTTTAAACGAAGGTGTATGCAATGTGCAGATTTCTACGAACAATACAATATCCTACAGTTGTACCTGCGGAAATGGATATTCTAATAACAACTGCGAGGTATAATACTTAGTTATTATTTTGCTGACCAAAGGTAACAGAAATAATTGAACGTAAATAATTAGATAACAAAATATTCAACAGCTGTACATTGACGAATGTGAATTTAATACCTGCCAAAATAATGGTGAATGTGTGAGCACAGAAAACGATTATTTTTGCGAATGCAAGCAAGGTTTCCAAGGTGATTTATTGTATATATGTATATATATATAGAAAAATATTAAATAAATCTTATGGGAGTGAACACAATTTATTTGGACCAACGAACGTACTGTCTTAGGTGAGCTTTGTGAAATTGCCGTGGATCATTGCAATCCTTCACCTTGCATGGAAGGATCTACTTGTCGCAATGTTAACGAAACCTGGAAGTGTTTCTGCAGGCCTGGTTTTCTTGGCAAATATTGCAATTTATTGCCCTGCGACTGGTTACCATGTAATGGAAATTCGTATTGTGTGAACATCGAGGAAGACAATGCAACGCGAATGAGTTATATGTAACTATAAATATGGGTAGCACGCATAACAAACATTCTATATTCTTAATGGAAATATTATGACAAATTTTTTCGCTATTAGGTGTCAATGCATAGATGGCTATACTGGAGAAAATTGTACAAAACCTGTTAATCCTTGCGAAAATCACCCATGTTTAAATAATGGAGACTGCGTGAATAATGCGTATAACACTAATTACACGTGCACGTGTCCTATTCCATTTACGGGGCGTCATTGTGAGACTGGAAAGTATAACTCTCTAATGAGTATTCCCTTACAAATATTTCTGTACTCTCAGTACAAATATCTCGATACTATAATATTTCCATTTAACTTTTTCATATCAGAATTCATACGATTATTGAATTCCATTTTCTTGTTCAGATGTTTCTCCCTTTTGCTCTACAACAAATTAACGAACGTTCGTAACGAAATTGAGAAACGATATCGAGGAACAATTTCGATAGATTTATCTTTTTAATAATAACACTGTTACTTACAGAATTGTCATCGGACTACGTGGCACATTTCACCAAATCCGGAACCACAGACTATATTAGCATGAAAGGCCCTACGAAAGATCTTTCAGAGGTAACAATGAACCTCGAATAAAATAATATATAAGCGTAAAGAATTCATTTTAACTTCACCGGAGCATTTATTAAATTTCAGCTGACCGCGTGCTTATGGCTACAGTCGAAAGACACATTTAATTATGGCACCGTGTTATCGTACGCGACAATCTATTACGATAATGCGTTCACTTTAACCGATTACAACGGGTAATAATATAGTTCACGTGAGAAAAATTACCGTCTATGTAAAGTGGATCGATCATTTGTCTCTTTATTTCGCAGACTGGTAATGTACCTCAATGGCAGGAAAATAGTAACCGATATTAAAGTAAACGATGGTCATTGGCATTTCGTATGCTTCACCTGGGAGGCAACGAATGGCACGTGGAATATATTTATCGATGGACTTTCAAGAGACAGTGGCAGCGATTTGGCAAAGGGGTCTATCGTTCAAGGTACCAAGTATTCCACTTGCAGAGACCTTTTCCAAAGAACGCAAAACGTTAGGGGCTCGCGTAAACTATTCCTACGTATCTAAATAAAGAAATCGAAGATTTATATTGAAAGAAAATATTACAAATTTTATACATTATTAACGGTGCAGAGAATTGAATATACAAGTGAATAATGAATGTATCCGTTGCTCTTTTATTATATTGAAATGAATGGAAATCGCTTCTCATGATTAGGTAATGGGACTCTTGTGATCGGACAAGAGCAAGATCGGGTTGGAGGAGGATTTTCCGAGTCAGAATCGTTTTTGGGGAAGTTAAGTTTATTGGATATTTGGAGTAGAATATTAACGGTGACAGATGTACAGCACCTGTTCAACACCTGCGAGAAATATCACGGCGACGTAATCGCATGGTCACTGCTGCAGGAACATGTTCACGGAGATGTTGCGGTAATTATTCACGTCTTACAATAGATGTTACACGATTTTATTGGCCATAATAATTTTATTATTCGTGATGTATTTGGCATTCTTAGATATTAAGTAGCCCGTTTTGTCGTGGCTGTCCTTTACCAGTTCTACCATTTAAAGGTAATATTAATGTCAGCGTGGACGCGTCGGAAATCACTTATTACTGTGACAATGGTTACGTAGTGAGATTTCACGGTAAGGAGTACCGATCTTTAAAACTGAAGTGTCTCAAGCAGGGGCAATGGGAAGGCTATTACACGCCAGTTTGCACTAGTAAGACAAAGCGTTCTATATAATAGTATTTAATCAGTTTCTTGCTAAACAAAGTTCTGCTAGTGTTCATCAATATGTTTACGTATACGTAAATACGATGCATATATGCATATAAGCTGTTTTTCATGTTTACATCGTCTTCAAGTGAAATCGTTTGGAACTGCGCCTAATAATAACTGCAATTGTATTACCAGAACTTCAGCTAGCATTGCACTGTTAAAATACGTGCGTACATAAAAATACAAAAATATTCTACAATGCTACATCGTGACCGTACTAATTATTCCGGTACTCGTCAGACTTTAAGAAAATTATACTCCAGAACAAGAATACCAATTTTCTGACAGGCACATATTAATATATTACTAAGATATTTTTATTTTCATGTCGAAGCGATCGTAGTTATTGCCATGAAAAGCTATAGTAAGAAATATGATGTAAAAATTGGTAACAGTAATACTTTCTGCTCCTCTTTCCTTGAGGAAGAAAATGCGGATTTCCTGGATATTTCCCACGAGGTCGTACACACGGTAGGTCATACTTATTTGGCGATGAAGTACATTATTCTTGTCTGACTGGTTACGAACTTCGTGGAAATCCTCGCAGAATATGTAACGCTGATGGAAAATGGAGCGGACTGCCTCCAATTTGTATAGGTGAAGATACTTAAACTTTCATAATGGTATTCATTTTTCTTAATTAGTTAAAGCAATTCATTTACTTAATGATTTCGATTTTTCCAACCCGCTCACGTTAGGTAAAACGTGCAAGAATTTGTTAGCTCCAGAACACGGAGACATCGACTACGTAATAGAAGAATACGAAAGGGATGATCTGTCCATTCTACAGGTCTGGTTCGTTTGGAGCTATGATGAATTAAACGAATAGAAGATTGTCATTAAATGTAATTTCAGGTGGGACAACAAATCGAATTTAAATGCGATCCAGGATTTCGTTTGGCAGGGGAAAAGTTTTTAACATGCTTGGAATCTGGTGTGTGGGACAATGAAAGACCCACGTGTATGTCTTACGGATGTTCATCTCCAAAGGAGTATGTATCGTTAACAAATAAACAAAAGGGTGATTACAATTTCATAGAAAATAAATATGTTATTTAACGTCTACGTAGAATCAAGCACGGGTATATAATTTCTGCGACGTCGAACAATTTGCACAATGCTTCCGTCACGAAACTTGACCTACAAACAACTAATGAGACGTTCGAAAAGTCTTATTATTTTAATGATATCGTCGGTTATTCTTGCAAACCAGGATATAAGTTTGAAGGTAATCATAATTCGATGAGCGAATTTACGCTTCAATGCATCGAGAATGGTACTTGGTCTGGATTTGTTCCTGATTGTGTACTCTTGAAATGTCCTTGGCTCGCTGGCGTAAGAAATGGGAAAATACTGTTTAAAACGCGAGAGAACGATACCATCGAACTTTTTAATATAAAAGCAGCTTCGAATGGCACTAATGTAGTAATTAGGACGGAAGAAAGTGATTTTAACGGGAGCCAAATTTTGGAGGACCAATTTGTAGTTGGTTCTGAAATTATAATAAAGTGCGATATGGGATACAAATTAATCGGGGATGGTGTTCGAATTTGTACGAACAGTGAAGAGTGGTCATCTACGTTGTCCTCTTGTGAACCTCAAGAATGTCCAATTTCGAGTCATCCATTTTTCCAAGTTCTTAAGAACGAATCACATTCAGATGATTATGCTAGTACTTGGGAAAACCCTCAGTTCAATGGATCTTATAGAAATTTGGAATATTTCATAGAAGGATATGATTATATGAAAAAGATAGTTCTTTCCTGTAAGAACAATGGAGAAATCGTATTGAACACTGAACAGGTGCGCGACACTCTTTCTAACTTAACTTGGTTTTGTAATGAACGCGGTGAATGGGAGATGCACGAATTACAATTAAATCAAACGATTGTTGAATCAATGTTCAATAATGGAATAGACAATATTTGCCAAGAATTGATGTGTACCCCGATCGCAGTAAGTAATTCATACAGTGTTACCTTTAAATACAGGTACATATATGGTTTTACCGAAAGAGATTTATAACGAGTTACTATTTAGGTTCCACGATACGGCTACATAGTAGACAAAAGTTATTCACGAACTATTAATAGTAGTATCACACTTAAATGTCAAGAAGGGTATGTTCTCGAGGGCAGGGAGAGATCTATTTGTTTTCCAAACAATACTTGGTCCGAGTCTCCTTATTGTAAACGTAAGTTCTCGACCTAACTAGCCCTTTAAAAAATTAACAAACAAAATTTGTTAATCTATTGCAGCTATATCTTGTGGAAAGCCACCTAAAGTCGTAAATTCAATGATAAAAGGCATCAATATTGAACAACTAAATTTTACATTTGGTAATACAATAACTTATGAATGTATACCTGGATACTTAATGTTTGGACAACCGAATGCAAGATGCCTTGCAAACGGTAAATGGTCTAGAACACATAGTAGATGTTCAAGTAAGTATATAACAGTGCTACATACCCCACAGTATTATATAATCCTCTATTAAATTAACATTTTTAGAGCTTTCATGTAATAAACCGAAACTTTCACCTGGAGCTACAATACGTGGTCGCTCATACCTGTATCAAGATCAATTGGTCTATGTGTGTCCCGGTAGCAAAAAGCAAGGACTGATTACATGTAAGGCTGATGGACATTGGAGCAATCCGCCGAATTGCACGAATAATTAATGCAATAAGTTATTACAACTGCCCCAATTATACATATAACTTCCAAATAAAATATAACAGCAAATTTATTTCACATTTTTTGTTTTATTAAATTTCACCATTATTAAATCCTTTAGATTTTATCATTCCGTTTTACACTACATAATTTGGTTCCATAAAATAATATTATTTTATAGGTGACAATGTTTTTCTAACAGCGAACTTGAATGTTGTGTTTAAAATATTCTACAACAATTTTATTTCTTCCGAATAAAAAAACCGAACTCTGACGAATTATTATTATTGAATTTTTAATACTGAACATTTAAAAGACTCCTATTTTTATGATATAAAATAAAAGGGTACAAACTTTTTCCTGACGTGAACAGATTAATCGATTATTATAATTTATCAAACGTGTTATGGAAGAGTATATTGTATAAATTAGATGTAAATTTGATGTGTTCAAGAAAGAACAAGAAACAATAAATACATATAATAACAACACATTGTTAATGATTCATCACAAATACATATATGTACATATAGTACACAGCATCTTGGTATAAATAGGATTCATATATGTATAAACGCACTGTATCAGAATAGTTGCGGAAGAGCAATGAAAGATAAAAACATGAAAATAATTTGTTGTATGGAAAATTTTTCGTTATTTATATTTTGTCTAACACTGATACGTTAAAAACAGAGCACCTTTCGTGATATTTCATTCTCTTAGCATGGCTACGCTAAAAGGAATAATCCTTTTGTAACAAATTTTCATTGCTCGATATTCCTAAATCCTTAGAATCGTGTCTAAGATATTGCTTAATTAATATAACTTAAAGTACAATTAAATATTACTTTTAGAAATTTAAATGCGTATAGTGGCTTTTAGAAGTTTCAGAAAATCAATTTTACAGAATGATCCATAGAATGAACAGACTCATAAATACTTTCAATCATACAATCATTTTGTAAAAAAAGAAAAGGAAAAGAGACTATCCAAAAGCTTTGCCATACTAACACAATAATTTACCTACATCGTTGAACACTTTTCAGAGTTCTGATTTTGTACTATGAGAATATTTAGGTTTCAGTTCTTCAATTCGTTTAATAAAATCTGTCTTTTCTATGCAACCCTCACATGTTTCATCCCAATCGTTCAAGATCTTCCTCAAATCGCGTACTTTGAGTTTCTTCAGATCCACAGTGTTAATATCAATTTGTTTCTCTGAAATTAAACACGAATATTATACTTCAAAGAGAAACATAACTAAAGCCTCTGTAGATATCTCAAAAGTTAATGAAAATATACATACCGTATCTCAATTCACATATTTGAGCGTCCATCTTTTTCAATTTCTCACATATTTTAGAGGCAGGCATAGACCAAGATAAGGGTTTGCTTATTTCGCCTAATATGCCTGTTGCAGACTCTTCCAAACCACCTAAATAATAACACTAAACAAAAACACATATACATTAAATAAAAATTGTAGATTATCCTCTACCCTATTTATATTAATTTAACATTGAAAATACTTACAAATCTATTTTCCTTAGATTTAGTATTTTTACAAAATTTTTTAAATGCTATTTCTATTTCCTTTGTATCTTTTATCTCATCTTCGCTTAATGTCTTGGCAAATTTTTCTATGGTGGCTATGCATACTGAAATATAAATACAATCAAATTAGATAGGATTCAGAAAGTTGAATAAAAATGTATAAGAAATAAGAAATATCAATAGAAGGGTTCATTTACCTTCACAGTCATCACTTTTCAAAGCCACGACAGCACATGCCAATCCAATAATTATAGAAAGAATTAATAACCCGGAATTCTTCATTGTGTACGTATGTTCTGAAAAAATCCAATAATTTTGTATTTGTATAAAAATATAAATATCTTTATTAAAAAAGCATTAATAATAGAACGATTTTATATTATGTAATTTATCAGAATACAAAATTTACAAAGCTTACTGCAAGTACTGCTAGAAAAATGTAAATTACTGGATAAAAACTATTTGACTTTTCGTGAAATAAAATGCAAGTAAACCATTCACAATGCTATCTTGACTCATTAAACTGCTGATAAATATTGGAAGTTATTCCTGTTAAACATGAAATCGTTGTTTAAACTGCACAAGCAGCATCAAATACTCATTATTATCACATGGAAATGACGAAGTAAAATCAAATTCCTAAATGAAAGAATAATAGAAATTGTTGATAAAAGAGTGATTATATTTATTATGTTTGCGAGGTTAACACGAATAACGGTGTTGCAACTTACAATACTACTGCGCCGACAATATAATTTATGTATCCGATAGAAAATATTCTTATCAAGTCGTAACAGAATCGCGCTAAAACTTTTAATTCATGCACTTGTTAATTCAATGAATTTCTTAATTTAACTACATCGGTTTAATTCCACGCTCCGCTTTATACACGTTGGATTCTGTCAAAAGCCCGGAATTCCCAGCTGGCGCAACGTGATTGGTCCTAACATTCTGTGACTCACGTTTCACATAGTCTTTTGTGATTGGTTGATGTGTATTTTGTAAAAAAAAATGAAGAAGAGGATTGACCGAAGGATGTACAATACATATGTAAATGCGCGCGCATGCAGGCTGAATGTAAGGAAAACACGTGTATCCGTGGCAATATGGCGCCGCGCAGAGAGTTTCGTTCTAACCTCAATTCTTTAAAAGTATCAAAGAAAAGTAGCAAGAATTGGTACGAAAGTTACTTAGAATGGGGAAAAATTACTTCCCTGTTCACAGATCCAAGAAAATTACTCATGCTTGGAAGATATTTCATTGTTTTGGAAGTCATCCTAAATATATTGGTTATCGAAAGGGTACCGTATACGGAAATCGACTGGAAAGCATACATGCAAGAAGTGGGAGGCTTTTTAAATGGAACGCTGGATTATTCAAAATTGAAGGGTGACACTGGGCCTTTGGTGTATCCCGCAGGATTTGTTTATATATATTCTATATTGCACATCGTCACGGGACATGGAGCCAAGATAAAAATAGCACAATACCTCTTTGCGGTTCTTTATATAGCACTGCTTATATTGGTTTTTCGCATTTACGCAAAGACTAAGAAAGTTCCCCCCTATGTTTTAATTATTATGTGTTGTACATCTTATAGAGTTCATTCTATATTTACTTTAAGATTATTTAATGATCCTGTTGCAATGGTTTTGCTGTTCGCAAGCCTTAATGCATTCTTGGATGACAAATGGTATTTAGGAAGTATTCTCTACAGTTTGGCTGTTTCTGTAAAAATGAATATTTTGTTATTCGCGCCGGCGCTTCTTGTAGCTTATACGTGTAATTTAGGAGTCATCAGAACAACGATACATTTATTCATTTGCGCCTTAATCCAATTGATACTAGGCCTTCCGTTTCTACTTGAAAATCCAATCGCTTATATAAAAGGTGCTTTCGATTTTGGGAGAGTTTTTGAATTCAAATGGACTGTAAATTGGAGATTTCTGCCAGAGGATGTTTTCATTCATCCATATTTTCATCTATCGTTGTTAGCATTACATATATTGATCCTATTATACTGCGCACAGAACTGGATAAAATATATGAAGGCGTATGCAAAATTAAAATATGTGGAAAAAAATTTGCAGCCTCAGTTAAGGAAGAAAGAAAAAGTAGATATGTCCACAATGAGCCAATTATTTATCTTACCAATATTTGCTGCAAATTTTATTGGTATGACATTCAGTAGATCGTTGCATTATCAATTTTATATATGGTATTATCATACGTTGCCTTACATCGCATGGTGCACAGATTATAAGACTGTATTAAAGTTAACTATTTTAGGCGTTATGGAATTATGTTGGAATACTTATCCAAGCACTATTTTTAGTAGCATTTCATTACATATATGTCATTTAATATTGTTATATGGTCTTATAAAAGATAAGCCTAACACTGTAAAAGAGAAATAAAAATATTTGTATAATATCAAAGTCTTGTCTTCCTTTTTCCCTTTCCTATAAGATTAAACAAACATTATTTATGTTTTTAAGTGCTTGTATTGTTTTATTGATCGAATATTGTAACTATACTCCCTGGGTTTGAACAAAATAAATTGTTCCATAGAAAATATATGCATATATGTATTATAATCAGTAATGTAAAGCTGACACATGCGAACAGTTAAATCACCGCAATTATTATTTTTCTCGATTAACGATTGTCGGAGTAGATATGTATTAGAAAAATTAAAATAATTGTTACTGAAATATTTATTTCTACATGTATACACAATTAAATTTGAAATAAAAATAATATTCCTCGTACAGAGACGGCATTGTTTTATATTTGAACCTGCTAACGAAACGCGTTGATTTTGTCCAATAGAATGTTCCCATTTTGACAGAACAGATAAGACACGTGGTGGCGTGGTTCTTCGGAAGTACCATACAGTGTACTATTCCATAATAAATAATGATATTTTTGACGGCTTTTGTACAATAAATTTATTTAAAATGTTTAGTGAAATGCAAATAGATTTATATAGATATATTGTATAAAATGATTACTTAACCTATCATAAAAACAGGTTCAAAAATAAACATAAACCAAATTAAATGTTTATTTAAGCGCTTATAAATTACGATATGAGTCGCGAAGGTATCTTTCATATCTTTATATTTAATTGTTTCGTTCGCCCGTGACATAAATGTAAAATGATATTATTGAAAATAATTGTACAAAATTACATTATAGAGCAATGTGAAGATTTGTTTCCTACAACCGCTGTTACCAATGAAGAATCCACTGTATATAAATTTCCGTTTGTTGGGCTTGATGATAAACCTTATGCTACAAAATGTCTCCTGTGCGATGTAAAATTTATGCTTCCTGAAAATGAAAAAGATCTTTTAACTCATTTATTTAAAGTACACCGATTAGTAATAGGAGATGTATGGAATATTGCTAGTTTAAAAAGGTTCGATCTCTTTTGTATTAATTGAACAAAGACATCTTCCTTGTACATTTGTTTAGAAATATATTATTTATAATGTTTCGAGGTACTTTTAGCTATGTACATTATTGGGGAGTTAAATTTAAAGATGAGCCATTATCTAAATTTTGCTCAACCATGTTAATGGATTGTACTCCTGATGGGGAACCGAGCAAAAATGAAATATATTTTTTACTTTCTGATTGTATCACTGAAGATAAAACATTACGAGATGAAATACATCGAGCAAAATTGGTATTTACAATAAATATATGTTTTACACAAAATTGTCATGGAGCATATTGTACTAACATATTTATTTTAATCTTTCTAGGAATTGGTTTTATCAGAGCAAGCAAGAGAAAGGGCTGATACCAACTTCAAGCGTGGCTGTATCTTTTGCCGAATGGAATTCTCAGGTTTACGCATTGCATACATAAAGCATTTAGCTCAAAAACATAATTTATATCTTGGTAAACCCGATAATTTGGTATACATAGATGAATTTTTAGATAAGATTCAAACCACTATTGAAAAGTATGTTATATAAATATATTTAAATTAAACATATATTACTTTACAATTAATGCAATATTTGTCTTCAGTTTAGTATGCATATATTGTGAGAAGTTGTTTAAAGATCGCACAGCATTGAAGGAGCATATGCGCAAAAAATTGCACAAAAGAATAAACCCTAATAATAAGGAATATGACAAATATTATATAAACAATTATTTAGAGCCTGGAAGGACGTGGAAACATAAACAGGTATTTTATTATATAAACCTAGTAATAATAAATTTAGCTGTTAATGTATGTATGAAATATTACTTATGTACAGAATATTTTTAAACTTTTAGAGTAATTGCAATGAGATGGATGAAGTAGGAGATCAAAGCAGTAGCAATGAGGATGAAGATACATGGTCTGACTGGAATGATGAAGGCATTGCTATATCGTGTTTGTTTTGCAATTACACTGATAAACACTTTCACATTATTCTTATGCATATGAAAAGAGATCATGATTTTGATTTCCAAATTGCATTGAAAGACTTAACATTTTATCACAAAGTGAGAGCAAAATATTATATAGATATATATTCGCGGGAATAAAGTAATGATATGTATATTATTAAATAGTAATTTTGAAACAGGTAAAAGTGGTAAATTATGTAAGAAGACAAATTCATTTATCGTATTGTCCTTTTTGCGAAACGAAAGTTGATAACGTTCTGGAACATATGAGGAGAGAAAATCATTTTAAAATACCCTCACAGAAAATATGGGATCAGCCAGAGTTAGTATTTTATGTACTATGAAATTTGAATACATATATTGAAGTAATTGAAGTTTATATATTAGTAAATAAAACATTTCAGATTTTATTTTCCGATGTGTGAAAATGACTCTTTCCTATATAATTTGGACTTGAGTAGCAGTGACGAGGAAAGTGACGTTGAGACAGCTACAGAGGCAATGTATGAAACTTGTAAATAACGAACAATTTTCTAGATATAAGAGGATCTTACATGTCTATTTATCTGCTTTCAGGATGAATTTGTGAATATTGTTATAAACGGAAAAAAAGACAGTGTCTCCAATTAATGAAGATTTATTGAAATTTTCGCAGTAGTATATTGTTATAGTCGTTTTTGCATTATATAATTTTATAACATTATGGAGTTTGTTTTCCATACAGAACATATATTTAAGATAAATAACAGAATAACATATATTAATGCACAATGTTGTATGCTTCGTATAAACATAAGTATAACGAAAATTATGAGTACACCATGGATACTTCATATATCAAGTGTTTTTCATGTTACAGATGTGAATATAGTTATAACATTATAATTCTTATAGTTTTATTTACTTTTATACAAGTTATATGCAGATTACTGTCCAAATAATTTCTTCAGAGATATTTAAAATTAATATGTACAGTAATGGAAAATAAAGTTGATAAGAATTTATTCAAGAAATATTTTTCAAGCATTCTTAAAGATACTTGTGTCAGAATTAAAATAGTAGGTGTTATAAATACGATTGCTTTTCAAAAAGCACGGATATGTGCAAAAATACTATCGCAACATCTACCATTCAAATATTCACAACCACAAATTATAGAAATGTTCCAAATGGACTGGTACGAATATATTTGTAAAATGAGAAGGGTAATATATTGTCATTAATGTATTTATTAAAATATAATAATATATACTGATTATAACTTATATACTTGCAGGAAGTAGGAGGTAATATTTGGTCATTAACGCGAAGTGTTGCTGTTTTTGTAAATGGTGAATTTCTTGGCAGCGATATTGAATTTTTTCGTTATGTAAGCCAAAGTTACATCTTCACCTTACCCTTTGGAGCAGGATATTATGAGAAGCTTGCTATGGAAAAGTCTAAACAATTTATGGAAAAATCTAAAGTAAATTAACGTCTGCAGTATACGAATTATTTCGTTCATATCCTCAATATAATAATTAATCATTTTAGAGAAAGTATGTTTATTTCACACTTTGGATAGATGATACCACTACTGGTTCATTCGTATTTATGGTAGGCATTTATATATGTTTTGATTTTATGGACAATATTACAAAATGTTTTTATTAAATATTATACTAATTTAGTTGTATTCAGATTTGCTACCTGAAACTTGCCAACATTTCTTAAACCTTTGTACTGGATATGATGAAGAGAAGCAATGTTGTACAGAATCGTACTATCTAAATACACGAGTACATCGAATAGTACAAAATGGATGGATTCAATGCGGTGGTAATGTTACAAGATTATTCTTTGATTTCTTCAAACACTTTACAACGTATTTGAATCACATCTGGTTTTATTGTATGTATGTTTTATTCTCTGTAGGTATGGAACTATCAGAAATCCATGGGAATGGGGCAGATAATGCTCCATTAATGCCTGATGAATCTTATTGCATTCCGCATGATCGTCGCGGAGTCCTTTCAATGGTTAATAATGGAAAACATTCTAATCAATCACAATTCTTTATATGCTTGAAACCAAATCCTTGGATGAATCAGTTTTATGTTGCTTTCGGGTGAGTGCAACAAAATTGATTTTGAACGGGTTTCTATACGATTGAAAGGAATTACTGATTATAATGGAAGAATATGTACATATTCTTTATATATTTTGTTAACAAAATATGGAGTCCCACTTAAAACTTAAAAATTTGCACTTGATGTTTATTGGGCATTTCAGATACATGATACAACAGGATACGTGCCCTCTAATATGCCAGACCTTGTGTCTGAATAATTTTGTCATATCATTTATATTTCTCAATATATTTGACTATTCTCACTTAAACCAACACACTCTATGTTAATTCTGTAATTTTTACAAAGGCAACTCATAGATGGTGCTAAAACTTTAGAGATCTTAGAAAAAATGCCAACATACTATGAACACCCTACTAAACAAATAGTCATTTCACATTGCGAAGAATATCTGCTTGGAGGTGAAATTATGATGGAAACAGAATCAAAAGTCTTTCTTGTCAGTATAATCAATAATAAGATTAATTATAGTTTAAATTCAATTCCGATATGCTCTATCATAGCCAGATTTATATGTATATAAATATAATTTTTACTTCAGAAACATCAACCACCAGTTAGCATGGAGGTAGAGGCTGTAGCATCATCTGATACTACATTTGATTTTTACTCTATCACACCGTGGCTTGATAATGTTGTAGATGAAATAGACGTTCGCGATACAGCATCGATTTTGATGGCTGAACGTTTTTTAAATGGTCTTTATTGCTTTACGAGTGATTATGAACCTGGTATTTACAGCTAACATGAAATGATCAACTTCGGTCTCATCATTCATACCTTTTGATTCATTTTAAATTAAGTTAAGATACATTTTTGTAGACATGGATATGCGTGTGTATGAAAAAGTTAACATAGTTAGTGCTCAAAAATATGATACAACTGCTAAGCTTCGTAATTTGCTACTGAATTTCCAACCAGATACAATGACTGATCGAGAGAAAATGTCATTTATTTCAGAAATTTCTAAAATTATTTTAGCTTATATGTTCTACAACGAATTCAATGAAGTAAGTTAACGTTCATAAGTAACATATTTAAGTTCTTATTATGTGTTATACTTTATACAGTTTTGCTTAAGACACATTTCGCTGGATACGTTTGCAACAATAAATAAAATATTAGAAATCGCACATGAGATATCATTAAAAGTTATTGAAAAGATTTCCCACCAATGCGGCACTTCAAAAATTGCCAAGTATGTGATTTAATTTTTGATTAAGGAGAGACAATTGTAATATCCGATTATATTGAAGTACATTTCTATATTTTATAATTGCAGGATGTTTGAAGCCAAACACGCCAATCAAATATTAGTCTCAGACGGTTGTATGTTATTATTAGAAGATATATTAAATAAAGCCATATTGTGTTTAATGAAAACTCTTGAAACAGAACAATGAATCTTTAAATTAATTAGATGCCTATAATCAATCAAAAATGTAAAAAAAATTGTATTAAACTTTAATACATAAAAATATTTTTTATTCTTTGCGGAAATTTCTACATTCACACATTCTGCCTATATTACATAACTTACAATATAATGCTGCGCAGTATTTAAATTTTATGCAAAAGGAGCATAGTTTAAACAATTAGTGTTTTGTTAAACAATGTATTACACAAATATAAAATATTACTGATTAATTTTAGTAAAAAGTCGTTTTCCACGACCTTTAGACAGAGGCTTTTTATTATTCGTGTTCGATTTACTTTCAGCCGCGGAACATTTATCATGCAGGGCACTGTATAACATTTGTGCCTCAGTTTTATTCCCAAACATTTCCGCAAGTTCCTCCTAGACACAAAAACCATTAATGTGCATTATACATACAATGAAACAGTTTGAAAGTTATAATAAAATTTAACTTGTAGTAGTACATACTACGGTAAGTTTATCAAGATGATCCAACGATTGTCCTTTAGTTAATATCGCTTTCAAATTTTTTGTGGAAACCCCAGGTAATTTGGCAACAAAATCTTGAATGTGGGGATTAAATTGTTGTACTGTCACCTCTTCACTATTTTCAAGCCCAATTTGGGCAGCCACAGATGCATTCGGTTGATTTCTCCCATGCTATAAATTGTTAGCGCAAACAAATGAATTGAGCTGAATAAATTCAACGAGACACGTACGGATTACCATTTTTTTGTTAGATTACGCATCCGAATTCGTATTCATAGACGTCAAATATTGTATTACTTCACATGCAAGATTGTTGAACTGGCTATAATTGCCCGTTCAAATCATTTATTACCGATATCAATAACTAATTATCGATTAATAATTAACTTTTGTCATATTTGTACCTTTAATTCCTCAAATAACTGCGCCGTTGCATGAGGCCCAGAGGACCATATAAGCTTTAGACGAGGAAAATGCATAGTCAAAAGTTGAAGTTTTGAAGTGATCAACATATTTTGTACATCTTTGCTAGCGTAATAGTATCCCTAAAATTATATAATTTATCTTTTTGGTGTATTGAACAATTTGAATTATTACACTTTATGCTACGCGAAAATGCACATACTTGGAAACAAAATGGTTTATTTGGATCAAATTCTATCAGCAGCATCGGTTTACTGTAATGCCTTAACATTGCAACAGCTTGGTTATACAATCTTCCACTATTCAAAGAACCAATTAAATCTGATATACTTTTCCTTTCGACGCAGATGTCGGGCGATAAAATATAATCGCCGACCTATAAACGAAAATTAAAATAATTTTAATTGCGCTGCATTTTTGATTTTCTAAATTAAATTTTTCATACCTGTAACGTTACAGGTTCAATTCTCATGCCACGCGTATAAAGTATAGCAGGCAGTTCGCATCTGAATTCTCTCATATCAACTATAACGGATTCAGGTTCTTCGGACGATGCTGGTATACCACCTACACGACTACTTATCTCCTCATTTGCATCTCTTTGCATTCTAAGTGCTGGGCAATCATCAGTTTTCCCATCTTGTTCATGAGGAATAACCATTGTCTGAAATGAGAAGAACAACGTATTATAACTGGGTACAGACACGAAAATTCATTAAAAATATAGTAGCATACAGTTTTAGCAGTAATCAATGTATGAAACGCTTCTTTCTCCCGCCTCAAAGACGTCAGATATTCTTGTTCTTCCACGGAACCTCCATATATCAAGAAGTAAACATGTAAATTTATCGATGGGTTGTTGTTCTGATATATCTACATAAAAGGTATATGTATTTAAGAACAATAGGTGTATTTCATTAATACACTGACAATGAGGAGTTCATTTTAATTCACATACTTCAATTTGCCGTACTGCAGCAATATCCGCTACGTACATTATTATATTATTCGGCATGTTCTCCTTTAAACAACGTTCAAATGCCATTGGATCCCCGTACCTTTTCAAGGATTGTATTAAAATAACAGGCGTGTCTGTATTTATGTTTGTTAAATCCAGTTCTGCCATCTTGATAAAAAATGTATTGTTCTATTAATTTTAAATTTGTTAATTATATGACAGAATAGAACAAAATGTAGCTTTACTTGTGAGCAATCCTCAAATATTGTTTCATGCTTGTCTGCCTCGTCATCAGGCGAACCAGACTGACATCCTTCTTTAATTTTTTGAGTTAACATCAATATGTAACTATCCTGTTCTTCATTGCTATCGTCATCTATATTTTCTGCAGATGTCGACTCTTTTTCTGTACCTCTTTCACTGCTATGGTATATGAAGTACAATAGTAACAAGTAATGTTTTTTAAATATACATATTCGTTTCGGCGTAGAGAAATTTTATATTAACAATTATATACCTCGCTATTTGTATTTCTTTATGATTAAGTTTCTTCATTGCTTCATAAAGTAAATATTCATCGGGACACATTGTTAAATAATTCCTTATTTGATAACAAATATTACGATCGTGTACCAAAATAAGAATTTTTTCAACATGTCTAATATTTCTCTTTTTATTACTATTCTGAATTTCAAGTAATATTTCTGTTAAAGCAGCCCATTTTGGATTAGCCTCAGGTTTTAATTCTGCAAAGAGGACGAAACGTATAGGTATCATTAAATGGCATATTCGTATAATACAAACTTGTGTAAACAAACTTACCATTTTTCTCATTGTAAACTCTGCTCTTTGCATTTTTAAATAAACTATCTACGGAATCTAACATTAACCAACCACTGTTCTTCACGGCATATTCCATTGTACGTAGGCGATTTAGCATTGCATAAAATGATACACTATCTTTATGTGTTAAACACCTAAATTATATTTTTGCATAATCGTCTATAGAAACTTTTGTTAATTTCATTTACTGTTAATCTTTTGTGATACTCACGCCAGAAGGGAACGTAATACTTTCAAATCGGATAATAATTGCTTTGAAGTAGAACTAAGTTGATGCCAAATAGGATCTAATTGTGATTGTAACTGTTTATGATATTTTTTTGCTATTGCATTTTCAACAGTTAAATCGTCCAAATCCAACTGTAAGTGTAAAAATATGCACGATTTCGATTGTTTTCCTTGATTTCCTCCTCTCTCCAATAAAATACTATACTTACAAATTTATTAAGTCGTTTAAGTTCTTTTATAACATAATTCATTATATCAAGTAAGTCCGTTTGAATGTTCAACATTTTTCGCGTAACTTTTACATGTAGTTCAATAACATGAGGCTGAATAAAATGATTTAATGTAATTCTTCATAGTAAAATTGATGATACGTTGTAAGTTGACAAATTATGTCACATAATTACCTTATGCTCGCTTAAATTATTATTTACAAGTGAATGAAAGCGTGGCCATAAATACAATCTTTTAAGAAATAAAGCTTTCATTACTTTTTCTACTTGCATAAACCCAACAGTGAATGCCAATGCTGAATTTGTAAAAGCTTTAATAAAACCAGTCTGCAAAAATTGTCGAAATTAATAGAAATAGTACTTTCTGACAATTCACTACCATCGTTTTATTTATACTTACCTTATTGTTTTGTCTGTATAAACGAAGCGCAAATGCTTCTTGATATGCATGTAAAATATTATGTGCTCTATATACAAGGATTCCAGTAACTAAATTCAGTGGAATCCTTTTTTTTAATAAATCTACTACAAGAATTGGGCCTGACATAAACAATACTCCTCCCTCCAAATACATTACCGCCCTATAATTATTTACGATATGTTAAAATAAAACCATTGCAACAAAGTTTTACTCGAAAGAGAAATAGTTATAGTGTGAACCTTTCATCGGCAGAACATTCAAAGGTGACAATACGAGGTAAAAGTGGTAATTTCCATTCTTTTAATAAGTCCATGAAATATTCCACATCATAGTTTGTGGTTCCTAGAACTATAACTAAATTTCCTGGATCCAAGTATGCTCTTAGCATATTGCCAAATACCGTTTCTAAACCAAGGCCCCTAAAATAATATAATATTGCGAGGATAAGAAAATAAATATATAATACACAAATAGGTAAAATTAGACTTACTTGGCAGTAATGACTAATCCATCATCGTGGAGTACCTCCAAAAACATGTGAGTTTCGTAGTCCAACATGATTAATTAAAAATAATTATGCGCTATATTATAATACACATCAAAACAAGATTTGAAAGATTAAGTTTAACAGATACCACACGATCATCATTGGAATTGATGATCTTTCCTCCTGATGAAAAAAAACCACATTTACCTACACATAACTATTACGCAACAATCATTAGTAAATTTAACCTATTTTAAAACATACTTCATAGTTATAAATGTGAGATTTTCTCTCGTAAGATAGATTCTCTGTATCTGACGTTTCATACACTAGAAGAATGTATTTACTGTTCTCATGCGATGGATGTCCATAAACTCCTACACCAACTGGCCTTTTAAACCTAGAATAAAATATGTACATTAATACATACATATTTGTCTCATTTTAATTAAAATTGTATTTTGGTATACCTTTCAGGAATAAGAACAATATCATCTCCGTATGTAGCAGATTTAAGACAATATTGATCTAGTTCATAAGTTGGTTTTTTTGTTAATTGTGAAACATATAAATCTGCATCTCCGAACCTATGAAATATAATAATAATAGCTTAGACTGCTATCATTTAGATATAATACAATCGTTATTAGTATAATTTTACTTACTCTGTTAATAATACGACTTTAATAAAACCAGTGTATATTAAACTATAATATTTGTACGAACCAGCAGTAACTTCATCTGTTATGCAATTTAATAATGTGTCTTTATATGCCAGCGCATAGGATATCTGTTAGAAGAATATTCTTTTACTAATTTAATAACATATTGGAAATTCGACATTTCGATTTCATTTAAATATATGAAAATATTTCTTACAGAAATGATCAAAATGAATATATTCTTCATAATACAATGTGTTTCATCATGATTGACATGCAAAATTCACGGAAATTCACTGTGGAAAACGTAAAATATCGTTCCATTAACCTTTCTCATACGAGATTTCTCACGTAACGTTAAAGGATAATACTTAGTGAAGCTACTGTTGACATACCTTGATTTCAAAATCTTAGATTTTATAACCTTGTGTAATGTCCAATGAGTTTGTATTCAGAAACATGTAATGCTGTCACACTACAGTAGTTTACTATCCCAGTCTCTTCTGGTATCATATGTATCCCTTGATTTCGAAAAGGTTAACTTGCATCGATGTAAGTCAGGATTGTCATTAATTTTTCTATCGAAGTAACATTGTGCAAATTTCTGCACATAAATTGTAGAAATTCGTATGGAATGAACGAAAAAGAAATTATACGTGGTACTAATATTGCTTAAAAATTTGTTTTTAATTTTAATGTCATACAATCGCAATAATTGCATTGGACTTTCTAGATGTCGCCAGCAATATATTCGTTTATATCCAAATGCCCATGCAATATCATGTATGCATGTATAATTTAAATTGCATAGCTGCGCGTGACAGTGCTCCTCGCTGACAATGCCAACCCAACGGTTGGTGATGCGAAGCAACGATATGTATTATTATTGCGGTTCAATTCTCAAACGAAATGTTAAATTGTTTATAAAAAATAAACGGCGCATGCAGCGTTTGTCTTTCTGTAGATCGTCTGTAGGCATGTAGCGGCATCCTTTACCTTCATTTTAGGCACCCGTTCAGTAATGTAAGGCATCCAGAAGGCGAGAGAATAGCAGTGACACGGAGTGCATTTCTGCCGATTCTTCAATTATTAATAACATTTAAACCACAATTGCCATATTGTTGCCACTGTTGGAGGAGATAGGTATGCTCTGTAGCTTTAATTTAAAACAAGTCCGTCGATGAAAGACACACTAGAAGGCGAGAAAAACGCACTTATTTAAGTTAACGATGTAATCCAGGAATTCGGTTTTGGCGGCGCGGACAGCTGAGAAAAAGGCCGACACCGCGAGATGGCGCCACTTGTACCGTTTTCGACATTTCCTTACCTTACAAAATGTTTAAAAATTATTATCTCGGCTTCCGCTGGGCCGATTTGAATCAACGACATCTCAAAAGGAAGGAAATGGCATAAGATAGACGATAAAAAATAGCCCGTTGTTGTAACTATGTGCAGTTGGCCGTAATAACATTTGCAATTGTTTAATTGTTCATAACAAATGAACAGCCCATAGAATAATGTTGACAGCTACTGGTGGTGGTAGTCTATGCCTCTGGCTTTAATTTATGTCCTCTGGTCATCGACGTATCTAGTCAGGAAGGGGTAGTAATCGCATTTGTTTATAAGTTATTTAAACAAATTCAATTATCTCGGCGTCTGCTCGGCCGATTTCAATCAACGACATCTCAAAAGGAAGGATATGGAAAAGCTATGCGATAAAAAATACCCCTTTGTTGTAACCGTTGTACCGGCAATCTTTTCCAATTACGGAGCAACCGCAACCAATACAAATATTTGGAAAAAAAAAGAAACTACGATTAATGAAATCTTAGTTTACTATTGTATCAAACATAGAATCAATCAAGCGAAAGAAAATCTAATTGGATGGTTTAGCTCCAGTTTGTTAGATAGTGAAGCAATTTGCATCATATTTTCGCGGTGCAAAACACACACATGTTGTACATTTTCTATTACGCAAGTATGTAATGCGTTATCAGAATGCATTAGAAGGTCGTCATCATGAGCACGTTCTTTGCTTACCAGTGGTACGGGTCCGTCGAATTGCAACGCGGTTACCTCGATTCCACTAGTGCAATAGGATCGGTCAGCATATACTTTTTCCTACTTCGATATAAGCTACCAGACCGGTAACTGTCTCTCCTTCTTGCGGGGTGTAAACAGGACGATGATGAGCTGCAAGCAGGATGAAGAGGGGGTGTATGGTAGCGCAAGCGAGAGCGCCGCCGTGGACTCCTGGGTAGAGATATGTACGATACCTTATTAGCAATGGGAGCAAGACACTCCTGATCCGTTTTCAATTGCGCTATAATTGATGTAAAGTCAATGACAGATGTAGATCAACGTCATTTTAAGGGACGTCCAAACTTAGATGAGACTTACTGTTAGATTAGATCTTGCGTTCAAGTCACTTTCTACCTATACCTGTATAAAATTGGTATATAGTAATAATAATAATGATGTTGGACATTTAATAATTGCATAGTACAAAGAGCAAGATATAGCAACATACATATTATTAAATTTAATCCTGGTTTACCTAAGTGCAAAGAAATCTTGGTAACAAATTTTATTTAGAATATTGCGAAACATTATTTTTTGTATTATAATAAAACAATTTATAGTACGAGTAAAGTGGAAAAGCATTTAATTTTAAATATACCTATATAGCAGCTATGATTTGAATATAATAGTTTACAGAACCATCGTATTGTCATTTTCAGTAATACATCATTCCCTCCTTGCTTCAACTTGACGTACATACAAGATTAATTCATGGAACTGTCCGAAAAGCATTAATCTCCACCCAATCGATCCCATCGCTAGCGTTATGCATGTGTGTACAAGCGAAAGATCATAGGGTGACGTTGCACGGTGAATCAAGCTTAAGGGTGAAAGAGTGGGGTCTAGAGGAGGGAGAATGGTGGAGGGTCAAAAAATGTGTAGGTGCGCGCGCAGCTGCTTTGTCTCTGTCGTCACGATATGGTGGGGGAATGGCCGGTCCACGAGGGGCCACAGGGGTCCGTGAGCGGACCATGGCGGACCAAAGACGATTGCATCCTTTCAGTCGGCCGCTGAACCCGCGCGCCGTGCGGTTGCTGTGTGTGCATTGCACTTGACTCCGATTCGCCGTGTATCGTTCTTTTTTTTACTCTCCATCGCGGGACCACGCGTGTGAGGTTATTCTATTCGCCGGTTATCCGTCCGTATCCTGCGAGGGTAATCAGGCCGAGGGAAACGAACCAGCTACGTTTCATTGGAACACCCTGACAAACAGGATCACGGATCTTTTACGGATTTTTTTGGAGTACGTCTCTAGATTGGTTTCGTGTGCGGGCGTAACGCCGACCTGAAGTTCTTCTGCATGGTAAGTACAGAATTTCTTTTATATACGTCCACAAATTTTCGTGTCTTTCATTCACTATCGGTTTCGCGGGTTCGCGATACCGCGATACAGGGCATCCTTCCCACGACGATGTATATTATAAGCTTTGTCGCTGATCATGATTTTCGTTTCGCTTTGCGAAATGATGTTTTTCTACGTTTAGAGAAACGAATTCAACCGGACGTTGCTAACGAGTTCGTTCGAAAGAAAGGGAACGAAAAATTGAGCAAGGGTTTCGCACGTGTGCTCGGGCATAGCTTCGGGATACGATCAACTGACGCAACGAAAAGTGAGATGTAAGGTAGTTGTACGCGAGGTAGGTTAGGTTTTTGGTCCTCGCGTTGAAAAGGCACTTCTTTGTCCCCCCGGCGTCGCGATAACGCATCACGTTATTTCCGGTTTCGCGAATTTGTCGTAAGAATGCGGCACAACAAGAATTGCCGGAAATGACGTCCTGTCAAGACGTTTGAAAAATTGCATCGCGCAACTACGGCCATAGTTTTCGTTTCCTACTCTTTTAACACCAGTTATGTGAAATCAAAATGGGCCAGGTGTGCATCGCGAAACAGACGAAAAGGAAAATAATAAGAATTATTAACTGCAAAAGAAGATGATGAATAACTTTAATTTCATATAATTTAGTGCCGGAAAAGCAAAAAGGTAAAAGAAGAAAAATTTGTATTGTAAATATACCTCGCGGAGCAGAGTGCAACGCAAACGAAATTATAAAAAGAGGCACTGGTACTGTAAGAAGTGTACACTATGAAATAAGGGTTTGCTTCTTGTTCTTCCAATGTGTGCGTGTACCTTGACGTATATACGCGTCATCCAGATGAATATTGTTGGGCATATATTTGCGAGACGAGCGTGCAATTGGTGCGTCTGTATGTGTGTAACACTAGTAGTGCTTTCAGCAACATAAGACTACGAAATTGTGCGTAATTACACTATATAATCATAAGGTACTTGGTGTGGCATTCACGGTCCGTTCTGAATGCAACGAGTATCTGCTACTCTTTCTTCGTTCGCTTACTCATGTTACTTTTTGTACACGTCAAAAAAAAAATTGTAAAAAAAAAGAGGACAGTCTTTTGTGCGCCGGGGAATATAAAACGGAGACATAATTTGATACCTGAATAATATTGCGGATTGGAGTAATTTAGCTTATTGCTAGCAAAGTAGAATATTTCCATCAATTAATTAAGGCTATGGAATTTTTTGTCCGGTAGGGAAGAAGAGTAATTTTATTATCGGCAGGTGTTGCTCGTCTCGTATTATGATATCGACAATGTAATAATAAATAAAATCTGAATGACAGTAAAAGTTGTACGATGTTGTTTTGGGGATTAAACCAAAAATGTTCGAGGTCTTTAAAATTCGTCAGATCATTATCAGATAGACGATTAACACCTGCAGTACCTGATTCTTTTGCCCCTTCTTTCGTCTCCTGCTCCATCCAAGGAGAAAATAGCCACCATAGCGTGTCTTCAAGAAACGTTTCTGTTTAGAAGGGAATTCACAATGACTATATTTGACTGCGTTTCGTTTCGAACGGTGTACAGGCATTTTACCAATCCGCGGAAAGTGTTTTAATAAATTTACTCGTGTGTATAACGATAGGCACAATTGTATACGTTGGATGCGCGAAACGAGTTTTATTCTGGTCCGGCTGTTTCCCCCTTTTTTTTAAAGAGACCACAGCAGAGACTTGAAAGTCTGGTTACAGCAAGGAGTATAAAAAAAGAAAAGAGCAGGGACTAATAAACATATGTAAATTTTTCAATGTAAGGGGACAGTGTTTGAAATAATCTGATAACCCTTTTACGATTTATCCTTTTGGAGAAATACACGCCAATTTAGTATACGCGATAGAGACCATATCTAAATCATCGTTAATTAAAAATACATTTCTTTGATGAACGATTCTGCTTTTTGGAATAATTTAAATCTGTTTGCGATTATCATACTTTTACGCGAATATTGTTATAAGGTTCAGCAACTGTATTCGTGAGAACGAACTTCGTAGATTTGATTTATTTCATCTTCCTTATTGCAAGCAGGGTAGTAGATAAATAATATTTTTCTTATTTCGTATGTTTGCGCTCGAATAAAAGAAAATTTCACGTTCTTCATATTCTTTTATTCATTGTTTGTTCACTTCAGTTGATGAAACGTTAACCCCTTTTCTCGGCTACCTTTTTGTACTATCAACGTTCGCGATTTTATTGATGGCTTTGGAATAGGTATGCACAATAGTTATGTATTGTGACATAGTTCCGTTTCGCGGAACCCGAGCTTCAGGGCAGAATGGTTTCGATTATTTAAATTCAGCTATTAGTGAAATCAATTTATAGTCCACAGGTCGAAAATCCTGTTCCACTGCATGATACGGAAAACATCGGTGTAATGAGTATGGATTTGCAGCTGCATCGAATACATATATGTATTTTCAGCATTATTTTCCACTGCAACTTACGATTAACATAAATTCAGCGAATGAATTCAGCTGTAAAACGTTCGACGTTGAACAGACATCAATTTCACACACCTTTTACGTCTCTGCTTTACAAATCTAGTATATCAGAATACGTCTCAGTACTCCAAATATCTGGAAATACATATTTAGTAACTGTACGTACGCTAAATAATAGAACGAAACAGCACTTCTGATGATCTCGAACATTTAAAAAAAGAAGAAGAAAGGACTAGAATAGTATTGCATCGAATAAAACGATTTAATAGAATGCCTACTTGAAAATGTTCCCCTGCAAAATAGTTCATTTTTGCCTCCGCTAAAGTGCATACTTCAGTGGAACTGCAGTTTCGAAACAGACGGTCGTACACGCAATTGCATTTGAATTTCATGAAACTTTCGTCTTGAATGCCGAGCGGATCATCTCGGAAGGTCTCGGCGATCCGAGGTTCGATCTCGCAGGGCTGGCCACGAATGGCAACCCTCGAGTTGTGCCAACTCTAACACTAGTGTCGCAGTACGACAATCGATCCCTGCCTGAACACGTAAACTGAACGCATTCTCAGGCCTCGTTAGTCTTGCCAGTCGGTTTTTGCTGGATTCATAAATTTGCCCTTCGATACGTTGGAAAAAGGGAAGACGAATTTGTCGGCCTCATCGATTGAAAATGTGGC
Organism: Nomada fucata; assembly: GCA_948146005.1. Classification (NCBI taxonomy): domain Eukaryota; kingdom Metazoa; phylum Arthropoda; class Insecta; order Hymenoptera; family Apidae; genus Nomada; species Nomada fucata. Next base: position 5,918,924 of record OX411275.1, on the reverse strand, counting down.
GTGGAAACGGGTAATGGAAAAACAAGAGGGAAATTACATGAGATAACGAACTTTGTACTAGTGAAATGATTTGACAAATGCCTAATTTTTGTTGAACGTTTTCTTATTATTCGTGCATTATGATTAAATTGAATTCGTGATCGTCTAGGATTAAATACATGTAAAGACATGTAAATATCCTTTATTTCGATTATAATATATTAATTATGCTGGACCGACGTGCCAGGAAAATCCGGTAATTATAGAGATTTATTAACAAAATAAATAAATCTTATGGACGTTGATGATAATTAGGTCGAAAAATGATATAGCTCTCGGGCATAGTCATAGTCGAAGCACAATAGCACAATTAATCATAGGGAAACTGTGTTAGCGCTCAGTTTCTGAACACTTTGATCTTCTTTTGTACGGGCTTTGCTCGAACAATGAGTTGAGGAATACCTTGATCGCCTAATGAAAGTTTGGTCATGGGTAACTAATCTAATAGCACGTGACGAACTGCATTAAATAGAGTTACCATTTTTCAGGACTATCTACATATTACGTGTTATATAGTACCGTATTCTAAAAAAAATGTTAGGTATCTTAAACTCCCCTCTCTCGTATTTCTTTTTTAATCCAGAATATTATTTAAGGTCGCGAATTTATCATTTTTCCAAACAATATATCGATGAATTCACATTCTTCCTATACATATGTAGATTTGATCAATGACCCAAAATAAGGTAGCCACGTTGCAAGGATAATTTTTGCCAGGTTATAATATGCCTGCTAGTCTGACTAACCAATTTGATGGGAATAAGGGAGAACTGGGGACCGCACCAATGTGTCCACTATTTACTGTTACTAATTGTTACTCAATTTTCCGGGACTGTTGTTACATCACAAAATTTACAAGAGGATGGCTGTTTGCACGTATGACCTCATTTTTCGTGATCTCGGTTTACGACTTTTCCTGTGTATACACAAGATACAAGGAGAATTACGATCGGCCGGGTACTTAGGGATCGTGCACGCTGATAAAAGTCGAAGCCAATATTTAGATTCGTTATCGATCGACCCTTAAACTCGCAGGACACGAATGTACATAGTTCGATGGGTCTCCTTAGAACATGCTTCGACGCGTTTAATCAAACACGGTCCAGTTCAAACATTTCATTCGAAACTTAATTTCGATCCGTAAATCTTCACGATACTTGTGGCACTTCGAACCCTCGTTAAAATTCCGCCGATTTTACTGCAACTTTGACTGGGAGGCCTCTACTTCGTTACAAATTCAACACTCACCGCGACTCGAAACGAGAAAGGAGCCAAATGATTCACTGGACCTTATCTTTTTTCACTGCCAGAGGTTTATCTTCCTCCACCGACTTATTTTTCAACTCTCGAGCACCGCGAGTATCCTTTTTCTTCCCGTTCTGATGCGCGTCAAGTCCTGCAACATTTAGCAAAAATAAAGTATCTTCGTAATGCAACGCGACTAGATCTTAAATCTTCGGAGCCAGCCTTAAATCACGATCGTCCCACATGTCTGCCCGGTGTGTATGTGGGTATGTGTGCGGCTGTCTGAAACGCAAAATGGTAAAAAAAAGAAGAAAAAACCGCCGCTCGAATGAAAAAGGAATCGACCGTTGAATATCCAGGTAGAATTTATGTTGGATAAAAACGAGGCCGACCGTGCTAACTAAATTAAGTTGATTGAAAACGGAAAGGAACCCAGAAAAAAGAAGAAACGATCTTGGCTGTTTTTTTTCAAACAGTTATTTCTCTGTATCAATTATTTCGACAATGTTATAGCGTTATATTAATTGCAAGATCATTTGGTATGCAAATTTTCACGCGAATTTCTCGCCAGACGTTTCATAATTGAAATACGAGCGGAGAACGTTTTAAATGCAACTTCGCGACGAACGATTTGATAAATCTAACAAAGGAAAGGAAAAGAAAACAGCGAACGGTGAGGGTGACGGAAGAAAAAAGATTTATCTACCCAAGATATTTCGCATTCAAGGGAAAATAAATGGGGAAAGTCGACGAGCCCGTTCCATCTCGGATTTTCCACGCCAGAATACGCTGGCCCTTGGATTCAGCTTTGTGTGGGTCTTTTAATTGGCCATATTTTTAACACCGACCGGAGGCTGCCTCGCAGCGATAATTTTTCCTTTCGCTCTCCCTGCACTTGCCACGCGTTTCTGTTCCTTCAGCGTGAAATTTACTATGCATACCACGCCTGGTATGCTCAGGCTTATAATAAACTGCGTAAAAGTTAGAAATTTGAAACCGGATCGGAAATATACGGCGCTCTTTATCCCGTGTTTATAAATTCTTCTCATTGACCACGATATAAATGGCCACAAAACGGTCGACACACCAATTACCGCGTGCTCGAACGTTTGCAAACTTTCACGAAACTTCTCCGCTGATCAATAATTTCATTTTGGAGTCGCGCACCTGAAAGAAACCGTCGTTCGCCGGTATCAATTTGTATCTAGACGACGTACGAACCGGCGAATGATACCAGAAAACATTGTTTCGCCGTTGAAAGGGTGGAGGAACTCTGCCAAAATTGTGAAACGACGTCTGCTGAACCGCGAGTGGGCAAGCGGTCCATTGTTCCCGTTTCGGTGGTATCAATTCCGAGTACCGACGTTTCATTGTCAATTGCAGGAGGATTTCTTTTCGCGTGTATCCACCGACAAGCTGCATCCTCCGCGACTTCTCTCCGCCTCTCGTTAATCGTTAGGCATCCTTCGAGCCACAGGGAAAACGGCTTGCCAAACGGTGGGACTCTTTTTCCCTATCGTCTGACTGGGTATGCATATACTACTGCACACCTGCGTCCCTATTCCCCTCGCTGCACTGCACGTCCATGACGTCATATCGTGGAAGGAGCGATAGGTAGCCCCTATTGGTCTATCGGTTGACCGGTGATACGTCGTTTATACGTCTCGTTACCTTGTGTCCTCGCAACAGGAATCAGAACAGGATCGACACGACGGTAGATGGTGAGAGGGTATACAGACAGAGGGACGAAGTGGGCAAAGCGGGATATTGTCGAGGCGTAACAGATCAGAGTGAAAGTTGAGGCACGACGTGCAAGTAGCAGAACGATGGTTGTCCTCCTCGTCTTTCTTATATACCACCGTTCTTTTATCGTCGACGGACGTGAACACGAAGAGGAGCCGGAATCACGAGCCGAACCGGAGCTGAAATGATCGTGTGCACGCTTCGTGCCTTTGACTTCTCTCGACGCAACGATTACGCGTTTATATCGTAGCATGTGCGTCCCGTTTCTTTAAAAAGGAAAACTCTCTCTCTCTCTCTCTCTCTCTCTCTTACCCTATTCCAATCTATATCTATCTATCTGTGCTACTGGCGTTGCATGCGAATATTGGAGTGGTCCGCTTTACTCCCTTCGCGCGTTTGATCCCCTGCTTGTCCCCCTATCGATGTTGCATCCTTTCGACACGATTCGTTCGCTGACGTCCCATCGAACGTGTAGTGTGCACTTCCGACCAACTGGTCAACCACTCCAAACGCCACTTACGCACTTAGAACCGACGAAAGGGTTCTCCCGGTTGGTTCGGAGTCTATTTTCGTCATCGGACTCTCCCTGGTGGATCTCGTCAGTTCGATACCATTTCGCCTTCTGCCGGTTTAGGATAAGGAGAGGGAACGGAATCTGTCGATATCTGATTCTTCGTACACGCGAACGCGATTCATATTACACACCGACGGGGTGTTTGTGTTTTAATAACCGGCCCTCGTGTTGGATCGTTTTTGGAATTTCCGTATCAAAAATTGGCGGACCGCTTCAATCTTTTCGCATTGTCTCGCCGAAACGAAATTTAGGAACGAATTTACATCGGTATAAAGATTCATAGACTTGTGCAACGCGCAACACGCGCGTGCACAACGAACGCGGTCTCGTCTAAGCAATAATCCGCCGTGTTCTGGCGGAAATGTGCGCGCATATTTTGCGGAACGTCAAGTGTCGCAACGATGCATTTAATTGCTGAATCAGAAATCGGACAGCTGCTGAGCGAGACCGGTGACTCACGATGGCTTCGTTCAGATTCGACTGTGACCCGACACTACGCGGTCTACTGTACGTCAAATCAGATTTCTGTACATGAATTACAGGCGTGAGCCGCAAGCAGCAGAAAAGGTTAATTCGATTTGTTCGAGCGTTTTGGAGATGTCGCGGACACTGTGTTTGAACAGGTGTCGCGTCGGCGACGCAGTTGTTAGATAGAAACATTTTCGTATCCGTCCGAAGTAACCAACGGTAAACTTCTCTAGTGTGAATTGCACTTTCGATCGGGGAAATGATTTTTTCACGACGGAAATCCACGTCGATTTTCGAAGATCTCAGACTCGTGTCGTGTACCGCAATTCGTCCTCAATTTTCATCGATATATTTGACAGGCATGGATTACCTGTGACATCGCCGTCAGATTACTGTAACAGTAAGTAACAGCGAAGCATTTTAATATTTATACGGAAAGCTCTTTCTACGTTCATCGAAGTGACGCGAGAGATAACAATGTTTCACTTTGCGCAAAAGTTTAAGCTGCGTCAGGCACAATCTACGGTAGGTATATACTTTAGTTTCTGTTTCTGTTTGAGGACTACTCGAGCAGTATTCGATCTGGCAAGCAAATAAAGAAATTGTCCCTCGGTAGAGAATATTTCTTGGTCCCTCCGTAAATGTCGTCATAACGTTTCGTCCGTAGAGATTGCTGATACTCACTGATTTTGAGGACGCTTTTATCCCCCGATCGTCTTTGTTTATTTCCATCGTTTCCCCAGTTCGTTACAGAATTTTACTTTAGCCCCGTGTCCACGACACACGTTCCTTCAACTCGATATCGTCCAAGCATTCGACAATTTATAAAGAACAGTGCAAACACGATTCAACGCTGGACCATACACGCACATGTCTCTGCTCATTCCGCGAATACATGCATACATACCCCTACATCTCGTCCCAATTACGAGGAATACCCCATAAATTCTCACAATTCCCAACACTAACGTGAATTACCGTTTCGTACACTTCTAACGCAGAATACCGAACCCTCTCTGTCTTCCATCTTACAAAACTTTTCCGTACATCGTTCGTATTCCCTTCCAAACGGTCTGCGACATTCCCGATGACGCCACCGCCTTCGCACGCGTGCGTCCTGCAAAAACTGGGGCATCCTTTAAAACAATATTCACAACAATAGCCGCGCTGATCGTACCTGAACAACACAGCGAAGCCAATACATTTCAGGCCAAAAATAGCAACATCGATATTCGTTCTAAAGAAAGGGACAGCGTTTGCGGGGCCTTTTATCGGTGGCCCGAGCAACGCGCGGTGTTTGTTGTGGAAAAGTCTCATGAGTGGCCGCGTCGGAGAACGGAACAATGGCTGGTATTCGGAGCGTGCATTTATTTAAATCGCGGAGAGCAAGTGTTGCTCCTTGCGGACGTACGGCGCAGCGAGGAGGTTAAATATATCTGGCCTGGCCTAACCGTTCCTTCTATCCTCATTCCTTTCGAATGGCCAGCCTGGCGGCTGGTCCGACACGGAGCGGATCCGCTGCGCGGCTTGCGCTCCTCGGTAACGTCGATGAAGGATAAACGGGGGATCGTTCGATCGAACGACGGTCGTTAAGGCTTCGACCACTTTCATTTTCGGAGATTATAGCAACGAAGTTGCCCGGACTCCTTCGCAATCCTCCGTGCAACGGCTGCGAGTGCACCGTCGCGCCGAGTAGGTGCTCGTTAATGCTCCCCGTGCGATATCGACCAGTCTCGTTCGAGCTTTAAAGGGGAATCGCGCCGATTTCGGCCGATTCACGGCAGGTGAAATTTCGGCAGGTAATCGAGCCAACCGCGACTAGACATGGCATGGTATAGAAACGTTCGGGTGCACGTTTTCCTTCTGTTTCGATCGAGGGCGTACTTTGTCGGCGGTTCCATTCTTGTGCGAACCTTTCGTTTTTTGTGCTCTAATTAATAATTAATAAGCTTCGTTTAATAAGTCTCTGCCGACAAAGTGTGCTTTGGAACATATTTGAGTTGCGAGAAGGGGTAGTATCGACGATCAATTCAGTTCCAATCAGAATGATTGTGGCGCATCGGCTCAACGGTCTCGTTGAACAATGCTGTTCCGAGAGAAACAATTGTGAACTGTGATTGTGAACGATTGTGAATTGTGAACGACTTGTTGAGTTTTCCCGCCGTGCAAATAATGCCGTAACGATCACGAATCCAAAGCGAATTTCACTTTTCATATGCCGGCGATAGCGTTAATCGAGATTTACTGGGCACCTTCTGCGCGTGGTCAGGATCGTGGATCCCCGGGAAAATCAAAGTGATTAACGTGTAACATCCTTCATTAAATATTGAGTTAGCGGCGCCTTGCGCGCCCGCCGATCTGTATAACAACTAGCACCGTATAAGTAAGATTGATTCGTCGATTAGATGCATCGTTAGTTCGCTCAATTGACGTTTAATTATTAAGCCGTCGTTCTTGTATTTAATAACGCGGAATAAGCGAGCGAAGTTACATTCATGGGAAGATTACACGGTTGCACAAAACTTCTGGTAAAATTACCAATGATCGAGCAAGTTCTCCCGGTTTAAAAAACGACAATTCCGAGCAGACCTCGGTGCGAATTAAAAAATTATATTCCTTATAATTTTGCGGATAACATACCGACATAGGTATGCAAGTACTTACATGTCGATCCCCTTTAACCCCTTCGAAATGGAGGTACGCAACCCAAGACATATTCAACAGTTACTCGCTAAAAGTTTATATAAATGTTCTTTAGACCAATATGATGTATTAGTATTGTAATTATTCATATCAATTATACCCGAGATAATTAAACATGGTGTTTAACATAGGTGTTCGTACGTATAGCGAAACTGTTAACAAGTGGCACATTGTAGATAGAATCGATTCTACGATTTGACGGGCGTGGCGGTTAATATGTTTAATTGATTCTTTATCGTTCCCTGCAGTTCCCGTTGTTTGAGCTGTACGATTACGTGCAATATTTTCGCGGCTCGAGCAATAAACTAAGCCACACCGAGAGGCTGTTAGCGGGGCGAACGTATAATGGCTGTTAAATTGGCTCTGATATATGGAGTACTCGTTTCGTTCCACTCGTGATACTCGGTTCATTTGCAATCTCGGCTCGTCTTTGTTTTAATTCGACCGACGCGACATGGCGAATCGAACGAGAAACGCTTCTTCCAGGCGGATCGGCTCATTGTCTGGGAAACAGGGCCACCGATTATTTATGCATATCTGGCACGAACGATCGCTTGGCAGCTATTAATAAAGACGTTGATATTGTATCTTCCTGTACAGTGCGTTTCACAAGCTCGAGTGCGAATTTGAGGAATTGTTGGGGGCACGTAAAAGGGGTGGACAGACTTGACTAGATTTAATAAAAGTGTGTTTAGCAAAGTTTATAGTAATATTTTGGATGCAAATTTGTGTACAGTGTATTCCAATTGAGATTTCTTTAACGCGCAGGACATCTTTTACGTATTCGTGTTTTTCCTTTAATATTAACGGTTCCCTATTTCGCAATATCTCCATTTAATAAGAGATAATCGGATCACCGCGCACTCACGATCAATTTAATCAAGTTACAATTTCTAGCCGCCCGTTTTCGTCGAAAATATTATCAGGACGTTCGCTGCGATCACACTCGAACACAGTTTATGAAATATTCGCGCGCGATATATTTAGTCAATTAATAAATTGATCCCCCTGAATAGTGCGAAATCGTTCTGCATGTGCATCGACGAAAGATAACGCGTATCAATGCCCGGGAAAGTCGTTCTAAGAATAACACTTAACGTAGGTATATGTAAGCAACGCGAGTGCCGATTTGCGGAAAAATAACACCAAGATGTACTGTAGAGCGGAGAAGTGGGAGGTGTGCGTACAGACGCTAGTGGGTGTACTCGTGTAAGATGCGGGGAGAAAAAAAAGGAATACGAAAGTGCAAGTCGTTTGCGTAACGCAAAGTTACTTAAAGCGACGCTCACACCGTTGATTAAAATAACAACTCGCTTGCGCATATCTGCACCGCAAATCCGCGTACACGCGGGCCTTGATAACAGTTGTCCTCGTTAATTAAAACTCCAGATCGTCTGACCAGGCGCTGATTATTAAGTAACAGCTTGCACCCAATAAAGTTGCACCCAATTTATTTATTAGAGAAGGGGAACAGGATCGAAGAAACGCAATTTTTGCCTGTGTCTCCGACGATGCAGAGCGTGGAGACTGATATTTATGTTGAACTTGATGATTCAAATATCTAGACGCACGTATGCCTTTAACGTAATTTCGTAAAAGAAACAAGTGGTTACGATGACTATTGGAAAAGTAATTTGAAACAACACCTGCGGACGATTACAATCTTATGTGTCTGCAGTCGTGTAAATAACAGTTGATTTATAATTATTAACTGTAAACAAATTATCTCCCCATTCATCCAATAGTTTCTAGCTTCTTTCGCGAATATTCTAGCTTCCTTTTCATCACGATTTTCCGTTCCGTTAACAGAAGCATTACTTACACAGCGATCGGCAGCAAGAAGACCGTGAAGACGTTAAATTTTCCGAATGATTCATCGAACATCTTTTTACAAGGACCCTCGAGGTTTCGAAAAAAATCAATCTGCCAATAACTCGCACCAGCGCAGATATAAATTCTCCTTTTAATTCCATTGATGCAAACTGACAATCTGCGTTCATTGTCCATGCTCATTCGCAATGAATGAAAGTGCAGCCACTGAAATCAATAGCCTCCCCTTTTCTCCCTTCGATCTACTCGCGAATACGCCTCAACGTAGTTTCATTGAATCGCCAACCGTTCGCGAGAAGAAGTTCATTAGAACAACATCGTTTACTTAGAAGCGTACGAACGGTATTTCGTTAGCCACGTCCACCTCCCTTTTACCTCCATTTGCAAAAGTCCCATGTTATCAGGCAAAGTTGCGAATGGAAGGAGGATGCTTTACGAGCTAAATGCAATGCAATGGCGTATTTAACCGTGCCCCTGGCCCCTGACGCCTAATCACACGGTACAATTTTACGATACAATTTCACAGAGTCGAAGGGATGGAAGCGGTCGATGAAAATTGACGACAATTTTTCGTTCGGTATATCGCTCATACTTCCCACGAGTCCCCGCGACAAGCTGTCCAGATATCTCTATTCCCAGCTGCGAATCAGGGAAGAGGCCAAATATGTGCAGGGCCCATTTCTAGAGGAGCGAACGCGAAGCAACTCAAGTGTTGAACTCAATTCACTCTGATTCACCTCCGTTTAAACCAGCCGCACGCTATTGCGTTTGGTGTTCGGCTCGTACGACGACACGTCTGTCTAACTCTTTGCCCGAGTGTTTTTGGAAATTTTATCGGGTTGTCGATCCTTCCATTGGCAATGTTATTGCACAGTTCGCGCGAGCTTCTTTGTTCGACGAGCTTGATTCATTTGGTGCACGAAGGGGAGTCCTTTTCGTAGTTTAGTTCCAGGTGGAAAAAAGAAAAACAGTTTCCAGTTTCTATTCCGTGGTCGGGCCGTGAATAATTCGACGTCGCAAGCTTGTCAGAAGGCGGAGGAGAGGAGGATAGGTGTGAATTCACTTGCAACAGCCGGGGATTCTTCCGTTAGTTCACCGTTAACTTTTAGCGACGATGACGTCGTATCCGCGAACACGTGAGAAAATATTCTTTCCCCCGGTGAATCGTCGCCAACGGCGCGTTTCGCTTGCGTTTTCTTTTCGATTCTCTTTCTTCCCCCAATAACGAACGCGAGTCACGGCGCCTCGGTTAATTCGCGCGCCTCTAATTAAATCGATTGCACCGCCGAGGCGCCGCGAACGAATCAATCAAACGTACGACTGGCTGGTGAAACCGAATTAGGTGGCGCAGAAGCTCCGGGCGTATTCGACTGCGGTGATTGACGTGGCGACGAAATTCGTTTGTTTGCGCGTTGATTCGATGGAAGAAGCGGGGATGATAATTATGCGTCGCCAATTGAAACGTGGATTTGGTATTGACGAGGAAGGGTGTTGCGACGATTGTTGGAACGCGTGGGACGATTGTGAAATGCTGCGAAAAATTTGCCGTGCTGGAACTGTAAGCACTCTTTGATGCGGTTTTAACGAAAATCGTGCTGCTGGATCAATTTTTCCGATGCATCGCGTTTGGACATCGTGACAGACCGAGGGAAGGAATCGGATTCTCGTGGAGGTTTCCAATAATTCGGTATGAAATTCTGGCGTATTGCAAAATGCAAGCGATATTCGTTCTACTGTTTTCAAAGTCGTTTCATCGAGGAGAGGCGACTGGTTATGGCAGTTGTATTCCTCGAGGGAAACAGTCTACTCTCCAGATTGAACCTCGTATTCAAGTTTCTTCGAATAAGTTTCTTGTAAATCAGCAGAAATGTACCGTATATTAGACAGTGCTTTCTGTTAGCGCTGTTGTATCCTGTTATCGATCAAAGTTCTTCGTTCCGAAAAAGGAAAGCGTCGATTTATTTGCGTACGAATAATTATGGAACGTGAAAGAAAGGCTGCCAACGCGATTCTGAACACGAAAATTATTTGAGTATGTCCTCGAACTTACGCTCGATTCGGTAATAACATTCGTAAAGAACATTATACAAATGAGATTCGTTCGAAGATTGTCCAGTTAGCTTTGCTAGAAAAAATATACCGCTCGGTAAAAATTCTATCGGTTTCAAGTGCTCGACGCTCGACCTACGCGATTCCCATAACAGTAATATTTGACGAACTAAAAAGATCACTTTTCCCTGTTAAATTTCCTATTTAGGCGGATACAAGGTACGTTCCGCGAGATTCGTTCTACGCAAGCTACGATACCACATCGCTAACCGTCGCAAATATTATAATTCCTCTCGACAGTCCAACACTCATTCTAAGCCTACCTAATCCTCTCGAACACCCTTGTCACCACGAAACCACGTATATCCACGAACACCGTGTTCAGAAAAATCCAACCTCCACAAAGTTCTACGTACACCAGAAACCAACAGAAAAACAAAAATCTAAAAAATACGAGTTCCATCCATCGTTCATTATCGAACCTCGAGTCCAAATCGTTCAATTGAAAAATATTAACACGCCTCGCCAATTATCCTTCCCGAGGGGAGCGATCCCGCCGGTTGGCCGCACTGTATGTATCATTAGCAAGTAGAATAATGCTCTGTATTGACAATCGTGATGGCTGACTACTCCGGAGGTGTAAATCGCGTGGGACGCGAGACGCTCGTGGAAGTAATTGAGCTAGCGTGTTGCCGGACTTGATGAGCCATTACAGGGATCGTCGTGAATCAGTCAGCCGTTATAAAAATGTTCCTCTTCGCGCGGCATCGGCCCGGCGAGAGTAGAGAGGAGTACATTACCACGGCGACGTATCGTGTGTCACGCTGTCTGACGTCGAACGAAACCGAAGGAAATTACATGATCGTTTCACTTTCGCACGCGGAAGCCAATCTCGGCGGCGTCGCGGCGTCCACGGACGGGAATACGCTCCGCGTCCAACGTGAACCGCTTTAACGGTAATGTTCGTCGCGGCAGGTTTTGCTGTTTCATCGTGGGATCGTGGGATCGTGGGTTCCCGGAGAGGGTTTTGAGTAATGGATTTTGGAGTTCCTTTTCTTTTTTTTTACTTCGTTTTTTTTTGTTCTTGTAGCTCTGTACATCGACGGTTTCGACGAGGCAGCGGAGGTCTTGGATTGTATTCTCAAGCGTTATTCAACCCTTTCACTATGGCGATGCACGTAGTTGGGAGTAGTCGGATGGGATGGTCAGTCGTGATTGTGCATTCAGCCGCGGACAGACTTTAAGTTTGAACTCGTTAATCTGTTGCAACACGGCAATTCATCGTTCATCTTTGTTTTGTAATAATGATTTACTTATTTATTTCTACTTTTGAATCGAGGGACAAGTGGGTGGTTGCGTATGGCGTGGTCTAACGCCTGTTGCTATCGATTTCGTTGCGTTCGACGATATTGTGAACGTTTGATTACAGTCCCATCTTCAGGTTGCTCTTGATTCCATTGCGGTTCACGAGGAACAGTTTATTCGGGTTTAAAACGACGCGAGTGAAATTGTCGGGCGCTTAAACGGTTTGATGGTAATTCGAGTTGCGATAGAACTGTTTTATCTCGTGAAATATCTGATAATCTTGCAGAACGATTCTTTGTGAACTTGAGCAGCGAATTACGAGTGCAGCTCCTCTCTGGAACATTTCCAAAACTTCGACGATATTACGGCACAGTCCGTCGACCCTTCCCTCGATAAGAAACATCAGAGTTTTTTTTAAATTGCAATTAATTTGTTCTCGGCCAAACCTTTGCAGAAGACGTTGGCCAGGGCTGATCATAATTTTTCAATGATATACAACAGAATTTAAAAGCGGTATTTAAACATTTTTCCTTCGTTAATTAGTTTACCTCTGTAACCGGCAGCCGAATATTTTTCAGAGAGAGGTGCGATGCGAGGGCAAATTTATTACTCGCCCCGGCGAGCACTATTCCGAACCGATAAATACTCGGTACAGTGGCCGAAATAATTATAGGTTCACCACTCGAACTCGCTTATTTACTGTTTTCATTCCTATAAGCATATCGCGGAGTTTGTTTCTTGTTTTTAATGACCGCGCCTACCAGCACTTCTTTGTTGCCTTTTTGTTGTTGCAAGATTGGCTTAATTTCGAATGCGAAAGCAAAACGCGAACCCACGTTTATTTCGCATATGAACTGTTCAGTTCGTGCAGTAGCAGGCATGGAATTATTGTTAACAAGAATTATATTTTTTTATTTTTTTTATTTATTCTGTTTAACGGGTAGCAACCCTTTATGTACAATGTAATACCTTTGTTTATGTTATATTAATCAGTCTTAATGCCTAAACCAAATGTAATGTTCGTCTATTCTAAGTTTATATCTAAATCTAAGTCTAAATCTATTAGCTTGTATAGTTCGCTTTTGAAGACAGAGGCACTGATATCAAAAAAGTTGAGTTTACTCAGATCTGCCACCGTTCTTCTAGTTTTAAGAGTTTTGAGATTGAATTTCTTCATTAAGTTTCCATACTCGTGACTATGGCGAGGCATCGGGTGTCCTTATTTAGAAGCCAGTCGTCGCAGAAGCCGATGCTGAATTTTCTCCAAGTTATACTGGTCTTTCTTCGTTTGCGGCGCCCCGCAATTGGACTCCCCTACCGAACTGCGCGTGCTCTTAATATCATTAAAATGAATCAACACCGATGAACATTGCAAAGTACAAAGAGGCTGCGTGAAACACACTTTTGTTCCACTAAACCGACGTGAGCCAGACACTACCTCCGCCACTGTACGCGTCTTCCCGAAACGAATCAGCAGTCAATTAATACGTGAAAAACAATTTTTGCGCCGGGTGCACGGTCGATCTTCCGTCGCGAATACATAATGGTACCGCGGGCAGAAGAGCAAACGGGCCCCGCTTTCGCCGGCCGAAAACGGATTTATAATAATTGCGAGCGCCCGGCGAAAAAGCTTCGACGCCCACGCGCTCGTGCGTGTAACGAGCGCACTGGACTCTCGTCGATGTACACGCACAAACGACGCTGATTTAATGCCCCTTCCTCAGGAATCTGCCCTCCCCCCCCCCCCGCGACACGATCCTTTCGATTATTCTTTTTGTTTTCGTCCCGCACGATTTTACATCACGACGCCCCGAGTGGAGGAACGAAAAGGGGGGGCACGGTTGCTGGACGGCGAACGAAGTCCTGGCCGCGGTGACCGGCATCGATTCAATTAATATCGTCATCGGTTCACGTGCAAATAATTTCTTTATTTCGCGAGGTGTTACGCGTCGAACGCGATTCACTCGCGGCGTTATTATGTAACGCTTTAATTATTGCGCGGACGGGTGTAAAGTTTCAACGATAGTTGCACGACGGAGATGGGAGTTTGCGATCGGCGTTGAAATTATCATAGCCACGGTTCGACGATGTGTTGTTTTTTGTACGTTGGAAATGAAATGACAACATTGACGTTTCGTTACACTGGAGAAGTTTTTTTATTGAGAATCGTACATTTTATAAAAAGGTAATTGCCCTCGTGAATGACCCAGATAGATTTGCGCTATACTTGTTAAACGTATTTCTTTTCGTTCGTTCAAAGATCTTTCACTGCGATAAGACGAGCGAGCCTATCGGATACTTTGAGCGTAGGAGTTTTGTGAGTAATGTGGGTGATAATTGTAAGGGCCTATTCGGGAGGGTACCGCGTTATTCTGTCGCCCAAGTAGGTTTAATTAATTCTAGTTTAAATTCCAGTGGTAGGTCAGAGTTCAGCCGATTACAGTCCCTTTGATCACTGCGGGCAGTGCGGAAAGTGTTCTCACGAAACTGGTTCTGTGTATCTCATACGCGAGTCTCCATTTTGGTCCCTTCTTGGGCATGCTGCTCTAGTTAACCCAATTTACTGCGACGGTGGGACGTATATATTTTCTACCTTTATGTGCGCATTGATGGTCATTATCGTCGAAGACGCGTGCAATGCTGCAAGTCGCAGCAATTACTTCGCGTAGAAATATTTGTTTCGCGCACTTCCCAACTTATTATTAAAATTAAAACGAAACGAGAAGTTTGATATACGATTATACGCTGCTTAAAGGATTTTGTATCATTCGCGCTTGGGAATTATAGGGCTTGATCCGGTATGATTATCAACTTGGTGCACGTATATTTATAGCAGGAAGATGCAGTTGCTTGAAAGCTGAAAGCAACAGGCACGTTGTCGCGTCCAGCTGTTGTTGGAATTTTCAAAAGAGTTCCGCTGGAAAATGAATATTACACGACACGCTCTATCAAGATACCTGTGTTATTGTCCTTAATGCAGCGACAGAAGTTTCTGCCAGGTTGTAATTACCTGCAGCTCGGGCACGTGCGTCAAATACCTGATATTTACCGAAGTACGACATGTGCGCCGTTGAAACTCGTCCTCCCTGCGGAGAGGTTCACTCGAATCGTTCACAAATTCAACAAAGTTTCAGCAACATTCTCCATTTCAGACGAAATCAAATTTTGCCGAGCAATCGTTAATTGAAATTTCCCAAGAACTTTCCCAAATCGAATCGCGTTCAAAGCAGGTAAATCGTTATTAACTTTCGTTCGATATTCGCAACGCGAATGAAGTGTATTCGTAACTGAAAAGATGTCGTCTAATTTGAAAAATCGCGCAAGTAGATCTCGAAACGTATCTAAAACCCACGAGTTATCATTTGAATAATGCACGCTTCGAGTTTCGCATGCTTCCGAATAAATCATAATAAATCATCGAATCCCGGGGCCGAAACCATTTTCTTCTCCCAATGTTAATTAACTCTCTCCCCCCCCCCCCCCGCCGCCTCGAACAGGCACGAAACCTGTAACTCAGAACAGCGACCCGAACCAGAACCACCCCGACATTACGTGAACTACCAGGCGCACAAACGATTCGCAATCCTCTTATCCGCGGGGAAACTCGCAGCCCGCCGTATAACGTGTACCCGTGGATTTCTCGATAGAAATCTGTCGAGCCCCCTGCACGCGAAGCGCAACCGGACGAACGTCAGAATCGCGGCGAAAAGACAGCAGAACGCGAAGCAGCGTTAACTCTCGTCGAACGGCGCGCGTACCGGGTCCACCTAGCTGCTCCGTCACAGAACGAACGGAAATATTTGACTTCTGCCCTCAGAGGCGTACCAAGAACGAGCAAGATCTCCTCACAATCTAGAAAGGGACACGCACACGGAGGCAGGATCCTCCGGTCGCGGTCCCGCGGTGTATTCACCGTGCCGGGCTCCCTCAAACACGTAACATACGGACGGACAAATACCTGCACAGAGAACACAGGTATTGGAGCTCACACCAGGTTGTCCGGTTAGGGCTGACGATGGTGGCACGGTCGAGCACGCACGTACCTGCAGCTCGCACGTGTTGCGGCCGGCTCTTGACTTATGTGTGCAGCAGCTGCAGCGCTGCAGTGTCATTGACATCGCCGGCGCACACTAGTTTCCACGGGGCGGCCACGCTCGCTCACGAAGAAACCCACTGGGTCTTGTCCTCCTACCGATCGTACATTACACGCGAGGACGATTATAGCCCCGGCACGCCAACCGGCCGTGTGTGATGTTCCCTGTTCGCACGAGAAGGATCCTCCCTGTCTCACCGTGGACAGCCTCCGGTTCTCGCTGGGGCGACAGAGAGCCATCGAGTGTCCTGTGTGATGAATTAAGCCCATTACAGCGGCCGATGACAAAAAATGAGAACGAAGGTGGACGTCGGAATTGGAGGGCACGGGTACGCTATTTGATTCATGAATATTGAAGGAGGTGGGGGACGCGTTTCGATTGTTTGCAATATTCGGCTGTTCGATGAACTCGGGTTGCTTTTATTGCGCGGCGAGTTTTGCGTTAATAATGGTTCTGATCGCGGGGCTATTTCGTTGCTCTCGCGTTTCTTGCGGAACGCCGCGGCGAATTCGTCCGGGCTCTTTTGGCGACGCGGCTAGTCCGATCTGAACGGAAACGCGATTCTCTGACTCACTGTGCTCGACGAGTTTAATCGTGGAGTGTATAAAGCTGTCCAGACCGAACGGAAATATTTCTGCCGTTTATGACGAGTCGTCGTGCCGTCTGGAAATGATTTTTGCGCTTGGTAAACGGCAATCTTTGTACAAACGATGCTCCACTCTTTGGGCGAGCCTGCTGTCCCGACCGCGTTGTTTTTCTCGGGCACGCAGTTAATTAATCGAGCAAAAACGATCCTTCGAAATCTGGAAGCGACCGAACGCGTCCGAACGAACGTGCAATTAATTAATCGTTGTACGATGTATTCGATGAAAATTCCACGGACGATTAAACGACCGAGTACTTTGCAGCCGATCCGTCGCGCTGATTTACGATGCTTAGAATAAGCGAATGTTCCTTTATTCCGTCGTTGGTCAAGGTTGACAAGTTCGACGGTGCGGCTCCCGATAATTCCAGGCGTCGTTGGATGAACCATGGTTAACTCGGTGCTCCGGTGCGGGTAATTTTCGAGCGACGAAAATTGGAGCTGGCCCGGCGATAAAGGCGAGCGCGTGCCCCAAACGGCGCACGTGCTCGTTGAACGTAATGAGGGAGGTGGGTTGTCGCGGTGTGTGCTTACAAAACGCACGGAGGATCGATTGTGGGGGGTATGTAGCTTGATTGGTCTTGAAATGCGACCGTTTCGCGGATCGTTCTCGAGCACGATCGAATAGGACACATGATTGACGATAGTGCCAGGATCGTCTGATGTTTTTGATCGAATGCATTCACGGCGGTCCTCTTTTCATTGACTTTGTTATTTTTATTTTTATTTATTTATTTATTTATTTATTTATTCTGTTTAACGGGTAGAAACCCTTTATGTACAATGGTAATACATTTGGTTTACGTTGTAATAATCGGTCCTAATGTCTGAAGTAAGTATAATGTTCGTCAAAACTAAGTCTAAATCTTATTGTAAACCCAAGTGGTGATTGTATTGGCGAGAGATTACATTTGCTGTGTTTCATGTTCCTATTTAACTGTACCATAATGTTGTCAGGGATCTTCTCTTAGTAGCTTGTATAGATCACTTTTGAAATTAGAGGCAAAACTATTTTCTCAGTTTTGCGCAGGATAGTGTTGGACAATTTGCAAAATTTCTGTAACTATAATCTTGATGTTTAGCTGGCAGTGATTTCTCCTTTTTCGGAATCGGGCAGGCGCGTAGGTTAGTTGAAAGTCAGGCATTTACACCTGTGGAAGTTTCTCGTTATCGTCTACTAGTTTTGGTGATTAAGAGCGTCGGTGTTCTATAGTTATTCTTTCATCGGACACTTTCTGTTCGAACGTTTTTGTTAGTCAACGGAGGACGTTCTCTAATGCGAAATTCTCGCCGCCCGAAAAATCTGGTTGCTCCGGCATTTGAAAGTTGATTATTTCGAGGATTCGTAAGAGACAGATACCACGAAATCGGCGCTTCGCCCCGCGGCCACCGCGCCGGTTAAACCTCTATCGTCGATTCTCGAAGAAATTGGCGAGCAAGTCTCCGATTTTTCTTACCCAGCCCAACGTTCTAAATATACGGTCAAATTGAAGACCGGCGCTGGGTTAAGAATATGCGGGCAGCCCCGTGCTTTTAGAGACGAGTAAAAAGCTGTGAATTTATGCATCCGAGGAGGCACGCGTGTTCTCAGAAGGGCGCGAGAGCGCGTAACCGATTTCGAAAGAATTCCACGCACTTCGATCTACGGGCGCTGGCGCAGGTCGAGGGCTGCAGGATTTACAGGCGGTAATTTTTCAAGCCGTTCCACCACGTTACTCTCGCGGTTGCATTCTCTCCCACTTGCATGAAATTTAGTTGCGTCTAGTCGCTTCTTACGCCTCTCGGCCGACTCCTTCAGCCTCCTTCAAAGAGTATTTCCCTCCTCCTCGCGTTTTTTCCTCTCGTTGCCTGTCATTTATCGCTCTCTCTCTCTCTCTCTCTCTCTCTCTCTCTCTCTCTCTCTCTCTCTCTCTCTCTCTCTCTCTCTCTCTCTCTCTCTCTCTCCCCTCACGATTATCTCACTTTCCGTCCTTCCCACTCTCGAACCGTGCACCACCTTCCCACCTTTTCTTCTCGTCCTCTGTACTCCCTCAGCCTCTCCTCTTTTACCTTTCTCTTTGGTCGTCCGACTAGTCAGCTCCGTCCTCGTCCTCCCTTTCTCGTGCCTATTTCTATCTTTCCCTTTTTTCTCCTCTGACCCCTCTGTCCGTCCTTCTCTTCCGCCTCTTCGTCTATCGCGGTGGCCCTCTCGCCATCCTTCCAACCCGTTCCTCTTAGTCTTATTCTTACACGTACCCCTCATCTTCTTCCCTCGTTCGTCGTTCCTCTCCTAACCTTGCTCCTGTTTTATCCTCTGCTCGTGAACGCCTGGCTGGCTGTTCTTCGACCTCTTCCTCTCGCCGTTCCTCCGCCTCTTCTGTCCTCTTCGCAAGTCTATTCCCATTCGCCAACGGGTTGCACGGCGGCAGCGGCACTGCCGGAACTGGTCCATCGAGGAAAGATTCTTTGAAGAGGCAGCCAACACCAGCAACATCGATGCCAGTGGCTGCTGCCGCTGCTGCCGCTGCTGCTTCTGCTGCTGCTGCTGCTGCTGTTGCTGCTGCTGTTGCTGTTTCCGTTGCCGTTGCCGCGGTCACCGTCGACCCGCAACTCGTACTTTAATCTCGCCAGATACCCTCTGGATTCCAGCCGGCTCTCTAACAGACTCCGGCCTCCTGGACCGTGGACCTCGATTTTGCGAACTTCGCGTCGCACGCGTTCAGGGGAAGGGAAATTGTCGACAGAAGGGGCGTTCTCACGCTCCTTCAATCTGGCGCCCCGTCTATTAAACGGAACATTCGGGTCTCGATACATAAAAGTGTTTGGCCACTCCGATTGCAATCAATCGGATCAACGTTCAATTACGCTTACTCCGTTCATCGGTGCATCGACCCGTTTAATCAATCCCTGGAATCTTTGAAAAGCTGCTTCTAGGATGTACACTTCGGTTCACTTATTTTCAGAGGTTGCCCCTTATTCTTGTAACCCTAACTTCTTCTTCTTCTCTCCATTCCGTTGCCCCCTTTCTTTTATATGTCCACGTGTTTCCCCCATCTTTATCTTTATATCTCTCGTACCGAAAGTCTCTGCCCGCGAATAATGACACAGATTGGATTTCACCAATAATTCTATCGATAACACCATCGGCGTCCGCTGCGCGAGAATCATTGAGCCCCGATAATCAGAAGTGCCAAGCTTCATCTATCGCTCGTATCGCAGTTAATTGAGGATAAACGGCCTGCGCGCATAAAACATGCATTATGTCGCCGTCGTGCTGCGGCAGGGTACAACGGGGCCGACATTGGGACGCGGTTGTCCGTTTGAAAATTATGGAACCGGTTCCGCGGTGCTGTTCTCCTAGAGTTCGAGAGTTTATCGATACACCGATACACGGTGTATTGTCAGGTGGGCCAATGGCATCGTGTCTTTGTCCATACGGGAGGCCGTTCGCCTGGCCGACGATCCAAGAGGAACAGGTCATCGTTGGCATCGCCGACCGACACACGAAGGCCGATTTCAGGATGCCGTTCCGATTACGCGGAGCCAAGCGGGCCAGTATGCTGTCTCTAACCGAAGGAATTTTGGCGAGACGATCAGGCTGTGTACCGCCGCCGACAGTTCTGTTTGCCCCATTTCGAACGCGCGACCGGGGAACACGGACGACGGATCACCAGCCGTCATATTCGACGTTCGCTCCGATCAGTTCTCGGCTAGGAAATGTAACGCGTCCTGGATGAATCATGCGGCTCTGGGTTTTCGTTTACAACGACGCTGGACAATCATCGCGAACGAAGTTGGGTTGTTTTTTTTCTCAAAATTTTGATAGCCAGCAATATCCGCACCTGAACGATTCGGTTAATTGCAAGCTGGATAGTTACCTGGGTGAACAAGTCCAATCTTGAGAACGAATTTCGCGTCTTCGGATCTTTTCCCGTGTCTATTCGATTTTGAAGCTTTTCGTTAAACACCTTCCTGAACGCAGCACCATACGTTCAAATTCGGAATCGGGACTCGTCTTTCGCTTGTTCTTTTCCGTACCAACAATTACACCTGACGTTGTGTATAAGCAACAGGTAAATTGGCACACCGGATTGGGTTGTTCTTACAGCGGACCGGAAACAAGAAGTCTAGTGCACCATAGCGGGGATGGGAAGAAAATTCTTTAGCGTTCTTAGCCGTGCGTGTAATTACTGGGAACGACAGAATCCACTGGGATCCGATTGATGGGGCACTGTTTAACCACCGTCGTTACGTGTACTTCCCTGTTATTCTGTCGCGTAATTACCAGATTTTCTGTGGCGCGAGAATCGCAAGGGAATCGCGAGGGAATCGCTATCGGTGTTTAAATACGGGGATGTCTCGAAATGGCGAATTTTTATGGATATTTCCTCCATAAACTTTCGGAGGTTCTGCCGTGATGATCGGTTACAGCAAGGCCAGCAGCTCCGAGTGACGATTATTATGTCGCGCGTTAAGGGGAAAAGAAATCGCTCGTATTCTTCGTGCGACGTTTATGATAATAATCGACGGATCTATCGCGTTCGAATAATCGACGGGAAACACTGTATCACCATTGAATCGCGTTCGAATCGACAATACAGAATGCGATGACAGATTGCTACGGGAGGAAAGAACATATTCCTTCGAGGATGATTCTCGACTGGATGATAGAGAGTTATAGTAATTTTGTTTCTATGGATTCTGTTTTTATATAAACACCCTGGATACACTCCATTTAATTATTCCTAATGAAATTTAGACAAACGACAAGGAAATGATACTATGCTACGTTCAGGCATTGATAAAAGAAATTCTCTAAGATAACAGCAAATGGAAATCGAAGAGCAAAGTCTGTAGGTACAGAAAATTTCTTGTCCGAAATCTCGTATATCGTATTCCAGCAATTGTTCATTTTCGTTACTGAATTTGAGGAAGCACGAAGGTTCGCAAGCGTGCAGAATAATAATGGTTTCGTCGACCCTTGCCAGTCGTGTTGCATTATATTTTGAAAATATTGCATATAAACGAAACAGTATACTAATCCATGTGGACTTAGTACTTGCATGGATTGTGCGGAAAAGTAGATTGGTCTCGCAGCTAGGAACACGATATTACGGATGTTCGTGTGAAACGAAATTTTCCTGAAATGTAATGGCAAGGTTCATGATTTCTTCAGCAGGTGGGGGATAGGTTGGCGAGGCAGCAGGCAATAATGGCAAAGCTTGTGCCGTGAGCGTTTTCCGGGATGCACAGTCAGTCACAATCGTTGGAACCTCGCGCAGATAGCGAAATGAGCAAAAGGAAGGAATATTGATGAGCCTCCTGTAGAAAAGCCATCCAACGAATGCGTTCGTAATTGGCCGATCGCCGCTAAAACCCGGGGAAAAATTTCGCGTCTTCTATACGTGTTCGTTAGCAGTTTTTAAGGAGGTTCGTAACGCCACGAGCGCAACCAGGCCTTCTCCCCCCTGTCATTCATTACCCGCGGCGTTAATATTAACTCGCGCGGCATTATTCAGCTTTTACGGCAAACGATTTTAAGGAACGTTTCTTGAATCCGCCCGTGCGCCAGGCGTGCACGCGAGTTAGCGATTAAATTTCATTCTGTCGTACAGTAATAACAAATCTGAGAGTTCGACGTTATAGCGAAGCCCTTATTTTTGCTCTCGAATTTTAAGCCGAGCACAAAGCAATTCTGCAATTGAGTTAAACAAGACCCTCGTCTTTACAAAATCTACTCGGGATCGGTTTAACTTCCGCAGCGCTCGGGGCTTTCTAAATTACCATTTCGGAAGGATAAATTCGTTGCTATTCCTTCAACACTGACCCCACGATACTGCGATATTTTTCACAATGCTCACTGACAGCTGATCGATCGCGATTTTCCGTCACGCTCTCGCAACGGAACACGGTAACGCACCGACGGAAATAGCTTTCCACGCCAGCTAAGTCCGCATACGAAATTCTTGCCTACGTATATCCACTGTAGGGTGACACGTCCCTTTCACATTTTTCCCCGTGCCTATTCCCCTCTCTTTCTTGCTTTGGTTTTTTCCCTTCGTTATTGCAGTCGTATTACTTTCAAGCAGAAGTGCCCACTACGTTTCCAGCGGCGAGCATTTATGCAACCCTTGCCGTTGATTCCTCAGCGTCCCGGTGCGCATTAAATGGGAGTTCGCGGACGAACGTCGGTAATAAAAATTGCTTGCCCGTGTTCCGATGCGCGCTACGGAACGCGCACGTACACGCATGTACCGAGGAGCGTGATTAATAATCCCGAACATCAAGTACAATTTCTTCCACGGAATTGGAATTATGTATGCCTCTTATCGTATCTTTGGAACGTCCCGTTGTCCCGTTTCCCCTTTGAATGCAAATTTCATTACCGCCGCTAACGATAATTTCGGCCCGTCGTTGGATAGATAAGGCGAACGTTTATCATAGTTCTGCTTGTGTACGTCGGTTTTACTATGGTTCAGGAAAGATCCAAAAGAGATCCCCGGCCCAAGAAGAAATGCCTGCTTACTTTACGACGACATGGGAATTTCACGTGGATGTTCATTATACGGTGTCTGCCCTATAGACAGTCGTAAACTTCGCTGTCGTACCATTTTTGATTGATAATAAGCTCGCGCGGCGTGCTCGAAGGGCTTCTACGCTACGCTCGTTTCTTTTTTCTTCGATTGGCTATAAACGGCTGGGAATATCGCTGGCAATATTCTTTTAATAGCCGGACAGCTTTATCGTAGATCACCGAAGGATACTGCCTACTAATGGAGGATAGATCAAACACGAGTAATGATTTCACTTCCAGATGTTTGAGGACCGAGCTAAGTGAACGGGTCTTCTCTGTCGGCTAACTCGAAGTTTCTTTTTTGAAAATAATGAATTACTTAAGACAATTATAAGAATTATCAGGCACAACGAAGGACGAGCCAACCGATAAACTTTTAAGCGAAATTCGCGTTTCGCGATATTAATTTATATTAATTAATAGTAGTAGCATGTTTGTTCTATAAACAGGATAAAAGGAAAGACTCTTATGACTCTACGCATGTGACACGCTAATCGACACAACGTACCATGAAGTATTATAAAATTAACCAAGAAATAAAAATAGCGCAGGTACGACGCAACATGCGCGGAAGCAGGTCTCGCTAATACGTATTATTATTAGAATAAAAAATCGGCTAATCAAGCAACTCGAAACGTCGAACCTGCTTGGACAAACCGATCGCGTTTCCCGTCCCGCAATTTATTGCCGCGAACACAACCTTTTGTTCAACGTTCTGCCGCACTTGCAAGCGGACTCAGTGGCTCCGGTTTCCATCTCCATTATTTCATCCTGTCATCGGAGAGAGGCGGACCGTCGAAAGTGTATTACAAGAGTGACGATGGTCAAATTTCGGAAGCAGGTGGTTAAAACGTTTTAAAGCGGTAAGGGAATCTGCCTTCGCCGCCCTCAAGCTCGTTCACTCGGCCAAAGAACAGTCAACACAAAGGCTCCTGGCCAGATTCGCCGACGTTATACACTCTGTCGGGCCGCATTCTTTAAGCTCGTTTCACACCAGCCAACCAGTTCCTTGCGTCGTTTCTTTTTATACGTCCTTGCCATCTTTGTCAGATGCTCCCAATTAATAACGGCCATTGGAAATCACCGTCCGCTCGAGTTGTTTAAAGAAGCCTCACCTTGACATAGAATACAACGCTGCAACGATATTTTATCTCTTAAGCTAACGTTGCAAATGACCGTAATCCTCTTTGCGCGAGCGGCGCAACCCGTATAGCGATTTCGCTCTGAATAATCCACGATAATGGTGCAATGGGGAAGCGTGAAACGTGGAAGCGCGTACATTAAACGAAACGTTCTCGGTTCGTTCGAACCGAGTTTTCCGGAAGGAGGAATGCTTTTTTTCCCTTTACCGGGACTCGAGGGCTGACTTTTCCACCACCGCGACTTTTCAACCGATCGAAAAAACCGGTGGAACGACGGGGGAGGGGGTAACAGATTTAAATGAGAAGTACGGCGAATACGGGAGGGCGAGTTTTACGAGCGAGGTAGGGAAAAAAAAATTTGGAAAACTGTCGGTCGTACTTTACGCTTCGACCCACATAGAGATTGAAGTGTTAGAAGAAAAGAAATACTTTCATTCGCTCGTTCCATTAATTCAACGCTGCCTTCGCTTCATTAAAGGACCGAGCATTAAATTCTATTTAAATTACACTGGTGCTATAGGTCGTATCGTTTCCTCCGTTTCGTTTGGGATTATTATTTCCAAGGAAACTCTGAGCGAAGTTCTGAACAAAAAATCGAGAGAAATCGACGTTCCGATCGGTTTTCACATTTCACAAGAATTTCGGGCGCAGACTGATCGTATACTAATTAGCGTCAGTTATTCCCCGCGAGTGGTACTACCGGCCAGAGTTTTGAGCTTCCCGATTATTAGGACGGTCCCACTGTTCGACGGCTCGGCTTCTACAGGCAGCGAGCGTGATCTACGACAAGACAGAGGCTGGGAACACGAAGGATGAACTGCTTGAGGCCGAAAGAAAGGCTACACGATACCGTCCACGAAGGTCAACTTCTGTTAAAGCCGAGGCAATCGACGCACTGCCTCCGTGTCCTGCGGTTGCACGCAATTCAGACGCCGACCGTACTAAACGCATTCTGCGAGATCGATTTTGCGTAACGATCTTCGTCGATCCTCGCCGGCTGCCGCCGCGAAACGATTAATATCTCGCTGTCCGTTCTCTGTCGCGAGAATTTTTAACGCGTCAAGCGACGTTTCCATAGAACACCAGACGCGCGTCTCGCGTCCACTCCCGTTTCGCCGAGTTCCAAATAGAGTCGACCGCGAGGTTAGTTCGAGTCCCTCGGAACTGGTTGCTCGTTTCGTTCGATATTGTGCATTCCTTGGACGACACGACAGCGGAATGTGCGCGTGTACCGAGAAAAATCGCGTTACTCACGGGACGCCCCGATATATTTGATCGCGACATGTCGCGTCGTTCGAGGGGCAGGTGAAAGTATTTGTATCGCACCCATGACCGCTCGCGCGCGGTGTTATTCTTTCCCCGTGTGTCAGGTTCGGACGACAACGGAATAATACACGCGACGCTTATGCAAACCCGATGGCACGTTACGGTCGTGCACCCGGCTAGAGACTGAAAGTTTGCCTGCCGTAGGTCAGTGAAAGAAAAGTCATTGATACCTTTCACCAGTCATTGACACACGCGGATGTCACGCGTTCGTCGAATAGGCTCGGAGCACGCGACCGTCCCAAGAAAGTAATGGCACCGTGTCCGAGATGCTCGACGCGAGTACAGTTCCGTGAGAGTTCGCGAAATATGTAGCCACGCGAAGTCCAGCACTGGGATCCTCTTGGCTGGACTGAAACGCGTGGTTCGAACCGTGCTAAACGAGGTGCAACAAACGACGAAGGTTTTCAAAACGAAACTACTTCGCGGAGCGGAGTTTTGCGCGCCTCTCGAGGATCGACAAAGAAGACGCGACCTGCGTTCAGCGTTCTACGGTTCGACGACGCGTGCTTGAACGACGACGGGATGCGATGCCGTGGAACTTGCATCGTTACATTTGACTCGTCTTAACGATATCGAGAGGAAGTCCACATTCGCGTACGACGGTGGGATGAAATTGTTCGGCGTACGCGCGCGTTCGTGTAAATTTTGTTCGGCCGAACGACGAACAGAGGGAACGTGGGCGACGGAGTGAACGATGATCGTATACGTAGATCGTCGTACAAAATCAACATGGTTGGGGAAGAAAGTACGTACATGTATATTTAATGACGGTGGTTCAAACGTAAAACCGCTTGAGAGGACGTTGACACCGTGGCTAGTGCGACGAATCGGCGAACGCTGAGAACTGTATCCTTGAATTTTGACAGAGTACGAGTACGAGTTCGTTGCGCCAGGGAATTTCAGTCGAAATCACGAATACGGAGGAGAAACCGAGTTCTCTGGAGGTATTTCAAGGGTGCCCGTAACTTTCGTGGAGCATTGTTACCGTTGTTTCGTAGAGATTCCCAGTTTTCGCTTGTACTCGCTTAAAATACTGCGTCTCTGCATCGACCGAAATAAATAATTATTCGTTGAAATAAATTTCGATTTACTGCAAACACGTAGCAGTTAAATTACAGTTAAATATGCAACGTTATTATTCACAATGCGATACCGTCCAAACATTTTTCGTTCCAATCTGAACACATGCATTGTATTCGCACAACTGCACCATTCGTTCGCATAGACGACAGAGATATTACACATTTGTAGGAACAATTTAGCAGTATACAAATTCATTCATGACGCGAAGACCGCGACGAAAAATCTGTTTCCCGTGTCTCCAAAATATTTAAACAAATATAAATTATTACCACTCTCTCGTTAAACGTTAACGGACGCGTAAAAAGCTGCAGGAAAATCTGTTGTTCGCACTTAGCGATCGCACCTTGCAAACATTAAAAAAAGAAAAACGAGGAAAATGAAACGAGAATAGCATCCGGCGCTGGTAGCCGTATGTCATCGCGGCACGAAGGTGCACCTGTCATTCGATGATCATTCGATCAGTCAAATCATTGGCGTGCGCCCATTTGCGACACGTTCAGCATTCGCCGCGTGTAATCCACGGCGCCGAGAGACGCCCGGTCACTTAATGCTGAAATATGTTAATGGAGCGCGTTCCGAGTTCTCCTACGCTGTTGGCAGATTAGAGATGAATTGCTGTAATATGCTCCATTATGCCACACGTATGTACGTTTCCTATGGGCCGTGGACACAGGCGTGCTTCAAGCCTGACACAATTTCTAACACGATAATCGCTCGTGAACGTTGTATTTACTTTAACGCGTAATTAACAGTTTCCGAGCGGATTCTCGACATTCCGCCGGTCGGAGCTCTATCCCCCCCGCGGAAGTGACACTCGCGGAAGGGAACACGGATATTCGAGGGCTTGGGATCATCGTCGTTCTGCTCTATTTGCCGTGCTAACGAAAACGCCGAGCAACGGACGGCTTTCTATCTCGCGACGACGGCGTGGGACATTGAAATCGGCAGGCCAAGGAATTTCGTCGCGATCGGGGTACGCGAATTGCCGTTCGTCTGTTGAGAGACGGTTTCACCGGTCTGGAAATCCAGTCTTCCGCTCTCGTCGCGGACAGCGCGAGCGATTTTACCATTGGAAGGATTTCAGTGAAACTGTGCGGATGGACGTTGAGACAGCATTGTTCCTTTTTTAACGCGGCTAGTTCGGTTATGGATGGATGAAAAGGCGCGTGTGCGTGTCGGGGAACGCGTTTCTTCGTACACCGTAGGCGGTTAAATAGTTCTCGACGCGGCATCGACGTACGCGCAGCGTATGTAATTATTTGTGAGAAAGTGAATCGCGATTGAGGGAGCCGGTTAAACTTTCGGAGTGCCGTTGCTTCCGTGGCGATTCGTTCATAAATATTTCCGCGACCGTTTTACTTTTGCACGAGTTTGAATAGTAACGACCCTCGGCAATTGTTCATTTCGGTTCTCGTTTCGTCGTGCATTGTTATATCTGTCCATTGTCGACGCAACGTCGTCTAACGACCCTCCACGAAATTACCTAGCTGGTGGTTGCGTTAAAAAAAAAAATCGAAGTCCGTCAAACGACAGTTGGTACATCGAACCGACGGATGCACGTTACATGTGTGCACATTGTGCGCGCAATAGGTCAACATATCGGCGACTATTCGAAACGCGTTGGGCAACGATTCTTGATTCGCGGCTGTCCGCGTTTGTTTTCATCTGCTCGCGTTTCACAAGGTGCATCTATTAATAAGTGGATAGCGCACGGTGACGTTATCTAAACGGGATCATCGACCGACTTCCCTTCGCGCGAATGATGTCAACAGAGAAGATTTCATTGTACGTACGTTCAAATTGGCGCGGTTCGATTTCCCGCCGTTCTGCACAGGTGACGTATATTTATAGAGGAACGTTTCGCAATCGGTCTTTATATAAAATTCATCCTGCATCTTGTGCAATTTATAGGGATGACGTAACGGAATTTATCAGTAGGGCAGCTTATCCAAATCGAAATTTGGCTTGGGCAATCACGGGGGTTGTTTCACAACGGCGACGATCTGGTTGAGAATGTGCAACAAAACGGCGCATCGAAGCGTCCTCGTAACGCTGAACTTCTCTATAAATTTCCCTTTCGCAAGTTGGTACATGTATGCGCACGGGGAGCAACAGGTATCGGAATGGCGTACGCCGCATACAGTATCGCTCGTAATTATTCCAACAATCGGTAATGGTGTGTACGTACACGCGCGGGTTCTGTTTAACAAGGTGAGCATCGTAAATTACCGGGGATAGCGTTGCTGCCGGTGATAATTTTCCCGAAAGAATGCTTAACGGAGATTTAATTATGCGTTTCGTTGATCGCCGGACAGCCGCAACACATACTAAGTCGATCAGGGGGAACACCCTTTTCGATAATTGCAATTTATCATAATGCTTAGCTGAAGGTGGAACGCGTGCGCAGGTAATGGCCATTGCGTAGTAGGTAACATTGACAATCCAATCAGACTGCAATCAGAAATGTCGATTACATCGAAGTGGTATCGCTCGTTGGAAATGATTGCGACGTGGTTTAGGCAACGCGTGCGCTTGAAATTGGTTCAAATAATATTAAACGAATTTTGCGCTCGTATACCTTACACATCGCGTTTCATTTCGATCGCCAGACCGTGTCCCGTCTCAAAAGTAAGATCGCCACCGCAGAAGTGAAGTTTACGATCATAACGAACAACAAGTATTAGCCAATGATACCGTCCGCTCCCCACCAGAGAATAAGTTGCCCATAAATCTTGCCTCGAATTGCAACAGTGTTGTCGATTACATAGTGGCGAACGAATGAAACCGTGCGAGATGTTTATCGGGCCGCGTTGCATCTTATTGGGGCCGATGAATTTTATTAAACAGTCCTTATGTTTATGGTTGCAATTACATGGAACGGCTCGCATCCTCCGGCGACCAATCTTGACACAACTGGTGCCCGAAGCGCAACTGCGATCCCCTGTATAAAAAGCAAATACCGTTCTATAAATCATTCATCGACTGTATATTGGACCGTTGCCTTGCAGACAGTCTCATGCATAAGTGAGAATATCTTCCTCTGTACTTTTCGATGAAACGGTTAGTCAGATTTAATCGGGGAATAACGAACGATCCGGTGAAAGCGACGGTCGACTCGATTCCGATCTCCCTTGGATCGTCGTGCGCGTGAAAACCGTAATAGAGTTTGTTTTGGGCTAATTGATGCAACGTTTCGAGCGTCGCCCGTTGGAAACGTGGAAAACACGTTTCCCGGGAGGCGAAAACGCGAAAACGAGCAGACGCAGATACTATCTGCGATCCCATTGAAATTCCTATTTCGTTCTTTCGTCTCTTTCATCGTCAACGTCCAGTCGTTCTTTCATCTTCGTTTCTTTGCCGCGCTCCGCACGATTGAGCACTCGCAACCGCGTCAGAAATGACCGCGGATATCCTATTATTAAAAACAGGTAGAATCGAACTAACAAGTTTATTAATAACAGGCCTGGTCGGTTTACATTGACAGCCTCTGTCAACCAGCTTCCATGCGAGTTCGAAGTGAAATCGCGGTTGATGCGAATCTTCCTTGCGCGATGGACTTCGGAAATGTTTCTCGTTTAAAATAGGTCTAGTTGAAACGCCATTGCTTCGTTCTCTGCTCGATGTCCTTGACGTAAAACTGTATCTAATTTACGCAATCTTAAAACAGAAAGCATCATTTGTCATTTAACGTCATAGTTCGGTCCTTTTCGGGGATTTTTTATTTAAATCGCCACACTGCTGATCGTGCAGCGGAAGTTCTTCGATCTGACGCCCCTACGGAACCACCGTCTTACATATGGATGGCTCAGAAGTCAACCAGCGCAAGTCCAACTTTTCCAGAACACGATTTTCGTAGTTCGAAAATCTCTTCATCGTTGAAACTTTCATTTGACAAATCAAGTCACTGTCTTCACACGCGAGCAATACATCACGGTAATAGCTGTTCGTTTTATGCTTTGTATAAAACCCAGTTGAACAAAAATTATCCTTATAGTTCTGAGAATATATTGGGGTATAGAATTCCAATGCTTATACAAAAGTGTTTATATTAAGAAGGACCGATGGGGTCCGAATGCTCCATGCTTCTCTTCTATATTCATTCGTTAGAGTTTCTCCTTTGAATAAGGACGTGCCTTCTTTTACTATATAAAATAAAGTACTTTTCTTAAACTGAACTGTATATTATATATTATCACGCTTCCTAATAATCTAGTTTCCCAATACTAGCATCGTAATTTCTTTCCAAATAATATACGAAAGCCTCATTATTCTCGGTCTGAATGCCAATTGACTCGCACCGATTGCCTTACGAACCCACCAATATAGAGAAGCAAACGTATTCATCCAATCGCGAGCGGATATATCTCCCAATTTGCGATCCACTATTATTATACGGTTGCGTCGCGTTTCGTGTCCCCTAAACGCACGGGATAACGCCGGGATTTTTTTTTTATCCCGCCCAGCAAGAACCATAAAGTATCAGCCACGCGGAATCTCGCCATCTTTCCATCATCGATCCTGAAATTTGCAATCCGACAACACGCGACCGAGACCCGGACCGTTCGCGGCCCGCAATTACGTCGTCAGGATACACCTCGGTTAGCTGCGGGGTTAATTGTGCGTCCAGAGATAAACATCACGATCCTATCGCGAAACGATTAAGCCCAAAGAGACTTTAAGCATCTCCCGTGATACGGGATCTTCCCTTGGCAATTGCCAGTTATATGTACATACTCTTCTTCCCTCCGCCTTCTCTTTTTTTTGTCCTGCCCAAGCTGTCCTCCTTCCCTCCCCGGCTGCCGGCCGTACACCCCTTTAATCTATTCCAGCACCACCCTTTTGGCTGGCTGCCTTTCTTCCGAGATCGTTTAAGAATTCACGGCGCGTGCTGGCGCAGTCACGAGGAGTTCCTTCGGCGCAATGACTGCCGTAGAGGCTCGGGCCTCGTATTTTCAGCCTCGAGAACAAGACTTCGCGGGGGCAACGTGTAGGCCACGGAGGCGCGAGCCAGAGGGGAAAACGGGGGGAAGAGCTGAGGAACGGCGAGAGAAAGAGATGGCCGAGGGGTGAAAAATAGAGTCGATCGAGGCGACGGTGAAACAGAATGTTGGGGAAAGTAAGCATCTGTGTGGGGCGGCGGTGTGCTCGCGTGCGTCGGGGAATTGGTGTACGATGAGAAATGCACGGTGAAATAGAGATGAAAAAGGGAGAAGGGAGGATTGTGTACGTGTACGGTCTGTTTAAGGAGCACGTGACCAGAGAAATTTTCTGGTTCGGGGTGAGGCGCGCTGTGAATTCGGATGAAATCGAATAGAGAGATATCTCGATCGCGTGTCCGTGACAAATTGCTGGAAACGAAGCGCCATGAATTCACGACCTCTATGAGTAGCACGGTTCCCGTGCAATAATTCGTATCATTCCAGTGCGAAGTCTCGCGGACGGTCGTTCGAAAGACATTCGACGGGAATCAATCGCACCGTTTTATGAAGATATTTCCCTTATAGAGGGGTATTCACTGGCGTGTCTATGATACAGCTTGCCTTTTGCCTTTACCGCAGGCGAATGTGTTCTACGCGTCAGAAAGGGGGCGACGCGGTGAAGACGAATCTAGGAGGGGGCGGGCAGTTTGACTAATCGGGGGCTAACGGCCGATCCGAGCAAATGGAAAATTCACCGCAGCCCAAACGAAACCTGACAGTGATGTACAGCGTGGAAAATGAAAAGAAGCGCGCCGTGAAGCGGCGTGGTCGAAACTCGTTTTAGACGCGTTCCGCTCGCATCTTCTGCGCATGCCGAGAATGTGGATGCGCTTTTACGAAATTTCGTTATTTATAGCTGGGCCGCTTGGTACTCGGTCATCAACTTTCGGTTGTCGGCCCGACAATGCCGCTGCCCTCGCTGTGTAATGCCACGGTTACGATGTGCATCGAGATCGGTCGAGTTTGTGCTCCAGTCGTTTTCATCCGGGATGAGAAATTTGTTAGAAATTGGGCGTTTCGCGAGAACTCGTCGGTTACGCAAAGACGACTAATGATAAGTCGGAGGAAATTTGTGGCCGACCTGATATTTTTTTTATCGTATTTTTGTGGCAGCGAGATGCATAGAATTTTATTCGTGTGGTTCGTTTTTGTTTTTGTTTCGTTTTGTTTACCGGGGTTGTCGGTAAAACGGAAATGCGACGATACGAGTATTTTATAGTTTTCGCTGAATTGACCGTGCATTCTTTGAGGAGCAGTCGCTTCGAGCAGAAGCAGTATAGTATAATGCATAGTCCTCTTATTTATTATGTGTAAATGTTCATGCGGCTTATAAATGAATATATGAATGGGCGAAGAAATGAAAATGCAGCCTGCGCTAATGCTGTTCCGCCTGGGGTAGATTAAAACCTCCCCCTAAAGGATAATCCCCGTTCCGCGTGAATCCTTTTAGAACCATATGTTCACGGGAGCAGTCCCAGAGGATATTTTATCTGAAGGTTGAATTAGATATTATTTGCCTCTCGCTGTCTATAATATTAAAAAGGAACGAATAGAATTCGTCGATACGTTACAGACTATTCTATTCGAACAATTAATATTACTTCCCGATCAATTACCAGCGCGTTGAAAACCACAACTAGAAATAAATTATTGTGGTCATTTTTCATTAATACTACATTCCAGTACCAACAAGATATAGTCAAAGTCGTAACAAAACACGAATCTTCTTTATAGTATAAGTACATAGCCTTACATTCATTATTTTCGTACTATTAATAACATTGCACTTCTAATTATTTCTCCCCGCGAAGTGATCCAAAATTTTATCAGGCCAACAAACTCTGCAGCGGCCCATCGAAATTCAACTTGGTTCCCACACGAAGATACCATTCCAGACAGTCTAAAACCGAAGTGTTGTACGGCAGTTGAAAGACTTCCAAGCTTAGATATCGTAATACAGTTTCGCAACGAGCGTTCGAAATGATACCGAGTATGAAACGTGCGAGACTAGACGTGACCAACGTTGTTTCATTAACGTCGGGGGGGCCTTTCTTTCTCTCACGCCGACGTTTGATATAGTGATTCTTCCCCGATGCCACGGGACGTGGGAGTTGGTGGCAAGAAACCGGGCGTCGTCCTCGTGCAACGTGCACCAGGCTAAGGCCACCCTGTCTAGTCGTTGGCCAGTCATGGGTCAGCGAATCCCAGTTCCTAATCACGAAACTGAATGCACACCGGCGGGCGTGAGCGCACCTTTAAGTTGCTCTGACGTTTACGCGATTTCCAGGTAGTTGTAGCGTTCAAGATGCGCAAAGGGCAGCAAATCTCCGAGGGGTTCAGCCAGTTTTTCCGTGCCGATAACGCGTTCAACTTCCCCTCCGTTCAGACGATTTCCCAACCTGCAGTTTGTATCCTCGAGCAGTTTGTAATCGCGAATTTCTCGTTCAACCAGATGGTTTATTTAGCGAAGATACGACGTTTGATCGGACGGATTAAAATATGCTTCGTTTGTTTGTTTCGTTTTAGGTGAGGACCTTGTTTTCTTTTCTTGGTACATTGACTTGTTGCATGGAACCTATTGGATGAACACGTAATGTTTATTGGTTCGCGATGGTGAGTAAGAATATCTACGATTGCAATTTAATGATGGTCGCATGTGGTTCCCTTGGATTGTGTAAAAGTAAGAGAACAATGTTATTTCATGAGAATTGCGTGGCAAAAAAATCGGGGAAATATTGTTGTTTAGTGCCTGATATATCAGTTTCGAGGAATAAGAGAAAAATATTTACGTCGCGATTAAATTTTTCAAACATTCCATTTCGAGGAGCTTTCGGTGCTCGCGTATTGCTCTCAAAAGTATTGTACATGAAGCGTTTACAGTGACGAGTAAAAATATTTGTTACAATGCTGCAAATGAAAATACCATATTTGTTATTCTATTAAATGCAGGATATACATGACTGTCTGTCGTAATATGAATTACAAATGCCATTCATACAGGAACCAAATTTAATTGCAGTGATAATATAGGGTCTCCGTTTTTCTATCGGAAATGTACGAACACTTCTGTCCCCAATTGTACGCCAAATATCTTATTCACCCGATGCTGAGCGCCATTACAAAAAATTGCAATAATCTCGCCCATTTCTAACATCCATAAACAGAGGAACAAAAACTAAAATAATACAATGGCAGTAAATAAAATAGCAAAACTTGCTATATTCAACCAATAAAATGGAAACGTGTCACTACGTCAATTTTAACAGACCTCTGGTTTCGTCGAATCGCCACAGACGTTTGACAATAAATTTAACTAAAGAAAAATATTATTTATCGACACTTTTACTGTCTCTGCACGATGCTTCGAGCACTTACTACGCGCGTGTCAGTCTCCATTTCATAGGCATCGCACAATCTCCAGAGACTCTGCGAAGGTTTTTCCCCCCTGGGTCAGTAACTACTTCCGAGTTCGATTCCACCTTATGGTTAGAACCAATTATAACGAACGATCTTCGTTAAAATGCACGCTGAGCGTTGCATCCGCTCTGCACGCAACAGTTCTCGCGTTTTACTTAGCGGGCCATGCAGAACCCGACGTTTACGTCTTCGGGAGTAATTCCTGCAACTGCTTGTTATTGAGCGTTAGAGTGTTTTCAAACGCACACTCGCCTATCGAACGTGTACGCGTGTGTGCATTATCGAAACCCTGAACGCTGTCAACGTCAAGGAAAAGTGAAACGTGAACAGGGGTGTAATTTAGGTTTTCAATTGAATTTCAGGAAACATCGTAATTAGATCGTGTTGTTCGAAAGTCCCGCTATATTCGCTCGAATCGTTTGATCGGCTCGAAAATGATGGTACATGCTCGAAAGTAATAAACGTTCAAGTGCACGTTATGATTGGAGATACGGTTTTCTATTTTCACATTGGAAATTGTTCTTGGAATATTTGAATATACTAATTCAAGTTGTACCCCATCGAAATTATGGCGGCATTGTAATATTATTAACGCTAGTCAGATTACTGTTAAACGCATATTTTACCATATTCGTTATAACGACACTTTGAATCTTGGAAGATGTTTTAGATTTCACTCGGTTAAGAAAATGAATAAATTCATGCACTCTTCGTACGATTTGTTTTATTATTATTATTATTATTATTAATATACACCGGTTTTAACCCTTTGGAATACAAAATATTACAAAAAGAGAGAAAAATTAAGCAGAAAGATCGTAGGAGGTCAGAAAACGCATACCGTTAGACCCGTTTTCTTCGGGTCGCGTTAAGTAAAGGTACGTTCGATTGCAGCGAGTATGAAATAATAATTGGCGACGTTCAATTTGGTAAGGGGAGGTACATAGTCTTTCTTTTGAATAACGTAGCATTTCAATTTTCCAATAAATCTCGCAACGAATTCCCGAGCTACTATAAAATTTGTTATTTCGCAATTAATAACATTGCTAATTGAAAACAGCATAATCCATTTAGGACCAGATACCAGATCTCGTATGAATAATGAAAACGCGGGGAACGTGGTATGTATGGTCAAGCAGTGTGAAAGAAATGGAGAAAATTAACTAATTTTTAGAAACGGTTGTTAGTCTCGGCAGAGAAGATACGTTACGTGACGAACACCTTTCTCCATACTTTATTTCCCCCGCCTCCGAAGTGTTTTCCAAAGCGCGAGAGAAAAATCGCCGCCTATCCCCGTCAAACTTTTCCTTCGTCCGACTTCGCAAAGGGTTTTTCGCATGCCGGCGAGACATCGGTGTTTCGATGCCGCGCGCACCAAGAGATCCTCGATCTCGTTACGGATCAGCGTGGACGTCGAATAACGAGCTCGCCCCGTGGAAAAGTCGGAAAAGAGTTGAAGACCAGACGGCAGCTGAAGGGAGAGATCTGATATTAGATTCGAGTCTCTGCGTGCTCGTTAGATGCGGCATACGCACGCCGCGTGTCTCCTCCTTGGATTCCGCCTCGGTGCACGTTCGAGTACGTAGCCTCTGTGTCACTGGTTCTGTTGAGTTCCTTCGAATTTACCTAGCTAGAAATTGCAAGTAACGTATTCCAGGTAAATTCGAAAAACGTCCGGCGCTTCTTTCTTCACGTTCCTTCTTAACTGTTTACAATTTCTATGCGGCGCGTATCTCGTGATCGTTCTCAAGCTCATTATTTTTCAATGTTGGCACGGATTTATGTCTCGTTTCTTCTCGCGATTAATATTAAATACACGGAGTGTTGGGTATATCGTTTTCCCCACGATTTTCGACACGTCTCTGGATTTCCAATCAACGCGCCAGTCGAAATTGTTTCGTTAATTTCGTCCGCGTCGATTGAATTTTCCGCGTCACATGGATTAAATATATTATATACTCGAAAGTGTATTCGTTTTCCCCCACGCGCGTTCTCAATATCTTTCACAAGTCGGACGATCGTTAACGTATTTAAGCGCCCGCCGGTATATCACGGCGTTCCTTTACGCTTTCCACGTCTCGCAATTAGTATTCACTTTTAAACGCGTACTAAAATCGCTTGAAACGCTCCCCGAAGGCAGCGAATAGCTGGAAAACAAAGAAGACACGCAATACATTACGGAAGTGCTTAACATCGCGAGTATCCTGTTATGGGGGGGTACGCGTCCCCTCTTCCTTCGTAACCCACGTGTCACGGTCGCTCACGTACCTCTTCGTAGTTCAACGGAGAATTTCCCCGGCAACTCGGTTCCAGTAATAATGGAAAACGAATTTTTCTCTTTACCTGATCATCTGCCACGGTTGTGCAATATTAACGTCACCTTTGAACGGTCTATTACAGTAATATCGGCAATTCAATAAGATGGACCATAAAATCGGTAGTAAATTCGAAGGGCCGTACCGCGTGGGACACGATGAGCCTAATTACGCATAGATTCCCGTCGTTTCAGTGTCAAGGCGGACAATCGACGGGGTCGATTAATCTTTCGTATTACTAAAATACTCGCGCATGCGGCAGGAATTTTTTTTTGATTACTGTTATTTATTTGATCGCTTCATCCACCCATTACTGTAATGGGCAATCGGGTTGATTTATTTACGGAGATAGAAGGGAACTATTAAATTAGTAGATCTTTTATTCTCCATCGGCAAATAGCTTCCGGTTTTTTAATCCCCACGGGACTAAAATGTTTTTCGTTTTGCGAACGAATTTTTCGTTTGAGGTGAAACGCAAAGGATAGTAATTTTACTGACCACTCTCGGGTCACGCTCGACCAGCCTCGCATCGGGTCGGTTACCTAGGCAGACTGTACTGCCATAATACTCGCCAGTCTTCCATCCCAGACAAGACTTCATAACCTCCATAACCAGCATAACCACCATGACCATCGTGCTAGCGAAATACTAGTATGGGAGTCGGTTTCGTATTATATAATATACATATATATATATAATATATAGACGCGCCAGCAGGTACGAGATGCTGCGTTCAAAGTGGCGTATCACGAGCAGGTGTTGCCCTCGGGGATGTATCATCAAGGGCTATCCATAAAGGAACTTTTCTGCCGATCACTCGAACAGAAAGATTCTCGCGGTGTTGCGCGCAGAAGCCGCGATTAAATAATCTGTGCGACGTCTTTGGTAAAATCACTTTGCAACCTGGCGCTCGATCCTTCGTCCTTTTATCAATTAATCCTCTTTTTCTCCTTCGTTACGTTCAAGGAAACTTTCGAATATAGACGATCCAAGTATTCTGTTCCCGAGCGCATCTTTTTATATCTCCTAGTCGGTTCGAGTAACCTGCATGAACGAATGCGAATAAACTCCTTTCACCATAGCGATCCGAAAGGAATTAGGAATTTCGATCCCGCGGATCCATTAATCGTATCAATCGTTCTTTAATAATTAACCCAAGATCACGTTCCTGCACCCAATGATCGCGAGACACTGCCATTCAATTTTCCTTCACCTGTCGTCATTCCTATGTCGCGCACGCCCTTACCATCGCGTCGAAGCGTTTAAATGCAAGGTGAAGCAGCACAATGGGAACACCGAGCCGTTGCACCACACGCTTCGAGACCCGGGGAAAATTCGAGCACCCTGCGCGGCGCTCAGGTAAAGATACGGCGGATCACGGTATAAATCTATGGTGTAATGTGGATCCGGAATGGAAAAAGGGCGGTTGTTGGCAAGTGTACCGGGATCGTATCGCGGCGTGCACGTCGAACAGGAAAAAGGAAAGGAGAAGACGCGGAAAGAAACGTGTGGTAGAAGGAAGGTGTACAGGAGGACGGCGGATAATAGAAAACGAGAAGGACAGAACGGCGAAGGAGGGGGTATAGGGAAGAAACAGTTTGAGCGAGGAAGATGTGGACAAACGGAGATCTGTTAAGAAGGGGCAAGGGAAATAATAAAATGGTCGAGCGTATATATACACCGTGGCGGGGACTGGTAAAGACTCCTACGCGACAACGCGGACAAGACAGGGGCTCACAATATATCGCACCTTCAAACGAGATAGCGTATAAGGCGCTATTTCACATACAAATGCCCGTGGTTCACTTAGTACGGCGCTGGCACGGGTTTGAACACCGCCCAACACCCACGCCTGCTTGGTTCAGTCACCGAGCCTTATGCAGTAACGTTATCCTTGCACTCTCTAGCGTATACCCGAGAGGTCCTACGGTACCACGGTACAGCACGCCTCGAAGATCCTCTATCTGCTATACGGAAATTCGAATTCCGTGTATCAACGCGTCCTCTAACAGCGAATGATATTTTAATTCAACGTAGATAGGATCCGGCTGTGGTCGATTGCCATTCGTGTTTTTCAATCGCGAACGACCGTTTCCTTTCTCTTCCTTGGCATGGAAAGCTGTTACGAGTGCGCATCGGCCGTTTCGTTTCGTTTAAGGTTTACTGCATTAATTTCGTTGAATTTTCGACGAAGCCCACCCCCTTGTCGATTGCACGAAACGAATAGACCAGAGAGATCTTCTCACTCGTTGCGCGTAAACCTAAGGCGAGTGATTACTCGTAAGCGAAGCGTTTGCGAGTTTAGCTAGAGTTATAATTGCGACCCAAATGTATGGCATTTTGTAAAACGCATTTGGTCTACGCGGCTCGGCTAGAATGCACTACGATTCCGAACGCGAATCCGCGAACGAGACCCTTTCCGCTGCGTTTGTTTTTTAGCTCGCGGTGGCAGCGGTGGGCTAGGTTTTGTAAGAAATAATTGGATAGTCTGCCCCGAGTCGATTGGTAATCGAAGGTCTTTATCTACTGCCAAAGAATATCCCCAGTGACCTCAGAAAGCGGTGTAGCGAGCAGATATATAGAGTAGCAGACTAAACGATACAGCGATTGGGGTTGCTTTCCGATAGCCTTGACTCGAATGCGTCCAATTCGTTTCGCGTGGGCCAAAAAGCGTTTCCACGTGGAAAGAAAGTCTTTCGAGCGTACGTGTGCAGGCGATCAAGGGATTCGTTTCAGAAATAGCAAAATCATTTCACATTCGGTTGCGTCGTTCGTATCGAAATGTATTTTTGTACCTTTTAGTGAGCCAGGTGCAGTTAAATGAGTACTTCATTACGGCTGGAATTACACGTTCATTCTTCAGTTTCACCGCGCGCAGAGAAATGCGTAATTGTGGAAAATTACTAACCAAGTCTCCGTAAACATAAATATTTCCACTTCAAACCGTAGCTGACATATACCACTGCATTACCTTCTTATTCGCTTAATTT
Organism: Nomada fucata; assembly: GCA_948146005.1. Taxonomy (NCBI): domain Eukaryota; kingdom Metazoa; phylum Arthropoda; class Insecta; order Hymenoptera; family Apidae; genus Nomada; species Nomada fucata. The sequence goes on along the minus strand of OX411275.1, from coordinate 5,878,426 downwards.
GTGAATAGTACATCGATCTTTTGCGTGTCGTTAATAATCCTGTTTATAGGAATTATTACTCTCGAAGGCTAAGGAAACGACCGAGTATCCATTAAACGTTTCAGAAACGTTTATAATAACCCTAAACGAAATGACGTTACACAGAAGCATTCCAATTTCCCATCTATCCTAATTGCTTTAGAAAACCAATCCCGATCCAAGTCAATGCCTTCGTCGTCATCATTTTTGCGCTTATCTAATAGTTACAAGGTTGGTTATAAACCGGCGTCCTTGTCGGAGCAGCTTTCACAGTGCTCACATTGTATTCAAATCGCTCGTATAATTGTCCGTACTGTTTGCGGAATAAATTAATAACGCCGACGGACAATGGTAGCAACAAAAAAGAAGTTGGTTGATGTCATTTCACGCGCGTGCGCTATTCCATTCGAGGCAAAACGAATCGTAATAACAGAAGCAAGCATTGCCAGCAAAAATTGATTGCAATCGAGACAAATACTACCGGAGGAACGTCGATGCGGTTCGAGAAGTAACGTTCGGTTCACCCGGTACGCATCGATAGACAGGGTTCTTGTAAGTACAGTGATCGTCGGTGCACACAGCCAGACAGTAGATGTGTCCGCGCTGTGCACAGACGCCGGGCTTACGTGAGGACGAAGCTCGCATGACGGCAATGACCCAGGACTGGCCTTGCGTTTCTTTCATCTTTCCGCCTTCTCCGAATTACGTTCGATTAAACCGTCACGTTGCAACGTGTTCGCCTGTGAAGCTACAATATTCTAGAATTGTCAGGGCGATCCTTTCCTAATCGCCCCGTCTAACTCGTAAATATCCTCGATACGAACTATTACGGGACGATTGCGCGTCGGACGGAATATTTTAATTGCGCCGGCGAATAGAAATTAGATGTCATTAGATATTTTATTCGCAATCGGGAAGGTGGTCCTTGGCGTTCGGCCTAATGAACGGAGGCGTTCAAGGAAGGAAACGTTCCGTAGGTGCCCGTTGCGCCGCTGCGATTGAAACGAGATAGACCTGCAACGTTTTTATCTCTCTTCGCTTTTTTTTTTTTACCAAACTGATTAACCGCGGATCGGTGGATCTCGAACGGAGGATAGGTGGTCACCGAGGAGGGCAGAAAAACGTTTTGCTGAACGATCGAATGGAACATTTTTCCTTTTGTTTTTGCGCGCACACGTTTCGACCGACGTCACGATGCATCGCGATTCTTGATACTTATACAGTTTGATCGCTATTCTATTAGCAATCCATTAGTGCGCAACAGGCATGCCGTCTATGCGCACGCGAGTTTACACTCGGCAGCAAAAAATCAGAGGGATGGTACGGACCATTTTACGTGGAACAGAAATCTTTGCTATCCACGGAATAACTGTTCAACCGTTGTTCGTTAACAATATTGGCTTCGTTCGAACGAGTAACGCGTGCTGTACGAATGTTCGGTCTTCGGAAATCTTCCATCGTGCCCATCAACTTACCGGCAAACAAGAAACACAGACAAAGAAGATTAATGAATAATGCATACCGCTCAGGGAGAAGAAAAACGTGCCAGCTCGTTTCACCTCGATGACCGATCTATCTTTTCCCATCGACACCGATATAATTCAAGCGTCTCCAACTTCGCAGTGAATAGTAAACGATCAATGTCGAGGGATCTCTACACGGTTGCTTATCGGAATCGTCGATCGTATTGAGGCTAGATTAACATCATTGATCGTATAATAATCGCACGAGAGACGAAGCTTGCCGCGGACAACGAGCGATCGACAAGAAATTCGTATCGTTCGTTCCTCGATGTGCACGATTTCTAACTGTCTGTGCAGCTCGTGACGTCACGGGCGGCTAATTGCGAGCCCTCGTAGAAAGGGTACACGCGGGCCCTGCGGTTCTGTTGTTTCGCCCCGTTATGAATTTACAATTTAATGGGGCCAATTCCCCGCCGCGTTCCCTTCCAAAGGATTAGCTAAATGAACCGCTGCCTCGGGGTCGTCGGGTCGATCAGATATTGATCTCGTTTTATGACTCGCGCAATAAACCGCCGCGACAGATCGTAGAACGAGATTGCGGGAATCACAGGTACGCGTCGTTCGTACGGCTCGCAACTAATTAGAAGTGGCATCGGAGGTGCACGACAGCTGTACGGATGTCTTGTGGTGATTATTTTCGGTTTTATCTCGAATTCGACCGAACCTTCGTTTCGCGCATCTCGATCTGCCTTGCTGGGGAAAGTATTTCCTTTCGCGAGTCTATGCATACATGGAACGAATTGCTTTAATTACGCGAGGATACGTGAAAAGCAGTTGTGAAGTAAGAAGGAATTGTAAAAAGCTTTTGTTTAGTTATAATTAAATTAAATTAGTTATACAGATATTTTATATTTGCATTCGGACGCGAATTTCGCGACTCTGCAATCAGGATAGTGCGCAGAAATTGATTTCTGCAACATCGTTATGCGCCACGTGTACGCAACAATTGAGTGCTCGGGTTAAACGATAGCTATCGGATTCCTGAAATTAGATTGCCCGGTATTGCTGGGACGCGTAAGTAATGCAAACGATACGATTGCAAATCAATTAAACATTCTCGTCAATATAAATACGGGTCAGAGCGGAGCCATTCGCCGATCAGGCGGCCGCACTTCTCGTTAACAATCGCTTAAACGCTTAAACGCTTAACATCGCCTGAAATTTCCTACCGTTCCCTAGAGCCACCCTGTATACAAATTCTACAACAGCACTCGCGTGCCCCGCACAACACTCGACTGTTCCCAGACGTTGAAGGGAAATCGGCCGGCTGGAGTACCCTTTTCATCGGACCAAATCCATTCGAAACACTTCTCGCGCAACGCCCATTAATACATTAACGCACGATCTCGATGTAGATTTGTTCGATAAGTGGCCAAATGGTTTCGAATATTAATTTCGTCCTACATTTCCTTACATTCCCCCCCCCCCCCCCCCCCCCCCCGCTTACACGGTTTCGCTTTCATTCTTCTCGCGTCCTCGTGCCACTTCTCCAAACGAGAAGGAACCATTTCGATTATTCGTAGAACAATGATCGAGCCTCCAACGTTGCGTCTGGAAGTGACTGAAACAAGGTTTCGCGAAGGCAAAACGCGATACGACGCGTGTTCCACATAGGTTCTCCGTTTTGGCGAACGTTGCGAACGTTGTAAACGAGAACGGCGTCTCGGGAGTGCAGATTAAAATTGATCGTTGAAAATCTGTTGCTCGGGGAGATAGAAGGAATGAGAGAAAGAAAGGGAAAGAAAGAGAGAGAGAGAGAGAGTGAGAGGGAGGGAGATTTAACTGAGCAATTTGCGGAGTCGAGGTCGATGAAACCTTCGACCCCGCTTAAAACGTTTCTCGGCCACTGAATGGAAGCTCCCGTTTGTTGCTGGTGTCGCTGTTGCTGTTTCTGCGGTAAGCGTAGGTCGCCCGGCCAGGCCAGACAATAGCTAATCCCGTTCCTGTTTCGCTTTCTCGCGGGCTGGAGGTTTCGAAAAGGATTGTCGGGCTTGTAACTCGCCGCTTTCCGTCGAATTAGTGGGCGACGTCATTTCTATTTGGGGAACAGGATATCCAGGATGTGCCGGGAGCAACCGTTCGAGATAATGTTGACGGATTGTTTGCAACAGCGCGAGGAAATTGGTCGATCCAGATGTGAATACGATTTGTGCGGTGTTCGTTTGGTTCGTTTCGTTTGGTTGATTTCCGTGGAAGGATTGCTGGGCACAGTGGATGAAGAAATTGTTGCGAGCGCTTTTAAATGATTGCTCGTTCGAAACTCGTACAGGAGTGGAATTAAAAATATTTTTTCATGATTTTTAATAACACGTGGTGGCTGTTTTAAATGTATTCAAGAAATTATGGGAAATTGGGGTTCGCGTTTGCAATAACTTTGTTCAAAGTATCGTAATTTGTAATACAATATTATTATTGAGCAATGTCGAGGTAAATAATTATTAATTTATTAATTGGGAGCGGAGAAATAGGGGTGAATTATACGTGTGAGGTGTTTTTTCGCCAAAGAATCGGTACAGAAATATAATTTCTGCGAAAAGAGCGATTTGATTTCTCAAGCCTGAGGTATTGGCGAACTTTTCTAAGATAATTAAGAGCGAATAGTGTATTGCTCGCGTAGTTTATTGCCCTAGAACTGCAGATTTCTATCGTATATTAATACGTGCAATAAGTGATGGATTTTGTGCTGTTGTGCGAGTTCTATTTAGCGTATTACGTAATAGACATTTCAGTTTCTCTTAAACGAGTCATATGAGTCAGAGAAGAAATTTAATATTACGGTACAGGTTGAGAACGTTACCTACTCTGAATTGTGGATCTGACATCGTTTTAATTGCAATAAATATTAGATTGTAGGAGAAAATATTTCCACACGAATTTAATAATAAATATTATTCTTACGTTATATCGCCAAATATTATTTGATGTACTAAAATACATAAAACGGAATACAAACGCTTATCGAAAGCTTCGTCCACACCGAAACAATTTATGGAAAACATAAATTAAAAGTTACTCGCCTACAGTGAAATAATGTCGCGAGACCTTTCATTCGAAATAATTACAGCAAATTATCAACAGTTTTTACGTAATTTCGTGATAAGGCAAAGCGTTAGATGTAACTGCGAGCGAAGGAAAAATTTCAGCCGGGAGACGAATGCCCGCTGGATTGGAAACAAATGGGAAACACATTGCAAATAAAACACAATATTAGCCGATATGCCCAGGGAATACGTGTGCACGATTTCTGTACTTCGCGAATTCTTTTTCTCGACGACGCGAAGTACGCGTTGCTTCGCGAAGAAGAAAGCAGCAAACACTGCGGGAACTCTCGCGTGTATCTGGCCTGCCCACGCTTTTCATCCGTGCACACCTGTAATGCGTTTTCTCTGCGTGCAATAATACTCGATCGTACGAAACTTTTTCCTCCGTGCATTTCTTTAGAAATTTCTACCAGCAACATCTTCGAAGATCTCAGAGATTCGAGTCTCGTTAGATCCGCCACGTTTGAGTCAGATGCCTCCAAGATAGTAGTAATATAATTAGAAGTCGGTGGGTCCGTTTATATATTATGCAGATACAATACTAATATTATTATAATGTATTCCATGTTTAGTTGTTCCTTGTACCAGTCTTTTTCCCCGGCTGACTCACGCAGACTTATAAATTTTAATTTTGCCTGTCGTTGAACGGATATAGGGAATGTAAGCATTGTCTAGAATTAAATGGTAACACAAATTTGAAATTTATGAACCATTGAGTAGTAATACATACCTCGGACGTTTTTTAATACTACAAGTCCAGTTTATTCTCGAACAACCCGGATTTTTTTTCCAAAGGGCGTGATTCTTTAACAACGCAAGTTTTCATTTAAAAGAAAATATCTTGGACACCAGTGTTAGCAACAATTAAAGATTGCCTTCAGACGAGAAGCATTCTAAGTTCATGGGCATGATACGTGGCCTGTCCTTGTGCAATTAAGAGTTCTGCGACAGGTTTCACTCACGATATTCAAATGTACAATTCACTGTACAGTATCGCCGTTCAATCAGCAATCACTTTAAGGGTTCCTTTTGTTGCTGTTAAGATTCAGTTAAATTGGTGAGAATATCTACCCAGCGAGCATGTCTATTACTGTTACGCTGAAGTTGACGCATTCCCCCGGCATTGTGTGGTGAAACTGAATTATCATTATACCGCCTCTTTCGTATGTTATCGCGGCATAGTCGCACTAACAATAAGACGATGATCAGCGATGAAGAAAGACTGGATTCCACGTGCATGTACTCGGTTCAATATTGAGCTTGGAGGAAAAGAAATAATCGTGATGAAGCCAACGTGAAATGGATGAAATGTAACTACGTGCGAGTAAAATTACAATGAAGCTAAATAGGTGTACAACGCAATAGCGAAAAATAGTAAACGCATAATAATAGTCTCAGTAATAAAACTAATGTAACTCATCGTATTCGATACGAAAGTTTCTGTCGCAATATGACGATCTTTGGTAGAAATAAAATCGTCAAGTACAGAATTTGCGTCAACCATCGGAAACGTATGATCCCGTAATGAAATTTGTTTTCAGTTCTTAAACGAAATAATCGCGATTCCGACCGACCTAAGTTCGCGTTAACGAATAATTGATTGCCCGCACAATCGTGCCCGCCTAATCACCGTCCATGCACGTAATCGAGCGAGTTCATTCGCGTTACACATGTTGCCCCGTCCGTTCGTATCTCAATTTCCTCCTATTGATGGACAGTTTTCGCTGGCTTGACAAGTCGAGCCGAGTCACGGCTCTCGCGCGGGTTTCGTACACCGCACGTATGTCAGAATCGGCAGCAATATAATTAACCACGCCAATCAGCAACAAAGGATCGGCATGCATGCACGTCGCGCGCTAATGATCCTCGATGTGGCATCAACGGTATAATTAATGATCGTAACTTGCGAGGTCCTTAAATATGTAAAAGTTTCACGCTTTCTTTACTCGCGGCACGCGTCGTTTTTTCTTTTTCACCTTCGTTTCGTTTTTCGTTTCTACTCTTTGGACCATTATGCTCACCCTCTCTCTCTATCTCTCTCCCTCCCTCTTGTTCTCTCCTTTCTTCAGGCAATGTCCCTTTCTCCCTTATAAGTCCCACTTCCCTGCCTTCCCTTCGTTCCACTCCCGCTGGTTTCTTTTTCGTCGAAGCGGCTCGGTGAATCGGTATATATACCTTCCATACGTGTAATTGGCTTCTTTACGTTTACCAGCGAGCGTACTTGGGCCTGCTTGCGTGTTCACAAGCGTCGTTTTAAAGGAACCCGCGCAGCATCACGGCGATGCATCATTATCGGGTAGAAAAGGTAGATGCTGCACACACGATTCACAGCGCTGCGTTAAAAATATCGCGCTGCATGCAAATCGTTTTGCGTGCGTATGCGTTGCGAACGCGTTCGTTCAACTTCTCCTATTTTGTTTTATCGAGGATCTTCGAACTTCGAACACTTGAAACGGAGTGAAAAGTCGGCCGCGTTCTATCCATACGCGGTAACTTTCTGTCTTGAACTTGAACCTATTGGTTCGTCCGTCGCGTTACTCTCATAGTAAGTTAGCGACACGGTATTTCGTACATTTGGCAATGCACGCGAATGAATCGTCTTTCACGAAATTTACATTTTCTTTCGAATTCTCTTGCTCGGCGATTAATTTCCCCAGATTTCTTTCTTACTTTGTGCAATTATGGGCAACGCATTTCCCTTCGTATTTCACACTTCTGAACCGCGGAGGCTGGGTGCTTACTGCTCACCTCCGCGATACATCTCAGACATTCGAAACAAGATTTCGCAGATACGGCTAATTACTCGTTCACTTATCCGCTTCGTATCACCGCGAGTACTCGTATCTAGCCGTCCGCCTATATTTATTTAGCTCAACTTCATTAATATTGACCAGGAAGCGTTGAAGTCGTCCCGTTGCTACCGCGTGCAATAAAATTAACGCAGTCTTTCCGCGCACCAGGAAGCGCCTGTACATTTTCACGAGCGACCGCATATCAGCTACTGTAACCAGAGATATCGTAAAGATTTTCTCCCGTTACGGAATTAGATAGGTTCTTCCCCCTTTCGCAATCAAGATCTGTCCCAGCTTCCACTGTTCAGGTAGCCCAGAACGTTCGGGGAAATGATGGAAAATATGTTGGTCCTTCGATGCGTGTAAATTCCACCCATACTAACCGAGGGGAATACGCGTGCTCGCGTGCAGACTTCTGTCGGTGTAAACATTCGCGACGGATCGAACAAGGTGTAACGCGGATACTTCAGCTTCGCGAGTTGCGTTTGAGGCGTAAATACATTGCACGACGCAGAAGAAACTCTCAACTGGATAAGCGTGCCGCGGTTGACCTTAAAGTTTTCAGCGCAACAAACGCCAGACGCGTGCTCCACCGCGAAGACGTACGGTGATTTTTCAGGTGGCAGCCTGTAATGGCTACTGACATGTACGTTCTGCTTACTGGACGATATCTACCGTGTCGCGGCTAGGTGTTCGCGAATCATCGTTGTGCGTTAATTGTCCCCTCGTGCACGTTCCTTAACTTCGCCACTTTAACATAGTTCTTTTCGCGATCGACACGTTAAAGGAGAAAATTCATTTCCGAAACCTGAGACTATCTCTTTACCGCAAACTTCATTTTCGTCGAACACCATTCGTCATAAGAGAATCATACTGTTCTCTTAATTATTATTATCCATATTATTCATATTATGCTTAACCGGGGGAAAAGGCGTAACTTCTCATCCATGTTGAAGAAACGCGAAGATAGAGAAACAGAGTAATTGAATCATAGATGGACATGGGGCATAATTTTACATATATATACTTGGCTCGTCGCGAGTCAAGTACTACCTCCGCAGCAAAGGAACCACCGATTTTCCTACCTGAAACGCAGACGTTGGTGAAATTGCCGCGAGTATGAACGCGTATGGCCGCGGCGTGCTTTCGGCGATCAGACGGTCAGTTTCGGTCAACGACGGCACAGGAGTCGCCTTCTAACTTATCGATTAGCGGACACGTCGTTGGAAATTCTTGCCGCGCGTAATAATTGTTGCGGTGTCTCGACGCGATCGTACCTAACGATAGCGAGCCGTCTCGGGCGGGGAGCGCGTAAAACGAGGCCGAAAATTAGAGTAGGCTATAACCGCGAATTTTCGGTTAACGATCGGTTACGTGCACGCCATAACGCTCCAGATGGTTACCGATCATGAAGCGTAACATTACGAACCGCTTATCGTACGAATATTTTAGAAACTTCGGACGCGAGGTGTTGCGCATGTCCGTTTCTTTTTCCCTTTTCTTTTTGTGGAACGAGCCGAACACGCCGGCTGCGATTGCAAACGTGTCACTCGGCCGCGGTGGATGGTAATTGCTTAATTGTCCCCTGAGTAGGTTGTAGAAGCGTATTGGACCATTGCGATATACTTTTATATTGCGAGCTTAATTTGCCGGTGTTGCTGGGAATAATATGGATCGATTGAGCAGGTGTTGCTGGGTATGATTGATTTCCATTGTGGATTAGATTGTCTTTGGCCATTGCTTATTCGTGGATATAATAAAGTAGCATGGATGGATTTTTATTTCAGGCATGTGTACGATCGTAGAAATTTTCTTATCCCTGCTTATTCTTCAGTAATTTCGTCGCAGTTGAAATAAATTTGTGATATAGAAATAAATTGAACATAGAAAATAGCGTGCAAATGAAATTGACATAGACAATATTACAACAACAGCTTCTGATTGAGCGAACAAATATTCCCGAAGGATGCCCAAAAAATTACGTTAGGAACGCGAATACCCCCTTACAATGGCAAACGTGCAGAGCACAAGGAAATAAGATAAGTCGATTGCTTTCACCCATCCGCGTACGGAGTTTATACCACATTGATATCTATGCGACCCAATATTTTTCCGTGCCGCTGTCGTACAAGAAACGAACTCGAATCCTTACCTCCTCCATTATAGATACGGTACACGATAGAATATACCGCTCCAATAAAAACTGCAATCCGAACAGAACTCCTCCGTCCAACCATTCACGATACCGCAAAGTTTTTGTTTCCCCCCCCCCCCCCCCCGAACCTAGTCCAATATTCCGCTCGTCCGCCGAACCGGCGTACACAAACGTCCAGGTAATCTTCGATCAGTCTGCTCCCGTGTCGTGCGGACTCAGACTCGAATTCCGCTAACGAATCCGCCGTGCACGTGACGCACGTATATAAATACACGTGCATACTCCCGCGAGCCGGTATCGATTTTGCTAACGGCAATTATTTTCTTCTTTTGTCGGGGACGTTTACCCTCCCGGAGCCGGGCGGCGTTGGTGCCACGAAAGGGGTTGGAATGGGCGCGGGTTGTGTACGAAGAAGTGTGGGCGAGCCGAGGTCAAAGTACGTTCGCGGTGAAAATCCATTAGCGCGCGCCGAGGAAAATGAAAAATATTATCGTTTGCTGTTCGATCCTAGCAATTACCGTGCAATTAAGTTATTGCGTCGCCCGCTGTCCTCGCGGGGGGTGGGTTCGGGGGTTGTCGAATTTAATCAGCGACGTCGCCGTTGTCTGAGTCGAGCACGTGGAACGTTGCTCGTACGACGGTCACGGGACAAGTGAATGGCCTATCGATTTTCAGTTACGGTTTTTCCGTTCGAGTGATAATCGTGTCGCGATCACGGTTTCCGGAAACGTGTTGGGCGCGGTATAAATAGGCGTTGGTCGAGCATATTTTACATCGTTTGCCTTTGGGTTGGATCGGGTGCACATTTTTAGATACTTGTTTTAGCAATTAATATCGACGAAATTGTTTAGAAGCGAAGAATCGTTGGCTTCGATCGTTGTCGAGCGTATCGATCGACGATGATTGAGAACAATTGAATTACCCGAAATTCGTTGCAAACGCTGCGATTACCTGGTCACGAAACACGGCTCCAGGATGGCAAGTGTTCGTTGATTAAGAATGAACGACGTAAGTATACGTCTGCCGTGCAACCCTCGAGCTCGTGTAATTGCGTTAATCTGTTCGATTGGTTGGCTCCGGATTGCTCCAGTCGTTTAGCTTCCCGTTTCATTTCGCGATTGATCGTAACTATCGCGCCGGGGTAAACACGAAAGGAGAACACGCACGAGGGATGATAATTCGTGAGGGGATGGTGGAAAAGCCGTCGCGATTCTGTGCCACTCTTGGAACGCTCCTTTCGGATTTTCATTCGTCACCGGGATCGTGTTCAATAAGCCTGAGCTCCGAATTCGTGTCGTCTTTTTCTATTTACTTTATTGTCGAATTACGTGTAACGTTATTATATTCCTTAAACTGCACCAACTTTCAATATTTATCCTCAATATTGTCACCGTAGTAGATTCTGTAATTCTAATAATGAACAATATGAAACAAATCCTGCATAAGTTTGCAATATGCCTAAAAATTGAAATTGAAATCGAAATCGAAATTAGAATTAAAAATGAAAATCATGCACGCGTGTAACGTTGAACATTATTAGTCAAATCAATATTGGCGATGTTTATACATCTTTCTGTCCATCACAACCCAGCCACCGCACCGTTCAAATTAACCGAGAACACCGTGCCGGCGGGTAATTCGAAATAGAGTTCCAGAGTCAGGTGTCAAGCCCGTATAATCTCGGGATTAAAAGTTTCGCAGCGCCTCGTCGCTCGTAATTAACTGTTCTCGACTGCTGCACTACCCACGTTCGAATGAAACGTGTGTCGTCTCATCGTCGGCGTGCCAGGACCTTTCCCACACCGCTATTATACCATTGTTTTATACCACGGTTGATATCCGAATATTTTTCCCGTCGACAGGATTAACAAGAACTGGCATAATAATATTCGAGCCACTTCGGCTCTAATAGTTATCCAAGTATTGTCCACGATATAAAAGACAACTGGCACAATAGTTAACTCTCCGAAACGATTATCCATCCCGCTTATTATATTTTCCACGATCTTTCAGCTCGTGCACGCCGTGGCGCGGTTTATTTGTTACGTTTGAAGTACCCGCGTGTAATTTGCTCGACGTACCTACCCTCGTCTACACTTGTCAGCAGGGTATTTATAGACAGAACCGATCGTAGTTCGAATAGACTAAGGCTGCGCCGCGTTCACGCCACGCGGATGAGTTTCTCAGCCGTTTACAGATTTCTCTTACGGAGGGACGCTGTTCATTCATATTTCTCTGCTCCGAGTCAACTCGCGGGTCAACGTATTGCAATGCGTGTCAAATTTATGAATAATATTAGAGAAAAATTGGCGACAAGGCAGGGGTTATAATTTTCGGTCAAGGCGATTGCAATGCTTGGCAAATATTTACCGTCACATAATTTGCCATATAAACTACCCATTGTCCGGCCAACCATTCGTTTCTCCACCGATCTTAGTTTATTCGCCCTGTTGCGTCCGCTTCTTCCCTTCGATTCCTCACCCTCTCTCACAATGGCTTGGCCGTCGTCTTCTTCTTCCTCTCCGAGTATTTACTCTCATCTCCCTCTCTCTCTCTCTCCACGACTCTCGCGATTACATCGCCAGACTGTACCATAGCCGAGCCCCTTCACTTGACAGGCTTATCGATCGTTAGTCCCTGTGTCTACCTGCGTGTCGCTTGTTCATATGACCCGGCCGAGGAATCATGTACTACGAAGCACTCGTCAGTACGGTGTCACACGTTCGACGTAATCAATCGACTAGCGTGGGGTTCGCCTACCATGGCCAAGCGAAACTCCGTCGTAACGACGGACAATAAATGGATAGAAATTCGCGGGTACAGTTCCCCTCGGTTGACCCTTCTCGCGAGCCTTCTCGTTTTCATGCAAGTCATCTCCTACGATATGGCCCGACACGCTACTTACCTTTATCGCCCCGTAATTACATCACCGTAGCAATTACGGTTCGCAAGTTTCGACTCGAATCCGAACGTGTAATACGAGGGATGCTTTCGTTTCACGACCGGTCTTTCCGTCGTTCGTAATACGCCGCTCTCTGTTGGCCGACGTGGACGTTTCATTAGGATACGGAAAAATACGTTCCGTATTGCCGACGAGCATGGAACGGCTCGGGTATTGCGTGCACATCGGGCGATCCGCTTTCCTGAGAATCCTCGACGACACGGCTCGACGCTTTGGAAATGTTTTATGCGGTTCGCATGGAAACGAAAGTATAGCTGCGTTTAGAATATACGTAGTTAATGGTTTTCTTTTTTGGATTCGCGGGCCACGGCCGTCGGAACGGAGATTTTTATGAAAATTGTAGAAACGGAGGAGTAGTTTGTAATACAGTTTCTTTTTTCTTCTTGGAAACAAGCCGGGTAGAGTGTTTCGTTGATGTACCGCGTTTCACGTCGCGAACATTTAATTCAGTGTAACTCGTAACGTGCGCGAACTTCTTTGACTGTAGATCCTTTGGGATCGGAAAATGAAATGGATCAAACTTCCTCTTCGAATTTCACGAAAATCTGAAGCTCGCCTATGCGAGGTCCCTTTGAAATTCAAAGCATTCAGCGGATTATAATATTCGTCGTCGAGTAAATTTTTGTAGATATTATTTATGCGAAACAACAATCAGAGTTTGAACCTTTACTTGCGCATATATCCTGTAAAGCGATTCCGTTGCAACGTAAAAATCGTTAAAACAGTACTTTATTGGCAGCGTGTTCACTGCAGTTCGAATACATCGCCGTGCAGACTTGAGGTTCACCAGCGTGATACGTAAACGAAAATAAACGAAGGTAGAAAACCAAGCTATTCTCTTCGTCGTAAAAAAAGAAAAAAATAAACTAACCATTAACAAAACGGACTCAACGAAACTCATTGAAACAAAATTGACGAATCAATATAAAATCTACTTACCGCTACATACATGTACGCATCTTCGCCCAAGCCTGAAAAGAATCTCCCCTATTGTTTCCAAATATTTGCAATCCATAAACAAGAAACCGTAAATGCCGTACACGCGTGCACGACGTAACGTCGATCGCGCAACGCGACGTTCAAATGAAACAATCACCATTCGCCCATATTCAAGAACCTGCAGAATAACGATACAAACGAACGGCGTTTCTTTCTTTTACTTTTACCGCGATCTGCGATTCGCAATCCGGCCCAACGCGGTCGGATTTGTCCGCAGTAGTAAAAGGAAATAAATTCCGCGACGCTTCGTCGCGACGCGTCGCCTCCGAAAATTCATCGCACACGGCGGACGCGGAGGTGAAGCTTTCAAATTTTCTTTCGCAAGCGGAATCTTGGCCAAGCGGGGAACAAGAGGCGGGCGAGAAAACGCAGAGGAGCCGAAGCACGCCACCCATATCGCGTATGCTACCCGTACAACGAACGGTGTGCAATTAGTCACGGCCGAAGATTCCGGCCAATTACGTTAACCAGGTTGACGGAATGTATCCAGAGCGCGAATGAGCTGATTACGTTACTACGTCGCCGGTAGATCGTTGTTCTTTCGAGTGTGGAACCGGGTATAGTCGTAGGAATCGATGCGCGCAGTGAACGATTTACGAATTCGGAACATTTTAATTGAATTGTCAGTGCGCGATGTGTTTCGTCAAGCAGAAAGGATTAAGGGAATTCGAAGGACAGATTTTTGTTAACCTAGCTGTTTTGTATCTCGCGGCTGACTTCGATAATTTCTCGCATTCTCTTCGGTCGCGATCTTTATTGCACCGCGTTGTCGTATTCGTTCTGCCTTCGTATGGGACCCGCGCGAGCGAAACTTTCTATTAAACGAAATTACTCGAATGTCGCGGTATTAATGTGAAACGTTATATTAATTCGAATTTATCAGTCCTGCGTTATTTTATGAAATCGTAATCCTATTAAACGCGAACACCATGGAAAATAATCCACGATTATTAGCGCAACGATAGAGCGTATTAAATTGAATAGTATCACAACCAGTGATTTACTTTTTATCGTCATAATTCGTATATTCTTAGACATAGGTGTACGCGTGCACAGGTGTACCCTCTTCCCTCCCAGGCCTCTGGTTCGATTTTTAATTGCCCGTCGTTGGATCTCTTCGGGGCAAGACGCAACGAGAGTTTGTTTCGCGTGATTGTCGGCTCTGTTCGATGGATTACAGCCTCCTGGTTCTCTTTCACGCACTGAATGCTATACGGCTCTGCGGTTTCCAGGATGATCCGTATCGCGTCGTTAAAAAAAATTCGGTCAAGCCGTCGACGGATTAATTAAACGCCGTTTTACGTTTCGCCCAGGTAACTCCGCGAGAGGGCGAAGCTTTTTCCCTTTTTTTATTTCCTTCGAGTGGCGGTGAAGCAGGTGGAGAGACGGTTTTTTTTCCCCCGGCGAACGATTCCGGTTAATGACTGCGTTAGAATCGCGAGCGAGAACGCGGTATCGAACGTAGCGGATGTTGGAATTCGGTCGCGGAGAGCGCACCGCGTTGCTCCAGGTAGACGATGAAAAATACATCGCGATCTTCGTCGACGCTCTCGTCGCAATACTCTTTTTACATTTTACAAGGAGGGTACAAGCTTGCATCGAGACCGTTTCATCGAAAACGTCTAGCGTTACGGGCAAAGCGGTTTCTGTTGCTTCGCGTGTCGCAATCTTGCCAAGGGGAACGCATAGGAAGGAGGCGGTACTTAATACGTTATTGTTCATAAGTTCGAGCGCAATCGCGAGAATTGCGAATGACGCAAAGTTCCCCCCCGGAATCGACCGGTTGGACCAGCGGAGGAATAACTTCGATCACGCTTGTTCGGGGGAACGTTCTTTCGAACGCGTTTCTTCGACGAAATTTTGTTCTAATTAAAATTCGCGGTGCCTGCGGAACGAACCGCATGCGCACTCCATTCCACTGCAGCGAAGATCGCAACGTTGTCACGATAAAGTTGAAACTCGAATACGAAAGTTAATTGGCAAGGATGCTGTATTTCTAATAAACGCCTGCGATACAGTAATGGCCGAATTATTGTATTGCTTCGAGTACGGACGAAAGTTGTTCGCAAAGGTGTTACCAATGTTTTATTGGTTCGGGGTGGGACATTGAGATTAAAATAAACTGCATTCATCGCATCAGGCTTTGGCGATCCTGCAACGGACGATCGGTTTCGCAATAATGCAGTGAACTTTTCTACGCGCGAACGGCCTTGCCTTTTTACATCAGCACCGGCTGCATGTAGGTGTCACTTACTTTCCTGCCTTGAAAAACCTTTCACTGTTTTGCACCTACATAGACACGCGGCAGACAGCCGCGTGCCGCTGGCATAAAGTCAGAGAAATCTTAGGTGCCGTGTAACTTATTCCATAGAAACGTTGCAGCCGGCGAATTCTGTTATACTTTTTGGGCAATTTGGGCAATTTACCAGGTGAACAATTGAGACTTAATTGAATTCGAACTTGGTCTCCTGTGACTGGCATGACTCGAAATGTATGTACGAGTATCTATTGCAGATTTCAATTTTGCGATAATTAAACACGTATTGATGGATAATAATCTCTGCGAATAATTGTGACACAATTTATACTTGCATTAGCACGGCATGTTTCCATGAAAGGGGAACGAAACGAGGGAAAGCAAATGAATAATCGAATGGTTCAATGCGTGTTCTAATGCTACGTGTGAAATAATCGTGTTGAAAACAAAATAACAGTACTGTGGTGTTTCGATTTGAAACACCATAGACAGAAATAACTATGGGGTGCGTGCAGTATTTAGAGGGTCGGAAGGGATCCCTTTCAAGTAGAATACGACGCATACCTGACTGTTTGCTTTATGTTTCGCGTTTTCGGTAATATTTAAACGTTTTAACTTTCGCTTCAATCTGCAACTTAACTTTGATATCTTACAATGTTCGAATAATAAATATCGTGTTAATATTGCGAATAATGTAAAACAATTCAATGATGACAAGTTACTGGGTTAAACGACGTCGAACCTTTACACGATTAGCATCCACGAACCTGTACGTCAGCGTTGATCACTTTAATTGCTACCCAGACCTTGCTACACAGGAAGCGAGCCTACGTGTACATGTGAATTAATGTTCCAAAGAAATTTATCAATTTATCGTAGATGCTCCTGATTTTTTTGTAACTGTATCATACCCTGCTCCCTATGATTATTCTTGAATTTATTTTGTGTTCTTGTATCTCCTGTGCTTCTTTTCAACGTAGCTGCAATCAGACTTTACGTTGATAAGCATGTCGCTGTGAATTTATACTTCCTTACGATATACTCGCTCGCGTCTGTCATCGGCAGTTACTCATTGCTCATTCCCTTTAAGGTGTCAACGTCTGCCGGGTCAACGATTCTTCGAGAATGTCAATTTGAAGAATTCGCGCGGCATAGAATTACCAATTTTTCAATGGAAACAGTATCGCAATTAAATTGTCCAATTGTTCGAAAGATATTTCCAATCACAGTTTCATTCACTTGCGAGTTTAAAATTTCTAAAATATTAAATTTTATCGCGAAAACGATGAATACCATTGATAAACCATCATTTCTGATCGCGACTAACTGTGAAATATTTTTCGAAATCTTTGCAACTACGAATTCTCGAAGGTATTATACTCGTTTCGAAGGAAAATCGAATTTTCCCAAGAGCACTTCAGTAGACATCCCAATGTCTGGCCTCAGGCATCAGCCGCAGAACGACCTTCATCCTCCATTGATCTCCTGCAAATCACCTTGCGTCCTTCTCGTTGCTCTTTTTTCCACCGCTTCGTTCCTCTCTCGCTGTCCTTTCTCTTTCTCCTTTCGCCCGTATCGTTAGAAACTCCATCAAACTATCGGTCGCGGCATCGTTCGTGCAATTCCCAACGTAAGAACCATCGGAAGCTGCCAACCCTTACACGATTCTCATAATCATCGATCACTGCACACGTCACAAGTATTGCCTCGCAACGCTTCGATTTGTTGTAGCCGTTTTTCTTTTAAGTTGCTAGCCCCTATCCTGTTCCTACTTTCTGTTCCAGATTTCGTACGAACCGTCGTTGTACGGCACGAAAGGCACCGAGAGCAACGAGGATGTAGCCGTCTGGCCGCCGTTTCACCAGAGCACAATTGAAAGGATGCGAACGAAAATACACCGCGAACGGACCGACATATTTGCACCTCGAGGCGACACCGATTGTAAAACTTCGTCGCGCGACACAGCGTCGCGGGAGCAAAGTCACTGCCCGTGGCAATTATGCCCAACGAAATAACGCCGCTCCGTCCCTGATACCCGTCCTTCGTGAAAAGAAGAGGACCAACCGCAACGATAATCGTAGAGGATTAGAAGAGATTAGAAGGGATCTCTGTCGCCCGGCTTTCGCCCGGCATCGAGCAGACTGAATATCAAAGAGCGGAAAGATGTTGGGAGTGAGTCAACCGGGAAATCCACCCTCGAGCCTGCGACACTCGGCGAGCTTCTCTTGTTTGCAGCGTAGCACGGCCAGCGAGGGACACCGAGCGAGAACGTCGACGCTGCTGCAACAGCCCAGCCTCCAGCTGAGCAGCAGCCATCACCAGTACTCGTCCGGGCAGACGTCCCTGCTGCAACCGTCAACCGGCACCGTTCAGCATCGCATCGAGGCGTTGGAGGCCGTCCAGGACAGCAACGATTACGGTTTCGTGAGGATTCGGCCCCGGCTCCGCAGCACGAACGCCACTCTGCATTACGAGGAGGAACTGGCCGCGCAGAAGAACGCCCTGTGGGATCGGGACGCGTCCGCGTTCAGCGATCGCGAATGCGACACCAATTACAGGGACTGCTCGCTGAAGGTGAAGGATCGCGAGCATTCGCCCAAGGGTGCCGGCTCGAAGAATCAGAATCCGTTGAGGGGGGCCCTGATACTGTTCACCTCGACGTCGTCCTGGTGGAAGACCAGACAGCGGGAGGATCAGTTGAACGGATCGTCGAACGACAGGGCACTAGCATCGACCACGTCCTCGTCCGAGCGAAAGTGGTCCGTGGGCACGTCCATGGCGTCGCCTTCGAACGAAAGAAAGTGGCCGTCGGTGACCTCGCCTACGAACGACCGGAAGTGGTCAGTGGGTAACAGCGCCCTGACGTCCCCGGGCAACGAGAGGAAGTGGACCAGATCGTCCGTCTCGTCGAACTCGACGTCTCAGCAGGACCGGAAGTGGCGGTCCCTCGGCGCTCTGCTAAGGGCTCCCACTGGAACGAGTTCGCACGGTGCCCAGCACTCGTTGTCCCATAACATGAGCGCCTCCATGATCGAGGGTGAACACTTCCGGGACGATGCTCGCGGCTCGAGTTGCAAGTCGACCCGGTATCAGCAGCCCACCTCTTACTCGGCCCGGGTGT
Organism: Nomada fucata; assembly: GCA_948146005.1. NCBI lineage: Eukaryota > Metazoa > Arthropoda > Insecta > Hymenoptera > Apidae > Nomada > Nomada fucata. Next base: position 5,859,558 of record OX411275.1, on the reverse strand, counting down.
CCAGAGTCAGCAGGGACATTTACAGGGAGAACGGGGAATTCGGGCAGACTGGCAGGTCGAAGGTCAGCCGTCGATTGTACCAAGAGAGCACCGATTCGGCGGACAGGGACATCGAGGAGAGACACGTTCAGAACAATAGACACCAGTTCGACGACGAGTGCAGGGGAAGAACGAACCGGGAGGGTGTCTGCAAAGTCGAGCAGCAGACCGCTAGCAACGAGGTTCGCACCACTTCAACGAGATCCAGTCGGGCGCAGAGCTTTTATCTTCTGGACGATTTTCTGCGGCCCCAGCCGCAGCAGAACAAGTGCATGCTCAACGTTTACTTGTCACCGTCGCATTCGAAGTCGTCCGGGAATGGCAACGATCATGCCGGGAGGGCCGCCGATGTCAAGCAGACGTCGCAGGGGAACGTGACGAACATCACGCCGCCGCGACGACATAACTCTAGTTCGGATAGCCTCGAGGTCGCAACCAGTCCGCTTCCGCCGCCGGTGCCGCCGCCGCCTCCGCAGGTCGCCGCCAGCCGCGACAGGGAAAGGGCCGAGAATTTCAAAGAAAAGGACGTGTGCCAGTGCAAAATGTGCTGGACCAATATGCAGCAGAGATCTTTCGTAGATGAGGTAAGTCCTTTGCGATAGGTATATACGCGCCGTGTCTCGTAGGTTCAACCCAAATTGCACTAATATATCTTTGCGCCTCGAAAGATCCTGAATAGATTAACGCAAGGGAAGAGACCGCGACTCTGAATTCGTAATGGATTTGTCGGATGTGGAATTTTTTCTTTGGGCACGTTGTTTAACAAAGTCGGATAAGATTTGGAAAATGGAACTGTCGGGTTCGATCGAAGTCGCAAAGGTGTGCGTGGAGGGTTTTACCTTGGAATTTCATACGACAGTTCAATGTCAAGTACGTGCACGTTGAAACAAATTGAACATTGGAAGTTACGTTAGAAATAATTGCTTTATACAACGCTTCGGTAGCGTACCTCGAAATTCCATTGACTAATCGAAGTGACCGACAGAAACAAAAAAAATTGGAAGCAGCCTTACTTCGGTAGCTGCAAATTTTTCGGAGCGTGCGTCAGTTTCAATTTTGTGAATTGGTTGAAATGCATTAATGCATAAGCTACATCGTTCGCTTCGTCAAAAAATAGTTGGGGCGTCGGTAGTTCGGAAACATGTTCAATTACGAAGTTAGATTTCGTCGATTTAAAGGTGAAACTTGGTCGACGGGAAATCCACGGGAACGCGAAATATCGAAACGCGACCAATGGTACACGGATCGAGATACTTCTGCCAGGTAGCGCGGAGAAAATTTCACCGACAAGTTTTCGCGGTAACGAAGCCGGAATATGCAGTCGATAAATCAAGCGACGCGTGCTTTTGCTTCTCAATTTTGTATCGGCCAACGAACCTGACTTTCCTTCGCTCCAATGGCCGCGTCACATTTGCATAATTGATATCACGCTTTATCGATCTTGTTGGTGCCTCTAAATTTCATGAAGTTTATTGTTATTCTTCCGCAAGAAAGTTTCGTGCGAAACCGAGTGGCCCCACTTATTTCTAAATATCCCTTTCAACGGAAAATGAAAAGTGATGGATACGGTTGTTCTCTGTCTATTCGATATTATTAATGATTGGGAATTTAGTAATAATTCGATAATAATATGCACAGCAAAGAACAAGGTGCAGAATTAAGCACACTTTAATCGTTATTACTTTCAGTTTCCGCCTTATATTTCGTGACGAGTAATCATTTTGACGCTTCCGTAATTATAAAATGATTCGTCAATATTTAGAAATATATTTATGGATCTGTTAATTGTATCTTGTTTCGTCCGAAGTTTAGAATTCGAATGCATCAGTCGAATAAATAATTACTTAAGTAAAGATGTGTGCGACCGTTAAGAAATTGCAATACTGTAAGGGACATTGCTCCGTACCATAACAGACGATAGCATATATTCATAGCTGCGGTAGACGCAACTTGGTATCGATCTAACTCAAGCTTTTCGACTTATAGCCAGGTAGCATATACATATATGTATGTAAAAATGTCCCTGCAACGGGTTGGTGAAGTTGGGACGAAAAGCCACTTCTTTTCATGCTATATTTTTAGTTACGCGAGCAAGCTTCCCTTTTAATTATTTGGTGCGTTATACTTTTTTCTTTCGCGTCTAATATCTCAAACTAGCGTCCAAATTGTTTAATCAAAATTGAGTAAAATTGTAATTAAAACATTTTTGCTGCAGTTTCAAATTATTATATTCAGGCATTAATCAATAATTAAGTGCCAAATGCTGAATTATTAAACGCTCTCATATATTATTTTAACTTAAACTACATCAATGTAGAAGAATACGAAAGGGAACTGTAGACGCATGTAAATGACCTATCGTCACTGACGTAATCTGACATCTGGATCACTGAATTTTCGTGTTCACACGCTCCTGCCGTTGTCTGATTTCGTGGGTTCACGTTTAGTGAACGAGATAAGGGACACGTGTTGTCTAATAAGAGGGTTGATTCATCGCCCTTAATGTTCGTTAACTCAATTTGGAGGCGGCTAAGCGCGCAGTTACTATCAAACTGGTATCGTGAAATCACGTCGGATGATAGACGGTAAAACGGTTTAGAGTTTAGAGTATTAAGTTAGTAGACTGAATTCAAGCGGGAGCTACGCGTGTTAAATGTTCTCTGATATTTTAAAAGCAACCGGCTAATTTGAAATTAACATCAACTCTCAAACAACTTTTTTCTATTAACTCTCTTGTGATATTAGTATGTAATTTAATATAAAATAAAGTATATCAAATGAACAGGATTTTCCAGAAGATAAGATTATGGTGTCAGTCGGAGGGTTATTTATTTTCTTTCGTAAAGGGACTTTATTGCCGCAGATAATTTTAGAATTTGTTGAAAAATATGTGTACACAAAATCGAATGAAAATTATAACAGGAAAGTGATACATATACATACGTTTCAACGATGCGAATAGAAATGCTCCACCTGTTTATTTTCGCAGATATTTCTGCCATTTCTTTATTTTCGTTTGGAAATCGTGATTAGAAGTCATTTGTAACACAAGACCACAAAGCTACGGTATAACTTTATTGTTGGAAGTTAAGTATTCACAAGCCCCCAGAGTGTTTTCTCCTTTAGCCTATTGTGTGAAAGTCGACCGTTTCAGTTTACGCATGGAGCTAGAAGGCTTAGCCAGTTGCCTATCTCTGATATCAAGCCACCTTTTAAGGTGATATCTACCTTTTAGGATACGCTTTCACAGTCGCACAAATAGAATTATCACCGCCATTTAGTGGCTGAGTTCTTTCAAAAAATATAAGAAAATAATTTTGCTTTCTACACATCCCATTGCCAACAGAAAATTTTTCATTCGTGATTTTAATTCAATTGTTCTTGCACGCGTGCTCACCCTTTTAATAACTTTCGAAACAGCGGTGCAAAAGTATACACCTAACGATTAACGTTTACGAAAATAGTGCATACAAATTTCAAAATATTGCACCGCCGCACATTCGTCCTATTTCCCCAAATTTCACCCGTACGTCGTTATTGTTGCTCCGTTACCAATTTATCTCCCCGCTTAAAGAAGTCGTAAACCCTTCCGCCCAGAGGGTTCTGGCAAAAATCCGTCAGCAGTCCGATCAGAGTATAATAAACCCCTCTCCGAAACCTAGACCTCGATTCCAATACGACCACGTGGTTTCCTTCTGCTGTTAGCTCTGGCGAATGTTCGAGTTTCGTTTACCGCCCCTGACCCTTTATTTCGTTGGTCGCGCGTTTCTATCGAACGAGAGCCCGTTATTCTCGAAACAGAGAAGGATACGATGCGGCGAAGGAAGTCGTATTTCTATCCTTTCAGTGCCTACTCTATTATTAGCAACCGCTTGCAACGGTGGTAGACGCAGTTTAACTGGATTTCCGTTCGATTTTAAACACTGCCGCATCCTCGTGGCCGCGAGGCACCTTCGTTTCTTTTCCCATCCCTTTTTCGCTACCTGCGAAAGCAACCGACCCGCGACCAGGCCAAGTCCGATCGTGGATTGACCCCGCGCGCTTATCTACCTGCTCGATGACGTAACCTTTGCTACATCGCAGGAAACAGCACGGGCGAATTTATTAGAACGATATTTGGACAGCGCAAATTCGACTGCGATCGACGCTCGTCGACGTTCTTTGTGAGAGAACAATGTTGGCAGCGCCGTACAAAATGCCCGTCACGATATTTTTAACGTGGCAAACAAGGCGTCCCGAGCATGCGGTCGGGATGCCGTTTTGGGTAGAGGATTGGGGGATATTCGTCAGATTCGCTTAACCTTATCCCGGTTGTACTATGAGAGAAAAACGGGGCGAGCTGTCGAGTATGTAAATGAATCGAATTCGATAGTACAGCTACATGTGTAAGTTCATTGTCAGTATTAGGAACGAAGTTAGATGGACCATGATTTCATATTTTCTTTTCTTTCTCTATGCGTTGAATGAGAAACTCTTCAGAGAGGAAACGAAGATTGACAGAGCCTTTGTGTTATTCTCGCTGCGTTCTTATTCTACGATCGAGTGAGATACAGGACGAAAGATTGAACAATAGCGCTAATCTTGTCGTTCCACTGAACGGAAATTGCAGTACATTCCACTTATTGAAAGAAGAATTATTGCGTTAGAATGGATTGTTGTTACACCTATCACGGTCGTTTAAATCTAATACACGCTCGGATATACTTTTTGTCGAATATCTTCGAGGTTTGAAATTCATCTCCGGCACAAGGACTGCCGCATTGAGGGCCGTCATTGTCGGTGTTTAACAACATTCTCACCTTCCTCGCCATTTACGTGTCACGTTGTAACGTTATATCCTCTTTAAGATCTAAAGGAAGATCTATATACGTACGTAAGTGGACTCAAGGCAGAGTTAGTTAGCTTTTCCAGCCTCTTTTGTCCAAGCTCTTTGTTCGTACGAGTTTCAGCGGCGATGCGTAACCACGACCGCCTCCCTTCGTGTTCCACCTCTATGCTCGTTTACCTCATCGTCCCTTCATTTTTTTCTTCCTTTTGTGTAATATCAAGACGCCCTAGGTCAGGGACGTGTAACCTATGCATCCGGCTCAGACAGTCATGTTCAACGGCCGATGAAAGAAGCGTAGACCGTTGCTATTAATTCAATCCAAGCCACGTTCAATTACCTGCGCTCGTTCTTTTTCTTCCCGGCGTTCGGCGAGAATGTGGCGATAAATTCTTACGATTTCGAGTTTCGCGAAGTTCGTGCATCGCGGGTGCCTCCAATTATGAGAACCCTTGAGAGTCGCGTTCTTGTTTCCAGAAAATCGATTCGATTTGCGAAACGAGAACGCGAGTCTGGCAGTTTATGTCGGGGTCGTAAGATATTCGCGTTGGTTCTTATGGAAGCAGAACGCTTTGGGGGAAATTCAATTCCGCGGAATCGCCCCTAAAACTTGGTGATTTTCGTGAACAGTGTTTATTGAATTATTTCACTTGAAGAATCGGATTTAGAATATATTCTCGACTGTCCTGATTTTTATTTCATATTTCTCCACTCGCTGATATTTCGCGTTTGCAACGTCGCGCGTGTTCGCAAAGCAGCTATTTAAAAACTGCCTCGTCGTCGTCCTCAGTGTGTACGGACTTGTGCAGGTACGGTAACATAAATTGCCATTCGTTTTCCAATATCGTTTTTCACTTTTCAAAAGATTCCCCGCAAAAGTAGAGCGAACGCAACGAGCACGTCCTTCACCCTGCCTGCTATCTTTACGAATTAAGTGGAGTGCAACCTCTATTGACCTTAAGCTATTGCTCCTCGAAATAGCCAATTATCTGGAGATATTCTCAACTAGCCCCATTTCTTTCTTCCCACCTACTCTTCCTCCCTAGCCTATGCAATATGTAAAGATTCGTGCCGGCATCAAACATCTAACACCGTTTTTGAAACCATCGGTATCCTGGTCGAGAATGGAATATATAAGAACCGAAATTTCTATTTTATCTTAATAACGGAAAAAATCGAATACCTTTCTGTCGAGCAAAAATTAGTGCAATTTAACCCGTCGTAAAGAAGAAACGTACTCGACTAATTTAACGTATGATTCTGCGTAATAGTTGACCAATTATTACAGCACCCTTATATTTGCCGTTCGCGTTGACATTACGTATTCATAACGAGTTAAGCATAATAAATTTCAAAGGACGAGGAAATTTTCTGAATATAGTGGGTACACCCTTCCACTCTGCTGGCCAAGAGTTTCGAAACTCCAGAAAACGTTTCCAAGCTCGAACACATCGAAGCAATTTATCATCACAAGTTTCTGCGATATTAATATCGAATCGGTGAATCGTTAACAAGCCATACAACCGGGGAGAGGCTCCCAAACTTCGACGCTCAATTAGAGAACTCGCGAATTAACCGTGACGCCGGCAACATTTATTACGCCGGCCTCTATTCAATCCTTTCTCTCTTCACGTGTCCAGCGAAATCGCGTGGCAAACTGCTCCGACTGCTATTACATTATCATCGACTTCTTCTGCCCGGTTCGGTCGTTCTTTTTCACACAATTCCACGTCGGTGTTGCGCCCGACGGTCTTATTGCGGCCGTCGAATTAAGAAACGAGAATAAAAAGGACAGGGGGAGAAAAAAAGGAAAGGACAAAAAGCCCGATCCAGCGAGCAGCCGAGAGAAAAGTCTTTTATTCGTGACGATACGTTCGAAGGGCGACTCACGATGACGCGCAGAAGCCCGCGACACCAGAGAGGCTCGAGGAGATGCTTGCGAGCGCGAGAACGCGTTCAGGTATGCGGCAGTCGCACCTTGGAAACATTCGTCGGATGGAAGCCGAACGAATCGCGAATGAGCGTGTTATTTTAACGTCCCCCGTTCAATTCGACGAGATTCCCCGCACGGATTCGGCTTAATTTCTCTCTCGTTCGGAACACATTCGCACCACCGTAGAATTGGAACGATTGAAGCCTGCGGAGTCACGAGTCTACGCGGATAATCGAGCGGCTCCAGTTCGTCGTCGAGAAAAGACGACGCTAATTATTAGCACTTTCGATCCGGCTTCCACGGCAAGCCAAAAATGTCCCCACAACAGCGACGTTTCATCGACCACGATCGCACCTGGGCAATCGGCTCTGGATCGAACCGTGCATACGCGCCACCGAAGTTCCATCGATCATCCGTCGTGTTCGTGAATCGATCCCCACTCGGCGTGTAACAGCAACGGCATCCTGTTATCTAGAGGTTCAGACGAAAATCTCCACGGCATGAAAGACGACACTGCCACTTGGGAATACGCTTCCAAGACGCGTCGCGACGCCTGCACATGCAGGGTGTTTCGTTCAACTTTAAACTTCGGAATATCGCACGAGGGATCAAAGTTATCGAAAAAATGTTCTTACAACAGTTGTTCGACGCGAATGGGGGCACAGGGTGGTGTAAATGATTTTTTTCGGTATCAAAGCTAAATCATTTCTTTTAAACGGAACTCCGTGCTTTCCTATTCGCATCATGTCAGTTTCGCCCAAGGAAATGTCGAAAGGTAGATCCGACAGAGTCCAGAAAGAAATCCTTCCGGAAAGGGGTAAGAGTCGTTCACTGGCTTCCACCTGTCCCCCCATCTTCGATACTTTTGTCGCTTCCTTGAACACTCGCGCTGCATGTCGTTATGCTGGCCATGCTTGCGGCGAGTCTCATTCGGTCTCGATACGTCTCGATCGCGATCTTCGCCGCGCGATTCCAGCGATTTCCGTCTGTTTCGGCAAAGGCAGCTCGCTGCAGGTGGAAATATTCGCTGGCAGAGGGTGGCCCCCTTCAACTCCGACCAATTAAAACCGCATTCTTTCCGCCGGACTTCTTTCTACGTCTGCTCGATGCTCTCCCTATCTGTTCGCCCATTAGTTTCCACGGTACATCGTTATCCGATAATTACGTCCATGTTCCCTAGTGTTTCGTCCCTGGCAAACTCCGTTCGCCTATGCGAAATTACACACTTTCGACGTTCTGTCGCATGGGTACGATATCGCGTCGCGGGTCACTGTTATTCGTCTCGCAGCGTCCTGTTATCCTATGCAGCTGCCTATTAAAACAAGTCAAACTTCGCTTTGACATCTCTCCCATCAGTACGACCAGCTGAAAATGATTTATCCAAGCCGATGCCGGTCCTCGGGCCAAACAACTATTGCGCGAACGTTTCTTTCGCAACTTTCATCCCTCGCGATATATTTCCACCGTTTCCATGTCAACGGAACATCCCGTACGTCAAATCGTAACATCTTCGCGTAGGAGTCACTTCGCGGTGATTTCTTCCTCGTGTCGCGCACCTTCGCGAGTTTGTCGTCTGTGAGTATGGACGATTTCGTGGGGCGTCCGACGCATCCTGGAAAGATTTTCAGGAACGATTCGCGTGAGCAGCGTGGAGCGTGTAATCGCGGAGGACAAATAAAGACAATCCCTTTACGGATGCTCCCAACTGTGACGAAGGGGCGATTGAACGGAATAAAACATCGATCCTACGTCGCGGGCGAATGTGTTTGTTGCAAGTTGTGCCGCGGATAGAATAGGGGAATGTCTTCCCCTTTATTGGCTTTCCTCGCTGTGGGTGGATGTGTTCGGTTGTTCGCCGAGATTCTGTTATGGATAAGGTGGCTTTTATCTCGTTGTGCCTCGGTTATGAAGAATAGACGTCTTCATTTTGTTACGGGCTTGTTTCATTGGATACTGAATATCCTTTGTTTCGTAGAGAATGTGTCGGCGGAATCGTATCTTTTGGAGGAAAAGAAGAACGATCCCGGTCGACGAGTCGGAGCATCGAGGGTACTCTATTTTCTTACGATTCCGGCTATCCGCTGAAATTAGCGCAATATTTCTTAACAATGTCGAATAACGTTATGTACGACAATGTATTCCATCAGTTCCCTTAATTGTACCTTTATTTATATAGATTGCACGTCGGGTAATTAAACGTAACATATAATGGTAATCTTCGTGCTTTAATCACAGCTGCACGGTTCTGTAAGAAATGGTACTTCTTGTTCACAAATATTGCTGTCTACCGTTCAATGTATCTTCTTTAAAAACAAGAATAGGAAACGGCAAGATATATCGTTGCGTTGAGGGACGTTAAGCGAGTTCAATCGCGATGCAAGCTCTAGTCCTCCAGATCGAAGGGAAACGTGTTCCCCAGGACACTTCTTCAAACGGATTCCTTCACGCATGAAGGCCACGAAGGATTTTGAAACGCCCTATAGACTATAGGGCACAGCGGAGTATGCATGTAGACAGGGCCCTTATAAGAGATAGAAGGCGCAAGATAGACCCCTGACGGCGATATCTCGCGGTCAGATCTTCGAACCGGCCGTGTCTGTCGTTCGGTTGAACCTGGGTGATTTATCATTATTGAAATACGGACCATTTGAGACATCGCTGCCCATTCTATGCTTCTGCACAGGTTCCGTGCTTTTCCATTTGAAAGTTCCGTGGCTCGAAAGTCGCCTTTTGTGTTCCCATTCTTCATGCCACATAATGACAGCGCTGATCGGACGTATTTCACCATTTATTTATGGCCACTCGAATCGTCCCAAACTCGATGATGTAGTACTGTTCAAAGTTTGATTTCTATATCACCGACAACCCTCGATCGGCCTTTAATACGCGATGCCTGGTTTAATCTGAAATTTGTCTGATACGTTGATCGCTTCGGATTCGAATCATTAATCGTCGATAAGCTCGCGACTACCGATTCGCTGATCAGAATTTTTCTGTCGCTCGCGAAACGCGCAATCGTTGTTATTGCTTATTCATTGTTCTCGTTTCCATAACGCTTTTACTTTATTCAACGAAGATCGTTTCGACTTTTTACGGAACGTATGCGGTAACGAACAAAATATGGGCACGCTTTCTCAAGGAAGAGGGGTGGCTGCGCTCTTCTAAGAGGCAGGGCATAAATTACGTTTTCTGCGGGCTGTACATTTTTTTCTTCTTCTGGACAGACAGATGGTGCTTAACCACGAACGAATTCAATTTTACCCAAACCGGATCCCGAGCACGTGGTAATGTTCCGCCACGAGCAGATAACGCGTGAAAGACACATTTCCCTTCGTTCCGCTTGCGACACGTTCGAGCCGCAAAATTAGTTTCGTACGATTTATTGAATAGAATATAGATCACTGTCAACGACACATGTTCTCGAATAGTACAATTATATTTTAATTATATTTCGTTTGCAGCGAGCTGTATTTGTCAAGTTCGACGGGTATTGAACAAATTTCCTTATTTTAATGCTAAATTTACTGAAAGGGTTGTATTATTAGGAAGAACTCCATGTGAAACGGGATACAAAAATTTACTAGATCTTTTACAGATATTTATACATAAGGGTGAAGAGGAACAAATTATAAAAATATTAAACAAATTTTAGAATATTGGAAAGGGACGGCTTCTATATTTTGTTTTAATCGTTGTAAATTGTTATCTATTGTTTTATATCTTTGAAGTGAACAAAATTGTGTGAGTAATACAATAATATATTTCTCGTACAATTTCGTACTATATGCCAAGACTACTTTTACCCCTTATACACTCCAAAACGCAGATCCCAGTTTCTCAATAAATATCTCGCACTTCTTAAAACAATAAGTAAAACAATGAAGAAAGAAAAGACAATACTAAAAACACTGGGTGTACTAACTACGAAGAATATCTAGCGTTCGTCGTAAAAGATCGTGATAAGTAACTTTCTAATTATAAATCCCATTCGAATTCGTTATATATTCGAAAGCTGCACGCATAGAAACTGCACGATCAGAGTGCAACGAAAGTTGAATTTTCGTGCAAGAGAAGAAGCGAAATTTTCACGCTCGTGCGGGCAGTTGCCCAGTCGGCAAGCCATGCGAGAGAAATATCCTTTTAAGACTTTTTTAAATTGCGGTCAGTGCGTTAATCATCTGATAAACGAGACTGGCCCAGGTTCCACTTTTTAAACCGCAGAACCAGTGTCGTCCTTGTTAGACGACTGCAGGATCGTATAAAAAAAAAAAAATGAAAAGGAAAGAGAAAGGATTAAAAAGAAACAAGTTTGGCCAATGTAGAAACCCCGCTTCCACAGTGTTCTGTCGGGACGTATTTAAAGCCGCCACGGAAATTGCTACTATGTCACTGTTAGCAGAAACTTGCAGTTTTCAGGTTTAACTTGAAAATCTCATTAGGCGTATTATTAATACCCTGTCTGGTAGAAACCTTTTTTGGTTTCGTTGCTTTTTTTCTTTTATCGTACTAAGAACCTACTTTGTGATTATAAGAAAGGCGACTTAGCGATGAGGTTTATTATACCGAGGTCTACGATAAAAGGACAAATTTATTAGAGGAACTAAGGAGGGACTAACCAATAAGCATTTGTCAGTCCAAACGAATAGATATTGTAAGATTTGTGTGATTAATATAAATGCGATAATGTTGTTTGCGAACTTTTCAAAATTTAATATTCGTTGGTCTCATTTTTGCAGCAATTGTTGTGCATGTGCACCAGGTTCTTATAGGTTTACGTGCGTCCTGAAAGCGTTATTTAACTATTTACTAATGAGAATTATTAGTTGCAATAATTGCATATCACCGCGCATAGAACGTTAGTCTCAATGATTATAAAGTAATGTGTTTCAAACTTTCCCACGCGCGCCGCGATTTTATCCGCGTTCTTTTCACAACTGCAGGTGTAACAGGTCCCTGTAACATAACTTCTATTATCGACCTACAGATTTCTGTACTGCCAGCAACACGTGCAGTTTACTTCTGAATCCGATAAGATGACACCACCAATTAATTTTTTCCGAGCCGCAAAGCCAGGCCAATTTGAATATAATCCAAAAATGAATTTCTGAAAAGCATAATCATTTAAAAGGTACACATTCGTTCCTTCTCTTCCACCTGTATCATAATTACACCATGCACAGGTATATTTCATCCACTAGAATATAACGAAAGCAGTCACAGCAACTTTATTCTCTTGAATAATAATTAATTCTTAATTAAACCTTCACGTATGGTCGTCAAATTCGAAGCAAAAGTATTTTTAATTTTTAAATCTTGAAGAGATTCGACGCGATTATTATCTTGCCAGATTCGAATGAAATCTAAGACATTTCAATAAAGAAGTTGCAATCTTGTGAAACGAGGATCCGATAAACTAATCCCGAACGAAATACGATTCTCAATATATCACCGTGCCCGACTCATACGAATCGCAATCGTAAACTTGTCTCTTGTCCATTTCTGACGCGGATTATGCATCGCGATCAGATCGCCGCGCGAAAAGAAATAATCGGGGGCATTTATCATAAGCGATATCTAAATGGAAATCGTGCGAAAATATCTGAACAATTCCGGGATTATGCTCGCCGCCCGCATGTTTGCGGAATTCCTCGCGCGTTATCGGTAAAAAGATGCTTTGTTTGGCCGCTGAAAATAATGCATCGCGCGGCGTATTTATGTAAATCGACGACGCGTGTAGTCCGTTACAGCTGGTTCCCAACAGCCGTATCGTAAATTACGATCGTGCCAGTTGCGCTTGTATTTTTGTTTTTGTTTTTATCGATCCGCGGCGGATTTTGTCGATTTCACACCCGTTCAAAATATTTTCCGTAGGGTTTCATAGGTAATCGCGGTTCTTGCTGCGTCGCTATTGGCATCGGGGTGGAACATTGAATTCGAAATATACAATTTGTACCTAGCATTTGTCCGTCCTATCCGTTCCCCATTTCACTTTATTGTTCCATATTGGCTCGCTCGAAGTTATTAGAATAAGCACGGAGCTGTACAGAATACGGTGCAAGGTCCTGTATCGCGAAACAGGGGCGCAATTTAATTAAACCGTTCAGTTCTTGCCGCATCTACTTTATCGTGCAATTTGTTCCCAAGGTTCCAATTAACAAAACGATACGTTTGCGTCGCGGGTTTGGTATCGGGGCTTTTTTTTTGTTACTATTCATTGTCCACTAGTGTTTCGCGGGTTTCAGACGTTTTGTTATTTTGACAAATGTATTTTATTTTGCTGGGATAATTCGTTTAAGCTCTCGGACCTTCGATTTTAATTATGACGAATTATGGATTTTAATATTAGGATGAATTTTCGGTTTGAACTTGGGCGTGTAGCTGTAGTCCCTTGCGTCGCAGGTAAGAAATTGTAACTGTTTATTGGAAATATTTATGCCATTAACTTTACTTTCCTCCCGTAAGTATGTTAAAGTACATTTAGGAGTACTTCAGAGTTATTGTATCTAAATTTTAATTATACGAAAAATGAGAAATGTTGGGGAATAAGGATTTTCAGTTAAGAATGTTACGTTGCATCTCGCAGAATTCGTTCGATATTCGCCAATCCAGTAGGCTATTCTGGTGGCAAATATTGATCGAAAAGGCAATCATACTGGCCAATTTCTCGAATTTATTTACTCACCTGGCAAGAACAACCCTTGAAGCCTAAGAATTTATTTAGCGGCGGGTTCTATCCCATGTGGGCCATTAGATCCAATCAGGACATGTCTCATAGAAAAGATCGATATTTCAAACATCGCATGAATAGCCCTTGACACGTCTTCACACAAATCTTCCCCGAGACAGGGGTAGCTTGATAAATCGCATTAATACTTATAAATCTTCCAGTAGAAGATTTCACTTCCCTTTCACAGATATATGTACTTGGAAACTTTATCCTAGTTCTGGGCTACCAATTATCCCGCGATCAGCAGCTAATTAATCAGCACTTAACTAATGGCAGACGTGTTTCACTCAGAAAACTTAATAATACAGACAGAAGGATCACCTCGCAACAAAATTAATAATCTAAGGGCTGGTAGTTATTATCGGTACAAAAGGTACGAAATGAACTTCTTTCGAATCTCCTTTTCGTATCGAGTTCTCCCCGTGTCGTTTGCAGTAATCTGTCAATTGAAACTCCAGTTACATTGGAACTAAAAGTGAAGATGAATATTCTCAGCAGAAATATATCTTCAGGGGAACCCATATCGGAAACAAATGCTTTTTCATCGCAACAATCCGATTCGAATAAACAAATTTATCCTAATATTTACTGCGAACAAAATAATAACCACGGATGGCGATATTTAAGACTATCCTAAAGAACGGGACAAGGACGAGCGTGAAAATTTGTAACAGATTAGCACCTGTAATAACAAATAATATCCATATTGGAAATGGTGTGTTAAACAAAATAACTATTATATTTATCACAATCCGTGTATTTATTAACAGCTCAGAAGGAATGTCTGATCACCAAGAAATGTCCATCTGAACTGAATAAAGCGCCCAGAAGACCTGAGGTCTTATACCTACGAATGCGCATCGTCTCATTTTACAACCAGGGCCCTTTTTGACTCCCCAAGTACAGCCCCATCTGGTTCTCTTAACATCTTTGTTAGTAAGCCATTTCTAAAAACGTTGTGACAATTTTGCTCTAGCATATTTTACATTCACTACCAATAGCCAATATTCAACAATCCACAATGATAAAAATGAAACTCCACCCTTCTGATCGTGCGAATCCACGAAAATAATTATCATCCTTCGTATCACTTGCGGCGGTGCGTCCTTGATTGTCCAATAGATCCATCCCCGCCTATAGCTAGATTCCTTTGACCTACGCTGCTCTACGAAGCACCTTCTAATCGCTAATACCTACCATGCGGAGTGCGTGCGTGCACACTCTCCGCTTACACACGAGTATGCACGTGAACACGAGATGCCGTGCCACTTAATCACAGTGTCAGTCTATCCATTTGTATCGGGAATGCGGGTACAAGTACGCAGTTCCTCAGGTGAGCATGTGGGTACCACGGTGAGATTTAGATTCCAATTCCAATTTGCTGTTCTATGTCCCGTCGTTGCCCCTTGCATTACTTACCCTTCCACTTTTGCTCGCTCCCGTCTCTGCTGTAAATACAGGGGCGCGCCGCGAACCTCGCGAACGAATTGACTGTAACGGAGATCCTCGTTGCGAACGCGGATATTGTTCGCGACCAGTTCTAAATTCATGGAACGTTTTGTCTTTCAACGCGACGGAGAACGCGTTCGCGTTAATTAACCCGGACGAAATTAAACAGCCGGTCGGATCGACCGCGTTGGCCGTGCTCGGTTTGTATTATTTCACGGTCCACTGTAACGGAGACTTTTGTCGCGCTCGTTTCGTTCGTTTTGTACAAGACAATGAATTTTTCCATCCTCTCGCGTAGGAATTATTTTATCGTCGTTGCACGCGTACACATCGTCGGTCGACGGAACAATGCCCGGCCGAGACGTTACAGAATTTCAGCATTCGTGCGTGTTCCGTTTTGGTTCATTAATACTGCGCGAAGGGAGACGTAATTTGCGACCGAAAGAAAGTTGCGTTACGAAATTACCTGTCATACCTGCCCCGCGAACTCCTGCCTCCCAAAAGTGCTCATACATTTTTCCGCGCCACCAATGCCACGGACGATATTAATATGACCTAGTTCTGGTGAACTACCCTCCAAGTGGACGCTTTGAGTTCCTTACTTTCGCGTTCAGACTCTTTCGCGCGACGAATTTTTATCGTCGTAACCACGCTATTATTTTTCTGTTAAGGAATAAACGAGATTTCATTCGGACTGAACGGAGTCCGTTTCAAAACGGCGATCGTTATTCGTTTCCGTCGAACTCCACGAAGCAAAGGATTCGCGCGAGGTTCGGTGGATTCCGGGGCTCACCATAGTTCCCCTTTAACGCCAAGACAATTTTGCGATATCCTCGATAAAAACGAACTACGAATATTCCCACGCATCTTCGACGCGATCCCATTTTCGAAATGGGATCCAATGGGCGACCATCGAGTCTGAATTTGCGAAGACGTTTACGCGTAGCTTAAGGGCAATGGAACGACAAAGCGCGTCTGCGGCATCGATAAACCGCAATTGGCCGGAATAAATTGTAATTTATGTTGCAAGCGCGCACGCCGCAATCGTCACGATAACGTATCTCAATCTTCTGCATCCCGTTTCGTTTCGAGCATCGCAAACTGATTCCTCCATTAATCACGATCACGTTCGATGCACTTCAGAACGAATATTGACTGACGGGGGGATGATTACGATCGGGTTGAACGTTTTTCGAGCGGGGCGTTGCTTGAATCGCAGTGGCTGATAAGTACCGGCGAATTGTAATGTGCACTGTTATTAGACACACGCGTGAATATTTTATCTATCGTCGAATATCGATTACGCGGAGAATCGTGCCAGCCATTCGAACGGAAAATGGAATTAAATGAGATTCGCAGAGTTCTTTCTATTTTTCTCTTTTATTAGTATTTAATTTCAACCGCGACAGGAATAATACGTGTCTGTGCTTGGCGAACGTTTCTTCATACTAATAGAATATATGTATGTACATATTTACATAAAGTACTCCTACATTTATTACTATTCACATTTTCTTAAACTATGCCGCATGTTAGAATTGCGAGAATTAAAATAATTTTATTGAAGCACATATTTGTTTGAATATTTCGTAGGATACTAAATTTCGTTAACGATCTGCTGACTTTAATTATGCCTTCGCGTATCTGACGCTTAGTTGTGCAATTAAAAGCTGTGCCCAATCGAAATCAGCGAACTATAGTTTGTATAGAGATATTATTCCTGGATCGTTGATATTAATTGTTTAAAGCGAATTGAAGTAACAATGTGGCGACCGGTTCGAAAGATGATTATTATATAAAGATTTGTCCAACGATTAGTATCGCGGTTTTATCGTAATAATCCGTTTCTGCTCGTGGTAATTTTATCTCAGCTTTCCATCTCGCTTTTTCATTCCTCGCTCTCTGATAATCCCCTTATGGTTGCCGGCAAAAATGCTCCGCGGCGGCCGCAAATCAACGGGATTTGTCGTCGGTGGATCATCGCGTGGAAGTTTTTGTCTTTTTACGGTACGTGCATTAAAAGCGGGCAACTTGATTTCGAAAACAATTCAAAATCATCAACGCCCTTATTGCCCATAATTATCTATCGTCCAACTAATCTTTTACTCTCTCAGCCGTTATTATTGATTGCCCTTCAATGGTAGGCAAATTGCGCCGCTTCTTACCGATCAATGCTTAAATGGAAAACGAAAATAACGAGGGGCGCAGACTGCGGCGTTAATTATAATTTAAGATAAACTAAAATTAATAATTTATGGGGCATCGCCAATACCGCCGATAATATTGGAGTGGCATAAATTAAATCAATCGATCGGAAGTTTTATTCATTCGAAAACAGATTAACGTTCAATTGAAATATGGAAGGATAAATAGAGGAATCGTGATGAAGTTTATTATTACAGTCTGATCGAATATAATCGTCACTGAAACGCAGACCGTTCAGTTTCCGCAATTTGATCGCCGACATTCGTGCAGGTATAAAACCCAATTAGCGTATCAGCTATACCACTCGCGACAGGTGCAATATAGAATCTCGAACTATACTGCATGGCGATACTAGGTGCATTGCTTGCATTGGACACTCCATCGCGTTGGATATCGTGGCCTGAACTGTGGTTATAGGACAGAGGGAATTACGTTTGCCCGCTAGTAATATCTTTGCCTCTACCTGCAATTTATATACCCGTGTACACGTATGTACATACGTATGTTACACCTGTCTATACACTCCGGCAGACCAAACGTTTTCTTATATTAAGAATATTCTATTTGGATACCGTCAGATTCAATAATATCCGTCCCTACGAATTATTACATTCTCGAGCAGATTATGAAAGTAAAGACGCTACGAACATCCTATAGAAATCGTACTATACAAATTACTGCAACCCCGGGAACAAAGCGAACAACAACGATACCTATTACAACAGAAGTTCTTTACGAAATTCTGGTACAAAATAATGGAATAGCACGCGTCAAATATAAATTCCAGTACGCCGTTGCGTTTACGCTCATATTTAATAAATTGTACAAACTTTCGTATAACAATATATTATTCAAATCGAATTTGGTCCTCAACAAGCACTACGCCCTGATTCAACCGAGGATAATTCAACCCTCGACCCATCTACCCTTTGCCGATGAAGAAACGAATCTATTCATCCAGTGTATCGCGTGTTTAATGCAAAATTATGTTAAACGGTTCAGCAAAGACCAGGCATCAGCGATTCTTCGAGTATTCCTACCCTGACCTACTATATTGGACCATGGTGTATACGTGACGCCATTTTGGGGATGACGTGGAAATCCTCCTATCTCTCCCATGATAATCCGTCTCATCCCCCCAGATTGCGGTAGGTTCAGGTTACGGGCTACATTGCCCAACCCTCCGTGTGCCCTATGCCTTGTGCCCGATCATGGATTTATACTTGCGCGTGTAGGTGTGCTCATTACGATCTCTGTGCCGGTTGATAGGCGTTCGATGCGCTTCGTCGGTGAATTCTTAATTAACGCTATTGTTGTGGAGTTAGGACGATTTGGTGGGGCATGTTTCGTTTGGTATTTAACAGGACGAGGCATTGTGGAATATTTTAAAGGTGTTCGAATCGAGGTTGACGATTATTTGCGGATTGAATAGCACGTTGCGGCTTGTTCAGTTCAATCAATATTTAAGTCCGTGATTTCGCATTCAATTTTGTTCAATATTTTGTATTGCTGTATTTAAAAGAATACACGCGTAGTTACAGGTGTATGAAAACCAGCGATGGAATAAATTGATTAAGTGAATATATAATGATAATAATAACAGTTAGGACATAACGTAAGAGATTTCGCAGAGATCGAGGAGAATCTGCGGATCTGTAATCTTCTTTGAATCGCGTCCGTCTGACCACGTAGCAGAATGCTTCACAGCCGTGGGATCTTTTTCTTCGGTTCGACGATCGATAAACCAGAGGCGCAAAACTTAATTCGCTTCGTGACATCCGGGCATAAACCATACCCGACTGATTCTCTCACACCCGCACTTCGACAGACGACGTTAAGAAAAAATAAAAAGAAGGTGAAAAAAAAAACAGGGGTACCGTTTCAGCGACGTGAATCGAGTTCGATACGAATGGTGAAACATTTATGCCGGTTGCCACGAACAGACAAATCCTCTTTATCTGGGACGAAATTAAATGGGAACGGATTGATTGGAACGGTGTAGCGAAAAAATTTCTCTGACGTGTATTTTTTATTTCACTGCTGATGATTGATTCAAGAGAAATTGTTGTTCCATGTAAAACGATGGACGCGAGCTAGCACAATTATTCGTGCATTCGGTCAACCCCTTCGAAGTTCCTGCTTAGACTTAATATTGATCAGAAATAATTCACGAAATATCGAGTTTAGAATAAAACGTAATTATCGTCATCGTTGCTGACTGCAAATACCGATTCTACATATATTTTATTTACTGCGACCAAAGGAGAGTATAATCACAATTTGAGCAAGAAAAGCTTTCTGCGTTTTACGCAATAATAATAAATAATACTTGTCTCAAGAAATTCATATTGGTTCATATTTCTACCCTACTGTAATTACAATACATTGAGAAAACGATATACGTCATAAAACTTGAGAAAGCCACGATGAAAGTTCTTCCCCATAAATTTACGCACCCCCTATTTGGATTCACGACAATTCTAACTAACAATAAAGGCACCCGTTACATCGACGACAACCCATTTGGCGTAAATTCATCCCTGCCAATGGAACTCGTATGGATTTCGACCGTTGCACGGCCCACTCCTGTTTGCGATCATAATTACAAGGGTCGTGACGGTGGCCACGGAAATGACGTCATTCATTTGGATTCTTCTGGCTGGATTCCAATTCACCGCCTCGAATCTCGTCGAAGTCGGCAGCATTTGCGGTCCAGAGGGGCTTACTTATCGTTCGACAAGTACTACCTCTTAAGAAGAAGGTTCCCAGTTAATAACAAGTTCCACGTTGACAGTAATTATTAATTTGTTGATACACTGTCAATTGTTCCGCGAGATGATCGATTGTTCTGCATATTTATTTGCATATTTTAATTCCAGGAACTTTTGTTTGCCACACTTTGTCCTTATCCGAAAGTGAGTTTTATTTTTTTGTTTCCTTTAGAAACCATGCATTATGTATATCATACTTTTAACGTAAACTACTTTTCGCGTAAATCAAAATCACTCCCTACTAAATTTTATATAACATAGAAACGTATGAAAATTCGTTCAGTTCCTTTTACTAAATTTTTCGCCAACTGACTGATTGTCTGAACTTTACAAAACTATATTTAAATCCACGATTTGCGCGTCCCTTGCAACTGTTATGCTGCATCGTGGAATTCTATCGTTGAAAACGTTTAACAAGAATTTTCAAGGGAAGATTTCCAGAAGGGCGTGGGTGGTAATGGCGTAATCCAGCTTCATTCGATCGTCTCTGGTTAACAGAGATACTTGAGAGGAGAAAATCACGTTAATAACTCGACGTTGCACGAAGTTCGTAGTTCACATTCACGGCCCACTTTTCCTTCGTGTAACGGCAAGTCGATTGCACGACTTTTATTTCAATTTTATCAAATCACTTCCCTCCGTAGTTTTAATTTCGCGTATATCGATTTTCCATTGCGACGGTACGTCAATTGTTTAAAATCATGTTCCATTACAATTTTAGTTTCACAAATATATGTTATAATATTTCAAACGTTTTAGCATCGTACAGTTCAGTTTACAAATTTGTTCTATAATTATTCCTCGTTGTATTGTTCACACTTCGTATTGTTACTCTCATTTCATTAGTCGGTCTCGTTCTCACAAATATGCCGGCACAATTTATTTCGTGTTAATGATATTTACTGACTATTGCATACGGATCGCATTCACCAATGGTTTCAGGACGATGTGAAAAATATTAGAAGATGTTATTCCGATTTTCTGGAGTTGCGCGGTGTTACGAAATAGGACGTCCGCGGAAATTTCGAAATTCGCCCCATAGAAATTGAATTTTACAAAGGTACTACAACGTAGCCGGCGTTTCGTGCAAATTCAGCAACGTTCCTGGAAGCTCGTGCCGACGCGAACGCATAGAAATCGGTCTCGTTTTTCACTGAATTCGTGTTTGCGTTGCGAAAGAGCGTTGCACAAAATCTGCCGGCCGTCAGAAACAAACAGGACCGCGCGATATCAACTAAACGAATTTTACAATAATATGGCCTCGGCCGATGAAGGGGTCTGAATTAAAAAGCGATACTTATTTTCGTAATTAAACAATTAATTTCGCAGTGCACCGATAAGCATTTCCCTGTGTAGCCACTGAATTGGCCTTGCAAAGGTTCAAAGAGGAAAAGTTTTATTTTACCTTCGTCAAACTACTTCGCCATTGCGTACGAAATGATTAAACGGGTAATGCCTTCTATCGCGTTTTCGATATTATCATCAACAATCTACGTGTCCACGAATTTATCCATGAACTGAAACGGATGTCCTTTTACGGAAATAACTATCTGTATCAATCTGAACGCCGGTCCCGTTCGAATAAATCATTCGGAGAAGCGTTGCGAAAACCGGAAACTGTCTATCGCTAAAGCCTTTACGCGGCGAAAATCAATGTCTCTAAAATTATTCGGCCGAATCGCTCGGGACGTGTGCCCGTCCGTTTGCTCCCTTTGGCGTCTCAATTTTTCACGTCACTTGCCGCTCAAAAGACGCGGTGCATTTACGTCAACAGAAACGGAGGCTAAAAATACCGAACCTCAACGCGGCGCGCGAAGGGAATCGAAAGAAGGCGGAGAAGAACGATTTGAACGATCGAGAAAAATCAGTTCCTCCAAAACAATCCCGTATCTCCGTACGCGGAACCAATCGTTGATACGCTTCGCGGAAACGTAACTAAAAATATTGTCCAACGAGCTTTGCCACGGCCGAACAGCGCGTCGCAATTGCTTCTTTGAATCGCGTCCGCGCGCCCCTCCGTTAAAACCATCTACCGTCGAGGTAGCAATAAATAAAATTCTACGCCGACGAATATTACCAAGCCAGGTAAGGTTAAAAAGTCGAGTGCCATCGTCGCTAAAGAATTGTTGACTTACGACCGTCCCGTATCCTCGTGCCAGGCATAATTCACCTGGCCACGTAAATCCCGGCACGATCAGGTGAGCCCCAGAAACAGGCCAGTCGTAAGACGCGAGGCGAAACGTGGTCTCGACAGCGCCCTGGTTGCCGCCCCGTCGCCCTCCCCCGAACGAACGAGAAGAAACGAAACGCTGGAACGAAAGGGGTCCGGAACGACGAAGCGCCGAGAAGAAAAGAGGGTTGAAAATCAAAACAAGGACAGACCGTAACCCCGCGAGAACGAGACGAGGCGGCGGCTGGCACTGGCTAGAAAAGGAAGGGCGGCAGAGGGTGTGGGCAGAGAGGACAGGCGGAGAACACGGTGAAATCCAGAGGGGTAGTATAGTAACGCGAGGGGAAGGGATGTAGAAGGACCTGCGCGCGAATTTCCCGCGTTCGCTCAACCTCATATTGATCCCACCCCAGTAACCCCCCGCATCCTACCACCACAGCTAGGGATTGAAAAGGAGGTCTGGTGGGGGCAGAGGGGTAGCCAGGAGGTGGGTGGTTTATCGGCGTATACACAGTACGAGGGAGAGGACGGCGAAGAGAATCAGAGGAACCGTGGCCTCCGGGCGGTCCAGCGCGAAACCTGTGTTCCACTCCGAGGGTTGAAGCCCGTTTGACAACGTTCGTCTCGCGGTTCGTTCGCGTCCGGTCACGGTCCTCGGTTGTTATCGAGTTCTCTCGAGCCAGCTTCGTGATCGCCAGTGATCGTGAGTATTAATTGGTGGCGGCTACCGGGACCGTTGCCCCATCGCCGTGGTCGTGTCCGCCGGAGCATTCGGGGCTGCTCCCGAATGAACGTCGGTGCCCGATGCGGAACACCCTCGCGTCGACCTTCGTGAGTTTTGCTACCCCGGTGTCACCGCATCATCGATCCTTCCCCAGTGACGATTGAGAACTCTCGTTTCGGGGCGAGGAAGCAGCGGCTGGCGAGACGAGGGTGATCGAATACGAAAGGGAAAGAGTGGGGAGACGGAGCAAGAGGATTCGCGGTACAGCGGAGAGGAAAATAGGAAGCGAAGGTGTGGAAAAATAGTGGCCCCTGCGGTTTTCAGGGAGGATCACAGTCAAGGGAATCGCCGGGGTATCCTCGCCGTCGGACTCCGTTTGCGCAGCGTGTCCGTTCGGGCGGAGTGTAGAGCGAAGGATCACGTGAGATATCACGATCTCATTAGCCGCGCACTTTCTCCGTTCTCACGCACCATTGATTTTTGAGAGGATCACGGTGATCGATCGGTGGGATCGATCGATGGCATGGTTTCACCGAGGATCGGCGGATTCGATCGGCGAAGAGTGTACATTATACGATATCGCGTACGACAGTGTTGTACGACGATTTCAACGCGATCGCTTTGCACCAATGGGGGAAACATTTTGTTGCCTCTGTACGATCGTTTGCGCTGCAGGCTGCAAGGGGCAGCGCACCTTCCCGTAACGCCTCGTGCATTTTCACGGATTTTCTGTGCCAATGGTTTGCCACTCGCGTCGCGCAGGTTTAAATTCGACGTACACGCGTTTCCTGTTTGTTCGCCGCGAGTTTTCACGTATGCGCGACGTGATCGTGCACGGCGACCTGGCTCTCGCGTGTGAGAACGCCTCGCGTGGATTCTTCGGGTGTTCGACGTTCCGTTGAACTGGGACTGGTCAGCGTACTGTGCTCGTGGGTCTCGTCTCGATTTATAATTGATTCCCTCGAGCGATTAACGAGTTCTTTATTTCACGCGCGATCGAACGGGATTAAATCGCAACTGACGGTATTGGCGATTTATCGGGCGCTATAATTATTCGTTAGCTTGGTGAAGATTGTCATCTTCGAATGCCCCGTTGAAATATTGATATCGTTGAAATATTGAAGAACGCGAAAATCGAGGGGCAAAGATATCTCAGGACGTCACTACCTGGGATATCGTTGTCTGCTGCTTAAAAATGATAAACGCCGAATGACTACTCGAAAACATTCTCCGTGTTCCGTGGACATTCCAACCATTTTCTTGAAGAAGTTGACAGGGTCGGTATATAAACGGCGACGAACTTCTCGGCCCACGTTAACGCGAAAGCTACGATAAATTGATCTGAATAATGGGTTAAAGAACCGCGCGGGTAATAACAAATATGGGTCGCGATAATGTAAAACGTATTTCTATATTAAAATAGGTTGCGGAGACGTATCGACTGACCCGATTCCTTCAAATATTGCGCTATCTAAATGTACCACGAATGAAAGATTGAGAGGACCGCGAGGTTGCCCACGGTTGGCCACTCCCGCGGTAGATCGTTCTCGGGACGTCCGTTTCGACGTCGCGACGGCGGCGTCTCGTGTCCGTGTCCCCTTGTGTCGCCGCTGGGAAAATACGTTTCGTACCCGATCGTTCAACCTCGATGACAGTGTACGTGATCGTTTCTAGAAACTCTGAACCCTTCGGCACGATGATTCCGCGAACGATGGAAATAAGTTCTGTCCGTGTGCGCAAAGGATCATTATGCGTTACGGTGTATTCGATATCCGTGCTAAAACGTACGATGGAGACGCGGTAGGTTGGCCTAACTTCGATACAAAGTGTGGAGTGCGGCCACGGCAGAATTACACACTTGCGCCGCATTGTGCTTGCCGGGGAAAGTTGGATACTAGAGGAAGTACGAGATCAGGTATTGGAGATAGACTTATGGAAATTTGAGAGGCTGGGTCCTCAGATCGGGGTTGATTTGTTTTCTGAGGGTAGTTTGGCGAGTGAGATTATGTGTATAAAAGGTCACGGGGGTAATCGAAACGGCGGGCGAAAAAGGGGTTCAAGATTGAAGTAGCGTGTGTTTCATTTTGGTCGGTACAGTCGATTGCTCGAGGCGGCTGAAAGGGGGTGGCTTCTTTTCAATTGGCAGCAGGCGTGTCGAAGTGTATGGACGCTAATTAATGTGCTATTATTAGCGATGATTATTTGAGGGGCGAATGATATAGAAGTGTTTGGAACTACTGCGGGTTAAACAATTGCGAATATGTGGATATTTTATGGCATGACCTTTTCCATTGCGGTTTAATGAAGTTGGGCTTACTGTGAAGTGGGCTTACAAATCGTAGTGTGTTTGGTTTATATTTTTTGTTCGTTTGAATGATTGAAGAGGCTCGGTGCAACCTATTGTTAGTTTGGAATAATGTTTAGTCGACTGAATAGATAGAAAGTGGTTGATAATACGTTCAAAGGTTTTGCACATACATGCAACTCACGTACTAACACACTTGTAACTAAAACCTTAACAGCACGATCCGTATATTCTTCATAAACTTTTCGATCCTTGGGGTGTTCTGAATAATTCGACACTATGAATTATGCTGGGTTCCACGTGGAACGTAATGAAAGTACGATGCTGTTACAGTTCATTAATTTCACTTTCAAAATATTGATCGCGATGCACTTTCGAGAATTATTCACCATTTGCAACTTCATAATCAAGCATCGTCCATCTGCAACGTTCAATATTCTATTTCAGAACGTTTTCATTGCTATCGACATGCGTGAGTTTTGATTATACATTATTATCTACTTGTATTATAAATACAACATCTCCGCCATTTGATTTGGGTCAAGCTTGGATCAAGTTTGTAACAAAAAACGAAAAGCCCTATCACTCGATCAATAAAAGTCACTTGGGCACTTTCCACTGAGGCATTCGATTATTCGTCGTTTCCATACTAAATACATCGAACGTGCGCATATATATTTCAATGCCATCGCATAGCAATGGAAAAGAGCGATCGACGTTCGTTCTCTCGTCGATAGTTGCTCAAAGCGCAATCGTTCCAATGTTATCGCGACACGATTCTTCCTGCTCTTCTTCTCTCTGTGCAATCTGAGAAGCTGTCGGAGATAGTTAACGCTAGGACGTTGATAAAATTGTTCCGCGCGTCAAAGCCCACTAAATTCCCATTGCATCGTCACAAAGACGATCTAATGGACCGAGAGGAAACTTCCGTGCATTTTGGAGGAAGATACGGTCGATTTAACGATCCGTAATGTCGTATATAATGGGACCGGTGCAGGACGGTCTAGCTTGTTTCGTTGACCGCGTAAACTTTACTACCGCCACGATATAATTGCGTGCTTTTACTATCGCGAGTAAAATTCTTCGGTGTGCCACGCGGCACATGTTCCTTCGTGCACGGGGCCCACTTTCGTGCGGGAAATATTCAAGAAATATTTATAGGACGTGCGTAAATGAACAACGTCTATGGAATTTATCGAATACCCCAACGAATCCCGAAATTATTTACCGTAATTAGCATTGAGTCGCGTAATTAGCATCTGGATCTTCAGATATTCATTCGAATGCGTTCGAACGCAAATTGAACACCTGCATGGAATATTTTACAGTGCGAGCTAGATACAAACATCAATCGCACAGTTGGGAATACATTTGTATTTGCACTTGGAACTAGTTCCATTTTAATCGTGCAAGAGAAAAGTGTATAAAACTTTGGAAGAGTGTATAAAACGCGAAGATTCGAATGTATCGCAGGAATATGTTGAGAAAAAAAAAGTAAACAAAACGAAGATTATTTTTTTTTATGAAATTTTCAATGAACACCCGTCCTCTTTCGTTTGCCATGTATTGGGAGTCCAGCCTCGGCCAGGTAAACCCCCCGCGACAACTAGGTTCTTCTTGTAATCTCAAACTCGTCTCTATATGCTGCGAAAGTCCCTATTGACATAAAACTTGCTTGATCAAACTGTTGCAGTTGAATTATTGAAGCGGGATAAAGGAAATACCCTGCTGCTTTGAGAGCTCGAACGCAAACATTTTCCTGCTTCACTACTCAATGCCAGGCGGTTAATTGTTTCTGTGAGAAACGTCGTAATGCTACTTCTTCCTTTGATTCGATAGATTTATTTACTCAGAAATATTGTACCTCTGCTGTACAATAGTAATATGCAATTCACCGTCTTATCATTTTTCTAACTAATTTCTTCGCTCGCCACGTGTAGTAAGTTTTTGACAAAAAATTTCGTTCACGCAATCGAATAATATTGTATTATACGCGACTTCCATAGACTTGCAATTCCCCATAGAAAAATTTGCCACGACTGAACACGTTTTTAACTGGGAAGTTTTTGCTTGGGATACTTCTGAATAGGGCTTGGAGAATAACCAGTCATAGGTCAAAGTGATCAGTTCCTTGGAAAACAAAAAGGGTACTTTTGAGATAGGGAGAGTCAACGAGCTGCACCTTTTCACCGTCATCATCATCATCACCGTTGTCGTGATTCCCAGCAGCTGGCACACCATTCAACTTTCTCGGTGGTGGTATTAATTACCGCTCATCAGCCGGCGCGAAAATGATTAATCGTAATTGCTGTCCGCCAGCAAGAAAACCGCTATCCTCTAAAACGACTGGGCAGAATCAGTTTTCGAGAAATGTCTAGTCGTGCAATGAGTTCTATTAGGTTATGTTAGTACGCTGTCCAATATTGCGGAGCAAAGATTATTCAAAAGGAACGTGTCTTAACGTTTTGCAAAGGTCAAAGATTCCTCTTCCAACCAGATTCACTTCACATGGGGCAAGTCAAATTCTGATTGGGCTGAGTGTAGTATTGTTATTTTAATGGCATTAATTTTGTTAAAATTTCACGTTCGATTTCGCTTAACTTTTCAACTACCGTCAGACAACAACATATTTGGAATTGCAGTGAAACGTGTCGAACACAGTTTTGAAAATAAATTGAACGGTAAAGGTGATCATTCATAAGCGACACTTTCGCATTTCATTAGACGATGACCAACAGTTGTTGGATGTCCTACAAAGTAATTAATTGTAATTAAATTTCTTTTACCATCTACTAATTAATGCCAATAATTTTATCTATCCCCTTTCTTTTTCTCTCCCCAATAAACTCGCAGCAATACTTGCAGCAGAACTCACGACAGGACAATGTGCAACAGTAAGCCCGTGCAATCGAGTGAATCACGGAAAAGTCAACTCTTTCAGTCGGTGTTCTCGATGGGGACACCTGGTCAGTTTGGTTCCTGGTGCACTCGAGTGCATAAGCATGACTCAGAATTCTCTGCCGAAAGAAGTCGTCCTCCCTCTCTCTCTCTCTCTCTCTCTCTCTCTATCTCTCCCTTTTCCTCTTTCCCACTGTTGATCCGCGGGGCAATGCGTCGATAAAAGTATGATCTGTATGCGCCGATAGAGAACGGACATACCTATGGGTATGCAGGTACATGCGTCACCCATAAGATCGCGATAAATCATTAAACGGGCGTGTTTATTGGCCATGCTCGAGCAAATCTTGGGCTGTCGATGAATTTATGCTCAGATCTGGTCTCGATTGCGATCGATGGGTCGTGACTCGCGAATCGAGAGCAACAGGCAACTGTGCCGATCCGGAGGATTGATACGATTGCGTATGGGGAAGAAGTGTGCAGATGAATCGGTGAGAAAGATTTACGTAGAAATTACATTTCATTCCGGGGATCGAAAGGTGGCACAGGGTTGTTGTGGGTTTATTTTACTCGTACATAAGAGGGGGGGGGGGGGGGGCGTGGAAAAGTGCAGAACTGTTCTTGGTGATAAATTTACGTGGTGACGAGAAAATGCATTTTATATTCTTTCGCGTTCTCGAAGAATGCGGAAATATTTGAGGTAGCACGAGCATGTGATATATTTTTGATTTGCGCACGGTTTAGAATTACGGTGCTGATTTTATGGAAAGAGAAAACGACGTTGAAAAATTACATCACTACCATTGCCAGCTATGAATCTTTTAACTGCTTGGACTGTAATACGGATATTTATACGTACTTCGTTCAAGTGGGTCAATCAGTTTTCGCACTCCAAGAATTATTTCGTTCTGACTATCCTGATTTTTTTTAGATTTTCTCTGGTTAACGGGTGCGAATGCCGTGAATTTCTTGAGAAGCTTAGGCCCACAGTTCAACGCAAAAGCTTGATCCTGAAGTATTGCCGGACTTGACCGGAGACCTAATCCTGCACTAACTGTTTCGGAATTAGTGCAGCTAAGCCAGTTAGCGAACAAGTATCATGACTCACTTGATTCTTTCCCACCTGTTTCAATTTTTCCTCCGGTGTTTCCTGATTATATCACGTTACACAATTTGTACGTCGATTTGCCTCGAACATTATTCTCGTATGCTTTGTGCATTATTCATTCTTTAAATTACATGCAATATCATTAACCTTTCTATAAATGACACCTCCGATTCGCCACGTAAATGAAACGCGAATTATTTCGCAACAGTCCAACAGAATATCGTGAATAAAAGATCGTGGAGTTACAATTTTTTGTTCAACTCCTAGAATTTATTATTCACAGCATAGCGTCGCGAATTGCCCGTATGCAAATGGAATCTATTAATTAGCATGCACTCGATAATACTACATTTTAATATGACCCTCAAGTGAGCGCCGCGGAAAAGATAGGTCAATGGAGTATGTCGATATACTGGGTGGTCGCGAAACAGTAGCAAGGTTTCGCGAATCCCGTTTCTCTATCGCGCAAGTCCACTTTCACGCATATCCAGACGTTGCCTTATCGATCTGTCGGAACAATGCGAATCTTTGGATTAAAATTCCGTTCAAATTACACTGGCAACCGTGCGGAGAAATGTCCACGACGAATATTCGGTTTGCACAAAGATTTCATTAGATACGTAGCAAGAATTAATTAATTAATCTAGCACGACTCTAATTCGATGTAAAAATTCCGCACAAAATGCAAATTACGAGAAAAAGGTACATTTTTTTTGTCGCGCATGGTGTAAAAAGTCGTTCATACATCTGTTTCAGATAGACTACGGTGCCTATTGTCAATCCCTGTAAAAGCAGTTAATCGAATTCTCGTATCACGCTCGCCGTGTGTTCCATCGCGCAATACACGCCGATCCATCGAAATTCATCCACCTTCGGTTACTTTAGAACATGTTCACTGATTACGGTTCACCTAGAAGAATTATATAAAAACTCGAGGAATCATCGAAGCTTTGTCCCTCTGTTGTACGGTGCAATCGATAGTCCATTGCGCCAGCAGACAGACGCTCGAAGTCCCTGGACATTACGAATATTATTCTTATTATCAGTAAAATAGTTGACACCGTGCAACCCGTAATTACTTCAAAACGGAACAAATCACTTCCCAATATTTACAATACAAAATTTCGAATCAATCAGATTCGTTCAATAGTCGCGACACTAAAACAACGAACGATCCAAAACTTTTGCGCAAGATTTAAATTCGTGTTTTTTGTCCTTGGATTGGTTTTTTTCGACACATTCTCGGTTCGATTTTCTCTTTTTTTCCTTTTTTATTTCTCCACCGAACTCCACAGGTTGCGCAATACAAATCAGGCCAGGCCGCTGTCCAATATCGGGCTTCTGTCCACAACCTGGAACACTTCGAGCTGTCTCTATTCACCGTTGACGGGCACCAACGATAAAGTGCACGCGATACCCGCCACATTTCTGCGCAATAAACCGATTTTCACGAAATGCAGCGGCGGATAGTTCGTGTTCTAACTGGGGCCCCGGGAATTTGTGACGTCGAAATAGACCGGCACTGGTTTCTCCCTTTACGTTTTTGACTACAGGTAGCGATAAGGCAGGAGATTTATATACGCGCGATCGCGTACGAAATGGTAGTTGCGCCAGGCATGATAAGGAATCAAGTTCGCGGGTCAGACAATTTGTATACATATGCGGATAGCAATGCGGCACTGCCTGATTATCTGATCTTTTGTCCGCGTATGCACACAAGTACATATGTTGGCGGATAGCAGCGCGCTGAAAGCGTGGACCTTAGCCTGACGGTATTTCGATGAGGAATTTGATAGAAAAGTAATTTGTACGGGTCGATTTTCTTGTTACGTTTGAAGGTTTAAATGGGGAATCATTGAACACTTGTGTGAAGTTAATATATATTTCCCCTTTTTATTGTGTTTTTTTTCTTCATTGCGGTTATGGTGATGTTATAATTATTATTCATTTTCAAGTTCTCGCGTTGCAGTTCTGATTTAAGTAAAGATTTTCATGTTCGCGAGGTGATCATGCGTAAATTGAATCGCATTTCTATCGAGTAACGATGAAATTCATTCTGTTACACCTATTCTAATTTCGACCATTCTAAAGTAATTAGTTCTGCGAATTTCAGATGTTGCGAACGTTCGACAAATTGAATAATAGTTATTATTGAATGAATCGTAAGTCGAGACCTTTTGAAGTAAGTAGTTTCCTTTGAAGATACTTGCGAGATAGATCGCAGCATGGAAATTGTCGCGATAAGAGAAATCATTTCTGTTAACGATCCTACTTTTTCCCAGACACGCTCGTCTCTTCAATTTTCATTTTCACACAATCTCTCGTCCGACCCGTTTTATCTTCTTCTGCTACGTCTTTCCTTCTTTTTTTCCTTTTTGTTTGAACGCATCGCCCGATGGCAGAACGTCAGAGTGTTAAGTGTAGCATGGAAAGCACGTAGACCAGTTCCAATGTTTTTCAGCAAGATTGTCACCGGCGTTCCTAACTTTCACACTGCAATCTCCGTTACGCGAGCTTAATATTTTTTTATGGTACGGCAGCGTTACCGCGACGTAAGTTCACATAGATAGTGAGTGACGCAAAATATGAAACCTGTATCATCTTTTCAACTTGAACTTAATATTAAATATTAATTAAATTAAATATATATATTAAAGAAGAGGAACATATGCGGGGTAATTCAGAGTTTCGAATTTTAATTCACTTCGCGGACAGTGCTGGAACGAAACGTACGTCCCGTGACGTTTAATTTTTAGTTACAAATAAATCGTCATCCAGGTTTAAGGTTTGGATAGTTGCACGAATGATGTACAGATTTAAGCAACAAATTTGGGGGAATTACGAAATTTTCTATAAAGCACTACGTACAACTAATTATTAGTATCCCATCGTACCATTTCATGTGTTTCTCGACTTCTCCGTGCAGTACTTTTCGATATCTCTACAGAGTTCAGAGGGAACATCAGCTCGATATAATTGTCACGCTATTTCGCCGGCAATTACAAACGGATGACAAGGAAGTAGCGCGTTAAGTGTATGTGTATTACACGAAGGATATTATTGGTAATGGCACGGTACTAATGGGATACTGGAGATACTTAAAGTGAGCATAATCAGCAGAATGTTTATGACGAGGAAGCAACTCCTAAGCTCACTTGCGAGCTTAATGACGTCACAGTTAATTGATTCATCAATCTTCACGGTCCAAGGGTTTCTACCAACTCCGCGTCACGGATTCATAATTTGGAACCTCGAAGTCACCGCAGTCTCGCTCGGCAGATATAATTAAATCGCAGGAGGGATATCAATTTTCAGAGAGAAGGAAAAAAAAGTATGAGATATACATATGTACGCATCACGTTCGTCCTTGGTATTCACTGAAATTATCATACACGCTACCTGTATCTTGAAATCCAGCACGGTTATTTGCTCCACTGTCTCTCGTGAGTCACCCTGTACGCGTGCACGCATACGTACGTAACGCGTGTATCCACACGATTCTTCTTACTTCGCGTGGCACGCACGCATTCCTCTCACGCGTACCAACTGCTACAATTTTCTCCAATATTTTGTTCTTCGACGATTTTTCATCGTTCCTCCCCGGCCTCTATTATGACTAGTCTTCCAAGCGCATTCTCCCCTGGACGAAATACACCCAGCCTACGTTGTCGTCACTGCCTTTTTCTTTTCTTACCCTGAATTTTCTCCTACGCGCGTCCCGTTGCCACAGTTTCTCTCTACCTGCACCCTGTGCTTCCTTTCACTCCGCTACTTTTGTACTCGTCCCTATGCAAAGGGATTCCTTTTTCTACGTTTTCTTATTTTCCCCGCACGTTTTCCCGTTTCACCCCCTTCGATCCCTCCACTCACACCGCGTCCTCTTCCCGCAACGTTTCCAACATTTCCCATCGCTGCAATCGTTCATTCCACTTTTATAACTAACCGCCCCCCCCCCCCGGACCTCGTGAGAAAAAGAAAAACGCCGAGAAACGCGAGGCATTTCCCGTAAATCTTCCGGGGACGTTGCTCGACACTCTCGCCGAAGATAATCGTCGTTGCAGGTAAAATGCATGGTTACGGCGGCACGCGATTTACGATCGTGCACGTGTTCGCACGCAGTTACAGCGGCGATGACATCGTATTTCCGATAATTCCGCAAGCACCGGATAACTTTATTGTACACGCTCGCGGAATTACACGGTTCCTGGTCGAAACGCGGAAGCGTACGTGTAATGGGATTCAATTTGTTTGGATTTAACCGGCCTTTAGAGGGACTTCTATACGACGCGGAGAATTATTTCGTTGCCGTGCGGCAAAGTGTCTGCTCGTTCGATTTCTTCATTGAAACGGCTAGCTCGTTCGGGCACGGTGTTGTCCACGGGAGAAAAGTTTTTATGGGAATTTATTATCCACCCTGGGATATATTCCGCCGGTCATTGTTTTTTACGACGTTACTCCGAGAATATCGCCCCGCCCTGAGGTATATTTGATACGCCCGAGTAGTGGCGGAGAATCTAAGATACAAATATATTATGCAAACTCGTATGTTACGTAGACAGAAGTGCCAGGAGATTCAAGTTTGTCTAATATACAGCGCAAACGAAATTAGCCGCGTCCGAAAAGATCGCGATGTTGTTCATTATCACGAATTGATAATAAAAACGTCACAGTGCCAGCGGCAACAAGTGCACGCGTCCTTAGTGGTTCGCAAAAATATTACCCCTCGCTTGCCAGCAATCTCTTATCGAATTTTCCTTGCGCTATTTTCTGAGCGACCTGTCTTATCCAATAATATTTCCCCAGACTTTCCAACGTACCACTGTCTCGAACGATAAATATATCCTGCAACAAAGTGCAACTGTCTGCCGCGGATAAAACGATCGACGAATTAATTAAGCCACCCCTAACCGCGATGCTACATCAATTTCGAGCAAGGCTCGCAGAAACACCCTTCGACCGAATGACGTCACCGAATCCGAATGCCGTTTCGCGCAATCAGAATACATCAAAACCAGGTCCATTGTCTTTTATCGGGAGTAGTGCTTTCCCGTGTTGTTTCTGCATCGTTTCTTCCCCGTCGTGCAATTTCTTTCTCCCGACCGACCCGAACGTCTAATCGTTGGCCGAGCCGTCGTCGTTACCGGGGCGACACTCGTTTCCCTTCTTATCAGCGTGTCCGAATCGCGTTCGACTGTATCTTCACGGCTTGCGTCGCCGTTTGCTCGTTGGCCGGTCTCGCGAAAGCGGCCGAACACGACATTGTGTTCCCGACGCTGATTTATGAGGATTATTAACCTGCAAATTGCCCCGATAGCCGTCGACAAATATTTGAAAGTTTACTTGCTCCGCGGGAACAGCCGGTGTCGTCCTCGGGCGAACTCACGGCGAATTCAGTAATCGGTAATCAGTCGAACAGGTCGGACGTGTTTACACCGCGCTCCCCAAATCGTTACGCCGCGGCGATAAAAATTACTGTACTGCCATTTAAGATGTTAATGTTACGCTGCATTTAGTCGAAATAGGGTCGCCTGAGAGTACGCACCAAATTGACCAAATCTGTTATTGACCCTATTTTTCAAGGAGTCTGAACAGTGTTAAAAAAAAATGTTTTAAATAAAAGGTAAACGGTATTCGGACATCTACAAACTTCAATATATACAATTTCGAAAACGATTTTTTTTTTATAAAAAATTAAGTTATAATGTTATAAAATAATGTTAAAATTTATATTTAATTTCATAAAATTGTAGCTGACGTTAAGACGTTTTCAATGACCTACTACATTATGACATTGAGCCTATAAACAACGCTACAATATTTTTGTCCGGTTTTTCGGGCCAAATACCCCACTGCGCGCCGCGGAGTATACATCCCATTCTTAACGTGTATCTAAAAATTAGCGCGACGGTCAGCGGAGTTCAAAAGTATTTCGTAAAAGAACGCGTTGAAAATTAGTTTGTTGAAACTTTCTTGAAAAAAATATTAAAAAATTTTTATACAATTTTTCTTTTCATTTTTGCACATTCCTAATCTTTCTTGATACAGTTCCTGCAAACAGAAATACCGTTAAGGGTCTGAGCATTAAAATACAGGTGAAAATAGTATTCTTAATTTTTAAGCTATCTTCAATTGTTAACGTTTGTATCCCTTGCCACGCTTAGCAACAATGGATTTAAGAAATAAAAATGTCATTTTTAGGTGCCACGGATATCTAGCTTGACATTGCATATAAAATTATAGGTCTACTCCGTGTTTTGCTTTTGGACTTTCGCACGCCTAAATTGCCGTTTTTCCCCACTGTGAGCCGGTGACAACATAGTGCCGCGACTCTTATTCCGATTGATCGGGACATTGCCAATCTGTTTGCCGATCAGTTCGAGCGGGTCTACGGATCCCAATTTCCATCCAGCTTAACCACGAATCTTAACTCCCAGTCGATCGACCTCTCGCATATTGAAATTAACATAAGCGATGTACTAAAAGAAATTGAGCGTACCATCGGTAACAAGTCTCCAGGCTCATATGGAATTCCACCTATCCTATTCAAAAAATGTAAATTCGTCCTAGCAAGACCCCTGTATAAAATTTTCAATCCTTAGTTAGCAATAGTTGTTTCCCAAGAATATGGAGAAAGGGTGTAATCACACCAATTTTAAATTTATTTCAGGAAACAGATCAATAGTATCAAATTAAAGACCGGTGTCTGTTTTGAACACGATGGCAAAGATTTTCGACGGAATCATATCCATAAAGCTGCACCGAATAATATCAACCATTTGTAATGAACATCAACACGGTTTTATAAGAGGACGCTCCACCTCAACAAATCTTAAAGTGTACTGCAACGAGCTTTATAAATCATTCGACAGTGGCTTACAAACGGACTCAGTGTATCTCGACTTCAGGAAAGCCTTTGACAGAGTCAACCGTTATCTATTAATCGACAAGTTAGCGTCCATAGGTATGAGAGGAAGGTTCCTCCAATGGCTCTTCTCATATCCAAACGGGCCGGATCAGGTAATTAGAGTCAGACACAATTTTTCGAGGCACATAGTGCCTACCACAGGCGTTCCTCAAGGATCGAACTTGGGCTCGCTACTCTTCTTATTATTTGTCGACGACATCGACTCCGTTATCCAGTACTCGAAAATCTTACTCTTCGCAGACGATATCAAACTATAGCTCTAAATTCGGTCATCAGCAGACTGTCTACAGTTGCAATCCGATGTCAACGATATAGTTAAGTGGTGCTCCGACAACGGAATGGAATTGAATACGTAGGAATGTCACGCTGTTACATTCTCAAGAAAGAAAAAACCCATTGCTTTCTCGTACTACGTTCTCGAAGAACCACTACCCTTTCACACCTCGGTCCGTGACTTAGGGGTAACCTTAACCAACACGCTATCGTTCGAAAAACATATGCAAATCACCACGAAAAAAGCCCTAAACACACTAGGATTCATATTAAGAAACAGTGACGAATTCAAAAATACAAACACTACTCGATACTTATACATCACATTAGTAAGACCCGTAATAGAGTGTGCATCGACAATTTGGGCGCCGCAAGCGAAGAAAGACGAGTATAACTTAGAGAAAGTGCAGCATCTGCTTCTGCGACGCTTGGCTTTCAAAGAAGGACACCCGATGCCTCGCCATAGTCACGATTACGGAAACTTAATGAAGAAATTCAATCTCAGGTCTCTTAAAACTAAAAGAACGGTGGCAGATCTGAGTTTCCTCCGTGCAGTCATAAATGGTACTATTTCCTGTTCAGAATTATTATCGAGGATCAACTTTAATTCACCATCCTTGAACACGAGATCGCCTCTTCTGTTTAGAACATCATTACTGAAACACGCTACATCCGATCCTTTGCACAGAATGTAGAAAACAGCAAATCTCTACTTCTTTGATGTCAGTGCCTGACATCAAAGATGTCCTAATTTCAAAAGCGAACTATATAAGCTATTACGTGAAGATCCATGACAACATTATCGTACAGTTAGATAGGAACATGAAACACAGCAAATGTAATCTCTCGACAATACAATTACCACTTGGGTTTAGAATAAGATTTAGACTAAGTTTAGACGGACATTATACCAAGTTCAGACATTAGGACTGATTATTACAACGTAAACCAAATGTATTCCCATTGTACATAAAGGGTTTCTACCCGTTAAACAAATAAATAAATAAGTAAATAAATAAATAAATTCTGTGCGACGATATCGTGTGGACGTTCGAATTGAATTCGACGAAGATTTTCTTGCTTTTCGAAAGCTCGAATGCATTGAATCGTCTTTTCTCCGTTTACTTTTAGTTTCGATTTCACCTATTGGCGGGGAATGATACAGATCAGAAGATTATTAATTGGTGAACGGTATTAAATGTTCTAATTGTTTACTCGTTCCTGTTTTCCAAATATCTTTCTAAGGAAAATTATTTCGAGTTGCACGAATGTCTCTTCGTATCGTGGATGCTTAATTCTTTGATTAAAATATTTTATTTATTACTTATTTGCTTGTAAT
The DNA here is from genome assembly GCA_948146005.1 of Nomada fucata. Taxonomy (NCBI): domain Eukaryota; kingdom Metazoa; phylum Arthropoda; class Insecta; order Hymenoptera; family Apidae; genus Nomada; species Nomada fucata. Next base: position 5,821,867 of record OX411275.1, on the reverse strand, counting down.
TTTCGCCATCCGGCTAGAAAAGGCCCCTTCTCGGCTTAGACACTTTTATTTGGTGTCCGGTTATATATCTTTTTATCATTTAACATTTAACACTTATGATTAAAATATTTGATAAATACCAGTTTCATGTTACTTAACGTAGGATATTTTCTGCTCTATCTTCTACTCTTTTTTTATCTGTTCCGTCGTTCATTCTGTTTCTAAAATTCACATCGCAGAGCGTTATTTACCATCCAGGTCCTTCTGGCGTTAGATACAATTAACAGTCGCCGAGTTTAATAAGAAAATGCCAATATCTGAGACACAATACCCTCCAAACAATTTTCCGAGGGTAACTTTCACTCCACAACTCCTAATCCACGAAAGAACTCCCATTCCTCTAAAACCTTATCCCCATAAACGTTCGAACCATCCCACAATATCCCACTCCGTCCAGCAAGTATCCATTCGGGGTAACGAGTAATCTCGAAGCAGATGGGCGTCGTATTATAACCGGTGTGGTCCGATCGTCCGGTCTCTCTCTCTCTCTCTCTCTCTTCCCCTCAAAAAACAAAAAGAAAAAGTAAAAATACAACGTCGCTTCCGAGATAGACTGGGATAAGAGGCACAAGCCCCTCGACTTCGCTCTTACTAGATTATTGGTGCTGCTGGGGCTAATCTCTCCTGTAACCCCGAAGCTCTCGCACTTAGCACTTACGTGGCGGACGGTGTACGCCAATAACGGCTGACCTCCATCCGGTAACCCCACTTAAAGTCCGCGCGGAGAGTAGCCGGCAGGTTTCAGTCGTGAAAGCATCGTCCGCGGGTTGAAAGGAAGGGTAAAAATGAAAGTATCCACCCATCGTTACCGGCGATCCGGTGTTCTGTACGGACGGATAATCCCGATGATTGTAACCTCGCCTCCTCGACGTCCGGCAGCAAGCGACTGAAAGGGTCTGCGGGGGTTGAGGGGACATCGTAGAAAATAGTTGACCGTCCTCTCCATTCCTCTTCGTCGACGTCGATATCGACGCGGATATTTATCGGTTCGCGCGCCGCTAATTTCTATCGGCGAGACGAATGATCGGGGAAATGGAAGGGTCTGCGGGGGTCTCTCTTTAGAAGGGTGGGTTTTAATAACGGGGGCGACGACTGCGCGGTATTCCTGATGCGTGACTCGTGTTGCAGCGATTTGGATTTGACGACATTCGCGTGGGTTGCGGGGGGAATGGGTTGGTTTATTTAATGCGGTTGATTGCGGCATTCGAAAGCTGGGTGGAATTAGGCTCCTGGATGATGGTGGTTAGAGGGTTTGAATCCCAGGCTTTATCTAAAATGGAGAACAAACGATGCGTCGGGATGTTTGGGTCCCCTGTTTCTCTCACGAGCTTGTCGATAATTGAATAATTTGGTAACGTTGTACATCGACTGTTATCAAATCGAAGAGCGTTGAAGCAAGTAGTCGGTCCTTTTTTTTTGTATTGAAATCTCAATTTCACGTTCTTGATTGCATCTTTCATCGAACGGAGAAACGATGCACAATCTGGCATAAGTTCTATCATTTTCCGGCGATTCGAAAATCGTATTACACCGAGCTCTCAATCATTTCTACAGTACGTGTTACGAACACCGCTTTGAATATATTAACACGCTTTCTCACAATACACCAAAACGTTCCACGCACGGAACATCCCATCGATAAAAAGAGACCACGATAAAACACCTGCGCGACGATGGAAACGATAACCGGGAAACCGCATTTTCCCCATTAATTAATCCGCCCGCCTATCGTACAGCCACGCGTTATTATTCCAACGCACAGAGGTTTCGCATGTCCTGCCGCGACGCGAAGTTTCTCACTGTTTAGTGAAAATTTTCCGTTTACCAAACAGCATTGTACTTTTTACCGTGGCAGAGCGCGGCACCAGACGGCGTACTTTTCATCGTATCCGTGCCGAAAGGAGAAAAATTGCCCCGGTAGCCGAGCGTACAGTCACCTAGTTTCCACGCCCTTTAATTACCTCCGTGCCTCGGCCGGTCGCAACACAGCCGGGGAACTTGTCATTATGGCTGCTGAAGAACTGTGTCTACTGTGTCGTGCTCCGCGTTAGCCCTTGTCCCTCGTTCTCTCCTCTCGTTTCGTCCGCACCCTCTTCCATCTCGTTCTGCCTTTTAATTTGCTTCTCTCGTTTTTTTCTCCCTCCCCGATTCCCTCGTCTCGTTCTGCCCTCTCGTTCACTCGTCCCGTTCCGTCCTCTGATTCACCTCTCATAATTCTTCTTCCGGTCCTCTCCTCCCATTCCATCCTCCGGTTCACTTCGCCCATTTCTTCGTCCGGTCCTCCCCTCTCGTTCTACCCGTCTCATCTCATCTTTTTCCCCCGGTTCTCTCATTTCTTCTTCCCGTTCGCTCCTCCGATTCGGTCCTCCGGTTTACTTCTCCCATTTCTTCCTCTAGTCGTCTCTCCTCGTTCTGTCCTCCGACTCACTTCGCCCGCTTCTTCTTCTTCCGGCCTTCGCCCCTCGTTTTGCCCGATCGTCGCCTCCTCGTTTTCCCCGATCCCGCGACAAAGGTCACCAGAAGCTTCGAGACAGTCGCTGTCCAGTTCGAGATCCTTTGTTCGTGCCACTCCAGACTCGGTGTGTCCATCTCCAACGATCGACTCGGCTTCGTCATCGGGGACATCCTGTGGGTCTCTCTCTCTCTCTCTCTCTCTCTCTCTCTCTCTCTCATGGCAACCACGCTCTCTCGAGTGGGATATGCACAGGCGTGATCCATCTTTGGGCGTTAACGCGAAGATTGATGTTTCGCTTTTTGTACGCTGGTGGTTAGTTGATTGGACAGGTTGATTTGTATTCAGAGGCAGTGTTGGGTGTACCTGGGTATTAGGTGTTAATAATGGTTGGTTATAAGGATGGTCATACCTAGTAAGTTATGTGTTTTCTTGCGCACTTTGCGATCCGTGTGGTTTTTGCCGCGGGAGATTCGGCGTGGAATTCGCTGAACATAGTTTGGTTCTTGGTGGGATTATCGGGGTTTTTCCGACTCATTTTCTAGCGATGCAGAAGATCGTCTTTTTCGTGACGGAGAAGATTGAGTTGAAATTTTCCAAATGGTTTTGCTCGCACTTCGTTACTCGTAGCGGATGTAATTGTCGTGACGGTCAAGGTTTCGAAATGACCGCGCGGAAGTGTTCGAGGATATCGAACGAATTTTCTCTTTCTCCAACAGTAATATTCTGTCCTAAAATCTGTGACCACCTCGACGGAGGTAAAACGAGAAATATACGCAATTCATCCTCTATAATCGCTGCAAGACAAAGGCGTTTCGAATATTTCGTCACGAAATATCCTTGATCCCGCTTGCTCGAAACGTGATTTCACGCGACGCACAAAAGTACCCTGTACATCCATTTCTTCCAATACGTCACTCACTTCTATCGCCTCTATCGGTTCACAAAACAAGCTGTCACACCTCAATAAGTACAATCTTACCCCCGTAACGCCGTTAAGCATCCCGACGAGAATACTTGTCTCGCCCTCCTTAATCCCCAACGCGACGAAAGCAAAAAGAAAATCCTATCCATTCCCATTGAAACCTTCAAATGACACGTTCACGAGCACCGTCGCCTCGTCGATGTTGGTAGCCGTGGATTCTCGTGGGCGTTCTAGACGTCCTCAGGCTTCGGCCAACTCTCTCGACGTTGGTTCGTGAAAACGATTTAGAAACGCGGCTGAATCGCACAAAGGAAGTGGCGGTGCGTTGACCGTCCTTTCGAGGCCCAGACACCGGTGTCCTTGGAATTCCTTTCACGAATACCTGCGCCGTCTTTCTACGCCGTACATAAAGCAAGATAAAGCTCCATAAAGTGGGTATAAAATTTGTCGGCAATCGACCTGCCGCCGCATAGGTAATCCATGGGATAGGCGTTTTTAATTGCTAAAGCTCTCAAGGACCGCGACAAACGTCGCTGCCGGGAACGCGCAAGTCGACGGTTTTGAGGACACGCGGTTTACTCGTCCGTCGATTCGCTTGAAATTGTTGCGAATATTAGCTGGAACCGACGCAGGGTCCGTCTGGTTACCTCGAAGTTTTCGTTTGGTTCCAGTTACCCTTAAGTTCGAGGGATATCGAACGGTCGGGGAATTGGATGTCGCGACTGGATTGTGAAGTATCGCCTTGTTGCGTCCCGATGCAATTGGGCAGGAATGGTTTGGACAAATTAAAGTAATGCGATCTGATTGTCGCGTTTGTCGAGGCTCCTATAGTCGCAACAGCTGTCGACGAAAAGGTTTTGACACGGATATACGTTTACACGGCTCCCTAGTGTAGTTTCGTTTGACGCTTGTTCTATGTAGTAACACTGATGTAAAGTAAGCACGGTGGCACTCGTATCAGTATTGTGCATACAACTTTCTATTGGCTACCAAGTACCGTGTATGATTTATTTCACGCCCAGATGGGTTCCGTATTAATCGGAGGATCTTAAAATCGCATTCCAAATTACTTCCAGGTGTACGAGCTTGCTTCAGCAAACTGTAAGCGATAATTCACGAAAGACGACAACGAACTGCTTTCCCTTTTTCTTCGATGAAACAAATTCAGCTAATCAAACGTTTCTTGCCAGACATGCAATTGCAACTTGCCGCATTAATCGATTTATTAATTCGGTCCGTGTCTTCCAATTTCATTAATGTACGAATGGAGATATTCGAACATTCGGTTGGAACGATCGATACGAATGTTTCCCCGATATCGCGAAACGCATTGTACCGGATCAATTAACTTAGATGTGTTTCGAGGGGACTGAATAAAAAGAAATTGCAATACGAACGAAGCTGTTAATGAACTGTGTAGGATATTGAACGATCTCTACGACACGGTGGATCCGCCCACGTCGGTGTGCCAGTGGTCTCGAGTTTCAGTCGTTCTTTTTTCCGTCGAAGGAAAAAGGATTGTCAGAAGTGCAGCAACATCTGCCTCGGCTCTAGGATGTTGTATGTAAATTTTCTGTCTTCCACCTTTGCCGGCCAGTGTTGGCTGTATGAATCATGCGGGCCCTCCAGTTGCAAACCGGAAATACATTCGATGCCTCGTTTGAATGAAACACGTGAATTTTTTCGCATACATACTTTTCGTTTTACTGTCGTTCGTAGGTTTGGTTATCGTTGCCGCACGGATTGGGTAATTAAACGTTTATTTATTGTTGGACATTTGGATACTTATCGCAGTATAATGCTTGGTAGATTGTTTTCTATTGATTTTTAACATTTCAATTGTTCAAGACAATTTCAATTTCTTTTATTGCCAGATTTCTACGGTGTTCTAATTGAATGCTTTAATCATCGCGCTGGCAAACCTACTTGAAGATCTTCATTGTCGCCTTGGCAAACATTGGTAAACTCGGATTGTGTAACAAATTCCAACACCCTTGTACCTTGTTGAGAGCTCGGTGCTATAAATCAGGGAGCCAATGTTAAATCGACTATTAATGCTTGGCATATTCTACTGTTTTTTCCATCGCGCATTCAGACGTTTCGTACTGTATTATATTAAACGAGTACGTATTACGCTTGAAACTTTAAGCAGGCTGAAACTTTCTAACTAGTAGCTTTGTTTAATTACTTATTCAACACATTTTTTTATTACGTCGCCCCATAAGCAATTTCGTCTTGTCAATGGATTTTTAATAGAGGAAAGAGGTATTACATTTTTATTCCGTGTCAGGTGATACATATATCAGTATCATTGCCGAGGATCCGTTTTGTCGTTCTTTCTGTTACACGCAATCCTCTGTCAGACTTCAATTTTAATGCCCCCACCGGTACTCGCGTTACAATTGTTCCTCAACTGATTCGTCGAATTAAACGAATAACCGAAAACGACATTACTTATGAGACGACCTACTCGATATTACTCTAAGCTTTACAACCTACAACAGCGTAAAGTAAGTACAGCTGCTTGCCCAATTAAGCGAGTTAAACATCCCTTCAATTTTCTTCCAACGTATAGAACGGCTTTGTTGTCCATCAGTCGCATAAAAAAATCATATCGTTCTCTTAGTCGCAACCCACCCTCGCTATCAACAGTCCCTCCATCGTATACGTATGCATCATTATGTACATGACGTAGAATCGATGCGAATTTGTTCATCACTCCATCGATCGGTCGAACAAAAAAAAAAAAAAAAAAAGTACAACAGCGCGGCGCAAACATCCGTTTAAAGTAAGCCACGGTGCATAGGAAAATTATAGAGTTCGGAGCACCGGCTGAGTTTCATTATTCTTAGAATCCAAGGCCCGCGCTGGTAATAATCGCGGGGAACGCTAGCTTTGCCATTTCATGCCAGCAGCATTTTACCTTCGCAACGAGAATAAACTCGTCCGTTTCGATGCGACGCGAACAACCTCGGACATCGATCGAAACGGCGAAAAGAATGAATGCGCGAGCAGGACCCGCACGGTAAATTTCGATGATCGTTCAACGAGTCGCGCGATCGCGCCCCAATATTGAAATCGTGATCACGACGATGAGGCGAACCTGGGCGACCACGCGGATCCTCGTCTTCGGAGGGTGTGGAAGTCTCTCGTACAGCCTGCAACGGGTGCGCGGAATAAGGCCAACGACACGTTCGAGATGGCCATTGATCGATGAAACCGAAGAACGAGTTGACGTTATTAGGATCAGCGATGGAACGGAACTGTTGAACCGCGGAAATTGCTTTAAATGGTCGATCATTTATTTATTATGCTGCTGGGAGATAATAAAAAAGAAGTGCAGTGTATTCATTGACACTTTCTGTCGATAAATATGAATTGGAGAGAAGTATATCAATTCTTTGAACGTTGCAAAGGGACCTGAATAAACAGGAACGTGTGTATCGTTTTGTTATAATCGAAATTATACTCGAGAATTAAGTAAATGTCTCGAATCCATGGTATACCGATTGATTGTTCTGTTGTTAGCGAGTCAATTGAAAATTTGTTTATCCGATATAACATAATTCAATCAAACGTAAAAAAAATGACCATAGTAAATTTTCAAGATCGCCTACAGTTTTCTGTTTGTGTGAAAAATTTGTGATAATAATTTCACTATTCTGATTGAAATACGTTATGCCAAATAAAAGAACGTTCGATCGTCCCATCAACAACAGAATAATCTCAGTCGATCAGGATTCGTGGGCTACGTGCATGTAAGTTTCCACTGCATAAAAATTCTACGAAATACTGAATTTAGTGCCGTGGAAATTAATTCCCATCGTCGGTGATACTAAAGGAAATACAGTTACTTATTAAAAAAGAGAATCGACAATGAACAATCGCAACGCAAGTATTAACGAAAGATTTTTCATTCGTCAAGTCAACAGCATCGTTCCGTCACCGACCGCCTTCAATAAAGTAACTTCGCTCGATGGTTTTCACCGGTGGCTGAAACCTCGTCTATTTTCTTCCAGAGTGTACCTCGAAAAACTGTTGAATAGCTAGGAAAAACCGATCATCCTTCGAATGGACTATCGAAACTGCGAAACGGGGAAGAGAAATCGCGAGGTTAAGCGAACGCTTCGTCCGCGAGATTCTACGAGGATCCAGGAGTCGGGAAATAGCGAACAGATCGCGACACGCTTCGTTCCGCGAGCGTAAAAATAGTCTCGAACATTTTTCTGTGATGATTCGATTCGCGCTGGAGACGAATTCAATGGTCAAGCTGCCGTTCTATGATCCCAGTCCGTTTCTTAAAATATCGGCGTGAAGGAAATACGGGGTAACGGTGGAGCGGCGGTTTCGTAAAAACGAAAACAGAAAAATAGAAGAAAGAGAAAAGAGAACGGGAGGAGATAAAGGTTGAGAAACGAGGCGTGGATTGTCTCAAATGGAAGAGGTAGCGTTCACACTAAACGTCACGCGATATCTGAACGATAACTCAGCGAACTGAGTGGTCGCACGATTTTCCGGCACAAATACCGGTCGGACAGTCCTCTCGAAGATCGATCGGTTCGTCTCTCCCCTCCTTCCCCCGTCGTGTCAAAGATCGCGAGGTTGGACCGGGCGAACACGATTAGCCGACATGGACGCCATGGAATTGCAAGCGGCCTTAATGAAGTTATACCCGGCTACCACTGTAACGCCGATCGGCTCGAACGTGAAAACACTGCCATCGCATCATCGCATAGCGTTCACGGTCGATCTGGACCAGGACGAGAACGCGTCGCAGAACGACGAGAAATCGAGCCACGTGTCCGCCGTGCAGGCGAACACGACGCCTAGAAAGTTGCACGGCAATTGTTCGGCCCAGTTGACCGCGTCCGGTCATCAGAATCATCCGAAATGCCAGCAGATAGAGGTGTCGAAGTGCGACACGGTCGATGCCAGGTGACGCCAGCCTTGCTTCGATCTTATATTTTATCACACTTACCCGCCGCACAGAGGCAGCAAGCATCATGCTAAGCATCACGCTAAGGAGAAGAGACATCATCATCATCATACAATGCATCATCAGCATCATAGATCTCATGCGGTGAGTCAGTGGTTCTATCCGAGCGCCCGATGTTGCGATCGATCGGTTCGATTTGGTTTCTCGATCGCGTAGAGTTCATGTGTATATATTTATTTTGCCGCATCGTGGTTATTGTTAGTTTCTTTTTTTTTTCTTTTGCTGTTTTTGTTTTTACCTGCGACTCCTGGTCCCCTTTAATGCACGCTTAGAACATTTGGTCTGGCCACGAGTTCGCAGTTTCGAAGGAGATCAGCTTCGAACGTAGTTTCATATTAGTAGCGCACAAGTAGTAACTACTTACGTTTCAAATGCATTATGCGTGTACAAATGATGCTCCTACGTTCGATCATATTTATTAATAATCGAAGTTATTAGTAAGTGGTGTAATATCGGTTAATCGAGACACGTTCATTCGTTATCGGTGTCATACGGCATCGGCATATCGATATAAAGTTGAAGTGGAAACAGCTGCAAGATGAAGTCGTAATAGCAGCTTAGGTGTGCAAATTATTAATCGAAAATGTACCTGTTAAATATTGAGTAGTTGATAAAAATTGGGCTGCAATTTGGCAGAGAGATTCGGGGGCATTAGGAAGATTGTATTCGTTAAAACGATTTTGGTTGCTTTACTTGATAGAAGTATGTATTTTTTAATTATCTTGCCAATAGAGCAACTATTTTACTAATTATTAAATTTATGCATACCTCGGTGAAACAAGCTTACGGAGGACCGCAAGCATGATGCGCATCGTATAATTAAGTCATACGGCCGAACCGTTCTTGCAGCAAATATCAGCGATCTTAATCGTTATTTTAATTTATGTAAAAAATTTTACCTCCGTACGGCGAGCGGCCGAATAATTTAACAGAAGCTATAAAACACTATTGGTGCCATTGAACGTAAATGACCGGACAGTGTTTCGAAATTCGACAACTGTCTTCGGGGAAACAAAATCAGTGACCTCGATTATATTATGGAAAAGGTATTCTTTATCGAATGGTGTCCATTAACGTTTTAACTATATCCATTTCTCTAACGCGAAGTGCAGTACACTAAAGCGTAGTTAGGGACGGGAAAGCTCGCATTCTTCTACTGATAGATATATATCTCAAGCTCAAAATGACGTGCACAGTATCTTTATAGGGCAGTAAAGACGACAGAGCTAGAGGATCTATCTTCATTTTTAGACGGAGTGAAAATTCAAGTTTCCCGAAGTTTTATTTACCGATCACCAACCAGAGACAATCTTGATCAAATACGATCGTACAAAACGGTTCCTTATTGCCCACCTTGTTCAATGAAACTCATACTCGTTCTCACATTTTCTCACAATTAGCACAAATATTTCTCAATGCTGGAACAACTAATGCGCTTGTCTCTTCGACGAACCCCGGCAGTCACATTAGAAGTACCAAGCCCGTGAAAACGACGATTTTCAGATTGATTGCTTCGAAATTATTAACATCGTATCGGTATTGTTGCAAGGGTATACGATGAGTTTTATTCAAACAGAACAACAGTTACATTTCTCTATTTCATTCCCACTTTCATTTTCGTAATCATTCTAACTAACAGAATATACTAGCCCCGTCTGTTTCTCAACGTTCCCCCCTTTCTTTTTGATTACTATGAAACAGATCGATCGTAGATCGTGTACGCCCTGCCACAGCACCATCTTCTCGATTTTCAGCTGGTGTCCGCTTCTACTTGCGAGCAGACAAGCGCGCAATGCAGCTATCGCGAGCCACTTAGATGCCTCAAAATTGGACAATCGCAAGTAGCTATTACTATACGGAGATTAATGAATGTATTTCCGGGACAAGAGGGACTGTTCTACGGTATGCGTATACCAAGTGAAATACACAGAACGGACGTGCCCTGCGACCTAATTTTCTTTAAGGACACCGCAGTCTCGAACGGTGATCACGCGTGTAGGTGTCTTACTGTTCGTGAGCATAGACGCGTTTAACCCATTTAAAAGGTCCAGAGGAAGCTTTTGATGAGCACACTGCCTTCGGAGATACCAGACCGTGTACAATTGAATTCGTTTAACCGGTCGCGTTTTGTAAAGGAATAGTAATTACGCGAGAGAAAGTAAATGTTATTGTCCGTTCCTCTTCTGCAGTAATTGTTTTTTCCTTTCATCCTTTCGTTTTTTTTCTCCTTTTTTAATGCTGACAATGTGAATTAAGCGACGCAATTTAACGCTGCCGTATGATTGTACCGTTGCGATTAATATTACATTCTGGAGTATTGATTGCACGTTCGATATGAAGTCGTGGTAATCGCCAGCCAATTGAGAACGGAGATGTTTAGCTGGAAGTATCGATAGCTTTAGTCGAGGGTTTCAATGTAACACGCCTATAAAGCTGTTCGTTATGAAACTGCCACGGTGTTTGCGGAAAATCTGATCGTTGCAACGATTCAGCCGAAAAACTTTTTCCGTGTCTGAAAAATATACAAACACGCAGCATTTTTTCCCTCGCGCAAACATTCCAGTACAATACCACGCGAATGCGCCGCGACAACGTTTTATCATTAAATTTTCCGCCTGGGCATAAAACGTGCTATCCTAATTCGTCGTACGATCGATCAGTCACGAAGTATGCATACCAGGTACGTGCTCAGCATTGTGCCACCGCTTTGCAAAAAGGGCACACAGACCGGACGATCGGTTATCGCGCAGAACGCGTATCAGTTGTGTTGCGCGAACGGTGGCTCGCATGAAATCGAAACCCAGTTCTGTTAGATCGCAAATATTGTTGCGTTCGCTTTTAACAAGCGACACCGTTAAACCATCGCCGCAGAAACGCCAGACGTGATTCGTATCTGCTCGACATTGAGCCATTGGCGTAACGTTACACGCGCATACTCTCATTCCGGGTTCGGCCTGCAAGACGCGTACAAACTAACCGTAAAGGAGCATGGCTTCCGGTTGTTAATGTATCTCGTGGATTGCGCACGATTTTTCTATTTCGCAACAAAACGGCAATCCGTTGAATGGGCCGGCTATTTTCGAGTTAATCGGTTCGATCGATCGTTCTTGCTTCCACGTGCGTGGATAAGTAGCCTGTAGAGTAGGGCTGGATTGGGGGGTACGTATGCGTATGGGGAAGATTGCTCTTTCGGCCTGACGAGCATGAAACGTCGATGTCTGTGGCCTATATTTGGGGGAGTTCATGGGGCGTTAATTAAAATTTATCTTGGCCGCGTTATTGTATCGTTGACGACGGGCTCTTTGGACGCATGGTCTTGGAAATTAGCTATTATGATTAGGCAGGTAGATAATTTCTAGATATTTCGATCGTTCCGTGGATTATACTTCTTCAAATTATTTTTTGGTGCAATAGATACCTAGCATATCTGTCTTATAATTTTCACGATATAGAAATCATTTAGTACGCAATTTTAATTACGCGAAAGGGAAATAAACTGGACGAACAGTTTTTACTTCAAGGTAATAGATCATTTTTTAATTCATTTTAATTCGTTTCTCGATAGATCGATATCTTTCTTTCTACCTTCTTGCAGTTTATACAGCAGAATCAACATCCACCGTTTAGTTTACTATTCTAATGTAACTGTGAATCTCGGAGCGTTCAGGTAAACGAAACTTGAGTAATCGCCATGAACGTTAGCGAACTGTCCTCAAATCGATCGAAAATTGCTAGTCAAGAATTGGATCAAGCTTGTCGTGTCTAGAAGCACGTGTAGCACACGAAGAGACAATAAGGCCACATTGCTAGACAGTTTCCCTTGTGCAACCTGGTCAGATCGATACCATGGACCCTGTAACTCGGCCATCCCCTTCCACCGTTGCCCTCCTATCGATACACGAAACCATTCTCCTGGTGGAGCGCGCCACGTCCGCGTCGCGAAGTTCACGGTAACATATTGTTGCTGGATAAAAAAAATGTTACATCGCTCGTAAAATTTGTTCGGCACGAAATATTCCGGCGACTCGATGTTTGCCAATCAATGAAGTACCGTGAAAGAATGATCAGAAGATGGGAATGTGTTAGGATTCACTGTTTAATATGTGCTCGTTATTATTATTATTATTATTATTATTATTATTATTTCCACAATCGAACGCTATACGTATTGCGTCGTCTACAAAATCATCCAAAGTAGAAGAAGAAAATAATACGACAATATTTATAATTATTCCTGATACTCCATAAACCCCATGGTATCAGTTTAGCATGAAATTACTTATACCCTATATTCGAAACACTTTATTTCCATTTCACGTTGTATCACCGAATTTATTTTATCTCGCACCGAATCGCATTCGTATTACCGTGGTTTACGTTTAACGATAAAACACGTCTAATGAACATCAAATTTATCCACTCAATACGATAATTATCCTTTACGTTCAGCGTGAATAGTGCAAGCGCACATGTCTCTTTCATCCTCACGTCCCCGTTCGAATGCAAATTGTCCTTTCCTCCGATGCATCTGTTGCCGAGGAACGGCTGCGCGAGATTCTGATCGTATGGACACTGTGCTTCCAGTATTTCTTCCTTTTGTCTATGTTCGCGGTATAAGGTGTAACACGGTAGATCGAGGGTACCAGAGTCGTGCGTGACGAGACGACAAAGCGAGGGCAGTCTCGTTGGGTTTGGACACTGATTGACTACATTACGTATTCAAATGTATATATTAGCGGGGGCTGTCAGATTGGCGGTATCGATGTGGACGTAGAATTCACCACGCCTCTATTTAGTATCGAAAGCAATAGAAATACTCCGAGAGAATTGAAATCATTTTGTAAGCGATGAAGGAATGGCAAAGAATAGTCTCGCGGTGTATTTGTTGAGTAAGAAAAGATGATTAAGCGTGAGGTGATGCGTTGGACAGTTCGCTGACGTAAATTTAGAATGTGATCAATGAAGAATCGGATGATCTTACCAATCGGTTTTTATACGTACACGCATTTTAATATCTATCGAATGTCTATGCGTGTCCGGCACGGATTCACTGAAATTGTAATAATCGTCCGAAATGCAAGAATCTTCTCTATTTATGCTTAATTATCTTCGTTGGATTTGATTGCAATTGAAGAGGCAAACGATAGGCCCGAAAAAATTGTACGGATACCAATTTACACGAGTTATACGAATCGAATTTCGCAGAATTCAATTATGCACTTGGAGAAATAAAATTTGCCATGACTATTCATCGTTTTTATGCAATTGACAAAATTGTGTTTGACTATAAACGACAAATGCAGTTCGTGATAGCAACGCCACATATTTACACTATTCTGTTATATCGGCCTGCCTTTACAAAATCGATTACGCTCAATTAGCTAATTTCAAGTGTGGCGAACCCTGGTCGGAAGCAAGTGTATTAGCAAATGCGATCAAGTGAATTCACGCGCTTAGATCTAGAACCAGATTCCGGAAATTGGTTAACCACGCCGCTAATATACAAATTAAAGTAACCACTTTGCTCAATACTCCCTCCGGCTCGACGTCATAAATTACACCGATCTCCTCCTATTTAATACACTTTCCAGCAATTCACTGCCAGGCGAAGATAGTACAACGTACTTACGCGTACACGTATACAAACAATCTAACAACAAAAAAAGGGAACCTTGCGTTTAATCGAAAGAAATTAAACTCGTCGCGCTGACGTCGAGCGTAGGCAAATTTAAAAATTTGCATGCACCCATTCTTCGCTGCAATTGTCCATTTCAAGCTCGATTAAATGACGTTTCGTTTCCAATCTCCGTTTAGCTCCTATTCCGCGAAAATTCCCGTTGGAAACGGTTCAGCCGGTTATCGAATCCCCCGGATCACCTGATTCGTTCGTGCGCCTCGATGAAAACGCAATTAACAATTAACCGACAGGTCAACGCATTATCGGGATGCGCTCTCGTATCCGCGTACACGCGCGAGAATCCTCGACAAGCCCCGGGGCAGACGTGAATCGCGTCGCTTTTCTCGCCGCTTTATGCGGATCACGCGTGTCAACCTGCGATAGAACTTCCATCGCGTTCGTATCTCGCGTGCACTGAATACGTTTCCTCGCGTGTCAATCGTATCCACCGATACATGCTGGAGGTTCACGCGGACACGACTGAAGCGTTCAGCAATTTCACGATATGTGACTGTTGAAGAAATGGTTCTTTTTTTTTTCATCCCAGTAGTAGTAGATCGATGATGATTCTCGATAACGTTTTACCGTTTCACCGTTTTACCAAAGCAATTTTTGTATCAGCGCAGGAACTTACGTTGAAACTTATTGTTTGTTATTTAATGAAAGTCGCAACGCCCGCAATTTGCTACAGGAGCATTTGTCGCAGAGCGAAGTATTTTATCATTATCCGATGAGACGCGTCGCGAGGTTCAAGCAGATGGACAATTTTAGGATTCCGCTGTAATTGAAAATGTCGGTTTCATTATGGTACTATTAACAAGGCGTATACGTGTATTCGAAACACTTTGCTATTTCGATTCGGGGACCCTCGCATTGTCCCTGTAATCTTTGCACCTTTTGTTCCGCGTTTTCCATCCTCGCGCGACGCTGCCCCTTTTTTCACTTAATTTCATTTTACCAGCGTCACGCGAGATAGCATAATACATCGTCGCGATTATACGCATGCGAATACAGCCGCACGTAAACTTCAAACGATTCACGGGCTCGTTGTGTTTTAGAGCTTTGCGGCCGCGCGTGTGCTGGGATATCCTACCACGAAACCGAGACCGCATCCTTCAATGCTGGATATTAAATATAGCAACCGAACAGTAGGAATTATCGTTCCGTTGTGCTCACTTGCGTCGGATGACTCATTTTATCCTATAACTGAACCTGAGTGGATAAGAAAAGAACGAAATAATATGCTCGACACTGCGCAAGGAAAAGTTTCGGGAAAAATATTCTTGTTGTCTTGTCATTCTCTAATTCATCCTGGTTGCGCTAGTTTTATTCAATTCTGCAAGTACCTTGCTTTGACAAGCTCTGTCTGTTCATTGTGTCCACGCTAATATCGTTGCTCTAAGAAAGACGCAAGAAGCATGCGAATTATGGAAATAAGATAAAACCCGTAGTTTTTATTCTTCGGTTGAAAATAGAGAAACCGAGACTGCAATAGTGCCTCGGGTAATTAAACTTCAATCTTCAACAGCGCCCACGTTGCTATCAATAATCGGCATCGACAACTTTGCCCTGTTCACCGTCGTCGAACAAATTCTTCAAACGCATATAACTCTATCACCGCGAATATTAATAAACATAATCTAATAAAGCTTCAGCTTCGCTGTTCGCGACGCGAACCATCCTCCCACGCGAATTATCAAAGTTTCCCTACCGTGTTGAGGTCTCGGGGGCCAAATCAGTAATTTATACGCCACTTGCACGCGCACGCGGTCCAATCTGCGTGCTACCCTCTTCATTAGCGCCCAAACGGTTGCAAAAGTATCCCCTGGTCTGTCCGCCCGCCCTTGTTTTCGACGGCACCCTTTCGTTGGAGAGGGCCGCGGGCAGGGTCAGTCTTTTCAATCAGTACTCGAGCGGCGACTTAACGAAGCTGAAAAAGACCGACGGAGAAACAGGCGAGACGGAGAAGCACGCGTTCTAAGCGCTTATACGCCGGACGACGATTTAAGCCGGATCCGCGCGCGGATGAGTATCTGCTTAAGGGCTTCTGTTGAGACTGGTGTAATAAAGAATCTCGCGTGTACAGGCAGGGTGAAATCGCGTGACGGAGAAGGCTCGAGCAACTGCTTCGGTTTAGGTGGCACGAAAATTGTATTTAGAACGATTTATATGAAACGGTTCACGGATACATGTCGAGCTACGCGGTATGGGGTAGTTTTGTGGAAGGCAATTTTCCGGCAGGTATCGTGAAATAAGAACGAATTTGATTACGCAAACGTTTCCGCTAGGTGTGCAGTTCGAATATCGAAGTTTCGTGCGAGTTCTAATTCTAGAGTGGTTCGCATGTGAATATGCAAATCGGTGAGCAGTGTGTTTTTCCTAACGAAGAAAGGAAGCAGAACGTGATGCGAGATCTAGTGAAAATCCATTGCTTCCAATCCAACCGCTTTCCAGATACGATACCGTATGGAGTCGTATCCGGATCAATCGACTTCCAGTCGATCCGATTGTTTTATCCGTGAAATTGGGTGAAGGGATTAAGGTGGATGCGGCCGCTCGATGTTCGAGCCCTGTTGGATTATTCGATAGGAATTTCGTAATTGCATCGAAATACTGGGATCGAAGATAACGATAACGTAAATGCACACAATTGTAATTATTTATTTTCACCGCGATTGATTTATGCATACTGATGCAATTCTTTCCATTAATTTCGTTACTTAGTTGTTGATATAATTCGTTTAATTGCACCCGGCAAATGATAAAAATTCAAAAACTTCACTCAAAGACTAAGTAGTAGGGAAATGAAGGGGCACCGTTCGAAGGGGAGAAGTAAAACTTTTCTTTGACCCATATTCTGAATAATTTTCTATTTTTTTTCTTCCAATTCGATCACCTCAGTGGCGATACCATAATCGAAAAAAATCGACGTATCGCGCTGAAGCAACGACAACGAAATTTTATTCTCCTTCCAGGATCGCTATTTCTTTGCCAGGCCGTAAATATTCGTATCCGGTTTTTACAGTCCCCAGGATATGCGTGATGTTACAGTAAATTCGAGGCTCGGTAATAAATCAAACCGTAATTTTCAACGTAATTTCGTTAAACGTTCCATAGATTTTGCGACACGAACGGAACGTCTGATAATGCTTGGCTGGAGGGAAAAAGCGGCGCAAAGACCTTGACCACGCGCATAATTCTGCATCGATGGTTATATTTATTCCAAGAGTGCATGCAGCCTTCGAAGAAACATTTATATTAATAGATACCCGGTGTTTGTCGACTTCGATTAATTTCAGGCCGCCCATCATTTCCCAAGGTATTCGCCGGAGCCACCCAATATTCTGACGATCGTGTACCAGATCCTTAATTAGGCAGCCTCTAATGAATATTAATTATATTCCCAAGTCGCACGCACACGCGTAAACAACAGCCGTATGGTGTATGATTTTATGTTGGATGCACGCATTGCTGTAATTTATTTTTTGCGATAGGCCCCCGACGTTTCATTAGATGCACTAAGCATACTTCAGCATGGGTTAAACAGTTTCCACGCGTAATGCTCGATTTTCGTCAATAATCTTAGGCGCTCGTAACTCCGTTAACAATATTTTTTCAGAGTTCACAAGTTTTTGCAATCTAACATACGTTACACCGATTAGTATTCAGTTGTGTTAACATTTTTCGCAATCAACGTATAAGTTTCGGAGGATGAATTCGTCGAAATAGATTCAATAGTTCCAATATTAACGTTACTATGATAACAAATATATGAATTGCAAGTTTAATTGTTACATTATTAATACATTATGAACAACGTTTAAGTTATATTTCATAATAACGCAATCCTTGAATCAAAGATATTTTTTACTATACCTCCTTTCTACAATAGCCATCGTTATTTAAATCATTCCTCTTCTTCTATCATCGCATCCGTCTTCGCGCAATTCGATTTTTATTTAATTATTGAGCAACGTAATATCAGCTGTGTTACAATACGTCGTCAATTGCACGCAATTGTGCACGATAATATATCCGAAATGTCCCAAGAGGGACAGATTTGCCACGCGAATTAATTACCAAACGTGCGTCCTGACGCGAAAACGTGATTTAGATTATGGCATAAGGTAGAATGGCGAGGTTTCGAGCGATACACGATCATCGTTCGAACTGCCCACGCGTGCAATACTGATACATTTATATCGAATGCATAAAAGAAGATTAAGCAAACAGGATTGCACGAAGCCCGAACGGACCACGTGTTGCGGTCCCGTAAGCGAATTGAGAACTTTGTGATTTTATTGCACGATCGTCCCGGAATATGCATCACCATTGCAAACTTTCAGGCCACCGCGGTGTCTCCGTCGATTTTTCTGCCGAGCTCTCGTTTTGCGATTTATATCTTGATTTCCTTCGTGGCTATATCTACTGGGATCTATTTGTCGTTCGTATTGGGATATTTTATGTAGGAATACAATTTACAATAATCAATGAGAGTGAAATTTTCTATTGATATGGAACGTTGGTCTTCAATGTATTTCCGAAATAAGAAAAGCAAAAGATGGCATAAATATGGGAATATTCAACGGAGATCTTCCGTTTTTTTAAAATTAAGTACTTCATCGATTTGTGCTCGATGTAACGAGGAAACGTTTTACTTAAAAAAAAAAATAAATAAACTTCGGTGCATTGAAGTGTCGAGTGAATCAGTTGTTTATTTTCATGTGCAAGTACAGTGAATGTTTGAAGAAGATTTCTTGTAATTCAATTCTGGTAAATGGTTCACAAGAAAACTGATTTAAGAGAATTTCAAATTGATGAAAAATAATATGCAGCAATAAAAGTTCATGTATACATTGCAGTTTGGGTAGAAGAATGATCAGTGCAGAGTACCCTTGAGAATAATAGATAATTGCACGTAAATTTGATATTGACGCCAAAAGGAATATTTCTCGTTAATGGCGTCATATTGAATTCTCGTTAATGTCGTCATATTAATTAAACTAACACGTGTTTAAGATCCCCTTGATCAGTAACGTGGTATCGTTGACACGCGCGAGCTGGCTTGTCACGCGTTTCTTCTGTACTCGTTAAATCCGGAAAAGTGGAAATGAAGCACGAAGTTTTCTCACTATTGACGTGTGTCGGAAGT
Source organism: Nomada fucata (assembly GCA_948146005.1). Classification (NCBI taxonomy): domain Eukaryota; kingdom Metazoa; phylum Arthropoda; class Insecta; order Hymenoptera; family Apidae; genus Nomada; species Nomada fucata. Next base: position 5,802,626 of record OX411275.1, on the reverse strand, counting down.
ATGCAAGTACGTGGAAAGATTACATCTCGTCTGTCATGTCCTATCGTGACATAACAAATTTTAATAAACTTTAATATGACAGTCAATGAACACAAATATCCTTTTACTCGTACAAACATTCGAAGGTCCCATCTTAGCAGGATAACATATATTTCAACATTACACAAACAATCGCGCGAAATACCATTTGTATATCCGTGGTCAAAGATTGTTGCATCCGACGTACGATCGAGAAAGAACGATGTCAATATGGACACACGATAATTTATTTGCCATACATTTAGTTACGTTTGCACAGCAAAAATTGATTTCACGCGGCCTTCCGCAATATAGGCCATTACTTCCTGCATTTTATACACGTATTTACCCCGAAACGCGTAAATACGATTACATTTACATACGCTAGCGCGCCGCGAGTTGCATCGCTCCCCGAACAATTGCACCGACAATTATGTCAAACGCGAAGCATCGATTGCGAAGTGAAACAAACAATGAAATTAAACACCTCGCGAAATATTCACGTTCGAAGGAACACTTCATCCGATAGTCCGCACTCGATATCGCCCTCGGAATCGATCGATGAACGCATATCGCGCGGCCGTAAAACAAGCCGATACATATAAATCTTTTATTACACTCGCCTTACCGGCGATCGTGAAAAATGAAAATCGACGAAGGACGGCCTTCGACGCGTCAACGGCCCCGACCCACCCACAAATTCAATTCCCAGGTGAATCGTGCATCCCATAAAAGCGACATAGACGAAATGGATACGGATCTTGTTCGCGTTCGATGGACAATTGCAGCCCGGCAAATTGTGCATTGACGTTTGTGCGGGCGTTCTTGAACGACCCTCTTCCGGACATGGACGCGGACAACGATACTGTCCGGTCAGAATTCGCACGTTCGCGATTTCGACGTTTATTTCGGCCGCTGTTTAAATCCGCGCGGCCGCCTCGCCTCCGTATTTCCATGCGAAGCGCACGTCTGCCCCGTGATCGGTGTTCGAGGGCTCGAACAACGCGAACGAGCCTGGGGAAGAGGTCCACGGAGGAGGGATAAATAAGGAACGAAGAATGGAGGAATAATTTTAAAGCGGTTCCGTGCAAAAAGTGTTCGCCTCGGCTGTTTAAAGAAGGATCGCAAATATGTGCGTATAATTTGGATAAATATGTGAATGGTCGAAATGGACGGAAGAGGCGCTTCTATGGATAAAGGAAATTTCTGATGGTATCCTTGGACGAATGTTTGCTGGGCAAAATTGAGAAGCGTAATATGTATGCGATATCTTAAATGCGTTGCCTTTGTATTCAGAGTTCTCTCGATTTTTTTTTTTTTGTCCTTTTATAGGAGAAAATGTTGGGGACACTATTTGAACTCCACTCGTATGTGTAATATATTGTTACCATTTTTACGATTGTTAGCTTTGTTAAGCGGATCTTCGTAGATAAGGGTCGTGTAGAATTAAGTACTGAACGAATTGTGAGAAAATGCGGGCAGAATAATAGCGACAGCAAACTAAAGAAAAATTAAATAGAAAGTTATTAAATAACCATGAAACGAAATGCGATCGAGTGTTGCCACAGTTGTGTACATTATACCTTGCAATTACAGTACTGTAATTCGCCGAAGTTAGTCAGTAATTCAAGCAGTATCTTTCGTTCGTATTTGGATTAAATTGTATAGAGTATAGATGAAGCTAATGTAGCCCATTGAAACTGTCGAGGTGAGGCAAGGAAAAGATGCTTGACCTGTATGGAAGAAAGTTCAATGATCATTTATTTTTGCACGTGTAGATAAGCTATCAGCAATGTAAATCTATATTGAATATCGCGGAAGAAATGCTTGTAAAAAGAAAAGAATGCAACCTGGTTACAGGTTGAGCTAGACTATCGCTTATTAAACTATTTAAGTGGGATAGAGGTAGCTGCCTGGTATCTTATAATAGATAGCACCAGACTGAACTTCGTATAGTGGCACAAGCAGCATTCTGTCAGGAAGTCATTAACACGTTTATCTTGGCTTCCTGGTAATTAGAAATTTATGAAAACATATACGTGGAAATACCAGACCACTAGCGGCAGAGTTTTCTACCGCGAAAAAGACCTAATCTTTTGTTCCCCTTCGATATGGTAAAATGCCCAATGCTTTCAGTGCGAGCGGTCGATTTTTCTGTTCCCATTTGCAAATTGTTACGCAACTAAGGTGAAACGAAATATCTCCAATCTCACTAAAGACAGAAGGCGCTACATTCCTCTGCGAAATTCTTTAACATTCGAAATTTCTGTTTCGAAAGTTCATCGTCGAATTTCAATTCTCAGAGATTCAAGCGCAATAATTCAGTCCCAAGCAATAATCCATATTCTCTCCCTCGAGAGAAGTCTATTCGCAGTCAACCAGATTAAAATATACACTGAGAGAAACGAATATTTCAAAGCGTTCGCCGATTGCACTTGCCCCAACAAATATCAAATACGTTGACCGCGCTCAACGATTCACTCTCGAGCACGCCGAACGCATACCTCCAACCATGCGGAGAACCCACCCCCCACGTCCGTAAAATTACATATGTCCAACTAACAATCGCACTAATCGCCACCAATTACCCAGCGAATGCCGGAAAAATGGGAGAAAAAAAGAAGAGAATGATCCTCGCGAACGAACGGTTCGCCGGGGTCCGCGTGGCGAAACGAGGGTGCCCAGAGCGCGAGCGTAAAATCGAAAGCGCGGACAATAAACATTCCGAAGTCGCGACTCGGCCAGAAATTATAATGCCAGCGCAAACGAACGCTATGGGAGCGGGATGGCCGCCGGATGAACGCGATATTCGAGCGGGCCGAGCCACGCATATACATACTCGAACACGGTTGAACACTTGCGTGAACACTCGCGTGAACGCTCTGTACGCTTGCACACGCGTCGCGCGTTCGCGATCAGTGGCCGGCCGACCATCTCTACCGAAAGACGGGAATCCTCGTCGTCTCGCGGCGAAAAATCGACGCCACCCTCCTCGCGTCGCGGAGGAAACGCGTGGACATCGTGAGAGAGAAATCGAGGGTAAATTCGTGACCGAGGAAGACGTTTTTCTAACGTTTTCCTATATTCATTGTTATTATTATTATTTTGATTATTATCGTCGCGCAGAGACGCGGTGAGAGTTTTCGCGTCGGTTTGGTTAGTTGCTCGCGAATCAGTGAACGCCAGGCAGCGAGCGGCGGGTTTATTCGCGGAATACCGAAACGCGATAAGGTGAATTGCTATTTATAGAGCTGTGTGTGAGCCCAGAAGGGTGTTCCTCTTGGTCGGCGGAGAACCGGACGTTCAACGTGGCCCGTGTGTAACTAGGGCAGACGGATCAGTAGTTAGTGGTCGTTCATGGTCAGACGAGGTGATTCGTGCACGGTTCGATCGAGTTCGTCGCAGATTAATGTTCTACTTTTTCCTGTTTCTCTTCGCGTGGTTCTTTGATGATTTGGTGCGTCTGGATGTTTCATAGAGAGATTGTTGTTCGGTATTTTAAGCGGAATTTCAAGGGTTTTGTTCAGTAATATTTTCGTTCGTTGTAAAAGTTCGGAGGCACTATGCAGTATGACTTTGATATTTATCGGATGAATTTTTTATATATTATTCTCGTCCATTGATGTATCGATGTAAGATCGGTGAATTGTCTCAATTATTATAATTGGTACTGTTATTTCGATTGATCGATCAATTCATTACAAAAATTCGAAAGTAAACGTAAAGTCTGGAAAAAACCGAAGTCAGTGTGCTTTGGTGGCCTAATTTTTGTCTTACAAAATTTCAGCATCGCCGAAGCTTAATTCATTCCTGGAGAGAAATCTAATCCTTGCGGTTCGCCGCTGTTTCGCCCGTTTATTTAAACATTAGGATCGCAGTACCTTATTTCCACCTTCAACAAAATTTCATGTTCGTTGTACTCAGTGTTCTGCTTTAATCACCGCAGGAATTCAAGGCTGTGAAAGAATGTTTCTTTATCTTTCGCTGTTTCCCAATACATTTTTGTTTTTTTAGTTCAACCGTCTCGTTTCCCTTTGGCCGAGCTGTTTCCCTTTGTAAAGGGTGTTGCCATTTTGTAATTTGTCGCCGGTCACGCGTTTTCCACCCTTCTTTTCACTTGTCCCTGGTTTCTATTATCTTACTTGCCACAGGATAAATTATGAATATTTATGAGAAACGCTGGCCGTTAAACAATGCGTTACGTGGTCTTTTTAAACGACGAAAGGCAGTAACCGCGGTTCACCTGACAACAATAAAGAAGGGAACGCGTCGTGTTTGTACAGCCTTCATGATGTAAAACGAACCAACACTGTGTATGCCCCCACGTAGACGGTCGTTTCTGCGTTAAATTGTTAATCCGCCGTGTGACATCCTATTCAACTGCGAATAGAGACAATAGACTAGATTACGTCTATCCTATTTAAATTTTCTGACGACACACGGTTCATTAGCAAAATTTCTCTTTTTGATGAATGCAAAGTAAGAAACACGCAGAATTGTTTCATAAACACTTTGATCCTTGGTTTCGTCAATTTAAAGTTCTCGCGATTTCTCAATTAATACCCTTCAACGTGATTTAAAAAAATTCGCCCCCATTTGTGCGTCACCTTTTCTTGTTTCTCGCATAATCACAGGACAGTATTATTAATACCTATCGCGATGCAACCTTTACCCAGCCGAACATTGCAACGCTCCGTTCATAGTGCAACGAAGAATTTAAAGGATATTTTTCACGTAGAACCGGTTACAGTATCAAAGGGAAACGACTCGTCTTATTTTTCGTTCATTAGCACGCGAAGGTAAATCCGTGCGGTTTCATTGGGTCGAAGAGGCACAGTCGCTGTTAAATCAGACTAATTGCTCGTAGTTAATGGTTTGTAACTCGAAATGAAACGGCAACGATACCGTGGCTCGTATCGAATTCACGAGCACAGCCATTTTTAATTATTACACCTGCACGAAATCGTTCTGAGCGCAAATGAAACGCGCATTGGCTCGTTGCATCACTTTCGATATCTTATCCCGTGTTCCCAATGAGCGCAGCTCCATGATCCGATGTTTAATTTCAGTGACATCCCGTTTCAAAATATTCTTACGTATTTAACTCCTACCCATCTATTGGCCTTTGCCGTGAAATCCTTTCACGACGAGCAATGTACCTTAATTACTTTATAACGAGGAAAGTTGTCGATGCTCCCAATGAGCTTCTAATCCGATCAGTTCAGGTGCTGCGACCAAAGTTTGTTGAAATATTAACTTTTCTTCCTTCCTTTCTTGTTTGCTATTCGTGGGATTTTTATTGTATTTAAGAATAATTACATTCGTGCTGTTTACGAAGTAACGAGAGAGAGAGAGAGAGAGTGAGAGAGTTGCAGAACGGGATAATAATTACATTTTTTAACAAAATTTTACTGATTCATTTTCGTACTGAATGTTTTCCAGTCAGCCGTTGTCTGGAATATTGGAAAGTACTCTTCAACAACCCTCGAATTTGTTTCAACGACAATGTAATGAACTCGACTGAATTTCCCTTTCGTTCCATAATTGAACATCCCGACGAAATTTTTCAACCATCCCAATCCAAAGTATCAACGAAACCTGCCTTTCCCACGGAACAGAAATAGCCATTACAGACCACGGCCGCCCACTGAGATCAATTGCTCGCGTGGAATTTGACAGGGCATTCGAAATATTCCCGATTCCGCAACACGTCGACGCCCGTCTCGAACTTCGCGTATCGGCCGCATCGTCGACGGCAGATTACACGTGAAATATTGGATTACGGCAGCGCTCGACGACTGTGCCGGCTGGAAGCGTGGTTTAATTTAATATAGGCGCTAGGGAGTCTTCCGGAGAATCAGGACGCGGCAGTGTCGAGTCAGCCTTCCGATTGCGAGGAGATCGGTTCTTTCGTCTCCGCGAATGAGGCACGCACGGTGCTCGTGTTCATCGGGACTCGTTTCACGCTCACTTCCACGATAGTGAACGTTTCGAACTGTGTATTCTCGCCACGGTGGAACTCCATCGTGACTCGTTGGCAGGGAAACATCGTTTGCTTCGTTTTCAGCGTTCGAAATTTCGAGAAAGAGGAGATAATAGAAGGAAGTGTGTCGCGCGAGAACCGTGCGGATTGTCCCGAGAACGCCGCAAGATAGTTGACTCGGTGGTCGGTTCGGCGTGACCGGTTCGTTTTTTCTTTTTTTTCTCACGTTAACAGTGTAGCGAGTTGTTGTTGTTGGTTCCAAGCGTTTGTTGTTGGTTGTAAGTATTGGTTCGACACGGGCCTCGTGAAAGTGTTGCGACAAAGGAATTGACTGGAACAGTGGAAGGTGTGAACGTTGAAGGAGCGTCCATTAAAAATGTCCACGTGCTCGCTGATGCCGGTGTCTCTTCAGGATATTTTGGTAAATATCTAGCATTCTCTCGGCATCGGATAGTGATCTCGTGATAAAGTACAAGCTGGATCTGTACGATGGATCTTACGAAATTGCGCGTTGAATGAAAATATCAATGGAATGAATAAAATGGAAAAGCCTCCCGTGAATATTTCTTTCCCCTTTCTTCTCGATCACAATACATGTTAATATTCTGTGTCGGTCGTTTGAAACCAAGCAGTTTCCATTGTAACTTGTTTGTCTCGCCTTTGTGTTACAAAACTGTGGACTTTTTTTTTTTTTTTACGTGGACAAAACCTTTGTTTGTCTCCAGTGGCACAACGATAAAAATATTTGTGTTTCTGTTCTCGTTATGGAAATCATAGTAACAGTGAACTTCATTTAAATAGAACATTTGTCGACCTACATTTATGTTTCGTCTGTATACAATAGCCAATGGGTTTCGACTGGTTACTAACATTGTTTAAGTCGAATTGTTGAACGAAATCGTGAAGAATGTTGCACGAAATATCGGAGTAAAATGGAAACGTGTCATTCCTGTCACGCGCAGTGGCGATCTTCATTTCGTTCCGATAACGAAACATCTGTCGGGACTGCCCACGCGTTGATCGCAAGACGAATACGAGTGTAATGATTTCTATTCTTACCAAAGTTGAATATCTTTCAGCATAGCTCGTTCTCGAAATCCTAACCACAGGCAACTTCTCGTAACGGTTGGATAGAGACTAGCTTAACTTGTTCGTGCCCACGCGCGACGCACGCACATTTCGCTCGCTCGAAACGCCCACACGTTTCCAGGATCTTTACTTTTCAAATACCGTAGTCGCATTTCACTTTCAAGAGTCCTCAACTGCTCCGCGTGTACCTGATACATAAAATCAGAGTGACACTTGCGCGCGTGTAGCGATACGAATATTCCCCTTTTTTTTCTAGTAAAATTTTACGTGGCATCGGTTTATAATATTTCACGAATCACAAATGGATGGATTTCGTGATAGGCGCCCGTTCAACATTGTTGAAATTCGTCTGGGTGGCGTGAAATTTTCGTTCCCGTCGATAATAGAATTCGTGAAAGTTTGTTGCGCGAAGATGAGATGTCGTAATTGCTGGAAAGCGTCTCTCGAATTGCTTCAACAGATTCTCTTCCGCGAAGCGTACGAAACAATATCGAATCACGAGTGACTCATTTTTGTGTTTCTCATTTTTAATTTACACGTGCTTAGTTGAGTCGACGATGAATCGTGTTCCGTGTTTCAATTCATCCGGGAAGTCCGTACGCACCCTTCGAATATAAAAATGAATGGACTTTTATGTCGCAACAATCTTTGGACGGATCCTCGAATTGAATTAATTGGAAATGCTTTTTAACTGAACACATTTGTTTGAAATAGGAAATTGCGATAACCTGTATTGAATTGAAATAGAATAGATTTTCATAGTTAAACATTTTGGGAAACGGTGAATAGTCTACGTGGTAGAAATTAAGAATTGTTTACTATCGTTACGGTTATGTTTACTGTAACCTGGTGGACAGTGTTTTACGTCAACGATGGTTAATATACAGCGACAGCAGTTCCTTGCTTTGTGTTGACAGTTAAACTTTATTGGACTCTTCGTTCGCAATGGGAAATCGTTGCCAACAAATATTTATCATTACATTCAACATCTACTTTATGTAGATGATAATAGAAATAGAGCAACATTTGATTGAAAAATCTAGACACGTAGAATTTTTTAAAAATGAATCCACTATAATCCACTGAAATGTTCCGTTTCAGGATGTGATAAATAAAATTATAATAAATTCCAATCGCAGGAAACAATACAAATGCAGTTCCATTAATGAACATCTTTGTCAATGAAGCAATAACTCAAAAATTTCAACAACCGCGTACCGCACAAAAGTACTCGCAAACAAATGGACAGAAATGAATTTCGAATTTTGATACGAATGATCCGCTTCGTGCCCTAATCGATTACCGTCGATTACCGATCATCGACGTACCTTGTCGAAACGATTTCGTTCCAAACGGAAACATGACCAGCGATGACAAAGCCGTCGGCGAAAGTTCTCCCTTAAAAGTCGAAGGGGTTCGACGTAAGGTGGTAAGCAGCTTATAGTCCCCCGAGTAAATTGCAACGAAGTACGCGTGCATACAATCGAGAAAACGTGGCATAGTTCGCGTCGAGATTACACGGGGCCCGCGACATAAGTGCTCGCCGAGCGTAGGATGAAAATAGGTGCTTACTTAAGGAGAATGTCTTTACCACTAACACCACTTGACACCGCGGCCTTGCCAGCGCTGACATTATCAGTCCTGTTCGACACCAGTCATTAACGTCATGCGTCGATTGAGATTCGCTCCACTGTGGCAACGATCGTAGTCGCGGCCCGCAGGGAACGTAGGGAAAGTAGTTGATGATAGACGAAGATAATTCTTTACAATAATCTGAAAGGGTAATTGTTAGGCACGTATGTAAATTGGAATTGATCTTGCGCGGGTTGGAGTTACTGTCTCGGTGATAAGTACATTGTTTTGGTAAAGGAAAGGAGAGTGTTTGATTTTTTTTTTTTTTATCTGGCCGAGGTAGATAGGGTTGAAAAGGTGACGCGGCGATCGTCGATTAGATCTCTCGTATTTGGCAATTGAGTTACTTTGAACTTTGCGATTTATCGACGAGACGAAGGCGTGAAGCACGGGGATTGCAATTGTTGCGGAGTCGCGAAGGTATTCGATGGAAATTAAAATAACATGATTCTTCCGTCGCCTCGTTAAGTGTTTCAATCTCGTGTGCTACTGTAATCGAAGCCTTTCCCAGCCAATTTTTTTAACAATTAGTTCAAAGGGGGCAGAGAGGAAAACGTTCAGCTTTTTATCTACGAAGAATGTTCTCTCTGGAGAGAACTGTTCACAAGCAGCCTCTTCTCGTTCAGTAAATCTCATTTTCGTGCACCTCAATAATTTTGCAACGGTGCACTATGTAGATCGGCCTCGTCACACTGATCGATCTGTAGGCGTTCGACAGGTCGAATATTAATCACGGGCAGAAAAAATTCGCCAATGGCCTGGATAGCTTAATTAATGAAAACGGCCGACCGAGAAATGAAGATTAAGATCCTCAGGGATTCATCTAACCTTCTCAAGTCAAAAAGATATATACAGATATATATCAAGAAGAATACGACAAGTTTCAAAAGAATGGACAGCAATTTCAATTGTAGATACGAAAAGTATACGATTATGCGATACAGAATTTCTTTAAATATGTTTCTCATGTGTGCATGCGTAACTATTAAATATATGTCTGTTGAAGATGTAACAAACGTATTACTCTATTTAATAAAAATAAGGAAGCGTGTACACAGTTACACGATTTTTACGTACACGGTAGTATATGTATCTTGAAAAGAAAGAATGATTACAGTATGTATCTCGCAGAAGAAACTTTATTATACCTTGTGTCATCGCGAGTCTAATGAGTCCTTTAAGTACAGGTAATTACTCACGTGTATCGTGAAACGCTTCGAGGTGATCGGTCGTGATTCAGGGGCACGCGATCCACGTTCTGTCCCGCTGGCGGAAAATGAGAATGTAAATGGCAGAAACGACTCTTGTGGTAGAAATGTCGCGATACTTCACGCAACTCCTCTGCAAAGTACTCAAAAAATATTCAGGCAATTACTGTGAGATAGGAAAATTCTGTCGAACGTGAGTACGAAGGGAAATATTGTTGCGTTATCCCATTGCATGTGTATTACGTTTAATAACGCGATTCTTTTTCGTAGTTTATATTTCAACTTGATATGAATATTCACGTCTCTTCTATAACACGGGCATAAATTTTCTGCCGATTTATCAATGGCTATTCTTCAAGAATGATCGCACGCTGCTCGTAACACGCGAGCACCGAAACAGTTGTTTAAGCCTATAAATAACCAGGAGAGGACAAAAATATCTTCCAACTCGAGAACAAATGATTTTTGAACCGACGTTTATTGGCACGGTGGCTATCACGCAGTCTACACTCAATTTCAACAACGAGTACCGCATAGTTCCATTTTAACTAACTTTCTCACCTTATCACAAATAATTGCGGCTATAAAGTTTGTACCGCCGTATATCCTAGAATGAATCTATCGGTCAGCAATAATGCCCGTCTATTTTTCACTTTAATTAACGCCTCTCTAGCACTTTATATAAAATCACGAAGATAAAGCACGATATCGTGATTATCGCAAAAACAAATTATTCTACTAAAGGAACTTTCAAATTATCGTAGAATTGAGAGGGGTCGAAGATTAAAGCTAAAAAAAATTGCTCTCAAATACTTCAACCCTTTCGTCACAGGGCGATGTTCGGTAACCATACACTAGAAATTTATACAGACGTTCTCTACAACAATGTTGTACCATTACTACAATTATTTATACGAATCATACCACAGGCGAGTAAACGTACTATTCAAGCGTCCTAGTGTTCCCGAATATCCCCGCTGCTCTCTGCATCGAGGACATCGAAACGGTTAAAAGCCAACAAATCCTCTTTCGCGCAGCCCGTACAACACGTACCGCGATACACATAATACATTCTTTTCCTCGCCGCTCTCCATCACCCTTCGAAGCGCATTGCGATCTCCCGTACGCAATCGCGAGATTCTTATCAGCCCCAGGTAGAGACACGTAATCATTTCGCCCCGGCAAAAAGTACCGATCGTACAATGAGATGCGATCGCGTTCCACCGTTTGTTGTTCCACGTCGTAACACGTGTTCCGCGTGGCATACGGTTTCGCGGTTAAAACCATTAGATCCGTGTCAGGCCGGCCTCTGGATGCAAACCGGAGGCCTTCCAAGATACCAACCGAGGCTATTTCGCGGTTAATTCCATTACGGGCTTACAGGCAGACGAATCGAGACGAAGCTTCGAATCTCCGACGACTGCGCACGCACGTTTTATCGCAAATTTCATCGACCAGCCGCGCCGGTGTCACACGCCGGAGAAAACGCGCCCCTCTTTGTCCGACGGGGATTTTCGGTTGATACGAATTTTTCTTGTTTTTGTTTTCTCTCTCTCTCTCTCTCTCTCTCTCTCTTTCCTGTCAATTGGTTCACGTGGGAACCGCGGAGAACGAGGATTGTTCTTTTGTGATCGTCAATTAAGATTGACGAACCTCGATACGGGGTTGATTGGCGGGCATAGGTCGTCGGGGTTCGGTTCCTCGGGTGTATTGTGTTTCTTGGCTAGTGGGATACGGGTGCGTGGTTTCAGGGACGGGGATGCGGTTTATAATGGCCTTTGGTAACGCTGGTGGAGTATATGATTAGGAAGATAACGCTGCTTTTAGGGATGCGTGTTGAAACGATGGAGATTGTTTTTATTAATTGGAGGGACATCGTTGCGAATAATCTGGGAAAATTCTTTCCGATGGTTATTTTACTTTTTTCGTACCGTTTCTCTATTGGGATAGATGATACGTGATAGAATACACGCTGCACAGCAAATGCGTTTAAGGGGTTTTGCAAGGGATTTCGAACGAGTGCGAACTAATGTGATGGCGGAGGGAAGGTAGGGCAATGGAGATTGTAGTATTGTGTTTTTTGGGCATGAAGAAATATGGCCCGCGAAAATAGTTCAGTTAAGGTTAACGCCGGGGTAATTAGTGGAATATTTCTTGCGTGTCTCTGCTCTGAAGGAGGGTGTACGTTAGAGTTTCGTTGGATACGAACCATTTGTGTTTGAGAAACGAAAAACAATTTACCCTTAAGACATTCTGCACCCTGGAACAAACTTATAATTATATAAAAATGCTTCCCCTATCAGAGCAGATGGGCATATTGATTTTAATTATGTAATATCTGATCGAGTTGATCCGTATGTACATTCCTAGAAACGCGTCTCCTACAATTTTTCCAAGAAAAGAACTTGTTCGATTATAATACTTCTGGATTGTTGTAATAATAATTACGCAACGTATAAAATGTTCGCGAAAATATGAAACTGCAACACAGGTCAATATTAATAGCGGACAGCACAAAATAATTGAAGCAATTAAATTTTTCTTCAAACGGATCCTACATAAACGTCATTCTTAGCACTATTCAATTAAATGAAGCTAACGCGCCAGCGTTTCCCCTTTATGAAAGCACAACTGTAGATAAAATCTAACTGAACACAGCCTAATATTCCGCACGTTGGGCAACGTGTAATAAAAAATACTCTTACGCAATTAACGTCATAATCCGCATCATTATAACCAGATTGCGAGACGTTATAGTACTTAACCGAAACATTCCAGGAACTACTCGCATCAGCCAACTATATCTTCCTAGTACACTCGGAAAATGGCGTTGCGAAATTCCGTTCACCCCCGTTGCAGGTAAAAGGGGAAAGACACAAAATTTTGATAAACCAATGCAGTAAAGTAAAACTTCGCGCAGCTAACCCCACCGAAATTTCCCTTTCTTCTAACGTTCTCGTTTGCTGTCGCCATAACGAGGAAGCGTCTGGTCTTGCATGTGAGAAGTTCACGTAACGTTAACGCAGCACAGAAACCCATATCTACGTGAAAATAGCTGACCCATTCGTGGCAGAATCGTCTCGCGTGCAAACACATCCCGATCAGTTCTGTCTCATTTTTATTTGCACCTGTTCATTCCTCGTGTACTTATCGTTCAACGTGGACACTCATTGTTTATTGCATTTATTTTTCGAACGAAACGTAGCGAGAAGTTTAACCCGTAAAGCGTTCTGCAGTGTTTAATCGTTTCTTCGCATCATTTGGTTCGCAATATACGAAATACCGTGTTCAAGTGTTGCATATTTAGTACAGGAAAATCTGTTGTTCTATTATTCGAATACGCTTGCCTCCCTATTGGTATACGTATGAGAAGTCGTTTTCAATTTTATTGCATCTTCGCGACAGTACTGTGGCCGCGTCCGAAACAATGACCTAAATGGTCCTGATATCGGCCAGTCGCTCAAATCGATCACGGTTTTCGACCGCCGGTCCGAGGTATTTTCGTTTTTGGCACGGCTCTACGAGGCCTACATCCAGATACATTTAACGACCGCATTATGCAACCTGGGGAACCCAGTCACGAACTCTCACTTCCCATGCCGCGAAATGAACCGCACATTAGCCAAATCGGTTAAGTCCACCCTCTGAATCGTTCGAAGTGTTTATCGTCCAGCCGCTTGATCGACTCTCGACTTTTCATATCCACGTTAAATTTCCACGCTATTTTTTCGTCGAGTTAATTGACCCAGCCAATGGGTGGCTAAACTAATCGCCGAATTAGCTTGCGAATTTCGAGCTCATCGAATATCTCATACGGAAGATAGAAGGAAAAAAATCACTCCGCTGTACCAGGAACAATTCGTCCACAGAGAAACGACGCGATTTCTCTTTTCTTAGACGCTTTCTTCTAATACTCCGCTTTTCCCTCAATTAATCCCGCGAACCCGCTACCTTTATCAAGCTAACGCATCGAATTCGCTTCGGTTACGCTTTTAACAGCGATTAGAATCTCTTATCAGGGTGTGAACTTTCTTCGTGTATCAATTCTCCATCGCAGAAGTGCATTCTTCGAGACAATCACCATGTAAACGGTAATCACCTTGGCCAGGCGAGGGCGTCGTCGATTCGCGATGATAGCGATGCTCGATTCTGAAGGGTGATTAATGGGAATTTTCTCAAGAACGATTTATGTCGCGATACGAACACATACGTATAGGCGGACCGGTTGCCGTTCGATTCCCCACGGTCCGACCGAAATACAAATTCACCGGTTAGTTCAAATTGGATGAGTCCAATTCGCTCGGTCTAATTGAAACGAGACCGGGTCACGGCGAAACGTGCACCTTTATGTACTTGTCCCTGTATATTGTATTATACCAACGCGTTTGATACTATCCCTGTCCCGCGAGTGCAATTAGTCCGCGCTATTTGGATACTCGCTGGACGTTGGTGCCACCGACGCATTATTCACGCACACCTTCGGCGAGATATTACTCGCTCAGTAATTACACTCCATATTACTCGAAAATAAGGAATCTTATTTGTGGGTCGGTGGCGGAATTTGTATGAATGGCGTGCGAACGCGAACAGCGAACGAAGAGTGTCGGTGGAAACGTCGAATGTGGATCGAGTGAATTGGTTTTGGGGAATTGCACGTGGAGTCGTGGGTGCACGGTGGCCTCTGGTCGACCTGTGGCACGTGGCAAGACTGCGTGTGTCCTGAATGAGGGCAAACGAGGAATAGGAAGAGAGGGCAACTAAGGGTAAAAGAATATATAGGGTGGACGATGCGCGCGCGGATTGGAGTCGAATCAAGAGTCGAGAGCATCGAGAGTTAATTCGGAGTTGTGGGAATTGAGACGAGCGTTAATGTATAGTTGTAATGAGATTTGTTGCTGAGTCAGCGGAGTCGTGCAACAGCATCGCGTGGTTGCTTAGAGACGAACCATTATTATTTCATAAATGACGAATGACGATTGTCCGGAAACGTAGTCCTGCGTATCTTAAACAGAAAAAGCGTGGAGTCGAGCAAGGTCGACGAAGTTTTACGAAATTCCGAATGCAGAGCTAACCGATTCGGCTGACGTTGCGGCTCGATCCATCCCCCGAGGCTGATCGTCGCGAGAAGTGCCAACGAGAGGAAACACTGAACAGGTCAACGGGCTGCAAATAAACAGACGGCCCCCAGAAAACGCAGTCGAATTGCGTAAGCGTTCGCCGTAACACGACACGCGCAAGAATGCGTGGACATGCCCGCGTGGTTCCTCGTCGACGAAACCAGAGTCATCGCGAGTAAAATCACGCCGATTGCGTAACCACTGTGCGCCGCCCGGTCGATCAGCTGGTCCATCGATTGCACCGATTGCATCGATTGCACCGTACACGGGGCCAGAACTGACCTTATACGTTGAGAATCCATTTTTTCTTCTTTTTTTTTTGTTGGAGGAGGACAGAATTTTTCATTATGGAATACGTAGAGTTCGCGACGATTATCTTTCTCGAGAACTGGTCTTGCTGTTGAACCTGACTGTACGTTATAAATCTGTAGACCACTGCTTTTTTTTACTTTGCCAAGCGTTTCCCCGTTTCTGCTGCAAACATTTTCTTGCGGTTTGTTTAAAATGTGTTTCGCGATACTGGTCGTATTAAACTTCGAGCGACTAGTAGAACGTTGGATTACGGTACGATGCCTGCGAGTGACTAGATCTTGGGGGAGGTTCGCACGGTTGCTTGTCTTTCGCAGTGGGAGTGGAGGTGTCACCTGTGATTATTACGCTTGGGAAGAAATCGAATTATGCACCGAGCGACACCGTTATTGTAACAGGTGACGGGTGTTCTTTGACAATTGTGCCGTCTATTTGCAAGAAACTGTTTTGTGGAAGCTCCTTTCGCAATTAATTTTGTAGACAAATGTTCCACAGATTTTTCGCCGTTTAAAGTACTCTTTTCTTTTTTAAATTGTAGTGCTTCTGCTCGACAGTGATCGAAAGCTTTTCATCACGAGTGGACAAGGTAATCAGTGACTTCATTAATAATATATCGCGTCCCCGGTTTGTAGAGAAAAATGCAACTTCTTCGTCTGTGAATTCCCGAAGCAATCGTTCAGCCGGTTCAATGTCGGTTGCGAGACAATTTCTTTCTCGTTCGTGACACACGACGATCGAATCAATGATCGAACGATTGCGGTTAAAGGGAGCACGAACGAACGTGATTCGTCTGTATACACCTCGGCAGGTGTGCAATTCTCGAATCTGGCAATAGAGGAAAGAACAAGGTGTCGGGTATCGGCGCGTGACGCCGTTCGAACGTTTGGAAAAGAATGAAACGTGCGGATATCTGTCGGGAAAAATCGTCGATCGTCGCTTTCGCTTCAATAGTGCACGTTTTTTTTGGGCAAAAAATGTTAATTCCGCGTCCCTGAAAGCGACCTGTTTTGCGGACGTGACTGCGAGTTTGTATATCGGATACAGGAGAATAGAGGCGAAAGTTTGTAGTCGCAGTTGAAGCGAACGAGAAGTATGAATGAAATTTTTTTCACCGTATTAATCGGTGATCCATTGATTACGAGAGCAGCTGTTCACGTTGAAAGTTTGTGGATACAAGTAATCGCTTTCTCCAAAATCGTTGAATTTTTTAAATATCTCAATTAAACAAAAATTTGGTTTGGTTTCCTTGTGCAAGCTGAATTATTAATTCGCTTGAAAAATTGAATCGCATAAATTATGTTACGAATACGAAATGCGTCGACGCACACATCGTCTATAACTTTCTGTAAAATAATCGAAAGCTTCGTAATCTTTGTTAATATTTTCAGTGAGGCATGCAATGTACTTTTAGAATGATTATTGTACATTTTACATATCTCCCATCACATATTAATAAGCGTGGCAGTTGAAAAGACCCGTTGCATCTTATTAAGTGCATCTGAAAAATATGAAATACAGCGCATATATAATAAATACACGTATTCCCATCGGCGATCCAAAGGTACCCATAAAACATCGATATAGTCCGGCATTGCACGAGTAATCTGCGCGACAATAAATGTCCAATAATTCAAGATGACGATAGCGCATATTCACTTAAACAATCGACATTATTACCGTAGCAATCACTTACTTAGGATATTCGAACTGTTCGAAGTGGAACGTATTGCGACGTCTATCGAGCTAATCGCGTACTGAATTATAATTTCCCCGATAAACTCGATTTCATAACGTCGGGGGAAAAAATGTAATTCGCGATAATCGGAATGGAGGATGCGGGAGGAGATATCCCATGCAGCTTGCAGCGAAACGAATGCTCGTAAATGCCACGGGGCGTAAATAATCGAGAGCGGAGCAGTGATCTTTGTACCTGCACGTGCGACGCTCGAGAAACGGGAGAGACGATTATCTTCGATTCGACGAATGCAAATGAAACGACGCTTTAATTCTGCGAGCGCGAAGGAACTGACCACGCCGAACAATAATAATGATCGGCCGGTGCGCCGCGTGGACGCGTTGATAAATCGGCCGTTCGTTTTAATTATTTGGCAGACAGATTAATTGCGCTGTTTGGTGCAGCAAACGTTTGTGTTTTCGGCTCGTATATCAATGCTTATGGCCCTTGCGGATAGAAAGAGCCCACCGTGTCCACCGTTTCGAATACGTTCGGTACGATTTATCTTTCCTTTTTTGTCTTGTTCGTTTTTCTTTTCTTGGAAGATCCGACGCCGGTCAATTTGGATTTCGTCGAGAGTCCATCGCCTTCTCTGGCTTTGACGGATTAGCCGATTTATATTCTCAACTTATATCACCGCGAGATTTCTTTTACGCGCTAGATTTCGGTAAAGTATTTTTTGCGGATGAAAAAGTTTATTGTGCATCTCGACCTCAATTTTCTTCACCCCCGTTAAAATTCATAATAGATATTCGTCATTTATAATGTCTTTTTAACGGTCTTCTATTAGAACTGTGTAGCTCATTGTTATATTATTATTATTGTTTTGATTATTGGTAGTACTAAAGTATATCCACAAAACACTTCAATCGCGACATAATACAACGAAACGTTAAAACCGCACGCACAATCGACAAACGGAAACCTTTTTTACCTCCAATCACTGCAAACTACAGAAAAACGAACTCGTCACTATAAATGCTCATTTCAACGGATAACAGACAGCATAAAGCCACCGTGATATTATGGAGAAATGCTTTCTTTATATTCTTCAACGTAAATTTCTCATTCCACCGCGCGAAATACGTCTTACCATCGTCTGTCTCTACTACGATCGCTAACCAACGGTGCAATAAACAAATCCTTGGACAAGGAACACGATACGGCCACACGCGAAGCTCGTTCGTCGAACGATTACCGGTAATTCGACGAATCGAGCGACGCGCATGCATCTACAATACTTGCATTACCAATCGAATGGAAGCCTCGATTGCTCAGTGTTAAACCGTCAAACGATAACAGGTTCATCGAACGTTTCTCCCGATTTCTCTCGCGTCTCCGACAGATCGATCGTCGAAGGCCAACGAAGTATCGCATTTTAATTAGTTGTTCTCTTACGAAAGCCACTTCCGATACAACAGATAAGTAGGAAGCACAGACTGCTCGGAGGAAGCCAATCCCCACCGGATGCATAATGAAGTTCCTGGTGAAATACTACGACTTCTTAACCGTCAAGTTTTCCACGGTGAGGCTTCAGCTGTAGATGAAACTGTAGACTGTATTATTCTAGCGTTCCAGTTGCGAATCGTTGGAAGAAGCTGTCGAAATCCTGACGACCGTTTTAATGGCTCGGAGGATCTTTATTATTGCTTTTTGGTTGACACGTGTGACATGAGGAAAGGAATTTCGTACTCTCTCGATCGATAACTATGAAATTATTCGTACACGCGATAGGGTGTCTGTTTTGATCTATGGCGTTGTTCGTCGTTTAACCATAGAACTCCGGAAACCCTAGCTCGCGCGATAATCGGGATAATAGAAGGGTAGTTTGTTTCTTTTTTCTGTGGACAAAGTTTCCTCTCCATTTAACAAGTCGGAGCATTAAATTTTTAAGTGTACACATTGACGTGTAATCTTTTTTTCGCGAATTCTTTTCGCGACCTTTTAAACAAACGATACAGTTGTGGTTTAAAAAGTTGTTCGACGGAGGATGTGGAGCTTCAGAGAAACCCGTCACTCATGAGTCGAGGGATTGAAAAGTTTCGAAGCTTTATAATTCGGCAATGTTTGAAATATTATTAACATGGTGCGATCCAGGTATAAAAATTTCCTTTCCCTGTAGATTTTGTTAATAATTATATTATCTATAAATATTAATCATTGGAGACGACGCTGTTATTTGAACAAGAAATGGGTAAGTTTAATAATTGAGGGAGTACGAATAATTATGGAAATTATTGTTTCCGTATGTGTATATAACTAGTTTTCTTGCGCTGCACGTTGTAGATTGAACAGCATGCCTGATAATTATAAAAACGCTTGCTGATAAAGCGGCCTCTCGCAACCAGGTAGTATTGAGGACGTAGTATATTTAGGCATTGCATATCTAGTTAATTTCGTAATCGTAGAAAATATAAATGCAATTAAGTGTCTCTATAACAGAAATTGTTTGCCATAGACCTCTAATTACGCTCAAAGTTCAATTTAGTTAAGCGCAACTATTCAATTCGGCAGCTTAAATACCAGTCGGAACAAATGTGTTTCACACATCTGACAGATATAAACGTTCACAAAGTTCACCAATGTGGATCGATTAACGAACAATCGCCCCCAGGTTATTTAAATAAATCTCGAAACCGAAGAAGCCCGATGCAACAGAAGTACGACGAGAGCGAAATTAAACGCGAAGTAAATGATTCGCGAGCGAAGAAGCGACAGAAACCAAATCCCACGATACGCGAAACATCCAAAAAGAAACGATTCGCTTAACCTACCCCACGTCTATTCGACTTCTATCCCCCGCTCAGACGGCTGATATAATTGTTGCCAATCTCTCCGTTGAAAGGAGAACCGCCTCCGTTTATCAGAATGACATTAAACGATAGATACCCAAGACGCGAGATACCCAATCTATGAAGCTTCGCCTCCCCTCGCCCTTCGTCGCGTTTTTATCACGAACACGAATAACGAGGGGGAGGAAACGTTGCTTAACGGAGGCTGCGGCGGCCTGCGTGGCACGAATTTTATTAGTCAAGCTGACAGGCTGACATTATCGGAGAATTAGCCGCGTAAGAAGCGGCGAACGATAATGGTGCATCCGCAATACGCGACGACCTTTTCGATATCCCCATGAAAGAATGGCATTATGCCCGGGAGCGAAAGTACGCGATTCCATTATCGGCCCACTTATCGCCCCACTTATCGCGCCACTTATCACGCCGCTGTGCTACTGTTAAGTCGCGTCTCACCCTTTCATTTTCCGATGATAATTGGAAGTTCTCTGAATCGGCTGCGCGGTGACTCGGGGAACCGGTATCGCGATACGTGACAGAAAAAAATTCACGGGTTTACGGTGCTTATCGGGGTAGAGAAATTGCTTTCGCATAAAGCAGATGCGCCGCGAGTGGAAGATGCTTTGTTGGAATGCGTTTGCCAGCGGTCGTAGATTGTTGCTAATTGGTTGAGGGGATTTTTCTTCGCAGAGGGGCATTGGTTGTTTCTGTCTTTCTTTCGTTGTTATTAATATGTTGCATTCCGGGAAGGGAATCGTGTATTTTTGGCGTTCCGTTGGAAGGAAATATCTTTGTTTTGCAGCTTGTTTAATGCCGGTTCATCGATAGGACAAAGTTACTGGTTTCGTTCGCTTTTTTTTTTAATTAATTATGAATTTGTAATTCACAGCGCATGGCATGTCGAGACGTTGGCGAATGAATAGTTTCGTGTAATGCAACAATTTGTCAGCTCTTTTCTTTCAATGTCTCGCTGTATTAAGAACGCGTGTATCCTGTAGAGCTGCGTCATTGATTTCCGCATAGCGCAGAAAAATTCATTTTTCGCACAGAACGTATCATTACATCGCGGATTATTAAATCGTATAGGAAGGCATAAGTTGGAGATCGCGTTGAATCACATTAACAATTGTGCGGAGGGTATCATTATTCCAACGAGTTCGAACAAATCTGCGTAAACAAATTATGTGTGTCGGAGTTTGTGCAAACACCGCAGTCCCAGGATAATTAGTTACAAAATACGCAGAACTACGTACATAATTATTATTTACGTGAAATACTACCGTTCACCATCTTGCAAAAAAAGAAAAAAGGAAGAAATCAATTTAATTTGAGTTATTTACGATTACACGCAGCTGCATGTTGCCTACCTATAATATTTGAACCGAATTTTGGGTTCAAATTATTTTACTCCAATATCTTGTGTTCTATCAGTGCACTGCTATTCGAGTTTAAAATCTTGATTTCTACATTTCTCTGTCTAAAATAATTATATATCGAATAGTTAAGCATAATACATATGTACATAATTACAAGTAGCGTACAATAATGATAATAATACGACGCTATGTAAATACGGAAAATTGCATTTCCCTTTGAAAGTTTTCACTGTTTACTTTCTTTAACCACCCGATAATACGACGAAAGTTGGCAACCTGTACGACACACCAGACACAGTACTATTTCATCGTACGTGAAAGCGTTAATAGTATAATTCCACTTAATTATCCTGTTCGTCAGCTTCGCGGCAGTCACAATAACCATTTTCACCGATCCGAGGAGACGACAGTTTTCAGATTCGATCGCTCGCCTGAACGGCGTTCATTTAAATCCCCACTTAACAAGATCATTATACTCGCCAGCCCCTTTCACTGACCGTGCTAGCTGTTTGATTGAACGAGTATACCCAATAAATCTTTACTCATTTTCGGAAGCCACGAAACGAAATCGAATTACAAGGAGAACACATTTGAAAAGTTTGATTCGAAAAGCGAGTTCTGGTGTTAACAAAAATTGATGTATAAAAAAGTCTATGGATTTGCAGGAAAAAAATTGAGAATTCCTAACAGCAAAATAGCGTGGAAATATGTATGTATATATTTCTTTCAAAAGATTTACATGGGCATGCAAGGGAAATGATTAAATTTATTTATTAGAGATACTTTAAAATACTTACATGTCACGTGCGTAAATGTACAATTACCATACGTTTGATAAAAAAGAAAAACGAACTTTCCAGTATCATTTGAACAAAGTTAGAGGAAGAAATATTCGAAAAATCTTATACTAGTTCTTCGTTCGACTTGACACTATTTCAAACCGTGTCGCACTTCTTGCAAACCTGAAAAGTGACTGTCGCATACGAGATCTAGCGTCGCGTGTAATGTCCAATCTCTTTGGAACGTCAATTAAGAGCCATGAAACTGACGATGGATGTGACAGGTGCGAATTTCTAGCAGAATAAAAGGCTGAGATAGCGAAAGGGTGAAAATTCCTCGTTCACGCATCAATCCACCATGCTCGACGCATTTTAATCGATCGATCGCCATAATGACTCCCGACGAGGTGCGATTACACGACCAGAATCTATCGTTAATTGACTGTCAATTTGCCAAACAAACGTTCGTTGATTGAGAAAAACTCGCGAGTAGTTCATTAGCTTTCGTTTTGCCGCACAGCGACGCCTGACGAGCGTGACTTTCGTACACGGATCGTTCAGCGCTCGGGACGAAACTTTTTCTCCAATCAAAACGAATCGGGACACGCGTTTCAGATGCGTAAATCATTTTATTCAATTAACGAATTATTCAGTCGGCTGAATTTTGTCGCTGGCTATGACTCTATCGCGACTTTAATCGAGTTTAATCGAATCTTTCTTTCGAATTGTTTTTCGCGTCGTAGTTCTTCGTTCTGAGCAATGATGTTAGTAACATTTTCAAGAAACAATTCTCCGACTCCTCCCGGCTATATCAATTATTCGCAGCTTCAGAGACAATGAGATTGTTAATGAACTTACAGAGTGGCTGATAAATCCTATTTCCATACTAAATACTACAGAAAAATAAAACGAACCATGTAAATAGGCAAAATTATATTTGCAACATACTTAACAGGTACGCCTAAAATCCAATATACAAGCTACACCTGCGCAAGGTATTATTCTTTAAAAAAAAAATCTTTAGTATCAGCAATATAAGAAAAACGCAAATTTTTGTCAAGAACTTTTAACAGTCACTGAAGATTTTATAGTTCCTAACTTTGCAACAAATAAAATAACACAAAGGAGGCAGATTTTTCAGTGGAAGGAGCAGAAACGAGAGCAATACGAAATTTCCCAAGGTGAAACGCCGCCATACTTGCGCGCACGCTTCGTAAGATGTGACCATCGAGTCTCATTTTCATTTTTCAAACGACATCTCGCTTTTTCCCCGTCGGTTTAGCGTGGTCAACAAGCAAAGCTCGCCGCCACGGTGCCGCGAGCTAAACGCCACGAAACGGAGCACGAGAAGCCTGTCGTTGATTATTAAGAAGAAGCTCTGTCGCGGTCGGCTCTGCTCGTATCATCCGCCAATTTATTTCGCGGCGGTGTTTTATCGGGACGGGCATTATTCTTCGGTAGCGGCGGTCCAAAGAGCGTCGAGAATCGACAAAGCCCCGCAATGAACTTTATCAACGTGCGCCGTGTAGAGTGCAGTGACACGCCGATGCAATTTGTCAGCCGTTGCACCGGGGCCTCCCCTATGAAAATTATCCAGCTGGAACAGGGCCAATCGAACGACCGGGGTAAAAAGTTTCGTGGCCACCGAAACGAATATCAAACACGGCTGTCGCTTACGGCTGCTGAAATTAATATGCTAGATTCAGAAATGATCAATTGATTTCTTGTTTCTTTGTTCGCTCTGCCCCCGTGAACGTTGATTTCGGCAGATGCGTGGGAAATTCGTCGAATGTGGGTGAACTTTATAATTGTTTGACACGCTGCTTGGAAGTTTAATGGACGTACCTTGTTTTTTTTAATTTCGCTATTTCAGTAAGACAGTCTTTCTTTTTAATTCAGAATTGTTAAGAGATATTATCGAGGGGTATATTAATTGTATTTGTCATCCTCGTATGAGGCTGTGTAATGTTTCGTGAAATTCAAGGATCGTTAAATTTAGATTTTTTAATGGCTGTGACTTTGAGAGAAAGAATCGCACAACAGTCTTGCGTGGGTTGATTTTAAAGGCTGACTCTACTCGTTTCACATTCCTGAATTCGTTGACGATCCTCTCGTATTAAAGTTGTTTTTGAGGCTTAACAAATTTTACGAATTCAAACAACTCTACGTACACAATTTTTGCTTCTTTCATAATCCTTTAATTTTTTGGAGGCGTATTGTAGTAGCAATATTTAAGCTGATGTTCAAAGAATACAAAAATAATTTGTTTTGCTATTAACGTGTTTTAGGAAAATTTAATGTAGCTGAATGCAAACGAAAGTCTAGAAAAGCTGCGGTAGTAACTATACGAAGTGCATTTCACCTACTATATATTTTAATAAATCCGTCTGTAAATTAGTATTCATTATTATTTAATGTATTTTTTCAGAATTATTTAAACCTTATTATCATTAGTTACAACGCATACTGCTTGCTTCATTTCTTTTGCAATAGTGCAAGCGATGATGTTGGCAATGCTAGTTAGAAAATCGCAGAGCCAAGTTTGTCTCGTGAATGTCTCCGATACGTTGTTATCGCGCTTAATGATCGTACGATTTCGTAATTATTATATTCACAATGGACGTTGATCGATCAATTAATGGTTCTGTCTTGCTTGTTTCAGGTGAGTAGGCGCTCCAAAGAACGTGCATCTCTCTATCAAGAGGCGGGGAGGGTGAGTTAACTTGTGTTGAAACTATAGTGACATTAGGTCCTAGGTATCGAGCAGTCTCGTAGATAAGATTACGGGGAAAAGTATCTGCCTTCGTTCAATTGCTTCACTTGATTACTATTCTACAATTGAAAGCAATAAATTTCATCCGCGATTTTAGAAAACTTTCCACAATCGAAAATAATTGTTACAAATTCACAACAATATCGAGCAACCACGTACGCACAAATATTTCCTTCCACCTTCCAATTTACTGTATTTACATTTCCGTTAATCAAGATTATAGTTTCTACATGTGCATTAGAAAAAGAAAACTTTAATTAAAATAAGGTATTCCAAAAAGTGCCACAATAGAACACAAAATATTCCTTTCATAAATTCATAAATATAATAATAGTACGCGCTTTTATAATAATCTTCTATTTCTTCCTTCTCAGTGTTATTTTACATTCGATTTAAATATACCTTAAGCAAGCGTATGTATGTACATCGTACGCAAACACGTCTTCTATCCAGTACACACGAATTAGACATCTTCAGAGAACTGTGACTTTCTCCAAGGTTTGAGAACCGCTATTCTCTCGTTAACAAAGGTGTACGTTCACAATGTGATCCACCTACGTAGGGAAACGTCGATACAAGCCCGTTCGATTGTCATGCATGTTACGTTACGCGCGACAGGAAGGGCCTTTTAATAATACTTTCGTGTTCGTTCGTCATGTATCCGCTTGCAAATGCGTCGAAACGTTTATCGAACGTTGTATTTGCGTGGCGAAATTGAATATAAATGAAAGCTCGCTGCCCAACTAATTGGTCATTCCCCTACTTTTATTATAAACTGTATCCCGCGTGGAACGAATTTTCGCGAGGAGCAAACCACGCAACATACAGAGGTGCTATATCTTCAAAGTAATTATTGTTTTTCAATTATCTAACATTAATATGAACTACGAGGGTTGCGTAATAACAAGAATGATAAACAAAAGTATCGATAATCTATTATACGTCAAAAATTCCATTAATTTCCCCCTCGAAATGTTCAGTCGCGATACCGTGCTCAATAAAATGGACCGCCGAATATCAATCCGATCCACGAATAATAAAATTCACGCAGCACGCAACGTACCATCTGAAATAAGAAAAGGAAACACACCGCTCAACGAATTGAATAAATTCTTAACAACGAGGAGAAACATGTTCGACTTATCTCCTTAGTTGTATATGTATTGAACAGCTGATTACTTTGTTGCGGATTCATCGATTCATAAATAATATGCGAAGAAATGATAGTAACAAAATTATAGTAACAAATTATATAGTAATTATTGTAATAAGAAAACTTTGTTACAATATATGTTGCAATTTGGAAATGTTTGAACTACCTGACGGTCCCAAAACTTTTGCCCAGCAGTCGCCTCCCAAACGCGAAGCAACTTCTCGATCGTCCCCCTTTGCTGCAAACGACCAGAGCGACGCAGAAAGAACATCCCGGAGTCATTGCTCGATGGAACAGCGTCCCGACTGGAATAGAATCAGGAAATTTGAAAATCACCGCGCGTAACCAACCTGTCGTAGATCGTGGCTCGCGTTTATGGCGGTCACGCAATTTCGTTGCATCGCTCCGGTGGAACGAGAGTCGCGCTAACGAAGACGAATCAATTACGTAAGCAACTGGGTCAGAAAAGTTCACGGTCAATTTCGCCCGTGGGATTGATTGTGCGCACAGATTGGCCGTGATCGTGCCGGTAACAGAATCCTTGATACTCTGGTCGGCGAATCTAACTGACGCGTTTCCTTCAATCCCTTCTTTTTCCCCCGTTGCCATTTCTATTAATCATGATCTGACAGCATGATATTACAGTCGCATAGAAAGTACCAAGTGATCCACAGAATTTTAAATCAACGCAGTATAATCAAACGATAAGATACGCCTATATTTTAGTGTGAAAGATTTCGCATCTCCGTTCCGAAAATACTTTTCCATTCAACCGTGTTATTTCTAACGTTCCTGTCGCTTCTCAAATAGAGGATATTTGTTAATTTCTGGCACCGCGGAACGCGTGGAATCGCGCTGCGGAAGATATTCTCAATCGGAGTGATTTCCGATATTTCGCCTGTTCCTTAACATCGTTCTTTGTTTGTCCAAGTCGTGCCGTGCCCAGAATCCACAAACACCTTGCACCCCGTATAAATCACCTGTATCTACAATCGGCCACGGTACACGTGGAAATAATCGAGCGAGAAGTTCTTGGCGTTTCGCACGATCGTTTCGATAGCTACGTTCCTGGATTTTCGAATGAAGAGCGCGTTTCTCCCTATCGAAGGGTATATCCTGTTTTTACAGTTATGATAAATCCTGCCCTTATCTTCGTTTCCTGTTTTCGGTATTCTCCACTGTCCTCGAAATATGGCGAAGATAACACCAGGTGGTCGTTCCGCGAGTAAAAAGCCAATATCCATTGTGCTCTCCTGTGGCACGTGGCCAAATTTACTGGTCCTGTAATGGGAAGATATATATATATATAAGTATGTATATGTATTACAAATACATTGCGGTTGCAACGCAAAGATCTGTTTCAACGTCACGGTTTTCCGATCGAACATTCAGTGCTTACACTTTTCGCTAGAAATAATTTGAACAAAAATTATTCAACAATCGTATTGTTATCGAAATATTCTATTTGAATTTGTAGGGAACGACCGTTTATATTTTTATTTCTACTTGATTGCATTTAATTGGTTTAACATAATTCTGTCATGCTTGACGGTCGTGTCGCATAATTCGACAAAGGTTCCGCCTCTCACCCGGTGAACTCGAAATAATGAACACTAACAAGGGAATCGCGCGATCCAGGAACCTTTGCATAAATCTCGATCACCGGGAGCACGCATAGAACATCCAATTCGAAAGTCAGGAGCTCACTTACGGCGCAGAAAACGAAATAAGAACTGTGTCGAGCAGTGGAAATGCCTTGAAAGACACCCGAGTCTAAACACGATTGCGCTACGTAAAACACGCCTGTTGACAAATCGCATGAATGAGCGCAACGTCATCGAATAAAAGTTGCAAAATCGTTTTCGCAATTGTTTAACATACTTTCCGATGGAATTGTTAAAGCGTAAACCAAGAATCGTATCATACGCGGTCCGCGATTGTTTGGAAAACAAGCTCGTTGGCAATCGAAATCGCGGCTTTCCTCGCGATCGATATCGTTTGTAAATAGCCAACGCACGGATTTCATGCCGATGGAACACGGTGTTTGATCT
The DNA here is from genome assembly GCA_948146005.1 of Nomada fucata. Classification (NCBI taxonomy): domain Eukaryota; kingdom Metazoa; phylum Arthropoda; class Insecta; order Hymenoptera; family Apidae; genus Nomada; species Nomada fucata. The sequence goes on along the minus strand of OX411275.1, from coordinate 5,774,611 downwards.
GCCGTGTATAAAACGCGATAATCACGCGTGTCCGATTAAGGTGGCGTCGTTGAAAGCATTTCTGCGTTACGACGCACTCGCGCATTCTCCCGTTTGTTCTCACACCTGTCGAACGATATCGGACGCGAACGTTTCCAATTCGTATAAACGGCGGGGAAAGTAGCGGCGACACGAGGGCATGGAAGATCGCGTTTCCCGACGTTGATAGAGGCAAATGTATGTATATTTGTGAATTTTCGTCTTTGCAATTTACTTGTTCACTGATATACCAGATTACTTACTGAGCGCATCGGTACGGATACATCAAAATGAAAAGCATTTTATAGACGCCCAGATTTGGAGGAACTACTATCGATTGATTCGTAGGACTGATTTTTCTTTCACCGACTTAACAATTTTGAACGCAAAGCGTTAATTTATATTTAACGGGACGTCAATTGTTTTTATATCGCGCAACGTTAAGCTTGTCGTGTACCATATATAAATACAGTGCAACGAAATTTATTATACGTGTTTGACTCGTCTCTGAATGCCTTCGATATATCCACCATACAGGCACAGTACTTTTCCTCTTTACCGATCAATTGTTCGACGAAATGAATTCGCCAATTAGAAATTAAGTTTGTGAAAAATTCTGCCCCATTCGCGTTCATTTTACATACCTGCGAGTTCACTTCGTCCAAACGATCGATTCGTTGAAGTAACATATCCAATCGACTTGGGCTCCTTTCGCGGAACAGAAATTGCATTAAACAAAAAATCCCTATCTACCCTGACCATTTCACCCTAATTACAGGCGCAAGCCTAATTCACCATTGATTCATTGCACAACTCAGCCCTGCTTTCTACACCGGTTCCACGCGTCAAACGGCGACACTTAATAAATTCAATCAAGCGAAACTTAAATCAAGCTTTAATCGCTCTTCGATACGGAGCTGCCCGCATTTCTATCGAATTCCCTCAAACGCAGAATATCCGCACGACAACCGTGCAACGCGGTCCCATTAATCTGTCCAACGTAAACCACTTTCGTTTCTCGCTGTGCAATTGCGCCGCCGTGATTCCCAGTTTCTCGCGTGTCTGTTCACACTTGAAACGGACCAACGAGACGGTAATCGATCGTGCGAAAAGAAGGTGTGCCGGCATTGCACGGCGTCAATTATTCTCGGCGTCGACCGAGCCGCGAACCTATTAATTAACGACTGTGTCCTGCGACTTTCTCCGACAGTCGTGATTGTTCGAAAGGTTCGCGGGACCTCTGATTGGGCTGGTCGCGTTACCGATCCTCGTCCCGCGAACTGATTAACGAAGAAGATGGGAAGATCGATGTCGCCTAATGTCGCCGAATGTTCATTATACTCGATCGCACCGTGCAAATATTATTTTAACAATTAAACCAGCGTCGCGCCTGTGGAAATGATCACACAGTCGAGGCACAACTGATTTTTAATTAGAATATAATAAATACGATTGAACAAGCGACAGGCCTTTTGATTCGTTTCAGTGATTATCTGTATCGTTTCTGTAGTTCGACGTCCATCGATCTGAACGATGCACGGTACGATATAGTATTTGTTTCTGTTTACCAGAAAATTCTATTCAACGTCGACCGCGTAGCAAACCGCGAGTAATTTGTCCCTCGAGGACTCGTCTCGCTCAGTTTAACGAACACAGCGGCGCTATCGCGAAAGTAGCCGAAATGTTGCCCGCGGTAAGCGATTTGGAAACTGTGCAACAAGAAACGTGCTATCTTCTGACAACCTTAGACCACATTACACTTGACCCGAATAAGAGAAACATCGCTGTATCAACGAGGTAGAAATAGTAATGACGTTTTAGAGGTACGTGATCCAAATTCAAACGAACTGTAATAAATTGATGAGGATTGAAATTGAATTCGAGACGGAAGGCGTCGAACCGTAGGACACGGTGCATATGTGTATGATACGTAACGCGAGTCTCGGTTGTCGATTCGAAATTGGCTCCCCTGAAATTTTCGCAATTTTCCAACGACCTCTGGCGACGTCACCGTTGGCCTAGATCAAAAATTACCAACGCGACGTTAACAACGCGACGGGGTATGAGTTGTGTGTTGTTTCAAAGCTCTCCTCGCAGCGATAAATATCGCGGCGCTCGAAAGTATGCGACCAGAGTCACGGCTGGCAATGAGAAAAACCATTTTCGTCGTTTTTGCGCGAAACATTCGTCGCTCTGCAACCATCTGTATTGTAGTTGAAAGTTATGCTTTTGCCACTGCGTTGGAACGATATTTGCGACCGTCTCGCCGGGAATGTTAATGGATTACACTTGAAGCACGATGTTGGTTTCAAAATCAATATACCGGAAGGTAACTTTATCTTCCGTAGGAAACATCCTAAACTCGTGCAATAGTCTTTATAAATAACTTAACGTGGACAGTCGATTAATTCTTTAATTTGAAACGTTTGACGATCGAATCACGGTTGATTGTACCTTTAAATTGTTTATCATAAAAGGAAGTTTCGTTGCGTATGAATTGTGTGCATGTAACGAATAGTTATTAGATACTGCATTACGATATTATAAAGTACAGCGCGTAATATTTCTTGCGAGGAATTCGAAATTTATCACCCAATTTTTCCGGCCACGTCAACAGGAAACACTTGCAAATCGATATTAACCCCGAGATAAATATTCTATCGAATAAAAGATTCATTCGACGCGCCCTTTCGCATTTAGTTTACCTACTAATTAGTAACTTTATTATTCGAGGATTGTACGTTCGAACGCTTTATCGTGTTCGGCCATCGGTAATTGCAGCGGAGCAACGTAATTACGCTAATTACGAAAGTTCGTTAAATAGTAAATTGCGCTACTGCTCGTTCATATAAATTCACTAGTTAGCTACGAGTTCATATTGATTGAACGCACGTCCCACCGGGCTTTCGCAGCCTTGACATTAATAGAATTTACAAGTTCAAGCTGCACATCCCCCGACAAAAATGGTTCCCTTGATACCTCTCCTGTGGACAGCACGGGGACAAAATTTACTGCCACCTTAATATTCTACTGAACGATAAATTATCGTATCGTTATTCTTCCTCATATTATCACAAAAAAAAATGCTCAGCTCTATACACCCAGAGTAAATTCCGTTAAATAAATTTCGCGTCGTTTATTCATGCGATATAAGGGCAACGTGAGTTTTCGTTTAAATAAATTCTCTCGTTTCTTTGAATGGTATACAATCGGTGGATCATCTTGTAAGTATATTAATTCGCAATCATTCAAATATAATTTAAGCAACTGCAAATTGGTTGCACCCTGGAATCATTTGATTAGTCGCACATTCTACATTCTTCTTAACTAACCATAAAAAAGTGTAATACGTTCAACGAAAATTCAAAGTACATTGTTTCTAACGCCCGTTGGAGTTGTACTTTTACCTATTTCTTTAATTAACTGCGGTCAATCGGAATGCAAAAATATATCCCCTTCTCTGCAACGAGGGGAGTTAATTAGAGGAATAAGTGAAGGTAGAATTTCACTGGAAGTCAAGATTGTCGCAACGTCTGCCATCGTACGAGGGTTAAGAAACTAGTAGAAGCCAGTTAGAGGTATCGATGAATCACGAGGATCACTCGTGTGCAGTAGACGAGGTCTCTGAATCGGTGTATTATGATACAATGCCGAGCGTGGGCAGTGAAGATTCGCGAATCTAATACACGTGGGCGGCGTGCGTGGATGCAATATTAATCGCTCGTAAACGAGAATTTTGCAGCATTAGACGTTAAACCCGACAAGAGTGTTTTACACGCGAACGCCACAGTGTTTCACTTAGCTCGTCTTTCGGGCCATCCAGACGGCCACATTTCTCGCCTATGTTGTTTTCATCCCTTCATACTCCTCGAATTTCGTTCGTATATCCTTTTGTCATCGTTGTCTCTCCCGTCGATAAGATCGAAGTGATAGATTACGTGTTTGATATTCGTGTCGCATTAGATTCACGTAAATCTAGCGAAATTTCAATCTTTTTCCAATCCCTGTGTTACGATTAGTAATGAAATGAATAACCAACCGCGTCGATAAACAGTTTAACGCAATGAACGACAATTGTCAAAAATAATAATTCGAAAGCAATCGTTACATCGGTGAAGTGAAATTTATAATTAATCTCTAAAATTTTTAAGACCTTAAACCATATTCCCCTTCGTCTCAGTTTGTCAAACACGAAAGACGAGGATTTTATTGTACACCCCATTGGCATTTATTTCTAAATCTGGAACCACCTGCAGCGATTAAAATATTTCATCCTGAAAATCGGAATAACTGTGCAACACGAAGTGATTCGCAATTCTGTTTAACAGAAAGTGGACCGATCCGAAATATGTATATCCCTCGAGGCCGAACAGCAGATCCGTTTGCTTTCAATTACCTTCCTGCTTATCACTGGTCTCGATAACAGCGTCGAAGGATCGCTCGTCTTTGGTGGTCCAAGTAACATATGCTCAAATATAATCCAAGATCTTGCGAGTTTGAGAACCGCGACGAGATCCTCCCAACGAGTGGGCGTTGAACATGTTTACCGACAAAACTGCACCGATGCTAAAGTATTCACACAGATATGTGTACATGTATACAAAATATGGTATGTTCACCGATGAGTATTCTTCGATAGGATAACGAGACTTTCTTTTCTGGCTTAGGTGCCTCGAGTTATTTGCAGACACACAGGATTTACATACATTTGGTTAATCCTGTTTGCCACTCGCTTTTCAACCCTTTCGATACGATGGTACATGTACGTCTTCAGATATTTAGCAACCGTTTGCTAAAATTTCTATTAACGTTACTCTGCAATAGTATATTATTTCAATTATAAATTATACTTTGGGCAATTAAACCGAGTATCTGAGTGTTCATGCATGTATAGTTCCTCGACATTAATCGAATCTGTACTGGTTTGTGCATCGAATTTATTTTTATTTTTAAAGATACCTTGGCGAAAGGATTAAATAACCCTCGCGTTCGATATCTTTCTGTACACATGCTCCTTTAATTTGCGCTATTCCCGTATAAAATCGCGAAATGGTCCCAATTCGCCCCTGGCAAAACTTGAACAAGTTCTACGGTTACATCTCGCTATACCGGACGAAGACCATCGAAAAATTACTCTGAAATTAGAACGATCTTCTGCAACCGGTGCCCGCTTCGTAAAACCGCCCTAGTGATATCGTTTAATATTTCCCCGGGTCTCTCCACTTGCAATTTCTTCTTTCCTGTCCGCCGTCCTTTTTAATAATATCTCATTCCGCCCGAAGAAAGGTCAACGTGGACCTATTATTATTTCTATAGGACACTTTCGTATCGCGCCACTGTGTCGACATGACGACAGAAGACACTTCGCAAAGCTATTCCCCAATAATGTCATTAATTACACGCGGTTCGCGTCGTTTCTTCGAAAACAATTGAACAAAAACGAATAACTTTCATGTTTTTGAAAATCCTAGCAATTGAACCACCAATTAAGTGATAAAGTATTGCACAATCCTCGGTGCACCTTCGATTACCAACGCTACCGTCGCGATAGTACATTACCCTCACACATTCAACTCTATCCAAGTTAAATGCTAAACGTCCGAGGGTTTCTCAAAGATTCACCCCTTAATTTTTACCCCCCGCGTTACACGCGATCCCCGGCCAAAACAATAACGCCGCCCGTTCTCACGTACTGTCATTTCGTGTCATCGAACCAGTCAGCAAGCAAGCAACCGCGAGATCCTATCGACCCGGCGTTACATATACCAGCGCGAGCACGATCACGCGAACTTTGACCCCCTTACGTTTGTTCCAGCGTGCTTCATTCCCTCGCGTTCACTGAAAGACCTACATACACAGCCGTGTGCACGCGGCAAAACGGTTTTCAACACGTTTGAACGGTGCACATCATGCTCGAACATCCTCGCGTTCATTCCATACGTGTATCTGTGTGCGCGCACGTGTCCGCGTCTGGTTCGTTCGTTTCATTCATGAAAGCAGAACTTCCTGAAGCACGAGTAACTTCTCGCACCTGGGTCGCCATGGAAACCGGGGTTATTTTCATTCATAAATTGCCCGCGTATTACGCATACCGTGTTTTCCTAGTACGCGTGTACGTGTACACGCATGAGTCACTGTGCAGTAGCGTTATAAAACGCTAACAGATGACAGAGTCTCGACAAGGATGAACGGATTATCGTTAACTCGACACAGAAATCGTATCGCCGCCTTACGTAAACGTGTCGACCTGTCGCGCGACGCGCAATGCACGCAGGTATTGTTTCTCGTGATAACAGCGTGAAGAGGTATTTAGTTGGGAGAAGGTATTGTTTACGGGTCCTCTTAATACACAGCATCGAAGATACGGTTCGCTTTATTGAATTCTGTGTCAGCGTTCGTCCCGCTCGGATTTGTCGGGTCGCCGCTTGCGCGATTATGCAGAGTGTTTTCTTTTTACACGAGTCATCTATTTATCGTAATGTATTTGGAGCGTTGAAAGGAAACACGAAACAGCGTTCTGTTTGACGACACCACGCTACCAGCGCAACGCGACGCTTCTATTTCCGATTGTGTTTCGTAAAAATTCTTCCGCCTAGTTGCAATGGTAATTGATATAACGCAAAGCAATGGGACGATTTCGTATTCTCAATTTTCTATTAAGACCACTTGCATAATCACTGACACGTATCTTCGCCTTGCTATTCATGTCGAATGTGCCAGGCCTCTTTAATTGCAATTTCGTACATTTATTAAGAAAGTTTGCAAATAGATGCATGAAGCACCACAATACTCATCGAAGCTATATCCACAAGCATGAAAAGTTCGAATAACTGTATCACGAAATCTCGCAATTCCCCCTCGACGAATACGAATGAAAATTTTCACCTCAAAAGATCCATTAACTTTTACGCCAGCGCACGCCCCCCCGCGTCGGTACAAAACGTAGCGAGAATTTTCTCCTTGCAAGTTGCGCACAATAGCAACGATAACCCCCAATTAAATTACTTCCTGTCCCACAAATCCACCCGTCAACAAGGCCGACTGCCCTTACCCCCGACGCATTGAACCGTTTACCTGTCGCACGAGTTCGGTCGTCAAAGTTCAACCGTTAATGACACCGCGCCGCATTAACCGTGACTCACTTCCGTTGCAGCCCGTGGACGCCAGCTAATGCACAATTGCGGGCCTAATCGCGACCAACGACGCAGATCAGTCGTTCCTTTGCCTTACTAATCGGTACACGTGATCTTTTGCGTTTTCATCGACAGATCCCGATGACGCTTGACACGGGTTACCATCGTTTAGTCCCTTATCTATCGTGTCCACGAACGGACGCCGCTTATCGATCGTGACGACAATCGCAATCGGGGGCATACCCTTTCAAGCAGTACACGGCAGATTGTAAATCATGAAGCGGAGCTTCTTACCTGGGATAGTTCGTTAAACACCGGCGTGTTCGGTGGAACGCGTACGTCCCACTTGAGTAATTGCGCGAAACTAACAAATAATTGTGCACTGTCGTTGGGACAACTTTGAGTCATTATGAATCGACCAGTGACGTTGTTCGATGTTCTATTGCTAGTGGTGTATCGATGTTTAATGGAAGGGAAAATACTGACGCTTTTATTTCGATACGCGTCATCGGCGTAGACTTTTGCTCGGCACTGTGTTCCTTCTTTTATCTTCTATTTCTTAGTTAAAGGCGTGACAATAAATTGGAAATATGTTACGAAAGAACGCTATTAGAAATTGATGTTCAAGAGATATAAACTGAAACGCGTGACGATGTAATATAGATAGACGAAACTTTAGTAAGACTCGTTTCCTATTACCGTGTAGCCTGTGCTTGGAACCAGCTTACTTTCTTCCTCATTTTTATTCCGCGTTTTACTGTCGGTTTCATCAACTCCACGGTCAATTCTTGTGGGCTCCCGTTAATACTGTCGCCTGCGAAAAATAAGCGCGAAGTTAATAACGAAATAAACGGCTGGTTGACTCTTTAAGAGGAATAAAACTGCTGTCAATGGTATCATTGTAAATCAACGCGGATTATTACCATCGTTTTTTCAAATGAACACGGAATAGAAAGCGAGGGGAACTTTAAATAATACGTACGCGTACACTTCCGCAAGGAAAGCGATGAAAGAATAAATGATATATATTTACTTTTTCCGCGAGTGTATAATTATTAACGTCTCCCGATGCGTTTCCTCGCCGTGCCCGAAATGGCGAATGAACGACGCGTTTCGATCGTGCTCGCCGTTTAATTGGTTAAATGTGTGTCACCGAACGAGTAAATCGTGAAATGAAGGATGCCCACGAGAATGCGACGCGGCGCCGTTCGTGTTTTCGCGTTCCCAACACGCCGATTTCCAGAGAATCTTAACTGGAACGCAGCGAAAAACAATTATCCGCCCGTTATTACACGATTGTGGGAACCAATATAGGGTGAACAGTGTGCTTTGCAATATCCTGGTTTCTTTGTACTTCTTGGCCGACCCGTATTTACGAAACGCTGTACAGTAAACCACGAGGAATCTAATTTCTCGTAATGATAGAACTGCTGGTCGGACGAAAACTGGGACACCGGCGGTATCGATGCCCGCCTTTTGTTCGAAAATTTGCAATATCCTGCTTTCCTCGTTACTTCAGTAATTCACTTGCGAAACGTTAAGTGGCAATTCTTGCGTGGATATTAACCTCTCGAACGTGGCCGTATGTAGGCACTGGTTTCGTGGAAAAATGGTACGCCTGGTTGCTCCTGTGCCTGGGAAATGTCAGATTTAACGATGACAATCAGCCTGTAAGAATATATCGAATACCGATTATCACGGATTTTTCTACGCGTCAGGCTGATGTATATTATTTACATGGCCACTCGAACGTTATTCTTCATTAATCTGCTGTTCGCTTCCACGGGCGAGAAAATTATTTCCTACTCGCATCGAGTTTCGCATAGGCCGCGATAATCGAAGAGCAATCCTTCCCGTCGGAAATGAAATTTTCGAAGAGGAACAAGTGAAAGCACGCGCATGAATTATCCCCCTCCGCGCACCTCACTTACAAATGTATCATCATCCATAATAATTTCTAGTTTATTCATTTCGTGCGGCAACTTTCGCAGGCACAACAATCCCCGTAAGCGAACGTTTGGTAAATACTGACACACGTAATCCTATGCGAACCATTATCCGGCACGCGTCCGGAAAGAACGGACTACGAACAACGGTGGACGCGGGTCCATGAGAACTTCTTGTCGACGGCGACGAGTTGCCGGTAAACGTGGGGGAAAAAAATTCACGCTTTTCCTTGCCTCATTGTCGGCCAGTCGATTTCACGGCACCGTGACGAAACATTCCCGACGGTTTCTGCAGCTTTGCTCCATTTCGCGCGACGCGTCCGCGAGGCTTTCGTTGTTCGCCCGTCTCGTTTCCGTTCCTCTGCAACCCGACGTTTTTGCGCCTCGAACAATTTCTTACTCGTATCGCTTCTATTTCTAAGCTACACTCGTCCGGGCGATAAACCGGCAGGAATACGCGACGCCGAACATGCTTCGGGGCTACGTGGTTTAAAAGAAAAAAAATACTCGGAGAGACCTGTATGTGTTTCGGAGGCTTTATCGGCGCGAGTCTGTTCGACTTAGAAGTTTATCTTGTATTTTAGAGGACAAGGTACTCGAGGGATATTCGCGTTAATACGTCGACTGTTATTTATGAAAGAGATATAGCTGCTTCGTTTGAGGAAGTAACGTGTGCGGTATTAACGCGTCGAATTTTTTCCTGCGAATCGTGAAATTCGAGTTCTGCTTTTATTCGTGCCGGCGGGGAATGAAGTAATGAACGAATGGCATAGCATTCAAGCAACGAATTTCCAATTCTATTGTACGGTCCAAATGGAGGAAATATATTTTCCATAATGTTACACTTTATGCGACGGAAATATGAATTTATAATGAGCGCTGCAATTGCAATTACGAAACTATTGTTCGCCTGAACAGTATCATTTATAAATACACGATACTCCGTTCAACGAAATTTCACAAGACTGCTTGCATAACCAGATTGCTTGAAGTGTTATAAAAGTCATCGCTGAATGATAATTCTCGTCGCTTTCGAGTAATTCTCCGATTCGTACGTAATTAACTAGAACAACGCTGTATCTGTTACCAGATCCTTTCATTCGAGCCGCATCGGTACTTAAAATCGATATTCCGTAGTGCCTCGGGCAAGTTTCGAGCTGTTTCCACATTGAAGTGCCGCTGCAAGCGACACGCTGCCACGCGACCATTACTCGACTAATAATGATGAAATTTTCGTCATTACCATTTTACGCGAATTCGCCGAAGCATAAAGTGTGCCAAGCATCTCGCACACTAGGCGTATCCTGTGGAACTTCAGTTTCTTACGAGTCAGAATATTCGCGCTACCTGAAGCCAGTTAGCAATTTCGTATTTAGCTTTTATCTTTCGAGTCTCCTCCTATATGCCATACAAAGAGCAAGCAGCACCGTGCTCGCGAGAAACAAGAAGTAACACAAATCGTTGCAATAAGGAGCACGGGGCAAACGTGTACAGGACTCGCCTTCCGACCTTTCCTTAATAATATACTCCGCGAAAAATACTGCGTCCCGCAAAGAAGAACACCTTGCAAATGAATCGCACGTGAAAAACCAGATGCAAGTAACCGTATACGTATCGACGAAAAGGACTCGATCGATGGAAACGAAATTTTCCGCGAGAAAATACCGCAATGCGCATCGTGCACAGGTGAAAGAAAAGATGTCTGGTTACGCGAGGTCAGTGTCACAACCTCACGACCCGAGATCGAAGTTCCGAATCGCCGGGGTGGCTCGTGGATGATCTCCACGATTTCAGACCTCGCCAGATCGCGGTCATTCGTCTTCTAGGTGACACAGGCCGGATACCGCGACACCGAAGCATGAAAATATTCACGAACTGCTGCATCTTTCGTGCGGTTATCTCGGTAGTTCGGTCGACCGTACCCTCCTAGCTCTATTCTGGAACTGCGGCTCTTGTCTTTCGCGCAGCGGAGAAAGTAATTCTTATTTAACTCGAACGCTTTTCGGAATTTCTCTTCCATCGGATTATATAATTTTTACGCCGTTCGTTCTGCTTCGTATCCGGTTCGGTGAATACAGCCATCGCACCGGTTGCGGCTATTACATTAATAATTATACTCGACGGGTGCTTCTTTTCTTCTTGGTCCACCTACGTGGAGCGTGCGCGCGACCCGCGCTGCTCGCGATTATTAATGATCCGTCGAACTGCTAATCAAGATAATGACGATCGCGGTTCGCAACGGTGGAGTGCTTGCGTCCTACGGAAATATTCGAGGGCTGTCGTTGAACGACTTCAGCCCGGGTAATGCATACGGCGGTCAGCTGCGCTGCACCATTTCTAAACGCATTCCCGGCGTATGCACACGCGGCGAATGGTAATGTGTACATTGAGATGCGAGAAGCGAGCGAAAGTAATACGCAAAGCGTAATGAAATTACGGGAGAAAGCGTTGCGCATTTCTTTCTCGGTTTCGCGAAGATCTGACACCGGGGGCAATTACGTGTCTTGATCTCGTTTTTGTTTTCTTTTTCTGTACTTAAACGCGGTGACAATTTTTATTAACGAGTGCTCGTTATTTCTAACTTGACGAAAAGTCTGGCGCATATAAGATCGTACTGTGCAGTATGCTGCATTCGTTGAACTGTTGTTGAAATTTGTTGAACTGTCGAACATTTGTTGAACTCATTTGCAACGATTTGAATACGCATTTCTCTTGCATAGAACGAAATTCAATTCTGTGTACGTATTATTCTGTAATTCTTGCTAAACCTTATTATTACGCGACACAAAGTATGTCGCGTAATAAACGAGCAATAGGAGCTGTTTAAATGCATTGCAATCAGCGTGGCCTTTGTACTGTACGCTTCTAATCACAAATAGGACATTGAGTGGACTATGAAAATGAACGATTGGCCCTTGAATCGTTGGGGCATTCTCGTGCGCCGAAATCCTTGCTGTCCAATCACGATCGTTTCTTTTTAGAAATTGACGTTTATCCGTTAACAACGTTTATCTTCTTTCCCCGCTGATAATGAAACATTTTTCTCCGAAAGTTTTCGAGAGATCTGCTTATCTTAATTGCGGAAAGGCGTGCTATAACGCGGAAGCGCGGTCGGTTCTTTTCCTCTAAGCGGCATCCAGAACAGAGAAAGGCTTCTTTTTCGACCGAACAATTATGTCGCATTGCACTGGTCGTAAAAGGTTCCGCAGAGTCCAACGGCGATGCTTTCCTTTCTTTTTCTTCGCGCGAGAAATCGCGGATGAATCACGTTCGTTTCGCGATACCCACTTCACAGCGGCATTACTGCGTTCTATTTTCAACGGACAACCAAGTATGCATGCGTGTACATACGCTTTATCGTTCGTTCATTGCGCTTTTGACTCGATCGGTTCAACGTATTGACAGAGAGAAATGTCTAATTCGTTGCAAAAAGTGCTCGTTCGAACGTGGTAATTTAATTAGTCAACACTTTACAAATGGGTACATACAGGTTCTGCGGAGTCATAAGGATTTCCGATAGTGAATCATTAATAGTCAGTCACGTGCAGAAGTCCGTGGCAGGTGAAATCATACCTGCCTGTTCTCACTCCGTTTCCCCTCTCCGTCTGTTGCAGACGAATGTCTCGTTTCTCGAATTCTTGGCAAATCTTACGCCAGCCAAAATATTTGCAACATCCTTCGTTAACGTGATAATTCGATTCGACAGCGTTTGCGACTCAATAATGTGCGTGCCTCGTTTTCTTATTTCCATTTCACTCGGTCTTGCTGCGATCTCAGCAATATTATTACACCTTTGCAATATTTAGATCTGTCATCCGCAGCAACACGGATTTTATGCGTTAGAAGATCATTTTACGAAAGAACGCAGAAACGACCAGTTCTTCATCCAGAAATAATATGTAAGAAAAGAAAGTTCTCGAAGGGTATTGAAGATCGAGGCGCATCGATGCGGTTGCTTAAAAATTCCTAAACTCTAACGAACATCATCTCCTGCCTCGTCTTTAACGGAGCACCGGTTGTGTTTCTGACAGCGCTTCTGGCCAGTGACTCGCTCTTTAAAACGTTCGCCCACATTTTCATTATGATTGGAAACCCTTTCGTAGAATCGGGCCAGACAGCTGTCTGAACGAGCGGCAGCTCACCTCCGCTTCTTCCTTCTCGTCGGGTTCGTTTTTTCCCAGCGAACCCGATGACAAAGACGAGAGAACCTTGCACCCGTGTATATGCATACATCGAACGCCTACGAGCCCGTACCCCCATAAACGTGGCGGCATAATAGGATCCGCGATCTTCCCATTGCCCACTTGCGACCAGATTCTTTAAAGCGCAAAAAGTGTCGCGTGGAAAAATATTTAAAGGGACACCCGATGGCACTAGCCGTCCAGCGCGTTCCCACTCGACGAGAATTATGGCGTCTACCGGTGGCAATTAAATTCAATTGCAACGAGAATCGATTAGAATCACGTTCGATCCGTTGTCTGTCTAAATTTACAATTTCTGAATACAGTATATTATGTATATTATACAGTATATTATACAGTATATTATATAGTATATATGGATATTGTGGTACGTTATACGGAATAGGCTGCTCCTTTCGTTTCAAGTGCGTGCAACATTTTTGAACCTGCGTCGACAAGTGATCGATATGCATTGAAGACGTCTTGATTTGTGCGAGTTTGAAGTATAGGTATGCAGAATGTCTAGTGTCCCGGATAATGTATGAATACTTATTCAAGCAGAACTGCTCGAGGTGTACGGAGAAGAGACACGAATGTTATAAAATATCGAATCTCCGTTTGAGCGTAAACTTTTGATAAAACAGCCACTTTTGTCGCGAGTAGATACATGCACAATGTGTATGAGTTAAGAACAGTTGCCATTACGTGACCGACGATCCATTTGGGACGTTCTCTTGAACTTCAATTACGTGTACAAAGTTGATCTTCGTGACTATATGGCCGTACGGTTAATATGCTTAATGCGGTTACCACCGTGAGATTTCTGCGCGCATCGGGAAGATTGTCATGCGGTGAAACGCTGGGCTCGCCACGCGAAATTCGTGTCAGATTGGACAGCGTAAAGCTGCAGGCTCGTAAAACAGACAGAAACGATGATAAATATTTGGCTGACGGGAAAGTTGCGGAACCCGGTGGTCCCAATTTTTGCGCAGCTTCCTCGCGAACAATGTCGAACGGCATAGTGAAATCTGATTCAGTTTTATTGTCGTTTCGACGTTAACCCCGATGGCAATAAAGGTATCGTGTTCTTATCCGAAGAATTTATAATGACGTCGCCAACACCGAAACGCGTTTACGGCGGTAAAAGAATCGAAAGATAGAAAGCTTGTAAATAATCGCAATTAAGCAAGTGAACGCGCTATCTATTTGTGCCCATTGAACGATTGTAATAGAAACCTTCTTGCGATAAACGGGGTATAAGTGTTGTTATCTGTTTCTGCCGATTAGTAATTGCAATTGCGAGCCTGGAGCGCTTCGCCCGAGTATTCGGGATACACTGTAATTAAATGCGGCCGCTGGAAACATTTGCGACAATAGTAGCACTCTTAATAATCTATTGGGGACGTCTTTAGTTGTAAATTGTACGTAAGTGCTACGTAACACGCAATGTCGAAGACATTTCTAACACAAAAGCTTGTGCTACACGTTTAATATCAATTGTTCATCCGCAACTGTTTTCTCTGTAAGCAGCGTCCGAGCACACATCGTCACGGAGACACGCCTTTTTCACGCAAAACAGAGCACGGGTCCGCGTGGAAAAAAAAAGGCAAACATAAGTTCCACGAATGGAGCGGGCAAGCGGAGAAAACTTTGTCACCTGTCGCGTAACTAGAATCTGCCGGGCGATCCAGTTGTCTGCGGTTTTCGCCTTCTGTGCGGTCGTTGGATAACGTCCAGCTCGGATCACCTTTGATACGAGCGTGTGGCATAACTTTGACACATTGATCTTTAGGACCGATAAAACGCGGCGAAGCGGCGTAACATGCGGTCGTTCCCGACCCGAAAAAAGTTTCTACCGCTGTTCTTCCTGTTTCATGCGTCGCAGAAGGCGCGTGCTCCCCGTTCCACCGATACCACGCATTCCATATTCGTGTACGAGTATTTGTTGTTCGCGTTGAGGTACACAACTGCGTTTGGAAAATTCGTTTCGCTGTACATACGATTACGCGTAAGTCGTCGTTCCGCACTGATTTCAACGAAAACACCTTGTAACAGATTACTCGGCCCGCCGTGTAACAGTGAGTTCGGGCAAACTAAAAACAGTGAATTAAAGAGATATTCGACGGACAGTGGCGACGGTTGCAAATGCTCGGTAAGCCGAATACGCAATACGCGTTATCGTTTGTCGTTCAACGTGCATGGCTGTGTACAGAGACGCAGTTGATCGTGACTTTGGACTCTTCCGTTAGTCGTTAGGGAAAAAGTGTTGTCCTTTGATGTGTCACTTCCCCTCTTATCACGGTGTTCTCGCAAGTTTCACGCCGGTATGAATATAAAACGGGGCTCCTTGCAACCAACGTTATCGCAATTCAATTGTGGAAACATTGCTGCAACCGCGATTCTCTTTTTCCAGTATTCCGTTTCATTTCCGTGGCGGCGATTCTTAACCCTCGGCGGTGGTTGATTCGATACCACGTTGACAACTGTGAAACGAGTGTTGTTTCATCTTGTCGTGTCGTTTCGCCGAATCGAGGATAATTCGTGCCGCGTTATTCGGAGTACGACAATGCGGAAAGTATTTAAAATATTAAGTAGAAATTGCAGCGTACAAGTGTTTCGCGAAGAATAGTTATCAGATAACGACACTGATACCCTCAAAAAGCAAGCGGCGGTAAAGTAGCAATGTACAGAAACAATTGTCGAAATTTGTCTTGTGTAAGTATTCTTTTATTACGCCCTCGCGGGAATTAATCGCGCTCGAAGTGAACACACACACACACACACACAAAACCGTGATAATCTCGAAACCAGCATTAAATTGATTCGTTTGTTGATTCGGACGGACAATTTCCACGTAATTGTATTGTTTCTTCTCGCTCGGTTGCCGAATTTCTTGCGGCTTTAAACAACGTCGATTGTAAAACTTATCGACGATTTCTTATGAATGAACGAATGAGTCACGCGTTCCCGCGAAACGAAATACGCGAATAAATCTCGTAGTAGATCTTCCAGGAAGTTGAAGTGGAATCTACGTCAATGTAAGAAGGCACATGCCACGTCATCGATTCACTCCGCAATACCAATGAAAAGTAATATGCACGCCTATTTTCTACCTCGAAAGGTTTTTCAATTCGCAGACCAGGAGGAAACAGATCCGATCAGATCCGGAACTTCCTCCATATCATGTAATCAGAAACGGTAGATGACAGTGAAAGTGCATTATTTACTTATGCCGAATGTTACATAATAATTTGCGTTCGCGCACACCACACCGCAAATGACTTCTATCCGTCTATGTATTTTCTTTTTTACTGAAAACGGATCGTGCAAACAGTCGAAGTGAAACGTGCAGTAAAGTGCACGTACAAACGTGAGATTTATCGTTGATCTAAATGAATCGTAATATTTTATTAACAAAGATATTATAATATCGTAATGATTTTATTCGAGTTATACGCATTCGTAGCGTGCAGGTATGCTAATTCGTGCACGAATAATGTTAACGTTTCATTACATAAAAAGATGTTTCATAAATATGAATGTGGTAGCCTAATTAAGGTAAGATGAAAAGAGGACAGATCTCTAACTTTCAAAACGTTCTATGGCCGTTGGTTCACCTATTTTTTTTACCGAAACGCGTGTGGTCACGAAGACTCCGTTATTATGTACCTTCGCCTAAATTCCGCTGGCAGAAACGATTCACGTCACGCCTTATCTGCTCGATTCGAAACCGATTCCACCAAAATTTTCTTCCGCACTTGCTGCAACGCGCTACACGCGTGTGCGCGTAGCAATTGCACGCGCCCGTGCATGCATACGCACTTAAAACACACGGAAATCAGACGTGCATGGATTAGTGTCGAATGCATCACACGCATTCTAACTTCCGAACGCTTCAAGCGTGCACACGCACACGCGTTTACGCTTTTTCCGCCGGTGATTGGCCACGGTCTCGTTGGAGGGGATAAGGAAACGGTGCGTAGTGGGGAGAGATGTGGCTACAATTCCACTGGGTTTCGCGTTGTGAGTGAGTGAAAACCAGTCAGTCAGTTAGTCGGGCGGGCACGCAGGAGCTTGCATCGCATGGGAGCTCTGTTGCGGCCGCCTTTAAAAGATATTCTGTGTGATCGCCGCGTGATTATGAATCGAATGGATCGAGCACGTTGTTAGTTCCTGCTGAAAGGAAAGGGGGAAAAAAAAACCGTAGAACGTCAACCGCGTAACGAACGATCCGATCGCGCCCTGTAACGGTGCACTGCCATTCTCATACTGCCACGAAAACGAGCGATCGTATTTTTGCAATAATCGTACGAATGTTTTGTTACGCTTCCACGCGATTTGTTTTCGTTCTTCTTTACTCCAAGGATCTTTGTTTTTATGCTTCTGTATCGTGACATTGATCGGTAACAACAGATACGGGACCTTTGTTTCTCGAATTCGTTCCATTTTTCTCTTCATGCTCAAACCGGCCTGAGTTTTAACGCTTGTGTCCTGCCGATACCGAGAGATCATAGTCGCGGGCACCAATGAACGTTTCCCACGGTAGTGACGTGCCGCCAGTTTTGTTACACGTGACAAGTGGAAAGACGCTTGCAGAAAGATGCCCAGCCAAACGACAACAATACTTCTTAAGTGTTCCATGGTGGATGTGCCCGCCCTTAATCATGTAAAGTTGAAATCCCTGTACGGAGTAAGTACACATCGTTCTTGCATCTACTTTGTATCTTAAGTATACATGTCGTCGGGCAATAGCCTACGTTTGATAAGGACCAACCTCTAGAACGAATATAACGGTACGCGGGCATACCGTGTATCGTGTGTTTGGTAGTGACCCGAGACCGGTGATATATGGCCTTCGGAAGCGAGACGCGATTCAAAAGATTTCTACTGGGTGTATTTATATACGTACATACGTATATAGTACATGTATATGGATATCGAACTTTACTTTCTTTTTTTTCCTACCGCCTTTTGTTTGCAATCACGATGGGGACGCTTTTGTTCGACGCGAGACGTTTAAATGGACCCATCGATTCACTGTTGAATCTCTTCCCCCATAATTTCTCGCACAATGTGCATAAAAGTCTTTTGTGACGACACTAATTGTTTCTTCGCTGATTTATTACAATTTATGTCCGATATGACACGTTTCCGACAGTCACGCTCTGGACTTTTTATCCAGAAGAATATTTATAGGTTAGAGGTCGTGGTCCCATCGCGAACGTAAACATACTTTTCGATTTGCAATTTCGATGGGTATTCTTAATGAGGGCGATATGGATCTTTGTGACGCGTGTGAAATTGTTAACGGGTTTCCGAAATCCTTTTGTTCGTCGGGACTTTTCAGAACCGGATGTTCCTCACAAAGCCCGACTGCATCGGCTAGATTATAGTCCGTTGGTCGAGTGGAACGAACGAACGAAGGAACGAATAGCGAGAATGGTCGGTTTAAAAAATCCTAACCCCGATGGTGCGCACACGCGGCATGGCCGCGAGGGCTCATGACAGGGTGAATAAAGGGGACGGCCTGACTACAGTGTCTGGAGATGTTTGTGCCTCATTAACGTTAACCTCATTCGACGCGAATGCAGATGCATACACGAACCGGGAGGCGTCTGTCCAGGAGTCTCACGCTCGTCTACTTGCAATGCATGCACGCAAGCACGCGTGTAGCCCTATCGCTCTGTGTGTTTGTGTGTAAACGTTACAAGGTAGGACTGTAGCGATGAACACAGCCCTGCTGATGATGGCACACAGTGCATTATTGTAATGCTTCTGGTAGCGCGAGGAGCTGAATTATTCTAGATCTTGAGATTGTTTCGTTTGCGCCTGTATTTTTGAGACGGCGTAAATGAAACATGAAAGAAACAGTGCAGGGAATCCGTTACTGTTAGGACAGAGATTATTGTTAACTGGTATTATTGGTTTGTATGCTCGTGCCGTATGCGAGTTACGGGAGAGAGAGGGGCTCATACGTGTTTGCAAGTGCGCACGTTTGTGCAACGAAAGCGCAGGCTGATCGCACCGGTGCGCATACGGTACCTCGTATTGACAAACGGACAATAGGAGTCGCGTTTACGGCGCAAAACGCGTTGCCGGTACCGAGAAAAGTGTCAAACGCGTTGTTTGCCGCTGCTTCGATAAAGTACACCTTAACGTGACCTGTGTACATACAGTTGGTCGGGGACGTGTTCGATCGCGTTGTAGGTACACGCAGTGTTCAGTCATATTTTACACAAAATTATATAGATACTAGTGGGAAAGAAAATAATACGCGATCTACTTCTAGCAAACATTTCGCAGTCCGCTTTAACACGTTCGCGGACAGTAAGAATTTTAACGAGATACAAAAATGGTTTGATAATTTTTTACTAATTTGTTATTATTATTTTACCTTTAATTTCAACAAATTAACGCCGTACAGAATTGTATGTCATTTTGCATCACAATTACTTTTGTATATTTAGGTATTACAGAGTGACAATATTAAATGAACACAAAATATTCCTCAGTCGCGTTAGGGGGACGAATATATACATTCGCGAACAACTGTAATATCGTAAAGCGGTTTCTTAAAATTGTTATCGCAACCGGTTGCAATAATCAGAGCTATCAGATTTCCTGGAAATGAACGAAATTTCTTAATGATAATTCTTAATGTTCGTTGCTAAAAAGAATCCCGTTATTCTTTTTTCGCTTATACTTATTTATTTATAAACGGACAGCGCGCGTAACATATTGCCAAGTATATACATACATACTGCTTGGATATTATCATTATCTATCCACCGCAGACAAAGCCGTTTGTTTTCGTTGCTCGTCAGCAAATGCACCCGTTCAATTCCATCGAGAAAAATAATAAAGAGAAATACTAATAAACAGAGAGCAGACGTTGCATTTGCATCTTAATTACAAGCACTATCGAGGGTTCGGCATAAAAATCTTTATCCCCGGGACAATAATAACTTTGATTATCGGATAACAATACGGCGATCGATATCATTCGTGTAACATCGCGAGCAACGTGAATCCATTGCCAGCCAAGTACTGCATATACATATAACGCCTCACGTTTTCTCTCGTGCATCCAGGCTCTAAATATAAACGGACACCAACGTGCGGAGCGGAGTTGCTTTTAATTCACTGTCACTGCTCCAGGGGGGAAGATGTTTCACGGATGTGTGTGTGGGAAAATAGAAGCACGGCAAACCACTCGAAAGTGACGAAAAATTCAAACGATCGTGAAACACACGTGCGTGCACGTGCACAATCCATATGTGCTCTCGGCAGTTTGTTTCGTTTGCCCACCGTCTCTCTCTCTCTTTCTCTTCCCCCTTTTCTCTCGAAGGAAAGAGAGAGAGAAAGTGTGCGTGTGTGTGTGTCTCCAACGCTATTCCTGGCCGGCAGATAGATAAACTGATCCGCGACGGAAAGTACGATAACTGGTCGATATTGCAGAGAACGTGGTCATTGTGTCGTAATTGTACACGCTGAATCGCGCGATAAGATCCTCGTGGAAAGTGCAACGAGTGTCTTGACCTGGAAAAAAAGGAGGGTCCGCGACATGGAGATTATTCGTGCGTTTTGTTGTCATACCTTTGTAATTCGTACCCCCTGTCCCGTGTAATTTCGCGAACGTCAAGTGCACATTGTTTACGTTTACGCTGCTGGACGAAACCTTTGGACCACGCAGGCAAGAGTAATTATTGATTAATTATTTGAAATTGAAAATTGAGGAACTAATCTAAGATAAAACGGTACTCGAAACATAGTTAATTAATGCCAGTCTCTGTAATATTAATTGCGAATCGGCGAATCGATAACGAGCCATTCAATGTCTGTACAACTAACAATAATGCATTGACTCCGAACGTTTGGCCGAGAGTGTAATATGTATATTATTATTATTATTATTATATGATAGAATTCGATGCATCCTTTCACCTGAAGCATCGCAGTGGTGTGCAAGAAGATCCTTGTTGATTAGTATCGATTCCCAATAGTACAGTATGATTGTATTGAAAGTACGCATGAATACATAAGTATCAAAGAGAATCGATTACCATATGATACCTACACAAGAGTGTCGATCGTTTCATAATTCTATCCGTAGCATTGGAGCTTCGGTCTTCGGTTAGAATTACAATGTTTCCATTTGTTTCAGTAGCATAGGGAACACACAATTTGGATGTGTACTAAATTTTTGTGCAATAGTATCGATACACCTATTGTATCCTGCTGATTGCAACACTCGTTTAGTATTAATTTGATCAAATATCGATGCCAAATCTTGATACCAATCCCAGCTTTCAATGGGAAAAATTCCCATCGTTAATTGAATTTTAACATAGACATCCTCCTTCACGTGTTATCGCTGGAAAAGGATAGGCCTGTTCGCCATGACCGTCACCACGGGAAACAAACTCTATCCGTGTTATTAGTATACAAAGCAATGGAATTGCGCAGTGGACAGTGTTTTCATACAAGATACACGTACATACGCACTTTGTACGGTACCCACGACTGTTATTAGAGTGGCGAATTTTTTCATCCAAGCCCCGTTCCCTTTTTTATTCCTAAATCCATATTCGCAGAGAGACGAGTTTATTATTGTCGGTGTGTGCACCTGTTTACTCCAAATATCGTCCTGGGACGATGTTGTGAAAGAACCGGCGCGTCTTTTGGCACAGTGCATAATCGATAGCTGGTGATATCGCTTTAATTCGATAACCTGTTTCCACTTTTTTATGGGCCGATTCCGCTCTCACGGGGTCCAGAGACCGAGGCAACCGTTGCTGTGTGTTCGCTGGTCGCTTTTTGCCCGACCTCGTGCGTGCTATACATACATGCGGCCTGTGTACACCTGAAATGAAGTGACCAGGTCGAGCCCGTGGCCGTGAAAGTTCTGTTTCACTTGTGTGTTTGCAGGCCATCAGGGCTGTCTCGCGCAGCTTCCTTGTAACTTTGGTAGCTATAAAATGGGTCCATCGTTTGCCTCGGGGAAAAAGGGAGAAATTTTCGAAAGCGATGACTGCTCTTTACAGACCGTGGGCCTCCACTGCTCTGCTTTTCCGAACCCCCGTCAAGTTTCCGTCCTTAGCATGCGCGCCTATTATTCGACGAATAGATTTCGACTTCCTTTTGCGCAGAACTTGTAGGGATAACAACGCAGTCCGGCCGTGACAAGAAGTGTTACAGTTTCCCTTCGAGTTGAGGAGGGAAAACTTCGAACTGGATGTAAAATCGTTTCCTTGTTCGTCACTTGCAAACGATACAGTCTTCGCCATGGTAGTATTAATTCGATAGTAATCAAATTCATTTATTACAATCTCGCCAGACAGGCGCAAATACTATTTCTACTACCAGTGGGTTACGGAGACGCTTCATAAAACGACTCGCGTCACAATTATAGCGCAACGTAGATTCATTCAGTTCAACGTATAGAAACTTGTGCAAATAAAGACCACTGGGAGTTTCATCGTTCCTATACCGCCATTAAACCCCCGGCATACATATTTCATTGTTCCCCCCCCCCCGGTGCTTGACTTCATCAGTCACGCGTCAAATCGTTCACCCCTCCGGCACATAATTCACTCGTACCCGCGAAACCATTGTCGAATAATTCTATCGAGAAACGGCTCGATTTCGCGCTCGTCACACTCGATAACGGCGACACGGGCAATTCGGATAGCGAGGCGGGCGTAATTTTCGCGAATGAAAGAGCACGGACGATCCGTCGAAGCCGTTCCATCGTCGTGCTTTCCGAACGACGACGATCGCGCGTTCAGAGCATCGTCGCGTCTCGAGGTATCGAGCAATGCCAATCTCGCCGTTGACAATAACCATGATTATTAGACACCGTATATTTACCGGCCAATAAGCGTCGAACGTTAAGCGAGTTAAACAATTTTCGATTAATGACAGCCGTTGGAGCAGGTTTCTCTTCGCCCCCGGGGCGAACGGAACGGATCACCTCGCGGACACTTTGCATGCGAGTGACGTTCGTGCGCTTAATACGGCTCCGTTCCGTTCATTTCGTATCGGACGCCTATCGTTGCCGCTTAATTATTTAATTCTATAATGTTCCCGCGATCCGTATGGTGTTTTCACGGTTTTCCACTTTTGCTCGACGGGATCCGCGACGCGAACGTTGACGCATGCGATGCGAACGCACGCGAATCGAAAGGGAGATCTTCATTAAGCCGGTCGGTCGCGGTGCTTGCGGAGTTAGTAAGTCGCGTTTCTAAGAAGAATTATCGGTTCCGCGGTCGATAATGAGTTAACGATCTTGTTCGTGTCGGGAGTAATTCACGGTTGAAGGCCTGCGTTCTTGTTCTCCGTGTGATCCGCGAGCAAGTACACGGACACACGTGTCAGTTGCCGCGGCACGTAAAGACGCGTCGGGTAAAATGGAAACCGGAGGGTGAACGAGGATACAGGGTCACGTAAAAGGAAAGTTTGGAAGGGGACGTAATTGGGTGGTTTATAGCGTTCGTTCGCCGCCAGTGAAATCGTGTACGAAGCACCGGGGCGCACTTGCGCCAGAGAATGAAATAGACGAGAAAACCTCGAGTTTAGATTCCGAAAAGTGAACGCCACGATTGTTTCTCGGAAAGTCTGCAATGTTTGTACCGAGGCTGCCAAAAAACGTGTACCTATATTCCGTACACGTAGGCGTGCACGTCCACCAGTGGGGGGTGGCTTTTCGCGATATCCGGTCTATACTTTCCATGCCGCGAAACAAACGTTGCACTCGACGCGAAGCAAGCAAGGGGGTTTAAAGCGGTTCGTCGTGGCCTTTCGTCAGTCAGCAATAAAATAATTCGCCTGGCAAGCAAACACTTGACTCCTCCGTGTCCTTTGGTAGCAACAGACTGGCCGCCTCTTGAGCGCAACCCCTTTTTTCCTTCTGTTGCGTGCGCCAGTCAAAGGGAACAGCGGCGTTCTTCGTTTCTCTCTATATACGTACATAATGTACGGATACATATGTACACGCTTGCTCCTTCGCTACGGTTTCTCAGCACGTTACCCTCGGGAAAAGACACTCTGCCCTTCGACGTTTCCTTTCGCCTGGTCCGCGCGTGTTCCTCCAACGCGTTTCGATACCATTGTCGCGGTCGATTCCCTATTTCTCGTGGACCAGTTTCCACAGGACGAAAGAGCAGCATCGTTGCGTGTGCGGCGCGCAACGGGCTTGCGCAAAAATTGCGGCCGACCGAGCAAAAAGGTAATACCGGTCGGCATTTTTGCGAAAGGGGCGCTGGCGAATTACGAAAAGCCCCCTTCTCCTTGGCTCGGCGTTACGCCCGAGCATTTCAAGCCGGCTCTCGTCTTATTTTGTTTGTTATTATCGTTATGATTATTCTGACCGAGACAAATCGCGTACCACTTCTGTTTTCCTTTCCGTCGAAGGCTGGACGAGAGAATAATAATCATTGGGCATGTACACTCGCGCTGTGTCTAAGTAGCTTAACTGCGCTGCTCACCCGAGTTCTTTTTTTTTCTTCTTACGGAGGTTTTTTAGCGGTTACCGAGAAAGGTTGAAGGAGAAGTAACGGTTCCGCGACTTCTCGTCGAGGTGTTCTGGTTTGGAATCGTCGGGGCAAGAAGTTAGAGGAAGGCGTCTGTTACTATTAGCGGGGACGGATACTTGGGGCAACGTGATTTGGCGATACGGACGATAGGTATAGGATTCATAAAGTACGATAATTGTTACTTCGGCGGCATAAATAAGGAGACGATATATGTGGATTCTTTTTCGTTACTGTATCCAACGTATTCTTTACAATTTATGTTGCTCGCGAATAGACGAAGAAAAGTACGTATAGCCTATGTCAAATTGTAAATTGTTGTAATCTGTTAAACGGTGAAAACCGCAGAGGCTCCTGTTCTTAGCGATCGAACTTATGCAAATCCAACAGTAAAAGTACTCGCAGAAATTACGAATAAATATAATATAACATTGCAAACGAAGCAAATAGAAACTGGTAATTTCAACGATATTTACTTACACCTGCGCTGAAACTTATTCCGCACTCGAAACGAAAAGCAACGGAAGAATGATGTATTTCGAGCGAAACAAGACGGAGCGAAGAAAGCGGGTGAAATCTAGACGCGTATTACTTACGCGAGCATTGAAATTTTCATCACCTCAAGGTTCCCTCCATTCTTTCACCATATTTTCTTGTCTTTTTTTTTTTCTCGTCGGTTTGATCGTCGAATCGGACCGCGTACCAGCTCCTCAAACACTATCGGTAATTGGTCACGTGGAGCGGACGGTATGAAAAAGTAGCGTACAGAATTTTCGTGGCGAACGGCCGCTCGTACGATGTCGCAACATGCTGAAATGGGTTAAGAGTTAACCGTCTGTTGCTAATACCAGAAGCAGTTTCACCGATCAATGACCACTGGCTAATTGATACTTGTGAAAACGACCCGACTAGGAAATCCTCCGTTGCGCACTTGCGTCAGGCGTCTGGACGAACGTCCGCCTGAAACACCGTGAATATAATGGGACATGCGAACCTTTTGCTCGCTTTCGAGAAATTTGTTAATCCAGCAACGAGTTGAAATTCATTTATAGACTCAAGCAACATACAAATACACCAGTTCTTCCTTGGAACTCTTTCTTTTATATAACGTAATGGAACGTAAAGCCAGGAATTTATCATTACGCTGTTTCCTTTATTTCCTTTTTTTTCTTTAGAAACAATAATTAACATGGTTGAATTATTGTCTTTCGAAATTCAACATAATATCAGAATTTCGAATGGGAATTAGAAATTGATTGTCTTTTTTGTGGCGGCTTTTTGAGGGGGTAATTGCACTGCCAAGTGACTCACAGTTACTCGTAGCAATAAAATTAGTTTGACTCATCGCTGGTAATCTTCTAATGCAATGGCGATTAGTATGAAGGGTTTAGATTTTTTATGAACTGTTGATCGACCATGTGCATGTACCATGTGCAATTAATAATGTGCGTAATATAGCATAGTTGGTATATACCCGTGTTGCCCGCGTTCCGCATTCTGGTGCGTCGAGCAGCAAGACAATTGAGAACTGTCCTAGATCTTAGGAGTTACGATTCCTTTTTGCGTTCCAGTGTCTCGTGTACACCCATTTCGCGGACCACTTATGAAATACTCGGTGAATCGTGACTCGATTCCGTAAAAGTTCCGAGTCGAAACTAAAGCCAAGTAGGATGGTTTAAAAGTAGAGAGAAAGTAATTTAAATCGTTAAAAATATATATTTTTGTGTATCATATTAACTGTGACTCAATATTACAGCGGAGTGATTCATTCTGGGACCTACGATGATCAAACATTTTTTCTCAAACTTCTCGCGACGAATAGTACAAGTCGCACAGAAATATTGTAGTCCCCGTTTTTAACACCCTGTACATTGGAAGATGGGCAATATAAAATTGCCTGGGTGAATAATGTCGATGATTATTTTTCATTGCGTTCGGGTTGAAACTCGGAACGTCTCCTACTTATACATTGTATACTCGAACAGGATTCTATCACGAGTTAACTGTCGGGTACGTGAAACCATGAATACAAAGCATGCATACATAATGATACATCTTCAGGATCTAGATTCGTTCCGACTCATTTCTCCATAGCTCCATTCGTTGTAGCTGGACGTCTTGACGCGCCGAGTCGCTCGTTTAGAATTACGTATTTCCTTTAAAACCCGATTGGAGTAGGCGCTACGATACCTTTAGGTCCGAAATCCAGTGGAGGACTTATCGTTAATCATTTTTCTATTCACACGAATGAATCGAATTTGTTCCCAACTTGTATAACAGTTTTCTAGTTGTTTGCAATATTTCTTGACTAGCTACACTTACGTCCCGAATATAACGACACCGTTATTATCATCGTCATCGCAGTATCGTTACATAATTATTATAATAAAACTTATCCAGCTCGATTTTCTAACTTCGCTCCCATTCTCAATATCAAGTATGCCCATACACTTATCCCCGCGGCTCAACAAGCTTCAACAATCGAAGGTGTAAAACGGTTTCAGAGCCGTGAGACAATAACCCACGTGGTTCACAGGCTTTACGGATGGGCCTGGCGCCTTTCTCACCAGTAAAAGTAAGTCAATCGTTGCTGATAAGTCGGTCCCACTTGGGTCAACCGAAGAACGCAACGACATTCTATATTCGGGCCTCGTGACCGCTTTGTCAAATTAGAATCTTCCTAAATTCACCAAACCCTTTTATAATACTCAATCGTAACCTCGTTTCTTTCATCAATAATCACTCGAAGTAGACTCGAAGTAGTTCCTTTTCTGCTTTACTTTCCTCGCCTTATCCGGTTGATACATACAGAATAGATAATACTGTAAGGTCGTTGTAGTCTCCTTTATTTATTGCGCAATCTACTGATCTCGATTTATACTGTATATTTTATAGTTGTGTCCTAGGTTCGTTCAATAGAATTCGCAACAGAATACGTAATTCATTCAACGACAGATACTGCAGTCTTTTAAAAACACCCATTATACATGAGTGTTTGTACTCAAACTGCAAATCTATACGAATGTGTTGGAGACGAAACGAATGAATTCACAGTTTATTTAATACAACTTTTCGATTTAGAAACGATACAGTTCACAACATCCCCGGTGAACTCTGCTTCTAACAATATCCTGAACCACAGTATTTTATGGTACAATCTTTTGATATTCACCGTCAAATGAACAGTCGTCGTGAATCTTCGTTGCGTGCCACGGAAGGTAACCTTGATTTCGTTGCAACGGATAGTCGCGCGGATTTACCTGAAGTGTCTCCGCGTCGTTGGCATTAATTGAAGGAAAGCGAAATCGCCCGTCGCGGTGTCCTCTGCGTCGCAAAACGAACGCCTCAACGACGACGGGTATTCCCGTGTCTAGGTGCATTGCGGGCCGCTTTTACCTGATCCGAGACAGGTGTTTTCGCATGCTGCACCGGCAACTTATTATTCGCCACCGATGACCGTCCGCTTGGACAAGCCTCGAAGCGACTCCGCGTCGAAATTACCTTCTGCGACTTTTATCGGCGCGCAGGTACGCGGCGGGTAACGTGTACGCGACGGTTCCGTTTCATTTGCAATTATTTCTGAAAGCGGTGTTTCCTGCGGTGCATCGTTAAGCGATAGCGAGCGTGCGCGCGTTCTGTTGTCGCGGCCAGGCGCGATCTTCAAGCGTGCTGTTGCGCGACGATTTCTCAATGGACGCTAGTAAAAGCGCAGTGGAGAACGTTTGGAATATAAAAGCGCGGCCGAGAATTCCGAGCGCAGTGACTGGCGAGCATCCTCGTCGAATTAAAATGAATTTTAACGATCGTCCTGGCAATGCGTTCGCTGGTCGTCCACGATGCGATTGATGATCGAAGTGGTCCGGATGTTTGTTCAATCGATTATCCTCCCTCGTTGTTCGCGCAGTCGATCTATCTGTGAAACGCTTAGGCATTCTGCGATTCGTCGGTGGAATGGAGCAAAGCTTTCTGAATGGAGTATGGAAAAATTTGCACGGTGTTATTTCGAGATTTAGTTCAATGTACTTCGCACGATCTATTTTATTTTCGCAATCGTTTTAACATAGGTATATTCGTATCCAAGATTGCTTAATCGACAAGTTAAAGGAAAGATGGTATTACGTTTAAAACACTTTTATTGGTTTGAATATATTACATGCTCTATACGTCGTTGAAGTGAACGCAGAACAAGTTTCGTATGCATACATATGTTCGGTGAGCAAGCTACTGTAATCACTTGTCATGTTACAATTTAAAGCGTTATCAGTTATCTGAAGACAGGTTGATATCGTTGTCACAGGAGTAGATATATATATATGTTGATAGAGATGAAGTTAATGTTACGACGAGTGGCTCCTATTAGCGGTACGTGGAATAGCTGTAACTGAAGATTTAGATTGTTAAGATAATCTCGGGTGACTAATACGTATGAAATTTGCAAGCGGTCATGCCACGGTTAATGATGCTCAGGTCTCTGAATCGCATTAGCGGTGTTTCTTTTAACGCGCTGCAAAACGTACGTAACGTGTAAACGTGTGTATTCAATGAATTTACAGAATACATGTAATCAAATGAAAAATCATTTCGAATTAATAATTAATCGTTTCGATTAATAACTGAGAAAAGTATTTTAGGAAAGTCTGTAGAAGGATCATTTGCGAATCGTTGATATGAGAATGCGACGGATAAAATAATTTTTATCATTTTCACGCCGTACCCGTGTAGTAATCCACAAAAAAGTTCAGTTCGCAATAGTTTCGGCTCAAAAAAACTTTAAATAGCGTCAACATTTTTAGCTGCGGGCTGTATTAAATTACTCAAAAGTATTCTCACCCATCGAGTTGTAAAGTTCTCCTTTCATTGTTTTTATTACCACCGAACGTTTCCGTTCGTTTGGAGCACACAAGTTTTTCGTAACTGGAACGCGTTTCGTTCATTGCCGAAAAGAACCGACGACGAGGGGCCCGTCGAAATCCAAAACTCCTACGAGTAACCAGAAACTTTTTACCGTGCAACCTAAATCGTTTCCCAATCCTAGTCACAACCTACATACATATATACCTGCATATTTTTAGAATTCAAATGCCCGCAACATGTCGCCACTGTTCAAAAAGAATATCTTAATGCCAACCTAAACCTGCCCGCTTCCGTTCGATTTTTTTTCGAATTGACAGTTTCGTAACTGGGAAGCTTCGAAAAGAAGCGTTGTCCGCACAGGCCTTCTATCGATCACGCTTCGCCTGTGTGTAGAGCAGCGACGAATTCGCCGGGCATAGAATATTCGTGTAAAATTCGGGGCGGTGGATTTCATTTTATCAGTCCACCCACACGCGACTCACAGCGTTCCATAAGAAAAATAATGGGGGCCAGTGAATCTCTC
The DNA here is from genome assembly GCA_948146005.1 of Nomada fucata. Classification (NCBI taxonomy): domain Eukaryota; kingdom Metazoa; phylum Arthropoda; class Insecta; order Hymenoptera; family Apidae; genus Nomada; species Nomada fucata. The sequence goes on along the minus strand of OX411275.1, from coordinate 5,744,425 downwards.
GAAAAAGGTTTCCCCGCGGAAAAGGCTTGGTTTTCTACGGGGGTTTCTCGTGGCGAGAAGCAAGCCGCAGCTGTCCAACCAAATCCTTGTAAATGTGTTCTGCAGCCTCTAGTCTTTGTACCTGTGCGCATGGTTGGCAGGTGTTGAGACACGAGATACATCTGCCGCCCTGCACGTGCCTCGAAGGGATTTCTTCCCGTGTCTGTGCACGCTCAGGTATCCACGAGCTACCTTTTATCTCTTTCTTCGTCTTTTTCTGAGAACACCTTGTTTGTATGCGTGCCTGCAAAAGCAGTGGAACCGGTGTGCTCTCGATTCGAGCAGCGTGTATACATGGTGTGACGAAAAAAATTTCTACGGTTTAAATCACCGGGCTTGTGCCATTCGATAGATTCGTCGTGATACATTTATTTCTCGCATCTCGTGTATTTATCTGCGATGAAAAGTGGTTCGGATATTTATGGTGGACATTTGTTGGCGATTATATCGAAGGGTAAATCGGGAAGCGAATAAAAAGTTCAAGATTTTACTGTGGCATTATTGGCAAATGTTTGTAATCGAATTTATCTTTTATTTTGAGAAAATAAATTACTTTCGATCATTATCTCGCGTTCAAGTAAGAAAATAAGAAAAACCAATGATAACTTCAAGCGCATGTTAAATAAATATTCTCAACGATGATAGAATATTGACTAAGTAATGAAACATTGAAAGAATCGCAATCTACTCCGCGATTTATTGCCTTTAACTAAAATGTGACATAGCGTAAGTTGAATGGTATCCAAGGTCCCACGTGATATCTTATTTTTCAGCACTCTGTCCAAACATGCAATTCTTTAAAAACCCATTATATTCTCGTTACGTTGAACCGCTCGTTTTGTTAGCAGTTCCCCCAATCTACCTGGATCTGCAATCGTTTAAACGCTCTCACCCTATCAGCCATCTAACTTCCGTTCCGGAGGACAAACGATCCCCTAAAAGGGCCTCTTAATTAGCAAAACTGTGCGACCATTATCTTCCTCGAGCTCTAAACAATCATTGTGAAACGTGATTCTTACTAAATCATTCTGAACTCCAATCACTCGAGCCTCGTAAAACCTTTTTTCGAGCGAACATCTGCCAAATTTCACGTTACGATTCCACAATGATGTTTCTGGATCATCGTCCAGCTTGCAAAGGATATCCCGTGGCCCGAAGCGAAATCTCGAAAGTTTCGAGACGCACCTTGTATACAAACAAGGCAAATCTGATCACCTGCTATCGCACAGTGCGCGTGCGGCCAGGTGTCTCGAGAAAAATGGAAAAACGTGAGTGCCATCGGAGATTAAGGTTTGACCCTTTGCCCACAGCTAATGATGGTCACAGCCTTAACGTCCAAACCTTTTTCTTCCCCTTTCTTTCTTTGTTTCATTCTGGTCTCTTCTCTTCTCGTCCCTTCCCGTTCTTTTCGTCCACTGTTCCCTACAATATATCCTGTGGCGCAACTCTTTCGCCCCTGCTGGACTTGCCCGAACGTTACACGCATCTGCTCGGAAAGGGAACTGCCACGAGAGATTGAATTCCTTTATGGTCTACTTTGCAGCTTCTGGCGGTTTCACGGGCCCGAGTTACGACTTTCGATCGGACGCATAAATTGAGGAATGAAAAGAGCACGAGAAAGTTCTTTTTTCCTACGTGAAAAGTGATGGAAAAAAGTTTCTCTCGCGGGACGTTTTTATGCGAGAGAATTTCGTTTTGTCTTTCTTTTTCTGAATGCATTCTCTACGCATTAATCTGCGCAGCCGTAAATTTGTGGGCTGTAAATGTTTTTGCGCTGGCCTTGCACGATTTTCTAAATCATGCTATGCTTTAATATTATTCATAAATGTGATAATAAACGCGGGACGTTTCTCAACGATCCATTAAATTTTAATGCGTGGCGTACCGTCGATAATTTTTTTTTCACCCGCTCCTTCTTTCCGTCGTGATCTTAATACATTTTTAATTCGCCTGCATCTGGCCGGAGTTAATTTACGGCTGAACTAAATCTGAAGTATTTCGTTTGGAATTCAGCCAGGCGCGATTAAACTTTTTGCAGTTCGATCCAATTCAACATTTTTAGGATTCTGTTGAGCACGTTTCGATAGCTCGACGATATTATCGAATCAAACAGCATTGTTTGCTACTCTTATCAAACTAAGCATGGTATTTGTAAATCCAACCGAATCTATTTCGTCCATCGTTCGATCTAATCAGATACTGTTCCGTACTGTTCCTGTACAATGTAATCTAACACCTTTACCGTTCATAGAATCTGGACTTAACAGATTTCCAACATAACGAAATTCAATTTAATTCCAATCGAATAACTCGGCACTGCAGCGATCCAATTTCTCAGCAATCTGACGTTACTCGCTTCGACATTTCTCGAATTAAATGAACTCTCTTCATTAACCCGTCAAGCGCTCATATGTGCATATATATTTCTACGAAGTATTGCGAATTCAATTAAAAAACGATTATTCCCGCAGCTTTCTCGAAAGTACGACGTTTCAGTAAAAAAGAAAGGCATAAAGTTTGTAAACCGAAATTATGGATCATGAAGCATGCATTGATAAAGTAATTTTTCGAACGGCGTAATGAATCGCAGTCTACATCGCACGCTTTAGGTACAACAAATATTGCGGCAATGAAACGCAACGGTAAATAAAAGTGAAAAAGAAAGAGAGGAAAAAAAGGGAAAGCAGGACTAAAAAAAATATATATATATATTAACGGGTACGTGACGTCGAAGTGGCACAGGGTCGCAAAGGGTTAATCGTACCAGAAAACCATTAACCGACTCTCGAGGACCATAAACTTCCCAATCATTAACGATAGAATTAAAAAGTACATTGCAACACGACGTCACGAGAACTCAGCCGTGTCTAACAGTCGCGCATGGAATAACAAAAAAAGAATGAAGAAGCACAGAGTTGGAAAAAGAACCGGCGGGACGGGTGCCTACGTGTGTATCTGCATACCTTATGTAAGATAATCATTAACGGCGGCAGGTGGTATCCACGTAATAAAGAGAAAAAATGCGAAATTAATATCTCACGCGACGTGAAAGTTGCATAATTCACTCATAGGACAAAGGTCAACACGCCAGTAACCTTGCAGTTTTACGTGAAGCGTTTCTGAATCGGTCGCGGCTCGTTTGGTTTCGCCTCGCGGGGGAAACGAACGCGGCCCGACGTTTCGACTCGTTATTCCTGCCATAATTAAGACGGTACAGTTAGGCCGAGAGGTGGGCCAGTGGGTAGAGCGTTTTTAATTAACGAACGTACATAATCGCCGACTCGCCCGAAGACAATGGCTCGTGAAAGCGATGCACAGGGATCGTCGAGGCGGGGGAGCATCGATTGGTGGTCATTAAGGGGACGCCTGATGACTTTCCTCGGGTGCAGTCATCGTTGCAGTCAATGTCTCGTTCATCGTCGCAGAACTATCTTTCTGATCGTGATCTTGGAAAACGCTACCTCGTTCCCGTTTCTCATTTTTCTTTTGTTGGCCGTGCTTGGCTTCTGAATTACACGGGTCGATTGTTCGAAACATTCCGTTACCGTATCGTCTGTCCGCGGTTTCGTCGGTAGATATTCACGATTAATGCACGCGTTTATCCGACGATTGACGACGCAGCATTCTGTTGTATCTTGTGAAACAATGTTGCAATTTGTTCGGCAGCGAAATTTTGTTTATCGACGGAGAGTTGCGATAAAGTATATTGGAAACGTCGGGTTGATTGTTACGTAGCACATTGTTTGGATACCCGACGACGGTCGTCTAGCGCATCGATTTTCGGGTGCATCATTGCGCGAGTTATTTCGTTTTGAAATGAGCGATACAGTTTGCGAAATCGTTCGGCGATTTTTGATCAACGGCGACCAAGCAGTTGAAACGAGGCAAATGCGTGAACGTTCTATAAATGGCAAGGATAGATGTATGGAATACTAATTGCTCCAATGCCGCGTACTTGCACAACATACCAGGCGAGTTTCAGAAAGATTATTACAGCATTGCCAGAGCCACAAATTTTGTACAATTAACTTGGTTAATCCAATTCATTATACAGTCTCGCTCGACGGAACTCGTTTATTGTATCTAATAAATCTGTGATTTTATACATATGCATACGTATACATAACTCCAGATAAATAACATTAAAAGGAATACGAAATTTAAAGGGTAATCGATACCGTTTCCGTGTTACCACAGCATTCGACATTGATAATGAAACGTATGGTACGCGTACACCTATGTCGAACTAATGACACCGTTCCATTACTTCCGGGCGTGCCTAAGTTCGTTTAGCGAAACGCGGCGTTGAAAGTGCGTTCATCCACCTGGGTAAGGATTTTATTGACACTTGTCCAATTTATCGGCGGAGTGATTAGTTCGGTATATACGTCGCGCACTATACGTGTACCAAGGTGTGCAACACGTAATAATGAACTGATTCGAACTGAATTTACCGTGGAATTTCTATTTCATTTAATCCTTTTCATTGGGAAATGAAATTTCAGCGGTGTTTTAAGTGCATGCAATCCCCCCATCGCGTATAGGATTTTTTTCCCGAACCGTTGCATTCTCGATTTATACGCATAATTTATGATCTGGCAACGCTTGGTGTTTCCGAGGAATATAAAGAAGTTTATTGCGACTCATTGTTGGATATTAACCGCGGGGTCTTCAGCCTTCCGCGGTCTGAAAAGCGCGTTGCAAGAATTATTAGCACTAAACGTCTTGTGATGTAGCACGGGAACCGTTAAAAAATATGTACGTCAGCGATATCGCTTTTTCTTTTTTTCAATTAAATCCGTTTCACTGTGTGTCATCGTATAGACACTCGTGCGAGCCTGCGAAACGTAACGTTACTGCTGTTTACCCTCTTTGCTCGTCACGAATTTACGATACGAGCCGACCATTGACGATTTATAGATGGAATTATTTCTAAAGCATTATTGTTCGCCCACCGTGCGGATTCACGTGGCGATTGCAATATTTTCCATGACGTCTATGGCGAACATTATTGGCATTCAGCCTGCTCCAAATGATACGTAAACGTTATAACTAATCGCTTCCTCTGACATTGTTATAATATTTATTATAACATTTGAACGAGCGTACGCGGGTACTGGGTACCCTTCTGCAAACATTTCGACCATCTTACATGATCACGTTATACATATATTGTATTTCACTCACCGCTGACATTCCATACACATATTTCACTCGGCGGAGAGGAATAAATAAGATGGCTGTCTCGTCAATTTGGGTAACAGTTAACAGAATTCCATTCCCCAACAGTTTCGACCAAGCAGGAAGAAAATTTCTGTGGTCCGCGATTCTTTATGACGCGAAGGCTTTATTCGTTCCACGCATCGATATTTCATCCGGTCCTCTTCTGACCCTCCTTCGCGATTATATTATAAATCATCGAACGTCGATAGCATCGAACTCGCGACCGATTCGTGATTCAATTTTTCTCACTCGCGTCTCACTGCCACGACAATCGAGTAGAGCTGGTCATTGCTGTTACTATTTCTAATACCGTAACATAATAGCGCACGGTCGTTTAACTACGTGGCGAACAATTAAACGTTATCATGAACGTCGAACGGTAACGGTAGCCGGTTCTGTCATCTTATTTTTATTTCCCCCCCGGTTATCTGGTATTTTATCAGCCGCGTATGTCAGTCGTCCAACGTGGCTCTCGGATATTGCAAGCACAGACACACTCGCGTTGATTGTGAGATTTGCACCGTCCGTTCGTGCACGTGTGCGTTTATGCATTCTACTTCAGATACGCGAGTTGCATCCGAAACCACCCACGTCATCTCTTTGTCTCCTATTACTAAATCGCCCGTTCGGTATGCCTCGACAAGACGTAAATGAGACGGCGTGTAAATTAGAAGTGGCTGCTTCGGCTCTTAATTAACAGAAATAAGCGGTATCGGGAGGGTTGCACCCGCTTTGGGTGCAACGTGTATGAAGTATGCGCGCATTAATCGACGCAGAATGTATGGGGCCACACTGGATTAACGTAAATGTCTTGGGGACTGTTCATTTAACGGACGAAACTCCCGCGGGGAACAGATAGCGCGAGATTAAGACTAACCAGGATCTGTAACTGGAAGGAGGAAGAAAATTGTTTAGTTCGTTTGATCGAGGAAAAATTAAAATGGGAAGAAACAGTGACAGGGTGGAAAAGGGTTTCCCTATCGGGCTAGTCTGGTTTTCCTTTTTAATCTTAGAACATAGTTTCCTTGTTATCTGCTACGATTAATAGGTATTTGTATTTAATTCATTAATTGCGCAACGCGGGCATTAATGAAGAATTTATCGTTGAATTGGCTGCTGCACAATTTCTCGGATATCGATTAAGTTTTTAAACAATTGTTACTTCTTCATTACGTAGTGCGTCAAAAATTTTATTTCTTTTTAAATTAATATGCAATCTCCTTAGGCCGGTCCAATAATAAAGACAGATATTCCGCACTGTTCATTCTACACCGCGAAATTATTCGAACCTCGCGATTGAAAAAATTATTTCATTCGTTCTCAGTCTCGTATTTTACTCGAGACCGAACAGCGACGGGTTGCGTCAACGCTGTCGTAAAAAGAAAAAGAAAAAGACAGGGAAAGATCTGCCGTCGGCATTGTCCTGACGTTCTCCAATATTTCATTCCAGAGTCCTGGAACGTTGCACAAAGATGTCGGTGGTGCTGGTACCAAGGTCAGCGGGAAGACGGTCGGCGGTGTCGGCACTGCAACCCTCACCACCCTCTCGTCCATTAATAATACATCGAACACCAACCGGAACCCCGTATCTCAAGAGGTAAGTCGAAAGATTACGCAAAAACGGATAGAGTGGACGTTCCATCAGAGGTTCTGCAACCGCCTGCCACGATTAAGGTGGTGTCTGTGGCTGAATGAGTCCCCTGTCGATAGTCTGGCTTGGAGACGCGAAATTAGTCATAAATGCAGCTAACAAGTTGTAAGTGGTAAAAGAAAAGGTCTATTTCGAGACTGCAGCTTGAGTCTTGAAAAGTGATTGAGATTCGAGCGCGTTATGAAATGGCAGACGGCAACGCGGACACTGAGAAAATCATTCGGTACATGAAGGATTGAATGTCGTTAATGGAATTATTAGTGGAAATGTATTTATTGAATAATTTTATCCGTTTGCGATTTTATAATATACTTTGGTAACCATGCACTGGTAGTGACGTCCTTACTATCATCTTACTATCATAGATTGAAAAATCTAACAATTATTGAGGTCGATATCAATTTTTAGAGCATAGCAATTATACTTTCTTAAATGAATATATAACTCTCAATATAATACGTTTCAATTCAATATACTTTCTTGCAAATAACTGCCAAATAAACATGTGTTTTCAAAAAATTGCATTGCATCGAGGTTTCGCAGGAATCTAAGATTCACGCTTCAACAATCTTCGTTGCATGTTTTTCTCTGTCTCAAAGCGTGTCGTACTTGAAAACTTGCTACAAATTAGCGCGCACTCGAATTTACGATCCACCTTACGCCACTTGCAGCGCACGGTACATACATGAATACATGCATACGTCTGCACATATTTATACGCATTCCGCGTTCTCGAAGTAACCGCTTCGGTTTCCCTTTTTCCAATATTCTGACAAAGATTTATTCGTTATTAAATACACGTACAAACTTATTCGACGCGCGATCCATTGGTTGAAACTGGCCCCCAATAATTTTACCCCTAACACCGCCCTTAAACTCGTGTAATCGAATGAATATCTTGCATAACGTTCAGAAGTAATTATATCAGAGGATACACGTAGAGGGAAGCATCAGTTTAATTAAGTGCACTGACGTTGCACAGAGTTGCATTTCTATTGAGTTCAAGCGCAGTTACTAAACGTCCAAGATCATTTATGGTATGCTTATACCATAAAGCGGGTCTATTAAATAATTGTGCCGCGGGGATTAAATTCACGGCTGTGTTCGGCGAACTTCCGTGTCGCCGATTATACCGAGCTTCGGTGCAAATTAAGTATACGATTAATGGATCCTGATTATATTGTTAATATACGTGTGCGATCGGATCGGATGTGTCGCAACATGCTCGTCGAACGTTTCGACTCGACGTACGCTTTCGTGACACGGTTTCTTTACGAAACGTTCCCCCGCATTTTGCCGTTCAACAATTATTCGGCGGGACAAGGTAACGCATTCAAATATAATTACCTACCCCGGCTGCCGTGCAATAAAATCGAGTGACTCGCCTTGACTTCGACCATGCGCGCGTCAAAAACTGGAACGAGCCAGAAGTTCGACAACTTTCGATCGATCTCATCTTTTTAATAACATCGGTTTCACCATCGATTCCGAAATCAACCGCTCCACCCTTCTCTCCTCGTTACCGTGCAGCCGAAAAATTGTATATTTTCAATTGCGAGCGTCGTGTTTACGATTTACGTCCATTCGCGGACGGCATTACTGTATTTAGTGGAGCAGAGGCGAATGTTTGGTGGACTGAAGTGGATTAGGGTGTTGCTTGTTATCCTTTCGCGTTTATTTCTGTCCGTTTTTATTTTTTTTTATTTTTGTTTCGGCACAACTTTCATGCGCTGGTTATTTATTGCACAAAGAGAGTCGCATAGATTACGTAGGCAAATATCCAGCTGTCCGACAACCCAACCAGAGAACTCGCAACATGCGGTTTAATCGAGACCCCTCGGACTAATTCATACGTGAATTTAGAAAGTCTCTTGCCGGGATCTGCATCTAATTGTTTCACAGCTTGCGCAACTGCAACGCGAAAGTCCCTTCGGTTCCGTATATCATTTTCCCATTCTTTCATTTTACCCTCGTAATAGGAAACAGACCTTCAATTGCGGTGGGGAGAGAAACAGATGCCACTAATTGCAAAATAGTGTAACGAATACAGAAAGCAAGGGATATTTCATTTATCGGTTTCGTTATTGAAACGATTGGATTCATGGGATTGAGAAAGTAGCAGTTCTTCATTTATTTCGATTTCGTTGCGATTGAGGAGGCAGGAAAGGGGCAAGCAAAAACAAAATTATCTTAATAATATTATCTTTCGTGCAGGCAAGGAAAATTTAAATCTGTGTTTAAAGATAAACCCCGCTATGCACATTATGCACTTACGCGTATTCAAATATTTCTCAACGATTATACCGTACTTATAATTTTCTACCTTCAGTATTCAGTTTCCTTGCATAATCTTCTGTACTTAACTGTAATATACCGTAATTCCACAACCAATATAGCAGGTGTTCCGTAAAATATTATACGTTTCATTACTACCAGGTCGGTCGAGTGAAATAACAATGTTTCGGCCACCGAGTAACACCGGTCGTCGCGTTTTTAACCCTCTCGCGAGCCGTTCCGTGATTCATGTGCACGATTTTCCTCGGTATCGAGAACTGCATGGCGTGACGATGATAAGACCGCATGCTGTCGTACACCACAGATCTAACAGATTACGTCTACAAGGAGGGGAACCGATCGGAAAGTTGTCTCCTTGAAATGTCTGACTGATCCGTCATGCGATTCTCTTTTGTCTAGTCGTGGCCGTGTACTTAGATCGCAGCTTATGTAAACGAACGCAGATATGTACTCCGTTTCTCGAGGTAAAAATAGCAGACATATTTAATCGCGTTGCAGAGATGAGCCGCATCCAATCGCGCGTAATTCAGCCCTTCCTTTGTGCACGAGAAAATAATTCAGTTGTGGATACAATTATGCATGTTGAATGGCTCGTTGTAGATTTATTGATTCGAAGTTAACATCGTGGAGACCGATGATAACAAACTGTTCGATCTTTCTTAATGTTTTTTTTATTTGAAACTATTAATTAGTCATAGAATGGCTGTATTGCTTTAGATTCCTGGCGTTCCTAAAATAATAATTAAGACTGGCGCATAAAAATGAATAATTGCCATAGATGAAATGCTCGATAGTCGTGAAATGATGTATAAAATTGGAGATGTAAAATATTAATGAAATGTTGTAAGTACGTGTCACGCGGCTCTGCAAAGAGAACGCATGCTAGTTAAGTGTGTAAAAAGTATTGCATAGGAGAAAGTCTTTATAACGAAGAATCAATCATGTTTTAAAAAGGGAAAGCATCTGTCTTTCGAGGTAATTAACTATTTTTTAGCATTTCACCGTTTATTGCGGTAGATATTACTACAAATTTCATGTGTGCGCGCCATGTAAAATTCTTGGCGAACTTTCCTTTATTTCCGTCGGCTCTAAATATCGCAGAATTAACATAAACATTCTCAGAATTTTCTTCGGGAATAATGAATTCGATCATTTAACACTACCTACGTATTAAAAAAAAACCATGCGTCGCGAAATTAGAATCGCGTTTCTGCATGTTCCTGGCCGTGTGAAAAAATAGTCGTGCCGCAAAGGTGACGTGTCTATTACCAGCAGGAAAAGTCTGAACTTTCCAAGAAATTTTTAGTTTTACTGACCCAGCACAATGACTCTCATTCGTGTTTCAGCAGTTTTGCAAACGGAATTGACATACATATTTATGTGCTTTCTAGATTCGGTACAAGCAGAGTTCACGGAGGCACAATTCGATATTTTACGATCGGCCGGTCGTGATTTCACGAACTACAAATATAATACTTTTCCTTTCTTTCTTTTACATGGTTTGCTCAAGTGCATCGAAACTTCGTTGTGTATCCATTTCATAAATCGCACAGCTGCGATATCGGATAGACGTGATCGATGCGTCCGCTTTCCAAACTTTCCAAGCCCAATAGACATAGAAACCTTTCGGCATTTTTGCTGTCCGTTATATTATTTGTCGACCGTGATCTCGCGAAATAACAGGGACGTAGCGAGTAATGAAGAGGGGGGGGGGGGGGGGGCCGAGCAGTTGACGTGCAATATAAAAGAAACGAGCAGAAAGTGGTATTCTCTTTTTTTTTTCTTCCATGATCATTAAACATTTTATTTTGTTAGCGAAATTCGCTGATCTGCCAAACGAATTCAGTTGTTTTCACTGAATACTTTACCAATTGATCGAGCGTCTATACGAGTGTACTGTCAACCGAATGAGTCTTACTTAATAATTTATGATCGCATAAGCTATTTTCTTTCCCCTGGCGAAGTACACATATTACTTTTTTCCATTTGCGATTACTTTACAATGTACAATTAGCTGGAAGCAATGAGTTATTGTGGAAATCGCGTTCAGGTTTCGAATTATTTTAATGGTTGTAGTAAGCACTCATTATCAGCGACATTATGCAATTAGCAATGACGTATTCCACGCGTGTCATGGAACAATCGTTTCGCGGCTGCCGCTTTCGATTCCAAGGATTTAATCGGTTTTATCGTGCCAATTACTGCACGTGTGACAGACAATTTCTACGTAGGAAATGTTATCGAAACGTAAACGATATGTGGACTGGGATGACATTATTCCGACAGTATGACGTTGTAGGTAATGAAATAAAGTAACCCTTTTGTTTTGCAATACCTTGTATTTGAGGATGGTTAAATAACTTTTGAAGAGAAATCGATAACAAAAATGAACTCGTGTAACAGGTCGATTGCACACCGAAATACAATCAATATTTTCAAATGTTTTCATACGTAATCGATTACGAATCGTTAAGAAATTATTCCGTAAAATGCGAAGAAAATTCGATTTCCAATTATTACACACATTAAGATGTAATACCTGCATCTTTTTAGAACGACTTCACTATTTTCGTAATCTTCCTTTAATGTTGAACCACGCTCGTGGTATTTATTCTTAATAGTTTGCTTTTAGTTGAACGACTCAGATTCAACTCTTGCTACTTATCAAAGATATATGTAGTGCTCGGTAAGCAGAACGACGAGGCCAGGCTGGAGGATATCTTATTTTTAAATGTCTACTGAATTGGAGGTAGATTGGTTACATTGCTAGAGTATCTTTGTAGCTCAGCTTAGTAAGCCTTCGTAGCACAAGGCTCGCAAAGGACACGCACAAATCCAAAGCGAAATATATTTCTAAAATTCTGTACACATCGTTCGTTCGTATCGTCAATTTAAAATGTCGCCAACCAAATGATACGAAATCCTTTTTCCCAAGCTGATGTATTATTTTTTGCAACGATATGTATGCATGTACGCACGCACACACACCCTGAAAATATTCTCGCTGGACACTCGCGTTAATAGACTTGTTGTGTTTTACTGTGCTGTGTCATAAGCGTCATGCAAGCATTAGAAGGCTTCGCATAAACCATAAACGTGCGCCCGGTGTAACTCGATCGCGCGGCATTGTATCTCGGATTTCGTGATAGTATAAATATGCTACCTGGGGTGCAGGCCCGATGTTAACGATCCTAGGAAAAAGAAACATAACGCCGGACAATTCAGTCCACCGGTAAATCCCATGTGGGACGAGAATTTTTCGACAACGATGCCGGCCATCCCGTTTGACCTTTGCGCGATGAATTCCGGGCTCATTTAAACTGCGCACCGTCACGCTACAACAATATTTCTTCCTCTTTTGTTTAATTACACAACGCAGGCGTCCGCGAAGCGTAGGGAAGAGTTTAGACATTTTTAATCGTCGCGAGGCAAACGTTGAATTGTTTGACGGCAGTTCCCTGAAGCACAAGGTAATAATTCGACGTGAAATTTGGCAGGTGGGCGGAGTGTGGGGTATGGGGAACGAACACAAAATTTGGACTCCTCGATTCCAGAGATGTTAATGAAAAACTTGTAGCCCTGCGCGTTGGACGCTGCGTGCACGGCAGTCATAATTTTTCCAGAACGTTCATTGACTCATACGTTCCTTTATTACACAAATATCGATACGGGGAGGAGAAATGAAATATGGAAATATGCTAGTTTCGAGGTATCGAATCCGGCAATGTCGTTCAATTCGTTACATGCATGTCGTTGCAACAACGAAATTGATAACGCGCCAGAAATGAAACGCCAATCGCGAATCCGGCCATACTTGCAAGCTTCTTGGCCAATGCGCCTTGGGTTCGCCAAACTTCTCGCGGACCGCTTTTGTGCAAAGAGGTTTGCTGGAACTCGTGGGCGATTACGAAAGTCGTTGGTCGATAATCTAGCTGTGCGCTTCGGTCAGGTTTCCCCCTAAACTGGTGCATAACTTTAAACTGTTGAATAGTCGTCGAGTTAGTCGCCGTGCCGTTACCCGCACCTACCCACTGGGACCCCGACGGCAACTGCTGGTAGCAACGAAAGAGAGGATAGCCTCGCGAACGTAAACTAAACCCTGCCGTATAATTCATCGGGCGGTGTGTGCAAGTGTGATCGTGGCTCGTGATTTACTGGAGGACGCGTTACATCATGAATATCGTGCGAATGTTGGTCAAGAAGTTCAGGAGACGCGTGAGTCTCTCTGTTCGTTTAACGGATTGTGCAACGCGTCGTTTCTCTCCGGCGGGTAAACAAAGCTGATTAAGTAGTGCATTAAAAATTGCTGTGCCCCGCGGGAAGAGGCGCCTCGCGATTGCTAATACGAAAGCCCAATGTCGGCATAGAAAGTTAGACCGCGTAGCGGGCCGCTGAATTGTTCTTATACACTTCCCCGTCCTCCTCTTTTCCTCATTTTCTTTGTCTCAAGGAAAGGACGCGTGAGTTCTAGTTTTTTCGAGGAACAGTTATATGCCAGACGTTTTCATTGCATAACGTTTAATTAGACAGCCGTGTGTAACAGGTGTATAATGGCGGCGCGAAGATTCAAATAAATAGCCAGGTTTCGCGCAATTGGGGAACAGCACTTTACTGCGAACAGTCTCGCCGTAAAATAAAATAACGTACGGATGAGTCGGGTGTTGCTCGGTATACTAAAGACAGATCTCCGTGGCTAAGTTATTCCGAGCGATATAAATGTAAAAGATGCTTAGCCTTAAAGTAAGCCTGTTCTTAAAGTTTTTTTACGGCGACCTTAGCATCACCCGTATTCCCACAAAGATCGTGCAAGGTGTGAGTTCGCGCGACACCATTTGTCTCCCAATTTTTGGCGAACCAAATATTTAACGCGTTCGCTCTCGTCGTCCACCGAAATGCAATCCGGTTGCAAACCCTTCGTTCAAGTTTCATTTCCCCAACGCGTCGGCGCACCATTGCCAAACGACGCTTCCTTCGTTCAATTCCAATAACAATCATCGTCTCCGCTCGCTCGCTCAATCCTTCGCACGACTCCATTCGCAATACCATTCCCCGTGTCTCGGAATCAACCTCGCGGCCGCATCGTCGCCGCAAAGTCCTCCTTATTACCGCGCCGGTGCCCTCGTCCGCGCATAACAATTATCTCCAACGTCGGTGGCGTCCGGGAGGGATCCGTTCCGAGTGGCACAGGTACCGCAATTGTGCTGCAGCCGGCACGGTTCAACGAGCAAGTCGATTACAGGCGGAACCAATAAGTAGTGAAGCGCCAAGTCGGACCTCCAGAAGACCCAGCCCGCGGCGACGTCTGAGAATCACGGTCAACCGTTGCGTTGATTAACCATCCGCCGTATCTGCTACGTCGGGACCCCGGTGGGCCCCCCCCCCCCCCGGAATCGCCGTGTCTCGACGCGGGTCGTTTTCACCTCACCTACGCGATACCTGCGTGTAACCCTGCCCGTGTGTAGTACCGCGCCACGCCACTGTACCGTTATCCCCGTACGCACTTTGACTTTATGCGCCCGTGCATATGTGGGTCCCTCGGGTACGCTTATAGCTATGCTAATGGAGATGTCCATTTGTCCGGCCGATTATTAGGCCGAGTACACGAGTCGTCGGGCGAAAGCCAGCGGACGCGACGCCGTCTACGCCTTCGTTCGGCAGACGCCTCGCCGTCTTGTCTAGAGTCTTGGAGCGAGTGGGTCGTTTGCATTGCGATTTACGTCGCGTGATCCGACAATTAAGGGGTTATTATGTACGGTTGACACAGGGGGGAATGACAATTATTTTTCTGTCGTCTTTTTGGGGGGCGGGGTGGTGGAGGAGATGATGGGTAATAGGTTTGAATTACTTATTACGATGGGGGCGCTCGTGCCGCAGACTGTTATGGGAAAATTGTGGAATCGTATCGCGACTCGTAGCATGGGATAAGATCTAAGGATAGGGGAATGTGGCGTTGCGTTTAATTGTTATTAATTGTTGGAACTGTACGTACAGAAGTCCGACGCGGAAGTTGTGTAGCAGATATTGATCAATTAAATGGTAACGAGGATACTATTGATGTTTGTAGAAATGGGAAAGCGCGAATACGTGTTTCGAGGTACATATGTGGGAACGAATATTTCATGTAGCGTAAGAATCGAGTAGCGACTTCGCGACGTTCGGCTGTTGTCAGTTTCACGATAATTTCGTAGCCGTTCTGTATTCTGTATCAAGTTAAATGTTAAACGTAAAGAAAAAAACAGAATTTAGTTTCCACACAAAAGAGTAATAATCGGTTGATTCTATTAATCGAATCAGTGGTCCGCTTGCTGAGTCGACCGATCGAGAGGCAATTTAACGCTTGTTAAAATGATCGCTTCTTGAGAAATCTACATTATTAGATTTTGGGAGGACGGTAGATGCGATTTGGTTTAATTCGCTTACTCGTAAGTAAACATACTGGGATTGCTTCGACAACAGAATATCATAAACTTGATTAGGTGCCCACAATACTTACCCATGCCGTAGTATACCGAGCCCTTGAACACCATCCCCGTGCACGTAGCAACAGGGAAACCCTACGGATCACCTGCGCAAATCTGTGAAACAGCATTACCTGTTACACAACAGTATACACGGCATCCGGTGCTGAACTTCTTGGCGGTTTAGTAACTGAATACTGATCCTCTTAGTATTAATTTAAAACTCGGATGAAATACGAAGGACTCGAGACTTTTTAACTACAGAACAATTAAACCACCTAATGGACGATGGGATAACAATTGTTCTTACGTGAGACCGTCTGAATCTGGTTCACCGTTTCAAGTACCCATCCGCGTCGTTGGTTCCGCGTATGCGGAATTCTCATTTCGTTTCGCGACGAAAGGTAGATTGTGATCAGACGAGAAGTCCAGGTGGTCGGGACGCGGGACGGGTAGAAATTATGGTCGTGCAGAGATGGAACGGGACGAGTGTCGCGCGTTTATGGTTCACCTGGACGGAAATTGGTTTCGAAAGGTCGTCGAAAGTTGATTTGCGGCTGCGCTATCAGCTATTACTCCGTTCAAGTACAGTTCGTCCAGAGCTAAATGAAAAAAGTGGAGTGAGAGCGGCCGATTGATGCCGCCGATCGGCAGGGCCGTCGCGCCTTGCCGATGTTGGGTTCTAAGCAATAAGATGAGAAGCTACGAATTAATTTCTAATTACACTAGCAGTTCAGTTATTACTAGTGCAGCTATACATTTTATTTAGTATTTTAAATATTTGATAGAATTTGAATTCTTCGCGCAGTGTTATCCTTGGTTTGTAGTATACGATATATAACGCCTGTAGAGTTACCATGCCAATGCGATATCTTTTGTTTCAACAAAATAGTATATCTGAATATTTATTAATGCTTTAACGTGTGAACCATAATAAATTGAACATTAATAAACTTGGTTTTTTAATCTCATGTAATACATGCCTTACAATAAAAATAAAGATACAATATGATCTGAAATATATCATGTTTGGTCTCATTTTAATCGGGAGAATTTCAACAACATAATAGAAAAAATTATAAGTCGAAAAAACTAGAAATAAAAAAGTTAAGCTGTCGTTTTTATTATAGCATTGTTTTGCATTTGTGTAATCACACGGACACGGTGGCATTTAAATTTCTCGGCTGCCATGGCCATCGTTCTATCCTTGTTTTTTCCTTTACAACCTAGCGACACCGACAAAAGCGAGCCGCGAACTTCAAGAAATTGGGGTCCGTTCTACTGACACTGTCTCAAACTATTTACACATTGATCAACAGTATATCATATACTGTATATGTGCACCCATTTCAAATTGGCATGGCACTGCCCTGCTCGGTTCGTCGGGCGGTCGAGCTTTGTAGTTCGTTTAGTGTAGTGAGAAATCCCCACACCACTTTTTTCATTTAGCTCTGGACGAACTGTATGCATTATGCTCATTCGATTTATACTGTTCTTTTCGCTCGTGTCTCTCGGTTAACGTCTGAATAGATTTCTTGCCGACGCGTTGAATACGCTCGCGTGAATGATAATGAAGTCGTCATTCTACCGTGCGCCGCGTCGTTCGAACTAGGGGATCGTCGACTGCAACGACTTTATTGAGCTGCAAGAAATGTCTGACTGTATAATATGCGAGGGTTCAACGAGCTAGAAAAGGAGCTGCCATTAAATCGAACGAATGATATTTCCTTGAGCAAGAACGTTCGCTTGTCCGAAATCAATGAAAAATCTGTAGCCCGATTTCATTTTTAACGCGAACCGTTGAACTTGCAACGTTTATTACAATCGTGCGTCACAGTCGATAGATAAGAAGGCCACGGATCTTCGTCCACGTGCGCCCCCCAAACGTGAATCATTGATTGTGGCAATTCATAGAACAACAAAGAACGCAATCAACAGTTGTTATATAATATTGTATTCAGAATTGACGCGATCCGCTCGCCAATTTAAACCGCCTGCGATACTAAAGTGACTCACGAGTTGCGTTCGTACGGAGCTCGTATATTTATTCGTTCGTCAGAAACAAATATTCGCGAGGGAGATACTTCTGTACAACTTTCAGTTATCGAACGATAAGGATTGTACGATTATCGTCGACACTCGCGAAATCACGCGAACGAATCGCCGAATCGGTGTATATTCTTGAGAAATTGCACGGCACAACCGACCAACACACCGCGCGACCCGTTTCAATAGCGAAGACAGAACGAAGCAACGAACTTGTCCAACGAAGGCAACAGGGAACACGCCTACTTATAATTGCTTCGCAATGCGTGCTCCAAAACGTACGATACGAGGCTACCTCGAGGCAGGTCGAACGATTGCACTTGGACGGTGCAACGATATTAATCGCACGGACGATCGAATATTATTAATTCGATAGAGACATTTATCGGGAAGTTCAATCACGGCGAGGCCGTGTTCCTTGTAATTGCTCACGCGATGAACGCCACGCGGTATACGTAGTAGATACAAATCACAATTACGCCTTTGTAAACGTCGCTTGATGCCGGTAAGTGGCGGCAGGCATGTATGGTGTAACTGACAGAAGGACAATGAACCGTGCCTAGTAGCATCGTAGTCGTCCGCTGCGTCGAGATAACCAGTTTTGGTTATCAGCGAAATTGTCCCCCGTTGTGTTCCGTGTACCACGCGCAATTGTCCACGGCCCTCAAATTTCGCACGCGTGTCGGGAAGCTTTGCTTTTTTTACGCGTACGATCGGGACGTGACGAGGAACACTCGGTGTACTTTGTCTTGGAGCGAAACTCTGTCGAGGGAGCAGGGTGCGTTCCGCGAAATAATTGTCGAAGCATTTGTATTTGACGAACAGTCCCTTTATTGAATAATTTTTAAGATAATTTCCAAAAATTGTTATTCAACTCTTGCGCCATGGTATTAAATATTTTTCACGTTTCGAAAAACGGATGACCGTCCACGACTGTTACCCCCTGAGATCCCAGCATCGCAGCGATGCAAAACGACGATCACAACCCTCGCAACTTGCCAATCACTCGAGGCAAAGATTAATATCTCAAATCTGCATCCATTTCTCAAATCGTCCCGCGAATAGTTCGCTCTTCCTCCAACAGCCAAGCAGAAAGGGGCCAAAGTAAGAGATCCCAGCAGAACGATGTCACAAAAGCAGCAGGTTCTCGCATTTAATGAATACCTAGCGCTCGAATAAATAACATCGATTCTCGTTCACGTGTACCACCGGGTCAAGTGGCTCGGTCCAAGAGAGAGCCGCGGAGAAGTGGTCCGCTAATTAAATACCAACAAGGAGGACTATGCTCTGTGCTTGGTACGCCACCTAGCGGTCGATACGGATGAACGCCACTCGAAATTGCATCTTCCCGTGTTCCACCCTCTGTCTTTCCTATCTTCATTGAAACTTTGCACATAAATCCTGTCGAGTTTGTGCCCTCGTTCGGTTCTCGTCGTTACTCGCCTCGATAATTACGGTTTTTGCGCGAACCTTCGCCTGTAGGGGCCACGTAACCGCCCGGGCCTTCTTTTGTGATCGTCCGGTACACGCGACGCGATCGCGATAAAAGAACGATGCGAATCGCGAGCGTGTATTAATTTTGCTCCACCTAGATCGCAGACGTTGACTGCCGGGGTCACGCGTGTCCAGTTATCGAGCATCGGTTCGTCGGGTTAATAGAAGCATTTGGACGATTCGTTGGTTGGCGATCGCAGAGGTAGATTAGAGTGGAAACACTCGGTTAACGCACTCGGGTATTTAGTTTGCTCCGGGTGTAGCTGAACGTTTCGAAGTGTTTGATACGGTTGAAGTGAAGGATCTGTTCGGTTCAGATCCGACAAATAACATTTTCTGCGCTGCGCGTTTGGCGAAACGATATTACGAACCTGTTGATTATCATTTGTCACGGTGATCTTTGGTTCGAAAATCAATTTATACGCCAGCACGTTCAATTTAGCTTATTGGCGGTCGTGTGTATTAGAATTCGCCGGTCATTGCCACTGCAACGTATGAGGGGAAGAACACTCAAATATTATGCGCGACATTGTAAATGATGAATAGAAATCGGGTGCGAATAAGATACAGGTACCGCGCGGACGTAAACAAAAGAAAAATGTGTACCACGCGTAGTTTTATGCCATTTGTTTTATTCGCTTGGACGGAGAGTAAAAGGTTGAACGATTGTTCTTCTCGCGGGAAAGTTTGTACAACATTTCTGCTTTTCATGTGCAGAGGCTTCGTCGACGTTCGTACCCTGGTCGTTTCCGGTAGCCCTTACCAGAGAAAGACTGCCACGTGACTTCCGTCGACTCGTTCGCGCATTTACACGACAAACAAAACGTATTTCCATACGCGCATCTCCATGCATACGAAATGCATACATGTGTACTTGTTTATAGTCCTGCCTACCTCGACGATTATGCTTAGGTTAATGAGATGAAATCGAGATTTGTAGCGATATTACGAGGAATAGTTATCTTTTAAATTCCGCAGACGCGAAGTTGTATCGGCTGTAGGCGTCCCTTTTGTTAATGCAATAATTAATTTGACTTTTAATTAAAGACCTATCCGCGTGGCATTCTTTTTCAATTTTGCTAACTGTAAATCGCTGATGGTTTTTACCCGAGTAATGAAATCGCGATTATAATATTTAATTTTAACTGCATCTCGTATTTCTGTGGAAATAATTCGATGTCGATGTCTAATTTCACGATGTCGAGAAAAATTGGCAAAAAAAGAAGAAACATCGTAGAAGCATATCCTCGAATAATAAATCGTTCTAATAAGGCAGCGAGATATTTCGTGTTAACGAAACAATGACATTTTGTACAATATGTTTTGTATAGCGAAAGAAACAAAGAACGCAACTGCTATTCGTAGTTTTTTTTTCTTCTTCGCACGAAGTCATATTTCTAAAGGCCTACGTAAACATAGATCGCATCTGTAATCGTTTAATTGTTTTTAGTTCGCATGGACAGTCTTCCGTCCAATTAAAGTGGAAAGAGGAAACGGGAGAGTGGCTCTTTGCAAACTAATTTACTGCCTACCAGTAACTTCGAACAGTTCGCCCGTGCCTTTACGCCTGTACAGGAATCTTACACGCCGGCGTTACGTATCGAGATACAGTTGCTGTACACGATATTATGTAGCACTATTAATTAATTTTAACGACGCTTCGACTGTAACGGTTTAATGATTTGAGGGGCCGACATATAGTTGCCATTTTATCGTGTAATTATCAACGAACAAGAAGCGAAAAGTAAACGATGTGGTAATCATAATGATCAAGCGAACGGTCATTCTGAGCGCAATTTATGTTCTTTGAAATCTCCACGGGAGAATTAGACGCGTTGGAAGGTAACTTGCCGTACGATCGTTTGTGAAATTTAATACAGGTGAATTGTGATTTTCTTGTTAAACTTTTTTCGCATATTTTGGTTCAGAGGTGGCTAACCTGTGGCCTACTACACTTCCTTTTATATTTTTTTTTACAGTTCCGGAGTGAAATTAATGTGCACATCTTTTAATATTGGAACACATGCGCAACAGTTGAACGTGTAATAAAGAAAGTAATTAAATTAAAATTAATCTAACACAGTTTTCTAATTAAAACTGATTTAACAAAGTCGGTCCATATTTCACTTCGTAAAATATGAGAAGTATAAAATGATATCCCTAAACATACAATACCATCAAATTACCATATGCATTTGTATGCACGCTCTTCTTCTATTGCTCACCGAAGTAATACATCGCGCACCTCGCAGTTCGATCAAACGGCAATCGTTATCTGTCCAACCCTATGAACTGCTATCTACGCTCCACATCCATTTCTAATTTCAACCCCCGCCCGCTTCTTGTAAATCCCGGGCGAAAGAAACGTCTCTGTCGCGCATACGCTCACCAAAGAACTGGTTCAAACGCAGTCGTGAAAGAGCGACTCTCCGAAACGGGCAAGAGCGCCCAGAAGAGAAACGCCCGTCAGAACGTACCAGCACTTTTACAAACGGACGATCCATTCTTCTGTCCCTTCGGCGAGCTTTTTTGGACGAGTTCCAAAAAAATTCTCTCCACCGTTTGTTACGTAGCCGAAGCTGTGTAATTCCGACGGAAATTGCAGCCCCGTGTCCCCGCGGCGAGGATCGCGAGACGCGTTAAAAGGAGGATACGCGTTGAAAGAGGGAAAACGCGTTGAAAAAGACCCCCGAAGGTTCGACGCGTCTGTTCGCCCGGTTGTTGCTACACGGGGCCACGGTGCACCGAGCGTTCGCGGACACGTGTGCGCGCGTGGTGCTCGTGTGCAACCAGGTCGCGTGCAACTTTTCGTTCGCGAGATCGCGTCCGGTTGCCTCTCAAAATCGTTGCCGTTCGAAATCTAGCTGAAAGAGTTGCTGCGTGGATGGGGCTATTGTGCAGAGATTACGGGGTACATAGGATCCTTTTTATTTTCTTCGCTTGGAAATAGGGGTCCGTGGGAACGGTGCATGGTTATCATCGGGGTGAATCGTCGGGGTGACGTTCGGTTGACGATTCGCGGGCGACGTAGGAAGGGGAAGGGTGTACCGGTGATGCTTATATTTTATGGAATTTTCGTTTACTTTTTATTTTGGTCGTTTCGATGAGCGGTTACAGTTACTGTGAGTAAGAGCGTGAAATATATTATTTTAGCGACGAAGAATATAGGAAACTGAATGCCATTTTCATCGTAGCAATTATTGAGATATATTTTATTTATCGATGCAAGAGTGTGCAGATAGCGTACAATATTAGCGTAAAACAGGGAAGAGGGATGTAAAGCATTATTTTCTGTCACTGGTGAATGTTTTGTATTCGAACAGTTCGTACTATAATACACTTACGATTGTGTGAAAATATTTTATTAAATTTTGCAGAACATTTTTGTAATGGACAGTTTAAAATATTCTTCAAATATTATCCGGCGCTGGTAATTAAAAATAATTTCTTATCGTGATCAAGTTTGGAAATAATCTTACAAATAATCTCTGCTTACAATAAATGACAATTATTTCTCTACACTTAATCGTGAAAAAGTCGAAATATCTTTATCTACTTTAAAAATGGTAAAACTAGTAACCGAATTTTGTGATGATAACTTAGTCAAAGGGCGGGTGGACCTTTCTCCACGTAGGTACAGTGTGGCCTCGACCTTCTTGTTGCCTGGAAATGTTCAACCGGACAGAGTGGAATAAAGTAGAAGGGGCGATGGAAATTAATGAGTAATTAATGGAAATCGATCACGAGGAGAAGGATAGATTGCATGCGAAATTTTTACGCATTCCACGCGTTTCTTCCTTTGATCGATCGTAATCGTACATTTATAACAATTAATCGTATGCCGATCGCTAGCTGGAACGTCTTGTTCGGTGAAAGCATCGAATCCATTTAGACAGGTGAATGGGATTTATTATTCAGAAAGCAATTACGTTCCATAATAATTAGTTACATACAGTACTCGCACGTATCAAAAATTGATCGATGTGTCCGTAATCGTTGGTTCTTGTAATTGTATCGATCATTCGAATACATTTTTCTTGTAGAACCTCATCTCGTAAATTGGAATTTCATACACCACATAAACAGTAAAGGAAAGTTCTACTTCTCATATTACGTAGCAATGTTAAAATAAAACCACGGCGACTCGCGAAGAGTAAGAAACTATCGCACAGCTATATTTTCAACAAAGGAATTGCTCAAACAGAATCCAAGTTGAAAGCTGTTTGTTTTATTAAAACGTATACGGTAACAACCATACTATTCCAGTGTATACCTAACCACAGAATTCGCACACCGTAATTCGCCAGGGAACAGTACACACTATACTTAACCTGCGCCGAAACCGCAGACTGCAAACCGTACTGTTTGCAATTAAACGTTTCGTCACTGGATCGTCATTACGTCCCCCAGCATTTATAATACATGAGCCTACGAAAATTGTATAATTCACTCGTCAATTCACGCTTTGTTCCCTGAGAAGCCAGATAAATTGCTTCACCAATGATTTACCCCGTCTAACTTACATACATCATATTGCATGAAACAATAAGACAAAGAGAGACAGAAAAAATAACAATATAATCAACGAGAACCAGCAAGCAACTGTACACAGAAAATGCGACAGGCGAAAGAACAAAACCGGAGTATATTTAACGGGAATCGCAGCTGTTGGCGAACCAATTAAAAGATCCATTCTCACGACGAAGATGATCGATCGTGGATCAGTGGCTGGGTAAGAACCGTTTCGAACGCATGAAAACGATCGTCCACGCAATGCACCGTGAAAAAGAGGAATTATCACGGTTCCTGGTACGCGATGACGATTCCGCGACAATTGGTATCGAGAACGATATAGGGGTAAACAGTTACGCGTGCATATGTACGTAAGTGTTGCCCACCTGACAGCGACTGGCTCTATTTTGAAGAAGACACGAATATTAAGAAAACACATTTGTCATTCCTTCTTTAAATAAACATATTCAAATCTTACGTACATACTAGGCACTTTCGTGCCTCGAATGCGGTCAATATTTCGCTACAAATATTTTGCCAGTGAATTTTTTTTTCTCGCAAGCAACATATTTTCTGTAAACACCCGCGAATCCTTGATCGCCCGTGATAAATGCCAATTTATTTTCACACCGTTAGAGTAGTTTTGGAGCTGACCGCGTTTTCAACCTTAATAATTCAGAATTTATTATTGAACGCATATGTGACCCTGTTACTTAAATGGCCAATCACTGTCTCGTCCATTCCTATACGCGTATATGCATATATAATTACCCCGGGTACGGTGATTTGCTTGTTCGTTTGTTACCTGATCGTGGAAACGAGCGGAAAACTCGCCATTCGAATTCCCGTCGACGGGACGGAAATTGTGTCGGTGGCGGCCTACGACGTGGACGGCAAAGGCATCCGAGATGCGGCAGCCCGATTGAATTTCAATACGCAACGTCTATGTGTGGAAGCGAGAGTGTGCGTTGGGCAATGAAAGGCTTCCAATGGCTTGACGTTCGATTGTCTTTCCAGTTTCCATTGTCTTCGATCGGCTAGCGTTTACTTGGGAGGCTCATCGCGACGAACTGGAGGATTTTTCTTTTTGTTCTTTCTTTTTTTCGTTCCTTGTTTCCTGCAGCGTGTTTCTTGTTGGTTCCATTCGACGTGGCGCTGGGTCGTCTTGGTAGTTCACGGGGTTGTACAGGTAACGTGTAACGGAAGCGTCCGTATGGTCATGCATGTTTTGATAAAATTGACGATAGTAGAGTGGGAAATGGTTGTGGGTTTTTGATAGGTACGGCGAACAGCTGGCACGGTGAAAGTATTAGAATATACTGTTCGTCTTTGGGCGATTCAGGTTTGTATTGTACGATGATTATCGATTGCTTTGCGTTGTCGAGATTTTACGATTGTTGCAATATTTGGTGTGTAAATATTGAAGGTTCCATTCGTGAGGGTTCTCAGCGCAGAGTGGATTGAAGATTCTTTTTTTAGAATTCGAGATTGGTATTCGGCACGATTAAGATCCGTTCCGAGCGAGACACGCGTTTCAATAAAGGCCTCTTCAGCGGTAATGTTTTCTTAGGTAGCGCCACACGATGTGTCGACATTAAATGGCTCCTTTGAAACGGGTCTAATGCATAGCTTGATATTTTTATACCGCTAGTATTCTTATAAATACAGTATTCGCATTGCGAAAGATCTAACGGCAGTTACAATTGATTGTTGCACCTACTAGTTTTAATAATTGTATTTACTCGCCTGATTTCTCTTACATTTTCGCAGTATTGCTTCCCTAACAACGTAACTCGTTACCCTCGAAAAATAATCATCCGCCTTACGCTAAACTACAACAGCACTATTATTGGTAGTCTCGAAATTCTACCTACATTCACCTGGCCCAACTGGCAAAATCAAGAACACGCACAAATAACAAAAAAAGAGAAACCAAACAATGGAAAATAAACCGCAGCCGTTCGACAAGTATCAGTAATCAGTGTACGAATCTCTGTAATAAACCAAATACACTCGCACACCCTGCACAGCAATGTACGCTAATTAATTCCCTATTGCACAGTTCAAACGTTACCCTACATGCAATCAGACACGTTCGACCTAAGAAAAACTAAAAACCGTTTAACTCGCATATATCGATACCCCTTTGCAAATACCGCGCACTGATTAGTGCCGTCGAACAGGTATTTGATCTATCAACATAAAATAAAAGGAAAAGAGGATGCTACGTCTACGTTCCTATCTGCTGGCTACCAGAGGAACAGATAGAGAAAGAATACCGGTCGCCTAGTCTCGCCATGTATGAGCATAAAGGTTTCATTACCTTATTAAGGTACACGCAAACACACGCGCTCGCGCGTACGCACACACGCGCAAACACAGGGACGGGCGCAATCTCCTCCGGTTCGACCGGCTATCGGGACGAAGAAAGATGGAAAACCGGAACTTCGAAACCAGTTTATTATTCGAAACGTGGGTTAGTCCGGTGTACAGCCCGGGAGAAAGAAACCAACCGAGCCAGCGTATTTTCTACCGGATTTTATACGAGGCCAGCAGTACATACATAACAGATAATACGGATCGTATATACTTTTGTCGGGCATCGGTGTGTTTATCATCCAAACGATACGTTATTTTCGTGGGAAATCGGTTCGCGCAGATTTCGAATGTCTGGAAACGCTGTTAACGCCGACGGTTAGTCCACGTCGGTCAGTTACGCTTCGATCGCGGATCGTTTCAAACGGTAACGTTATTGGAAAATACTGGATGACTCGTGGTTATATTTTGGGTGAGGAGTTCCATACGCTCGAGAAAAACAGGAAAAGTAGTAAGGAGCCTCGTGGCTCGACGATGTTTCGGAGGTTTATGTGCTCGACGGCGCGTGTGTAAAATAGCAAAGAGCGGATCGCTGCTGGGCGGATATTGTTTAAGCAGGTAGGGTCTCGAGATTTGATCTTCGATATTGAAATTAAGGATGTCGATGAAATATCGGAGTGCTAACCTACCGTGCATATACAATTTATCGGTCACCTGGAAGTCTTGAAAACACTTCTATCGTTCGCCTTTTCAATCGATGAGATCGCCTTTTTGCAACTGTTAACACGCGTCTCAACGTTCAAATACTTCCATCGAGAAGTTCAGTTGACTCGTAATCTTAAAGCGGAATAGCAATGGAGATTGGTGTCCCAAATTCCTGAGCATCTCTAGCGTCCAAAATTTCACACCGGTTCAAAGTAATCTTGCAACTGGTCGACATTAATCTAATTGCTGGAGAGAGAATATTGTCCGGAAATGTGAGATACAAATGCCCCTTCACCGTGCGTATCATTTCCACGTGGAAGTAAACGAAAATTGTCCGTTCAATCTTGTCGAAAGTAATCCAGCATTATCGAACGTCCTCCGCGAAGAGTCTCGGCTCGTAGCTTTTGAAAAAGTAGGCGATCAATCGTCTGACGTACGACGAGCCAGCCCCGTTTTTGCATCGCGGCTGTTCAATATTTAACGTGTGCTCGCGAGACACTATTTTCGTCTCGGAAACGCAGGGAAACCGTTTCTGCTGTGTCGTTCGACCATTGAGCAATCTGCATAATTTGCGTTCGCAAACAGAGCGAGCAACAATGTAAGATTAAGGCACGACAGGATGAGCCGCCTGTCTGTCTGGCTGCCCGACGATCGCGTTCGTCCCGTTGCAATTTCACGCGCTTTTGTTGCACTCGCCGCGCCGGCTACCGTGCACTGGTTCCGTTTACTGCATTGCCACGGTTCGCAGGATAGCCAGGCGGGTTATGCAACTGTTTTGTGCCGCTTATTGGGCGACAAAAATCTCTATCTGACTTTTGGCACGTCACGATGCGTGTATAATGACAAGTGTAGCAGTACGTGTCAGCGGCGTAAGAAAAGCGTTAATAGCAGCCAGCGAATCGAACGAAATCTTAACGCAACTGTCCATCGAAAGTAACATACTTTTGCGCAACGACCTCTCTTTTAGTCGCATCCTGTGAGATCTTCAGTCACTGGATCACTTTCGTCCCTCTATTGCCATTAATAACGTATAACCGGTGGCGAAGTTTACGATACAATCCGTTGAATCTTCGCCGTATTGAATCTTTCGTTTGCACATAAACGCGTGATGCTTTGTCGTTACTGCATTTCGCATGTACACGTAGATATTTTCGACATAAATGTCGTAGTACGCGGACTTGTTGCATTTGTCAAAAATTTGATCGAACTTGCAACCTTTCCATGGAATCAAAAAGTAATGAATCAACGAAGTCCGTTAGACTCCAGCTTAGTGCTTGACGGTTATAGAATCCAATATTTTTACATTTCTAGTTACAGGTAGACGTCAGACACGAAATTTGCTACAATCCTTTTTAATACCGCGATGCAGAGATACGGACAACACTTATCTATTTTCTTCTTTCCCCTCCCTCCTCTCTTTCTTTTTATTATGCCGTAAAATTTATTTTTCACTTTCTCGTCCAGATACTTACGCGTTTGCGCTATGTGTGCAAATATCTCATTCCCGTAACTCGTAGGTCGAAACTACAGGCTTGACACCGGCAATGCAATTAATTCGTAATGCTAGATTACGCAAAAGCTGGTCGATTTCCGTTGCTGGGAAGATTCGCCCCGGGAAACGTAAATGAGATCCATAACTTTCGATTGTTGCGAGAGCTAACTAAGCCGTGGGCGAGCTGATGTACATACAACCGCTTTCCGCCTTTGCAGCGTCAGCAATTGGGTCAAAGATAGCGTAAGAGCTTTGATATCGATGGTCCTGTTTACGCTGTCGCATCGATATATATCGTACACTTTCCCAGGCGAAAGGAAAAATAATTCGACGAAAAACCATCCGCCCTTCCTTCAGATTTCTCTTATCGTTCAATCGGGATCAAATTGATTTTCGTTCTTCCAGTTTTCTTTTATTTCGTTTCATGGGGAAGAATGTTCGAGTAATATTATAGCGCTGGCTATAAGTATTGGATAATAGAAACGATTTTTACTCACACTGACAGAGTACCTACCTGTGTTTTATGTTTAATTGCGTGGAATGCGTGTAGGTATATCTTCAACGTTAATACTGTAATTGTTTCTAGGAAATAATCGCGTGATTTGAGACGGCCTCGAATATTATTTCTAATTTTCAGCATGTATTGCTTCTTCCTTCAATATTTAAATAATCAACTGTAGAGATTTCCAATACGAATGGTACACTGAATTTCGTAAAGTTCCTCGTCCGAACAGAAACCCACGGTAGTAATGAAAACCTATATTCATTGCTAACTGGGACAAAGGATAGATAAAATTAGATACCATACTTTTCTCCATTATGTTTATGGAATACCATTACGATGGTAGGTAATGCGTATACAATGCACAGGATAATACAGAAAATCGCTCTCGAAGCACAGAAACATTCTGTGCATTGTTCAGGAGCAATTTCACACTATTTTTTCTAGTGGTCACGCAACAAGTAGTGCATGGCGCATTTTACCTCAATCCACAACTGTTTCCTCATTGAATAGGCTGCGTTTTCTATTACCGCAAACCCCATCGCGGGATACCTCCTTTCAATTAGGATACACTGATTCGCGAAGCCGGCACACGGGAATCGCGCTGAATTAAATATCGATAACTCGGTGCGAAATGAAGCCCTCCCGTTTAATTTAAGCCCTGCGCTCGTTCGCGCCTCGTAATCGAAAAGCTCGCCGTGAAATAATTAACGATCGTGCCATCTTTTTACCGATCAGGTTGAAATTCGCTCGCAGAGTCGCGTGGAGTATTCGCGAACTATGTTATTATGATTTGTACTGAAACATGCCAAGGGTTGGTGAATCAGCTCAATACAGTAATTTGTCTGCTATTCTTTATACCATCATTCGTCCATTAATTCTCACGCTTTTTCCCCCACTTCGACAATTATTTGATTCTGTTTTTATATATCCTTTTATGGAATTTCGGTCCTTCTTATTACGCAAAATTGAAATTGCCCCACCGTCTTAGACCATTGCTCTTCACTTTCACAATTAAATGAAAACGAAATTAATCAATCCCCGCTTGTCAACCACAACAAAGATACCCCAATTACCGATTACGAACCATGCTCAATTACACAAGCGTCCTCGTTAAGCGAGCCTTAACACTTTTCCAAGATATTAATCAAACTGCCATTGAATTGGTACACCGCCAAACAATAGTCGACATTCCGACCACGCTGCACGAATTCCCGGTTAAATCATTCTCTCATTGGCCCGCATTTGACAAGACCGTGTCCCTTTTGTCCCGCATTAGCTAGCTTGCTTCTAACGTTAAATTAAACCCAAAGTTACCTCGGGTTCATTGTTAAAATAGATACTAGCTCGATTTTAACCTACCGCTGTGGAAAACCGATTTAACAATATTTTCCGTTTGAAAATATGAATATGATAGATATTTTTCGCTTCGGCGAAACTACCATTTCCAAACGGTTCGAAAAATATTTGAACGCGAAAAAGACTATCAGAATGTTTTCGATGAACAAAAAGTTCACCGTTGAAAATTGATTGGCGCCGATTGCCAGCGTTCGGTGGCCCCGAAATTGTAGATCGACCCGCAGACAATTATTTCCATGCCCGGTTACGTAGCTGTTACACGCAGGCAGGCCGTGTATGAATAATGTAATTTTGATTTGCGTGCCGGCCGAGCAGGGGAAATAAATTAACGGGCACCAAGGGGGCCCACGAAGCAGGCCCGGCTACCAAAGAAATGCTGTTCTATCGCGCGAAGAATTTTGAAGGCATTTTAAAGCCGAAGGAGCGCAAATTGTCCAGGAAATTAAGAGGAGGATATTCTCCGTGCCCGGCAGAACAACGAGGAGGAATAAAAATGTGAGGCGCGTCCGCTCGTTTCGATCGTTTGTTAAAAATTCAGTTCGTTTTCGTTCGTGGTGATTCGGGCTGATGTTAAATTACGTGTACGAATTTACATACATATGTTATGTACCGTGCGGTTCCATCGTGCTTCCTGTAGGATCGGTTGTCGGGATAGGACGGTCGATACGCATGTGAAATATTTGGTACAAAATATTTTGCGGAAGTTCGGTAAAATTATATACATAGATACATGGCTGAACATGTATCCTATCGAATGACGTTCATTATTGTTTGATTATCGATTAATCGTGATTCTATCTTAACGGATAACAAGCGTTTTCTAATCATGCCAAACCGTAGTAACTACTTTTTAATCGTTTATTTGTCGCAAGACATATAATATTTAATCTAACTCGTCGAGTTAGATCCAATCTGCATTGCCATTTAAATCAGACCAACAGAGTTCTACATATAAGACTCGAAAAGGATACCATGGCAGCTTCAGAAAAACGAACGCATGTAACAGTAATCAACGGATATCAAACGTTTCTCAACCGTGTGCGTGTTTCTCTTTTCACACGGAATAACATAATGCACAACAACCTCTGAGTCTTTCATAACGGGGAGTGTTGCAGTACTTATTATACATATATACATCTCTATGAATGATGCATCATTGATATCGACGCGCGTTCCTCGGAAAGTGTACAGAGTTGCGCGAGGAATGAACGAGTACGAACGTTCGTAAACGCGACAGGGTTCAGGCAACAATACTACTGAAACGATTGTCGGTGTGTGTACGTGGTGCGTGTAACGGCGTGACTTTTGAAATTACCCCACGCCGTACCACCTGGCCATGCGTGCGGCACACGCAGGTTAATGAGCCCCTGTTCTCAGCTCGGTGACGTTTCTAATGCGCTTCCGAGATACCTTGCACGCCCACGTGTCTTCTATCCCACACAGATGCGTGGGTACACGAACTTACACTGTGTCCACGAAATGCACGCTCGTTCTTCATTCACTTTTGCTAACGACGAGCGAAGACCGATACGATTTGGTTTCGAACACCTTGTCCTCGGGCAGTTTGCTTTCGCATCGCCACGCGATTCGAATGTTGCAACCGTTTTCTGATTGATATAGTTTCTCGAGGTGCTTGCATGCTTCGTGTATTGTTCAATGGTGGCAGATGATTTGCTTTTGGGTTGCAAACAGTTCCCCGACGAAGAAATGTCTTCCGACGTTAACTGTCCTCGGAGGCAAAGGTGTTGCAACGTTCGGGTTTCCGAATATTTTCCTCGTGGGTGTTGTTCGTCATTCTTGTAGAAGGCTGATTGACATTTGTTAAGGAAAAGTATTTTAATGATTTGCAATTGGGTATCACGTTGTACTGTGTATTGGGATTTTGCTAGATATTGAGACTACTACTTTTTCGTTGCTATTTTGTTGTAAGAGGAATTCAGTGGTTGTACAAGCATTAGGAAGATCGTAATTAATGATGTTTATTAACTTGTAATAACGGCACGGTAATTTGAAAAAATTCATAACAAGAACTGTCGGTGTAGAGAAAGGTCCAAGCATTGTTAGTAACATTTATTTATGAAAACATAACGTGTAAATATAAAGGGAAGAAATCGGATTCATTATAATATTTCGCCCGACAATAAATAATTTGCATAAATGTTTCAACTTAAATAGCACTATTTATTCAAAATTATATCGAGCTGCAAATACCCGTACAACATTCACCGTGCTCCGTTTAATTATTAATCTGTTGAACAGGCATTTAGTAATTTCCACTACAATTCAATATTTTACCTATCACCTATTTCTATTTAAATCATCCCGCGTATCTATGAATATATTCGCGGACACAAATTCTGTCGCTGTCTCGTTATCGTAGAAGTTCGATTTTGGACACCCCGTAGGTAATAGGTCGAAGCAGTTGCGTGGTGTTCGAGGTATAGCATTAGAAAGGCGCGTGGCTGCAGCCAAGAGATGTCACAAGGTAAACCGCATGCATAACTTGGATGTAGGGAATTATTGTACGTATGTACCTATCGCTCGAAGATCGAAACACACTTGTACAGCCGACTTGGAGCGCTCCATCGTCCTTGGGAAAAATCCGTTCTTATGAGCGTATCTTTTCTTTTCTTCCTCTACGATTTCGTTTTTTTTCTGATTCGACATTCTGCCCTCTGCCTGCACATTACGTCGAAAGTACGGATGACTCCAGATTTACCTCTTCATTCAGGAAAAGAACTGGAAGAAATTTCTGGTCGAACGTTAATATAAGCTGTTGAGACGGTTTCCCCGGGGCTAATAGAAGTCGAAGGGTTTCGTTTGAGACCTGTGTACGCTAGAAACAATTAAGAACTTCGAAGATATATATTTCTTGTCAATATTGTTGGTAGAATTGAAATTTTCCCTTCTCGGAAATCTGTGCTCCAGATTCCGTACTTCAAAACATAAAAATTAATAGAAGGGCTGTATTAACGTAATACTCGTGACGAAATCATCACACAGTGATTAAGTTTAAATAATTGCTATCTGTGAAATTAACGAACATTCCAATTTCATTTTACTCGCAGGACATGTTCAGCAGAACTATCAATATTTTATAATGATCGGTGTCACATTAACAGAATCGAGGATCTAGGAGAGATTAAACTTCGATCCCTCTCGGCCCTTCACTTGGACGCACCCAAAATCTATTTAAAGCTCAAAGTATCCGAACGGTGTCGATTATCGTGCGAAAGCAAGGTCCTCTCGATATCTTCAATTTTCGAATTCGCCGGCCAAACAGATTTGGCTTGCAATATC
Organism: Nomada fucata; assembly: GCA_948146005.1. NCBI lineage: Eukaryota > Metazoa > Arthropoda > Insecta > Hymenoptera > Apidae > Nomada > Nomada fucata. The sequence continues at coordinate 5,711,033 of OX411275.1, read as the reverse complement.
GGGCTGCGCGTGAATCTTGGCCGCTCATGAATCGTTGCGCTTTATTTATGCGAGGCATTGGAGTCGCCTGGCAAAAGTCCGGGTCAAGTTGAAAATGTAAAAAGAAATAAACAAATAAATAAGAAGAATATGACAAGTGGACGATTACAATTTATTAGCGTGACAAGCAGCAAAGATCGATCGTCCCTGGGTTAGTGAACTCGCCCGGTTTGTTTTTTTTTTTTTATTTATACCGATGCAACGGCTCGAGACACGCGATTGCCGACCGATAATAATTTTTCATTACACGGGGTCGATAATCCTGGCATCGTTTTGAAACGCATAGTCCAAACTCGATGTACGACAGTGGTTTCTCGTGACGCTACTTTCCAAGCCTTGTGCCATTGGTATTATTTACGAGGTATGTTACGCGATAAATATTTTCGTTTTCACACAGACGATCTTTCGTTTCGATATTTTCGGAGTTCCAGTATCAACTTCGTAGTTTTACAATATATATTTCGACGATAATGGACGATAAACCCGATTCGGGGCGATATATTTGGGTGTAATCGACGAAACAATCGGTACACAGGAAATTGGTATAGACGGATTCAACGATCACGTTTATTCCCGATCACAGTTTATAAATATAGATTTTGTGGAATCGGATTTAAGCGATTGGGCGTTCGACTTGGCGGGCGCGACAACGAAGTAATTTCCAATATACATAATTACTGGGAATTCCCCTGTATCGGAATATTCGAACGATTTCGACGTATGGATGGGATTAAAATATCCTATGCAAATAGAATTCGAAAAATGCACGTCCTTCTACATTGTCGTTTACTAAGAACACATTAAGATATTTCCTTAGAAACCTGAACCTGAATTTTTCTCGACCACCGAATTTATCATCCAACATTCATGTCGCTACCTCGCTTTTTTTTTTTACTACACAACAGGTACTGCGTACAAATATGAGAAGGGAAATAGCGAGGAAAGAACAGAAGAAGGCAATGTCACAGTTTCATTGCGCGAGCTAGATATTTTATAAATAAATTGACAGAAACTAATATTTCGACTTTTTTCCCCCGAGGCGCACAGCTGTGGAACAGCAAAATCCCCCAGACAATGGTCACTTGCTGTCTAACACGAACAGAGATACGCGGCGGATGAGGCTAATTTGTCCCACACAGATTCGCTTGTATCGCGCGAAATATCTTAAAAAATTGAAATTTCTCGGTCGAATGAAGCGCTGTGGAAACCAACTGCAGCACGACCGAACGTAATATCATAAAGAGCCGCGGAGAGCCAACGCGAAGGCATAAAGTGAATTCGGTCTGACAGGGGGGCTCTCCTTCGCAACGATAGTTACGCACGGTCCTGTGGCCTCTTAATAGAAATTTATGTCAACATTTGTCTGCTCTTCATCGTTGTTAACCCTAATCAATTGGCGGCGAATCGTTCTGTCGGGTTAAACGCGCGTGTGCTCGATTAGTGGACGAACCGTTCCCTTAGAAATGAACGCTGTTCCACTCTCGTCTCTTTGTCAATTCGACGCGAAAAAATGAATACTATAATTTGTGATATATTTCATGACGTACCGCGACGACGAATCAGTCGCAAAGCATAAACTGTTTATATTTTAAGATTTTATAAGAGGCGCGATAAATAAATAAGAAGGAACGCTGGTTGATCCTGTATAGATATGATAGTTGTTGATATTTTGGAGAATGAAAATGTCCCCCTTAATGTCTACGCCTTGACACGCTACTTCTCCTTTCACTTTCATTTATATTTCGTTTATGTTTCGTTTATGTTTCATTTGTGGCCCTCGTCGAGCTAGTTAACGCGCGGTCAAGACATTTCGATATTATCATTAAACGTGGTTCAGCTTAGTTTAGCTTAATTGTTAGCGGAGAGCCTTCAATGTATACACGTGATCTTACGATTGCACGTTGCTTCTATGAACTGGTTACGAACAATCAAGCTTGTAAGATGCAATGTAAGTGAAAAGTTGGGAAAGGAAGAGGAAGCCGCTGGACGGAAAAATTTCCTATCTGTAAAGAACACGGTCGGTTTAATCTTCTTATCGTTTTGTAAGTGACACAAGTTGATTTTCTCCAAGTGAAAAATGATTAAAAGTCTCATGATTTCTGGGTGAAAATGTAATTCATAATACAACTGAGAAGGAACGTAATTTTGTATACAACATTAATGAAGGAATGTCGTATGCAATTATGCATGTGCAAAAGGATACAAAAACATTCGACACTGTTTATCGATATTGCCAATAACCTCGTGCAGTTCCTTATAAATTTCCACAAACGCCTTGATTAGCGTCCGAAGGGAAGCTTAATTAGCACTTTAGCATTGGACAGGCTTGGAATACTAATTCCTCCTGCCTATGTCAGGAAAGTTTTACGGAACAGGGAAATGCACGACTCGGGGACATCGTGTCGAATTCATTTCTAACAATCAAATCTACTTGCAACTAAATTTTATTACTAGAATATCCCATTCTAAAGCACAGTACGTATTAAGTATTGTCTCGCTTAACTGCATTACTAATTCAATAGCTTGCACACCGGAGAGAAGTGTGAACTTGAACGTTCTAATAATATCACAAATATCTGTCGAAAAAAAAATTGCAGAATAAAATACTGTCAATTCGTTTAATTATCGTGAATTTAAACAATTTACTGTGCACGGAAATTAAACTGTACCAAATAGCTTGTCTCAAATTCTTCACTCCGTCCCATCCCACGTACAATTAATTTTCTCCCCACATCGATATCAATATCTTCCTTATCACGATCCAACGATCCATCACGGCCTACGAGTCCATAAATCAATCCAACGAAATTACCAAATCTCTGTCAGCAAACATTTGCACGTGTGAAGCAATTCCTCGACCAATTTCCCGTAACCCATGGATGAGTGCAAAGATATGAATTCTATCGTCCATCAGGCGTGTCTCGGTCGATCGCGTTCCACGATCACCGTAGGGCCGTAAAAGAATGATCCGAGATGCGCATGGCAATTGTGAAATCCAGAATTGTCAGGGAAAACACGAGGAGAAAATTAATGGACACCGTAAGTCGTGCAGTATGTACTGCGGCAGTATGGTGCAGCAACAAAGCGGACAGAGTCGGGCTGATTGTCATTCAAACAGCGTAGACGACCGGTGGCTACTCTTGGCCGTACGAAAAGGCGACGCGTCGCAAACGAAACGCTTTAATGCCTGAAAGAGGAGACATAATTGTCGGCTCGTTTCTCTCGGTGTCGTTAAACTCGTTGAGCCACTGCCGAGGGTCAATATCCAACTCCCTCTGGCCATCGTTCGCGCTGGTTCGTTGTACTTTCCTTTCGGGTGATCTTTTCTCCTTTCTCTGTGGGGATGGTTCGAAGATCTGTTTGCGTATGGTTCAGAGTAACAAAGGATTGGTGCTTTGCGTTGGGATTAAATAGAATGCTGTATCTCTGTTATTATGATAATAACAATGATAGTAATAGTACACACAATGGGGTAAATTTTTCCCGTGCCCTAAGTTCGATTTAAAGAAGAAAGTGGCGAGCTTCTCAAATAATTTCATTGAACAGTTGCAGCGTGCTGCTAGCTTGTACACGAGTGTTGTATTGCGATCACAAGCGGAACGTAATCACCAACCTGATTCTCGTTGTCATCAACGTCCACCGGTGTAATTTATTGCACTCACCCCGTTACCCCAGTTTCCCTCGAGAAACTCGGTGATTGTAAAATACTGCATCGAAAACGCAGCTGTCCTTTGACAAGTCTGGATGACTTTATAATATTTGTTCCGAATATTCGCTATGATAATGCGCATTAGAAGCTAGACGCGATAATCGTCGATGTTACCTTCGATATTGCAATCATTTCTTACGGATTTGTTGCTTGATTGTTTCAGACGTTGCTGTCGTTCTTTCACCCAAAATCTACGCGAGGGGACAAATCGGACAACAACAATACGACCAATTCTACAACCAACAACATCCACAACAATATGCCGATACACGAGCCTATCAATGCCACATCCCACGATGGACACCGTACGTACAATCTTATGCGTATTTGCACGAAATTAAAGTATTCGCTGTTATTTCACTGAACGGCGGGCGTATTTGCAAGGGAATAATGATACCCATACGTGACACCGTGTTACATTCACGAGTACGAGAGTCATATGCATTTTTCTCATCGCGTTGGTAATATTAACAGTGGTAGCTATTATGTGATTTATATGAATTGCATCGATGAATTACATGAAAATTGTTTTTATTATATGTAACTTTTGACACCTTCTTTTTGGTAATAGACCCGTAATATCAGGATTTTTCGTTATTTTTCCACACAGTTATTTGTCGTACTTCCCCCGTTGCAGTCCTATTAATGTGTCAAAATAAGAGTGATATAAATTCATTGCATAATTATTTCGAGAAATAAGCAGGCAATGTTATTCATCCTAGCAAAAATATAATATGTTCGTAATTTTTCGAAATAAGATTCAGAATTGTCAAATATTACAAGTAAGAAAGAAGTATCTCTCTTCTGCTAAATAAATTTTTGTAAAATATACTACGCCAATTGTTCTAGATGTGTTAATTTATTTTATTTTTATTTCTTTCAAAATGACAAAAATAGAGAGATTGCCAATGACGGGACAGGAAGCTCTGAAGTATTACGGTTCGAAGCTCACGGAATTTGAGCGTGCTGAAATCGAAAAATACTCTGAGATTTGGTATCTCGGTCTGTCCGCCACGAAAATTCACGGCGAGGAGGGGGCATCCCAAAACGGCGGATACGACGATGAAAATGGTAGTTACAACAAGGTCCTCCACGATCATATTTCGTACAGGTACGTTTTCTTCTCATGCTTCTCTATCAGGATATTCCCTTTCAATTGTTTTAAAATAGAAGCGATAAAAATTTAATCGATCTCACGGTTGTTTTGCCGTTTGAACAGTTAACACGAAAGAAATAACGCGTTGTGGTTTAAAATTTTTCAGTCATGTTTTTTTCACCTTGCTATTGCAGCTTTTTAATTCTATCTTGAAATTGTTCCGACCGATATCGCGTTCGAGTTTGCACAACCAACTTTTCAAAAATCCAATGAAATCGTCATTAGGGAAATGAAAATTCATTGTCAAAGGAAGTTCTTATTGTAATAAATTTTCTTTGCACGCATGTTGGTTAACTTTCGATTTTTTTTTAACGAAAATAAGTATAGAATACGAAACATTACAGCCCTCACTTTAAAATTACAAGGTAATAGTACCATACGACGTACTGTCAGAAAACGCAAACATATTATAATACAAAAACATCAAGCACAAAAAAGAAAAGATAATAGAGAACCTCTGTCTTAAATCTGTTCAGATCGGCTCAAACGAAATTCATACTCTCTGTTCAGATACGAGATTCTAGAAGTAATCGGCAAGGGAAGCTTCGGCCAAGTGATCAGAGCGTTAGATCACAAGACGGGACAGTACATCGCCATCAAGATCATCAGGTGAGTGAACGTCTGAGCCATTGATCCCCCTCTGAATCACTTTAAATTACCGTACCCCGATGCACGCGTGATCATGGCCTCTGTTGTCGTCGTCCAACCCCCGCTTCCTTTCGCGCTTATATCCGCCTTGTTCGTTTCGGTTTAAAGTGACGCACGTTGCCTTTCGCAGGAACAAAAAGCGATTCCATCACCAGGCGCGCGTCGAGGTGCAGATTTTGGAACGCCTCAAGAAGAAAGACTTGGACGCGAACGCGTCGCACAATGTGATACATATGCTGGAATATTTCTACTTCAGGAACCACTTGTGCATCACGTTTGAGTTAATGAGGTACGAAGTGTGCATCTCTAATATCCGCGGGAGCAGGCCGTTTTATTCGGGAGCATGCTACACTAGCGATTATATAAAACGGGGATAGAATTATTTTGTTACAGAGCAATTAGACGATTGTTTTACTTCGAAATTTGATGTATTTATATACGTGACTATTATATTTATTGGAATTGTCAGTCAGTGTGTTTCATACAAATTTATCGTTCAGCTTAAGTGATATTTATGTTCACGGTACTTATGTTCCTTTCACAGTTTGAATTTGTACGAGCTAATCAAAAAGAATAACTATAAGGGATTCAGTCTGAGCCTGATCCGACGATTCGCCAACTCGTTAATTAGCTGCTTGAGACTGCTGTACAGAGAAAATATCATACATTGCGACTTGAAACCCGTAAGTATCACATGTTTTTGTCCTAAGGTATATACAATTGTAAACCTGGTTGAAATAATACTCAAGACTTATTCGACGCTTTCGACAAGCACTTTTTAATTACCACACTTTTATGCACAACTAATATAAACTGTAATAATCCCCCGGTTAACGTTAGTATGGTTACTTTAGAAAATTAAAGTTCCAATTTATCCATATGTTTTGTTTCGTTTTGTAGTTTACATACAACATATTACAAGCAAAAATGGACGCAAAAGTAATAACTTTTAATATTCTATACTACATTTAATATTATGTCTACCTATACACCTGAATTCTTTATTCAAAGTGCCACAATTCTGCCGCTTATACATAGTACGCATTTTTACGTACTGTCTAACAATTTTCCATAAGAAAATAAAAAAATGACATCAAAATCAGTGAGCACCACCTCGATAATTAAATTCTTGAATACATTTACGATTCTCTATCGTTCGCAGCTCAATGTATCGTTTTATCGTCGCAAACAGAACAATCAATAATTGAACGAACGAAAAATTGTTTCTTCTACCTGTTTAAAAGCATGAGTTTCTTATCTCTCCCGATTGTTTAACACATTGTCGTCTACGTTGCAGGAAAACGTGCTACTGAAACAGCGGGGAAGCAGCTCGATTAAGGTCATAGACTTCGGATCCTCGTGTTACAGCCACCAGCGTGTATATACGTACCTTCAGTCCAGGTTCTATCGGAGTCCAGAAGTTATTCTCGGTCTCTTATACGGCACACCAATCGATATGTGGAGTTTGGGCTGCATTTTAGCCGAGCTCTACACCGGCTGCCCATTGTTCCCTGGCGAGGATGAGAACGAACAACTTGCTTGCATCATGGAAGTTCTTGGTCTGCCGCCGGAACACATTATTAATCATGCGTCACGTCGCAGGCTTTTCTTCGGTGAGTAGAAGCATAAAATTGCAAGTATGTTCCCCTTCAATAATATATGCGTATGGTCTTTTGTTAAGACTGGTGGGGTTCGCCGGCGTGGTACGGTGTAATTTTATAGTTGAAATTGAAATGATCGGTTTCCAGACCCGAAGGGATGTCCTCGACGCGTGATAAACAGCAAGGGCAAGAAGAGGTGGGCAGGTAGCAAGAACCTTGCGATGGCTCTTCGTTGCACCGACACACTTTTCGTGGACTTCGTCAGCAGATGCCTCGAGTAAGTTTCTGTTAAATTTTGCGCAACTTATGGTTATTTCAAAAGGAAGCAATGACCGTAACACGTTCTTTCTGTTTGTCGGTTTCAAGCAGTAAGCAAGTTTCACGTATAGCATCTATATCATTCTCCAAATCGGTTGACTCCACGAAACGAAAATATGGAAATTTATTTTAAACATAGAAAGTTAAGAGTCGATCAAGCACTTTGGGAATAAGTTTTTAAAATCTTCAAAAAATGGAGTCAACCGATTTGGTTAATGAGCCGCTCACATGGTGCATGGCTTTGGATTTATTTATTCTATTTTAAGTTGGAGAGGATACAACTGCAACAATGGCAAAAAAAAAGAGGAACCATTTGATATTTATTGTAATACGTACAAACTGGATGATATTTTCTTTAAACAATTGTCGTGTTTATAATAGGCTACGCAGCTACTTGACGTTTTTCAAAATGAAACATACGAACGACGACACTAGTAGATAAATTAACAATTATTCAGTTGCCTTTAATACCTAAATGTTTGTATATATAAATTCGAAGCGTACACCAATTCCTCCGCTAGAATATCGCTACAAAGGGCAACAAACCCCCTTACCTACCGCAGCAGACCAATTTCCCCGTCTTTAATAAACCGAAGTGCTCTTGCAATCCTGAAAGTCCAATGAAAAAAAGAAAAAGAAAGAAGAAATCCTACAGCATCCCATTAACTCATTCCAGCTGCACCGACAGTACTCTTGACGAAAGTGAATTTTCCTCTCCTTCAGGTGGGATCCAGAGAAGCGCATGACCCCCGACGAGGCGATGCGTCACAAGTGGCTGAACTCATCCTCCTCTCACAGGAGCTCCTCGACGTCGACGATCGCCGGGTCGTCGGTGAACGCGAACGCAAACGCGAACGCGAACGCCAATACAACGAGCACAGAGACCATCACGCAGACTCCATACGGGCGAATAATAAGCGTGACGGTTAGCGCGCCCAGGCAACGTGCAACCACCGTCGAGGATCCAGCCCATCCCATACTCCGTCCGTACAAGGGTCGTAAATACGTGCACAGGATCAGCACGACCGAAACCACCGACAACGCCGGCCACGAGGCCATCACCAAGTATCACTACGAAGTGAAGAGCAAGCTGAACGGGAGCGCGAGCAGCCACGCTCTCGCGAGTAGCACGCAGACCACTACCTCGAGACACGCCTCGACCGGCGATATCATCGCGAGTCTGGACCCGAATCTCGACGATTCCGGTACGTTTTTACCGCCGATATTGTGAAATCGGTCTTGCGCTACCCACTTCTAGATGCTTTCGCCGCGTACCGTGTCGCGATCGAACGAAAAAGCTCGCTCTTACGACGTACACCATGATAATACACGCCACGATACGTTATGATGTACACGCGTATTGGCGACGGAATTAATAGCGTGTACGCAGATCGGTCCGCTATTGGCTATTGATTGGAACGTTTTACGTTGGATAATTATTATATCCGATATTATTTCCTCGCGACAATAAAAGTGAAAGGAGAACGGGATTAAAATCAGACATCCCTCGAAAGGGTTTAATTACAGTTGTATAGAGTTCAGATTTCAAAAAATAAGTGGATGAATTTTTGTTTGCTGATAGCGATGTGTCTGTTGTATCGTGGAGGGTAAGGACACTATCGTATTCGGTGTGGTCGAGGAGTGAGTGAACCCTTGGTTGATGATACATGACATCGAGGCATGTAGAATTGGCTGGCTGTGAATCGGCCCGATCATTAATTATCGCCGTCGAAGGGCTAGGCTTCTTGCTAGTCCCCCGGCGTGTATCGAGCTATGAGGCCAAACTAACGAGGCGCGAAACAACGAGGATGGTTTGATTGTAATAAGAAAACGAGGTGGAAACGTGTGCGGGTCGTTTCGGTTCGTTTAGTCGCGATTGATAGGAAATTGGAATTACATATATTGGTTCCAGCGGCCGGAGACGTTTACTCAGGTAATATCGTAAACGACGCGTGTGCACCAATTTTCGTAGAAATCAATCGGAAGTAGATTTCCCCGTTGCTCAGAAGACACTCGTCCCTTGCACTCCAGGTGCAGGAACAAGAACAAGGAAAGATAATTCTACCATTTCAGACGACGATGCGTTTTTCATTTTGCGAGTCACATCGAGACAGAGGGAGAGAACTGAGAATCCTTTGCGCGCATCTTCGAATGACGATAATCGTTGATGAAGAAAGTGTTTCACTCGTATAGTTCTCCTGTGCATCCGACACACACACCCACACACACACACATACACACATACATATACACTTAGGAAACTCGATTCGCGATTGATGAGCGGGAATTTATGTTAACTGTAATACGCATGCACGGAAAAGAATCTGTAAAGAGGAGAGACCTGCGTGGGGTGAATGTGTTTTTAATAACGATACCCGCGCGATACGAATTTTTTTCATCGAGCACTCGTCAGGCATCATCGTTTTCAGCGGCTGAAACGTGAAAAAAAGTGGGAAATGAAAGAAAGGAAAAAACGAGAAAAGGAAAGATAAGTGGAAGTAGAACCTGAGTCGTTTGAAACCCCGTGGTAAAACGGGGTCGTACGATTAATAATGAAAAGTCGAGGCAAACTTTGAAGAGAAAGATAGAGAGAGAGGGAGAGAGTGTGTGAGTGTTAGAGAGGCAAACTCGTGGAAATGAAGTGTGCCCCAGTTTTACGAGGCCTGAGTAGTCTTATTGTGATATTAATCTACCACTGTCTTTTCCGTAGATCTCTGATATTAAGAAGCAAATGATCGTTATAGTTAATGATTTTGTTTCATTATTCACTATTAATCATTGTTTTAATATTGTCTTAATAATTGGTCATCGCTCCCGCTATTATCACAAGATTATATATAATTACAATATTAACGAAGTTATCCAATGAATAATAACGTAAACAAGAGTTAACACTATTACTGATCATTATTATTATTAATATTATTACTATTATTATCATTATTATTATTATTATTACTATCGTAAGTACTGTACAGAGTTTAACTAAGCCTTCGAAATCCAACCATTTTCACAGCACGCATTCGCCGTTTCATCTTGTTTCCATAAAAACGATAGACGTATCTTGAAGTTCTTCGCTACATTGTTTTCCTAATTCTTCACTATAGTTATTATTATTATATATATGAGATTTCGCTACTCAAGGGATATTAGTCCTTTCTTTATTTACCGTCTCACGTTCTCCCTAAATATTATTGTACTGTCCAAATTTATACTGACACAAACTTCTTCTATAAATTAAGAGAAAATTACGATGGAAAAAAACGACTCTGCAATGTCGCGAGTGAACAAGAAAATTCTTTTTCCTTTTTTTAAAGCGTAAATGCGAAGGATTTGAAGGGATATCTTCTGTGCCCTGTAACATACGTTGCCTGAATCTACACACAGCTAGACACACACACACAAGTACATGTACGAAGGAAAACAAAAGTATCCGTTCGGTGTTCAGAAATCACAATGAAAGTTCGGAGCTACATACTTATACTCTTAGTTCTGATAAATATCGCTACCGTTATTCGTATACTTGTAGCTGCTCGTTATTAGCGGTCATCTAACACAATTCAACCACCTATTTTCTTTTTTATGCTTTGCCTGACCCCCGCGAGATATAATACACACACGTAAATATAGAATCGAATTCGCTTCTTGTATGGATATGAGCGCAAATTGCCGTTTCGAGAATTTCACTTGGCCTCGAGGGACTAAAAGCTAAAATGTTTTGGATGTTTAAAATCGTGTCCACAAATATTATAACGCGCATGCAAATGAAAAAAACAGAGAAAAGGAAAGGGAAGAAAGGATATTTACAGTGACAAAGACTGAGGCAAATAAACGCGTATTTTATAAACTGTTATTTAAAAGCATAATTGTCTTAATCACTCATAATCATAATAAAATACATTTTGCTCACACTTATCTTTATTATACTTTTTGTTAATCGAACGATCACAGCCAAAGACGCATTTTCTTCAACTATATTCCTTTTGTGTCCCGCAGAGAAGCGTTGACTTTTAGCGATTACGGCCACTGATTTCCAAACAGTTTTGCGCGTCTTTTTTTTCCTTTAGAACATGTTCGCTTGGACAGATATGATGCATTCTTGATTCGTTCAGATAACACCAGTTGACGTATCTAATTAAACGGGATCTTCTGTAAGCGTTCGTTTAATAAGCTTGGACTTATATTTCGCGTACGGCGTTAAGGAAAGACGAAACACGTTTTAAAAGGAACAAGCAAGAGTTATTATCGAAAATGTTAAGCATATTGAAATGTAGGATGAGGCATTGAAAAGATATGCGAATATTCTTGTGACTTTTTTATTTCAATTACGAATCATCGAAATTGTCAACATGTCACTGTTGATGTTATACAATAAAAAAGGAAAGAAACACAGGAACCAGATGATGATACAATTTATATTTTCAACTTTATTACAATTAAATTATGATTTATTCTAAATGTTAGAACGTAAATTCTACTTCCAGGAACGAAACGAAACGAATGAAGTTTTAGCATCTATTTTCGAAATCGATTTAAATTATATTCTGATACCTTTCAAATGCCTCATTTTATGAATATGTATCATCTCTAAAAACGAACCCGCATTATATATAAAACGATCAATGTGCAAAAAGCCGCGTTAATTACTTAATGGGTTCATTCTACAAAGAGGAAATATTTAGCGGGTTCGTGTATCGGTTTGAATGGGATTGACTGATGATCAGAGCGCGTAACGAACGGTTCTAAATTCACAGGCGTCAACGGCACGAGAGAAAGAGAGAGAGCTGTCCATGGAAGCACTTTGTTCGACTATAGTCAAAGGGGCGAATCCAACATTTAACGAGCGTAGTATTTAAGTCCAACATAATACAACCACACACATCCACAAACATACTCGGATTTATAGCGAAGAAGAAATATCAAATTGTGTATAATAATTAACATTGACGAAGCGCGCGTGTGTATCTGTATGCATGTGTGCCCGAAAGCGAGCGTGGTGGAAGAGTAAGGAAATAAAGAAACGAGAAAGAGAGAGGGAGAGAGAGAGGAGCTAACTTGTTACAGAGAGAATGCGCCTGGCGAGAATGCATTACATTACCGCATATACATATAACACATATACGATTTTACGTGTTAAGTAACCCACGCGGAAGTGAAAAAAAAACGAGTTAAATATAGGATATCCATTTAGAAAATAAATAGAGAAGACCGTTAAAATAAACGTAGCTCCAGTAACACGGAGTAGTATCCCTGCTACACTCTATTCTTCCCTTAGGGTACTGTTCGATCGTGTACAGCCGTTTTGATTAAATCGCTCGCAAGCGAATCTTCGATGCGCAAAGAATTTTCTTACTCGACAAAGTGTAATATATCGTTGAAGCCTTGTACGTCTTATAGCAATGATCTGATCAATCGTACGATATACTCGGCGAATTTATTGCTCATCGTGCGCGATGAACGTACGCGGCCGTTTAATGAATACAATTACGCGCTGTGACTGCCTCTATTCTGCACGCGAGAGTATATGTTCAATGTCCAAGTGTCGTAGATGTAAAAAAAAAAAAACCTTAAGTGCTTAAACTGAACAGTTGCCAGGCATTTAATCGGGGAAACGTGCCAACTGAAGGGAAACATTATATTCTAACTGCATCGATTTTTCTGTGAACGATTTGATCGAGGCGACAGGAATCGCATTTGGTGCGAGGATTTGAAAATACAAAAAGCACGGAAACGTTCGCCTTGGTGTAAGGGAACAGTGGTTTCTGTATTTCGAAGTGCTTTTTCGTTTTTACAAATCGGTTCGGCCTGATTGTACAGTCCTTGAGTTTTTAGTTGTGTTCACTACATTGTATACAGTGGGATCAAATTAAATGCGTTAGAATCGACTAATCTACATAAACTGACCGTTTCGCGTTCAGCACATACGCGCCAGTATGTAACCGCGTAAGTACGTGTGAGTGCATCACGTGAGACGATATATGCCTAACGTAAAGGAAGAAGAATATTGCGGTATACTTTCATTAGAAGTAAAATGGATTAAAACGAAAAATTAAAAAAAAAAAATTAAAAAAAATAACGTATAAAACAAAGAGGTGTTTGAGCTTGAATAAATCAATTGACGTATCTTCGAAAAATGAAATTTCTTATGTCGGATTCAGTTTGATTCAGAAAGGAATCATCGCTGTCTCGTAATTCAAGTTTCTCGGTTGGTAATTGCCGGAATAATGTGACCGTACACGGGGAAAGTCGCTTTCTAGTCGGAGACAGTGTTACAGAATAAAGGGGATGGTCTAAACAGGTCTTAATAGTAAATGAAAATAACAAAACATACAAGAAATGACTCTTTCAGGCTTTCAGCGTGGAATGCTCTTAGCGTATATTTGTTAGGACAGCGTGTAACTAATTATCGTGTTAACGATGTGACTAGATCTATCGAATTCAATTAGACAGTAACTGTGCACGTATGGTGAGATCGTTGCAAACGCTACGACGCGACCGTCCCTTTATTCCCCCTCCCCTATCGACATGCGATCAATCCGTAAGCTTAGATCGATCTATGAAAAATAATATCTTTGCGACGTTTCATTATTCTTACTTACCAGGGAAGGTCGCGAATCTCGGTTTTAATAAAACTTTGCCGGCTTGAAGAACCGTCCAAGATATTGGATACGTATTTTTGTTAATCTGCGGTAACGAAGGTTTAAGGGGTGAAACTACCCTCGACAGTTGAACTCCTAAAGGGCTATCTCAGAAACGATTTGAGGTAGAGAACAATTTTTTAAATAAATATTACATGGTTTTTAATGTTTCGAAAGGAAATACTAACAAAATTTGTCTATCTCAAACCATTTCCAAAATAACACTTTAGGCGTTCAACTTTGGAGGGTGGTATCGCCCTTCAAACTTGAGTTACCGCAGCTAAAAAAAACACGTATCTAATGTTTTGAACTGTTCCTCAATCCTGCAAAGTTTGATTAAAATCGGAGTCTGACCGTTCGCGACCTTTCCCTGTTGGGATATCCCGATAGGACAATCACATATGTTAGCTTTGTGTTCGCATTTGATGTCAAAATTCTTGTAGTCAAGCCTTTTATAGACGTTCCAGTAAAGAGTATTGTTAATCTTGACCGCCGAGTTCTGTGAGCTGTTACCGATTGAGAGACTGCAACGGAATTTGTAAATTCTTTTCGCATTGTACTCTTTTGTCATTGTCGAGTTCTCTCTATATGTGACTAGATTTCATGTGATTAATATAGATCGTATATTTCTCGAGATAAAAGCATGTACAAAATGTAATAATAAATATATCTTTGGTAACGACACAGATTTTCGCATGTACGACCGATATCGTATTTATTAATCGTGAATTTTTCTTTAGGAATGTATTAGCCCGTGTTGAGCTTCGCGACCGAAAGAAATTGATATAAGACAAAATCGGGAGGGGGAAAGTATATTCATTGGAAATAGGAGGAATATGAAAAGGAGCGAGAAGAGGAGCGGGAAAGCAAGAGAGCAGGAATTGATAAGGATGATTTGTAACTCGGTGTTGTACAGCAGGGAATGACCTTGTTATATCGTGTAATTGCGAGTTCGTCAATTTCTGCCCGACTTAATTATAGTGAATGAAAAAAAAAAAGAATTGCTAATAATAAATGATTATAATAATGACATTAGTATACATATGTAACGATACAATACTGAAGCATCATCATCTTTTGTATCATTTGTTCGTTTGTTTTTATCTTACTGCGTTTGTCTTTCATTATTAATGCAATACCAAGATGACTCGGTTTCGACACGGTATCTTGTGTGTAAATATATACTAATAAAAAATACAAACATATTTGCATTGCGGTTTCATTATCACCCCCTGTTCCCGTAAAGATTGCGGACAAAGTGGATATAGTTGGGATTATGGCAATTATTCAAATACACTCTGAACGATTGTTTAAATGGTTTATTTGATGTATTGGCATTAAATACATGATTTGTATAAGGGAAAAGAAAAAAAGTACGATGCTAAGTGCAATGATAAATATAAATCATTTACCTGTATTCAGATAATTATTGTTGTACATTGAAAGTCTTTATTCGTATCAAATTGAATACGATCCAAGAATTAATTTAAGGCAACATTATTTCCTGAATACAAATGGAACAATGTTCCTTTGAGTTTAATGTTACAAGAAAGGTAGAAGAGAATATGAAGCTTGTAGCGTTTCAGAGATTTCCAACAGATAGAAGGCACAGGATGCAATATTACATACATATACATGTATTATACTTAATATCGTTACATACACGATATAATTAACATTATTTAGCAACACGTAGCATTTTGATACCTCATCTGACATTGTGTTTTTCTAGGATATGTATTCTACAGACACAAACTTCTACTAAGGGATTAGTAAGTGCTTTAAATAGCTGTTGCAGATAATTGTATGCGCAAAAATAGACACAGATGTATATGTACGCCAATTTGCACTTGATTAATTGAAAACTTAAGGTAAACTTAAACTCCTTCCGTCCCAATGCTACCCTCGTCTTTCTCCTTTTTGTGTCTTTCGTTTTTCCTTCTTTTCTTCTCTCAACTGTTTTTGCTTCCCTCTGTGAGCCAAAAGTAAAAATAATGCAACAATAAAATATTCACCGCTCCTTCGTAGATACATAATTTATTTGAAACCTACCGATCTTCTTTGTCTTTTTCTTTCTTCTTTAGACTTTCTAATTTAGCCTTTTCCCTTTTCTCTCTTTCCTGTTGTACTATGGTAGCCGCATTCCTATTCTTCTCGATTTTGCAGTCACCTCCACTGGCACCATCTTCCTCTCCATCTCCTTCGCTGTCTTCTTCTTCAGTCATTTGACCGTATCGTGCCAGAATTGCTTCCCTGATTCGCCTTTCGTCCTCCGTGTAGCTTTTCTGTGTCGTAGTTGGAAGCGATTGCGACTCCAGCATTCTCGCCAAACGGACATCCACATCTTCCACTGGTTTTTTAGATGCAGTAATCTCAACATTAGGTTTAAATTGTACCCAAGCTTTGAAGATTTCTGTTACATGTATACTAACGTTATCATCCTAAAAATTCACAAGACAAATTATTTCAACCTATGAACAAAAAGTGTTATTCATAATATTAGTCGAATAAACGTTGCAAGATATCACGGTACTGTCAGGGTATTAAATTATACGACAAGTGTGACGATAACGTTTCAACGTGCATGCTATTAAACCGTAATGTAAAATATATCGAGTTCTAGGCGACACATGCATCATGTCGACAGGAATAATAATAATAGCTCCACTGTTATTTTTTACCGGCTGGTACACATCGACTACGAACAGCAAGCATATTCTAACCTCACAATCCGTGTGCTCCTCACCGTTATGCCCGTGAGTAAGCTTTCAAGGGCTTCGGTCTTCTCTTCCTCCGTTTCGAAACCCTCTAAAATTCCTTTGATGTAGGATCCAAACACATCTTCGTCGATATTTATAGCCTGTAATTTCTTGTCCAGCCAAATATCGAACAAAGTCAAGGTGTCCCCCATGTTCGGCTTTTTTCGACTTTCCGGGCTTTCCAGTTGGCACCACACGCGACTTGGTTCGGAAAGTTTCTAATTTCTAAGAATTATTTGTTAATATATGTGTCAAACATTTTTTACTTGGAAATGTATTTCTTGTGAAATACGATAATTGAATCCTCATTAAAGAATTAATTACTATAGCTTACTAATTTATGATTTTCATATAGCAAGTCATATAGTACGTGAATCATATTACCAAAGCCTTCGTATGATATTTTGGGATAACTTGAGCTTTAGTGTTCTAAATTTATGATTTCCATTATTTAATTGGTTTCAGAATTAATTAGAGTAGATAGGTAAGTACAAAATTGTATTGCAGATAAGGGACACGACATATGTTCTCGTCTCGCGCACTTGCTTCCCCAACTGCTTTTTTTTTGGCAATGTTCTGCTCCTTCGTCTATCTCTAAAACTTCCACCAATATGCAAAATTATATGCAAATCGTGCCTCGCGAAGAATGACAAAATTGCACAAAACTACTATTGAACTTATACGTTAACATGGTGTGCATTAACTATTGTATAGACGTGAGAAATCCGCTAATGATTTTGTACGAATTTCTGAAATGCCAACGCTCTACGCAAACATTCTAATAGAAACTGGCCCCAGTCGCCAGTTTCTTCTTTCACGCTATTGAATCCTTCGAATGTAGAAACAAATTCAATTATGTTGCGTTCTGCGGGACCGATTTTAATCAACGACGTCGCAAATTGAAGCTCTTGATTTAAGGAACAATCTCTTTCTAGTTTAGAATAGCTCCCGTGTATAGTTACTGTAGAATTCACAAACGAATATTTTAATTATAAAACCTGTAAAAAATGATAAAACGCAAGTTGCACTCATAACGCTCTAGTGATAATTCTTTAGTAAGATAATTCATACATATTTCGCTTTGATAGTCCCATTTCCTTATTCCTCAAGGAGCCTTCTTTTTTATAAATAAAATATTCATGCATATATTCTATTTCATAAATTAATAAATATCTGTAAACATATGTTTGAAACTGCGCAAGTAACTACCATACTACAGTGCCTGTTATTGTGTCACCATCTATACAGAACTCCTTGAAGCTACTCGTGCTTCTTACTTACCTTAAGTGTAAAATTGGTATAGGCCCGAGTAGTTTCATTCATTTCTGTATAGATGGCGATACTAATGAGCTTAAATAAAACAGACATATAGGTTTCGAGAAATTGCTTATAGATGGCAGAACATAAAGCCCACTTTATGTGTAGGTAAGGCAGCGATACGTGTGGTACGTAAATTTGTACGTAATGTCAAGCAGTGCTTTATAAACAACGGTACGATAAACGTAATAAAACGTGCCTATTTATGTCCTCATTTATAAAATTAAGGTAATAATGCTCGAAAATCGTTTCGTACGCTCATTTACATATCAATAAAGTGTTACCAAACACATGCACTAATATGTATAGTGACATTGGAAGTTCCATTGTTCTTTTCATTCTACAATAAACAAGCTCTTTAGCAAAGGTAAATACATTTGTGAATATTTCTACCTTTAAATAAATATCTCAGCTTGTAATAAATACATACTAATAGTAGCATTATCCTTTACTTTGGTATCGCCTGTAACAATTTGTCTCTTTCTTTCTAATATGTTTTTTGTGTGTGCAGATTACGCGGGCAAAGAGTAAGGAGCATTGACCGGCCTTCCCATGGTGCACAAAAGCAAGAAAGAAGAAAGAATAACTCTTGCCACATATTTTATTTATAGTAGATTGATTTATAAAGATAGTTTTTAAGTATTAGCGCATAAGATTAATTTAGAACAATTGTGTAATTAACTGTTATGTATATCTAGTATACATTTTATTTTATATTCTCTTTATTTAGTAGATCTTGTATAAACTTTAACATTACTGTTACTACAAGTCCTACTAAATGTCCTAAATATAAAATGCAAAATACAATAAATACTTGGGACTTTACATATGCACATGTTACACAATTGTTGTAATTTAAAGTACACTTCAGCAAATAAAGTACGTAAATTTTCCTATTAGTTTTATCTGTAAGATATATTGTAAATTAACTTGAAAGAATAGTTTATAAGTATTAGTTTGTAAATTTGGAGTACTGCATTCTTCTAACTTGTATCTTCATTAATTAATTTGAATAAATCTTGGATGAAATAATTCTACGCCTCTCTTTATTTTAACACCTTAACTATCCTTGAAAAGACCTAATTCCAATTCCTTAAACAAGTACTACCGTGCAGGAACTTTAAAAGCAAAGTTCACAAGTGGAGAACTTGTAAAAATAGACCTCACATTACTAAACATATTATGGATAAAGCGCTTTACCAAAACTCAACCAGGTTGCAAAGGAATGCCTAGCGAAAATGAAATAATGTTACAAATAACACCTCGCGAAAATGCAACAAAGTTGTAACCAACGCCTCGGGAAAATATAAGATAGTTGCAAAGAACGCCTAAAAAACTGCAACAAAGTTGGAAATAACTCCTCATAAATATGCAATTAAGTTGCAAACAAGACATCGCGAAAGCAAAGTTGCAAATCGAGCCCTAAGAAAATGTAACAAAGTTGCAAACAACGCCTCGCGAAATCGCAACAAAGTTGCAAAATTTTTGGCGCAATATTGTTGCAAAAGTTTCTCGGGAATTTTTGCAACTTTGTTGCGCTTTCGCGAGGCACTGTCTGCAACTTTGTTGCATTTTCTTAGGGCTCGATTTGCAACTTTGTTGCGTTTCCACGTCGCGCTGTTTGCAACTTTGTTGCTTTTTCGCGAGGCGTTGTTTCAACTTTGTTGTACCTTCTTAGAACTTATTTAGTAACTTTTGTGCGTTTACTTATGGCTCAGTTTGCAACTTTATTGCGTTTTCTTGGCGCTCAATTTGCAACTCGTTTGAGTTTTCTGCGGGCTTTAGGAATAGGAATTGGACGCTAATTATTAAAGAATTTATATGTCTTCAAAGTTGGTCTTCGTCTTCGTGCTGACAACTTTAATAACGAATAGGACAATTTTTACAAGTTCTCCGCTTGTGAACTTTGCAGTTAAAGTTCCTGCACGGTAGTACTTGTTTAAGGAATTGGAATTAGGTCTTTACAAGGATTGTTATGGCGTGAAAATAAAAAGAGCAGCAGCATTCCTTTCATCACAGATTTATTCAAATTAATTAACGAAGATACAAGTTACAAAGATGTTGCAATTTAAACTTACAATCTAATACTTATGAACTATTCCTTCATATCTATTTACAACACATTTTATAATTTATTACAAGCTGAGATATTTATTTAAAGAAAGAAATATTCACAAATGTATTTACCTTTTCTAAAGAGCTTGATTATTGTAGAATGAAATGAACAATGGAACACAATTGTATACACAAATTAAAGCTAGAAGCCCAAGCTGCAATCTCCAATAGGTGTATTCATGGATCTCGTCTATACTGTTACGCTATCGCGTTAGTAGGCCTTAATATCTAGTGACATCGAATCAACGATCGACGTTATAATTGCAACTATCGATAGTGATAATAACTTAGGAGCGCAATTCGAAACCGGATAGGGGCACGCGATAAATAAAGCCGTACATTATTCTAAGTGCAGATCCTAGAACACTTCACTTGGAAGTTTCTAAAGCTTCTTTATTACAGACCGTAAAAATACAGCTTAGTCTAACAAGTCACGTACAACCCTTGAAAAGTCGACCCCACGATATCCGGGGCTGGTCACCACATGGCCTACCCCGAAACAAAGGAACCCTTGAGAACCCCACCAGCTCTTCGACGCGCTCTCCCCGACCTTCCCGCGTTTTTCTCTAGTTTTCCCGCACTTTTCCCTTAACTCGCGCGCACCCTAGCTTGTCACACGGAAACGGAAGCGTTGCCACCTCCACATGCCCAGCCACATCAAGAACCCACCCCATTGGACAGGAAACAGCAAAAGGGAGGAGCAAGGAACCCGGGAAGAGGAACCAGAGGCGAAAAGGAAAGAAAAAACACCCTCACAGAGCAGAACTACTTTATCTCCAGTCACGAACAGAACTTCGTTAATTCTTGAACCACCAGTATCTCTTACGCTGAAAACCAGAATAAATAGTCGTTCTTTCTAAACTTTACAATTGTGTGTTTGATTCTTCCGCGCTTCTCCACAAGCAGAGCGGTCCAGCGCTCCACGGGCACCCGAATCCACGGAAATTCCCTATATCCCACCAATAGATACGCAACAATACCATTTCTCAGTACCATTTCTATGTCACCAACAACGTTACCGACAGTTTATAAAATAGCGCACGTGTTACATTTGTTGCGAGTCTATTGGTGGGATATAGGGAGTTTCCGTGGATTCTGGTGTCCGTGGAGCGCTGGACCGCTCTACTTGTAGAGAAGCGCGGAAGAATCAAACACAAAATTGTAAAGTTAAAAAGAACGACTGTTTATTCTGTAAATCAGCGTAGAAAGTACTGTTCGTAACAAGAGATGAAGAATTTCTAGTCTGCGAGGCGTTTTCTTCTTTCCTTTTTGCCTCTGGTTCCTCTTCCCGAGTTCCTCGCTCCTCCTTTTGACTTTTTCCAGTCCAATGGAGTTGGGTCTTGATGTGGCTGGCCATCTGGGAATTTGGTTTTCGCGTGACAAGTCAGGGTGCGCGTGAACTAAGAGAAAAGTGCGGGAAAACCAGAGGAAAACGCGCGAAAGTCGGGGAGTGCGCGTCGAAGAGCTGGTGGGGTTCTCAAGGGTTCCTTTGTTTCGGGGTAGGCGATGTGGTGACCAGCCACGGATATCGTGGGGTCGACTTTTCAAGGGTTGTACGTGACTTTTTAGACTTAGCTGTATTTTTACGGTCTGTAGTAAATAAGCTTTAAAAACTTCCAAGTGAAGTGTTCTAGGATCTGCACTATAAATAATGTACAGCTTTATTTATCGTGTGCCCCTATCCGGTTTCGAATTTCGCTCCTAAGTTATTATCACTATCGATAGTTATAATTATATCGTCGACCGTTGATTCGATGTCACTAGATATTAAGGCCTACTAACGTGGTAGCGTAACATATTATATAGTTAGTGATTATGTTACGATACATTTAGTTGTGAAGGCCGTAGGCTATGTTATTGGTAAAAAAATATTGTAATCAAATTGTATAATAATAATAATCTGGTGTATATATTTAGCCAATTAAAAAATTTTAATTCAAAACTAAGCTTTTTAGTATTAAAATTTTGCTTTTAAGATGGCAGAAAATGGTGCTATTCCTAAAGTTAAGACCAAACGGTATACCGTATACAATATTTTGTCATCAAGCATTGTTTACCAAATTCCACACAAGTTTTTAATATTTTGTTATTCTCATTTCAGTAGCGATAAAACTAATCGAAGATTATCTTGCATAGACTGGGATGAATATTTTATGGCTGTTGCTTTTTTAACTGCAAAACGGAGTAAAGATCCGTCTACACAAGTGGGTGCATGTATTGTAAACGATGAAAAAAGAATTGTAGGTACTGGATATAACGGGATGCCTGTGGGATGTAGTGATGATGAATTTCCATGGAATAAGTTTTCTTCAAATCCTCTGGAAACAAAGTATCTTTATGGTAAGCTACCAAAATTTATTTCCTTGAGAGAAATAAATAAGGCTTACAAATAATCACTTTTAGTGTGCCATGCAGAAATTAATGCCATTCTGAATAAGAACTCTAGCGATGTAAAAAATTGTACTATGTACGTAGCTCTATTCCCATGTAATGAATGTGCTAAAGTAATAATACAATCGGGGATACGGACGATAGTATATATGTCCGATAAACACGCGCATAAAATTGAAACCATAGCTGCGAAGAAAATGTTTGATGCAGTGGGCGTTAAATATAGGTATACCAACAATTCTGATTGTACACATTTATTTTGTTTAAACTTGTATAAATATCGGAATGTATGATAAGAGGCAGCAACTGTGTATTGGTACTGTTTAACATAATCCGTGTCCTTATAGCTATGGATTTGTTCAATTTAAAATTGCCTTGTCCTTGCCATGACATTTAATAGCTATATGTTTTTGTGCATGTACATCCAATCTATTCTGGCAATGAATTTGTGTATAATATTGCACTTGCAATATTTACATTAAATTTCATAACATTCCTAACATATTCCTAACTCTTTAGGCAATACGTTCCAGAAGATAGAAAATTAGTAATTGACTTCAGTGCAATAATTTGGAATGATATGACGCAGCTACCCCCGACTCCAAAGAAAAATGATGTTTGATTATATTCTTGACGTAACATATTAAGTAATGGTAATGTTTATAGTAAAGAGTTCCCTTGTATGTATATGCATTCATGATTTATTTCATTTCTCTTATGACATTTTGCAGGTTTAAATTTGTAAGTAATATCAATTGTTCGGTAACATAAAGGTGGCTTATGGTTTTGTTGGATATCTGTTTATTCAGAGGGTTCGTTATTATTATTCTTATTATTTACACGTAAACTTGAGTTAGGTAGTGATGGAAAGAAACTATACCCTTTTTGTATTTGAAATTTTTACATATCTGATTATTTTTAGCTTTAACATTAACCGCATAAAGTTATGGAAAATAAATAAAACAATGTACAGAAAGCGAAAGAATTTAGCAGTAATACAAAGGTACTATGCAGTATTAGGGTTATATTGTCTGCAAATGTATTGCAAACTGTTTGCTGTACAAATGTAAACAGTGATACGATAAAGTATGGCATGATAGAAATATGTAACAAGTATTTATCTTTTTTTTTGTTTCTAAACGACTGAAGGAAGGGCGATCGTTCATACGTGATATAATATGTTCATGTTGACGCGTTATTATTATAACACCAAAGAGAAATTAGAACGTAGAATTTAGATATATATGATAATGATAATACGTTTATGTACATACTATACATATTCCAGTTCTTGTCTTTAAAATATTACTTCGCTTACGTTCGTAATCACAACTACAATGGGGGGAAAGTTACATAAAGAATCTAAAATTACACGCAATCGTTGAATTCATCATATAGAAAATAATTTAACGCTTGTGCAGGTGCATGAACGATGGTATCACATTTCTATGTAGATGTGTAAAGTAGATTAATTTTAATTATTTTTGGCTAATGCGTGAAAAAAATTATTTCGTAAACGGCGATTGCAAAATGTATAATAATGATTTCATCGCAATAATTAAGGCAATAAATAATCGCAATTTTGACACGCTATACAGGATCAATTCGTTTCATTAAAACCCCTTTGAATTTGAACAATAAATTACCTTAAACGTTAATCGTATACATTAAAAAACTCTGCACAAGATCTATATGATGAATTCATTTACACGAGGAGATGGAAGAGGATCCGGGCTGAGGTACCCATGCTTATCATTTGCTCATGTGATCGAATCAAGGACTCAAAGGCAAATCTGAACTGAACCTTTTAAATATTGTTATGTATCATCGTTGATCAACATTGTTTATTTCTCAAAAATTTGATAATTAGTTATGAGCGAAATAGAAACTGTTATATTGAGATAACAACCTCCGATAAAGATTGGAGCAACTAATATATATTATTTTTCGAAATGTAATAATTATGTAGCAGTTCAAGCGTATTATAGACAATGTATCGAACAGAAAAGCAAAAATTAGAAAGATAGCAACACTTCGGTAGATGCATGGTTTAAATTGGTCGAATCGTTATAATTGGGTGCTCTGTCGTATTTTGATTTTTCTTTTAACTAATGTCAATTACAAGACGAAAAATTTCATATACCGATGGACTAGTATGGATCGTATTTTATTTGCGCCGTACAATAGTTAAATAACTAACAGTAAAGTGATCGCGTAGAACATCTACATTATCGCTTATGTTACGATATTATTTGCGTAGCCCTGAGAAACATTCCATGCATGTACAGAAGGTGTTTGTCTAAATAATATTTATATTTACTATTATTTGATAGAATACTATTCCATCGATTAATCTTGTATGTATGTACGTAATAGAATTTCTCCCGGTATGCTTTATAAGCGGATCGAAACTTTTAAATATACATTACCATGAATACCACTTGATGCAAGTATCTTATTTTTATGATTACCATTAAGTTGACTTTGAGTGAGCTTTTAGCACTGGCGTAATATCAACTAGTCGCAAAATTATATTCTATGACTTAAATAAGAGAAGAAATGTACGTAATATATATATATTGTTAAAGTAGTAGCTGAAGTATGTACAAACATTATCACTAGTTTGTAGTATCCGCATCTTGTTGAAATTTTTATTCTGTCTTTGAGGAAATTCACAATTCCTATATATGTATTAGTATTTCCAAGAAAATAAACGAGGTAATCATAACATCGTTCGATTTATACCGGGTACATTTAAATATTATCTTTTATTAAAATTTCTGTAATCCAATGACATACAGATGCTTGATATTTATTTATTTTTCGTTTCTTTGCTTTCGTTAATCAACACTTACTGTTTTCGATTTATCATATACTTTGGTAATCTGCGTACACAATACGCACTTTTATTGTTCCTATAGTAACTTTCACAGAGACTTTCGCTAATGGACACTACTTCCGTATTGACTGCTCACTTGATGGAATATCAGGGCTCCAATCCAAACCTAGATCATTACCCTGCCATTAAACACAGGAATAAAATTGTGTTTCTACAAGGAAAACATTAGATCGTGTTCCGTTCACTTTGACGAGTTTCAACTATTTGTTTTTTTTTGTTTCTTTTCTTTTTTCCGCAAAATGAAGCGACGAACATGCGCGGTACAATAATCGGTGCTCGATGATCGTCTACTTTCCAAACTCTACACAGTAGAGTGTTTATGTAAACATTCGCTGAAAATAGTACACCTTAACATCAAGTAGAAATATTCATAGAGCGCGCATACGAATGTATACAAGTCTTGTTATTTTGTACCGATGTGTTAGTTTACGCACGTCATATATTTTACACACTGTACTCAAACCCTATCCCCTACAAATTGCCCCCCCCCCCCCAATGTTCATCTCCGTGTGCCCCCGCGACCCTCCCCCAAATCCCACCAGTGCACTAAAAACATTCTCACACATTTGTCGATCCTCCCTTTTAGCGTGGCCGCACTACCGCCAAATGCGATGCAATTAATTCGTTCTGTTCCAATTGTTAATTAATATTTATCTAAAGCCATCCTCTTTTCTTCGTTCACCTAAAATTCGGGACCGCGTCGGAGGCGCTCAGCTTTGCGCCCCGTCAGGCTATAATTTATTATTAAAGATTGTTTATCCAGCACTGTTCACACTACATGTAACCCCCTTCAAGGAACAGTTCGTGCGTAGTACACGTTTTAATAATTAGCAATATTAAACCCGCCAATTTCGCTTTCTCTTTCACTATATATGTTCATCATTGTCGTTCGAATTACAATTAAACGTTACTTTCCTTCCTTTTCTTATCGTTTCTTTTCTCTTTTCATTGTTGTCCTCTATATTCCCTTCAACGTAGATCGGAACGTAGGTCTCAGCACGCTTCTCCTACACCACCATTGCCTCGTCGTCTAACTACGTGATAATTCTGTGACGCTGGACAGCGCGTGCCTGGATCAGTTCTTGAAATTCTCTCTCTCCTGAAGGTTGTTTATCGTCACCGTTACTTTCATCTCGGGAGGTCGAAAAGCGGTCGCATAGGGGAATAAAAAATGACATTTGGCCATGTAGTCTATGGTCGTGGAATCGCAATGGCCAAAGTCGCCGTTCCACAACGAGTCCAACACCTTTGTGCAATTTTGTAGTGTCACACCTTCGGGTGTTTCGACGTTCGTAGCAAGGGAGAGAGCTTTCATTTGAGCGGATGGATCCAGGAGGTACAACATCTTTGCACCCTGGAGCAGATGGGGCAGTGAGTGTTGATTCGCCTTCAAGAATTCTGTGTTCAGTTGAGTGGGTGTCGAAGCGGTGTAGATCTGCGAGGTTTGCCGGTTCACCACTTCGGCTACAGCACCTTCCAAAGATGAGCGACCGATGTGCAGCATGAAGCGTACCAGACATGTGTGAAGGTCTGGATTATTAGGGTCCAGACCGTGAGCACGTTTTATGGACTTCAACATGAGCAGCGTGCGACCTGCGAGAGATAAGAGATTCTTCAAAATTCTGCAATTTGTTCAGCGGAATTTTTCGCCCAAAGTTTCATATACTCTCTATGTGTTTTATATTAAACGCAATTGTATTCAATTAAATTGCACTATATGATAAAGCACAACATTAAGGAAATAGCCATAGAATTTATATTATGTACTTCGTTCACAAGACAAGAGACTAAAAATCATAAGGGCCAATACAATTTCACCAATACTACTGTACTACTTCAAGCAGTGGACATCCTGCTCGGCTTAATTGAAAGTTACGATTTTGTTCATTGCACAAATAAAATGTACGACACCGTTCGTATCGATAGTACTTAAGTTAATTGATACTGCATGAATGGCCAATGAATTTAAAACACTAAATTCTACTCACCTTTGCGAATGTAAATTTCAAATGCCATGAGGTGGGTCTCTATTCTGTCCGAAGCCAGCTCTTGCAACGGTTGTAAGAATTTGATTGCCTGTTCCAGGGGGTCTTCGACCTAGGGGCCATCAAGCAGCTCGTATCGATTCCGTATTACACCGAGAATAATTAACTCGCAGAATTTACACGTCTACCTACCCTTTCCAATTTCTCTGGTATAAGTTCATCTAGCGTGGGCTGCTCTAAATCGGGGTCTGCCTGTTGCCGCGACTTATTGTGCTGCTCCCTCTTTTCTTGAGCCTGGGCAGCTTGTTGTCGTTTAAGCTCAGCCTTTCTGCGCTGTTTCCTCTGTTTGTTTCTCAACTTCTTCAATTCTGACGGCGCCAGATTTTCTGTAACATGAAAAGGAAATAAATTGTTAAACAACTTTTACCACGATAAAACGAAACGGTTGCACGTCAAATTTCATTTAGTTAACGAAATTAATAAAACGGCAAATAGCGGCAGGTACCAACTATCAACGAGTCTGCGAGAACCACGTAAGATCGAAAAAGTGTGCTTCATTATAGCACGACATATTGCAGTTAATTTTAAGAATTAATCGACGAACATGAAATTCTAAAAGCGTAAAGTTTGAAAAAATTTAACGAATACCTGCAAAAGAAAGTATGTGCATACAAAACGGTCAAAAATTGTATTATATCATTACGAATTCGCAACCCCATTAATCCTATCATCGAACATTCAGAAAATATAACAATTTCAATTCTTCGTGCAATGCCGAACAAAATCAAATCCTCCGCTCTTTACTTAATTCCATCCACCTAGCCTGGCACGCTCAGAACTACCATCTGACCCGTTTACTAAACGCTCACACTTGACTTCATAAAATTACCAGCAACGACAGAAATCCTGGGCTGTCCTGAATTGTCAAGCCGCGTAATATCATCGTAATTGCGGTAACGTTAAACACGAGAATGGCAGAGCTGTCCCTGTCGCAGTTTCGACACGCACACCACTTTTACCGGGGCGCTGCGTTGACCAAGGTCAGACGTACCATGCTACCG
Source organism: Nomada fucata (assembly GCA_948146005.1). Classification (NCBI taxonomy): domain Eukaryota; kingdom Metazoa; phylum Arthropoda; class Insecta; order Hymenoptera; family Apidae; genus Nomada; species Nomada fucata. Next base: position 5,682,397 of record OX411275.1, on the reverse strand, counting down.
GTGGCAAAAGCAATTCCGCAGGTTTCGCAAAGCATTTTCTAACTTTTCCTCGCCTCTGGCCGTGGTCAGACCTACTGCCAGCTGTTTGTAGGTCTGGCATGCGTGCACGTGTCACGCGTGCTCCGTGGTCACGTGCAACCAAGCCGGCTTTACCCGTGAGAGACGGTGACCGGAGGAAAAGGTGAAACCTGTCCGTATCGCGATCGTGATCGAACCTAATTGCATGGATTTGTAGTTCTACTCTCAGGTTTGTTGGAGATAAATGGGTCGCAGTTGGCTTGGTTCAAAATTTTGCTTAAAACAACTCTTGAATTTGTGTGAAGCATATGAAAAGATGATAAATGGTGCCCAGGTACTTTGTTTCTGCGATAGAGAAGATTCTTTTGTTATTTAAAACTGAGAACTGTATTTAGCATTCGTGAGACGGACGTGTGTTGAGGACGAGTAGACGAGGATCGGTTCGCTTGAACCTCTGCACGACAATTTTACTTTCACCCTTGAAAAGAAGTGAAATAGTTCATTACAAAAGAACGAACTATGAACATGAATTCAGAATGCACGACGTGACGTGGTACACAGAACACATCTATTGCAATAAAATCGTAGAGCTGCAATGAACTGTGGCAAATTCTTTAAAAAAGAATTAAACGAGGATTGGGATTATATACATGTCGAATATGTAACGTCGCAGCTACAAGGGTTGCGCGTAGGGGGTTAATTTCTTGCGTACTGCGACACTTTTAGATTCTGGTTCAAGTTTGCATAGCCTTGTGCAGAGTGACGTAGATATGCATTGGATCGTTAAATATTCGACGTAAAACGTCACAAGAATGCGTTTCAACATTGCAATCGCCAACGAAATCAACACTTCGGGCAACGAGTTTCTGACGGAAGCTTTTCTTTTTTCTAATTAGATGAAAATTTGCAACACGTCCCGACGTCGATCACCCGTTGATTTATAATTAAACGTGGAAAGTGGCTTGTTCAAGATAGCCGAAAAGGTCTGAGTTTATTGCGCTAATTCCTCCGCACTTAACTTGCTCAGTGGGCATTAACGTTTTAATTACCGTTCTATTAATGCAGTTTTATAACACGAAAATCACGAGCGCTTTCCACTTACGTAAGGAACGGCCAATTCTTTATTAGAACACGGTAAAGAGGGATGCACTAAAGTTGCATGCTTCGTAAATTCGTGAATATCTTAGATATACTGGACTCGCTTTATTCCTTGGCCGATTTCCCTTTTTTTTTATTTTCTTGCACTTAATTAATAAGCGATACCGCCTACAATGTTGCATGAATACCGTTAGTATTATTGCAACAATGACGAAAGAAGTTTGGGTGCATCATCAGAAACGGTGAGTAAATTTAGGGTTGAGTTGCGTGATAAAATAAGAATACTATCTACACGACTTGTTGCGTAATTATTCTTGGAGGAACGCGGTGTTACGCTTCCATCGTAGCTGCCGTTCATTAAGTACTCGCCGACATGCGAATGTCGTAGGACAATTTGGAGGCAGAGTTGAATAATTGAAAAATATGTAATTACGCTATATCTGGATGAATGGTGTTGGATTTGATCAGGATCATAATTTTATTGATTTCTTTTTATATATAATTACCCTAGGTACTGAACTAGTAATAAACATTTGAAAAATCTTAAACAAATGTCTGCATTATGTCTTTCATTACACAAGAACTTGTCCACAATTTATACTTCCAATTTGTGAATGCATATTTACCAACAGCATACTTTATTTTTTGCGAAAATTCTGGCCGAATAATATTCTGAACAGCCTGCCTCTTTGAACGCTATAATAATCCATTTATCCAAATCGACCAACCCAGTGGCCTTTCTAACGTTCCACTGCTCCCCCCAATTAACCTTTTAAAACTGCAAACCCATATATGGATTGCGACAAATCGCTTGTATTTGATACCAGGGTGGACTAGAACCATGCATATAATGAGATCCAAATGTTTCCAGTCTGACAATTTGAAGGGCTAGTGACGACGTTCTACTACGACGTTATTAAAATGTATACCCCGTTATCGACGCAAGGGTTACATTAATAGTTACCTACTTTACTTATATCGATAAGATAAGAATTTTCTTGCTTCAACAGTCTGAACGATTTGAACCGCCAGGTCGTCAGGTAGCACTACTCCGCGAACGACTGTCGTTCGTAAGAGATTAATTAGCAACGAAGTTAGCAAGCTGAAGTATCGTCAATTAGTGGCCCCTACGCGGCCAGAAGTCGAAGGATTTTTCATCCTTGACAAAAGGTGGACCTCGCTGTCACCTATTACGAGCGTGTCGAGGAATGTGGAGCAACAGGCGGCACCAACACGGAACAATTATTATGCAAATCGCATCCCCTCGCGATCGATCATTAGACTCGCGGGTCCGGCGTCAATTCACCACCAGAAAATCGATTCTACTTGCCATTTCCTCTTGCAGGGCAACGCCTCGAAAATTCGATCGTACATCGACGAGCCTTCCTAGCCTTGCAAAAGCTGAGGAACGCTGCACCGATCTCGCATTCCGATGCAAACGGTATCTGCCCTCGTGGTTCACCGATCGATGATTTAGATTTAGATCGCGTTCGACGAATTTCACACGATTCTGGCGATGGTAGAAAGTGGTTCGAATGTAAAGTTCGGCGATTTCGTGGTGGGTTCCAACTGTTTCAATGTGCGGGTCCGTCACGCCCTTTTACTCGTCCGATAGGTACATTTACACATGTGGGGTATTGTTGGTTGCGATGTATTATGGAATGGAATCGGTCGTGAAACTGTTTCGTTCGAACGTTGGAAGGTGCTCCACATGTAATCGTGTTCTAATTCGGAGACACGCGTTCTTTTTCACTGTTTCGTAACGGTGGTATTGGACTTAAATATGTTCCGAATGAACAAACCGGCAGGAATTCGACTGACATGAAACGCGTACTTACGTATATTCTGTTTCTTATTCTTCTTCTAATGAAGTTATACGAATGAAGACGTTCGAATGAATGGTTATAGAGACTATAGTAGGTTTCAGTGAAAGCACAATTGAGAGCGAGAAGTCAATTTGGTGCTTAAGGAAACGCATTAACTAGACAGGTTCTTTCTTTTTAAATCACTTCTCGTTTCACTGACGATACTGGATATATAAATCTTTCTTACGTGTCGTTCAATTCGATATTTCAATAGGATAAATCGATTAACGAACGAATTACCCAGTCCGTTTATATATCATTATCAGAAGAGAGTGTTCACTTAAATTATAATTGGAATTGCTTCGATCTAATGAGACCTCGTAAAGAAATCATAAACGTGACTCCTCCAACCTACATCTACGTTTGTACATACTTATAGGCGCGTAGATTCACATTTTGGCTCGTTACTTTACATACTCCCAGACTAAACGTCGAGTCGAACATTAATCACGCTCATCTACAGCAAGATATTCGCATATTTTTACACGAATGCCGAGTGTGTACCGTCAGCGTTAGCAAATTCCAGGAAGGAACCAAGATAGCGAGTCTGAAGATGTCTCGTGGGCGTAGATTTGCAACAGAGTGGCTGCTTAAATCGAAATAGCAGCTGCTTCTCCGCGGGCACGAGTATAAACATGAAAGCGTCATTTGAACATTTTTATTCGCCGTCCGTTTTTGTTCTGCCGTCTAATGACGGCACGATTTGAGCGGGACACGGGGCTTTTTAACATCCACCGACCTTGACGCCCCCATCATTTTCACAGATTGGTGTTTCTTACCTAATCGCAATTATTTCGCACGGCGAATCTGGATCCACTGCACGTGTCAGGTGCGTTTTATGCAAACCTCGCTCGGGACGTCTTGTTTGAAAAATACCGACGGTGACGAAAGAGTGACGTTCAATGTTGAATGTATGCGCCATTATATGCGCCATGTCTGGATTGATCGGTGACCTATTTCTCACCGGCTCAGATCGAGGTGCCTTTATTAATATGATCAGATTTAGAATTGGATGTTAACCAGGGAAGACGAGTTTTATATTCTTGATGTGACACTTTTTCTTTTACAGGGATCTCTCCTATTTCGGACTCGCTGTTGTATTTGTATTGAAACGTGCATTATTGGATTAATGTCTCCAGTTTAGAGAAATTTTAACTGGTCTCATGAAATTGAAACATTTTTGAAAGAGACTCCATCAAAATGTAAAGGCAGTGAACATAAATGTTGAGTTTAATTAATTTTTAGATGCGAATGCAGTGAAGGCGTCCCGACTAATTTCTATAATATATATATATATATATATATATATATATATATATATATAATATATATAATATAATTTCTTATTCGGATGATTTCTAAAGCGACAGTGACAATTATTTGCAATTACATAATGTAATATATCAAGTTCTCGAATCTTGAGAAGTTGTCATCAATCAGCACAGCGTTCTTATCGAGATTGCAATTAAACATTTTTAAATATGAAAGACCAAGGACTAATTAATATTCACATAATTGGTAAACCATTATATAATATCTTTCTTTGAAAATGTCAACACAACTAGTTTGCACAAGCAACTTGAATACCTTAAAAGTTAACAAAGAGATTAAAATTAATGATATATTTAATATTATATTTTGTCCAAATAGGTAGAATTTTCTGATTTGTATTATTACTAATAATGTACGCAATTAATGAGAAAACAAAACAAGTAAAAAAAGTCGATATCGCGGCTCTCTTTGAAGAAATATCTGTTGGTGCCAATAAATTACAAACGTTAGAAAGGAATAATAGTTGTCAAGCTACCATTACTTCTCGCATCCTATGCATGAGGACAGACTACGAGACAACGAGGTAATAAATATTTAATTTTTCGTCGCGAAAAGATTCTGCTTTCATTCATTTGCTCGCGCCCTTGCACGTGTATAATCGCTACATGATGTAACGGAGTTTTCCTTCACTTCGTAAACGTGAAAGTCGAACAAGGAAATAGGTAATCTATTACTTAATAATCGATGGAGGCATGGTACTGATTTATTTCGAAACCTGGTTTCGTATAATCTAATTTAATACACTTTTATTGGTGTGTTAATCAGGGCTGCACTTATGAAAACTTACAGGGAGAAGGCAAATAGTCGAAGTAAATTATTAAGGGGAAGTAAGTTCAGTATACTCTCCTTTGGAGATGAATAGTACAGCAATAAAAAGTTCAATGTATAGAAGAGGAAATATATATAATTAAATTCAAGTATATCTGAAGCACAATTAAATAAATAATTGCATTATTGGACATGAGTTAATGTTATTAGTATCAGCCGTGAGTTGATGAGAAAAGTACAGTTATACCGAAGAAAGACAGCAACACTTATTACAATGATTATAACAGCAGTATCTTATAGCAAAATATAAATTCTGCATCCTATATTGAACAAAATGTGCATTTCATCAATTACTTCGATAACTTGGAATTTATCATGGTAACAAGTTATGTAACAAGTACTTCGCTCCGTAAATCAATGGTTAATAAGTGTAGCTTTTCTTTCCAATGTTTATAACACTCGTGGAAGAAATGCCAGAGATTTCGATTGACTATGAAGCACTGAGTATTAAAAGTATGATGTAAGTTCTCATTAAAAATGACAAGCAACGTTGAGTTAATATTTCCGTGGTAACTGAAACTGTAATCAACTTTTTTGACGCAAAAACCAAATGTCGACAATGATTTCATATCTTTTTAATATTATCAGGTTCAACATCACAGATCCACTGATACGAGGCATTGCAGGTTACGGGACGATAGCGGATTATCGGGTATATAAAACTGAAAGTCGAGAAAGGTGGAAAATGAAACATCAACGACAATGTTTATTACAATTACACAACTACGTTACGCAATTATGTGTAGGTACTTGCAAGAATGACGAGACAATATCGATTACGCAAAAAGCTAGGCTTTTGAAAAAAATGATGAATAGTAACATAGCTATGAAATTCTTAGAGATAGAAAAATGTTGATTCTATCTCACTATCTGTACACTTGCAAGGCGGAAAATCTGTACAATTGCCTCGTGCGTTTTTAAACCTGAATAAAGTGACAACAAAAGAGAATAGACGAAATATAAAATATTTCAAACTGCAAGGAGACACGCGGAGAACAATTATTTGAATTTAGCGGTAACAGTTTGTTCACAAGGATTTTAAACAAATACCAAGTATGACAAATTAATAAATTGGTTTACTATTAAAGGAATAGATCAAACTGATCGGTGATCGCAGTGTAGTTCGAGGAATTACACAATGCTGTACTAGATACAATGGCCATAGACATTTTCATATGCTTTCAATGAAACATGCATACATAGTGCATGCATACCAGGAAATGTAGTGACCACACTATGTGACGAAACATTGATTGACGTTTAATGACAATGAAGAAATTGCTCATTGTACAAATGTGTGACGAAAATAAAAGACGAAGCGATTAGAAGCAAAACAAAAATGGGCAACATTGTTCTACGATTTAATTATTCTAAATAACCAGTCGCACAGCATTCGTACTTTGAAAATTACAAAGTTCTTCGAACGACTGTAACATTGGACCAAGACCAACATTCGCAATCATCTATGCAAACTTCCAATGATGCACAATACATAGAATCGTAATATCAGGAACGTTCTGTGCATTCGTGAATAATAAGCAAAATGACGGAATGCAAAGTCTTACATCCAATGAATAAAACCCTGATATTCTTTTATTCAATATTGATCTGTCAGAATAACAGCGAAAAAAGACACGGCAGAAAATTGATTCATATATAATTCCAACCGCAAAAAAAAAAAAACAGTAATTGACAACTGGACATACAAACATAAATATATACAGCAACACATTATAAATAATTAAAATATTCGCCGCTTGGATCGTATGGCATGAGTGACACATAAAGAACCTATCAATCACACTGTTCCACGTGTAAACATACAAAAACAATCGATCACTCAGAATCGTAAGAGAAAGATACAGTAAAGAAGTCTGAAGAGAAAATTCAAGTAGCAATACCCTCGTAGAATTTCACAATTTTACCCAGAAAACGTTAAGCTACAAAACCAATAAAGGGAAAGCAGCCTACGATCGATGACCAAAGAAAAATTTTCCAATTTCCATAACGCGATCATACGAACACCAACCATCGACGTATCAGTCCACTTTCCACGGCGCACGATACTCGGAAACGCAACGACAACAGGCATTAATAGACGATGCAGGAACTGTTGATTACACGTAATGCGTTTCACAATTACGAAGAACGCCACGAGCAACGATAATGCGCCGGCATTCGAAATAACAGTAATCAGTAAGAAAAGACCGCGTCTCTATGATCGTTCCTGCGACGCGTGCCGCCCTCGTTGTCTGTTCTATTTCGTAATCTCTATTAGTAAATTCAATGTTTTTTCTTCGTTGAACAATGATGAGTTACGATGGAGTTATTTGTATCGTCCGTTTGTAAGAAATCACGGCACTCGTAACGCCAACGTAACTTCTCATATATTACGTTCTTCTGACGGTATTATGGCGACGGTTGATGTCGTCAGCCTCTGTATTCGTTACCATTACATTTTTTTATCCGCTGTATTTCTTCTGTAATCATTTTATTTTATGTTTGCACGCAACGAAGGAAATGGGACGCGAATAATGTATTAGATACTGAAAATGAATATTGAAGCGTGCGAGTAAATATGCACGTGGCGATATTATTGGATTTGGAAAACTTATGTTCAGGCTCGATTTTGTAAACACACATTTCGATACTATATTCATTTGTGGCGCTTAGAATGCGTGCGTAATTGTTGGCGCCGGCTCAACAGTCGTAAGATTGACTTGAGTAATTGTTTACACGGAGGTGTTTGCCAAAGAGACTCGACGTTCCTCGTTGAATAATTTTCCGTTCTAACCGTGACGTTGACAGAGATTTTTTTTATAGAAGAGTTCGGCCCCTCTTGATATCAAGAGGTAAATACTAAAAAAAACCGATGGAAAACGATTCTGCCAGTTCTAACAATATAAATCATTTTCATTTATGAAAAAGGTAATACTGGCGAAACGTAAGAATTTCAGTGTGTCCAAGTACAGATTGAAATAAACACAAGCGGAGAAAAGAAATCGAGGCATAAATCACTTTCGAAACGAGAGAAGTTAATCTAAATCTAATAAAAATGAGTGTCCGTATCCTATTTCTCCAGTTATGGAATGAACAGATCAGAATTCCGAATACCTACCTGTAATATTTGCAAATATTTCTCTCAAAGGAATGCAAAAATTTTAAAGAAAAACCGCACCACGTGGAATCGATTACAATTCCAATTAAAGTTATTCAATGTCGCGTCTTTATTGAGTTGTCTGAGAAACGGGATGCCTTTTAAATCGTACACGGCCGTGAGTAATTGCGGTGTCAGTATTTATACGGCTGTTTATTATGTAAGCGACAACACCACACTCTTGGTATTCGTGTATCAGGTTGTCCGTGATGGTGGATATTTATGAGTTACCATATATATATATATATTCGATCGAGTCTGGATGAATTATCCGAGGATCAGAAGATTTTCAAGTGCTTAACGATGGGTGGCCCTATTCAATCCAGTTGACTACATTCTTATGTCACTACATTCGGGTAGATGTTGGATCCGTTATCGTTTCATTATGCTTCAAGCTTTTATTTGAGCTGCTTAAGAAGTTGATTGACACTAATAGTTGTTCGACTAGTCACGATACTTGTAGGAGAAAAAGAATAGTGGCAAATGATTGTCAGGACAAATGAAGAGAAACAGAAATTTTTGTTCTACTCTACATATATGTATAAATCTAAAACAGTAGTGCACAAATTTGTTCGTACTCTACGATAATTTTGGAATGCAAAGTTTCGGAAGGAATAATTTAGAAACGTAAATTAATCTGTAAATTTGACAATCCCGTTTTACTACTTTTCTAATAATTATTCGTATGTAAGTGATTAATTTTTAAACCTGGCAATTATTAAAAAATAAGTGCATATATCATATATTATGGCACATATCAAAATAGTAATAATCCGTATCTGCGTTGAAAACTACTCAATCCTTTCAATTATTGTGACTCAGCAACTTTCGCGAATTTTTATAGGAATTTCTCAAATCACGTCCATCTACTGATTCACTAACGCCAAACCAATTACGAAAGTAAAAAAATATCCTTAGTAATAACGTTAAGTGCGAAATAGGCAATCGAATAGTATAATTCATGGAAGCGTGATGACAGTCATAATGGCGTTCGAAGATTTACCTTTGATCCATTGCGCTAATGTAATTTTAAAAGGGTTTCTGACACCTTCTCATACTTGAAAGGAAGCACAATTATGAATATTCAATATCATTTATTTGCTAGGTTAAATCCTTCACTTCCTACATTGGCAGCCAATTTTCTTATTACATACTTCCCTCTTTTACCTTTAGTAATAATACAAATTAAGTTAACAACAATTTTACATTGAACGTAAGAAAAAAGAGACTAACCCTCAAGGTGATAAAAAATAAGGATGTAATATTCGATTTTCAAATATCAATTTCGTATATTAATTAACTACACCAAATTAATAAACTTTTCTGTGACAAATTCCTCTAAAAATACCTTCGTTCCTCAAACTGGAATCACCAATAGATGTGTATCACGAAACATGTTAACAACTCATCCCTCAGGATTCCCAAATTTCCGAAACCGATATCAAAATGCCGATAAATTCTTATTCATACTGCTTATTCATCCAGAGCTAACACCTGACCTTTCGCAATTTCTCCTATACTATTGACACGAATACTACGAATATTTAAATAAATTTGTGGAAATCGAACAGCCTCTACATTAAAGAATGTACATCTGATAATCAATGCAGGCGACTATAATATTGAAATATTATAAGACAGCAACCATTATTTTACGCCAAGAATTAGAATACAAATTTATTCGTACACCTAACATTTTCCTCTACAACTCAACTACATTCGTATCGTACTGTCATTACGTCCACGTCAATTCTGCAGTTCGGCGACAATAAGAACAATAATCTTCCAATTATTTTGTTCAACACGAGTCCACGAAATGCTAAAAGGAGTATCATCTCGCGAAACAATTCGTTCTTGCCATCAGTATGTTCCAACACTTAGAGTCTAAACCAACGATGCCCCATTAATGCTGCAAAGCGCAGCTCATACCGCACGTATTGTGTTGATTTTCATTTCACGAACTCGTATACTCGATCGCGAGTTTAGAAGAATGGGGGGGTAAATGTTAAATTCCAGCCCAGTCACCACCACGGGCGTGTGTTATCCACAGGCGTTCGAAACAAAAAAGAAAAGAGGGGGGAAAAAAAAGAGAAAAAGAATACAATTCTTGCAGATATGAAATATTTAAAAATTCAAACCGATGCACGCGCGGCGATAATAATTGCGACAATGTTCGTCGTATCTCGTCGTGTCATTGTATGCAGATCGAAGAACACGACCGGTATTCGCGGTTCAGTCGTAAATTACAATATTCGAAGAGTATCGTGATCGCAATGGCGTGTATGATCGGGCAACAGAACGCACCGCTGATGAATGTTGCATTGTCAACCGGAGGGAACAACGATCGACGTGTGCCCCGATCGTCCAACGCACCGGGTTATCGGGCCAGGTAGAGGTGTTCGTTCGTTTTACACGCGTGAAAGCTGCGCTCCATTATTCACGGATCGGTCAAGAACCGGTGATTCATCATCGATCCGCTACGTTCTATCACCGGTTTCCTGAAGTTTCTTCGCGTGCACGACTTTTTTGCCGTCTTTACTTAGTTGTTCAGTTCGCTTTAACGCGTGAGACCGCGGAGCGATTGGCGTTTAACGATTTGTAATCGAGTCGCGGGCCGCGGCGAGCCGTGCTTGGTAGACGGTGATTAATACGGTGATAAATTAATGATTTGTTTGCGAGGACATGTAACGGAGACGAGAGTAGCAATTGCTGTTTGTTGGTTGGTGCTCATTGGGCAGGGGAGATTTATTGAGATGAACAGAGGCTGAAGAGATTTCGGTTTGCGGGGCTAAAGGGACCGTAAGTAGAGCCTCTTTTTTGCTTTTAACGATTTTAGTATCGGCGAGGTTCGAAACTGTATGTCGAAGATTTGAATACGGTTTTATTTGTTCAAACAGCAATACGCAAACTGGAGATACATTGCATACTTTTGAACGGATGAATGGACTCGAATGTACGATTTTAGAAAAAATATTGTTTCATGGAAACCTGAATCTGAAATCAGTCGAAAGGATTCCAAAGGCGAGTTTCTTTTTTCAATTCGGTGTCGTGAAACAAATTCAAGGAAAACGGACCGCCGTAGCGTAGCACAGCTTGACGAAGTTTGAGAAGGCATCAAGGATAATACTGTTCCTCAAAAAGAAACAGGCAAGTCGTGAAATCTAGCCGGAAGTTGAACGCTGAATTCGCATATCATTTACATTGTATTTTTAATTTGTCTCAATTGTTCAATTGCCCCCGTAGACACAGCTCTAAGCAATCCTGTCGGCTTTGAATCCTGGTCGGTACTACTGATTTCACCAATGACCTTACGATTTGAAAGTTCCGGGTTTGAATGAAGCCCTCGAAGAAATTGCGAAGATTCGGATAATTGAGACATCAGAAAAAATATAATTAATCGAAATCATCTACTACTAACATTTCTTCTTCGTCTCGATTTTACGTATATAATATGTACCTTGCAATCTACATGACACGATATACAGTCCAAATGCGTAACAGTAACCTGTTTTCGTTCTAGATCTAGAACTACAATGAAATTTTAAAATGGTACAATTTAAATTTCTGCCAAAAGCAGATCACCTGCACTCCGTGTCTACTTCTGCGAAGAGAACCGAAATGCATCACTCCGTCCTGATTCTTCGTAGCCTCTCCCCTTTCTGTCTATGACGCAAATCGAGGCTGAATTCGTTCTCCTTTTCTTTATAGATTCTCACTGATTCACTTCGATCAGCCTCGCGTTTCATAACGCGAGCAAGACGTTGGAAAATAAATTTCGTGCGAAACGTGATTTCAGTGCCCCTGCCCCGTCTAAGAATTGCGTCAGATTTTGCAAATAGAAACAAACAATAACACCCAGATACTGTTGCTAGAATAGACGCAAGGTTCGTCAGACGAGCACCTGTTCCGAGGTTGGGGATAAGATGGTTGATAGTGCTATTGGAAGATTGGAACTTGGAGTGCTAATGTAGTTTGATTTCCAGTTTTTGTGTAAAGAATATATGGGTTCAAATTGTAACGAGAACAATTAATTGAGAGTGGACGAAAATTTTATTTGATAGAAAGTCGGGCGATATTCTTAGAAAAATGTGGTTTCATACCACCTGGGTAAAATCTGATAAAGTTTGCTTGAAATCGTAGAAAAAGTCTTGATTAGTCTGGCTTTTCTTTCAGCGTTATTATGAAAGTATGGAGTAGGATCGCGTTAATTGAACGCTTAAATCGAATTAACAAGACTCGATTCAGTTTCTCTTTCAGACGTTACTTGAACCCGTGTCAACCTTGTTACCGAAGTTCGTGACACGAATACTAGACAACGTATAATACTAGACAGATTATTCTAGACAACGAATAATGGCCACGTTGTATGAAGTTGGGCCAATTTCCATTTTAGAAAACGGTCGACCGAGAATAAAAATCAACGAGGAGGTTTTGCTAGTCATTGCTCTGCTATTGCAGGGTGATTAAATAACCAGTCATTTCGATACAATTACAAATATCCTCACCTTTCCTCTTACTATTTCTCGTGAACCAATTCGAGGAAACAGGTGAATCAAATTGACGAGCCTAGTTAAGATCGAAGTAACGGGTACATGAACAGAAATTGGTACGCAACTCCGAATCTTTTTTTCTCAATGTACAACCCACTAACTCCTTGCCTCGCGATTCTTCCCACCACGAAGCACCACAGCGGGCCCTTTAATTTCTGCCTCCAACAATCGCGCGGTTCAGAAAATTCTGTACAACTTTACATAGTACCAAAAACTGCTGAGAGTCAGGTGCACTTTTAGTCGTCGCACTTGAATCTCATAGAGTACCACGATTTCACTCGTGGTTTTTTCTCATTTCCACAAGGAACCTGTAACACGAATGCTCCCCGTTACTGCAAGGCAACAAGGCAAAAATCAATACTCCATACCCAATCAAACTTACGTCCGACTTCGAATCCGATCCATCGACAACGCTCAACTCATCTCAACCATAACCTTTCCCCTTCAAATCGCTGTATCCCCGGTCTCTCCCTCAATTTCACGCCGTTTCTCGCCCATTCGAATCAAGTACCAGCCTCTACGCTACGTCGTTTATCTTCCGTCTAGACATCCTTGCCCGATAACCAACGACGATAACACCTGTATCGGATATACCTTGCCCGAAGACTCGCCCACGTTCCCCGCCGGCGTTCTATCTACACGCGGTGCAGGGTGTGTGCGAAACAGGGTTCCACGGGGCAAGCGCTAGGCGTGGCTCATAGGAGAAATAAGAAAGGGGCCCCATGTACCGTACAGTTACCGCGGTGATATCGGTTGGAAAGGCCTTACGTTAGCGCTGGATCGACGCCACCAGAATGTTAACTTCCCATGCCGGCTTTGTGATCGACGCACGAAAAGAAAAGGCCAGTTTCGACCGGGCCTCTCGCGGCAAGGTAAACGCGATCGAATCACGGGCTCGCAACAGAAGGCCGTGATCCTTGGCCAGAGAGTGCATCGACGCGTCTTTTTTGGTATTCTACGGACGGATCTCTACGTCCGTGGTCACTTATGCCTGGTCCCCTGCTTTGTTTCCTTTTTGTTTACGCCCGCCTAAACGCTAAACGTCCGGTTCGGTCTTTATTCGAGGGAACTTTGGTTTCGTTGTCCGGACTGTGGGTGAGGTATACGATAGGATTTTTTTTATTTTTATTTTTTTGAAGAGGAAGAAGAGGAGGAGGAATTTGTCGTGGGCAAGGATGAAACGATGGATTTCGTTTGAGAATATTGAACGTATAGTGCTCGAGGGAAGTTTCATTTAGTTTGCGGAGGAATTAATGAGGTTTGGAATTGATACAGATTGCAAGGAGTTGGTAGACAAGGTGGATGAAACGGAGAACGACGGTTTCGTTCTCCGGATCAGGAGCTGGTGTTAAGAAACAAGAGATATTGTTGGTCTCGATGAATGCTTTCACGCTGTACTTCATTATTCGAACAGAATCGTATTCGTTCTACGAATGTATAAAAATTGAAATAGCCACCGCCATCGATAAGTGTTAAATACAACCGGAGTGAAATAAACCGCAATGTGGTAACGTTGGTTGGTCGTTGATTTAATTCTACCTTCGGCCCATACCTGTCCAATCCGAAACGATTTCCATTTACTTCAACAAGGAATAAGCTTTCATAATCAACCCCTTTTCTAATTCAACGAACATTCCTTTAAACATTCTTTCCGTTCAATTTTTACAGTAAATAAAGTTTGATGTTTTATAGCGAACTCTAAAAGTTAACACAAAGTAAGTCGATAATTACTGCTGCAAGAATTATCTCAGATAATCGATTTATGTATCAGACTAAACTATTAGCGTACACCAAAATTTCGTGGTAACCTTGGACAATTAATCTTTGTACACGGTTCAACATCCGAGAACACATTTGTCAACGACTCGCCGCGATTAAAATACTTGCCAATTTTTTTTCTTCTAATTTTAAACGGAATCCGCGTATCGTACGGGGCAATGTAATCACTGTATTCATGGCTCGGGCAATGAATTACCCACCGCCACATAACAGTTCCGCAGGTATTTTCGCTACAAAGGAACGCGAATGCGAGAAATTGAATGACGAAACAGCGCCTGAATATTAATGCTCATTGCCCGTGGCTTAGCGTGCATTATAATCCCGACGAGAATGCATGCCGCGCTCAAATCAAACCATTTTCAGTAGCCTTAGAATACAAAAATCAATTACGACAGATCCTTACGAAACGGTGCGCACGATGAAGCTAATTTGTCCTGTTTCTTCGAAAACATTAATGGGAAGCTGGATCATATATATCAATGTTTCCCGTAATTGGCGATAGATTTCTGAAGTAAGAATAGTCGCAAGGTAACGTTTCTCCGATCTATGAGTGTCGACAATTGGGTTCAGTTCACACAGCGATCGGGGAAGCCCGTGTGTGTTACGTGAATATGGTAGAATCGGCCTTGTTCGCCAGGAATGACTTTCTGTGAAAGCGTTGCAAGCGCGGAAAGAAATAGATCTATGGAAATAAAGATTGTGTGCTGGCCAATTTTTTACACTGCCGTAACATATTCCTTGCTACGTATTCTCGTTGCGCAACGTACGAAAAGGGAAGGGGTAAATTTTCGATGTGACAAGAACTATTTCGTTTAGAAAATAACGACAATGCTGTAAAAATCGACGATGGAGACAGAAAATCTATGGACGATTAATTGCGAATACATTCAATATCTATAAATCGAACGACATGGAAAGTTGTTTTCATAATAGGTATTATATATAAAAAAAATTCTTCATAGAGTAATTATATTTTTTATAAGCCAGATCGAAGATAATTATTCTATTGCTTCAGCGTTTTATAAGGAGTTCAATTACATGATACATGCTTAAGTAATACTACGATATATATGCATATACAAAAAGCAATCTCTATCTGCATTTTAGCAACGAACAGAATTAATTTAAATGAGTAAAATAGTAACCATTTCCTGACTCCGTTTCGAGATAGGAAATGCACACAAAATAGCAACAAAAAAAAAAAAAAGAAAACAAGTGTTTGCATAGAGAAGAAGACAAATAAATTCGCGTGTACGAATAAAAGGTACGAAATTATTGTAAAACAGCATGTCAGCACTGCAACGTCAATATTCATAGGTATGAAAAAGAATTCTCCACATCCGGATGCAATTTAGTAAAAACTATGCCGACACCAGTATCTATTACTAATTTCACAATAGTAATTATGATCTTACAATGCCGCCTCGCCAATCAAGCAATCGAATAAATATCAAGCTTTACGACAATTTTAATTACAACTGACCAAGTTTAACGCGCAGCTCCTCGAAAAATTTGTGCTATTTAAATGTGTTTCGCGCCGCGCGTTTTCTTCTCTCCGTTTTTCTTTTTTTTTTTCCCCCCTTTTCACAACGTTGTCGGTGTTGCGTGTTATTCCAGCGCGCGATTTTTTTCGGTTCACCAACGTGGAAAGCGGCCACGAAGACCTAGCCGTGAACAGGTAAATTCCGCGAACGGAGAACGCGCGGATACGTTCGAACAATTATGGATACGCTCGCCAATAATCACGGTTCTCCGGACTTCTTTCTCTCTTCCTTGATTCTGTGCTACCTCGAATCAATGGCTGTGACGCGCATTAAACATACCGAGCGATCCCGGTACCAACAGAAATAGAAATGCGTTCCTGCAAATTTCAACCTTCTATTGCAGCGAACGCTGTGATTTACTTGTGCAGGGCGCACGCGCGATTTCGATACACGATGAGTGGCTGATTATAATGAAATATTGTGAACTGTTTTAGGAATCATGATGTCATGCGCGAAGAACGAATCGAGGCCTTCGTGAAAGCATTTCGAAAATGGAAATGATAATTCAAGAAGGTTTATATAGGCATCGAGCGGCGCAGCGCAATTCTTCAATGCACAAATGGAGGCGATTTTCTAGTTGGTCTGATTGCAACTATCAACGTGGCTGTGGCAATACAGGAAGTGTATATAATACGCGCTGGAAAGCGATAAATGGATGTCATTAATGCATTTCCGAGTTATGCCTATATATATTTTTTTTCAATTTCGACGCAACTTGTTTGTTGGATTCGTCATTGTTCTAGTACCGTGCCCGCAATTCCAGCTTTTACAATTCAATTATACCCTCTACTTTTATTCAATGTGCCTCTGAAACCGACAGGCTGATAACAGTGACAATCTCTGTGCGAATAGGGTCAACAATCTGCGATGAATAAAATTCCTCAGGATGAAATAAATAAATAAAAGCGGAAGCAGAAATAAAAAGCAGGATGAAAACGTAAAATTGAAAGGTACTTTTCCAGATCGTGCAGCATGATTTCATTAGATCAGAAAGACAAGAAAATATTATATCAGTTCTCCCAATTTTCCCCTGGCACCTGAAATGCATCCACACTCTTCAAGAAATCCTCAACTACTCGAATGAAAGGAACCACCGTGTCAGTGCTATCACGCGTGCAACGATATTCCCATGAACCAGTGTACCCTTCTGACCGATTCTTTTCGCGGGGGACAATCCTGTCGAGCTCTCACAAGCGAGACAATAAGACGGTCGAAGCGTGAACATCGAGCATGAACGAGCACGAAAAACGGCGAAAAGAAAGGGACACACGTCGGATCTCAACGAAATCGTGGCGAAAGCGGCGGATGTTAGCGGTAATAATGCAACGACGAGCAATGACACTTTCGCTTGAAGCTCTTGTCCCTATAGAAGGTCATTGTACGTGTAAAAATACAGACGGGGCACCGGCAGAATTCGTAATGAGCGATGGAACAAGTGCGGCCGCGTTTAAGTCGAATTTCTAATTCCGCGGGCGAAAGGGAAAATCGGTCGCAGGAAAGTTCTGCGGACAATGCCGATGAATCGCAAAGCAGTCGCTCGAGCTCCTGCCTGACGCAAGTGAAAAGATCGAGGGACACGAGATTTTGGTGCGCACAAGAGTTTACTGAGAATACGATCTTAATTATTGATCCTGGAAAGCTGAGCAACGTTGAACTGAATAACGATCGTTGACGAATGCAATGGCCACCGTAATTGTAGGAAGTTTTAGGAGGAATGAATTGTAGCATGCCTTAAGCCAAATGATTCGTTCCTGAAACACTGCCCCGTTCATATCGATGGAACATTCAAGGTGCGTTAAAGAAGGACGAGCTTGTTGAGATTAATTGAACGGAAGGTCCACTTAGCATCTTTCGGCTTCGAGTTAATGATCACAGTTCGGCTGAAAGTAATTTGTCTTGGGACATTGTGTTTTTGTAAACACTGTGACAGACACGTCGGTTAAAATTCTTGGGTCAATGGAGAATAGATGGCCGATCGCCATGAATATCCTGCAATATTTATAACACATACGTGTATTGCGTTTTTTTTTTGCGTTCCTCAAGCTATAAGCATCCTGTTTCTTTCACTATTTCTTTGTTAAACAGATTTGGTGCTTACGAACTCGCCAGTCTTTCGGGGGATTTAGATTATCATACTTTTTTGCAATACCGTCTGTGTGAATCATAAGGTTATCTGCGTGTTTAAATGTGCAATAATAAAACTAACCTGACGAAATAGGATGAGACGTGAGGGAATTTTACATTTTAATTTAAATCATTCTTTTGTATTGATATCTCGCACAAGAGCTGGAATGCCATCTTAGATCGTATCGCCACGCGTTTAACGTACATGGCAACAATATAGACATTTGCTTAAAACGAACTACAAAAATAACTACGTTGGGATATTATAAAAAAATTTAATATACTTAGATGTGAGTAGAAGTTATTTAAAGCAATGAACGACTGCAATCATAATAACGCGATAAATTTGAATATGTTTGACTGATTGTTTGTTTCACACGTATCCAATATATTTTTCGTTTCCGCCAAAAATTTGTAGGTAAATTACTTACAAGTACAATTCTGTAGAAAAGTACGTTTAATTATATTCCAACTTGAACAGCAGTGAATCTTTGCGAAGGTAATTTTCTGTCAACCAACCGGAAAGGAGTATCTCGAGGATGTAAAAAAAATGGTAATTCTGATTAACCCTCTGCGTACAAAGTAGTATTACGTGTAGTATTAAATGTAAATGGCTACTTAATTTAAATTTTATTTATAGGGTAGTATAGAATCTTGAACATCACAAAGAAGCACAAGATAAGTTATGATAAAAAAGAAACAAGTATATCATATGAAATATAAATTCATCTTAATATGTATGTTTGTGAAATGATTAAAATTGATTCAAACGGATACAAAATTGGCATTTTTCAACATTTCGACTTCCAGAGTGTTTATCAAGAATTGATTTCTTGCCTCTGCCGCGGCTTTGAAACTATTTTCGATATTGCAAAAATGCAAAACGTCACTTTACTATGCGTATCTATCACCGTTCCATACCTCACGATCGCGAAGTATAACAATACACTTCATAGGTGTCTTTGTTTTACGAAGTTGAAGTAAAGAGAAGTTGACGTGGCGTGATCCCGTTCAATTTTTTCAGCGTACGAGTCACCCGGCTGCTTTTCATTCAATATCGATATCATAGTAACCAGTAGCACATGTTCCTTCAACACCGCAAATAACATTGAGGGGAATCAAAAAATTCTTGAATCTACGCCGAATTCCATGTGCGCTATTCGACAGGCATTATAAAACTGTTTTGCAATTTGTCCCCTTACGCTTTTTTTTTTACAGAACCTGTTACGTCGTAAAGGCCTCCGTATAAAATAGGACGTCGAGCGCGCGGTCACCAGCCCCCGGTCAAGGGATTATCGAGGACCAGTTAATGACACTGCTGCCTCGCGAACGAAGCAGCTAGCATTGTTCGACTGCTTACTCGATAGATTCATAAACACCGAACCTTCCACGTGCAGATGGCTAACACGTTTATGACGCGCAAGTAATAAGACTGTTTTTGAGGAAATCGTTTTATATCTTTAATGCAGAAGCTACAAGCCTTCAGGTTGCCCACGACCTCAGCAGTCAATTGCATGCGTCATAAACGTGGACTTCCAAAGGGGCCTCCGACAGGGGCTGGTCCCAACACACATCTGGCAGCTCATGTTTGGACACCCTGGCGAAAATTCCGCTGCATTGCCAAATTGATGGCAATGTGAGAAGACACACCCTTACCTCTTAGAAACGCGCTTCGGGTGCTAAGGTAGGGTGTAGCTACACCTACAAAACACGCTGATTGGTATTTTGTAATTTCTCCCAAGATCCAATCAGCGTGCAGAAGAAAACTTCCGAGTCGACGTTTTGACAACGTCCGACGAGGAAGATCAGTTCCATTCCGACTACCCTCGAGACAAGAAGAACCTTGATCTTGAGTTACTATCGCTTTACCGCAGAAGTCCAAGATGGAGCCTTACAACCTCGATCTTGATACTTCTCTCAGAATCGAGCCTTACAACCTCGATTTTGAATGTGCGCAAGCCGAGTCTTGCATCTTAACATAGCGACGGAACAAGGGCTCCGGAGTTTGATTTACGACCATTCTTCGTTATACCTGTCGTGATCCAAGTTACGAATTTCGTGACCGATACGACACCACAGAACCCACATTTTCTCAGATTTGACAGGAGTTGTATTTTCTTGCGTTTTCCCCAGATTTATTTACTACGTTCAGACAGATTCCGCACATGGAATGGAACTTCTCATATAATTTATAAAGGACGCAAACGAAACCGACTGTCAGATATTTGAAAGTTTAACGAAACATAAATACTGTCATCGGGATCGTTCCAACTGTTCTGTTGTCGTTGACTTAATTACGGCCACGTTAAATGGACTGCTTCTAATTGCAGACTAACGAACCATGAATTTCGTACTTACCATTGCCAACTGCCGGCAATCATCCTGAGAGACCTACATCTCAAGTAACAACTGAAATCGATCGAATTACAAACCTCCCATTGCAACTTGCCGCGATTCCCATCGACAATTCGCTCTCCCACTTATTCAATCGAAGGAAAACGAGCTCGCTATGAACTTGCCCCCGTTCCCGTTAGCAAAACGCATTTGAAACGATTAGAACGGGAGTTCTATGAAGAGCGTACCTGGACGCAGTATTGTGTTCTGTTACACCTGGGTAAAGAGTGCAGGATATATGATGCATTATTCTATTATATTAAGCTGATGGACACGGAGTATCGTTTATCTGGCGTTGCAGCACAGTAAATATTAACGTAATTTATAATGGTACAATAAATAATTGAAATCCCACTAAACACGACGAATATAAATCATTTAGTTTCACGGTAATAACGAAGCTGTTTAATTAGCAGAATAAGTGTATGCGATAGAACCTCGATTAACCGGATCATGAGCATCCGCGATCTCGATTGTCCGAATCTTCAATTTACAAACGATATACGTGCAATCAAACTTCCTTACTATAAAATGAATTATAAAGACCTCAAAATCCATCTTCCTTAAAAATGTCATTTCAATCATTTCTCCATCTAGCCTCAATTTATCCAGCCTCTCCCAATAAAATCGACCAATCAGGGTCTTAATGTACAATAATGTCGAAGCAACTTTTTTATACATATATAAAACAAAACGCAGTGTTTTGTAAACACTACCACCTTGAGAGAAATAAAACACATACGCATCGACCTGTAATATACGCGTCGAGTTTCTCGGAATCTTTCCTATCCCGTCGTTCAAATCACCGGTGAACAGTCGACGAGTTCCGAGAAGAGGAACGCAGTGGGTAACATCCTTATTCCGGTCACACGCGCATCCAACGATTATACGGCCACCGGTAAAACCGTTTCACAGAACGATCAGGTAGAAAAATGGATGCAGCCGGGTTTCTTTATCTCCGAATTTCTACGTCCCAGATTGTTTGAGGAAAGCGAAGACAGGTCGGACACGGGGACACGTCTGTTAGCCCGTGGCGTCGCGCCACACCGGAGAGAATAACCCTTTCGCCGTGATCTTGAAACGAACCGGCCCGTCCCGGTTCCCAAGATGCGCCGCGATAAGCACCGGTCGTGAGAAACTGCATTCTGGCGTTTTATACGATATCGCCGGGAAAACACGCTCGCACGCTCGCACGCTCGACAACAATGGACGCGTGTCGCGGAAAACCGATTGTAAGAGCAGAATGGTTCGGCCGAGCAGATAAACAGAACGCCAACGTGGTAACGAGCCCCGTTGAGCTTCATTGTTGGAAGTTTGTCGTGAATTGTTTGCGACCGTTTGCCCGGCGTTCGCTGTCGGAGGACGCGTTAATTGGGCCGTTCGATTCTAAGCTGCACGGTGGCTTCTCACGAAATCGCGCAGACGGAAATCTCTCGAGTTTCCCCGGTTATTATTTTAATGGGAGAGGAAAATCAGGAAACCGCGAGCTACACGCGCTGGAAAATTGGCCTCCGGGTTCGTGCGGCTATTCGAGGGGCTTCGCGAATTGCTAATTAGACGCGATTAGAAGTAATTTGGATGGGGAAATTGGCGTTGTATAAATACGTCAGTGTGTATGTTTTTTTTTTATACAGATTTTCAAAGCTTAGAATATTATCGAAGACAGGCAAATATCATATCACTTCTCGTCCACTAACTATCCTTGACATCAAATATCACACGTGCATCGCGGTATCACGGCTTTCCAATCAAGTAACGCCACGCGTCTGTCGATGTTCACCAGGGCGAGAAAAACGGTAACACCTTCGAACCAAACAAAAATGATCCCTGTCGAGCCACTTATAAATGACGAGAAACATTTCCTCCCAAGCCTTGCATTCGAGGACTTGCCAATCCTTTAACTGCAGAGGGCAGTGCACATGCAGCCAGTAAGTTGATCTACTGAACCGCGATATCGTAGTATCGCCCGCGTAGTCCATTAATTTCCACGAAATAATCCAGTTTCGCGTTCCTATAAATTACGAGTCGTCAATGACCATCACCCGAACACAGTGCCTCCGCAAGCCCGTGGTTAATCTATATTACAACCCGTCGCGCCGAAAGGGTTAACAAACAAAGGTCAGACTCTATCATTTCCTAGTTTCCGATTATCCGACGGAGTTCACGAGCCGCGTTCCTTCCATCGAAACGCCCTATCATCTCCATACGCGATGCACATAAAAACTGCCGAAAAAAATTGCCCCGAACCACTGGGTGGTGCCAGAAAATCGGTAACGGCGACGCGACCGCGAAGATCGTGGCCGACGTCGTCCTTGATAGTGGCAGGAATCTCTTCCAATGACTCATTCTAGTTAGAGTGTTCGAAATAAACATGCATCCTCCGGTAGCCGACTATCATTTCGCGGTGGTTCGAACGGACTCTCTTTCAGGACGTCCTTAGACGCTGACTCAGGACGTTCCTGGGAAAAACGTGAATGAACGATCAAGCCTTAAAAATACCATCTGATCGTTGCAAGACCGGCTGTTGGTCCAGGACGTGCGTCACTTGGATGCCCGTCATAGATCGCGGCACCTCGGTGTCGTCAGAGACCCCGGAATACCGTGTCGTAGTTGACGGATGTATGCAGGATGTGACGGCATTAAATGGTCGGCGAACGGGAGCAACGAGTCGCGGAACGCTGGGGTAAATATAGCGGTACGATCACGATGACGGATCGGTTTCAACGGTTTAATAGTATTGAGAAGAAGAATTTGTTTGAAACGCGTGACTCTTTTTTTCGAGCGATCGTTGCGATTATTGGGATTTCTTGTGAGGAGTGGAGAGAGAAGAATGTTTCATACATATATTGTTTACCATTGCTTCTTCATTATGAGTAATTAGCTGAACGTGACGAATTGGAGTTTAATATCTAGTATGTGCTTATGAAGGGGATAGTTTTTATAAAATTTGACTGGTAATTGTACGAAGTCGCGCTATTTTCAGAGTGAAAATGATTTTTCTTCGTTCTGATTCAATATCATGAGGACAATCGCTATAGAATTATTAATTAGATAAATTGTAAAAGGATAAATCTATAATAAGAATTTTGTAAAATTCGTGTGACTTTGAATTATACTTCCTTTTGCGTTTTATCCTATCTAAAAAAAACATCGTGGGACGTGTTTACCTGCCTACTGAAACTTTTGTTTTTGTTAACCATTCGATGGCCCACGCGAAACGAAACGTGTTAACGATGCGTTGGCGTGAAATTCGTCCGGTTTGGTTCTATTTGGGGAAGGTGCACGGGAACAAGCTAAATAATATACATCAGAAATTTATATGGCAGTCTGCTAGACCGTCTCAATCGAATAACAATGTAAACGGCCAGGTATCAATGTTAATTCTGTTCGATTTGGACGTAGTTTTCGACTGGGAATCAAATTTCTTCTGACATTGCGAATGAAGTTGATTGATTTTTTTTATCGTAAGTTTTTGGAGTAGCGGTCGCGATTATAAAATTGCATCGACGCTAACAAAACATATTTTGCCGGACACTTTAGCTTCCATCTTTTTGCGAGACTTTGGGATTAGCGAGGAATTTGCGGGGAAAAAAATGATTGGCAGTGACTAGAAAAAGCAACAGTTCTTAGCATTCACATTTTTCAAAACAAGGCTGCTTGCTTATTGATCGACCGCATGAAATGTCCAATTTTTAATCCATCTCTTTTTTCTGTTTTAAGGAATGACGTCGGAAAACTATCGTGGAACGAAAAGTATCTTGCAGATTTGGAAGCGAGATATTTGAATTGTATTTCATTGTGCATTCAAATAAGTGTATGTAAAAAGATGCGTTCAATTCTTACAATTTTTCCTCCTGGATATATTTTCAACGCAAATCATAAAAGCGAAAGGAGAACGCGTATCGCGTAATAAAAAAAAAGAGTGTTAATAAATTATGCAAGAATAAAAGAAACACGCTCGTGCCAGCATATTCATGTTATTCTTGAAACTGAAGCACGCTTTATACTTTCAAAGATAACCGTAAACGAAACATTTCCAGGTTCTTAATGATAATCCCATAAAATATGTGACAAACAGTAATTACTGGTATCAGTGAAAAATCACTCCGCACGATGGTTTTGATTTTCAAGCATGCGAGCATGAAATATTGTTGATGTTAAATTTTATATTGCAAACGTTGCCGTTGCGAAAAATGACAGGCGCAAGAATGAAATGATATAAATCTATATAGCATTACGATTTTCGGTCAAATAATTGTTCAACGTTGTAATAAACTACAAGCATGAGAACTTTAAAATACGAGACCAGATTAATTAACAAATTTTTGTAAATTATTCAACTTTCTCCTTTTCTCTATCCCCTCGTATCACAAATTTCTAAAATAAAATACCAGAGGAAAACGTGAATTTACTGTAGAGCGGTGCATGAAATATTAAAAGTGTGCCATTTCGAGAAATCCAGAACTCGTTGAAAGTACTAAAGAAGCCGACCTCGCGAACGAAAAAAAAAGGAGAAAAATATCGATCGTTTTCATGGTTCAACACGATCGGACGATGTTTATCACGGGTGACCAAGAAAATTTCGCGATCGCATACTCGGCAAGTGGGCCAAACTTCCGCGCACGTTCGTGTTTGTTGCACGTGACAGGCATCGCTAAATATTTTTGCGCGCTATTTCGAGTTCCAATGAGGATCTGTGCGTGTGCCGTCTGAAAAGCTCGTTCAAGCACGCCAAGTGCCACGAAGATTTTACAAAGCACGTCGTATCTATCAATTGTTATGAATAAAAAAACGAAAGACGACTGAAATATCGAAATTTAAGAATAACACGGTATTTATCTGCACATCGTGCGAACAGTACGTAAAAATTGATAATAATCCAGAATGCGATTCTCTTCGGAATGAGCTGTGCTGTTTTTACTCCAAAAGTTTAAAAAGGGTGCGCCCGTCGAAAAAATTTTAAATTAGACCGACTTGTTCCGTGTGAAGAACTAAAAAGAAATTATTTATAGTTGTATATTAGGTTTTGCATTCGAACATTAACGTTACTGAAAAAGATGTGCCCTATTTCCCGAAATGAATACTCATTTATGAATAATTATTATCATCTTAGTACTAGTTTCCGCACCGCCCTATCGCAGCACTTCAATATTATCAACCAATATCCCATACATCCTACAATTCGGGAACCGTTCCGCGAACACTCAAAAACTTAATACTACATACATTTCAACCAACCAGCGAGCCATCCAAAATTTCGACCAACTTCGCAACATACCCACCGCGCATCGTACAATGCTCGTACTTTCCTGCGGCACGAAAATCAAAAGTGTGCCAACGTGGCAGTGCCTCGTTACCACGCTTCCACGTTGTTGACGCCTTTAAACCGGGCCAAGTTGAAATCCGAGGGACGAAAACGCGAGCAGGAGCGACGGGGAAACAAGAACGCGACGATTATTAACCGAGATCGGCGATCGCGTCGATTACCATGCAATCGGTGCGTTCGGCTCGCGTTCACGCCGGGCAATTTTTAAACGGCGCGATTAGTTCGCAGGGGCCGAGTGAGTGTGCGGTCTGTTTCCGTGCTCGTTAACCAGCTGACACGATAGATTGTCACGGGCTGTGTCTCCCAATAAGCGTGCGTGCGGAATGTTCGACGATTTTACGCTTCTCGGGCTGTCTGCGGTCGTTCAATTGAGACATTAAGCCGCCACGGGCGAAGGAACGCGCCTTAACGGGGGACCACGTAAGGATTTACGTAAAGGAGCGAACGATTCGCGTCGTGCACCGTAACAGGGTTATTTCCGAGCGGGAATCGCGAATCGCGAGCGAAAATCGTTGTCCGCCGGACGACGCGTTAAAGAGAAGACCCGTCGCGAATACCTTCTTCATAGTGTCACCGTAGGTAAAAAGCAGGTTTTTCCAAGCCCGTTTCCGTTTACGGTCGGGGAGATTGTATTGTAGCGTTGCATCAGAGGTATTCGCGAAAAAGTTGCGGGAATCGGTTAATTGAATTGAAAAGTCCGATGGAAATTGTTGATTGTCGATCAGGGAATTCCATTCTGTTATTTAGCTCGTCGGTTTGGGCATCGTTTCGAACGGAACGTTGCAATGGCACGATTTATGGGCCACGTAAATTTTAATGCTGAATTGTTAACGAAAGAAAAAATATTCGATCCTGGTATTAGGAAGTTGTACAATGGGGTATGGCTTTATTTATTGTTTTACCGAAGCCGTTATGTCATGAGGCATTTTTATTTTTTGTTACTTCAAGATTTTGGTTGAAGATATCTATATTGTGTATGTATTCGCCTTTTTTTTTTTAATCAAGTCAGTGTTGAATTTTGCAAGTTTTTATGAATGAAATATTATGAGAAGTATTAAATGTTATGTACTATATTTTATGAGTATGTACATTTAAACATGTGGATATCCACTTACCGTACAAGCATTGCGATACTACAATTTTTTAGTTCTCGCTTTTCGATGAGTAACATCTGAAGTGTTAATTGACACACGTAATAAAACAAAATTAGCAAACTTTCTTTCGGCATGTCAATTTTTCTAACATAAATTTTACACCCATTTTCGTCAGATAATAAATTATAGCCGTCAATGTCTTGCACGACAGGAAACTTTAACTAAATCTGTTGCAAAACGAAATGTTTGCACAAGCAATAACCCTTACCTGCACTACCAATCTACTTTGCTACAAGCACGTTCTTCTGTTCATGGAAAATAAGCCAAATCAAAATAGAAACAGAATTAGCCACTTACGGAACATTGAAATAAAAACAACGTTTAAACACCCTTCTATTATACACAGCACTCCAAAGGAAAGATCAACAGGTAAAGCGATAAGATCGAATCCTCCAAATACTGCAACTAAAGCTTTCCCCTTTCGATTTCGATTTCGATCCCCATTCCCCTTTCCGCGTCGATTACCCGAAGAATGCCATAATTTTCATCCAAGTAAAAACCCGCTAAGATTACCCCAAGTCGGTCACTCCATTCGAACCTCGAGAAGCCAGGACCATCCGAAGCTCGAGAAGCCAGGACCATCCGAAGCACATCCCCCTCCGGTTTCCATATCATGCTTCCCCTTGAGAAAAGAAAGAACGCCCCAACGAAATAAAAACGGGGGACAATCCCCGCGTTGGACTGCCCGGTCATTCCTCGAAGGTGGAAATCTGTTTTTCCTACGCTCGCGACTGTTACCCACGACGGAGACCTGTTCCGGCACGGCGAAATGAGAGGAGGGGCACGTATCGGGCGCAAAAAGGAAGGGTGAAAGAGGTGTGCAAGCGGAACAACGTGATCGTCTGGTGCGCCAGTCGTAGGAGAGCCTCACGACACCCACGACCGTTGTTGTTGTGTGTCCCTTTTGCCGCGAGAAACACGTTCTCGCCAGGAGCTCTACACTGGTGTACTGGACCTCCACCGGTTCTCTGTATACCGGCGTGAAAGAGTGGGACACTGGCGCAGGGCCAGTAGGATCCACCGATATAAAGATCTGCGGTCACGCGGGCCGCGAGGTTACTCGTTTCTTCATCGTCGTCCAAGTGCAACGGGACAGTGAGTGGAGTACATAGCCGATTTCGCGTGGCGATGATCACGCCTAGACGATACGGTACGTCGATCTGATCTCGATGATAAATATCAGTTACGAAGATACGCTGTTTGGATCAACGTGCGTGGTCGAGTTAGATGAGCGGCGATTAGCACACGCGGAGAGCCGTGGAGTACCGTGGAGAACCGTGGAGAACCGTGGAGATAAAACGGGAACGTGCGTTGGAAGAAGAATCATAGAAAAAAGATCGTGAGTCCCCCTTTTTCCTTTCGAATAGTACCTACACGTCTTACAGTGCGAACCTGTGCGGAGATTCGTGTGAAACTTCGCCGCGTTTATCGGTGACAAAGGCGGTTTCGAGAAACGGATGGATGAATCGCGTTCGGTAGCGAGATTATGAGAATTTATTGGAGGTAAGTCGACACGTGGGGTTCGTTCTCGAGTGATCCGAGGTGGATGTCTCATGGGAATTGACGCACGACCGTTTCCCGGTAGCCGAATTCCGATTTGTTCGAGCGTTTTTCCAACGGCTGCTGCATAATGCACGGGAAATTTATATAACAGAGACAAGACCGGCATAGCTTCTCGTGAATCATCGGACGGCGGTTCACGTGTCGCCAGCGAACACAAGGAGCACGAGAAGGTAAAGGATCGAGTCCTTGCGTTTTCTGGCATGAATATTTATCGACCGCCTTTTTTCCGATTTATCGAACGGCCTGTACGCGATAATTAGCTGGCGTTGAAGGTGGAATACGAAGCCGGTGCTCGCGATCCCCAGGTGCGATCGGTAGTAGCTGGGAACCACAAACGACGGAGAACCGGATCGTGAGACTCGGCCGTCTAAATGAATGATCTATACTGTGACTAATATTACATATTAACCAAGCTTTCACAAATCGAGGGGGGACAATATTCTCGCAAAACTTGTGACATTTAGAGGCGCGACGAAAATAATAATCGGTCGATTACCGACCCCGCTTGGATACTGGTTAATTGAATTGATAACACATTTCTTCTTGGACAACCGAAATGCATCGTCACTCCACAGAAACGTCGATAGTTCAGAACTATGTACAGCGAACGGGATGTAGATTATTATTGTTAGTTCGCGTGGGGTACGGGGAAAACG
This sequence comes from Nomada fucata, assembly GCA_948146005.1. Taxonomy (NCBI): domain Eukaryota; kingdom Metazoa; phylum Arthropoda; class Insecta; order Hymenoptera; family Apidae; genus Nomada; species Nomada fucata. Next base: position 5,653,009 of record OX411275.1, on the reverse strand, counting down.
TTTCTCCTGCTTGAATGAAACAACGTTTGAAATCGTGGAGATCCGCGGGGCGGCAGATGAAAAATCGACGAAAAGGAAAAACGGTCTACGTATTCTGCTGCAAACGGATCCTCGAGTTCTCACGTTGTGTCGGTTGTGCTACCAGTATCCGGTCAGCTCTACGCTCGCGAAAGTTGAGATTTCCGGCAGATCGATGCGTGTACACGCGAGATCCGTTCGCGTGTCCGTTTAATTACGACGGATTTGTCATTAACGCACTGGAGTACCGTGTGCTTCCTATTCGCCGCAAAGCGGTTGCTTTCACTTTGACATAAGTGCATCGACCAAAATGAAGGAGAAAAACGAGGGCGGCTACAAATATATTTAAAAAAAAAAAAAAAAAGAAAATTTCACATTGGCGGGCAACCGTGACTGAATCGAGAGCTGGAGATAGCAGATCGATAGATGAGAATATTCTGCGATTCTTGTGCAGGGTGATTCGGTTAACTCGGCGATTTTCACTTGCGAAAAGTTTCGGCGTATATAATGCAACGTTTAATCAATATAGAATTGGTGGTTTAATATTTAAACGAGACAGTAAGAGGATTTCCGCTGCAGATAATTATAAACTGAGGCATTTGTAACGCCTGCGAACGATTGTGTCAGTAAGTCAAAATGATTTCGATCAAATGCAATAATTAAGAAGCAGCATCGTTGTCATTTCGATTTTCGTCTAGAAAGTGACACTTTCATACGCACCAACCCAGTAAATTGAGATAATTTAGAAGCCCTGTTTTGTCGTTAATTCGCGCGACACTTTGAACCGTGTTTTCATAGATTTGTTAAAAGGATCTTAGCGCGGGTTTCTGCTTTATATTTTGTCTCGTGTACGGGGAACTTTCGCCGCTTACTCTTCCCTTCTTGTTGCATCGGAGAATTGATTGTCCCATTGAACGATTGCGGAGGTACAATATTACTATGTAATAGCGAGCGCGTGTAGGCGAATTTCTGAATGGGAACTTCATTCAGCTCCATTCGAATATTACATTTAACTGATTATATCATTAAAGGATTTCATGCAAATGAACCACCTACACGAGTTAATCACAAACACGTATCCGTTCTCCTGTTACAAAAAGTAATTATCTAATTTCCAACAGGACTAATTAGAAAACGCCAACCATTTTTCGGTTCCATCGAAGACCCATAACAATTCCTAGTCCACCGTGAAATAATTACCCCACGAATTGTATCCAACAAGATTTGCGTTCGTCGATATATCGAATCCAACTCTAAGTTCTGCCTGGAACGTTCTAATCGCAAATAGAATTCTTTGGACTATGAAGCAGATCCGATTTCTATCTATCTAAAATAATCTCTTAAACGGGTCACTCCATTTGTCGCAGATTGGAATCGGAAAATGTGATCCTTTCCTCGTAACTTTGCTGATTAATCTACTTGCAAAACCATTTAACGACAATGGATATGTCCAGTCTTGATCAACAGTGTTCAGATCAAAGGGCGTACGATGAATCCAACTGAAAGTTCGTTAGCTTCGATACCCAACAGATATCCTCGAATTAATGGTGTCAATCGATTGACGACCGTCAATCGTCGAGCAATTAAATGAAATTGTGACAAACGATCGTGCCCGTTTCGCGATTATTACCATCGTGAACTCCGCGGCAACTCTGTTGGGCAATGTGTCCTTGTTTCAACAGGCCTAAGATCGCTTCGCGATACACAGAGGCGGGGCAAGTTACGATCTAGAAATCTAATTTTCTTCGAGTATTCCTCGGTATTATGAGATCAAGCGAGCTCACGCCGCAGTTGGGAAAAGATCGAGATCGACAGGCATTTCGTAAGAAGCGATAAATAATTGCCGCCATTGACACCGATTTCCCATAAACTCGTAATTCTTTATTCATGCCGCGCGAGAACTAGGCCCTAATAAATGTAGGTCTCGAGTTCGATTGATCTTCAACGCATTCTAGTTGAAAGTTCGTGAAAATCTGAACAAATACACCGCACAAAATTCGATTCAACGTTAAAGAGTTGTCGCTCGATACGCGTTAGCTTTTCTCGATGCTTCAAATAAACGTACACAACTCGAAGAAACAAAAACATAGCAGTTCCTACTTATTGCAGACACAAGATCGCGCTGATTCCAGCAGTTAGACCAGCTTTTTATCAAGATGTACAATTTGCTCTTTATTATTATTAATCTCTGCATTACGCAACCGAGAGCTGTACAAAAATAGATTGCAGATAAGGATAACGTCAATGTACCCAACACGAAAATCCATTGTGCTGCTATCCCTTCTGGCGAACGATTAAAAAAAAACCAGGAGCAAAAAGAGAAAAAGGAAAAGAACGTCGACCGCCGCTCGATAAACCTGTTTACCCGACGACAAAACTAGAAATTAGACCACTCGAAAAATCATCGTCGGGAAATAAACCTCCGTCGTCGGCCCGCGAAAGAAATTCCACGTGGCGAGTAGCACGCGCGCATCCAGAGGACGAACGTTATCCGACAAATGCGTCCGACGTGAAAGAAGGGAGAGAAAAAAAAACACAACAAAATCTCGTCGACGATAAATTACCGAACGAACGAGCATCGGGTGTCGACGATAAATTCTTGCAGTAATCTGGAGTACAGGAGGCCGCGACGAGTGCGGCGAAGGGGGGTCAACACTACGGGTAAAAATACGAGACACGGACCTTGGCGTAACCTTCCTCGCTGAGCTGTCCCTCCCTACCAGATAGGTCCTTAATTGTGACTATCAGAGTCGCGGTGTGCGATATGCATTAACCTTGACAGGGTCGAGCGAGGCGTGGGAATGCCTGCGAGACGAACCGTCGAGTTGGCGAGCCAAACGTCAGAGGAAAAGCCGACGAAACGCATTCGGAATCGTCGTCATCCCTATGTGATTCACCGTGGCTAAACATGTCCCGTAAACGATTTACAATGTGGCTTTGTAACGTAACGGACGAACGATTAGCCGAGAGGAAATGAAAACGTATGCGTACGCTGTGTGACGATTGAGTTCCGTTTGCACTTTCTGCGGAGGCGACTGGAGAGTGGTGCGTTGAGCACGGGTATGGACGGGAGGGTTTTTTTTTGCAGGTGGGAATATGTATTCGTTTGGTACGCGGGGTAGTTAGAGAATTGATGGAACTAATTGGGGAGAGTATTACGGAAATTATTACGGAAAGTTTGTGCTTCGTTCAACACGTTCGACAATCGCAGAATTATTTGAAACGTTGGCTTATTTCCGGCGGGCTTTTAATAGTTACTCCTGACCTCTAATATAGAACTCGTTTGAATTATTCCCGACAGATTCAATGAATGTATATAAAGATTTCGATTGTACATTCGACCTGTACTAAAATAAAATGAGGTCAAAATCATGTTTCGCGTAAAATTTAGTAATCTGGCGGCTCAGAGATGACAACCTAGAAGAGGCACACGTGGCATTAATATTCTATCGAGTTTAGCAAGGTTTCAGTACCATAAGCCTTTATCAGAGAGATATACAATTCGAAAGTACAACAGTGCAGAAAACAAGAAAGATTCACGACGTCCTACTGTATTTGTCTCTATCAAATTAAACAGCCAACACGCCACGTCGAAAGCAGATACTCCAAAACGAGTAATGGACCTGAGATCCCACTATCAAACTGGAACGACGACAAAAACTGGCGAACGTTTCCTTTTTAAATAATTATTATTATCGTCCAATTACTGCAAACGAAGCTACACAGATATATCCGTGCGCAATCGAATTTTGCAACACCGGTGCCACTTCATCGGAACACTCTCTTGGAATTAACTCTGCGCATAAATATTATCGCAGCGTGTCTAGCTGGGCGTAATCATCGAGTGCTGATCCGTTACCAAGTCAGGTGACGAGTAACCATGTTTTCCACGCTTTAGCCAGCTGAATCTGAAACGCTCGTTGAAGAGACGTTTCGGATTGTCCGCGGAGGCCTTGGTTGAAACGAGGCTTGTTAAATGTTAAAAATCGCTGAACAACCGACTAACAGGTGACTAATTGGGAACGGACGTTTAATTGGTGGAAACGATAGACGTCGGTATCGATCCACGCCTAAAACGGACGCTACAGCCGGGACATCCATTTCAAATGCTGGAGAACGACGAAGGGTCATCCATCGAGTGGACTCTTTTCTTAGCATATGTTACCGGCAAACGATTTTAAACCCGCGTACAAATTGCTCACGTCCGTCGTTTGGCACGAAGGCGAACAGGTGAGCGAACACGGGGGACGTAAAATTTACTGGCGTACGTGCTGATCAGATTAGCAATGTTGTATTTAACGTACGAATTATTTTGCTGCAAAGATTCACGGTATTTCTGTACTCGAAGCGGTACAGAGCAGAAGATGGAGTTACACACAGGCATTAAGTAATAATTGAATAAATCGAAGGAAATTAATCATGGTCGATAATGATAATAATTCAATGAGAACGTGACAAATGAAATACTTGAAATGCTGCTTGAACGGAATTCGATCGACGGTCATTTTTAATATGTAAAGGAGCATAAATATTTATGTTCGCCCGCATTCTTTTGCGAACGCCACGAGCTCTATTATTAAAGAATACAGATACGAATACCGAAATGCTGAAGTAAATTAGCAAGAATATTACGACTGTGAAGGAAACGATATTCTACATCGACGTGTCACTTTATTTTTAGTACCGAAAGTGATTAATACGAGCATTCAATGTTACCGATTATTCATATCCGTGCTTCGCCGTGTCTGATAATTTCGCTCGACTAAAGTGAGAACGTTAACGAACCTTTAACTGTTCCAAATGAGAGAGAAGAGTATTTACCCTTAATATCATTTACGTCTAATTGTAACTTGCATGCCGTGAGTAAGCCTCGAAGTATTGATCATTTCACCGAATCGATTACCCCAGTACAGTATACGCAAAAGGTTTTCTATCGATGTTAAGCATGGCATTGCAAAAAATAATTCAAGGCGGTAGAAATCTGCATATCCTTGTGCCGTGAAAAATTTCGACATTTATTCGTAACAATAAATTCGAGAGGGGGAAAAATCGAAACGAAGAATGACGATGTTCCGCGGGATGAAAAAGAATTGGGCCGTTAACCTTGTCTGACCGGTACAGCTTTTACGGACCCAACAAAAACGTAAACCGGTATTTGCCACGTACGCCGTACGTGTTCTGATAACCCTGCATTATACGCAACGCGATATTCTAGATAAAACTGTATCGTCATTCAGTGAAGGAAAATTGTCAATTTTATCGGGGGTAGCATCATCAGGGACAAAAATCCGTTGAAAACATATTCTCGCTTCCTTTTTATTTTCGTGACAGATCGTATGTCCGCGAGGAATTCGTAAACCGGAATCGAATAGACTGTAGCTGTTCAATTTAAATGAATAGATTTGAAGGGCCAAATTCTTAGAATATTTTGTCTACTTTGCTGAACGATTAACAAAATGAAAAAAAGAGGAATGTCATTTGGAAGCATTACACCAATTAAACGGCCACGGTACGAGCACGTAGTTCCTTGATATATGATTCTATTTCTATATTTTGAATATAGGTCAGAGAGTTCGATCGAAAAGCCAAAATTATCCTATCTTATGAAACTGAATTTACAGATAATCGGTAGTGGAAATTCGGTTGAGCATTAGTTCCTCCTAACTTACTATACTCTGAGACACTAAACCTCTTTTCTTTTCCGAGTCTGCACATAGTACTGTAATAAAGTAAAAACTCAGTCTACACAGACACGTTAACAAATGACTTATGAAACAACGGACTGTCGATATTCTATACGCATTGTAACATCGAACCAATGGGACCAGCTACTCTACTCTGCTTTAATTTCTCATAAACGACACAACTAATTAATCAAAATAATAAACATCGTGTACCCTACACTTCTAAAAATGTCCCATGATCGTATCAGTTCGCGATTCAAATAATTCTCGACGTCATGCATCATGAATCACTAAATGTATCCGAATAGCGTGTAGTACTACCGTTAAAGGAGCCACGGCTGTAGAGGAGAAGAGAGTATAATCCAACAGAGCCGCGGGATGAACGAGACGAGCATGTTATGCAAGCGAGTTGCCTTGCAAAGCAAGCCGGTCAATGCCAAGGTGTTCCACTATGCTTGTTGCTGCTCGTCTCTGTCAGCTCAACACTAGTGAACTCATCAATGATAGCTCCTCGTGGCGAAATTCAGGCTCTGCCTGTAGTACAAGTCGAATTACCGCTGGCCGCGGTCACAGGAAGTTAACGAAAGCTACTTGAAGACGTCATTACACTTTGGTACTGATCACTTGCACAAGTAAATTTAACCCATCGTGGCTGTACACTCTATTCTGATGGGTCATGGATCTTATCTTCCGCGATTTGCATGCCCAATTGGATTGGAACGATTGTTCGCGTTGACGGTGAACGGTAAAACTGAACTTGAAGTGGGAAAACATCAAATGAAATTTTATGGAAATAAGAATGTTGAAGTAGGTTGCATATGGAATAAGTGGAACTAAAATTTTACCTAATTAATTCCATAAACGACTCTTGCTACAATACGTGGTCTGATTTTTGCAAATGACGTTACATTGACAGAAATTATTGCCTAAGATTGTAATATACGTGTTCGAAAATATTTTTCGCTGTCGAATACTTGAAGGACAATGTTTCCGTTTTGACGAGAATGCAGCAAGAAGTTGCTTCACACACTTCACACTGCTGAAATTCACTTACGCGTTTTGGGAGGAATCGGTTTCGGAACACTTAGTGGGCACTCAAACTCGAATTCTCATGTATCTTCAAGGATTAGCGTTTCTCTTATAAAATCGTAAGAAGGCAAATTAAATCAATCAGTAAGAAGCAAATTATAGCTGACCCAAAAACTGAATGCATCTTCGATGTTTCAGAGCTGCTATCTCGATATTTTGAAACATTTAAGTTAAACAGATATTAAGTAACTTTTAAAAGTTTCAGTAATAGAGTAACATTTTTTTTCCATCGCGAACTGCCAACTCTAGTATTATGTACTTACATTTGCGTTTTTAACTTTGACAAAATCGGGGTTTCTTTTTACATTTCTTAACGAACATATCGTCGAAAATATCTGTGACAAAGGCTTACACCAGAAGTCGTGAAAATAACTGAGTTGCAGATATTAAACACCGCAAAATGACGTTACAAACACAAATACCCCTTTAAACCAGGTCGTATCAAACGAGTCGTGCGTGTCTATTGAACGTCAATTGTCGGAATAAATCTTTGCGAAGTGAAAGCGAAAGAAAAGCAAACGTACTCAAAGAAGTACGTACAGTCATTTGCAAAGATTAAACACTTCCTCCTGTGTCACCTGTAAAAATGAATTTCTTTGCTCCGCGAAGCAGATAACCAGCTTTACTTTTGAATTCCGTGACAAAGATAAGCAATGCTACACACCGGTTTCAACTTTCACCACTCCGTTGCGTAAACGCGAAGTTACAAATTACGTGGCGGGCCGAAAATTGGTGAAAAACGAAAAAATGGAATCTCGTGCAGTTAGATCCGAATTGTAATATTCACGTCGACAGTCCCGTCTAAAGTGGCTTTCGTTGCAAACGAAATTTCGTTAAAAGCTCATGATTCGGGAGCGGAAGACGGTTAATGCACTTTCTGTGCCGATCGCTACGGAGCAAAGCAGTGAAAGTATAATCGAAAGTGAATAAAACGAAAAGTATCGAACACCATAAAACGAGAACACCTGTTGCACGCGGTAATTGGCAAGAAGGGAGATGTTCCTCGATGATGGTCGAGGGCATGCACTTTTCAGGAAACGCTGATACGAAAGAAATGAAAGTTGACAAAGGAAATCGAAGGCTGGAATTGTTACAGAATACTAAATTCTGCTTCGTGACAAAATAAATTAATCGTTGGCCGAGTGTGTGTGTGACACACACATGATTTTGTAGGCCAGCAACCTATAAATTATACCTTAACGAGGCATTGAAATTTTATACAGAAAGGTACTTCAGGTACTATGTAACGAAACGCGATTATCATTCGAGCAAAGGATGCATGAGAGAATGTAGAAGGTATTAATGTCTGAAAACATTCTTAATCCCCAACTACGGTAGCGAGACAGATCAAAGGATAAATCGCAAAACTGTACTTTATTAGAAAGGTTCGATTCAAGTTGAACACGTTACTCAATTCCACGGCCGGCCACTCAAATATCAAGTAATCTATCATATCTACATCGCAGTTTAAATAGAATTCCGAAATTCAATTGGCCCACAGGCTCAAATGTATCGCCAGACAAATCGTTCCAGATACATTGCGACAGTCGTGCAGCGAAGCAATCCGCGATTCGATTAAGATGATATCAGCCCTGATGATTTGCATCACAATTTGTCCACGTACACAATATTTGTTCGTGCGAGAGCTTCCTGATTTTTAACTAAATATTACCGATGTCCTCGTAACCTGTATTTAACGACCAAACGCGAAACAGACGGATTTACACCTAAGACCTAAGAAATCGAACTTGCACGAAAAAATAGTAAAACATCCAAAAAATATCTTCTCATCGTCCGATGAATACCAATGAAAATAAAGCCCCCCCCCCCCCCGGGGGGGAACCGAGCCAGTGAACCATTCGATGCACCAAGAACACTTTCAATTTCCCTACAACCGCCGCGAAAGGATTACCAGAGAACAAGGAACGAAATCTCTGTAGAACAATCAGCGGGGCAGCAATTTGCCCGAGCAACACGCCCAACCTCGTCCAAACACAAGCAACAAAAGGAGGCCAGTCTCTCTGTCATAACAGGAAACATAGTTAAACGAGTGACGCACCGAAAGTTGCTCGCAGGCGTTAAGGAATTAATGCTGCTCAGCGAGCACGACGCGAAACAAAAAGGAAAGTAGCTGAAAGCGTAAACCGAATTGGATAACGCGCCAGAGGCATACGCGAGAGGTACACCCGGTCCGTCCCACGAGTTCTGCAACCTGTGCTGCCCGCCTCGAAAACCGTTCTTTCCCTTTCTTTTACTCTGCCCCGGTGTTTCCGTGGTGGTATCGGATCGAACGATATTCAACGGATAAATCGCCGCTGGGGACGCCGGCTTCTGTACCGTTCATGCCTTTCACAGCCGTATGACGGACCGAACGCAACGTCCGCAAACCGCTTTTACGACTCAATGCCATTTCGATGCTCGCGCTTCTGATGACCTGCATCCAAGGCCGCGGGCGCAGTCTCGGCCCGCTGCGATCGAGGAGGAAATCTATCGACCCCGGTGGATATCAATTTTATTCTTGGCGACGCTGTTTATTGGACTTTGGAACCCGTTGGCATTCGCTGGACTTATTTCGCGGCTTAAGACGAGACGCGTTACAGAGACAGAGGGATCTAGAGTGGAATCGCGTGGCTTGTGTTTGGATTGCGTTTGCACAGGATACGATTTATCTGAAGTTGGGTATCTTTTTTTCTCTCTTGGATTGGCGTGACAAGTGCGAAGAATTGGAACGATTAAGACACTCCCATTTTCCGCGTCATCCCTTTGGTATTTCTCGATAATTGGCTCGGATTTCTGGTTATAATAGCCGCGTGGAGACATACATGTATAATGTGCCCGTGGATTTAAAGCTCGTGCAGTGTCCACGGAAGAATTTATATGGGAAGGTTCGGGTCAGCTTCGAATTAAAATTTGTTTAAGTAAATGTGGAGAGTAGTGGTGCAATGGAATTGGAATTAATTATCGAAACTGTTGCATAAGAAATATTATATTATAGTTATAACAAAGTGAAATATTGAATTATGGAAAAGATTTGTTTCACGAAGAGATATATTTCTAAAATAATGCTGATGAAAATGAGAACACCGCACCAGTATTGCATACATTGACGTATAATGTAATATTTTACCATTTATATTATTTAATGTTATTATTATAGCAATAACAAATTCTGATCCAAAACTTGTAAAAATTGCAACAAATATTGGAATTAACCTCGTGGAAATTTTGACCCATATCACCTTTCCCCTTTAAAGTTCACAGAAACGTGACAAATTAACATAGTTAAGTAATGTAGTATCAATTTGTGCCAACTATTACGTGTCTTGATAAGATTCTGTAATACAACGATTCCAGGATGAAAATAACCATAAATCACCTACGAAAGTTTAAAATTACCTACTTAGTACCGAAACTGTCATTAATCTCAGTATCGTTCCACGGTTAACTGGACAGGTGTTAATAGCTACCTATACGTCGTGTTAATGGACTCGGATAGAGAAAAAAACAAATTTCCCAACACTCTTATCTAAAATCTGTTAATTCACCTTTGAATACGAGATAAGTTCAAATGATTGTCCTTGCAGATATATTCTCGCAAACGTTGCAAGAAGATATATGCAGAAAACAGTGAAACAATACAATAGAATTTTATATAAAGTGGAGTTTCACTTAAATTGGGTTTATTAAATGGGGCACAGATTGCAAGCTTTTAAAAATATCGTACAATTTGCAAAAATTTAAATAACTGCTCACAAAGATAAGGTGTAAATTTTTCCGAAGTAAATGTTCCAAAAAAATATCTTATCTCTATAATAAATCCATGGTGATTTGAGAAACGATATTACGATAGGTCTTGTTGTAACGATAGTATAACGGCACTTGCCACGCCAGGTAGATCATTCGTTCTTACGTCACGTAGCAAAAAATCGACATTCCGTATCGTGCAACGTGCAATACCATCCAACAAATCGACTTTATCAGAAATGCAACACTTTCTCCGATATTCGTCGTCCACTCAAGTTCGTGACAAGTACAAAAATCAAACCCCATTTGCAATAATCTGACTTAAATCGAGTTAAAACAGTTTATCTGGTTAAACATGATAACGACTGGACGGATATATTGTCTGCAACTGAATTTTGAATGAAACACGAGAAAGTTAGATTTCTACCGCAGACAAGTTTAATTTATGGGATATTAGTAAAGACTTCGAAGGGAGCAAGTGTTTTACGCTCCCGTTTTCAAGTACCATGACCTCTCTCTGAAATTCTCTACTGTTAGATCCTTAATTATTTATTACATTATAACGCGGCAGGTACACGGTTCCGTACTCATCGTCACTTTCAAAATCTCTCTGCCGTCAAACTGCGAGGAGATTAAGACACCTCGCAAGAAAAGATTTCCCCTAAACAAAGAGGCTCATCTCCACCGAACCCAAAAGCTATTACACCAACGAAAATGCCGCCGCATAAATCATAGAGCATCAAAGTTATCGAACGAAAGAATAAGGAAAAAACACAAAAAAGGAGACATCATCGGCTGAATAGCAAAAGAAAGTGGAATCCCATAATCACGTTTCTGTCCTTTAAAATCCCTTATACCAGTAAAACGAAGAAAAAACAGGGCAATGCGCGGCGCGCCAAAGTGAAAGCCTCCGTTTCGAAATCCCTTTTTTCATTCCCGAAGCAAGCCAATTTATCCGCACTGAAAATGGTCCGATCGAGTTTGAAGGATCGACGAACAAGACGACAGACAACACACGATCCATGGGATACGGAGTCGTTATTGCGACTCCGATCGCGTTAACCGTACGAATCTCACCGAACAACGACTTCCTCCTTTCGACTTGGACGTGTCGCTTGGAAATGGTTCCACCTTTCCGAACGAACGGCCTTGAGCAAGCCGGTGCACTAGGAAAGGTGATGAAAACCGGCCAGTCACGTGTACCATGCCGGTGCGAGCGGCTGTTAGTCGCCACGCTGTCACAAGTTCTTCTACTTTTCGATTCGGTCTACACCCTGGAAAAGTGTCCACGAACTGGGACAATGCGCTGAAGTGCGAAATCGGAGGAGTGCAAGTGGCGTATTGCCAGTGAGTCTAACCCTTTAACAGCCGTAGATCCGCGCGATGCGTTCGCTGGAACAATAGCTCTGGCCTGATGATTTACTGCATATGCGCGTTGATGGAGCAGTGTTCGTTGCAAACGCTTGCACGCGAGCAATTTTATTGAGACTACATTGGTGGGAAATGTCATTTGATATAAATTACCTACAGCAGTGGCTGCGTAAACTTGGTGTTTGTTCTTTCGATAGATCGAGCGGTCATTTTTGGAATTTGACGCTAGCGGAATGAGTAAATTGTGGGAATATTTGAATTGAAAACGTTGAAGAAATAGATGAGTTTAAAAATGGAACGCGTACGGTAGCATACAGTGGTGAGAAAATACTTTCTTGTTCTTTCAATGCTGTATGTTGAAAATATAAAAGGGATTCAATTCCTTGAACAGAGAACCGGTATTATCATTAAGACTGCAATATACACAGAAGCTTGCCTTGTGAGGTACAGCGCATGGAAATTTTTGTATGGGACAGGTATTTAACACACTCTCGCGACATTTGACAAAAAGGTGTCAAATCTTTAATTTAACCCCTTCGCTACAAAGCCTTCGGCTTAATTAGATTATCGAGAACATTTCTACGTCAACAACATATTTCAGGCGCAGTGCCAGAAGTCAATAAATCGCGAATTAATTTACATTAACCCTTGCAAATATTTGTATTAAAAGAGAGCTGTATTTTTAACATAAATGCCATGATAATTAAAAAAAAACAAAGCATCATGGTCCTTGAGATACAGAAGAAATACGTTGAAAAATTTGGTACGGAAAACTCCGTACGTGACAAGACACTTGCCTTCAAAAATTAATCTGTTACAATTAAAAATATCTTCAGTGCACAGCTTTTGCCAATAACAACATGATTATACATTCCCTACACCAAAAAATACAATAAATAATTCCGCATTAAAAAGAATGTTCCTACACATCTGAACCAATCTCCAATCTGATTAGCCCCACCTCCAAAGTCGTGTATCAACGTAATCCGTAGCGAAAGGGTTAACGTACGATCCCTGTAATACTTGTCGAAAGCGTGAAGAAAAATTCCGATTCATCGTGCACGCGGCCCATCGCGGAAGTGTTCAGACAACGACGCGCGTGTCACCCAGGCGCATTTACAGCTGAAAGGGTTAATAGCTCACCGCTCTTCCGGCAATGCGTTTCCGTGAAGGACCGTGAAACGGATGTCGAAGCAGCGCCCCGAGCATTTACTTTCATCGGTACGACTATCGCAGTCGCGAGCGAATATCCCAAGGTAGGGAGGCGTCTGCGAAGCCTCGAGGGGTCCGCGAAGTGTCTTCCCCGTTACGGAAACGGTGATCGTGGAAAGCTGAACAGCTGACGCGAAAACGACCGGCTAACGCGTTTTAAATCGCTCGGAGCGTATGCACTTGTGCCGGACGAGCGATCATTCTCAAAGTCATTGCTTCCCAGAGCAGAGAAAGCAAAACACGCGGACGCCGGACGGGACGGGGTGTGCTGGCACGTGTAACAGTTCGAACGTGGATCGGATTGTAAGAGTTAATAAATAAGAATGTGAACAGCATCCGAGGGGGGGGGATTGATATGAACGGGCGTCAGCAGGATTCAAGCGAAGATGCCGATATCTATGGAACGCAAAATCGTCGTTCTGTCACGTCGTCGTCTCGTCCCGGTTAAATAGCCGGGAACGGTGCGGTGATCGTTAAACACTTGCTACGAAGTGACGGTGAATCGCGTCTGCGTGCACCCGACCACTGAAAACTCGTGTCCCTCTCGGAAGAAACGCATTATTGCATGTGGCAGCCCCGATTACAGGCCATTCGACGATGTCCTCGTGAACGATCATCGTGTAGAAACGCTACCGCTCCGGAAACCGGGAAAAAGGTTGCTGCTTTATGTTCGGTGCGACGTGCCATCAGTGTGTTTGATTGTTTAAAAGGACGCTTCCGATAGTACGTAGTTAGGAAGGTGGAAACTTGGAACGCTGAGTGAATTATGGTGTGTTGGTTTCCTTATTTTTTAGATGGTTTGGAATTTTGGGGCGGCTTTTTTTTCATTTGTACTGTTGTGATCGTTGAAAGCTATTATTATGGAGTGATTCAAGAGTTGTATTTCAGTTGATTTTCTTTTCTTATCTCATTAATAATAAAGGTACCGCGGCAGATACTTCGAACTTTAACTATGTTATTGGAATAGTATCATATCTATATTAGCAGGTTCCGTGTCACATCGTTTTTGCTCGACTTTCTATTCAAGCCGCGTGTGCCAGTGGTTCACTTATTATATACTTATCGGTGTACTTCTTATACACTTCTCAAGACCCAGAACAGCGTTATACAAAAAGAACCGACAAATCACAACATCTAACACGGATCGAAACAAATGATCTAGCTGAAATAATTCGTAATTAAAAGACCAGCATACAGAATGCTACATAATATTAATACTGAGCGATCTGAATGGAGTGAAACATGTATCAATAACAATACATTTCATTAAAAAGAAAAAAAAACACAGCAGAGTTACGATAACAGAACTTCATTTACTTTACATAAAACGAACAAGTATCAATATGAAGACCAGTTTACCGAGAATCAACGAACGATTGAAACCAGTTAAGTAGTACAGAACTACTTCCCAGATAAAGAAATTTTCCAATAATTCGCCCAAAGCGTACGGCCCTCGTCCCCATCAATGTAACACCATAGCCAGTTAACGACGATATTACCGTGCATGCCAATTTAACCGACCGCCAGCAGTGAATCGCAAGGGTTCAATTAACTTCGTCCAAGCATCCTTCGACTTCGCTTCACGTGAATGCGTCCAAAGGCCCGCGAGGTACAAGAGAATATAAAGGCTGTAAATTCAGAGTACTTGTCGGAAACACGACGAGGCACGTTACTTCCGCGAGATCGACGACGCCGCCGTTGGCCGGGGCTAATGCATCGTACGGCAAACGAATGCAGAAACGTGAGTTTAGGTTTGTTACTTGGTTGCACGTCATTACCGAGCAGTGGTACTCCAGTGACCCGTGAATGTTTGTCGACCGTTCACCGACTGTTCACGAGGGAAAGGCGTGGTCCCCTCCGGTCTCGCATTCCGCATTATTGCAATTCGCATCAATGAAGCCGACGAATTTAGCGAGTTCGTGCGCAAATATTTGTCACGCGCCTCGAAAATTTGGCACGATTTCTCGAAAATCTCTCGCACTTCGAACATTGTGTACCGGCGATCTTGGATTTGGAGAACGAGAAATTGAGAGTTCGCGTGAAAAAATCGGCCATTTTCTTCGTTACCATCGAAGTGTATTAAAAAAAAGATATTAAATATTGAGATATGCGTTCGGACAAATAACATACATTTGAAAATTAATATGAGAATTCATTCGTATTCAGCCGTCACGCTCCACTTATAGGATATATTATTTTAATATAGGCTTCGAATAACAGGAATTATTACTTCCATGCCATAGTTGAGAAAATGTGGCCGTTTCAATGGGGAAAGCAAAGTTACTACCGTGGAACGGAAACACCTCCGTAGAACAAACTTATATACATACTTTCGTTATGCCAAGTGGCAGTCGCCATGCTCAGGCGACGAGCAATTCGACGAGAGCCGCCTTGGGACAGGCATGGCGTGCTCATGGTATTATCAAAATTGCCGGGCGATAAATATTGTGATCGTGGATATAATTCGCTGGATGGGTGGTCACCATTTCGATAAATAAGTGAGAATGGGTGGAACAAATTTTTATTTTAGCTTAAACGCAATTCGTATTCGTACCACTCGAGAACTCTGTTCATTTAAATTCATTGGAATTATAAATCTCTTAGCTTCTGTATATCGAATGAAACTGATTCGACAGCATATTTATCAATTAATGTTTATACGAAAATACTGATACCCAGCTATTGCTAATGTTTGTACAATATAACGCACACGATTGCCAGGGTTAAAAATTATAGAATATGAGACGAGCAGAAATTGAGTAAATTGGACATGGAATAAAATTTCGTTCAAATACCTGTGGAGTTCTGGAATCGTTACAAAATATTTTAATATCTCAATAATTCATTCATCGAATTTGTTTTCCAGATGATGGAGAAAAGGCTTTCCGTTCAAAAGCTCCTCCTACTAGCAATCTTGGCGACATGGACGTCGAACGTCGCGTCGTCGACGGACACAGAAAGGCGGCACGTCGATTCCAGGGAATCTAGTCATCATCCAGAAATAAGCGACGGTGGTTTCGTGGCGCCAACCATCAAAGACAACGAGATAGCAAGGGAGAACAAAAAGAAAGTGTCGCACAGATTAATTGGCGGCCACTTGCGGGCATCTGCGACGGAAGAAATCGACGAGCCTATCTGGGACGACGGTATCCTCCTATCGTCGGCTGGAAACGGGAAAGAGTCGAAGAATAATCGTCGAGACGAGGACGACGAGAAGAAAACTCTTTCGCAGCAGGTGAAAGAGGGCAAATACGGTCTCATTCAAAATGAAATCTACGAAAAAACCCCCAAGAGACCGGGAATCATCAGCTACCTGGGAAATCCAGAAGTTCCGAAAGACACCGAGGACAATTTAGGTGGACTGGACGAGGACGAAATATGGTGGGCAGAGAACCATGTCCTTGTGTTAAAAGGGGGGAAATTTCCTGACCACGAGGAGACGCAAAGCAGCGGAGACGGGACAGAGACCTGGCCGCCTATTGACGACTACAAGGCGCCGAAAAGGCAAGTTAAGATACCATCAGAACCGAATGTACCACCGCCGTTCCCCGTTCAGCTCGCGGAAGGTGGCCCGATACAAATCATTGGCAAGAACGGCACTAAGGAGATCATCAACGGCACCGTCGACTACAAGAAGAACCCGCTGTTCACCAAAGGGCTACTATCAGAAGATGGTCCACTCTTCGCAGTCATAGCAAACGGGACAATCGTGATGTCTGACACGAGCAACTTCACGGACAATTCCTCCGAAGATAGTAAGGATGATAATGATAAATCCGATGAACTACCACCGGGCAGTTTTCCACCCTTTTATCACGCGATACCCCCCGGTGCAGTATTCGTGCCACCGCCAAGCAATCAAACAGATTACGACGAAGAAGATCAGTCCATATACTATCCACCGCCGTACAGTTTCCAGTATAAGCAAGACAATACGACCGCAGTGCCTCCAGGGCCACTTGTTCCAGGAATCATACTTCCACCGCCGCCAGACTTTTTCTCCGCCCTCGAAGATAACGAGACCACGACCAAGAAGTACTCGAAACGACCAGTCACGACCCCCCCGACAAGACTCAGGCCCACTTACCTGCCCCCCAGGAAACTCACCGCGAAACAACAAAAGACCACCACGATACTAACACCGACTATAAAATACAGACCGCCTATTAATTTGTCAAGCAGCGCGAAACTGTACAATCGAACGCTTCAGAAGAATCTAGTAGAAACTACTACAACATCGCGCCTGAAACCCGTCACGGTTCCCTATATGAAGATCACAACGCCCGCCCCGGATGCGCCGAGGACCCTCGACAATCGAGAATTTTACACCATTACCCCCCTGATAGAAAGTCCAGTTACCAGCCAAGAGAACACTCCGGAGAAGAGCCACGTCTGGCCGGGACTCGCGAGCAATAAAACGATACCAATAGTCGCTTACTACGCTACGTCAACGCAGTCCACCTTGAAGAAACCGGTGGAAGTGACTCCAGCCTCGATAAAGAGTATCGTTACTACCGGCAACCCTGAACGTGCCCGCGGCCAAGCCTCCTACTACTTTTACGAGGAGTCGAACGAACAACCCGCCGACACCACTCCGAATCCTTCGCCGTTTTATTACAAGACTACAACCCAGACCCCGTTCTACGGGACTGTGACACCCCACGCGAAAAACAAGAAACAGTACTACAACGTAGAGGCAATACCATCGCAGGAGACGTCGAAGGACTTCAGTATAAAGTTCATCGACCCTCCGGCGAAAAACTCTCCGCCTGTTCGCTACAGCCACCCGACGGTCACGGAAAGTTCAGCCAAGTACGAGAGGGCTCAGGGTCAACGTATGCTACCCGATCGCGCGCCTCTTTATTATCAAACCATACCTGCCAGGCCACCCATCCAGTCCTATTACACCACCGCAAAGCCGCAGACCTATTACAGGCAGGAGGCGAAACCGAAGCCGATTTATCAGTACAGTTTCGAGGCGACTGATTACTCGAAGCACGGGAATCAGAGGCAACAGTACGACCGGCAACAGCAAACCACCAGATACAACGAGTACGGTAACGTGAAACTTGGCAACGGTTATAACGGGCATCGATACGATTACGAGAACAACGAATCCGTGCCTCAGAAGCGAGTGAAGTCGGAAGTGTTCAAGTCCCCTCAGCCGATCTATCCATCGACCACTGCTAACGCGGTGATAAGCACCACGGCGAATCCTCAGCACGTCTACTATACTCAGCAGGAGGAGAGGTTCCTCGACGACGTGACGAAGGAGTACTTCACGATTTTCGGTAAAAAGTTGCCGCACAAAGGCGTGCCCAGCACCACACCTATTTACTCCAAGCTGAACAGTGTCACGGAAAGGCCCGGTTACAACGTGAACACCTACGTGGAGGACAATTACAACACCCCGGAGACGCACGTTTATAAGACGCCTAACGTTAAGGTGCACTACGGGGACCAATCGCAGAGGCCATATTCCCTGAGGGACGATATCCTAGTGAACTACAGGCAGCCTCTGCCTCCCCTCAACCCGGACAGCGAATTCATCACCGTGGTCAATCACAACGAACAGCCGTCAAGCTATGGACTATCGAACAGAGAGAATCAGCCGTTGTCTACGATTCGTGACTACCCGTCTCAGCCGTTGGCGAACACAAGAAACGAACCGCCCGCGAAGTACGTGCCAGCGGCAGAGTCTGCCGAAGAACTGGACGAAGACTATCCACAATTACCGATATCCCTGGAGGACGACATCAATGTGAACTATCGCGACCCGAGACCCACCATTAATCCGGACGCCGAATTCATCGACCCCATTCCCGTGCCGGAGCACCAACCGGAAAATCCGAAAGCCTATTTCGCGTACAGATTGCCAGGCGACGGCGGTCACTTTTACTTCCTAACGCCGCAGGCGATCACGCAGAGGCCTGATCACCTTTACTCGAAGTCGAGAGGAACAGGACTGCTTAGACGTAGACGGAGGCCAAGGGACGTCTGACGTATACACGCGCAGAGGCGGCCGCGCGATGCCATATAGTAATCATCGAGGACGCACGATGTTAAAAATGGGTGTCATATGGAACGCGACGCGTGTAATCGACGACAAGACATTATGTACCGTTGTTAGGATATTTATTGTACGTGTAAATATATGTACGACTAGGATAGATGATTGTCAAAGCCTTCACAAGTAGATATACAGTACCGGACATAAGTAATCGCAGGATATTCTTTATCGCTTACCATAGTGTCGATTGAGCAGCACGCTCCAATTGTTATTTATTCTAATAGCTTACGATTATTTGTTAATGTATGCCGTATTAAAAAGTTTGTCTCTGACACCAATTGAAAAATATTTCTAGGTGGTCTTATTTAATACATTACTTTTAGCGTTACTTTAGAATAGAGGTTCGTTCGATGTGCGGGGATTTCCTGTATAATTATTTGCGATTCGGGTGGCCGAAGATCGGAGGTATTATTCGTGGCCGTGTTTTCGAAATCGTGTGACTTTTCTTTTTGGAGAACAGGTGCAGTGTTAAGACACGATGGGAGAAATAAAACCGTTTGGATTGTTCGAATGCTTATGGTCGGTACTGTACAATGCTTAATTTATGCGAGCTAACTCTTTCCCGCTTTAGATTGATACAGTTGCGACAGAGCGCCGCTCGCGTGTTACGATAGGGAAGCGCGATTCTTCGAGCGGCCATCGCGTACCCGCGCGTTGTCTGTGATTAATGATCGATAGCAAACGCGTACCCGTGTACATATAATTACGATTAACGATATGGGGAATAGTATTTTACAGCGCGGTGAGCACAATTTCCGGTTGAACGAAATGTATTAACAGTTCGTGGAATAAATAGAAGTACGATGTTCCCTTTGTCGAGAGCTTAGAGTCTACGTGCCTAATTGTAAGATTCAATTATACTGTAAATATGTGCGTAAAACGAAACGATATTATTGTGTCGTTCGGTTGAACTAATTTGTAAAACTGTATCTGCCTAAAGCCGTACGTGACTTTCAATGTAACGATTGATTATTTAAAAGTTGAAAATAAAAGCGAATATTTAATACCAGAATATTCGAGATTGTATATTTATCAGCCTCCTATTAGAAGCTTGTTGTGTAGGAGAATTAAATATAAACGACTCTATAATAGTTGCCAGCCGGTTCGTAAAAATAAAAGATACAATATGCAAGGAATGCAGACTTACCGGTGTCGATTTCCTGCGCCTGTGTTGGATCCGGTAATGGTTCGTCGTGCAGTCGTAAATAAACCTCCATTGCACATTTCGCTGCTTTAAAATAAAATGGGTGAGCTCGTAGCACGTCCTCTAACCTTACAAGACCCACGTAAGACCGCAAGGTCAACTTTCTCATACAGTAGGTGTGAAAGTCGAATTGATCTTCTATGATTTCAGAAAAATGCTATAATCGATAGAATCCATTTAGGGGTATGCTATGATAAAGGGTTATGAGTAAATAATATATTTGAGAGCTCACCCTGTCAACTTCGTGGCATTTCTTTAAAGCTTCCCCGTATTTTCCAAGGCGTTTGTAAGCATTGGCTGCTTCCGTTTGAATCCACATACACTGCATTTCGTTTAGATTCTCCATGGCTAAAACCCCCTCCCTGGTGAATTTGCCGCAAGTCTCTTCCGCTTCTTTGATAAGATTCGCACGCAGCATATACTTGGCACATTTGGAATTGATATATCGATCAGCTGTGTCTAACCCTTGTGCTTCGTCTAGCCACTTGTAAGCCTCTAGAACATTACCAGCGTGCTGGTAACAGGAAAATATGTATTATTTGAAGTATATTACTCTGAAACGTATTGTTTGGGATAAGCCACGTGTTGGAAAGTAAGTTCGAACGCAGAAACTCACCTTCTAATTGCGCCCTTTGGTGACAAAAAGTTCTGTAAGTGTAGGACTATTTTCTATGGCATTATATTCAAGTCACAGAACTCACCTTATATATGCGTCCTTTGGTAACAAACAGTTCTATGAGCGTGGGAGTATGTTCTATCGCAGCATCGATTTCGCTTAGTGCATTCTTAGTAAGTCCAAGATGGTCGTAATGTTGTGCTAAGTAATAGTATGTCCATAACAACGCAGAGGCTGGCTCTCGTAGGCCATTCTTCTCTTGATCATTAAAATGCCCATGAGCGTTCAATGCGTCTTTATATTGCAAAACCAAAGACTGTATAATATCAACCTTTCGTCGATCATTATACAGGGATCGAAGATTTACAAACAGAGACGGTACACCCTTATGAATGCCTGCGAGACGAGAGAAATATAATGATGAAATAAATTAGGAAACAGCATATCTTCTTTTAGGAAACGTATGAAACAACCGCAAATCGTACCCCTTCGTAAGTACCGATCCACTAATGTCTTGAATGCATTCCCAGTGGCGTAATTTAATTGTAAACGACGCGGAGCTAGGGCTCGTGGGAATAGATCTTCGAATCTTTGGAGCATAGCTAATGTTTCTTCTGGTTTAGCATGTCTTTCTGCCTCTGCAAGCCTAGCATAGTAAGTTGTATTCTCCGGATTTATGTTTAAAAGGTCCCAGTAAACCTGTACTGCTTCTTCGTATTGATTTAATTGTAATCTTAATTTACCTGAAGGAAAGAATGATTAAATTAAGAAAAGAAAAACGAGCGTGAAGCTTTTGGTCTACATCCCATTGTAGAAAACATGTGACTTACCATATGTTTCTTTTACAGTAATTTTATCATAAATTTTATCACTATATTTATCAAGATGTTTCAATGCTTGTTCGCATTCCCCTGACTCTTGTATAACCATGTTTTCGTATAATAGGTACTCACTGTGTTCGTAATTGTAACAGATCTGCAGATTTTATAAATATCTCTGTATTATGTACTGTATATCATAAAATTTTAAGCTAAGATATTGATTGACAATATTGAGGGGAAGAAAAAACGTAAGTACAGTAAAATCTCGATTCATACTGGGCTCGTGGGTCGTCTGTCCCATGACTTTCAGTGGAAGCAGTAAGCTAATACGTTTTCACGAACGTATCGCAAATGCTGAGGACCGTGATACCCATCAAAAAATTAAATGCCTTCATATCGGCGATACAACATTAATACAAGACGTAAATTTTTTAATTATACCGATTTTCTTAGGACAGTTTTATTAAAACACTGTTGTGATTGTTGCGATTAAAATGAGACCGAACGCGATATAACTTGTATCATATTTACTTAGTAATATTGTAATAGGCAACGAGCCTCACTACAATCAAGTAAGAGTAAAGAGTGAATGATACTCATACTTGGTCTAGAAGACCATGGCAAAAGGTAATAATGAAATCCCCTCATACAATATTGAAATCATTAGTCGCAATTAAATTCAATAAAGAAAAGTGTGGTATGATAAATGCGATCAGATAGTTTCCCTCTGCGGAAAAGCTAAAGTGATGCGCCTATCAACAGCGGCCTCTTCAATGTTGTACGCTCATTTAAAATTGTTTCTACTGCACTGTTTAACATCGGCAAGCTACTTTCGATCGTACAGAAGTTCAGTGAGTGAAAACGAGGAAAACCGAAGGTCACGGCAGCTATTGAAAGCCTTCGTATTGGCGAGACAGCAGTAATGCAACGATGAAACATTTTTATTTACACTTATTTTATTCAGGAGATTTTATTCCTTTGTATAATTAAAATGAGACTAAACACGATATAATTTCGTTCATGTTTGCGGTATATTGCAACCCGTTTTGCCAATTTATCAAATGCAAATACGGCGTTCATTATATCATGGTTGATATCATTTAATCGCAACAATCTCGGGCGGTCTTTTAATCAAATTTTCATTACGAAATAAGTAACAATAACAAAGTTTCATCGTTGCATTAGTGTTGCCTCACCGACACGGAAGTATCTAATCTTTTAATGACGTCTGACTTTCAGTTCCTCTCTTCGTTCACTCGCTGTCCTTCTCTGTGGTCGCCGAAATCGATGCCGGCAAAACAAACTTGTGCTGTGTAAGTTCAACCGAGATTTGCACGATCCAACCTCGCGGCTGGTACCGAAGTTTAGACGCAACTTTTACTGTACTATGTTATTTAAAACATCATTGTAATTTGTAAACCAAACAATAGAAGCAAGCCAAACAATAATGGAATACATACCATTGGGAAATTATGGAAGGTATCTAAAATTTTCAGTGCCGTTTCATAGTCCTTTAATAAGTGATATGAGATAGCAAAACCAATCCATGAAGCACGCTGTGTAGGTCGTAACATAAATAACTGATATCTCGTGTCCTAAAAAAAAAAGTAATCATAGATATCTATGGAAAATATAGAGCATTCAATGAACTCTGGTACATAACGCCATCCGAATACTATCTTAAATCTTATATAACTATAATATAACTACCGATTAAGAACTTTGCCTATATGTATTTCATGAATAATTAATAGCAACACATATATGTGGCATTATCTACATATTTAAATATGCATATGGGCTGAACGGAAGATTACCCGATATTTCCGCCTCACAAAAATTTGGCAAGCAATGCATACTCACGTTAGACAAATATCAACTACAGGAATTACCTATAAGATATAAATAAGGACTGAGTCTTTCATATCGAACATTTACCTTATAACCTTCCAGGTCCCTCATTTGAATTTGAAGTAGCGATAAGTCCCTAAGAATTTGTATGTTATCCTTGTCCCATTTAAGGGCGTTTCTATAACATTTAATGGCCTCGTCATATTTCTTATCCGAGCGTTGCAAAAGTCCATAAACGTGCCAACAAACATGGGATTGCAAATCATTCCTGAGACCTCTCCGGACATGATCGTAAGCTTCTTCTTTGCGACCTAAGCAGTTCAGAGTTAGACCTTTCATTGCCAAGGTCTCTCCATGTTCGCTAAATTTGGTGTTCGATAAAATTTGCTTTGCAAACTTTATCCCATTCTTATATTGTTTATGTTCGTAACACCTCTGCAAGAAACATAAATACGTTTCATAGGGCAAAACGTTTTCATGATTTCAGTATTATGTATTCGAATAAGCTGGCATTATAGCGTGCAGGAAAATGGCAAAGAGGAAATCACGCTTTCGTTTGTAACGTTAATCAAATTTTCGTGATCACCAGTTGCCAGTGAATTTTTCCCACTTTTTCGAAGAGTTGCTTCATCATTAGAGCACGATGAATACTCTTGTTAACCGGAGAGTGGGGTCCAAAACGAGAGTATTTTGATTGCATGTTACTCACCAGAATTCGTTTAAACAAGGCATTTTCTTTGGGTGGCAAGGGATTGCTGGAGGGCATTTTTGTATAAATACAAAAATATAGAGCCTTTTCCACCCGGTAAACTTAATTTTCACCACAAAACCTCGTGGCCACAAACGAAGAAGTCGATCTTCGATCACGTGATCATCTGCGACAATGCCGTTCCGCCGGAAGTTCTAAATCCACGGTGCCGCACACTTTAATATATCTTATGATTTTCGTAAATTTATTAAGAACAAAGATATGTTCCTCGCGTACGCTATCTGTTTATATTGCGTTCCCTATCGTAATATCGATGATTTTAACATATTTGTGATTGCATGAAATACGCATTTGCAAGTAATGGTAACGAACTATCTTTAAGGAGCATCTCTATGAAACCATAGAACTGATGCAGAAAATGATATTTGAATTGCATGTACATACGTTATAACAGCATAACAGTGTACAACAGATGAATAACATGGCTTTTTAAATAAATTTCATATGAATTCGATGAGTGCATCCATCAAATAATTCCTTGCCCAAGAGATTGTTAATAACATTAAGCGTTACTTACAAATTGTTATACGTTACCATTGGCCTGGTCCTGGCAGAAAATCGCATGTTTTGTATAACCACATGTACCTCAAACTGAGTAGGCTTACGAATGTTTCGTATAAATTATCTGTGAAAAAATATGAAACATACAATTACAGACAATTGATAACTTGTATTTTTTAAATACAAGTTTGGTTAGATTCATGGAGGCAGCATCTTTTTTGATATAGGTACGATACCAGAATTATTTTTGTAGTTTTAATCGTGCAATTGGTTAGAATGAAATATTTGAAAAAGAATTTTTCATTTGTGATAAATATATATGTTTACATTCTAGGTGTAATAGTCAGAAGCATAAATTTATTTATATACACACATATATCTGTACGAGCAATTATCAATGTTTTACGAAAAAAATATCAACATGTCATTAATCTGTAGAAAGTTGTGTTCATCTATTTTAAATGAACATTTTGGACACATTGTTCAATCTGTTGGCAATGATTTATTTAAGTATGGGGCAAAACCGGTAGGCCTAATTCGTCATACGACTCATCTTCCTCTAGCAAAGGTATACTTCAATTCAAGTACTTAATTTGTTTGTTCCTTGAAAAGATTAATAGGAAAAGTTCGCCAAAAAACCATTTATCAAAACGATTGTGTTACTCTTAGATCAAAGAAGCGTTATGCGTCTTAATGAAGTACAGTTTTGTCAGTCATCGTCAGACTGAAAGAGGCACAGAATATTTCTTAATACATAAAAATATTATAATGATGCTGCGTTATTCAAGGTATTACACAATTTATCTAAAAACAGTCCTGCACATTCATGGAAATATGACAAATTAAAAACTGGACTCTTTAATCTTGCTAGGTATATGTTCTTTGTAAAAACAGTTTGCGGAGATGAGGCAGAAATGATGCTGGAAGAAGTACTGAAACACGGGTATATAACAGCTTCTGAAGTCATAATAAAAGCATATAAGAGAATTGAACAGTCCCCTTGTAAGTGTATACGTATTTTGAATTTTGAGCTGCGAAATATCTGTGGAACTTTATTTTGATGAATTCATTAAACTTTTAGCCGAGCTAAAGTCATCGCTTTCAGTGTTAAAAGACAAATTCGACCTGCTGGTTAAAAACCAATTTCTGATGCGTAGTTTATACACAGAATCCATTGAAGAGAAAGCGAATGAAAAGCCAGACTTCAGATTACCGGATCTAAATATGGCTGCCATTACTAAGCAAATAGGGGGAAGTGCGGGCGATCCAGGTGATACAAAAATTTACTGGAAAGTCAATTTCGATCGCTTTACTCAAGACCTTAGGTAAGATTTTCACGAAGAAAAAGCAATATAAAACACATAAGAAATTTGCAATGCAATCTATAGGGATCAAATTATTGTATCAGCTATGCGCAAAAGGCTGGACGAAAATGCGGGAGAGTTGATGAGACAGTTACTATTCCTTATGTATTTAAGAACAGCATCTTGGGCAGATACATCCAATCCGATACCACTCACAGAAATTAAAGATGCAGTTCGAAAAATTAATTACCCGCTACTTACTCAGCACCTTGATCAATATTTACGTCTCATTGGTATGGACAATAATAGGTGTTCATAAAAGGTTTTGTAAAATGTTTAAATATTAGAAAACACGTTTCATTGTGTTTAACGAATATATTATTCTAGAGGAAGACACTAGTCAATTTTTGAAACGAGTAGGGGATTCTGGCGGTGGCCAGTATAGTGTTAATATGAAAGAGGCTTTCAAACAATTAGCGTGGGCTACTCTGGAAAATATCGTAATGGAACGATTCGGTTCGAAAGCGGCTAGAATTTTTAGGTACGATATAAGCCCCTATATTTCGTAATATCTGGTACTGGGTTCAGCTTCTGTATATTCGCTTTCGTGTTCAGGTTAGTGCGCGATAGAAAGTACATTGAACAGGAACAAATTCAGCAATTGGCAATGATTCCAGCAAAAGAAGCTAAACACCTGACGTATACACTGTTGCAAGAAAATTATTTGCAGATGCAAGAAATAAAGAAAGCCGGTGTATCGGCTGCGCCGATAAAAACGTTCTTTTTGTTTCATATAGAGTTGAACATGGTTGTTCGCATGGAGGTAGAACATTGCTACCATGCATTGTACAATACTATACAAAGACGTGAATACGAATTAAGTAGCAATAAGCGAATGATCGATAAGCAATTAAGAATGCAGACCCTCACGAGCAATTTGAAAGAGCACGGCGCAACTGAAGAACAATTAGCGGAGGTGATTGTGCTTACTTTTACATTGCTTTTAACTTTATAGAAAGAAAATAATTACGTCCATATTGTTTACAGATTGCTGATCTGATGACACCATCGGAGAAACAACAGTTAGACAAAGTTCAAAATACAATTAAGAAATTAGGTATTACCGAATTGCAAATCGACGAGACACTGTTCCTGCTAACAATGTATTTACGTTATCACTGAATAAAGGCATGTTTTTTTTTGTAAGTACATGTATATCGTGTCGTCATAAATGTTGCACCGATTCTATACTACTCGCGTTTCTCTAGGTGTACTTCGCACGACTTCGGAAAGAACAAACACAAAAATGTTTCCTTCATTTATATAGTTATTTATTTATGTATAATAATGATTACGCTTGTAAAATACAAACAACAAAGAATACCTAACTTTCAAATTATTGTAATAAATATAATCATATATCTATGTTTATAATAGTGCTGCTCTCTATGTGATACAGTGCATTTGATGTCACTATCTATCAGGGAAAATGATCTTGGAGTACACACCGTTGAATGTTCCTATCATTGACAAACACTTCCGTGTAATTATACCTTTTGATCTATGCGATATGAATATGTGTGTGTGTGTGTGTGTGTTAGTGTTGATTAGAAACGAATTATTAGAGTTATGAATCACAGCCAGCTCAAGGTGCCTTATGGATCGGTAAATAAGTCGAACGCTGCAAATGCTATTTATAATTAGCTAAAACGTAATTCCATTACGGTTACGCAAAGACTGGAGACCATCATTTTTTGGTGTGACGCTACTATCGTACGTTTTACTTCCAAGTATGATTTTCCCTTAATTCCTATTATATGCCCCGCACGTTCATCTCAATACTACCACGATGGAAATAGATTCTTCCCGTCGTAAATACTTATTACTCATGAGAATTCGAAGCGGATAGTGTTATTTGGTGAAGATTCATCGATCTCAAGTATACGTGGTTTTGATTGTACGCTATTGACACCAATTAATAACGTGTACTACGATCTACCGTGAGTAGTGGTGAGATGATCGCGAGCGAGTGTAACCGCATCCAAACATGCATTTGACTGATTTTATATTCTCTTCTTCGCCTCTCGTACTTCCCTATCCTCTCACACATATACATACAGGCATTCATTTTATTCATTTACACGTTACCGCATAGACTATGTACACTTCACGTACATACAAGTTTCTTCTAGAAATAACGTTTTATGTCTAGAACTAAGGTTGAATTTCGGTAAAGCGTTATTTTATTATATATTTTTTTTTTCATACCATTAACAACAACGTACATGTAAATGAAGTGAATTCATGGAATATCGAGACTGGATGTTAGTGTTCACTTTTTTCTTCATCGTTACGTTAAATATTACTATAGTATTAGTAATGTGTTTTCGTTTTACAATTCGCTAATCTTACAGTTTGCATTCGCACTGGTTACATTTCACCTCGTTCGTTTACGTTTCTTAAAGATCCGATGAATTTACACAGCGAGTGCGTCGAGATTATCGCGAAAGCGTTTGTGTGTCCCTATGTGTAAGAAAAAGAGGAGAACAAGAGGAACAGTGGGAGAGAACGCAAAGCTAATGAAAAGTAACGAATGTTACCCGCGAACCTATTTCTTTTTCACGGGCACCAAGGGAAACCGCCCGTTCGTTTCGATCACGCGATCGCAATCCATGGAATGCAGAACTGAACTTATCACTAAAGCAAACACTGTGCGCTGCTGTGATCGAAATCGAGGAGAGTTTCATGAAGGGGACGCGAACTTAACTAGACGTATGTGATTGAAAGATGTTTCGGCGAGTGAGATAAAACAGAAAAAAGGGTCGGAAATTAAGGAAAGCGTGAAAAAGCAAATTACCGCGGAAGGCTATAAAGATATGGCACAGTAAGAAACGATATGCAAAGCGCGTTTATATGCCCTCCGCGCTTTCGAACGATTTACCGATCGATATGTCGCCGATGTATTTTACCGATGATACGAGCAAGGTTGAGCAGTGTGGTCTTTGGGGATGAAACTGGCGAAGAGGGGGAACAAAAACAAAAAAAGAAGGCAGATGTTCAATTATTTGAAGTGCACATATTTCAATTTCCAGAACGCGACAAGGAAGAAAACAAATATTTCGATGCGAATATAAAGAACAAAAAATGTTAAAATTGTTGCGTGAACGATCGTTGAGTATTCGGGAACGCAAACGATCAACAAACTTCGTGTCGCCATTGTCGTTGTCGTTGTCGTCATCTGAACTGGCACGTACAACCTCTACTGCTATGCGTAATAAGGATAATTATTTATAAAAAAAGAAAAACAAAAGAAAAATGAAGAGAGAGAAATAATACAATAATATTAATGATAGTAATCGTAATAATAATCAATAATAATAATAATAGCACTGAATAAAACTGACGTGACGATAATAATAATTAAGGACAATCATAGACGTAATAATGACCAAATGAAAATAAGAATATGCGTCGCATTATTAACATTTCGTTAAATCTACGTGTTCTCGAGTAAATTACACATAATATGTAGCGCTATGCAAGATACATCACAATATAGTTACACTGTACATTCAATAGTATTGACACTTTTTTTTGCGTCGGGTCGATTTTCTCTCTTTCTCTCTCGTTCTCTCTTTCGCTTGTTCGTTCGCGCTTTCTCTCTCTCTCTCTCTCTCTCTCTCTCCCTTACAATCGATGAACACACCGCCGACGCAGGTTGTAAAAATCCATATATATACATAAAATAAATTATTATCAACATTAAGCTATCCTATCTGCCGCCGGCTGCGGTATTCGAAAAACGCCCAACTAAATGCGGGCGCAGATACATCGAGGATACTGGCTCTCTTTATAAAATTATATTAGGTACCTTGTATAAAATTGCACTGATTATAAATAACGAAAAAAAAAAAAAAAAAAGAAAAGATAATAGAAGAAACGATGAAAAAAGAGACGTAGACGTTATCGAGTTTTTTCAAGTCGAGCCAACTCTGCCGACCCTGGAAACGAAAGCGGCGCCATGTTGTCCACTTGTCCGCCCCGCGAAAACGCTATTTGGCACATAAGTATTATCACATCGAGCTCCCGATCTTTTCTGTTTCGGTTCTATTCATTTTCACGAACTACCTACGAGACTTTTTGTTTACGCCTACTACTGCTTTTTATATATTTCCTCGCCACGAGACGGTGCTCGTCTTTTTTTTCTTTTTCTTTTTCTTTCTTTCTTTCTTTCTTTCTTTCTTCCTTTCTTCCCTATAACATTCATCAACGCCACGGTAAATAACGATCTCCAGCTTCCCTGATCGACTCCCGTTGGGTTCATCGCGTGCCCCCCCCCCCCCCCCACGAACTCGCGCAACTCGAAGGAAAAACGGAGAAAAAACGTAACAGTACGTGTCCGGAGAACATCGAAAAACAAAACACAACGTCGTATTAGAATTTGATTATTTGTTTCGTTTACATCGTTTACAATAAATAACGCTAATTTCCCTTCCGTATTTTATACAGTAACATTGTACTAAAATTGACGCCGCGCGTGCCCCTCGCTCACTTATCCCCGCAGTCCTTTACCCATTCTATCTACACATTCGCACGCTTCTCTCGGATACAATTTCTCTTTGTTCAAAACCTCCCCCTCCTCCAAGAACCATCTCTCCGCCGTCGCTTGCCCTTCCGCAAGAAAATCCAGCGAATCCATTCTCCCTTCAACTGCACCGGCTTAATCGTCGTTAACATTAAGGTCCATAAATTAACCGCGAGAAATACTATAAGTACTACAGGTGTGGTTTTTCTTGTTTTATCGGACGCGAAACGAAGCGGTCGCAAAACCTCGACTCCGAGCGGGTGAATCGCGTGACGGAATATATTAATTCCACCTTTCCCTCCTGACCCGGTCCTCCTCGTGCGACACGCCGGATATCGGTGATTGCATGTGTGTACAGGAAAAAAGAAAAAAAAACAAAAATGGAACCGTCCGCCGCGAACGTGGGCTATTACGCGATCTAATAACGCGTGTTCTGTCCGCGCAACACCCGCGGAAAAATCTCGCGACACAACGGACCGCAGTGTTATTTTCACGATTCTTTAAATTTCTCTTCGCTCTTTTTTGTTTCGTCGTTCTTCTCTTTTTGCGTTCAATTTTTCTCTCGTGCGTTTCCCACTCGCGTATATCGACACGGCCTATCGGAACGGCGTGTCGCTATAAGAGAGAAATACACACGCGCGCGCGCGCTCTCGCCCACACACATACGCACATATACTAGAAGGAATAGGAACAAGACTTTTTGGCCGCTCACCGTTTCATCGCACACATTCACGCAAGTGCACACCGAAATACGTGTCGCGATCGTCTCGCAGTGTGTTTAAACGCGATAAAGCGTGCTTCGATCGTGTATCGCATCGGGTCGATCCTTCTGGCGCGCGTAACACATGGCAGTCTTACGAGAAAAAAAAAAAATCAGGTATGCGTATATATATATATATATATTTTTTGTTTATATTTATTCATTTACTTAGGTAATAATTCTAGCGTTCGTGTTGCCCAGCGCTCCTCCCGTTCACGGGAAACACCCGCGAGATCGAGCGGTGCCGACAATGAATACGTTGACGCCCGAACCTCGACGTTCGTTACCATTTTTCTTTCTTTTTTTTTTAATTCTACTCGCGCTCGTATCTCGTTACCTAGAACGTTACCTAACGACGATCAGACCTTATCGTTCTTCGCAGATTTCACCGCCTATGCTTTTGATTACACCAACGGTATATACACCGTGCCGTCGTCGTGTCCTTCCGCCCCGCTCGTTGCCTCGGTAACAGTAGGAGCAAGCAGGAAATCACCAACTCCGTGTAACGTCGTTATCCTCCGGGCTCACGTTCGCCGGTGTCCCGTGAGACGTCGGGAGGGGTCGCTTGACCGACATCGGTTACGTGCCTGTGTGTCATCGCACTTAGCCCACAACGATCCGGTGTGCAACCTCGGTCCCAACCAACGCCATCTCTCGCAGCGCGTATCCAAGTGCATTGCGGCCTCGCGAGGTTCACGCGACACGACGACGACGACGACGACGACGACGACGACGACGGCGACGACGACGACGACGACGGCGACGACGGATCCAGCACCGGTGCGGCTTTCAATTTCGCCGCCTGAACCCGTGGGGGCGGAGGGGGCCTCCACGCGTCGTACGATGGCACAAGAAATGAATCGTTATATATCACAACCCCTCGAGCGAGGCCTCGAAACGTTCCGGTCACTCCACGAGAACGTTCGTCCCCCGTCATGTACGTTGTCCACGCGGTTTAGGTTGGCAGCCCTGCCGCCGTGTACCGCGCGCAGTGTTTTACCAGAATAACTCGTGGCCGAGTCGCGACGCTGACGCTGCTGTTGCCGATGATGAAGCTCCGGGCGGCCATGGCGGCTGACCCGGAGCTGCGGTTCAATCGTCGTCGTGGTGCCGAGGACTGGCGTCGTAACCGCCGATCGAGCCGGAATTCTCCGGCGAGAAGTTCATCATGTCCGTCGGCGACGGGCAGTCCTGCGGGTAGTAGAACGACGGATGATCGGAACTTGGGCCTGCGGCGCCGCCGTTCAACATCGTCGCCGGCGGCGACACCGACGGCCTCCCGGACGGGCCCGCGCCCGTACCAGGATGGTGTTGACCGCCCATGTCCGAGCCGACCGGCGGCAGGAAGCTCATTTCTGGACCACTGTCCCGACACCAGAGCTGCCTCATTTCCTGCCGCCGTTGTCGCATCAGGGACTTGTACTCGGAGATCCGCATTTTCTTGCCGTCCACGATGCAGGTGCGCTTCGGTCGCGGCCTGTACCTGTAGTCCGGGTGCTTCTCCATGTGCAGCTTCGACAGCCGGGACTGTTCCTCGTAGTAGGGTTGCTTCTCGGAGTTCGACATCGCCTTCCATCGGGCCCCTGTTTCGAGGAAGGGATTGCATTAGTTTTTGCGGCCGTTGGTACATTCGTTTTCAAGTCGGGAGTGTGTTATAGCGATTATGGTGGACGTCTGATCTTAGGGCATTACTAGGACGACAGTCGATCGGTGCTTTTGCGCGACGAACCGTATGGCCGTTTTTCTAATTTGCTGAACGAATTTGCTCTTGGGTGATGAAAAGTTTACTCGCTGTGGATCGCAAACCTCGAGGTCGGTTAGCAGAATTACACGGCGGATAGTTCGATCGAAGCGTTACGTTCCGCTTTGACGGGAAACTTGACTAGCATCGAATTGTTTGAAACGTTTCTACGAGCAACATTAATTGATTGCCTCTATTTTGGTGTTTCCATTATGCTTATCGGGATATTTACTGGTGCACCTCCAGTTTTGACACTTCAGTGGAGAAGTATCACAACCGGTCACAATTGGGCCACTCATCGGCCAAATTGGTTAACTCCGCAAAACGAGAATAAGGAGATTTACAAATATACGAAGTTACTATATTCGTGTAAATATACAACAGTCGATCAGCCCCCTTGACGATTAAAATTTCAAGAAGTTGAAAAGATTTAAGAGTTAACCGATTTGGCTAACGCGCGGCTCAACTTGTACGCAAAACAAGGCAACTCACCGAGTATCTTCGATATGTTGGAATTGTGCATGTCCGGGCAGGCCTTCAAAATTTTCCTACGCTCGTCCTTGGCCCACACCATGAACGCGTTCATAGGTCGCTTGATATGTGGCTTGTTCTCACCCTCCCTCTTCTGCTGTCTCACCATTTTAGCTGAACAGAGAGAAGACGTGTTAGATGTCAACGTGCAGTCGCTCGAAGCCCTCCCGTGAGAAGCGAATCTGATTTCGTGAGCATCACCTGGCGCTCTCGAAACAAAAGCGTAACGTCAGCCTCGTGGCTCGTCAAAAGACTGCTTACCTTTTTCCGTTATGTCTTCCGGTACCTTGTAACCCGGCTCCCTCCACACTGTAATTTCAGAATATCGTTTATAATTTGCAACAGCGAGTCGAAAGGAATTACAAGAGACCATCGGAACGCGGCCGTTCCGCAGCTTATTTATACGGGAAACTGGTCGAATCGAGCGAGGAAAATGAAAGAAATGCAACAGGATCCGGATTACAGTTACCCTTCTATAACTGCGCGCATGCATCTTCGAGATTACGCGTTCGGATATGCATGCTCGTTAAATTTTGTTTGTTCATCGTTATTCTAATACCAAAGACGGCGTCGGTGCTGTCCGGTGTGCATTCTGTTCGTACGTGACGCGACTAGCAGAATTCAGATTTGTAATCCGCGAAACAGTAGTAGCGTAATGGGAGAGATACTTTTCGTTCAATGATAGTGCAGATTACGAAAGATAACAGAATTGTTTCAATTATTCAGTTGACCGAATTAAGGTTGAAGCAATAATGAAAAAAGGAACATTACCAAACGATCGTCAGCGAGTAAATAAATCGCCCGTAATAAAAAGAGGACCGTAACCAGTCGCAATATTTTTTAAGCAAGCGAAGAAGAATCTTGTTGTAGAGGGGCGATCGTTTCGCTGCACCGTGTGCCGTCAATTACAGCCGGCTCTGATGCAAAGAAATTATTTGAAAAAAACTACTCACTGTGAGGCGTCGACAGATAATCCTGCTCGTCCTGGCCAACCTCCTCCCGGGAACCAGAGTGTTTCATAGGTCGTTGAGTCTGCGGCGACGGAGGCATCGCTCCAGCACTCGGTGGTATCCCATAAATGCCGTGCATCGCGAAGTGCTTCTCCACGGCGGCGACCGCGGCGGCTGCCACGGCACCTCCGGGTCCACCACCTTCGTCCTTGGCCATTACTTTGCCCACTGCAATGGTGATTGGTAATGTAGATAAGCAACGAGAGATGACAAAATTCGTGGTAAATAAGAAAGTGCGTTAGCGCCAATACACGAAGAAACAACGATAATTTACAATAATGTTGTTTAGTGTTAAGCGTTAATTGCTTCTAAGATGTCGTATAAGTTGTTGCCGCTATATCGGTTCTTTTGTAATTACAAGCGCTCTTGCGTTCGAATTCCACGCTTACGAGGATTTTATGTCGGCATTGAATCGTACTTGCTATTAATGAGATCGCGTTGAAGAAGGATTTGCAAAGAAAATGACAACTTTATTGATGAAACACGACATTTATGAATAACAATAATTTGTATCATTTAAACCGTTAGTCATTGATGGATTGATTTTAGACACGAACGTTACACGGATTGTTACACTATTATCGATGGTAGTTTTATTATTTTCGTTTCGTCCCTTATAAGCGATTTCGTTAATTGAATTAATAAACCCACTCTGATAACATCAAATAAGTACATCATATTTCCGTACATGAGCTAAATTATTGTCTCATCCGTCGAAGGGTGGCTTTCTGCTTAATTTTTGTCTCTCTTTGTAATTTTTTTTATTCCAAAGGGTTAAAACCCGTGTATATTAATAATAATAATAATAATAATAATAATAATAATAATAATAATAATAATAATAGTGTACAACAGACTCCACCCTTTTCCATGGACAGCGACGAAACCTTTTCCAATATACCATCCCCAATGACCTAACGCATATTTCACTCGCCAATCCGGAATAATATTTTCGTCAAAACTGCCGCGATAATTGTCATCCTGTTCACGTAAAGGTATCAACCGCGCAAAACCTCGACAGCAACTTAATATCGCAGCGATAGCTGAAGGAATCGCGCGGACCGTGTTTCTTCTTCCCTTCTTTCCCCCCTTTTTTGTTTCTCTTTACGAGGATACGTGTAGCACCGTGCGCTCTTATCATAGAATCGCGTTACGCGTCGTTGATTGTGCTTTAACCGAAAGCAAAAACCGGCCGCGAAGGGGAACAGGTTTTCCTCTGTCCAAAGAGAGGAAAAAGCCGACCGCGAACAATCAGGTAAACGCTCGCGCATACTCGAAGATAATTAACCGTAGATTTCTGATCCCGCCGCGTATTCTATGGGGTATCGATCGGATTTGCTCTTCTTC
This sequence comes from Nomada fucata, assembly GCA_948146005.1. NCBI lineage: Eukaryota > Metazoa > Arthropoda > Insecta > Hymenoptera > Apidae > Nomada > Nomada fucata. The sequence goes on along the minus strand of OX411275.1, from coordinate 5,616,781 downwards.
TTCCCTTTTTCCCAGGCCATCCGTACGGCCTTGCCTGCCCCCCCTCGCATCCCCGTCCCCCGAAAAAGGTGTACACCGTGTCGCGTTTTAAACGGGCGGAATGGATCGGTGAATTACGTTCACCGGTCGGACGAGAAACGAAACATCGATATTCCACTTTCGTTCGACCGATCGGAATTTCTATCGGACGAGTGTGCACATTTTAATGATGAAATTATATCGCAACTTTTGCGTCCGCCTCGTTACAGCGGCCCCCGAGACGACTGATTAAAGCGACCGGTGTCTAAATACGATGTTATTTCGCGTGCTCCTGTTGCATGTCACGCGCATGTTACTTGGTTGCAATAATGACCATTCTGTAACGATATTAAATCGCTCCGGTTTTTTGTACACCACGAGAAACCAGATTCATAATTTGTATCGGGTTTCTTTAATGCATTTCCTGCAACATTTTTTTCTTTCTACTTTAATGCAAATGTCAGCCTGCGAGGTATCGAATTGTCCCGCGCTCGGGCGTTATATAAATTGCCCGATAAAGAGAAGGCGTGTCGCGGAGAACTTTGTAGCGTTACGTGATACAATTGTCTATTATTCGTGATCTTCGTTAATCGCAAATCGCGGGACCGCCAACCGGCATTCGACCGAGGACGAGTGCGAATCGCGCGAGAACACTTATCCGTGTTCGCGTGTCCGTCGTAAATGCGAATAATTGAAAGAAAGAAGATGTCTAACGCACTTCGCAAATCTGTCACGCCGCAACAAATATGAAGGAACGGCGTTCGCCGAATTGCACGCGTGTCGCGCAAAATCTCTTAATATTGTTCAATCGACAGTATCGTCCAATGCCTGACGCGAAATCTGATTCTCCGTTCTATTCGGCGTACCTTCGTTCCTCTCGCAAAACGATTTCCAATCGATTCGAGTAAATTCTATTCCTCCAAATCGTCCTCGAACGACATATTAACAGTGCTTTACTTACTTGGCGAGGAGAGGCTGCCGAGGTGTGGCGGTAATCCCGCGTAAGGAAGGGTCGTGAGATAATTCCGTGGCATCGGTAGGCCAGGCGGAAAGAGCTTTGGCGCTGTCGCGGCGAGCGGTTGTTCCTGCTGGCCGCTGCTTCCGGCCCCGGTCGAGTGCGAATCGCTTCCGGGCGACGAGGAGGACGCCGTGGCCCCCGAGGACGAGGACTTGGGCTTGGTGAGGTTCAATGGCGCGTCGAGATCTTGCAAGGGTGGCGCGGTAGGTGCCACCGCGGATGAAATTGGCGTCGGGGACGTTTCTTTCTCCATTTGCGTTGTCATCTGGGCCAGGTGCGCCGTTGCCCAGCTTTGCCCTTCTCGATGGCTACTGATCATCTGTGAAAATGATGCCCTTCGCATTAGCTTCGCCGAGCGCGTAGTTTCGTGGGGGGCAAACGCGAAAAGCGAGTCGAATGGTAGTGTTGAAATGTTACAAATTTGAAGCAATTGTTGGTTTCGTTATTGGTTATTGGTTTTCATTTTTGGACCGTATTCGACAGGTGAAAGAAGTTGCGGGAGTGGCTTTGGTTTTCGAACGGGAAAGTCCTTTCTGTGATTTATACGCTAAAACTTTTCGTAATCGCCGAGGCTTTCTTTATTCAGAGATGAAACGCGCGAGTTTACGTTTATCGTTGCTGTATATCGCATGTCCAAACGGGGAAGACGAATTTATTAATTAACATTATCCTGGAAAGATTTTATAACAGCCGATGAAACAAGGTGACGTTGTGCTTCACGAGACACTAAATCGAAACCGTAGGACCCGAAACGATCAAACAGGACTATAACGGAACGCTGAAAATATCATCGAAACAAACCCATCCAAACTGTTGCCAATATAATTTGCAATTCTACCTCTCGTAACAGTCGAGTCATTTTATTTCGAACACGCGACGTATCCACGGCGCCTCTGCCAACGGGGACAAAATTCCTCGCTGTAAACTCTCCCAAGATAAGAGGGGAACAATCTCGAAGTAAAAAACTAAAAATATGACGCCCGAAATCGAAACGTCCTTTTCCCACCGAACAACATTCGCCTCCTTGTCAGTGGCGCCGTCTATGTCGCGCAAGGATGCTGCGAACTTTTATCTCGAATCGAGCGGCAACTTTTGCACCTTTCAAATGATACCACGTCGGACACGCGTACGCGTGCGCATTCCGCGCAACAATTAATCAAAATCGAACGATGGAATCGGCATTTGCCTGGGGTTTACGTACGTTAGCGATCGAGTTGATATGTTTGTTGGTGGTGGTGGACGTCGACGTAGCCGGCGGTGGTGGCATAGGCGATTGCACCGGCAACCCTCTGAATTGTTCGAGAAACGGTATGAACATCAAGGATTGCGGCCCTGACATGCTCAGCTGGCTCTTTGTCATCTGAGCCTGTAACTCCTGGATGTTGTGCTGCATGATGTGCTCTTGCTGCCGCTTCAAGTGCTCCGTTTGCAACCGCTGCATTTCGATTTGCTTCTGCGAGTCGACGGTCATGTGCGCGGGATACGTCTGCAAAGCCATGGGACGAGCAATTAGAGGGATGATGAACCTCGTTGTGACGGGTAAAAAGCAGAGAATGAAATTTCTCTTTTATTCTTCCTATATCTCTTTCGCCCCGTTCCTGTCTCTGCCGCCGCTCGCCCATTCGTTCGCTAGGAAAACGAAAGCCGGCGTTCGCTGTTGCGTGGCTGTTCATTTTTTTGCGTTCCCATTGAAACGACGAGGACGGCGAACTTAATGCGAACAAAATTGTCAGATCTGCGCTTGGTTAATGTTCGGTGAGAGAATGGCAATTTTTTCGACAGAATCGCAGCGGAAAGGTGAGCACCTGGTGAGCACCGTTTGCACCGGGTAATATCGAGAGCATCCGGGTATTTCTTAATGCATGCGCATTGTACGCGATCGAAACGATTGTTCGTGAACGTTAAAACGTAAGATACGGAGGATGTACCGAATAGTTTCCGGTGTGATTGATTTATATTCAGCGAATATGTTGATCGACCAGAACGTTGAAACTCAACTCTCGAGGGTTCTCTTTTACTTATCACAGGAATTACTGTCCCGCGGACGCTTGACAATTGCGCAATTGAATAAATGTCACAGAATTCGCGTTACGTTTTGTACTCAATCTGCTTCTCACACTCGTGTAGCAACTGCATTCCCCCCCCAGAACGTCTTTCGGGCGCAAAACGCCTCGACTGCATTGCACACCACGAACAAGTACGCGTACGTACGTTACAATATTATTTCAATGCCTCAACTCGAGTATAAACATTGACGCACAATCTCCACTGAATTGCTGGCTATAACGTCGTCCGACCATTTCTGTCCACCCGGAGGCGACATTTTAATGCTCCTCGCCCGATCTAATCTCCCCCCGCATTAAGCTTCCCGTGTCCCATTCGAATCGAAGCATCGACTTACGCGCGTTCAGTAAACGAACAAAGCGACCAACGCGGTCCCGTCTCGAATTCATTTTCCGTCGTGGAAAACGACGACGGAGAACCAGCATTTCACCGTTGCCCGCGGCCAGAACCAGTTTCAGCGGACGCTCTCCCGGAAGCTGTAACGAAACGCGCCGTCGCGACACCAGCATCGACTTTAATCGTCCATCGGTCGCGCGAAACGGAAGCTGAAAACGGCGAGGAAAGCGGTGGACGAGACAACGCGCGGCTTGCGCGTAAGCGCGGTGTTTCGAATTCAACCACCCCCTTAACAACCCTGCCGCCCCTCGCCGTCCGATGGCAACGCGAATAAGCTCGACCCCGTCGATGTCGATAGTCGAACATCACGCGCGGAAACGTCAGTTCGATGATCGAACGCGGTTCGCAGGCGTCGCGCGTGCAAGCCTGTCTCTCGCGAAACTTCCGTCTCCGCTCGTGCAACGCGCACGGCCGCGGAACGTTGTTGCTCGCGTTTATGAAAATTCCTCCCCATCCCCGCCCTCCACCTCTGTCTGGCGTTATTAATTCGTTTCCGCGACGCGACGTACCCACGCTCGATTCCTTTCGCGCGACCCTGGCAATCGAGCGAACCGCGACGCGTCGGAAGGATCTGTAATGGAGCAGATACGAAGTTGCGAGCATTGTTCCGACGATTTGCATTGAATGCGCACGGAAAACTCTGACGAGCGATCTTGATACGCGTAATCGGCTGGATGTTTTCGATTCCTCCGCCGTTGGATGCGCGCACGCGGCCGTTCTCGTTGCGCAATCTGTACGCGCTGCAGCTTGATCGTTGCGTACTTGATGCAACCGTGGAGGCGAGGGGGCGACTGTTCTTAGGAAATTCTTCGGGTGTTTCGATGCGTGGGTGTTGGACCGGTTAAAGGAGGTTTTTTGGAAATCGTTCGAGGTCTCGTTTCGGCGAGCTAATCGGTTTTAATATTGAGAGGGAGGGAAGGGAATTCGCGAGGGTGCACTGACGCGATTTAACGGGGCCTGCTGGTTTGGGTAGTCGTGGGTTTTTGTAAGAATTTCGAAGCGAAACCATTTTTTTTTTTCTTCGATATATTTGATAGAAAATGCGCAACGTAAACGTAAACAAATTGCGACGGTTTTCCGGCAATCGTATCGCTGCAATGCCCGCGATATCCCCGACTCCGGAAAATCATCCTCGAGGTTTTTTTTTTAGGGGTAGAGGGACCATAATACAAACATGTGAGCACTGACCCTTTTCTAACAAAACTGGGACGTAAGCGCACGCCCCTTCCGACAGCAAGGGTTAAGGTGGCAGGCCTAGGAACCAGGCCGAACGGAATACACGTGTGCACTTCTTTTCCAGCGGCGTCCATTACTCAGGGCAAGTAGGTGCCGCAATTAATTCAAGGGGACAGATTTTCAGCGCGGTTCCCGTCCGGCACCGCGTGTAACAATTCAACATGCCTAATATCATTGTACTTTCCAACGACCTGGCTACGGTCCAGATATGCTTGAAGTTTAAAGTCTATTTTAGACGATAAGGAAGACGTTTATTCATCCAGCCTGGGCACCAGCTGAAACGTCACACATGCACGATATTAGGCGCGCGAGCGTGTCCCCTCTTTCCATTGCTTCTATGTGTTTCTGTTTCCATTCTGTGGCCTTTCCTCGCGCGCGATTATTAATCCTCGGTGCTCGATGCGAGATCGCGGCCCGTGATTTATGATCGCCACAAGACTGGTGGCTTCGTTGAATAACCGTCGGCATTCTGCTTTCACGAGGGGAAGTCGCCGTTCTTTCCTCTTCCTTTTTCCCTTTTCTTTTTCATTCGAAGGAGTTGAAAAAGCAACGCGTTCGATGCGAACGTTGCCATGTGACTTTGAGTGTTCTCGGGGTGAGCTCGATGATTCATGTCGCGAGGATTTGGAGGAAGAAGAAGGGAAGGGTGCGGGTTGTTTAACATCGAAAGAATTGTCTGGTATCGTTGGTATCGTTGAGAGCGAAATATTAATTTGTTAGAGGTTTTTTTCGAATTGTTATGTTACCGACGAGCGCGACGCGCACGCTTGCACAGATCACGGAGGAACATTCGTCGCCTCGATTGTTGCACAAAGCTGAATGAATTAAAATATCGCGGCTGTTCTATTAAAGCCCGAGGGACGAGTCACGAGTTTTGTCGAGCTCGGTTCTTGAATGAAACCGAGCCGGGCCACTTCGTAAGGGCGCGCGCTTCCAAAAATATCGCACCGCGAAAAACCGGCGGAACGATCGAGAAATATCACTATTCGCATTCCAATGTCGATCAACGCTTGATCAACGCGTTTTTCTTGACCGGACAAAAAAGCGAAACACCGTAGAACGGACCGAAAGCGACTAAAAACTCGGCGATAATCATCACCCCGACATATCGCTCGCGAGCAATTAATGAATGTTAAATTTCATCAAACGCCGAACATCCAAATTATCCCTGGGACGCCAGGGCTGGCGAAATTAAACGAAGGCCGGCAATCGAGGCGAATTAAAACCGAAACCATTGAAACCTCGCCGCTAAACAGCTAAGCGAAGAATAAAATCGTTCCCCCTAATAACCAACAACAATATTCCACCTGCATCGCCCGCAAACAATATTATCATACCCTTATCGAACACGTCCATCGCGGTATCCTTCAATTCAAACTGTTCTAACTCTCATTGTTCATCCGAGGCTCGCATCAAAGCCACGATATTCGTATCTATCAGCCAAGATCCGCATATAAAACTTCCTCTATATGTTAATACACTCGTTAGCGTTAATTATCCTCCGCCGTATCCCTAATTACTCTCTTATGCGCGCCGCGCCGCGAAAAGGAAAAATAAAGAAAAAACAGAAACAAGAACGCAACGTACGCCGCCGGAAGAAGAATCGAACAATTACATTTTCCGTCCGGTCGAATCGTTTCGCACGATCCTCCGCCGCGGTGCAGCCAACGCCGATGGACGCGCTAATTCCACCGAAATTTTCGCTCAGAGATCGACGGAGGAACGGCCGGCTGGCGCGTTCATTAAGAGATCCGCCGACGGGCTCGCGGTTGTCGTTTTCCGATCGCGGACGAACGCTGCAACGCGGACAATGCTCGACCCACACGGGCAAATGGACGGCCGCGTAATTTCGGTGGGCATTCTAACGCGGCCCCGCTATAATCGGCATAGCGGCACCGCGCGGCCAATGGAACTTCATTATTCATTTGCAGAGTTCAGTTATGCCGATGATACGTATCCATGACAGCTATACCGCCCACAGTGGCTAAATATAAACAGGCGGGGTGCCAGCAAGTTCCATTCACATTCACATACACGCGGTTACGGCGCGCGCGCCGCTTCAGTAAGTGAGCACAAGAATATGAGGAGACCCGTTCTGAATATGCATCCGCGCATTGACGCCAACTGCACCGCCTAAACTTAGCCGCGCAATTACCGAAACATACCTACCCCCCCCCATAAACGCCCCACTGTCGGTTATCTCTGCCGCCGGTGTTTCCGATCGAAACTCGTGTTCGTCGTGTCGGATTTGTCGGTCGCGGGGGCAGGGGGCCGGCCGCCGCGCTCCTTGGACATATCGAATCGATTTCTCGTCGCAGACGTGAAGATTGACGGGGCTGATTGACGCGTGCTTCGGATACGGTGAACGGCGGGTTAGTAATTTTCGGTCGCGGGAGGGGACGAGGCGCTGATTAGGTCAACCCTTTTGGCCTTCGACGGCACTCATTTATTCTCCTTTCTACGGGAGGATCGGAAATACGCATTGCTCGTCTTTTGTTCCTTTCGGAGAAATGGAAGGGACCGAGGGATGAAAAACGTGTAATCAATTGAAAAGGTAACCGCGCAATGCCAAAACATTCAGCATCGTTTTCTTTTATGATCGTATTTACGATGCACAGCAGGGGCCTGGGGTTGGGGTTAAATGCAGCCCTTGCGAGTCGTTGAGGATATTACGGATTTGAAGTACACCGTTCGGGAAACCCCCTGTCCCGAAGAAATAAATTCGCTTCCTCGTCCAAACAATATTTCGCAGCATTCGAGTCCGTTCGTTAGCGCGAAGTCGTCAAGAGGGAATGCGTTCGCGGTTTGTCTTTCGTCGCGGCCGCGGGCAGCCGGTACCGAAAGACGAAGGCTAAAGGCCACGAAATTTGAATCTAGATTTAGATTCGGAGCCACTGGGGTGCAAGGGGACACGCACAGGGATGACGTAGATCCACCGGAAGCGGTTCATACTTCACGTGCGTTATAAAGACTGTCACTGTGGCACTGTCTAAAATTACGACGGGCCAGCCAACACAGTGGCTCGAATACAAGCTGGCCGTACGCTGGATCGCGAGTACAATGTTCCACGCGCGACATATCGATCCTCCTCCCCCTATCGCCAGGACCTTTTATTCCTACGGGCCCGGGCGATAACGTCCGTCCGCCCGTTACCAAAATTGTCCACGAGGATCGAACGTAACGGGTAGAGATGCAGGAAATGCGAGAACGAAACACACCGGTGAAACGGATTCCATCGTGAAATATGCACGCGACCAGAGAACAAACGAGCGTCGAACAGAGAGAAAGAGAGTGGCCGTACCGCCTGCACCCTTTAATGGAATTTTAAAAGAGCGAAGCCAGAATTCGACGACGCGCAGGGGTGGCCTGGGGATACATAAATTATGGACCGCTTTGAACGGGATTCGCTCGTCCCTCCCGCTGCTGGCCGCCCCGCAACGAAACTTGCGAACGCGGAATCTAGGGCAACCGGAAGCGGTATTTTCGTGGCCGGGGCTTTTCCACCAGGAGAACAGGAGAACGCGGCTGGTCGCGTTTTATCAACGGGCAGGTCCGCTGGTCATCGAGAACTCGGCTGTTCCTTTGAAACGAAAGGGGTGGATGAAGGGAGGCTGGACGTTCGACGTGGTTCATTGGTTCTACGAAGTTGTCGATAGCGTGGGTGCCGCCGAGAAACCTCTGACGGGGCTTCTACTCGTCGTCGCGAGTGCTTTCAGAGACGATCTGTTTAAATGATAATGGGAATGGAGTGCCCGGCGCACTTACCGCATGTATTCTTAATTCGTGTGATCTTGTAGTTCAGCGGAATAGGTATTATGTATTGCGTTTGAAATGTGAACAACGAATTGAAGCGTGGTTTGGTGCATTGCGGTTAATTGATGTTTTTATCTGGTGCATTTTACATAGGCCAGAGAACCGCATTCTTTGTTTGTTGGTTGAATCAACGAGCTAAGCAATCGTGGCTACGTTTTTATCAAACTCTTTGTACTTCTTTAAACGGAACAGAGCAGAGGTAATATTGGACATAGGATATCGACCTACCATCCAGGGAGTTATTTAACTAGTAACAACCCGTCGCTAATTATCCATCAATAGTATTATTCATCACGCTGCTTACTTTCTATTTCGAAGTTAAGCTTGAAACAAAGTTCGACTTATTTCGAGGAGAAAGGCTGTAGTCATTCTTCGCTCGTTAAGGGCTTCAATATACAGTGCGCCGACTCCAAAAACTGTCCTCGCAATATCTGCCGAACGTCGTGGGCAATTAATCATTGTCGAAAGTTCCACGTTATTACATTCTATTCTTCATACCATTCGCCATTAAGTAAGTTGTGTTTATCACTATGATATAATTCAGCTGTCGTCCCTCTCTGCTGCCAGCAGTGCAGCCCATTATGCGTCAAATTTGAAATACGTTAACTACCTTGTCGTAACAGACCATTCGCAAGTCAAAATAATTTTCGGATAAACTTGGAGTACGATCAACCTTGCAATTACGATCGCTGTCTCGCCCATAAAACGCGTATCGCCGCTGCGTGCAATTTTCACCCCGTTATTCGTGAAAACGTAGAAGAAGAAAAAATTGCGCTTACGAATCATCTACCACTGCCGCCGTTCAAAAATATCCGACGCGTGTAAAAACGCGTATCGCGACAGTTAAGTCACCGTGTTCGGTGCTGCGGTCAAACGCTAATAAACTACCCCGTGCGTGTATCGCTAACCAAACCGCACCGTCCGCGCGAAATACTCTCCGCGAGCCAGCCTTGTCCAAACCATCGTCGTTCACACCCTTTGACCGAACAACATGCGACGACAAAAGAATTTGTTTAACTCGAGTCACGGGAACGACGCAAACGGCGCCGCGCGTTCGACTACAAACGACGGCTACCCGTCGGTCTTCCGGTTCCAAGAAATACGGTAGCACGCGTCAGAAGCTATACGTTTGGTATCGACATCGCGGAATCCATAATCATAGATCACAGGGAATAGCGTGGGCACACACGCAAGAAGACCGTAGGCGGAACGTGGTTACGTTGCAACCGAGATATTTTCGGGCGACTTTATTGGCCGATGTTTATTATCTATTCCGCCGCCTCTAATCCTTTTGATATTCCCCATCGACGGATAAACAAATTGCACGATCACCGCGTCGCGGCGCGCTGCCCGTACCTTCTCGGGGTCGGATTCTCGCAAGCGGTAATATTAATAATTCCCTTTGCACCGACGCCGTATCGACTACAATATCGCCGGGGCTACAGAACGCATCGTACTGTACGGCGAACGTGCACGAACGTTTTATGCACGCTGCCCTTTCAGCCGCGTCACAAAGACGACTTTGTTTCGTTTTCATGAGGCGCGTCATCGTTTCTGTCCGATTGCAATTGCGTCCGGGGAACGTACGAATCGCTGGCGAATCTTTGGAACGGATTAGACATCGTTGCGCGTGAAACGATTGGCTGGCGATGATTCTTGAGGAAGTTAAGGGGTGTTCTGTTTTTTCTTTTTGCTCTTTTGCCTCTGGTAATTTGCGGAGGGAATTGCCAATTTTGTTTTGTTTCGTTTTGTCCAACTTACGTGCACAGAAATGGGAGGTTTTGGTTTCAATGTTTTTTTATCGGCAATCGTGATTCGATTGTGATTAAGAAACTATGTTATTAATTCTTGGATAAGAATTGCTTTATTGTTATTGTAAATATTCTCTGCACCATTATTCTCTTTTTATTTTCAATATATGATTGCGTGATGTAGCTCTATTTATATTTCCAAACGGTCTATTACCATTGATATCGAAATTTCTGTCGCAATATTTATTGATGCATCGTGTGACACGCGCAAACAATAAATCAAAAGTTTTTTTTCTGCATGCCGCGCGTTAATTGTTTCTCTAAAACGCTTACAGCCTTCGGTGCACTACCATAATACAATTTAATTGCTTTCGTCCAATTGATATTTATATGCGTTCGATCAGTTGACAGTGGATGGTCGAAACAACAGTGTCGATCTGTGCCGAAGGTTTATGATTTAAAGTGTTATGACTATGGGACGTTAAATTATCATTATCATTACGAGTGAGCTACGTCGGTCCGTTACGAGAATCTAAACGTTATGCGACGCTTGACGATGTGCCAAGGGAGAATAACGTAGGTAATTGTCGATGGTAGGCGTGTGTACTCCAGATTAAAGACAAGATTCGAACTATTTGTCTTCTAAGAACGCTATAAGGAGAGCTTTATTACCGAATCAGAAGCTCAATATTGAAACAAGATTTTCTTACTGCAATTAATATTTTATTTTCTAGCAATACTAAATACTTAAGATTTCCAGGGAAATTAAACAGCAAATTTTTTCCCAAATAATTCCAAACGAAAGTCGAACTTATTCAGCACATTGAGCATACACAGCGAACCACAAAACTCCCAACCATCGCTGACAATCCATCCGCCGCCGTCTCACCATTCATTCGTTAAACAACTTGCACAACATTACACCTGCATCCTACAATACGTATCACAGAAGGAACAGACGAGTAGCATCCGCACACCGCGAGGACAAGTATGTATGCACCTTTCAGCCATCATCAAGACATCGGTACACCACGTAGACGGAACGCCACGTAACGACACGGCCGCCTCAATTTGCGCCCCGTCTCACCCTCGATGGGCACTCGTCTCAACCACGACCTCTCCCCGTGAGATCACTTTATCCGCGGGGAGGGCCTGGCGGACCACACGGCGAGCGGATAAAGTTATCGGGTGTTCCGTGTGTACGGCAAACACCGTGGCCGACGTTAACAGCGTCTGGAATACTTTATAAGCGCGCCGGTTTCATCGCCTTAAACCGCGTATGTACATACTCCGTTTTATTCGCTGTCCGACGCCGCGTTCCCTTATCTTTTACGATACCCTGTCCACGCGTTCCCTCCGCGTCCAAGCGGACGCCGACACGAGTTACCGTCGCCGACGGGCCGAGCGTGTTCGAGCGGCGTTCGCACTCGCGACGTCGATGCCGTGCACGAAACGACGTTTGTCAGCGAGTGCACGGCCACTCGTAAAGACGGTCGTAGGGGCTGGTGGTTTCACACTCGCGCGAGCGTGGTTAAATGCAACAATGGGCGCCGAGTTGTGCGGCGAGCTTACGCGTTCGATTGTGCCTACCGTCGGATCGTGACTAATGAATGGCCAGTGTCTGCAATTCATTGTATTGCTTTTTTTTATTGTTGTGGGAGGCGTGGGAATAGAAAGTTGTTACGGAGGAATTGGAAGTTGTGACTTTGACAACGAGTAGCCTGCTCGAAACGATTAAATCATCGCGGTTGTTCTCACCCTTGCCAATCAGATGTCTATTCTGTTTGAAATTTTCCAACGTCAGATAAATGTGATAGATTTAGGTAATCGCTCGATATTTTATCACATGATTTTCCACTGACTTGCTGTGTCCACCTCTCAAAAATGGAAACCCTTATTCTTTATTCTAAACGTTCAATAATGCGTATCGCCTAAAGGTGCATCAACTTTGACAACTATAATTACCAAGTTTAATGCGAATACGACAGAATATCGATACAGGATGCCCAATTCGGCCCCAAAATAAATGAGCAACGAAATAGGCACAAAATTCTGAAATCTGTCTTACGCGCCGCTTCGAGACTCGGCATCGACGACTCGAATCTTCAATTCATCCCCAATCTAATAAAGAATCTAATAATCTATCTTCGCGAACGGATCGCCGTAAAATAAAACCGCCGTACGCACATCCCCGTGACCGCTACGATTCTCCAGACAGCAAGACAATCTCGTCTCGAACGATTCCACGAGGCAAGACTACGCGTCGGTCCGCCCGTTCCTTCACAATGCCAAGCCTTATATTTTATTCCGTCGTTTCTTTTATTTCGTTGACCCGCGAACCGCGCCTCTGTATCGCGTTATATGTGCTCCCATGCTCGCATATAGATCCGAGGATGAGCACATTAACGGCATTAAAGATCGCGACGGCGCACGCTTGACAGCAGACATCGAGGAGCATGTCCCTCTTAGCGGCTCAAAGCTGGAGGCCGAAATAAGCCGCGACGATGAGCCGACTGTCAGTAGGATTATTGTCTTCGGCTTCTTATCTCGTACGGGGAGCTACTTTCTGCGGGGATCGTACGTGAAACGACGGACGTGGCTCCCACGGGACTGGGGGACGTCGGGACACGGCAAAAGCAACCCCCCTCGCCCCCGTCGCCTTCAGCTTCGAGCAACCGAGCAGTCCTATCGTTGCTTCCTCCGTTCTGTCGTGTTCTTTCTTACTCACTTTTCCTCCTTTTTCGTTTCTTTTTTCCTCCCTTTCCTCTTACTTTGCGTGTCTCCTTCTGCCCCGTATTTCTGCTCCTCTCGCTTGCGTCGCTGTCCACCTCCCTTCTTACCCCGACAGCGATCCATCTCAGACATGTATTACCAGAGACTCTTTTCTGCGCCCAACCCCTTTTCAACGGACTGCCGCGAGCTCATCCCGTCTTCTTCTTCTTCTTCTACTTCTTCTTCTTCTTTTTCCTTCTTTTTTCTTTCCTCGTCTTTGTCCTATCGTCGCTACACTCGTCAACGCTCGTCTTCTCTCGAGAGACGATCCTCCGTCGACGCGTTTCCCTCCAATCGTCACCCTGCCACTTCGACACCTCGATTGGTTTATGGGAACGTGATGACATTCCCGTTGTCATTGCGTTGGGCAATCATCGGGAGTCGTCTGTCGAGTGCGCTTTGTCGACGCTGCGGTGATTTGGGTAGCGAAAAAATATTTACTCGGTGCAATATGTTTATGTACCTGGAGAGCCGTCGTTTTTTTTATATGGTCTGGGGTATTATTTTTTTCTCTTCTTCCTTTCGTTCTTTTTTACTTCGATTTCGTAGGGTGTCGAGGTGGGGCGATCTGGTTGTGCTATTTTCGCGTGGCGATTTGTCATGGAGGTATTTATACGATTAATATGAATTGTTGGTGTATTACTTGGCATCGGACACTGTTATTATAGTGTAGTACTATATAGGACTGCTTTTGGTGATATAGACCGTTGTTGAAAATAATCTCTCGGATCTAAAATAATCGTTCAAGGTTGAGAGGAGCATAGCTCGCGGTGTACTACATATTCGGCTACTATGTTTCCCTATTTGTTTGACTTGCGAGCACAAAGCGAACATTCGGCGAAATGAGGCTTCACGTTTATACAAATTGTACGTAAAGTTGGGATGTGCTTGATGGCGTTGCGATGCGTAATCGTTGCTACGCCATCGACGAAGCGTTTAATACGAATGTATAATTCGTGCGATACGAAGATTTTCGTATTGCAATAATAGATATAAATTTTGCATCCCTCCAACCGGATGTAATAGTATGCCCCGATCTTCCCCATTTACCTACTACCCCACTGTCCACACACTTTCACCGAACGCATCCGAAATCGTCACGGACGGGGGTCACTGCTAACGCAGTTCACAGCCGAGGCACCTGCAGCATTAGCTCCCTAACACCGCAATAACGAAGACAAAGTGGAGGAAGCTTCTTAAGCTCGGAGGCTTAGCTCGAGCAGTTCTGTTTTAGATGCTAATAGTGTTTCACGTCTAATTCGAACGAGATCGTGCATTGTTCCACTTGCACCCATCCTGTACTCGTCGGGTCCAAAATAAATTCGACGACACCGTGAAGGTAAATTAATCAGGTAACCAGCCGTTTTACAAGTCCGCGGTATTATCGCGATGCTAGAAGTTTTTGATGGCTATTAATTTAAACACATCCTTATGCAGTAACGTAAACAGCGCGATACTTATGTCCAGATTCGACACGTCGAAAGAACGATTACAAATTCCAATTTATTCGTATCTCGTGCTTTGTTCGGTAGTTTAAATTGTTACTACTTAGCGTTCTAACATTACCAACGAAATTAATAAAAGCTTGTCCATTCTTGACATGTTATTTAAACGAATAATATGTTTTAGTACCTCCTCGCGTAGTCGAATTCATTACAAAGACATGCACTTTTTCCAATTGCAAGAGCACGCCGAATCTAACATCGGGCAAATTCAATTTCTCGATCCTCGTTTCATTTGTTTCGTAATTTTTGTAAAATTTGTAAACAGATCTCCGCTTTAACCCGTCCCTGCCGCTCAACTAGGTGTATTAAAATTACGGAGCCACCAGCGAGCGATCGAAAAGGGGCAGATTCGACGCGGAATCAGGCTTCCGTTCTCAGTAATTTGCTTACAATTAAAACAACGCTGGAAGATGTCGTCCCCCTCGTCTCCGTCGCCTAGAAAGTGATTAATTCTTAACAAGGCGAGCTTTGCTCTCGCCACTTGAGCGACCACCG
Source organism: Nomada fucata (assembly GCA_948146005.1). Classification (NCBI taxonomy): domain Eukaryota; kingdom Metazoa; phylum Arthropoda; class Insecta; order Hymenoptera; family Apidae; genus Nomada; species Nomada fucata. The sequence continues at coordinate 5,601,713 of OX411275.1, read as the reverse complement.
CGGCACACTGAAGCCGGGAGCGAGATTCGAAGGAGGGAAGAAAGGAGAATCAAGCCGGCAGAGAAACATTACAATACTCTGCACCCATCTAGCCGCCTCCGCCCCCCTACACTCCCACTTTCGAGTTCCTCGCCGAGGGGAGAGGTACAATAAACAGCCCCTTGGGTTCCGTCGACTTTAATTAATTTTATATGTGTTGCGGCCACGCGGCCGCGAGAATGAAGTCGCAGGGCACCATCGAGCTTGTACCTCTCTTTATTCCACCGTTGCAACCCCACCGCCCCATTCTCTCGATATAGTCGCTTCTCTCTAACCGACAATTCTATCCCGGTGGTTCGAGCGAGCCCGCTTTCTGTCTCGCACAGAGAAATAGAGAGAACTCGGGGGATCACCACTCGACGAGGAGAATAATACCCTGGATGCACGTGCCACGGTGGACCCTTCATCCATCCGTTTCCCATTTTTTCACCGCGACCCATCGTTCCGCGGAGCGACTGTGATTTTCTTTGAACGCCAGCTATTTTCTTATATTTATTTTGTTTTACTTTATTTTCCAGCTGTTAATCGTGATCGTTCGTTGAGGATCCGCGTAGCGTTGTCTGGGAAGTTCGTGATATTTTCATGGGGAGATATTATATTATAGTGATCCTGGGATGCCCCGGTGGAGTGGAACAAATTTGTAAGGGTAAGCGAAAATTTGTGATACTGTAATAACAGAGTTAATTAATAATATTTATAGTTATTGCCGAATTTTAATTTATAATACAATATGCTTTTTGGTATACTATAATATTTCAATTATACTTGGTTAACGTTGAAAACCTGAGGTTCAACATCTAGTCGTTCCAAAGACCGCAGGGCTTTTCAATTTATTCAATACATTTGTACCTGTCGTCACCTTTTTGCATTCTCACACATTCGACAAAAGATTCAAATGCACAATTGTTATCAAGCACCCAAAATAACATTTCACGACAGCCAGCTATGCTACAAACAACCCAAAGCACATTACGGAAAATCAATGTCGTGTAGCGTAAATGCTCCGACAGATAGCATTGTGTACCGCACAGCCGAAAACAAATTATCGACAAACGCATCATCGTTGAGTAACTCACGATATTCCACCAACTTCCCAAGCGACTCAATAATGAATCGAGCAAAAGTCCCAAGACATAAAGAGTGGGTGCCCTCTCGCTTGTTACTTTCTTTGGAGCACCCCGGCCACCGCGCGTACGTTGGGAAATTATTGCGTACGTGAGAGCTAACATCCGGTTGGAATGCGACATTGCTACGAGGGAATGCTCAAGCTGGTGTACTTGTTCGACTGATTGAGCCGCGCGATCGGTTAATCGGCCGCCGAGGAACTCTCGCTACTTCTGCTCTCAATTGTATCGCGCTAGGCGATCTTAATTGATGAGCTCGGCGTTCGATGTTCTTTTTTCTTATCTTGCTGTGTTCTACGTTCGATTTTATGTGTAATTGTTTCTTTATGCCGGGAGACGATCGAAGTTGATCCCACCTATATGATTTTACGAAGATATACGCATTTTACAGTCGCGAATGATCGTACAAATGTATTAAACGAACGATCATTTATGGCTAATTAATAACCGACGCTCCGGTCTTCTCTGTAAATATTTATCCGGCCATGTTGAGATCAGAGGCTAAGGACTGAACGTTTTAATCAATTTTTTTTTTTTTTTGTCGAGCACCGCGAGAATTTAATACGCGGAAAATTGTGTAAAAGCAGCTTCCTCGTCAATGCGATGCAGCGATTAATCATTTCCAGACTATTTATTGTAATACGTTCTATCGTGTATAGTTGAATAAAATCTTCGCGTTTCGATCGCTAAATTTAGTATCATATCGTAACTTATAATTCATGTTGATCAGCGAGAAACAACGCGCGCACACGTTAAACTGCATATTCATACGAGTTTTTCAGTTATGTCGCTTTCACGATTACTATTATTGTAATATGTACTTGCCTTTTCATGAGGAGTCTCTCTCGAAGACAGTATCGAGTGGTTTAAATATAGCTGGAATAGTGTTCGCCGATCGATAGATTAACTATGACACTAGATTTGATAATCAGTTACAAAGATACGATACGCTAGGACGAATTGCCGTGGGATCTCATAGCGGTGTTACATGTCATATGCATATCCCCCAACGTTCTATCTATAAATCTTGTCAACCAATGACAAGACGGTAGTCTTCGAACGGCGGCGACTACGAAACAGCGATAAATTACACGAAATCGGTATCGTAGATTGCACGGGCTCGACTGAGACACTTGCAACGTATTCGGCCAGCAACGTAGAAATCAATGAATATATTTTGATGAATATATAATTCTGCGCATTTCCCCGTGCTGAAATACACCGGCGCGAGTAAGCGCTGCTAGTGCCAGCGACGTTCATTCGGAATAAATATAAAATTGCTGTGCAAAACCAGAAAAGTACAAACAAAAAAAAAATAAAGCACCGTTCAATTAAAGAAATTTCGCCCTCAAAGACCGTCCGCGCCAAAGGGGAGAGAAGAATCGAATAAAAACGGGGGGAAAAAAAATGGCACCACCGAATTAGGCAGGAAAGCTCCAGCACGCGGAACAATTTGGTCGCATTGTCTCGCTCGTCCAACAATTCGGTCGCATTGTCCCCCGCGAGTGGGTACGCGTGTCGCGAGTCGTAAGCCGATATGAGCCGCGTTCCGGCGCGGTGCATCCGTACAGAAATATGCAATATTTATTTCGGCGCACGCGCCTGCACTCGCGGGTCCCCCGGCGAAACGTGAGAACCGAAATAAAGATTCGGACGACACGCGGGAACCGGGGTAAACCAGAAATACTCGTGAATTGAAACTCGCGTCCTGGCAGCAGCGGGAACACCGGCCCGCGGCGTGCTCGTTTTGGAATAGCGCACGTTAATTGCCCCTCGAGCCGCTCGAATTACACTTCAATTATCTAAACAGCCGGATCGACCCCGAATCGATGCTCGACGTGACGAGGACTCTTTGCGAACGCACTTCTGCCCCGATAGGGGTACGCGCCGTCGAGCGGAACCTGTACTCCGATTTTGGAGTTTTTTCAGTGTCTGTTTTGATGCCAGCCGTGTACCGATCATTCTTGTTCTAACGATTTGCTTCTCAGGTTTGTCGGGGTTCGTAGCTTGGGGGAGTCCTTCGAGAAGGACTCGCGTTTGGGGAATTTTATGGTTTTGATTTGGGGCGTTATACTGATTTATTGCTGAATTTTTGTATCCCTTTGAGACACGTGTACGACAATTCTAAGGATATTATAGGATTTTTGGTACGATTACTGTTGTTCGTTGTATGGGAGACAATTCAGTTATTCGTTGAATATAAAAGTGAAGACCTGTTGACAATGTTAGTTTGTAGTTATTGAGGTATGTGGATTTTTGTAATGCACGGTTAGATGTAGTGGAAAGCGTTTTGCAAAATATTTGTGCGAGTGTGTCAATTGTTATTGCGATGTAGAAGAGTGAACTGAGATTTGTTTTCTTAATGCCGGAAATAAGCAAGATTTATAGGAATTTGTAATTCTGAACGATCTTGAAAATTATGATCGCTTAACTGTATCAATAAATTATGCGTGTAATTCGAATTTGCAGATTGCAGAATTCGGTCAACTCCTCCATTCATATTTTACGGAACTGTTTAAAGATTGCCTGGCAATATGTCTGACTATGTGTTAATAGCACCGCGGCGTCACATAAATCGTACATAATTATGCACTATCTTCGCTGCAAAAAGAAAAAGTAGCAGCTAATCATCGGATGATAGGCCAAGATGAATTATAATATAATTTATTATCCGTTTAATGACTGATCGCTTCGAATATACGTGCACTCCATCCGCATATTCCTATACCGATACGTAGATAAGAAATCGAGTGGTGGTAATATTTTAATTATTACCCATTTACGGTGCGTTAGCTGTTTAATTAATACTTGTCGCTCCGTTGCGCTCTCAACGTCAATAAATATATTATTTAGGGTTGCAGAAGTGCGCGTACGTTCAGAAACAGAAACAAAAATCTGGAATAGTAGTTGCAACAACTTTTTCCCCAAGTGTTACTATTTCCCATTCGAACTATCCAGCTAAACTGCGCCCCGAAAGAAATATTCAAATATTTCAAAAATATTCGAAAAAACGTAACAAAAAATTGTCAGGTCTCCGATATTCCCTTCCAAATTGCCTCGCATATCCGCTAATTGTCTCAATCGTATTAATCCACCCAGTCTCTAATCGAACATCCCCCTACCCACTTCCGTTCCATCATCATTTCCCACCTCGATTCATAACGAAAGGTTCGCCGTTCGTACACGCAAACTGTCATCCCATACAGCCGGATGCAAGACAGCAGGTAATTTTAGCGTTTCGCTACATTCAAAACCCACCGCCAAGAAACTAGAGCTCCCTCGAACTTGCCTACCGTTTACAGGCGACGTGTCCGTGCGTTAATAAACACGCTGATATCTATTAACATGCGTTCGAACGCGAACATTCTACGTTAAAACGATTAGCAGAACGATACCGTATATACATATATACGTGTGTGTGCGCGTGCATGGGCGTGTACGGTTGCGGTGTTCACGACGACGAGGTGGTGGCCGACGAAAAATTTGCACTGCGACGAGTAAGGGTCGTGGGGGAAGATTTGGACGCGGGCCGAGGAAAAATCTGACGGCTGCGGCCGAGGTTTCACTCTCCGTCGGTGTGTGTTCGGCTAAAATATTGAAGGAGGAACGTAAATAAAAGAAAAACGCCGGCCCGGCGATGGCACACAGGAATGTAGCAGCTGCGGGGCTCATTCACATCCGCGCACACTGGAATTCTTACTACCGCGCCCGCTCTCGCGGTTTCCCTCGGGGTCGCCGTCCAAGTTACAAGTATAACCGCACTCAATGCCCGCCCAGTACCTACTTCCATTTCATTCTGGAACGTTTGCAAACCGCGTGTACAGGGTGTGCCCGAAGTCGTGGCAAGAACGACGAGAAAGCGACGAGGAGGTGTTTCGGGAAGTAGCGGGCTCTGATATCTGGGAATGATTTTTCTTTCGTTCGGGCCGCGAGACCGACGATACCGAAGTCGACTGAGTATTAACCCCTTTGACGTGGGTCAGGAGATTTCTTAGTAAGAGAGAATTTAGGTGCGCAATACGTCGAGGGGCAAAACTGAACTCCTTTGCTTGGGCGTTCGATGGGGAACAGCGAAATTAAGTAGTATAGGTACGGCGGGCGTTGTGGACAGACAGTTGGAGCACTGTAAACGCGCAAACAGTATTTAAGGTAGTTGCAAGAGTTTTTATTTGCAGGTGATTGTGATCGGGTGTGAACTGTCGAGGCTTTTCACCCCCCTTAGGATTTATTGGGGGAACAAGGATACATCTAAGATGAAAGAAATCAGTTTTATTTCTTTGCGAAATATCAGTCCAACTCTAAAATAAAACCAGACGCTGAACGCATTACGCGCAAACGGTCATACTTTCTCAACATTATCTGAATATGCAAATCAATCCAGTGAATATAATCTCCTTCGACGTTTCACGTACTCGACTAATAAACTGGCAACATAAGAGCAACGACAAGCTTCATAATTACCTAAAACTTACGTCCGATTGGAAAAGCTCCTATCGCCCGCGTACGCGTTCCGCGGGTTCGCGGCACTCTCGTCGTGCTGCATTGCGCGCTAATTTAAATTTCTATCTCGATCAATAACATCTGCGAAACCGGAAATGTAGCCGTGTCGCTTCGTATAAACCGCGGAGCTGGTTTAGCAACTTAAGCGATATTTAACGGGCGACGCTAACGATCCGCGTTGTCTGCAACAACCGCTCGTAAATAATGCAATTATCACTTCCTAAATAAGCCACGCCTTATCGATTCCGCGGCCGATTACTTTAATCGCATCCGCGTTAACCCCGCAGCCAGCCGCGATATATTATTCCCGTGCAACGTATGAAACGTCCGACACGGGGATCTTGTAGAATCTACGCGGGCGAATAAAGGTATCCGCGCTATGCGTCGACGGCGATTTTTCTCCCTGGCAAACCGATAAATTTCACGGGGATTTCTCTGTTCGCGCTGGAACAACCGGCATTAATTAACGAACGGGATTCGATTTTTCGAGCAGGTACGATTCGATACACGGCTCGCGGCTTCCCGTTACGAACGTCGATGATTTCAACCATGCAACTTTGATACTTTATTGCCCGCCGCCTCTCAATATCGCCGATTCCTTCCTTTTTCGTTCGCCCGCGCGAAGAATTCTCGGGGACGAATTAACATCTGCAATTAGAGACACGATCCGCGGGCAGGTACATACGTCGACCGTGTTCTAGGGGCGGGGAGAGGTCGGGGGGGGGGGGAGGAATTGAGGTTTAGAAAGCGGATTTAGAAATCGTGCGCGAAGGTAGAATTTCAGATGCATGCAAATTGTTCCTTCTCATTTTTCTTATTTCCGTTTTCTTTCATTCCCTCCTTCCTTATCGGGGAATTGATTTTTCCGCGGTGTCGCGCACTGGTATCCGTTAACGGCCAATTTACGTTTTAATGAAAACGCGGAGCAGATACAAGGGCAATTCGTAAGATTATTGCATGGATACGGAAAATTACGATTAAGAAATTTCCAGGCACGGTTGCGAGACGCGTGAACGGGTTGGAATATCCGCGCAGCCGAATTACGGCCGAGCGTGCGCGTGTGCGCATAATATCTACAACGCGGTGTTCTTTAAGGGCGAACAGTGGGTGACGAGTGAGAGGCTAAAGAGAGAGTTTAGATAGAGAATTTCAGGCTAGAGTCTAAAGAGAGCATTAGCAAACGGACCAGCATGAGAAACGTCTATTCGTATCCGTTTTATTATTAGCCTATCTATCATACACGCTATGCTACGTGTATAATCCTCGAAACCCTTCCTGCGCCATTATAATACTCGCGATCTTCGAACCTCCGCGCAATTTATTACGCCACACGCGTTGAACGGTCAATTATACGGATAACGAGGAAAGGTAACAATTTCCAGTTGATCCGTGAGGTCTCGGCAGGGTTAAAAGGAAAAGAACAGAAAAGGGGGAGGAACGTCGGGTCGAGGGGTATCGGAGTTTACGTTTAATCTTTTTACGGACATCCCCGAGCCCTTTGACACTCGGGTTACGTTTCATGCTTTGTCTTAATTGGCCGGCGTTCGGTACGCTACATTCGAAAGCGTTTCTTAATTTATCGCCGCAGTTTCGTACTTTCGCGACTGCCGCGGCTGTGCTTCTATTAGGTGTGCGCAAACGCGACGACCGGCGTTCGCTTTGGAAATCTCGTTTGTTCGGCATTCACTGTCCGGGTACAATGACGGATAATTGAAACGGCTTCCTTTATCGTCCGTTACGTCCTCGGCCTTTCTATGGTTCACTTTCGTCCGTCCAATTGACACATTGGCGGCATAGTAACGGTAACGAAACAAATACGTGCCGTTGCGAATAAATACTGTCCCGATACAAAAGGGGATTGGAAAAGGATTGGAAAAAGCAGCGAAAAAAAATTGCCCGCAACGGCGCTTTACCCATTTTTCCAACGGTTTCTGTCGGTAGCTGTATCTTAACCGCTTCTTCCAGCACTGAAATAGGTAATACAGCGGAGACCATCTCGATACTCATTTCCTCGACGCACATCGTGGTCGGTAGCCACTTACGGAGTGTTCAGCGTGTACGTTACATCGGGCCACGCACGAATATCCCTTTGGAGGAGCGGTATCTGGACGTGGCCGGTCATAATGCAATCAGAATATCCCCCGTGGTAAGGAGAAGAAGAAGATTAGAGGGCACCACTCACGGCATGCTATTTACTTTGAACTATTCTCGGCACTGTGGCCGAAACACACATTATCCGTTGCCGCCGCCACGACGACGGTGTACTTGCGGCTCGCAGCCGCATCATCCAAGGAAACCGACTGATATCCTCGATAAACGTTGCCCTGGCACGAAAATACCCGGCATGCACCGGTCGAACCACCGGGGGAACGAGGAACCGTATCGCGTGCAACGAATTCGTCTTTATCCAAAGGGCTGAGTGTTTCAAACGCGGGGCGAGATGTTAATAAATGTCAGAATCGAATATTAAACAATCGTTTCTGAAATTATTGGATACACATTTGACGATGGTGAAATAAACTGCCATTGCGAAAAGAAAGAAATAAATAATAGAACGTCAGTACCCGCATCAGATTCGAGACGTGCCACGCTTCTATCGCACAACGAAGCGAGCAAATTTCGACCAGACTGCGACGCGTACCAACGTTTCGAGTCGCTCCGCGCTGGCGGATCGCGGAATCGCGATGCAGGCAGAAAGGAAAAAAGGAAAATCGAAAACGGAAACAAACGAACAGACGAAAACCGGAGCGACGAAGAGGAAGAAAAAACTGAATGAACGCGACTGGGAATACAATGGCGAACCGCTGTGCACGGGACACTCGGCGCTGAAACAATGCAGGCTGTCGGATTCGGTTAACAATCCGTGTCGCGAGCACGGGGACGCCGCGTTAGATAAGAACGTCGAGACGCCGCGGCGCCCGCTCGAACGTTCGCGAACCTCTTTGAACCTTTCCTTTACAATCGAACGGGGAAGAAACAGAGGGGGACGGGGAAAGAATAACCGTGGTTCGTTCGCCGAGAGAAGAAGAATAATGGTTGCGTCGCGGTAATGGCGCAGCACGGAGACATTGTGCCGGGTTTTCGCCAGCTCTTCGTTTCATTGTCCGGATGCGACGATCGCGAGAGATAATTTTTTTGTCCGAGAAAGAGAAGGAAAGGAGGAACGAAAGAAAACACGAGGGGGGAGGGGTGGTGGCGAGGAAGAGGCGTATGACAGAAGGGACGAAGAAACGCGAAGCGTGGTGAATTCTATAATTGGCGACGAGGATGAGTTCCTCGACGTTGATTCCCCCCGTCGTGTGCTTTTTATCGCGCGGCCTGTACCCCCGGGCGTTGTTCGATAGTTTGTTTATCGTTGGCAAAGATGGTCGATGATGAAGCCGAGCGGAACAGACGAAATACTTTCCGGGGGGGAAATCATGAAATCCTTGGGCGCCGCGTCGTGGACCGTGCTCCTCTGATTCTTGGAGAAAGGGGGAGACAGAGCGACGCGGTTATCGTGCGTGAATAATACTCGTAATTGGAGGCGCGTGTAATTTAGCTTAAAGGCCGTGTTATTAATTTGACGCGTGTTCGAACGCTGACGGTCTAAGGAGTGTAGTCGGAAGAATGTGCAGCCGTCGAAATTAACAGCCCCTCCCCGTGGAGACTTAACGCGGTATCAAGGAATTCGTTACCGACCCTGTACGCGAACCTGGTCAAAGGTCGTCTGATCGTTGCCTTGTTCAACGCGTACAACATTTCTCCGCCGATACTTTGTTTCGTACGATCTGGGTTTTTTTTAGAAGCAATTAAGCAATTGCGATGTCAATCCTTCTTTTCAGTTTAAGCATTTCAAACCGCACAGTTTCATCATTTCAATATTTCCCGACTATCATAACTCACTTCGTTTTACCCTTATTTACTGTCGTCGTATCCCTCATTCAGCAATGAATTCGCGATACACCGATCCACGATCTTCCCCCGCAGAGGATAATGGGTACCTCCGAAAACGTACTTGACGGGACAACAAAAAATGATCGCCGCGTATCCCCGCGACAACAGCGGATTGTACGAGGTACCGAGCGGAACAAAGGGGAACACGAGGGCACAATCGTGAACGATCTCCTTTGACTTGAGGCCTGGCTGCCCATAGGAATGTAATTAAAATACCGCGCGCTGCGAGACTATGCCTCTCATCGGCGCGAACAATGGGCCACAATGTTAATGAGGAAAATAATTATATGAGAGTTCATTTTCTTCCGCCGGAAAATCGGATGCGGAGGCTGAAGGAGGCGGCAAGGAAGAGTAGCAAGTAGAAAGGGGTCCGTAATGCGAACGCCAAGTGGTCCAGACGTTGTGGTGCGTGCACCACCGGCGACGCCTTCACCCTTAACGCAAGTCAAAACATTCGTCCTTCTGCGCGTTAAGACGTCCGTTCGGCATAAGTGTTTTGTAATTAACGGTGCACGCGCGTGCACGGCCCCTTCCACGGCGTTCGCAGGTTCTCGTTGAAATTGGGAACGCGCGTAGAAGCGTGTAAAATGGGACGGAGAAAGTGAATCGACTGTCGCGGAATATTGTTTCGAGCGTTTTTCGATGGATCGGATAAGATTCGCGGAGGGGGTAGTTTTTTGGGGAACGGGACTGGAGTAATTGGACGATACGATTGAATTTCGTACTGCTGTTATTCAACACCTGAGAGGCAATTATATGTCGACATTTTATAGAGAAACTTGTAGCTTCACAGAGGGGTAGTTCAGATATGGCAATATTCGAAGAAGTTGCAGTCCAGGTTGAACCGCTTAACGTATTGAGAAATGGCGAAGCACTTGGATCGATTAATCTGAATATAATATCAAATCAATCTTAATTAGCTTCTGCCATTTACATCCGTACAGAATCTTCAGTAATAATCCAACGATGCGAGTAGGAATTTCTGATTCTGCCAAGAATAAATCGAAATCGATAACGTAATTGCCATTAATGAGAAACGGTTACTCCGGAGAACGATGTTCTCCGACGTGTTCAACGGCTGCTTAGATTTCTAGATCTTTCCAAACGCGTTCAAGCATTCCGGACAGTATAGGGCATCAAATACCACTAACTGCTTCAAGACACGACCAACCCTTCGCAAATCTTCGCAAAGCAAATCGAAGATCAAGACTAATATCGACATTCAAAAGCAACATTTGCCCAAAATATGTAACCCTACGAAAACGATTATCACAAATTTGCAAACCATCCCGAAATTGCCCGAAGTTCCAATAATTTAGATACATATTTGGAAACGTAAACCTGCACGAAATTCCTACCCAAATACGCTGCCGCGCCATAGAATTCTTCGCCGGTCGCGAAAGTTGCTCAAGTTATTACACGTTCAATGGATCAGGTCAGCAGGTTTCGTCGTTTCATACAAGAAAAATGGCTAGAACGGGAGGGGTGGATTAATGAAATAGATCTACGTGACCGTGCGCCAGTCGCAGCGTCGGCGTTTACGTGATTCGAAAGGCCAAATCGTCCCCCGAACCGAGCGGAAACATCGATGCGACGCTCGCGGTACAGGGGTCCTACGCGATACCTGCTCTGCCTGGCGCATCCGATCGGCGTATCCAGGACGGAGAATGAACGAGTTGCGGGCAGAAGTAATTCGATCGAGCTTTTGAATAGGGAACGATGACGGGAATTTGAGCGTTCAGCAGGCCGGCAGATTTCGACTGGCCGCGGTGCATAGAACGGTTCCAATATCGCGGCCGATATATTGGATCTCGTAATGTTCGAAATTGACTCGGTACATTTTACAGGTGATACCGCCGGCCCGGATCAATACGAACAGCGGTTTTTTCAAGCAGCAACTCTATGCCACGGGGAGGCGGGACGACCAATATCGTTTCGATTAAAACACGTGTACGCGTACACCGTTGGCGTGAAGTACGGCGACCCGGTGATTGATAATTTCGAGTAAGAAATTTAACCGTCAAATGCACGCCGCTGTGGAGTGACGCACATTCGTGAATGAAAAGCAAGTAGAAGAATATTTAGCACAAATTAATGACGGAGAGAGGTCTCAAGATGATCTCGAGAACCCCGATGCAGAAGACCATGATAATTTTTGTGAAAAGACTTACTTCGCCATCCTGAGAATCCACTGAACAAATCATGCGTTTAAGGTTTAAGAACGCCGTCAAGACAGAGAATATTTATAGTTGCTCAATACTATCCATTCTTTAAGAACGCAATAGTAACGATAAGAATTTTTTGGGCACAGAAAGATAATATATATATATACTTTGCTTAAGTAACTTAAATATATATATATATATATATATTTACTTTGCTTAAGTAACTTAAATATATATATATATAATACGAGATATATATATAAGTAACTTTGCTTAAGTAACTTAAATATATATATATATATAAGTTGGACAGTACGAGATATACTTAAGCAAAGTTACTTACATTTATATATATATCTCGTACTGTCCAACTTACGTATTTACGTTAGTAATATATATATATATATATACCTTATACCTTATATATTACTATATATATTACTATGTATATATATATATATATATATATATATATATATATATATATATATATATTACTATAGATGATAGATGTAAGCGGAAAATTGTATTTAAGGAATGGCCGCAAAGTCGAATGGCAGGCGGCGAAATGAAGTATTGTTATTATTATTATTATTATTACTATCCATTCTTTACGGTATTAATTTCGAATTACTATCGTCGACGCGGAATCGTTCGCCACAGAAGGTGTCGGACCGAGAGCATCCCTTTCGGACGGCGGATCCATCAGGGACCGGGGACAAGCAGCGATCCTGAAACGCGGACGGACAAACCGTGGCAGCCGTGTGCGAGCGAGACCGTAGACGAGAATCGTGTACAACAGAGAACGGGGATAACGAAACGAAGAGTCGGTCGAAACAGACAAACCCCGTTAGAGGATGAGGGGATAGAAAAAGAGACGCGGCCAACGTTGGAAGCGAGCAGGAGAGGGACGCAATTTGAGCGAGTGGCATCAGTCGGCGGGTTTAATGAGGTTAGCTGCAATTACATGCATTAGTACGACACGACGAGGGCAGCGGGGCCGACCTCGGTCCTCTGCAAGAGATATTCGATGTATGAGCCCGGCAAAAGGGTGGCCAGAGGGTGGAACGCGAGCGGGAGGACGAGTGGAGGGAGGTTCGACGAGAGAACGAGATACATACACGCGCGCATACGTTGCGCAAAGGAGACACAAAGAGAGGATAGACCGCCACTGTTGGCGCAGGGGGTTTGAAGAGGCCAGAACCACAGACAGGAATGCAAGGGGTAGGGGGTTTGGAGATGAGTACGAGACAAGAAACGAGAGGAAAAAAGAAGGAGAGACACGGTGGAGAAGAAACGATGGTGCAGGTCGGCTAAAATGCGCTAACGCGTCGCCACGCTCGCGTACGCACACTGACGCAGCGTGTCCACGCATTCACACGAACGCGGTGGCACGACTGTGGAGCGGAGCGGAGCCGAGCGGAGCGGTTTGCGCGTTCTCCCGCGGCAGGTAACGCGCAAACTTACGCATCGTTGCCTCGCGATCAAACGACAAACACCGTCGGCTTGCCGCTCCGCTGCGATAATTCTTTGATCGCTCGAAAAGATACACGCCGACGAGTCAACCCCCTCTGCTCGCGCTCTCTGGCCGCGTCTACGCCGGGAAACACGAGGCTCGAGGCCGGCTTGGAGCACACCCTGTCTGTCGTGGAAAAATCGGTGAATCGGATAAGCGGGGCGGCCGTGTAAGTTGATGCTTCGCGAAAAAAAAAAGAAGAGGAGGGAGGATGATACGGGGGGGATCAAAAAAGAAAAAAAAACGACCACCTCTCGTTCATTTAGCTCCCGTTTAGGCGCTCGCGACGTTACGGCCGGAAATGGTGAGCCTGCACACGCTCCAGTGGCCCCCCAAGAGCTCCAACGCCACTTTGTTCCGGGAAACGAATGCTTGTTATGCGAGCGTTTCGGATTTGCGGAATTTAACGGGCGTGACTGGGAAGGGTGGTATTTTCACGGGGGTGCGCGACTTCGTTGAGGAGTCGATTGATTATCTTTTTTACTTGTGCATGCGCCTAACTTTTACTACTTTGTTACCCCGTGTTTTTTCTGATGGCACATTTGGAGAGATACGATTTCACTCGACGTAACAAATATCTCAGTCGAAGTTTCGCGTTACGGTGACCCGCTCAATCAACTGGTATCGACGTTATCTAACAAGTACTTATCCTATTCTGTTATTAGTCTGGTGCATCGGTAACTGAACTAATTGCGATTCCAATACATTCGAATTTCGTACCAAAAATGTACGGTATTCGTCGCGAGACAATCCAAATCGGACAGAACGCCGAACACGAACCCCCAAAGAAATTCCCCCGCGATTCCTGGCGCCCATCAATTTTTCGAATAAACGTACAACCCACCTAAGAAACCTGTCCGCGCATTAACTCGCGCGTCGGATCACCCGTCATTAATGGCAAACATTTCCGAGCCACCCGCCGGACCATTCTCATCAAAGAACCGCGGTTCCATTCACCGCGAAACAAAGCAAATATCGTGATTACAACGCACGCAACCCCCACTCGCCAAAGGCGTATCGATGATAAAGGATGATACGACGAATCACCATATTGGCAGAGAACAAAAACGCGCCACTCCCCGTGGGCGGTTTTGTTCGATATTACCAGAGGACAGGCAACGGCGGTCCACCCGGGAGGCAGCGGGGGAAGAGCGAGAACGGGAGAGAGGGTCAATTTTTCCGCGGCTGACCAACGCGTTCCGCGGGTATTGTCGGTCGATACGGATTTCACGAGCGGCGGCATCCTCTCGCCGGAGAGGAGCGAAACGCGCGGATACGTTTGATACAATATATAAGCGGTCGGATTGGGCAGGGACGCGGGTCACAAAGTAGCATTCTATTGACAGAGAGCTCGACGCTCCCCGGTCCGTCGGTGATTATACTTGGTGATCATATCGCTCGTATATTGACAAGCAGCGATACATGTGCGCGGACAGAATGAAACGCGCACAGGGACAGAATGAGAGAGCTAGAGAGAGAGAGGGGAAAAGGGGATACACGTAATGGCACGAGAGAGGAACAGAATCATCCCCATTCCCGGAACCGTGCGCACCCGTTGCACACCGTCCATCCTTTCTCCGCTCGCCGTCTCTCTCCCACCCGCCCCAATGCCCGCCGCCCCAACGTCCTTGTCCATCCATCAACCCCGCGAGGCGTGTGCGCGCCGCTGCAACTTCCCTCACGCTCCCGTCCACCGGGAGCGCCGGCCGTTCCCGTGGACGCTTCTCGTGCCCCGGTGCACACAAACCGCCCACCAGCGACCTACAATACGCCGCTAATTCCCATAAAGCGCTGGCCGATACGCAAATGGACAAACGTATGGACCATATATACGCCACAAACGCCCCCGGCCGCTCTCGCTGTCCGGCCAAACACCGCACGCTCTCGTCCCTGTCTCCCTTGTTCCACGCGTGTAACCCGCCTGTCCAGGCTGGCATATCGCGGACGGGTTTTCTCTGTCTCGGTTTCTCGCCGGGGCGAAGCCTTTGTGGATCAGGCTGGCGCGTAATATCGCCGCGGCGTAGGAATGCTCGGCGACGCGCTGCGATTCGCGGCGATTGCGAGGAGCGATGGCTAAGACGCGTGGTTTCGGGGATGATTCGTCGAGGGGGGGATTTGGCGCGGGACACGGTTTTACTTTGACCTCGATTTTCGGTGGTTTCGGAGGTTCGCGCGATGGAGTTTCGGGCGAGAGGCGTTGAACAATCGGCGGCGAGGTGGTGGAACTGGGATGGTCTGTATTAGGTCGAAAGGAGAGTTCTGTTCGATAATGTCGTAACAGGTTTCAACCTGTGTTTACCATTGCACCGATGGAAATTGTATCGTTCGGTGGATATCAATAAATGTATCGAAAGTGTGTTATTCGATTTTGATTAGAAAACTAATAGAACATTACGGCGGACCTGTTATTTAGGAGAATCAAATTCTCGCGATCAGCAATCGGAAGTGAAAGTCTTCCTTCTACTGATTATTCTCTTATAATAAAATCTTGTATGTAATGATACATTGTTTTACTGCGAAGACGAGAGCGAGATCATATTTCACGACGAAACGGGGTTTTTCATTTTTAATTCTGTTGCTGGTTGAATGGGTGACAAATGTATCGGGTGGATTGTTTGGAATATTGCTTTCGAAAGCGGATTATTATTTTGCGTTTAACTTATACTGGTTGGGAGGTGTCCGGCGATTAGTTTCAGTAGAATGTGTGAACCATAGTAATCCATTAAATATATAGATCGTTTCCTAGTTCGAGGAGAAACTACGACCGTAACGGTTCAAGAACGATAAGCGAAATCATTGATAAACAAAACGTTTAAGGTTTATATTATACTACTTACGTTTAAAACCGTAGAAACAAAGTATTTAAGAAACGAGAAAACTCTCACCAGCATGCTTATTGAAACATAAATTATTCGGCAATAGAATCTCAGGAAAGAATGCATAATTCTGTTGGTACTTCGACATAAATGCAATCCTCGCGAAAGATACCCGATAAAAATGATTTTTAAACAGCTGTATCCACTAATAGACTCGTTATACGTGTTCTTATAAAAAAAAGAAAGACATCGGAGCAGTTCGTCTCAAAGGATTCAGCTTTAATCGCTGACAGCGTAAGCACGCTAGATAAGAGTTCCGACAGCAAGCAGAAATTTCACGCTCACCTGCCGCAGTTTCGCGGAGAGTCATCAAATATCCGTGTACGACGAAGGTCGTACATGTCTGACCAGGTAAGAGCGGCGGTCTTGCCGCTGGTGAATGAGAACGGATGAATGAAGCTGAATCGCGTGTTGGGGTTTCTTTTTCAAATACCGAGGATGCGATCCAAATGCCATCGAGTGATTTCATACAAACCGGATGACTAATTCCTTTTACCCGTTAGCGTCGGGTGTCTTCCAAACATCGAGCGGTGTTTTACAAATATTCGACTTACTGCAAAATTCGCAAAACAGGATGCAGATATTACAAAACTACTGAACGGATAGAATTAGATTTCATTGTAAAGACGCGCAAGAGAATTTAACCGCAGATTGAATTTGATATTACATTTCTAGATCGATACGAATAAGGCCGTTGAAAGAAGATATTTCTAAAAACTTCTGCATCGCTGTGCAAACTTTCTCTCTTACAACATTGCCTGCCCGTCCTAATGTTGAAGTATTAGTATAGCAATAGAACAACGAACAACGATACCCCCGCGCATTTCTGCATTAAATGTTAAACGCACAACGTTCGACGAACAAAATAAACATGGAACGAAAACCAATTGCAAACTGGAGTCAACGAAACGCAATTGATTATACCACTAAAGTTTTTCGTCCGCAGAGATCGACTACAGGCAACTCGCCTCAACCAAAGGGTTAAATCTATATCGCGTTAATAATAATCCACCTACCCTTCATCTCCCCGAGCCGCACCTCGAAGCAGTTCGACCGTGAAACCCCACGAAATCCGTCGTCACGAACAATCGGCGACCAGTGCCACGCCTCGCAGCCTCGCTAAACCGTACCGCGCGAACAAGCGTTCCCTCCGCACTTGGTTCACGAGTGATCGGGCCAATAAATAAAAGAAAAAAAAAAAAAAACGCCAAAGAAGAAGAAGCGATCGTCGGAGGCGACGAGCCGGTTCGGTGCACCGCGTCCGCACTCTCGGGCCACTGGGCGTGACAATATGCTCCTGCACAGGTGCACGGGCCAAGGTATAGGCGCCTCGGCAAAGAGAAACAGAGAAAGCCCTCCGCCCACGCGATCTACTCGTTCGTCGAGTGGAGCGTAGTACAAAGGCAAGCAAACGGCCGCGAGAGGGAGAGGCGCGCGAAGAAAGGAAGGAAGGCCCGGTGAAAAGGAAAGGAAAAGACCCGGAGGAGGAAAGGACCGACTGCGGGAACAGCAGGGATAGAGCCTGGCGCATGCACAACGCCGGGGGGTAGGAAGAAAGAGGTCGAAGGTGTAGCCCGGGAGGAAGTGTGCGCGTCGTTCGGTACGAGTACGTGGCCGCACACCTGTGCCAATGCAGCATGGCACAGAGTCGCATAACAGGTGGAAAGGTGAAAGAGAGAAAGAGAAACCGGGGGTGAGAACGAGAGAGGGTAACAGAGGAGAGGGAGATCCCCACTCGGCCCCGAGTCTGCCAACTCGAACATTACTATACGCCCTCCGGGTTCCGAGAGGAGGAGAACGTTCAGACTACCGCCTTCCTCCTACGCTCTTTCTCTCCCTCTTTCTCCTCCTAGCCCTCTTTCTCTATCTCTCTCGGTCTCTCTTTGCTATTGCTCCGCCGTTGCTTGCTGGTTGGGTCTGTCCTCGTTCCGTTTCCGTGCTACTCGCCTCCCCCGACCTCTCCTTTCCGTCACGGTAGCACTTCCGTTTTAACGTCGGCTAACTCCCGAGGCGGCGGCGGCGGCGGCTGCTGCTGCTGCTGCTGCTGGTGCCGCTGCCGCGCAAACGCCGCCGACAAATACGTTTTCACTCGGTGCCGATGAAATGGCCGACGAGAAAACGTCCTCCGCCGTTGCGAACGGTGATACGCGGTGCTGAGACGTCGGGGAGAGAGCGACAATCGACGCGGAGGAGAGTTTTCTTCGGGGGCGAACAATTTCGTTATATCGTGCTCCGTTTGGTTTTAATATTCGCGAAGGTGATGCGAAGCGGGTGGCTCGAGATTTAAGTATCGAGTGAGCTCGATTTCTTTCGCTTTTTTTTCTTTTTGAGAATTGTGAAATTTGCATTTGACGAGCGCGATTAATAGTTGGGAAGTCACGCGGTGCAAGGCACAGACGTATTTACACCCTGAGCTATGGGAAAGTAATTAACCGTTGAATAAAATGTTGTATGCAACGCTTCGATAATTTATTATCGACTGACCAAAGTGTGAAAATAAATACCATTCTTCCTCCATATTTTCAATCGACGAATCTCGTCCACTCGTCCAGAAGACGTCGGACAACGATTAATGTCTACCCTTCGCAGCAAAGAAACCATAACGCCGCATACTTTCCCCCCCCCCCCCCATGCTCCATGCTCCAATAAACCAGGGACTTATAACGAAATGTGAAAACACCGTTTCTTGACAAGGATTTGGAACCGCGAAAGCGCGATATATATGTTAAAAATCCGTTTAAAGAATGTTCGTTGTTTAAAAATAAATGATTCTTGTGTCAGTGCCATGCTGGTCAACCAGTTGCCACCCAACTCCATAGCCAGTTAGCGACAAGCAAAGCAATGCAACGCCTTGCCTGCCATACCCCTCAACCATCTCAAACTCTCTCCGAAAACTGACACACGACACCCCATGGCTGCGCGATCTACCTTCAACAGCCATAAACCAGGCTCTACTCCGCGTCGTCTTACCGGTCACCCGTAAAACAATGACCTCCCATAAACCCCAGCAGAATAGCAGCCTTCTGCCTGCCCATTTTCCACGGTAGCAAACCCGAGAAAAGATATCTCGTGTCAATTGTCGACGGTGCATCGGTTTCGGTGCATCTCTCCCACCCGAAGTAACCATATTATTATCGAGATTACGTCGGCTTCAAGTCACGGCGCGTAACACCGCCGCTTACAACAAGCCCCCCCCCCTCTCAATAAACACCTCGCGCCCACCTGTCCGTAATCAGCCTCGTCAACGAGTAACGAAGAAGCTTCGCCGTCGACTCACCCGATCCACCCACGATGATCCGCCCCCTCCCTCGACTCATAATTGAAAAGCCGTCCGGCTCGATGTCACTGCCCATCAACCGGCACGCGCTACCTGGTCCCACGGCGTTCGTGTGCACACGGGGCGGCCGATCCAGGTACGCGTTCGTACCGAACCAGCGGGACACGGGCGGCGTCGGACTGTTTGCTTTAAACGCGCCCGCAGAATCTCGCCGCGGGGTGAATTCAGCGGGACAACGGGGCGGATCGGCGCGGAACGGGCACGGCGCGGCGTGTGCAGCATGTAAATGACCAGGCATAATAACGGTAATACCGTTGGGCATTATCTGCACGCGGTCGCATTTTTGCGGACAGACAGGTTTCCACGCCGATTCCATCGACCGACCGCTTCTCGCCTCCACGCGATGACCCGTGCGTTTCCAGGTCGCGACAGGCATCCAGTCATCGCGATGCCTTCGATGGGATCGTCCGTGGCGCGTCCACTGGAGAATCGGGCATTGTTCGACGTCGCGTCGTCCGCCTGGATTGCCCGACGATCCACCGGGGGATCGCGTAACGTTTCGCTCGTCGGCAAAGGGGACGCGAACGCGGGGATCGCCCGGAGGTAAATCGAGAGGCGGATTGAGCGGCGAATTTGCGAGGCAGGACGGTTCTGTTCATTGAACGATGTCGTCGTGAACGTACTTCGCGATGTACTATTTATACGGAGGGCGCAGGTGGCGATCGGTGTAAAACCGAGTTTCCCTTGAACGTGAGCGATCGTAGTTCGAGAATCTCGTTATTGTTCGAAGAAGTTTCACTTGGCAAATTAATTGAGGCGCTGTTGTCATAGGTGAGCAATGGACGACGGTACTGACATTGTCATTCGTTTTCGAGTGATTGAAATTTAAATTATTTAGAATTATTGAAAGATAAATCGTCCATATGCGTTTTACGTGAAAGATGATAAATCAGCTGATATACCTGTTCTGATATACTTTGCAAATTATTGACACTGTGGTGCGGAACGTGCGAGCTCTATTCTGTTCCCGCTTCACCGAATTTTCCGCCATCGCTTTTCCGCTCTTATAGGTCCGCGAGAACTGTGATTGGCCACCGTTGATGTTAAACGAATATATGGTAAATTTTGTATTATTTATAGATACTTATTTTAAGATTCTCTTATTCCCTGACGGATCTGAAACGCGAGTTAATGGAACGCGCCGCTGTTGCACAGCGGGCCGAATTGTAAAGTAGACGGCAATTGAATTTCCGTGGAAGCACTGATAACAAGTGAATAGAAATAAATTTGAATATTGAGATATTGCGGGCCTATTAATTTTCTGGAACACTTTCTAGCAAATTCTCTGAGCCATTTGGATTCGCGGCTACTGTTCTGCGACGCGATGTATATTCATGATTGTTTATCATTTTTCTGTTCCATGCAAATCGGCACTGAAGGCGCCCGGTCGATCCTTATCATCCGCTCTCCCGTTACCAGATCACCGGAACACGTCCAACCGTTCCCCTTGCCCGATGCTAACGATCGCGCACAGAGGAACGGTTAGCGGAGATAATTAAGCATAATTGTGTACAGAATCGCTGTGGAATTTAATTGAAGCAGTTGTAACGCTACGATATTTGTTTAGCTCCGCGAAGCGGCAGAATCGAGTCAGTGACTTTTTCAAACAGGGAGCTGGATAAATTAAATGGCACACGTATGTACGTTCACCGACGTTCCGACTCTTATATTGGTTGAGTTACATCAAACGAAATTCACGTCCGATGGAATAATATAATTCGTTTCCTCTTTTTTTTTTTTTTTTTTTTTTTTTTAAACAAACGAGAATATTCTGTCGCGAGATGTGTAAATGTTTCGCGGTAAATTTTTCGCCGGACAGTTCGAGTAGAAATTGTTTGAGCACGTTAAATCGTAAACGTACCTGGCGAGAATCGAGCAGGCGTGCTCGCCTCCAGATCGCGTACATTCGAGATACGTTTAAATCGACGATTTACTTATTCCTTTGTTGCAAATATATCGTGACGCGCGCCTATCTATTTTTGAATTTCATTCGCATACGTGTGCGCGAGCTGCGCTCGCGCTCGATTTACGAGCATTGTCGCGAAGTCAAGGCTATCGCGTTTGACGAATGCGACAGGTGACACGAAATTGTAACAATATTAGCACAGGAATATCGCTCGTGTCATCGCATTAATAATTTACTTCCACCTACAGTCGTGCAACTCTGCGTGCAACAATTCGTTATATCCCATCAAAATATTAACGCGGAACACTTGTCGACGAAACGCGCCACATTCCACATTTCCCTATACAACTCGATCCTCCCCAATTCACCCCTTCGCCCCGTCACCCATATTACTCATTATACATCGATTCTCGAGGAATCTAAACTAACCCGAGTCCCGTATCCACGACTTTCGTCGACGAAAGCCGCCTCCGACTCGCGTCAATTTGAACGCCGATTTGTACATAATCGTGCACATCCAATCATCGAGCGAAACCTGAGTTACAAGCGAGATTGATCGGCGGAAGATTAACCCCCTCCACCCCTCGGTGACTGAAATAAATGTCGCGACGTAACGGGGCGAGTTGGATCGCGGAACAGCTTAATAGCGCGAGACAAATTATCGGCTATTGATAGCCGCCCCTTTCCGATCTTAGCGAGTTCGAGTACTTACGCCGTCACGTAAATTTAGAGCCGCGTGTTCCCACGGCAAGCGCGTCTCCTCGCGTCGGATCGATAGATCTCGCGCGATTATCGTTAGCCGGTCGCGTCGCGCGCTCGTTTGAATTTTGCATCGGCGATGTCGGCCCGCCGACCGCGGTGTCTCGCACAATCAATTGCTTCGTTAGCCTCGATCGGCCGAAAATAATCCCTACGCTGGAGCGTATAATCCCTCCGTTTTCGGTTGGATCTATGACCCGCGTCCGATCGATGGCTTCGCGACGCGTGCGCCATTTTTGTGCCGTCGTATCTATCGCGCAGGGTCCACGATATTCGGCACGTACGCGAATCGAACCGTCGCGCGTCGGTAATCGTCGTTTCAGTCGCCCGACGTTCGGACGTGGTGCCACTCGCGCGAAGATCTATATGCATGCACGGTAAGTGACTGGGGGAAAATTGGTGCACGAAACACGTACATCGTGCGTGATTACTTTCGTAGTTGTACAAATATCGAACGGCTTCGTTTTCGCATGCTCCGTCTGGGATTTGTCGTTGAATTTTCGACTTCAGGTTATTGATCAGTCTGGCGAACTGCCTTGGTTCGGTGGGGCGTGTGTAAGGTACTAGATGTACCATTTTTTTTCGTTTAATCATGTATCGTTTTTAATAATAATGTATAATAAATTTGTTTTTTCGGTTATAAAGAAATATATATTTATATGTATATCGATGCCTCAAATAGTTTGGTACGACGAATTACCATTCTCTCGAAACATCTCGCCTGACACAGCGGAAGGAGAATTCTCGTGAAAGCACGAGATAGAAGAACGGGTTATAAAACACTTACCTTCGTCTGATCTTGCTGTTGCAGCAATTGTTCCCTGAGCAGCTGCAGCTGTAGGATCATCTCGGACAGCCTGCGTTCCTTTTCTGCGAAGCTCTCCGCGCACAGAACCTTGTGCAGAGCCGAGGCACCGTCCTGTTGTACCTGTCCTTCCGTGTTTTGCATTCTGCCGGAGGCCGGGGGCGAGGCTGGCACGCTGTTCGCCACACTGGCGACGCCTCCGCTGCAACAAACACCGTGAAAACCACAATCAATTATGACCGTCCCACGTGTTTGCCAGGATAATTATTACGTATTATGAACGCGGTAAAAGTTAAGCCAGGCTAATGAGTGTAAGAGATATTAAAGTAATATGTAAATGGAAAACGCTGTATATATTAAAAACTTGAATTTCCTGTTTCATTTTTGAACTAGGTTTTACTGTCACCCGATTAACACTGCATAAATTGTATAATATATTGTATTCTTCCAAATATTGTATTCTTGCGGATCGCAATTTATCATTTTTGGGGATCGAGTGGGAAGATTGCGACAGTTGAACATAGAAACCACCCCTAATTTGCGTAGGAATGGCAGTCTGCCCTTTATGTACGGTCCTATTGTCGAAACTATTATTTTCGCAGACAGTATTAGCGTTGCAAATTATCCAACGAAGATGCCAATCCTTTTTCCGCAAGCATCTTTTATAATTGTACTGATTACCGTCGCAAACCGATGTTCACCGAGCACCCGACATTTGGTGTAACGTTTGCACAGCAATGCCACAACGCTCCGATCTGAAAACCGACCGTGTTCAGCCTTTTCACATCGAATGGTTTCGTGCCAATCAAATAGCCCACGATATTCGATCGATTTGTCTACCTGTAACCGTGTTTTTTCCCTTCCCTGCGAAGTCCGTACAATTTCGCACGATTTTTCACATTCAACAAAAATTCTACACCGAGGGCAAAGTGTCAAGGCTGTTTTCAATATTCGTACGCTAACGTGCGCACAGAGGAACGCATTTTTCAACGCGAACTTACAAAATTGACATAAAATGAACCACTCAGCCCCTGCAACGTTCATCCCAAACCACCAGGGTGGATCGTCAAGAAGCTTTCGTTTCCCAAAAGTCCAATGATCGCTATACTCCGATACATTAATGCACAGGTAATTTCAGCCCCCCTCCCAAACATACATACAAAGACCACAGTTCAAGCAACGAACCCAGCAAAAAAATTCTTCACGCCGAGCTCATTGTCACCCCCTATCGTCCACCTATCCCAGACGACCGAACAACTCCTTGACTGCCGCAATAACCGGAGCAAGCAGAGGCCGAGAAACGAAGCCCGACCGGGGAAAAGCTGCGCGTGGGCCGACAGGTAGATCGAGCCTCACGTACGATGGTATTCGCGTGCGAGCAAGAGTTTCCAGCGGCCGCGTTGGCCTCCGGAATCGGATAGCGGTCTCGCGTACCCATAGGGCTGGGAGGCAGGTGAATAATAGATAGGGTCGCGGCCGTGCAATCACGGTAGCCGGAGTGTTTGCCCCCGTGATAGGATGCCACGGCTCGTTCCTTCTCCCTCTGACCCGTTCCGTTTCTCTCGTTCCGCAACGCTTTTGCCGTCGTCGTCCGTCTCACTCGCGCACATTCGCCCTAAAGTGCCCACCTGGTCTACGCCCCGAGCGCTCGTTCCTCGCGCTTTTATGCGGAGGAAAATGGACCACGAATAAGTGATACGGAGGCATTGTGTCGGCGCCGGGGCTGTAACGATGAGCTGGCCAGCCCGCCGGAGCGGCCGGAGATCGTGAAGGACATCGTCAGCTCCGAGGATAAGGACGAGGATTGAAAGAACGGAATCTGGGGCAATATATGTTGCTCTCCGCCGCGAACTGTACGGCGTTTCTTACGGGGTCAATAGTTAAAGGGGCGGCCGAATTTTAAAGGCCGCGCGTAGCCTGGGATGGACGATTTACTTGTCGTTGGGGGCGGTCGCGAAAGTGACGTTACAATTGTGGTTAAGCTAGAGGGACGGTTGGAACATTGACAAATCTATTGTTCATTTTGTGTATTATATCGAACGAATTGGGAATTTTAATTTGTAAATAGATGTAGATCGTTCTCTAAATAATGTTTGCCCGAAGAAATTAATTTGAACATGTTTCTGAAGTACTTTTATCTGGAGTTGTTATCGGACTAAGAAGAAGCTGCTCGAGGATCCCGTCAGTGTTACAAGAAAATTTGCACGTGGAACGGACAAGGATTATTTTAATACTCCAGGATTACAACCTTTGATATACAAGGATTATCCTAATGAATGTAAAAGGTCCTTCCAGTAAAGCACGAATGCGTGTACATTGGATATTTCTATGTTAAACTCGCAATTTCGTCTCCGTATGCCAACCGTAAAAAAACAGTAAACTATTATCCCGAAATAATTCATACAAAATTATTCTTTCCATACAGTTTCCTCGAATGCCTTATAGGGTTCCCTTACCGAGCTCCGTTTCCGTTGAACGCGAGATCGCGAACAATACCATAGAAAGCTTAGCGAATACCTGCTGCCAAGCAAAAACGAGACTCCCAATAAATTCCACGCGATATGCACGTAGGAAAATTTAATTGAACCCCCCCGACGCCCAGGTTGCCGCTCATCGTGCCGGCACACGAAAATCACGCGTCACGAAACCGCCACATATTCGAAGAATCGTCTTTCATCTCTGCTCACCGATGGACGACTCCTGCTGTGCGTGGTGTTTCTTTCACGGCCGATAATAACGCCCGCTGGACGGCTGCAAGATTCTATTCGCGCCTGTTGACCTCGGTATCAGGCAACAAAAGGCTCATTCCGTCGCTATTATCATCCCCTCGACGGCACACGAGTCCGCAGGACCAGGTTCTTTCCGTTCGGTCGAAAATAGGCCGCGACAATCGCGTTGCTCCCTTTGCCACGCCAATTTTCAGACACGCCACGCTACTTTCGGCGAACGCGCTGTTAAAATTGTTAAGCGCTGGATGTAACGCAATCCGGTCATTGGACCTGTGCGAATCCTCTCGACGGTCCAGGGTGATTTTTCGTACGAATCGCGGACAAAGTAATTAGGCAAAGCAGACAAGGCGAGGCCGGTACGTAGTCGATTACGTTTCGTTCGTTTCTTATTACTGGCTCGGTACATCGTACGTACGATACACTTACGTGATTCTGACGGGAGCTATTATATATGTGTTATTAAATAAAATCACTCTTGCATCAATGTATTTGACGCAGCTCGGAAGAAATGTACTTTCTCTGCGCGAAACACTTCGCGACTGACTGGAACACCCAAATAGAGAACCGGGGTCCGCGTACGCATACCTACGGATGCTTATTGTTTCACTTTACGACCTGGACCCCCTTAAGCGAGCAAAGGCCCGTCTGGTCCCCTTACTATCTCCGTTAGCAAGACGTTCCCGAGAACGTTGAGTCAATTTTTCCCTCGCGTGATATATATATTATTTACTGTCGCTAGCAATAATCCAACAGAAACGTATGCTCATTATGAAATTGACGATACTATTATCTACGCCGTGTACAATCGGTTTATATCGTTAAATGGTCGCACACGCGTGACACGCATGGTGGACGTTAGCAAGCAGATATTATAGTATCGAAAGTATAATAATAATGTGCGGGTTTTTAAATCGGACCGCCACACTACCCTTAATAACTCCGTACACGTTTCCGTCCGTGGACGTTTCGGCTATCGTTTTAATTACGGCGAAGGATACGCAATATTTCCGTCCTCTCGTTCGCTATCTTCGCTGGTAAAATGGTGACGGTTAAAGTAATAAAAGTAAAGTGTCCTGGTCGAATTCGTTTTGTTATTTAACGACGCGTTTGTTCCATCGCGATTTAATGATGTCTACCGCAACAGCTGCGATCTGTCTCGATCGGGGAATAATACCGGTGCCTGTTCGAAAATTACGCGGTTCGAGTTGCCGTTGCGTAATCTAAGCAAAGAATAATTACAATACGACAACGCTCTACTTATTAATATACATTGACCGACCTGGCATTCTGCGTGACATTTCTATCTAAATTGAATCGAGTTTCATTGGTAAGTTCTTGACGGGAATGCTTCGCGAATTGCATTAACTCCGTCACACCTAACTTACCCCCATTCAATTCTCTAACCGTGATGCACCAAGAATGACAACGAATAAATAAATCAATTAACCACGAACCTCGCGAAAAATTACTCCATCGTCGAACGAAATCGCGCGTGCTAATCGTCAAACAAATCCTCCTTTATCGTAACAATTTATAACCGTGTCATAAATCGGTTATCTCGGAAAATGATTGATCGAGAGGTCGACGATTAGAGGGACGTCCAATTTGCTCGAGATCGCGATCATCCGTCGAAGCAAGTAACATAATGCATGCACGTATTTCTATCCCGTTCCACGACGGACCAGGTGTCGGGTCCAGGGTTTTGAACGTATTCCAAAAAAAAAAACAAAAAAAACACACACAACAGGTGAACGTCACGTAAGCGCGAGTTGTCGTACAGTTGGCTGAATTTTGGAAGAATTCTGGCCCCGATATAGGCGCGCCTCCTGGCCAACGGTACGGCACGATTCTGTCGACTCGTTCGGGCTTGCCAAGTTCACCAGTTCATTTTCAGTGATTACACGCCGTCGAATGGGATTGCATTCTGCCACGTTCCGGCCGCTGGTAGAGCGTGCCTGAATGTTACCGGGCCAGCGAGAATTCTCTGCGACAGTTTTGCTTCAATCATCGCCGGAATGCCCGGTGGATTACTCTTTGTTGGCGGCTCGTTGTAACGGATAGGGTGGACAGAATTATGGAATGGAAGATATGTGGACGAATTGCTCTAGCTGGCATATTTGGCAGATGATCCCGTGTTGGAAAGGTCGAGCACACCATGGGCTATTTTCGATCGCTGGGTAGTTATTGAAACGATACTTTCGTGCTCGCTTTTTTTTTTATTTAATTTAATCAGCGACAGATTGCTGAGCCGGTTTCCGCGATTTTGCACGCGGATTAGAAATTGTATCATGAAACTGTCTTTCAGGGGGACGTGTTAAATGATCGGTTTTTAAGTGGTCTCGGATCATAGAATGTGGAGTGAAATACGTATTATTCAGGGATTATTGAAAATTCGTCGGAAATTTCACCACACGATGCGTGGCGGATGTAAAACGACTTAAAACTTTAATCGCCTAGTCGATGCGATGATTTACGAACGAGTGGATGGTCAACGTTTAAACACGATTGTCTAAAACTTGGGAATATAATAAACATCGCCCGATGGCTGATACTTCGCAGAAAATCGGGGTACATATTTCATATTAAACCCGGACGCTGTTTGATCTTGCCGATAAACACATATAGATCACCAAGGGGATGACAAATAAATTAATTAACCGACGGAGAATAAAAACTCTTCAAATGTAGGGCATTTAAAGAAAAACAAAAACAGAGGGCAACTCTCTACTTTCCAGAAAAGGAGCTAAATATATCTGCAAAGAAATAACACTTAAGTGGACTAATTAAACGTCCATAATCGCTTAAATTTTTATCAATCGCGTTAATACTGCCAATTTCAATTTCAATTTACTAATTGCATAATTATCCAATTGACCTTACGTGCACTGCATATAAATTTCTCTTGTAACGGTGTAACAAATATAGCAATCTCTTCCCACCGTGAGAGTAAAAAGATGTCCAAGAAAGTTCATCCACCCGCGATAAAATTCGCCCCACCGTAAGTACACGCATCCCCGTACATCGCCGCCGCTCTTCTATCCGCTATCCTACAGAAAATAACCATAATCCGTTCTCCTCTCGGCAAGTCACGTGCTCGATCGCATCCCCAACAAACGTACATGTTATCAGATTGACCGGCAATAATCGAAACGTATGGCGATTCATAATTGACCACATGCGAATAATCTTTACTCTGTATTCTCGACTTTGTACATTGTGCGAGGGATACATATTCAGCGAGAACGGAAAAAACTCCGTAGTCTTCGTCGCAACCGACACAAAGAATCAATTCATTCACGAGCCTGATTACACGGAGCAATTATTATTACGTGACCGTGCGATATCGTTGAATATAGAGTAATGGCGCGTCGCGATAACTCGCGTGCACACGCTTTTCCATCGCGCTCGGCGTAAGATCCGCCCGTTACGAAATTGTCATTTATTTCCGTTACTGGCTACTTGTAATTCTAATGACAATTTACCTTTTTAGGGCGCGCGCGATCTTCCGCGGGTCGATTGTATTTCGACTTAGATATTCCATATTTCGAAGACGTTTCAAATATCGAGAGCAATCGAATTCGTTGCAATTGCAGCGGTAATAACAAACAGCGTTAGACTTGTCACAAGTTGCCTATAGCAATTCGACGGGAATGCCGTTCGGTTTTCCGTTCGCCTACGCTAATTAACAGAGTTTTCCGTTCGAATCGAGGGGCAACGCGGCGCGTTTACTCTTCTCGTTGGCGTCTTTAGGCGTCTTTTGGCGTCTTTAGGCAATGCGAGTCGAAGACGAAAGGGGGACATAGACCAGGATAAAACAGCGACTCGTCCGATTTCTTATCGTCCTCCCGACGGCCGCGTTTCTTTGTCTTCGAGTCGAGAAGTCGGATATTTTCAGGCTCCCTCTGTGGACCCCTTGTTTTTTTTTGCTCGACCCGGCATCCCGTCTCTCGACGACTTCCTTTACGCTCGTCCCTCTTTGTATTTCACGGATGGATCTTCGTTCGGTAACGAAGAGTCAGTTTACGACTGGAATCTGTGGATCTTGTCGTTCCCCGAACAATGGACGCTTTTGTGGCCCACTCGCTGAACCAAATTTAAGCGGTTTGCGTTGTTATTCACCGCGGCCGATGCCGATGCAGAGGAAACAACGGAACGGCGACTCGATGCGCGCTACTATAATTCTTGTCGTTGCCGCAGAAACTCTTGGGACTTATCATTCGAAAACGGTGGAGATCGATCGAAGCAACGTCGATTGCAATAAAGTACGTCAATGTGGATTTCCCTTTCGTGGTGCTCAACATTCTTCCAATTAGGGGTGGAATGTTAAATTTAGGGTGGCTTGAAATTTCAGTTATATGTCTTGGTTCGTCGAGTATTAGTCTTGTTTAAATTGTTCAAACATAGAGCTGTCTATTCGTTTGGGCATTTCTGCAAACAAAGTTTCCAGTATATTCGCAGGAAACAATGTTGAGTGAAACAACTAGGATGTCTCTACCGGGTACAACTAAAAAATATAACGAGAATTCGGAGTCATCTCTTAATCTCTCAATCGCCATCTGATATTTCGATCGAATTCGTCAGATATTCTAATTTCTACGGATCACCCTAGCAACTCTTACAAAGGCTCCCTCTTAATTCTTCCTCCAATTCTCGCGAAGAAGCCAAACACACCCATAAATCTCGTTTCGCAAAGCAACGACAGCGTCTCCATCCCCCGTTCTGACCAACCTCTGCGCTTAACTCGATCAAACCGCCTCAAACTCCGGCACTCCGAACGCCACCGCTGAGCATTGACTCCGCGATTTTGTTTCGCGTCGTTGGGCGATAACCGCCACGCAACGATATAAAGACTAGCGAGGTTCGTTTTTTTTAAGGCTATATTTACCGGTTATGTAAAGTGGTACTGAAGGCGCGAGATACGCGGTCGGAAGACAACGGCAGATTAAAGTCGCGGCAAATTGCAACACCGTAGCAAATCTGCCAGCTACAGGCGACAGCTGGAGCACAATATCGTCTAATTAAAAGGGGATACGTTGCGTAATGGGAGCACGACGGTACGTGACACCGCGTGAAACCTCGCCAGATCTACCACGGCGAATCCGGGAAACAGGAAGGAACGCTCGCCAATGGAGCCGGCCTCATTTCCCCCCGGCCGACTGGTCGTTTCCTGGCGCCGTTTAATTAATATCGCCCACTATACGCGACCGAATCGGCGAAAGGAAAACTGCGAACAGACGATACGCCACAGGTGGGGCTATCCCATTTTCCGATCGAGGCGCGACGCCGTTTGTGATTGTTACTCGAAGCGCCTTGAGTCTCGTTTTACGAGACGAACGGTGTTTGACGCGTCCAAGGATGCACTGGGTTTGTGTTCGAAATACGTGGTACAGTATGCTTGGGGAAGAAATAATAATAATAATTCTCATCTGAATTTTTGCGTCAGGTTTGCATAAGGGGATCTGCAATTCTAACGATATTTTGGGAAGTTTGGGAAAGTATTACGTGGTGGCGCGAGAGGGGTCGAATCTTATTACCGCCGAATATTGTTAGTCTTACCGAGTGTACCTTGCAAGATATTTAAGCACAAATTAAATAGACTTCTCAGTAGATGATATCACAAATTGGGGGGAAAATCGTAACTAAAAAATTGAACGAATTCGATCATTTCTTTTACCTCCTGTCTCGTGCTCTCTCGAAGCACAATATACTGATCATCAAAGGAAATCATTAATTACGCTTAAAACCTTACAAGTAATCGTCCAGCCACGACCCCCAACGATAATCTAAAAAGAATCGATTCGATCCACCCCTTTAACAAATAAAACATTCCTCCACAGCTCGTACAGCTTGCGCCGCAAGTTTCCAAATCACCCGTCGACAAAACCCCAAATGCACAAAGCCCCGCATCATCGATCAAGTTCCCCGCATAAAGAAAGAAAAGAATCGCTCCGACACTAACCAGTGCGTGTTGTGTCTGGTCGGGGTAGAAGAGGGTGGCGGGCTGTTCCGCCTGTTGTTACTAGTATCGTCCTGCAGCGAGAGCGATTCGCTGTTCATCTTACAAGTTAACCTCTTCAGCACGTCGTCCATGGATCTCTTGCTGCCCGCTGTGGTTGCGTTCCCGACGTTATTGTTGTTATTATTATTATTATTATTATTCTGCGTCACGGTGTTGTTGTTGTTGTTGTTATGATGGGGGTGGTTCGGATAATAGGGATCGACTGTTAGAGGGGTGGGCGGTGAGCCGCACTCCGAGGAGCTGGCTGGTTCCACGACGCCACCCGACGAGGAGGACGTATTCGTGTGGTGGTGATGGTGATGGTGATGGTGATGGTGGGGGTAGTGATAAGGGGCTAGAGTCTCTTGGCTGGACAGGACGATCCTTTGCCTCTTGCTGGTTCGCAAGGAATTCGACAACGGCGATGGCGAGTCACGGAGATCCGGCTCGCTGGTAGTCGCCGGCGACGAACAGCCGGACGACTCGCAGTCACCTCTCCTCTGATGGGGGTAACAATCCTCGATGTCGACGGGAGTGGTGGGACCCTCTTCACCGACGACTACCTCGCCACCGGGACCACCGGTCAACGACGAGGTCGTGTCCTCCTCTTCCTCGTTGGCGCCTGCCACTGTACCCGTGCCGCCCCCGCCCTCCGATAGCTTCGTTGGTGGTGACTTCCTCTTTGAGGACATCCTCAATCTGAAATGGAAAGGAGAACGGTTGATTTACGTGCCTGGCTCGCTTCTGGCAGATAATATTGCGTGGACTGTGGCGTGGCAGATAGTGCGTTGAATATATAACAAACTTATAGTCAATCGACGCTACTACCTCTCGTTACTCGACGATATACCCTGCGATATAGATTGCAATTTCTGTTCCACTTTGAGGAATTTAAGTTTGCAGTTAGTACACTGTATCATGTATTAATAAAATTGATCGTCGATCAAATTTCTTGTTAGCAATTACGAAAATTATTGGTTACAAGTTTGCTCGCAACAGACACATAAGAATAGGTATCTATAAATCGACGTGGAAACTTTGTGGATTACCTTGCACACACGTTTGTACATATCTCGAGTTAATTAAACAATATCGTGTTTCACACGACTGAAAGGTGACTATTAAAAAATGAGCTATGACAAGATAAAGTGTTAATATAAGAAGCATAACTGAAACAGAAAGGGAATGATTTCAAAGTAAGAATGCTACATGTGTATTTCACGGCCGCGAGTAATGTCGCATTGGCGAGTTGTAGCAGGAACATTCAGATTGTCATTTTTTCCTTCAAATTTTTTCTTAATTTCTTATTAGAGTCATTACTTCGCCGAGTCGCAAATGGGGTTACGTAACGACCACAAAGTTGCAATCGAATCGTACGACACTCGTAATTATCTCTCGCAGCTATACATATGCATGAATCTAGTTACAATTTCTAACGTGACTGCTTTGTGCAGGCACGTGTCACGGTTTGGATTGTCCTCCGGCGACAATTTATACATCCATACGAATTCAATGTCAAAGAAACTTTCCTATTGATGGAATAGAAATAGTATTCCTCTAAGCACATATCCCCTTAGTCCCCCAACTTCCAAGCTTGACGCAAAAACAGAAAAGTTCTACACCGATTATCCAAAAAAAAAAAAACGGGAAAGCAAGGTGGAAATATATCAAGTCTGCGATTTCGAGGAAATCGGATCGATTGCGCGAGAATTCGATATAATTCAATATACATATGTACAACAACGTACTCTAAAAAAATGTCGAAAATCGCAGGCCCGACAATCCCAAGCAAATTACCAACCAGTCGCGGATTTCCAAAGCAAAAATTCGACCAAGAAAGGGACGCGTACAAAATATTAGTAATCCTCGTCGCCGAAAGTCCCTTTAGTTCGAACGAATATTCGTTCAACTGCAATCGTTTCGTTGCTGAAACACGCCCGAGTCCGCAGCACGCTTCTACCTGTACCACCACATGTACTTGTACACCTACACACAGAATACCAAACGTTAGATCTCCTCGAGAAATCGAGCGCCGCGCGAACAAAATTTCTCTCCACATTTTTCGCTTCCGCTCATGCTCGGATAATTAATTCCCTTCCGGTTGCACCCGCGATGCCCCGCACACATCCTGGCCGATCTCTAACGAGGCCTTCGAATCGCCTCCTTGCGCCAATAACGCGCACACCCAAGTCCGTCGTCTAAACTCTATCTCTCGTTAATTTGGAGTCAGACTGGACCAGGCTGGCCGATCAATTTCCGTCACCAAATTACCAAATCTAAATCTAAATCTCCCGATCGACCGGAGCCGACGGAGTCCGTGGCACTCCGGCGGCTTACGTAATCGAACATTGAGGCGCAATAATCCAGCGTGAATTATTGTTGTGCGCTCGTGTCGTAACGAGCTCTTTCCATCAATCGACGCTGGCGAGGAGCGGGAGGGAGACGCGGAACGATTATCTTCAGCTTCTGGCGAAGACGAGCGAAGGTTGCGAGGTCAGAGCGACGATCCGGGGCTACGTCGAGCACCGAAATCACGGGACGCGCTGATAGAACAATTACACGCGTACACATGCTGCCGGAGCGTAAGGATATCGAAATCGACAGCTAAATCGATACGGTGGCGCGGGGTCTATTGTGGACGGGCTCGAAATCGTAAACGGAGATACGCGCGGAACACGCTGGCAGCGTTTGAAACCGCGATATGAAATTGTATCTGTTTACTCGTCGGTTCACGATTGTTATTTCTGTGTCTATTATGAGAGGACGCGGCCTGCATAGTAGACTTCTCTTCCTGTGTATATGTGCACTGGTGGCAACGTTTGTTGGTAGAGTTTTAGGGTCGCGAGGTGAAGAGGATTCCGAGGCGATGTATATTTTGTTGTTTCGCGGGGGATATTTGGTCTCGCGGTTTAACGCATATGTGAAGGTATCGATGGGGGATGTGGGGAAGACGCAGAGACAGTGGATGTGTTAGAGGTATGAGAATAGGATTTCGTATGGAGCAGGGTAAGTTGTACAGGGGTGTGGTCAATCTTTGCCTCGGAGCATTGAAATCACTGGCGAGGCTGGTTCTTTTTCGGTTTCCATTGTCTTCTCGGGTAAACTGAAAGTTCATTCTTTTATCTCTCACGACTCAGTGATACGCACAACTATCGATCGAGGAGAAGAAAGATTTTGCAGAGTTCTGTAGTATTGCTTAGGCGTCAAATGTTCGTATGGACTGAATTAGGTTAAAGATCTTTCCTCAATGGGGACGTGAAGTTTATGTAGTTTGTGTGGGGGCAGTTTGCGTTGTTTTGTGATCAGCCGAGCAGTAACAAGTAATCGTTTTAGTTGAGTTACAATATACCGATGGCACAGGTTCTGTGACTGTGCTCGTTTCACAGAAAAAAGTGACGAAATGATACATATCGACTTATCGATAGTACTGTTGTTCCTGTATCGCATGCAGGAAAATAATACATAATTATCTGATTCTGAGAAGCAGTTATCGTTAGAGGACTAAGAGGCTCTACAATAAGGAAATAGAATGACTTTCGAGACCAGAACAATTTGCCGGACAAAACGCATAGAAAATAAATAATCATGCAGCCTGCTGCTTTCTAGTCTCATTCGTACTAGGAAATGTCGAACAATTTTCCTATTTTTGCGTAGAGAAATGATTCTTAAGGATACCAATTTTTACAGGGGTGGGGAACATTTATTTCGGAGAATAATCGATCGATAATCCATTAATGAACTTCTTAGCTACGTGCGTCAGTAAAATTGGTAACTATTATTACGTATCGTTATATATTATTCTATGATTTTTCTACAATACCTTCTCGTAAATAGCTTAAACGTTATAACCCTCAATTATCGCATTAGTGGTTGAACAGGCGCTTGTAAAGACGAGACCTCTACTATCTCCGTGTAATCAAATATGCATCTACTAAATCTAGTGATCTGTAAGTAACACACCAGCGGCTTACTGGAAACCTGTCGTAACCATGTATCTCTACAATGTTAATCAAATAGGTTTTGTGTTATTCAGAATGAATATTGTAATAGCGTGACAGAAGTCCACTACAATTTTAAGTCAACGTTACAAAGAAAAAAAGCAACCTGTTGCACCTGTACTATAATTTCCACGCATTTACATACCCATTCCACAATAATTAAATACAAACTCGCTATTTTTTTTTAACTACAACAGTAGGCGCTCATTAGTGGCAATGCAGCGTAAGATATCTATGCTATTAAATTTGAATATTAACATTCAAAGTCGGAGCGCAATTTAAAAATCAAACAAATTTTCTGTACAACCTATACGACTCCATTCTCCGCAGAATTGCGTATGGATTATTAAAATCTATAAGTGACAGTTCATTATAGAGTTGCATTAATATTTGCTCGATTGATACGAATAAAATTGTATCCCGATTCGTTGGACTCCAGCTCTTATTACCTGAACTATTGTCGAGCGACATTTCATTCGTACGAGCACTTACAACAGATCAAACTGATCGCAATCAATAACTACTATCTAACGTCAACAACGAACAACTACCAATTACGCAGCTAAACAGTAAATATTATTAACTCATCGTTCCCGAAATTGTTGATCTAAATATCTAAAATCTGACGTATTATTAGACATATGAGATCGACCAACACACGGATGAATCACTTTTCACTTATCCGTCCGATAACATTCGTTACTCCGAAAAATCTGGTAACTGTACCGCAGTGAGCGATCAAATTAATATAATTGACGATTCCGCATTAAAATAGTGACTTTCTTTATCACAACAATAATATCACATGTTAATCTTATCGTGTACTTCTAATGAACTATTGTCAATTAAAAATTGTCCATAGTAAAAGAAACTTCTTGCCACCTCGTTTTGACGCAAACGCAGGGAACACACGCTTTCGTACCGCGACCCCGATAATTTGACAGAGGCGTACAACTTCTGCAAACTTCTTTTCAGAAACAAAGGACGGTGTCACGCGCACATGTTTTCGTAAACACAATTCGGAAAATTCCAGAAATAATCTGTCACGTTGACGGAGCCAACGGTCGCGACGTGCGATCCCCGAATTCTTTCCAGCAGCGTAATTTTCCGCTCTGTCCTCCGAGAACGAGTTGGCTCGAACGTAATTCGTGCGTAATCCCGTGCGTTTCCGTACGTAATTCCCCGAAGTTATTTCATTCTCTTTTTTCTTCCCCGGTTTCAAGAAATCGACCGCGGTTCTGCATCCATCAGCGCCACGAAGATCACTGTTGCGCCACAATGCGATTCTTTTTGCTTTCTCGTTCCGCGTGCACGCGTGACCGGCAGCCTTTTTTCGCGATGCTCCAAGTTACAAGATAGTTGCGCGTGCACTTGGTGCACGCGTTCGTCCCGTCGACGATCGGGTTCGGCAGACACGTGCTTCCTCGCGAGCTGCCGCATGTGTTTCACTCGTAACGCGCCCGAAAAAGCCAGCCAGACACCGATAAAGGAGCGATGCCCGTCGACGAGTCAGCTGACCGATGAAAGAATTGTGGCTGACGAGGCATTAGAAGTTGCGGGGAACCAATTAACTGCCGAAGGCCACTTCCCTACCCAGGCAGACACGTTTGTGTGGGATTTCGAAATTGTTTATGTTTGGAAGTGTATTCTCGAATTCTGCTGTCCGGCTGAGAAACGTTGATTTCGTTTCGAATACATGCAACTCGTAACGGGGAGCAGAGAGGGACGAATAATAGACACTTTTACCGAAGGTAATCTTTGTTAGTGTATAAAATGTGAGAGTAAAAGTGTACAACGCTGGTTCGTTGTTTACTGTATAATTTGTTTTGTGGCAGAGAGGAATGTTGCGATGAAATATTATTTGGTATGACTGATACGATCACGGAGGGTGCATTTACTAAAATAATTATATGCAGTAGCTATTCGACTAAGATGACGAACGCATATTTACAAATGGAGATTGTATCGTTTTATGCCTTGCGGTATTTCGCCAGGTGTCACGCGGGGACAATGAAACATGCAAATTTAATATCGAGTAATTTGTGTAATTAATAGATAATAGATGCAGAGAATCGATATTACATTTACGTATCCGACAGGCCGACACGTATTTTAAAGTCATTTCCCAGGAACCGTATTAATTGCGACGGATAATCTAAAGACGAGGATAGATCATTTCAAATTTAGTTTGGACCGCCAGTGATGCGCGTGCCAGCCAAGGTGTTAAAACGAAGGAAAGGGTTAAAGTCGAGTGACGATAAAGGACGGAGCACCAATTTGAGAGAATAAGAATTTCAACCGCGATTGTTCACAACATTCCGATACAACTTAATTTCTTTTCTGTTCAATCATTGTTCGACGCCAAACATTTAATAGTCCGTCAAAGTCCCAAAGTCCATCGCAATCACGACCATATTCGTTCATTCCACCTACTGTATTTTAATTAAATGTAAGACAAGCTCTTGCAAAAGGATGGCACGCCCCGCGTGAAAGTACCGCCCTTGGGCTCCACGTTTCACCTCAACCGACGCTGATCTTTTTAACTTCAATAACCCCGCGTGACGGGTTTAGGGTGAGCGGATTACGGCCAAAGGTCCAACGTGCGCCTCTTTAAACGACAGATAATCGCGAGGCGGTGCCGAATTTTTTCCTCATCTTTGTACTTTGTCCGCCGTTTGGCACAGAGGAGTGCTATTTTTACGCAGATTAGCTGTTTTTAGCGCGTAACATGTAAGTATTCGTACAATTAGTACGATCCGGCCGGCTATTCTCTTATTCGCCGGCGTGTACTGCTGAGAGCCGGATTTTTTCCAAGTGGAGAATCGATTGCGTAAGCGAACACATTCGTTGCTCGGATGTCCTTCGTCTTAGCCTTTGGCTCTTCAGATAAGATACGTGGCAAAAGACATAGAGTACTACGTCGGAAGCATTGAAACACGGGAGCAGAAGTCGGTTACGGGGAGAAGGGATGATCGAGGAATTTTTATTCGCGAAAAAGAGTTCGTCGAATGCGTACGCTTGCCGTCATGGCGAGTCGCGAAACGTTGAATGAAAACTTTGTATTTGAGGGGGGGGGGGGGGGAGATGACGAGTGTATTTCGAGATGCATTTGATCGAATTTTTAGAAGATCGAAAGGCGATATACTCACGACACTATGGGGGGAAACGGTAGATAAAAGAAGGAATTAAATATTTGAGACATTTGCCTTAAATTGCTGAGGGAAAATAATTTTAGGAGACTTCGTTGTTAAGTCCCTGAAATTCGTGAAATATTTCAAAGACTCGCAATCAGTACGAATTGATATGAAAATTGGACAACGAGTAAGCTATTCAATATTTGAAAGTCTCGAAGTTGCGGTAATTGGACTATTATTATACGATATCGTATCCCGTTTTCAATGTCTACCCACATTAAATCATTCTTTATCAGAATTCCTATGTTCGGTCTTATTTTCTTAATCACATCGAGCCATTATCGTTCACGTACTATCACTTTCTCCAACGACATAAATAATTTTCTAAAAAAAGACATAGAATATGCCTATTAAGAATACATAAGAGGCACAGAGTTCTGAACTCGTTAGCAAGAATGCTTCGGCTCAACAGTGAATACTTTGATCGAGGAGGTTATCTCATTACTAACAGGAAGTGCTTTTACTTGAATCGTCGGGGGAGGGGAAGAAAAACGGATATTTTCAGTGTTACAACGCATTTTCATCGCCCAATAGAATTTCCATTATTCCTAGCAGATGCGATTGTTTGGCCAAGAGAATATTTTACGACGTTCATTTACGTGTATTTTTAGAAAAAGAAAAAAAAATAACATAATTAAGAGTACGCGGTACTGACAGCTTCTGAAAGTTAAGTCAACACGTTCAGAGGGCGTTTTAGCACATTCCCGAAGATTTTCATGGCTGTTCCGATACTGGATACACTCTTTTCGCGCATTATATTATTTCTAACAAACAAAAAAATAACGATAGCATTGAATTCAAAGAATAGAATAATAGTTGTTACTTGCCAAGTGTAATGTCATTTGCAGCAGCACTTTCCAATGTAATTGTATTACACTATATGCAAAAATTCTAACGACCTGACATTTTTATAACTTCCCAACCACCCTGGAATTACATACACACGTAATCTACCCGCAAACGTTCCAAAACAAGAGCAACAAAAACTGAAGCTTTCCAACTCGTGGAATGGCCGAGAAAAAGATTTCGATATCCGAATCTGAAATTTCCTACCCCTTTCGCTTTTGTTCCACCTTCCCTTGTTCTGCCCCTGTTTCCTTCCGCTTCCATTTTTTTACATTGAAATAAATAAACAAATAAATTCCAATTCGCGCGTGACGAAACACTTGACATCGAGACTAAGAACAGGATTACCCCGAGAAATTCTTCAATTCCTGAATCAACCCAAAGTCGCGTTATCCGTGAAACGCAGAGAAACGACGGAACGCTTTCGTCGTGATGGATATTTGGCTCTCGTCTTTCGTGGATCGACTGAGACGCGCGGCGGAAAATCGAAAACCGTGCCCGTGCGGACCGCGTGAAATCGCGAGATAAATTCCGCGAGTTCGCCACGGTACTATCATTCACGTTGTCATGTTGTCACGTTGCATTAACCCGTGCCTGCATTTCCATTGTCTATGCGTGACAGAGGGTGGGCCCCGTTCTAGATTTCTAGCGGCGCGTTTTCGCGTGCAAACACACGGCCCGCTTCCTAGCGTCGTTATACACGAGAAGTATTTCGGTTGCGGGGAACGGACTCCGGGGAGAAAAGAGAAATATAGAAGGCGAAAGAGAGGCGAAGAAGGCTTCGCGCGCCGCATAATTACTTCGCGAAACGCAGATCTAAGCCTACGCTGTCTAAAAGGCGGAACGAAAACACGGGGAAAATTATTTTTAACCGCCAGATGCTGTCAAGGATCAGAAAATCGTTGCGAAGAAAGAACGGGATGGTTGAATAGACTGTGACAATGGACGAATTTGGAACGAAACCGGACAACGATCGCGACGAAGATTTTTCTCGAAGGGTAAGGGTTCGCTTTGTCGCTTGGCGGTGAGAGAAACAATGAAACATTAAGAAAACGAAAGAAATAGTAAATAGTAAACTCGTAGGTGAGGATAATTTGAGAGGGGCATTGAGTCACTGATTCAGTCGCGAATCGGAGTAATAACGAATGCCTCGTTTTATTTCGTATGAAATTGTGTATTCCTCGATGAGTGAACAATTTTTACCGAAGCTATCTACATACGTTTGGTTACAAAAGAGAAATGTATATAGCGGGGTATAGTGATATTGGTAGAACAAAAATGGAATATAAAAGAACGTATACATACTTCGTACCACGTTTATTTCTCATACGAAATATCTGATAATTTTGATTATTTTATTATTACTATTTCTGTTTATTATTTATAAAGTATTACCACAGGCAGACTCTTTCTAAGAATGTAATGAGGAGATTTTATCACAAGTGGAATGGTGGAAATCGGAAGCATCAAAATAAAAATCAATTATTAAAAAAAAAGAACATAATGCTTACACCAGAAAAATTATTTTGAAGCCTTCCATACGAGAAAGTACACATAATGTACACATAGAGTACCTGTTCGGTTTATCATAAACTATTAAATATACTGGATACAACCAGAAACAAAATATTATTTCACGTACTGTTAAAGAGAAATGATTTCAATTACTAATAATTCAATAATAAAACTGTAATGTTTCCGATTTAATCAATAAACTTATTAAAATCCACTTCCCTTTTCCCCCATTCGCAGCTAAAAACGAGAACGAATCAGCTTCCGGCACACGTAGCAGAATCGGGCGACATCGGTTCGAGAGGCGCGAAGAAATTAGTGAAACACAGTTCGAAGTTCAGAGTTCGCGCTTTCGAACGTGCACCGCTGTTCCATAGGAACGGAGAGTTTGATAACGGGCCGACATCGATAAACCATGGGCTCATCCATTGCGAGCGTGAGATAAATCAGCGAAGCTCTCTCTTTTCTGCTCGACAAGTGTCCTCTCTCTCTCTCTCTCTCTCCCTCCCTTCCTCACCACCCCTCTCTTTCTCGCCGCTATGCAATCTCCATTCATTCGGATACCGATTCATTAACTTGCTGAAATGAGCAATTACACAAGTAATTCTTTTTTTTCTTCTCCTTCCACACGAGTTTCTCCCTCTACCCCTTCCTCTCTCGGTCCCAGACTATTTATCTATCTGTCTTTTCTGCAACTTTGTCCCCGTCACAGCCATCGTTATTCAAAACGTGCACGCACGATGAAAATCGTACGTCGATGTTACAATTCGTCCCGTCGAAATGGAATCGCGCACAAAAGCTAGTAAGAAACTCTTCTGCTTCCTCTGCTTTTACCGTTTTCCTCCTCTTTTTTTGTTTTGTCTCGTTTCGTGCTCTACCCTTTCCGAAATCGACCTATCGCAGACATTTGACGTCTACCAGTTTCTTTTTTTAATAGATCCCTTGTTCTCCTCTGCGCCATAAATTCTTCAATATCCGTGCCCTTATCTAATTAATCGGCAAGACAACGAACCAGTTTATCAGCGTACGCCGAGAATAGGCGCAGAAAACTGATAGCCACCGGACGAAAAGGAGAAGGTGGGTCATTTGCATGCTACAGCTGTTTTCTTTTTGTCTCAGACCCGTGCATGCGCGGCGTTTGTGCACAAGCGCGTGAAAAGCTTAATAAGAACTAGTTATTACTTACGAGTTTCCCTATCGATACAGACTATCTTGACTGGTTTCCTTAGCTTGCAACATTGAACGAAATATGCAATCGAACGGATACGTACAACGGGCATGGAACGAAACGCTCGTTAAGAAATCGTTCGGATCGGACAGTACTGTGCGCTTAATTGCGATGAATGGGGTTTTCGTATGCTGGCGGTATTCAGCTGGAAAACTGTTGCAAGAGGAAAACGAGTTCGATCTCGTTACCGTTTAATCGCGTTGTTACGACTATCGCGACGAGTCATTATGAAATTCCTTGTTTATAGATCGTATAGTAAAGCCGAGAACCGCTTCGACGCAATTATCTTCGACGCTTACGTTCGACGTACGGGCGAATACAATGCTCCCCGACTTATCGGGAAAGGTCGAACATCCCAGTTACATTTACTACATAGATAGATTATCATTGAAACCAATGTTATGGCTGCATTTCAAATTGCGCCTGCATGTTATCGCTAGATGCGACTGTAACGCCGTATTATCGTTCGCCGAGGGACACGATACAGCTTCCGGTGTTGGTTTCAAACACGGACACGAACGTTTGCATTGTTCGATTGGCTGCGATTCGTTGAAGGCATTCCGAATTAAACGGCAGTATGCTTTTCATTTTTTCTTACAGCCGGAGAAGAGTAGGTAGTTTCAAATTTATTATAAAATTCGGAATCGCGCAACTTCTACGAATGTCTTCTACTGATTCCGATTTGAACGCTCAGTATTGTACCAGTAATTTCGGATCGGACGAAAAATTCGTTTAAAAAATCTCGCAATTCTGAAACGAAAGAAGCAGCGTGCAACTGTTTCTCGTAAATGTTCAACTTGGGACTAACTGCGAAAAAGAAGATTCAAACGTTAGAGTACTAAATGTACATACGTACATAGATGGTAGCCAACGAATCGAGAGGCAAAGAGGAAAATCGAAGATACGCACGGGAGGACTCCGCAGCAAAACTTCGCTCTTACTTCAGAAAAGAATACGTACCTATATACATCGACCTCCTGTTAACTTGTTAATCATCGTAATTTCAAGAATCCTCGAGAAGGTTGCGCTCCCCGATCGGAAGCCTTCCAAGTCAGCACACTTGCACGCAAGAGAAAACTCCGAGTCGCGAAACTCGTCGACTACTTCACACTCAACCCGCCCAACGAAGATCGCAATTAATAAACTTATTTAATCGATATGCCAAACTCGCCGTCGCCCAAGAAAACCGTCTCGCGTGCACATACGTACGCGCATAGGCGCCTACGTACAATTCAACCTGAATTCACGAGACCACAACCACCACCGCTCGAACCGTCACCCTTCGCGACACTCGGCGAACTCTCAACTCTACCGCTGAAACACCAAAATCTGCTCGAACGAAAATGCACGCGAGGTGGCCACTGAACTGCGGATCGACCTGTCCGATTCACCGCGACGACGCCCCATCCTTTCGACGCGATGATAACCAACACAACCGATACACTTGCACGCGACGATCGTCACTGGGCACGCGAGAACGAAAATCGCGTTTCACAATCGTTTCGGTCGGTCCCCTAGGCCGCGTCGGGGCCAATTAAAGGGCCTGCGTAACCGGCAGTGAAATTTTTCGAACGCTCGGACCGCCAGCCCGAGAGTAAGCCGACGCTTGACTTTCTATTAGTGGCACAATGGGAGCGTGGTTTTTTGGGGATGCAGCATCTGTTCGGGCTCAAGTAGCCGCGCAGGGGTGGCGGTGGTGTGCTCCAGGGGCCGAGGGGCACGGGCGGGGAGGGCCGAACGACGATGCGCGACTGCGAGTCGACTTCCGTCACTGCTTCGAGTTGTTTCTTCGGTGCACACGAGACGTCCTCAGGGACGTCTAATAAGGGTCACGAAGAATGTCTATGGTTTCTCGAACGTGGGCCGGTTCGGGGAACGGAAATCGCCCGAATTCGAGATGTTCTCGAGAAAATTGAGTAACTCGGGAAGGGGGCGGTGGGACAATCGGGGGTTTTTGTCGGAATCGAACGTCGGAGCACGTCGAGTATGAAACTGGAAAGGGAGGAAATGTTGAGGCCGTTCAGGGTTGAGCGATTGTGCCGAATCGGTTGATGAATTAGTCGTGGAAATATTTTCACTGTCGCATCGGATATTTAATAAAAGGTGATATATAAATGTTCGTTTAGAAGAGCGAATTAGAAGAGCGAAAAGAGCTGGGTTTCTTTGGTGCTTTTAGTTAATCGGA
This sequence comes from Nomada fucata, assembly GCA_948146005.1. NCBI lineage: Eukaryota > Metazoa > Arthropoda > Insecta > Hymenoptera > Apidae > Nomada > Nomada fucata. The sequence goes on along the minus strand of OX411275.1, from coordinate 5,557,060 downwards.
CGAAACATTTTATTGTCTAAAGACCAACGGTTTTGTTTTATTTCGCGATCGATGTTTCGCGTTGTTAATTAATAATGAAGGACGACAGTTTTGGGCTTTGTTGCGTGATGAATGATATTTTCTATTCGGAGCGAACTTCAATATCCAGTCGACCGCTCCGTTTTAAATACGATCGTTTTATAGATCCTCAGTGGTTCAACAGGTAACACCAGCGCCCATAAATAGTCGTGGATGCGTTGAAGGAATAATCTAATAATTGCTAAGCAATTATCGTAAATCCGCGGAGGCAAAAGATCCGTACGAACGAAAGTTATTCGTCGATTCAACGTAGCGTTATTCACCTACGATAATGCATTCGTGATTAAGCATAATCAAACCGAGAACCGTACGAAAATTTGACCAGCATCTCGAGCGAAAAATTTAACGAACCCTCAGGACACGGGAAATGGTGCCCAGCATACCGTTATCAACTTCTCCAAGCTTCGAATAAAACGTACGTACCAACGTGACAAAGGAAAGATGATAAATCCGCGATGGTTCGAGGCGCGGGACTAATTTCGAGGGAGGGGAAGAATCGCGATCGGTTTAAATTCGAAATTCATTATACAATCGTGGACCGACGTGGATCATCTCCGGTGTCCCGAGTGCTTTGTAATTAAGTCGAGCAAGCGCTGATTACGTGATATACGAAGAACGAAGGTATGCGCTATTGACTAATTTCGCCCTGTCGAAGCCGAGGCCCTTCGAGGCGGCCGTACAATACCGATAAGAGATCATTAATTTACTTTCTCGTATTCTCTGTTCTCGTTATCTCAATGACTTCTTCTTTTGCTTCAACGACGGCTCGCTGGAGAAGCAGCAGCAGCAGCAGCAGCAGCAGCAGCAGCAGCAGAAGGAGAAATAATACGCACGTACGCGACGCGAATCAACGTTTACACGTGTGCCTCGTTGAAAGAATGATAGATGATCGGACGGCGGGGAAATCTTTGGCCGGGTGAAAAATTGTTATTCATCAATCGGGAAATAGTGGAAAAGTTGAGGAATACGTTGCATCGGCGTTGCTGAATAAAAAGCACCGATTACATTAGATTGACTGTCCCGCGTGATTAAATGATCGCACCGTTTAAAAATATATAGTTTCACATGCACGAAGGGGTATTATTAATTGTATCGAGCGTACGGTGAGAAATGAGTCTGGATATTGCAGCTAAATTAGCATTGAGGTTTGCAATTGCAGTATCAAGGAACTGTTGCAATTTCGCCGTAGAATTATCACAGCCTCGTTTCATATTAGCGGTTCAAGCCAATGGGGAAAGAATAGCGGAATTTTTAATCGAAGGTATGGTACCACTTATTATCGCATTTCGGCAACGATTTTTTATCTTAGGAAGAGCTACTATTATTGATTGATGTTCAGGCACGCACAGGAACGATGAATTACGAAGATCGCTGAAATATGGCAGAGAGTTGTCGAACAGAACGGGCAATCTATCATTGATTGATCCTTATTCTTTATACAAATAAATTACTTGACAGCAAGTAAAAAAAGATGCGTCACGACCTTTCCAATTACTCAATAGAAAACCGATTTGCGGGCAAATTGTCGTGCGTTTCGCGAGCGATAAAAACATCGGTGAATTTGTCAATCGAGTTCGATACACGTATCGTAGAAAATTAAATTTTATGAGGCACGCCATACGAAGGAAATTACCACCCCTTCGATAAACAACGACGCGTTCCAATCTTCGACAGACACGATTCGGATGAAAGCGTTCAAGGTTAATACAATTAATTAGAAACCACGCGCGTATCTGACCGACCAACGCAAATGAAATTAAAAATCCCTAAGAAGTCTCTCCAGCCCCCATCCATCCGAAAGAAAACAAGGACAAATAGAAACAAAAACCGTACGAACCCTCCGCCATCGCACATGACCCGGTTTTCCCGTCACACGTGTGACCGTTTCCGGCCTTCGAGAGTCAATTAATTCTCCCCGGTAGCCACCCTCGTCAACGCAACCCCGCGGAACCGCTCACCGTACATCCAATGCATCTAACCTTATAGGCACCGCATGAATATTATAACAGAAACAACGCGGAAACAAGCCGAAAAGAAAGTTCGCGGAAAGAAAGCACGCCACAAAGGGGCCGGGGCAACAAGAGGGGGGCGGTGATGCGGGAGAAACAAGAAAAGCCAGCGTGTTCCTTAACGGAAGGGTAGTCTTTTCGAGTAAAAGTCAGGGGTTCTCAGGCCGGAGCCGCGACAAACCGAACGAGCGAGAAAACCTTGGCGAGCAGAGAAAGCCATATCGTTAGTATTCTTTATAGGACCGCCGTGGGATATGCTCTACATAATGGAGTCCCAGCTAGCGTCTCTTCTTTTGAAGCCGCGTCGGCCGATCTCTTGTTTATGTATGAGCGGGCGCGGACCACACCCACGCACACACAGAGCGCCGCAGCCGACGCATGTGTATACGTAGACGGGACGCGGAGGCAGCGTCGTAGGGTACGCCGTCGTCGCGACGCTATCACCGTGGCACAGAGGCCAACACCGGTGCCGTCCCAGGCCGAGGCCACTCCGTTTTCACGACGGCGAGACGCGACGAGAAGCGACGAGTGCAGCCACATCCACGGGAAACGACACGCGCAAGCTGTCGGCTCTTGTAAAAGCAATCTTCCGTCGGTCTTCTTCCTTCTACCGAGAATACGTTATCAGCGGACCTTCGACGGTCCTTCCTGGTTGCTTTTGCGCTGCCTGCGCCGCTGTCCGCGATAGTTCGCGGCGGAAAAGCTCGCGAATCGCGACGCTGTTGCAGGTCTGGAGAATGTATGCGTGTACGGGAGGAAAAAGAATGGCGTATGGAGTTTAGAATGACGATGGTTCGTCGTGGGGGGGTAGGTGGGGTGTTTTGATACGGGGAGCATTGACGCATTTATGGGGGACGATGGATCGAGGGGTTGTTAATGCGTGAAGCATCGACGATCTTAAGTTGAATTGGTTCGAAGATCGAAACTGGTGTTGGGGATGCAGATTGATTTTAAAAGGATGGACATTCTTTTTGTTTTTGTAAAGATTCGGATAATTGTTCGGTTCTACGTGCTCGTTTATTTTTGAATAAAAAGATATTGAGTACCTTGTTAAGATAACGAACGTGGCATTGGAATGGTCGTTGTATAAATATTCCAGGGAAAGGGTAATCACAGCATCGCATATCAACCCCTTTCGATTTTCATATTTATATCTATAAAATCGTCAAATTAATTGAACCACTTTCTACAGTCGAATCTGCGGTCGAATCGGTGTCCAGATACTTAAATAAATTAAAACCGTACTCCAAACGGACGTGCGAGCGTTATCAAAAATGTCAGAAATCTGCTAGAATAGAAAATACGAATTTCATTATCACGTTCTCATGGTCATGCTTATCAATGTTCATTGTCACTTCGCCACTGCGTTCCTTTGCTGTCTCGCGTTTCGTATAGCAGCGCCAGCGTTCGGATCGTGACAATTGAGTATTGAACCTGCTGAATAATCCTTAATGTTTCTCGTTTTTGTGTTACCGAAAGGAGAAGAAAGGGGAACTATCGTTACTTGTTTTGAAAAATTGCTAGCTTTAGCGGCGACACTTAGATGGATTAGAGAGGTTTTTTGGTTCGCTCGCCGGTGAGACAGATGATGTATTCCTTTGGACGCTTTCAGCAGCAACTATTATTGTCGTGGCTCTTTGGACGTTTGCCGCGCCTTTTGTGCTTTGAACTCCCGATATTCGCGGTCAGCCGATTTGCTTGCCTCGTTACGCCGATCTGGCAATGAAGACTTTTGTCATTGTAATAGGTGATGCTTAGATGTTCGAGTGTATTGTGTGGGCGCTGATGCTGTGCCTTGAATTCGTAAAGTGAAGTTTCGGAGGTAGATTGGTGGCACGTAATAATAATAATAATAATAATAATGCAGTGGAATATCCATTGGACAAACGCGGGTACTTTTTTGGATAACGATAAGGTAAGATATTATTTTAAATAATTGTAATTTCGCTCAGATATGTAAATATTGTTAATCGGTTGTTCTCAATTTTGATGAATTTTTCGGTCTCGCCGGTTGTAAATCATTACTTTTCCGCGAACGCTATTTCGATTTCTGAAAGTGGCGATCAATCAGGCGCGCACATAATCGTAAGCTTAAAACACATGTACGCATCTGCATATGTTCGTGCGGAATCTGTGAAACTTCTGGCCTACATAAATGTCCGCATGATATATTTCTTTTACCTGATCCAAACGATCTACCAAAAATCTTCAATCCCACATGGGATTAAGCTTCCTAAACAAACGGAGACTTCATATTACGAAAAGGATACCCCAATTCTCGTATTTAAAATGGATGATCACCTTGTAAAAGTTGAAAGGAAAATATGTATTAAAGACAGTTGATTGTTTTTTTAATTTAAGATATGAAAATTATGTCCCAATTTCATGTCCCAAAAGAAAAACATTGTAGAATACAGAAGAAATTCGAAGTTCGAAAAATGAAAACGCTAAGCATAAAAACTTTTTATATTAATCAGTATTAATGAAATATTTGCAAAATATTTGTTTATAAAATTATTTGTGCAGTTAAGAATCGCATTTCCTATTCCATTTCGGAGCTTATCCACCAAATCATGCAAATGATGCACTAATTTTCCAATCTAAGAATAAGTTTCGCATCTGACCGTTCGCCAATTACCTGCACCATTATAATTAGAATCTTTCGAATTTCGAATCATTAGAATTCCAGAAGCGATAGCGAACGACAGTTTCGTCATCAACGAAACAATGAAGCGGCCAACGTTTACTCGTATCACTACACACCCGACCGTTTCGAGAACGACATTACGGTTATGCACTCCTGGAATAATTGAAGCGACAACAATGTGCTCGTTTCCTTTCCAATTAAGCAAATGCGAATAAACGATCCCGCGATAATCGCGCAACCGGGAGAAGACCCGAAGGCGTCAATTAAATCCACGAGGAAAGACGGAAAAAAGTATAAAAGCGTGCACACGATTGCTATTACGTAAAAATCGTTTTTACGACGTTCGATACGCGAACACGTTACGAATGCACGCTCGTTTATCGTTGCGACCGTGCGCACAGTACGTCCGCGTATGGAAACGCTGCTTTACATGTATTCTATCGGCAATTCGACGGAACATTCTGAACCGCGTTCACGATGCAATTCGCTCCCTTACATTTCCTTATTTATTTATGTTTTTCGAGGTAGCATTCCGCGATGAATGTCCTGCTGTGGCGCCTCCTCCCCGGCGATAGGTTCCATCGAAGCGCGGAAGGATGATAAGAAATGAACGATATCATTTTAATAATAAACAGCAACTCTTCGCGAAAAGATTTACTCACCTCGTATTCAGATCACGAACTAAAATTTACACTACAGCGAACTGACCATCATTCGCTAGTAAATTGTTCAAATAAAACAAAGTTACGCGTCAGCTTTTCCCATATGCATCCATCAACAAAGAACAAAAGGAAGGGTTCCAATATTAACCCTCTACAAACCCCTATAAACTACCTACGAAACCGCACATCCGAAACACAAGCATACATAGGGCTTTCGAAATACCTCGCCCTCGAGATTCTAAATTCGAAACCAACAAAAAATTGTTCCCAACAACGGACCATCAAAAGTCTCTCGAAGTTGAAACAAAAATTGCCGTGCGAAATCAAGGAACCGCGAACTGAGAGAAAGTCTGCCTCTTTCCTCGTCCCAGAAGAATATCTACGTCCGAATCCTCTCGTTCTCCGAGCTTCGGTGCAACGTCAAGCGAGCGCACACCCTCGCCGCGAGAATGAACGGCCACAGAAACTGTGTCACTAAAATCATTCTAAAAGTACCGCGCACCAGATCATCACGGCCAGCGGAAGGAACGCCGCAGCATCGGTATGCGGGGGCACGATACAGCCCGGCGAGGAAAGAAGAAACGGCACCGGGCCGTCGCGTTTGCGGAACAAAAGTGAAGGAAACCAGCGTGGCGGCGCGAAGGGCGAGAGCAAAAAGAGGCGGAGGGTCTTCTGGCCGAGTGTGGGCACAAGAAGTGGGGCCATGTGTTCAGTGTCGAGTTGCTCGAATCTTCGGGCTGGTCCTCCGCGGCCCTCGTCGAGCATCGCGCGCTCGACTTTCCGCGTTGCGGCCCGACTCGACCCGGGCACGATCTTTTCGCGCGGATAACGCGCCGCGCGTTTTCGAACGAGCTCGAAAAACTTTTCGACGACGAGGCTTGGTATCGAAAGCTCGCCCCCAACGATCCGAATAGGGGGGTGAGAGGGCAGCGATGGAACATTTATCGGCGGAAGAGACACGATTCCTCGCGCAAATACGAGTCGACGTGGCAGAATGGGGCATCATCGTCCGCGATTTAATTGGAGTAAAGATTGATTTTCGTAACTGGTTGAATGCGTTTCAATCGAGGCGCTGTTTCGCGGTGACTCGCGCGGTCCGCGACACTTTTACGAGTGACTGGGTCAACGGAAACTTTTTGTACGGATGGAGCGATATGAATTTTTGCGCGAAGAATTGCACTTGCGGTGTAAGTTAAACCGCGTAACTTAATATTGTTACGGAAAAGCTGGTATTATGGATTTCGTTGAATATACAATATTTTCGAAATCGTTTTTCTTGAAAGGTGAGGCAGACAGGAGCAAACTTTGTTCTGCATTTTATATTTATTTCCTTTCGCCGGAAAGCATCTCCTTCCTGTTTATAGCGTCATTTCGACCGGACTTTTTGTATAATCCTGTGCTCCGCTTACCTAAACGCGAGCCGAGCCTCGCTTCGAACGATGATGCATGCACGATGCACGTGTGCCTTTGTCACGTTGCCCTCTTCGTGGACTTCGTTGCGGCACGTTTTTCAAAATGGGGCAACAGGAAGAATCAGATTTTCTCCGATGGCACGGTAACCAAACAAAGCTCAAGGCAAGAACGACGTATGCACAGCGAGGGTAAGTATACAAAAACAATAAGACGGAAATACTTGAGGGGTGCTCTTGTGTACGCGATCATTTCCATGGCGTTTTTCTTTCACTCTTTTTTATGCAAGAAAATTATTGAACACGAATACACACTTGTTATCTATGTTGCATTTTTTTGGGTGAATGCCTGGACATACCCCTACAATTTAATCTTGAAAGCTTTAAACCAATACAGACATAGACTGCCGCTCTACTAATTGTCTTAGACAAATTATTCACCGCTTATATTATCGTTTAATATTACTATTACTTGCATTCTAATGTGCAATACACAGTAACGTCAGTCTGCAATTGTCGGAATCCAATCCAACGTCCACATTAATTTCGAAAATACTCCAATACTCCAAACAGCGACTAAAAAGTTATACTCATCAAAGTATATCGAAATCGCATATAATACAATGTAATATAACGATCCCGGCGAAATCTTGCGCGCAACGTCGTGAAACATACGAAACAGCCCTACGCACTAACGCGATCGTAGATCATTGGAAATACATACTGCACGATCATAAATCAGTGTGAATGCTTGACGATCATAAATCACGGCGCGTAATGAGGGGCGCACGTGTACGGTCGCGAAGGTGCCACAAGAATGCAGAAATCCAAAAATGTTTCGATCGGCCGTAACGATATCCCCGTAGGCTCCGAATCGACTCCACGTGTAACCAGAAACAGAGAAGGATGTTGACGATGACGGAACGACAGGGGAACGGGAGAAAATTTTAGGCATTGCGAGAGAGCATCGATGGGAACAAAGCGGCGAGCATCTGGAACGCGTTAGTGTTCTCCGGCCAGCCGCCCCCGTCTTTTGGCCGCGTCGTTCTAAGCACGAAAACACGCGTGCTTCGGCCCGCTCAAGGCGGATCCGACCAGAAGGGCCGCGAACAGACAACGAGATTTCGTCGTGGACCAAACATCCACGTGCGTGTGCTGTGCTCGAAGCAGAGGAGGCAGCTTGTTTTTTTGCTTTCGTCAGATACGAATGTCGGTATGCTATAACATGGTCGAGTGGGTGAACGCGTTGCTAATCTGTACGAGCTGAGCGTATGCGCGTTGTGATTGGTGTGCGTTACTTGCGCGTGTGACGGTGTAATTCGATGAACAAAATGCGTTTAACCCTTAGACGGATATTTTGATGAATTTCGCCTGAAACGGGGGCAATGCTCTTTCCCTATTTCTATTGAACCATTTAAAACTATTGTACCCCTCGAAAGGTGTAGAAATAAGCGTTACTCCAGTGTATTAAAAGACGCTCACCAATTGTTCATGTAAATATAGTAACTGCGGTAACGTGATAAGAAGCGATTGACTCGTTAATGCTGACAGATAAGAGCAGAATACTTTTTTATAATAATGTTATGCCAGAATTATGGAATAAAAAGTACCATAATGTATTCTACAGGACAGAGAATAAGGGAAGCCGATGCTTTCGACTAGCTGGTACTGTTCGTGGGTGCCCCGATGGATCGCTCGGCCAGGCTCCTCTTGTCCTTTGCCAAGGATTGGGATGGGAAAGTTGCACTTGGGGACAGTTTCTTCGAGGAGTTTCAATTGAGGCATGTCTTCCTGTTTCTTGTTTTCGTTGAAATCTTAGTTTACCGCGTGCGCCAAGGAACCGTTCCACTTGTAGTATATTTTTTTCTTCTTCTGGACCACGTGTAAGTCTAGCCTTTCGTGTATGCGTCCGCTGCCGTGACGTAAAACAATCTTTTCTTTCCAAATTTTGAAGTGCACGGAAACAGTACAGGGTGAACCGCTGGCTGGTCGACACAAAGGCGGAGCCACCCCCGCTGCGAGGGTATGTGTGATCTATCGCAGGGACGATTTTGGTTTTTTTTTCTAATAGCGAAGTGAGGTCTGAAGATCCGATGCACCAGAGTTGTCTTAGCAGCCTGTTTGGCGACACTGACGTTGCATAAGCTTTCCTTACACGTACCGCAATATTCGAACAATAATTAATGGTGCTTTTGGAGATCAGTGAAATGAACTGTCGATCGATTCAACTGCTTTAACGTAAATAGGACGATAAAAAAGTATGGAACGCATGTTTAAACAAACAGTTCAGTTCTTTGTTTAATATCCTCGCAGGTAAATATTTGGAGCACCAGACGATACATTCTTCGATATTTTTCGAAGGTCCCTTGCCCATCGATTCCTATCCGATTCTCTGTGAAGGTAAACACTCGGCTGCATCGGTTATGACATTTGTAAGCGAATGAAAAGTGGCCTCGAATACTGCTTGTCGGTTTCTACAATGATCAGAAACGAGGTACCATCCTTCCCCGATTCAATAACTCGTTACTAACGAACATTTACTAAAACGTTGCTACCGATGTATGCTATCGAACAACGTCCTCGCAATTTTTGTTTCCATCCGCGGTCGACGAACGATTTGCCAAGCAGCGAGAGAGAGAGAGAGAGCGAGACAGTGAATAAGCCCCGTCTTAGACGACTTCAGTAAAACGGTCGACGATAAATGATATTTACGCGTCGCTTTCGCCGCTTGCATTTGGAAGTCACTATGCATTCCCGTGGCTGAAAACCGACATCTGTTTTCCCCGCTGCGGCACATTATTTCGTTTATTTTTAAACCCAACCCGTTGTTCCGTATCACAAGCAACCCTCTGTGCCGTAATGCCGAAACACTTAGGCTCCTAATCGAAACGCCTCGCACCGGCCGGGAAACGTATCGGGAGCGTTCGCGATTTTGCAACGAATTTATGAATAAATTTACCTCGTTGCCCAACCTCGCCGTTCATCGTACCAGCGGCTAGACAAGCGAGCGCGTCAGTAAATATCGCGACACACGCACGGTTTCCCCGCACTTAATGATAAAAACCGTATTCGTCCGATGCGACGCGCCGTCGGTCTCGCTTCAATAAAACCTGCTCGCATTCTCCAGCAATAAAATTCGCGTCCGAAACGTCCCTTTAAAGAAAAGGATCAATCTCACCCCCGGTACCCGCCGGCAATCCGGCCGCGACAAAAGAACCAAAGGCGCACTGATACCACGGTATCACTATCCTACACCGACGATCTCGTTCTATTTCTTTGTTACGCTAGCATATTGTGCGAGTTGTAACGGCACAACGAGCACGCCGATTATAGAGTAATCGGCCTCTTACCTCATTACCTTCCGAGAAAAGGTCGTACGATTTCTCGATGACAATCCTGCGCTCCCATGCGCAATTGTCCCATACACGAGCATTATCAAAAGCCCGATCAACAGTATTGTACCATTGTTGCGCGATTACACGCCGTCGACGATACACGTACGCGCGTATAGATCCCGACCCCATCGCGCCGTTTTAAACGACTCTACCTGCGACTTCAGACGGAACCGGATCGAAAACGGTGAATTATCGTTCGACGCCGCGAGACGAGTCGCGTCGACGGAACCAGAAGCGGAAGCTTGCGTTTGCGGCTTGGAAATTCCTTTCCCAGCGGTTTCGTTGGAAAAAGGAACCGTTGCGAAAGAACGATCGTTCCGCGTGCATCGATCCCGTGGAAGCGTCGTAATTGGAGCAGAGACAGTTTTCCCCGGTCGTCGCGCTCCTCGGGTGGTTCGCCGTTGTTTTCGCAGCTAATTAGCCAGACGCGCGATACCTTTAGCCGGTGACAGATATTCGATGGAAATGTCGCTCCGATCGGGCCGCGCTTACGACAGGAATTGGAAAAACTGCGAGCCTCTGACGCTGCTTTTTGCACGCTTGGCAGACGCACGGGAATATTTCATATTCGCGTTAGAGGACGTACAGGTGCGCTTTGAGATTTTATATTTGACGGAGAGAAATTTTGATGACGCCGTTGATCATCGTTTATGTTGTTAAATAAATAGTTCGCGAATGTGGTGCGATGCGGTGAGAAATGATTTAAGTTAATAATTCAGGGCAAATTTGAACCATCCATCGAGTCGTGGAAATGGGTCCAACACGCGGTAGAGAGGTGTCGTAGGGGATGGTTAAAAAAAATCTAGTGGAAATGGAGGCTAACCGACCCCGTCTGCCGGTCACCCTCAGGTAGCGACCGACGAGAGGACGATACGCGAGAAGTGCACATGTGCACCAAACGGTTCGCAGATAATAAAGTCATGAAGCGCGCTGAGTGTAGGAAAACACGCCAGTCCTTAGAAAATGAGCTGCGCAAGTTCGTAGATACACGGCCTGAAGCTGCGGAAGGCAATAGTCGTTCACGAAAAAGAAATCAATGTATATTAAACGACCCGATGACTTTACGATTGCAATGGTGCGCCGCAGCGAGACCCGCTCGACGGAACAAGAAAAATTGCCTTGCTCAATAATCATAACTGCATTCTATCAACTGCAGGATTTATTCTCCAGTTCATTGTCCCTGAGGTGTCCGAAACGCGGCGGAAGATTGAATATATCGCGACGCGCCTCCGTTTCGTTCCACGTAACGCGTAGCTTCTACCTGGTAAGAAAAAATTGCCTTAACATACTTAATTATTAATCGGATACTTCGTACAAACCTTTCGCACTCCAATCTCCCTTTGTATCTACCGTATTCAAGATATCTGACAATTAATATTCAACGTATCTTATAATATCCGTGAATATCGCAAGGTTTAACTGTTGATGACTGACGCGGGCCACCGGTGGTCCACAGGTCAAGGAACGTGTTAATTATTATTCATCGCGTATCGCATACACCTCGTTTTACTGCAACACGTGCTGGCGCATTGCTCGTTTAAGATAATTGATGATACTTTGTAATTCATTCAGAATGAGCAAACGGCTTGCGAGACGTTGTAAAACTCGTCAAATCACTCGGACTCGGCTGGTAACCGTGTTAATAATTCATCGTCGCGAATACCATTAAATCGTTGAACCGGGATTACGCTTCGCGGGGATCATCGCCAGCGATTGTTCCCCGTTGCTCACGACGGTGTAGAGCACCGTGTCGTACGGGAGGCCGTCGAGCAGATCCGACGGTGCCCGTGACATTTTTTCCAACCGGCTAACTTTGTCGCCGATTCTCGGCCGCTTTCGATAAACGAGGCACGCACTTTCATGCCCGGCAACGATAATGCAAATGATCGGTATGCCGTAACATTACACGCGCAGCCTTCTTTTTGTTCGCTGCAAAACTGTTCCCCGTTCGTTGCGTCATTTTATTGCTTCGGGAGACACGCGTCGTTAAATCGAACACGACCGGCCTGCGAACGAGGTACGACAATCATTTTTCTGTCGGGCAATTTCGTTTTTCTGCTGGTTTCTACAAAGTGTATATGCAGATTGTTCGGCACGAGTATCCCGGAGATATCATGGGCAGGTGTTATTTATTTGCATAATAATTACTTTCAGAGGCGTATGATTAACTCGCGAGCACAGATGAAAATATACAGCACGTCCGATTTTCAACGAGGCGGACAACTTTGTTTTCGTCGGAGGTAAGAGGGATCGATTGCTGCCGGAATTCTAACACTACGTAATCTACGAACGACACGCACCTACGTGCACACTTCTACCACGGCAATCGCTGCGCAAACTGTCCTCCGATAGTATTTGTATGAATTCCGGTCGCGACACCCATTCGAATAAATGCATCGACGGTATAATAGCAACGTTTATGCGTGCCACAAGCGAGATTCAAATGAAAGCCTGCTCGAAACTAAGTCACTGCTACACGCTACCTTAAACCTCGCGTCTCCCCGAGTCGCAGCCTGTCATTTACGTAATAAGTGTCGCGCACTGCTCCAAAATTGCCCCAATCAATTCCAAACCACTCCACACGCGAAATCAAAACCCATCTGCGTCGATCGACGGGCGCCGAATCGCCAGAGATAATCATAAATCTCGTTGTCGGAGATAAAAAAGAAGCAGGAACACCGGTTATCCTTGCCCGCGTTGAAACGAGTGTCGTCGCTCGAGACACGCGCTATCGTTAGCGTCCGTACACGCTGTTCGTCGCCGGTGAATTCCGCGATTTCTTCTTCTACCCTTTGACTCGGTTTGTTTGACATTTCACTGGCCCCGTGTCCGCCGTTTCGTCGATAGAAGAAACCCGTGCAGGCTCCATTGTTAAACCGAAGCAACGCGTTCGCGAAGTAGCATATGGCGAGGTGTCGGACGTAATTATAGAGCCGCCGGTGTATATCGCTCGAGAACGCGCGGAGCTGACCGGTGACCCTTGCCCCGTTTTCGTCGCCACCGTTTTTCGAACGGGCTTTATCGGCTGCTTTGATATTTCGTGAACGAACTGGGGATGCAGGAGTCACGCGTGACAACGGTCGTTCTTAATCCCTTCTCTGCCGATCGATGACTTCGGGTGTTCTTTCGCAGATTTATGTACACGGGTCGAGTAAGGTGGGTGATCATCGCGGAATCAATCATTTTTCATTCGTCGTTGATTTATATTTCTGTGCAAGGACGCGCATAATTGTTAGGGCGCTGCACCGACAGGATATTTGGAGCGGTGGATCTTCGATATAAAGTTTTATATTGGAGGTCCGCCCACCCTCCCTGGCCATCCCCCTTAAATTTCGCCTCGCGGAACTGCAGCCAATTATCACGACTCTTTGTGTTCAGATAGGATCGGGTTAATCTAAACGATCTCAACGGGCGTTTTTATCGGGGTAATATAATTTGAATCGGAAAAGCCACTAATTTGCTCATTATGGTGAAATGGTAGGGACAAACGGGAATCGTTGTTACGTAAAATTAGAATGTATAGTCGCGGTAAGTTTTGCATAAACGATTAGGACTAATGCAACGCGCACGGATTTTATTGTACGCGGAACGACGATAAAATATCGTACGGCTCCACCAGTATAAATTCAAAAATGCAAAAACTATTCGAACTGTCCTACAAGAACATTTAATTAATATGAATTATCGACCTCGAACATTGTATGCGTGCTACGATATAATCGTCACGTTCAGACGTCAAAACTGTTCATAAATTATATTTCGATGTCACACCTGTTCGCGATTTTAATGGAAATGGATGACATTGCGTTAAACCAATCTGAATTTCCACGGTGAAGTAAAGATAACCGGTGTGTGCAGATTGTTGTGCAACTAGACAACCGGTTCCCTTCAACATTGTTGCATGTGATCGATTGTCCGGGTAATTATACCTTGTAATTGCATAAAAAGGCCCCTACGTTCTGGACAAAAAGGGAAATCTGTTTTGCAATCGGATTGCAATGCTAATTCGAATATAACAAGTTTTATGATTATGATTGAGCTATTTCTTTTGTAACAAACATACGAATGGGATTAAACTTTGCTTTGTTAATAAATTTATTATTTTTTAACGGGACGACAAGAAAATCGCGTACGCTTCTTTTAATCGTATCGTATGCTAATATTTTCGCACAAGACTGCCGCGTTTATAATTCGCAGTTCATGCGAGATAATATTTGCATATTAAAAAGGCAGAAGAAACACGAATCTCGCATTAATTATTTGAATAGCGAATAATCTAATTTTCTACTAATTATTCACTTTCACTATTTTCGCATACTTCTTAAAGAATTGTGTCCCCGGCTCTCAAATATCGGGAGAACGCAAATACAGTAAATATCACCAGATACTAATCATTAACGCGGTAATGATTCACCGTAAGTACGTTCCAGAGATTTCTGCGCCAACGCGAACCAAAGAAGAAAAGAGAACCATCGTTGCAATATCGCCTCAATAAGAAAGCAGAAAGACAAATACTATATCCGTCTGGAATGGCATAATAATTTATCGAAAGCCTCGAGAAATCGTATCTGCGAAGAGCGCTAAATAATGCCATTACAATATTATGTAACCCCACGGTGATTAGATTGGGCCTTTTACAAATCATTATCAAGGCGTTCGCGCGCAGTATTTGGAAGTTAAACGGGAATAACAGGAGTTTTTGCGTCGTCTCGCCTAAAAGGCCAGCGAAATAACGTCGATTCCCGACGAATTGCGATATTCGAACGGTTTGCCGATATTCATTCCACGGAAATTGCTGGGCGCGACGCGATCGATCGGTACAGCTGCTTTTCACTCGCGTTGTTATCATATTATTAAACGTAGCGGAGAGGTATGCCGCTTAGGCGTGTATCTCGTTTCTGGCTGCTGATCGGTGGCCACAATGTCCAGCGAGAGGACATCGATGCAACGCGTGCATTCGTAAAGCGCCACGCGGAGTAATCGTAGAAACGAATATGGATCGAAATCTGGAAACGTTGCGACAACTGAGTCTGCCTCCGTTCATTCATTTCGTCTCTTGTTCGCTCTTTTTCCTCGCTTTTCCTTCATTTTTCCTTTTAATCCGTCGAACGCCGCGGAGAAAACGCGGAACGAACGCACCTGCCGCGACGTTACGTAAAGAAACAGGCGTGCACTCGAGGCACCTTCCTTTTCCACGACTTCTTTCTCCTTCCTCTGTGCCTTCAATTCGAACGAACGAACGGGCAAGTGACAGACAGCCGAGAAGCGATAACGTTAGAGCGCGTCTGAAGCGTATACGCGGACGAACACGCAGAAAAGGGCCGATCTTTCTTTCACGATCCAGCGTTGCTGCACTCCTACGCTCGAGGATCGCGGCTGCCGCCACGAGCTGTTTGATTTAGAGGCGCAACAGGAACCGACGTTGACCTAATTGCGGGTCGAAATCGTTTTTACCGGAATGTATCTTTTGACCTTTGAACGACGATAAAAGAATATCTTCGACCTCCCGAGAGATTTTCGGAAAGATTCAATGTTTCGTGACACAATGGGCAATGGAAGCGTATTATTATTATTATTGTTATTATGCAAGCGCGACGTGGAATAGAAATTTGTTGCTTTTATATCGATTGCGGCTCGACCCTCGACGGACCGATCTTAATTACGCAACGTGCACAATGCGTAAACGCGCGGTGCGCGTCGCTCCGCGCGAATACTTCTCGACACCATGCGTTCGCTGTTAATTATCATGCTCCTCTCGAGATTATACGGTATTTTTGGCGTGAACCGTGGCGCACGCTCGGCAACGCGTACCTAGAATCCGCGGATTATTCTCGGAGAGGGTAATACTGCTCAGCCCGGAAGCATGGGTAATTGATTAATAAGACGTTTCAGCGTGATCGATAAAACGAAGCACTCGGTTCGGGTGGTGCGGAGTCGAAGACCCGTCAGGGTAAAGTTTCTTGCGCCTTGCGGCGCCTCCGGTTGTGTCGTGGCTGTCAAATGGGAGCAACGGTGGGATTCGAGGATTGTGCAGAACGAAGAGTATTATTATCAACCATTTCAGAGCGAAGCTTGGCAAAGAAATTATAAATTGCGACTTTAATTATTTGGTAATTGAATGAGTAAGGGCGTCGAAGGTTCCGCGTGCAAATTTTTTTTAAGGTGTTAATAAAAACTGTGGCAATTTGTGCGGCTAGAGCGAGAGTTTTAGCGATGGTACAGAGACAGTTTCTGCGTTTACGTCGTCCCCGTTGGCGAACGGTGTGGCGGTGGGAAAATTCTTTGAATTAAATGCGCTACAGTTGTATAATGTCAGACCGATGGTGCAAGTGTGAAAGCCTTTCAAGCTGTTTACTTTGATAGCGAAAACAAATCCAGTTCGAAGATTGAACGTGCACTATGCTCGTAGAACTTCGCAAACACGAGATTCTTCGCCACCGTTATCGCAATTTTTTTTTATATGGATCATATGATCGTTCGTTCCGTGCATATCTATTTACATGTACTTTCACATGACATGACCGACTCTTACGTAAATAACGAACACAATCCTCGAACTTGATTTTCTTCCGTTTCAACACGAACTCATATTAGAATTTATCCAGTTGCGTTTCCATCAAACGTCCAGCAATTTCTACCTGTCAACCGCAACCGCATCAGAATTTTCACGGAGAGCCGAACAATGTAGCGAATTTTCAGAGAAAAAATTATCGTTTCTCATTGATCAAGACGTGGAAACCGACGTTCCACGTTTCCCATTCCGTCCATCAAACAGATTCAACGGCGGAAGCAATCGTCCTATTTTATTTCTCTTACGTCCAATTCCATTTTTCAATTGATTTCTATCAGTTTGCCTTTCCTATTGGACGTTATTCTCGCCGAATCTCCCGACTTTCGCGAGGCTCGCGCCGCCTCTTAATAGCGCCCTTAGTCGTCGTCGAAAGGGACGCCGCGATTGTTCCACGAAGAACGGCAAAAGAGTTAATGGCACGTGTAATAATCCACAGCGGGCGGGCGGCTCATTCCGCGAGTCTCTATTTCGGGTCCGTTGTTGTCTATACCCGTCGAAATGTTCTTACTCCTCTCCGTTGTGTACGTTGGCGTACACACTTCGACAATTTCTATTCTCATATTGTTGCAGCGCGATGCTGGATAGAAGCGGCTTGATCCTAGGAATTCGTCTGCACACCGCGGCCATTGTACTCGTCGAAACAATGTAACGTTGACAGGCCCGTTTTATTTCGGGCGACACTTAAGCTAACTAATCTCGCGAAAGCCCGGCCTGCTGTTTTATCCTTGTTACGGATTAACGAAATGTTTAGAACGATCTTCCAACGTGACTGGATTATTTCATTACTTCGTTGCGAGAATAAACCGTCGGTAATGGCAGGCGTGATTAATTCTTTCTGGTTTTTTCTTTTTATAGCTTCGATATCGACAAGTAAGAAGTTGCACGCGAGATTATGTAATTTCGAAGAATTATTCTATTTCAGCGATGAATTCATATCCTCGGTGTAAGAGTTCAGTACGGAGTGCGAAGGGTCAAACCGTCCCCAAACGTCGCACGAAGGGAAATCCACCGTCGCGATTAGAAGTACCGATTTTAATTGCGACCGCGATGAAAGATTTATCCCTGTCCCATCGACAATCCCTCTCGCGCCGGTTTAGCTGTTTATGCAAACCAGCGACTTCGTCCCTTTGATGTCGACCCGGGGCAGTTACGCGTTGCGCGTTTCCAGACCTCGTACTTCCGATCTCGAGTATTACACAGGAGGAGGAAAAATGAAAATTCAAACGAAGCTATCCGCCGACTGGTGAAATGCACATACATTGTGTACCCTAAATCAAGAAAATAATCGAGAGGGTGGTAATCCTTCGTTCGCAAGAGCAAACTGAAACATAGAACGTAGTTGTCTAGAACATGCGACAAGGTAAACGAAATTGCACAGTTCTTAAAACTGATAAAACTGTTTAAACTAATTAATATCTATCATAATAGACATAATCGTAATCATAATAGACATAACAATGTCTATCCCACGGATAGAGAAATAGCTTCCACTGCATCGAGTCTCCTGCAAGCAAATTACTATTTCCAATCGAACCTGCACGTATCCCATGGATATTCAAATTTAGCTTTCCCAAAAAACATTCTACGTACATTTCGCATTCCTTTCGCCCCCGTCACATCCCAATCGCGTTACAAGACTCTGCACCCTAATAGCTGCCCCGTAGACACATCCACACCCTCCCATGCAAAGGAATCGTCGAACCCCCTTGAACGCGGATAACCGAAACCAGTCACGTTCCGCGCGAACGCGATTTTGTTTCCCAGGAATCGTCTCTCGCCCCCGATTGAATAGGCTCAGACGCGCCGAGCGGCGCGACAGAGGACCGGCAAGAGATCGTCAAGTGGTCGGCCAAGGTGGAGACACCGACGAGAAATCCATTCGAGATTCTCGAGGGTCTCGCAGGACACATGGCACGAAAAAAAGCCAGGGTAGGAAAGAGTGAATGTAAATGGTAACTCGTCGAAGAGGGTTAGCGGCGAGGGGGAAACAGGCAGTCAAGGGAGGGTCACTGGGTCAGATGCGTTGCATGCTCCCTCTCGTTCTCTGCCGCCCTCCTTCCTTTCTCGCTCGAGCTCGCTCTCTCGCACACGACGATCCTCTCTTTCTCCTTCGATCTGTCACTCTCTCTGCCGATCTCCTTCTCGCGCGCCGGAACACATGGCCCTGCGTGTGTCTCTGGCAGCGAACGCACGCACACACGCTGTCCCACTGACGTTATCGCTCGCGTGTTGCACAGATTACGTTGCACCGCGTGCTTCGGGAATAATCGCGCGTAAAGACAGAAGACTTCGTTAACTCGCGTGGAAAAGCCCGTAAAAATGTTAATAACAAGGGAGAATAAATTAACGGCAGCTGTCGCTGAACCGATCGAAACTGTTTCTGTCGCAATATCGCGGGGGTTCGATGGTTAGTTAGGTACACCGGTATCGTTCTATCGTCGCGGTCACGTGCTCGTGCAGCTCACTCACCTGCCAAGCGTGCTCATATCATCCTGCTCGCCGCGCTGGTAGCCTCGACTACCCGTTCGACGTCTTCGTGGCACTTGTCACGCAATACAATATAATATATATGTATATATATATATATATATACACCCCGCACAGACAACCGGCACTAGAACCAACGACCCGAGGCTGCGGATCCTGAGTTTCCTTGTATAGTCGATCCTGAATAACCCGCACCGGAAATGGTCTTGATATCACTGACGTAGAATAGACAATTCACTGAAAAGCTACTAGAGACGAACGTGTGCGCCGGCTGGTCCCGCACGACTACGTCATGATTCCATTGACGGAACTGTCGTCGCGGCCTGTCCGCCGATCTGCGTTATCCCTCACTCACAAGGAACGGAACGGTGCTCGCGCACCGGAAATCCAGCTGATCCAGAAAAGCAAACGGGACTACGAACGAATGATTCACGCGGATCGGAGTTACGATCGACACCGACGCTCCGTTTCGCGCTTCGACACTATCGCGTACGGCTGGAGCGCATCGACGAGGACGTGGAGCACGGTGATCAGTAGTAGGCCGCGAGGGCGACCGATCGGTAGCGAGAGCGAGAGAGGAGACGATAGTCAGTGGTGGAAGAACCCCCCCTCGAGAAGCGGGCATACAATGGGAATAATCACCGCGTCTCGGAGCGTCGGCTGACTGACTGAAGCCCCCGAGGACCGAACGGGATGAGATTCCGAGGCGCTGCCTGGTGGCGGCCGGCGCGGCGCGCCGCGCCACTCCGCGCCACTCCGCGCCGCTTCGGCGCCCGCGCTGCGCCACTCTTGCTCCCCGCTTCTGTTCACGGAGCGTCTTTTCTCTTGGTCTCCCGCGCTTCCTCTCTCTCTCTTTTGCTTTTGTTAGCCGCCTCGCTTGCTCCTCGTCGCGCAGGCACACTCGGCGCCACGGCTGCCCCCTCCTTCGCTGATTCGACTACGATCGCCAGCTAGCGCGCGTCGGCTTCCTTGTCGCTCGCCCGGCCCGGTCGATACGTGGCCCTTCCTCTAACGCGGTCGTCGCCTTTCGGTCTCACCGGGGGTCGTTCGTGTTGCATCGCAGTTACTCGGCAGCGGTCGTTCTAGCGCGCGGTCGCAGCAGCGGCGGCGGCGGCCTGTTCTCACACTAACCACACCCCTTTTCGGGCGTACGCCCCGCCCTCTTTCTCCGCCACCCACGCCAAGGCGCGCGCTCTACCTGACGCTGCCAGGGCCACCACCACCCGCTTGCGTCGCGACGCGTCGTCCTGTTCCTGTCCTCGTCCTCGTCCTCGTCTACGCCTTCGTGTACCTGGAAACTCTGACTTCTCTGCTCCGGAACGTTGCAGGTATAGGAGCGTGCATAGAGACGTTGTCTTCGTGCTTCACTGTCGCCGATATCGCGGGTTTGCGTTCTCTGTTCTGTGTAGAATCCGCGTTCACCTGCGCGCGTACGGACGACGGTGTCCTTTACGTGTCCTCTGCCCTTCTGCACCTTTCTAGGGGCGCGTAACGAGATCCCCCACCCTGTGGCATCTCCGTAGCGAGACCACGAGATGCGGTCGGCTAGCTGGGCGTAGTAGTAGCGCCGTGGACGAGCAGCGTGAGCTGCCGTGCTGGATGTTAGCTTTGCTTTTCTGTTTCTCGGGCCCCCCACTTCTGTGCAGGCCGAAAGGGGCAAGTGGAGAGGCGAGCGATGTGTCACGTGGCACGCGAGCACGGGGAATGTTGGTAACGTAACGCGTGCCGTATACTACTTACCGGAACCCGTGTCGCCGGTACGGTTTCGGAGCAGGTCATTTTTGATTGACGTTGTAGTCTTTGAGTGGAGAAGTAGGCTGGCCTCGAGGGTTGCAATGGGAGGAATGGTACAATGGACCGAATGAACTGGGATTTATTTGCTCCATAGTACCGTTCGCGCAGGAGAAGGTAACGAAAATGTTTTTATTGGACGCGAGCATGCTTCCGAAGGCGTGGTTAACTGCGATCCAAAAGCAAGTGTTATCTTACCTCAACATAGGCAGCGATTCCTTCATCGGCGAATTGACAATCAGATCAACGCACATGCATAATCTTCTTCTCCTCGTACGTTAACCATGAATTAGCAAGACGTACACTTCGTACGTAGCGACAGCCCAACCCGTTACATATAGGATGCATTAAACTAATCGAAGACGGGTCACCTATCTGACACCAATCTTCCCGCAATCCTAAAATGCAGGATAACTATCTGAAACCAGGAAACTCATTTTCCTCGCAAAACTATACCCTCAATACTCGTTAAACAGTTCTCTCAGATCAATTCAGAAAACGAATCCGTGAATCCGTCTGGTCCCTGACAAAAAACCTGACCCAGACATGACGCAATCCGGTCCCAAACCCAACCCAAACCCTACGCGAATACAGTATCTAATCCACTTGTTCCCCAATCTGGCGATAACCATAAAAAAAGCTCTCTGTACAAAATTCCACACCTCTAAAACATTCAATCCTAAGGGCAATTTTTCAGCGCTGTCACGGCCTCCAATACGAATACCTCATCGAACCGTGCAAAACCACCAACGAATCGAATCCCTCTTGGAATATCGCGGCGACCAACGAAACGGCAGCGGCCGGCGATTCGACTGGCGCTCGAATCCCGTCGGATCAGGTGCGGCGACGGCGGTGCTGCGCATTGTCTATTGTTTCGGTCGGAGGCGGCGGTCGCGGCGCAACCCCCGGCCGCCCGTCACGGCCCTACGACAGAGCTGTGGAGGTGGTGGAAGCCGACCAATCGGATGCGAGGCACACCCGCGCAAATCACAATGCTTATTGTTGTCGCTCTGCTGTCCGCCCACATCCCTGGATCGTTTCTTCCACCTCCGCCCTGCGCTGCCTCCTGCGGCTCGAGCCAGGTAGAAATCTCTACAGGTGTGCGATCGCGCCATTGCTCGGCGAAACGCGTTCCTAGGACTTTAGGCTGTAATTCGTCCAATGGGACACTTGGAAGTGTTGCTTTTGCGGATGGATTGAATACATTTCCGCGACGAGCGGAGAATCTGTTTTTGCTTTAAGCGGTAATACGTTTTTGGATTGCATGAGCTTCTCGGTTGAAGCGTGTTTTATGGCGCCGGGGATAGGTATGGACGGAGTACAGTGAGGATAACACTGGAATAAACGCAAGCGTAGTTCCTGGTAAACTAAATAACAATGAAAATTTACGTTTTACTACAGCCTCCTTAGTCTTCTATCTTCTATTTTAAAATTAAATTGCTGAAAGGACGTATCATATCAAATAGTTTACCCATCGTCAGTTGCTCAAGTTATTGTCCGTGCCCCAAAAATACTGTAAACTGATCCTGCTGTAATAATCAGCCCAATTGAAGACAAACAATGGTTCCCCCGAGAACATTGTACCTAACTCAATATCACCAATCCACGCCAAAAAAATGACACCAGCAATCGGAATAGGAGCAACCAAAAAACCGAGAACCCAACAATCGGCAACGCTGAAACATCTATCACCGCCAGGAATAACAGACGGACAAACCACCCCTGTGACAACCAACTCCCGAAAACCAACGTATCCACCCACCCGTCCCTCCGCATCCACAATCGAAACGCGGCCACAGAGCCTGCAAGCTCAAAGCCCGCACGCGTCACAGAGGCAGCGGAGCAAGGGAGGGAGGGTTCCTTGGTTCTCGCCGCTCAGTTTCAGTCGCGTTCGATCCCCCGGTTGCATTTGCCTTCGCCGTGGTCGTGCCGGATAGAATATCCTGCCTCGTCTCCGTCGCGCGCGCACAGGTACACCGCCTCTGTGACGTGTATGCGCGATTTCTATGTAGAGGCCATGGCTCACCCCCTGCCTCCCCCCTGCGCCACCCTCGCTGTTCCTACCGCGGCAAGAGGAATGGACGAGAATGGCGTCGGCGCGCATCCCTTTCATGTCCTCCGCAAAACCCATTCCCCCCCCCCTTCTCTTGGCTGCTGCTCGTCCTCCGCACCAATGCACCCTTGACTTGCGCCCCTTACCATCCCCACCGGCGCGCTAAACAGAACAGACAGGTCCACACGCAGGCACGCAGCCACACAGACGGGGCCCAACGATGTTCGTCCACTTCGCGGATGCTCCCTTTTTATCGACGGCCACAAAGCACGGCCGGCGCTGAGCGGCGCGGCGCTTTTTTCTTGGGCGAGCGCGTGCACGCGTCTGCCCAAAACTGCGGTCCTCGAACGTTTTGCGAAGATTATGGCGATTCAGAACGCTGAACGCCGCCACTCGAAGCGTGCACTTCGGTGCTGTCATTGCTGTAAGATAGCGGGGGGGTTTCATTCTTTGCATTGGTGCAACGGGAGTGCATCGAGCCGCAAGAAAATAGTCTTTCGAGCTAGTGGAATCAATGGAATAGAGATGGAAAGTAATACGCGTTTGTCGTAAAATAGCGAAGCTCATAATTGGGTAAGGGGAAACGTTCCTTTGGCTTTTCTAAAAGAAAAGAATTCTAAAAACAGATTTTGACCTCTTATTACTTAAAGGCCACAAACATTTCTGCTCGCATCTAGCCTAACGGATTGGTTTAATTATAATTTCCATTCAACTCGCGACTATACACTTGGGATGCATTTCCCTGTCGCCAATCGATCCTATCTACTCCGGATACTAGTTTATCAACAACGAAAACACTGTACATCGGCGAGTATAACGCTCGCGTGAAATATTCCGGCTAATTGAAAACCACCCCGATGCACGCAACACACATTCCAGGTAGAAACAGCATGCACGACGGTGTTCCCCCGCTTCGAGATGGAACCGAACGGCCGCGTAAGACCGATGGACGAGCGAGCAGAAGTCCTGGCTTAATTACCAATTTGAATTTTTAATTGTCGCGGACGCCGCGTGCCGCCTCACGCGCAACCGCGCTATCGCGTACGATCTCGAAACGCTCGTGGAACCTTCGATCCAGCTTGCGAACGGCCGTTTAATTGTTCCACGCGTGGACATGCTCGCCGTTGGAAGATATGAGTTTCTTGGAAAATCGTTTCCGACGCGGGAAGAATCGCCCGCTTCCTGTTCCACTTACTAAGTAGAGGCACCGCTATTTCCGTGCGGCGATCTCGCGGTTATAATATCGTCGTTCACCGAGCGGATCCTTAATTGCCACGACAACTGTTTTACGGAGTGAAACATTTCCCTCCCTCTGTCCGCTTCTCTTTCCCTCCGTTGCGCGATTCTCTAGAGATCGCTGACGATCGCGCGTGTAATAGCGTTTTAATTAAGACTTTATTCCGTTTCTCCAACGATGCGCGGCTCGTGGCGAGGACCAAGAACGTCTTTTAACGCTCGCGAAGCCAGAGGAGAGACGGATAATGTGACAGGATGGAATGCCGCTTTATTATATTATATTTATAATCGGCGATGCTCGTTGAATTTCTTTTTCCGCGTCACCGCTGGATAGCCGAGCTTTATGCGAGATTCCGTTAGTTCTACAGAGAATTTGTATGGTTTTTAGGAGGATCGCGATGGAATTGCTACTTGAAACGCGACGGACGTAGGAGATTATTTACGTATAATGTTAGCACTTGGTTACGTTGATTCATTTGATTTCGTCGGTCGTTTAGTTTTATCGACGGCCCTCGCGGCGTTATCGATGCGACCGAAGATATAGAAAATTTGAATCAACGACACTTGACACTTAAATACCACTAGTTTCGTATTGTTGTCGAGGCAATAACGAATGTGTCGCCGCTGTGACAAGCTGAGAAACAGGAGCGTCCATGCTCTACTGTGCACTGGCGAACAGCAGGAGCGTTAAGTAGAATAGGTGCGGTCCCTGGTCGGCCGCGCGGTACTGCCGTCCACGTATCGGCGCTCCACGAACTATTCCATCCTCTCTATCAAAACGTCCCTACGTTCGTCCCAAACGTCGACAGGAGTACACAATTCCAGGCGTTTTCACGACGCAAAAGATATCTTCTCCCGTCCACCCGCGACGAAACCGCGGATGCACCCACAGACGGAAACACCTACGAAATTTCACCGCATCTAGAATAAAGCCGGCCGTCCGTCGTTTTGTGTTTAGGCTACACAGAGATTTTAAACGTCCGTCCGTGCGACGATTCGTTTCGTCGCGGAGGAGGAGACGGGCCATCGTTATGCGTTGCAGCGTATTAACCCGCGCGGGATACCATTCTATTCCGGTAACCGGTCTTGGTGCGGGAGCAGACAAGAACAATGAGTGTTGTACGTGTATTGCTCGTGCATCTTCTTTCCCCCGGCTTTACGCCGGTCTCCGTAGTGGGTGTAGAAGAGAGAAGGGGTCGAGAGTCTGGAAAGAGAGGTGGAGATTTATGCACGACGACGAGCGACGCGGCGTCGGCGGCGACGGTGGCGTCGGGACGTTTTGCTCCGGACGTCGACGACCAGGAGAACGCTGCGGCAGAGGCGGAGGTAGTAGAAGAAGAAGACGACGACGAAGAAGGGGAAGAAGAAGGAGAGGAAGAAGAAGAAGAAGAGGACCAAGAAGACAAGCAGCAAGGCAGCCGTGGCCGTTTGTGAATGAACATTGGCTCGCGACCGTTTCCGGCGCTCTCTTTCGCTCTCGTTTCCACTCTCTCGGTACAGTTCTAGCCTCTCTCTCTCTCTCTCTCTCTCTCTCTCTCTCTCTCTCTCTCTCTCTCTTTCTGTCTCTCTCTTTCTCTCTGTCGTTGTTCGGCCACCCTCGTCCCATCGCCGGATTCTCTCTGCGCTCTAGAGCCCTCCGTCTCTTCTCATGAATGAGAAGACCCGCGGACCATCGCGAGGACACAGAGAGGAAGCAGGAGGCGAGTACCGAGGTCCGCGGAGAGGAAAGAAGACGGGGATGGAAGAAAGAGAGCGAATGGACCGTTAGCTTTAAGCCAAACGGTTGCAACGAGGCCTGCGACGAATTTAGAACAGGAATCGAGAGAGCAAAGGGTTAGAGGAGGACAGGCTTAGCTGTTCGCCCTCTCTATATAGCTGGCTTGGTACATTTTTTTTTTCTTCCCTTTGCTTTTCGTGCTTCTTATTCTTCTTCCTTGCCGCTTTGTTGCTCCCATTATTAATATATCGCAGTTGCCGCGCGTGACCGACTGCACCCCCCCTCTATCCCTCCCTCTCCGGGCCGTTTCTGATTGTACGTTTTTCACCTTGGTTCCTCTTCTTCTTGTTCGTTTGTGCTCCGGTTGTTCGAGTTGCTCTTGTTTGGTGGATGGCTGCTTTTGCTTGCTCGCTCGCTTGCTTGCTTGCCCGCTTCTTCGGGCGCACGTCACCCCCATCCGGTGATGCGAGCCCCGCTGATTATAAATAGTAACCTTTGTCGGACGCTTTTCTTTGGTCCTCTATCGTTTCATCGTAGTTGTCTCCACTCTACCGAGATTCGAGGATTCGGAGAGTTTTTACGGGGTTGAGTCTGGGGCCGTGCTAACGGGCAATTTTTCTTCTCGCACTTTGAACTGATATTGCCCGCGGGTGTATTTCGAGTGCGGTTGATTGTATTTTCGAATCATTATTTCGGGCGCGTGTGAAACATGTTCCGCGAAGATTCCAATGTTAAGCTGCAGCATTCGCGCAGCTTAATTTGTTTGAACATTCTCACCCCCGACCGTGACTGGTAACGGAGACGTTCTACTTCTAATTTCTCGCGCACGGTAAATCGTTTACGGGGGCCGCGATTCGAGTATTCAGAAATTTCGTTTTATATTTTCCTTCGAAGCAAGTTTCACGTAACGAGAAGCGAAATTAGTATCGATACGGCAGACTCAATACGCAAAGATTATAATGTTTGATGTTTGTACTTCGTTACTTACGAAAAGTAAAATAATAATCGTAATGTAAAGTACGCAGGCCCCTTTGAACAACTTTTTAAGACCAAGTTAAATTAAAAACATAGAAATATCTGTTCCTTTCATTTAAAAAACTTAAAACCATCCCCAGGCGTTGAACGCTTAATGCCAACGCCGGGAACAAAGAAATTCCCGAAAGCACAACGATCTCCCAAATTGTCGATCCACCTGAACAATTCTTCTCCTATCGTCGATCCCAGAATTAAAAAAAAACAGACAATCATATCAACTCGCAACGTTCGCCACGGCCGCTCACCGATTTAATCCGCAATCTATTCCAAAACTGCATCAAAGTCCGCCGCAAACTATTTTCACCTGCGTCGCGAAACCCTCCCCAACCGGGGGCAGGCCTTCGAACGCAAAGGGGGAACGAACACCATCGATTTTTCGTCCGTTTATCTCGTTCGGATCCATTGTGTGCCCGGCACAGCCGCCGGCCAAGTCCCCGGAGAGAAAGAATGGCACTTGGCAGTAGGCGCAGAGAGGGAGGCGGAAAAGCAGCCGCAGAAAGGTAGGGGGAATGCAGGCGCGTGGCAGCGTGCAAGTGTCCGCTCGGCCGCACGCGAGTCCTCGAGGAACCCGTTCGCTCTGGCTCGCGGATCTTCGCTATGATCAACGACCGGGCACCGTTAAACGCGTCCGTATAAATAGCAGCCCGCTCGGTCGCGCGTACTCGGATACGCGTGACAGGTGTCCGAGGCCGATCGAAATCGAAATGCACCGCGCGGCCATAATAGGTCAGCCCGTGCACGCGTCGCCTCGTGCAATACGCACGGACCGCAGAGTGTGGGTGTTGGTTGGCGACGGGAAATGGCGAGGAACGACCACCCACTTTGCGACGGAAGTGAGGATAAAGTGGAGAAGGAACGGGTCGGGCGAAAGAATGTTCGGGGTTTCAGGTTGAGGGTTCTCTGTGGTCGAAGGTCGACGACAGGGCCGTCTCCCCGTGATGGGTAAGTTTGATCCGCGACGATCGCGAAGCGCGTTGGAGAAGATTTTTTTTCAACGGGCAACAGGAGTCCTGGAAGACGTTCTTCTGCGCCGCGGTTAGGAATCGTCCTCTGTTTTAACTCGGATGGCACCGGTTCTGTGTTGCACGAAGCGTGGGGGCTACGTACAATGCGCGAGTTTAGAGTACACGTCCGGGAGCTTAGGTGTACTCGAGTACATTGGCTCGATCGGCTCGAAGCAGTCACTGTCAAAAGCATGACGGATTACGACCTGGAGGATTTCGTACACACGTTCGCGTGTATCTGTTGATTTTTATGCGAATGTGTATAGTGCTTACAGGTTTGTTCTTCGCGTAGGGTTTCGGTGTTTCGGGAATTAGGCGAATGAGAATAAGAGGATAGTTTCTTCTATTGACAATAATAAGGGGTGCTCCTCAACTGGCACTTGTTTATTTTAATCAAAAGTTGCGCGAATGGTATATATTACTCATATATTGCTGATTTATTCAATCTTATTTAAAGCACTCTCGCCATTTGTACGTATATAACACCTGAATTATGAGAGACGCGGGGGGAATAAGTAGGACCTCGATTAACCGGTATAATGGCGAGCTGAGAGGTGGAACAAATTGATATTGGATATTGAGCAAATTGATTAAAAACGACTTTTTGCCCAGCATCGAAAGGTGTGACTCGTTTTATAAGATACGATTACAAACATATTATGAACAAATTGGAAATTCTGGTTAACCGCGGTCCGGTTAATCGATATTCCACTGTATACGTGTATGTAATAAAGCTGGGCTAATCAAATCTAGGAAAGCTGTCTTTTTTTTTTGGGAAGATGACATAATTAAAAATTTATATCCGGCGATAATTAAACAAGTATAAACGCGAGGAGCAATGCACGAAAGAACCAGGCATCTTGTTTATTTAATTTCGTCTATCGGATACGTTAATATCGCACTGAAACAGTAACGAACAATGAAATCGCTCAACTTTCTATGATAGTATCGCGCTGGGGTACTAGAAACATTTTTTCACGACGACGAATTTTTCTGGAAGTCTATAATTAGCTGTCGTAAAATTAAATCGACGCGTAACAGGCGGCCTTTGGTACAGCATTCTTGTAGTATTTTGATAAACAAGGAGTAGCAGATGGTTGGAGAAAAAAAAAAAGGACATTATGCACATGTAAGTACGTATATGCAAATAGATATACTTTGAATCGGAGTTATGAGCACGGTTGGACCCGCTACATAAAATCTGTTAGGAAATGTGAACATGCCAGACGTGCGGTTATAATTATCAGAGTGAGAAGTTTTATAAATGAGCGGGCTTGAAATATTTCTTGTGAAACTGAAACGACCACCTGAGCAGTGTCAATCGTGACAGATCGATAGACAAACGTGTTTGCCGGTCCGATTCCCTATTAGTTACTTACTTAAATCACTACTTCCAAAGCTGCACGAAAGAATGTACTTCAAATAAAATAATTGCAGTGGTATTTTCATTCGAGAATGTTTTTAACGCCCTGTCCACTCAGTCCAATAATTGCACCTCTAACACGAGCACCGGAATTTCTCTCAATTCTTTCGCACTATAAATACAAACAGAAAGTTACCAACTACAAATGCGCACACGTGAAACAATTGTACAAATAAGTCCAGCGGTACTTGAACTCCGAGGGAGAATCTATCGAGCGATCTACCGCCCACTGTAATCCATTTAATAAGTTCACGGAAAAATACCTGTCAATGTCTACCGTCAAGCAAACCAATCCATACAACAAACATTACCGAACAGCGACAAATCGTTCGACCAAATCCGACCAAAAAATGTTGCACGACAACGACAGACCACGTTCGTTGCCGACAAAGAAATCCAGCTACCTCGCTTCGTCCGAATATCGTGCACACGCCCGATGCTGCATAAAACAACTTTCCATTATTTCCCTCCCGCGCCTCCTCGCTCTTCCGTTCCGGCCGCCAAGAGCAACACCGAGGTACGTTCAACCAGAAACCGACTTCGAGTGCCGTTTCCAAGGAACCACCGTTCCCTCCGCCCCCGCCTTACCTACACGCGTATCATTGTTTCGCCGTCGCGCGTTCCGCTCCTTCAATAGCTCGTTTAATCGCGCGACACGAGGCGAACACCGGCGCCTGCGGAAAATCAGATCGACCGGAGACCGGGTCCTTTGTTAGCCTCGCATCCGTTCTCATGCTCGGGCACGGAGCGATCATCGCTTCGGTTGCATCAACGACCGGCTGGAGTTAAGCATCGAGGAAATTTCTTTTTCCTCCGCGAGCTCCCCGCAGCTCGTCGCCGCCGCCCCCTCGATTACGATTCCACGAGCGTGCGTTTAATTGTTCGCTGCTACGACGCGCTGTCAGACAATGGTCCTCTGCCCCGAGCCGATTCGAAGCTACGATAGGAGCGCGGAGCGTGCGAATGCAGCCGGGAATGTCGAAGGAATCCGCGCCGGCTCTATCGCGATGGTCCCGGTCTCTCTCGCAACCTTGTACCTATCTGGGGCCGTGGCGCATCCAGAGTGTCGCGGATAATGTCACGGGCCCCGGGTAGGCGAGAGCGGAAGGACGGGAACAATGATAAGAAGAAGCGAGAGACAGGTGCACGAACGGTGGACGGGAAACGCTTCGTCGAGATTTTCGCGAAACGGAAGAAAAGGTATGCCGATAGCGGCGGCGTGCAACCGGGGATTTTTGTTGCAAGGAACAATTCGAGCGCAGGGACTTGTTGTGCGACGTTTTGAAACGCAGATGTTCCGATTGCGACTTGTCCGCGAGGTGCGGTGCAAATGGCTGTTACGAGGGACAGAGTTGTTGGAGGAAATGATAACATTCCTGCGGGTTCGGGTTCGGTTGCTTCATTGCCACGGACGCGAGATGGTACTGTTATTGAAATTAGAATGTAGCATGGTAGCGGGGCTGGAAAATTGCTTCGTTGTGTACGGAAATTGCGTGCGCGAGAGATCTTATCGTTCCCACCTGTGGCCGTACATGGCAGACAATAACAATGCGTAACGATTGTGCGCTAATTAAATTACGGCATTAATGGACAAGACGCGTTAACAGAGTTCTTCGCGTAGCTAGACGCGGGCAACGAATATTACGAAATAAACGCTATGACGTTATCTAAACCATAAAACTGATAATAGTATCTGACAAATCGCACTTCAATCTGACGCCTCGTTTTATCAACCACACCTAGAACCTGTCACAAACCTCTCAGGGAATGCTATAAAACCGTTAGCAAGGACGTGCAAAAGCGAACTTTTTATTGAACTCCTCTGAAACAACTCCTCCTCGAGAAGTAACAAATTCACCAAAGCCGATCGTCCGAGCCGAACCGAATAGAGTTAAAAACCCCGGCACCTAATTCCATATCCCGTCTTCCAAAATAATAAACCGTTCAACGCGTGCCGCCGCCTCGTCCGCAAGCTTCCCCGAACCGGTCGCCAAAAGATCCACCCCCTGACGATAATTTTTCGCGAATGGAAAAAAGGGAAAAAAGATTCCTAGAATCTCCCGGTCGAAACGCGCGCGCGCGAACACAGACGAATCGGTTCGTCGACGCGACAAAAACGGCGCATGTATCCGTTACCGAGAGACGCGCGCGCGCGCGCGCGCGTGCACGCGCAATTAAAGCGGCGTGGCCGGTCCGCACAGTGCGGATCACTGTTCTCCGCGCGGCTGCGTTCATGAATGAAGCCCGGTGCCCGGTGAGTCAGGCTGGAAAGAATGGCGAGGATATTTCATAAAGGCGAGCGGAGAAAACGGCTCGCGCACAAGCGCGTATGTAGCGGGTCGCGGGAGCGTCGCTAGTCCCTCGCGCGCGGCTATTATTATCGTCCACGCTCCCGCCTCCGCCGTTTCTTTGCGGGATTGCGCGCCGTTACGCCTAGCGGACGCTGAAAAACAATAAGCAGTTTGTAGTCGAACGAACGGCAGCCAGTCCCTTGCCCCCTTTCGCGTTGATGTATCGCACGGTCATAGATGTCGAGCGCATCCGGGGGAGGATACGGTGGCCGCGCGAGATAGGACTCGGATGAACGCTGTGAATCGTCGCCTTTGTGGCACTCGTTTCTTTGCGCGGACGTTTACCGGCGTTTGCGGCGACGTGTTTGAAGCGAGCAAGAGGGAGGGAGACAGAGCGAGAGGGGCAGAGAGTTCGATCGTGGATTCTTTTTGCGGTCCGTGGAGCGAGTACGGTGACGGAGATTGTTTGGAGAGGTTTGTGCGCGGTTTGATGGCGCGTTGGCAGCGGTGATCGCTTGGGTTTTGGTCGTTTTGTGTTCGGAGACGGGGTGCGTTGGGGTGCGTTCGAACTGTTTAGTTGGATAGACGGTTTTTGGTAGCTTTTCGGTTGCGAGCTTGTTGGGGCGGGTTGCACGAGAGGGTTTCACTGCGGTGAAAGTGGAAATATTATTCCCGACGGTTTTTAATGCGCTCCGCTGCTGAGAATGCCTGCTAGGTACAGAGATATTGTCCTCCTTTCTATTCGATGTATATCTCGAAGGCGATCTAATAGTTCGCGGACGCGATTTACCGATACTCCGTAACGCATTGCACGGATTTAATCTGGCGAACGTATTGTAATCGATTTCACGTTACTGCGGCAAAGAAGCGGAGATTATTCTAATCGCAAGTCCGTTAGCCGTCGCGTTAATTGTTCGAACGAGCGATTTCTAACGGATGTAAAATTGTGCGAGAGATTTCCTACGTCAGCATTATTTTAACCAACATCAACTCTCGCTTGCTGAAGCTCGCTTTCCGTATCCAACTTGAAAAAAAAACAATTTGCCAGATGCTCGTCGAACGGAAAATGGCAGCAAGTATAAAATATAAAATGCATAATGCGAAATCTGCGACGAGTCGTTGATTCACGAAAAAAGTTCCCCCTTGTCAACCGCGTCCACACAGTACAATACACTCACATACTCAATTCTCATCGATCTGCCGCGTTCCTCTGCATCGCGACGATCATCAGGCCCGGGAGCATCAAAGGGCTAGAGAGAGCGTACGCAGGCTGTGCGGTGTGTACGCAAGATCACGCGCGGTTCCGATCTCGAGACTAGACAAGTTAATCGGCCGCGGAAGCACAATAAACTCGAAGATAATAAACGAAGGCGCCGTCGGTTGGTTTACCATAATAATGCCTTCCATCATGCCAGATCCCATGCGGCCACCGAAAGCCATCCGAAACGAATAGAACGCTATAAATAGTCGGACTACTCTGTCGTCCCTCTGTTTCGCTCTAACTCGCCTCCCTTCTGTTCTATGCCTCTCTGTACGCTCCGCTCCCGGTTTCTCGTCATAGACACGGTCCGATCATCATCTCGCGGTGGCCGCGCGGTTATTTCGGACAGCGAATTTCCGCGGCCCTGCCTTGGAAGATATTATTATGCGGCCGGCGAGCTTCGACCAGCCTTTTATATATCTCGCGACAGTTCAGATCGCACGGCGGGCCGGAGGGATCGATGGTGTTTGGGGAAAAAGGATTTGCTTCGCGCCGCGTACGATTGCCTCGGTCGGCGGGCGACTGTTCGCGCAGTCTTTCAATGTGCGACTGTCGATACCCGGACGAACAGTTCGATATAATTGTCCAATGTTGCACGAGTACCTGTCACCGAATTATATACGCGCACGCGAACAACGTCAACGAATCGATGTCGTCGTGAATCCACCCTTGCAACGCCACGAGGGAAGGAGAGAAAAGGAGGAACATTATTCGTATCGCATTAATTGTAAGTACATTAATTGATTGCCGTTTCGCGAATCCAAGCCGCGACGCGTTTAATCCCGGCGCCTCCGCGGTTTCAAAGGGCGTCGCGGCTCGTCGCGGACGGAAAGTAGGGTGTTCGCGCGAAGAAAGAACGCGTCGACCGGCTCTCGACGTGCTCGTGCGCGGGGGTGGCAAGGCGGTTCGGGCAAAGGGACGGGCCTCCTTCGTCCCCAGGACGACGGGGGATGGTTAAGGTTCGCGGTGACAGGAACGAGCGCACGCAATGATTAATGGCTTAGCGCATTAACAGGCTATTGACAAACACGTTTCTCGTCCGACACCGGTGCACCACCCTCCGGCACTCGCGTTGCGCGCCCCCGTCGATGAAGGAGGCTGCCCGGGCCGCGGCTATCGGGATGAAAAGGAAGAAAGGGACGGGAGATCGAAGGGAAACGAAGGGAGGGGTGGGCTTTCTTAAATGCGCCGCCTCGACGAAAGAAAAAGGGTGCGAGGGGGGTGAAGGGAAAACAGCCATCTCGCCCTCCACTGTAACGACCTCGACAAAAACGCATCCTCCCGCCGCTCCTTGCGAAGGTGTTACGCACCCCGTTCCAACCCTCTTTCCGTCGTTCGTTCCGGCTCGAACACCCCTCGCCTACCCACGCTGTCGTCGCGACGCTTTGTCGGTTCTTTCTCTTCCTGACGTCGAACAGCTCGATGGATTTTTTTGGACCGCAGACTCGTCGGGGTTGTTAAGGAGTTTAAGTTAGGGCTGTCTGTCCGGGAAGATACTCGTTTCGTAGAGAATTTTCTGGGTTTCAGTTGATTGTAGGGGAAATGCGTTTAAAAATAAAGCTCGCGTTACAGGAAATGAAGGGCTTGTTCTCGCGTGTTCGAAATTTTTCGCCCATTTATGTATCAAATCGTAATCGCGAACTTCCGTAGAAGCACTAACAATTTGAAAAAATAATACTCCGTATTTTTTGGGTGCACAAGTTTCGATACCAATTTCCGCAGTTTCCGTACCGAACCTACGCTATCTATCAGATAACAGAAACAGAAATTCCGGTCGACACCACCCCCGAACCATTCACGCGTACCGAATCGAATACCTTCTCGAAATCGTTCGCTCTACGCGTCCGTGGTATCGTCGCGCAAGTACATCCCTATGCCCCCACCCCACCCCCAGCCCCCCGGAAATCGAACGCGAACTCCATCGCATCTTTCACATGCTAATTCAATCCGGGAGCCGTCGCAGATGCGGCCCCGACAAGGACGCTGATCTATCAATCACGAGCCACGTCAATCATCCCCGCTCGCGCGGCTTCTGTTCGACGTAATTCCTGTACTCCTCTTTCCAGCCATCAGAATTAATAACACCGGTTCAACGACGCCGATACATTAATATCTTGGGAATCGTGAAAACGAGCCCGATCGAGGGGAACGCGTTTACGTGCCGTGTGTACACACGATCGTGACCGCCAGCGAGAAATTGTGCCAGCGATCTCCAGCTGTTATGACGGCGCGAATCGCTGGAATCCGACGGGCGATTAGAGACACGCCGGCCGATTGAACGTTCGAACGGTTTAATGGCAGGTGGCACGGACTGACATTTCGCCGACGAAGAAACCCCTCCACACGGCCGGGTCGGGCAACAATTTTCGAGCAGCGCGATCCGCGCGGCCGCCGCGAAGAATGGGCTGAGGCTTAATTGCCATCGCGTTACTGACCTTTCGATACCGTTTTTCCCTAGCCGGCTCGAGGTCGAGGTTGCGCAAGGGTTCGCGGCTATCGCTCTATCACGACGGAGCGTCCGTTATAGAGAAGTACGAGGGAACCGTCGTCGATCCGGAAAATACGACGCGGATCGTTCGGAACGTGAGCGAAAGAGATAGAGAGGGAGAGGGAGGGAAAAAGAAAACGAGAGGTAGAGAAGAAAGATGGGGAACAAACGTTCGAGATGAAATAGAGTTATTAATGGTCCGCGGGGACCGATTAATTATACCGGCGATACCTTAACGATTTTATTAGCGGCCGGATAAATCCTTTGACATTTTTATTGCCACCGGGACAGGTAATCGACTCCCTTCGTGTGTCGAAGGAGGTGGGCCGTGTTCCGAGGTGTCAAGGAGAAAGAATGAACGGTTCGCGGACGGTTAATGAAAATATCCCGGCTTGGTCGTGGGCTTTGTGGCGAGTTGTTTCTCTTTTGCTCGTTCGGACAGGGGCGATTTATGCGAACGCCCTTTCCGCTACTTGGACCTATCGAGGCGGCGAGTAAATTTCGCGAACGGAGAATTTTAGTTAATCGAGAACACTTGGTGGGAATGGGAAAATGCTGAGGGACGTTCGCTGCGATCGAGCCTTCTCCTAGTCTAACGTGTACGGTTTTACGGATTGGACAGTTGGACGTTAGAGACACGGTGGCAGTTTGATTTAGAATATTCATTTTGCAGAACCGTAAAATACGTGTGCTCGTATCATCAGTGTCGTTTGTTAACCTGTAGTCTTGGGAATTCTTGCATTACCCGTACTTTATAAACGTACTAGGAGTTTGCTGTTTCTGCAGCGATGCACGTAATCATTGGTTAGCGATTAATCATCCGCGCCGTCGTTTAAAAATGTACGCGCGATGCGCATGGAATTTGCAAGTTCACCGCAATCTACTCCCCCGAACATTGCAAAACATATCAGTAGCGCAAATTAAAACGAACGCTCGGGACCAAACGAAGAGAGAAATTAAGGAAACGAGCCTTCGCCAATCGCTAGAAAAACATTGAGCAACATCTCAACGAGTCCTCCCTAATCCTAAAACGCAACATCAAAGAAACAACCCTCGACCGAACAAACAACGGCCAAGCCACCCAGCCGATACGCGCCGCCAAATAACACCTCGCCCTACCATTCACGCACCTCCCCGATCGTGCAAACCAACGTTCGCAACAATCGCGATCCCGTCGATCGCAATTAGGAGGCCCTCGAAAAACCAGCGGAGAAGGGAACCCCGCAACGAAAGAGTAACGGTGCACCGGAAGCCGTTTCATAATTATCCACGTCAATGTGACTCGATCGGTATAGGACTCGAGCGGACCAATTCGAGAGGGTGGCTCTTGTATCAGGTCCGACGACTAACGCGCGCGCGCGCGCGCGCGTAGTCCCGTTCACCAACGCATTCACGTCTCGCGGCGCAAAGGATTCGCGGATTCTGCCTTTCATATAACACGTACGAATACCTGCACGGGATAGGTGG
Organism: Nomada fucata; assembly: GCA_948146005.1. Lineage (NCBI taxonomy): Eukaryota > Metazoa > Arthropoda > Insecta > Hymenoptera > Apidae > Nomada > Nomada fucata. The sequence continues at coordinate 5,520,036 of OX411275.1, read as the reverse complement.
TTATTCGGGCATGGCCGGGCCATATTGAAATTCGACGGGCCAGCGATATACAGATCATCGTCTTTTTTTTTTGTTGCGATCCACTTTGCCATTTGATCGGATTACGGTGCGCTACGCGTTCCAGGGCCCATAGAGTCGCTTCTCCGGTATAATACGCGGCGAGATCGCGTGCTGCTCTTCTGTTCCGCGTGCAGACGTGTTTCGAACGTGCGTGAGTATCGGGCGCGGGATAGAAGCGTGCACGGGGGTTGGGGAGGGCGAAACTAAACCAACGGGCACGTTGCATGCGGAGGCAGCGGAGGCGTAGGATGGGAAGGAGGTGGACGAGGTGGCGGCGGAGGAAGAGGAGGCGGTGGTGGACGGGGCGGAAGAGGAGGAAGCCGGCGGAGGGCAAATTCGAGAAGCGGGTTCTTTTTATACTCTCGTCTCTGCGCTTTTCTCTCTCCTTTCCTGCTCTTACGGCTCGACCTCGCATCGCTGCCTCTTATGTACCCTTTTCGAGCCTCTTTTTTCCTTGCCGTGAATCGAACCACGTGCCCGCTGCACCGCGCCGCGGATTTCTGTACCTCGGCGGAGTTATTACTGTTCGATTGATTCCCCGAGTCTCGATGATTCCGTCGACGGTGATTGTGCCCTTTTTCACGCGTTTCGCAACGGTCGCGGCTTACGACTCGGGGACAACGGGTAACGAATTGTGAGGGTCACTTTGGTGAGCGAGCAACCAGGTTATTATAGATTTCGACGCTGGCCCTGCGTGCTTTTTTAATCGGTACTTCGTCGGGCCACGCTCGTCGAGCGTTTCATTTATCGCGCGGATCTTGTTGCAATATTAAATGTATATTTGAGCTGGACTGGCAACCGAAAGTGATATCTTGTTCTAAAAACAGAGCTGCGTTGAAATTGAGATCAAAATGTATGGAAATTAAAATTAAAAGCGGTGTTGATCATCCTGATTTTATAAACGCATTACAAGGAATGGGTGGCCCGTCGGTGTTACAATACGCTGGTCGCATCCCTTTCAACCCCTGGCTGCCTAATTGAGGAATTCCCTCCTTCAACTTCCATCCTTTACCCTCGACCTGTTCGTCGCTTGGTAAAAGTTCTTACCCCATCGCGATCATCCCTTACAGTCTCACGCTAAACCTACCCGTACAACGGCCAATAATAACATCGCTCCAGCGTTCGCGATCGTAGGAGCAGTTTTCTTCAAACGTGTATACATATACGCGCTCCGCGAACGTTCCTACTCCATCGCTTGAAAGGTACAGTGGAATCGCGATAAAATTGGATTCGACGTTCGGGTAAGGGGGGGGGGGGCGGCAAGAGTGCAGGAACGGGAGAGCAAGCATTTCTCCTGACGTAAAATTTCCAAGAAAGGCGGAAGGCACTCGGGAGAACGAAATAAAGGAAAAGGCAAATAGAGAAAGACGGGGAAGAAGAAGAAGAAGCGTGGAAACCGGGCTCTTTTCATACGTGAGCTCCTAGATCAGCGGTACCGTAGCCCCCGGTACAATTGGTCTCGCAGTAGACGTTCCTTGTCAGAATCGCAGGGGGATGTGGGCAGGCGCGGAGGGGGACGGGGGTGGATGGGGGGGGGTGGATGGAACGAACGGCGATGATGGCGGAGATGGCGAGGTCGGAGGTTGGAAAAAGGGAGCTGGAAGAGGATGTGGCTCAACTCGTTCGACCCATTCATGGCCCGATGAAAAGGCCGCGTCGAACAGACATCGTGAAAAGAGAAGGGAATTATTATGATTATTATTATTAACGTTTCTATAGGAATGATTTCCACCCCTCCCTCTATAGCTGTCTTCGACTTTTCGTAGATAAAGGTCGAGGATGCACTCCCGTTCGGACGGCGAATGTGAATCCCTCTTGTAAAATCGACCGACAGGTTCAATGTTACAACGTTAACCCCTTCCACAACGTGTTCTTCGACCCCTTTCAAACGCGAAATTGCCAGTCGACGCGAGCCGTCGCTCCGTTTAATTGCGACTCTCCGCGACGGGGCGGCTTCTAAATATTCCGCCAACCGGGGGGAGTTGCGCGGCGGTCTTCGGGAATTTCTTGGTGATCGCGAAAGGGGTCGGAGATGGAGGATCGCAATGCCTGGCTCGCCGGGAGTTGCCTCTGCAACCCCTCCTGTCGCCGTCAGAACTTTCGGATGCACGGACGTGCACGCTGTTTGCATTATGAAATTTCGCGGTGCTCCGTTTCTGTTCCACTGCTTAATAACCATTGTGCCAAACGGCGATTCGATGATTTTACCGATCCGTTTGACGTTTCGGACAACAGAGTGACACCGAACTCGATTGTTTTCACATTTCGCGGCCACGAGAAACAACGAATCCAAGTTTCATTGAGAGCTACGTATTTCGAAACACCATTGTTCCCAGCGAAAGGCCATTCGCAGAGCCTGGTGGCGGCGCTTTTCCAAGCGCGTGCAAGCAGCCGGCCAGCAATTTCGTAGGAGAACACCGTAACGCGTTCGCGCGAGGATGAACGTTCGTGGCGACGCAGGCGTGCGCGAAATCGCCAAGCAAGTGCATATGTAAATCGTGACGGTCACAACGAGGCTGTTGTTTGACGCGGAAAGGCTAACGGCCAGCTGGAAGGTGGAGGAAGCAGAAAGAGGAGGAGGAGAAGGATGTCGAAGGTCGGAAGAGCGGTGCACGTGCTCGACACTCGAGTCCCCTTCGTCTTCTAGTCTCGTTATTCAAAACACGTGGTCTGTATTAGCGGGATCGGCGAATAATGGACCGTCAGGGAGAGGACTCGAGTGCCCACCGACCGACTCGAGTGACCAGGCTCAATTATACCGCCTACGAATCGTGTACGTGTGCCTCGTTCTCCGCGCATCGGCTAACGATCCGTGGAAAACGTCGCTAGGGTTGCACTGTGCTCCGCGGGGTAAGCGATCACGGGGTGGTCCTGTTTTTTCGTTTGGAGCAGAAAGTTATTGTCGGGCGGTGGGCTTCGAACTTTGAACCATGGCTGCGATGCGGCGGTGACTTGGAAAGAATATCAGTTCTGGTTCGGAAATGGGGTGTGGAACGAGAAAGCACATTTTGGTGCATCGATTTGATAGATTTGATAGATTTGATAAAGACGATCGTTTCATACGATAGGATTTTGTTTCATTACTGTAAGAATAGTCAGACGATGCATCCAGCAGTTAAGAATTAAAACAACAGTTACTGCTTTCGTTATTTCGAAGGGCTCGGTCGGAACGCGACACCTCGTAACGGTGCGCCACGAAACTACTGAAAATATATGCCCCCGTGACACGGGTAAATAAATTAATTATAGCATTAGTTATAACCGCAACGGCGCGTCAATTTAATTCGCCAATGCATTACCAATTGCCGTATCCTCTCTGCAAAAGAGACGCGTTCCCACTTCCACGTGCTTACGCTACTTTACTTAACAATAAATATCGACCTACGCGTACTCGTTCCCCGTGTCCCGGCCGACGCGTGGCCCGGTAAATTCTCCGTGAGAAACCAGCCACAAAAATAATACCATAATGATCCCGCATTATCGACCTGTCCATTCCCGAGCGAGCCAACAAATTTCGATACACGCTCGCAACACTTTTCTCGTTTACCGTTAATTACCTGTCGCCGGGCGGAATACGATCTGGAATCGCCGCGAAATGACAGAGTGTTTACGTCGGGAACCACACCGATAACAGGGAACCAGTTTTACCGAGCTGCTAATGAATAGGCATTTGCAACGTTAACGCGCATTGAAGCGGCGATAGCCACGCCGACGTTACGCCCGGTCCTTGAATTAACGGTATCCAGATACCCGGAGACATGTTTCATTAAGAAAACGAGCCCGGAGTTCGTGTAACGCGAACGACCGGATCGGCTCGCGACGAGCGTGAAGAATATTTCGCACCGTCGAAGAAAAACGAAATCGCGCAGCCCCGATACACACAGGCCGCGGTGCACACAGGCCTCTTGATGTAACTTTACGACTAGCACTTAGCTTTTCACATAAAAACCCGCCTATAAATACCGTGCGTTATTTTCGTGGAAGAAATACCGGCAGACATTCGAGCATGAACGCGGCCGGCCCGTAACGATTCGGCCGCGTGCCACGGAACACGCCGCCGAGAGGCGTAATTCATTTCTTTCTTCTTCTCGCCGCCACGCCACCCTCGTTAATTTATATAACTCTACCTACACGCTGTTCGTCTGTCTGTCATCCGTCGGGTAGTCCGTGTTCCCCTTGGAAAACCGTCGACGGGCGATCGTCGCGAGGAAAGGGCTGGCTCGTGGGCGAAACATCCTTGGGAGTACGATTTGCACGCGGAGTCCCGCGGTACGGAGATTTCGTTTTCTCGAAATGGAGCGCGAGTAGTCGAAAACTGTTTGGAATATGCGTGGGAGCAAGGAGATGTTGGGGTTGATGGATTCGGTGGCGAACTGTGAGGTATTGGTGTTGTTCGGGTGTGGTTGATAGCCCCGAGGGGTGAAATTCAAGTAGGTACTGCATTTGTAGAAACGTGTGAGTTATATTAATTTTGTGGTTTCTGAAATCTTCGAACGTGTTTATTATGATAGGGGAATGGGTGCGATTTGTATTATGGGAGTACCTTTTGGGGTGAGCGAAAGGGTTGCTGCTAATTGGAAAAGATTATATAGAATGTATGTGCGCATAGTTGTGAGTTTCTCTCGGTAGAAAATATTTGTTATAAAACAGTCCTACGAACGCGTGAAGCACTTACAGCGTTCTATTAATTATTTGATGTTTACGAGTTCCTAATAATATTATATTTTATGTGGGAGGAAGCGAGGAGTTAGTGGACCGCGAAAATAGAGCAAATTATTAATGAGCTTGTACGAGTTCTGTTTTAGTATCTATGTATGTTGCGCCTCTTTGAAATCTACGCTGATGCTTTATGACAGTCGCGCGTCAAATAGGGCTGTTCTTCGTCAGTTTCATGGGTCCATGTTTCTAAGAATACCTCAGACGTATCGATTTTAAGTCTTGCGAGCTATGAGAGTACAAATAATACACGAAACTCTGCTGATTATTCGAATACTGTAACCAGCGAAGAGCATTTAGTTTGAAGGATAAGCATTGAAAATAAAGTGAACAATGTTTCGGTGTTTCTAAAATGTATGAAAGACGTGTTAGATTCCCTTCAGAGATCGTGCGTACATAATTTGTAACTATGAAAAATAGTTTCGACTGTTTTAATAAAAATTTATAATTCGAGAGGTCACGTTGCCCCAACACGATCGATCTTGAACGATCTCCAACAATTTCTAGTGTACACTTAGAAGTGTATTTGCAAGATTTGGTAAGTGCTGTACACACGCGGAGTTCCGCGCAAAAATTCTGTTACTGATCGAATAACGATTTGACGCCCTCGATATTACAATGGGTACGTGTCACATCGCGATACGGAAATCCATAAAATTATTCCAAGTGGCTGCTGTTTGCTTGCGCAAACCTTCTTAGACAACTTATTCGAAAAAATTCCAAGCACGTATTATTCCCCGCTTTATGGTTGAACGGGACGTTCCTTGTCAGCTGGCCAACGCCATACACCGAAACCATGCACAATAACGGCCTTTGTTTCTTTCTCACAGAGCATGACAGTAAATCCTGAGAGCTTCCGATTTTTGTCCGAGACAAATCTGCCTGGAGCACCACTATTCTAGGATGCTTGCAACATCGTTTTAAGCGGCTTCGCAGTCGATACAGCGCAGTGGAGGGGGACTGTCACTGGTCAGACCAGATATCGCCATCGTTTGTCGAGCGCCGTTCCCCATTTGCTTAACAATAAAAGGAGCAACGTCGTCGTCGTAAGTTCCACGCGATAATATACGACGCAGCTTCTTTATCTTTTTTCCGTAATTTTTTCTTAATACAACATTCTGTTATTACGCAATCGGTCGACGGAACATATCGACGCCAAAAAACGTACGTTACAGTGGCAGACAGTTCGAGTAATACAAACTTGTCCCTACGCTTGTTACTCTCTTGAAAATCCTGGACACGTTTCCACGAGCCGCGGAACCATTTTTCATTCGACGGGCAACACTGTTGCTTATTAATCGAGCGAGAGAAGCGTGTACCGTTCTTTTTGCCAGCTGAATAAGGATAATAATCTGAACTGGTCGAGGATTCGAAAGAAAAATGCCCCATGTCGCGCGGTGAAAGTTGAATAATTATAAAATCTTGCTCTTTCAAATGCTCCAAAAGAAAACTAATTAAAATTTCTCCGCAGCCTCGCACTCGGTTTAAAACTGCTCGCTAATCGCCAATACTAAACCCTCTCCTCAAACATTCCGATAACCGAAACAATTATTACTTCCGCATTCATACTTCCTCGCCTCCTTTGATCGCATCAGCGCCTCTGCCAGATAACCAACAGCACTTCGCGTTACGGTAATACCTGTATACGCGAACTAAGCAACTGGAATAAAAATCAGGAACTTGTCCCCAATCACCGCCAACCGCTTCACGGGGACAACCATTTCCCCCATTCGCCACCTGCAATATTCGAAATCGAGTTTTTCCCGGTCCCCCGTAACAGAGTGTCCCCTTTGATCCCGCCACCATAATGCACCCCACCCCGATTCTCTCCACCCCCTTGGCCCCGCTCGATGTCCATTAATTCATCAGGCTGCCACGAGCGTAGGCTGGCCGGGTAATAACGTAAGAAAGGCGCGGAATAAAAGACGCTGGATGACGGAAGCAGCCAGGACGTATTCCGGTCACGGGACTGCGGGGTTGGCGGCACTGTCAGCGGCACGAGGGCGAGGGGCGAGCCACGGCAAAAGGCTCCGTCGCGATATCGTAGGGGGCTGGGGCGTCTCATCTTCTGGACAGCTTCGTGTAACGTCATAAAAATAATCAGCTCCGTCCAATGAGCCCCCGAAGCACTTTGATCTCCTTGGGACGCGTTTGTTTCGACGCTCCCGGGATTCACCGGCGTTCTGGCTCGCGAATTTTTCAAGGGAGCTTCCCGCTGCCCGGAAGACGCCGGGCCGGATAACCGGGGAAAGCGAGGACGAGGAAAGGGTGAGGGGGTGAGGGGGTGGGGGGGGGGGACGTGGAAGAAACCGGACGAACTTCATCCGACGAAGAGACTTTTCGTGCTCTCAAAATAAAAAGTTAATGAGAAACGCGGCCGTGGGCTGGGGCTCGCACGGCCATTTAACCGATGTCTGCGAGAACCGAACGAGCTTCGTAACGGCAAGAAACCCGGGTGGTTATTTCGTAATCGACCGACGCCGCGGGTTTAACGACGAACACGCGCGGGGGGCGGGGGTTCTTTTTTCCGTTCCGGCGAAACGTTTCGGGAATTCGCGGTGTTTTAATTACGGTTGCTGCGGCGTTTTGCGGTAATGATTGACGGGCGATTGATCGAGGTCGAGTTTCTTCTTTGTATTATTTTGACGCGTTTGCCAATTTCTGTTTGGTGCTTGCGCTTAGCTGTGCGGTTCCTTTTTTAGAATCGACGCGGAGATTTGGTTAATGCGGCCGTAACTTGTTGGGAACAGCTTCGTTCGACGAGCGTTGCTTTACTGTCCGATGGATGGACGACGCAAGGGAATCGTTCTAGCGAAGAGGGTGCAGTTCGACTTTATTTCACGGGTTCGAGTATCGCGAAAATAATTATGAAAGGAATAGGCTAGTACGTATATGAAAATCTGCAGTGTGGTGTCTTGGAAAAGTGTGTATTATACTTCCGTTTTTTTTTTTTCGTTACACTGGTATAACTGCTGGAAAAATTATTTGTTTTTTCCCTATCCCTATAAGTATCTCATTTATTGGCATCAATTCTCACTGAACAGTTTTCGTCATTTTCCCACCGCCAATATTATTAAACAGTGTTCAAGTTCCATGGTTACAATTGCTCCCATTTCTTCCCAAATATTCCCCTAGGATTCGTGGCGTCGCAAATTAAATAACGGTAATAATTCTCTTTACATATTCGAGCATCCCAAATATCCTGCTCCTCCTCCACTTAAAAGAAGCGCCCATACGAGCACGAGGAACTTAAAGAAACCGTACACTTACACGAGGATTAAACCGTCCCTTAACCAATAAACCATCCCCCACTGACTACCCCAACTACCCCGCAGAAAATCCCGAAAGAACTCGCGGGGAAGGCCAATTCGTCAGCGAACCGTAAATAACCGTGAACGGAGACCGGCCCAAACAGTCGAAAGGCGAGATCGCGATTGCTGTCGCTGCGTCCCGATTAATTTTCCCCCTGGCCCGGAGAGGAAAGTGCCGCGATCCGGAAAATACATTGCCTCCTCCGGCTGTAAATAAAATATACGTACGCGGCGGAAACCCGCGAATCGGGAGCGAATATTTCCGCTTAATAGATCGCAACAAAACGCAACACCGCCGCCAGACCGTTCCCTCTATAGATATGTATGTATACACACACACACACATATATATATATATATACGTAGCTATCGAATGCGGAGAGTATCGACTGCACCGCTGCGAGCCAATGAGAGGATGCCGTGCATAATGCAAACCTAGGATATATCGCAGTCGCGCAGCACGGTAAAACCCCCGCTAAGCGTATGGAAAGGTGTATGTATTCGGGTCTGTGTATAATCGGCACATACCACTGCGCCGTCTCTCTGTTTAGCTAATAATTATAATTACGATATTGCAGCGATGCGCACAGCATTGCCCTGGCAACCGCTTCCTGTCCTATTGATTAGATCGCCGCCTGACGGTTCGATAAGCTTACAGACATCAAATAATCGACCTTTTCCATAGAGTTTCGGCCGATAGCGCGGCCGCTTTCGAGTTTCGACTGTGCTTCCGGGCCGGTACGCTTTGTTGCCGCGCGCGCGCGCCTGCCTCGGCTGCTATCGGATCCGACCGATGCATTTAATCAGTATTTACCCGGCGTGCAGTTTATTTTGGCCGCGATGCTGACGCTGTTTCCGGTAACTGCTGAATGCTGAACGTTAAATAGTACATGTTATGATTTAGGCGAGGGCTTTATTGACGATTGGCAGCGGCGGCGGCGGTGGCGATGCGGCCTACGCGGATCCCTGGAACTATTCCCCGGTAACGTGGCAGTGAAAGCGGGGTGGCGCGGTATTCAGAGGCTGAAGGGACAGGGTTTCTCTTTTTGTTAAATTGCTTTTCAATTTCTCGCGTCACCGGGATTCGCATAATAAACAAGCGTATTATGCATTCGCTCTTGTCTAAGGGTCACTGTTTTCAATTCACCCTTGCGTTCACCCATTGAAACTGCTCCGGGTGGAAAGCACGCGAACTTGAAACAATTTATTTAAATTTAACCAGCTTTTAACCACCTCGTCCCACTTACATTGTCTTCGACGTTCATCCGCAAGGATTTAAGCAATCGGTGATTCTAGTACGAGAGGTGTACACTCTCGTTTCCGCTACCAACGCCAATCACCGCGTTCCGTTACCGCTACGAGAAATAAAGAACATCAACCGAGAGGCCAGCAACGAATCAAAGTAAAACGAAAAGTAATGAAAACAAAAAAAAAAGAAGGCGACCAGCCACTCGAAAGCAAAGCGTCCCCCAACAATCATTAACGTTGGCGAGTAATTGCTCGTTAAGTTCGGCGTGTCCATATGCCGGCGATCGACGGGGGGTCACCGATGGACGATAAATTCATCATACAATAATGACCTTAATGAACTGCGAGGGGGCAACAAGTTCGGTCTCGGCTCGCCATGAAATATTCAGCCGGAATCAATCCCTGACTCCTCTGGCCCGGGACGAACCACGCTGACGAGAATGCCGTGGGGTCGAGCGGGGGTAGTTTCGGCTCGTAGGGAGGGCCGTCGCGCGAAGCTTCAAGGATTTCGTGTCCTGAGGGGTGCGTGAGGACTCGCGTAAAGCGGAACGGAGGCTCGCTTAACCCTTGAGTTTGCGGCCGGGACTAAAGTAGTTATGTTTGTCCTTTGAGTTGATAGGAGAGCCGCTTCGGGGCAACTAGGCTAATCCTACGGGACTCGATATATCCTGCTAATGGGTCCGGTCCCTGCATGTATGCCGTGCAGGAAGTTCGACACGAGAGCAGAAACGGTTTCAACGCGTTTCCCGACATCTCTTCAATATGTCTCTCTCTCTCTCTCTCTCTCTCTCTCTCTCTCTCTCTCTCTCTCTCTCTCTTTCTGTGTGTGTGTGCGTCTGTCTTTCGTGGATACGGCGAATGTATTATGCAACGACATGCTTTAGTAGTCATTGTTGACGTTGATGGAACGGCTCCGCGTCTGTGTCCCGCACGAACTCGTGGATGCCGCGGGATTTCGTGGAAATGCGACGCGGTTTTGGAGAAATTGGTACACGCTTGGAATTCAGCGGGTACATGGTATTTTTCCTCGGTCGTATTTAATTGCTGGATCGGGGAGATAGACGTTAGGTACGGGACATACACCTAGAAGAGTTCGAGGGTGGAAAGAAGGAATTGTGTAACTTCGATTGGATATCTTCGCGTTTTATGAATTTGACTACAAGTAACAGTGTCGACGAGTATCGTGACGTATCGCACGTGAGTTGAAAGATTGGCGAATTGTTGAACGCGCGTTAGACAGCGACTCAACGTGCTTCCTCTCTCTTGGTATGTTAATTGCGATGCAATTTCATGGAACGGGCATCCGACACTGGCAAGAAAATAGATACGCGGGTCGATCGCATCGGTGATGAAACGGGGAATCCGAAAAAAAGTGGCACCGACCACGAAGGGGCGGTAAAGAGGATGGGGGGGGGGGTTGGACTCGCTGGAAAAAAAGCCGAAGAAAGAGTTGCAAGATTACCGGTTTCGCGATAAACGGCTCGCTCGATCAAATCGCCATGAAATAACGGGCCGTGCCTAACGAATGGGTTATGTAACGCAGGTGTAATCACCTGCTGCGACTCGCTCCACCTCGCTACGTTCTTGAGAGATGGATCGCTGCCGAACACACCGCCACCAGATTCATACGCACCGTGTACATACCGTTCCGTTAATTGCATGACCGAAGGTCTCTTTCCCCCCCGCGCAACCCTCAGTTGCTCGTCCCTTAATTAACGTTTTAATAATCCCCAGGGAACCCCCTCCTCCCCCTCCCCCCTCCTCCTCCTCCCCCTACGGGACCACGTGGCGCAACGCGAAAAGGTTCGGGGAAACGACCGGTCTTCGGGGCACCGGCGAGGTTCGCCGTCGTTCCGGGGCCCGACGACCATTTCCTCCCGGACAACGAGATTTCGTTTCGCCCCACGGGCCATCGTGGACCCAACGTGGAAACTGGCCGCGATGAATGGCGAGCGGCTGTTAACGGGCGGTCGCGGTGGTTGAAAGGCCACGGAGGATCCGCGTCGAAGGAACAAGGCGGGGTGATAGAAGAAGCCAGGTATCCTGGAAAAGAGCCGAGCGAAAAAAAGGCGGCGAGGGCGGAGTGCGAAGGGAGCAGAGGGCACGGTGTGGGTGTCGAGGGGCGGCGGCGGCGGCGGGGCACGGCAGCGGGGCTAATGAGTCGCAGGATGATTGATTCGCCTATTCGTGCTCTGGCAAAGCCGTGCTTTCACCGGCCTCCCGCACCCCCATTCGTGGATATCCCTCTTTCTCGCTCGTTCCACCCTTCCGTTTCGTGTCTCTGGCCCTCTTGTTCTTCGCCACCTTTATCTTCCGCCGCGCCGCTGGCTTCGTTCCCTATTCACAGGCCGCTGCGACGCAACACAACGTTCAATAAATATCGTGTAAATGCTTTCAGGACGGGAGCCCTTGAACCGATTCAGCCCGATCGGTATCGCGATATCGAAATTAGACGAGTAGCGGATGAAAGCTTTTCAGGTTGGGCCGAACGGTGATGGTAATTGCAAGAGGTGTCTCGGGTTCAATGGAGGATCTATGATCAAAGTCTGGAGTTTCCTTTTTTCCATTTTTTTTCTTCTTCTTTCGCCTTTCTTCTTTCAGGGAGAACGGGGTACTTTAAATGGCTCGCCGGTTTTCGCGCAACTTTGGTTGTTCTGTGGGAAAATTGGAACGTTTTCGGGCCGCGCGGTGAATGTGGGTCAGAGAAAGTATTTGGGGATCGATCATCAAAAGGTCGGGCGAGTAAGGTGGTTCTATTTAGCTTGGCCAGTGTTGAAAGGGAGAGATACGAACTTTTAGGTTTCTCGCGATAAGGGCGGAAGGAATATGCTTACAGTATTTAATAAGGGGGCAAATAGTTCTGTTCAATTCCTGACACTTTGATCTTCCATCGCGTTCGCGTCAATGGCGATACGTATCGGAGAATATTCTCGCGTGCGTGCAGAACATTTTAGTTTCGTTAAATATTTGCGGATCGTTAGTGGTTTGTGGAATGCGAAGGGCGCAAAGGTGTTACAATTATATTATGAAGAATTGGTAGAGGAAATGAAATGCAAGAAATGCAAAAAATTAAAAAGAATCATTTTTTAGTTTCTTACAACTTTCTGCAGATATTGATTACCTTTGCCGGAGCAGGTAACTCTTTTAAGAGGTAACGCAAATGCTGGATTCATTTCTGGACAGAACTGTGAAATTTTTTTAAACTTTCGCTGTGACTCAACAAATACGACACTTTCAACGTCCAGTCGTTAAAGGGCGTCATTCTACTCGATTTCACGCGATCTCCTCATAACGAATCGTGAACGAGGAAGCAGCACTCGCGAATAATGCTTGCCACGAAGCTCAATGAAAGGCTGAGTCACCGACCGCAGATCTAGCTTACTCATTCTTCTTTTATTTATTAGCCGCTTATCTGTCGGGTCACTGGTTTGGATCTTCCCCGCGATTTTCAAATCCACCCCCACCCCCCCCTGGCACGATTACTCGCAAAAATATCCTCTTTTGGATATTCTCCGACGCGAAACGGCCCGGCATCGTGGGAAGATGGTTCAGATTTGGATTATAAGCCGGTGCTACATCGAGCGTAAGTAATGACTACATTTTGTTAATCATGCTGGCTTAATCAACGGTCTATTGTGCACAAAAATTATTGATGAACGAAAAAACTGTTAACACTGTTAGCTATGTTCTGCGAAAAATACCCTTATAATACCATTAAATACAAAATATGAATCGTTGCCTTGCTTCCAATTAAATATTCGTTATATCAACACGTGTTGCAAAAGTAAATTAATTCCCGCACACAATTCTCCGTTCGCAGCTCTTCACTATAATTCTAAACAAGAGCACGAAAACATCTAATCGCTCGACGAGTAGAAACAACGAACCGCGAGCGAAGAATCCGTGGGATTACCTTCGCCAACAGAACACAAATTCTAGTGAATCTCCTCCGACAATTTATTTATCATCACAATTATTATCATCGCTATACCTTTCCGTGCTACGTATTATTCTACCGTCGACCGTCCATCCCTTCGGCCTGCCTATTATCCTGCCCATCCCTGACTTACTTTATCCTAGCCCATCGGTTTTCCCAACGGAGCCGAAGAAATCCGCGAGACACGACACGGCGCACGCCCTTTCTTCCGTCGCCTCCCTTTTCACGCCGCAGGCTTAAAGTGTCGCACGATCAAACGTCACAGCGTTATCGACCTATTGTCCAGCTGTCGCGACGAGATGGATCGCGTTTGCGCGTCGCATAATGGCCCGAAATGTCGGCCAATAAAGGCCTTTTTGTGTCTGGTATGATAGAGCACCGCGATTCCCGGCGGTTCCGCGCGAATTCGTCACGGCCGGAAGTGGCTGGACGTCGAGTTTAATCGATGTCTCCGGTCCCCGTGCAACGGGGAGGGGTATTAATAAACGATACATTCGTTATCGATACACTTCACCGGCAGCCGGCCGGACGAAATTCTCCCGATGAAAATATATTCGTTTCGCAAACACTTCGTGTCTGGCCCTTTGACGGGCGCACAATCGTTTACGTGCACGACGTTCAACGAGATTCTGCACGCGGTCGCTCGAAAAGTCGACGGGAACCCGATCGGGAACCCGATCGGGAACGTGAGGAAATTTGTGCACCGACGGACATCAAAGCGATGATTGACTGGCTTAAAAAGCAAATGGCGACAACCTTCTAGTCGCGCTCGACCGGGGTCGGTGAAACGGGGAAGGAGGAAACGAGCACGGAAAAAAGGAAACGTTGGTTGAATCGCGTGCCACAGAGGTACCTGTCCACTTAGCTGTATTAATGGGTGGTCGATTGCCGACCCGCGACCCGTCCATCCGCGACCGTTCGAGGCTCGTTTTCTACGGGTACGGACAACGCGGCCGTCGGTGTCCAGGACGCATCGATGCGTGAACTCTGCGGGACGGCGCGGAATATTTGGCGAAATTGGAAATTAGCACGTTTCGTACCGAAAAGTTGAGTCGGATTTGTGGGATTAATTTCGCCGCGGACCGGCACCTGTTTTCGGGCGAATTCAGGATAAAAGAAACTGTTCAACATTTCTGCAACGTCGAGCACTTGAGATCGGCAGCGTATTGATATTTTAATTGAGGGCAACCAAGGTTCTGTTTGAACATGGCACGCAAACGTGATTTAAGGATTAAGAGGCATAGTAGAACGTTTAATAGAAATTAATATAAAAACTACCCCAAAGACCCAGCGTTGTCTCGAGCTAACGGAACTGCGTACAATTAACACTGGACAGAAATTATTCCATTTAAAATTCCATTCTGCCGTCCAAATGAGTTTCTCTGATCCCAGTAAATAATTTTCGCCCGACAAACATGTTCCACGGCTCACAATGGGGCGTCGTCGCCCCGACGACCGATTCGCGTCAGCGTGTTCAGCGAACAGCAGGGTTACGATCGCGTCAGAGGGTGGCGGCATCGGTGAAACTCTTTTACTGCGGGGTCGGAACGCTAGGAGGCGGATGCCGGCCGCGGGTCGAGGCAACCGAGACGAAAGCGAGCAATCAAAGGGAATAATTCAAGAGGCGGCCACATTGTTCCCGTGGCAGACGTCCCGCGGGACCGCGACACCGGAGCAATGACGAGTTATGTGACCCGGCCCCGATAATAAACGACGAAACGCCGTCACGGTGTCGCGGCCAGAACGAAACGACGAATGCCCGTGTAATTTCGGCCGTGGAGGTTGCACGTTGCTCCTTTCGTGAAGGTTAGAAGGTCTTGGCCTCATGTATCCCTAAATGGGACTCCTCTTTTCTTGGCCCTTTAGCTTGGAACGCGGTAATGGGAATACGGATAATGGCAAGCGTATTTCGATGAACGGTATTTTTTCGTGCTTGGCTTTTCATTGACTTGTGGTCGATGAAATTTCTGCTGAACCGCGACGGAGTTCGTTTTGGAATAATGGTTTCGTTTTTCTGGCATTCTATATTAGCGAACGGTGTATCAGTTTTAGCAGAATAATTATTGTAAGTATGATACCTGGACGAATGCGTTATGGATAGGAATTCAGTTAGTTTTTATGTTCGATAGGCATTGTCTGCTTTAATTGGCCGATTTGCCTTTCGATTGCCACAGAGTTACGGTGTATAAATACCTGCCATAATCTTCACATAGGACGCGATACATCGAAAGCGTATACGTAACGTGGTCTTACCTGGAAAAGAAAACGAAAAGAAATTATGAAATGCGCAACGAGTCGTCTGTAAAAATTATATTAAAGAGCACGAACGAACGCGTATACAATAAATACGAATTCGGATCGATATTCGAACACATTTTCTATTAAATACAACTGATCCAGACGATAATAATCGATATTCTTATAATAATTAAATAAACTTCGTAAAAAACATACTCCCTCGACGCAACGAAATTTCCCCCCTTTAACACGCCCGGCTAATGCATTACGTAAAGCATTTTCGACTGCGGAGTTCCTTAAACACAAGCCATTGAAAGCATCCCTCCGTCAAACGGAAACGTAACGAGTTATCAGTGAATCGCATCGCGCGGCATTGTCCCTCCTCATTTTCCACCTTCACGCGCCGCGGACCCTCCTTTTCACCTCGGTCACACACGAAGGGAAACGAGAGTGACAAAGTACAAAAGGAAATGTTAGCAAATCCGATGCGATTGACAGATTGGCTGCCCCCAGCCCCCCCGTCGGTCTCACGGAGGACGCGACCAGCGCGTAGCTCGGGTTCACCCTTGTAAGCGCGATATTATATTATAATCCCGACAGTGACTTTTTGTAGAGGCCGCGGGGCAGGGCGCGAGCGAGCGAGCGAGCGAGAGAGGCGAAGCGAGACGAGGCGTCGCGGGGTTGCCGGCAAGGCATCCGGCAATACCAACAGGAAGACAGAGAAAATGAACCCCTGCGACGGGGGTCGAGATAGAGGAAACGAAGGAAGAGAGAATGAGGCGGCGGCCGGGGTATGCTGGGGGCTTGTCTGGAAGATTAGCACCTCGTATAAAAGTGGTGTAGTGGGAATGAAAGTCGAGGGAAAGGTGACGGCGAGGTGGGGGTAGTAGTAGGTGGCGACGTTGCCGAGGGGAGTGGAGGCGGTGGTTGTAGGAGTGCGGCGATAAAGGGTGAACGAGAGAGCGAGAGGAATGGAGGAACGATGGACAAAGAGGTCTGTCCGGAAGGGAGTAGGAGATAGAGCGGGGCACAAGAAGAAGACGAGGAAGGAAATGTTGGGAGGGGGTTGAACGAGCGAAGGCCGTTCCTTCCTTTCCTTATATACACGGGCGCCCCGCTGTGCCGTCCGTATAAGAGGAAAATTAGTTTTCAGAAATTTTTATGAAAGCGCTGAAAAGAAACTGTAAGGTTCCTTTTCTCATTGGAGGCTATTTTTGTTCAGAGACCCATGGGGGATTCAATAGCCTTTATTTTACTCTCGTGTTAATCTCGCGCAAGGCTTACGGGCTCACACACTGTCGCCTGTTCACAAGAGAGAATACGGGGGGTACGCGAGAGCGAGACGAGAACAGCAGTGAGACGTCCGGGAACGAGTCCAGGGAGGAGGCGAAGAACCGTGGATAGAGAGGAGAGGAGGAGAAAGACAGGCCAGGTGGAAGGAACGGGAGTCAACCGTACCCGGGTTGGACCTTTATGAAGCGCGGCTATCAAACGGAAAGCGTATTATATGCTCCCGCGTAATAAAATCTCGGCCCTAATTAGTTTTCAACAATCGGCCGCGGGCACGGCGGTGGCCGCGCTGGCGCGGCGTTAATTTTTCCAATTAAGCGGCGGCCGGCTCCCTGTCTCGCGCTAAATAAGGGTTGCAAACCACCGAGCGAGAGGGAGCGGGACAGAGAAGGAGCGAGCGTGCGAAGGAAAAGGCCTCTTGTTCGGTGAATCGCGGCTCAAATAATGAAACTCCGCTATCAACCTGTCCGGGGCGCGGAGAAGACGCGTTAATGCGAATAAACGTCTGCCGCGAATGCTCGAGCGAAAGACTATTTAAATAACTAGATCTTCCAGGGCGTTCTGCATGGAACGTTGCAAATACGCGTGAACGTTTATCCTCGAGAGTACGCGCGCCTCGCTCCAACCCCCTTTCGGGGGGTGTCGGCCCTTTATGTCGGTCCGGCATTCCCCCGACAAAAGTCGCCACCGGCGTGAATAAACCGGCCGCGGATTCAACGGTAACCTATGGGTTTTTCATGCATGGCAAATTTCAATGCGTCCCTTTATCCATCTTTATCTCGCGGCCTTATTGCGTTCTTATTTTTTTCTTCGTTCGCCACGAAGCTATTATTCGTTGCATTCCTGGACGTCTCGGTTCCCTTTAAACGCGAACGTGTCGAGGCGCGCGACCTTATTCACCGGTCCAGAGACGTTTGATTCATCTGCGACGCCGCGAAGGGAATCGTCGACGTTAACGGGACGACGGGACGACGGGATCGGCGTCGCCGCCAACGGGATAATAATAAAAGCGGAACGGCGAGCGTAAGTCTTCTTGCACCAGGTTCCATTGTTGCTCGAGCACCTCGGCGAGTACTATCCAAATATCTTTAGCGGCGTGGCAGCCGCGTAACGAACCGATAGACGCCTCGTTATGGCCGGGCCATAATTCTTGTCCACAATAAGCCTGTCGAAATGAATTGCCCGCGCGAGTAGCCGTGCACGCGGGCGCACGCGCGAGTCGAGTGGCGCGAACGGGGTATTATTACGCGGTGCTTAAGACGAGAAAGCGGACGAAATAATTCTGGTCGCCTGGATCTTGCTTGGTTCTTCTGTGAAACGGGCATAGGCGATTCTTTCGATTTGTCTATTTGGGCGCTGGTAATGGCCGCGACGCGATAAATCGTGCCCGCATTGGGTGAGCGGACGGCCGGCGGAAAATGTGACGGGGATATTTTTCCGCACGCCGGACGGGTTATTTTACGAGAACAGTTAAGGCGAGGTGTTGTCGGTCGTTAACGGATTTCGTTGACGGTCGATGATGCATGGCAGTTTCAGGCGGCGTTTCCTCGTTTTACCTGTGCGCGAGTTACGGCATCGGCATTTCGTTCGCATTGGGCGTGGTGGCCCGGCTTCCTGAATCTCTGCGTCACGTAACAAAGAATCGCGCTTCTGACCGCGAGCGACGCGATAGACAACTTTCAATCGTTCGCCAATCCTGCGTGAATTTTTTCGTCGGTATTTAATCCGCTGTCGTGTTACTGAACGCGGCGCGTTTCGCCCGATAATTAATCTGCCGTCGTAAAGCCGGGGGTAGAATGGTATTTCTAATTGAAATACATAAAATATATTAAAAACAATTAACCGGTTAATTGCCAGTATATCGTACGTTTTTCGAGAAGCGTTCGCGTGTACGGCACGGCTATTACGGTGGCCGGGCTCGCGATTTATTTAGCGATCGTAAAGCTCGAGTTTTATAATCATCCACCTATAAACCTTTATCTATACCAAACGTGATCAGCACCGAGGCGTACACAATTCCTAATCCCGTGCCGTCAAAGATGCTACCCCTCGTTGCCAACTTGGCCAATCATTTCTATATACACGTGTACATATATGTAATACCACAAGGCGTATATCTCGATCGTAAAACTCCCGACGCACGACCGCCGGCTATTATCTCGATATCGAATAAATTTCGAGCGATTTGACAAGGATAGCTCGGTCCAATCCTTTTAATCCTTCGCGATAAACACGCGCACAGTGGGTCGGTGACCATTCATAATTCAGGGCGAACACGGGGCCGCGGAATCGAAGCGCGGCCAGAACGTATTCGCGTGCGCGTAAAGGCTCCCGGAACAACCTAATACGTCCGCGTTCCACGTCCTCGGCCCGGAATGCGGCTGCAAAGCCGCGTCAATACGCTCGCCTGTGCGAGGAACAGGGTGGCGATGCGAGAGGGTGGCTGAGGAGCGAGCGTAGGAGCGTCAGGAGGAGGGTGGTCCTTGGGCGGCGACGGGGGGGTGGGAGAGGGTAACGGACTTGGGTTCGTGAGCAGACGGGGCGGCGAGCTACGTCGACGACGATGTCGACGTTGTCGTGGATAGACGGGGAAGGAGGTGTTCGGGGCGAGAGATCACTGCGCCGCCAATATTACAGCCGGCTCGAAGATTACCAATATCCTTGAGAGGCGCTCCACAGCCCTGTCATAAAAGACGGAGCTTACGGGGATATTACGTAGCTGGTCCGTTGGCAACGTCGACGTTAGACCGCCTCACTTTTCGCAACTTCATTTCGGAGAACACTAAAAATACAGAGGAAACGAGCGTCGCGAGGTGGTATTAGTACCGTCGCGCGGAGAAAGAGAGGAGGCGGAAGGGTGGTTTCGCCGTGACACGACACGGGAGTCCTGCGAAAGACTGGCTGCAGTTCGTACACGTGGAAACGACAGAGTACAACGTTACGACCCGACGAGCCTCGGGGGTGTTACGCGGTAATGCCGATGACCGGTGCGGTCCGGCTTTCGGCGACGGTTGACGGGAGAGAGGCAATTAGTTCGAGGGATCGACGGGACGCTGATCTTCGGGCAATTTGTCTTAGCGCGGGCACAATGTAGTTTAGGGAAAGAGTGTTTGATGTTTGGACTCCTACGCGACTTGGATTCTGGGCATCCGTATATGTATAGGTAGATATGTATTCATGAGAGGCCCGGCTTGATGGGATAGTTGTGGTTCGTTTGATAGGGGGCATTAGTTCGTCCATGTCCTTCGTAGTATAATAGGCGGCGATAAATGAGCGTTAATAACAGTATTCGCGGCGTTGATACGGGATAATAAATGAAAATGAGAGATGTGAACTGTAATTTTCCCTTCAATTCAATTTTAAAACGAATGCGAAATGAGCATCGCGAGATTTCATTCTGATATGTTAAAACCGTGCGCCGCTGCGGTTATCAAAGTGTGTTATGAATGCGAGGTTTGTGATTAATGGCATTTTTTAATTCAATGAGATTTTAAATATGTAATCTGTTAAAGCTTCTCGTATCGGGACCGACTATATATGCGAAGATAAATGCGCGAGGTGGATTTATCGTAATATTTAATGTATGTATCGCGAGATAAATATATGGATAGTTCAAATTGTACGATAATTTGGTATTTATTGTAAATCGTGTTATTAGTGCATTTAGTATATCAATAGTGCGAGGTAAAGAGGTAAATCAAGTTGCCAAATCAGGACCGGGATCTAAAACTTGCACTTACGAGAGAGCTACTACACTAATCAAACTGTCCATACTAATGAACTCTTTCGCTAACGCTTGGAAGTCGAATGGTTGGCACCCACGCGTATTTCGAATGCTACGTTCAATCACGCACGCGCTCTGCATCCCGCGTACACCTTTTTTCACGTGCGATGACAAAACAGCGGACGCGCATGCAGATTATTACTATAGATCCCTTTTTATTTATGCTCCATACGTGCATGACAGTTAATCAATTTAATCGATACATTTTCTAGGCCATAATAAATAAAGTAATAAGAAACCACACGCGTCAACTTTTCTATACACATCCTGCACAGATGCGTATGCAGACATTGGATATATTTTAACGCACTTCGATGTAATAAAATTGCACAGTCGAAACACCTTCATTTTAAAGTCACCGCGATTGTCACGGAAGCTCACCCGTCAAACGTACCAGTTGCAACTTTCCCAAACCTCGCCAAACGAATCATCCCGTGCAGCTCAATAATCACCGTCAGCGTCATCCGGAATTCGCAAACTCGAATTTTCACCAAACGCTTCGAACAGTTTACACAGATTCCTCCGAGTGTCGGACAGGACGGGAACCAGCTCCAGCTTCGAGGCTGATAGAGCCGGGATTGATAGTTATCTGGCCGTCGAGTGGGCCTGAATCCTTAATAGGAAATCGACAGAGTTATTACGTGGCCGCGGCGGGGTGTTCGGGCTACATAAGGTCGCGCTTACAACGGCCTGGCCATTGTGACGACGCTTTGTACGGCACAAAGCTTTAATCCGCGGGCAGATCTGCTAATGTCAACATCGTCCATGCCTCTCCGCCTGCTACGTATCGGCACTGTCACAAGCGCGAGCGTGTCCCCGATCCACTGGGGACAGCAGCCAGCCCCAATAAGCGTCCCATAATCCACCCCAAGCTGAATAATCGCCATTCTCTCCGTATTGTATCGTTTCCTCGTGAAACCCCCCCGAGCGATTCAGGGGTGAAGATCGGCGTGCACGCGTTTGGGGCATTGTATGCACATGTCCTCTTATTATAAGTATTCATTGCGGTTAGTCTGAGCCGGCGACTTTGGGACGAAACGATACAACAACTTCTGCGGGATGAGTGTGCACCGTGGGGGATGAAGATGATCAAGGCAGATGAGACTGGTCGAGGAGTGCAATTGGTACAGAAGTTATTGGTGTTCGGAAAATCGTGCCTCGGATAGACAATCGGTTGCGAATGGGTCTTGGGACAGATGTTGGAACGCGTCGCTTTGCTAGCGAGGTGTGGACGAATTGGCTCGCTAATTTGTTTCGGAAAACAGGAGCGGGTTGAAAGTTGTTCGGGTATGGCGAACAGCGGAATGGAAGTAATTAGGACGAACGAAGGTCTCTATTGCGGGCGCGTGTTTTCTTTAACTCGTGCAGGGAAAGGTTTGTAAAATAGTTGCAAGTCGTTGCGCGTTAAATACATTTAAATGAAATTAAATAGGCAAAAGGTTTGCTAATGCGTACTCAATCCATATTTAACGCGAACGCGTAATAGCGCAAATAATGGAACAGCGAAGTATGTTGAAAGAAAGATGAAAATATTCACATATGTATTAAACACCACCGTCAAAAAGCGAAGAAATACATTCACGAACATGATAAATAATGAATTCTATCCCGATATAATAATATGTACATTACCAACGCGAAAGAAACATTCGATCTACTCACGCGCATAACAATTACGCCCGAAAGGAATCCTACTCGACGGACAAATCGACAATCGTTTCTCCTCTCCTCCGCGAAAAGTAATCCCTTTCCAATACAATGCCACCTTCGTAACAACGGGTGCAACCCTTTCCCAAAGTTGCCCGTCCAAGATATACACGAAATGCTCTCGACGGACGGTCCATTCGCCGATGGACAACGTCCCCGTCGTCACACGGACGCAAGGCGGCTCTTCCTTCCCCTTTCACGATTGTCCCAACGTCGACGGAAATCCACTCGCGTCCTCATTACAGATTCCACCCGCGTACGGCAAGGTCAAAGTCCCGACTTATTTGCACGACAGAAGCGGCGTTAAACGTAATTTACGCGCCGGTACGAACGCTTTAATCCCACCCCTTGTACAACACGCACGCCTCCGCTTCCAGCCGAGGAAAAAAAGGCGTTCGGGTTGATCGTGGTCGTCGGGAAGAGGCACGACGTCGTCGCGACGCGACAAGCGGATGATCGTTTCGACGGATCGGACGGCCGCGATCGTCGGAATCGTCGCACAATGTAATTACGCGGCTCGTGAGCGACTAGCAGAGGGGGTGGCGCGGCGGGAGGGTTGGAACACGAGGGATTACACGTGGCGTAGCGAGAGCCAGCTTATTTTGACATTCTTATCGGAGAATCAGAGTGCGGTAATCCCCGAGGCGGCGTGTGTAATCTCACCCCCTCTTTCGCCACCGTTTTACCCCTGCACGGCAGCTCCCGTGCCCCCTTTCACCAGCTTCCCTTTTTCGACCTTTCCCTCGACTCTCCGTCACGCTCTGCGCCTCCAGAGCGCACGATCGTCGTTCTCCGTTCCTCCTCGTAGTAGATCAGGTCGCGATTTCGCTCGGACGCATATCGCTTGCCCTTCTCGCGCCACCTACGAGCCGGTAATCTACTATTAATTGCTGCCACAAAGGGAACCCGGGGGACGCGGCCCCGTTGAACGGTTTGTCATCGATGGATTCGTACACGCGCGACGTAATATACACGATGCTTCGAACGGTACTGGAACGGGTTGTATTCGGGCGCAGAAACGACGGAATCGACCGATTTAGTTTCGTGCGATCGACGGCGTGGCTGGCGTCCGAAGTGATTTAGAAAATCGTGGCTCGACGAGAACAAAGTTTCGATCGCATTAATCAAATTTCGCTCGCAAAGTGAAACTCGCGGTCGTTCCAATTATGCGTACGGATCGGAGCGTTCCAGCGTTCCTAGATTTTCGATGCATCGGGGCATACCGCGAGTTATTCGAGATCAGATACGAATGCAAAGATATTAGAAACACCGCACAAGCATTCGGTCATTGAAATCCGCGAAACACGTTATCTGAAATACGTCCAACGTTTCACTTGCCGCGGAGCATTGCGTTCCCCTGTCCTCGAAGTAAACCGTTTCGCGTGCTGTGCCAGCAAGCACCGTATTTTAGAAATACCTTGCACACGTTCGATCGGCGATCTTCCGCTATAAATTCGGCTCGCCGTCTTCATTATCCGATGGCGCATTGCCGTGGCGTGTTTCGCGGCGTTCCCGAGCCGTCAGACGCGCAACGTTGTCGAGTATAAATATCACTGAGCGGCTGTTACACGTTTCCTTGGACAGGGTTGAATTAATAGAACCGAAGGATCGTGTCGAATCGGCGTGATTTGTTGCCCCTAACCCGCGGAACATTGCTAATTGAGCGACAGCGGGAACGGCATTAGAAGCGCGGAAACGTCGATTCTGCTCGCTGGCGCGCGAGCTAACGGGGCCCATCCGGCGTGGCGGTGAGTTTAACGATTCGCGTGTCGTTTCGCTCGATTCTACGATTGCCCGTTGGAACGAATTGACACCGCGGACGGACGTTAAAATCGCGCGTTCGCACTTTGTTCTCGCCAGTCGAACGGTGGGCCGGAATATTCGCTTCGACGGCGATCGAGTTCGTTTGACAGCAGTTTCGTATCGATTAACGAACATTGCTTGAGACACATTTATGAGAGACAGGAGAACCTTTGGGGGCGTTTTGTTCTTTTAGTAACGCATGTGCGTGGTACGAAGAAGAAGTTCGATATGAGGAAGATTCATGTTTCACTTTGCGCGTAAAACAGTTGAAGTATTTCGCGGGGACCATGAAGATTATTTCATGTTACGCGGTGGTTTCGTTTTTGCGAAGTCGCGTTCAAATTTATGAGTAATTGGCTGCTGTAATTGGGAAAATAGATGTAGCGTTAATGAATATTTACTACGTTGTTAAGATAATCAGCGGATTCTTATGGATTCTCTTATACGTATTCAGCTATTAATAAAAGAACTCCATTACCGGTCGCGGTGAATGACAAAATAATGGAATCGTGCGATTATGCGAATCGCTAGCTGCATTCACGATTGATTTGTACGTTATTGGCGGTGGCGCCTCCGTTTACAGGTCTGCCGACGTAATCGGGTAATAGAGCCTTGCACATATCAGAATAGTATGTAGATTTTTACGAGGAAAGATTATTCATGCATAACGATAGAGCTGGACAGAAATTTGCGTTTCATGTACATTTGCATCCAATATATTCGCTCATAATCGAACCGTACAGGAATTTTCTGAACAGTTACTCCATTCAAAAGTGACTCTGCCGCTCAAAGAAAACTTAACGCAGAACGCCGCACTTATTATTACCCTCATTCGTTGGTTCATCAATTAATTTCCTTTCGTCCTATTGCAATTATCGTTGCAATAAGTGATTCGTACAAAATTCGACTTCGTTGCGCTCACGCAAAAGAAATGGCTGGACCTATCTAAAGTTACGAAACGCCGTTCCCATTGTGAGGGACGAAGCTCTGCTCTAATCAAAAGTTCGACGAAAAGAAACGATTTAAGAAAATTCTGACTTCGCTTCTACACCCGCACAGCTACACCCGCACAGCCTGAATCCCATCGTTTTCCCAAAGAAAGCCACGCACGGTCCACCACGCGCGAGGCCACTTTCGAAACGAATTCACAAATCGTGAACGCGCGACAAGAGCACCCATCCATCCCCCTCTGAAACTTTTACAAAAACCTCGTCGCGCCGCTGAATCACGCAACGCGTGCGATTCACCTTACCGCCGACACCACCCATCCTCCCTCTCCCCATTCGCAATTAACCTTCCAGTGAAAGTAGCAATCACCCCTGGCGGCCACCTTAATTGATTAAACTGCAATCATCCAGCGGTGGAAAGGTAGCACGATCGAATATCCCATCGAGGCAGCGATGCTAATCGGCCTTTTCCTACCCGGCCCCGACGTTGCACCGCGATACCGCGTCGTTTCGACGTTTTTCCCCCGCGGCCGCCGGCAAGCTCGGACTTTCATCCAATCGTCCACCGGGGATATCTTCGCTGACGGAAATCATTAGCCGGAGATGCGTGGCCGGCGTTAATAGTCGGCGCTGGCGAGACGTGCGCGCACGTTTCCTCATTGCTGCCTGGTATACCGTTGTTCGATAAGCGCGATGTGGAACGCGTGCGTGCGTAATTGGAAAATTGACGCGGGATCGAAACGCTTAACGGTGTTTACGCGTCGTCCACGAGTGCATCGTGATCGATAACGGTAAAGCGAACGATACGGTTTCGTCGACGAGCGCTAAATGAGCTCCACGGGGGGAAGCGCCGGTTGCATGGGGCCAAGGGGAGGGACCTGGAGATTTGTTAACACGGCCAGCCCCGCGACGGATATTGCTGATGGACACGGGATTTTTTTGGTCCGGCACGGGTGGTCGGCGGACGTTATGAATGGGTTCGATATTATTTATCTGATACGGATATCGAGTGCCTCGTGGCCCGTAAGTTCTTAATCCGAGGTCGGTTAACGAGCGTACCCGTCTCCGTGTTACTTGACTCTTGATTCGCAGAGCGTTGTTGTACATTTTCAGCGCCCGGCCGTCGTGTCGTTTGACTTTTCACGTGGTTCAATTGTATCGAGTTGGTTAAACAAGTTATACGTGTTTGTAAATGTTGTGAACGGCCCATCGATGAAATCAATTGTACATCACTAATACTCGAATCGAAGTGTCGATTAGGTATAAGAATAATTTCGTAGGCGTGTATATATTAACAAGGTATTCCTTTTATTAGTACTGTGCCCTCTCGATCGTACTCTATACAAGAATGCCTTCCTTTGGCAAAAGCGTCGGTCGCGAGAACGTCTACGTCACCATGGTCCTTTTTAACCATTTTAGGGTTCGCCCCGAAAGAAAGTTACGCTAGACAAAGACAGCGTGCATCGGCGAAACGCACATGGCTCGCCTCGGCCGCTCCTGTACCTCGAAAATTCTAACACAATTTTGCGTTCGTTCCCCGGAAGTTCCTCCCCTTTCAATACGTCGCGAAGCTACTGAACAAGTATTTTATTGTTATCGAGTGGCTCAAAAATCGTGGGGAAGATTTGGATCATCGATGGTACGCACAATCGGTAGTAATTTGGCGAGCAAATCAAACGTTGACAACCAACGGGACGTTAACACCGAAGCACGCAACAAATTTGCTGCATTCATCATCGGCAAAAATGTTTTGCCAAATCGATGCACGTACCACTCGTCGACTTAAGGAAGCATGCATGCTCGCGACGGGTAAAGCGGGGTATCGTGGATCGAGCAAATAAAGCGGCCGAGACGCAACGAGGATGATGTATGATCATCGTGGCCTGAGTTATTAACTATGTATACAAATATGCTTTCGTTATTAATGACTTCGGTCGCGGTGTTTTAAGACACGCGGCGCACGATGCGTGAAAACGAGCAGCGATGCGCTCGCCTCGATATAAATCGCACCTTCGATATGGCACACCGTCTCCGGATGAACTCTCGCAGTTTTTCCTCGACACCTGGCATCGATCAAGCCCGGCTTAATTAAAATTTACAAGTCAATGATATCGCACTAGTGACGCTACCTCGCGTGACTATGCACAGGTATATATATATATATACTTTTTTAATTAGATCGAGTAAAATGAGGTGAGATCGTGTCGTGCCGATTTGTTCTCTCATTATTCTTCATCGATAAAGCGTTTGTTCGAGGTGCTGGAACTTTTTCAGTTAATAACGGTTTTGACGCAATCAGCGTGACGTTGCGAACCGAGAATAATATGAATCTAGGGCAGTTGTTAATCCTGCAGTTTACGGGGTAGGGATGGTGTTATTCGAAGTAATAAAGGGGGTTTCCGGATGTGGATGTGACTTTTTAAAGGAGAGATTATGGAGGGTAGAGTTGAGGCAGTTGAAAGTGATGATTTATGGTTTTATATGTGTGCACAGTTGGTCCAAGATTATTTACTGGATATTCCGCGGCGAAAAGTTATAGAAAAACGTTTCAGTTTTCTATTAGATTATCGTTACAAATCGCCAGCGGTGATTACTGATCGGGGAATTAAACTTCCCCGCGAGTAATAAATTGAATTGTAACAAAGGAATAATATTCAAACTGAATTTTGTACGTTTTGCAAACTTAATTTATTACCTGGATAAGACCAAAACTATATTAAGTATTTCATAAACTGTAATTTTACATTATACAGTATAATTATATATAATTTTATAATTATCCATTCTTTTAACATAGTAACATAGTTGATACGGTATGCACAGCAAGTAGACATCCCCACAGAAAAAGAGAATTGCTTTCAAAGCCAGAGATAAAAAGTAACAGTTATTTTAAAAATTTGTACGTGGAAGTAATTCGTGAAAAGTTGAGTTTTATTCCAATAGAAGGGACTTTTCGTTCAACCATAAAGAAATTTTTGAAAAAATGCGACTAAAATATTATCATTTTTAACTTTTCTGGTTATGAATAACGATTATGCATGACTAAATGTTTGTTGCTTATAATCATGATTAATGACCAAAATTGTTCTCGATTATAAATAATTGTTATCGGGCAGCAGAAATCTTTGTTGGTTACGAATAACCATTACGGTTTCGTTTTGGTTACATCAAATATAAAATTTTAGCTTCACGTATTTATTAGTTTCCTAAATATTGATAAAAACACTTTCGGTGCTATACATTGAAAGTTGCGTAGCTGACATATCGTACATATGTTATGTACGAAAACATAACCGTGTTCGTCGCGGTAAGCGTCAGCGTCGAACGTCGAGAAATTTTGTTTGTAAACAACGATTACGAGTATGAACGACACAGACTCCTGTTGTACGGTCTCTGTCTACCCGATTTGTAATGCTGTCACGCTTCGTAAACAATTTTTAATCATGAATGTGCATAATGAAGAAAGCCGAACGAAACGCAGCCTTTGTCGAAGTATGAATTACAATTCATCTTTTCCTTCTGCTACCAGACGTTTGAGACGCACTCTGAGGGCAGGCTAACCAACGAATGTATCAAAAATCAGGATATAGGAACAGTGTTGCGCATCATTAGTACGCACTGACTCGATGCACCGTCTAGTTCGCGCAGAAAAGTACCTAGGAATAAAAACGTTTTTTCGTTATAAAGTAAACAAAATATGTATAACAAAATTAATAAATGTTAAAGTAGACGTCTTAAGAATGCTAATGAGATTAAAAATGTGCCAGAATAAGAAAATGTTTGATTATTCATTGTTGGTCATGTGGACCAATGAGCGAACGTTCTTTTTAAAATTAAGGTGGTGGGGGGGGGCGCCGTTGACGAAGCAGAAGTGTAGTGACAAGTGGCGCTGATGGATGTTCTTCTAACGAGACAACGAAGGTAATGATTTTAATAAGAATTTATCGCAATTCGATCATTTCTAAACATGTCGGATTTCAATTCAGTATTGTCGCGACGGTTTTCTTGTATTCGCGAGCTCAAATGGCAGATATATAATGGTACACGACTGAAAGTGCATCCGGCTTTCCGATTTTTAGAAAGTAGAAACGAGACGCCATTATGTACTTGGTAGCCCTTTGACGTTATTTTCGATCGCAGAGAAAAAAATAGCTTTCTGAAATAATCCTGGCGTGTTATTGGCTGGCAATGGTCGTTTCATGTTCATCGTTCATTGTTTCAGTTGTGCCGCGATGGATCGTTTTCGTGCTAATAGTTCAAAGTGCCATATATGCAGCCATGGATACAGTTCGGATAGAAAAGCCACATGTATTTGCAATCAAATCTCCATCTTGTTCATGCGTCTTCTTGGTGGTCATTGCATGGCGTCTTCGACGGCGAACGGTGAGTCCTTATAATGTACAAGCTATTTAAAATATTCTTACAATATTATCACACGCACAAGGAAACATCGTCACAAAGTGCAATTTCGACACGCGGAATAATTAACTGATATTCGAAATTCAGTAGTATTGAGCATTAACGTTCGGAACAATTTGCTGTCGCGCTTTTCAAACATTTTTATTGATACGTATCATTAATATGAACATTGAGTTAGTGAAATTTTCGAAATATTTATATACCTCGCAATTTCTTTCTCGCAATCGGGATTGCTGGAACAAAAAACGCACGGAATCGTAAAAAAAATTACATTCTCTGCGTTCTCGTTTAATTTTTTATTCGGTATGCGTACCCCCGCCTCTCATTGCAATGTATACAATGCCGGAAACCTTGTGATGTGCACGCGTACCGAACTGAGCATCAACGGAATACATACACGATTTCTATATCGTGTCTTTTATATTTTACAATATACGATAAGATTATTGAAATCGTTAAAATTTCGAAGTCCTCAACGGATTAATTATCCCACTGGATATTCATGGCTCTGTTGCTTTCTTCCCTCACTTGTCGGGGAACAGAGGTAAATAAAGGAGCACGCGCATAGATAAGAGGTAGACTGCGAACTATACGTGGGAAGAGGGTTTCTCTTCGTGTGACATTGTTAGGGCTTGTA
This sequence comes from Nomada fucata, assembly GCA_948146005.1. Lineage (NCBI taxonomy): Eukaryota > Metazoa > Arthropoda > Insecta > Hymenoptera > Apidae > Nomada > Nomada fucata. The sequence goes on along the minus strand of OX411275.1, from coordinate 5,489,939 downwards.
GATAGATTGCTCAAACGATAATTTATTTCCTACGTGGCAGCCTGCCGAATAATTATGCAGTTTCGCGGAAAAAATTAATAATACGTGATCTGTACGTGTTATGTTTTGCTAAGAAACTGAAGAGAGAATGAGAAAAAAAGGGTTAAAAAGAAGGATAAAAGTAGACAAAATTTTCTAATGATTTCGGTTCCCAGTTTCAATAATATTGTTTAACAACTACGCAAGTGATATTAGTAGCATCAAAAGAATTTAGCTAAAAAATAGTAAACTTCGGTTGACCATCGCGAGGTTTAATATTAATCCTCTGTTAATATTGCAAATTCCTCTTACTACAAAGCGGATTTTGCCAAGTCGAAAAGGTCGTTGTCATGCAAAGATTGTAATTTTTTCTTAGAATAAAAAACAAATAATTTCTATCCACCATTACATTCTTCAATGTCTTTTTCAATAAGACGATCTTTTTTCTAGCCCGTTAGGATCGTTTCGTAACTTGTGTACTGAATTTACATGGAAAGGTTCCTACTGTTCACCCCATGTGGGAAATAAGCTTTCATCGGATGGCAAATACTACCCTACTGAAGTTCATTATATTGGGTGCCTATAGTTATTGTTTAAATTAAATTATTTACTTAGTACACGGTTTACACTAAATTAGTTTCCACTAAAAATTAGAGCCATGCATTAATTTCTGTACGATAAAAAAAATTTGCGAATAGGATCTGCTCTTTCACGAGTACAGTGCTTGCTTTTTAAAACGAGATATATATGTGGTACCCAGTCAATCCTATTGTAATTGCGCAAAGCTTTTGAAGCATTACGCTCGCATGTGAAGAAAGGTTTGCGCAAAGGAAACTGACGATTGCACATGGTAATGATAATAATGGCAAGTTCGGGTATTTGCGTGCCAATTGAAATGAAATTGATATGCTAAAACGCGTATTCGAACACAATACATATGTATAGCACGGTGGAAAACAAGCACTATGCTCATGCTTCTGCATGTTTCTATCTTTTCCTGCATGTTTCAATCTCTTTCTGCATGTTTCAATCTTTTCCTGCAGTCCCCTATTGGCAATTATTTTATAATATGGAAATTAATGAACTGTTCATTAGGACGACGGAAGTTTAGGTCAGGCACATATTTTATTAAAAAATATCATGCAAATTACCAATAATCATAGACACCTGAAACATATGTCAGTAAATTTAGTACGACAATATTTACCACTCTGCAAGAACTCATTACACGGAGGGAGAAATTAGTAGGAATCTCTTCTGTTTAGTGGTTTTATTGCATCGTGCGATAGAATGAAACTCTGTTTTTGAGTCGCTCAGTTCTTCGTTTTTATATTCTTACGGTGTTTTATTATTATTTTGTCACAGAACCGGTTGTTCTACAGTTTCAAATGTTGTCCCTTTAAAAGAAAATCTCGATATTCTCAGTCACCAGCAAATTTTGTTGCAGATACTTCTTATTGTACGTCACTTATTATTAGTTCAGTACCGGCTATTGGTACAAGCTAAACATATTTATATTGGTTGCCTATGACTATAAATTTGAATTAAATTATTTAGATAATAGAACTTTTACATTAATTTAGTTTGCATTATAAATTAGAGATAGCATTGATTCTTGTACTACAATTTGCGAACAGGAACTGCTGTTTAACGAGTAAAGTAGTTGCTTCCTAAAGCGAGCTAGACATTTTGTGCCCAGGTTTGCTTCTTACCAGCCATAGCATGCCAATTTTTTTATTTATACGAGGACTTCCACATAATAAATACCTCGTGCAATTGTCAATCCTATTGTAATTGCGCAGAGTTTTCTTTCCATAAACTACGCTCGCACGCGAAGAAAGGTTTGCGCAAGGAAAATTGACGATTGCAGGCGGTAATGATATATCAATTGCAAGTTCTTGTATTTTGGTGTGAATGAAAAAAAATTGACACGCTATAAAGCATACTTGACCACAATACATATGTACAGCCCGCTTGTATACAAGCGCTATGCTCATGATAATCATTGTTTGCAATCCCCCATTGGCAACTATTTTCTAGTATGAGAGTTAATAAATCGTTCATCAGCACGACGAAAGTTTAGAACTATAAATTATTTTAGTACAAAATGTGTAAATTTGTAACAATCATAGACACCCACTATTTATATCAGTTTTAGTGAGAACCTCGGCAAAAGCTTATCAAATAATTCGATTCAAATTAAAAGTAAACTAGCGAGTACCTTTTCCACTTAACGCTTATATTTACTCATGCTATAGAGTCAAATTCCATTTTGAATTAATACAAATCTGCATGACCACAACCTCTCGAATCTCTTCTCTTATTTTACTACTACGTTCTACTGTTTGAAATGTTGTCGCTTTCAAAGGAAATCTCTATATTCGCAGTAATCAGCCCGCTTCCTTACTAATGTTTCTTATTATACGAACCATATTCCGTTAGTTGACACGGCGGGTATGTATATTTTCCATCGTATTGGTCGTTCGTCTTGATGCACGCAGTCATCGTGCAGGTTACCGCGTGTACTATTGAAATCGCATGTACAACGATCGAATGCTATATCACACCTGTTATCCGTTTTTCCTTCAGAATGTCAAAGTATCTTATAAATCGTGTATACGCAGGGTGTCAAGTTACTCGTTTGAAAAATACAAAAAAAAATTAAGACATCAAAAATAGCTATGACTAGAATGGCGCGTAGCACCTTACCAAATGAAGCGCACTGGAAACGGAATCGCCGAAGTAGAAAAAGGTTTTGTTAAATATTTGAATGGTCGTCGAACGCATTGAAAACTGGTGCTCAGACTCGGTACGCTACCAATGTCAGCGATATTATGAACTTTTATATGCATACATTGTCTTTTATTATATATATATATTTCATGCTATAATTCATATATGTATATGTAATATCATACGGACCGTATGAAAAGGTAGGTGACGTACAGGTACTATATTTTTTTTATGCGTATAATTGTATACCCACCTTTCAATGTATAGCACCGAAAGTCTTTTCATCCATATCTCAGACACTAATAGATAGGTAGAAGGTAACATTTTAGATCTGAGGTACACAAAAAAAAATCTTTTTCTTCAGTAGTAATTGTTCGTAACCAAAATGATTTCTGTTACCCAATAACGATTATACGTAATCAAAACGAGTTCTACTAAGATATTGACTGTTATATATAACATTTTACGTTTTGGTTACAACAGTTACGGTGTCTGTTCAATGCTATTTCGAGCAAGTCCACTGACAAAGGGACGTGATCAACTATGTAAGTTCTCGCGACTCACAACCTGTGAACAATTCTACTTCACGGTCTAGCGGGACCCACCGTGACAGATACAGTAAGGTTCAAAACTAAACGGGAAAGCATAGTACCTACATGATTATTATCCATTTAATCAAACCCAGCACCATTAACGTAGCTTAAACTCAATTCCTCAATTTTTCTATACAAAATTAACATTAGCAAGAATCTTTTAGTAAACGCCTAACAGCGAGCCCGGTTACCATTCGTGCATTCAATTCGAACTTCGACTGTACATAACTTTGGTATCCTAATTTCAGACGGCACTCGCGTGACACTGGTACAAAGTGTGCAAAATGTACGGTGTAACCTATGCCTCGCAGAAGGCATTAACGACACAATGTTGCGTGTAAATTTAGAGGGGCAACGATGCGACGCATCGATGTTCGTTATATATGTACATTGCACGCGTGTCCGACACTGGCGTGATGCCGCTGACACAATAAATAAAACGTGAACCCTTTCGTTGAACGCTTGACATCCGGTGCATCGTCGGCGACGCTGCGTGCCAAAAGACGGAAACTTTTTCGAGTCGACGACAAGCACGTGCCTCTAATTATTGTAGCTTGACGATACGCAGTCGGGAACTCGTTCCAGAGATTTTACTACATTATTCCTGGCTTAAAGAAAAACTGATTGAAAGTGGACGCTAGGTAATACGATGACTGGAGATAGGTCAGGGTCTCTGTACCTTGGAGAAGTAAATCTTTCTTTGGTATAGATGTAGGGAGGTCGAAACTATATCTTGGAAAGTGAATTCAATTATCATCCGATGTGTCATACCATGGGAATATTTTATACACGAAGTTTCAGTTAATTTAAACAGCTGTGTTTGTTAAGGGCTGTTTCAGTTAAATTGGAATAACTCATATTTTTCTTGCGTACCACCGTACATTGTAGGGGAAAGTTCAATTCAATGAAAGGCTCGATTTCACGGAACAGCAATATTTTGTAGCAGTTCGTTAGAATTATATGCCATTCATTTTTACAGTACTTACTAAACCTAACACCGTGCCATAAAATATTTATTAAGACGAATGTCGATACTTCTGACATTTGTTTTGCACTCTTCAATGATTTAAATACTATCCAATCCAACTCCAAGTACATATAAATAACACGACTACGAGAAACTACCAAGTATAAACTTTTGGATATACAATTCTCTCTCCGATAATCACCCTCGTGCAGTAACCATAATTTTGGATAATTATAAAAAAAACAATACCGCAAAAGTACGCGACGCAAGAACCGGCGTGCTCACGACCACCATCAACAATAAGCTTTCCCGTTCCCATAAAATTCAATCGCTGATGGTCAAGAGGGTTGAAGCCGGTTCAGCGCGAAATCGCTCGACTGTCTTCCCCGTGATGCGTTCCACTGTTCCTCGCGCGAAATATAAATCGGCGACGTCATAATTTAATGGAACATCGTTGTAGGACCGCATGATGGATGGCTACCGCGAGGCAAGGTAACCAGTTCTAAACGGCGTTCGACACCAACACGCGTCGCCCACTTCTGTACGTGCACGAGTGTATTTCAGACAATAATAATTTAGACACGTGTGGACCATACGTGGTCGACCCGGCAGATAGATAGACGCGACGGGGATTCAACTCTGAAGCTACCGTTCGGTTATGCTGCGGCCTTAATGCTCGACTTACGAACACCGCATAAACGACGGCCAGTTTTCGATCAACACGAGCGATCGCGCACCGAGACAAGCCCTGGTACGCAGAGTCACTTCCGCCTGTTGCTCTGCCACGAATTTCGCCTTCTCGTTTTTCCTTCGCTTTTCCGATCTTTGGGCGCGTGCAGCTGGAATTCGCGATAGAACGCCGAGGAGCGCGGAATTTGTCGCTATTTCGTATCGCATTCCTCGATGAATTCGCATTTGCCATATATATTTGGAGCTGTGATTAGGTTACTGGCTTAGACAGGACGAGCTGATTTATTTTTTATTTTGTATTTGTTTCACAAGCGAGTAGTCGTGGTCGTGTTTGCAAGAAGAAGGAACTAAGGAATTATTAATGTTCGCCTCTATTAATACTCAATTTTTTTATATAACGATTTTTAGTATTACCAAATAACACATATTTAAAACCGTGAAAACGGTCAAGTATGTAATACTTTGCAAATGAAGGTACAGTTAAACTTCTTATTATGGTGCACACACAAAACCTATACTTCATAACAGTAGGCAAGCAGAATAATATGCAATCTCAGCAAACCACCAACCCTCTGCTTCCTCCAGCACCCTATACGTTCAAAAAAAAAACTATCCCTTTCTCCAAAAACAATACACCCCGTTCCAAGGAGTTCGTCAATCTAGCCCTCCCCCGAACCCTTAATTAAGTTCGCAATTAACTCTTAATAATTCGCGTGCGTCTTATCGATCGTTCGGATCACGAGATCCCCACTGTGGCCGTGGCCGGCGAACGATCGGGGAACAGAACGATCAGGAGAAGAAACGGGTATCCGACGAGGAGGAAGAGAGGGTGCAGAACACGCGGGGCAATTCGTTAATGAATCGCGTAAAGAATAACGATTGCATTGAAAGTGAACGGGACGCGGGGGTATTCTTCTTTCGGTCTGCTTTATTGCCGGCCGTTTAATGGAACATCAATTCGTTCGTTGCACGCGCAATATCAAACCGCGTGGATACTTCGTTAAGCCGTTTCTGCGCCGCGTTAGCCACCAGGAGGTGGAGCAATTAATACTCGCTGCATATTGTTACCGAATCTCGTAAATCTCGCGTAACGACCCCATAAATTGTCCGTCCGACTACATAAATAAGACTGATTATTTGCTAGCGAGATTACCGGCCGCGAATCGAGCCGTCGAACTCCTTCGCCCCTCCCGTCCTGTCCAACAGCAACAAAAGTAAATCATCGACGAGCGGGATAAATCGCCGCGGTATTAAAATGCACGGCAATTTGGTAGCGCGGGGAAAACAACCCTGTTTGCTTTGAACTGGAAATTACGGAACGGATACGCACGCGCACGTTTCGAGAAGCGATTGACCTGGACAGTACCGTGCCGGATTATTCAATTGATGTTCCGGATTGATTAAATGAATATCGATTTGGAAAGGGAAATAGAAGCCGCTTCTAATCGCTTGGTATAAAAGCACGGATTACTTATTTCTAATTAGAAAGAACGGCCGCGGAAAGCTATTACACTCCGGTCTTTTCGTCACAACGCTAAACAATCAGCGTGATATCGTTTCTGCGTACGGTGTCGCATAAAAATCAACGAACAACTTACGAAAGTCGCGTTTCGCACATAAAACCAGAATCGTTTAATCGAAATGTCCGGGGGGGGGGGGGAGGCAATCCAGTTCTCAATCGTTGGCAAGATACTTATCCATCCATCGAGTCTGTTTTGCGCAAACAATATGAAACGCTTATCGTCCGCACGCGGCCGTAAAACAACCGGCCATCGCACAATCGATTCGCCGTTTCGGTCCCTCGCGAGCAGGCCGTCGCGCTTTCTCGACAGGTCGGTCCACGGTTTCCCCTAGGAGCAGCACGCTTGCCGATTAGATAGATGGCGAGCGGAGCCACCATTCCGTGGGCCGTGGTCAGGATCAGTGACTCCTGAACGAGTAGGCAGTATCAGCGGCGAGCCTCCTTGGGCATCCGCGGAAGAAGAATCAGTAGCAGCGGCCAGAAGGCAGAAGGCAGTCAGGCGGTCGGGCAGTCAGGCAGGCAGTCAGGCAGCCAGGCAGGCAGGCAGGCAGGCAGGCAGCCGGCTCGGTAACAGGGGGTGAAACGGCGAGCGGATAGATAGCGATGGAACGACGGAGGAGGAAAAGAGGTGTGGGACGGCGGGAAGGAGAGGCAGCGAATAAATACTCGGAGATGTAATCGCCGAAGGAAACAAGCAGCGGGATTGTTCGAAGGGAATAATTGAAAGCGCCGCTTGAGCTTCTCATTCCCATTCCCGGTGGCTGGCTGGTGCCGCCGCTATTGCTGCTACCGCTGCTTCTGCCGCTCGCGGATGCCAACGGATGCCGGCGGTAGCCGCTCTCATCCGGCTGTAGCTTCTCTCTATATAGCCTGCGAGAGGTCTCCGATCGGAACGTCCGCCGCGTACGACAGTGGCGGCGCTGGGATCACCGAACGGAAGCCGATCTCTACCTACCCTCGGGCGGTTGGCGTTGACTCGATCCGATCGAGCTACCGTGATCGCGGGGCTGCTAATGTATGCGCGATGCCGCCGCGGACCGCTTTTGCTCATTAACGCCCGGGCCAGGAGAGGAAGAAAGAGAGAGAGAGAGAGAGAGAGAGAGAGAGAGAGAGAGAGAGAGAGAGAGAGAGTGAGCGAAAGAGAGGAGGGTACGCAGTGTGTGGCGTTGCGCGGATACATATACGTTTGGTGGAGAACGATTGCGGGCGAGTCGGTGTGAGTTCTCTATGGATGCTTCGAGGGACTGGTTCCCCTGGTGGCTGATCCTGTCGCGAATGGGGACCTACGATATAGACCTCATGGCTTGGGCTGAAGGCTGAGGCAAGGCTGAGGTTGGATCGGCGCGCTTTAAGTGGAGGGATAAAATGGTCGGCTGAGGGACAGCGATGTCTGATAATGCGGGAGTGGAGGATGGGCTTTGGGGATCGACTGGGACGACGGAGGTTGGAGGTTGGGGGTGGACGGGGTTTTTTTTTTTGGTGGAACGAATCGACAGGGGTGTATCTTTTGGAACGGTTGGTTTATTAATATTGTTCGAGGGAGTGGGCGTTTTAGGTTGATTTGGGTGTAACGGTTGCTTTATTTGCTGGATTTAATGCGGAAATGTTCTCCGCGTCGATCGGTTATGATTAAAGATGTTTCAACAGCACTGATTGCATCAGTTTTGTAATGATTTTAGGTTAGGAGATAGTTTCATGATCGCCGTTTGATCATTATTTTGCTGGAAAATGTTCGTTAATGTGGGGAAATCGCTGTGAAAATATGTGGAGGAGGGATCTAATTATTAGTGACATTTCTGTTATTCGCTATGAAAATAGGTTAACAATCAAGGCTACACGACAGTGTCGTTTCGATGAATGATTATACACTGCACCATTGTCTTCTGTTTTGCTTGGTCATTTTTTGCCCGATAGACCTCAAGGATCGTGTCAACTTAATGAGTTATTATCGTGAAAAAACAGTTAACGTCTGTCCATCTGCGATATGTATAATGCTCGTGTAATACCTGTTTATTGTAGCGTTCTTTCTCTCGACGATTCATACAAGAAAATTATCAAGACGATCGCGGACGCTTTACATAGAAATCCATTTAAATTTTAGGCGACATCATCAGAATTTTCGGCTTCGCGGTAGACTTCAATGAGATTAGAATGAAGCCGATGAATCGCGGTGCCGTAACAAATTAGAGGATTTTCTAGAAAGCAGATGGTTTGTGTAAAAAATGAATCTAAATGAAAACGTCTAAGATCGAAGTTGCAAATTTAATTAAACAGTGCAATCCATATAGAGTTAGAAGGGTTGGCCATAGTATCTTGGCGGATATCTAAATTGATCGTGAACCTTTCAACTTTGTTCCACGATGAACACGACTGAATGAATAATGTAGCTACTTGCACCAGAACCAATAACGTTATGCAAAGAATTGTTTCCATTGAATACATTTGCTGAAAAAAGAGCCATGAATATTCGTACACCGTGAGACAAGTACACTCGAAGACGATATGCATATAGGAACTAGGCACACTTAAGCATGCGCGCCTCCTATTGTATGCATAAAATAAAGCTAATCCAGTCGGGGAAAATTTAAATAGCCGCGTTATTACTTGAAAATGCATAAATCGCCACGGGGCAATTCTCTATGAAAACATAAATCCGATTCGATTGCATCGAACAGTTTAATTCCCTGCGCACTTCTTACCGATCATCCCACTTAATTATTCCGTAACTTTCGTTCTTCCCGTCAATTATATACTTTTCCAGCACCAGTCCCACGTCTAAGGAACATCTCTTATGCAATCGTCCATCGTTATAAATTCACGATCCCCGGCGTCCGCGTCCATTACGTAAATCTATCCAACCGAACGATTTCTTTTTCTCATCAATATTACACCAACCCCGAAATTCCCGGAAAATAACGAAATGAAAAAAAAAAAAGTAGGGAGCCTCTCTAACGGCGTTCTCGATAGGTGCACTATCCAAACAGGACACAATCAAAGGTAACACCGACTTGCTGCCTCTCAATAGTCATATTTCATCCGTTTATCCGGTCGAGCTCAACCCCAGCTAAACAGACGATCCACCACCCCCCTTTGGTATCCATTCCCATTCGAGTTTCGGGGGCAGGCTTCAATAATACAGACGCTGGGAAATTGTGATCGAAGGATACTATTGGAAAGCGATACCTTAGCCAGCCTGCTGAATAAGTAATGGAACAATATTTTTAAAACGCCTATAATTCGTGGCCGAGTCTCGCCTCCGCCCTATAGCGGGCCTGTATTTATCGGCCCGTGGAGTATAAACGCGGCCAAGAAAGAAGAGCGATCATTTATGGCGGCGGGGAGCGGTGCCACGTTTTTCTGTCGATTTTTACTCTACAATCGAACCGCTGGCTCTTGATGCAGGATTATTGCAGCCATTTATCCGGCCTGTCTAATGTTTTAATAACGATGCCGGGCACACGTGCGCGCTCCCTTCTGGATTAAAGTTTTCTTTTTTCTCGCCTTGTTTCTTTTGCGTGCGAGACATTTTTATGGCTTTGAAGCGGGCACACAAGTTGCGGCTTGCTGAGAAATTGTGATACGTTCGGATTTTTGGAGAGCACGAAGTGCAGAAATATGTTGAATGGCGAATGGAAATATATTTGTGGGTATTTCGGTGTTTGTCAGGTACATATTTTGGGATGTTTAATTAATTAAAGCAGCGATTGCTACGCTTTTCCGGCTGTTTATATACGTTTGTAATAAGGCTTGTTTTATTTCAATTGAATAATTGAGCCGTGGCGGTTTATTTGTTTGCACATTTGACAGGTTTGTGAAATTTATCGAACGCTGTTGTTCGTTCGTAATAAAATATTTACGTGTAAAGCTAACGTATCGGACTAGTCGAATTAATTTCGTTCAGGATCAGGATTAAATTTTGTTATTGGCCATAAATCTGATAAAGAATCGGCAATTTTAATATCGTCTCTACGATTTAAGACGCATAAGCAATGAATAGATTTTGCGCTTTAGCAATGAAACCTATTTAACGAATTCCTGGGAATGAGTATTATTTTTGAAAGCATACTTTCTAGAATGCATCGAATGCCGAGCTACAGACAACTATGCTTGATGCATCACGTTGTCAATGCTATATTGCAACTAGAAGCGAAGATCAATTAGCATCCGACTATTACATTGCAAGTAATATTTGCTACAGTATGTTACATTAGAATAAAAATGTATAGTCAACCTCTAAAGTAATCAATCACTTTTACGTGAAAGGTACTATCGTACGTCATACGCTGCGCTATAAAGGCGAACGAAGCACCGTGCTTGTTTTACTCATTAAATTCTTGTCGTCTTACAAATTGTCTTCGAACAGCAAGAAGTGCAACATTTTTTATTCCATCTCTAAAAAGTAAAAATGTTCGGTAATGCGAATATCTTGAAAAGTTATTTAAATTGTACGAAAGCTCCTATATTTATAATCAGCGAACAAACTTGCAACTAACTCCTCAGAAATTATATAAATCAGTCACATTATTGCCCTATCGATCCAATCTTGAACATCAATTTCGCGAAAAGACGGAATTTCGTAGTTTCTCGCGCAAAAACGAAATTTCTCACGGTGCCGCGAGCCGCACGACTCTCTGCACCGTGAAATCGCCAGGTAATATCATAGTTCGTGCCTAACACATGGTTTATAGCTCTCGTAGTCCGAGTCCTTTCTTCCGCGATCACGGCTCGGATCTCATCATCAGCGCCGAATAGACACGTCTGCGCCACGAGAAGAGATTTTCCCCGCGTGGAAACGGCCAAGTGTGATTTTCCTAGCGTGGCCCCGGCAGGAAAGTGCAACTTTCTATGATTCGTTCGCGGATCTGCGCGTACCAGAAAACAAGCGGGGACGTTCGCGATTGTAAAAATCGAGACGTCGACGGGCCGAGACCGCGTACAGGCGGCGGAGAAATCACCGGAAACCGATTCAATAATTCCGTGTGCGAATGCGTTCGGCTGGTTCGCCCGTGAAAAAAGTATGCATTATCTGTAGATATGCAAACGAGCTGGTGCTCGTGGCATCGTGTACGATGAAAGCGTGCGACTCGCCGACCGTACGGCGGGGTCCGCTGTATGTTTATTCGCGTCCTTCGACATTCCGGAACGCTCGTTACTTGTGTGCTTCGCGTTAGCTATTCGGGTTGCGATTTCGTACGGAGACGACGTCTTCATCGAGGGGCATTGATTTATAAGCGGCAGGTACTTTAAGGTGTTGTACAACGTCGGAAAGGGGGGAGGTCGATGAAGATTCGAGACTTGAGCTTGATGTTTTATAGTTTAATAAATTATATATTGTTCTAGCGTGGCTAGAGCTTAGTGTAAATTTCTGAGGCGTTCATTGTTGCAGATATTTGGAAGAACAAATGTTCGACACTTATTGTTGCGCTTATTGTTGACGGTTTAAATTTTATTTTTTAAGAATCTTTTACTGTTCACGTGATATGACTCGTTTTACATTTTTCTGGTATCTATTCATTCGAGCATGCTCAATGATAATAGTCACGGGGAATCATTAACGAGAATAATATTGGGTCGATGAACCACTAGGCGGATGTCCCACGGAAGCAGCAACAGTATTAATAATGCATGCCGCGAATAAAAATGAATAAAGAAAAGGCGTATTTATACGAACAAAATTGGTTTTCTCGATCTTCGATTTATTAACTGTCCGCCTGGGACACCTGCTCCACGCTGGTTTCGACAGGTATAAATTATGGTACATTAACGCAGAATCGTCAACTATTACCATCAATTCTTCCCAAACCTATAACAGGTAAAAGAGATAAAAGGCGATATGAACCATTTTTTTTTTACACAGAAAGTACCGTTTATTAAACGCGCACAGTACATCGGTTTCTTTTTATTTGAAAACGTTGGAATATTTTTCTCCGCTCAACCGACGGTCGCTGGAACCGGGTCCCTATAAAAATTCGAACTCAACCTTTCCAGATAATAATCGATTCGTTCGCGTCGACCAACCCCGTACATTCAACGCGATCGCAGCCGAACACAAAAGGGTTGAACCGACCGAAGCGCATGAAAATTAACTCGGACGATCTCGAACACCTTCCCCGCCATCGCAAATCAGTCCAACACCACGGCATCGGAGCGGCCGTCAACTCAATCCCGCTTCACCGTACCACTGTTCACGAACTTCGGCCCATAAAATATCGTTGACGCCGCTCGAACAACGGATACACCTTCCCATAGTGTGCCGCGGCTCACCCCATTGAAGGTATGCCAGCTAGGCGTGTGGGAACGTGCCCCCGCGACAAGTCGACGCATCTCTCGTTAAAACCGTTCGCCGTGCGGTCCGTTTTACGATTTCGATCGACTATAAAACTTATCTGGCTTTCTATTCTATTGGTATGTATAAAAGCGGATGGACCGACTACTTTCTCGTGCCCGCATTGGATTGTCGTGAAAGCAGGACGCACTTCTTCTTGCGTACACGTACACGCATACACGCCGGTCGTCGTTCTGTCGGTGTTTATTGTGCTTACCGTTGTATTTTCTTAGGCCGGACGGGAACAGTGCGCCGCCGGGCCCTTGCGTCCATTGGCGAACGCGTGTGCGTGATCACCACGTTACGACAACGGGGGCAAAAAGTAGCCCGAGGGATAAGGGGAAAAAGAACAGAGCAATTTATTGCACACGATAGCGGACTCCCGGTAGTATCTCTTTCCGTATAATGCTGCCAACTCGTCGGCACTCGATTCGTCTTTCTTTATCCACTGGGATCGTGCGCGTATGCGAGCTCGGAGAACGACGAGGCGCTCCCGGTCGACGGGATCCCGACGAACAGCCGGAAACGAGAGACGGCAACGGGACAAGAAATTCGGGGACCGCTTCGCGTTTTGGGTCCTCCGTCTTGGACATTTCGTTTAGACGCTGTGTTCGCACGGTCCCGATTGGACGGCAGTGCTTTTATGATCTTTCGATTGTTCGCGATGCCCGGGTTCGATGAGAATATTTCTGGTTTTATTAACGGGATAACTATTTTGAAAGTCTGGCACTGTGGGTGGTTAACAGTTTGCAAGGAGTGCGTGCAGCCCTGTCGATTTTTCGTTCCTTCCAAGTGGTCGGTCGATTGACATTGTTTGCGGCGAACAAAGTTCTAATAGGACTGCGCGAAATAAATTGATATCACTTAACTATGTTAAATGTCGCATGGCGGTGATGGTAAGTAATATTAAATATCGCAATGGACGTGGTAGTGACGAATGTTAAATGCTGCATAGATTATCCTGGGACTTCGAGGTGTCTAAATTTAATATTCCTACTAAACTGCATAAATTGAACACTATTTTTATCACGCGTACTGATTATGCACGGCAGAGACATGCGAACCTGTTGGCCGAATATTTCTAGAGTCCATAAAAAAAATGTCCTAATAATATACACCGACTGTTGTGACATTTCTCTCCAATACACTACCATATTACATACCCAGTCGTACCTGGCTCCTATCAGAGCATAATTGCTGACAGAATAACTGACATAATAAATTCATTCTTCAACCACCTTAATCCATACGAAGGACCGTTCCTGGGTTGTTGGCCGCCCAGGTGCGAAAACAATACCGCCACCCATATCGATTTAATATTAGCCAGAATTTTGCATATACTAAACAGGTACATGGGCACCTTTTGCACCCCCGTCAGGAACGGCTCTGCCCATACGTCAGCAATCGGGTACCCGGGTACACACTTCTCCATTTCCTTTAATAATTTTTCTATGCTCTTGATAAAATATCGCGAAAATGCTCCACATCTCCATTCTTTAGCCTATTTTACGCCAACTCGATATTTCCCAAACAAAATGCAAAATGTTTTAAATACCTAAGCTTCAAACTTATCGATCATACATTTCTAATCTATCTCGAACAATTCCAACCACTTCTATCAACGAATTATCCTGCTATTTGCATTGAACATTTACTCCAAATGCGTCCCGTCTCGATTTTTCGAACTCGTTACACATCCAACCACGAACGGCCCTCCTCCCGATTGTGTATCGCCCTACGAGCCAAAAGTTCGTGCCGGGGAACGTGACTGCCCACCTCCGCGTAATCGACTCATCGGTCCCGGCCCCGTGTTTGGACACGAAGTCAGCCTCGAGTACATCAACGTCTCCGTGCATCCGCTATATTGATTGCGAGAACAGAAGATACCTGGCACGGGAGCACGTGCGCGCGCGCGCGCGCTCGCGCCGGTGCGATGGAGGTAGGCAGCAGGAGGCGCGGATTCCGCTGTACCATGCAAGCGGAAGCCTACATCGTGATTATCATCATATCTCCGCTAGACATCAAAGACTTATCTTTCTCCCTGTTCGCCTCTCTTTCTCTCCTTCTTCCCTTGGCGCGGCCTTTAGCGAATCGTGTATCCCTCTCCCTTGTCTTTTAGCGGCTATCCGCGTCTCCCTTCCGTTGAACCAGCGCCTCCTCCCTCGCTCGCCTCGTCTTGCTCCTCTGACTTCAACGAGCTCCCGTTCCGCGCGCGGCTTTGGGCTTCCGAGAAATGACCATTTGTAAATTACTCCGCGCGGCCTTTCTTTGACCACGGTGGCCGCGGTGACGATGGAAAACGCCGCCGGAAGCCGCGGGCTTGGAAAATGCTCTGCTGTATCCGAAATCGTGCGATCCGAGCGGAAAGAAGATGGCTCGTTGCAAGAGAAATACGTGTACGTGCGAGGGGCTATACCGTGGATGGGGAAAATAAGATTGCGTTTCGAGGGAACGTTTGATTTAAACGAGCCGAGAAAACGCGCCGCTGTTGGTTCATGTTACCGCGGGTTGAATAATGATACGACGTCGGCGGAAACTGGGACGTTTTTAATCGTGCGGGGATTAGGAGGATCGATATATTTGTCGAAATTATGGAGCTCGTGCCGCGGTTATTTATAAACGCGAACGGATATGGCGCTGCCTGTTCGGCGTACTTCGTCGAATATTGAAAACCTCTTCCCTCGTTTCCGAGGAATGAGGAAACTCCGTTCTATATTGATCTCCAGTAAGCAGTATATCAATAGTTCGCAGCGTTTCCTAGACAATTTTCTAATCCTGGACATACGAAACAGTACAGGCGCCGCGATTCACTGTGCACACGACCAATGCTCATCAACTTCGAGCCGTCGCCACAGGAACTCGAGACTCATCGAATAGACAACGATTCCACTCGGAGTTTCTCGCGCCCCGGCGAATCGCAGACGAGAGACCATTGTATCGACTCGGCGTTCCCGCGTCCATCGCGGCGTATTCTTAGCCGCTCGGTCCAAAGAATAACATTACAACGGGCGTACGCAGCGAGGGAGGAAAGGAAGGAGGAAAGGAAAGAGGTGAGCAGAGGGACGAATGGAAAGAAAGAAAAGGGAGATCCGTAGGAGACAAACACATGTTGCACACACGGTCGTCGTTGGGGAAGCTGCTCGCTTCTTTCGTTCTACAATCTCTGCCGCCCTATCCCTGTTCCTCCCCTTATATACACCTCACCCCCCGTCCCCGTGTTTCACGTTCCTTGTCGCTCGGGGCACATGTTTCTCTCTTTGCGACTCGTAACGTAAGACTAACAACACAATGGAGGCAACAGCTGCATGATAGATGGTCCCGACCGGCCGATTCCATCCAGCGTCCGCTCTTTCTTCGAACGGAGCCGACTTCTTTTGCTCCTGCGGACCGGTCGTTATCGTCGCGTTTATTCGCGGAAGCAACGAGCAGAGGGGGGGCCCGTGGAATGGAATTTTCAGCGAGCGATCGCCGTTCCAACGACGGTACGTTTGTTCAGGGGTGAAAAACGGGGCAGCACGCGTGGAGAGACCGTTCGATGCCCGTCGGTTTTCTTTTGCCGTTTTGGTTCGAGTTGTCCGTGGGTTGTGTGCACGCGGAATTGTATTGGGGTGGTTCAGTGTATATGGAGGCGGTTAGGTAATTGTGGATAGTGCCGGGGCGTAATTTGGGTAATTCGAATTTTGGTTGTATAGCTGGGTTTCCGTGTCCGGGTGAATTGTAACGTGCGTACGTAGGGTACGGATGGATTTATTGTTTTCACGTGCACAGCAGACGAATAGGTACAGCCATTTCGATCACCACGCATCGATCTACCGAGATCGACCCTCTGTCTATCATCGAAATAGAACCTTTATTAAAACGTCGACAGAATTGTTACCGACGCGAACAAAATCTGCAAATGAAAATCTGTCTCGCATTAACGCACGATTTAACTAATTCAGAATCAATCTCGTCGTACGCCAAACGTTTCGTGCAATCCATAACGTAACGACAACATTGTCAACCGAATTACTTCAAGCATATACCCACAAAATTCGCGTCCCCCTCTTCCCGTATTCTCTTCCTCGATAAACCCAGTAACTCTCGCCAATCTGCGAAATCCACCTAACCGTCCAGTCTTTCCTCACACAGAAAATCCTTGCCGAAATCTATTTCACGCCAATTCGACGATAGAACAATGCCTCTTCCGCTCTCTATATTCACCGCATTCCGTCCACAACGAATTCCCCCGGTGTCATTAGGGCCGGCAAACAACTCGAACCCTTAATCGAGCGGAGTGATCGAGCGGAAAGGCGAACGGAAAGGCGAAGAAGCAGCCAAGGCCGCGACGACGCCAAACGAGCTGACGGCCCCGCTGCCCATTGTCATCCATTTGTTCGTACAAATCCCTGGCTATAATCATTTAATGCTCACATTCATCGCGGCCACGACGACGGCATTGTGCTACCGGCGGTGCATTAGTCTCTTGCACGCATGCGCGCTCGCGTTCGCCGGTCAAGGAGCTTAAGGCATTAGGGTGAGCTTCGTGCGAACGTCGCGATACCCTCCCCCTCGCGCCCCCAAACCTCACCGTTCTATTCTCTCAAGTTATATACCATTCTGTCCGTGAAACGTCGACGCATCACGATACGGAGAGCCGCCTTTCGAATTCAGAGCGGCTCGAAATCCTCTCGCGGCCAATTAATCTCCGCCGCCAGGAAACTCCTCGCGCCCATTGTCGCGTCTCTCGCTCCTCTCGGACGCGTGGGCGAGCGGAGAGCCTGAAAAATGACCGTTCGGAGCGTATTCTGATTTCTAGACGCGGTTCTCTAAATAGGTTGTTAGAAAAGTTTC
Source organism: Nomada fucata (assembly GCA_948146005.1). Classification (NCBI taxonomy): domain Eukaryota; kingdom Metazoa; phylum Arthropoda; class Insecta; order Hymenoptera; family Apidae; genus Nomada; species Nomada fucata. The sequence goes on along the minus strand of OX411275.1, from coordinate 5,472,258 downwards.
GCTCGCCGGACGGCCTCCGTTGGCGAATATCTCGAACGACTCCTAGGCAGATACGTTCCTCGCGAGAGGTGACGAGGGTACAATGGTCGCGGATCTTTTTGTGTCAGCAGGCAGTTTAATGATGCCGCGCTTGTGCGCGTGCGTGTGGAATAGAACCGGACACGGATAGCTGTGGATGTTTTATGCCCCGGGCATGTCGAACGCGCGATGTGTGCGCCTGTTTGTGGCGTACTGGGAGAGCGATAATGTCTATGGTGCTTCTCGGCGACTGGTTAATAGCAGGGTTGTTCGAGGGGTGGCGAAGTGATGGCGTTGCAGCGGCGAATGCACTCGTTTCGATGAACCGGAAGTGGCTAGCCGGACGAAGGTGGAGGGAAAAGTTTCGTTAAAGGATCGAGTTGAAGCTTGTCTCTGGACATTTCGAAAACGTATTCGGGATAAGGTTTTTTTTACTGTTCTCTCAGAATTGGGTCGATCCACGTGGGCGTGACTACGTATCAGGAAATAAGGTTTCGGTACCAAGAAAGATTCTACAGGGGTTTGAAGGTGCGTCAATCGAAAGAGGGGTACCGTCGTAAACGTAGGATTTATGTCAAACCCGTTTCAACAAACAGGTTGTCTCGAATTCAAATTACTGTAGCAGCGATGATCAAGGGAGGTTCTTCCTTCGAAACAATTGAACGATATTGGGAGTTACAAAAAAGCATCTCTGTTGCTATTATTTTATAATAAATATGTTTCAGGCCAAAGAAAAATTAACAACCAGCACAACGCTGTATCACCTACACGCGTTAAATCGAATTTACACTACACGAACTTTCCCTCGAATTTATATAAATTGCTCGAGCATATATGAAAAATTCTCAGATATTCTTTAACGAGTAAAACTCGTATCATCATAGTATTCTATCGCTGTACAGGACAGACCAAAACGGCCCCAAACACTTTCCAATTTTCGTTCGGTTAGCATGTTTCATCGAGGCCTCTTGATTTGTCTTCGTCAAACGGGGTGTACCAAAAATCATACGGTCCTCCTGCAAAAGGTAAGGCGGTCTGGGCGATTTGCAAACAGGACTCGGTGCGTATCAAGTGGAATAACTCAAAGGGCGCTGAGGAAACAGGGACGGACGGCGGAGAAGAGAGAAACCGGTGAAAGGGAGGGACAGCCATGCAAGCGGAAAGGGAGATTTTGTTCTCAGGGGAGTAGTCAAAGTAACGCCACCCTTGTCACGACGATCCTGGGGCATCAAACAAACTGATGCTCTCCGACGTGGCCCGCGACGTATTATACTGTATGGAGCATCGTCGATTGCGATCTTAGATAAGGAAAAACAAAGAGGAGACGTTCGATTGATCTTGGATACAGGGTGTCTAGGTGGAGGCTGTTCCTATTAATCCTTGGCATTCAGGTTCGTATTGCGACCGCGTGATTGAAGTGTATTTTAGGCGATGGCGAATACATTAGCGATCCATGGAACTTATTTACAAGTACGCAGACTTGTCGGGATACGGTTAATTATGAGAAAATAGATCGAATATGTAGGACGTGACGACACTGACGTGACGAGCCTTGTATAACACATAATGCTTTTCTTGTTAGGCGGAAGTACTGCAATAAAACGAGACGTGCTTTTATAGTCGTCCATTCCATTCTCAAACGAACTCGTCAGAATTGCAAACATTTATCCAGTCAACAAATTCTATTTAAATCGAAACCAAACTCAAATAGAACGAAAACATTTACGCTTCACAGGGTTGTCACCTCAAAATAAAAACTGAAAAGACCATTAAGACAATCGGATAAAAAGCTCCGCTCGCACTTGTCAACCGGAGGACCATGAAATTCCCCAATTTAATCGCCATACCCTCAAACGGTTCGTCGCGATCTAAACCACAACGGACAGATTAAAACGACGCGAGCCAAGGACGCATTAAAGACCTCATTAAGACCCGATACCCAGTCAGATTAACTCGCACCCCGATCGCAGCCACCCAGTTACACAAACTCAGGCGCCGAGCACATAATCACGAGGGGTAGCCAGCCCAGTGCTGCCTTATATCATCCCTCCCGCCCCTTTCAATTAAACCACATTCGCGCTCGCACAAAACGAGCGGCGGGTTAACGCGTCAGGTGAATTCGTATGGCTGGTTATCGCCGTCGAGGCGGTGAAGTTCCCTGTATTTCGAGATTCTTAATTCCTCAAAGACGCGAGCGAAACGAACGGTGAAATCTTTGCTGCTGGCCGGTATGCCGAGTTTAATTGGATACGCGTCATTAATCGATGGATCGAGACGAATTGAGGATTATCGCGTGAATGGGGGCGAAGGAGGGGTCGTAGTTTTGGATGGGTGGATTTGTGGGAGGTACTGGCTGAAGGGGACGAAAGAAGCCACCGTGGCGATAATAGTTCGGTATTTATTTATTGCAATGGAATTATCGCGATAGCTGTATTCTGTATAAAAGTTAACGCAATATTAACTTATACTTACGCTTCAAAATTGCTACCATATTCGCCTTTTTTTTTGGATTCGTCTGTTGCAATTTAGTGCTGTTCGTTTTACATGCCGCGCATGAAAATGGCTGGGTCTTTTTGGTAAGTCAGCGTTGAAATTTAAAAAAATGAAGTTCGTGCATGTTAAACATTTTCGTTCCAGTAAGTATTATTAATTCGTCCTTTTGATTTGTTATCTTAGGTATCGTTTAAATTTGATATTTAGTTTTTAATTGTACGGCCCTTCCTTCGATCATTGCTTTGCAGGAAATATCTTATATCGAGACAAACAGACATATTTTGTACAAACATCGAATTGAAATACGACAAACTGAATTAAGTACTTACGTATACAGTTTCGTGTAACATTAAACGCACGCAGGTGACGTATCTACGCAAGTTTCAACTAACTCAAAGTCGAAACCTCGAAAGCAATTCCATCCTCCTAAATCCGTGTCTTTCCAAAATGGAGTCAAGTACGTGAAATTTATACCTCGTGTCGCAACGAAAAAAATTTACGACGCAATAATTGCTTCGCCACGCCGTCCCCGTATCGGGGCTACCAACAACCTCCACTTAACACTTCCATCATCATTATCACCTACACCGCAATCAAAACCTGCCCAATAAACGTCACCGTTCACAACTTTCTTAACCGCATTCCTGAAACGCTTCGTACTCCGCGCAAATCATCCCGCCGCAATAGTGATCATCAACCCTCGGGACACGCCCTGTCGCGTCGTCCCGATACGCCGAAACGTTCCGTCTACGGGAACGACCAAGAAAACCAGCGAGCCGCTACCGAAACGACTAAACGCCACACGGTTTTCCGAACACCGCGACCTTCTGGTTCCCGTCCTAATTGACGCACGCGTCCCCGAGAAATCACCATTAGCGGCCGTCAAACTTTATTCCAGGACAATCTTTATAATTCGCCTTATCGGCGGGAAAGGGGAGCGCCGCCCCGCTCGGAATCGTAACCATTCCATTAGCACGCTAACAAAATAAACAGAGCGAGGCAAACCGGTAAATTGTACCTCTGCTTCGATCGTCGAAAGTGCTTCGTACTCGGAGTGCACGTTTCGTTCTCGTCAAGTACTCCTCCTCCTCCTCCCCCCCCTTTCGTTCGCCCTTTTCGCCGTTCCTTTTTCTCGTTCTCTATCCACCTCCGTTTCGTCGTTTCTTCGCCGTCGTTCCGCCCGCTCGCTTCATCCCACGCCGTGGTAGCAACGCCGTCAGAGAGAACTGCGAGTGCTCTATCGAGTGGGAAACAGCGCCGGGCTGAGGGTGGACGGGGTGGTTCGTCGAGGGGCGGTCGGGGGAGGGCGTGGGGCGGATGACAGGTTCGCCGTGTCCTCCCCGAGGGAGCAGCAATTTATAAATAATTGAGCCGAGTCCGGTAAAAAATGAATTACGCGTCCCTGTACAATATGAGGAGTTGCTTTACAGTAAAACGAGCAGGGGACCCGCGAGACCCGTGCCTCACGACGTGTACCAGGGAGGACGTGGATAAAGGGAGGACGGAGAAAGGTGTCGCCGATGGAAGAACGGAGAGAACGCACGGCACGGGGATAAAGGAAGAGAAAGTAACACAAGCCGCATCAATTTTGCAATTGGAGAATTTTATGTTCGCGCGGATGCTATATATTATGGAGGAAGAGCCACCGGTCCTTTCGATGCTCGATTCGAATATGACGGTCGCGCGTGTACGCGTACGTGCGTGTACATTTGTCGGCGACTCATTTACAACGGTCCTACGGATCCACGGTTAAGCGAACGCGACTTGTTCCGGGAGGTTCCTTTTCCTTGGAACTCGAAAGCGATTGATTCGCTGATCCAATGAGCCAATGTGCAGGGTCGGTTTGGAATAGGGCGCTTTTTGATCATTTTAACAATCGTTCAGATTATTCGGAGAAATTAGAGGTAACACCGAATCATCGCTGTTTAAAATGTCATGACAGAGAACATTCATGTTCGATAATACAGCCTATCAAGGAGGAGGAATACTAAATCGAAGGATTCCTAAACAAAAGAATCAAGACCAAGTGTATCGGTGACTGTAGTGACGGGCCGAATTCGCCCTTCCCGGTTAACAGGTTATTATTTCAGTGGTCCGAAACAGCGAGCCCCGTCAATCTCTCCCCCCGCCGTGAATAATGAAGTCGTAAGGAATCGAAATCGACGTAACCGGCGAGCGGGACGAGATTGTTGCAAGGAAAAGTAAAAAAAAAGGAGAGAACAAAAAAGCCCCGGCGAACAAGAGTTTCTTCCTTTCAGCGGTGCAACGACTTTAGAAAGTGGCATTTCGCATTCACCGATGAACCGGTTTATCATAATTGGCCCGGCGGACCGATACGCCCGAGTCATTATACACCGCGCATTTTTCCAACGATCCGACTGGCAGCTCGTTTGACACCGTGGCGAACAGTAGCAACGATCGGGGTAACAAATTGTCCGCGGCCCGACACACCGGGAAAATAATAGAGGCGAGCTAGGGGAAGCAAAACGAGATGGAGAAAAATTCCATTACGCTGAAACAGAAACAAAAAAACGAAAAGAAAAAAGAAGGGGGGGGGTAGAAAGGAACGAGAAACGACGAGGTGGCGGAAAGGAAATCGTCGAGCCGTTCTTGGAAATTAAGAAAACAAATATTGTGGAAGCGAGGACGGATAAAAGGGAGAGTAATACGACGCACTTCAGAAGATAAAGTCGGTAATGCTTTTGGCTTTCACGCAAACATCATTTTAATCCCCGTTTCGGTAGGAGAGCCGGGGGTTGGGCGGGAGTGGTTGTGAACGGAGCGACGCGACGTCGACAGCTACACGGTCGGACAGGGATGGCGGCGCAGGGTGACAGGGGTGAGAAAGAAATGGAAAGAGAACGAGATGGACAAACCGAGGTAGAAAGAAAGAAACGATAGGCAGAGAAGGGTAGTACGGGCCAACCGAGATCGACGCCGGTGGGGCAGGGGGGCAGAGGGGGTGGCTCGAGTTGAACCGAAGCGAGTAATCAGGGAGACATTATTTTCCCTTTGAGACCCGCCGTATTTTAATACGAAGGAAAACGTATAATCCGCTTGTACAATTTCGAGCGGTCGAATTTGCTCGTCTGCCTGTCTGTGTTTCTCGGCATGAACGGTCGACGACGACGACGACGAATTGGCGTGTCCTCCGCTGTCGCGTCTGAATGGAAATCGAAGGGTGGCGATATCCCTCGACCTCCCCCCGGCGACCCCCTGGTTGCCCTCCATCGAAATTCCATTCGAGCAATATCCGCGAAACAAAGGGGCGGTGAAACGCGTCTCGCGATACGATGAAAAAGGGAATCGTTTGACGCACAAGCGCGGACAGAATGCTCTCGTGATCTTTAAGAGGATCCACCTTCCTTTCCTTTCGGGTACACGCGAGGAAGACCGGTTTGATATCCGGCGAAATTCGCTAATGACGCAATTATATCGCTTTCGCGGGAACATTGAACCGTCCTAATTCGCCGCGCGGAACCGTTCGAGAATTTTGTCTCCGCTACGAATTCTTATTTTACGTCCTCCCATTATACGCTTCCAGCAAAAAATGGTAGGGGAGAAAAAGAAACGCTTATAGTACCAATGTCACATGTACACGTACACTGTTGCGCAAAAGTTTATAAGTCTGAGCGCGGATCTCTGTGTTATGTTTTTTCTTCTCGCGTGCAGTTGTACGGTCGCCCCGATTCAATTCTTACTCGGGGATTTTTGTGCCGATCAGAATATTTTTGTGACATTCGCTATAAATCGAATTATGATCCTGGGGTAATATTGGAACAGGAATAGAACAATGTTGATAGTATAGGGATTACGAACGTTCGCTGCGACAATTTCAAAATTATTCTTCGGCGGTGGACATTGCTATACGCTTTTTTTCTCGAAAAAATAAAATAAGTAAGAAAGGAAATACTGATCGAGTATACGGTCTAACGATTGATCCTCGTGGAGAATAATGCGGCTTTCGTCAAAGCGGTAAAGTGCTCCAAACTTTTGAGCAGCAGTGTATCTGCCCGTAGCGTTTTCTCGTTCTTTCTCTCCGCGGGTTCGCTCATCGTCCAGAGAATAACATTCGCACTTTACGATTATGCCTGCCTACTTTTTTTGTCAAGCAGCCTGGCTGCTCGGTGTCAACGACAGATTCACGATCGGCTCTCGACTCGCACACACGCGAATCTACCGGGGGAGCAGCATTCAACGACCGGCGAGATCCACATAAATCGAGATCCTTGAATTAAATAGGCAAGCTTTTAGCATCCGTAGAATCCCGTCGGTTTAATCCTCGAAACTGGGACTGCCTAGGTGATACGTCGATTTTAAACGATACGCGGTAGTCGTTCGCCAGTTGGCGACAATGTGTGTATGAGTGTGTACAGGTTCGAATGAATAAACTACGGGTTTGATCCCTTCCTGCGGATTCGCTCGGCTTCCTAGCTGCGCACAAATTGTGGGACCACGCGTGCCTGACTTCGCAATTTTCGGAGCTGCTTTTGCGAACTGTGGAGTTTGATGATTAATTATTGCTGTTGGAATCGAGGATCATTTAAGATTTATTTTACGGAGAGACTGAACCGGGCGTCGATTCAGGTTCTTTCCGTTCTTCGATTCACGGATTTAAGGTAATATTTTACGGTGATTTTCATGTTAGAGGGTTCGGATTGACGTGAGACGATGTACATTCCTAATTAAATGTACATACTTATGTGTCACGTATTATTGGAGAATCCATAGCTGGTTAGGAATATTGTGCAAATTACAGCAACAATGAATTATCCCTGTTTGCGGGAATGCTTGAAGGGAATTGATGAACTAGCTTATAATTGCCGCTTTCTACTCCGAAGCAAATGTTTGCGGCAGTGTCTTAAATGTCAATTGAACAAGAAGTCTCGTTTTTACTCACTTTGCGATTATCACGATTATTGCGTTTCTTGCCTGATTTTTATGGAACGTGGTAACGCAAGTAATAAAAAGCTTTCGAAATCTATCGGACGAGGGTAATTAGCAAAAGTTGGCCACAAACCATCAAACGATGAAGGAATTATTGAGAAATAAGGATGAAATAATTGTAAGCTTTCAGTGAATTTCTTGTAAGTGTTTCGGAATAGACGCACACGTACTTTCGTTCGTTTACTGTTTTATTATAGCATTATCGCTTCCCTTCCGCTGTTTCTCAGTTACTGTAAAATGATAATTATATTTCAGTGTGATTATCCAGTCCGTTTCTAAAAATGTAATCAGCATTTTTACTATGCGCATTCAGAATTCGCAAGTTTGATAATTTCCAGTCGGAGAATCGTAAATTACGTATGATCGTAAAAATTCCTCAAAAGCCAATCTCAGAATGACACAAACGAATTGCAACTATTGTTCATGTTTCTCGCAGTTCTTTCGTTATCAAATTTTCCTAAACGCATTAATATCCAAACAATCAATTCTGATCGAACAAATTCTTTCAAATACCTCATCCCTTGGGGTTACAAACATTCATAACGAAATCTCACGATTCACAATGCAACCAACAATATGCCCGAACTCGCATCCCTCCGTACACCATTACCGGGATACTTCAATCGCAATCCCACACGAGCGAAAAAAAATTTGTTTCGCAACGATGACAAGAGGAAGAAGAAGCACAATGGACCAGAAGGGATCGAAGGAATTCCATCGGGGAACGCGGGGCCGCTGGCAACGGCGTTCCCTCTCCGTCAAAAGTGTCAAGAAAAATAGAACCAGCCAAAAATAACCCTTTCCGAACGATATTTCGAACGAAAGATGAAATACGCTGCTACATCGGACGGGCATAATAGCTTTGCCCAGCCTCTGTTCCCTTTCTCTCCGGATTCTCGTATTTTACTCGATATTTTTGAGATACCGCTCTCGCGAGACGGGCGTACGCGGTGACCGGATGTCGTAATGACGTACCGACAAAAGCTCGCATCCCCCCCCCCCCCCCTTTCTCCTGCCATTCCCTTCTTTCGTCGTCCGCGTTTCTTTCTCCCGATCCTCAATTTCCTCGATCCGAGCGCATCGGGAGTTCGTCGCTCGCGATTTATTTACGACTGCATTCCGCGAGCGTATTCCGTTATGGGGGTCCCCCCTGTATACGCTTTCACGAACGGAAATCTGTCGCTGCTCCGATAGACGAGCTGCCCGGCATCCACGACAATTTACGATCGGTTTATGATCACCGCCGCGGTTTATTCTGGAAAACGTGTCGCGACAATAACGACACTGATCGAACCCGTTCGTCATCCGTCCCGGTTTTATTATAACGCCGCTCGGCCGAGCGGACTTTATGCTCGCTCGACACGTACGCGGGCATCTTCAAAGAAGTTTTTATTATTAACTCCTCGGTCTTATAATACAGGGGATGGCACTTGGGCCGTGTATTATGGGCCGGATTCGACCGCGGCCGGTTATATTTTGCGTAGAAAGTGTTCGGTTTGCGCGAGACGCTGGGGAGTTTCGGGTTTCAAGCGGTATTATTGTGCAGGTTGTTGCGAGACGAGTTCAATTGTGCCGCGCGTGCCGAATTCTCGATGCGGGGGACACCGGGGTGTGGATATTTTTGGGTAATCAAGTATTTTGAATTGATGACCGACGGCGGAGGATTTAATTTCCGGAAAAGTGAGGAGATAATTCCATGTTTTCGGTGTATACCGTGAATAGCTAGTAATTGTGTGTTTATTCAGTGATTAGGATTTCTTTCAATGCACGCTTACAATTTTATTCATTTTGGAATACCGCACTGAAATTGAATAGTTTAAAGTTCGTCAATATGGAACTCGTCGCTATATGGAAGTTGCTGATGGAGAGTCGATTCAAGTAAAGGGTTAACCGGTGATTATTCGAGTGTAACATACGTTCCAATTGAAAACATTTTAAAATTGAAGTTTCAGTGTTTCTGTGGCAGCGAAATGCAGGATCGTTCACCTGCAATTCGATATTCACTCAAGTTCCAGTGTTGCGAACAGGAAATTGTGGTAAACAATAGCGATCAAATAAATTATCGGACCGATTTCTTTTGCGGTTTTGATATGCAGCCCCAATTACAGCGTTTCAATAAAACTTCGCGGTACCCGGATACCTGTACAATTCGAGCAAATCTAGTTAACCGGAATTGAAATTACATACGTGATCGTGAAATTTGAGTAAAATGTTTCGAAAATGCTATTATCAGGAGTAACCACCGCGTTCAAACTTATCTTTAACGCAAAAAATCTACCTGCTGCGTTTCAAATACTTTTTAAATTTCTCCAGATGTCCCAAATAATATCATTCCAAATACCATCAGCTCTACCACCCGTGTTACACAGCGACTGAAATATTGCCACGCTGAATCAAAGCGTCTCGATCCCTGCAAAACAACAGTTGACACGTCAGTCCCGCAACGCTCAGCCGAATTCCAAAATGGCAACGAATAAAACGCAGTAAATAATAACCCCCTGTCACGATTTTCAAAACCAGCCCCGTACCCTCCCCGCCAGTTCTTCGCCATTTGCATCGAACTCTACATCGTCCCCGCCCCGGTCTTTATCCTTCGTTCGTTCTCGGTCGTTTCGTTTCACGCGAAAAAGTCGTCGGAGGAACGGGGAACCGGTAACCGGTCGCGGAACATCGCTCGATTGTTTGCGCGAAGATAAGATTAAGGGTAGTACAACCTTTCCCACCGTCGAAAATCGCGAGCTACGCTCTCGCGGATCTCTTTATCAGCATCGATACGTGCTTTATTGACAGGGGACGAGCGTAGCCTCGCTATTTGCACGCAATGTCCCGTTGGTAGCGTAACGTGTCAATATTCTTACGAATACAACAAACGCCCGATACGAAACGATAGCCCCGTGCAAACTGCTCGTCCGTGTTACATCATCGTCCCTCCACTTCCGGTTAGGTGGGGCGAAGGATACTCGAACTGAAAAGACAAACCGACTAGGAGAATGGTTTTTGTCTTCTGACGGGAGACGGCTGAAGATTCGTCGGGGTAAATATAAAGTGGTAGATGCTAATAGGCGTGTTTGAAGATCGGTCTTTTTTGCCTTATTTTTTTTTTTTGAGAAACTGTATGAACGATCACGTGAATTGCCAATGTTGGCACGCGGATTTCGTCACGGTCGTGCTATCTGGTTGAGATAGTGGTGGTTTTTCAAGTTTTAGTCGCGACAAAGGGGAGACCTTTGATTTCAATGGGAACGCCTCTTCCACTGGGGTGTCGTGATGCAATGTTTAAGTTTCGTTCCGCTAGGTACGATGGACGTTCTTGGAGAACACAGATACCGATATTGTATGTTATATATGTAACGTATTATATTCGGTGGAACGGATCGGTCGAATTATCGAGTTTTACGTCTGATGTGCAATTATCTTGTGGATGTTTGCTTTTATTCCGCGGACACATAATCCGCCGGAAAGTTCGCGAAGATTAGAACTGTCGATCAATATTGGAGTACTGGTTGTCTTGGAATCGAATGGTCGAAGGACATTTCGTTCGGCGAATAAGTCGTAACGTCGATCGAACTTTTCATTGTACAGTCAATTCTGGGCGTGAACTCGATTTACCTATACATTATGATTTAGATCTTTATTAAGCTTCTAGAATTATTTACTGAAAGTCAGTTTCGTTTAAAATGGTGCTACTTGTAACAAATGTCTCGCTGCCCAGCAACTTAGTAAGCGAGAACCGTGACAGTTTTCAATGCTAATGAAACTAAAAGTGTAACAGATGTGCAAATTGATTTTGCTTGCAGCGTATGATCTTGTTTCGTTAGAAGAAACCGAATACTAATTGAGCAATGAACATATGCCAGTAGGACAGCAGCCAGCGGAATCGGGCATAAAATTTAATTAGTCCATTATTCGATTTCTTGTGTTTTAGGAATCGCTAATACGGATCGAACAAACATTTAATAACGATCTTTACACAAGTGTGCCATTTCTTTGGATTAACCTATATTGCTCCTTTTTATTGGTGTTGCAATGTTCTCCGTAATATTATAACTATAGTACAATTAATCATCATTATTTCATTAAAAGAAGCACAGTGAACGATACGAAATACAGCAGCAATGTAGGAAAGAAAAGAAAACAAGAATTGAAGCGCGACCGAAAATTTAAAAAAATCATAATTATTTAGAGAAATATTTTCCATAGCTCATACTGAATTGGAGAATCTCACTAAATGCAACGTTCAGAGGGAATGAAATCTCATTATTCCAATTCACGGCTAGTAGGCACGAGTCAACGCGTGGCGAACATGTAAATCGTCGCCGTAGCTGAGATAATTCTCCCTTAACCAGAGAATCTTGCAGACTCCACGAACGATCGTAATTCGATTCCCTTTACGCAATTTCGTCGAATCGCGGTTTTCCATTCGCGAAACACGCGACGCAACGGGTGTTCCTTACGAGGACAATCGGTTCGTTTTCAATTACGAGATTAATACCAATAACATTCCAAATTCTTTCATATTAGTTACAATTATTAGACAAGGACTGTCCATCAAATCGTGGATCACGATTAATAAATTCGTACTGTTCCAAAGATCTCCACTTGCACATCGATCGTACCCGTTGCTCGTTAAGTACCACAGCGTCGCCGCGGCGTTGGAAGATGATACGACGAGGATCGAGATCGAGATCGAGATCGAGATCGAGATCGGGAAAATGAAAACGAGGGATCGTGACGCAATTAATCGGGGAAGTGTAGGACACCTTGGCCCCGACTACGATGCAGTGCTTTCTCTGTTACAATAGTAAAACAATAATTTAAATGTTTTACGGCATTGAAAGAAAGCAATAGCGACGGAAATTAAATAAATAATGATTTGATCAATATTAGCATCGGTAGGTACGATTGATATTTGCACAACATGACTACAGGTGACGATCGTCACTATTAACTTAAACTTTCAACCACCTCGAAGTCAATCAAACAGGATGAAACAATTCAAGTTACCTATTGGAATTGAAATATCACAAATGCAATACAATTGTATTCAAACATCGTCAAACTTGTATCATTCACACATCTAAACTTTCTAAAAAACAACGAAGTTATTTTAATATCGTATAGGCGAATAATTTTACTAGCCGTTAATTTGATTGATTCATACGTTTCTAATTATGAAGCGATACCTGAATAACCCTAATAACTTGACTACGACGTAACGGTACGCAACGAACATCGTATTCACATCCGACACCACCGACGAACAAGGAAGTACTTACATAAAGAACCTCCCATTAAAAATCACCATCAAATACACCCTAACAAATCATTTTCTTCCGTGAAAAACCATTTTTCCCGTTCTCACGCCTACACTATCGAACACCGCCGACAACTTTTCCGCCACCTCTACAACGGAACGCGCTCCAACACCGATTCCGCCAATCGACCAGCCTACGTACCCAATGAGATCCATACAGCCGATGCGTTCGCCGATCGGCGAAAGGTGCCCAGTGTACCGTTCAATCAACTTCTCTACGTCCCTTGTGATCCACGCGCACGAACAATGCCGCACACTTGTTACTTGCCTCCGATTTACACACCAGACACGCGTGTACCTGCGTACACCGGAATGTCCATCACGCCGAATCGTCGATCCACCAATTAACAATCGGCGATAGCGCTACGAATCGGTACAATGGGTTCACCGATATTTCACGCGATCCTCCAGTCCAGTTTTCACGACACCACCCCGTATATCGCATGGGAAAATAAATCTTGTGGACACTCACCGGGAGGGAGACTGGACACTGGACGCTGTCACCGGACACGGATTGCAGCGACTGCAACAGATCGCGTGCGTGAAAGAAAGGCCGGCTATCAATGGCTGCATTATACAATACCGTCAAGCCGGTGTACACGCGTACAGTTACGCACGCGTGTGCTCTCTGTACGTACGTGACGAACGATAGGCGGTTACCGTGGACCAAAACCGGGCCCGCCGAACGGACTACATGTAACCAAACAGGTATCAAACGAAAAGAATCGGCCGTGTGTATACCCTCGCAGGTATTCCAGACGATCTGCCCCGTGTTTAAAAGCGTCTGCTCCCCGCGAGACGACGAAATGAAACGAAACGAAACGGAACGAAACGGAACGAAACGAAAGGAAACCAGACGTTGGGGACAGGACGGTGCAACGCTGATCTCAGCTCCACCCTGTTTCTCGGGTTTACTTTTCGACGAGCATTTCGCCGATTAGATATCGACTCTTTTGCAAACACCGTACTGCACTGCGGGACCGTTCGATTATTGTAACCGATGTCTCCTTCGCTCCTTTTCCTCCCGCAACTGTCTCCTCTCCTTTCCGCTCGCTATCACGGTGTCTCCGTTGCTCGGTTTGATCGCCGGCGTGCACTCGCGAGCGCATTCCTCGTGTCCTCGTCTCTGTTCCGTTCATTCCCACCTGACTCCGTTCGTCCCTCTCTGTACCGTTTTTACCTTTCCTTGTGCCCCCTCGCCGCGATCCCTTCACCCCGCTGCTCTCTGCCACTCGACCGGACTGACCTGTTCACGTGTGCACCACAGCCGCAATAACTATATCGAGCCGCGCGTTTTTGTCACTGCGTTCTTACGTGCGCTCGGAAATGAATTGAGTTATTGTAAAATCGTGGCCGGTCGGTTGTAATTGCGCGCGCGTGCACCGTGGACCGAGGACGGGCTATACGATGATTTTTCGTGCGGTCCACCTTTGACGCTGCACGGTGTTCACGGGCACACGTGGGGCACACACGGCCACGGTGTGTACGAGTCTCGCGGCGTCCAGGTAATAGATTTGTCGTCCGCGTTGTTAAGGATAATCGAAGTTACGGGGAGATCAAACGAGCTGCGCCGTCTCGCGTTGTCGCGGAAACGTGACCTCGACCGGGGGAACGTGTCGTGTACGCGGAAGAAAAATTGGAGACAAATGTGAAACACCTTGAATGTGTATGGGCCGTGGAGTTGTCGACGGGGGAAATCAAGTTCGATTAGATTCTACTTGCAACGTTCCCTTCTTCTCTTTAGCGCGGAGATAGGAATGATCGAATTGTTCGACCGAGTCGACCGTCAGTTTCGCTTAATTAATCCGTCGAATGTTAATGAACTTTCGTCGCGCAAGTACAGTACGGCGGTTTACTTCGCACGAAACTCGAGAGATTACGCTGCCTTGTTGCTTTTCCTCGATGCTGGAATTGGTTATATTTTGTTGGCAGTGAGAACGTTGTCGAAAGAGGTATCTAGGTATTGCGAAACATAATTGCAATTGAAATGTATGACAATTTCACCGAATATAAAGAGGACCATAAACGTTCAAGAGTTTCTGGGTCACGAGAATCTTTTCCCCGAATGGTCCCAGTGAATTACAATTTTTTCTCCCGCTGCTACTAATTAATACGAAAATTTCGATAAGCTATAGAAAATACAGGGCCGGTTCGCAGAGATCGAGCGTCGCGTTTCCTGCCCATTCGAGATGAATGGGGACGCGCTCCCCGACGCAGGTCCATCCTGAATGAACAAGCGCAATAAGCAGGTGCTGTTCGACTCACCGGGTTCGAATCTCCTTCCAGCTGATCGGCTTTATGGCCGTGACGACCCCATCCACCGTCGAACAATTACGGCGAACATCAGGAAGCACACCGTTCTGCGGGCAGAAGAGAATCGTTTTATTAGTAGCTCGTAACAGAAGGGTTGCTGTTATGGCTGTATGCGTCTATTCGCGGTATCTATCGAACAGCATTTAACCTCTCCATCGATTTAATTGTACAGGGCGCCTTAAGGGGTCGCCGAAGTGCCTTGCGCGATTAGACGATTTTTAAGCGAGGCTCGATATCTGGAAGAGCGATAAGAGATATCGGGACGAGTATCTCTTGTAGATTGTAGCGTACATAGTTGTAGATTCGCGTTGTTTCGGTAGTACTAACGGCGCTCAGTTCAAGTGGCACGTTCATTTCTCATTTTTAATTGTAATTAACGGGCGACGCGAGTGGTTCACGTTTGTCGCGGTTGTCTCGTTGTAATCATTTCGGTTATTCGAATATTTGTGAAAAAAAGGAAGCGAAACACTTCGATTGATTTCACAGGTGCACTCTCCTATTCCACAGAATACGATCAAAACTTTCGGCAGCGTCGAAACCGCAGAAGAATCATCGCACACGAGAATCCAGAATGTCTCGCCCCAAACCCGACGCAGATTCAACTCCTGCCGACGAAACAGGCCGTCCTCTCAAATAATCTAGAAAAATTATCCGCGGTAGAGGGGAAAAACCAGAGACAATTTGGAACCGCGTACGATATGATACAACCGACTACGACCAACCTAATAGCTAAACCTGTTCCGAACGGGGCTCGCGTAAACTACCAATAGCCGGATCTCAGATAATTGATAACGCCAGGTACGCAGGCACGAACCCGCGGAGGATTTTTGCACGGAGGTCGGATAAGTCGTGGCCCACGGCCGACAGATACGAAGGATTCTTCGCGAAGACAAAGGGCGATGATTCAGAGTTAGTAGGAGAGAAGTACCTGGTAGATGACACGAGATTCCTTCGAAGGTGGGCACTACGTCACTGTCTTTTTCTTTCACCGCGTTCTGCGCGCGTCTCGCGAGAGCCTATCGGCCGCCACGAGCGGTTTTCGACTCGAAACGCCGGCATTCCACCCGCCGCGCCGCATGGAATCCGACGATGTTAAATGAACCGTCCGGAGAAAATATAATGTCCGCTAAGCATTCTTCCCCGTTTTCGTAATTTACGGCCGACCGAAATCTCCTGAATCGCCCGGCGAGACTGATCGTCCCGGCGAGAAGCCGCTGACGAGAATGGGAACCCGATTCCGGGCAGGTGCCTCCACGGGCTCTGTGATATTGTTGCGGGTTCTTTTTGTCCTTTTGTCGTGAGACGCTAGGGGTGGTGTGAGATGAATGGTAATTGGTGGAAGGTGAGCCGTCGTGGAAAGGCGGGTTCCAAATGTGGATAAAGTTGTTTTTTGTGGATCGATGTGGAATTTCGAGAGTCGGTCGGCTCGTTGTATTCATGCGCAATGGCGTAAAGAGATTTGAGGGCTGCGCTTCAATTTTAGTCGGGATTTGCGTGCATGTGCGAGTAATTTAATTGACAAGGAAAGTAACAATTATGCGAGTTGGAAAGACAAAATTTGTTTAATTGAGGGACAGCAGTCGGTTGGTTCGAATAGATGCAGTATGCAAGAGAAACGTGAATTTTCAGTTTTAGTTAAATTAGTATTACCAGGAATCAATATAAATTGAATATTCTTAATAGTATGAAACATTTATTGAATGTAATATCCGATTGAAGGCACTCAAACAAGTCTAAATGTATGCGCTAAATTAATCCTTATTTATTTAGACATTAATCATAATGCAATGCTTTTTATAACACTCTTGATAAATAATTTATGAACAAAGTATATTACTTCTGCAAACACTGTAGTTCCAAGTTGGCAAACATCCTAGCGTATCGTTTCGAGTGTACTTAAATTAAAAGCCACCCACGTCGTTCCCTGCTCGCGTATATTCCTCCAATTTCGAAATGACGCGCGCCAAACAAACCGCTCTAACCTGTAGCACAACTGAACAATAAGAAAAAAAAACAACTTGCCGTTGCATAAACAAATTGCCACGGTCTATAACAGTTCACAAAACAGTGTACAAAATCACCGGTTAATAATACGTTTCATTAATTGCAGTCATCATAAAAAATACGATCAGGTTCCGTTTATTCGTATCGCCCGAAATCTTTCCGCGTGGTACAAGGAAACGTAACAGGAGCGGGCAAGAGAAATGTATTCGTAACTTTGGTCGATCGCGAAGCGAAGTTTGCTTCGCGAAACGGCAAATTTCACGCAAACTTTAAGATGAGATACGAGGCACATTAGCGACGTTCCGACGAAGACGTCTCTGGCTGACCGTCCCATCCTTCCACGCGTTCGGCCCGGCTGACGGGGACGGCAGTTTGCTCTATTAAAAGAGCTGCCGATCAATTCGCAGGCAAGCGTCCGGGGTACCTGTGGCACGTGGGCGTTCCCGGCAACCAGGGAGCCGTAAAGTCGTTAAGTAGCCACTTCGGACTTCGGAATAAGGAGATGATGGATCATTAGCCCTGGGGAACCTCGCGTAACTTCTGTCTAGCCGGTGAGCAACGCGTAGCTGCGATTCGCGGAAAAAACAAACAGGACGAGGAACGAGCGTTTACTTCCCCCTTGCGTTAAAAAGCACGAAATCGGTAGGTGAACCATTGTTCTAGACTCGTGTTCAGGTTCGCCTAGATGCTGTACATATAGCGAAATTTATAATTCGTAACCGCACGCTCGTTCGACACATCGAACTGGGTAACTCTTATTATTAATCTCGAGTTCTTGAAACTTCGAATATGTACTGTTCCAAATTAATATTCCCGATATTCCCCGGGGTAGAATGAAAGATTGAACGCTCGATACCGCGATATCTCGTCTCCTTTTATTAACCACCACGACCAGGATCGACTTGATATTAATCGAACGATATAGAAATTCAGCGTTTACGTTCAATAAAGATCGAAACAGCACCTAGTCGCATGGCTAACAATAAGACATCCGATCGAAGCGCGCAGCGGAATTACACATACCGGGCAAACGGAAACATCGTGTCGGATCGCGAGAAATTCTCGTTACGTTCGAAGAATGCAGCCACCGTGGTTACATTAATAGAGCATCCTATAAATTCGTGATCGCGCGATCGGGACGCCCGCGGCAAAGCTTTCACGGTAGCAGAACGGTCGTAAAGGCGTTAAACAGCCACTCTCGACTGCAGAAGAAAGTGATGCTGGAACATTACCCCTGTAGAATATACGGGATGGGATTCGCTATCCGCATACCGTGCCCCCGTAAAAATGCATAAACTCAGCTTGTATTACGCGCAAATCGTCGGATAAGGGAGTCGCCTGTCTAGGGCCGCCGACAGAGGCGTCCGCGGTAATGGTAAGTTCGAGGCACGATTCCGAATGGTCGACGATAATGCGCCTTCCATCTCGTTTCTTTATCCCTTCATCACCCCCCCCCCCCCTCCGACCCTCCCGTGCAGAAGGAACGAACCAGCAACGTTGAATCTCGTTTCCTGATAAATGTAACGATCTCGCCATTACCAGCAGGAAGAATCACATTTTCCGACCATATTTCACGGTGGTCCCCGGTTTCTTTTAACCCGACGCGGGGCAATTTATCGGCGTCTATTGGGCCCGTGTAACGAGAGGGAAGTTGTAATTCCCGGATGACGCGCGGCGTAACGCCGCGACGGAATTCGAAGAGGTCGGATATGCGCTACCTCGCCGCGCGTATCCTCCTGAACGCTCCGGTCGCGTCGGGTTCACGCCGCTGCATTAATATGCTAATAACGCGTGGGCGTTCTCAAGAAATAAGGAAGCACGCGTGCACACCAGCAGCCTGGCGACCAGCCATTTTTGGATCCGGTCGAACGTAACGGACCAGTCTCGCTCGGACCCGCTCGCTCTCCACGCGCGGGACAGCGGAAATTTCTAACCCGTATCTCGCCGAGTGTTTTCGTTTTTTGCCAGGGGCGAGCGTTATCAGTGGAAATGGTCGTTACCGGTGTCCAGATGGCCGGGATAACGCGAATGGCGAGCCGCGGACAAAGCGCCATTATTTACGGGCGAACAGATTGGCTCGCGGGGCACCGGGAATTTAGGTGTGCTCCGATTTCTAGACCTCGCGAAGAACACACCGGCCAATTTATAGCGGCATTGTTACTCCTATTGTAGTTCGGGTCGCGTGGGCGTAGCTCGCCGGCGACATTACGCTTCGCGAAAACTCGATGTTCCCCGTGAAAGGGACCTTCTGTTCGAGCACCATGCATCACGGGTCGGTACCGACGCAACAACCCTGTTCTCTGCCCTCGAAGGAGCAACGGAGACGCGTAGCAACGATTCTTAAATGGTTCGCGGGCGAGGACTACGTTGCGTTGGACTGTGTTGAATGATACGTGGCTTTTTTCATGGGGATAGGCGAGACTCGAGCGTTCTCCTTCGTGCAGCGTCGTGGGACGATATTTTTGCTGCCTGTATGGTAACGGGCGGTGGAAAGTTTAAGGACGAACCTTAGTGACAGACTTAGATGCGAGAAAGGTTTCCAAGGCAGGACAGTACTGTTCCTAGCAGTCGATCATCGACTTCACACCGAATACACATTTATCAGGAGCATCTATCATCCGATTGCTTTAAAGAAGACACGACGAACTTAGCGTACCGTACTGAGAGCCACAGTTGGTCCAGGTGTACTAACACGCGACCATATAATCCAGAGAACGAAGAACGATTCTGAACTTTTCACAACTCCCTTACGACTACATTCCAAACTAAGATGCACGCGTTACATCTCCCGTGCAAAGCGGATACCAGCAAATTTGTAAC
Source organism: Nomada fucata (assembly GCA_948146005.1). Classification (NCBI taxonomy): domain Eukaryota; kingdom Metazoa; phylum Arthropoda; class Insecta; order Hymenoptera; family Apidae; genus Nomada; species Nomada fucata. Next base: position 5,452,349 of record OX411275.1, on the reverse strand, counting down.
GCGCATAGTAGCAGCTCGTCTACTCCTTCAGGGGAGAACGAAATACCTATACCACTACCCACGATTCGACCCAGCGTCAGCAGCAACAGACGAACAGCTGATCGAGGAGCTCAAAGAGATCCCAGTCCGAACCCGGAACTGGTCTTGAGGTTGTTCTGGTATACGTAGGAACAATCGTCGAGTGGAATAATCGGTCCAGAACGAGTCAAGCGATCGGTCAGGTAGGAGTCCGGTAGGCGAGCAGTTTGCCGGTTGGAAGGCGAGTCCCAGCCGCTGGAAGGATGCTGAAGAGACCGAGTGGTGGCGGCACGGCCGGTGTGGTCAGGTGGTTCGCAAGGACGCGGCAGGCCATTCACCTGTTCACCCGTTCCTCTCACCCTGCCCACTCCCCCCCCCAATCTCTTCTCTGTCCGCTCTTTTTCTCGGATCTCACTTCCACGCGGCCAAATCACGCAGCCCTCTCCTCTTCCAAGCAGCTTCAACCTCTTGCTCTCGCCCCGCCGTTCCTCCTCCACCTGTTTCCTCGCAGGTTTCTCTTCTCTCGTTCTACGACGGTTTCGCTCGCCGCGATCCTTCTCTGCACCGTGGTTCATTGGCGTCCTCCAGATACGAACGCACGGAGGCACGGACGAACAATAAGTTGCAGTGGGATTTGTACCTCAGCTGGAATCACAGACGGTGCTCTGGTTCGAGCAAATAGGATAATTGGCTTGGGGATTTTTTTGCTGGTTCCACCGGGGTTTACTTACCGTTTTCCCGTTAATTTGTACTTGCGTCGCGATCGCGATCAACGCGTTCGTGCCGACGTTTTCTACGGGCAACAGTATTTCAAATTACTATTTCTGAGGGAGACCCGCGGATCTGAGCAGTTGTCGCTGGACGATAACGATGACGTACTAATGTACAGAAGCGACCTGTCGATGGTAGCAACATAAACTTTCCTGTTTCGATGAATAATTTCGAAATTCCTCGAAATACCTATTGAGAAAAATGCCACTACCCGTGGTGTTCTGGAGAGCGTTCGTGTCCATTGAAAACAGAAACCTACAAGACGACGTTCCGGGAAAGTGTATCGAAATCTAAGGGGAACGCCTGGGCACCCTTTCTCCGTTGGACAATTCACGCTGCGACTAGCGTTGATGAAACAGCCCCTCCCAGCAACGAATGCCTTACCTGCCGCTAATAAATACTCGCCGCTAGAGTGTCCCGCGACAGGATTCGATTATTTTCGATCGGAACTGGTTTCACGGTTCTAGCCAGTTCTGTGCGTATGTATATACGTCGGGAACGTTAACCGAAATCCACATTAATCCCTGAACACGAGAGGCATAACGACGCACGATTCACGACGGTTCGTTTGCATTAACGCTTCTTCGCCTTCGGGCTGACCTACCAGCAATATATCGCGGCTAGACGATCACCGTAATTCGCAGGCAATCCTCGCACGGTTCATATTTCAGGCCCGCTAGAGAGGTTGCTCGACGGATTTTTATCTGACCTGTACATTACGGCCCCTGATGAATATTGTCGAAGGTACGGTACTCGTTCGATTAACCGTTGTTGCGGTGGAAATTAGTCGGTGGATTTTTTACGGGGCACTAGTTTATTGTCAACGATGGCGTAGGTTGGTGGTATCGATGGCACAGTCGATTGATGTTATTAGAGGCTGTACACCGTTACACGGTGTGCGGTATTTTAGAGGACTCGAGGTTAAAATGAATTTCCATGGCACTCTGACAAATACGAGTGGTCGGCGGGGGTCACCCGGGGGAAGATTCGCGAGGAGATGTTGCTTGAATGTATTAACAGTTTGGAAGGCACTTGTATCGTTCGTGGGGTCGAGTATTGTATGGAAGAAATATTGTAGTGTAGAAGGCGACGATAATGTGTGCTTCGTATACTTAAGTTTGGGCAGATTGTTTAATTGGCAACGAGGTGGTCGGAGTTTCAAGGAGGGCGAATGACGCGACGTGTGCGAGGAATGAGCGATAGATAGCGCATTTTAGACATCAATATAGGAATTGAATAGAAACGCAAAGAACTCCCCGGTAAATTGATCGTGAATTAAATTATTGATAGTCCGAATGACGAATTAACTCATTTGTTTCGAGCAACAGGCCCAGGTTGACCCTTCAAGTCCAGCGAGAAAAAACTTGGTTGTGCTAGTAGGTCGAAATTAACATTCCGACTATATTTTATGGCTATCGCTGTAAGCATTGTGAGATCAGTATCATAGCTGTATCACCGATCAATTTTTGTTTGTGAATGATGAAGCACCTTATGTATAAACCGAGAGAAATTCCAGTCTACGACAGAAACATAGAGACGTTTCGACATCACAACATAATGCCTGCGGGGATTGTAACATTCGTATTCACCGTTAAGGAAAGTTAAAAGTGACATTCATTCATTTTCTGTCGGACCACCAAGTATTCGATCGTATTGACAAATTCTCGTACTACACTTTAATTCTATTATTACGAACGCTCATTTTCACTATAAGCCAGCACAATTACACAAGTGTTGCAGGTTCAATTATTAAACCAGCGAAGAATGCAAAGTTAGACACCGCGAATTGTCAGCTTCCATTTAAACCGATGCAATCAATTTGGCGATTGATGGATCATCTATTATTATTATCATCAGTTGCACATTGCAATTGTTATCCTGTTCACACGATACCAAAATCACTGCCTCGAATCGCATAAACTGCTCCAACCTTTTTTCAGATAAAAAAAAAGCAACGATATCAAACGTATCTCGTTACTCCCTACTAGTCATTACTAATCATATATCACTGAACATCCATAAATATAATGCATTCACGCAGACGTGTACATTCTTCCAAATCTAGACACCAAGAACCTGCCGCATCCGATTTAACCAAGCTCTTATACGTTTCACCTTCGAACCTGTAACAGGACTCCGCGTACAAAAACCTACCCGCCCCATATCGTACCTCTCGAGACCGCTCAACCATTGTGCACACACCGACCTTCCGTCGAACCCAGCGTTCGAAAATAATCCTCCGTGCGTGCAAGTCAAACGCACCGCCCCGTATATTAAAACGGACCTTTCGACCCCCCCCCCCCCCCCATTCGAAGCGTCCAAAACTTTAATCCGTTATCATTCATTTCACGGCACAATACCAACGAAATTCCCCAAAGAAACTCAACTTTCCAATTAGAAAGCGTTTTCCGTGTAGTATCGCTCGTTCACCAAACCGGCCACCGATCGGATTCCACGATACAGTGAAATTCACTGGCGCGCGGTGACGTCACTGGTGAAGTAACAGGAGGTCCGTCGTCCACGTGAACGACCCCTCGTCCACGCGATGGCACCCGTTCACGGGAGGTGGAAAGAATCAGAGAAGGGGGACAGCCCTCCCGCGGGGAACTAATAACCGGGTTTCACAAGGCGAGTCCCGGTACACGCGCGAAGAAAGCGCGACAGGCGGATTCCACGCGCCGAAACGCGGCTGTCCTCCCGGGTCGGATTTTGCGGGGCGCACGTCAAAGCAGGTAGCCGATAAATAGAGGAGGCAAAGCGGCTGTTATTAGCTTCTTTTCTCCGGTAATGCTTGCCCTGTCAGCGGCAGGACACGAGGAACCGTTCAAACTTTCACTCTTTGTCAGCTGCCGCTGCAACAATAACTGTGACGACAGCAGTCTCTCTCTCGCTCGCTCTCCCCATCGCCGCGTTCCGTTTCTTCACGTCCCACCCTCGAGCACGGTAATATCAAGGGCCCGATCGAGCGTGCGAGTTGGAATGCTTTCCAAGGGGTAATTTGTTGGAAATCTTTCGATATCGCCCGATGATTCGGGTAAAATTGTTTAATTGGCTGAGCGAAGATAATTCGGTGGTCAGCTGTTTCCGCTTTCCTGTTTTGTTGATGCTTCGTGCTGGAATATTAAAGTGAAATTCGAGGAAGTAATTGAAATCAGGGTGCGATCATTTCGGCGGAAAAGTCGAACAGTTCTCGCTACGTAATTTTGCAGCCATACAAGCCACGAAACTTCTCCAAACTCGTAGGAAAAATGTAATAGGTTATTTATCAATGTTTGATAATCATCGTTTCCAAAATGGGAAAAGATGCGGGACGATCCTGATTCAATAAAACGATCTCAATTTCACGAAACGTCAATCAATCCTCCGCGCTCGCGAACAATCAACAAACACACCCGTCGCACCGTTCCTCGCGAACGAAAAAGAAACAAACCACCGCGCCCCACAAACTAATGATTCCTTAAAAACCGTTTTCCGAACAAAAGATACGACGCTCTCGCGCGTCCGCGTCCAGTCGAGCAGCGTGAAACGCGAAGTCACAGTTCCATCCTTTCCTTTCCTCCGGGCCTACCGTACCCATTCAAGGGCGGCGTCGCGACGCAAGGGGTGGCCGGTTCGACGCTCCAAGTCGATTGAACAGAAATTGAATGATTGGGAGCGCGCGCCTCGAGGGCGCTTGATTGTTCATTCAAACAACAATCGTAATTGCGTTACAGGTCGTGGCGGAGGGGCAAAGGGGATGGATAAGTGGAAGGGATTAAGGGCGGCGGCGGGGTGGGATGACTGCACTGCGACCGATGGGAACCGGGCAGGACCTTCGTCGCGCAGAAAGCGTCGCAGTGAACATTGGGGGTGGCCCGGACGAGTGGCCTTAGCGGGAACACTTGCCAGCTCCTCGATGCCTCCACTCGAGCAACGGCGCCACGCTAACGTTATTAGTGCCACGAGCGTCCTAGAATCGAGCACGCTCTCGCCTTTCGAGCGAATCGTGCTTATCGCGTGTACACCGGTGCCTCCCGTCGAATACGCTGGTCGAATATGTTCGGATTCGCGCTTTGTTCGCGACTTGGGAGTCGATTGGGTTCTCACAGTGACTCCTGCCGGAGAGTCTGTTGTTTCTGGCAAGAGATATACTTGGGGGGTTGCTGTATCGCGCGTGTATTGCACTTTACGTGATGGAGGGGTTCGTTATAGGTGTGGAGGGGACTATTAGCGCGATGTTTTATTATTCATTTGATTCCTGTTATATGCGGACGGCATTTGCGCTTCTGTTTTGCGCGGCGGTGGTCGTAGCGGAAGGATGCTGAATTGGAGCTGGTAATGTGGGATTGGGTATTATTGCTTTGGTATAGTTGAACGATCGGGAGAATTTTGAGGAAGAGAATTTCTGCACGAATTTCTGCGACGCAACTTTCACTGGATGAGCCTGTAGGGATTTGCGATATCTTTGTTGCTTCGGTTAGAACAATGCTTTGGTACGATCTAGATTCTAGGTAACAGATCGTCGCAGATATGATGCGACGGAGAAACGGCTACGGGATGTTATTCGGTGACATCGAGTGATACATTTGCAGCCATTTCTGTACTTTCCATTACACGAAAGAGCGGCGACAATAAACTGTTTCGATATCGACTATTTAAAAAACCACGTCTCAATCAACGTTCCGCCGAAGCCTAGCTTCAACCCAAGTGGCGTGAAATTACGAACTTTCGAAACTAAGCCATCGGCCAACATAATCAATTCCGACACACGCGGCCGACTACATTTCTGCTCAAATATTTCTCGTCGAAGTGGCGCGTCCCGCGCGGAACAAAGATTCGCACGTCGGGCAGGGTCGAAAATCGCGTGACGTAATCCGCGAATCAGCTATCACGAGGCCGTTTGCTAGAACACTTGCGACACCGTAAATAGGCAGGCTCAATTTGCAAGTCGCGGCCCCGTATCTCAGGGAAACCGCGAGGAGATTGTCGACTCGCGCTCGTCGCACAAGCACAAAAGTCCAGTTCTCCTCCTCCGCCCTCTTCTATTCACCTGCGATGCGAATAGCGGCGGCCACGGAGGGGCGAGCTAATGATTTGCTTAGTTAATATTTGCCCAGCTATATATGCTCCTTTTCGAGTCGCTTCCTAAATCGAGGTTGACGCATTGTTACCGCCTTCGCAGTGATTAACATAATAATGCAAACACAATGACACGACATACTCGACGGGGACGGGGACTCTATTTGTGCAGGTGAAAATTCCAGCCTGGTCTACGGCGTGTTGCGTAGGCGCCCAGCGAATAACGCGCGCGCGCGATCGTGTACCGATGTCGGTTTTGCAGTAACGCGTGACAATTGTTTTCTAATTCAATTAGAGGAGCCTCGCGAATTTTCGGTACCTTTTGCCATAGTCCACGACGACTTCGCCAGCGTCCTCGCGCTTTCTTTCCACTTCGCGGCTGCTATTTTTTATGACTAGACGGTTTCCCTGACTCCTTTGCTTGCCTTCTTTTATGACTGAGTTGAAAAGGACGCTGGCCGAAGATCGTAGGAGTTTGTTTTGTTCTTCGTGAGATGGGTTTTGCGTTTAACCCTTCTGCTTGGACGTTACTCAGTTGGAAGAATGGAAATTAATTTTTTGCCTTTTTATTTTTGGCACACTGTAAGTTTTATGGCAGATGCGGGAAGTTGGCGGAAGAATATTTCTTTCCCAGTTTTATGAAAGAAATTTGTGAAATTTCTGAAAGTGATTTTCGTTCTCCTTGGAATGGATCCGTTGACTGTTTCATTTGATTCATTCCTAAATCTAATTCGTGTCGTCATCGCGAATTCTTCCCACAATGAAAAATCCTTAATTCCCGAATCCTCGTTTAATACGACCAGACTCGCATTCTAATAGAAAATAATTGTCAAAACGAAGAATACGTTCTGCTAAAGTGCGGGACACTCGATGGTTCAATTACGATCTTTCTCGTTCGTGATTGCTAAATCACTGACAGCAATAATTCACTTTCATCAGTAGCATACCATTACCCCGGTAAGACTCCAACCCCATTTATGGAGCACGAACACATCCAACGAACATCCCGATGAAAAGGCTCGAACAAGCGAGGAAGACAATCAGTCGCAACGAAGAGCGGCTTAAAGAACACTTTTTACCTCCCATTGAGCTCGTTCGGTTGCGGAAGCGAACGTATACCGGAGATTTCTCATTTCCAGGTAATTAATTTACAATGAACCGGACGAAGGGGATGCTAGCCCTTGTTCAGAGGGTTCCTTGTAGTCTTCGGTTTCTTTCAACGAAACCAAACAACTAATCGGTCTCTCGATCATAATTAACTCTCTTCGATAAGGTGAAAGAGCTTTCGCTCTTCCTTCGTTCAGGGCTATCGTCGCTGCGCCTCCGGTATTTCAATCATTAGATAACCATTGTGAATACGGGGTAACCTCGCGGAGGGGATTAAAATGGATACCCAGCTGTATCTGGATCCAATAAAAAAAAAAAAGAGGAAAATCGACCACCTAATCCCGCCCGTCACCAGTCCACAGAAGGAAAGGAACGAACTCCGACGCAAAACGGTTCGTCCGTTTGTTCGTCAGCTTGCAATCAGAGTTGGCACGACAACATACATACGCGGAGGACAGGCGTCAGCGATAGGACGCTCGGTCGTAAAAAATAATTGAAAGTAGAAGAGACCGGCGAAAAAGCACACGGTCCGGATGCAGGCCGGAAAATGACAATCACTATACCGCGCTGGACCGTTTCCTCTGTCTGACGTCAAGCCCGATCGGGAGAGTGTCGACTGGGTTGGCTGCGATGAAGGGGTTGGTATGGCTGCGATGTTGTCAAGGGGGGAAGAAGAGAGGAAGCCTCCGGCTAGCTCGCCCTTCTCCAATTTAGTGGCCGATCTTCTCCACTCGACCGACGCGACGCGACGCTCTGAAATTCCATCGACCTTCGGGAGTGTAAGGAGGGTGACCGGCTCTCCCCTTCCTCCGCGATATCCTCGATCCCATCTTCCTGTAGAAGAGCGTGCTGTAACGTCGACTCGTTCGTCACTCGATAATCGCTCTGTCGACGGGGCTGGTTGACAGGTGTCCACCAAGGACACCTCGTTTAACCTGAGATCGTCTACGGACGACGATCTCTCGGTAGGTTGACGTAACCCTGTTATCGCGATGATTGGATACACTTTTTTTTTGGTTTGTTTCTTTTTTCGTCGGGGGCAGCTGAGATTGGGTGAAATTAATGGTAGCGGCAGCAACAATAGTCATGGTACGGATCAGGCTGTTGGAATTAGTTTATTACAGTGTTTGTTACAGTCACTGAGAATGATATTCAAACATTTTATAATAGTTAAACCTACAAGTTATTGGTAGTATTTTGTGTGCTAGGAAAATGCGTTTGTTATTAGAAATGCGTTACTAGAAAATCAAGGTGCGAGGAATAGAATCGCCCCGATCAATGTGGAAAATGTGCGAGTATAAATGTAATATATATTTGATCTGTGGAATAATATAATGGATCCTGTTCTGTAAATCGCGTTATCATGCGAATTTCAGACTTCAGTCAATATCCATCACTGGAAAATATGAATTCACGAACACGAATGACTGCTTCTTCGTTACCTTAATCCGAATTTATTTTTATTAATTATTCGACCAATTCCATTCTCAATGTTTGCGATAAAAATATGAGAGTGCGTTTAGCAGTCTTACAGAAATTAAAAGATCGAAGAATTCAACTGTCCAATGCATTATTTTTTTTACGCAGTGGGGTACATTATATTAGTTGCAGACTTTCAAGCATTCAATGTTATCTTTATCATTGCTTAAATGATATCAAACAAGTTCCACGAGCGGTCACACGTCATTTCTGTCCGACATTCCTGTCTCATAATGATCCGGATCAGTTGCGCACGCATTCGAATACCGAGCGCGTGGAAACGACGACGATCATCGACGATAATCGCATCGTGTACCACGGTCGAACGCTGCGCGACCGATTCTCATTAATCCTCCGTCCGATAGTATCTACAGGGTGGCCTATAGTAATCCCTCTTCTATCGGCGACAGAACATACGGCTCTAATTACTCGTTAATTTCTTTCTACTCAGCTGAGCCCGATCGTTTTCACCCCCCTTCTCGGGGCCGCTTCTCCTCGGCGAAACCAGGTCGCGTATGCAACTTTTTACTAACAAACTACGGCCGTTTCCAGCTGCCTTAACGACCCGGTTTAATACTGTTATTAAGCATTTCATTAGGGCCTCGCTACAAAGTAATAAAGAAATTTATTTCTGAAGGTATATGGACGTTCCTCGCGTGGAAGCGCCGCTCGTAAAACTTGATGAGGGTTGTTTCGCCTCGAGGACTACTCTTGGTCGCGTGCTTTTTGTTCAGAGTTCGTTTCACACTCCCGATGGGATTGTTGATGCATTATATATAGACGGGTTTCCCTCGTGTTCGTACATGAATCACGGCGAAACTTGGCGTTGCAAACCGCTCGGGAAACTGGTATCGCATCTGGTGATAGGGCGGATTCCTCCTTAGGCCCGATGATAACGTAAGTATCGGCAATCAGTCCCCTCTCGCTTTCGCGAGAATGACGGGTATTTAGCGAGACCGGGGGTTGAGTGATTCTGTAACGACGTTTGATTGAGCCGCTAATTAAGACTATCGCTGATGTAATACATAATTCTGCAGTAACGCGGTTCGGCGAAGACGGTGGCCTGTGAAAATCCTTTGGCGGACGAATCTTCGTAATCTTAGGTAGGAAGATCGAGATAATTTGTAATGTTCCGAAACGGGAATGAGTTATCATATTCGTGTTTCCATATTCAGTACATTGAGGTGTAACTTTCGCGCGACGATGTATTACTTCAACTTAATCGTACGATAAATGGTTTCGCGGGGAATACTCGCATCCATGTTTCTATGATTTATTCCTATTTATTGCGATACAAATAACAAATTCCAGCCGACCATACGCGTGGCGGTACACCTCATTAATGTATGCGGGATGCATTTAAACGTGCGAATCGTTTAGCTATCTTCAGATTGTGAACTACACGGGGCAAAAATGTCAGAAATTATATAAACTATAATCACGTCGCCGCGTACCATTAAATATTCACAGACTTGCTTCGTACATATCCCCGAGACAAATTACAGGGAGCATTAAAATAGACCTTTCGCAGCGCTGCTATCTGCTAATGGATTCATTAGTCGATGATTATCGGCGGTTGATTATACCTCTTCCAGGACTTCGATGACTTTTAACAGATAACTGTACTATCGCGCGGAATCGCCGCAAAACGTTGCCGAGTGCGTATGAAAGAGGCAGTTAAGAGAATCGTTGCAAAATAGACGGAGGATTATGGTCGATTCCATTCACCGTGTCTCTAAAATCAGGTAGCTGACAAAATGGCGGACGCAATACACTGGGAAAAGCGGGCTGTGTAATATGGAAAAAGTACTGCGAATTCGATTGTGAATTCCGTAACAAATCTTCGGTATCGTTATTATTCTACGGCAAACAATATCGTTGAATCTGAGAAAATTGAAAAATGTACGAAAAGGAGCACTCTATGATAACTACGGAAGGCAGTAAAATCGATGGCACTCTACAATAATCGACGTTAAAGAAACATGGTAACAGCAGAAGCAAAATAAATTATGCATTTCAAGCACTGTGAAATTTATACGAACACGACGAACAACGTTAACGTTAATGCAACGCAAGCTTTCTTCTGCGTACCGTGTCTATGCTTTTAGCAAGTTTCGCTCGCTTCAATACACACGTAGCGTCCGTCTAATTTATTCGAACCGTTGAGCCGTCCCGTTCGACACGAATTTGCGAAATCGAGCCCGGCAGACAAATGCGAGAATAACCCAAAGGAAATCCAGAAGTTCGTTCATCGCGCGAAATTACCTTCCCACGGAGGCCGGTTACATTCTCCGTGGAAAATCGAGCGAATTACAAACCCCCTGTTCCGTACCAGCCCCGCTCGACTTTTCCACCGAGCGAAGCCCGCACAAAAACACTGAAAGGAGCCAAGCTCGACGCGACAGCCCAAGCGTAGGAAGACGGACGGGCGACGATTGTGCACCGGTTGTGACCAATACCTCTCGGCGGCGTTACACGGTCGCGCGGCGCGCAATGAAGATTAATTCAGCCCGCCGCGGATTATTCCGCTTTCATTCTGCCCTCATTGTCCGCGCGGCCGTGCCCCACCGTCTGATATCTCTCGCGGTATGCCCCCGGATCGTTCTTTGAATCGCTTGATGCGATCTTCATTGTCCATTACTCCGGCAGCGAGTCGTAGAGACAATATCAAAAGCCGTTATTTTCCGCATTCGCGTTCTCTCCCCCGTGGCGCGCGGCCGTAATGAGGCCAGTCTCGCTCGGAAAACGGTTCCAAAGGTCCGAGCCGTTCCTTATTAGTTATTAGTATACTCGCTCGGGCGAGGCTGGGCCAGAAGGAAACAGGGGGAGAACGGCGAACGGAACGGTTTACAAAACCGTAGGAGAGCGCAAGAATAGAGACGGTGGTCTTGAATGGAGGCCTTTGAATTACTGGTGGCTGCTTGTTTTGTATAGACACATAATGTATACGTATTCACGCATACCTGGACATCACGGTTGTAGGACGGCTCGTACATACATCGGGGCGAGATTTGCGTCTCAGCGAGTAATATATAAGTATGGCGAGCGGTCGGGCCCGACTGTATGGGCTTGTACACGGACGCGAATCCGGCAAAGTCGCTACGTACACAGAAAGAGAGATAGAGAAAAGGCCACCACCGTCAGAGCTCGACAACCATCATCCACCATCGCTACCAGTGTGACTTCTGTGTCCCTCCTGCAGTATAACCTTCCCTCTGTCTCCTCTCTCTCTCTCTCTCTCTCTCTCTCTCTCTCTCTCTCTCTCTCTCCCCGTCCCTCTTCTTGTCGCACCTCCCTCTTTTCCCTTACCTTCTGTTCGACCCTCTGAAAGGTCTCTCGCCGAGTCGTATGCCCTGTCATCTTCTGAAAAGAATAATATCTCTCTTTGAAACATTAGCAATTCTATGATCGCCACCTTTATTTATACGGACTGCCGTGGCGTGGCTCGTTGCCTCCTCGCCGGCTTGCCTTCCAGGTCTCTCCTCTATTCGCTCCGTCTTCAGTACACCGATGTATATATACGGGCACGTGTATGGCGTTGAGGTTTATAGAAAAGAGAGTGGCCGCGGAGGCTGTTTATTACGCGACGCGACACGCTGCTGGATGCGGAAAATTCGCGCAGACAGGGAGGACGGCGTCGCTATTGCCGCCTTGTTATAAAATACTTTAATTAATGACTCCTCGGAACAAATTTACCTTCATTATTAGCACATTCACGTGGCGTACGCGCGGGCAACACGTGTAAGTAAGTGCGCAACACGCGGCCCACAAAGCCGGCATTGTGAGGGACACTCATAAAAGGCGCCTGTTCTTGCGCGGCCTTTAAATAATTCAATTCACCGAATGCTTCCTCCTCCGACGCGGCACCGCCTTTTGCTCGCATCGCGACGCGACGGGAGGATGATCCACCGACGGAGGATCAACGGACGATAAAGCGAAAGAATTCGCGCGGCGAACGCGTAGGTACCCTCTGTCCTCTCTCCTTTTCTCTTTGCCCGCCGCTTCTTTTCGTCCTTCTTCTTCGGCCATTTATTTTCTGTGCACGGCTCGTTATCTTCTGCTGGGCGCGCTGCTTGGTGCACGATCGATCGGGGATTCGACGATTTGTCTAGGACGACAGGAGAGGAGGCGAGAGAATTTAATTTATGGTGATTAGCCGATTAACCCTCATTTCTTTCGTCCCGTGTGCCGATCGCCATTGATATCGCGTGGATATTGAGCCGACGCGACGGCGAAACGACCGTAGTTTATGGTGATTGGTTGCGTGATTTCGGAATTTCTGGAATGGTGCGGCGGTCTCGAAATTCGCATCCGGGTTCTTTCTTTTGTGAAGCTCAGATGTGCTTCTACTTTCTTGGACTCGTTCGGTTACGTATATGTGATCGATACCGCGAGGTTTGATCTGGTAGAAGGTATTTGATAAAAATAACTTTCTAATACAAATATCCTCGCATGGTAAAGACACTTTTCCGGCGTAGGTACTAACGTTAGTTAAACTTTAGGTTTCTATCGAAGGATTTTTGTTCGCAACGGAAAAATCGTAGCGCTCTATAGGTAGATTAGACGTAATCGCAGATTTGAATTTCCTTACGGTATTTTCTTGAATGCAATTATAGAAAAAACTGTGAATCAAGCGGCGCATAAATATGCTGCATTGTGTCAGGTTGTTATTAACTAGAAGGCAGAACAAAGTTAATTCGAAATAATATGGCATAACGGAATTCATTTAAATTCGTTTAAGATTCAGCATGAAAGATGAATGAACGGTATAATTTTGAATATCGTAAAAGAAATCATCGGCCTGGAGTGTGTTAGATCATGCATGGATTGACCGTGACTGGTTCTATAAGAAAAAAAGTCTGCAGTTTTCGCACCTTCTCGGAGGAATTACAATCGCGTCATTGGCGTGAAAAATATGCACGGAAGTCAGGTATAATTTCGTAATAGGAATACGCAACAGAAAATTGAAATACTACCGAGACGAATGATTTTCAAGTTTAGAAATTCGACTAACTACGGTTACGGTATTGAAATAAAAGAATCTGGCCGCACTTTAATAATAATTAAACAACGAACTACAAATAAATCGAAATTGCAAACGGTTAAATCGCAAGAGGTGCGCGCAGAAACTTTTGTGCGCCCGAATGTACACGCGTATTCCTGTCATTTTCCTACCATTAAACCCTGCCATAAATATTCCCATCGCGGGATCCTATAATTATTGCCATTAATTAAAATCTGAAGAGCGTTGCCGCAAAACACGGAGCCGCGGCACATATCAAATCGATCGTGGTTCCACCGCATGTCCAGCAACCGGAAGCTGAAGAAGAAAAAGCGACGCAAGCCTCTGGGCGTTACGACGGACAATCACTCTTCTGTTCGGATCCTTCGGACATCCAGACTAGAGAGTTAATAAAGTGTGTAAAGAGAAAAGGCTGGCAGCAGGGCCGCTCGTTATCCGGAGTAATTATTCACGCGTGCTTAAGGGGAGCGTGAAAACGTTCGATTCTGACATAACTCGCGAGTACAGAGAAACTTTCTGTTGGAAATGCAAATCGTTATGCGATCGATCATTTTTCTGGCGATCGGACGCCATAGAACTGCAATATCGGAGCGATCATACGGCTCGGAATAACTGTGGTTCAGTGTGTTGAACACTGCGAATAATTTCGGCTGTAACAGGACAGGGCAATGAAAAAGAAAAGAATTGAGTTTCTATCTCATGGCCGGACTACAGCTGGAACCTTTATGTCTATTTAAATGCTTCAGGTGTCCAATCGTATCGTGCGCAACGTTACAGCGACAAAGGTACCAATAATTTAGTTAATGCCTATGTATTCACGACAAAAATCCCTGAATCCTGAACCGTGAACGAATAATCCACGGACGCCGACAAGAAACCACCCCTTCGACTTTCCTCCGCCCTCCATTCGTCTATACTACGCCCTGCCCGAAACTCTCCATTTCCTCGGCCAATTTTCCCGCAGTCATCCGCCGTGCTCTCCGTAAAATAAGAAACGGAGCCTCGAACAAGAGACGCCAAGAAGAAACGGGCGCGGGCACAGAAAAGAACGAAAACTAAAACAAAACGAAGAACCAGCTTCAACGCGGAAAAGTCTCGGCAGACGCGAGCGAGTATAATGCAGCGCGGATGAGCGAACTCGCGAGCGAGAGCCGATCCCGAGCGTGTTTTCCGGGATCGTGGACGCGGCCAAAGGAAAAAGAGACGAGGGATCGTGGACGGAATGGAGATGAGAGTACGTACACACGGGCAAGAACAGCTTGCCCCGGACGGGAAGGGTGAGATGCCGAAGGAGAAGAAGGAAGGGACACCGCAGAACCGACGGAAAACGCACCGGGAACAGACGAGCACACAGGGGGTATACACGGCCGTCGAACAGTAGATGCTGCCTGGCTCTCTCGGTCGGGCCTCTGGCCAAACAAACGGCCCCTTCGCCGATGCACGAGCCGCGAAGTTTTTGCACGGCTCGTTCAGCTTTACATTTACGGACTGATTCCCCTAGCCGTTGTCACTGGGAACGCCGGGCGGAGCGGAGCGGGGCGCGGCGGTCTCCTCTGCTTGTATGCAGATGCGGCGGCCGTCCAGTCGGCCTGCTGATTATCGCGGCCGCTGTGCACTTGTTCTGTGTCCTATTTCAAAACGGGACAATGGGGTTCGAGGACGCGTTCCTGCAGTCGCGTGGCGTACAGGTGCTACTGCGAGAGGCTGGGAATAATCGTGGAACGGTGCTGGGATCGATCACGGCGGCGATCGAGGCGTGACTGACCAATGGACAGGATTTTGCGAGAGTATTTTTCACTGTTTCAACCTGGTTTAATTGTGACACAGTTTTCGAATGCTCGTCGATGCATGGATTATTTACGCGAAGGTATTATAATAGGCGCGACTGCCGAGCGTTATAATTTTTATTCGATTCTCCTCCTTTTCTGTCGCACGTTGAACGAGTGTGCAACGTCCAGGCTTGCGTTCTTGTTGCAAAACTCGCGCATTAAATTCTTTCCACGGAATATCGAACGCTTCGTAAATTGAACGAAACCTGCGACATTAACGCTGCAGGTAACTAACACCGCGCACCGGAAATGTCAACCGATAGAAAACCCAAAACCCGTTCCTTGACCCGGCTCGTACACACCCGTCGCTCCTTCCACCATTAAAAAGGAAACACAATTCGGCGTTTGATCCGTTTCACCTAGCGAGCGCCGGCTCGAACGTATCACGCGTGCCGCGATAATCGAGTGAAAAGTTGCCCGTCCGGAGGCCGCAGGAATTTCGCGTTCCCTATAATAAAACGTTTCTTCTCGTTCTATTTGTTAATCTTGTTTCACCGTGTACGATGGCATTTTCACCGGAAACGTCGAACGGTAGCGTTGCTCGCAACGTACAGACACGCCGTGTCCGACAGTTATCAGATCGGCCAGAGATACCGTCGTGTCGGCCGTTTGAAACATTCCAACTGCCCCGCTGAAATTGTTAATATCTCTTGGTATTCCAACGTTTACGGGACAATCGGCTTCCTGCGCGTGTTTTCCGCGCGTTCAACGCGGTTTCCTGAACACGATCTGGCCAATTAGAGTGCTCTGGTAGGTGAACAAAAATGAGAAAGAAATAAATTTAACTGGCCGGCGGGGTTTGGGGCGGTGGGTGGTTGGTAGATCGGCGAAAGAGACGGCGCTAATTAACGGCGGAAAATCGCGTGGCACCGACTTCGGGCGTAGAGGGAAATTATCGCGGCGATACAATGCCGATCGTCCAGGTTGGCCCATTAACGAGTGGAATTGCGCGACGGAATAGGGCTGGTAGCAACGACTGTAATTTCGAGCAACGACATTTATCCGAGTGACTTATTCGCCCGGAAATTGTCGCGACTACTCGCTGCGCGGCTGCAAATTGTGCGCCACGGGTACACGCAGGGGCTTGCGAGATACGGGACCGGGCCTCGTAATGACAGTAATGCAGAAACGATAATAAGTGTCGCGTCCACTTTGGCATCGTTGACGTTCGAATGTGAGAAACAACGCACGCACGCGCGCGTGTACAGGGAGGGATTGAGAGGGATGGGCAACTGTTCGAATACGAATTCTGTGATACAGGTGGTGGGAAGGAAACGGTGACGTGTTGCGTTCGAAGAGGAAAAACGTGGTTACGCGGCGGGTCGAAGTAGCATTCACACAGTGCGTAGCTTCACTTGCAGCTTCAGCATTTCGGCGTTGAGACAATTAACTTACTTACTAGTGAAACAATTGTGTACATGGTTACGAGACGCATCAGCCAAAGTGTAATCGACGTGAATCGTATCCATGTATACTGTTGCAGGAATAATCGTCTTAACGTCGAAATGATGAAGTTGCAAGAGAGACTGTGCACCGTGCGAATACTTATTTTGCCCACTGTATATACGAAATCAGTGTTTCCGATCAAACGCCTTTCCGATAAACTGTGAACAGGCTTTGGCGGGTGATGTCGAATTGGTCCGGAGTCGATTAATTTTCATTGGCGTGCCTTTTGACTGCCTATTAGACAATCGAAATACATTGTTGTGCTATCTGTACCGTTCAATGAATTTGATCGGTTATGACGACATTGTCATTTTATAATAATTAGTAACTTTTATCGGGAAACACACCCCTTTGAATAGCGATTTGACGTCCTGCGTCGGGCAAATATATTTTCCCCGCTTCAACAACCGGAATAATTACCCGAGCGTATGATCAATCATTTCCCGGTACACCCAGTATACTTCAAACGAAACGAGAGAAAACAGAGGGGAGAAAAAAAGAAGTGTCTCGATTCCACGGGAAACGATCACGTTCCGTGAAATTTATTGCGCCAACCGACACGCCAGTTTCTTAATTAATAAATTGCAGTATCGGTAGCGGCAGCTTACCGCAGAATTGTGGAAATACGTATTACTCTTATCGCCGCAGGATCGTATTTATTTATATAATTACCCGCGTCAAAATAAGTCCAGCCGGTTACGTTCGTGACGCAATCGGCCGACACACATTTACCCTGCTCAGCCGTGAAAACCAGCCCCGCCGAAAAAGGAGGGGGGGAGAAGAAAAAAAAGAGGAGAGAAATATTAAACACTGTCACTTCCAAGTTTCCATAATACCGCGGGCACGATCGCCGCGCCGAGGAACAAGACGTCCAGTTGCTTCGGGGGTCGATCTTAATTTCGAGCAACGTCGACCCCTCCGACAGACGTGTTTTACACTTATCAGACCGGTTGGATCGTCTCGGTCGATCCACATGCGCGTATCGGTAGGACGTATCTACAAAGTACTCGTACCCACCTTTATATTACGTCGTCGGCTAAAAGCAACGAATTAACAAAAATAAAAGGGTGGACGAGATAAGGGGCCAGTGGAAATCCAGTCGGCCACGCGAGCCTCGTCGTGGGATCAGCAGGTGCCATTGAATTAGTATAGATCAAGGTCCTCGGCGCACGTCAATTACATAATCAACGAACGATATCGAGGATGATAGCGCATAACGAGGCATGGGGCACGGCGTGCCCCTTCGAAACTGGTCCCATGGCGCTCCCCGTTCTCTCCTCTATTTTCCTTTTTCTCCTTCGTCGCCGTAAGTTCGCCACGAGGCCCCGGCGGAAGGAAATAAAAGTGCTGCTGGACCGAACGGCGGAGTCAACTTGTCGAACGGCCTCTTTATTTACTTTATTACAGGCCCCGCTAACGGTATCGGTCGCATCTGCATCGCCCCTTTTCTCTCTCTGCCGTGCCGTCGCGTTCCTTTTGGCGAATTCTTCTATCGATTTCGCTGCGGCGAGCGCGGCCGGGAACGAGTTCGATAATTGTGCGTCTTAAGTGGTCGCGATCGCAAAGTGGTTAAAGGATTGTGGTGGGGGGAGGGGGGGGGGAGAAAGGGAGAAGGGTTGCCTGGCTCTCCATCATTGAACGATCCTTGATCGTATTAGATAAATATTAATATACACGGAATTGTAACAGGGGACTCCGCTGATGTATGCTGGACGATGCGTGGTGTGTCGTGCGTGTAATATAATTGCTTGGAAATCGGCATGCGCAAGATGCACAATTACGAACGAGCGGTCTGCGACGGGCCACGAGACAGGTAACGATTGGGGGATAAAAAGGTTCGCTATATATTTGGTGTATCGCTGGACGATGGAATTCAGTTACCAGGATGTATTTATTATAGTTGTATAATTATTCGGCGTATTTGTGAAAGGGTGAATATTTAGAAATTTTGTTGTCCTCTGTGATGCAGTGGCGCTTTCACGAACTATTGGAACAAAATTATTATTGCCATTTTTCCTGCTCCAATGGCGCGGGTCGTTTAAGAATTTAAATGTATTCGAACATATAAGAAATTAATTTATGACCAAACAGTATGAAACAGGAGAATATGGTGCAATGCTTCGTAGTGCAAGAAGTTAAATTTTAAAATTTATATAAACCACGGAAAACAAACTAACAATAAGGTGGATACAAATGACAGCGTGCAATACAACACCTTTAAGTTCCTTAGAATAATTATTCCAAATATCGCATAATGGTGCACGGTCGTTTTAATAATTCTCATTTACTGAAAGATGTATCGCCTAAACGACATCTTCGTCGAAAGAAAAGGAAGGGAAAAAAAGAAACCTCCTTCTTTCATTTACGACAATGGATCAATGGAAGATCGTGTTTCATCCTCTTTGATTCTTTTGTTCGTGGTCGATTGGGCAATACGGGGCGGCTAGAAAATACGGAAACTCAAGCGAGAATAATCGCTGACATTTGCAAAAGCTCTCAATTCCACCTGAGAGGAACAAGCGCCTTGAAAGCGACGTCCTGACAGTTACAAATAACTTCTACGTGGACGCTCCGATTGAAATTCAAATTCTAGCCTTACACTGTTTTAGCCTCATTGTCTAAGTCGCTTGGACGTGACAATAACTCACGCGTTCGGCGCAACGAGGTTACGCTTGCTCGAATTTATCGGTATAGTGAGCATCTTCGAGAAGAAGCGATTAATAACGAGACGTGACGTTAGCGTGCGATGGGACAAAAATAGATGGTAAAATAATAAATGCCCAGGCAATTGGTCGGCGCGAAAGAATTGGCACAGATAGGAACTCGAGCATTAATTAAATATATTATTCAAAGGGCAACGACAGGTAAAGGAAAAAAAAAATGATAGAATCACAGAAATCGAATACAGATTCTGTTTAATTGCATTTAAAAGTTGTTCTCTATGAATTCCGATGGATACTTTCTAAAATCTGTTACACCAGAGGCGCAGTGCCGGGTGAAAAAGATTGGAATACTTTCAGATAAATCTTGACAGCACGTCGAACCAGATACAGTTTTCGCATTCGAAGCCATTCGACTTTTCCCCGGTAACTATGGAACGCTTCGTTTAGCCGGAACAAGTTATTCCACGTCAGTCAGATTAATTATTAGCCATTTTAATATTATGCGCGCACATTTGTTCGAACTTATAGGATTGTTGGTATTTGAAAACATGTCCCGTTTTCGTGGCTGATTTCTGCGTCAGCATATCAAATAAATAAACGGCACGATAAAGTGATAAGTACGTACGTGCATATTTCCCAGGTATACAATTATAGCGGACAGGTTATAACTCTATGAACGTTCCGCGTGCTATTTACCATTATGGCAATTCGAAAGATCAGGTGGGAATAACGTTCGCGCTGTTTAAAATGCTTGGAAAAATTTGTGATTAGCACAGTTAAATCACACGAAGTGTAAATATATCCATTTAATTTCAATCCTTCGGCAAATAAAATAGCAAACTAAGCTCCGCGTCGCGATTACGAAATCCCGGCGAAACAGCGTTTCTAAAGTTAATTCGCCACCGAAGGGAAATATCGTGCACGCGCAGCACCTCCGTCCGTTGCAGTAGAATTTCCCATTGAACGCGGACAGCTTCCCCATTGCCCAAGACAAAAAGAAAATACGAAAAAATTCGCGGAGAAAAATCTACGAGGAACAGATAGAGAAACGAATCCCCGTCGAATACAATGGACGATCACGTGGCGAACGCGCGTTTATAAACAAAATATTACCGTAATCAGTTGGCGCGAACGAGTCGGCGCTCGATTGCTATGGTGGCCCGTCCAGCCGCCATAAATTTATTCTCATTGGTCACGGTCCAGAACGTCTCGCACAGAAAGGAAACGCATTAACAACGAAGCTATCCCCCTTATTATTGTCTTAAGGTGTCTTGAACGTGAT
Organism: Nomada fucata; assembly: GCA_948146005.1. NCBI lineage: Eukaryota > Metazoa > Arthropoda > Insecta > Hymenoptera > Apidae > Nomada > Nomada fucata. Next base: position 5,431,673 of record OX411275.1, on the reverse strand, counting down.
CGGTCGGAAGGGAACGAGCGGAACGGGTCGGGGCCACGTGACGAGGACGCCATCCCCCTGTCGCGCACGCTTCTAAGAAGGACGGAGCGTGTGTTTCGCGCGTAGGAGCCAACAATTTATTGCCCATCGGCCGTCGTAGTTGCACAAGACGATGGGTACGTAGGCTTTAAAGGTATACGAAACGTCTGGTCATTACTTTCGGTGATTACCGTCATTCTTCGATTAGGAGCCCTTCTCAATCTCCTCGCAACCAACGCGTTTCACAGTCGTCACCGTTGTTCCCCACTCTCCTATTCCTTCGGGGAGACAGTTTAAGCAAGGACGCGACGAGCTTGGTCACAATGCGTCGAATTCCATGGCACATTTAAGAGGATGGCCGTAGAATGAGCCGCAAAACGAGGAGAAAGAATGGGATGGGGAGGAGCGTTTCGAAATTCGTGGCGATAATTTATATGGGGTGAGAGGAGGAGGGGGGGGGGGGCAGCAGAGCGCACCAGCGGTCCCGGGGCCCTTCGTCACGATAAGATTGGATCGTCAGGGGGCCTTTACACGGATACACCGGATACCTAAGTACCGGATAACAGGGACTCACAAAGGAATAGTAGGTACTTATTCGCTGGCGAGGATCGACGTTTCCTTGTATCTTGAAATTCGATTTACGATCGGCCCCAATCTATTAAAGCAAAAGTAATCCGTGGACGATACTGACGATAGTCGTGCATGCGTGTGCGTGTAGTTTTTAGAGTGGTTAGAGGCGCGTACCCAGGTGAATGCTTCGTATCGGACGCTCCCAAAGCTGGCGCTAATGGCGACCCATTCGAATTTCGACTTGGATGTCGTTGCGCCGGGATTCCAGGAGGTGTTGTTTGGTCCAGGAGCAGCGGCCGAGATGCCGTTGCGAGGTTGAAGGAGACGGTGTTTCGTAAAGGCATTATTGTTACCGGCGACGACTGAAGGCGATAAGGACGAAAGTTTTTCTTTCAAAAGGGATAGGTTGGACCTGGGCAGAAGCGTCGTTAATTATTTCTGAAAAGAATTCTGAGGTATCGGAAGTGTCCGGGAAATGATCTTCTAAATTTTCCAGTGGAAATTACGCAGAAATAGAATTCCTTTGGTGGCATTCAATTTCAAACGCCTTCGATACTGATTAAAACGTAACAACGCGTACAACAGGAAAACCCGAATAAAAAAGTAAGAATTAAATTTCTCTATAAAGTATTAAACTAGTCAAACCTACGTCCGCATCTAATTTTAATTAAACCACGAAAAAAAAAATTCAAGAGATCGTCGAATCCTTCAACCCCTGCGATAGATAACTGCGTCCAATAACAATCCTTCGGTATACCAGCTACCACGAAAATATCGTTTCGAAATTTATTGAAATCCGCGTTAGTGGCAACGACAGTCTTAGACCTGCACGCTATTGCATACACTTCTCGCCCGCCATTATTTTATTTCTGCACGCTGGACCGGCGTTATATAGCGCGTAATAAAGACGAAAAATATCCCGAGGGCGTAGTGGTAATTCGATTTTACCGGTTATACGCGACTCGTTCTTTCGGTTCGCTATCGGTGATCCCATTGACAGTACAATGTGTGGAAGAGAAAGAGAAAGGGGGCAGACGGTCCGGTGGAACGTTTTAGCCGAACAAAAGGAGCCAGCCCCTATAGGCAGGAAAGCTCGACGTCGTTTCATAAAGATACGGATTTATCGCCAGGCTGGCCGAAAGGGTTTAGCTGGGCCGACGAGCTGGCCGCGACAAAAATACGAGCCTTTAGCTTCAACACCTTGCCGCCTAGCAGCGATTCAACGGTGTCACGCATTACCCATACGCGGTGGACCAGACCGGACACGGTCGTTCTAAAATTAAGTTCCATCACGCGAAAGAAGCGTCCGGAGTGCGGACTGCCATCCGATATAAAATAGCTCGGGCTTACTCGTTGGGGGGGGGGGGGGGGGGGATTTTCTTTGTACCGCACTCGGTGAATTTAAGTACGGTGGTTTTTTGGAGCAACGCGATTTGTTGCTTTTGATGAGTAAGAGCAGTTTTAAGGAGAATTTATTATTATTATTATCATTATTATTGATACTGTTGTTGCGAAATATATTATTGAAAGTAATAAGAGGAAGAGGCATTGTATGCCACAGTACTTCTATAATGTAAACAAATTTGTGACAGAAATAATGACTTTATAGTGATTGCAAGCGTATATTTCGTAATTGCGGTGAGAAGGAAGGGGAGGAGAAAAATAAAAGTTAGAAGGTAAAGTTCAGCATTGTTTAAGTAAATAGCTTTGATTATATCTCGCTTCAAACAAGAAAGTGAATCGTATACAAAAATAGTGCGAATCATGACCATTGCAAATTCCTCTATGCTTATACAATTTTTTTGGTGGGTTCGAAACAGAAAAAATTTCGTAGATGAAGAATTTTAGTTCGTTTCAAACATTTTGCATATCAATCAAATTCGAAATATTTATTTTACTTATACGAATTACTACGGCTGAAACAAGTTCTAAGTAATCACAATTATGCCTTCCAAGACAACGATTAGGCAGCGAGATAAATTTGGAAATTTCTACTTGAAGCGAATCTATCGGACTTGCGATCCCTCTGTCAGACAAATGAACGAAATTAGATTTTCAGCACTATATCATTCCCGTGCTCGCACTATCAGTTGCTCGGTTTCAGGTGGGTCTGGATCAAGTATTACATTACGCCAGTTAAGCGTCGATTTCTCCTGTCCATAAAGTACGGCATTATTTTTCAACGCGACGTACTGTAAGTAACATTGGCACTTCAACTGTACTTAACGCCGCGTTAGCTTTGAATTATTTCCACAATTAAATGTTGTGTTTGAGTTACATTTCCTCTGTCGTGATACTTGCCCGTGCATCATCAGCTGCTTAATTTAACATATATCCGTGGCGAGACTGCACTACCTCTGAATTAGGTATTATGTTACTGAGTTAACGTCAGTTTCACGAGACCAGACGTTGCCCGCGAAAAGAAGATATTCACGCCTGTATTCTCACACATTTTGCCTCGCGGCAGAAACTAGCATAGTAAATATTAGTTTCCATAAAGTACAACTTTTATATCCCCTGTGTCATCGTTCGAGCACGGAGACAGAGTTACATTTAAATAATGGTTGCGTTACCGTCGTACGTCACTTGCATCGCACAGGCATATGTAAGTAATTCGCTGAATCTGCGACAAATATTTCCCCGTTCCTTCGTCACTAATTATTAAACAAATATAATTTCCACGCAGGAAGCTTTCTGTCATAAATTCTCCATTCAATTAAATTTCTGCGACGACAGTCTATTACGTTCATTTCCCTCGAATTAAAAGACCGCTATCTCCCAAAAAATATATTACACTCCGCTAATGTTCAATACACGTACCAACGTCGCCTCCGTCCACGGCTGAATCAAATTTTCCCAAACCATTCTGAAGTACAGATCCAATTACCCAAAACTAACGTATTCCCTGTTAATCGAACACTTTCCCTTTGCACAATACGGAAAATCTATTTCCACCTTCTCGAACAAACCACCTCCCCGCCAAAGCTTCCGAATTCCTCAAATCGAACGTCAACTGTCCGCGGCGTGTCCCGTCCGCAATTTCATTTATAGTCAATTACGCGTCGCGTAAACGATGCCGTAAATTATACTTTTGCACGATGCCTTATCAATAGCACATAACTCTCGTCCGCGAGCGCATTAGAGCCGGGAATGTATCCGCGGAGATTTATTAGCCAGGACGGTTTCTACCGATTTAACATCGAGCCGCCCGATCATTCATTCGCCGCTAGCTGGTGAGCGTATGAAAGTAGCCGGTCCGACCGGCAGGAGAAGTCTTCTTCCTTGGGGACACAGAAGACGCTGGTAGAACCGGGGTCATCGGTGCCGGTGTCGACGATTCGATCGTAGGTGCACGCGATTCGCGACCGACACGGGAGTAAAACGATACTTTGCGGACCGAGTCGACGCCAGAAATCGATGGTACGAACCAGTCTCCGGAACCAGTCGAAATTATTCATCGGACAGGTGTATCGTTGTCGTTTCTTCGCTCGACTCCTCCGGCGAAGTTATTTAGCTTGCTGGTGTTGAAACCTCGTCTCGGTTTGATTCCCGTTTTTTTTGTTCTCTCTTTGAAGGAGAATTTTTCTCCTTTAGGTATATATGTATTGAAGTATTATATTATAATAATTATATATCGCTCGATTGTTAATATAATATTCTTCATATGCACATATAGTCGTACCGTCAGGTTGTCGCACGATTTCTGTCGTACTTCTTATGAATACTTTCAACGTTTCGGAATAGTCGCTAAAGTAATTCAAGCAGAAATTCATTATTGGGTATTGCGTTTGTAATTTTATATTACATCGAAATTTCGCTCGAATTAGTTCATCGATTATTGCGAAATGCTGAGTAATAGTATAAAGAAACGCGAGAGAAATTATGCAACGACCTAATATATTACAATTCTTTGGAATAACGAATCGGAGGCCTGGAACGTACGCTGTGATAATTCAATAAGCTATCACCAGGCTAGTCTGTCACGTAACAATAACACGCTCATAAGTCAGCTTTAGCAAATTTTCGAATCTCAGAGAAACATCAGTTTTCTCAACAGAGACATTAACGAATAGGCTACTCGTAAGATCGTGTTCATGGACCACGGAAGAGGCAATCTGGCGCCGTGCTAGGCAGCTCGTTGACAGCAGCTGGACCAGTTTCTCATTGCACCACAATATTCTACGTATTAATCTTCGTCATACATTTTTGCTACCGATAGATGCCTCGTTCGCCGTGGTTCTCTAATTAGAAGTTACAATTATTCGAGGAATATTATTTACCTAGTAAAAAATGTAAAAGAAATGAACCCGCGAACATGTATTATCCATATATGTACATAGTACGTATGTATAGAAATTCTTATTTTAAACATTCTCTCCTCGACCAGTGAAAAGAAATTTTAAACAGACGCGCTATTGGAAATAGAAACTATTTTTCTAGAAAACGAGTATGCACGGTTTTAATATTACCGTTCATTGTTAACGGTGATTTAATATCAAAGATCAATCCTCGAATGGCTACGTAGGATTCGAAGAAACGTACACGTACGTATCTGCCTCTCTTGCGTCTTACGAACTAAGCCCACCGTGATTTATGGTCGTTCACCTGTTCATCCGTTTCACGAGTGGCCCAGAGCAGTACTTCCGGTCGGCTCGCGTGCCTTACCTATCTACAGTCGCTCGGAAACTTCGTACCACGGTGACTTTATTATCCCACCCTTCGTTTTACTATACTATCCGGACACTGTGGTTCCGTACGTGCGCTCATTAGGCGGACATGACACTTTCAGCGAATACGGGAAGATAGATAAGGCAAGGAGTGGCTGAGAAACCGGAACGAAGAGCAGGATTGTTGATCCTCACGGTTGAACCTTACTATCAGGTGTGATAATGCTACTTATGCTTTAACTGAATTATACAGGCGTATAAGGTATCGCGGGCTTAAAGTTGCGTGCAATTATGTTTAGAAGTAATTGGATAAAATTGGATAAAACTCAAGAGGATGATTATCTCTTAATTCTTGGAATATTTATCATCACGAAATATTATTATATTTATTATTATTTATTATTCGACAATTTTCCAGGGTGACATTGGGAAGAAATTCCTATGATAATTCTGGAAGATAGAAAGCTTCGTTTCGGCAACATTGCAGTCTGGATTGTGTGAATTAACTATCTGACAAATGCATCTTTCTTATTTCCTTGAACAGCAGATTTATTAAGGGAACTGGCCGGTTCAATGAACTCAACGAACCGGAATTCTTTTCCCCTCTACCGAAAGTTGGAAAATTCTAAAACGCTGATTTACAAAACCCGTGACTGAACCCTTTAACGCAGTGCTACAGAAATTAAATAATAATCTTATCTTTTTGTTGGCAATTAAAAAATTGATTACGAGTTCTCTTCTGAAAGGAGGTCAGTGTTATACATCAGGGCTCCTCTGTGTTGTTAATTATAGAAATTTCCTAACCATTGTAATCCGTAATTAGCGATCTATTTTTACGTAACGTCGATTGTAAATCTATATTGCTTCCACGAGTCTTACATAAATCGCGTTCAATGAAATATTTAAGCAACATGAATTGTAATTGGTTCTCGAAGGTGATCCGGTCTTTTTGTTGAAGTTACGGTGAAAATGAATATAGATTTGTATTGTAGCGTGCATGACTATGCAGAGTACAGTGAGTCGTTAAATATCACGGTTTTGACAAATGAAAGTACGCGCTGATTACCGTCTATGTTCCGTGCGAAACCCGATGCTGCATATAAAATTAATATAGTGGATGTTATGTTTGGCTCTTAAATGAAAGTTCGTGATTTCACGTCCGTTGCAAACGGTATTTCCTTACGGTTTTCCACTTGAAGCATCGTTCCGTTGATAATTCTTACTGCTATTCCTCAGATTTCATTCCGTTACTTATCTAATCGATAAATAACTAAATCCAATTACACGGTTATTAATACGCATGTAAAGACCGATTTAAGGGAGGAAAAATATCAATGAGAATAATATAAATGCTCATCGTTACCAGAATTATTATAGAACGCGAGAATTAAACAAATTTCACAGAGCGCTCTCAAGAAGTTTTTCTACATTCTTGTTAATGTGCATGTAATTCAAGCATTCCCGAATAATTATCGTTCATTTTCATTTCGTATCGACGCCCAAAACCCGTCGTCGTCCTATGTTACACAAATCACGCAACCTGGGCTGACCGAACACCGAATCCTGCCCTCCAATAATAATAATAATAATAAAAATATTCATATCCCTATTCTACTAATATGCCTCCTTTCACATAACTCCATAATTCACCCATTTCATTCCAATCCTCCCTTATTGCTCCTTATTTATGTACCCTCTGCCTTCCTATATTAAATATCGCTATAAAATCGCCATTGCAAACAATAATAAAAAATAATAATATCACGATATTCGAAAAGAAATTCGCGTGCACCTTGTCCCAACCGCCTTCCCCGCAGTGCACGAAATTGATAGAAAAGATAAAAGTTCATCTACCAGCCGAAGATTCTTAATGAGCCACGTTAATGAGAGCGATGTCACGACCCGAATGGCCGGAATACATTTCTCATGTGCGAATTGGCCGACGATCGACGCGCCGTGTCCCATTAAACGCGATAAAAATGAATGGACAATGCCGTTCGTCATAGTCTGCGTGGCTGGCGTGCGTAGGCACCGTCTAATGAAATTTCTGTTTCGCTAAACATGTACGTAATTGGAGTGATAACTGCTTAATAACGAGTGCGGCATCGTTACGGCGGATAAGCATAGCGATACGATACCATCGGGATCCGTGGATACCATTTAGGCTGCTCTCAGTTTCCGATAATGCCTCTTAATTAACTAAATTATGGTAATCGCTAAAACAGGCAGGAACGGTAGGGTCAGCCGCGAGCAGAGTGCATGTCTTACTTAATGTAAATGAAGCATTATACAAACGCGCAATTATTGCGCGCCCCGTATAATGTTAACTTACTTACATCTTCTTTTTTTTTTATTTTCTTGTTTTTTGTTGCAGACGCTACTATTACACGAGACGCCAATTTTAACGCTAACTATTAAATAAGCGCGGTCGTACGAATCGGTTGCTCGTTGCGCGTGCACAAGGCTGGTTATTATTCTTTGGTGTACGATCCTCGTTTTTTCCCTTGCTTTTCCTTTTACGGTGTTACAGTTCATTGGAGTGTAATGTTTAGTGCGAGCCCGCGATCGATAGGTTAACGGTAGAATCGCGCTCCGGAGTAAATAAAATCGAAATGGGAATTGCAACGGGTCCGGAGACTTGCATTACACCGGGGCGGAATATCGAAATCTGCTTTCTGATAGTCTTGTTAAACGTATAGGCTTGGATGAAATGTATTGGCGAAGGTCGATTACGAATGAGATTCGATATTACGATCGTTCGTTTCACCTGTTAGGATCAGCTCGATAAAGCCTTCTGGGGACCTAAAAGGAATAATTTTATACTTCTTTGTTCTGTGCACAGATGTATCGTTCGCGAACAGAGGATTGTGAAAGGGAGAAGTTTTCCGTTAAAGTATTTTTGTTATTAAATTGATTGCATATTCGTCGTCCTTTGTCGATGACGACAGCGAACATTGGAGGAGAATGTGCAGTTACAATAACCATTAAAATTTATCTACACTCGCATCCGTCTGACCTTATCCGGTCTCAACATTATTTTTCCCGTGGACTGGTACATTTTAGGGGACGGTCGTAAAAAGTTTGCAGAAGAATTTTCGGTCGGATATAATTATGAACGACCGTAGAGCGCACGCTCCATTGTACTCTTATTACGTTTTCGAGCCTTAACGACCGAAAAAGAGCAGCCTGTCCGTTCTTATCCAACCGATGTTTCTCCTCGAATCGCCTGACTTCTACCGATTTATCACGTACACGTAATCCGCCGCTTAATAGAACGATCAAGGTAACGAGCTGCCCACGGCCCGCGTAATAGTAATTATTTAGGGCCTCGTTCGACGATGGCTGCAACAGGCTTTTTCGCTCGACTGTGAAACCTCCGCGGGAACTGGCATCACAATGTCGATCGTTAAGGTTCATTCCGATGGAGATGTTGGTAATGGCCTTCTAGGTGTCTCTGCGCTTCGCGATTAAAGATGTATAGTTCAATTGTACCCGGAGATTAATTATCTGTGACGGATAAATTTATAATACGTGCAACGGCGTTGGATATGCTTGTTTCTGCGTGAAATCAAATCGATTCGCACGATTGGAATTATGTATGTCATTTTTAATGTTTCGATAGCATAACATTCTTAAGATAATTCCCGAATGCGGTTTCCGTGGAAACATTACGACAACTTAAAGTATATTATTACTTCGAATCGAACGATGCTTAATCCACCTAAAAACGAATTTTCCCGTTTCCTTGCCAGCTTGCAATTTTGTGCGCAAATTAGGAGAAACACTTTTCACACTCCATGTCCCAAGTCTTCCAAGTGACTACATGCAAAGGACGCGACAACTTGTCTTCTAACTCTCCTATGATGGAAAACGCGGCTGCGTTAAACGAACAAAGAAAGGAGGGGAAAAAAAGAAAAGAAAAGAAAGATAACTGTAAGCCCAATACGTTTAATTTATATGTTTGCGTAAGAGCCAATTAAACGCGACAGGCAACGAGTAACGGTATAAATTAGGATAGAACTGGGAGAAATAACGAGCGTCAGGGGACGATACGACAAATCTCGAATGGGACTTCGATTTTCACTCGCGCCATGGTGCCCACGTGTTCCACGCGCAACTTAATGACTGGACCCACCTATTCGTCTCTCCACAAGGAACCTTGAGCGATCATGAATAATCGAAATAACCCGATAAAACAGAGAGAGGAGACCAGTGCGTTTACGAGGCCCGACCGAGAAACTCGTTTTCTCTAGGTGATTCGGTAGGCGACATCCTCTGTCCGGCAATAGATCGTAAGATCCAGAGAGAAAGAATAAATTAGCGGCTACGACGGAATCGTAAACCTTTGACGTGGTTTCGGCGATTCGTGGAGGGAAACACAATAGGCGAGCTATAAATTTTGCTTTACGGCCCGTCATAATTGTTCGCTCGTTGGACTTCGAGACTTCAAAGAGAGAAGTGCTTTTCGCAACCTCGACGGTTTTATAAACGCCGCGGGAGCAGCGCGGATTTAAAAAATGTTCAACTCTTCCCGATCCCTCGCGAAATACAAGCATTCCTATTGTTTATTGATTTATCTATTTATCGGACCAGAAGTGCTAATTTTCCGTAAATATGATTCTACGTAAGATGAGAGTGACAATGTTGCATACATAATTGTCTAAGGAGTGGCCCTATGGCAACTTAGTACGTCCTTTTTAAAGGACGCAACTGTTCCCATAAAGATATCGACGCGGTTGTAATGAGCATTTGCGGTCGATCGTACCCGATTAATGCAGCTTCTTTCACCTACCAGCGATCGGTAAGGAAAGGTACGCGAAAGACACTCCTGGCTTTTAGGTTTCTCTTCGCTCATTATACTCGCCACTATGCATATCCGAAAATTATTCAACGCTGCAACAACATCGAACATCATATTAATTCGTATAATCGACAAATCGCCGCTAAATTTAGAATTCTGCAGCACGGCAACCGAGACGCCACTTGACTTACCTCAAAACGCCAGCGACTAGGCCAATAAATCCCCGCCAATAATTCATTCGGAAACGCGAACGCGAGGCTCGAAAACAGAAATAGCACGTCCGCGCATACCCCGTTAAACGTATCCGAAGAAAGAAGAAAGAAGAAAGAGAGAAGAAAGAAAAACCCACCGACAGATTCCATCGACTGTCGCCCATTTAATAACCGTCCGTCCCACCGACGTACGTTGCGAGCTCGAGACGCATGCGATCCTCTCCGCTTGATCGTGACACGTTCACGGGCATCCCGAACAGAGATACGCTTCGGGGATCATCGCGCTGCCCAAGAAACGAGGGAGCTTCCTTCCCCGAGGAGAGTGGCGATTTTATCGTCGTCGGCCGCCTCTCTTTCGCCACCGGCTGCACACCGGCTACTCCCGTGAAATCCATCGGGGGTGTAAAGTGTAAACGATCCGGGCATCGACGGCTCGGTATTGCGCGAACGATAACCCGCCGTTTCGATTAATCGAAGGTGGAGTTCGTCCCGCGCCCGTCCGCGATCACCGGCCGTTCACGAAAGAGGAAGAGAGGTAAAGGAAACGGGACGGCTAACGAGCGTTAAAGAGAGACAGGGGTTGGACGAGGGGGGGTGGACGGGGGGAGGGGAAGAGGATAAAAGGTTTTCTCTTTCACGGCCATGACGACAAAACGTCGGGTACGTATGCATGTGTATACACTTAAGCATACATATAGCGGTAACGGCGGGAGGCAACGCGCGGGGAGGACTTTCGTGGCTGTAAAGTATAAAGCATTAAGCGTTAATCTCACCGGTGGACAAGATAATGCCCGGAGTCGGCTCCGTGTGAGGAGCCTTTGAGTGGCTATTTATCTCGAGTTTAAATCGATTTGTATGCTAATCCACCGGAGAAATCCGCCTGCGTACATAAAACTGAAGGAGGCCTACAAAACTCAGCCTCCATGAGATTCCAGATATATCCCTGACTAATTAGGCCCACCGCCGCCCTGCCTTGTCCCCCGGCGCAGGTTCTCGCGTTGTCGTGCCACCGCCGCCCCCCTTCGCCCCCTCGCCCCTTCTTTCGATGATATCGACCTCCCACCAGCTGGAATTCGCCTCTTCCTGAAGAAATTGTCCCTCGTGTTCGTCGTTGTGCGTTTCGACGGACCGAATGAGCTAACGAAACTTCTTTTACGAGAACGATCCACCGGCTCGGCTCTACCCTTTGCCTTTTATTAGATTAGTGTCCCGGCGAAAGGAATTCTGTATCCTCGTTATATCACCTCAGTAAATTATTAGATCATCCCTTTATATTTTATACGGCGACTTGGATGTTATCGAACGCGGGGCTGAATTTTCTGTCGGCGATTATGAGAGTGGTCCGAGTAAAAAAATCAACGAAACGTAACAATCACCGGGACGCGTACAGCGGACAGCATTTCCGAATTCGTGATACGCGTTATCGGTGATCGCTGTGCCAGTCCTCTGCGACCGATCGCGAGCGAAGAAAATATTCCCGCAGAACGAATCGTGGATCACGAGGGCGCGTCGATAGAGGAGGAAACATTTTTCGGAGTCATTGACGACGCGACGTTAAGAATAGAACCCGGGGAAAGGGATCCAATAAAAAGATCCTAGGGAGCGATGGGAGATACGGTGGTCCGGCTGATGCCGGGGCAGCCTCGTAGACGTGCCGTAGACCTTAAAAGGTAAACTTGTTAGGTCGAAAGTGCTTGGCCCTGGGTCGATGACCGACTCATCGGAGGAAAGCAGTTGCAGGTAACGATTCAGCTTCGCAGGTAGATGTTCCGCTTTTACATGGAAATTCGAAGGAATTCGAAGCCGGGGAGCATAGGTGGCTGTGGTCCCTTGGGACCGAGAGCAGTGTTAAACCGCGGCCGGTGTAATTTGGGGGTTATTATCGTTACTCTGGCCCCTGTTCCAGGCTTCACAATAAAGTTGCTCGATTTCTTGCGAATTTCTTTCGCACGCTCAACGATCGAATTAATTAAGAACGTCGGGCCGATGCGGCGTAGAGGGACGAATCGATGGGGATGCAGATGCAACAATTTATTGGAAGCTTAATTTAATCCGTGGATGGAAGCAACGAGTAAGATTCTATCCGATTCTACTCGTAAATAGTTCAGTGGGCGTGTTGTCTTCGAAATTAAAAACGGAGATCGCCTGGAAGCCAGACGGTCCCTGCCTTACTTTATTTCTCAGTTGTTGGCCGTTTTACGGCTCGGATCCTCTTCTCCGCGAGCATTAAACCCGAAACGCTTTGATCTTTTATACTTGCTTCGTAGAACCGTGATTCGATGAGCTTTAAGTGGGCGAACGGGTCAGATGACTGCATACACCGGGAACACGCGTGTTGTTTCATATGGCGTGAATGATAAACGTGCTCTTCGCGTTCGACTATGATAAAATTCAGTTTTTTCGCCGTGGCGGAGGAAACGCGGGCGCGCGTCGCGATCTTTGTGAAGAATCGCCGAAAAGCTATTAATCCGGGTTCTTCTACGGTGGAAATTATCTTTCGTGCTATAATTGTCCAGCGCGTCAGACTTTTTCTACGTGCCGTTGTAACTGCGATTGAATTGCGCCAAACGTTTTGAAATCGAAGTTTCTTTCGCGACCATGACCTATCCCCAGCGAACGTAAGCCAATATTATGACGCATGATCGACGAAGGAAAATGATTAAGAATAAAATGTAATCGAATATTCGCGTTAGACTCTTTGTTAAATATTTCCTATGTCATTCGAGTCGGCACTGACATATTTCTCTTTGTATATCCGTCAAATATGAGACCCTCGTAGACGGACCGAATCTATGTTCGAATCTATTGTCGTGTCTTCCGATCTGTCGACGAATCTGACATTCGTTCAAAAATGAACAATGATTTCTCTCGCGTCGAAAAATCGATCCTAGATCAGAAGAAAAATTTCCTTGTGTTATTAACTGGATTACGTGACCCATCACTCATACGCGATGACACTTTCCGATTTTCGTGTTCTGAAGTGAAATTGAACTTCAAAGGACGTTAGGGCATTATTTTATTGTTGGAAAAATTTCTCACGAACAATGTTACAAGTTAGTTAAACAAAGGTGGCAATGAAATGCTTGTTGCGCCATCAAGAGACGTCGACGTAAATCCAGGAGTCAAGTCGGACGTTTTAATAATGCCGAACAAGGCGAATGGTCCAATCCAATTAAAATGAAATCTCAATCCATTAGTTAGATTTATGCGTGCAGAACTATAATCGAGTTGTCCACGCTTCTCCTCGACTCGATTTTACGACTCAATTCGAGCAACATGGCAGTCATAATATTTCGTGAAAAAAATGCGATCAACCCAGAGGGAGTTCGTAAATCAGACACTGCTACCTGATTAGGTAAGAAGAAAAAGGCTTAAAAAAATCTAAACAAAAACACTGCCGCAAATTCGAGTTCAACATCGCCGAAAACTCTTTCAACCAATCAAAGCAGAAAAATTCGTGAGATTTCACTATCAGAAACAAAACGATTTCCGCTGTTCACCGCAAGTACCAATTATCCATTACGAGGCTACCTGCATACATCGATGCACGCGTATATTAAAACAAATACTAAATATTCCCCCAAACTTCTCGCACACGCGAAGAGCAACGTATCAACGAGACTCTCCATTCCCAACAAGATCTCCCGTGTCCCTCGCTCGTCGGGCGAATGCAAATCGGTGAAATTGCAATCGCCCTCGACTTAAGGATTGATCGATCGATTCGAAATGCAACCGGGTTCGGCCCGTGCAGCGCTCTTGTCGGTACGTTGTTCTACATCGAACAGCCGCCAACAACAATAGAGAGTTTCGTCGAAGACACGGCATTTTCCATGCCAAGGCGAACTGGATTGACTTCCAAGATGGATTATGGTCCACGTGGGGACACGTCTCATTGTGTTCGTTCCGCCTATATGGTGAAAACCACCTGTTTCGCAAAAGTCGTACGCCATCGGCGATCCCCGATATGCGTTTCGCCTCGTTCACCGGTGATCACGCTCCGATAAACAAAACAAGAATGTAAACGTATTCAAATTCACGCGCGTACTCTATCGGTACAGAGCAACGTACACGATGTGTACACGCTGTTTTATTGAGAAACGCGTGCTTCTCTTTCTGCACGCCGACGATCGAGGTGATTATCGAGGCGAGTTATAGGAGCGCGACGAAACGGTCGAGCGTTAACACGCTCGTTTCTCAAGATCGCGCAAAGTTAATTAATATTTGACGTTTGCAAGCAGAGGGAAAAGGTACGAGTCCCGTCGTTGGTCCACCGACTTTCGCGTACTACGTTGGACGGGAATTTTCGTTACGGATGTCGGGGAACGAATGTTACCGCGTCGAATGTGCAACAGAGGATTGCACATTGATTGCAGATTGAATCATTCAAATTAGTCATAGAAATTGGTAAAGTTGAGAGTATTTGTTTCACATTTTATTAACTCTCCGCGAGTATCAATATCGTACAGAACCTCAGCTACGATGTTTTAACGAATTAATAAATAAAACGCTCTCATTGAAACAATAAGTTCCACAGCGACTGCAACACGGATTTACATAAATATTGATTTACCTGCGAGGGAGGTTTTCCCGAAATCGACACTATTTACACCCGCCTAACTCGTGACGCGGCTCGTCATTTTTAATTGCACCAGACTGCGAACGTACGATTCACATACAACGAATCATACAGCCTCGTCGAGAATCCCGCCGCGGAAAAGCGAGAACAACGAACACCGTCCTAGCGAATAACCGATACGCGGACACCAACGGGAAGAAAAAGAAACGACAAGAACTCGGCGACTGTGAAAAAGGATCAATTAACGCGGGCATCGATGGCGGGGTTACCGCGGAACGTCAATAAACGTGCCCGCGCGGACGTGAACGTGTCAAATTTGTATGCAAATTGCTAGACGCGGAATGAATATACCGCGCTTTAAAGGATTTCATTTTGAGCGTTTACGAGTCGCTAACACACGGAGGAGAGCGACAGCGGCAACGGGTCGCGCGCAACCACCGAGACGAGCGTAACTCAACGGCGATCGTTGAAGAGCACGCGAGAAACAAGCGAAGAAGATTTACGACAAGGGAAATATATATACCTCGCAGCCTGTCTGCCGGTTACACACAGAATTCCGTCGCAGAAGAATGAGTAGGGGAGGGGGGGTGGGTGGGTGTGTAGAGGCCGACTGTGCCTCGCAGGGGCTGCAAACTCGCTCTCCTTTGTGACGTAGCGCGTAAAGGGTTTAACCCTCCGATTCTGCCCGGCGAAATCCACCAGACGACGCGACGCGACGCTTCCTCGCCGACTTTTCACCGCAAACGGACTAATGGATACTGGGGGCAGACTTCCCCTTTTATTCGGGAATCTTGTAGCCGTGTGATACGGGAAACGTGGAATTTATTGAAAGTGTGTTTTTTTTTTTTTGCTTTTTTTTTGTAATCGAAATTGACCGTAACTGTTACGCTCATTACCAGGGTGGATCGATGAATGGACGGGGTGCGTTCTTATAATTTGGTCGGCGATGATGGACACGGATATCGGTATTTGTGACAGCGTTTAGAACAATAATGCATGCATTGAATGTGATTTATGCCGATGCGTAATGTACGAATTATCCAAAGTATCTGTGGGGAGATGAAACGGGGATTGGAGTGGCCAAGTTTTTCGCTGGTTTGTACTTTTAGATACTTAGATAGTTAGAGAAAATTTGGTTAGGTAATATGTTAATTAGTGATATGTAAACTTGGTTTTGCCTGTCAAATCAATGATGATTAATAGCCATGTGTATGCTGTCTGCTTCGGGTATCGGTGGTTAGAAAACTTCTAACACTAATTGCTGAAAATGATCAGGAAGCGTATAATATTGTTCACCACTGTTTTATTATCTAATTTAGTAACTATGTATTCATTAGCGTGCAATACTACATCAACTGTTCTACATTCCAATCTTCGAATTACCAATAGGCCAATCGGAAACACCATCTCGTCGTCCTAAATTATAAATCGAAGGAATAAACTCAAAGGAATAAACAGAATCGCGACGGAAATCAACAGACTCCATCTCAGTTCGACGCTAAAGATTCCCAAAATCCCCTCGAGAGAGTTCACACATCTAAACTCAATGCCTGCACTAAGGATCGCCATTGTTCATCCGCCTCTCGAGGGTTTGACAGACAGATAGAAAGTATTACGCGTATTGACAATGGTTCCGTTCATATGATTTCACCGTCACCGCCGTTTCTCTGTGCCTGACAACGAGCGAACGGATTAGAAAATCCGTGTGACCGTTCGCTGACGTATTGCGCGTTGAAAAGCTCAACAAATTGCCGTCGAGTTTCTAACGGCGGCCTCCGCGAGGTGTTTTCAAGCCGTTTCGAGACCGGAATGACTCGAAACTCATTACCGTGTTGCGTACACCTCACGGTAACGCTGGGACTGGCTCCTCTAGAACGCTCGCAGGTGCATGAAACGCGTACGCACGCAGGAGACCGTATGCGAGGGAAACGTGGCCAAGGAAGGACGAACGTCGAATAGAAGCAGACGAAGAAATGGAAGAAGAGGAAGGAGGAGAAGGAGGAGGCGGAGGGGATGAAAAATAATATCCACGAAACGGTATCGCGTTATTCGACCGAAGAGCGTGCCACTAGGCGGCTTAACATCACGCAGTCACTCTTTATAATTAAAATATTACTACTAACGGAGAAAGTGCGAGAAAGTGAGGGATTTTACTCGCGACACGACGAAAGAACGAGGAACGAACCTGTTTAATTGTAACGTCACAAGTAGTTCGTGCCCTTCTAAGGTTTCGTCAGACGTCCTCAGGTGAACCGTTTCGTGTAGCTTCCACGTGTTCAATATTTATGCTAGACACAGGGTTCGCGATAAATGTTGAATTGTTCATCTCGCGTTTAACGATATCTATCGTGAAAGGTTTCATGTAGTGATTTATGGAAACGATAAATTTTGTGGAACTCTAGAAAATCATCTTTAAAGAGTTTGAGATACATTCAATTACAGTTTCTAAAACGGAATACTAATTGCGAATATAGATCGTTCAAAACGCAGTCTATCTAAAAAATTGGTTTGCGACTCCAATAGCAAGCGCGTTATACCTTTTCGCTAGAGAATTTGATTCCCGTTGGCCCACACTTAAATGATCCTCCTGATTATTCTTGCACGAAAGACGCACTACAATTTACAATAATCTTGAGCACAACACTTCGTTGCGTCCCTAATTGAAGAAATTATTTTCCATTATCGTTCACCTCCGTCCAAATGAAAACGTTCGCTCGTCGCACGCTGCACATCGATGTCTGCGAAGTAACGTCCAAAAGTTCGTCACAATTCGCCCATTGCGAATCCACCGGCAATATCTCGCTGTAAGCCACACTTGCACGAACTTCCGTCCCGTCATCAACGGCGCTCGGCGCAGGATCAAGAAACGACGTTGAACGACCTCCAGCGTCGCGCGTGTCCCGGCGTTTCCGATTCATCTCGATATTTCATTCACGACGCGAGACCAACCGGAATGATTCGAGTGTGACGGCCGACCGGCCGCCGAGAATGGACTTTTTCAGCAATTAAAAGGAGGAAAAAGAGGAATGAGAGGAGGCAGAGAAAGAGAGAGAGAGAGAGAGAGATTTAGGGGGGAGAGAGGAGTGGCTGGTTCGTTCTGGTGGCGTTCGTTCAAACATTCGCGAGACGTGGGTTCAGCTTCCAGGAACGCGGAGGCCCAAGAACTTTCCTGGCCTCTCGTCTTTGGTATCTGGCTGCCGGACGTTTTACGACGCTCGCCGCGCGGCCATAAATCGTGCAACGCGGACCGATTTATACATCGATATCGGTGCACTTAAGTATACAAATGTGCCCTTAATTGGACTGTCTCCTCCCGTGCGTACTATAAAAGCGGCACTTCACTCGCCACCCAAATCAGCGCTGACAGCAGCTCCTTTTAAGTTGGAAATATGGCCACTAAAGGTGGCCACCGTTCGCCATTGCGCCCGCCGGGAAAATAATCATTTCACCCGTGGGCCAAGGGTGGCGATTGTTACGCGAAACGACGATACCGCCGCGCGATTTTTGGGACAACGGATTCTGTTGGTGCCACTGGCGGCGAGGCTGAAACTCGTCCGACACCTCGCGTAATATCGTGTCGCGGAGATTACGATGATACGTCCGCACGGTGTTTCTGCCGCGGATTAATGCTGCACGGTTCGAGCGGGATCGTTGAATAATTAACCGCTAGATTTAAATGGGACGCTTGATTTACACGACGACTCGTTCAGTCGGCATTACAGATTGAACTCTGACAGCTGTTTGACATTATATTTTTATGGGGTGGCCGGGGTTGCGAATGGACTCCGCGATGAAAATTGCGATCTTCTGTTGGTGATCAATTTGCGGAGGAAAGTATTTGTCATTCCGGGGGTGAGTGTAATCGGTGAATTTTTAAGGCCTGGGGTTGATGGGCTCGACACAGTTGTTAACATTTTACAGATTTTCGGCAGTCTCGGCTGCTCTGACTGAACAACCTGAATTATGATTGTTATTATTGCGTCATTATAATTTCCGTCGACTTGCCGTCTACAGAATACCTTATCTATTCATCAATGATGAAATCGATTAAATCAATGCGACACTACACTGAAACTTGTCTTTCTACTGTGTATCGTCACGACGCACATTTACCGCCTCGATTTACCGGAGATCGATCTGCAGACTTTTGTACGGATCAGTCAGAATCGATGTAACATCGAAACCTGTCCGAACGAATTGCCAAGCGGTTACATAAATGGTTGATTCTTGTTGGAACCGCAGGTAGCACAATTTCTGCCGCGAGAAGGTCGGATCATTACACTTGGCGGGCACCTGTTTCGAAAACGCATCGACCCGAATGCTTTGCGCAACCGGATTAATTAAATGTATTAGAAATGACCGGTGTCTCGCGGGATTAATAACGATTCGCGAGAGTGCCGATAAATCTCTAGCCGCTATGGAAACGTGTAATTAGCAGCACTGATTAATAATTTACTGCCTGTGCGCGGCCAGGACGCGCGTCGTCCCAGCAGAACGAATGCTTTCTCTCGGAAACGCTTCATCGCCGTTTTGCTTCGTCAAATCTCCACGAGAGACCTGTTCGATGATACGGGAAAATCGATAGAAAATTGAAGAAACACGCGTCATCGTTCAAAGGACAAGCGATTGATTCGTTATACTTCTTATCGTTCGAGTAATTTTCGTTTCAATTGCCTTTCTTTACGAAGAGAAGGAAGAGCTCTTTGCCAGACGCAGGGGTTGGACCCGATTTGTAAAAAAGCCAACAACCGTTATCGGAAGGAAAAAATGGCAAGAAAAGCACCAAGAAAGCGTCTGCGAAATGCTCCAGCGAGATTTGCATATTCGTGAATCCCCCCGGCGGCAGATTTCAGTGTAATTTCCTGCTCGTCATCTGGCATGGTGACGCGGCTGACTCAGCCGCTGCTACCGTCCGCATAAAAACCACGTTTCCCAAGAAAGTCAGGCACGTCTACCGAACTCCGTTCCCCAGGGTCTCGCCGGCGATTGTTCGCTCAAAATCCTCGCCGTCGTTCCAATTAAAATTACCCAACATCAAATTGAATTACATCGACGGCCATTACCAGCGAGCAAGCTGCCAAATCGAGCCCGGCGTGACGCTTCGTCCGTAACGTCGGGGCCCCGTCGAAGCGTCCCGTCACCGAATTCCTCCCCGGCGATGCCTCAAAAACTTCCAGCGAAAGCACCGATCGACGTGTTACGTTGTAAACGTGACCGAACACGGCCTGGCAATATTTTCAGCCGGCAGAAATCGGCCGTGGCCGATCACGTGCGCACGATAACAGGTCGGGTCCGACGATGTTTGCTCGCTCGGCGTGTCTACACCAGAGCGCCGCGCCGCCGCGAAACGATTATCGACGTTCGACAATCGAAGGATTTATCGTTCCATTTGCCGGTCGCGTTCGAATTCGCGGATCGTGCTTGGCGAAACGGAGCGAGATCCGAGGGAACTCCTTACACGTCGTTCTTGCGCATAGAGGAACGTTGCCCCTCGCCAACCGGGTCGATTCCTCTTCACTTATCGCGTTGCTTTATTAGGAGATACCTTTCGACAGACACTCCACCGGCCAGGCCACGTTTTTGCCATTCTAAAGCGGACCCCGCGGGGATGTCCACCGGTGCTTGCCTAACGTACATCGATTCGAGTCGTTTCGAGAAAAAAGGGTGCAGGACTCACCGTCAGTTTCAGCTGGCTGCGAGATCGCGCGATTCATCGATCACCACGACTGCTTCGTCCGCATAATCGGTCTCTCCTAGCTGGAACGTCGAACGCAGAGAGTAGTCCACGGCACAGGAAACTTTGCTCGACAAGGATTTCACAGGATATAGCACAGAAAACGAGTCACCGTCGAACCAGTCGGACCGTCACCACTGTACAGCCACGAGTTTCGAACTAATTGAGCAATCATCGGCCCTAGGGAAGCCGGTTCGAGGCCTGTCACAATCACGATTCCAAGTACTACGAAGACAGTGAGGCGGACAAAGAGACACTGGTCACGGAACGCAACAAAGGACACCAGTTTTCACGCTGCTCTCTTCACTTTGATTCACATACCGATGACAACCGTAACCGCGGACGGTTCAATCCGTTCGGGCTGGTGGTAGAAAAAGGAACGATTAGAGACGGCGTCTGGTGGAAACAAAAGCGGAGGGAACTGGGACCGGGAACGGGCGTCGAGAGAATCAACGAAGAATGAAGAAAAAAAGAACAGAAGAGAAGCCGAATGGAAGAGAGAAGAAAAAGTTGGCGAGGATAGTAGGTGACACTGCTGGTCCAGCCGACGCGGATCGGAACACGATACGTCACTTTGCACCGAAATTCCACGGCAACCTCACTGACCAACCCGTGCACGATACCGCATGATCGTTAATAGTTCTCGATTCTAGTCGGGTTCACGATACACCAAACGAGAGCACGTAAGAACGACGACGACGGCAGCGTGGCAAGGGAAAACTGACGTTCCAGAACAATTAACCCCAAAGTCTAATCGATTTAATTAGGCGTCAAGCACAGCCTCTTCCCGATCAATCCTGGCCATCTCGTCCGTCGTGTCCGGGGACCACCTTCTCTTCCTCCCCGTCATCGGCCCCGCCGATTCTAATCGACCGGTCGACGTCTTCCTTCTGTGCAACGGGACGGCGAAATCGATTGGCAACGGGGACGTAGTGCAACGCGATTCGCAACCACGCTTCTCTCGCACAATTCAACAACGTACGAATATTTACAACTGTACCGCACAATATGTGTATATATATGTATATATATATATACGAGTCGGAGAACCGTTGAACAGGTGCGCTGTCGACGACCACGAGGAAAAACACCAGGTCGATTATCGACACGCGAAAAAAGGGCGGCAAAATACGAAACGGAGCGCTTCGACGTAGGTGGCACCGATTTCCCACGTGTTCACACGGGGGGACCGCCCCGTGCGCTTGCTGTCAGAGGGCGCGGCGACGGTGGCATGTGTCCCGTCATCCTTTGACCCGGTGCGGTGCAGAGATCGCAGCGTGGCTGTCGCGCGCGAGATGCACCGGCTGTCGCGTGCACGATTCCTCCTCCGTTTCACGGCTGTCGATCGCCCCGTCGCCCTGGCGAACAGGTACCAGGGGTTGCATACGACCTTTACGCGGGCGGCAAACGAAATTTCGACGCGGCACTCGACGAAGCACACGGCGGGGACGGGCGCGAATCGCCACGAACGATGACAATGATAATGATATAACAATAGCGTGCGTTCTCCGCTGGTTCAGATCTTACACTGAAGACCAAGGTACACATACACATGTGTGTCGGCCGGGCCGGCAGGTAGAAGAAGGAGGTAGTGGCTGGAGAGGTAGGAGGAGGTGGAGTGTGGCTCCGGAGGGAGGGGAGCCAGCACGCTCTTGTGCACCGGCCACACACAATCGCGGTGCCTCGTACACACGCGTGCATACGTTCCCGCAGTGTGTGGAATCGTGCCTCCGCTTTGGAGCAAGCCTGTGTTTCGCGCGTGTGCATGCACGTATCTCTCTGCCTATGCAGACGTACGCGTGCGTGTCTTTTCTGTAATGTCTCTTGTCCCGTTTCAACGCACGCCGGTTGGTAGCGGTGCGAGCGGAGCTGTCTGTCCTGTACCCTGCGTACCCTGCGTACCCTTGCGTACCTGCGTTTCAGAGGCCGCGTGTGCGTGAGGCTACACGCGAGGAGACAACGCCATGCCGCGCGGCACACAGGTACCAGTTTCGCCTCGTCCCGCCGCGCCGGGGCACCTCGCCTCACTTACATACGATACGATACGAACGAGCCACAAGGCAGGCAGGTAGCGCACAAAACTAAAGAGACTCGTGGAGAGAAGCTGCGGAGAGCGAGATGGCGGAAAGGTCGGAAAGGGAGAAAGAGATGAGAGTTGAGCGAGGGGGATGGGTGAGGGAAAAGGAGAGAGCGTTGGGGACAAGGTGTATCGACAGGAGGGAGAGAGATAGGGAGAGAGAAGGACGAAGGATCGAGGGAGAAAAGAGGGAGTCAAGACTAGCCACTAGCGAGGTAAGAGACGAGAAGTGACCAGAGAGAAGAGACGAGAGGAGAAGAAACGCGCCTGTGGCCTCGATGGAGGGGTGTGCTCCGTTGCTGCTGCTGCTGGTGCTGGCTGCCGCGGATGCTGCTGTTGCTGTTTAAGCCGCGAGTACGCACGCTTTAAGGCAGTCGCGCGAGTATTATCTCTCCCGCCTACCATCCGAGCTGCCCGGGACAACCAACCTTCTGGAACTTCCGTTCTGGGGATGGAAAGTGGAGTAAGCACGAAAATGGACGGCTTGGGCGTCCCTACGGGCCGATCGATGACGAGACGGGACGAGCGCGAGCTGCCTTTCAAATTATTTGGATACGATCAATTACGAATTGATCGATGGTAGTAATAGTCGTCGTTGGGCCATCGATGGAAAAACCGGGCGCAGAATTTGGAAATGTTCACCGCGATTCCAACCGCGTATCGTCGATTGGAAATAATTATTGAAATCATCGGAATCCGGCTATCCTGGCCGTGCCGTACTCGCGCAAGATTAATTAAAAACATAATGCACCTTTAATTAAAATTGACCGGCAGCTCCTGCGCGCTGTTCGAATGATATTTCGGATACACCTGCAGACACCAATTAGTCCGGGAGAGAAATCGAAGAACTTCGGAGGATCGGTATGCCTTATCCTAGACAGGGATCGATAAAAGCAGCACAAACGGAGTGTAAGAGGGATTAAGATGCGTGGAGAGGATCGGTGCGTTTTGGAGCACCAGCCGGCTGTCTCGTTTCCATCGGCCGAATTACCTGTCATCTCTTCTTATCTCGGACAATCCGTTCATCCGTTTCTCTGGCTCTCGTTCCCGGGAGGTGCCTTGATGCTCTCGTTTCATTCCCCCGGGCTGTTTTGTTCGTTTTATGTTGCCGTGCCGCTGCGTCGGGCGAAGGATCGTGAAATTAATTGAATCGATACCCCGTACAATGTAGGGGGGAAAGTATTGGGTCATCCTGGAAGTTTACGCAATTTCTGGTCGTATCTAACGTTCGTTTAATATATTCGCGGTGTTGCGCGAGCATTATTTGGCGCGTCGTGCGTGATGATCGGCTTTGTGTACGGTAGTTTCGAAAGTAGCTCGGTCGAAATTGAAAAGCAATTGGAAAGATCTTGATACCGTTTTGATTAATTTATTCGGAAACTTAGATGCGATATCGTTCTACATTTCTTGGAGCGCTGTGCACGACGAAACCATTATGGGCACTGATATTGAACGCCGTGATAGAAGCATAATGGTTTCGATACTGTTCGACCGGGCACGCATTTATCAGAAAATCAGTTGACACTGGACGGACAACGACCGAGTAGATACGCATGGAATTATTGCTGGGCGATGTCATTGTCAAGGGACGTAGTTAATTTGCCTACGATATCTATGTTCGCCGATATACAATTCTAACACAGTCTCGTTAGAATCAGAAAAAGCAATAGACACTCCGCTTTCACGAAACACCTGCTTCCACGGTCCAGCTTATTCAATTTTTCAATTTACTAATTTCGTTCACCGTCAACCTCCGACGATGCACAATTCTAAAAACATCGCGTTTCCATTAAATTGTCAGCCCTCTGCATGAATTAATCGCGACGCTGCATGACTTAGGAAACCCTCGACTTATTATAAAACAAAAGCCCCGAATCACCGAGGGCCGACGTAACCATTTAACCGCCAAGCACAAAGCCCAATCAACCTTCGAACCATAAACAGCTGCTACCAAAACCACCTCACGGCTACCTGCCCCGAGTCAATCTGCTATACTTATCAAAGTCATCGTAATACCGCAAAGAGGCTTCCCCCGAAGGAGGCACCGGTCACACAAGATTAATTTACCGGCTTATTGCGGCGGCCAGAAGCAAAACAACCTACGCGACCCTTTCCTGCCCGCCGCGGCTACCGAGCAGAATCCGCGCGGAGCATCGACACGCGTGAACAATAGCAGCGGCACCGTTACATAAATCGAATTACCTAACAGGCCGAGTCATTGCACAACTGTATTTGCGCGCGTCGATGGTACCAAAGTGATTTGTTTGCGCGCAATTTAGAACATCTGTGCGCGCGGCCTTCGTGCGTCGGTTCGTAGGCACGCTCGTGATAATAACCTGACGCTCGGCGAACGGGCCGAAGGACGTTCACGGAAAAGCCTCTCTCGCTCTTTTCGCCGTGCAAATCTAGCCGCGCGCCTCGTCTAGCTTGTCACCAGCAGGACAAGAAGCGCAGGGGCGAGGAGAATACTGTACGACTTGTTCCGCGGGGGGATAAAAGAATTCAGCGCACGGGAAGAGGGTGTTTGATTTATCGTCCGGCCGAGATCCGTAAAGACCGAGGTGGCACGGCCGTTGCGCCATCGCGCGTTCCAATTTTGACTTCCACCGGGGCATAATGAATCGGTATGCAAATCCTCGAATACGGATCATAACTCATTCGTGCGATATCGTGTTCTCACGAGCGGTCAATCGGACATGCCTGCCCGACCCGAGACATCGGCGACGCGACGCGACGCGACGCGACACGGCCGGGACGTGGACCAGATAAGGGGCTATCGAGCACCGAACGCGGCAATTACTAGGGCCTGCGCATTCCGTGCGCACTTGGACGGATACGTATGCGTACGCCCGATGTACCGCGTGTCCCGTTCGTTACCTGGTGACGCTGGAAAACACGGGGACCGTAATGGAAACGTCGAAAGGACGTTGTTAATCGATTGCTTCTGGGAATAGCGACGCGAAATGCGATTCGTTTTTAAGTTTGCGAACTCTTGCACTCTTTTGTCTACTGCTTCGCTCTCGTTCGAGTGTTTATCGGTGGAATTTATACGGCTGTTGAGCTGGAAAGGAACGATACATCTGAAACCGAGTTCAATACCGGACAACAAGCTGAACCAATTTCATTACATTTGCATAGTAAAACGCGAACGCAAAGTGAGAGGACGCGTGATTTATTTCTGTGATTCAGAAGAAAAATCGTAAGTTGTTGATTCAACGAGGATCCATAAAACAGTCTTATCTAATAACGACGAAAAAAAACATGGAACATATCGGTCAATAAATGAAGACGACCTCGCGGTCCTCCCACATTATCACCCCTACATAACGTCCAACTCCTTGACGCACAACACTTCCAAGAACAATCTTCAATACTTTCAGCTCTTCATCGGGCATTTCCAAGCGTTTCCAATTAAACCGGGCACACGTTATACAAACGTATCGGACAGGATGAAATAAAAAAAAGACAAAAAGCGAGAGAAAAAGAAACGGTCGAATGGAAGTGACATGAAATATGCGATCTCGTCCGCGTAAAAAAGTATCGGCCCACCATCGTCCCTGTTAGATGTCCGCGAAACCCACTCGCGACCGGGTTTCCTCTAGTTGCGTTTCGCAGTCTTTTGCGTCGCGAGCCAAGAGAATCCAGCCCGTCCGGGGGAACCGACGTGATTAATGATCCCCGGATCGAGAATCCGTGAAACGAGAACCGTGCTCCACGCGAGGGAGAACCCTGCACACCTGTGCGTGTGACCGTCACGTGTGTCTGCGAGGACAAGCGGAGAACACGGCTCTTACCGATCCTCTGTCGATCGGCCCGATGAAAACCTACTTTCTCCGTACGGCGACCATTGTACGGTGTACCTTTCACGATTTCCACAATCACGGACACTTCTCGGCAGCGGGTCGCAAGAGCGCTGATGTGGTTTCGGAGGTATCAACGGGGAAGCCACCGGAAGACCGTCGGCTGGAAGAAAAACGTCGAACGGTAATTCCGTCGCGTCCGCGAGGCACAACCCGCGCGTCGACGAACGGCGCGGTTATTAAATCGCTCGGGGGCGGATTTATCGCGTGCCCGTCGGACATTAACTGGCCAAAGTGTCAAGGGCGACTGAGCTTGTTACGGCGCGGATGCTTCACTTTATCAGCGGACGAACATTGACGGGAAACCGTGAGAAAGAGAGATGGATGGGGCAGATAGAAAGCACGCCGGAGAACGTTAACATGGGCGAGAGAACGTCGGCCAGAAGTAGCAGAGAAAGACGGCGCAGGGTGGACGGCGGGGTTGAAAGGGTGGGGAAGGGTTCGTTCGAAAAGCGGGGTACACCCCGTGTCCATTGACCGTAGGTACGCCAGTGTCGACCGCATCGATAATTCGATAAAGTGTCCTCACATTACCCTATTGATTGCTCCATTGTCCCGCGACGCTTCTCGCCGATGGGCCTCGTCGAAGCTTTCAACCCCTTGGTTCAACGCTTTGCTTCCTCTTCCTTAGTCTCACCGCGGCGGACTCGTTTGTGTACACGATTATAACGATATTTCCATACGTAAAGGGATAGTTCTGTATCGATCGACCGGCCGTGGGTTCGTTAATCATAGCGACGACGACGCGGGCTATTGAATTTCGACGAGGCCGGGTGGACTCGCGACGACCTTGCAACTTCCGGCCGACTGTTGTCGGAAGATTTCTGTATATGTATTGCGCGCGGACGTCTGTGTATTCGCGGCTTGGACTTGAGTGACCCCGGGGTAATTGACGCGAGGGTTGCGCGTATGCTTGCAAAGTTTCGTCAAATGTTATTGCTGTGCACGCTGTGGATGCATACCGATGAAAAGAAATGACCAATAACTCGACGAATCGTGTAAATCGAACGGTGGTTGACTTTTCATTAAGGGTAATTAATGGTAAATATCGGGCACAATTAGCAAAGTTCGTCCGAGCGACGAAAATATTAATGTCCGCTGGTATCAAGATGAAAAGGTGGAATGAAAGGAGCATAAAGTGAAACGAAACGAATCTGTTAATAAAGTAGCGCGTATATCGGGGGCCACGCGAACGAACGAATGGATCGATCTCTCGTGAAATCGACGATCGATTATAGCCGAGGAGGGTCCGCATGGAAAGCTGGAGTAGGAAGGTAACGCGAGGGACCAGGTGTACAAGAGAGAGGGCAGATCCGGGCCTCTGCTGCATGCCTGAATCCTAATTGAATCGTCAGGATGCTCGACTACCGGCCCTTCTCTGGCCCACTGACATCAAGAATGTGACAGACAGTCGGGCATCGTGCCCTTTTCACGATCCCTTCGCGTCGAACCACCGGCGACCCGCCGTACGATTCGGATGTATTGCCCGTCGTTCCATCCAGCTCGTTTACGCATAATTTGCTCCGCCGTGATTTGGGTTTACGACGCGCGAACCCCTGCACCGGCAGCCAAGAGTAAATCAGCGCTGCGTCGCCACTTCATCGGGCTGAACGGTGTTTCCTTGTGTTCCCGTGGTTGCATCGTGGCATTCTTGTGCACGCAGGCCACGCGTGTTAATTAAGCGAGCCAATGTTGAGAGGGTTCAAAAGTGAATTACGCCTTGCGTCTTTCTTTTTCGTATTTATTTTGTGGCTGTTATTGTCGCAATAAGGTGTGGGTAACAGTTTTAGCTTGGAGAAAGAAGATAAGTTTGTTACAAAATGAACAATAAATTAGAATTGAATTTTAGAGTACACGGTGGGTACGCGGAACGTGTGCCGTTACACCAATCCAAAGCGTTACGAGTCCTTTCTGTGTTTTATTCAGCGAGCTCGAACTATCGGCTGTTCTTTTGCAATTATGCGATTACAGCCTTGGCCGCGCCATTCCTGAAAATATTTAAATGATTACGATGATAGCACGCATCCGTCGGGAAAATGTACGAAGCAGAAACGCGGAGTCTCTCCATTAACGCTTCAAATCGACGGACGTCAGAATCAGTTTTCCCCGTTCTCGAAATCGGCCGGGGCTCTATTCCGTACGCAGAACGACGTCGTAAATTAGAAAGCATTAGAAGGCCCGCGTCACGCTAATCGAATGCCATGAAACCGATAATTTTCGGTCCCCCCGTGAAATATCAGGCAGAACAGCGCGCGAGGTTTCGTTTCTGGCCTCTGGGGAATCTTCTGACATTGGACTTGAGCTAAGCTTATCGTCGTGGTGTTTGTACCTGTTCTTGTGGGCGGAGCACGCCGTCCCATTCTATTTCAGCTCGGCTTTCATTCATAACTTGGGTTTTTAATAGCTTGCCGCAGCGCAACGCGCAGCGCCTCCGGCGACATCCGAGGATAGCCCCAATTTCTTCGTATCCTCGACGTTGACACCAACCAGACGCGCCTCCAAACATTGATTTGCCCGACATAATTGCGGAAATGCGCGACCCGATCCCCCGTTCCTGACCAAATTTTTTAATCGAAGCTCCCGCTCGCGCTCCGGACTTCTTCGCGTGACTGAACTCTTGTCGAATCTTTTTTGGGCTTAAGCTTAAGCTTAAAATGACAATTTCAATTAGAGTAAGTCTCGTGCCCGCTTAAATCTCTCTCTCTCTCTCTCTCTGTCTCTCATTCTCTCTCTCTCTGTCTCTCTCTCTGTGGTGCAGAGCGGAATCTTTCAGTCCGGTGAATAAATTTATTAACCCATCGTGAGTTAATGCGAAAGGTGCTTTCGAAGCGAGCACAATTTTATTAAATCCACTCCCGAAGGAAGTTGAAGCGCGATTCTTATCGCGATGCGTATAACTCATTACCAGACGGGCAGGAACGTGTTATTTTTGCGCTCGTCCCATATTGGACCAGGTGCAACGGCGAAATTGTGGCCATTACTAATTTCAAAATTGATCACGATCATCGCGACACCGTAAACTCTCGAAACCGTATCGTTAATCTGCGATAAAAGTAACGCAAATAAAAATCAACTTTACAACGGCACGTGAAGTGTCCGTAAGTCCTAAAAATGTCTTCCCTTACTGCCAATCTTTTAAGTCAACAGAAATAATCGCCCGACCGTATGTACACGTTGCAAAATGTACTTCCGACCGCAACAGAAGTTCGCTTTCACCCTTCTCATCCCGTCGCGCGTTTCGCCTTCTCGATTCGCCGCGACGACACCCAAAATAACGACAACAATAACAACGATATCCTCGTGTCCGGCTACCCGGGAAAGCGAGAAAGGTCCAATTACCTCGCGCGGAATCAATTGGCAACAAACTTGAGCCAGCGCGCGGCTGGAATTTGAGGAAGGCAGTTAATGAAGAAATCAGCCGGGTGCCTATGTGGCAGGAAAACGGGCTGGTTTGCTGAGATCGCGAGCAATTTCATTCGCAAGAAACCCGGAATTACGCAACGCGGTACGAGGCAGTCGGGAATGATATATTATAGATGCGATACGAAGATTAGATGTCTGCTCGGAGGTATAATGTTGTACGCTCGCGTTTCCTGTTTGACAAAAGAGAAACGGACGCCAATCTTTCTACCGCGGAACGCTCGCGGCCGAGACGCGGCGGAATCGGACGCGTGACCGCGCGTACGACGAGATCGATGCGGTTTCCGGGCGATCGACGCGAAACCGGAAGCGCCGCTTGCCGTCGTCGAAAGCTTACATCTGCTCGCGCAACCGTAACACGAGCCCGTGGAATTCCGTTTGACATCGGACCATTGCAATGGATCTCGCTCGAATCAGATCCCTATCTCGGTTCTCCTTCTTTTCTCTTTCTTTTTCCTTTTTCTTCCCCCTCTTTCCCTTCTTTACGGGGCGAACTGTTAATTCGTTCCGTGCGTTAACGTTTCGAACGATCGTCCCCTGAACGGGGCACATGCCGCGGCGAACGAAACGGGTGCAATTAATCTGACAGGCCACAGACGTATTTCGCGTTTCCGGCTCTCTCGGACCGCTTCAGATGTTGCGCAACCTATCACACCGCCCGTCACATTCGAGTTTACACTCGACGCGAAACGGAGAACGACACCGGCTTGGCCGCGATTGTTATTGCGGACGTTTATCGTTTGCCAGTGATTCGCCGGGACGGGCGTAATTTCGGGCGATTACGCGTCGATAGCGTCGCGTTTTACCAGCGGGTACGGATAAGGAATCGAATTTTGTGGGCGCACTCGTCGGCGGTGGAAGAAATAGTAATGAAACCAACGAAGGAGGCTGAGATACGAGGGAAAGCGTCGGGTCCTTTTTATTTCCAAGCCGATCGAATAAAGTCATCGGATGTATCTTTATTGTCGTTGGGAACAGTTAGGAATTATGATTTTAGTCCTCACCGTGTGGCGCGATCGTTCCACCTGAGAGGGACAGTTGATTGTTTAATTACGTTGATAGAGAAATACGGGTTCTGTTCCTTCGCCGTAACAGGTTTCTCGTGGGATACAGGAACAGTTGTTGAAGAGAACTCCCAACACGTTCGCAACAATAAACGACGAAGGAACAGAAGGAGAATGGTTCTAGAAACGATATTCATGTCCCCATTTCCCCGCTTTATTTATTCCCAACTGATGCAACAGCATCGCCGGGCTCGAAATTTGAAATCTCCCATAGCCCATTTTCGACCTCCCCTTCCGCAGTTGCGTCTCGACAGAAAGGAGAAAGCTTCTCGGTTCTCCATCGTCGGCCGAGCGCCATTTTTGTCGCAGGTGCGGACGAATGTTCAGCAACAAATCATATCCTCCGCTCGGCGGCCGGCAGGCAGCGAGAGCGTGTCCTCGTAAGCCGATTAATCCTATCGAGCGTATATCCAAAGGGCTCTCTTTCGCTGCACCATCCGTGGATGGAAGGCCGTGACACGCATATAGGTAGAAGCGCGCGAGGTCCTTCGGCCGCGTTCATCCTCGCAGGTCTCGTAACCAACGGAGGAGTGGATAAAGGTAGGGGCGGCGGAGGGTAGCACGGAGTATCCGAACAAAGACGAAAGAGGGACAAGGAGGGAGGCGTACACGAACGGCGCGAAGACGAGGGACGGGCAGAGAGGCGAGGGCGACGCCACGAGGCTTATAAATAGACACGCGGATAATCACTCAGGATTTATGGTAACCACGGATTATCAAGTTGTACAAGGGGGTATATTTCATATTCGCGACGTTACCTTATTTCAATGGGGGAATACCTGTTCCGCGCGTTACAAACTGCATGAACGCGCATACACGGGACGACACGTGTGTTGCCTCCGCGTCTCCTCGATCTCTCTTTCTCCCTTTGGACTGTGCCCGCCGTATAGGTGAGCGTGCAACACAGAGGATCCATAGCACCAAGACGCCACAGAACTGGCTCGAAGAGGCGTCCAGCTGTTGTCTCCGTCTAGCCCCCCCTGTATACGTTGCTGCCTCTTTGTCCGTCTTTATCCCGATCTCGCCGCGGCTTGCCCTTCTCTCAAAATCATTCCCACGTTCGCCAGTGAGCGCCTACAAAAGTGGCCGGCCACTTTTCCGAGAGACCGATCCCCTGACCGATCACCGACGACACCGTACACCGGCTCGATATCCGTTCACGAGATTAGAGCCGGGACTCTTAACGGGCGGAACGGCGTCGTTGGCGTCGCCCGTCACAGCTGGAATTTCGAAACCACTCGACCGAAAGGATGAAATTGCGGGCGAGATACGGCGTACGGGGCACCTTCGAGTTCGAGAACGGGAACGAAGGCAGAAATTGCTACCAGAACGGACGCGTGATCCTTCCTCTTCTTCTTTCCTCCTTGCTTGCGTCGTACCTTCCTAGCAGCGGGAACACGGAATACGTTTTTAACCCGTCGTTTTGACCCGTTTCGATTCGTGTGCACGATCCACAGGTTCGCCTAGGCGTACTTGGTACCGAGTATTGCACGGTGCAGTTTATTTTTTTGGGGCGAATGTTGGGGGGCGCTAGATATTTTAAATATTTGGGCTGGCGGTGGTATATTTAACAATAGAACGATGAAACCGAGGAAACGAGAAACGGTGAGGATCGCTTTAACGTGTCCCGTTAATGGGAAACGAAATTGATCGATTGGGGTACACATTGGTCGGAAGTAATCCTGTTACTGACTTGTATTATTCTATTAAGTATACCCAGTACTTAACGCGTGTTAATCGGAAAGGCCCGAATCGATTTCCCGGATTTAATCTCCACTTGGCTTGTCCGCAATAATTTAACAATTATTCCATCGATCTCGACCGTGCCTTCTTCCCCTGCGACGAAGCAATCCCGACAGGTGAAAGTAAAGGAGTTCGTCCGCCTCCCTCCGAGGAACCAGCGCAATTAACATTCTCCCGACACGTGACGCCGAAGATACCTACATCAATCAGCATTTCCATCTCCGCGGTACAATAGGGGAAACAAAGCGTAGAAAAGTTCCCGAATTCCACAGGCCGGCCCCGGATCACAGAATCACTCGCAAGAAACAACGGTTCCATCGAACCTAACAGGACTCCATTCTTCCTCGCCCAGCATCACCGCCAACGAAAGACGCGTGAGAAACGCCTCAAAGCGTGTATAACCCCGTCGACTCCCGCGACCCTTATCGTTCCACGGTTTATCTCGCGGGTACCAGACTCCTGCTCATAGATAGATCGCCGGGTGAAAATGGAAAATGATTCCGCCGGGCAACGTGTTTATCGATTTCGAACAAAGGCGAGCCGCGGGGCCCGATAAGCTCGCGAGCCTTAGAGATCTGTCCAGCGATTCGTTCGTTCGTACGTTCGTTCTTTCGCGGCAATTACGAAGGAGCCTGGAAGAACGCACCGCGCGAGTCAACTCCGTCTGTCTCGATTCGCCGACAGAGGCATCGCGTGTACCGCAGATAATATCGCCGGGATGCAACAATAGAGCTGAGTCTCTCTTTCCCGTCCCTGTCTTTCGAAGGCTCTTCCTCGGCCCCTGTCTCCTTCGTTCCTGCACACCCCTCGCGCACAACCACCCCCAGCCCCCTGACGAAATATTCCCACAGAGCGAGCTTACATGCCGGATTAACGCACCCACTGGGCTTCCCATTGTCAACGCACGCACACACGGGCCTAGGTGCCGCTCTCTCTACAATGCCCCAATATTCCTCAATCTAAAACGGGCCGGCGTCTTTCTACGCGATTGTTAAACCGCCCGCCTCCATTATGCAGCCCTAGGTCGGACGGACCCTCGGATCAGGTTGCTCGGATTTTCGCTATCGGGACGCAGGGTAGTTTGGGAGGCACCGCTCGAGCACTTGATATATGAATATTAGAGTATTAGACGCGGTTGCTTGCTGCACCTGAAGGAAAAGGGAAGGAGCGTTAAATCATTTTCTCGTCACGAATAATTTTGTTCATTTGAATTTCAAGTCTACCTGATCTGTCATTTCGGAATGATTCTTGATGAACGCTAGCAACGCGAGATTTCAAAGTGAAGCCATCAAGGCACTCAAAAATGTAATACTCTGTATGTTAGAGCTGGCGTATTTTTTAAAGGAAGGATTAGAATCGGGTGGCGAAGTGCTACGCACTCTGCGGATAATTTATGATGGGGACGCAGTCCTGTGCGTGATCGAACAGCGTTTTGTGAATGCCCTAGGATTGACTAAGTTATCGCACGTCTTGGAAGTCGATGAATGGAACCGAACACCTTGTCGGCGAGCGGTGGCTGGCGACCAGCTTCCAACTATTGAGTGCGGAGGGATTTTTGATTATATAGAAGAGAGAGACAGAGTTTTAATATGGCAAGCTAAAGAATAGGGACTTTCCTGGTGGATCTGGCCACGGAGTGGGGAAGGCTATACCGTTTGGTAAGGGGGTTGTGATGAACCCCATGGCACTTACCCCAGAACCATAATCGAATAAGCATTCCTTCAGTAAATCTAACTAAACTTATAGAAATAATCATATTACTTCTGACATATGTATCTTCGATTTATCTTCCACATCGTTCGAAGGTGTACATCATTCCCGATTTCTTTCGTCGTTCAACAGCTCGAATTACACTCCCCGCGTCGTACCGCCTTTTACAGCAACGAATTTAATTTACTACTGATAAGGTAGCCAATGATCAAGCACACGAACGGAATAAATTCCCGGCTACCAATCTACATGGAATTAATCCTGCGCGTTAACCATCCACGGAACGCGACCTCGCGACGTCCACGGCGGCTCCCTCGAAAAAATCCCGACACGCAACGTTTCCAGGCACGCGTGCAAAAACGCTGAATCGATTCATCTAGCCGGACGATTAGCAGTCTCTTTCAGCGCAGTCACGGCACGTGGGGCCGCAGAAACGGCCCACGATCTTCGCAAACGCCACTCGGTTTGAAAAGCCATTTACCCGGCACCGTTACACGTCCAAACGCGGCCTGCTCATGCCTGGCGCTCGATTCTTGACCCTAGTTCTCGAATCTCGCCCGCGTTCGATCTCTCGTGCTGCATCGATTGTTCGAACCCGTTTCTAACGACGTCAGCGCGGAAAATGGCTAAAAGCAGGATAAGTATAGTTTCGCGGTTACAACGTGCCGATCATTGGATCGATTTACCTCGGCGTCTCGAACGTAATACAGAGTTTCGCGAGCGAGCATAATCGCCTTCTTAAATGTCTTCCTCTGTGTCCGATAAGATCATTCTTATCGCCGTAAGACATCTTCGAGCTGTAATTGGAAATATTTTTTTTCCAATTCGAATTCATGGAACGTCTCGATTAGAGGGCAGACAAAGTAATTCCACAGAATCGAAGATGTTTATCGTTTTAGTGATCGCAACCCGGTTTTTACTATCCGTCTATTGAAAGTCAGTAGGCGAGTGTGCCCAGGAACCGTCGAAATAATTATCGATGTCAACGCCGCAAGGGTTGCACGGAAAGTATAAAAACTATCCAATGCGAAGCGCAACTTTCACTCGAAAGTACCTCTGCAACCGATTCCTTATTCCCATCGAACAGGAGAACGAATCGACCCAGTCGATCGGTACAGGCCGGCCCCAAAAATTTCACCCACGCGCGTCATCCCCGTCGAACCGCCGCCGCAGGCAGCCCCGGGGATCATAGGCAGCGACGAAAAGGGAACGCGTCAATTCGGACACACGCGAGCAGTAATTGAAGAAGATGCGCCCCTATGCCGAGCATTCATCTGACAAATCCATTCATCCGTTCACCTCAGCCGCGACGGCCTTGAGCGATCCTACGGAGCGCATACGGGCGAGAGAAGTAACCGTCGCATTCCATCGGCAATGAAAGCACGCGTGTGTATACGCGCACGATCCTCGCCCGGTACGTCGACGGGGAACGATGGAACGGTACTTAAGGGTCCGCTCTGTTCCCGGCGGCCTTCTGAAAAAAAATGCTCTCGCTGTTGGCTTCGCTCGAACATGCAGATATACCCGCGGACGGGGATAGACGAGAAACGAGAAAAGAAGGGGGGCGAAGGAGCAATGGAATCATTCCGAACGATGACTCGGACGATCCCTTCTGATGTTACGTCCGCGGAAATATTCTGCCCCGCCGATTTATCGAATTCGCTGCCTTCGAGCCGGTACCTGAAACATTGCGTCCCCGGTCGATCGCGTTCATTAGCTCGATAATGGGCTAACTCGAGCGGGCTCCGCCGCGTCGACGTTAGATTACACGCATTCCGGCCGATACCCTCCAGGTCCGTCGACGAGGCATTCGGCATAACATTCCGGGCGTTTATGCGGCCGCTCGTTTATCGTAATTCGAGCGGGACGGCCAAAGGGATTCGCGTACGCGGCATACGCGACAGTTAAACGCGCCAGATACAATGTCAGTCATGGAAAATCCAGCCCGCGGAAGATAATACGAATCTACGGGGCCATTAACATTCCGTGGAACGGGTTACCGGCTGGCTGAGCCGCGTCTCGATTCCCCTTAATTAGCCATGAATTTATAATGCCGCCAGTCGAACCCTCGATTGATCATTTTCGTGGTTGCGCGGAGAGCTCCTGGTTTATTGTTATTATTACTATTATTATTATTATTATTATTAATCCGGTGAAACTCCGGGGCGCGTATCGGGTGAAACGAAAAAGGGCAGATGTTGCGGAGGGAATTGTGGATCGGGCGGCGTTAATAGGAGCGCGTCGATCAAGATGGCGACGTCGTTTCAGCTGACATCGGGCCGCGTAAATGCCCCGTGGGATCTCCTTATTAATTTTTCGCGCCGCGGATCGCTGTCGTAATTCCTTCCGCGGCCGGGATATTCAGCTTTTGCTCGTAATTATATCAGCGACGATTTAAATTCTAATGCCCGAGCGCCGCGGGTCCCCGTAGCGGTTAATGATCTCTCGTGACGACGCGACGCGACGCGGAGAGCGCCACAGAGACCGACGGAGAAAAAATTAACGCTGAAAAGTGCCTGTGGAGCAGATCAAAGCGAAACGAGGTTTATGTCGTCGTCTGTTTTGTCGAACGTGAAACGACGTGGCCGACGATATTCGTCATTAAAGATGCGCACGGAACACAGGTAGAAAAGCTCGCGGTCGGCCGTCGTCATTCAGACGGAACAACGGGAAAATTTGTTGTTCGGGGGTAGGAATGGCACGGAAAACGAGCTCGTTACGAGCGTTGCTCTGTAAAGGGGTTGGCCTTTCGAGCCGCGTTTCTTTAAGCCGGTTCGGCTAACGTTTGTTTAGCCAGGGTGGATGGGAACGGAAACAGGAACGTCACGTTCGTTAATATTTAATGTCAAACGAGGTGTTCGATGTCGGGCAAATTATTAGAAATTGTCTTGCACTTAATGTTTCAATTGTTCTGGTCAGAAGGGTAATGTCCTCGAGGCGGGACGTTTCATTCCATGGTGCACGCGTAATAGTGGGTAATCAATTCTGTGGGGGATGATGGTTAAAAAAAACTTTCAATGTCACCTTACGTTCTTCGCTCTCGCTTATTTGTTACGCCGTTTACATAAATCAGAATAATACTCGGATATTCGAGGCGGCACTCATAAACAATTGACTTACGACTTTTTGTCGCATAAATATTAAAGAAGTTACTGTGCCTCGCTCTGTGTTTACAGTGTTACCACCTATAATACCGCGCGGACACCGGTATAATCTTTCTTTGAACACAGAATTTACAGCCTACTCTATCGTTATTTATGACGAGTAATATTGCCTCTGCGTTCCTTTTCGTGAAAATGGTCACGCGTTTACGCAACAGAGGCGTTCCTCGGGCCGATCGGCAATTCCTCGCGCGGAAAAGGCAAATAAAAGGCGGGGCAGTCGCGTAACGTCGAGAAAAAAATATACTCACTCACGAAACCGAAACCGTTTATTATCCTGCCCCTTTGAGCGACGGAGCAATGTGCTTCGTACCATTAATACATGAACGCGATCAACGATTTGGATCATTCTTACGTCACAACTGAACGCGACTAATAAGCCGTTGTCGCGTAGACGAATGTACTTAACGATTCGCCAACATGAACGATCTAAGCGTGCTGGAATTATATCTCGACGTTGTCCCTACGGACTTTGCAGCGTTGGTTGGCAATGGTACTGTTGGTAGAAGAAAGACATACGGCGCGCAGCTTCCGGGTTTTCTTTCATACAATTTTCCCAGTATTTCATTTCGGCAATTATGGAAATACTTATAACCGATCGGTATTGTCGTTGGTACTCGCGTCGAGCTATAATAATTATATTTACATCGACTGGGTGGAAATGAAATGGGCTTACAATGGGAACTTTAACAAAGACCTTAATAATTAATCCGCTGCATTCTTCCATCTCGTTAAATCTATCAATTTATACTACACTACACTATCCCGAGGTAAATTGCAACCAGTAAAAAAAAAAAAGAGGAAACGTTCAGAACACGACGTCCAAAGATAGTAGCCCTTCCAACAAGCATAAACATCACAGAGATCTCTCTCAACATCTCCAACAAAAGAGAAAACAAAAAAAGGAACGAAAAAGAAACGGACACCATTGAAATCGTCCTCAAGATCTTCGCCAAAAGAACAAACAGCAAGAAAAACGAAAGAACCGAGAGAAAGCCCAAGCTGGACACTCGAAGGTGGTAGTTTTCCAGCTCGGCGGCCTAGCCGGTGCAGCTGAAAGAGACACGTGACGCACACACGCGCAATCGTTTCAGGGGGAGCGTTACGGACAATGCCAAGCTGCGCTACGACGACGTGCGTACGAGGTGACTGCCTGTGTTCGGTGTTTCGCGAACAAATGGGAGAGCATCGTGCCGGCACCCTGGCTCGGTGGCGAGGAGGCCAGAGGAAAAGGGGCGACGCCACGACGAGGACTACGGCGACGACGACGACGACGATGAAGAAGAAGAAGAAGAAGAAGAAGAAGAAGAAAGAAGAAGAAGAACAAGCAGCAGCAGCAGCAGAAGAAGAAGAAGAAGAAGAAGAAGAAGAGGTTGAAAGCATTGTTCCTCGTCCCTCGCTCCGTACACCTCGGACCACTCGTTTTTCGTCCCACCACATTTCATACCGATGCACCATGCGGTACCACTGCTCCCTCTTTCTTTTTCTCCCTCTCTCTCTCTCTCTCTCTCTATCTCTCCCTCTCTCTATCTCTCCCTCTCTGCCCCCTAAAGCCACCTCAAACGCACCGGCCCGTGCTCAGGTGTGCTCCATTGTTAAACGCCCCACATATCGCGTACGCGCTTACCCTCTTTATTATGTGTTCGCCCATTATAACAAGAGCGAGAGGGCAGCAGCTCGGCGAAAAGGGGAGCAACGGAGACTCACGAGAAGGGTTGATGTAAAAAAGACACGCGGAGGGAATAGACGCGGAGCCATTGGCTGAGGGATCAAGTGGCATTGTCCTGCTCCGGCGATGCCTCGCTTTTGTAAGATCTCGCGCATCGCTGCCAACCGGCGCAGCGATTCGAACGCCTGGTCGAACCGGCAACGATAACCCGTCCCAAGGGGAAGAACGAATTTCCTTAATATCGCGGACGTCTGTCCGCGGTACGGGGGCAGGTGTGCGGAGGGATGGGGACGCTTGACCCTGGTCAGGAGGGAAACGCGTGGAAGGTAATAAGTAAGGATTTTTGCTCGTACGGATGTTTACATTATGTTCAGCCACGGCCACGATGCGAACCCCGGGCTGAACGTTTTCTTGGTCCCTTTGCGGAAGCATTTCGCGGTACCCAGAGGGTGAGCTATGACTCTTTATCGCCCAGTCGTACGTACGTAGGCGCGTCGGTGTGTACGCGACTTCGAGTAAAATTTTTCACCGCGACGAATGCGCGATTTCCCTCGGTTTCCTAGCAGCGCCATCGCCCGCTACGTGTGCATGCACGGTGCGCGCTGATACGTGTGCGCGCTGCAAGTATCGTAGCCTCCACGCGTTGGAATTGAACTCACGAGGAAGGGCCGGTGCCAGGAGAGGCATAGCCAAAGGGATTTACGCGGTAACTCGGCTCGGGCCCCGACCTCTAGGGTCGGGCCATTGAAAAATTAGTAAATTATTTAAGACTCCGCCGGCCACGTCGGTGCTTGTTCGCGGTTGATTTATTTCGACTATCGTGATGCATGGGTCGGCTATCCAATATTGTAATACGTTTTGCATACGTGGTACGCGCGCGTACGTATCATTGTCGACGTTCGTGGCCTAGCGATTGAAACACTACCCGGGCTATATCTCAACAGGTTCGCCGGGCGTTATGAGCGCCTGCTCTACACGGCATTATGTTCCCTGGACGGGGGCCACGGGACGGCCGCTAGAGGGAGAAGAAGATACCGGTCGCAGTTGTCGGATCGGAATCCTATATTATCGCGCTCTAGAAGCTCCGGGGCAGGTGTATCGGTGACCCTTGTCTTGGCACGTATTCCGCACGCATTTTACACCCTACACCCCGACCGGGATGAAACAAAGCGAAGTGCACCGTCTCGCGAGCGGGAGGGACGGCACCGGGGCCGCTCTCTCCTCTCTGCAACGCCGCGGTGCAACCGCGACCGCGTGAAACGACCGTTCGTACGCTTTTTACGGTGCTGCTACGTTGAACTGTTTTTAAAGAACCGGTTCTCGCGCCGATTACAGGAGTTTATTATTGTACTTATGCAATGCCGGATTGTTAGCCACGGGGAGTTATGGGACGAGGTTCGATTCCTAGGATCGGCGCGGCTAAGGGGGGAATTAAGGGTAGAGCGAACGAAACGAATTAATGGAGGCTTCTTTATGTTTCGTCGGTGTGGATGATGATACGAGTGCGAAAATATCTGATGATGTTTTCGATTGATGTGACGTCCGCTGAATGCGTAGCGGAGTGTTGCCTTTCTTTGTGCAGTTGTTTTACGCTTTGCGTATGTTAGGATTCGTATCGGAGTTCTTTTTTTCGCGATTGGTGGATGCGTTGCGAAGCATTGCGCGCATCTCGATTCAGGCAAGACGCGTAACTTCGTTAGGAAAGGTGAAATGGAGTATTATATGATATCAGCGATAGACAATCTACAAAATAATCACTTCGTACTTTCTCGTTTGCTTAAAAGTTACTTCGCAATGCATAGATAATTTATTCGGGCGAGCTTGCCATTTTCGATAAACCTGTTTCTTCGCTTCCGTATGGAATGAAGTGATCTCATTAATGTCTCAGTTCCCTGGAATAATTTCTGACTCCACTGTTTCCCGATTTATTTACCTCACGCACGAACCAAACTTGCGTTTCCCAAACGATGTAAACAAACCATTCTATCTTATCTCACGTTTCACAAAACCTATTCATTTATTTATTTACTCGCTCGTCACCGATTCGTAGAACAATCCGCGTACATCTAATCTAGAAACCATACCTACAAAAGTAACTCGATCACAATCCCCCCCAACCGTTTAAACAACCACGTCGTACGCATCTACGCGCGTTTAACGCGCAACAAATGATTCGTCGACTTACTGGCCGTCATTTTTCACGCTTTCACGCTTTAATAACCAAGCAACGAGCCCCGTCCGCCGCGACCCGTATTCCGCGTCACCCCCGCGCAGCGCTTGTCAGAATCGAAAATCGCAATCGTTGAACGCGCCTCGCCGGTTAAGGGTTACGCTAAAACTTTCACGCCTATTAAGAAGGCAGGCACGCGGGACACCGTCGCGGCACCGGTGCAACCCGTCCGCTCTTGCTCGCGCGCACCTTGCCTGAAATCCACGGCCGTAAGTTGCATCAACGTCCCGGACATTCAATCCCGGTCGTATACGCGCGCGAGCCGGCCCGGCAGCGAAACATTTCACGCGCGTTCCCTTATCTCCGCATCTGTTAATATACAACGAACATCGAGTCCGCTATAATTCGAACGCGCTCGTTGGCTCGCCGCTTTTTTCCCCCAGGTCCGCCGCCACCGCTCCGGGTTCCCGTTGCGCAACGCTCTGGGGACGAAACGGACCGGACTGCCGCTGAAAGGCGGTCGTCGTGGCCGACTCGTTAACCGGGGCCAGGCAACGACGCGTCCTTCTGAAAGCTCGCGTCGCACGAGCGGTCGGCGCGGCGATCCGC
Source organism: Nomada fucata (assembly GCA_948146005.1). NCBI lineage: Eukaryota > Metazoa > Arthropoda > Insecta > Hymenoptera > Apidae > Nomada > Nomada fucata. The sequence goes on along the minus strand of OX411275.1, from coordinate 5,389,612 downwards.
TCGCGGTTCGACGACGTTTCGCGTCCGCGTCGTTTCTCGAATTCATCGACGCCGGTCGGGTATGTGTCTCGCGTCGATTTATCGCGCGATCTCGAATAGATAGTACGGACGGAGTATCCGCGAAGCCGCGCGAAAACGTTTCCCCTCCCCTCGTGGCTAATGCCGCGTCGTCCCTGAATGCCAGCGTTCCGCGATTCGCCTTGACTTTTGTCCGGAACACTTGAATTATGTCGAAGCTCGCCGCGATCTTAGAGAGCCGGCGACTCGCCTCGGGACAATCGTTGCATTCTACTGTCGTACGTGTCAGCTCGTCAATAGCGACGACGCGATGCTCCATCGCCATTGATTTCTGTGTTAGCGGTTGTTACACGTTTCGCGGATCAGCCCCGCGGGTCTATTATCTGATTGGACGTCCGAGACCATCGTTCATCCGAGCCGAAAAGAATTACGGGAAGTTGCCGGCTTCGGAACGGTGTTCGACGAACGGCCGCGATCAGCCGGATGAAAATCTCCGCTCGATCCTCGCCGCAACGGACAGACGCACGCAAACAACGTCAAACATCGGCGGCTGCGAAACTGATTGCGAGCGAACACGATGGAGCGAGAGTTTAACTCGGAGCTCGATTTGTTCCGATTTCGAATTGTGTACAGTTTTTACTTTTTACGCGCGCGTAACTTTCGGCGTAGCTTGATCGATTTGTACGAGAGAGACCTTTTCCAACCGGCAGTGCGCACGTCAGCTGTTCGAAGGTGGCCATATTGGTGTATTGTGCGAGAAGTGACGAGAGTATATTAATTCAGCAGCGGGACTTCTAAATTATGTGTGACGTTGATGTGGTTAAAAGTGTCGTGTGCCGCGAGGGCGCATGAATCATCGCCATTGGCATTGCGAATTATAAATACGATGTTCCAGTAAGGGTATACGCATCGCTATTTCCTTATCCCCGTCGTCTTTTCGCACTGTGAACCTTCCATTGATCGCCATTAACTTTTTACCGCGCTATGTTTTACATTTCGAAATTACCTATGCCCGTCAGGTAGACGTAACCTTTCAACTCCGCGGACCTCTGACCGACCGGCTTCTATTTCAGTTATTAGCAATTAATTTTATTTAGCGTAAGTTCGTAACTGTGAATATCGCGTAATCACCGCTTGGTACACTTGCTGCCGGGCAGAAATAAGAAGCAGCCGTGATAAATTTAAATACCCACCGGTTAAGCGATCGCGAGTCTGCCTGTCCGCGATCACTTATCCGGTGCGAAATCTCACTTCAAATTTTCCACGAAGTTCTTGCATCTTCGTCAATCAATTAAAGACACAACGAGGCTCTCTACGATCGCGACGTATCGATCCTTACTCGTAAGTAGGTTGTCCGGCCATTCGTTCAAATAATTCGCTACAGTCACAAATATCATCCCCGTAACGTATCCACAGTTTCTCTGTGGAACGCGCGTTGTCAATCGCTCCACGTATTCGCGTCCGTCACGAACCGCGCAACGATTCGTTCGAGGCGCGTGTTCGATTAGCGATTCAGATCACCGCGAAGTAAGACATTACCCGGCCGGAGTAATTACGCCGTCGGTAGGAGTTCTGAAGAGTTCCACGGATTTTTCCACGGCGACGTGTCCGTTCCGTATGGCCGTGTAATTAATGGACCGGCGCGCGAGTTAAATTTAGCAGGATTTAGCATAACGCTCGGTTAATTAGTCGAATGGAATCTAAGGTATCCGATTAAGGGGGGTTTAGAGGGGGCTTGGAATAGGGAACGCAGGATACGGCCGGGTTTCTGTGCTCGCGCGCGTGTAAATCGCGTCCTTGTGTGGCCAAATAGGTAGTGGCGACATCTACTTGGCGCCAGTCTACCCGTTCTGCAAACCGTACCATCCCGACACGTTCTACGCGTTGTCCAAGAAGGAAATGACAGAACACGGTGGAACCAGAGGGCACGAGGACGACGAGGGGAACGTTTAGCTTCCTCCGGTTCGAAGTTGCAGCGCTCGCCAGCGGAACACACGGTGATCAGTTGGAAAAAGTTCCCCGCAAAACCAGCGGCATAATATACGATCCTCGGGTCCCGACCGAGAGCGTCCAACGTTTATCTCTTTCCGATACGGAAGTCTGCCGGAGGAATTAATTGCCTGCCGTGGCACCTTACCACGGCTCCGGCGTCCCGATGCAATATCTGTTCTCCTCCGAGCCATTAGCCGGGCGCATACTTTACATTAGAAAGCACGTAAGAACCGTGAGCACAACGAGGAGACCTGTTCTCTCGCGGAACCTTGTTTTGCGGAATTCTCGTTTCCACGGCGCACGAGGCCGGGCGAAAAATCGCTCGACGAAAATCTATCGGCGTGTCCGTGGATCGTTAGCGGACCGCGTTCGACCAGCCTCGCCGTGACCCGGGCCTGACCGCGGCGACTTCGTCCTCGTGCGATTTCTTTTTTTCCCCGACGTTCGATTATGCGCACTGAGGTAACCGGCATTAGTGGAGCGTCGTCGGGTTCGTTGGGTACGTTTGGAATCGACGGTCGACTCGTTTCGTTCGTTCTATTCTAGTCCGTCGAGTCGTCTTCGCCGGAACCGGATAATTGTTTTCACGTAGAAAGATTCGACAGCTCCGTTGAATTTGTTTCGTCGAACGGAGCGGTGGTTTGACGGGGGTAGAACGAATTTGGTGAATCGGGAGTTCTTGCGCTTGGTCCGATCGTTCAGTGCAGAAGATGTAAGACCGTGCACGCGGGCGAAGGAATTCGGTGTTGACCCGCGAACATCGTTTACGTTCACCCTCGAAGTCTGATGGTTCGAGATGCACTTGTCGTATTTCGATAATTGTACGATCTTAATAGACGAGTTCGGCTATGTCGGTATTTTAAGTTTCTTAAAGATCCTTCAACCAAATCAGGTCAGAAACTATGTACTCGCCAACTGTAACGCGAACAGCGAATTCTCAAGCGACGCAGTCTCTAACTCAACGCCGTTCAAATCGAATAATAATAGATTTAGTACGCACCGAACGACTTTCGTCGATATTCCATTGCGCGGCCGAGCCGCCGCGCCGCAGAATCATGCAAATGAAATTTCAACGAGACGATCCAATCGTCCAGCTCTTATCCCGCCGCCGCATATACGTAAAACGATCGCGAGAGGCATAAAACTTGAGCGAAAAAGAGGACACGGTTGCACGGCGCGTAGCGGAGAAGTGCATTGGATCGTTTAGTTCGGGTCAGGCGTTAATTTATATCGCGAACGAACCGGAGCCGTGCGTTATTAGCCGTTGCATGATGGCGGCCGGTGTGTGCGCCAGGGTGCCGCGAAGCGTGAGAATTTGTCCCGCCGGAGACTGGATCAGAGATCGTTCGGGATCAACGACGCCGTTTCAGCATCCATTCTCTCGGCGTTTCCCTCTTCGCGTCAGCGGCGATAATGCCGCGACTGCGCCCGCTTGACGAGACAATCGGGGGATAGAAAAAAAAAGGGGGGAAAAAAAAAGGAGAGAAAGAATAGCTCGCCGCGATAGACCGGCGAACTTTCACTTCGCGCACCGGCATCGATTGTGAACAGGCACGCGAACACGCGTACACCTCGAGGAAATCTACGACAGACAGCAAAGTGCAGACGAGCAGATAACCTCGCCGGGGCATAACGCGAGATTCTTTATTGACCGAGTGTTTACGTTCACTTTTACGTCGCCGATTTGTTTCCGTGGAAAGGAAAGCACCTGCGGCTTATCTAAGCGTGTACTTCTAATTCCGCGCGGAGCAAGAATGACAGCGTTATGTTCTTTATTTCTTCTTTGTCTCGGAGTAAAATAGATATTTTATGCCTCGGGTGTTTGTTGTTGCGCAAAGGATATGCTTGCGCTGCGAGGAACATTCCAGGGGGGGATAAATTACCGGTGTGATTATCGGGGGCTCGATTTGTTGGGCACGGGTAGGCACAGCACGGTTCAACTTTAATGTGTTAATTTCGAACGGGGTGGTTTGTACTTTTCGCGGAGCGCAGTTAGTTCGCGAAATTTTATAGTTCGCTGAAAGCTGTCAACATTCGCTCCTACCCTCGCGTGACAGCCTCGCTATTCTATCAATTTCGTGAATGGAAATTCTCCGTTTGGTATTTTGTACGCGAAAATTGGCCAGCAAATGTGAGTCTGAACATGTAACTCCAATCAACTCCATCACTTCAGAAATAAATGTCTTGAACCTGTCTATTCACCTGTTATTTCCTCCTGTATGAACGCTCACGCGAAGTTATTCCTACCTGTGCATTGACTTAACCTTTCAACTATTTTAAATAATGCCTTCGGATATTTGGACAGCTCTTTACGCGTACACCGTAAATATGTAATTGCGTATATGGAACAAACCACGGAATACTTGCATTCCGGGGGAAATTAAAAAATGTTGGCCGCGTTCACGCTAACCGGAAGTCTTGCTATACAAATCAAGTACAGTTGACAATTTTCTCAAATTCTTGAATTGAAAAGTTTGCCGCAATCTTCTGTACATCATCGAACACTCTGACATCGAAAAGTTTAAGAACCGGTATTCTGATTATTCAGTGTGACAAATTTCTGAGCATAAAGAGCTCAACAGATTTTATTTTCCCCAACTGGATGATTGTAACCTTTCCAGAAGTTCACATATTTGTAACATAATTTATGAACAAATATTATGTCGAAATTATTAAATATCTCATCGAACCTATCGATATAAAAATATTACTAATCGCAAACGTGTATGCGTATATATAAGAGAGATACTTGAAGAAGCTACCTGATCGTCCCAAATCTGTATTAATTGCAATAAAACGTTGAACATAACTCACTGATTGGCAAAGGTTAACGATCATGTATCTAAGATTACGCGTGCATACCTTCTTCTTTCTCCTTTTTGAAACGAATCGGTATATTTTTCGACAGACAGGTAAATACGCGAGGCACGCAATCGCAATGATTTATACACACGGCGATGACAAGATTTCCAGGCGGTTACGTTCACTTACGTAACCGGAAAATTACACGGTAGGAGTAACGATGTCTTTGCACTCTCCTTAAAGACACTCGCTGTGCCCGTTGTCGTTCGACGTGCAATTTGAATGTTGTTTCACTTAGTTGCGCGAAATATTGCACGCCTGTACAAGTTACGCTACTTTACTGGACGAATAACATCGACGATTTTACCGGCTTCTCGGTCGAACAGTCGGTGGTTTCTTCGGCGATTGCGTTTGCGGTTAATTATTCGCGAAGAGCGCCGATTAAGCGATACCTTTCGAAGATTATGAACTCACGTTTATATTTCCACGGTTTATGTCTTAATTGTATCGGCGACCGGCCGGCGATCGCTGAAACGCAGTTAATTTTATTAAAAATGGCACGGTCGTTATGAAAGTAATTTATCCAACGATATATCAAGCCGATTTAGTCGAGATCGTATTAACATTTATTGTGCAAGCACGTCGACCGTTCCGGTTACTTAATTCGATTAGGTTTTTCAGAATGAAAATTCTTGAGGCTGATTGTAATGACACGAATCGTGTGAAAATCTGCTGTCTATAGATACCTACTGGTACGATAATGATAATATCAGTAATAGGTTTTTTATTGAATCACTGTCGTAAAAGAACTGGATCCGGAACTGTTGTATGATAACCAAATACAAAGGCACATTATTGGTGCAATATTCATTGAGAAAGTGAAGGTAGTTGTTATTTAAGCTCAATCGGAACGTTTACACATAAACGCTGTGCAATAAATAGATCTTTAGTTAACAACACCAGAACTATTGCTGTTGATAAAAAAATACCATTAACAAAAGTCCAACACTATATTCACTATGTTTATTGCCTAATTTTAATTTCACCCGCTAGTTCACCTGCAATTAGCTTGTGGCTAAAGGCCAAAGGTAGAAGAGTTTGGGCTAGTTTAACATGTTCCTTACCTAAACTAAAATTTGTAAGAAAATTCTAAATTTAACCGGAAAAGATACTTCGTTAATAGAAGAAGCTGGTACAGATATTTTTGAACCGCAAAATATCCGACCCCGCGACCCCGCAACTACCTGAAACAAAAATTGAAAGAATCTCGTTCGTTCCGTCCCGAAACTATCGTCCAATTAATTGCCGTGTCTACTTCAACAGGTTACCGTCCCGCGTTACTTCGTCCCCCGTTTCGTCCAAACCTAACCCATTAGTTTGCAAATCGATTCGGTTTTCCTTTTGAAAACGGCCGTCCGGCTGGGCATCCGAATCGGGCTGATTCGCGTGCAGGTTTTAAGCATTTCATAACAGCGAAAGAACCGTTTCACCGTTAGATTAAATTGTACATCGAAGTGGCGCGTATCAGCCCGCGGCGAAAATACCGTTCTATCGTACGAGAACGATCGTTGAATAGCCATTGATACAGTCGAATTTCGGTGCTGTGACTTAACATGATCGCCGGCTGAACTGTATTCGCCCGGCAATCTATTAACGTCGCCGCCGGGAGTGCAAATCAACTCGGCGATATCGATATTCTTGCAAATCAACTAGGCGATATCGATATTCTTGCAAATCTGTTATTTATGCTAATCGCGTTTATTAAGATAACCAAAATGGGGACGCAATTAATATATTATTACTCGTTTAAATAAACATATAAGGCGCGCGCCTGATTATAATATTTAACATTCTAATGGAGGGGGGGGGGGGGGGACTTGTCGCGATCAGTATATGCATGCCGATCGATCGATTCTTGTGAAACGCACGCGACGAGGTCTTGTATGCGATAGTCATAAAGCGAGGCATACAGTGCGAGTCCACAAAAGTTGCCACCTAATATTACTTAGTTATCATTTGCCTTTTGTACGAGCACGTTCGAAATCGAATATGTTGCTCTCGAAGGGGGTTTATGGGATGAACGAATTTTTATTCCTCCACGTTCTTTACTTCGTCTTTTATACGTTTACTTAATTTTCACTGTCGAGTATAAAGAACCATTATGTCTTCGTCCGTACCTCCAATTATTATACGCGATACCCTGGATTCGGTATTAAGTAGGTAAAAAATAGTAGATAGAATATTATTACATAATTCTCAATCGCTCTCATAACGCGGAAAGGAACCTGCATTGCTCTAAACAGGTCGCCGTCGCCACAGCTCCCGAACAAACGCCAATTTCCAGTGCTCGCCCACAAGAACAATAAGTCAGCTCCCGTGTCATCTCACAGAATGTTCAGTAACGACTCTCTTCTGAGCAGGTAGCAGGAACCGTTCCCCACCCGTGCTCGCGTGACTTCTAACAGCGCTGGAAGAGATGAAATTAATTCCGACCGCGTCGAAGCCGCTCGATACCTTCATCTCTTTTCCGTCTACACGCTTCCGATCGTCGTCGTCGTCGTCGTCGTCGTCGCCGTCGACGGCTCGCGATCCAGCATCGCTCGTGTACGACCTCTCGTTCGGTAATGGCTGGTAAGAGGGAACGGCGAAGATTTATCGGTCGCCAGAACGAAAACGTACGCGCGTCGACAATACCCCGATACAATATTGGGGGCGAGCGGATCTAAGTGTAACTGGGGATACACACAACGATAACAAAAACGCGTGCACACAATCGCACAGCGCCAATTTCCAATGGAGTTTCTTTTTGCGCTGCCGCATGATTAACGATTGAACGCACTCGACTTCCGATCTGGCCCGCTTCGACACGGCCCTGCGCGTTAAGGAACTCCCGGCCGCGTCCTCGATCGTGCTCGACTTTTCTATCCCCGATCCTCCCCGGCCGCCACTTTTCTTCGTCAGCGCTTTGTCCGTTTCGCGCCTTCCAGTTTCTTGATTTATTGTCGCCCGTGGGATTCGAGGCCGCCGCGAGATCCACGAAACGGCCGACACTTCTGGCCGTACCGTACGTGCGATTGAATTTCCCGTACGGCAGAAGAAGAAAGATCGGTTAAGCTGAAAGCGCGACGGACGCGAGGAGAGCACGGTGAACCTCGGATCCGCGAGATACACGGGGAAGGAATTTCTCGAGGGGTTCTTCTTGATTTAGTCGCGAATTAAAGTACGATTTATCAAAGGAACGCGTACGCGTTTTCTTTGTGACGATCGTGTTCAAAGGGCGGGTCTGTATGGGCCAGAAGCGGCTGGTAATGAGCTTAACATCCTGTTGAGAGTGTTGCGTAAGCGATATTAACGGAAGAAGAATGAGATCGCTATTAAAAGCGGCGTTCGGGAAGGGGACTAACGTCTTTATTCCTGGCGTGACGGGCACGTTCCCAGAGTTTTGCGACGTGTAGCGTATTAGTTATGATTTATTAATAGTCGTGGCGATTTCGATGCCTCGTTAAAATTAGTATCCCCTCGGGATGGGGCCTCTGTGTACGTTGCGATCCGTCAACCGTCCGCCGTGCACACCTGAAGCCAATTCACGATCAACGAGAATCGCGCCGCCGTGTTTCATTTCAGACTTGGCGATCCGTGATAGTGGATTACCGTTAGATCGGTAATTAAACGGTGATTTTGGGCTGATTTCGTTTGGCGTTGCTATTCGCGCACTGTTCAACCTTGTTATTCGTCGCGATTAATGTTATTTATTGCGGCGCGTTCGACGCGCGAGGAAATCGGTACGGATTTCGTGAAAAAACTCGACCGCTTCTCTCAGTGTTTGCAACGAGAGGGACAGGTTTCGTTACGATACAATGAGACGGTTATTTTTCGAATAATACATACACTTTCAATAGCTGAGCGCACATCAGTGGCAAACGAATCTAGAACTGCGGATAGTGCAAATTGCACGTATAATACGTATAACGCATGCACCTGGATGCTGGAAATTTCTAGAAGTGTCCCAGGGCGCCGCTCCGCAGTTGTCAGACCGAGCCATCCTGTTTGTTCTTTTCGATTCGATGCGAAGGCGCAACACAGTTGGCGTACATCGCGGTAGACGCAATATTCTTGAGTCGTTCGTACGCATCCAGCACTTCAGTGAAGTGGCCAGACGGGACAAGTTCTTGGTTAATTACTGTCGAGTCTTATGCACACATATATATATATATATACACATCTACATACATTTTGCCGAAGGAGGCCGTACACCAAGGAAAGGATACAGTGGTTTGCAAAGTTAAAGGAAGAGGAAGCGAGCAACGAGGCGGCGCGATGATAAAGTGGGAAAGAGAGAATGAGAGCTGGACTCTGTGCAGAGAGAAAGGGGAAAAGGGGAGCAAGGAGAGGCTGAAGCGGAGCCAGAGGAGATGACCGAACGAGATGCTCTTTGAGACACTGAGAGCTCCAATAAAGCCGGACCAATTACTGGCTACCGTCCTTTCCCATTCCCTATTGATTTGCATTCAAATAGATGTTATACTCTAAGTAGACGGATCCTAATGGATTATCAGTTCGAGTCATCGCGAGAGCTTCAAAGCTCTGCTCGTTCCCTTTCCACGCAGAACCGCCTCCTTTCTAATCCTCCTATATCCACTGTTTCATCCATTTCCTAATGAAACCTCCTCGGATTGGCCCTTTTTCTAAACTTACCTAATGATCGGCACGAAACTTATCCCGCTACCACGTACACACCCTCCCCAGGACTACGCCTCTCCTGGTCCGGAGGAATTTCTCCATTTCTTTCATTCTCATCTTTCTTACGCCGAAGCGGGTATCGTTTCTACGGCATCCGCTGCGAAAGTAGTTAACGGAACCAAGAAGGAGGAACTGAAAGGCGGTCTGGGACGTTCGATTTTTGCTTTTGATAAACGGTCTCCTCCCACTGACTCGATATGTGCGGGACATTGTGAATTTTCGACTTCTCGCAATCCCGAGGTGAGATTATTTAGCGCGATTGGTCGGAAACTGCCCAGGTATCAAGAATTCATGATATATCAAGAAAAACGTGGTCACTGTTAGTGTGCTGGGAATGCGTTATTTCATTGCGCAGCGAGAGACCTTTGCTGGACGGAATAACGATAACGAGAATGCGAGGAACTTCGTTACGGTATTACAATAGCGAATGGAAGAACTTCTATCATTGCTGTTGTTATATTGCATGACTGGACAAGCCGATAAATACTGGCGTAGTACCAATAGAATAGGAATCGATAAGAAAGAAGAAATGAGACAACATTTATTATTAGAACTCAATCAAAGGATAATACATTATACTTTCAACAGTCGCGGTCAACAGTTCTAGCCAATTTCAATTTTCTAATCAAACAATATCTTTCCAAGGGCAAGCTCGTACGACAATTATATTATCCTAGCAACAGCAAGGAAGTAAAGTTGAGTCAATATTGCCTGACATCGCAGCATGCGCGACACAAGGAAACGGTACAACTCTTCGAGTACAAATATTATAATGCAACCCCTATTTTAATCGCCAGCTTCAATCGCCTAGTATTAAAAATAAAAGTCGAACTCTGCATCCAGGGGCGACTACGTGCGCGCCTATCGGATGCATAGAAAACATTAGACAAACGCTCGCCTCCACTACAGTTGGGCTCGCACGCGAATAGTTCTCCGCCAATTTCCACGCAACGATTAATCGCCGTGCGGGTTTATTTAAAGCGAAAACCCCGGGCCGTTCCACGGCGATTCGAGTTTCCAGCTTAGCGTTTCGAGGATCGACAAGGCACGAAGAGGGTCCAGTGGGCTCGCACACTTGTCCGCCGCCATTCTGTGCCGGTGGACCCGTGTAATGAGTTAAAATGAGTTTGGAATAATCGCGGAGTCTGGCTCGCCTCTCGCAATGACCGACGCCGGGCAGAGATGTGACCGCTCGGTGAAGAAGGAAAAGGCCGGGGATAGAGGCGGCGAAAGGAGGGAGAAAAAGGGGGCAGAGAGAGAAAAGCAAGAGGACCAAGTGTACGGGACGACTTTGCGGCCGTGCACACCGGCCAGCCAGCGTACGTACACAAGAGAGGGACCGAGGGAGAGCGCGTGTCCAGTATCCGGCTCGCTAATTAGCTGCAAGGTGGGATAAAGAGTGGCCGAGTCGAAAACATTAAAGCCAGCAGCGGGGTGGAAGTGTAATGGACGTTGACGTATGGCTCGGTATAGCTACCGAGAGGTCCGCCACTGATGCCGGAGAAGTACTTGGGGAACGACCTTCCATATACAGGGGGTACGAGAAGTACGGGTCTCGTGCTTCCGTGCAACCAAGATCCAGCCGGCGCGGTGTCGATCGTTAATCGCGCGACAGCCTGCGGCCGGACGCGGATTATTATTCGGACGCGACGGTTTATCAAAGCTGGCCGTGTAATTTCGAGGGCGTCGAGAACGCGATTCGACTGTGCAATCTCGCTGTTGTCCGGCTTACATTGTAGCCTGTTTGGCCTGAGACGTTCGAGATGGCTTTCGTCAGTGTAGAACGGGGGGCCAGCCGGTTTAAAGGTAGTTACGCGCTTCTTTCATTTGGCTACACCCGACGGTCATGATGGATCGTAATTTAATTCGAAGCTACAGGTTGATGGCCGGGTTGCTATCATTCGAAGCCGTTTAACTTAAGGTGGTCCCGATAGGGTGTCCGTGGTTCACTGCGTCAGGAGAATAAGACCGCCGCTTATCCGTCCTGGATTTATTCGGGGGACGATCTCCTCGTTACGCATACGCGCAATAATATATGCGACCCGCGTCTCGGATGCACCGGCGATCATTTACGGGCGCACAGCCAGCCGCAGCGTTATTCGCGAAGAAGGTACCGCGGGGACCACGTTGGATATCCTGGCGCGTAGGTGCGAGGATTGGCTAGCCGATTGCTTTACGGCGACATTATTCGCGCGGAGTCGCGGGAACGCGCGTAATAAAGTGCACGGGGTCAACGATAGCCGTGGATGAAGACTACCGTGTGCACTCGAGCGTTTTAGTTCGGTTGAATCGGGCTGCGCCGAGTGGACACCGCGTAGAAACGAGCGACGTCTTGAAAGGGGAGGAAAAGCGGTATTCAGACGTACACCGCGTAGGTAAATCCTCCACTCAGCCGGACACACTTCATGCACAAATTAAAGCATAAAAAGGCCCCTTGCCATCTGGCTGCGGGGGTGGCGATGGGGATAGAGGGTTTGGAAGGGGGGGAGGGTAGAAAGAGGTACGGCGGGGGATAGGGAAGGACAGAGTTAGATAGATGAGTAACGGGGGTTAAAGGGGGGTTCAGGCCGACGACTGAAAGAGGAGGTCGCGTGTTGGTTGGTTGGTTGATTCCGAACGGAACGAAGGGAGGAAGGGATCGGCCGGTCGGTCGGTCGGATGGGTTATACCATCTTTCATGTAATTACTGACATAAAATGCCTGAAGATTTTCGCCCTCTCCTCGCCTCCGTTCCCCACCTACAACCCCCGGTCTCTCGATCACCTTCTCTCTTTCCCCTCGGAAATTTCTCTCTGCCCCGGCACGCTCTGTCCCGTCCCCACCGTTTTCCCTCTCTGTCCGTTTTCCTTGCGCGTCCTCCTCCTTCCTTCGCCGCGTCGTCGTCAGAAACCTCTGTCTCGCTCGCCGCGCCGGCTCTCGCTCTCTCGTGTCTTTTTCTCCTCCGCGGAGTAGAAAATTTTCAATTCCATTCATGTAAATTATTGTAGCGCACCGACTCTCGACATGTGCAACTTGTATTAATGACGCAGTAAAGGAGCAGACGGGCGGAGAGCTGCCCATTAGCGGATGAAAGCGGAGGGCTCTCAGCGCATAGCCCGATAATAGCCCGACTTATACCCACCGAGGCTGTGTAGTTTAGCCCACGTTACGAGTCTGCCGTGCCTCTGCCCTGCCTCTCTGCCTCTGCCTGACTGCCGATCCGCCCCACCCCTCTCTAACGTTTCCTATCCCTGGCCGTTTGCTTGCCCGTGCACCTCGGCAACGATAGCCCTCTTCCTTATCATTCTTACACCTACGCCCCACCTTTCTGTTTGTTCCCGCTTTCGTCTTTCGACTATCGTTGTCGTTCACTTGTTCCTGCTACCGTGCCTGTATCAATCCTGGCGACGCTCGGAGTAGAGGGGTTCCGCGTCCGATTTCTCGAGGCCGCTGTTTCCCTCGGTGCTTGCGTTTCAGTTCATTTTATTTATTATGTAAGTTACGTCTTGTTACTTACGTCGGACGTTACATGTTACGGTGAAACGTCCGCGGGTAAACTTTGCGGGGGAATAGGAAATGATGATGAATGGTTTTGGACGTAAATGGTCGACAGTTTGAAAAATATTGTTACACAAATCGTCAATCAAAAATCGTGTTCCGTCACGTAAGTGGGCAGCGGGCATATGAAAAATGGTTCTTTCGTTTTGGTTGGCCTCCTGCCGAATAGCGCGGCGCGGGGAATTTAATTATAGGCTTTAAGGGCTAACTATTATTCAATTTACTCTCATTATCCCCCATCAGATACCTATTGAAACTACGCTGATCCTCGAGGGTCGGACACAAGATCCCGTTTCTAAGAATGCATCACATTCTGTCAATTTTCAATTAATACGCGATCAATAGTCCGCGGCTAACACGGTCATCCGTTGAAATGTATATTGACTCGCACCGGTACCCCAAATTTCAGCACAAAATAGCAACCTATTTTAAATTTTAATTTACTCCATAGACAATGCTTAATGCTTAACGATTTTGCGCGTCCGATGTATTCCAGACGCAACAAACTTTCCCAAAACCGTATCCAGGGAACGCATCCGAGCAAACTGTCCAGCACAAAACGGACCTTGCGACACGTATCCGCCACGCCATTAAAATCCACCTTCGGTTCGGCCCCGGCCCTGTCGCGTTGCCCTGCAGCGTGGAAAGACCGCGTCCGCACGATTTATTAACTCGCGTCGATACTCAATTATCCCATGGGGCGGTCGCTCGCGAGTGGGAGTGCGAGTCGCGAAGACAAATTGTAACATTACAAGCGGCGGAGGTGTCTCGCCGCGATAACGGAGCACCGTATTCGCGCCGTTGAAGAAACGAGAAGGAAAAAAAGGAAAGGAGCGGAAAAAAAAGAGGAGAAAAGCCGCGTGAGCGCGATCCGCACGCTGCAGACGCGGGGGCACGGTGGGACAGAGTGCGGTTTCAGTAGCAACGGCTATATCGCCTGTGCAGTAGCGGTAACGGTATCCGTGCATCGGTTTAAATTTACCCGATCGCCGGCAAGCGACGGCTGTGTGCGCACACGGACGCGGGCCACGAACTCGCCCGGGGCTCGTGAAAATCGAGACGACCGTGGATATCTCCTGTACAACTTGGGTACACGCATTATCGACGTTGGGGAAAAATGTACGCCCGCGCGTGGGACGATCACCTGGGGGAAGGGTTACATTCGCGAGGGGATTTTAGGCGATGCGGGATATCGTTTGGCTTAAGAAACGGCTGCTCGCGTACTGAAAGCGATCCGTTTGCGCATTCGTCGGTGGGACGATGGTTCTTTGGGAGTTCCGTTTGTCTTTCGTTGTTGGGGTTCTATGTTTTTTGCGTGGAAATTTCGCGGTGCTAGCGGAGACGATCGAGAACGGGCGAGAAACCGATACGCGGTTTGTATATCGTTTGGTTGCTGGGGGTTGGACTTGGAATATGAGAGGGTGGCGCCGTGTTCGTATTGTCAATCGAGTTCGTGCTTGTGATGTTGCTAAGGCACATGCGTAAGAATACGTTCCAGGAAGAATGGCTCGAATAATTTGTGAATGAGGTAGAATGTAAATTTTAGATAGAAATTTAGTTATGCTGCCTTAATTATCTTGTCTATGGGACGTGCGTTTGATTAATGGACGGTACATGTTACCTACTGTGATAATTGTTGCTACAAATCATGTCCAATTAATGTACAGTATAATATAATAGCGTAGTCGGTTGTTGACACACTCCGTGATTATAGAGGAGCCGAGATATGTTATAAATAACGGATGCTCTTATTAGATTACAATATTTACTCTGCGCCCTAATTGGATACTTTCCATTGTAGAATTTATCGGGGGACGTAAACAACGTCCGCATAATAACGACAATTTCGTCTGTCCAACCTTTCTCGTAAATTCTTAAGAAACCGCCTTTTCCCAAGAATTCCTAAACCCTGTGCACCGTTCGCCACGAAATAAAATCCAATTAAGAACTCCGTAACGGTATGCACCATAAATATTTCCCTCGCTTACTTATCAATCATCATCGCCCCTCCATTATCGTGCCAATAACTTCCACCTTAAATCTTACACGGAAACGTCCAATCGAATCTTCCGTGTATCTCCTTCGTAAAAGGATTCCCAACGATGCACGCATTCTTTGTCACGTTTTACACGAACGGTAAAACGCAGCTGGATTTTTCCCGTTGAAAATGAGACGCCCGTTTCGAGCGGTCCACCGCGTGGTAAATAATTCGTTAATGGGCCTGTCTCAGACCCTGACAAACCCTCGAGAGTATTGTCTCGTCGTTGCTATATAATAAACTGTCTTTCGACTGAATTGCCCTTGAGGGTTTCCTTGTGATCACCTGCTCCAATTGGAGAGGATACGGGAAAATCGGACGAGTACAGTACGCGCAATGGTAAAATTAAAGTTAAATATATTTTACATAACCTTGTTTTTTCTTACCGAAGCATTGCAATTGTAACATAATAAAGAACGCGAGAACTTCTCGCAAAAATTGACACCAAACAAGCATCTAGGCAACCCGCCCTAAGAAAATCGTGTTCAGCGTACCGAGTATAAATCAATTGAAAGCTCGCGACCCTTCCAAAGTATCCATCACTCTCTACGAACGTCAAACGACGACCAAACTATCCCCGCGACGGCGACGAACATTTTCCAACCGCGCGCGAGGAAATCAGCGAGGAGCAAAGCGGTTAGGGAAAAGGCTGGGTCGCAGGTTCGGCGAAAGGGTTGAAAGACAGCCGCGTCTCGAATTTGCATTTCCCGTACGACTTTTCGGATTAGCACACACGGGCGGGCCGCGCAGAGGGGCATTGCGCGATAAAGAAACGGGAGATAGCCGGAACGGGTGCACCGAGATGAGAGATGAGATACTCCTGCCTCCGCCTTTAACGACGCGTCCTGCACTTTGTGCTCCCTCGGTCAGCCTACTCTGTTTCTTCTTCCCCTTTTTCGCGTTCCGCTTCCTCGCGATCACCGGCCAAGATTCGAATCTCATTTCGCCGGACGCGAGACGTCCCCGTGGCTCGTTAGACCTCGTCCGGCGAGGGGCCCCGCAGGTGGAAAGCGGAGTGCCGCGTGAAGAATCGATCCATTTGCATGGAATCGCGAGCCTCGCCTTCAGTCCGTCTTCTCCGTTGGCCGGTAGGAAAAATTCCACGGTGAAATTCCACGTTGAAACGGCGCAGATAAGAGACAGATAAACGGGACGATTATATCGCGGTCTTGCCGGCGAACGCCGGGAGTCGGTCGATCGGTTGTCGCGATTGTTCGGCGTATGCTTGGCGCAGTGGGTTTCGAGATGCTGCTGGGTCGCTAGAACGGCGTGATGGACCTTTGTGATGCGAATTGCGGGGGTACTTGCGTGAGCAATTTTTTCTATTCAATTTTTTGATTTCGTCGAAACGGATTAGGGTTTCGTGGAACGCGTCGGCTGAGGGAGCGCGATTTAGTCGGCGGTCTCTGTGGAATTTGGATTAGTTTTGGGACAGGCTGATAAGAGCAATGACTAGTATGCCTACCTACAAAGAAAAACAGAGATGCAGTATTCAATCTTTCCTTATTATAATTAATACTCGTTTCACGTTTAAACCTTTTCTCGCTCCGAAATATAAATCTAACTCGTCTGCGGCACCCAGTGACAATAAAATATAATACACCCCATACGAAGCACGAGGTAACTCCATGAATATGTACAGAGAAACAAAATGCCTCGATCGGCGAACAAAAAGGAAGAAGAAAAATGAAGAAAATAGAAACAGTCACCATTCCGTTTGCCATGGGATCATTCGAGGAAAGTTCATTCTGCCAGCGCTCTAACGGTATCGCGGTTCGATCTCTCGAACGTAGATCGTTATATCGCGCATCGTTATCTCGCGGTCGTTAAAGATCGCAAGCATAATGCTTGCGAGGCTGCTGAATTCGATCTAACGGGAACGCACGGCAGGCTTGTCAATTGTTCGAGAGACCGTCGACCGAAACGGGATACGCGTCCCAGGGTAATAGATTTGCTCGCCGCTGTTTTCTGTCGGATCGACTACCGTGTCTCCGCCGGTCAACGGTCCCTGGGAAACGTGAGCAACGAAAGTGTGCATTCAGATACGATTATCGGGAATGGCCGGGACGATCATGTGTGATCACGTGAATAATAGTCAAGCTGAGCTTCAGGCTCCACGTTTTTCTCCATGGTCCTTATAAATAGGTCGGCTCGTTCCGTGAAGAATGTCGAAGGGATCTGATTAGGAATCTTGGGAGATGAATGCGATTCGGGGAGATAAGGAATCGGGGAGATCGTCTTTGTTAATAATAAATGTCGGAAGATCGAGAGAGTAAATGGAGATACGTAATGTTTTCTGTTTCTGTGACAATGTGCACCGTACATCGTACGGGATGAGTGTAACGGACAATGGGCATTGTAGTTTTATTTGATTGGGGACATAGAATGAATCGCGGAAGACGATCAATGTACTCAGCTGTGGGCATACAGCAGAATCTGGATTATTTCGCAATTTCGATATTTTTATTTGTGATCGTATCTTCTAAGTTTTTTCCATTTGTCACGAAAGAGTTTTTCACTGTTTAGCGAAACATTTATATTTCATCGTTTCCATGAATAATTTGATTAAGCCGATTAATAGAGGCTTTACGAGACATGTATTTAAAAATTTTAAACACGAAAGCGCTTCTCGATTGGCATCTAATTTTAATTGCCAGCTTTTTAGCCGCAAACACCCATCGTTAAACCTCAAAATGAACGAAATGAAACCAACGATACCGTAATACATTACGATCTCTCGAATTACAAATTACTACAATATTACTGAACAGTGCATACAGTGCACTGAATAGATTCTGAAATATTTCACCCACATTGCACTTCCCCTTGCCGGAAGTCATCGAAGCACGCCAACATCGCGTCGACTTCCAAGCGTCTAAACACTTTCATCCATGCAACCGAGCAACTCCACACGTCAGACAGGAACGCTATCAACGCGAAACACTTCGCACACCCTCCCAGCAAGTCATCCCGATTACAGAAAGTCCAGCCCGCTAATCCCGAAACCCGTTATGACCGTTCCCATGAGCACACGACCGTTCGTCTCAAACGCGAACATGTAACAGTCAATCCCCCGGCAGGAGCGTGCGGATCCTGGAAAAGATCCCGCGATTAAAGCTCGCCATCCGTCGTCTTATAAATTCCTCGGTGCGATTCGAGGTTTTTCAATCGGCGAAATCCACGTCCGCGTTGACTCTTATCTCGGGGATCTTAAGCTAGGCGTGTGCAAAGGATTATACGGTAATGGCGCGTACGGGCCGTTGTCTTTTCGATTTACCACGTGACACGGTCCGATACGGAAGTGGATCTGGTATCGTGGCGCGAGTGCGCGCGTTTCGTTCAAGGAACGCAGCTCGCGTAGGTGCCCGACGAGTGGATACAGCTTCTGCGAGGTCAAGTTTCCTCGGCTGATCGATGGACATGCTATCGAGACGGTTCGAATCATCGACCGGTGAACGACGAAAGGGGAAACTGACTTCCGGTGGTGGGTGTTCGGTGTCGGAAGTTTGACGCGTTTTAGGGCTAAAGGCGTGTGCGTGATTTCGTACTGCGAGCCTGGTAATGCGTGCATGTTGCCGTTGTTGGAATTGGTGCGGCGATGTTTGGATAGAAATGTTGAAAATAAATATTCGTGTAACGGTGTTGGTCCTTGCAGAAATGTTGGGAGATATAGGTACAGTTGCAGTTTCTGCGATTTTTGGTCTGGGGTCGTTCATAATTTCAATCATTTTTAGCGTGTTCCGTTCAGGTAAGAATATGCTAATTTACTTGGCACCTTTAGCGAGATACGGTGAAGTTCTTGAATGAATGATATATTCGGTACACGTGTCTCTTTCTTGCGGATCTGAATGAACGATTCAGGGAGCTAGAACGTCGTTCGCGTAATAATTTTTTCGTTATTTACATGAATAGACTCTGTTGATATTGTGGGATTAAAATAGACCAAGTGGATGGCGGATCTGTGCAATCGCTGGGATGATTGACGGGGGAAGAGAAACGAGACGGGGGGTGTTTCTCAGGTGGTCGTAATATAGACATGGAATGCGGAGATGTAGCTATCATGAATGGAAAATGAATCGTGCTGCGTGCTGCCCTTGTGAACTTTGAAGAAAAAAAATGGAACTGTTGAAAATTGTTGAGGAAAGTGCAACTGAACATTGTACAAATTAGCTTAAAGTGAAGGTTGTATTTAACGCTGCGCTTTACTATCGTTAACACCGTTTCTCATTCACATAGTCAGAAATTCGTTAAAAGAATAATAACCAAAAACGTGGAACCGATCTGCCAATTACAATTAGTTGGACGATTAGCATTGCACTCATTTACTGCTGCGACAATCGCGTTGACAATTATTACAGCCACAGCCAGTAACTACTTAAATAACTCATTCCTCCCATAAATCCCGAAGCATTTCAATTTATCGTTTATCTTGAATCGTGTCATCATTCCGTAACAAAAATCTCGCAACACATCTATGACAATGTAACAACGTCCGACGTCCCCGTACACGGCTCGAAGTAGCGCAACAAATAATTCAGAAACCAAAACAATACCTCCCATCACGATTGTCTTGATCGATCATCCGTCATCATTTGTCCGGGCCAGCGTCGTTCCATCCGCCAACACAAACGGTATAACGATCACAATAGCCACGTAGAGAGCCGTACCCCGTGCCGAGATGAATTTGGAAACGACGAGGCGTATAAATGCCCCGATATCGGAGGAAGCAAAAGAACAGAGGGTGGGCCGAGAGATGTCTGCGGCGTCTCTGTGACGGGCACGGCCTCGCTAGCCCCAATAACATAATACATTACGCGCGTACCGGCAGACAATACCCGGAGATTACTTCACAATGGCCCATGATTTACTTCTACTCTCATTACCCTGCTTTTGTCGCGGGTCGCCCCGATTGGCGCCGTTGTCATTAGAAAAGTAACGGAGGCGGCCGCCCCACGGCCTCGCCGCTCTCATATTATCCTGGCTCGACGGGGCAATGCAGAGGGGCGGGGGCAGAGGGTAGAAGAGAGAGAGAGAGAGAGAGAGAGAGAGCGGCACGAAATTAGAAAGAATCTCCGTGAAGTAGTAACTCCGAAAACTCGATTACACCGACACCTTCGCTCTCTTTTTCCTTCGTTCTCCCTTGTTGCACGTGTTTGCCCTTGTTGGCCATTGTGAAGTTAATTGCGAGGCGCTAGCGAAAGGTGAAGATACAATATCGGATGAGCAGTTGTTCGGTGACGAAGTTATATTCTTGGCAATGATATTACGTCTTGACTGGCGGGGGACGTAATAATTTGAAGATTCGGTTTTTCTACCACGGTTATGCGGGAACATATGTGTTAGCAGTCAGTTTTGTTGGGTTGACCGATTACATTTCTTTTCAGTAGACGGACGCCAGGATATATATTTAAAAAATACTCTTATTCGGCTGTTTTGAAGATTCTGTTATCAGTAATACTGTACTGTTCAAGCACCAATACTGTGTTAAGAGAACGTTACAAGAACGAATTATATTAAGTTACATTCAAATCTTGTAGTACACTTATTTCGTTGAGACAAATCGTGTGCATTTTCATTGCGAGTCTAATCAAGCTGTAATTGTCAATTGTAATTGATATATATTTGCCATCTATTCGATGACTGCGTGAGATATCTGTGTAAAATGTCATTAAATGCACAGGTGAAAATATATAGATATCACTTCATATTATATACGAGGAAACAAATACATGCTTTCAGCATTTCATGTTGCCAATCTTCTTTTCAACTCCACGGGGTAATAAATAAATATTCAGCAAACGGTGTCACTGAACTAGCTATTTTCATTAGTAGACGACAATTCCATTTGAAGAGCCAAATCAATTCCACGGTGGTCGGTGCTCGATGTTTACCTACCACGTCAACCAATAAATCACCATTCCGTGCGATCTTCATCCACGCTTCTCAGCGATTCCACGAGGAAAACCGCTCGCAGCCATCAACTTAACACAATCGTTTACCCTTTAACTAACGAGATTTCGCTCGGATAAGATAACCGATTACAAGCTCGAGCACCTGCCGCTTGATAGGGGTCACCGTATCCGCACTCTCGGTCTAGCACTCCCACGAACTTTTCCACGCGACTTAAACGGCACACCATATAATTCTTCGTTAGTAATTGGTTGAGTTATTATCGACGAAAACCTCTAATTCAGTCTTTGTGCCCAGCCTATTAGCGCTGGGTCAAAGGTGATGGATGTCGCATAGCGCAATGCCTGCCGGAGCAACCTGGCTATTACAACAATATTGAATACCATTTTAATAGTATCCCGTCGCAGTAATAATTGATTAAACTTTCCATTGTGAGCTTCTAACGGTCGCGAAATTAATTAATGCAATAAAGTTAGAGAAATGAGGATAGAATAACAAACTTCAATGTAGAAAATTCAGTTATTAGTTCAACATTTATACTACCGTATGTACATATTTGTTCGGAGTGTTCGTTCTATCAACGAGTGAAAGATATCCTCCCTTACCCGTCAAAGGGCCCTGGAAACTCACCTTACGTCACCGAAGGGTCCCAAGAATTCGCTCCGGATCGCCAAGGGGTTCTAATCGCCTTGGTTCATTACAGTGATCACCTATGCGAGCTCCTACGACCCCTTTTACACTTTTACACACGTACACCATGAATCCCTTATATCACGGTTCAACTGCTCCCACTCCAAACGCTCCTCACCAGCCTCTCTATTCTCTGTTCACAAACGACTCCCATAAAACCCATAGCGAGCGGGGCATACGGATGGCCCGCGACCCGGTGATACATCCCACGATTAAGCGGGCATCGATCGCGATTATCTCCGGTGATTTATAAGCGGCGTTGCTTAACGCTGTATCGTTCAAAATTACCACCGCCGCGATACTATTGGCGGCAACCGAATTGCCGGCGGCAGGCTGCCACGTGTGCAGCGCAACCCTGCAGTGACCCCGCTGGTCAATGCATCTTTCGTTCGCCGATGACCCCATCGCGCGAGGAACGTGTTGAACAAGTTATGCCAGTCGGCGAACCTGTGCTTCAGCGAGCCAGCAACCTTTGGAGACGCGGATGTCTTCGGCTCGCCTCGCATATTACAGTCGCTTCTGGCTTGTCTCTGTTTCCCCCAGCTGTATCGCGGATACATTTCGTCCCCCGTCCCCTTCTGTCGCTCGTCTCCTTCTTCGTCCTCCTCTTCTTCTCCTTCTTCTTCTTCTTGTTGCGTCAAGGAACGCGCACGGACCGAGCTCGATAGACCGTGAAACGCCGAACGACGGAGACGGAAATCGATTTCATTCTGGTAGCGACCGATGTCCTACGGCCACGTTATCGCCACCGTGAATAAACAGGTTGGAAGGAATGGAGATTGCAAGTGGGAGGGGTGATAGAAGAGGCTGTGTGTTTCTCGGGAGAATTAGATTATCGGTTTGTGGAAATATTAAGGTTTGTAAATTTAATTAGTCTGTTTCAGATTTACGGGGTTCGAGGGGTGCATGGGCGGAGGTTCTGGAGGTTTATCGTGGTTTGGGGGTGAATGAGTTTCAGGCGATGGCTGTTAATTGTTGCGGATTGCTCGATTTCGAATGTTATATACGATTCTGTAGCCTTCCCGCGGTTGCAATTATTCAACGGTTTGAATACCAGCTGAACGCGATAGTAAGGACTGTTCGATTAACCCTTTCACTATCGACGCCGCGTATTTGTGTGTAACCGTAGACATTCAACTATGATCCGCTAGTAATGTATACGTACGTGCAACTGTTCCTTGCAACCATGCATCGTTTGCTACGGAAATCGTGTCACAGTTAATTGCATAACGCGTCGATGCGTTCATACGATTTTTTAACTATCGCAAGTTCAATAAATTGTACCGCTTCGTATACCCAGGATATTTTCCATTTCAAACCCTCTTCCGCACAATTGTTACAACAACGGGCAAAGAGGCCTCGAGAAGGAGGTTATTAAAGTATGATAGACCACTATCGCCCCCCAAAAGCCCGGTCGACAGATAATAGTTCGCGTCACAGGCTCGCACAAGGCGGTCGGGGTCAACGGACGACCCAAGACGCGAACGTGCAACACGGGGTGGCTGAAATGTCCTCCCTCTTCCACTTCCTTTCGCAGACATCCACGACAACTCCCTTTCCGCGTCGAAGCAACCACCCTCTCCCTTTTCCCCTCACTTCGCCGCCCTCCTTTCGTTGC
Source organism: Nomada fucata (assembly GCA_948146005.1). Classification (NCBI taxonomy): domain Eukaryota; kingdom Metazoa; phylum Arthropoda; class Insecta; order Hymenoptera; family Apidae; genus Nomada; species Nomada fucata. The sequence continues at coordinate 5,366,267 of OX411275.1, read as the reverse complement.
AGGCATTCTAGCCGCCGATGTTCGTCGAGGTGCAGCGGCCTCCTTGTCTCTCCCACCCACCAACCCGAGATTCGAATGCAGCACATTCCCCTACGCCCCTCCAACCACCCCGTTCCATCGTGCGCTATCTCCTCGGCCATCCCTCGACGTCTCTTCTTCTTCGTAGTTCTCTCCACGCTCCGCCTCACCCCTGTCAGCCCTTTCTCTATGCATATTTCATCGCACTACTCGCGATGCGCTGCTCCTCTCTCCACACCCACGTACACGTCGCATCATCGACCTTCTTCGCTCTTCGTCTTACCTCCTAACCCTGGCTGCGGGTCAAAGTGCACGCCCAGCACGGGACCATCCGACGAGATATCGGTATTGACGTTTCATTAACATGCTTACCCCCCCCCCCCCGATTGTGCGACACTGTCACCCTCGACGGGTGAAATATTGTTAACCCTTCAGACACCCACGTGGAACAGCCCTGATGTCGCGTACTCTATAGCCGGATTTCGTAAATCTTATGGTGTTCGACTGTTGTATTGTATCACGCGCTATTGGTGTTTTGGTGCTCCTTGAACGGTGCAGCTGTTTTACGCAATGCCGTAGTTATTATTCGTTTATCGGCTGAAGGAAATTTACCTCTGTAAACGGTGGACGAATTTCGTGCGAAGGATTAGCAGGATCGAATACGGGTGTGAGAATTTAATTACGAGAGCGGCAAGTTCAGTTGGAAGAATAGCACTGGTGCAATTAACTAATAGTACTTGTAAGCAAGTGGTATTAAGAAATGGTGGAATATTACATGGTAACGCATAAATGGATATTGAATTTAAAATTAAATGTAGCGTTATGATAATTTCAATAATTTAGTCATCACGTCGTACAAAAATCTCGTAATCTCAGCCTCTAGAGTCTTGCGTAATATTGTAAATTAAAGTGATCTTAAGTGGAAATGTTAGCTTCTCGCAGAGCGCTATTAGCACTCTGTGCAGATAAAGGTCGTAGGGACCAACATTCCTTAAGCAATTATGTAGCATAATAATTATCATGGTAACACTTCCTTATGGTATACGAGTTTCATAAGTAGTGGCACCATCAGAGGGAACAATATATGCATTTACTGTACGTCTGTGAATCCTTCTGTCTGTCTGCCTCGATCCAACACCTAACTGATGTTTCATCATATTCATTTAAAAAAAAGTAGAGCTACATAAAAGTTTTCCCGCAACGACACCATACCGATAAAGTATACTTTAACAAATTATTTAAACTAATAAATATAAAAATTAATCAGAACCCTTGTTTCTTATAAACAACGAAACATTCGCTCACAATTGACAACTATCTCAGCAAAATCAAAATCACCAAGAAAAGGAAAATATAAAACGTGTAGCTAACCGGGTCGCGTAGAGGAAACTATTTTTGCATAAAATTATACACCAACAAAAGCGAATAATATTCTATCGAAGGTATTTCGGTTGCCGCGGAATGTCTCAATCCGTTTCCAGAAACAAAATTACAACCCTTTGCCGCCGCACCCTTGCAACTTGACTCGTCCCAGTAACGAGAATTTAAACACGATACACCCCAAACCAGGGAAAGCCACTACACGAGCGCTCGGGATCAAACAATTAGAATTAATGCATCGCAGGTCGGTGTAGGCGACTTTAAAATAAATACGGTTGTCATATGGCGATTAGTGGGGTGTTCGTGGCGATCCTGCTAGCCGGACGATGATCGATGGCGGCCATAAATAATGCAACACCCCTCGGTGCGATTCTGAGCTGGCGGGCCACCCTTGGAACGACAGAGCTGCCAGCCTGTCTCGTTCCACAACCCTCAACCCCTGTGTATGCCTTCTACGGCCACCCTATACGCCATTTCCGATACAGCACGCGCGCTGCGGCATTCATTGCTCCGTGTCAGCGGCCACCCTTCGACCCTTACAGCCATTTAATTCGGATCCGGGTTATTAATTATTAATTAGCGCCAGTCCTATTATATCTCTATCGCGGTGCAACGCCTCCCTGTTGGTGTAACGACGTTATACCATTAAATTGTCGACGCTTGTTAGCGCTCACAAAGGTGGATCTTGTCTTGTCTATATCGTTATTTATTTTATGTTCTCTACACATTTTTTTTTTTTTTTTCAGAGACAGATATACTTGATCTGTTCTTGCAGCAAAGGTATGATATTGACGCTTCGTTGTGTCACGACCGTGGTCTTTGTAACTTTTCAACTTTATTCCCGTAGGAATAAACAAAATGCGGTGGACAATGTAGTCACGCATTCGTGCAGCGCGACGATATTAATTGAATACGATCAGTGCCCCGCTGAACTTCATTTAAACTTTCCCAAATATTGAAAGGCTCAACTCGAAACTGTACATACCGTACCACGTACTACGATGCGACTTAAAAATTTCAAAGGCTCGCGTAGCGTCGCGTTACCAAATTGTACCGCAATGCAATAAATCCCACGCTACCCAAACGCTACTACTACTCTCGTCGATTGAACCATTATCCAAAAATGACCAGGCCCCATCGAACATCCGATATTACCGATTCAGCATTGTATCCTCCATGATCGACGTACTCGTGGAAAACTATCGTTCCTGTTACGCTGCTACCGGTGTTCCAAACGAGAAAAAAAAACTTCGACACACCGTCCCCGTAGCTGGTAGCTTCGATCGGGCAGTACGCGTAATCGCCGCCAATAAGAGGGAACTTGGCATAGTCGGCGTCGGTGAATCGTGGTTATCGTTAACCCCGTACGGCGAGCGAGTGGTGAGGCATTAGAAAGTGGAAAAAAATATCCGAGGAGCGCGCGCAGTCGTGACCTTTCGCACGCACGCCGCGCGAACGTGTGCGAAGCGGAGTCTTCGTCCTTCTGCGGCCACGGTAGAAGATCGCGGGAGAGATCGATTGTTCGCGGGCCAGGCAGGTTCAAGTGGCGAGATAAAGTCGAGGTCGTTCAACCTATTATAGGCGATCGCCGGCGCATACGATATAAATCTTAGCGGGGGCAAAGGGGGAAGAGTCGCCGCGCGAAATCGATCTATCGGCGCGACGATCGACGCGGAAATGTCAGGCCACGGGTTAGGTAGGGACAATGGCTGGAAATGCATCCTTCTGGTCGCGTTTAGCGTCCGGCTCATGGAGATGGGAATTGCTCGGCTCCGCTGAGCTCGGTTATCGATTGTCCCGCGACACGTAGATAGCTGTTCGTTCCTCGAATACCAAGACGGGGTTTACCTCGGGCCCCTTATATATTAGACTGCTTTGGGGCCTATTGGACGATGGCCGTTTGTCGGACACCTTTCCGTGGGCTAATTATCTTTGTCGTTAGTGGTACTTTCATTGAGACCAATGAGATGTATCGTTATTGTAGAAGAAGTACGTGTTGAGTAACACTCTTGAGCGCAACGCTGTTAGTTGTATATTTGACCCTTCGTACCTCCGTTTCCCCTTTGATTCCATGCGTAATCAAGAAATACCTTTCCTATTGAGGGTTAACGGAGATAAACGCGGCGTTGCGCGTACGGTACGTGCAGAATGAGAGGGATACCGACGATGTTTATGGAGATTTGAGCGAACGGATTGAGGTAAAGCAGTGAGTGTGGCGGCAGCGGTGCAACGAAAGGGTTTTGCTGATGCTTTCGTGTGTAATCGCTCGGCACTTCGCACGTCGCCACTTTCGTACATTGTTCCCAAGAGAACGTTCATCGAATCCTGGAAAAACCACGACGTGCCTCGCAGAAATTAAAAATTACTTCCCTCAAAAAACAATATTTCGTTAAAATTATCGGCGAACTTTCAGAAATCACTAATCTCGAACCTATCGCGAACGAACTCCTTGTCGATCGTCTTCCGTTCACAGTGCTCTACGTACACGCAACACTTACTTGCCCGCACTCGCATAATGAACACTTCGCACCTCGATACGTTTCCAAAATACCCAAACGGACGCAGAAGGTTTCAACGGTACTTGGAGGAAGCTGTTTCCTCAGCCGCGATTCACTGGGTCACCGGTAAAAATGCAAACGAGTTGCGTTGCCATCGTAGGGCCAGGGAAAACCGACAATGGGCCACGGGACGCGGGCGCACAATGAAACGTAATACAGTTATCCGGATTGAATGGATCCAAAGCCAAAGGAGAAAAGAGCGGCTCGCGTAGGTAAGTAAATTTTGTAGGCTTCGTTCGATCGGCGAAAGGAGAGGTCGAATTTATTCTTCCCTCTGGCTCGTCGCCTTTCTCCAGCGGGCTGCCGAGCGTTTCTCCCGGTCGGCGGGATAAAGAGCGCATTCAAGGCATTGTGGCGGCAAGGGAATGGAGGGTGAGCTTTCCGCTTGTTGCCATTGAGAGGCATTCGAAGCCCTTCTTGACAAATCGACGCTTGTCGGGAAACTCCATTCTTCGGAGGCCGGAACACACGCGCCTCTTCGATTTATCGCGTGGCCGTTTGCCCGGCCATCTATCCTGCAAATATCGCCGATAATCTGAATTTATGTTTAAAGGAGACCCCGTCCAGGAAACACGCATGATACACGGTGAAGCGGCGGGGAAAAATTGATCGCGGTACTCTTCGATTCGGTGTATTGTGGTATCGCTCTGTTTTCTGAGGTCGTGGGTTCGAGGGTGAGTTGTTCTTGAGGAGTTGAGGGGGGTTCGATATTCATTTTTCACGTTATTGTTCGCGTTGTTGGACACGCGGCGACGGACTGATGGATCGACGGTAATGGAAATGTTAATGAGACGGGTTTATAAATAACAAGGAATTCTGTTTCTTAAGGTTGCTTGTTGTTTCTTAAAGTTGATCGGATATACACTGTCTAAGCTAGGTAAATTCGTTAGTGGTTAATTATTACAGATTAGCGATAAAATTTAAGTCCACCAAGAATATTTTTAAGCAAAATAAAAAATCTCATCCCACGCTGCACCTCGCTAGCAAGAGTGGCCTCCCCCATTGTAAAACAAAAGACGCGCATCTTTGGATCGATAAAGGTCCGCTAAAGAACCTCGCAGTGAAATCTCTCGCAGCGGCTCGCTCTTTTAACACTATAATACAGAGCTTGCTTGAAACACAATCTCTAAACACCCCTCCCCCTACAGCCCCCTTCTCCTATCTCCGCAAACCTCTTGAAAAGAATAAGACGTTCGCCAACACATTACCCACGAAAACACTTCTGACACGTACAAAAGACCGTGTCGCCGAACAATTTCCCGTTTAAAAGAATTTCGGAAATTGCGTCCAGAATGACCGGAGTCCGACTTCCACTCCAGGGACCGCCGATTTTCTAGAGAACCTCCGCTCCAGGAGGGTAAGTCGATTTCCCGAGGAACGGTCGACGCATCGGCGGATTATCGGTGGCCCCGGCGAATCGAGGCGACGCACAGTGGGGAAAAACGGCAATTTAGGCGTGCAAAAGTCTTTCTCTATGAAATACTTTTGAACTCCACTGCCCTTCGTTCTAATTTTTACATAGACGTTAAGAATGGGATGTCTACTATATGCTCTATAAAATTTGGCTGCAGCCAACTGCAGCTGCAAAAGTTATTGCATTTTTAATGGAATAGTTCCATGTCGAGCGTATACGACCTACGGTAGACTCCCGATCAACGTGCCCCGTTTTTTTTTCTTGACAATTAACTAGAAGAAAACGATTGACATATTCCATCCTTGTTAACTTTTTGTCGCATTTGTCATTGTTTCAATAGTTTATGGATATTAAATTATTTAAATATTTTTTTGGATATTAAATTTTTGTGTACTGGATTCCGTACGTCTTTATGCCTAGGAGGTATATATTGTGCGTTATTGATATTTTTATATGTTAATTTAATATCAGTGACCCTGTCATAAACCTCCAGAGGTTTGGCTCTGGTTTAATCCTTGTAATCATGCACCACGCCCTACAAATGAAGTTATTTTTCGCGCATTCTTTGATGAAATGAAGTGAAAGCTCTTCTCGAAATAGAGGATCAATAACTTTTTTTATAAATTTTTTGTAATTAAATTTTTTTTTGTTATTATTTAATATTAATTTTTTTTATATATATTGTTATTGTCTTTATTGTAAATTTTATATCTGTAAATTATACATGTTCATAAATGAAAAAGTGGAACCCGATCATCTACAATCTACCGTAGGCCGCATCAGTGCGAACGTTCTCGGCTTTGAACTATTCTATAAAAAATGCAATAACTTTTGCAGCTGCAGCTGGCTGCAGCCAAATTTTATAGAGCATATAGTATACATCCCATTCTTAACGTGTATCTAAAAATTAGCGCGAAGGTCGGCGGAGTTCAAAAGTATTTCATAAAAGAACGCGTTGAAAATTAGTTTGTTGAAACTTTCTTGAAAAAAATATTAAGAAATTTTTATAAAATTTTTCTTTTCATTTTTACACATTCCTAATCTTTCTTGATACAGTTCCTGCAAACAGAAATACCATTAAGGTCCTGAGCATTAAAATACAGGTGAAAATAGTACTCTTCATTTTTAAGCTGTCTTCAATTGTTGACGTTTGTATCCCCTGCCACGCTTAACAACAATGGATTTAAGAAATAAAAATGTCATTTTTAGGTGCTATGGACATCTAGCTTGACATTGCATATAAAATTATAGGTCTACTCCGTGTTTTGTTTTTGGACTTTTGCACGCCTAAATTGCCGTTTTTCCCCACTGTGCGACGCGGGAGACGCGCAGGAAAAAGAAATGGGAAGCCATTTCCGTCGTCTCCTTATTTAGAGGAGGAACACGTCCGGGGCGAGGGGGGGGGGGGAGGCTGTGGGGGCAAGGAAACGCCAAAGAAGAGGCAGTGTTTCGCGCGTAAGTTATTGCCTCGGGCCGCGGTGCATATAAATCCACGCTTAGCGTATTGTTTTCCAGATCAGGAGAAAATATATGTGCGTTCTCGCTATATACACCTCTGTGCGCTGTCGGGGACGAACGAAGTCTGGAAGGGAGGAAGGTCGCGCCTTTATGCGCGGGCTCACTTTGTGCTGTCCCGTGCGGCCGAGCAATGAGATTCTTGGATACGAAACCGGTGTGTGTCGGATAGTTAGGTGAAACGTGGCACCGCGGAATGCACGGCGAGAGACGTTCGAAGCGCGTCCGGACAAAGTAATCCGACGACGTGGAACGTCTGCGCGTTGCGAATCCTCGGCGCGATGATATTGCGGGGTGTCGAAGATCGCGAACCGTTCTGATCGAAGGCCCGTGGTTCGATCGACCGTCGAAAGCATATTGTTTTTTGTTTCGTTGTTTTCGGGAGGTATGTGCAGCCGTAGAATGATCGAATAACTCAATGGCCTCTGACTAGTTCGAAGTTGGTAGCGTAATTTCTGAGGAAGATACGAGCTTGCGGTACGTGCTCATTCGGCACGTTGATCCCGTGATTTTCAATTGAGCCGCCGATGTTACAGTCAATGGTCTCGATGGACTGTTAAGTTTTTTATATTTGAAGTAAACGTCCTTGTTATTGGGCTCAGTATCACGAAATAACAAAAATTTGTTTGGCCACGAAGTAATGGAGAAATGATTTCAGAGGCCAACGTGATTAATTGCGTACGCTTATGGAAATCGCTTGAAAGCCATAATGTTTTTCCGCTTTCAGTTCAGAAAACGAATAAACGTGTTATGCCATTGCTATTAGATTGCCAAAAAATTGAGCGGAAAGGCCAAAGGATAAAGCAATTTAAAATCCTTGAACTTGAGGATATTCCCGTGTTTCCCGAAATAAACAGTGATTGCAAACTTGTTGCAGCCGATGTATGCTGCAGAGAGGCTAATGCAATAGACCGAAGAGGGTGAATGCGTAGGGCGAAGTTACGAGATTACGTGATGCGCCAAGAGCTCTTCTCCTGAGTGCTGTAAAAGATACTGACGACATTGTTCATTTTTTACCTACGAAGATTCAGGTAGAAGAGGCGTTATGACAAACGACGCAGATTACCCGAGGCTATACTTGGGCTTTGATTATATCAGATCTTCTTCGCGTCGTGTCTGGTCTTATTCAACGATCATCAACGAGAGTCGAAATTCAAATAGACTTCGGTCAATTTGATAATAATTATAGTGAAGCAATAAAGTAGGGGCTATCAGTTACGTAAATGTACTGAAACAATATCATCAGTTACGTAAATGTACCAAAACAATATCATCAGTTACGTAAATGTACCAAAACAATATCCGACTATGCCTCGAGTAAAAATGAAAGTTGACGCGTTGAGAACGCCCAGTTCCAATAGATAGGAGCAATAAAACCGAGCCATCGTAACAGAATATAATTACATTCTGTACGAAAGCATAAATTACAATCCTATAAAGTCGATTTCCGTTCGTACCTATTAACCAGAAAGTCAACCGCGGTTCAGAACAAGTGTCCAGCGGCGCAAAAACCTCCCGGTGGAATGCGCTGCTAATAATTACCAGCGGTACCAAAGAAATTCACTGCCAGCTATTTTTCTGCCCCAAGATAAATCTATCGGGATTCTCTACGATCTACTTAGAATTCAACAGAGATCGTTCACCATCCCCGGGCTAGAATCGCTCTCGCAATAAAACGTACTCACTTAACGCACTTCGTGTATCGAAACTCGAGCACACACAATTCCGGCCAAACAGCTCCCAATCAACTACCCAGCCGCATTACGAATGCAAACGATTACCCAGTCCTCTTACACGCACGATCTTCGATTCGAGGGCGATCTCGCAAAATAGAATAATCGAGTTAAATATACCGTTCGTCGTGGACGGTACAAGTACGGAATGCTAAAGAGGAGCACGATTTAATCCGGCCCGATAACACGGTGATAAATGTCACCGATCGACAGGTTTCTTCCGTTGCTCCACGGCCGTTCGTTTGCACACCCACGCGTTCGATTCCGCCATGGATCGTTCCCGGAGGCGTTTGTAATTCTGAGCGCACCTAATCGTCCGTGGATACACGTTAATTGCCCACGTGTGTCGTGCGAGGCGTGATTTACCGATCCAAGAGACGGGAGTCAGGTGTGAAAAGAAATCGCGATTACAAGCGTTCTGTCTCGAGTCACGAGCGCGCTGCAATCAGATCGTAGTGGAATAATTGTGAAATTTCGCAACCCACGCGGGTTTATTGTATTATAGTTTCGCAGACTCTTTACTCTGTGCGCATGGTAAACGCCCGTCTTATATTCGCATCGGAAGGGATCGCTTTTTCGATGAAGAAGTATGTAAGTGCAATTTGTGTATTGATCTGTGTAGATGAAGAGTTTAGGTATTTTTGAAGCAGATTTGGGTTAAATGTGTGTGATTTTTGCGGGGACAGATACGCAATCTGTTGAGTACATACATTGTGAATTAAGAATTATTAATTGTTCAATACTATTTGATTTTTTCAATCCAGTTTCTATTCGAATACTACTTCATACGCGCATATATAATTTTTCTGTACAAGCTATGGAAATTTAATTTTTTTCACTACGACGCACCTAATTAAAAAATTTGACAAAAATTGGGAGGAGCAGTATCAGTAATATGTACCTGGGAAAAAAGTATAATGGTGGTACTCTTATTCCTTCACTACAAAATCGGCATTTTTAATATTTTGTATGCGCTAAATCGGGAGATATTGAACATATATTGAGATATAGGGTTCAAACATGGTACGAATTGGTTTTTTATTGATAAGCTATCGAATGATACCTCGCAAGTCGAATTTGGTTTAGGGATACATTTTATCCCCTTATCTATAGCCTTTGTTTAAAAACTAAAACGATCACCCCTCGCAAAGTTCTACGTTATTGCATATTCACGCAGTGACGCATCTACGTCGATTACCAGAAGTACGCTGCCATCTTTCTTCGACCATTTAATTATATCGACAACTTACCTGTTACCATTTTCCCCGAACCAACCAACACTCGCCGTACAAGTGTTAACACACTCCATCCACTCACTGCGGGCACCACAAATTACACACTCGACTGTACACTCCAAACAATATTCGATAACGTCCATCGAGGTCGTTCCCCTGTCAACGCCAGCTTACGGACCCTTCCATTATCGTTTCCAATTTTATTATAAAGTGTACCGTGTCACGATCGTCGATACGTGTTATTCTCACGGTGGATCTTCCACGTTTACGATCGCATGCAGCCGTTCCTCTCGAACACTACGAACACTTTCACTTCCTCGCGATACCGATCAGTCGTCCTAATTAAATTCCCTACAATAGACCGTATGTACCTGGGACGCGCACGACCCATTAAATTTCCGCCAATTATCGCACGCGCTCGAAGTGGATCGTGCCGCTGTGGAAGCGGCCTGAAAAATTCGAAAACCGGTGTCGACGTTTCGCGACGGTAAATTCGTCGAATTTATAACGACGAGACGTACAACTTAATTTGCCTTCGAACTACAGGGTAACGCGAGTTTAATTATGAGAGATCGGCTCGCTGAACGATCGAACAAAGATATCCGCAAAATTTATATTATTCGTGACGTCTAATTATACGCGTGTGCGTGCAGTCTGCGAGGCAAAGTTTCGTGGAATGGGGCAGGTGATTGGTTGACAGTGCGTAAATGAACTACAGAGACACCGGTGAGCGCCTGCATTCAAATTCATGGTGGTTCGGTCGTGTCTATTTGCGGCACCTAACGTGGACAAGTGTCGAAGTGCGAGAATAGCTCTGTTATGGTGGAAAGAAAGGGGAGTCGTTGCGTTGAAGAGTGGCGTTTTTGATGGACGGCACAGGTTACGGTGTTTAGCGTAAGGGAGAATAGTTCTTTGTTGAACGGTGTTTCTTATATGCGCGGGGTTCGTAACACACGTCTGACATCAGGGGCGAGGGTTACGATTTGTGTCAGGCGAACCTATCTACTTTGATTGAGAAGTGCAAACGCGGCAGAACGATTCGTTCAAGCAGTGGCAGAGAGATTAATTTGCAAGCGGAGATTTAATTTGTACTAAAACAAACGACAGCAGGAATATTTATTTCAACTACCAAATCGTAGTTCTTTATTTCTGATAACCGTATCCCACTGCTTCGGAAATGTTATTGTTCCTCAACAAAAATGATTGCAGCGAATGTGATAATGTACGCAGAAAAGTGTATTATACTTTCGTAACATATTCTGTGAAGAAAAGTAACATAGCATGACTGGACGTTGACTCTATACCAAGATCGACGTACATATCGACACGAAGAAGATGCAAATCGTTCGCCGACATTTGAGCAGCGTTCACCCAGTGTCCGTTTTCCCTTTAGAACCAGTCTTTCGCCACGTTTCACGCTCAAGTACGTTTCAGCAATTCCAGCGCGATCGAATATTGTACGAAACAGGTGTACGCACTCGTACCCGCGAACGACAGGTAGTAATCAATCAAGAGATTTACAAGACGACGCTGTCGTCCAGCGCTTAGAAATGCGCGAACTTTTGTAATTAGCGCGTGCAATCTAGGCGGATACAACGTGCTATCACACCTCGTTGCACAGCGAACCGGTAAAATAATCGAACAGTTCTAATAATCGTACACCTGTGACGAACGGCTTCCGTTAACAATTTCGCTGCCGATTTTTGACGCACCTTGACATCGACAGGCACGACCGGCGCGCTTAAGGAGCTCCAGCGTAAGTGACTAACAAAAAAGATCATAGAACGCAAATAAAAACGGTCGAACTAAATACACTAGCAGCTCGTTCAAATTGATTACTTACGATTCGCCATTTTACATAACATATCGGTTTCCGAACGAAAGCATAAGTATCCACTTAAACCGGCCCGACTAATTATTTCCCAACGTCGAACCGAGCTGGACGTTCGCGTGGCGGTCGCGGAAGCGTGTAAAGCAGACGAGTACCTGTAAATGGTACAGCGCGTCGAACTTTTCACGTGGGACGTTCGAGATATCCGGTCCACCGCGCCGGAGCGGGCGCGCGAGTACGCTCGTTTCGAAGTGCGTAACACGCTACCGCGGTACCTGGGACTTACACGTGGGCCGGCCTCGAGATATCAGGACAATCCAGGACGCGCCGCGTACCTTCGTGTAGCAGGATAACCGAGTCGGCTACCGATTTGCCAACGCGAGACAGGTTTATCTCGCGCAACCTTATACGACGTTGCACAACAAATAAACGACCGAAATCCGACGCTGCGCTACCTGCGCGACGCGTCGCGGCGATGACAATTTTTCCCCATTAAAGTGCAAGGGTGATGTTCCCGCTGAAGGAGGGCCGCGGCGTTCTGCAGGCACTTAACCGTCTAACCAGAGCGAGAAACTGTAGACCGGGGCGCGTATTATACACGCCCGCGGGCGCGGATGCGTACTTTCGTATGAAATATCTTTGGCAATTGGCAATTAAGTACAACTGAATTAGCCGCGAGTACAAGTCGAGCCGTTCCTCTGACTATAATTAAATTTTATCTCGGATGCAATACAGTTGCGCTCAGGTTTCCTCTATAAATAACGTCGGTGTGTCGTCAAGTTCCATCTGCCTATCTGTACCAGAGGAGCGCGATGGTATTTAAATGCCCGTGGCTCGCTGTTTCACTTGAAAGCATGACAATTTTCGTTCCAACCGAGGCTGGGTACTAAAACGGCCAACAATTTCAAAATGTAATTCCCGGGACGCAAAGTAACCGTTCCGCTCGGTGTCCACTGAAAATTTTCATCCGAAACGTTCGTACCTATAACCATCGTGGATTCCATAAAACAGCGTGGACATAAGCCCACACTTATTAGGGTAGCTTCGGCGCGCGTGAGACGCAGCTAGGGTTAAGGACGCGAAATAAATACGCCCGCTTCGATGTGTCTGCTCGCGCGTGCACAATACATGCAGCGAGCGAAGCGGCGCGGGTCGCTTGATTGCCTTATCTGCCTAATGAAACGCCTCGCTAACTAGCCGCGTCGCTGTGCATACGCCTTATGCAGATATTGTTATGGCTGTTTTTGCCGGTGTGGTTTCAGCTCGCCGTCGGTTTTAACTCCGGCTAGATTTACATGACGTGGCTCGCTGACGAGCGGCTCTTCGCGATGATAAAAACGGCGATGCTGAACGTAACCGCGCTCGCTAAGGCTCCGCGCGGCCTCGCTACGCGAAGATTGTAACGGCGCAAAGAGAACAAGGGACGCGGAGCGTCCCACTCCACCTTTCCGCAGGTATGATTCTCATTTTCACCGGCAGCCTGTCCTTCTCCTTTTGCCGACCGGACAAACAATTCACCCGTTCGCTCGAACGAACGTCGCGTTTCAGCGCTTACCAATTTTTTGCCGATCACGATAAATTCGCGGTTGATTAACTCGCGGATAGAAAAAGGGTTTCGTCCACGGTATTCTGCGATGAGAAAGCGTCGCCTCGTGGCTGGGTGCCGGCTTGTGTCAAGGTAAATTAGACGCGGTTAACGCTTAGACGGCTGAGCGTATTGTTGGGACCGGGCGATTTGGCGTCCGTTTAAAAGCGGTTCCCGGTTTGCGGCCGCGTTGCTGGCCAGTCGATTGCGGTTAAAGGAGGGTAGGGGAAACGATGGTTATGCGGGCTATTGTTAATATAGTGGAAGCAACGGGATGCAAAGTAAACCGGATTTATTTTATCCGCCGATTCGCCGGGAGAGATTTCTGTTGTTATCGTAGCGGAATTTAGTAAGTCGCGTGTTCGAAAGTAAAATGGGACTAGAAGACTGCAGTAGATTGAGTCATCCGACGAGGTACGTCTTAATTAAGGTGACTCATTTTACCTTGGTATTACTGCCGTCGATCAATGACAGGACTATTTTCGGAAAGCGAAAAATACGGTGTTCGAACGTAAACATGTTTCGTATGCCGCGAAACGAAAAATTCCAATCGTTTGTCCTAAATGCGACTAGAAAGTCGTGCAAAAAATTCATTTTCCGCAGAAATATATCAACTTCTACGTCCCGTAATTAAGGCCCGGTGTCGTAATTAAGTAACACTCCCGTAAGAAATTCGATTACCAATGCGATAATTCTATCCTCGCGGTAAAAAGTCACCGGACATGAAATTAAAATCCGTTCACTCGGTATAAAAAAAAATTCTGATCTTACCCATTAACAGCTATTAATATATTCCTATTATCCAAAAAAAAAGGGTATGAAAACGGAAAATAAGTCGATCGATTTAACAATTTACACGCTGCAATAAAACAGCCTTCAGCGGCTCTGGGTTGGTTCCCGTGTTAAATCAACCATAGTACACCCGCCAATTAGCGGTCGACCGAGCAGCAAGAAGAGAGAGGTACATATAACAATGCTTGACAGCAGAGAGATCGGTGGTAGCGAGTCAACTAACCGACAAACTGTCCGTGGAGTGGCCATAACGTCACGGCGGAAGTTTACGGGCGTTTCGGCCACGATTCGACGAGCATAACACGGCGCGTGTCTAATAACGCTTTCAGACGCGTTATCGTTGCAGTTCGCAGAGAGCTATTTAATCGAAGAATGACAGCAAACATTACTGGAGCCGTGCGAAGGCCGCGTGCCTGACCGTACTCGAGCAAATACGGAGTGTAGTAGGACGTAGGATGTGCAACCGGATGGTGGATGGTTCTATGCTTGTCTAAAAATGAGTCGAAAAGAAAGAATGCAACGATTTCGTTCGAGGCCTCTTCAAACATCTGTCTCGTTCGTATTGGGCTGTGTCAAAAGTTTCTCTGGCTGTTTGACTTCTCGGTTTTGTCGGGCAACGTTTAGTCAAACACACTGAGCGTGCCATTTTTCCTTGATGTTGGGGCACTCGGTTGTTTTCTAGCTTTCCAGTAGTACAATGTCGTTTGAATCGATAGTGTCAGTGCCATTTTGCGTATATCGAAAGCTGGGGAAGCAAGGATGGCATTTGGATCTCATTTGGAATATGCCAGCCTCCCCCACCCCCTTACACTTAACATGTTGCCTTTCTGATTATTGCTCATTCATTTCTTTAAAAAGTTGTATTTGTTATAGATAAATGAGGTAGAAATCATGTTGATCAATATTTTTCAACAGCATAAAAAATATGTTAAAACATGATATCACGATGCTTCCGGACGGATCAAGGAGAATAATAAAAAAGAACGTATCGTGCATCACTTAAAAATATTGCGGTTTTCGTAAAATTGTTTCCAGTTAATAACTAGCAAGAAGGCGAAGGAAACTTTTGAGGCGACCTAATATTATACTCGACTGTTTTCTCGGTTCACGAAGTATTTGTTAATCGGTATTACGCGTACAAGTTGGACACGTTGAACCTGTCGAATGCTTGCGATTCATTTTCAAACACGATATTCTCGAAAAGGTGGCGCCCGTTCGAATAAATCGTATTCTTTCCCTTCGCTGGTGTTCACGCGCAGAACCACACTCCGGCATGTTTCGCCGGTCGTCCTGCCGCACCCCGTGTGAAACACACGCGACCGGCTGGCTTCTGTAATTTTCATCAATTTCCATATGATCGTGTTCCACGTCACGGCGTTCCTGATTTAATGGAGCCATCTTATCGCGTCGGGCCGCAAGACCCGCGAAACGAGGCCCGACACGGATTATTCATCGTGGACGTACCAATTACGGGTTAACCTTTCGTCACCGGTGAACGGTACTCGGCGACTGCCTCGAAAATACTATCACATAGTCATCGGTGCCGTGCCAGGTGATAGGTTAAAGGCTTCTCCGTCGTACAGCCTCGCAGTGGACCTTCCGCAACGCCTCGTTCCCTTCACGTTCATTTCTCTTACTTTATTTTCCTCTCCGTCGGTCGGCCGTTCTTCTTCCACTCTGCCAGCTGATAGAAACTTAACGAGCCATCCTTCTGTTCTCCCGGCCCTACGCCTCTGTACTCATTTTCCCGTTTGTTCGCGCTCTCCCAGACCTTTTTCGGCGATCGGCCATTAATTATCGACCACTTGTTTCTGATCGACGCGCTGGACGAGAATCGAACGATCCTTGTCTCGACGGCTACGCGTGAACGATGGAGAGGAATGGGAGTTTCTTGGATTGTTGTGCTAAGTTGCAGGGACGAAGTTACGTTAATTGAACGCGGGGCGTCGAATTGACGAATCTACGGTAACTTTCTGCTCGAGGACAGCGGCGGAGGGGGCGAAATATTGGGATGTTTGAAAGAATACTATTCTTTATTAATTTTTTGAATGCGAATTGCTATATTACTAGACATATAATTAATAATTAATAAGTTCGCGAAAATTTTAATTTCGTGTAGGACAGATTGCGTTTTCTTGTCCCGTTAACAATGATTTTTGGTGGACTTAATTGCCCGCAATAAGGATTAGAATACTCGTACTTGTTCTGTGCTAGTTAAGGATTCATGTGGCGAGCAATCGAGTCACCGATATCCAGTCAAGAGTTCATTCCGTGGTTTCTTATTACCGTCGTAATAATTGCTGAGCGTACTTGAGGCCCGACGTGTAAGAATATCATGCGATTATTCAATGCCACAATGTGGATTTAGCCTTAAGCAGCAAATAAGTAATTACTTTTTTAGAAACACAAATTGAGTGGGCCGCCGCTATGACAGCATCTAACGTACACTCCTAACATTTGTTACTCGGCAAACTTCATCCACGGCAAAGTAGCTTTCACATTTTTAACAGTTTCAACTGGCCTTGATGTCTAGCTAGAAAGCGACTAGAAAATACAAGACATACATTGTTTTAATTATATGTTGTTCTTGTCGAATATGAAAGTTGCATTTTATCCGACAAACTTCGTATTGATTTTCACGCAGTTTGTTAATACACTTCGAAATACGTTTGTGTGCAACACACATTGCAATCTTACATTGACTTTTCCCTGCCACCTCTAATACACTTGCCGTCTAAGTAGTAATGTCAATGCTTTTCCCAACACGTTCTTCTTTCCTTCGCCAAATAATACTCTCCTTCGCGTACAAAATAATCCAACTTCCGACACCCGTTCATATAACATTCCACGAATAAAAATCCAACCCTATAACAATGTCTGCACGTACAAGGATTTCGTCAGTAAGCAATCGGCATACCCAAATCGGGCCCAAGCCGCGTGCCAAACCCCGAGCCACCGTAACGCAAAGATCGTTGCATCAAATTCAACGAACGAAACGCACAGGCCCGCCACCGACGTTGCGCCAAAAGCAAAACGACACAGACCCATCCGACGGACTAATAGTCTCAAACTTAAGCTTCCTGCAGGCCGGCACGACATTTGCAAATTAGAATAGGCCTTGGCACGCAAAGCGCCCGGTTCGTTCCGTGTGTGCACGCGTGCTAGAAACACAGGCCAGTCCTGTATGAGCCGACTAGCTGTAAGAGGAGTTCTGCTTCTGTTCGGAGGCAACTGGCGTGCTCTTAACATAAACGCGCTGCATCATTATGGGACGGTGCGCCCGCGGCGCTCTTTGTGCCGGGCGTAATTTCATTGCTATCGGCGTGTATCCGCTCGGACAGGAGAGCCCGGCTCGCCTCGATCCGATACGCCACCGAGGGAAAATCTTTGCCCTCTCGTTGACTCGCGACCGCCATTAGCGTGCGCCGCAGCGGAGCGGATTAGCGTGTCGCGTTATGGATTGAATATTTGCGACGACGCGACGCACCGTTGTGTGATAAGGGGACGTGTTTTTGGGATCGGTGAGTCTGCGACGCGTGGATGATGTAATTATGGTACGGCGATGGTGGACGTGGATACGTTTCGATGGGCGAAGCTTCGACGGGAAGGTGAAATTTGTGGTATTTAAAAGGAACGAGGAGATCTTTTGGACACTCGCGAGGCGACGATACGGGGTTTGAACGCGCGAAAGGGTTGGACGGGAAATTTGCTTTGAGCGGAGTACGCTGGCGCAGCAACTAATAAGCATTTGCAGTTTAAAATATACTTATTATTCCACAAAATTTTACCCGACTTTCCGCATTTTAGTTACTAGACCGCGATTGGTATTGCATGCGCGTATTTGCGCGTGAAGTTAATAAACTCTTTGTCGAGTTTCGCACATTTCCATGGTAGCCTTCAAGTGATAGTAAGAAGGGAAGTTACCCAGACGACCAATTAGTTTAAAAGAAATAACAGTCGGGAGGTATTCTACCTCCTAATAACTGCAATGAGTGTCATTCGCTCGGAAAATTAGATAGGGACTAGAAAAATGGCGTTACGAATAAAACAGTGTCACATTCGTGAAATTCAATTTACGATTATATTTTCTGTTGCTGTTTTTACACATGCTAGTGGTTATTTTAATTTTTTAATTATTTCGAGACATTGCGCGACTTCTATTACAATTCTAATAGTTATTTCCGTTTGTAAGAGAATCAATTTACGTAGACGAAGAATGATACCGGACAACTTAATGAAATGCTTCTTTAATTCACTTCTTACTGCCTACAGTTAATTCAGATTTACCTAAGTCAACTACTTCGTTTTCTAATGATCGCATTCAAATGTTATTCGTAACACACGTACGCTTTCTTCCCTACTATTTTATGTATGCACCGCTCTGTCATACGCTCAGCATGAGCGCGCAAGCAGTCAATTAAAGAGGATTATAAAACCGTGATTCTAATCAGATAACATGAACTGTTGGAGAATTGACCTTTCAGATAAAGATTTAATGAAACGACTCATTGAATTGAATATACATGCGTACACCGTGAAGTTAGAAAGATGGTGCACGTTGTACGTGTCTAGAAAATTCAACCTATTGTGCTCCCTTCTGTCACAACAATTTGAAACAATAGGATACACACAGAGGAGTCTTGATGATACAACAATGCCCGGCTATCAAATTTGATTGCTCGGTTGTAAATTGTAATTAAAGAAACTCATCAACACTATTCACTGTCTCTCTACCGGAAGGATTCTTCTTGCACCCCTCAGGATCTAAAAGTTCAGAGGAAAATATTATATATACTATGCATGTATAAACCTCAACAGTAACCAGAAGTGAATACAAAATGACGCACTAAAAAACCGTCTTCTAGACAGAAGTGTGCAATCTGATGAAGAAATTTACTTCCAGAAGACACGCCATTAAGAAAGCAACAAATCAACGTTCTTCCCCCTTGCGGGTATCATACAGAACGTCATACTCGCATCTTTTCATTGCCTCATGTTTATTAAGCATACGGGAGAAAAACGTCACGTATTATGCAACGTTTCTTGCTGATTATACGTGACACTTTCAGCGACCCATAATTCTGCTCCGCTGTTCACGGCATTGAGCAGCGCGCTAAACGCGAAACACAAGAAACAAATAGCACGCTACATTGAATTTAATCGGGCTCATTGCGCGGACATTCGTGTTCGACTAAGTAGGCATCGACCGCTGTTCCATTTTTCCCCCTCGCTCTATCGCACCCGGCATTATGACGCCCGTCATTAATGAGCATTAACAATCCGGGCATCGAGTTTAACGGCAACGTGTTGGGGCGATCCACGACGGCGAGCGTGCCCGTACTATAATTTAGTGGGTCGTTAAACTCGTAGATTTCTCCTCCGTCGCTGCGGCAGGAGTCTATGAATGTCACCAGCAAAATGTACGGGAATCGGCTTCACCTGGACAGTTTGTTCGTCAGTGTTCTTGTTACCGGTGGCAGCTAGCGAACGCAATTAGCTTCCCTTGAGATTTATCGACGCGCGTGTTTATGTATTGGTTATCGGTTTGTCAAACGTGCACGCGTACGCGAAGAGCTCGCGGAAAAATAAAATTGGACACGAGTCGAAGCGACGCTTGGCAGTTCGATGAGTTCTTCTCCTTCGAAGCTTTTGTAAGTATTGCTTAACGTGGCGACGAAGAAGATTTATCAGCGATTGTTCCGCATAATAGTAGCATAAAATACGGAGAAGTATAGAAACGATGGAAGAGGTAAGGATTCGGTGTTTTGGAACATTTGAGGGAAGAATGAATTTTGGGGGCAGATACACCGGAAGGAAGGAAGCTACGACGCTACATAGATGCAGCGTACGTAAAAATAACGCCACGTATAAGATATATGGCAAGTAGTGGCAGAACTTTTATGCGACACTGTTCCGGCTGCTTTTAAGCGAGTATTTAGTAGCGTTATTCGGACTCACCCAAGATAGTGCTTTAAAAAAGAAGCAGCACTACACTATGTATACAACAAAGTATACAAATTGTGCGATATACATAGAATAATACTATATCACTTATCCACGGCGCCACGCGTATACGCGTGAGAGTAGCGGAACAGGGTGGTCGCGAGGGGTATCGAGACAAAGCGAAAAAATCGGGGGAAGTTCTTTTGATTAATAGCATATAGAGGAGCGAGAGCTGAGCTTTCGGTTATTGCAAATGGAGGGAGGGTAGTTGGCGGTTGGGTGGTGGTGTGGGTGGTTGGGTGGCCCGGTCGGGTCGGTTGGTTGGATGGCTGGTCGGGCGAGCGGCCCCTTGTGAAAGTTCCCTTTACCTTGATGACAAAGAACCGGGCGAACGGGCGAACCGAACCTCACTCAATGGAACGGACGAATGGTTATGGAAACAGCATTTAATTTGCATAGAAGGAGCCTCTTTGTTGACTGGCTGAGAGTCGGAGTGCTCCTCACTCTGTCGTTCCGTCTCTTTTCCGCGTTTCTTCGTTCGCGTGGACCCCCTTGCACCACCCGTGCCGGCAGATCGCGGTTTGCTCTCCTTCCAGCCGTCGTTGAAAAGAGCATTGTCCTTTATCTATCGATTCGATCGTATATTTTATTCAGATTGCGCGACGCTCGCGCAAAACGGCGAATCTCTTTATGATTGCCAATCGCCGACCATTGTCACTGTTTGACAGGTCTTACGTGAGGGCGGTGAAATTTCGGGGAGGGTTAATTAACGAGCCCCGGCGAGATATGGCAGTGTTCGAGTTCCGACTTTGAGCTCCTTAGAGGGTCGAGTATCGAGCAAGAACTTCCGCGGGGGAGTTATTCGAGTGTTCCTGTTTTTGGGCTTCTTTTTTTTGTGGATGCACGGGGTAACGAAAAATGCGGGTGATGTTTTGTTCAAGATTTGTGGATCAGTTTTTTGTGACGCGTGTGGTTCAAAAGTGTATTCGCTATTTGAAAATACGATATTCTAATGAGAAAAGGTGCACGGTGCGAAGTCGATATTGATCGTTCTACTATTCAAACGTCATTCGATCTGAATACCTCGAGTAGAAAATTTACAGTATTCGCCTATCTATAATTGTTACAATTGAAAATTATTTACTCCTTCGAAAATACTCCTAACGGAATAGTTATGCCTCCCTATTAATCGTGGTTTTCTTAAAATTTTACAACGACATTTGATATTTTAGTAGCGTATCCGTGGAACCTTGCCACCGCTGCTTACAATAGACGATCGTTTCAACTCCATTTCAGGAGAATTAAGCAACAAATGATCCCCCATTGAATCAATTATTATTGCGTTGAAATAGTGGCCACATAAAGAAATACAAACTTACAATAATTCGTTTGCAAAGAACTGCTCGGTGTAAATATCAATTACCGATTAAACTTAAATCGCGACTACTAATCGCGGCGAGCGATCGTTTGCGTTGAAACGGCCGGACGTCGAAACACTTCCAAGGGGTACAGGATGTTCGAGTTTCCTTTTATATTTACAGATGAGTGGGTGAACGGAAAAATCGAAGTCGCGTGTGCTCTTGCTTTCACATGAAACCTGTCAAACGGATGAAAGATGGGACGCGATGAAAATTCCCGGCGGCGTCCTTTCGATCGATGGTGAACGGTCCCGAGTGTTAATTAATAAGATTGATCAACGAAGTATCGAGGTAAGAACAGGTTCCGATATGTAGGCGACAGCTCAGCGGATAGGGTTGCTGTTTAAACGTACGAAGGTGTACGCCTATATATATATATATGTATACATCTTCCTGGAGGCTGTTCTTGCGTGTGGAACAGGGTCGTGCCGGCCTTAGTACGCAGGAATACCTTTTCCGATCGAGTCGAAACCGAAACCGGAACGGTCGTTCGTTTCGAGCTGTCCTCTTCTTTTCGATCGCTGACGGATGGCTAGCTTGGTAGATATGCCGGTGATTTATCGTAGGGTGACAAATGTCGGATGGAGTGTGGTTAAATGTCGTTCTTGCGAATGAATATAAAATCCGCTGTTACTGGTTTACACGATTCGAAAGCGTAAGTGTGTAACGGTAGGAAATGTTGTCGAAGGACAGGCAGCTATTTAATTTGGTCGCGGAGGAATGAAATGGTACAATTTATGCGCTTGGCGAATGCGAAGGTTAATTGTACTTATACGCACAATAACTATGGAATAAATATTCTGCTATATTTAGGTATGCGCAAAACAAAAATGACGTCCCATCGTTTCCGTCCGTTCCTTCCCAAGGATTCACCCAGTCCCAAGTTGCGTCACGATTACCGCGACACCCTCTATACATCATACTCAAATTCAGCGTTAATCACGTCGAACCCCAAAAGAGGCCAACAATGGCGCCACGTATAAAACCACTTCTGCCTTCTTGCTCCATCCTCGAGCCTCGCACTCAGCACCAGTCAAAGGTGAACTCCTACAAAAGGTCCCTTCGATTCTCGCGTCCCTTTTATCCTTCGAATCGATATCCCTTTCAACTACAGAGAAAGAAGGAAAAAAAAAACATCGAGGGCAAGCACAAAAAGCAGAAGAAGAAGGGGGGGAGACGGGGGCGAAACGGAAATGGTGCAGAACGAGCGGTCAATTCGCGAAGATGCTCCAGAGTGAAAACGATGGCCAACCGGCTCGAGCGAGAAGATATCCTCCTTTTCACGGAGAATCAACGATTGTTTGCGGAGGGTAATCAGGCGACATCAAACGAGCCGATCATCAAGTGGAATTGTTTACCTAGCTACGAGTCCCGCGGGGTGCGCACTGTCCTGGGTGGCCCAGGGCCGCCCCCTCCCTTTGTCACAACAATAATGTTAATTTAACCCCCCCGCCTCCCTGCCCTATTCGACGTTTCTCTTATCCACTCCTCTGCGCCGCTCCCGTACCGGCGGCGACAATTTGCCGTGCACACAAAAAGAGTTGACAACTTGAAAGGGAAATCGAGCCTATTGACACAGGAAGGGCAGGATGGACCGGGCAACGGGATGCTCTCCCCTCTTCCATCGAGCATAATACGCGCCGTTCCACGATCCCCTGGCACCCTGATTTTTCGTTCGGTCCACCGAGCACAACATTACCGCGCGGATCCACGAAATCATGGGACACGTCTGTCCACGCGCGCACCTATTCCCCTTAAGCTTCTTCGTTTTTCTTCGTTTCCTAGATCGTACCATTTTCAGCGTTCGTTCGTTCGTTATGCAACGGACGTCGCATCGAGGATTTGTAAAATTGCTGAAGAAAATTGAACGAAGGTGCGGGAATAAATGACAGGCAGGTTAGTCGGTTGTAGCGTTTATGAGAACGCTGTAAGTGGAATTTTGCTCTCTTTTGCATTTCGCCACTTTCTGCACAAAAACCATACGGATAAGAGAAAAAGTGTTGGACATAAGAATCCGCCAAAGTGTACTGTCTAAAGTAACAATGGTAACGAGCAATACCGCAGCCGTAAAACACGGTTCTCCTCTCGATACGAAAATACTGCCACGTTTCTCGAAGCTTGTCAATAAGGAAACCGAAATACAAATATAATGCGCGATCTAAATCGAGAACATGGTGCACGGTATCATTGCCATCGCAACAGAGAAACAAATAAAAGCAAATTATACTACGAAATATGAAGTCCACGCTTTGCCAAAGATTTCTAAAAGAAAGTGAACCCGAAGCGCAATCAAATAATCGCCACGAGGACACCTATAAACCTCTTGAAATTCGTCTCCTAATTTCCATTCCGCTTCCTCCCCCGTACTCTTACCCTTTCCTTTTCGGGCCTCTTTTATCGCCCGTCCGCGGCTCTCGTTCCCGTTCGCCCGTACGATTCTATGGATCGACACGGCTCTCGAACGGTAGTATCAACAGGCTGCATCTAGAGGGCTGATCAATCACCGGCCCCTTTTGTTCCATCGGGCTTTCTAAGCCTTCTTTGTATCGTCACGTTACCACCGCTATGATCCCCGCATTCATTATGCCTCCTTCCTATTCCCTGAACAACGTTCTCGCTAGTTTTTTTTCCTCCTCCTCCTCTCCCCTCCACGCCCTTCGTTCTGATCCATTAGGAAAGATTGCATTTTCTAATCCACCCCTTCGCATTATGCCCGGCAAGGTGTTGCGCATTGTGCGGTTGACCCCGTTCACTGCTCCCCGTCTCCAACGGGAAATTAATGAGCGAAACGAGACAAGAGAGAAAGAGAGAGTGATCAGCGTGCAATTGAAGGGGACAGGAGGGAGGAGGAGGAGGGGGAGGAGGCCCGGCTCGTCCATTTGGAATTCCTCGACCCGGAGGGACGGGAGGAACGAAAGACGTATCGTTACACGCCGGTGTAACGATCCGGTTGCTCCGTCACGCGAGAAATTTACATGACGCTCCGAGTATGCGCTCCGCGTCAAGCCGGCCGACCGGCGATCCCCGTTGCGTACCCTGAAAGAAAACGACGACACGGGGGATCGGTCGCCGCGTCGATGAACGAGTTTATCCGGGACGTGGGGCGATCCAAGGTTTGCCGCGGGACGCGTGTCTCGAGCGGAGTCGTGAAGCGAGCCGATCGGTAGCGACGCCGATAAGCCTAATAACCCTTTCGAATGGACGTGCGGTGAACACGTTGTATCTATTTCGTATAGAAATGTCGGACTTTGAGATTGCGGACGGGCCGAACGTTTCATGACAACCGCGTAAGTAAGCTTTCGAACAGGTTGGGCTGATCTGCGTGCACATCGATGGGCGGACGGAAATAGCTTGGCGAGATCCTTTGGAGCATTTTGAAGGGGGACGTTCATACGCGGTAATCCCTCGAGCGACGCGCTTTCGATAATACGCGGATTTTCTTTCCGGCGCTGTTTGTTTGTTTTTTTTTTTTTTAAACATTTTATCTCGAAGCAATTTGTTCTGCGTGTCTTTACAATCTTCTGTATCGCGGCGAATAAGGGAGGTAACGAAGAACGAATCGCGAGTTTGCGGCCGCGAACTGATACTTCAAAAATTGCAACGTACGTGTAGCAGCAGCACCGAATTCAAAGACGTGGCGAATTGTTCTGGAACTTGGGAGTAAAGTCAAAGGATTAGCGTACAATATATATATATATTAACCGATATATATATATATATATATATATATATATATATATATATATATATATATACACATGCACATATATATATATATATATATATATATATATATATATATATGTGCAATGTGCAATATGCACCTGCATCGGATAAATATAAACGTGCGTATGCATTTCAATTTTTGTTAGTCGTAGGGGGTGCGCTCCAGAAGTACGCGAATTTCACTATACGCGGTCAGTCGCTGTCCCTAACCCTCGCGTTGTTCCAGGGATTACTCTATTCAGTTGGTCCACTTCGCGACGACATGATTTACATAAACCGTTCGAGAAACGTAACAGTCAGATCCGTGTCAGAGGCAGACACTTAACTGCACGAATCATAAACATCGCACGAAATTCGCGCGATTGAATTTCCTACGACCGTATCTTCGACTTATTCCTCGGTTAATTACAATCCTCACCCCGTTCCGCCCAGCAATTCACCCTGTCCGAACCGCGTTCAATCTCTCCCCCTCGCTTGTCAGCCGTACAATAGCCCTCTCCCCCCGTCCTCGTCGTTTCACCGCGGCGTTGCCACCACTTTCTTCCGCGACACCTTCCTACCTTCGACCGAGCCCGGATGCCCGACCCGCAAAATTCTTCGTCATCGAGCCGCGACAAAGGTCCGGCCCGACCGACGGATCGCGTCGCCGTCCCAATCGAACAGCAGAAGAGGGGGCGCGAGGTCGCGCTCGAATTACACGCTCAAACAAGTTGGTCGGTCTCCGCGTCGTCCGCCTCCGGACGCCTGCCCGGGCGTTTGCTTCTACGTCTGCGACGCTGTTTGTGTCCCGCTGCTTTCCGTTTGACGTCTACGGCGGGACGAGACGGGGAAACGACGGGAAAGAGAGCACGGGAGTGCCACCTATATACGTATATACATAGGTAACTACGGCTGATTCGGCGGAACGATACCGTCGGGGGGGGGGAGGAGGGTTCGAGCGGTTCGTGAAGCGCGAGACGGAACGGCCGGGACGAGAAAGGGAGGCGGAAAGCGGGAGAGAAGTCCTGTAACTCTGAAACAGAGTTAGCTGATGAGTCTGTGGGTGGCTGGCGTCGTTTGTCGGGTATAAAAGGACGGAGCAACAGCGAGGAACAGAGAGGTGGCTCGCGAGACGGGGGTGGGAGGGTTGGAGGGTGGAAAGGGGGTTGGGAACAGAGCAGGGGATAAAGAGGGACGGTTGCGAACAAGGGAGCGCCGGTGGAAGAAGGAAACACCACTTGCAGCCTTCTATATAGATATTTTCATTGGCGTACGACGTTCCCCGTTCCTCTACCCTCCTCAACCGTCCGCCCCCTGCCCCTTCGTCACTCCTTCAACCGCTCCCTTAGCGAGTTACCTCTTCGTTACCGTCTCTTTAGTATCACATGAACCAATAAACATCTTCTTTGATGTACAGCGCATTAATTAGTAAACGACAAAATTGTATTTAAACAATGGCGGAAGATTCGAAGCGGGAGAGCGAACGAGAGGAGCAGAAAGATAGACGGGGAGGGAATGGGAGGGGGTGGGCGTAGGGGGGCGAAGTAACCGTACAAACAAGCGACGGAGGCTTCGTCGTTACCGGCGAGGTCGTTTGCCACGATGATTCGCAGTAAGATCTTTGCGAGAACTGGAGTGCGCCCCGGGTTCCGCGATGGTGGCGGGGAAACGAACGAGGAAGGCACTGATAGATCTTGTTAAATTCACGAGCCCGCCTCTCTCGGCTCGTGCTCGAATAATTGTTAACCGTAACGCCATCGTCTCCCCTCCGGGGATGCTCGAGTTAAAGACCTAAAGGATACCGAATTGTCGCGCCCGAGTAATGAGTTGTCCCACGGGCAGAGAAATGACCACGCGTGTCCGTGCATCGAACGACCCGCACGCGTGATCTATCTTGAGGATCGAAATTGTACGGCGACCTGCCGATTCGTGCGCACAAGTCGACGGTTTCAGAAATAAGTACGCCACCCTTATCCTTTGTCGACTCGGGACGTAAACATTTCGTTAAGGATTTGAAGCTTTAAAGACTCAAGCTTCGCGTGAAGCATTCGACGAATATATCTTTCTGAAGATACACTTTCCAAGTCGTGATCATCGAGAATTTCGTTTCGATTCTAATTGAAATCAATTTACGCAGTGGCATTCGCGTAAACCCTGCAACGATTTCCGTGCGCCTTTATCGATAGTATTCATCAAAGGGATGTTTCTTCCAGCGCGAATCAAAATTAAACCGCGCTAACCTGTTCGAAATAGAGGGCCGTGATTCTCGAAGATAGACAGTGGCGAGGAATATCATCGAGAGCAATCCTTGAACGGTTCGAATAACAAACGGAAGGATGCTGATTCGCCGAGGGGTGTGTCCCGCGCGACGATTCATTTATAAATAGCCGACGAGCCACCCCAGCGGGACGGAGAGAGGCCAACGCTGATTGCGAACATCCCACGTCTATTTGTACAGCTTAACCGAAGCGAAACACAGGCCGAATATCCCTTTAAAGGATTACATCTGTATGGCGCTTAGTAACGGACGCATCCGATCCATTTATATCTGTCACAGGATAAGGGAGGTTATTTAAATCAATGAAACGCGGAGGCGCGGTGCGTCTACGCGGTCGCACATCCGCAGGTATTAATCGACGATGCGCAAGGAGAATGAGGAGGCATACGCAGGGCGCGGGTCAGAAGGAGATCGTTCCTTGTCTTAGAATTAATGAACAGAGCCGAGCAATGTTTTGTTCACTCGTGGCATGGTCGTCGAGAAAATCGATTCGAAACGTCCATCGGGTTTTTGGGCGCATTTAATTAAGGGGATATTTGAGTTGCGAGTTTTCGAAAAATCGATATTTTTGTTTGCATTTACTTCGAGAAGGATATGCTGGAATTCCTAAAAATAAGGGAGCGAAAGATTTTAAATTGATGAGTGAGAGAAACATGACTCACATGATATCCTAAGATATAGTTGTCTGACCGACTTGAAATTGGATGAAGTCCGTCGCTATAGCAATCTTGATTTTCCTATTTTTTTATTATGCTAAAAGCAAAAAAGTCTGGGGAAACCAACTTGAACTTTAAAGTGTCGCCATTTTAAAGTAGTGTTCTTAGTGAAAATAAAATTTGCAAAGAAGGCCTGAAAATGACCTGCCTGTAACCTGTAAACTTTTGCCATTTTTCTGATTCAATTAATTTGTTAATGATGAAATTAATGTTGCAACGATTGCCAGGTAAAAGTCACGATAATTAACTGCACCGATTATTAATTATGTCAGCCTCGAATAGGAGATTGAAAAATTCCATTTGAAAAGTAGATAACAATGTATCTACTTTTACCTATGGACGATTAAGAGCGATCGTTACGATGATCCGTTGAAAAAGCAACCAATCTATCTGATTACCTCGGTCATCTCTGTATTAAAATTTTCTGCAAAGCATTTCCCTTAGAAAATATATTTCATCCTTTCGTCGTGCGCAATTTCAATGGTGCACAATTTTGATAATGAATAATGCAACGTAGAAGCTCCGTGTGACTAATTAACATTTTGAAACATTCTATTCTATGTGATTTGCAGCGCTTCTACACAGCGTTTCCATCAAAGGTTGATTGGGCGGTCTGTAATTAAAATTAATGGGCAATAATTCTTCCAACGAAGTCGCTAGAAATGTCAAGCCTGTCGATTCGAACTGGCTAGCATTCAGGAGAACACAACTTCTTCTCCAATTTTATTCATACGC
The DNA here is from genome assembly GCA_948146005.1 of Nomada fucata. NCBI lineage: Eukaryota > Metazoa > Arthropoda > Insecta > Hymenoptera > Apidae > Nomada > Nomada fucata. The sequence continues at coordinate 5,337,411 of OX411275.1, read as the reverse complement.
TCGTGTCGGACCGATTCGTTTCATTTAGAACTATTAGTTGCCTTTACTTATTTGTACTATGTATACTATAGTACTCGTTACATTTGTTAAACCATTGCTGATATTATTGTCGGTAAATGCACGCCATTTTTAACTATGTAAAGACTGATGAAGTTAAAACATGGATTTGTTATCCTGTATTTCCATTCGTTACAGCAATTTTCCTTAAATTATGTCATTACCATTAGTACCATTATTATTACTGTCTCTCTCTTCCATGTTGATTTTATATATATCTTTCAGTAAGCTTCAAGTTGATTTTTTCTCCACTGAAGTTCCTTGCTGTAATACTCTTTCCCATTGCTGTAATTTTAAATATTGCTTTCTTCGAAAATTAATTACTGGTTATATTTATTTTACACTTCCAACGGGCTTTCGCTCTCCAACGTAACCCGAACACATTAAACAATAAAAAGTAGTAAATGTCAAAACATAACTGTGCTCATTCGAGGATTGTAATACGATTCTATTGAACTCGTTAAACAGATAGTTCTCTGTAAACACATTATCCTTCGCATCCAATCCAAACAAGATGAATGTCTAATTTATATATAAAGTAAATATAATTGTTACTTCAAAATTTTCGCTCAATAAAATTCACTCCCTACTTTCACCATCAAGCCACACATAACTGCTGCAGAAACTCGATTAACCGGATAGTGATTATCCGTGACCTCGATTATCCAGCATCTCTCACCAATTAATAAATTATAATCCATCCTTGCGCACTCTAAAGTTAGTTACAAAGATAGTTCTACAGTTTCAAATCTTATTTCTCGATTATCCGATACAAATGCGTACATTCCCCTAAAATTCTAACCGAACTCGTGTACATAATTACTAGATCGAACATTGAACGCGTCGTAAACGCTACTGGAAAATAATACAAATAAATAGCTCTCGATCATACCTCTCGGGTCTCAATTTATCAATCCCGTCTATCACCTGACTGACAGCAAGCCAGTCGATCGAACTCCTGCCATACAATTTGGCTTCATCGCCTAATACCGTAATCGAGCTTTTCGCTTACATTTCATCGCAGAATCATTCATCGTCATTCACCGCCGCTCCCAAATTAAAATATCGAACCACCCGTTAACCAGGAATCCATGAATCCTGGTTCGCCAATTCTCCAAACTTCCGTAAGCACAAATTCTTCTCGGTATCCTCCATCGAGGACACGCCGCACAGCCACCCCATCCTCATCCCCCAAGCAAAGACGCGCTCCGCCGCCTTATATAGATCCATCCCGTTCTCGCCGGATCGCGTCCTCCTCGCAGCTTCTCTCTATCCGCGGTGAAACACGGCTATCGGGAATTTCGCCGAAGCACCCAACCCTGCCCCCCCCCAGCACCACCACCACCACCACCCCCCGCCGCCCCACCCAACTTCCCGATATGTATACACGCAGATTGCAGAAACTCGGAGAAACTTATGCGGGAGCGATCGTTACCCAGGAGGCACACGGGGAACGGAAGCGTAATCCCGGTGCCCGGGCGCGCGCTGCTGTTTGTTCTATACGTAAGATCTGCGCGGCGCACTGTGTATCTTGGCCCGCCGATATCTCCTCAGTCAGCGAGGAATATTTAGTCAGATGAGGAGACTCGAACAAACGCCTCTAAGGCTTTCTATTAAGACGACTCTTTGATGTGAGCTACCGTGCACGCAGCTTTGGTCCCAGCCCCTCCCGCTCCTTCACCCCTTCCTCGTGGTCCTCTGTCTGTCGAGGTTACCTCTCTTGCCGCTCCGATACGGCTCTTCAATCCTCCCTACCCCGCGAACCACGGAACCGTCGTGCTTACCGGCCACCACCCCCATTTTCCATCGAACGAAAATCCCACGGGCCGATGTTACTCGAATCTGGAAATGTAGAGGTGTATGCGGTTCTTTGGTTTTGTCCTTTATCTTGTGTATTCTCTTGCTGGATACCTTGGTCCACGAGGGTATGTTTCTGTTCCGTGGAGCCCAGGCGATTTGTTTTTGGATGATTTTTAAAGTGGGGAACCGCTCAGGCGGTGATTGTGTATACAAGTCTGGAATCTCGTGTTGGTTTTGTTTAATAATGAGGAACTTTTTTGTGGTTCACCTTTGTCGTATTGGGAGATAGTATTGGTGGTTTGACAGAATGTCATTCGGGTGTGTTTCGATGCTGGGAAGTGTATTTTAATATTACGTCGAGTATGTTAAGGGTGTTTTCAAATGTTTATATTTGTTGGAATGTACAATGTTTCGAAAGTTTTCGCTGCCGGTGTACGGTCCCTCGGTCCCTTTGCGAGCCGATCGTCGCACCGCCGCTTTGACTGCGAATGTATGTATGTACATAAATGCCCTAAAGTTTCTCCTCTTTTTTCCGGGCTCTTGTTTCCTCTGATGTTTCCTGTGCTTACCTTCTACCTTTTTGATATGGTTCTCTTTTTATTAGTTTATTTCTGGGGTGAATATGTGTGCGGAGACTGGAGCGCAGAGGAAGAAGGGTTGGTGGTACTTTGATGGGAACGGGGATTGGCTGTGTTTTGGGGCAATTAATAAGAGAAGTTGCTTTTTTTTTAATTACTTGATTAAGGTTACGGTCCGCCGTTCGGGAGATCGAGTTGAACATTGTCTGTCTGACCGGATTGATTTTCAATAGAAAGAAGTGCAAGAATATGTGCAGAATTTCAATTAAGTATAATAATTGTATAAAAATTTGCCTACGTTTTATCGCATAATAACCGTACTTCATTTAGATACATATAACTGCCAGCATAGAGAACATTGTGAACTGCTTTTCGAAAATTTATACCTGTCAACCAGCGCCACTTTATGCTCACAACCACTTTCTAATCACCTCACGCATAAATACAAATATTGTTCATTCTTTCCGTAATAAAAACCGTTCAATCAATTACCAGAACTCCGAAGCCGATATTAATATTTACTTCCACTGGACAATCCTCGTGATTTTGAAATCGTTGTTTTAAGCGATGAAAATAGGGAGACATCTTGCACGGCGAAACAAGCTGACCATCAGCTCGTGCTTGACCACCGGCAGCCACTTTAGATTCCGGCCGAGCAACGACGTCTTAATAAGTGCGGTTACACCGCTACTTTCCTTGGATTTTTCCGCGCGTTTGCGGTGAGCGCATATTGCGCGCATCTAAACGAGATGAGCGCGCCTGCACGCGTATCTTTGCGCTCGCGCGGGCACGCTCTTTCAGCGAGCATTGTGGTCATTGAAATGGCTTTTGTGGCCGGCCGGGCATACCAACGGTTTTCCATCAACTGAACTCTCTGTTAACATTGATGCTCGTGACTCGTTTCGCTTCTGTACGCTCTGCGCGGTTCGCGGGAGTGCTGTGCTTTCTTGAAATTCTTCGACTCGAATTTTCGGGCGAATGTCATGCGAGACGCGGGCCATTTAACGATTGACACGCGCAATGGAAATGTTGGTGTTTTAAAAATAAAGAAATAGCAGCACCCACTTATTTTAGCGATCCAAACGTAAAAAAATAACTAGTTTTCTTTAAAGGGTGGCATATGGAATTTTCATCGAGGAACAGTGGAATAAATTTTGGCTCTCGTTGTTTGTTGAATTTTCGAATTTTCGAACAAAAATTATTCGGGCAGGATTTAATTTTTAGGCGACAGGTATACGCGATTGTTTTAAAAGAGACTTCTATTCGTATGTATATATGCCCTGCAAGTGCATTTTAAAGAACCCAGACAGGGAACATATGTGCCGCACAAGGGGCGAAAGGGTTAATGTGGTGCACACACGCAGTGTGTGATTCTCTATTCAGCACCGTTCAAGTGCGTAATCTACGAGCATATAGACCGATTGACTATAAACGAATCGGTACATCAATCGAGGAGCTGTTGCTCTCGACTTCGCGTATATCTAATAAGTTAATGAGTTGTTCACTGCACTGTTTCCCACTATTCTTCTACCCCCACTATCTAATTTCAATATTTCAAATCCGTCGCGCAAGTAACGATCTACTATTAAAAGCCCATTTACACCATCAAGCTCTCTGTATATCCACAAATTAACCCCTTGTCCCTCCACTTAAACCTGGTTAACGTGCGGCCGGGTACACGATGATATTTCTTCGCTAACAAATTCCACGCGGACGTAGCGTGTTTACGACGCGTAAGTAGGTACATGTACGAAGAATCAAGGGAACAAGTGAACGACGGCGAACCAGACAAACAGGTAGATCGGACGCGCGACCGATTCTGAAATTTGTGGATGTGTTGCTGAAATCGATTGTCGGTGTTGCACGTAAATGGAACGCCGCGGATCGGGTTTCGTCAACTGGATTAACTTCAGCCGCGAAACGACGCCCGATCCGGTTATAATGGCGAGTGGTATCGAGCCTGCGAATCGCGGATCGCGGATCGTGAATCTAACATCGTTGCTTCCCTCTGGATCTCTTGACTCTGTTTGCCGATCACGTGTCCCCCGGTTAATCGAAGCAGGTGGGAACGTTTCGATTCGCGCAGATTGTCGGGGTTACGATAAGATCATCTTAATAAATAGGAAATATTTTGTGAAGCAGAGATATACTGTTTTTCGTTAAATAAAGCTTTTATTGCTGGTTGTAGATTTTCCATTGCAATTGAACCAAGTAATGAACTGTACCTTGAAAGTAAATTGCATTGCATTACGTTCATATCCGAAACGAGGTAAAAGCTGTCCCTTTGCTTCCTTATTTACTTATTTGATCCTTTATCGTGGAATTGCCATCAATTCACGCAAATCGCGAACAATCTTCCTACACCTGCAACTACAAACACCTGTATCTGCAATCGTTCTCCGCAAGCATATTTTAGATACGTAATATTCGCTTATAAAGCTATACACAAAGCGATACAAAAGATCCGACTCCGGCAGCATTCCGCAGCATCAATAAAACCTACCACAACGAAAGCACATCAATCAAGGGAGCAACCTGTGACAGTAGCCCGAGTCGAATCTCTGTACAGCATCGCTACCATGCTTCGTGTACCTCCATCCGTCGACAATTAACCATTCAGTCAGCGGGTACTCGCGATAACCCTTTGCAAGGTTTCCACGAAGGGTATCCGGAGTCGTCAGTGATCTCCAGCACGTGGATGCCAGCTATTACGCAACTGTACGTCTCATGCAGCCATACAGTGTCGACACGACCATCTGACATCCGTTAACTCGAAGCGCAAACCATGAATCGGGAATAGCAGCGCGTGCCACCGGCTACCAGTTTGTAATCTTCGCGAGTGATCCGTCAGTGATTGTACCCTACTGCGTTCTATTCGAATATTCGCCCCATTGCCAGCATTATTATTTCCTTACTTCAACCACGCTGAGATGTACTTCGACGAAGCGGACAGTGTATCGATATTTTTTTAAGCGACACGGAAACGAAATAGATAGAACATTCAGTTATTCTTTCGAGTCATTTTCGCTTTCCATAGCGATCGTTTGCATTCGAAGTGCAGCTATCAGTTATAGAAACTTTCTGGTTTTCTTAGTGCGAGTTACGATACATTGTCTCGCATCATATACCGATGATACATGTATAATTCATTTCTCATTCGGGGAAAAATTTTACAAGGCAGACCTCCATTGTATTACAAGGCAACGGACACACGTACCATGTTGAACCGCAAGTCGTTTTATCAGCGACCACCGGTGAAAGTAATTACATCGTCTACGGTAACTACATTCACGCGTTTAAAAAGATCGGCGAACCACCATCCCCGATTTCAAAACTAATCACTGCTCCACATCTATTACATTTCCATCGCGATACCTCCGGGACAAGGTAGCCAATCTCTCGCACAGTGGCTGCCTCGCGGCTTCCGAACACGATGTAGACAACCGCTCAAGGAACATCGTGCTCTTATCCAAGCTCGCCGGACCTCGTCACGCAGCGAGAGTCGGCGTATCGCCCAGGGCACTGCCGGATACTCGAGCATACAGTAAGACAGTTGCAGTAGGCTAACTACGATGGTAGCCTGCCAACTACGATAGAAAGTAGGTTCCACCTCGCCGGCCTTTTGCTCGAATCGAAGCGTGTCTCTCCGCCATAATATGGTATATCTAATTCAACGTCGTCGAATATGATACGATACGAACAGGGAAATGCGCGTTACCGTCATTTTCCTTAGCTGTGCAAAAGATGAAACGGCTCGTCAAGGATTTATCGTTACGAATTGAATGTTCCAGGGACTGATGTGTGTCTAGAGTAGAGCAATTTATTGTTTCGGTATCGTCAATCTTGGATATGTTCGTAAGCTTTCAACTTGGAATTATCGATCAGTTGTTAAATCTCTGTGTGGCTTGAAATTCCTGGTGGTCCCATGGTTTTCGCCGACTGTGTATACCTGTCTACGGTGACATTTCGAAGGAAAGGCCGAATGGAGAGCACAGGCACGCGGTCGCGGCTCGATTAAAACGCGAACCCAAGAATAGGATGTCTAATGAGACTTTGCGTAACGTGAGAATGGACGACTGGACTGCACCCTGTTACGGTAGCCATCGTGTAACGCGGTGTGTAACGCGAACGGAGAAGTTGCTTTTCTTGTGTCGGTGCCTTGCACCTTTGCCGATTCGGAAGACTCCGTATCCTTTCCTTTCCGGAGGCGGCACTTTCTGTGTAACGAGATCAGGCGTTTGTCCTTTCAGTGCTGCGTGCTGCGGCGGTTTGAAAAGAAGCGATGGGTCGAAAAATGAATTTGATTGTTCGCATCAAGCGATTCGTAGCGGAACGGCCGATCGCCCTCCAAGTACAATAGTATTGCGAACGTTTCGATCGCGCTGAGTCTAATTACATTGGACGCGTATTCGTTCAGCGGGGAGATTAGATTCGATATTAATTATTATTACTGGGGCAAACAGTCGTTCCAGTTGCCCATGTGGCAATTTCAATTAACTAATTGGCCGCGAAAAATGCTTACCCTTCGTTTCCTTGCACTTTAAGAAAATAAAAACAATTGAAATGGACTGTCCTTTCAAAAGAGAATGATTTGCTACGCTCATCGAACAAAGCGAAGCAACATTTCTGCTCTCAATATTTTAGCATTGCTTCGCGAGTTTATTATTTTTGCAGTTGGGCATCATCCTTTGCGAAAATTTATAACAGATTGCCACACCTTGTACAGTGTCCACTCGGCTTCCCAGTGTATAATTTTTCAAGGCGCGTTGCAGCTGCTGAAAGTTCGCCGATACCAGCATACTCGACACTTGCAAATTGCGAGAACATTTTCTCCTTCATTTCCCAGATATTCAATTAGAGATAAAGGATCTCGCGATCGATATGCAATGATTCATAGCACAAGCCTCGAGTTTCAAAGACACATTTAACCCGAGACTTACGTCAGTATCATATTTACGGCTAATAACTTTCTAATGATTCCAGCTGAAATGCTAGTAACAATAAATAAACGCGGCGAACAATTTCCTGGGAAACAGGCGTTCCACCCAGAAACCTCGGAAAGCAACATGTAGAAGATGATAAGCGAAAATTCAGCTGGCTGCAGAGTACCAGACACGGAACACCCACTACACCCATCAAAATTCAATAAACGCAGGAAACAAATCAACTCTGGCGGACTTTCACGCGCGGGGAGCGACGCGTTTTTCAAAAGAACCAAGAATTATATGGAGACATTCTGCTCGTCTGAGTATCGCTGCTTATGTAATTCTGTGCGGTCTCTATTTTGAGCTCTTCCAATATCTGCATAAATGGCATCAAAGAATTAAGAAATAGGCGAGAAACTCTGTGCAATAACGAAGGCAATTATATTTTAGAATAGGTACTAACAAAAAAAGAGTTCCAGTGGAAATAGGTTTTTGCATAATACAAGTGAAGTACGTATTTCTTCCCAAACCTTCTAACAGCCACCAAGGCAATATTAAGAAAAAGAGAAACGAGCTATAGTTCTCTACTTGACACTTTCAATATTCTTCAATAGCAAAAACTATCTAAATTAAAAGGACAAAACCAACTCTTCCTGTACCGATTCAGGAACTGTCCAAAGTGTTTTCCGGTTGGACCACAAATCATTCGACGACATAATAATAAATCAAACTGCACACGCCGGCATTTCCCGTCCAGGAAAGTCTGCCCGTCCGCGAACCAAGTCCAACTTCGCCCCGTTATTTCTTTCCGAAAGACGGGTACAAAATCACCGCACCGTGTCAAGCAAATAAGTACTGCTTCAACAGGCAGGTCTCGAGGACCGTATCCACGTATAATGCACGCGGCAGCGTTAATTCGTCCCGGGAAATGGCGAATATGACGCGTTACATAAACGCTTTTTCGTCCCGGGAGATGCGGGCCGCGACTACAATAAGATATATTGAAACGTGATACACCGTATCGTAAATATTCCCGGTGTGATTTAAGCGAAGAGGCAGGGAAAAGAAGGGAGAAGGAGAGAAAGAGAGAAAGAGAGAGAGAGAGAGGATCCGTGCCGTACGTCACAACCATTTGTCTCCAGCGTCTCCAGGTATACACGAGCTTTCTATCTTGATTTCTATGCTATCCCGGACAACGAGCCGCGGCACTCTTACAACGAAACACGCCTCGTCGTGCCGCTCCACCCAGAAAAGGCCGCTTTGCGTGTCACGAAGTCGCGGGTAATTTAATACGCGTGTAAATCTTCCCCTAACCACGGCCAACCACGTTCTTTACATCGGGAGAAAAATATATCGCTATCGTTCGGAATCGGAAGAGCCGCTGCTTTCCCAGGCCATCAGCTTACGCGGCCTTTTTGTACTGCGCCTTCGTCTATTCTACGCTAGGAGGAACGCTTCGATTTTGTATAATCGATCGAGGTTTGGAAATGGAACGGTGATAAATCCGTGGCTTGGACGCGTATCGAATTGAGCGAGGTTTGTAATCAGTAACGGTTCGGCACGCCGATCTGATTGTGGTCTTGTTCTCATCTTCAGTTTACAGGTAACGGTGGTAAAGATATTCGTAGGGACATTAGATTTCGAAGCGTGGTGGAAATCTGTGCTTGCCAACTACTTATTTTTTTTAATACCTTTCACAGTGTACTTTTAGTGATTTAACGTAGTTTACGTTTGTTTCGGTTTAGACGCAACGAAATATGATCGATCAGTATATTGGATGATTTTTATAGCGGAGGAAATGAGTAATCTCAGTTATTTTACTAAGCCATCCTTACTTCTTTTTAATACTTCTTTTTCAATTTCCCGTGTCTTACTCCTTAATCCGTTTATCCTATACCAGGGACGCGAAAATTTCTCAACTGTAGGGGAACATAGAATGATGTTAGTAGGTAGTATATCATGTATTTAAATGTATATATAAATGATTTTGAAGAGTGCCTGGCATATTTTGCCATAAATAGCGTTGACACAGTGGATGAAATTCACGGGGAATAGTAGAAACGCTTGGAATGCTCGGTGGTATCAAGCGGCTGATACTTCGTTCGACAGAGAAAGCATTAAAACTGATTTGCGCTGCTTTGTGTCGGCCATGGACTTTCGAAAGGGGCTCTTGTTATTTACATAGCATGAATGGTGACAATAAATTCGGAGATCAAGTGTTTGGAAATTCTATTTTGCCTGCTACTTTATATCACACTGAAATTATTATATTTTTATACGGTACTCGAAAATAATACCAATATTTACATTCAGAATTAAAATCTTAATGCGAATAATATTCTAATCCATTTTAAATGAAAAGGAACCTGTATAAGTTAAAATAAAAAAGTTAAAAGAAGCATTCGACCGAAAGGAAATTCGTGAGATCATATGTTTTATCTTTCGAGCTTTAACATACTCGCTGCATCGACTTCGGAGAAATGCAAACAAACCGAGGACATGTCAAAAAAGAAAAAAAATCAATACATTTTACCTCGCTTATTCCTATCTGAATTGTGCGCGTCGTAACAATATTATCTTACAAGGCTTGTATTCATTGATAGCTCACATATTATATCTTATCAAAAGTCATACTGACCACGCCTTGTTACACAGACGACAAATATTTCGCTTTCAGTCAACAGAGGTTCAACATAGACGTGGTTGTGTCAGCCAGTGATCGGCTGTGTTGACCATGAGTAACGTAGTTATTAGTTTTGTTTGCAGAACTACGATTTTCTCCAACGACACAACGAAGCTCAAATTTTGCTAATTTACTATCAGGAAAAATTGAAATAATTTTGGAGTTGCGTTGCTTTAAGATACACCACTTTACCGTTTGTCCCTTGATCATTAAAATAAGATATAATAAAAAAAATCCCGGGAACGATTTAAAACAACTGTTCAATTTACTTATCCCAAGTGCTAATTACAAGAATATTCCGCGCACAACTTTTATTATAAAAAAAAATCGTTGTGTTCCTCGCGCAACATTATATTTTCCTAAATTCGATTTGTATTACCAATATACCATTAAAAGGCGCCTTGAAAAGAGAAAAGTTCACCACACACGAACTCTAAATATCGCTTCCGCAATCAGCCAAAAGCAGCAGAAGTTTAATTTAAACGTCAATACATACTTTTCATAATCATCCCGTCCGATCGCCTATTCCTATTAACACAGTTACACCGATAATACAAGGTATTCTATTCCCAATATCCCCCACGAACGTGGCACAATATTCCTCAATCATTGCAGCCTTAAAAGCACTTATTACGGCATACCACGTTCGACATGAATGTACGGCTAAGTAAAGTACACTTCGCGTCGAACGTGTTAAACACGGTTCCGCGACGACGCTGTCGAAGACGCGATTCCTACGGCCACTTTATCCATACACAGAGTAGCGCTTGCATAGGGAACGATTTGGCTATCCTTGCTTCGGCAGCGACTCCTAGAAAACAAACAGACGGTCCGCGTTTATACATACACTCGGGGTTCGAGGCCGGTCGAGGCTCATCAAATATCCATACAAAAAGTAGGCAGGCACTGTTTAAACGTCCACAAAGCAAACTAAATAATGTTAAATAGCGGGGCGTCGCGGCCTCTGCTCGCCGTGTTTGTTATAACATTTACTTTGCTGCGCCACTGTTAGCCGGCTTTACGGCTCAACCGTAGAAATGTGTCTGCCAGATACCCTTCGCGTTTTCTGACGACTCCTCGACAGTGGAATAACTCCGTGCCGGAAAGCCAGATTCCACATGATCATGGGCCCGCGAGTCCTTCCTGTTACCTTTCCCTTTTACTGTCATGTAATGTATACTTTCGGAAAGAACGCCGCGTCGCGCGCGTTGTCGCGTTCAAACACTTTCGACCAAGAAAATTCAACGGGGATTGTTTGGGTCAACAGTACCTCGCGGCTGATGTAACGGGTCTTTGAATAATATTCGATTTTCAGTGCGGTCGGGCCGCGGTAGTTTCATTTGCAGATTTGTCGGGGTGCGTTGCAATTAAACGGGTAAGATGCTTTCAAGAATGCAAGTTAATTCGTATTGTATGTATACAATATACAATGCTCTGAATGAAAGATTAGTTTCATTCTCTTAAAGCCATGGAAACGAGCGTGAAAATAAATCGAGGTGCACACTGCATCGCGCTGGACGATATCGAAAACGAATTTCTAAAAGAAAAATGATTATCAGCTTATTAAAAATGAATAAGTGCGAGACGAATGACAGAATTAATATCCTACAAAAATTCGTCGCTGCTCCAACCCTCGTTAACCCGTTCCATTCCCTCTAACGCTTTCGTTCATCCAAACTGTAATGCCAAGAGTTGAATACACGCGAATATTAGATTATTACTATCATCTTCGTCAAGCCATCCTGTCCAGCATTGAAATACCGGATAAATGCAAATAATGCGGGCGATAAAAATCAACGAAAAAAACCTCCCACCAAAAGTCCAACACTTTCAATAGACCTCCATCCCCGTTTGCCTTACCTATCCACGGTTTGCCCATTGCGAAACCGCGATCGCGCACGCGTATACGGTTAAGGCACGTTCCGGGCTGTACAGGTGCGTGGCGCGTTTACTTTTACAAAAGCGTGGCCGAACGGGTCGGCCGGTTCGTTTGCGCTCGACGAGCCGAGTTTCCATAATTTATCTGCCGAAGGAATCGGAAGTTACAATTGTAGCGATGGCTGGAAAGCGACGTTTCTGTGCTGGTTTCTGTTCGCCACGCTGGCCAGCCCCGTAGCAGCCGGGCCTGGTTTCTCGAAGATCGAGCCTTATAAGCACGTTATCACGAGATGTAGGAAGCCAAGTGGAAGCAAAGAAACGTATAAGGCCGCGGCGAGTCCGGTGATGCAACGTTCGCCTCGTTGCATGTGAATCCCGGTGTACCGGCGAGCGGCGTTCAGACGGAACACGTTTCAGAACGAACAAAACTTTTCTCAGATTGCACTGGTCTCTCTCTCTTTCTCTCTCTCTCTCTCTCTTGCTCTAATGGAATGGTGTTCTCGACACAGAGATTATCGTGGCCCTATCGCAGCCGTCGTTGCGGTCGCAGTCGGTCGCGCGAAGTTATTTGACGCTTCCTTAATGAACGACGTAAATCATATAAATCACAGGGAAACCCGCGAATCAATTACGCCTTTTTCCCCATGCATAACCGATTTAATGAACCCCTTCTGGTGGCGCTGTCGCCTGCGTTCCTAGCCGATATATCATTTCCATGTAATTAATGCGCTAAACTGTCGCCGAACGGGAGAAAAAGAACGTGGCCGCGGGAAAGTTGAACGGGCGGATTGCCATTAGTCGGCTGGACATTCTTCTCGGCGGTGCTTGTTTTATTGTTGGTCACTTTGGTTGTTCGTGTGCGGGGTAAATTATGGTTTCCTCGATCGTATTAGAATTTTACAAGATGTGTGTTTTTTTTCGCGGAGTTGGAAGTGGCAAGTTTTGTATAGTTCATGAATGTCTTCGAACGTTCTTGCCTTGGAATCCGTGTTTCCGTTTAAGTGTACACACGCGTGCATAGATGTAGAGGCGAATATGAAAATGAATTTAAAAAATACGCAGAAACTATGTAAATAATGTAACCAACGTTGCTCCTGTCGTTCGACCCGAATGAAAATTCTCAACGCGGAAGCGCATAGATATTAATTCGAATATATCGTAGATTCTAATCCTCGAGTTACAATGGGAACGACGTTGTACCGGTCAAGTGACCCAGATTCGAATCTAATTCCATTCTCAAACCCAATCGATCACCGAATTCAGTTCCTGTTATTCGTCTTGCGTACAATGCACGCGCGTGTACGTATTTCAAGATCAGAAGCCTCCCGGTGTTACACAAGATCGCCGCTTACGGAACATCCGAGCGCCGACTGTTCCACGCGGCTGGTTTAATCTTAAATCTGTCCACGAGACAAGCGGGGCGTCATCTGGACGATGCCTGGCGCGATTAGAGGAATTCGTTCCGAACTTTCCCCAATTGTAACCAGCTGACGAATTCTTACCTACGCCAAGGAAGACGGAAACGTTCGAACGGCGATGCGGACGTGGAAGAGAGGCGGAGAAAGGAAGAGGACGCGCGAAGTGCATCAATCGTCGCGCGAGCGATGCCACGTTTCGGTTCGACGGCAGACCCGGTTTCAGGAGCAACGTGTTACAAAGCTTACGTGAGAATGTAAGGGGTAAAGACAGAAGTGGCGAATATCAATCAATCGTCGCCCCGTTGCGAGCACCGCGATACGTAAACCCGCTCGGTTTAAGAGAATTGTTATAGCGGTGGGATGCGTAGAGCCACATGGCCGTGTGCGCGGCTTTTATCCGCCGGGTGTTTTTGAGGAAAGCGTGGCGTAGAGGAAACTGAGAAGGCGTTCCGGAACTCACATGGTCAGGCGAATATTACTGTCAGCGGGCTGAGAACGATTAACCCCTTGATTCTTCATTTATACCGTAGACAGGCCACAGGTTTGATCGTTTATAACCGTTTCGCTCGCAAGGGAAGTTCGACGACACGAAAATTCGGGGAAATTTGAAGCCTTGAACAAATGCAGTTCGTGTAATGCTAAAAACGGAATAATTTATGTTTCCTTCTAAAAAAAACAGTCCTAGGAGTGAAAACACCACTCCGAAGAAATCTTTACTTTTCCTCCTCTAACTGTTTAAGATACTGTTTAAGATATTTCCCACATTATTTGCATTTGTGTGCTATTTTGTGCTACCAGTGACATGCGTATCTTTCATCGGGCAGATGTAAATATTCCCCGGATTGTGCGATCGAACCAATTTCCACCTTTCTTCGCTTCGTCCTCGAGAAGTTTTGTTCCGGAGAACGTCGCGCACTTCGAACCGCGAGGGCCACGCAACACAGAATTCCATCCGCGTGCGCCGCGCTCCTGTATATTTGCGATGAAACTCAGCTTCGTGGAATCCCATAAGAGTCGCGATCTCTGGGATACCGGCTGCCCATGTTCCGAATGTGAATAACGGGAAGTCGTAATACGCGTGTTATTTCGTCGATGTTTATTGCCTCGCCCGTTCGATACAATTTTCACGGAATCGGCGAGAATTCGCCGATGATCGCGATACAAGAGTTATCAAGAAAATACCTAATAAGAAATCGTGGACTGCCGTTTCTCCTTATTTCGCTACGTAGCCCACTTTTTCAATACTGTCCCTCTTCAATCATTTTTATTCATCCCGGCTGACGTCCATTAATCTCTGGCTTTTCGTCCCTTCGTCCAGGCTACAGCGCTTTTCATTATGCATGTCCGAGGAATGTTTATCACGCGAACCCTTTCGTCCTCGCATTAGTTTATCAACAGTCGAGGGAACTATCCAAATCACCCAGACGATTCGTACGAACACTGTGAACCGTGTGTAGGGAGAAGAAGAAACGGCTCAAGAGACGCCTCGCTCGCGTTTATTTCGTTTGCCATCTCCGAAACTGTAAATTCGAACGAAATCACGGAAAAGTGAATCGTCTTGGCGTCGTTGGGATTGATACGTCGGGCAGGTCGGACGAGATGAATTGCGCACGATTAATAGATCAGTTGTAGCCGGACCACGGATTGCTAATCTTGTTTGACGTTATCTTGAGCAGTTGGAGAAATGTTCGCGGAAGGGTGGCGTGGAAAGAGGCTTGTAGAAGTGATCCTGTTCATGATCGACTGATAAATGCTGTTACTGAATTGGGCACTTGCCATTAGTGGAAGAGAGCTGTTGACAGCTCTGTGTTCCGGTATCATAGCAGCGATTAGTTGCGATTAATAAGGGAGGTAGAAGTTCGGGAAAATCTTTGTAATTGAAAATGTATTGAAAATTAATAGCTTATCGTGATGACGAATTGTGCGATCTATATTGAGAACAACCCTGATGCAGTTTCATTGCCCTAAAATATTGTTACCCAGAGGTTGAGAAGTTAGATTTCTACTACTGAAATTATAAAATTGATTTTGCAGTGCGGCACAGTTATAATAATTGCCATGAACGAAATATTTCAAATCTTTCACTATTTCTTCGACTTCGATCCTCGTATAATATCATTCTACCAGATAGAATCGTCAAACATAGTTACTACGACTATATAGGCAAAAATGAATTACCGTTGGATCGGAGGAAGCAGATAATTAGTCATCAAGACGTTTTATCACGTCGACGTTCTATTACGTTTAACAAATGCTGAAGATATAATAAAGGAGGAAGCAGGGACGTGGCACACAGTTGATCGATTAATCCAATCGGCAGCATTCGATTTCGCTTCTAACGAATCTCGGTTCAATTTAGCGCTCGCAGGAATTTCTCATTAAGTTTGCTTAATTATAAATCGAAAATAATAATCATCGAAACTCTCCATATTATTCCACCGCGAAAATAGAGAAATGGGAAACGAGTCGTAAAAGAACAAGGGTAATTCCTGCGCTGCAATTTGCAGCATTTATCTCTCAAAACATAAATATAAAAGTGCATCGTTCAACTACAAACGAGTAAGCTTCAAACGAACACTTTGCCATTCGTTACCCAGCGTTATTCGACGTCCTCGCCAATAACAGACAACTGATAAACATCAGCAAGAACAAGAATTCTTAACAAGTATTTAAGAGCCAGACAATCCCGTATCATTGATCAACCTTCTAAATGCCACAATGATCAAACAAATTCCCGTCCTACATGCCCACGTATCGTTTAATAGTTTAATCGCAGGGGCGACATTCCAAAAGCGCCAACTTGCCTGCTAGCGCCATCGCAAAACAATCCCCGCGGAACGTGCGCTGAAAGCGACATAAAGAAAAATTTCGCACATGATAAAGTAACCTGGATTCAACGTCCGCCAGCACCGCGCGCAAGAACGAACAGCGACGTTCCCTGTCGCGAAACGGAACCCGGATCGCTGCTTAGAGATCAAAGAAAAACAAGCGTGGTCCATGCCCGCTCGAGTCACTGGCCCAACAATTATCCCTAATGGGCCGCGATACTATAAATCGACATAGGCTAGAGGCCGACCCGATGAAATCGGTCGAGCACAACCGGGATGGCAGAAAATAGAAACCGCTCGGCCGGGGCCCGTGGTCTCCTCCATCCGGCTCCAGAGATGGAATCCACCAGGTTGTGCAAGTAGCGGCACCTGACTGCAATGCTGATGACTCGGCCAGACGAATACGAAGAAACGAGAGAGTTGTGTCGAAGGGAATGAAAGAATGGATTGGATAGAGAGCTGGGTCGGATAAGCCCGTGTGCGTGGATACGTAACGGAGCAGAGATCTCTGCTCGCGATTTATCCGCCGTCTCGAATCGTTCCTGAACGAGGCCCCGTCGCCGTCGTGGACCATGGTCACTGCTGCGGTATCGAGTAAACGCCTTTTCTCTAAACTTGATGATTTTACGTAAGATCTTTGGGGCGCATTAGATAAGGGGATCACTTTTGCTTGTACGAGGAATGTGTGAAACTGCGAGGCGAAATTGTTCGGGGTGGGTTGTAGCTGTTGGAAATGGGTT
Source organism: Nomada fucata (assembly GCA_948146005.1). Classification (NCBI taxonomy): domain Eukaryota; kingdom Metazoa; phylum Arthropoda; class Insecta; order Hymenoptera; family Apidae; genus Nomada; species Nomada fucata. Next base: position 5,320,504 of record OX411275.1, on the reverse strand, counting down.
TATTCAATAACTCTCCTCAGCTTGTGATTTTATAATATATTTCGTTGACCACGCAATAAGAGTGACTTCCTTACTGCATCAATGGTTTGAAGGAACAAACCGCATCCAAATTAATGGACTGACCTGAAGCATAGACGACTAATCTCGAGTGCGTGTGGGGCCCTATCGGTTCTCATATAAACAACAGTTCAAACCTTATAAACAGGATGAAAGGAACTGTATAAGGCATCCCCTCTCACACGAGAATGAAACGTTAATTTTTGTATTGATTTTTATTGAAAAATCTAACAGTAGCTTGCGAGAAGAACGCCTTGGAATGTTAATCCATAAACGATAGATTACGGTGCGCGTGATTTAATTTAGCTTCTACAGTATGCGATTTCGTTGAACAGAATAGAACGTTGGTGCACTAAAATTGAAAAAGATATCGATGGTGCTTGTGCTGCGCAAGTTTAGTGCCGCCGCTAAATATTTCCTCTCGCATTCGCTTGTGCTCCCGAGAAAGGGCGAACGACGAGCTAAAGATTGCAGCTAAGTAGCAAAGATGGCTGCAAGGAATAGGTTCGCGTCCAACCGGGATCGCAGTTGGACGTGTCGCAATCGCCAAGATTCGCTTCATTAGGAACCAATCGAAGCCCGGATGCCGTATCAGTTTAACGATCACGCAGTCCGCTGGTTTCTGGTCGATCGTCGAAGATACCATTGAAACAGAATTAGATCGCTTCCCATCGGCGCGTCGCGGCAAAGAAAAAAAGGACGAAGTACAGGGTGAACTTATCGAACATCTGCCACTCATTAAAATCGGCAAGTGTCTGCAGCGCCCTGGACCAAAGGTCATTCGTCGTCGAATTGCAAGGAAACTATCGCACATTTCTAGAGGTGTATATACGATACAGAGTAAATCATCAAACATTCTCCAACGTAAAGTATCACATTCGATCTCCCTTCTTCCTCTCGAGTACACCGGTACGCTACATCCGTAGAGGTTCGACGAGGGCCCCTCCCGTGCAAAAGTAAAGACACTCGGCCGATCTTTCTATCGCCCCGAAACACATTTCTCCCCACTAATAACAGGCTACGCTCAACCGCAATTACGACAGCCGTTAAGCTCGCGATTTATCTATAATCGCTGTTTCCCGTCGAAACGGGCGTCCATCGCGGTACCGACGAAACGCGTAGCCAACGCCCGCGAACGTTCGCGCGACCCAGCGAGCGTTCGACGCGCACCCGTCCCCATCCGTCGTTGCACGGGGCTAAATACTGAACATTCCGTCCGACTGATTACCTTACAGCCGCCCGATAAAACGGCAACGATTACGCACTGTCACGATCAACGACAATGGACGACTCAATGGAGGGAGCCGGGCTCCACGGATGAAGAGATCCGGCGATATGATCTCGCCAAGTTTCTCTGGCGATCATAAACGTTCGTTGCCCATACACCGTTTTCTCCCTGTCTCTCTCGCCCTTTGCCGTCCACTCTCCTCCGTTTGTATCCCATGGAACAGAGGGGGGAAACGGCTCGATCTACACGGCACAGCCGGGCATCATAAGTCTCGCGCAATTATAGTTTCCGTATTTTCTTAAGCAGCCGGAGGATCGGCCCGGTAATGAATCACGCGGACAGTATAATGCGTACATGCGCGCGCATTGTAATGCACGGTGTAAAAACTACACGCAGAAAGCGTACACGCGTGTACCGGGCTTTAAGTTTTGCGGCGGTCGCTGCCGGCAATAAATAACGCGGCGGAAGACGAACGGTGGAACGGACGAGAGAAACAGAAGCGGAGGGAAAAAGGTGGTCGACGTAGGAGCGCGGGGTTGAGGGTTCGGGAGGGGACAGGGTAGGGTAGAGAAATCGAGTGAAACGCGAATGAAGAACGAGGCGGGGCGCGAGGTACACGCGGAGGGTTAAGAAGAAGAACAGGCGGAAGAAAGGACGCAGGGAAGAAGAGGTCCTAGAGGGAGGGAACGCGATGGACTTGAGAAACAGGGGCGGACAGGGAGCCGGACTTCGAGGGGAGGTAAAACGCTGGATGAAGAAGAGGCTTGTATTATGCCCGGCTGCGAGAGCGGAGCTTGCGAGGTTGCGCGCTGCGAGCAAGAAGCGGAGAGGGTCCCGCAAGAAGAGTAGCGCCTCCGCGAGCGTAAGAGCGTTATACCGTGTTACAATGGTCGGAGCGGATTTACATTATCCGCAGCTAACCGCGAACCGTCCTAGCTTCTTCTAATGCGTAATAATGGGCGTACGTGTATGCCCGCTTCCAGACGGGCACTCCTTGCCCGTCTGCTAGCGGGGCAGCGAGAGAAACGATCCTCCGGCTTGCTCCCTTCTGTCTCTGGAAGATAGTCGTTAGAACGTGCGAGAATGCGGGCCCTTGTTTCCTCTCGGGCAATTTCTCCCTGGCTAGTTGCGCGCGTATGTGCTTTGCGTGTATGCGTGTGTGAGTTTCGGCGAGGACGGTCGGAGGTACGAAAAATAGTTTGGCCACGCTGGACGCGTATCAGTCCTCGTACGTAGGTACCAGGTGGACCCCCTGTAACGCGTAGATAGATTCGTAGAAAACGCCGTGCTGTATGAGACGACATGGACGTCACGAAAAGTAGAAAAAGGACCGGTGTCTTGATAAGTTGAAAAATTGCAAACAAATTTTAACGTTAAAACGGGGCTGCGAATAACCGTACTGTGCGAGACGTGTTGTTGCCTATAGATAACCTATAGCCTGTTGCAGGTGCCTTACCTGTACTTGGTCAGGTAAATCGAATAACAGTTCCACCAAAAAAAGGGAGCATATATTCTACTTACGAACTAATGCGATTAGAACTGCGTTACTCTCTGCGCTTCGAATTCTGCGCCCTGAATTCTAGAACCTAAACGTATGCACCTGCTTCTGAAGCCGAATCTGCGTACCTTTTGATCGCTTGGGACGAGGACTTTCCAGTTCTACGCGGATCGAAGCATGTACCTAAGAGAACGTATCTTGAAAGATCCTATACCGAATCCTACGTTACCCTGAGTTTCTCGCTATCACAAATTACTGTGCTTTACGTATACGTTTCTGTCCCGTAGTCCACGGCGTGACTTTCTATATTTTCAATTGTTTCTTGACATAGGTTTAACATATCGCGAATCAAGAACCGAATGAATTCTAAATAATTATTTTACTTTTTGAAAGATTAGTCGCATCCCCGTTTAAAAACGAATTCGGAGCCTGAAATAATTACGCGTTACGTGGCGGTGTTTATGAAACGAAGGCAACAGTTTGCCAGCTCTCGGCAACCAGTTATAAAAGGGGAATACGAATCGCCGTACGACCGCGTGAAGGATTGTTAGCAATTACTCTAAATGTTCTCGAGCGGCCTTCTCTGATAAGCGAAAATCAAGGGAGCTCATCGTTCCTGTCGGAGCTGCTATGCCCGCGCAGTATGCTAATAGGCGGTCACTGAAACCCGTGGAATTCATAGCTCGCTCCGAATTACTTTCTCACTGTCTGCCAGGCAAATTAGGCTCTTATTAGACCTGTTCCAAGACCATCTCCATATGTCTTTCTCGCGTGGAAATTGTGGCAGCTGGTTGATGAGTCGAGAGTATTTGTCATCGTCATCGTTGGTTACAAATGCCTCGCCAAAGGAACACGCCATTTGGTTCGATTAAATCACTAGTTAATTCCACACTTTTAATCGACCGCATGTCTTTATAAATTCATCTCACAGCTGTCTATTCCAGTCCTATTTTAGTAGTAGCAAAATAAACGTTATCTTCTATCATCCATTGTCGATTCAGAATTAGAAAAAATTCCGCAATAGAAACGACAATAATTAATTTACATTTCGAGCTGGATATTTCTCCGACCTACAGCGTAGAATTTGTTTGACGGACAGTTGCTAGCGAAACGGGAATGTCTGCATTTTATTCCAGTCGCTTCGTTCTTGCAATACGATTTCTTCGTACTCATTTCGATATTAAGAACGCTCCACTTTCGGTACATAATCCGTCACGCGGCCATCGCCCGGAAAATACAAAAGGGTTAAACCCGTTCACCGGTTGCCTATCTCTGTTCTTGAATCGTGATTTCGGTTGCGTCGCGTTCCATCGGGTCATCAGTCACCAGCCGCGTTATGAAATATCGCTGTCGCTCTTGAGAGACAGTCGTGGCTACCTGTGCTACCTGGCACGTCCACTCGAACGTGCGCTCGCACGCCAGTCGCCGGAAGCCGCGGAAGATATTTGTGCTCGGGATGGACTGGACCGACTAGTCCATGCGGTATGCGGTCTGTCAAAACAGGAGAACACAGTGGCAACAGATTTATTGAATTGCACAACGCCGACGATCGGCGAGAGTTTTAGTGCCGCTAGTCACCAAGCGTATTGCGAACGAACAATTATTTTGCGCGTGAAGCGAACGAACAATTGGAAAATTGTTTCCATTCCCAGAGACAATTAAGAGTGAACCAGCAACGAATAATAATAAATAACGCCCCCCTCAAAAATTTCAATACTCCGATCAGTGGGACTTCACTCGTACCGGGTTCAGCGTTCGAACGACAGACGCTCTGCTACGGATACGAATAAAAATCGAGTGTAACGATACGATAAATTGCCTCGGTAACCGCAGAATCACCGATGAAAATGGCCACTTCGACCATCGTGCTCGCCACGCATCAACGAGAGGGAACAGCGAGCGGCAACGCTATTACGCAAACGCGACGATCGGCGCGGGCTTATCGCGGTTTGACCATTCGAGTTTCACTCGAAAAATAAAAGGAAAACGAAAAGGGCGATGGGGGGGGGGGAGAGAAGTAGGAAAAAAAGAACCGCAACGATACGCCGCATTAGAAAGTGGGAACCGGCGGACAGCCTGTAATCAAGACGTCTAGGCGTCGCGAGAATATCGAGAGACGCGAGAAAAGTGTCCGGGATAGTTCGCTGGAATCGGCCGGTCTGCCTGGCAGCCGATCATTATTAAATGGCCGCGGCGATCCGACAATGCCGTAGTTGCACGCCGCTTCCTTCGCGCGTTTCCGCTCGCCGCTCGATTATTGCGCCTCGTGACGGTGTATACATATGTATGCACGTATATTCCTTCGTCGCGGGTATCCTATAATTCAATGGGTCTCCACTCGATGTTCCCAGCAATCTAAATTACGATACGTTCTACCGTTCCAACTCGTGTCCATTCAGGACACAATGGCCGCTCGATTGCTTTCTACGAGTCACGCGTAACGATCTCTTCTATCGGATCGGTTTCGTCGAGTTCCCCCGGGCCCTTTGTGCGCGCGTATCCCGCGGAACGCGGCCGCCGATCGTCGCTGACCAGAAGCGGTCGATCCAGAAGATCGTCCACGGCTCGACGCCCGCTTTTACGGGTTAGAGAAGATCGGCTGTGCTGGGTGTTCGAGATGCTCGAGTGGAAATGGTTGCGTGGACAGCGTCGGATGGGGTCTACGTATTTGAGCGGATCCCAGCGCTTTCATTTACGTTGGATTCATTTTTTCGAAGCGAAGAATTGATTATGCATTTACTGCTATCGGATTCTTTTTTGATAGAGCTTCCGTTGACACCTGACAATTTTACGCAGCGAAAGCTCGCCACGAGTCGCACTCCTATTTTTATTATATCCGAGTCTTTATCGTAAAACGATGATCGCATAGATGCCCGGAATTTGCAACTCTCCGCAGACTTTTCTCGTTCCCCTCGCGATCACGACCGCCGTTTCGTGCTCGCCCAAGGTACAACGCTCGCGAGTGTTATCTATCCGAGCGGCGACGGAATCGTACGCGATCGCTGGCAGAAAAAGGGGGACAAGAAACGGAGACGGTTATACGCGGATCGTCGCCGGCAGGAGGAAGCGGCAGCGGAGACCGCGCGGCCGAGGGTCGTCCCCATTGTTGTTTGTCTTGCTGAATATTTTAATTGGACGTAGGCTCCGGAGCGCGTTATTTATCGTCTAACAATGCTCGGTAGACTGGTAATTAATTACGTTGTTTTGTGTTACTTTATATAAAGATAGCAGGTCGATAGGAGTTAACCGGCTGAGAGCAACAATGGTATACAATGCGCAATTAGCGGGAGCGCCTCCCCAGAGGACAATGCGCAGTCGGCGAACGGTGTCCGTGTGCTGGTTGCGTGCCGCGCAGGTATCATGGCCCTCCGGTGCACACAAGAGCGTGCCATTCCCCCCGTGCGACGTGTACACACGCTCGCACACGCGTGCGCCGACCGTTCATAATTATTCGAACGACTGAAAACGGCGGAGATGCGGAGGGGGTGGCGGTTGGAGAAGGTAATGCTTATTGACGGAAACTATTTTGTATGGTAATTTCGGGGGGGTGGGGGCATTTAAAGTTGGAAATATTGTCGGTGGGATGAAACATTTTATGGTGGCTTGTGTTCAAGGATATCTGTCGGGTTAATGTTTTAGAGGACCGTCCGAATTTTGCGGAATATCTCGAAGAACAGAATATGTATTTTCAACTTTCGGCAGATAAATTTTGATACCCTGACAAATTTCTGTGAGCTCTGCTTTGGAATGAATACAACCGCGGAGCGATTCGCAATCAATTTATTGGGAGCTAGTTTATAGTCACCTGGGCTACCAGTAACACAACGAAACTAATTTACCTTTCAGCATCGGGGAACATCGGGGGGAAAGTTATACAAAAACACCTGTCGTTTCACATAGCTGTAAATCGCATTGTCTCTACTGCGAACGTTTATGACGGATCACTAATAATTAGAAGACTCAATTTTTTAACATAGAAACGCTCGCCCGCTTGACATCGCATAGCGGGTACTAGCCTTTTCCCTCGATGCTCGAACTTTTTATTACGCTGCATGCTGGGGACAGGTGTCCGCCAATAATAACCCGTTCGTTACCCGCCAGGCAAACTCTAACAGCCGATACTTATCGGTATGTAAATGCGCGAATAACTGTGATTAATTGCATTGTGGCGGAACGAAAATAGCGTGAACCGTGCGATATCGATATCCGATATCTGCGGATACGTATCTGCCTATCCACATTCCTTTTTTTCTCCACTTCGCCCTTCCGTTCGATTCGTTATACGTTCGGGCGCAGCGCGACGTCCGTTTAATGAAGATGCATCGTTCCGCAGGGAGGGGCACGCGTTTTCTGTTTTCATCGAGAATTATGCAATTTTTTCGGCCGGTTGTTTCGGCTGGTTTTCTAATTGAAATAATTAAGGGGGACGGCCGCGGATCAAATTGAGTTCGCCGTTGAGCTGAATAATGCGAAACGCAATTAAGGAATCTACAGAAATGCAACGGCCGGCCAGGCCGTTTTGTACGATTACCGGTCGGACGGTTCCAGGGCTGTCTCGCGTTATTATTTTTCCCAATGGAATTATATCAACGATTTCCTCGTTGAAATTGCTTCCTGCTCGTTTGGCGAAATACGCAGAAAAATCTGGCCGCGATGCTTTCACCGCTGCGAACGCGTGCGCGCGCACGCTCGCCGGCCTCCCGTTCGTAGGGTAATTAATTTCAAATTAATTATTACGCGCAACGTAGTAACGCTTTAGGGCCGTGATCGACGAAGAACTTTTTTTTTTTTGTTTTAGTAATTACATTCGTTGAGGGCAACGGGAGAACGTTGAGTGTCGCCTGTATGGCATCGGCGATACGGCGATTCGCAGGTCCAGAAGAAGTTTATGGCAACTGTTGACTCGTACTTCAGATCGTATCGAGGTAAGAAGTAATTTTGTAGCGGTTTTGTGTCGATGATATAATTGGACGAAAAGTTTTATTAGCCGGCTGCGATGTTGCTCGGAAGTCTGTGATATTAATGTCCACGGGTGTTGAGGTTTTAATAGTACTGCTATGCGACAGGTAGTCAATTTTCTTTGCAAGTATTATGCAAATGCCCAATTGTGACGGAATATAATTGATCAATATTCCAGCATAAGATTATTGGTATAGCGACTGTGCACGGTGTCTGTGGAGAAATATGAAAATGAGACTGAAATGTTACGTGAAAGTCGACCAATCGGTCCAACTGATCAGCGTTGAAAGCGCAAACCTCTTTTCGCACGCGGTTTTTCGTCAGAAAGATCAGACGTACTAATCGGATCGCGCGAAAGAACAATTAAATGAGTCATTAAAAATAATATAAAGAGTAAATAAAAAGCTGCGGTATGAATTTACACGAAACACCTTACATTCCAGTGCCCTAACTAATTACCACAATCTATAAATTTGAATCCATTAATTATATATAATACAAAGATTATCAAACACTCATCCTTACATAATTTCCTATTTCTGTACCATTCGCTACAGTTACATCCTTTATCATTTTCAATAAACACTTTTATGCAACGATTCAAAAAGTTCCATCGAAGTGACACCAAATGCCTCTCTTCCACGCAGTACTCCATAATGCATTCGGTTCACGTCTCGCTTATCTTTAAAGCTTTAATTCTCCAGTGACGGGACGCGCGCTGCCAATCACGGTGCATTTACATGAGAAAGGTCAGTTTCATTGACTTCACTTACAAGGGTGCCAGGAGCTCGTGGTGGGCGATAAATGAATAGCCCGAAGGTGAACGTCAATGTCACTAGGTTTCTGGGCGAAAACGCCCAAGTAAATGCAATTACGGCGAAATCAATGAAAGGGCGCGTAGTATTGATCGGCGTGACGTGACTATTGGCCCCGTGTTATCGAGGTATTGAATGGACCGCAATAGGAGTTCCATCACAGGACTATTCTCGTACTGGTCAACAAAAATTCCGCTCCCGTTCTTTTCTATGTGAAATTTAAATAGCACAGTGGCAAACGAAACAAATATTAATACGCGGAGCTATTTAGAAACATCTTCTGCAATTCACCGATTTGTTGTAACGATGATGCGCATTTTATTTGTATCAATTATATTGTTTACATCAGTTACAGTTATAAGCAGCAGAATGTGTGCAATAACGATTGTCCATAATTTATCGAATCGTATAAGGAAAACGATACGTCTGATAATTGCAAACCGTCTTAAAGAACCAAACCCACGGTAGTAGCAGCCTCGGGAAATAAATATTCCACACTTTGCGCGTGAATACAAATCGAAAGAAACTTCCAAGCTCCCATTGTTATACAACTACTTAGTACCAATACCGAAAACCCAACCCGAACCCTCCCGCGATAATTCTGCCCCGTGCACAGAGAACCCTCCAGCCTCATTACTAAACACTAACCAACCTCAAAATTCCAGCCTCCCCCAAACAACACCGCCTAACAACCCATCGTTACCCAGAACACCGACCTGAACTCACGAGGAGCTGGTGATTTCTCGAAGGAAGCGCGGAAACCAATCCGACCTTTGTTCCCCTCCGGTCAGGGTCGCGTCGGCGCGAGAGGTCAACACGCGCGGGCGCGTGTACCGCGACGAAGAGAAAGAAAAGCAGCAGAAACAGCGCCACCGGTGGTCGAAGCAGCGGAAGCAGCGAACGGTGGCACAATCGTCGCCCAATTAACTTCGTCGTCGGGGGGGCTTCTGGTAACCGCAACAATAACCGTCGCGGAGGGTTGCCGCCACCCTTCCCCGTCGAGGTGTGAGGGCGAGGCGACGGATGAGAAGCCACTACCCCTTCCATCGACGGCAAAGTCTCAGCCAAGGGGTGGGTAGGTGTCGGGGGTGGTGGTGGCACGGACGAGTGAAACACAGACACGACACTTCATCAGTTTCAGCGGCAGCCGGCATTGTCATTTATATGCGCGATACGTGTGCGCCCTTTGTAGCTGTTCCTCCGTGACGTTTCCGTCGCACACTCGTCGACCCTGCCTCTCTCGGTTCTTCCACGGCCATCCCTAACCATCGTTAGCCGCGATCGCGTGCGTACAACATTGCCACGGCGTCGCCAGCGACGAGCCAGCCAACGTCGGAGGCGTCCTCTTTAGAAATTTGTTTCTTTGTCTGGCCGCGCACTTTTTCTTCCCTTTGTCCGTTGTCATTGCCATCGTTTTCGTCGTCTACGTCGTCGTGTCTCTTGTCACGACGGTGCGCCGGGTGGCGCGTAATCCGGGCGCTGTGGAAAAAAGGAAAAAAAAGAAAAAGACATTCGCCTTCTTGTCACCGTGACCCTCGTCCCATTGCATCGTCGCGGCAGAACGTTGGATCGACAATGAGAGGCGTATTCGCGGCGCGATGTGTAATACGTGGGCTTAGAGGGACCACGGAATGAAGGGAACGTTTCCGATGCTCATTTTGCAGCCGATCGTTGGTTGCTTCTTTCTCGAAGTCGGTCATGGCTTTTCCTGTTCTCGCGTAGCCGGGGATCGTTATTTTGGAGGATCTTTCATGGTGTTTGGTTTTTAGCGCGATCTTCTTTTTGCTTCTTTTTGGTTTCTTGGCGCTTTGACTCTTGGGGGACGTTGGGGGGAGCAGGGATGCAAGGGTGGATGTTATCGCAGGCGGTTAAGTTTTTATTGCGCTACTGTTGTATACATATATTTGTTGCTGTCCTCATTAATTAGCGTACGAGATCTTTAATTTACGCAGGACTTTCAATTGAATTTTAACTCTATTTCTTAATTTATTCATCAATAAGCGACGTGCCACGAAAAACCTATAAACAAGCAAAGGTTCAGCCATCGTCGATAGTACTGCTTCGACGAAACACGGAAAACAGGTATTATTGAAACCCACTTGTTCCTCTACTTTCGTCACTGCTTCTTGTCCAAACACCGATGCACGCTCCGATTCCCTTCTGCCGTGCGATACCAAAAATCAACATTTCTTGTCATTCCCACAGCCCCGCTACCTGCCAATGTAATCAATGCACACAGCCCACCAAATTCAATTACATCGCAAAATCCTTCCGCCACAAGCGTCCCTCCTCACGAGCGCCGCCACCCCGAATCACCAGACACTCAACCAACCGGGCGTCGTCTCGCACATTCCGCACAAACGCCTCATCGTCCCGAACTCGCCGCGCGTTACAAGTAATTTGCATATTCTCGGCTAAGACAACAGCCTGCCCGAACCACGGCCGTCCCAAAACACTGCACGGGGGCAGCGCTGTCCGCTTCCGTCTACGAATCTATTCCTCGCGGCCAGGCATTTGCATCGAAATGGCGCGACTTAACGTCCGCCCGCGCGGCATCCTTGCGCGCTCTCGTCGAAGTTTCGGGCGATAATTGCAATAATTGTCGCGGTCCTCTATTGTTCGTCCACTTGGAGAAGCGACGAGCGGTTCCCGCGTATGGAACAAGCGGTCGCTTGATTCCCGGCTGATTGTTCCATTCTGAGAGGCCTCCCTCCGCTGCTCCACACTCGAGGGCGAGCACGTATCTACGGCCGGCGGTTGCGTCGCGTCGCCTGGCGTCGCGCTTCATCGAGAAAACAACGTCCATCCGTGTCCGTCTGGTGTCCCTCGTGGTGGCGTCGTACGTATACATAGGAGATGCACGAGGAGGCGAGGCTGTGACCGGCTTCCTGGCGGTTTGCGGCCCGCCTAACGTAACAACCCTCTCTGCGGCGCGGGCGAGACGAAAACGAAACAATCACCGATTCCTTCATACGTGATTGCCCGTATTGTCTGCCGACGCTGGCGGACAATGGCCCGACGGTTTACCACGCCGTCGTGTCGCGTCGCCTGTACCCTTTGGAAGACACCCCGACGTTGGCCGACGTATAGAGCGTGATACGAGCGACGGGGATTGTAGGTCGTGAAGATCAATTTTCGGGAAAAGTTGCGGGGGGATGGTTTAGGTGTTTTGAAAGATTGGAAGGGTTTTCGTTCGGTGGATAGGTTTGGATGGATAATGGCGAGGCCTCCTTGGGGTGGTTTATTGTATTTGGAATATTGGTGAGAATTTTATGAGCGATGGCACCGTATTTGGTAGAGGTGGATTAAGGGACTTGATCGGGACAGATTGGATAATTTGAAGTTAGCTTTAGAGCTACCAATGAGTTTTGGTTTATTTAGGTATGCGTAAGTTAGGAATAGGTTTATGAAAATGAAGGTGGATGAATGGAAATTAAATAGTATTATATAATTATTGTCCTGTATCCTGTATTGAAAAGCAATACACAATTTGTGCAACAATATCTACCGGATGTTAATAATATTAGAGGAGGAAATCCAAGGAAAACGCGAGGACACAAAAATGAAACACTTCTTTCTTATCTAATATTCGTGGCAGAAAATTGGTTAATTGGTTGGCTGGTCAAAACTTAGGAAGCGTTCCTGTGTATCTACGTCTTTGGTCAGTCGAGTAAATGTACATGTAGACACCTGGTCTCGCTAATCGCATGAATTATTCAAACAATAAACGATTATCCGCGTAATCTCTCGCGGTAAACAAATTTGCCATAGATCATCAGCAGATCGCATCCACCTCTCCATCGCCATGTCCCCGTAACTATCCACGACGAGAATTCCAAACCTTCACCAACCATAAACTACCAGTGATTAATCGCATAATCTGAGTTATACTTTCGACACCGCCGTAGCGTTCCAATCTCTTCGAAACAGTCCTCCCACGCTTCTCCATCTATCACCTCCCCATTAATCACAACCTCCCCGCGAATCTCATACCGATACCGTCCGCTTAATCCGCGTAATACAACGATAATACCGAGCCACCGTTATTATTATCCGGCCAGATACCCTTTGCGAAACACCCTGACCGCTCATGCCCACTCGTCCAATCGAATTACAATGCAAACACACGCAACACACCTCACTCCTCCTATACCTTACTCCTCGCTCTGACCAGATTTCCTTCTGGTGTCCTCCGCGAGGCGAACTCCTCACTCTCTACCCCTCCGTGTCCCCACGGTCCCACCCCATTCTCTGTCGCGAAGTCGCGTCGCGCCGTGCCGTTCCGTACGGGCGACCGCGACGGCAAATAAAAATAAAAAGCAATTAAATATCTTAATTAAGGCTATTAATCAAGCTGTCGGGACGTGCGGCTACCGTGCGGCCTGATTCAGGAATGGCAGCGGTTTCTTGCGGCCGCTCGCCCCGATCGACTAACTACGCGGCCGCTACATATTATATTCCGTGCACACCGATCGCTGGATCTCCTGGAATGCGACGTGCGACCGCGATCGATCGATCGATCGATCGGTACTCGCGATCAATCGCGGTCAACGCGGCCGTTTTTGGAGTCGCCAACGATAAAAGGATCCCGATACGTGTTCCGTCCGTTCTGATTCGCCAGAAATTTTCCCATAAGGGCCTTGTGTGTGTACTTGTATATGTATATGTGTTTGTGCGTGTGTGTGGCAAAATCGTGAGACCAAGGAGGACGCCCTCTCGCGTGTCTTCCAGGACTATAAGCAAACCGGCGACGTTGCGTGACTACGCTCGAGGAGGAGGAACGAGAGCGGCCAGGTATGTAGCGCGTCGCGGCGAAATTTATGCGGTTATTATGCGATCGTTCGTCGAACGTGCTTATGGTGTCGCGATTGTTTCGTTCCGCGGTTACCTCGCGGTGTGAGCTTGTTTGCTGCGTACAGGCCGGTTCAAAAGCGGAGGAGTCATTGGTAGATCGATTTCTGGCGATTTTGTTTTTCGATACGCCTCACTTCGCATAGTACTTTGATGACTTTTGGTAATTAGCTCGTGAATTATTATTTCACCGAATTGATTGTACGAAGGAAATTTATATCGTTGTCGATATTTATTGCTCAGCTTTTGCAAGACACTTGCTGTTCTTCCTACACTTGTCCCGTACTTATTCCCTTTTCCAATATCACTTAGCCAGCCTTATTTAATTCTATATTCCACCGCGGCGCTTAATTTCAATAACCCGTAATTTCCAAGGTAGCCCCGTCAGTGCCTTTCCGTCGCGTCTGAAAATTATTGCGCATATGTACGCGTCATCAAAGTCACTCGTCGGACTAAATCTCACGAGATTGCCATTATTTCCGTTAATTCGTCTCGTATTATCTCAAATAACTGCGGAATACTTCAAAGCAATTTTTACGCCCTCCGCGCACCCTCCCAGGATTTCCTTCGTGTAACCAAACAAAAAACGGAGCGCGTAGAGGAACGAGCAGCGTACCGATTTGCGCCCCGAGAACGTGGAAAAACGAAATTGCCGGGTCCTCGCCGCGAGCCATGCAGTTCCTCGAACCGAGACAAAGATGTAATTTCTCGCGGAAGATCGGCTGAAATCGCGCTCACGTGGCGCGTCAGTACCTTGACCACGTCTAAAAGGGAACCATTCCGTTTGCCTAATGGCGAGCCTCATTGTCGAGGTGTACGTACGAACTGGTGGAACGTTTTCCCTCAAAGGTCACTGGCCAACGGGCGCAAGAACTGGTCGGGGTGGTTGACGAAACGGCGAGTTTGCACTCCGTTGCACCCCCACGCGATCCTCTTCAGAGCGCTTAACGGGCTGCTAATGACTAAAAACGTGCGACGCAGCGCACGCAGTGCGATTATTTCGCGGATAGAAATGAATAATAATGCTAGTGTGAGGTTCACTACGCGAGACCTTCGTCGATTTCATTTTTGTTGTCGTATATAGGTATACAATTAATCTGTTATAGATTGTATAACGAATTATATAGACTTTTATATAAGTGTCAAGAAAACTGCGTAAAGAATTCAAATTGTTTGGAAAATCGTGTAAATTCCCTCTTATATCAATTTTATATTCATTATATTCATTGGCACCTAATTCCGTTCGACACATAACACTCAAGCACTGTAACGTTGATTTAATGTTTCTATTGTCATCGTTGAAATTCACTTCATTTTTTTAGACTCGGATTATTCTGGCATAGACGGTGCATGGAATTTGCAAGAATAAAATAATGTGAAATAAAATTGCACGACGAACCCGCGACCATGCGTCTTCGCTGCAAATGTTTGACCACTGTTTCAACCTTACGGAAACCGATAACGCGGGGATTACGTCGTTCGTTACGTTATTATATAATAACGAGTCCTGCGATGGTACTCGAAGTACGGACAGTAAATTCTTCTTTATTAATTGGCGAGTTCGTTCGCCGATGGGCGGAGTTAATTAATAATGCGACTTCGTAATTAAGCTGAGGCGATTCAGCTTCTTTTTCAACGGCGTTCCTCGTCATCGGCCCGACTCCCTGCCATAATTAACATTGTCTTCCTATCTAACAATTAATGATCGCCTCTTAATGATCGAGGCACTTATCTTAAGGGGTCATGTAACGGCCTTAGAGAAACTTCTGTTGAATTAAAGCCGTGCATACAATGTCGTGCACAAGGAATATATACGAGTTGGAAATGTATGCATTAATTTGATGCACGAGTAAAGTGTGCGTACCAAATGAAAATCGTAACGCGCGTCGCCAGCATTGAAATATTAATTCCGATTTCTCTGTATTAGGTCGGGCAAAAAAAAATTGCAGTTTCCCAAATTATCTTACTGTACGAAATTCCACGGGTGCTTAATTGATCCGATTAAAGTTCGCCGATAATCTACACATCGCCAGAGGTACAGAACGAGTCGTTCGATTAAATTATCGAAAAGAAAAGACCGGAGACTCAATTACCGTGAGTGGTAACATCGACGCTAGAAAAGCTGTGCGCGCTCTGAACGCGAACTAAGTGCTCGCGAAGAATTTCAGAACTGTTGCGGCTTATAGTGCGTGCGCGAAATAAAAAAAAAAATGTCGAATATCCTGCCATAATCACGTAATGGGGATACCCTTTTAAACGACCACACGCCCGCAATAAACTGCTGCTGTTTATTTAGATTGCATAAGCAGTTGAGCAGCGGCTAACAGACGGGAGTAACGCTGCTACCGTTCGTTATCTGCCAGAGTTCCTTGCTTATATGCTTCCCTTTTTCATCGCCGCTGGTTCCACGCAGCAGAGCTTTCGCGATAATGGCCACCGACAAAGGTGTTTCGGGAAAAGTACGGGCCCCGAGGAAAACGTAATTGGGCTTAGTTAAACCCTGCGGAATATTTCCATCCTAATTATATCGGATACCTCGTGCAGGCTGCGCGTAAATTTAATTGGTTAATGGAACTCGGCGGGAAGCAAGTGAGTTGTTCTTAATTGATCGCCGATCCGTGAAACGATCGTCCTCGGGAGTATCGCGGCTTGTTGTTCTGCTGAACAGATTATTAGGTCCGCGTTGGATTATTTTCCAGTGTATTTTTCTTGACGCGATAAATAAAAAAAGAGGATATTTAAATATTTTGAATCATGGAGCATGAATTGGCTATGTTAATTTACAGTTTAAGCACAGCGGTAACGGAATGTGTTCGCGATATAATATGATATAATTTATGGCCGGGAAAGAAGCTTTCTTCGCGAATTGGCATACGATTAGTTGAACGGCAATTATTTTGTTGCACGTGTGCACGTTCATTAGGATCTGTTTAGTAATAGTAGGTGTACACTTATTATTACACGACCAGTTATCTACTTCGTGTAACAAGAAATGAATCAGATATTTGGTAGCAACGTGTATTTACGATTTTTCGCGCACAATCGATCAACCTTATCTACGTGTCTCCGGTGCATGTAAGTATTTACATTTTCCAGGTATATTTAGTACATTAAATGGAATGCTGATAGAGTAGAAAACAAATACTCCTGTCGTTTTGAAATTTTGTTATCCGACCTCAGTTTATTATAAATCATTCCATAATTTGTAGTATCGTGAAGTTGAATTATTACAGACCCACCATTTTCTTTTTCTACCTCGTTATAAAATATTCAATTCCAAAGCCTCCTTAATATGCACTTGCTACTATGTTGAAACTTTCTTCTCTGGTGTATGCTAAATAAACAGATGTATGTATACAGTCCAACCAATCATAACTCTTCCAACACACTCGTCTCCGCTTTTTCGTTTCAATTTCTTCTTTCCCCCTCGCAACCGCTTGACGTTCTTCCTCTGCTTGCTCTACCAATTAGATCGATCCGTAAATCTGATCGATCGATATCTAATAACGATACACGTGATACGTAAAAGGAAACGAATGATCCAACGGTCGCGCCAATTTGTCACCCTCGGCCCTCCTACATAAGTTGAACAAACCGAGACCCCGGTCAAGCGTTCGAATTAACGGACAGGTAGAAAAGACAACGACACGCGTTTACAGGAGTTTGTCCGCTGCGACACCGAGGCGTCGTCGGTCCCGCGTGTATAAAACTTGTTTATCCCGGCGAGAAAATTCCACGGCGACCGATTCGCCATTACATATAGTCCATAAATAACGTTAAACGCCGCCGAGATAAATCGCCCAGGCCTATCGAAGACACTCGGACGCCGCGACCGGCGGGGGATTCCTGAAAAACGCGGATCAATCTGAAAAATGAGCAGAAAATCACGCGGAACGACGGCTCGTAATTTTACTCCAGCCTCGATCCTTGTGCACGTGACGCGAATGATTGATACCCACCTTGGCTGGGCAGTTTTCAATCGTTAACCTTTATATCATTCGAGGCTTAATCTCTCAGTCACGCGTAATCACCCCGCCGGCTTCCAGCTTCGCGTTCAAACGCGCGTATGCCGGCGTGTGTGTATTTGGAAAGTGCGCGTGCAACTGCGTTTGCGTTAATTAACCGGGGACCGAGTAAGATCGCTTAACAGCGATACAGGTAGAGAAATCTAATAATAATAGCTGTCTGGCGGTAGGAGGATTGAAATGTGTGCAGTTTTAATTGGTGTGCAGCGAAGGATGGAAATATCAGAGCCGCTGAACTCCGACGTTTATTGTTCCCGAAGGACCATTCGTTTCGCGTTTCATCAATGACTGTTGCGTCGATCATTGAACGACCATTGCTTGGCAACGCAGATTTACCGAATCGCTTCAAAATTGTAGGCAAAGTATTGGTGTAGGCTTTCAGACACTGAAAACGTCTTCGAATCGCAGCAGCGACCTGTTCGAAGCTAAAATATTCCTTTTCATTTGCGCTCCCCGATTCGCAGACTTAACCGGCGTTTAAATGGAAAAAATGAATGTTGCAGCAATACTCTCTCGACAGTCGACTCTGTAGCAATGCAGCAACGTTCGAAGATCTCAATCAAGAGAGGACGGAGAGTCTCGAAGGAAAGGTAGCTCGTAGGTATGGGACGGCGAGGATATAGGAGAGGGTGGCCCATAGCGTGGCGCTATGTTGTGATGTAATTAGGTTGTCTGGAACACTCACGTCACGTCACACGGCGCGCTGCAAGGCAGACGGAGACATAATGCTCGTCTATAGCCAGCAGAGCTTCTGGCTTTCCTTCGTCGAGCGTTCCTCGGGCCGACGCGGCGTCTGCGAGTCACCCATCTATCGCTTTTCCACCCTCCGACACACCTATTCACCCTGCCTTCATTCTAAGCGATTTCTGTTACCGCGAGCGCTAATAATGTCGACAATAATTAGATCTCTTGTCCCGAATCTGCGGCGGCTTGACGTCTTTCCATTTTCGCTGCGCGCGCGCGCGCGTCTTGCCTGGAGGATCTCGATTGTGTTTAATGTAAAATTCCTGGCCGCGACGGGTGATTCATTTTGTTTCTTCGGTTGTGTATTTTGTGGACGTTATAATTAACTATAGATTCGCTGAAAATGTTTCTTTAACCAGTTTGTAGAATTATAGGCATGTGGCATGAAGTAAGTGTCTGTGATTAATTGTGTTGCCTCGTGATTTTTTAATGGCGATTGTATGTTTAATGTTTAAACTGGCGTTGCAATGCCAAGTTTTGTTAGTATCGTATTTGGACTTGTAGAGATAAACGAGAAGAACCTTATCGATTATTCAAATGCTTTTGCTTAAATTGTATTTCCCATTTATTTGTGTTCGATCCATCGTCTGATTGGATTATTGTATAGGCGTCTTGTCAGATATTCAAATTTGGAAACTACAGGTCAATCACTTCGGTGTTTCATGAATATATCAAATGGTCCTTCGCGTAAATAGACTCGACATTCGAGTCAACTAATAAATTCGAGCATAAGGAAATCATAACATCAGTAGAAGGTGCAAATAATAAATCGACTTGTACAACGAAATTGACAATTTCTTGCCATACATAGTAAGCTAATTAATTTTCGTGAAACTGCAAAGAAAAGTTAGCATGAGATGCATTTATTTATCTTGACTAGACACCGCTTTAAGTTCGATTTTTGTTGAATGTTTCGTACTGTCAGAAAGAGAAATATGCATTGTATTTCCAATGAAATTCCATTTCAATCGTATTCTCAACTTTGCCTTTCAAATTGCGAGCAATCTGCAAATTAAGCTTCCTGGTTTTCCCTTCCTTATTAACCGAGCGATTAATTCAATCATACGTCAATAGCCTATCAAATAATACTGTCGCGACTGAAATCAATGAATTAATAAAGCCATCTTATTGTTAGTACCGACAGTGAATAGCAATCATTATTCCTGGTCGATATAGCCATCCAAGAATAGGGATTCAACGAAAATTCGAAACGCATTGATTGTCAAATACGATGCACAGCATTTTTATCAAAGATCTCCTGACCGATGTCAATGGTAAACGATTAATATATTAATCGATTCATTAATGTGATCTGTCGCTCAAAATAAAAACTCTTTCTACCTGTTTGAGAAGCGAAGATCTAAGAATAGATCCTCCCGGAATCCAGAAATAATGGCGTATCAATTTCTATCGCGTTCCACCAGAACGTGCAAATTCGATACCGACTTTACAGACCCCGGTAAGAAAACTATTCCGGGCAAACAGTATTTGTCAACGCGAATTGGCGACCAAGGAAAAGCAATGTAGCCCGAGAGTGAGGCAATTTTTCAGATTTCCGCCCGTCTGATGGCTCGAGAACGAATTTAGCCTCACTTATGTCCTTACCAGTTCAACACTGATGCGTGCAGACACTCGCGAATCTAGCAAAGAAGCAACTTCCGCGAACGCCAGGGCACGACGTTCAAACTAAAATCGAGTTGTGCATTCAATCACAAGGATTGCCTGGCCGCCAGACCTCGCCTTTCAGTTCAGTTCAGTTCAGTCAACTACGGATTGCCTTCCAGTCTTCCTCTGTTTCAACCTGAAAATCGTATTTTCAATACCGTGATCGCCGCACGCGAAATATAAATTGTTACCTCCACCGGTGAATCGTTCGACTGTGTTCAGAACGAATTAGTCCCGCAGTTTTTTCCAAAACGCGTTCCATCGTACAGTGCTCCCCACAATTTTTCGTCTGGTCGCACATCGAATTCCTCGTTCGAAACGAATGCGAATCCAAATTGGACGGATTCCAGGGGAGGGCATTTGTAAGCACGTTTAATAGGAATTTAACCGAGTCGCGATAAATAAATAAAATGCAGTTGTCCACATTTGTGAAAATGCCGGACCACACATCGCTGCAATAGGCCAGTTAATAATCGATTAATTAGTGTAGCGCGGCGGAACAGTGTTTGAATCGAGCTCTATGTGCGTTAAATTGAACGACGGGGAACATGGGAAAGAGAAGGGAAATATTCTGGCGGCCACAATGAACGATTTTCATTGGAAAGATAGATAAATCGGGTGGCAAAGTTATTGCCTCTCGATGGAACGTTGCGCCTCGAATAGCATCGATATTATATTTAGCATCGCGTTATCGTGCGGGCGTAAGTCTTTCTCCGACTGCAGCAACTAGCATCGCTATTAACTCATCGCATTTTTTACCCGGGGATATTAGATTTAATGAGTATAACGGCGCTATGGAATTGTGGCCAGTCCTGCAGTCGGTTGAAGATTAGCCACATTGACCCTGCTACCCCGACGATCGATCGATTCTAATTTTGCTGTTTGCACGACGCGTCGCGACGCCGCTAGGATGCATACCTACTATTAGGATGCATACATATACATAGGATGCATTCAGTTACTATTGTCTTACGCGATCGTAATGATAACGAAATTTGTGTAATGCCTGGATAATATAGGAAATAAGGGTGGAATGATGAATGTAAAAGATTTTCTTTACTGCTACCTGTTGGTCCGTTATGATTTACCGGAGTTCTGGCTTTTCATAAAAATGGATACAATTATTCACTGTACTTTGCAATAAAATATATCGGCGCGTGTATTGCCAGGAAATTTCGTCCACGAATTAATCAACCAAGCACGATCCAAGCACCGCATGAATAACCGAACTTAACCACCAATATTTACTTATTCCAACAATTTGTCAAATACCCAAATAGCATAATAATCGACGAACGACGAGACGCTCAAACCCTTGCCATCCACAATCGGCAGCCTCCTTTAGCCAATATACCTAATCAATCCAACCGAGTCCACCTCAAAAATCAACATAAAGACAACTTCGACCCCGAAAATCACAGAACACCAGCAATCCACCCTTCTCGCGCCATTACTCCGTCGAAGTTGCTCCGGGTGGGACCGCAGGCAGCTCGCATCCACCTCTGAAAAGCCAAGCAGCACAGCCCGTCGGGCTAACGAGGACCGAGCACGGGACAACGGGAACGCTGCGATGTCGCGAATTCCGGCTGCGAATCTAATATTGTTTATTTAATCGAATATCCGTCGGTGGAGGCACAATCAAACGTCATTACGAAAGGCAGGGCTGAATAGGAGCGCGAGAGAGGCGGCCGCCGTGCCTCGCGACGGCGGAGAGCTGCGAGGCATAGTGTTCCCGTCGTTGGTAATTGTATTTCCATGCTCGGTAGGTCGGCAAGCAGCGAGAGACTACTTGGGCCACGGCTGGCTGGCTGACTGACTGACTGACTTAGCCCGCGAGAGAGAAAGATAGATAGATAAAGAGAGAGAGAGAGACCTGATTGACTGCCACTGATGGGAAAATGGCTCACGGTGCCACGACAATGCACGTCCTCCCACTCACGTTCCTCGTCGTTCCCTAATCCACTTGGAACCAGCGCGGATCTCTCTTTTCCACCCGTTCTCGTTACGACTCCGTGCGCCCCCAATCCACAATGGATTCACTCTATTGTCGTTTTCTATACGAGGTCGACGCTAACCGTGTTCCTCCGCCTCGAAACAATATCCGCAACGATATTGCATGGGCGCGATAATTCTCGGGGCGGGAAATGCGATTGTTGCTTCACCCCTCGCGAAACGACTGACGGGGGAGCGAGGTTCGCCCAAGGAAGTTGCCGGCGGACGTTGTTACACACCTACGACCGGGAACCGGCTGAATTCCGGAAGAGGGGGATGTAAACTGTTTATCGAACGGGCGGCGACAATATCGCGAATACGCGGCTGTCGACGGGGCGAGTGCGTGGCCCTCCTGCGAGGAGGATGTGCTCGAGGAGCGGTGAAGTTCGTGCGAACGGATTGGCGTATATATTTTTACGGTGATTCTGTAAACGTGCGAGTTTCGCTGCTGTTCGAACGCGAGGGTCGTATTTTGGTAAGGGCAGGTCAGGAATTTTATTCGGAGGAATAAAATTAGACAGATATTTTGTACGATGTATGATACAGTTCAGACTCGGATGTTTATTTCATGTTTCTTGGAAGTTTTGTACGTGCACGAATTTGAATTACATTGATTGCTTCGATGTTTATTAAAGAGGGGACAGAATAACAAGAAATAGAAAGGGAATGAACGACGTTTGGTCGTGTAACTCGGTCGTTGTTACATCTGTTATAATCTCGCCCCCAACCAAAAGGACTACGCACCAAACAGAAGCCTGAAAGAAAGAATCGGAAATTGTCGACGCGAGCCGATTCGGTTCACCTCCGAGAATCCAGATCAAAGGTGAACCCCCGTGAATTCCGCAACGCGGAGATGCTCCACTTGAATCGTAACCAAGATAGTTGACAAAACTCTCTAACCTTCGAACTCGTCGCACGCGCACCGTTCCCCGGTGAACCGGCATTGCGGAATATCAAAGTGCAAATTGCACGCACGCCGCAATTTGTTTCGACGCTGCTCTGCCTCTGTTCCTTCGCGACTCCGGGCGTCGTTAACGGCGGGGCATAATACCGGACCCGATGAGTCGAAGAGGATGAGGTGGAAAAGCGCCAGGAGAGGACCTTAGGCGAGGACAGCGACGAGACAATGCGAACGAAATGAATGAATGCGCTGATGAATGCGTACAATAGGAGAGCACAAGTGGCAGCAACCCTGGCTAACACAATGGGGCGACAAAAACTCGGCTGTTCTCCGCTCCAGCCAAGTCGCAGAGCGTGGCAGACAGAGAGGTAACAGGGGACAGAGAAGGTGTAACGAACGGGCGACAGAAGAAAAGAGAAAACGTCGCCGGCTGGCCGACGAACCTGCATTATTTGCAGCGAAGAAGCGCGACTGTTTCACGCTGGCTGTTCCGACCGTGGTGGCCGACAGGAGGGAACGATTAAATTGCCTTCGATTGGCAACGAAATTGTCTGGACGAGTGAAACGGTCTGAAAAGGGTTCGTCTTATTTACACGGGCGAATTTTTGCACGCACCCGAGGGTGGTAAACGGCGGTGCTGTTGCTGGCGAGAGAAAAGATTGCACGAACGTTCGTTCATTGTCATTCGCCCTTCCACAATTTGCGTCGACTTTATTGAATATCTTATTCGACCGTGCATATAGGATATTTGTGTCGCGCTTTATCGCCCCGCAAGAATATTGATTGCCTGTCGCGACGATTTTGAAATTTTTTCATCGCGAGACCTACTGTCGTGCACGGAAATAAAATGTCGCGTCGAAAATAAACGCAACGCGTGCGCCATCGTTAACCGTGCACACATTAATCCGCTCCCCTGTCATCGGCTCGAAGTCCTCCGACGATTTCCAAGCGCGAATGCGGACACTCGCGATACGAAAACGGGGGACACCACTTAGAAAACGCGAACGGCGTAAAACACGCGTTCGCGGCACAAGTGTGTCACCGAAACGAGCGAATCTCACAGCAGAGGACTAATTGGCAAACATTGACGGACCCGGCAGTGTAATGCCCGAAGTGGCTTTTGTTGACACGAAGACCTTTACTTGGACAACGCTCGCGTCCGTTTGCCACAAAGGACCTACACCTTCCGGTCCATTTGCCCGTCGCCTCTTCTCGGCTCCCTTTCGCGTGTACCGCCGGACCGTACAATCAACCGAACGACGGAAACATAATACCCCTTTTCTCCACCCCCCGGAGAAACCAATTCACCGTTACGAACACATCGTGAGATCGATCGTAGAGGAAGATTCGTCGCCGCGATACCGCCCATAACTTTAAACGATCGTATTCATTGTTCGTAGGCGAGTATCAGGTGTCCCGGCCACCTTCGCGCCCCGTTATAATTTAATCCCGGCCCGAACGAAACAGTCGACGGAATTCAGTAATTCCCAAACGCGGGTATCTCGTCGATCATCGCTTAATACCTGAGGTTAGCGATACGTTCGAGCGGTGACAAGGGAACCGGCGCCGTTGGAAAATTCGAGATTACCTCGCGTACGGGCGAGAACCGAGCACGCTGATAACCGTGAGGCATTTATTTGCGTGGGACAGAGAGGGTGGGGGAGTGCGCGTGAAGGGTAGGATAAAGGATTCTCGATGATCCCGTGCAAATTGTTAAAGTTGCACCATTAGCGGGAACTAATGTCTCTGTCGGCGTAAGTACGAACGGAGACAGGGTGAATATAATATTGATGGGTTTGACACGGGGCTTATAGCGTTCGATCGGACCGATGGAGGGTGAGGGGGGGAGGAGGTTGAACCCCCTCATTATTTATTGAATCATCGCCGCGTAGTCGCAGGCGGCCGGGTCCCTCGGAAATTCGTTTTGAATGAGCGAGTCGAGGTAGGTTTAAAAGAGGCCCCGCGTGAAATGTGCATTATGCAAAATGATCACGGCGGAGAATAATGGTAGCGGCATTTAGCCCGGCGCACCTGTTCGCTGTGCTTGCTTTGGAAGCAGACGAAAAAAGAATATATCGAGGGAGAAGGGTGGAAGACGCGCGCGTAGTTGGCCGCTTCGAGGAATCGATTTTCGCTTGCAAACTTTCGCGCCGCAACGACGCCCCTCTGCGTCGAGATATTTTCGAAAACGTTCGGCCCGGCTCAGTTGTCCGGGTATTAATTGTTACATTTTCACGGATAATGGCCGCAGTAATCTTAAATATCGCGTTCGAGTGTATCTAGCTCAACGCGTTTTTTCTTCGCATAAAAATAACTTCATATCGTTCATTTTATCGCAAAGTGTATCTTCCCTTAAAATAAAAAGGAACAGATACATATTATCTATGAATCGATGCTTGTAAAAAATTATTATACTTTCTGTTGCGTGGAAAAAGGGGGAATATCGACTGAAGGTATTCGTCGCGAACATCACGGCGCCGATATTTCGACTTTGGGGTGCCGAAAGGGTTAATTCAACTTGAGTCGCGCGTACCTACGAATCGGTTTATTTTCAACCGACTTCCTGCTCCTCGGTGAGCGCACCACCGTACATCACGGCGCAGATGCTATCAATCATCCGTTTTAATTGCCAGACAAATGGACGTATTAGGCCACGTCTCGGGAATATAAATAGTACTTTCGTAGAGGGCGAGCTTAATATTCTATTAGCATAGTGGCGACCTTTCGCTCTCTCCAACCGGCGTCCATACCTACACCAAGGTATCCAACGGTTGAGTAAGTAAGTTTGCTCCTTAGTTTAGAGCCTGAAAGCGACTCGTCCTCTTGCACGATCTTCGAATACAATAGTTTCGTTGAACCTCGAGAGAGAGAGAGCATGCCCGTTTTCTCTTCTCCTCTGTTATCTCGCGTTCTTCCCTCCTGCCTCGTCTCGTTCTAGCGTATGCCTACGTCGCTCGAATCCGGGAATCTTTATGAAAGGCATAAACGGCTATCTTCCGTAACGGTACCGGCCGGGAATGGTATTCGTAATTATACAGTTGCGACACACGCATTATTTGTTCGGAATTGTAATAGCCACGAGGTCTCTTTTCATTGAACCGAGTCAGCGGCCAGTATAAAACGTTAATCGCCGCGGCACGACGCGATGTCCTTTACGACCGATTATAAATCGTCGCTTTCTCACCGAGTTATGCTCGTCTGGTCGCGATGGAATAATCATATCCCAATGGTCGGGGCTCGGTTAATGGGCGGCGGTCGGACACCGATCCGCTCGACGATTTGATCAATCGTGCAGGATCGGGTGTACGATAGCGTTCTCGAAATTGTTCACGGATTTGACGTTAGAACGTCAACATTAATGCGTTTGGATACCGGTAAAAGGGGGGAACGAGGATTGCCTGCATTGCTAGATTGTGTGCAGCGGAAGGGAAACTGACTTTTTTATTCAGAGATGTGGAAAAGGATAGGGCACGAAGGGTCCGAGTACGGCAGGAATTGTTGTGTGTATACGTGTCGGGAGAGGAAATAAATAAATTGGTATTACTTTGTTATTTTACTGGTGATTGGCAAAAACGTGCTAACGAATAGATTCAAGAGGTTAATTTTCATTTCAGTTCTATTCGTGGTAAATCGCAAGCGTCTAGAGATCGAGGATTTATAAATTGTAAAGATTAAAGGGTCATCGATTATTTTTGCATCCGATAGATCTATTAATATTTGGGACTCTGTAGAATGTTTAATAATCTAAGATATTTCACAAAATATAAATTGACGTACAATTCTCAACTGTAATGTTCCGCAGCATGAAAGTAATTTATTAGAAGGGATGTTAGTTTATTTGAAAAAAGCGGAATTACCTGCTATTAGCTGCATATCAGATTTAAATGGACCTTCCATGGTACTGCAATCAATTGAATTGATGTACGTGACTAACTCAATTCTATTTTCGCCTTTCAATTAAATTGTCCGCTGCATACTGATATCAATTTCTAATGAAGCTAAGCTGAAATAACTTTTCAGGTCAATCACACCTAGTCCGCACACAATATTAATAATAATAAAACGATCAGAACTATAAGAAGTGTCACCTGCCAGAAATAATAAGAAGCATTTATATGGTTTAAAAATTAATTTACCAAACAAATTTTACACTTCCAACATTAATTTGCATCGGAATGCTTGATTTTAAAAATAACTCAGACCCCGCCATTCTTATGACTGCGTTATACTTACGATCAGTCGACAATTTGTAGATACAATTTTTTGTTGCCCTGCAACCAGTAGATGTCGATTTTTATTACGACACGTTGATTGTCTATAAAATGGAGGAAGAAACTAGTTCCCGGAAAACAACGGACCTGCATGTGTGTTCCTTTGGAAATGTTTTCTTAGAAAGTTATTGCTAAGACACTTTGTATGTCGTGTTCGCAGAATGTTCTGCTATTTGTCGTATGGTGCAATCGAACCTCTCTAATGCATACTATCATTAAGTCCGACTGCTTTGAATCGTTGCGTTTAAGGCAAAAGTAAAAGATGTAGTTTGTTTAGCATTAGCTGGTTTGAGTATTGGTTATTAGGATAGTGAAAGCATGCAATCGGATAAAGGAACGGTAAACACGGATTTAGCAGTTGGTAATTTGGTAATAATAAGGTATGACAAATTTCGACGACTAAGTGGAATACACGTCGAGAGGATTTTATAATACAACAACTCCTTCCTTGTCGCTGTTAGTAAATTGATTTTACGAATTTAAGTACTCTCGAATGTTAATAGCAATAGGAGTAACTTTTGAGATATCTATTTTTGACGTGTTTCAAAGAAGCATATACATTCGTTCCTTCTAGGGCACCCTGTTTATTGGACAGGCTTATCGTAGATGATTATCGAAACATGATGACAATATGTGCAATGTATAATAAAGATTGAAATCTCATCAGGTGCAAGAAAGTATAATATAGTAAATAATAATATGATATAATAAAGTATAAGTACAGTCATTATTGTTCGATACAATTTGGAAAGAAATATAAGAAAAGAAATGTATTCCGTTACTTGGAGGAGGGCGGCCGTTCATTCCAGTTGGCGATTACAAAACCTTTAATTAGAATTGAAAATGTACAGTTTCTGAGAAAAAGAAGTTTCATGAATGAGAAAGTTTCGCGGCTCGATAATTTTACACTTCGAACGTTCGACGATTTAATACTTTGACAATTAGTGGCGTCTTAACATTTTATGCGGCGAAAATTCGTAGATACCTGTAGGAATTGGAGGATATCAGAATTCAGTCAACACTCAACAAAGTGCAACAATTTCTCTCAGCGTAAAATGCTTCAAAATACTAGCACCCAAAACGTTAACCAGACGTCCCAAAACGCAATGATCGTCGCCAACGTTGTTCGTACGCCTCATCCGATTCGAGGCAGCGAAAATTGTTAAATCAGCGAGCTTTCGTGCAAGATAAAAGTAACGGAGCTTTCAGACTCGAATGGAATCACCCATAATGGCGCAATTTTCGCGAAAACGGTTTTCTCCGCGTCCTGTAAAGGGAAACCATAAATAGAATGAGCAGGTCGATCGTGCGCATCGATCGGTCGACACGCTCATTATTGGTTATTAAGCATATATTAAAAGCCAGCCACTTGATATCGTAATTATCTCGGTTATAAATTGGTTGTCACTTTTTTCTCGCATAAGGTCGCGCATGATGAATACGTGGATGATCGGGGTTCCGTTACACCTTTACCCCCCTTCGACTTCCACTCCTCCACCGATCATCCCGTCTTATGGCTTTGCTCATTTCACGCGTCATATATTAGTCGATCTAAGAGAGAACAAGCAACCTATCATATAGGAGTACAGTTAACTGAAACGTTCGGTTGCATTAAGCGCCCAAAGGTGTTACTTTCTTTCCCCCCCCCCCCCCCCCCCCCCCACGTGAGATTTTTGCGATCGACGCACTCGGAAAGGAAATGAAGCGATCGGCAAACAATATACAGGCTGTTCAATCCAGATTTTCGAACTTTCATATTTCCATATTTCTTGTCAATTCTGGGATACGTATTTTGCGTCGGTACTATTGTATTGCAAAGTGATTATTAGTATATTTTTAATATTGTTATATATGAATGTAACCATGAATTGACCATAGCGGCGGACAAATCTGATGGGGAGTCCAGATTTATTATATTTGCATTGAAACTCGGAGAACGATAATGATTATCAGATATTTTTAAGAAAGTTTCGCGAGTAATATTCGTCTTATCTTATTGTTGGAAACGTGGCAAGTGCAAGGAACTTGCACGACGATCGGTACTGACTTAGTATCTGCCGACACATGCTAAGGATTATCGATTGTCATTGATACAAAGCGGTATTTCCTTGCTGTGCATCATCGCATGTAATCTAAGAAGCAGATAGGATCTACAGTGCGAGCCAGTCATTTCAGTTATCCACTTCGACCAATCCGATGATCGGTGAGTATTCTACCTTAAACCTTTCATGGGGTTATTACATTAAGTGCACTTCAGCTTATATGCTCGTACCATATTTATTGGTACTTCACATGATCCAAAGACTTTGTGCATTATCATTCACTTACGTTGTAGCAATGAATAAAGACAATTGAACAATGCAGTTTCCTCGCGTTACTTGTTATAAAACATTGTAATAATAACATTGCTCTATTGTGCATATTTCTTCGTCGTACTTTAACATGAAAAGTATGGAAAGTCGTAGACGTGTATCAGAATCTTATATGAATTTTCAGAACGCCACAGTACACAAATTGGGCAAACTTTGGCTTAAACAATTCTATCATATTAAATACCAGAAATGTCACGAATTACACACGCCCAAATTGACAAATTTCGTCACGAGAGAAATTCTACAACTTCCCATACAAATAACAACGAAATACTATTCGCCCAATTCAATTCGAGAACTGCGAAACTAAAAAGAATAGAAAGTTCGACAGTTGAAAAATTCAATAGCCCACGCATTCAGAACTCCCGACGCTTGAAAATTTCATGCATCGATCGGCCCGAGCTTCGAAAACAGGAACATTCAATAATTAAATCTCGAAACTGAGATAACAGGGGCATCAAACGAAACATATCCCCGTGCTTAATAACACGAACCGTAGCGGCCCTAACGCAAGGAAATCAGAGGGCCCAATCAGCGACGATCTGAGCCATCCAACCAAAAGACAGACCTGTCACATTTCCAGCGACGCTCCGTCGGGAGGCAGGTGAGCTGAAAAAATTCGGTCGTGACGTTTCACGGACGGGAAACTTTCTCTGTCTGAGACTTCCGCGCGCACGAAGCCCGGCTGCGCTCGAAATGGAACGTTACGCGTAACGCGACGGATCCTTTCGATGCGCCCTTTCTTTTCACCTCACTGCTCCCCCACCTGTCGTTCTTTTATTTCTCCACGCGTACAGAGAGTTCGGGCCTGACGGCGACTTAACGGCAGACCGTTATGATAAGCTTAATGCACGGCTGTCCGTTCGTCTGCTACGTGTACGCCGATCCGATCCGTGACGTAACAATAAAACATTGTTAACACTGATTGCCCTGCGGTCGCTATACCGTTCGCCCGCTGGAATTTCTTGTTGCCGCGGCGCAACCGATGTTGACGATAATAATGATGATGAAGACGATCCACGCAGGACCAACTGCACGCACGTGAACAAGTCGTGTCCTTTGGACGATGGTCTAGATGACGATACACGCCTCGAACGGCCGTGTGTGCGTTCATAATTTAATACCCGCGCTGGATGGTTTCTTGGCTTGAAGCGATTGCTACCGGACGAGGTTTTGTCACCGCGGAGACGGATACCTTATTCCGGTGATTTGTTGGACGGACGGAATTTATCCTTCGTTGAGAATCAATTGCTGTGGTATAGAATTGGGGATGAAATTCGGGATGTATCGTTATTATTATGGGAAGCTGGTACGTGCACTTGTATACGTGTATCGAGATGATCGTCGCGATGCGCTGTCGCATGGCAATCGTTATTAATGGAAACCTTAAACGAAATATTCAAGTGTCAGAAACGAACGGTACACAAATTGTCTAACTTTTCAATGTTTCACTGCTGCAATCGCGCTATGCGTTACACTCTCACCTAATCGAAAACACATCTCGGAGCGTACGCGCGTGGAGTACTAATTCTTCGCGAAAATAAATCAAAATATTCACGAGAGCCCTCTGCGAAAATAAAATCGTCTTACTTTCATCTTAATCCGACAGATTCGTTTCTTTCCAATTTCTTAATCGTTAAAACTTTTTCGCGCAACCCAGCAGGCAGTTAACCGTGATCCACAGACCTCCAGCCATGGTTACGATAGCCAACTGTCGAACGATCGTCCGTTATCTGAGAAATTGTTTTCCAAGCGTGCCTGCTAGCGGCACACGCTAGTCCAAACGAGTGTCGCGGATACAAAAGAATTTGGAGCGTGGCCGCAGGTGCACCGGTGGAACTCGACGGTGGCCGGGGACCACGTTGGCCGGCAAAGATCGAAGAGTCGTAATCGACTTCGAGGAATCGCATCGGAGTGGAATCGATGAAGACACGTCGGTTCGCCAATAACGATTATCCTGGCTACGGGGTACGTACATCGTCCCCTCCTCGTCGTATTCAACGAGCCTCGTTATATGCTCCTTGTGGCGGCGCATTGTCGATCGAGCTCGAATGATTTCGTGGAATCGTATCGACAGTGGCCGCCGGTGGTGGCTGCAGTGATATTACTGTCGAAAAACTGTTACACGGTGTACATTGTTACGGAAATGTAACCGGCATGACAACGATTCGGTCTTCGAACTGTCGCGGTAGACGGTCTGAATCATCGATGCGACAATCTCACGTAGAGGAGACATTTGATAGGGGATTATGTGAAAAATTAGATTAAATTGAATGAAGTGGACGATGCGTTTCGAACGACGCGTGATGGAAAGGGATGAAAGGGTGGAACAATTTAGCTGGGGTAAAATTAGTTCCGCGAAATTGTTTATATTTTTAAAGACACGTGTTTTTTAAGGATTAAAGATGGATAAATATTGCATGTTATTTAATAGTCCTGTAGTTGCTTCGAAACCGTACGTGATACTAAACTATACAACACGAGGGATCTTATTAAAAAGACAATTTAACAAGCCATATTTTATCTTTAACATTACATATTCTGGATATTATTCCTGAATTGAACGGAACGACTCTACAAAATTGTGACACCAGGAAATTAAAATCACTACTGTACACAAACCTACGCCGCTCGACAACAATGTTGCTCCAGCTACCTACAGTGAAAAAAATCGTTCAAACAATTTCCATCTTCCTCAACACACTTGTCGATAATCAAGATTCTTCCTCCCTCTCCTCGGCTTTACTCTATCGTTCTCGTTCGACAGTGGTCGTTCGGGTCTACTTGGAAAACGAAGCACCCGCAGGCCTGAAACACTTGTCACCGCGGTGAACGACGCGAGGGTAGATTCGTTCGTGCCCGTGAAGGTGGTGAGAAACAAAGTGGCACGAAGGGTTGGCCGTCCAGCCGAACGGCGGCAGACTGGGGAAGACGGGGGGGGGGATGACTAAAAGAGGGGGCAACAAAACGCATGGAACATGCTTTGCCGGGACGCAAAACGAGGAGCAAGATAAGCCGTGCCTCCATCAGGCTGCTATTTCTCCCGTGACAATAAAAATTATAGGCTATCTGGACTGGAAAACAACAGGTCGAGCGGGCTGCCTCCGGATCGTGGTTTGCATTCATTAAGCCTCGACACGCAAGCAGTGGCGGTTGATGTTCTCTTTCTCTGTCTCCTGTCTGCCATCCCCACCCCACCCCCCCTCTCCGCCTAACCCCCGTCCGCCATAGCCCTTGGAAGTTGCATTTCCCTCTCTCTTTCCCTCGTTGCCCGATTTCCTTCCTATCTCCGTTCCGCCTCGTCACCGTTTCACTCTCTCAACCCCTGTTGCCCTCTCGGGGCCAGGTACCCCATACGACGCCCCTGGGTTTCCCCCTTTCGCTCCACGATGCCCCCGCGCAACATCTCCTTGGCAAGTTGCCTGGCTGGCTGCTCGACTGCCTCGAGACTCTTTCAACCTGCAGTTCCAGGTTGCATCGAACGCGACCACTACAACCGGCCGTCCATTACCACTTTACATATTACACATTATAAATTACCAGCCTCTCTCTCCTTCTACAGCAAATTCTCTACCCCTTCCCCCCCCCATCCCTGGTCCACCGTTCTGCGCGTTCCCCCCGTTCCGTGGGCTGATATTCTTTCCTTTTTCCCCTTTTCAGCCGCGCATCCTCCGCGGAGCCGCACGAAACGCTCGCGCTCGTCAAAGTTTCGAAGGGCGCCGGCTCTCGTTATCTCACGGCTGTTCCGCTGTGGACAGGTTGGCCGGTAATCGCGAATTCGTGTTTCTTTCTGCGGATTGTTTCCTCATTAGGACGCCGTATCGATTGGAATCGACGGCCGCCGAGAGAGATTCCTGGGACTCATTTGAGAAAACGGCCGCACGGTGGATGAACAAATTTTTCTGCTCTTATTTCGAGATGGCTGAGCGCAGGGGGATCGTATTTGTTCGGTTTTGTTTCGTTTCTTTTTTCCTAGAATACCTGTTCTCGCTCGAGTTCGGCGCTCCGCGATGCGCGGACGTGCCGGATTGGATATTCGTCGCTGTTTAAAAAAATACCGTAGGATTCGACATTTTCGGAGACATTATCATTCCTTCTTTTTCTTTCGAGCAGTTCAATCTTGCCCCAAACAATTCTTTCACGCTTGCGCGTGTACAGTCAACGGTGGTAGCTGAATAATACCAGCTGGCCGCCACTTTGCGTTCCCGTAATAGTCACTCGCGAAAGGTACAAAATGTCTACCGCGGGTAACGAGAGCCGCGCGATTATCAAGGTACGCGTACGATGAAGAGTGGAGAACATGTGGCGCACGCTGAAAATCTATTAAGAAAATAACACCTCGTTAGAAGGATCGGCCACCGGTGCGACAACGCGGTTGCAGCTTTCACTGCCCACGTTCTAATAGATCGATGTTTACAAGCTGGTAGAGAGGGGGAGGATGCAACATGCTGTTACGGTGGCCTGAGCTGCAATTTAGGTAAACTGCACCGGGGACAGCCTGATTGCCATCGATGAGCAGCTGTTTTTTGCGCTTTTGCGGAATACAGAGAGCTTCGGGATGTTGTTCATGCAGAACGTGTCTCGAGACTGTGGTTATATTGGATGTACAAACAGACGAATAATGTGGATGGATATTTTAAATTTGCATCATTAGTTGCAGAGCAATTTGTATCCTTTTCTCTTTTATAATACTGCCGTGATAGTATTATAGAATGTAGCAACTTGTATAAATTTATTAACCCTTTCCCCCTCAGGTATCGAGCAAGTCTTGTCTGAAAATCGGTGTGGACGTTTTCTACTATAATGCATCACTGTTGCAATTATTTACATAAACTATACACGCGATACAGGACCGAAAAGGTAAAGGTTGCAAAGAACTTGAACAATTTTAAACAATACCTGTAACACTTTCCGTGTTATTGACAATATGTTACTGTAAAATATAATCATTTACACGTAAACGCATTGAGGATGCACAGGTCAGAAGTTTTACGCCGAGCAAAAGTCCTCAAGAAATCTTCGTCAGTATGTTAATAATGTATTAAAAAGATCGTCCTTTCGACGCCAGTTAAAAATTCATAAAAAGGTACGAAGTGTGCAGACCGTCTCATCACGTCCGCACAATTATAAAGCAAGTGTCGTTCAGTCGCACTAAAATCATGCCGGCCGTCTCGTACCCGCTGGCAGCATTCCACCGGAGCTGTAATTGTCGCGGAAGCGGCGAAACAATCTCGTTTCGGTCACCGAAAAAACCGCCAGAGCGACAAAACATTAAGCATCACCAGTCATTCCATACCATACACCTCTGAGAGTCCGCCCGAAGGGTACACCGAGACGGCGCACAATATCTCCGGCGAATCTCCTTCGTATTCCGTTAAGGCGGCTAAAAACCCGAGAAGCTGTACGCTTATCGATGTATCTGCAGTTAATAATGCAAGTAAAAAACGTCGCTCCCTTGAGAGCCGTGAACACGCATCGGGGAGATGTTTAAGGGAATCGACAATTATGGTCGACAGGCCATTACCACTCGCGTATAACGTGTTTTAAATGAAACGCCTGTGCTGCTTTTAACTCGCCACCCTGAAAAGCCGTGCAAAGTGCCGTGTGACTCGTCAAAATGTTCGCGTGACAGTGTCGCGCTAATCGGCTCGAGAAACGTGGAACAACGAAGGCGCCATCAATTGGGCAGGTAGATCGCGAGAGAAATATCGAGGTCTCGTTCGAGCTTTCGCAATTATCCCATTAAGCTTTGCTGAGCGTCGTCGTGTTACAATGTAGAAGGTGATCGCTTGTCTGATTGCTGCGGTCACGATTCGATGCGGGACGGTTTGCGACGTTTCTTACCCCTGTACAGTCCGTGGAGATCGTGCGTTTCGAATTGTTCGTTTCGAAAACGTGGACTTAACGTCGTGCGCGCCGTGCTGCGGACAGAACGCGAGCGGAGAGTGTACTTTCGGGGGAAAAGATGGGATTTCTTGCTGCCTTCTTGGTGGCGAAATTGTACGTGGGATATGCTAATGCGTTGTTTGGAATACCGAAAAGAGGAGGCAGTGGGTTAAGTGAATTTTTTTAGCATTTTTCGGGAATGCAGATTATTGTGTATTATTGTTGCTATAAAGAAGTTTCGTGGTTATGCCGAGGGTTGATAGTAAATTGAGAAACTTTGAAGCGACTATCA
Source organism: Nomada fucata (assembly GCA_948146005.1). Taxonomy (NCBI): domain Eukaryota; kingdom Metazoa; phylum Arthropoda; class Insecta; order Hymenoptera; family Apidae; genus Nomada; species Nomada fucata. The sequence continues at coordinate 5,284,948 of OX411275.1, read as the reverse complement.
GCCAAAAGCTAGACAATAGTTGAAATTATAAGCACAAGAAGAATGTTAAAGAATAAATAATTCAATGACAGAACTGTGCTCCGTATGCATTACACCCCAGTCGATAGATCGGTGTATCTAAATTATTATAGAAATACCTCTTTGACGTTCATAGAGATTGTAGTACCTTGAGCATAAAGAGCGTTTTCAACTTTGAGGGTGGCTTAGCGAAGGGGTTAATACCGGTGAATTCTTTCACCGAGCCCTATACATTACACGAATACGCAACCCTCTTGTACATCGGATTACGCTGCTAATATGTTGAATCGATACACATGGAATTATCGTTTCAAGGGGGAAATTAAAATGAAAAAATCAGCTTTCCCCGCTATTTTATTTAATCGAAGAAATTTGTATTTATGTGTGTGCCATTTACGTAAGAAGTGATTTGTCAGCTATTTCTCTCTTTGCAATTAAAAACAATCTTCTTCGATCATTCTCTGGTCTCCGAAAAATTATCGAATCTTATAATTACATAAATATCTGTTAATAACAGGTGCAGCCTGAGCACGTGTGATAAATCGTTCGTTAAACACATGGCTGATTTTTGCCACCGTGCAATAAGATGGTAATCTTCTCTTTCATTAATTTCTAAACAATTTCCTGCATCGTTCGCCCATTTCTAACCCATAATATTTCCCAGCTGTTGTTGCTTCACTATCTTTGCAGATCGTAATCAGCAACCAGCTGTTACTACTTCACTATCTTAAAGATCACAATCGGTAACCTCCTCATATACCATTCGTACCCATAAGCGAAGGATATTTTACTAAATCCACGATCGACAATTATCACGTGCACCAACGAAATGCATTCCGCAGCAGTCTACGATAGAAACGCAATAAAAACTTTGATTTCGATATGCAACAATTAAACGACCGTCGTCCATATTAACCATAATATACGCAGGCAAATTCACAAGTGAGACGCACTCCTTAAGGGAAGAATATGCCAAACGATCGCTAGCCGGAGAATCACGCGACGCAAAACGAATCGCGATTTATTGGAAAGACCGGGTATAGGCAGTGGCCTACCACCCGCAATCGGGGACAGAACGGCCAGACGACGCGGCCCTGTAACGCAGCCGTATAATTATACATAAAGTATCATTAAGTTGCCATAATTCTTGTGTTATTGCATTATTTAGCGGCGGCGCCCCGCTGCGGGGGACGTGGAATCTTCGCCGGGTACAGGCGTGCAACGCGCGTTTTACATCTTTGTACACTGACCGCGTATAGCCAGCTATTATAAGTAATACACATGCCTCGCGTACTTTCCGGCCGTTTCACGTGAAAAAGAGGCATGGCCTGTCCGGCGATGCAAACGAACATAAGGTTGCGAAGAAACCGTGGGATGATATAGGGATCCGAAGCTGCACTATCGACCACCGGAGGATTCCGCCGATTTTCGAACGTCTAGGCGGTAGAAAGGTGTTCGTTGGCAGTGGTATATTATTTACGGTACGATTAATTCTGCGGTGGAACAACATTGGGGGCGAAGGACGTTCTAGATCACAAGAAAGTTGCAAATTCTGTAGTACTGAAAAATTATCGAGCCCTGACATGTTGTTACATATTTTCCCAGATTTAGCGCGGATCGATGGTTTGTTAACGCTTTGTGGACCAGCCACGACTGTACTCCTTTTGAAACATGCGTCGACTTTTGTAATGATTAAAGTACAGCCATGAGTACATTCTCATTATAACATTACTAATTCTTTTGTGTAATGTTTTCACTTATAATTGCGCTTATAATGTACGCAATACACCAAGGTAATCCATTAAGCAATTAAAAATTGTGTCGCCGGATGATTCCAAAGAAAGTCCACCCACAAATATTTCTCCGTCGGACCCATGATTTTATTCCTCATCCTTGGTACACTTATATAAGTATTACTCTCCCGGAGAGACAAGTGGTCCAGTAAGCAGGACGCGCATCGTCGTCACGTTTGCAAGCAACGTCCACCGGTACGACCGCTTCTCGTCGAGCGACGCAGGTGTCAAGTCATTCCGGCTAGATTGCAAGCGCCACGGTGTTCGTACGCTCGCGCGCGCAGATACACGTCGCTCGCGCGCCGCTTGAGTCCCGCTTTTCGCAATACACGCGGACGTTTTGTTCGTCCCGTAGGCAACGAGCGCGCTTAACTGACTGCGAATTAAAATTCCAGAATATAAGCGATTGCTTACGACGATTAATCGCACCCCTGCTGCTACGCTCGCCGCGCCGCGCGCGCGCGCGCGCGCAGACACTGTACGCTCGGCGACCAAGGTGCGACGCTCCTTTATTTTTAGTATCGAACGATTCTTCGAGCGTTTTCGAGCGGCCCTCGGACGTACATACATATATCGGCGCATTTGCCGCATCGGGTTTCGATAAATCTTGCCGTGTCTTTTACCGGAGGCACGGTCACGCAGCCCCGCTCGTCCCACTCGAAACCCGGAGATATACACGAGAAACACAAAGATTCTGGCCCCCTCGACTACTCGGTAATTCGTATCGGCGACAACCATTTAAGTGGCCGAAGATAGATCACTCGATAGACGGCATTTCGTTTCGATCTCGCCGTTTCCTCGATCCGACAGCGTCCGCCGTTCGTGTACAATTTCTTGCTGGACGTGTCTCGCCGAATCGCGGCTTCCGTCGCGATTTTCGTGACCCTCGCGGGTCCGTTTCAATCTCGTCGCCTGCGTAACGACGATTGTGCCCATGGCCCCCGGTGGATCCATTACACGACGCAGCTCCACGGAAAAGCAATCTATAAAACCAAGTGGTTGTAGATTCGAAGGGAAGAAATTAATGGACGGTATCGCATATTGGCTAAGGTAATCGTTTGGGGGGGGGGGGTGCTGTAACAGCGTGCACGGGGAATCAATTTGCTCTAGGATCGAGATTAAAGCGGCGGAACAGTAAAATCGAGGCACGCAATATCGCTGGGAAAACTGGAATGCGGAGGTAGAGACGCGTTACGCGATACACTTTTAATTTATCTAAATCATCGGAGCAGAAGAAAGAAGAACAAAACATAAAGAAGCTCCGCGCGGCGGTAAAAAATGCGCCGCTGCTCGCGCTCGCCGCAACGGGAGAAACAAAAACGGAGGGGCAATCGCGTCACGCGGCTCTACGCATGCGTCCGTGCTGCGAGCGTGTCGGGGGCGCATGCGTGGTGGCTGACACGCCGCGGAGTGGGAGGAGCCACGGCGTGGTTGCTCGCACAACGGGCGCGCGATGCCCCGCTACAAAAAGTACATTGCATTTATAAGTCATTTATTATGAATTACACGATGGTATATTTAAAATGGGAGGCATGTCTTGTACGTGGATATATGGGATATCGAGATTATAACGCATGCGGCGGAGAGAAACCGGGACTACAACGGCTATGGGATACGCGCAACCGGACGTTATCGTGTAGGTGTTCTCGCGTGCGCACTCACCACTACCAACTTCCCTTGATGTTTCTCTGTGAATCGTCCACGCCACGCATGCACGCGTCTACAAATTGGTAGTGTGTAGCTGCATGCTGGCTCCCGGATAAAACGTGGAAACCACCTTTTTATTTTCCCCCGATAGAAACGCGCCTGGTGTGTACTACGCTCCCGCACAGGAAATTAATTTCCTTCGTCGATATCTCTTTAATGCTTTTATCTTTCTTTGTAGCGGTTGCCCCGCGATTCTGCAGCGACCATCGCGTGTAATCGAGAAATATGCGCATTGTCCTGTTATTCGCAATTTCGATGGAGCTGTGCCTGGATTGATAATGGTTTATGAATTCTCTTCTCCTCCGGTTGACCTTGGATCAGTGACATTGCACTCCTTATCGTCGGCCAGTCGGTCAGAGAATAAGCCATTAATTCCGCACAGTTGTCGGACGTGTTGGTGAAAAGTTATCGTCAAAGATAATTAATCGAGCGAGCCAGAGTCGGCGAGATTGGCTTTCGCGTAGTAAGTGATACGTGGTTCTGATCGACCATGATATTGCCGAAGTATTTATTAACTATTATAGTCGCCGGCATTGAGTCGCTTAGTTTCACCAGCGATTTTTCTTTTTCTTTTCACGCGCCGCAATTATTTGCCATTCAACCACGTATTACGGCAGTTTAGCCGGAAAGTCTCCGGCGATAATCATATATTACACGCGAGAACGTCTTTCTATTTGTCTATTAAATTCTCGGGAACGCCAGTCAGTGAAAGGCAGCGCTATTCATTGTGGAGATAGCAGAGGACTGTGTCACGATGACCGTGCACCGGAACTTTGCGATCCGGTGACACGTTTCCGCATCTGAAGTGATTCACCTTTTACTCGTGGCTATCCTTCGTGCCAGTTAGGGTTGAAACGACCGGTTCCGTAGAATGGTTTGATTGAAAAAAGCGTTTGGTCATGATATCGCCAGTATTTTTCAGTATTGACGCGAAATAATTAATAACACATGTAGGTGTTATCAATCTTTTTGTACAGAAATATTAAGCTGCTGCTATATTTGGACCAAGATGCTTGTAAATACGTATTTCTGGTTCGAAGCCGTTTGTGTTGCACGAATATGCATATAATAATGTATCAACGATTAATCAATTGAATTATCAATTCCCATGTACCGCGTCTTCTACCTTTTTTGGTTACGAACTAGTTTGGTCCAGTTTCCTGGTCGAATATTTTTTTTATGTAAGTTTAAGTGCTTGTTTCAGTGTTGTTCATGATTTCCGTATTCCTCTTAAAGTTATCAAATTTTATTTTTCCATCTTTGCTGTACCTTTTGTCAATCTATTTTAGTACGCGTAATTAACGCAGAGGTTTTTATGCAACGATGAAGTAAACAAGTAACATTATACGTGCATTCCAAAGGTAACTGACAATTAATGGGACAAAAAGCTTACAATTCAGAGAGATATTTGAGCGAGGTTTAAAGTAACGGGGAAAACGTTTATTTAAATCGTATGTACCGTTTTAACTATGTTTATTGCCCAGGTGGATACCCGATACTCAAATCTTGAACACTGTGTGCAACATTATCAACATTTAATATAGAAGTTACCTCACCTCTTAAGTTCTACAAGAACATCGGTTTTTACACTCACATACAGTTACGTGGAAGGAACTTGATATGCCCATAGATAAAGCAATTCTTGGCTTCGCTGCGCAAAAAACAAATGTGGCGTTCATAACTCTAATCATTGTCGAGAGTACATTATATTTTTAAGATGAGAATGACATTGTCGCAACACAAAAATCTGCCACGAAAATTTCCTGAAACTGTAAGTACGCCAAAATATTACAGATTGAATAATACGTTGTTTTATTTGCGATTGAATGGTACAGATTTGGAAGCTTGTAATTTATGCGCAAGGGCATAAAACTTTTGACAATGTTTCTCATTGCTGCGTATATTATTTATATAGTTTTAAAATAGATAAATGATGGCGGAAGAATTGCATAGATTTATGTACTTCGAATTCACCGATATCGCTTTTCCCGGAGACCGAGCAAGTAGAATAAGTCGAACGCGTCAGACACGTGTACAGACATTAAGAATAAAGTTTCCCTGTATCTACTGCCTCTTAGCTATTGTACCATTTTCTCTCTTCTCGAATTGTATTCTATATATTAAATTAATTCCTGATTATGCTCAATGCAGTCACTAGGTAACAATAAATAATAAATTTGCCATTACAACAGCAGTGCGTTTCTCCATTTCTGAAATTGAAGCCGTGATCAAAATCACGCTAAACACTTAGAATAACATCTCCCGAACGAAAAGTCGGTAACATTAAATCGCACCCCTGCAACTACAATCCTACACTGAACCAGCAAATGTGGCTTGGTCCTCTTAACGAAAAGTTCGTGCAACGATAAATCAGTTCACGAAATAAACATCGAAAGCTGTGCACTATTTACTAATTCCAATTCATCTAAATCCAAAACGAGCCGATCCTCAAGACCCTCGAGCACGTAATATCCGGTCGAAAGTCAAGCTACGTTGATCGACTAATATACGAAAGCAACTCCACCACAAGAGGGAGGACCTGGAAAAAGACAGAACAGAGGAAGAAAAAGGTAACGTCGAAACAGTGAAGAAGAGTCGCAGAAGGAAATCTTTGATGTGTTGTGTACGGTGCCAAGGGGTAAACGGCCTTCCGACAACCTAGACGCGCCTTGACCCGCGGGAGAAAGAAAGAGGGAGCGCCAAGTACGACGAGAAGCGACGAAGGAGCGAGAGAAAAGGGAAGCGGGGCCAGGCTGGAAGAAACAGAGAAGGGTGGAAGGAGTTTAGAGAACAGGTGCGCGACCATTGACCGCCGGCTTTGGTTACCCAGTGAATTATCATATATGTACCTTCCTCGCGTCCACGATCGGTCGATTTAATCGCGCCGATTACCGACCAACCGTGCACCGACCAGGGTGAGGTCAATTAAGATGGCTTACCGGATAATGATACGTTTAGGGGTGAACTCTCGGCACCGAGGAGGCTCGAATGGAAGCGCGGTGCGCGCGGAACAACGGGAATTAGCGGGGCAAGTGTAGTCTTGTGCGAGACGACATAATTAATATTGCGGAATTTTTTTCAACAATTAAAAGATTGCGTAGACATTTCGTTTGACATTAGGAATTTGTTTAGAATTTCCAAAGTTGACTGTAATACGTGTGGCGCCCCCAAGAGTACTCATACTTGAAATGTCGAATTGTGTTTTAAGACGAGCGATTTTTGTTTGTTAAAGATCTGCCTACTTTTAAGGAATATACGTTTTCTTGAGAAGGAAGGGAGATCCTAATAAACGATTATGAGAGAGTAATCGCAGAAACTCGCGATCATTCGCGACCTTATTCGATAAGAATTGGGGAGAGGATGGTTGGTGAGCACGGTACACGATGCAAGCAGCTCGAACAGTAAATTATCCGGATTTTTTTATTAATTATCGCGTGCGTTATTATTGTGGATCGGTGAGTAAATCATCTCCAGCCGTGACTTATTGGCGCAGTCGAGTCGCGGCGCACTTTGAAACGGGACTCTTAAATATAAATTAAATAATTCAATAGCAAGCTGATAGGAGCCCGCGGCGTTCGAACGCTCCTATCGAACGGGCTTGTCCGGCGTTTAAGACGCGTTTCGTAACGACACCGGGATTGAATTACAAGCGCCGTGGCTGTTGCAAATCGTTTCGACTGCAGTTGACAATCATGACATCGACGTCCTCGCGTGCGCGACCAACGCTAAACGATTTTAATCTTCGAACTATGGAAGTGCACGCGTACGTAGATTAATAAAGTGTGCATACATTCCACGTTTGGGAGGCTTCTATTGTATTCCATTCGCACAAGAGAAAAACGGATAGCGTAAACGAAAATATAGGAAAAATGTGATACAAAAGATGTGATATATGACTACTCAGGGTACTGTGCTTACTTTGTTTTAATTTTCCCAGTTTTTCAGCTATCTCGGTTAATTAATTTGGACGCACCGTTTCGCGATGCACGATAATATAATATATTAATATTAATTGTCGAATAATCTGTGCGTGCGGTATGTATTCAGAGGAACTAGCTTTATCATTTTTATCTGCATATCATTCACATTGAATAAGAACGAACGCAAGCTTCGTATCAGACGTGTCAGGCGTATAATACATATATTTCGTTCACTAACCCCGGGTTCAATTCCCAGTTTACCCTCAATCTTCGATTTCCCCCTATCATTACCGTCGAAACGAATCTTCCGATCATCGCCGGCACTAAAACGTATTATTTCGTTATCCCAACAACGTGAACGAGCCTTGCAACCATTCCGTCCCCGTCGCAACAATTAAATAAACACGTTCTCCAGGAACGGTAACACAAGTAGCTCAGCGGGCGCGGATAGAACGAGTAATTCCAATGAAAGTGCAACTCAGCCAAACGAGTGACACGAACAACAGCCATCGCTTTCGCACTTCTATCATTTCTTGCGATTCTACATTTTATTCAGCGCGGTTGTCTGGCAACCGCAAACCGGTTGCATCGACCAACGGAAAAAAACGCGTTCTGACGTCAACGGGAAAATCTACTATCGAGTCCGGGTACAATGAACGAAGGAATACGTAGATCGGTATCGAAGCCAGCAGCGTGATATTAATTCCAGCACAACGGCGGACGGCGTTTGCGTGGCCGTTGTTTATCAGATGACGCGGACAGTTTTTCCCCGCGATTATAGCGTAACAACGTGGTTACAAAATTCCCTGTTAATTGGGTACCATCAAGGTCCATGGGCCTAGAAAGAGGAAAAGGGCGGACGGCGGGCTAGTCGGCGGCTCGTTTCTTCGCATAAATAATCTGATTGGTGGTTAGCTCGCGGAACCGTCTTATCGGCGAAGCGGTTACCTATATTCAAACAAACGCAAGCAAATTTCGTGTCAGTGTCGCGCCTGCACGGTCTGGATAAGCGGCGATAATGTTTACATTTGTAGGCCATAAAATTTAATTGGCCAATTACTGTCTTCTAGTTAATCACCGGGTAGCCATCTTTCCGCTTGACGTAGATTCCGATTACATATATTAATTATCGTAGCACCGGACGCCTTTGCACCCGTTACGCGCATACCGTTGATCGCCGCGTGTGCACGACTCCTATTCTGTCCTGCTTAGCATTCATTATTACGCGGGGGAAAATTGTTAAGCTGTTCGCTGTTTAGCCAGAGACGAACGATTTAATGCGCGCACGTTTGTGGCCACGGTCGTGCAATGGCGCATGATTCGCTCGAAACCAATTGTAAGCGACGGGTCAGTATTGTTTTAATCGTTCAATTTTTCATCTAGCCAGTGGTGCAATTGTGTTACCTATAATTTGATCTCAAAATTTCCTATAAGCGACCTTTAATGAAGCTCAGCCATAGTAACCTCCGGTGAGGAAACTGCGACAAGTTTACTTTCCCCCTTATGTTCATACATAATTGTGCTAAACAGCAGCGTACCAGTAGCGCATATTTCTCCCCCAAATAATCATCGCCCGTAGAAACACCGTGATTCACCGGTTAAGCGATCAGAGACTCGTGCCCGCCTCCTTGCCACTTACCGGTGTAATGCAAACCGATCCTCTAATTCTACCATCGACAACATGCCCCGGCCGGTTCATCCGAACTCGCCCCGTTCAATACCCAATCATCGCGCACAATCCGCCGGACAAAACAAACCCGATCACCCCGCGAACCGCAAAAAAAGAATTCCTCTCAATCAGCACGTCCCCCAACGCTCCGCCGTGATCCGTACACCTCGCGCCTCGCGCCCAGAGGAGTTCAACAGCGCGTGTGCTCGGGATCGTCCGCCACGGCGCGCCGTCCAGAATCGGCAGGAACGCCTTTAGGGGGTGAGAACCTCGCGCGGAATTTTCGAGGAGCGCTCGTTAAAGCGGATCGAAGGAACGGACACGACGTCCGCGGTCCCGCGACTAATGACGTGGCCGTGTAAGCCGCGGATGGTGCGCGTCACTTCGTTCCACGCTTAGCTTTAGGTACGGGCACGGAACAATGCGCTCCGTGCACCGTGGTTTCGGTGTGTGCACGCGCCGCGCGAACAGTCGGTGTGAATCCACACGGGGCTGACTGGCATGGCGCGGTGCCAACGTGCGTGGGCTGACAGGCTGACAAGCTGACAGCGAGCCGGACCCCGACCACCCGACACCTCACTGTCAGACGGGCCACGGCTCTCCCGTAACTCCTTTGCTCTCGTCTCTTGTCTCATGCCTGCCTGCTTCCTCTGCCCCTCTTTGCCCCCTTTCGTTGTCACGCTCTTCCGTGATCCTCTCAGGGTCGATGCGACGAGTTGCTGCAGTTGCGTGGATTTCGAGGTTGCCGCGGAGAGCGAGGTGGATGACAGGGGTGACTGGACTTGGTGTTGGATGCGCGTACGTATGTACGAGGGAACGTGTGCGGGTATTTGCGGATGGTTTGATTGGTTTTGGTCGAGGTTACGCGTAGATTGGTTTTTTGGATTTCTGCGGTCGGGGGCATGGGTGCGGTGTTTTTGACCGATGTTTGTTTTGGGTAGCTCGGTGGTCGTTATTTAGCGGAGTGAAGGAGGTGACACGTTTTTGGTGAACGTCGAGCGGGGTTGTTGATGGATGCGCGTTGCTTGCTTCGACGGTGTTTCGCGTATTGTTGCGTGCTGGGAAGGAATATCTAATGTGGAGGTTTCACTCGATTTTTGTTTGCGTCGTTTCTGTTGCGCTTTGTCGCGTCTCTTCTGCGCGTAGTGACGAATTGAACATTCAAGTTGCCTTAAGCGGGTTCCGTGGACACTTCATTTCGAAGGGACGAAAATATGATGGCGAACAGTTGTGCGTGTAAAAAGTCCATTAGCCGGAGGTTTTAATAGGATTCGGAACACTAGGTGTACGATCGTTTGAAATATCTCTTTAAGGTGGAAACTGCGAAATCTTAATTCGAATTCCGCGAATGCGTACCTGTAGCTGCTACTATTTCCATTGATTGAGTTTCATAAAATTTTAAGTAGCGGATATTTCTTTTATGGGAATGAACATTGTAACTCGCTACCAAGTTCGTCCGGCAATAAAAGGAATATAAAATTGCAGTATCACATTACGAGCAGTATCCCGTATGCATAATCATTTTTTTTCTTCGAGACACTCGTACAATCGAGGTGGACATTGTAAGTAATCCTCTCGTTTACAAACGCACTAAATATACCGACTATTCGAAGCTTGATCGTTCGTACCTGAAATACAAAACAAGAACACAGAAATTCAATGGTAAAGCGGCAGTAGTTAAAATACTGCACTTCCAAGTTGCTTGAAATAAAACGCACTAACGCGCATTACACATGTCAATGTACGTCTACAAAAACGCATACCAGTATCTCCCAGCTTCGCTACTAGAACATATAAAAATCCCAATACCTTCGGATCATAATCACAAATTATCCATCACAGAATCTGGTTAAAAGTATTAATCAACCGTCAGCGTCGATAAAACACAACTAATTAATTCAGTTGCCGTCGCCTCAACCGCAATAACTCTGGGCCACGCTTTAAAGCGGAATCGCGGAATACAATGTGCTTCGTGGCAACGCAAAAAGAAAAAGAAAATAAAAGAAAATAATAAACGCTTCGCCACTGATGACCCACGGTGGCACGGACTCGAGTCGCATAAAATTGGTGCTTCGCTCAACGTGTTAAGCATCGCCGTTTATGATCAACAGCCGATCATCAGCCGCGTTATAAAACCAAGTATTTACGACGAGTGAGCGGCGTGAAACGCGTCGCGAGGAATTCGTAATAATTCGGGACGCCCGTTTTTAATGGTTCCTCGGCTGTATCGGCGCTGTTAAGGAGCCGATGGAATCCGTCGTGCATCGACGCTAATGCACCGCGGCGCCTGTTTCCGGAGGACGCTGTTGCATCGACCCGGAGATATGCAAGAATTATCCAGGCATCCGCGGGGATTCAAGCGTTGCCTCTCCAATGTTTCACAGAAGATAAGCGCGGATATATACCCCGAGGAGGGAGGGCCGGGTACAATTATTAAAAACCGGTAGAATCCACGCTTGTTCCCCCCGGACCGAACATCCCATTCGGCCTAAGTACCTATTTGTTGTTGTCGTGCACGGCCGTGCCTCCCCGGGTAAGACACGTCCCGTGTTCAGTGATAAATTTCATCGGAACGACGAATGGTTGTTCGGGATTTGTACTTCCTGGCCGAGGGAAAATCTCTGAGAGACGGCTCCGTTGGAATTTACCTTCCTGCGCCATGGGATCGTGCGACCGTGAGGCGGTACTGTGAAGTGTTTCTTTACTTTTGTCTTTCAGGCGGACTCTTGCACCTGAGCATTGTTGAGCATCGGGTGGCTGCTCTTGTCGCCGGTTCGTGACAGCGTGAGTCGTGTACGTGTCGATGGCGATCGCGGGCATTTTGGAAATAGAGCGATTACATATGCGCTGAAAAGGTGCACAAGGGTGGCTTGCCGTGTTCCGCCATTTTTATTGACATTTAGGCGTATCGAAAGTTGAGCAGAATGTTATAATTGCATATGTCTTATAGAAAATTGCTATAGAGTTCTGAATTTAATTATACGTTCTTGAAAAATGTGTCTGCACTAATGAGATTTTTCAAAGGATCTTGTTTGTGCATTATTTCCAACTCACTTAGCAATTATACGTATTTATGTATGAATGTATGTATGTATGTATGTATGTATGTATGTATGTATGTATGTACGTATGTATGTATGTATGTATATTGAATGCTGTTGACTTACTTTGCTACCTGCAACTTTTCCCCGGAAATTGTTGAAAGAATTCAATCGTTAAACGGTCGCTCGGGGCTACGGCTAGATTACGAGAATTTGCGTTGCGAAATGAATCCGGTGTATCGAATAGTTTTGTTACCAGTTGCAAAATGTAAAATTCATACAATTCGACCGAATGTCTATCCCTGGATAACATCTGTCGGAAGCATAGTCTAAAGTGACCGTAAAGGAGAAACGTATTCGAGGATTGTTGCTTTCTAAATCAGAGGATTAGTTAAATGAAAAAATTCACAGTTATGTTCGATTGAGAGACAGACATTTTCCTTGGAAATAAATTTTAGACATTGAGAGAATAGTATGCGACACAAATATGTTTCCTTTCAATTTTTCATTAATACTGATATTGAACTAGGATACTAAACGTAATCTCTACGGTACTTCGTGAAAGGAGTTCCCTGCTTTTAACGTTAACAGAATTGCACTTTGTGTAATCCATAGCTCCATAATAATAATTTCTATCAAGACGCCTGCGTAATAATAAAGTAATTGCATAGAAAATGTGAAAATTCGATAATGAAAAATAGAAGTTCGAATCGCGTGCATCTTCAATAATTTATACATCACTAACTTCGAACGAAGACCCCGACACCCGTAAAAATGATACTCCAATAAGTCCACGAAGGAAAACGCATATTTACGTATTGAAATATTGTCAGCTCCGTGCCTGTTCTCGCCATTGTTACGGCGCCTGTTAATTTGCAAGCTGGTGTTCATCGGTCGCGAAAGAATCGGATTGTGTAATGGGATAAGCTGCGCGCTCGTCACGAGCCCGCGAGACATACACCAGGTTCGTGCATCGGTTCTCGAATCGATACTCTCGAGGATATTATACGTTCATGTGTCGTGGTCACACGACGAGCTACGGTTCTCCAGTTCGCACGGCCTGATATATCTGCGGATCGATTCACGATGGATTAATGCTGTACGAGTGTATGCAGCTTTCTCTGTCAGCACTGATTTGCGACCAGCGTTTCGGGCTGCTTCGAATTTCCCCATACATCGAATTAGAAGTTTCGGGGCAACTGAAATGTTACTGGTCCCGCTCCGTTTTACGAATGTTCGACAGCGGTTTCCACCCGATTCACGCTTGTTCCGTATTCGTATTATTATTACGCTTTTAATTAAATCATTTCGATAACTTCCATTTGAAAAATGGTGAGCAAATATTAACCCTTTATTGCCTAACGATACCCTGTACGCGTTATTTCATCGTAGAATTTTTGTACGCGTCGGATCTTTGTAGAAACAATTATTTATAGTTGGAACGGATGCGTGTAACTTCATCACTTTCGACGTGTCAGGGCTTGAAGGATTAAGAAAATGTTAAATGACGATCTTCGCTTTCGCGTCGATGAGGAATAACTGAATCACGAATTGGCCAGTACCCACATATGTACGTAGAATCGATATAATTGATGCAGCGAGCATTCAACAAAAATATTGTTTCACATTCGCGACAAATAGTCTCCTTGAACAACCCTGTATCGCATTTGCTTATTCCTTACAAAAAAAAAAACAAAAACGAAAACTAAGTACACCCCTCGTACCCCAAGTCCCACGATATCCGAACAAAGTAAACCCTTTACATCCCCGCCGAGGATAATCTCGATATCGTTCAAGTACCAACGGATCACCGTAAATTTTTCGCGACATAATAGCTCGACAGTTGCGTGACGGAGATTTACTCGCGATCCACGAGTACGATCCAGCTCGCCGGGCTACCTATCCGGTGGCGTAGCGTACGTATACCAAATTGGGAGCAATCGTACGTCTCATTAAGTATCGAACGGTTCGGTCGGTCCCGGGGCAAAGACAATTACCGCGTGAGCGACAGCGGGACCGAGATAATCGGCCGGATAGAAGGCGAAACGTGGACGTATATTTCACGTGGCCGTGGGTTCCTTCGATCCGTTCGTTTCCATCCGCGGCCGGCCGGTGTCTTACAATTCACGACAACGTCACCGGCGCAGATAACATCGGAGCCAGCGTGCAACAATGCACCGGTGCCGATGCACACGACGCCGCTGCACCGGGTAAATGTTTCGTCCGTGTTCCTTTCATTGCCCACTGGGAGATTTCCAGGACTGTCCTGCTCCTGCGGCGGTTGGTTTCCCGTTTCGGTAAAATTGGATCGGGGAGGAAGGGCGACGATGTTATGGGGGCGAGAAGTGGCATCGTGGATGCAAGAGGGTTGTTGGGGGCTCGTGGAAAGATATGTAGAGTGGGTACAGTGTTACGGGGGGTGAAGAATTGAGAATTAGATGTATTAGACCTTTGTCGAACCTCCAATCATTCCCATTAAGCATCCCCTTAATCGTTCCACAAAACAATTCTCCAGTCGTTCAACAATTTTCATCTTTCCCCATGGTAACAAGATTGAGATAATCGAATAATTATCGTCATTATATTTTCAACGCGATCCAAATTTTCTCAGACTCGCGAAACCCCATAACATTATCGTTTCTCCTCGGAAACCACCGGCCCGTGATTGAATCATTATTCCCACGGGGATCTTTTCCAATGCCAGTTGACAGCGCGGCTGCCATTGATCTTCGTTAACGCAATGTCCGGTCAATTAAGCGCCTAATGCCCCCTCTTCTCTCTGTTAAAAAGGGTCGAGATACTTTCTTCGTATCGCGTGCAGCGTATAATTAATTCTTCTGCCGTTAAAGCGCTATCACGGCGTATCGGCCCCCGGACATGCCGCCTCCAGAGAGCGTAATTAAGCATGTAAAGTAATTATCATTTTTCTGCCAATGTGAGACAATAATTACAGGCCGTTGCGTAATCTGCCAGGGTGGGACGGCCGGTGCACGATTCACGACAATGTCTGCCCCTCGAGATACCATCGACGCGTCACTTCAATCGAAATTATTCATTATGGACAGATTGTAGCGGCATGTTTCAAGTAACGGAAACGGAAGATGGAATCAAAGGGTAATCGTAAGCGCGATCTTCGCCTTCGCGTTTAATTACGCGGCACATGTCTTCATTTACTTGTTTATTCGGAATTAACGTGGTCACGCGTTCCGTCTGCCGTTGTTTCGCAAGCTTGCGCGTTCGGTATTCTGTTCCCCGGTCGTTTTCGCGAAAGTTTACAATAATGTCAGTCGATGATGTTTTTCCTTTGCCATCTATTTACTCGCACGATTTTCTTTATCGCGGTCCAAACACAGGCGAACACAGCGAATTCGAACTGATGGTTCAATCATTTAGTAAACGGTCAATGCACTAATTCTCCCGATAACGATCGAAGACCGCAGTGCAAACACCGGGCACGTGCCACTTTTACCCAAAATTTCCCCACTCGAAATTTCACATACAAATATGTTTACGCATAATCGATTGATCGGCACGAGAATCAGTCAGCATTCAAACCCCGATCCCCACCGGTCTCTCCGCCAGCATCGCCAATTAAACGGTCCCCGAATATTCTCGAGTCGCCCCAACGCGCGGAAACAGCGTCGAACGAACCTCAACGCGAGTGGGTCCCAAAGAGCACGTGGGCACGGTCCCAACCGGCAGACGCCCGTCGCCCCAGCACGAGGCATTGTTTCCAGGTCGCAGTACATCAATTCGGCTCTCTCGCCGAGCCGCGACCACTCGTCCGCTCGGGCAGTCTCGCGGCTGCCCACGCGAGTACTCTCCACAGGCTTCCCTCGCGAGCCCGTGCGCGAGCTGCAAATGTTTCTCGGGCTGTTATAGATACTTACATAAAGAGGGAATGATGTATGCCCCTCGATGGGTAATATAATGTAGGCGGCTAACGAGAAAGGGCCGCCACGGATCTTTTCACTCCGCTCCGGTCCGGCGCGCGCAAAAAGGGTGGATCCGTAAATTCGCAGCCTTCAACTAAATCAGCGGGAGTAACGACGCCCGTCGTCGCCCTCGCCGGCGTCGTTCTAGCTGGCGGACGGCCGGAAGGCGCGCCGAGGGACAACAACCGCGACGAAAAAGATCTCCCCGGGTCTTTGAGGGGTTCAAGTCGCCGTTGGTTGTTTTTAACCCGCTGCCACGGTTAAGGACCGCCGTGCGTCCGGTGCCGTCGAAGAAATCGGAAAAATCGGACGGAAAGACGGAGAAATACGTGGTGAACGGGACGAGGACGTGGCTTAGGGGCGAAGAAGAGCAGAGCGCTCGCGCGCGAGCAATTCCAGTGTTTTATGCTCGCACCTATGCATGCGTAACGAGCACGGTGCTCGTAACTCTCCGGTCGAGCCGACTGCTTCGAAGCTGGCGAGCGGATAAGCGGTTGAACAATCGTTTACGCCGAACCGACGTTCAACCGCGACGACGCACGTCGCGACGTGCCGTTTTCGTTTCGTCCTCGCGCGGGTCTCGTCGCGAACGTGGCCGATTTTACCCCTGTCTGCTGTTTCGTTCCCTGTCGTTCCTTTACTGGGGTTCGCACACCTGGACGGCAGATTGGTATCGTCGTGGTTGAATATATTTGTAATATTTTGTTCGCTGTTGGGGAGTGGAAGTGTTTCCTACGAGGGGAAAAATATGTATCGAAGTATCGATATAGCTGTGCCGGCCAGTTTTGTAAGGGTGGTGCACCGACCCTCGGGGTTAAACAGAAAGGTGTCGTCGTGGCTGATAGCGGGTGAATTAAGCGAACAGAGATTTAAGAAGGATTATTTTGCGCAGAGTTACACATTTTGGAAGTTATAATGGAATTGCTATTTTTCGTTGGGGACAAAAACTGGCACTGCTTTCTTGCATAAATAAACTAGGAAATAGAACAAGCTAGATTAATTTGCTAAGAAATAAACGTGAAAAATTTTCTGCGGATCAGCCAAACAGTTTTCCAAACGAGCTACTTCAGGCACAATTGTCGGAAACAACAGACCTCGTACCTGTACACAGTACTGTACCTAAGTTCCACTTTCGAATTGTTCCGCCCCGCGATCTGTACTTCGCAAGGAAAATATTTCCCAGAGAGCGATATCCTAGCCCGCGTCGACATGTACGCGAACCGTTAATTGGACGCACGGGTCGAACTTTATTTCCCCCAGCGACTCGGTGAAATTCTTCAACTGTCTTCCTCCTTTTCTCCCCCCCTTACCGTTTTTTTCACCGCGTCCACTGTCCATTGGTACCGTGTGCCATGGGAAGCCATGGACCAGTCCGTCAGGGACTAATAAACCATCCTCCGTACATAAACGATGCTCCTGGACGTCGTACATGCTCCTATTCCGTAATGGTGAAGCATTAACATAAGGATTCCTAGCCGGGGCCCCGGCGAGTTAGCGATTTAATAACCAATCGTATATACGCGGGCATTCCGTCAATCCAGATGTATCCAATTAGTTAGTCCGGGCTAGGTAATGAGTTTTAGTGCCTATTGACAGTGAAGGTGCATCCGCGGATGGGCCGGCCATTAGCAATTCTAAACGGTGTCGTGCATGAGCCGGTCATTAGGAGTAAACGTAAATAATAATTACACGTTCGAGAACAATCGTATACCGTGGATAATACTGGCTCGTGAGCCGGCTACCGCTTTGCTATCGTCTTCTGTCCCGTCTTCCTCCTCTCGTTCTCACCGTACTTCACCCGCCCCCCCCCCCCATTCTAGCCCCTTCCGCCTTGTTCTTCTTCTTTTTTCCACCTCCTCCGCCGTCCACCTCCCTACTCTACCTCTTTATTTTGTTAACGTTCCACGACCTGTCTCCCCGTTCCCGACCTGTCTCTTTCTCCGTTCCCGTTGAGTCGCCCTCCGAGCGCTAAATAAAGTAAAAGTTTAATGGCGCACATCCGTTGTTCCGATAGATATCTTAATGCGACCGGATTTTCAAGTCCCTTGAGATAAGTGCGCGCCGATGAAACCCAACGGCGCAAGGGCCCCGATAAACGTCGCTCTGCGTTTTTTCGGCCAGCACCGTCTGGCCAGCGCCACCGAAAGTTAAAGGGTTCCGGGGGACGGGGCGGGGGTAGGGGGGGTTGGCAGCGGCCCCCTAATGACCGGGCCATAACAATGTCGATCGACGGAAAGGTTATTAGGCGGGATTCCGCGTCCACCACGAGATTACGCGCCCGATAACGCGGCACGATTCATTGTATTATTTTTTTCGCCGATTCCGCGGACAGATACGTATCTGTATCGTTCTCTCGGCGATGCCGCCGTAATATCCGGAACGACAGCTCCCATGGAAACCGGCGACCGGCGAACATTCTTGACGTTGCTGCTGCCAGGTTGCAGCTTGTCGCTGATAAAAGGCAGGCATCTCGGTGAGCTCGTTGGAGAGGGGGGAGGTCGATTTTTGTATCGAACGCAGGAAGGGGTACGCTTCACTGGATATATTTGTCGATATCAATTGGACATTTGCGGTACTGTTTTTTTTTTGGTAATTTGTTTTGTATTTGTGCGATATTAGGAGTATGTTCTAGTATTGTTGGAAGGGCTTCGCGAGATAAAGTGATGGGTGCGTGTAAGTTTTGCTTTTCATATGTTGAACACCGAACACTTGGTGATCACCTCGTTACGATAATTGTTAATTGCTCCTGAATTTGTGGATAAGGCGATAAATGTAACGTCGCATGGCGCGTGCAAGTATCGCTAATACGTTCCTAGACAGTTCGAAGGTGGTCAAGAGACACGATAACATACTCGTAGTTTTTTAACAGATCTAAAATTCAACGCTACGTTTACGAAAATAATGCCTGTTACGGGACGGGACAGGTTTGCATCAAATTTGCATCTCTTATTTGTTCTCCCGAATTCTGCCACGAAACAATGTTATACCTCGGCTCAGTTGTTAGAATCACCCTGTATATTACGATGGAGGAATTAAGCAGCGATTAGTTACTGTTACGCTGGAAATTAATCGTGCACTGTCCAACGTTAGAATAGTGGGCGTGAACGAGGAAGTGAAGGAAAGCCACTGGTTATTACGAAGTCGGGGCCATAATAACTTGTACCGCTTTCATGAACGTTCACCCTGTCTTTCTCTTACGCGAACGCTTCCAACGGCGTCTCTGTCCGACGCTCTTGTTGCAAATAGAATTAGGCAACGGAGCGCTGAACAGTGTGGCTGAATGGAACGTTTCCAACGTAATCAGCATCCCTACGGCAGTCTCTTGATAATAACGATCGATTAACCGCTGTTTGCAGTACTAGAAACTGCCTTGATCACCACAATTTTCTAAATTACATCTCGTGGAGTACACGAAGGGGTCACGAGGGTATGCTCGAGGGATCGTCTAAATGTACTATTGTTTTTCGAACGAACGTTTGGCGGGTTAGAAAATTTATGGAAAGGTGTGTGGAAAGGTATTTTGATTATGTGTGACCATATTAACATATGTGTAATTATATGCGTCTAACACACAACACGGGAGGTACGATCCGATGGGCTCATTTACTTATTCGTGTTTCATTTGTACCCACAGTTAAGAAATTTCTTTATCGCTGCCTAATGACAGATTGCATATGAACGAGGAAATTATTTAAAAAAATAAATATGTGTCTGCACCGCGATGCTTTGCAGAGGAAATGTATGGAGCGTGAAATATTTTCACATTTGTTTCTCAGTCAAATGGGGGAAATGTATGGTAATTATAGGGAAGGCAGTACGAAGGTGTCGGAAAACAAATAAAATAAATAAAATTGCTTTCTCTTTTACCAGTGTACGCGTATACGCACGTATTATGTATATGTTAACATGAATTCCACTCTAATCGCTAGATTAGTGGTTCGATAAGCATTAATTGAATCCGTTCGGTAGAAAGTAGCAGCTCTGTTTATACCTTTACACTGTTCCAATACCGGTTTTTTAATGTCACTTCTTTTCAAAACAATTTAAAAGATTCGTCTCATATGCCATTGGAGCCAAAATCCAATCCTACATTATCATTACCTGTTCCGACTATCGCAAAACAATTATATTTGCATAATTATATTTCAAATTATCTTCCAACGAACTATTACTCGTACTTATACAATAGTAATAGTCTCAATAATAACTGAGAAATAACTAGGATACCAAATTAATTTAGACAATTTCAACGCGTAACTGCAAAATGTCCACAGCTCTCGTCAACAATAAATTAACTAATCCCAGATTTTTAAATATCTTTCCATTTTCCAACGACCAGATCCCCCGTTCTCCGCGATTACAGGGTTTAGACTGTAAGATCGCGAAAATGGTAGCACAAACGCATCAAGCATTGAGTGCAAAGCACCTGCCCTCGCCCCTGTTCCATCTCGCGTGACATCTTCCGACCAAGGGACTGTACCTATTCCACAATTCTCCATAGCACAGTCCACAACGGCGGACAACACGACAATCGCCGCGAACGATTACATCGCATTCCCCTTGTCCCCGGCGGGAACACGATCGCGGGTCACCGAGGTGTAAGACGATCCAAGATCGGCCGCGGCGCGCACAAACCCGAGAAGCAGGTACGACGCTGTCCGTCGCGAAGCGGCTAAAGGGCAGGGTGGTCGATGTTTAAGGGAGCCTGGCCCCGGACGGGCAAATGCACACCGATCGCCGATCGCGGCGGCGAGAGAAGAGGCATGGCACGACACCGTATGGACGAGTTGGGCAGCGGCGCGGGGCAGGTGAGTTATATTCGTTAGGCGGAGGCAAAGAGAACCCCAGGGGGGAACGAGGTATCCGAGCTTTATTCCAGTTTAAACGGTCCGTCAAAGTCACCATTACCATTCCGGTTCGCGCGAACCATTTATTTACGCGGTGCCGGGACGCGCCGCTTATTTATAGCCGTCAATTAATTATCGCTGAATAATGAGCGCGCAGAACCGCGGAATACATTAGCCGAATCGCCATTCTTACCGGCATTTACTCGCGTCGGGGGCGGCCGATTCTCTCTCTCTCTCTCTCTCTCTCTCTGCACTCTCTCTCGCCGCTTGTATACCCCACCGACCACTTTCAGCACATCTGTGCCTCTCTTTCTTGGACCCCTTTGTCCGTTGGCTTCGTTCTCCTCGTCGCACGGTGGACGGCTTCGATTTGTTCGGAACGAGCTTTCCTGTCCATGCGTGGTTCATTGTTCGTGTCCCTGAACGACACGGCACGGCACGACCGCGGTCTTCGTTGTACGCTCCCTGTTAAGCTGAAATAGGATCCGGTTCAGGTGTTGTCCTTTATGGCCGGGGACGAATGAAAAAAAAGTAAGAAACGGAAAGAGGAACGGACGCTGCCCGCGAGATGCGCGCGCGAGTGATTTCTTTCTCGGGAGGAAATTAATTATTTGCCTTTACGGCGAAACACGCGGAGTTATATCGATTGTCCCGGGGATGGTAGCGGATGTTTCAGTTCGGCTCGCTGGGGGCTCTCCTGGGTCTCCTCTGGGTTATTGTTGAGTTGAGCGATTAGTTCGCGGTTGAAGCAATTATGTTGCCGGGGAGGTGTGTGGGACGGCTGGGTGCGTGGGTTGGTGGGAATCGAAGTTTTCAAAGAGTTATGGTTATTGTTTCTGGTTTGCAGTTGGAAGCGCGAAATGGCAGGACGAGGAAAGCGTGCGTTGCAGCGGAGTAGGGTGAAATGTGCGACGACCGAGGGGTAGGTTGACCGGCTGGCATTCTTTTCGGGAAAATTGGGACCTTGAGACCTCGATTCGGCATCGCAAAATTGTATCGAATCCCCGAAAAGCAATTCTTCCACCCCTTGTGCGGGATCTTTCGAAACGACGCGTTAATAAACGAACGAGCGACTACCCCGTAACCCGATTTTCGTTTGGATTCGCATCTACGATCCCGCAGCTTAAATTAATACCAACGACTGTACCGCAGAACTAAATAGACCCGAACACTCGCGAATCCATAACAAACCATCCCTTAAAATCCGCCAACAAGCCCTCGGTCCGGCCCCCTTCGTTCGACCGACCGTATCCGCGTCCTCCCGTTCCCATCGCGGGGAACGGAACGGATAAAAATATAGAAAAAGAAAGAAGAAAGAAAAAAAAGGCGAAACCGAAAGAGCAATCCAGCGCGCGTTAAATAACGCGAATGATCCCACAGTCTGCCCGGCCAAGAGCGACCCGGTGGAGGAGGCGAAAAGAATCGCCGTCGATGCCCGGATCCCAGGGAACGGGCTGACATTCCCTGGGAATAGCTACTCATCGATTACGCGGTGTACAGTGTTGAGTGCGGATCGCGAGTATATATGGGATGCGGTCGAATAATAATAAACGGGGATAAATAGCTAACGAAGGACGCGAATGGTTGCATGGCTATTGCCCATTCATATAGACCGGCCAGCCAGCCATCGGCTTGCCTCCCCCCTCTGCCCCCTCGGCCCTTCCCTCCTTCCTTTCCCACCCCTCGTGTCCGTGGCCAGACCAGGGGGGTGAGCTCTGGCAAACTGCGCTTGTCCACCGGGGACAATAAATGACATTGGACCGTGGTTCTCGCGACGATACGACTGCACGACCGCCAGTTTCTACCCGGTTTCTCCGCTCTCTTCCTTCACCACCATCTCCAACCAATTCCACCGTCGTCCCCTCCCCCTCCATCCCTCTTCCCTCTCTTTCTCTCTTCTTCGTCTCTCGCCCCCCCCCCCCCCTCGATCCTTGTGTCGTCCTCATACTCCTCTATCCTCCGCCCCCTCCTCCTCGCCCTCCCTCCACGATGTCCTCGTTCTCTTCTTCTTCCTTCGTCCGAGAGCGTAGGGAGGTTGGCATACGAGCCGCGGTCAACTCGCCAGCTCCTCTATCTGCTCTAATGAGCTTGCTATTATTTGCTTTATTGAATGCAATTAGAGCTTACTCCGTGTCCCTGTCTCCTCCCCTTGGACCCCTTCTACGCGACTACCCTGCCACTCTCCTCGTCTCCGCCTCGTCTTCTCGCGGCGCTACCTCGCCGTGCACGTACACGCGTCCGCGTTCACGTGTGCAGGGCGCCGACGCCGTCATCCTTCGTTTCTACGGCGGTGCTGGTGAATAAATACGTCGGTGCGTCGCGCACGAGGTTTCTGTTCAAGGAAACGCCGTTTGACGTACGCGCGGCGGAGAACGCGGCCAGTGGACGTCTGCGTACCGCCGCGAGGACGGCGGGGCATAGCAATCAACCGCGGACATGCGGCCGCGGACTACCGTGCAATTTCTAGAACAAAAAGCTCGCCCGTAATTGTGTTCATTATCTTAGGGGGCCGGAGAAACAAAGGGGACGCTGCAAGGGGAAGAACGGGGATGGCGACGCGACGAGGATATCGCGACGGATGTAGCGGGAGGCGCGGCGACGCTTCCGCTTCGCTTTAAGGGGGCCCGTTGCTTTGCGTCTTTGGGACGGTTGCGTTCATTGGGCAGTGTTTGACGGCGTTGTACGAGTTTATTTAACGATATGCCAGCTTCAACGATTCGTTGGGCGAAGGAACGCATGGTAACACCGTTGGGCCGCCCGAGAAATCCATTACTGTTGGGAATATGGATGCAGCAAGGATGAAACTCAACGATGGAGGTTGTTAATAATAAGTCGAAACTGTCGAAGGATCCGCAACGAATCAATATTATTCGTCGCTATTCTACCGGCGTGATTATTGCAGCAATTTTATTTTCCTTTTTACTCGTTGAGTTATTATATTTATGTACGCATAGGTTACCAAACTGAATTATTATTCTATATTAAATATCACCGGTTCCATAATATATATATATACTATCCATCAATATCGAGAATTCCGAGAAATACTAATCACCGTACAATTCGCTGCACCATTCAATTCGAACAGCCGGTAGAGGAACAGAAAATCACAGTTACCTTCTCGGCTCGATCATCCTTCACGTATTCAGCTTGCCATTAACTTTAACGGTGTTTGAACGTTCCGGCTGTACGTACGGTACAGTAATCCATTTCTTTCCTTCCCTGTGCGAGCCGCGGCCCGCTTTAAAATTGCTATTCTCGCCGGTCCATGTCTCGCCCAAGTGCCGCCGACGATATCATTTCGTACCGTCCACGGGGCATCGCGAGAATTCGGGATAAATTACCCCCTTTGCGTAGGGGCGGGTGGGGAAGGGCGAGGGCGAGGGGGCGAGCGCGTTCCGTTTAAAAACGACTCACCCGTGTATTATCCTAAGTGACTTTTAATGGCTCAAATCAGAGCGTGGCAGCGTGGTCGCGTTCACCGAGAATACACGAAACTTCGTTCGAAATTCGGTTAATCGTATGATCGTTTACGAGCCTTGTCCGCCTTAACGAGAACGAAAGGCGTATCTTGAAACAGGTCCGCCATCGGGACGACGGACACGCGAGTGTGTACACGCGTAATTGCACGCTGCCGTTCGCGTGTGTAATTGAAGTTTCTGGAAAGGAGAGAGGATACATTGTGCCGGAACGCGACACGTCCAGCCCCGTGACGTTGTAAAAGTTACAGGTCCGGGCAACGTGTGTGTAATTGCACGTTGGACGGCCGAGTCGAAGATTGCAAGCTCAACTAGCTGTGCCGGATAAATTGCACGGAATGGAGGAATCACGTTTAATGGGAAGCGTGCGTTAAATATTATTCGAACTAAACGCGCAGGATCGCCGCGAGCGGAACGGTCGTACCTGGGCAGCATCGCGCCCCGGCTTCCAGCGAAACGAATTCGCTGGGAAATAAAGTTTGGGCTTCGCGTGGCCGGCGTGGACGAATGTGCGGTACGTTGGAGAGGGTGTGGAGACGTCCGGGAGGTCGCAATGTGTACTTGTTCTCTTTTGTTCAGGGTTTGAGGAAGTTCTTATTTTTTCGGTATTTTCGACCGGACATTCGACCTGAATTCGCATTGAATTTCGTTTGATATTGTTATCGAGGATGGGAAATTGTGACCATTTAATTGGGGCGTTAATTTCAATAGAACTGTAGAGGTATAGCTCTCAAAATTTGTCCCCCGCGTGTTGCTCCACCGAATTTCTATTTGTCCCTTAGGAGTTCGTGTAATATGCATAGTTTCCACTCTGAATCGTTCCTTTTTGGTATCTTCTGGAACGATGTTTATCCATTTTATAAGGCGACGCCGGGTACCTTTTATGACAAGGGTGCGCGTACATAATCTACGTGGACAAAGACCTTGGGAAATTAAATAAATCGTATTCAAGAAAATAACGCAGTCTATTTATAGTAAAATGTATCGAGACTGTTGCGTTCGCTCGATACGTGCTTCTTAATAAGGAAATTGATGATGGATATGAACGAAGTTCGATTATAGGGCAGATTAAAGAGCGAGAGTGATTGGTCTGATTGAGTATGCTTTAGAAATTGATTAAACGATAAGGTACAAGACGCAACTAAGAATATTACTACACGGAGATTCCATTACGCGCGACTTCGAAAACCATTTACTTTTGAATAGGTTTGTTGGGTATTTATTGGTTTCATGTTTCCCGATATAAATTGAGAAACTGCCGCGGAACCTGCCAATCCGTTTATTATTATAGCAAACATTTACACGCGCAGCGTGCACCGTTTTTACAACACTTGCTTCAACGGGGTATTTTAATCACTACTTAAAAAATCGGTATCTCGAATTAGCCACAATACCGTCAGAAAAATAAACGAACTAAAAAAAAACCAGTACGATCCACAACTTAAAATACACCGACGCATCATTCCAACCGCACTCGATTCTCTCTCTCTAAAAAAAAAAACCACCCCCAAATCGGTGCACAGCTCCGCATCCACGTTTTCCATCGTTCCACGTATCCCATCAGCATTTTCCAACCATCCGCCGCATGCTCGCGAACCCACACGAAACCCCGTTCCCCCGTGAAACCCACGGTGGCCGTGTCTACGTGCACGCCGATCGCGAATGGAAACGGGCAACGAAGGAGGATGCGGCCCAACGGTAAGAATCCGCAGCACTCTGCGTCCAACAGATAGAGACAAAGCGCGGTGGAACTGGGATGAACAGGAAGAGGACAAAGCTCGGGGTTGTGGGGAGGACGGGTAGAACTCGAGGTGGTGTAATCTACGTGGCGAGTAGGTAGGACGGGCAGTGGATACACCGGCTACGTATAAGTATAATGACTGGCACTTCTATGCATTATCATACCGCTGGCTCCGGTGGTGGCTGGCCGGTCCGTGCGGTGCCTGGGATCAACCGTGGTCGGGGAGATGAATAATTTCAGGACGGGCACGCAATTACGTGCGCGTACGTCTCGCGTACCAAGTAGCCAGTCGACGGGCCACGCACGCATATGTGCACACGTGGCAAAGGAGCCACGGTGCACCGTAGAGAAGGCGCAAGCGTAACCCATCCCACAGGACCGCTTCACAATCTTGGTATCATTTATATTTCACTGCGGGCAATTATTTCGGGCCCCGGCCGTGCCCATCGGGTGTCCGATAAGTTCGAACCGAGACCACCGCTCGCGGTGCTACCACGCGTTTCTTATTCGGCGGGGCGTCAGGATCGTCTTTGCGGGCCGGTGGAGTTGCGCGTGCACGTGCGTGCGGGTTAGTGGGCTTTTTAGGAGTTTGTTTTGTTGCGCGCGAGAGTTGCGGATGGTTCTCGCTCGATAGTCGAGGACGGCCGTGGATGGAGGAATATTGTTCCTCGATTGCAGATGTTCGTCTTGTGAAGACAACTTCTGTGTCGAATTGTGGGCACCGACTATGCGATCTGTTCGCGGTGACGAGCGATGGAATATCGAGAACGATGGATTCGCGAAGGAGTCGGTAATAGATGCGCTAAGTCTGTACGTAATTGACGCGATTGCTACCGAATGCAACTGTTTAGTTGGAGAACTCGTGATCGGGCAGACGAGTGCAAAAATTGTATTAGATTATCGACCCGCTTCGGTGTACGTAATTGATTAGTAACGCTGCACGATTCAAGGATAGAGATATCAGCGATTATCGTAGCCCATTCGCGAACCTATTGCATAATAGATAATAACCCCGGGTCGGTCGATTCACCTTAGCGTATCGGGGCATTAATTATTATCACGCCGTGACGTTTCGCTCGATCTTCTAATAACGAGCTTTCCAGGGGCGGACATGCTTATGACCCGACCAATTCGCAGCGAGCATGCTCCTGACCACAATCTAAATGTACACGTGCATGCACACCACGGCGAAAACATCCACTACGATCGGTACATTGCGTGCAAGAGAAATACGTATTCGCTTGTAGTCCACATTTTTTAAGCAGGTATTTTAAGATACACAGAAACTTTATCGATGATGGATAATTTTGGGTGAATATTTCGGAACCAACGTAAGATGGAATATATCGAAACCGAGTTAATTAATGTCGAATCAGTGAATCGTTAATAAGCCAAACAATGTTTATGCCGGTGCTTATTAAAGCGATTCATACTCATACATTTTTCGTTTCGAGTTATTTTGAATGCTTCAGATATATGTACGTGAACCGAATTCTATTCAACAGTATCTACAAACTAATGTGTGAATGCGAATGAGCTTCGCGATATTTCGTCAGAACCGTAACAAAAATTATTCAAGGAATTATAGAAATGGATAACCGACCCACACGAGGGTTAATTCCGTTTCCGACTGTTTAGCAACGAGTACGTCCGCATCGTTCTAACTAAACTCAACGGAACACAAGATAACCGACATATTAATTTGACTTTATCCCGCGACCTATACCACTTCCGTAATCACCGGCACATTTCTCCGTCCAAATAAGCGGTGCCAACCTTTTCGCCACACAACCACCCCCCCCCCCCCGTCGCTCGCGCTTCTATAATTTATACGCGCGTGTCCGCCTATAGGCAATAGTTAAAGCCTGTTAATTTCCGGCAGTTGAAGTTATATCCGGCGCTAAAGTCCGATGCAATTAAACGTTAGATGGTGGCGCGCGTCGGTCTCGCTTAAAGCGGCATCCACTCGGCTATAACGAGGACACTTTGAATCGGGAGACTGGCGAAAGGGTGGTTCGTCGAAGGGGGAAGGTTGGGAAAAGGGCGGAGGACGCTCGCACCGTTGCTCCTGCCTTAATAATTCTATATATCCGTCGTCTCCTATATTCGATCGTCTCGAGGATTTTCTTCATTATAAGTTTCAGGACGCGTAAATGCCGCGAGAAGCGGGGCCCGCAAGACTTTCGAGCGGAGACGCCTCCGCCCACATTCATTTTCGAGTGGTCGCGCATCAATTTCACTTCACGCTCGCGAGCCATGCACGACTTACCGGCATGTCTTTTAACGAATCCCCGGATGGCCGAGGGACCGGCAGTTGCCACTTTGAAGATGCGCCAGCACGACGAGCTGCCCTCCGATTTGTCGGCGCGGTTCCCGTATGGATCGTAACGCCCCCGTGGAACCGCTGTTGAATCGGCGACCTGGGTCAACGTCGTTCCCCGGAATCTCGTAGTCCTCGAAGAATCGAAGTGCACAGACACGTGTATCGCTTGGATCTTTATGGTTTCACGTTTCCCGTTGCGGGAACGATATGTCTTTCTTCACCGGTGGATAATTAATTCGATATTTCTTGATCGCTTTCGCCGATACTTGTCGGCACGTTGTAAGATAATTGGTTGGCAAAAGCGAGTGTCATTCTTTGTCAGGCGACGAGGCAAATTGGTATTTGTTAGGGGTATAATCATGGCGTCAATCGGTATTTCAGTATTTATTCAAATCGAGGGACAGATTATTTTATATTACACTCCGTTCCGCGTATCGAGCCACTTTCGTTCTTATACTCAACCGCGGAGTTTAGATTGCGAACTTTAAACAGCCCATTTAACGTTTCCTATTTCATTACGATACCGGTGACATTTTAATCTATTGCCGCCCCGTTCGTATGAAAAATTGCTTGAAATAAAATAACTTCTACTCGGAACGGCTTCTCGTACGATCTGTCCACATCTCTCACTCGTGTCCCGACACAATCTTTATAATTATACATTTCTACCGACCGGGGAGTTGAAATGAACACCTGCGCGAGTACCATTCAATCCGCGGCACAAATCACCCGTCAGGATTCGACATTCCCCATCAATCCTCGCCTAACCGAACGACCGTCGCCAGAGAAACCAACGGCAACCAACAAGAAGGGACCGAGCTTATCGCCGATACATCCCGCGATCTGTCTGACACTTACTGACCGCACTCCCTAACTGTCGCGTCGAACAATGTCGCCGGGTTATTACACCGGGCCGTCGTGTCACCCTGTCCCTTTTCTTTCACCGCCGCGCGTTTCACGCTCGTTGTCCGATCAGAGAGGATACGTATATAATATATATATTATAATAATGTGGGCCACAATGGATTCGCGTCATATCCTGGCTCTGTCCCCAGCGACGGTCATCAATTAGATCAGCGCACCCTAACCTGGGTCGCCAGATATCACTCACACCCACCCGCCGTGATCCATCTTCTCTGCCCTCCTCCTCGTTTCTCTCGCGTTTCGCGTCTCGTTTCGATCCTCGTCCTTCGATCACCTCCTGTCTCCGTTTCCCCGCGCCTTTCCATCGCGTTTCCGTTCAAGTGGCGTGCGATAGAGCTATTACGGGCGGACAAGCGAGAAACACAATTTAAATTACGACTTCTTGCTGCTGTTACGGCCCGTTATTATAACGTTAGCGTTTCACGGCGATTCTTGGTCGGCCACGTGCGTGCGGCCGCATTGCAAAGCCTCTGCGGAGAGGTTCCACTGTGGATTCGTAGGCCCGCGTCTTGCGATGGGCTTTTGTTTTCGACTTTCCGATCGGTGAACGGTGGCTGGAACTCGATGTACGATGCTGAGGGGCGTTTTGTGTTGAGTGCGTGCGTTTGCGTTCGGTCAGGGAATCGTTGGATAAAGTTTTGCGGATTGGCATCGTCGTTGGGGCGATTTTTTTGGGTCGATGGTTAAGTATTTGCGGTCCAGTTCTTTTATTGGAATTGTACTCGCTGGGGTTGGGATTTCGTTTTGTTAAAAGCGTGAATTCGATCTTTTACGTCAACTGGGACCAGACGTTGCCGTCTCGAACAGTTTGATATATAATTACCGAATTAAAAAACAATTCGTTAGTTTATTGCAATATCTCGAACATTCTTCCCTTAAGTTTAATTATTTTAAATATACGACAATACTTTCCCGCAAGCTCGATGCTATTTAATGTTTAACGTATTTCCTCGCTCAGACACATACATTCGCGTTCATACCACGCTATACACACTACACGCTAATCTCTCTCGTTTCCGCATTTACAAAGGCCAGAAGAAGAAATGTAACATTGTTCGATACGCGTAATGATAGTGCGATGCGTCTTTCATAAAACTCAATCGCTTGATTGTTAAATGAAGAAATTAGCTTAATGCGATCGTTGTTCTAATTAGGTTCCCACTTATTGGGGATGATTCGAGCATTCTTTGCTGAAT
The DNA here is from genome assembly GCA_948146005.1 of Nomada fucata. NCBI lineage: Eukaryota > Metazoa > Arthropoda > Insecta > Hymenoptera > Apidae > Nomada > Nomada fucata. The sequence goes on along the minus strand of OX411275.1, from coordinate 5,254,355 downwards.
GTATCGTGTCCGTGCTATTGGCCTTAATGGTGTACAGTGATTCGTTTCGCGTGACGTCGTGGATTGTCGTAATAGCGTATGCAAATTTATGATGATACATTCGCGATAATAGTATGAATTAGCCGAGAGACAGGAACGTTCGGACTATTCCGTGAAATTTAGCGCGTAATCTTGAGGTTAATTTAATGATCGCTCGCGCAACGGGGAGGGCACGCGGAAAGGCTGCGAAGGATTTGTTTTAGAGACTTATGGTAGGGTATAATAACGTCGAATGGCTGTTACGAACAACAGGAAACGCGCGGTGCGGAAGAAAACGTCGTTTTACGCTGATTTGTTTACTGCCATTTAATTTTCTGCGAGTTGAACGCATCGAGGCAATGAGCTACAAAGTATTAATATCATAATATGTATTTTTATTATTATTATAGAACTATATGTGTAATAATAACGAAAATTGCTAGATGCCTGGGCAATAGTGAAATTGTAGCCCTGAACTCCACATATTAATTCCATGCTGCATTGTTGTATTCCACATTTATTCCTAAATCATTTCCGGAAGCAGAACGCGAACATATTAAAAAAAAAAGCGAAATCAGGGACGAGGATATTCAATATTCTGCAAATCCCTGTGCCCTGTTCGAAGTAAAATATAAATTGAACAGTTATCCATCACGTTCGAGACATCGCAACATTTTTGGAAATGCACTAACTGACATAAATCCAAGTATCTCGACTGCATTGAAAAATACTGTTCTTCTGGGCAACCGAAAATCAGAAACAGCAACGCTCCCTCTTCCCTCTTCGTTTCGCAGTCGAGCCGCGCCTATCGATAGAGACATAATAATACATTTCCAACGTTGGCGCGAAGCAGCTCGCGTCCAGCATAAAATCGCAATTAGCGCGCGTTTAATAACAGCCCGACGGAAGTAACTGATTACCTCCCAGATCTACCGTATTGGATCCACCTCCCGTACCACCCTCTCGATCCTCTTTCTCTTTCCCGATTCCGTTTTCCCTTTTTACACCGAAGGGACAACGATGCCCGACCTCCGGCCGAGTGAACAAGCGCAGACCGGCGGTCACAGCGAAGAGGGAAGAAGAAGAAGAAGAACAAGAAGAAGAAGAACAAGAAGAAGAAGAAGAAGAAGAAGAAGAAGATGAAGAAGAAGTACAGCAACAAGAACAGAGGGGAGCAAGAAGTGGGGGAAGAAAATCAAAACGACGAGCGGAAGAAAGCCTCGTGCCAATAAGCGTATAACGCAGGAGCAACGAGGAGAACGAATAAACTGCTCAAGACGGAGGGACGGAGGGGTGGGGGGGAAAGAAGAATAAGACGGGTAAAGAAGAGGAACAAGAAAATAGTTACGCGGAAGGGACAGAGAGCAGGCGAAGAGGAGGAAGAAGAAGAAGACGCGAGGAGATTGACCCTCTGCCCCGATCGGCGTGTACGCAGCGAACACGCACGCGACCGGTTTGTTTCACCCCGATGCGATGCTAAACGAAGTTTTACCCGCCGGCTGCTCCGGCAAATCGTTTCGCTGCGTTCGTCTCCTCTCCGGCGCAGTTTGCGTCCGCGAGACTGACAACGTTTGTCGTAAGAAGGAACTGGGTGAACGACGGTGCGGGTGTTTGAGCGACGGGGATCCGATTTTCTTCTATAGTTTTGATTGGAAAAGGGGCGAGGTAGTCGAAGGAGGGACATACGAATTTTGTCGTCTGTATTGTTTGCAGGACATGACGGACGGCGAGATTAAAATGAATACAAATCTGGGGAAATGAAAAGCAATTTAGGGAATTCAAGGATGTCGACGAATTTGAGTTACGCGCAGAAAAATATTAAACGAGCATTCTCGTAAAAGTGCAACTTCCAACCGTGCGTCGCGTCCGACTTAAACACTCTCATTAAACGTAAAGAGTGTGTAACGAACAACACAGTAGGTCCACAGGCTGTTATCACGCGGACAATGAGGAACGCTACACTGACGAAATAATGATACGTATGCGCACGTAGAATTCACGACACGTATGCATCGATTCGTGTAATTTACATTATTCAGCTTGACTGGCGCGCATGGCGATTAAAACAGCCCCGTGAAAGGGAACAGCGTCGCAAGGTGTTTGGAAATTGCAGACCGCGAGAAATATAAATGGCCACGATACATAAGTGCTATCTACTTACCCGCTCGCGTATTGTTTGGCCCCGGTTCGTTAACCAACGTACAATGCCTCGCGTTCCCGACTTCCTATCGATTCGTCGAACTGTGATATTCGGTGTGTACGTTAATTATTTCCGTCGACCGCAGCCTCCGACAATTTTCTACACACTTACGGCAGGAAGGAATAATTGGAGACGAAAGTCTGCGAATTCATTGAATCGTTTACTAAAGTGAACTGCACCGACACGGTATTCATGGTGTATTAATATTATTAATAACATACTCCTACAATTTCCCCAAACAATTTTTCCGTATCGATCGACACCCATGCAGCAACCGATAGACCCGAACGAAAATATTCCACCACCGAGTGCGCGATTCCCTTCACCTGGTCGACGCACTTAGAATGCGAATGACGAGTCGTTCTAAAAGCTCGTGGCAAACAATGAGCACGAGGCACGGTGAGAACGAAAAAACGGCGTGGCACAGATAAGGATGAGCGCGTGTCACCCCACGAAGGAACACTTAAGTGGTGTCTAAAAATGTTTCTCATTCAACGGGACAACGAGCGCACAATGGCCCGTCACGATCTGGGATTTCGGGCTACCGAGCATTTAGCTTTGCAAGCTCATCGTGAATTGAAAAAAAGGCTGCCCGGGGTGTACGTGGGAACGAAACACCTTTCCGACGTTGCCCGGAAGGAACCGAATCGGCCGACCTTCCCTTAGGGACCCGGTTACGGCCCATTCTACTCAAACGGAATCGAGGCAAGGCGTTTTTCCGAATTCCTCGGTAATTGGTACAGCCGCGGCGCGAAACAATCGTTCTGAACCGTTACTAATTCATGCGTGGGGGCCAAAAATGTGGATGCACTAATCGATAAATGGTGGACGAGTTGTGGGGAGAATGACAGCGAAATCATTCTGCCGAATACACACCCCTTCGTTCATATCATATAAAACGTTTTTAAAATAGAGTTGTACTCGAGGAATGCCTGACCGAATATTCTTTAGTAATAACAATAATTGTTTCAGTAGTTGCGTCCACTGTAATTAGCCGATTTGAGGATTGATTAATGCCTTTATTAATAGGGTCTCCCCGAACGAATGATATTAGATCATTGTTACTTCTACCTTTATTAATATTTGTAGTATTTAGTAATTTATTTAATATTGCAATACATTGATGAGTACTTACGACGTTATCGTTGTCGAATATATTGTGGAAACGTACAGTCTTGCTTGCGCACCGTCCAATGTAAATACAAATATATTTTTGCAGTCGTGACCTGCCCTTACGTGTACCAACCGTACGTAGTACCCGTGGAAGGTTTCTCTCACGCCCTCTCTATAAGCGTATCGACTCTTTGTTAATTTCGTGGGCAACAGGCGTACCACTCTGGTGCACGTGATGATTACGGCTGGCCGGCTACTCGCTGCTGCTGCTAATATCACAAAATTACTCGGTGAAAAAGGCTACTACCGTACAGGTATCATTAAACGTCATAATCGTTACTGAAATTAATGCGGCCACGGTTATCTGATACGTATACGGTAATTAATAATACAAGCGGAAAAGTATGGCGCGGTACACGTGTGTGACATTGCACGTTTAAACGGTAACGTCACGCTTCTTTAATCGATTAAACCGGCCAGTAGAGTTCCCTCTTGGTACTTTATTATACAACAGGGGAGTGTAGTAAGGGAAATAACGAATTATGGCAAGAGACTTGCGAAAGTAACGGAAAGTTCGAGCGGTAGCAATTATTAAAATGGCAGGCGCCGTTCGGAAATCTATAATAATCGTTATAGCATTTTGCAAACGTGAATCGCCGGAGTGCAGTCGCAATTGCCTTGCTTTGGGAAACTTTGTAACCATGTTCCGATTCATAATAAATAATAAGTAGTCTTGTTTTTGCTGTTGGATAAGAATTAATAATTAATCATTCGCCTACATTGTACCAACAATGGCCACTTATTGCCAACTTATTCCATGAAACTGAACAATTACATTCGTTCGAAATTCGCTCGAAACAGGGTGCTCAAAAATCGCGACACAACTGGTGGTTATTCCATATGCGAAAAGAAGACAGAAAATTGAATAACATTTTTTCATTTAATTTTTCTTTGCGACTTATTTTAATCGAATTATGTGCGCCACGTTTTTTGAAACACCCTTCAATATTATTTCATGACTTTAACCAACGTTTGAAAAAAGATTCTTTGCAAACTCTGTATTGCATACATGTATAATAGTACGTATTACGATTTTCATATCACGGTTTGCTTTCGATCTTTACATACATACATAAATTTTTTTTTCTATCAATTGACCCTTAGTCGCTCCCTTATGTGCCGTGTATTTTATCCAGCACCGTTATCTACCAACTGTTGATCGATCGCAGCCCAACGTAAGATCGTTACAGGACTGCGGTCAGCTAGATCGATTGATCGATCGATGTTAAACGGCCTCTACGTCTTGTCGACGAAAATAAATGTCATTCTCGGTGGATGCATTCTTGGCCGCGTTATATCATTAGTTTTGTTTCAACTGGTGTCTCGTTGCCGTCTCGTTGTTTACTATCCGGGACAGATCTTGTTGGTCGATTAGGTATTGATTCGCCTGAAACACGACACGTCAACAGACAACGATTCGTGCGATGGCTACCGGTTTATTGACGATCTGATAATTGGACAGGCGAAATTGTACGCCGCGATACGGTTAAATTCAGGAGCACGATTGTCGTAAATACGAGACAGTGGACTTCTTTCCATGCGAAACGTCGATGATCTTGATCGATGTTAACAACCTTTCACTGCAGTGAAAACGTTGTAGGCGATGCTTTTTGTTTTTGCAATGTTATTAATGAAAGGAGTGTAATGCACATTTGCATCGTTACAGAATGCTGTGGACGCTTGTTAAAACGAAAATTCATCAATCTTGCGGACAGTTGATAATTTATGTATGCAATTACGAAAATCATATTTTGCGCCAGATAATTTTGAATTTCGATCGATGTAAAGTTCTTTTTCGGCTTAATGATCACGTGCGTCGACGTGTACGTAATTTCATTCTCGTATAGGCGAATCGCTGTTGGTACCCGTTGGCCCTGTAAATCACAGCGATTTTGTTTTCCGCCGTTCGACTTCGATTTCGAAATATAACAATAAGACAAACGACGATATAACAATAAGATCACGATTATCCTATCGAAAAATGTAATTAATCCTTGCGGAATTCTGTTCGACACTGTTTATACAAAATCATCGAACGTACTTACTATTCGTACATTCTGCTTCTCCAGTTTCCATGATACGTAGCGCTCAACATTCTGATGTATAATACGTTTCGAAATTACAAATGTGCACAAGTGAAAGTTAAATAGCTACGCTATTAAGCCCCACCCTTTCGTCGCGATAGTTACGATATAATAAATACTTTTTGTCACTATTACTATTATCATTATTACGATCGTTATTATTAACACTATTAATCACACCTGCGCCAATGACCGAAAACAATTTCCAACGTTGGAAAAAATGTTATATGTACAGGAAATTCGATCCGAGGCAACTCTGTTCTAACGAGCCGGGTAGATAACACCTGCGCCACCTAATCACCACGTACGTTATTACCAATGTTAATTAACGTCTCACTCCTTACACAGTTTACTTACCGCTTGCACGAAACAATTTTAAATTGACGTGTAATCTCTGCGGTAATAAGGAAGTGCAGCACGAAATAAACCGCGAGCGTTCTATGAACCATAGAGATTTCCACCAACGAACGGGGGGCATGCGCGTGAACGTTCGTTGACGCGGTTCGACGACAATGGCGTCGTTTAAAAGGACATCGTCCCGCGATCAAACGACGGAACGGAATCGCGATTTATTTTGATCAAAGTGAATCGGCGACCGTCGCGGTAAATACGTCTGATGGCGAAATTGCCGCTCTTAGTACTAATTACCGACTTCCACTTAAAGTGATTAACGCAGGAATTATAAGACACGATGCTTTCTGTGCGTCTGATAGTGTCGATTTCCAATTAGCTGTAATAACGTATAGCTCCGCCGAGCGGTAATTGCTTCTTGAATAAATTGCAGCGAGCGTAGAAAGCGCTGTCGTTTAAACATTACATCCGCGATGCGGCGTGCACGCTCCGCGGCTACGCGCGTGTACGCGTTATTTATGTTAATTAACTGCGGCATTTTAGAAACGACCGCGAGCATTCAAATTGCCCGCTCAGCTTCGCTCCACTCTCGCCGGGGTTTCCGTGAAACCGCTTGAAATTCCCCGTCGAGAATATTTCATAGATAAAAATTGAGAAATAACCGTCGCTTCGCGGAAATTAACGCTGCGAATGGTCCGTTCACTGGGGTCAACGAAGAAATGGAATTTCGTTTTACAATTCGTCCCTGTTAATGTTCAATTGACAATTACGTTTCCTTGCATTTATTGTTTCGGAGGACACAATTGCCACCTACAGGAAGACACGTTTTTAACGCTAGAACAAACCCATCCACCGATAGATTTTGGTGCTACTCGGATGGCATACGTTTGACAGATTACGAACACGACAATCGTTGAATGAGCGTTAAACAAAAATAACCTCGTCACAAATTGCTACAACGATACTTACATATTAACAATTCGAAAGCAAGAAATCTGAAACAAGTCATTTTCACTCGCCTGGTAGTTCTACGGTTCAAAAATTCGTTCCACGAAAACGTCACATTAACGCCATTACGGGCGAAGTATCGCACCGGCGTGTTATATTCCTGCACCCTAAAGCTCGATTCCGAAACAGAGTGCAACGAAAATCCTATAACAAATGAACTAAACGAGTCGATTCATTTTGTGCAAAGTAACCGCCGCTTTAATTAGCGACGAGCTCGAGCCGCGAGTCGTCGAACGTCCGAACAAACGTTCTGCTCAGGCGAAATATCGCTGGTGACGGCCCTTAAGCTTCCGGCCCTAATCATCCGCGATTAAACCAACAATGGCGTTACGCTCGCCGCCGTCGGCCCGACGAATTATCTCTCTGTCGCGTCGGCTTCGACGTTTGCACAGGCGTAGCGCGGCGCGGCGTTCTTTCACGTTGCTCGCTCGTGTTTACAACGGAACGTGACTTGCAGTCGACGGTAGCCGGAGCGTGTGCAATTGCAAATTCGTAGGCGCCAGCGGGCTGTGGAGCGCGGCGCGGCGCGGCGCGGCGCGATCGGCGTTGGCGCCGGAAGCGCAGCCAACCGGGCGTGTCAGCGCTGACCCGCGCAATGCCGCTCCGCGCCGCGCCGCGCCGCGCCGCTTCCTTTGCCACTGTTCCGTTGCTCTGCACCTGCACGCTCTGCAATGCACGCCGCCGTGCCGCGCTACCGTGATTGGTCTTCCACCCACGCGAGCCCTCGCCGTTGGAACCAGTCCCAAAGCCGGCTGAAAGCGGCACGTTTACCTGGGCCGCGGACGACCGAAAGGCCCGTATTTGTCGATGGACCGGTGACAACCGACGTTTAATCGCCCCGACGGAACGGACCGGCACGTCTTCCAAGCGGCGGCCAGCCGGTAGCTAATTGGAGGATTAAATTATCGGATGGGGAAAGGCGAAAAGTCCTTGCGTTTTTTTCACGTTTACGTTTAGCCGCTTTACGTTGGAACTTGTCTCGGACGCGTCACGGAATGTCGCGACGAAGGTGGGATTGGGGATTGCGTGGGCCGTTTTAGGTATCCTTGGTTTTATTGTTGATTGTACATCTTTCTGTAGAGCTTTTGTTGGAACGATCGACGATCTTGGAAGATCGACTGTATCCTTTCAAGCGTTTCACGCGCAATGGCTTGTAAACGTTATCACGATTTTATTGTACGAAGCATCGAGCCGAGGGCGTTTTTCCGTATATTATTTAAAAATCGTTTTTAAACACGCATTGATATAGCAAAATATTTAAACTAAAGAACAATCCTAAAAACGCGTCATCAAAATAAACCCACCCTTGCCATTCTCGCCTTACCACAACGTTAAATCGTTTCCTTACAATCTAACCAAATTCAATCAAAACCGAAGGAAAATCGTTCCACGCTATATTGATCTTGCACGTAACAACTGAAAAGGAGTGCCCTTCTTCCCCAAATAAATGACGAAGAGAATTACTCAGTCCTAATGTACGTACATATACGCGACGCCGACGTCTTGCGAACCTTCCGCTGGCGGCGTCCAGGTGGAAGGAAGAAGGGCGCAAGGTGGCTCGTCGATATCCGTGAAAGAGTGGGACGGCGGATGAAGGAGCCGACGGAGAACGATAAAGGGTGCGGGACGGAGAAGACACGAGCGCTAGGGGTTGGCGCGGAGGGGCAGGTTTCGCAAGGGGGTACGATCGAAGTACGTCGGACAGCAAGGAGGCGCCGGTACTGCGCGCCACACCCCAATGCAGCAACTCCATTGATTATTGTTGCCTGTGCACTTCCTACCCCGCCTTGGCGAACGACAAGTATGCCCTGATTCCAGGTCCCAGCCAGCCACCGGCGCGGCGGTTCGCAAGGTGTTTCGAGCCGGCGGCATTCCATGTTAGGAAATTTGTAAGGCGCCGTTCGCCGGTGCAAACAATGCTAATGTGCCTCCGCGCGTTTCTTAATGCTTTTTCTTGAACGCTGAAGCTGGTGTGCGTGGCGTGTGTGCCGCCGGTATCGGTCGAAGCGCTGCGATAAATTATGCGTGATGACAGCAGGGTGAGAGATAGATTTGATTTTGTAATGCTAGGACATGGTTCTATTGTTTGCAACGCGGAATCGTGCTTTGACGCCATTTGGGAGGAACGGCGAAAAGGAATCGTGTTTCGACCGATGCGTGATAGTTCGTTCAGGAATTAAGAGGAGACGACTGCGATTTCAAGGTATATCGATCGTCGTTTGACATTTTACTTGTTCGCAGATGTGATAGGAAAGATAGCACGAACTGTGTTCGAAGAATTTAGTACGATGTAAACACCTGGATCTTAAAATAGTAGTTCATGCACGGTTAGCGCTTGTCAAATTCCGCGCCTGTTTCTTCTAACAAAGTACAAGGTTGGGATATATAAAGCGGACTTTATCGCTCTCGGTTTTAATCGGCAACCGTTCTGAAGTGTGCCAGAATCATTTTTCGAATCGGTAATTGAGATATACGAGAATGCGCGCTTTCCGCGTCAATTAACAACTTCGCCTACCAAGTTGATATTAAAAATGAAAACCAGCTGCAATATTCCACGTCGCGTTCTGCAAAGAATCGCAGCATCAATTTATCCCTGAGTACCCTAACGTCGCATTCGCGAGTACTCCCAAGCCACGCCAAACCATCGGACTCCTACACAAAAACAAATAAAAATTGTGAAATCAAATAAAAAGCGAAGCGAAATGACCAAGCCCGTTTCCACCGTGAACCCGTCAATTGTCAAAGCCGGTAGCTACAAAGTGCACGCCGCCCAGCGAAGTGATATCATATCATAACGAGCAGGGTGCCTCTGTCCACAGCCATTTTCCATCGAGATTGCGCGCGTCAGCGGCGTATAAACAAGCGCGAATGCAGGTCATGTTTCGCTCGGTATAGGGTTGCAGGCATGCAGGAAAATAACAGAACCGGTGTCAAGCCTGGTGGCAGCGCAAAGCGCTCGCCGGCCGAAGGGAGAGAAGAGAGAAAAAAAAAAAAAATAAAGAGGAGAGAACGGCTCGGCCGCCCAAAGCGCGCGATGCCGGCGCGCGGCCGCCTGTATTTCCCGTCGGATTAATCCCGATAATTAGAAAGCGTATCACCCACTCGTTGCACGCGCCGTCGACTTGGAGCGTTTCACTTCATTCGCCTCATTCACCAAACTCGCGTTACCCGCTCACTCGAGTAACACACCTCACTCACGCTACTCGCTAAACCTTCTCTCCCCTTCTACGTCTCGGGAGCAACCACCACCATAGTCCCTCCAGTCATTCACTTCACGTGCCACCTGCTCCGTACCTCCGCGGCTTTCTTCGTCTTTCTTTCGCGTTCCCCGATTGTCTCTGTCGGCGAAACAGCAGGCTCGGCGAGTTGCACGCGGCCATCGGGTGGCCGCGGCGTCGAGGAAACGCGCCACCGGGAGCCACGAAATCGAAGGGCAAATCGGACCACTGGGATCACGGGGTATAGCATCACGCCCGGCGCCTGGAGTAACCGAAGAGGCGTCGCGATATCCGTCCCCCGTTTGCCACCATAAATCGGTGGCCGCCTCTCGGCGGTCCAACGTCATTTTATTTCGCTTCTATCGGGCGCATTGTTTGGTGCGCTATATTGTTTGCTTCGTTGTGGCCCGTGGTGCGTGCGAATATTAGTTGAAGCAGCGATGCCAGATTACGGACGAATTGCGTAATTGTGCGACGGGGATTTTACGGCAAGAGCGGAGAGAAATTTCGTACCAGATGATGCTGCAATTAAATGGTTTCGCGGGCATGAGTGACACGCGCGTACAAAAAAAATTAAAGACATAATGGCAGCGGTAATACGAGGTTACGATCGTCACTTTCGACATGATTTATAGCAAGGGAAATAATCTTGGACGGTCGAAATCTTCGGGCCTAATTATAGTACAGCTTATAGTTCGGCCGAAATCAATTAGCTGCTCGAAGCTATTAAGAGATACACACCCATCATAAGTCCCAGCTGCTCTATCTCTTACCTTTGTGCCCCACATTAATATCGAAGATCGTGCACCTGCGATCTTCGATTCTGCCTATGCCATGTCGATTATGTAGAAGCTCCTTTAAAACAATTACCAACGTTATTGTACAAATTCTAGTTGCTACACATTGATGTTATAACCTGCCCTAAATAATCGGGCGACAGTTTCTTTTTGACAACATAGTTTTATAAAATACTGTAACAGTCAATCGATAATCGAAACGAAGATATTCATTTCCTCCGTATGTACAATTTGCCTGCGACTCCAGAAGCACGTCGCCAACGCGTTAAATGCAAACAGTCCATCCTGAGTGCAGCGATGACGGGGGCAAAACGATGGCAAGGTCAGCGGATACCGATTGTTCTCCGGAGAAGGCGCCGCCAGGAGTTCCGGGAATGCCAAGATCGTCGCGCTGCAGGTAGACGCGCAGAGAGTCGACAATTATGGTTAACCGTCGGTATCGTCGGGTGATTGCGTGCGCGTGTACTCGACGGACACGTGAACCACGCAAGAAATTGTCCTAGAGCATTAGGACCTCGTCTGCAATAACGCAGACGGTCGCTGCTTCATCTACGTGACTTTTAGAAGCGCCCTCGTGTGTGGGTCGTTTGTAAAATATTGCTACTATGTTTCAGAGAACTTGTGTTCCTTATGTTCGAATCGGTACAGTTGTCGCAAGATTAATCGTGTAAATATTGGAGAGTCCTTAGCACCCTGCGTCGCTCATCTTTCGAATATCAAGTCGTTTGAATCGCTCGAAACTGCGCCACAGTGGAACGCGTCGTGCTACTGAAGCTGTTTAAATAATCCTCGCCATCTACGCAATCGCCCCTTGTAAACGCAGCCCAATAAAAAATCGTTTCCACAATTGCGTCAGACGTGTCCCCGCGAATACATCCATGCATTCAAGATTCGCACTCCGCGACCGAATCGCATAAAATTTCAATAACTCCGACGCGAAAAAGTGAACGAAACAACGAAAGAGATCAAAGAAGATCGGCGATAAAGATCGCGAAGCGAAGCGTGGGAGAAGCGAGAAGGAGAGAAAGCAGAAGGGGACGCGACGAACATGTGGAAGGGTGAAAGAGGGGCAGGCCATGGGGGCCCCCTGAAAATTACAAGCTATACGTTGTTCCAAACCGACCATCTAAGATAATACCTGCTCAGCCCGCAGCCATAATGAATATGTAAGACAGATTGTAGGCTAAGAGGGAGCCTCCGCAGCTACCGCAGCGCGATACGGTTGTCCATGCGCAGATTATATTCCAGCCCGATTACGCACGGCTGGCCGATAATTTATTATTTGCCGCGAGTAAAAATCACCGAGGAAACGACCCGCGGCGTTCGTACCCGCCGCGGTCTACGTGTACGCGCGATCGCGCGCATCATTGAATCCAATCCTATCGGTTTGCAACACTCGCACGGACGTGGCGGCACGTGAAACGGGAACGTCTACGTGTCCGTCAGCCAGGTGAACGGATCGTATGGTAGGGCCGCGATCGCGCCTTCTACGCTTAGATAACAGTGAATCGAAACTCGCGGCGCTGACATAGAGAAGAGGAGGATTATGCATAATGTCCTAGGCGGTCGCGTCCCCAGGCCAGCCTGATCTTGCGGGATCGATGAATGAAGGACCGCGTTCGTGCTAGCTGCCGGTTGTCCGGTAGCACGGAATGCCGCGCGAGATCTCGAATTATCGTTATTACTATCGTACGTTAATTATTGTACGTAAGCCGGCCCGCGGTGGAAACCGGTATTTCATGATCATCAAGGATAAATAACGCAACGTGTAATGACCCGGCCGTCGGAAATGTATTTGTTTTTCTGCGCATCGCGTAAGTTATGCGCCGGCGATGTTATCGCCCCGTTGAAATTCAGAACCGGGTGATACCGGGATGCCCAAAGGAAATTACTTTTAATTGCGCCGCGGAGATTCATCGCGGACGATCTGTCTCCCTTTCGCGGCGCCTGTGGTCGACTTGACAGTTTTTCACGCGGAGGGTCGGCTCTTGTTGGCGGCGAACATTGTACAGTCGGCCCGCCGTTCTGCGATTTTGGGAAAAAGGAAGAGACGGTGAAGATATGTTAACGGTACGTTCGGTTGTATCGATGAAATGAATAACCGTACAGGTGGGCCGATCGTTTCCCATTTTCACTACCCCGCATCATCGACTATTCCGAATTCTTTGAAAAGGATGGGCTAAGCTTCGCGAGAGCTCAATTCGCTTCATAACATTCACCTATGTCCGATCATTTTTGTTGTGTCTCGTTATCACTTGCGTCTGATACATCGACCCGAGCCACGCAGAAGAATGACCAAAGCGTCGAGGAAAACTATCGTTCCAGTGTGCACGCATCAGTTGCAATGTTTCGAGTAGCAAATTTTAGTCGCATAGAAAGGGTAATTATTTTCCTAGCAACACTAAACCCCGGAATCCAACAATAATCACTGAGTATATATTTCGAAATAGCTGGTTGAACGTTGGCGACATATCTGCAGATTAATTAATTCGCTTTATCTGTTCTATATATAATACATTTTTTTATTGTCAACAATTTGTCTTGCTTTCTAGTTCCAATATCAGTATAATAAAATTTATCAAAGATAACTACTGTCATACGTGTTTTAATGCCATTCCAATATATTCACAGAGTCCACAGTTCTACGGAATAACCCTGTCACTTTATCAGTTATAGGGAATCTCACCTAAATACCAGTCAAGCAGTATACAGCATCGATTGCGATTAGAAAGCCACACCAGTCAGCCTTAATTTGTTTACCAACGTCGATTCCTACAATCGAGCATAGACCTCGTTAGAAGCGTATCCCTGTCACCGTTCATTCAGGGGAACATTCTTTCAATCACGAATACTTGCGTCCGAGTTCGCGCGATAGGTAAAACCAGTTAGACAATCGAACTTTTCTTTTTCTCCCGACTTTCTCTGCTCCGCGCGCGTTTTGGTAACCGTGTTTGGAAGCGTGACGAATGCTCCTCTAGATCGGAATTTATCTAAACGCACCATTAGTCTCCACCGTGGTGTAAGTACCTCAATGGCTGTTCGCATAGAAAACGATCGATCAAGAAAATACGTCTAACTTTCCATCGAAATCGCAAACGTCTAGCTCATTGTTTAAATTCCTTTGAATCGCTTGGGTGAATTCACTTTACTTCCGAGGAATTCAATATTCGCTAAGAATTCTAATGATAATTTAGAGATCTTGGCAGGTACTGTTAATAGGAGAAAGAATTAATCAATGCAGTACATGGGAATCGCAACCCAATTGGCGATCAATCGCCGAAGAAAGCGGTTCGTTGGCCGATCGATCCACCTTGCGGCCACTGTGTCTCGGTTAATAAAAAGATCAGGATTAGAAGGGTGGGGTCAAGGGGGCGGCAGGTGACAAAGTCGGGTGTTTAGGCGTCTTTCCAGGCTAAAATTGGGACCTAAGCGGCCGATCAACCGGGGTGGGAGCCGACGAAACGCTCGAGAATACAAAAGGGGAGGAAGAAGGAGGGCCAGATAAGAAGAATGAAGAGGCGACTGGGTCTGTGGAAGGAATGCCGTCGGACGAGCGCCCGAGGGCAGCCTCGCGCAATTTCTCTCTCTTTCGGAACGCTTCTCTGTCCACCCTTTGCCCTCGCGGTAACAGAGAATCAGTCCTGGATAAAATGGTATTTGAAATGAGAGGTGTATTTATGAAAATAATCCACCAAATTGTGTTACGATAGTTGATGCATCGGTATGAATATGGTTCGTTGACAACATTTGCAGTTGAAAAATAACACGACCCTCTCAGCTGTGTATCCTCGATCCACTGTTCAAGCGTCCATACAACTGTTACACTTGCGATACAATGGTATCAAATTGTTTCAACTAAACCGTATTTCCCGTGCTACTTATATTTGTATTAAAACCAATCTTCAACATTACGTTAGATTACCCCCCCCCCCTTCAAAAAATTATTACTGCATTTGATACTTCTACCGAACAACCGCAGCGACTGCAACTTCGGTAACCCACCGTCACGTAAATGACGATGCCAATACTATACCATACGCACAGTACTATTCCCTTGCCCGGAGCACAGTCAGCGTCGCAGTGAATACTCGATCTCTCCATCCTCCTTGCCACCGCGGCAACATCTTCCCTTCAGCTGATTCCTCCCGGTCACCATCCCCCGGCCCTCCGGGCACGTACGAAGCAGCGCGATTGTAGTGGTCGCTGATACCTCCCGGGGCCTCACTTGTCACACATGCAGCCCCCTCTCCTCCCGCGGCTGACAGGCCCGCGCGACCCCCACCAGTCCCCGTTCGCGATCGCCTCGCCCCCCTCCCTCGTTGCAGGCCCGCGTTCGGGCCACCAGGTTGCATCGGCACGCCAGCGGCAATAGCCGTGGGCCGTGGGCCGACACAGGTGATGCACGGGCCCCCTTACATCTTCGATCCACTCTCGGGCCCCCTTCTTTCCCACCGAGCGTATCGCGCGTTCCCCCCGTTCCCTTTTACTCCCTTGTCCCGATCGACGGTGTGCTCTCCTCTGTTCGCCGTGTGTCGCGCTACAACCCCGCCGCCCTTCCCTTTCTTCCTTCTCCACGTTCTGTCACGGTGCGCAGAGGGAAGACGACGCGGCTGTGCACGCTCCACGTCGAACATCGTCGACCTGCACGCCGCGCTGTAACGCCTGTTATTGTCGGTCTTGTTACAGGTATGCCGGGGACCGACACGCAGCCGGGCCCCGTGACGGCTGCCCGTTGCGTGGTGCACGTGTTTCCCCGACCGTTCCGTGACCCCGGGTCGCGTCACCGCTCTGCCGATGGGCCCACTCGCGCGGGCGACCCGGCCTCCGCTGTTCTTGCTAACTTGTTTCACTTTTATGTGTCGCAGCGGACGCTGTGTTCTTTACGGCGGTGCTGTTGGCGGACGATGCTGCGGACGGGTCCTAGGAGGCTTGTAATGGAACGTTCGCGCGACTGGACGCCAACCACGGGTGTGGTTGAGACGTTGATAGCGGATCGGTTCGACGGGGACGACGAAAGCGGTCATTGGGGTGGCGGTATTGTTATGGATTTTGGACAGGTTGGGATGGCGATGAGATCGGCGGTCCATGTCGGTGTTATTTGCGGATTCGTTGCACGGGAAAAATGTACGGATTATTGGCGAACGTAATTAGTTCAATTTATGTAAATGATCGATGCGGTACATTTTGACTGCGGGGTAAATACCGCCGTTCGAGTATCTTGCATCTTGGAGCTGTCAGCGTTGTCCAATTAATTCTTACCCCACGGAGTCGGCGTACGTCATACGTTACAAACGAGCGTGTCGCGATAATATAATACGTTTGGAGCCCTCGGCCGGCGTCCACGCGAATAAAATATACGCACCGAAACGCGGACCAGAAGATCCCACAACAGGAGAATGTCTCACAATCGCCTGGATTGTTCCATTACGACACGGATAATTACATCTAGGCCCACTCTTTCATCCTTTTTCGCTGATTTTTAAAGGTGATCCGCCGATCGGGTCGGGGAAAGTAGACCGCGGAGAGATACGTTTCGAGAGAAAAAGAGAAACCCGGTTTAAATTCTTAATGATCCCCTTTTATCCCGTGCGCTGGAAATCTGGCCGAGTTATCGAGGAACTTGGTCCTCGCTGGCGCAGGAGGAAAGAGCGCAGGAAGGAAATTAATTGAAACCCTCTTGTGGGGTCCGCTATGAAATAAACATCTCTAACGAGAAATATGTTTCGCGGGGGGAACGCGGAAGGCTCGCGGTCGTACGGCAAACATTACCAAATGGGAATCGCCGCTCGCGAATAACTTCTCCATATACGCGCGCGCCTAGATGATCTCGTTAATTGATACCAAATTCGACGCGAAGCGACCGGATCGCGATACCGCGATCACGTTTCACACCTCCGGCTAGAAGGGGCGCCGGAAAAACAGTTACGCGCCTTTTCAATCCGCGATCTCGAAAGGAATCGGTTAGGCACGGTTATGTAAACCTCAAACGAGACATTTATTTCGATGCCGTGCTCGAAGTCGGTAAAATTGCGCGAGGTTGCGAGTGGCGCGAGGCATTGATCGTAATATTGCCGATGAGTTTTAATGATATTCGTTTGAATGTTTTTAATAATAGATATGTTGGGGCCGTGAATAATTGGGGCAAGATAACAATGGGCAGATGATACGAAAGTTAATATGAAAAATTCGTCGCTCTTCTTTCTCGAACTCATCAGTTTGACTATTCGCAAACATTGGGGTGGTTTCGTCGTTATATATTTCCTATTCACTATAATCCTCTTCGCTATCGCCATTATGTATAAATATAATGTTACACAGTTCGCCAACAAATTAATCCGCAAACGCACATGGAACGACCTAACGTTGAACGCGAATTCGTTCCATCGACGTTTTTACCTTGCGATCCTTGACACCTGTACGCTTCATGTATCGCGTTTCGTCGGGTTGCAAATGACTGACGGACGTGTCCCTCGCAATTGACGCGATTACGGGCTCAATCGTTGCCCGGCGGATTTCGTGGCACGTTCGACGCACTTATCGCAATCACGGCCCCCCGTGTCCCGTCGGTTATTTGCCTTCGGGAATTGCAACCCGATTCGCAAAATTGCCGCAAACGGACAACACCTGTCGTCACGTAGCAACGATCGAGTTTCGTTTCGTCGTATCAATGGATTAGCTATCCACCTGCAAGTACACGGGTTTTCGAATCGCTGGAACTGAGTATCGGTACGCGCGAGGAGGAAGTAATCATTCACCTGGGTATCCTGCTACGGTGGATTGTAATGGCTGGTGGATTTGAAGAAGTTTGCGCGCGGGCAATTACCGCGTTTAGATAAGGTGTTGGGCTTGGAAAAGTGAAATTGTTATTATTGAGAACGCTTGTCGCAGGTGAAAGGAAGCTTGACGATAAAAAGTGGTGAGCAATGACGAAATGATACGAAGTGATAAAGAAAAAATGTATGAGAACATGGTAAAAGGTGGAGAGTACGCGGTAACAAAATGTAGAGAAATTATAAACAGTTGATAAAAACAAAAAACATATCCCATTGTAGAAAATGGCATAAAACTGTAATAACTCTTGTCAATGAATGGTAAAGATGGGATAAAAATTACCTAATGTTATTCTATGTAGGTAGCCACCTGGCATATTCAAAGGGAATACTAATTGAAGTAATTATGTTAAACAATTAAATAATTAAAGATGAACAATAGGGTATTTATGATATTTGTCAACGTGTATTTGCGTATTTTTATTTTAATATTTGCAAATGTTAAACTAATATCGATACGCGTCGAAGAAATCGAATTATGTGGGACGTTTATTAGGTACTATTAGCATTAACTACGCTTCGGGTAGGTATATGTATGTCGCATAATGATACATTATCATTTGTTTAGCAAAGTATCCTTTTGAAGTCTTTCATAGTAATTATATACCACAACATAGTTCAAAGACCACACGCAATATACATCCATAGATACCAATATGATTTATGAGCAAATTATCGAAAATGAGACAGAAAAACAATCCGCATAAAAATATTTATATACGTCAATTATCCCGTTCAATATGCTAAATAGAATTGATATACACCAGATAACGCTTTCATAACTATAATTATAGTTCACTTAAGAACGGCCTACGAAGGACGGTGACATTTTCATTTTTCTTTGTCAACATTTGCAACGCGCTCTATCCGCAACGATTAACTGAACGGAACAGATCGCAGAATCTAATTCATTACCGGCTAAATAAAGTGGCTCATTTTCCTAAAACAAGAAACCGGTAAAAATGGCGAACCTCAGCAATCCCAATAATTACATTATATTTCTCTAGTATTATACCCGCACAGCCCACGTCTGATTCCCCTTCTCCGCTAAACATTCCTAAGCGGCGGGCGCTTACTCGCTTCTCGATAATCATAATCCACTTCTCGGTGAATGCGTAATTCCTTATTGGCTGTAATCCCGGGTAGTGCACGCCGGCCGACATTTTCAAACTCTTAATACCCAAACCTGTTTTCGCGGCCGCGTCGTCGTCGAAAACAACGCTGACCGTTTAATGACCGTTCGAGAAACCCGCACGATTTTCCATCATTTCGTTCGTCGAAATCGAAACGGTGCGACCAACGACCCCGTCCCCGCGGCGTCCCGGCAAAAAACCGCCGTCTTGCGTGATTCAGAAATCAGGACTACCTAATTGCCGTGACGGTGATACGCGTCGCAGAAGAAGATGCTCGGTCCGGCAAAGAACGCCGATCGGAACTGTTTCGAGCAAAAAGACTTGTTGCTTCCAGCGAGGGTCCGCGCGCCGCTCCGATTGTGTAAATCTGCTCATTTGGAATGCGGTTCATTATTCTCGAGGGGGCCCTAAGTAAGTAGCTTCTTCAACTGAGGGATTCTCGTGGCGGGCGAAATTTAATTGGTCTTCTTGCCGACTGGGCTCGCCGATACCCTCGAAATGCTTAAGGCTTGTACAGACTCGAGGATTGTTTACCGAAGACAGGAATTGCTGTCCCGTTGTTGCGCGGACAAATTTCTGCGCACCCGGTGTCCGTTTTCGATTTAATTTTGGTGGGACGGAAATTGTAACTGGGGCGCGGGTCATCGGTATTCGCAATAATGTATCGGGCGTTCTAATCAAAAATCTTGCGTTTCGAAAAACGTTCTTAGTACGCTTTCGTCGGTTCTGTTTGTCGCAAATTGGGACGCTCGCTGCCTCCACGAACGATTTCATTAAGTACACCGAAGGTGCAATTATCTTTCGAATGGAATTTCGAATTATAATGCGAACAGAATGATCTATAGATTGAGCAACCTGTTACTTCACAGTTACGCGAAACATAATGACTCATATGTCGACGGTATATATATATATTATACATAGGTTCGTTCGCGTATATTCAAACTTCAATGACTAATGACTTCATCCACTCTGTCAATTTGAGCAGCAAACGTTTCGTTTTGCCCCGCGCATCTTCACATTTAATAAGGACCGCTCGTACCTGCCCCGCACAATACACACAATTACACTTTTTCAAATTGAACGTCTTACTCTCGCCGCGAACAAATTTGTCGGTCACTGTAAATATTGATTTAAATGTTCCCGCAGGCTGTCCGCGGATAATAGACATTGTGTAAGCCGGGTACCGGATTTTATAATCCCGCCGCGGGTCTCCGATTGGAAAACAACAGGTGAACAGCGAGGCAGGTGAAACACGTCACTCCGGCCTCTCCTCGTATCCGCGCATTACGATTTTTTTGTAGTCGGTGCAGCTTATCCCGAGATTTTAATTGGTCGGTTCTTCTTGATCGCATTTACGCTGGCATCGAGGATCGAGCGCTTCCGGAATCCAACGACGGAACCCGTCGGCGAGCCCCGTTTAGATTCCCCGACGTTATTCGAACAGGATGTCTTCATTCGAGGTGACAGCGCAAAGTGTCGCGTGTGCAGCCTCGATCGTGACACTGCTGGCCGTGCACGGGCGTGGACACGCTGGATTAGACAGATAACACTGCAGGTGGATAACCTTGGACCGGAGCGCTGTCACGCGTGCATCTCATTGACATCGATAAACCGTCGCGTGTACTTCTTTTTTGTATTTGGTATCGGCCGCAAGCGGTTCCGATGTTTGGTAAAATCTGACGTGAAATATTTGATGTTACGCGGGTATTGGCGGAACGTCGGGATGATCGAGGGTAGTGCGATTTGATGGGAGGATTGGAGGTGCGAATCGATTTAGCGAAGGTCAGGGGTGAATAATTTTACGTTCAATTAAATACAGACGACTGTTATTGATAATGGGAGAGAAGGGTATACAGCGAATGCAATCAGCTTTCTCATATTTCCTTTATCAGTTTTGTTGATTTTTCGATCGATGCGGAATTAATGCAGGTGCTGGGTACTAGGTATGCGCATATATGTACTATCAATGTTAATTAATTTTTATGTCGACTTTGATCATAATTTCTGAATAATTATGAAAGCTTAGAAAAATAACTAAGCTGTTTCTTAGAATACCTACAGTTCGTACACTGATCTGCGAGTACAGTGAACCGTATAAACACTGTTGCAAAAGACATCGTAAGACAGAAGCCAAGAATGAGTATGGCGAGGAATCATTTTTCCATGGCCTTGAGCGATGAATTGATGCCGGACAAACTATGTATATGTATAGACGCAATTGCTACCCCACACTGCTGGAAGCAATTCCAGTGCTCCTCTTCTTTAATCGATTCTACGTCCTTGCAACGAGGTCCCTGGTGCCTTGTTTGACTATGGAAAACAAGAAGAAATAACGGGGGACTAGAACGAGAAATATGATCGAACACCGTGATAAACTCTCTTACAACGACTAAAGTCTACATTTATTTTTTATTTCAAAGATGAATTAATGGTACAAGGCGAAATTTCACCGTTTCAACTGCGCACAATACTTACTATAATACTTCAAAAAGGCCAGGGCACACTTATCATTAATATGGCGTCTGTCAATGCACATTTCGCATGCTAGATCGAATTACACGAACGACAAGTGTGCAAGAAACTGGCAATTTTTTTACCACGTTCTATAGTACAAGTGTTGCATGCGTATTGACGACTGAAAGTTCAGGATATGCATAACAAGGAACGCGAAGACGTTTGTTTAAACGAAAACTAATCGTTCAGCAATTGCAAACTTGATTGACGAATCCTTCGGCATCGAAATTTATCAAAACGTCACAAACTTCTATTATTAACTACAACGTAGACGCTAAACAGCTTGAAATATTAACAAAATATTCCGCAACGTAGTACGATACCAGTAAAAAATCAATTTACAACATTCGAGTCGCACCGTCGTGTCCCAACCCCCAAAACTTACATCGTAATTTCCAAGCAGCCGAAGATCCAACGTACATTTATTACACATTAAATACAATACAAATATATGTACACGTCGAAGCGTACGTGCACGCAGAATTTCATTAGCATCTCCTAATCAACACGCCAATTAGCAATCTACCGCGAATCACAGAAACCGAAACGTCCCGCTACAACCCCTTTTAATATAATACTATCGAGCGAAATTCCGAAAAGCTATCTTCTCCCTCGCGTCTCGTACCTCGTAGCAAGACGCACAATAATCGCGCATATCTCTTGCTGCAAAGAGGGCTAAAAGGTAGTCGCCACGAGCGATAGCCTCCCGTGGCGACAACGTTGTAGGCTGAGGCTATGATTGATATAAATTAGCGTTTATGATGCCACACAGGAGGAGACGAGCACGGCCGTTTCTGCCTCGGCGAGTGCATCGGCGAGTGCATCGGCGAGTGCATCGGCGAGTGCATCGATCCACCGCGGGATTCTGGATCTTCGTTCGATCGTATCCGACGCCGGCAGCTGGCCACCTCCGTTCGTGTTGCAATTTCGGCCTCTCAATTAACGATAATTGGCGGCTACCGTAGCGGTCGAATCGTCCGCATAAAATCGTTGCCGGCTCGATCGATGCGCGGGCCGGAATGATTAGTGGCTGCGAATTAAGCGTATAACTGAACTGATCTACAATATTGGTGCGTTCTGTGCGAAACGCGCGACCGGTTCGTCGGCTTGCCCGTTCGCCGTGGCTTTTTGTCGTTTCCACGCGCGGAACGCGACGGGAACGTAGACGCCGCTACATTGTGGCGATGCTGCGAGATTCGACGCGCTGACGATGCCGATGTTGATGATGATAGGGGCAATAATTGGGCAATATTATGATAATAGCGAGGATAGATGGGTCACGCCGCGAGGTTTTGGATGTAAAGAATGAAGAAAGGCTTGTATTATATTTCAGCAGGATTAGCTTCATTTTTTAAACAGAATGTCCTCGACAATTCATTCGACCTAGCGTTATTCTAATAATTAAGCTAGTAATATTAGCAATCGGCACGCGGGCTTGACAATTGATCCTCGACCTGGGGCACACCGAACCTCCGTGGAGCTCATCAAATAGAACGTCAATTTCTGGCAGATTCAAAATATTTTCCCTCGCCTCTGTCACTCTGCTCACCGACGGTAATCTTCTCCCGTCGTGCTGAAATCAACGACGCGCGAACTCACCCCTTCGGGAGGGTGAATACAACCGTACCCCCTGTGCGTCTCCAACAAACCTGATGCAATCTGTATCTCTGAAAATCGTCGCCACGAACCGTCCATAAACCAGGCAACAAAACACCCCTTACCATGCCCCGCGCCCGCGTAACGAGCGAACCGAGCCGAGCGCCGATTCCACGGGAACAAACGATCCCTCCGCCGAATGGAATAACGAAAGAACGAAGTTCGCCGTAGCAGGCCGCCGCGCCGCGATGCAGTCTATACGATGCAGCAATCTAGCCGCGTTGATTAGAGTCGTATGTAGAATCGAGAACCGGATTCCAAGAACCTGTTTCCATGTTCACGTAAGATCCCCGGAGTAATCGACTGACGGATCGGCGACCGTTCGAGTCAGCGACCCCGACCGACCGAGACGCCGCGTTCGCTCGATCCCTCCGCGAGACCAAGGAGCCACCTCCGTCGTCGACAACGTCGCGCCACGTCGTCGTCGTCGTCGTCCCGACGATCCGTCGTCTCCTCTTCCTCCTTTGTCCGGCGCATTCCTGCGGGACCCCGTTTCTTCCTACACGATCGCGTCCTCTGGCCGGCTCTCATTGCTCGATTCGCGTCCCACTCGAGGAACGACAGGTCGCCGAAGGTTTTACGGGTTCCGCGTATAGAAGAGCAACCGGTGCTTTATGTGGCGCGATCGTTCTGCTCGGTGAATTACTGGTGAAGCGTGGGTGGATAAGTTTAGGGGTTGCTGAAGCTCGCAGGGGTTTGATGGGACAAGGATAAGGGGATTAATGAATCGTCGGTGGGAGGTAATGGGGTTAAAGCTGTTGTTTGGTTTTTGTGGTCTGAGAGTTGGCGGATTGTGGCGGCAAGGGGAGGATAATGCGGATGGGCGTTTGGGGTAAGGGGTTTTAGGGTAGTTAGTGATCGTGGGTATTGTAGTTCGGTTTGGCGGGTCTCCGATGAACTTCGACTTCGTTTCGATATATTTGAAGTTGGAGACGATTTTCCACGGTCGAGCTCTGTCGCGATTAAAATTTTAATCGAAAGTACGCGCATGTGCACGTATTATTAACAGCACCCCTTGTACCGCGCATCGCGCGTGCTCTCAATGTTACGAAATTCGTCGACGCTGCAAAACTAAAGTTATAAAAAAAAAGCACATAAACAAGCAAAGTTACGCGATTCGTAAAGAAAGGCTACTTCAAATTTGCAATACAAGCGGGATGCACGCGGCTACGATTGTGCAAAATCATTTACAACAGAGGAACGAAAAAGAAATTCTCCACGTCCAATAAAGTATTTTCAAAATGACCACGGCAACCAGCCCGTCGAACCATTTCCCATTACACCGTTGCATATTTCCGTCCGTCTCGTTGCACGGCCGTACGACTTCCAAACAAGCGGTCCCCCCGAACAGGTCGCCGCCAACTAATAGATTTTCATTATTTTAAGCCGACTCCGCAATTACCGCCAGGCCCGGCCAAGTATACGCACGCGCGCACACACATGCACCGGTTACGTGCAAACATGCGACGGCGAGCTGCAGGCCGCTTTTCAAAAGGCGACACTGGCCTCCTCGCGAGCGGCCTCCTCTATTAATAGTCCTTCGTTAAACGTATAATGCCTGAATTAACGACCATTTCTGTCGCGAGTCCTGCCTTTATCATCTGCGATTTATGAAACGCCTCTCGTAGCTGCTTCAACAGGTTAGCTATCAGCCTATCGCCAGTGATTATAGTGTCTTTGGTCGGGTCCGTTTTCTTTTTGCTGCTTTTTTCTCTCCCCCCCCCTCCCCTTTTT
The DNA here is from genome assembly GCA_948146005.1 of Nomada fucata. Lineage (NCBI taxonomy): Eukaryota > Metazoa > Arthropoda > Insecta > Hymenoptera > Apidae > Nomada > Nomada fucata. Next base: position 5,229,636 of record OX411275.1, on the reverse strand, counting down.
TATTTCTTTTTTTTGTTGTTGCGCGAAGGCGAGCCGTTTCGCGTGTTCCAGGTGTGAATTAGTGGCGGTCACATTGGTGCTTATTATGCGTTCGCTCGGTGATGCATTAGCAGGAAATGGGTTAATTGGATCTTTTGATGTTTGTCGTATTATGTTTGCATTCGAGCCATCCTTTCAACTTTAACGCTTTGCAAATACGGCAGTGTAATATATTTTCTTGCCGGTCTTTCTATTTAGCGTTTACAATTCGAAGAGCGTGGGCGCAGCTCACAATGGGATCTGCACGGAGATCTGAATTTGCAATTGTATTATAAAGTTTCATAGGTTCGTAATATGCCGGCCAGACGTAATTAATAATTGTGCAGTCAATTATATGGTGTCAAATATTATTCGACAATTAAACTAGCCCTGTCGTTGTTATTATTATTATCACTTCGCTGTCCGAGCAATGTATTTGTGAACGAGACCGACGTTCCCAATGGGAACACCAGCAATCCTCGTTATTATAAATCATTAGCGGACCATAAAAGTATTTCCGTCAGATCTCCGTGCAGCGTTCTACTTAACGAGCCTGCCGCGAGAACAGCAACATTTACAAACAGGCTAAACAGAACCAAATTCCTCAACGGCCGCGCTTTACTCCTATCGACGCCACCAGAATCCACAATCCTATCGCGACGACATCGCCAGATCGAACGCGTCGACACGATCATTCACCGCGTATATAACAACCAATACATATCAACCACCGCTCGGGCCACTATCGTGCACGGGATGATCAAGGCGATTATCTCCTCATAGGATCGGCTTCTGGATCGACGTTCCTATGAGAACCAGCGAGTACCGCGTCTCCCTCTATCTGGTTTTGGAAAAAACGCGTTCCGGCTGCTAAGCTCTGGAATCCTATTAATAGAGCCACTTCAGAGGCGTTTATTTACACGGCAGTATTCACGCCTAGGTCCACGACGACGACAACGAGGACGCCTATTAGCAATGGGCCGGCTAATATTATCTGGACTAAGCCGCTTATCTGCTTCGAGGGTGTTAATTAATTTTTTTCTTTTCGAACCTCTCGTCGTGCAACCGCGTAAACATGTCGAGCCGATCTGTCGCGGTGCGTGCCGATTTCCTGGCTGGGAAGACGGGCCGGAATACTAATGCACTGGCGCAGATAAAGCGGCGCGCTAGTAAATCGGAGCGATTTTTATCGGGAAACGGGAAAAGAACGGAATTCCTGGCGGACTATTTGTCTGGCCGGGGCTTGATAACGCGAGCCACGCCGTTAGATCGGTGTCTTTCGCGGATCTACTTCGCCGGTTCGTGGCTGGCCTCTTGGGAGCGGGTTTTAACGGTACGCGTCGAATTGGTATCACGGGAAGAGACACGGTGAGCTAGTTTGTAAATTGGACAGGCCGCGGCAGCGTCGAAAATGTGTTGCTGCGAAGTAGTACACAGCGCGTTCGCGGAACCGGTAGGCAATTTTGTTCCGTCGAATGGAATAATTGAACGATGCCCGAAATCGTTTCGATTGAACACTGTTAGACACGCGACGATTTCGTTATTTACTCGAGGATTCACGTTCGGATTAAGCTTGAAAGAGAAGGTGAGAGATAAGGTCCACCCGTTCAGCTCCATACTCCGCGGAAAGCGTCGCGAATGTTGGAAAAAATGTCGGAAGACGATCCAAGTGCTATTCCGTAGCGTCCCCATTTCCAAGTGCGTCTCGCGCATCGATTTCGAGGAAACCTCGAAACAAATCCTCCCAAACGGTTCCGTTCGCAAATGTCCTGCCTTACGGAAACGATTCTCATTGAGCCGGCTGTACAATCGGACGCGCGCATCACAACATCCTCAATGCCCACCTACCCATCCGATTTCCCCGACAAGATCGCGATTCTCGTATTGAAATACCTATTCAGTATCCGTAATAAGACCACTATTTACCAGCCACAATACATTCCCCGCGTTCAATTAAAGACTACCCCCGGTGTCGCGACCGCCACCGCAGGTATCGCTCGACGCGCAACCTAGCGGCAAGCGGGACAATAATCGGCTTTTATCGCGTGCCGTGAGCCATTGAACGCCTCCATCCATCGTCGAGATCGCATTATAACGGTGTTCCGTCGTTTCGACGTTCATTCAATAAGCCACGGCTCGTTGTCTCTCCGTTTTCCCCTCCTCGACCAAGGAGTCGAGCGTTAAGCTCCTTCCCCGCAAGGAGGCGACGGAGAGGCGAGGCTCGGGGGAACGGAAGAAAGAGGATGAACAGACCTGTAGGAAGGTAAAAAGGAGGCCTTCCACCGAGGCTGGCCTCTTCTCTCCAGCTTCCGACGGACCTCAGTCTCCGGTACTTATCTTCCCCTCGCAATCGGTGCAATATATTCAGGGTGCAAAGCGTCGTTGTCGTTCCCTGAATGGACGTTTTCACTTAAAGTCGCGTTCACTCCGGCCCGGACAAAGGGATCATTACCCGAGCGGGACCGAAGAAAGCCAGCACGCCGTGGCGGACACTTAAATACGCGGAATTCACGCCCCGATCACGTGAATACGGAAACGCCGCGTTGACAAAGCGCACCCCGTCGACCCGCGTCGCAAATTCCCAATTAAGGTAGCCCAGTTCCAAAATTCTTCTACGCGTCCAGCGACGCCGCGTCCGTCCGGTCGTGGCCGTTGCTTTTTTCTTTTTTCTCGCGTAGAAATGCACGTAACGGAGCGTTCACGTTCGCCGGACTCGAGGAAAGAAAAGCTCGCCGCTTTGTCATTACGCCGCCCTAATTAAGACGCGTGCTTCGACCTCCTTACAGCGCTAGCCTTCTTCTTCTTTCACTTCATTCCGTTACGTCGCTTCACCTCTTTTCCGCTTGGATAATAATAGGAATGGAGGGTTCGAGGCGGAAGACGGTGGTTGGCAGTTTGAGAGATTTTCTGGGGTTTAATCGTGGAGTTAATTGATCGGGTAGATCGAATTTTTTGAGCCATGTATGGATTTAGTGGTATTATTATATGGGGTTGAATGATCTTTGTTCGAATGGAAATTTGTGATATAGTCATGTGTTGCGAGAGGGTGAACTGGAATCGTGTTCCGTTTATGACTGTACAAAACTATTTATTCTAGCAGGAGGACAGAGATGAGGAATTTGTTGTTCGTGTGTTAAGACGTCGTGTGTCGACGAATGCCATTTGTCGTTGCGATCCTAATGTTACAACGGTTTCGCGAAGCTACGCACCTAATTAATAAGAATGTAAAATATTAAACTGTGACGTTAAATAAGTGCAATATATCGGTTCAATAGAAGCAAGTCGTTGCTTCTAGTAACCATTCTCTTTTCCTTTGCCTCGGATATGACGGGGAATACTGGATGAAAAATATGCGTTAGAGCATAAAATAGAAGTAAAATAATTTAAATTCCACTCTCACGCGCTACCTTTTACTTTCAATAAATCTTGGTGCAATGGAATTACACAGTTAAGTAAAACAGAATATATACTAACGATATTTACCGAGGGAACTTTTCATAGGTCCATTAACTGCGTTTCAAACGTTCTTCTGTGTTACGTACGATGCAATCAATCAGCAAAAATGATAGACTGTGTTCAACACGATAATACTTTTCTGGAAGAAACGGGAAGACGGTAATTTATAATAGTGCTGCAGTACTTGGAAAAAATGATATTCACGTAACTATGAGAACCGCGATAATGAAGAACTTCTGAAAACTACACAGGAATGCACGTCACACAGAAACCTGATAATCTTGCAAGAACAAATCAATACAACCCAATAAACATTTTTTCTATTTAGAAATTTGTCCTCTTCATTTTCATGTGTTGTATGAATAAATGGAATACGTTTGTTCTCACTGAAACGTCAAAGAAATTATTCACTTGAACAGGATCCCTTTCAAACAGCGGACGACAGGTGTCTTCGGGTATACAAAGCCTACCTGGCGAACAAACATCGAGCGTTAAAGTAAAGACGACGCGTACAAATTCGAGCCAGTGCATTGCCTTGGATGTCAAACCTTTTATTACTTAGTACTCATTACACGTCGTAATGCTGTCCTCGAGCGGGGCTCGTTCGAATCTCGCCAGTTACAATTTATCTTCCCAGTTGCGACAGAATGTCGTGGATAGCTGCTACCCGTTCTTCTTTCGATAAGTGCAAGCTGATCTTACGATCAATTGATATTACGAGAAATATTTCAGGCAGGGATGTGTTGCAACAACGTTCACCTCGCAAATGTTGTGAAATCGAATTCCTGCGTGCACGACGAACATCGAAGAGGAAACGTGAAACGGTATAAAAATTAATATCTTATTTACGGTTTTCGTTGAGACGCTGAAAGTATAGTTTTCAGAACGAAGTTTATTCGTTTGCGATTTCTTACATTTTTTTATATTTTTTTTATAAAATTGCATCCACTATCGATTAACATAACAATATTACTGAACCAACTTTTTGCTTCATTGAATCGAAGTTTAGTTTCTGAAATATTCATGACATGTTCTTCTCGTGTCAAATATTTCGCGACGTGAAACAAAGAGAAAACTCGTCTACCCTGCTCCGTTACATCGCCGGACGTATCGAAAAAAAGTTGAAAAGGATTAAACTGGAATCTTAACTGTGCAGACGGACGAAAAATGCACGTGCATTAAACAAAAGAAAACACTAGTCCGCAGCAGCTGCACGTCGCTACCTGTTCTTCGAGTACAGAAAAATCAGCTATGCGTTGAATTAATAAATCGAACGGCAACATAATTAATATTATACGCGCGCGATTATGTGTCACGGGTTATTAGCTCTAGTACCAGCCGGATTACTTTACCAAGGAGCAAATAGAATTGCCGATGGACGCAAGAGCGACAGATCAAAAAAGCTTAGAAGCTTAAACGTTTCAAAGTATACGACTCTTCATAACAATCAACAATTTCCGACGCCAATTAATGAACTCTCCCAAGTTGAAAAATATATACACGAAACGGATAACTCTGCCCTCCAGAGAAATAAAAATTGTCACCAATGTATTCGGCTTTGCTGGAAAATGATATTAAAAGCATTCAAAGTTCATACACCTGGCTAGAGAAATAATAAACCAAAGGTATTGACCACGTTGTTCCGTTAATTTTATTCACCCCACATTTTATTCCCTTCGGCATTAAGTATTCTAGTGCTGACACGTCGATGAAAGTTCTCGTCGCCCAAAAATCAAGCCCACCTCAATGAACACAATAACTTCGACTGGCGCGTTGCTAATTCACCGGCCACGGCAATTCGACGTCCGTCCAGTTTCTTGTGAAAACCGCGAACGTTCTCTCGTCAAGTCGCGACGCGGTGGATGAACGAGTTGATAGGTCAGCGGTTGATGAAGAGGCGCGTCGCAGCGTACACGCAGGGCATCGCCTTGGAATCGATGCGTGTATTCAATTTGCTGTCAGTGGCCATCCATTAACATTTATCCGCGCGTTCCCTGATTACCAGGGACGTGGAAATAAATGGCAATTTCGCCGGGGGTATTAATTTTCCTCCCGCATGCAGACCGATTTCGCGGATTGATACGTAGAGGGATACGAGCGCGCGAGCGATGTTATATTTCCTCGATCGCTGAACCGGCGAGGCTGATCCACGAACTCGCGAAACTGGCCCCGTAGATAACTCCCCGTTCTTCCCACGGGCAATGACGAGTCGTCGTTGCAATCTGGACGACAGGGATACGCCTTGGCGTTTAGGTACACGTGTGTCTGCCTCGAAAGGTGCGGCTGGAAATCGGAGGCGTGTTCGGTTCTGCAAACGACACGTGATTTCGCGACGCTTTGCGGCTGAGCTTCGGAAAATGTACATAGAAACTTTTCCGACGAAAGAAACAGGAGGAACGTATTATATACCCTGCTTTCTACAGTCGTAACTAAGCGCAACTCTGTCTCCGCGATACAAATATCATTTCAAAACGGTCCGTGCAAATACGAATTTTATACGCCGACAATTCGCACAGTTTTCTATTAAATAACGCACACGTCACACTATTCGCAAGATGCAACAATTGTGCGATTAAAACGGGACAATAGTATCACGCAGAATAAAGAACTCGCACAATTCCGCCGTGTCTACTCTCATCGCTAGAACGCCCCCCCCCCCCAAAAGAAAGAGGTGAAAAAAAACGAGGCAACCTTCATTTACTCTAATTACAACAAAAACTACATCTCCCGGAGTAGCGCATGCAATCCACTACATTTAAGTAGAAACAAAAACTGCAGATCCTTTTCAAAGAGGCTGAAACACGGAAGCCTGGAACAATCCCAACCCAGCATGTTACGTCCGAAGAAGAGAGAAAGGAGCATCACGGATAACTCGGACAAGGGGCTCGCATGCGAGTGGTGCATGCATCTCTGCGAGATCCACCGGTGGTTTATCGAGGTTCCACGTAGAGCATTGTGGTCGCTGCATAATATTAACATTAGCGGTGATTAGTGGGCTGCCGACCACCCGATGCCGACCAATACCTCTAAACGCTACTCTCTCCTCTACACGCGACCTTCCCTCCATTAACGAGCTTCCCAGGCCGAGGTCGGCTCCGATTTTAGGTCCTCGCCTTTTCTACTTTGCTTCTGCACGGGATTACTGTAGACGAGCCGATCGTACCAACGTGAATAATGCCGGGGATAACGCGTAAACCGTTGTCGAAGGAGTCCATGTAACGTTCTTTCAAAGGTCTTTGTGGAAAAAGTGTTTCGTCGAGTGACACTTAATCTAACCGCGAGCCCCGAAACCACCGAGGTACGAAACGTTGCGCGCGTTTAAAATATATCGAAAGGTGAAATGAAATGGGACGCGCGTAATGGCATCTTGGCGTGCACTTCGAAGATCTCGACGTTTTTTAGTTAGTCGTGCCCGATTTTGTTTGATACGAGAAAGAATGTTGACAGTTATTCGAGCTCTCCTGTGTACAGATCGACGGTGTTTATTTAAACTGTTTACGCAAGCTGCGTTTACTAATTGAGGTCGGCTGTCGCTTTTGCAATTAATGCACCGAATAGCCGCGTGCATTCACCGAAATTAAAGAAATTCGACTAGAAATTTGCGATGCGGTGGGTACGATTTTTAATAGATGCGAGTTCTGCATCTAGAAGAACCGAACCGATAAAACATAACTTCGTAACGGTAAAGTAATATCAATAATATATTGAATGGCAAACATCTCTGTCACAGCAACGAATGAAAACGAGTCCGCTGTTACTTCGTATTTTCTTAATCAATTTTTAATAAAGCGCGTCCCATATCTGTGCAAAGTTTCCCCTTATTTCGACATGCAGAATATTACGGATTAAAGTTGAACGCACCGTGCCCCGTGCGCCACGATATTATCCCGAACTTTCGCCTTTATTTCATTTATTCCCGCCTGGAATCAATGGGAGAAAGAAGCATAGCGGCGATTAATCGACGATGCCCTATCGCTGGTCGATCATCACCGAGAAGGAAGATTAATATTGGCCGCTGTAAAAATGCCAAAAGGTATTAGCCAGTGTCGTGTCCGCGGATAAGACTCCACGTTTCTTAGGCTAATTACAATATTGACAGATACGCGAGAGATTTACGAGCGCCTTTTAACGCGTCGCGCCGGACAGCTGGTGAAGCAGGTTGCCGTTTATTTATGCTCGATTTCAGCGTCGATCGTCCGATAGGGTGGAATTTATACGCTTTCAGTATAAACGCGTTTAATGGTCTTCGCTAGTTAGTCCTGGCGACATATAAGCACACTCTACGTCGCCGGCGAGTCTATCGTAATTAATTAATTGACTCGTAATTGTCGCCGATAGCCGACGACCGCCTCCAGCTTAGCTTGACCCGGTGCGGCGCAAGGAACTCGCGTCGATTTTCTTGGGAAATATTTCTGATAATGCGCTCGTGTAGCTCACTGCGATAATCCAGTGGAAATTCTGATTAACTCGATCTAGATGTAAGAAGAAGTTCAAGGCGTGTGAATGTCTCGAGTGTAAATCTGTTCGTTTACCGTAGTTTGTCTGATTATTCGCTGAAATAATACTGCAGGAATGGCGTAGATGCATGAGAATGGTTGCAATAATTTATGCATGGTCGTGTTTTCGTAAGACGAAAAAGGGGAAGGATATTTATATGAATTGGAGAACGTTGGACGCTCGATTTGCACGATTTTCTATAATTTTGTATGTAAAGAGGAGTTCACGGTGGGTCTCAATTTGAAATATCAGCGACTTCGTATAAATCTTTTATCCTGACGTCAAATATTTCTTGGCACAGGTGTACCGCATATAGGCAGTTTTACTAACGAGTTTAACGCAGTGGACGAGTCACGCGAGCGGAACAAGTTGTATCTCTTTCTTAGCCGCGGATAAGAAAAAAAAGGATAGCAGCGGAAACAGTTGAATGATTTAAAGGAATATATCTCTCTGCCTTCCTACTTTCTGCATAAATTAAACCCTTTCAACGTTTCGATAAAAGAAGTAATATAAAGTTCTAGGCCCGTGAACGAAGGTAATTTTCATAAAATATGAAGGCGCGATAGCAGTTGTAGACGAAGAAGATACGAACAGAAAAATTGCGGTGCCCTATTTTTACTCTTTTTTTTCGTGAGGCGAAACATGTTCAAAACCTACTGATAATTCCATAAAAATAAAATTGAATGAAAACACCTCGAGGAAAATAATACCTAACACCACAAAATTCTTCCTATCCTGATCAACCTGCGATCATTGGCGAAAATCAGAGATAAAAAGCAACTCTTATTTTACAAATTTTTTTTGGTAAATATAATTGAGAAAGAGTTGAATTTTATTCTAATGGAAGGGACTTATCGTTCAAACTTCAAGAAATTGTAGAAAAAACGATGCAACTAGAAAATGTTTATTTTTAATCTTTCTGATTAAGTATAACGACTATAAATGACTGTAACTCTGTTGATTATAATCGATGCCCGGAGTTTCGTTTTGGTTACATCAGATCGAAAATTTCAGCATCGCGTATTTATTACTTTCTGAGGCATTTATAAAAAGACTTTCGGTCCTATACATTGAAAGGTGTGTAGCCACACATTACTAACACAACCGTCTTCGGTGTGGTGGCGTCAGCGTCGACTGTCGAGAGAAATATTGTTTGTAAACATCGATTACGAGTCTGGACGATACGCAGTCCTGTTGTGCGATCTCTATCTACCCGATTTACAATGCTGTCAGAAACATGTTTTAATCATTAATGTACATTATAAGGTGAAGCTCAAATGAAACACAGTCGTCGTCGACGTGTATTTCGCGATCTGTCTTTTCCTTCTGCTACCAGACGTTTGCAGACGCAGTCGGAGAGCAGGGCGGCCAACGCAGGAATGTATCAAAAATCAGAACATAGGGACAGTGTCGTGCATCATTAGTATGCACTGCCTAGACACGATTGATCGCTCTGCCTTGATTGGTACATTGTTGGTTGGGCGGACCAATGAGCGAACCGGACTTTGAACGTACTGTTTAAAATTGAGGAAGGAGAACGTCGTCGAAGAAGCAGTAGAGTGTGACAAGTGACGTTGATCGGCGTTCGTTTAACGAGACAACGAATGTATTGACTTTAATGGCTATTTATCGCAATATGGTCATTCGCAAATACGTCGGGTTGCGAGTCGATATCGTCGCGACGGTTTTCTTGTATTCGCGAGCTTGAACGGTACACGCAAAACAGTATACGTCCGAAAGTAGCACGCGCTATCCGTTTCCCAGAAAGTACAAGCCGGCCGCCATGATGCGCGATGTACGTAGTAGCCCTTTGTCTTTCTGTGCGTGAGTGTCGTTTCATATTCGCCGCTGACTTTTTCAATCGTATCGCGAGTGACTGTCGGTCTTTATTGTGAAAAGTGCCACGGATACGCCACGAATGGATACCGAGCAATGGATACGTAATAATGGATACCGAGCAATGGATACGTAACAATGGATATTGTGCGACGCAAAAGCTGTGCACATGGATTACAATCGAACCACCATATTGATGAGGCGCCTTGGTCGTCAACGTCAGCGAACGGTGAGTCGTAATATATACGTATGAACTAGATTTTTTCATTTCGTTCGCGCATCCAGCGTTGAAATGTTTTTAGAATATTATCGCACACACAAGGGAATGTCGTCGGATAGTACATGATCGACACGGCGAAATAATTAACTGACACGCGAAATCAGTAATATTGGCCATCAACGCGTTTCTTTTTATCGCGATTTTCGTATCATTAATACGAATATTTACGTAGTAAAATTTTCGAACTATTTATATATTTCGCAATTTATTTTTCGCAAACGGGATTGTTCGATTAAAAAACGCACGGTCCCGTTAAAAAATACATTCCACGCGTTCTCGTTTAATTTTTCATTCGGTCTGCGTACTCTCGCCTCTCATTACAATGTACAATCATTTCCGGGAACCCTGTGATGTGCACGCGTACCGAACTGAGCATCAACGGAATATACGCGCATTGACGATTACATCCACCAACAGGTACACTAATCACGGAGCACGCTGTCTCTTAAGATTATTAAAATCGTCAAAGTTTCAAAGACGTCAAAGGGTTAATCACTCTACAAGATATTTACGGCTGGGTACATGGCTCTTCCTTCGTTCGTATTAACCGTGGAAAGAGCCTTTCTCTTCGTGTGCCATTGTCAGGGCTGGCAGATAGATTGCTCAACCGATAATTGATTTCTTGCGTCGCGTCGTGTCGAGTAATTATGCAGCTTTCCGGAAAAAATAAATAATACGCGATTTATATATCCAAACATTTCTCTAACGAATTCTTCGAGACGTTGAGCGTGATTTCAATTTTCGCGAGACAGATTATTTTGTCCCTTTAAAAGAAAATCTCGATATTCTCAGTCATCAGCAAATTTTGTTGCTAACGCTTCTTATTGTACGTCACTTATTGTTAGATCATTGGACAGTACCGGCTATTGGTACAAGGGAAACATATTTATATTGGTTGCCTATGACTATAAATTTGAATTAAATTATTTAGATAATAGAACTTTTACATTAAATTAGTTTGCATTAAAAATTAGATATAGCATTAATTCTTGTACTATAATTTGCGAACAGGAACTGCTGTTTAACGAGTAAAGTATTGCTTCCTAAAGCGAGCTAGACATTTTGCGCCCAGGTTTGCTTCTTACCAGCCGTAGCATGCCAATTTTTTTTTTATACGAGGACTTCCACATAATAAATACCTCGTGCAATTGTCAACCTTATTGTAATTGCGCAGAGCTTTTTTCGATAAACTACGCTCGCACGCGAGGAAAGGTTTGCGCAAAGAAAATTGACGATTGCAGGCGGTAATGATAATAATTGCAAGTTCTTGTATTTTGGTGTGAATGAAAAAAAATTGACACGCTATAAAGCATACTTGACCACAATACATATGTACAGTTCGCTTGCAAACATGCACTATGCTCATGATAATTTTTGATTGCATCCCTATTGGCAACTACTTTATAGTATGGAACTGAATGTACTGTCCATTAGAATGACAAAAATTTAGAACTGCAGATTATTTTATTAAAACATATGTAAATTAGTAACAATCATAGACAACCAATATCTGTATCAGTAAATTTAATGAGGTCCTCGGCGAGAGCTCATCGGGTCCTTCGATTAAAAATAAAAGGAAATTGGCAGGGGCCTTTTCCGCCCAATGCCTGTACTTATTCACGCGATAGAGTCATACTCCATTTTTAATTAATACAAATCTGCATGACCACAACCTCCCGAATTTCTTTTCTTTGTAATAGAACCAATCGTTTTACTGTTTGAAATGTTGTCGTTTTCAAAGAAAATCTCGATATTCGCACTAATCAGATCGCTTCCTTTCTAATGTTTCTTATTATACGAACCATATTCCATTAGTTGACACGGCGGGTACGTATATTTTCCATCGCATTGGTCATTCGCCTTGCTGCACGCAGTCATCGTCCAGGTTATCGCGTGTACTATTGAAATCGCATGTACAACGATCGAATGATATTTCGCAGCTGTTATCTGTTTTTCATTCAGAAAGCCAAAGTATCTTATAAAGCGTGTATACGCAGGGTGTCAAGTTCCACGTTTGAAAAAAAAAAAAAAAAATTAAGGCCCCAAAAATAGCTATGAGTAGAATGGCGCGTGACGCCTTACCCAATGAAGCGCACTGGAAACGGAATCGCCGAAGTAGAGAAAGGTTCTGTTAAATATTTGAATGGTCGTCGAACGTATTGAAAACTGGTGCTCAGACTCGGTACGCTACCAATCAGCGATATTATGAACTTTTATATGCATACATTGTCTTTTATCACATATATATTTCATGCATTAATTGTCTTTTATCACGTGTACATTTCATGCATTAATTGTCTTTTGTCACATATAGTGGGTCACATAACTCCCGGTACACCTTGCTCTAACTAATTTATTACACTACAATTAAAAATATAACACGTATGAATAAATGTATTTTTAAGCATATTCGAAAGTAACATATAAAGTGTTATTATAATAAAAAATAAAGGATCTCTGATGCTTACTAGACTCAGAAATGAAATATAAATGACAACTGAACAAAAGTTATGCCAAAAAAGTCTCCGTACATATCATGAAATTAATTTAAATTAATTTAAATTGCAAGTAAATTGCCACCACCATGCTTCATAGTTGGGCAGAGATGTTTAGTTTCCATTTGAGTGTTGGGTTTCCCCCATACTGTAACTCGCCCGTCCGAACTAAGTATGTTAAATTTGCTCTCAGCACTAAATAATATTGAATCCAGAAGCTTCTTGGTTTATCCACACGAGCTCTTGCGAACTCCATTCGTTTCTTCTTATTCACTTTACTAATAATGGGCTTTTTCCTCGCTACACGGCCGTTGTATGCTGCATTTCTAATGGCAATACGGACTATTTCAGGCACAACTTTAACACCATAATCAGGTTCGATCATATTAGCCAATTTTGAAGCACTTGCTTTTGGCTCGATCCCGATCGTTCTTAAAATTGTACGTCTAAGAAGAGCTTCAAATTTCTGTGGCCGACCACTACGTTTTCGATCTTCACGGGGCTTTATCTCCTTGTATCTATTGTTAATATATTGGGTCATTGAGTGCGATTTTTTTAGTATATCAACAATTTCTCGATGGAAAATTTTTCTTTCCTTCTTCTTTTAACTTTATGAGTTCACGTATAGGGATAGGAATTTCCATTTTCACTACTAATATTAGGTAAAATTATTCTTAGATCCACTTCCTTTGCCTATGAAAGCGATAATGACATAGTATTGCCAATTGCAAGAGTATCTGATGCGTTGTTCCATTGCTTTTATTCATTGTTACGTGAGTTTATAAATGTGTACGGAAACTTTTTTGACCTCTATTCTATTCTGTTCATGTTGGACGTACATTTACGAGTTAACTATCAATAAAATCGTAAGAATATTTTGCACAATTTATAAGTAAACATAGACTAATAGAAATAATATAAACGAAGTACCATTGCTATCTACCGTCACAAAATAATGCTGCTTCACAATTAGTAAACCGCACTGCACGGAGACTTATTTGACCCACCGTATATATATTTCATGCAATGTTTCATATATGTACATGTATTATCATACGGACCGTATGAAAAGGTAAGTGACGATCAGGCACTATAATTTTTTTTATATGATTGAATCGTAGGATACAATTGACCGACTAAACAAAATCATCGTATTGTTAATTCCTCAATTTTGCTTACAACATTTATGATGCCTGGCGAAAATTGTTAATCAATTTGAACGCAATAATTGATCGAAAACCTCGTAATTCCGTAAAAGTACCATTAAATTAAAAACAATCGATCCCTGCTTCCCGAAAGCCACAATCACCCCGCAAAATACGCACCACCCTGTTCACCTCGCGATCGTTTGCAGAGTCCGCTGACTGTACGTAGCAAGGGACGATCACGTTCGCCGGTTTTAGCGTGCAGTGCGGCATGTTTATGTGCGTAGCCTGTCCGCTTGGCCCCGTGGCGGCCAACTAAATCACACCCCGCGGATCTTATATTAAAACAAATAATTAATTCAGATGCCGGCGCATCGGGTGGTCCTGCGGTCTCGCGGTCGTGCCGTGTCGTCACGGAACCCAGGCAAACGGCAAGACGCTTTTGTTTGTCCGCGTAACCGGTCGAACAGTGGGGATGGCAGAGCGGAGTCACGCTACTGCTTTAACACTACTATCCTCAGCGGGGGTTGACGAACCCCTCGCGGTACCGTAGAGTGGATTTTCAGTGCATATTGAAGCCACTCCTGGGTCGGTGTAAAGAACGTAGTGGTTTCAGGACTATTACCGATGTACGTACATGGTAACATTGCTGGGAAGGACAGTGTACAATAATTGAGCACAATAATTGAGTAAATATTAAAAAAGGTTTTACATAGATGATATTGGAGTAATTTCATTTATGCAGACTTATGTTTTGTGTTAGGGGGAAGGTATACAATAGTTTTGTATAGACAGTGGTTAATTAGTTGTGTTTGTAGGTTCGAGTATCTTGTATGTATTTCTGTTTTGGATTGTATAATTTTCGGTGACAATTCACGTTCTCCTCGTGCTGCGGAAAATCGTCATACTCAGTTGGACAGTTTGAAAAAGATAAGGTGATGATAGTAAGTGTTTTTGCAAATTTTGTAATGGGAAATCGCGTGTTTGGCGTACCTTAATTTAGAATCCACCGTGGTGTGCATCTACATTGGATGCCCGCCAGGGAAACGAACTAATGCAGAAAATGAGTCATTTTTATGATAAAGCGTTGCAAAATAGCATTTAAAAATACGAAGCGTATATTTTCATTCCAACGGAGTGAATTCTAGAAAAATTATACCTCACGTCCTTAGTTTGTGCTCTACGTTTGCACAATGTTTCAGAACTTTCGTGTAATTAAATCGTGGCGCATAAATCATGCCATTTTGTAGGAAAAGCAGCTTCGCGAATAAGCAGTTATACTTTTCTGTAAAATATATATTTATAATTAACAGTTCTTTGTGCCAGTTACTTCCGAATAATTAAATACTATAGGAATTTCGTTGAATAACAAAGTTCGAGTTTGCGGTAATTTAATTGCAATTATTCGGAATCAGAACCGTGTATTCTAGAGGCGGCTAAATAAAACGCGACCGCACACTTGCCTATGCGCGAATAAAATTATTCAGTTTATACGCTTCAGATATTACTCCCTGCAGATTACAATTAATAACATTACAAAAAAAAGGACTTGTGTACTATCCTAATAAAAGCAGGTAAATAAGTGATAGTAATGCATAAAAGTGATCCCACTTTGTACAACGAACGTAAACTATCATAAAATTACTCAATACATACCACTTCAACCTGCCTAATAATAATAATAATAATAATACTGGTAACTAAACCTGATGACACAAACAGTTTCGTTTCTAAGAAACACGTCTCTTGCATTCAACTTCATATATTATTTGTGCACATGTTGGAAGCTTGCGTAACTGCGGAACTATTCACAATAAACTAGGAGTCTCCGATGAAACATGTACATAGGTCGTCGACCTTACGGATCTATCGTTCGATTGCACCATGTTCCAAGTTGTAAATTCGCAGGTGCGAGGCTCAAAGTAACGCGTGAACTTCCGCGTGAAATGTCCAGCCGGGGTCAACGTGTGTATTGTAAAAAGCCGAATTTGTTGGCGAAGTCGCAGTCGTACGATTAAACCTGCTACGCGCGATTCCTAGGAGAAGCGGATACTGCGAGAAATTATTTCTTGGAAGCGCACGGTGAAAATTATTCAAGTGGACATAGGCAATATTTTTATTGGGAAAATGAATGGGCATTAGCGTAGCGAGGACACTTCTTTGTTTTGTATATGCACTTGTGTACAGTTGCTCATATTAGGCGGCAGATTAATGGGGCTTATGATGAAAATGAAATAAAAAGAAAGATAATAAAGATGGTGCAAATAGTATTCTAAATGAAAGAAAAATTCGTGTCATCTGATAGGATGCTTATTTATTTACGAATACTTGACAGCGATGACCACGTGCGAAACGAGTACGTTAAGATGAAACGCGTGAGAAATTATAAGAACACCTGCTCGATATACGTTTGCATGCGGCAAAATAGGAGAGTGTTTATAAGAATGCTGTTATAGCTACTTTGGAAACACGCACTTACACGCCGACAAAAATAAAATACACGCAGCGAAACTAGCTGCTTAAAAAATATTATCCTTGAAAAATGCTATACATGTACCCACATGAGCAAGGTGGAAAGTTGCTATATAATAACTTGTTGTCAGCAATAAATCAAACATTCTTATCACGCGAAACATGGAGATACCTGTTGTTGTTAAATATGAACGATCTAATAACACCATTACATTCGATTGAGACCCCGGTAGGCGTAAAAAAGTCAGCTTTGTGGTTACCTGGGAACAGGTTTACCCGAACGGGATACGAATAGCATAGCAACAAAGTTGATCGGGGTTGCATCTCCAGTCAAACAGGCTTTTCAGGCGGAAGAACGGCCTCTTAAATGTTTCGTTTTTAAGTTCGTCCAATTAACCAACCGCAGTCCGCAGTGTAAAAGAGGCGGGTACCATTTGTAATTAAATTTACACCTATTAAGCCAAATTGCAATCGATCCGTTCAAGTTCATCTCCGTGGTGCATAAGGGCGCCCCGCTAATGCGACGCTACTTCGAAATCGATCGAATTGAAAGAACAGAATTTGCTTGGAACGTTCTCGTTCGTTAATAGAAGAATCGATTATTTATCAGCAACCGGATAGTCGCGAGCAACTTCGATCCCGCGTGTTCGTGCAATGAAACGTATTCGAGTTCCTCAGCCGACTCAATTTTGACTCTTCTTTTCACCTCGGGCATCGTTATCGACACAGCGGCCAATGTGTCGAATTCGTGCAGGATGATGAACCGTGCCGCTGCATGCTCGCGGAATAAAGTTACATGATATAAAGAGGCAACCGCCGAAAGGAGTTATGGGAGCACGCCCGTAGCACTCGTTCCACAGCGGCGAAAGAAAGCTCGCGCGTGACGAGGGATAAGCCGAAAGCAATTGACCGTCCGCCTCAATATCCCGCAGAATTTGCTTCCCTTTTGGGAGCCGTGATTTAGTGAAATATATGCGAGGTGCTGACGTATATGAAGTTCTTTCTTACCTTGCCGCGCGCGGGGGAATAAAGCGCCGAAGTATTTTAAAGGGTCGAATAAGACTGGAAACTGTTCATACACGATGTACGCCGGGTATTTTGTACGCTGGTTTGTTCAGCGATGCAAGAAATTATATAGAAATGAGTTAACGCAAGGGGAAATGAGTGTCGAGTGTTATGGGTATCAATGGGGATTAATTTTTACATACAGATCGTACACTTTGGTTCAACGGGGCTTGATATAGTAGCATCTAGATTGTTAGACACTATACATACGGGAACCGTATGAATAAAATAATATCGTGCAAGCCGAAATAAGGCTGGTGTTGTTCGTACAGGTGACATTGAATTAGTCTGACTCCACGAATGATTCATATAGGGCTATTGAGTTAGAAACATGAACTGTCCAGTCCTTTGGACTTCGTCGAAGTGTCGATAGATTTGTTGAACTTATTGTTAATATGATATAATCATGTACACCCCAATCCATACTGTTCGTGGACCCCTCTGGTTCAGGTAGTTCCTCGAGATGGCCCCACTGGGCCTCACGATCCGAGAACCCAACGCTCAGACCCATTGTAGGCCAAAGACCACCCTGTCTCGAGAGATACCACGAGGCCTGCAATCTCAGAGCTTTTAAGGCCCCAAATTACGTATGCTGCCATTACTCTTAAGGATACACCGTGCACCTTTTCACCGGTTTATCATAGTCTCCCACTGCCGTGTCCTAGAATACATTCTGTTCCACCTTTACCCTTTGCGCTCATTAAACGCGTACATTCTGTCTCAGCGAAACAGAAAATAATCTTCGCCGGACAAGATTGCTACCTGGCGGAGACCAACTAATATTCCAACTGTCGCAAAAATAATTTCCCCGATCAGAGTCGGAACACCCCGCAATCCGAGTTGTCTTCTCAACAGCAATCTTCTTGCGCCAAACTTGTTCCATTGAAACAGCTCCGAATAACGATCCCGCTAACGAGACGCACGGTATTTTCCACCCGTCGAACGAATTACCGCGCCTTCGATTGGTCAGAGGGACAGGCCGCGACGCTCCTTCTCGAAACATCATCCGCTGACCCAAAACAGGCAGGCTTGCCCGTCGAATTCTCCGTAACAGTTCGCGGCGAATCGACAGTCCCGCGGGCAAGAAGTTGTTTCGAAGAAGTCGATAATGAACTAAATGAGAGAGTGCTTCAGGATCTTCGGCCATTCGTAATGCCGAATTACCCTTTCGAGGGCGTTACGGTACTGCAAGTCATAGCGTCTAAAGGGCAACAGCTTTCATTATACATCGAGGGATGGGACTAGAATGGTTTCGAACGGGGGACCGGGGGTGGAGAGGCAGGGCAGTCTCAGAAGTTTACGAATTTCGCGAACGCGCTCGCCCCCACCCCTCCGTTCCTGACGTTTGTCTGCGTTTGTAAAAGACGGATGCTGTCGCGTCGGGAACGCGGCGAAAATCCAACGGGACGCGGGCAATTTCCGTTGCTCGTTCGCAACGAAACGATCTATACGTGAGATGAAAGTAATCGCGATTGAGGATAGTTGCTCCGTGGTCGTTCGGTTTTTCTCGTTCGCCTGGTCTACGCAGGCGCACGCGCCGGTAAAATGACTTCATTCGCGACTCTTCGGTCGCTTCGGATTCCTTCGCGATGGACAGAAATTTATGTCTTAATCGTTTACGTACGCGTACGTTTGCGACTCCTTGCGGAGCGATTGCGCGGCTTCGATTGGCTCCTTCTTTTTTTACGGAGAGCAAGGTAGAAATTGTTTGAGCTCCGGCGTGTAACGTGAAAGTATTGTACGTTCGACGAGCCATTGATTAGTCCGAACTACTGTGCGATCGTTGTTCGATCGACGCACGCTCGAGATCTGTTTCATTTCCTTAAAGCGTTGCGGAAATTCGCACTGAAAAATTGAAAACCCGCGTTGCGCGTTATTCTCGAACTGAAAAAGACGGCGTAAAATACTACGCTGATCCAATTATTCCACGAACGTTCACGTTTCCTCGCGCGACCGAATTAACCCGCTCCTCGAACGCCGTCAAACTCCGGTCGCGTGCGCGAACGCGATATCTTCACAAATACTGCCGCGCGGTTAAAACAGATATTGCATCACTTACCGCAAATATAAAAATCCGTTCGCGTTTAAAAAAGAATTCGCGCTATTATACAAGCGCAAACTGCCTCGTTACCGCGTGCAACTTGGTACACAATTTTAATTAGATGATTTTTCCGGCTCGGCGGTAGAGAGGAGAAGAAGTCGAGGATTAAATAAAATAAAAAAAAAAAAAAAGAAAGAAAGAGGGGGGAAAAAATAGAGAAAGAAGAAAAAGAAAATGGGAAAAAGGTTGGCCGTCGAGTCGCGATAATGTTCCTTCAACCGACTCGATTATGACGTTTCCAACAGCGAGCACTTCATTAACGCGTACCACTTTCCGCGCAACGGCCAACGGATTCGCATTCACTCCATTATAGTCGGTCATTCGCGCACGCGCACGCGCGCCCGTGCAGAAAAGTCAAGCTTGAATGGCAGAGGGAGCATTGCCCGATTTATCCGTGGCAACATTGACATAGATTAATAACCGATGCCTTTTGTGTTTAGTTCCAGCTACCTTTCCACGGTTAGGCCGGGGCCCCGCGTTTAAAGCGCGTGTCTCTCCACTTGCAAATCATGCCCCGGCCATATCTTTCGTTTTGCCCACCAGTTGCAGTGAATGCCTTAACAGCGCGTAAGATAATCGAGTGTCGGCTGCGTCGAACCCCCCGGTTTCGGAGGTGAATTGCAGAAACATCCCCTTCGCGTGGCGATCTCGTTAGGCGCTGAGGGTGACTTCGCTGCAAAGACGGGACACCCGGCTGCGAATTATGCAGATCGGTTGGCAAGCCTGGGGTGGCGGATCCCGATACAAACGACGCTTGTTTCCCTTCGGATAGCCGTTGATGTACACGGGAAATGTGTTACATATGTTTATCGGTTGCTTCGAGATAGCCGAACACCGATATTTAACGTTTACGCAACGCGATACGTAGCATCAATATAGTATTTCTTATATAATTAACAGACCGGAACACAAATCGTAGAATCACAGGATCTACTCCGTCCTTTCTATTATTCATTCGAACAATTGAAACCCTCGAGCATTATACGTTACAATTTACTGAAAGCGCCGTACATGACGCATATGGTAGCATACAAATTATTCGTCCCCCCACACGGAATCATCATCGAAACGCACCGAACGGGACAGAAGCACACGGATCATAAATATTAGTCGCTGCAAAAAAAAGCACGTTCGGGATCACACCGTGCAAACCCTCCCCGTACCGCTCGCCGGACAACCCTCCTCCATCAACTTTTTCCATCCGGTCAGAGAAGGATCGACGCGGAAAGAGGTCGGCGTTCGGTGCCCCGATCCGCATGCCGTCACCCGTTGAGCGATAAACGGGCGATTTTAGCTCGGACAATGACGCTCAATGTAGCGTGACGGGATGATACGTTGCGGGTGCCCGACCACCCGCTGGCAGCCTCCTATGCTAACCAGTCGTGGGGGCCGCAGATCATTACCCACCGTTGTTGACACTACCTTATAAACGCCGTCATTCGGGATCGGGGATGTGTGACGGACAGTCAACACCGTAATGCCACGTCACGGTTGGGAGTCGGTATTCGATAGGGGTAGCCCCGATTCCTTTCTGTACGCCATACGTCTGACGACGTCGCCCTTTCAGCCTGTCCCCGGTAATCGTGCGCACGCACACAGCCTCGATGCAATTGACCGCGGCGCGGATTGTGGATTATTGTTTGACGGCGGATAATTGATGACGATTCTGTCGTGGCATCGCGCGAGGTGCATCGGCACGAGAATAAGATTGTCGATTGTCGAACAGCGGTATCGGCGTTGCGGTTGCCGAGACGGAACGAAGCGGCGATTCGATTTGGATTATCGCTGATTCGCGTTAGGGGGTTGGGGGGGGGGTCGGGGCGGTTTAACGGGAGTTTTCGAATACATTTATGGACGTTTTAATGCAATACAAATATTTTATTTTACTTTGGGATTGGTAAATACGGTATTACGAAGCCCGCGTGGAAATTCGAGCAGAAATATGTTGTAATTTCGCTACCGCGTTTTTAAAATAAGATTTCAAATTGAGATATCATTTGCAAAGCCGATTTTAAACTTGTTTAATTGGCGACCCGCGTCACGTATTTTCAAAGTGTATGGCGATATTCCGTCGGTTCTTCCGAATGTTTGAAATATAAACAGCTGTTTCGTGCGCGTTTTATAATGCACATTTATTTCGGCGTTGAGAATTTTCTCCGGAAAGAAATGACCGAAAATGTTCCACAAATGTTTAAGCACGGAACACGAGTGTCGAGCGGTTCGAAGAATGACCAAATTAAATGGAACTGAATACAAATACCGACGTCGTACTCTGGCACATTAGGAAAATAAATAAAGCTTTAGCATAACCGTATGCAAATGTACCGAACATATCGATGAACCCGATTCATTATTCGTATAAGTTCGTTTCAAAGAGTTCCCCTCCGCTTCGTCGATACTCTCCCAACGTGCACGCGTCCTCCCCCCAATAAAGAGCGAAAAAATACGAAGCAGCCCCCGAGAAGCAGCAAAAAATAGGCAAACAAGGAGAGACAAAACGATAACCCAGCCGAAATACGTATCCGCGATCCGATAGATAGCAGGGCCGAACGGAATATAAGCCTCGATAAATCCGGGGCGCAGTTAAAAATTGATACAGTAGTTTCGGAAGTGCACGGGGCTGCCGGTTAAGTTACGTATGTAGTCAACGGTAAACGGAAGCCCATATCGATAAGTATCGCTTGTACAGCCCGCGATCCGCTGTGCGGAGAAAGTTACGACCACGATTGGATGGCCATCCGACCGACGTATCCAGAATGGAGGGCGACAGAGAGTAAAGGGGTAGCGGTGCCCGGACGTACAGGGAGAAAGCCAGACCGCTGCCGGCGGAACACAGACGACAGACACGTAGCGGAGAAAGAAAAACAGTGGACGGAACAGAGAAAGAAGGAGGGATGTGGTTGCGGAGGGATAGGTTGGACGAGGCACGGTGGCTGTGGTAGTGGTTCCGCGTCCGGGGGTGAAATAATGGGGGCGGACGAGCCCGAGTCGAAACATTGATGTTGCCCGCGCCGAGCTTACAAACACACCGACACCAATCGAGCATGGCCTTTCCTATAGAAAACCAATCCAGGGGGCTCCGTTAGCTAGGCGGCCGGTCGGTTTCAAAGGGGCGGAGGGGGGTTTGAAGGAAGACGGACGTGGATAGGGTGGTACTGGAGCAGGAGGAACACGAAGAGGAGAGGGAAACTGGAATATATACATACATATATACATAGATATATAGATATATCTATATATGTCGTACGGTACTCTATGCCGTCGATGTGGCTCGTGTTTAACGCCCTTATAAATGTGTAATGCGTACGCTTGAGGGGTGGGTGGGGGGGTGGCCGCAACTTGCTGGCCTGGACGTCTCTCTCCGTGTGGCGTATCGATAAACGATCAATCAACTGGTACACCTATGGACCGAGCCAGCAGGGAAGGGTGCAAGGGAGTCGGCGGGGGAGACGTTGGATGATTAGACGAAGAAGTGGAAGAAGAGGAGGAGGAGGAGGAGGAGGAGGTGGATGAGGAGGAGGAGTGGAGGTACGGTGGGTAGGAGACGATGATGGGTACGCGAGAGTGGGTACAGAGAGGGGGTGGAAACGGGAGACTGGAAGAGGGTGGAAAGGAGAGAGGAAGAGAGACAGAGGGAGAGCGAAGGTGAATGAGTGAAAAGAGGGAGATGGAGCGAGAGTGCACGGCAAGAGAGCGCGGCGCTGGTTGGGGGAGGGTGGTGGCCCGCAGAGTATCGACCCACCGTGGAGGAGAAGGTAGCTAGGGTCGCCGTCGCCGGGTTTTGTTGCTATAGGTGTGCTCCGCGTGCTCGACTATGAGGAGGCTGCGTGGAGACCTTCGAAGGAACGCGAGCTACCCCGACTTCTGCGAAAGGAAACCGTTCAATTCAATGGGAAACGTATTCAGATCTAATATTCTAATTGTCCGACAGATCGTGACGTATGAAAATGTATATCTGAACGGACAGCGATTTTTCGTACGCATTGTCCGCGTTTCACGGCGGTGACGGATATGCAATGGCATATCGCTGGCTTTCGGTATTGGTAAAGTAAATTATTCCAAGGGACGGACCGGTCTCCGTTGCTCGGGCAATCGTTACTACAAAGCTGATAAAATCGATTAACCGCGCGGCATTTTCCATAATGTACGGTTTCTGTTTGTCGCAATATTCCACTACAATTTGAAGCATTTCGGCAGATAGAAATAGGAGGGCTGCGTTTCGCAATTTCGAAAGAGGTATAAACGCCGTTCCAAATTCTATTGCTCAGTTACAATATGCCAGTACCATTTCTACTCTATCTCTGCTCTGGGCTTGAGACAGTCCTTGCAAACATCAAAGACTCTATAAAGAGCTCCAATTATTCCAATTTCAAGTTCAATTCGAAATTCTTTCAACTACGAACGTCGCTTTCATTTACCCCAGAAAGAAATCGAGAAAGGAGAAAAACCCGAACGCATATCTAGCGTCCATCTTCCACCTACCGACACGGAGGCACCCTACGAGAGCCGTCTTATTTCCAGGTCTTTCTACCTCAGACAAAGTTTACATTTCCCCGGTTCTAGCCGGACGGCGAACCTGCACCCCTCCGTTCCCCACGCCCACCGACGCGAGTCACCCCTTCTGGGTGGGGTTGCCTCCACCTCAGGAACGAGCAGAGGGACAGAAACAAGAAACGTGTAGCCGATTCAAGGACGAATCGCGATCCGCGTTACCGACGCTCCGTTAAACGCGTTAACGATCCAGGCCGCGTAGAATTTCGCGAGCCGGAAATGCATCTTCCGATTCTCCGTGCTCGTTGTCGCGGTACAAGGTCGTTTGTCCTGCTCGTTCGCCCAAGAGCGTCTCTTTTCATACACCCTCGGTTACCTCGTCTCTTCCAGCCGCTGCGCCCACGTATTCGCGCAAGCACCCCCTTTGGTCCGGCGCTCAAGTGGCCGTGGAGGGAACAATGCGTGCAGCAGCGTGGTATGCGCCAGTGGGTCTGGCCATTGTGGGGTCAGGTGGGTCGTCAGTCGGCAGAGAGCCCGTTGGCTTGCCGTGTGGGGTGTGGCCACCCACACAATCGTCGCCACGATAGACACGTATATATATCCACCATTTCGCTCTTTCTGTTGCTGTTCCTCCGTTTCTTTTTTTTTTTTTTTTTTATACAGCGTTGTTTGGCAGCAAGCGTTTAGATTAATGGCGTTGTTAGCGGGATAGCACGCGCCGCTGTTCCAGGTGATTTTCACGCAGCGAGGTCGCGCTGCTTCGTTCCCTGATAACAATGCACGCTGCCATCTTTGTTGCCCCGGTCATGGGCTATCGCGGTCGTTCGCTTGCTCGCTTATTCGCCGCGTCCCTCTTTCTGCTCGCGGATTTCGCTGTTCGGTACGCGAGGTAGGGATACGCTTTGCGCATACGGTACAGAGCTACCAAGCAGGCGCATCGCGGACCTATTACAATGGCCAGCCCTCCTAAGCGTTTCATTGTCATCGGCGGAGAACACTCTGCCCATGCGTGGATGCGCACAAACCATTGTTTTGCAGGAATGGGCGGCACTCTCGGCATCGCGACGCCATTGGCATCGTCGACGAGTTGCTCAGTTGGCGACGCTGTTTTCGTAGAAATGTCTTGGGCGATGAGATAGATATTGAGATGACATTGTCGGACAGAACCTTCCGGTAGATCTGATACAGTCTTTTTTGCTGGATTTGTCGTGAGGGATTTTTAGTTACGAATTATGAAAATCTGTGGTGGACCTTGTTTCCGAAATTATGTTCAGAATTTTGTCAAGCCTGGTGGGTTTTCGTTGACGCGTTGTTTTAGGGGTGCCGTTCAAAATGGCGGTCACCAGTGCACGTCTCGTGTATAAGTGTGCCAGGTGTATTATTCATATCGACCTTGTAACAGCTGTGTGCATTCTTTTAAATAGCTAAAGTGCTTGGCGTTCATTGACAATGAAATGCTGTCGTAGGATGGTTTGTTAAAAGTTTCGCTGACAATGTTCTTTTGCAGACCTGCCATTCTGTATCAGCGCGTAAGAACACAACTTTGCTACCGGGGGCAGAAAAAGCTCACGCACGCTTTTACTTTGACACCTTCACTTTGCTCGTTCTTCACCGGGACAACTCGAAGCTCTAATTAAGACTCGCAGTTTTTCCCCGCTGCGTGTGTGAGCGCCAGATTTTTCAAGATAGTTCCAGACTTTGTGATTTCGAGGGGTCCCTCGTGAAAGTGTGCACTCGTTCCACACTCGTGCTCGCGTATCTATGAAATTTTATGTTCACTCTGTACATCTGTAAGGACTGCGTGGAACTAAAAAATGTTTCGTATGCGAATCTGAAAGAAGAATATTTTACAATCGACTAGAATTTCGGTGGAAACTCGTGGATTTTGAGGAAGATATAAAATATTGTTATTATACTTTATTGACTCTGTCACAAATATTGCAAATTCTCGTGTTCTACCATTTTTTAAAAAAATAGAAGCAGTAAAATTTGTCAACAACAGAAGTGACAGACTATATTCGATAATATAGCCTTTTCCCCATGTAACTTACAGATGCGCAGATCAAATTCACTAAACTGTGCGATTACATATACAAGATAATCTCCCGTTTCCGCGTTTCAAAAGACCCACGCGAGAAATACGTTTCTAACTGTATACCAAGCTTTATTTTAACATTATCACACCCATTCTACCGTTCATTACCTCCAGCATCGACTGAACTACAAGTTATCTCCAAAAAGCAGAAACCGCAACAAGCAATTCGCTGCAAGACCCGAATTCAATGCTCCGTCAAAAATTCGCATTCGCAAACACCGTTTTTCCACCCGTCCATTTTCACAAGAACAGAGAGGAGAGGAGACCGAAATAGGGCGATCGAGGGAGAGGCGGCCGCGTATTAAAGCGAAAAAGCGGTCTCGTAAAAAGGTGGAGCAACATAAACAGGCTGGCCGTTTCAACGCGGCGCGACGCTTCGTATCACGAGATAACATTTAATAATTCAATGCAATAAAATTGTCGGGAACCACGCGTAATTCTCCGGGTTTCATTTGCGTCGCGAATAAATACATCATCTGCCTTCGATGGCCCCGGCGATACGTGTACTCATTCTACTGTAATGAATTCCCAATTAAAGATTCTACCACCAGTGGCGCTGCGATCGCGTCGATGATTTACCACCGACATCTCGTCGGCGGATTTACGTTCGTTTGGGACCAGGGAAAAATGGAGGGGGGGGGGGGATCCCGGTCGCGGTCCCCGTGATTCCACGGGACAGGCGGCGCACGAAATCTCGTTCCACGGTACGAACAAAACGACGAATTCCCTGTGAAAACTGTATTCATTAATAACGGGCAACGGGTATCGTTGGATCGCGCCACGCAGATAGCTGAAACCGGTCGCCGGGGATAACTCGACACGCGAATCTCGCCAGATAAGCGGCCATCGTGAAGTAAATCAGATCTGTTCCCCTGCGCGCCCGTGCATTCTAAATGTAATATACGGAGACAACGGGGACAATCAACCGGCGGACTTATATCCGTGGACGAAGAGGATAACGATGCGGCTGGCGGTCTAGGCGGTTTTAACGAGCCCTGTCAAAATGGGTTCATAGCGGAGGAAAGAAAGGGATCGTGTGGTTTAAGAGGGTTGTGGTAACAGAGCTGGAGAGAAGACGATGCCGGGGTAAGATGATCCGCAGGTTTGTCGGATCACCGGGAAGGGATAAGTAATTGGATTGGGCTCGAGGAACATTGTGAACAATCTGAACGTTGCGTAAGGGATCCGGTGTTTCGTAACGGATCAGGACTTTTTATGTTTCTATTGTACTTTTTGCTGCTCTCTGTATTCTCGTTTCTTTTTCTGTCGATACGGGATACCCGTGCAAGAAAATATTGCAATTTTAACGTTCTACGTTTTTGTGGAACGTAGAGATCGATTTTTACACCCTACACCGTATTATGGAAAACAGACCAATCGTATTAACGGCTGATTCGAAACATGTAGAGGCTGTCTAATAATAAACCATGTGCAGGCCTTCTTATCTTTATACATAGAACAAACTGGTGCAGTTTGATCGTGCGATCCGTGGACACTTGGGACACTTCTGCACAATACTTTTTTAACACCCCAAACACCCAAATAGCTAATCCAAAGATAAAAAAAATGAATACCCCTCCATATCGTCGAAGATCAATAATAATTGAACATATCCCGGTGACAAATGTGAGACGGCTGAACGCGAACCCGAACCATCTGAACACCATCAGGCTAATTCGCTTGGAAACGACTTATTCAGATGTTCGAAGACTGGATGTCTAAATCAACGCTTTCGACGCGCTTTTTCTTCCCACGTTCATTCCGCGATCGCCGTAACGGGTCGCGCACTCATGTTGGAAATTGCAGTCCTGTCGGTCTAGCATCCCGATCCCCTCTTAGGGCGCATGAGCGAGCGCGAATACGCCACCTAGCCTACTGTTACGCCGTGGAAAAATCGTCGCAATTGCGCCAATAAATCTTCCGCGCTAATGCCAGCCCCGGAGAAACAGTTATCAGATGCTCGGGACGCGATGCAGCTTTAACAATTTCTCGGCTATTATGCTCGCTGCTCATTAACGATTCGCCGGACTCGATGAGCTAACGGAGGTTCTTCCCTCTCCCCGTTGTCTGGTATTATCGTAACAATATATTGGCTCGTAATGTATTGGACGTTTACGCGTATGAAGGGACATCATTTATCTGCTGCGTGGAGCTATGCGTATAAACGGGGGATAAGTATCGGTACGTATGATTGCGTTGGCGTTCGTTTCGTTGGCGACAACGGCGAGACGGTGGTATGAACTTTGTTCAGCTGTTGCGAAGGAAATCTGGACACGGGTTCGAAACAACGAATTGAAAGTAACTGGGAAAGATTTTAATATCATTGTTCAAAACGCACAAGCACTACAAAGTTTCGAACATTTAATACGTGCAGCTTGTGCTTTCGGCGCTCCTTCTGCTCGCAGTTACGCTCGATGTTTATTTGTGTTAAGAATTCTACTACATATCGGGTGCTGTTTTTGAGTACACGTAACTTAACTCTATCCTGTTAAATTCTCTTCGCAATTAAAGTATACCAGTCAGCCAAACCTGCCATAGCAGATTCTTCCCAGATTCCGTTAGCGGGTTTCGTAAACAGAATGGCTGCATATTTTATTCAGAACCTGCTGAATAGAATCTGATAGAACATTGGCAGCAGAAACTGAGCAGAACCTGCAACTTGGACAATTTAAATGGCCATCTAAATCCATTTGATTGTCTCAGGTTGCATGATCTGCTCGGTTTTTTCTACCAATCTGCCATCAGATTCTGTTTCGGCAGGTTCTGTTTGCAGAACCCAAGCCCAATGCGGACGCAGACCGCGGATCTGTAGACAGAATCTGTCAGTTCTGTTGTCAATCTGCTGCCGATCTGCGGGCAGATGACTGCTAGGGTACTAAATCGAACCACCAAGTTCGTACCAAAATCGGAAATATAACCGAACCAAACGTAATCCAACAAACTATTGCTCGTTAAGTATCATCGTCTTCTCGTGTCTCTCTATCGCGACATTTTTGATCCTCTCCCATAACATAGGGTACGGTTGTATCGTTCTCGCGAAGTCGGCACGATTCAGCCGATACAGCTCGCATGTCTCGACGGCCACCACGCTCGCCACCCTCATCTCGTCGGGCATAACTAGTGCCACCTCGCCGAAGTGCGCGCCGTCCTCGAGATGGCACACTTCCTTGCCCGAATTCGTGTAAATTGCCACCGTCCCGGTCGCAATGAAGTACATACTGTCCCCCGGCTGATTTGCCCTCACTATCACGTCGTTTATCAGGAAAACTTCCGACTTCAGCAACGACACGATCCTGCCCAGCAACGCCAGCGGCAAGTTATTCAGAAACGTCACACTCTCCACCAACTTTCGACAGGAGTGCATACGGATCTCGTGGCGCACCTGCGCGGACAGCGTATGAATGATTACCGACTCGCGGAAGAATCGACGCTGGAAACGAAACTCGTAGTATTGGATAATCCTCTTCTGTGTGGGATACGGCAATTGTTTGTGCCTCATGTATTGCTTCAATTGCGCTACTGTGCCTTGGTACTTCAGGCGCGAGCTGTTTGTGCCCTTGAAGAACTGCATCACTTTGGTGATCAGCAACCACGGGGCCACGAAGCCGAGCACTTGCAATACGACAATCAGGAAAATGTCCGCCATGTTTCTTGGATTTGTGACCAACAGATTGGCCGTCATGAACGTCGCGATGCCTCGCAGAGTACTCGCAAAATATTGGTGGCTTTTCTTCGTATCCCATAAGTTGTACACGTGAATCCAGGAATCATCGCTGGGACGCTCTAACTGGTACATAGATTTCGAAATTATCGGAACTAGCCAGTGGAAGCAGGATTGCCAATGTAACGCTAGTAGTATCCAGAAGAGTATTTGACAGAACTCGCAGACGGCTAAGGGTATGTTGGGGGTGGAGGCGAGTTTATGTATGCGGGATTTGAGAGAAAAGATACGAAAAATGCAGACCAAGGAGGTTGTCTTGCGTGTCACTATGAGTTCCCACCAGTGGTAGACGAAGAAGAGATCGGTGGGAAAGGAGCCAATCAAATCGGGGAAAAATGTGCTGTGCTTTATGTAATGGTTGATTATCATCCTTCGTTCTAGCACCACTCCGTGCGTCTCTTTGTCAAAGTATCTAGGGACAAAGTGGATATTTTGTTTATGTTTTTAAGAGATGAAAATAAATAAAAATTATAGTTATTAATCAGTGAAACTTTTGAAGGAAAAGAAATTTGGACGGTAATTTCTTTCGGAGTGATTGCAAAACTAGCTGCTTTTTGTGGGACCACATAAATTTGTACTGGAAATATTTATCAATAAAAATGTAAAAATTACATTAAAGGTCACTGAATGCCGGGATTAAAAAATGAGGAATAATGACGAAATCGCTGCATACTATCAATGATTACGTTCGTATTTCACTGCAGCTAGATCCATTCCGTCACTTCACGCTTAAAGACTTCAAGTAACTTCAAATCGTGAAACTCTAGACTCACCGCGGCTAATCAACCTTGCGCACGCCGCCGATCAGATATGAAACACGGGGGGAATTAGAAATCACTTAACATTTACGATATTTCTAGTCAAGTCACTCATCGCATCCGAGTCACATTAAATCAACCGCGCTCGGGTCATTAAATCTCTCGCTGTCGATAACGCTACATAAAATCAATCGGACTGCCAATCAATCCCATGTGGCTCCCCGAACAGGTTCGAACAGCTTGACACCCCGTCGAATTCGTGGCACCGGTGAACACACTCGATACTTGCCCACTCGTGAAGTTAACCATTATGTCCATGCAGCAGATCATCAGCAGGCAATTCTTCCCAATGTTCCACAACCTCGATTTCAGGCCCATCTCGAAGGTAGCCTGATACGGGACGAGTAACAGTACGCTGCTTGTCACGACAATCATCATCAAGTCCCAGAAGTACCTGCAACGATAAATTTAGGGCATAACGTGCGCGTCAAGTGTACCGGATACACGAACAGTTAGCAGAAACTTTCCACGGGACGACATATCATTCCGTTAACTGTACACTCTACGATGCAAACCCGGATTGCCGTTTACGATAACAAAGATTTTCCTTCTAATCGAAGCTCATTGGAAAGTCTGCTTCGGTACCTGAACAAACTGAACGGATGGATGACGAACGTGAAACTTCGCCAATGACGACGTTTCTCGTGGACAATGGACGCGGTGCTTCGTAAGTACTTGTACGCCGCGGGGTGCCTTCTAGAAGCCATTAGAGATAGCCGCAAAGTGTCGTACAATCTCCGGAGTGGACCTCTGCTCGGCTGAAACAGTACATCTCCTTCCCCGTCGGGTATCTGGCAATCATGCTCCGTATGAAGCATTATAACGAAACGTGCTGACGTATAAATGACACGACCCTCGTGTAGGCTGTGGTGTTCAGGAGCGAGGAAAGGCAAAGGTTATGTAACGAAGTTATTTCTAGGGCGCAATTTCAGTCGGTTCCGGAAAATAACGGGATAATAGAACGTATCGATTTTCACGGTGCACTTCATGCACGAGGCGTGCACGTGCAAATATATGTTTCATTTTGTGTCTGGGACGTATGTCAATATCGTTGGACACGATAGATTCGCGGATAGTAACTGATAAACGGTATTTGTCAGATAATGTAATTTCTGCGAGGGTTCAATGTCAAGGGTGCGAAACGGTATCGCGGTGTCACCTGTTACAGGAAATGTGTATTGCAAAATTGATTTCCGAAGGTAACTCGGTGGCGTTATTCACGCGGCAGTTCCCTTTAATATCTACGGTTGCTGCAAGTAGAATAGGCCCTTACTGGCACAGACTCGGCGACTACAGGCACCGACGGGATGTAGGAATACAGGAATACGAGGTAGCGTAGGTCGCGGCTACTGAAAGCGTTTTTATCTTTGAGACAGGCCGCCTTGTCCTTGCTCGAGGGAGATCGAAGCGAACTACGCGCGCCGAGAAGGCATTGCGACGAATTTGAACCACTCGATTCTCGAGTGTAAACACGGCCGACGACTCTGTTTTCGGCGCTTCAACCATACCACACGTTTCGTTATTTCATTCAATTGCAGCAGATGATTTCAGTTTTGCATGTGACATTTCATAATTATGTGTTTGCATGGGCTTCTAGAAAAACATAAAACCATACTAATAAATGCGCATTCTACCTTGAAGAGGCCTATTGGAATATATCTTTAGATTTGGACTATTCTCTAAGCCCGTAAAGTTATAGTAAAAACTGAGCACGACCGTTCGCAAGCTTTTCTTGTAAGGATCCTTGTAAGTAAGTAAGTAAGTAAATATAATCCAAATTCTATCGTGTTTGGTCTCATTTTAATCACCACAATCTCAGTAATAATAAAAAAAAAAATTATAGCCATATAAGTAACAATAAAAAAGTTACGCCGTTGCATTAGTGTTGTCTCACCGATACGAAGCATTTAATCTTTTAATGGTAAACGCGGCCGCGACGTGTCGGCTAATCAAAAGGTGCCGAATTACTCCGTCGACTCGGAACTAGAGGGGCCCCTCCAGTGGTGGGGATAACTCGTAAGCATGCTCGGTAGAGATCGTGGTGAGCGCCAAGAGAAGAATTACTGTAGACCAATCATGCGATGCATTCTTTCGCCCCGTATTCCCGACGTATTGAATATCCCTTATCATTTCCGTGTCACTCGCAGCGACACCAACAGATTAGGCAAAACGACCTTAACGCTTCCTACGGTAAAAAATGAAATTTCACCTGCAAAACTCCAGGTATATCTTGCCCACGCATGGTTCGAGCATGCTTTAGCATGTGCTGGATAGAAAGATAACTGTAAATGGTTATCGTTGTCTCAACTGCGATACAATTATTTGGAAAAATGTGCAACGTTAGATAGGGAAGTAACCCAAGGTAGGCGTTACAAACGAATATCGCATCGTGATTCTTGTAAGCGTTAATTAGTTGTATATTAGTTGTATTGGGGAATAGTAGTATCTCGTTCGATTTAGAAAGAATGTACGCAATCCTAGAATCGATGCCCAGCGGCAATTGAAACACGCTTCAAGTCCTAAGTCGATATTCCCTACAAAAGAAAACTTCGCTTCTGCACGTAAAGTAGTTTCATCGCCTGATTTGTAGTTTCCGGTCCTCCGGAGGCAGCACTTCCGCCGTGCCGCCGTTATTCAAGGGAAGTAACGGGCTCATCAGAATTTATTGCCATTTCGTTACAATTCTCGTTTCTAACTTCCGAAATGATCGCGAATCCAATTCGACACACATTGAATTACAACAATTTGAAGCCAATGCCTGGGAATTCCTGCAATGGAAAGGAAACGAGCATCCAGTCAGCCGTTTTATTTAACACGAACTGTTCGCGCTCCAAGAATGATCGAAGGCGTTAAATTCGCTCACGAATACCGAGTGCCCTCTAATCGTGTGTGGATAGAGTTCACGTAAATAATGATATGCAAATATCCATCATAGTTCTTCCATCGCCCTCGTTTGTCTCATCGCGGCATTATGTATACGGGCCATGTTTGATTCCATCCGACGTTATTTGCGTTATGGCTTTTTTCTTTTTCCACCCTTATCGCTTCCATTTCAATTCCCATTGTTCGTAGCCATCGTTTATTCGAACCACCTGGAATTTTACTTTCCCACGCTAAAATGTGCGAATTTTCGTCTACAAAAATAGCGAAACGTTCTCAGGTTAGCTGATGTTTCTTGACGGCACATTTAAGCGATATCATGTAGAAGTTAGTTTTACGAGGGCTCGAAATTCGTCTGCGAGCGTCGACTGAGAACTAATTTTCCTTGTGCATATTCTGCGTGTACCTGCATATACAGGGTGTTCCGTTTAATAACTGGGAAAGCTGGAATATCTCACGGGAGATTAAAGTTATCAAAAACATGTTCTTGTGATACTTGTTTGGTACGCAGGGGGACATTAGGTTGTATAAATAATTTTTCGGCGTCTGTAGTATGGAGAGAGATATGAAAGCGAAGTTAATTTTTCTCAACGGGACTCTATATCTTGTTATTCATATTATGGTAGCGTATACTGACACGAATACAATGCCGTAGACATGATATCATCTCGTGCAAGAGAACGTGAAAAAGTGTCGAAAAGACCAGAGTTGGAAAGAAATCTCCACCTTCGTTCACACCACAACTGAATCTCCTGTATCCTTCAAACATTTTAATATTGCAAATTCAGTGGACGTATAAGGTAAGATGATAACTGTTCGTGTAATATCAAGTTATCATTGCTTAATGTCATACTTCTGAGCAGGAGGTTTTACGTGAACGAATTTT
Source organism: Nomada fucata (assembly GCA_948146005.1). Classification (NCBI taxonomy): domain Eukaryota; kingdom Metazoa; phylum Arthropoda; class Insecta; order Hymenoptera; family Apidae; genus Nomada; species Nomada fucata. The sequence goes on along the minus strand of OX411275.1, from coordinate 5,195,380 downwards.
CCTGTTGCACACTCCGCGGCCCAGCAAATTCTCCAGCGTAACGACACGGTTTTATGGACGATTTTATTTGTTCACCGGGTATGAACGTATTTTTCACGGACGTATTTATTATATTCCTACTGATATCGCGTACGGGCTATAAAACGTGTACTCGTTAGAGATTCAGTGGCTTTTCAGTTGCTCTAACGACTTTTACTTTCTCGTCCCTCTCTCTGTATCATATATGCCCCTGCATATATCCCTCTCCCTCTCTATATTTCCCTTGTGGTGCCGTCCCTTTTTTTTTTTACAACAAGCGAATCGACGTACGGCTCGTTTAATTAATGCTCGCATGTCGACGAAGACAATGGCGTTCAGCCATGTACTTTTTGTTCGGGTATCATTACGATGTTTAAAATTTCAAGGCTTCCGCTGCACGTACTGCTATCAATAATCGCGGCGTCCCCGTGTATGCGGCGTTCGTATTAAAAATAATTCTCCTACCGTCGCTTCAGCCTCGAATTATTGTACATATTGACGCGGTATCCGGTCCCCTTGGTGCAGCGTCGAGCGTTATCGACAAAGTAAAGGGTGGTCCTTGACATCTGGTGGCAGTAACAAAAAATGATAAAGAAAAAAGGAACTTGCTTACAACGATTGTTAGTACCGTTTTGCATCTATCCGTAGTCATTTTGTACGGGATGAAACTTTTAAAAGGTGGTATGTTCGCGATGCGTTGTGGTGCATTGTTATTTAATTCGATTTTATAAATGTACCAGTAACCGGTTAAATGGTGTATAGGCACTTTTAAAGGTAATACATTCTTTATTAACATTCTTTTTATTAATATTCTTTGTCCAGTAGATTCTGATAAATAATGGCGACAATATTCTATTAATAGTTTTGAATTGCTATGACGTAAAGTTGCTGCATGACATCGAAGCATTTGAAAAGACGCGAATAAGTCAGTTCGTGGAAAATAAACATTGATAGAATGGGTTTTATTAATAATTCAGCATTCTACGAAAATCGCTGCGATTACTTATTAGGTATAAAATTTAAAGGAAAATTGAAATTTCATTTTTGTATTATCTTTATTGTTATAACCAAGATTGCATCGGTGTAATTGCATGTTTTCTGCATTCCATCGCATTCTTACGACACTGCTCGTACGCTTAATCAATCAGCTACCCCGGAGCACGCACATTCCTAGAATTCTTATTTTCTTAATATCCCCGACATGCCTTCTAGATACATACTTGGAAATCCTTCTCATTCCAATAATATCGAGATTGACGTCTGTACATACTCTTCAATCAAACCCTGCCCATGCTTCATTTGCATTCGATTTCAAATCCCAGTAAGGTTCGCTGAACTAAAAACCCTTTAATCTGTTACTCGAAAAAGTCTGCTGATTGAAAATTGGTTGATTAATATTTATGACGTAATACGAAAACTCTTCAATTTTATCAAATTATGGAATCGCACTCAGGCACCACACTCTTTTTCATTTACATTATTAGTCCCTAGGCAAAAAAGGGCTTCGTACTTGTTTGTCCAACCCCCTTAACGGGAGCAATCATGGGAACTCGTATTTTTAATTTTTCATTAATACACTAACATTGAAAATAATAATACACTTACATTGAACTGGAAAATACTAATTACGAATAATAACGAATCAAATGAACCTTCAGAAAACTGTAATCTTTCCACATTTTCGCAGTGGAACAATCTTTCCTATATTCCACTTGCCAGATGCTTTCCTGCCACGAACCATCCTCCCCACCTTCTTCAATTTACAAAATGCCATCCGCACCCGAAATCGAATCGTTCTCAGCGTCGCCAACGAGTATCATCTCGGGATTCGTCCCTCTTTAAAACGATTGCTTCACGGATAACGCGTAATCTAAAGTCACCTCTCGTCCCCGGTTCACCGGCAAAGAACTCGACTCGAAAGTCGAGAACATGGGTACGGGCCGGCATTCGTCTCGTGTTCGCCTTTTTCCCCGCATCTCGATAATAAATTTTCGAGTCGTCCGCCGGCGTCGTGGAACTGCGGAACGATGTTATGGACGATGCTCGAGAACAAGAAGGGTGGTTACACACAGGCTACGCTTGCAACCCTCCGCACATACTAACGTGGATTTATCGAGCCCATCCTGCCGTGTAACGACGACTGACTGCGGACGAGTCTATACTTGAGACCAACAGAGAAGGACAGTGACACATAGAGGATATGTACGAGCGTATATGTGTGCGCGTGTGTGTGAGGGAGAGCAAGAGAGATAGATTGAGTTCCAAGGGGGTGGAAAGTTACAGCTACCCTCTCCGCTGGCTGTATCAATATCTCGTTAGGAGCTACGATGGAAATAAAAGCGGAATACTAGTTCTCGAGGCTGGCTGTGCAAGCGAAATTGCAATCTTCCGTTACGCCGTCGTATACAGCACCATCTACCCGTTTACGATGATAATCGTAATTCGAGAATCGAAGGGCCGACAGGGTCGCGCGGGGACGTACCGGGTAATCGATGGTCCATCCGCGGCACGATTTTTCAAGACAATTATCGGTTCGCGAAATTGGCGACAAGTCCGCCGATTCTCGCAGTGAATTCGGTACGCTTTACGATCGCCGCGCCCCGTTGCGTATGCAAATCGGATAAGGCGAGTTGCTGCGAGCAAAAATGGAAACGGAACGATATCGGTCCCCGCTACGCGATAACCATAATTTCGGACAGCTGTGCTTCGACTGGCGTTGCATAGGCCTTCGACTTTTCGAATACCTTTTTGGGGAGGAATACCTGGTGTTGTACTGGGATTCGTTTTGTATCGGAGAATCAGATTCGCCGGGTGCGTTGTTTCGAGCGTAATAAGTGGAGCGAGTGCTTGGTTCGGTTTATTGGAATTTAATTATTGCTCGGAAAAGTGTTTCTAACTTCAAATTGAAAATCGTCGCTTCGTAAATAAAATTACTTAGACGCAAAGTATAATAAAGTAACGAGTTGGTAGGGTTTGATAATTAGCACTGCGAAAGAATTTGCCGGTATTCGGGAACCACAAGTATAGTATCGTGCTGGATGTTGCAAATAGTACACCGAAAATAGACTCCCGTTGGGTTCGAGTTAAGGGACGTGCGGCGCTAGTGTCTGCAAGTCACGGGGAATTAAAGAACACTAGCGCAACAGGGCCACGAAACCTGGACAGTCTATGTGCAAATATTAGAGACATCAGTCCCATGGTGTAAATGTATACCACAAACTCACGAGCATTGAAACTTTCTGCCGCGATGACATTGCAGTTCAAAAGGAGCGTCACTTAATTGGTCGACCTTCGATCTACTATTTTATTTAGATCTGCTATAACTAAATGAAGCAGTTAATGTATCTCAAATCATCGTAACCGTTTTGCATTCACAGTTACAAAAACGGTGCAAATGTTAATCCTAGGACTCCGTACATTTTCTAACAATATTTCGCACGTCCATTGTGTAAAATAAACGCGGATGAAGAAAAATTGCGAAATGTACAGAAAAATCGAGGCGTCCTTTAGTCACAGCCAACGTAAATATCTCGTGCGAGACTGCGGTGAAAAAAAAAAAAGTCGCGGCAAAACGAATTGGCAGTTACGATCGAACGCTCGTAATGGCGGCGTAACTTCCGCGAGAACAGAGCGCTGTATCGTCGTGGAAGTCAATTTGCTGCTGTTAAATGGCCCGCGTGATTTTTAGTAGGTACCTACGCGCAGACATTGATTTCATTACTGGCTAGTGTCGCGTTTCACTGCTCATTAATCCAAGAGATAGATCTTTTCAACCCTTGCGTCTCGTGGTCGTCTTAACCCTCTCGGTTGCTTAACCAAGTCGAAACCCGATCGCAATTTACGGGCGATTCACTTGATTGGGCGAGCGCGCCTGTACGCGAATATAATACAAGTTACGCCGCTGCGGATGCATGCACACGGCAGGAAAAATAATTTTCCGTTCGCTGGCGGACGAAATTAAAATTTCTACGTGCGAGCACGCAGCGCGTTCGCCGCGGCGTTTCAATTTATACGGGGGTAATATCTATTGCCACGTCGGCTCCCTGTAAAAATTACAGTTCGCGCAATTATTCCAGCGGCAACCGTATAACGGCGGATAAGCATGCGAGAACGCGCTTAAATTCGTTTCTTGCACAGCGCAGGAAGTTACCCTGTAACGCGTACAAAAGAAGCGTACATTATTTCCCGCTTTGTTTCCACAAAATATGTCATTTGAATTTTTCTTGTTAGGTGTGGCGCGGCTGCTTGCTTTTCAGCCGCGCAGGATTTTCTTTACGATCGCAGTAATTCATAAGTCGTGCACAATAATAAATGGAAAATGTTTACGTCGTTTGTCGAAAGTAATGTTTAATTTGTGAGCATGGTAGACAGTATCGGGACGCCTACGATATCTTGCGTCTAACGCTGGACAGAGCTGTCGGATGAAAAAAATTAATTTGTATAGAACAAGGTAGAGCCGGAACGGTCCTTTGGCGGTAGAATGTGTTAAGGTCAGCCTTTTATTGCTAAAACGTTTTTCGCTGGCATCGTTTTCGATGACATTTCACGACTGTAGCTTGTTTATTTTTATTGGCGTGATATTTCAGCGTACGATCCATCGATAAACATAAGGCTGAAGCGCTGCATTTGAAAGGTTAAAGCTTTTTACGGGACACTTAATTTTTAAGGAAGATTCGAGACCGGAAGTCGCATAGAGTTGCTTCGGGCATTAAGCTCAAACGGGATAGCGTTCTTCAGTCTCAGGATTTGAAGCAGGTCCGTCAAAATCTTAATTGTCCCGCGGGCAAAATTGTCACGCGTACGTAGAAGAAAAAATCCGCCAGTCAATTACTCGGATGGATGCTAATTATTATACCCATATTAAACTTCCTGTGCGACTAAACGACACGATTAGGGCCGCTCGTTAACTCATTAAACGTCACTCGGCGCTCCATCTACGCAACCGTGTCTTTGAAGTGCCGGCAAGTAGGCGCCGGTGCCGCCCAAAAAAAAAATGTTTAAAGAGAGAGATTACGCCGAATAGGCAGCAACTTAATCGATCAAGGAGTCGTGTCACGGCGCAGACGAGTGCCCTGAAAATCCATCAAAATGTCCTGGATGATACGCTTCGGGTAACTTTCGCCGGTATCGCGCCGTTGCATCGTCGAGAGTCTTTGAGGGAAAGTTTCAGGCGTGATCTTTTTTCCGGCTTCGTATGGCGCGCAACAAACCCAAAGTAGCTGTATTTGACAACGACTTTGCGAGAACATTGTGCGCGAGTGGTTCTCCGATTTTCCAGTTGGAAATTTTCCCCCGGGAGAAAACTAATTAGTCGAAATGCTGGAAATTCTGTAAAGTGACTGAAACGTAACGATTCAATGAAACGTTAGTTCAGTAATAGACGCATAATTTTTCTGTGTTCTTTATGCTTCGTTCGCGAACTTTCCGGGAACACCATTATTGCTATGCGTAACTTAAAATATCGATCTATTAACTTCTAAACACTTTGACCAATTTGAACAAAATTTCGCGCAGTTTCCCTTTGCGATCGGAAAATATAGTTCACCGTGTAGCCTGTGCACAGCACCGCCGCCCCCCGATTTCATCCCTTTGCCACTTTGTGCTGATTCCACGCCGCTATGCATGAATTTGCAAATTCCATGTGACAGTGAATTAATTTCAACTATTATTGTTGCTCGACTTTCGCACATCGACGAACACCGCTGTTCCAAATGGATGACTCATTATTCAATAAAACGGAACACCTTGCAGACGAGTATGAAAATAATTGACCCCTCGAGCACGTTTTTATCTATCTTCGTGGATCCGCGTGTCAACGAGATCAAATATCTCGAAACGAAAAATATATTACTCGAATCACTTGCATAATGACCCGCACAACTCTCCCCCGCACGTAAGCTATAGGAATCTCCGTCACCATAGAGTGCAGGCAACTGGTGGCCGTTAGTAAGTACTTACGTCCTCGCCCCTGCAAGTTCGGCCTGCACACGCATCGAGTTCACGGGGATGCTGCACAGACGTTTCGCTCGTCGTTTCGCAACAGCACTTTCAGTGTCTAGCAGCTGGCATCCGGCCAGTCCCATGGCACCGACATCCGTTTCGAAGCCTCGGTGGTCCACTCCCTCCCTCTCTCTCTCTCCCTCTCTCTCTCTCTCTCTCTCTCTCTCTCTCTCTCTCTCTCTCTCGCCCTCTTTCTCTCTATTTCGTTGTTATACGAGGACCACCATGCGCCGTGCAATTACGTCGTTGTATTCCACTCTTTATCGCCGACTCGGTGGCGCGGGCGCGCGAATCAGCCCTGGTATTTGCATATCCCGTTAAACGTCGTAAACTTGTCAAAGCGAGCTGCTACGCATGGGATTCTGAACTACTTGCCTCGAGCCGCGTTTGCGGCTCGCCCGATTTCGAGACAAAGCACGGGCTCGACCAAATGCGCGCAGTTATTCCGACGAATCGACAACAGCCGGAAGCCTGCACGCGTTCAAGATGAAGCGGGTCCTTTTTCGAGGCTTCCTATCAGAAATATACTCGCTTGGAGGATAATTTTATGTTAAGAAGTGGCAAGGATGGTCGGAGAATTCTAAGTCGCGACGGTTACTTGAGAAAATTTAATCAGCCAGTTTGAAAGGGGAACGGATCGGCACGGTGGCGAGACGTTTCGGTGACGGATAGGGTTTGTGCGACTCTGGAAGCGAGAATTTTTTTGTTAGATGTTGCCAGCATTTGGAGGAGGAAGATGACGTTTGCTTTGATACCGTCGCTGTTTAACGTTGCGGTTCCAATTCGCACTCGCGTTGCGATTAATATTAATGCCAATATCGGTACGTATCTTAGTAAATATGTGCGCACATTGATGGCATCCAAAGTTAATATTAACAGCGTGCAACAATATTCAAGCGAAATTTGATGTTACACCGTAACTAATCCGGTAACACCAAAACTAGCTAAACGCAACCCAACCCCGATATAAATACCACTAACCGAGCAACTAATACCGCGCGCAACCCTTCCGCGGAAATTTGCAAACGTACCGGGAGCCGTTAATGCTGCGCCAAGACAACGCAACGTTACGCATTAAACGAGACCCGAAGACAGAAAGAATGTTACGGTTCCTTAGAAAATTCGAATGCCATTCTAATATTTCGTAATTCGTTGTTTTCCCCCTAGCGCGATATATATATATTGCTCGAACGTTGTTCAACGAGAAATTTTAATCCCGCACCGACCCAATTTCCCGTATAATGACCGAAGAAAGTTGCCTCGCTGCAAACATATTTTATACACGAAAAAAGAACCTAAGACAGTACCAATACTGCGGCCATAAAACGCGGGCAAGTAATCTTTCCTTCGAGGCTTCTTTCACGTGGATTCCCTGCGCATCGGCGTCGTTTCGCCGACCTCTATCCCGTTCTTACGCCCACGAACGACGCGGAGGACGTCCGCCTTTAAAAGCCAAATTGTCCGACGTATCGCGGCGGCGTGGATCATTATAAGGATGCGTGGCCGGCGCGGTTTTTCATTTGTGTCGTACGAAGACTTATGGCCCTATTAGCCGATAATGGTGAAAAATACGAGCATAGGGGGGTAACGATCTTAGCTTATAGTGATCATAAATGTTGGATAAAATGTCGCGCTACGCGAGGGTGTAATGCCGGCAATGCGGCCAGACCGGGCATAAATTCACGGTGAGTGGCGTGAGTTATGAAAATTTCATGGTGAAACCAGGTTGCTTTATGCATTCATAGCGCGCCCCGCAATAGTGTGTTAAAGGCGATGCTTTCTTTCGGGCGCGCACCTTAATTGGCGTCTTAGCGAACAGTCCACGCCGTTCGCGTTTACTGCAGTCGCGGCGAGAGCTCGAAAATTCGGCGACATTTGCTTTCCGTGCGATTCTTACTTCGGCTAAGGGATTTACTTGTGTCGTCTTGATTCGCGTGAAGGGTTTTGAAATGTACGAGATTTATCTTTTTTTTTTTATTATTATTGCGAGATACGTAGCGTTGGTAATTTGTTTCTAGGCTTTCATGATTTTACATTTGAACAAATGCATGCACGGTTTATGTAATTGCGTATTTTCTTGTACGACCTATTCCCTTCGAGTTGAAACGTTTCGTACGTGCATGTAATTCTCTCGTAATATGCTGTCAACCTCCCTGCTTTATTTTGCACGCTTCGGTACCGATAAAAGTCCAACAATGTTCGCATGGTTTCCATACGATAAAGGATAGACGAAAAGTCAACTCTTCTAATGCTTTACAGCGATGAGAAGTTCTTCAGCATAGACGTTCAGAAGCAGCAGTCACTGTAGAAAATAAGTGGCTCATAAATGATAAGTAGTAAATGAAAATTGTTCACGATTGAACAGTATATACGAGGTCAAATGGAACGACATTGCCCGAAGTGTCAGAGAAATGATTGTACTCGTGAACGGCACTGAATATTTTTCATAATATATTGACGGAATGTTTCGTAACATTCGATCGAAGGTACCCAATTTTATCTACCACGAGAATCCACGCAGTGGTATACATGAGAGCAACGGTGGCTTGATCACGAAGTTATTTTCGTCGACGACCTTGCTTTACCGTACGAAAATCCGATATGTACGACGTCGCGACGCTTTCCACTGGGGGACAGTTAATCCGACAACGAGGCGTCTCGCGAAATTACGCCGAGGACGGCCGACTGCGATTTTAATGAATATTAAAAGGCCCCCGTGTATCGAGTTAGAATCCGCGGTCGCAGTCATAGATAGCAAATTGGGAAAGTTGTTGCCTCGAAGAGTCGTAGGGGTTGTCGAGGCGATGGGCGGAAAACCACCCCCGGTTTCGGTGCCGGTGCGCGTTCGTGTCTTCGTCTGTCACCTTAGAAAGTTCTTGGCGTCTTGTAAGCTTCCAACTTTTGTTATATACGTAGTCGAAGTTGCGTTGCGTAGTGACGTCATTATTGAATACGAAAGGAGTTACGCGGCATTCACCCCTTATCGACGGATAAAAATGTCAACCGGCCCTTTGGAGTTTTAAGTTGTTTGGCAAATGGAGAACGGTGGATCGATTTTCGACGATGTGCTTTTTCGGAGCTTTTACACGGGGGTAATTTGCTTGAAGGTGTTATGGTTCGAGGGCGAGCGAAATTGAAGTGGACCAAGTGTGTTTCGTATACTCGTTGCGCGTGTCACGTGTCGTATGGAACGTTGCGGCTTGTTGAATGTACATTATTTGCCTAAATGATTGTAAAAGGTGTAGCGATCGAAAACGGTTTCCCCACTGGAGTTGTTAAAGGGGTGTTTTTTTTCTTCTTCACCAAGCGTCAGGGTGGAGATCAAAATTGCCAATTCTATGGAAAATTGTCGCGAACATTTTTTTCATTTTAATTTCCAGCGGTTCGAGACACGTTTTATTCGTAGTAAGCCGAAATTATGTTTACACTGTTCTTACAAACAGGAATTTCGTTTAGAGGTCGGACCATTAATCATAGACACCACACAGCTGATAACTATTCCGGGCAACAGATGGCGTTGCTCCGCATTTTTCGTACAAACGGCAGGGATTTTTATGAAGGCCATGATGGCCCGGGAATCGAATTAAACGAATCATGAATAATTAATAAATCCTTGTGAAACGAACGTAACAGGTATACAAGAAACGACGACGTGGCTGCGCTACTGAAAATCTGCATTCGTAAAACGATACACGAACCGTGCAACCAAGAGAATATCTCTCATCCATCATCCTGACGGAACAAAGTCTTGAATCCCTGTGTTTTTTTTAATTATAGTAATAATTTCCAAGGAACGAACCGCGGACGAAGTTCATCGCGCAATAGAATTTTTATCAAGCCGGAATTGTTTATTGTTTGCAGTCAGAGAGGCGCGTTCCCCGACGTTTAATCAGAATATCTCGAGCGTTGGTGCCGGTGGCTCATGGCAACTGTAAAACTCTCGAGACGGATAGTACACACTTGATACATTCTTTGCCGAAGTTAGGGTAAACATAAACTTCAAACTCCGTGGAGAAATAGAGAGCGAAGGGTACACCCGGAGAGACTGGCGAAATCGTCCCGGAATCTAATGAGCATTCCATTGCACCCTCCTAATTTTCTACAAGCGGCGGCGTAAACAAAAATATTCCACTGAACGTCTTTGTTCAGCCTGCGCCCCGCCGTCTTCATTTCTGCGGGAATTTTAATGGCTACGTTATGAATATCTACGTACACGTGTATACGATACGCAATATATTCCCGTCGTTTCTGGATACCGCTCTATAAGAACAAATATTTTATACTTTTACACAATTTGCAATGATGTCTGACACTAAGACGAGCAACAGCAGGTCGTCCTATCTCCCTTACGTGTTCCCTCTAACATTCACACCCCTTTCCATTAACAGCGCCTCGCATCCTCGATATCCATGGTCCTTGAAAAGGATGCGCGAAGCTTCGCGTCAGAGATTCCACTTAGATGAATCGCGAATCGAACGCTAGAAACATCCATCGTCCAAGTGTTCTTAAACAGTTGCAAGATTTCGAGAATCGAAGCTTTAGTCGTTAATGACTAAACGATTGCTTTCCTAAAGAACACTAAACCCCGGAATTCCCCGTCGTCCAATTACATACTGTTTGCGCGAGATGCTAAAAACGCGCACGCTGCTTCGAGAAGAAATAATTCCGCTTAATGTATAATAAATGACTAATGTAAGCTGGATCGGTCATGCCGGTAGAAGTCGCAATTTCCATGCGCCACCAGCCGACAACCATAAAAACGCATGCAGTAATGGCGCGCGAGTTAATAGCCGCGCATAAATGTTTCATGACATCGCGCCCTTTAACGCGAAAGTACCGATCGATATAAACGAAGCGTTTTCGATGGATCACAATTTCGAACTTTTATATTACATTTTCACCGGGCCGCTGACAGTGTATGCATATTCTAAAAATCACCGGTGAACCTTTGCCAATTCATTGACTTTCATAAACGTTATCAGTAACGAGCTTATCTGCGCCAAGCGGTAAAGGGTAGACGGGGGGGGGGGGGGGAGCAGTATTCGATAACGACGTAACTCTACCCGGCCATAGTCCGAAACATGAAACGTCTTGACGAAGCGTTAGGATTTAAATATGGCTCTGTTACACGAGTGGCAATAATAGGTTATACGAAATAACACCGCGCTATCGCGACGACTTTATTACTAACGTAAAAATTCAGGAAACACCGGTTCAGCCGTAATATGTGGGTCAACGTTTTCGATGGTGATTCAGATTAGAGAGCCGCCCCATTCGAACGGCCAACCCCTATCTCCTGGGATGCAATGAAATAACTATCTGGCCGTGGAAACACGGAGAACATGCATCCCTGAACAATGCAGAGTGGCGCAGGCTGATTCGTGAGTTGGACGCGGTAATAATTTTTTCAGCGGTGTATCGAGCTGGATAAATTGTTTATAGAGTATGGCGATACGAATGGGAAAGATTCCCCGATATTTCTACTGGTATCGGTTCAATCAAGAAGCAGAACGAATATCTATGCAGATACCATTAAAATATGAATGTTTTAAACAAGAAAAACGAAAATATGCATTTGCATAGGTGTACGTATCGAAAAACCTTTTAGATCATTTACACACGGGAACGCTGGAAAGGTTACAAGTTTTGCGCGCGTGTTAAAAATGATTCTGCCGTATTTTTGAAACGCTCACGTAGCGTCGATATATTTTTGCCCGTAACTGCTAGCAACGTACAACCCTTTTAGCGTGCAACTTTTAATTCGCGGTACATACGTGAAATGAGCCGGCATTTATCGAAACGAAATGCACAAAACAAACGTTCCGCGTAACTCTCGCGTTAAGCCCCAATATCCTTTGAAGTATGAATTATTTCGTAAATTACTCTCCTCATTTTTCGTTGCTACACTTGACAACGGTGCGCGAATCGGCCGGAAAAAATAATGTAACAGCGCGCTGCCGAGTAACGTTAGCTGATCAACAAAATTTCCCATTTCGCACCGATACAATTTACCGTGAAATATTTCGTTCCACCGATCCCTCGGATCGTTACGTAACGCCGACGTTCAATTTGATACGTGGAGGCGTTACAGATCCACGGGATCCGCCGGGATAATTGGCACGTTATTTTGAAAATTCGCGTAATAGAGCCAGCTATCATGGGATGATGAGATATGAACAGGGGTATAACGAAGACACGTAGAAAGCACGCCGCAATATATCATGCATAACAAGTGACTGGCCTGACTGTATGCCATGCACGAGCTGTCTAAGGGATGTTATTGCGTCAGACACAATCAGAATCATATTTCTTACATGATACGCAAGAAACTCGACTGTCTCGCCTCTCATTTTTATCATGTCGCCGCCTTCCGTCCCGGCAACCATTTTTCTGTATCAATGCTTTGTCGTCCCGCAGCCGCTTGAAAATATCGCGGAACCCCGACGCACGTTTCGAGAATCCGAATACGTAGACAGTGAAACGCATGGCGAGAGAAGGAAGGATGAAGAAGAAAAAAAAAAAGGAAACGAAGCAGAATTACAGCTGCGATTCACGATCGACAATTTCACTCGACGCTCCGTACCATTAAACTCGATAACAATCGTCGGCCGACCGTACACCCGAACTGTACACGCTCGTGTCGAACGGCAACAACAACTTTTATTCCATTTAAGCGTTTCGAAATATCCGCAATGAATGCAGAAAACATTCGACGCCCCGTTGTCCCGCGAAATATAATAAACGCCACGGCCGGCTGGTACGTGCCGCGGAATTTTAACGAAAGGGCCGCCGCGTAGCTGTATCGCACGTTTTCCGCTGTAGCCGCCAATCGAGATACAATCAAACATTCAACGATGTGAACGACGGGAAAGGCCAATTGATCTTATTTCTGTCTCTGGTCAATTATTGTCTGTCATCGAATGCACGCGGACGTTGATCGAATACATGATTAAACGTGTCTGAACGGTTTCAACCTATTCGGGCCGGTTCGAGTCAAATAATCGGAACGAAAATATCTAACGACTGCCGGATCGTATCGAACCGGCGTTGGACAAGCATCGATCGAATGCAGAGGTGGTCGACGTAGGTTTTGGCCCCGATGCTGTTGTCGACATTCTGCCCGTTTCGGCTTCGGTCTCGAGTTTCGCCTATCCGGCCAGTATCGGTGGCTGTTCCAGCCGATTTGCGCTGTCCGCCCTGACTCCTGGGGGATCGAAGTTCGGCCCGGCTTGGTACTCGACGACGGCCATCTTCGTTGAAATCGTATCGCGCGGTCGCGTGTCGTGGTTAATCCGGACGACTTAGGACGCGACTCGAGGAACGCTCGCGCGGCATTAAAAAAATCGGTCGATCGGATCGGAGTAGAAAAGGTCGAGTTTGGTCAGGCCGGTTTGCGTTGAGTGATCGGCTGCTTAGAAACGAGTTGCTGAGAACGATTGAACTTGGACTGGTTTAGACAAAATAACGCAAATGATCGGGTTTTATTAAGGAGTACAGCTACACGCGACGACAGACAATATTGCGCAACTCCTACGTATTGTAATTTTAAATAATAAATACGATGTCGAGACGTGATGTAATCAGGTTTTGAATGTTACTCGAAATTGATATGATACATAGCTGCTATGATTGACATTAAATTTCTTATTACCGGAAGAATTAAATATAAACATTTTCCTGCACTGATTTGCAAATATATTACTCTCAGAACTAAAAAATCTTATCTGCACATGGAATCGTATAATTCGCTGTGTCTGTCAGCCGATTTCAACTAAATACAAGTAAATTTTTCGCTTCTATCTAATAATCGCGTGCAATCGAAGGTAATCATAATATTCTGGAGCCTTAATCGGCGATTCGGTATAATTAACGGGGACGTGTACCCTTCCCTTTCAGAAAATTGCCAGCGTTTCGACGGAACGTGACTTTGTGAAGCAATTCCTTGCAACTCGAACCTAGATTATCGCGATGAACGCGGCTGTCTCGTTACGCACGAAGTCTGTTCGATACACGTGCACGTGACTTGATGCATTAGAATGATGCCAGGGTCTCGTTTGCCGGCCGCCATTTCGAGGCGCGCCACGGTTTGGTGAAACAGCAAAGGTGCGCACAGCACTCGACGTGTACATCCTGCAGGAATTAACGTTTCCACGTTACGTCATGTACGTGCTATCAGATACGCGTGCAGGAACGCTAATGGCCGATTAATTTTCATATCGTTTCACTGCGCGTGACGCATTTATTCTCACTTTTTCGCCGCGGCTTGTTAAATACCGGCACCACTTATAAATATGTAGATCGAAGTGTGGGAACATTGTGGGCCGCTAAATATTTATGCGTTTTATTCCGTTTATCCGCCGTGTCGACACAGATCGCTGCGATTTCGAAAATTCGAACGACCGTTAATTGGGAGATCATTTCAAGTTGGTGGAAATATTGTTCGTTTCTGATCGAGTCGCATTGTCGTTTTGTACTAAATGTTTCTGTTGGATCGAAACGACTGCGCAATCTTGTTAATTCGTTACACGAACAGGGCACTGCAAATTAATGGAATATTATCTACAAACCAGAGAGGCAGTCTAGCATAATTGCTTAAGATTTGCATTTGAAAAGAGACGCTTCAAATAATCAGCCGGTATTTACGCAATAATAAAATACTGCACGAATGTCAGCGAACGAAAGAAGAATCGTAATTATCAATACGCGAGCGCATTGGATTGGCCAGTTACGTTCGTTTCTCTGTCGCGCAAAGAGCTTGCCAGTTATTTTGATTTATTTTCACTTTCGGCAAAAGTACCCACTGGCGGCACCGATGCAGCGAGTCGGACGAAATACGAAGCGGTAAAATTTGTCCGGCTGTTTGCGTGTTCCCTCCGGTTTTTTTTTGCTCTCGCGTAAATGGCGCTAGGAAGATAAAACTTGTAGGCAAAACTTAAAACTTTGATTCCACTTTCAGCCCCCTTGGAGTTAAGATTTACTCTTGAACTTTAAGATCTAAAATTGTCAACTTTCGTCCAGGAACCGAGTACACTCTGCTCCGTCTCCCACTTCCGTCCCTTCTTTTCCTTTTCTGCCCTCGTTCGGAAACACCGCGGCGAATATGTGCGCGCGGTATTCCCCGCGAAGATCGCCCCGTTTCTAACGTTGCGACGCGTGATAACAACGTTTCACAAAAGAGCGAACGAGCAAAGCGTTACTTAGGCGCGGCGCGCGTTGTCGCAATTAACCCGCGCGCATTAAGCCATGCATGCATTATGCGATTCGCCTGGCGAAATGAAACTAACGATTTCTATTGTAACCCATACCTTTGGCAAGTTTCGTCGTCATGCTAATTACGTAATTGCCGAGCTAACAACGAGGCGGCGCTAAGCGGTCCCCGTTAATTAGTTTCAATGCGAGAAAGGAAAATATTGGTGTGTTCAAGAATAATGGGATCACCGAAAGTGAATGAACATTTGTCGATTTTTTGTTACACGTTTTGCAGTTGCTTGTACGATAGTAATACTGTTCTTGCAGTACCACTTTATCTTGGGTAACGGGATCGTTCTAATATGGTCACTTCTTTGACATAAAATTGTCTGGTTGTTTCAGTAAGTTTAGTATACGTAGGGCTGATTATATCGCTACCTGTATTATGTATTATATTCGTTTTGGGTAATTGCTTCTTAGTATGCTGTGATCAAGGTTCAATGTCAATCGACGATATGCTGCATAAAATTGTAGAATCGACGACTTGTCGAAAAATTATGGAAAAACTACCGAAAATAATAATTCTTCATTACTCATTTTCACCGTTCACTTTCAGCTTAATTCGTTACTATGACAGTTCTGCAATTTATGTTTTATATATTTTATATCACAATCGCCAATTGTACCATTAACGATTCATCTAATTCTATTTCGATAATTTCCTTCCACTTCTTTTTCACCTTTTTCATTCGCTGCATACTTGATACACATTTGAAATTGGATTCGCAACCGACGAACTGTATAACCAACCCCGAGCTATAATATATCCCCTGAAACCACGTGTTTGCCTTCGCTTCGTACAACGAACGGAACTTCGAATCAAATGTATCGGTATGAAATCCTCGTGTTTCGATGCTGTTCGCGATTCGCAAGGTATTTTTCTGTTCCGCTTAATCCGACGAATCGGGCGCGCGTTGCACCGGATAAGTGACCGTGCGATCAATGTTTAAAGAGCCGACAGCAGTGTGAAATTCGACGTCGAATTGCTGGTTACGTGCTTTCCAATCGCGTTTCGGCAGAGGGAAAGGGGTGGAGGCACGGTCAAGCGGCGATATCCGTGCATCTCGTCGAGTTATGAATACTGTATAGGGCACCGTGCATTAACGAAATGTAATGACCCGACAGAAACGGCCTCTCCCATTCACTTTGTCCGGCAACAAACTATGCAACGCCGATACGATACGCTCGGCTGATGTAACGTAACGAATAATTTGGACGAAATCGAACAGCAACGTGGCACTTTAGTTTCGCTCAAGAGTGTGCGCAAATGGTTTCGCCAGTTAACGAAAGTAGCAGACTAGTTGTTGTACGTGCGCGTGTGGAGTATCGTTAGTTGACAGGGGAACGGTTCTGTTCGTGAAACGCGAAATGTAACTTCGAAAGTATAAGTGGCGAGATTCTATCCACGAGTAGTTCTGGTCGATTACTGTGTCTTTGAACGAATTTGTGTATTTGGAAGTAGTGATCGGTATATTACCGATTCAAGTAGTAGTCTGGGTAAATAATTACGCGGACCTCGAAATTTTCAGACATTTTTGCTCACCTCCTGATTATCAGCTGTCGTTTAAAACGGTCCGAATGAATGATGCACAGCAATGTTCAACGAAATACTAGACATCGCATTAATACTCCAATTTCTGCGGTGCTTAAATCGAGTAATACATATATTAGTTCGACTTTAGTTCGACCGATTATTTTATAGTATTTTATAGTATTTTAAGTATTTGCAAACGAGTGAATCAATTGTATCGATTGTGCCCGAAGAAGTGTCTTAAGCTTGCCAGCGACTCGCAACAGCTTTTTCCTTACCTTTTTCTTCGCTGAAACATTAAACATCCGGAACGTCGCGCTGTGGCAATGAACACCGTTGCAAAGTGTCCCTACAAACCGGGCGAGATTTAAATGACAACCTCATTTGTTCTACTGTTTCGCTAATGCGCGCGATGTTCAAGATAATGTTCGCAAATTAAGTTCATCCTGCGGCATTTGCATTGCGCGTGCACACGGTTGTTTGCACGTCGGCTCGAAAGAAACAAACGTCCGACGCGTTAATGTATTCTGCAGGCGTGGCTTGTTACGCTGTTTGTAGCCTATGCTTGCTCTTGCACGGGGTGTTCACGTACCAGAAAGGCCGTGGTGGTATCATTGGAGTATTTATTTTCCCTGTTTTTTTTTTTCATGGCGAATTTATTTGACGTAAGGGTGACGTGTACGCGGAAACTCGAGAGAGTAGTTTGCAGTTGGCACGGTTTTATTCTCAGTCTGTATATTAGATGTTGATGGTGAAAATATTAGCGCTCCGATAGAATTTTGTCAAATTGTCCACGAATTCGATTGGACACTAGCTGACATTTCTGCGTAAATAGAATATACGCAAATAAATATAATTTCTGGGCCGAATTTACTTTTACGTAAATGTGCAGCAGTAGGTAATATTTCTTTATCCATGGACTGAAATTCTATGCGTACCTGTGTAGATAAAAATGATGAAATATTGGAAAAAGTAGAATCGACTATCTCTTTGGCAGTTTTAACTTTTACAATGGAGAAAAAATACCCATATAGATTCAATTTTCTCTTAACGAGAGGCCTTAGGAATTTAATGTATCGAAAGTTGCCGAAGGTGTTCGTTAGCAAAGTATTACGTTTTTGCATGGGTCGAATGAAATAGAACATTTATCGATTATTGATGTTCGATCGTACAGCAATATCGCTTTGCTCTGTTCTATGAGAAGTAGAATATCACTCCCATTTATTTGCCGACGTTCTGATAACGAGATATGGTTCTGTCGTGGAATACAAACTGAGAAGACGTAGGCATTCCTGATTCATAATACATCTAAACATTAATATTGACATAACATAAAAGTTTCGACAAGCTTTTATGATAAATCAATAAGCTGTGGTATACATTGATCTCCACAACGAGACGAAACCATATATCACTTGACACTGTTTAAAATCATTTGCGCCAATCCTATTTCTATACACACAACAGCATCCTAACGCAGTTCTAACATAATTTAAAACAATATAGAACGCATATTTCCCAGTGAAACGAGTTCAAATCTCTAATTGCATGACAAGTCTCCGCTCATAATTCCTCTCGTTATGTACACATAATGAAAACCCACAGCTTTATTGAAAGGAACAAGCCCGATCATTAAAAGAAACTCATTTTCTGAGCGTAACGACCGTCCACAACATTATTCCTCGAGTGTAGCGAAAAGCTACCTAAACGACCGATATGAATCTCAGATTAATCGTCGCGGCAGCGTAATTTCGTATTCGCTCTGATACAGAGCACGTAGCGATAAATAGAAAAAGAAACAAACGAGGGGCACGAGAAACGAACGACCGATGCGTTAATGTATTCCACAGGCGTGGCTCGTTACGTTGTTTGTATGGCTTGGTTACTTTCGCTCGGACGTTCCATTGGCAAAGGAAAGAGGGGAGGAAAAAAAAAAGAAGAAAACGGGAACAATAGGCGTATCGTCGGGCGCATTATAGGTTTATATTCGAGGAGAATGTAAATTTCCGTGTATCCAGTAACGTTTCCGTCGCGTTGACCACTTGCTCGTTTCCGGCTTGAATCGCGCTTTAAACGCGCTGATAAACATGCACGTTAATGCCGGTGATAAACATAATTGCTACCGGCCCGACCCTTTTTCGCCGCGGCGAATCCCTTTGCCGAGGGGTGGCGGCCGAGAAACTCATAATGCTCGTAAGATATTGATGAGCGCGAAACAGCGGAAGTAAAAATACACGCGAAATTAGTTCGCGTCCAGACCGTGTTAAATATTTCGTGGCTTTGGCCAGATAACGCGCGGAAATTCTTCGTACGCCGCGTGCCTCGCGTAGTCGCCCCCAAGGGAACAAAAATGGACGGAATAAAGAAACAGCAACGCGCTGCGAAACCGGCGTCGCTGAAAATTGATAAAACGCTACGCGGTCGGTACAGAAGAAAGGTGATCGTACTTCAAGAAGAAATCGTCGAACAAAGCATGCAGGATTTTCTATGCGCATGCCTCGAATGTAACTTGTAATCATTTTTGGCCAGTTTCGAAGCGAAACGCGAACACGCGGGGCAAGAGATATAGTCGACAGTGTTCGATCGATTCACCTAGTGAACTCGCTGGAAATTCCTTGATCCTTGAAGAAATGACTAGTCCAATTTGAAAAGAAACTTCAGTTAGATGGGAGGAGAAGTTTTGCTTAACCCGAACCTAATGTAGACATAACTCAGACAGCACCACCCAAGGAAGTGACAACTCTATTCCGGGGTGGGAATCCTTAGCAACGTGTACGAGGGCAGTACTTCATCCGGACCTAACCCAGTCCGGGCCCACAGGTAGTCTGCGTCTAGCCTCGACTTAACCAGCCCCTAAATCAGATCCAATTCGGGTCTAACAACTGGAGACAAATATGCGACAGAGAATTTTCGTTGATATATTGGGATGTACGTATTCCTGGACGGAAGATTTTGCTTCGATATCAATCCACTCGGGACTTTTTGGATTTTATGAAGGAATTGTATCATGTTGGTTCCTGAGAGAGACCCGGGGTTAAAGCGAGAACTTAGCGTGTACCGGAAATCTGTTTAACCTAGACCTAACCCAGTTCGAACTTGGGGCTGGTGTGTATCTGTTGTTGAAACTGGCTAGGAGGCAACATTGGTCTAGGAGGGAAGGGATGTTTAAGAAGAATATATTTTACCTTCTGGATGCAGGAATTTAATTAATAAACGATATTATTCAACGTTCATCGGGTGCGCAACCTACGAAAGTATTCATTCAACTATTTCTGCGGTGGAATTTCAGAGAGGTCAAAAAGTGAAGAGTGCAAAACGTAATAAGGATACAAGTAGGTCATTGTTGAAATAATGGCGAGTAAACCAGCAGGGAAGATGCGGGGAAAGAAAATGTACCACGATGAACGGTCGTGCTTAAAGAAAACCGTAATAAGTGTAGTAATAATAAACTAGAAAGAAATTCAGTTGATACATACAGGCGTGTATACGCGCATTAAAATCGAAGCGAACGTAGTCCTCTTCCGGATTAGAATCCAGATCAGAATTTAGCCTCAGATTAAAATTGATTGAAAACTAACGTCGGCTCGCGTCCTCTCGTTTTTCCCCAGCAGCAATTTGAACCAAAAAGAGAAGAAAAAGATGGAATCTAATCCAAGACCCTCAAGTTCCGCACAATGAAACGCAGTATGCACTTGGACCGAAACTGATGCGGATCTGCCGTCGAAACGAGTTGGAAACCGCGAATGACCTACTGAAACGCAAGTGCTCGATACAGATATTCGAAGCGTCAGTTCGAGACCCGGACGTACCCCGATTTTCCAAAAAAAAAAAACCACGGCCCCAATTTGAACTTCATCGAAGCTCAGAATTCTATTTAAACCATCTCCGGCTCGGGGACCGGCCGCGAACCAATCGAGAAGTTCATTTTGACGAGCGTACCTCGAGTGCCTCTCGCGACACTTCGCGTTACACCATTTCTATACTTCCCGCGGCGCCACTGTCGTTAAAATTGCAAGCAGCGGCGCGAAGGCAGAAAAACCAAAGGGAGGAAGAGAACGAAAAGATAGCCCCAGCGACGACGCTTCCCCGTACGTACGAACCTCATAGACGAATCGGAGGAGCAAACAGACGGAAAGGAACGGGTTGGAGCGGGACGAAAGCAGGAAACAAGCAAACAAAGTGGAGGGCCCGCGCGAAGGAGGAAGAAGCCGAGGAATAAAAGCGGCGCACGATAGCGGAGACAAGAAAGCGCGGAGGAAGGAAGGGAAGGCGGAGTTGGATGGTTTCTTCCTTTTCAAGTCTCGCAACGATAGTGGAAGGC
Organism: Nomada fucata; assembly: GCA_948146005.1. Classification (NCBI taxonomy): domain Eukaryota; kingdom Metazoa; phylum Arthropoda; class Insecta; order Hymenoptera; family Apidae; genus Nomada; species Nomada fucata. The sequence continues at coordinate 5,174,261 of OX411275.1, read as the reverse complement.
GCGCGTGGCAAAGTAAAACGAACGAGAACCGTGGGGGGGAAAGAGAAAGCAACGGGGCAGCGGCGGGAGAAGGAGGTTAGAGTGTAGAGGCTGGAGGAGCAGAATGGGGCAGAATGGAGCAGAATGGAGCAGAATGGAGCAGAACGGGAGAGCACGGGACGCGTAGGTACACGTACACGGTAGCTGGCGTCTATATTTTATATCCGGTACACGAGAATTGTCGCTAGGGCGCAGACTCGTGGCAATCGGGGTCGGTCGGCTCGCCAGTTACTTTTCGCGATCCACCGTGGCCGCTCTGCCGCGGCGCAGGTACACACAGGTCGGACGGTCAGTCTCGCTACGGAGTTCGCCAGTTGGACGACGGATAGGGAAAAGGGGAGAACGCGGTGTTCACGCGGTCGGCCACGCGATACCTCGCCCTAATATTAGCCCTCCCTCGCCACGGATACGTGAGAGGGACAGCGGGTAGCGAGTGAACCCCGACGAGTCGAACGCGATCGTGAAGGGAAATCGAGCAACGCGAACGCGTTGACGCACGGAGGATACGTGGGACGGCTCGAGAGGACGAGGCACGGCGTAAACGCGGGAGGCAGGCTGTTAGCAGCCAAGCGGAAGGGGAGAGAGTAACTGTCAGCTTACCGATTGTACCTGGCGCTGCATCTGCCGCACAAAAGCACAGCTTGCGCACTGTTACGCCGCGTTACCGAGCTACTTGCGCGAACCACTGAACTGTGCCGCTCGGTCATCCCTGCCAAGTCAGTCGAGAGCTTTCGTGCGAAGTGTTTACGTCGTCGCGCGGCCAAACAACGCACGTACGCCGATAGCTGCCGTTCCTGTTGCCGTCGCCGTTACCGTTGCCGTCAGTACGCGCTGTCGTTCCGCGTGCTGTTTCGCGCCCAATTTCTATCTCTTTAAAACGACAAGTCGTTTACAGCCCCCCTGAAATTCACTCTGATTCGTTCCCCCGTCCCGTTCCCTCTTCGATTCCTATCTGACGCGACGTATTCGAAGTAATCGTTCTCCGCGTCCCGTCTCCAGTGAATCGCACGTTCGTACTTCGCCCTCGCGTCGCGATCGTCCGTACGTGGCGTCGTGTTTGGCAATCGCGCAACGCGTATCGCAGACGTGTTTACGAAAGGATACAGGACGAGTCCGGCTGTGTAATTCGAGCGGGAATCGAGACGAGTCCCGTCGCGTGTGAAGGATAAACAGGATCGGAAAGTTGCGGGGCAAACGGGACGGCGATTTCGCGGGCAACGTTCCGAGAGGGAAGTGCAGTGAGATGAGAACTGTTTGCCAGCCTCTCTGAACCGATCCAGCCGCTGAAAGCGTGCAATCGTGCGCGTCCCCGCAGGATCGAACCGCGTTCCCTGTTCACGGGACCTTATCTTCCATCGGGGGCGCGAGTTTATGTGCCGGCGTTAGTTCGCGACAACGAGTGACATCGGGGTGCGGGAGAGCCGAGCGTTCGTCGGGCTTGGTAAACTGTTCTGCGGCAAAGTGACCTCCGCAAAGTGCAACGACGATACGACCATACAGCCTCGAGACGTGATCGTCAGCATCAATGACAAACGGAGCCAGGGCATCGAACTGAGGTGAGCACTCCGTTGGTATAGATAGCACCGCGATCTCGCCGATTTCGTCGTCGTATGCCGATTGATCGACCCGTCGCCACGCGACTGACGCGTTCGAACGAAACGACTCGCGCGGTTCAATTAGATACAGCTGCTGTTTCGCGCTAATCGTCAGGCCTTTGGCGAAAACCAGTTGCGAGATTTTGTGGGATCTATGTAAGAATATTCTTGCGGTTTTGAGTGCGGCCAATGTTAACAAATTGTCGTCCCCGCGTAAAGATACTGCGATCCTTTGACAATTTCAGTTTTGGATGATTTTGCGTTTCAAAATTGATATCACAGTGCATGTTTCTTTACGCTGAAACAGATAGACACGAAATGTCGTGAACTGTTTATCTTTTCTTTCAATTTAAATACCTGACACCGAATTGGTGTAAACCTGTATATACGTAATTGATTTGGAGCGGGTAGTTGTCACGGGTTGGACGCCCTGTTTGGACATATCGCTTTGGATCATTCTTCGATCGTTGTCACCGCTCTCCGTTACGTTTTCCCAAATATCTTTCTGTTTTTTACGCCTCCGTGGGAAAAATAATAAATAAAAACCAGTTCAGTCTATAAACGTCTCGTTTAATTAAACGGTGGACGCGCATTAAACGACCCATCACCCGATCACGCACTAAATGTGTAAAAGCGGCGCGGTTTGTTATAAGTTTTATGTTTCCGGTATTTGCGCTATTAACTCCGACCCAGATACGGGTGGCGCTTTTTTTTTATGGTAGGCTGTAGCGCCACGACGAAATATCGCGCAGGAGTGACAATTTTACGAAGAATCGTTTTGAAGAGGGTGGACGGATTTAAGGGTAACAGGATGTTCCTTTCAGATGAGTGAGCAAGAATGGTGTTGGTTAATGTACATGGGCAGGTTTCTCGAGTATTACTTTGTGCATTGTGGTAGCGAATTAAGATGTCGCAACGAAGTGTCAGACATCGGATAAGTTGAAAATTAATTTGCAGAATTTACAGGCATATAATATTTGAAGAGATGTGAGTATTTGAAGACATGTATTGTGTCACCCGAGGTGCCTTATTAACTTAGTGAAAAATTTAGTACATTAAATAAAGATACATACATCTATTTACGAGCAAATAATTGTAACTCAAAATAATTTAGGTGCATGCGGACTTAAAGAATATACAAAATGTTACAGTTCGGTAAGGATTCTTTTTAAAAGGATATTTTACTGTAATTTTCTTTCTGTCGCCTAAAATAACGTCTTGAAGTTAAAATAAATGAACATTTTCACCGTTTTACAGCCATGACAATTCAAATTTTTGAGTTACGTTACTGTATAAATAAGCATGCAATTTCTGTCTCTTGTTAGATTTTTACCTGCCCTTATTTACATTACACCTACAATAGAAAAAATAAAAAAATACACTTGTCCGATTTACTATAAATCAGTTGGTCTGTTTTATAACAGCTCCTTTAAAACGCAGCAACAAAATAATTCTTCTCAATTGTACGAACCGCTTCAAGAGATGTTTCCTAAATGCAAGTCTATACTACTTAAACAGGTACAAAATCTGTTCCAGGTCAATCCCTTACGCTATTTTTCTACAAAAGATCTGCTTTCCATCCTATCTTCAATTTGCTGGTAAAGTCGAAATATGCTTACCATGGAATCGTGTTTATCGTAAAATGTTACGACGTGCCTTCAATTATTTCATAAGCGTCTTACACTTCCCTCCGCGAATAAGAACGTTATATTACGGTGCACGGCACTGGTCCCCGCAAATAAAGCAATTTCTCAGTGTCTGCAAAGTATATTAAAGCAGATTCACGGATTTACGTTAACCAGCTTCCTGCTTGTCTATTTTTACGAGCGTTATACACTTTTAAAACATTCGACCCATTTTTCAGATCGCCACGGCATTCTTAAAGCATCGGAACTAAAGGAGATGCACCTTTCACCCGCGAACGGTTCGAATTCGTCGGAAATCCCGCGAAACTTTCCTCCGCAGTCGCGACGATCCGCTTCCGGCTGAGTTTCCCCCCGTTTCTCTGCCGTTTCTTGTGGATAAATCAGACGTTTCGCGGTTGACTTTATTCGCTTTTCACGCGAAAAATTATTCCGGATAGCGCGCGTGATTTTTCTTCAGGATAGTTCCACCGATTTCACGATTCACATATTTTTCATTCATTTCACGTTAGAATTTTGGCAGGAACGAACAGTGAGAATTTACTTGGTAGAAATTATTGCGAAAGCTCGGGACCCACGGTGGCTGCGAGAATCTCGTTGATCCGAGAATTCGTTGGTTTCGAGGTTTTGTATTTGTATTTCGAGAAATGTATTTCGTACCGTTAGCGAAGTATTGAGGGACGGTAAACAGGAATAGCGGTGCAGCTTTTATTCGTTACGATTATTCATTGATCTTTGTACCCAAGAATACAAGCGACATTGCTCCACGATGGGTCGGTGAAATTTCGGAGCTACTGGACAGCTCAATCATTTGTACTATTATGAATAGTTACCGTGTTTATGTCAGAAGTAAGCGTCCCAATACCAAATGTTTGCCGCATTCTCTACGCTTCCCTAATTACACAATATTTGCACTGCAGTAAACCGCGATAAATTATCTCGGTGTGCAACGAATCTCCATGTCGTCCACTTTCTCATCCGCGGAAAACGCTTTCGCCGTTCCACGGGTTTATCCTTAAAATAAGCGGAGAGCGTTTAACTCCTTACCCCGCGTAACATGCTCCGCACATAGAAAAGAAAGATAAGCCCCCTTATCAGAATTACGAATCCGACCGAACAAGTCGCGTGCCGGTATTCAATTACAGATTAACAATACAAAAAAAGAAAAAAAAATAGAAACCGTGCTGAATTCCCGGCGTCTATCCTATTTAAACATTAAGTTGGCAAATATTTCTCTATCCCCAACAAAACTCTCCAATCTCACGGACGATCGGTTATTCGCGCGGCACGAAACGCGTCGAGGAAGTTCCATCTGTTCCGCGCGTACAACAGATCGCAAGGCTGCGCTGCCTTACGTGCCACGCGCATTTTCAAAAAGCAAATTTCCCCGCGAGCCCCCGCGAACAAACCATCGAAACACCGATGCGAAACAATCGGAAACCGGCGTACGTCGTTTCGGAAAACCCGCCGACGACCCTGTCCTCTGCGCTCGTTGAACGTGATTGCCGATTAAATCGACGGGGCGAGCTGCGGCGTTTTCGGGCCGGGTCGTCGATTAAATTAAGTTCCGTCGCTTTTGCAAAGTGCCGCCGCCACCGTGGAGACCGGTACGTCGCACGGGGCACGAACTTTTATCCACGCATCGCCAATGATCCAGCTACGAATGACCCGGTCACGTGACACGGCCGGGTAACCGCGTGTTACCCGAGTAATCGCTTTTATTATGGTGTATACGCGACCAATTTCCGCGGCGTAACTCGATTTCACGCGATTACAAGTCGGCCGGCGCTTTTAACAGCTATTAATGCCGGCCCGGTGACGTTTTTATAATAAATGGCACCTGGGGAAATAATGGGTACGGCGCGGGTCGTAAATATAGGAGGCGTCTGAAATGTTTCAGGTACTGTCGCCTGTGTCGTAGTGCCGTTCGCGGATCGTGCTTAGCCGCGTTCCGATTGTTTGGTAAAAGACGGGAGTATTGAGTGACGTCGTGGAGGCATTCGGTTGGTTACTGAAACTGAGCCTCGAGGATTGCAGATTACCTGAAATTAAGTTTCAGTGGATTTTGTATGTATTTCGGTGTTCGTGGAACGGTATGTTTTAAACGAGCGTTGCGATAAATAGAACGCGAAATGACCACAGTCGATGGATAGATCATGTAGACTATTAATATTTTCGATGGTAGGAACGGTTTTTCCATTTAATTACACAAGCTTGCAATGGAAATTGATCTTAATGCATCGATATGTAAATAGTTCTTTGGAGAAAACCTCTTCAATTAATTAATGACGATTCCATTTCCACTGAAGCTGCTCGTAGACCATCAAGTTGTTGCATACAGATATCTGTTGCTGCAGTCTGGCTTTGATCGAAATATTCAAAATCAATTACACCATACGATATCCCATTAAACGCGCAGCAAACTCTTTCGAGATTGAAGATCAAAACGTGTTACTCTGTTGAAATCAATAAATAAATCAAGAACCGTACGCCCTTCCCGTACTTACGGCCGTTACTATAATTCCTGTTAGTTTTATTGCGCGATATAACGTGCAAGCTGATCTGACGGGCGTGCAGAAAAAGAAAAATATGGAACGATACGTTACTTTATTGCTTGACCTGTGCTCAACAAAAAGTACACCCTTTTTCCTATCCTTTTTCTCCGCTTTCTTCTATTTTTTTTTTTTTTCGTTCTTTTCTTTCTTGCTTTGAGGTCGTACAATGTTGGAAGCGATGTTTAGAAAGAGGACGCGTTTTAGTGCCACGTTTTACTGCGTTTTAAAGCTGTGTTTTATTTATTTCTCGATGTCGCCGGTATATCGTGATTTCGGATGACAAAAGGAATCGAGCGATGTTTGTTTTTAATTCTGTAATGTCGAAATTAATCTGGGGAAACGGGGATTTCCGACTGCGAGAGTTCTTATCGCTTGAAACATCGCATCATTCGCGTGAGTGTTCTCTCTTGTTCCTTTTCGCAGCCAATTCCGTTGAAACGCAGAATTCGCGAAGGAAAGTTTAACAAAGCGAGTGACGAGTGAAAATGTGACTGACGAGAAACGTACAATGTATCTGAACAAGTTTTGCAGAAAAATACCATATTTCGTAACTCCTCGTAAAAAAAGAAGGAAAGAGTAATGCTGTTCTCGAATAAAGGAAACCTGCAAGCTTTTCGGCAATTGATCAAAACGATAAAACACCGATATCTGTAACAATGAAAGAAATTTGTCGTTATCCATTAAAATTTACAGTGTACACCTATGTGTAAGATCTCAATAAAACTGAACGTCCGTTGAGAACGAAAATAAAACGGAAAGGAAAAGTATCGTCGAGGTGTATCAGTTTCATAAGTATCTAATACGATTACGCACACTACTGCAATAATGTAAAATGAAATACTTCTCGCGAACGATCATCCCTTAATTCCCTCCTTCCCTCCTCCATTAAAATTGTTTCCTTTTGTTTCTCTGTTCCGCTGTTCCATCCGATCCAAGTAAGGTTAAACGAACGGAAGCTTTATCCACGGTTATAAATATTGGAGGACACCGGGCGACCTAATATTCCCGAGTATGACGAAGAAGGGTAGAATGTACTCGGCCTGGCGTAATATCGCGCGGCCAGGGGGATGCATTTTCTACTCGACTCTGCCGGCAATTTTTTCAACAAACGTCACTAATTGGAGGGGCAGTGAACTCCCGGCGAAACTTAAAACTCCGCCGCGTCGCCGTTATTTACAGTTTTATCAAAAGTTCCGGAATCTCTGACCCGTCGGCGCGATTATTCCTCCGAGAGGGGAAGATTAAATATACAAATGTAATAGAAATTAACTATGCTCAGGATACTTGGAGTTCCACGGCGTTTCTGCCTGATATTTCCATAATTGAGAGGGGAACGCAAACAGTGCTATTTTAAATTACCGGGGGATCGCGAGCGCGAGTAAGAGGGTAAAGTTGAGCGTTTCGTTTTAAATATTTTGTACGCTCGAAAGCAATATCCTCTTGATATCCGGAGGCCTCTCGCTATTTATGATTCTTGTCTATTCCCTTCTCTTTTCGCCACTTTCCTGTGCACATTGGCTTTCGTGGGGGAAAAGAGAATATTATGCGAAGTGGAATACGGTACTTAGCCGGCGTTTAAAATTTTGCCCTTCGTTGATTTTTGTACATTGCCTTCAAGCAGCGAGGGCCGTTTCGCGCGAAGCTGTCTGTAGCGATTCGTCAGCGCGATAAGGGTGTGAACTTTAACGATCCACGAGTTGAATTTATAATTCATTGCGCGACGGTGACGAGTGCGCATTGAGTTCCCTCGATCGCCCATAAAAAGTGAAACCTAAATGCCTTATTTCTTTAACATCACCGCGAACGTCGCAAGTAGTCGCGTTATTTGAGCTTGTCTGCTTCGCTGTCGTTCATCCCGCTGTAATATTTTTCAAACATTTACACCGGACAGGGTTGGCCACTGCGGCCTCATCGAGGAGGCAGATGCGACCATCGTGGCAGCCGTCCCGTTACCTAACCCCCGTGCATTTCGTGGAGATTCGATTCCGCTGTCGCATCGGCCCGGCCACGCGGAAGTCCGCGAGGCATCCCCTTGAAACCGTGAACACGGCACGCGCCACAAAGTAGAGTCTCGTGCAAATATGCTGAAAGCATACCCGGAACGTTCGCGGAGTTTTAACGCGCTACTTAACCGCGTGTTACGCGCGCCGACAGATCGATTTACCTGCGCTACTTCCCTTCTTGTGTGCGTGTCTCTCTCTCTCTCTCTCTCTCCCCCTATCTTGGCTCTCCCTCACCTTTGCCACTATCTTGTCTCCTCTCTCTCCCTCTCTCTCGACTCTCTCTTTCCCGTGTCTCTTTCTCTCTCGCGTCTTTCTCCAATCTATCTATCTATATTCCATCTCTCTTGTCGCATTCCCTTTCCCTCTGGCATCTCTCTTGTGTCTTCCTCTAATATCTTTCTTGCACCTCTCTCTCCCTCTGTTGTATCACTGTGTTGTCTCTTTCCCTTTTCCTCTCGCGTCTCTCTTGTCTCTTTCACTTTCTTCCTTGTCCCCCTCTTGTCGCTATCTCTAATATCTTTCCTCTATCTCTCTCTTTCTCCCCGCTGTATCCCTCTTTCTCTTTGTTGTATTTCCCTCGCCTCCCTCTCGACCCCCTTTGTCTCGCCTCCTCCTTGTTCATTCGCTTCCTTGTCGTTCCAGTTTTCGCGCAACGATTTCCAGCGTGTCCGCGAAATTTCATTGTTGCAACGTGGCCGATTAGCGTCGGCGGTGGGAACCGGAGGGATGCACAAAATATCGAGCTTTAATGAGGATGGTTTTGAGGAACGATTCGGCCGCTGGTTCGGTGCTAGAAACAGGAATCCAGGTATCCACGGTATTTGTCCATAGATTACGATTGGTCTGACGAGCCGCGGCTGGTTTTCATTCACATTGCTGCGAACTAGTTTTTGTTGTCGACCGTATGCGCTAATGGAGGTGGTTTAAATCTGTAATAGGATTTTGGTACAGTGCTGGCTGCTGGAATATATGCTACTGGTTTCCACTGCTATTTTCGTTCGTTCGCCGTTAATGTGGATCTTTCCGTTTAACGTGTATTTCGGAACGTTGAAATTTCGTACTTTTATCGCGAACGGGATATTAATAAGACGATTGTCGTCTAACAATTTCTACGGTATTAATTCGTGGCGAATCGTGCTGCATTCTAGTTAACGAAACTGGTAAAATCGATCGCACAAATTCGGATTTAATATTGTGCATTGGGCAATGACTACATGCTATTGTAATATTTCCATGGTATATTTCCATCGCCGCAGCGCTTTTCTGCACTCGTGTATTTCGCTTCCATGTAAATATCCAATTTCGCGTTTAAAATATTTGCCGTTGTTATTTAATGGATGAAATTAATTCGAACGCACAGCTTGTACAATTGCAGATACCTTCTGCTTTTTCAGCGTTTCCTTGGATTCCTTCAGCACGAAAATTCGTTTCGCCGCAGTTCCATCGCAGATTCGGATGTATATTAATTTCGGCTGAATAACATTCAATGTTTTCAACAAGCAAAATGATCAGTATGCGTAACAATGTGCTCAACGCACAGTGCCCCGCTGTTCTCGATATCCGTCGGAATTCTTTCACGGAGGAGCGACACTCTTTTAATTTAACGAACTCGCTACGTGTTCCGTGGGACTCGTTAGTCGGCTTTCTACGGAAATTTATGGAAGTTGAATTGGAAACAGAAACTTCCGACTTTAAATAGTATTGCTTTTTCATTTGCACATTTTACACGGCTTATCGAGCTGATTCGAACGCGGCGAAGGCGAGAAGAAGTACAGACATGATTAAACCCCCCGATAAACTCGCGCATTTTCCCTGAGGAAATGCAATGCACACTGAAATAAGCTACATACGAAAAATTGTAGAATGAAAAAGTGTAGCACATTCCTTGCAATAATTGAGCCCACTTTGCTCGCCGTTTCGTCTACTCAGATTTATTGCATTTTCGATATTTGGATTAAATCAACCGTCGATATAATACATCTCTAATTAAACTTGATAGCATTGCAAAAGGTTTCGAATATCATATTCACTTAACAATTCACCACCGGCATAAATAAAGTAATCCATTTCCCAACAATTGCACAGCAAAATTGTATTATTGCAATATTAATTCAAGTAGATTACCGTGACACGAAATAATTACCGCTATCGATCAGGGCGGTTTATAAACGAGGACCCGCTGTATAAATCCATTTAGCAGATCTTACACTTGTCCACCTACATAATGAATATCGTTGTCTACAAAACCTTATAGAGTGACAGTTTTATATCCTTTATGAATTAGACACTGCACCGCAACACGCTTGCGGACTCGTATATCGTAGTTTACCTGTTCGTTCATATATTCCCGTTCTTCCGTGTGCAGCACTTTCAATCTACTGCTGTCCCTTTTATTTTTAATCACAAATTAAACGAGAAATTGAATCGCACCGCTTCGCAAATAAATTAATTCGATTATTGACACACAAGTTAATTAAATTATTTGTTACTTAAAAAATCCCCGCCGTTCGTTTTACACTCGCATCTTTGCAAATATGTCGACGCAAATCGCACGAAAGTCACGGCGCCTGTTTTCTGATCAATGATGGAGGAAAACAGGTTTTCGTCATTGAACGATTTACCAGCAATCATAGTAGTCATAGTAGGAATTGTCATCCCAATACCTCGCAATAACTGCTTCACCCTCCCGCATTGCGATTACTGAATCCGTTCTTAAGTAGTTCTGTTCAAGTCGGACGGTCCGCGAAACCTCTCGTCGCGGCGGAACTTCCGGAAATATCGAGGGGAAATCCATCGAAGAAGAAAAGTGATCACCGCTCCCGGTGCCACTGGGTCAAGTGTAACTCGAGGCGGAACGCGAAAACGTTCGTCAGCGACCAAAGCGGAATTTCTTTCGCCCGGGGCGGAATTAGCGTTTTCTCTGGACGAACGCTTTCTCATATTTCCATAACCCATACCACTCGCGTCCACATCGCGGATCATTCGTCGTTATTCAAATGAAATTTCACCGGTGGACTGGAAACGTTCCGCGGTATTTGCGGATGTTTTCTGCTCGCGTTCGCTCGTCGTTGTTAATGAGAGCATCCCTTTGATATAAACGTCGCGTCGTTCCTCTGCATTGAAGGGAGATAAGCCGGAGCGAGTGTAACACGTTGATCCTTAATCGCGTGTCAATTATTGTGAATTGATGCGGCGCGCTCGTAGGAGGATCATCTGTGCATTATGACGCCGAATGTACGGAGAGAGAGAGAGAGAGAGAGTTGCTGCGATTCCTTCGCTGCGAAATAATGAATGAATCCTCCATTAAGCTATTTTTGAATCTTTACCAGTCACTCTTATTAAATCGTTTGGACATACTGGTTGCTTCGAAGCACGTTTCAGTATGCCGCAGAAGTTTCTTTGCGAAAATATTACAATATTTTCAGCATTATTGCAAAGGGTGCGTTATCGTAAAAACCGACCATAATTAAATTTAGATCTTCCACACAGTTCGCAAAAAAGAAAACAGAGCAGGCATCCTGGTACTGCAGAAGCCAAATCGTATTCGATTCAGAAAATACCACGAACCATTCGCAGCAATAGCAAACGCAACAAAAACTTTCGCACTCGCCCCTACACTTTCACTACCGACAGCCAAGGTGCAACAACCCTTACGATAATCCGCACGAATAACTAAAAATTCCATCGTTCGCGACAAAGAGCATTCCATCGCGCACCCTCTCGACGTCCCCACCGGAATCGGCATTGCTTTTTCCGATCACGGTTAGTTTGCGTCGCCCGGCTGAAAGGTTTCAGCGATTCACGGAGTACACGAACAGAGCTCGTCTGGCCGGCGACGATGTGGCACTTCATTCGACTTCCAGTCCGCACCATCTCGTCGGACCATCTCCGCTATTCAATACCCATTAATTTTAATGGATGTCGGCGGTTAGTTTAACACGTTTCATATTCGTCCGGCACAATGAACGACGTCGCGCCGCTTCCGGAACAATTTCGCGACGCTGAACGTTAAACACCTGAGATGGACGAGCGCGTACGCGCCTGTGTACATACAGGTGTGCACGTGTGTACGCGCGTCTGCGATTGCAAATTGCCGTCGCAACGCTCTGTACAGGCGCTACCGCCGTCGCGAGAAGTACTTTTTACGGAGAGACTTCGCGTTTCGCGTCGATCGCGTATTATGAATTTCAATTCGACACGGAGATTTTTGCATTCTTCAGGCACGGGGAGGGGATTTTACAGAAACGCGAGCGCGAACTTTACGTTGGAGTGAGACGCTCTTCGATTTCGAGCGCATGTTTCGAAACACAGAGTGCGCGGTGCGCGTTTGAGTCGAGTTTATGCGATTTTTTTTCACGGGTGTGAGAGATCGATCGAGTGGATGGAAAAAATGGTTGCGGGGATTCGTATGTATGCGTGGATCGTGGAGAGGATCGGGGAAAAATTGTGTAATTGGGTCTCGTGAATTTATTTATTTATTTCGGTGAACAATTCTTTTTTTTTGCTTTTTTGGTTTTACGATGTGAATTGTGAGTATTATTTTTTTATACCGAGTATAATGCTTGGGGGAGGTTTTACAAATATCGTGTCTGGTATATGTAGGGATGTTTTTGGTTTTTAGCGATTCTGCAGTGAATTTTGTCATGAAGTGAAAAGGTGTGCTAGGGTGTATTATTTGGTCTGTGGGAAAGTTCTGTCGCTGTTTCTTTTGTTTAGAGTTATTTATCGTGGCATCTAGCATTGTTTAAAATCTTGTTCTTAAGTTATCAATTGGCCTGAGTTTTATCACCCTGACTAGAACTTTTTATTCTTGAAGGTATTAGAATAAATGAATATGAGAAGTTTCCCATGCATTCGCTATCTGTTCAGAAATATCCAAAGGATTTAGACAATTGTTTTGCAATCTTTATCTAATTCTTGTACAATACATCCTTGTTATACCATTGCAGAATCTAATAATTCCTAAGCATAATAAAGCGCAATAAGTAATTACTTATTCCAGAACCTTTACTTTATAAAAAATCACAACCCACCCCTTTAACCTATTAACCCAGTATACCTCCACTCTGATCCTCCCTTCAAGACAGAACTTATATATTAATAAAACTGACTTATTTTACTATCACTTTTGCAATGATGCATTTCGCTAACAAATAATTATAAAGGTGCGTTAAAGATACGCAGAATTTCCAAATAACACTCGGACGACTATCCAACCACTTATTAATTTATTCTATAACACGAACGAGCAAGCTACCCCTGCAGCCCGTTGTAAATTCTCCACAATTTCCCTATTGAAGCAGGGTATACGAATTTTTCAGCACATTCCTCCATTATACGCAGCACTGGTGTAACAATTAGACGAAGCAAATGATTATAGAGACTTTTCGCCCGTGCATCGGCCACTCTATCTGTCCCCTTTATTCCCGCCGCCCTTTTCCTACGTCTGCGTGGTCCGTATCCAATACCCATTAATTTTAATGATGAACGCGGTCAGTTTAACACGTCCCGGACTCATTGTAGCAAGCTTGTAGGTAATAAATCATACACCCTTGTCACTGAAAAGTGCATGGCTCAGATAAGTGCGGGCGTTATTTGTTACACCTCCTCCCCCCCCAACTGCCTATCCAGTCGCCTCCGTTCTTCGCGTTGCGATACACCGACACCTGCATGTCCAGGCGTGAACGTGTACGCCGCGCATCGCGGTGCGGGAACGCGATATCGTTTTGAAGCACGATCCAGAGTACCCCTTCATTATCTGTCCAGCCTGGGCCGATAACGCTTGGAAGAGTTTCGTGGAACCAGTTCGTTTATTAATTTCATTACTGCTGGTGTAGGCGAGTTTTGACAATTTCGGTGGCAATAATGACGTGTTTCGCTGCGGGGAAGTATTATTGGGGAATATAATGTACAATACTGATTGAAAAGTGTACAAGTATGGGCAGAAGCGTAAATAAATTTTGGGCCAACTTGTTTTCTGTTAACGTTAATATAGTCACGCGCAAGATTAACGTATAATAATAAGACGGACGTTTAATAAATAAGGGAACGGTCACGTTTGTCTCGATATGATCCCGCGCGAGTCCGATATTCGCGTAAATTGCAAATCTCATACGGAACGTTACGTCAATCTAATCCCAAACCGAGAAAAGAATGTTTTCCATATTTTCGATATACCATTCGACCAATTATTCTCGCGGTGCAAGGAATAAATAATCTCTGCAAGGAAATTCCATTGACAACGTGTTACAATGTACAAAATCAACATATCCGAACGATCCGTATCTCTCATTTTGCATTACCCCCTCTCGAAATAAACGAGACTCAAACAATCTGACCCATCGTTTCGTATTTATCCCACGTTTACGAATACCGGTGAAAAGCTCCCAAACGCGACGTAATTAACGGAATCGTTGGTACAAGCGTCGGTACAAGCGTCGGTACACGACGATCCGCGATGGTCTATCGTCTTCGAGCTATCGCGGCGGTAATTGAGGGTGTTTCGTCGAAACGATTTCAACTCGGCCGGGATTAATTGTACGGGGCATGATTTCCTCATTACCCGTGACGTGGCGAACACACCTGCCCCCCCCCCCCCCGAATCCCCTCCTCATCCGCCAGTCGCTCGAACGATGGAAATCCAAAATCAGTACACATCAGCGTGCAAACGTCAAGCCGTCAGTTACGAGGCAGCCCCGGGTCTTTGGTGTTGGTGTGTATACAAGTTGTTAAAATCAAACGCACACGTCAGAATTGACGTTTCCTCGCGCAACGAAATCTGTTTAGTTTCGCTAGTTGCGCTGGGGATTGTTAAAGTTCCACGGAATTGTATTAATGCCGCGGAAATGACGGAAGTTTGTTTGGTAATGTGGCGGTTGCGTTGTGTCTGCGAGCAGAATACTTCCCGTCGTTCGTTGATCGCGGGAAGATCTGTCGCGGATTTCGATGCTTCGTTGGACTTTCGTCTTTCTTTCCCTCGAAAGGTGATTGGCGATTCGTAGGCATCGTAAGGGATTAGATGTTCGCTTTGCCTAGGTTTATCGACGACACGCGGAGAAACGTTTGATCCTGGTTTTCGTTTGAAAAAAATTGTTTCTTACGATATGGTGATATAATTTACGGCGACGGAGCGTTGGCGTTTGTTGGACTGTTCTCTGTACATACGGGGTGAACTGGAACTTTTGAATTGCCAAGTTATGCTATGTGGTTTCTTATGTAGGAACAAAAAAAGGATGTGGTAACTTCTGTGGCGTATTTAGCAGAAAATATTGTACGTTGCATATACATGTTGCATATGTATCCGTATGTTTCGAATATGTAATGTTGAAATTAAGTTTTACATTAACTCATTGAAATAAATAATCGCGTAATGTGAGCAATATGAAACGAAGGATTGATGCGGATTAATAAACGGTACCTTCAATCATAGATTAAAGTTCCCACATATAATTGGATTCTATATTGCAATAGATTCTAAGTAATATGGCTGAACTTTGGATCTATAATATATACCTCCATGTGTACACGGAGTTATAGTTTGTCCGGTGGGCTTTGATGTTTATTACGTTGACGTGCATTGACGATAATCCATTGGCCACGGAACTCGATTCGGCGAAATAATGATAAACGCGAGAACGAAAATGCATAAAATGCACGGTACATGATGCGCTGCTGCGTTACACTCGGGCGCATGAGAAAATAATACTAATGAAAATTCATTAATTTAATGCCGGAAATATCTCACTGCGCCGAGCCGAACAAAAGCATGTATCATTATCTTCAATAAGAATCGCTAGCAAAAATTTCCATATAATTTAATTTATTCACCGCATGCATTTGATACGCGACATTTAAGCTTCATAATATTTAACGCAGGACTATAACAAAACCAGTAATAAATCATTTACCTCGAACGATTTCCCATCCAAGTATTATAATAGAATGGGAAAAGAAAATTGGTACTCCTCTTTGAAATATTGTCGGACGTTCTTGGGAATACATGAACCGACAAGAATTGTGGGTCTAGGTCGTTTAAAGCCAGTGGTCCAAAAATCTCGGGTTAAATGAAAGAAGGAAAATAAAATAACGGAGAGCACAGGCGAAAGAATAGCATTGAACAAGAAAGGCGTTAATATCGCTAATATCCCCGGCTTATCGATTTCGGCGACCGTGTTACGCACGCCAGGTAGCAATGGGCACGCGATAAAGGGTATATATCGCGAAAAAATGTTTTCTGCTTAAGCACTGAAATTACGCTAATTGCCATGGACAACCAGATTACGACTGTCCAATTACGCAAAAACACCGGACGTTCGTTCATCCAGCTCACGTGTATACGCGCCTGCGCGAATCCGCGATTGACGAGAAACGCGTTCGCGTTTCTCTTTAAAACAATAATATATCCGCACCAGTATTATCGGAAAGCCTTTAACTTGTATTGTTCGAGCGCCGGACCGTTTTACCTCTCACATTCTTTTTGTTCGGCGCATATTACCGTTCCTTTTCTGCTTGGCGTGAGCTCAAAAGCCCGACGCATTTTCTTTCGTTTTTTCGAAGTAGAAATAATGTTTCGGTTTCAGGGGACGACCAAAGTGCGTTCCAATTGAATTCTGCGGTTGCTGAAATTTTTCTTCAATTCGTTCCTTTACGCAGATGAATATTACCGTTGGCACACGAACGAGATGTTTATGAAACATCGCGCGTTTTATACACAGGTGGTTGTAAACAAGCTTCCTTCTGATTACTTTAGTTCTCGTTCTTCTTTACTAGTTATTCGTTTCTCGTTACTTCTTTTCGCGTTATTCGTTCCTCGGATTGATCAGCATTTATATCTTATCGCGAGGATACGTGCGATTAATGTCAGTGCCATTTTTATGAAACTTTAACAATAATTTGTACTACCGATTTGTTTCATTTTGTCCCTTCCGTGGTGCTAGAATCATTCCTTTATTCCCTGTTTTATAATATACAGCCTTTATAATATAAAGTTCATCATAGGAAAACTTTTACGAAGTAAAATTCATGAAACACCATTGGCTGCTTGAACCGCCATTACAAATACTCGTCTCGGCAATATTCTGAATTTTAGTATTCCTGTTGAAACGGGCGTAATCTTGTAAAGTCTCCCCGTCATTTCACTCTGCACACTCGTCCATGGGATCGCCCATGAGAGAACAAAGTTGACTTTCTCACAGTGAACAAGAAAATGGTTAGCGTGCTGCAGGCCCCGGTCGGTTCCGCGGATATTACCAGGTAGATTCGCCACGAAAGTGCAGAGGAGGAGGCTTTATCAGCGCACCGGTTCTTCGTCCGGCGGATCGATGGAAAAAACCGTGCTTATCATGGCGACATTTTCGCCTCGCGAGATGCTTAAGATCGCACTTGGATATCGGTTTTTCTCTCCTCCGGTTCAAGCTGTGCACGCGCGAACCGAAATGATGAAATCGAAATCGCGAAGCGGCGAAACGTTTTCGATGCGCACCGTTCGCGTGACATTCGCGATCTCGAAAAATTCGTCGAGACAATTAGCAGAAGCGTTTCGACGTCCGGAAGTTCTGAAATTCACTCGTACGACTCGGAGATGTTCGGGGGGCTCGTGTTTCTAATCCGTTAATCGCCGCCCGTGTCCGTTGTTTCCCGTCCGATTCTGTCGTCGGTACTTCCGTCCAAGAACGGGAAAGGTGATGCTCCCATTTCCTCGTACGTCTCACGACGGTGACTCGTATGACACGGTGCCAAGGCGCGGGTGTAACTCCACCCTATGTAGGCCAGCGGGGCTCGAGGTTCCGACTTCCGGAAGGATAAATCACCGCGCGGGTACGCGCGCGATAAGCCCGGCTACTTTGCATCCGCCGTAAAAGTTGAATAGGTTTCGACTCATTTTCGACTCGAATGTCGGCCCATTTTTCTCGCTTTAACTCGTTATCGGTGTTGATCGGTTTCAATGAAAATCGTCGATGAACGATAATGTTGATTTCTTTCGAACATCCGGTGAGTCCGGTATCAGCGTGGCACGCGATCTTTCGTTGGATTTGATTTGTCTGTGGGACGGGTTGTAAGTCTTGGCGAAGGGAGGACGAGGGGGAGGAAACGTGACATGTTTTGTTAATATTTTGTCATTTCAGAGCAGAAGGAGAATGCTTTGGCCGGACTTTAGTAACGGGTTAAGGAATTATATGGACGCGCTCAGTTTAAGAGTATTTACGAAACTTTGATCGTTTATGTTCGCGAGCACTGTGCGTGCATCTTTGTGACCGAAGAAACATCCTTTCGTATTGCAATATAAAACGGAACCCTGCGGCACAGTTGAACGCTATCCCACGATTATCATCCCCAACATACATACGTATTTTCCATTCACAGTTCGATGCTGCGACTGCAACATCGATACCTTTACTTTTGCACCGAATTACCCACCGCCTCAATGACACATCGCGTTCATTTCATTCCACGTATTCCCCTCCCCTCCAAAACAAGTGAACATTTTCAACAGTTCGCTCAACAATCATCATATTTATAAACCGTCCGCGATTTCAATTAATTAATTCCGTCGCGAAAAGGCGTTCGATCCGCGAACAATGCTTACCCAATGCCCGGCCTGTCCACTGCAATCGGAACAGCTTAATACCATGGACGCGATCGAGCACATTTTTGCCGGGAACGAGATATTAATTGCGAGTGAATTATCATTGTACTCGCAGACGGAACGGCCGGCCATAATTTCGATCCATTTCGGCGTAGCTGTGTCGCGTGCACGGTAGGCATGCGAAATTTACGCGTGTATTCCGCAATAGTTACGGCTGTCGCTTGCATATCAATCGAACACGCATCGGCGCGCTGCGTCCCGTTCAAATATTAATAATTGCAAGTGCATCCGGTTTACGTGGAACGAAATAGCACAGCGACGACTATTTTTACCGCGGGACGCACGCCAATGGAACGGGGGCGAACGCCGCGGCTGGTCGCAGAAGTTTCGATAACAATTTATCAACGGCCTAAAGGCACGAGTAATTTATTTCGATTTGGCATTAGTTGTCTAGCTGGATTCGCCGCGGTTTGCGTGCACACGTAATACTGTTGCCAGTTTATTTAGTGGAATCAGCGCGCTGCTATATCGCGTTGATTAGTATACTCAGCGTGTAATCGTGGTTGTTAATTATCGGTTAGCTGTCGATTTTCTTGTATAAATTGCGTTGATTGAACGGAGGCGCGGCAAATCCGTTTATTGACCGACGGTGCCGGGTTTAGGCGAAGATTAAAACGCCGACTGATTGTCAGCGTATCGTTTCGACCGCTCGACGATATTCCATCTCTCTCTTTTCTTTTTTTTTTTTTTTTAGATAATTTCCGTCCGATCGTATTTGGAAAAACTTTGTCGGCGCGGATATTTATTTGGACATTGTTTCAATCCGATTGTTCGTCCGTGAAAATTCTTGCGGTACAGGAGTTTAGTTTTAGTTCGGCAATATTTTCCGTTGATTTTCCGTGTTATATAAAAAACCGTGTATGCACGCGCGTTTCGATGGAATTTCGAAATTCGCGATTCGGTGTAAAAAAAAAAGCGATTGTTGTGTCGATTTCATTTCGCGGACAAATATGCTCGAAGCTTTTTCGAACGAATGCGTTATTAAATTGCAACAAGATTTTCAGTGCTTCAAAACCATCTCTTTAGAGATATTACACGTTTGTCTAGGAAAATCTGCCTCAAAGAACAGGCAAAAGTAAGAACGCTCACTACCAGTTTCGTTACGTGCCCGCGTTTGTCTAATAAGCTTGGACTTGCTTTGGACTTGACAGCTTCCATTTGAACAGTACCATCTAATTTCCACTCATTAAATCCGCTCCAGTTTTGCTACTGACGTGTGTAGTTATTTTAAGTCGAATCCTTTGCCGTGAACCACTTGCGTAACACTTAAATACATGTTAACTAATGTCACCTCCATTGTCCATTGCAAAAAGTACATTGGCGTTCCTGAAATTGGTACGGTGCGTTAATAGTATTATACCGTGCAGTATAATACGAAAGTTGAAGAGAAATTCACCCTTCAATACGTCCAATTAATGTAAATATGATTAGAAATGTTCTGCAACTAGACAGAAATGATTTTCGACAACGCCGCACAAATTCTGTCCACAATAATACAACGACGATGTAACGTAAATATTTAAATTCGTATTCTAATTTCGTACAGGCCCCTAGTGTCCCGCGCACGAGAGAACGAAACAATTTTAATCCTTCTTATTATTAGCCTACGTTAAATATAAACTGTGCTATTCTCGCTAATAATATCTAAGGAATCAGATAACAGGCTAATAATATCTAAGGAATCAGATAACAGGTGCGCGACGAATGCAAAATGTGTTAAAAGAACACGTTTACGGCCCGCAAATTCAAGGATATACGTAATCGTGTAATAACGCACTCGTTAACGGAAACCACGCCAATTCCGAACCGAACGAACAGAAACACCGTAACAACGGAAGTCGACCGGGCCGATTAAAAACTTCCCCAAAGCTCGCAGTCCATCGTTACGCAGGGCGCCGTTTAAATAAATACCGTCGGCATCGCTGCATTACCTCGAGACCGATGCTTAAGCTCGACCCTCGAAAGAAGATACTCCCCGAGTAAACCGAGCGTTCCCGAGACGCGTTTACTTTCGGCGATCAGAACGGTGCCGAGCAGACGTCCACTTCTCGATGCTTTGTTGGCCCTTAAGGACCCTCTGTTTCGCCATTTTTCCGTTCCCGTTGCATATGCATGAGGGCATTACAGCGGATGGTGCGTTTTATAACACGCGCTCGCCGGGACCCGCATAATTTGCGGATGATTTTTAAACGGGGACCCGAAATGGGTCGTGACACGAAACGGACGTCGCGACAAATTCGCGTTCCGCCGGAACGAATCTTTGCGGTGCGAACGCCGTTCCGTCATACGGAGTAATCGTCGAATTGCGGATCGGTGTAAAAGTATGGAAACTACGTCGGGGATCGGAGTTTGAATTAATGGGGCGACCGCGCGGCCAGGGCAACGCGTCGCCCGTCGTCCGCGCGATCCGCGCCGCAATGGAAGATTACCGTGCGCAAACTTTGTCATTGCTGACGTTCCTGCGACCGGTTCACCGGTGTCGTCCACCTTCCCGTTGCATCCGTCGATATCGCCGTGCCCGATCCAATTACTCATCGATTCAGTTCCGCCCATTGATTCGACCGTCCTGCGTTCGTGTTACTTCGTGTTCGTTGTCAGGCGTGCACAGGTACGTGCGTACGTACGCGAAGCGCTTTGCTGCCGGGTGTAGATTTTTATTTGAGATACCTTTGGGCTCGTGGACGCGCGGCGAAATGAAATGGCAGAGACACGGGATGGTAAGTATCACGCGTAGGTACTTGATGGTGGAGGACTCGATAATTGAGTATCGGCAGTCAGAGGTAGCGGTTGCTGTGCAGCTTGAACTTTTGCGCGTGTTAAACGCTGTTTTGTCTTTGGGTGATTGTAGACTGCGTTGCACCGAGCACTGTAATTGTGACAGTAGTTAATAGGAATAATTATAGTAGCAGGAACGATGGTAAGGATAATAGTACACGCTCGTAAATAAATGCCTGCCGTTTGACACACGTGCCGCGTATTAAAATTGGGTACAACGAGAAAATTAAGGAGCGCACTTAGTAACAGCCTGTTCATTCAATAATAGCGATACTGCTGTATCGTAATCTGTACGAATTAAAAACAGCCGCGCGAATAGATTACGTTCAATTGTCGAATCAGAGTTTCCTACGAAACCTCGCACAATTTAATTCGTGGACACGATACTCCATCCCCGGCGAATCGAAATTCTCCTCCGAAATACGAGTCGAGTCGAACGTTCGTTCCGAACGACCACCGTCGTTATCGAGTATCCCCTTCTGAATCCAGAACCGTCCTTTCCTCTGCCATTTTGAGCTGATAAAAAAATTACTGCTGCACCCACGGCGAAGTCGAGAAGGTAGAACGGTGACGAAATCGAGGACCAGAATCCGGAATTCCAGAAACAGGAATCGCATTAACGTTGCCGCGATAAGACGTTCGGCTGGCGGACCTCACGATGGTTCACGCTCTATCTCTCTCCCCCTTTCGTTATTCCAGTCACACACGGCGAGATAACGCTTCTCCTCTCTCGGAGAGGAGCGCCGTGTCCCCTTTTCTTGGCTTCCTGTCCACCGGGACGTCGTAAACCCGCTCTCGTAACAATCCGTAGCCTGCCCACTTTCGTACTCTCCTCTTCGCCTCTCTGTCTCTCCTCCCAAGGGTGGATCTCTCCAACCCCCCGATACTCTCACGTCCTTTCCCGCTGGTCCTTCTCTCTACTTGCATCCAGGCTGGTAACTACACCGAAAGTATCGTAAGATGAAAAGCGGCTACGTTGCGGCTAGACACGTGAGTCAGCACTTCTGCTCCATAAAAAAAGAATAGGAGAAAAAAAAAGAAGAAGAAAGAAGAGGTAGAAACGGCGAGTAAGTTTCTTGCGAAACGCGACGGTCAGAATCGTAGAATGCAAAGCTTCACGCGCGTGTCCACGGGGGAACGGTGGTGGTCCTGCTGCCGGTGGACGTCGAAGCGGAGAAAGTTCGCTAGCGCCCTCTTGGTCCTGCTGACAGGAAAATTGCGTCCTTTGATGCTCACGGGCGTGCTTCCCCGAGAAAAAGTTGGCGAAATGAGCGAGTCTCTGCGACGCGACGCGACACGACGCCGGAAGCACGCGGTAACGGAGTCTCGTTTCTGCAACGTCGTTTCCCCGATTTCCGCCGGATTTTCGTTGGAAATTCCCTCCCTCTTGAAAGCTCGCGTGTACACGTGTATGGTTTTCTTCCTCTCTCTCTCTCTCTGCCTCTCTCTTTTTTTTATTCTTTTTCTTTTTCCTTTTTATTTCAGCTGCGGCGGAAGCCAGATTTCAAAGGCTGCCCGACAGTTTGCGCCGAATTGCGCGCCGCGTCGTTTGGATCGCGCCGATTTCGCAAGTTGCCGAGCTTTCTGCTTGGGTATTAGCGAGCTCGTGCGCCGTGGAACTTTTCGCAGATACGTTTTCCATGGTCCGATTTTCGGGACGACGGATTGAAGGTCGTTTGACAGGTTCAAGGTGTTTGCGAAGTTAGATTCCCCGGCGCATGCTATGGGATGTCAGAGGTTACTTTGAAGCGATGGTGTAGACTTTACAGCGAGGGAACTCTGCCGTGGAAATGTTTTTTTCGTGCCGATGCGTTCGGTTCGCATAACGCGTACGAAAAGTCGAGCGTCGAATATGAAATTCGATTTCTCCAACGTTTTCGTAAAACGACGAACACTTCATCGTTGGTTAGATATCATTAGAATCCCGTTGAAGCTGAACGTGGCTCGCAACTAATTACCAATCCATTTATTTATTCAAATTATTCGTACGAATCTTATTTTGTGGATTACTTCCATTAAGGTTTCAGAATTATCCGAGTAACGCTCGAACAATAACTACAATTCATATAATTTCTACGTTAACGTCGATATCCACTGAAGAATCAGTCGTACGGATAACCAACTGGGAATGAATATTGTCAATCTTTCTCCGAATAAACAACAAATAAACCCCGATTCCGCGAAGGGACGAAGCTTGCCCGCTTGCAGGGAACGAAACCACAAACACCAATTTAATCATTTACCTTCCGCCGAAAGTTCCGCGGAGTTTTCCGATAATAAGCTTCGCCGGGGCTAATCAAGCTATCAATGTGGACGACCCTCCCCTCCCCCATCCCCGGATCACTGAATTCCCATTGTACAGTTTCGTTTTCAATGACCCGAAACTTCGTGGAATCAAACATTCCTCGCGCTTCCACCACAATCTCCTACTTACATACATCCCCGAACACTTACGAACAACCCTCCGATATCGTTCGCGTACGAGATTCAATCCAACTTCACCCGCCTCTAATTACCAAAGTCCCCTCTAATTACCCGGCGAAGCATTGAATCGTCCAAAGAGGCGCGGTTCCCGGCGCTCGCTGTTGGGAACACGCGAATCTGGAATATCTACCCGCCGGGCGGATAAATAATTTCGGGCGGCCGCCGCGACCGTTCGTTGGTGTAACAGTTTGAATAATTATAGAGATGCTTATGGGCGCATATTTCAGCTTTGAACAAACGTCAGAATGCATCGTTGGGCGCACACCAAAGCGAGAACTGCGTGGATGTGTACTGTAGACGGGGGGAAAGGGGGGGGGTGGGGGTGTTCCGTGGCATAGCGGGGGTTCGAGGGGGGGTAACCTATACGTTGCGCATAACGCCGGGTCCATTTTCCATTATGTCCCGATGAAATATAAACCGTGCCGTAAATAACAATCCTTTATGCCGAACGGTGGGCATAGAATGGAAGCGAGCATGCACGCAGAGCCGCGGTACATAGGCAACGTCAAAAGATACGCGCTAGCCAGACCGGGATGCATTAGACAGAGTGAAAATACACGAAACTGTGTATCGCGTCGTTAACATTAATACCGTCGCGCGATCAATTCATTGCCGGTCCATTATTATTCGTCTTGGTGTCGCAACGTGTGCCACGGTTTTATAAGACGGGGACAGGACGGTGTCGTTGCTCTTCGAATTCGAGCCCGCTGAGGTTGTTCGGAAAGGTACTTGTTAATATTCGTGCGCAATTTTTGAGTGTACAGCAGATAAGAAATGGTGTATGTTATTTACGACATTGTATATTCGCGACAAACGGATGTCGGATAAAAATGTAGATTATTGGAGAATTGTAGTTTGATATGTTAGGGTTAGAGTATTTTACGCGACAGTTTTAAGATAATTTATTGGTTCCCTCGAGTATGTACAACAGGTTGGATGGTGGATTGAGAATGGAGAAAAAACGTGTATCTAATTATTCCATTTATACTTGAAGAAACGATTTTATGTTGTTTCCTTCTTTTCTTTGAATTATTGGTATTTAAAATTCGGTTATACTGACCCGACTTTCAGTGTAACGTGTGTTCCGGTCGCAACAGCAACAATTCCCTCATTGCTCTTACTTTGTCACGGTGCTTCGTGCTGTGCTCCTCGAGCAAAGGTTATCGGTTACTCGACAACGGGAAATATGTTTGCGCCATTGTAACGAAATCTGCGAGGCGGAAGGCACTAATACGAGCATCGGTGGTCATCGAGATTCGTGGTGTTTACCGAATGGCTCGAGCTATTGGGGACGCGATTTTTCCGTCGACTAGCTTTCCGTGCTAAGCGCTGGAAGCGCGGAAACATCACGAACAACGTTTTCAGAGAATAATTACCAGTCACGTTCCCTTCCTAATTATATCGTCTCGCGAATTCTATCGTTTATGTTGTTAAACTGGATACGTTAATTATGTCACTGTGGCGTTCAACGCCGGAGAATATCATTTGTCATCCTTTGCAAACACCAAGGGGCACGTTTGCTGACGGAGAAAATTATTTCTGACAAAAACATCATACCGTAGCCCCGATTGCTTTCAAACTGTTCCGTTTGACAAACCGAAGAGTGTAAATTTCATTACCGCGTATCCAAGAAATCTTATTTCTCTGATACCGTTGAAAATATTTTATACAGATAGAAAAGCGGCCATCGAATAATAAAGTTTGTTAACCGTTTGAGTGGGGAGAAATTTTCTTGGATACGTGGTATCCAATCGCATAATAAATAATATTTCCTTTAATTAATATATATATATATATATAATCTATAATACAATGATGTATAAAGGATGTCCTGTAACCGATGGCCCAACCGTCAAGCGGGCCTAATTCAACACGAACAAAAATAAGACAAAAATAAAGACCGCAAGTCTCCCATAGAAATCCACATTTCCCGGAAAAACGTCCGCGAATATCCGTCCAGTCCGTCCCGCGTGCACTTCGGTCGCGCATGAAAATCCGTTCCTACCGAATCCGTCGCCGATTCCATAATATTGTTCCGAAAATATTAACCAACGTTCCGCAGCACGGCGCGAATCAATTTTCCAATCAGCCGTAAAAGGACGGAGGCGTCTACGCGCGTCTCTTCCCCTCGTCGCGTAAAACGAGACGGTAACGCCCGTTCCGGAAGTGGAGCCGGAGGTCCTCGAGGATATCGAACGTCGACTGCGATATCCGCAAATACGCGGGGTCTGGCGTAGCCCGCGCTCGTAAATCGAGTTCCCGGCCCGCCTAGTTAAACGTCGGGCTCGCATCGCCGACGCGCGATCCCCGCGGACACATCTTTCGATAAACGAAGTTTCGAGTTACGACGCGGGGCACGGGGTGGTCCTTAAGTCAAGTCGACGTGCCGTGCGATTCCATCGCGGGTACAGGACATCGAGGCTCGTTCTCGAACGCCTCGTTCCCGGTTTCGTTCTGTTTCACCGCGTCCCCCGTGCTCTCGTGGCAGTCGCGAACGAATGGAACACGGTCGTCGCGTGTCCGAATTCATATTTTAATTGAATCGCGAGCGTAACGAGTGCTAACGATTTCGTTGGGCCCGCGGCGCCGCGCGGTCGCGTCCGCCGCGCCGGAAAATTATGGCCGTTTGACGCGCGGCATCGGAAGCCTGTCGGCAATCGGCGAGGAAGTGCGTGTTCGCCTGTTCCCGAATGCAAATGGGGAGGAAGGAATTGCGAATGCATTGCCCCGTGCTGTTCGAAGTGCTCGGCTTTCTGTTACGAAGTTGGCGGATGAATTTCGTTGCGGGGCAGGTTATGGGAAGCTAGATTGTCCCGTAGATTGTGCGCTCGCACATTTTTCTCCTCGGTGTCACGACGCGAGGATCGCGTACGTCGTTATTATGCCGTCGCGTTGCATGCGCGAACTTTTAGCTGGCTGCCCTCGATCGATTTTTAGGAACGTTTCGATAGTGTTTTTACCGCGTTCTCGGCGAACTCGGCTAGGTTAATCAATTTTCACGACGCTTACGAGGGAACCAAGAATTGAATCGTTCGTACGCCACGGAGGGAAGCGTCGCGAATTCCTTCCTTTCGTTTCCCTCCCCGTTTTCGCCAAGAGACAGTATTTCATTCGGACGTACATATTTCATACGCCACTCGGTGCATTCGATACAACGTACAGCTTTGATCGGCGTACGAAAATATGAATATTCTATTCGAACGAACTTAGTTATCCGACAGCACGCGTCATTTGCTTTCGGTTCAGCGATCATGCCTGTTAAGGGCAATGCAAAATTAGTGGAACGCGAAGTGTACCGTATATCGGCGTGCAAATTGAAAAGTGGGGGAGAGAAAAAAGGGTACAATAGTTGGTCCAATAGTTGCCAGCAGTCGGCGCGATGCTGTTTTCAATCATTGATTGGTCACACGGCCCGTGGCAGCGTGATGCTCGTGACCCACCGTCGAGCCACGCCACGCTGAACGTGTTAATTAAAAACGTACGACGACTGGGTCGGATTTATCTCTGGCCGCCGGCGAAATTTCGTATCGTTCCTCGGAATAATTGCTTCTGCTCTCGAAACGTTAATGCATTGTACACGCTTCCGCGAAACGGACAATTGCTGTCGAACAGTTTAAAGATTAGAAGTCGGCCAGCGGACAGAAATTGCTGACGACGAGTGCGGCCGTGTGCGTGTGTGTGTGTGTCTGTGCGCGCTTGCGTTCGAAAAATTCGGTTCTGCGCCTAATCGAGTTTATATTCGCACGCGATACGCGAGCCTCGTGCTTATTTTCCTCGAATCTTGAATATCCGTTGGGAAATATTGCCGCTCGGGTCCAAAAGTCAACTTCTAAGCCCAACGGAAGGTATCGACACGAAGTGTCACGCGCGAAACGAGGATAATCTGTCAAATAGAAAATTCGTATGCAGTGTTTCGATATCGGCTGGAAATGTGTCCGCGAGGAACATTAAGTCAGGTTCGCTGCATCGCGTTTTTCCACTTCGGAGCGTCCCGTATAACGTACTGCCAAATTCAATTTGAACACCGGCCGCTACTCAACAGGTTAAATGCTACGACGTTCGATTAACCCGATAAAGTCAACCAAAAAGCGTCGCTAACGCCACTGACCCTCGATTTCTCGCTGTTGAACGTTAACATCGAAAACGTTCCGGACGTTCAACTACATTGAGTTAATGGGGGGCAGCCCCGTTAATTCATCGAAGTTGGCTCCGCTTCGCGCAAGTCTTTTTTTGCCGATATTCCTCCAGCTCAAAGTAGAGAAGCATCGGGTCGTACAGGGTTTTTCGTGTTTGCGTTTGAGAGCGGCATGTAACTATCCGCAACGAGCCGCAACGACATGCTACGATTAATTAATTAATTCATACAGACGCAGAGTTCGTTGCGAGACGCACGAGCGACGCCCTAAAGTATTCCTGTTAGAAACAGGCCATATCTATTTTCCACGAGTCAATGGACAATTCCAACGTGTTCCCGCGAATCGAAGAAAAATGCGTTCGTGGCGTGAACGGAAAAGCAGATTTGCATAATTACGAAACGACCGGCGGACGAAACGGCCGGTGGATCAATCATCGTCGCTATTTTTCACGGCCGTTTTTTAACCGGTAACCAGGCGTGGAGTTTGCGTGGGCCACGCGATAAATTCGCTTTTTTGTGGAATCGGGTTGCCCGTCCCCGTCGTGCGTATACTTTTTTTCTCGCTCGTGTGCCTGTTGGCAGGGACCCTCGATGATAGCCTCGCAGGGTGGAAAGAGTTGGGCAAAAATAGCGCGGCACGTTGTTCGGTTTAATTTTTAGAACGGTGGTTGAAGAAGCACGCACGTTAACTGAATTAATAGATAAGATGTACTGATACGACAAAAATGTTTTAATTTCTACGCTTTCGTCGTTCCTAACGATATCGAATAATGTTTCGTATTCATTGCTCAGTTCAATGTTTCAGCAATATCTGGGAAATCCTATTACTGTTTCTAAATTTCTCAGCCGTTCCAATTACCTTATCCGAGATTGTTGCACCGATGTTAATCGTAATATAATACATTTAAAATGTATGCGCGTAACAATCCTCGCGGAGCGTCGAATATTAAATCGTTTAAATCCTGATGAAATCCCCAGATATTCGGTGAATCCAATCACCAAGCATTTTTTATGCGTGCGATACTTCGCATCAAAATATCGCAGAAAAATATCGAATTAACGTGGCCGTATCAGTAGCTCGTAATTAATTAAATTCGACGCTTCCTATCGGCGGTGAAAATTTTCATTAGACGGTCGACGTTGTTCGGCCGCGTCGAACGTGATTCGACGGGAGAAAAATTCGCCAGCTGAACGTCGCGACGTAGATACATAATTAATACTATTCCGCGAGAATTCTCACGAAGGGAAAGGGCGAAAATCGTTCGAACATCCGGAATTTAGATTCATCGGGCCAGCACACGCGAGCCCCATCCAGCAACTTTGCTTTTTGTCCCCGGAAATTTCAGCGTTGCCCAATGAGCACTTGCGCTCGCGTTCCGTTTTATCCAGGTTCCCATCAACTGCCGAATGAACCGCAACGGATATGGTAGTGAAATGCTTCCTAAAAAATATTCGCCAACGGGTTTCGTCGTTTCGTTCCAGTTCCACGATCGATCCCTTGGAAGTCTTAATATCGATCATATTGGAATGCTAGGATAATTTTATGGCAATTTCGTTCATAGATGTATCGACTTTGAGGATGCGTTCTTGCCATTGTCACTCGTATTGCACTGAAAATTCGTCCGTCGATTATATGTACGAAACATTTATTCATTTATTCACGATGGTGTACTCAGAATCTCAATTGCAGAGCAAAAGAAGAGACTCAATGATATGTCGTCGCTGATGTCACCGATTCGCATAATATACATACAGTTGTCATTAGTAAGTACCAGACACTGGTTGATCGAGACCGTGGATAACCACGCCACGGTTAATCGAGGTTCCACTGCGATCTCGACCGCGGTTAATCGAGATCCTACTGTGTCTCTGAGTAGCTGGCGTATCGTGGGAGCGTCGCGACGCGTTCGAAAATGCGAATACACGAAAGTCGAATATACGAAGCTCGCCGGGCCGGCTTGCCTCATTTGGAA
Organism: Nomada fucata; assembly: GCA_948146005.1. Taxonomy (NCBI): domain Eukaryota; kingdom Metazoa; phylum Arthropoda; class Insecta; order Hymenoptera; family Apidae; genus Nomada; species Nomada fucata. The sequence goes on along the minus strand of OX411275.1, from coordinate 5,144,414 downwards.
CGCTGGATTTGACTTGATCTGTCTCGAGTTAATTTTCCACGGGAGAGGGATTATACCTTCCCGGGCGACTGTTCGGCTCTGGCAGCCAAGCAACTCGCTGCTCGTCCAGCCGAGATGGAAGTTTCGGTGTAAGGTTTGCTCTCGGATATCCAAGAAAGTTGATTTCCAACAGAGTTAATAGAGAGAACTCGCGAGTTGTCGGTGCTTTTCCGACGCTCCGTGCCTGGCTGTTAACCCTTTCTTTCCAGATGAAGCCGTATCGTAGGTAGATAGGTATGCTATCGCTTAAAAGTATTAAGATACGTATTATCATTCTCGATTGTGTATCGTCAGTGTTGAATAAAAATAATGTCGGGGTATTATTTATCGAATATTTGTATACTTTGGTACGGTAAAAGAATGTGGTAATATTTGGCTAATTTATCGTGGTTCGTTTTATGTTATTGCGAGTTATAATACTGTTATAACGATAATTAATTTCGATAGACTTTTCGATCTTTTTATTTATTGCAATGAGACAGATATTTCAATGTCGTTGAATGGGAGTAAAGTGGACGCCGATATATCGCTCCGTGCTCTTGAAAATAGAAGGAACAGGTGTTCACTATTAGTCGGTAAATCTCTAGATTTATGTCTGGCAATGTAACAAAAAAATTTTATATCTACTTAAAACTAAGCGCGAGGGTAGAGTATATAACGTTTGCGCAGACGAATGAAGATTATTCAATGCGATTAACTGTAATTTGAAATAATGTAACCAAAGATCAGATTTCCCCGAACGTTGCGTTCAAACGGATTTTAAATCTACGATCCACTTAGAATTAAATTCCCTCTATTAATCCCCCCGGTCTTTCTTTTATTTTAATACATTTTGTGCAGGTATACCTATACCAGTTTACTTGGAAACCGGGTTCCGATTGAAATCGCTCTGTATTAATTCCCTCGAAAACGTTAATTGAACCTTTTTCTCAAACAGGAAAGAGGAGAAGTTCGTAAAAGTTGGCTGGTCAGGCCGTCATGTTTCGTGCGAAATAACAGGTGGTAATACTTTTTATACGAAAGATGAAATCGCTGTCATAAAATTTGTTCCTGGTATCTGTTTCGTAAAATTTTCAAATTGAACTTTGAGTGTCCGCAATGTTCCAAATATTCAGACGATCGAAATATTTTTATTTTGCCTTTTCTCTTTCTCTGTTTTACAATTTTTATGCGTTCTTGGGTGGATTGAATCGGGGTACGCGTCCAATGCAAACACTGCGATCGATTTCGACCAAAATCGAATAGCTTGAAGAATAAAAGAAGGAATATTTTTTTAGGAAACCATCAATGAACGATATATATAAATAATTCTGAAATTCGAATATTTTGGATTGTCGGAATATTCTCTCATTTTTAATAAGCACGCAGATTCCCTCAAATAAACCATAGGGCAAACAATTTTCGCGTGCAAGAGCAGCATTTCTCTAGTCCACTGCCATTGTATAATCAAACAATCGAAGAATCGAATTCCCATTAAACTGACTACGTTCCTTTTTCCTTTGTTGCATTTCACCCCGCGTATATTATACGTGACTGGAGGAACTGGAACGAAAAGAAGGGGGGGGGGGGGGCTCGTGTACAGATTCGTATGGAATACGAGAATAAGTGTTTTCTGTAAAAAAGAAAGAAAAAAGAAAAGGCACGAAACGGTTAGTAATTCGATTTCGCGCGGTGCTCTCGTACGGATATTAAAAGTTCTCTCTCCGGGACACCGAGTCGATTTGTAGAAGGGGGCACCGATCGATAAACAAGCGAATCTGATTTCTCTTTTATCGGGGTACGCGACGTGAACAACGCGATCGAAATTACGGCCGACAAATATTAGCGATGCTAAATCGCGAAGAAATTTCCGTTCATTAAGTATCGGAATAAATTTTCATAAATTTTCATTCGATAAATAAATTTCAATGTGGCCGCGAGCAGCTTTTAATTTATTCAGCTGCTTTAATTAATTTCTTCACCGTGCAACGAATTAATGCGTCCACGACATGTTACGAAAATATTTCGTTTTATCGAATTGCTCCCGACTCGCGGATACATATTTCGTTTCGCCACGCCACATGTCGACGGTATGAACGCACGTTTTCGACTATACAGGTGTGTGTGTTGCGGTGATAATACGACGTCACCTGCGAGAAGTCGGCGAAATTTCGGAGAAGCGAGAAGCACCTTCACGGCATATTTGTTTAAATATCCGATTTCGTGTTTGTGTGCGGATGAAAGTTTGAGAAAATGTGGGGCGTATGTATGGAGTGCAGTATTGCTTTATTAATTTCATTATTTAACAGCAACGGCTGTGTTCTACTTGAAAGGGAAGGAAAACAGTCTTAAGATAGCTTTCCAACCACTTTGTTAATAAGTAATGGATATTCATGTAGATACACAAAATATTTACATCGGTTATGCTGTATTTTTAATGAATATTCTTATATATTTACGATTTGCATGTCATACTGTACTCCTGGAATATTATATTTCGTTTTCATTGGTTCCTAAAGAGACTATCGCTTTCCTCGAGCAAGTAGTATAAACGTGAAATAAGTCGGGCGACAGTTAATTTGAACTGCGAAACTTGACCCACTGCAGGTCATTTCATTTCACGGTATTCTAATATAGCAATAATCATAACATTGTTTATAATTTCAACAGGCAATTTCCCAATATTATAAAACATAAAAATTCGTATTTATTTAATTCTTGAACACGTAAGGAAGACACTTAGAAATACCATGTGAATATAAGGGTTGCCGAACTTTATTCAGTTATCCCAAAGTTGCTGTAAAGTAATCGTATTTAATGTAGATCACAAATATTCCATAAAATCGGAAATATCTTTTCCGATTGTGATTACTTTTTCAAATCAATTGCTTCTCAACATTTTCTTACCATCCTATGAATCCGACCAACAAACATCGGCTCTCTCGTTATTACACTTCACGTTACCCACAAGTACCCGCGGCAAAAGGAGCTAATAGAATAACGAACCAACCGAATCGCGTTATCTCGCACGCGCCCCAATGAATTTCCAAAATAGATTTCGCTTTGAAACGCGACCGTCGACCGCAACGCGAAAGAATCTCGTTTACAATCAATACTGTTTCGCTTATTTGCACAGTAAGAACCACCCTATTTTCTGTCACGCGTCGAATTAAACCCCGGCGTGGCCTAATGCAAGCAATGCCCCGGTACAGAATTCATAGAACACGTTGCACTAGCCTCGCCTCAGAGACGAAACACGCGCATGCATATGCAAAGAACAACCCGCGGGAGATATTTTTCATGCTCTCCCTTTCTCTCTCTCTCTCTCTCTCTCTCTCTCTCTCTCTCTCTCTCTACTTTCCCCGTTATTCGGGAAAAAAAACTTCTCGAGGCAACGAGCCCGCACAATACACCGCGCCGCTTCCATACGTGCGCGTGTGCTACGCGAGGACAGGATAATGATAATGCTGTAGCGAAGTGGAGCAGGTTAATCGTGAGCTCGAGCTCGCGATCCCTAGCGTTTGTTCCGCGGACAATGTTCGCACAAAGCACGGCCAGGTTAAAAGGTAACGCGTGCGTTCACGAAAATATTTGCACGCGTTGAAAACAGGATTCCGCTTTGTTTCAGAGACAATTTTATACATACCAATGCGGTCGCGTACCTTCTTTTTTGTTCGCAATTACGCACGCGTGTGCACGGCATTGTATTGCGATTCTTGCCCGGGCCTGTTACGAGGAGGGTGCTTTGTGGAGCATGCGGCGGTTATTTAGACAGGCTAAAACGTGGAATGGACTTTCGAACTTGGGGTTATTAACCCTTTTGCTTTGGTACCCTGAAACAAAATGTTGTCTGTGCACAAAACAGTACAGGTTTTATTGACGTCGAAAGTGCTGCATGCATGAACACTTGAGCGCCCTGTTCAATTACCTAAGATACAGATTTTTTTATGTAGATTTTATTCGTAAGGAGTGGCGATGGAGTAAAGTAGAGGAATTTTGATAATAATTTATAACAGCTGAAAGAATGAATGATTAATAGTGAACACAATAATGCCAGATTGTTCGCTGTTTATTATCTTAGATTAATCGAATGAAATAGCAATTAATCCAATCAATGCAAATATATATTAGCCCCTTTGATTAATGCTATTCCCTCTGTATCATAATTTTGCCTTGGACCACTTTCGATATATATTGCATCGCAATTCGCGTAAGAACACTTTTAACGAACTCTGCAATGAAGGTAAGATAATAAAATAAAGTATAGTGAACTGAAATTCCGCGAGTAAGGCTAGCCCAAATATCCAGCTGCCTGGATAAATTCACGAGTCACGAATTTCCAACAACGGAATCGGTCATCGCGAGTGCGTCGGTTGCGGATCTCCAGGTGTGATTTACATTTTAATGCAACGCGCAGGTAAGTCTCTTTTAATTAGCGGAACAGGCTAATCAATGCAAAGCTCCCCCTCACGCTCACGGTTTTCATTAATATCCAGCTGACTGTAAGCGCATTTTAATAAATTATATTAGATCGATTTCGAATTCGCCGGCCCTGGTTTGTAGCGTGCACAGAAAGAGTTGTTACGGTTGTGGTGGAAAAAATGATCCAAGTACATTACATAGGTAATTATCTGAACGGCGAAGGCACAGATTCGAACATCTAGACTTGCCGAGACGTCGAGTTCCGACGTTTATAAAACTGGCAATAATATAAATGTTCCCCGACGAGTCCCCGCTGTATTACTCGATTTCCTTGCTTACGAATTTATCTGTTAAATATTGAATTTCACCGGGGAGGTTATTCCTTTTGGTTTCCGGATGAGGAGGTCGGTGAAATCCTTCGCGGAGGCAAATAAGTTCACGATGGTGCTGCGAGTAATTTTCCTGGCGACGATTTAGATTTTATTAATGCTCAGTTTTTACCTTTTTTTTTAATTTCCGTTGAATGAAAGGTGATTAACATTTAGACGTTTTAATATTCGATAATATTGTAGAATGGTTTTTGCATAATTAAAGTACGATTTCGTGAATATATTTCGGCAGGATATATTTCGACAGATTTCTTATTAGTTAATATTAATTATTGGAACATTATAGTGACATTATTATGGGTTGGTTATATTTAGAAATATAATTGGGTAGAGAAATCAAAGAAAAATCAGTATACCAAAACACTGTTCAAATTTAATTTCGCATAATATAGTACGAAAGATTAAGTCAACCTGTGGTTTAATTTGTGGGCTCAATGAATATTTTCCGCAATCAAGGAGACCACCAAGCGTGGCAGATTTCACGTTGCATCACGAGAATTAAAGATGCAGGATAAAAAGAGTATTCAACAGAGAAAGTACCGAGAGACTTACCTCTCCTATAGATTATGTTCAGAACGTCATTCTTCGGCTTCAGTGCATTTCTATAGGCAACGAACAAGCGAATAACTGCGTCGCTCTAATCGAAATTCTATACTGGGTGTCACATTTTACTCGTCCAGCTCAGGAAATGTCGTCGTGATAGTCTAACCGAGATAGTCGCTGCACTAAGAAGCACTAAAATTAATAAACGAGGAAATTTTAAGAAGGAAGAGTGGAACATTGTTTTCTCTCGCTCTTTGCACACAAATTTGAATAACTTTTCAAATGTTTGTAACTCCTAAACAATGCTTTTATTGAAATCGGTTGATATTGCTTTTCGTTTTATTTTAATGTCAACAATCGATACCGTGCTTACATTTTTACGAAGCCTCCAACTTCAATTATTCACAGACAAGTACATTCAGTCGTTCATACTACCTCAAACTTGAAATAGTTTCGGTGCTAGAATATTCTGTGTGTACATTCGCTTCAATCGAATAAATACGAACTACCCTCAAAAAGGAAGTAACCGAAACAAATATTAATAATAACTCAAACTGTGTCAAAAGTACTATAACATATATACGCTTTAAATTAATCAATTCCAGCGTATTAAAAATACAGAAAGCAACGTAGCACGTGAAACATTAACCCTTTCGGCCATCGGCTGTCGCGAGCACTCTGCGTTAGACTTGGACGCGGCGCAGGGGTGTGATGTATTCGTCGAAAGAAAGAAAAGAGAATCAATTAACGCGAGGGCGGTTCGTCATTGCGTAACGAACCATCAAAAGAAGACGGACAGTATTCGTCAATTACTTTCCTTCATGTATAATTACACTTCAATCGTAGTGCAGGACAAGCAACCGTTTGCAGGCCATTCATTCAGACCGACATCTGTATCCTATTCGTGGGGTCCTTTGTCCGTTATCGGTAGCTTTCGCAAAACGGCGTCCTTTGTTCGTAGCTCAAAGCTTTCACAAACAAAATGACAGAAAACTGTCGCAGCTCGTCGCCGTTTGCGCCAATATATGTATACGTGTCCATTGTTGTTCTATAATTGAGCGATTGGATTGCTGCCGCCACAATTATTCTGACAATTCGATTATCGACGACGGAACAGTGCAAAGATATATGCTTCTTCCTTTCGAGTATCGGCTAACAAATGGCGTGAAAATCACGGCAGACATTATTGCGTTGTTCACTTTCGAAGAGCAGTATTCGTTGCGTGGCGACTGGTTCGATTTCTATTTTGGAAAAGGCGCATGGTTACCTTTGCTAATATCGTATATCATTCGAGAGATCGCGAATAATATTTGTACTTGGTTATTAGGAATTCTGATTAAATGCTGTACTGTATCGCCTGAAATTACTTTTATCAATGAGTATATTATCATTGTTGTAGGTAAATGGAAAAGTCTATTCAATATCTTTTTTCTTCAAAAATATGAACATTATGGTATTAAGTACTGATTATATGCGAGATTCAATCTGACATCCTTGTCCAAAACCTCTACCGTATTTTCGTTCGATAAAATAAGCCAATAATGCTACTGTCAATGAGCAGTGGGGCACACCAATGGTCGATTCTATCCCTGAAATCATTAAACGCGTCAAAGGCAGCAAATATTCTCCTACTTATCCTCGGGCGAAATGTAATATGTCTTCCTAATTACGGTCGGAACGCAATCACCTAACCGTCCTCAACAACGTCTACCTAATTCCTTCAAAATTCATTTTCCCGGAAGCAACGCAAGCGCAACTTCCGCGCAACAAAGTTCAACTCATCCAGCGGAATAAATCCTGCATAACGCTTAAGCTCACGGCCTCGATACAGAGGCGAATAACCGTTCCGCTCGTCGTCTACACGACCATCCAACGAAAAAGGAAACGACACGACGAGCGTTGCAACTGTAACGGCTGTTTCACTGCATTGGCGACGAGAACATTGCGTTTTACGCGCGTGGCACGCCACTCGCGGAAGCACGGCAGAAGCGGAGGATCGCTACGAGGCCGTTTAAGAACTTTAACGAATGGTAAATGGCGTATAAAATCTAGTTGCAGCCATTTTTCGAATAAGTCGCTAGCCATTAGGCCGATCGAAAGATAATGTCCAATTCATTTCTCGTCAGATGTTTTGCTGCGTTGTATTGTTTATTTGACCGCGGTGCAAGTTTTTATTATCGCCCAGTACCTTGGAACGCTCTCCGCTTAGATTAGCGAAATACAATTTAAACCCTGCGCTTTGCACCGTGCTTGGTTTGGCTTTCGTTTGGTAGAATTGTTCCATTGGAAGGTTTTAGATTTGATTCAAAACTGACGAAACAACCTGGCAATATATTGCAATATACCTGAGAATTGAATAATAAATTATATTATATTGAATAATAAATATCTATTGGAGCGTCACACTTAAACTCATCGTGGACATTGAAACTTCAATTGAACAATGGTATCGTACATCGTGTCTCAGGTTTACACAAACAAACCTGGCAAGTATGTTCTATGGGTCTGCGCAAGTAACAAAAATTCTTATTACCGCGAATTACTTCACGCTGGAACTTACTAAGCCGGTTTGTCGCTGATCTATTTCCAAATTACATCGCAGTGAGCATAAACTTGTTACCGTTCCCTTCGTGTTTCGCATTTTCGTCCCAGCTGTTTAATTAAATTTTGACCGACACACGTTCATGCAACATTCGTCTCCTGTTCGAACATATTGAATACACCGTCGAAGTTTCGCCGTCAGAACCCGATGCACACCGTCTAGCGTGAAATTCTTCGACCTGCTTAACGGATCGCGGTATCCGAACAAAGTGCTCAGCTAAATCTTTGTACGACGTCGTTCGTCCAGTATCTCACCGTTCCGCCAAACTGCCATAAGTTCTGTGCTTCCCCCGGCATACTAAACGTGTTTCGTGCACTTTGGCGGCGCATCCGCCACTACATTGGATCGCTCGTATAGATTTCTATGCGCACGGTGACGCTTGCAATTATCCTTAACGCGATTGTCACTAATAACCCGACCATTAAGCGTGATTCTCGTCGAGCAACCGGCGGATCTGCGGCTCCGTTGAACGGTCGCGTGTTACGGGTCTACGTGACACAGATTTTAAGGGGAAAACTCGGCACTGTGCTTCCGGTGATCGTTCATCGATACCAGGCTTTATACTTTCCTCCATTCTTCGTGGTTATCGGGCATGGTCAAGTCGTGACTTTGCACGTTGTTCGCGGCGACTATCAGATGGGTGTAATGATAGATAAACGATTTCCCCGCGGATCGGATTTGGCTTGGATTGTGTGGCGATAAGACTTTGCTGGTAGTTTTAAATAATGTGTGTTATAAGGGGTGATGTAGCTTGGCGTAAATATTTATTTGGCTAGTGGAACGTTTGACGCGTTATTATTCTTCGTTTGTTTAATAGTGAAGTGACGGGTGTATTAGAGATAAGGCGATTTGTGGTGAAGAATACAGTAATTGGACGAAATTGAAAGCTCTACGGACGTTGAGGTAAGGTAAAACGCGACACCGCTAATACCGTCACTTCGCATTGATTCCAAAATCGCAGCAGGTCCCTCATAAATTTTGGATCCACTCTTAGCAAAATCTCTGCAAAAGATATTGGCCACTAAATAATTCTGCACATAAACTCCCTACGTTTATACGAATATCCACGACGATACCATAACTCTCACAAATAATCTAAAAAAGTAAAATATCCAACAACCAAGGAGCGTAACAATTTCTCTCTCCCTCTCTTTCATCCGTTCATCCCCAATTTTCATCCCCGCCCCGTGCATCCCAGAACTATCATGGAAACCTTCAATCGTATATACGCTTACAAGAAATCGAATATCGTCTGCATTTTTATGGAATTCATATAAAAAAAAAAAAAACGACGCTACGATACGACGCGTTCGCAGCGACGAAATCAGATCGGGCGTTCTTGGAATTCCTACCTGTTCAAGGGAGGGATTCACGATCGTCGTGCGAGCAGTGCATGCAACGTTCCCCGTTTCACAATCGACATAACTCGCTGCATGCATAAAAACCGTCGTTCTTTCCCGGGGATCGAATTAGAGACGCGTCGACGCCACGTGGAAATTCCAATCGCGGTTGCGATGCCATCGATACTCATCGATGTTGCGCCGGATAAGGCGGCGGCTTCATCCGCTTCCAGACCTCGTTTCCCTTAAATCTCGAGGAGGGAAAAAAGAAAGACGAGAAAAAGGAGGAAGGGAAAATGGGACAGCCACGTACGTCGTTAGAGCGTAAATGCGACTGGCGTGTGCACGAGTTCGTCGGTGGAGAAGTGCTCTTAAATTTGCGATTTCCGCGAGGGACGTCCCGCTCGCGTCGATTCTTCGGATGAAATGGAAAAACGCTCGAGCACGCTTCCAATATTGTAGCAAATACGTATGCATGCGAATGATTATAGTGCCGGTTGCCTGTATTTCCATCGGTGAGTTCTTTTTTGATTCGCATCGCCGCACGATATATAATTAACCCTTTGCGATTGGGTGTCGATTGTCGACTCGTCGTCCTGCGTAAGATTACCTCTTTTGCGTACGGTTACGGCGGTGTTTTAAAATAAAAGCGCCGCCCGCGCGCGATATAGCGCCGGTTTTATTAATATTCCGGAGTCAGACGCGTAAATACTTAATTGTTACACGCTTGCTCGGTTTAATTAAAACAAGTTTCGTATAAATGATTACGGGACGTAAAAATATAAAGAGTTCCCGAATGTCTGACGCGGTATATACACGACCTCTATAGCGAAAGGATTAATTGCGTTATTTATCAGAAGATACATTTTTTACTTTCACTGCAACCTGTCCGTCTACCGTCCCTATTATCCGTACGCCTTCCATGTCGCACCATTCGGTATCGAATTATTATTTAAAACGATCACCCCCTCGCAACGGTTCCTCTCGATTTTATTACTATTTAACATCGTTGGGGCATCAATCTAGTATCCAGGGGCTCGTTTCCAACGGGTATATCCGACTACACGTGGGTCGATATCACCGAACGATATTCTTCGCGCAAGCTGCACGCAACAATCTCCTACGCCGAATTGTTCGCCGTCTTCTGTCGCGAGGCACCATTCCCTCTTTTCGTACACCGCAACAACGTTCAATCTGCTTAGTTCCATTTGGACGGCGCGGGAAACAGCACTCGTGTAACTAGATCGTGAAATCTAGTGTGTCGCTAAAATCGGGGCCGTGTTCCTGTCCTGGTGAGCTATGGCCCCCTGTCCGCCCATGGTGTGTCTACAAGCCCGCGTTACAGATTTAAATACATAGTTCTCTCTCGCCCCGCGCACGCTTGCACCAACCCCCGACCCCTTCGGCCCCTTTTCTTCCGCCACATCCTGCGGCCGGCGTGATCGGAAGCTTTTGTAATTTCATGGTCCCGTGAACGCCCCGTGTTTTTGCATCGATAAAGATTACGGGGGAACGCGGGCTCGATGTTAATCGAACGAAGACGACGTAGCTGGTACGAGTATAATGAAACTGTTCATTGGGCTCGGGGATGAAATCATGGTGTTCAATGTGTAATATTATAGATCATATTCTACGGTATATGTGTGGAGCTATGGTACAGTGCGTTGTGGTGATTACAATGGGGGCGAAGGTCGTATGTTTCTTATTTGGTGATAGCAGCGAAATATTTTTTTAAATATTTACTAGGATTGCGATGTATCGCGTATTACGTGCACCTTATGAGCGACTTGACTCTTTGAAACGTCGAACGACTTATCGATTGGATTGTTTTATTAATGCTGGAGTATTTAATGGAATAAGCTCGTATTGTATTTTGTGATTGGATATATATTTGCACATCGCGGTCGATCGTTAACTTACATGTATTATATAAAAACATTCTAGAGTTTGCAACCTCTTCGCTATGTTACTTTCACGGTTTATTCGTTGAAATGCAATTTATTCTTGGTGACGCTCTTCGATCCTGGTAAACGTTCTTTTCTTTCACTAATCAGTAACGTAACAAGTGTCTCGGGCAGCTATTAATCTATTAGGTAACCATCCATCACTTTGGTTTTTAACGGATTTAGCAGAAGCCCGTCGAAATTTAATGCCATCTATCTTGCGATGACTTTTACCCTGCAAAACACCGGGGGAAAAGCGAGACGCCTTCGTGCTCAGGTATTCGTCGAAACGCGTTTGTTAAGTAACACACCCGGAATCCGCAGCTTCATACATATTTCACTGACAGAAGCGGGTCATGTTGATACAGGACCAGATGTTCCAATAGATATTCCGATAAATGCTGCTCGTTGCCAAGGAAATCTGTCAAGAAAACTCTTCCATTGAAGCGTCTTAAAAGCAGATACAATCTCGGGGATAACGTGCATGCATATGTTATGCATAAAGGAATGTTCGCGACACACAAGGGACGGGACAGGATTCCCGAAAAATCATTGCCCCGCGTAAAATACATTTTCGACAAGTGCGAGAATTCGAGAATTTAATATAACTCGATATATATGTACGGAAAATGTACCGGTGGTAATGGACAGTTTGTATAGGCGGGGCGTTTTTGAAGTTTTATTGCGACAGAAAAGGAGGCGATTCCTTTTACGGGAGAAAGTCGAAGGTATCGAACGAAATTTTTTAACGCAATGTCCGCTCTTTTCAAGAATACATCGAGGATAATAATCGACTGGCATAAAACAATGCGTACGTTCAATCTAGTTTATAAATTAAAATAATTTATTCCGTGAATGATGTACATGGACTACGCAAACGAATTGCAACATCCAAAATGTACATTCATTTTATAAAACAACAAATTCCTTTTCGCAAATTAATAACTGCAACTTAAATTTCGGTTTTTGATTACCTTTTATCCACTTTTCTGCAAAAGTAGTCCTACATTTGCATAACAATACTCACCCCCATTTTTATTCGAGCAAAAGCAAGTGCCACGGCGGGTATCCCAAATATTTCGTTCACATCCAACCCTTCAAGCCCATTCGCGTCCGCAAGTAGCCACCCTCTAATCGTAATTCCCCGAATTCCACAGTGAGTACGTCTCGCAGGGACGACTCGAAGGTTGAAGGCGGTTCGATAATATCTCGACCATAGAATCAGCTTGCTATCGCGCCGTTTGACGGATAAATTTCCCAGCTGACAGCGCGACCTTAAAATTCCAGCATCCGCTACCTCCGCCGCCCCTGAAATCGGTGGTTGCTCTGGGCCACGGTGCAGCTGAGGCATTCTCAGCAACTAATTCAATATCAATCGCGTATCGGTTGGTCGATGGAAGTTTGTTAAAGTAACTCGATCGGCCTGGCAGATAGCTGGCAGCGTGCAACATGTTGTCACCCCTTTCTTCCACCCCTTTGCCTCCGCAGCCTGCGAGCGTTTGCCAGCAACTTGCCAATGGCCGATTCGCTTTCCTCCTCCCTAACGATTCATATCGGTACAGCTTATGGCACAGTACGGCCATGTAAAGATATATTTGGATCGAAGTGGTTCTTCGGATATGTCGATTCAATGCCGAGGAATCTCCTCTGTTTCAACGTGCAACGTAACTACTTTTGGACAATCGATTTTTCTCACATACATGCAGGCCTGGCAACGAAGTGTTAGCATTCTACGCGTGTACAGTATTCGGCGGTCGTTTCGTGGCGAGCCGTTAAAGTCGCTCGTAATATTCGGTGGTAACGAAATTGCCTCCACCCCCCGAAAAAAGAATGAATGCCTAGTAAAATGAAAATAGTATTTTCGTTCGTCGCACTTTTAAGCCACGCCTCCATAGTTTACTTAATGCCACTAGTGTGGCTGTCCCTGTTGGATAATTAAGTATTTATCAAGAGAGATCACCGCGAAGGACCCTTTTCTGCCTTCCGTCTGGCCAGGTAAATTATAAATATTTTTCGGCAACGGGACGATTTCAAGCGATTACGAAAATCGACTGAACGAAAGGAAAACGGTATTCCATTAGATCGCGCATCGCTCACATTAACGCCTTTCTTCCTCCCCGCTTGACTGGGTCGATTGCACGTTTTTTTTACGTAACGCAAAACCACGTTGTTGGCAACGTTGGAGGAACATAATACCGGATACAGCTTATCCGAATGCTGATAGAGCCCAGGAGAATCCGGCGTAAGCGCGGCCGTAGTAGGCTTACCAGGGCTTAAGGGTTCCTCTTCTTCGTCCCTCGTTCGAGTTCCCTATTCCTCTGCCTCCCTCCTTTCCAGAGAATCGTCTGAACGGCCCCGTCTCGCGAATAGCGCCGCATTCAGAAAGGTTATCCGAAGGCAGAGAAATGTTTTGCCGGATTATAAAATAATACCCGGCCCACTCGGAGCTTCCTCTTTTCCTGTTCCTCCCCCGCCCCTGTAAAATGTCGTACCACTGCAGTATCTACCTTTGTCTCCTTCCGTATCCGGTTCTGCTTCAACGTTCGAGGAGGGGGAGTGACACTTATCTGCGCGGCGGACTGAATGGGGATGAAAGTGACTTGATGATTGAAGGTTTTAACGCGAAAAGGTGTTTGTGCGTTTATTGTTCGCGTGGGGTTGCGGTTGGTTTCGTTAGGTCGGCGAATAAATCTTGCATATTTGTGTCGTTAATTTTAGTAATTGTAGGTTTTGCATAAAAGTCTGTAGTGCGAGATACTCCGCTTATTGGGTACCTAAAGGATGTTTTAATTTGTCATTCATGACAGATTTTAATGATTTTATTGAAAAGAACCGAACAGCACTCCGTTGTACTTGAATTGTATAAACTGGCATAATCGTTAACAGTGCATTCTAATTTTATGACACAGTAGCCTTCTGATAAATTATTAATACGATCCACAAGTTATCATAATGTCCCGTGTTACTGTACCGTTGTCGGCAATTGAACAGAACATTATATTAACAACACAGGCTGCCGTTCTTCGGGAAATATTTTCAGGAAAGCACCGACCAATGGAGAATAATGTGCATTTCTGCACCGTTCCACCCTGTTTCTCGTGCTCTAATATAAAAATATCGTATAGTGGAGAAGGTAGGTTCAATTGGAAAAATCGAAGGCGCGTTGATCGAAGGGTTATATAAAGGAGAGCCAACCGAAAGAGGTATCAGGATCGCTCTTTTTATTTTTAACCCCGTAAGACGGGTTCGACCACCTGCAACGTAAGGTCATCGAAGTTCATAAACGTGTGGTAAAATTATTTTTAATACAAATGTGCCATTTTTACCGCCCCGTCACGCATGGTTGGGTGGAATCAATTTTTGAATCAAATTTTAAATGTATCTCTCCATGGTTTGCACGATTCATGTATTGAAATCTTTCGTAGAATAATTTAGACAGATAAATACCATTTCTTTTGTGTTATTTTACGTATGCTTGTTGCTCTGAGAAGCGAAGAACGTAACTGTTCCCGCAAAGGGTCTCCATACATGGCGATACTTTTCCTTGTGTAAGTTCAATGAACTTTTTAACCCATTTAGATATATACATATATGCCTGTAGATTGAAATGGGACATTTAAGAGAAAAGATACGTCAGCACACGAAGATAATTATGTTCCCTTCTGGCTTCCGTTTTCATATAAATGTATCATGGAAACGATATGAATAACTTCTATAAAGTCTGCAAAGGGCAGGCTCTGTGGGCAAAGGAAACCATGCTTATACCTTTCCAGATTGGCTGCAATTTATCCAGGAGCAGGTATCGATAATCTAGCAAAATCCATTGTGGCATGCCACAATACCATTACAATAGAAATATCTAAAAAAATCCTCGCAACAGTGACTTTCATAAATGATGCCGTGTTATTTAAATGAAAAAATACTCTTTTTCATATTTCCCTTGAACCATTACGTTTTCTGTCGCTTAATAAAGCACACGGTAAAATATGTAACTTTCTAAACCGATATCGTCTGCAGGAGGAATTCGAACATTCCGTCCCCTGAATGCTTCAAAAACCATCGATTCCTGTACTTATTAAAAATTCGTTCACATTTTTTATAATACATATTCGATTTTCCTGTGCATCAAGTTTTACTCGAATCTTCCTACAATTTCACCCCTCAATCAAATTTACGAAAATCCTCCCGGGACCTTAGCTCGTCCGACGTTCTCGCTTTTAACCCACCGAAACTAGTCCAATCAACAGACACTTAAACAAACTCCAGAAAATCTCCCTTCGAGCGCTCGAACGTTCCTTTTAAGACGCAATCCCCGAAAGCACCGCGAGAATTAATCGCGTTTACGCGTGTTCCCCGAACTCCAACATTTCCATTGGCGTAAATTCCCGACGAAATCCGTCGTCACGCCGTCGTACAAATTCGTCGGTTCGTTTATGGCTGTGCCATCGCGTCTCGAAAAACTCGAGCTCGGAGCGCGGTTAAATATCAATTAAGCGGAAACGCAGCTGGTATACGGTTGAACTGTGCGTTCTCGTCGAAGTCGATGCGAGCACGGTTGCATTCCATTATTTCTGTTTCGAATGGAAACCCGAGGGCTGAACGAAAGTGGAAGCGTCGTAGGTAGATGCGCCTTTCCGCGTCGAGATGCAAATTTTCTTCGTTCGTTTCTTAAGCGCTTTCGTGAGAATACAGAGTCCCCTTGTTATTCAACGGTGTTCTTAAGGGGGTTGATTAGAAACGCTAAAATTTCTTTCTCCTTTTCCGGGACCCGCAATCTAATATCCTTTTGAGATTATTCAGTAGTTAACGAACCCCCGTATAAAGGACCCCTATTTTTGTGTACTTAGTGTAAAAAAAACGAGTAATCAATGCGACACGCGTTTTACAAACTAAAGATATGTGCTGCGAAGTGACGATTTATCAATTGTTTGATATTCATGTTTGGTATGGCGCTACTAGGATGTCTTCTTGCATATCGTTTACATACTATCCAAATATTCTCCGCGTACCAATTAAATAAATTAAACTGAAAATCGGCTGTGTTCCTATTTGGGCAACTTTAAACCAGAACCTTAATAGCAACCCGAGGAAAATTCCAACTGCAAACTGCCACAATTCCAACTCTCCATTTTAGACTAATACCCGCGACCGTCCAGCGCGTACACAAAATCGACGAACGCGCTGCAACTTTTATTCCCGCGATATCAGTTTGCAATTCTGCGTAACGAGATAATTCGGGATTTTCGTTCCACCGAATTTCGAGCGACACCCTGGGTTAATCCAATCCGTTCTGTTCCGATAGATTTATCGCGATCGCGACGTCATTTCTTTCGCAACATCAAACACCCCCCCCCCCAAAAAAAAGAAAGAAAATTGAAAAACATCCACGAGCGGACGGGGGATAAACGTGATTTATACGCACGGCCGGTCGTAACGCCTCGGGTAACACGGCAATAATGGACGAATAATTAGCCATTAATAATCGATAGCGCGGCACGCGCGAATTAGTCGTACGCGGTGATTATTAAGTGTGAATTAATGAAAAAGTCACGCGTTAATAAGCTCCGCAGGTTAAATTGCGCTGAATATTAACCCGCGGTAGCGGCGAAGGGGTTGACTGTCTGCCGGTTTAAAGGACTCGCGGCACTGTTTGCACATTTTATATTAAACACAGTATTTTATTCTATGCCCGGTGCACGTGACGGCCAGTTCGCCGCCCGATCTCAATAAAAAGTTCCCTCGTTCCTATATATATATATATATATACATACCCTATTACGAAGGGGCACGTGCAGCCCCGTATGACCGCACGTGTGTGGCCACCGCCGTGCACCAAGGTTTCCGTGCTTATTATTGGTGTACGCGTACGGGTACGAAACGATCGGAATAATGAAATCGAAGGTGAGACCGATGAAACAGCCGGGGTGTGCTAATGGGATTTTTTTCGCCGGCTAGGCTGGCCGGCTCTTGTGCCGGGCAAGTTGGTGTTCGCGATATTTATAGTTCGTATTTGGCGGCGTGAATTCAGGTTGGTGTCGTTACACCGGATGCTCCATATAATTGGGCCGGGTACGTTACCGTGTAATTAGGAAAGCGGAGCGGGGATGCAAACGGCGTAGAAATATGAAGGGTGAAATTACAAAAATTTCGTTCGTTCGAATAATTATGGCTGCGCGTACGCGCACTTTACGATATCGTTCCATTTACGGCCGGGCCAAGAATGCGCGATTCCATGCGCTGCATATTGTCGAGGATAATTCTGGAGGTGAACACTTCGAGGTGATTTATGTATCCGTCTTTAAAATAATTTTTGATTCGCAGACGGACATTTTGACAGTACGCTTGTTTAACCGAGCGCAACAAGTTTTGCCGAGGGGAAAGGATATTGTATCGTAGCGTGCGAAGTATTTGTTTGAACGCTTTCGTTCTTTAAGCGAATTTATAATTTGAGAAGAAAATATCGTATTTCTCTGAATGATGCATAGAACACGCATAATGTAATTATTCCAGCCAAGCAACACGTAATACGAACATTGTAATAAATATATTGATCGATATTAGAAATTATCACCCTGCCCTGGGTGCCAGCAACGTTAGAAAACACGATCGCCGATTTTACAAGCCCGACAAATCCGGCGTTTAACAAAAATCCAATTAAAGAACATCGTAATTCGCGCCGGCAAACGGCACACACGTAATCGTTATGACCTAATACTTTAAAACGTCCCGTCGTTGCGACCTAAGCGCGCGTGCACCGCCCGGTAGCTCGATTTAATTGAAATTTTTTCTATCGCGAGTTATACTCTGATCAAAAGCAGTCAGCGGGAGCGCCGTGAAAGTTCGGTTCGGCTCGATTGGTTCTCTGATTTTTTGGCCGCCGCATGCACGGTCACGTAAGGGAAATGTCGTTCGAAGGAAATCGCGAGCCGGAAGGATAAGTCCGCGTCGCGCCTGTCGCGTGCAATTAACGGACAGTCGATTAATCCGGATAATGAAGTGGGGGATAATCGGCGGGCAATTAAACCGCGGCGAGACCCAATTCAATCGGATCCGGTGAAACTCGTTTCGCAAACGATTTAATAGGTACGATCCTGTTCGCTTCGTTCGTGCTTTTTTCGCATGCCCCGCGACCCGGTGGATACGCCGCGCGGAAACTTTTGTAAATCGCTGCCTAATTAATCTCGAATATTAATCGCACCGGCGTGGACGTATATACAGGCGCGTTCGAGCGTTCTCGTCCGCGGCGCGTATCCCCGGGACCGCCAGGGCCGTCCGGTTGAAATATGGCGGTCGATAATTCAATTTCGAACCCGTTCCTTTCGGCGCACGATACAAGTTTCGGGGGAGTTTTGGGAATTGGGCCGTGTCGCGGCAACGCCACCGCCAGCGCCGTCGTGCTTCCCCTCGAACAGACGTCGGGAATATTCTCTCGGTTTTCCTTTTAAGTTTTCTTGATCAAACTTTCCGTGCAATAACAGTTTGCCCGGTTCTCTCGCCTCCGTGTTTCGAAGGGCCGTTCCTATTTTTCGGCCCGGGACACGCGGCCTTTGATGTATTGGTTAGGTCTCGTTCGGTTCGCGGTGAAACGTGAAGAAGATTGGAAGGATAATAAGGTTTCCTTCGGCGGCGACCTATGCAGTTCCCGATGTCACGAGTCTAATAATTATCAACCCTTTCCATGTCAATGCAAAATAGCAGAGGAGGTTCCTCGGATTATCCAAATTGTTCCGTCCTGTTCGAAAGTTTCGATACGCCCGCCTGTTCCACTGCCTCCACCGAGATCTACAACAGTCTGCGCCTTTTTTTTCTCCCCCTTTTGTTCCAGCCCGGTCGACGCGAAGAGGCGAGACTCTATTTTCGCCGTTCGTTGCCGCGCAAGGAAGGGTGTACGCGTTTTTCCTCTTTCGACGGTAATCCCAGCGTGTCAGATCGGAGACAGCCCTGTATCCCTTGCTGAGTGCGCTCGTCTGTTCCGCCTTGGATACCCTTCGCCTCGTCCTTTCAATGGCCCCACACCCCTTGGCCCTCGACCGTCCTTCGCCAAGGAACCAGCTCGTCCAGCACATTTCGACCGACGCCGCTTCTCCTCCTCCTCTTCCACGAGTGAAACGATACCGATACCGGCTATCTTCGAGATAGCCTCTATCCGAAATCGAAACATCTTCGGGGAATTTTCCTTTCTAATGGATTCAGCAACTTTCCCCTCCGGCATCCATCGACGGGTCGCTGTCGGGAAATGTGCTACGTTGGGGCGGAAGTGCGAAATGAAGTGAACCCCACGTTGCTCCGTCGCGGTAGAAGGGGTTTTCAGTGAATCTGATGTTCCATCGTTGAACCCTTTCTCGAGATTCGTCTCGCACGATTCGGCCAGCGCGTAGCCGAATGTTACGTTTCACGGTTTAAGTTGTCGTATCGTGGGAAGTGGAATTGTTTATAGAATATAAGCGACGGGCGACATCGGGTAATATATTTGCCGAGCGATTTTATTCGGTTCAGTTGGGTACCGATGCTAATGAGAACTAACATTATTTCCTTTATGTATCGAGTCGCATTTTGCGTACCTCAAAGATTCCAGATACGTATCAAAGGCGGAAGGTTTCCATTGGCGAAGTAGCGAAATGGTATTTGATAGCATAATTACACGCGGTGCGGCGACATTATATATTTAAATAATCGATGGCCCTTTTGCCAGTATCTTTGATTGATTCTGGCACTTCTATCGACAGATGCGGCGAACAACACCGATAGAAAATTTCGAACTGTAACTGAATTTGGTCTATCAATTTTGCCTGCATAAAAGCGTGCTTAAATTCGGTTGAATGAAATGATCCGGGCTCGAAACGAAATCGAACATCGTTGTAACATAATAATCGACGTATTTCGACTGAAAATTCCACAGAAATTATGTTTCCATTAAGATATACCTTGCGTAAAGAAGGTCATTTCTGACCGAATATCCATTAATTAAACACGCACCGAAACAAAACCTATGCAACATTCGATACGCTCTGGCCAATCGTATCATTAAATCAATCAAATTACATCTTACACGATTTAATTATTCCCCACTAATTTCCAACGTCTGAAAAAGGATTCGCCATTCAGAATTGCCCAAACTATTCTTCCCAAACGTTCAATACCTGTCCATCATAACCATCATACCTGATCCTCCTGTAACAGATCCAACAAATATCATAAAATACAAATATTCACCTCCAACGCCAATATTAAATCCGACTTCAGGAAAAAAATTACGATTTATCAACCCTTCAACAACGAAAAATAATTAGGGAACTGCGAAGTAATCGACGCTGACTTTCACCCGGGTGTGTAGAAGAAACTCTACGCAATCGTCATTTACATCGTCGTTTCGGGGATGTACCAATAAATCAACCTCAGACTTTCAATTACCACCCGCTAAGCTCCGGTGTTCACCGTTCAGGCGGCGAACAATATTCAGCAGTTATTCGGAGCTTTGCGTAGGTTTTTTTTTGTTTCATTATCGTATTACACGGCGTCGTTTGGCCACTTGTAAGGAGATAAATTGTTCCTCGGCAATATTGGAATATCGGGAAAGCATATTTCATTACGATGCGGGCGCGAGCACGCGTGCGTGCACGCTACGGGGCCGGGAGAAATTTCACGGGAACCGCTTAAACGTGATACCGTCACGTGGAAATAAGTGCTCCGTACGACACAGTCGTTCCGCTTGGCGATTTATGAATCGTCAAATATCATGCAGATTTCCGGTTCACCCTGTCGTACCGGCACCGCCCTTGTACAGGTGCATAAACACCGGCCACCTTTGTTCCGGTGTACGTGCGCCCGTTTGGGGCCAGGTTGTCACAGGTATTAGGTGTCATAAATTGCTGCGGCGCTGGGAATAATTATGTTCTAACGAATAGTGTCGCGCGGCTACGTTTCCGCCCATGATTGAGGACGACCGGAAGCACGAGGTGACTTTAGATATGTATAGGGAGTTTGGGACCGCGTTGCGATTGACCAATTTGTGGTTGAAAGTGTGCCTTTGTCGCATGTTTACGGAGAAGCTTAAATGAATACGGAGGGCTTAAATGAAGATTTCTTGTGATTAGTATGTGGTAATGTTTCGTTTAACCCTTTGGTATACAGTGACGTCTGGGATGCGACAATTGTTTCAGAGGCTATTATGGACTTCGACACTTGTCAGACGTTCTGCACGGTTCAGTCATATTGAGGACTCGAAGGGGTTAATTTAGTGAAACTAATTATAATTACTTGAAATAGAATTTAATATAAAAGTGTTCCGATCTGCTTTCTGACATCTCCCTTGACACGTCCCGGGTTACCGCGGACACCTTTCCAGTTCCAAGAACCTTTTACCAAATTTCGTAAAATTCAAGCCCACGCTTCGCCACGTGTCCCGCTCCGAGCACAGCCATTCCTGTTCCTTACGAACATCATGGTAATGCAATTACTAAGGAATACGAGTTCATCCACCATCTTGGTTCATCCTTGTCCTTGCTGTTCGCGAACTTCTGAAGCAGAGACGCTCGTGCTCTTGCAGTCTGTCACGAAAATCACATTCACGTGTTCCGAAGTTACATTTACCACGCGGACCTCCATTTAACCCCACATACACGCGCACACAACTTTGTAATACTTTCGCGTACCTCGCGTGAGGTAGGCCAGTGCAAGGGTTTCATTGTCACGTTAGCATTTAGTGACGTACGCGTATACGTCATGAGGGGATCGTGCCGTGAGCCCAGTGACGTTTACATTTTGGAATTGAAAGCACGGCCTCTCCAATACGACTTTTAATATTAGTTGGTTAATGCTGTTTTCCGATTCAACAATTTTTTAGCAATTTTACGTTTAGCTACGCAGGTGTTCAAACAAAGGGAGTTACATTTAGTGGAATCCATGTATCGATCCCATTAACTCGAGCAACAGATATCGCATGTTTCCAATTTCAAAATAGCAATAGCAATACGAGACGAGTTTTGGTCTAGTCCAGTTCAGAGCAACGCGAGAGAACCACGGGAAGTGCCGCGGTTGAATGTTTATAAATACTTTGGAAATTATTAAAGAATCGCGAGATATGAAGATACGAACAATCTTAGGTGTAGATAATGTAGACAGTAGTTTATACGATATTCAATAATACGCGTGTGACAGTGTGCTGTCGTTTAAAAGCGATGTTGGTAAATGACAACGATAATACTGGATGATCTGGGTGC
The DNA here is from genome assembly GCA_948146005.1 of Nomada fucata. Lineage (NCBI taxonomy): Eukaryota > Metazoa > Arthropoda > Insecta > Hymenoptera > Apidae > Nomada > Nomada fucata. Next base: position 5,121,938 of record OX411275.1, on the reverse strand, counting down.
CGTCACTATCAGGAGTTGATTTATAAGTTTTCAACATCGACTCGACCGAGTACACCGTGGTTTAAATAAAATGTTCATATTAACTGGAAATGATCTAGTCACGTCGGTACACGTTTGCACTCGTGCATGGCGAGGAACTCCACAGCCCCACCATTAATAAATACGAAGTACTGTGCGGCTGGCGCTAGACTTCCAGCAGAACGACGTTATCGTTAATTTAAGACCAGTTTTCTGGACTCGTCGAATATTTGCCCTCGCGACGGAGTTTTATGGTAGGGTTAGACCTCTGAATCTTCCAAGGGGGAGACACCAACCAGAACAGACGTTTTAAATATTTAATGATTGCATGAAAAAGAACCTTAGGTAACTGGAAAATTTACATTTCTCTTACCACTTGGATGTTTATGCACTTACGTATTTTAAAGCCATCTTTAATTCGGAATAATTTGGATCCTTGGAATTATTACAGGAAACGTGAAAATAATAGAACCGTGAAGAAGTTTAGATATTTACAGTAATATCTTCTTTGAGCTATTTTGATTGGAAAATGTTCTGCTATTATTGTATTTTAAGAAAGTTTAATTTAACTTTCAATCACAAAAAAGCATTCGTTGCATGTCAAATATTTTCTGCAGTATTATCTGTGTTTTCTTTTCTGTCCTCCTCTTAATTAATTTATGATTTAATTTCGCATTATTATAGAAAAATTCATCACATTGTGCAAATATGGACAAAACGATCCAAAGGTTGAAACTGTTTAAGAATCGTAGTCAAATGTAAGGCAATGAAACGAATGAGATATTCCATAACTGCATGGTTATTTTCGAAAAAAATTGAATCGGAAATGTGTAGTGCAATTTTCGCACAAGGACTTCCGGTTTCGAGCAAATCGATTTTCAAACACGCGCCGTGCGCGCGCATTTGACTAAAACAGAGTTCGATGGATCTCTCCGCACAGCTTCACCACGTTTTGTACACAAAATGTACGGGAACAGTAATTTATAGGTGAAAACGTCATTTTTACTGCAGAAGTGCCAAACAGCTTTTGTATCGGAACCGAGAAATTACACGTGCAGTGCCGCAACTACATCAACGATAGTCCGTCGCAAATCAGTACAATAAAACGGTATCCATTATTTGTTTCCGCGTACAACTTTACAATTAGTCCGTCTTGAATATAAAGAGATTAAAAATTGAAATGGATTTGAAATTGTAGGAACGAACGAACGAAAATAAATAAATTGTATATTCTCTATTCCGATTCGTGGAAAAGTTTCAGGTTGAAGCGATAGCGTCGAATTCGAAATACAATTTATACGTGTAGAATATTTATTCGAATATCTTTTAAGAATAAAGCGATTCGGGAGGAGAAAAATAAGAATGAAAATCGTATCGGCCATAGTATACATATGCTATACATTTTCATTGCATACCTTTTTTTTATCAGAAAAATATTATTACAGTTGGTAACAGAATTTACAAATAAATTGCACACCGAGAAACCAACACAGGTCATACGTTTGCGCTGCAATAAATTCCGCGAGGAGTTTCGTTTATCAATTTAATCTTCATGCTAATATGATTGTTACGGTAGAAGTGTTCGAGGTCTTCTATTCCGCTCGGGAGATCCAGATTAATAGGCTAACGATAAGTATCTCAGAGACAAAAGTTTCCCAAATATCAAAGGACGGAATACAATTGTGGATATTTGCGTAGATATACTTTATCGGGTCAGGTAAAACAAGCTCTATTTATGTCACCTGGTGAACAAATATCTGATCTTGCCCAAACGATTATCTCATTAAAATACTACCGCACGAAGCAGGTTATTGCGGATCGGTTTACGTTTTCTCGTAGGTAGTAATCTTACTATTATTTATATTATTATTTATTTTTAGGAAATTGTATCGAAACCGTAACTGTTCTTTAAAGTACTTTCGAATGCCATTTCAATTTGCAACAATGCATCGTCAATTTCACGAAGATCTTATCGAAGCTACGAAAAATATCAACTTCCGTGGCTGACTAATTCCAATTGGTTCATTGAATACACGAATTAATACCCCGGGAAATGATTAGGAATAGACGTATCTCGTGGCCAGTTCAATCTAACAGCTTAACCTAACCCAAATCTAACTAACACTTATAACTGTGTTTAATCCAGCCAAGTTTAACTGATCAGAACTACACCCTCCACGCTATCGCTCAACCCCAAGCAGTTCTGCAATAACATTCCAATCCAAAACAACATTCCCCCAAAAAAAGAATCATCGCACAGCCAAACGCTCCAGCAGCTAATAGCTGAGGAACCGCGTCGCGTCGAAACGTTCACCCAAGAAAATAGAAAACCACCGGCTGCCTCTTCCACCGCGGTGGCGCCGGCACCGCCTCGTTCTTCCCACGATTACGAAATCGTGGCCCTTTCTATTCTATTCTATTTGCCGCGAACAACGTTTCCCCGGCTTCTTTCAGCCCGCACAATTCGTCCTCGTCCGCTTCGTAGCCAGACGTTTCGCAATTTTCGCCCAGACTCATCTGGAATTTTAAAAGGGGGCACCCCGAGACCGCGACGAGAGCACGTTGCCGCTGTAATCTTACTAATTAGCGGCGATGGTCTTTGTAGCCCGTTCTGCCCGTTCTGTTTCCTTCCAGCGCAGCCCGTACCAATGCACAGACGCTTTGCATTCACCGTGCACGTTCAAACGTCTTCACTTCGACGTCGCCGCAATGTTCAAAGATGACGCCCTTAAACATTTTCTACGCGCGGATATAACACGCACGGATATTGTAACACGGTGTCGCCGGTCCTTCGCCGTTCAGCCGAAACCGTGCCACACGTCGGCTATTATTTCGTTCTATTTTTTCGTTGGCAACACGTCACCGGGCAGTAAGGAGTGAATTATCGCCCGGCGGCCGCGGCGCGTTGAAATTTTTCCGCATACCTAACGAACCGTAAAATTAGTTTTTCCACGTGTGAACCGGCTAAGCACAAACGTAATCGGATTCCGCGGTTTCACAAAGTAACGGCGACTGTGGAACGCCTCAAGTTAATAGGCGGCCCTTCGCACGCACTCGTTGCACGCCGGTTTTGTAACGCGAGACCGGCTCTATTTTTTCGCAGGAATTCCTGCTGGAATACTTTTGTCACTTTGAACGCGAACCTTGCGTACGTGGAAATTCGTAGGGAAGGGAATAAAGCGTAGTGTATAGCTGCTGCGAGCGAGCGGTGAATTATGTTTTTTGGATGTCTTTCGAGGAAGAAGATCTGTTACAAGCATTTTCGTAATGAATACTTTTGTACGGCTTTTGTACGCTTCTTTCGTAACGTTCCTCTGTGCTACACGACCGAATAGTCATACCATAATCATATTATAATTTGCAATATAAATGATAGTTTCTTGACCGATCCCTAAACCAATCATCAAGGGTGTAACAGAATTTCCAATTCATACGCTATCTTGTAGTTCGTTACGAAACGCATCGTAAATAATAACTATCTCTTTTGTACCACTTTCATACTGCCAGCAGTAACGACCACGATTATTATTCTCTCCCTTCAGCCAGATTATTCGTCGCCTAAATAATCACCATTCCGTCAGTAACGAAACGATTGTCATCTTACCAAAAAAATAGTTACTACGATAACAATTATTATCTCCTACATCCGCAATGGGCATCGCCATAATTATTACCATTATCCTATCGACGCAATAAATAATTGACACGGAATAGAAAAGATTAAAAAACGAAAAGAACAGACGCCCCACTTCCAGGCGAATTCTCTGCAGGTTTCCCCCTCCGTGAAAATGCAACGATAAATCTGTCGGAGGGTGAGCGCGAGCATCGCGTTCATAAAAAAATATTACACCAGGCCCCGGGGTTGCCGGTTATGAAGTACGAGCCCCGCACTGATTTCCACCTTACAGATAACCGTTGGCAGGATAATTAGATAACGAAGGGTTGCGCCTGACGTCCAGGAAGATTTTAATCTTCCGCGGGGAAGAACCCGCCGGTGTAGGCACGCGACAAGTTCAGTTTGTTCGGCCCGGCGCGAAGGGGGGCTCGCAGGCCACCGGGAGATTGATGGGGCGACCAGTCATGTGGTTCTAATTTGCCCTCTATTACCTCGCCATAAATTTTCGCCGACGAAAAAGCCCGGCAGAGATATCATTATACCGCGGGAACGAACCTCGGCCGCGAACGATACCGACGAGAACTTATGGCCTGAGAAATAGAAACGTCGTTGCTGCGGAGTGCTCGAGGGTACGGCGATAGAAAGAGCGATGGTTGAAGACTTCGGGAAGCTGTTACGTTTCTGGTTCTCGTTTTCGTTTCTCGCCCGCCCATTATTAAATCTTTAATGCATGCGTATGTTAAACACATCTTTACGACACGGATGACAGAGATATCGCGTGTACTTTATTGTGCGTACATGTGCAGATGTTTGGGAAAGGTGGGTACTGAACCGGGACAGGGTATGTAGGGCGTGAAATAAATTTTGTTAAAAAATGTTTGCACAGACGCATTTCTAATAATGATTTGTAAACGAGTTGCAAGAAATCGAAAGACTCCCTGACGTACAAGCAGAATTATTTGTAACTATCAGCAGAATGGTTGTGAAAATTTCGAATTTCTCGAATGCGTTATCGAGATGTCAAAAGACGTATTCGTATTCATTAAGGTATTGTAGAATTCAGGAATTGCGGCCGTTGAATTATTCCTTTTAAATTGATCGTCAATTTCTTTCATGTTTATTGAATAATTATAAATGGAAATGTTTAAAGGGCAGCAATTCCGTTGAAAACGTACAACTGCCTGAATCACGGCAGGATCGCAAGGTTCACACAAAGGGGAAACGCTATGGTGGCGATTCACGGCACAATCAGACCCGGTTTTTATTTGCGTTCGCTTCTAAATGGTTTCGCGTGTGCGACGCGAAATGTTATGCGGAAGGTACGTGTGTAAAAAGTGAAAAAAATAATCGACGCAAAACACGACGTGTATATTTATAGTGCACAGTTGAACATTTGGTCCCCCGTATTGTTCATTCCTCCTTCGTTTATTTCTTTTCATTTATCTGACCTTTTATTTCTGGCACGAATCCCCGGGGCTATTCTTCCCCGATGTTCTACGTATATTTGGGAATACGCTGCACGCGGAAAATCGAGCTTGTCGTCGATCAGAGGAACGACGAAGAATAAATGAATGAATCGATTGGACTGAGCAGGCGTTCCTTAATTGTATTTGTCAATGGGTATAAATTCAATGGGATGCTCGATCGCGATCGTCTATCCGACAAAAGCGATTACAAGCATTCGCGGTCGCATTACTGTAACGGTTAATCAGTCTAGGCGAGGAGAATCTCCGTTGAGTTATATTCTGAAGTGGCTGTCAAGACCAAAATCTCCCAGCTGGCTTCTGTGTTCATATTTCCGCTTATGAAATATACGTGGCACAATATAAATTTCTATGTTTTACGTTTTTCTTTTTATAAACGCGATAGTACGCGTTTGTTTTATTTTTCCTCGGATATGGTTGAGAATTGACATTTATTGAGTGTTAAATAATCGTTGCTGGTCGAAACTAAAATCCCCGAATGACTATTGTATTGTGCCCATTTTTATGCTGTTTTTGTTTTCTACTTTTTCTTCCGTAAAAGGTGACGATGATTTTTACTTGGGTCGGTTTGAAAATTGACATCTATTGTAGCGGTAAATAATCTCGATGCTCGACACGAAAATCCACGCCTGACTACAGAATGTACATGTATACCGTATACGATATAAAGTGTTATATCTTTTTATTTGGCCACAGCACGGTTTGCTTGCATTCCGTTGTTAATTGTCGTCTATGGAGTAGTGAATGACCGTTGTAACATAGAACAAAAAATTCTCGCTTTCCCGCAAACAAAACAAGTGGAAAGCAACAAAATTATTTTTAAACATGGCTGCAATATAATATACGAAGTAGGAGCCTCAAAGGCGACAATAATCTTCCGCAAAGCGAAATTTAAAAAGAAAAACTACAAACATTCCACCTAAATCGTGCAACGTGAAAATATTTTAGCGAACACCGTTGCGCCACGATTCTTTTATTTCCCAAATAATTCATCATCTTGTATCTGATCGTAATTACCTTCGACCTGATGATGAGTGACGTCAACTGGTCACCTGGCACTAAATGCACCGTAAAGGAAACTCACAAAATGGGACCTGTTATCGCGTCAAAGGCAAATACGTTGCGTGTTCGTTCTGCCCTTTTTTTCACTAACGTCGACGTGGCCATAATACAGGGGACACTGTAACGTACGACGAACGATACATTATGTCACGATCCACCGGGAAACATAGAGAAAAGAGTTGACGAAATTACACGCGACGATAAATCATCGCGTAAGCTTTCGTGGACGCGTGGAATCAAGAAAAATGTGTACACAAACTACTGCCCTCCCGTTTTTCGTAACGCCTTTCCGTTAAGCGTTTATCAAACGGTGTCTGCTTAATCGATCGGTATATTTATCCGTGCGATATGATAGATTTATTCGTAGAATGTGCGTCGTATGTAATGAGTTAATAAGTTATGTGAAGATACTCTTGACTCCATTTCTTTTTTGAAGAACAAGGTCGTGGTTTATTAAGTTTCAGTAATTGAAGCTTCCCTTCCATAAAGATTCCTATTCTATAACTCATTAAATGCTGAGGTTTCTATCCCCCGTGTATTTTTAAACTTCGTACTGAAAATGTGCTAGGATTCTTGCAGTGTATTCTTAACACGTACTACGTTGGTTTCAGTGATTGCGATATCCCTTTTTCATTAGGCGGTGCTACATACATAATTAAACACTAAATGTACAGCTATGTCCGCTATGGTTTCTATATTTCACGAACGCTTTCATTGGAATTTAAGAGCAGCAGTTTAGATGATAAAAATTGCACAGCTTAACAGAAATGCAAATTTAATTTCTGAAATAATTAAAAGTAAATGTTAGTCCGTGAAACCTGGAAGATAAAAGGACGTCCAATTATTTCGACGAACGAATTACAAAAAATTTATTAAATTAATTAATTCATTCCCGAGCCAAAATCCTTATCTTTCCAATCGATATTGCTAATATAAGTTTTTGAAATAATAAAATCAATTAGGGGCGTATATGCCTAATTTTCTTTGACACAATTAACATAAACGCTTTTCACATTCAGGTAACATCCATGAACAGGTAACATTCTAAATCAATAGCAATATTTTTAACATTACCATAAACTGTATTCTATAATAGCAGCTGTCTCATACATCACACTACAGTCTGTAATTCCAATCTCCGCACAAGTGCCAAATAGTAAATACCGTACAAAATATATTGTATTATAAATATATATATAAATAATGAATAAATATATTATACGTTATACGAGACATTTCGAGCATCAAAGAAATACTATAATCAATAATTCTCAATTCGAACATTGCAAACGTATATCGAATCAAAACATATCCAGACAGAATCAATTCTTAATAGGCCCTACGATATCACTATTTAATTAGTCGAACTGAATAACAGAACGTGCAACACTTATGAGATCGAACAGAGTGTTTCGAAAATTTCGTTCATTAGCGTACTGTATGTGACATAGCAGAATTTACGCAACCCATCCCCAATATGATAACACCTTGTCCGTACAACGATCGGATCGCTAGAAATTTCTGCCCGATCATAATAGAGTTATTTTTCCAAGGTTCCCGTCCATTATTTTCCGAATTTACGCCACGACCCGACCAACGACACGGTCCTCCCTCCCTCGTCCCTCGTCCATCCTCACGCTTAACCTCACATTCGGTTCAGGTTAAGGGTGAGAAAAAAACACACACACACACACAAATCGGTCTACACGAGGCAACACCGGAGGGAATACCCTCGGGTCAATGGAGTAGCCAGCCGGAGGGTGAAAGGTAGCCGAGTGGAAATTCCAGCGACGCAAACGCGTTCGCAAGGATTGGTTAAAGATTTTTTATAAAGACTCCGTGGATCGCGACCGGTACACCGGGACCACGAGCGAATACGATGGAATTCGCCCCTTAACGGGCGTTGGACGATCGAGTATATACGATGGGCTGGAGATTTCGTTCTTGCTTTAGGGGTGAAGGAATTTTATCAGCGTAAGGGGTTCGGGGGGAATGAACGCGGACGAGATTCGAGATAGACGTTTGTTGAAGGGTATCGAGTGAAAAATAAGGTGTCCCCCTTTTTTTATCTGCGGTGTCTGTTGAAAGGTTCTCGTAGCGACGCAAAGCAATTCTTATGGATATTGTGTTTATATTATTTGGGGAAAACGAACGCGGAATAAGAAACACAGTTTATCTGCAACCCTCGTTTCAATAGGTTTTAACGCCATCGGACTTGTAGCAGTCAATGTTTTGGGATAAATTGTTCTTTCCTTTGTGTATAATTGGTTTTTCAAATGGCATATTAATCAGTGAACATATTTTGTATCAGGGTTAAATTTCGTTGGCCGTCATTATTATTTAACCAGCTTAATATATTTCCAATTCTAATAATAATACATATGGTTCCGATTTTAAATGTCTTAGAATTATTATAATTTCTTTTTGATCATTCGTAGATGTCGGTCGTGTACATTAAAAATTAGACAACAACTTCTTGCGGCGAAGTTATGAGACGATCGTTCCTCTCCCCCGTGTACAATAGGTCGAATTGCATATTAACGTGGAATATTTTCGGCTTCGACACCCACAGAAAAGTATATAGGTCGGAAGACTAATCGAATCTCGATTCCTGGCCTACTTTTCCTCGTGGTTCCTACATTAATAAATTGAGAGAAGGGTATCTTTGCCCGGATTTCGATTCAAATTGATCCAATTTCCGCGTAAAGGTTAATGTATCCGAACACAACGATCGTGGGTCTATACACGATTTTCCCATTCATTATCCGATCTATATACTTGCAGAAATAATATGCGAAAACCTGTATAATCCAGAGAGTACAGATAAAAATTCAATTACCGTTCCATCTAACATTAAAAAAACATATACACCTTTTCCTAATTCTCCATTCTAAATTCGCAACTTCGATCGAACCAATATTCCGTTACACAAATTCCTGCCGTTACGACCAGAACTATCTGCCCTAGTTCCGACAAAAGGGAAATGCCTAAAATGATATTTAATAAAATTGATGCCAAAATCGAAACGGCGTACGCCCATTGAAACACTTACGTACCGACGTCAATGTATTATCCGTCCCACCGATGAATCCGCAGTTCCGACCAGCAACGACGGCGATAAAAAAAACAAGCGGACAGGCGACCACCGCCAGTCTTGTAATTATTCGTGGACACAGGGATCGGGCACGACATCCCCGTGGAAATGTCGGTTGAACGTCGCCTCGTACGATCAGCGAGCCGACGTGCCACCAGACAGAATCGTCGAAACGGCGAGCCGCCTGTGTCGGACTAATTAGGAATCCCAGAACCGGGGCAGCGAACGCGAAAGAAGTAACGTGAATCGCGTTGCTCGACTCCCCGTTGCCCTCGCTTTTATCGCTGCCAATTTTCCGTGCGCCGCTTTTTTCCAATTGAACACCGGCTGAAACGGTGTCCGGCCGTTTGCCGTTCGAATAAACGTCGCCGCCAGCCTAACGAGTGTATTACCGATCTGTACTATTGCATGGCTTTTTTTCACTTTAGCTTTTTCCCGTTTATTTTGTTCGCTTTTTTATTTTTTTGTTTGTTTGCGATCCTTTGATTCTCCGCCGGTTTTTCGTTTCTTCTCTCTCTCTCTCTCTCTCTCTCTCTCTCTCTCTCTCTCTCTCTCTCTCTCTCTCTCTCTCTCCGCGGCTGTTTCCTTTCGGTAGGTGGGAGAAAGTTAGTTAGGTTGATTTTGCGGCGGTTTTGAAAAGGGGCAGCGGGACGAGAGGGACGAATGGGCGAGTGGGAAGAATTGCGCGAAAGTTGCGCTGGCCTGTGGACCGGCTTTCGTTTCCTTCATTCGTTTTGTTCGAAGTTTGTTCGACGCAGGACCTCCATCGGCTGCTTGTGTTTGCTTGGCTGGGACGTGTGTTTTTTGGGTTTTGGGGAAAATTGAGTTCGTGTTTCCCGATTGATTTCGATCGGGGCGTTGAAAATTGTCCCGGGATTGGTTTCGCGTTTTTCATCTTCTTCGGCGGAGTTATGATTTTTGGAAGATTCGTCCCGGTGTTTGTTCCCTCTGGACGGGCCATTTTGAATAGGAATAAATCGAGGAATTCGGGATAACATTGTTGCAAAGTTGTTTCTGTCGAGAAACCATGGAACGCACCACGAATAAAGAGAAATTCGAGTTGCGTCGAACGGGCTTGGCGACTTTGCGTTTAAGAAACCACAGGGTGGCGCGTAAAAGGAGGAGAACATCGCATAACTCGCTCCGGGCGTTCGTATTTATTATTTCTACAACTTCGCCGCCGTAATATTTCTATTCTTCCGTACAATCGAAAAGGGAAGTTCCGCTGGAATATATACTCCGAGTCAATATTCCGTGGCAGCACTTTTCTACGGTATCGCGAGAAATTGGAATAAAAAGGCAGGGTAAATTCAGAAAACAAGCGGCATCATTATTTACCTCGAAGTGATATCCATTTCGCGGATATACCTGTACCCTGCTGTGCGCCATTCAACGGCGCAACGAGAAACCACCTAAGTAGCGCGGTGCGACATCTAAATGAAACTCGAACGACAGAAACCGAAGCGAACAAACGGGAAAGGGCGAAAAGGGATGCGTCAAACGGCACAGAAAAGCGGACACTAGAACGCGATTGCCGAGTCGCTTAATGTCGACGAAATTCACGGTATTCAGTAACGCCGCTTCCGTCGCGCCCGTGGCGTTTCCGTCGCGGTTCCGACGTTCTGAAAACGGAGCGAATTGAAAGGTGGTGTGTGCGGTTACGCGGCTAAAATACGGTCTTCTCATCGGGTCTCATCCGGCCGCGGAAGAAAGGTGGCCGTGAGAACTCCGCGGAGCTGCCGCGAATCTATTTCAAATTACTTGGACGAGAGTTCTCCGATGGACTCGCGAAGTCCATTTGTTTTATCGCCGTTGAAAAGAGCCGGCACGAACAATGGGGAGAACGGCTCGACGGATACCCCCGTTGCTGTCACTTCTTTCTTCGACGCGATCGCGCAGGTATGATAAGCGTTGGCGTATGTTGGCGTATGTTGGCGTGCACATCCTCGATCGTTGTGTCGCGCAGCGCGAACAAAATGTGGAAACGTCGAAAGGGGACGAAACGTTAACGAGCATAATTCCGTCTCGACTCGAAGCATTCGTGCATACGTTTGGTCGCGACCGTTGCCGCGACTCGTATTTTCCCAGGCCGGCTACTTTTCTGCACACGTGACAAGTTGATCTTGCTTGCAGGTGAAAGTGAGGTTGCGCGGATGGTATTTTTAAGCGGCGGAATTCGGACTGGTTTCGTTCGTATTCGTGGTATTATTGGGGGTGTTTATTTTATACCAGGCATCGATCAACTAATTGCAAGCCAGCGCGTAGCGCGGATATAGATAGTCGGATCAATAACTCGAATCGCTTTACTTATTTTTGTTCCAGGTAAGCTTTGCATCTCGCCCGCCCTTGTAGTATCGACGCGGACACAGCAACGTAAGTACACTCACGTGAAATTATATGTACCGTGCTACGATCGAAATTAAAGATCGCGAGCGTCCACGAAAATGTAAAAGTATAAACATCAGTTGTCACGAATTTAATTAAATAGCATAGCACTTTTTTTATACGCCTATCTCCGTTCAGTAACTACTCGGCAGAAATTGAAGCTGTTCGACCGTTGAACCGACCGTTGAACACGAGTTCGTGTCCCTGATTTACCGCGTGCGTTAGACTCGTTCGGAGTGAACGAGTTACGATCCCGCACAAACTGTGCTCTCGTAAAGCGATCTCGCGTTATAAATTATTATACCGTCGTCGTCGGGACGCTACACCTTTTCCCGTACCCCACCAACGTGATCTCAATAACTTGAACAGTCAAAGTTTTAACTAGTCGATTCGTGGGGCGCGTGGCGAAATCGCAGCGGGCGACGCCAGCCGAAACTTTTAATTCCTTCTCGATTAACGAATATCACGGAGGCGGTTCGTCGACTGTGCGACAGCGCCCGGCTTCTTTCGAATTCCATTTTTACGGCGCATTAAATCGCTGGCTCGTCCGAAATCCACGGGAACGGAGTGTTTCCGTAAACACGATCAAAATTCAAGTGCCAACAAGTTTGCGCACGAACTTCGCCGCCCTTCGGGCATTAAACGAAAATCTCCCATCCGCCTCGAGGAATATCCGAAAATTCGTCGGGGAACGGGGAACATCTTGATGCCGCGCTTGAATGCCCGGCATTTAAGGGTAACCACAAATTATTGCACTGCAACGAAAGGGTGGATGGTAGTTTTGCGTGGAAGAGGAGGCTGGCCGAACGAACCGCGCGATGAATATTCCGTAACAATGTGGATTGCAGTTTAACAAATTTTGGAATTGCTCGCAGTTACATGTTTTTGAAAGATTCTGCTAACGAGGGCCAGTTGAACGGAGTGCAAAACGTGAATCTGCTGCTAATTTTTTAGAATGTCCGCTTCCAATTCTGCAATATTACAGCACGATCGTATTATGTCTGCTACCAATTGTTTTTGTTATAATTGTCGTTCACAATACCGGAGAATCTTGTTCCATTAATATTAATAGCAGAAAATAAGCACGGTGTCTTGAGAAGCAATCCGACGAAACTGATAGTCGACATTTTCACAAAAACATTTACGTTTTACATTTACGCGTACAGTGCCAAATACATTCTTCTACCAACGCTTTCTCTCATTCATTGTCAGCAGTACTCGTAGCGTCTCGCTCGGAGCTGTTCGAAAAGTGCATGCTTCCGCTCGCGTAAATCAGAGCCGCCTTCACTCGTTACTCGATACGATCAGATATCGTCGCCAGACGCGTCGAGGAAAACACGCTCGTTTCGCGCTCCGGAATTTCCCGTAGAATTTCTCGACGGGTTCCATGTTTTCCCATCCACTCCGGCACGCGTCGCGTCGCGTCGCGGAGAAATTCGAGGCTGAATTCGATCCCGCGAGGGTACGTCTCGATTATTACGCGCATCGTCGCGCGGATTACGTTGCAATTACCGCGACGACAGCGGCGGGGAACGCGGAAAGACAATATTCGTCGGTGGTTCCACGGCGATGACGTAACGAAAAATCACGCAGCACAGGTGTGCACCCTTATTTAAAAGCAGTCGCCGACGCTTGGCCGCGGACTTCATTCGCTTGCCATTATCCCTCCGCAAGGGGGCGACTAGAGAAGCGCCTTGTCTCGCCGCAGAAGCAAGTGTAGTTAGGTTTTACAACCGGCACAATAATCGTTCCCGTGGTCTACGACGTCGTGGATGGGTCTGAAGTCTAAAGGCTCGCCTAGCCTGAGCGTGTCTCTCTTCGCGCGTGTATGTGTACAGATGGCGAGGGTGAAACGTTCCGCAGGACTGTTACGGGGATCATTCGATAGGCAAAGAGGCAAACTGTTGCTTTAATATTCTTTGTGGAATTAATTTTACAATAATGATATGTTTGCCTCGATATACCCTTATTAGGTTTTCATTGCGTGACAGTAGCAAAGAATTCTTTGTCTTGCTGTTTTGCATATCGCCTTTTTCATTTACCGCTGCGAACCTTGACTTAGTAGTCAGTGGTTACGCACGGCGATTCTTTCAGTGAACGCTTCTGTCAATTGCAATTTTCGGTGATTTTTGTCTGCCGCAACACGGCTGCCGCGAAATGGACGTACGTACATTTGTATAGATATTATGCGCAACGTTGGTGCATTCGCAATTACCGACGAGCAAATTTTTCGTTAAATATACAGGAGCGCCGTGTTTCGTATTTTTAAGAAATGTTGGATTCTGCGCCGCAGTAATTAAATTAATATCCAATGTTTCGCGTGGGCATTCGTAACGCGGGTACGTTTTATTTTGTTCACTGTTTTCCCAGATTAATGGTAGCCTATCATATTATGCATTAGTGCGTGCAAAAGTATTACGTTTCCCTCATGGTAGCTACGTGCAATCTATATACATCTACATATATAAAAACCGTGGTTCAGTTTTAATTATCAAGGAATTTTCGTTTTTGTTAAATATCGAGAACTTCCGCACTTTGTATTTTTAAACATTGCTGGATTTTTCGCTGTTTTAATTGAATTAATATTCACTGGATCGCGTAAATAATTTTTTCTTTACAAAACCATCAGGTCCTTTTTCCGTATAAATTTAAAGCACTGTTTGTAAGCACTATAAGAAGCGCTTCCCACGCGGTGGTTGTATACTTCTGCTTCCAGCCAGTTGTTTCTGCCAAAATATCGATATTAGCATAATCCACGCTGTACGCTACGGTCTCGTTCACTTCCAAATGGGTGACACTTTTTAACCGCGCAAAGTGTTTAACGAACCAAACTTTCATCGTTTCACAGGAAGGCATTGTCAGATAACAATAAGAGTTTATCTTTGTTAGGTTTTCCCAAAGCGTGTTTGTTCCGTAGGTTTGTACAGTTTCTGCTGATTTTCGGTTCGCCCGCGTTGCTTCTGTTCGAATTTGTTCGAACGATTCCGTGGTTTATTGAAGCAATTGTTAACGGCGCGGAAGATACGTTTTGGTAAATTGAGTTCTATGAATTTTTTCTATTGCCTTGAATTGTTCACGTATCAAAACGCCAGTTAGTTAGGTTGGAAAATTTGTTCCGCTTTCCAGTCTCACTATTGTCCAGAGCGGTTCGTATAAATTGTTTTGCAATATACAGGTAAATGGACAGCAAAATTATATTATATATAAATTTTTATTGTACCACTCTATTTTGTTAGCTCTCTGCATTTATTTATTTCATTCATACCAGATTTTTATGCGAGCCAAATGATAATAAGTAAATGGAGATTCTCGACAAGTTATTTCCCCAATCGCCTTTCAATATTACAATATACAGCAACTTATGAAAATTATTGATTACACTGTAGTCGATTATAAACGCTGCAAACAATGATTGAACGAAATAATATTACAAATATACTGTCGCTGTTGTTAACAGTTTTTCTACGAAACATTTAATCATGTATCATATTATACAATATTTTTTCTATTAAAATTGACATTTCTTGTATTTAGCTGGTAGGTAGGTATCTTCTTTGCATGAATAACATAATGATTTACGGGGGTCGAAAGCGGCTTATGGGATATCGTACCACAGGTAAAGTTTGCATTACAGTACTAACCGTATCTTGTTTGCATATTTTACGATATTTAATATTCGATAATTACGCTGGAATATAGCTGATGTTGGTCTTCCCACTGCAACAATGCGAAATACTTTCAAGCAAATTTACTTGTACACGAAACTTAACTCCTCACGTATTAAAGTGCAACCCAGTTTCACTAACCGTGGCCATTAACGGATCTCCTCTAACTAATGAATTTACAAAGTACGAAGAACCTGGAAAACACGGTTAACGACATTTTAATTCCTTCGACCGGTTGTCCATCCGCTTCTACAGAATTTGTCCTAGAAACAGCTACAACTATAAAACCACAGCTGTGCGTTGCACAGTGTAAATAAAAAGTTCGCCTAAATATTCAGTATGACAAAGGACTTAGGAACCGTAGCACGAGTTTGGTATTAATTCATGAGCTTCGCGAAGTGTTGATTCTCGTCGACAAAGTTTACGTAACTTTTCTGGAGAATGCCATTTACTAAATACCAGCTGGAGCAAATTTCGCCAAGAACGAACGGACAATTCCCACTTCAGTCAGGTTCGAAACGAAAATTCGTACCCGCATAAAAACCCAGCAATTCATCCCGGCAACTTTTCGAAGCCACGTTGCAAAAATTCCCTTCCCAAATTTCACGCCGGTATCACAGTTCCACGTCCCTGTCAGTGTCAACTCGAGACGAAAAAATAAATTCAATAGACGATTCAATATTACACGATTGTTGCATAACGCGGCCAAGAACAAATCTCGCCGTCGAAGCTCCCGTGTCCCCAAAGGAAGGCGCTTTCCTCGAGAGGTAGAACCGTCTAAAAATCCCTTGTCGCAAAAAGCTGTCTACAATACTATCCTCCCTCCAACACCGTCCAATTCTGTGGCCCATTCTTTGCGTCGATAACATTTACCTCTACTCTGCGTTCCCCGCGGCCGTAACAGAAACGGCAGCCCCAATTAGCGCAGGGCTGCGAGAACTAATCCCTTTCAGACGCGTTTGTCCATAGAGAGGGACGCATCTTTGTAGCCTACGTGAATGCATGGAGCAGCGAACGCGGCCGAATTGTCCCCCCATTGGTATCTGCCTGTGAAAGCAATCCGCCGAAACATCGCATTAACATAATCCCCGTGTACCGCTGTAAAGTCGTTAACTTCCGAATCGTTGGTGGGCTGAATCCAAACGCGGTCCGTTTCCCTTATCTACTCGAAGTGGTGCATGGGCGGAAGAGGAAAAAGAGGGGTTGGGAGGGTGAAGGAGAAAAAATGGAGAGACCCAGCCCGTTTCAGAATGGTAACGAGCGGAAGTGGCTAAATCTGCCGTCGTATCTGCGATTCTAAGGCACTCTCCGAGTGGTGATTTTTGCGGCTGATCGTAGCTCTTGGTGATATTTAACCGCGTTAATCCGCTCCTGGCGCGGTTAATCCGCCGTTGTAATTCCTTGGATGTGGGCGAAGACAGGGGGGGAAAGAAAGGGCGCAGGGAGTCGGCGGACCGATAGTTCCTGGTGGTGCTAGAACGATGTTTTCTTATTCTTTCCCGAATTCGTTTCGAACCTAGAATTTTTATTGCAATTGCGGGGTATTCATTGAGAATTGTTTTTATATTACACTTGCGCACTCAGAATGGCATCACTAAAAACTGGTCGAAGTTCCAAGCAAAAATCTTATATCCTGAGGAATATCGGCACAACTTTTATTAACAACTGTGGTGAAACGAACATAAAAATACAGCTTCTCTCTATACACCATCGGATCTGAAAAATTTAGGATCGCTACCTCCCCTTTTCTTTCCATCAATTCGAAATCAATGTCATCTGAATATATTGTTACCGTAAAACATTTCCCAACAGCGAGACAATGTTCACCTCAGAACTGTTCAGCGTACGTTGTCCTTCAATCCCAAATTTGAAAATCAGTTTAATCCAATTGCAATACCGAATATCGAATGGATTGATGCGAAAAAGAAATAGCTCCCACAACGGGAACTCTAACAAATTTCAGCGAGCAATCAACGTCAATCGCCCATCAATCGCAACAGCGAGCATCTTTGTCGCTGCGGCATCATTCCGGGGGACCGGGGGCCAGATTAGCGTCCCGCTGTCAGTTTACCAAACACCTGACGATACGATATGTTTGCCGTTCTGTCACGTTTGACGCATTACGCAACGCAGTCCGAAGTACCCATCAAAGTGTCCGGCGCGTCAGGTTCGATCGCACGTTGCCAAAACTATTTTCCACCGGCGGCCGTTCGATCTATCGTTTTTCGGTTAGCCCCCGTGATTAATTGGCCGCGGGGCGGCGGTGCCTATTATCGCGTGACACCGGCCCTCGTTTTCGGGCATCAGCCCGCGACATAAGTACGGTCCTGACAGGATAACTCATTTCAACGGGGCCAACGTTAGGGGAACACCGGTCCGCTAACGAACATTCATCCCGATATCCACGTACCGAGCCAAACATTGGCAATTAATTCTAACCGTGCGCCACGAATGCGCAGTATCTGTCCACTATCAGTTTGCAGCTCCGGGGAGTACGTGTATGTGACAGCCGAACCCATTTCCCTGCCATCCGCCGCCGTTCTCCCCTGATATTTCTCTGTGTCTACCTATGCACCTACACGCATATCCGTGTGCAACTCCTGCCGATCCTGCACTCTGCTTGTGCACGTGCGCTCCCGTGTCTCTTTGTCCAGCCAGTGTCCCCGTTGCATTCCGTGACTCTATCAAGCTTGATCCCAACGTGGCGGGCTGGGTATGTACGTTTGGCAACGACTCCTTGCCGGAGATCACTGCGCCGAGATTTCGTCGGCCCCCTTCAGCTTAGATCGGCGACGCGTATTGTGTGCGCACGTGCGTCGAGACGAGGCGCAGCCTGGTTCGAGCGATTGTGGTAGATCCGACGAGCAACGTTGTACCTGCGACAGAGGGACGGACAGGTTGGTGCATTTGGAGCGAGCTGCTTTGTCTTACGCGCACCTGTGTTTGATTTTTCTGGTTCGCATCGCGATTAGAGATCGTTCCTTATTGTTGCGCGTACCGCGGCGCGTCTCGAATGAATCGAATTCCGATTGCTGTCGGAGAATGGCGAGGAAAGTACGGCTGCGCGGAAGCAAAACGCGAAGCACGCTTCTGTCGCCCCGGCTATCGCGCGAGTTCTAGGGTTAATGATCTATGTGTGCCAGGGCGCGCGTGGCTCCGGAATGCACCGGTGCCACCGTTAATGGATGGGATCTTTAATGCACGCGGCACGGCACGCGATTATTCGCGCGTCTAAATCGCGATTTAGTGCTCGAACTGACGCGCGGCCTGTCGCTTCGTCGGTATCCTTTTTCGTCCCCTTTTTTTTTCGCAACGGTCGTTAAATGATCGTTGAATCGACGCGATTATGGGCGATGTCCGAGGGGGGAAGGGAAAAAGGGATAACGGTCCCCGTGTTTCGAGCAAATTGAAAGGAATGTCTGTGTAGAGTTATCGATTGGACCGAGGGGTTTTTTGTATTTTTTTTTTTTGTTTTTTTTTGGTGGCGCTTGTACGTCGACAGGGGGAAACGGTTTTCGTTGGTCCAGCTTATGATTGATCAGCCGGGACCACTTGACTCCAGTGAAAGTGGATGAAAGATCGGGGGGCGGGGGGGGATGATAGGTGGAGTGTGTTCTACCCCGTGGATGCTGTACATAGAGTGATTTATGCGTGAAATGAGCAATAATTGTGCGAGTTTTATTGGTTGCCGGATATAGTTTGCTCTGGAGCCGGTGCATGCTGCCTTTGATGGATTCCCAATGATATTCACAGGGGGATCGAGCTTACTTAAAATGATGCGGACAGAATATTGCTGGATAATTAATTGTATAGTACTAATAGTAGCGTGGATTCGATTCCAATTAATAGCAAGTTCCATGCGCGTTTCAAGAGGTCTTCTTGGTAACACAGCGTGCACATTGTCAAACTTTCTGTGTTACCGCATTATGTAGGCATATATAATTTTCCAATTAATATTTGACGGCGGTTATTTTATTTTTGTTCTTTGCGCTGTGTGAATAGCATTTTCCACGATATTCGAGTGGCCAATGTTATCATAATCAAGGCCACGTGGCAATATTGTAACGTTTTAATACTGTAATTTCTGTAATGTTTTGATAGTCACGGTACATCAAGGCTGATATGAAACGATGAAAGTAATATATCGTTGTGTCCCCCTTTCTACGGTGTCGTTGCAGCGAAATAACCATTGCTCGTTATATAGGGGCCTCCCGAATTTGTGAAACACGCAGCGAAATACACCAGGGACGTATTATTGTTCGCTGTAAATTCTTGTTTATAGCGTCGCGTCGTTTTCCAACCTTTGAACTATGAATTCGAAATTTCGATAGCACTTCATGGGCTGTTAATTGCTGCTCTTTTCCCACTAATTTTATTGCCCCATTATTATTAATCTTCCCTGTATGTATATTTACACCGAATATATTCCGAAACATTAATGCACTCAATCCTCGCTTCGATAAACCATTAATTGTGGATACAACTTGCCTTACTATTATTTAAACGATACTATATATCGTTATTCGTTTGTCGCGAATAATAAACGAATAAAATTCTTGATTCCCCGCGTTAAAAAAAGTCACAGAAAACATCAGAAGAAATCGGAATGGAAATTTCACTTCAGAATCGAACCTAAGGCAAATTTATATATCATATTTTCTAAATCCGTCCGAACGCAAACTTTTGTGAATTTGCATTCGCCTCCGCATAAATATAAACTGTGTAACCGTATCGACAGTAACTCTTTCTGCATCATAATGTAACATAAAATTACATATCCCGGCTACAAGTTACAAGCAAACTTAAAATTAAATCACCGACTACGAACGTGTTGATAGTCGCATAAACATAATACCTTAATCATACATTTCCATTACGGCAAATTACAAATCGCTGCAGCTAACTTTCGTTACACCCCCGTCAAGTAAAATAATTTGGACTAAACGAACAGCGCGACGAGCATTTCGTACTGCTGCGTTCAATTAACGACGAACGCGAAACATTCATTTATAAACCGTGAAAATTTCTACGTTCGCCTACGGTCGCGCAAAACACGTACCACCATCGAGACATCGAATTACCCCGGCAAACGAAACCTTTTCGCGGCTGTTCCATCCCCTATTCGCGGGGTCGTTTGAAGTATTTCCATAATGGTGGCCATGATATTCCAGAAATTGATACTACTGTAGGCGTTGCGGGACAGGAAAGATGCATCGATAAGGTTCACGTAAAGGATGCTATCCTGCATTGTGTGTTATCCAATGAGATTGTCGGTTATACAGACTTCATATCGTATGTATGGCTTTATGATACCACTCTATCGGCTATCATACACAGCGGGCGTGTATACGTGTGTACGTGACGTTCGGCTTCTCCGGAGGTGCCATTTCATCCGGGGAAGAAGGTACTTTTATTCTTGGAAATGGCCCCGGGTACGCGTCAGGCTCGCATGCAAAAATGAATTTTTCCTTGCGTTTATGGGCCACTTTAATGGAATATGCACGTCGTATCGTGTCCCATAAGCTTCTGGATGCCCTTAAGGATGCAAGGCATTTGTTTATTGCGGGAACGTGAGATGAGACGATCATCGATTGCTACCGAATGCGAAATACCTTTGCAATTTCGGACGATTTTCGATTATTTGCAGCTTGGGGATTGGAGGGGTCGGAAATGTTGCATGTTTGACTTTGGGAATTTCTGGGAGTTGCGTTGTTCTTCATTTAATGGTTAATTAATTGTAGAGTTAGTGGTGTTATTGCAGTTGGTGGCAATATTTATTTACCGGGGATTCGTTCTCAAATCTGATCGTGACTTTTTATTTTAATTGTTTACGCGATGGTCGTTACTAACACTCATTAATAATAATAAGAAGAAAAGAAGAAAATAAAACACAATTCTTGATTAGTTTGCAATTACTTCGAAATAAATATTGCGGAAACCAGTCGTTCCGCTTAAGTGATTTGTTATTTCGGAAGACATTACCTGTTTTTCGCATAAAAATTTGCTCGTTCGCCATGCGCGCCAATATCGTTCAACCCTGCTGCAAACGCTCAAAGGGGCGGATCCACCCTTAAAAATATCTGCCTGGACTTACACGGAGAAACGTTCAAGAAAATGTTAAGTCTACGAAGGTCTACGTAAGCCACACGAAATTTGAGTGACGAGTATAATCCAAGCAGCCGAACACAATGTAAGCTGCAGCAAAATAATCTCACGAATATTTTTCTTAACCGTCGTCCCACGTATTCCAATATTATCGAAGATATCCGCCAAACTGTTACCCAATTGCACAACTAAATATACGTGGCAAAATGCCTCGCAAACACGATGCAACAAAAATAATAAAAACAATAAAACTACATAAGGCGTCAGAAATTATTCGACGAGCGATGGAGCCGCACAGAAAATGATAGTCAATATATGCGACAACGTTCTACACTAGAATGCTTTCTTATTCTTCCGGATTCCGCACGATCCGTCGACTGAACGCCCAAACTATTAACATCATCCACCCTCGAGCCTTTCTTGTTAACCTTTTGACCGTCTTTCGTACCCAGCCCATTCGTCCTCCGCAGAATTCTAAACAATAATTCTTATTCAGCCGCGGTTCGATTACGAACGGGTCAAAGTAACAACGACACTCGGACTCCAGTCCGCCGAAATTACCTCTCCACGGTTTCTCCTTTGTTCGCGTCGATTGCATGGCGATGTTCAATCAGAAATATTGCTGTCGATCATAACTCTCACGGTCCCTCTCGAAAGCTCGCCGCTTTCAAGCCCCGAGGAACAACGAACCGAGTACCTTCTGATCCTTACACGATCCAATTGGTCGTTGCTCTGTTATCCCGCGGCGCTGTCAAAACAATACACCCCTTTGACTCGTATTTGCGACGGCGAATAAAACCCGTACACGCGGCTACCTTGATTTCACCCGCGGAGAAGCGAAGCGAAAATGTCTCGGTCTCGCTTTTCGGGCCTGTTATCGCGGCAAACCCGCGAAAATTGCCCATTTCGCGAGGAACCTCTGCTCGGCTGGTGTAATATTTTTTTAATCTGACCTCCTCTTTATTTTCTCCGCGCAGTGTACGGCTTCCGCGGTCCCAGGAGCGAGGGAAATAAATATACCGGTTCGCCCTTTTTCGAATATTCTTTTCATGGAAGAATGTGCGGTTTATTTGTCCCGGGGTATTTAAAATATTCCGTGCTCGAAGCAAACTATTCGCTCTGTTTCGTTTTTTTTTTTTCGTGCGACGATTACAATGCTACTGTTGGCGAATTAATTTCGTTTCGAATTGAAATCGTTTCGGATTACTTCGTCTAAGGAAGAAGGAGTTTGTTCATCCTCCGACAGGAAAATATGGAGATAGTGTAATGGGGATAAAAATTGGCTTCAGGCTTCGCGAATGAATGTTCGCAAGCCTTTTAGTAGTCGAAAACGATAACGATCGCCATGAACGATCTACGACGTGGTAATATCGGCCATAATAGCAGGAAAACTGGAAACTAGTATCGGGGTAATCTCCTGTTCGGGAAATTTATCCGCCATCCAGTCAACTTCCGGCTACATCGTTCTTTCGAACTCCTCGTTCGGTCTCGCTGTTCCTCTCCGGTTAGCATCCACGCCCTGCGTCGGCGTTCTCGAAAATTTCATACGAAAATTTCATATTCCTTGCGCTCTGCGAATCTCGTTTGGCCGTCGCAGCCGTTCGCCATCGGTGTCTGGATTTCAATTCTAATTGCACGGGGATCAGTTATGTAAGAGAGGAAAAAGACGATCTGCTCTTCGAACTAGTGCTCCTAGATTATCGATTCGTCTTCATTGGCGGAGGATTTAAATAAAATGATATAGCTCAACGTATAATCTCTGAAAAACAACGGAACACCAAAAACAAAACGTTACCGATGGTACAGAATTTTCGTATCGTGACAGAGTTTCCTAAAAATTTTATTATTCCCTTCATTGAGTGCAGGGTCATTTGAATTTAGAGAACGTTCATTTTCTTAACCGAACCACTGTGCCGAATAAAGTGCCGCATAGACCATGGAACGCATTCTACATGGCCCGAATACCTGAAGAAAGAAAAAAAAAGAAGAAGACTATGCCGCGCCAGCGAAGACAGAAACAAAAATATAAATTGCTCGCAGCAACTCGCTCGACGCATGTACCCCTTACAGATAGAATACATTTTCGATATTTCTGCGACCTTAAAAAATAGAGTTATTTAGAACAACGACCAGCGCAGTCTCGGTGCGAGGGAAAAGTCCGTAGCCACGTTTCGACAAGGAAAATTCGATCCGACTCGATTCATCGAACCGGCCGCGTTTAATAGAAAGCGAACAAGTTGAAAAACGTAGCACGCTCGTCGACGCGTTGCTTTGCGAACGAAACATAGCAGCCTTTTGAAAACGTTTTCAGCAACGGAAAGACTGTTTCCACGACAAAAAAACAAAAAGTGCAATTTGATCCTTTTGCGAGATAAACCGAAGTTCAAATTATGATTTATGTATGTACGCACATATATTTGTTTCATATGGGTTTCCAGTCGCGTAAAATTATACATTATTATCGTCGCAGATCCTGGAATTAGTTTTCGACGTAATTTAAAAGCAAAGTGCATTGCGCAATGTATTCTAAATGAACAGCGACGATCTTGAAATACTTGGAAGGAAGAAATTACATCGACCCGCCAACCATAATGTTGTGCACAATTTCTGAACGCAATCTCTTAGGAAATTTCGCAAGTTTTCTCCCGGGTGGACAAAACTGAGATCAATTGCAAAGCGGAACAAACGTAACCCCACGGCCTGTTTTACGGGGATGGAAATTACAGGCAGACATTCGTATTCGATGCATCTCGCGGGGTGAGCTGTGCCTAGTGCTACGTCAGGGGGACGAGTATTTTTCTAGGGGATGTCTTCCTCGTTGTCAGTGCCAAACGTATTCGAGAGAAACTTCGTCGACAGACCGAATTTCGTTCATGGACGGTTCTGTCTTGCAGTTCGAATCTATCGAACGAAAAACATCGGAAACCGGGGGCTATCTTTTATTTGCATGCCTCGCCGCGGCTGTATCGATTTCCTGAGACGTCCTATCCGTTTTTGAATTTTCGTACGGGTCGTGTTGAACCGTGTTTTGTACTTCCATTTTGTTTCTATGCGCCTTGCGTGACTGTTGCCCGCAAAAGTGTCGAACAATAAATTATTATTTTCAGCATCGTTAATTAAACGAGTGCTTAGTTTTATTATTGTTCTTATTCAATTATTGAACTAGCAATTTATTTTTCGTTTGATCGGTGAACGTATTCGTCGTCCTTCCTCTTTATGAGACACGATTAGTAAACAGAGAATTTTTTAACGGAGAAATTATAGAAATGGTGTTCGCGAAAATTAATTCGGACAAATAATTATTTATTTATTTGCACTTCGCAGCGGTGGGATTTGAGTACCTTTTGATCCTCGCTTTGGGAATGTTCGATGCTGTCTTTTTATTGGAATACGTCACGTGAATTTCCGTGCACCTCATTGACGTTGCAAGAAATTTCGCTTTGATGAAATGTATTTCGAATTCTCCGAATTGTATGTAAAATGCGTTTTCGAATGGCCAATATTAAAGAAGGTAATAATTAGCCGACCCAATTCTGAGGGGAAAAGTATGAATGTTTGTTTCTGTGTGGTATCATGTTTTTCAGCGGCGGTTTCAATCATCGGCTAGTATAATGTAGAGAGCTCCTTGGGAATTAATTAGATCCGCGGGATCTGCAGGTAGAAAAAGAATTGGTTCGGAACGGTGGAAATTCTTGTTAGAAGATTGTTGCGAAATGAAATTGAGGATGAAGATAGTGAAATACACACGTTCGTAATTGCTAATAAATGCAATGGTTCGTCTTCGTCTTGTATTCGGGTTTCGACTGCGGGACACGCAAATGAAATATGGTTAACATTTTTCCAATTTGTCTTTTTTGTTTTTAATGGCAAATAAATAAAACAGATAGATGGTAATCTTTTATATCGTTCATTCCGCATCAACTCGATCACATTTTCGACTCGTTGTCAGGGACTTGAATGATATTGAAACGTTTTACACATGAAACTGAAGCGAATTTATCATCATTTGGCCGGCTTTAAAATTTTTGGTAAAATATAGGTATCTCTGTGCTGACCATATTCACTGCTTTTTAGGAAAATTGCTTTTATACATTAATTTCTATTCCAGAAGCCCTTTACAGACTTTTTTAAATCACGCATAATTGGCCATTGCCAGTATTTTGTTATTGAGGAGAAATTCCTCGAAAATTAAAAACGATTCAGCTTTCGGCTTTACAATCGCGTCAACAATTGAGTTTCGAGCATACTATTCCAGTCAGACATGTATCGTTAAATAAGCAGATTTAGCTCAGTGTTAATTTGAATCACTATTCAAGACATTTTATTCTCGACTCTGACCGTTCTATTTCGATTTCATCCCACTTCTCTGAGCTCATACGTTCAAAAATAGTTCGAGTACACCTAAGAATACCATTAACAACACAGATCATAAATATACCATGATTAAATAATTGCGTGCCAGTCTGAGCCAATATCCATAAAGAAAAAACGCAAAGAGAAAATAGAAGGCATACAATTTCCTCAAAAACGACAATTCGCCGTTACAAAATACATTACACTTCCCTCGTCTTAATTCCCCGATAATCTAAACTTCTCCCCGTGCGCAATAATACCACCGCCACGTCGACAAATAAACGGCAAATATTCCCTTCGATTCCACCGACTAGACCGAATCCACCACTCAGCAATCAAAAACCAAAACTTTATCGAATTATTTCGCCGAACCGGCCGCGCCCGTCCCCATTCACTTCCAGCTTCATTGAATGATCGTTTCCAGCCGATCACTCCGAAATAATCTCCACAAAAGCTTCATTGACGCAAACCGCAAGCCATCGCATCGATCAATATAATTAAAAACGAATACACGTCAGGTATCGTCGATCCGGATCGCCGACCGCGAGAAATACGAGCCGGGCTGCCGCCGCGAGGAAATACAAGCGGGGCCACGGCCACGGGAAGGATAAATTCAATTGGAAAAAGAAACGGAAACGGGGAAAAAACAACACGGAGCAGATAAAATATCGCTGGCCGTAAAGGAGAGAGCAATCCGTGGAACCGTTCTTTACGTTCCATTATAATATATATTCGGACGTGGCGTAGGATACGTATGTCCTCCCATGGGTCTCGCGAAAATTGTACCCGGATCCACGGCCGGAAAGGCACGACATTTGCATTTTCCCCTACCCCCCGGGTTCCGTATACGTATTGCTCATGAATATAGACAGATATGATCCTGTCTCCGAATGCTTTGGCGTTAGCCGGTGTCGATCGGGTCCTTTGTGCCCCGATGTCAATATGCCGTGGTCATCAGAATGTGTCCACTCACTTCGATGACCCGTTCCCATGGTGAAAGGACCTTTCGAATAGAGACGACGTCGACCCCTTTGTTGTAAGGAATCCCGCACGTGCCATTGGCCATCAGCATGGCCTCCGATTATTGTTTCGTTAGACACGTAGCTTCCGGCCCCCTGTTCCTCGCTGCCGTCGGCTCATTTTAGAATTATGTATCTCGGGTGTCCGGTGGAAATTTTCTCCCGGCTGTTTTATGGACGAAGATAAGAAGGAAATGTCCGGCGAGGGGGGTAAGTTTCACGATTTGGGGAAAAGTTGAGAGGAATTGGATTTACTGTGACGGGAGAATCGGTTGACAGGGGGGTGGACGTGTTTGTACCTCGTTTTGTATGCTTCGATATTTGGGTTTGTAGTTGCACGAGGGAGGTGCGCGTGCCATTTTCTTAAACGCGAATAGGCGTGTACGGTGCGCGAAACGAAGTTTTCGTTAAGAACTAATTTCGACCGTGGAGCGTGATTTTATTTTATACGGAGTAGGTTATAGCGGGATGAAGGAAATCCGATTTTATGTTTGCCCTACATATAAATTTAGTAACTTATATTTGCCCGTACGTATGTATATGTGTAAGATCTCTTATAGTCAGAAGCTATAAAATGAAGTCTAACCCAGAAACTCTACATCAGAATCGCGAACGTACGATATCGATAGCTTAATATGTATAGTCAGTTATTTTTATATCAGCTCGGATCAAGTTATCGTACGAAATCCATGAAAACCGACACAATGGAAGGAGGCTTCGCTTCTTTTCAATTACGTCGTCGACGACATTGAGATGACAATATCAATTGTATAAATTTTATTCCTGTCGAATAAGATGTTTGTTGTATCCGATAACAATTATTTCAATATACCAAATTCCACTCAAACGTGCGATATAACAATGCGAACTTGTAACTCGGCGAATGGCAAATAATATGTTACTTCAGTTCCCAATATTCGAAATAGTTCTGCCCGGCGGGGCAAATCATTTCGCGTGCCGAAATTGTCAAGTGGCATTTGATTTTAATTTCCCCGGGTCATTTTACTTTAACAGGCATATCAGCGGGACATGGCAACGCCGTATTATTATTCGTTCGCGTCAATGCAGCGCTTTTTCCCAGAAAAATATTCCCGACGACTGCGCCGAGTACGAAAATCAACGTTCCCATTCACCCGCAGATGTTTAACATTCCGCGAATGAAACGCAAAATCGTGAAAAGGGCAGGAAAAGTCCGCGAAAAGGCGACGCAAATCGTTTTCCAACGTATCGGTGACTCGTGTGAAGAATGCACACCGACGCGTCTGTTACCGAACAGCGCGCAGAAGTAACACAAAGCAATTACGCCAAAAAATTCAACACAACGTGCCCCCTTTTCGGGGCAACAGAAACGTAAATGGAAAAAGCGAAGCGAGATACAAGAAAGGCCACGAGCGAGCCAGCATCGACCACCTTCGCGGCCCCGGTACTAATCCCCTCCAGCCAACAGCCGCGCTAAAAGAAAATCCCTCCGCCAGGCCAACCGGAAACCACATTCCTCCACTCATCTAATGCAACGTTTAATCGCAGAAGGCGGCCCGGCGGCGATCAAATTAATAAAACGTCGCAATCCAACAGCACAATAGCCGGCCCGTCGACAATTTACAATTACGCGCACGTACTTGCAGCAGCACTTAGACGGTGCGTCGGTAATCACGCACAATGGGAGCCGTCTCGTGCAGGGGTGAGCCCGGAGTGGCCCCGAATATTACGAAAACGCGACCGCCATTTCGTATAATTCCATTCAGGCCGCCCGAGGTGACGCTGATGACTGAACGTATCCTGGGGGCTGGGTGTGCAGCCTTCAACCGGGGCAAGAAGTGGCCGGCGGGGTGAAAAGGGTGAACGAGCGGAAGCGCGGAGTTGGCCGGATGAGTGGCCCTAATTGTAACAAACAACCGCCCTTATCTGAGACTCCCGCGACGACGAGAATTCAGCGCCGCCTGCGGTCGGCCCTTCTTGATACGGAAATTTCAGGCTGAGGTCTCCGCGGTTGACACGTGGTGATTTCTTGCGACGTTTAAAGGGGCTGAGGGGGGGTTGGAATTGTAATATCGTATTTGCAGGGGAGCCCTCGCGATCCGGTATGCCTAATCGTTGCGATACCGTGGAAACCGGCGAATTTGCATTTTCCTTACGATTCTGGACGGGGTGGGCCAAGAATTCGTAGGGTAATCAATGGAGGGCGGTTCCTTGAGATTGGAGCCACCGGTGGCTGGCTGTGTAAGCAATGTTGTTAATGCGCGCTGCATTTTATTCGATTTATAATACATAAAATTATGCGAAGCTAGAGCTAATTTAAATAATTCATTGTTATCCGATGTTCTGCATAACGCGTAAGCAAAGTTTTATATAAAATTCTCATCCTTTCCTAGAGACAGTTCTATCGTAATCGTTTCAACGTGTTATATAATTTCAAAGTGAATGTGTTCAAGAGGTTTCGTTCTCCCGAAATAAATCACCGTATTATCAAGTGTCTCGACGTGGGAAACAGTGAGCGGCGCGTGGAATAAGTGTTCGCGTTGTCGATTATCACATTAAAGCGATTCAAAATTCGTTCGCATTCAAATCTAAGCATTCCTCGCTGAATATTATCCGGAACGAATATTTCCGCTGGCCCGTCCTCGTGTTTTGACTGGAGACGCGAGCAATTTACCGGCAACACCCGGAAGCTCGATGTCTGCGCGCGTTCAAGTTTCCGGTCCCGTCGCTTGATTGTCTACGCGGCGCAATAATTGCTTTTATCGGAGAAAGAGTTCGCCCCTCTCCTGGGGCGGCTTCTTTCAGATTACTTCGGGGCCTACGATATACGTAAACGTTCCTCGGGTCTTCCACGGCAGACCCGTCGACATCCGTTTCCTCTCCCCAGGCTTCCGCGCGAACGCTGCGCCCCGAGCCAGGACTTTGATTCAAGTTTCATTTACTTTGAGGTTGCCGATGGAAAATATAATTAGAAGGCACTGAAGCCGGAGCACTGGGTACGTGCCCGGGCGGCGACGGTTTGGGAAATAAACGCAAGTGCTTGTAGCGGAGCACTTAAACATATTGCGACGGGAAAACGGAGATTTCGCCGTGCCGATGCCTCGGCTTTATCGGGATAAATTGAACGGGAAGAATGTCAGCGTGGTGCGTAGATGTGATGGAAAATGTTGGGGGTACGGGCGACAATAAACGTGCCCGGTTCAGGGAAATCCAATTCTGAGCGAGCAACAACCGCAGAATTGTATACACTTCTTCGAATGTTAACGTTAATTTGTTATGCTGTGTTAATAAAAGTGACAGAGTTCAATTTTGGGATAATGAGAGTTCCGTGAACGATCGAGGCTCGCTGATTATTTAATGTTCATTTTCCGTACACGTTGTTTCGTTGGTGCGCTTTGAAAAATGTGGCGAATCTTGTGTTAGGGGAAGGCAACTTTTTAAGAATTAGAAGGGAAATTGTATGGGCGCAGCTTGTAGTAAAATAAAAAAACGATTTCGATTGCCTAGATTGAAGAACGAAATGATCTCGGTCAGTAGGGAATTTCGTGTCCACCTATAATCGCTAGACACGTGTTACGCGTTCCATGTCACGGTCATTAAAACTTTCCTAAACAAAGGCCCGGAGAAAAGCCCCTGTCCAAAGCAGCAACCGTAAGGAGCTTAAAAAATTCTGTTCAGCTCATATACCTGCGTAAACTCGGTTTCGCTAAAGTTTCCCAACGCTCGGGCACGCTTCATTAAAAGCTTCCTCCCCGGGCCCGTCTCGCATCCCCCTCGGCGGATCTCTATTTGCTGAAAAATATTTGCCGCAGCTGCTAAACACGCGGCAATCTCGCGTTTCCCCGATCGGAATGAAGTTCGCGAGCCCGGAGTACTGTTCGCCGATCGACAATCGGTGACTTTTTGGAACAGCGTCGCAGCGACGGGGACAGGTGAAACGAGGAAGGAGGTGAAAAGTTTCACAACTCCTTGGAGCACGCTTCCCGTCTTGTCCTCTCCTTTATTACAGTCTCCTGGATGAATACCAGATGCGGTTAGAAGTTTCAGGTAGAGCAAGAGCAACTTCAAGACTATAATTGCTTTGTTCGATCCAACTTTTGTCTACCACTGGCGGGGGACCGACTCTGACTTTTAAGGTCTCGCGTGTAGTCGGGCTGTACGTTTTCGTATATGGTACCTTCGGCTCTGGTTTCAATTATTGAAATTGAAGCGGCGATATGCAGGAAGGATTCGAGCAACGCCCATTCCAAACGCGAGTTTACGGCGTGAGTGGATATACAGTTCCGTGTGTACGGGAAGCAATGGGACGAATTATGCCACCGAATTTTTTTATCCATTTGTTACCGAAACATTTTTACGGCCCAAGTTCCAGAGACGTCGTTTCCAAAGGCGTCGCGAACAAATCCGTCGGATTGTAATCAACTTCGCAGCCTCGAAATTACATAACGCTGTTACACGAGAAAAATATTCGTGCAAAGGTATAAAAGGGAGTACAGCGTGCCGTCCTACCTTTTGCGACATCAACGCCTCCCACTGGTCGATCCTTTTCAACTTTCAACCCCCGTGCATCGTGCCTGCTACTGTACTACCGGAACAACCTCCCTCCCCCGCCTGTAATCAACCATAGTTCACGCACAGCTCGATTCCCTCACTCGGCGTGAAAGATCCTTTGAAAAGGACGCGGCTGTTTTATGCATCGACCGCACCTAGACGGCGGACGGTTTTTGCGTGACGTAGACAAAAAGCAAGGTGGCGAGAGAGGAAAGGTGGCGAGAGAACCAACGGGGGACAATGGTTTGACATATCGCCCTGTCATCGACACGGCGTTGCTCCAACCTGACCAACCTCGAGCCCCGACCGTCGGGTACTTATCTTGGTCGGGCCAGGTTCGATCTCCCTTCTTCTTTCGCCGGAAATTATCGTGGACCAGGGGATTCAATGAAACCGCGACGCGCGTTATCCTCCGGCGAGAAATATGAAGGTCTTTATGGAACGCTGTATCTTCGGCGTAGCTACTCGAACGTTGCCTGTCGATCTGACAGCTATCGATCAGGCGAGGGTGTATTCTTCTGAAAGCGTGCGGCCTCCTCCAGGGTCGTCAGTTTCCCCGCACCGTTGTCCTCTTCGTCATTGTTATCTGCTTCCTTATTGTCGGTGTCGTATTCGCTGTCTTTCACATTGTTGTCGTGCATCGTTCGCGTTGTTGAAAATTTCTTCTTCGACCCTCGTAGTATCTCGCAAGTTTTTTCGAACGATTAATAAAACAGACTGGAATCGCCCGCATATACTTTTGCGTTAATGTTTTCCGTGGAACTCGGTGAGACGTATCTATTTGGAGTCGATGCATCAACCTTGGGTACTGAAAGGGTTAATCTTGTCTTTGATTCGTTTCTGTTGTTATTGCCACGATGGCTTGTGAACTGGATTCGTTGTTCTTATTTTCTCCTTCTGTCCTGTGCGTTAAGTTTACGATACTTTAGTGGGCATTAGGGATACCAGCGAAACGTTAGTCGCAAATGGTACGAACAACGAAACCAAGAACACGAGATTGGCGTTTGTTTTATTTATTTTAACAGCAGCAGCGGAGTGAACCGTTTTTCGAACCGTTTGAAACTGATACTGCGGATCTGACTCGTCAAAATAGCCGTTCGCGTAACGAAAGAAAGTACGATGACGCCATTGACTCGACAATATGGTGATTTACATTGTTCAGAAAACTCTGCACGGTGTGTTGACGCAAGTGGAAATGCTTGGTTGCGTCGGAAGGCAACCGGGGACAACAATGGAAACGACGCAGTGTCGCAGCGAAGTTTTGTCTCTATTGAAACAGTTTTAGTAACGTTGGCCAGCTTTGTTGCAGCTATTCTGGACTAGAGGCTGGCAGATTTCCTTTCGTTATGTAGGACTGTACTTACGATAACTAAATGAAATTGTGGGAGTTCTCTGAAAAGGATGCAAGGGCGTTCGTGTGCTGTCACCTATATACCGATTGTACGAAAAGAAGTAGGTGCATTCCTGTTTAACGAAAAGTGTTCCCTGCTCTTCGTGAAATTTATTTATTAAAAAACAACCACGGAGCTTAGAACTTTATTTTTCCAGATCGCCACTGGCAAATTCTTCGATTTATATTTATTGATTCTCGGTATACTTTACTTAAAGAATGTTAACTAAATACAATTGTATGCTCCGTTATATTAGTACGGGACGATGCTTTACTTTTATACAAACAGCAACGAAATTGTAGTACCGTGTAACGTCACGTATTTTATTGCCGTATGAAGTAATTATATAGCAAACGTTACGACGAACGGGCTTGATGTTGCACGGTTGCGTTATAACTCGCGAATTCAATAACGAATTTATTCTATTTCTAAATAAACGTCAACACGGTAGAGCCTGTATCATTGCAGTCCGACTGCCAATTTTTAGTTTGTTCGTAAACCTCAATATGTTCTAACTTTCGAATATTACCCTCATTTCATGCACGCTGTTATACTGTTTCTATACATACAGCAATAATAAACGCGTTACATTTTACCCGTAATGGACGACAAAATTTGTAGTGGCAATTAGTCTTCGCGTGATAACACAGAAATGAATCCATCAACCATATTTTGTTCCACAGAATAGAACACAACTCTCACACATTTCGCGAAACGACTTTCCATTCTATCGATTCACTACGATTATAATTCGTGCATTATAAATCACACGAATACCACCAAACACTAGTATATCACATCGAACCAGGTGAAATTCGTTTTACTTATTGAAAGGGGGACCAATCAGTCCTATACATATAACGACCCGGTTCGTTTGGTT
This sequence comes from Nomada fucata, assembly GCA_948146005.1. Taxonomy (NCBI): domain Eukaryota; kingdom Metazoa; phylum Arthropoda; class Insecta; order Hymenoptera; family Apidae; genus Nomada; species Nomada fucata. The sequence goes on along the minus strand of OX411275.1, from coordinate 5,088,336 downwards.
TATTAATAAAACCGAAGAATATCTATTCGATTGAAACAAGCAGCCGATCGAATGACCACCTGGTTAACGGGTTAAACGTTCACCTTAATGCTTCAATCTTGCACGTGAACCAGCAACGCTGATCGTTCTAGCGTATTAAGTTGACGGATCGGTTAAATGTTGATGCATCCCGTAAACCACATAGCAGAGTTACGACTTCATTCACGAACACCGATCGCCAATAGAAATTACTGGCTGAATCTCGGGTCTATCGACGGGAGCATAGTCCATTGCATACACGATTTCTCTTATCGTCCTGGAAGTTGCATCGAACGAAAGCGTCTCGGGCTGATAATCCCCGGGACTCCCCGGACATTAGCATAATCTATGGGCTCACGCGATGCCGGAGACCCCTCGTGCAGAAGAAACGCGTCGATTCTTTTCCCATCGGCGATGCCGTAGTTGCCGCTTCCGCAACCGCGTCCTTCTACGCCACTGGCTACGGTGTACACGCTGTTCTGTCGATCTTCTACGCCTCGATTGTACCATCTTGCTGGTATTATGCTAGCGAAGCGTGCTACGGCGTGTAAACACCGCGATGCGTTCGGTCGACCCGATTCCAACGAAATCGGCGTCTTCCTTTCTTTTGACAACATAGCGTCGCTTGTTTCGTGGTTCTGAGTCGGTGTCGCCTTGCGGGGGCAATGCACCGATGCAGCATCGACGTTGCTGCGTCAGGACACTGTCGCATCGAAACAATACCCTGGTAGCAAGGAGTCGAGGATCCTTGGGATTCGTGTCCTGATTGAAACGTCCCAGTACTTGAATGACTATCAATCGGGCCCTCTGTGATCCACGTAGCCGATCCTACAGCTGTGTCTTGGATCCATGAATCTCGAGGATCCTCAACTGCAGTGATCTTGGGGTCGAATAGGTGAGTGTTACGCACCCGAATGGAACGCGTAAACTCCTGGAGATGAGCCTATCTGACCTTGAAACTATGAACCTCGAGGTGCCGCAAACTCGCAGGTCTTTTATCTCTCGGATACAGCGTTCTACTACTGGTTCGATAAAGTTATCAGAGCCCATGGACTGGTTTCTCGAGGCGCTTTAGGTTAGGTCACTATAGTATCTGCGGAAGCTGCGGTATTCTGAAGATGGGGTATACCACTTGGAGAACCCACTGTGGATGTCCAAAAATCGTAGCTCGGGAGCCCAGGCTCCTGGAGACCGGGTCACAGAGCTTGGGATTGATCGTGGACAAGTCTTACGACCGCAGGGTGCCCTGGAATACTGTTGGTCAATTCGTGTATTCCCTAGCACGGAATCGTCGACCTGAGAATTTATCGGGGGCGTGTCTCGTGATTTTTGTGCAACAGTCCTCGATGGCTCCGGGTCTGTTCAAAGATTGATTCTCGTACTAATGCGTGCACAGTATGCGGAATTGAATGTCTTCCGAATTAATTCTTCTTCGAATATAGATAGAATTGTGTGATTTAGCCGACTGATCGTTCCACGATTGATCCTGGACGAGTCATCTTTTGCTTATTACATTAGTGCTTTCGAAAGCACGGACGCAACAGGCTACCGGGCATGGTATCGTGTAATGTAAAACTACGCACCAAGCAGCCTTTAATTAACAAAGTTTCAGGCCTCGGATGCTTTCTTGTTTCGCCACTCGGCTGGAAGAATTTGTTTTTGGCCGAGGACAATGTTCCCATTGTTCCTTGGACGCGGGGGAAATCGTTACTCGGGGAATAAAGGAAACGGCTGATTGGTTTCGGAACGCGATAAAAGAAAATCAAAGAAACGTGCATCCGAGAGCAGCGCCAGAATTAGAAGGGGAATTACAATCTCGCGTCGAGTCTATAATATAATAGAAGCGAAATGGTGTCCAGTAATAAGTTTGTTTGACCAGCTTCCGAGCTTCAGTTTTGACTCGCCTAACTAATTGTCCGTTCAGCGTCGCTGACAGATTCCCGTTTCTGATGTTATATTCCTAGATAATGTCATTCGTAATTAAATGCTTCAGGGGATCTTAATTGGGCGGCGAAATTTAATAATACTCAATTGTCCACTGCGACGATATAATCGGATTTAGATGGTCGTGGACGAGTTAATATATTTTCGATGGAAATAGTTCGCCGAGAGTTCGACGCAGAATCATGAATTCGACTGTACACAACGATTGATCGCGATTGCATCTTATTATCGGCGTCCTAACTTGAGTCACATCCGAATCAGATTTTACTCGGGCTTAACGCGCACGCAACGGAATACTTAATTCAACCGGTTCGATCCAACCGAAACATAATGCAGATGTAAGTCGAACATAATTCAATCTGGTTCTGACCTAAATCAAATCCCACTCACTCAGACCTAACCCAAATCTAATACGTACATAATCGATCACCCCGTTCCAACTAATTCGACCCAATGCAAATTTAATGCAAATGTGAGTCCAATTCAGTTGGACCTGACTTCGATTTAACCTGAGCGTAACTCGAACGCATTCGGCGTATGCATATACATGTACGCACGTACGCCGTCGCTAAAAAAAAATCTCCACCTAAAATTTGACCAAATGATTGCCCAATTAATCTAATCGGACTTATCGACGTTCGTCCAAATTCTACGCGGACATTCGGTAACAGATAACGTCTCCCCAGAACAAATTACAATACACGCGAATCTTCCGAGCATTCCAAACTTCCATCCCCTCGAAATTCCAACGCACCCCCGGTACATTTTGTCACCACTATATTATCAATAACGCATTTATCGATACATTCCAACGACCCCAAGCTGTACGTATCGAACGTGTCATCGATAGCCGCAATGATTAAACGTCTCTCTGTCATAAAAAACGATAATACTCTATTACCTTTCCGCGCACCCCAGTATCAATCAATTTGTTCCAACTGATAACCATGATCGAGCACCATCTCTGTCAATTAATTTCCACTGGAAATTGAATAACTCACCGCCTACCACGTGCACGACGACCCATAATTTCACGGAACGGCCGGTCAAAAATTGCCGTGCACACGCGAGGGAGCGAAAAATCGCCGTTTTTCGCGTGCGAATCCGCGGCGGTACGTGGGGGACCGGGCACGTGGATCGAAGTCATTAATCGTTTACAGGTATGCAGATCGAGCATACTGCCGTGAATGGATGCAAACGTAACGGCCGGGTTTCGGCCTTCTGGCCAGGCTGGCTTACGCTGTAAAAACGAGAGGTTGCCTGGTTACCGGAGAGTTTCACAATCAACGCCGGGGCTTCCCAGCGAGAATTTCGAGTCGTTGCGTAACGATCGGCAGAGGGCGTGTGGTTTTTTTCCCCCTTTTTTTCGGATTTTTTTTTCGTTTTTTTTTTTTTAAGGAAAGCAAATAACGCGTGTCGGACGGTCGAACGGCTTTAAGGGCTCGTTGGAATTCGCCGGGAAACGATTGCGAGTTTCGAAAGCGTTCTTCCTTTCGTTCGATGGATATCGAGCTACGTTTTAATACGAATTTTTGCTCGCCGCGAAAGGCGATGGAGAATCGGTCTGCGTTGTGGTTTCGAGCGTATTCGGATTTATTAGGATATCGGGGATGATTTGTGCGACGAAACGGACGGGAGTTAATTTATTGGTTACGCGGCACCAATCGGCACTAATGTTCAAGAAGCACCGAAATAGTTGCCCTATTTTCGTCCGGTTTTATTAAGAGCTCGCTCGCTCGATTTCGACTCAACTTAATTTCATTTGAAGTCGTACGAATGTCGGTGCGCGACAATAGATCGGTATTTATGCGGCAACAGGTTTCATAAATATTTAATACCGCCATTCAATCGCTCGGCCACTTTATCGGGAGCGAAATTACAGTCGCCTGAACGTATGCGTACACGGCAGGCTGCAGAGCGTAAAGAGGGATTAGTAGTAAAAAAAAAAAGAAATGTTAAACAGCGCCCTCTCCTTCTGGTACATTTGCATAATACACTTCGTTACGTAAATTTCAAGCTAAACTTCGCGACCATCCACTGCCCGCCAGATTGTCACTCGAAACGCGCATTAACACTGTGATAAAAATTCGCAACTTTCACCTCCTGCCAACGGGAAGCTGGATTTTACGCGAGTCAAGTTAAATCGTCTAATGAATTATATCAACAAGCTGAAACATTCCCCTTACCCGAGCCTCGTGCATGTAACTGACACAGCGCCGTGAAACCAATTACGCGTACTATTTACAACGAAACGCCGTTGATATAATTACCTACTTTTTTTCTCTCGGTCGAAAAGTGTCCAAAGCCGACCACCGTATCCTTTGAATGGGGAAATCTCTAAAATTAACCCTTTGCACGGGGAAAGGGTTCTCCCGTGTATGCGCGCGCGCTCTTAACTCCGCGATGTGTTCGCTGTTCCGTGTCCGCGCGGCCGAGGACAGGGAAAAGAGATCAGACCTTTGTGGGCAGACCCTTCTTGTGTTCATCCTGCGGCAATTGGGTCTCCCCATCTCCAGCGAAGAGGATGCGTTATTATGAAAACTTTATGCTTCCTGTTTTGAAAGCCGTCGCAAAAGCCGCGGCACCGGTGTAAAACAACGGGCGTTAGTTCAGTCGTCGACGGGAAATGGCCAGGGGGGGCGTAATTGCGTGAAAGAGACCCGAGGTGCACGAGGTGTCGAGTCGTGCGAGCGTGTCGCGGTTATTTTCTGATTCGCGGATGGGGGATCGTTGGAATCGTGGGAGTTCCGCGAAAAGAAAACGGGGTGCGTCGATCTCGCGTTAACGTCGCTGCACGGTAAACACGGGGGGTTGCGCAGAGAGACGAAGTTATAAACCTGGGGATAGAAATCCAGGTTAGCCGATGGGCTGCGAAACCTTGGCTCTCGCTTCTTACGGTGTACCCCGTTGGTTCGCGATAACGTAAGCCGTGGTATAATAATAAATATATTCGCGTATTACATTCGGGGACGCTTAAAGTATGCGTAACAGTGTAAGCTTAATCCCTCGGGCGCGGCCACGGTTAATAGCCTGTGCGGAATTTGTAGATTCCAATTTCTACACGATTAATTAATTAACGGCCGAGTTATGAGTATCGTGTGTTTGCGGGAAATAAACGGAGAACGAATGATACAGGCTGGTTGAAAAGCTTCAGCAGATTGTTTAAAAATTGTATTTAAAGTTTTTTACAGCGGAGTTGTAATATAATTTGTTCCATTATTCGTATAGAATTGATAGTTCAAACGGTGCATGAATAAATCGAGAAGAAGCGGCGGCATCGCGATTTTCGAGGAAACCGAGACGGTTTCTGTGCGATGATTAAATAGTTTTCAACTTCGTGGATATTTGTCTGTTGAAAATAGAAATGCATCCATTAGTCGAGCGTCTGAGAGTTCCAATTCGAGCTGTCCCAAATTAACTGCTATTTCTGTCGCTTCAAGTATAATCAATTAATTCGGCGTGCATCAATTAACGGCTGTTCCGTTACGCACAAGTCCATAAGGGAACAGAAACGTAGCCCAGTGACACGTACCCAATTACGATTAATTACTTCACCCCGTCAATTTATGCGACACTGTACCCTAGTCGCGGATACAGCGTCGCTCGCACATTGTCCACACCGAGAGGGATACGTACGTTCCATTAAAAAATAAACTCTCCTTCGTTCGAACCCACGGGACCTGCGGCCCCTGTCAATTACCGCTTAATGAAGCCAAAGAAAAAAGTAGAAAATGTCGTTTCACAGCTAATTAAGTTGTGTTCCCTCGCCTTACAGTTGGAAATTATTTTCAATTACCCATTCACCACGGGCAACGATCCGACGGTCCCGCCGAAACGGTTATTACCTTCACATGTTACGCTACCTGTGATACACATTTATTCGCCCGGCCACGTGAAATATAGAACACACGAAAAGGAACCAATTAACTTCCTTCTTCCTTTTCTGCTCGCCCGCGGGAGGCAAATGTATCACTCGGACGGGGAAAATGGTTCCCGGAGAAACGATTCACAGATGCTGCACCTTGTTCCCGTTGGAGCGTTTTAAATACTTGATACGATCTTCGTTCCGCTGTTGCGTTATTTATTTAGCAACTTTTGCAATTTCACGCGCCCTCTGTTTGCCCTACGGCGTGATTTTTTTTCGCGATTGCAAGATTTAACCCCTTTCGCCGCGACAGATGAGATATCCGCCGCTGTGATTACGCTGCGCGCAATAGTTGATTGTGCACGTTAATTTATCTCCGCGTTGCACAATTTATTTGTCTTCTTTCGAATTATCGGCAGTCTGCGGCGGTCGGACGTTTCGTTGAAACGGAGCTTCGAATGCCTGTGCCGGAGTTTCGTTAACGGACTCGCGCGTTCGCGCAGGGCAATGCTAAAGATGTACGAAATAGGATAAAACCTTTACACGCTGTATCTCGTTCGGAATTTTCACTTTAATCGCGTTTAAGACGCGCAACAGTTTAAACAATCGATGAAACGAAATCTCGTAAAATTCTTGACGATAAATGTATTCTATCTGAGGAGATGTTGACTTCGCGAACTTAATCTATTTACTTGGACACCCTTCGCATCCCGTTTTTAAGTCTGCGTCGAGGAGCAGTTTTATTCAATTCGTGGATCCTCCTTATCCATATTTTTCTATCCCGCGTATTCGAACGCAGCTTATAAACGGTCGAAGTTCTTCTCGAACTTCTTATATCGCGCCCGGCAGATGCATGATAAAGCACACATTGTAGAGAGAGAAAGAGAGAGAGAGAGAGTGGGGGAGGGGAGAGAAATGATCGCGACGTCGTAAAACAGGAAAACAGCCGTTGGTGTAAAGTGAATTCACGAAGAATGAAACGTAGGTAGTTCTAAGAGCACGGGACGTAAAGTATTGTGAAGTACCAAGTAACTGAGTGAAGAATGTTTCAGCAAATCGTCCTCGCGCCGTCCCGAACGTTAGAAACATAAATGTGGTTTCATTTTACTAGGCCGGCTTTGGCTCGCGATGCAAGAAAAAGGACCGCAACGGCGATATTTTCATGCTGGAATAAGGATTGACAGCGCCGAAGTTCTTTCATCAACGTTTAAGCGTTTTGCCGTATTCTTGACGTAACATAATATATATCGGATTGTCGTTCTTGAGTAACCCTCGAACCGTTTCACACTTTATCAAGAATAGCAGCATCTACGGTGAATACGTCGCGGCTGGTTTTATGGTTACACCAATGATGATAGCGTGATCTACGTGCGAACCGGGTCTACGTAAATCTACATAATCTGCATAATTCATTTTATTTAAATATCTTGTATTTAAGTGTTATGCATTCCGACGTTAGCCTCCTTCGAGGGAATTTCATATTAGCACCTGTAAACGGTGCGGTAAAAAAAATGAAAATGGTATCACGAAGCGCTTCACGGAGCCGTAAGAGGGAACAATTGAGTAGCGCCAAGGGGAATGCGCTCGTGCCGTGTCAGACACTGGTCGAAATTCATCGGGAGCGGCATAAAAGCATTCTGCAAGCATCGAACGTCTCTATTGAATAACGATACGGTATTCTCGCGATTCGCACTCCGGCATGAATTTATTATTGTCGTCCGTCGTTAATGTGCATCCAAATTCGTCAATGAACGATACCCGAAATAAACATTAAGCTCCGTGGACAAATTTGCAAGCAGTGCCCGCACGCGAGCATCCGTGGATCTATTTTCAAAGGAAGCCGAGTACAGTTTAATTATAGATACAACAGGTACGCTTGTTGACACCTATTCGAACGCCCGTTCCACCCTGTATTTAGCCCAGTTCCGTTGCGAAATTACACGGCCAGCGCTAAAACCTATTAAACCTTACCTTAACCTTTTCCACCACTCCGTCCAATGAATCATACAACGCGATTTGAATAATCCCCCCTCGGCCATCGTCCATCCTCGCATACGAACGAAATTTCCACCCACGGAATAACACGTCGGGATAGCAGCTCAACTCTCGTCCGGACAGTGCACGCGAGTGTGCGCGCGCCCCGCTCTCATTACAACACGTGGCCCCGACAGTTTAGCCTCCGGTTCCGGCATTATATATTTAAAGTGCATCCGTACGGCTATGCAAACAGGTCGGCAAAGTGGGCCACCGATCAAGTCGCTTCTTATCTGATTTCAGCGGCGGCGACCGCTTCGTTGCACGAGCCAGTCCTCCGCGTGCCTAGAGCGATCCCGTGGGCGACTTTCGTCGAAGCTTCTCCGTGAAATTATTGCGGGCACACGGGCGGTAACCGGCAAGACGGGGATTAATGGAATAGTTAAATTGAACCGATTGGTTGGGAGAATTCGAACGATTTACCTTAATTATTAAATTACTGGGCCATTTCGGTGGCCGATGATTCCTGTTTTCCTTGCGACTGGTCGAATTTCGTTAGCGACGCGTTGCTCGCGCTACGATAAATTATACATATAATTAAAGAAAATTTAACGCGCGATTTACGTGGTCGTAGGTGCAAAGTTCAATTAAGGCGGTAGGTTTGCGGTTTGAAATTTTTTAAAATATCGAAACTTTTCTTTTGCATTTCGCTGCAGTGTATGTTATGGAAAATATCTGTGTCAGGACATACCGGAATTCGTTAAAATAACGTAGTTGCAGATATTAAATGTATCTCGCATACGGAGCTCGATATAATTTGCCAGCCGTCTAACATTTGTCGAACGAAATTCAATGTTTAATATAAATTTGATCGCGAATCGTTTCTCGGTGTCCGTGAAAAGTCGTTGGTGTATAGAGGGAATATCCTGTACAGACGCGAATATTGGTCGAAGAAGGGAAGATCTGGAAAATAGCGATGAAAACCTAGAGATTTTCTCGAGGTTGATACAAGCACATCCACGGATTCTATCGAAGCGCACACTTTAGCCCCGATTACTCTCGCAGCTGCGCCGGGCTTCGACACGGGAACGCTTTTTCCTTGATAAATTTAATTTATATCGCCTTAACTCGACGAGAGCCACGATAAACCGGCGCGTTAATCGTTAACGACTACTTTATATTCGTTTGTCCGTGCACGACTGCGAATTTCTATCGGTGTTCCCGCGAGCTATCGATTACGTCGATGGCGATACTTGTGCGATCTCTCGGACAAGTCGGATGAAAATTAATACGGTGCTTTTAGATTCGATTTGTTTATTATTTTCCGTCGTTGAACGCCGTTGGAAATTTGCTACTGTTACGAATGGATTCTGTATATGCGTCGTTTTATAAGTGCGCGCAGTGTGTATCGTATAAATTTATTCAACCATTAATCCATTGAATTGATTAGATACAGTTCGAAGCAGAAGTTGTATTACTTTCAGTTAATCATGCATCGTAATAATTACTTTTCTAAACATTGCTCAGATATCAAATTTGCCACGTGGATTTTCTTTTAATAGGGCGCTCTATATTTTGTCGCGTAACTTCTGAAACTAAATTATCGTCTCACATTGGCCGACCAACTATTCCCGAGATAAAAGCAATTTTCTCCAAGAAAATCTGACCTGTTTTCAATTTCCACTGAATACCTCCCTCTTATATTCGAATACGAGCGGAAACGCCTTCCAGACAGCCGTTGCAGAGCTTGTGTCGAGTTATTGCGATCGGTTGCACGTCCCATTACAAGACGCCGTGTACGAGGCAATCGTTATTGGTCGAGTACCTATGTGTTGCACATCGAAACGCGTGCACCACCATAAAACTTTCATGGGGAGCGTAGGTAACGCGTGCGGTGGTCGTTCAGCGATCGTGTCGTTTGCAGGAGGAATGAAAAAGCGTATCGAGGTTTCGGAACGGGCTGCCAACCTGTGGCTGGCACAGTTGATGGGACACCACAAACGATGCACCATTTTGCTGTTCATTATTGTTTATCTGTGCACTGAATTAAATGTGCATGCTCGTTTCTTGCGTCTGTTCGGGAAACGCGTGTGGGCACGTGTGTGCGGCGAATGTTGATAAAACAAAAAGGAGAATATCACTCGAGATCAAGCGATAAAAAAATGTAAGCGTGGAAAAGAATCGTTTTATTGTTTACTGCTTCAGAAATATTTCACGCTGTCAGTGACAGTCTGCAAAATCACAATAGTAATAATAAGCTCGTCTCCAAGCTTTTCTTAATTTCCGATAATTTTGAACGATTATTTCGAAATGCGACAATTGAACCACTGAAATTGCAACAGTGGCTGAAAAATTCGTGGAGTCGAAAAGCTAGAAATTAGCTGCCTCGTTGAACCTGAACTAACGTTTAAGTAGTAACAGTCAACGATTGTTCCGCCACGAACGTACATAGGTTTCGTTGCTTAGGACCCTCTCGATCACGCGAACGGTTTAAATTGCGTTTCTCGATATGCGCGCCGTGGCTGGCATTAAAACTCAGAAATAACGCGAGACCTTTGTTGCTCTTGTACCACTTTGACATCACATCCTGGCTTCTCTGGTTACACTCACGGCAGAGTGGTTACGATCGAACACCGAGCAATGAAACTCGATAGATAACTTGGATTTTGTCGAGCGTTCGTCCGACCCTTGAAATCGTCGGTTTCGTCGACGATTCCGGTTTTCTGCGAAAACCGACTCTAAAGGCGTCTGTGGTCAATGGAACCTTCTCAGAGGAGTCGCTTTAGGAGAACCTCGTTCGCCCCGATGAGTGATAATATCCGGATACCTCGGCGGCAGTCGTATAAATTCTGTTGGATTCGTTTTTTTCTTTGTTTTAACGAAACCGCGTCGAAACAGGCGCGACAATAGAAACTGATTTCTGCGGAGTTTAGTATGAAAGTGGAGAAACGATTTTCGCACAAACGGGATGACTGTTTTTTCAATTCAATTTTCCTCGAAGCAACGAAATACGAAAGCATAACGAAAACAGCAACCCCGTCCGAACGCTTTCAACGTTTCGCACCTTCAGAATCAACCCCGTTTCCGGTCGCAACTCGAACCACGAAACAATCTCTGCCTCAGTTTCCATCGACTCTGTTCCTGACACCCGTGTGGAAACCCCGGTTTCGAAAGGAAAAACGAATATCCTGTCGGCCAATGCAGGAAAAAGAAAAAGAGGAAGAGGAGAAAAGTGGTGGAACCAGAATTTTAAACGAGCGAGCGAGGTTAATTTTGTTTCGGGAGAAAGAACGGTACACGCGTACACGACTTTGGAACGCAAACAGTTTCGCCGTGTCTTGCGGTATCTTCCGCCTCTCTGAATACCAGCGGAAGCATTCGCGAAAAATATACGCAGCACCACGTGGGGGAAATAAATTAGGCGCCTTGGAAACGATGCCTGTGGCCGAGGACAGAGTCAATTATCGAGGACCCCATCGGTCCCTGGAGGCCACGATCTTACGGACGCGTCTTCGAGTTTCGATATGCCGGTCCTTGCTCTCCGAGGAACTGGCCTGTGCTATAAACGAATAACGAGAAACGGTCCCGGAACGAAATTTGCTTGGCCAGCCCACCTTCCTTGCCGATTTCCTTGGGGTCATTCGTTTTATAACCCCTCCTGTCCCTTGTGATTTTATTTTAAACAGCATTGTAACCGTCTGAGTCTGTCATTTAATTTCTGCGACGGTTGGATTGAAACTATTCGTAGAAGTTAAATGCAGCGGTAATAATTGTCATTGACTGGACCCATTTAGCATTTAACTGGGAGGAAAATTAAAACTTAAAAGACGAAATATTCTCATCCGTTTCCTTAATTTCCCTTTTCCCGATCTGTTTCAAAGCACGAGCAGTTCGACGTTATGGAACACAAACACTAACTGGTCGATATCAATTTGAAACTGACACCTGGCTCGAGTACCGGTTTCAAGCAGCTCGCAAAAATGGCAACTAAAATAACGAACGAAATTTTGTTATCGTGCTGGCATTTTTTTTTTTTTTTTGTCACGCCACTGTTTAATCTCGCAATTTATTTAAATGAAGCGCGCATTGAACGCACACCGCTGTTTGTTCATTGACCGTGTTGTCCGGGTTCTTTAAACCTTTTTTTTCTCCCCGTTCCCCGCGTTCATAAAGCTCGAACGCGATGTTTACGAATACCCCGGGCATGGCCGGGCAAACGTAGTTATTCCTTTTCATTATCGTCTTTCTTCTGTTGTTCGCCGGATACATAGGCGCGGACGCGGCTGACGGATTTCATTAGCAAACATGTAGCGTTTCAAGCGTTTATGCATATTAAATGCATACACTTTACCCCTGCATTTTGTTCCTTCACGGACGACAAATATGGCTGAAACGTCGACCCGTCTCTTTCTGTTCCTTCACTCGTGGAACGTTTATCCCGCTGCGAAGCACACGATTATTCGAGAGTTCCTCAGAGGATTTTGATGGACGGTATTACCGGCTGGTAGAAATTGCGATAAAAATTGCTCTTTTAATTGCAATTGCTGCGTACGCGTACCTTCGAATTGAAAACGTGGCCGCGTTCGCGTCCTGTAACGTGAGAAGGGAACAGATTATTCGAAATTCGGCACGAAGTTCTAATTTGTCAATAGAACCTGGTATGATCGATGGAAGGATAAAAGAGGCGAGAATTCAATTGCGTATGGACTTGACTCGAGTACTCTCTAATCTACCTCTTGAACGTTGAACGTGCATGCACGCACACGCAGATGCACGCATTGCGCGTATGTACGCGTGAATGGAGCAGTTCCTGCCAATGTGTCCTGTTATATTTGATCGAGCGATATTTCACCCCTCCCTTTTCGGGGCAGTTATCTTGTTTGCCACATAAAATATAACAAGATCATAAAATTCAGTCAATTGTTACCGCACCTTCTCTCCTGTATATTATATATAATAAATGTCCGCGACTGTTTGGCCTATGAATAATGCAGCATTATATTTCGGCAAGAAAGAGAAATTGCCGAGGCAACGCAACCCTCTATATATCCCTGCATTTATGAAATCGAATATAGTCTATACCTGAATTTGATAGGTGTGTTTTTAATCATCGTGCTGCAACGAATTTTTCTGTACAATGAATTATTTAATTGACAACTTCAGTATGCCTAGTCGATTGGAAAGCATCATCAACTTCAAAGGTTCACCAGCGTAATGTTTTACACGCACGATATATTTGTTGCACTGAGCAATAATATTAAATCACGAAAGGTATCAAGACATTATTATTGTCCGAATTTGTCCTTACATAGAAATCTAATGGACACATAAAATTGTCCAACGAAAATATAAGAAAACGCGTCCACCTTTTAAATGACCGAACAGAAATGTGTCGTAGAGGCCATCTGTAAAATCATTCGCGTTCTACGCTAGAAGAAAATATCGAAAGGGGTGTAGAGCGACGCGAAACGAATTTCAGGCCACGAAACACGCGACGTCTCGCGAAAAGCAACTTCTTATAACGTGGCGGCTCGTAAACATTCATATTTCGTTGGCCGACGTCGAACGCAAGCGGAACGGAAGCGGCGGCCGCGGAACCGATGAAAAATCTCCGTCGTTCCACGGTATACCATTTGCGTATCGATTCGCGACTTCCTGTGCGAGAAACTCCGGTCTTCTGTTAGGATTGTTTATGCGGTCGTGGTTTCTTCGCGCGGTGTGCCGCGGTTTGGGAAAGAACGTTATTTATAGCTATGGAGAATGGCGGAGCGAAGAAGTTCGCTTTTGTAAGTTATGTCTTTTGTTTCGAGATATATCAAATTTCTTTCGCCGCGTGAAAATATTCTATTCGCGTTGTTCAATGCCTCGAATCTATTTTTCACGAAAATCTTTTCCACCTTATTATAATGCGAGATAACAGAGTGTAACATAAATCTTGCGAATGTTCTGCTTTAAGCTCGCCGGGACGATTGGTTTTGTTGCTTTCACTTTTCGCGTATATTTTTTCATACCTTATGATTAAGATGGTGTACACTTGCGGTAAATAAATTTCCTTCGCCAATGAAACTCATTGGAAAATATATATTATAAACACAATCTCTGTGTTATTACGAATATATTGTAGAATAACTTGATTGACTCAATGTTGCCCAAACTAATATTAAATGTATTCTGTATCGAAAGAATTGATTAGTACCGCGACACTGTCTCGATCTTTCTGAATTTCCTATGAAATAACGGAAAATAAATCAGGGGGGATGAATGTTAATTCTGTTGTAGAATGAGGAATCGGGTAATCATATGGCGCGTTATGAAACAGAGCTTTTCAAATTACGCTCAAGCCTATCTGCAAAAACCACCCAACTTTCTAAACACGCTCTCTAACGCGTTCGGCTTTAAAGTTAAACCTGGACATATGCCGCGTGTACACGCGTACTTTCTGACAACAAAACTTTCCTCCATCCGTGTCCAAGGAACCATTAAACTGACTCTGTTCGAATAGGAAGACACAATCTTCAATCACCGACAAACTTCCCCGTCTCGCAATTTTGTACATTAGATATCCGGAACAATTACGCCGATTCATCGTTCGGGGAAACCGATTTTCAAATTCGATATAACAATACTGAAATTAATACCCATCCGCGGGTTTGCATTATAATACGTGAAAATAATCAGCGAAATAATAAACGAGTACCCGCGTGGGTCGATAATTTTAATTATAAATCGTGTGCAGAGTGTTCCACGGATAAAGGTCCAATCTTAGCGTACAATACGTATTGTAGGTCGGGTAATGGTTTATTATAAAATAATCGTGGAGATATGAAAGTCAAGGGCGCGAATGCATCCGGCTGTACGATTTTTGTTTCACGAAGTTTGCAACAGTTCGTGTGTCGTTAATTTTCCGATGAAAATTCAGTTTTGTTTGGGAGTGCAGCTGTGTTATTGCAAAACAAATTTTCAATTTACCGACGCTCTCGTTTATTCACGTGAATGTACTTCTTTAAGAAGTTTTCGTCTATATTATAATAACGCATTAAGCTTAAATTATCACAAAATGTTAAACAGTAGAGTGGCCAGCTTTCATGGTGGTCTATATATTCCGCAGGATCGTGACTATTGCCTCTGCAAAATTTCATCCAGATCGGCTGAAAGGTTTTCCCTGTTAATAGCCGGTGTACAAACAAAGACTATATATCATATCATATTATATTATATTATACATAACTTTTCCTATCCCTGTAAATGTTGAATAAACATAAGAATCAAATAATCGCATTTTACGACAGAAACGCCCAGAATAACCGTACGAGGCGACCTTGCTAACAGTTGACAAGTTCGTTATTAAATCCACGGGCAATCGCTTCGCTCACGTTCAAGTTAATGATCCTCGAACAGAAGAGTCCGCCTGTCCTTCCATCCGTGTATCCCGACTAATCTCGATGCGCATCAGCTGTACGCCCATGTGACGTATGCAAAATTCGCCGACGATCCGGGTGACGACACCATGACTGGTCCCAAGCGTGATAACGTATCACGATGACGCGTATCGGGTAATCCCATCACACGCACAGCTGGACGAAAGCCCGTTTCCCCGGGCAACTGCAGACGGTTCTGGACATTTGTAAGCCGTTCAGAAAATCGTGCCACGGTCCACCATTCGATCGGCGAAATCGGCGTGTACACGGTGCACCTGTAGCCATTGGCGGTGAAGAGTTATCAGGCCGTTAGAATACGCTAAGGGAAGGCGGATTGAACGTTGAATCGCGGGCAGAGTGATTGTGGCCTTTCTTTCGTTAGCTCAGATAGTGACGTGAAACTCGTGCGTCCGTCCGTGCGTATTACTTCATTCACAAATGTGCACGTTTGCACGCAGTCAGAATAATTGAAACGCGATACGCTTCGCGCGAAGCAACGCGTCTTTCGCAACTCGATTTTCGTTCCACCCGGCGACAGACAAATCGCTGTGCGCCGAAAATAATAGTGCACGCCGCGAGACAAAGAAACAGCTTTCGTCGCCAGTGACCCAAATACCAAATACCGAGCGATCTCGTGAAACAGCCGCTTTGCCCAGCCACACAAGGGACACCGTAATGTTTCGAACATCCTCGGGGCCAAAACGAGGGGCAAGAATATCGCTGGCGGCCGACCATCAGCTAATATTAATTTACCAATTAAAAAAGGGACGAAACACCAGGGCGCTCGCCGTCTCCGCGATCCACATTCACTATTGCTTTTACGTTTCCTTTAACGGCCGCTATTAACATGCAAAGTCTCCGCCAATGGTCCCGAGACACACGGTACAGGCGGTTCGGGCCCGGCCGACTGGCAATAAATATCGATAATCGATAACCGAGCAGAGGAGGCGATTGGTATGGCGGGTCGCGGACGCCAGGACGACGGAAGAAACGGAACGTGGAACGGTGAAACGGGGGGCCGCAAGGAAGTGGGGTCGGGTCGGGCGGGAGTGAGCGATCTCCTTCGACGCTTTCAAAACCAGAAGTAGTTCTCGGATTCGTATTAAAAAGCTTACGCTCGAGAAGACACTTTCAGCCGCGCTGACCGACTGTGAACGGTAAATTTGCGACCTCCTTTGCAAAAGCAATTATGTTGCTCCTCTACCCTCTCACCTATCCACCCGTCTCTCCTCCATTTCTCTGCCTGCCTCTCCTGTTCCCTTTTTCATCCCCAATCCCTCCCCCTGCCATCCCCCCCGACCACCCTTCATTCTCGCCCCCGTCCAACCCTGTTCCCTCTATCCCCTTTCTTCCCCCTCCCCCCTTTCGTTCTGTCCTTTCGTTCCCTCGGCTGGGTAGCCCTCGAGCGGATGGCTTTTACATTTTCAAGCTTCTTGCACGGAAAATCGCTCTTACATTCAAATCAAAAGGCTCGACCGCCTCGTTGGAAGTGGTCCTCTCTTCCTCTCGCTTTCTTTCTCTCTCCGTCTCCCCTTCTCTCTCTCTCTCTCTCTCTCTCTCTGGCCCTCTCTGGCTCTCTTGCTTTCTCTCCTTTCATCCGTCCTCCTCTCCACTTCTGCACCGCGGTTAAAGATTCATCCCCGCAATAGTTTAATCCGACGTCGCGTGCAATCGGCGGCCCGGCTACTATTTCGTCGGCGATGAGGCAATTTCTATCGGGTCCCCCTTTTCTTTGTGACCCTTTATCGACGCGTATCCCGATTTTTCCCCCTCACTACCGTCACTGTGTTTCCCTTTTTTCTTTTTTTTTTTTTTTTTTGGTTTTTTGCTTTTTATCTCCGTCGCTTTGCACTCCGTTCCTTTTCCCGTTTCTCCGCTCGCGCACGGTTCTGCCCCGTTCTTTTTGTTCGCTGTATCGCGACCGGTCATTTTGCTTTCTCCTTTTTCAATTCGTTCCCTTTCCTTTTTTTCTCTCTCTTGTTTTTTTTCACCGACGAAAAAGGATCGGACAGAGGGCCGAGCAAAAGGGGACGCGTAAATTGTGTCTGTGACATCGGTGAACGTGTCCGGGAGTTTTCGAGTGGCTCGCACACCCGCGCGACGGCGAGTTAGCGCCGGCACAGTTACAAACGGAATTTTAAAAGCGCCCCGGACCCGTCGCACGGCTCGCGGATCTTCGAGCTTTTAATGGGCAAATAGTGAAAACCGGTCGATTGGCAATAAGGGCGGGATCGGCCAGTGAAACTCGAAACGAAGAGACGGAGCTACGGAGTTGTGTAACTTCTTTTTACTTTTATGGAACTCGAGGCGAGGGGCTTTCGAGGATGAAATTCCGGGATGTACGAGGGGCCGATTAATTTCGATCGAACGTTTAATGCCGCTCGAGAGCAGATTCGATCGAATTGGTTGGGGAGTCGGGCGTCGTTCAGATATAAGTTTATCTGAAACTTACGGTTCCGCTGGTTGTCGGGTATCGCGGAAGTTGTGGAATTTTTCGTTCCGAGATCACTTTGTTTTACGATGTTTGAAGATCGCGATATAGTAATTTGAATTTCATTTAATTGTTCGAGATATTTTAAGTTTTGTGTGAGTTGAAATTTAGTTGATTTCGGTTTTCAATGTGTCTTATTTATTCCAGGCAATTGGTTTGATTTATAGATTTAGGAATGTTTCTTGCTAAATATCATCTGTATTAACAGAAAAAAATTAAATAAAAATCATACAGTACTGTAGCATGTTTGATGAATTTCTTACAAAAATCATACTTAAAATAATTACACCGCCCTGCATATTATATATGCACTATTGCACCCATACTTAACTGCCATGTACCAGCCTAAAAGCTTCCAAATTGCACCCCGACGATTCGCCCACTTCAACGTAACCGAGTTGCCCCAAAATCCGTTTCTCCAGAAATTGCACACTTTTTCCTGAAATGTAAATTTCCACCATTTGTAATTCGCCGAATCAACAGTGTAACCCTGCACGAAAACGCTCAACATCGATCGTTAGTTCAACCAGAAATCCAAGAACGTTGAGCGGAAAATTCGGGCTCGTTTAATCCATAATTCATAGCACTAAAAAAAAAAGTGTTGAAACTCGTTAAATTTGTCGTATTCGCGATGAGACTCCATGGATCGTATTACGCCAAACATTTCGGCATCAAGTACATCGGATTTAGCTGGTCGTAGATGAAAGGGTTGCTCGCGCTTGGCTAATTGCTTCAGAATGGCTGCAAATGTTACCTCTCGTTCTCCTCGGCTCGACCGCGTCTGACTAGCACTCGGTTACTCTACTTCGATATTTCAGAAGCGTTCGATGCCTTGGCTAACAGCTTAATGGCGGTATTACGTTGTTGCACAGAGGCCAACGTGAATTCCAGGCTCGCGTGCTTGCGCGTTCTTTTGTGTGCGTGTTCCAACAAAGTTGCGAGCAGAATCCTTTACTGATACGTCACCCGTTTGACAGAGGAACCCGACACGTCTCTGATTCTTTGTTTGCGTGGAATAGAATTCGTTGTGGGAAACAGTTGCACAGTATGCGCAGTAATATTTTTTACCACCGTGCTGGCAAATTCTGAAAATTATATTACACCGTAATACAAAGCCTAAGTGTACGAATAGTTGAAAACCATAATTAGTCAACAAGCGTCCCGTGTTTCACGCTTATCTCGAGAATTTAAAAGTGGCCAAAAAAAGATTGAAAAATTCACTGAAATATTGAGTTAATAATATAATAACATAATAATATAATAATCGTACATATTATTATCTTCATAATCCTGATAATTCTTCCCTAGTTTCCAACACATTCGCACCTGCGGTTGTTCAGGGGACAAAAAAATAATGAAACGATGCGGTGACATTTTTCACGTTTTCCTTCCGTGCGAATTACGGTCGAAACGGAGTTGCACGCGAATACGCGGGGGCGACGAATTTAACTGCAATTTTTACGAGCAACCGCTGTGCATCCCTCGGAAGCGAGCCGGTGGAATGTCGGCAACGGTAGAACGAAACTTAATAAATTAATAGCGTAAACATCGAGGTCGGCCCATTACGACGTCTCCTGCCGGACATACGTCACGAGGAGGAGCTCGACACGTACGCAGGCTGCGCCGGGCCGCAATACGGCCACAGGAAGAGGAAGACGGAAGGAGAATATTGGTACGCGGAAAATATCCGCCTGTATAGACCGCTGTCCCCCGTGATATATTTACTTAATAAACGTTCCGAACGGCAGGAAAATTTCAATTAAATTTATTCAACGAAAACAGCGCAGAGGCGCGGGTGTCGCATTGTTTGCGAGTGGATCAAACACGAACGGACGGAGGGGAAAAAGGGTGAAGGGACAGTTGAATTAATCAAGTTATGAACCGTTCTTGGCTGTTCTTTATAGAATACGGAGAAATTTATAGGAATCTAAGAAAGAAACGAGAAGTCAACCGAATAATGCTATATTTGTTGGCAGGTCGAAAAATGTAAAGGTTTGCGGATTATTTTTAGTGCGATTTTTTTATTCAAGTTGTAACGCCAGACGTGGATTTAAAATATGCAATTTTTAATTTGAATGTTAAGTTGTATTTACGATCTTAGACAGAAGCGGCCATTCTGTGAAATTGTATTTTCCTCTACTTCGATCCATTTTCTCAGGATCCGAGGAAGAAAATTTTCTATGGCGAAATCGAAGAAATTGCTGAATACGCTGAATGTGAGAACTTGGGAACTAATGCATACCTTGGGAGGAAATGAAGTTATTGTTAATTTAATCATTTTTCTAATAATACTCTGCCCATCGTCTTGAACTATTTTTCTGAATGTTTGTAGAGAATCTGTTAACTATATATTTTACAGTACTGGTGGAGTGCTCAGTTAAAATTCTATTAAAATTTACTTCGGTGGTTTCGAAGAATATGGGTCAGGAAGTTCGAAACTTTCTTATAAGGACAAGGCTTAAGACGGTGGATCCCTTGGTAATTTTTTCGATTTTAATGATGATATCAAAGAGAAAGTTTTTTTTATGGTGTTCTGCTCTTAGCCGAATAGCTGCAGGAATATTTTTAACGGACGACGATCATTTTTACACGAGTTTAGTTTATAATTACACACGTGTACTAAATTGTATCGCATGTACCGTCAGTCGTCTGGATATAATTACCTTCGTTCTCTTAAATAATTATCCGTTCGATAGAAAAATTAATTATTGGCAAAGCAGAGTCGCAGAAATTCAAAGCACTACGACGTACTTCAATTCAAAACTGTTATAGCATTCTCCATGTCGCTCATGCATCTAGAGGAAAACATTTGAAAAAAAACACACGCAAAATAATAAGTAGAAAACCGAGAAGCTAAAATATCACTTTGCTCGTGAAATATTAGAACTCTTTCCGACACGGCACTGAAACGTACAAAACTCCACACTCGTTAAAGTCTTAATTTATATAAAAAAACAATGATTCACTGCAACCCCGTCGGATCAAATAAAACGTCCCTTTACGCTTTTGTCTTCCTTCACTTATATTATAATACAGTGCTGCTTGGCCCCCTCTCTATAGTTACTATGTTACGCGTGGAAGAGAAAGAGAACGAAAGGAGTAGGGTTGGCGACAACCGTATGGGATGACAAACGTATGAACACAGAGAACGAATAAAAAGCTACAACGAACAGCCAGGCAAACGTAGAGGGGGGAATAACTGGCAAAGGACAAACTGTTATAACGAAGTGAAAATCTCGAGAGAGAGATGGAGAGAGTGGCAGGACGCGTGAGTGACGACGCGAGACAGAAAACCAGCAAGGAGGGAGGGAAGGTACGCGGAGATATTCCGTCGACGTGCTTTTCGTGCGACGAAAACGTGTAAAATTTGCGGGCGTACGCTTCGTCCGTCGATATTCATTGGAACTCGTCGCGGACCAGGGAAAGATCGCTTTCGACGATGGCAACGATAGGTGGCATTGAACAGACGATGGTAGTGAAAATATAAAACTGCGGTATTAAATTAACTTCCCCTTGTCTTTCACAAACTCGCGACTGCCTGTTCGTTTTTGTTTTTCGATCCCTTCCTCTTTTCAGTCGTTTCATCTCGTTACATTTCCAGGGTGATCTTTGCAACCCCGAAGTTGTAGGAAATCTCAATAGAAGTATCTGCAATGTTTTTCTTTTGCTTCTGTTCGATTTCTCTAGGCGAAAACAGCCCTTAGGACGAGTTACATCGACTTGAGGGACAATGTCGGTTTTTATCCATCGAATATGTACATTTAGGTTGCTCTCATAGATCTCCCAGTTTCTTGTAGCGAATATACGTTTCATTGCTCGTAGCAATGTACCTATTTCGTTTTCGAATTTCTGCATATTTAAGGAAATCGTCGATCGCGAGCCGACGAGCTACGTCCAACGTTGCCTTGACGCAAAAGTTTTTAGCGCGCCGGCACTTGTGGATTCGCCCACAACGGGCATTTAATGGTACCTCTACTTCGCGGCAGCGTGGCGTTAACGTTGCCGAGTTGATTAGCTGTGAAAGAATTGCTCGTAAATGATAATTGACGAAATGGATGTTGCTTTACGAGGGATGAAGGTTTCAGTGACTTTGTGGTAAACTGAGGGATTTAATTTCGCGCAGCAACTGTTACCGTTTCTACTTCGCGACGTTCTTATCCGTTATTAATCGTATCCATTGCGTACTAATATAATTATTGGTTGGAACGCACCATAGTTAATGGGCTAATGACTAAGAATTTCATTCGTGGAAGTGACTTGCATCCGGCGATATGCAGAATATCTTTCAACGACGAAAAAGGTCAGAGATGTTCACGAAAATTAAATACTCCGGATTCCTACCGGAATCTAATTTGCAAATACAAGCAAGCAAGATACGGTCTGCAATTAGATTTAAAGCATTAATTTACAAGCCGAGTGCTCTTGTACTCAACGTACAACCGAAATTATTTTTCTCAAAAACAGAGGCCATTTATTTGCAACATTTCTACGTTGAGGTGTATCCTTTATAATAATACGAACAAACACTTTGTCCTCCC
Source organism: Nomada fucata (assembly GCA_948146005.1). NCBI lineage: Eukaryota > Metazoa > Arthropoda > Insecta > Hymenoptera > Apidae > Nomada > Nomada fucata. The sequence continues at coordinate 5,066,088 of OX411275.1, read as the reverse complement.
ATTAATATCATGGCCAGAGGCAGAAGGGATGTTTAAGAACATTTTAGGGAAGCTGGCATCGAGGCTGAGGGGCGGGGGGGCAATAGCTTCAACTTTTATGCCACAATGTATTATACAATCCTCCGGTGAAATATTTTCAAACTGCATGTAGCAGAATATTCAGAGCAGACCATAAACCCATATTCCGTTGGAAATTTAGCCTGGACTAAAGTGTACTTTAGACCTTTATTCGAGGTTACGTTTCAATTGTTAAAATATGGAGCAGCAACCGGCTTTAATTTTCAAAAGCATGGCCCGCAACGTTATTTTGTACCCCGACTTCCACATTATTAAAATTTCTCAAACGTCGTAAAAACTTGCAGGTACTTACCGTAAGTAAACTAATATTCTAAACTGTGTTTTCTATACGGAGCGAAAGGTGTAATATTAATCTCCGCGAGAGTGGATTTCTGTTTCTGCATTTCGTGTAACGCGATTTTGTAATATCTCGTAGGATAGCTTGTCGGGTGGTGTTGCAGATCAAGAACAATTCGCAAACCTTTCACTCTGGTTCTGTAAGAAAAATTGATAATATCTTTAATGTACGAGACATTGCAGTTTTTTGTAATATCGCAGAACTGTGCTTATAAATACTTGGACCACATTGTTTAACTAACTGAGATACAATTTGTACAAATAATTGCACGCATTAATAATAAACTGTGTACATACTGATAACAGACTTCTTCCGAATGGACGAATATTGTACACTAGCGTATCACGTGGACAAACTTCTCGGTCGTCCTACGACTGATCCATGTCGCCCGGTATATCGCAAACAATCATCCCTCCCCCCAATTCTTTCGCAGGCGTGCATCAATTTTCGTGGTTCGCTAAGGGAAAGAGAATGCTGGAGAAATGGGACGCGACGGTAATCAATAGTCAACGCGAATATAACGCGGGTCGTCCGTTCGCCTCGGTGTGTCTACACTTGTCCTCTTTCTGGCTCTCCGCGGATGAAAGCATCTGGCGAATAGCGGACACTCTACTTATTGTTGGAGGAAAGATGGACCAGCGGGGTACAGTGAAAGGTGGCTTGCCCGAACGGCCAAGGCTCGGAGTATCGAGTGTGTACCCATCGAGTCCTTTTACGTACGTACGTGCCCCAATGTGGATACCACCCTGCGTACTCGCCACGAGAAGGGTTTGCGCTTCACCGCTAAGAACGCCACTCCTTTTTTATTGTCGTGCATACGCGTTTCGAGACGTACTGCATTAACCCGTTAGGCTGTTTCGATGAAGAAGTTACGAATGACAGTGAACTGTCTGTGCGCCAACCTTTCCGAATTCAAATTCGATGATTAATTTCTGCGAACGGCGTGATACCGCGTTCAAACCGTGAGGGATTCATGGATAGAATAATCGTATGGCATAAAATATTGGTGCACACCTGTGACGAGTTAATTCGTCTTTCCTGGCGAACGGAGATAAGCATAGCGCGGAAATGATGGCAACAAACAGCATTATTTTATGGCTCCAGGCCTTCCCTATATGTGCTCGGCATATATCGTGCGCACAATTTGCATATTATCCCCATGCTATAGCGTTGAACCAGAGCAACAAGATATTTATATAAAGAACAGGGGAGCATTTCAGAGGCTCGATACGGACGCTGGAGACGTCACGTGTACACGGTAATCTAATTAAGCAGTGTATTGAACACGTGTAATACGAGGAGTATTTTATTTTCTACGATGTAACGATATTTCGACATGCTATAGTGGCACTCTTATAGCGGCAATTAATCATGAACGGGATTAAAATTTTTATACCAGTGGACAATATTGGCTAGCAACTGTTTCATTCGCGAATTCGCACGAACGTCGTTACAGTAAACGTGTAAAAGTACGACGATTGTCACGTTTGTCGTAATGAAAATCCGTAACGCAGGGGTAACGGCAATAAAACTTCAACGAAATACGTCACGATCACTTCCAGCTCGAATGCGGGAATCTATACGGGACGATAAATTTTTAGAATTATTAGCCCCTGCATTCGAACCGTTGTCCCCGTTCGGCACAGAAATCGTTGAATGTCTATTTACCGCGCGGAACACGGTAAAAATGCGTCTCGTTCGCCCGGCCAGTTGAAAATTCTGCCGCATCGTGTTTCCACGCGGCACAATTACCGTTACCGAAAAAATATTCCCCCGCCCGCCCGTGCACCCTCATATTTTGGACCTCTACTCGTTCCCCCCGCACAGCTACCGACTGTCGCGGAATAAAAGTCATCGAAATAAAAACGAACCGAACAACGCTGCAATTATTGAGGCATTCGCCCTGCGCACGGTTCAATGATCATTGAAATATTATTAAACATTACGCAACCGTTCGCCGCGCTTCTTCGCGAAGCTTACCCCGTTCGCTCCGGCAACGAAAAAGAAAACAGATAAATTAATCGAGCTAATTGCAACGTATATGCCGGAATTGCCAAGCAAATACTCCCGATACGACGCGTCGTTCCTACCGGCGCCGAACCGAAACAATCACCGCCAATACAAACACTCATTAACACCGTCCCTGGAACAATCTCCTTACCTTCCGTTTAATGCCGATTCACGCCACGCACACGCTGCCACGGTACACCATTAACCCAATCCGAGCAGCCGAAGCGAACTCTATCGAGAACTGCGGCAGATTCGCGACAGTATACCTCCTGAATATAGGCAACCGTTCGAGATTGGCAATTTGTTATGGGCCGTGGCTCCTATCCCCCGCCCGTTTTCTCTCGCAGCACAATCCTAGGGTGCTCGAGCCGCGCACGACCAGCGTATTTTCGCACCCCGATCGTTTCCACCGCCAGGGCCGGCCGCGTTTTCGCGTCGGATAATCGTGGAGCCAGCCAGCGCCGAACCGTATCCTATCGGCGAGAGGTGAATTTACAACGAGGCCGGAGCGTTACCGCGGGCAAACGGTAACGGAACAGCGGAGCTGGAAACTCTTCTTCCGTCGCCGTGCACGCGCGTGCGGCCGTGTCACGTCGTAAACAGCTCGGGCATAATCACGGGGAAACGGGAATTATTGCGGGGAATGTGCATCGGGGCCGGCTGCAACCTTACCAACAACCCCCCCCCGTCCATTCCTCTCTGGCAAACTTTTCGTATAACGCTCGGCGACTCGCGTCCCGCCCCGAAATTATGCGCTTATACCGGCGGGCGGATAAAGGGAAAGTTTCGCGGAGCGAACACGCGCGCTCGCACCGCGCGGAACAAGATTTGTCGGGACTTGGTACCGAACTAACGCGTTCCTCGGTGAACGGTGATTTTTTCTTTTTTGTTTTTTTTGCCGGAGGGAAACTCGTTAACGCGGCACTAGCTCTTTCGCGTACAAGGGTTTCACGTGGTGTGGCCCGACCGCGAAGTTTTCGGACCGCTGTTTCGCGTGTATCGTTGTCCCTGTGTGCGCCGGTCGGGCTGTGCACGATTGAGAATGCCCGATGTAATCGTTGTACGTTTAATGAAGGGAGAAACATTCGGAAGCGCATAGATGTTACACCGAATGTTTCTCGTGCGTCAGTGCCGGGGTCACTTATTTCTTTCGTGGAATACAATGGTTGAGGGCATATCAGAAACGAAGAGAGGGTATTATTGTCTCGGGGTAGCGTCAGGTTGATCTTGATTTCTGCGCGGAAGGAAAAAGAGTGCAAGTAGCGAGTCATTACGCAAAGGCATATCGCTCGTTAAAGTGCGGCGAAAATGTATCGACGATTGGTAATTTTAATAATGTCCACGCTTCGTTATTGGAAGGATGATTGTGTACAAGAACTCGGTTGAAAATATTGAAGCACGCTTCGACCAGAACAGAGTCGCAAAAGTTCGGCTCCTGAATGTATGCGAATATATGGAATTGTAGTTACAGGCTGGTAGATATTCTGGTAACGTTGGAACAAGATTCTAAGAATACTTATGAGAAGAACGTTACAGTATTGCATACGATAAATAAATAATAACAGATTACCTCGAAACTTGATGATCCATGCAGCATCGCGTTGAGAATTATTCAGAATCAATCTTCAGTTTGAATCGCTGAATAAATCACTGTAAATGGTTCGTAAATATAACGAAAAGCTCTCTGACATCCCCTGAAGCTGGAATTGTAGAATATTTGAGAAGCAGCCGTTATTGCGTCGCATCGTTTTCTATTTCGCTGTTTATCCATATAAAAAAGTCATCCTAATTCTCTTAAGTGGCATGCTGACTGTGACGAACCCTGCCTCTCGTGAATTTCATATCCGTCTACGGCTGGATGCTGTTAAAATTAGCTCGAGGATTCCCAAGGCAATCCAGTTAGCGATGGTATTCGAGAGGATAAGCATGCTTATTCCCGTTCGCTCGAGAGTTGTAAATTCCGAGTTATGAATACCTAGAAGGAATACCTGAGGAGTGTAACCGATACAGACTACAGACGACCGACGCGGATCCAACGATCGACGCATTCGTGTGTATTACGTACAGGGTGTCCCGGGAGAAATGGGATATAATTCTCTAACGCGAATATGTGAACCGTTATTCCGCGATGAAAATTCGATGCGTTGCACATTTCTTTAGATCGTTCGCGCGGATTGAAGAAATTCTGTTCAATAGGCGATAGTAAGTGGTAGTGAGCCATAGTTTCTGCATACAAAAATCATTTCTGTGCATATTTTAAAACTGTAATCTGCAGCAGATATGAATCAAGGAGGAGGATAATTCATTTGAAAAGTTGATTAACTATAGTATTCTATTTTCATTTTTAGAAATATTTCCATTTGCACGAAAATTTAATATCTTCCTGATAAACACGACACGAAGGCAATATTAGCACCTGTAATTGATGAAACAATCGTCAGTTGTACGATCAGTCCTTACTGTAATACAAGCTATTCAATAAAATGTTGTAAATCTTATTGTTAAGTAGCGTTATTTTGAAAGCTCGATGCGTTCGAAATCTTTACTTCATTTTTATCACGAATCTAACAAATTACTAATTTTCCAACGCTTCTATTTGAGAATGTCCTTTATATAAAATCGCTAACCAATGTACGGATGACGGTGAAAAATTTATGTTACGTCCCGTTGAAAGAGACTGCTGGGTTTCAGAGAACGGCGTGGAGAAGTTGTCACGATTGTTGAATATTTCCCGTGTACTTTTCATCTGATCAGACGACGCGAAAGTTATGTATTAGTTATCATACTCTCAGACATTCACCCTCTCTCAAACACTTGGAGCGCGTGCAACCCTCCGCACGGCGCGGAGTCTCAGGTAAACATTTGCATTCCCAACCTACGTGGCGATTTCTCCCACGTAATGCAACCGATCAATTGATTCAATCCAAATCTTTGACCGCATCGTGCATATTGATGTTCCAGAAATCTGCCAAATCCCCTTCACGATCATTTCTCGCCGTAATATATTGACCCGATGCAACTGGTTCCCGTTCGTTTATTGATGGAATTATATGAGACTTTAACAAATCGTTTCTATTCCTTGCTTGGAAATAGAATTGAGGCACGTGTCGTACCGATTAGATAATGAATGATAAATATTTAAATCTGTGCTATTCTAATATTTGTAATCGTCGTTCGTTCAACTTATTCACGGAAATAATTCGAGAATGGTATCGTTTTTTTTACTTTAACAGCTTTATTTTCTCACGGCCAACGTGGTCAGTGAAAAAAGGCCGTATCATAAACAGAATTCCAATTCAATATTCCACGGGTTTACCTTTCATTGAAACCCCTTTCGTTCCGAGCGCAACGTCAAAAAAATTATATCCGTCACTTTTTTCGCCGTCAGCCCACCGCGAAAAAACATTTTTCCGCGAGCTGACACTTGGATCCAGGTTAAGGTAGCGACGCGTTGATTTTATTTCGCACCGTTCGCGTATCACAATGGTAAATAAGAACTGTCCGCGCGAAACGTTATCCGTAGAGTCGATAACGGCGTGCATCGACAACTTCGACACTATCGCCAACTATGTGTGTGTGTGTGTCTGTACGCGTACAAATGCACTTACCGTTAGTCGTCACTTATTGCACTAATGAAAACGTTTTAACGCGAAACAGAGATGAATAATTCCAATTTTTCGTCTTTCAACGTCGTTCAATTATCGAGCTCTCGCAAATACATCGCAGCGAACACCCCGTGCGCTGTAACACCAGTTCCAGTTCACCCTTCGCGCACGCGGCGCAAGCTGAAACAGGATTCTCCGTTGCGTAGATATCAAATACCGTGGTCACCAGGGAATCCAGAATTAATAGAGCAAGAGGGGGGGAAAAACCTTCGGGAGGCCTGGATATCGAAAGGAAATTAAAACCGTGGTCAGCGGACTTCCAACCCCCCCGACCACTCCACAAACCCCCGTTCCGTAGTAACCGCTCTCTGGCGCACAGAAGTCGCCCAATCGTCCGGATTTCTGGCTTCTTTTTTTCGATAAATTGTCGGGATGCTCGGGCGAAATCAGTTTATTCGAGTGTAACGTCACGCGAGACGCTTTCCTCATTTTTTCGCTCCGCGCGGAACGTTCGCATCGGGTCTCGTCGTTTCTGCCCGACGCGTCCAACCCTTTGCTCGCCGCCTCCGACCGCCCGGTGAAATTTCATATTTCGGACTTTCATAAGGATTAATCATCGGGGCTTGCAGCGTGACGCCGCGGTTTCGAAGAACGCTGACCGTGAGTTTCATTAAATGCTGGACGCGCGCTGAGATCGGTATTTCTTCTGATCTTGTTATTCCACGAGACGTCGAATCGAGATTCTTCTGCGCCGATACAGGCGCGCTACTCGGATAAAATGATCCCATATTATTCAGATACACGTACAGATAATATCGTCCCGTCGTCCGATGCGAATTCTTCTCGAACGGTGTTTCTGGAAGGTGTAGGCCGGCTGGGATTATGGGATAAAAAGGGAAACAGGAAAATGGTTCGAAAAACCGACGGTGGTTAGTAATGCGTGGGACAGAAGGGTCGAAATTATTTCAGGGATGAACGCCGGATTAAGAGGGTCAGAAATTCGAGCTGAATCGAATTAAAAATAAAAATAATAATATAAAGAAATGTTTGCAAGTATAGAAAATATGGAAATTATTTTAACCTGTTGCAACATCGCTTTCGTCCACGCATATGTACATAGGCATTTCTACGTTCTATCTACGAAGCGAGAAAAGTATAAAATAATATTGGCAACGAGGGTAAAACGCAAGGGAGTAATTTCTTTTTTAGTATCGCGTACGTACATGTGCATCCAAAGCTTCTGACGATAGTTCATCCGTGTGAACTAACAATTTGCTACGACTCGATTATCGGGAGCCTCGAACGTTGAACTCGATAACAAGAACGGAAAGTTTCAGACAGCGGAACGGATCGAAGATAGAACGAATTAGGCATCGCTACTTAGCGTTGCTGAGCTGTTGACAAATATGAGCGACAGCGTGGAGTAAAGTAAATGTTTGCAATGTATTACGGCCCGTGTACCGCTTCCATTTCCTCAGTTATATAGACGCGGCTGTGCACCCGTTTTGATACGACTGGTTCATGCAGTACGACTGCTGGCATAAAATGAAGGCAGCTCCGTTTATTCATTTTTTTCGGGGGTGATTTTGTTTTTTCGAGACAACGCGAACGAACGGCACAAAGTTTTCATTGTTCTGGGGAAACGGCGTGGAAACGATGCCGCACACGAAACCAAAATCGCCGACATGGTTGAGGTATCAAAATTGGCTTGAATGTTATTGTTCAATGAAGAATCGTCGAACTAATTTAATTACGCTATAGTAAAAATATTTCTGCTCAGCTGAGGAGGAAACGTGTACTCTTTTTTTTACAAATAATTTACTGATGCCATTTTCACGTATCATCGGCGTTCGAGAATTTTTCACGGGGAAAGTGTGTTTTGTATGTTTTTGTATACTCTGACATTACCTGTGATTCGATGAAATTTGCATTCGTTCCGTGTAGTGGCAGATATCACGTGACGAAATATCATTTCGATGTAACGTTTTACATCGTTTCAGGGTCCTCACTCCTTGTGCCCGAATATCAACTGGAAAGATAGAACATCTCTCATATATTTCCTAATCGTTCAACCCAGTGCCAAGTTCAATTACCATTCAAATAGGAGAATCTCAGATGAATGATATTCTTTTGCAATTACTTAAGTGCTCCAAGATACGACGACCGCGTTAAACGTTAAACGTAAAAATCGATATAACAAGAAAACCTTGAAAATCCTCGTCGTGGAAACGCATGATGGCGTTCGAACATCCAAACGGCACGCGAAGGATGAATCGGATACGGGAATGTTTCGCGTTTCAACATAAAATTATCCCAACCTTCCTCCACCTCCGCGATCGTCCTTAATTATTCTCTTAGTCTTAATTACCAACTAGCGACCGTCCAAGTTACACCACCAGCGATAGTTCTCGCGGATAACGTTTACCCTCTTACAAACGAAGAATCGCAGCGCCTCAAAAGGCAAACGTTTCCTACGCTCCCCCGTCGAACAGTCCCTGCCATCCGTCTCTTTTTCTCACCCGTTCCCCATCTTAAACCGACGCGGTTCGGCATTAGAACACGGGCAAACAATTTCCAAAGCTGTCGACCAAATAATTCCGCGCATCGTATTTACGTTGTCATCGTTTCGATGCCGGGGAACGGCGTGGCAATCGAGCCGCAGCGGTCGGACGTCATTGTTTGCCCATTCCCTAAGGCTAACCACCGTCACCCGCAATATTACAGAATTACTACATGGCCCGACCGTTCGTCCCTCGTTCTGTCCAATATCGTGTACATTACGTACGTACATTGGCGAGCCTCGCCGCCTCCAATATTAGTTCCGACGCAGCCGCGGAAATTGCATTGATAATGCTAATTAAATTGCGTCGTTTGTCCACACCGTGGCGTGTAAAGGCCACGCGACGCGTTTTCGTGGATCCGCCCGTTGGGCCCTCGCGAAGCGTCCCGGCGAACGCGCGTCTGAAGGTGTCTCGGATGCGGGCTTTTAGCTTATGGAATTCTTAAGTCGCCGGGGCGGAAAGAGAGGAACGACACCGACAGTGGCTGGCAACCGTGGTGAAATATCGCGGTGGAAAATTTCACTCGTCGCATGATAAAACAATGCCGTGGAGGGTTTCGTTGGGATAGCGTTAATGACTGTCGCTCGTATAATTTTCCTGCTTTTTCTCGTTTCTTGTTGGGACTGTTCGAAGGATTTATTAATATCGGCGGTGGCATATATTTTCGGGATGGGTCGTATCAGAAATTCGCCATGCAGCGTTTCACGGTTATTGTTATCGTATATTTTTCTGTTTGCTTAATAAGGATATATTGTTCATTCACGTCGATATAATTAACGCGCGAGAATACGTGTCTTGTGTCGGGGTGGGGGGAAATTTGGTGTGAAGTTTCGAGGGGGAAGTTTGAAGTCCAGAAGTTTTCAAGTGACTGTGAGAGAGTAATTAGGGCTGTTTGTGACAGGAAACTGAAGATTAGTGACGAACTAGCGAAGTGTTTATATAGTTTACAGCGGTAGACTGGTTCCGTGTAATCCGAGATTATAAATTCCTTGGGTTTGATTTATCCTTGTGCACTATACTATGATTACTATGTATACTATGATTATTTATTGTTCGTAATAGAAGCAATACCGCGTTTAATTCATAAAGTAGAGAAGTAGCGAGAAAGGGGGATAGAGAATCGATTATATCCAAAGATCCAAGGATTGCATGATCGTTCGCTCTAACGTCCAACCACGGCGATCGTTATTTATCGCTGTCGTTCGACCGTTGGCCGACGACATTACCAACGATACAGAGACAAGGAGAGCCACGAGAAGCAAAGAAAGAGTCGCGCGAGTAGCAGCAGAAGAGAAAGAAGAAGGGTACGACAAACGAAAGCGGGCTTCGAAGCAGCACGGATACATATTCCGGTTCCATCGACGAGCACGAAAACAAAGATACACATCCTCCCGGTGATATTCAATAAATCCAGCGACGGAAAAACATGGGGACACGGCTAGGATATTGCCGGGGCTGACCTTATTTCGAGGGAATTTCAAGCGGTAATTGTTCATCGTCCGTTCTGCGCTTTGTGGCTGCCTGTTGGATAACGATTCTAGAGAAACGAAGGCAGCACAAGGGACTATTCATCCTGCAACACTAGTTGTCCCTGTTTTCCACTTTCCATGTTTCCGTTCGCCGGGTACGTGTTCTCCTTTCGAGACGAGCGGCAATCGCAGAACGACGAATCGGCCCTTAGGAAGGCAAAATTTTGCGAGCGGAATGATATAATTATTTTTATTGACAATTTTAGTGCGGTAAAAAATTTCGTGTATTGTAGGTGCAAGGGACAAGATTGGAAACAAATTTTAAGTGAGAATAAAAATAGGTGTAACTGCGTCAGGGTCAGCGGTGCAATGTTTTTTGTAATTCTTTTATGTTGCACTTATTTTATATTGGAGAAAGAAATACCGTATTGATTAGTAACATTTTATACAGCACTGCGTAGGGTGGTGAAAAAAGTAGCAATTATATTTACTATTTAACTTAGGAAGGATGTATTAGTTTATATATGTTCTATTTATTACGGAAGTAATAATAAATTTCCAAGTCGCACGATTTATTAATAAATAATTATTGATCTATTCGATTGTTATATTTGTAATGTAACAATTGGAAAGAAGTAGCAGAAAGGAAGGAAGGAAAAGCTGAAAGGTATACAGGGGCTAAACACAAATTGAGTGTTGAGAAAATTATACAGGGTAAGCGTGTGTTAATATAAAATCAGAAAATATATTTATAATAAATTTCTGTCGAAATCAATTAGTTAGCAAAATAGTTTGCACTTGTATTTTCATTCACTTTATAGCAATATTTACCTATCATAGTGATATTTGTAATTGCAATGCGTTCCTAACAATATAGCATGTCGCCCTCCTCAAAACTTCCTTATGAAATTTTCGCTCCGGTCTACCATAACACGCATTTCGCATATCCAAGCAGCACGTTTTATTGTTTTTTCATATCGGCTTCGCCCCAACTTCGTTCATTCTTGCCAGCAGTTTAGGAAGTGAGTTTGAAATTCCTAAATGGGTCTCCTGGAATCTGGACATTTTTCTACTTAACTAAAACTTACGTGCAGCGAAATTTCGTGTCGTTCAATAACCTACAACGTTCTTAAGAAACATTCCACCGGTGTATTCTTTGTTTTACATCGGCCAGAATGAATCTCGGAAACTTCTCGTAACATCAACAGGTTAAATAATGGAGGGTAATAAGTTTGAAAAATCGCAAGAAAGTAAATTATGCTATTTCCGTCTGATAACAGTACTTTAATAAAATAACAAACACCTGGCAATATCTCACTGAAATATTCGTCGCAGACCGTAATGAAACTACAACGCTGTTTCGCTTCTAAGTATTAACAAGTTTGAAATCAAAGTACAGTGGTACCTCGGTACACGTTCGCTTTGGAGTGAGCCCAACTCGGTATACGTCCTGTTTGGACGCGAAAAATTTTGTTCGGTACAGGCACCTTGTTCGAAATACGCCTCGCGTGCGTCAAAGTAAACGTCAAACCTAATGATGCTCAGCAATGATGAGCATGCCAGGTTGAAGCAGTAAAAAGATACAGGGAAGAGAAAATTAAAGTTTTCATTTATGTCGAGCAATTGCTTTTTTATTTCTGCGTTTTAGTTTTCAAGCAGTGTTTAAATTATTTTATACACCCCCATCAATGTATCGCGTGCCAATGACGATAGGATTTCTATTCGTGGTAACGGATTAATCATTTTCGTTTCGTGTAAGTCCTGTTTGGCATAAGTCCAAGGATCTGGAACGCATTAACGACGCATACCGAGGTTCCACTGTATACGCTGTAATCACAATCTCCCCTGTAAAATATACATAGGTTTTCCCAACCCCGCTTCATCCGACACTCCGTTTACACTGACTCGCCCAAAGCAAACCGCCTTAACGCAATTATTAGTACGACGATAAATTATGTAAAAAAAAGACCTGTTAATCATCGTAATTCTCGAATCAAAGAGAGAACACCGCTAACGTGCATCGTTGCAACCCGATCCATAAATTACCCTTAAATACAAAACGATTTTGAACAGTCCGGCCACCGGAGAGCCACTTAACACCGTCCAGTTCACCATTACCCGGCAATTAGCCAGAATTTGTACGGTCTCAATGAAACGAAATATCGTCGTCGAAATTTCATGCACCCGCCCTTGCCGCGGTTATTGTTAATTAACGCCGGGGTTATGGTTTCCGCGTTATTACAAGGATTCTGGGCTAACTATTATTAGACGCCGCGGACGCGAATACGTACGTGAGGTAAGTGTCAATAATCAACACCGCGAAATTGTTCTGTTTCCAATCGCGCCGCTCATTGTAATCGAAAGTAGGCCAGGACAGTCGCAATGGAACACACCACGGTCACATTGCAACGGATCAATTATTCGCCACTTAAGCGGAATTGCGTGGGCGTCGTGCCTACAATGCGGCATTTAGGCTGGGACGAGCATTACTGGAGCGGTATGCTTGGGGAATCTACGATGAACGGGTGAAACGTACGATTTCGTAAATGGATCACGGCGGATGATCGTTCCGTATCTATGGTGACGTTTTGTAATTGGCAACGCGATCGAGCCCCGTTTGCTTACCTGCGCGTGCATGCGTCACACGTCTCTATCGTATTATTGTACGTGGATAATTACACGCGTCGGGGTTGTTCTTATCCTCGTACGCAAGGGTTTGCATGGTTTCACGTTGCAGAGCTAGACTTTACTTTGCTGCTCATTTTCTTTTTTCATTATTACTGCACCACTTTGTTGCATCGGGACATTAATAGTTGTGTTCGATTGTAATGTGATATTGATAATTAATCGAATCGTTACTTGTAAAAGATGAACTTATGGTTAGACAGTTCGAACGTAAAGTAAATAGATATTTATACGCCAGATATGGAATTCGAATATTTATTTAACTATCCATGATTTTCAGCCAACAGTTATTTAGCGTTCGTTCGAAAATCTTGAAGGTTTTCGAAAGGCAAGACATTCAACGAAATATTTATAACACGAATCTCTTTGCGCTGTGATCGTTCGATTTCCCAGCGCGGAAATTCATTTCCCCAAGATTTACCAAATAATATTTCCATTGAAGTCTCCGATCTATGCCCGTCTGTCTGCGAATCCCCGTGCACGCACAGATTTAGAGGGACGAGGAGAACGATGGAGTGAGAAAGAGTGATTCGACTCAAGTCAGACTGGAAATGCGATTAATCTGCTTCATCGGTCGACCTTATTGAAATCAATTTCGCCGAGGTTCCACGGAGGAAAGAACCGTCAGACAGAAACACTTTCCCCGATCCACGATCCGTCCGGCTAATTTCACGCTGAATAATAAGTAATCGAATCGTTTTAATCTAATTGCAACGATATAATAAAACAGGGGGCGAGGGATTGTAAAGCGGTTGCGACCGATTTATCGGATGAAACTCGAACCGGTGGATAATGCGTTTCGTTGGTCGCGTAATTCCGTTCACCTACACCTATATCCCTTTCGCCCGTTCCCTTTCCCCGTCTCTGTTTCGCCCAGAACCATTTCATTTAACGTTGCGCGACATATTAAAAGTGTAAGCTCTCCGCACGCGGATGTTATACATTTATATCGGGCTCGGGGTATTGTTTCGACGCAACGATTGTTCGGCGTATCAAACGTGTATCGATTATTTGTTCGCTGCTACCCGGGCACCGCTTTGTTCAACAAAAGTGTTTGTGTCGAATGCGCGGCAATCGAAGCTAACGCGGAACAAAATTTTCCAGACGACGGTAGACGGGGGTCGATTTTTGTCCGCTTCGTCCCCTGAAATAATTCCGAAGTTAAAGTGGGGATACTCGTGTTATTTAACTCGCGGGTTCGTTTGTTCGTTATAAAGAATTATTTAACCCATTGCGTGTTATTTTGTAATGTACGCATACGAGTGAGACATACGTTTCGCTGTATATCTCGTTTTACCTCTTTCATGGACATTTACACAGACACAAATATTGTCCTGATAAAATTGCAAGAATTCAATCGCAGTTCATTAATCGAATCAAAATCGGTTGACTAACAATTCTCTTCATTCTTTGTTCCATTTATTTCATTACAGCCCCTTGATTCTCTAAATCCACTATTTATTACAATATCTTCCTCCCCGGCATAAAATGAATAAATCAATTAAGTTCCGCCACCCTAAACAAACGTGCTACTAATAATTACATTACCCCTAATTGTAACTCACAATTACTGTAACACACTAATCCCATAAAAAAAGTTACCACCACTTCTCAATTGCAATCACAGGTAGACGCTAAGGTCGACGTGCCACGTGTCCCACAAAAACTGCCACTCGCACCGTTCGCAAGCGTCCAAAATAACTTTCCCCCTTCCTTCTACACCCCTTCAACATATCGTCTCGCTAGAGGGTATCTCGAAAGACTCGCGCAACGAGGCAACACGGCTGAACTCGCGCGGAGCCGGTCGCCCGGCATTCGGATGGCGCTCAAAGAATCCCGTAACTGTCGTCTCCACCCTTGTCCCTTTCGCACGCCGCTTCCGCGTCCATTATCGTTCCCCAAACCTAACCCGATCCCCCAGGCCCCGCGACGATACCCGTCGGAGTAAGATATTTCCAAGGTAAAGATTATTATCCGGACTCTCATTACGCGGCCGGTCCGACGATAAAGATTACGGAAGTATCCGCGCGATAAAGTAGCACAATTTGCCAAGGCTCTCCCCTCTGGGGCGGGGAGGGTGGCGGCTCGCCTCCGACCCCGCAGCTGCATCATTGTTGCGCGGCAGTCAGGGTTAAAGGAGGTGGAAGCAAGGACGGCGGGAAACGTTGCAGAATAAGAAGGAGGCGGCAGAGAAAGGGGAGGACGGAAACGGTGGAACAGCAGATAGCCGGCTTGATTATCCGGACTCAACCAATCTTCATCATGCAGCTGTTTTTCCCATTCTACGAGCGACTCGCCGGGGCGTTATCTCCCTCCTTCGACCTGGAAGAAATTCGCCTGCAAACCGTGCACCGAGATCGCCCCGTTCCCTTCCTCTTCTTCTTCTTCTTCTTCTTCTTTCTATTTTTTTCTTCCCCCCGCCCGTTCTCCTTCCATGGAATTAACTGACCTTAACAGTCGACGTTCATAAACACCGGGATGAACGCGGGGTTAGAACGAGGCTGAACGCCAGGACGGCGAGGTTCGAATAGAAAAGTGCACGGGTGGCGGCAGTCTCGGGGCCGGTTGGTCGCAGCGACGGCGACGGCGACGGCGACGGCGGTTCGAGGAGGGAAAAATCGAGACCAGCGGCACGACCATCCACTCCACCGAGCTATTTTATCTTAACTGTCGCAGCTTCTCTCGACTCAGCCGGTCGACCTGACCCGACCCGGGGGCCCCGGCCGCCGCCTCCGTCGCCGTGGATAAGAAGGTAGTTAGTATCGAGGAGACATTAGTGGCAGCAACTGGGGCGGCTAAGCTGCTCCGCGATTCTATGTGAATCCTCCGTCCCCGTCCCGCGAACCTGGTCGACCGTTTCGTGCCCCCGGTCCGTGACTGTTGCTCGATCCCCGGCACCGTGGCTGGGGCTAACGTCCTCCGTATTCGAGAACAGGAAGTATACGTACTTACTGGAGAATTATCCGGTGTCGCGGGCAGGCTTTTACCCGTCGAGTGCCATTTGTTTTATGGCTCACGATGCTGGACTCTATTGTCCGTCGACTTTGACGATCCTCTCGATTCGGAGGAACTGATTCGGTCTACCCTTCTGCTCCTTGAACTGGCGGTTAATCGAACTATTGTAGCAGAATAATTATGATGACAATGGAACGTTGTAGTACTTGTTGGATACGCAAGACGTAGATCGACGTGCAGCATCCTGGATTCATTCCTGGATCCCTCTGAGTTCTAATGAACGGAACGTTCCAAGTCCTCAGGATGGAAAAGATTCTCGCGTTCCCAGCTGCTGCCCATTGGATCACGCAAATCCCTGTCCCGGTTACGGGCTGTCGAACTTGACTTCGCCGTTCTGACAACGCGGGGGAACGTGTTTCCGGTCAGATAACCTTCGCCAGGGAATCGTAACACGATCTGCTTGACATGCAGGAACGCGATGTACACCATGCTCGGAAGCTTGTCGTGGACGGATACCTGAAGATCTGGAGCGACCGGGGCTGGCCGTGTCGTTCACGGGCCGCACGGGGGTGGTTGCAGGGTGGCTCGAGTCTTTTGTCGGCGTTTCGGGGCAAGATCGATACGGTGGCAAGTGAGAAAATAGAGATAGAAGGCTGTGGGTCGAGCAGTTCGAGGAATTTCAGCTGGATGGATAGATTGGTTCCGTTCGCTGAGCTGCTGAAGAGAATAAAGTGCCTGATGAAGTAATATTGGGTCGATAGGCGGAGGGTTAATATGTAAGCCTCTTTGAGAAGGATCCGATATGGTCGTGCGATTTTTTTCAATAAGTCGCGAGATAATATAAATTGTAGATAATTGTTTCTGGATCGGATACGTGAGATCGCTATCGATATAATCGGGAACGTTCTTCAAATGTAATTTCCGTCGGTTATAGATAAGCTTAATTTGAATTTCTTTACGGATTAGAGGAGGGGCGAGTGAAAATAGGAGAGAGA
The DNA here is from genome assembly GCA_948146005.1 of Nomada fucata. NCBI lineage: Eukaryota > Metazoa > Arthropoda > Insecta > Hymenoptera > Apidae > Nomada > Nomada fucata. The sequence continues at coordinate 5,049,393 of OX411275.1, read as the reverse complement.
AAATGGCACGTTCGGGATTGGAATGGAAATCGTGTCGAACACATTATACAATTACGAAATATTCTCCTTGCACGAAAAGGTGAGAAAACAATATTTTGGCGTAGCAAACGAGCAATTCCTTGCGCGCCACTGTGCAAAAACTGCAATCCGATATTGTTAAAATCACGTTAATAAAATTTCCAATCCACTCTCTTACTTTCCACGTGTTCCAATCCGTGCGTCAAACGAATATACGAAATAAAATCCTGCGGAAAGCGCGTGCTGCAATTAAACTCGACCATAAACAGCACCGCACAGTGAAAGCCATTGCCGTGCTCATTTGCATACGTTCCACCGGAACGCAAAAGTCACAACAAGTACCGCGTGTCAAGTTGCAAGCGGAAAAGCTCCTTCGTCGACCGGGGATCAAATGCATTCTCGCGATCCCCTCCCCATCCACGCCGATGTTAACGAAACATCGGTCACACTAACGACTGCATTCTGTCTCGATAGGCCCCAGTGTGTCCGACGCCGTTTCCCCTGTCGCGATGCTGCGAAACGGTTAGAGAAAATATTTTTATGCCCGACGCGACCCGACCATAGGGGGACGGAAGGAACGCCGGGGGAACCGTTGAACGGCTGGGAATTCTGTCACGTTCTTGTATCGGGTTAGAATTTGATGAAACGTTCGGGGGACGAGCGTTCGTGCCGTGTCCCGATGCACTTTGACGGGCGTTCGTTCTTTCGTCGTCGCCCGAAATAACCAGAAAATCCAGCGTCGAACGGCAGTCGGATGCGGGCCGCAGCCTCGTTCGTCGAACGGGGGAAAATATTAAACTTCGCCTTCGACTCGATCGACGATTGTTATCCCGTTCGGGAGTGGCCGCTGATGTGACACCGTTGGGACGAGAGGATTCGAAAGGAAACGGCAGAATTGTTTGAACGGCGCGGCGTCGCGACGTTCTATCGGACGCGGCCGGGGAGGGCAATCGAATTGTTTTGACGGGTAGCGACTTAGTTGGTTCGGATGTTGACTGATGCAGGGGAAGAGTATGAAATATTGCGACGTTTCGCAGGTGGTTGTTCGAAAAACTGGCGTTTCGAGATATTGGGCACGGGAAATGTGCGGGACGGGATTGTCGCACGGAAACTTCGACTGCCGCGAATTTTTAGGTCCGCGTGAGGAGTGCCTGAAAGGAAATTTTGAGACGAACATTGTTTCAGTCATAGCTTGTTCGTCTTTTGAGCGTATTCTATTCGCGCTTCAACATATAGAGAACTGTACGAGAGCTATAACAGGACATTGTGTTTTTTTTTACGATATATCTTAAACGCACACAGGTATGTATATGTATTGTGTTTGGTAGAAGATAATTAAAATACAAATTTTTCTTATTCGAATTTGAATTTTATTTCACGACATTCGCGTATCGCGTTCCTTATTGTTAGTAGAAAGGGCGACTTGTGGGCATACTAAACAACTTGCCATTATATACCGCCTGCAATCACAATATCCACATGTTCGTTTTAAACTGTGCAATAAAAATCAATTGCGGCTTTTTTTCTCGTGACTCATTCTAATTATACGGTATGCGTTACCGTGCAATACGTACGATTGTCAGAAGTGCATTCACATGCGGCGCTAAATTGTTCGTGATGGTCGTGAAACGTTGATACTTGGAACACGGTAGAATTACATGAATTGCCATGAAAAATGTAGAACGCACGCGATACCCGCGGGACCATAAACCGTTCCATAATATTCATCATTGCTTGTACATTATTGTTCTTATTGGAACAGCTAAAAGAATCGAGAAAAAACGATGTGTAATAGAACCGTCTCACCAGTGAAGTTAACGACGCTTGAGGCATTCTTGTTTCTTCCGAGACACCCTCTACATTTCATTGCCGATTCTTAAAATAGTAAAATCGTGGGGATTTGAAATCACGCGAAACGCTATTTTTATACAACAAACATCAAATGTCACGTATTCCCGCAGTAACAGGTTTCGTTGCATAAAGCGAAATAAAATCTAGTAGTATAAGACGGTATCGTGTCGGGCAGTAGTAGAACAAGCGTTTTACGCAACAAAGAAATAAACGAGCCTGCTAGACGTTTCCTTTCTTTTTACTACCGTACTATACCCTTAATGTTATTTCCCGGTATTACAAACATTCTGGAAGAATATTACGTAATAAAATCAGAATTAAAATAACACGAGCCAGATATAAAAAATTGTTCGCGTCTCACTTCAGATCGACACATTGCTGTTCACGTGCAACCTAACCACTGTTTATTTGCTCGCAATAAAGTATTTCACTATTTTCTTCTCTCTATTCTTGAGTTCCTACATGAATTATTCGTGCAGAAATAAGGAAACCGGGAACCTTATATTGTAGTTCTACTGTGATTTAATTTCAACAATAAATACCTCAAACTATTTATATTTCACTTCGCCCACCGTCTGTCCACATTTTCCTTTGCGACCGTAGTCTAAATTTAAAGATATGCATATCGAGCGCAATATATTTGCAAGATTAAACTAACGTACGCCAAACACCAAGGGGGCCTGTTTCATTTTTAAAAAATGCACGTGTACGTGCGTGTGAGGGATGGCTGACGGTATGCATTTCTGAAAAGGTTGGAAGTGAACCGTGAAACGTGGAGAGCTTCAGAAAATTGACCCACGAGGCCAGGGCCATGGAAATGCGGAGCCTGAGCAACATTGCAGACTCGCACTTGCATCAACGTTCTATTTTAAAAACAGCTGTTAACATATTTAAACCGTTGCAAATACTTTCGCCATGAATATTCCATTCCGCCTGAAAATAACCCTTTTGTACCTTTTGTTTCAGGTGAGTCAGACGACCGCATTCATCTTTACGTTTGCCAACGTTACTGGCGACCCCGGTGAGTTAGCAAACACAAAAACACCATGGCAACGAATTTCACACTCTTTTTATGGAAAATTATAATACACAAGTCGCACCTTTTGACGCGGTGTAAATCTTTCGGTTAGTCAATAGCCGCAAAAGTCGCGGTCGAGAGTTCGTTGAAAATTTTTCGACTTTCAGAGACGTACGTATAGCGCACACGTGTATTACTTGCTCTATTCGGTGTTTGCCTTTTCGTTTTGAGAAGAGTCCATACTATATCTGGCAAATATGATTTTGTTCCAATAAAGTAACACGAAAGTGTTACAATATAGTATTTTCGGGGGACAATATAATATTTTATCTTTCGAACATTACTCACATTCTACATGCACACAACACTATTTTGTACTAATATTTGTTATCATTTACCTTCCCTTCCCCACATTTTAAATATATTCAAGATTATTTCTGTATCCGGAAAACTGCGGTATTTTTATTCCGACTGATATTACCACTTCCTGGCGAACATTTTGTAACAACGCATTGAGAATAATCATAGGCCAAAGTTTAACTGTTTTTCAACTACCACATAATCTAATTGCAATGCACTATTCTCCCCTTTACTTTTAACCAAATAAATCACCAATGTTTCGTTGCGATTAATATGCTAACAACCGATCTATCACGTTTTCCGGATGCGTGGCAAAGCACCATTCAGGCGCCCCTATTTTTCATAACTTTTTACGAGATCGCCACGCATTTCGACAGTCGTTGCGTTTATGCGAGTAACACCTTCGGAAAATTGCGATTCCTTGATAGAATCAACCGGTTTCTACGGCTCTTTCCCGAGCCGGACGACGTGGTATCCAAGAATAGAAGCACATCGTGCTTTTCTCCGATCTGTCGTTCAGATACGGGAATGCGTAAACCATCCGTTAACACGCTATCGCGAGTTCGCCGTGGCTGATACGACAAGGGCTAGAGGTGAGCGCTATTTTAAAAGAAGGTGCATACGGTTTTAAGGTCGGTATAAACGTATCGGCGATCGCTGTTATTAAATACGAACTATTAATAGACTTGTCACGAGTGGGTGTTAAAAGACTCGATTATTCAGCAAGTTTGTAGCGAAATACCTGGAACATCGAAATGTGACATGGTCGTCGAAGAATTAACGTTCAATTGAACACTCGCACGGTTTATTTCAATGACATTTTAATCATATTAGTTAATTAATTCCGGAGAAGATATAAAAATTCTTCAGTATTCTTGCTAGTGATAATATATTTAGAAGCAAGTGCATATCGCTTTGTTGTTTTCGTTCTATTTTAGTAGATCTTCGATTTATGTTTATTCATTAATTTCGTCGCACTTCTCTCTCTCTCTCTCCTTTAGTTCGTTTTTCTGTTCTTCTTTTTTTGGTAACATAATTGAAGCTGCAAGCTCTCGTTAGTGCATTATCCGGGTGTGTATACAACCGTGTCTCGACTGTCGTAACTGAGGCGGAACAAAGAAGCCGTGAAGAAGATGCAGTGAAGTGTCTAACGATAGAGTGGAGTTTACTGCTCAATATCCTCGACCTACTAAAATTCGACGCCTTTGCTTCAAATATAGAAGTTCCATATTAATTGTACCCTTTATATATTTCCAATATTTCTTCTTCTTCCCGAATTTTTTCTTAAATCTGGTTATCAGGTTCGAAAGTAAAATAGAAATGAAACGGAATTTTTTACGATGTCTAATGGAGAAACCAACTGCAGCCCGGTTACTTAAACGTTTGCGATTCCAATAAATGTATTGCAATAAATAACAATATAAGCTATAGATAATACGGATTCGACGAATGTTTCCATTTTATTTGTTAATTGTTTATTCTTACCCTTATATTCTTAAATAATTTCAAAGCACAAAGCAATTCAATTGATTCCATCTTTTATTTCATTCCCATGCACATACTGCAGTTAGTAAAAAATATATACCTACGTACGTCCACTAATTCGGAGTAATAAATCCACTAACACTTAATCATTTTCTTATTCCGTCAACGACCTTGCTTTTCGTACAATCTGCACGCAAAACTTTCACCGCCCTGCAGCCGATACATTCGCATCCCAATTTTACGTCGAACGATTCACGTGCCCTACGCATTTTAAATTGTTCTCCATCCATCAACAGAATCCTCTGTCGCCTATTATTTCCTCCCAATCCAGGTTCCAGCCAATCGTTTTACTTTGTCGTGGAATTTTTGCTACCGTGTCCATCGGTGTTGCCGCGACAAGGAGGGCCTATACAAAGCTAGCCATATGATTTACAACGACAAGGCGATCGAAACCGTTTCGGGCAAGCCATTTCGCGAAATTCTCTATAACGGAACCAGACGACCACAGCTATGCCCCGCCGGTGATTGATCTCTCCGTGTGTCTATGCGTGTGCACGCCGGCCAGGGCACGAGGGTATCTACGGTAATTAATCGAAGGTGAAAACGTGCTCCCGGTAATAGCGTAGAGATTGGCGTATTCGAGAAGCCGCCCCGCTTCTCGGAAATTCATATTCGTAATTAATTCCCGGTCGCGCGATCGATTTTAACGGACCCCGTTCCTGCAGTGCTTCATTGTTCTTATCCGTTTTAAGATCTTCGCGGGATGGTTTACGATCTATAAAGGAACGATACTTAGAAAGTGTTCGTATAAAATTTAGCGCCGATGAAAATGGTAACGAGGGCGGTGATTGTATCGCCGCGCGACTTAACGTGACTTTCTTGTTTTCTTCGCCGCTGATCGCCGATCGTTAGGGAAACATGTCGCATATCTCGGCCACAGCTCAGCAACCGATGTTGGGGGCAATGGCGAATCGTCGGGAGGGCGATGCTGAATACATTTGTCCCGGTTTAGCTTCGCTGTAGTTCCTGTTCGTGGCTGGCAGTTCTAATAATTATTAATATTGTCATTATCCGTGTCCAAAATATAATGATATAGAAATGAAATTTATTGCTATAACCATCGAGCAAGAATTAAACTTCCATTGCATTCTTACTCCACTATATCGAAAGATCTAGGCCGACGGAAACGTCGAATAATTGAGAACCCTAGGATAGAGGAAATGAACGATTCCCATTTCTCGTGCCAGGACGGAAAAAATTAAAAAAAACCACGCCTCCAGTAATAACCCAAATCTATCTTCAAAATTTGTAAAGTTATCCCATACAGTTTAGCTTTGCGAACCAGCTAAAGAACCGTTCCATGTATTAACACCATCGCAAAGCCCATCAATTACGCCAAGGTTCGCCAAGATAATATTCGTGACGCGGGCTAGCAGCCATACAAGGTTCTTTCCCTTTAATCTACCCTAAAGGCCATTTGTATTATTTAAACAGAACGATCTGACACGTGCAATTAAACACGCCGGGCTACGCTATCCCCGCGTAGCAGCCATCGCGCAATTGCAGTTGTAAATGTTACAGGCTGAGAACTCGATACGAATTCAGCGCGGCGGCAATGTTACGGTGTCCGTAATGAACGAGGCGTTCAAGCAACAATTAATCTGATTAGATTTAAAGGTCTCGCGAGTACGCGCCACGTCGACCATGGAAACAATTGTCGGGCGCTAGTTTTTGTTTTTTTTTTTTGCGGACAATCGCGACTTCGAAGTTGAAAACAACCGATCCGCGTTACGTCTCGTTGCTGTTTTTTTTTCGGTGGACCCTCTGTTCCGAAATTCAGACCGCGAAGGAATTTTAAACGCCATTTGTTCCGCGCAAATAAACTCGTTTCAGCGTCGCCGTTTGTATTCGCCGCCATTTCCCCACTGAACGGCCGACGATATTGTTGGATCGACGGGAACGAGAAGAAACGAACATGAAAATACGAACCGCGACGTGGAATGTTTTTCTTTTGTACATTTGTTTATTGTATAACAGGTACAGAACGTCGATGAAATCAACGATCTGTTATTTGCTCGTTACTTCTTCGCGTGCCTGGAATGAAGGAAGCAAGTTACGGACCCGTCAAGGAAGTCTGCGATGTAAGAAGCGGTCAGCTTAGGGAATTTATAAATGTTTTAAGAACAGAGGTTGTTGGACAAGTGGGAACTTGTAAGCCATTTTACCTCAGCGTGGTCTAATAGTGTCTGAAAGTCTTCCGGCGAGTTTTCTGACAGGCTGTCGTTGTTCCTTATAATCGGCAGCACAATTAATTGGCTTTTCGTTCGAAACGAATCGATTCGTATTAAATGAAACGTGTTTGAAGTACTCTACATTACTCCGTAACGGCTGCGCGCATTCATTTCTGTAACAACGTTACGTATTCTCGTGACATTCTTAAATAACACGAGATAAAACGTTTCTTAATGTTCATAACTGTTACGCACAACCTCGAACTCGAAATTGCCAATTTCATTTAATATTATTTGAAAATCAGAGAGGGGTGATTAGATAGATAAGTGTAGCGAGGATTGCACGTCATCGCCGTGTTTGTATTCCCCCAGAAAACGTGCTTCTTCGTTCGAAGGAATTGCCCCGCGGTAAACAAGACAATAATTAGTTTTCCTTTCAGAAGCGGTATTATCGGGCATCACGATGGCTTGATATTTCACGCACGTAAAAACCGAGGTGAAAAAACGCGGCTGGCAACGATCGTGTCCAGTTCTTCGGGTATTATCGGTAATTACAGCCTTCATGAACGGTAATACACCCGGATAGGGGGCGCAATTGTGGCCGGCATGGCCGGACAGGGGATTACCCAAGTGTAAACTGGAAACGAAGGGAGAGGGGCCCGTTAGACACGCGATTCTCCTTCTTCGAAACTTTGTCTAGCGTGGGATCGTTCGTCATGAAAGCTCTTAAGTTACTTTTCACACCCTCTCCGTCTTCGTCTAATCGATCGTACAACACCTTGATCTCCCGTCTTTCTCTGTTTACCCGTTCGTTTCTCGCGCTTGTCCAGAGAATTGAACATTTTAATACGTTCGTCGAACGTGGCCACGGGGTAACGGGGAAACGGGGATAAAGTCGTTGAGAGTAGCATTATTTTTCTCGCATAGTTTATTTCGCGTCTCGCGTGTCTTTGGGAATTGGTATCCTGATTGCTGAATTCTCTGCTGCAGTGAGAGGGTTGGGTGCTTCAGGTGCGCTTAGTGTCGTTTGGAAAGTGGTTCGGAATTCTTTTGACACCCGTTGCGTGTGATTGCGAAATGCTATTCACGATGCTTCTATTCCCCAAGTTGATGCGCTATAATGAATACATGGCTTATAGGAAAAGGAAGATTTGTATTGGTTTCGTTGTCGCCGAAAAATATTTTAATCATTACGTACTTTACTAAATGTTTCAAAGATTGATGATTGAAAACTAAAAAAATTAATGATGTAAGATGCCAGGGTAAAAAAAGTCAGTGTGAATTGAGAAATAATTAGTTGGACATTGGTTCCGCTGATTGGCAATAAGAAACGTCGAGTTTACTGAATTCAGTGCGTAGTCTGACTATGCACGACCCATACTACTTACTGCATTACACGACGCGCCGCGGCGGCGACATATTCAGAGCTAGAGGAATTGGTTCACCAGCGTGTTCTTGCATTGCTGCTTAAAGGAGCAAAGTCATATAGTCTTCTGTTTCCGCCCCATTTATTTCAAATCGTCGATTCGGAGAATAGTTATTTTTAATATTACAGATACAAAACTATGCGAAGCAAAAAAACGTGAGAACGGTGGAGTAGCAACTTTTTCGAACGAACCTCGTAAAGAAACATGTAATGCTCGTTTAGGTGGAAAAACACGAATCTATCATCACTTGAAACGCTTCACCAGAGCCATCTAACTTCTAGTCAGTAGCTCCGCGCGTGCCTCACAACAATGATTAATGTACAGAGATAGATTTATGTACTGCGTTAATATGTATCGGTTGGATAAGTTATGACGTTTCAAGCAATGCATTAAATCACCACGCGAGTTCATCAATTAATGCGACAAAATTACATCTCCACAAACATAAATCATTCCTCACATTCTTGAGAAACATTCTTGCCGCGTATCCTGAAGCGCAACACAAACAATTGAATCTCTATCGCATTCGAAAATACAAAATCGTAACGAGATTTCAACGGGCATGACAATAATCCTACCAATAATCAGAACAATGGAGAAATAGTGAAGGAAATAGCGCCACGCTCTGTTCGACAAAATACTGTAACCTCTGAAAAGAATCTTCACTCTTTAAAATTCAGAAAAAAGAAGGTTTCACGCGTCAGACGAGATCTGCCAAGCACATAGTTATCCGTTATTCAATCACGGAAGCAACGTCGGATCCTCGTAGCGCGGATCCAGCGGCGATTCTAAATATTCCGGAACTTGCAAATCTAATTAACCCTTGACGTAATGCCTCGCAAAGAGGGCGCGGGGGGGCGATTTCAATCTGGACTCGCGCCAGCTGCGAAGCCGAATGAAAAACCGCGTATTCCTCCCCGGCCCCGCAGGTAGCCATCGCCGCGATTAAGTTTACCGAGTCGAATACAATGGGGGCAGGGTTACTCGTTTGTTCGGTTGAATAAACTTGAAAATGAATATGGTGCGCCAAATGATCTTGTTATCCGCGAATTATCTCCTGACCAGTGATCTCTTCGCTTCCTCTTCACCTTTTCCTACCTTCGCCCCCCGTTATTCCTTATTCTTTCATTTCTGTCTGTCTCTCTCTCTCTCTCTCTCTCTCTCTCTCTCTCTCTCTCTCTCTCTCTCTCTCTCTCTTTCCATCTCTTTATCTCTCTCGAACTCTATCTATACTTTTTCCTTTTCCGCGCTCTTTTAGAGGCGTCTCGATTTTAATGGCAGCCACGTAAGATAGATAAAACGGCGTCGGGGACGACGGCCCCGTTAACGAGATCGTCGTTACACGGCTGCAATTATCGAGGATAATCGATATTTCGATAATTGTATATTTTGACGTGCTGGCCGTGCCGATAATAAAATGCGCATAATGGTCGATATTAAGATGCGCGGCCGTTTAATAATCCGCGTTACACAAATTGTCGTTATCGCTCGAATTTTGCAACTCGATCGTCGCGTGCTATTAAATACGCGTTAATAAATGGGGAATTGTGGGAACGGAGGGTGGGGGGAGGGTTGAAGTGGTTGCTTGTTTACTGGTCGGACGAAATCGTCGCGCCCCGAACAATTACGTCTTTTTCAATGGTCAACGAGAGATAACTGATCGGCGTGAAACACTGATAACCTGGTGGAGTGGCGTTCGTTGAATTGGGACTTCGATTCTGGAGAAATCGATATTCTCGTATGTGATCGATATCGGAGCGAATTTAAATCAGGATTACTTTTCGTTCGACCGAAAAACCATAGTATAAATTTCTTGCCTGACAATTCTGGCCGCGCGGACGGTCTTTTATTATCGTTTACTATTCTCCTTCGAAGTTGCATCTTGTCGTCCGAGTTCCGTAGAAGAATCGATTTTCGATTACTTCTCCACCAGTCGTAGCCAAGTTTATCCAGCCTATGCGACTTTCAATTGCGCCGGTTAATCTCGTTTCATCTTTCGTCAACGAACGATCGCGCAACGAAGACGCGAAGTCACGTAGCTCCGGGGGCATCAGACGATAGTACGGCGATCGCGGCCGCTAATTTGGAAACAGTTGACAGACCGAAGCCCGCGGAGAGCGAGCTCGAGTCGGAGATAGATGAAGGATAAAGCTAACAGCGATGGGAACACCGGAGCAAAGAACGCGTACAGTTTTCTCGGGCAACACGCGAGCCAGCCCGCTGCTATTTCTACCTTCTATCTACATCTCGCACAGTTACTCCCGGGGTTCGCTTATTCCCCGGAGACACGAGTGTGACATTTTTATCTGCACGCCGGCCCTCCAGCAATTTCAGACAGTTCCGCCGCGTATTTCCCTCTATTTACTTTGGCTAAACACGAAGAAGCACCGACACATCGACCCTAAGGAACGTACGGAACTTGCGAGGAATTACGGCGAACGGGGAGATATTCGCGCGGCCTCGAGTGTCGTCGGACACGTCGATGAGGCGACGTAAATTGGAGAACGTTTAACGAGGGAGAAGGTTTTCCTTCTTCGACGAGTTCGATTTCTAATTGCTGGTAATTATAGATTCATCGTCGAACCGCGTCGAGGTCTCCTGTCGGGGTAATCGGCCCACCCTGTGTGCTATTAACAAGTAGCGACGTTGCAGTCTGCGTCATTATTAACTACAAAGCTACGGCTATCACAGATACGCATATGCAACAGTTTAACACCGTTGCGCATCGTCGCTCTTCCAATAGAAATATAATGTCCACAAATTCTGCCAAATAAGATACACTTCAGACCTCCCGCATTATAAATACTTGTCCAGCTGTAACAACAGACGGACCTGCAGGTTGACCCACGTTAGCCATCGCAATTATACGTCGAGAGCTTCGCGAGTCCACGAAATGATGGAACTGTTGGTACGCGCAAGAAAGTACAGTCGACCTCATACTTGAAGCTGCCACGAAATGATTGCAGCGTTCGATCTTCTCGCGAGCAGCAGCCTCAGAAATCGCGTGCTTAGAATGTAACGCGTTTCGAAAACGGTACGCGCCGCGTTGGTCACAATCTGTTCTCGCGGTCCGACGAGCCGTCCACCCGACGATTCAATTTACCGGCGCTGCGCCTCTCTTTTTTTTTTTTCGTCGCACCTCCGGCGTCCGAATTTTCGAGGCGCCATCTATGCCGCGACGCTACGCGTCCCCGATAACATTGTTCCCGTTGATGACTAATTTGTAGCCGGTGACGAATAAATTCGGCCGACAAAAAAGCCGGCGAAACGGGGACGCGAGATCCGACGAATTATAACGCCACCGTTTCTACGCGCACCGCGATCGGTATCTATTAACAATGTAAATACGTGGGCCGCCGCGCATCGCGATACAGCGCTGACCAAGGGGTCGAGATACGCAATTCCATTGTTCGCGACTGTGCCTTCTGTTGAAACTTGCGCGCAAGTCGCGTACAATGCTCGTGTTATTTATGTAACGAGGAACTGCGCGTCGCGTCGGTAGAAAAAGAATAATGGTCCGGGGAAGTTATGCGTATAACACGCGGGCGTACTTGCGTAAGCGTGGCCAGAAATGTTATTAAGAACGCCGTGGATTTTGTTGATAGACGTTCCCATCGACGATGGCAATAAATCGCAGAGGATTGAAATGTGATGTCTCTGAGAGTACATTAATGTTTCTGTCAATTGATCGATGTAAACCCGCAGGATGTCGACGTTTCATATGCGACTCAAGAGAAGCGAAAATTTGAGTTTCAGGAAAATACGTAGCGAAGTCATACCGATTACTCGACAACCCCCGCGATTCGAACGATTCCAAAATCAAACACAATCGTCCCATTCTTTCAAGCGTCGCGAAAATTCGACTTCGAGCACACCCTCGATAACAACGTCGCCACCACTCCGACGATTATCATCGGGGACGAAGCGAAACTTCCGCTGTGCTCGCAATTGCACGCCGAACCAACGACCGGTTAAAGCGACGCGAACCTCGCTTACCAAATAAAGTGTCCCGGAGCAATGGTATCGGGCAATCCCCATTAATTGAGGCGAGAAATTGTTATCGGCTGGACGTCGTTAGGATTCAATTTATGCGGCCCATCGTACCCGTCGTCATTTTAATTACATACCCGTTAAAGTAGAGGGAACGCGCGATCGAACGAACCGACACGGGAAGCGGGACGTTTATTCCTTTATCGCGGAATCCGTCCGGTTATCACCGTCCATAAGAAGTCGCGTGGCCGGCGAATAGCGTTAAGTGGTTCTCGGTCGCGTGGCAATTGGCAAAAAGCACGGATAGAACGCGGAGGGACGCCAGCGAGGAACCGCAGACGGTGCTTGGAATAAATATCCCGGTCGTTTCGACGGGAGCACACGGCGATATGGATGAAGCGTGGTTAGCACATGGTCGCGGCGTCGTTCGATCGCCTATAAGCGGTCGCGCAACACCGATCGTGAACACGCATACATCAGTAATAAAGCGAAGCAACTGTAAGCCCCTTAGGTAGACCGTGCGGCCAGGTATAACTGGAGATTAAGCCATCACGGAACGCTTACCATAAATTGATATTAAAGTTCCATTATAATATGCACGCGTTTCGATGCGGAGCCTCGTCGCTGGCTGTTCAGCGCGTTCGGCTGCCGTCATTTGCGGCTCGCGAGTGACCGCGGCGTAAATTTTCGGGCCCCGATTCCGGGCTTCCTTCTGGGGATAGGGTTGCATATGTATTATAGCTTTGCGGCGCAGCGATTTGACGATAGATTTATCGAGCTGATTAATTATTTGTTGCGCCAGGGAGCGGCGGCGCGCGGGTTTCTGGGGGATTTCGAGCATCGGTTGATGGGATTATAATGAACGTCGTGCACGAGGTGTTCGGCGATTGTTTAATGAAGTTGGCTTTGCTTTGTTCGCGAACGGCTAGACGCGATTTGTAAATTATTCCTTTGCAGTTGTATGTTTTTGTGAACGTAGTATCGGGTTGTATCTTGGACACTGTCGGCGCGTAATGTTTTAATCGCGTATGTTAAATTGGACGGTCCTTTGCGTTGCAGGAAACACGGTGGACGTTCGAATAGTCGAGCCGTTGTAATATTTCGACGCGAAGTAACGGCAAGTTGTAACTTCAGTAACAAATTTATAGGCGTGTCTAACTATGAGCAATTATAATATCGAAATTCTGCATTTCGCTTCGAAATCCAGACGCGGGAGGAAAATATCGACAGCGATCGCTGAGGATTAAATTGACGAGGTACGATATTATATGAAATATCAGAATTTGTTGAATCGCAACCATCAATAAACTGCGACGTATTATAGCCGTCGAATGTTTCGCGACATTTTCGTTGAAAGTGTTCGATAAATCCCCTGCAATTGCTTAATATCGATACGAGAGTAAACGGGAATCGTAACAAACTACCGTGCGCGAGGTAAAATCATCCGAAAAATCGCCTCGCGCGTTTCATCGATCAGTTACATTACCACTATTCACAATCGTAACACCTATCATTTGCCACCGGACGAGGCGCCATAACTTCGCACTAACTCATTCGTTCAATTAAAACTCTCCTTTCGTTCTCCAGATAACCTCGACCGCGCGAAACGCGAAAGATCGACGTCGTTACACGTTGGCTCGACGTTCGTGTTTCATCGAAGGCGATCGGAATTGTTTCCGTTGGCCCGCGGAACATTTATAAAACTGGTATTAACGGTCTTCCAAGATGGGACGGCCAACGAGCGCTATTTTTCCGTGGTCGCGATTTAAGCCGACCAGTGTTGTTTTTTCGAAGGGATACAGACGTAGATTGCGTAGAAATTGTCGTGGCTTTTCGTATGATCGTCGTGACGGCGTGGAATTATTGCGAGAACCTTCGGGATTCGCTCGTTTCAGTAGAAAATAATCTCTCGGTCGATTGAGAAACAAACGTTCCGCTTCAAACGATTATATCCGCCTGGAACGAATCGTTCGATTGTAAAACTTCGTAAGCCAGAGTCTGCGAGCTGCTTCTAATAAATTTCGTCGCTTCAACCGTCGTCGTTGCAACCACTGGCCGCGACGGCGCTGTGTCGGAAGTTTGCTTCGGATCAAAGTAGATCGTGTCCGCACGGCACAGCCAATGAGTCACCGGCCGCTTGCACAGGGCCAACCACTTAGAGCGACTCTCGAATGAGATTTCGTCCGAATTTCTTTAAGTGTTTCGACGAATTTACCTCGCGGCTTTCAACAGCCATGTCCACTGCTCTCCTCTGAAACGGTGGTCTTACATATGCATAACGAGGAACAAACAGCAGGTTGCGTTTTTATCTTTCCCCTCGTTTCTTGTTATTTCGAACCTTATCATTTTTTGTTCCGCGCCCGGGACAAAGTGGATAGGGCCAATTACGAAGAACGTAGCGTATCAACTATAACCATTCCTGTTCCATTGTGCCTTGTCGACACAAAGGAATAGAATAAAGAGAGCATGGTCCGTTAAAGGCAGCCAGCATTAGCGGACCATTGTTATTGAAAGGTGCTTCACTTTCTATTATTACCGTGGATATCGTTGTTATGCTCGCGAGGCGAACACCTGATTTCCGAGGCCGGGCTGCCACGTATCTGTCGCGAAGTTATTATTTATTTATCGAATTGGAAACGCGTTCGGCTTGATTCTGCGCCGACGGTTCAATTACTCGATGGTTGTTACGTTTTCATCTTGTCCCGTTCTCTCGGGACATGGTATTTCTTTGGCGACAGAGGATGAATTTGTGTGAACTTAGGTGAGTTTGAACATCGAAATTCTGGATGGGGGATTCTTAGTGTATTTGCTAAGATGTGATGTTTGCGTGATATTATTCCATGATATGTGATAATATGTGATATTATTTGCGTGACGTGAGATTTATTTTTTAATCGCGCGACTAAAATTTTGTTGCCATCTGAAATCTTTTCCATCGTTGTTGTTGCTCTGTTTTAGTTCGCAGTGTCAATTCGCGTGACAAGAAATATAAATAAAAAGAGATCTAGTGAAGATTACTTGCGGGCTCTTAAAATGACTATGTAGTTTTTTTTTCATTTTGAAGAATTAAATTTGTTAACTTGTGCGAAACAAATACGGTGTAATAAGTTTAGAGAGATATTGTTCACTTGTATTCGATACAATTTCTTGAACATATTCTTACACGAATACGCATTCTGGCATTACGCGTTTGGAACTTTTAAATAATATATAATATTTCGGCGGCGAAAGTTTTTAATGGTTGCCTTTGAAAAGTAACATTTGCTGTAACTTCAATAATAGAGACGTGTACGTGAATATAATAAGTTTTAATATGTTCCCGGAGTTGCAAAAGTCTTGCGCTCCGAAGTTCTGGTTTATTCGATCCAACTCTACGATCTCACTTTAGAGCTTAAAACTCTTGGTGAATATCTTATACAGCGTAAACAGGCTGTAATCGTTATACAACGTAGAGCATTTAATTAAAATTGATTTCCCCAATGCAACGTGTGATGCACGAAGTAAATTCACAAGAAATTGCTTTTTAATAGTCCCGTGAATGTTCCCATCCATTTGTTCGAAGTGGCAAACATAATTTTTCGTGTTCTAGAAACAAATTCCTTAATCCTCTCCCATTTACATCGTTACATACTTATTAAAATCGCTTAAAAAAGACTCCATCATCACGCGTAAAGAAGAACTGAATAGGAAAAGAGCACGTAAGAAGTTTCACCGCTGCATAGCTCTGATTCTCAATACTCCCTTACCTCCTCGTCATTTGAATTCTCATGCGCCCGACTATGTTCAGCTTGAATGCAACGTACGTTCATTATTTTCCAATTAATCGAATATTCTCCGTACAACGAACGGCGAGCGACCCGATCGACGTTTCCGTCGGTTCATCTTCCAACTTATCCGCATCGACACCTCCGAATTATCTCGTAACGAACACACCCGTCGTACTCGACCCGTCCACGCGTTCCGGCTGTTTACAAAGGTGAACTTCTCTATTCTCGCGTGCCGCGTGATCGTCGTTCAATCGATAATAAGCGCCAACATTCGCCCGTTTAATTTACAACCTCGCCGCAACGGTCCCATGAAATATACGGCGGCGCGATAACAGATGCCGGTCGGTCCCGCAAACGGACGAGGTACGGGCGAAATGTTCCGTCAGTACGTTTCCAGAAGGACTCAGCCTGAAATATTCCACGGACGCGACAGAGCTGACGAGGTAAGACGCGGGCCGCGGCGTAAAAAACGAATTTATACGCCTCGTAAAATCGTCGGCGATTGCGCCCTTCGCCGCGTCGTCCCGGTGCATTTCCCGGACGGGCTTGGGAAAAGGGTGCCCCGAGCCGAATCGCGTTCCCCACTATGGCAAGTGACGGCAAATCGAAACTGAATTCCGCGTAAAGCAGGAAGGAGCTGGGACGTCCCCGCGTGGATAGTCAATCTGGAGTGTTTCACTGTTTTACGGGAAGTTTTGAGCGAAATAGATTGGAATGGCGGAACTGTGCTGCAGGGGTTGTATTGCTTGATTGAGCTTTGAGAGTATCGAATTATTGCGCGAGCGGCGCCGCTTTCAGGCGTGTAATTCTGCGAACGACAAGGGGGCGGGACCCCGTTCGTTTGTTACTAATTAATAAATTGTTCATTGTTTCGGTGCAGCTTAACGCGTTTAGCGCTGCGCTAAATTCGCGTGCGAGTTTCTATTCACGATGCGAGGGCCAACGATGGCTCGCGTTACTGCAATTTATTGCGCGCCTCTCTGGGTTACGCGTTTTATAATATATGCACGCGGGACCGCAAAAATATCGACGCGTCGTGTTAATGAAGGTAATGAATTCTTTGTTAGTAAATTTATTATCTTAGGGCGAGTGAAATTAAATGAATTGAACGCAGCACCCTGGGACATTGTTTAATTCGTTCATTTTTAAACAAAGGACGGGAGAGACAAAGGAGTGCATATGGTTTGAATGCGCGTGTAAATTAAAAATACTATTTTGGTAAGGCTTTGTTTCATAAGCAACAGAAAATTATAACAGCTCCTCTCGAATTCGTTTCGTTTCGCCCAAATGGTATTGAATGAAATTATCGCGACAGTGTGGAACGTTGGAAATTATTTACGTACACCAGGATATCTCGCTTCAATTTCAGCTCCTTCAACTTCGCGTTTACTTCACGTTTTATTCCTTGAAGTAGGGTTCCGAATTGTGCTGCTTTCTTCGCGTTACACATTTTCATGACGAGACTTCGCCAACGCAGATACATTACCCGTGCTTCCAAGCTACAATATGCATTGCAATTTACCTCTGAATAAGATAATGCTGCATCGCGATGAATATACACGCAGCAACAACGGAGAATGAAGGAAATAAGTGGACGCGCGTTGGGTTTTATGAAGAATAGAGAAATCCTTATGAACCCCTTAACTACCATTTACTATCTACAAATTTTCAGGAATATTCTTCCACATACAATTTCGAGCACCGTCACTTTATATTTTACAGGTTCGCTCATATGTCTCTTGGACGAGCGATTCCTAACACAAAATAAAAATATCGTGCAACCGAATTAATACAGTGCACCCCGTGCTTTCCGCTATATTTCCCCCGTGCTGTTACACCGATCATTTCTCGACGCCAAACTATTCTCGCGATACTCCTTGCCTTAAAATCTTGCTCCAAAAACTGCCCGTGTATTTCTCGAGGCAAACAGCATGGAACGATAATTAATTTCCCTGCGTCGCGCACGTACTCACCATTGTCGCCAGTTTCCCAGGAATTTTTGAAACGGAGCCGCCTGTATATTTCCGCGAAGCCTGGCCCCGTGTATCACGCGAAAGGAAATTTCAGAAATAAATATTTAATGTCGTCGATCATCGCGCACGTCGTGCCGTACACTTGCGCCCATTATTTACCTGATTATTTTCCAAAAGCGCGATAAACAACTCGCGTGCAAACACGCCACACGCGCCGATTTCGTACAACGTGTAAGCCCGAACAATTAGCCCGTTTTACACGGCTGCGCGAATTCCGCGAAGCTCGTTTGGCGAACAAAGAACGAAACTTCGGGGCGTCAGACTTATCTAAAAGGATTTCCGCCGCGAGTTTATGAGATGTGTGCTCGCCACTCAAGGCGGTAACTTTTCGGCTTTCATTAACGACTCGAGTTAATTAAGAGGAAGTGCTTCGGCCCTCGTCGACCTTTCGCAAACAGATTTTTCCACGCTGCGCGGAGTCGTGGTACACTCTCGTGCAGCAAACTTATGTCTAACGCAATAATTTATTGACATCATCCGGCTGGCAGCAATTTTCCGACCTTTCGGAAGGTTCGTTGACAGTTATATTTTTCGACAATCTATTTAACCTCTTGCCACTGCGATAAGGGGAGACACTAGTTTCACGCATGGTATACTAACTTTGAAATATAGTCACATCGCTTACAGTGTGGAATAAGGTCCGAGCATAATATTATATAAATTAATTGCTAATACTAATTAGTAATTACTATAGGAAAAAATTGCGAGGCGAGGCTCGATAGGCGCGCGGACGACCGGGTGTGCGAGCGACGATGCTCGATGAATTAAAATGTTTGCATATAAAGCGCCGAGAGTTATCGATCACGCCGCGGCTGTGTCACCGGTTCAGGGATGACATGTGTCGCCGTTGATGTGAAGAACTAAACAACGAGCAGAAGAAGCTGGCGACCTCGAAACGTGCCGCAACGGGTTCACCTTTCTTGCTTCAAGTGCAGGTGAAAGCTCGAGGGTGCCCAGACGCGATGCTTAAAAACGATTTCCAATACGCGACGGGGCAACAATGTTATGCAACGTGAACGCTGCGCGTGAATATTTCTGCACGGATTTGACGAGGAACGTTTGTTATTATAGATAATTCGTCCATTCGATTCGAAATTGTCAGACTTATTAAACGTCCCTCAAAATAGGCGCAACATTATTCCAGCGAATTACTACTCGAAAGAAGAGATACAGAAAACTCGCTTGCAGTGACTGCGATTTATGTATTTGTAGAATTTATTCGTATTTCGAACGTAAAGGAACAAATATATGTATAACCAAGGCCCGGTGTAATCGAATTCGCGAATAATCGCGACCCGATTAATGGACGTTCTATTGTACCTGGAAATTCCTGGAACATTGTAAACAGCCCAGGCACGTTTAGGCCCGAGGGCTAACGGGAATTATCGATTCGCGTTAGACCAGCGATGAATGATTTATGACTCCCGAATGCGGATACGCAGGCTTACGATTCAATTTATCGCTACAGGTTACCCTTAAATTAGCATCGTTACTCGGACCGTACAAGCAGGATATTAACGTATAAAGGCAAGAAACTGGGTTCTCCGTATCGATAATTATTCATCACCATCGATCAACCTATCGCACTCGTTCGAAATGAATACGAATTATTTCCTCGCCTAAAAAGAGCAATCGTGCTTCTCGTCTCCTCGAAAACGGCTGCGATACATTCGTTCGAAACAAACATTCGTTAAAATCTGTCGACCTTTCTCGTAAAATTAGTTAACGACGAAGGAACTTCTAATTGACTTACGTAGGTGCACGCTTGTCGTTGCGTCTCGAACAACTTGCGGTTGAAAACAAATGGTTTCAACCGAGCCAGAGCGTCGTGTAGCGAACGTTGCACAACGTTGAACAACGCGGCAGCATCCGGTTTGCTCCTAGATATGATCCCTCGATGCGCTTTAACGCCGGTGACGCCAGCGTTCATGGATGGACAAGATCGGAGAAGGGAATCCGAGCGAATGCATTCTGTTCCGCGTTGCCTCAGAAATTGTGCCTCTAATATCCAAAATGGTCGATACAGAGGCAGGAGTGTTGCTAATTAATCGTTTTAATTCGTATCGATGATCACCTGTGATGAACACCGGAGCGAAGAGGGTTCGAATTAATTCACGTACCTGTCCAACGGTTATTAATTGTCAATGTTAATGCGTTACAAGACAAGAGAAGTAGCGTTAAACGAACAGGGGAAGATGCATGAAAAATTCTGTAACGTGAGAAAGAAATATAGAATGTTATCGAAGCGTCGGCCATTAAGTATGCGACGCTGTGTAATAAAAGGAATTGAATCAGATCGCTTAAGAGATTACGAGGAGATATCGTTCGCGATACTTACCAGCTTCCGGCGACGACTGGAGTCAATCGTAAAAATTCAATACAACCTAACGTCCGATATTTCGTACGGCTCGCCGATAAGGGAATACAAAATTGAAAGGGAATCAAGCGTTCAACCTAGATTCCTGCTGCGCCCACCCTGGATCCCCCCTGTAACGTTGGCTAATTTCCCTTCTGCCCTAATTCAGCTGCAATTAGATGTTGTTGCGTCGCGCGTTGGATTTACGGGAGAACATAATTTCTGCTGCGAGCAAAAACAGTCTCCCCCGTTGAAATTTCTATTTCTTTATGATTTCAATGTGCAGCAGAGGTAATACGACTTAATTACTGTAATTGTCGCGCGTGGTACGGTGGAATCTCGGTTATCCAAGCTAATAATATATAAAGTTATTCAGACTAAGCAAATATTTATTGGAATGAACAATCGTTTGCCATTCAGTTTTATACAGGATACTTTATTTCAATTATCCGCAGTAAGCCGTGCAATTTCGATCTTATACTGAATTGTTATCATTACAGTACCTTCATAATCTGTGTTTTAGTAGAAAAATTAACGTTTCGGATAATGTAGGCCCTACAGTATTGATTCCTCATTGTTTTAATAATAAGATTCAGTTAATAATCGATTTCGAAATTTCGCTGGGTTTAGGTTCTTTTAATCGTACATTATCCGGGACGTAGTTCGCTTCTTTCGAGCAGCATTTAACGCGTAGAAAAATATAAAGAGACCGCAAACACGAGCGGGGCAAAGGAAAACGTGGTTGTAGGTCATGTTTTGTATCGGTTCGATTACTGGTCGCGCATAAATGAAACTGAAATCACATTGGCATCGCGAAATGAATAAAGGCACTCTTCGCAATACAGGGGAATGGCTTTTGAGGCGATGGTATTGCATATTGATCCTCGATACGGCAAATAACAAAAATGATTACGCTGCGTTCATTTTATTTCGTTCGTATCCGTCGGATAATGATTGCAAATAATTTGTTTGTAACTTAGAAGCGCCAGTTTGTTCATCGGTTCGTTTTTTCAAGTACATTCATTCCAAGCACCATAATGCAAAGCTCCTCCGAGCAAAATAAGACTCATTCGTTTGCAAAACACGTTCCGAATTTCCACATTCATCGATAAATTAATTTCCACTCCCATTACGCAAAATAGTTAATCACATCTGTGACAAATATCATCGCCGACCTCGCGTAACATTAATAGGCCATGAATGGCCCAACGATACCGGTGCTCTAATCGACATATCGCCTTAACTAATTAACGCGCTGATCGCCGCGTGGGCCGTCGACGAACCGCGCAGAATTCTCCGCTCAGGCGGTTTTACACAGTTCGTCCGTGACGAGAAACATTATCATCGAATATATTCATATTTTCGCGATCCAATAAATATTCCTAAGTAATATGATTCGTGACATATTGTTATGGAACACGACATCATCATGAATGTTGCTCGCAAACATAAAATCGTGACAAAACATTATTTTCAACGTGACAAATACAGAAACGTGAACGACGTGCGACTGAAATTGCGCACTTCGGTTTCGATTATCCAATCGTCCAGCCGCGTTACAATACCGCGCATCGAATAACGCCAGGCGTAAAACGTTCGTCGGTATTAGAGGCGTACCGTGGCGAGTGACTTCCAACGGGAGCCGCGTAGACAGTAACTTTTGAACAACACTGTACGTCCATCGTGACAGATAACGGCGGCGAATTCGGCGGCGACTCGTCGATTTATCGACGGAGTTTGTTCGCCGACGAGCCGGTGCGCCCGGGCCACGGTGATTTTCAGCGAGTCAAGAACAAGATTCATATCGAGAAGTGGGTCAATACGTAACGCGAGCGTGAATCGGTTCCCAATGGAATCGCCTCGATGGGACCGCACGTGAGTCACGTGCACCGAATACGAGGGCATGTGTCATTTTAAAAGTTCGAAGCCGCCGCTTCTGCCAGGCCATTCCATTTGATTTCGTGGGCTTTCTCGATGCGCCGTGACGCATAAGGCCTACGCTGATGGAAACGCGTGTTATTACTTCGAGAGGGAATTAATTAATGGCCGGAATCGATGCCGGATCGAAAGTTTCAAACGTGTAAAGAAGGACGAATTTTTGCACGGGAGAATTTTAGAATCGTACGCGATGGCAGGCGATGGGCATTGTGGAATGAAGTGCAATGAAATATCGTTTGGTGTCGTGTTAAAAAGGAAAACGATGTTTCCTTATACTTAATCGAGAATTTTGAAGGCAAGAGTTCGATTATAGTTACTTCTTCAAAATGAAGCCTAAAGTTTGGAACTATAACACGAACATAAAACGTGTTTTGCTTATCCTGCGAAATCGTTTATACAATATAAATTTAATCCAGCAATGCCTGTTCGCTTCTCCCCCCGCGGAGACGATTATCATTTCGATCTGGCAAAAATAGTAGCAATTCCCGCGGACAGCGTGTTGCAAAATAGACGTCCCCGTGTTTGTCGAATGATTTTAATTTCATCCTGCATCAGGCAGATGCACGCGGTTTCGTTGCACCTGCGTACTAACGATGCCTGCGTCAATGGACTGCAATGGTACAGAATGCAGTGTAATCATTATAAGTGGGTTAACAGATCACGACAGGCCAACCGCTGGAAAATTGCATTGGGGCGGTTCGTTGCGTTCGATTGAATTCAATTGGCCAACTACTGTCACGGAGTATCAGTCCATGGACGTCAATGTATTCATAGCGAGCGGTGAAGTTTTAGCTCGGCTATTTCTACCCCACCGTTTTCGTATTTTCCTCGAGTAGTTCGCGCGGCGAGGCTGTAAGTAGTAGTGGCGGCCGCGAGTCAGACCAGGAGGCGAAGATCCGATAACGATTGCAGCGACGAAAATTCGAGTAAGACCAACGATTATTAAAGGCTGGATAATTGCAATGGTTATTATTATTTTTACTTTGTCTATTCAGTTTCGAGTTACCATCTTTTTTTGTAACTAAAAATTAGCAATGGACGTAATGGAGAATGCTTAAACCTGAGAGATCAGTATAATAGATCAGTGTAATTTGTAGGAATACGTGAAACGTTTGTTATTGAAAATCTGTTATTGATCGTTACAGGAATAATTGTTATGCTGACAAAAAAAATTCCGACGGACGCAATATCAACCTTTTCAGAACTTATTGAGACTATCAAAAACGTGACTTACAATAGTAAGTAATAACAGTTTTGAACGAAACCATTTCACGATTTCACGCCAGCCACAAAACTCGTTAAATCAGCGTTCCAACGATCTACCTGTACCAGGTACAGTTTTCGAAACATACAGGAAACTTAAAAAAAGAACGTTTACGCTAACTTTAATGCACTATTTCCACTCCGACTACCCAAAAGATCCCCGAGGAAGAAAAAAAATTCAGCTGCTTCTATCGGGCTTCCCCGCAAATCTTTCAACTTTCCAGCGAAAAAAAGGGAGGAAGCACGAGGAAAGAGTGGTCGAAATTTTTTGGTTACCAAAGCTCCATTGTCAGAACTCGTTACCGCGCTCGGCATAGCGAAACCTCCTCGTGAAACTCGAGCAGCGAAAGAAACCGGCAGGATATCCGGCCGTTGAAGGGTGGCCAGCTTGCTTCACGCTACGCTGCACGCGTGATAGCCGCCTGTTACCGTTCATTACAGAAATATATAAATAACGTTATGCTAATTAAAGCGTGCCCCACCCGGTTTATATCGCCGTTCGTGCGTGTACGCGATCAACAAGTTCCGCGAAAATTATTTCCCGACGGTGAATGATTTTATTGCGTGACTTTCACTGCCGCCGCGACGTCCGCGCCGTGGCGATTCTCGCCCGACCGTTTTGTACAATTATTTATACCGGGTGGCGAGTGTCGTTTTGTCGGGTACCGCCCAGCCAAGTGGCGATCGCCGCGACATAAATCCAGATACGGCGGATACACTGACCCAACGAGCGGTGGCCAATTGATTTTACACTGAGTTTACACTGAGTTTTACCCTGGACTCGCGTCGACGACGCTTGCCTCGCGACATCGCGGCGCGGGGCGAGGATTGCGGTTGATAAGGGAGACTCGAGTTTGGTTCGCGTGGATTATTTGAAACGGATTATTTTGGTCCCGGCCAGAGTTATTTGTTGCGGGGGTGAAGCTGTTTTGTTTTGACATTCGATGCACAGGTTTGGACGTGGAATTAAGTTAGCGGGGATTAAGCAGACGATTGGCAGTTGATTAGCGGGTGGCGTGATTGAATTGGCATAAGTATTGTACGCGTGTTTCATGTTTTCCGTTGAGTGCTGCTTCGCGGAGTATTCGGTGCAATCGTTTTGTTGCAATTATCTAGAGGAGAAGCGTGTTAGGTATTCGTTCGTTGATCTTTTTCATGCTGGTTTTATTGGATTAATCGTTTTTGTCGCGGAATGTAAAATATAGTACTGTATTGTATTGTATTTGTTGTATTGATACGCAGGCTTGTAGGACCAACCTTAATAACAGTATTCAATTCGGTCCATTCATAAGAGCGCGAGTATTGTTATCATTATTATACATATGTCCGTTAATATCCGATATTTACCATGCTTTCACAAATACTACCTGCGTTACTCTAAAACCGCGTGCATCACTTTTCGTGCACCCTGTGCAGCTATAAATACAGTATCGAAGATCAAATAAACCCCTTGCATATATCGCAATACAGTACGACCTTAATCGACCAGCTTAATCAGGAGAGCCTCGAATGGGAGAACTTCACTTCTGAAAGCAAACGAACAGACTCAATTTCTTTCCAAAATCGTAGAAAGCTTAACTGGAAACGGTGCCGTAACTTTTCTAATAAAAATTCAGGTTGCACGTACACGATTCTACACATATTATCAGTCGAATCGACAACACGGATGATCCAGCACCATGGGTAACCACGATCCGGTTAATCGAGGTTTCGTTATGTAAAAATATTGTGTTCCACCTCTTTTTGTAGTCTGAGAAAAAAATCAAGCGCATCCAATGCATAATATCTACAAACGTAGTCAAACGTTCTACATTCCGTCAAACATTTTACCGTCGAACCGCGTCAATTCTATCTTGCCGCATCTGAGTTCACGTCCCCTATCGCGAAACGTTCGCTCACCAGGCACGTTTCAACGCGTCCGCGTTCCACCGTCGGCAAAAAAAATCCTTTTAAAGCGCGCAAAGCGGAAACGTCCCGGGGAGGAAATTGGCCGAGCACACGGGGTCAGCTTGAAACGATCCCGAGACGCCGTTCGCGCGACGGAGACGCCGTAGACGCCGACGACGACGACGATCAAAGCTCGCGCGTGGTCAAAGTTATCTGTGGGAAATTATCTTCACCCCCGACGAGGCGAGTTTTTTCTTTTTTCGACGCTTTGCGTGCGTGTCGCCGGTTGAAATGGAAAACGTTGCAGTCTAAGTCTTGGCTTCAGCGTGACTTTCCGAAGGCTTTGGAATTTCTATAAAAAATTCTTCCAGCTAGTTTGCCCGCGGAGTTACGCTTCGATAAAGCTCTTTCGGAACGAACAGATCGTTTGGTGTTATTATTTTTCTTACAAACGAGCGACCTCGTTCTTTTCGTTCGGACGAGCCTCAAACTACGGTAGTGAAAGTTCGGATAAAGGACTGGCGAAGGTTAACACGATATCACTCATTTCTTATTTATTACGAATCAGTTATCATTTCGCGAGAGTATCGAATAAAATTCTTCGAGTATCCGCAGAACTCTTTCCAAATATTTCGCACAGGCGAAAAGTATGCACCATTATTATCCTACGCCTGCACGAATGAATACGTAACGCGTACAAGATGTAATGGTACATCTTTCCTTTACCGCACTCACGATCGTTCTGACATCAAATATTTACAACTGTCACAATCGTTATACCGTGTCCCGTCTCTCGTTGGTAATGCCCCACGTACCGACCACGTGCCGCGGCCCCAAGGACGTTGATCTAGGTCGTGAACGTAATCATCCAGCGACGTGACGCAAAGGTTAACATTCGGCCGCCGCGTCTCGCATCCGGAAAGACATTTTCACGCTGTGCACGCGGCCTTCGACGTCTCGCCGGCGTCGATCGTCGAGGAAGACGGCGCTTGGTTCCAGAAATGGAGAAAGAGTAAAAAAGGGGCGCGGAGAAAGTAGACATTTTTATGCATCTATTCGCGCGGCTCCCCGATGCATACTGTACGCGACGAATACGTGCACGCGTAATCCGCGTTCGTATCCGGTTGTGCGCGTGAACGCGCCACGGCGCAGAGGGTCGGTAAGTGGTGGAACGCGGTCGTACAGGTGTGCGGCGGCTTGCAGAGGTCCCGATACTCCCGATAAATATTTGCGCATGGGACTTCAGGGAAATTTCTTGAAAACGCTCCACCCATCCGCCATGGGATAACGGGCTTCCACTCCTCCGTCGTTTCCTGATCAGACAGCGGACTCGTTTTCCCGTTTCTTCGCACTGTCGTTGAGTAACGTTGCGAGCGTCGAGTAACGCGTACGTAAGAGTGTGTATTTGGGTATCGCGTAGTATGCGCGTGAACGGTTCTGTGGTACGGTGGAAGGTAAATGGTACTGTCCTATCAAGAAGATGAATACATTTAGTGGTAAATTGGGCATAAAGTATGAACAGAACGAGGATGTTTTTGCGAGTGTACGATGAAGAACAGGGTGATTGTTATCCCATTTTTGTGACCCTCTTGTTGTACGGTTTCGAAATACAATAGATAAATGAATTTTACAGTAGAGAAGGAAATTAATGTGGGCGTTAAGAGGTTAACGTTCGAGGGTGTTTGACAATGTTTGAACTGCGTGATTACTTTGTCATGTATGTCTTCGTAATTAGATGTTTATAGTTCTTGTTACGTTCCTTTTGAAAAATTGTATTTTTCACAACGATTTCAGTACTCGAGGTCCACCTGTTCCCTTAGAATGATAGGGGAGCAGAATAATTTGAGGGTCACGTATCTTGCAACGTGCTTTGGATTTTCGTTTCATGAATTGCCCCGCGAGTCCTGGCATGCTGAATACCCGCGGCATAAACGATACAAAGTTACACTATTACAGCTTAATTTAACGTAACAACCGACAGCTATTGAATTTTCTTCGCGGCATAGTTTGACCTCGTTAAAACCGCAACTCCGTTGCATAATAGCAACTTTACCCCGTGTGATATATTGTTACGAATTTTAATTGCGTTCAATGCAAGAATGTTCGAGGTAAATGAGGCCCAAAGTAACTGAAATTCTGTGTCTAACCGGACGCGGCATAACTTTTAACATGAAAAATCGGTGCGTAAGATCTGTAATATTTTCATCGGTTTCGAAATCTACACTTTGAAATCGACACTTATTGATCGATTTAAAACATCCCTTAAAAATAAATCCCCAAGGTTTCCAATGGATGTACTCTTGAGAACCTACGACTGTATCATTGTGATAATTCACTTGAAATCCTTCGACACCGCGCATACAAATTCACGCAACATCCATTTTGGAGTTCCGTTAATCTCTCTCGAACCGTCCCAGGTCCATCTCCATAATTCAAGCGTTTTCCCTACAATTATAATCCCCCCCCCCCCTCTGTCCCCGCCACGAAAGCTTTTCCCTTAAATCTCTCGTCCTAAAACGTTTCAGCATAAGTTCACGCCTTTTCAACTCCGTACCAATCCCCCGTCCCCCCGTCGTCCACCTGAAACCCTTTTTCCAATTCTTATCCCACCTATTCGTTTGCGGCACGATAACGCGATAACTGGAGGAGTTGCTCTCCGGTGTCCTCGTAATGTGCCGTGTAAATAATTCAGTCTGACCTCAGCGAAAAGTTTCAGGTGGGAAAGGCCAGTGAATCTCACGTGTACGAACAGAGAAGCTGTATATAAAAGAAAGAGCAGTTCGTGGTACGGGAGTAATGGAGTAAGCACGTCAATCAGTAAGGTGAAGGCTGTGCCTTTAGGTTGGAGTTCCTTTAGGAAGAGTTGGAAATGTTGGGAGGGGGAAAAATAGGATGGCGTATTCGACGAGAGCGGACGAAATTCCTTCCGTTCAGTTCTTTCGCGGTGGAAACGTCGAAATGAAAACAAGCGAAAATTTCTCCGCCACGTTTAATTGTATTTAAAAATTGACGAACGATAGGTAATTTCGAATTGTTCGATTACTGTCTCGCAATTTCTCAACCGACGAGGTACTCTATACTATGGACCGAACTTTGAAACCATCGGAAACCACGCGCGATAAGTGTTAATTAAAAATTCATTTATTAAATATAATCTGCGTAGAATCACTCCTGGATGTCCTAGGCGATCAGAACCGAACTCGTTGATAAACGTCGCAAAAATCTAACTCAGTCGCAGAGATCAGCCTGGAGGGAAAAACAAATTGACGAAATTGCGTCCGAGAAACTCGCATACGTTCTACCTTCGCCCAAAACAGTAACTTCTGCTTCCTTGAACGCGTTAGGTTTCTTTGTAAGCAGGGATCCGCGAGTTGATTAATGGAACAGCAAGGGCCGCGGGGTGGAATGGGGGCGGCGTGGGTGGTCGGAATGGCGATGAGTCCGAAAGTAGGTCCGGACGACAGAAAGTATGAAGCAGTCGGAGTAGCGGGGTAAAAGCCCCGAGCACTGGTAACAGTCGGGCGGATAGAAGGAGAAAAAATAGGTAGAACAAAAGCACGATGGTTGCGGAAGCATGCAAGTGGGTGGAGGAAGGAGGAGGTGATTTGAAAAAAGTAGAAGGGGTGAAAAAGGGGATGCTACCAAGAATAGTAGCGGTGACGCATCGTGGGTGCGTTTGGTGTTAAAAGACAGTGGTGGTGAAAGATTTGTCAAAATCTTTAACAAACCGCAATTGTCGTTCGTAATTTGTTTACGTAATTTCACAAGTGATATTTGGTACAGAGAAATAATTTTTCTAATGGATTTGTAACAGGAGCATGCGTGTCTTGTGTTGCCTTCTATGTTTATCCATGGATCATTGAATCCTAATGGAAACTTTTGTACCCAATTGTGAGTACCGTATAAAAAAAAGACTTTTTAAATTCGAATAGCAAGATATTTGCTGCCATTCGATCTCCATTCGCGAAAACTCCATTATTTGATAAGATCTAAACGCATTCTGAAGTATACCACAATGGCATATACCATATTATTAATATTATTTTCGTATACTACATGTTTTATGTGAAATACACCATAATTGCTACCTCTCCACACTTCCGTTTCAATATAAAATTCCTCAAATTATAAACTATACCAAACATTAATCACCATCTCCCACGTATACCTCTAATAAAAACTTTCTTCGTCCACGCACCATGGAACTAATAGCTGCACCAATCCCACAGCCTTAACCCTATAACTCCTAAGGGAAGGTGGCGGCGTTCGTCGAACCCACGAGTTAAAACATTTTAAATTAAAGCCTCCTTTTTCACACAGGCTCTCAATACATTATCTGTCATTATAACACACGTACACCCGTAAGCTTGATATCCGAAAATATTCAGAGAGTCTACAAATAAAATATAAACAGCACGAAATAAAGTACAAAAAGGTCTATCGCAACTTATCTCCAACAACTAATTCCCCATATAGGTATAATTCGTGCAACATCACGGGTTACTGCCTGTCAAAAATGAAAGGAAAATAGAATGCCCAGAAAACCGGGAAAGATCAACGAACCTCTGTTAACAAAATAAATTATCGAAGACTTCGCCTGAAAGTATTATATACGCTCATACAAACAGCGTACACACGTATTATTAGAAAACGAACTACATTTTTTTTACTAAACCAACGATCGAGCGGTTTCAAGGCTCCGAAAGTTCTCTAGGGTTAACCTCCGTCTAACTTTATTATCGTTTCCGGATGCGCATCGTCGACGTTTAACTTAGTCCGTCCGTTTGTTGCTGAGAAATTAATTGACGACAAAGTTATATTGCCTGTTGCGGTATGGGCCGGCATGTACAGCCGTGCAGTGTCGAGTCACATATATACGCCGCCCGATCCCATAGACCCGCAGGGGGATGGTAAGCGGTACTTTAGTACACCCCCGAGGAATCAGCTGATCGATCCCGACCCCCCCCTCCGCCCCCTCACGAACCGTCGCCGCTATCCTTTTTCAACAAACGTTGGAAAACTTCGTTCGGTTAGGAACGACTCCCTGGAAAAACGTTTCGTGGACGTAGGACGGCTTCGTTCCATGCGCGTTACGACGCTATAGGAAACAGTTCGATGTCGAGTGGATGTGCGAAAAAAAATTGCGCTGCATCCGGCGAATTGGTCGTTTGGACGCTTTTCGCGGGAGATATTTTTTTTAAAACGCGATACGTCATCGGTAATTGGGCTGGCGGACTTCTGGTTGTTTAGTATTACTGTCTCATTGATTTATTGAAAATTTGAGACTGTTCTGCTTGCAGTTTAGAAACGCGTCGTTCAATTGCGCGACGGTGGTTTTTATTTCACGCGATCGTAGATCGAAATTAAATGCTTGTCGGGGGAATGATGTATCGAATTGCCTTTAAAAATCGTCTTTTGTGCGACAAATAAATTCTTGGACCGAGTGTTCAAGAATGATTGACATTTTCTTCGTGGTTCTTCGAACAACCAATGCTCGAATAGAATAAATATAATCAGGCCAAAGGCACGAAATTGAACGTACTGAGAGACTTACAGAAATGCTAAAAAAAAGGGTAAAATGAATGATATCGTAGAAATATCTGACTCGTGAGCGACACGCACTGAAATAACCACGAGGGACACTTCATAAAAGTCGCGATGAATTGTGAACGAAAAACGAGAGACCCTTCGGGGGTCGGGAATCGATGTCTTTGTTACTAATTAATCGAATTTAACCTGGATAACGAAGAGTCCTCGCTTTCTCGATCTATTCTCGTGGTTTAGAAACTTCTTGAAGGGTGCGATTTTCTCCCAACGCTTTTGTAACACTCGTGACACGTCGCGACGCTTTTTAACCCAGCGTGAAAAATCGTCCGGAATTATCTCTGCCCAGCCAGTCGGGCGGCTGCTGCCTTCCCGTCGTTGTCATTTATTAAGGAAAACATTTCGAAGACCAAAGCGTCCTCTAGTTTACGTAACCTTTAACATATAATCCGTAAATATTAATAAAATTTAAAAACACAGAAATATAATTCTGTCGGCTTTAATCAATATAAATTTGTTTAGTATTAGAGGAATGATTGAAGTGGACGCGTAATACGGAATAAATTCAGAGATATCATAAATGAAATTCCACTGTGTTTCGATGCAACTATTTGAAAAGGGATTACGCTACAACACCACACGTTTTTGCATCAAAAACTTGTGAACGAATAAACGAATTGTTTTCAAAGTAGAGCACGACAACCTAAATCTAGGATTTGATCCACTCTTTGGTAGTATCTATACTTTCCAGCCATTACAGTAGCATTAATATTAATAACTCGCTTACGCAGTAGCACTACTTGCAAGTGATCCTCGTAATTATCATACATTTGTTGCAGTTGATTTGTTTGTACAGTACAATCATTGCTACGTAGCTCCGCACTTCGTTGAATTGTTCCAAACGTATTTTACTTGTTCCCAAAACGTATTTCACCTACACACACAGTTTCGTCTCGATTACTTTAACTGCAAAAAGCTGGCGCGAGTAATTCATGGAGCGACTCCTCGAAGATCGTAGACACACTACCCGTAACTCGTAAGATAAATTTCAGGAACACAGGCGATCTATATAGATTGCGCTGGATACAGCGAAAAGCATACATATGTGTCTTCCCATGAACAGGGAATTCTCCCCTTCTAACAGCAAAGAATACAATAACGAATGGCTCGCTTTCTCACAGGCAAATCTCGGCGATTTTCAAACAGACGACGCCCAGCAAATACAAAGCATCGCAAGAAAATAAGTAATCTCCCCGTGACCATCGTCGAGAATTCATTGAATACCCGCGAGCCAATCAATGAATAAATTCATTGTGTATGCACGGTGTACAATGTAGCAATATCCAGGATTAGTTGAACCGTTTTAAATAATTTGACAGGAAAAGTTGATGCATAAAATTGATTGGTTTCAGTCGCCAATATATTTCCATGCTAACGATTTACAAAATGATTTATTGATCAGAATGAAATAGGTCACTTTTCTGAATAAAACCATATGTTTCTTAATACATTGATCGATACAGCTCATTGTTCTCCATAACAAAAAAAAAACTACCAAACCAAGGAATTATTATTTCGAGAAATATTCTGATTTCCCTATGGAGAATTGGCACGATTAATAAATTCAAAGATACACATACACACATACACATACACATTAAAAACCGTTAAAGTTTATCCACTTTTTTCTACCGTAAAAAAAGTATTCTTTAACCTCAATCATTGCAATGTATTAACAACGTATTAAATATTAACATTATATTAATAATAATAATAATAATAATAATAATTATTATTAATATAATGTTATTATTATAATTTATTATAATTTATTATTATTTATTATTATTATTAATATTAACACTGTATTAAAAGTTAATTAATTTCATGCGCCAACTTCTTCCGCCGAATGATTTCATTTTTTACAGTTTAAAAGTCGTGGATACCAGTTACGGTTGCGCGCTCAGTACATACTATTCATTGCATTGTGCTCATTCACCGTATCATTATTACGAACTACCGTAATACACGTACTCCGGTGTGGCTACTGTAACGAGGAATTAACAAAAACCAGAAAAATCCTGCTCTCCGTCTGTGCACGCAGTTTCTGTATTCCTCTGTCTCTCCAGCTCACACTCTCCGGACCGACCTATATTCCTCGAGAGTATGCTTTTCATCAGTGCCCGCCTGGTTCCAGCGATGGGAACCAGCGTCGCGAATTTATATCCCGTTTTCACCGATCAACGATGGAACCGTGAAACACGGCTGTTCGTTCGTGAACCGGCTGCGACTATCGCGGAAAATCGTGTACCTCGAACATCGTGTTAGGATGGAACTCTGAATGCCATCTGCGCGGTTCGTGCATCGAACGGATTTGTCGTTTCCACGTGAAAGTTCATAACTAATACGGATACACAGTGATTTATCGCCTCGGCTAATCGTCAGACGGGTCTGTGCCGGTTTTAGGCTGGAAAACGTGTCGCAGGATGCGTCGTGATTTATGTAATTTTCCAGTTTTCTTTCCTATCTTTTTTTCGTTTCTTTTGGTCTCAGTACTGGGAACAGAGAAGGGTGGCAAATGAAAAAAAGGACTTTAGGGCGGAAAATAATTGGCTCGTTTAATCATTTAGCCATAGAATCAGAACGAAACGTTAACTTATTGGAAACATTTTTAATAGTTATTTAATCTTGTGTAATCTTCTCTTATTTTTTGAAATGGAGAAACGGAAGGATACATGAGAAGTCCGAATTTAACCCTTTACTTATGGATGATGTGAACGAAATACTGTACCGCGCTAAGCGCAGCTGCATCGCTGAACGTGATTACGAATAATGGCAGACTATTCAGTCGAGTAATTTTCAACGAGAAGGGGGTGAACTGCCTAGGATTAGTAAAAATGTCCGGTTTAGTTTGGGACAAACTGTAGAAATTAATGGAATAATATTTCGATGTACAATGTCCACTCAGAGCGTAGCTGCTACGGTGGCGTGTACTACCTAAAGGGTTAAATGCAATACTAATATAGTTGATATAGTAGGAGCTCGATTAACTGACCTAATCGATACACAGGCAACCCGGCTAAATCGAGACCCAACGGATACGCGAGTCCTAGTAATGAATTATTAAAGACGTATTTTGTACGAAAAATTGTTTCCTTATACTGGAGAAAGTGTATCGATTATATGAAAGTGTTTATGACAGCAGCTCAAGTTATAAATTTTTCATTTGGAGATAGTTAACATCGGAGTAATAGGTACACAGAAAAAAATCTGTTGAACGAGACAGCTATCAAATTGATGGAGCAGTTAAGTTTCCCATTGATTTGTAAAAATCGTTCTGCATTATTGAAAAATGAATCGTTCGAGCACAAAATAAGTAACACGTTTTGAATCACGTATTTCGATCACTGCGCAATTTTTATTATAAAGTTGATATCGAACAGTCTCGCGGCAAACGTGCAATAAATCTCGAATTTTTCATATACGAGTTGACGGGCAAAAACTTTTGATGGGAAAAATTGACTGTGCAGTAACGTTTGATTGTCCATGGATTATGAACTGCATGCCCGATCGCTATATTATCATTGTCGGACAGTGGAAGGGCTGAAATAAACCAATGGCTGCTGTCCAACCGAACCGGTGGAAAAATTCGAAAATAAAAAGTTGATAATTAAACGCGAGTGGAGCGCACGAAATAAAATAATGCGTCAGGTTTCCACGGTTCCGCGTCCTGTGCTTTTCAATCGACGCTGAGCAAATAATTTGAAAAATCGAAACCGGGGGCTGGGCGCGTGCTATTAAAATATCGACGAATAAATCACGACCATTGACAGCGTCGAAACGCAGCGAGGAAAAATTAAAAAGCGCGATTAAACACAGTGGCGATCGAAGGGACCGATATTAACGCCGAAGCCTGTACGGAATTTTGTTTCATTCTGTTTTTCCCGTCGACGAAAAATTCGAGCGTTCGCTACTTTGTCGAGTTCTGTGGATATTTCGACGGGGTAAACCTCGATGGGGTGAATTTGGGACGCGACAGAAGTGAACAGACGGGTAAGTGGATGGAAATTTCGGAAGGTATTTCGAAGAGAATTTGAGTGCGAAGAGCTGTAGGTAAATTGGTTGCGAAGGTGGGAAAAAAAAGCTGTGCTGAAGTAATCGGCGAATTGCGTTAAGAAAAAGTACGAAATAATCGTAAAAAATAGAATTTGAGCGAAGTTGATAGACAGAATATATATTTGTTGAGCCGCGGTTCAGGTGGTTCGGATTCCACGTAAAACTGTAGGTATAAATATAAGTTTAACCCTTGCCCGCCGATCCACACTCCATTGCAGTCGGTGATAACCATTAGCAGTCGATGCGACTTCAAATAAATGGATTGGAAAAAATATATATTTGTGAAGTTTCATGTTTCTTGCTATTCTGTAGCGAAAATGCATTGGATCCATTTTTGCGGTTATTACGTATGCAGAACGTTCGTTGCACGGGTTTATTACATTTTTGGATTTTTTATTCTACTTTCTTGAGTGTCATTACCTTTTCAGTACCATCGCTTTTAGCATGCTTTTCGGCACGACTACTTTTGTATTCCATTTTTCCAGTTATCTACTGCCTCCAATGAAAACCAGTGCATAGCTTCCCGTATTTTCTCAGATTCTTATTGTAATTTATCGATCTCATTTATAGATTCTTTATCATTCGCCCATTCACTTATCATTATTTACTATTTTACCCTCAAGTTACTCTAAATATTCTTTCCCAAAATAAGCAGCGCAACCATCGCGTCAATATTCCTGCGCCACTTTTCGCAAAGTCGACATCGCGCTCAGTTTAATCTTACAATCAATTCAAATCAGCGCAGAATCTGAACTTAATTACAGCAAGCGCTAAATTGTGCCTCCGTTTCTGCAAAAATTACCCCACATTCCGTGCAACGTAAAAATCGCTAGGTCACCGAACAGTATCCGCCTAAAGCAACAAAAACAATTCCTGCATCGCCCGTCCAACTTTCACACATCCACCAATTTTTTCCGAAAACCTACAATCGTTGCCCTCCCACCCCCTCTTATACCAGCCCCAAGATAAGCATCAAATAGTCCCATTCACGCGGCGTACATATCCACGTACTTTACACCAAAAGCCCGACCCGACAACCACGCGCTCGAAACTTTTCAACGCGACCGCGTGACCCCGCGTCCCTCCCCCGGCTCCCCCGCGATTCATCAAGCCGTAGCGCGAAACGGCAACGAGGAACGCCAATAAACGCCGCGATTCCGGGGCCAAGTCCGTCGCTATGACCATCGACCGCGTGTAATTACGGGCAGAAGCACAGTGAGAGGATCAGGTGTGCGGACCGGGATATCGCGGCCGCGGTATCGAACCGTCGCGAGCATTTGCGAGCCGTGAACGGGCCAGAAGCGCACGGTCCGCGACTCCAGACTCGACGGGACAGAGTTCGCCGGAGCGTGAAAACGCTCGCGGCGGTATTTGCGTGTACACGAGTTATCCGCCGGCAAAAATCCTTGCAGCCCGATGCAGCGGAGTTATTGTGCCTCTGCCGGGGCCAATTCTCGGTCGGCTCCGGCACGGACCGATTCGCCGGCGATTTATCGACCCTCGCTTCCGTGCCCGCTGCGAAACACAATCCCGGCGTCCCGTCGCGTCGCGGCGACCAGAAACTAAACTTTTTTACGACGCCGGCGCCGCCGTTCTGCGTGACCGGGACACACTGTACGCGTACGTCCGGCAGTGACGTGTTGCTTCTGCCATTTCTGCTTCGAGAGTGCACGCGAAATATTGGTTAACGGGGATAGAGGCGTATCGGTTCGGGGATTCGGCTTGGTCAGGTGATGCGGAAGATTGAGCGGTTGGACTATTTGGATAAACTAACGATTAGGTGCGTGATTTCGATGGCTCGGAATGGCCAAAGGAGAGAGAGAGAAAGAGAGATAGATAGATAGAGGATTGCTGGTTTATCGCACCGGTTTGCTTTGCTCTTTTGTTTCAAGGGGGATTTGTTCCGTTTGGATTGGGAATTTGACTTGCCTGGTGTAGCGGCAGAGATCGGATAGATCCTTGGCTGGTTTGTTTGTAATTGCGTCTTGATAAATTATGGAGCGAAACGCACGGGTTTGATTTGGAAACGCGCGTCCCGGCATAGAAGTTAAAGAGGAATGAGCGGTGCGATTGGTTGCCTGCTGACTGGCGCTACGTTACCGGCGTCTTTCAACGTTAATAATTAAGAAACGAAGACGAATTTCAATCTTTCTCACTCTTGACTGTCGTTTTACTTTTTCATACAGATTCGCGTCACCGTGTCTGTTCTACCTGTTGCTGAACGCCCAGCAATACTTCTTAACAAGAACGCCACTGTAGCTGGATTTATAAATGTTCGCCGACTCTCGATCGAACTTGGCGCACATTATCGCGTCGCAAAAACATCGTTCGGTCTCTGTGCCAAGAATAATTTCAGTTTCCACATATCTCCTCGTCTTCGACGAAACATTATCCGCGCTGCGCGTTACCACGACAAAAATCGACCTCAACAGCACACTAACGCGATTCACTCGTGCACGATAAATCTCTGCAAACGTGCTCGCATAATGTGCATTAACTATGCGTTAAACACGGTGTTATACGGGATCCGGTTTTATTCGATCGAACGTTTTGACGCTCGTAATTTGCCTAGTACGGGCAATCGTAAAATGTCACGGAACCGCGATTCACTGAATCAGTACGGGACAAAATAACCGAAATCGTTCGCATTATCCTGTGTACAACGAGATAATGGAGTTCGCTATGCAATTCGATTCTGCGGCCGTGCCGTTGATCGAACGAGTGCGACTTTTCTGGGTCGTTGGTCGTCTATCGTCGAGGAACCAACGAAAGGCTACAAACTAGACGCACAGTTAAGAATCGATAAGAAACGACGAGTATGTAATAATTGAAATTTAATCGGACAATAAGTAAATTTTAACTCTGTGGTCCATCAATATTTTTTCATACAATATATACTTTAATCGCAAGCTTGTAACGATAAAATGAGTATCATTAATATCATTGAAACACAGGGAAAAGTAAAATTATAAATTACAAAACAAGAACACGTAAATTACATCTTCGAATATCCTTCGCATATCGCGAAGATATTAAATTCGTCTCGATTTCCCTTACTGTTTCGTAAACTCCGTGACCTTCGAGCAGAAGCACGTGAAAAGTTCACGCGACGCCTGTCACGAGGGTGACAAATTTTCAATAAAAGCTGACGTACGGGCACGTACCGACGGAAACAACGCCGGCCAGCTTGTAAATTAATGGACACGACCGACAGGATATACGCGCTCGTGAAATATATACCATTGGCTCGTTTTAATTAATGATCGCCCCTGCAGCACGATCGATCCTTGATGTTCATTATAGATCGCGCAGTACAGTGGATGCACAAGATTAATATATAACGTGACCGTGTACGTTGATTGTGCCACTAAACACGTGTAATAATAGAACTGATTTCTGTGTACGGTATCGCGGAAGCTAACGCGGTTCGCGTGGCACCGTGGACAATTGCGAGGGGCACGACGATTTCTTAACGAAGCAACGATACCGAACGCGATGTGAAAGTTCGAAGAATTTCTATAACAGTGGCGAAGATATTATTCGCACGCGCAAGGAGTTGGCAGCCGGCAGGTTAATATTGAATCCCATTAAATATTCCGATGTGCCAGCTAGTCGAACGGGGAGGCCGTCTCTCAGCGATTACACGCGCCATACTTTTCAAAACCGTCGCTCCTCGGTAATCGTCAAAAATTTCACCTCGCCGTGAAACGCTTGATTATTTATGTCGGCCAGTAAATCATCGCATCCGCAGGGAGAACTACCCTAACTCCGTGAACGCTTTTCCACGCCGAGTATCGTGTCTCTGCCCTCTCTACGATCATTCTGCCTCGCAACTTGCCGGCAAGTTGCGCGTACGTTCCTTGCCCGATGCTCAATCTCCGTAGAAATTACTTGAAAACGAGCGTGGTTCTTACGTTCAAGGAAAAGTTGAATTTTGGTATTGCAATTGCGATACGGTGGAAATTTGTCGAAGATTTTACGTCCTGTTGCGTAATTCAGCATACCGTATTTGGAATGTTTTGAAATGGAGGGTGTATCGTTGCGACCACTGTAACGTGATACTGCATTGAAAATATATAATAAATTTGTGGAACCATTTTAGATCACACGTTGCGACATAGTATTCAATTTATCGATCAGTAGTTACTATTTGGGAATTGAAGGTTTTATAATTAAATTTTGATTATTCTATTAACCTGTATACGTGTACTCTCCACGAGTACACGCGTATGCAGGTGCATATAATGCCGACGTTGTAATATGTTTTTTATATTTAAGATTGCGAACGTTTGTCCGTCCACATTTCCATGTATCGCGTCTTCTCGACTGGAATTTCAGACGCATTTTTCACGCGACCTGAACCCACAGTACTCGCTGACGTCCCTTCACGAACATACCGATAAATTACTCCCCAACACCCTCAACACCCTACAGATCCCCTTCAAAGTCGAGCCGATGAAACGGTCACTATCAAACGTAAAGAAAATTTCTGCAACCACCCTTGAACCGTTCGTTCCTTTGATCGGTAATCCTCTTTCTTCTCACAAAACTCTGCAATTCTTGAACACAACAATGCAGTCCGGTTCGTTCCGTGAAATCATCACATCCTCTCCGCACATCCAACGTCCGCTCGTGGACGCACACGCCCACCCGTCGAAGCAACGCCACCCCGTCTTCGAGCAAGCTCCATCCTGCGCTACTTCCCCGTGCAAAACGAGTGCCCACAAAGGGGGGGCAACAAAATACTTTCATCCCCGCGATGTTTCACGGTCGATTGCCGTCGACCTTGACGCCACGCTCCGCCGCTCGCGTATCATTACCCTTGTCTCATTTAAGCCGAATCAGCGACGAGCGAATACACGCGAATCGTTCCGTATTCCTGCCGCGTTGAATTTCGCGTAATCGCGCCCGCCTCGCTGATTCTAATCGTTTATCGGCCGATCTACATACGTCGCGACACCTTTTCGCCTTATCCTCGACGCCGTCCGATTGATCGCCGCCACGTTCCTTGTCGTACCGGGTAAACGGTTCGTCGAGTATTCTTTTATCGCCCCCGGTTTGTACCTTCGCGTCGCGACGCGTCGCTCACGAAACTCGTGGCTTCGAAATCGGTAAGCAGAAGATGGCCGTTCGCCGCGGCGACTGCGAACGGTCGATAAGTTCGTAGATTGCTCGATACGGGGGTGCATTCGAGTTTGCTAAGATGCGCCGCTGTACCATTCAGTTGCAATCCAGCCGCCAAGTTTATGCGGGCCGCGCGAGTAGCCGTACACCGGGCGTGTTAATATCTTCGAAACTCTCTGCAGGTCCATGGGTGGCGTATTTGGCAACAGGTATACCGTGCACACGAGGGGTTGTCGAGGGGTTGATTTGCTTGGGAGATAGCGCTAAGTTAACGATGCGCGCATCGCGGTTGCAATGTAAGGCCCATTGGTTCAATAGGGTACAGTGTGATACGACTTGATACGAACTGGACGGTGGCTGCATTGAGAAGATTGGAAACGTTGTGACGTGTCCTATATTCGTGCATGCTCGCTTCGTTCGTTTTTCTCGGCGTTGCGTTGAAGAGTTACGTGGGTAATTGTATTTGGAATAATGGATCTTTTGTACGAGGTGGATGGTTAAAGATGGCACCAAGCATGGGGATATAAAATATTGCCGAAGGCGAAGCAAATTTCGGTATTAATCCTCTTCCATTTTATGTGAAATATGCGTTTCAGTTTTGCCTGCTAAGTACTGTATCATTCACTTCCATCCCGCTTCGCCGTGTTTTCTATACAAATGGTTCGCAGCTATTACGTAGACACCGTGTTTCTTTGGGATATGTATTTGGCCCTGTCGTATGCATCAGTGTCGAATTTCGTCTGGCAGCGATTTGAAAGTTCGAGAATGTGTCGCTCTGTGGCGATTGGTCATCGTAGGAACGAATTTATAATCTGCGTTAATTTAATCGCAGTCGTGCCGTATCACAAGAACAGGAATTTCCCAGTGAATTTGTTTCACAAAGCTTCTTACAATTTTGTCATCTCTTGTTTCTCGTTTCGTGGCTTTTTAATTTCGATGAATAATTGAGCGCCGAGCGAGAGTTAGCGAGCTAAGGTTCCGTGGCTCGTGGTTAAAATATTGGAAGGTGGTGAACGGCGGACAGTTTGAAGAATAGGTACATTGCTCCTTAAGGACCTAGTCACACGAAAAGGAAGTAAAGATAGGGTGGCAGTGCTCTTTAACGGGACATTCGATACATGCCGTACAGGCATTACAGTTCAAACACGAGACACTGTATCCAGAATAGGGGCTAGTTATATACCCCGTGTTGCCAAGTAATAGCCATTCAAAATGGCTAAAAAGCACCCTTTACATCCTCTACCATAAGCTGACTAATTTGCACACTCGAATAGACGACACCGCAATATGAAGAAATCAAACTTCACACCGCATTTGCGTTTCTGTCTCACTCGCCAAACTTATTCCCATCGTCCCAAAACGCGACACAAAAACAACGGTCCCCGCCACGTATACTGACGAACGAAGTCCTCCGAGTGAACCGTCCTCCGCTCCGCGTGGAATCGCGCAAAGTCCACACGTGCCTCGTCTACCTGCGTATGCATATGCGCACCTGCCAGACTCCCGATCCTAATCTGGCATCGACAAGCGAAACGAAGGCGGTAATTCCACGGACTGTTTGTTCTCCGCGATAGAGGCAGGTGCGCGACGTCTTAACTGTGCGCCGCCCGTAAACCTCGGCTTATCTGGAATTTATAGTAAAGCGGGTCGTTTCTTCGGGTCGACCTGCAACTTCAGCCGGTACAACCATTAAAGCCGGCGCGCCAAGTAATGCTTGCTTTCCTCGGGATGCACCGCGAGCTGCACCGAGACTCGTTTCGCGGGGTTTCCCGTCGCCCCAGGAAATACGACGCTCCATCTTTCTCCGCCCCTTCGATATCTCTTCCCGTTCCCCGGCCTTTCGCGGCGGTACGCTTCGAATCCGCCTGGGAAATAGGTTATGCTAGTCAAACAGAGAACCGCTGATCACCGTGGATCTTTAAGTCGGGTTAACCCGGGGGCCGAGGATAAAAGAGACTGCGCGGCGAGAATTATGGAGATTCGCGGCTCGTTCGGCTCGCGACGACGGAAAAAATGTTTCACAGCCCGAGCGAGGATCGCATACGATTTTTTGTACCGTTCCGGTTTCAGCGGGCCTCGATTGCTCGATGGGAACAGTGTCACGGAATACGTTCGGTGTTAATTGCCCTTGTTAGTTGCACAGGCGCGTTCGGAGTTCGGCGATGTTGGGAATTGCAAATTTGCTGGAGCTGAATCGTTATCGGGACGTTTCCGCTGAGGCCACGGTAACTTCGGGGAACAAAGAGGTTCCGATCGAATTAATGGGGGCGACGGGAATCCTTTTAGTTTTACAGTTTTATGGAAACGACGCTCAATATTCTGGAGATTGTTAGCAAAATTTTGTCCGGGAACTTAGAACAGAGATTTGTTCGCTCTGTCGCGCAAGGAATAGATAGCGAAAGCGTTCGATTTTGAATATAAATCATTTTCAGACATCGAATACAGGATCAGCGATATTGTTGTTAATGCTGATAACAATTTTCTGCGTTACCCGAGGAAAATCATTTTCCAGTTCTTCCTTTATTCCAGATTTAATTTTACTCGAAATTATCGGGGAAACCGTTGTTCCTCGTTTCTATTATACAAAATGTCGACGAACTCCGAATCTTCAGCTTCTGTCTCAAAATAATCAGACACTCGAGAATTCACTGAACCCGACGTGACTGCTTCGCGGACTATCGAGGGCGCAAAATAAAACCGAGAAGACAGCGTAGAATACACACGTACTCCAGTACTGTAAATCGTCCGGCGATGTTAACGTTAAACATTGAGAATAAAACGGATAAAATCGAGCGACCCGTCGCGAAACCTCGGTTGATTTTTAATTAGCCCCGTTAGTATCGCGATCGTGGACGGCGATCTGGAAACGATACCGAAATGAAAGCTCGTCCTGGTCTTTTAGTGGCTAAAGAGAACACCACTCTCGGTAATTGGGAGCGATTTGCATGCTACGAATCTCGAATGCATCCGCCGCGGATCGATGCTCGTCGTCTGCCTCGAGTCGATCTTAAGATCGTGTGCGACTGTTTTTCCCTTTTTCCCGTCGCGACGCCATGTTCCACGAAATAAACGACGACTGGAACGACGACCATCCCAACCGAGCAGATTGGTACAGCCTGTGTTGCTGATTTTAAGCGACAAGTATTTCGTTTGTATAAATGGTTACGGATTAACAGCGTGGCCAAAGGGATCGCTCGCTTCCGCAATTGCATATGCAGGCTGATTTCATCGAGTGGCTTAATGCGATCTCTTGAGACAGTTCGACCGTTCGATGGAAAATATGTTGGAAATCCTCGCGGTGGCTAATTATCGGAGCGATGCCGTTTTATTGCAGGCAACTTTCTGCCTCGAATCGTTTTGAACGGGGTACTAAATACGTTGCAAAGGAGTATCGAGAGCTGGAGATAAAGGGCTGCGAAGGTTGCTCGAAATGTGAAAGGATTTCGTTTCGGGGATGACATGCGAGGACGAGGTTGGGCAGGCTTTTGTAATTTCGAGTAGAATGTGCGTCACCAAATGAGATATTGCAGTGATTTGTTTTTTTCACACATTTACGCGGTGTTGCACGATT
Organism: Nomada fucata; assembly: GCA_948146005.1. Lineage (NCBI taxonomy): Eukaryota > Metazoa > Arthropoda > Insecta > Hymenoptera > Apidae > Nomada > Nomada fucata. The sequence continues at coordinate 5,005,414 of OX411275.1, read as the reverse complement.
GGTTGGTAGCAGTGCCATTGAAAGTCTACGCAGCCGTGTTTCATTAATTAAATCGGCTTCAGGATCTGGATGTTTGAAATAACGAGACCTCGGTCTGTGTCTTATCGAAGAATTGCGTGACCTTGTTCTAGAAGTAGTACGGCGGTGGCTTTGTATTAATAGTGTCATGATCGAGTAACGAGATTTTGCATAAATGTAGGTGCAAATGAGGAAAGATCCAATTATATCTTCGTATATGGTGAAATTAAATGATGTTAAGCTATGAACAAGTATTACGGTTTAAATATGCGATGCCCCCTCTTTGATCTTATCGATTGCAAAAAATAATTGAAATAAATAGCTTGACAATTTCCTTTTGAAAAATATGTTTCAGGAATTGATCACCAGTTAGCAACACCGCAGTATAAAATACCTTGTACTAAAGAACTTTCAAAAAATTGCGAAACGACTATTTCATCGTCCCGCAATGCAATATTTGATTAACGAAATAGTATTGCGTGTTCATTATCAAGAACTAACGAAACTTCGCGGACATAATGAGTCGTAAATCGACAATTAAATATTCCTAAATAAATCCTTTCAACGTCGAAAACGTGCAGCAATCTATTCGCCACAAATCTAACCGAACGATCCATTAATTTGTAACAATAAGAACGCGAAATTTCAAAATAGGAATTATCGAGGCAGCGCAGCGTGGCAAGAAATTTATTGATGACCAATCCGGTAATCAGTAGACCGGTGTTTACATAACAACGCGTGATCCGCGATTTAATCACCAACGCTATTATATTAGTTCACTGTGACCCGACTAACGTCGTTCCGACGGATATTCCGGTTATATTTGGTCAGGTGGGCGGTGCGATCAGTCGGGGATCAATTTGGTTCTCCCTTAAAAGAGGAAAGGTCGCAGGGCTTAATTCGTTGGTAAAATTAGCGAAGCCTCTATCTATCTTCCGAATCGTGCGAAGTCACGCCGCAAGGTGGCACTTCGAGCGCCACGATTCCTCGAGCTTGAGATGCACACTTCTCGCCCGGATCGGAGAACCGACTTCCAGCTGTTCGACGAGCTTCGCGTGCTCGTCGGATCGTCGACAAGCGAGGGCCAAGTGGTGCAATGCAAATCGCGCTATGAGTCGACAACGAAACGCAATATGGATAAAATGCGTCCGGCGCTAACGAAAGTTATTTGAATTTCAGAAGAGGAGGAGGAGTCCCCCCCGTGTCGAGGGCGCTCGGTATCGGTTTCTACATTTATCTAGGGACGGTTGGGCTATATTGATTCGTAAGTTGTCGGAGTCAGGTAACTGCAGTTACGCTTCCACTCATTTCTTAAAAGTAAAGTTGCAGCGCGAGATTCGTCGAGTCGCTCGCGGCGAATATTATTGACAGATCTGTACTATATTTTTGTTCTATTTCGTTCGTAATCAGTTAACGTTTGTATTTTCTTGCCGCGGAACTTGCGATTGTAGGCGCTCGAAAAGCGACGACTTTATTAAAACCGTTCTTCCTGGTTGCCCTAAAATGTCCCAGGACATTCAAAGTCTTCCCAACTCCGTCGAATCCCCCAGGTTACACAGAACTCTCCGGCACAAAGGTTTCCGCGAAAACGTTCGAACCCTCTTACCGTCCAAACCCTTAACAATAGTCCTCGACACTTCTACGGGACCCTAACGTTCCAATCAACTCGCCCGATACCGGCGCCCAACACCTGCCCTTCTTACACGCGCAGCCTCGCGAACAGTAACCCGAAATGACGAAAAACCGTCAGGACGAAATCATTCCTGTTCGCCCAAAGTTTCCCGCCGCGCGTATATCCGAGGATTTTCGAAATTTCCTCCGTATCCTCGTAAGTCTATCGAGGTGCGGATGTAGCGATAAGGCCGCCTATAAATCCGCGGCCAGGAGACGGAAGAGAGGAGAGACAAGCGTGAACGCTGGAAGGAGAGCGAAGGGCTGATGGTGAGAAACGACGAGAAACAGAGAGGAGAGAGAGCTCTCTGTGCGATAGTCGAAGGTCCGCGGGGGTGGGGACGGGGGTTGAGAAACGGGCGATGGGACAGAAAAAGAGGGAGAAACGTAGAACTGGGGCACAGTGCTATCGATGCATTCGGGCGAAACCGTACTACTACACCCACCTTCCTCTTCCTCTTTCCCTTCGTCGTTCTCCTTCGCCATTCCATTTCCTCTTTCGGTCTCGAAACTGCCCTCCCGCGGCTCGGTTCCGCGCCGTGCGAACTGTTTTCGGTGCTACACCGGGACGACACTAGCGCCGCCACGGTTGCACAACTCGGTCGCGACCGTGCAGCAAATAATCCTGCGTCTGGCCGGCAGGAACCTCTTATTATACATACACACGTGTACCTGAACGAAGCTCGCGTTTGCATATCAGAGAGACGGGTAGCTCGTCGTCGACGGGTTCAGCGACTTTTTTGTTCGTCCCGGGACGAGTGTCCGACCCGTTACCGCGTTTCGAGCGTAATCGATTTTGCTGGCCGACCCACCGGAGGATCCTGCGGGAGAGCACGCTCCGCGGGGGCGAGCTCGCTAAGATCCTTTGAGTCGTTCGTTGAAATTCGACGCTTTTTCGACGACCTCCGCTGCGTCGTTCCGGGCGTTCTCGGGCCGACGTAGGCGCAGTCGGGGCTACCTTCCATCGGAGCACGGAATGTTTAAATTAAAATCGCTCGATCGCTCGCCCCCTCGCGCTTCTGTAACTTGGCAACGGGGAACAGGTTGTTCGCGGCGTTCGAGTGGTACACTTGCCGCGGAGTCGGTGGATTTTTTCCGTCGAGGCGCGCAACGAGAGAACGTATGGCCGGTTTTAATTGGCAGGGCGCGTGAGAGTTTCAGTATCGTGCGCGAAGGTACGAACGATGCTCTCTTTCCGTGGGTTCTCGGCGAAAGTTGAGACGGACGAAGGGCCGTTGCAAAGCGTTCGGCGAGTTTTGTTAATTTCGCTTTACGCGGAGTTTTACGCGCGCGAATTCGTCTGACGAGAGCGTAACCATTTATTTTACACCCGACGGGGGAGTGTAATTGAAAACGAATTATTAAAGCGGCCATTGTGAATAAGTCTTTCGTTCCCCGACGCATCGCCGGTGTCGTATATTCGCCAAAGTGTTTCGAGGACTCGATTCGCCCGGATTTGTTGCACCCTAACGGTGTATAAATTTTTCAACGTGCTCCATTTTTTCCCTCGCTGCACCTACTAATGGCCCCGAACATTTATCACCAATCGACCGTTCCACCGCGTTACCCGACCCCGTCTGAGCTTCGATCAACATTCAAACCCGCGCGAGAGCTTCCGGCTTATCTTTCGATCCCACCGCCGAGTCTCGCGTAGAAAATAATTGCTAAATTGCAACGCTCGCCCCGCAGCGAACGCCTCTACGCGATCAGCCCCGGTCGTACCTCGCGCGGAACGAAAGATCGTGCCTCTGCGTCGAACGTTGTTAAACCTCTAATGCATCAATTAGCATTCTCCTCGAGGACCTCCCCCTACCACTTCTCGTTTCTTCTTCCGTCTTCTCTTTTTCGTTCCGGCCCCCGTTCCAGTTCGCTAATGCATTTTCTAGTGATTTAGCGAGAACTTCTTCGAAACGAACGAGCGCACGGAAGTTCTCGCGCCCGCTGGAAGGATGGGAGCACGCGTAACACGGTCGGTTCATCTTTTTTTTTTTGACACCTTTCAAGGATTCACGAAGCGCGCGAGACGGCAACTTGTTAACGCTGGAATTCATATTTTCCCGCTGAGAACCGCCTATCTCCACTTTTACAATGCGGCGAAACGAATGCCGCTTTCGCGGCGCGTAAATTCTTCAACGCTTCGAGCCGGCAAGCCGCCGTCCTCGCGACAATGCGCCCCTCCCCGCTCCTGCGAGCACTTGAAATATTTTAAGCCCGGGACAACGCTGTCTGAATGCGCGATACACGTCGACTGGTTCGATATTGGAATCCGTTTTGGCGATAAATATTTCTCGGCCGCGAACCGAACGGCGTAATATGCGCATGATCGTCGTCGTGGATTCAGCGATTTATCGCGGAAATGTAAGATCGTGCAATTTATTGGGCAAAATTTCGGATCGCGCGATTTGTTCGGAAAATTTTCGATCGGGCACCTCACGTGATTTACCTTGGACTTGTTACGAACGCGGTGGAATATTTTACGCACGCGACAACCCCGTTCGAATTCCAGATTGAACCGACTGTTTACTGTATACGGTATTGGAATCCGTTCTTTTGGCGATGAATGTTGCATCGATGCAAATCGGAGAGATATCGTAGGTGCACGTGCGTTTCAAATATTTAAGATCGTGCGACTTATCTTGCACTTGCTGCTGGAATTACTAGCGTTCAGCTGATAAATGTTGTAATAATTGGTGAATAATTTGTGATATTTGTTTCACACGACTATACCTGATATTTAGCTTCGTGGAAATAAACATTGAAAGTTACGCTCATATTGCTCGAGTCCATATTTCTTAGTTAACGGTTTATTTGTATTTGTTAAATAGTGTTCACTTTGCTTAAAGATATATTTATTATTATAGTGCAAAGAATAACATGCGATAATATGCAAGACGCTGCAACGACGAGCGACGAAAACGGACTGACGAAATATAAGAAAGAATAGAGGAACGAAAGCGCGTAACGCGAAGTTCACTGAACGAGGAAACTATCGCCCAGTGACTGCAGCGCCAATTTGCTAAAAATACAAATGTATTACTACAAACATACATTCAACAGTATTACTACTTGTTGTATATCTAATCGCTGTAGGGCTGTTTCTTTTAATTGTCTGAAGTACCTGGAGAATGCTGTTGGATTCGTTTTAATCGATCAAGTAAATGAAGCCTCACTCGTGGCGACAAAGGCTGGCTAATTTAAAGCAGAGAGGAGACAGCTTACAGCACCAGTTTCATATCTGCCAAAGTTAACCCTTTCGAAAGCCACCGACTTATGAAATTTGTATTTATTACCAAGCTCAAACGTATACCAAAGAAAGCGCAACTCATTGCTCCCCGCTTCGAAAAAGACGAAATTAATTTTCTTCTGGAAACTTAATGTTTCATCAAACTTCAATCACGTTTGAAAATGAATGCTGACATTGTCCCTGTGCAAGGAAAAAAGCTAAATCGAGGTTCACACTCTGGAGATAGAATTTACACTTGGGGTGACCCACTGGAACACGAGTACCTAAAAATGTAATTCGTTTTTAATAATGCTGAAATACACTTCAAGCAGAACCGAATTGGTTTCATTGAAGGAACAATAGAAGAAAACGATTTCCTTCCACGACTATTACTATTTTGATCTTTTCTTACTATCTCCGCGAAGTTATGAATCCGACATGTTTGGAAAAAATATCGTTTAATTAATTTTTCATATTAGCAAAAGGTAAGCCCGGAGGGACAATATTCCTTAACAACGCCTGCCCCTTTCGAAGTCATTCTGCGTCCTGAATTATTACTTCATTAGCATAGAAAATAAGAGAATGATTTATTTAGATGTTCCTAGAAGAGCCCTTCTTGGCCGCCCTGTACATTATATACATATAAACGATGTTATTCCTTGTCTCGCGAGCGAGGCCCGGGGCCAGTACAAAGACAACCTATTTTTCTTTTCATCCCCCTAACCTCCATTCTCCCGCTTCCTTCCGACGGACGACGCGTTTCCGTCGTATCTTCTGCCTGGCCAGACGAAAGTCGTAGCTTCTTTTGCGGCTTGCGCAGCTCCGTGGAAACTGTTCGTGAACGTGGTTGAGGTCCGCCATGTAAATCACGTGGCATCGGAAGTTCAAGACTGCGGCACCCGTATGTGCTTTGTTTTCTCGTTTCGAGGGTCGCGTGGTTAAATATGGAACGCAAAGAGCAACTCTGCAAATATAATATTTACACGCATATGTTCGGTTGAACGTTCCATAGTTAGTTGTGCAAAATTTAGAAATAATTTCATTGAGAAATTGCGAGCAAAAGTAATATAATAAGATTTCGATCGCCATATTTTACATTGCACAATACTTACGCGATAGAATACTCCATCTGCACACATCCACGATTTCTAATCAGGTCCGAATGAATTCGTGTATATTAAATATTTTAAATGGAAACAATTTTTATATTCAAAACAGGATATATATTCTTGCTGCGTTTTAATGTTTCAAGAATGATTAGTATCGTTGCATTTTCAAATTTTTACAACTATTATATCTTTCCATTTAATTTAGAAATCACTCGCATAAAATAATATTAACAACAACAGAAACGTTCAATAATTCGCAATATTTTGTGTTTATTTCACTGCGGCAGCGTCGCGTCAAATATTTTCGCTGTTTTCTTTCCGACAAACCGTCAACGGGAATCCTTTATCCAGACAAAGTTTCCCCGTTCCGCTAAAAATAACGTTGTTCACGTGAAAATACGGCCTCGTGGCGTCGAAAGGAGCTTTGGTCAAAGAGAACGCCTGCGTGAAACATATCGGACGCCGGTTCTCGCGAACGGAGCCTCTCGTTCTCGTGTCGCACAGGCGACGAGATCTTTCAGATTCTATCCAAAACGTAAACAACGATGGACCACGCCTGGGCATATTTGAACGTACGTTTGCATTGGTCGATGTTGCAGTGCGAAGTCATAAGTTACGGTTCCAGCGGTCCCCGAAACCGTTCAAACAACAACGCGTCGCGGCGAATTTCAATCTTCGACCTCCCCGTCGATTCTCCTTTTGCGCAGCGTCGTACGTGAATCTGAAAGTTTTCGAATTTTCCATCGCTTTGAGAACGAAAACGCGAACGGCTGACTGTTGGCAGGGCTTCTGGGACGATGGGTGCACCGTGATATCGTTATCGACCGGGGTTCCCTTTGGAAATCGTTTATTTAGAAAATAGTCGACCGTGGTTGGATTATAATTTCGAAGCGGAATTGCACTGGAAATTTTCTATTCGCGCGTATTCGCGTGCGTTCATACGTGGGTCATCGATTTTACTTTCTCACCGATTGGAATAGAAATCGGAGACGAGAAGTGATCCTCGTCATATTTCGTATCGATCACGACGGTTCGCGAAATTATTTAAGGTTGCCCCTAAATTGCTATTACCGACAGCCGGAACGGATCTTTGCCCGTCGTAATTTATTGATCACGATTTCTTGATGATTCGTTAATAGCCGACCGGCATCGCCGATACTATTTCAACAATGTAGGTCGGTAAGGAATATTGTGCTAAACGAACGTAATTTCCGGCGCAGCGTTCTAATTTCGTTTCGATAAAAATACAGCGGGCCAGCGAGATTTCACGTTTCGTACGAACTTTCCTGATTACACCTCGTTTCGTTTATCAGCGGGCCAGGTTTCGTCGACAATGCGCCGGCCGGCATATCATCCTGAAATCAACGAAGCACTTCATCGTCCCGTTTCGAAGGCACACTCAATTATATCATTCTAATGAACAGGCAGCGATACCGTCAATTTATTCCAACCGAACACTGCGGCGGCTGAAACTAGTAGAATGATAGCTACAATGTTCTGGCTAAGGGTGCAGAACGAAATTGTCTAAAAAGTTCAAATTAAAAAAATAATATTCCATTTATCCAATCGTTTAGATTCATTCTATAGACGCTCGCATCGCCCTGCATATACATCTTTATCGAATAACGTTAAATTAGTAATTCAAGAGTGATATCGCGAATAAATATTTATTTATTATATACACGTATAGTCGTCCAATGAAATAAACATTATTCTATTCATCCCTTAATCGGACCACCCGCAACGAGTAACAATAATGCCAAAGCACGTCGCGTAAACCTTGCAAAACGCCTCCCTGCCGCCCTCTCTCGTTTAAACAACGCCGTGATGCCATCCGCAACGTCGTTCGCCAATTAGCGACTTAAATCGTGGCGAAAATTTGATCGCAGCCATAATTTTTCGCGGCCGGGCCGGGTCGTCGGGAAATTGTTATCGCGCACCTCTCCCGAGCCGTGGTCGGCGAGGAAATCCCTGTCGGGCCTGGGTCCAATTTAATTTTATGTTTATTTCGCGGCGTGGCGGCGAGAAAAGGAAGCGAAAAGGAAGGAAAAACGGGAAAACGAAGGAAAGGGAAAGGGAAACGGAACGAAACGGAACGAAACGGAACGAAACGAACGAAGAGTACACGGGGTAGGGGGTGGGCGAGAGAAAGGGTGGTCGCAGAGGGATGGGAATTCGGCGGGCAAACGATAACGCCGCGGTAACGCGAAATGAAACCGAGCGTAAATGTATGAGAAGAGATCTCCAGCGTCCTTGTTACCGGCGCGTCGCTGTAATTGCGTTGAAACTTCATTTGGCGCGACCAGGAAGCGCCGGGGCGGCCGGTAAATGCGCGTTAAGTAGTCGAATAACAGCCCCCGGCCCCGTTAATTGTAATGTTGTCAGGTTACGCGGCGGTACGCACGATCCCGTGACAAACAGCCGCTTTGTCGCGGCCCATTAAACTTATCCGCCTCAGACTTCGGCCGCGGATATTGAACGCGTTTAACCCTTTCGGCGCCACGGTTGGCGCAGTGACTGTTGTGTACGAATCTCGAAGACGGGGCGCCGTCGGTGGACAGACTGTTCGAAAAGGTGTTGCGAGAGCGGCTAGACGTACCTTTCTTTTATTTTTATGTTTTGTTTAATTCGTTGCGTTTATTGCGTTTGGATTGTTTCAGCTGTTTCATTCGCGCGTGCCCTGTCACGTTGCATTGCAGGGTGAATGAAGTGATAACGTGGTGGAAAGGGAAATTTATTGCAGTTTAATATTCGAGTTGTAGTAAGATATTTATATTATTGTAATGTCGACGAGATTGATTTTATTGTTATTATTATTAGCTACGTGGTTAATCAATTGTGTAATTAGATATAATACTTTTCAGTTTAACAATTATATGAACTAGGCTAATTTTCCTCATTTTTTATGTACCACGTTCGAAGTATTGCAGTGGAAGGAGGAAAGTAAATGTCTTAGAACTGCTGTGTTAGTGATATTGACCGGAATGTTTAAATGAACTATATATTTCGTATTTGATGTTAGTTTTCGTTATTATTAATAGCTAATAACAGGTATATGGAGCATAGGTAGCGACAACAAGGAAACGCTGTAGCTTTATCAATCGTACCACGAGAGGGGTCCGAATTTTTCATCAGCCGAAGCGCAAGTGTGTTAATGCTAGAATAAAAGGTGAAAGTAGGTCGATCTAGTCCATTAGCAAGTCTACGATATCTTTTGTTAACAGGCATCGCCATCTTCAACCATTCACTCATCCACGCTCGAAGCAGCAGAACATTAATTTTTAATGATTGCCTTTAAGATTTAGAAAGATGTACCTGGGGGACCTAAATTGAAATTCTGGTTGTCCCTGTGTCAAAGAAAGTATTAAACGAGTCTTGCTATGTGACGTTTACGGATACCAGATCGTTCCTGACGTTAACCTAGATTTTTTAAAGCTTATTACCATACTTTTCTTAATTGTTTACAACGCCGTCTACTCGGTTAGTCTCCTGAGCTTAAGGAGCTTTGCGGCTGTGTATCGTCCTGTAAAGATGTTGAATAATGCAGAGCTTCGTGATATGAGGTGTGTGTGTGTGTGTGTGTGTGTGTGTGCTGTACGCACACGTTACATTCAATTAGTCGAGATCGTTCTTGTGGCAACGATAGAAACCGCGAAACAAATATCGCGTATGCAATGAAATAAACTATCAAGACATATTGGTATCCCTATTTTTAAAAATATTAGTTTTACCAATATTTAGACCGAAAATTAGAATCTCTCTTTCGGTTTCATCGTTCGTTATTATACGTTTTATTAATATTATTGTTTGCTAGAAATACTTAGGTACAGATACAGAAGTCAAAAAACATTTAAATAGCAGCAAAAATATGATTCATCGCACCGAAGGAGAGTATTTACGGTTAATATGAGACTGTAAGACTACATATAATGCATGTAACATAAGAATGTTGTTTCTTTCAGACTTGTATCAGACTATGTTGCGATTCCTTAGTAAACTGTACGAAAATTATTACGGGCTTGGGAACAGTGTACGCTCCAAATATTGTTCCGCCAAGAAAATCGAATACCGGAGCTCGAGCAGCTATGTCTATTAAATTATAGGCAGCCATTTCTCGAATATTACGCTCCGGAAGAAAGAATTCATCGATGGTCTGAATAGCTCAATTGGGACAGCAATCTTCCAGCAAGCGGAATTGCGGGGCTCGAATACTAGATCAGCAATCCGGGTTATTTACAGCCTTATTGTAGCCATCTGAAACGAATTACTTAAAGATGTAAGAACGGTTCGAAATCTTTGTGCGGTTCTTTCGAACGAATCGAAATTTTCGCACTGCCGCAACGTTACATTTTTTTCGAAATGCTTCAACCGCGTACGAGACAGAATATTCTTCCACAAAAGGAGGTGTTTCTGGAATTGAGCAAAGTATTTAATTTAAAAGTTCAGTTGCAATTGTGAGTTTTGTAACCGTAGAATGGCGATGCAAATTATAATAGTTTCAGCCTTCTCTGTAGGTCATTAATAGTTTAACGAAGCGTGCATTCATTGATCGAACACGTCAGAATTAATTAGCTTAAATGGTCTATCATTTCCTTCAGAAATTTGTCTATTTTCCGTAACACCGGTGCAAATTCAATTACACAGAGAAAGAAGCATTCTACTAATGGAATACATTAGCCAGGTAATTTATTTATTGATCGTTCAGGTCTGTCAACCGTTGCAGTATTGTTTATGAGTGTAATAAATAATTATTTCAATTTAATGCATGCAAGTTAATTAAATTTTGCATAAATTACGCGCATCATTTAACACCGTAACAAATATTTCGTTTTGCTTATCCAAACTAGCGGCATTAATGATTCAAACATATATACGACTAGCAATAAATTATCAGAATTGTTCACAGAGATTATTTATTCACCGCGTTGTATTACCAGCAAAATAATAAAAAATAAAAAAAAATAATAAAGATACATACAAGGCCATGTCACATGAATTGAATTTTCAAAATTGCATAAATCAATTACGACTCACATTAATACAGTAAATACTCAACTTGCCGAATTTGCGAAAAAAGAACGCTATATTTCAAAACTGGCCCTTCAGCAACATTTACTCTCCAGACTTATATGGTATTTAAAAATGTCGATAAGCATAAAAAAAGGAACTAATTAATTCGTTAAGTCGTCGATAAACAGTAAACCGACTAATGCCAGAATAATTCGCAAACTCCAAACAATAAACAAACAAGTAAACAACTGTAATCAGTCCTTATTTGATAACTGAAGGAACATAAAACCGAGCAGCGAAGATAAACCTTTCTTCTTTGAAACTAACAAAGATACCGTTTTATTATACCCAGTTTATCTCTGTTGATTCATTTCCTTCAAATTCACATGTACATATAAACCCGGTGCATACTTTAACGCCATCAAACAGTGATAGCGCCTAGATCTGACAAATTCATTAAATCATACTTGTAATAAAATAATCCTTCGGGTTAAGATAGAGTAACGAGTTCCTTGCAGCGCGAGTTTAACAATGACATATATCAAATTTAAATGACAACTCGCAGTGGCTCAGTTAAGAAATTGAAAAATAAAAGCTTGCAATACAGGAAGACCTGTAAATATTTTGACGATGATAAATATTTCTGCAAGTATGCAACTGCTGATAAATGTAAAATATTCAATGCCTACAATAACTAAGATTGAAGGTGGAAATAATTAATATTGTGTTCCTTATGTTTAAAGTATACCATGAGCAAGAATATCGTACTGCATTACTACCAATAGACTTATCTACAGAAAAATAGAATCAGTATCAGTGTCGGTGATACAATCAGCCTTAAGGTTTGTGGTTGTCGAATGATTCAGGAAGGCAGAGCTCTAGTTGTACTCGAATAGTTTTAGGTCCACAGAGTCTACCTGTCGGAATACCGTGTGTACCACGTGTAGCACGGTTGGCTCCGCGACCCCAGCAACGTGTCTACCATAATATCGTGCGTATTAGGTGACCTGGAGCTGGATCCACGACCCTAGGGTCATACCTAGTGGGCTACTCTGACATTTTGGTGACAGCAGAGTGGATTAACGACCTTGGGTCATTCCTGTGCGTCTCCTACGACCCAAAGCTATCCCGAGGCTGGCCTTACGACCCAATGTTACCCTGCGGCTGGTTCCACGATCCTTGGATGGTACCTAGAAGGTTTCCTCACTCTACTGCCGTCCTGCGTTCAGTAGGTTTTGCGATCCAAGGGCCAACGGAGTGTTCCTGACCTAGAGTCGTTCTGCGACTTATCGCGTTCCACAGTAAAGACTTTAGGGTATAATGACAGCAAACATAATCAATTGTAACAAGAACGTTCTACCTGCATTACCCGAACACTGTTACAGAGTGCAATCAGTCGATAGACTTTTCATTTCAACAATAATTACCACGCATCTACTTCTCCTTTTCTATTTGTTCCAAAAATAGTCTGCAGTAAAAATAATTTCTCTCACAACAGATCCCTTCCACTCTAAAACAGTATGCACACGTACTATGCGACATTTCATTTCGTCCACGAATTCGAACGTCTATCCGAGGAAAGGCCAAAGTTCCGTCCTCTACACGCATCACAAGCCGTTCGCCAAAATGTCCCCCCGAATTGACGCAAACGTGCAAGAAAACTCTCCCGCGGGGATCAACCGCGAACGATAAATGGTTGGTAACAAGTTCTTAAGTAACTATCACCGTCTTTCCGCGGCAGCCAGCGGATAAATATTCATAAGGCGTTTCAAGATATTCCGCGTTAACGCGCAACGTGACCGTGGACCTTGTCCTTAATTAACAGCTTTACGGAACAGACCGTCGACTAAGGGTCCTCCGCGGTTCTTCGGCTTTAATAACTTCTCGAACACAGCAGTTGTCGTGTTTCGGTAGGCGAATATCAGCGACTCAATTGTAAGGTTCTGTCCATTTACATACTTGCACTGCCCGTAGACATGTGGCCGTGTACAAAGTTTGTATGCAGACGTCGACGAATAGCCCGCGGACTTACGTAGACCGTTCGCAAGCAGCCTGCAGATCAACACGGTCCGCTTTTATATTCTACTGAAATTACGAACAAGAAGCAGCAATGTATACGACGCGCAGACGCGTGATCAAAATGTTCGTAAGTACAGCCGGATTGGCTTCTCAATCTTAACAAATTACGTTCGCCAGAAAATATAGCGCGTCATGCAATTCGTATAACGCGAACGTTCCGCCTTGGTCATACAATGATTAACAAATTCTGTGGTACACCTCGAACCATTGAAAGCAGCGATTTTATTCGTATACTTTCTCAATTTAAGAGAGAAGCGTTTCCCCAAGGAACTAAAATTTCTGTCCAAAGATTTCATCGAAGATTTCAACCAGCTGACAAGATATATTATACCGTGACTCTGCAACCAACAAAATTATTCTGCTTCCGCTGCTGTCCGAGGGTTAGATGGAAGAAGCGGACAACGGGAATCGTTTTCGAGCGCATAGCAATCGACTCCGGTACCTCGATACCGGGTTAATACTAGAAATGCCAAACAATGGAATCGAACTCCTCGGCGAAATGCTTGCATCTCCAGGTCGAAATTGGCACGGATGTCCGACATCTCATAAGCCGGATCCCCCGGTGAAATGTATGCTATCGTGGCATTCAGAGCCACGACCCTCGATGCCGTAATTATCTTTGATAGCGCGCCGAATCGCTGCCATGCTAATTGTTCCCGTTTCGTGCCGGGGATGGGCACGTCGTAGAACCTACGGGCAAGGCACGGTTAATCGAGAAATTGTGCTGTTGTTTGTTGTCGGATAGGTTGAACGGGAACACGCGATGGTAATAATGAAATGTTTCTGGGGCTGGGGGGCACTTGTGAAATGGGCATTTAATTTTGAACTTCGTTACTCGTTTCATAAAGCGTGGAGCGACGCGAGGTTACGGATTGAACCAGAGACAGGCGAGTCGACTTTGTCACCGTATCGTCGACGTTTTTCGTGTAACGATTGATTTAATCAGAAATTCTCCGCGTTTCAACTTGCCGCTACATTTTTTCGTAAAACGGCTGTGACGCGATAACTTAGTTTCATGGATTACTAATTTTTCCATGCGAGAATTGTCCGATTGGAAGTCGGTCGCAGATTAACAGGTTGAAGGTTGAAGTAAATGGAAATGTATAATGTTTGTGAGAATATTGTGCGAGAAAGTTCTGATACGTTCAAAGGAAAGGGAACGGTGTGTTAGATAAGATCATCGAGGGTTCACTGGTTCGAAAATGCAGGGGAAATTGAAGAATTTCAGCGACTCAAAATTCAATGCATCACATAGAACGGTTCCGATAGTTGAATTCGAAAGTCCGTGAGTGCAAAGGGATTAAATGTTTCTCACGTTGGTAGTTTTAAAGTTGCCAACTTTGCTCCAGGAAGGTCCGGTTCCAAAGTTCAGGCATTTCAATCAGCGTAATTCAAAAGCCTCTATAGTTTCGAAACTCCGGTAGTTCGAATAGTTCGGCCGCTTTTAACTTTCGGCGCCGTTTTAATATTGCATTCAACTTTTAATTATTTCTAACGTTGTTGCAAAAAATAGAGAAGAAAAACGAATGCTTCCAACGCGCACTCGTATATATTACAATACTAATTCGTTCAAATAGTTTTCATCTGTGCACGAATATTCGATCAACGCGTTGCTTTACTCAAGAATTCGAATTACAGAATAATCCGCTTTAGCTCGCAATGATATCGAGCTTCTCAAATCCGGCAGCTACTAAATTAAGAATCTTTCAAGCTGTGCGACACGAAATTTTCCGTGTCGCAGCAGTGGGAAAGAAATCACGCTTGCAACACGAACGATCCAGAGTGTATCAGAATTTTTAACATCGGGGAGGACGTCAACTGTAACGCATTAAATCTCACGACCAGCTTAGAAGTTCGAGCACTGCTTGCTCGTAAACATCTCGTTGGTTTAAGCATTTCTAGGCCAGCAAAGGAAAAGAAACCCGTATCACTGTCTTGGTAGAAAGAACCGTATATTCTGGCTCTGTTTAAAAATGCATCACACATTTACAGTCCCTTTATTCAAACATTGTGCAATCTTTGGACGTGGCCATTTATACTTGACTGTCTGAAAATATCTATCGATTTAAGGTGCAATAATAATGCCGCGGTAAAATAAATGTTTGTAGAATAATGCAAGATGTGAATTCCCTTCGAGAACAAATTTTCCAATTTTAGTTTTACTTAGAAAATGTTTTCTGGAGCATTGGCCAACGTTCATTGTATATTTGTAACTGATGAACTTGTCTCTACTTTCATTGGCGACACCGTGAAAAGCTATTCTTGTGCAAACCGTTCGAAGTGAACCGGCGAAAAATTTTTGTCCGAAACGGCGCGGCACAGATGGAACAGTTATTAACACAAACAAACCGTTGCAGCTACGCTTCACCGTCAGAACGATGTACTTGATATATCCTTCTAAATTCTTACTCCATTTTACACGAAGCAGCTTTTACAGCTTCTCATCGGGAAGCTGTATAAATATTACCAGGCAGCAAAGTTCCAAACGACCCGAAAGACGTTGAATTTTAACGAGCGTCGCGACATTCGCCAGATTCCCCTTTGGACTTTTACGTGTGCAACGATTGACTGACAAGCAGCGAAAAGAAGTTCATAGGTCAATTATTCGTGGGTCGGAAAATGAGGGCCGGGATAGCCCCAGAAACAAAGTTGTATGCTTCGATTTTGAATAATTAAGAAGACGCTCGACGCTGGCTCGGCACCTATGAATAATGGACAGCTTATTTATTTATGTAACCGTGAATTAATTACCGCAATATGCAAACGTTGTTGTGTCTCGCGCGATACGCGGCCACGATTACGTGCAAGTTGTAATCTGCATTAGTTTGATAACGCCATTGGTAACATCGTTGCACAGTGAATTACGGGGGTTGGTCAATAATTATCTGGATTATGGTTCGAATTTTTGCTTTCACATCCTCTTTTTTGCATTTCACAATTTACAGTAGCGTAGTAATGTAAAATAGCGTCTGCAAAGGAATTGAAAAATAACAAAATGATAACGCTTGTTGTTGCATTTTATCCCGACTCTGTGTTAAAAATTAACATCGCCAACTTCATAGAAATCTTTCGGGGTCAATATAATATTGACAGACACGTAGGCATTATTAGTGGTATTATTATATATTTCTGGTCGCTGCCGCGGCAGTGCGTTTCTATAAATTATCAGTACTGGTTTGCCAACAAAACGCACAGCGATCCCGTAATTTCCGCATGCATATCTGTTAAAAATATCGCCCTGCAATTAAACAGAATGCTGACCTGTATACCTGCGGGAACGAATCAATCCTTTTCTATCGGTTCAATGGGATGCTAAACATTTCGAATTCACCATTGGATATCAATTTGCGTTCAAAGCTGTTTCCTCCACTACAGGAACTATTTAGCGTGCTAGTTGTAATATCGCTGATAACTCGATAGAAGTATTCCCCTCGTATCGATCGAAATGGAACACGTTTTAGCGATAAATTTAATTTCGCATCGGATACGAAGAAAACAGGATCAGCCTGTCGGATAGCTTGACCGGGTTACGTGGTCAGATCTATCTAGGTCATCGGTGCATTTTTCCCCGTAAGCCTAATGTTCTAAAGCTATCACAGCCAGCACTCAGATCTTTCCTTGGAAAACCACTCCGTCACCCTCATGAATATCCCAAACTCGAACGTATATTGCAAACGCAACGAAACGACTCACGAGATTCTTCTTGTGAATAATCGATAAAACGCGACGGTGTTCCATTCGTGAATCCTTCTAACCTCGTGTGCCACCATTGATGGATCACGTGGCGGTGCCATGTACGCGTATAAAAATGGATCACCGTCAATACAGTTTCTTCGAAGAATTTCGTAAACTCGGTGCTTCGGTGCGAAGCGCAAGGCGAATTCTTGCGCGTGCAACGAAACGGAAAGGGGCAAAGTTCTTTTAAAATATTGTGCATCGAATGTTATTCGTTCAATACATCTCGGTCGTTGTCAATGGAACAATTGCAGCTTCTTTATAGGAGGCGATCGCGCAGCCAGAAGATACCTAACGTAATACATAATTCGCATTAAAATGTCCCTCCGGCTTTCACACCTTTTCTCCAGAGCGCTGCAACGGCTGTTTATACTATCAAAACGAAATCATCCCCAGGCATCGTAGTGTCGTAGCACGGATCTACAAATCGTATTCCTCCCGTTTCAATAACTGACGAGCGTTCCAATCGGTATCAGCCGCATACAAATTCACCTCGCACAACTATCTCGAACGACGCCAACGATAAAGTCAGCTCACAAGTACAGTGGACAAAGATCGAGCCAAGCCAACCTCCTTCAACTTTCCTGTCGACTATACAATATTTCGCATCGTGATTTACCAGTAATCATTTAATCGACAGGCAATTTAAAAACCCCAGCAATTTGTGGAACCCCGTGCGTCGTGTCTGCTCGCCTTACTTACCTCGCAGATGTACTTAACGATCGTGTTGCGGAATATATATTGCATCGATGAACAGCGGAGGATGTCTCCGTAGGGTTACACTGGGCTGCGTGTCGCGCGAGGCAAGTTGAGGCAATTGTCTGTAAATGATGAATGTCTCCGAGGCGGGCCAGGAACCGCGGATGCTACATATATACCGGAGTTACCGGGATCAAATGACAATTACCACCGCAGAACGCCCGTTGGACAATGACGTATGTACCGTTCTGCGCTGGCCCGCCGGCGAGGGCCTCGTATTCTAACCTGCGACAAAGGACAATGCGTGCTCTTCGCATCGGCTAACAGGACTCCCGACGCCGACGCCGACGCCGACGGCGACGCGACGTTTCGCGACACGGGGGCGAGCCCAGACTGAAAAGGAATGCGTCGTCTCGACGGACTTTTCGCTGCAATCGGAAACGCTTTTGCGGATCGCCACGAAAGCGATGGAAAAGAAATTTACGACGGCGAAGATGACTCCGACGTACCGGTTGGTGTAGAACGATAGAGGGGTCCTTACTTCGAAGCACGGCGGGGAAGTTATAAATTTTTGAGGCGTTTATCGGTTGATAATAGTGTAGGAGTGCGAAGCGCCCAACGACCGGGCATGGGTCATCTTTGACCGGGCTACCTGGGACACAGCTGGTCTGCAGGCGTGCAACGATGGCCTGCAGACCCGTGTCCCCTGTTTCTATGTTTTAAGGATATGAATGAGAGAGAAAGAGAGAGAGAGAGAGAGAGAGAGAGAGAGAGAGAGAGAGAGAGAGAGAGAGAGAATGACTGAAGACGAGTGGATGTATGAATGGTAATAGACAGTGTAGATTGAGCAACGAGACAGTGTAGATCAGAGAGTAGATAGAACAGCGTAGAATAGGAATAGATTAACCGAGTGTAGAATAGTGTAGAAACTATTATATATAATATAATATAATATAATATAATATAATATAAAGTATACAGGGTGTCAAAAGACTCAGGGAACATCGAGAATTGAGATATAGCTGAGGGGTAGATAAACAATATTTTCCTTGGCAAAAATGTCCTACATAGTTTCGTTTTTGAGTTATTAACGAAACTATGTAGGACATTTTTGCCAAGGAAAATATTGTTTATCTACCCCTCAGCTATATCTCAATTCTCGATGTTCCCTGAGTCTTTTGACACCCTGTAAATAAATATACATATATATTCCTGTTACCAATCGTTCTGCACTTGCACCGGCTTAATTTCTCCTAAAACTTCCAATCCCACAATAGTAAATGACAAAGAGGGAAATTAAATTTGCCAAAGATCGGATATACAGGTGTTCGTGCAAAACTGTTGTCAATGAAATACTTTGACCGTTAACAGCGTTTCTTCGCGTAATGCGCTTCCGTGCAGAGGTGCAGTAAGAGTCGTGATTTCTGAAAGATGTTTTACCGATTACCGGCCTGGAGAAACCTGGCGCGTTATATTTAACAAATGACTGGCGAACGATATTTAATGAAGAACTAGTTTGATATTTTGGTCCTTTTATAAGTGAAACTTTTCGCGTGCAATTTTCATTTATTCCGGGTGTTTGCGCAGAGTGTTTTTTTCATCACAATTTTCGGGAAATTTAGCATTAATTTAGAATTAAAGTTGCGAAGTATTTTCGGTGACATTTTTGTGGCACGTGGTTCACCGCTGCTTCGAAAGTGGCAGAACGTTGATGAGATCGGGAAAATTAAATGACGTTGAATAGTGAAGGGTAGTTATAAGTCCCACGAAATTCATGTTTCAGGCGTCCGTAATTTTTCTGTGCAATTTATTTATCGCTATTGCGAAATGCTTTATTAAACACGTTTTTCGTACAAGGCAAATGGTAAAAACACCGAGCGCAAATTGTGAAATATAGGGAGCGTAATTTCATGTTGAGCTTGATACGATTAATAATTTCATGGATGGTAATGAGCTTGTTAGTTACTTATGACACTCGCGTCACGTGTCAATTGACTTCTCAATTGAAGTGTAATTACAAGATTAATATTAAAATGGACTGCCCGTCCAAACACGATAATAAAATCGTACAACTTCGTAACATTCATCCAATAACTATTATTATACTGATCGTAAAACAGTGTGTATTATTAAAATGTATTAAATTACCAAAATGCTTCTGATTTAATACTCCGTCACTGAAAATGTTTTATGCATTAAAAGAACATTCTTAAAATTGTACATTTATCCAGAACTGTCTGCCATTTTACCGAGCAATAGAGGAATTGAAACAAAACGGGAGATAATATTATTTTTTAATTAAGGTAAACAGAGATCGCGTATTGTAGTCTCGTTTTCTAGAAATTTGGAACATCAGATACATAAATTAATACGTAACCAATCGATATATGAATCCCTGCCCCCTGATGAATTACTTATTTCACTCGGCGACGATTTGATATTCATATAAACTCCCCGATCAAATAGTCTAATTACGTCGCCGTGCCTAAGTCTGATTAATTTCGTTACTTAATACCCGCCACTCTGCTCCGCGAATTAAACTCAATCCCAACGAAACTGGACTCCCCCTCCTATCCATCTTGCACGTCACTCGAATCCCAGAATGAATTATTGAAAACAAATTTTAAATGAATTGGAGAATCACTCGGGTCCTCGTTCCGTGGAAGATTTCATTTCATGGGAGCAATCGAACTCGACGAACAAATGGAACTTTGCCTCATTAATTCTTGCGAAAATTGCAGTGAACTATGGCGCGGTACATAAGTAAAGGAATGGTCCAATTCTATTGAAAGTGCATACAAATTCAATCTTACGATTTCTGTTCAAATTATTAGTAATTTAGTTTGTCGCCCTCTATACTTCACTATACAGGAATGAGTGAATTAAAAATGGTATTTGTAACGTCGTAGTGTAAAAACCTCGGTAACAAAGAAGAATATATTATTCCTTACAAAAAAAAAAAAAACACAGACAACAGATCTCCAACTTCGAATTCGTGAATTACCGATTCGGGGACACGTTAATGAAGCGATACAATTTCAAAACTGATCGCTACTCCAAGAACAGTTATTGTTTTCCAAGAAGCTCGGAAAGATTGTCCGGCTACCCTCGTTGAGAGGAACTTTAAAATAATCGTTATCACGCCGAAGAATATTCAAATTGCTGCATAGAAGTGATTGGGCGTGGACTTAATTAGATTTCTCCGCAATAAAATGTCGCACGATTCGTCGGCTTGAATCTCTTTGACAATTATTTCTGCGATAAACCAGATAACGACGAACCAATTAAATACGAATATAAAATGTTTAGAAACAATTAAAGAAAGAAATCTTCGTTATTTACTTTCACAATACTTATTCCTCTCGCCGAATAAATATGTCTCGCAATTAAATCGCGTAGATTGTTTGCGCAACGGCGAAAGGTAGCCCGTGCTCTTTGGTAGACACCATTTTAAACATCTTCCCCGTCATTAGCTCGCCCCTCGAAGTATGACAGACGCGAACACGCGACACGAATCACCCCGACGCGTAGCGGCAACAATTAAAAGCGTCGTCCATTCAGAACGCCTTTAATTACGCAACTCCATTCAGCCACGGTCGTTTCAAAAGCGGCACGCGGTAATTATCGAGAACCGAAATTCAGCCGTCAAAACTGCTGGCCGAAGTTCGATCGAACGTAGCGAACCAAAAATTAACCCCGATCTCGAGCCATTCGGCAGCAGCGAATTTTCCAACGAAAATCGAACGTAATCGAACTGCTCGAAAAACGATCGCGGTTAGCAGTTTATTCCTACAAAAGCAAAAAAAACCAAAATTGCCTCAATTTTGTAAATTGAACTTCCAACACCGACGGACGAATCTTCACCGATTGTCCATCCTTAGTCAGCGCAAACGCACAACGCCATCATTTAAATTTAATTAGATCGGATTCGAAACGTTTTAGAATTGTCAACCTGAACTCGCCGTGGGTTTCCAAATTATATAAATAAACGAACATTCAGAAGCTTCGTGCCTCGCGAAAAATACATTACCCAGGAGGATTCATTAAAAGTGGCGCACCGTCCCAGATTAAAAATTAGCTCACCCCCAATCAGTCCGTCAGCCACGAATATTCATCCTTTCACCCGTCACGAGCAAATAAATTCGACGTATTGTCGCGATCAAATACATATTCATCCAGACGACACTCGTACCCGAATTGTTCGCACTCGATCTTCTCTGCGTTAGACAAAAATGTATTAGATTAACGCCGGAGAAAATTTGGTCCCTCGAATACCCGAGCCTTGCTACTCTCCGGGGTGAAACGAGCAGCACAGAGACGACGGGCAAATTCGAAGCGAAATTCCCTGGAACGCAGCGCGCTTGGAATTAAAGATGTTTCCACCCCCTCCCGAAACATCACTGGATGCCTCGTTAAAGGTTATTTATCCGAGGATTTTTTTGCGCCACCGTGCTCCGGTCGCACGGGCCGATACGCTCTCCTTTTTCGATATGGCCGCTCGTATATCAACCGCTATTCAATCAACGTATCTTGTTCTAAGCCGGGATACAAACTGACCTTAAGCACCCGATCGCGATGGTCGTACTTGATCGATGGATTCAATTCACGGGCACAGAAGGATCTGGAAATTCGACCGCCAGCACGACAAACGCATAAACCGTTCATAATCTTCCGATACATCAATCAGACCCGTCGATCGACTCGCGCCTTACTGATCGACGCTGCGCGGCGACGCAACCACTGGGACTCTGGTTTTCATCTGGCGGACTGTTCTTTGCGGGCAGCGCGCTTACGATAGTTTCGACGACTGTTTCCCTAATGCGGATGCTCGTGTGTAGCGTTCGAGATTTGTGCGAATAGAGATTCTGCCTTAGCCGGTAGGTAACCGAGAATCGCGCGTTTCCCCAACAACCAGGCAGAGAGCAGGGAATCCCGAACGGGTTGCGAACTGTTCTTGGACAGCGCTGCTGTAAGCGCGAGGCGGTATTATATGGTTAGTGCATCCGGGAAACATCTAGGACCATTTTCTGCTAATGCAACTAAGGACTAGACCACTGTGCACTGATAAGCGCGTCCCCACGTGGACCTCGTTCGGCTCCCTTTAATTCATCTTTATCTTTGATTCGTACGCGGTTTTCAGTAAATCTGCAATTTACAATATAAATATAAATCTATATTTCCTGTTCGGGCCCAAACAGTAGACTCATAAAGCCATCGAGTTCCTTAACATATAATTATTTACGTTTTGGGTATATAAATTCGTGCATCGCCTCTTTTTGGATTAGCAGGTTTTATTGAAAGTCACAATATTTTATGGCTTTACAATCTGCGAACCTTTAGCTGCACATGTGAACTCCGCGTACGGCACCATCAGTCACTACCTGAGAGTGACCGGTAATTAGGGGCGTTAATTTCCACTTCTACCAGATTTTGGAATATCCCTTCCGTCACCTTTTTACACGAACAAACCCTCTGAACTAACCAATCAGCATATCACCAACAACA
This sequence comes from Nomada fucata, assembly GCA_948146005.1. Taxonomy (NCBI): domain Eukaryota; kingdom Metazoa; phylum Arthropoda; class Insecta; order Hymenoptera; family Apidae; genus Nomada; species Nomada fucata. Next base: position 4,982,365 of record OX411275.1, on the reverse strand, counting down.
ACACGCCCATCCCTAGGGTTTGCGAGTCTTCGTTAAAGCGAAACTAAGTAAGACTCGGTAGTACGACTAGATCGTCGAGTCAGATCACATCATCAATAGTTCCATCAATAGTTATCATCGACGCCTTCAAAATCTGTGCAACACCTCCAAGGTCTTTACACCACCTTGCGAGGCACTCTTATCAACAACCTTGAGCAGTCGTAGTTAATTATCATTTTGTACAGTAACATGTAAATATACGACTATTTATCAAGTGACACCAAATTTCATCACCTTGCACCATCTAAATATAACTAGCCCTGACGGCATTAATTTGCGGTAGAGCGCAACGGTCATCGTGCTTTTGATCAACAGTCAATGCGCGAGCTGAGAACCGTACATTTCCAATTACCTCAATTCAATCCGAGCGTCATCGACCCAGGCGAAATCTGTCTTACGCCGATTCCCTCCACGGCTAATCGCTTTGAGTTTCGACAGTTCGCGAGACTCGTCGGCGATTCGGCGTGCGGGGCCTCTTAAATTCCACGTGACGCAGTTTTATCTCGTATTAATCCCGCGGATCGCCGGGCCTGTCTCGCTCTTCACGCGCGCTCGGTTTGCAACATATTGCAAATCCATTACGGGCGTTGAGCTTCGGCTCGTAAACCTTGTCGCGTTGCCCGTGGTCAAGCGTGCTGGATGTGCACGCGCGATATACCTGCCGCGAAGTGCATTTCTATGCAGCCGTTCGCTATAAACGTGAAAAACTCCCTCTCTCAAAGTGTCCGTAAAATTCCGCGGCCGTTATGCGCTGGTCGCCGGACGCGATGGCTCGCGCCACAGTCGTGGTTCCGCGTCGTTTTGTTCGCTTCGCGCGCATTGGAAAGCTCGATTATCGTTTCCACGCGTTTACCCGAATCGCGGAACCGTTCACGCGAACCGCGGCGGATATCTGTCGGAACCGCGGCTACGTTCGCCCGCGTTGGTAATGATCTCCCGGCAGAAAGGTCTTCGCGTTCGCGGAAACTTCGTACCGACGTTCCATTTTGAGAAACATCACGATCACGAGCGTAATTGTCCACGCTTTGGCTGCTCCCTCTAATTAGACTTCGAAATGTGACGGCTAATGAGTGGCAATGAGGGCTAATGACGTCTAATAATATTGATATAATTCTCTTTCCGCGTACCCAATCGTTAATTGGGCGAAATTCAATGGAGAAATATTTCCGATATTACTTTGAATAATATACATAATAGAGAGGTTTAATAAAGTAACATTTCCAAGGGGGGATGAGATCTCTGTGGATAAAATGTTTCCCCTTTGTTGGTATGAAACTTGAAATTCAATATCGTTTTATGTTCAAAATATCATGTTTGTTATTATTTTATATATATATTTACAGTGGAATTGTGTTGAGGTAGATAATTCTATCGCAACGATGTGGATCAGAAGCTTCGACGAAACAATCATGACTTTACTAATTCTAGAAATGACACGTATTTTTCATACTTTTATAATACTTTTCGTATAATATGATTAACTAAAACTTTCGATTGTACTAATAAAGCACCGCGGTCTATCTAGGCGTCGAACTTAAACTTTCAATTATTTCCTGCAGACACTCCACTCAACTCTGACCATTTGTCGATACCGTACGTTTTCCATAAATTTAAACAAAACACTACGAAGACAATATCCCACAATGTTCTTCACAGTAAATCCCACGTTACTAACCTTCTTCCACCATTAGACAGTTTCTAACGTGATCGCGGAACCGAGTATAACTTCCATACAGAGGGCTCTTCGAAATCTCACTAAAACCAAAAGCAAAGACCGCGATGGTGTCCTCGCTAACACGAAGCTCTAGCAACCTCTGATTTCCCATGAACCATATCGATCTGGTAGGTGCTTTAAACGCCAGCCGATCTAATCCATCAGCGGCGCAGCGAAATTAAAACAGTCTCTTCCCGTCGACCGTCGCCGATCTATTCTCGATCTCCATTATATTTTTTTTGCCTCCCCCTCTTTTTCCAAACCCTCCAGTTGACCCAGTTCAAAATCCGAGATAGGACAACGACAGAGAGATCCGGGATCGTCAAAAGGGCCCTTTGAGAGTCCGAAGATTCGAAATCCAGATGGATGGTAACGGGGATAGGCGGATCGAACGCGACGGGGCACAAAGGGGTCGCGTTGACCGCTGATGGAAAGAGTCGTGGACAGACAAAGGAGGGCCTGGCTCGAAGGGAGAAGACAGAGAAAATCGCTAGAGCCGTGGGATGGATTAGGGAGGTGCATATATATACATAGCTAGAGCCGAGGAGTGCTGAAGTTTAAGTCTCCGTAGATAGAGCGGGAGAAGATGGAGCAAAGTTATCGTTGCAGATGGTAGATTTGAATATTAAAATGAGGGCAAGGCGATAGGATATAGGAGGGGCGAGATAACGTTGGGAAACGGGGACTGCAGGATTGTTGACATGAATTTTTAATGAATTCAATAAAATGCAACCGTGGCGTAATAATGAGTCGAGACACGAGGGCAAATAGACGAGACGCGACAAGTACGGCTGCTGCAGCCAGTAGTTAGTTAACTAAATTCGACCTTCCTCAGCCTAAATAGTCATCGCGCGGATCTGTTCAGAGTTCTGTTAATCTGCTACCAATGCCACTCGTCGAATGGATGTGCTTTAACCGTAGAAGGTATTGATCGGCAGTTGATGTCCATTAACAGGTGTTGGTTTTGCCGAAGCTAATTATAGATGTATCGTTGAGCAACGTAGAATTGATTCGTCGCGTTTCTGCTTTATTATCAATAGACTTTTAAATCTTCTAATCCCGTTAATGCAATAAATTTATGAATAAAAATCTCGATAATAATCAATTCTTAATTGTCAAACCTGATTACTTTCAATCAAACTCTTCTCATATAATAATATAATCAATCAAATTATACTGTCCAATTTAATCAAATTCGTATCTCCGCTTTGAAGCAATTCAATAAATGTCCATTAATGTCTTCCGACCTGCGTACACTTTTTCGTACGATAATTCCAACGAAATCGGCAACAAATACAGCCAGCGCTGCAAACAATGATTTCTTACCAAAAAGTCTACAGCGTTTCCTTCGCCGCGTTACCATTAACACGCCAGGCGTATTAATCGCCACGCATCAGACTTAAATGAACTATCCGTGCCAATCCGAAAGACATCGTATCCTCCTTTCCCTTTGAGGCTTATCGAATACGCGTAACCACTAACACGACAATTACCACAAGCATAAACCGTCCCAAACGTCTAACAGGCAGAGACACGTATCCAATGATAGAGACGTCCAAGCACATGTACGGCCAAGCCGATTCCACAGTACTCGGGCTGACACAGTGATCCGTCATTTACGAGCAATTAGACGCGCCAAGTAGTATATGGCCAAGCGGAGCATCATCTATACGGTGAGCTTCTACTTATCTATCGGCCGTTCGATCCCCGCCGCGCCAGTATTATCAATCTAGTAAGCATATCGTGGCCGGGCAGTCCTAGCCTGTGCCAACCTATCAGCCTAATCTACTCGGCTGCCTATGCATGTCCGTACGGTGCAAACATCGCCATTGTGTCTATCTGTTGAACTGCAGTGCGGTTCTACTCAGGATAATAGCGTCGAAAATGATTCTATTCTCGGAAATAATGGGCGCGATCGCGTCCAATCCGGGGCCGTGCACGGGGATGCGGGTCACGCGTCTGTTACGCCGCGTGGCGTCGCCTCGTGCGCACTTTTAACCCCTTTCGTTACCGGGGCTGGCTACAGTAGCGCGATCATCGGTTTGCGCGGACGGCGAGGTAGCTTAATGGACAGAGTTGATATCGCAGCGCGTTCAGGTTTTATTGTCTCGTCTAGCTTTGCAGCTGGCGGTTACTTATAATTTCATTCGATGCTTATATCGCTTACGTTAGGCGCACATGAATTTGCGTTCGATGTTCGATACCGGGCAAAACCCAACCGTAGAAACGAAGTTAACTAAATGTGTTCTAAGTTCGGTCAGCGCAATGACGTACGCTGCCTCTTCGAACGTCGAAACGCGACGCGCACACGCATCTCGTATTTCATCCACTTGGCACGCTTAATGGACGATCAATCGCTCAATTATTTCCCACATTTACCATGATCGTTCATCGAGCGCTAGACGCGACATCTAACAGTCCCGAATAAATATTGCCACTGCTGCGTACCCACAAACCAGCCCTCGAAACTTGACCTGGCATTACCGCGACGCAAAATTGAACGATCAGTAAAATCCCATCCGTTTTCGAACGCGATATGTATAATGCATTGTATAATATATTTCAACAAAAATCGTTCGACCAAATGGAACGGATCAATCGTTGCATCTATTGTACGTGTAACGCGCGTCTATTTCGACGCAAAACGTTGCTGAAGTCTGTGACAGCGGGGTAGCCAAGTGCACCAGCATTCTAATTACTGACAATAGAGCAGGACCAATTGGAAGGGTGGAGGGGTGGGGAGGAGTGGTAGAAACTGTATTAGTGACAATGGGGTAGATATGCGCGACGCCTGCACGTACCGGTCGGAGTTCGTTTGTTTCGACAAATGGAATTGGTAACAGGATTATGACCATTACCTCTTTGCATCGCAACTACCGTTGCCGGCGCACTCGTGTGTCCTCCCGCTTGCTTCCCAGCAATGTAGTCGTTACTCTGTTCGCCAATGACGCCGTCTTTCGCGTGATCGATGAAACGGGCGATTGTACGAATTGAAGTTTACAATTCGCGTTCGAATTTCGCGGTGACTTTTTTCCATTCGATACGGATGTCTACGGAAGATGTAAGATTAATCGAACGACGATTACTGACCCGTCGAATCGCGGGCAAAGTTCATAAAAATTTGTATTCTCGTCACTTCCTCCTACCTAATACATTCTTCTGTCCATTCGCATTTTCGTCTCGCTCGAGCGGTGCAGCGCTCCATTTTTATCGCCACCGCGTATCAATTTTACCTCGCGGGCCGCAGGTAAATATTGCCCCGCGGGCGAAATATCATCAACGCCGCCACCACGGCCACCTCTTCGCACAGGTAATCGCGCCTAATAATAAACGGGCGTGCTCTCAGTTCGCGGCGCGCATCACCGTGCCCGCGTTCGCCCGTTTTAATTCCTCGCTATACCTCGAATGTGATCGCTCGCGCATCGTTCAACGTACGGAGCAAACTTCCACTCGTGAATCACCGCGCGGATACGCGTTAAGTAGCCCGCACGGAATATACAGAAATCCACTTACCCCTGTTTCGACGCGATACTCGCGAAACAAACTGATTTACCGCCTGGCGTAATCGCTTCGAGCGCGTTCCGCCTACGCGACATCCTCGGCATCCCCTTAAAATTCCCACGGATGCCAACTTTCCCACCGCTTCGGCGAAAGGTATACAATGCACCGCGAGATACACTGGAGACACGTTTACCCAACGCGTGTACTCGCGTGGACGAAATCGACGTCAAATTCGCGCCCGCTTTTCGATATACCCGCGTTAGATATCGTATCTCTCGTTCCCTGCACCGTTTCCCCCTTTGGCCGTGCTGTTTAATTAACGAGCGACGGATTTTCGATACGCCGGCGACCGGATTTCGCGTCCCCGTTGAAAAGGTGGCCGGCGCATTCGTGAATACGTGAGAGCAAAGAAAAAAAAATAAATAGACAAACCGAGGAGGCAAAAGGGGAACGGCGTGGGCGCAGGGGGGGCGGGCGGGGGGGAGAGAGAGTAAAAAAGAAGGAAAATAGAAACACATCGGCCGAGGCACGAAAAGGGGCTACCTTCTTTAATCCGATAGTCGTCGCTTTTCTTTCATTGCGAACGACACTTTGGAAAGTGTATTCCCCTTTCACGGGGCGAAAGAAAAGCATCCCACTTTACACGGGCGGGGTATCGACATCGAAACTTCATTAGCTTACCGGATTCAATGCGATTGTTTTACTTCGTTCGAGGGAAAACTCGGCAAAGGAGTCACGAAGTCTGCGAATTAAGGGCTCGTTAAATAGCACAGCTTCCCGCTCATTACTTTGCCGCGTGCACTAATCCCCTCTCCGGATGTGGACGATTCGACCGGCTTAACCGGTGTTCGTAAACTACACCTTTGCGAGTCGAATTCGTTCGTGTGCCTTCTTTACGGTTGAAAGGGAATCTTTCAGCGTGGATGGGTGTTTCTCTCGGTGTCCGTGTATGTATAGATTAAGCTTTTAGCTCGACTCGTTTGAAATTTCGGCGTGACGCCAGATATTGGGACGAGTTCGACGGAAAAGAATGTTTCGGAAATTTGTACGAAAATTCGTGCTTTTGCGTAATGCTGCGGAATAGTTTAGAATAGGAGATCGATGACGGATTGGAAGAGAATATATTATACCGCGTTAATTTGTATGGCTATCTTTATAAATATTGAAATATTGTTTTAATTAATGATGGAGCTCCTGGAATTCTGTGATCATTTTAACACGCAAAGTGCTTTGATGTTATAATTTGTTTTGGCAACTTTTTCTGTTCGTTCAGAAACTTGATTGTATTATGATGTACTAGGAAAGTTTTTTATCTACGCATTATTTTTCTGGTTTTAAAATATCAGTTCACCCATTAGCTTACAGTTCAACTTTTCCTCGAGACGTGTGGTCGTAAAGTCACGTGCCGTTAGCAAATATCGGTGACCGTTTATAACTCCTGAGTTATGAGTTCGTGCCAAACCATAACTATTTTATGGAAGCCTCATCAGAACTCCGAAGAACTATTGATTAAGTTGCAGCATCTCGATACACTGAAGGGTAGAGTAAAACCGGTGGACGAAATATAAATAGTTACCGGTCACTCCCAACATTGGTACCTTTCAAATACTTCGACGCGACAATTTGAAATAAAAATAATCGAACAATCGTAACATAGCATACGATTCGTACCGTACAATTCTTCTGTATAACAATTCACGCGCACTCTTCACTTTCCTGCGATTCCAATTGTAGACGTGCCGACGCAAATGGCCATACAAATGCAGGAAATACAGTGACCCAATAATTCCATCGGCCAAATTCCTACAATACCCTTTCGCTAACACTATCGCAACCGCAGAAGCGAACTTTCCGACGCGTTCGAAGCGAGCGCCTCGCTAAGCGCTAAGTGTGAATGACAAGTGTTTAGGAAACTGCATGACCAAGTAATCAGCGTACCATTGTACCCGAAACCGCGAGCATAGAAATTTCGACCGTAACTCATCCTTCGTTCCTAACCACCGGCTGAACTTTTCCAGTGGAATTTTGCGACACGCCAGCAACAACAACAACGGGCCAACCGAACGCTCAACTGATTCGCGACAGAATGAGAATCGGTGAGAACGTGCCGTTTTAATACGTTACCGAACGCTGATCTCGAATTGGAATTTGTGGTCCGCGAGGAAGCCACGATTCGCCGAACATGACCGCCCTGTATCCTTGCCAACAGTGTTATGGTTGTTCGCGTATTTTAGAAATATTCGACAGGTCTCGTTGTCGGTGGTGTCGAGAGTTCAATGGAAGAATGGTTAATTTCGAAATGAAGCGAGGAATCAATTCGGCATTTCGTTGGAAATTTCTGCCTCGTCTCCAGTAAATACGATGAAAGTTGTACTATACAGATTTCATGGAATTTCATGCAGTACGAGTGAGATATATTTCTATAAATAAAATGGAAAATTGAGGATGAAATTGGCCGGCCTCGTCGCTCAATCAAAAAGCGACACTTTTATTACGTACTCTGTGTGGCGAAGTTCTCAGCTGCCGGCAGTGAATAATCGCGCAGAATTTGATTAAAATCGACACTTGGTAAACATTTCTCGCGAGCCTGCGAAAACTTGCAATACTAACAGAGTGTAAGTAAGCCAAGCTTTGGTAACGCAGATCTTGAAATCAATTTTTCCTTCACGCCTACATTATAATTTTATGTGCAAGCGGTTAATCGCCGATACGACGCTTTTGGCGACATGCATCGATGTACGTAGATCCACTGACATATTTCAAACGACAAACCTATTCCTCAGGCAATAAATGCGTTCCCATCCGGGCGTCACGAAAATCGAACACACCCCCCTAAAACCCATCACCACCCTCTTATCTAACTACTAATTACCAATACCCGCTTCTCACGGCCACGCTACGTTCACCTAGACTCTAAACAAAGCACGCTAAACTGATTTCCTACCCCGTGCCCAATCCTGGTTTCCTTCGTTCCCTTCACAAATACCGGAGCAACTGCTTCCCTCGTCGTCGCAAGATTGCTGTCGCGGTATCACCGCCTCGAGTCCTCCCTCGTCGCGCCCCCGACTCATCAGCACCGCGGCGCGGAAAACTTTTCGTCGCGATTCAAATTAATCTCCAAGATTGGACCCCGTGTCCCGTCGATCTCCCACGCTGCGCGTACGAAATGATAGCCGCGTCGCCGGCGAGAAATATCACCTTGGCGGCCCGTCACCGCCGCGAGTTGGCCTCGCCCCGTATTCGCCCGGAGCCGGGGATAATTGTCGGCGAGTAACGTCAGGCCCGACTAAGTAAGATTTAACTTGACGCAAACCGGGTATGATTCGGTTATAACTCGATATTAACTGTAACGAAGCGCGTCTTGCCCACTTCAGCGAGGCCAAGCACCGTCTGGTTAACGAAGAACCCGTGCACGTATACATCGACGCGCCGCGCTGGTCCGCGCGTGTAAACCGGTACACGTGTACACGAGTGCGTCCGCGCGCGGTGGTACCGAACACTCGCGCGCTGCCGTAGGAATATGTGTCAGGGGGTATAGACGATACAGACTGCCGGAGAGGAGTGCAGAAATAGAGAGACAGAGAGAGAGAGAGAGAGGGAGAGGGAGAATAACAGTTACGACATACGGTAACGCGCCAGTATTGACAAACATCTTCATTAGCCGGTGCTCCTGCTTGTGCGCTATCGGCGTACGAACGCTGTATGTACCGGTTACCTATGACGATACCTGGATTCCGACGAAAACAGTTCCAGTACTCCGTACGATGTTGAACGTGTTAGACGGGATGGTTCGTGGAAGAAGTTCGTGAGACAGTAGGGGAGCTTGGGCCGTGAGGAGCAAGGGTTTGGAACGGGATAGTAGGTATTTCGAGGGGAATCGTTTCTGCGAGTTGATTCGCGTGTCCGTTGTCAAGCTTCAGTAAGATTTTGCTACTTGGATAATCAATTTGTTGAATGCGAACGATTCGAATATTGCGACAACGAGATAAATAAGTTCATGTCTTTTGTAGTTTTGTAGCTCGAGGAATGTAAAATGAAGTCAAGTTACGAAGGAATACGCGTCGCTTCGATGGACCGTCCATGGCCCATGGTATTTCGTTAATTTTCGAACTCCATTAAGGGTATTAGGTTGGAACGACGGTCCACATTTTTGTTAATTCGATTTCCCTCCATTTGGAAATTGCCTCGATATTTTCGGCCAATCGTGATTATACCTATATTTAATTGTGATATTAATTTAGAACAGAGGGATATGGCATAACAATGAAATCACACTTTCCTTCTATAACCAACCTCAGTAGATCTTGACGTAAATAACGATGCAGTTTCATTGGAGCAAAGTCAGTAACTTGGTTAGGTAATAAATTTAAATGAAAAAAAAGTGTTCGTTAGTAATTTCAGCAGTTGCGAAGTACGTGTAATAATTCTGTTTTACCGTGCTTACCCAATTTCTGTGCAATTTAAGGTCCTCCAATCGACTAACAAAGATACATAATTTTAAATAGATGGTTACAATTTAATTCTGTAAGTGAATGCCAATTGCAAATTTTGGTATGCATAAGAATAGTAATTTGGGACGCGGTCATTATTCAACATCCCTTCGATTCGTTTAAATATTTCTTCTCCAATAATTCTCTCATTCTGCTCATTCTTCTGACAAAATTTCGTTCCATTCTCCAACTTACAATTAGCCAAAGATTAATTTATAACACATCACCATACACTTCCGTTACTTTAAACATTCGCCTCTTGAGAAGTACGACACAGCAATCAAATATACTCTGTGTACCATAAAATATCCCCGTACTCTATCTATTAACATCTACCGACCTGTACAACTACTATCTAACTTAAACCGCAATTTTCCTATTCGTTTTTCTCCGGCAACTATTCGCGGCGCACACAAACCCGATTCCGCAAAGAAAATACGCTCTTCCCCAGTCCTCATTTATTCAACCCATTTAGAAAAACGAATCACTGCAAGCGCAAACCGTAAAACAGCATTTCCACCCTTCATAAAGCATCGAAATCCCGACGTAAATATCTCGCGAATTCAATAACATTACCAACTTCCCGGTTTCTTCGTAACGATGTTAGAATTCCAGCGAGTCCACCCCGTTTGTCTCTTTCTTGCCCGGCTTCGATTCGACGAAGATTCGATCGTTTAAGACGACGAAGCTCCATAAACGTCCCATAAAACGCATTCCGCCACGGGGGAACGTCGACGGGAAGAACTCGGTCGGACGACGAGCGCTGGTAAACGGCCACTCGAAACGCTAAATTACAAACCGGCGAATTCGATGTAAAAATTACTGACCGCCGGTTCGTACAACTTCGCGTAATTTCAATCGAACGCGTTATCCTCGACTGCGATCGCTCGTTCGTCGGTCGGAATTGTACCGCAATTACGACACACTCGACTGCACCGATAGAAACCGACTTTTGTCATCGATATTTGTAGAGATACGCGATGGAATAAGAGGGAGATCCAATCGCCTGCTCCGTGTTGTTGCGGGACAAACGTGTTTAGCGGACGAGCTTTATTTCTGGCGAGGTTTTATAATGATACAGTCTTAACGACGCTTTTCATTTTTCACTCCTCGTTTATATTTTTATCCGCGCGTGGCTGTCCCTTGTTTTCCTTGGGTTGTTTTCTATGAAAATGATAGTGCTTCCACCTTTTTTGTACGTATATTGGAAATACAGTTTCCTCGGCTGCAATAAACCCGAGCCTTGTACTTCGCGGAGGTCTGTATATTTAAATGATTTAACGCACCACCGTGATAATGGGTAAACAATTGATATTGTAGTATATACGTTTTATTGTGGCAAAAATATCTTCTATAACATAAGCTGCTGTTTTTATAGCACGTTGTGCAAAGTCCTTTTCTTAACCCATCGAGTACCAGAAATGATGAGTTCGCCTCGTTCGCTCGTGCATCGTTTATTAATTCTTAAATGGGGGAATATTATATCTTGAATCGTCAAGACGAAAAGTAAGAAAGAGTCTACGAAGGACCGTGGTACGATTTATCAACGCAATTTACCATGCAAGCAATGCGTGGTCTTATCAAGATTTTGGCACGCGAAACTGTTCTTAAATCCGTTACAATCTCGGCTCTTTGTGCCTCCGCTCTTGTGTCTCGTGCAGGGTTCCTTTGTGCCACGTCTGCGGTACTAAAAGTGGCGACACAAAGTACCACGTTTAAAACAAACGCTTACCATCGTTACTGTCCGCCCGAGCTCGTAGACGCGCACACAATTTTCGTTTCGCCGTCAAACGTTCGACGATCATTTACACCGTGCGCGTGGGCAAACGTAATCCTTGAGCACGGTGCACGGTGATGGCGACCAGCTGTACATTCTCATATGCGGGAGACCATGATCATAGAGATTACTCGCCGATCTGATATCCCGACAGCCCGCCATGTACATCAGCTTATCTCCTGTTTATGGTTACTGACTCGCCAATACGATACTTTGTCAAGGTCTTATCTAATAAGGATTCGGTGATGGCACTTCGATCTAGACGCTGCTGACAGTTTCTACGGTTGACGATTCGTTGACGCATGTTGAGGGTTTAATATTTTCTGACGCATGATTTTACGTCCAGAGATGTAGGAGTGCGAAGCGCCCAACGACCGGGCATGGGTCGTTTTTGACCGGGCTACCCGGGACACGGCTGGTCTGCAGGCGTGCAACGATGGCCCGCAGACCCGTGTCCCCTGTTTCTATGTTTTTAAGGATATGAATGAGAGAGAGAGAGAGAGAGAGAGAGAGAGAGAGAGAGACTGAAGACGAGTGGATGTATGAATGGTAACAGAGAGTGTAGAGTTAGCAGCGATGGAGTGTAGATCAGAGAGTAGATTTAACAGCAGAGTAGTGTAGATCAGAGAATAGTGTAGAACAGCGTAGAATAGGAATAGAGTAACGGAGTATAGAATAGTGTAGAAACTGTTTAATAAATATACATATATATTCCTGTTACCAATCGTTCTGCACTTGCATCGGCTTAATTTCTCCTAAAACTTCCAATCCCACAGAGATGAATGGGCAATAGAGAAATGTTTCTTTAATAATCAATCGGAAATTTCCTGTTTTCCTCGTTTCATAAATACTATTTGTTAATGTTAATGATTACCACCAAATATGATTACAATCTCACAGAATGTATAGTTGCAGTTATTAAAAGTAGCCCAGGTTGAGTTCGACAAAGATTACACCTCCGATTATAAGAATTAAACGCTTCACTTTTCTCCATCAACGTTCCTCGGCTTCTATGTGTAACACGCTTTGCCAAAATTGCCGACGAAACGTCCCGCGAAACATCTTCCACGGCGAACGCACAATTTCCTTCATCGGAAAGCTTTCCGCTTCTCCGTTGGCAATATTTCAATCACATCCGTGGCGTGACGCAGGGACGTTTCTCCGCCACCTGCCCAGACATAATTACCGTGCCACTAAACGGCCGTTCAGAATAAATTCTCGACGGCGGACAGCATCTCCCCGGGCCACGATAAACCTCGACCGCCCAGGTCGCCTGCCGCGATACACTTACGCGTACCTACCTGTGAGATCATCAATTTTAAAGTTACGCCGCGGAAGTTTATTCCGCGCAGAAGGCAATGGCCATTGTGAAGTTGCTCAAGTTGCCGGGACCCGGCACAGACTTCTCCGGGCGTTCCAACCTCCGCTGCCCCCCTCTGCAAACACCGTCGCCAACTAGTCACCGAAACCATACATTCGTGCACACTTCGCCCTGGCAAAGTGCAACCGTGGCCTGGTTCGGAAGCGGTGTACGTGCAACGGGGACCCGTTTCATGAACGAACTCGTGCCTCATCCGCACGCTTCGAAACACCGGTTACCTTTGTTCGGGACCATTTGTTCTCCTCGCGTACCGATCCAGTTCTTGCCTTTTAATTCGCTGCGTGCCGGCCGCGCTACGACTCGTGTCGTCTGCCGGGGGTTTCGTGCGAGCGTGGAAAGGGGGTTGGCTGGAACTTTCGTAGAGTTCTCCGTCGACAACTTGTATTTGTTGTTTAAAAAGTTTTCGCGTAATAGTTAGTATACTTTATACGCGATATCGCTTGTTCAAAATAACGAAAACAACGTTCGAGTGCTTTCAAGGTCCGCGAAATTCAGCACTGAAACGTTACACATAACGATATCGCCAGCGTATCTGACGGCGCGTTCTACCGCGCTGTTCCCGAAATGAAATATTTCCGGTGTCCGAAAAATACCAAGCTCGTTTCGCACCTTCGAAACGACGATTAAACCGCGAATCAGCGGGCATTATTTAAAACCTCCGCCGTTGTCCGTTACCCATCCCGCGTCAGGAATACCCCAATGAAAATTCAACGAATAAAGCGATTCGCGTCCGGCGCGGCGAAACTACCCTCCCGTCGTGTGTTTCAATTCGACGCAATTTCGAACGCACAAATCGCCGTTCCAATTGCGAAACAAACGCGCCAGGTGTACACACCAGCCATTCGCGGATTATTCTCCCTCATCGACGCCACGCACGATCACTTCCCCGTTGTTCCGACCCACCAGCTCTTCTGTCTTTTTTCTCCCCCTCCCCGCGAAGTCCTGTCGCCGCTGGTGCGTGTCACGGTTCCCCGATAAAACGAATTAATTCGAACGACGGCGGGGCCACCGTGCTGCTCGCCCTTCGTCGTCGTCGATGCTCGAAACAATAACCCAACGCTTTCGTTGATCCGCGCGGACGATTAACACCGGTGAATCTGCCCGGTGCACGCGCCGATCCGCCAGCTGTTCGCGCGTGTCTTTTGTCCCGTCGACGTCGAGACCGACGGTCGTTTCTCGCGGAAGGCCCGCGTGGCAGAAATTGAACGGATCGCCGGGCGTGCGTTTCGCGGCGAGCGATACGATCTGGCCGCCGGAAAAATTCCAGAATCCACGCGATTTGGAAGCGGGTTGGGGGCGCGAGATCGTCCGCTCGCCGTTGAAACGGCGAGATGAGAAACGAAGCGCCGGCCGATTCGGTTGCTCGCGTTCGGCGACGGTCGGCAAACGCGACCGTTGTGAAGTAATTTTCACAATGAGAAAAATATATATATAAAAAAAATGTCGAGCTCGTATGTCGTAGCATACGAGACTCGAATTTATTCAGATAAATGTTACAATAAAGAAATGAAAAAGATTATTGTCGTTATATTGACAATACACACTTATTGGGTAGATGAGCACGAACGAACTCGTCTTCTATTTCAGAGGGTTTTTATATCTATTGGGAAGGTAGGATGGGAGTTGAGGCTTGAATCAGCATTCTGAGACTTGTATTGATAAAAGATATTCTGGAAAATCTGGGTCTTGATTACTGGGAAGATGATTACTTATGCCGGATATGATTAGGAAAGGATGGAAGGAATTTATTGCTGTGACACCGTCGACGCCGTCGGCCGTAAAATTAAATCGCTGATCGACCCTTTCGTCGCGACGCTTCCTCCGGAGGACCGCCAATGAACGCGACACCTCGGCAAAGGTGTGCACATTAGGCGTCGGCGGCCTTCGGTTTTGGAACTTACGCGTGTAAGAATCCAAACCAAGGGAGGGATGGAACGAAGGTGTAAAAGAAATGTGATATTTCTTTAAGGCGGTACAAGCTTAAAAATGCAACGCGTTTGCTCGAAGGTCTGTGCAAGACTAGCGCATGGCCCAAAAGGTCCTTGCGTTGACACCGTTAAAAATTCCGTCAGGCCTTTCCTAATTTTATGGCGGACCTGGGGTCGCGCTGTCCGGTTCCGATGTCGTCGTGCCCCCCTTAAGGGTGCCTATCCTCGAGCGGCAACGCCTCGTTCGCGGAGCGGTGTCAGATTTTCTAACACGCGGTCCACCCGAACAACGCCGACTTGACAGTGTTTCGTGTGTACAGTGCTTCAAGTGTTCAATGACAACTGCTTTTGTCGCATCGTGCGATAAACGTTCGTACGAAATTATATTAATTGTACGAGAAACGTGTAAATAAGTACATTTTATATATATTTGCAGACATTACAAATACACCTATGTTGTAAATAAATATACTCGTTGGGGTAATCAATACGTTGACTTGATATTTCTAATAGTTTACATCGACACACGAATCAACGTTGCATCTATTCCACTGGCGAATAGAAAAACTAGAACAAGCTCGCCTCGATGACCGAAATATGTTGCGTACGTTTAAAATCTACTTTTAGCACGATTAATCCAATACGGGTCAATGCGATCAAAATATACTCTGCAGATACGGCAGAATTCGGTGTCGAGTATAGTCGGGGTTCAATGGGTCCTTGAGGTCGCTCGAGAATTTTGGACGGGGAATTTCGACACTTATCGATGATGATTGATGCCGATTCGGGCGACCACAATTTTCTTCGAACGTTTATCATGCGATGTTACAAGTCAGATGTCTCATTGCACCTTAACAGTATCACGTAGGGTGACCAATGGACTAAGTTCAATGCTTGCGGTGCTCCTAGATAAACGCAATAGTTCTTGAAGGCGAGTTAACAGAAAATTGACAAGGTGGTAAAGGGCAAAGTGCCATTATAAAAACGCAAGTAACGCGTTTAAGAGAGCGAGTGAACGGCGAATACTATATGCAATGCACATATACGAGTTGACTCGCGCACCGCTCATTTTCGTCATTTATTTAACACCACCGACAGACAACAAATTATTTCAGACCCTGCCCGTCATTGATCCAGTCTATAACACTTAGCACACGACCGCAGCATCGCTGGGCACCACTTTTTAATTAATCGTAACGCGAAAGGGATATCACGACGCGGCACCGACGTCTATCAAATTTATCATCGCCGTTCCTCGAACGAAAGCAAATCTCAGGAACAACGCCGTTCCGATCGCGGGACGATAACAACATTATATATTCCTGATCCACGACGGAGCAGCCTCGGCGAAGCGCGGCGGTCGGAAGATGTACGAGTGGTTCGATCGTGTTCACCGGTGTCACCTTAATCGGATATTCGGCCGCGCTTCCTTCCGTCCGTATCTTCCTGCCGTTTCACGCGGAATTAACGGTTCCAGGGCACCCCCTACATCAATTCGACTCGATCTTGTTGACGTATTATCTGGAACGACGCGTTCTGCCTCGGAACGCGTACCTGTGCACACGGCCGGACGCGTGCACGCACACACCCGCAACGCGGGCGCGCACCAAATCGCACAAGCACAGAGAGATAATCAAGGATCGGTGCAGGCGCGCAATATCTGCGAGATGCGACAACGTACCCACCGTGACGGCGGTAATTCAGGTTGAACGGCCAGGGTCGAGATCATTAAACCGCCGAGGAGGGCTGATAATGATTCCGACCCAATTAATTGTCGGCCTGGCGAGATTCGGCACGGTGGATCCGCGTCGACGGAAAAATAGGCCCGCCTGTCTGTGCGCGTTCGCGATTCGTCTTGTTAGCGGTCCGACGTCGAGAGCGTTGGAACGAAGATGGAACGATTGTTAGGGCAACGGTGGTTTCGTTTGCATTCGCGTTTCGTCGCCGCCTGGGTTGTATCCGCGAGAGATGAGCAATTTTCTGGTACGCGGTGGCCATCTGATTGCACGCAACTGCAGTCGTGTTCCGTTGTTGCGCGTAACTGTACGGTTGCAATTGTGAAATAATGTGAAATGATATTCAGTTCGCCAGTTCTTTCTTACTCGCCGTCGAAGGATCGTTGGCACTCCGATTTTGATGTTGAAAAGAATAATGAGTTGGTAGGGTCGTGGAATGGGTCGTCGTTTTCGATATTAACAATCGCTCGTTAATATTGTCAAGATGGTATTAATGCTCCGTTTTGACGTAACTTCGATCGCTGTACGTGCAATGAGGGGACATGGAAATAAAGGGCAGCCGGTGCATGTAGCAATTAATTACGAGGCTTGGTGCTCTCCTATTTGTATTAATTAAGTGATTTAGTGGTCAAATTTCACTCGGCAATATTGTCACGTTTAGCACGGGACGGACCGTCCTGTTAATTTGACAATAGCTGTTCTGTCCCTTTTTGCAATCAAACTTGATTCTGCCCGTGGCGTAAGACCGGTTCCTGGTCGGGCAATTCATGAAAGAGAAACTCGCCCCTGTCGCATTAATTAGACACTGTCAGCCCTGCGCTACGTTCAATTAACGCAATCCTATTCTAGTTGCCGACTTAACTGCTGCCTTCTATTGATTGCCGGATAAAAACGAAGGACCCGTTTGGTAAATAATCGAGACCCGTGTCTCAAGAATTTCGAATCGGATTTTGGCGATCAATTCTGATGCGTTGTTCAATTCGGGTTGACGGTTGAAAAAATTTGTACAGAATTAATATCTAGATTTGTGTGTGACGCAAAAATTTAATGGACGATTGCTTGATATTATTTCCTTGTTACCTTAATTGTACCCGGGCGACGGCGAACTAAAATGAAATAAACGAAAGATACACCTCGCGACGAATAACTCTTATTAGCTCCTGCTTCAACGGCAAAATTTCTCGTGGCGTTTTTCCTCGGGAATAATGTCGCGAGATTAAGGCCGGTAATTATAAAACGCTCGTGTACTATCGTGTGCTTTATTATTGCACAGTCGAGGGACATAGGCCCGGGCAAGGGGGATTTTAAAGTACGCGTCGTCCTTTAGAAGTAAGTTTAGTCCCGAGATTCCGTAGCTGCAAGTGTAGCCTTAAATAACTTCGTGACTGCCTGTTTAGCTTTAAATAAACGTAAATATACGACGCTGCAATATTTCAACCTTACATTTTAAGAACACAGTAACTGAATACGAAACGTAACAAACGGAGTAAAAAGATCTCTCGCGCAGTGGACACTTTGGGACAAAAGAATTATGAAAATGATGAGAACGCGACGTTCACCCATTATTCGCCAAAGTTTTCCAATCATATATGCCGTGTCTCGCATGATACGTTTTAATTCCTTCTGCGAAGGTACGACTCCAAATTGTCACACACTAAAAGTTCTTTCACTATTCCGTCGATACAGTTAAATAATATTCTGCTGTCTTCAAAGTTCGTGAAATGCGTCCGGATGTATTAACTAGTCGAACCAGTGTTTATTAACGTGCGAAACGCTTGTAACCTATCATAATCCTATTGACGCGTTACGAAAAAACGGCTGGAGCTTGCTTCGCGTTCTGTTTCTGTCGCAACCAGCGAACCACGTATTGCGTGTATACGTGTGCACGCGTGCTGGAAGCATTGACATCTTGTTAGTGAATAGCCCCCCAGGCGGTGCCGTTGCAACAAAACCCCGTCGATTATTCACAGACTAGAACGTCCAATTTGCATCGGCACGGATACGGGTTTGAACGAAATTTTTGAAAAAATGCACACTCGCCAGCGTCTCTCACTTCGTTGCGCGACGTTTACTTGTTACTCGGGCATGAATATCGGGGAACTCTGTTTGTTTCTATGAAAAATATAACTACGCGATGTCGTATACATTACCGCTATTTTTATCGACTTTTGCGGGAAACAATTACGCAAACCGGCAACTGATGGGAAATAAAAATTCGTGTTAAAAGATTAAAAATAAAACAGTTGAGAAATGCGTTTGTATCGAGCTATTCATTCCTCGAATTGACAATAGTAATCCACTAAATTGCTATTAATGATGAAAATATATGATAATTGTTTATTGTTGGAGCACATGGAATTGTCAATAATTTTCGAACGATAAGAATGATTTACCCCACTGTCATTACGACGAAGAAATATCTGAGCGTTGGAAGAAAGGAAGATGGAACGTGTGCAAATTTTGTTTGACGCAAACGTGTCTGATTATGAACGATCATATTCTCCTTCACGGTTCTCTAATTTCTGTCAGTCGATCAATCATTTTGTTACTCCCTAATGCATGCCCTATTTTCAAACATATTCAGAGAGAAGATCATTCTGGTTATAGAATATTGCAAAATTACATTCGGCTATTAATTATAATACTGTAGCGTCGAATTCTTAATTTAGAATTTCGGCGTGCAAAATTGCGAAACGAGGGCGCAATAATATCGGAAACTGAGAAAACTAAGAATGAATTTGAAATCGCGGTGATATGAAGGGAATTAAATCGCATATACAAAATGCATAAATGGAACAGTTTCACCCGGAATGTCTTTTTGGCCGACCGAAGTTTAATCTTGCTTCAATTAATATATGTGGTTCAATAATAACGAACCGACTTAGATGAATAATTTGCGAAGTAAATCAACGTGCTTTTATACTTTAAAAGCACGACGCTCAGTTTCTACTTGTTTTTGTTACAAATTCTTTTTCCAATTAGCATAACCACCTATATTATGCTGACGCGATATCAATTTTTGTTTCGTAACCAATTTGAAGTATAATATTTTCGACGATATTTAATACAATGTAATACAATTAACTTTGTAACATTTATATACAGCAAAGACGTTTCTCTTCCGGCACGTATATACATTTTACATATTCATACATAAATTAATAAAGAAACTGAATAGAAAAACATATCACATTATGCAAACTGGGCAACTTTTATATTACACAGCTCTCTACATACGTCACCCAACTTAATACAACCTTTCCCGATCCCGAACGCACTCCCGCATTCTGCAATGATTCTTCCATAAACAGTCCCCCCCTATCGTCCAAAATTTTCATTACACTCTATCCCAGTTTCTTTTACCGCCTCATAACATCCCTAAATTTGGCGTCTGTCCTTCGAGTCCCCTTATCTACCCCCATTGAGATTTTCAAGAGACCAGTTCCATACATATAATATATATTCGGAAATAAACGACGGGACAATAAGGGTAATTATTGCGATAACTTAATCGCCTCGTTGCCCAACATTAATCTTATTTCCACGGGGCTCGACGATACCGCGGCGGCGGTCGCTTCATCGTAAGGTCCGGTACATCGAAACTTCTTGAACGTCTTTCAGTGACGTGCAAAGCGGCCAGCCCGTTCTATCTGCGCCAGAAAAATAGGAAAGAGCAAATGGAGAGAAGAAAAAAAAGAGGAAGGAGAGATTACCCTTTGCGGGAAATGGGATACGTAAATGGCTTTTATACTCGACGCACCAGAGAAGTCTAAAGTGCCGTGGAAAAGACTTACTTTGCGTAGTACGTTCAATGATACCGTGAAGTACATATCTCCCGTAGACCGCCTAAGGGTAGAGGGCGGGCGAGGGAGGGGTTGCTATTTATTTTAAAGCGCATTTCACGATGATTACGTATCTCGCGTAGACCGAGTCGCGATTTAAAAAACTATTACGGTGGACGACCGTAATAATCGATCGTTGCTTCCCACCGTCCTTTTCGCCCTGTCTTTTTCTGCCCTTTCGCCTTTCTCATTCGTTTTTCCTTTCCCCCGCTGTTCAGTCGTATCGTGTGCTCGAAACGTTATTCCTCCGCGAGGATCGTTCAAGGGGCGTTCTCGTTTGGGGTAGCAGTTTTTTCAACGATCTTCAGGATTTAAGGCAAGAAAATTATGGGATTAAAGGCGGTGGAATGTTGATTACGGTATTATTGGTTTCTATTTTACAAGGACGTACTTGAATGTGTCTAGTCAGTTTTTTTTACTGTTCCCTAATTAATCGACGTATGTATGACTTTCGATCCAACGTTTATCCAGCGTTCTTAACATTCTGAATGATTAATATTACGTCGAATATTTTGAACATTTCAATCCGTCCGAATTAGCCATACTTTCAGACATCCTCGGATAAGGATTTAACACGCAGTTAACAAAATTTGCACAAAATTCCAGATACTCTTAACCTCCACATTCAATTTTCTATTCTGTCCCACAGTTACGTCAATTGTTCCTCGAATCGTTGAGTCTTCGTTCCCCATTTCAACCAGCACGCTTTTCAGATGCGACCCCATTGCAGCACGAATTTCTGTAAATATTTATTTCATTTTCTCATTGTTCAAATAAAGGTGGTCATTTTGTATCGAGCATCTATCAGCCACGGAATGTTGGCCGTCTCGTCGAACTGACGTCCGGCATTGGTCTATTGATCTTTGCGGAGCCCGTTCATCCCCCTTTTCACCTGACGAGTTTTCCGGAGTTACGTTTAGATAGCGGGAAAACAATATCCCGTTCCTATCTTTCGTCGACTTTCAAGGGCCCCGTCTACGAAGTCAAGGAATCGCGCTAATCTACGACAAAGGCGACCGTCGACGAATCGCATTGTTCAGACTTACGGTAGACCGTTATCTTGCCGCGACTTCCGGTCCCCGTTCCACTCCCGGCCATTTCTTGCGCCCGGCGAAGTTTTCCTCCAACGTGAAGAGCAATATGTTATAGTGGCGGACAGGGTCGAAGAAAAAGATTGTTGCGACAGAAAACGAACGATCGTGCAATAATATCGATTGGTTCCGCCTGTAAACGAATACGTTTGCGATTTCACTGAGACATTTTAGGCGAATTGAATTCGACGAATCCCGATGTCGGAGGGA
The DNA here is from genome assembly GCA_948146005.1 of Nomada fucata. Lineage (NCBI taxonomy): Eukaryota > Metazoa > Arthropoda > Insecta > Hymenoptera > Apidae > Nomada > Nomada fucata. The sequence goes on along the minus strand of OX411275.1, from coordinate 4,960,656 downwards.
TTAATTTACCGACGACGTTGTCGTTTTGTATGCGCCCTCGGTGGGAGGGGTTGGATTAGGTTTTTCCTGGCCCGATATCGGAGCTTAGAATTTGAATTTAATTGAACGACACGCGTGAGTTATTGCAGCGCATAGTGTACAGTGCACACGCCGGGAAAAAGGGGTTTGTGTTCGGCGAGAATGGAGAATTCATTCAGAGAATTTCCTTTGGAGGAGACACAGTGGGTTTGTTTCTCTTGGGTTGTCGCTTCTCTGATTACGTTTTAGGGTTTCTACACTTATATCGAATTGTCGAGCAAACGTGCGGCTCTAAGTTCAAATTAATTTACTTTATTTTTAGTGTCTTTCGAATTTTACGTAATACGTTTCATGTTTCTAATTACTCATCGCTGTCTTCTGTGAAACTTTGGTACAATATTTTGCTGGAATTTTTTTTAGGGAAAACTTTATTACCCCGTGCCTGATCAGGAATACATAAACATCGCGAATACATCATCATACATTAGTTTCTTAATCATCCGCGGCGTGTCTGCCCTTATTGCATTAGAATGCGCGTACCCCGCGTTAACGTTAAAAGCACATTCGTTCTGCTTAATGAAAATTAATCAGACGTTCTAGACGACTCGCAATTACCGCGATACTGCGCATGTTCATAATTGTACGATACAGTTGCATTTGATCCTCGTTTCCACAATGCGCAGACATTCTTCGAAATATCTCGTTCCGCGTGGCCTTTCGTTTAATATTTTATAAAAACTATTCCCGTAGTTCTACGATCAGACCTCGCAACCGCTAACGATCCAGCCCAGCAACACGAACTTTACTTAAATCGAATTATATTCAGGCGAATAAAATAATCTACAACTATTTCAAGTTTCGAATCCAGGCGAAGCGAACTCCATTACAAAATCACAGAATCCAGAGGCATTTGCGATAGCGTTCAAGTCGCTCGAAATTCGTCACGACGTCAGCGAAAATTGTCGACCGAAGAATTCTTCGCGAATCGAAGTGCAACATTCGGCCACAGCGCACCCTTCGCTCCTTTCGGCCCGTGAATGCGTCCCGTCGTTGCAACGGCGTTCCTGAGAATACTAGCCGCAATGGCCGTTGGCCGTCGCGAAACGGGGAATAACAACGTGGACAGGAGAACAACGAGACCAGACAAAAAAAAAAAAGAAAGACGTGGAAGCGAATGGAAAATATCGCGCGCGGGACAATGCATTCTATAATGTGACCGTTTGCGTGTGCGTAAAACGTGGCGTACAATAGACCGAACAGCGTAACGTATGACCGCGTGCTTTTTATGCGTCTGCGGATGAATCGCTGAAGGCATTTTTCGGAACGCGAAGTGGCGATAAATTATTGTCGCCGCGGCGACACGTGCAGTTACCGGCGCGAGATATTCATGCGATAAATTCGACGGATAATCGTTTGGAATGATGCCACCAGGAAACGGGGCACGGGGAGTCGTCGAATACTTTCGTTTCAGCGGGGGCTCGTCGATTTCGAGATTTCGTTTGGCGGTGTTCGAATGCTGGTCGTTCGATTCGTCAGTAAAATAAGCTTTCGATCGCGGCAGAGTGTAGGGTACGTTCGCTGCTTATTTTTCTATATAACTGTACGTTATTCGGTTCGCCGAGAATACGAGTGAATATAAGGGCTACGCGGCGCTCAGCGATGGCGGAATAATTAATCTCTTGCTTTTGCGAAATTGAATTAATTTGACGCCGCAAGATATAACACGCGCGCAACAAGCAGAAGCCGTGCCCGTGATGAAATACAATTTCAATCTCAGCTTCGTTTCCAATGGACCAAATTAAGAACCGCTGAACGAATTATTGTCAGCCGTGATGTAGATGTAACGGGCGTTCAACCTCGATATAAATAAATTTCCAGGGAACCGTAATTTCGGCCGTTGCGTACGTGCGACATGCTCAATGGATTCAATGGATTGAATCCTTCCTCCGTATGCGTCCATTTTTTGGTCCAACGGTGTACATGATTTAAATATGACTCGCACTTGACTTGCACATTTTAATGCTCGCCGGTTGGTGAAAGTTACGGGGCGTGTAACGTACATCTGTTAATTCTGTTAATTACTGACACAGTGGTCTTCGGGCTGGAAGTATCGCAAATTAAGTTACGCCACGTAGTTGGAAAGTACATGCCTTCCGGTGGATGATGAGCTCGCGTCCACTAACCTAGTTGCAGGCTAAGTGATGGAGTTGGATTAGGCACAATAAATTATACTTTTGGCCAGTTCGGAATTACTCTGGCCTGCTGAAGGCACGGACGTAGACTTAAGTAAAGTTCGTTCCTCGTTACTTCGGAAAATAATAGTTTACAGGATCGTTAAACCACCTTTATTCTACCTTTCAAGTAACAGCCGATTTCTGAATGTTCATATATCTGATGCTTTTATTATACGAGATGTATATATATGGTGGAATTTCTGTAAATATAGGTTATTGAAATTTAATGTATGTTTCGTTCTTTGTTCCAGAACGATCGCTGACCTCTCCAACGGCAAAAATAATAGGTGAGCTGCATGCACAATCAATTAAGCAACGAACCTTTCTAAATTAATACAATTGAAGGTTTCGTGGGATTAAGGAGTCGTGTAAAACTTTTCGTGACCATTCGGTTTCACTTTCTTTTGTCACAGAATACAGAAATGCTACAACTAAAATCAATGTTCAATATAATGTACCTACAAAAACAATGAACTTCAAAGCCAATTTACTCCAAATTTAATAATTCCAATCCTTTATCCCCGAATTTTTGGAGTCTAAAGCCTTCAATTATGACAGTTGAACTATACATTAATAGTTTGTTCAAAAGTAACGATTGATTTGAGAAAGGTCTCTACTAAATGTGTTAAATAATTTGTAATGATAATAACTAGTCCAGAAGAAACGTCAACGACGTTTCATTTCTGACCTCTTTGTAACAGAAGCTTGTTAATGTTAAAATTATTTTTACTGATTCGCTACAATTATTATAAGGTATGCGATACCTTACTCGTTGTCATTTTCGAACACGATCAATTCCGTCGGTTCTCGAAACACCGTCCGCCTCTTCCGATTCGCGTCGACAAAAATCGCGTTCGACCACAGGGCGTGTATTTTTTTTTTTAGAAGCGACCAGAAACCTGGCGGCCATTCTAGCAGAAAATCGAATATCGTTGATATCGCCATTGCAGCTATCAACGTTGAACGATCAAAGCGCTTAGGTTACGTTAGCCGTGAAAAATCTCGAGATACTGCATCCAGGAATCAGCTTATGCAGGACAACGTGACTAATTTCTGTCTCGTTGAAAATATCACAAAATTCTTGTTTTAATATATACATAATGATCTGTGTTGGCACCGAACTTTATGTAAATTAATTCTTCGTTATTCGGGGCACAGGGTGAATTCATACGTCCTCATTTGTCAATTATATATCCAGTATTAAGCAAGATACTAAAACAGTAATTTACATGCTGCACAATTGTGGATACCCGTAGAAACATTTTATAATCGCGAACTTGATCTAGGAAAAATGTGGAGTTCATTGAAACCTTGCCAATATGAATGCAACCATACAGATTTATTTATAACACAAATTATTTCCATCTGCACCTGGCAATTGATTCGAATCGATTTCAACGCACAACAATCACCATGCCATGCCATGCCATGAAATATCAGACTAGTGTAAAATTATCAAATATACAACAGTTTTATATCGAAAATGCCTGTCCACGATTATCGCGTTCCGGGCGGGACAGCTAGAACAACAAAGGTTCCGATCGATATACCTATATTCACCGTGCCATAAGAAAAAAAAGCGCAACTGTTAATTCAGCATAAAAGGATTAAAAACATATCCAAGCAGTGACACCAACGGAAAGAGGCAACAGAGTTGACATACTTCGTCCCAACCAGAATAAAGCCTATAGTCCCCATCTTGCCACATTTCTTTCAGGTCACTTTCCCCTCAAGCCTTGAAACGCATGTTTCTTTTATTGCACAAATAGAATTTCAAATACCCTTCGCACCTCTCACAAACGGCTACAACCCACCTCGTTCGCGCTCGACCCCCGTCATTCTTGTCCTCCAAATCTGTCTGAAAACATTGTGCATGAAAAAAAGTGAACGCCCGTTCCAAAAGTGTAGCATAAACCTTTCTAATTAAAATCCCACCGAGGAACCGCCTTAATTAAGCCCAATATCCCCCCAAAAGCAACCCGAGTCTTCCCTCAAAAGGGGGATTTTTATTCGCCACGTCGAGCTTCTATTTCGTCCTTCGCGAGCGAACGTCATTCTTTCCGCCGCTTCCAAAAAGAATTAGAACATTCTTCTTCCAATGCTCTCGCGTCAAGCCGCCGTGCGAACGTCATTCAGAGCCCCGGCACCGTCTACGTATGAAAGGATACCAAGTTTCGGCTGGCTTCTAGCACTGTTGGAAGGTGTTTCCGCGCACAAAACGCCTTGAAGCGGAGAATAACCCGGGGAAAATGGGGTACACGCGGGTTCGCGCCGCTGTAATACCGCGAATATACGATGGAGTATCTTCGAAAGCGACACGGAGACTCGACTGTTAGGTCGCGTTTACACGGCAGCGACATTTTGTCGCGGTGCGCACTCGAAACCCTCGAAAAGGGACGATCCTAATGGGAGAACGCGAGATGCTTGCTCGCGAGCATCGCGCGTACAATCTGCGTCTGTTCGCAGCCAAATAATCATATGTTTCTGTGTCGAGTGTTTGTGTTCAACTGGGTGCCGGAGTAGATGTGCACTTCTGTGGGTACGCGGATGTTCTCGCGTTGTTCCCTCGCACCTTTCTGTTGATCGTGAAATACGTACTTGATATTAGAAATCTAATCGTCGGATGTATCGATCTACGTAGTACGAGCATTATTGATGAAATATTTCATTAACGCATAGTTCCACCTTCTACGATCACCTTTACCTTTGAGTAAAGGTAAAGGTAAAGTTGAGAAAAAGGGCAAACTTCTAACGCTTAGACTGTAGATACTGGACTGATGTATTCCTTGTTTTAGACTGTACACGACAATATCAGGGGAATATTTCCATTCCGTTTCATTCGAGGTAGTTCAAGTAACCCAATTTGAACACGAACTTTTCTTTCCAAGGGAATCAGATAAGGGACAGCGCAACAAGGAAGCAAAACACTATTTGCTGGACTATACTTCTGGTTCATGTATTCCTTCTGTTAAAATGTTTCGTACAAGAAACACTGTCTTGCTGTTGAAAATTACGTCAGCAACAATTGAGATGCGGAAACGAAAAACATAAGCAGAAGTAAAATATCGTCGCGCTATTAACAACAAACCTGAGCCAATATATTGTCTATAACGAAAAAACGGAAACGGTAAGAATTCAAAGATTTCCCGAATTTCCGAATTCGATATAAATTCTCAACACAGCTCAATCTCCGTTAACCAGGTCGTAATTGTCAGCGATCTCGAACTTACCTTTGTCTTTCGGGTGACGCGGCAACTTTATTGCCATCGCTGTTTAACCCTTTCACACCTGGTCGCAAGAAACACTCGCGCATTAAGATCTTGGTCCCTGTCCCGTGTCGTTCCTTCTCATTCCGCTCATTCCGTCTCCAGCACAGAGGCCGCTCCGCCACGGGCCACGTTGCAACTTACAGTCACCCTGTTTGTCTTCGTCCGTGTGCCTTTGTGTTTGCGCAAGCTTCCTCAACACCCCCGTGCGCAGAGTCCACGATCCAGGTGGGTGTGTTTCACCGTGGGCAGACTCTCTGCCGGACGTCCTCTGTTTATTTAGTTTTTACTGCCGGTTTGCGGAGTTCGTGCACCAGCGTGATGCTTAATTATCGTGTGCCCGCGCATCGTCTGCAGCCCTTTAAAAATATTTCCTGAAGGAGGAACTGCGTTCAGGATTTCTGCTAGAGTTTGGGGAAGGTTAGATGAGTTTGGGCCGGTCTCTTCTCGGGTTTCGGGACACGGTTCTTCCTTTTCTGCATTGTAGTAAATCGTTTACCCTTTCGATGGTCCGAGGTTTCGAGGTTCTTCGCGTGAAAGTTAATTATCGATATTTTTATTATTTTTATTGTTGTTATTGTATACGGTAGGGAGTACCATTCATCGCATCGCAGAAACGTTGGTAAAAGATTTGTTTTGGTATTATTATTATTATTATTAATATATAAACGGGTTTAACCCTTTGGAATACAAAAAATTACAAAGAGAGACAAAAAATTACACAGAAAAATCGTAGGAGGCCAGAAAACGGTATAGTGAGAATATAGTGAAAGTCAACGGTATAAACGTTTTACTTACCAAACTACCTACGAATGATAGATTCGCGGAAGGTCGCGCCGCATTACGGGCAAGCCAGCTGCCAAAAATCCCAAAGGGGTTAATTAAGGCTTCTTCATTATACAGTTTCGTAGAATTCCGTGGGTGTTTAATTCATGAGCTCCAAGAAAGGGAATTTAACGCGTGTTGCCATTCGGACTACAGTATGGCAGCCCCAGTCTTAATAGAAACTAGTTAGCCAAGGGTTGATGGGGAACGTTTAGGGTGTACGTTTAATTCGCCCTGAATCTATTAACAAGACAGCTTTCTTAGTTGTAGAAAATAATCATTGACTTACTAACAACTCGTTCGATTGATTTTGTTTCGACACGTTCTATCGCGTACAGGTTCTTAAATCTTCTATCTAAAATTACTGAACAGCGATGAAACTTCTGCGTTTGTCCAGCGTTGTACATCCTTATCGTGTAGTACCTAATTCATTGATTAATAGTGGCGCAGAAAATAGTTAAGGCATAGAGGTTTCGAATAATTTAACTTTCAAACTGTCGCTTTGGACAATATTTGAACAAAGGGAATATCGTGTCGCGTGTAACATTGCGGTGCTCACAGGCCACTGAATATTCATTTAAATAGATAAATCGCCAATTAGCCGCGTATATGTACACTTGTTGGCGAACTCAAATATTTGTCAACGTATTACTGCCCTTATTACCTCACCTTTTTCGCATTCCACGCTGAAATTCGGAGCAGCAGTGAATGATACTAACCAACTTATCGAATAGAAATTATTCTGGGGATTAATTGCTTCAAGCGTGGAATGGTACAAAAATGTTGCGCAGAGGGAAACGTTCGCTACGAATTTATACTAATAAACTTGCTCCGTTCCGTCAACGTCCATCGACTCTTCAAAAACAAAGCGTACAATCCATAACGTCGTCCAGATTTCACCCGTCCGGCCGAAATAATTCTCAAATTCCACTCCCATCGACGTCTTAACACACCTTTCTCAGGATCTCGTACAATATCATAGTTACACTCTCCGCGAGCCAACCGCTTCTGCATGCTAATACCACTTAACCCGCCAGAGAACCCGGCGGCCACACATCCCGGAACACAAACCGACCCCCGTGCATACCAACCCCCTCCAGCCCACGCATTCATTCCAAAGTACTCGTTAATCATTAACCACTTCCGTGTGCTCGGCGTATCGATCAGACGACGGGACGGCACCGCCAAGCCAGGTAGTACCACCTGCCAGCACCGCGAATGCCACTCTCGCCGCGTTTTCTCCAAGCTTTTCTAAAAATTCCCCCCCTCCCCCTCCCCCGAACTGCGCGCTGTTTCCACCTGCATGGCCACATTTTTGCCCGGTCACGCGATATCATGGCCGCCACTTTTTTTCTCTTTTTTTTTCCCCCCGCGCCCGCCGAAGAATAATCGTTGGTTCGTGGCCAGCCCCGTTGGCCGGGGACGGGTCGTGGGCATCCCTGGAACGGCGCGAAGGTTCCCGATTAAACGCGATAATACGCTCGCCGTGCCCGATACCTTTTTGGCCTGGCGCAACCGTTCGCCGGTCGCCTCGTTATCCGTTTCCCCACCTATGGAACACAGTTCCCCCGTTGCTCGCCGCGCCGTTCGCGGCCGGTGACTCCACAAATTTTGCAAAACACCGATATAAATCGCCTGATAACGCGTCTGGCCCTGGGCGTCGATATACGAGTGCCGCGGGGGGGGGGGGGGGGGAAAGCGCGTCGCGCAGAGAGGGTCGCAACGAGCGCGGCGGATTCTGGCGAAACGCCAGTCGCGAGGCGACGCCGCTTAGAAGGCGAGCGTAAACAACGAGTATTGCGCGACGATCGCTGACGCGTTGCTGCTTGGCCGATACTGCTAATTGCAAAGACTAGAATAGTCTTGGGGAGAAGAAGCGTTGCTCGGTTGGCGACGCTGGGCGATGGCACGTCAGTCGGGATTGATAGATGCGATGAGGAGCGACACTCGTGTCGCGAGTCGTATGACACAAGAAAATATATGAATAACATATTTCCATGGTCTCGTTTGGATCGTTGCAATTTACAGAGGAATCAATTTTAATAGAAACAACGATTCGATGATTCAATGGACAATGGTAATATAATTTACCAGTGAATATATAGGTACACTTCGACATATCGTGTACGGAGACACTGAATGTACTTCTGGCTCGCTAATATCAACCGCAACCACCGCCAAATAATTCCCCAGCCTACCTGTCCCCGCGAAATTCAATCCCAAAGATTCGCCTCGCACTTCCACCAACCAGCGCTCCCTCGAAAGAGGAAAAACCTCGGCGCGGTGACCCTGGCAAAAAAAAAAATCAACCCTTTAAACCCAAGCTAACTCCGCGTCGTCGTCCCCGAGGGAGAAGCTCATCTTATGAAAATCTGATCCCGAATTTAAGAAGCAGTCTGGACGAGGAAGATGAGAAGAAAATTTCGCCGGACGAAAGGGACCACTTCCCGCCTGGCGTACGTAAACCCCCGACCCAAACTCCTCGATTTCACAAAGGCCGTGCAGTGTCGTTCGAGGATCCTTCGGGGAATACCGTCTGGGAACCTGAGCTGGATAACGTCCGGCGAACAAAGCGCGAAACAACCCGAAATAATTGGCAATTGCAAAACCGTGGCCGGATATTAACATTATCTGGCGGACGGCGACGCCGTTCGACGTCGCGACGCGTCCATGAGAAAGCCTTTCTTTCACGGGCGACGTTCCCCGCGTTTGACCGTGGTACACGTGGAAGGCCACGTCAGTTACGTTCGCTCGCGTCTTCGTTCTCGCCTGATAACCGAGGAAACGGCGACGAGATAGAGGATATTGTCTCGCGGCCACGGGGAAACTCGAATCGCCGTTCCCTTTGAGCAATTATCGTTTCAACTTGAGGATCCCGGCGCCAGAGACGTTGCAACGACGCGGCGATCCTTGGCGAACTCGCCGCACTTCCGGTTTAACGCCGCGGGGCCTCGCGGGACGAATATTAGAGGGGGCGCGTCGTGGAACGACAGCGGTTCGGTTTAAAGAGGTGTAATTAGAAAGATTTTCTTGCGGAGGAACGAGGTGGTGGTTGGTTGGAACACGTTTGGGGTAGTTTGTTCGGGAAATACGGGAGGGTGGATTTTTAAAAACGATTCTTGGAACGGGGACGTTCCTGCTGGCGAAGGTTTCTGCGCTAAGCTGGAGCAGACTGCGATGGAGTCCGATTATTTGGAGGTTCGGAGAATTGGATTTTTTTTTTTAATAGAGCAGCGGGTAGAATATTACAGGGTGGTTTATGGCGATCCTAATTGCGCGTACTTGTGATGGACACGTTAGTTGATTATAATTCATGTATCGGTTTCTTTTAATCGTGCTCGTTGAACGATTGGATTAGATCGGATGGTAAGTTTCGTTTCCGAGTTAAGACAATTTAGAATTGAAAATCTGTCACACCTTTCCAACCCTGTTTTCTATTACAGAAATTAAAGATAGTAATCGTGCGCACTGTATAAATCGTAACGAAACGCGCGCATTAAAATATTGAAACGTTTCCTCGGTTTCATTGCATCGGGGCTAATTTAATTTTACCCCTGTGATCACAGAAATGAATGTAAAAGAAGGGGCAGAACGCGAACTTGGGCGAGTTGATCTTTTAATTTTGCCCGCGACACTATTAAATTTGAACGATACCATAATTCTGCTTTCCCCCTTCTCGCGCGGACCGTTTCCTTCCACCCCCATGGGTCCACGGGATCCTTCATCAGCCTTTTAACCGGGATTCGTTTCGCTCTCCTTTTTTTTATACCACTTAGTTATCCGTTACCTTTTCTCCGTCCAATCCCTTAGGCACCTAATCCGAAAACCCCGCGATCTAGTTTCCCACAGGAGCTGCCGATTAAATCATAACGTATTTATTAAATTCGTCTCGGTTTAGCCTCGATAAATATTCGAGCGTTGCCAGGGAGGATAGAGGGAATAAATGTCAGAAAAAAGTTCATTGCGGTCGACTTAAAGTACAAGAGAATCGCTGACGAGTTGGAAAAAATTGAAGCAAACGAAAAGGTCTTTGATTGGAGGAATGATACAGTCAGACGGATATTCTAGCCTAGCAGTTATTTGTACGGTTTATATTTATCAATTTAATGATAACTTATCAATAATTATGGCCTCATTTTAATCTCGCATAATAAAAGACAGTCTTCTTAGCTGACGATATCCGTTTATCATATCGTGTTGTGTTTCTTATTTTATTAATTACGGTAGAGAAAGGTTAAATGTTTCTTCCTGCCATTTACAAGTTCCAGCTTGAGATAATTATTGAGTTACGATAATTCCTATAATTATTATAAAAATATATGTAGTTCCCTGTTCCACTTTGTTTTATCAAAGAGTGAAGACATCCAAGTATTAAAATCACTATTCAATGAACAATAAACGTCAACCTGAGTTTACTGCGAACGTAATACATACAGCACAAACATAATATATTCATCCTCTAAAGGCTTCAATTATAAACAACGGGAAGCCGACCTAAACTTAACCCAAAACCGAAATAGCTATTCGGGTTAAGTTTAAGAACAGCCGCGACACTGAACCGCGCGCTATCGTACTACTTACTACTGCCACTATCATTGTTATCATTAATATCACATTCTACCATTAATCAAATGGTGACAGCAAGCAAATGCTCAACCCCCTCTTCCACAACTAATAACGTTTCACACGGCTGCAAATACTATTCAACAATAACATACGAATTCTTTAACGAAGTTTCTCACGAACTGATGCTTCTTCTTTCTCTTTTATCTTTTCAATGGCGCGATTTTATCTTTGGCCGCGTGTTTAATAATGCATAAGGAGGGAAGTGTTTGCCGATGGTCGCGTTTCCAGCCGGTCTGTTTACCCTTCGATCGGTAAAAGCACGTTCGTATTAATTAGAAGACGGATAATGGGAATTAAATGGACGCGCGTCGAGAAACAGAAGGAGCACGAGGAATAACGGGAAGGACACTTTTCTCTCGGCGATTTCATCGTCCATCAAATACGTGCTCGCGATCTTGCCTCCCCACGGCGTGCCGAGTCAATATTTGAGGGTCCACGGTTCGTTGGAAGGATTCTTGGAATTAATATAGGGGAATCCTTTCGATTCCTTTTGGCGAATGGTGGATCGGCTTAATTGAGAAGAATGAACACAGCCGTTCCCTTTCTTATCATTTAAATGGGGTCTAAGGTACGGTAGGGTTTGTGTAACTCTCGGCCGGATATTAAGGGTGATGGCTCCTTACACAGCCGCCGCGATCTTGGTATTCGCGATCGCGATTAGGTTTATTGGCAGTTCTAAACAGAGGGGACAGAATGAAAACAAAATACTATATTTATATTATACGGACATGCTGAATATTTGTGTAATCGAAGTATTATTTAAATGTAATAATTAAATATTCGTCAGTTCATTTGCAACTTAATAATTCAGAATTTTAGTTCTAAGAGAAAAAAACACCAACGACAATCGTGCATTGGACGTAGTCGATCAAATCTCGACAGCGGGAAACCTTACTATAATTTAAAAAGAGGCAAAGAAAAGGAAGGATACTTATCGTACAGAGTTAATGAAAAAGGTTTTGAAAAAATGTGTAATTAGCGTACGTTCGAAGATCAAACCTTTCCTTGCAATAATTGCTAGATGTATATTTATCAATGTCACGCGTGTATATCGTCGATGATCGAAAGACGATTCCCACGAATTTTATATTTGATCCATTGATCCGTTTCACAAATGCTTAACTCGCTGCTAAACGCAGTGGCGAAGTCAGTCGCAGGTCTGCGCGTGAAATTAAGGTCAACACCGACGTGCCATGCGGCGAGCACATTTACCAGAGTAGAATGCGGTATTTGCGAGATTCTTGAAATTGCTCGTGATATTCATAGACGCTGGTTAACTGAACGTACGACACGATAGCGAGGACGAGGCTTCGCTCGTTGAATTCAGCGTAAACCGTTGTGATTCAACAAAAATTCCTTCTTCACTTTCGTCGGAATAAAATTTATTCTCTGTCAATATTTTCGATTAAATGGAATCATTGATCGATTGGTACACTTGGACGACTCAAAACTATTTGCATTAAACAACTTGCAGTAACTATTTATCGACCTTTAAAATATGCAAGTTCAATGAACGCGTTCTTGCATTCAATGTTTGCTACGGAACTGGATAGTGAATTTCTTAGAAAACCCTTCGAAAATATTTATTTATGATTCGAGCTTCTCTGAACTCTGACGTAATTTTTAAGGTACCACGTGGGTGTAATTCTTGACCGAAATTATTCGACACTGCCCAATTCCCGGAAAATAACTACAAAAGAAATATAATAGATGTATCGGTAGGGAGTTCAATTTAATACACTAAAATTAGATTATCTTATCAATATCTACGATAATTCATGCCCTCCTTTGTGTACGTAAAAATTGGTACATTAATAAATGAGAATGCGGCATTTTTCTCTTGATTTTGGTTACAGACTGACCCAATTACCGCGCGATAGTATATCCTTCATCGAATCGTCCAATCTGTGCGAAGGACCGTCGAAAAACGTTTTGTCCACTCGCGATTCTCTCCTAACTAAACCAGAACAACGGCGTCCGTTCCGTGAAAACCGCAACGGGAGCTTCACGGGGGGGTTTTTTTTTTCTCCCCCATCGTCCCCCTTCGTTCCCGTTGAAACGAGAGACGGGGCTGCACGATTTATTATCTCGCGGCAGAGAGCCGTCCACTCGCGAATGAATTGCTCGGTCGCAAGTTTTTCGTAAGGCCCCACGAGAACAAAGCCCGACTATAGATTCCGTGATCGGGAAGACAATGGAATTAATGGCTGGAGGGAGAATTTTTCCACCTGTGCCGGCGTTGTCTGGTCCCTTGAAACAACGCCCCAGCGCCACGTGGATATCGAAGGGAAGACGGAGAATGAGCAACAGACAGAAGAGATTAACGAACACGGCCGTGGCAAATATAGAATTTGTCAATGATTAAGGAGAAACTGGGAGAGCTGTGGGGCTGGAGCTGTTCGATGGGCTACGAAGGTATTGGGAACTGCGAAACCCCATCTTATCTTATAAAGTGGACAGAACGAGGTTGGCGGATTTTGCTTTGGAGACTGATACAAACTCGAGGGGTAAACGAGGGATAATTTTAAAGGACGCCAGAGACGGACGATTTAAAATAGACGAACTGTTCCGATTCGTATAAATTTAATTCTTCAATATTATTATTATCAACTGATGCAACTGCATTCCATTGTATTTAATTAGCTTTTACAGAAATGTCCAAGGATAAAAATAATAATAAAATTGACAATAAAGTGCAATAATAATGATGAAAATTAATAGTGCCACTGAAATAACAATAATAAAATTTATGGTACAATAAAATGCACTTCTGAGTAGCATATGGTACTTTCATGTATTGCTGTCGGAAGGCACAGTTTTAAATCTTGCCGACCATAATCGGAACAGATATTTATCGGAGAAATGCGTTACCATCATTGGTAGCCAAACGATAAGACTGATTGATATTCGCCAGTTCGTTCGTAAATAAAATAGCCACCTCGTTTGGAGGGCTGCTTTTTTTCCTGAAAAAGTAACGCATCCTGAAGAGATTGATGCGACGCAATATTAAACACCTTCCTCGGGATACAGAGCTCCGAATGATCCCAAATAGACATCGTTGTCGAAATCGAACGAAACCTCGGGGTGAGCTTGGGGTAGTGAAGACAGCAAGCTTATCAAGAGGGTGGTTTGATGTAGGGTTATGTGGAGTTGATCGCACGATAGTTCGCGAGAACGAGCGTCTGCTTAGGGGACAACGTGTTCCTTACGTGGAATGATTACGAATGAAGGGGAGACGATGCAGTGACTTGGGAAATTTGTTCCCGAACTTTCTAAACTCTAAGGATGATAATTTTATTGTTACGATTACAATACTATGGGTACACATCAATGGATGTTAAGCAAACGATGATCGTTCGGTGTCTCCGTAATTATTAATGGAACAGATTTATTCGACCGTACAGTAACGTAAATTGCCCTCATTTTGTCATCGTTTACGAAGCTAGCAACGAAAAGGATGCAGCTCGACCGCCGTGAAATAAGGAGCAACAAAGCTGTTTGCAATGCACAGCTGCAATGGCTTCGATAAATCATTATACTATCGTATGAATAATCAAACTTTTTTCTCTCGAATTCCTCGCCGACTCGTTTCGCAGGTTAAGGAACGCGTGGTTATCGATTTTTCTCTAACAATCGAGGAATATTTTTCAACGATCAATCCAAACGTGCTTGATTTCCTTTTGCCCCAACTGCGTCGCTGATAGAAACGTTAACCAACGGAACGACGGTAAATAATGTCGGCTTGATGAGATCGTCGAGCACGATTGAAATATCAGTAACACATTGGCGAACCGTGGCGGTGGAAGGTCGCCGATTCTTGTCCCTCGTGGTTCTTTCGGTGAAAATGGTTCGATGCATTCGAATGAATTGCTTGGCGATGGCCGAACGCGACGGGAAACTTGATTTCCTTGCTGTGTCGGCGATAATTATTAAACGAACCGGCGAGTCCGTTCTAACGAGCGAAATTACTTGCGCAGTTGATTTCTGAAAAAATCGTATCGTTAATTGCGACGTTTCTTGTTTACGCTGCGTCGGTTTAATTTCAGCGCTGTATCATCGAATTGTAGATTTTTTTTCATTCCATTTTTTGGTACACGTTCTGGGAAACAGGAGAAACCCGACGGATACAGTTTCATGGTAAATCGTACGGTGAAAAATGATGAAAATAATATTTTTTGTACAAAAATATGTATAATATTCCGTTGCAGTTGCGCTGCAAGGAATCCAGTTTCGTTGAGCGTTGCAACGCGAATTCGGGGAGTTCCGTTTTATCAGGTCAACGAGACGGTCAGAACTAATTTTTAGGAATAGTTCACAACAATTCTGCCATATGGGTGCCGGCACTCGGAACAGGAATAATTATCGTTCGTGTAAAAGTGCATTGAAAATGTGATGCAACATTTTTCGTTCTGGGCTCCGATTTTGTTTGCTTGTTCGAGACAATTGATTTGAAAAATTTAATATGTACGCTTGTGTTACCAATTGTCTCTGTAATGGTATTTTTATTAATTTCAACGACCGTATGTTTCGTATAATGGAGCAGGTTTCTGCAGAATATTTATACTTTCCGTATTGCACGTATTGGGTTGTCGCATATGAAATGATAAATTACAAACGTGTAAAATACTGTTTTAAATCAAAAAAATACAGGATCCGCTGCAAAATATTCTTTTTACATAGAGTCTGTAATGATCTGTGAGTATTGGGGAATTTAATAAACCTTGTAATTCTTTTCTGCCGAATTGGATTCGGAAATTCGATGAATTTATTACAGTATATTGCGGTCAGTACATAAGGGAGGAACAGTTCAATCGAAGGGAGGCTATTTAATACATGATTCGGTTGGATATCCGGATTATTGATTAATTTGTAGCCCTATAGAGGGGGAGGGGGGGATGCAAATTTCGTACCAATTAGGGTAGAAGTTAAGAAAGTCCTGATTATTGGGAAGGAAGCCAGATTCTTCCACGCCAATCGGACCTTTCTTCCTGTTCGGGAAAAGTTCGAAACGAGGCTCGGGGAAGAGTTTATTGATGAAGGTAATGGAACTCTCAAAGTAGGTCGGCTGGAGTATATAAATACATGTCGCACAATATTTCCAAAGTGCTTTGGGCGTATCGGCGGAAGTTGAAAGCTCGGTAGCACAATATTCGTCGCAATGTCGTTACACATTTCTTCAGTATATTCATTAAAAAAAAAAACCCCAAAAAAACGATATTACCTTCGAGTACTAAAGACGCGTAGCTTCTATTTTCGCTGACCGTCCCGTGAATGCGTACGAACTGTGTTCACAAAATATACAGAGCAAAAGCCTAATACCTATTATTCCCGTGCTCTGCCTAAAAGTCGCTGCTACCAGGAACTTAGCTCGACCAACCCCGAGCGCACTGTATCTGAATCTGAATCTGAATCTGAATCACTGTATCGTTGGCCACCAATACCGTCCGACGCGCACCAATACCTCGATCGCAAAAACTTCATCCCCTTAAACCGTCCTCGAACCGTTCGAAAACGTCTGCTCAAAAGAGAACCGCCGACCAACCTCAATGCATACTACGTGCCTCGAGGTGCCTCTCGCCGCCGCGTACAAAACCACTTCCGGTCAACGCAGATCGCTCTCTCGGAGCGGTGCGCTAACAACGGCCGGCGAACAAGCGATTCCAACTAAAACCAGAGGGACACGCGAATCACCGTGCCGCGTGAGCGAACACTTTTCCTACGGCGCGGATTCAAGCTGGTATCAAGAACTCAACGATGACGGCGCCCCCTAGCGGGCACAACGACGATCCGGCAAGACTCGACGCCGTTTAATCCAGCGGAACAACCGCAATCGGATTTCGCGGCAACGATTATGCCGTGTCCAGGCCGCAAAGGCGCTTTGGCCCCGAATTCATCCGGCCGCGGAGAGTTTCGCCCGGCAAGTGGGGCGAAGACACTTGAAGCATCGTTCACAGGCTGACGAGCAGGGTGCACGTTAATGACGGTGTTTTGCCGGCAGCCGTGCGAGAATCCGTCAGACGTGTGTGTACGACCGGACAAGAAGCGGCAGCCGAAGTGCGGGGATAATTATGCGGCAGTTTCCAATTACGAGTGACGCCCGAACGAAGTCCTTGTTCGAGAAACGGGCGGACTCTTCGTTGCTTCCTGTGCGCAGTTGGAAGGAACGGTCTCTGCCTCGGGAGAACGAGAGAAAAGGAGAGAGAGAGAGGGAGAGAAAGGGTGAGATAGTTGGAGGAAGAACAGGGATGGTGGGTACGTATGTACGGGATTCTGGAGATTATCGATCTCTCAGTGGGTTTTTAGGTTGAACTACTTTCTTCGAAAGATGGGTTGCTTAAATTGAGCGTCGTTGGATCGATCGGTCACTTTGGGCCGAGGTTATTTCGATGATATAATCGTTCTTATTGGTGGGAATGATTTATCGGATTTACATTAATGTTCATTGGCTGTTTAATCTGATTTATGAGACGCGAAACGGCACGTCAAATGTTTTATAATTGAGAATCGAGAATATCGGTGTGTTAGTGGTTTAATGGAGTGTATTTCAGCAACCAGTGAAAATAACTGATTGTTAAGTCACGAAGAGTCGCCACCGTTTCAGACACTATCAATAATATCATCGACGACGTAGCACGCAGTCGCAACCGTAGAGAAACATTTTTCGACCGCGATGAACTAACAAAAATGTGACAACTTTCCTCGCTGCAGCCCGATACAGAACGCACCCTCGACTCTCGTCGCGAACCTACCACGAACGACGCTGCGACGCGCAATATAGCGCTACTTACAATACACGCAAGCAATACTAGAGTACATGATCAGAAAGATTTTTAATTCACATAAAATTCCATAGATCCCATTCTCCGTATTATTTTCGTCAATTTACGTTACTTCTGTATCTAACCATATACGCAGTCCGATGTATCACGATTCTGTCAATGGATACATTTTAAATGCTCTGTACAGTGATCGAGTACAGTGATCAATACACCGATTCATCGTCAAAATCTCCGTTCATTCTTCAGAGTTCCTACCCTTTGCTTCCCCTTTGCCCCATTAAACAAAGTGAAGTTGTCACTCGGTACCAACGAGATCGAGCGAACATCTTCTAATAGCTTTCAGCGAACGATATCGAACGAAGCGTCTCCATTCTAAACGCTATTCCGCCATCGTCAGTCCACCCGGATCCACGTCTCTCCCTTAATAATCTTTATGGAGGATTATACAGAAGTAGAACGGGGTCGGGCAAACAGCCCCTCGATATTTGTGTGTACAGATAGCCGCCGGTAAAAGCCGTAGATCAAGCTGCTTCACCGTCGCGTTTACCGACAATCAGACAATAGGTTGAAGGCAGAACGGTCGAGTACGGATTAAAATGGCTCGCGCGATGCCGATACGCGTACCGTGTAGAATCTCGACGCGACGCGAAATTATTGACTCGATCGTGAATACGTGTGTCACATCGACGTACGCTCGGCAAGACGTCAACACCAATTTGCTATCGCGTCACAGTGGCTCAAAGCGAAGACGCTAATTCGGAACCGCATTAAGGTCGATTCGTCCCGTCTGTGCGGACACGGGCCGATTCCCCTTACAAACGGACAAACTGTCCGGCAGGCCAATTAGATGGGAGTGTTCATATTTAGCGTGGCGCATCCGTTCGGGCACTTAACGTTCCGAGCAAGAATGCGTCGCTCGATCCGCTACTTAGCTCGAGTGGTCGGGATGTGTTCGAATGGACACGCTACGCCGAGTATGAACGGTCGCAACTAATTGGTCGCGAGAAAGTTTCCCACAGGGACGGCTGGACGTGCGCGAACGGACGGCACGAATCGACATCGGGGAAAACGCTGATTGTGTAATTCTGCGACCAGTGTTGTTACTCGACCCGAAGAAGTTTGTGGTTTCGGTGGGGCAAGGTTCGTATCGATCGAACGATAAGCTCGGACCGTTGGAAGATTCACGTCAGTCTCGCAGGTGAAATTCGAACGGCGTGGTCGCGTGGCGAGATTTCGCTGCTCGTTCCTTCTGTTTCCCGCACGGCGCGCACACGCGGGGACCTTTGAGTCGCCAGAGCAGGTGCATTGGGTCAAGTGTCGCGTGACGGCCGGTGAAAGCGGAAGAGCGACTACCGAGAAAGCCTCTCTTCGCACCGCTCGAAATTCGGGAGTGCAATTTTTACACCCTCGCGAGAGATCGTTCGCGGCGACAGCGACTATCGACTTGCAGTAACACGATTATTCGGAAAGCGATTTGATGCGAGCAGAGATGAAATTTGATGTTAGTTTAATGCCAGGTTATTTTAATAGTATTTTTAATAGTTGATGTCTTATGAAAGATATTTTCTAGTTGACTAGTTTTCATTTTTATACGAAGGTGCGAGACATTTTATTCCACGACAAATTTAGTCCCATTTAGAAAGGATGTGATTCCAAAATACTGATTAAATTAATAGACATTTTTGGAAAATTATTATTCTCTTTAAACCTCTTCAATTTGTTGCGCTGAAAGTAACAAATATTTAAATTTATATTAATTAAAACCGTGTAAAGTACGTTTTGCACAATTCTTCAAAAGAAATCCAATTACACTAGAATGTAGAAAAATACGAGGAAAAAGTTCGCGTTGGAATAAGCACACTAATGATTTTTCGACGACGTTTTTATCTTATTTTAAATCGATAGAGCTGTATTGATATAGAGCAATGTTGCCTCATTGTTTTTCCAACGTAGAATTTCATGCAATCGGTTTTTCCAACCCCTCGGACATAAAGTACAACGAACTTCAAACATATGCAATTGTGGTCGGCCGATTACGAGTGTAGGAATACACGAAGTGGATTAAAATGATACTTTGGGAAATCCAGTTAAGGAGCATGTTGGTTTTAATTAACTGGCCGACAGCCAGTTCCTCGTTAACAGTCTTCCCACTCATGGATGCATTCTATTTCTTCAATTTGCGCACTCGTTGTTCTTTTCTCGATAGATTGTATCGTCAAGCACCAAGGTAGGACGAAGATTTTTCAATTATCACATGGGGCTAATTAAAGAAATGTTATATACGTCAAAAACGTTTGAAGTAACTATTTTATTAAACTATATATTAAAACAGTAAAATTACTGAACAATTAAAACGTTAAATCGACGAGATTGAGCATTACTACGGCTTAAACCAAACTCTATTTATAGCATATAATATAGTGGCACAGATTACAAAATTGCTGCCAATGATAGTGACAAATTCATACGTGTGTTAAATATTAGAATTAAACATTCAAATGCAATTAATTTAAAACATTCTGACAATTATATTTCTATCATTAGGCGTGCAAAATTAATTCAGGGACGACCATAAATTACTAGCCTAGGTAACAAGTACAGTACCATTCGTTAATCAAATCATTCAAAAATGTGTAACAAGATGTGCAAAATATATACAATCAACTGTCTCTACATATCGTGCATCAGAGTACAAAACATTTACTTATTCTCGGCAAAAACTATAAATTTAACGAATTGAGAAAAACAAGTACATACAGTGACGCTAAAAACGATCCCACATAAGAGAAACGTTTATACGAGGAATTTTCATTTATTTTCGCGCGGTACTGAATCCATCGATGAAGTTGTTCCCGCATATTATGTCGCCCCTGTACGTATACCATGCGATAAATCATTTTAATAACTTGGAAATCGACAGACAACGTCCATTACCAGGACAAGTTGGGTTCAACGAGAAGGCTCGGATAGAATCAATTGTAAATCAAATCGAGGACGGTGGTCATAAATCTGGTTTTCAGAGGGGAGGAAAGGGGGGGGGGGCGGAGGGGGATCCAGTCTCGTAACTTTATTCCTCGTTTTATTTCGTCAACATGGCTCCGCCTCGCGTTCCATTTGCCAGGAACTTCGTTCGAGGGCAAATTCTCTGCGTCAATTTCGATTTCCGCTTATTTCCAGGGTAACGACTGCGACCCTCTGCCCTCCGCCAGCAAGTTCAAACCTCGAAATTGTCTCTCACCGCGATCGAGCTTCGACTGCGACGACCGATCGCGAGAATTCCGATTTTCGCGCTTCCTATGCGAATTCGGGGAGGGGAACAAAAAATTCTGCCGCCACCTCGTTAACGCTTTTGCAAAAACTGTTCGCGAAGTGTTTTCGGATCTCTCGTCGACGTAATGGTGGAAATGGATTTGGAAATTGCGCCTTCATTACGTATATTTCGCCGGGCGTTGGACGCGCAGGTGAAAATACGTTTAATTGCGAATCCAACTTTTATTTCTTATACGTATATGCTTCGAGGGTGTAGCGACACTTATAAAGTTGGTTTCGTTGTTCAGTAAATTTGTTTAAGTCCGTGTTTAAAAGATTAACATGATAAAACAGAACAATTTATCGTTTAAATAAAAATGTAGAAACGCGAACGATTAACCGAGCTGAACGATAGAAAGTGTGAGGTTCGAATTCGATGAGGGGAACGTAAAATCGAGGCGAAACGTCTGGAAGTGTGGAAATTTGAACAATACAACGGTGTGTTGTTATACAGCGGGCCAGGTGTGATCGATCGACGCTCTTCTTCCCCGATTCAGCACTCTTGTCACCTTTCCCCGTATTTCCAACTCGATGACGGGTCGTAGATTTTTACGGTTCAGTCCCTGGGCAGCGTCGCAGTTGGCGCCAGTCGCGCTGCTGGTAGAATCAAACTATTTTGTCACGTGAAACAGGTAGAGGGAGCATTAGTTCCAAGCGGCTTCGAGACCGGAAAGTCTAATCCTCGTTCTACAGGGAACGAAATTTACAGCTTTAATAACGTTGCATTAAACTCGGCGGAATTCTCATGACGAATCGCAGTCTCCACCGCTTGTTCGTGCCTTTCTTTCAACGTCGTCGCAGCGTCAATCGCGATATTGCCTGCGATACTCTAAACTCGCGAAACAATACAAAAAAAAGGCAGCCGTTTATTAGATTTTCTCCGTTATACAACGTGCATCTATGAATGCCAAGCTATTGTAAACGTTTATACGAATTTGCGCACGTTCGAGCACCATAGCGAATTTTCAGAAGGGGCCAATCTATTATTAACATAATGAAGCTAAACTCATTAGGAATTACATCGCTAAGCAGCATTACGGTGAACTTTCATTCCCATCGTATCAGGTTTGCCGGGCTGAACTCGCACAGCAAGAGAAACCAAATCCATATTTTATCAGGGGACGAAATTTACTACTCCAATAACTTCGTGTTAAACTTAACCCATTCCCAGCGACAGATTACAGATATTTCACGGTTCCGCGCCGAACACTGTGTCGCAGCTGACACGACTGTAGTTAAGTTAGGGACGAGTCTTTTCCTCTATGCAGCGTCCCGATCTTTATTATTAGCCGTTTCTGGCGAATCACCGTGCTATACGTTTTAACCTGCAGATAAAATATGGTCCAATTTGTCCCGTGTTTTTCGTTCGTCACGAAGAAACGGATCGTACGGTTTTTTTTTTTTTGGGAGGGGAAGTTTTCGTAGCATGTTGCTGAGGCTGACATAGTTTCAATTCACACAGAAGATACTGTATAGCGCAACAGGAACTAACTTTAATCCTGTCGCTTTAGGCTAACAAGCATACAACAAGTGCAGTCTAACCCGCATACCGCAACTGAGATTTTACTACGCTAATAAAGTTGCCTTGTGTTCTGCACAAGCTTGATGGACTATGGTATAGGTTTCTCGGGAACTCGTCTTAAGAAAGTTTCGTAGCCGCATTCTGATACCGGGCGTAACCATTTATTAAATTAAGTAAATGTAAAATATTATGAACACGTATTACGTGTTTGTAATACGTACGACTAATTCGTCAAATGTTTACCACGGTTCAGTTACTTTCAGATTGGGTGGCGAATGTCAATGGCGAGTGAGCAGACATTCATTTCGATATTGGGAGAAATTGATTTGCACCGAACGTGTAAACGTAATGATCATTAGAACGCGTTACGCGCGTCGCCTAATTTTCTTGAGCGAACGACTTGTATTCTCTGTTGCAACAAAATTTCGCCCCAATCCCGGAAGTTTCGAACTAATAGAGACATATAATAAGGTAATATCTAATTGAGACGCTAGTAGTAACTATTCTAATTATACTCCGTCAAACTGAAATCCGCCGTATGGAAATTTCGCTCCCAATGCTACTTTGACGTGGTATTACGATGATCTTCGTAACACGACGAAATATTACCGAGAGACATTTTGACTTAACAATTTTGAAGCCGGCTGAAATATATTGGTAGGTCGCTTCAAGCCCACATTCTAGGCAAATAGAATTTACGGCTTTAATATTATCTCGAATTCAACATAGCCGCCCTACGCAAATTCACCGCCGATTCCAGCCACGAAAAGACTTAACGTTGCCTTAAATTCACGAGTTTCAAGATATTACCGGGTCACAGAATTACCTACAATTTGTCACGTTTCAAGCGCCCACGTTCACAGATTTCCCATCGCTCTAATAACTGTCCACTTCATTTCAACGTAACAATAATAATAATAACAATAATGAGAATTCAGATTTAGATTGAAGTAATATGAACATGAAATGCGTGCAAAGAAAGGAACCATTTTTAAATTATTAAGATAACAATTTTATATCAGTCATTGTACTATCACACTATATGCAACGTTACCGAAATATCATTAACGCGAGCAAGGAAAACATGCCACGCGTGCAAACTCTTAATCCACGCATTACATATACATCTGTCCGCAGACCAATAGTTCCGCCACACCGGCCTCATCTGAAATTCCCCACGGGCACCCCAGATCACCGATAGATCCCCTCCCCCCAAGGTAAGTGCTTCCGCAGAAATCACACCGGCAATTTCGCCCCCCAAAAGGCGAAAACCACTCGGTACCCAGTGACGTCGCCGCGCTTCGGTTCCAGGAGTTTCTGATGGGTGGGCGTTACGCGGGCCTGCCGAGTCTAATCCATATCCTAGCAGGGATGAAATTTACTACTTTAATAACACCGGCTTCCTGGTTGCAACGGGCGTCCGCGTCCGCGTTACGCTCTTATGCATAGGCGGCCGCGGCGACGCTCGTCCCTGCGACTCGCCAGCATCCAGCGTCCGACGGGCAGAAACGATTTCGAGGTATTTGGGTCAAGTTGCGCCCGTTGTTTTGCTTGCGACTACTTTGTCGGAGGGTGTGCACGCGCGCGCCTGCACTCGCATACACAATCCGCGAAACGTAAATCCAGTCGACGCCGTTGGAAAAGTGGCGGCGCTAATTTAACACCGTAACACGATCCGTCGGTGTTCCAAGTGTTACTGATGACGTTTCCGCGGAACGATACCAGCCAACATTTTAACCGCGACCTGGACCGAACGGCGCTGGTATTTCGACCTGTTTGCGGGCGTTATCGCGGCGGCGCGTTTGCGAGCTTCGTTCTCTGCGCGAACGAAGTTTCGATCGGTTCGAGCAGAAGTCCGGGAGCATTGATGTAACGAATTGACGCGGGTTTCGTTTGACGGAAGATTTCGAATGTTTGTCGAATTCGTTATCAACGATTGGTGATAAAATACGCAATGTATTACGGGGATTGGAGATATTCTGGGGACGATGGGGTTTAATTAACGGAATCTTGGTGAGGCAAGGTTGTGACATGATTTCAGTGCCTCGTGTTTCATGCTTGGACTGATTGAAAACGATGGTAATCCTTTTTTTCGTACTTAGCGAACCATTATTGGACGTTTTAGGCGATGCAAACCATTTTACACAATCGACATTTTCACTAACAGTACGGATTCTGGTTAAAGTAGAAAAGGTACGCGATTCTCGCATGCAAGGCGATATCAGCTTCCTCAAACGAATGTAATTAACGAAATTAACGAACGCTATAGAAACTTCACATACCCGACTTACGCAACTTCTCCGCAACTATAAATCAATGTAAAGGACCAAATCGAAACACTACGAACCAACTAAAACCGCGTCTAAAATATTCAAAAGTCCCCCTAAAACTAACTGCCCAAATCCCTCTGCGGTATCCACTCTAATGCAATCGATTCTTCCAAGGCCAACATATCAAATCCGGACGAGTAGAGAAATGTGCGACGTTCTCGTCCGACGTACCTAGTACACGTGCACACGTAAATGCGGGGGTTGGTGCGTATCGGGCCCGGGTAACCGCTCCTTTATTTTCTTTACCTGCGCGTAGAAGTACGACGGTGGCGGATAAAGGAAAGGAAAAGTTAGCGGAGCGTTTCAGGGGCGGGCGTGACGGTAGAATAGAGGGTGGATCTTGGATACATAACGTAACGGATGGACAGGCAGGCTAAGGCTAGATAGGTAAGGCTATACTCGAAAGCTAAACTACTTTGCCCGGAGCATGGCGGGGGTTACGGAGGCTTGAGTGCTAGCCGCTTGTTCTGTAATCCAATAGAGACCCTAAGACCTTTCCCACACTGGAACCACGGCCCATGCGTACGTGTGCCAGGGTCGCCAAGTGTACGTGAGTCGCTCTGCATGTCGGATACGTATGAAAATTTCAATATGGCTCGCGCGAATGTCGGTGGTGCGCGTCCCGTCCATTGGATCACCTGAACGACCTGCAGAAACAATTCTGAAGATGGGACGGGACAGTACGTGATACATGGCAAGAGAATCAGGACGCCTGCTGAGGAATATCTTTGCGATGAAATGGGCTTGTTTCGTTGGTCGTTGGTGTGTCGAGGACGGACGAATTGAATGATTGTTTTTTATGGTACTTGTCGGGCAATTTGATGTTTGAATCGGTGCTAGTGATGGGTGGTGGGGGTTGAATGACGCAAATGGATTTTTGGGAAGCGAGTTCGCTTGGCCATTGAGGTGTTTCCAGTCTTATTGTTGTACAGGACTTACTAATGGTTTGTCTGATATATCGCTCGAGACGGAAAGGGAATTTGGAAGCAAAATTTTTGATCGGTATTGCGCAGATTTTTGTACTTCTCCCTATTAGTAGTAATACTTAAGAGTAGTTATAAACTGCAGTTAGACGTTTCTCAAATTGGTGAAACTGTTTGAAATATCCAGGCCTTGATCTGCGACAATGATAAATAAATGGAAAAATCTTCCTTGAGCTAACTACCTTGTATATAAATAGATGAAACAAAAGTTAAGTAAAACCCCGCGACACTTATCGTGGAAAGCGAATGTACGCGGATATGCCTATTGTTGAAACAATTATAAATCGTAAACTATAAACTGATCGCTTCCAGCATCAATGCGAACAATTGAAAACATTTCCGCGAAATCAATTTCTACGATACGCGAACAGAGCGCTCGTCAATTTCATCCCCCGTCCCGTCGCATTCGTCCCCTCGAATATCTTTACGCCACGA
This sequence comes from Nomada fucata, assembly GCA_948146005.1. Taxonomy (NCBI): domain Eukaryota; kingdom Metazoa; phylum Arthropoda; class Insecta; order Hymenoptera; family Apidae; genus Nomada; species Nomada fucata. The sequence continues at coordinate 4,934,329 of OX411275.1, read as the reverse complement.
GGCCTGCGTCCGAAAATAAACAAACGAACGCGACAACCCCGTGAGAAGAAACTGGATCAACGGAACGAAATACAAAGCGACGCACGCCACGGACGAATTTTCACTCCCGGTTGCCGTTGACGGTATAAAACGCAGAGGAGGCACGCTCTCGGCACGGAACATTAATTTATAAATGGCACAATTTCATTAAGCGCGTAAACAACAATGAAGCCGGGAAGGCTGGAGCTTGACGGTGGCAAAATCGCAGCGTCGCCCGGTTCCCGTTTCGTTGAACAAACGATCCCCGGTGTTTCGCGAGTTGCCCGCCGACTAATCCCACGCGATATGTTCCCTAAACGCAGGCGTTTCAGCGATAAATAACGCCGCGTTTGTAAGGCCGTTTCGTGAGTGGAATGCCGCACGCGTGGATCGCCACAAAAGAGATAATAACTCTTTAATGCTCCGCCGGGCGACATACCGCGTAAATCCCCAGGAACGAATATGCAAACGGTTCGTCCATTATCGCAAGCTGCGCCGAAAAAAAAAAAACCACCTTAGACTCGCCTGGTCCTTCGTATTTGTCGCCCGTGGCCTCGTGATCCGCCTACGTTCGAGCAGTATTTTTTTCGTCGTTACAGGTGCTCTTGACGATTTAAAATCTCGTTTCGACGGATACGTAATCCTTGGTAAGGTGCGGGGGTAAGAGGAATTTGATACGACTGTTCGGTGCAGCTGATTTGTTTCATTTCTCGTGAGATAGTTTGGTAAGCGATTTGTTTATGGCGATATGCTTTCGCTGCTGGTTTGTATAATACGGAAGCGGAAACATGCAATGTTTATTATAATATAGTGATACAGCACATTGTTCCTATAATAGAACCACGTTTTCTTGTATAATTATGGATAATTAATGATTGCCAGTAATGATTGCCCAATTAAACGAAGACTTATTGATTGTCAGTCCTCTTTCTCTTGCACGCACCGAAGTAATTTCTTTCGAATGTTCATTCCGCGCCAGACGGAGAAGAGAAACCATCCAAGGGAGGAAAAACGAAAAGCAAAGACAGATAGAAAAAGGGAAAATACAATGAACGAAATAAGTACCAAGACAAAGGCAGGCAATACAGCTGCACGGTGAATCTATTTTCTATTCTCCCTTCGCGGAAGGACGAAATCTCGACGTGACCGGCGAAGGGCCATTTTTAAACCGAACCGTATTGTAATACTGCCAAAAGAAAGAGGTTTAACATTTGGACCCACCGGGGGTTTATAGCTCGACAATTGAACGAAAGTCACTGGCAAATCCTTCTGGAAGGTTTCGATTCTGTATTACATGGACAACAATCAAAGGCCCCCTCGTAGATCCTCGATAAAGGGGAGGGACTAGTCGACAACTAGGTGGAATTCGTGGTATTAGAGGCCCATCTCACGTAGCAGCTCATCAGCAGTTGAATTGGCCACTCTGGCCTGGCATCGAGTTTTCTTGACCTGGAAAGTTCAAAACGGTACTTCGTCCGCTACGTGTGATTACGAAACATGTCATACGAGGGTAATTTACTTCCAGTACTCGTGTACCGTTGCGCGTTTATACTTTCAATGTCGTCTGGTATCGTCCGATCGTGTTCCATCTTTCGTGGGGTATTTTTCATTTGAGTGATCATTAAAACAGAGAAAAGGGAAAAGAGGAGATGGAAACTGTTTGGATCGCTCGACGAGGGTAAACGTTTCGTTCGAGCGACCCATATTTTATCGCTTTGTACCATTGGGTGCTTGGCAAAGAATAATATTTATATATTAAACAGTAAATTGTTCGACTTGATAAGAATTTCGAGAAGCAGCAGTTATGTCTGCGTTGGAAATGTTACATTCGGAAGGTACAGTGTTTCGGAAAGGGAGATGTTTTATCCACAAGGGAGGGGTATTTTTCAGGGTGCGTTGCGCCAGGAGGATAAAACAGAGACTAGAAGATTGAACCGTTGCACGGTGCCCAAGGGATGTTGATGATATTGCAGTGCTGCGTACTACTCTGCACCGTCGGTAAAGAAGCAAGGGTTGTACGTTAGGGGTGGTTATTGCCGATCGAGGTAGTCGAAAGACTTGCCAAAAGATTGGAGCCATAGTTGGTCATACGATGGGGCTAGTTGTACCTAAAGAGTGATTTAAGATAGCAATTTCGTCCGAAAAAAAATTGTACGACGTCAGTTCGTCAGGGATATACTCATTCGTAATAGAAAGTAGTATAGGTCAATGTACTTGCGGTACATTAGATGCAACAGAGGAACGTTCCATGAAACACTGAAATATAGTAAAGTGCTATCAACAGTCAATTATACATTATTTAATACTTGCAAACACTACAATTCGGTGATACGTTTGTTTATATTTTAATCAATTATACGAAAAAAAATATTAAGCGAGAACTGTATTACATTTTAATATATTGGAAACAAAATGAGCAATATTAGTATTTTAATTTTGCTGTCAGAAAAATCAATACTATAACGCAGGCAATCGTTAAACGATTAAAGAAGTAAGAAACAAATATTTATTTAAACCATACAAGGACAAAGTGGACGAAAGAATAAATATTCTTGATTGTTGAAAAGGACCTTCGGGCTTCTTTCTTTAGAGATTCACCCGAGTGGAACAAGAACAACACCTGTGTCTGACTCAACGCTGGCTTGTTCCACTGCGAACGGCCGCGTTTACGACGGGAGACACGTGCAAAAATATCTGCAACCGAGAGCAAGATCGATACCATGGAGCGACGGTGTTCGTATTCAAGCACTTTTATGACCATCGTCGTACTAAAAGGCGCCACGCGAAATCATCTATCCGTTAACTTCGTCGTGGTTCAATTGATCCGGTTACGTCGCTTCGTTCAACGAGAGAGCTTTATCGATACGAATGATAATCCGGGAGCCGCTCGAACAAGATTCCACTATCTGGTTTCACGGCTAAACCCAAACGTGCACGTTTGATAACACGATCGCGCCGTATTTCGTGTCTTTTCCTACGGGAAATCGGGGGGGGAAAGTACACAGATCTGCGTACCGTAATTGACAATAAAGTAATATTCACATTCGTCGTCGGAGCACTATTTTTATAGCTTCGAGAAAACGTTGATTCGCAAATTGAGAAGTGGAATTATTTATAGGAAATTTCTTACATGTTTAATGATAAAGTTATAAACCAGGGCGATTGATTAAGCGGAATTTAATTGTAGACGATAATGTGAGAATAGCGCCTCTCATAAATACTTGTACTAAAACAAGAGTGATAATACTGTATAAATATGTAACACTGAAACTAAAGCTGTGGATGTAACTTTCTTCTCCGTCTTTAGTCACATAGTTTTTATTATTTTCTATTATAATCAGCGAAACAGATTTATAATTGCCATCCATCAATTAAATATTGTCAATTATTGTCAATATTGAGAATCGCTCTCCTGCGTCGCCGTACATTAAACGTTACATTTCACTTGCGACCTTCTCGGAATCCTTAAATTCTCTCAAATGTTGCGTCGCCCAATATCCGGCATTGCAGCTTTTGCATAATAATCTTGCATAATAATCTGTTAACTTATTCCGCGAATTTCGCGATCGTTTGGTCAGACTGTACACCCATCGAAGACAGAACATTACAGTCTATAGAACAGACCATTGTGCCCTGCCCTTGTGCTATCATTATCGCCCTGTCTTCACCTGTGTTCTGAATAATATACAGCTTAGCCGGCGCCGAGAAACAGTCGTCGGGCTATCTTTGCCGCGTCGCGACGTAAACGGCGGATAGAATATGCATGCAGTAATCGAGAGGGTGAATAGAGAAGGGCTCTAGCCTGGAATGAAAAGTCGTGCCCCGATGTACTAGGGGATTCTCTTCAAGTGATCGATGGGATTGTCATCGATGCTTGAGGATAAGCAGTGGAGTACCGTGCGTGTGTGCATGGCTTTGGTCGGTGGACAGTAATGTATGGGAAAAACGATGGCTCTAGAAACGGAAGTGTTGAAACATTGCGAACGAAAGACACGAGTTGACGCATTTCCTTTCATTGTTCCGATGTATCGATTCAGCTGAAGCTACGTAGTCCCGATGGTAGGCGATTGAAATTAGTGACGGGTAGATTGTATTTGTAGGCGACGTCTATTGGTTTGCGATAGGAAATGGAGTTGTTAATGAATGACTGCCGTCAATTTTTTTTGCAATGAAATTGTTGCATAGAAATCGATAGATTGTGTAAATGTGTAACGCTCTGTATGGATTTCCTAATTGATTTCATCATTTATTATGTTTCTTTTTCTTCGGTGCAGCAATTCTTCTGTTCTTCTTTTCCAAATGTTTAACAGTTCGCACTTTAATCTGTTTCGAAGAGTTCCACTTAAATATAGGTAATTAACTAACTTATTTAATATTACTTGCATTACATCGTGCAAATTGCATCTTATGTTTATAATATTTCGTAAACATCAGTCTGCAACTAAAATTACCTAAATCGTAGTCACACCGCTGGACGAAAGGTCAGCTCATGTATTTCACCGTTTCATTCTTTATTTCAATATTTCACCAAAGTAATGCGATGTGTCCCTGTAGAATCAGAACCAGCTGCAATCTCCGTTTCCTATTAAACACAAAATTCAAAGCACCCACGCAGAGAGACGTTTGATTATCGAAATAAATTGTTCGTCCAAACGCAGCGGGGATTAATTAGCCTTTCACGTTGTCGTCCAATGAAAATAAGCATTGTCAGCGGCTGGAGCATTGCGTTTCACATTATCAAGGCGCAAATAAAAAGTCCGTGGCCTTTACATTTGTCCAGCTTCCGCGTAATTAGTCGTTTCATTTCGTTCCTTTAATCGGGAACTGTTTTACATTCCCCGTTCGTTCTATCTGACAGAATGACCAAACGACGAGACGTAAAGCATTTATAAAAATGCTCGAGCACTTAAGAAATTATGGTAGGTTGTAGCGTATCAAATAACCGTTTGAATGCTTTCCATTAAAAAAAAAAAGAAGAAACGATTTACCTGTAAAATACTGTGGGATAAAACCGTACATGGATTCATCGTATATTATTTCCTATTTATTTTATTTCGAACAATTTTACGAACTTCTTTAGTATTCTGTTGTCCATGGAACTACAAAATGAACGCATCTGAATTTCGAAATATTTCTTTTTGGCTTGAACTCGGAATTAGACAATGCATCCGTCGAATTGATAAAATTCGCAGAGATCAACGTTTTATGAAAACGAAACTAATGATAATTTAATTTAGTTCCATAATTTTAACTATGACTGGTACACTTATGTTCTACGAAAAGTTTCACTCGTGTCTCATCAGTTTTCACGTACGTACGATTTATAGTACGAGCCTCATCAAGTATCGCAATGCGAGGTATTGAAATGTAATTTCGATCCCTTTATTAAAATATAATTTTTTCGTACAAATAATGTCTTCCGTTAACAGTAAATGAGACCTGTTTCCGGAAACAATCTCGAAACACTGACCGATCTGTAATATCGAATATCGAAAAGTGTCGCAACAAGACACCACCGCCTTCGCTTTACGATCATCGAACGTTTTCTTAACGGAGAAGCAGCAGAGTGATTTTATTTCCAACAGAAGAACGTAAATCTATCGGGAGATCGAGCTGCATGGAAGAAACGGGCACGAGCATAAAGTTAATCAGCCGAATAAGGCGATAAAAGATGCCCGTAAGTTATTACCGGGAGGCTTCGTTACCGCGTAACGTGGCATTAAACGATCGTTATTGTCATAATGCATGGAATTCCCGACGAAGTTAACGATTTTGTTATTGTGTTGCACTTGAGACGGGTATTACAACTTTTCGATGTAATACTGGTTCGAAAAATTAGCTATCGTCGGTTGTACAGAATCTCCGATATTTCAAATAACACACAAGGATGTTGCATATAAAAAATACGTAAAATATACAAAAAACCATAGAGATTGTAGGATCCTAGTAATATAATCTATCCCCAAAACACTCGCAAGGGTCATTGAAATTCGCAAAGTCCAAAAGTCTAAAATTCCACCAACGTCCAGAATATTAAAAAAAAAAAAAGAAGGGAACCCAATACGTAGCAAATAATGTCGTCCCTGGCCGTCATTCCCAAAGTTCTCGCATGCCGCGTAAACGCCCTCTTTCCTCCACCTCCTCAAAAAAAAAAGAAGCTCCCGCCAAAGACGAGAAACCCAGACTTCCAAGGGAAAAAGAGAAACGCGGAAGAACCGAGGAACACAGGCGAAGGTCCAGAAGAAAAAGGAGGTGACGATACTCGCGCCTCTGTCGACACACGAAAGAAAAGAAGACAAAAAAAAGAAGAAGAAAAAAAAAGCGCATCTCTCCCGTCCCTCGCGCGCCTCGCATTTCTTTTTCCACTGACATTGGAGAGTGATTAAAAACTTGATCCCGCCGTGCCTTTCCATCTTTATCCATCCCTCGTCGTCTTGGCGCTTCGCTTGTTCGTCTCACCGCCCCCCTCAACCCCGGCCGACCCGTCGACTGCGTCTTTCGTTTACGATATAGGAGAGCGGACAATATGGCGGAGTAATTGTTGTTCAGAGAGAACCGAGGGTAGACTACAGCGGGGACGGAAGAACAGGCTGATGGCTGAGGAACACCGACGGCTAAAGGAGAAATGGTGCATCGAGAGGGTTAAAGGGGATGATAGAGAGAGAGAGAGAGAGAGAGAGAGAGAGAGAGAGAGAGAGAGAGAGAGAGAGAGAGAGAGAGAGAGAGAGAGAGAGAGAGAGAGAGAGAGAGAGAGAGAGAGAGAGAGAGAGAGAGAGAGAGAGAGAGAGAGAGAGAGAGAGAAAGAGCGGGTAGAAGGGCCGATAGTGTCGGATTACTGGCGGTATTGTGAAGTCCAGACACGGTGAAGAAGGAAAGAAAGAAAGAAGGAAGAAACGACGGCGTGGCTGGTGCACTGGGTGTCCTGTGGGGTGAGGGTGGGAACCCGGCGAGGGGTGGAAGAGGAGAGGAGGAGACGAAGGGTGCCGCGGAAGAAGAGAAGGAAGAAGACGAAGAAGAAGAAGTTATTAGAAATACCAAAAGAGAATACAATACCAGCTAGCTCGAGGTAAAAGAGTAAGGACGCGTCGGTAGGTAGGTTCATCCTCATTCCTCGATCACCACCCTCCCCGTCGTCCGCGTCGTTTCAGCGAACGTCAGGCATCCAGCGGCGACGGAGGTGTAGGCTTTCTAGAGACAACGAAAGTCTCGAAAGGCGTGAGGAAACGTTCGCGGAATGGGAGGGGAGGAAGGTGTGGATGAAGCACGGACCACGAGTATGAAACGCAATGAAGCCTTGGGCTCGTCGCTTATTAGGACTTCAACCCTTTGACGACTTCGACGGGATTTTTACGTATCAATATTGATAACTTATAATGTTATTGACATTATAACTCACCTTCGAGGAGTTCAGCTCCTTGATATCAATTGAAAGATGTAAAACTGACAAGAACACCGTGCAGGTGCCACATTTGCACGCTCTTTTCCACCGCGCACACGTGCGCAAATACACGAGCCGCGCGTCCTGTCGAGTAGAAAAATGTGATATCCCCTGAAAAATGGACGATGCTGGCTCGCGCCACGGATCTACGCTTAAATCGCTCAAACGCGATTGTTTATTTCGCCCTCGATTGCCCGCTAATAACAATTTGCGATGTTTCGCGTCGTTAGCCGATATGCGACTCCCCCCTCCCTTTTTGGTTTAACTCCTTTTTTTCCGGCTGGACGAAGGGCGACGAGACGAACGCGTGTACTATCGACGAAATAATTTTCGAGATCGCGCTGGCCGCTGGGGGGTGGTCGTAGGTCGGGGGTAAATCGTGATCGTCGCCGATGGCTCGTTAATCGAGTTCCCCCGCGAGCTCGTAATTAAGTCCACTATAATATGATAATTTCGATGAACACTTTAATGAAGTATTCGCCGCTCGTTTTAATGACGGGGCCGATTATATTTTGTGCGCTCGCCGATTTTGTCGTGCCCAGTGTGCTTGTTCCGGTGAGGCCATTTCGGCTGGGACACGTTTCACGAAAATTCACCGACGAGACGTAGAGTTATCGAATGAATATGAGCAGGCGAAGTGTAGTTGTTCATTGAGAATGGAATAGGAGACGTTTAATTTTTATACGTCGCAGGTTAATTTGCCTCACCCCTGTCCAAATTAATTGCCAACTTTTTCGATTTCAATTTCTCCGAAACAAGTTTATAGGTTTTTAAATGTATTTTGTCATTTTAATGGGTGCCTGAAGTTGATTATGAAAAACGCTACGTTTATAGATATTACTTTTTAATAAAGTAAGAATAGATTGTTTGCTGTAAACATTTTTTAACTATGTTGTTAGTTTCTTTTAGCTGTTGAGAACGCTAGAAATTTTGCAGATCTTCATGACATCATGTAAATGAGATTTACATGGACAAATTTTTAAATCACTACACCTACGCGGTTGCTGAATGTCGCTTTATCTTCGTACTTACTCCGGGTCACTCTTTTCAGCTCTCTATCGTTGAACGATTATTGCTACCTATCGATTTATTCGACATATGTATATTCCTTTCCCCATTCACGACCACCCCACCCCTCATCCCCTCGACACGAAAGAAGCAACACCCTTCTGAAAGAACGATTTCCCTCGTTTCACACTTACCGACTCACTGCCTGCCCTTGGTCCCTTCCTTTTCACAAGTATTCTTTTGTCGTAGATACTCAAATAGGGCGACGACGCGAAGAGTCTAAGCACGGTTATCGCGAGAGGTTGCCGCTACTTGTTGACATTGGTTCGCGTTATATCCAGGAACGAAAACGCGTATAGAAAAAATGATATTGCGGACCTCGACGATCAGGTTTCTATTATATAAATGCTGTCCAATGTTTCATATATTCTTCGCAATAATTAGACGAAGGATGTTTATGTAAATATGCGCGCTATCATAAAATGTTGTCCGCAGAAAGTAAGCAAAGAATGAGGAAGAAAATGGAAATCAGCACATACAATACTGAAAATAGAATTATTTTGTCAAATAAATTTCTATTTCAGACCCTGCAATGATTCGCGTATTTCTTTAATCGAATCTTATCGTTCTTAACCATTACAGTTTTCGTTCTTCCCCCTTTCCAGAACCTCTAATATCTCTCGAATTATTAATATTCGGAGCGTTAACCAAACAGTTCTCCCGGGTTAATATTCGCCCCGTATACTAATCTATGAATTCGACTCAAAAGAACTGAATTCGCTGGATCGCGGTTACCACATTTCTAACTTCCAAAACGCGGTGTAATTGTGTTTACAGATCACGCCAACACGCCTTCCCGCGACGTATTATTCGCAAGGTACCGGACTACTCGCACGACCAAACGGAACCGATTTAAATGCGTGGAAATCGCGTGAAAATTAACGGTCGCCGGTGTCCCTTCGATCCTCGGCGATGCCTCTTTAGAACGTGAAACGCAATTACTGGCGAAATCATAGCACGATCCGGGGCGAAAGTTTTAATTGCCGGTATCAATTCGCATAACTGCCGCGATACGCGGCGAATTCAAGGCTCCGTTAGACACGCGGAACGAAGTTCGCCACGCTGCTGTACGTCAGCAGACGTTCCAGCCAAGTTTTAATTGCCGGTGTCTATTAATACGGGGATTACGGCAACAATATCCGCCATTAATATCGACGATGCAAACGTTTTTTCAACCGCATTCCAGTACGATCGCTTCGATATTTGTAACGTGGATCGACGTATTCCTGTCAGCTCCGTACCAATATTTCCCATTGCTTGGTGATAATCTCGCTGTTTTTTGGTGGACATAAATCCATGAATGAACGAACGTGGAAAGAAAACATTAGCCCCATCAACGATTATCAACGTTTCGAAACACAGAACGCGGCCACTGATAGGAAATCGTTTAATATTTTTATACTTCAATCGAGCCCAACGAATGTCCCTGCCTCTTGGTACACGTGTTATTATTAGCACTGCAACGCGTTACCAAAGTTTCCAAACCATGATAAACCCTAGGGGCGACGAAAATTCCTATACGAATACGAAGCATCAAGGATTAATATCTGACAACAATGTTGAACGGATCGATGTAAAAATCTGTCGCGCGTGTATCAACTTATTCTTAGCGTCGAATCAGCGTCCAGTTATTTTCAATGCGAGTTTTACAGCGCGCGCACTGTATTGTCTCGAAAAGGGAACGGGGTGAGTGGGTTTTAATGGTTTCCACGGAACGCTCGACCATATGTTTCGAAGCTGGTACAAATGGCGGATTCATTTCGGTTCGTCGACTCCAATGAAAAATTACGTATCACGTACGTACACGCGCGTTGGCACGCGTGTCGAAGGCGTGACATCGCGGCACACCGACCACGAGAAAAAGTTCCAGCCCGCTAATAACCGTGATTCGAGAAGCGAGCCGTGCGCATTAATAAGATAAATTAGCCCTATTCAGGCGGCGCTCTTCTGCTGCACGCCTCGCCACTCTCAATCACCGGTTTGACTTATCGTTACGTATGCAGAGAACACATTTCACACTGATACGCTCCGTATTTGCGGCCACTGAATCGCGCTGATTGTATTCTCATGCAAAATATGTCGCCATTATGCCCGGACGCTGGTTCCCCTGTATCTACAATTACAGCGTTCACGTGTAATTGTTATCGCGGCCGTTTTGCATCTTGCTGTATCTTTCCCCTGTCCGTTGTTATTTCCGACGATACAGGAACGTTTTTTTAAGGAAACATAAGGAACGGAGGGATGGTGACTTTTTGATGCTTCATTTTAGTTGCGAAGTTAGTTTGAGGGAATGTTATCAATGTGCGAGGAGAACTGATTTTTAAATACAATATTATATGGGTATCATTTGGATTGTACTTTTCATATGTAGATTTAAAAGTTGAATATGAATAGCTTTAATCGGCGAAGCTTGGAATATGTCGGCAGTCAAGGAAAGAACATAACTGAAGGGAAATATCAAATTGTATATTAATTCATTCATTCGGTGTCGTATTGTACAAAGCTGTTCACAGGTAGTTTCAGTCAGAATGAACCTTACAACATTAAATAATCAGTTATATTTCGTTTCGAATCGTGCACATTCAAGTTCACTTGCCTATACTTGATTAATAAATGCAGTACTAAGATCGCAATTTTTCTCATCAATTTTCTTTGGCGATACTTCAGAGATACTTGGTAAATCGTACTCTACGTAGGTGTACAACATGCGAGTTAATAAATTTCGTTGGTGTAACGACTTCGATTGCCGAAACAGAAGGGTTGCTCGGGTAAATTCGTTTAGCCGGATGTCGTTATACGTCCCTCTGACTACACTTCAAATATAGAGGGTGTAATCTTCTTCGGCTGTTAATAGAATCGAGACCTTAATCAATCAGGCGTGGTGCAATTAATGCGACCTTTTGACAGCAGTCTCGTTCAAAATGGGAACACCTGACGTGGATTTCTTTAATCAGTCACCTCCCGAGATAGCACAAATGACCGAGGGGTCACGGGATGTGGAGGGATTGGACAAATGAGAAATAAGTTGAAACCTGAAATGAATCGCGCAAGTGAGACTGACAGACAATTTTTTAATCATTGAAGCCTCGTGCCTGCAGACTTAATTTGCCAGGTTATCGCAACAGATTGGCGCATTCTGATATTAGTGCCGGAACCGGTGATACTGTGCTGGAAAATTTCTCTCGAGTTTTAAAATGTTTATCGCGAAGGCGAAAGTTTTCTGAACGGAATGAAGAATACGTTTGTGTACCTCGTTTTCTTCTACCAGCTTTCACCAACCGTTCCATCAATCTCACTTGTCAAAGGCGACCTAATTTTGTTCAAACGGTCGCAGGACATTCGACGAACTTTGTCTCCGATTTATAAACTGGCGTAGCAATATTTATTCGATTACTTTTGCCAACTTATCTCTGTCAGTCGATAATGATAGATACTCTAATTGACATCGTATAAAATTATTCTACTTCAAGTTCAATATTTGATTAAGGGGGAAATTTAAAGGGCCCTATGAAATCTAAATCCACAAAGTCTGCGATAATAAATGCGAATGACAAAACAGTTTGATTAAATCGTTGTATTAATTCGATGAATTGCGGTATAAACGTTAATCCGGAGCGGCGTTTGAAACGTGCTTCGAGAGACGACGATAAGAATAACTTCCCGTCGATTTTCTCAATTGCACGGCCACGACGTGCAACAAAACGAACGATCACAGCGACGTCTTTCTCGCATTAGCCTGTCACTTTGTTCTCACCCTTCGACACTGATTCCTCCCTAATTTCAGCATCGAGCCCAACAATTTGACTTTCTTGCTTTCCACTTATCCCACCTCCGGCTCCTACGCGCCGAATTACCACCCTTTCTTCCCCGTCATTTGCGTCCACCCTGCGCCCCCTTGCAGGCATAAACTTCAAGCTTGACGATACGAACGTGCATCTTTCGCTCTGGACGAGCAGAAGCGACGACCTAGCGTAACAAAATGATGATACACGCGTCAACGCTGTAAAAATGATTACAAAACATTTGTTTCGAAATGCTGAAGTTGAAACTTTTACGACGAGTCGGATATGCGACGAAGAAACACACTTTTTCACATTCCATGCTTCGGTATTTCGATTTCAAAGTGGTATGATACCGTGGGATTGGAAGATTTAGGAGAAATTGAGCCGGTGCAAGTGTAGAACAAGTGATAACAGGAATATATATATTTATTAAGCAGTTTCTACACTACTCCACACTCTGTTACTCTATTCTGTTCTACGCTGTTCTACTCCACGATCTACACTACTCTGCGGTTCAATCTACTCTGCGATCTACACTCCTCCGCTGTTAATTCTACTCTGCCTATTGCCATTCATATATCCACTCGTCTTCACTCATTCCCGTCTTTCTCTCTCCCTCTCTCATTCGTATCCTTAAAACATAGAAACAGGGGACACGAGTCTGCAGGCCATCGTTGCACGCCTGCAGACCAGCTGTGTCCCAGGTAGCCCGGTAAAAGACGACCCACGCCCGGTCGTTGGGCGCTTCGCACTCCTACAATACATGATTCTGAGTCCAGTTATGTTCAATTGTAAAACATGTTCACCAGCCGGCGCACGTAAAAATCAAAATCGAGATTCCGTTCGAACGCGTACTTCAGGGTAAAATAATATTCTCGAACGTCGCTCATTGCCGTTCGAACGCGTAAGCAGCGTCGAGAGACGTAGAATTCGCGTCGCCATAGGCGTCGCTTGCGGAATAACAAGCCGCTTGTTTGCAATTTCGCGAGTAATTTTGGCGCCGCGAATCACGGTAACCATTTGAATGTGTCTCATTTTCGTCGGTCACGCCGAACAGAGAGATTTCATCATCAACGAGCATTGTGGCCCGGCACAGGCCGGGATGCCCGCGTGCACGATTATGGCAAACACGTTATAACGCGTGGAATTTATTGGCACGGAATTCGTTCGCCTTTCATGCGTGTGACGCGCCATCGAGGTATCCTTTATGCGCAACCGCCACGCACCCCGGTATTTCTTATAAGCCGCGTTACTACGTTACACAATTTGCAGATAATAGCATGTGAAAGCCACAGTGAAAGCAATAAATGCGCTGGTAATTTGAATTTACGAGGCAAGGCGACCGCGTAGAAAGGCGAAATGAAAGTATAACCCGGGGGATCGTGGTCTACTTGAAGTCTCAACAAATTACCGTCGCTTCCAGGATATTCGCAGCAGCCCAAAGATGTAAATGTAGGAGAAAATATATTTAAGGTCTACGCAAGCTGGTTGGCCACGCGCATTCCTCCCTTTAGAATGCTACTTTCGGGGGGTTTATTTATTATAAACAAATAAATAACTCGTTTGAGTATTGCACCGAAACAATACACGAGGGCAAGTCCAATCGTGACTCAGGTTGTTCCTAAGAACCAAGAGCTTTAATTTGAGACGTCGTTGATTAAAATCGGCCCAGCGGAAGCCGAGATCATTGAATTTGTTTGAAGAAATTATAAACAAATTCGCTTACCTCGACTTGCCGCAGATCTACGTCAATGACCAGAGGACATAAATTAAAGTTACGCGTGTCAGCTAACATCTCCAACAGGTGATTCCACGTGCGGTTCGTTTGTCATAAATAATTAAACAATTGAAATTGTTATTACGGTCAGCTGCATAAGGTTACAGCAACGGGGTATTTTTTACCTGGTAGCTTATTCGTTTACCTTTAATTTGAGACGTCGTTGATTAAGATCGGCCCAGCGGAAGACGAGATAATAATTTTTTAATATTTTTTCGGTAACGAAATATCGAAAATCGTGTATGTGGCGCCATCTCGCGTTTGCGGTCTTTTTCGGAGCTTGCCGCAGCTTCAAAACCGAATTCGTGAATTACATCGTTCATTTAAACAAATTTGTTTTTCTCAGCTTCTAGGGGGTATTTTTTAACCGGTCTTGTCGCAAATGAAAGCTACGTGCCATAGCTATTCCCTGCAAAAGTTGCAAGAATATGGAATTTGTGGTTCGAAAGTTATTAACAATTGAAAAATCGGCAGAAATGCTCCACGGGTCACTGCAATTATCTCGGCTCCTGGAGTTGCTAGATTAATGATCTGGTGCTCGCGTAGAACTGAGGCACACATATTTCAGTACTATACTCTTCGCATGGATTGGATTTACAGTTGTAATATTAGTTTTGGTGATATGGCAGGTGGATTCGTGCGCTACGCTTTTCGATTTACAAGGCTCTCTCTTGGTAATGAAAAATTGTATTCAACCTTCGGGGAATATTCAATTATTATTGTTGCCACATTACTACGGTGGTTTGCGAAGATACTGTTCGCCTATGCTACTGTATTGCTCTCTTCCAAAATACGTTGCACAAACCAAAACTAATTTACCACTTTCGTAACAACTGAAACGTAATTCCTATCTACCAACGATATGTTTGTTAAACGCTACTTGTGACGCTAACATTGCTCGATCCATAAGCGAAGTATTATTAGCAATTTATCCGAACATATTACCTACCGGCTTAACCAAATAACGGCCGTTCCACTGTCTGCGCCATTCAACCGATCTTTCATCTAGCAACAGGTTAAAATACGTCAAAACCGTTCCACGGTGCAATACATTCGTCCATCTGTTATCCTCATCGCCGCTGCGAAAGTTATACGGAGCATCGACAAAGATCGAGCGTGTTGCGACGTTAAATGCTATTACGCCCGCAAAGTACACGCTCGGGCGAAATTGTACGCGATAGAACGTACGACAGACGGGCTATCCACCTTGCATAGAAAGGGGATCTCGCCGGGATCGCGTTAATAAATCTCTGGTAATTAAAAATAATGTAACAGCGGGATGAAATTGCCGCTGGTCTCGAGTCGGTCGACCGATTCATTTTTTACTTCGCGCTAGCGTTAAGATCTTTTAGCCGGTTCCGGTTATAAATGATTCGCGGAATCGCGGTGCCCTCCCCGCTTCAAGCTGTCGTGTATATCCGCATCGCGGAACTACACCGGCTACCGCCTCATTAGTCACGTTGGATTCGTTTCAAATAAATCGCTCCCGATGCTTCATTAACCATGCCCCTCGACGGACATTTCGTCGAGGGGGAGGACGTCTCGTCGCAGATATTGTTCTTCCGACGATCGTCGACTTTACTCATTCGTGACACGATAGTCCATTGCCGTCGTACTTCTATTTATTCGCGCGGTTGTAATTATTATTTGCAAGTTTCATGTTGAACACTTTGTTTGCGAAGGAAACAATTAATTGAGCATTGTAGTTAGCACAGGAGATACAAGAACGATCAGAGGTAGGATTTCGCTCAGTTTACGCACTATTCTGAATTTTTGAGTGCAAAAGCGACGCGGTTGGCAGGAACTTACACGGGAAGCCCGGGCAGAATTCGAAGGGATAACCTTTGGAAATATAAGAATTTTATGAATTACGTATGCGCTTAAGAGGATTAGCACGGTGGCAGGCCTAAGACGCGAGAGATAACAACGATTACCACTTCCCAAGTTCCGGTACCGATTAAAAGTTCTAAACGCTCCTAAATCTCGGCGTAAGCTAAATGCGCGATTAATTTTTAACCCGAGGACGGGTTAACCTCCTGTACAAAATACTATCCCGTTTCAAGATGTATTTACTCGGCTAGTCTCCGCGTTCGAAACGTCATTTCCCCCCAAACTCTGTACTCCGCGACAGACAAATTTCTACGTTAAGCACAATTGAATTGATTCATTCACAAAATTGAAACGCCAATCTACCACCGACAACCGACGTCTTCGCGCACGCAAACCGATACCCCGCGTGCAATTTCACTCTCCGCCAAATACAAATTCCGTTTTTTTCTCCGTTTGCGTACCGCAATACTTTGCCGACTGGATTACAGCGGCGAAAAATGGCGTCGGCGCACCCAGAGGTCAGCACATTAACCCGGCACGCCGAGGGACACGAACGCAGGCCCTTTAATCGAGCAGATTAAAACGTCGCGGGCCGACGATTGTCCTCGCGGCGCGATTAGCCCCGCAGCCAAGAAGAAAGCTCCGCTCGCCCCTTTCGCTCTCCATCCCTACCATTTACGCGTACCCTCGTAAATCAAGGTGGTAATAGTCCTCGGAGGCGGAAATATAGTTAAACGTCTCAATTGCAGCGAGCTCCGCGCCGACGAGTCCGGTTGGCAATACTAATTAAGTGCCTACTGTGCCCTCTGTGTTGAAGGGAAGGCTCTCCCGAATCCGGAAACGAGGGAGATGTAATTAGGATGAGTTGTGACGCCGGCAGCAGCCAAACCCTCGGCTTCGTTGCCGGCTGAACAACTCCCGGCGCTCGTCGCCGTCGTCGCCGCCGCCGCCGTCGTCGTCGTCGTCGTCGCAGTCGTCGTAGTCGTGAACGTTGCTGCGTGTCTACACGTCGACGCACACTCGCGCACTCGCGCGCTCGCGCGCCTCTCCGCGTAATCTGCTCCGTGCAGACCCCCCCGAGCCGATGTTATTGTTGTCGGCTCGGAGCTTGATCGTTCCTATCGAGCCGAGCATTAGCGTACAAATAATGCACGCGACTATCTGCTCGATCCTCGCTTTAATTGCCCGAATGATCGGGGACGAGGTCGTGTAATCGATTCCCTCCCGCAGTTCCCGTGCTCGCTTCCACCTTCAATCCTATCGTGTGCAGGCTCGGGGCGGCCCCACTCTGTTCGTTGCTTCTGTGGCTGATTGCGAGGGACCGGCCCTGTGTCTTGCGAAATATTTATCGCGATCGCAGGGGCGACGCGAGCGTCGCGGCGTGTACCGCGCGTCGTCGAATTAACGCGAACGGGGAAAGCCGTGGCGGCGAACTTTGCCGAGTATCGATTGCATTTTAGTTGCAACGGCGGCGAGTGGGACGGTTTAAATTGGTTCGAGGGGACAGTAATTTTTAAACGAGAATTGTTCCGGTAAAGCTGTCTCTCCACGGACGATCCTTACCGTTTCGTTTTTCACTGCGCGCTGTCGCGTTACACTTTGCACACGCGTTTGTCGAAAACTTGCTCGTCTCCAGTGAACGCACGGGCACGTTAATTGAACCACGACGATTGAACGTATAAATTCCGTATATCTGCTGGTCATTGTTGCGCGATGTATCGATTCGATGGAATGAAAAGAGTTTTCACTTAACGTTTTTGCATCGAACAATATATATTATCCGTCTTTGCCGAGCGGTTCTATAACGAAGGCGGATGGAAATCTGACGAGGCTGCAAACTGGAAGGCTCGAACGACAACGAAACTTGATTTTCTTCGCACCAAGTAACGACGACACGGGATCGCCGCGTGCTTTTTGCGTACGGAAGTAGCACGGGCGTAGTTTATCGGCCGATTAAAGGAAGTCCGATTCCCTTGTTCGAATTGGAATTCCCCCGTAAATGAAGCTCGAACGTTTCAAATTAAGACAGTTTCTCTAATGCTCGCAATACCTCCGGATAAGCGGCGATCGTAAAGCCTTCCCCGCTCCATTGCCAGTCGAAGAAACTTTATGCGCACCTACTTTCTCTAATTGCTGGTCGCCGGGATCGCCACTAAATTTCCTTGACAGAATCAGCCACACCCTGTCTAGAGCTCATCAGGGTAAAAGACCGGGAGGACAGAAACGATTAAAAGGGTGCCACTGTCTGTAATAGAAGGAAAAACTTAACCCGCCTTCTGCTACGTTCTGTACGGCTTACCTCCTTTCCATTTACGCCTGTATTCCATCTCATTTTCGTTAGCACACTTTCGCGAGACCTGTATCTGCTTCGCTGTACGGAATATCGTCCGGTAAGGGAAAGAAAAATCGTGGGGTTGTTGTCGTTGCGTGAGTTGTGAAAGAGTGGAGCGATCAATTCTATATGTAGATTGTTTTTTTTTACTTTTACTGAGGTACACTTTTTGTTTTCAATTTTCAATATATTTCGACGAATACGATATGGTTCATGGCTTTGCAATATATTGGGGTTGGATGAGGTTCGAGTGCATTTTTTTTATAACATCTTAATTCTTCGTCGAATGAGAAGGGTATTGACAGTTCTCTCGGTTCGGTTATTTTTTGTACGAATCATATGGGTAACTGTTCGCAGAAATATAATACATCGTTTTGATTTTATTATTTTTCACAATTTCCTCATTGTACCAACGTTTCTTTTTAAGATACGTGTTTCATCGAAGCCATAGTTAATTATTTTGAACCTAGAATTTGAACAATATTATTTGCAAAACATTATATTGAATTTTCGAAGATCACTGGATTTTTTCCAACGATGTGCGATCTACAGAACATCCTTATCAAAATACAAACACCAGCGATATTTAATGCAGATCACCTGTAACCCTTATTTCAATACGCTACACCTTAAAAGCCTATGAATTTCGTTACGAATAATATTACTTCTTTATTGTCTGATTTTCTTCGTTTGCACGATTCTTGTACCAACTGCAACGCGTAACATTGAAGTGTGACATTATCCGTGATAGCTTCCTGAAACACGTTTCGCGCAGATTTTTCCTCCACACATCTGCTGGCCGATTGAAAGCTGGTCGATATTCATGATGGGTGTCTTAAAAAAAAAGGAGAACCCGTGACGGGTGAAATGAAATACGTCATCGGCCGCGACGATTTTTCATAGTTCCGGACAATCAATCTCGATCCGAGGTTGCGGGGCTGTTCGTTCGTTGCTCCCTTTACAAATTAAAGAAACTGCCTATGCACAGAGGCATTTTTTGTGCAAACTGTGTTCTATTTCCTTTTATGTTATATTTCATATAATATCAGTACCATTACTTGGAACCGATCTTTCAAAGTGGAAAATCAATTTATTATTCTATTTTTTAAATAGAAGCGGAATGATAAGACAATTATTTAGAGCATTCTAAGAACGTTCATACAGCTAAGCGTTTATAACATTTCCTGTTGTGCACACCGTGTTCAGTAAAGGGTACGTCCCACCTAACTTCCAACGAACCAATCAACAAACAATTAAGTCCCTTGCCCGAGAAACCGAAAATCATGAAACCAAATCTTATAAATATTAAATTCGTCCTTAACTCACTTGTCATCAGTTTCACAAATTTTCCAAAAAAGCGTGAACATCGTTTTCATTAGAAATTCATTTCTCCACCACTGTGTCAGCCTGTGCTGGCCAGAAATTCTAATTACATTTCATTAATCCGTCCGATTAGCACTTTCGAACCGATCGAAATTTTAATTTCTTAAAACCATCCGACGCGCCGCGACAGTGTACTTCCTCGGGCTCGATCGTGCCAGAAAATCGGGGCAGCGGGGCTTTCGAATAATTAGCGAGATGGAACGCTCGTCTAAGTATCGGTAGTAGGCCGCTCATTGGGGCGAGAGGTATAGAAGACGTCTCGCAGAGATACCGGGGCAAGACTCCAGCTGGCTTCCCGGTGGTTCTGTAATTTCGATAATTACGAGTTAATGCGTTTAGCTGCGGCGACATACGTACCGGTAACATGATTCCAGCGGCCCGTAAGATACCTGCGAATTAATTTAGCGGCTGCCATGGTTTGCCGAATCGTATGTGTTTGTCGATAGCTCGGGCTCTGGCATGTGGATCTTGTGCCTGGTCGTAGAGCCCCGACGTTCATCGACGTATCTTCTTGATCAGCCTGCGATCTATTTTATAGGTAATAACTGGACTACCTGTTCGTGTAGAAGTTGATACCTCGGCTGGGATTGACTTGTTTCATTTTATTTAGTGAGAAATGGGACGCGTGGAGAATGTTCAATTGTTAATTATATCTGGTGACAGAATATTTAACAGTAGAGAAGATTGTAGTAGGAGCGTGTAAAAACCATGTTTAACAATATGTTACATTCATTATATTAATATTTATATTGTACCGTTGTATTAATGGGTGATATATTAACATTTCTGGCGATATTCGGTAAAACCAAATTTATTAATTAAGCGAAAATAATGTCGTTAAATCACAGGTGACTAACTCCAATTGACCTGCCGGCTATTTTCAGACCTTTCAATATGAGGTATTTTCCGCTCGTTAGATAAAACCATATACTTAATGAATAAAAGCAATGGAGTGCTATAATATTATCGCTCGATTCTTGTAAATTTATTTTTGGCTTCGGAATTTACTCGATAATTGCACGCCATATAGGTAATACAAAATACGGCATATCGTGAAGATACAAGAATTAACAGGAATTGTCGTACAGAATTGAGCAATTTGATTGTCGGTGCAGATGCGCAATATATACGTATATTATTTAATTCTGTATTGTTTATTGGCGGGACGTATTTGTAAAGTAAAATTATCGTATTGTATTAATCAATATCCGATCAATATCCGTTACATGTTTGAAAGGAGTTCGACGTTGACGAGGCATGCCGTGTCTGACCACGCGCGCCCCTCACTACTTACGCGGGGCCCGCTCGGCTACTCATGCGTACGTTTTACTACTTGAGCCACAGAAGTATAGCTACCATTCAACCTCTTGCAACGCAGAGTTCTAGTCATATTTTCTTTTACGGTTTTTACATAAGATTTTCTAAACTTAAACGAAGCTGATCATGGGTATACAACGAATTTTTAATGCATTTAAGCTGCGGAAGTAATCTTGACTAACCATGTTACATCCGTTAAAAACTGTTATTTTTAAATCGTGCTTTCACTCGGGGTTAAGCAGAATGTATATAGTAATCAGGTACCATTTTCATTTGAATTCGAGAAGCTATGTTTGAAAAATATATTTTTTAGGGTTATACTTTAACTTAGTCTTTTATTTTATTGATGATGAAAGCGAACAGGATTTGAAAATTCTATTTGTCGACACGTTTGGTGGTGTTCGTAGAAAGGATGTATTTGGGAAATGTGAATGGCCGGAATTTAATTGAATATCGAACTATTTTTCGTGAGTACCGCGGTATACTTTGGTCAAAGTCAGTCGCCTCCCAAGTTATTAAAATCAAAATAACAAGATTATTTTATTTGGAATAATGGTCGCCGCTAGTTACCTATTACACCCGACTAATCTTTCTCTTTTTACTTCCGTTGGCGTGGAACGATGAACGTGGACGTCGAAGACTTCCGCAAAAGGACACTCATTTCTTTCAACTCGAATAACACCATTAACATTCCTTCATATCCCAAGCATCCTCGTCCCAATTCCACGCCGCCGCGTCACCGCCGCGACGTCTCACGCAAGTTCAAATTTCGACCGCGATTCTTCCTAAAAAA
This sequence comes from Nomada fucata, assembly GCA_948146005.1. Lineage (NCBI taxonomy): Eukaryota > Metazoa > Arthropoda > Insecta > Hymenoptera > Apidae > Nomada > Nomada fucata. The sequence goes on along the minus strand of OX411275.1, from coordinate 4,912,591 downwards.
AAAATATCTCCTCGAGGGTAAAAGAGCTTCCCCTCATGATGAAACAATATCGTGCGTTGCCTTTTTTCGTATACCCTGTTCTCGTCTAACCACTCCCTAGACCACCCCCGTCTCTCCTTCTCTCAACCGCTCTCACGGTTTTCGTCGCCTCCGCCCTATCTGCATTCCTAGTCCCAACGAGCCGCAAAGGAATTCCAATTTTAAACAAAAGTTTCCTGACGGCGGCAACCTCTCTGCTTTCTTTCCCTCCCCTCTCCTATTCTTCGCCCTTCCGTCTCGCTCCTTCCTACCCGTTCCCCGTATCCCACCCGCTCTGACCACGCCACACCGTTCCCATCCCCATCCCCATCCCCGTGACTATCTGTCTCCCTCATTTTCGTTTCGTTCCACGGTCTACGTCACGAATTCTAGCCGCCCGTTCATGCATACCACCTTCAGACGGTACCAGCGTCGCTATTTTGTTTACACCCCCTCTCTCTAATCGCTGGGGGCAGGAATTTTTTCTACTTAGGCGGCGCTCGATACGCCGACCGAGCGATAAAATTGCGCCCGGCTTTTAAACTCGACACGGGGGTAACGCGTTTTCCAGCGGACGTTCGTGTGACAGCACGCTCCGAACGTCTAGGCGGAAAGGCCGCGTCAGACTCGAGGGCGTTGATCGATACTTTATGCGGTGAGACAAGCGTACCCGCGATTCCGCGCTGGTGCACGCGGGTAATCCTGCCCGGGGCATCATCTACGACTTGGGGCACGACGTTGTTTGGGGCGAGAATGTTTGTCGCTGTACATCGTATCGCGCTGTCGTACTGTGAGAGATGATTGTCGAAGTTTTAATGAACACTACGCGTTGCTGTTGATGTAACCGTGTTTTAAATGATTCGGCCAGTGACAATGTAATTAATAAAAATGAAGCGAAATGAAATTATATACTGGAAGTATCGAAGGGTTTCGATTTATTTTGGTACACGTGACACCGGTCGCAAAAGTGAAAGGGGTTCAATCTAAATTGAAATAGGGACGTGTACAGTGATTCGCGCATTGGTCACTTTACAGAGGGGAAGCTCGAGAAGCGTCATTTCAATGTGTTTGGTAGTTCCAAGAAATATATAACGTAGTTGAAATATCAGTAACCATATCTGCGAAAGGCTAATACAAAGCAGTGTTCTGTCTTCAGAACTTTCTCAAACAACGCCCATACACCTTAAACGTGCAAACTGACACGCGCACGAGTCTTCTCCACGCGAAACCAGACGCCGCTACCAAACCGTCCCACGCACCTGTCCACAGATCCGAAACTGTGCACCGTAACGCCGATCGCATCGTCTCTTCGTCCGTTCTTCGCCCCCTTCGTTTCACTCGATCGTGTCTTTCAATGACTCAGCCGAGATTGGGCCGGCGGAAAAATCGTTCAACGATCGTCAAAAGAAACAACGGGGCATGGACGACGATAAACAAACGCTAATCCATAAATCCGCCGGCAAACGGTAGAAAGCACGCGCTATATATTCACGACAGTCGACTTGAGACGTATCAGTGCCGCGTCTGCTGCAATATCGATAAAACATTGATCCCCCATTCGTGCCTGAAGCCTGCCGCATAGGATTCGCAAGGATTCGCCGCGTGTTCTACACACGTGTGCGCTGTCTGTTCGTGCATACGGGGGACCAGCGTTTCCACGGGATTATATTCGATTGCACGCCGTGCGTGCACCTCTTGCACGGTGCCCGATGTGTGTGTCTGAGTGTGCGTGTATACACGAGCACATACATTCACCAGCCCCTACTATCGCCCTCTAGCGGTATGTAGTCAGGGCTACGCGTCTGCTAGTATCGCGATCCGCACGCGAATCACGAAGACCGCATCGCCAGGAATCCGACGATGATGGAATTTGGGTCGACGTCTGCGGGTTCTTTCTCCCTTTTGTTTCCCTGCTTTCCCTTCTTTCTTCCCCCGAACGTAACCAGCGAACGCGATTCCCACGGTGCAACGAACTCACGTCGCGGGCGAGATTTTCAACGCGAGTGTGCCGCCGTCGCGTTGCTCGAAGCAATTTATTCGACGCGCCTCTGTCGCGAGTCGTTCGAGGCGATCGTTGTTTGCCAATGTTTGAGAGAGAGAGACGCGAAGTCGACAGCAACATTACCGAAGGAATCGTGCCGGTCATTGTACGGTAACGACGGCTCGTTAGCTTCAGTTATCGTTGCGCATTTCATATTCAAAGGTCGAGCGTCTGCAACCTTTCGGTCCTTCTCGTTCGATTCGAGCGATTCGCGGAGATAAGTTCGTTCATTAGCCGCAACACTGGTCTCGAGGGCCTCCCCTGCCACGGGCGCAGAGATAAAAGCCAGATCTCATTAGCCCGTCCCAGGATCGTCACCTCCCAACGATTGAAATGAACGGGACATCAAACGAAACGTCGTCTCGAACGTTTGCCACGCCATCTCCCCCCAAGGACCCTGTATTTATACGAAACTATCGAGCCCAGACCTGATCCGCAGCGTCGCTCCGCCGCGTCCGATCCCGCAACCACGCTACATATCTCATTGACGCCGGATTAATTTTATTCCCGGCTCGCGCCCGCCGTCCCCGGTTCGCGCGGATCATCTTTTCCGTTCAGCCGTCCGGATCAAAGCGACGGGAATCACGCCAGCATAATCGCGCGCGATTCCGCCCGGGCTAGACGCCGCGGCCGCCCGACGTCCCCAGACAAGCGACGGGCAAGGTGTAAGGGGGCGCGACGCCCGCTTCTTGGCGGATCAAAGCGCAGATTTCCGTCGGGGCAACGAATTGGCAAACTTCTCCGGGAAGATAGAACAGTAATTATAAGGTTGACGACGATGCAGCGGCGAGGTGGGGGGGTGGGGGAGTGCGGGGGGAGGGGACGGAGGGGCGGAAGGGGGGTTGGTCGGGCCGGGTTACGCGGGCAAAAGGGCGGCCAAGGTGAAGCGGCAGACGGTACGACGCGGCTCAAACATTGCGGTGCAAAATTCACAATCTAATTCAACTAAGCAAATTACTGGCAACTTCCTGGGGCGGCAGCTACGCACGCTGTCCCTTCGGCCTGCATTCCCAGAAACTTAGATCAAAGGGTCCGACGGTTCTACACCCGGCCGCTTTCTCCGCCCTGTCGCCACCCCGGCTCCTTCCCGGCTGCCTGCTGTTTCGGAGTATCGCCCGGCGAGGGCGCACCCCCCTTTCATCGCCGCGTTTCATACTTCCGGCCTGTCTGTCGTAGCCGGCGAATATCGAATTCCGGCCGCTTGACCGCTGGCGTACGACGGGCTACGTCCCATCAGGAACGGCCAGGGCGGGGTTTCATTGGGGGGTGCAGCGGGCCGCGTAACAGGTTACGCAACGACCCTTGCTTAGTCGCGTTGGAAAGAAGGGCCGGCGGGGCGACGCTGAGAATTATGGGGTAGACTGGTGGATGTTTTTGTTGCGTGACTGACGCTTGCGAGACGGCATCAGGTGGTGTAGGGAAATCTGAAGGAGGCGGAGGGTGGGGTGTCTTTGTTTTTGGCGAAAAAGTGGGACAGGATTATTCAGGCGACTGAATGGACGCGTGCGGCGTTTCGTGGGAAATTCGAACCGTTTCAGCTTGTCTTCACCGTGGTCCAGTTTAGAACACCACGTATTCCGTTGATCTCTGTAACTATAAGACGCGTCCAAGTACGTTGAACATCGCAGCGAATATAAATACCACGACTGTCTCTGGCGCAACCGTGCGCGAATAATTCCTGAATTGCCCATTAACGCCGACGCGTCCGATCATCGATCACAAAAACGGCCCGCAGCCGGTTCGTATTTTCAGCGTGCATCGTGCGACGCGCAAACAGCCGCAGACAGCGGCTATGGGGTGGTGGGGGTGGGGGTGGTCTGCTGACGAATACACGGGGCCGCGAGTTGCGAGAGATCGGGCCGCACGGGGCGAGCGGGCAACACTTCCGGGACGCAATATCATTCGGAACGAGGCAGACTGTAATTCCCACTTGCTTGGTCTTCAGAGGTAGCGAGGTAGCAGAAGCTGCGTTTGTTGATTATCCGGCCGGTAAACAGGGCGCATTGTTATCGATTGGGCCAACAATCTGCCCCACCCGCCCCCTTTCCCATCCCTGCCGCCCCCCCGCCACATATTGACGCAATACTGCCTCGCACTTGCATAATGAATGGTTGGCTAATGACCCTACGGAGGTTGCGGAAACCGCAGCTAGAGGATAGTAGGCCCGGGCTTCGAGGCACTTCCGGCATCAAACATGCATCGCTCGCGGATCCTCGGAATCCACGGGGTCTCCGGCTGGCTCGCCAGTGTATCGTTCGACCCGTGTACCGTAATAGGAAGGCGAGGGTCGACTTTAATTCTTCATTAACCGAGTGCCAACAGAGAACGCTGTATATCGCGGCCAGATACACTGCTTGGATATCCGGCCCGCGATACCGTTCGGCGTAAATTTATTAAGAGCTATTAGTTTAACGGGGGGGCCGTCTGTGGGTCGGAACGATGGGAATCGTGGGTTTGGGAAGTTGGGGGGCACGGTTCTTATCGGTCGATTTTCTTGTGCCGGCCCGGCCCAAGTTTGGACGCGGCTAACTTTTGTTTCAGGTGTGCGCAGATGTTAATGGGAAAATGTGGCCCGCTGGTAATTGGACGTTTGTTACTTTCGAGTAGAAATTGTGAACGCTCGGCGTGGAGCTTCGCGAATTGATCGAATTGCTCGCGTCTTTCGAAGAGATCGAGATTTCGGTGCGTACGGGCACCGAACGTGTGTTCGCGTTACAATTTTCTACGCGTGTACGCGTGGCTCTCGCGTGAGACGTAACACTGTGATTTCTCCGTTTCAGCTCTACCGAGCACGTGGACGCTAACAAACAGATTCTGACCACCAGCCTGACGTGCCACTGTGAGTATCATTTAAAATATTCAACTTTTAAACACAATCTAAGCATTTCTGTGTCCAAGTTCGTCGTAAAATCGCAATTGCTAACTCGTTGCCCCGAAGAAAACAGAGTATATCAAGTACGAACTAAAAATTCCACGAAACATGGATAAGATCATCCTACAATGCCCACTTTCAAACGCCCTTACAAATTAATATTCCCAACATACGTATTCGCCGTACTTAAAGAAACCTTGCAAAGCGCAAAAAAATTCAATCGCCCGCCTGCCGCTCTCAAACATATAAACCCGTTAACCTTCCGCGACTGTACAAAGCGGCAAGTGTGCGCAAACTACCCCCTGCCCGACAGAAGCGGCTCTCCCTCAATCAGATTGCCATCAATTCCAACTGCGGTGCACGAGCACACCCCGTTAAGTGTCGCCGGCGACTTTGTCGCGACCCGGCTCGAGCGAACGAAAACGAGACGGGAAACTCGACAATCGTTTCCCGTCGCCCGGATCGCGAGCTCTTTGCGCCGCCCCTCGGCCCGTTGTGTAACTTTGTCCGCGTTTAATGCCACGCTTGCCGGGCAGATTCTTTTGTAGACGGCTTTCCGTCACTTTCGCGGTCTCCCGCAGTCGCGAAACGTCGCAAGGGCGTTGGTCGGCGGTGGGGTGGGGCTGGTCGGGGGGGTGGATTGTCGAGCACCGCGACTTTCCACGCCGGAACTTCCGCTTTTGTCCCCGGCTACCGCGCACGCAATAACGACTGTAATCTCCTTACGTCGTCCGGGGCTGTTTTTGCCGCGGCCTAAACGAAAGTGCTTGCGCCGTTGACCAGTCGACTATAAGGGACTTACAATTTACTTGCGCGTAAGAGGCTTTATGCGGCGTACCGCGCGTAAAACGTCACGCCGGCGACTTTACTTAACGTTCGTTCCGCTTTGCATTCCCGCGTCGGAGAATTAGCGGAGGAGGGAACGGGAAAAGTAGCACGGGCCTTTGTATCGCTGACAACGCCTTCTACTTCCCGCGAATTGCGCTCGCGACCGACGTTGGAAGCGCCCGTGGGGAAATGCGGGAGACCCAGGGCGGAGGGTTTAGTGGGGGACGGCTTTTTCTCGCGAGCTGAAAACGAAGGCCGGAATTATATACGAACCGGAAGAGGGAGTCACCGTGAAGAGAGAGGAGCGTTTTTGCGCGTCTTGGGAAAACGAGCATCGTTACGGATCTCGTTTCCGCGAGCGGTAATGGTCCCTTTGACTTGGCTGTGTTATTTAATAGGTTGTACGGGGTAATACAGTGAATGTGGATTCGGTTATTGGCCGGTTTTCGCGGGCCGTAAGAATAATTGTTTAGGACGAAGCTTTCTGGATGGTTGGATTCAACGAGGATGATTCGGGAGATGATGAGCGTTGTTTGGTAGCTCGAAATTGTTGACAACCGTTTTCCTTCGATTGGAGTTAAAGGATTTTACTCGCAAGCGTTTCGCAGTTTAATAGTTACCGTCGCGGAATCTTTTCGACGAAATGGAATTATCGATTTTTGAATCAACGTCCGGTATTGGAACATTGCGCTGATTTTATATGCGTTAATTAACTTTCATGTTTATTAATTAATTGATTGACGCGTTTATATTTTCTTGTCGCGCATGCGTCTCTTTAATCATTTCGAAAATATCCAAGAAGAATTTAAGCACCACAGCTCATCGTGTTCCGCGTCTGACTACGCGCGGACTTATATCACTTAAACGTTTCTCCTTGCGCTATCGTGCATACTCTCTACAAACAACAATACCCACATGTCTTAATACTTAAAAAAGAAGTTGAAGGCCTTCTGAATCACATTTAGAAACAACTTTTCACAACAAATTTCGATAATAACAATTTCTGGCCTTGTTATGCTGCTGCAAATGAAGATATCAATATAATGTATTCGATACGGAAAATGGCTAGAAACATTTAAGTTTGTAATAAATGCTACTACGACTTTTCACATTTTCCCAATTATTACAATACTTTCTCTGGAAGCTATATATACCTCCTCCATCTTATTGGAGCATCCCGAGCTGATTGGCATGGAAGGAAGCCGTTTCCACGCATTTTACGGGCGCCTCATCGACTGAATCATCGCGTCCTCTAGCTTAGAACGCCCCAGGGACTTTTGAAGGACAATCCAATTTCCAAGGCCGGCTTTACCTTACGAAGCTATTGTTTTCAAGGGGATTCTGGGACATTTCACCGTGAAGTCCCGATTTTGTCTCCCCCCCCCCCGCACGATCTTACTTCGCATAGCGTACGCGATCAAACGGTTCAATATCCAGAAATTCTTACTTCTCGCTGTTCGACGAGGTATCGTGAGCCGAAATTTGTTCGCACCGTACAACCAATCGCACCCGCGATGAAACTTATTAACGCGGTTACAAAATTAATCGGGTCTCCTAGAAATTAATCGGATCCACCAGTATTAAATGAACGTTTATTCGAAGCTTGCGACGACATCGCGGCGATTCGTTTAAATGTCGCGTTTTATCGTGCGTTTGAATCTACGTACAACGAAAGGCATTCGGTCGAAAAATAATGGACGAGACTCGAGCCAAAATATCCATACGTTCGATTGTGCGGTTTATTGCATATTTCGATACTTTTCGTCGTGGCCTTTTTTTTCCATTCGATACCGTTTGCTAGTCCGCGGACTTCCCATTCGCTACCTTTTCGAGGTTCAAGTTGGCACGCTTTGAATTGAGGGCCAATATGCTTCGGTTTTCATCTATAATTTTAGGTCAGGCATTTCATAATTCGGAAAATGTCAATTGAACTAGCAGTACCGAAGCATAATTTATCTGGTCGTTATTTAAATTTTGTTGCATCGTTCCTGAAAGAATTGTTTATTAATAATGTTCTAAATCTAAATTGTACCAAGAAAGCTTTCAATAGACATTGCAAAGATAGCACAATTCTCAAGCTATATTATTATTTAAGTTGACCTGTGGACATATAACCATTGAACTATTTCTACATCAATACGCAATGTAGTGCGGAAGTGCTGTAACCGAAGTCGATAAATGATGGAAACAGACTTCAAGTTCTCGCGCAATCTTGAAATTTCATCTATTCAATCATTAAGCACAGACAGTGCCAATTTCGCGATATACTCCTTGCACATCTCACCAGTTTCGCCAATCAGTGCACATCTATAGAGATCCACAGTTTCACAATTGTCCTGGTGTATCACTCGCAATCATTCAGGGTATATTAATTTGTCAACGTTACTTAGGCAAGTGAAACGCAAAATATAATAAGGATCATCTATTTATTATATTAATTGAAATACTGAAAAGAAATATGTCATCTTGGATACACATACTGTTTTAATAAGTTTCGCTTTCTACTACTATCATAGTTACTAACTAGAAGCCGTAGTGATGAGAAAATTATTATAAAATTAGATCAAGTGAAACTTGTTCGAGCTTGAAATTTTCGAGTATGGCCCGTAACTCGCAGGAAACCTTTTGAACTGGAAATAGTACGACAACAAATCCCTTGCTGTCATAGAAAATATATGCTAAAACTACATTTCTTTATATTTCTCTTATTTATCTACAATGTTCTCTGTACAGAAAATTTTCTATACCACTTACTTCGCCCATACATCAAAATTAATTCCTCGGTTGACGTGGAACAAAATTCGAACGATATTAATAAGCACACTCTCCTTGCATCGCTATCCTGTCCATACTCCATTAATTCCCCTACCACGGTAAAAAACTAAGAAACATAATAAAAAAAGAGTCGTCAGTCATTCACCTTTCGTTAAAGTCAAAACGAAGCTTGCCACCCCTGAACACCGCTCGAAGATAGACATCATAAAGTCCATGGCGTACGGCCAACGAGCCGCCGAGACCCCATTTTAAACCATTAATGAGCATTCACGCAAAGCCAGCGTAAAACAAATCCGTCTTGGCCGGAAGTCAGGGGCGGCGGTACGTAATCCCGATAGGAAAGTCGTTGAATGGTCGCGGCGGTTCGGTGTTAGTTGGAAACGGTGGTCGACCGTTGGCCAAAGTGGGTTTACACTGCAGTTAAGTTTCGCAGTAACGCAATACCGAACCGTCTTCCCCATCCCCATGGTGTGACGCGCGGATTTACCGACCATTTGGCAAATGAAGACGAAACTGCCTCGTAGATTACCACGGCCGCGATACACCACCGACAGCTGCAACCCCTAACGCGTCCGGAGGCTTCCTTGCCGCGTGATCGAGGAGACCGTGTACCGGAAGTTGGCCCTCTCGATACGCCTTTGTGTGTGTGTAGCAGTTTGTTTGGGGGTTCGTCTGGTGTATCTAATGGCTGAGTAATGGGTTGGCTGTTATTAATATTGAAATAGACGTTTCAACCCTTACGTACTGATTTCGGTTCTGCGGGATGAGATACTGGCGATCGATTGGTGTAACCTTTCGATGAAAAAGTTTTTAATTTGAGGATTTAATTGGACTTGGATTTTCAAGACACTATAAAGTTTAATACTTGAAAGCACAAATATGTGTATACTTGTATAATAAGTATAATAACGCGCCCACTTTATTCTCCGTGCTTTTAAATATATTCAAACGTGTGTTTTTGTGTATCAGAAAAATATACATAGGTAGTAAGTATTGTTCCGTAGAGATACAATTTTCAGTCAATTAATTTCTTCGTAAAGGAAAAAACCAGACACTGTCACCCAGCAGTAATTACTTAATTTTATTCGCGACGTGTGAAATGGAATGGCGAATATTTCACAATTTAAAATACAATTGAGTAAACAGCTTTCACCAAGTTCACCGCTGAAAGCGAAACTAATTGCAAACTTCATTGGCCGATAAATAAGAATCCCAAGAATAGCACACGTGTTTGCGGCGTTTACTGTCTGACAGAGTTCCGAGCAATTTATTGCATTCCCCTGGATTACTGTCCAAATTGGGGGACCGGGTAAGCGGGGATGGAAGTATCGTTTTCCTTTATTGGAGAAAACATCGGTGAAAATGTTCATGAAGCTCGAAAGGTATGAAAGGAGGGGCGAATAACGATTCAATAGCGGCGTCACCGTTCGTGTCATGAAATTAAAAGCTCTCTTTCGTGGATCCAATAACAAAGTGACTACCGGGCACCCACGATCGATTAAACCACAACAACGGAGCCTCGAATGTTGAATAAACGTGTCCTGACGATAATATCGTCGGCCGTAACAAAATACACGATTTTTCGTTTCAAGAAATTCTTGTCCAGATATCAGATTCGCGAAAAATCTGCAACACGACGACACTTGAAAGCAAATAATAGTAATACTGGACGAAATGGAATAAATGGTGTAACCGAAATAATATAATCACATACGCGCGGCATATAAAGATCCCAATATCTATAAATTCTTATTTCCAAACAAGACTAATTTTGTAATTATTGGATTCTATATATTATGTCAATTATATTGTTGGTACGCGTGGCATTCAAAAACAATTTAAGTCTTAGAAAGTGAGATAGCATACTTTCAGACGACAGTAGTTGCTGACAATTCAGTTCGCAATCACTGCAGTTGGAACCACGTTCTCTCTTTTCTGGTTTCAAACGAGTTACTCCAGAGAGATCCCGGCAAGGGGTCCGTTTACCTTCGATCGACTGGCTCTTCGACCCCCTTCTGACCTGGCGAATGTGGAAATTCTTCTTTGCGATCAATTAAACGGCAATTTCCCTTTCCCTTCCCTCATTTTGTTTTCCTTCCATCGAGTCGCGTACTTTCTTCAAACTCTCCCAATCGGTACGACGTCGTCGAAGACGTAACGCAATTGAATTATTCCTACAGTTGGTCCCTGCGGAAATTTTCGGTGTTCCCTCTGTTTTTAATATTCTGCAAATCGCCCCTATATATTTATGAGCAAATCGTTTCAGCGTTACATCACACGTCCATCCATCCTCATCGATTATCGTCGCCGTTGATATCGCCTGTCTCGTTCGCGCGAATCAACATCGCCATCGCGTACGGCCACTTTCGGAATACATTAGTCTCCTTCGAGGATTCCATATCATTCTTCATCCCGTCCGCGCGACGAAGAAGTCGAACGCTTCTTCAATACCGCGAATAATTGCGATGCTACAGGCTGGTGCGGGTACGAAACGAAGTACCCTAATAAATTACAAATCGCCCCGGTCCGATTTCAACCACTGCGATGAAAATTTCCGAACCCGCGAGCTCCCCCGAAAATCGGATAACCCGAAACTCGCGGCCGCCCTTCCCGAACCGGCGAATACCGAAGGGACAATAATACACCGTTGATCGTGTGGCGGCGATAAGCCTGCGCCACGTCTCCGCCTTAGGTTTAAGGCAAAACCGTTTTGGTGACTGGAAGTATCGGATGTAGCGTGAGGTGCGAATGAGAAGTGTTAGTGGAGATGTCGAACGAATGTTTATCTCTAGGAAAGAGCGAATGCTTTCTATTAATGCACGAGAAGCTTTGAGTGCACGGTGACCCGTTGTCGACCTGTGACACGTGGCAAGGATGTGTGTGTCGATGTGGGTCCGAATGAGTGAGAACGAATGTGGGGTAGAACGAGAGAGAAGCTGCGAGTGAGAGAACATATGGAGCGAATGATGCGTGCGAGAGTCAGTGCGTGAGCAGAGTTCAAGAAGAGTCTTGGTTAAAGATTCGAGTACGATAAAGCTTGTGTCAAGTATTGAATGGAAGGTTATTCCATTCCCTATCACCATATCCCACAATCGTAACCGTACAAAACGGTAAACGGAACCTCGCGTCCAGCCTACCTCCGACACGCGCTCGTCGCAAAAGCAAAGCATAAAAATCGTCCCCAACCGTGGACGCGTCTCCGCAAGCGCGGCGACCTAACGAGTTCGCAAAGAGCGGGACAGAGAGGCGTAGCTAATCACGGGGTCCAAAGGACTCGATATTTAAATTCATCTTTGTCCGTCGATCCGATCGGAACACCGGCGACCCGTAACGAAAGTTAACGAGATGCTGTTAATTAAATCCAACACGGAGGATCCCGGCCGGTGGGAAAATTCGACAATGGACGGGAGGCGCACACGCCTCCGGTACACCCGTATACGTGCACACGTATATGCACACGCGGGCACACGCGTACATCAGAGAGGTGGCCGTGATCGCGCATAGAGGCGGATGTACGCGCTTACAAGAGAGCACACGATCGGACGTGCAGACGAGCGGGCGTCGCTGGACGAGGCTCGATGAATCGATGACCGCTTTTAGTAATGATGTGTACATGGCAGGCTGTCCTCTCCCGATGGAACGTCCCGGGTCAGCGTAGTAGAACGTCGGCACGCTCGGCCGTGTGTAGTGGCGGCCAGAGTTTGCCATGGGGGACTTATTACGTCCCTGGAATTACCATATAAATTATCGCGTGATGAACCCAGCGGAGTGCGAAACGGCGCACGCTACGGCCTTTGTCGAGGTTTCGGTTATGGTTAATCGGCCACGCCGTTTAATTGACATTCTGCGCCGCGAAATACCGCCTGTCCCGCGCCTCGTGTAATTTTCTTCGTCTCACGACCTGCGATCGTACCGAGTGGAGATCCATATAGAGTCCATATAGAGTGGAGAGAGGGAGAGAGGGTTGTTGTTGTTGGAACTTGACATTGGCAAGGATGAAACTATCGCAGCCTCGAGGGGTTTCGTTTCGATACGGTTTACGGAATTTTGTTACTCTTACTCGCGGTGTCTGCGCGGACAGTCGCCTGTTAGTAATTAGGTTGACGTAACACGCTCGAGTATAGAAGACATGCACTGCTTCCATTGACATTGGGTTTCGATCTTGGACACTGAACACCTTAATCTTACCGCTTTGTCAGACTTGCACAACGTGTTCTCTCCTTAACAATATAAGACATCCCACTGGAAGTACATTTAATTCGCTGCAAATTGGGCCTCGTTGATACAACACCCTCGCGAAAATTAAATCTAGCCCCTGTGAGAAAACGTGAAAAACTATTCCTCCTCTATTATTCACAGAAACTATACAAAGCAATACTAAAACGCAGGAGGATGTACTTGCGCGTAAATAGATAAGACAGATCTATTTACGCGGTCTAAACAAGTGTCTCTTCGTTTACTCTCTGTTATATTGAAAATACGACTCCTTCGTTCAACGATCGATGCCAGAATGCCATGCTGCATCGTGATCGCCAAAAAGGACCCGTTGTTGGGGTTTTTCCCATGCGACATGGCTTCAAGGGCCTCGCTCGCGTATTTCCCTTCAGCCTACGGTGTCCTATGGGTACGTGCGCTACCGGGCCCCGCGCTGACGTAACCCAGATGCCCTGCTACGGCGCTCGCAGCCGAAATCTCTTACACCCCTGACCCGCGAACTCACAGATTGGCCGTCCGCGGGACAAGAATTTAATTGTCTTTGCCTCGAGGAGGTACTTTTTGTTTATTAAGCGTGTCATCCCTTAGCGTGTCAGAACGCTGCGCCTCGACTCCACCTTCGAATTTCTCCTCGCAGCGTAGCGCAACTTTTACCCACATCAATTTCTCCGCCGCGCTATGCACGGGGCAACATCACTTACACATCATTTCGTCTGCGCTCTGACGCATCGTATTACGTTCGAGTGGATCGGCAAACTTCAGGGCGGCATCTAAGACGTATTCACCGCAACAGCCTGCACCGCCGATCCATCGCATTCCATTGGCCACGGGCGCACCCGGGGAGCGCGTCGATTTACGCTCCGAAATTTGATACGCGGCCCGATGAGAAGGTTCCAGCACGGAGATTGATGAAGTAGCCTATCGAGCCGGGTCCCGTTCGATCGGTACAGCAATTTTCGCTCAGCGTTCGACGCCATTACGCGCACAGCCGCGTACGGCGCCCAATGGCAGCATTAACGCCGATTTACACTACTCGTTCGGACACAAAGTAGTCACGGAATGGTCGTGCTCAGACAGAGACTGTTACGGGCAAACCGTAGATGGCTATTTACACGCAGGTGCAGCGTAGTATAATGGTTTATAGATTTTACTTGGAACAGTTGTTATGGCGGTATTATGGAGAATTAGTTTGCATAAATTTTCATGGCTGTCGTGCCCGTAACGTTCGTCCCGGAATTGATACGTAGAGTTGCGAAATTTTTTGATCTGGCAGAAATGTGCTGCACTTGGAAATGAAACGGTTCTTTTTCCATTTGCATCAACATTTTCGAGTTTCGAGATAGCGGATACTTGGAGGAATCGAAATTGTTTCAGTCGGGTAATGTTTGTTCGCATTGAATGCGTTCGTTTCGTCGTTTCTTCGTTCCGCCCTTTGCAGGGGTGCCTAAGTGAACGGGTAGTACGAGCCCGTCGTCACGTGTGTCGCCGCATATGCATAACACGATCATGAGACCCGCATATTCCGTGCAAAGCAAATTTAATGACGCACGTAATACGCAATACGCGGCGCAAGCACATTGAAACAGGGAGACGTAATTAGCTGTTATTCAAATTCTCGCGAGGACGCGTCAACAATCAAGACGCCGTGGAACTTTTGCAATGGGAATTAAGGAACATTGAGGACTTTATCGACCGGGGTATTTCTACGCATGAAAAATTTAAATATTTTTGTCGGGTCACGTTACTCGTCGTGGAAGCCACACTGACCTTTGCATTAAAAACTCTTTCCCATCGGTACTTACCAATAAATTCTCCCACAGTTTCAAACATTTTATTCACCACGTAATCCGAAACCGCCGCTAATAAAAGAAATAGTCGTCGAATATCATCAAATGTTCCAACTACCCTTGGCCATTGAACGATAACCATCATACCCTATACCACCCTATTACACACCCTGTCAATCGCCATTAAATACCCACAGTTTCACCGATTCATAACGAAATCAACCCCCCTCCTAACAACTACCAAAACAGGAACAACCTCGAAAATACACATCCGCCATAGAGCACCCTCTTAAGAATCCAAAGCATGGCGCTGCTCTGTTGACGAGGATTCGCGAGCGAGCACGATGAATATGCAAAGCCTTCTGTGTCCGTTTCACGAAGCATATCCGGCCTTACGACCGTGGCGGCCTATGTTTCATGCATTCAGATGTCCTTCTTATCGTCGTCCAGCTTGGCCGTGGAACAGCCGAACAATGTAGCAGGCTGTCGCCTTCGTTAGACGCCGTTTAAAAAGTCGCCCGACGTTTCGCGCGGAATTCCCGCCGCGCCACCGGCCACGCCATGCAAATCCAGCTCGGTTCGCTGCGAACACGGGGAAACTCTTAAAGCCTTTTATAGCGTGCCTCCTCTTAAGACTGAATTCGTGGCCTGAAAGTCGGAGTGCCACTATATTCCCGTGCCGCGGGTATTACGACGCCGGCGTTCACGCGGCTTCGCGTTCACGTGCACACGGGCCACGGGCGTGTTTTCACGCATACGTGTGACAACCGCGGCTTTTTATCCCACTTTCGGGGAGAGGTTACCGCGGGACTCCCGCAGACTGATTTATGTTCGCCGCGGCGAGCACCGGCCGGAATTCGGTGACCGCTCAAGTTGCCGGCGGTCTTTCGGCGTTCTTGGGAATAGGTTCGCTTTATCGTCGGTGCGGAAGTTTCGCTTGATACCCTCTGCGACAACGATCGAACGAATTCTTGTATGGGGGCGGCGTTTGTGCGCCGGTTCGTTTTAACGAGGTAGAATTAAATGACGAAGCGCGAGGGGAAGAGGCTTGGTAGGACGGATACTTGTAGATCTTGGCAGATCCATGCGAATTGTGTTGCTGATTCGGGTGTACTAGGAAAGATGGTATTTGTGGTTGGAGAGCGTTGTTTCAGAGAAACTGTGTGTTTAGTTTTAATATTTTATTGAAGCGAGTGTCGCTGACCTGTACGTTTACATGTATGGCGTCCAGAAAATCTTAATGGTAAGTCTGATTTCTGATAAAGAAGGGAAAATAATATAGAATGAATATCTTGTTATTTTTATTTCATGGTAAAATCTCAGGTTCCTTTATCGTTGCTTTCAATTACTCATATTGTTGAGAATTCAGAGTGCATGGCATTGAATGTCTTGAAACCAGGGAAGACCTTTCGCGTATCGTCATGTTTCGGTTCGAGGGTACGCGTCTGGTTTTCATCGAGTCGCAGCATCTAGCTGTTGTTTTACTATTTGTTGCGGAGGCTCGAGTTATCCCTTCAGCCGGACCCAATTGTCCCAGGGTTCAAGGGTTCGACTGTCGCCAATGCCAAGGGTGTCATAAATTGGGCGGATGCTGGGAGAATTTGTCTAGCGCTGTTTCCATATTTGGTAATGTTCCTTTTCTCCCGCATCATAACCACCCTCAACATCGACACGCCTTCTCAGATAATTAGAGGAATAGGAGTTTTTTGTTAAGGTCATAGGTTTAAGACTCCATCCTTGCGAAAGAATCGGTAGGTTTCCTTCGGCGGAGTTTGTGCCGAGGAAATCAGAACCGCTCGCGCAACAGTAGAAGCAACAATCAGAGCCGCTCGAGCAACAGTAGAAGCAACAATCAGAACCGCTCGAGCAACAGTAGAAGCAACAGTAAAGAATCGTGTGAACATCAGCAGTATAACAGTAATAAAGTAACTATCAAACTCTGTTTACGAACAGAGGGTAGTAAAATTATTAGTAATTGTGAACAGTGTGTCAGAGCAAAGAGTTTTATTCAATTACCACCAGTAATTGCTCCCACGTAATTCCCCACACAATTGCAACCACTTGCTCGTCATATTTGAACACTCGTTCAAAATTTTGGGCTCTTGCACGCATCCAATGTGCAAGAGAATTGTCAGGGAATCGTGAAGATTTGCGACCTTCATTCAAAGCGACGCCCTGCCATAACACATACTGTCATCATTATTTATAATGCTCATCGATAAGTTTCTATTGCCTGGAATCTAAACGCGAATAGATCAATTTGCTTCCGTTAAATTAACGCGACTGTACACCGAGGCCAACGTAATACTAAAAACAACCCGCCATCGTCCGGCCCCGAACGCAACGAAATTGTTCAACAATTTTAACCCTCGGCCGGGAGCTTATAAATTCGAAGCAAGGAGATGTTATCTCTCCCGGGGTTTATCGTTCCGGAAGCAAAACGATCCGACAACGGTCCCCCGAGTTGCTCATTATTTCATCGAACTTCGAAGGTTCCTTAAACGGCGAAACCGTGAAGCTACTCGTTACTGCCGAAATAAAATCTTCCCAGAAGCCTCGGGCAGCCGACTCGCAAGTTCGAGACCGGTTAATAAATCGCCCCAAAAGAACGGTAGACGACTGAAACAATCCCACCCCCGTCGGGCTTCCACTTTTCCCCGGGAAATTAGAGTCATCGCGACGTTGTTTGCCTGGCGAGGCAACGGCGTCATATTTCACGCACGAGCGAAACTTGAGAATCGTAATTGAACGCGGAGTGATGGCGTGGGCGGGGTGAATCCGTGGGTGGGTAGACACGTTGGACATATCCGACGTCAAGAGGAGCACCGACATTAGGGAAAAAGTTATTCGTATTACCGTGCCGTGGACACACGTGTATATTATTGCCAAGAAGTTGTCTCGGTTCGGCGAAAACGGTGCAGCCGGGACGTGAAAGTTTTCCGATACTTTCTTAACGACGATCTCGTGCCCGCACTCATAAAGCGGCGCTGGCATGCATTGTCTGCGGCGTTCGCCGTCGATCGGGTAGCCGGGGTAGCTAATTTTGATGACACCGTTAGTTGTCGCTCGAGTGCTTCAATTGCTTCCTGCTCGCTGGCGCGGCGAACATTTTAATACCGTTCGTGTTTACTTAGGTTTGTGTTCTTGCATTTGAGTGACACCGAAACTGCAGCATGGTAGAAAGTTATTATATATAAAAAGTTACTATTTCATGATTCCGTGCAATAGCACGGAAATATTTGCTGAATGATTTGTACCGTGCCTGGAATTTGATGACATATAATTAGAAAGTCGGTTCTGCAAAAATTGATGAAATTGATGAGTTCTTGTGGATAAGATGTTGAGAGGTTTGTTTTATTATATTGATTTATAGATGTGCGCCAATCGAGATAGTGTAATTGCGTCACCTAAATAAACGATAAAACAGTATACCAATCGTCACTGCTGATTACGTTGCGTAGTATAATACGATATACCATTACTACGTTGCGAAAATGTGGCTATAAACGCGAGATCTATCAAATACTTGTCGCCGCGACGTTATCTCCTCGGGGAAAGATATTCTTGGTGAGAATAGGGGAACAGTTAAAGGGGCATAACGCGACACTTTTCATAAAAGGATGGACAGTCTACCTTTTGTATATATATATATATATTTTTTTTAATATATATAAATCTTGCTATACATGCGTGTCACTTAATATAATATCCAGTGTGCGATATACATATTATAAGAGGACCTAATGTTCCGCATTGTGGGATGATGAACGCACAGTATAGTCAGGGAGGTCGAAACAGGCTTTCGCGGTGAAAGTTTTTATATTGCACAGGACTGTCATATTATCGGTCGTTAATGCCACGTGTTATAAGGTATAAGTTATAGCAATAAGAGTACCCTATGGTTGAGTAGTCCCCGTTTATGGCTCCTTATGAAAGTGTACTATTAAAAGGGCGGATGCTGTTCTTAGTGCGTGAAACGAACAATGAAAGGCCGTTGGTCGTAAACGGTCGCGGCGTAAAGCGCTTTATTTATAACATCATGCAGAACGGTGGCCGTATTGTTAACTAAATGAAAATCACTACGTATAATGAACTGCGCAACGAAAAATCACGCGAGTGTTGGGCGTTTAATTATTTCTGTTCTCGGTTCGAATGTTCGTAAATTTTTATTGATTCGAATTAAATACAAAATGTAGACCTTCGCAAGTATCTCAATCAAATGCAAAATACCCTCGATGGAACGAGACAATTATCTTGGAACATTTCACGTTGTTCGATATTCTTGCCCGATGAAACGCTTCGCAACGGTATCCTTTAAATTCCCTACAACGTTCGAAGAGCCAGAAAAACGTTCCCCAAAAACCCAGCGTGCATTAACAAATCATTATCTCTCCATCCACTAATCCCCACTCCTCCATCTGCATCGTCGCCGCAAAGTACCCTCCTCGAAACTCTCGACAGGCATCGAATTCCAACCGGCCCAACGACAACGGCGGCTTCAAGAAGCGAGGCAATTTCGAGTCCCCCGAATCTCTGCGAGCCGGCTCGGGTATACGTTTCGGGGCTTGTGGCAGGTTTCGTTCGTTAACTCGCCGCCGAGTTTTCCGATTCACTTACGGTTTGACAAGTCCGCCACGTTCCGGGCGTGCTTGCACGCGAGGCGAAGAAGGAGTGGTCTGAAGGGTCGGCGAAACAAAACATCGTAAAGCACCCTCGTCTGTAGAGGATGCGACCTGTTAGGCCGGCATTCAGGCAAGTGAGAAAAGTGGCTGTGAGAGGTGGCCGGCGATGCATAAGGGCGCGTTTCCAGAGGACGGCTTATCCCGCCACCGAGATTTATTTAACCCCTTGAAGACCGAGGCCGCGTAACGAAAATTTCACTTAAACGGACGGCGGTAAATGCGAAACGACCGATTGAACGCGCGGGCGCGTTACTTCAGAGAATGTTCAATGTCCGCGCGATTTTTCGTCCCTTTGAATAATTTATTTGCACCGCTTGTATAATTGATTGCTATTTCGAGGCGTGCTTGCGAGCGTTAGAAACGTTGGCAATATTTTGAAACAAACACTCGGATTGAGAGCGATGAAATATTGACGGCCGTATTGAAGTTGAAAAATGTTTTTGTCGAACGGTATTATCGAAGTGGGCCATCCGGCTTGAAAGGGTTAACCTGTTATCCGGGTAAGAGGAAATCAATCGTCGCCTAAATCGCCAATATTTAATGCGCAGTCATTTATTTGCGTGGGAAGCCTTCGCGGGTCTATTGAACATTTGCATTTATCGTACAAATATTATTATAGAATTTAAATTGACAAGGGATTAAACGATAGCGTCGACACAATATTACGATTAGCAATACGTCGAAAAATATTCTATCGTAACCGTAAGGCATTTTCGCAAAGGCCGCAAATGAAATAAGTGAAACTTTCTTCTCTCGTTCGAAACGTTCTCTCTCAATTTAATTCTCTACAGGGGGGCGGTACTCTGATATATGCGAATGACACAATAGCGGACGTAATAGATTTCGTTGTTGAATAGTCACAGGCGCGAGGCCAACGGCACAGCACCCGTACGTATATCGTGTTCGCTTTTTATAAACCTTCAGCGAACGTGAATTTTTTAGCTGCTCTTAATTTCGAGGCCAGCTCGTTTTCGCGCCGCTGCCTCGCTCGCCCGCCCTCCCCAGCGGCGTTGAAATCGACGTGGTTCAAGTGGTTTTCAACGTTTCCCGTAACCTGAATATTTATTTGCTCCTCTATAGAGATGTTAAACCCGAGCGTTTGAAATTGAAACGAACGTGGCCGCCGATGGTTTCTGGGCCGTGTAAAAATCCACAGTAGCCGGTAGAATGTTGGGCAACGAAATTTTAAAAGCCCGCTCAGTTTATCGCGGACATATATTTGCTGCTACGCAAAGCGGATAGTTGCGGGGAGAATTTTTATAAACGTTTAGTAAACATAATTTGGTCGGGATTTAAATGAATTCAGAATACAAAGATGACTCGTGTAATAACATATGTATGCGCTGTATGGTTCACCACGCTGCTACTGGTACTTAGTACTGGTAGGAACAGCGACAGTGACGAGTGTCGAAAATCTAGATAGGTATTTATTGTTTCAGTGGAAATTTATTGAACTTATTGATATTAATAAGGTTCCGTTTAAATACAAGATAGCGAAAATGTTATTTCCTTAAACAAAGTTCACAGAAATATTGTACAATTGAAACTCTTGCACAATGCCTCCAAGTTACTGCCAAATTACTCACAAGTTCCCACACGCGATACGTGACAAATGATCTAATAATAATCTCTGATAATCGAAATCATAGGAATTGGACTAATAACGAGAAATATATGAGAAATGTTTTCTCTAACTTCTTGATTATATCGTACCATGTCACTTAAGTTTGCAATTCAATTATCACAAACGGAATGCAACTCAGACAATCGTCACCCCAAAGAAAAATGAAATGCCGCCACGATTCGCTCGCGATGCCATAGGAACGCGCGTGAATTCGATATAAGAACGCGTGGCGCAATATGCTTGGGGGTTGAACCGTAGGAACGAGGACGCTTTGCTCCCCGCAGCATACACGCGGCAGTTAATCCTGAACAGAAATCGTAATTAAGGGCTCGCAGGGTCTGTCGTGTTCGCGATGGCGATCCCAAACCGAAATTTCATAGTCCAAGGAGCAGCGAGTGATCTTAAGGCAGTCGATCGGCGTGGCTGGATCGTACCTCGAAGCATCAATCAGCTGTCTCCGCAATCAAGGGAGAGCTACTCGCTGGAAGGACGTCTCCATGGGAATTTCGAGAGGCATCCACCACTCAATTATCCGATCCCGTACACACTCAAGATGCTATCGATCTTAGGAGACTCGGTCCTCGCAGATATCGGATCGCCCGGACAATCGGTAATTAAATATTCCGAACGGGGAGACGAATTTCCGAGCATTTCTCGTTTTTATTAAGGAGCACAAAACGTTCGTGTATCACGAATACCTTAAGCAGTGCGTTAGGAGGGTTCGTTTGCTTCAATTTCGTCGGATGTTGTTCGATCCCCTGGCCGTGGGGTTCAATGTAAATGAGGTATTCATTAAGAAGGCACGAGCTCAATTGAAGATGCAAATGCTTATGAACTAAATTGAAGTTATATTTCTAACTATATGCTTCCTAACTTTCCTATATACGTGTGTTATGCTATGCCTGCCCGGAAAATAAACCAAGCAACTAATTAACTAACGACGTCGCGCCAGTGTGCGTATGCTTCATTCCGGGTTAAACGGAACCGTGTGCAACAATTACTGTCGCAGAGAGGTTTTATATAAGAATACCGTGACCAGTAAGTAACCGTGACCAAGTACAATTGGTATTCCGCAACTATATATCTTACGGGGTTTAGGGGGAAAGGTTAACCTTAGCCCATGTTGCGTCGCCTTAGCCAACGCGTAGTCCAGCCCATATCGTCAGGTCATATCGCTGACTACCACCTTGGGGGATAATATTGACTCTGACTAGTCCAGGATCCGCGAGTCTTACGTATAATCTGTGACTCAAGGGCTGGTCATCCAGCAACGCAAATCAGACGTACAAATGTAACGCACAAGCCACAACAAAAAAAATAAAAATAAAATCTGTTAAGTTAAATCTGCATCATCCACCGCCGCGGTAAACCGGAACAAAGCGAGTTACTTCAACCTAACGGTGGTTTTTCTAATACCGCCCTCCATATTTTGTCCATCAGCTGATCTATCGCGAACAATATTGTTGCAGATGCCGCAGTGATGGACGGCGAGGGCACGCTGGGCCGCAGTCACGGGAACGGGGGCCGTGGGCTGCGCCGTCAACGGTCCCTGGAATGGCGTGGGAGGCGCGGTTATGGGCCCAGCGCACAATCGAGCAGCGACGACGAAGAAAATCCCCGTCATGCCGTTGGTGCCACTACTGCCACCACTAGAGGCGCTCGTAGTCCGGGCCAGGTGTTTGCTTCCCTTCTGCCGCAGCAGTATGGAAGTGAGTGATGATATAATTGATATTTGATGCCTTGATCGAGAGCCATGCGCTGGACGTACACGGAAAACTTTCGCGGACAAGGGTGGTCCGCCTCGCGGTACCCGTGTTCGGGAAAGAAACGGTGTTTGATGGGAGTTTCCGTGGAACGTATCGAGGGTGGGGGATTGGTAATTTATTGAGGGGCCGTGGGACTGCGGATTTCCACGGGCGAGATGGGGTGAAGGGGGTTGGGGGGGATGTATTACGTTGCCGTGATTGATTTTGTCCGATATGGAGTATCAATTTTCCTGACTGAATTGGTCCCTTAAATTTTGGATGCGTCATTTGTTATTCTTTTTGGCCTGGGGGGGCGGATGGGACCGGTCGTGGATGGAAAAAGTTTACTGGTGTCGTTGATTATGTCGTTGCCGCTGGGTTGCGTTAGAATTGGGCGCGTTTCGATGCGTGTAAGGCGCGCGTAATGACGAATAAATTATTACACAACAGGAAATATCCAGCCAGGTATTTGTGGGACTGCGTTTTGTTGCAGTGTTATTTTGTTTTAATCGTTGTACCTGCGTGCGTGCATAAATCGTTGCACTGAATGACGTAATTACTATTATTATTACCAAACGGAACGGTGGAATTCCACAGCATTTCCATTCTCTCGTTCGCGAAATTAAGAAACAAGCCAACGGCACCCCAAACATTTCGATACTGCTCGCCCAAAATTATTACGCGAAAGCTACCACCGCCGTGTCGAACGGCCCGCTTCCATCCGAAACAGTTAATCCGTAATAATTGCTAGCGAAAGCAAGTTTCTGCCAGCCGTGGTGGAAGTGCTCGCAACATAACGTACAACCGAACATCGCCTTCGTTAAGCGGAAGCGCCATTTGCGACTCATCGAACCCACCCGCCTCCTAGACAAAAGAAATTAACGTAACGATTCGACTTCTAAGGCGCAGCCCTGATTGGATGACCCTTCGTTCGGCCATTCTTCCGGCCGGATTCAAACGAACTTTAACGAGCGACTTAATGAGCAACCTATGAACCTCCAATTGCAACAATTAAATCGGCCACGCGAAACGAGCAGGCCGGTGAGAGCGTGGTATGGTAGGGTATGGACGCGCGATCATGGAGTAATGGCCTGTCGAGCGACGAGAGGTTCGTTCTGAACGCGGCTTAACGATACACGCTGACTGACCGGCGGTAACTTCTTTTTTTCCGTTTTTTTTTTTCGTTTCTTTTTTTTTTTTGTTTGTTTCCTCCGACTCGATCTGCCGGCGCCAATAATAAAGTTCGGGGTGGCTCGTTCATCATATTCCATCAAACGGGCGCGGTCCACTCGCTTGGCCATTCGATTCGACCGCCCCAACCGCCGCCGCCTTCCATAATCTTCCTTCGACTCCGCGGCGAACGCGTAGATTAAAGGATTTACGAAATTAGTTTCACTTCCTCGCGTCGTCTGCGAACGGGGCCGGATATTAAGTTCGTAGGCGAAATCCAGATTGCTGTGCTCGGCCCGCTCGAAGCGTCGCGACGCGGCGCGTCACGTAAAAAAGTCGGCGAAGCTTTAAAAATAATATTTCCCCCGACGAGCGCGCCACCGCGCGGAGGGAGGTAATCCGGCTTTAACTAGACGACGCTTCGAATCACGTTTTAGCGAATTATGAGGAACTCGATGCTTCGATCATCTTGCCCCGATAGCTCTCGCATTTTTCGCTTCTTCTAACGATATCGGAACGCCGCCCACCGCGCGTGTAAAACTCCTGACCGTGGGTGGTGGAACCTCGGTGGATTTAATTTCGCCACGAATTCTCGTATGGGCCGCCTTCCGCAGGGATTAGTCGAAGGCTAATAATTGTTATCAAAGCTTGATATAATCGCGCCTAATATGATTTAGTAAATATAATGCTGTATTAACTTCTGTGTTCGTGGCATAATAACGCGGGCCAGAAAGGGAGTTCACTGACGCGTTCATAGAAACGTTATAATCTTTCTACCGCAAATTACGTATTTTAGTTTAATAATGAACATTTAGATCGAAGGTATACGATTCGTTAAAGCGGGTATTTAACGCGGTTCAACTATTTTGTAATCT
The DNA here is from genome assembly GCA_948146005.1 of Nomada fucata. Taxonomy (NCBI): domain Eukaryota; kingdom Metazoa; phylum Arthropoda; class Insecta; order Hymenoptera; family Apidae; genus Nomada; species Nomada fucata. The sequence continues at coordinate 4,887,959 of OX411275.1, read as the reverse complement.
TTCCTTAATGCACAGAAAGAGCGAGAATGAAAAGGAGGGTTAACTGTGATAGGCTACCGTGGAAGGCGAGCTATCCAATAGCAACTTCTTTTATGGGGACATTTTTGGAACGCAGCATACTTTTCTTTCGCCCGAACGAGCATATCGTTAATTTTATATTTGACAAAAATACGTTAGAGTTATAGTTCCCTAAATTAGACGAAGTTCTGGATGCAACATTTTCATCGACAGGACACCCCGTGCCGTAATCCGGATCACAGCCTTCATCGTGTTTCATTTGTACAGCCTGTATCGATTACGCTACTTGTTCGCGGTACGCGGTATAAATATCGCAAACCGCGTAACTACATTATCATTGGGAGCTTATTTGGATTACTACTTACGCAAATAATAGTATAATATCGCGCATTCCGGTTCCACGACCATTATTTGACCCCGGATTGAACCGGCCATCCGGCAGCAATTTTCGTTGCATTGCCTTTCTATGTTGCTTCCGTGCAAGATACTACTCGTTACTTTAATGAAATTGTTCGGTATTTACGATGGAAAGTAATTCGTATAGACTTTCTGATGGTGTTACGTCTCGCGTGGAGGGCAAACATTTCATCCAGAATTAATTGATTGTTTTCTTGAGAATTTTAAATGATTGAGAGCTATTCGTCGAATTTTTTTCAACTATTAATACTAAATAATACACTTATACACTATTTTATGTCTATTTAATTGAATTCTTACCACGATGCATTTTTCAAAACCTCAACTATTTATTACATTTGCGAAAAACAATAGCAAGATTCTCCGCAAGTAGCCCAACTCCTAGGGAGATCACTTAAATCCCCAAAACTATATTGCGATCTATACTTCCTCTAATTATTATAATGAAATCCCGTCAACCAGCTGAACAAAGATCAAGGTTAGACAGTTAAAGCTAGTACATTAATCTATACGACATTTTAGGGACAACCTCATGAATGAACAGGGGACGTTCCGAACCCTGCATTCTTCCACCACGCGAAGTTTTAAGGGTCTTCCCCGTAGAGCCTGCTTCTGCACCTCGATCCCGAGGCATTCCAATCGCCTGGAAGCACGTGAAACGCCAGCAGGGCGAAGCGCCCGTTCGATTCCGGTCACTTCAAACCGTTTCCTGCGCGATCCTCGACGCGACATCCCGCTCCTCCGCCTCCTAGGAGCGTTTCATCGATTCGTCTTGAAGCCGGACAAAATAGACGGGGGAGCTGGAAGCGGGGACGGTTCGCAGGGGCGGACGGGGACGAACTCAATTAATACCAATGGTCGGTTTATACTATATTTCTTGGCTGCGGTATCAAGCGAGCCGGCAGCCCACCTCGCGTCCGTCTGCGTTTGTTCCAATTCACTTGCTGCCGATTACCGCTCCCTCCCCGGCTGGATACGCCGCTCGGACCCGACCCCACGTCGCTGTTCCCCATTTTCATCCCTGTTCTTCTATTTCCTCTCCGTTCTCGTCCCTCTTCCGCGCGCGCACCCCTGTCACGTCGCTCGGCTCGTCCCTCGCTCGACCAGACTCGATTCGCCGCGGCCACAGTGTCGCACAGCCGCGCTCGCGGCGCAACGAAAAAGACAATCGGCCCCGGTCGCCAAACGACTGCACGAACGCGGAGTCCCCGATCCGCGGGATCTCTAGGAATTTATGACGCGCTGTTTTAGCGCGGCTCGTTCGTTGTCACGTCGCGTGAAGCGTTTGGTCGACGAGAGTAGAAAGGTCTCGTCGCGGCAAGACTGGCCCCAGCGATTTCACGCAACCTGCACAGACCCGCGACACCGGATAGACGAGTCGCGCGCGGGTGGTTCCGCAGATGCCGCGTGAATGAAACGAATCGAACACCGTTGTTAGGGGGCGTAACTCCCCTGGATATTTGCACAAAGGTGCCGTCTAATTGTTGCTCGAAGGACCACCCAAGTTGTACGGCTTGGGACCGTGATGATAATATTTAAATAGTGACACGGGTTTAATACAACAATTGACTAGTTTATTGTATCGTATTGTAGGAGTGCGAAGCGCCCAACGATCGGGCATGGGTCATCTTTGACCGGGCTACCTGGGACACAGCTGGTCTGCAGGCGTGCAACGATGGCCTGCAGACCCGTGTCCCCTGTTTCTATGTTTTATGACATGAATGAGAGAGAGAGAGAGAGAGAGAGAGAGAGAGAGAGAGAGAGAGAGAGAGAGAGAGAGAGAGAGAGAGAGAGAGAATGACTGAAGACGAGTGGATGTATGAATGGTAATAGACAGTGTAGAGTTAGCAGCGAAGGAGTACAGAGAGTATTGTAGAGTTAGCAGCGAAGGAGTACAGAGAGCAGTGTAGAGTTAGCAGCGAAGGAGTACAGAGAGTAGTGTAGAGTGAGCAGCGAAGGAGTACAGAGAGTAGTGTAGAGTTAGCAGCGAAGCAGTGTAGATCAGAGAGTAGATAGAACAGCGTAGAATAGGAATAGAGTAACAGGGGGCAGAATAGTGTAGAAACTATTTAATAAATATACATATATATTCCTGTTATCAATCGTTCTGCACTTGCACCGGCCTAATTTCTCCTAAAACTTCCAATCCCACAGTATGTTACAGTTATCGTGTATGTGTAGATGATGGTTTGTCAGTACTTCGACTGACTTCTATTTTTTGATGTTCTCTGTGGTTTCTATTACTATCGTTTCTACTACTCTCGTTTGTACTACTATACTACTATTACTGTCTACTATGCTATTTTTCCCAAGTTCCTCTGGTTTTAAGTCATCGTGTTATCCCCTTCCATTACGCCCTTAACGTGATGTTCTTTAGGAAGGGGGCACGGTGATTTTCCACAAGGGAACTTGGGGGTGGTCGACGCACTGGCGGGGCTGGGGCAATTCCCAGGTCTTGCCAGGTGGCGAGTCGCTGCCGCGGACACCGTAAGGTGTCGAGGCCGAATCATGCCTTGGTGCAGCGATGTTTATGGCAGGGTCTTCTTTAAAGCCTTATTACATGTGCCCTTTGCACATCTGCAGAAAACCTGAGCAGTCACGTGCTCCGTGACTGTTTGTTAATTGCCCTGCCATAAACCTTGCCTTCTCGCACCTTAACAACCGTCGGGCAGAAATGACGCGCTGGCCTGGTATCCGCGAACCGAGCGGCAACGGCTCAAGTAGAATAGGTCGCGCGACAGACTCGCAGCTACGACCCGCCGTCAATAATTATAATGCTTGCGACCAAAGGTGCCGTCTTAGCGCGGCGGTTAATTAACTTCCCCAGCCGTGCGAGACAACTTGCCAACCCCTGCAACGCTACCCGCGATACCTCTATCCTTGCCACCGCGGTCCACTGCTCCGACTCTCGTCCATTCTCACCGACAGCCGTTCGCACCAACCGTTCGAGGATTATGTTGCGTTAATGGCGATGTCCATTCAAACGCTCTCCACGGCGGGCCCCTCGAGTGAAAAGTAATCCGACGTTTTATTAGGTATCGTCGTTACGCTCCGGGTGGGCGTAAGTGGCGGATTGCGTTACGAACGATTGGCAGGCCTGTTACGGGAGAAGCACCCCCCGTTCGTAAAACCCCGCATTGTCGCGCCGTCCGTCTTATATCGCGGATCGGAATACCTTTTACGATCTGCCGCCTCTAACGGGGCTGAAGCGATGCTTTAATAACGGGTCGCGTTAAAGCTGTACGGTCGCCGCGTTACGAGGCGAGATCTCGCATCGGGTCCAACGTCAACGCAGACGAGGTCTCTTAATCTTCGTTCGCGGGGCCGTCAACGTATCGATGTCCACGTCGTTCACGGGGGGGGGGGGGCGCGACGTGCCCCACGGACGTTACATTTTCGTCTCGTTGGGCAACGGCCACGGTTCGCAGGATCGCGCCTCGTCGCTCGTCCCCGTGGAAAATATTGACCCGCGCGTCGCGTATGCCGATAACGCGGCGGATAATGCGTTGGTTCCAGCGGCATTGTAAGTGTTGATATTCGCGTCGCGTTTACATAGACGCCGCGGACTATTAATTTAATGCGGTCAGATATAGCTACAATAGCGAATCGCGGCGGAACTTTGCACGTTAATTACTGTTTCGGGCTTCTGTTACGCGTTGCTGCGCGCGACGTCGCGGTTCGCAACGTTCAATGGATAGTTGTTCAAGATTTGTTAAATAAATGCAATGAACGATGGAGAACGTTCGTACGTTTTACTGGATTTTGTGACGAATAAACCAATAATGAACGGATTAATAGCTGCGCTGCGGCGAATAAATGGCGGACGAAACGAATAACACGTTGTTTCTAATGACAAATGGAATGTTTATTTCTGTAAACGTTCGAATAGTGTCCAGCTCTGAAATGAAATAAATATTTCAGATGTTTTATTTTACGAGGATAAGTTATCCATGGCGATAGTAGATCGAAACAGTTGTTCGATCGAAATTGTTTCGCCTTAATTCCGACTATTTTTGGCTTACGACGCGTTTCAAAATCAGACGGTCGGTCGGATCTCGGTGAACGATGTTAAGCCGAGAATAAATTTTTAATGGGCCGACGGTGGTTCCGGTTTTATGGAATAGCGCCGCGATACATGCAAATGATCGGCACGAATAATTAAAATACGCGATTTTTTTTTTATTTCATGCGAAGAGCGATGACGAAACGCTTTTCGCTATCGATTCGCGACGCGTCTTCAAAGAATCGAAAAGCGTCGGGGAATAATTTAAAAAATACGCGTGGAATAATTATTATGGAGCCCTGTTCGATGGAAATGTGGTCCAAATCCATTTTATTCGGTCAGCAATTTCTGCTTGCTCCTCGATGATGGCAAAGGGCGAAATAGTTTATTGGAATATTAAGTAGGTGTTCCGTTTGTTTACGATTTGTCGGCTTTTTGCTTTTTACGTAAGTATCTGAGACACCAGAGAGAATTTAATGAATTCAGTTTTATTTATTTCATACGTTAATTTTTTGTTGCCAATAAATTTTGTTGGAATGGAAAACGCGTGAACGAAGCTCAAAACAAATAAAAAGACCACTTCACCACTAATGTACAAGTTACTGGTTATCTCGTCGTTTTTGTTTTAACTTTAATCCACATCTAAGCAATCTACAAGTAAAAGCGAGTTTTATTTATTTTCGCTTTTCAATTTTCGACACATCGTTATACACAAAGTTGTAGCAAAATCTATAAACACGATACCGTCTACGAAAAAGCATTTCAATTTCAGGCCTTCGCGTATACAAAAAGGCGTTGCGCACATCTTACAAAATACAGAAAAACGTGCTCACAATATTTTCCTACATTTTCTCATTCCCAAGTAACTGAACATAACCCTTCCAGTCTATCATCGTTCCCCTTTACCCTAGCACCCAATAAATATTAAAAGAAGGTCGTAACAAATAAATAAACGAACGAATACGAACGGGCTTCGAACCAACTGCGACTAAAGAAACGTAATCAATAAACCACTATCCGATGGAATTATCTCACGAATATTCATTTCGACCACCGCTCTCGACGTCCACCGAGAAACATGCATATTTGTTGTGCCCCGCCTGCCCCTTTCCTCCGTTCGTAGCAGCACGAAACGATATTATTACGCCGGCTGCACTATACCGGCATCTAACTCAAGATTAGAGTTAACGACACGTTTCGCGGCGCGGGTCGCTAACGTACGAGATTAGGTGGCCGAAGTTCCGCCGGACGGCGCACGGCTCGTTACAAGGTAATACAAAAGTTTCGCCGGCCGCGGAAAGAAAGTGCGGCGTCGCCGTTTCCACTTATTCTTCCGTCGATGGCCGAGAAACGAGTATCAAGAGGAGGGACGGCTGCCGCCGCCGCCGCCTCTCTCAGGAGGGATGAATAATTTAAGGACGTCTGATCGTGCGATCGAAATTCACGTGTCTGGGAATCGCTTTGAACGTCAAATTACAGGGAGCCTCTCTCTCTCCTCGTTGGATCTCTTGAATAATTGTGTTACAGACGGTCGATCCATTTAAATCACTCTATTGCCGGCGGACCGGTTCATTAAAATGCACCGGATCGAATTTCCGTCGGTCCGACTGCCTCGCGTCGCGTAACAAGAAAACTCTGATAAATCTTATCGAACGGCCGGGTGTATCCGTCTTCGCCGTTGACCCGTCGACAGCCGCTTCGGGGAATCCCCCTCTGACCTTTCCCTTGGGTTAGCCCCGGCGTGCGGTTATCTTCGACGCGCGATCTGCACGGGACCGAGATTAGACATTCGACGGCGTTACGCGCGGCGAGACGCCGCGAGTTCAATGCGAGCACGGAGTCGCATGAAGCGTATAAACAGGTTTGGGGGCAGGTTTTCTCTTTGACGGGGCAATTTTTCCGTCTGCACAGATCGACCAGATCTCGAGGGCCGCCGTTAATCTAAATTTCTTGCGCACTTGATAGACTGGGGCGACGTGAAACGATGCGGGTCGAATTTGAGTAGGGTTCTTGCTGGTGTTATCAAAGTTCTCGTAAGCACAGTCCCAATGGAATGTGAGACACAGATATTAAAGGAAATCGCTAAATTCGACTACGGTTATAAGTATATCTGTTTTTATGCTAATACAATGATATGCGTACAATCAGTCCGCTCTAGTCGATCGTTTCCCAAAGAGTGTGTAATGGAAATCCCTAATACTCGAATCGAAGTCTCGATTAGGTATTAGAACAATTGCGTAGGCTTGTATATATTAACAAGGTATTCCGTTTATTAATACTGTGCTCTCTCGACCGTAGTCTATACAAAAATGCCTTCCCTTGGCAAAAGCGTCGGTCGTGAGGACGCCTACGTCAACATGGCCCTTTTTAACCATTTTGGGGTTTCTCCGAAAGAGAGCTACGCTAGACAAAGACAGCGTGCATCGGCGAAATGCACATGGCCCGCCTCGGCCGTTCCTGTACCTCGAATATTCTAACAAGTGTCTCGTCGTTGCATTCTTGCACGCGAAGAAGGCGCGCCCCCGGTCCCGCGACGCAGTGCCTTCAAGGGTCTGTTTCACGACCCCCAAATGTTTACGGGCCCCGCTCGCCTATCGGCCTCGTGGCGACGTTTGCCAGACGAATACGCGAGGCGCTCCAAAGCCTCGGGTTTTCTTACAGGAAAGCCCACAACGAAATCGTCCCAACCCAGCTTCCATTTTGTCTCGCTATTTCAACCGCGCGTCTCCGCCACTTATACCGCTTACACGTCCACGCTTCCCACGGCGAACCCAGATCCGCCCAAAGGCTGAATGATATTTTCAAGGCATCCAGCTCGCAGCCACCCGACCGAGCAATGTGTATACTTGCGCGTCAATCTGCGACGTAACACAGCCTGCGCCCCGTTGGCGGTACGAGGGAACTGCTCAAAGGGTCCCACCAATATTCGCATGTCGCGGATGGCGGATGAACTGCGCACAGGTTAGGCCTACGCGACAACCATAAGCGACGGTACCGCTTCCAGAGCCGGCTATATCGAGCACCAGGCGCCACCGCAACACGGTCCGGCAGTTTGCGCCTGTACACGTGTACCTCTACGCGTCTGCCGATAAATTGTCTTGCGAATCCTTGCCGTGGTTTCCTTGCGCCGCACCAGCGCGAGCATCGAACGTCATTCACGAGGAATGTACGCGTTAAGGTTTCGACGATCGTTCCTGGTCGCGAATGGACGGCACAGTTGTTACCGCTCGTAGACAGCCGAGCCGAGGAGGTTCGAGAAATTTTGATGGCTCTGGCGCACGGAACGCCGACAGCGGCAGACACTTCGGCGGAATAAATCGCAGGTCGAGTGGAAATAAAGCGTCTGCGTCTCTGAATAATTGCAGCGAGGTGCTGGCCGCCCTCCGGGCTAGGGACGGGACTATGGGCGGGGAACTTCTGCTGCGCGATTTCTGAAATGTTGATCTGTTATGAGAGGACGGGTAGCCGGGAATGTAGTGGGAACTTTGCTGATTTTGGCATAACGTACATTGCGATGGGATATTATGGTTGATAATGTAAATAGTCGGCGCGATGTTTAGGATTAATTCGGTCGCTGGGACATTATACGTTTAAGGGAAATTAAGCAAATATTTTCACGTGCCGAGTCAATCAATTCCCGGGGTATAATTCATTAAGAACAAGTTAGTAACCACGAAAAATGTATCGAGTCGTCCAAGTTACGTACGACTGAACGAAATCAACAGTTATACGCAAATTTCTTAACATTTAATTACTTTACTTAACGTTACTTAACGTTGTTCGACGTATTACTACCGCCATCCATTTGACTGAAACTATTCTTAAACTATTACTTAAACTATTCTTCTGCGTTATCTCCAATTAATTAATCGACGATCGATTAAATCGAGCCCTTTCGCGAATCCCGCACGTCTTCCCCGTTAAAATCGTCACCAATTGACCCACGCTTCCAAGTTTCGGTTAATCGTTCGTAATCACGATCGCAAGTTAGCCGATAATCGCGAACGCGCCGTTACAAAGCAACAGGCACCGCAGTTGGCGCAAGAACGAAATTACTGGCTACACACAAATTACGAATTGGATACGCATCTCCCGTTTCCCGTGGGTAGTCCACCCTTCCTTCCGCCGTTGGCGCGGCGTGATCATAAAGCTCGATCCTACATACCAACCTCGTCGTAAATATCATTCTCGTTTTACATAGATGCGGCTTCTCATCGGCAGAATAAACACGCCGGAGGTAAAGTTACCCTAACGAGGAAACGTTGCCCCTTTATCCAAAGGGGGGGGGGGGTGCGGGGGGACGCTTCTTCGACTTTATTATTGCTGTCGAGTAATTGCGCCGTTTCCCCCGTGCCGCTGGCATCGTGTCAAGCGCGACCTTATGACATCTGCGTGGCCGTAAACGAAAATGATTAAACATTGTCGTGTTTCGGTAAAGGGCGGTGACCAATTTTAAATCACGATTACACGGGCACTGTGTTCCCGCAAGTATGCGATAAAATGAACGGGGATAGAAATTTTGAAATGGAAAGCGAGATATGAAATTGCTAACTTTTACGTGTCTTCTGCTGTGGCCAGTGTAATAATACGGACATGTTGCGCGGAGCGAAGTGAAAATGGGAGAAAATATTAGGGGTGAAACGAATAAGAAGGTGCCGATGTCTTAGTAATGCAAGTCAATTATAAAGGAGACCATGCGTGGTTTCTTAGTTTTAAGTAGTATAGGTCGACGGCCAGGTCAGGCAAATTTTAAATAGACAAGAATGTTTTAGTAACGGGCACAAAGATCACCATATTATTGAAATGAATAGGCATTTAGAGCGCGGAAAATATGAATTTTACCGTATTCCAGATCGATGTAAGCGCCGGATTGAAAATGATCCTCTATATTACATACAGCATAAACTTTGCGCGTGGCATCGCATTCTTCTTTCTGTTAACCGAATAATAGCGTTCGGTATTGTCTACGTTAGGAACGCCCCGGTGCACAAAAGTCTTTATCGAGCTGCCGGATTCGAGCTAATATCTGATACGTGTTTCATTTAACAGTCGAACGAACGGATCTTGATTTCGCCCCGAAATAATTACCGTTTCGCATGCCGAGACAATTAGGACATTTTACCGGCTCGTTGTTTTATGGATCTGACGAGTGTATCGCTCTCGGCGAAGGATTCTCTTCACTGATTTATAAAACCGTACTTTCAAATGAACTCTTTTGCATTGAAAAAACTTGCCGAGTTCCTTCACCGAAAAGAGGAATAACATCGCTTGTTATTCTTCGTGAGAAACTCGTATCAAATTAAGGTTAACTTCAATAAATCTTGCCAGACAGGTGGAATTATCTGTTTAATGTAATACGAACGGGACGGAACAATACGTTTCGATAGAAACATTGTGTCCGAGTGATAGGAAAAATATAGATAAGAAAAATACAAACAATCGTTTAATCGTATGACAGAGGAACATGAGTGATCTCTCCGTGGTCTTCGAGGTCCGCCAGTTACGAAATTAATTACAGCATGTACTTCGACTAACAATGCACAGATATTATTACACATTAACATCAAAATGGTACGATAATTTCCATTGCCGGAATCCCTCGAAGGAAACCACTGTGAATCTACGTTTATCGCAGTGTTCTCTCAATTTTCTTCGTGCATAAGCCGGCGACGAACGCAATGCTCCTAAATCACCGGTGCACACCGCTGTAACTCAATAGTGACCTGCGTGGCCTCTGCAACGTGAACGTCCACGGGTGTGACACAGCGGCGGCAATAACGGTCGTGGGGTGGAGGAGACGACCGAAAAGTGAAAACGAGCGTAGCCGGAGCCGATACACGGGGCTTTCTCATTATTTTAAGTGACTCGAGAGGAAGAGGGCGCCGCGTATATGCGCGCCATATATCACCACTTGCCACTCAGCCGGGCCGGTATCGTGTAATCGAGTTGTCAGGCAAACTACCCCTTACAGGGAATGGGTCCGCTATCGTTGTCGTCGCCGCAGACGCCGTCGACGCCATAGTAGTCGACTAATGCACGCGTTATTACGTTACACGCATTTAAAACTTGCCTCCTATTAGCAGTTTGCCGTCATCTGCGGCTGCTGTCCCGGGGATCGAATTCGAGGAGAGACGAAGACGGCGGCCGCTGGTCGACGTCGCCGTCGTCGTCGTCGTCGTCGTCGTGCCATCGACCACGCGATCGTCCACAACCCACCGGGACCAACTTTGTTTCCCCGTCGAACGGATTTAATACTTCGTCGACCATTACGCCGACCGTTCTAATGGATCGCCCGCTTGAATTATTTAGCCGAGGCGGCTGCCTTGTCTGTCCGTGGATTTTTTCTTCTCCTTAATGACATCGATTGCACCGAAGGGGACGCTCGAACGGAGGAGCTGAGAACGGGCACTGGAGACTCGGGTGCAGAGAACTGAGTCGTTGTTCCGCGAGGTTAACGTAAAACGTATCGCTATATCCCCAGGACGATCGCCATGCATCGATACAGGCATATATTATATTACACATATTCAATATCACCGTCAAGCCGAGTTGCGCCACGTATCGCCTGGAAAAAAGACGTTGATAAGAACGCGGTGGAAAAAGGAAATTAACGATCACAGGCGCCACGCTGCATCAGTGCACTCAGGCGTTTACGTCATCGCCTCGTCGATACCGCTTGACAGAAGAAAAAGGAAACGGAACGATTCTATGAAACGAGAGTACTCCGGGGGCCGTGGAAATCTCCACGAAAAACCAATAAATCATGTTGTGTTTAACGAACCTTCATGCCTCTATGCACACCTTTGGGAATAGCGAAACGCGGGGAGGAAGTGTTATTTTTACGGCCGGAGTGCCGGAGCCGGTCGGCAGTGTTCGAAAAGAACGAGGATGACGACGTTCGCCGACCTCGTTACACGAAATGTACCGCGAAAGAATACTCGAGTAAATTACGGGAACGCAGTCGTATCATTATCCCCTCTGGTTAGCGAACGGGGTTGGACGAGGGTTACACTTCGGCCTAATAAAGCCCATCCGCCCATGACGACCCCGCGTCGAAGACTGGAATCGACCCTCCCGATTATGTTGATCCATTTGAGCTACTATTTAAAATTATTAACCGTGGAAGGATCGATTCGTGTCTTACTCGACTCCTACGGAAGCGAATCGTCGTTCAATGCGGTCCACAATTACTGAAACACATAATAACTCAAGTTCAATGGAGAAAGATACACAAGTATTTGCAAAAAACGAGAATGAAAAGTGAGCGGCGCTGGGTGCAACGTGAACAGTACTGGCGTGCGAACATAACCGATATCACGGCTGTCGGAAAAAATATTTTACAACGCCGGGAAAGCGTAGAAAATTTTGCAAGGGAGGAATAAATAGTTACCCTGTACTATCATCCGATCGCTGAAATTCTGTAACGAACGGAAGCCTCGAAGTCGCCCGCTCCGTGTCCGTGTTTTCTAAATCTTCTCCCATTTCGGTAAATAAATTTCATTAATTCGAAGTCCCGTGCTGTCCAGCTGTACCGTTCTCACGCGAGTCAACCGGTTTATCATATTCGCGTCCGCTAAATAAATTCGCGGCGACGAATTCATTTCCCGCGAACGAATTCGTTTAAACGCGTCCCGGGCGGAAAAATAAATTCGCTCGAGTGGGGCAATCTAGAACGGAATCGAAACAGCGAAGCCTCCGGCCGATCTACGTAACCGTACGCGCGATCTACGGCATAGATTTTATGCAATCGCGGCATAACTTATCCGCAGAATAATAACATCGAAGGAAGGCCATTCATATTCGTTTCGCGCTGCAAGGGTCGGGCCTACGCGGCATAGCCCGTGCGCGAGTCCACTTAATAATGCAGATAGAGAATACCCGTGGTTCGGGCCACGGCGCCTGTAAGTCATGATTAATATTTCAGGTGTCGACCGCGCGCGGGTTACGTGGGCGTTTCAGGGGGTCCGCTCAGTGTAAGACTGACCATCGCTGGGCCCGGGCAAGGTTTCGTTGTCCGGTAGGCTGTTAATTATTCGCAAAGGAAATTAATGCGCGCCTGGAAATAATTTATATAGGCCGCGAAATGTATGGTTGGCAGACGGAATTATTCACGATTCGCGTCACGATGTTCCGCTGATCCGGCGATTGCGTTTTTACAGGTGCGTACGTCCAATGTTTTCCGCCTGGGCAATACGCGCGCGATAGATTGTAGACCGGGTTCTAGTTGTCGGGGATAGCTTTTTTTTGGATTCTTGCGTTTTCTCTTTGTATTGTGTTCTCGATGGTCGATGGAAGTAGCAAAATCGTCGCGGTATTTCAATCAGTTCCCTGAAAGATATGTGATAATGGAATAATCGTTTGCGACAATTAGAAACATTCGCTGAAGGAATTTTGAAATATGTTAGATACCTGTACCCCCGAACCTACATTTGCACGGAACATGTGCCAAAATGTGTACCTCGCAATAATCTGGCTAGAATTACCCTCCGCCCCAATCCCAGTCCTTTTATTTTCTGATACCCAACTTCCTTCGAAAACTCACGCACCTCTTCAAGGCCTCTAAAACCATAAAGTACCTCCTTCCCCAAAAATCCGAAAACCCCTTCCAGTTCCACTTCCACCCTCTCAACCACCACTACGATCTCCTACTCCCTTCAATAGTAATAGTTTACATTTTTCCCTATTCGACTCCGAAAAATCAGAATAAACTGAACAGTCCAACCGTCCACTTCGAGGCAATTAAATAAAGACTACACATAAATACTTTGTAACTCTGAGTAACTTCATTTCACGGGTTCACGACAAGTAAAAGGAAAGCAATAAATGATTGCCTATGCAATAATTATTATTATTTAATGTTACCTTTATCCGTGGAAAGTTTTCCAGTTCATGAGGAAATAATGTTTAGAGGGCGCGGCGTGCTCCACAGCATCATAAGTTCCCGAGGATATTACAATGATTATCATTCTGCAGTACCTCAGGCCTAATTTTCCGTTTACGTCTGTGGAGTTAATACTCGAACGCCCTGCTGAATTCGCACCATCAAGAATCCACCGCTGGACACAGTTTATCGGAACCAATTTGAGAACTCTCGCAGGCTCAAAGTCGTTTATCCCTTTACCAATTCGACGACCAAACAAATAGAAACAAACAGTTCGTCCAACCAAACTTCTCAAGCTCGCGTATCCACACCGGCATAATATACTCTGTACACTAAAACGTGCATTACTTTCGCGGCGATAAAAATTGAACTGCGACGTGCACAGCAAGAAACAGGAAATTCTTCCGACAGTCAGACAACGGGCCGAACGACCGAACTTTCGTTCGAACCTCGCCCCACCGAACCGGAATCCGACCACGAACTTCGATGAACGAAGTCGATCTCGAAGTATGAAGCGGCGAAATCAATCCGCCGGGACTGGTGGGCAACTGCCTAGCCCTGTTCGCCCCGGAGTAGTCGCGTTATAATGAATTTACCGAGTTCGCTGTTTAACAATGCACATCTCGCCGCCATGGTTGTGTTCCGCGGCGAACGATAACCCGTTGAAATACGTTACGAGCTGGCCGTTTCCGGGCCCCGTAATGCCGCGGGTTTAGATCTTCTAATCTGTTTGATACATTGCCCGGCGTGCGGCTGAGATTGTTTCGTGCCCGGAAACCGGCATTAAATCTCCCTTCCGCCTCTACCGCCTGCTCGAAGATGTTATTACTATTTTAATTGCGCCGCTCGTTGACACGCGTATCTAGATACGGGACCGTCGCGAATGGAAATCCCGTTCTTTGCCGGGGCCGCGGTTGGAAAGGAAACGGTGTCGTGGCCGGAGGAGAAACGATGTTCCCCGGCGAATGTTACGTTAATTTATTGGAAGGGCAATGTTTATGGGTTAGCGATAGCGAACGGCATGATAATATATGGGGAAAGTTTTTTCTTCGGGGAAGGGAAACGCTTTGGTTCGATTCTCGCCGATATGTATTTCGATGTTTCTGCGTTTAATGCAGCACCTCGAACACCTGCAATCCATTGTGCGTGAAAATTATTTGATCAAAAGTAACAAATTGTATCCCTCGGGAAATACGTATTATTGATTTTGCACTACTAGGCCGCACCGGAGGCTAGGAAAAAGTTTGTACATACATAAATTTCATGCGACGCGAATGTATTTTTGATAATAAGTCAGATTTTCAAAGATTAACGTAGACTTTATATTGGTCTTTCTTCCCTGTATCACTGTACACGTCACTTGACATTAAAAATAGTACGACACACGGTACGTACTTCACATATAAATAACTACAAGAAAAAGGGAAAAAAATATAGAACACTGCCGTGTATGAAAAAACACGAATACATAACACTCTTTTCGCTGCATCGCAGCCCTTAAATTTCCTTCACCTTTTCTTCGCCAAACTTCAGCAGGCTTCCGATCTACAGACCCACCGCAAACGATCCTCCACCCCCCACAATAAATCGATCCACTCGCGAAACCAGTATCATACCTCCCCGCAATACACCATCAAACAAGAACTCGTTGTTTTGTCTGCGCCGCGCGTCTACGTCCCGGTGAAACTCTCGATTATATTTGTCCACGTTTAATTTTCTTTCCACCCGTGAAACCGGTCGATCGAGCCGTCCGCGTCCCTATCGCGAATCGCACCGAGTCGACTGTACGCCGCGTGTTTTCCCACCAGGAAACGACCGCGGCGAGGAATATAAAATAAGAAGGAACACAAGGGGGAGAAAGTTTCTCGGGCGACGGGTACGCGTTGCGGTCTCCACCGTCATCGCGGCGAATACGGAAACCGTCGCCGATAAGTAATTCATGGTATCGATGACGATGACGAGGGGAAGTCGGGGACGGTGCTCGTGAAATATAGACCGTAACAGGTGTACCGGCCATTCATTACGCGCAAAAATAACGGGACCCGTCGCTGGACAGGCGTAAATCCAGGGGGAAATACAGAGGTCTGAAATTTCAATTTCCATGCCACGGTCGGTGCACCGGTCCGTTCTCCGCTCTGCTCCTCCCTTCGTTCTTCTTCTTTCCCTCGAATGTTTTCCCTACCGCGGAATAATGCATTAAAATATTTTTCGGGCCAGCCCGGGCTCATCGCCGGCAGCCAGCTGGGTACGCGCGGAAGTCTGGAACGGTTCGATGAAACGCCTGGATTATACCGGCTGGTTGATATTTTGTGTCCGAGGGTTTTTAGGCGAATTCGCGACGCCGCCGCCGCGGCGGTTGGAACGGGACGGTGATGTTTTCGGGACAGGTATGGGAGTTGGTGTATGGACTTTTTATTAGACGTTAGGATGGCGTGACAGGGAATTCCTACTGCAATTAAGCACGGCTACTTTGAGTTCGTCGGTTTTTTCTTTTCTCTCGTTTAGGTTCTGCAGGATTCTGAATGTTTGGAAGATTTGGAACGAAAGATCGTAATGGATAGGTCGTATGGAGTTTTGAAAAATCTCGCTCAGTTCAATTAATGGTGTCCACTGGGGTTTCCTTTGAGGACTTGGTAATCGTGAAACAGAATCAACTTTGTGAGAAGAAATTATTTATTGACAATTTTTGGAGTTTTTCGTTTGGGAACTTATTGTTGAATCCGAATTGCTATGAGCGAACGTGTTTTATTCACGCAATGTAGTAGGGCTGGAGAATTTATTCAATAATGCATAAAATTTTGTCGCATTGGTCGGCGGACGTAAGTTTTACGAGCACCGGCTCCTGAAACGATTATGCAATAACCGGTGACGTAAAACTAATTGAAAACATTAACGTTTCGTCACGGTTGCGTCACTGGTAGCACGGGGACCAAACGTTTCGAGAACGCCTGGCCTCGTAATAGACGTCGAAACGTTGATAGGAAATCGAGTGACGAGTCAGAAAAAGGTAAATTGAACGTTTTGAAAGCTTAAATGCATGCTTCGCGTTCTAGGACCGAACTGTTCACAGTTCGGGAACAGGGAAGATCTAAGAAGCTTTGGAAATTTTCTAACTTATTCAAAGCTGTACGAGATATTAACAAATCGCTAAACCACCTGCCACGGTATTTACCTCCCCGAACGCATCAAACTTTCGATGTTACGTCGATTATTACACTGCGAAAAATTGTATACATATGCAATTGAATGTCCAATTAATTGGTCCATCAACTGACTGTTCAGAAATATCGAGACATTTCTATCACTTCCACCGTCACAAACATATATAACCTAATCACAGCATCGAAAGACTCCCTGCAGGGGTTCAAAATAGCAAACCCTCGCTTCTTCCTCTATACCCCGTTAAATTGCACGTTGCCACTGACAGCAACTACTTTTCCTATTCGACGTTTAATTTTCGCTCCTGTCGCTTTACCCTACTTTCAAATGCAAACCCACCCTGAAAATGGTGGTTGACTTTCATTATCTTACCACGGTTTAACCGAATCGTCCGCGGCGACCGCGAAAGAACAAACGTTCCCGTTAAACGATACGAAAACAGCGTCTTTGATGCCTTGATCCACTCGAAATGCGATTAAAGGTAACAGAAACCTTCTTTCCCCCGTGGGGCACTCGATTTCTTATACCATGCGAAAAGGAGTTTCATCGTTGACGCTAGATCGACGTCAAAGGTTTACACTTAATCATCTGCACGATTTTTTCGTTCCCTTTTCGAACAATGGTTTCGTTCCTGCTGTTTATTTTGCCTGACGACCACGAGGCATATATTTTCATTATCATAAAAATTGAATTCTTATGCGGGTCTCGTGAAATTCCTTGCCCGCTCGAACACCGTTTGTCACGTGCGAAATTCTGTTGAACGAAACTTATATGATACCTAGTTGTACATCAAGATACGATAATAATTACCTTTTTTTGTTATATTTATTCCTCATCAAGATGCAAAGACCACCTTAAATACTTTACACACAACGTATAATATATCATGTTGCATTCCAACGCCGAGTAAACAACCATATGTATAACGAGCCCATATAATTATTCTGCACATCCGTTACAGAATATATTATTAATTGTACGGCCGAATCCAGCATCGGCTTATTATAACCCAACGGCGGGCCACGGCTCGTTTTCCCCAAAGCCTCGCCACGGCTTTAGGCCTTTCATCAAAGAGCTTGCGGTTTAAGAAGCGGAAGCGAGAGGCACAGGCTGAAGCAGGAGGCGAAAGTAGGAGTGGCCCTTTCAACGGACGACACTTTGCACCTGTTGAAGTTACGGTTTCTCCTCCGCTATTTCTCGCCCATCTTCCCTTCTTTTCTCATTTTTTTTTTTTTATCTTATCCCGCTTCTATCGCCCTCCCGTCCGCGCCCTTTGCCATTCTCTCCCCACCTTCTCGTTTGAAGTCTTACTCTAGTACTGAAAGCGATCCACCAGCAACCGGGACCGACCCAGGGTTACCAACAAAAATGTCACCGAACTTTCTTTTCCCCGACTCGATTCCATTCCATTTGACGTCTCGGAAATTGCTTTTCGATAGCAGCCTCTCTCTGTAGACGGCCCCCGTTGTTCCCTATGCATATGACAGTTAGTAAAAAAGACACATTGTACGCGCCAGCTACAACCTCTTACGCGCATTTCCCTGGCCCCTTTTATCGTGCGCCACCGTGATAACCCACCGCGACTTCCGTCTCGCTCTTCTGCGTTCTCGTTTCGGAATATGGCAACGATACGAGGTCTCGTGTGTATGCGTGTATGCTTGTGTGTACACTGTGGGCCAAAAGTTTTGGGCCACTTCCTTAGTCGTGCGAATATTTCATGGCTCGTTAACGAATCATTGATTCGAGAATTATTATTATCGTAGAGGCTTGTACAAGTGTCCTTCCTTTCGTACTGCATCGATTTTCTTATTTTCTTGGTAGGGATCATTGTCTCGATTTAGTCTGTATTGAATATGTTCCGAGACTTTCGACCTGAAATTATTAATCAGAGATCGAAGATTCGCATTGCTTGGAACGTGGGGCGGTTTTCTACTTTTGGCCGGCAGTGTGTGTACACTTCTGACGACCGATTAAGGATGGAAGAAAGGAGGAGAAAAAGGAGGAGAGAATAGAGGAGAGGTAAAAAGGAAATTCATTTCTCCGAGGCCACCAAGCTTCTAAAGGGAATCGATGGGACAATGGTGCATGTATGTATGTATGTATGTATGTATGTATATACAGGGAACGGGAATCGATTTTTATTCGAACGATGCACAGTCTCTCCCTTTTCCGCGAATTTTGTATACTTTCCTGTATTTGTTCCCGTGCTCTGTATGATGGAACGGCGGTTCGATGTCGATGAAAGTAAACTGAAAAACTGGATCGCGTTTAGGAAGTGTTTTCTACGGAGAAGTAGAAAGTGTTTCACACGGAACACTCGGTTTACTTGACGATTATCTTTCGAACTTTGGCCATTCTTTGGGGAAGAGTTATATCGTTGAATTCTCCTCTTCTCTTATTATTCTGATGTTTGCAATTACAATTATAATTTTTATTGCAGTCACGGGAATTCATTTGATTGAATTCCATTCAAATTTAATTATAGTTCGTTTGCCGCAACGTAAACTGTTAATTATTCTAGAGCTATAATACCAAGCCAGATAACACGTTAAGAACTGCCTACTTATTCTCGCGTCAAGTTGTACATCAGAATGGCGACCGTTCGTGATATCGTCCCTCGGCGCATTGAATCGCAAAGTAGAATCGCGACGCACGAATCGAGAGGTTCTGCTTCGATTTTTCACGCCAGCAATTTCATCCTGCAATTTGATGAATCTAATATCTCTATACATATATATTAAATTTCGATACGGAACAGCTCCCGATGAGCAGCCCCTTTCCATGGACGTGTCCTGTTCTCCGTGGCACCCCTGCGTCGTAGGGTAAAAGCTTCATATTGATTTAGGCTGCGTCGAGAGGGAAAGGCTGGCCCCGAACGCGTCGATGCTATTCAAATTTCGGGGATTCGTATTTAACTTGGGAAGAGAGGCAGGAATTTTACCCGATGGATTTATGACTCCCAGTGTAATAAATAGATCTCTTATGGTGATAGTATTATGAGCACGGTAGTTGAATACGGAATTTCTTCGTAATATTTAGAAAACATTTGTACCAGCAAATATTTCTCACCTCGGGGGAATATAAAATTCATTATTTCGTTAATAATTGAAGACTGTGTTTGAACATTGATATCTGTACGATATTTCACACGGCATAAAAATGAATATCGTCTTTGGTCGGTTTTACTTCATATTGTAAGGGGATCGCAACTTTTGGATTAACATTTTACACAATTTTGTTAATTTTTACACTGGCAGTGGTAATTGATCCGTACTGTACTGTAAGTTGCCACAGACGTTTCTTCTCCTCCTGTAATAATCCCATGGTGTAAAGAATACGTCAATTAGGAATCATTACTGAAATATTTTATATTATCGTGTGCATCGAATCAACGTATCCCCACGAACTTTTCCTTTCATCGGACAAGTACTATTCAACCTTTACTTACAACCAAGCTGTGAACTATCATTTCACTGCACGAACGATCAAAATCTTCCGCGTCATATTTTACAACTCAATGTTGATTCCATAAATTGACACGATAATATTCCCATCAACGAAAATAAAATCGACGACAGTAAAATAGAACAATAATTGCGAATACGACGAAACGAAAGTAGCCGACGAAACGAAACGAATTCCGACACATGTCGTGCTTGTCCCTGAATCAAATTGGAAATGGGGACGTCGAGAATCAAAAACTCGTAAAGTCGAAGCCTCATTGTCAATTTTCGAACGATTTTTCCATCGAATCCTCTTTATTCCTCTAATCTGTATTTATCGCGGAGGACGACGCGCGAGTAAGCAAGTTTTGGATGCCCCGGCAATTTGCTGTAACCCCAATTTATCTTCAGACAGTCATATTTCATAGCGACCCTCGTCGAATGCCCCACGTTCGTTAGGCGAAACGCATAAAATTACCGACGTTCCAGATTAATCGTCAGGTTTCACGATCGAAGGGATTCTCCTCGGACGTAACACTATTCGCAACTAATTAGGGGAGCTTGTCGAATGTGGCAGATTTCACAGATTGCAATTAGATTGTGCTGTCCACTTTGACTAATAACTCCTGTGCCTTCATACGACGGTGCAGATCGTGTCACACATTTTCAATTAGAATTTAAACAATCATAAAATATTAATAAAGTACTGGTGGAAAATGGTACTGCAAGCCTTTGGGCTTGCTTGGGATTCTTCAATCAAAGAATCTCTCAAAATTTTCCCTTTCATGATCCAAGTACCATTTAACTTCTATTTACACTTGAATTACTATGAATTATCTTTTAATTGTTAAGATACGTCTCAGTACTACAATTATTCTCAACGATTAATAATTGTTCGCATCATCTCCATGCGTTTCCAGCAGGAAAATAATTCACCAATGTCGAACACCGTATTGTTAATCGCCCTGCAAATTTCTGCAGGTCGCCAGAAATTCCCAGCGAACCAAGAACTCTTCAGACCGCAACGTGGATAGAAATAAAAATTCCAACCGGACCGGAAACTCCCTCCAACCGACTCTTTTCGCCCATCCGAACCATAAAAACCTCCTTCGCCCTTGTACCGAATACTCCAAGCGCCCCGTGTGTGCAACATTTTTACACTCCCCGGTTCCGCCGCAAAACGTGTCCCGTAAATTCTCCGGAGCCGACGCTTTCGGCGCAAGTAATCCAAGCTTCCTGGCTAGCAGAATTGATCCCGGCCGCGGTGGCCGGAAGCGAAATTCGCGGTGGCCCGTGTCTTCGACCTGGTACAAGCTTTCTTCACTTCGGCGGGGATTCCTTCCGTGGCGAGGGCCGTCACGGCCTCTTGGGGAGGCGGTGGATTTTGTTTGCGAGATATCGTTGCCATGACAGCAACGCCGTTCGGTCATTGTGCGCACCATGGACGTCTGACCTCTAGCGAGCTTAACGAAAACTTCTTCGTCCGGGGGATTCACCGCCGCGGGCCACCTCGCTAATTCTCTCTGGATTGCGCGACAAGTGCAAGCGTTCTTGCGCGTGTAAAGCAGCGAAGAAGCGTAGCACACCGTCGCGTCGTGTGTAGAGTTATTTGCTCGCGAGAAGCGATTATTTCAGCGAAATATTTCGCCCCGTTGTATATTTCCTTCGTATTTACTTATTAAACAGCCCGGATTATTCCTCGCGGTGCTTCTATCGGTAAATTCGTTACTCCTGGCAAAAGCGTTTTCATCCCCGTACGTTCCAGAAGTCTCTCGATTCCCATAATCCCCTGGACCTTCAGATTACACCTAGCGTCGACGAAAAACCAATTCCACCGGCATCGAGACCAATGAATACTTCATCGACCAATAAAAACGCTGGCGCATGGAGGGTGGGGTGGTCCTAATCGTTTCGAGCAACGTATTATGTCCCGCTGAAGTCGAAATCGAAGAGAAATAGTTCAGCGTCGTTTTTCGGTACACGGGACCGTTCGAGCACCGGGCACAATGGGAGAAATGGGGGCAGGGAAAATATGTACGTAGAAACGGGGGGGGAGAGTGAAATTTCTCGAAATATGACAAAAAATCCGTACGGTATCCGGGGTCCAATTCGGCGTTCTGTTGTTTCGATCAACGAGCACGCTGGTACGTAAATACAGCCGGCATAATTGACGGATTTCGAGCACGGCGGCGCCGGAAAGATCGCCGGCAAACGAAATAAAAGGCACACGGCCGCGCTTGTTGCGCGTGCCGCCCGCCACCGGCATTGTTCTGAGATACGTGCGCCCCGAATAAAGGTAAACAACGAACCAATATTTTCAATCAACGCCGCCGTGCACAATAAAGCGTGCACGAGGCGACGCGACGCGACGCGACGCGACGCGACTCAGGCGCCACCGAATCCAAGCGATTCTGTAGTTTAGGAACGCCGCTGAATGGTCGACAGAGCACTATTATTTTTCTGCCGATGGCCTCCAGCGCGCCGATTTAGTTTTTTTTTTTTTTTAGCCGGAAGTGTGAGCGACACGGGGCGGCAGCCTGCTGGTCTATCGATTTTATTACCTGACGCGCTCGGACACCGTTACACGGCTCGACAATACGGGACACGTGACACCGTGGAATAAAGAACAACCCCCTGGCCACGGCGAGGGATGGGCGAAGGGGGGAACACGGTGTCGAATGGTAATACTGTCGTTTGTCGCTCTCGTGCCGGACACCTTGCGTTCGTTAGGGCACTGAATCGGTGAAAGAGAAAAAAGGTCCAAGTCGGGATGGCAGATCGTGTTTGGTGCCTTCGTTCTTTTTTCTCCTGCTGAAATGGTGCGCACGTCGATTATTTTGAATGAATTAGGGGCGATTATCGCGCTGCGATATTTGAAACATGACTCGTCGGACGAAATAGTGAAGCGTCGACGAATTTTGAATGCGGAAATTATCTGATTTGGAACTCTAATGTCGTTATTATTATCCGAACGTTGTTGTTATTAAATAAACGGTGCCGGTGCAATTAGTGTGCAAGATTAATTGGTCTAACGAGAAGTGAACAATGAAACGAAAATGAGTTTCGATAACTATGTATATGAATCTTACATTATTTGAATGTTGAATTTGAATAAAACGAAAATTTAATTCCAATATCGCTGCACTGCAAGGAAAATACTAAAATCCCGGCGACAAGTGCAGCGTCGATGAACCGCGCAACCAACAATCCTAACCCAAACCTAACGCAATAAAACGAAAACACTTAAGCCCCTAAAAAATTGAAACGTATCCCCGCTCAATACCGAGCGACTTGCCCAAAAGAACACCGCGTACCGACAAACTCAACGCTGCATGCTCTCCAAGCGTGCACCGCCTCGCGAACTTCCGCCAATAACCAAATCGTCGTATCTCAAACAACTTCCGCCAACGTGTGCCCGTCCAAGTTCATCCCTCCCCTTCCGTTTCAGTCGACGCGCATCCGGCAGCGAGAGCAGCGCGAATTAGAAAATCCAATCCATAGAAAAACGCGGCACGAAATTGCGAGAACGAAGCGTAAGAAACATCGCGGCGGATCGTGAGGGTCTGGAAGAAAAGTGGAAAGCTCGCAGAGGAGTACGAGGCCAGAGAGCGAGGGGGGCGCAGGGCGGTCGAGAGTTCGAAGGGCGCGCTGGGGCGGGCGGAGGTCGGGGGCATAACACAATTACATGTGGGGTTGATGCGAGGCCGAGCTTGCTCTCGGCGCCACGACCTTCCGGCTAAGGGATGGGAACGAGGGAAAGAGCCCAACGGTGGGTGGCAAGATTGAATATGAAAGTTTAATGCGAGCAATATCAGCGCCGCTTCTGCCCCGGCCCTCGGCTACCCGTCCTCCCAGACGTCTCGACTATCGGGCTGCCCATCTTGCCCGTATCTCTCTTTATATCGCGGCCGGCGCTGCCTTCTTCGCCGGATCCTCCGCGCTACGCGTACGATCTTTTGATATCGCGATAGCGTGCGGCAACCGTATACGAGAGGTCACGGGAGAGGCAGGCCGATGTTTGGGGCGCTGACGTGCGACGGGGCTGGCGTGGAACGAGAGGAATTAAGCGTGACCAATTTATTGTGAATGGACAGGGCCGAACGGTGTGCACAAGATGGGGACGATAGGCGAGGATAATTTCTCGTTGCGACGGTGGTAATTGGCGTTGCATCTTTGCTGCGGGTACCGCCGCGACGGGGATGAAAGATTGGAGTACGATCGTCGGGGGTAGTTTTTGTACGAAGCTGGAACTTCGATTTACCTTTTATTCGAGCTGTACGTTTGGATTGGGTGCCGTGTCGATGGGAACGATCGATGCATTATTTTGAAGGGATTCGAGGTGGCTGCAGGGGCGCGATGGACGCGTCTTGCTCGCATTTGTATTGCAAACGACGCGTTTATAGTATTCTTGGATTCTTCTTTAGATTTGTAAGGTAATTCGGCTGGTTAAAGGATGATCTGCAACGTTTTAGGATACGTTTGACGGTTGACTGTGGTTTTAATAGGATAAGTAAACTAAGCGTTAACTGTGACTTTTTTTACATATTGTATTTTTACTTGAATTTTTATATATATTATCGATATTTCGTAAATTGAACGGTTTATGCGCACAATCTCGTTTACGGTCCTCGAAAGGTTTCCGTCCGTTTCGTCAATTCTTTTGCTCGCCGTCAATTGCACGACGGGGTGAATAGGAAATTAGGTAGACATGGAAACGGAATGCAACGCTGACTACCGTTTATACCGTGAAAGATAATTATCAATTAAAAACTAACTTTACGCGAGATATTTTGTGGACGGATTTCACGGTCTTGCTAAGGCGTTTACTGACTACGCCTTCGGCTATTTGTAAAACTTTCCTCATTAATTACCGACGAGATTCAATCCCCTCATCTCTTCCATACTAAAATCCCCTACCGCCCATCTTTTCCAGCTAGCCTGTTACCCCTTTGTCCTTGGCGGCGCGGTGGAAGTAAGTTTAATAGTGAATTAGATCGCGCGTTCCTTCGATGGACAATTATCTGCCAATTAATAAGACGAACGCTACGTAAACGTCGAGACGTGCCGTCGCTGCTCTATGATCAAGCATTAAGAAAGAAAAGAAATGAATTCGGAATACAATAAATCTTTATTATTAATAGTAATATAAACTGCGTTCAGAGAAATTATTTCGCCGCGAGAGTGAATGTTGGGTACTGTTAATTAAGGGGTGCTTGTAAATTGAGATTGTTCAAAACAGAGAAACAAATGTTTAGTTCAATTAATTTAACTAAATGCAGTCATCTTGGACAATATAGAGTGCTCAATAAACGTGGCTACTAATTCTCGTACTGCTACTAGCGAAGTATACCGAGGTCACGTAGACGGAATGGTTAAAAGAAGCAAAAGAGTATAGTTACCGTTTTAAATAGTCCAGCAAGTAGGTTGGCCCATCATTACACGTGGATAGATGGGGGCAGGACTATCGAAAACATTCGGTCTACCCACCTTTCTAATCCACCTAACGAACCGCTGTTCTTAACCCCCTACAACTCTCTGATCCCCGATATCTTTTACCGCGACACTTCTTTTTTTCGAACAGCTTTACTTAATACGATTGAAATTGGTTAACGTGAGATAGTTGGTCGGTTACCGCAATTTTTACAATGTTCTCGAAGGCTTGAGGGCTAATATCTAGGCGTCGTGGAATGATTAACTGCTGTCGAGTGATAAAGATCGGCGATCTCCGTATATTTTAATAAGATAGAATAAAACAGAATAAGATTTAAATAAATATATGACGAGCCAGGTACATAGGAGTACAATTTCAATAATTCTTTATATCTCGTCTCTAATCTGCTTTGACTTAAAAAGGGACGCAGCCTTTGGAAAAATGGAAACAAAATGTCAGCCGTGTTTGCAGCAAAGTGTTGGTGAATCGGAGTATTGTCATTTTCCTGTCACGGCCCGTCAACTATCGTCGACAAGAATATTTCAACATGAACCGTTGCTACTGTGACGTGCACCGATCGTCACTGCCAATCGGCAACATATTGGATGCCACTGCGTAAACAGAATCCATATCTGTGTAAGCTGTGTGTAACGACACGAATGAAATTGGAATGATTTGTAACCATTTTTTTTAGATAACGGTGAATAGTTTTAGAGAATAGTTCTGAGCACTATGTGTTCATTTAAAATGTTTCAGTTCGAGGGCTTCTTTGCTTCGATCACTCGTCCACTTAAGGCAGCATTTGGATTTCGTACTATGAAAAAATATCGAACGTAGTTAAAAATATTAGTAATCATATCTGGGAAAGGGTTCAAAACGCAAACACCCTCATAAATATTTTCTACAACAATAGAATGAAGTGTAACATGTTATGTTACAAGATCTGTGCAGCAGTCGTATCAAACTATGGCAATCAATTTAATATTCTACCCTGCGTGCAATTAGTAAAACCAAGTAGTGTATCTGAAGCCGAAATATCCGTTAAAACATATTAAAATAACAAATTGTGTCCGCTTCGAAACTGAAACTCGCCACACCATAAGTACAAAACAATACGGAATTACATCTTCTTAACATTAACGCAATAACAGACCGACAAATACGTTTATGCATTTGCATTCCACCGTTGCGTATCCAGCATTGCCGATCACGTATCCTGCACGCGACGCCAGAGCATCGCCGGAAAGCAGAAGAATTTATCCGTGCAACGGATAACACACGGAAATCCAGCTTCGAGCAACGACGCGCATCTAAATGCTGTCGCAAAACTCCAGGTGGAGGTTGCGTAAAAATGCTTCAGGGGCGGGGGGAGGAGAGGCAGGGTCTAAAGCTTCTCGAGAAACGCGGCAGTAAAACGAAATTATGACCGTATCGGTAGAAAGTGCTCCACTCCCGGGATGATTCCAGCGGTGGATGCACGTAATCCTCGTCGATGACTACGGGCATCGACGAGGATGGGTGTTCCGCGCCGAGATGAAATCAGAAGTCACCGATCCGTCGTTCGACAGTCACGTTTATGTCCCTGTTCGATCTTGAACAATCATATTTGCATAGTGAGCGACACGGCAGACATTTGCCCGACTCGATGGACAAGTCGATGACAATGAGGCTGCATTTAGGAGGAGACAGGTTGGGATAAGCTTGACGTGGCTCGATGAGAATATGGTGGAGCCTTCGTCGATGAATTGCGGGGAACGAAAATGAGTGGAGCCCCGGGTGCCGGTTTTATCGGGGCAGGCAATTAACGAACCTCGAAATGACGTTGGAATTTTCTGTCGTTTTGGACGTGCCCGTAAAAATGACAGCAAAGTAATTATAATAAAGACAGTAAATATATAATAGGAAAGTAATTAGCACTTTCGTGATGCGATTCATTGTACCCTTGTAAATATCCTTGCAATCGTCTACGATTGAAACGATACATTTGCTTTCCAGGATTTTTGCATACCTCGACGATCAATCTTTAAAACACGGAGTAAAACGCATTTACGCCATAGCCGCTTATTATTTATCATCGATTTTCCCACCTGTATGAATAATCGCAGGAATTGTGCTGCAGAGAAATTATCTCGACTTTTCGCCAATTCACCCCCGCGATCGACAGGGCTGACCAAGCGAAATTTACGTTACAGGTGTCGGTGACCGATCGTATCGCACTGGATCCGACACAGAGGGCGCAGCGACCACCGATAATCCAACAACGCCGTTTCCAACGCCGCCTCTAACTTTGACGCCGAATCATCGACAGGCGTCTCCGTTTCCCCTGGAGAGCACCAACTCCCGCCGGCATCATTACAACGGGAGCATATCATCGGAGAGATCCCGCAATGGTACGGAGTTAATTATTGCCGCGAGCTGGTTCAACTCGCTCGCGCCCGTGCGCAAAACACAGGGGATACTTACAAATAGATCAAGGCGAATCACGTTGTTATGCCGCGGGTTAATCTGCCTGACCGGATTAATACAAACACTGACACTAATGCCTACCTGTTTCCGTCGCAGGGAAAAATTGGGACGCGTTTCTCGAACTAACCAGAGATATGAATAATTGCACCGAGATTCATAGAAAACAAGCGTTAAGAACATTCGAAGAACGAACAAGCGCGATGCTAAAAGCGGGGGTAGAAATGATTTGTCGAGTCACAAATCATCGGACGATATCGTTATTCTATTTTCTCTGCTAATAAAAATAGTGCAAATTATACAATCAGCTAAAACTTACGCTTACTCCAAAAGGCAGCGATAGCTTTTTTTCAATATGCTCGCTTTTATTACCAAAACGAAAAGAACTCCTCGAAAATATATTTCGAAATGAATCAAAAAATGCCGCAACGACTTTCGTGCGCCACAGGTGAAGCTGTTTACGCAGCGCCGTCGAAAAAGTCCAGCACCGGCGGCGGGACCCTGGGGCGACGGACACGACGTGGTCACGCTAGTGCTTTGAGCAGCAGCTCCACAGCCAGCGATCGTTCTGAAACCGTCTTCCCGGACGAGCATTCCCGTATGCATCTCACCAATGGTAAGTTAACCCCCTCGAGCTCCAGGCTTCGCGGCGTCGGGTCATTTTCATTGCCTGTCACTGCATCATTGCACCTTTTATTGCATCGATCCGTTCATCGCATGCACCCGCCCCATCACAGCGTCGGATTTATCATAACCAACGCGGGCGATGGAAACCAACGGGACTGAAAAGCGTGGAATACCTGTTACTCCATGCGAAGAGCGAGACGAAACGACCATAGGATCTTTCTGTCGAAGCTGATCGGTTCGCGAATCGCGAAATCTGTTCGATTAAAAGACAAACCGACGGAAACGCGTAAAAGCAAAGCTTGAGGAAAATAAGAAAGACGATTCGTGGATCAGAATTGCTTTCCATCGTGAATTCAGAATAGTCGAGTTCGTCGCTGTTAGCGGGGGCAAGTTATGTGCTCGCAACAGTGCAAAGAGAACAGGTACGATTGGACAGCCAACGGCGATCGCGAGTAAGAAACAACGAGGTGAGAAAATATTCGTGTGTTTCGAGCCGTAGTTGCGGCCGCGCGGCGATAAATTCGTCGGGTGTCGCGAAGTGCGACCGTTTCCGAAAATCGCAACGTAAAATCTCCCGCGAAGCGATAAGTTAACGAAGCGTGCCTCAAATACGATTACCGGACTAACAGGATTACCCGCTGGTATCGAGCCCCTGGCCGGAGTTAAATCGGGTTTCGTGTAAACGTGGTCCTCGTTAAAAGCTTAATATTAATAGACACCCTGTTCGTCGCGCGACCGGAAGGACATGCGATTTTATCGATGTATTGTGCTGCGTCGTTAGGTTTTCCGGGATGTTCGAAAAGTTCCTTAGCGTCGTGCGAGGTCCGGGTGGTAGAGATAGCGATTTTTGGTTACGATGTGTCGCGTTTAAATTTGATTCTCAGGATAGGATTTTAAATGGACGCTTTACGGTATTTTTTATCTCGACTTTAAAGTAAAAGGGGTTGGCCTGTTCTACGAATAGAGCAACATCATGCAGAGGGTTTAAAAATTAAATCGCGCTATTTAAGTAGTATAAAATTCATCCAAGATTACGTATTCTTGCTTCTATATGTGTTCTCGTATCTCAATTTCCTTCTTGGAATTCTGAAATGCTGTTGGATGACCAGCCCTTGAGTCACCGATAATATGTAAGGCCCGCGGATCCTGGCCTAGTCAGAGTCAATATTATGCACCAAGGTAAATAGTCAGCGATACGACTACTGCCAAGGGCCAGACTACGCGTTGGCTAAGGCGACATAACAAGGGCTAAGGTCATCCTTCCCCCTTAAAACTCATAATATATATATATATATATATATATATATATATATATATATATATATATATATATATATATATATATATATAGTAGCGGAATACCAATTGTATTTAGAATACTTTTGGACACGACGCATACCATCGGTCTGTCGCGCAAACTCGTCACGGTATTCTTACATAAAAACCTCTTTGCAAAAGTAATTGTTGCACGCGACTTCGCTTATCCCGGAATCCAACAATGCAAACACAGCGAGAAATTCGTTGCTCAAGCAACATCAGAATCCTTTACCAACCACCATACCGACTCATTCCAATAGTCAAACCAAAACTGAATATCGGTAGGTGCACGGTCACCGTGACGCAACGACTGCCGCAGACATCTTCTCGTCGCACCCAGACGAAACACCGGCAGTCTATCTCGAAATAGTAAAGCGAGTCCATTGCAACGGCAAGGGTTTCAGACAGGACGCCGCTGCACCACCGCCAAGCAGCATCGTAATCGACAAACTGCCTCGCGCGTTTGCCCATTGAAGAACCGAGGAACCCTCGGCCCCGAGAGTTAAATCCATTGTCGCCGCGTCCAGCGTCGTCGCCGGCCGTCGAAGCGACCGGTTACGAAGTTGCCGCGACGTTCAGCTCGTTCACCGGGCCGTTCACCGCCGAGATGAAAGAGGCCCGGGGAACGTGGACGAGGTGCACGCGAGGGTCACCCGGCACGTTGGCGAGAACGAGCATAGTGGCGTATCGGGGGTACGCGGGGGGCGGCGGTGGCGTAACCGAGTTAGCAGTTGCGAGTAGCGAGCTAGTTAGAGCGCAGGTCAGCGTGGAAGTTAGCCGCTCGGCTACATTGTTTTGGAATGCCGTGGGTATTTAGGCCTGGCCTGGTCGCGGACTATGCTCGCCGGCTTCCTCGGTGGGCCGCGTAACGCAGTTTTAGCGTTACCACGGAGATGAGAAAGTAGCTTTGCGGCTGCCGGAGTTCGCTACCCTTTCGCCTACGTCGCGGCGGTGCGGCAAACTTTTAAACGAAATTTCGCCGGATCTCGTTTGGCCGGGTGTTTCGTTGACACCGGAGCCGGCTGCCAATTAGACGGCCCACCGATACGGGCGGAACAACGTCGACGGGCGAGCGGGTGACGTCGGAGGCGCTAGACGGGACGGGCGAGGATCGTAGACGGACGCGCAGGATCGTTTCGTCGGGGAATTTGCCGCCCCAACAGTCGTCCTCCTCGCGTTCGCTGAAGCGTGATCGCGTTACGCGTAGATTCCGTGGAAATTAGCGGCGCGGATTAACGCCCCGGCTCGCCGTGGACGTTTATGTAGCGTTCCTTGGGGCCGGCACATAAGGCCAGGCACATAGACGGCGAGACGCTGCGAAGACGGATAAGGGATGGAGCTTGGCCCTCTGGTCGCATGCGGTGGCGAGCTTAATGGAGATCGTTGGGGGCGAATTGCTCGATGGTGGTGTATCGGTAATGCTTGGGCGATGACGCGGACGAAAGGACAGAATTAACGACAGAAATAGTGTTCGATGATAAAAGAGTGCGGGTTACGAATTGTACTCGTCCATTATGGTTTTATGAAGGATGGTTGCCAGTGTCCAGCAATTGAGTAACGCGAACGTTGCTGAACGAATATTTTCCATTGACCTGTATTAGACTGCGTCGATCTAATGTAATATCAATTGTCTTTCTGACAGCGGTGAGCACGGGGTTAACGCGGGTATACCTTGACCGTTGGGAACCATTTACTAATAGATGCCACGAAATACCTCCATTAGACCGCAGGGACATTCCAACGGGCAATATAGCGTCGAGGACTCGAGCACGAGTTACGTATCGGAGGACGACGCTGACCGTTGTGGAAAATATTTTTTAACCGAGACTGCGTCTGTTATTACCAGGATATTAATATTTTTACCTGGTACATATATTAGTTTCGTATTAACATATCGTCCTATTATTTGAAGTTGTTCGCATTGCGGTTACATTTAGAAGAATTAAATTCCCCAAAATATTCCATCCCCTCGTCGCTCGCGTTTTCTTCGAGCAAGAATTCACTATCGACTCCAACGTAAAAAGGCTGAGAACAATTAAGTCGACGAATCAAAGAACACGCGCGGGTCCTGGCCGATTGCCCCGATCGTAGAATTTCATCTCCCGAAATGAAGCCGCGTGCCAACAAATATGATTTCGATTAGCGCGATCGCCCTAAAAAAAAAAAACAGAAAAAGTGTAGCTTCGACCGCGGTGCGTCGATTCGACTCGCGTGTACATGTACCATTGCAAATTTCAGCCCGTCGATATTGCGTTACCACCGGCTGGAAAAATGTTGTCGTGCCCGACGATTAATCACCGCGCAGCCGGATTATTTAAATTGCAAATAATGCGGCCGACAGCCGCATCTTTAAACGAATCGGCCCATCTGATCCATCGGTAGACCGTTTAATGCGAAATACGATCGCCCCGGAAGCGTATAAATTACAGGGGAAACAAAGATAGGAGAGAATAGCGTGGAAACGCGGCCGCGTCGATCAAATATTCTCCTCTTTGGTATTATTAGTATTTTTGGTTTCCCTTTTTCTTCTCAAATTGTGGACGCTGTGCAAAAGATAGGGGACACTCTGGACCCCGGCCAGGTTCGCCGAAATAGGAATAATTTTAAGCACCGCTTGAAAACTATGCCAATAGTCCGTGTTCACCATTATCGTTACCGTTGCACTTCTTCCGCTTCGTTCCAGTCGGAAAATCTACGAGCATGCGGTAACCTAATATCGAGCTTAATCGTTATACGTTTCCGTGAAAGCAAATAGAGAACCGCCGTATCCCCGCCGTACCCCGCGTGGAAACCTTAACAGGCGGAACCTTATCGGGTGTAACCATCTGAAACGAGATCCTTAACGAAACTCGGTTCTGGAAGGTCGAATAAAAATGATAAGCGGCGATGTTCAGTGAAGATTAACGCTATAGACGTGCGCGAATTTAATTACAAACGTTTCCGGATTCTACCGATAATTCTGGACAGATTCCTGTTCCATTCGTCTTGACAGACATTCAACGAAAGAAGGCGGAAAATTCGTTCAATTTCAAGTCCAATATCTAGAAGATATCAATTTATTGCGTGAGATGTATCATTCCATCATTTTTGTTGAAAACGCGATTCACTCTATTGGCAAGTACATTTTTTGCGGCGAATACAAGCTTCCCGAAGAAACTTTTTTGTTCGAAACGAAGCACACATACGCAGGTTTCAACTTGAATTTTTCCAAATTTACTCTCGGTTCAGCTTGCATTCGGAGGTTTACATTTTTCAATTAAACCGGTCTGACCTACTTTCTATGTTTCATACAAAATTACAGGCGAATTTACAAACCCCCATACGACTGTATATCGGAAATACATAACTAGGATTCGCGTTTCTTTTCTGGGAGAACGGCAGCAATATTCATGAACTATAATTACGGTAGAATATAAACATTAGTTTAATCATAATTAAAAGTGAAAGGAACAGTCCGTTGCTTATTGCATACCAATGCCGACATCAGTTCGGAAATTTTGCCAAATCCAAAGAGGTAATCACTCTAGTGGCTGTCCAATGGCCAAAGTCGCGACTGCCACCGACAATCACGCGTTTCAGCAAATAATTCGGAACAATTCGATAGTATTTGCATGAGTAGACGACAGGGTACGGCGTAACGGAGGCATTAGAGCATCAAATCGAGTTAGCAACGCGAATCGCTAACCGCATCAAGTCGCTGTCCACCACCTTGCGTACCCCCGCAGCGTCTAACTATAATAACTCTATCCACGGTCTAGAGATAACCTGGTTCCTCCTTTGTCGACCGTGGCTAGCGCGATCCGCGATTGGTTAGCGGCAATTGCCCTAAACTTCCACTTTGCTGACGCCCGCTGGTATTAGTCTAATTGTAAGTGCGCGAATAAATAAGCGTCCGCTTGATGGTCAAGACCGGCGTTCGGTCGTGCTGATAGTATCGTAGTTTCGACGATGTTAATCCGAGTAGCAGAATATCGGGGGAACCGGTTGGAGGAATTGTTTTACATCGTAGTAGGATATGGAACGTGGGGTAGGTGAAAGGGAAAATTAAAGGGGGTTGTATGTATAATTCTGATGCATCGGAAGCCTGAGAATTGTAGTAAGTAATTCTGACAAATTGAATGGTTTCCTGGAGAGAGACACTGATATATCTAATAGTTCGAACGTGAATGATGTGATCATTTATCGGATAAACCTTTTTTTTAAGGAAATAAGTAAAGTATTTGCATTTATTTTGGAACGCTTTTAACATGGATATTCTAATTACTGTTGTCGAATGGAGACAAAATTGTGTCCATTGGAAGAAATCACGATTTTTCGTCTCGAAAACTAAGAAGTTCCAGGGTCAATGGTTTGTCACCACGCGCGCGTGACGGCATTCGCGAGCAATATATTGAAAATGTTAATCCGACAGTTTTTATTAGACAATTCGCTACGGTGAAACGGGATTTGCAGCAACGGTTCGCTGAATGCATTGAACGAAGATAATACTGGCGTTCGCGAAAGAAAATTGATTTCGATTTGATGTACGCCTCGATATAAACGGTAATCTATCACAGATCAAATTGCGATCTGAACCGCAGTCAATGACGTCGCCTGGACCGTCATCGCGGGAACAATCGATTTTAACTCGTATGCGGGCGATGCGTTGCCCCCAGCTCGCATTATGTCGCGGACCATGCAGAAGCGGAATAAAAGATTGCCCGACGAACGATTATAATCTGCGATAAAATATCGTCGTTGACAATCGTGGCGAACCGTCGATGCCGTTATTGTTAATACAGTGCAACAATAACATTCGCTGCACGCATCGTTGACCACAAGTGCCAGATTAGATTTGCGCAGATCGCTGGGAAACCGATGTAAAAATGGTTTTGCTTCGTGGAATCTGTTGGCCCGAGCCGTCGAATAGCGAATCCGTTGTGAGAAACGATAAAATTATTATTTGTCTGCTACTAAACGGTTTCAGTTCGAGGGAACTGTTTGTACGGTAACAATATAAAGACACGTTATTGAAAATGAACCGAGTAGTTTGCCCCAGCGACATTCATAAAATTAGAAAATTGAAGTATCTGTTTGTTATATATGTTTACAAATTAGTAAGAATTATACGTACATACGTGAAAAGTATTTACAAAAGGAGAATGAAGAACGAGAACCCGAATTGATAAGACGCGGTTAACCTTCAAAACCGAAGTCTAACATTTTTAGACCACAATTAACGCAATAGTATTGTTCCTACAGATTGTCATCAGGGTATACGATGTTTATTCAAACTCCTACCAGCGAGGGTTAGAAAAATTACGAACGGGGATTAAAGGAAAACGAAATTTCGATCTGAATTCGTTCACGTCGCGTCGTGGCCAATAAATGAGCAGGCATTACTCATCGGAGAGTCACGAGACACCGGGGTGGACATTTTTCTCGTCAACGGGGGCTGTCGACTTTGTAATTGAGCGTTACAGGTGTTCCCAACACTCGAACAATGCTGGCGGATTGTTCAATAACTGCAACGAATGTACATTTCGTCGGTAAAGTCGTCCAAGATACGGGACGGACGCGGCTGGCGGTGACAGGAACGCATTGCGCGTTTCACCGTCCGCTTTAATTAAGCAATTATTGTCGCTTATTACGGAAAATATCGGCTGCAGGGATTGCGCACCGGGGGAAAACGATCTTCGTTTGTAATTCTCGTTGCCGACCGAGTCCTCTGATTAATTTTAGCGTAGTCGTGATCAACGAAATAATGTTACTATCGTGG
Source organism: Nomada fucata (assembly GCA_948146005.1). Taxonomy (NCBI): domain Eukaryota; kingdom Metazoa; phylum Arthropoda; class Insecta; order Hymenoptera; family Apidae; genus Nomada; species Nomada fucata. The sequence goes on along the minus strand of OX411275.1, from coordinate 4,852,442 downwards.
ACGAAATAATGTTCGGAAGTGTTCTATAATTATAATTACTGGATTAATAGATTTTCTTTTTTGCAATCCATAATCTTTTGCCAGTGCACCAGTTGGCTTCGTTATGCGTGCAACACCCAACAATAATAATAATAATAATATATAGCAAATTATTATTCGGTAATAATTGAAGCATTACACTAATTAACAATAGTGATAATATTGTATCATTTAGTAATAATTTTGTGATCGTCGTCTGCTTCGAATCATTCTATTGAATATCGTCCGATTCTACTGTAAACAAGTTTCAATACTTACCTTCTTCATTTTGAGTGCCTGCAAGTACACGTTTACGCGAGTCAGAAATCTTTTAAACAATTAATAAATCTAGAGTGGCCGTCGATTCGAATAATCAACACTTGCTATGCCAGCAATAAGTTCTGGAACATCGGGTTCTCTCCCAACTTCGGGCATAGCCACGCGTGTCTGGCCCAATGCGGCTCATTCTCCTTGCACATGTCGCGACCGAATGCGGGAGCCTTTTTTTATGAAAATTTAATTAATTCCCGTGCACTGTTTTTCCGCCACGTGGAACGCTACCATTGCTAATTATAAAGGTAAAAGTAGAGCGGTCTTAATTTAAATAACTTTTGTTATTTCTGTTTTAATTTTTAATTTAATCCTTCAACATGATAAGACTGACTGCAGTTCTTGTGAACGCGCAGTTGCATAAACATCGTCTTCCCCGGAAGAAGAAACAGTCTCTATCGAGAATACCATCTGCCAACCAGAATATAACCGGGGACAGGGATCAATTTCCAGTAAAATTAACTGTTCGACGTGGTTGACTTATTCATTCGATTCTTATTTCTCGATTGATCCGACGAAGACGTACCGCTGTGACGAGAGTATTACGCGTCGGTTTCAATTATCGCCGCGCACAATTTCAGCGAAAAGGTTAGGGGGAAAAAACGGACCAAAAAAAAAAAAAAAAAAAAAACAGGGAAGGAAAACGTAGCTCGCGTTAATGAGCAAAGTTTTCAACGATGTCAACGCGGAAAGCGAGCTTGAACGGTCTAATTACTGGTGAACGATTCCCCGTGATCCATGGCGTGCACGTTCTCGTTACATCGCAGTTATCGTTCAACGTGACAGCGTCGCGTCATTGAACATCATTCATTAATTTTGTCCCCCCCTTTTATTTCTGTTCCTCTCTCATCCACGCGGCCGTTCACGCGTCACCCGGCTTTTTGCTCGCTCACAAGCCGGCCCTTGTATCACGTAACAGCACATTTCAATTCGTTCGCGCACAGCCCAACTTTGCCGCACTAACGCACTTTTCTCTTATGCACATTCCTTCACCCGCAGCACTCTCCAGGCCTATATACTTCACAGGTACGTAACTTGCGTCTCACTGCTTTATCGTAGTGCGCCATGTTGCATTTTTAGGAACACGAATTATAGATATGTCGTTTGCGTTAAATACACACCTGCGATCATTTGGTCGCAGGAAGGAGACACGCAGTATTACAGCGAACATGTAAACCTGAATAATGAATGACCACGTGTTAATTTGGGCGGTGTTGCTATGTATTAGACAGCATATTCCTGCAGTTCCAACGCTGTATTTTATAAACATCTACATCAACAGAGTGAACAGTACGCCAGAACGAAACACACGTTTTCCTCTTCTTATTATTTATTAATATGTTTCTTTTCTCACAAAATTATCATTACTTATTTATTATGCAAAATTCCGAATTTTTCTTTCGTTCGTCTGCATAAGAATGCCTGCCGTCAAATCGCAAACAGTCGCGGCCGCACGCACACACGGTAATTCTGTTATGAACGCAGCGGGCAAGTTTGAATCGCTAAGTTAATAGATTTTAATCCAGCTGGCCGAAGAGCGAAATTCCATTATCCAGCATCGGAGTTGCCACAAACCAAGTTACACAGCTTCGTGAAAGCGTAATAAACCACCGTATTGCAGTTAACCTTGATTTACAATAATGCAGCCTGTAACATTAACAACCCCTAACGGTTATACATTGCCCCAATTATATATATGCTTAACGCGCTATCGATTTGCCGCCTCGTCGTCCCTTATTGCCGGCAGTTTCTATTATCCTCGCGTGTTCTTACAAGATATACGGGCCAGCGTTTACAAATTGCTGTTTCCACGGGTTAGGCGCGATTAATTTCAACGGGACTTATTAATTCCACGGGACACGGGACCGAAATCTGTTTTTAGGCGTGCACGGTAACAATCTTAACGTATCGCGTTTGACGTGATCGTTTTTAACGCGAATCACGAATCACAGTATTTATCGATAAATCAGATGGTATTAAGTAAAACGATTTTCGCGATTTTGAGTTCAACATTCTGTTTGGTGCTATTCGTTTCATTCAGTTTCGCGATATCTTCGCGTAAGCGTACGCGCAAGGAACGAGGCAGCTGATGAAGTTAATTATAATTACGATTCTCTATTAGTAAGAGGTAGTACATACAAAATTTTTGGATAATTCAGTGGAATATTGAGAGGAATGTTACTCCCGTTAATATATCTCCTTTTAATAAATGGGCTGCAAAATTTTAGTTTGTCGTGCATAAAAATACTACGTATATTTTAATCAAATTAATTTAATATACTGTTACATTGAATTTATGTAAAATTGCCAAGTTGAGATGCACAATGTTCCAGCACGAAAACTCTGTTCGTAAAATATCAAATTTCTAACACAGTTCCAACATTCGCAAAATATCGCGAAATATGTGCGTAAAATATCGCAACATCTCCTAGAATGATTCTCCGACTAGCGTGGGCGGCAACCATTTTTTAAACTAAATAACATCGCACCCCACTGATACCTTACACGCCCGTACAAAAAAGTCTGCACACATTCGTTGGATATTGGGACGTCGAGGAACAAAATTCGTCCCCCTTCTCGAAAATTAATTTCACGTCTCGTCCGTAAGACCAAAGAAGAAAACGATTACCGCGAAATGTTTATTCTTCGACGACCTGCGGGAGACGGAAGGGCGCTTTCGTGAATGCAGGCCTGTACGGTCGTGTTGCTCGCGGTATGCCTGGCAGCCTTTCTTTTGTGCCCTTTGCATTTAGGTAACTTTAATTATTCCCCGAGAAGAGTTCCTTACAAGTTTGAATAACTTTATAAGCAACTCGACTACGAAATGCCCGCAACACGGCGCCCTAAGGGCCGGAACCGTGGAACCCGGCCGGAAATGAAAAATTTTTAGAATTACCATCGCGGCTTTAACGCCGTAATAAGCGTTTACATTTAAAGCGGAGATGAACGTTCGCAGGAGTGAACATTCGTTCGGCTGCATGCGTTGCTTGCTTCTTTACACCTGTGGTTCTATGTACGTGTACAATGTTTAATGATAATAATGAAACAATTGTCGTCAGAGTTTGCACGTGGTTACGTTTGAACGTTAGTAAAACATTTTTAAATAGATAGCGCTCTTCTCGTAAGATACTCTTATGGAGACAAGTATATTTGTATGAGGGTAAAGTTGCGGAAAATAATCGATGGGAGGATAATCTGCCTTACGCCAATGCGAGGCAATTGTTTGTTCGAAGGAATTGTATTGTTGATCGAGGAAGCGAGGAATTGTTCTTTTGTTAGCGCATAACTTTCGAGACGTTCGTATTTACATGAGAAACGTTTTGAAGAATGGGACAATAAATTGATGTGCTGTTCATATTTGGAAGTGGTAATTATTTGGCTTTCTGTTAATACTGTGTATGTACACTATGACTACCTCTTGGAATAAATTCCGTTACTTCGATATTAAAATAGCAAGGTAACGCTGTCGCGCCAAAGCTAACAACGTCTTTACAGCGATACAGTTTCTTGTTACAAATATAAATTGTACTCAAACTGTTTACTTGAATTAAATTTTATTGGCACGAGAAAATATCTTCCGATATGTCTTTTGATGTTCTCGTTTATAGTACGTCCATAGTCAAACAGTAATGCACGAAGCAAAAGCTGTTATCCTCTCACCGTATTTTTGCATTGAAAATTTATTTACATGTCGATGCGTCAAAATAAAATGTAATTGTCATTCAGCACATTTAGTCACGATAATCGAATAATAGTCAGGGCGGTATTTCCACGTAGCCCATTGAATTACATTTAATGGTAACGGACCCTAATGCACCGTGTGCCGTGATTTATGGAAATCTCCGTGAATTTCATTCCACGTTTGATTTCATAATGCTCTGATAAAATGTGGCATTGTAGATGGAAATTGGCGAAACTACGTGCATCAGATTATTCAAGAAACATTACACCTCTGTATTTCATTAGTAACACAATTAAATGGGACAGCCGTTCGAGACTACGCAGTTTCAGATTATCGAGTCAACCCAAAATCCCTTTAAAATAACATTGTACACTAAAGTGGAAGATAATAATTATTTTTTACGCGGAACACTTTTAAACAACATACAGACAATATCACTTACATTAAGCCCACATTATATTCGCTACTAAAACGTACAATATATATTTGCATTCGCATTTTGCATGGCGCAGCTGTTGTTGCTTTTAACGTGCACTCCTGGATAATAAGATAGCAATTACAATTTGCAACTAATCCCGCGATAACAAAATACCTTTGCTCATTTGCAGTTCTCTCTTTTACCCATTTTTTCCACGTGGATCCATTTATCGGACACGTTCCCGTGTGAAATAGATTCTTCGCGCCCGCATGCATAAAACGTAATTAGGAGACGGTTGGTTATTGATGTTGCTTAATTGCACGCGTTTCCACTGGGCGATAATCGGTATTACGCGAATGCGGATAAGGGAACGTAAATGAGACAGAATAGACTTTCATATAATTGCGCCGATGTATGCGATCATTCGGCCGTGAAACAAACTTTGTCGATGCGTCGACGGTGGCTCGTCCTTTATACGGTGTCCCGTGCACTCGTTCCTTCCGCCAGTGGAGCGATATTGGCGCCACCCGCGTTCCATCGACCGTTTAGTTTAATCTTATTACCATTTTATAAATATTCATCGACCGTTCGAGCCGAGTCGGTTGCCAAATGATTAGCCAGTAACAGCAATAGAGTTTCTTGTTACAAATATAAAATTGTATTCAAACCGTTCGGTTGAATAAAATTCCTGCCTCGCGGTGTCAAATTTTATCATCGCCAGACAATAACACGCGAGAAGTCACGTTTCACAGTATTTGTAGCCTCCTCATTCTCGAATCCGCCGATTTCGAAACTTACCCATTGCGCGACGATTGCGCTAATGCACAGTTAAAATAAGATGTTCAATAACATGTTCAGACTACGCTACGCAATGTTTTCAGCGCCTGTGCACGAATAGATATTTGTCGCGTTTAAAGTGGCAAAGTTCAGCGATACAAATCCCGTCGCGATTCATTTCAGACACCGGTAGAGACTCGCCGCCGGAACCAGCGCCGCCGGAAGTGCCACCGCGTGGCCCTTCCTTGCACGCGACTCACACGCTACGCGCGCAACAAAATCGAAACGGCTGTCCGCCAAACGCCGCTGGAAACTTCGCCGTGCCAGCCGAACAGATGCAGACGGAGAAGTATTCGGGTAAGTACTCGATTGCATTTCATATTTCAGGCATATCGAAACTTTCACCGCGAACCGTCAACGTATCTCGTAATACTATGCTCGAACTTTCGGGTTAACGCTGTATAGGCAGGTAAAATATTTCCTCTCTCCTCTATGAAATATCAACGCGTTCGCGTAGGGGATAAAACATTTCGTTTTCATTTGTCCACGCGAAACTCGGTAATAAAATAATCCGTAACTTATCGATGATACATTAAGTAGTGACGACGACAGGGATAAGTAATGTCCCACTTATCGTTCAAGTTAACATTATCGAAGTTAAACATTAATAACTCGTACAATCACTAATGCCTATCACTAAGACAGTATCTAACATTAATGATTCTTCTATTAATCGTCTGAGAAGCACTTCAAAAGTGACGAACAATGCGTGCCAATGAAACGCAGAGAGGCATAAAATATTGACAGAAAAGTCAATTTGAATTAGAAATGAAGTCAAAGTGAATTTGAAACGATGCATAACCGTGTCTGGCCAACGCCGGGCGAGATCTACTTAAAGGAACGGACATTTTTGGTATAACGTAAAGCGTATCGCAGATACAGCAACGTCGTTCATTGAAATATTAATATTACGTCGAGGAACTTTCGTTGTGCACACAAATGCCGACCGCTGACGCATCGTAATATACCCGTACGCGATTATTCGGAATTAATTAGGGAACGGCTGACGAAGTGCACGCGTCGGCAACGTCCCTCGTTACTTCCACAATCCTTCGTGCCTTATTGAATCCCCCGAAGATACATTACTAATGCAGCCGCCAGTTATGAAACTTCGTGAAAGATAAAATCTCGGCAGGCCGGCGCGCGGCTGGAACCCGAGCAGTCCGTCTATTTGTGTTCGATGGATGGAGGAAGAATTTATTAAACCTGATTACTATTTAATTCGTCATCCGCGAGCAAGAAAACTGATCTCCAGTGAATGTCGTCGGACTGCTGCCGAATAAATCGGACTAATGTCTACGATTGCTTGGCAAAGTATCCTTTAATGGTTATACTTTAATGTCGTTTAATCGAAGGCTGCCGCGGCGAACAAATTTCTGTTACAAATCAACTTATGTCGAGTACTATTGAATAGGATAAACAGTTAGGATAAACGCTCTTGCTAATTAAATTTTTTTATAATTATCGTCTTGTACAGTAGTATTGTTCCCCATTACTAATCACCCCAGGACATACATTATCATTGAACCGAACGCACTAAAGGGAAAAATAAAACACCGTTCCGATGAACGATGCAACGCAATTCCAAAGTCCATCCGGCGTGTCTCCGACGAAAATAATAATCGCGAAGAAAGCTATGCGTCCGTTCCTCGCTGGAGAAGTCGGCCACTGTCCAAACCGTTATCCAACAAAACATCGCAAACACGTCGCAATATCTAACGAAGAATATTCGACCGTCTCCCCTACCTACATGCATACGTACGCGCGTGCACACACAGGTTGAGATAATGCGGTTCAGTTTTCGACGAGGAGTGCTTAATTTCGCGGCTAGTGCGCCCCGGTTGCGTAGATCGCGAGGTCGCGAGCGCTGGAACTCTGTTTAAACTAATGGCGAGCGGACCCAGGGATTTTGCATTAACGCCCCGCTTAATTCATTGTAAATATGCTCGGTGTGTATTCGTTTCTCTATATTTCTATGTACATACCATCAGTATATTGCCCGGCGACTAAACATCGTTTGTACCGCTGGTAACAGTCTCGCCCTCCCCTCACCACCCCACCCCTTAACCCCAAACCGTGTCCCGCTCCAATTCCCGAATATTCGACGCTGGACGAGCGCGACCCTCTGTGCGGGTCTCCTCGTGTACGCCATGTTATATTCGCAATTTACATACTGCATCGTTCGATTCACGTTTACCGATGCTATAAACACTTCTGCGATAATAGGGACGCGGTATTAACAAGCGCGGTTATCACCGGCCATTAATCATCGCCGCTGCCTGGAGACGATATTTTCGAGTGTTCGACCGTGTTACAATGTGTTTTCGAGCTATCGGGCCGACATAGGCCGAGTGACACAGGGTCTATCGAATCTCGAATCTCCGGGACCTGTCTTCATCCCGTTCGAACATTTGCTGGGGAAACGGCCGCGATCCACGAGCGGACCGACGTATCCCATTCCAACAACGTTCCAAGTTGTCGGGTGTTTTTGCTTTGGGGAATTCGGTCTGGCGAATTGATAATTCTGGGATTAACTTATGGCACGGTTAGAGTATTGTGCGTACGATTTAATCGTTGTATTGCGTTTGCGTGTACACGATCCGATAACGGGTTTAGATTGTTATTACTTTGTCGTTCTGATGTTTTATTTTTTTTTATAAATAATGGTGAAACAACGTTTCAGTTGAAGTTTGTGAAGACTTTGAAATATTCAGTGAAAAATGTTATAATAATGTGAAACCATCGTGGCGTCATATATTATATTAAATGTTTACTCGATATTAGTCCTTCAATTTTTTCAATTATTCATCTTGACGGAAAAAATTCGACACGATATTCGATCCTGCTCTTCAATTGCTATTTAATGCGAACGTTTTCAGGGCAAAATTGTTTGGCCTGCGATTTATCGCGATCGATAATTCTTCTTGTTACTCTTCTACCTTGGGCTATATGTTTTCAGAGATTTTCTGGATTCGTGTTAAGTAAATATTTGGCCACCATTTCGAAAGCCTCGTCTCGTCGAGAATTGACATTGATGCTTAAAAATATGCGCGGAGGATACCATAAATTTATTAAGATCACGCTCTGTTTGGTTTAGAAATATTGAGCGACGCGTTTCAGCGCAGCTCGCGAATCATAATGTTTGACTGAATAATATTATTCGATGCGCTTGCTCGTTGCCCGCAAATCATGCCTTCCCACGGTCTGCGGGCATTGTTTTTCCCTTCTCTCCGGCGGGTGTTGTTTTTATTAAAAATTCCCATCTGATATCCACCGCGAGCGCGAACTTCGTAGACGCGATCGCGAACCGTTCAATTTAATAATCAGCATAATCTGTAATCTTTGCCCGAACTACGATTAAACCGTTGTGCCGTTAATTTGCTTCGGCATTTAATTCACGAAGCGAAATAATAACAATTCATGATGACGAAACGTTATTTCGATCGAAGCTCCGCGGATCATGAAATCTGTACGAAAAGAAATACGACTATCCGCTTTTCAAACGTGAACGCTTTGATGCCATCTTACTTCAATCGAAAATCGAAGATCGTCAGCGACGTTCTAAAATACACCGTAAAGGAGATTATGACTCCTCTCGGTTACCACGCGGCATTTTAACCGAACACGATTGTTTCCGGCCACCGGTACAAAGCAATACGAAACGATTGGCTGCGTCTGTCTGTATTTTCCTGGGATCACTCGAATTTTACGGCCCGCGTTTCACTCGCCCGCACCCGCTGCCCCGGCGCGCGCTATGTTTACACGCGAATTTATAGTAATGCATTCTCGATAAGCCGTATCGCTTTAACGGAGCGCGAAGCTTCATTGAATACCGCGTTCCCATCCAACGGGGGAAAAATCGATGCGTTTATTGCCGACCTTGTTCCAATTTTTATGCCCCTTAATGACGAAAGGACGGAGAACAACCGTGTAACTTCATTGGCCGAGCGATGCATCAATAACGATGGCTTTCGCGAGCCTCGCAACGAGGCGCGTATAAAGTGCGGGTTTAAAATAAAACATTTCCAAGCCGCGCGATTTCAGCGTAGTCACAGAGTTGCAAATAATTATTAGACGCGACGAGCGAACAACAGTCTACGCGAGGGAAATGTGAAAAAGTGTTCTTAGGACAATTCTTATCGGACAGAAGATCGATGAGAAGATCGTCGCACCGCGATTGCGATCATCGCGTACACCCAAACCGCGATCGCTCATCCAAAACAGCTGATCAAACCCAATCCAACGTCTATTACCTCCATCTTTAACCCCTTCGTCCCATTCCGCCCATCGAACGCGACCACCCAAGAGACAGAAGAAATGTTCTCCCCGCGGGGAAGCTCGGTCTCGTCCTCGACGACCCATCGAAATCGAAAGGCACGTCAAGTTAACCAAGAACGCCGCGCGTCGTCGAGCAATGGCCACCACGGCTGGCTAAAAATGCCCATGGGCTCGCTATGTTTTTCAGGATAACGCCGGGGCGTTGCGTAGCGGTGACCAACAGGCGCCGGCGAACGCTTGTGCACGTAACGTCGGCGACAATTCTTCCGCGGACGATAAAGCAACGGTGGCCCTCTGGTGCACAATACACGCACGCCCAGCCACCCCGGATCGCACCCTGGCCGCGTCGCGCCCGCGTTTCCAACCGGTAATCAGCTTCGGCGCGGTGTACGTCGAATTATACACGCGCCGTGTAATTTTTACTGTTTTTCACGGGCCTCGCAGCGGCGCGACGATAACGTCGAAATCCCTTTCACGGGGGGTTGCGCGTGCATCGAATGTCAACGAGCGCACTCCGGCCGCCGTTGCGCCCCGGACCGACGCTGCCGGACGGACCGTTGTATCGCACTTTTATCCGCGCCGGTTAAGCGGCGTTTATTGCGCGATCAACGCAACAACCCGTTCGGGCTGCCCGTATTTAACACCCCCCGCCCCTGGCTCTCCGCTTCGTCCAGCTCGCGGTGACACCGAGCCGAAACGGGGAACGCAAACGGCGGCGCTAGTGATATTCGGCGTGCGGACTGATGGCGCGGCGTCGAGCGTGCTAGAGGCTCTTCGGGATGTCGGCGATTCATTTTGGGAGGTTGACGACGCTGCTGGCAGGATTTTGTTTGACGGGGAAATGTTGCGTTGTTGGCGTGCGACGTGGGTTGGATATTGGCAGGGGGTGTTTATGGTAATGATGTGGTAAGAGGGAGGGACGTTGATATGGAAAGTGGGCAGTACTGCCAAGCTTTGTTTTTAAGCGCGACGAATTTTGTAATTCGAAGTTGCGTTATTAGATTCGGTATTGCGGGGTACGCACAGGGTGCACCGAGTGTGTCACTGTAGCGTTAGGTGCGTAGGCGTGTTGGCTGTGTCGTGGCTGTAAATAGTAACGTACTGATTAGTATAGAAAATCCATTGGCGCGATTCAAGTAGGATATGCGTGATTCGAACAAGCGTTATTGAATTAAACATTTTATATCGAAATTGCTTTGAACAAGCCTTAATAATCGCGAAAAGCACTGAAAGAAATCGCGAACGACATATTCTCAGATCAAAAGAAACCCTCAAATAATATATTCAATTCGTCGATCAGTCGTTAACACTATTACGTCTATGTCTCTAGACACCTTCGGTGGAAATAGGTATACACAAAACCGTGGTAGAAATGGTGTTGAAACGGACGGGTCAACATTGTACATCGAAATTGCTTTCGTTTCTGTTCCTCCCCGCTCTATCAATAATCGTGGGTTAAGTATTACAGCTAATCTCGAATTGCCTCGAAAACTGCAGCCATCCTCGTGATTCGCAATTTTCGAAGAAAGAGCAGCCTCGCGTATCTACCAAATAACGTCGTCGTTCCACGCGGAACTACCCAGTGCCCTGGGGTACGCGGCGGTGTGCCGTGGCACGAAATGCACCGCACCCGCGGGTGCGTCTACGACGGTGCGGATATTATTATCTGGGGTACTTAAGCTTTACGTATTTTTGCATAACTGGAAATTAGAAATAATTATTGTTGCACCTTCGGGAGTGGCGCGATACGGCCGGACCGTGCGAACTCGAGCCTTCTCGGCTGTGTTCCGCCAGCAGCAGCAACGTCTTCGCGAGGATTTATTTGGAAAATAGAGGAACGCGTTTCCAGAATTGCCGAGTTTTTACCGCGACCATTTTCCCCCGTCCTCGTAACACTTTATTTTTCATCCCCCTTTATTTATCGTTCGTTGTTCGTTCGACGAGTAACGCGGAGGAACGCGTGCATCGTTTTATGCCGTGGAGCAGGTTTGAGTTAACTGCGCCGCGCTTTAATTAATTGCAGTGTAATTCTGTTTAAGTGGTATTTGATCGTTGTAATTATACGCAGATCGAAGCTGGAATTAATCGTTCGTTTGGTCGCGCATTAAACGATAAATAGATCCGTTCGATATTTCGACGGAATCAATTAGATTCAGTTCGTCGCGAGACGTGCGGTATAAAATCTAACGAAATCTTTCAACGGCCGATTAGTGCGAAGTTTTCAAATCGAACGAAACGAGATCGAGGAAGACCGTTCGAACGTTGTCTACCATTCTACAAATTTAATGCGCACGCCACATTGCTTCCCTCCGCTGTACCGTCGACCGTACCGCCAAACTGTACACACCGCTCAATCTCCAAACATCCGTTCAAACCAACCCGACCCAATCGAATACACTTCCACTTCGGCGCCCCAATAAAAAGCCAAACAAAACGATCCGAAGAAACATCACGTACAACGTACACAAACCAACCCCCGGCGTCCCTTCGTCTACTTCTCCCGTTTCCCTCCGCGAGCATAAATATCAGATCCAACAAACCGCGGTTATTAGCTTCCACGAGTGGTGCACTACATTATTTCAAGCGGCGTTCACCGATCTCACGGCCCCCCCTGAGTCGGCGTTTCAAAGGGCCGCCTTAATCGTTTCGAGTTCTGAGCCTCTCTGCTCGCGAGCCACGTCGCGTAAGGACGAATTCGATCCACGGCGCGGCTCGGGGGAGATGTTTGCTCGCGGAGGGCCGACGAATGTTTGCTTTCTTCTGGCCCCCCCCCCCACCGACGGAAGTTCCCTCCTGATGTCTGGCCGCCGCGCCGCTGGCAACAGGGTGGACGAAGATTCGATTAATACGATCTGACCACCGGCGTTCAATTCCGAATTTGTTCGGGCCGTAGTCGAGAGTTATGTATCATAGATTTGAACTGTTGCCGAGATATGAAATATTTCGGGCAAACTTCAACGCGTTCGTTCTACGTCCATTTTTGTTTCGCCGTGGGAATGGGGAAAGCTATCATTTCGCGACGCGTTAATGAGCTTTTTTTTAAATTTGTTTTCTGTATAGAAAGTTTGCGAAAAGAAACGAAGGAAACGGCACGGTAGAATCGTAAATCATTTTTATAGAATTCTTTGGGGAAAGACAATAGTTTTAATGAAAAAAGTGAAAAATGTTTATATATAAATTATGGAAATTCGTGATTAAACGTGAAATATCATCGCGTAATTCTGGACGTCAAAATTAACTGCGAAATAAGTTCGATTAAAAATTAGTGATAGGGGAAGAGCTGCAGTTCTCTGTTAGCCTTTTGTGAGCGTATATCGAACCCCGTTTCCACCAAGAAATATATGAATATTTTAATCAGTTTCCCTCGATGCTAATTATTACGTTGCTAATTAATACCTGCAAGGGAAATGTGTTCGCCTTGTGCAACACCGTTTTCACCATTAACAGACCTATACCGTGATTCAAAGATGTCGATACCCGTTTCAACGTAAACTTGCTCCATTTTCTCAGATTAAAGCACCTCGCGAGGGGTCGGGAATTTTCTAAGAGTCACCGCGGAACAGGTGTAGCTAATTGCAAACTTGTACGCGTATCGTTCCTGCCGGATAATGAACGGAAAAGCTATTAAAATAATTCCCCTGTCCTTTAATCGATAATAGTCCGCCTTTAACGCTGCGGACTTTGTTTCTTGTTGCTTGAGAGGACAACGCCTTTGCGTAATTACCAGTTGAAAATTAAATGAAAGCGTTGAATAATTTATGCCCTGTAAACTTGCCGAACGGTATTGCGAAGTTTAACACGACTGTTAAAGGGGTCGGTCGATTTTCTGGAAGTAAGTGAGAAAATTGCAGTCGTTTCGAATCGTGTAGCGCGATAATGATTGCTGTACGATGGACAGTTCGGAAGTTTCATTTAATATGTCGGGAACAGATATTGATGTATTTGAGAGTACATTTCTCTTACTTTAACAGGTATCGAAATTCACTTTCGTTGGAATATAGACATCAATCACTCGGCAGACCGTGAAAGCGTTCAATTTTTTTTACGTTTCCTGCCGTTCCTATTTGCAGAGGATCGTCAGGCGAATTTCGATACTGCAATATATTGTAATATTCGTAACAACGAGCTGTTAACACGGCGATGGCACATTAATGAAATTGATTACCGAAAAGATTCAGATACTTCGACTTTTCGTAATACGTGTGCGAAATTAAATTGCTTCATTTTCTAAGCCCAACAGGTCGCAAAAAAAAAAAATAAAAAAAATAGGTACGCTCCCATCTAACGCATTAGGAAACACCGTACCTCGATTCGCAAGCAATATTCACGGATCCACGAAATTCAATAGATTTTCAAATGGCCCGTTCACGGTATTCCCCCGGAAAAGAGCTCACGTTCGACAGAATTGTATTTTTTGCCCGGTTTTCGCCGATCGATACGCCAAACGTTCTCCCATCACTCTCGACGAAACGTTTAAACACGACAAATCACGGTCGGTCAACGTGCAGTCACTTTGATGTCAACTGAGCGAGAGAGGAATATGACCGATAACAAAGTTCATCATTTGGAACACACAAATAAACTTCAGTGAACAAGTATAACAGACGGATCGGTACATCCTCCCTGCCTGTTCTTTCAATTGAACTGCACGACGCGCAATACGTAATCGTCTTCCTTGTGAAATAGTTTTAGTTGGACGCACGGTACACGTGGAGTTCAGTGAATGACAAGGTGTGATTAAAAGTGCCACCAACGTTGTCAGTGCTAACGAGGAGAAGAACTAATAAATTGCTCACCCAATGTTCACGCCTTGAAAATACAAACCGAATCGATCTCGAATCTGAGATAAATTATAGAAAATTTTCAGCCTGGATATATCGTCGATCTCTAATATTTGGATTAAATTAAACCACTTTTAAGTATTTCGTTATTCGCTGTCTTATCATTTAATGTGTTCCCACAGAATCGTGCAAAAATATAAACAATACACACGAAACATCAGCCGAAGATTGCACCGAAACTTCCGAAATAACTCCAAAATAACGCGCAGCTAATAAAATGCCCAAGTACAGGAACATTCAGAACAAAGTTACTCGAGAACCCCGAAAAATTGATCAAGACTGCTCCAACTCTCGATTCGGCATTCTTTTATTCATCACAAATTCCGTCGCTGCTTCGTTCCAATTGATATCCCCGGGACAAGCGATCGGATAAGACCCAGCGCATTTCACGAATACCCGTCTCCCGCTGCAGGCCTAACAGACCGCTCCGACTCGCGTGATGCTTGCCTTCCTATAAATCTTCCATGCTGCCCAAGCGTCTGCCTCCCCTCTGTCATTCCCACCCCCCGCGTTCTTCTTTCTCTGTGCCCGTGCATCCGGGACCGACTGTCGCTTTTTCACCCTCTGTCCACGCGTTTCCCTCGAACGACCCTCCTGGAAGCGACGCGTTTCCCCGTCGCGGCCGCCGGCATAACTCAAACTGTCCTCGCGGCGGCGAGCGACCGGTGGATTTAGCGCGAGATCTTATCGCGAGGACAACAATAGCGCCGGCGGCTTTCTCGTACCGCGCTGAAACACTTATCGTCTGGAAATTTATAAGACGTTCGCGGCGGTGTCCGCGTCACCCGGTGCCAGCCGTTAGGATGGTTCGATGTCGTCGCGGGGGCATAAAGCATTCGACGAGCGCCCAGACGTCGTGGCGAGCGGCATGAAGAGGGGAAGGAAACGTTGCCGTGATCCGTCGCGATTGGATCGACGGCGAATTAGGCCCGTTTCGAACGGATACGCTTCGCGTCGACGCGTTTCGTCGTTCAATTTAGGGAAATATGGTGTGTTGACTCGCGACCATTCGTAATGGTCTTGCTGAGCACCAATTTTTCCATAGCCAAGTATCGCGACCCATGCAGGTGTGGCGCGACCAGGCTGTTTTCTAACGGTGCATAGAAACAGTCAGCGTAAAATAGGAAAAACCCGGACCTCGGTACAGTGAGAAAAGAACTCACCCCCAGTCCCACTAATTTCCCTTAACGTCCCCACCAGCTCTCAAGTCATTTCCAAAACCAATCACAATCGACCATTAATACCCTTTCCTCCCACGTCCACTAATTCATCCAGCAATAGCTTGCGAATAACAAAAAACCGAGGTTACATTTTTAGCAACACTTGAAGAACGCAGAGAGAACAAAAATAAGAACGCGAGGAGAAGTAACTTAAGAACTCAATTATAACACTACAAATCTAAACTTTGCACATTAATACAAGAAACTCGTGGACTTCGAACAGCATAGTTATAATCAGTTTAATATTCAAAATAAACGTATATATTTCAAGGTGTATATAGTAACTTGCAACTACTTGGCATACCTGAAATTCTTCGCACCTCTAACATATAAAAAATAATACTAAGCGTGGTCGTAACGAGTCTGGACACACTCGATCTCGAACTGCTACGCAACATGGTGGATTGACGGGTGCTGCGACGCGTGCTCGTCATTGTTTAACCTTTACGCTACTGTACGCCGCTAAAGTGCATCACTTGTGATCGGGGCAATTTGTTTCATTATAACTTGTACCACTGTGTGTCGGGGATGCTCTGCTTTTATAAATACTTCTTCGTAAAGACAAGTAGCGATGCGTTTCTCTATCTCGTCCTTAACCTACGGAGATATTCCTGAAGGGGAAGCTACCCCTGCGCGTGTTAGCGTGAAACGAATCCCTTCGCCAGCGTGTACCACGGTGGATTACCGCAGCGATGAATTGGTTTAAACGTAAGCTTTTTGACGTTACGTAGGTCTCGCGTGAACCGAGTTTTAAACCCGTTTCAGACGAAACACTTTTTGCGGTGCAGTCTGGATTAACAGTGCTGCTTGTGGGGCGTTTCGGATGTGTGCTCGCCGCCGAGAAGGGATGCTACAGTGTATCCAGGTAGATTACCGTGCATTGGTTTAAGTGTAGGCTTTCTCGCGGTGACATATCGGGGGCGACACAAAGCGACGGCACAGCGTCTCGTCTGAAACAGGTCTTAACCTCTAGGGTAGCGCTATCTAGCGGTGAAGTTCCTCGTTCGTCTGCTACCCCCTTCGTTCGTTTCTTGCGCGCAGCGTGCTTGCATTAGCGGCGCTAATAGATATTGTGTCGCGTGTGCAATTATGAAATTCCTTAACGGATGCGCGGCATAGTTTGCTGCGTGTCGCTATATCTCGACGTTCCCTGATTTCCTCGATGACCCAGTGGATTGATATTGATGTTAACGTTGAACGAAAATTTTATTACACTTCGTTGATTCCTATGAGGAATCGAGCGAGATTCGAGGTGATCTTTCGCGAATCGAAGTTATGAGAATGAAGACGACACTGTGTATTCGATACACGCTTATCCGATTGCACCGTAGTACATCCGTGTGTTAATTAGGTCTCGTTTTGTAGGATATCTAGCGATGGTTATGCATTAGTAGCGCGGCGTAGCTGTTTAAATTCCTGTTTTGATTTATCGGTTCGCTAAATCGTTGATAGTGATTCGGCTCGATTATTCGGGCAAAGCAGCTTCCGCTCGTCTCCAGTACGAGAATTTCTGATTGCATGTCCGAATAAACGGGAGTCAGCGAATCATACGGCCGTATAATTGAGAATCCGAGTAATCAGCGTTTGGACGGCCGTTATAATAACTATTAGAATCACCGTAACTCGGACCGATAAATGTTGATATCGATGTGTCAACGTTTCGTGATGACCGGTACAACAATTTCAAATGGTACAACGGGCGCGTACTTACGATTCGTATGAACATTATCGAACAACAGATTTGCCAAACGACGCGCAGGCAGGATAGTGGCAAAAAATTCTACGAAATTCTTCGATCTGACTGAATTGCCAGATCTCGCATTCTATATTTTCGATAGTGCACGCTATTTCACTCTACGTTCAAAAACTAGAGATATATTTTACTCAGTTCGACGCATAATTCGCCGACTGCAAATGTTATAATCAACAGTTGAAGATTAAGCAGAAAAAATCCGCGAAACAGGCTACGCGCACGGTAATTCGCCGCGATAATACACGAAACAAACGACTGAAATCCACGACGGCGACGGGCGGTTGTGCGAATTCGTGGGCCGCGCATAACGGAAACGTTTCCGAGGTAAGATTAAATTTAATTAGAGTAGAATGTGCAGAGTGCATTTCAGTGACGAAAGCGGAGCAAAAGGACCTAACACAAAAGAAAAACCAAAAAAGGGGGAAACGGAAAGAAAACAAAAAAAAGTATCAAATGGAACACAGTACCGGTTGGAAGTGGGGGAAGGGCGTGGGGCGGGAGGGATAGAAAAGTGCGAGATACGAAGAGGAAAAAACGAAACGAACAGCAAAGAATTTCATTACATTTTCCGGCACGTGAAAATTAAAATTTTTTAATTGGCTTTATCATCCCTAATTCCGGTGGCCCGGCTGCGAAGATGCTCTAATTAGATAATTATAATTAACGAAACTTTTCACTCGCCTACGTAGAGCGCCACAGGAAGGAAATACGTATCGAGATAAATGATTTAAATTGATTTGTCGTAGCCGAAGATTCGTAAAGTATGAATTCCCCTCTCGTTTCTATCGTTTCTCTAAGAAATATCGTTTCACAAAGGTCTGATATAATTTCAACGACATATTTCTACAATTAATGCAATAAGATTGGAATGGTACTGTAGAGATATATCTAGATTCTCCTTGGGAGATATATTTGGACCAGCTACGATTTTTATTTTACGGCGACAATGTATTACGAACCGAGGAGTACCAATTTAAGCAATAAGTTTGTTTACAATATTCAGTCTGAAGATTTCCGTAGGACTTCTATAGGATGTCGATACGTTTTTCCAATAGTGTTCGCAACTTACGAGATAATCTCCAGTCAGCGGATCAGAAGCAGAGGGGAGAGACGGGTGGTGAATACTGTTATGATAATTCGAAATCAAAATCCAGCCAACGAAGCAGACGCTCAGGTAGTCACCATCTTGAGCGGGCAAAAGCGAGATTCAATTTGCGCCGGTCACCGTCGTTTTTTGCACGTTAATACTGAGTTGCGGGTGCCCCGATGCTGCTACGCTAAACGAGTCGACGAATTACGACCGGGGATCCACGGAATAATGCCCGTGGCGCACGATTAAAGATATTGCCAATTAACGCGCCGCCGCGTCGACAGACGCTTGATATAATTTGTTTCGATGATTCGGTTTCGCGATAATCTACCAGACGCGGAGAGGTTTCTTTTTCCTGACGCGGCTGAACTGATAAGTGTTATTAAATTCATGGAGATTCCAAGGAAAAGTTCGCGCTGCTGCTATCGAGAACCATTTATTTTGTTAACTCTTACGCGTTGTCGACAGGAAAATATATTTCCAACGATAAGTGATAAAAGGGTTACAGATTTATTGATGGTTGCGCTTCGGAAGGAATTCTTTGGATTTGAAGAGAATTGAAAATGTTTGCTCGAGGTTCGTCCCGTGATAATAATTTATGAATTAAAATGATAAAAATTCCCTTGTAATATGAGGCAGTGCAGTATAACGTGACAAATATAGCGCGGCTGAAAGCAGTGTTAACGATGGAACACGAAATACTGTTTGAAAACGTGAAAAGCTGGAAATGGTGAAAAAATTTATATTCTTCCATCCAGTTCGTTAAAAAATTCGCATATGTTATTCCCGTTAATTATACGTCGCATTACTCTCCATGATCATTAAATGTTTTTTTAAGGTAAACACCTTATAGGAGCCGCTGCATTGCAGCGGAAACAATATTTATCTAATTGAAACGAAATATCGATATTCTGGGAATGTACAAAAATATGATTTTAGAAGCAACACTTTCGCAATCGAAACATTACTTTTATCTTTTCAATATATCACAATCAATGTTTATAATTAAACCTCGAAACCTCGAAAAATAAATTAGAAAATATGGTAGATTATAAAATGTTCACAAAGAATGAATTATCTCTGCTGCGAGTTAAACTCCATTAGAATTGTACTTATTAATATTATTGTTTAGAGCTCCTACAAATTCTGATAATTTTTATCAGCGTTTTCGTTAGTTTCGTTGCGCCTAATGGAGGATGGAAACGCGGGACAACGACACGGGCGAGGCAAGAAATTGTTTGTCATGCAATTAATTTGAGATTAGGACAAGGGAGAGCGAAGAAAGGCGAGAACACTTGGGTGGGGTAGATATTCGTAAATACCAAGTGCGGTACGGACAAAAAGCATAGGACCAAAATCGAAGGAGAATGGACTCGCTAAGCTCGCTTTCTGAACTAAAAGATTGAACTTTCTAACAACTAAGCAGAACTATCATAATAATCATAACAAATGTTTGGCAGCAGAAAAAAGCATCGCTAATGGAAATTTTCCAAAAACACCGTAGAGAGTAACGACGATTAATTAATATATTATACAATCCGATCCTCCGTGAATCTAAGGAAAATGTTTTTTGTTCGCAATAAAACGGAAAGACAAGAAGAAGATAGAATAAGAAATAAACGAAGGACTGCGATAAACAAAAATATATAACACAATTTATATTCTGACGAAAATGAAAGCGCAGCATAAGAATTACGAGAAGTCGATAATTAGCCGCTATTATATCTTATCGCAAATAAATTGTCCTGCCATTCTCGAGGCTATAATTATCGCCCAGAGTAGATACGCAATAACATGCGCAGAGTATTAGACCATTCTGGAAAACTCTGTTCAGATAAATATCTATTTTCCATCGAGATAGGTAATCTGATTTCGCGGAAAAAATAAATTCGAAGCTTACCTTGTCTAAAACCAACCCGTGTATACTTGTGAACACCTTCTGTAATGGTATTGCTATTCGGAGATGGTTTTCGATATTGGTTTGCTTCCTGCATCGAATATCACCGATAGCAACGGGACAAAGCCCAAACGATTTTATTTCTTCATATTCGCCCACGATTTTCCAAACGCCCCGCAATTCCAACGAGATACAAGCCCCGTTAATTTGCATAAATCTCAATGGAATATAATTTTTCGCGCTGTCCGCTTATAAGCTTCATTATTCGTGCAACGAAAATAATCTAATAATACCTGCGGGAAAATTATTTGCCTCGAAACGTGGTATATATATTCGCGAGTCGGAGGGAACGTCTACCCGACCGATTCCATTGGCCCGCGATGAAATTTGCTGTTTCCCGAATTGTTGTTTACGACGTTTAAAGACGCGAACTCGTAAAATAAACCGCTCGATTAATTATAACGGAAGTTTCCCGATCTGTGTTCAACGGGAAACTTATTAATGAGTTGGTAAGTTGAAAATGTTCACCTCAGTTTCGACACTCCATAAATATTCAACTCGTAAATGATTCAGTTCTCCTCCCTTCTCCAGTCCCCTTTCGAGCCGGTTTCATCGTTGTTTCTATAACCGGGGAGGAAGTTACTTTTCAATATAACCGTGTTTGCGAATCTAGAGAAGGGAATTTAATAAAATCGTTTATGCGAATGAAGTTTCCCGGAGTCGTGCAACTTTCCTAAGAACAACGTTGAGTCAGCCGTAGAGGCGCGTCCGACTCGTTTCACGCGCTGCGCTGTAAATACACGCCGGGAAAATGATAAATATCGGCGTCACGGTGAATCGAAAGTGCAAGCTGGCGAACGCGTGAGACCGTTATCGTTTTAATCAGATTCTGCGGAAGTTTGGAATTCTTGGGGCGACGATATGGTGATTTCATTTGTCACTGGTATCGGTAGCTTTTATTTATTCCTTATTCGGGAGTAATATTCGTGTGTATACGCGGATTGGAGTGATTCGATTGATTCGAAGACATTTCTGGTAAAGGATCGGCGATCCTGCGAAAATTAGTATACGTCGCCTTAATATAACAATACTGTATTATAACAGAATGCAGCTACATGTAGAACTGTGCACCGATGAAAGATAAGCTGCGCTTTCGTGCTTACGTTTAATGACTTACGTCCGTTGCCTTGCAAACGAAATACTAAAACCGATAAATAAACATGTACAGCGTAGACCCCCTTACCATTAAACAGAAATAAACCTACACTTGCCACCAATTTGAAACCAAATTGACTTGCTGTACAAGTTTCGATTATTCAGCCGTACGACGATACATGTTTCTCGAAACGCAAAATTTCAACCGTTCGATATACTCTCGGATACGTGATCCACCCCGTATAGAACCCGTCGCCGAGTAAACGTCAGTCGAATTTTCATGGAACATCTAAGAGCGATATTTCATCCGTCGATACGTCGGTCCGGAGACGTATCAAGCCTGATGCGTTTTCCTTGGCAACGCGACGGTATTCGAGGGACCCCTCCTCGTCGCATCGCGAAGGGATGGGTCAGATAATCTGTATCGAACGGTCGCCGGGCGTTCGCCCGGGCCCCCCCTTGGGCGTAGCCGAATTAATATTCGTTGGCTTATTTCATTTCGCGCCGATCAAGGTGTTGCGTTCTTGAAATTCCCGGCAAATTGTCCCCTCGCACGCAGACCTTTTCGCCTATCCGGCCCCCGTTTCGACCGATTCGACGCTACAACCGCTGCCCCGTCGCATTATTTCCGCCGGCAGGGTGGGCATCCACATTCTGCCACGGACCATCGTATTGGCGACCACGGGGGGGGGGGGGGGGCTATTGGCTGGATGGGATAATTAAGTAGAAACATCCAGAGCATTGGCGGTACGGAAATATCATCGCGAAACGAAATGTGGCACGATAGTGGCGAACTCTTCGCGACCCCTCGTGGAAGTATTCGTAAGGGCGTCCAGGAGTCCGGCAGAATCTGGTGGAACGGGGACGTGGATTTTTTATTTTATAGTTTGCGTTGTTTGGATTGCGTGGAAATATGTGGATATGGATTTACAATGGGTTACTTAGAGGGATGTGCGTAAATCGAGGAATGGGGACGTAGTGTCCTAGAGTAGAATAATTATAATCAATAAATCTAAGCAGGAGAATAATAATAATAATAATAATAGTAATAATGCAAGCATTACTTGGAAGGAAAATTGTTAGGAAATAGAGAGACTGTAATTACAACACATAAAACGATTCGATTCGGTACTTGCGATTACAGAAACCTAAACTCAGAATATTTGGGAACGAGATCAAATTGAATTATTCCAATTATTTAAATTTAACATGATCGCACGCTATTTGGAATGCCACTGTTTACCACCGGTATACGGCACAGCGAAGAACAAAGAACAAGAAAAGCTGGATAAGTAAAGAAATCCAAGAAACGACCAATTTGTTCTCTGCAAATCATTCGCAACTAAAGATGGCGTCGAATAGATTTCTTATGCACCCCTTTCACCGTTACAAAGACGACGGATAAGGTCTTAGAGAAAGCTCCGACGAAATCGTGTTCTTATAGACGTTCATATTCTCCATAGTGAGATGAGATCTGAACTACGTGTAGCCCCTTTAAAAATATCCATAATGCATGCACTGGTATATAATCTTCGTGTTGCGTATGGGGGCTAACAAAAGTCTCGTGACTTGCTTGCTACACCGATACCGGCTCAGACCTTATAATCCTTAACTTCTCCCTACATCGTCTCTCCTCTCACTCTCCTTCTTCCCCCCTCTGTGTTTCCTTTAAACTTAAAAAAACAACAGTGCATTGTTAGTATCCCGTTCTATTTGTAACGCGAAACCATCCTCTCGACTTACAGCTATTAAGCTTAATGGGGAATTTCGAAATTCGCGTTGTCCAAACGTGCGGTAAATTTCGTGAATGTAACGAGATGTCTGCTATATTTGATCGAATCTTCATTTGTTTGGTAAACGCAATGAAATTTCAGTAACACGTGTTACGCGTGTCTCGAACTCATATTTCATAATCAATTCGTAATAATTCCCCCATTGTTTAATACAGTTAGAGCTATCGCTAGTGTTGCTCGAGGTAACGCGAAATACTAATATATTCTGCGCAATTGTCGCGGGCACCGTTGTGCACACCGAATTGTGCGAATACTTTCCCAGAAGCTCCGCGAACCGCAAAAAGAAACCGTCTCGAGTTACATTCTGAAGCCACACGATTCGCGATTAAACTTTCACGGCGGTGAAATCGTACCGGGACGATTTCAAGAATGCATAGACTAATTAAAAAGCCGACCCCTTACAGAGGGGTAACCTTAGGAACGGGAAGGGAATGACAGAATAGGGATGGCGAAGTAATATAAAACAACTCGTTTTATTCGGACTTGAACTTGGTAAGTAATTGGCTTAGCTTGAAACCACAATTAATGCAGTAAGAAAGAAACATATTCGACAGTCGAGCATTAATACCATGAAAATAATCAATTTTACCAAACAGGAAATAAGCCGTACTTGACTCAGGATATAATTTGCCAACAATGTCTAACCTGCCCTTAAGTCAAGCATTTCGAATAACCCATCCCACGTAATACCCACCTCGTTTCACATTTCCGTTTCACTTCGCTTCTCGACTATTAACCCAAATAAATACATCTTTCGAGAAGAATAAACATTATCATATAATATAAATCGCGTCAATACATCAAATACACCGAAACAATAATAATATCTAAGAAAATGATCAACACACGCGAAGGAAAATCCAAGAGTCCATCAAAGATCACAAGA
This sequence comes from Nomada fucata, assembly GCA_948146005.1. NCBI lineage: Eukaryota > Metazoa > Arthropoda > Insecta > Hymenoptera > Apidae > Nomada > Nomada fucata. Next base: position 4,828,244 of record OX411275.1, on the reverse strand, counting down.
AGCTACACTCTATGACGCTTCTACCAATCATCTTCCCCGTAGCCTCCGGTAAACGCTGCGCGCATCCGAATTTAATAGCGAGTCGCGCGAAGGAGGGTCGGCCCTATGCATAGCGGATTATTTCGGCGGCTCCTTTGAAACGCCCGCTATCGGGACAGAAGCAGGACCTCGAAAGGGAGAAGAATTCCTCTCCTCTCTCTCTCCCTGTCTCTCTTCCTCCGTCGAGGGAAGCCCGTGGCGCTCCCGTCGTTGCTAGTTTTCCCATCTAATGAATATTTACGCAGCGGCGCGTAAGAAATTCGCTCGAGAAACTTCGCGCAACGCGAGCGTCAAATCTTTCGGTGATTACTTGTTGAACTTTCGAATAACCGATCAGTTGTCGAATTTCGGATAGTCGCGATTTAAAATAGAGATTCCCCTTTGCTACCGGGTTGTTCACCTCGGTGTTCGCTAGACACTGCCAGTTATGTCGGCAGCGTTTCGCCAGAAGTGTTCGCGCGTGGAATATTGCTCAGCCGTTTCCCAACGAAGAGCAAAGCGAAGTCTGTCATTGCGAGAATGTATCGCGCAACAGTGCCGTCGTTAAGTCTGAACGGAAGCACATAATATTCGAGCCGGATAAATCGCAAACGCCAACCTCTCGCGAAATCCAGGAGACGCGCGGGTATCATCTTGCGGCAAGTAATCGATGCAACGAACGTTTTCAACTGTAATCTAAAGCAACACGAATATTAACCAAATACGATGAGTGAAACGAACCAAAACCCGGGCGCAGCAATAAAAATACGAAAATATGCCCGAATAGCCAAAAACGTTGAACACCGCTGGTAATTAATTAGAAAATCGAACAAGAACGCGAGAAACGATTTCAGGCGCCCGACGAACATACCGTGCTCGTAACCACCGTCGCCCATATTTCCCACGTAATCCACGCCGACGAATACGCTTGCCCGCCTCCAACGTAAAGGTGACCGAAAACTGCAAATCCGCCAGCACCCGTGACAACCTGCACACTTGGTAATTGTAGCCGCGGCGACGAAGCTCGTGCTGGCGCATTTAAATTTGCAAATTAATCCGGAAGCCGAGCGTCTCCGCAAACACGAGACATTCGACATCGGGTTACCGGATGTTTGCGCTTCGCGGCGGCGGAAAGACGCTGAAACGCGGCGCGGATACGCGAGGCCCCCGTCTGCGTCTATTCGCCTCTGTGTCTCTACGCCGCTCCGCGATTACCAATTTAAGGACCGGTTCATCCCGTATGGATTCGTTCTCCTGCCGCGCTATCGACGCGCAAATTCTCGTGAAACTCGGGCCCGTTACACACCGCAACGACGGGGATAATTTCAGCCCGTGAAACGTTCCACGCCACACTTCTGCGGTCGTTTTACCCGTTTGTGAACCGCGTCGTCGCGCGGGTTACGATCCGGGATGTAACAGACGGAAATACGAAATGGCCGACGGGAATACGGGGTCTAGGCTCGAAAAGTTGTTATGGTTACGCTGGTCGTGGTGCGGGAGACGTTTTTCCACGCCGCTCCGGCTGACTGAAGGTCGACTTTAAGGGCTGTTTTAATGGCGGTCCTGTTACGAGTACTGTTAAAAAGCATTCACTTTGCTTAGAGATATATTTATTATTATAGTGCAAAGAATAACGTACGATAATATGCAAGGCGCTGCAACGACGAGCGACGAAAACGGACTGACGAAATATAAGAAAGAACGGAGGAACAAAAGCGCGTAACGCGAAGTTCACTGAACGAGGAAACTGTCGCCCAGTGACTGCAGCGTCAATTTGCTGAAAATGCAAATGTATTACTACACACATTCATTCAACAAGTACTTAGGTGGATTTTCTTTAAAGAAGGACGGTATTCTTGCCGTCTGCGCGTTGTAATATCTTTTGTATATGGCTCGTTTCATATTTGGCGATTATTAATTATTGCTTAATATCTGCGTGCGGTGACTCCATATTCCACTGTTGTCCTTATTAGTTCGAAATGTTATTGGTTTTGTGATCGTTTCTCTTCTATCGATTGCAAATTGAATGCAAATGCCCGCTGTTGCAGTGCACCGTTTTGTAATTTAAGAAACGATAAACGGGTCGGCTTCGTTTGAACAAATTTCCACGGAAATCGATATAAAGAAATATTCATTTAAGTTTCAGTTCAATACTCCAGTATTGCATTAAACCCGCGTAAACTTCCAAGATAAGTTCGCTGCTTCCTCGAGTGCAACAATTGCGTTGAAACCGGGTAAAAGAGTACTCTTGCCTGACTTCGGTTCGATGGTTAATTATAACACCACGAAATCCACCCTTAATATCCGCATCACAAATATAATTCCCATTATCAGAATTCGAGACAGCGGCCCTCGGTGCCGAAAAGCTGAGCCGTGCGAGCGATCGCATATCGAGCGACAATCGGGCGGCGCAAACGCCAAATAAAAGAAACGCCACCTCGTTACACGAGTTCCACGAATCCGCCGTCGCGGCCCATCAGAATCGCATCCACTCACCTTTTACGCCCGCGAGCATCGTCGCGACACGCATCTAGGAAGTCGCGTCAACTTCCCTAATGGGATTTACATCCCGGTTCGCCTCGTCAGCCAACGGGCGGGGGGGATCCGTTTCGTATCCGCGGGTGCAGCCGCGTCTGCCAAGCGTCCGTTTGACAGACCGAATAACAGTAATTACCACGACAGGGGTTGGGGGGGCACGTCGTGGGAGCGGGCCTGCAGACGACCCGTTGTTCCGCGAGACATTCGAAATCGTTGTTCGCCACGCACCGGTGTTGCCTCTCGAATAACTTTCGCAGTCGTTGCGAGCCGTCTTCGATTTCGCGTCGAATAAGACGTTAATTAATTCCAGCACGCCGTTCCGTCTCGCGAGCCGTTTTCCAGAAAACGGCTAGGGTGTGAGTCCCGGGGAAGGCGTGGCTGGCGAACGATGGGTCTCGTCCGCCTTGGAGAAAGTATAATACCTGTCGGCACCTTCTCGTTACGCGCGGAACAGACGAGAAACTGGAACTTTCCGCCGATTCGCACCACCCCGTAGTTTACTTTCTAACGTGTCCCCGAGAGACGTTAATCGTTACTCTATTAAAGTGTTCGCAGTTGGATGTCGGAATGGGACGCGGTTGCCGGGGGACGATCTAGTATCGGGGATACGATGATTACGCGTTTCTTGGATGATTGTTTCGGATGGATAATTTAGAGTTGGAAGTGAACTTGTTTGAAGTTTGGGGAATTGTTGTGCATACAGGGTATTGTTTCCTAAATGAAGAGGAGGAGCTGGGATGTGGGGCGGTGGTATTCGAATAGCGTTCGAATTATTTGGTTTCGCGTTCTTGCTTAGGGTGGTTATCGTTCCTCTTTTTCTACTTTTTAGTATCACCGAGAATTACACCGAGAATCGCTCGTGGTCGGGGAGAATGAATAGGGTTGATGAGGTACTATTGTATTGTGTATCGTTGCTGTCTCGTTTATTTTTCGCAATGCGACGGGAATTGATATTTTAAATATATGGTCGTAAAATGTGATTGTATGTATTAATAGATTCGGTGTCACAGTTGTTTACGTATTTGCCAATGAATTTCGCTACTTCAATCAAACTACTATATTTATGGTTGCGTGTTCCCAACTGTTATGGAAACAACGGGAAGCAAATTTGCCTTCGGTATGGGCAAAAAAGTTCTTTGCACAAGCGATGAATGGACAGCAAACTGTACAGTTTGACCGCGTTCGATTCCTTTACAAACACTAGCCACAGTTTTGAATAAAACAGTGTACATATTTCGCGAATCGTTTATTGAACTAGCGGCAATCAATCTGAGCGGGCCAGCGAAAAATTACGTGGAAACGAGACTTCAGCTGAACGACGCGCATCCAACAAGCCGGAGAGAGGCCTCGAAATTTGTTCATTCATGAATATTAAACGCAAATGCGCGTGAAGGTGCCATAAGTTTATATTAATGTGGGCTACGGTGAATCAGCGGCAATAAATTATCCGTTAAATCATTAATCAACAATTTCTTGCTTTAATTGTAATCAAAATAATTTTCATCATATATTATATATATATATATATATAATACGTTTGATAAGACAATTAGAATTACACCATAAGAATTACGAACTCATTGCTCACTTTCAATAGCAGTCCCTCGAATTTCGATCACCCCATTTACCACCAAAACTTCCACGCTAACAAGAAACCAACCCTTCCTGCCCCACGAAAATCGTCCAATCATTTCCAAAAATTACTTCGCAGCGCGCACAAGATTCCGTACGCCACTGCGCCCTCCCGTCAACCCCAATTCAAATTATTCGACATCGCTCTCCAAGCGATACAAAAACAGACTGCCACAAAAGAACAAGAAAGCAACGCGAATCCGCGCTAATCGCGTAATATCTCGTACTCCTTTTATCAGACGCGTCGAAAGGGAAAACTGCCCACCCTCCGACAACTTCTCCGTGGCGTTACCACGAGAAACGTTCGTCGTCGGGCGAAAAGGCCGGCATTCCGTGGCTGGAGGGGGCCTCGGCGCAGGCAGGAAGAGTAGAAGCCCTTCGTGATTTCCTATTAGCACAGATATTGCTTCAGCTAGAACGAAAGTAATAATTTATCCGGCCACGGGTTCTCGTAGGGTTGCCGTGTCCCTCTATTCATTTCTCTCTCGTTCCTTTCACCGATCCCTCGGTCCGTCCGTCTCCTTCTCTGTCTCCGATACTCGTACGTATCTTTTCTAGCCCACCCCCGCCCGTACCCGAACCTTTCGCAGAACCCCCTCCACCCCGATTTCTCTCTCCTTGTCGCGTGGTAGCCACGTTAACCGCCCCCGAGCTTAACCCACCGCCACGTCCGTTGGGTTCATTGTAGCGCAAAAATAAGTGAGTGTATGATGCACGGGCGAGGGGAAATTATACGGCCTGTAAGTGGAAAAGGAAAAGGGGGTTGCCACGGACAGCGAAACGGGGGTTGGGGCTGAATACTTTACCAGCGACTCTCGCGTGGACAGAGAAAGGGAGGAGAAAAAAAGAAGGGTGAAGCGAGATGCTGAGTGAATTCGCTATTTCTCGAAGCCCTTTTGAAACGACCGCTGCACCTGAACTTTCTCCCACTTTTTCCTTTTTCCTCTTTCTGTCCTTCGCTTCCGCACTTCCGCCGCGGTTCCTTTCTTTCCGTCCCGTCGTCTGTAAGCAGCGAAACGCGTATTTTATTTTCGACGACGAACGGAGATAAGAGATTTATCGTCGAACCGGGGGACGACGATTTTACTCGGCGTGAAATTATTCGTTGGTCACCGGCGAATTCGCGGAGCGGTCGACTCAGATTTATTGGATTGCAGCGTGTCCCTTCTTGTTCCATTTACTACCTCGGAGGCTCGCATCGGCTGCGTTCGTGTATATAACTTGTTAATCGAGATATTTATTTGTCGTTCAATTCTTGTCCACCAAATTGTAGCCCTTCTTCGTATCGATCACCGTGCAACCCTCGTACAGGAATTCGGGTCGATCTGACCCAAAATCGGGACAAGGACACCTTTCCTATTTACAATAAACCATCTCAACCATAAAGAAAATTACCTCAACAGCGATAATTAACACGAGAAATCGAACAGAATTAAAATACAGTACTCCGACATTGTCCAACAAATCAATTACAGTAAATCAAATGAAATTCCTCCCCGTATACCCCATGACGCACGAGATCGTATCATTACGATCAGCAAATGTCTTATTCCGGATCCGTCCAAAGTTTCGGTGCAAGGGTTAAACTTTCTTCAATCATCCGCTGTACATTACCTAACCTTCTAACCGTAACCACTCCCTTTCTCTCTCTCCCTCTCTCTCTCTCTCTCGCCCCATTCCTCGTCTTCCTTTCCCCCTTTTCTTCCCCCTCAGAGAGGAACATGCACGGTGGAGAAAGGCTCGAGTCGAACGAGAACGGACGAGCGGAGCTAATCCTTCGCGCGCGCGAAAAGCAAAAGGCGGCCTCTCGAGTTTTACGGGGCTTTGGCGATTACGCTTCGCCGAAGGGGTCGTCTGGCAAAGCCTTTGCGAACGACTGTTAAGTATCCGGACACGAGTAGCCGGAACACCGGGACACATTCACGCGGCTGCGTAAATGTGCACGCGTGCCCCGGCTCTAGACAGAAGCTGCGCTAATTAGAACATCGTCTTCTTATCCCGGCGATAGAGCAAGACGATAAGCGAACAATGGTTTTTAACGGGATCGAGATATTCCAGCGTTCCGTATGGCCGAGACGTGACGGCTTTTCATGGGAACTTCTAATTAAATAGGAAGTTAATACAAGCTATCGTTTGGCTAACGAGCTCGAGGTGTATCAGCGCGGGTTATTGTTTTTGCTGCTTTGCTCGATAGAAACTTTGTCGGTTTTGGAAGAGTCTCAAGGATATTGGATCTGGTTTTTTGGGGGGTGGGATGGGTATTGTTAGTGGAAGCGAGAGTTCTGATACTGCGAGAGAATGTTAGAGTTTATTTTTCTTTGTATTATTTATATTACTGTATCATTTCTTTTATTATCATATTTTCCTTTAAAATATTTTATAATAGAATAGTGTTAGTGAATAGTGTTATCATTGAATTTTACACACGAAGTACGATTGAGTGTTTAAGATTAAGGTGTACGCCGTGCCAAATGATTCAATAACGTTATTGCAAAACTTGCATTGCACTGCAATGTCGAGTATTAATATTAATTATTAAACGTTGCAGCGACCTTAATATCTTATATGAATGCACAGCTTGTCACGAAAGCGAACTACTTTCTTCATATTACGAACAGAGAAGAAAATAGAATTACAATGTCTCTCCGGTAAAACAGAAATATATGTATAAACAAAGAACAGCAGCTCGCAGTAGCTAACCAAATATAAACTCGAATCTGTCTCATTTATCAACAAGCTCGCCAGCAATCCTATCCTGGGCGGAAAAATCTTTGCCCCGGGAGCGTAATAATTTCCAATGATTCGCGGGACAGGAAATATCACGCTGATTCGAATAATCAATACAGAAACGCTTAAACCTTACAAATTGCCGCGCGATATATCGCCCGGTGTCCCTCGAACAATTATTCACGTGGATCGAATCGCGTGCATACGCTGTGTCACCGTGTTTCACGGCAATCCCGTGAACGACAGACCGGAAGGGGTTTCAGCCGGAGGTTTGTTAAATGAAATTTTTTCATCAGCCCCGATTAAACGCCTACGGGAACCGTTCTAGGCGTTTTAACGGCTGCGCTTCAGATTCTATTATCCGCGGGCCGACTTATGACTCACGGGGTTGGAAAGGGGCGGCCGCCACCCCGACAAATTAAAACCGCCATGGTTAAATTAACGGTACCCTCGGCGCGATGAGCGTCTAATAAAACAACGTACCGTGCCGTGTAATAAGGGGATGTCCCGGATTTAATGTTCCTGCGGAGCCTCGATGCGCGCAGCCCGTTCGAAATTACATCCTATAAAACGTGGCCTTGCAGACGTCGATTCCGATAAACGGCGTACAATAGCTCATGAAAGTTGTCGATCGGCTCGCGTCTCGAATCGTTGGCGAACGAAATTTGTCGGTCGATGGGGTGTTTGCGATTTGATCTTCGAAGGGATCGATTCGCGTCCCCGTTGGTTTATATTAAAGTACACGTGTCCGGAAATATCTGTGTCGATGGGCGTACCGGAATTCGCGAGAATAGCGCAGTTACAGATATATTTGTAGAAACGCTGCATCATTGAAACGTGATTAATAAGGATTGAAGTAGAGGTTAATTCGAATCGATTAATATTTAACGTCTTTTCTGAAATTGGCAACTGGATGGAGCAAAACCGATTGACAGGTGAAGGCAGTATAGTACAGTATGTGCAAAAATATCTTCCCGCAGTGTTACAAACAGCGCAAGGTGTACCGTTAATAATTTGTGTCTGGATTTAAGTAACTATTATTATAGCGCCGCTGGCGATCGTGGCTAATTAATCGACATAAGAAAAACACGTGGAAACCCAGAAGTCATCGGTTTAATATCATTACTAAATACTTAGATCCGGTTCAGGAATATCTAGCACGGAAAATGTACCCCCAGATTTGCGTCGAGCATTGTTCAAGAACAATTTTGGTTCTGTTTAAAATTGAATGCGAGCGAAGAGTATAACCGGTGCACAGCCGAACCCAATTGCGATAGAATAATTTCGTGAATATTATAATTGAGGAAGGAGGTGATCTAAGTACATATTTGTACCGGTATACCGCGGGCGATGCTCCATCTAAAAAGAAGAAGAAGATATATCCACTGATTGAAATAAACTTGTTGGAAGTATTTTATCACCATCACCTTAATTAAACATTACTCTCGTAAAAGCCTGCACGCTTCGTATTTAACAGTGCAATCGTGTGTCTCGCGAAGTTAATTGTCTCGCGGTACAAAACAAATTTATCGACGACACAACGAATAAAATAAAGCGAGCGAATTGACGACACAGGTGTAAAAGTTTCGTTAAACGAACGAATAACTTCGAAACGGAATTCTGCGGTTAAGCGTCAGCTGGCAGAGTGACGAATCGCGGGTCAGTTTTTCCATTTTCCGTCCCCAGATGAGAAAACGGAAAATGGGGAAACGCGAGGTATAGCGTGTACTGCTTGCGCGCACGTTTTCGTGCGACGGAACAATAAGAGGGGAATAAAGAGGAAAGCGAACGGAACAGGAAATGCAGAGATTCACCGTGACTCCTCCGTCCTATAAATCTTTCGGATATTAAAAGTAATTGCTTCGAGCTGCCGCGCACTGGTCGCCTCCGTCGCGCTTCATGAATCTTGCATACCAACAGCCTCCTCGGCCGGGACGGGACACGCTTCTCTTTTCTCGTGTATTCGCTAACTCGCCCTTAAGTTCGGGTAGTTGAAAATTTCACAATCCGGGCAGCGCCAATTTACTCGTTTCAAGTAAACTCTTTTTATCCTACACTTATAGATAGGAATATGCGGTACTCTTCACGCCTCTCCTCAGATTATTGCACTATATGAAAATGAACTCCACCCTTTCTACCTAAAAACCATAAATAAGATATACACATTAGGGGTGAAAAGCCCGGATCTGCTTTCTTGATTACGCAAATATTACACGACTTGTTAACGATAAACTGTTTCGAAATTAATCTTACAGAGTTCGCCTGATTCAGACACGTTCCAGCTCTGCAATTAAATTATCAACTCGTAAATGATCAATCCTGTAACAGTATGTATACTCCGCGAAATAGCTTATTCACAACCGTGAATCATATAAAGTACAAAACTTCGCCAAGAAAGGCTGAATATCACCGATTTCCTAGCCGTCTTACTTGCATCCCCGTAAAACACCGGCCTTTCCACGCCGTGGGATTAAATGCAGGCCCATAAAATGTCCCCGTAAATCAAGGATACTAATCAGAAGCGAGCAAAGCAGATCCACGATCTGACCCCGCGTAAACTCGTTGCAAACTGCATGCCTCGCGTTACGAACGCATCAAACGTAAGTGATCCTCGCGGACACCGTGGATCGGTCCGCAATAATGACGTTAAACGTTTAAACGCCGGCAAGAGGCCACCGCGGCGGTAGATCAGTAGTTCTTATCAGGATGAATATCTTGCCGAAGTAAGGTCCTGGTTCGCTCGTACGGCGAGCACTCGGCTAGTCGACGCGATGCTCGGATTATGGCAAGACACGATACGGGTTCGCAACGGACGTAACGCTTGAAGTTAGGGGGTGAGATAGGATCGCGAGCACTCGAGCGTAGACGACGCAAACGTCGTCGCGGATTATAGGGGCGTTGCAACGTGACGGTTTCTTTAAAGAGATGTCGATAGTCGGGGGATTTGTAAGGATGGTTCGTTGGTAAATAGAATGGCGTCCATCATATTCGAGTATTTTCTATGATAGATAGAACACGTGGAGATGATAACGTCGTGGTGATATTAGAACGCGTGCAATTTGACGAGGAAAGTTTCTAGAATCGCTTAGACTTGTGTTTAGAGTAGATGCTGCGAGAAAGAAGTTGTTGTCGTTCCTTTCTTGGATGGATACATCAGAAATAAGAATCGGGCTTATTATTATTATTATTTAAGTAAGCCAACAGTTTCGGCACGCCGTTTTTACCTTTGAATACCGTGAGATTTATTTTCCACGGAAATATGTCGAATGAGATAGATTCCAATTTGTATAATAGATTATATTATAATCACAATCGTCGTTGTATGTATTATACAATATATGTATCGTTTAACATTCGTTGTTTTGCATGCATATTTTTCTTTGTTTGTTTCTGCTTTAGTAGCGAGCACAATTTAAAACAATATCGAGTAAGGGTGACGGCAGGATCGAAACGGGCGAAGGCATGACAGCGATGACCGATGCTAGATACGGGTCGAGACAAGTTAATGGTCAGTCCGTTGCCCACATGTGACTTGTACTTATAGAATTGACATGGCCCATTTGGGAGAAAGGAATTGAATGCTTAGGGAGGCAGACGATGAGTGGCATATTGTTTGCAAGCAATGATTTGGAATAATTTGAAAATGAAGATTGACGCCCGATGATGAGCATTATCTACGGAACGAGATAATAGAGGCTGTCCCGTCCATTTTGTACGCGCTCGTGAATCAATTTCATTAAGTAAGAATGGCATCGCGAGCGATTTACGTTTCACGTGTCCGGTAACCCGATTTGAAGCCCGTGGCCGTTTTAACAAGCATGTAAGCTCGGGCAAGAATCTCGTGCACGAAATACTTTGATTAAAAAGTATCACGCTACAGAATTCTTATGCAAATTCTTGCGCGACCGCTTCAGATTCTCTCTGCGATGAAACCCAAACGCAACATCGTACGGATTTTACGGGCATTCTTTTTCCCCGCGCGACGTCACCCTCAAGGACGGTCCTTAATCTTCGGGAAATAAAATCTAACGTTAAATTTGATACGCGCATTACGAGACATCTCGCTCAATACTCGCACCGCGAGCATCGTCCACAGATCGACCGTGTCCAAGTGAAAATTCAGTACCTAACACTGTACAGCGTCCGTACGTCGCGCAGTGGTGTATTTGGCCCGAAAAACCGGACAAAAATTATTGTAGCGTTGTTTATAGGCTCGATGTCACAATGTAGTAGGCCATTGAAATCGTCTTAACGTCAGCTACAATGTTATGAAATTAAAGATAAATTTTAACATTATTTTATAACATTATAACGTAATTTTTGATAAAAAAAAATTGTTTTCGAAATTGTATATATTGAAGTTTGTAGATGTCTGAATACCATTTACCTTTTATTTAAAACATTTTTTTTAAGACTGTTCAAACCCCTTAAAAAATAGGGTCAATAGTAGATTTGGTCAATTTGTTGCGTACGGAAAGTGTAGTATATATCTACCTTAAAAGCTTCCATAACGGCAGAATTTGCACAAATTCCTTAAAAAGATTCATAAATCGCTAATAAGCAACGATGTTTCATAGAATGCTTAAGAAAGAAATGCGTCCCATCAAATCTGCTAACGTTCGACGAAAAATGCTGCTCCCCGAGTTCGCAAATAGGAAAACCAAAATCGATGCGTCGTTCCTCGCACATGTAACTATCTCGAACAACAAAAATTTGTTGTCTTTCGCAAAACTTTGAAAATTGACTATTGTCCGATTTTTCGGGCCAAATACCCCACTGTGCGTCGCTCCATATTTCATTACGACCAGCAACTTCTTTCGCGAACTTCTTGCGCCATCGATTCGACGTCGAAACACCTTGCCACGTGGAACCTCCGTCGAAGCGTACGTTCTTCGCCGCTGAAAGAAAAATATGCCCGCCGCGAGAACAACATTAACCGATAGATCCGAGCTGAAACATTCCGCGACTCGATTCCGCGCACTTAGCCGGCAGAAAATCGGGACGCGACGCGGAACGCCGCGTGCAGCCATTAGCAGTAAGTTGGCGGAGCAGGGCGGACAAAACAAAATTATCGGGAACCGCGCGACTTATTCATGAATCCGATTTCATCGGCAGAGATCTATTTGCATCGCGAATAGTACTGTGCCCCGTCGTGCTCGCGTACTCAGCAGCGGAAAAAGGGGTTGCAGCGTGCACGGGGTAACGGGTAGTCGAAGTGGTCGGCGATTGTGCATACGGATCGCGAAGGAGCCCCCGTGGCCGATCGGCCGTGTAATGGAATCGGTGCACGCCACCTGTACGCGCGATTAAACCGAGCCGTCTCGTTGAGAAAGGTGCCGACACTTAAAACCATTTACGTGTACCGCTCTATCAGACATTGCATCTCGAGGCAGGCGCGTAATCGCGGCGAAACGCAACGCTTTAAAGGTGCGACGGTTGCTCCGCGGAATCGTCGAGGGATGCAAATCGCCTGGGTGGGCGATGTTTTTTTTCTTCGTATACGGTGGCGTGAATGCACGGGAACTTTGCCGAACTGAAGTATCGCCCTTGTCTTGAACGATACGCGAAAGTACTTGAAGTAAAGGTTATCGGATTCGAAGCGGTTGATGTAGCACACGGCAAGGACACGTGAAAGCTCAATTTCGGTTTTTTTAAATGGAGTGGTAGATTGTGAATGGAAAAGGGTACTAGGCTATACTTGCGATAAAATTCACCGTTTCTGAGATATCTCTGAGACGACAAGAAACATGCTAATTGAATACTTGAATATATTGAACTGGACCAGCATCACACGCTCCTAATACTTAAATTATAATACTTAATAATACTCGCGTTGAATGTATGTGTGAAGTGATGCATTTGTATTTTACCTAACTGGCGCCGCCGTCGCTGGGCGACAGTTTCTTCTTTGTTCGGTGACTTCGCATTATGCGTTTTCGTTTTCTTTTATTCCTCCATATGTAGTCAGTCCGTTCACGTCGCTTGTCGTACAGTATCGAACGTATTATTCTTTGTATTATAATAAACATATCTATAAGTAAAGAGAATACTTCGTTAACAACTCGAATCCGCGTTAGCAGGGGAAACATTCGCCCCGAAAAATCCAGTACATCCATCCGCAAAGATCGCATTCAAAAACTAGTAGAATCAGCCGGCTCCGGCGTTACTCAATCGCCACGCTTTCCATGACGTCCCCGTATTAATCATCGAAGGGAGGAAAGCGTGAAAGATTGAGCAATCACTCTTCCGACCTCGAAACTCTCTCCTTCCATCTTTCTTGCCCCCGACCACCCCTGCCGCCTTCCCGCAGCCCCCGCAAGCTTCCTCTTGCAGGCTCATTTTCGCTCCCTTGTGTTTCCTCAAGTTCATCGGTCTCGCTCACGTATCCCTTCCCCGTCCAATCGGCTGTATGATATGTTTAACGTTGAATGTAATTTGAAGGATAAACGGCGCGCACAGGTTGCTCCTTTGACGTTCGGAAATTATGATGCCGGCAACTACCAGATTGAAACTACTTTCCCTGAAACAGGGATAACCGAGGCCGGGCCGTATTTTCCTCATCCGCGATCGGCGTGTTCAAGTACCCTCCATTATCCGTGCTTCCGTCGACGTTGATTTTTCAGCTGAAACTTTAATCAACGTACTTTCGACGGGCGTAATTATGCCCGGGGAAAGCACGATACGCGCGACGTTCCATTCGCCCGGCTATAATGGATCCACGGTTGTTCTTCGTCGCGGTGTGGAAACGTATTATAATTCGTAACGGATAGATCCGACGGTGTCCATTGATACCCGTGCGTGGAAGTGTAATCACGAATATGAAATGGCAGTAAATTGTGCGAGCGGTAATATTGAAATGAATTGTACACGTTACGTGGTACTGTCGAGCAACGTAACGCAAACTATAGAGAGGTTTTCGTTGATGACTGAGGTGGATGGAAGTTGCAACGAGCTTGTCTCATCTGACAAGGGGTCCAAGATATGTTTGCCGTCGGTTTGTTTTCGAAGTCGGATGCATGAAGCACGGTAGTCGCGAGACGAAGTTCGCAAATTTGAATCGCTGCCACGAATCGTTGCTTTCTCTGCCGGTTACAGTTATGCGTATTACTGCGAGCCGGATGTTTAGTTTGTTTAAAGGAATTCCGCAAGACGGTTGCGCGTAAATTTAATTGCGCACCGGGCCACGATCATTCGTTTGCTATCGTTACGCCGTGCGTGCGCAATATTTTATTTCGCTCACCTGCACGGATGTTATCGCGGCGGCACCGCAAAACTTTCCTTCGAATACGCAAACATATGCGAAATAAAGTAAATGATAAACACAGACACACCATTGTCGCTGATACACGGTCTCCGTTTAAAACAACCCCGCGTTCGTTATTTTGATCGAACCCGTACAAACCGACTGGAGCAACAAAAATATCTCGCCGGGCAGCTTCGTAGTTTCAGCTGTATCGTGTTATTCGAGGCATCGGTGTCTGCGCTGACGCAGCCCAAACGATATTCAACGACCGTGGCCGTTCTTGCATCGTAGCCTACAGCATTAAGCGTTGATCACCGCTATCGTTTTCCAGCTCAGCCAGTTTTAATTGCGCCCGGCTTGGCCACCGTGGCAGAAAAATTCTTGTTAATATATGGGCAATTGACGTGGCGATTAATAATTCGATTCGCGGCCAGAGAGCGACTCCGGACGATTAACCTCCGGTATATTGAATCTGCGGCCGTGTAATTCACGCCTTTTACTCTGCGTTCGCCATTACGCGGCGGTATTCCAATAATCATTGACGATAAGCAAGTTGCCGGGGTTATCGACGATATTGCAATTTTTGTTCCAATGCTTTCCACTTTCTGCACCGATGTATCCAGTTCGCGGATCGGTGGAATAGCGTTTTCAAGCAAATTCTGTTGGGGGTGGGGGTAGGGCCTTAATACCTGTTGATTAATTTAGGTGATTTTTACGAGCTTCGTTGGCACTGGACGTACTGTACGGTTTCTGTGACAAATTTTGTATCGCGGTGAACGTTTACGCGACACGCGGACATTGTGTTGAACGATTAGTAAATTTCTCGCAGTCATTCAATACGTAAAATGTCGTTCAACTTATTTACAACTATATTTGTACAATTTCACCCGGAAAAATGTCAACCGACCGCAAGCCAGATTCGCAATAAACGTGCTTCGATGACAAACACTTAGTTACACTGAATTAGCTGCGCAGAATTATTTTCCACAACAAACATTCGTTTACGCGAGTTAGAAAATCTCCCGTTCGAAAACCGCGACACGCGCACACTTTCGCACCGGGGCCGGGATTAGCTTTTAATAAACAAACCAAATCGCTGGCAGGATAATAGCAGGTCGCCAATATTTGCCACCGTATTTATTTGCTGGAGGCGCGCGAGCTATAAGCGACAAAGAACATTTCGCGCATTGATGCCGGCCGGGCATGGCAGCGCGAAACGCTTTTCCGCACGGCGATAACTGATTAACGATAATTTAAGTTCGGTGATCGAAACGCAACCGCCGTTGTAAACCGCGCCGCGTATTCCCCGGAGCAGATTCCGCTCGATCGATACGCAACGGGTATTAAATTGCAGAAAGCGCAATTAATTTAGATTTCCCGGCAATATCGCGTTCGCCTCTATCACCGTTTTACGTAAATAACGCGGTGCCCGATCGTTCGCTCGAAATCCATACGATCGTTTCCTCCGCGTTCGCGGAAATTGCGTTATTGTTGGATATGAACGAGCGTGGGTACGCGTGCGCTGAGAAAAAAATCTTGTTGCTTTTTTTTTGCTACGGGTGCGTTCGTACATGCTCTCCTGCGGACCTTCGTTTTCGACAATGCGGCGGTTCGATTGTGTAATCGAGGAAAAATCGTTTTACACGGTTTAACGAATTATTGGTTGATGCGTGACGCTCGCGGGCCCGATGGAAATTACACCTTTTTCGGTAGGTGACGATCGACTTCGGTAATGTCTGCGTCGAGCAGTGGAAATGCGAGTTGATCAAGTTTGTCGATTTTTCATGTTTAGAGGTTTAAAGGAGTTAAGTTTAAGAAGGGCAGGTGCTTAGTTTACGTTGCGGATTAAATACAGCGCGATAGATAGTATTAATTTTTAATTATTATCGAAGTGATTTGAATGGAGTTATGTTTGTTGTTTATTTTACTTTGCCATTCATGGAACGGAAGATCTTGTGTAATGTATACAGTATTTAAATACATTGTGACGAATAATGTAGTTAGGGTGTTTTCCATGAATGGAGTGTAATTAATATATTCTTTTCGAACTTTATTTGATATCTGTAGGTTTTTTCAGTCCACCTTCCATAATGGGAATTAATATAAGTAGGTCTTTGAAAATAATTTTTATCAGTTCTAGTTTTACTTTGTCTGAAAAGTAAATACGGCGCTCGAGAATATTCGACACATGTATAATTATCGATTTCCACTATCCTCGGATTGTACGGTCTCTGCTTAATATGGTTAACGAAAAATGTGAAAGAATTTTATTTTGCACAGTTCCCCTTCACTTTGGCAGGATCTCGTTTTTAGTTTTATTAGTCGAGTCTGCAAGCGAGTTTACCGTTAACAGGCATTAATTCATATTCAGTGACTACGTCCTTGTTATTTGCAAACACGAAGTCTTCAAGTTCTGTTATCGATTTACGAACATTTTATAAAAATTCTGTACAAACACGATGTCTGTTTATACAATTCGCGAGGCACACCGTGCAAATCAATCGTGCATATCGATGGTTCGGTGTACTATAACTTGACTAAGATAAATCAATTTTTGTACAATTTCGTGCAAATATTTTCTATATTTTATTTGGATATCCTACCCGCCATCGAAGCTTACCTATAAAGAATCATTACAAATACTATTTGATTAATTCTATATTTCAAGGTAAATACACCCGCAGAATTTCTATGGCAATATGTTCACAATTGAACAATGAATCGTACAGTATTATGAGATCAGAATTTCCAACAATTGCGCATGACGAAATCGTACGAATTGTCTCAATAAGTAACTATATTATACGATTATTCTCCAATCGGAAATAGAGATGCAATATTCTTTTAACATCCCTCCATATAACATACGCAATAAGTTAATACTTAATTTGATTGAAAATATCGTAGTACCAGAAGAGAGAAGGGACGCGTTCTAATGTATAAACAATTATATCGATGAGGGCATCTCATTAAAGATAACAACGTTTTCGTTTCCTTCAGTTACGAGGGTGGATCATCCGGCTGTACATCATTAGAGATGCAGCGAACAGTCTAGAACACGAACATGTTGCCTTATGAAACATAAAACGTTCCTCCCTCCCTTATTATTAGACAGCGTGGCTGATAAGACGTGGTTACCCCGGGGTAAAAGAATACCTGGCTATATACGGAGGGCGGAAGAGAAATTTTTACGTCCTAATAATGCACGTAGGAGCTGGTCCATCGCTAGACATATATCCCCAGATCTGCATCGGGCAATGTGTGCACGATAAGAATCTTAGGCGTAATGATTATTCTCCAAACACCGATCAGAGTATGCTGTATTTTGCAGTAAAATCATTTTTGGGACACTGTACCATGTACGTACACAGGTGAACGGCTTGCTGCAGAATGGTTTCACGAGAATGTTACTCAGAAAATGATGTAAATGTAAGTTACGCGTGTATATAGAAAATTTATTAAATTTTCAATTGGGAATGAATTGCATTGTTTTCAAATATCGGGGAGATATCACGTTTAATTTCTTTCTTTCTTGGAAGGAGGAGTATTTTTGATTTATTATAATTGAATTAATTGAATCGACGTACCGCAGTATTATGGCAACGCTTTATAACACAAGTAGTGTAACTAATTGTACTTGCATCATGAGAATGTGTGTTACCCTACATTCATTACAGTTACGTTACATTTATTATAATATTGCATTCATTGATATTAGTATTACATTATATCGCAACGATGGACAATATTTTCTTTCCGTTTGCCCCACGTCACCGCGGCATTACGTTAAAGGAATGCAACGAGTAACCAGTTCATTAACGTTGCAGATGAAAGTATAACGAACAAAGGGCTTGTAACGTCGTGTTATAAAATGTGCAACGACTTGTCACTCCTCCTGTAGAATTTAATTAATCTCCTCAGCTGTATTTTCCCGAACATGAGCTACGGCGTAAAAGGAAGAAAGGCGAGCAGATTGAACTTTAAAGCTCAACCTACTTGAAAGCATAATTTTTTAAATTCCTCTCCTCGCAGTAAGAAATGAACCAATTAAAAAATTCATTCGCCGGTAACAAAACTTTAACGTTCCGGCGCAATATGTATAACAGTGGACTTCTCTTTTATCGGGTCTCGCCTTAATTGCCTTTCGCTTTAACCTGTCATACTGTAATCCGCTCCAGAACTTGTGTTCGACAAATAAAAAAAAAACAAAACAAAACAAAACAGACATTCGCGTGAGCTACGCTGGCATTCTTTACTTTGGATTAAAAACAAAAATGATTTCGGGATGATATTTTGGGTACTTAGAATATATTGAAATAATAATAGAATTAATTCTGTTTAATGAATAAAACGTGAATACATATAACGAAGAAGTTTCAGGGTGACATAATTTTATACATTATCACCCCCTCAATTTCAAGAATGAATTAAAAACCAGTGTCAATTAAAACACACAAAATATACGTATCAAGTACAGAAATCAGCACAAATCGCGAATATTATTATTGTTAACACGCAAAATCAAACGCAAAACGGCATAAAATTTTCCATCAAAGGAATGTTACTGACACGTGCACATTATTAACGAGAATATCATCAAATCTTTCGTCGAACCGACAATCCATGGCGTGAAGAGCATAAATCGCCAGCCCCTTCGATACTGTCGAGTCTGAATCACGGACGACAAATTCAGAATACACAAACCAAACCTTAATAATTAACTAGATGGTGTCGGTGCGTTCTACGCCGTACGTTACGCACGGTGTACCCCTTGCACACACACCCCACAGCGCAAAGGGGCACGTGTATTGGTCTGACCACGTCAGGAAAATTTCCAGTACCACTGACATTCTTGCGGTAATGTGCGCGAAATTGCGAGGATGCATTTTTAGCTGCGCATCGTGAGATTGCGTTCCGGGAATAGCCTCAAATTTTTACACCTACGCCACTCCGGCAGTAATTTTATTCCGACGGTGCTTGCTACGCTTGTTTCGCGCTCGCTGCATGCTACTTGCATGAGTTTTCTGAAGTGAACACGAGCGGGCAACATTTTTTTTTTCTTTTGCGTTACGATGGCGAGGCGAAGGGAGGAATAAATTTTTGCGGCTCGTCATAACGGTACGATCGACGGAATTATGTTATTCGTGTGCAATGGCGAATGTGGATCGGAGGCCATTGGATTTATTGGAGGCCACGTTTGTTTTAGCTGTTCTGGATAGCCGGGGCTTTTTTTGTCGATTATTTATGCGTCGTATTTTGAAGATAAAGGATTAATGGTTTCACATTTTGCGTCGCGAAGAATATCAATGGTGTGCATGTTCGATGTTGCTTGCGACTGAGATTATGGTGTAAAAGAATCCCCGGGTGTTTTGCAGGAGTTCAGTGGTATTTTTGTTTCGACGATAAGCGATAAATTAATATTAGGGAAACACCCTTCTTTTATAAAACAATAATTATTAAAATGAAGGTCGATGTGTGTGACAATAATTTTAACCCACAATTGCTAACGATTTTGCAAGGAAGAATTCCGAAACTATAAATCTTTGTTTCTGATCAAACTCGTTAAACAAACATATTTCTGAAATTAAAATAGCTTTCGTAGTTGAATTTTACACACCTTTCGGAAAATAAATTGAATGCATAAGCTTGTTCCTGATATCCAGCATGAAGGAAAATACTTTATCTAACTGATAAATTCACGATTTTGTATAAGTGTACGGCCGAAACATTTTTGAACACAAATGAACATACGCTGGCCGAACTGAAGTCTCGAATATTGTGCTGCGCCACGAACGACTGCAGTCTCGATAAAAATCACCGCGGCATATGGTTACTTGATTCAAGCGTTAACGTAATGCAGACGAGCCGTTCGTTTCGTTTTTATCTGGGAAATTCCATGGCACGTCCTTTGAAAACGCGCGTGCAGCGCAATGATGTCCATATTCTTGCTTACATTAAAGATTGCAATCTTTATTATGACGTTGCCGCCGTAAACTTCCATAATAACAGTTTCCTGCGCGCGTAAGTGAGGCCGTCGACCCATTTTCACTTGGTTTCCGCGGTGTTTACCTTGCGCAGCTTTAATTTTCCGTGTTACGACCGTGGTCACTTTGCCGGCTCCTTTCCTCTTCTCCATCCTTTTTAATTTTCCCTTTTTCTTTCCTCCCTTCGCCGCCTCCGTGGTTAAATTCCGTTGTGTACGACACGACGAACGATTTTTTTTATCCACCGGCACGTTAATTTCCTTTGGCCAGCCTGGACAATTCGATTACCAAAATACACGCATACCGCTCGCAATGCGTGCGCGCATATTAATCTGTAATTTAACGCGCGTGAAACCAAATTACGAATAGTAGCGGA
Source organism: Nomada fucata (assembly GCA_948146005.1). Taxonomy (NCBI): domain Eukaryota; kingdom Metazoa; phylum Arthropoda; class Insecta; order Hymenoptera; family Apidae; genus Nomada; species Nomada fucata. The sequence continues at coordinate 4,807,726 of OX411275.1, read as the reverse complement.
CAGTGTCGCAGGTGTCGAGTGTTTCGTGCGAAGTCGAAGCACCGACTAAAAGATGTTTCCATTTTATAACGATCGCTGGTCGGTTGCGATGCGCAGATTGGCACGATGAAATGTGAGCACATAGAAGCAATTACCGCGATAAATATTATTTTACACGCCGTCCACGATCAACACGAGCGCCGACCGCTCAATGGCGTCCATTACCTTCGCGAATCTTCGATTCCGCAATATTCACGCGGGGCAGACCGTGCAACGCAGCGTTTATCCTGCCGCGGCAATAAAAAGGAATCCGGACCCGTCGATATCCTCGATGAAACAACAACGAAGAAGATCGCGCGGCAGGCACGTTCACCCGCTATCGATAACGCTGTTCAAACAGAGAAGCGGCCGGCGCATCCAGCAACAACTCGGAAAATACGAGCGGCATCGAAATTAATGTTTCATCGTTGACGAGCTAGATCAATCGGTCTCGAACGAACTCCGCACTCCACCGGACACCACCTCCCCTTCGATTTCGAAAATCCTCGTGTTTTTGCCCGACCCGCGGCTGTGGCGAGTTTGGAAACTCGACTCGATCGAGTACGAGCGGTGTTTGGAAACGTGTGTTCGCCGGTGGAAAAAGTTCGTTACGTTATTAGCTCGGCACAGTGAAACAAATAATTGAGCGCGACCAGTAAACTGCCAATATGCGAAATCACTTTAGACAACGTGCGAATCGAGCATTAAAAAGGGCAGAGAATCTTCGGTCTGTCGTTCTACGTTCCATTCCGAGCGGGTACGTAGTACGTCAGAAACGACGGCGCACGAAATGTCTGAAATGTTCCGATTGCACGTATAGAAGGGAGAATCGCGAAACAGTCAAGGGCGTGTTAAATCAGGATTGATAGCGTACATAAATCTTGGTGCGAGAAACTGTTATTCAGACTTACCCACAAGACTTTAAGCATTCTACTCTAAGTGTGGTAAATTAGTAAATAATTATTAATTTTTCTCTCTGGCTTCGTGCTATTTCTGTTAAGTTTACGTCCTCCCACTGTGTGCTACTATATTTTTATTTCGTTTGTTATTCTTTTCTGTCTTTCATTCTTTTCTTTACTCTTACTGTACATGATGCTACTACTCTCTGTGTGTTTCAATCCCCTGTATACTAAAGGATTCTCTAGCCCGTTAATTAATGAAATATATTATTATTATTATTATTAGACTGAAAAGGAAACGCCCCTCAGATATACTTGAATCGAATCCCTGACACCCAGCACTCCAAACCAAAAAGTGTGATTCGTTGCACGAAACAATTAAGCGAAGTAAAGGAACTTGAAAATAAAGTTCCAACCTAAGGCAGCAATATTCACGGGAATTCGGAAAAACGTCGAACGCTATAGATAAATCATATTTCCCGTCAATATCTAATCATCTTCGGACAGCTCCACAAATCCACCCTGCAATTGTGTTAAACAAATTGCATGGCACATATTGCGTCGCTGATGGATCGAAATAATTTCTTCGTGCTACGTATCCCGTTCGATCCGGTCTTTCGTGTGTCGAATTTGAATATCGTTGTAATTTTCGAAACTATCTGCAATTCGTGACTGTGGTGCAGCGAAGCTCGAGCAACCCGGCTCTATCGAGCGCGGACTTTTTGAAAAGCGCATCGACACGTGGAGAAACTCACTTTGCGTCGGTGCCCCCGTTGCGTACACGCCGTTAGGTATGGCCGTTATGTTCGCGCATTCAGAAAAATACACGCTGCCGATGCGTTTCACTCGCAGACTCACCCCTTTTTCTTTGGCGGTCAGCGCTAAAAAAGCTACGGAGAGTGCCGCTCTTTACGCTCCACCGAACGCGATTAGATCGCTTCACCGTGAAAGATGAGCGAGCTTCCTGCTTCGACGGCTACGTAACATCCATCGTTTCCTGTTCGCCCCGCGTTGACAACAGGATTTTGGTGTTCCCGTCGCGTTACGGTCGATTTTAAGTTAAATTAAATAAACGTTTGTATGCCTTATCTATTGTACGTAACGGGTTCGTCGCGATACTTCAATTTTGGCTGGTCTTATCGACGTACAGACTGCTCTAATGTTCGTTTGTAATTTATGCAAAGCATATAGACACGTTAGTAGCAAATTATTCGTACGATTAAACGAGTATGTCAAATGTCTGTTTATCATAATTTGGCTTGTATTTCGTTCAGTTCTACGTTCATAAATAGGTACGGCCAGAATGACGACATCGTGCAAATCGAATTTGTAATACTAACAATAAGTCTCTGTCTCAAGTTCAATAGTCAAAAGGGAATGATTCGCGATATACGTCAGCTGCACATAGTCATACGCTTATCGTATTTATTATTATTAACTAACAATAAGATACAGTTTATCGAACGGCCCTGTAACGACCATTATTTCCGTTTGCACGACCATTCCCGCCGCACCCGATACATATATATTACAGTCATTATCATTATCAGCAATCAGATTTATAGATACGACCCAGTTCCTTATTCGGTAACATAAATCTCGCGCGTCACGTCCCAGCTACCCCACGCTTGAACCGAAGACGCCCTTTCCATTTTCACGGAGTGACAACGTGACGAAAAACGGGGGAAAAAAAAGAACGAAGAAAGAAGCAGGACGGCGAGCGTTAAAACGAGCGACGAAACGAATTGGCACGCGCGAAGTACGCCTTTGGCAAGCGGCGCAGGAGTCTTCCCGGTGAAGTCTGACCCCGACGACGTCGGGTCACGGTAATTTGTGCCGCGGCAATTGCACCCGCGGGGGCTGTTCGGCGTCCGCTGGCTCGAGATCGCGAAACGGAGACACTAGCGCGTAAACAAGTGGCCGTCGCCGGGTCGGTGGAAGTCGGAGGATGGAAATGCGCTCGAGGAGAGATAAGAATAAAAATGGCGGGGTAAACAAAGATACGGTGGGCAATGTACGGGCTGTTGGGAAGAAAATTGTCGGAAAGAAGGAAGGAAAATTGATTAAGCTGGGAAATTGAAAGGGGGGGGAGACACTTGGGCAGGGAATATTGTTTTAGAAAGTTGAAAATGGTGTTTCGTGTTTGCGGTCATTGGATATGGGTCGCAATTTTATTTATGGTAATTTATGGGTGAACGAATGCCTTGGGAAAGTATGGTAGGGTAATTTAATGGTCCCGGAGAGAGGGTCAGTGGTGGTTGGTGTTGGTAGGATATTACGTATATACGTGTACACCAATTGTTGTTAATCATCGGTTTCATTGTTGCAGTAACAGAAGAAATATGGATTTAAATTGTAGGGTAAATATGTAAATATGTGCATCTGTCTGTAATTATTACAGACCGGCTAACATAGTTAGGCGAAGAAAGTCTAATTAATTAACGAAATTGTAGCTGCAAAATTGTCAAAAGTTGTAACGACGTGGCCAATTATTAGCGAACTAATCGAGTTCCAAAAAGCGAATACTAATTACTAGAAAATATATTAGGTTCGCTAGATAAACTTTCTTCCCACTTAAATTACAACGACGAATACAAGAAAAATTTAATTCCATAACTACCATACTAGACGTTTTATATCATGGCGGTAACACTCATATATCCCGGGGCATCCCCTCGCTCGGCACGACAAACGTACTTTACAGTTCCTTTTTATAAAATTAAGGTGTCCCGTCGTATCCCTTACATTCTACATTTTCTTCTCTCCGTCACTGAATATACAACTGAACAGTTCTTACGGCAGAATAATTGCACGGAAACTTTTCTTACACATCGCCCGACGTCACCTAGGGACATATATATTTACAACGGTCAACCAGCCCCTGCGTGCATTAGCAATTATTATTAGCGTCCACTCTATCGCGGGCAACTTTCAAAAAACGAATCACACCCTCTAATCTTGAAAATATATTAACAATTGCCTACTTTTTCTTTCCCTTTTTTTCGCAATTGACGCGTGCATCTTTACGTCACTCGTTCCCGGCAACGTGGTTCCAAAACGAAAGCGTCTCCCAGCGTTTCTTTTACATCCGTGTTCATCGCGAGTGTTTCTACCAGCTATTACAGAAAAATCGATTTCCGCCGCCGAGACACGCCTTCGACTTTTCCTTTTCTATCGCGTTGGACGCGTCAATTCAAATCGAAAACCAATTCAGCGACGTACAATCAACAACGACGATTTAATACGAGTCCCCATTACGGGACAGGTCCGAAACATAGCGGATGCGCATTTTCAATTGACCGTAGCGGAGGTGGTCGCAGGTAAACGGCACGGTAGATGGTGCTAGTATACGTCTATCTGTTAATGGCATCGTCAAAGCGACATTAAAGTGAATTGATACTGTCTGTACGACGAGGTAGCACGACGGGGAGGGAGGACGGGCTTGATCGTTCACGGCCTCCTGGAGTTCTCTCTTTCGAGTGCCTCGAGAGAAATACGAGGGCCTGTCACGAAGTGCCCGGAACTTCCATCTTCTATTGCCGCACGATATGCCGCGCACTTTACATGCCTCTTCCGTTTTCGATCGGCATCGATCGGGGTCGAAGAACAATTCAGGGACCCTCGACCTTTTGGATCCCCTTTTTAAATATTAGAAATGCTCCGGGGCGATGAGTCGCGGCTGTCGACGCGGCAGGACGAGCGGAACGACGGATCTCGTAGGAAATTCGGAATTGGACGACGGGAGAACGATCGTCGGAGGAAAATCGGGGAATTCAAGTTGATCGGGTGATTATGAATTTAAATTGACGGTGGATCACGACGGATTGGATTTCTGTTTGTAACGCTTGCACTAGTCGTCGTGAGTGACGAGGAACGAAGATGACAGTGAAACAGTGTGTTGCAGTGTGCACTGTTTTCGTCTGTTCGAAGAATCTTTGGTTCTCAACGAAGATACAGTTGGATGTTGAGTAAAGGAACGTTTAGAACTATATCTGGAGTTAAGTTCGAATAAATCCAGCCGAACGTCCGTGGGAACAACTGTACGGAACGTTCGTTCAGCGCGTGTCCAACGTTTTAGCGCAAGAACCGTCGAGTTTTCGCGACGATCGGTGTCCTCTTTCCACTGGCAAGGGTGACGAAAAAATTCTTATAATTAATTAGCACTTGTAACGAACAACGGAGTCTTCGAGGAAGGGAGTTAACAAGAATTATGTGTTCTCCGCCTTTGGGAGCCTGCTAATTGGATCGCGTAATGAAACCGAGCAAGATGATAAATTGAATAGGTTCGTTAAGCAGCCAGTATTTTCGTGGAAAATGTATAATAGCTGTTCGCGGTTTACGAGCAAGGTCGTTTCCATTTTTTTGTTTTTGTTTTTTTCTTCTTTCTGTCAAAGAGACTCGCAAGCCAGCTTTCGCCTCTTCCCCACCCCCGACCCCGGCATCCCCTTTCTCTTCCCGATCCACCCTTGCCCTTCTTCTATCCTTTTTCCGTCGACGTTTCACCCCGCGGTCGAATATGCAACTTCTTGCGACTTTAAGCATCTAAATCTTGTTTCTTGCGTGCAACATATTACGAAAGTTTGATATTACAGGGATATAAGATGCTCGAGAGAGTTTGGCGTCAGTTATCCAACGTGTGCCGATACGAGTCCTGTTCGACTTGAATGGTGGGATGCGAAACGTATTTGGCGCTGGGAAATATGTATAGCCTTTGACCGTGTCGACGTTTAGCGTGAAAGGTGCATGGCAATTAAGTTGGAAAATGTTACCTGTCCTGTTTATTCTGCTCCACCCGTTCGACGAAATTCGGGGACAGGGTAAATTAGATCGAGTTCCAAGTTAAATCTTTTCATCTAAGTGATAAATTACGTGAACTGAATAGCGTTAATTTTTTATTCAATTTCGTTTCGAATTTTTCCTGAGAGACGTTGTTGCTCGTTAATAATATGGCTACTGTAATTAATCGGTTTGAACCTTCCAAAATCGGTACAAAAATAAGTAATCACAAGGACAAGAAATTAACCGATCTCACGTCTGATCGTAACTGTGCGGTTATCGCACGTTTAATAATAAGACAAACAAATTGTCGCACGGCACCGGAGCGTACTGCGGGCGGATGGAAAGGCAATGGACAAAATCAATGCCAATGCATTTCAATTTCGTGTAAGCGGGGGAAGGTGTACAGCCGGCCAAAGGAAAGGCGGTGCATGGACAATGACGATCGACTCACAATTGAAGCATCTGGTGTCCGACAATGGCTATTGTACCTGGAATCCTGGAATTAGGCATACGTGGATCCGCGTGGGTCCGTTTCGAGGGTCACGGCGAGACTATCGCGTCAAAAGGGTTAATCCCGATGGCGTCAAAGCAGATGGAACAGTCGTGGCGCGTCATCCGAAATCCACGTGCTCTTCGGTATAGCGCGTACTAGCCGTAGTTGAATTCGAATCGTACTGTGCTAAGGCTGCGTTTTGATGTAACGTTATGACATTGTACCGTCTATGTGCTTAGGATAATGTGCTGACGCACTTTGTGGCCTTGGTACGTGGATGGACGGTATACTGGGTGGTTCGATGTACACTGGCGTTTGACTGTGAATTATACGCGAGGGATGCGTTTAGCTGGGGTAGGAACGCGTGGATCAATGCTGAACGAAAATTAATCTACGAATGTAGCTGAAACTAAATAGCTGTCGTTCTCTCATGGAGGTGTATTTTACGAAATGGCAAGGGCTGCAACACGATGAAAATTACTAAATAATATTATAGCTGACATTATTCCATTTTACGATTCGTATCGATGATAAAATGCTCATTTCAATCGTTAATCAGCCAAACTGAAACGAGAATTTAACTATAATCCTGCCATTTTCTCCCCATTGTCTCTCCGAACCATCCTTCCATCCCACGTATATTAATCATTTCCAACGCGTTTGACACGGACACCCTGTATATACAGAACTGCAGCTGCGTGCACAGTCGGGATCTTGCAATACAAGTGCAAAGTGAACTCAGTAGGAACAGGTACAGACTGACAGAGAGAGAGAGGGGGGGGGAGGCCCAGTACAGAGCAACGTCCCTGTACAGAGACAGAGACAGAGAGGGACAGAATATGGGCATGTTCGCCTGCTGTAGTGCATAACCCGTCTGAAGCAGAGCCTATCAATGCCACTTGCGCGACAATATGACAATGAACGGCCACGGTACGGATCGACTAATACGAAAGCAGACCGATACCGAAAGGTATATTACGAACGGTCCTCAATGTGCTCATCTGAAACGGTTATTAATATCGTACGCCTTTGGAGACGGTTTGTCGCTCCGCTTCGATGAAATCGGGCTCAATCGAACAGTGCGCGTACCTCAATAGCGTCGTGAATAATTGCGTCAAAGAATTTCCTTTTTCCGCCAGCAATAATGCAACGGCGCTGCGCCACCGTTGAACAGAACAGGTGTCGCTGAACACCGGTCGAATGGGTAAAGGGACACGGTATATTAGGGAAACAGCGTATTCTTTGCCTTCGTGTATTCGTATCAATCATGTTGCTCGATTCACGTTGTATTATTTTGTAATTAAAATCGGAGACCTTTGCAATTTTTCAAACCTCCTGCACGGTGATTCGCGTCACCGTCGATCAGCGCGACTAATCCTCTCATGATCCTCGAAGCGGGTACGTATTAATATGCGCGGCTCTACGCGCGACCTCGCCTTGCCTTTACCAGCAGGAAATTCGCCGGGAATGCGGACCGATCGTGACGATTATTCGAGAAGCTTGTTCGAGATTTTTAACGGGCCTCGAAAAGCACCGGGCTGACGTTAATTGTATCGTTTTTGCACGATCAGACCGGGAACGGAGACAGGTGAGCTCCTTTCAGTAATTTGTGACTGTGTTGCGCGAGCAGCAACGGCGTCGATGGAATTTAAGGGCGGCGCTCGTTACCCGTTTCCCTGATTTCGTTCTACTGTTTCGAGGAAATCTTCGATCACTCGTTAGGCAACCTCTCGTTATTAATTATCGCGAACGAGCGAAATTCTTCGTCGAGTATTTTCTTTCACTTTCTTTTTATTTCTGCTTCTTGAGCAGAGCGGCGCAGGAGTCGTCGATTCGATTTCGGTGAAAAAAAGTTGCCACTTTTTCTGATAGTTCCTGGTCGGTGTATCGTGCTGGATTTGTCGAACGGGGTCGAACGGGGTCGAACGATACTTTTGCCCAGTGCAGAAATTACGAGCTGCGTTTGGTCGTACGTTTCGAAACGAAACGGCGGTCCTACTTGAAACGCCGCGTCGAACGAGCGAAATTCCACTTCACCGATGGTGGGTGTTTTTTTTTTTTTTTTTTTTTTTTGGAAATGCACAGCAAAACGACGAGGGACCTCCTCGTAACACGGGATCATTGTTGTGCCGGCAAGAACAATCTCCCGCGAGATTTTCTTAGGAACAGCGGAGTTTTACAAGCGTTCGCGTGTTACTTGCCCGACGAGGGCAAATACCAACCGCCATTACACGCGATGAATCGCAATACGCGGTCTACGTTCAGCAAAAGTTTCTATTCTTTTCCCCTTTTTCCTTCGGATATGGTCGATAGAAGAAGAATCTCGTGGGAATAATCGGTGATTAGCTGGAATTGAGGGGCGGGGAATATGTAATGTTTTCGGCGATTAAAAGTACCAAGAATTTGTACTATTTGGACGATTGTTAATAATATTGTTTCAGTTATTAATACGGTGGAATTTGATTAAATATTGAACATCGCCTTGGACAATTGTTCGTAAAGTGTATCGAAGCTTGCTTCATCCTAAAATATTCCAGAAAGTCACGTCATCGCTATCTAATCATGTTTTCGTGAACGACAGGTGCATGCAAGGAATTTCATTAGCTTTCAGGGAAGAAGCATCATCGTTCAAACTATTCAAAGTTACCAATATATTTTCGAATATAAAATTTTCTTCCTCTGCCGTTAGACGGCCCCGATTTAATATAACTAATTTAAACTTTGCATATTTTAACAGGAATCCGTTCACTGTGCATAAGGCACCCCGACGAACAGATAAACTAAACTAACCGATATAATCCGTAACTAGTCTAAAGTATGACCCCTGTCTTAACCGCAAAAGTAATACGCGTATCTTCCATTCCACGTACTATATAAAATAAAAAAATCAAAATCGAACCTGCAGATATTGCCCACCTATCGCCAACCGTTTTCCAAAATTTCCGTGCGATGAAAAATGACAAAAAGAAACCGTCCGTGTTTATTTCCACAACGAATACTCGCCGAAACCTCGGGCCCAAGGGCCGACATTAATGTCCACAAGGCGAGTCGTCTCGGTATTCGGAACGTCTCTGTATTCGGAGGCCGGCCGTGTCACTGGCAATTTTCCGTGCACGCTCGCGAAACATTTGGTGGCGTGCAAATCACGGGGACGAAAGTGTCGAGTTGTGTACATTTGCCTGCGCGGTGCCGTTGGCCCGCCACGGCTGTGTCGCCACCTCTGTTTGGACAACGCGATAACATCGTTAAACTTTTTGCCGTGCCACGGTTGACGAGCGTGACAGCCGGAGTACGCGAGTAAACTCGATTCCGGAAACAATAAGATTTATTCGTCCGCGCGTGCGGAACGTACAGTGCCACCCCGTCCATTTTTCTGCCCCCAGTGCGTTCGCTGTCCGCCGGCGTTCGTCGCGCGCGTACACGCGGAACACGCGTTTGGGGGTTGCACGCGCGACGCTTTAGGCCGCGAGCTGTCTTGGTCTTTAACCCTTCCGACCCGGCGGCGTTTTGCGTAAGTCGCTCGCTACGTCCGTAGCCGGCCGGCAAGAATCGGAGTACTAAGATATCGAATTTTTCCTAAAGTATTTGCTTCTTTGCCATATGCATAACATATGCAGTATTGTACCGAATAATTAAGAAATTCGTTAAAGTTTGACCTCAGTAACAGCTAGTAATTCAGTTTCGCGTGGTATATCTCGAAGCACTTTTCTAACCAGAGTCCAACGTAACATTTGCGACACCAGAAACTACTATCTCTCGTTCTTCCACGTTTCGTATATACTGCGCATCTTCTTTGTTGCGTTTTTGTTTTTTCCGTTGGGGATACGTTTGTTATAAAATGTCTTTCGTTTAGTGTAGCTACTGTATTGTCTGATGGATGTCTTGTATCTACGTGTTGTCGAAGATCAAGAACTGTGTCTGCGGTAATAAAGAGAGCATCGCAGATTGTTTAGTTTAAAACTGAGGACTTGTGGGTCCAGAGATACTCCAGAGACACTTTGGGAAAGACATAAGTGCGCGTCGAATTCGGTTCTGCCTGACGCGCGAGGAGAGCGCTGATTGATTCTCCGGGTCAGTACGCGGTACTGATGTCGGGTCGGAAGGGTTAAACCAAGCTGTGCGAACAGACGGAATGCGGGGAAATATTTATTCGCGTATTTCGTTGCGCGTTAAATGACGAAATTAGTTATTCGGACGCATCAAAATTTTCCTGGGCGAAAAAATGGTAAAGATCGTTCAAGAAAACCACCCTCTATTTTATGCGTCGATCAAATGTCGCTGTACCGGATCCTTGAGAATAGAATTATTGTGCGTGCGTCCATAAACGGACGGGCGATTCTACTGCCGCTGTTGCCTCGCCTTTTCCAGCCAGAATCGTCCAAGTTCGGTAATAAGACGATAAACAGAAACTAGAAAGGGTGCACGTTGCCGCGACGCAATATAACTCTGTACGTCATCCTCGCTTGTCCATGACGAATATAGAACTCCCAAACGGCCAGAGAGACTTCGAGTTTCTCTAACGTCCTCCGAACTCTTCCGTCGAACTTATCCAATACATATTTTTCTTTTCAATAAAAGTACACCGACCTGTCGGGGGAACGTAAATGGACTCGCGGTAATGTGATTTCACCGTCCTTATAACTCAATGATCGCTATTTTGTTGCAAAGAGGCACCGAGGTATTCTACGTATATTCGTAACGTGAAACAAAAAATTAATGGCCTCTCTAACAATTATATTTCCGCCCAATAAGTTTCCGCTATCCTGCAGCAGTGAAACGTTATCGGGACGAAAGGAAAATTCACGTTGATATAAAAGGTTGCGGAGGACGCACGCGAATAAATCATTTCTAACGTCGCGGTATAATTTGCATTATTCAGAACGCGTTCTAAATTGAACGGTGAATTGTGTTCTGTAACTTTACGAATATCACCGTATGTATTCCCGATATTAGGAATATAACGCAGCGTGGAAATAGAAGAGTACAATATCTGCGTTTCGTCGGCCCTTGCCGCGGCTATTCGATTAATTGCAATACGCATATCGAACCACGAAGAAAAAAAAATCAAACAATAATTAACCGATAATGACTAGCCAATAACATTATGGCTTCCATCGAAATCCGATAGACCAATGAATCCATTCAACGCCTGCTGTAATCAGAATCCTCCGCCTCCGACCCACGCTACCAATCAAACGTTTAAAACCACTTTTGTATTTCCAGCCATACTTAACGACTCGTTGCTTTTCATCCATTACAGATTAACATCGCGAGAACCGTTTGTAATATCTGTCAAACTTGGCGTCGACGCGTGCACCAGCTTCAAAACCCTCTCGAATTATCCCACTTAACGTTTCCAATCAGTCGTGAAACGGCTTCAGCGAATATTTGCCTCGAAACCTAGAGCCTTCAACGGTCAGCGGGCACCGGCAGTGCCCGCCGGAATATTTATGGAAACAAATTTTTACCGGCCTTGTTAGCCCCGGTATCTCGCAGCTTCCGCGATAATAAAATGGCGGACGAGCCCGTGGTAGGTAACCAGGCGTGCACCGCTCGGTATCGAACGACATCTAGGTATAAGCCCATAAACAAGATGATACGATCTAGGTGTAACGATGTTTCCAACAAAATTAGAGGGAAACTGCAAACAACCCCGTCTCAGTTCTCTCTCGTTCATCCCCGTTTAACCTCACGCTCGCCCGCCGTCCCGTTTCACCCCTCTGCACTCACCCTTCCTCCCTCCCTCCCTCCCTCTCCACGCACCCCCATCCTCCGCAGGCAGTTCGCGCAGAACGCCACGACAACCCTTCATCCGACTCGTTAGGGCGGCTGGAAACACGATACCAAACAGTAATGAAAAGCCTATCCTCCACTCGGTTTCTCCTCTAGCTGTTTATGCCGCGCCGTTCTACGCATAATGGACTCACACATGGATATAGATGCGCACGGCGGGCCGGCGTTATCGGCGGCTGTGTGTGACAGATAAAGCGACCTTTCCCCCCGAAATGAGCAACGTCGGCCCGTTGTTTATTCGATTACGGGCTCGATCGCCGTTCGGCCTGGCGTCGTCCTTACGCGTCGCGACGTCCGTGCACTCGGGGCCTCGAAGGGACCCGGGGTCGATGGAAATTAAACATCGAAACGTCGATTCGAATGGGTCGTCTTGGTGGCGCCGCGTACGTACACGCGTGTACGTAAGGTCCGACGTTAGGCGAGGGACCGTCGACGGAGTGGCGTCGGGTAATTCGAGTTAGTTGGTTAATTGGAATTACGTACGGTGGTGCTTAGTGTCCGAAAGGATCGACAGGGGAGGCCAGGGTGTTCGGTTGTGAATCTTGCGCGTGATTTAGTTGGGCGTTGGTAAATGGAGGTAGTAAAGGGATCGACGGGGTCGGATTCTTGCGAGCATTTGGTTTTACGGATCCGGTTATGGCAATTGAGTTTGTTGAATCGTAAACAGGTTTATGTTTTTTCATGTTGGATAGATTTTAAGTATACGAGCCTGCTTGCCCCCTGGATGGCAAGTAACCGAATGGCGCGACGCATTTTCCAGGGGTTGATCGAACTACGGTATTATAATAATGGGAATGACGAGGACGTACAGGCAGGTTTGTTTTTAATTAGTTGAGAGAAACTTTTTCCTCCTTTAATTGCCAGTGTCCATTGAGAGACAGCTAATTGGCATTATCGACTTACTTCGTCTACTGTGCTTGAATAGATGGGAAATTGTTTCAAAGTAGAATCTGCTATGATTACGAATTTTTATATATATGATAAATATAATTGAACTGTCATGGTAGTACTGTACGTGCATCTAGTCTGTCCTGAAAGATACAATCTACTTGCTAGGTTCTAGCTCCTATTCTACTTGCGCGACGTCGCTTCTCAATAAGTCCAGAGTTGTTCATTTTTTAATTCCTTTGCGCTCTCCAGTCTTCGACGTCCATCCAGTGCAGGAGTGCCTCCGTGTCGACGACTTCCAATCGTCAGCGCGCGTTCAAAATAAAAATCTAAATATTATAATTCTCATCCGGTGTTATTTCCGTCGCGTCTCCGATGCACGCGTGTACACCAACAACCTAATCGACAAATGAGACTTCCTCATAACTCACTGCCAGTTGGTTCTCCATTACTATTTGCCCCGCTTTTAAGTGCCGATCTACATATTTAATGAAACGTCATCCGCATCGAGATGCAGCTACTTAATGCCTGCCCCGCGACCCGGGTACTCGAACCTTGATGTAGTGACTCTTCCGCAGAATGCTCATTGTTCCATTGTCACTTTGTTGGTCGATGACGTAGTGCTACGTCACGGGAGAACCATATGTTGTTTACCATGGACACGGGCACGAGCACTACGTCACAGGCGGAAATCGATATGTTTACGAATGATATTCGTATTGCATTACCGGCGCACTGAGTGGAATAATAATGGGCCCGGCGTCAATCGTCGTGGATGTCGCGCTTACGGGGACACTCTGTTTAGCTAGGATGTTAAAATTTGTACAGCACGAAACGTAGCATGCTACTTTCAAGATGGGAGTGTAATTAGTCGACCCACCGCCGATTAAGAAGATTCTGTGCGTTGCAACGCGAATTAATAATTTGAATTCGTGTTTGCCTTTTATGATATCGGTATCGCGTTTGCAAACGGGTTCAGAGTAATTTAGCGGCAGGTGTTAACGCGATAGTTTCAGGCGCGGAGCATTATTAAACTGAAAACTTGTGGAATCCATATCCGTGAGCTGAATGTGGCAAGTTGCAGGAGCCACCGAGCGCTCGAGCACTCTGTAGATAGCAATTGGAGCATGAATTCTCTCCCATTTGTCTAAGCGATCGCTGTGACCAATTGAGCTATCCAAGTCGTTGAAAGATCCAACTCCTCGAAACTGTCGCCGCCCACGTAAAGAACATTGTTTTCCAGTGGACTGATAGATTCGTTTGGGCGGAATTCGCTACCTCAGAAACTCGATAAGCCTTCGAACAAAACGGAAACAATCGCAAATCAGACGATTCCTTCCCTGCGACGGAGGCCAGAGATAACGAAGCCGAACTTGGCCCGTTCGTTCGCTTCAGCGTTGATGTATCGGGCCAGGATAAAAATCGAGGACGACTTCGAACATTTTCGAACCGGCGCAATGAAATTCATTTCTCGGTTTCTAATCGGGCAGAATGGTCCGACGGACATGTAACTTGAGAACTTCGTTTTTCACGTGCAGAGAGAGGACGAGATAAATCTTCTCGATCTTTTCGCAGTGCACGCTGTTCCGACGACGGTTTCGTTCGGCTTCTTTTGGGGAAGGGGGCAGTGCTAAGTTTACGAAAACTTCCGATTTTCATCTGGAGTGGAATAGTTGACGAATTCGCGGTGCTATTTAAATATTAAAGTTATCAGAAGTATCGGTTCCATTTCAGACCCGATAATTGGTTATGGTAATCGATGGGGGGGGGGGGGGAAGCTGTGATCGATGGCGAAGGGTGTCAAATTCGAAAGGGGGTAAAATTTCTTAAGTTCCATCCCCTCGTGCAGAGGACAATGGTATAACTCAGTGTGATGAACGGCCATCGGTCACTTAGAGGCTAATCAAATTACGTGTACGATCACGTTACGGTTATCCTATATTCATCATCGCGTTACACGTTGTTGGACAGAACTTCAAGCGGACCTCTGCTGCGCGTTGTTGTCGCCCAGTCCATTGGAATGTTTATTTATTGTTTCGTTTTTTATTATTCATCGAGCTGTTGTCACTGAAGCGGAAATTTTAAAACAGTTGCATATCGAGCGTGTCATAATTTCATTAGAATTCTTTGCTTTGCAAAATTCTACCACAGAACCACTCATTTCGTCCTGAGCAATTATGTTCATTTTAATATTTCCATACTATTTTCCATAGATTTGACGGGGGGTGCATTCCCTAACAGTCATCTGCGTGCAGATTGACAGCGGATTGGCAACAGAACTGACAGTTTCTGTCTAAAGATCCGTAGCCATCTGCGTCCGCGTTTGGCTTTCATTCTGCAAATAGAACCTGCTAAACAGAATCTGCCTTCAGATTTGTAGCAGAAACCGAGCGGATTCTGCAACTTGAGCCATTCAAATGCACTTAGACGGCCATTTAAGTGGCTCAAATTTCAGGTTCTGCTCAGTCTCTGTTGCCAATCTCCCATCACATTCCGTTCAGCAGGTTCTACATCAAATCTGCAGCCATTCTGCTCACAAAACCCGCCAACGTAACCCGGGCAGAATCTGCTATTGCAGGTTTAGCTGCCTTGCGCTTAGTTCTATGTCCCAATAATGCCTCCAGTGGTCTTCGAAGTTACCCAACACGTTTACGTATACAAATGCGCACGTGCGAATTCATTCCTATCACCAAAATCTATAACGTTAACACGAAAATCTTCCGGAAACATCGCCAAGAGACGTTCGCGCGAAGCTTCTCGTTCAGCCGTCTCGGTGAAACGCCGGGTCCGCGCAGCGCCACCCTGGCACCGTTTAATGAACCGTACCGAACCGGCGGCTGCTTTTCAATTGCCCTCCCGTCCGTGTACGTGCGCGTCCACGAACTGGGATTTATTAGTATTTACGCGAGGGCAATATGCAAAGCAGTCGACGACGGCACATCCGGGGGTTCGTTCTTTCGCAAGAAGGTCGCGACGTCGACGGGACGCAACGCGGGCCACGCGTGTCGGTCCCGTAATTAATTCGTTTGATTTATATCGGCAAAGGACTCGGCATGCTAATTCGTATTTACTTATTAACGCCGCCGGCGAACGGAACTGATCCATATTGTTCCACCGGCTTGCCGGGGGCGACTACGGCCCGGTCCAGCCACCCGGTCGCTCCACGAAACCGCACCGCCCCGTTTCACCCCCTACGACCGTTCCACCGATTCCGGCACGCAACTTCGCCCGCGACTCGAGGCCGCAACAAAGAACGCGAAATAGTTGAGCGAGCGTGGGAGCGCGCAGCCGATAATTAAAGTGGCCCCTTTGTTCGATTCGCAACGACTCGTTAGATCAATAGGTTCCTCGACGACGGGTGGACCGTGGGATCGTCGAATTGCACAGCAGAGGAAAGAAAACTGTCCCGTCTTGTGTCTATACGGCTCTGCCGATTTGGCCCGTGGTTCTTCAGCGGGCAAGATCGGAACGTGTCTCTCGATACACTTCGCGTCGGTTGTTCCTTGTTTATTCCTACCTTTTTTTGCGCTGCCTCGTGAGCACCGATGTAATCTCCCAGGCAATGGTTTTGACTACTGTTCAGGGGACTGGAAAGTCGTTCGGCGAGGTCTCGCTGTCGCTGTCTTTATTTGTTTGCCGGTTAGGTTACGTTCGCCGCCTTCGCGCTGGGGGCTTTTTCTCTCGCTCGCCCCGGCTGTGTGCATTTCGTTTTCTGGGACAACGGCGCACGGATTGACGATTTCTTCGGGGACACCGGTTGTAATGGGATTTGCCGCAACTGCTTGCGCTGGAAGGAAAAGTTCGGTGAGGGATGGGCAACGGGTTTGGGAGTTTTCGGATGCGACGCCGGTTAGGAAAATAAGGAGAAGAATCTTGGTTGTTTCGTTTGCCAGCTTCTTTCCCACGGCATACTTTTACTCGACCCGATTCATTGGCGTTACGTTGTTTCGTTTATGCCCGCTCGGAGGACAGTAAAAAGAAGCTTCTTTTTTTAAGGAGAGACTTCGAATTCGGTCCGACTCGAGGAAATCTGATTACACGCTTGACCTCTTTAACAATGCAGTCGTTTTCCGGCTCGATAAGAAAAGCAGAGATATATTTCTTCGTACTTTGTCCTGCTCGCGTTAATTCGCGCTGCTCGCCGGTTCGGTTCGTCGGTCGTTTCGCGTCGCGTTATCGCCGGGCGAGTTGGGAGCCGAAAATATGTAGAGCCAAACGCGAAATAACGAAAGGGCCGAACGAAGTCTGGTATTTAGCCGTGAAGCTCGTAGCGGCGGTGTGTCAAAAATCAGCCTCGCGCTCGTCGAATGTACGTCGTTGATTTCACGAGAATTGGACGCGTCAGGCGCGGCTTAACTTTCATTGCGTTAGCGGGCCCGCGTCATGTGGAATGAATTGCAAAATGATTTTCCAACGGTGCGAGCCGCGCGAATGGTTTATATGCAAAATAGTTTATGATTGCTACGGTCTACGGTTAGCTGAAATAGATTAACGTCGTTGTACATTAGTTAATGCCGTACTGGGCCGCGATGACGTTTAATATTGACGGGAATATCGTTCCAATATGCAAACTATAAAATTTGACCGCGGTGGCCGAAATTCGTTGACGGGGGTTGCGCAATTATGCGAACGCGAAACGGCCCCGCGGAACGAAGGCGCAAAGAACGGCCGCGCACTGTCATCCGGTGAATGTAAATTAATTGATTCAATATGCCGCCGATAGCAGGCGTTTGGGTCGTTTAAACAATTTTCCCGTGTCCGCGATATATTTTATAAATCTTGTACGCCGTTGCGTTTCAGCCGGTTGAAGCGTGAATTATAGATAGCGTCGAAATTGCTCGACGCGTAAAGTTCTAGCTTGCCGGATAAAGATTATGCTTCGTTGTTATATTAATTGCGTCGTTTAATTCACGAAGAGGGCGCGCACATACAGCGACAGACACAGCGACAGTAATGACATGACTATTTTATACAATCGGGACATACATAACCGTATGAACATTTCAATTGCGCCTGTCTTACCGTGCCATCACCATGAAGGCCATTGGAATCCTCCAGGTATCACGACTAAGAAAAATTCGATCAGGCTACTGAGGCACAAGATACTGGGATGCGATCGGTTCGTGCGATCGAGACGGTACGATTTTGCAACAACCATTTGCAAATATAGTTGCCAGGCAAGCGACGAAGAACACAGCAAACCCCTCGAACCCAAACCACCGATTGAAATTACTGCACATCGGCAACCTACTCGAAGAAACTTCGAACCCTCGTCCGTCCCCACCCCCCCGGCCTCTTCTCCGCGATTCCAAACAACCGATTTACACATCGCTCGAGCTAACGAGTAATCTGTGCGGGGGCCACACGGCTTTATCACTTCCTTTGAGCGACGCAACAAAAAGCATTTTAAGCAAACTTGCGCGCCACCCTACGCCAGTCGAAGGAAGGAAGGAAGGAAGGAGCCGCCGTAAGGGTTAATTAAAGTATTTCAATGGGCACGCCTGCATCGGACTGCCCCCGGTGGACTTTTATCTGCCACCCTTCCGCCGACCATTGCAAACAAGCCACCCCGGCAACCGAGTTTCCAGTATCGAATCTATACATATCAAGAAGTGCTCGCAGAACGAGGAAGGGTTGGCGGATGCGGTGGGGGGGGGAGAGGGAGGGGCTGGTCGGTTGCCTGACGATGGAAGTTTAATATTGCCGACAATTCGCCACGTTCTTTCGTTCCCGGGGTTCACAGCGGTGGAAAGAGGGGTGGATTATCTGCAGATCGTGGAAATGGCTGCTGAAATACGATTTGAATTCTGCTCGAAGCTGTCCGTTACCTATCTATAAATATCTTCATCCTTCTTTGCCCCCCCCCTCACCTCCCCCTCCCCCTCGATGTGTGCGCGACCCCTTCCATCCGTTTCACTTCTGACCCGTTGTTCCCTTCCTTTCTTCCTTTTTCCGTCTGTTTTTTTTTCTTTCTCTTTTTTGTTTCATTTCCCAACTCCTTTTTTCTCTCGTCGTTCCCCGTTGAGTAATTGCACCGTCCGATAGTGGTGTAATTGGACCGATTTCGACCGCGATGGAAATGACCTACATAGAGTTCGCCCGGCGCGACCGGCGCGACCCGGTCGTTGCATGCAAAATGCGAGCCGTCCGATATGAAATACGAGCCCGATGGATACGAACGGCGGCCCTGTAGTTTTCCTGCGTTCCCTCCGCCTCGTTCTGCCCCGTCCACCCGCCCACCCCCGCGGCCCACGTTTTCCACGGGGTTCGGACGGGCACGAGGTGGGAATATCGGAGGGCCGCGAGTCACGTTCCACGGCGCGTTTGCGTGCTGTTGCACGTGGATTGAACGGGTCGATCGACGATCCGTCGAATGGACGCCGCTAGATCGTTGCGCTAATGGGCGATGATTCGTGTTAGCGTGGTTTGGAAAGCGTGCTGACGCTTTGTGGCACGGTCGCCGCTATGGTGGCGATGATAGGGCGGGAGGGGGCGGGTTGCGTGGAGATATACGTATATCGCACGATAGAGGGGTTGAAATGTGAATTTCGGCTGGGCGAGATTTCGGGGTGCTCGGTGTGGAACGATGTGAGCGATTAGCAGGGTGACCTTGGGGTCGAAGTGCGAGGTGCTGAGATTGTTAAGGTTTGGGTGGACTGCGCATCGAAAGTTATTTCTGCTGGATGCTTCTTCACCTGACGGGGATTTCCTTTATCGTTGTTGATGTGCGTTTGGCCGCGCGACGGACGTAATATTCGTTCGTTAAGGGAGTTCGATTTTTATAAGAATATTACTTAACTGCTTTATCCGGTGAATTTTGTAATTGCATCGATAACTTATAAATTTTTTCTCCTTTTTTTTTTAGAGAGAATTGTACACAATCATTTCTACGCGTCCTTAATTTGTTGTTACGTTCGTATGTATATGCGTAAATAGTTTGGAATATTTTCACGAATGCGCCGATGAAACTTAATGTTATAGATATTACGTGAAGGTGAATTTTGTTATGAGGAATTTTAGGCATGACTTTCAGTTAACATATCGATGAACGTTTTTGCCCCCGAATTATTCGCCCGGTACTGTAGACAACCCGCCGAGTTTTGATAGCCTGAGGGTCGTAGGTTGGTGGTGCGATGATCATTAGGAATCAGTCTGAGGGGCGAGAAGGTGCTGTGCCCGTGATTGCACGTGCATTAAGACGCGGGCTTACGACACATCAATTCGTATTCATAATGCAGAGACAAGGTATACGCCAGTAATTTATGTGACACGCAGAAATCATAACTTACCGAACATCTGGCACACTTTCTGCCCTTTGACGTCTGGCTGAAACATATTAACGCTTGTCCTACCGACCGACACTTGTATAAATCGGGAACGCTGAAAAACATGCACGCACAAAAAGTAAACACAGAATGCGTATAATACATGAAACGCGTAACATTATTGTATATTATTTCTAACCAGAAAGCAATGTCAATCTACAGTGTCCTTGAGGTTTTCCCGGAGAAACGTTGTCAGCGTACTCCGTGCACGTAAATAAGAGAAACATTGAAAATTACAAATGCAACGAAAACACCAAAGTAACATAGAAACGTATTACAATAGCTTTCGATAAAAAGAAAAATACCCAACGTCCGCTTCAGGACGAGGAAAATAAGTAAACGAAGCCTTCTGTGCCGCGAAACCCAAGCCGTATCAAGCAGAGCCATCATCCTATAATCGTCGCAAAGTTGCCTCCTCAACCGTCAGGAATTCTCGCGAAGATCGGATCACCGGAAGTTGCGTGGTCCGCGGGACGATCACGACACTCTCGCCCCGTGCTTGTCCCATAACCGCGCGAAAGCTGCTGAATAAACGGAACACCCTTACTTACGGCGCCAAACTAACCGTCCTCGGTCGTGCAATAGTGTGCGCGTTCCCGCACACGTGCACGGGAAACGTGTATTCCTGACACACACACACACACACACATACGGGCGTGCGTGAACTCGCGTATACACACGAGCGTTATACAGGTTGTATATATTGGTTCAAACCCTGCGCACTCAGCGCTCATGAATATGCCGGAGCACGACGGTTCAACCCTGCCAAGCCAATCCCCTTGCCCGCTACCCCTTTCGACCCGCCGAACCCACGGTCAATCTCAGCTGAGATACGTTGTATCGAGAAGGGGGTGAGCTCGGCAAGCCCTGTGTTTATACAGAATGATTTTCGACGATAGCGCCACTCTGGAATACGCGTTCGTTTCTGGCTCGATCGTAGATTTCACTCTGGCTCGATTCTTGAGAGACGAAACGTTTCGAGGCGGCTGAAACGTGGGGGATGATGCGCTCGTAGTCCCAGACACTGCGAACGGTTGCGACAGTTTGCGACGAAGATGGACATTGGGATCGTTCGGAGTATTCGGTAAATTGTCAAGGTAAATTTTTCTGGGGAGACATTATTGTAGACCGAAAAAGGGATTTTTATGGCGATAGTTGAGTTGAGCAGTTCGATGTTTAATTGAAAGGACGAAGTGGGGGGTCGTTTTCGTATTTGTCTTTCGTTCGTTAAGGTATCCTTTCAGGGACATTCAAATATTTCTTCATCAATTCCTGCTCAAGCGGTGTAACATAATCTTAAACACGTCGCTACTAGCACCCTATTCGCCAACATTGCGCCGCGCTGTCTAGATCGAACGGACTGTTCCCGGAAAGTTGAGCGCGAGCATAAAATCGCGCGGAAGCCTCGACGAGGCGGCGAAAAAAAAGGTAAGACAGATTTATTGCGGGAAGAAGGAAACGTGGTTTGATCTTCGAAGATGAATACGCCGCCGCCATTCGGAATCGCTCAGCGCCGCGGCGCGTAAGGAACCGACGCGTTCGCGGCGCGGCGGTGAATTTAGAAAAGGGGGAGCACGGGACACCCCAGTCTCGTGAAAATGCAATTCTTCATTCTTTCGCGAGATTTCTCAGCGAGAAGGTATCGGGCTTAACGAATTGAAACGGGAATACATCGTCGAGCCGTGACAGAGTGTACCTTTCGGAATACCGATTTGCAGACGCCGGGGCGCTGTCTCAATTTATTTTCGCGACATATTGGGACAACATTATTTCCCTCCCTGTCTTCGTTTCTTATTTAAGTCGCGGACACGTTTTCGACACTTGTTTCATCGAAAATTCCTCGTACCCTTAAATCGTCGATACATTCATCGCTGGAATGCATTGGCTCTGTATGATCTACAGGTAAATTTGCAAAGGTGAAACACAGTATCCGCATTTATTTCAAAATGAAACGCTTGACTGAATGGTCACGTTGCATGTACGTACTCATTTTTCTCCTACTTATACATTTCCAGAAACGTGTATTACAACTGAAGCATATTGATAAAAAATGATTAAAACTTGACGCACCTATTACATTTTCTCTATATTTAACCCGTATGAAATTTTCGAAACAGTGGCAATCGCGTGTATTTGAAAGTCTCCAATAACGCATTGATCCTATTAGATCCAGAGACTTTTCGTCAAGACGCAATCAAGTGAGGGCTGAGAATACTTTCGGTTCTTCACGTTCGCCCCGGTGATATGTCGCTGAAGTTCCCGCAGACGCGCCTGAAAGTTTAAAGCCGAGCTTACCGCGATATACTCGCGGTTTATTGCATGAAATATCGCGGTATTTCTTACTTCGCCACGGCTTAACGCAATTATTCAGCTTTGCGTCTCTCGGACCGCTTTAAAGTCGAGTAACGCGAGTAACTCGCCGCTATCTGGCTCCGCGGACCAGAACTTTAATTTCGCATGCTTCAATTCTGTTATCGTTAACCCCCTTGATCCACGGCAGACCCTCTCGCCGCGGCCGAGTAAACAAAGCGCGTTGGAAGACCAAACGACTTCCGTTCTTATCGTCAACGAACGAAATAGGGTCGAATTCGGGAATTGCAAAACGGACGGGCCGTTCCTTATTTGCTGCCGCTCTCGAGGTTCCGGTACCATTATTCGTCTCACTTGGTTTGTCAAATTTCGTCGTACGACGTTGGTTTCGAGGATACTGAAACCGGGAGAAATTTGCTATTTAAAGTCAAGCTGGCGGAGTTTGTCATTTAAAAATCAAATTTCACAAAGAGAGCATTCCGCGAACTTTCTTAAGGCAAAAGGAAAGGTCCGCAAGATTAGAATCCACGTTTCACACGAATATTCCGCTCGCGTGAAATTTATCAAATACACACCGAAACGCTCATTACGAACTGTACGGAACACGGACACTGTATACAACTTCCGCAGTGCGCAGAACTACGAACACGTTGCAAGATAAGCGGGCAGCGTTTCCAGGAGGCACAGCCATTCAGACCTGTCACCGAGGTCTTCTGAGAGTTCACGTGCACACGTGGGCGTCATCGAGTTAGCCAAAACGGAAGGACGAGATTCAGCAAAGTGTCTGCGACGCGGACCGGGGCTCTCTTTGAAAAGGGGAAGACAAGTTCTCTGGGGTGTACAAAGGGCCGCTTTGTAGGCTCAGACGTCCTTCTACATACATCGGGCCAAACTACGCCGAGTATGTCCCGCGGAGGTCACGTGGTGCACGAACACGCAGACGCGATCAGGACCAAGGATATCTATATCCATTCGGAAAACTTTCACCGCCACCGGCATTTCTGACGAGCTTCACCCCTTCATCGGCGTAAACAAACGGACGTCGACGAATACGGAGGACAATCGATTCTATTTGTTAGCGACAGCGTATTTTCAAAGAAAGGAACAGAATCGTGTGGCGAAGTGCTACGCGCCCTGTGGACAATTTATGATGGGGGCGTACTGCTACGCGTGGTCGAATAGTGTCTTGGGAATGTCCCAGGATTGGCCAGGTTATTGCACGTCTTGGATGCGAATGAATGGAACCAAACATCCGGTCGGCAGGCGATGGCTGGCGACCACTCTGGGTTATGCAACTATCGGGTGTCGATGGATCGTTTATTAGATAGAAGAGGAAGAGTTTAAATAAGGCAAGCGATCCGACGTCGTACTGCTAAAGAATAGGGACTCTGTTCCTGGAGGATCTGGCCATGGAGTAGGGAAGGCTATGCCTTTTGGTAAGAGGGCACCCCATGGCACTTACCTCAGGACCTTCATCGAATAAGCATTTCCTTATTCCTTATTCAATCCTTTAGTAAATCTAACGAATTCATAGAAATAATCATATTATTTCTGACATGTTATGTCCTGCATGCTGCGAGAACGCGATTTAGAAAATGACGTTATCGCCTAGGCATCGCGTGAAGTGTAATGAAATTGCGGTGAGGTATCATTAATGAATATTTGCGATAAGATTTATTAACGA
Organism: Nomada fucata; assembly: GCA_948146005.1. Taxonomy (NCBI): domain Eukaryota; kingdom Metazoa; phylum Arthropoda; class Insecta; order Hymenoptera; family Apidae; genus Nomada; species Nomada fucata. The sequence continues at coordinate 4,783,537 of OX411275.1, read as the reverse complement.
GATGGATTTCGTGGATTTTGGTCCGCGTTTGCAACGATTCATTTCACAATCACTTTTAAGACAAATTATTGTAGCGTGGTAGCTGTATTCAAGGGTTTCATTTATGCCGATTACGTATCAAGATAACAACATATTCGCTCGTAGTTGTTCGCTTTCCTGGCCAAGTGGTACAAGAAAGAATGGCGCAACGCGTCGACGTATGTACCTGCCTAAAGAGACTTCGTTACCACGCTTTAGCGTTTAGCGTGCGGTCAAAATTCGCCGCTTTGAAACCGCGCGTCGTCGCATCGGCCCGAGTCAACAATGTCGGCGGAACTTCTCATTCGTATTTAACTCTCCGTCGTCCAGTTTGCCTATTTAATATTCGATCGGTTCAACGGATCGGGGCTAGTAAACGCTCGCAGCAACGACGCTAAACAGTAACAGCCGGGGAATCTACGCTTGCCTTTACCATCCACCTCGCCAACAGAATTCGACGACCTGGCTCGAAACGATTCGCACTGGAATATCGTACTCTTGGTGGCCGTTGTGCAAAATCACCGGGGCGACGTTTTCCCACGAGTTTGTTTCTCATCTTAGAATGAAGTCGTCTGTCAAAGTTCCAGCATACGTCGCTGTCGTGTCCTCGGAATGAAGATTTCCGTTTGGCACATATTATATAATTGGACGAATTTCTCTATTTCTCAAAGAGCCCTGCATGACGTGTACTTTAATATTATTACGTAGACAGAAGCGACAACTGTTTGGTTATTTAGCTGCGAACGGGTTGGGCAAATGTAGAGAATTGATTATGTTGAGAACGTTGTGTGAATAATTCTTATTCTGAAAGTGTGATGAATTTCTTCGAGGATAAATCATTGAAGTTCATACGTGCCGTCAATACTGTCGCAGTGTACAATATTTAACCCTTAAAGGGTGTCGTGCGTGATGTTTCACTTCAAGGAAGTATTGTTTTGATATCGTTTATAGAGGACCCGCCAATAAATGGTCTTCCTATGTTTCAGTATATATTAAACAGACTGTGAAAATGAAATTTGTCGAATGGAAATTAAATAGAGATACACATACAATGGTGTATCCTATAACGAACAACCCTTCAAGGAACGAATGCTGTAGCGAACAGAATTTCTCATTGAATGAGAACGCTTACACCGAACGGACACTTCGCCAAAAGAAGTAAAAATTGATGGCTCCTTAGCCTCCACTTCTTTATCATTTTTTTCTTAAGCTACAAATGTGTTATAATACGTATATTTGCATGCTCTCCTCCTCTATCATAGAGATTTTCGAGTTACACATGTACGACTGTAACATGTGCCCTGCAACGAACAAGGTTCCGGTACGAATTACTGTTCGTCTGCCTTATTAAACGTCGTCATAAATCCCCACAAGAATACCCATCTAATTATAATAACGACGGGGAAAGAAATCCAAAAATCGTCATCTCGTCGAGCTGGATCGTTTTAGCGTCGAGGGTTCGTAACACGAAAGGAGAAGAAAAGTTCGAACAAGTGTTCGACGTTGATCAAGCTGGACTAACGTTAGATAACAGCAGAACGCGTATTGTACACGCGATTTCGACGCCTCTAATCGAGCTTCCGTGTCTACTGCACTCAGGCGGTATGATGGCTGCGCGGATGACTACCTCAGGGCTTCGTACGGTGATTAGGAAAGTTACCGTGTGCCTCAGACTCTGAGACAGAAGGCTGCGCACTCCTTGTCTGTACTCGCGTTTGTCGGCCATCTCTCTCTCTCTCTCTCTCTCTCTCTCTCTCTCTCTCTCTCTCTCTCTCTCTCTCTCTCTGTCTTTCTGGGCACGATGTTGTTCCGTCGATTTGTCCCTGTTTCCTCTCTGTTCTACAATTGTCCTCCTCCTCCTCCACAAACTCGTTCTCCGTCCCTCTTGGTCTACACCCGTATCTCGTTGCTGTTGTAATCCTCAATTAATGCGCAAGTAACGCTAACTACGCAAACTGGTCGAGTTGGTGCTCACATCGTGCCGGAGACTCGCGGAAGCCGAGAGGACGCTTCGTTATCAGGTCTCGATGCGCGTCGCGAGCACGCTTTTTGGAGGATTCGGTTGCGCGTTTTGAATTCGCGAACGACCGTCCGTGGACGTTCCTACGGTTGGTTGGAACTTTGTTCGTTTCAATTTTTGCAGATTCGATCGCGAATTCGTTATCCGGCCGTCGATGATGACCGCGGCATTATCATTTGGAAATGAAACGTACGGACGTTCGCGTTATCGTCTTCCATCGTAGCGCAACCTGTCGTTTCCGTCATTTTATTTGTCGCTATCGGTCTGCACGTGATATACATCGTTACGCAATTCAGTAGAATAAAAAGGGCCGTTTCTATTATGGAATTCTCGTCGTTCGATAGAACTCCGCACATCGCGAAGAGTAAGCTTCTGTGTCTCGTGGATTTTATGGGCAGTTACCCGATACACTTTTAGGGAGTTTTAGCTATTGCCGTTGGGGGAACGCTGGATGAGAAAATATGGCGGCAACATGATCCGAAACTTTGCGATGTAAGCCTCGCGGTAAGATCCGTTCCAGGGTATTTGGACACTAAAGTTTCTGTGGGATTGTTGCTACCTACTCGTCGAGTTACTCAAGAGGCTGATGCGCTGACGCTTTGTCTCGGCCACGGCAGACTTTGAAATCGTTGCTGTGCAAATTATCTGTGCCGGGTCGTCCGGATGTCTGATTGTCAGTGCTTGACTATTCAATTCGGCGAGGATCTGGCGTTCTTAATTTTCGATGGGGAGCCTCGTAACGATGTACGAATAATTTGAACGTAAATTGTATCATGAAGGATATTAATCTGTGTCAGCTAGTAATAAGCTCTTAATAAACCTATTCTGTTCTTTCTCACTTGTATCGTTTTCCAATTACGATGTCATTGCTGGGTTCTACTTTGGCAGCCAGTGTTTTTACCCGACGAAATCTTGCCTCCAAATATTTCCTGTTTGAAACACTTCCAATTTTATATCACATTTATAATATATAAATCAGCAAGCGTTCCAGATTCTTAATAAATCCGTTCGGCCACAATTTTCCCCGGGCAAGACCTTCGAATACCCACGAACGAAGGAAACAAACAAATAAGCAACACGCCCAATTTAAGGGAACAAAATAAGATCACCGCGTGTCGCGAACGCTCCACGGGGCAATAGTAATTCAGGATTACCGTAGGATCCTGGCAGGATTTTATGCGCGCAGCGCGAGTCAATTTAAAACATTGCCGTGTCCCATCTAGCCTCCTCGCTCGCTCGGCTGCCTTTAACAAGCGCTACCTTTCCCTGGAAAAATAATGAGACGGTAACGCCAGCAAACAATGATACGGTATCGTGATCGTTAAAAGTTGACGAATTCCGGCCGGTTCGAGTGCAGGACACCGTTATTCGCGACGAGGAGTTGGCGGTGGCAAAAGAAGGAAATGCTTCTGCGGCTGGGCCCGGCCCGCATCGATCTGTCGCGTTTGCCGACGACTCGTTGGAGAACGTAGTTTATCGTTCGCCGCCGTTGTTGATAATCATGAGTCGGTTGCGCGACGGAAATCTCCGACGAGATTAACAATTACGGCACGAACGATTTAACGACAACGTAACGCAGAATGAATAGCTGTATCCGATCAACAGGCTAGCGCAATTAAATCGACGGACAATCGAATTCAGCACGCTCGCGCGCGTTGTTACAGATGCTTGCCGTTTATTATCACATTCGCCGAGTTATTGGTCGCACGGTTTTGATATCGCCGGTATATGTGCGGATATTTTGTTCGTTTGTAGGAAGCAATGTCTTTGGTGGCATTCGTGATTGCGAAACGCACAGGATTATCCGAGGAACAGAGGAATAATTTGTGTCTATTTACGACACCCTTTGGGCCTTTCTGCGAATTTTTTAAAAATCGGAACACCGTTTCGCCTTTTGCACGTACTCTTCCCAATATTTTAACCGCGTTCAATATTTTCGTCGAATCGAAATGCGTCGAACTGTAGAAGCCTCAAAACTCCAATCGTAGATGAAACGTTCCGTTGCCTCCCAGGTGTCTGGTATCCGAATCGCAGCCTACTTAACGCCTCGATCTGTCGCGTAACTAAAAACTCGCCGCGACGGTATCGAATCCAGCGTTGTACAAAAAAATTAACCTGCGCCACGGTGTCCCATGAAAATTCACTCGGCGGAATCGCGCCGCGACGCGACAAAGGGCCGATAAACGCGCGAACGGGATACAAACGGTTAGAAACAGAGACAGACGCGGCGAGCACGATTTTTCGGAAGGAAGGAAGAGAGGCAAATAGAGCGACAACCGGAAGGGAGTGGTGACAGCAATTCGAGCATGGAAAACTAACTCGCTGATTAACCAAATACCGGTCTGCAGGACAAACGACCGAGTAAACATTGAACAAGCTGTCAGCGGCATGCCACTGGGGGATCAAAGTTCAAGGGATAAACGAAACGCTTTTTTTTTTTTTCGCTCGGTCGCCACGTAGCCCCATGTACATAGTTTGGCGCGTCGCGTCGCGCCATCCAAATCATTTCTGACTGACGCGCCGCGATGTTGCCTCGCGAATCCGACGCGGAATATAGGTTTAATTGGGATCGTTGTTTAATCGTAAGCCGAGAATCTTTGGAGACGGGAACACGTGCTGATTAGATCAGCGAGACAGGAGAGGTGGTTGTCGCTTTGTCGATTAGAGTGATAAGTATGGATTTTCGAATGGCAGGAAATAGGAAATTTTTCGTGCAGAGAATTTAATGGAAGTACTTGATTAATGATGCACGACTATTTGATAAATATGATTATTGCCGTTTATTATATTAATGTTGCGTACAGCGTATTTTACCAGAGATTCCGTGCAACGTCGGTGGCAGTGAATTTGGTTAATTAATGATACGTTGGAACCGATAGTCTTGGTTCGATTCAATATCGAAACGAACGCACGAACAGCCGGGACGAGTGTACTTTCGACTCGCGATGAAATTGAGATTAAATGATGCGACAATTCGGTGTCGTTGACTAATTGGCTAATCCAATTTAATTATGAGATGTCGTTGAATCGATACGTCTTCGGGCGTGACTCGAACGATCAATTTTCGTTTCGCGGCATGAAAATAACGTTCAAGAAAATGAAGAGAAATCGGCGTGGTTGAATTATTGGCCAGCACGAGAGATAAATGTCAGCCGTCAATTAGTTTGTATCGTGCCATTTCAGAAGTTATCGAACGCAGAATGGTGCATGCAAAATTCATCTATACCCGTATATTATGTCAAACATAGAAGAGCACGCCGTATAAACTATAAACCCCTCGAAGCGATCGTTCCCATGATTTCTTAATAACGTAAAATCGTTTCTCGAAAAAACGAATACAACGGTTGCGTCCAAAGTAAATCCTTCAAATAATTCTTCCCGCACAAGAGCAAAATGAAAAATGTAACAAAAATCCGTATATTAACTCGAACAACATTTTTATACAATCAATAGTTCATCAATACAATATTCTAATTCCCTTTCGAAACGAGGTATCCGCGAAATACCGAAATAAATTCTACAACTAATAAATAATAAATCAAACTTCACCCCCGGCAATGTTAAACATTCACAACAGTCCTATCCTCGATTTTAATTAATTCCCCGTGTCAACAGCCATCGATCTCCCTGTCCAGTCGCTCGCGCGTCCGCTGAATTCTTCTTCGCCTCACCTCGCATTCTATTCCGCCGTCCCCCCCGGAGTGTGCACACCGTGCACACATATTCCCACAAAACCGAACGCAAAACAGGTCAGATCCCAAGGGGTACGTAACGACGTAATCCACAGGCGTTCCGCGAGGTCTCGCCGCTCACGAATTCATTGCGGTCGTAATTTAAGACGCGACAGGCGAACGAGGCAGACAGTAACAACAGATGGCCCATGAATTCGCGATTAGCTGCGGCGAAGAACACCGCCGGAGACTTAAAACGCATCGCGGTCAGGATTAGTCGGGTGGATTTCGCGGTTCGCCAGATGGCGAAGCGTGGAAACGATTGGAAACGGGACCTGCTCCGCCACGGATCATCGGCCATAATCGCGAAGGGTCGTGTGCACGCGCCAAAAACGATACGGCGGTCGTTCGGACCGCGTTTCGCAAACCCCTATGCGAACGTGGCGTCGATTGGTATTATAATGGGAAGCGGTGTACGACGGTGCGCTTTCATTGCCCGTAGCGTTGGCGCAGGAGCGTCACGAAGGCGTGAGGAATTGAATGTTTTATCGTTCGTGACCGGCGTTGCCAAAATTGGAGGAGACGGGGAATATCGGTGACGTAAGTGGGTAATGGTAGGGGAGAATTGTAGCGACGACTAATGATAATAATAATCCTCGAAATGTAATGAATCTTGCATAGTATCGCGGGGATACGAACGTAGGAGCGATGATCCTGCTGCCTTTGGTTCCAAAGAGCTTCATTCGGGAATGTAATTTGCTTTGACACTTTAAGGTTCCGCGTTTCCCTAACGCCATTTAAGTTTCTCTCGTCTTCTTTGTTTCAGATTCCGGAGTCGTTGGTAAGTACACGAGTGCACTCATTGCGGAACGTCAAATATTTATTGGCACACCTTTCGTCCTCGATAACTAGTAGAAACTAGACCCCTTTTAAAAAGCTGTTCCTTCAGTCAATCCCTGATCGATTCAACGCCACAGAATTACCTATACCTAAATGCATTTATACTTTCCCTACCCTACCTTCGTCCGCAACCAACGCGCGGCGTTTTAAGAAAAGCTCACGATATCGCGCGACCTTATAATCCTTTCAATACCAAAGTGTGCTTTCGTGTCATCGCCGATCGGTAATCCGTGTAACGCGAATAACGCTGGGACGCGTATGAACAATGGAATAATCGCCAAGTGAATAATCGTCTAATAAAGAAAATACGAAAAATCGACGCAACGTACGCGCAACCCGTGTATTCCAGGTCATTGCAGACCGTCCACCATCCGCGTTAATTTAAACAATACACTCCACCGAACCCACTCAGCGTGATAATCGCCCCTGCATCAAGTAGCCCGTCTTTCATCACCCTGCGCGGCTTATTAATAATTTCCCGACATCGCTGAAACTGCACGGGGAACCGTAGAAAAAAGTCAATCTCCCTATTTCAAAGCGGAAAGCCAATATTGCGCCCGCCCTCGTCGCGGTTAGACGCTCGAGGCCGAGCGTTTCGAGGCGGTCGAGCGCGGAACGGTGCAACGAGGTTGTTTGCGAACCGGCCTGAAAAAGGGTGGCGGACGTTTCGAGGAAACCCCGTGAAAACACATTCTCCGCCGAGGCCATTACCATATCCGTCGGTGCAGGGTCGCGTGCGCGCGTGCACATGACGTTTGTGCACGGGCGCACGCGTACGCGCGACGGGATTGCCTCTCGACGCCGTTCCCTGTTTACCTATGCCGTCGCGGCGACGCGTCGGAATTCCCGGGCGGCGAATAAAAATGAAATAAAACGAGAAACAGAAAAAACGAATTAACGGGAAAACAAATAATCCTTGGCCGTCGGCCCGGACACACCGCCGGGGATCCGCGGTGGGAATAATCGTCGACGTGGATCCTGGCTTTCGCGGGGTCACGGTTATGCCGGGGGTGGTGTTCGCGTTCCAAGCGTTTGTCGCTGGCGGTTTCGATCGAGCGGGGATTTTTTTTTCATCGACTCGGGAAACGGTTCTGTATTTGCACCCGCTTATAATTACCTGTTTTTCACGCTATTGTTAATTGAGCGATTTAACGCCGTTATTGGCCGTAATTGCGTGTGCGCGAGCACAGCGGCGGGTCGAAGGGAACGTTGAAAAATAAGCGATACGATTTTGCGCGAAGGATTCGTAGAGTATTCGTGCTCAATGGAGCGGTGGGTGATAGTTCAGGGTGGACGTGTGATGCAAGGTGTCTGGGTATTGTTGTTAGCGATAGTTGGATACGCAGAGATAAGTTTTTTTTTTTCTTCATTTTATCGATGCTTGCTGTTTATTAGTAGAGACGAATAGAACGTTGCTGAACCCGATTCGGATAATTAAAGAAGAACAGCGAATTGGTTTAGTCGAAGGATATTGAATGTGTTTGACGACAATGATATATTTGTAAATGATGGGATTAATACAGAACTGTAATTGCGATGACGCGAAGGGATGGTGAGGAAAGAACGAAAATTTTCCTACGCTTGCTATAAATAAAAAAGGAATAAGTGGAGCTGGTTTACGTCATTCGCTTCTGTGCCATAAATAATTCACTTCTATATATATCTAATGGATCATGAATAAAATCGCGTTATTTTAAACTATTTAAGAACGCAGCTGTTATATTTGAGAAAATTGCCTCGCCAAGCTGCGTGTTTCACCCGGTTCGACGTAACAAATTGAATTATGAAAAAAATGGGACGAACGATCGACGTTTCAGTGATGAAATAATAACCGAGAGTGTTCGTTCGGTCGTCGATTCTAAAATTACAAGAGGGAATCTAAGTTTCCACTTACTTTATTAATTATGCCCCAGAGCATGTTGCGCGGTGACCGGAAAAATGGCTTGCAAAAAATTCGATTTAGAAAATACGAGTTTGTAATAGACGCCCCTAAACCTCGCGAGGCTCGTGATAGATTTAGTGGAAAATGAATACCGAAAAATAGAATAGGTTTTAAGTCGTGGAAATATTTAAAAGAACAAGAATGGAATGTTACATTCAATGATGTGCACTGATATGATACGGGGTGAAAGAAGAAATTTTAATATTCCTACATGAAAATAGTTGTACGATACATTAGAATGTATTAAACGGTGGCAGGTTAAAATATTTTAAACCACTTTTCGAATTCAATGTATTTAATTATTGATAAGAACGTTTTAGGATTTTTCGTATGAACAGAAACAAGCATTCCTTTCCAATGTGATATAACAAAAATCAATGTATTACTTGCTTGTTTACTTGTTTGATTTGATCTTGATATTATAAATGCCTTTTTAGTATGAAGAAACCCCAAGTTCCGTAATTGATTAAACAATAATTACGATTAAAATTTGTACAAGATATTAATGACGATTGCTACAATACCAATGAAATTTATTGTCCACGAAAGCGCAAACTTATTTGCAATTTAGCACAGCTGTTGCCAGTGTTGGATAGTATTTATACGTGTACTCTTTCCCCAGTAACCCACATGCACGTTTCCCCTTCGAAGAAAAGTGACGTCGGCACAGTTTAACTTCGATGACAAACACGCCCGACATTTTGCTGGTCAGGCTTCTAAATAAGGGTTAACTAAGGGCCAGGTCATGAAATGGAAAATACAGCACGAGGGACATGGCACTTGGCTGGGAATTATCGAGCCAAAAGTTTCACTTGGTTCGAAGCTCGACACTTCTGATGAACGTGACGTTAACCACACGAAGACACACACGTACTTCCGCACTTTGAACTATACGCCGAACGGATCAAATTCGGTTTCGTTTCAATGCGTCCCCCTATTGCTTGCCCTCAGTCGATTGTTTCGAAATTTTCCCCGAAATCTAGATCGACGAAAGTTTGAAACTTCTCGCACACGTATAATGCGTTGCAATCAGAAACGTATCGAACTTTATATGATATGCACGGCGTGTTAATTGTATCGTTTGTCAATCAGGTTTACGAACACAGAAGGTAAAATGTAATGAATATAATTTCAGTTACTTCGGTACCTGAGAACGTGAATATAAATCTCGCGATGCTTTAAGGCAACAAGGTTTCGAATCAAATAAATTACTATTTTCATTAGTTGAAAATAGAAAAATACATTCGATAATAAATATTTTCGTTGCAAGTAGATAGCTGCAGCTTGGAATAAAATGTGAACCAATGTTACAAACCCCGAGATACTTCCTAATTTAATTTAGAAAATCTCAATGCGATCTTTCCAAAATATGATATCAACGAGTAGAGTGGAAGTAACATTTTCTGCTGTTGCTTCTTTTTCTATTAAGCATCTTTCACCGTTTGCTACTACTTTAACCTGCAATAGTACTACGATATTCAATTCTTTTATCCTCCTCGTGGGAGTTGGCCGTTAAGATTGGGCATGCAAGGACTCGAATGAAGTTTCAGCGATAGCCGCTTTAAATGTCTTCACGATCCTCCTTGAAAAACTTCTCTCATTAGTAAGTTGCGACGGTAAGGGACAGTAGAGACTCGCACGACTTGATCGGTAGCTGTTTTATTATGTGGATTGGATTAAACCTACTGTTTGAACTTAATACTCTACATATTTCGTCCCTCGATCTAATGTCTTTACTTTCTTTCTACACGATTCAGTTAATATAATGAAACTCGAGGATTCGTTCCAGAATATCTGAATGCACTTTCTGATCGAATAAATTCTCTAAAAAGAGAATTTCGTATACACTTAGCGAACAATAATAACGCCGTACTTCGATTCGCATTATTTCAACCGAATCACCGTTACACAATTTCAAACAACAATTGCAACGAGATTCTCCAAAAACGAAGGTCCGCAATTTAAGGCAACAGATAGATTAAATCCAATTTCGCATCCCACACTAGGATTCCTCTGTTACGTGCAACTAATAGCACCGCCGCCTGCATCTAACTAACCTAATCGTTTCAAAACTCCGTGCATATAGAACGAAGCGAACGAACGAACGAACGAACGAACGAACGGGGCGACACAAAGGGCTCCCGATTCAACGCGGGCAAACGATTTTACGGCCGGTAATAAATCGATAGCATCGAAAACAGCGGACCGCGAGCGGCTAATTCGCGCGAGATTTCATTTGGCCGCGGCGACGAGTCGAATATGGGCCGCGTCATTAGCCGTCAAACGGGCAAGTTTTATCTGGAATGGAATGCCCGTGTTTACGACCGCGAGCTGCAAAATTGACAGCAAACCGCCGAAGCATATTATGGTGATGGAGTGGCGCACGACCGTGCGATCGCCCCCTCGTAAACGGCCATTCCACCGTTTTGTCTGCTTCGGTTACACGAATCGACCGAAACGAATCGATCCAAAAAACGGAAAAGTGAACAAACCGAGGGACATCCGAACGAACCGATCGAACGGCGCGACAGAAATGTAAGCAAATGCGAAGCAAATGCAAACGCCCCGCGGAAGGTTTCGAATCTCTCGTGAAACGATGGGCGAGGTTACGCGTTCGAAACGAGCGTTAGAATTTTTCGCGAGAACCATTGCGAGAGTAGGATTTTCCCTTTATCTCTTGCACGGTAATCGGTAATGCGCTGTGAGCAAGTAATTTTGGCTGAAAGTTGCTCTCTCGAGCATATCGATATAGAAGATATAGTTCACTTGGAATTTTAATAATACTTCAATCGTTAAATCGACACTCAGTCGGACGTAAGTGCCACGCGAAAATCTCGTTCGCAATGAAGCCCGGAATTTTTCGAAATGTCCGCAATATTCCAAAAATGGACAATTCGTGCATTGAAAAGAGGCCAGAGATTTGCCCGACAGTGATTCACCTCGAACCGTTTGTAATCCACAAAAATGTAACGCAATTCCTTTCGCGTTTATAAAAAAAAAAAAGAGTTCGTTTACCGAACCGACCAGGGCGTTTCGTAATAAACCTAAACCATTCCGCCGGGCCTTCGTGTAACGCGAAAAGGGTAGGACGAGCAGAAAGAAGCTTTATACAATCGGTAATCAGGCTCCCATTGACCGGCGAGATGATATCTGAATGGGCGAAATTAGCGTCGGCGAGCTGTGCGATAATTGGATGCCCAGGCATGTGCCTCGAATGCGTGCGCGACTCGCCGCGCGTGTTTCCGCCTGTCAAAGGGTTAAATGCGTGTAAATGTCCGGCCTCGTGGCTCGCGTGATCCCATCATCGTTGTGTTGCCGCGGAGAAACGCCACTTTCTCTACTTCCAACGGCGGCCTCGGCGTGTTTGCCGATGCTTTCTGATCAGTCGATGATGACTCGTCACAGCCCGAATACGCGGCTCGCTGTGATAACGTCGGGCAAATGGATGCAGGCAATTGGTGGGTATTCGATGCGATAGGTTCGTTAAGTTATTTGAAAAGAAGCGGACGAATTATTACATTAGTGAGGATCAGTGTATCGCGTCAATGACGCTTTTTAAGTTTAATTATATAAAGATTCATTTTATTTGGGGCAACAATTGTCGTTAATAACTCGAGTATTGGTTGGGTTGTTCAAGTTCGGATAAAGAAACAGACCTGGAAAATTCTCCTGCACGAGGAAACAGGAAAAGAAATTTGCGAACTAGTTCCGTATAGTAGGCTCTATTACTAGCACTCGCATATCTAGTAGTATACGTCCGTGTTAAATCAGACGCGATCTAAAACCCATTAATCTGCAACTGCATCGAAGATATGTAGATAATTCTATAACAACTACGCGTTCACGATTGGTTGGTAGTGATGCACGACCATGCAGCAACCTATTCTACTAGCGCTCGCCGGTCTAGTGGTACAGGCCCGCGCTAAGTCAGCCATCGCCCGAAATACATTAATCGTCGACCTTTCAAATTACCCTCCTGGCAATTGCGAACGAAGCCTGCTCGTAATTTAATCTGCAATTACGTGGATTAATGTAAATCCCTCTCTGTGACGGGGAAAGCAATTTTTTATCGTTTCGATATCGAGGTCAAGAGTGTTCGCCATTAAAAGCAATCGAACAAGGAACGGTCACGACCGGCGCAGAAATGAGTTAATACCACGAGCAAGCTCGAAAGCGATCGCTATATAGCCTTAGTAATACGGCAAATAGTCTCTTTGTCGAGCAAAGAAAGATATCGATTCCTTGGACCCGCCGACGGGAGGATCGCGTTCAGCTTCTGAAAGGGCTGAAAAGATAACGGATAAATCAGGCGACCGATTGAACGATATTTCGCGAATGGACAAGAACGCGATTGTTGTTTGTAGGCTCGTGATTTATAATAATGGTCGAAAATCGGTGCACGGTGTGTATACATTTGACGCACATTGTCACGGGAGTACGTGATAAAAACGATCCGCCCTGGATTAAAGATACGGGGCAATTGATATCGCTGGATTTTTCGGAGTAGCTCGAAAGGGCGGTGAGTGGAATTGTTTATTTTTTCGGTTGCTCGAAAATAGAGAAATATATTTGGCTCTATTTACCGAGGTACATGGCTATAATAGCTTTTGCTGATAGAATGTTCACGTTGCGCATCAACGTTGCGCATTTTGTAGGTTGCAAGTTAGGTCGACTATTTTTTATTTAATATAGAAAAAAGGTTGTATCGCAAATACGAACAAGAGTGCAATTATGAACAGAATAAATTTTGAACTGTCAAATAATTTACTAAATCGTTCCTTCGTTAAGGTTGCATAAAAATTAAGGCCCATTACACGTTGCGTGTGTGCGATCGTGTTAACAATTCCGTCCAACTGTTTTCCCCCGCTTTATTTATACGTTCCTCGCCTGAAAAGAAACGACAGCCAGAGAACCGCGTGAATAGTCGGGCAAATTTCGCCGCCGTAAGATGCGAAGCTTCCCTAACAAACAAGTTGTCTTGCGAAATAAATTGTCAACTTATGTATTGCCACCAACGAAACGTTGCGACACACCAGAATCCCGTGCCCGGGGTCCGCCATTCAAGATCCCTAACCAATTCATTCGATTCCCAACAGAATTGCATCTAAATCTTTCCAGAATGCCGTATCCGGAATCGACTGCGGGTATAATCTTCTCCCGTCGAACATTGGAAAAGAAGCTCTCGCCGGCTAAGCTCGTTTCCTTTTAAACTCCTCGCGTAATACATCCGCTTCAAGGACGCTCGCAAGCCCCTCTCACACCGCCGTCCGCACGTACTGTCAGCCTATCCTCCTTTCACCCCGAGGGGTGAAAGCGCGGCGTCGCGACGCTTCGTTCTAATGGCAATACGAGGAGCACCGTCGCCGGTGGCACGACTCACCTACGCGACGTATTCCCCTCTACTTCTGCGGCAACGTCGGCGTACGCCTCGCTCTCAGATAATGAAATTACAGCCGTGTTCCATTTGTGAGCCTTGCGGGGCAATATCCTTCAATTATAGCCGCCGGTCGAGTAGCATAGGGCCCGGTGGCGCGTGCATCTTGCAAATAAGAGGGCGGCTTTTCCGAGCGCGCCACTTGGAAAATGCGATCTCCAGACAGGGTTGAAGAATGAAGAAGCGCGCGGCCTGCCCCGAGGAAAGAAGCGTCTTGTTCGTGTCTTTAACTCGCTTGTAGAAGCGCCATATCCTTTTCCTCCGCCCTGGTACACACACACACACACACACACACGCACACACGCACACACACACACACACACACATATATATATATATATATATACATGTATAGCTCACCTCCTCTCGTCCAGCAGCCCCTGCGTCGTCGTTACTTCGCTCCGTTGCGCCGGTTATTGGAGACGCCGCCGCGTCGCTTTGCCGTGGAATAGCCGGATAAATACAAGAGAATGGGCCGGGCTCGGTGGTATTTGGAATAATGAAATTGTTTAGCACTCGTCTCGTTGCGCTGTATGCACGGGAAAGGGAGAAGATTGATTCGGCGTTTCGTGGAATGAATTTATCATTATTCGAACTCGTGTGGTTCGGTTTGGGTCTGTTAGGTTTTTCGGTTTAACACGTTTTCAGATATGTACAGGGCACGTGATAACCGATGGGGTTCATTGCGACTGTTTCATCAATGAAATTATGAAATGTAAATAGTATTCAGTGGCAGAATAATTCGTGCCTTTCACTACAACGTTCGTCGTTAAACAGTACGTGTTCCCGAAAACAAGTTATCACGATAACAGCGTACTTGCATCGCCGTCGTAGTGCAATGCCAAAAAAAGAGAAAGAGAGAAAGGTAAATTAATAGGTGAACATTACCACTTTCGTGCCGCAGTTCCGCCAACAAATTACCACGCTCTCAACAAATTAAGCTGCCCAATCTCTTGCGCATTGATATCCAATGCTGCATCGTTGGCCTCCACGACGCCCATTTCGCCGTTCGAAAATTGCCAGGGACCCGAGCGGAATCGCGGCTCGTTGTGTGCACGCGTGTGCAGAGGTCCGGCCACGTTGATAACGCTCCGAAAGGTACAGCATCGGCCGTTGTTTCCACGGGTCGGCGGTTATCGCGGCGTATAAAAGTGATAGTCCTGCCGCGGTAATTAATTTCGAGCCTCGATGGGCGGACGATAATTTGTAATGTAACAGGCGTGTGCGCGGTCGCGCAAAATTATCCGCTTTTTATCGGTCCATAAATAAACGAGTTTGGCGGGGTCGGTCGACTCGCTTAAAATAAGGAGAGAGAGAGAGAGAGAGAGAGAGAGAGAGAGAGAGAGAGAGAGAGAGAGAGAGAGAGAGCCCGAGAAACCGCGGTCCGTGCGCGGATTCCTCGGCAGAATAATTCGTGAAACGATAACGAACGCGGCGTTGTAACGCCCTTTGATAGAATCTAAACGAGTCGGTAATGCAAAAGTCCCAATTAATGTTGCGCAGTGGACGACGGTGAAATAGTAGATTGGGGCCGCTGTTGGCGCGGCCAGACGCCAGATAACGTCGCCGAATGGGACGAAACGTTGTGAAAATCGATTGACACGGTGGCATGGGCGAGTCCCATTATCGTCGTCGACGTAAGAAAGTTCGAACTTGGGGTCGGTTTATGCGGTTTAATTTTTCGGCGAGCCGTATTTCAATCGGAATCTCAGGTATTACACTGGATGCACTTTTATTAACATAGAATTAAAAGCGCAAAAAACATAGAACTCATGTATCGAAACAAATCAACCGCAAGTTCGATCCGTTCTTCAATCAAATTCGATTGAATGGCACTCACAGTCGGCAGAAGCTGAATACGAAAACGAAGCGAACACAGGTCTTGAGTAATCGACGAACCGTCGTTTACAAAAGATCCAACTTTATCCCCGGACCTGTGCGGGTTCGGTAAAATCTAATAGACACAAAATTATCCGTCTTAAATATAGCAGGAAACATCCCCTCCGTAGCGCCACATCTTTGGAGCAAATTCGGCTTGTCGGCATTCAAACACCATAAATTAATCGGCCCGGTCTGTTCTCAGACATGCAAGCATCCGTTTCCAACCGCGCGCCACGGACTATTTTCTAATTCTAACGCGAGTCTGGCGAACGAACGTGGAACGGAATATCGTCCATCGAGCGGCGGCAAATGTTGAATTCGTGACGGCGTCAAACGAGCCCGTTCGTCGGAAGCATCGCGAAAGCGGAAGCTTATGCACTTGTGCAGCCAGCGAAACGAATCTATATGAAAACGATTTGTCAGGGCCGCGGTGTGCGTGCCACGGGAATAACAACGTAATAACTTTTACCCTGAATATAAAAAGCAACAAATAAAACCTAGGTAAAAAAGGAGGCGCCGGGGGTGAGGGGGTACAGATTGAAAGCAAACAACGAAGCCTATATCGTTGGCGTTAAACGCTCGTCGTTTCCATGACGGTTATGAATCGGCGCGATGAAATAGTTCGTTTTCTCGCATTCCGCGCGGCGATCCTCGTTTTGTTTGTTCCGTGAAAGATAAATACGAAAATGGAAAATAAACGAGGGAGAGAGAGAAAAGGGAAGATTCGCGGGTCGCGACGCGTCGTTCGAAATTTATCCGATGAAATTTCCTCGATTGTGTTTGACGACGGAACGAAACACGCGCTACGTGACATTTCGTCGCGCGATCCGCGAATATTTTTCGCGCTGCGCTGTTCTCATTGTTTCTCGTGCCTTTGAATTATCGCGTCGCCTCCGAGAATTGCGGCGGTAAAAATGTTGCTTCAATTATCGCGCGAGGGCGAGCATGATTTTCTGTTCTGTCCTTTCTTTTACCGAAGATAACGCGGCGTAATTATGGAACGTTTCGTTGGTCCTTGAAGAGCAGACGACCGGAAATAAAAGAACTCCGCGGCTGGCCGCGGGGCAATGTAATTAAGGTTAGAAATGGGAAAAGGTTGTTGCCGAAAAGGGGGCGGCAGGGGCCGGGGTGGAAAAAAATGCATCACTAGCGGGGATCGCGAGCAACATCGGGCAAGTAGGTTAAACAGCCACGAATTTAATGCAACTTTACGAGAAAGTTTAATCAGCTCGTGTTACTATATTCTATGAGACTGGCCAACGCGTTTCCCCTGTGGAAACATGTCCCGCGAAATTATACTCTGCAGGTAGGAAAATCTTTTACGGTCAGAAAATCTCTAGAAAGAGATTTTTTTCTGTTTCCTTTTCGAGACACTAAACTCGCGTTACAAGTCGAAACGTTGGAAACGGGTTTCTTGGCGAGGCGAATTTCGTTCGAATATTAACAGTGATTTATCTCGCTCCGATATACTTATTTTGATCCTGTATACTGCGAACACGAAATAACACTAAAATTTCTATTTCGACGAATAACGATACAATTTCCAAATTGTCATCGCATCTCTGCGCAACAAGAAAACGACGCATCGAGACTGCGCTCGCACCGAGGCAAGAATAATTCTTCCCCCCTAAAATATTCTACACGAAGTCTACTCGAAAAGGAAAACGTGGAGCACGGCCGGGTTGGCGTCGTTGTTTCCCTTCCACTCGGTCGGGGAAACGAGTTACGAAGCCCGCTTTAATAGCGGCGTCAAATGGACGGCGGATTCAAATAAGCCGAGGCCATCGAGCAGTGACAGTGCTCGCTTAATTAAGCGGGCTTCCCTTGGGCGTACGTGCCGAGTAAAACGGCAAGAAAAGGTCCGGCGGACGGACGACGGCCACATACTCGCGTAATAGCACGCGTAAGCGCGGCACGTAACTGCGGCGCAACAACGAGAGAATAGCGCCTGATTGCCGTGCCGTTGCAAATTTCGCACGGAATTCTCCACGAATTTGGCGTGCGACGCGAAATATCCACGCACCGACGTCCAAGCAACGGCGAACCCGCCCGAGACCGGTGTAGATTAAATCGTCATCGAAATGGCCACGGAAGAACCACGATCAAAGAAAGAAATGTCGGGCAAACGTTCGTCGCGCCCCATAGCGCTCCACAACGCATTCCGAGTGTCGAGCGTCTTTCTCGCGTTAAACTGTCCAAAGTCTTCCAGAGACGGCGACTGAATTGACGCGCAGAAAGTCGACGCGCAACGAGTAATCCAGGCGCGGACGAATATGCGCTCGAAATCATCTTTGCGAAAGGTAATACGTTAAACGGCGAGACGACTGTCTCCAGTGTCGTCGGCTAACGCTGCCAAGGAGACACCATTGCCGTCGCTATCGGAATTGAACAACAAAATGCCTAAACGCGCCTTCCCCGAAGCGATCGCCCGCATTCGTAACGTTCGTCGCCCGACGGAACAACGACGGACAAGTCCGAAAAAGCCGCTGCCAAAACAATGAAGCGGAGCGACAGCAACAAAATGTCATCCGCCGTGCCGGCTTACGAATCCGTAACCGGGGCTCGCCCCGGTTCCCCCGTCCATCCATCCGACCAGCCGTCCGCCGAAACACGAATTTCCACGCAGAAGAGAGCGTAACGAGCGCGTGGCGTTACTGTCATCGTGCAAAAACGTCGCCAACCGCCGTCCGCCGGCCGGCCAATTACGTTTGCCACGGCTAATGCGTCCGTCCAGGTGCGCGGCGTCGGCCGTGTCCGCGGGACGCGAAATCATACGATCGAAAGCTGAATAACAATTAATTCGATTTACGCGGCGGTCGGGCGAATTAGGCGTGAAAGGGACAGCGGTTTTCGGTGGCTTTATCGTGCACGCGTTTTGACGGTCCGTCTCGTAACGAGACAGCCCGGCGTCGACACTCTCCGCCATTGGCCAAGACCGCAAATTCATTTTCGACCCGCGCCGGCATTTCTGTTCACGTGCCCCCGGCATTTTTCTGCGCTTCGACGTACTGTTTTTTCTCTCTGTTTTTTCCTTCTCCCCGTCGCTTTTCTTTCCGCCTGTCATTTGTTCACGCGTGCCGTTTCAACGGCGGTCCGATCCGCCGGCACCGTCCGTTTCTCCGGCCGCTTCTCATAATTGGCCCGCCGCGTTTTCCACCCTCGGCACGCTAATGAGCGTTATTGGCAGGCCGTCTAATTTATCTGCGCCGTTGGCGTTGGCCGTCGCCGTTGTCGCTCGTACCCCGGTCGATTATCCGGCTTTAACCGCCGCGCAACGGCCACGCCGGCTCGCGCTAACCCTGTCGAGCATCGTTTCCTGCGGCCTGCGCCTCTTCTTTCACCGCTCGTCGACACGCGCCGATTGTCGGAGCGTGCGGTGCCGATTCGCGTACAGCACACGATCCGTCAGGGGTTGTCGCGAGGGCGACGGGTGTACCAGCGACCCTCCCTTGTCCGGTGCTCCCTGTTTCCGGGATAAAGACTTTTCGTAGATCGACGTTTTTCCCTTTTTTCTTGGGCGTAATGGTAATTCTTTTGGTCGAAGAGCGCGCTCGACGGTTACAGGTACACGAACTGCGAACGTTTGCGGACACGGGGCGTGCAAAGACTCGTTGGAATTCCCACGTCAGCGGCGGTTACACGATTCGTGTTGGTACACGGCGGACAATTGTTTGGGCCACCGCGGAGGTAAACACGATCCTCGAGTCCGTAAGCGGGTTCGAGAGGGAGCAAGAGTAATTAAGGTGAAGAACTGGAAAGGAAACGATCAAGGTTTACACAGAAAGTGGAACTCCGCGCTATCTGATAACTCGATGTACCGTCTGGTGTTTGGTGTGTACTCGATTTCGTTGTAAGAACGGAGGTACAGAGACGGTGAATATTCAGTATTGAAATTAAACAAGGTAAAGTTTATTCTGTAGCCTGGTTGTGCGATATCGAAGGGACGAGGGTATGGATAGTTTTAAGGTTTAAAGAATTTGGTTACGCTATTCATTTATTTGTAACTAATGCGTTTGAACGTGGAAGAAATATAGCAATACGTATGATTAGAATTTCATCTGAAATGTTACTGATAGTTGACTTTCTTCTCAGTGGATATGGTTTCTTATCATTTTTACGGTTTCATAATTGTGGGATGAAAAATAGGGGTTGTTACATGAAGAATATTATTAGAAAAATTCGAATCGCTCTTAAGAAATAGATCGCAACTGTTAATTACAAAGGTTATTATAGCTTGTCGCATACTAGATTTCCACAGTTTGATTGCTGAAAAGTTTTTCTTCGTGGCTCGTGCATCGGATTATTATACATGATAAACAGTTTCGTAGAGTACAATAACCTACACGTCACGTGTCGACTGGGGCTAATACAAGTCGCCCTGTAAAATATGTATGAAAAAACTACAGTCGGTGAGGTACTTGTTTGTTGGGAGGACGTATTGCCATTTGTCTATCTTATTCTAAGTTCTAAGTCTAGTCGTGAGTTCGGTGAAATGTAATGCAGTCGAATGTAGCGTCGCTGTACTATTAAAAACGCCATAAATTCGACGGTATCGAATTAACGAGTTCTCGGCGAAATTTAGTTTATACACTGGAGGGCACAACGTCCCTTCTTTTCTGGAACTAACTTTTTAATTGCAACTAAAAGACGAAGTAGAATGAATGCGTTGAACTATAACTTCCTGTTGCATATTATATTATTACATTCTACACTCTGCCACGACAATTTATATTACTTCAACACGTTTATTATTACAATGGCGATTGCAAGATTACAATACTAACTTTCTTTATAATTATTCTAAATTACCAAAACAATAAATGAACACTATATCTGTAATCAAAATTCCTAAGGGATCCTGAAGCGTACAATAAAAACGATGCTATCAATAAGGCTTAAGAAACAATTCTATAACCGATCCAGCCAAGACACGTATTACCAACCTGTTAAAAGATCAATGACTATTTGCTTGGTCATCAACTCTACATCTCAGTCAATAACCATCGGCTCGATTATATTCCGCCATTCTTTCCGTCAAATGGAAAACGTGATGTCGCCCGGGAACAAATGATTTAGGGCTGGTATCTCCACGAGAGGCCGCATGACGTTTGAACTTTTCCGAGAAAACGATTTGTAATACAATCACGTTCGACTGGTTTTAAGCTAAGCCCTCCTCGAGACCGAACGACCGACGCACCGGGAAATTAAAAGTGGAACCCGCTTCCGGTGCAGAAGTCACGCGTGAAGAATCGGTCGAAATGCCACTGGTAATGGAAACGTTTAACTTGCTATCCCCTAACTGCTATGGATCGCTGAAAACGCTCGGTTTCTCGCGTGGTTTCCACCGAGAATGTTTGGGAACAGTTCCACGCATCAAACACGAAACATCGTTCAGTAATTGGAAATTGTGTTGGACACTGTACAACAGCGGTGTGAAATTTAATAGTTATGCGGATTGATAGAGCGAGCATCGTATAGGTAAAAATATTTCCGGTTGCGTGAACGAATTAGCAAATAAAAATGGCTCGCGACATTTTTATATTGCAGAGAGCAGTGATTTTGTATTTCATAATTTTCTGTGCCATAGGAGTGATCAGATGGATTAATTATACTGTTCAATTGGATAAACATTGTGTAACCACAAATATTTTTCGATCCGCAAAAGAGTTTGTAAAAGAAATCGGCCTGAGAGGTTTTCGTATTGTAGGGAAAAGTGATTTTTCATTTATGATTTCGCGTTCGGTGGGGTCACGGGTTCATAGTAAACCGTAAACTTTTCCGTGAGTTCCGTACGAAAGGTTAGCTGGGATAGTATCGATCAGCCATACTTCACTTTTATTTTATCCCCGTGAAACGTCCAAGATCACAAATCCAAGATGAAGCTGTCTATGTCGAGCAATCCCGTGCTGTTTCTTGAGACTTATTCGAGCGCGAAAGTAAATGGTAGCACGATTCTGTTCTTCGCACAGTGTGGCAACGTTCTCCATTTATCCTCTCGGGGATTATGGGATTTAAAATATTGTCTTTTATATTGGGGAACCGAATGTTGAAATTGAAAAAAACTTTCTCAAGCGGTAACTCCGGTAACTCTATAAATTTTAAACAATTTATCTAATTAATTGTATAAGGCGACAGAGATCGATACTCTTATAACATACTCTGTGTTAATATGTAAAGCAACAAAGAAATTTATGCCATTCCGATAAATATATAATACTATCTGCATAATAGCAATTAATGGAAATTAAATAGATATAAAATTTCTCGAGAGATTTCGCGAAAATTTATATTCTCTGCTGGATGACTCTTCTAATAAAGATGGAATTTTTCCCTGCGTTCAATATTTCATCATCGAGTTCATTAATAAACCACCTCGTCCGATATTGAACGTACATATACGCGTATAACTGGGACACGAATAAAGCGACTATCTTCACCGGCAAGTTCTCTGTGAGGTCTGAAACATAACTTGCAATATTCCTTCTCATTCATATAGTTCTCTATCATCGCCCTTCATTAACGGCTCGCCGTGATCATACGATGACATCCACAGCGCACCCTATTACAGAGCTTTCCAACAATTTCTACTTCCGCAAGTTCTTGCCTATATAGCTATCGATTTTCACGTATAAACGCTTCATCCTTATACTGAATATCCACCGTGTTTAAACGACGATACTATTGCACGAAGTAGTATAACAACGGGTATAGAATGAAACAGTCTGCCTATTCGTATCTTTCCATCTTCTACCTTTTTCGCAATATCCACTTAGCCACCAAAGAAATTGGACTTCAATCCAGAAATATCGGTAAAATACTTATTAATAACGCGGCCTAGATTGCCCAGATGAACGCGTCGATTCGATTGTACATTGGTCTCGAATTTCTATTTGATATAACATAATTGTTAATCCCCCCCTGGCAAATCAAAAGTCAAAATTCGCAGATTTTAACCCAGAAACTTAAAACGCTACGCCTCGTTTCAATTTCCATACTGCAGCTCCTCCTCGCTTATTAACGTTCCGCGTTTTGCGATTAATTCGTCCACCGCGGCAACTTTTAGAAACCTAATTACCTCGTTGCACGAAGATCATTCATACCAATCTACCGCGTTTCACGCAGCACCTCTTTCATGCACCCGATGCCATACAATTCGATGCCCGAACCGAAACCTTCGCCGTAAGTAAAATTAATAAAACCTCCCCCAACAACGGGTACACAAAAGCATCGCCATATTGAGAACCATCAAATGCCTATTTATCGCCTGGACAAGTCCACTCGCTCGCGTGAATCTATTTCCGAAACCACGTTGAACCCCCCTCGCTCCTTGGGAAGAGACGGAGGAAAAAGTGAAAAATCGCAATTAGTCCTTGAATAAAGCTGACAAAGACGAAGGATACATCCTCGAACGTCTGAAACAAGTGTCCCGCTTGAACTGGGTCGTTTTGGCTCTTGGCTTCGCCCCGTAGCCGGCGTTCCACAACGCTCTTTCATCGGCGAAGACATTCACGAAGGGAATTCCATTGAAAGTCGTTCTGGTTTCGAAATTTTTTAATGGGAAGAATAGCCGGCTACGCTCGACATTCTCTCCGTCGGTTAAAGCAGTGCATTCGGGGGAAAATGCGCGAGCCAGCCGAAATCCGAGAGAAATTAAAAGCGACAACCGCTTTAGCTCTTCCTCTTCCCCCCCCCCCCCCCCCCGCCCCCACCCTTCCACCCCCTGGCCCCCTTTTCCCATCACGGCAGCCACCGTCACCGAGTGAAATCTTTGAGGTAGAAGTTCGCATTCGGACGCGACCGTGAAGCGCCCTCTATAGCCTAATTATTCGCGCTGAAAAAGTCCTCTCGAATATCCATTTACGGTATTCCGCGCGGCGGATACGCGACGTCGCTCTTTTAAACGCGAAATAAATCGTTCCACCACCCTCGGCACACACCGTTTCGTTCTTTTTCCCTTCTGTGTTCGGGCTGAAGGACGTGCGCGTCCCGTTTAAAATTCCGTATACGTGCCTCTTTCAACAGGTTCGTACACGTACGCTGGCGCACCCTATGCGGAGGATGCGAAATTGAACGATATCAGGCTCGGTGCTTAATTTTTTTTAGCTCGACTTTTGACCGGGCCTGCGGGTCTGCGTTCGAGAATTGGAAATGGAGATATTGCTGTTTATGGTTGTTAAACTGCGAGCGTAAAGTGTGTTTCAGTGACCCCTTTAGATGGTTATGGTAATGAAGGGATTCGTTCAAGCATTCAAGCCTAACGCTTTAGTAGCATTAGCTGCGTGCCTTTATTATACGGATCGTCACGAACGATGTTATTATATTTATATTTGATGTGACAACATTCGATTGCGCATTGTAGTTTCGAGTTATTGACGAATTCGTGATTTTGAGTATTACAAATACGAATCGAATTGAATTTTTATGGCGACGAATAAATTTTGCGTCCACTTTTTTTTGTGGAATGTCTAATTTCAATTTGGGTAAGGGACGTATCGGATGAGAAATGCCTTAAATTCTTACGTACATTTATGACTCATTCAATGAAAGAAAATGCTAAACAGTCTGTTGACGATTCTATGATGGTTTGGTAGCCTGTTTTAGTGGATTGTAGGAGAGATCTATGAATAAAGGATAAGCGGATGATTAATGACGTTGCTGATCGTTTGGGTGGAGAGGGATAATAGAGTATGTATATACAGATAGCATGGGGTGTGGGTTTTGGGATGCCGTTCCAAAAATTCACGAGTGAAGAATGTGGTCGGTGCATAATAAATATGTCAGCAATTCAAATAAAAAAAAATGCAGATGCCCTTCTTACCAATGTTTACAGGCATACAATTTTTACAACGTTACAATTAGTTATAGCACTCCTCAATCATTTTATTTCTGGAATCAAAAACGGTGTTTCATCGAGAGTTCAGTAGCTTCGAACAACAAGTACAGTGGCTATTAAAACATACGACGTCTACTTAAACTTTCGACATGTAGCTCGAGCTATAAAAGAACAGGTTCTAGAAATTTGTTAGGACGAAGCTGTCTGTAGTTACCAAGTGGGTCAGCAATTCGTGTAAATTCTACGAGAACTCCCGCGAAGATATGAAAGATAAACTTTATTAAAATTCTTATATAACTTGGCAACTATTTTACAAATTTTTCAATTGCGGATCCGTAATACCGTGAATGTATTCCCTTTCAAACTTGAAGTAGATAGTAACAATAAACCGTGCATTAAAAAAACGCTAGCAGGAGTATTGCTCACCTTTCAAAATTACACAACATCGTCATAAAGGAAATTCATCGAAATTCATCTCGCGAAAATGACTCGCATTCACCATTATATACCGTTACGCATACTGTTCCGACACAAGTGTAACGACAAAAATTTCCTATCCAACAGAGTACATTTCTAATAACGCCGTCGTAAAAAGAAAAACACCGCATCCGCCAACAATTACGAATTATCAATAACACATTTCCCAAACGTCACGAGCAACTATTGCCAACTGCAAATAAGAACGCAGTGGCATTGAACGCCGTTCAACCCTGAGCTACACCCTAAGATCAAACCACCCGCCTTTCACCGTGCTGGCGAGGTAAATCGAAAATAAGCAACTTCTATACGCCGCTTATTAAATTCTTCGCGCGCGACCTTCTCGACATCGTTTCCCCTACTCCGTCCACCTTTGTTCCGCTTCCCACCACCGGGGGATTCGAGCGGAGCGTATCGAGGCGGTAGTGGGAGAACAATACTGCGAGATCACCCGCTACAAGGAACGGGGCAGGGCGCCTTCTCGGACGCGTAGTTATTCATTTCCAAGCCGATGAGTATCAAAGCGTAACTCGTCGCGACAACCTGTAATCTCGTGGATATTGCCAGGTGCGCGTTCGTGTCACCCCCTATCAGCGTCATGGACGATTCTACGAGTAATGCCACGTTATGTCGACGCACGTGTCGTTTCGTCGCGATCGTCTGCGAATCCGTCTGCGAATCCGTCTGCTCGCGTTTAATGCGCCGAGCACGTGCATCTTTGTGAAGCGCTCGGGGATGAAGGTTCTTAGGGATCCGCGCGGGAATTAAGGCACACGCGACGCATTATATGTAAGGGGGGGGGGGGAGACTTCTGATCCGTGGCCTTTGAATATATATTCTTTGATATCTGAACGATGATGCTGTAATTTGCTCTATGTTTTTAATATAGCCGGTGAGGTTTAAGAGGCTTAGTTTTGTTTTTTTTTAGCATTGGTAGAGCTTTTAGTCGCTGCATTTGATACATTGCACAGGCATGTAATACACATTGAAACATCTATGGGGATTATATCTCATTTAAGTAAATGTTGGTTCGGTCCCCATTATTTCACTTTCATTTAGAAATATGTTACAGATGTATCTGAAGATATAAGTTGCGACACGTAATGTGAAATATCATTGGATATTCCGCTAAATATGAAACGCGAGAGTAAATACGGAATTATACTTGGAAATATTCATTTCGGATATTTCGAAATTTATTGTCGATCATAAACCGACGCCCAATAAAGTATTATTATTATTATTAGCACGCTCGAAATCATCGAAAAGCACATTTCCGAATAGTTCGCTGACTACTTATATTCGTACCCAACGTGTCAACTGAAACGAAGGCGTGAACCAACACCACGAGAGAACCCAACCCTCCAAAAAAAGGTAAAAAAAGCTCGCTTGGAAGAAGCTCGTCGCGAACGGTCAACAAACGGGACCGTCACAGAGAACAAACAAAGAGGAAGTTCGAATCAAAGCCGTTAATTATCGTTCTCTCTGCAAAGTCTTCTTCCCTTGGCCCTTTTGTTCAGACGAACACGCGGGGCCACGCTCTCTCTAGCATTGTTCCGAAAAATGCTGACGGCGCGCATTGTAAGCGAGCTAACGAAATAACAAGGTTCTGTCTCTCTTCCGCCCTCGGAAAAAAAACTCGCGGAACACGCGTGCAATATTACGTTCGACGCGGCGAGTTTCCAAACTTTTTCTCCCGCATTGTGACGCTGTTTTCACTTTTATTATTATTTTCTTCTTTTACCAATCGTTCCGTTCCCGTGAACGTATGACAGATAACGTGTACAAACTTGGATTTCGTAACATTACTGTCATATAATCACTTCAACAGTATCGGAAGTGTGCAATGTAAACTCTGCCGGCCAGGTGTGGCGGCACAGGTGTGGTTCATTTAGTAGTTTATTGTTCAGACTGGAAACGCGTGGCGCATATACAATCGCTTCAGTACATTTTCAAATTAATCAAAGCGTAATTCTGTGTTATATTTTAATAATACACGCGCTTATTTCGCAGTGCGTATATGTAGAGAGTGAAACTATAGAGAGTGAAACTAGCTGAGTGATCAGAGTGAAACCGAGGAAACGTTATAAACATTAACAAACGGCGAATGCGTTTATTAACAAATAAGCCAGTTGGCAACCGACGCTTGAATGTAAAAGACGGACATCGAATCCTATCATAATTACATAAATTACATTTCTTACAATAAAGTAGCTTCTCTTCTAATTTATCCCTCTACATACATAATACTACACATGGCCCCTAACGAAAGGGTTAACGGACTATCGGGTCTGTCGTTAAATCATTCACGAGTTCCTTCTTATCTAGAACACCGCGAGTGGCGGTGAAACAATTAAGAAACGTGTAATTACAATTTGCCAGGGGAACCTATCCTAATTTACGGTCATCGTGAAGCATTAAAAATTGACACAGTATCCAAAGCATCTACCATTACGTTATAGTACGTTCGGTCGACCTTACTCCACAAACTCCTGCGCATCCCCTGCAGCAATTGTCCTCGTGCCCTCGTCGATACCCAGTTACCATTAGTTCCCCCAATTTTTTACGGGCGAGCGAAGCTTCGATTCGGGCGAACAACACGCGATTACCGATCCTCTTGGAACGTATACCGCAGCACGCAACGGCGTGGTCATTAAAGAGGGCCCTTTATATTCGCCTGGGGTTGTCTCGCGATTAAACCCGACGTTCCTCGATCGGGCTTCCCTGTGCCGGCCATATGCCCACCGCCACTGTGTCAAATTAGCCAAATAGAGTCGGCACACGCGTGCACACGAGTTTTCCAGCGGAGCAAGCTGCACGGTTGCAGGAAAGTCGGAAGATAAGGACGGGGAAAGGAAATGGAAATTATTGAGGTCAACGTTAATTGCCATTTGTAACAGCAATGAAAATTCGGATAGAGCCGAGTTACTATTGCAGAACAATTTAATGTAAGAAGTTATTACTTCATTTTTGTTCAGTTGTTGCGATTTTATTTATTATTTGGCGTGTATCGTATTATTTAATTACTCTTTCACGCGATTATCGTTGCGGGGACAAATTGATGGTTGCTACCGTGTTGGAAAACTGTTTTCGGTATAAACGTATTCGTCGACTGTGTGATAAAAGTTTCGCCAGATGTTTGTTAGTTGTACATTTGTCTCGTTTATTTTCGCGGTCGTTATTTACCATGGATATTCTGTAAGTATCAGCCCCGCGCAGTGGTTCACCTGATCAACGCAACCGAAATGGCCAGATATATCGTGCAAAACGGGAATCCGATTTCCCGGTAAAATTCTCCGCGACTCGATAGCTGCTTTTCGTTTCCGCACGCGCCGGAGTTTCCGCCGGTGTTTCATCGCGGAGTTTGTTCCTCTGTCAGACGATATATTGCGGCATAAAATGGTCGATGGTGCAGGAGGAAACAAATTCTGCGAGGACAGAGCCCGTGAACCTGCGTCGAAACGGGGGCTGCGATAAACAGAAATGAACGTACATTGTAACGCGTATTGTAGGTCTTGGGCACGACGAATCGGGTCCTGGGACTTGTTAATAGAGTTTTGACGAACCGTTCGGCTCGTTGTTCGCTGCAAAATATTTCCAATCCGGTGTTCAGTCCGATCGATGTTTTAATATGACCGACAAGAATTGGGCAAACTAATTCCAATTGTAGCTTCATTGCGTTAAATGAAAATATTTATGCAACGTTCATACAATGTAAGCGAATGAAGTATGTGAAATATAGGATTGAGAATGCAGAATTGTGACAGAAATATTATCACTACTATAATTAAAGATACTAATATCTGATATTATTAAGAATATGTACTTGAATATCGATTTTGATGGGCAGAAAATTCAGCTGCAAAGAATGTAGCAAAATAATACCACAGTCGTACAGCGAGCAAGAAAAATGTACAAGCAGCAAAAATGTGGAAATAAAAGCAATTTGTACATCCCCACTATTAACACTAGAACTAGCAAGCCAGACAAAATGACTGGTTTTAGATTTCTTGCTTTAAAAGGATTAAAATACAGGTATTGTTCCTGCAATTGACGATGACTGTCAATAAGACAGCTTGGCAATTATACATATATCTTTATTTAATATTCACTGAACACTTTGATGTTCATAATGTGTCTAACGTATACTGTCCAATAGCACTAATAGTTATAGTGTGAAACAGTATCAAATCTGCTCAAACAGCAATAAATCGCATCGCCTATTAATCAATAATACCTCGAAACCAGTGTAGCCTAGAGCACAGTAGTTTTCACTTAACTCTAATCTAATTCCCCGCTCCGTCCCCATCCGACCATTTTACCCGGTTCTCCTATCCAACAGAAGAAGGCCTTCCTTTCAGCCAACAAATAATATCCCAAAGCAAGTGGCCGAAGCTCTACGCTATATACTCTACATCCTCATGATCGATTCGCGTCTCAACGGGACGGTCTTATAGTTTCCAAGCGAAACGCTCCGAAGGGATTACAGACAGACGGAGCGGGACGACGGAAGCTCTGAAAAATTCATCTCTTATTACGTCGCGGCCATTCATTCGTATCTCCCGCGAAGAATCTCGCCAAGAAGGTGGGGACGGTGATCGCGAGTCTATAATAGGATGCCTGCAGCTTCTGGCGGGGCTCCTTCGGCAGGACGAGGAAGACCGGTCGCCTGTGAAAACGGAGAACATTTATTGTACGAAACACGATCGTCCCTTTCTCCAAAGAATCCTACGGCTCGTATAGTCGGCGAATAAAGCGTAAGAGGAGACACGGCTCTTTTGAGCGAACTCGCAGTTGCCCGACAACGACGACGACGACGACGACGACGACGACGGCGACGCCACGTTGCGTTTCCCTCTGTCGATGATAATGCCCGTTTCGTTTCATCTCGTGTCACGCGACCCCGTCCGATTGTCCGCGACAAATAAGCGCCGATGGTAGGCGGATAGACGCGAGCACTTGGGAGGTGTAAAATGGGAGACGGTTAATTTTTATTTGCTTTCGTTTCGGGGTACGTGGCGTTGATACTTTGAAATTGGCAGGAGGGCAGGAAATAGGAGCGACGGGATACAAGGATCTCTTTTTTCGTGCTGGAAATTGAAATACCTTCTGGGCGCCGCCGCGGCGAAAGTTGCGTACGTTTCTCTGCAAAATCTACGAAAGGCAAAATAATCTGCAATTAGTATCACCATTTACCACAGGTACAAACATTAAACCGTTAAAAGGTGTCCTGACAGATGACCGTGACTTCTGTGTACGTAATATCATATTTAAAAAATTTCATTGAATGATCTACAGGGATTTAGGAACACACGCGAACTGAAAATTGAATAACAGGAAACAATCGAATTTTGAATTTCTTCCACACAGATTCGCCTTTCGGGTCCACTCGCCGCCGGTTCGGTTACGACGATGGATACGGTGCCTTCGCAATTCCCAAGGAACGGCAATCATCGGCTTCCTCGCGCCACAGTTTACATACCAGGAGAAATATTTCTCCCTATCCGACAGTTAATCGCGTCGCCGTGAACGTGCTGATCAGCACAGACGACCGATCAAAGAACCGGCTGGATCAGCATGAACGATGACTGTAGCGAACCCCCTCGCATTTGTCGCGTCCCCGCCACCCTATATTGTACACCGTCGAAAAATATCAAGCCGTCCCCACCCTCTGTACAGCGACGAATCTCGCCGGATACTTCCTCAAGGGATGACATTCAGACCGTGTTGCCTTGACTCGTCCCGAGCCGTCTTTCCGACATTTTGATGAGGTAGGATTTGGCCGGGAGCCAGTGCAAATGCCGCTCTGTCTCGCTCCGCTCATCTAACCTCGTCCATTTCCTTGTCTGCCCTTCTTTTCGTCCTCCGTCTCGACCCACGACGGAAACGTCCCCACTATTCCCTTCACCCCCGGCCATTCAGATTCTCGTTATCGCTAAGCCACAGTTTGTTCTGATTCGCGTGCTACAAAATAGAATCCTCGCCGGGGAAGATGGATCGTCGGTGACGCGATTTTTTCCGATCCACCGAAGGACCACATGGGTGGATTAGATGCAGCTTGGGTACGGGAGATGCACCGTGGTTTGTCGTTCCATCTGTTTTAATTTTGCTTCCTCTTTTGGTTCAAGTCGCGTGACGCGACCCCTCGTTAGAGCGAATTGTTCTGAAATCGCGATAAGAACGGCGGTTACCAACGTTCACGAATAACTCGACTTCCGGATCTGTTCGTTCGAATAGTCGCACGATGAAAAAATAATTACATTGATCGGATTATTACGAAAATTGTGATGCTAACGAAATTGTCGGAAACGGTTCGCGTTAATCGAGTTATCCGCAAATAATCACGGCAATGCATGGCACGTTTTATTCGAATTCCAACGAATTGCCCGGAAATTTGTACTCCTCCAGGAGCAAAGAATATACGAATCTAGCAAACGATGATCCCCGAAAATCATTCGAGGCCGTAGGAATAATGTCCGTGGTCTGTTTGGAGGGGTTGTTCGATGTTTCCGATGCCCCGACGTTTTATTGGAAGCCTAATCGCGTGATCGACGACTCCGGTGCCCCGCGGCTTCTCGCGAAATCATTTTTCAACGCGTATTAACGCCGGGCGTGACACGTGTCGTCGGCGTTTTGTCCGCTCCGTCCGTCACGACGATATCCGCGAGGAAAGAATCCCGCAGCGTGACCACGGGGCAATAATACATTTCATCCGCGTGTTTCACGAATTGGACACGTGTTCGCTGGCACGACCCAACGGCATAGCATGCTCGCAATGCCGTGGAAATATATTAAAAGTCGCAATCAAAAGGGTGGACGATCTGCCCTATCGATCCGCCGTCAACCGAGTAGCATAATTTTACAGGCGGGTTTATATTGAACGCATGTGCACATGCCGATCGAATTGTGGCGAAACGTACAGGAGAGTAGCTAAAAGGAAGTGGTGGGAGAAGATGAAGTTGTTCTGTAAAAGAAAACAGAGTGAATTGAAGGGAGAAGGCAGACGGAAAACAGACGGAACTCGGTCGCGACAGTGGTACGATAAAAATGTTTCATACGGGACCTTGAAGCTGGTTCAAAGAACAATAAACTTCGGCACTAAATTTATTATAAGAATGGAGATTATTATAAAGAATTTATTATAAAGTATGGCAACATTATAGATACGTCCGTAGAATGATCAACCTGCAAACATTTGCCACCCACGACATTTTTATTTTACTTCATTTTACTTAATTTGCTTACTTTGTACCTGTTTATTTACATCCCACGCGGCCTGCATAAATAATAAATACACTCGACGGGACGCACAGCGCTACCTATAGATCTTCCAGCTACGTATCGTCGCGGACCTGACGAATCGAACGGGCGTTCACCGGCAGCGCTCATCGGCGGCTTTTTTTTAACAGTACCATGGAAATTTATTGAAACTCGTAGCCAGGGGGTTGCCGTCGTGCCCCCGCGACCCGTGGTCGGTCGAATAATGTAATTTTAATGCGTCGCGACTCGAGCGCGTCCACCCGTCAAATATGTTTTGTCCATAGGCGACCCGCGTGTACGTCATCGAGGATTTTCACCCTTTTTCGCGACCCCTCTCGCGACGGTTCCGCCGGGGAACGTGTTTGCGAAGAGATTGCAGTGTTTGAGGTGGAGTTCGCTTTCGATGGCGGAACTGCGAGAATTTTTTATACGGACCTTTCGTTATTTGCCGCGGTCCGCTTTCCATTTGCGCCCTTCTTCGGCCCGACGCTGATTAACTTCGTTCTGCGCGTCGGCACGGTGTCCTCGCGCAGGATCATTGACTTCCCGCTGTATTTACTCGTAGCTTTCGAACCAGTTCGCCTTCGCCCCGTAGGTCTCGCGATTCCCACACCCTGGTTCCTTCGCTCGACGCGTATATTTTTTACTTTTACGTTCGAACCGCGGCTCGAGCGCGGGGCACGGCCCGCCTCGAATTAAATCATAGCTCAGGGGGTTAATCGTTCGTCGCACCCGGATTTGCGGCTCGTCGGAAGAACAAGCCCGGACTCGTGCCGCGTACCCCACGGTCGATCGGTGGCGACGTGTCCCCGGCCCGTATCGAAGGATAATGATCTAAATCCCGGGCGAATCCGAAAGCTGATCCGTGGCCGCGATGAGACCGTTCGAATCCTTGAGCGACGGTTTTTCACCTCGCGTCGAAACGATGGGAATTACGTGGCAGCCGAGTAGCGACGGGCGTCGGTGCACCGGCGAGGGCTGGCGGCGCAGAAAGAGGGAGCGAGCGGTTCGAAGCGGCGAGGAGAAAGACGAAAGGGGGCCGGGGCACCGATTACGCTGGATTTTCCTGAATATATTTTCAGCGATGCGATAAAATATAGGATGAACGATGGGGCAACGCCGGAGGGTTGGAATCGGGGTCACGTGGCGTCGCAGACACGAAATTTATTACTCGACCGAGCGAGACCGATTACCCGGTGCACCTTCCGGCTGAAAAACTTGTACGAGTTTCTGGCGTTATTGGACGGGGACCTGGCTGTCTCGATATGTTTGGCTGCGAAACTCTTTTATTGCGGTTTTCAGATTGGGAAAACGGCAGGGGTGGGGGTGGTGGTACGTTGGTCTGGCAGTTGGTTGGGTAGTTTTTTGGAGGGGGCGACGGGGATGGGATCGAGTTGCGTTGGTTAGGGACACGTTTGGCGAGTATCGTTTTTTGGAACGGGTTACGTTTGAATTAGTTTCGATAGAGATTGAAGGACGCATACGTGGGGTTTGATCGCGATAATCGGGCGGATAGAGGATGGATGGTACCCTATCGGTAGTAGATTCGTAATTATTCCCTCGGCTTGATTTAATAAATGTTAAATGTACATGCGCGCAGATAAGCAATATTGTGCAGGTTAGCGTGTTCATTTTGGTGAAATGTTTTTATAGTTATTGTTAATTATTGTTCGGTGTGTTTTATATTGTATCACAGTTACCGTTGATTGTCGTTGCATCGTCACTGTTTTGTAGTTTACACAATTCAGAAATCGCATTCGACGTTTTTCAAATTCTCTTTCAATTACGGAAGTAAATATATCCGTTTCCCCATTATAATTCCAATCGCGAACAGCAATGCGCGCTTAAAGCAACAAAGAGTCCTGCTTTATGAAAAATGACTCTGCCGGTCGACCGTCAGAACGAAGTGCACGGAATGCGCAACATTCGTTCGGAAGCATAAAATCCAGGTGTAGAATTTCAAATTAAGCGTTGCGAAATGGCGTAATGAACGCTGGAGTCGTGTTTCGCCGCCGTGCTTAAAGCCAAGGGCTCCGTCGATTTTACTTAGCGCATCCGACATCGTCGACAAAGCTGTAAATCTTCGGGGGATGTAGTTGCAAGGACGATTCTAACAAATGGATAGGTCGCTGCGCGTTTGACGCGTGCGGGACCGAATGAGGATACATTTGGTTTCCGGTCGCGTGTCGTCTAATCATTCATTTCCGTGAAAATGAACGCTACGAAGTGCCTGTTTTACACGAATCCATATTTAATCTATACGGATTGATCGATCCGTGAATTGTACCGAAACCGAATGAATGAATTTGTATGTCACAATAATCGTGACCAACAGAAGCGCAACTGCGAATGAACCATATCAAATAGATGCGATCGAGGAGTCCAGGTGTTCAAACTTGCCGACAGATCTCGATCGAGGCCGTGCGTGGCGTTAATCTGGTCTCGCGTCAATCAAGCTGGTGAAATTACTGTGCCATTGCAATTGAAAATATCTACGATTCATTGTTTGGTGAAGAGATAGTAATTTCGTTGCCCTTATGCACCTGCGGATGATTCCGAGAAATGGAGGACCAAGCTTCCCGAATGTATTCCACTCGTTGTGAATATAGTCGACGATTGTTTGAACACGAATTGGAAAACAATTTCCTCGTGAGTCATCAACGATGTCGAGCATAGGAACGATTGGAACGTTAAAAAATAATAGGCTGTGTAGTAGACATATATTATTAAACATAAAATTGTTACTCCTTTGTTTTCTGAACCTTGTTTCCCGATTTCTCGTTCTAATATTTATTAGATATAAACAGTACTAAAATAGTACTGTTTACAGCATTATGGAGGAAAAGCCAGACTATTTTGTTCGTGTTTTTGTCCAAAAATTATTTATGCATCATAACAGTGCACCGTTAATGTGAAATTTGAATACAGGTAGCACAGTTGCAGCGCCGTTACGTTCATCGATGGCGTTGTAAGGGTAACTCGACGGAATAGAATTTAAAATACGGAGGCTGCGGACGAGCAGACTCGTGCTCTGATTACAGGGTGTCGCTTACTATTACATGCCTCAATTTAGGCTGCATACATACGTCGGACAAATGGGAAGCTACCGTGCAATACTTATTAATTACGGCCAGTCAGAACGGTAATCCCTTCCGCTAATTGACATTTCAACGTCAGTGATTGTAATGGTTAGGTGAATGTCTAGTTTGACGTATTTATATACTCGCGGTCATGGTCCAAAGATTACATGGAATACGAACGATATTGTTTATATCGAATGGTATTAGATCATTGCACAAAAACGTAACACAGATATAAATTTCTATTCCCTGTTGTATTTCCATTTTACTCAGTGATCGTTTAAGAGAAACGCCATATTTCATCTTGGGTCGCTGGTGATTAACAAGTACAAAAATTGATTTTTCAACCGTAGCGTTATTTTATATATGTATCTCAATGCAAAGTCATTGGGAAACAAACAAAGTGCAGCATTGGTCAGTTTCATTACATCTTCACGTCTAATATAATCAGATAAGTAATCCAGCTATCACGGGGTAGTCCTGCAACGAAAAATAGATTAAGCCAAACTATACGTATATTCAAAAAATGTCAAACAGAAGAATGAATCAAAATTTCTCCCAACTTATCTACGCAAAAATTTCTCCCCAATCCTCCAAATTTCACTCCATCCTCCCGAACAAATCTCCTTCGTCCCCAATTACCCCCAGGTCTCCGCTCGAGCCCGGAATCACACGCAAAACCAATGAAACGAAAAAAGACCGAAACTCAGAATTACCCTCAACGCAATCGAATTGCCAAGCACACGCGCGACGACGATCCCGTTGCACGGCGCGTAAATTCCACGTAGCAAACACGTGGCACAAGCGTAGCGAACCCGGTGCCGATTTCAGGTGTACCCACCTGTGTGTCACCCCGGTCGCGTTCCTTCGTCATTAATCGAACGAACCTTATTCATGTACCCGCGTACACCCGGCCCGAACTCCATCGACAACCGACCAAGCTATTCCGAACGGCCCTGCTCACGCGTGCACCGTCTAATGCCCGTCCCATTCAGGTTGCCACTCCATTCGCGATTTTACCCCACGTTGCATACCGCGTTTCAACCGCCCCGTGCATTCGACGGACTCCCTGTATACACACGGACGCACGACGAGCCGCGAAAACGAACGGAAACGCACACGCTCGCCAGCGGCGGAGCCGTTCAAAAGAGCACGACGGACGAGGACGGACGGTATTCAAAAGCATTTACCAATAGACAAACGAGAAAGAGGCGAAACGAGCGACGGACAGAGGGTCGATGAACAGCGGCGCTGGTCGTGGAGAGGCGACGGGGATTTCGAGGATGATTTTTTTTTTTTTATCATTCGATTCGCGGCGCACGCGTGCCCTTTAAATCCGCGTGATTGAGGAGACACGGAATTTATAAGGATTCCCGGACGCGGCTCGACGGAAGATGCACGACGAGACTGTTCGGCCGAGCGACGGTAGTTTTTGTATTCGTGTACGCGGTGAGCCAGGCGCGGATGTAATAAAAACGGGACGAGTGCAGGGGTCTTTTGTTGCACAAAGACGACTGGGCTGCGTGGCCTTTGAGCACGTTCTCGTGCGAAACGAGAAGCACGCCGATTTCGAGTGGGCCGACTTCGTGTTCGCGACGGACGAAAGAAACGCCGCTCGTCGAGGACGCAACAAGCGGCTATCGATTCCCTGGATATTTCCGTTCGCGCGTACGACAATGGGTCGACGTATGACGGCGAGATATTCGAAAGCGGTTCGAATCGATGACGCGCGTACCAGCAGGTGGGTAAATTAATTAATTAATTTATTTATTTATTTATTTATTTATTCTGTTTAACGGGTAGCAACCCTTTATGTACAATGCAATACCTTTGTTTATGTTGTATTAATCAGTCTTAATGTCTGAACTAAATGTAATGGTCGTCTATTCTAAGTTTAAATCTAAATCTGAGTCTAAATCTATTAGCTTGTATAGTTCGCTTTTGAAGACAGAGGCACTGATATCAAAAAAGTTGCGTTTATGGAAGTAGAGATTTGCTGTTTTGCACATTCTGTCCAAGGGGTCGGATGTAGTGTGTTTCAGTGACGTTGTTCTGAATAGGAGAGGCGCTCTCGTGTTCAAGGATGGTGAATTGAAGTGAATTTAGCCGTCTTTACGTTCAATTACTTGCAACGCAAATATTTCGCCAATCGTTGTATCCGAGTAGCGGCGTGTCTCAATCGAACCTTCGGAAGGTGAAGGGTCGACCATTTGTATCGTTACATGTTTCGGTAGCTCCGTTGAATTCTAACTTTATCTTTATCGGAAACACTGTCCAATCGTTTCCATAACAACTGTTTATAAAAAGTGTATAACATAGGTACACGTCAAGAAATATATAAAATATAGTTGAATAGAAAAACTCGAGAAATAACGCTTCATGCGATTAAAGCCGTATATCGATCTTCAACTATTCATTAAATAAAAATTTGTCAATGTCACGGAAATAATCATTTCTCTGGATTAACGAACAGCCGAATTTCTACAATTATTATCCACATCTCCCATCGTTTCCCAATGGTAATTTAAATCAGCTTCTCCCCCTTCGACGCCGCACGAAAACCCAAACCAGCTTCTTTTCCCAACTGTATCTACATCTTCGCTGGGTATATATATATATCTTCGGAAGCCGAACGACGAATTTGCCAGCCGAGAAACGAATTATGCGAGAGGCGTCGGCGTCGGGAACGAGGCTACGTAACATTTACCTAAGATTCTTCGGGGTGGTCGAAGTTTTCCCTCGGCGTTCCCTCTTCCGGTCGGAACTCTTTTATTTGAGTTCGAATTAGCCGGCTGGATGCGGTTTAAGAATGGATGGCGGAGAGTGGCTGGTGTTTCGGTGTTCGTGCTTTGTTTCGAAATCGCGCGCTTATGGTCGCGCACCGTGCGCTAACTTATTCCCGGCGTTGCCGTAATTGGATCAGTAAGAATTACGGAAACTCGACTTTGGTATGGCCCCGAGGTGGTGGGTTAGATCCGCGAAACACGGGTCGTTGAGTTCTACGGTCTGACTCGATTCTTGTACGCGCGATAATGACGAGCAACTCACGGGATAACTAATGCCAAGTACAGCTTTAACCGCCCAACATATTTTTGGTACCCTTTGAGCACGAAACAATTGACGCCAATGGTTTTCTTCCTTACTGTATTACTGATTCTATTAATCAATAGTTCGTTACCAGTTCTGATTAAGATCGGTTCAATAGTGGTTGATCGAATACTGTTAAGTGATAAAGAACTTGTTAAAAAGACAACCAGCATCCCATATTTGCAGAAAACCAGCATAAAATAAGACATTCAATTGAACTGATTAGCAAAAGATATTTACAAATTGTATTAATCTCTCTTCTCGCGTGAAGCGATTTCAATTGCGAATTAATAATTGAGGAAAGTGTAGAGGGATAAAATTGTCTAGATTTTCGTCGAGATCAACCCAATTTCCTGTACACAGATTAAGCGTTAATACGCCGCGCGTATACCGCGCGACCCTCCGTGAAATAAAAAAGAGAAGAAGAGTAGCCGAAACCCCGTCGCATCCCCCTATCCCCAAAAGGTGTACGGGCGTTTAAACGCCGCACAGTAGGTACAAATCGGTACGCAAACAACCGGCGATCGACTCTGGAGCCCGGCATCCGGAAATCCCGTGGCTTTTTTTCGCGCACTCTCGCGTCTCGACGCGTAAATTCGCGATGATCCCATAGAACGCATAAAATATTTCGCTCAACATTCGGGGGTGTGCCGATTCCCCACTCACCGCGGAAAAAAAATTCCGTGCCGCCGGTTTATTTCCATAGCAGTCGCGGCAGTGACTGCATATGTAGATCGTAAACACATATGTATGCGTAGAGGGTGTTTCAAAGATATACGGCTAAACTGCGGCAGCGAATTCGAGTGTTTCGCGAATCAACTAACCATAAATAATGCGCAGGGAACAGGGTTTTTTGCCATAAGCGTTTCGAAACGTTTGAAGTACCGTTGAAGCACAAAATTCTGATGAATTTTAAACAATTCGAGACCTATTTTAATGGGCGCAACGAACGAGCACGTAGCTTTTTCATCCCGTTTTATCTTGTTTATTCCTCAAGTCCGTTTCTATGATATCAATCTTGACTGATAATGTTTACAGCGACACGAATTTTCCTTGAATTTTGCTCCAAGCGACGTGTGTGCGTGTTCCTCCGTCCGCTTCGTTCTCTGTTTCTGAACCGAGCTGTACGGACAGGTACGGTGTTGATTGAATGTGACTGTCGCGATGGAAGAAATTCCACTAGCTATACAACAGCATCACAGAGGCGACCAACGGCCGGGATGAATATGAATGAAACAGGTTTCCGGTCCGACTGAGTCCGAGCCATTTTTACATTTGCATCCGTATTTGTCGAACGCGAGGGCCGGACTAATAAAAGCAGTCTAATTTTCTCCTCTTTTTCGACAGCTTCACACACGCTGAACAGCTCCACTCCCGTGTCCACGGTGGAATGGCTTTTTTTTAATAGTCCGATCCGCGGCGGCTATTAATTACACGTACACCGGGTAACGAGTCGTATTTTTCCGCGTCGCGGCGCTAAGATGGAGTAGTGGGCGACACGTGAAAAAACAGTCGGCGGTTTTTCCAGCGGGTTCGCTTCGCGAAAGAACTAAATTACTTATTTCGTAATTATCAGGTAATCCCTTGTGGACAAATTTTTTGCTAATTTTCAGTGGTACCAGAGTTGAGGATTAATTGATCGAACCGAGGGCATTGCATTTATGCGCGTACAACATTTGCAAATTTGTTAAAGTATTATTTTCGTTAGTGTTTTTAGTTGTTAAATTTTCACGCAAGGTATTCCTACGCGAGAAAGCAGCGAAAAAGTGTGTCGTCAAATTTGACGAAATTCAGAGTTCCAACGCTTTATGAATACGAAATTAAATATATTGTAACACGACGGCAATTAATGGAAATTCATTAGAGAAGTATTTCGATTGACTGTTTTCCACGCAACAACCGGTAACCCTCGTGCTACGCAGGTCGCATTGGAAAAACTGGCTGAAACGAGTGTCGCTTATCGCTACGAAATCAAATTCCCTGTTGCTATTGATATTACACTCCCCAGAGCAATAATTAGAAGAGGAACAATCGAAAAACTCGAAAAGCGACGACTCGATGAAAGCGATATTAACCGCTGCAAGCTTGACGAACGTCATACATCAACGACACCGTCTGTTTCCTCGCTTCATCCACGATAGTTGCAAATAATGTAGAAGAAACCAAACGCGTTAGCAGAATTTCTCATCTGCATTCCTCAAATTCTATAAAAACCTAAACGAACCAGAAAAACACGCGGTTGCCCCAAAGCGCCGTCCAAGTGCATCGATAATTACAGCCAATAGTAACCTACATTTCGCATTGCCACCATGTGACGATTTAATACATTCGTCCCAGCGCACACTTCAACATCTTTTTCCCCGGGTCTCGGTTTCCTACCGGAAAGCGTTTAACTAAACGACCGACAAGAAGGAACGGAAGCACCTTTCGATCGCGCGGCTACCACATAGCCACGCTCTATTCGTACCGTTTCCAATAACACGTTCGCGAGGTAATATCCTCGGGATCGCCCGGGCTCGCGTCAGCGGGACTTCGAATTCCGTCGGAATAAACGATTATTTAAGCGCTTTAACGGTGAAAACGCTTCGAGGGGGATCCCGATGTCTGCATTATTAGCGGGCCCCGGTGTTCGATTCGCGTCGTATCCTTTTCTTATCGGTGCACGCCTATCCGTTTTATTATTCCGCGCTGTTCCCCTCGATAATGCGCCGCCTCGATACAGCCAGATATCCGCTTCAGACTCTCTGAATACTGGGAGGCCCCCCTCTACCAGGGATCGACAGTTTTCCAATTTCGTATCGTTTCGTTGCCGCGCTCCACGCTCCAACGGGAGTAACTTCGCGATGAACGACGAGCGTGTAACGACACGGACAATTATGGAGTTGCGCTCCTCTTCGCGCGGAAACCGGGTCGAATCGATTGACGCCGAAATTGTGAACGGGACGCCTACCGAGTGTGTGGGAACTGTGTATTTAGTTTGGAGCCCGAAACGGAGTTGCGGAGGAGCGTTCGGTGCGGGGAAAATGAAGGAGGAGACCGCGGCGCGATCTCCGGGTTTCGTTCGGTTTTATTTGGTTCCGTTTTGACGCGCGGCGCGAGTAGTTGGAGGATTTATTGGTTTAGTAGAGCGATTTAGAATTATCGCGGCGGGACAGACGGTGCGTCGGGTTTCGAGGAATCGAAGGACGTTCATTGATTAGGAACGATTGCGGGGATGAGACTTGTAATGTCGTTGTCTCGCTTCGTTTTATTTTGCTCGCGGTTTTTCTCGATCAAGGGGTTGTCGGGGTAAATGATGAAAATACCAAATACGACTGTTCGGGCCCAAACAGTAGACTCATAAAGCCGTCGAGTTCCTTAACATATAATTATTTACGTTTCGGGTATACTTACTATATTCCACAGCTGCAAGATGTATATCTATAAATTCGTAGATCGCCTTTTTTTGGATTAGCAGGTTTTATTGAAAGTCACAACATTTTATGGCTTTACAATCTGCGAACCTTTAGCTGCACATGTGGACTCCGCGTGCGGCACCCTCAGTCACTACCTGAGAGTGACCGGTAATTAGGGGCGTTAATTTCCACTTCTACCAGATTTTGGAATATCTCTTCCGTCACCTTTTTACATGAACAAACCCTCTGGACTAACCAATCAGCATATCACCAACAACAACACGCCCATCCCTAGGGTTTGCGAGTCTTCGTTAAAGCGAAACTAAGTAAGACTCGGTAGTACGACTAGATCGTCGAGTCGGATCACATCATCAATAGTTCCATCAATAGTTATCATCGACGCCTTCAAAATCTGTGCAACACCTCCAAGGTCTTTACACCACCTTGCGAGGCACTCTTATCAACAACCTTGAGTAGTCGTAGTTAATTATCATTTTGTACAGTAACATGTTAATATACGACTATTTATCACGTGACACCAAATTTCATCACCTTGCACCATCTAAATATAACTAGCCCTCGCGGCATTAATTTGCGGTAGAGCGCAACGGTCATCGTGCTTTTGATCAACATTTTGGTCAATTCGCGAGCTGAGAACCGTGCAACGACAATTGCAGACGTGTACTGACAAATAATTATTTCTTGGCGCCCGTCTCGTATCGCCTGCTTGGCATTCGCGATCATCAACAGCATTGAAAAGTCTTTAGACATTATTCGCAGATGAATCGTCTGGGAATTGAAGTCTCCTTATTCCAAGCAACAAAGTATTCCCAAATAACGCACGCCGCGCTATATGCGCGTCCCAATTGTATTCTTCAATCAACCTTCGTCCCGTCCGAATATTCGCAACACGAATCTGAAATCGCTAGCGGTCGACTCCAGTGAGGCCAAATCGAGCTAAATCGGTAATCGACGAAGAAGGTACACAAATGAACGATCACAGGGGGTCGACTGGAATAAGCTTAGTGATCCCGGTGTTCCGCGTTGAAACGACCAGCCCCTTAACGATCTATAATCTATGTCAACGAATAACCCTGCATAAAAAGACCGATCCGCGACCGCAATCGCCCAGTGTCTATCACCCGATCTCGCGCTTATCAGGCTTTTTGTCCCGACGAACCGAGTCGCCGATTCGCGCGACACCGTCGCTCCACTAAATCGATTATTTCCACGTCCCCGAACGAATCGACGCGACGCGACTCGAGCTCGTCCTTCGTTCCCGAAGGCTGGCCGCTGCCAAATACGGAACGACAGTGGACGAAGACTCTGACGAAGTTCGCCATTTGGCGCGGTGGAAATTGGAGCGGTGGGATTTTCGGGGGCTCGAGGTCGGTAACGAATTTGTAAACAGTATTCGAGGCGGGACGTGGCACGTGCTGCCTGATATCCATCTTTTATGACACCGTTCAGATTCAATTTGCCTCTCGATATCAACCGAGCCGGGCTGCTTCGACCGTTGCCCGGACTCCCGATATCCGTCTGTCCTCCTCTGTGCCGCGTCGCGTCGCCGGATACGCGTCCCCGTTCGGTCCACCGACTGGTTTATAGGATATCCGAGTCTCCGGCGTTGTTGCGATTTATTTCTGCAACTTCGAAATATTACATCGCGACGGAATCGAACAGACTCGGGTCGGCGTGATCTTGATCTGCTGTCGGAAGGGCCGGGACGCCGTCAGAAACCGATCGTAACTGCGGCAGATGCCGTTTGCGGTGTTTCGCTCGCGTCAATGGGGTGCGTGCAATTGACCGAAAGCTTTTCTGGTAGCCTGGTGATAAAGCCACGTGGACGCGACGAATTGATCGCGCCCCGCGGCGAATTGCCTCGATCGATTATGGGGTTCGTTAGGCGGTGATCGGGATCGCGGATTTTGACGAAGAGCCGCGCTGCAAATTGCGATCATTTTCTGGAACGTTTCGTTTCTTTTTGTGGAGGTGACGGTGAATGATTCGACGGGCTCGCGGTAGTGGCCAGGTGAGAAATGTAGGTAGGTTGTTTATTAAACTTTTCATTTGCGCGTGTAATGGTCAATGGTAAACGAAGGGGGTGTAATTTGCATTGAATGATGTTTATAATTAAACGAAAAGGCAAACTGGGCAATACTTTGGGACAAGGTGCGCAACGATCGTTATTAAGTTCGAAAT
This sequence comes from Nomada fucata, assembly GCA_948146005.1. Lineage (NCBI taxonomy): Eukaryota > Metazoa > Arthropoda > Insecta > Hymenoptera > Apidae > Nomada > Nomada fucata. Next base: position 4,739,337 of record OX411275.1, on the reverse strand, counting down.
TATTTTCGAACTTCGTGTGTTTTATATAAGTGATAAAAGGGGCTCGAGAAAATTATTATACGGAGCCAGTGAGTAGTTTAAATTAATTTTTGGTACAAGCAGGAGCAGATGACGAAATTGGCGTGCCGATTTAAATTGATAACGAGACGTCTGACAGAAGTGTGTGCAAGCTCGATAATGATTTCGTTCTTTCGTTGTCACTAGAGCTTTTTTAATGAGCCCTGAGCGACAGCTACGTTTTCCAATTGCAGCTTGCTATTCATACGTCGTGTAGGTACCAGCGAAAATGACAATTAGTGTTCCAGTTGAAATGGACAGTTCGGATTGAATTATATGTAGATTATTAACGTGTGCTTGTCGATTCTTCGCCATTGATTTTACGTTCTCGATAACTGAATCCCCGTATGTTTTCTATGTAACAGATGGCACAGTGGCGGAATTTATGAAATTGATTGACTCCCATCAGAAAATATTAAATACACCTGTAGCATTATTGCGAAATTACAAACCTCTTAAACAGTCTGATCAGTACTTAACGTGTATGTTTTTTCAATAAATTTCAGTATGTTTAAAATAAATTTCAAATCGTCGACTGAATAATTAATATATGTAGGACAAAATTCGTATTAGTTTCAGTTACTTTAAAATCGTAAATGAATATAGGTTTAATGAATTTAGATCTGCAGAGGATTATGCAAATTTCTCAAAGCAGAACTGCTCTTTAGTTAGTTCACTTTTAGCAAATTCACATTTCTCGTTCTCTCGACCCGTTACTTCATGAAACCGAATCACATTCACTATGCATATCGTGGATGAAATGCAGTAAATACGAGTCTCATTTAAAATGCAGATTATGTACACGTTGCAATATAATATTAAAATACTTTGCTCAAACACAGTTATTTATATTTCAATATATTTCACCTGTTGCCGTAGTCAAGCTGTTAAATCAACTGGGTTTAACATACGTTCTGATTAAAGTACCATAATACAATAAATTAAATATATCATTTTGGAACCAACGAATGTGTACTTTATATACATATACATATATCTATATGAACTTCAAAGTGTAATATTTTACTGTACTAACTTTTTAAATAACAAATGTGCAAAAAACTGAAAGAGAAATGCATTTAACACAAGATATTCATATTTTTTAGGAGCATTAAAATAGCGTTACTGTATCAAATTAATAATATTAGTGATGCTAATACTAACAATTATCATTCGCAACAAATGTACGGTCAATCAGCTCGCTTCAATGTTTGTTATTCCAAACTATTTACAATCTACACTCAGAATGATATACTTAAGCACTAAAATCACCCGAACGACGTTTCATTCGCAATAAATCGGGCTTCCAATTGAAAATTCCCCAGCAGAAAGAGTACACGGTGTAATTCGTTCCACCTACCTCCACTTCTGCTTTTAATTTTCGCAGCTGCACATCCTGAACATTCTTGTTGCATTATCCGCGTCAGAGATGCGAGCGTTCCTTCGTGAATCATTTAAAATTGCCCCCTCGTGGTGAACCTGCACCCTTTGCCCCCTATCGGTGTTCCATTCTTTCCTTGTTTCACCAGCGACGCGTACCACGATAGACTGATCAACGATCAGAATATAACCCCTTGAAATGCCAGACTCCCTTTCTAATTCCAATTCCAAGGGGGAACATTGACGTTGACGGTCCCCCGCGAATTACAGGCCACGTTCCGTGTTATTTAAGTCGGAATAACGTATCAGACGCAATATGTTATTCGCGATTGAGTGTACAGCTGAGATAGACGTCGCGTACGACAATCTCGAGTGTCTGGAGGGAAGGCGTAAGGCGAGATTTGCCCCCCATGCTGCTCTGATTTTTTAATTATAGGCATTGGTGTACACCGAGTAACCGATGGTAAATAAGTCTTTTTGATATCTGCCTTATTGTGTCACTATTTTAAATTACTATTTCCAAGCGTCGTCAGCATGTTGTCTAGGACTATATTTAATTGATTAAATCTTTACCCTCGGAAGTTTGCGTCCCCATATGTGCTCATATTCGGCAGTCTGTTGCTGATAATATTTTCCATATTTCTTGGCAGGATATTACTGCCATTTTTATTTTACAGTTTATCCAAAGATTGACTAAATTGTTTCAAGTGTTTCTACGTTCATCTACTTCGCACGAATAAAGAGCGTTCGATTTTTAAGAATCCAGTAACGAGGATCGTTATCGTAAAAATACGAATGAATTCTGTCGCTTCGATAGTACTCGACAGTTCACGGGTACGCGGTGTAACGGCGTTCCCGTGTAACAGGAACGTAAACGGAACCGAAGGAAGTAACGATGATAGATCGAGGATCCTTCGTGTCGATTAAAATTTCAGAGTACCAGATTGACTTGTTCTCGGCCGCGTTACCTTCAGTTTTCGAAGCAAGTGGATACATGTCCTTTGGGAGCCGGTGATTTGTAGGTACTTTAAGGGGTTGCTCGCCGGTTGCGAGTCGGAAAGGTACAAAGACGAATCGCGGGCCAGTTTTAGAAGCACTGTTCTTGGCAACGATCCAACACGATATTCGCTTTGTACTCCGCCGTTTCCATTTCGCGCTCACGTGTATTATTGGGGGCTGGAAATATGATTAGCGGGATGGAACAGCGGCAAGGGTGGCCTTTTCTGTCCCCACTTTTGACGTTCTCGATGGAAAGATATTTAGGCCGTCGAGTTGGCACGCTGCGCCGTATGCATATATTATTATTGTGTGCGAGCTTCGCGGCAAATAGCACGCTACATCCGGAAATGCGTGCGAGAAGAGGCAATCACCAATTCATTGGATTATTCATCAATTCATCTGGATAACATTGAAGACGCCTTTCGTCAATTAAAAAAACGCACGGGCCCTACTTCTACGATTGTGCCTGCCTACGATAATTCGCATATCGCATTCTCGCATATTTCTTCGATAAGTAACGGTAGATTAATACGATCAACAAATTATTTCAATGTACAGCCAACGAAGTGCGAGGTATTAATGGATTGTCGCGCGAACCAGAATCAATATTTTCTCCATATTATCCATATTCCAACATATTATACCAGCATAAACATTAACATTTTTGTTGTCACTGTCGACCAGTCCCTTTTAAAACATAAATAATATCGTTGAAGCTCTCTTTAATCAATAACTCCCAATAATTCCTCCCTCAGCCTCTCTTTCAAACTGTACCAAACACGTATATACATTGTATCGCTTAACAACCAGTCTTTTTCTCCTCTCCTCTCTTCGATGACCACGACTCACGCCATAGGAGTCCTTCAGAAAAGAAAACGACGTACAGATATACGAGGACCTGAATTCAAGACGGCAGGAGATACAGATAGATAGATAGATAGATAGATAGATAGATAGATAGATCGATAGAGAGATAGAGAGAGAGAGAGAGAGAGAGAAAGTAAACGGCAATCTACTTGCCTCCATTCAATCAGCAATCGATTTCTTCGATTTATTGGTCGGTTTAGGGAGAAGACGTATGGACGCCGGCGGCGTCGGCTGTCGTTACTTTGGTTTAGGGGATGACCGCCTATATTTCCATCCCCGGTGTCGATCTGTACGTGTGTGCGTGTGTGCACACGTAGAAAGAGGGATGGCTCGGTGCTGGTTCGACTGGTTTTACGTGGCCCACGACGACCGACTTTTCGGATACGCCGGTAACTCGCTGACGGCCATCTTTCATCCGCACTGCTACTCTTCTTTTTTTTTCTTTTTTTTTTTACGGGGAAACTTTCGGGAAAGTCGGTGACTTAAGCAGATACAGAGTGCAGGGTAACGTTTGCTCGACTGGTTCGAATGTTCGTCCAGGTGTGGTTCATGGCTCCTTTACTGTTGGAATTTTCATAATTTCGGTGCGCGATAATGTCGCAATCTTTGGATGCATCGAATACAGTAAATTCATCGTCTATCGTTGTGGTAAAATGAAAATATTAATTACGTAATGTCGAACGACTTACTTGCCGGCTATTTAGCAATCGCAGTGGCTTGCGGAAAAATTGAACGTGCCCAAATGAAATATTAATTTCCAATATGCGTAATTTCTTCCTCAAATCTTTGCGATCCCTCGGCATCGTTCGTGGGGATTACTATTACAAACACAGTTATTCCTTTATGTAAAATTATGTTGTGCTTTTTCGACCCGTCACTGTATATTTCCAAAACCATAGATAATAATCGTACGAAAAAGGCAAATGAAAGACCTCGCAACTGGATATACGTGTATGCAAATTCGGATATCCCGTGGTTCACAATTAATTCAGTAATTCGAACAATCGTGTAAACCAGTCCATTTACATCGAAACGCGAAACCTGCCGTTGTGCCCGAAAACAATGGAAAAATCGGGGATTTAAAGAGACAACGGGAAAATATCACGGTTACGTGTACCTAATAATAACACGATTCAGTGGGCACGGTTGATTACGTGTTACTTTAAGGTAATTTGCATGCCATGCTGCAATTTCAACCGGTGCAATTTTACGACACGAATCTCATCGGGGCGGCCGTGACATATTAACGGGTCCGAGTTATTAGTAATTATATCAGTATTAGCGATTGCCCGGATCCAGTAATCCCATTGGCCGGCAAGTACGGCTGATACTTCGGAAACAGCGACACGCATCTCGTATGACGGATAAACGCAAGCGCGTTACTTATGCGAATTTCATCCCGCGTATTCGAGTTGAACCGATGCGCGACGTAAACAGTATTAACGACGCGGATGATACGACGGAATTATGCGATACCAGTTATTGGTAATGTACCAGGAGGCGGAAGGTTGTGGAGGCGGTTTAGAATGAAAAGGCTATAGCCGGATCAGAGGTCAAATGTGAACCTAAACCAAATTCGAGTTGTGAGGTACCATTCGATAGCTTATCAAGAAAAACCAATTCGGGCCAAGTTTCAACCCTGTAGCTAGACTGTGAGGGTAGTTGCAGCGAAAAAACAACATCATAGCTTTTGCTCAGTATCTTCCATTATAGCGCATACAAAATTTTGAAAAAAATATGAGACATTGGAATTATGGAGGCACGTATTGTATAAGTTTCGCAGATTTTTAAATCGGAAACTCGGGCTGAAAAAATAAAAAACGCCAGAAAATGCTGAAAAATGCCGATTTTGCATTGCAGGAATCTCTTAACCACAATTATATTTTTTTTGTAGGTACATATTATTGATACTACTATTCTCAATTTTGTTCAGATTTTTAAATTGGGTCCGCCGCAGTTAAAAAAATTAAGAATCCATTTTTTCGTCGTTTTCTGCATGGCAAAGTATCTTGCAGGGCCAATTTTCGTCTATTCTTTGCCGAAAAGTGTTTTATCCAGTGTCTAATGTAAACAGAAAGGTAACAAAGTTGCAAACAAGGCCTCGCGAAAAAGCAAGAAAGCCGCAAACAACACTTCCCGAAAGGACAGCAAAGTTGCAAACAAGGCCTCGCGAAAAAGCAACAAAGGTACAAACTAAGTCGCTCGGAAACGCAACACAGTTGCAAAGAATCTTGACAAATATGTGCAACAATGTTCTGCCTACATTTTTGCAACAAGGTTGCAAACTAAGCCCTAAGAAAACGCAACAAAGTTGCAAACAACTCTTCGCGAAATCGCAACAAAGTTGCAAAAATTCTTGGCAAAATTTGCAACAATGTTGTGTCAAAATTTTTGCAACATAGCTGCAAATTGGTCGCTAATAAAATGCAACAAAGTTGCAAACAAGGTCACGCAAAAAAGCAACAAAGTTGTAAACAACGTCTCGCGAAAACGCAACAAAGTTGCAAAAATTCTTGACAAAATTTGCAATAATGTTGCATTTTCTTAGAGCTCAATTTGCAACTTTGTTTCAAAAATTTTGACGCAACATTGTTGCAAATTTTGTCAAGAGTTTTTTGCAACTTTGTTGCGTTTTCGCGAGGCGTTGTTTGCAACTTTGTTGCTCTTTCGCGAGCCTTGTTTGCTACTTTGTTGCCTTTCCGCTTACATTAAACACTGTATAAAACACTTATTCGGCAAAGAATAGACGAAAATTGGCCCTGCAAGTTACTTTGCCATGCAAAAAATGTCGAAAAAATCGATTCTTAATTTTTTGGGCATTTGTGGAACGAGATGTAAAATGCAATTAATAAATACAGCGGAATATTTTAGAAATGGGTAGTTGTATATCGTAGACATGCCATATCATGGTGATGCTTTTGCAAATTAATGGCTGTCAAATAGTTTAAATATTACACTTCTGCGTGACACGAATTACATATATTATTTGTAACCTGCGATATTTATTAGAAAGAGCGGGCATGATATTATTTGATATAGAATAATATTTAAAATATTTATCAACGAAACGTAATAGAAAAACAGATAGTAATGAATTATTTTTCAAATTACAGCAAAATAATCCGCCCCTTCGATATAAGTAATTTCAGCTCCCAAGCGGTTTAAAAATATGTACCCGTGGAATTCGATCTTCAGAATTTGTTTTAATCAAGTTCAAGACAATATGGCGTTTAAATGCTTAAAAATAAATAACAGAACGATGACTATAATCTAATCAACGTCCATTCCCATTCAAATCAGCTATTTTCTTGCAGTTTCTCTTAAGAGAAAAAGAAAGCCGAATTATCCAACCTTCGCTTCAATCCACCTTCCGTCCGAAAAAAAGCTTAATTAGTAATTTACCACCTAAACTCGTAAAGTTCGTAGTAACCCAGTTGCGAGCACGCCGAAATAATTCAACGTCTCGCAAAATCTCTCTGTTCCGTGGTGCTCACCATTTCCCGTTTCGCTGCATCCAGCATCAAACGTAGATGTAACATCTCACCAGAAAAACTCGCTGAAAAATCAAACTCTGCAGTCCGCAAGCATCGAGCAGTAATATCTTCCACTTGGTTTTGTTAAATAAAAGGGAACCGATTCGAACGACTATTGTGACAATTGTGTGGGAGGCACAATAGGGGCGTCGTAAGGCAACTAACGAATAAAAAGGGATCCTCAGCGAAAATCTTAAATTATCGTAACAGTCGATGAATAACAACAGACAAACGTATAACGTATAAACGTATAACAATATCTTTGAATTATTTATATTAAAAATATTTCAATCGTACATACAAAATAATCACAATACTAATAGGATTTTCAGTATTTGCGTTATATTTTATTACCGCTATCCAACAGGCTTTCCGTTCCTCCTCTACAAAATTCGATCCCATCGTATTTCTTTCTTCAACGAGCAACGCGATACTGCGACAGTGCTCGTCCTATCGGGTCGGTGGGAGTAATCGATGAGCGTCGATAAAGGTTATAACGCCGTTTGGTGCCGTAACATGGCTAAGATGAGGCACTGGGATCGATGGATCGTGGCTTCTTCGAATTGGCGAGCCGATGGAACGACCCTCACGGGACTTAAGTAAAAAGAGGATAGTAATATCGGCCAGTGTTATTATGGCGCGCCGGTCTAGGCGCGATGGTTATTACGCCGAGCACGGGGTACGGAGGGCGGTGCATGAATATTTCGTTTGGCGTCGCTGTAATCATTGATGGACGGAAACCCGTCACGCGAAAAACACGGAAGAGAGGAGAAGAATAGTTAACTTTCGTCCTGTTCGTTTTGCAGAAGTTTCAAGCGCATTATACAGATCAGTTTGACGCTACATTGGGGATGAATTGCTGTGCTTAAGACGTGCAGTGTTTGATTTCACTCGTCGGATATTATCGCAAGATAAAACAAAAAAGTGGACAATCTTTGCCACCGCAAAGTAAGATACAGCCAAGATCGATATTATGTAATAATATCGGCAGGATTGTGTAAAAATATTTGAATAATAACGGAAGCTATGGTGAGATCCAATTTCGGTCAGCTTTAAAAGTATTGTAAAATCTGATTTGGCTAGACCATTTAACTACGGTGGTTTGCCGAAGGCGTGTAATATATTATCCAACAGTTCTCTGTTAGGTAACGCCATTTATCCCGACATCTGCGTGAATTACGCTGCAATTAATGACATAATTCTACTCCGTATAGGAAAGTAAGCGCGAACAGTGGAAACTTCGTCAGAGGGTTCTTCGTTATCTGTGTATCTCTCGAAAACGCGTGTACTATTTCCACCTACTGTCCCTTCGTTGCCCTTTGTCTCTCTTTTCTCCTTTCATTTTTATTCCCGTCTCCTTTTATACTTGTCGCCTGCACGCTCATCGGGCAGGGCTCGTAAATTTGTCGAATGTTAATGCAGAGTTCGCCCGTCCCGGGGAACTTTATTCGTAGTCAACGATTCGATGTCCGGATGCTGGAACAGGAGACACGTTTTTGCGACTTCCTGCGAGGCCCGTTGATGGGGCGATGCTTAGATATCGTGAACGGAAACGTGAGATTTGATTGCCTCGGCTTGCGTGGGATCGTTAGGGTTGAAATTTGGGAAATATGGGTTGGAGGGGTTGTCGGTTGAACGGGGAATGCGGAAGAAGACGTGAGTTTGGTTGGGAAGAGGGGGGTGGAATGCGCGCCACCCTCGTTTGCCCGAGTTAGACAAACGAGCGGAGACGTAACGCGAAAGAATTCCATTCTGAGATTGGAAATAGAATTTCGAACTTTCCTCTTAGTAGCGTGCAGCTAATGTCCGTCGGTTGGACTTTTTCGTGAACCGGTGGGAACGTCGGCTGATGTGCTCCAAGTTGCTTTTGCTGCACGTAACGTCCGAATCGTTTGGTATACCGGGCGATCAAATTGTTACGAACGGTTATAAATTCGTACTCGTTTGAAGTTTGACGATCGGTGGAATGAAGCATATAATGTGATCGTCATATTTCTGACGGCGTAGCCGAAGGACTTCTAAATGTATTCGCCGAATTATGGGATCTTGTGATATCGTTTGACTGGAATTATTTATAAATTTATATTTAACCATTACTGTAATTGCTGATTGGATTTCTGCTTAACATTAAATTGACATAATGATAATTGACTATGATAATTACGACGATATAAATTTCAAATCCCAACGAAGATGTTAAAGCTACTGCCAAAATTACTTTCGGTTTAAAAACTTGTAAAATGGCATGACAATTAAATGCTAAATAAAATAGAACGTAATAATTAATCGTATCGCTTGTCAATTTACCGAGGAATTTTTAATACGCCGCACATTGCGGAAACAATTTATATCCTTTTTGCGCCCGCCCAAAAATTTCCCTAACATTCGAAAGAGCCTTCTCCCGCGGGAACTCGCTCGTAATTAATTTTTTTTACAACAAACTACAGCGTCCCTCATAGCCAGCCGCGTTAATTGCAACGCCATTTATCGCACAGTTGAGTGTCCGGAAGTCGAAACCTATTGTTTTCTTCTGGTGCGTGCCCCGTCGCCTTCTCCGCCATCATTTGTCACACATATCGTACAGTTACCCACGATAGCTTAGTTTCATTTCCAACCATGTGTTTCATTAATCCATGCAGCCGTTTCCTATTGTCGTGTATGCGTTCAAGAATTAACGTCCATTCGCCGTTACGCCCTCTCATCTAAGCAAGTCGAGAAATTTTCCAAGGGAACGATTATGTAAACCGTTAAGAGGGATTAGGAGCAAAGAAATATGTGTATATATATATACACAGCGGTTATTCTTGTTACTTCCTGCGGGTTTATGGAGGCAAAGCGCGAAAAGATTGGCTTATTGGTTCGATTAATCTATTTTGTGGGGCATTAGTCATTTGGGGTAGGCCAACGGCGACCCGTGTTTGGTTTAGTAATAAGAAAGCTGGATTAGTATTGGGAAATATATTGGATTGTAATTGACTGATAAATAATTACGCGTTTCTTGTGTTACTAACTTCCTCTCATGGGTATCGCTATGATACTGTAACAAGTGTCAAATAGGTAGTGATTGTGTGCAACAAATTGCTGGAACTTCGTAAATAATAAAATAATGAAATAATTAGATTGGCGAACCGGTACACCAATTTCACGTGCGTGAAATCATTTAATTAAACAATTAATGCCGCAATACACGCAAGATGAATAACCCTTAAAAATAAAATTGTACAAAAATTCGCGACCTCGCGAGCAATGAATATTTCGCTGAATTCAGCTTTCCAAGTCGTCCAATCCAGTGTTCGGACGCAGTTAATAGAACTCGCAAGTTCCATCGACCAACGACGGGGCATCGTGTATCGGCCCCGTGCTTCTATTTAACTCAAAGTCGAATCGATTCCTCGTCTGTCGTACTGGACGGCAAAACGAACGGCCGGAGGAAACCAGGGAGGGTATCGGTTGTCTTGCGAGACACGAAAGAATTACGGAGCGACGCGGCCAGTATTAATGGACGCGGTTGCAAATGAAACGAACCTATCGCGACGCTAGTGCCTTCTCGCCGTGATAAATGACGCCGGGGGGCTGTTCACCGCGAAACCGGGCAAAAGAAAGCGACGCCACGCGTCGGCACGCCACTCTCGGAACGCGACACGATGGTTTAGAACACCGTCGCCATCGGTTCGTGGTCAACGGACTGGTCACTAATAGAAACGGAGGACAGTGACTTACAAGGAACGTCAAACAACCGATGAGAAAACGTGTGGACGGGTCTGAGTAGTTTTTTGAAAGAAATCGGGATTCGACTGTATGAGGTAAATAGAAACAGGACCTTGGCGTAGCGGTTGCAATAGGACGGTGCGGGTGTTCAAAGAAAATGTTTCAATAATGGTATTTAGTTTTCAATTCATTTGAAGGTATACAAGGTGTTATATTCATTTGAATAGAAGGAAATGAAGGGTGTCAGTTATGCAGGGGGATACTCGAGATTTTGAACAGTAATATTTCTATAATATGTTATACCTACATATTTTGATTACAGAAAATGATAGGTAGTGCTAACTCGTGAAAATTCTCTAACAAGAAAAATCCGCGTGATATCTACTTTGATTGCACTCACGATTAAAGTTATTAATACACTTGACACTTCGCCTACTAGAACTGTACTAAAAGCTTGCTGTGTCGACGCAAAACGGCACGCGCGAAACCGGTTTAAAACATAAAACGCCTGCAATTTGACACCGTGCGATCCTGAACGAGACATCAGCTACCTATCTCTAACAAAGTCGTCCCGCGTTCCCATAATACTTTCACACCCGAAATATATGTGTATCCATTGCCGGACAGAGTTGATGACCACGGTATATCGGTTCCTGCGACTATACACGCGGAATTCGTTTGCGTTTTAATGAACATGCGAATGATCGTGGTTCCAGCGGCGTTGAACGCGGGACCAACTTTCATGCCCACCTGTTTTCCACGCATGTCATTCACACGGAATTGTAAAACGGGACAGGGAAGAAGCTCGTTTCCATTTTGGTCAACTTGGCCGTCGTTTGGTTTCGCTGTTATTCAACCGTCGTCGCATCGTTTCGACCGCTCTCCTGTTCCTACTGTATTTGCACTCTCTTTAATTCCAATCACCGCGACAGGTCGTTCTCGTGCTTGGGACACGTTTTCGTCCATGACATGTTGCTGCATGATTCTAATTACGTTCGGAGGTCAGAATGGGATATCTATGGGTTCTGCGTTTGAAGTACAGTGAGTTGAAAACGCGTATTCCGATGAGGTGACATATGTTTGTCAGTTCGAAATTATTCGTAAGTGTGTTTGTTGCGTGAAGCAGGCATGCGCAATTCTCCATTAAAGTTATGGTAGATATGTTCAAGTAGAGAAATATTTTATTTGTATAAATGTAGATGAATAATTACATTTTTTCATTGGTATAGACATCAGCAGTTGGTATTTTAAAAAATACAAGAAAACGATAGTGGAGGAGGTTGCACAGTAACAGGAGAAAATATCGAATTGGAAAATATAACGATAGGCGAAAATGTGTTTAAACGTTCCTCGTTTCCATTTCTAAATTGTTCAAGATAAAGCGACCAAGTGGCTGGCCTTCCTTCAGTAAGAAAATCGTTAAAACGGCGCACAAAACTGGAACGAGATTAACCGTACATGGAGGCAATGTGAATATCCCAAAGTTCACAGGAGGATCTGTAGCATGATGAATGTGTCCTTGCGTTACATAAGTTTGCACTCTGGAAGAACTTTAAATTCCACATCCTGAGAATTTTACGCGAGAAATCTTAAGAACTAGGGCACTTAGAGTAAAAGAATCAGGGGCACATTCGTTAATTTTCCACATAATCTTGAATCATGAAGGTCTTAATGCGTCAACCTTCCCGTTTTACACACGACTCGCGTTTTTTCCGCGTATAAATTAATAAATACATAGGAACAAAATTATGCATAGCAGATCAATTTTGTGCCGGCACTGTACTTTTGCCACTAGCCTTGCGAATTACCAAAGTCTGATATCCATTGAAAGTCAGAGACCAAGAAAGATAGAACAATTTCTGTCAACTTATTAGCCCAATTACGATAAACGAAAATAATGAAACACGAAAATTGTTAAACACGAGTTACATGAAAATCTACAATTTGTTAATTAAAACTGACAAAAGTCGCCTGAATCGCAGACTTATTGAACTCGAAATTTCCAACGGGCTCTGTTACACGGACCACCATTCCAACAATTACTATTTTATACAAGGATCGAGCACCTTACGATCCCGAGAACCGTTCCAACTTATTCTTCTGACACCCGAAACGTACGCTTTCTATCGCAGCCTGACAGACTGCATAGCCTCGCTGCATCGACCCCGACCGGCATACCAAACCATTCTCAAAGAAAATTATACGTCGGCGATAAGGGGAAATCTTTGCGCGGAATATCGGGAAAAGACAGCAATATTCAACGACCGGATGAAGTAAGGGGGATGCTGTAAAATTCTGCTGCGCTTCGCAGCATGCGCTCCCGATGGCCCGAGCCCAGCCAGCATCCGTCGAATTCAGTGTTATGAGGTGGAAAACAGCTTTTAAAAATAGCCGAATAACGTGTTTCCGATGCGCATTTACGTACGTGCAGTAACTTCAATCCGATTATCCGGCGTGCATATTTCTTCGTGCAGCCACTCGTGCCCGGCTGTCGTATAAATTTTCTAATGCTATCTCCATAATTCTATCGCACAGCCCGTACCGTCGTTTCTGCGACTGTCCCGTGAAAAATACGCCGCTAACGGATTGGCTTTGTGAAAGGCAGCGCCGCCATCGGAAATCGGGGAGATATTGTTACCTGTCCCTTTCGTGTTCATTACGAAAAGGGGGAAAGAAAAATGAAGCGGGTATCTTCCCCTGTAGCGGGGAACGGCAGACTATTTGTCGGAACACGCTTTTTCCAATTCGTCGCGTTCTTGATATTTTTAAGTAGAGAATTGTATATTAAAGTGCTGCCACGAATTTAGAACTCGGACGAAACCGGCACGCGGTGCTCCATTGTCTTCTGACAAGCTGCAATTTATGACGGAATGTTAATAGAAAATATTTATACGTTGTACATATCCTAGTCGATCCACTGTTAGCGCGTCTGGATTACAAATTGCCACGATAAAAATATAACAGCAATGCAATTCGACCCTTCATTAAAGGGTTGCGATTAAAGTCTGGCCAAACAATAATGTACAATAATATTTATGTGAACAGTATTGCGGAACATTTCTTAACATCCCGTGTGCTATTAAAAATAAAATTTGTCGTCTCGCCATACCGTTCACGTTCGCGAAATGACAGTGACACGGACGCAAGCCGGCAGCCCCTTAATGTAATCTATGAATAAGAAAAAGTAATGGAACGGAAAGGACGGAACCTGCGAATCTATTAGATATTCATGGCGACGACTATAACGCGCGATAAATGACCAAGAAAACAGCGTCCCGAAGGCACACGGAATACAAAGCAACCGACGCTGAATGAAGAATCCGTATGAAGTCATGCGAGGCGAGAGCGGAGTGCGTGTATTGATCTTCGGGGTTAGCAGACGGCGGGGACGCATCGGAAAACCGGACAGAGGGAGCGAAACCGGAAGGGATGAGGTCAACGAAGAGTTACAGTCACTCATTTTCCTCCAGTGTCTTCGTGCGCGACTCTGCGTGGCACAAGAAAGCCCTTGGACGATCCTTGATATTCGCCGATCCTTTTAAACGAGGACACCGTTCACCTATGGAGGCACGAAAAGGATGTATCGTTCGAAACAAGAACCATTCGGATGCTAACTATTGGAAATGGTGTGTTAAATAAAATAAATATTATATTTATCACAATCTGTGATATTTAAAAGCAGCTCAGAAGGAATGTCTTATCACGATGAAATGTTCCGTTGAACTGAATAAAGCACCCAGAAGAACTGGGTACTTACACCTACGAATGCGCATCGTCTCATTTTACAACCATTTTACAGCCATTTCTAAGAACGTTGAGACAGTTTTGCTCTAGCATATTTTACATTCACTATCAATAGCAAATATTCAACACCAACCAGTCAGACATTATATAGATTTCGTAAGGAAAAGCAAGGCAACATTTTTAAATCAATTATTATTTACTTCGCAGTTTACTTACAGCTCAGTATAAACGAGGATGCGGAAGGGGGCGGGCATCGTTAAATTGGTTAAGGTGAAATCACAATCATGATGGGCGCATGTAAATTATCCCATGACGATAACGACATGAATTTAATCAATTACGATTAAAACGTGAATTTCGCCGATCATGGCAACATGAGTTTTACCAATTGCGATAAGACCATGAAGCATGAACGTGTAGATTAAGTTGAAAACTCTGCATCACGTTATATCAATTGAATGAGTTATTTCTTCATTAACGTTGCATTAATTGCATTGCATATTTTCGTTCAATGGAACTCCTCGTCTATCGTTCTATGTCTCGGGTAACGATAAACAATCGTGAAGAACACGCGCAATATTATACAAGTGCCCGTCTTTCTCAAGCAAGCGAGGAAGCAAAGCTCCGCTTCTCCGGGCTAGTTCAATACGACAAACGTATTCCGAATCTCTGGAACGTCGAGAAGTAGATACGTGTACTTCCGGTACGTCGAAGGTGATATCATCGCAATCTGGATGTCGTTGAGCTTGTCGGAAATTATTCTTTCCAGTGTGTCACGTGGGCACGAGAAATCCTCGAATATACGGGGGAGGCTAACGTTTCGTGAACCGGCACGTTATCCGAAAAATGCCCGACACCCCTAGCTAATCGTGCGCATACCATATGGCCGGGCACATCCGGTACAGTTATGGCGAACGCGTCTCTTCCAAATTGCCACGACCCCATCTCCGCCCGTATTTCTGAATGGTCGCACGCTGACGCTACTTTTTCGCAGATCTAGTCGATTATCGCGCACGTTGTCACAAATGGAAATGGCTACAATGCTGGGGGGTTGGACGAAACACGCGTTAACTATACGCTGAACGTATATTGCGAGAATGGAACAGGTGTTTAATAAAAGTGGTGGCCCGATAAATGGAGTTATCTATTATTACGAACGGTAGGTTTTGCTAAATGTCGAAGTTGGACAACGTTGGGCACGCGATTTGTCATTTTTGGAAAGTGATAAATAATGTTCGCGTGCTTCGTATAAATATATAATCGTAACGCCATTCGCAAGTAAATATATGAAACAATTTATTCATGGGACCCCACATGTAACCGAGCCCCCACTTATCGGCAAATAAATACGAAGCGCGCTCATAATTAATTCAGTTGCCCTTTAATTAGCGCATTATCGGAAATATAACAATTCGGATATTGCTCGAGTAATAGACCAATACTGTCTATCTGCAACAGTTCGCGCGCGACGTGCGCTAATTTAATCGCAATTAAACACTCCATAACTTCCGCCTAACGTTTATCTAATCGCGACGCCGTTTCTACAAAACCGACAATTTATTTCGAACTCATTACTCACGCGCGCATTTACTCTCAATAATTTGTCCTGCCCAAAATATATCTCCCCCCGAATTTGTACTCGCTTCGTCGAACTGTGTTACAATCTAGCAAATACTGCAATTATTATTCGAACTCGAACACCGTCCCAAAACTACCAAAACGCGTCCAAGAAACGTAACACAATTATCGCACGAACTCCAGAATAATCCTGTACCATCTAAATACGTTCCGACCGATACCCACGGCCACAATATCCACCCCAGCCTCCCCGAAATCGCCTCCAGAAAGAACTTCATCAGGAACCAGTGTATCGAGTTGCCGCATAATCCACCTACACGCTATATTTCCCTTCGCCAATTCCATCTTCCGTTGCCGTGCGGGCACAGGACCGCGGTCGAGATCGACCCGATCCGAGTGTCAGTTCGCGTTCCACGAGCGTGTCCACTCGTCCGTGTCTGGATCGACCCGGGTAGCCAGAAGTCGAGGGGGCCCATCGGAGGATTTATCCTCGCGGCGTAATCACGGGCCATCCCCGCCGCGCAAACTGTCAACACGAATAACGCGCATCTCAACCGCTCCGACGAGGCGGCACGATCAAGATCTCGCGCACGTGACGCTTCCCCCGTCCTCCCTTGCGTCGTTTCTCTTTTTTTGCTTTTTCGTCGACAGCCCAAGCCGCGCACCCTCGACGACGGCGTATCGTTATCGGTTGATCGCGACGCGTAACACGCGTCTATATTAAGGCGGGTGAAGGAAAGGGGCAGCGGGCCGATTCCAGCGAGCTAACGCGGAGATAACATCGAGGTGGACCGGTGTCCGAAGCGTTATCAATTCCCTGCCCCCTTTGTCCTGGGTCGTCGGAGCGCCGGGAAGTGAATTGGGGATTTTCGGGACGGGATTTGGAGGATCTGGTTTTGCGTCAAGTATCTTCGTCACTTGTTACACGGATGCGTGTGTTCTCGCGTAGGCGTGATCAGAAAATGAATCGAGCACGGTAGAATCGCGATCGATCGGTTCAATCGGAACGCGGACAGGTTGAGCTCCGAGGAGAAAGGGTTGAACGCGAATTTGGAATGATTACTGTATCTTCGTCTTTATCGTCAGTTTTACGGTCGAAAGATATAATTGTAAACGTATCGGTGAGAAATTCGGCAGGGCGAATAATCTGTACCCGGTTAATAGAGGTTCTGCTGTACTTCAGCGAAGTATAGGGAACCATGGTTTATGGAAAACTGATTGCTGCAATAATAAACGCAAGTATCCTCTGCAAGTGTTTAGCGTATTACAATAATAGGGTGATTACGAGATAATAATGATACTGCAGTAAAACTATCGTCGTTTGTTCTCAACGACATTAATTATTCTACTGTCTCAATTAAATATCAAATCCATATTATTATCAACGTTTCCTACTTGCTCCCCATTTCTAATTACTACATAAATAATATAATTAAAAGCTCAACTTACATTCGCCATTGAACATTCCACAAGATCATTCGCGTTAACTTCTCGAGCCGAGCGCCGAGCAGCCGCAGCCGCAGGTGAAAATGAATCCGCGACACCGTTCTCCGTTCCCCGACTTCATTCCCGTATAGTAACCGGCGGACGCATCGGAAATGAGCCGGGCGTCAAGCGGGACATAACGACACCCCGCAATCTGCGCCAAGGAAAACGTAAACAAGAATCGAGAGCATCAGTGCGACGCGTCGTGCCACACAGGTCACCAGCGTCCCGGCGCCACTAATGACGCGGTACATTTGAACGGTGGCAGATATCAGACAGCCGAGAGATAACTGCTCGAGACCCGTCGACGGGACGCGAATAAAAGCGACGCTGTTCGCTAGCGTTTTGCGGATACTCCCTTCGCTATCTCGCTTTACGGCGGCCGATTGCGCGCTCGCGTGCGCCCAGATAGCCGACATGCGGCCACGGTACGAACACAAGCTTTATTGAGCGTGGACACACGGCCGTTCGCCGTATTAGCATAGGCCCTGCGCGCGTGCACATACATACCTGAAATAATATTACAAGCGGAGGTTATCCGCCGGCCACGGTGCCAGTGGTGACGGCGGTCGTCGCAATGGGGATGCTGACCATGGTGGTGGTAGCGTTGATGGCGTTGCTGGTGCCGCTGGTGGTGGCGTTCTGGTCGTTGCTGGTGATAGGGTCGGCTGCGATAGTAATGCCGCCCTCCGTTGCGTAGCGTTGCCGACGCACGTTATTGCACACGCAATATTCCCATTATCGCGATAAATTAAATAGCATTACTATATTCGCTTACGCTGATTTCACGCGGCCCGACTTTATTATTCGCTGCCGCTGTGTGGAGAGCGTGGTGATTCGTGATTGGTTGTTGGACGGGTTCGACGCATTGATTCTGGATGAATATTGATTAGGATATTTCTTGTTCGTATCGCAGGGGCGGTTCTGGATTTTTTTTTAGCGAATGCGTTGATCGATTTTACTGCATCGAGCATTTTATTCGGGACGTCTTATACGTACAGGATGCGCAACAGTTTGCGCGAATAATGAAACATTTATAGTATGTTTTCGATGCGGTATTTTATACAATTTCTGGCCAGTTTGGTTTGCACGTTCGTGGATTATTTTATCTGGTGCTAACAGCCTGAGTCCATTATGTTATGGTAACCCTATATTTTGAAGTAATTTAATATAGCATTGATTAGTTGCCCCGATAACTTGATATTTCGCATACGATATCACGATTGATTAAGATACACGCAGACCTGGCGTGTTTCAGAATAGGAACCAAATTATTCGAGAACCCTCTACGGTAGGTGCCAATGGCTTTTGCTTGACACACTCGTCCCCCCGTCTTCCCCAGCGCGTTTCATCGGTCGCCATGACTCTGCTGTTTCTACCAAGCTTGTCGCCTCGACGGACAGCCTAGTAACTTTTATCGCAGCGCCTTTCCCGTTTATAAGCGAGAATAAGGATCGAATGACGTTCTGGTGCCGCTGTGAAATTGAAATCCTCGACGGAGTAACCGCCTACACTCTCGCAGGCTGACCTGTCGCCCCGGATTATGGGCACTTTTGTGCAAAATGGCGCGGATCGAACAGTCTACGACACATTCGACGAGTAATTCGAGGATCAAAATGGGGGGTCCGTAAAGCGAAAGGGCATCATAAAGTTTTTGTTTTGTATCACTTTCAATTCATAGAGAGCGCGAAATGATAGAGGAGGGAAAGGAAAAACATTCGTGTTTGTCTGCTTCGCCCTGCCGTCCCGTCGTCCAGCGACTTTCTTCTTTACGGCTGTTGCTGAAATAACCCCTTATCGCGGTGCACGTCGCTCTTATGGTTTACGGGATGCGTTTAACAGCAGCTGCAAATACTGTACGTTCGTATTAAGTTTCTGCTTGCGCGCCGTAATTGGAGATTCGTGGAAGTTGATTAATTATTCCAATTAATGTCTCGCGATTGTAATGCAATTAGCAATCATTCCTGTTTAATTACCGATTGATGTGTGCAACGAAACGTTTCAAGTGGGCATTCTACGGCTCGATATGCAAGTGTTGCGAACCAGGATTCATTTAATGTGATTCATTTGAAAGGAAATACTGTAATGTAACGCTGATGGAATTGAGCCTGCAGTTGTTTGTTCTGTTATAATATTTTCGATACAGTAATTGTTCCATTCCATTCTACTTCGTGAAGGAACAGCGTTCGAAGTAACATTTGAAGCGTTCAGTTCAAGTGCGCAATTGAAGTGGGCACCGTTGAAGTGTGCAATTCTGTACACTGTGCGCCGTCAACAAAGCGTAACCAACCCGAGAACCACCTAACACTCTTTCAGACGTTGCCAATCGAATATTAACGAGGGTCCGTGTCATAAGAAGTTACTAAATCTCCCGTTAAACTATTCCCCGTGCAGTGCTCTAAACGATAGCATGCGTGTCCAGGAAAGCGTTCGCCGGATTTCACCGGTGTCCGTTGGGGCAGGAAGAACAAGGCTCGATCCTCGGCCCCTGAAAACTGAATCCACCCATAAGCGTGAAGAGAAGCCATAGTCCTTATCTTACGTGAACTCTCCGTCCGCGTTGTTCAACAGTTCGTAAAGTCTCTGGGTTAAGCCTTCAGCTAGCTCGGATAGATCCGCCCTCTCTTTCGTTAGATTCCCTCTTTCCGTCTCTATCCGCAGATCCGCACTCCAACTTCGTACGTCGGCTTGTAACGGCTTGACCGAGAACGTATAATCCGCTGCGCACACTGGTTACAACCCATTAGCTGCCCCCCCCCCCCCCCCACCTGCTCCGGCGGTTGACGTCGTTGCATCCAACCCTCTGGACGGCTCGACTCTCGCCCCCGACTCTTCAATCCCTCCACCTTTTAGCTGGTACCGTTAATAATGCATCCGGAAGATGCTTAATCGAGTCTCGCAACTCATTTGTGATTCGGTGAATGCGCTCCCGTCACTCTTCGTCCTGTTTCCTCCCGTTGGCCCACGCGTTCCAACGAGTTCACTGTCTTTTCCCTTAACCCCCTACCCCTTGACAACCCCGTTACTACCGCCTCTGCTGGTTATCCCCTTTTCCCTGCTGGTACCGTTCCCTGACTGTCTCTCGCTCTCTCGCGTCCACCCTGCTGGTCTTGTTCTCCCTTCCTGACTGTACCGGCCGGACAGAGGGAACTTTTCGTTAGCGGTTCGCTCCCGGCAAGCTGTGCTCGCATCAACGAAAGCCTCCGAGAGAGAGTACAGGCGAAATTGAATGACCGCGACTCGCCGTGAAGTTTCGATTCGTTGATTTAATCAGCTGCTTCTGTCTCCCAGCCGCTGGACGGCAGGCCGGCCGGTTGACTGGCTGACTGGGCTGGCCGCGTGACCCTGGCCCAGCAATTGGATTGCTGGCCGACTGTCAGGTGGAATCCTGTTAACGGTTTTTGCGAGTTGCGTCGCGCGAATTACACCGAATTGGCTGGTCTCAATTGTTCGAAGGCCCTTTAGCCATTCGAAGGGCGGCTGGGTTACCTGGGATCTGGAATTTCCTTGGATATTTTGATCGCCGGTATGCGGATCGTTCGAGGATGAACACGGGGCCAAGGAACTCTCTCGGGCCGGTTGGAAGTTAGGGGATTAATTTTTTCTCGGGCTCGGAAGTTGAAAACTACGTTGGCCGGGAAAGGTTCGGAGTGCAGCTTTGCTGGATCTTGAGGATGTTGAGTGGAAGGGGTTGGGGGGTGTTGGATATTTTAGGGAAGCAGAATTTGTAGCTTGTAATGATTTGATAATGATTAGGAAATGTTAGGGACAATTACTGACCCGATACGATGCAATGATTGTTTGTATTTGCCTTATACTCGGCACAGACATGGCCGAACGTGACTGGGAAAGTAGAAACAGTTCTATTGGTCAGACATAGCTTCGTCAGTTAAAAATTGATTTCAACAATGATGACTATACCCTATAATATAATAAATCAAGATTTTCTTAAGCTTTCATTGTGTCAAGGCGCAAAGGACCAAAGTAGAATGAAACAAAGAAAATATACATTCAAAGAAAAATGAACGGAAATCCACAGAATATTTTGCTGGAACAATTTATCAACTATTACAGTTATCGCTGGAAGGCTATTGAAAACCATCTACCACTTCTCGCACGCCCAAGTTAAAGCTTGCCATTAAATTTCTCCGTGAAACGGGTAAAGAACGGCAGGTGAAAAATATATCAAAAGTGCTAGAGATAATTAGCGGCGCTGAGTCGTAGATAACGAAGTGCTGGTATATACGAAGGTAATTATAGCCTCTCGTTATACGTTGCATAATAACGAGAAACACTTGTGAGCGCGCGTGCCCACGTTTGTTTGTATCTATTGGAATGCAACGATGTCATCCGCGTTAATTGGAGATGCCGTATAGGTGCATTATATTCGCGCCCCGACGCCACGATCAACCGCGAAGCGACGCGACGTTGCCCGCTATTAATTTACAAAACGATGATTAGGGAACGGTTTAGATATATGGTTGGATAAATCGAACGAAATCCGTTGAATTCGTCCGGGATCAAAACGGGAATGAACGGATAAAAATGGCTGGAAGAACGTTGCGGTAGAAAATATATGTGGTCTGTTTAAGGGAACAAAATATATGCAGGCGTCGTTGATTTTTTTTTCCCATTATACCGACGCGAAATTGGATGTATTTATCGATTGGGTAAATCGTGATTTGAAATATTCTTATAATATTAAAACGCGACTCCTAACATTAAACTGGCACAAGTGTCGCTGAAATGCGAAAAGCATTCGACCCGAGAAGAATCGAGTTGTTATTGCTGCATGAATTCTCTGCGTGACAGTAAAAAAACGAATATCGATATGAATTTGAACTGCACGGAATGCTCTAAATTGGTCCACGCAAAGCGTTACTTTTCACGATTCACAATTATTCGTGGCTGCTTTCGCAATTCTGTTAAATATCACAAGCGTGCCGCACGACGGCAAATAGAATTGCGCCATTCATTCAATTCCCTCTGCGCGTAAAGTTAATTATTAGTACAGTGTCGGTGCCCTTTACATTTCGTTCACTATCTTCTGCATCGGCGGATCGCAAGAACAATTTTATTCACCGAGACACCTCCTTCAGCAGTTTGAAATAGTAATAACGAGAGCGGTATAGATATTGTTGCGCATACCATTTCTTCCAACGATTCGAAGGCTCTACAATGCATAAACACCATTAATTTACGAAGCCGTGATTAAGGGGCCGTCTGGAGCGATCGTTGAATAAATCAAACGGAATCGTCTCAACACGTTCGTTAAAAGAAGAAAAAATGTAAAAAAAAAGCAGTGAAAAGGAGGAAATGATCAATGAATATGCATAAACCGAGGGCGAAGGCACCTTTAACGATCGGGGCAAATTAGAAAATAGAGCCCCGTGAAAGTTATATAATTTACTGCCCTCCCCCACCCCCGCCCCCGCCCTCCCCTTCACCCCCCTTCGGCGTGAAATTACTGGACACGCTACTTGGAGGAATCCCTTGTGGCAGTGGTTTACTTTCACGGCCCGTATATCTTTGCAAACATTAGGACGGCCAAGGAATGCACTAACGTT
Source organism: Nomada fucata (assembly GCA_948146005.1). Lineage (NCBI taxonomy): Eukaryota > Metazoa > Arthropoda > Insecta > Hymenoptera > Apidae > Nomada > Nomada fucata. Next base: position 4,716,419 of record OX411275.1, on the reverse strand, counting down.
TACGTTAAACACCGAATTATCCGCGTTAGTAGCGTGGATACGGGTAAATGAAATTCTGTGGCACAGCTCAATGGCTAGATTTTTAACCCCTTCGTTACTGGATAGTACGGTCACCAGCCATGAAATTCTCATTGGATAATGAATATAGGCGGCGTTAGATTGGTATTTATTTACTTAGTCGTTCGCCAGGATAGTAATGGCCTGCTTGATTTAGCTCTCTTTTATGATTTTCAAGAAATTCCGATCATCGGGTGTTTATTTATTCTTTGAGTAGCTCGTGCACAGTGGCGAACAATTTCTTTACTTTTTGGATGGTTTTTAATGCTGCCCTTATTTCAGTTTCATGAACAATTAACAAGTGTTATATGCAACGTTATTTTTATTATTTTCATTATTTTATTAATAAATGATACTTTTTGAATCCATTGCATCAATCGTTGCAGAAACTGTTTAAATATTATAATATCTTGTTTCACCGCTAATTTCAATGAATGCACTTGAACGTTTTAAGTATTACAAATTTGAGGCCCTGTAAACATAGCAAGGCTTTTGTGAAACGTGTGTTTGTAACACGTGGAGCACCCTTGTACTGTTTTAATTTATTTTCCATCATCGAAACAATGGTGCACAGTCTGGTTGAATTACGAGGGAAGCCGGAACAAAAAAACAGAGCTTCAGATAACAATTTAAACTGGCTATGTTTTTCACCAAATATCAGTATTTAGTTTTGTAATGAAGCACGGCACAAAATCAACTAAATATGTGTTCGAATTTTCAGCAAGAGTTAACAAATGTTCTTTATATTATCACGCGTGGCAAATATCGACTATCGCATCGCTCATAAATAATACTATTAAATAATGAATTATGAAACAAATATATTACGCACGGTGAATATCATTGACGCAATAATACCGACGCTAAATATTATTACTTTGCGTAATGCAAAAATTCGATTGTATATATGTTATTGCTAAAGTCGACACCTCGGATAATCGATATCGCGAATAATCGCAAGCCAGTAAATCTGGCACACTTTTTTTTTGAAATAAACAGAATAAAATATAAGTCCTCAATATTTAAAAAGTTAGTTTCAGGGACCCTTAAATCGGCAAGCAATTAGCACGCATTAGCACGCGAGTTGGCACACGTGTGCAACAAACGAAGAATTTCACTGCACACATTTCCACCCTCCAAGTCGCAATCGACATTACTTACCCACCAGATCCAACCGCACTGACCCAATAACACTAACCACGGAAGATCCCCCGCCCAGAATATAAACAAAAATTTCGTACGTCTACTGCAGACGAAATTCGGAACAATCGAGTTTCCCCCCGTTCAGGCTTTCTACCATTCGCATTCGAATTTGATGCATCGAGACATTTATGGAAATAACGCTCGGTTCACGTGTGCTATGTTCGTTCCCCTTTTATCTCTCCCCCCCCCCCCCTTTGTCCCCACAATTTTCCAAAGTAATGTTTCCAGCCGAACGGGGAGCCCGGCTTCCGTGTAATTCAAACGAAATCATAAAAGTGCGAATTGCCGGACCGGTAAAAAATCGCTCGCGAAATTATACGATACGCGACGCCGAATGACCGTCGCGTCCTTTTACCTTCGTTATTTTTCAACCGTTTCACGCGACGACGCCGTATGCCCGTGCTATTATAAGGCCCGCTCCTTTTACGTGAAACCAATCATGTAACGTATGATGCATCGTTGGTCGTGCGTGCGGGATCCTCATGGGGAGGCTGATGTATGTTGGATTGAGGCGCCTCATTGGCCTGTTTTGGGGAAACGCTTTCTGTCCCGTGGGTGTAGTTCGTTCAGGACGCTTTGCAACCCACGATGATACTGGATTCATCATTCAAACATCTTGGAAATTGTCCGGTCATTTGGCGAATGGGGCGCGAATGGGTGAATATAAATCGAGGTTCGAGATAGGTGAAGGGAACGAAATAAATAAATTGGCGAAGTGTGGGAGGTTTTTTGAACGGGGGAATAAATTGAATAAGTTTTACTGGGTTATTCGTAATTTTTTAACTAAGTAATGCTCTGTTAGTTTGGAGTGTTGTCAATTTGTTCGATGCGATTTCACGTGAGATTTTATAACCGGTCGTTGTTTTTTCCGGGGGGCGAGGAAATATGAAGTACAATGTTGTTTGATGCAACGTTTTTTAAACATGGAGTGTATATAAAATAGTGTGGGAATTTGATAATTAATTATAAGAACTTAAGTGCCTAGTCTTAGTAATCTTTAGTTCTGTGTAAAGGAGACGATTCTGTTTATGAAACGGTCCAGTTCAAATGTTAAGGAATGCCGCATAAGAATGGATGCTTTTATGTATTTACTCATAATCGCATTGTTGTGAGAAAAAAGTCGAACAACCGTTTCAAAGTTTCCTCTTTTGTGGATCATGCGCCACTCACACGCCCCTTTATGAAAACTCGCTACCACACTTGTTCCGCTTGTGCTGAAACGAATAAACCATTTTTCATAAATATTCCGGGACTATCAACCAAAATATCCTTTGAAATAAGCATCGCCGGAGTGGCTTGTTGATGGTTTTCATTCGTTTTCATTCGCTCAAAAATTGAGCACAACGCGTTCCAGATTCAACTGCCGGATACCTCTATCCGGATGCAATAAAAAATGCTTCTCCTCTTTCGCTCATCTCTTTGCAACAAAATAAAAGAATATATATATGTAAAGGGAACAGAAAAGAATTGTAATACAGACGAATCAACCAGGGAAGCGCAATTTCATCCACGAGTTTCGCGGCTTCTCTTCCTGCTTCCGTCTAAAAAAAAACGCTTAATCAATCTCGTTGAAATTCGAGGGGGGAGAATTGAGACAAAGCTACATTGACATTTAGTGAAGTTTCTCTCGCAGACGAAATTTGTAAATCGTGTCGCCTCGACGAAATGTTTATCATAGAATATACGTACATGGAGCGATTCTGGGTAACAAAACAAGACGAAAACCAAGAATACGAAAATTATTGCGGAGGCTTCGTTCTTTAGTTACGAACGGTTAAAAATTGAACAGTTCCGCGCCCGAGAGCAGGCAACCGCTGGCCGTCTCGCGTCGCGCACCGTATATCAGTAATAACGAGAGCGTGACGCAGCGGGGCATTGACACTCAAGTACCAAACGCTTAATTCCAAAGAACTATCGATATCAGCCAAGCATTCTCTGACGTATAATAATACTGGACACTTTACCGTAACTGGACAATCATGTATCTACAATTCAAACGTAACAATTATACAAATTTTCCGTCAATCTCCTCATCGAGATTCCGTCCACCCAGCGCTAATAGAGTCAGGAGGTTTTCAAATTTCCCAAGAAAATCTTCGTATTCCCGTGTCGGTCGGTATTTTTGCCAAGCCATAAGGAGAAAAGCTCTTTCGCAGAGAATACGGGGCAATGGTAGCCGGCGATCGTGACTGGGGCGAGCCAGAAAACATAGGGAAAGGGGGGGCGCGAAGGGGGGGGGGTACGCGTAAACGACAAAGGAGAGCCGGCATTATTATGTGCCAGGGTTGAATGCATGACAATGCCAAGCGAGATTCTCTCTCCTCGTTCGTTTCTCTGCCGCCTCCTGGACCCCACAGTTTCTCTCCGTTCTTCGTCTTTGTCCCCTTGGTCGGGGAGTCCCGCGGGCGCGGCTCAAGCACCGTTGCGGGACCGCCGCTTCACAATGCTACGCTAACAAGGTCAGCAATTAATGAATCGCTTGGAACGCGTCGCGAGAAAAATACGGGAAACCTATGGGGACCGATGTATTATTAACGAACTGACCTACGCTCACCTGGATATGCAACGGTGTGCAAAAATGTATGCAAGGCCTCCCCCTCTGAAGGTAGCTTCTTGTTTGCACAGAGCTTTTATAGTTAGTTGCAGGGGTAAAATAATTGTTACCGTTAAAAAGAGCAGGGAAGAATGCAGGGAATAGCCTGCTTTTGATGTCGTTATTCCTTTCTGGCTAAGGGAATAAAAAAATAATAACGGCATGGAACCGTTTCTTGAGATGTCGCGAGTTCGTTCACCCGGGGGTTTTAATTAATTGTTGCAAGATTTTGTTGCCGGTTACGCGAATTCGGGAGTTAACAATATATTGAGCTGTTACGTATGCATTGCAAAGGGGATGCTACTTAATAGGACCCTGTCGTCGCATCCTAATAACTAATGAGCACGTACATAGGTGTCTATCGATGCAAACGGAATATTAATCACATATGCCTTCCAGCATCTACAGTATCGTAGACGTTCTCGAAAGCGTCTAAAAAATTCATTACTTTATTTACAGTGATAGTATCCCTATTATATTTACGTCAGTAAGTGGCCAATAAATGTTGCGTACGTACAATATTTTCGCAATGAATTCGCGAACGGTCTGAATACACGTTACGAAAGCCAAGAAGCTATCCTGGAAACGTTTGGCCAAATTGTGGACGAGTGTTTTATCGCCTATAAAGCCGAAGAAGTGTCGTATTCCCGTCGAGTTCGGCTTTCAGAAGCTGCACATCAGCATGAGCGTTCCAAGTAGCTTGCTTGAGTAGGATGCAATATCGCCATGGTGGATTGCCGAGCATGATCGAAAGTTCTTGCACTATTCCGAATTGTGTAACAACCGTCTACGGCCGAGATGGTATAGTTTAGTAATTGTCCTTTCGCGAGCAAGTTGTTTGAAATGTCCTCGAGTGAGGATCGTAGACTGAAGAGCATGCGGATCCTGGTATTGATTCGTCTTTGCCGATTTCACAATGCCACCGATGCCTTTTGTTAAAAGAGTTCGAATTAGTTAGAATACTATGAGAAATCGATCGTCCGTTCGTTGGAGTTCAGAAGAGGCTGCAGAAAATTGGTCCGCGTGAACGAAACGTTCGAGACCTAACATATTTATTCCAAGCAACGCGAGATTTTAAACGCAGAGTACTTAAATCATGCCAAACATATCCAAGGCAAAGAAAAAGAACGAAACTCGTAAACAAGTTAAGTAGACGGCTACTTGCTGCAACTTCAATCGAACCATCCTATCTTCGCAAATAAGATTCACCTTAAGTCAAATCACCGAGTCCAAATCCGATATCAACATTCCTCCAAGCGAACCGTCTCGTCAAAAACCGCTCCCAACCAAACCCAATCGAAAGGACCGGCCCAAAAGAGAACAGAAAAAATATAGAAAAAAGAAAAAAAATTGAAAGAAGAGAAGGCCAAGAAAGTTTCCAATGTTGAAGCAACCGCCACGTTCTGACGACGGACAACTGGGCCAATCGATACCGCAGCGACCGGCGGCGGGTCGGGGGGGGTGGCTGGCAGAGCAAGCGGCGGCGGTGGTTGTAGGCCGTTGAACGTTTCCATCGCGTAGGATGGGGCCAGGGGATTTTAGGTGGCGGTAGGCACTGGCAAGAGATGGCGACCCTGCTTCGCGTTCATGCTGCCGCGAGGACTCCGATGGCGCCACTGTCGCCGCTGTCTGCGTAGCGTGGCGGCTGCGAGCCTCCGCTGTGCGCTCAACTCCACTGCGCAGAATCGCACAGCGGGCCAGCATTTTCCACCACAATGTTGTCGGACCTGTCGTTTTATCCCGTGTTTCGATTATTGTTGATGCTGTTGCGTTGCCGGAAAAATTTCCTACGCGTCGATCTCGCCGCCGATTAATCCTCGCGCCCTTGGACACGTCGACCTGTCACCCTTGAAAGTTCTGTCCGCTTGACCCGCCGGCTCACCGCGCGAGGGACCACCACCTGGTCCAAGTTCTACGAGCGTGTGCAGCATCCAAAGTCGACTCCTGTGGTAACCTTAAAGTTCGAACCTGAGACGCGGACCTTTGCGCGTGACCGAGTGCTCTCGAGTGCTGGCGATTTACACGTACCACGACCACCAGGTGTCTGTACGTGTCTCTGTGTGTGTCTCGGTGTACGCCTGTTCGTGCAAGTACGTGCGTGTACGGGGCCTGTCAGTTAGACAGTTACTGATGGGTTGATGGAGCGGGCCGGTTTTGACAGATACGTCGGAAATTAAGGGTGTCGCGTATTGACAAGGTGCGTCGAGTGGAGGAACATCTTGTCCAGGTAGTTTCGTGAAGGGATATTCGACTGGCCTGCCGGTTGGTCGTATCGCGATGACGATTAGCGGGGATAGTTAAGGTCGTGAACAGTGCTTGAACTTGTTCGGGGGAGATTCCGACGGAGGAAGAAATAAAGTTAGTGGATTGAGATCGGGTGTAACGATCTGGAAGCAGTTGAGACCGCGGCGCGGTGTACAATACGGTTGCAGGAAGTGGAGAATGGGCGGTCTCGCGGCTGTTTGAGATGGAAGTGAGTAATAGCGGAGTAAAGTGACCGCTGTATTGGTCGTGATGATCATCGTACGGCCATAAACTGTCGCTCGAGTGATTCAATTGCTACCGCAAGCCGACCTAACAGCAACAATGCATCACTACTATACGCAAGAAGACATAGATCGTGTTGGTAAGTCGGCGGGTGGAAGGTGGTTGGGCGGGGGTAATGTTTGTCTATTTGCTTGCGAGCCACGCTTTTAAATTTGATGCAAGAGATATACACGGGAATGGTAGTTGCGTTTATGGAACGTTACTTCGGATGAGATGAATTTTTATTTCCGTTCCTGACGGGGCAACTGTTCGAAAAGGTGCTTACGATGAGCACCAAGAAATCTCTTTAATGATAAATTGTCTTGGCGAATAAATCTTTTAATTCATCGGTGGAATTGTTGGCTATTTTGTACGACCTGCTTTTCATAGGTCTCGAATTTCAGGGACAGATTCGGGCATGTATCAGTCTAAGTAGTTCGTACCCTCTTAAATATAATGAAAATAAATATGGCAATCGAACTGAAACTTCAGCATGAACGCAACGATGTCGCTAATGGATTCACACTTGTCGGACTATCGTTGCTTGACGATTCGTCGATCGTGAAAAGATCTTTTCAGCGGGTTAATTTTTAACCCTCACACCAAACTGCACCTTTTACCGTACCATCCAGCGGGAATCCCAAAACGGTAACGTTTCTAATTATTATTCGTTGGAAAAAGCGCCACCTGGAGAATTGTATACGATTACAAAGTTTGCCGGCCGGTTCCTTAAGCCATCCACGTCGTCGGCATCTCGATTTACAATGCAAATACCGGACGGCGCGTAACTTCGTAAAATTATCGGTCAAATCGCAAATTTCATCCGGCTGGCTCCAGTTGTAAATTGTTCGTTCGCGTATTTACACGGAATTAAAGCTGTCCTTCGAGACCACTCAAATTACCTTACCACGTCATTTAACTTACCGAGTTAAAGCCACGTTAGACATGTCGCGACAAATGGAATTCACAATGCAATTGCCGTAGCTTTAGCTGCGTTGGAAGGTGAATTCAAAGTAACAGGCGTTACGGTAGTTGGTAACTTGATTGGTAGCATCGTTTCTTCTTGGTCGTTGGTCGCACGGTTACTACGGCTGTTGCATCGCCCCAGCTGATCTTTTTAATTACTAGGTATCATTTTTATTTCATTGTAGTATATCATTTGTTGGTTAACCGTTTATGCAAGGAACTGTTTAAATAACAAAAGTAAAACGGAAAATGTTGTAAGTACATCAAAAATATAAAAATATAAAAACTTAATTATTATTCTTTAAATGAATGCTGTTACACAACTATATTATACATATCTCTTATAGAACTCAATTGCAAGGCCAACTGTGTAGCAGAATAAAGCGACAGATGAAACAAGTTGATCTAAAATAAAATTGTCAACTACAAGGGACCATACATCCTTCAGCGTCAACCCTTATTGAATAATTACACGTTCGGAATTCCTGTCAAACATCCTGCTCGAGCCACAGGGAGATACAGGAAAAGATGTTTGGTCTAGATTTCGAGACACGAACCCCCCTGACATTTTCGTCACGGCCATATTTTTTTCCGTCCCCCCTCGGCGTGAAAACACGCGCGCGGTATTCTTAACATTAACGCGCCTATTCGGGAAATGTATGCAGGTTAGAACCCAGCCGTACCGACTACCCCTTGTACCCAGGATTATATTAGGTCCTTCAGGCTTTCCACGCGAGACTCTGGTGGAATTTAAATTGGCCCGGATACGATGGCGGCGAAATAAAGGAATGGAATAAAATTTGCCACGTCCTTCCGCGACGGGCGCATCGATTTCGTCTTCCGCCGAGGAAGGAAAAAAAGATGCACGCCGGCACCGAACTCGATCATACGTTCATGCAAATGAACTTTGAATTCCTGAGAACAATATTCATGAACAGGTGTCCCATAGGGAGTTTACATTTTCTTAACATCCCGATATCTTGTCGGGTCGTTTTAAATTTTCATCGCGTCCGTCCTATATCAGTTAATAAATATTTATGATATCTAAAACGGAGGTCGCCGGCTAAATTGTATTAAATAAAGCGCCGAAATATTTACCGTGTCAAATTAACGAGAGCAGATTATCCGAATCCGGACGAAACCCGTTCCCAACCACTCACCATCCAAACTTTTCCTTATCCTCGCTCATTACCATTACATTTTACTCGCGCCATTCATATTCTTCTCGCCACTTAACCCACCTTAAACTCCTCCAATAAAACCGATATCAGCCCACTCTGAATCCACGCTTCCTCGCTGATCCCTCCCAATGACACCGCGGTGTACTTCCACCAAAAAAAAAAAACTCCCCCAGCCATATAAACGTTCCTCGATTGTCTCCACCGGTGTATGCACATTCGCCAGACCCCAGACGAGCGTGCGACGCGTCCTCGTGGAACGCCACTTGACTCCTTTATTCGGTCGCGTAAAAAATGTCTGCCAAATGGATCATGTCCAGGTCGGGAGCAGTGAAACAATAAGGAGGCAAACGAGCAGGACGGTCGCGCATTGTTCACGGGGCGGTCGTCGTCTCACGTACGCGTTCCCGTAACGCATTCTGTTTTAAGGCCGCGCTGCTCGTAAGCAAATTAGAATGGCGCACGTGGCTCGCATAAGTCGGCTCCGTGTCTGCGTGCTCCGTGTGGGGCGCGTCGTGCTGGATTTGTAAGGCCACCCCCTCCCGTCCTACACACCCCCGTGGCCGCGCTGTGCGGGCAATGAGCTTTTCTGCCGTGTTCTTCTCGCCCAAAAGGGCACGGACCCATCGGCAATTACGCCACTTTATTGCTAGGGTTACGCGTCGTGCGCGGAATTAATGCAATTCGCCGATAGGACGGTTCGAATTTCCTGATTTTTTTTTTTTTTGCTAGCGTTTACACTAGCGTCGCTGTCGTAGATCATTCGGTATGTTCGAATTTTATATCCACACACAAGCCAACGATCTCCCGTGAGGACGTTACACTAAGTAAAATTGAAATTCGCGTCGTCAGAGTTATTTTCTATTTCGTACGTTTCGCTGCCGCGTCAAACAAATCATCTACGTTTAAACATTCGGTGAACGCGAATACGTTGCTCCAATTCTGCCTCACGAAAAATTGATAGAAAAGAAAACGGCGTGCCCCGATGAGGCCCCGACGCGTTCGCAAGTATCGCGACAGAAGTCAGAAGTGGAATGTCGCGATAGGGCGTGTAAACGAAAATATCGGGACGCATAAAAATGTAAATATCGACGTCGGCGGAAGGGTTAGGGGTCGCGAAACTTTTATCTAAAATGAAATTACGAGGTGGAAGTGCTGGCTGCGTAAATACATTGTAGACACAGCGCGGTACTGGCGCGACCCTCGCTCAATTTGAGTTTTATTTATGTCCTCCTGGGGATAAAATGGGCATTGCTATCGCCGCGGCCGTCAATTGTGCACTGTCCTCCCTCGTTTCGGCTTTAGTCCGCGGACTCCTGCCGCGTGGAAACGCGCTGCAACGCAAACAAGTGTCAGCATAAGTGATCATCGCCCCCTTTAAATTGCATCCAACTCGTTCGTTCACGTTTAATCGACGACCTTCGAGAATTGAGACGACTGACGCTTTATCGGTCTTCGTATCGCCCGTGAGGGAATTTACTGAACGCGTATGAGGTGGTTTCGGGTGTAAAAGGGAATTGCATTGTGAAAATGTACTGTGGCAATGGGCGAGCGATATTAAGAATTCATGGGATTGATCAGACCGATAAATTTTTTTTTTTTTTTTTTAATTAAATCTTGCTGAAAAGTATTTGCTTCTATGAAACATAATTCCTAATCCAATGAATAGCCGTCGGACTCTCAGGAGTCTATTAAGTTTTTAATATTTAGAGCGTACATCGAGGAATGAAACACGTCTGACCATACGCTGGCTTACTCTACTTGATCTATGCTGATACTATTTTTCAATTCCTATAATCTTTCAGCCTAAAATACCGTGGCACAAAAATTTATACAATTCGTCTACTTACAATTGCAGTCGCGCAGTAAACAAATTTTCTGCATATTCAGCAGACACATTTCTCCGTGACGTCACGATAAACTTAGGACAAACGGGAGTTCATCCTTCGATAAACGCTGAAGCGGACCGCGATGAATCGGGCGAACTTTCTATCGATCCTACGAGACAACGACTCCATTTCCATCTCTCTGCACTTACTTCAAAATTTATATGGATCTTGCGAGAATCTAGGTTCATTTCTCTCTACGGCTGCCTTGCTTCCGCGCCGGGAAATTTTTATAAGAAGCACGCACATTAAGGCGGTAGACGTTCGCGTGATTACCCACGAGGTTGAAGACGTCGAGAGTGCTTAGAATACTTAAGGATGCAAATAATTAATAGTTTTACAGTTACGGAGTGGCTGGTCCTTAACAAATTCTAATATAATTTATAAATTACATTCCGCGCAAAAGAATCCATTCTAGCGTGCTGAACAGAGAAGTGAAGGTAGAAAGTTTACATTTCGTATTTCGCATGGGTCTTACGATAGTTTTTATACAATTTCATTATCTGAATATGAAATACAATTCAATCGCAGAGTAGAACCGGTCGAGAGGTTTAATCTATCGTCGAACTAAATTTTCAAATATATTCTTCAATATTACAAGCAATGCTAATTAAAAATGCAGAATTTCCGCAACATAGTGGAGATTGATAATTCTTTCCGTGTCCGGAAAATGAAGTTCATTGTGCTCCGAACAATTAACTGGAACTTGAATAGATCGACTACAAAATACATACAACGTTATATCGTTTATTCCCAATAAAATGAACGGATCTAATACAAATTTAATAATACTCACACTGGTAAATGTAATTGAAGTAATCGAGAATCATCAAATTCTTAAACCCTATGCATTCCTGCTCCCCGATTGAAAGCTTATTAAAGTCCATTTAAGTTGCGCAAACGTAGGACCAACAACACCAACGCCAGACGGCCGCGCGAACTCGAATGAATTCCAGAAAGATTGTTTCCACCAGCGGCGCCCAATTAACGTCTCCAAAGGGGCCCTCTGAACATTCATATAGGCCGCCAAGCTACAACAATCGTGGATCTTTCATTCCGACGAACAAAGTCGTAAATAGAATAGAAAGTCGAGGGGAAGGGGGGGGCGGGGCGGGGTAAACTTTTTTCCTTCTAATTTCTCGTTTCACCATCGAGTCACCGTGCACCACCATCTACAGTGTTTCGCGGCGCTGGATAGACTCTCTAAACCGTTTCTAGCCATTTTTTTCTCTCTTTTTCGAACCACCCCTTCTAACCCCCTTCTCTCTCTGCCGCCACGTTTCAGCGCGTCGTTTCAAACGGGCGAAATATCTTCGCTGATGGAATTCGCGCTGATGAATGAAAATTGTTCGCCTCGGTCGTATTGAATTACCCGCCACGGCCAGAGATCGATGTACGAGATTAACAGTTCGGATTAAAACAACAACCGACGGCGGACAAAAAAAAAAACAAAAAAAAAGAAAGAAAAAAAAAGAAAGCAAACAAAAGCTCGCGAGAGGGTCGGGCGGAGAAAAAAAACGAGAGGGGGGTGGGGGTGAAAAATCGAGCGAAAAAATAACGCTCGGGCCGATACGATTTATACAGGGACGAAATGAAATATTTAACGATTATATCAGCCCGGATGGAGCGTATTGTTCGCACGTCGATTGCTCGCCACTTTCAACGAACTCGATAGGAGGCTATATTATGCGCTTGATGGGATCCCGCCTCCTATAAAAGTCATCCTCCCCCGGGGCTAAATATAAACAACTTTCCCCGTGGAAACAATGCCGCGGGCCGAGGAAAAAAAGTGCGCCGTACATTTTTACCGTCGCCGCGCCGTCGTCGTTCGCTCGTCGCTCGTCGCCGGAGCGCCGGGAATATTTAAAACCGCGTTAAATACTGCACGGATGGAGTTGCGCATCCTTGAGAGATGCGACGGGAGGGCTCTATGTCAGAATCTAACAGAGACGATTGCCGACGAAGATTTCCACGAGAAACGCGTACGTACGTAGGTACGCGCGTCTAGCCTCGCGACTAGACTGCAACGGCAGTTGCGGCAACGTAAAATCCACGGTGAAGTCGATCATAAATCGATCGTTTCCCAGCGATCGACAAGCCACCGGCGAAAGTAACCGGTCCAACCTTTTTCCGCCCCCTTTAACCGTGCCGCGGCGGAACGGGTTCGCAAGCACGGCGAGCACGGTTTAATGCGCAAAACTGCGCTTAACTCGATTCCCCGTAAAATGGGTTGGCGTTAATAAGATTCATGCGGGACAAAAGTGGCCGCGCGAAACAAGTTACGTGACGCAAATTCGCGATCCAGGGGTTCGGTCCGCCCGGCTAGACGGCGGGCCGAACGACTCGTCCGCGAACAGGCCGCGAAAATTTTTGCCCCCGCGACGCCCGCCGTTCGATTTTTCACCGGGAGATTCGACCCGTCGACCCTCTCGCCGGCAATTTTCGTTGCCTCGCCGGCGCCGACAACGATTCGCACCGTTTCACCTTCCGTCCGCTTCTGTTTCACGGTTGCTTCTGTTGTGCGCGCGGCTACGCGGGGCGAGCGGTTGAAATTGTGCGGGGGCACGCGGCGCGGGCATTAAAATGATATCGACGCGTTAACCGAGCCTGTTAAATCGCGCGATCGTTTGTCTCCAGCCCGCTAATTCGGCAGTTGTTCGCGACTGCATTAACGGATCGGATCATTTGTCGCTTAAACGACATATCGCGCGACTCGTTACACTAATGATATTTTATTCGGCCGGTTCGATTTTGGAATTGCTGGCGTTGTCCTTCGCGGACTTTGCGGGGGAATTTTCGCGATTCGTCGTTATTCTTTTGCGCGGCGCTGCATCCTGCCGATTGTTAATCGCAAACTGACGAAATCGTTGAAGAACGCGCGATTGCGGCGACTGTCGATTAAGAATAAGAGTGGGACGAGGTGGAACGGCGCGCTGGCTATCCAATCGGCAGCCTGTTTCGAAAGGACAGTAACGTTACACCGATCTGACGTTACGTAGCTAGCTGTAACGAACGAGGAAGAAACGACAGCCGCTTCCGACTCGTTTCGCCGCGACGATAGCAAGGAAATTGGCGGCGTGGGACGAAGGGCTTCTGAAATAACCGCGGCTGATTATCATTCTCTTATCGTTTTCATAATTAACGTATTACGAAGAAGAAGTTTCGGTACGGCGGGGGGTGGGGGTTACGAGATAAATGGAGAAGCGGCGTACAGCGGAAGAGAGCGTACAGAAGTAATCTGGATGGGGGCCAGAAGCTAATTCCCGCAGTTTGAGTTGATGAAGAGAACGGGACCGTTCCGCCGCGAAGCTGGTTAAAGTTCTGCCACTTCTATTTCCGGTTTGCTCCTAATAGCGGACACTAGGCGTCGGTGCACGCGTGAGACACCTGCACACGAACGTGTATCGCGCGGATGTGTTTGTATCGTTCGTCAGGAATTTTCAGCCGCAAGCTGGATAAGACGTCCCCGGCAAATTTGCTAGGGCGCGATGCAAATCTGGCCAGCGATGGTGAACCGTCGGGTGTTCTGCCATTGACGTTGCGTGCGGCACCGTGGGTTTTTGTCAATGAATTTGCCCGAGCAATCGCAAGGAAAGTGATATTATTACGTTCATTACCGCGATACCGCCTTTTGCACATTTAAAATTATCTTGAAAGTTGGAACGAAATTATCTGTACACTTTTAAAGCACTCATAATATCATAACATAAAACCTACGCAAGGATCGTTAAAAGAGCGATGATCCATTTGTCTACAGGGTGAATCGCGAAACACGATCGTTTCTATATATTCTATTATTAATAAACCTATCAGAATTCATCAACTATGTCCAATACGGTTTGAAAATATTTTACAATTCGTTTAACCAACTTACAATTAACCTCCCATGAATACACCATTGTGGTATTTTATTGTATTTGCCAGATATCTCCCACTCTTTCGTTTCTCTCCTCATCCGGCAGTGTACATAAAGCGGAAATCAATCTCCTTTTCGACTTCTCTAGCGTGTAGAACTGCGGATAACGCCCCTCCACGGAGTTACAAACTTAACCACCCCATCAACCCCCCCCCCCCCCTGACTGAAGCATCTCGTATCAGGTTAGAGTCAATTATTTCGAGGCACAAACGTCTAGACCGGTATCGATCCGTCTCGAGTCCTGAACGATACGTCAGCAGATCCTGTACTAATAAACATTCATTAGTCGCCAAACCGATAGGATCCTGAGGATATTGGCAACGAGTACCGTGCCCGGATAGAGGGGTGCGAAGCGAGGGGGGCGTTTGTTGACGCAGAAGGGAAAGTTCATTCTCTTTCGGAACGGCGGTGCGTGATATACGATGCGAGACGGCACGTTTCAATTAAACTCCTCCTTGCGTTGGCCCGGATTCGACGATTCGCAACGTTCATACCCGTTTAATTTCTTCCCTCTGCGTTTTATATTTTCCATTTAAAAATCGGCCATCAAGCCCGCGAAGCCGCATTTAAAATATCACGTCACGCACACGGAGCCTGTCCGTTCTCTGGAATAAAAGGAATCGGGCGACCATTTTTTTCGGCGTCACTTTAAACAATTCAAAAGCTCGGATAATAAAACCGGCCCGGGCGAAATTGCACGGCGATTTTAAACGGCGTAAAAGCGCTCGCGGCATTTCGAACGTAAATTCTCGGTACGGAGGGAAATCAATAACATTTAACCCTTTCGCCGCGGCTTCGAATCTATTATATTTTTTTCTGGCCGGCCGGTAAATTTCGCGAACGACGAGCGACCGCGAGCGTTGCGATTCCATTCGCGCGGCGCGATAAATACTTCCAGCATTCCCCGTGTTACGCAAGCCGATCGCAGAACCGGACAAGTTACCGATCGAGCGCGCGCCGAACGAAATTCTGTAACGAACGCGAGCTGCGAAGCGCGCGTCGAAAATTGATAACGCGAAATTGATAACACGTCCTTGCTGCGCGTCGAAATCAAAGTATGCCAAACTGTCGGGTCAACGTTGTTTCGTTGACGCGACAACGCGTTGCGCGGACGTATCGTATAAACGGTAAAAGAATTTGTCGCGGGTTGTGAAAGTCACGTTGCCGAAAGGTGGAATTATTAGCGGTTGAAGTGGAGAACGCGACAAAGAGTATCGCGGAACCGGCGCGGTGGTTGAATCGAGGTTAACACCGAATCGAGATATACACGGTTGATCTTATTGTGAACGGTCTTAGCGGAAACCTCGACTCCGCTGTGAACAGCCGGAGATTACTGGTTGTCAGTTCCTGTTTGCCCGCGGGATCAGAGACGTTAAGGAATCGGCAGAATACCTCTCTGTGGATTAATAACGGGCACGTTGAAGCGACTAACCGAGGATTGAAGGAGACAACGTTTGATGAAATGTTTATGAAACCGACTGCCGAATATTAGATCGTATTATGAGATTGGACCTGGGAATAGCGGATATTAAAAGCAATGAAACGTAATCGTTGCGGTAAATGGGAACAATTTATGAATTGTTTTGCAGTTAAATCCTGTGTCTTGTCAAATCCTAAATATTCTAATTACGGTGTGCTTCATATTTATGTTCGTATAGTTAATATAGTTTACGTTGTCGTTTTCTAATGTCTCCATCATTTGCAGCGATATTCATCCTACAGTTGAGCTGTTTCTTGCTCTTATCCCTTCGGCCTTAAAAATACTATCTTTCACGGTAGTGCTGATAATAAATGCAACAATAATATAGTCTAATATTGTCTCAGTCTGAATATTGCACGTATCACTCCGTAGAGACTACTGTAACGAATAACAACGACGACTGCTGACTCGAGCATGTTAGCGTCAGCATATTTTTAAAGAAAGGAATATGGCTGGATTGGTGAAATACTATTCATTTAGGGTATAATTTATATTAGGATCTTAGTTTATGGGCGTTCGGTGAGGTTGTTGCGAGGATGTGCAATCTGGGCGGCAGACGATGGCTGGTGGCTCGTTGCCACTCAGCTATCGGATGTTCTAGGATTGACTAATTTATGGCAGGTCTGGAGATTGTATGAATGGGTCCAAACATCCTGCTGGCGGACGATAGCTGTTGACTACATTGGGTCTTTCAGTTATCGAGTGTCGAAGGGTGTACTGTTTAAAAAAGGAGAGAGAATAGTCGGAATGGACAAGCGGCCCGACGCCGTATTGTTAATGAATAGGAACTCTGTTCCTCTAGGATCTGGCCACGGACTGGTGAAGCTTTTGCCTTCTGCTAAGAGGGCTGCGATGAATCCCGTAGCACTTACCCCAGAACCTTGGAGCTTTACAGACGCCTTTTTACCCGGTTGATTGAAATTATAAAATAAGATCTAACAAGCAATTCAATTAAAAATTCCAAATCACTCTAAACCTAACGAATCCAACAAGTACACCTATAATACAGAGACCCCACTCAGCATCTTCTAGATTCTAACTAATTCCCTTCCGAAAAACGCCACTTCCAATACACCTGCTGCTTGCAGTCCCAAACTGGACTTACAAAAATCAGAACGTCCGACCCGTCCTAAATCCCGAATTAATAAAACTCCCCGATCTCCAGTCGACGTCTAAATAATTTCCATCGCAACGGAACCACCTCCGGTGAACTGTCCGCGACCCCCGAACCTCTACATAGAAAAATCGGCACGCCAAACTCGTCCCGGCGAATCCAGCCAGCGGCTGCAACTTTGTCGGGCAGGTAACGTTGCCAGTAGCCCGCGAAACGCGAGAAACGCCCACCGTACGGCATTTACGTTCGCCGCTAATTGCACCGCAGCCCTCCGGTCCGCGGCTTTGGACGGTCCGTTCGCAACTATATTAATCCATCCACTATTCCCACGTTGCGGGAACGGGGTGGAGCAAGAAGCTTCCAATGGAGGCAACGATCGACGATTAACCACGGGCACCGTGGTCGTCAGACAATATCCGCGGCTCTTCGCGCGGCACGCTGTTAACGATCATAACGCATCATGCAAAGGTATAATAAGGGTTAAAGCGGCGATCAGGATGCCGTGGCACGCACCCCTTTTGGATTACATTCGCCGTCGCAGGGTTTGCCCCATTGGCCGGTCGTTTTCGTTGCACGTTGCACCGACGGTTTACCCATCGCCGTCGGTCCGTCTGCCTGTCCTCGTTCCACCGGTGTCGCCTCTCGCGGCCGTCTCGCTCGCTCCAGTCCTGCCGCAGATTCAAATGCCGCGATCGGGGCGGCGGACTATCGAGGATCACCCCCCCGATCGCCATTATCGTTAATCAGGCCGGTGTTTACGGAGTCTTAAGCGAAGCTGTTTGCGCCGCGAACGCACCTGGAGACACGCACGCCCGTGGGTACGTTTTATTGGCAGACGGGCGAATTGAGGACGTGATTGCGTTGGCGAAACGGTGTGTATGGGATTGTGTTGAGATTCGGTTGGTAGGGTGTTGTTTTGCTTTGTGGGTAGAAAGCAGGGCTGGATTGGAGTTCATTGGCGGTACGGTTATTTTTCTGTGCCAGGGTAATTGGCGAGTTCCAGTCGAGTGTAATCATCGGGGTTAAAGTTCGTCGTGATTTGTAAATTAATTCTAGGGAACAGTGGTAGTTATTTCGATATATTTGGGGGGTTGTAGAGAAACGGGGATACAGTACGAAGTAGCGAACAATACAGTGACTTGAATATAGTGACAATAGTGGCTTGAAAGCTTGAACAATAATGAGGTTTTTGAACAACGAGACTCGTTTTCGGGGAATGTTGGACTTACGCTGATTGGCCTCTGAAGCCTTCAAACATAGTCCGCGTCGAGACTCGCAATTTGCGTACCCACACTTACAACCTCGATAATTTTTCACCGTTCTTTTAACGCCATTCTGTCGTTGCGATTCAACTCTCTACCCCCTTCGTGCGAGTCGTAGAATGCCTGGCTACTCGAAACGCCATGCATAGCCTAGCTAACGCAACGTCGCGAGCCGCCTTTCCCTTATCTGTATAGTTAATGAGTTCATAACTAATGTAGCTGCTACCGACGTCGACCCATCGATCGGGACGAAGTCGGCCGCTGCACTTTTTGCCGCATCCCTCGACTGCATACAGCCGTAATCCTTTCAGGGATTAAGTCGATCGTTCTATCCTTCGTCCGGCGCTTGATAACGCTATTGTTCGCGAGAAGCTTCTTTGCCCAAGATTTCGACGGAGCGATGGGGTTAAGTAGTGTATGCTGTCCGCCCGGTTCACTGGAAGCTAACCGTGTGGCAGTGCACTGATTGGGTGGGCAGAGTTTATGGATGCGTTGCTGAGCGGAGTGAAAACTGTTTTGAAATTTTCTGAAAAATTTTTAATGGAAGTGTTATCTGGTTTGCACCGAGCTTCAAGAATGATTGGACTGTTTTATTTGGGCAAATTTACACGTACCACAGAAAGACAAGTGCATTAGTGCTTGGAATGTAACAGAAACGATCATCTTATGCCTCAGACAATTAGAAGCATTTTATTTTTAAGAATAATAGAATTTGATGTAGCATTAAGTGCAATGATGGAACAGGGGAAAATGTTATTATTATTTATGCGGTATTTGTAACACCATGTCGCAATATTTTACCTCTTTACTTTAGTATATAATTTGCATCGATTTTCTATGCACACGTTTAAATAAGATAAGCTCTTTCGACTAACGTAAAGGTTATCTCGAACAGGTTGTATTAATTGTTCCAGCAGAAGCGCCTTAAAACTGCTACCCAGTCTCCAACACTGGTGACACGACAGTAAAACAAAAGGCTAACCATAATTTTTCGACACCGAACGAAAGCGGAACCTAGAAATTCCAGTTCGAAATTGTTCTTCTAAGTTACCAATTAAGGCAAACGTTCAGATCAAAAAAAGAATGGAAGACTAAGAAGAAACGGAAAGAGAAGGGAAACAAAGAAGTTTGGTCGGAAGAGGAAAAAAATTACTGAAGCTGAACGGCGAGTCATTAGCGAGTAGAAGAAAGGAGGTTAACGTTCCTTCTTGTGCTTCGACGCAGCAAAGTTTCGTCTTCATTGGTCCGGGGGCAAGGTTGTTTCAAGCAGCCTTTCGTCCCTTTATCTGGCCGGCAATTCGTCACTGTCCTCCTGTTCCAGGATTTTTACGAAATTCCACGGATCTCTCTCGGCGTGTTTCGGTGCACAGCAACATGACGAATCGTCATTGCGATATTGCCCTTTTTCAATCTTCAAGACTTACGAACCGGCGAAAGCAAAGTACATGTCCGCGGTAATACGCGAGAAAAAACGTTTCACTGATTTATGACAGATAGTGCAAGTAGTACGAGCCGGGGATCGTTTCGTTCTTGAAACATGAAGCGAAATGCGTGTCTCGTTCTAAATGAGGCTGACGGTGGCACGTTATTCCGGCAAATAAAAATTGTCAACGCATTCGACGGTGCAAGAAATTAGTTGAATAGTAAATGGGAGGTGTGTACACCGTCGACCAGCGATTCGATAGTTTTCGATGCAATCCAGTTCAAAGGTGCCTTTTAAAATTCAATAGTTTTATATGAGTTGCTGAAGAGCAGTTCGTTCGAATATAATCTTACGTATACATATTTGTTCTCCGTGTCATATTTCCGTGTCGAAATGAGTGTAATGCGTTTATACGCATCACACAACAGTTCAAAACGCATATGCTTGTACCGTCGGCTCAATATTTTGTTTGCTGCTTCGGTAAACATTGCAATAAGCGTATACATATATTGACGCAGTCCCGCTGTGTGTATTGACTCTGAAATCGCTCGCGCGCACCAAGCGATGGCTCGCTAAGAACTACATGATCCGCATGATGGAATTGAACCGTTTGTGTAACTGCAAAGCACGATTGTGCAGGTTTTTCTCTTGAACGCGCACGCTGTTTTCGTCCCTTCGAACAACATTCGTCGCGCCAGTGCGTAACAAAGTTGACGAATATAAAATGAATCGCAGGCGTTTCACGCAACTACAGAAGGAAATACATTGAAGTAAATTAATCGGATTGTTATTATCAGCGTTCACGATTGTTCGAGGTATATTTACGCGCGACGAAATTACTTATAAAAAGAAACTGGAGCTGTTTCTAATCAAGCTTTGCTTCTAATCGAGCACGTTTAAGACAAGTCTGTCTTCAATCGTTCCTCTTCAGGCATAAATTTCTTCAGGCCGCCTGTCTGTCGATTAAGCCGGATAATCGAGGTCCCACTGCACGAGGATGATAATGAATCTTCCCACTTGGTACTGCATCACCATAAACTACCCTTCTTATCTCCAATCAGTACATTTGTGCGAAACAGCGTATGCTGACTAATCGCGAGATCGTGTGCACGTACGAGCCCCGATAGTGTCCTTTTTGAGTCCTGAAGATTTATTAACTGCGAAGACCTGTACTTAGACATACATACGTACACACATCCAACGTGCGTGCACGAACAAGCTGACTTAACAAACGCCAACTTAGCAAACACCTCGAGTCCACGAAAGCAGCATCGCCTCACCAGCTAAAAACTGCGCGGCTAATTTCCAAGGGGGTCTGCTTAATCCAATTTACGACTCGGTGAAACATTTATGCCGTGTAAAATTTGCTTATGCAAATCACGAACAGTAGTTACTAAGTCGGCATAGTTCTGCTCGCCCCGTTGGCTGGTGCTGCCATATTTTTCCCTTTTTTTCTGTTCTATCATTTTTTTTATTTTTAGTGCGAACGAACGAGATGGCGTACAACTAGAGCCAAAGGAAAACGGCGAGTTGAATAATCGAGTTCTCTTCGCTTTGCCGAGTTTTTTTAACTTATAGAAGTCGAAATATTTAAGGCTCAACTTCCTTTCGCGAGACGAGTCTCATTTTGTAAAATATGCATGAATGCAAGATCGCTGATTAATTATCCGCGGAACGTCCAAGTAAATTAAACGAAAGAACCGAAAGAAGTACGACTGATATGGTGTCGATTGTAACAGACAATCCCAGGGATCCTCCTTTTTAAATATTGCACTGAGACATTTCGTATACCGACTCAATTAAACTATTTCAGGGCATTTCTCGAATACCTTAAGCATACTAATCACCCCGAATGTTCTGATCAATTTTTTAGTTCGCCATGATATCTTTACGCTAACGATGAGTAGTACGAATCCACGTACGATCAGCCTCGATTTAACTCGTCGTTTCTTTCACACGATCCATTGTCTGAACCAGTTTAGCCGCGACGCCAAAAAATCTATTGCGCGTTCGACAAAGGCCGGGCAATCACCCAAAGCGTAGCACGCACTTTAAAGCCACGAATAACTGGGTACAGACGTAACGCCACGAGGAGTCAATTGTCAGAATCACAGGCTGTCTGTTACGCCTGTCGGCGGAGGACGGTCCGATCGGTGGATCCAAAGGACGCATAACCGAACCTTACGATCCTTCGTAACTACGATCGAAATTACGGCGTCATTTGCACGCGGAGGGCTGAGATCAAAGCCTTTGATCGCACCGTTGCACCCGGGAAACACCGTGACAGATCGAGCTGGAACGCGTTAGCGAGCTCACCGCCCTTTGTTAAAGCGAGCAGAAATTGTCAAGCGTTTGACGAGCGGCCGGCGTCAATTCCACGCGTAAACGGTCAGCACGTCGGAGATTACCAGGATAAACGAGTACTGGAAGTGGTGAACTATGGTCCGTTCGATAAGACTGGACAGTGGAGGTATCTGGAAGCAGTGAGGCCCACAGTGCGATCATGCAGAAGTAGAAACGTAGCGAATGGTTAATATTTTTGTAACAAAACATTGAGGCAACAACACTGTATCAGTAGAGGAATTAATTTCATTCCCGAATATTAACTATCGGGTACCTTTTACCAGCCGAAAGAGAAAATTGTTACATTTAACATAAAAAAATATGTTGTGCGTCTATGTTTGCTTCTGTCTACTGATTTAGTCTAATCAATGGGACTATAAATAAGAGACTCACAGGACTATGTGGCGAAAACGACATAAAGTGTTGTATGTATTAGTCTAATGTTCTGGCGTAACAAATTGTCTGCATCATTACTACTTATACTACTTGCGACGGTTGGGAATCGAGAATACATTATTTGGTTAGAACATTCGCCGATTAAGTTGTTTATAGAAACGCTGTGTCTCCTTCTGATTCTCGGTATATTCCTTGTGCAGATAAATTGTGTAAGTAAAACAGTCATTGAATGAATTGTGTAGCGGTCGTGCGATCGAGAGGTTTTCTCAACAAAAATAGCAAGGGATCGAACGATTCTTTTCACTCTTTTACCAATATTTTATTAATAACGTGAGGTGCTATAACGGTTAACAATATTACTAAGTAAAAAATGTGTAAAAAAAGAACAGTAATACAAGTAATAATAATAAATATACAGCAACTATAAAAAAAAGGCTGTTAAATTGGTCTACTTTAAAGAAGCGCACAGCAAACTTCGATGCACAGAAATATGTACAATAACAATAAACGTGCACCGCGATTTCGAGGAGCAGCGAAAGCGAGAAAATAGAGTACGCGGTCGAAACCGATCAAAAGATGCTTCAATATTTCATATACTCGATGGAACGCCCACAGAGGAACGATTTTTGTCGCAACTAGCAGTTCGTTTCGTTGGAACACATTCGTGTGCCGCGGGGCGCGCGGGTGTTTGGCGTGGCTGTTTTCCGTGGAATGTTATTGCCGACTGAAAAACGATTCAGAAAGGGGAGGAAGATGCGCTCGAGCGTCCTCGAGTGCGTCGATATTTTCGTATGGACGTTTTGCCCACGTCATTCGCCTTCGAATCCGCGAGAAACGTATTCTGATCATGCGCGCGTATAAACTATTGTACATTTGCATTTAAAACTTCGAAAAAATCGATTTTGTTTTCTTGCCTTTTCTTAAAGTACACATCTACGAAAATATATCTGTCAAGGGATACGTCGGAATTCGTGAAAGAACGGTGTTACAGATATTGAATGTATCCCAAGTATAAAGTTTCACGGACACGTTGATGCGCAACCATGTGCGCAAAAGGCTGATATAAAGCAGTGTTCCGAAATTAAACGAAAAAATCACGAAGAAAGCATAGAAAATGACGCGCGAATCGGCGTTGACAGTGTTTACGTTGCCAAAAAATCCTTCATCAATCTTAGCATGCCGCCGCGTACAGCTTTGTTTGGTCCACGGTGCTTTGAACTTCGTTGTTGAAATTATGACATGGCTTCACGAATCTCTATTGTTCAGGGCTACAGGAAATTTAAAGATTTATGAAATCTATCGCTTTTCTTAGCGAAAGAGAATGATTACACAATATATTGGATGCAATTGTTCGTATTGGCTGTCCCCATGTTTATAACTGTTCATACATACATATCATTATACTGGACACGGTGAGTAATGCAAAGTAATTTCCACTTTTAAAATCTCCGAAAATATGAAAGAAATTTTAGAAGCGTTCAAAATATATCAACTGAATCCCAACACAACAGCACCAATCACGCTAAAAATCTTCGACCCTGTCTATCCATATCTAAAATTACTTTCGACCTTAGCATTGCAAAATATTCGACCTCTTCTCCTTCCAACTGTATTACGTGGCAGCGGTAATACAATTTGTTATAATATATTCCCGGAATCCCGTCAAATATAGACATATATATACGTCACGGGATAAAAGTGTAAACATAAAAAAAAGACCTATCTCTTCACACAACTGTCCACCCTAATACATGTTTCATTCTACCTACCCCCCCTCCCCCCTCTCTCTTCATCCCGTTCCATCGAATATTATAAAAGAACCTGAACCGTTTTCGACCAATATCGCTCTTGAAATAGCGAAACTCGATGCACACGTTCGAGCATACTCCTCATATCGATCAAACTGTCCGCCATAGATGCAGAGCATCCCGAACGGTTGACACTTTTTTTTCACAAGCGAACGTATCGGCACCGAGAGGAAAGATCAATCATCTCGCGTGACTGTTTAAGCTCGCTCGATGAAATTGCCGGTTCTACCTTTATTTTCGTGGCTCGATCAATCCTCCTGCAGGGGGGGTGGGGGTGGCAAAAAAAGAAGAAAGGATCGAAAGGTTCGTAGACGTTCGCGGCCAAACGAGTGAAACGATCGACGCCGATTTACCTGTTCTCGAAACAGTGTCATTGTTCGGGTAATGACGCGGTAACAACTAGGTCGATGCACCGGTACGGTTAATGACAGACGCTGCTTCGTTTCGTCAAGCGCAACGAGTATCTTATTGTTGGTCCCCCGATTGCTTGGATCGATTTTTCTTTTTATCGGCGTGGATGGCGGTTTTGTGGAACACTGGAGTCATTTTTACCTCATTGTTTGCGGTGGAACAATGGGAATGCCGTGCACATTTCTACTTATATATTACGTAGATGTCATTTGTAGACGCGTACAGAGGAGAGCGACAAATTTCTTGACATATTCATTCGAGTGATGATGTCGAAAGGTCGCATTTGACAGTTGTTCACATTGATCATAGTGAGCATATTTAGCAAAATAAGATAGAAAATCTGTAAAAATGTTTCTGAATTTGTAAAATTGATATCCGCGGCAGTTGGTAGCCGTAAAATTTTCCTTGTAAAAGAAAGATGTCCGTGCGACGTTGTACTCCGATCACAATGTTTATCAGGGAAATAGTAATTAAAAGTGCGAAATCGAAATCTCTCGGCTTAATCAAACTCCTCGATCTGCCTAATTTAAACAAAAAAAAAAGGAACAAATCCGAGTATATCAGACAACGCCAGCACGGAGAAAGAGAAAAAAAATAGTGCAAGATAGGAGCGCCGGATGCGAAAGTGATAACCGACGCGATAGCTAGCAGTTGGAGTGACAGTCTAAAGGGCGAGCAAGAAGAACGGTGGAGCGCAGTGAGCGCCATAGAAAATGGAATTTCGGCAGCGACGGATGCGAGCAAAGAACCAAGGGTAGGGGGTACAGGGTCGACAGGTGGAGGAATCACCGACCAGAGAGGGATAGTACACGTAGAAAGGGAAAAAGGGGAGAGCTGCTAGATGGCTGGGTCCGTGGATGGAGTGGATACAGTTGAGTCTGAGGGTTTCTTGGTTATTGGGTGTTTGGCTGTCCGCCAGAGAATCTCTGAAGCGCAACGGTTACCGTTTTCTCCTCGGAGATATCCTACACAGACACACGGGCGTAGATGTAGATATGTTTCGTAGTGGAACTCCCCAGTTGGTAAAGGACACACTGTAGGAAGTTGTATATGTACATGTATCGTAGACGTAAGTGGCTGAAAAGTTTTTGCACACGTTTCACCATCGCCAACTTTTCTCCCAAATCTTCCGATTTAGAAGTAAACGATATCTGAAACACCTGAGGTTAATTGGATAACGACGAAATGTGCCTTGGACCGCTTCGAATTGAAACGATGTTATAATAGGTTGTACGGCTACTTCGCTACTTTAGAGTACAAGTATATACATTTTCCTGTACGATATTTTATTGCCATTTTTGTTTGCCGATTTGTTATCGAAATAAGCGTCAAGCTTAAACTAGCAAAAAACTGCGTCGATAGATTAATATGCTGTATCACAGAGAAAGGTGTCATTTCTGAAGATCAAATTAACTTTACGTGGCAATTCTAGAAAATTCAATTAATTCCGTGTATAATTTCCATAAACTAAATGAATTCTATGTAAACTTTTGTATAAATTAAATGAATTCTACACGTCATTTCTAGAAATCAAATTCCCTGTGTACCGTGTTCAAGGATCAAATTAATCCGCGTTATTTTCCAAAAAATAAGCACCCTTATTTAACAATATTCGGAAAACGTTATCTCGCATCAAGTGGCAAGTAGCAATCGCGCCCTCACAGACGGCCTACGCGCGTTCGCCCAAAAGCAACCGCGTAACGATAATTCGTGGACACTGGGTCGAAAGACGGTCGGCTCGTATCTAATAAATTCAATTATCTCGCGAAGGTAACACGGGTCAAGTTCCTACTAGCGAAAGATCAGACGGTACACCCGTACCTCTTACCGCCTGTCCCGCTAACAAGACGCTAGTTACGAGGCCATTACTTTTACGGAAGTTGCTCGTTGTTAATCTATAACGGCGGAAACGGTGGGCAGCGTCGGGTTTCAGCTAAGCAGCTGATTTTCTTCGCCTCGTTAACGGCCTCGTTACGTTTCAATCGAGCCAATTTTGCGCTCCATAACGCGAGAAAGTGTGCGTCGTTCGAGTAACGCGTGAAATTCTTTTCTGAAGTCCGACGACAACTTTCGCCGGTGTTCCCAAACTTCGCGTGGGTTTTGGTTTGAAAGTGATTCGACCGAAGTACCTTCTTGATACGGTGATAAAGCTTTTTTTGAATAGCACACACAAGGTCGGTAATAGGTGATCGGGCAGCTTTTAAGTAGCATAGATCAATGACACTGGCGGATATAAGGTTTTAAGTGGCACAGATCAGTGAAAATGTTTGCCATCCTTTAAGTAGTATAGGTCAACGTGTGCAGACAAGTGGACCGCTTGGGACGCCAAGAAAAATCCGGAGATACAATTTTTACTGTCTTTATTAAATTAAGGTTTCGTTCACCATAAACAAATTTTTTAGTTTCCCATGTTTTATTTAGATGTGGCAATTGATATGCGTTTTAAAGCATCCTTTCTCTCACACACGGTATACATTTATCATATATCAATATTTTCCGTAATTATCATTTATAGAACGTGTGCTTTACAATAAAATGATAGAAATTCAACGAACTCGTTATTTTCACGTCGTTCTAAGAAGCAGTATTATACGATCTCTATCTTCGATGCTACTAGTCATTCCTCTGCAACAATAACAATTACATTCACTTCTTATCGATAGCAATGGCAAACAGATCTCATAAAATATCCACAAAATTATCCACTTACAATTCCGTTAATTAAATCCCACGGAAAACGTGGCGCGTACCTAGCCAATTAATAAATTCTCCTGAAACGTACACCTTACGGAATACCTCGACAAAGCTGCTTCATTCTAAAAGTTCAGCCCACGCACGTGCAAATCATATCATTTCACGCCGCAAATCGGCCTAGTTCCGCCACAACCTCAGATTCGTCGGACCGCGACGTATTAAGCACGTTTCCATTTGTTTGTTACAGAGTATTTGATGTCGGGGAATCCACGGAGCTACCCGGCACGGTCCCCGGGGGTCGCATCCACGCCAACCGTAACCAGGTGAGTGAAAAGGGGTAGTCGCGACGAATTTCTCGCTCGAGATCACGATCGTGACTGGCGCGCGACGCATCCATATTCCAGCAGGCAATAACACAGATTCGCGCGTAATCCAGATCACGTAAGCGGATTTTTCGCGCGGCGGTCGACAAATCCGCAAGACTTATCGGTTTACCTAGTTGCCGGATTTCGCGCGGTTGAATTAAGCCGCGAAAAATCGACCGTACTGTTGCCTTTGCCGCGAGAACGTATCGACCGTTCGTTTACGCGGAGCGAAATTAACGAAGCACCGTCGCGCCCGATCGAAGGCAAATCGCTGTGATTTCACGCGAAACGGGCGGAAATTTTCGATTGCCACGGGACAGGTGGCACGGGTGTAGACGGGATAGTCATTTATTGGGAATTAAGATCAGTTTTAAACTCCCCCTTCCTACCGTTTCGATAAATTGAATATGCGACGCGAACAGCGGCTCTTCGCTGCAACGGTTCGGGACATTTGCTTTCATTGAACATGAAATGTAAGATGCTGGGTCGATAAGAATAGTGATTAGGTGGTCTTGTCAGGTGTCCGTTCAGTCTCCTGTAATTATTTAGTTAAGAGTCCCATTGACGCAATCGTACACGCACACGTGCAACTAATACCGTTGCAGTCCTAACAGTAAAAAAATGTTTACTTGAAACTACTGTTCCTTAATGGCCCAGATAGAATCGATTGTCAACTATGGTTGGACACTTCTCTCGTTGTTAGCGATATTAGCGACGTGAAAATGGCAGTATCGAACCGCATAAGTGCCATTATACACCGCGGGGCTGTCGTTTGCTGTCCCTGTAACGATTACAAATCTTCTGTCGGCCACTTTCAGCAATTAGCGAGTCATTAACGGTTCCCTGAGCTCGCGTTCGCACCGCCAATAAAATCACCGCTCGATGCCAGAGGAACGATTTCGAATTCGGCACCGAGAATTAGTTGGAAATTTTCCCTGACGCTCGAGCCATCGAAGAGCTGTGTGATAAACGCTGAGAAAATTCGAATCAATCGGTCGGACGGAATTCGAACGTGGTCGACGGCGCAATAACTGCGGACAAAATGGGAGGACCGTGGTGGCGCTGGAATATCGTGGATGTTTCAATTCAAATGAGCCGAACTTTTAAAATATTTAGGACGTCGTGCTGCGCCCACCCTCCCCGGTGCTTTATTTCGTTCCCCTGCTTTCGTCTTCTTCTCATTCTCGGCGGCTCCATTGTTGTTGACGATGCACGCGAAATATCGAATTAGGCTGTCCCTTGTTCCGCGTCGTTACTTTTATTGTGACGATTCGTGTGGCGAGTTTTCGCGTCGTTTCGAACATTCGTCTGCGGAGAATCGTTTTATGGGCTTTCTTTGAATCACTGCGCTATTATTTTAGCGCAATGTCGGGTCCGGAAATCTGTTTACAATGGCGTTCGCGTTTTAGTATAATTCGTGGTGAACGGTTGTAAAATTGTAATACATTTTGTCTCGTTTACGTTGACTAATAATTTATTAAACGGACGAGCAGTTTTGTTCAGGTAATAATGGTTAATTTCGTGGCAAGGTATATCAGTACTTTTTGCGTGCATTGAATTTGGGAGGACTTTAAAATTGGTTGACAGAAAATATTGGATATGAGAGCGCAAAAAAATGTAAGTAATGTAATTGACAAGATTTGTGTTAATTTAACTAATTTTAATAGTACAAAGTACTTTACACGCAATGCTTTTATATATTTAATTTAATAGAAATTGTTCTTCGTCACTTAGCAACTAAATGTTATTTCATTTCTATGAAGCCTAAAAAGTATCCTTTCAACGTGTGTGTAGTTCTTTTTCGCTAATAACTACGAAATTGGGTGAATCAGTTTCCACCTGATATGCTAGTATCATACCCTTATTTTTTCGACGAAATTCCGCTAGAGTAATGGGCCGGAGAGAATGAATTCACGCTGAGTTTAACTGATATTTAAGTGTGACTTAATGGAGTTATACTCATGATTAAGCGGATTTGTTGTGAAGCGAGATCGCAGCGAAATGGCTGAGAGTAAACGCATTTAGTTCCATGGTTTATGTACATTTTTCACGATGAAATGGCCCGAAAAATTGTTCCGTTTCGTGTAATAAAATTCCATTCCTCTTTCAACCAAATATTCAGCCGGCGGTCTCATGACTCGATCGTAATAATAAAATACGTAACGGATTTGAAATCTAAAAGGGACGAATTGTATTATTCAATACGATTATTTTACACTTTATAAGAACTGTTGCTGCTCCTTCATTCTTTATACTTCGCTATTTCTGCTTCTACCTTGATAAAATCATTAATTCTATGGCCCTGAGAGTGAAATTCAGATAGACGGAACAATGGAACCACTTATAGGTCCATTATTTAAAAATGAATGCGCGATCCATTGAAGTAGAAACTTACGAATACGAATAATATTCATATACAATCCAACTTTGCGTTACACATACACGTATATAGTTCAAGCTATGTTTCTTCGCACTTTCGACCAATAAGAATTTATTGGAACACGATAAAAATTATAATAATACCAACAGCCTAACAAATCCTTACTCCAATCTCTATTCTAACAATTGCGACGGGTTCCAAATTTTAACACGCCATCCGCAATACGTATCTCCTCCTTGTCTTCCGTTCGCATTGAATATTTTATCTCTCCGACCCATTTTCATTATTCGATCCACTAGGTTCACCAAAACCGCAAATGCATCCAACCGTTCCAAGCCGAATTAAATTCCATCCCTTCCAACCATATTCGTAAATCGAGTCAGGCATAAAAACATCGGTCCCCGGCAACCTGAACTCTCCGTTTCAATGCCGATGGCCGCCGCCTATGAGGCGAATAATTCCAAGAGTAATCGCTGAACTTTTTCGTTCGACCACGAAAAGTAGTTCGGTCATCGGCGAACAATGGCGGCCTTTACCGGCCATCCCCTAACTCTGCTACTTTCCCTCCTTTCTTTTTTTCTTTCTTCCTCTGCCTCTTCTTCTGAGACGTGTTCCAGCCGGGGGTTGAAACGTCGAAGAGAGGAAAGGCCATCCGTGTCACCGGAAACGACGGGTCAGCGAGACGGAAGGTACTCTGTTGCTGAGGCAACCGAGGTAAAAGGACACACGTGGCCCCTGCCAATGTTCCGTCCTTTCTCTCGGTGTTCGTCCACATCCGTTAGCCCTAACCTCTGCTTTTTCCTCTTCCACTTCCGCTGAACGAGGATTTCTAACGACCCACGCAGCGCAGGGTTGATGGTTGGTCACGGAAAGCCTTTCTTCTGAATTTGTTTGCTCGACGGAACAGAATTGGTGAGATATATTAATGCGACTTGCGGATTGTACGTCGCGAGCCGTGGAAGTTAGAACTTATGCTCATTACAAATCTTCTACAAATGGACGCGAATTGTTAGGTATTATTTGAAATATTTTTCTAATCGAGTTAAAGCTTACTAAATAATTGTGTCTGAGACTTCAAATGACACCCTGTATATAAAAATGTACCACATGGAATAAAACTATTTAACGCGCAAAAATATATAGTGTATAAAATTGGATAGATGAAAGTACGTGTGTATATATAAGTGTGATATGAAAGGAATTCCTGCAATTGAATATAATTATATAGTTATTAATTTTTTAGTATCGACGTAATTGTATAATTATGGTAAATGATAAAGGTTTGATGATAAAGCGGTATTTCCTTTCGCAAGAAATTAATATTTTCAACGGAATATCGAACCACTTACATTATATGATAAGTACAACTACAATATCGAAATATAATTACATAGCCTTTAACATACTCGTAGCCACTGTTAAAATTACCTCCAGGGTTTTATAGGCAAAGGCACGCATAATGTAAAGCGTTTGGTGCAACGTTTTAGTAGAAAACCCTTCGGCGATCATACGTATGTATGTATATTCATCCGCTAACGGGCACCTAGATCTTTTTACGGAAACAATGTTTTATTACCGAGTAATATTATGAAAGTAACTCGTGCAATAAATATTTTGTTAAGCATTAAAACGAACCATACTTTCGCTGAATCCTGACGACTAACACACTCCTGCGCGAGGAAAGACAAGTGACCCAATATTAGCTACTCGTGTCTCATTATATTATTACCAACAATATCTTCCGTGCCTTCGTTCATCATCTTTCTCCGATTTTCTCACATCCGCGCGCCTTTAATACGAACATTTACAAATTAATGCTTAAGCGAGACATCGAATTATCACGTCGTCGGATGTTATTAATGCAATTTTAAATGAATCCTTCATAAATGTCGACGCGGTGATAGTATGAATTCTACGAAAATGTTTTTAGGCATAACAGTGCATACACAACGATATTCATGACGTTCAAATTTGATGCGTAAATAGCCCGAACCTCAGCGGAAACGTTAGCTCCGGTGTAATTCGCTGCATTTACAACGTCGCCGCAACGATGGTAGGAAGTTATAATATTTTCCGAACAAATAATGTTACACGTGCTCGTCGCCGACAAAAGACCACGGTGCGCTGCAGCTTTCGAAAGTATCGAAAGGGGAGCACCGCCGTCGTGCATTACACGAGATCGCAGAATTATGAGGCGCAACGATAAGAGTCGAATAGATTTATAGTTGTACGCCACTGGAACGGTTTACCTTTCTTTTCTACCCTCTATCTGTAATCGATTTTGTTGTACATTCCAGTGGGCGCGTTTCGTTCGTCCAAGAATTTCTCCGACTCCAGCCATAAATTCTATAGCTGTTCTTTGAGCGATATATGCACACACAAGCCGGTTATTGTTACGAACAAAACAAAATTAATGCGAGAAACAATATTTTTCTGTTTCACCGTTCAGTTATATATTTAGAATTTGTTAATATTTATTTTCGCACGATTGTAATATATTTATTAGTTATACTTTGTTGTACGCTATTATTGGAAATATGCATTACACGAATTACAACGTAATTTGAACCGCGGGGGTATGTTCAAGATCGTGCCGAATCCTGCAGTCTGCACGGCAAGACCACGTTAAGGTTACTCGGGTTGTTTTAAGGCCGTCTATAATTATTTCAAGGTCGTCTGAACCGAATCATAAAATAAGCACATACTCACGCAAACTTAGTATTACAATAATAGGTCCATAATTATGCCTGGCACTTAATGTAATCCCATCTTTCTGTCATCCATTATACGCGCAGTCGGCACATGCCCGCAGTGGAATATCACACGGTGCTAAGGGGAATACGCAGTTCCATTCTTAAGCACGTTTCACGTAGTCAGACGATAAGGCGTACTCGTCTATCTCCGCTGCGAGTACCTTGCATAATTTAATGCTTAAGCCATTCGTAGAATCGTGCATAAAAAATAATTACGTGAAACAATTCACCCGACCGCCAATTAAAACTTTCTTCGTTAGGTTCGAAATTGATTCGAACGGTTTGCAGTACGGAACCTTGCCTCGAGAATGTCTCTCGAATCGAAAATTTCGTACTTATAACTTTCAATCGATATCCAGATCTTCCGCTAACTCTTGTTATCGTTATGATGACAGGACAGATCGAAATCATTGCAAATACATTCATTCGTCGCATTCGTCGTGCATCATCGTCGTGATACGATTCTCGTTCCAGACGAACGTATATATCCCTTTGTTTCGAGTAAAATGTCACTTTTCCTCCGCGTATCGAATCTTCCAAGGCAAACCGTGACCCCGACCCATCTGCCAAAAGAAATGTCCGCCCATCTGCCCGATCATTTCCCGACGTCGCGTAATCGTCGTCGAGTTCCCGGCGAAATTCTCCCGGACCACGCTTCATTTAACGCCCGCAACATTTCGTTCCTCCGCAGTAATTCGTCGAGCGAGCCGCACGATCCCGGGTTGTTTACCGTGTATACTTTCGCGGCTCACGGACCGCCATTGTTTGGCCTGGCGCGCGCCACGGAACCATTTAAATTAATCAACACGAAAACCTTAATACCCGCAGACGTCTTAATCTCGGCTTCAATTCGCGCGACTCGAGCCCCCTTTGTACCTATCTGTTCTTCCCGTTTCTTTCCCCGTTGCCGAGTCTTTATTCGCGCATCGAATAGAGGAAAGAAGAAAAAGCGAGAAAGGAAAGAGAGGAAAGGGTCTTACGCTTTTCACGAGGGGCAAATTGCGTCGGGACCCTCGCCTCTCTTCGTCTTTGTCGCTTTTTCAACGATATTTTAGATTCGGGAGGGAGGTGTATACGATCGGAGGGCACCGACGTTTCTCGCGTTATAATATTCTCGTTATATATTATTCTGTTGAATTGTAACGCGTAGCTCAGAACCGCTGGGAATTTCGTCGCGGTTAATTGAGCCGAACGCGACATTGTGCGTCGCGTCGAGCGAAAGAGTTTTAATGCCCGCGTTGGAGATTTCCTCCGGCGGTTATTTTGTTATTTGTCAGTGGAATGGGAGAAGTCGAGGCGCTTTTGGGCGCAACGTGTGCTGCTTCGAAGAGTCTTCGAGTCACCGAACAGTGAGGAAGACGCGAGTTCTTGAATCCTCCTTCCAATCTAAAAAAACTAAACCCAATGCGAACATTTTGAAACCGCGCAAAAATATTGAATTAATTCGACGCAAAAAGGTGCTGAATTAATTCCGTTCGATGCATTCGTTTTATAAAACCGATCACCTTAAACTGTTGCGTCCGAGATACTAACAACTCGTGCAACACCCTCCGAATACTTGTTTCAACGTAAATACCTTCGCATATTATGTTTTACCCCTCCAACCACAAGCGTACTGGGTTCAAAGAAACGTCGCGCTCCTTCGATCAATTAAACGTTCACCCCGGACAGCTGTCATCCCCTCCAGACATTCTCGCGTCAAAGAAATGAAACAAACCCGCCTTCCGCTTCTGTCGCACGGCAAAGTTAACCCGTGCCCGCGACGAATGGTGCCCGTGAAAAAGGAGAATGCAGAGGCCACGGGGAACACGACAACCACGCCGGTGTTAATAAAAATCCGCGCCCACCGGGCTCGTCGACTCGCGTGACACCCCGTGATACGGCCGGTGATAATTTTTCAGCGCGGCCTCTTGGCCGGCTTACACGGCGCCGGGCTCGTGTAAAATTTCACGCGTAAATCCGCGACAACGGAACGTAATTTCGGTCGTGGTCGCGATCGATATCGCGCGGCAACGAACAGCCGTGGCGGTGTCGTAAAGTCGCGAAAAGACGGCCCGCGAGGAGCACCCTCGCGTGGCACGACCGTTCTCCGCCAACCGTTTCGTGTGTTTGTTAACGTCGGCCCGACCCGAGCGTAGACAAACTGTGTAAATTGAGGCAGAACGGAGAATAATTGAGACCGAAATAATCGTGCCGTGCCACGGATCGAGATAGTGGCACCTGCGTCGCACTTAACTGTTTAAGGGTGAAAGGCGAATCGCATTTGTTTCGGATGGGGCAGAATTACGGTTAGTTAATTGATTATATTACATGTTGGAAGGAAAAGGGAATATAATTTGTTCGCTTTTATGTGCAGTTGATATTACAATCCCGATAAACGTTGTTATTATAAAAATGATAAAGCACTGCACGAATCTTCGATGCGAGACCGCGATGCATTTCTTTCGCAGATCGAGCTTTCGACAATGTCCCCGGAATCGACTCCCCGGGTATACGAAAATACTGTTACACCAACTATTCGAGGCACAACGATATTACAGGTAGAAGGCGTACTAATGCACAGCAGGATTCAGGAAACGTGACCGGGGCATCGGAAGCCATGACAGCTAACTTGAATGCATCACGCAATGACGCAAATGTAAAAGTAGGTCGACAATTAACACACAGCTTCGAACAATAGGACAGACCAACGAATTCGAATGAAATATACCCGCAAAGGTCTCTGTTTGTACCGCGTTCTCGTTTCACTTTTTCCCCCCGCGGACGTGTCCGCCGATTGGCCGGCACCTCGGGCTTCGGCACAGCCGTCGGCGTCGAATCGCGCCGCTTAATTTTCGCCTTGCGAAACTTTCTGTCATATTGGTAATTTAAATTCGTAATTAAACAACTTCCGCAACTAATCGTTAATTACGCGCCGCGGCACAATAAAACTTCTTGGCCGGGATATCGCGGGGCGGCGCAAAAATTAACGCGTTCGCGTTGACGGCTGCCGGGAGCGCCGGAAAACGGAAACGCGACGCGAGCACGTCGGGCGAAAATGTTTTTTTTGTTTTTATATTTTTTTTTTTCTCGCGCTTTTCGCCCGCGCTGGGAAATTAATGTGCCGGGCTAACAAGATATTCAAATTTACGGCCTCGAATCGACGTTTGTCGATCGCGACGTTGCTACGCGGCGTGCGCGAGAAGTGATTGTAAAAATTCGCGCTGCGAAGGTAATGTCGCGAGTTCCGATGAAATTCCAAGAAGCGAAAGGCAAAGTAGACATTGTACATTTACCTTTGCGAATACGAGATGAGTTTCACGGAAATCGTTTTGGTTAACGAAATTGACTTGCTCAGCCATGAATTTACAGCAATGGATATATTAGATGTAATTTAAGGCTACAGATCAGACTAGCAATCGGATTAATAATAATAATAATAAAAATTTTAAGCTATAGATCAGACTAATAATCAGATTAATAATAATAGTAATAAAAATTTAAAGCTATAGATCAGACTAATAATCAGGTTAATAATAATAATAATAAAAATTTAAAGCCATAGATCAGACTAATAATCAGATTAATAATAATAGTAATAAGAAGTTAAAGCTATAAATCAGACTAATAATCAGATTAATAATAATAATAATAAAAAAGATCAGGTTAATAATAAAATATTAATTCGCAATAGTTCAGTTTAAATAAAAAGAGACAATAGGGCAAGCATACTATTAGCTTATAAAAATGGCAAATACGAAGTAGGACATTTTTGATTCACAGGTGCGCCGAGAAATAAAAATTAATCATAAACTATATCGCCGAGTGAACAATAAATACTGACATTGTTCTGCGAATTCACCTCCGTTTCATTCACGCACGAAAATCGACGAAACAGAAGGATTTCTCGATTACAGCAGTAATTGCTCTGTTGCGTGCGAGATGCATTGTGATTGAACCGTGGTCGGTTTGCATGAATCTTTCTGTGACACGCGGTAACTGAAACATACGTCGAACAATCATTCGTGTCCGTGCGGCTCAAAAATTTCTAGCGGCGAAAAAAAAATTTACATCTAGAGTAACGTGACGTCCGTGCGCGCGGGCGTTATGCTTCGTAAACAAATTCATCAAATTGGAACGGAGGAAACGGATGGCGCAGAATTACAAAACCATCCATATACGATGGTGCGGTGGAAACGTTGGGTTCGACGGCTTCAATTTCTGGCTTACAGTTTAAAAATTCGTCTCGTTTTACACTCGAGTAACGAAACACCTCTATCCACGACTTTTTCCATCCCTTTGTTATGGCTTATAGTAATTCAGTGACGGACCACATAAATTTGTACATCATACAGCGCCGTGAATTTATCTCCATATTTTGCCATTTGACTTTCATATTCCCGTGAATGCTAATACTCTAGACGCAAGAACGATTATTAATACAGATTAAGCTATCAAAATACTATTTAATATTAAACACGATATAAATAATAATTAAATAGAGCAATCGTGTGTAGGATAAATAATATTATAAACAGTATTAAATATTTCAATACCAGCCGCCTTTGTACTGATATCGTGCAGCGGCGAATTAATCTTAGAACGATATTCTACTGTGCGCGAGCACGAAACTGGATAATTCAAACAGATCATTTCCCCGACGTCAATATTTCGCTCTAAGCCATTCCATCACGGTTATCTCCGGGATTACTTGACGTTATTGTCAATGAGTACGCGAATACTTTGAACTGCCTCCAATTTACGCTTTGCAGGACGCCGCTGCTCGCGTTGTTCACGGCCATAAAGCTCCACGGTCATAAACATTAATCTGCTCGAGCACGCGCGAGTCTGTCGTAATTATAATTGATGGTATGTTAATTACAATTTATGCAAAAACCTGTTCGCCGGCGGAAGATGTATTGCACCGTTGTTCCACTAACCGCGACTCGAATCGCAGATTATTCGATTCTAATCATTCGCACTTTCGGCGCCGTAATCATCCCCCTTTTGCGCGCTGCAATCGCTGGCAAACGTATTTGCATAATGTGCACGATAGCGAACGTTCAGTTGTTCGATATTTTCGGCCTGACTGTGGACCGTCAAATCTCAGAAACACTTGCAGCTGCAATCATTAGAAATATCACTCTACGGATAAGGGTTTCGATGAATCCAATGGAGGCACGAATTGCAGATTCGACGTATTCATTAATTGATAATCAGGAGATATTGCGAATTAATATCGTACACTGTAGAAATATTGATCAACAGCGTATTTTCTCCCGAGCTAAATGTAATATGGAAACGAAATTCGACACCATTCCGCAGATTACATAACAGAAAATATCATGATAAAAATGAAACCCTTAAAACAGTTTATTCGTATGAATAATGAAGTAACAGAACAAGAAATACTAATAATTTCCATAACCCCTCGAACGAAGCGTTACATCCACAGCAGTGTAACACGCGCGATCGTACCGTGCAATTGAGTAGAACGATTGCATTCATTAAATGGATCGCAATATCAATTTACGAAGCGTCTTATTTCGCCCTCGAAAATCCTGTGAACGTCATTAAAACTATGAAAAGGCACAAGACACAATCCGAAACCAATAACGGAACGTGATATTCGTAGAAATCTCATCCCAGTTAACCACACTTTGTGACGCAACTGAAAAATCGCAATGGCGTTCTTCCAGCGTGGAGAAGAGGAGAGCCCGTAAAAAAGGATCCGGCTGGGAGGGCGCAGGCGAAACGAGCAAGGCTCCAATTTCAATTATCCGGACGGGAAAACTGTAGCCGTTCGCGTTCCTTTTGTTTCTCTTCTAACGGGCCGGCATCGAATTACCGGAATATTTATTTATCGTGAAGAGTCGCGAGATCGGAAGGGGGCGAGATCAAAGCTCGCGGATTTTCCTTTTCGCCCGATGTTGTTCCTTCTCGCGGACAACGGAGGCCGGGGAGGGGAAATGTGTCCGAATTCGAGCGGAGTAAACAAGGGAAAACAGTGGTTCGAGGGGTTGTAACGTGTAACACATTTCCGCGGATACGCGGAGCTCCGTTTTCGCATGGCTGACTTTTCCTTGCGATTTAGGTAGAGATAGATGAAATTCCATCTCGTTCGACACACTTCAGTCGTTGTTATTTGTGTTATACCCTGTGTGTCACAAACTCATTCTAGTATTGTACAAATGTACTTCTCTCCTTTTATATTTAACGTTTATATTTGACAATTTATGTTGTAGCAGACCTTCGCAATTGTAATCGACAGGTGAGGCAAGTTTAAAGATTTACGATTCGCGAGACCTGCAGTCTGGAGCAGACGCACTCGCGGCGCGACGATTAAAATGAAAACGAGGAATGGCGCGCGAGAAACATCGGGGAAACGGCGAAAGGAACGAAAGGAAGAACGGCGGAGAGATTCGCGAGAACCGATATGAAATAGCAGGGTCGAGGAGCTCGTGGCGTGCGTGGTGTACGCAAGACTCGTTGCAGTCGATATTATCGTCGGTCGTAGGGTGAACGCGAAAGGTGGCAATCGATATATCGCGACGGGATGGAATTGGCATTCCGCGCGTTATTTTGCGACATCGCGGATCGTCCGTCTGAATTTTTCTAATCCGATCCAAGCGACCGGACGGCCTCATTAAATTCCGTCAAGCGACAATTATCAACGAGTTTTCAATTATCAAATTGTTGGCGAACAGTTTCTTGACAGTAACTTTGTCGATTGGACCGTGAAAGACAGGAAACTGTATTTCGAAAGTATTCGACGAGCATTCATGACGGATGTGAATTGATTTATGTCACCAAAGTGTGAATGTTCGTTTTGATTCTAGGCGAATTGTAAACAGGTTATAACTGTGTACAGAGGGGGTTCACAGTTTGCATTGCCACACTTCTTGTGCGAGATTTTTTCTTCTTCTTCCGCCAGAAGGATCTAGAGAATTCAGTTCTAATCCCATGGAATACATAATTTTGCATTACGGTCCAGTATCCATTTACTCGCGGTACGTAACCGTTCTCGCGGTTTTGAATATTCAGTTTAACGTGTCGCGAAGGTGTCCGCGTAATAATGTTCAGCAGGTAGTCAGCAATAATGAAATTGTAAAATATTCCTTACGCCATAGGGGAAAATCGAATCCAATTATATCGCGATCCACATTACCCTCAGAACTTCCGTACACTCGGGCCCGACCCCTCGGTTCCGCAGGAGAAAAAGAAATATTACATCCCAATCACGGGCATCAAAATTACTTTCCTTTGAAAATCAGATCCTTCTTACCGGTACCTGTTAAATCCAATATAAAAAAAAAAAGAAGTATCTCTCCGCGCCACCCTGTGCAAAATCAAATAAGCCACGAAACCACCCTCCGAACTTCCTTCTTGTCGCGGCCACTCAACTTAGGGGTTGACTTTAATTCACGTTTCTCTCCTTTTTCCCCCGTCTCTCCTTTTTACCTTTCCCCTTCCACCTTTTCATTTCCCACCGAATACTACTCCTCGCGGCCGAAGTTCCAGCTCGAATTATTTTCCTCGTTTCACGGTTACTTCGGCGCGGTTTAAATGAAAGCGAGAAGAGTCGCGCGAGAAAAACAAGCGACCCCTTTCTCCGCCCCCGAACCGGCTCTGGGTATCGCGAGTTGCGTAGCAACAGGCCAGGGTCAAACGGGAACAGCCACGAGAATATTCAGGCGAATCTCGAGTCGTAATAAAACTCGATTCGCCCCCCGTTATAAAGATACATTAACGGCGTTATTCCGTGCTATTGGCTATACGGCGTTCCCATTGCCGGTCCCCGTTACTCTTACCGACAAGCGCGTTCGTCGGCCGTAACTTTTGCCAGGCATTAACCGCTCGTTTGGTCATGCGTATACAGTCACTCGCAGCGAAAATCGTACATGTCGTATTGCGAGCGACGTTGGATCGGAGGATAAGGAATTTGATTGATAATAAACTGGTCCGCAGTCTGAGGCTCGAACGTTGCTCGTACGGAAGATGCGAAATTTAACATTATTCTTTATTAGCGAACAAGATTAACGCTATCATTCTCGACGAACGTGCGATTGAGACGCACGCGCGGAGATCTATGTTAACGCGTTCTCTTAAGAACGTGTAAGTCCATTGGCGTTCAAAACGAGATAAATACGATGTTTTACTAATGACTTATGAAAAAATGAGAATGTCACCGTCATCTATTGCTTACGTACCGAAAATAGTGTCTCAATTGATTCGTAGACCGAAAGTTTAAACTGTAAAGAGGTTTCTGAACTACGTAACCCATGCCCAGGGAAAGTTGAACTTACACTGATTGGCCTCTGAACACTCCGCGTAATAAGTACCTTGCGACATGCAAATTTATATCACGAAATAATTTTTGTCGCTCTAATATCTTCTTTCCGTAATCTGTGGTGCGCGATGCAATGCCACCTGTAGGCGAGGCAGTGACTTAATTACACGTGTGCCGGGCGAGCCCGTTAATCAGGCAACCCCGAAACATTTATTCCAACGATTCCAACTCGCACTCGCGCGGCCGTTCACGACATATTTGTCCGATTCTTACACGCCCCCGTCCAATTAATTACACGCAATGAAGCACGCGAAAGAGAAAACCCTCGCCCCTAGAAATCGCTTAAACCGTTTCTGCGGAACAACGAGCATAACGTTCGGTTACCACTGAATCGCTGGAAGCTGTGCTTTGTCGTCGGTTAGACGACGATGGAAAGATTTGGAGCGGGAAAGAGACTTTTAAGGGCGCCGTGAGTTTTAAGTTCCGAGGGTGGCCGCGCGTTACGGAAAGCCGTGCCACGGCCACGGCGTGTAATACGTCAAGATAAATGAAGAGGAATAACCCTGAATGTTTAAACCACCTTGCTTTCCATAAATAGGAAATATTTAAAACTGGGGGAGTTTGGTATCTCGCAATGTACCCTCCGCGCTGGCGACACGGATGAAGCAATGTCGTCGACCGTTTTCGAGTACGGCGATCGTCAACTGTTGGGTTTGCACAGATTAGACTGTTATTGGCGCATATTTAATTAAGTACGCTGCGGGACGATTTTCAGGAGGAACGGAAGATTTTTCTGTGAACATTTCTCAGAAGCTTTGCCTGACGCGAACGATAATTAACGAAATAAATATGTACCGAAGATTTCAGTGAATTCGTAAAAATTAGTCCGGAGTGTAGGATGATTCTGGTGACGTGCACAATTTTTCCAAGATATTCTACATTCCATGAGTAGGATGTTTAAACTCGTTCGAAATAAATGCGGGTATCTTAAAATCATATTAACTACACGTCTCAAAGGTAGTTTGTCCATTAGCGTTTTATGAAACGCGAGGAAAAAGGCTTGTAATTATCAAGTCTGCGAATTCATTTCCGGGCGAATTTATGAAACATGCATCCCAATTCCCGAGCGGTGAGATCTAAATTAAAATCGCACTCCATAAACCGAGTCAACCAAATCTGTCTGGCCGTGTACAGTCCGTTTCTACTTATCACTTTGCACCGCCTGCGCCTAATCCTCTTCGGTGCCCTCTATCCAA
This sequence comes from Nomada fucata, assembly GCA_948146005.1. Classification (NCBI taxonomy): domain Eukaryota; kingdom Metazoa; phylum Arthropoda; class Insecta; order Hymenoptera; family Apidae; genus Nomada; species Nomada fucata. The sequence continues at coordinate 4,674,140 of OX411275.1, read as the reverse complement.
GTCTTTCCCATCTCTTCCCTCGTTAGAATTGCGTCTTGGCTCTGTTATGGCCCACGACTCGAATTGGACATGGTGGTAAGGTTTGCGGGCCTCCTCCAACGGGGGTTGTCTTCTTGCCACGTCGTTTAGTCTTATTGCTTAGGTCGAGCCCACCTATTTCTTTCTTTCTTCTCTTTCCTTTCTTTCCTTTCCTTATCACGAACACCCGGATCTGGATGCCAGACACTCCGCTTGCGTACAGTGGAAGAGGCCTCTCGAGACAGGCTGTTCCTGAACTATTAGGAGCAGCCAGCGGATCCACGGAATTATTTTAAACCGACATTATCGCTTGTAGACGAGCCCGCTGTATGTGCGGGGTGGCAGAGCAATCGTGGAAAAGTATTAAATAAATTGCAATAAAAGAAAATTTTGAGTGGGAAGTTAAATTTCAAAGTTAAATTTACAGTATCGTCGGTTTCGCTGTCCTAATGCTTCCTAATGATCAACTTTCATTCTTTCATTGATACTGTTTTCTGTATTTCATCAATGAGAGATTATAATAGGATTGAAACAGCGTCTGGCACATTGAACATTAAATACAAAACCGAAACAATATTACTAACGTCCGTATGTACATTGCATCTCGGCAACCGAAAGGATTCGTTAATAATTTAAATGGCGAACGATCTATAAAAACAACGAGGCAACAATGTGCGACACAAAGGCTCTCACCGTGGCGGCTCGCGTTCGCGAATATTCGCCGAGGAGAGCGGCCGGCAATCCGAAAGGGAATTCGATTTATATTTAATACGGGCGACATGTCTGGCTGGAATTAAAGCAAACGAGGCGTGCCACTATTCGTGATGAGCTCCGCTCAGTTCGCCCTTGCAAGGATTTCGTTCGACGAGATCGAAAAAAAAAAATCCAAGGGAAAATTGCGCCACCCGAAAAAAACAAAAAAAAAATAGAGAGAGAGAAAAAAAAAGGAGAAACGTACATATAAAACCGATTCACGCGAATTTCCATCGAAACACACCGCCCCGCGAGGAGCGCGATTTCCGCGTTTGAAACGCGATACACGCCCGCTTGCCGAATAATTGCAACTAATAGCCGGAGGGATGGAATCGTTAATATTTTGAAATCCGAAACGGCCCCCGTTGCGGATTGTTCGGTGTTGCGCGTGTAAACGTCCGTTTATGCGAGGATCGTCGAATAAATTGCATCCCGGATTACGTACATTAGACTCCTGGATTTTAAACTCATTTCGTTTAATCGCGTCCCCGTCCCGCTTTCCCCGCTGCACCACGCTTTCTATCCCCGCTCGTTCCACGACTGCTGCCCGGTCAGTTGACGCGTGTTGCACGTCTTTTGTGTCTGTCCTCGCGATTTTGTGAACGAAACCCCGTTCGATTCGGTATGAATGAAATTGTTGCATGCATTAATTATTTACGGTGTTCGTTGTGAAAGCGAGTTAAACGGGAGCTTGTTTTCTGACATGAAATTCTGGCACAATAAGTTGTACGTTTTGGTGTAGCGTTTAGGTGGGGTTGAAGGCAAAACTATCCGAAGTAATTGAAAATCTGTATGAAATGTTGTTATTTAAAATATGCATACGCATTGTTTACGGAAAATATTTTATTGGATAGGAAACGATCATTGTAACAGTTACGTGAGTGACTGTGTTACATAATTCTAATGATTCTGTAGACAGACGTGCCGTCGCGTGAATCGATCCTACGCGCGCGATATTCCTGTTAAATAAAATTATGCAAAGATGAGCACTATGTTAAGAGGGGCGACTGTAACGAAGGTATGTAATTAGTGGCAGACACAAGCACTCTGCTAATTACTAAACGCTCGACGTCTGTCGACATTTTAATTGAGATTATAATTCCATCTACGCGCTACACCGTGAGTTAAACAATGAATTTTGCAGGTACAGTAATCGAAATGGCAACTCAATCCGTATATACTACACTATAAGCACGTAGTTCCTGTTAAAGCTGACATCGTCGAAGGAAACGTTTACTTATACAAATGCAGATTTTCATGCCGCAAAATTTTTGTGGAAAATGAGAAATGAAATATCGCGAATGTTTAAAAATGATGGTATTAGAGAATACAACAGCAACGATTTTTAACTAACTTGACATTGAAATTGATAATCACCCAAATAAGAAGACGCATCCATACGTCGAAGGAAAATTAAAATTGGCTACAAAGCAATATTTATTTGATCGACGCCAAACATACTAAACGGAACAACAATTATTTTACCTCGACGCACATTCATTAAAACTACACAACCGTACCTTAGTCACCGAAGAAAACAAACGGAGGAAAATCGCAATTCAAATTCGCACTCATCCATCAACCTCAAATAGATAAGAAGAAAGATCGCACAAAAGTGTCGAGTAAAAGGCGAATGAGATGGCCGTGCAACTTTCCATCCCCTTGAAACATAAAAAGCCAAAGCGGAACCATAAGGGTGTCACGTGCGAAGCCGTTTATACCTTGACAGTTCGTCCACGTCTTACCCTTACTTTAGCCGTCAAAATCGAGTTTGAAAAAGCTCGTTAACCCGAGCCGGCATCTTCTCCCTCATCCCCATTGAAAAAGGGGGATGAACTGCAAAGCCTGTGCCGCGTGGTCCAACAATCGATACAACAATGGAGTTATGCAGCTGTACGCGACTCAGGGGTGGCGAGCAAGACGCGAAAAGCATCCAACCTCCCTTCCACTTTTCCACCGTACCACCCTCCACCCCACGCCCCTTCTAACCATCCCTCTATCGACGAACGATGAGCCTTTGCATAATCCGTCTATATACGTATCCCCTGATATACACCGAGGGGTGCATAATTGCATCCAGATAAAACAGGTGAATGGTAAATCAAACTTGGGTTTGCCCCCTTCGATTCGTGATTACCGTGGCTAATTAAGCAACCACCCCATTTCGCTTCCGCTGGAGCCTACGCTCCGAGGAGAAATACTGCGGATTCTCACTCGATCGTGAAGGCTTTGTTAGAGTTAAGATGCTGTGCCGCGGGATTGCTTAGGATCGTGGCGTAAACGTTGAAAATTAATTTTTTCGTTTGGCGATGATTGGGGCGAGAGGGTTTTTGGGGTGAACATGTTTCGCGTGGCACATTGTATTGGTGATTAGCGCGATGGGTTCCGTTTATTTTTTAAGGAACATTCGAATGACATTATTGATGATTTTAGTTGCGTTTCTCGGTTTGCATAATTTTAAGGGGTTGATGGTTGGGATTTTCATCGCCTGTAAACGAAGAAAAAGAATATTGTGTCAATGTTATTTCTTATTATTTAATGGCACGTCAATAACAATGTATTTGGCAATGACGTGCAACTTAATAACGTAAGATCGTGCGCAGACTGGTTGTAAAATAACCGACTGCCTTCAGGCAGAACTTGCAGGAATGCAATTGCGTTGCGGCCGGTAGCATTTAGGCTAGTTGAACGCATATCACAACAGAATATACCGTTTCGATGTCGTTGGTGTGGGTGATAGCGTTCCCGCACTTGAGCGATATTGCGAGCACTGGTTGTAACGAGAATCAGTGTACCAAGTGTACGAAAGCTTGTAATCGCGTGCCATGAACGCGTGTAAGAGATTATGTTTAAATGCGTTTCGTAGTATTACGAAATCATTCATTTATTGAGAAATATGCCAAACTCCTTCTTGTACAATTATTGTAAAAGAATAATATAATAAATAAAATAAATAAATAAAATTTTACTAATTACTTATTCAATTTAGAAAAAGATTTTCTGCAAGCGCGGCCTATTTTCTTAAAAAATCATTACTTTACTGTAGACTTATAGTTTCCTCGCGATTTTATTCCTAACTACAATTATTTTATGATATTTACGATAGTTATTAAAATATTTAAATCAATATAATTCAGAACGTGAATCGTAATACACAGTTCGAAGCGGCACAACGTTATTATTATTACCAACCATTCTACTGTTAAAAAATTAAGTTCGATCGAGGCGAAAATTTGTGTTCCGACGAATTCTTTATTTCTGCATTCTTTTAATACGTCAATATCGAAACGAAAATTTGACAAAGCCTAACCATCGTCCCCGACAATAAGAACTGCTATTAAAAATCAATCGTATTCAACTTTCTTGCGTCCACAGGAAATATTGAAAGATATGTAACGAAAAATCTGACATTTGCAAATGCATACCTTTGTCGTTGTAATTCCGTGTACCATCCAATGTGATATCACACGGGTTAACCTCGTGGGATTTCCTACCGCTAAACGTTACAACATTGGACTCATCCCGTGTCACCGTGGGGCTAAATTCAGAGACCAAGCCGAAGGGAATACATTATAATAAGGGTATATACATTTGCGTTCCGGTGCGTCACACGTGATCCTGGATATGTAAATGTACGGTTCGAAACGCGTACGACCGGCCCCCGGGATGAATTTCGACAAAAATTGAAAAGCGGCCCGTGTAATTTATACCCCGAATCAACAGACGAAAAAGAAGCTCGATATTAATGTTTACCATGACTTATGTAATTACGGGCGTGCACGCCACGGCTACGTTCATGGATATTACCGGGACGGAATTTTTTCCCAGAATTGAACGAGATTCATTTCGGTGGATGAGTTGTAAATACGGGTGCAATTTCTCTGAACGAGGTGAAATGAATTAGCGAAGTGAACTTTATTGAAAGAAGGGCGCACTTCCTATAGATGGCGATATCTGATATTCAAGTATCCGTTCTATATTTTGCATGGCCCATAGGCCAAGATATTACAGTTCCATTATGGATGTCTACAAAGCAAAGTGAAATTTGGAACGAAGTTATTCATATTTATTGATCTCCGCGCGTTCTTTGTTCGATCCTTTTCAGTTCGTTGTCGCCACAACGACATATAAAAGTATTATTACCGTTTCCGTAATAAAAACACGAATCGGTACGATCCCCGCTGCTATTTAGCAAGAATTCCCCCGAAATGCCGGACAATGCAAAACTATCATTTTCAAAGCCGCATACAGGAAGCCATTATAAAACTGCGTACTCCCAAATCGGGGCCCGCTAAGCTCTGCAGAAACGATCCTATTTCCGCGTAACTTCGAACACCCGCGTTAATCTTCTGCAAAAAAAAAAAAAAAAAAGAAGGAAGAAAGAAAAAAAGCCAAAAACCAAATCGTATCGCCAGTTTCAACGGTATTATCCCGTTCTTGATTGCGTCAGTTGCGTTCGATGCAGCCATTGCGTGTAACGGCCAATTATTAACGAGCACGGTGGCAACCGGATTTTTCCCGTGGCCGCGTTGAACAGACGAGAAATCACGCGATACCGGAGACTTCCGCGTGAAAAACAATCGAGTCAATTATTTCTCGAGCCGCGCACATATCGAGGCTCACACGGCGGCGATATAACGTTCGAGAGTGGCCGTTCGAGGCTCGCGTTCGCTCTCTTGCCGGCAGAATGAAGCGGATGTAATTCCACGGGAAATTAACCGGCACCCACGGAAAGCTGAATCCAGATAGATAGCCGGCATTACAACGGGAATATTATGATCCATTTGACGTTACAAGATGTTATATTACGTCGACGGTAACCAATATTGCACGCTAAGCCAGACGAACAGCGCGCGCCCGATCTATCTATCTCTCGCTCCGTAACCGTGCGCTTCTACGTCTGTCCGCTGTTCCACGATGGTACCCCCGGACTGTTCGGGTTCACGGTAACTTCCACGGGGACCGATTCAGCATATCGTCTTCGAGATGGACGAAACGCGCGGTATGATTCATCGTGGCCTGCCGCGGACGCGGCTACTAATTCGAGTGTCACGGCGGTGAATTTGTGCAGCATCTGCGGGAGCGACCGACGAGAACGGTCGTTAACTCGTTGGAACTGCTTCGCCACCGTCGTTCGGGAACGATTTAAAGATGGCTGATACGCGCGAAGGGAAGTTTCGAGGAATCGCGGGGATAGTGGAACGACGTTTCCTTTCTGCTTCATTATTTTACGGCTCGACGTAAACGGCGTACTTTTCACTGTTGCGTATCAGCGCGGGTCAGAGAGGTGCAATTCGAACGAGACGTAGGGTTTTTCAATTTGTAATATAGAATCCAGGTAGATTTTCGTAATACGGCTCGGGGAGGTTAATTGCAATTTCGTTTCGAGGTACTTCGTTTTTTTTAATTATAATCGTCCCGCCTTCGGTAAGGAAATAATTTGCCTAGTTTTTGGTTGGCGGTTGAAACACCTATGGTTTCGAGTTGCCGAAAAACGAATTGTTCGCGTTTATTTATTGCAATTACACCGTTGGGAAATAACCGTAGACTTTTCTACGACAGAATTATCGTGATTTCGGTAAGTGGCGGTTTCCCTTTACCCCTGCGCGTTGAAATTCCTTCGCGAGGCTCGCGATGCCTATGACACTTTGATATTCCGACAGAGAAATGAAGTACGGGATGGAATATCAAAGGGACGCCGCCCGGAGGACCAAATGAGATATTACTATTTCATTATGCCACAGTAAAATTCGCAGTTCTCGCTGAATAAAATGGTTCGCCGTTAACGCTTCGTGTAAAGGTATTCCTTTGCAGTTTCAACACTACCGTCGCACAAAGAACATATTAGCAAGCCGTTCAAGCTCGGTTGGAAACTTTCGAAACTCGTTAAATTGTGTAAACACGTGAGCGGAGTTATTGCCGGACATTTTTGTAACGCGAATAGATCCATTTCGCGATAACCCATCCTAGCAGAATATGTATACTGTGGAGCTAGAGGAGCTCGCTGCCAGCGTATGTATATCCATCACTCAGATTTAATCTGAAATATTAGAACTATAATACTTTCCTGTACACCTATACAAGATATAGTAACTGATCGCAAGACTATCTAATTTTTATTAATAATTTCGTGACTGATTCCAATGTCATTTACAGGTTCTCAATTTTGTGATCGTAATCCCTTGGTCCTCGATAATTGAATTTGTATATTTTTCTATTTAAATTTATCCTCTAGCAATAAGATCTACTATACGAGCCGCACAATAACCAAATCGATCAACTCCACCCTTAGAATATTTTCAAATTACATTGTCAATTCGCTCGATTGACCCTTGACTTTCTATACTTGAAACAAAATTTCCTTCTTTTTGTTTCGCCTGGTTGACCGACTTGGCCAATACAGCACTCAAGTCTCTCTTACTTTAATCACACAAAGTTACAATCGCAGCATTGAACATTCTCGTGCAATGTATTCTTGCGAAGCAGCTCCTATCGACAAAACGAACGACGCCTCCATTCCAGTTCACGTAATACAATTTTTACAGTCCCGAACATCGTTGAATTTCTGGAATATTGTCGCAACGCGAGGCCATTCGACCTCGTCCGAGCGTAACGCGAATAAACAAGAGCAACATGCAGATCCACGTCGATTCTTTGTTTGCTCACGATTTACATTTGCCGCGGTGAAACGCACGCGGTGTCCAGAGAGGACGAATCAAAATTGAAATTAAAACGGGCTCGGCGCAAATTGTTTCTCATTCGTACGAATTACACGATTACAGGGCGGGGGTAGATGCGTGCCCGTGGCCCGTTTACACAAGCCGGCCACGTTCTTTGGAAAAACAGACCGACGGAATTGTGCCCGTGATTTATTACCGACGATCGATTAATGTGATTCGAAAACCCTTCGTGGATGGAACGCCCCACGAAAGCCATGAAAAATTGCCCACACTCGGGACGATCTATGAACGGTGAAACAGATTTCGAGGTGGCAACTGTTCGACGAGAATGACGGAATCCATAATCACAGTTTCAATTCGAAGTGGATTACAGAGCTTTCTCTGAGTTGCTTTTATTTTTGTCAAAGTTGGGATGATATGTTAATTTGTATCTAATTCATGCGTCATATTGTACATCGTGCAATATCGTACTCTGATAGTGCGAGGAGCTCGAATGCTATTTGCAAACAATTTAATGCTGAGATTTATCGCTTTCTCGTATGTTAGTCAAACGAATTGGAATGTTTTACCTCTGGCCCTTTCGAAGTAAATCAGGCGATCACTCCAAACCTGTCCCGAATTCGCCCAAAACCGCAATAAGAAGAAGAACTCGGTGTCTCGAAGAAGCATGGCGAGCTTGACTTTTTCAAAAGCCGGATATTCGTCGTTCAAATGGCTCGTCGTCAGGAAATGCATTGTCGGTTCGGTCGACGAGCACGTTTATCGTGTTCAATGAAAAAGAGCCATCCGCATGAACAAACGGTGAAGTTATCGAGGGATTCAGCGACAGAGAGAGATATATATATACATACTATATAACCTGTATATGTATACAAGTGAGACGGAGCAGGACGATGAAGCTTGGTCCTGTAAGAATCCCCTTAATTATAACCGATCCATCAGCATTTCCCGACGGGATTTAAGTAATTAAGTCCGGTTTAACGAAGAATAGACGCCGGCGACAGGAATAAGAGTGGAATAGCCGGGGCAGTTATCATCAGCGACGATGAGAACGAGTCGAGATGTGGCGGGAGTAGATGAAAGGAAGGAAGGAAGGAAGGAAGGAAGGAAGGAAGGAAGGACGCGAAAGAAGAAACGAGGAACTGAGCAAAAAGGAGAAGAGGGAGCCAATGCGGAGTGGTCCCGATATCAAAATAATTGCTCCATCCAGGACTGCTCCCCCCTCTCTCTCTCTCATTCTCTTTCTCTTTCTCTCTCATTCTCTCACTCTTGACTGCGAGACGGACGGGAGATTTATGCTTTGTTTGACCGTCGTTAGGTTGCGTTAATGAGAGGAAATTATTTGGTGGCTCGGCAAGCACCGGGCCACAAGGTCTAGTTGCAATTACGCTGGAATCTCTCCCTCTCTCTCCTCTTTCTCTCTCTCTCCCTCTATGCTACGGGCCGCCACCAACGTCTATTGTATCTCCTCTGGAGATGCTCCTTGCTTCGTTAAATCATCTTGCGATTCGACGGATGTTAACAACGTCAGAGGAAGAGAGGATGGTCGTCGTGAAGCCTGGAAAGGTACCTCTCTAGGGGGACTTCTTGTATTTCAAACTACGCTTCTTATTGGCGCACGTTAGAATCGCGAATCGCAGTATTTTATTATTCCATTAATGGCCAGATTTCGGTAAAAATCCCAGCTACTTATCGCTAATTCCCGAGGAGAAGTTCATCGATAAACGTAGCAGGTCTCTTGCAGAGCGGTGGAACTCCGATATGGTTCCTTTCACGTTATATTCTCATTTGATTGCTGGTGAGCTTCAATTAAATTATAGGAAGTCGGATGTCGGGTGATACTGTATCCCTTTGTATGCTGTAGGTAGTTTTCACGATCGCGGTATTATTGCGAGTAATTTAAACTTCGTAATAAGTAAACGAGATAGCTGTACAACAGCTGCCACTGCTATTCTGCGAGAAATAACAAGCCACACTCGGTATTTAACTTTAGACCAGAAGCTGGATGTTCCTGTGAAAATGATAATTCGTTTCAACTGCTAGGCCGTTACGGCAACCTTGACTTCACTCGTGTAAATAGAATGTTGGTAAACTTGCTGAACAAATAAATTAATGCATTCGCCAATTAAAAGCAGTGATATTCAACGGTTAATAATCCTTGTACACTGATATTTAATGCAATCACGTTTGAGAATGTCTTCAACTATTAAACGTCCATTCAGCAGAACAAATAGCATTTCACGTAACCTATTATTACTCTTATTATTGATTACTTATTACTACTCTACTATTATTACCACTCTACTATTATTACTCACGACAGCAACTTTCTGAATTCTCTTCCAATTAAAGTATCAATTTATATACGAAGAAGACAATTCCCGATTTCTATCCAATAATCCTCTTTTCAGTAACGAGAATAATTCTCAAATGAGAATGAACAATTCTAATTAAAAATTAAATTTCCCCACAAAATTGTTACAAAAAGAAATATTTAATTTCCACGGGAAGAAAAAACGTTTCACATTTCAATGAAAAAGATTACGTAATCATTGGAGCATCCTTTCCTCTTCGCACCTGTTTAACGCCGGCCACAGTGGCGCCCTAAGGTTTCGTCACGTGGAGAGAACACCGGTTTCCGGTCCAGTGGTGGATCACGTGGCCTGCACGCGACTTTCACGGTCGTTTCACAGCGATCGCAAATCATGAGGATCAACCTGGAATGCGAAAAGGCTTGTTGATGGGAGATATCGGAGTCTGGGTGGGTTTCCATGGGTACACAGGGAATGATGGGTTACCTGGGTAACCCTGCCACTATGGGGCTTTCCCTACCACCCTCAAAGCTATATAAGAGCAAGTATGTGTAGCTGGTATATGGGTATTAACGAGTTGCAGATATACAGAGTGTTTCATTATCATTCGTGTCTACTTTAATCGTCATCATCTAACGAACAACGTTACGTAAATTATTTAATGCAAAATTCTCGCTTTTCGTTGTCAATATCCACGCTGTTTAACTGTCACCGATTATCTCCTTTTCTTCTAACTTCTTATTGGATTAGATTTAACGTATAATTATAGTTTTTATGTTTGTTCGTTTAATTGAACGACACTAAATAAGACACGAAGCTACACGAAACATTAATGGAGGTCAACAGCTTTACATCCAGCTCGGGTAATTCAGATGTTAATATAGGTAGAACAATTCCCATGAGAAATAAATTAACCACAAATCAGGGCAATGGAATTGTTCACCTGATACTTTCTATTCCTGCATTAGTCGGTAAAAATGGGTTCGCAATAATGAAACGACCTGTATCATCGTTGACAGACTATATACCTATACACATATGTACATAGATAGGCAGATAGGGTATATGTATATGTAAAGTGTATACGTACAGGGTGGGTTCCTTCAACCGTAGCCACTTGGATGACTCTGTAAATATTAACTTCGGTAAGAATTGGGTGTTTCGAAGGGGACAGCGTAATGTGTCGCACGATATTCTTTGTATCTCTTGTAACTTCCAGGGTTCGAAGGTCGTAGATGTGCTCCGCGAATATGTCCGAGGATATTGTGTGCATTGCGGGGGTGGTGGCCCGGGACGGCGGAGACAGTTGGATCACTCTGTAAATATTAACATCCCTTAAGACGGATAGTTGGGTAACGCAGCGTCGAAATTATTTGTTCTTTTTGTGGTTTCTAAGGTTTCGATGTTATCTTTGTCTGTCTGCATGAACATTCATACAAAATAACATTGATTCTTCAATTGAAAGGTACGTACGTTTTCCGTACGATTACCAACCGTGGAACATAACAATTTCCATCTCGCGATTCTGTTCCGTTGCGCAGAGATCGAATTTCTTTTACATCTCCCTTGCACCGTCTGTCGAATCAGTTTCTCAGAATTGCTATTCAACGCGGAGAACAGATCAAGTTTCATTTATCCGAACATTATTTTCCCAGCGTCCCGCTGTGATCTACCCTCATTTCGTACGTCGCCACAGCTTGGACTGTAATGTATAAATTTTCAAGCGATCTGACCCAAATTTTGCGTGCATTGTTGCAGCTTTATTCGAGTTCTACAGAGAGAGTGACTTCGCGATATCCATTTCGACTTTGAAATTAATAGAATTTCCGCGTTCCGTCGTTCGTTCGACGATATTATACATACGTATATGCATAGCATTATGGTGCTTATTTAATATAAAAAAAAGCATTTTTGTATTCTTTTTCGGGACACCCTATTATTAGCGCGTAGTATGGTATCTCGTATCTCACAGCATACGGGGTGCAAAATATTTAGGTGCCTGAGAAATAATTTTCGAGCCGATCTTTCAGCACCAGACCGAACGACAATGAAAGAGTTATTAAAACATTGTAAATCAAAGAACGATCCGAGGACTTTAATATTACAGTGAAAACTTCAAGTCGCCAATTTTTTACGCCAATCAAGTGGCTCGAATTGCTTCAAACGCCCTGTATATTTGAACTTTCGAACAAGTGTCCACGCGGCTACACAGACATAATTTGCTACCTATCGCGCAAGGATGCTCCCTCTTCTGCCGGATTCGACCCTTGCCGCCTTACGATCCTCCCTTTTTAACGTTCCCGTGACTGGATCCCATTCCTCGCACTCCCTGCTTGCTTCATTGCCCGTCCAATCACATACCATTCAAAGTGACGAGACTTCGGGCCCTGCTACGATCAATTACGATCGTCCCGAGTGGAGCAGGATTTTTGTAATGGCCACGGGAGACTCGTGACGTCTGCGGAACGTAGCCTTTCCTCTTTTCGTTGGGCACTTCACGAGTAACCCTTTCGCGATGGCTGGCGATGTTTTCGCGAAATAGATACATGTTTATTTTTCGGGCTTTTTTTTGAGTGGGCCAAAAGAAATTACGTGGTTTTACTAATGTTTTTACGCGAAAAGTATTGAGTATAAGTGTTCGTCTGTTACATTATTCGGCCTCTAGCTATTTTAATGAAGTATTTCTATCAGTAAACAAAGGGTGTTGATAAACGCCACGGTGGCGATTCCAATTGCTCTGCGTATCGCGTATACCTTCGCGCCCCATTTATTCTCGCACCGTGTACATCGTATATGTCATTTCACCTTAAAAATGTCAACGAATCCCAAACCAGTTGCTCCGTTTTATTTTCACCGCGGAACACCGAATTCGTTCAATCCGCCCGGTATCTCGAAGCGGCTCCCCAACGGCAGAGGAGACCCGGGGCTCGCGACTGCAAACAATAAACGAATTCACCGCTCCGAAGGCAATTCGGAGAGTACATTTCGCGACGTAGACGGTCGGAGTTTCGCGCAGGATGAATCGCGTTGCTCGTCAGCTTTAAACGAAAGGACACGGAGCGTGTATACATTAGATCGACAAACGAGATTACTATCACTGGCTGGAAGTGGAGCCGGCTGGAAGCGATATATCGCTGTACCTGGGCGCGATACTTCGCGATACACTTTCGTCCCTCCACCCTCAACCCTCTAACTATCTCTCACTCTCTCTCTCTCTCTCTCTCTCTCTCTCTCTCTCTCTCTCTCTCTCTCTCTCTCTCTCTCTCTCTCTCTCTCTCTCTCTCTCTCTCTCTCTCTCTCTCTCACTCTCTATCTTCACGCACATTCGCTTCGTAATTCGCTTCATTGCCCTCCCAATCACGTACCATTCAAAGTGACAGCTGGATCCTCGGGCGGACGAGCGCTGAATGCGACGACGTCAATTACAATCGTTGAGATCCGAAAAATTTCAACCCCCGGCAATATTCGCGCAATTCGAATCGTGCCCCCAACCCCGTCGGGCGCCTTCGAAAAAAAGACGTCAGCAGATCTCGCGAGCTGCTTGGCGTAACGTATACGTGTGATATTCGACGGGAGGGATGAGAAAAATGGGACGAAAGGAAGTAAGGTGAAGAGTGCGGAGGCGACAGGACGCGGCGGGTCGAGTTCGAACGAGATTTACAACGCCACGCGAACGCGTGCAGGCTGGCGCGGCGTGCCACCCCTTCTTGCACCCCCGAACGAGACCTGTCCAGATTGAATTTTCTCCTGATCACTCGTGAAAAGGATAGCAATTAAATTATTTCTGTCCCGAAACGTCACGCCCGACCGATCGGGAACGCGACGCTTCGTTTATTGGAAACATAATGCCACCGAGGGCGATCTTACGGTAAATCGCAATAAGGTATCGGCGATGGTAACGGGGATAACGGACGCCGTTAGCAGTTCCCGTGCACTTCGGTAAATTGAGAAACTGATGGCGGATTGACGTCAGCGATGTGGTATTATTTCTCGCGGTGTTGTCATCTCGACTGTTGCCTAAAGTTATCGTTCATTTATCTCAATAATTCCGTGGCGGTGATAAGCTAATAACGAGATCGAATCCAATGGAATCGTGATTTATGTGGAACGCAACAAGGAGCAGATAAAAACAGACCTTGTTCAAACTACAATAGAAAGTGTACAGTGCTCCCTCGAACAACGCGGTTTCGATTATACTCGGATGTTTCTTTAACATTTATTTTCAACTAACGTGTTCAACATAAATCAGCATATTCTTTGCAATAGTCTTCATCACGGCGAACAAGGGAGGTAAGGATATCTCCGAAATTGGCCACGCAGACAAGAAGCAGTAACACCGAATTCAAACACGTAACGAACCGTTTTGGAACTCCTATAAAAAACATCAAACCACCAGTGCATCTCCGCGAACTGCGTTTGCTCACGCGTTGCATGCACGTTGCACTGTGTACATGCACGTGCATTAGACAAATAAAAACGTGTGCACGTATTTCACCATTCGTTAAGGGTTGGGGGTGGTCTCGAGAACCTCCGCGTTGTTCGAGGAATCGCATCTTTAATACAAGCTACCATGCACCATTCAACCTCTATCTACTCCGCGAAACAAATCCTTACCTTTCCAAAGTCAGCAATGCCGTCTGTGCACCTCGGCCACGTCCATCGCATCATCATCTTCGTTCGTTTGAAACGGTACCGCGAACGGAATTATCAATATCGCCATTAACGACCACGTAAATCCCACGTGCCCCACTATCGCTCGTATCCGTCCACCACCCGCGCAATATCGATAACCGATCAACCGAGCGACACGTGAATCGCGAGACAAAAGATCGCGCGAGACACGGCGACAGACGGAGGGGTGGGGAGAAAGGTGACAAAGGCGGTCGATTTGACGCGAATCAAGAGTCAATTCACGAACCGATTCTCTGCTACAGTAACGCGGCCGATGCTTCGTCCATTTCGTCCGAAAGTATTTATTATTGAATTATTGGAAGTCTTTAATGCACCGTTCGCACCCCGACCCCTTCGCCACCTCCTCGCTCTTCAATGGTCTTTCGCCGCGCAACGATGCGACCAGCAACCCGCTCGAACAGTCGGACAACACTCCGCTGGTCCGTCACGCACGGACGCGACGGGCGCGGCCAGGTTTGCCAATAATCAAATCCGTAACCGTGAAACCCGGCTGAATGGCTGATTCCACGCGGAAAGTCAGATTTCCAGGCGTCAGGGCCGGCATCGGCGCTACCGGTGCAGGCGTGATACCGTTCTTCTCCTCTCCGGGCAACTCGATTCGTTCCATTTTATCGGCGGAGTGCATTTGCGATGGGCAGGTTCCGCCGAACATACGTGTCACCCGCGTGTGCACGCGTCCGCACGTACACGCCGTATACTTACGTACACGTGTACGTACGGGCGCAGACCTTCCATCAAGCCGGTCTGGCTCTCGCGGCCGTGCAAATCACTTTTCACGCGCAATGGCACCGAAAAGCGACGCGTCGCGCCGTGAACCAAGGCCTCTATCCGCGTGCATCGATCTATATAAATTTCGTAGTTCGCAGAGGCGAATCGTGGTTCGCGGGTTCCTTTCACGGATTTCATTGTGCCGCTGATTATGATTGAAAGTGACGGGTGAGAACGGGTTACGGGATAGACGGGCCGGTGGATTGCGAACGGGATTTTGGAAACGTTTGTTTCGTGTCGCCTGCCCGTTGGGCGAACGCGATTATTAGTCGAGATATGCGAGTGGGGGATGATTGTGTTGCGCGTTTGAAATATTAACGGAACTATTTGTAAGACAAAGGGGTATTTAAGGAATGTATAAAATTCGTCAACTGCAACAAATATTTCTATTACTAAGCCAATACAATGGAATGCTTATAATCAGTCCGCCCTAGACGATCGTTTCCCAAAGAGTGTCCCGTCGTTGCATTCTTGCCCACCAAGAAGGCGCGCCTCCAGTCCCCGGCGCAGTGCCATCAAGGGTCCGTTTTACGACCCCCGAATGTTTACGGGCCCGGCTCGCCTAACGGCCTCGTGGTGACATTTGCCAGACGGATATGCAAGGCGCTTCCAAGCCTCGGGTTTTCTTACATATTTGGACTTAGTTTTCGATTATCGTTTGGATAGACTTCGAGAGGAACGATGTTTTTGAAGAGGATCTCGCGGATCTGTTGCGTCGCGTGGCGCTTGAAAGATCGTAATAATGTTTTTCAGTTTTATCGCATACCCGGCGACGCGAATGTCTGCATACCTGTTCGTCGTTCACCCTTTACGCATCAAACGCCATAAAAACGTTCCACGTTACGGGAACGTCGCCCTATCCGATTCGATTATGCAATAAATCGTCACAATTACACGTGTTAAACCGATCCCGTGAAATTCCCTCTAATTCAATACGCAGAATATTCACGTATGTTCGTGCTGTAATCCAAATCTCCGTGACAAATCTCGTAACCCCGAAAAGACAACGCGCACACGTTCTTCAACGCTCCGTCCCTCGAATAATCCCGGTGCGTGGCCGAATTCATGCAAAATTTCGAACAGTGAGCTGAAATCGCGTTTCGAATCTCTTCTGTTTCGTTCTTAAGTGTACAATGCCGTTGCCTTCGTCGCGCCACTCCGAATCGAACAGATCTGGCCCCCAATAGAAACGTCACGCGGCATGGCTGCATCGACTTAATCCGATCGGGGCATGGTGCACCTTCGATTCCCCGATCCCTGTACCTTGACGAAGATCACAATATAGCGACGTTTGTATTTTCTCGGGGCAGCAGATGTTGCCGGGGCCACGAGAGGTCCTTTTGTTACCACGTTGCCCGTGGCTAGAAGCGCCACGGTTTCGTCCTTCTTCGGTCGAATCGACGCGAAATCTCCGTCCAGGCGTTATTGAACGCACGGCAGGGGAAAAAAGATTATCCCTCTGACAAATATATCCGAATGGTCGATGAATAAAAAGTGCGGCACACATGGATCGATATTGTGCGTGGCCCCAGAACCAGTATCGCAGTGTCTTCGGTTCGGTTTGGCGAAAAGTGCTGCTGCATCTCGGAGGATTCTCCTTCTATGTACGTTCTTATTGTTGGGTTCGAGTAAATTTTGTTGCGACGAAGGTTTTGTCGCGTTGCATTGGAGCCAGAGATATTGTACGGCTGTTTTTTTGTCAAGCGGACTAAAATGATGGGATTCGTCGACGTGCACAATGCAAGGAGGCACAAGTTGTATAGAATATCCCTCTTGAAAGGGATGTAACGGAAGAAAAAGAATGGTTACTCATTTCTGTAACTCCCCTAGGAAGGATTTACACTTCTTCGGGTTATAATTCTTCTGGTACTGTTAACGTCAGTTAATATAATTTTTATTTCGTTCTCTTCGGCTTCGCCAATACCGCAGAGTGATTACAGAATTAACTTAACGGGATTATTTGCAGACGTTTCCAGTGATGCGTAAATAATATTTATAATTTTTATGTGGACGAAGCTATCCGAACTTTTTGCAATATTTGAAGTAGAAGAAAGTTCCGTAACGTCGAACGAAGTAACCTAAGACAGCGGGGATTTTTAAAGCCATATAAGTTTACAAGCGCCTCTATCTACCCAAGCTCAGTTTTAATCAAATGAAAAACTACCCGATGTCGACGCTATCCTGATATCGTTGGATGGTTCGTGAAAATGGCCGCATTATCTAGGAAAAAAAACTGCTCAATCTAGGGATAGACGAACCAAGTAACCGTCAGGCGAAACGACGAATATTTTTTTGTATCTATATTATATTTGGCGAGGGGCAACCTCGTAGCCATTTACGCGGATTTGGATCAACGACACGTTTGGCTGTGAAAGAAAGTATGAAATATATTGATTGCTGGATGTCGCGTCGCGTCGTTGATCGGAACTGTTGAAAAAAAACCTGGCAGCTGGTTCGTCGAATCCTTTTATATCTGAGAATAAAGTAGGCGTCCAGGTAATACTGTCAGAGATGAGTAAAAAGATTATACCAAATGTACTTGACTGGGAAATATAATAGAATGAGAATATTTCGTATCAAGCAATATTTCCGTATGCCCACAGAAAATTATTTTACAGCCGCAAAATAAATTTCTATAATTTGCATGCTTCCGCAAGCATGTAAATTTTAATGCAACCAATTTTATAAGACAGCTTTAATCGATCGCAGACATCTTCTATTATTCAAGTACAATCATAATAAACTCTATTTTCGTGCAACAATTGGGCACACTCGAGAGACAATAAATAATTAACCCTCTACATTAAGAGAGGGTGACAAGTATGGATGAAAGCAACATCGAACACAGAAATAACCTCAGGACAAACAATACAATATGTATATATGCACTCGGTGCTCTGTAACAGCAAGGAAACAGCGAGAAAATAAACGCAAAGCTGAAAGGACCTCGCTGAAAACAATATCGAGAACGGTGCTGTTTATCGGCACGTAACGAGACGTCGCGCAAGCAGCATCAAAGTTTCGAGGGTGTATTTTCCTTCAACTCCGTTCCCAGCCACCCTTGGCAGCCCCTTTTTTTTCGCCCTGGTTCGCATTTAAATTGAGTAATATCCCGACGACAGGAGTCTCCTTCGCCGGCGTCGAAGTTAAAGACTTTGTATTTAGTGGCGCACATTTATTCCTACCTGGCCCCGCGCCCCTGCTTCTCCTTTTCCGGATGCTCTATTGAGACTTTGTGGAATTTCAAAACACAGGTAGTATCGTTGGTGAAACGTACGGTAACATCGCGACGTCTAAACAGATCATGTACATTGTTGCATTATTTAGTCATGTTTATAATACTATGAAACAGTAACGAATGAACATTTATATTTTTATGCATTTTTTTAAATAACAAACTTGATTTAACAGTTATAAATCGAAATAAAAACATTCTTTGAAGAAATTATACAAGATCTAAAAGTTCTAAACAAATAAGGTTAAGGTACTACTGTAAAATGAGGATCGGATTGGTATAAGCCGTACAATATTTACTTAAAAAATGTATTGCCTTCTTTGATATTTAGCTAAACAGTTGGCCTCGGAATAATTTTTATAAAGTCACAACGAGACATCCGAGAACCAGTACAAAATCAGCCCGTTCAAAGCGCGTGTCAGCAACTCGATATATCACGTCTACATCAGAAACAACTCTTGCGCAACCCCGCAGCGGTACACAATATTCCCTACTATTCGCCATCACCAACTATGCATCATCAAAAACATTTTCCCAACCTAACCAAGGTGAATTCCGAACGTGGCACACCTTCACCCCGTTCAGCATCCCCCTCCCTCTGTCTCCCTCTGTTTCATCGTCGTCCTGCGTCAAACCGCTAACATGCTACACAAGCCCCTAACCGTTTATTCAATATATGTCGAGGGGCCAGGCTGTTCCAGGCCTACGTGCACTCTGAATCCTTGCACTGGGCTCGTTAGACCGACGTACAAGCACCCTACACTCGAATTCGAAAAGGAAAAAAAAAAAAAAGAAAGGTAGGCGCGCAGCCAGCTGATTCGCAACCCTCCCCGACAACCGTGAAAACTGCGTTTCGCTCTGCTGGAAGCGGCGTCGCCCCTGACCCGTAGCCATCGCACACGTGTGTGACGTAATAGGGAGGCCGGTTTTAAATGTCGTGCCCCAGCGTGATTGTTTTCAGGGAACACGCGAGTACCAGACACCTGGTAGGTTTATTAGACAGATCAAAGCAGTGCAATGCTATAGGGAAGAAGTGCTGCGGGTATGTGCGCGTGTGCTGGTGGATGGGTTGTGAGGAGACGCGTGGGTACGTAGATAGATTCGATGGGGATATTTGACACTTTGTTTTAGAAATTTCGTGGTCTGCAAGTTAATATGATTGTCGTTTGAGCATCAGGCAGTTCTACATATTGCAATTAGATATTGACGAAATATTTGTTTACTTTAATGCGTACATTGACGATGCTAGTTTTTCTTATAAATGTACACCGAGTTTCATATCATATTTGGACAGTTTTTAGTTCGCCGAATATTAATTTCTTGAAGCTTTAAGAAATAGGGGCGATACGAATATACTGTGTATGAAAAGAATATCATATTTGTAACAAGGGGGCAAGTATGATACATCAGTCCTGGATCCAACTGTATAAAGGATATTATTTGCAGAGATTATTGGACAGGCTCAGAATAAGGGTGGTTAGAACTGTACCGCGCCTATAAACGGCATTACTACATAATCTGGTAATCTGAAACAGATGGTTTACTTGCAGAACCAATCGAGCAAACAAACAATAAAACAGACTTATCTTTGCGGTCTTCCCTTTATTAACATAACAGAGCTCTCCTGCGTGCAGTTAAAATCGTTGCCAATTACAATCGCAACAGTAATTCCATCCTACATAGTAACAGATAACCGTCTAAATTCATAAACGAATAATTCGTTAAGCCTCGAGGAGCGCACCAAAAAGGTCGGCGTAACTCCAACGAACGCAAACACTTCAATTTCCCTCGACTTCGACATCGCCCGTCGAAACAAAATCTCAATCGCCATTACCGCGCCGATATCAACGAACACGCGCACCCCAACCCCTCTGTGTCCTCTAAACCTCGGTTCCAAAACCACCCCCGCCCCACCCCCCCAAACAACCTATACACATAATCTGTTTCCATCCGTCGAATCGAATCGTTCATCCGCCGGCAGCATTCTTTTTTTCCACGAAATTGCGAAAACATCCGGTGGACGCGATTCTCCTAAGCCCCTTATCGCACCCGGGACGACGCGATCCGCCATCGCGCCGTCACGAACCATCGCGAACGATCCGAGCGGCGGCCCTCGATCGAACCACCCTCGGGAACGCTCGCGGGAGCCCTCCTAGACGGATCGCGGGAGGAAATCCCCCATCGTCGACTTTCGATATTATTATTTCGCCGTTGCAACGGTCCGGGGGAGGGGTTGGTGGGAAGCGTGCACGCGAGGACGTACCCGCCCGCGCCGGCTGCAATCTCGTTGTTGCACGCGAGGTGTGACTGGACGAGATACGCTGCATCGACGATTGTTCGCGATTCTGGCCCGGGGAATTAATTCACGCGAGGCGTCGCGGAACAATAAACGCGCCGCGGCTGTATCCCCGGCCACGGTGCCACTCTGGTCGTCGCCGATTCAATGCGATTTTCGAAATCGCGCGCCATAAGGTGTGAACCGGCCTCGACGGTGCGAGGCGACGCGACGCCGTGCGACGTCTCCTATGGCGATTGGCGTACGTACGTGTGCGCAACGTATTTGTTTGCCGGTACACTCGCTGCCATATGTCAGCTATGCGGCTGCATTATGCGCGTGCACCGTGCAATACGCGGCCAATGGATCCATTGTTTTCGTTGCGCTTCGGCAGAATGATCGTGCACCGTCTACACGGACTCGGTACTTCGGAGTTCTGCCGGGTCTGCGGCAAGGTTCCGTCCCTTTCTTTCCCGTGGGATCTGTGCAACGCTGCGATAATAAGTGCGACGCGTGGTCGACGCGCGTACGGAGAGATCTGGACGAGGCTTGCGAGAGGAAAGTGTGTATTCGAACGGTGGTTTAGCGTGGTATCGATTGGCGTATCGATCGGGATCTTTGCGGGAACAGAAGTGTGAATTTTCTTTGGTTAAATTTGACGATATTTCGTAGTCTTCTTCTGTTTGACGGGGCGTGGAATTAGAAATTTTGGGTATCTTCAAGAGCGATCCAATCTACTACTACGTTCAATCCTATGTTCGGGTATCGTAAGAGTTGAAAATAATTTTTGATCGAATTTCTTGTGAAGCTAGCCTCCTGCCCCGTCGAATTGCACCGTCCGATCGAGTTTAACAATAAACGTTCTTTCTTCGACGGATCATCTTTAAAATCTCGCCGGCAATTGGACACGAATTTGTAAACGTTCCGCGGTGCACGCTTTAAGAGGAACATTTACTCGCCGAGCAGCTGTACCGGAAGTAGAAAAATTAATACGAGCAACGAAATCAAAGTTGTCTGACCGTTTCCCATTTCTCTGGAACGTTTAATACTGAACGCACGATTTTTGTTTCGACCCTCGCCGTGAATACCGTCCAATGGAGTCTCGTTTCGTGCGAATCACGAATCTCAATACAATCTGTCTGCATTAAATATTAAACGATAATGAACCTCTTATTACACGACGCCGGGCACGAAGAGATAAAACTCTGGAAAATTCCAGAGTATCGACGCCATACTCGGCTAGAGTTAATAACGTTCGCCAGCATTCATATCGCCATTTACCGCAAGCCGGTGCAAAAATATTTCCGCGTAAAAATGTTATAAAAGCGGCGTAGAAATAACCTCTCCTTCATTACTGGCGCAAGGGGGAAACAGGGGGGATTCGAGTGAAAATTGACTGTAAAAGGCGTGGTATATATAACATAACCACTTTTGCTCGATCTCGTTGAAACTTTCAGAACGACACAGACATTCGGACAATTCTGATGATTGAATTTTTGGCTTTCGTTACTCTTCGTCCATTATTCTTGTTTTAACTAGATTTTACATCGATTTAAAAAATTCTTTCGAATATCTATGTGATTGTTTATATTTCTTTGTCCCAGTGTGTTGTAGTCAGATTACTCGAAAGATGGTGCAACGTGAGAAGCATTAGATTATTCTTCTGTTAAATCTCTTTTATAATCCAGGAAACATAGAACTACATACCTCGATTTTTTTCCGAGAAATAATGTCTCACTGTATTATTACACTTTGTGTATTGCACAGCGCACCTTTTCCCTCCTTTCATTTGTTTAAATGATAGCCGGAATTGGTTCTTGATAACACGTTTTCATAGAATGAAACGAATCGCATTAATACATGACGAACGATGCACAAAAATCTATAAGTGGATGCCTTGACCAAAATTAAATTCAAAATACAACTTAGCAGTATCTCCCTAGTGTAAAATGTATGGCTACACCAGCATATGTATGTACACAAAATTGCACCTTTCCCAGATTTCAGAATCACATTTCGATCGCCATGAAACATCCAAATTCACAAACCACCCACTATCATCCCCGGGAAACATGATTTCCAAGCCGACGTGAACCATAACACGCCATCAGCTTTTCCAATTCTTCCAACTAAACAAAATAATCCCATGCGCGTACCACCGACCACGTAATATCGCCGGGAAGTCGCGTGAATCTCGCGGTAACGCACTTACACTATCGCAATCACCCGGCAAACATCGAAAAATCGTGTTTCCGCGTCGCGGCAAGGTGAACGGCGCTGATCGTTGAGAAGGGCGCGTAACTCCATCACGAAAAATAACTTAATTTCCAAACAATGTCGTTTCCGCGCCGTGGGACAAGATAGAGAGGTGGCGTTGGGGGCGGGGGGGGGGGGGGGGCGGCGGCACCGGTCACTCCGGTAGCAAAAATTTGACGAAGCTTTTAGCCGGTGATTCGATTAGCCGACGCTTTGGAGTGCATTATACACGCCGTTATGTGTGGTCCTGACATTTTCAGCAACTACCGACAGATTTTAAGAGCGTCCACGTCGAACAGGGACGGGGGTCGACGGGGTAGGAGCGGTCGAATAGCAAAAGCGGACGGGGAAGATTGCGAGAGGCCGGTCTGGCTCGCTTTTACTTTTTAAACTCTTATTTACCAACCATGCAAACTCGCTGAATAGCGACCTCTTGGAACGTGTCATCTATGACAGCGAAGAAAAAGAACGAGTTCGGGACTAACGAGTCCAGCAGGCCACTCTTGCACAGAGAGGAGGAGAGAGGGGGAGAGAGTGTGAGAGGCGAAGAAAAAGACCGAGCTTTTCGAAACCCTTCTGAGCACACCTTTGAAGAATGGTCGGCAGAAACCAACGCTCATCTAATTCGTGTGTTATTACGTGATGCTAAACGCGTGCGAGATTTTTTGGTAATATACATAGAAAACAAAGGGCGGAAAACACGGTCAGGGAAAAATCGTAGAGGAATCTTTTTGTTGATGGAAAGTTTGTTTCGGTCGTGCTGGTTCGACGAACTGGGTGGGAGCTTGTGATATTTCCTTTGAGGTTTTAATTTTATGGGAATTCGCGAACGTGCGTAAATGTATTACGGTAAATTGGGGGCCGAAAGTTTCCTGAGGATGAAAATCTAGAAGCGTTTGATGTGTAAAACGATACAGTGTAAGGTAATAAAGTAATAATACAGATGAGGCAGGGGAGAAACATTTGCTCATCGCTAAAATGGCGATTAATTAAAAGAACGTTACCGTATGAATCATTAATTTCGATTCTCCTTTATTAGCCAGGCTATATATTTATACAAAACAAATATACATACGATGCAACAGAACTAAATAAAAAAATAATGTAAAATAAAGGAAATACACATATATAACAGAAATAAATGCAAAAGGTAACAAAGTAAATCTAATAGAAAATATAAATTCCTTCGTTTCACATTTCAACGTCTAGATAAGTACAACGAAATTGTTCCCCATTATAAACGCAGTACGCTCTATTAAAAGCTATTGCTACCGCAGCAATATGAATAAAGAAACAGCCAAGGATGTTCTTGAAGAAGTGAAAAGAAATACTACAAAACTCAGTCAAAGGATTTACCCCAGATCAACCTGCCTAGTATTCCCTATGACGATGTTCCCCGTTTTGATGTGTACACGCGTTTTTGCACTGATGCTTGAAAATTATGAATACATACTACGTATCCGAGACAGAGAAGCC
This sequence comes from Nomada fucata, assembly GCA_948146005.1. Classification (NCBI taxonomy): domain Eukaryota; kingdom Metazoa; phylum Arthropoda; class Insecta; order Hymenoptera; family Apidae; genus Nomada; species Nomada fucata. Next base: position 4,649,675 of record OX411275.1, on the reverse strand, counting down.
GGTCTCGACTTCAAAGAAGCCTCTCCAGACGGGCGGTGGTGCACTAGTTTCCGTTCTCGAAAAATATGCGACAGCCGGCCGAATCGCGTGACCGTCAGAAATATCATCACGGAGGAACAGCTTCACAGTGTACGCTTTCTCTATATTCCAGTCGACGTTTCCTGCATTTCGTCTCAGGATTTCCACGCGTTCGCGTGCTTTTCCGCGTGTCGCGTTACCCGTCCCGATTTGCGTCGGACCGAATGGAAGAAAATATTTGCCCCTTCTGGTTTATTATCGAAAAGCTATTTCAGGCGGTTGAATTAAGCTTTTTCTTAAGAACTTTCGAAGGATTCCGGGGTATTGTGTATAGCGCGTCCTACGTTATCGAAATTCGTAATGTTCAATACTGAATTCAGCAACCATATATAAATTCAGCCTTTCTGAATGGTCACAGAATTGCTATAGAAATACACGTTAATATAAGTGCGAATAGAAATTGCTGATAATATTTAGGAAGTTCAAATAAATATAAATGCAAACAGTATAATATCTAGAAACCGTGTAGAACGCTTTTTCTCAGCACGCCGTAGTTCGCATTGAAAAATCTTATTTTAAAAGAAAAGGAAGCTGTGCAACAGTAGGACGAAACAGATGGTCCTTTATTAACACGTAAACCAACCACTTCAAATCATCCCGCCTCAGCGCATCGATCACGAACTTCGGCAACCTGTAACCGGGGGCACCATAAAAATCGCTCTGCTTCACGGCCAACCAACGGACCCGTCTGCCGTTCGTTCCGAAACGCGACAAAAGAAACGCAAGCCCCCCCCATTCCAACTGCAATCCAAACACTCGAGTCATATTCCTTTTCTACATCCGACCGCAACAATATTCCGGACGTACGCGTTACGGCCGAGCGTGATTCCGCGACTGTATAGAAAAACACTTGAGAACGGGGCCCAATAACAACGAGGGCTATCCTCTGTAACGAGAACGACGAATCCAAACATCGCGATAGAACGAGAAGGATACAGAGTGCGCGAATACGCACGCATACGCGCGGCCCTGCAGATAGAAAGAAAAGAACCAACAAACCAGAATGGAAAGAAAAAATATCGAATGCGCTCGCACGGGGTACGGGTGCTACAAAGAGGCGCCGCGATTTCACTGCGTTTTAATAGACCCACGCCACTCGACCGGGCCCGTGGAAAACACCGGTCCAAACAAATTCGACCCGCAAGAAATTCAGCAACGCTCGCCGCAGGGTGCCCCGAATGCACATGCCTCGCAGATGTACACACCCCTAACTTCTGCCCAGGCGGACGTGTCGAAGAGGCTGGATATCGGTCCCCCCCTCGCCACAGATGCAATATATTTTACGTCTGTATTGTGTTACACCGCCGCACACGTGCGTATGTATGCGCATACTAGAGGCCCATTCTACGGCGAGGGACAGAAACGACCTGAGCGAGTGGCGAAATGTATCGATTTGATGCGCTCGGTAGTGAGGTCGTTTCTGGTGCACGAGATTTTGCGAACGATTCTCGGCCGATCCGTGGAGGTCTGTCTGGTTCGGGCTCGTTTGCGAGGATTTCGCGCTGGTGCATGCGGGCATATTGTTTCATTAGCGCTTCCGTCTGGATTGGTATAGATAGCGCGCTGCACGCGCAATTGCTTCTTTTGTTTTGTGGAAATATTAGACAGATGTTTGCGCGGGTGCGGATGAAGAGCGAGGGGGGGGGGGCAAATTTTATAAAATAGTTGGAGATTGATGTAACTGTGTGTGTCAATAAATTGACGCGAAAATCGATAGTACTTTCTTAATGGTTCTATTATCAATTGAATAAATGAACGAATAATTGAAGAAAATAAATGCGAGTTTGATTATAGTGCTTTCGTATAGAAATTATATTATTATAGCACGATATAAATATGAGAAAAGAACGAATTCATCTGTACGAAGCTCTGAATAAATAATGCACGCACGCTTCCAGATGACGTTTCCATCGTAACGTTTTCCAATTATCATCGCGAAACGAGCTGCATCCGAGACGCAAACGGCTGATTAAACGATGAAAGCCCGTCGAGTCGCGGAATTAAACCGAATACGCTGCGCTGATTGAAATAATTGTTTAATTACACGGCTACTTCCAGTAATGGCGACGCTTTAAACTGAATCGCTGTCGAAGATCGATAATCCTCTATGCGTGTATATTCGTTCGAATAAAACTTGTCGCCATCCTTGCCGATCGGCTCGAGCACTCCCGTCAAATTCGTGTCCCATAATGCACGGGCGTTCTCCAAACCTCGACACCTGGAGGCAAACCACAGAGGAGAATAATACCTGTAGCGTTCGAGTTTTAAAACAGTGCCGGTACAAACGATATTGTTGCTTGGTCTTTCGAGGGGCGACGCGGCTCGTACAAACATCAGACGGTTGCGGCACGCTTTCAAACAGGACAGAAGCGACGACGGATCAATTGAATAAACCTTAACGCCGAAATTAAACGGAGCTCCGCGTCGCACAATGGCCGGCAATCGTTTTCGTTACAATTACTTATTCGATCGTTTCGGGCATTGTTGCGCGCCGGCCACCGCCGCGTCAGCACAGTTTTGTGTGTATGACAGCTGCGATGAATGACGGCCATTACCGGTAAGTGGCGAGCATTATTTACGCAGAAGCAATAGCAACATGTGGGCCGCGTCGATTGCTCTTTAACGCGTTAAGCCCAATAATAAACGGGGCTCGACCGCTACTCGAGATGCGTTGCTTGTTTCCTCTGGCGGTGTCTGTGTTTGCGAGTACCGTACTTGCCTGGAAGGGCTGCGGCAAATTGGGAGGATCGTGTTTTCCAACTTTATTTCGATAGGAAAAAAAATATGTCCGACGCGTTTTTTCTCTTTCAGAGACAACATTGTCTGCTGGAGTTCAATTAAAGCATGAACCGTATTTCTTGGATAATTTGGCGTAACGCTTAACGTTTTGCCTTGCAATCGTAGACGCACAGGGTCGGGCGGAAAGCTTCTGCACTTTCCGTGACATCGTATTAATTATTCCAAGCGCACGAAAGGTCTGTTTTTGTATTGAACCTAAACAGAATCTTGCAATTCCATATTCTACCTATCGAATCTGGGCTTCAAACGATTTTATTCGCCTTCCCGTTTCGTTTACCCGCTGCCAGATCGGTCGCCGGCCCTAGCTGGTGCTCGCTGCGTCAATTATTAGCCGTTGTCTGCGGAGCACAATTAAAAATTGTCGATAGCGGGACAGGAGCGTGCAGCTTTGTCAACAGCGTTGATGAATTCAACGGAAACGTGTATTGACCCGCACGGGTAAACACAAAGAGTGGCGCGATGAAAACGCAGAAATTTCGACACGGCGAAACTGACGCTGGACCGAAAGGAACGTGAAACGAGTGTATGCCGCGAGGAACGGGAGAAACGGAGACAGAGAGAACGGGGGAAATCGCAGTGAAATAAGGGCGGAGGAGCAAGAGGGACAATTACTCGCAGTGTCTTCTCATTTACATTCTATTCCAGACGGCTGGGCGAAATCTCAGTTACACTTTTGTGCGATACTAAAGCAAGGTTATTATTTAAATAACTCTTTACTTTCAAAAGGCAAACGGAGGGAAGCTCTCCTCCGCGAGCTTGTTATATACGGCTGGCAGGGATTGCCTGTCCCTTCGGTGTGTTGGTGAGACAATGCTGAGGGGAAAGGAAATAGAAGGAAGTGGGAACGGAGGGTGGAAGGGTTACAGGTCGAAATTCGACGCTGCGATATTTGGCGGTCGGTTGCAATAATTCACGTTGCAAATTCCGTGGTGACGTTCCGCAAGCTGTACGTGCACATTGTTTTACTTTCAAAAATGTATCATTACTATTAATTTTGTCCCTGTACACTGCCGTTATACAAGAAGCATTGAACATAGGTATTACAAATTAATCAGAAATTAAATACTAAAGTGAAACCGTGCACTCCCGATAACTGTAACCAACATGGGTATAATTACACGTGACGCAACGCAGTCTACCAAAGGTACTCTCAATAATTAAAACTATCACCCATGGAAGCTGCCTGCCCGCGTATCCAACAAAAACAGATCACCCTGAATCTTCCCTCTTCAAGAAGCGACCCTCTTCCCAATCGTTCCTCGCGATTCAACCCTCCCGTACGCAAAAACCTTTGCCCCGCCGCAGACTAGTCGAGAGAAAAAAGAAAGTCTGTCTCCACAATAAGTGGTACGCGACGGCACTTTTGATCGTCGCTGGCAGCTCGCGTGGGGCAACATGTTTAACGCGAGTGCGCACAGGATGCACGGGGTTTCCAACGGGGATGGGATGGGGTAAGTGCGTTGCACGGGGGTGGCGCGGCGGCCTTTTACCCTCCTCGACCTACGCCAGCCGTGTGTTGTCCGTGAAATTGCTTGCACTTTCTCTCTCCGTTCGCTTCGCGTGTTCACACACACGTAAACACACCCTACACCGTGGGCCTCGGGTTGTTTCGCGTCTTCCTGTTCTAAAACAGGGGTGGTCAACCGAGATTCTTTCGACGCGAAGTTCGTGGAAGTTTTTAATTTCTTCTCTCTTTCTTTTTGACGAGGCGCGTATTGAAACGGTGAAATTGTATTGGTATGTATTGGTATAGATTATTCATAAGTGATTACTATTTTGGACGCGGAGAATTTAATTCGACAATAGTGCACTAATACGTATATTTAATTTCTGATATTTCTTATTTACTTTTTAGCGACGAGAATCCCGTATTTTTTCTCCGACGAGTTTTAGGGGTAAAATAATGTGAAAGTGTTCGTTTGTGTTATACACGAACGATTACTAATATTCAAAATTTCGATGTTCAGAATTAACTGAACCGCGAATCGTCACGATTTATCGTATTCCGAATACATGGAACGTTTTGGCATAACTTGGTGCATTCGACAAACTTGATACGCGATGAATAATCTAGGTTCCAATTACATACCTGGACGAAAGAGAATATCGATAAAAGAAAACCACGTTGAGACAATGTACGTATATCAGTTTAAAAAATTGACTATCGCAACATTTCCAGCGAACAACTTTCGCCTAAACAGTGTCGTTACTCGCGGTAATTATCAGGACCTCGTTATTCGTACGTTGAACACCGCTGGTCTAAAATAAACTGACCGTGCAGAGATTTTCACGTGCGGACGAGTTCGAATTGAGAAACGCCGCGGTGTGAACGGGGGGGAAAAGAACCGGACGAATCCGAGGTGGAAACTTCTGGGAGGTCTTCGTTTCCTCGACAGTCTACGCGGATCAGTCCATTTACCTTCTTCGCCGGCAGCGAGTATCGACTATCGGGCGAGCTTTTATTTCTGGTAGCCGAAGTGTGTTTCGCCTCTGTTCGATTTACGCGCGTTTCGCCCGCGTTTATTTTTGTTCCCTCGTTTGTTTGCTTTGACCGAGCTACGATTTTTCTGAAACCATCTGCCGACTGATTTATTGCGTTCCTCTTGGATCTTGCGCTGCGAGAAAGGAGGAATACACTCTGTGTTGACATTGTTCACCGGTTTTCCCGAGTTTTCGTGAAACGAAAGATTTGGCCCGTGTAATGCTTTCGTGGTAATTTTGTCCTCGCCGCGACGTTGCCTCAACTGATTTAGAATTGGCGAAAGATTGCGTGGTGTGAATATGGTATCGCGTACACGGATAAGTGACCACGTGGCGATGAATTAGACGAAATTTTCCTGTAATAAAGTTCTGGCCTGTCTTAGTATCTTATTACCTTTTTACGTTTATTGTGTAAGCTTGCTTGAAATTAGACCAACAGTTAATAGTTCCACGGGAATACGTAATTACGTGTATCGTTTGTGGAAAGTGTATACGTTAATTGTTTCGTAATAATTGCCAGATGAAGCGGTGATATTATTAGTCTTATATCTGTTGCACGAACATTGAATCAGTGACCATTGGATTGGTTTGTAGACAGAAACTCTGTATCGGACGTATCGAGATGTTTCTGCTTGAAGAATCGAACAGATATTATCGATTTGTACTACTACCTAGTCTAACAGCTCAGCATAAGGGCTGTCTGAACTAATAATCGAAGCAAATTTAGTATCGAATCGCAGATTTAACTTCTTTACTAAAAATAATTCTGCGAACGCACGAAACGTTATTTAGCGGAAATTTTAATCGATATTATTGGAAAATATTTCGATCATCTCGCCGAAATCGATAAAGGCGCGTTAAATGAAAGCTGCGTGATTTCGATGAAATCCTATCGAGGAAACTCAAGCACGTATTTCCATAATAAGAATTTAGTAATGAAATTTGTCTTTTTATATATATAGTGTGTTCAGGTTCAAGCCCCTATAATTAACATAAATATGTCATTATTCTAGTTTAGGAATACAATGAAATTGACGGAAATAACGGAGGAGTAAAACCGGCCCTTAAAAAAAAACAATACTATTCACTTTCTCCGCCAGGAATATATAATTAAGCTCTATAAATAACGTTTTATTATAGACCCGAGTTACTTTCTTCGAAAAGTCAACGACTTCGTTCAATTGGTCTCTTCGTGCTGCGACAACATCGATCCACGACCTTTCCTCGTTACATACAAACTCAGTCCTAATGTACGATTCGCGTGACATCTCTCGACTTGTACAAATTACTCCCTTCGATCAGTCTGCACGAATAACGTGCCAGAATTCTGACGAACACTTGAAAAACCGTATTAAAAATCACGACACTTCTGTCAAATTTACGGCAGTGGGATTAAGGGCAGAAATAAATAATGAGACGTTCCGTTTACCTATATATTTGAACCATTAAAAAAATCTCGATATATAGATGTAAACGTCGCGACGAAAACGTATAAAAATTCATAATCATTATTATTATTATAAAGATTCGAAATCTTAATACTTCTCACTTGCGATACTCCAAAGTGTTGCAAATAATATTGCACCCCATAAAACATATTTTTCTTTTAATTTCCCGTCACCTATTTTTACCGAAATTCGTAATGCTAAATTTGATATAAAACTTGCAGAAATAATTTATTCCAAGTTATCAATTATCATATCAATGAATTTGAATAACGAAACAAAGTGAATTCCAGACGTGCTCGACCCGAAATTACGGTGAAAAGGCAGCGAACGGCCAAGAGCGATAATTTATCGCAGATTATTCGCTTAATTGCCATCCAGGTGGGTTATCAGAAAATATTTAAGAACCGTTCTACAATCGAATTTGCGTTCGCCCAGTGGGGCGTGTAACCGTTGCCAAGGCTTCGATTAAACACTCCCCGGTGTCGGCAGAAAAGGAGCCTTACAAGATTAATATTGTACAATTTGCATGTTAATTAGTACTTTCGTTAACCCAGAATTTTAAAACGTCCCTGCATTCCCCATCGCGAATTGTATGATATTCTACTACCCGATATGAATTTACCTCGCCCATGAAAAATATTCGCACCTCGCGATGTACTGGTAGTATGTACAATACATACATATTATATTATAAATGAATGTTCTCTCATTTCGTTCACTCGCGTTCTCGAATTTATATACGTGCACATATGTATACACGTGTGTATTCTTTGATGGCAGAGGCGTAGAACGTTATTCATCTGGAACGACGTTTCTACCCTCGTTCTTGAGGAGAACTGCGCGTACACGTATCCGTAACCCAAATAGTGTTTAATTACCGTCAACACACGGATTAATAATTTATTAGTATCCCTGCGTTCCATTCGATGCTCGTTGAAGTAATACGTTGCATATATTGCTTCACCGCCGGGTTTTATTCATAGACGAGCTCACACAGCTGCGTAATTTGAATTTATGCAAATACACGGCTGCATTATGTAACGAATTTGAACCGTGCTTCGCGATTCCCACTATCGCGTCTCGCGGATTCCATAAAACATTTCGTCCTTGCTCTGAAAGTAAAAGCGACCTATAAGCGTTGACGAATCGCGTCTCTCTTTCGTTACAGCCTAATTTTTGTTGCTCTTTTGCTACTGTTCTATGGTTCAGTCAGGGCGTGAAAGAAATTCTTCTTTTTCTTTTGCTGGAAACTGTAAATATTTGCGAATCCGCAGCAACGAAGAACCGAAGTGCAAACGGATACAACGATATTTTGTTTCATACGAATCCCTCATCTGGAGAACTCAACCAAAGCGACGGCAAGGCCGGCAATGAGGGAAATCAAGGGAACTTGCGAGCGTTACGATTACACGAGTGTCCGCGTGACTCGTAATAAACGACAGGAAACGAAATTTGAAGTAATTAAAAATGTTTTTAACGCGACTCGACGGTGTCCGTGCTGCGGTGATAAAATAAAACGGGAAAAAGCTGAAGGGGAAAAGAAGAAAACAGAATTTCGAGGGAGGGGAGAACACGGCGCGCTGACTCCAAAAGATGGTGGAAATAGGGGGTGCAAAAGAAACTATGACGTGGGTACGCAATTATGAAAATGAGTTTGGATGAGGCACGACCGCCGAGGACAAAGCTTTGAGAGATAACATTGACCAAAGTTACGAGGCTTTGTTTCTCCATTATTCAAACGAGAGAACCGGCCGACCGGCCGGCTGTATCCTTGTGCTACACTGTTGGAAAAATATACACACACGTGTACGCGTGTGCGCGCACACACACGACAACCGGTCGGGCAATTCACGTTCATTGCAAATGACGAATGGTTTTCCGGCGGGCGCCTTGTTGGAGAAAATCTTGTGAATGGGATCAACGAAAGATGAGGCTTTTCAGCGTACATAACTCTGTGGGAGTAGTGTGTTTCGAACGAGAATCATTTGGTAAAATGTGTTGGCAATGATAAAATGTGATCGCAGGACTTTTTAAAGTTTCTCGCTTAAGGCACTTGCAACCTTGCCATTGATACCGAAATATGCTATGCATGGATTTATCAAATAGTTTTTATCGTGTGTTTCATTTTAATTAATATTCTATTTTAATAATTATTCGCATTATTCATCTTAAATAAAATGCACCTTCTATTATTCCCCTGATTATGCGGCGACTATGCAACTCTGTCAGACGTGACGTTAACTAACCGTCGAAAGCAAAATTCATACGACAGTTTAATAAATCACCGCGATATATTAAAACCGGCGTCGCCCCTTCGAAAACTATCGAACCACTTTTCATTCGGAGAATATAAGAATCCAAATTCACGCGCATAGAAACGTGGTATTATGTGAACCCTACTGACAGTTTCGCTTCTAATCGCACCCGTGTCCATTCATTAACGGAATCCGACAACCATTTCGCTATTGCAGCCGACTAATTCGACCCCGGCATCGCGCGTCAGCGCGCGAAGAAATAAACTCCGTTTGTAAACTCCTACGACAGCTCGCGCATATGATTGCTATCCATTTCGACGGGAGCAGAGATTTTTAATCGAATTTCGTGACATCAAAGTTCTGCTGTCAACGTTCTCACTCACTCTCTCTCTCTCTCTCTCTCTTTCTCTCTCTCCCCCCTAACCGTTGTACCCTTTTTCCTTTTCTATTTCGCCGGATCCATGTCCGTCTCGTTTACATTCCACGCTCGCGGTGTCGTTCATCGGCTTGTTCGAAACTGGAAATTAATCGTCGCCTCCGAAAATAAGAGGCGGGCTGAAAAACACGTGAGCGGTGAACACCGTCAAAGCAGCGAGGCACGGTTCACTATTTATGAACCGCCCGCGCCAGTCAAACTTAATTCGAGGTGAAAGACGAAGGGCCCCGGCGACGGAGAGATTAAGGAGACGGAATAATGGGCCGTCGTGGACCGGCGACAAATTCTTCACGCGGACGGGAACGAAAATATTGTAACAAGCGGTGGCTGGTTGCGGAACGATGACACGAGTACGAATGGAAACGGTTTGAAGATCTTTGGGAAAGGACCCGTGGAACGTTGTGACGTGTGTTTGATGTTGCTTGAGCTGGTGCTTGAGCCAACGTATATAATGCGCGTTCTTTTAGTTAAGGTAGGTGTCCAGTTCGGGCGGACCAAACCGGAAACAGATTATTGCTTTGCGGAGAAATTGATACTCTGCGATTCTGTACATTTTATTAACGACGATCTTCTTCGCGATCGTAGATAAAGCATTGTACAATGTAGGTAGCTTAAATTCTTCAGTATATTCGATATATTCGAACGGACACGTCGTCGTTGTTCAAATGGAATAAAATAGTCTGATAGAACGGGAGAGTTTAGAAAGAAATTATTTACACTGAAGAATACTTCGTTGAACCCAAAAACGATATAATTAATGAAAATATCTTACCGAAGAAGTTACTAAAGAAAACTTAAATCTACCGTGCTATTTATATATTTCATTAACAGCTCGATGATATATGTACAATACATACGGACCACTACAGAAATAATAGTCTTGCTATATCTTTGCTTGCAGCCAACAATTGCACATATTATAATACGTAAGACGTCGTTCAAAACGGACAGAAGATTGTAAATCTTTTCGATGGTTCGAAAAATTCGCGAGACGGTATAGATAGCGAGATCGTGTCCTCGACAGGCGAAGCTACGAACGATAGAACTATTTGTGTCCATGAAATTTTATCGCCACGATATTTCACGGGATCCATCGTAATATGGACGCGCATGTGCAACGCTTGGCCACCATTGTGACCAGCTTGCAATCAGTAAAGTGCCATACGCCGCTATTGAAGCTGCTGCTAATGAAAATTCCCCCGGGGACGCGAATAAAACTCACCGGTGTTCAGGTATTCCAATAATTAATGAAATAAAAACTGGCCGCGCGTCATCTCGCTTCCGCGGCATAGGAATGAATTCTATCGACGCGGTATAAAATTTAAAAAAAAAAAGACGCTGGTTGAGGGAGAAGGGCGGGAAGCTGCAGAGGAAAAAAGAGGAAAGAATTCGTACGAAATGATGAAAAAAAAAAAAAAACAAAACTCAACGGGAGTCATACGACAAATTTCAGATAGATACAGGCAACCACGTGCGAATAATTTTTCATTACTGACTAACGAGTTATTCACTGGCAACGGTAGTTAGCGGGAATTTGTAAAAAGTGAAGCGATGGAAGGGGACAGGTGAAATATATTCATTTATGTATTTGGTATCGAGAGCAAGTGACGCGCATATAATTAATCAAACGAAGAGATTGTTATGTTTTTTTTTTTTTTGCTTTCACTGTAATCAATTATTTAAAAATAGGCAGGAAAAATGAAAGTGTGTGAAAAATTGAAAATTGGGCCTCGATATGGTTACTAATGGTTAACTTCACCTTACGCTCTCGTTATGAGTTGGTGTCATCCTTGGTATTCTGTATGAACATATGCAGGGTTCGGAAGCCAATCAGTGTAAGTCCATTAGCATTGAAACCGAGATAAATAAGGTTCTTACAAATTACCTGGATAAAAATGACAATGTTAGCACCGTCTGTTGCTCACGCATGAAAACGGTATTAACATTAGCTGATTTACCAACTGAAAGTTTTAACAATAAAGAGGTTTTCGAACTACGTGACCCATGCTCGTGGAAAGTTTAATTTACACTGATTGGCTTCTGTACCTTTCGTATATGAATAAACTGGTTCAACGCAATGATCCATTTTTTTCTTCCGCTTCTTTTAAGAGAATTTTCCGAATCTACATATCTTCCCATGTTTACTACTTTCTCAAGTGGAACTCTTGTAGCTTGTATATGTCCCCTACTGAAGAGTGAATCGAAGTCTGGTCCTTAAATGGTTCAGCCATATGTTTTACGTCAATGTACCAAGCTACTGCATGTATAAAACAGCTACAAGTCTTAGGAAGGTCCAACAGCGTAACGCTGCTGTGCGCTTCCTACGATTTTTGTAGCGTACTTCACCCTTTATATTTTCCACTGTATATTCCACAGTAGCCACTTTATGTATTCGTATATACTTTCACAGTACGGAGATTTTTTCGTTTCCCCTCTCATTCATTATAAATTATTGGACGAAATAAACGAAGAAAGCCACCGCAAATAATTGACATCGATTTCTCATTACGTACATCCCGTTTTTAGCAGTGTATCGTTATGAACAGTGTGCAAAAGAAATGCATGCATAAACTTTACGAGCATATGTTATTTTTTGAACGACGAGCGAGTACATAAACAAGACACCGGCAAATTCTTTTTCCCGACATGTAAACTATAAACGCTTCTCCGTTTTTATTTTATCGCATAAAACTCCAGCACGTATGACTGTGGAGCATTCGCATAGGAGAAACAAGTGTATCGTAAACGAAGGTTTTGACATGTTTATCGCGAACGAAAATTATGTTTGTCTTTGAGAAATGTAAATGTTTCAAACACTCGTTTATATAGAACCTCCTTCTTCGCGGATAAAACACGGGAATAAAACTTGTTCGCTCGTTTCTGTTACACACTGCAAATATTTGTCACGGCGTTTCACGGATCGACCTAATACTTGAATTACGGTAGATTAATAAAAAAAATTCTCGAAGTAAAGTCCCTCCCCTGTAACATTAAATAATTTCTACCCAACAACAAACTGTACAATCTATATCAACGTATGTACATGTGAATAAATTTTCGTGCGATCTTTCGGACAAAAAAGATAGACCTTTCGTCGTTCTAAAATTAGCGTGGCACACCGGTGTCACAATTTTCGATTCAGTTCGATCATATCCAATACGTTGCGATTCTAATCCAACCTCTAACATCGCGAGGATCCGAGGTAAATCGAGTTCTGATTTCATCCAAACTCCCCCGCGTCGTCCCAATTTGGTTTCTACTCTCTGTCGCAAAAAAAAAGAAGAAAAGAAGAAAAAAAACACGAAATTGAAGAAACAAAATTACAGGGCCGCCTCGTCAGAGACAGGTCCCGTTAAATCAGCCAGACCTCTCTCCTTCTGTCCACGGCTCTCGTTTCACCGACACCCTCTCATCTCTTCCTCTTGCATTTCAGCAAGGTCCTTGCCCGCTTTCCTTCCAGTCAGCCTGTAATCTAGGAATCTATGATTCAACACCACTCGTGCGCCCCCAGCATCTGCTCCCTGATGGACGCACTTCAAACTGTCCCGTTCACAAAGCAAGCTCTGTTCTTAGGAAATAATGTTTTCGCCGGCGTGTCCGGAGTCTCCTCTCCCCTCTGTCCACCGTTTAATACCTTGCAGATGCGAGATAGCGCTCGCTCGGTCGAAGAGGAGCATGCTGAAGAGAACCGAACGAGGTTTTGTTCTATGAAGTTTAACAGGTGCGTTGTATGTCCGCTGGTTGTGGACGGCACACGCGATGGTGCATAGATGCATCTTGGAAAATATGTAATGCAATTGTTCGATTTCCGTGCGGATTTGCGCGGATTTCTTGATTTCGTTTGAATGTGAAATGAAATAAATCCGTTATAATTAATAACGTGTAATGTAATTAATAATTTAGCTGGAAACAATTTAAACGTATTGCCATGTCGAATATTTATTCATTTTCATTTTGCACGAGGAATAATTTCTGTATCATTCATTGTTCAGGTGGATGTGCACCTACCTACTTGTGAAGTAAAAGTGGGTAAATAGAATTGAACGTTGCGGGCTTCTATCTCTGATATAATTAATCGTAATGATACTTTTTTCACGGCATGGCGGTCAGTTCGAGTATAATATGTATACAGTACACGTCGCTACTGTTTAAAATAATGCGATTATTGCAACAACTGCCATGAAAGGAATTAATAACCGTATCATCGGGAAAGGATTCTCTCGTTCCTCCACTATCATTTCTTCCCTTCCACGGAGAATAGTTAAAGTTGCAGAATCGTGGCCATTAATCGGCCGAAAGTTGTCGAACGTTCGTGACGAACTGTGTAATTCGCCCGAGTTTTCTCGCTGACCCCGTTCGAAGTTTCCCCCGATTAAAATCCAACTCGGCAGCGTCGAGCTGCCTTTAGAGGAACGTTCGAGGTGTACGATACGAAGCGTCGCGTTTCAAGAATTCATCCGGTTGCCGGTCGAAGGGACGAAAATTTCGCAACGATTCTCCACGTCCACTCGTCGAAACGTCAATCTTCGTCCGGGTGATCGTGATACGTCTACGATCGAAAATTCATCTGTCTATTCGAATTCGGGACGAGCAACGGACGTGCAATTTTTATACAGATAGCGAAACGTCGCGGCTGGACAGGTGTGATTAATATTTTGTAACAGGTCGACCGAAATTACGGCGGCGCGGGTGATATGAATTTTTCAGACGCTCGTCGCTCTTGCTGCTGGTCGAATATCTGCTAATCGTTCTCCCCGGGATTATAAATAATTATAGTTCATTGATAGAGAGTTTCCAATTTGTTGGTCACGAAACGTTCTTCAACATTAACAATCGCTTTACCTCTTCAACAGGCATTGGATGGCAAGGAGGGTACAATATTATTCTTGCTAATAGCAATTGCGCTGGCCCAGAAAAGTAATTTATTTGGATCCGAAAAATGAAGGTTTTTAACGCCTGTCATCACTATTCCAAGTCCTCCACATTTTCCGCCGTTTCTCCGCGAAAAATAAATAACCCGCGGCGAAATACGCGTACAAAAATAACCGGGTCTCCGGGCATTCGTTCAAAACAATCGTTGCACGCTCGAAATCGATGGTTCATGCCGTGTAAAAGGAAAAATTAGAGCGATTCTTCCGCAAGATTTGATTTACAAAGAATCCGACTGCAACAAGCCAATGGTTCGAGTTAAACTCGTCTGATTAGAGGAACGCGTTTCACGTCAGTCGGAAATGTAATGAGCCTCGAATTCAGCGCTCCCTCCCCCTGTTTCGTGCTTGCGAAATGGCGCTCGATAGTATTGCAGCCGTCGTCTGAAACGCGAGCCGAATGAAACTGAAAAAGAAAGGGGACGGACGGGAGGAAAGAAAAAAAATAGAAAAATACGAGACGGGTGGAAAAAGTCTGCGCATAAATCGTTTGGAAACGGTGTTCGAAGGCTATCGTCATCGTACCGCCCTGGAAACTGGGTCAGACCGGCTTTTCTCGACAACTTGTTTCCGACAAAGATAGCGACCTCTAACCAACGTCGATTGCCTCCCTCTCCCCTCCATTTTCCAGCTTCTTTTCTTTCAATGGAAAAGACTCTCTTTACGGCGACGTTAACTCGATACAGCGACGGATCTAACACGAAAATCACGAAGACGCTCGCGAAACTGGATTACCGATGCTCATGGCTCAGCTATCGATCGTAGAACTCAACGAAATCTCTGTTCGTAGTATGCCTGCCCCTCCCTCTCGCGCAGATATGGTAAAAATGAATGGACGAACTGCAGTACACCGGACACGTATCCTGCTGTACGAAGCAGCTTGACGTACAGCTTGTTCGAGAATTTATTTTCAGATTACGGATATATCGGTTTAAATGAAACATGGTGATCCTAATTCAACGAAACGGATAGGAGGAAGAAACAAATGGTCGCGAGTGTATAGGAAATGTAGAAGCCATTGTTAACTTATACGAGATACGAGCATCAACAACATAATGCGCTCGCTCGCCCGCACTTTTCTTTCCCCCCCGCCGAACTGTTCGGTTCGGCCATCATCGTGAAACTTTCCAGGGAAAGTTGATTGAAAAGCTCCACGGTTTAACTTTGCCTCTAAAACCGGCTGGGTTCCCGGTACCGCGAACTAGGTCGAGCCGATCTTTTCAACCGGTTCATTGTTGCCCGATCTTTCACGAAAATTCGCTTCCGCAACGACTGGCCCTGCTGCCCCCGCGAGCGTTTTCGTTTTTCGTGTACAGAGAGGATCAAGTGTTCGTAAAGTGGGAATAATAATGGGGTAGAGGGCGTGCTTGACTCTCGCAACCAAACTGCTTTCCCAAACTACATGCTTCCGGTAACACCTCGGGCCACTTGGGATCCTCAACAAAACACACATATACATATATATGTTTTGTTATATATATATATACACCTCTGGTTTTCAATTTTGGTATTTATCGAAACATTGCAATCAACTGGGTAAATAAAAAATTTGTAAGTACTGTGGTCAAATAGTTGGACAAAAAATTGAATTGATATTTCTCCTCAGGTTTCGATGCGATCATATATTAACAAGAACGAATAAAAGATATTCTATGTTCGTATATATATTATTGGTCTCGTATATTGTGAAAATTGATATAAGGAGGAATGACGCTTTAGTCTGAGAAAGTTTGCGAATCAATTAGAGCACTGTGAACGTCGGACAGATTGGTCATAAATAACAGCAGGCGAAAGTGGCAAGAAACGATGACTTCGACGACTACTCGGGGTCGACTGTCTCTAACCGCGCCGGCATTTATGTATTTCATCGAGTAGCCACTTGTAGCAATATAGAACTTCTTTTTATGAAGCTCAATAGGTCGTGCGACAATCGGGCATAAAAGTTCTTTCGACCGATCACTGAGACCGACAGACAGTGCCGTGTATAATTGTTAAAAGTATTAATGATATAAATCTGAAAAATACTGAATAACGTCACTTCGATGCCTATAATTGGCAAGCTGTCAGGTATCTTCTAAAATAATGATCCCTCCATACCTACGGGGATACCTGTACAATATTTTCAGAAATATGGCAGACCGCAATCAATCCAGTATTTCCCAGACAATGGAAACGGAAAAAACATCAAAGAAATTGCTCTTAGCTAATCATGGAAAACCTGCGCAATTCAATAATCCCCAGGTATACCGTCATTTTAATCCCAGTCGACTTCGAAAAAAAAACCACGAAGATCATCCGCCCATCTAATCCTCTTAACTCTCACGTGGACCTGCCGCGTTTGCACTGCCATACCACCTTATTAACCTCAACAAGTTCCTGGATCAGCATGACTCGGAATGATCGTCATGCTGACTGCGACAAAACGCGGCAGGAAACAGCCTCCGTGTGTCGTAAATCGACCACACTGACTCGACTACTTTAACCCCCCTACGTGCCTTCTGACGCGAAACGATAGCGGCACAGAAACAATTTGTATTACTCGATTTCATTTTAGCACGCATGAATTTAGCCATTCCGAGTGGTTGGTAAATATGTCACGCGTTATACGGTATATTTTGTTGCCCGTGAAACGATCGCTGGTTTAATATGATGGGACACTATAGGTTTGGCTCTTTTATTATTCATTTCGCTTCAATTGTTTTACACCAATGCGTACGCACGACGGTCGTTTTGAAATTGTTCGATTTATTTGTAATTTCGTGCAATGTCTTATTCTGAGTTAATAGCATGGACGATAATTGGAAAACGAACAGCAATTAGAATAAGGAAGATATTGTTTCTGTTTGTCGACACAAGATATTCGGGAATTCAACTGACTTGATGTTAGTTTTGTAATTCGTCAGCATTCCGTTGAAACATTAATTGGACCAAAGATTTCGTGGTCGTCCTCACTTATTCGTCCACTTCTTAAACACGCAGTGTCTGTCTAAATTTGTACAGCATTAGCGTGAATCGGAAACAACGTCAGGCACCCTCAATCACTGCCGGTTATCACAGTCTTCAATTTTAACGTACACAATATCCGTTTCCGTGTTAAATACGTCTGAAAACCTGCGACCAGTTCTAATTCCGTGACACTTATCCAATGCTACCTACTCTAACGCCTATCAAACATTCCTGGTAAAGCCTTACCGACTTCAATCCTCCGTAACGAATTCAATCGAGACTGCGCGCACCTCAACACCACTGTCAGCAACGTATTGTCCGTATTGTCCCTCCGCGTGCAATTTTAAAGTTTTTCCACAGAATAAAAACCCGTAGCACTGCGCAAAAATTAACCACCGCTTGCCAAGAAGACGAAAAATTCGCAACAATCGTAAACCTTTTCAAAAAAAATAAGGATCTATTCGATTCATTTCGCTAGCTCCACCCCGGTCGTATCGAAAAATAAATGCACTGCCAATACGACGACGACGACGCTGCACGTCAACTATCCGATCGCTACAGAACGGTGCGCGTATGGCAGCTGGAAATTGGCAAGGCGCTCGGACGCAAAGCTGCATCACATTCGTAGCCGGCTGATCCAAATCTAGAAAACACTTCCTTTATGACAAACAGACGCGCCTTGGGACGGACGCTCCCGAGAAATCTACGTCCTATTTGCGCCCCTGCCAGCGATGCATCTGCGCGCGGCAATACGGCTATACCCGATGACATACATAATAGAGAGGAGGATATAAAAGTGGCGTCGTGTACGAGACGGGAGGCAACGGCGGAGCGATGAATTTTTGATTAGGCTGACGCGCCATCGGGATACAGGGCTCTGATCTTATTCGAACCATGTTGTTCCTTCTCGTCTAACTTCTTTTGCACGCTTGACCTGCGATCGAGGGGATAGCGAGTTCTTGAAAGCTGTACGCGTGCACAGTGCAAATGTGTACACGCGGGTGGACGATGAGCGAAGCACAAAAATAGACCGGTTTAGGTTTAGTGAATCAAATTCGAGGTTCCGTACCGTGGGGCGATATAAGTTGATTGAATATCGTTTATTTTTTATATCGCGGTCCGAGGAAACATATTTTTGCTGGTTGCATTTTTTTCATTTTCTTTCTTGATTCTGCGAGGTATGTCATTGACTACATATCATGGTTCGATAATTTTGAAATTTTCTTTTCAAAATAAGGCTTCCTGCGGATTAATAATCTTTTACGAACTGAAGGTTGTTCCGAATCTAATAAGCGGTTGACGCAAATTACAGAAGCACCTGCCCGACCAAAGAAAGTCGGCATTTCGCTGTGCTTTCTGAGGCTCGGACGACTCGTCTTAAGAAAACTCGGTAGCTGTGTCTGAAATTTCGGTGACTGTCTTTTCGTCCTACAATTTCCGACCGTTCTGTTCCCTGCAGCTGCTTTCACGATCGTTACGTCAAGTATTACATTCATCGTAGGAATCAAAGTTTGTTTTTCTTTAGGTCTAGAATAGCAAATGATAATGACGGGGCTCGAATTTTGTTTGTTCAGTACATCCCTATATTTCATACATTAGCGAATAATATAGTTCCCGATATATAACAAAAAGACAAATACGTTGGAATTTCACAGATCAAATAATGTTACCAATGTAAACGCTCTCTCAGTCCGCTACAAGTGAACTGAAAACTTCAAAAACCTCGCTTAAATAACTAACATAAAAATCCTACAAAATTTGTGCGAAATTCAGTTCCATGGAATTGAGTCGTCCGTAACAAAATCTTTAAACAAATTCGAACTCGTAATCCCCAGAAAATAAACCTATCGTCCCTTTTCCCTCCCCTAACCATAACCTGTAACGAAAACGATGGAAAATGAAAATTATATATACGCGAACCGAATAAACTATCCTGTCAAAGTAAAAACCGCCTCCAAACTAATCCCCCGTAATCCAATAAGCGAACTCAAAATCCAAGACGAAAGAGCGTCACCGAGTTCGCCAGTGAGCGTCTCCGCCCGTCATCCTGCGCGAACCCCCTAATTAGACGCTGGAAAACGACTGTTCGAGAAGCAATTTCACGCGGCCAGAATCAGCAACGCTGGCCTGGCCTGAAACGGAAACGGCCTGGACAAGGAAGACAGAGGACGGGTTCGCCGGTGCGAAAGCAAGAGACCATTCAACGGCAATCACCGGGGCGTAGACCGGGCCCCTCCCACGGGACCGGGACGTCCAGTATGTCATTCATTCAAATTAATCTCCCGAATGTTTCAACGGGTATTGCCGCGTCTCGTAAAATTCGTCGGTTTACGGCGGCTGGCCGGACAACAAAACGGTCCGGCGAATTCGGGTTAATAAGTCGTGCGTACTTCGTTTAACGAGGCAGCGCGTCCTCTCCGCGCTTCTGCGACGATTCGGTTCTTGTGCAGCTAATCGTCGTCGAGTTGACGAAACGTCGGTCGATAACGGGTGGAGAACGGGTGCGGAGAGGGCAACTTACTTGTGACGGGACTGGGTGCCTTTCATTTGGCTTGGCTCTATTATTTATTTGTGTCGGTGTTAACACTTTCCGTGCAAGTTTCGTGTGGCGAAACTATCGAGTCGATGGTAGGTATGTTGGATTCCGGTTGGTGGTGTTGAGTGCATGTACTTATGTAAAAAATGAAAGCGGAAGTTTCGTTCAACTGTACGCGGCAATGATGCGGTACGATTTTGGACGAGTTACGGCACAAAAGAATCTACTGTGCAGAGTTATATAGAATTTGTATTTTATCTAATTCTGGGGATTAAATTACCCCGACATTCAGCAGCAGGGTGGCCTGGGTCAGTTTTCTGCAAGGAGTTTGGACTTTGTGGAGAGATAACGCGGATGAGCAGCAATTGTCCATTGAGTAAATTTGTCCGCGCCCTACCAAATGCCCCATATCGTTGCCGCGATCGTTTCTGTGGATGTTGATAATAAATGGAGCACCCTGTATAGGTTACGGTCTGTTTATGTCACACGCGGGAACAGTCGAGATTTAATTGCTGAAAAGTGCAGTTGATAGGGTTAAATATTGAAATTAATAGAAAGGGGGCAATTAAACGCATCTGTGAAATAGATCGAATTAAGTCTGTAAGGCTTGGTGCTCCACTCGTGGGCGGGCCAAAATATTTAATTCATATGGGCCAATGACACATTATATCGCTTCACTACAATTCTCATGAGGGTTAGAGTAATGATTTACAAAAGTGCAGCGTGGCTGTGAGCCAAGCTTGAAGTTCGTTTAAAGATCAATCCATCATGCGCAGAACGTCCCTTTGGATCTGCTTACTCATTTATATCGTATGCATATTCTCGTAAAATCGATTTCGTTCAAATTCAATGGAAAGTCATCTTGCGAATAGTATAGTATTTTTCATTTAAATTCCCCGAAAAATTTGAATATTCTATAATCCTTCGCATACAGGGTGTCATGTAACATGTGATTGCGTCGAGACCTGTTCCAGCGTACGTGTACGTACCGAGTACATTTTTTAAGTCGATTTCTTCGAAAACGAAGTCTCGATGAAGACATTTTATTCTATACTTTCGACCATCCGCTTGCACCAGCAATTAAATGACACTCCGTGTATATATATAATATTCTTACATGTATATACATGATATACAAACCGACCAAGCAGACCAAATCCCACCCAACAATCGTAATCCTCCCCATCCAGAACTAATTCCCACCGGGCGAAACAATTTGTCCAAACTGAAATCTCGCCCACGACCGAAACGAGACCGCCTAACCTGCGCGAAATCATCAAATAACCCCCGCATCGTCGAACGCCAACCACCAAACGCACGACACGCTTGCCGGTAATTACCGGGCTCGATCATTCGTAAGTAACGCCCGTCGGTTTGCTTAATTAGACCAGCGATCCGCGCGAGATCCTCGCCGTGCACTCGAGACGATAAGTGCAAAACGTTGGTCGGCGTCGTGTTTCCGTGGACGAACGAAGGAGACGAAAGGCTTCATTGGCTAAGGGACGGTGCACAGCCGATGCTGGAAGCAACGGAGATGCGGACGACGATAGGGATCATTTTCATTAGAACCCGGTCAATTAGGTGCACCTTAAATTGCGTCCAGTCTGTAGTGAACTCGGACGGAGACCGTCTATGATGCACGCCGAATGCGATGGCCTGGCAGTACGGCCGAACAAAAGGGGGCAACGTGTACACACAGCCGGGGGGGTTGAAGGGGAAAGGAAAGACGTTAACTGGACGAGATTCGTAAGCGGGCCTAGCAGAGGGACGAGAAAGTGAACAGACCACTCCTACGGCCTCGACACGAGAAGCCCGCTATAACCTCGCCACTAGTAATTGAACGCAAGTGGTTGAAAGTACTTCTTGGCTCCCGGAAGCATCTCGACAACCGTCACCGCTGGGAGTCGAAGATTCTTTCTTTTTTTTCCCCTCCCTCGTTTATTCTACTTCTTCCTCTTCTTCGCCTTATCTGCGATTTAACAGTCGTCGCTTTTGATAGTTGCGCTGTGAAATTCGTTTTAATGCTGTTGGTCCAAATGTTTCCGTAATTTTGTTGCATTATAGCGAGGTTGCTTTTATTGTTTATGCTATACTTATGTATGCATATAGCATAACGGATCCACTGCGGAACTGTTGTTACGAATCTGGAAAACAGACGTTGAAAGCACTGTTCGTGTTTTATTGTACAATGTTGCCTCTGTATACTTGTAAACGATGCTGTTATTGAATCGAAGTGTATGCAAATGAATGTCGGATGAATGAACGCGAACGTATATGAAAGTTTGAAAGGGTTTGCGAATCATCGTTGGTTTGGTAGTTCTCTAAAGCTTTACGAAGTCAACAAAAATATTCGTAGACCTGAACTGATACAAAGTAAATGAACAATAACTCGATCCAGAATCAAAGTAAAATTTCAGAAATACGAGTTTCATTGAAGCACCATTAAAATGCAACTAAAAATGAAATGTCGCTTAAAAATATTTGTAAACCTATTTTCAACTACCATTGACCGTTCTCCAGGGGAATTTCCCTCCCCCCATCGAGCCCAACCCCTATCTATTTGTCCATTAATGGTACCGATTTTTTTTTTTTAAGTACAATAGAAAAGCTCTTATTGACACTACACTCTTCATTCAGTTTAAGTGTATCCAATCTCTAACCTCTAATTGTGGAGAGGCATCCAGTTGTCAATAGATGACGATTGTCCCATTCTGACAGCGTACCGTCGCTCTTAAGATAAATTGCTATAATTGTAAGGTCTGCTTGAAGAGGAAGCGTAGTGAAATGATCAAGGGAACGTCAAATAGGATACAAAGATGTGTTGTGACAGTAGTGCTGTAAGAAAATACATATGCACTTGTGTTGCAATTACTGTTAACAAGATTTATCTATGTAGTGTTTATCGATGTTCTGTTCTAATTTTCAGACCAAACTTTCCCCCCCCCCTCTTTTCCTCGCGAAAGTACACCTATGTATATTGTAGAAATTTTGATAAAAACCATATTAACGGTTTTGATAATCTTACTAATTTTAATCATTTCTATAATTTTTATGGCGCGTATAATTTTTCGAAATTTAATAATTCTCCATTAACCGTGTCAGTCGTTCGTATTTTCTTCATTCTTCGAGCAGCGTGAAAAAGCCGAAACGTTCCATTTTTGTGCCCGAAGAAATTGGACGATCCCCACTTTACCATATACCATGTGAAAGGCAACTACGTGCGATTGCGTTTTGGTTTCTGTACCCCTCTAAATGGCAGATACGTGTTATGGAAATTCCTTGAAGGATTCCATAGTTACAGCTACGAACGCTAGGAATGGTTACCATCAATGAGAATGAGAACTGTTCGAATCTTGCCTTCCATCTGCTATAAACATATATGCAGGCCAGATAGCCAGCCAGGCTGAAATTGTCATAGATGTGATGTCACGGTAGATACATATATCTTAGAATACATAAACTGCACGAAAATTCGAAGCTGCGATTTGTTCAGGTTTGTTGCGAGAAAAGAAATTCGCGTACTTGATAAGAAATTCGGCAATTTCGAAATACAATTACGAACGGAACGATTGAATTGAAATGTGCAATTAACGTGATACGCTAAATTTCTTGGAGTGCAGACCGAAGCTTGCAAATATCTGATTAATCCTTCAATTTACACTTATCTTCTCCCCCCCCGTCCGCGTGCCACAGAAACGAATTAATGTGACCTGCAATTAGTAGATCACAAAGTCTACAATCAGCCTATTCACCGAATACGTGGTCTACCGAGGCAAAGTGACCAACCAATCACCAAAGTAGCCATTCTGGTCTATTTCAGAATCGCACAATCTGCCGGATCCTCGTTCCAGCCGATATCTCGTCCGTCCTGTGTCGTTATCCATAATATATAATCTAATCTTCGATCATCGCCAGTAATTTCGAAAAAGGGGGGCGAGCCCAGTCGGACGCAGAGAGGCAGCGAGCAGTAAGATACCGAACGACCATTAGGAATGCTTTATCGGCGACAAATCTCTTTAATGGCAAGACCGTGTTCGTTGCTTAATAGACAAGCAGACGGCGCGCGAAATTGATTAACGTTTTCGTCTTCCGCGGGCGACGAAACGAGCGGACGCACCGCGTAAATATTAATATTCCCGGCCGTGATAATCACACCCGGCGAGAAACCGACGAAAAAGTCGCCGGGCCATAAAATTTCACGAGCCCCTCGCGAATTAACCGGCGCAACGGCAAGGGGTAAGGAGGGATTTCGATACACGTTCCGTTCGAGGACGAGTTTCGCGGGTCTAAGAGTTATGGTACGGGGCAAAGTGAATAAGGACGTTGTGATTAAAGTTAGGTGGCGCTAACAACGCGCGGTATTTCATCGTTACGCTTAATCGTTATCATATAGTAGACAGTGCACTGGACGCAGTTTGGTAGTTGTTCCCGTGGAATTTATCATCCTGTGATCCAGTATTTCGTAGGTAAGAAGAATAGCTTCTATAGCTGCGTGGAAGGATTAATTGACTCTACGATTTCGAGGCCCTGCAAATTGTATCTAATAAACGTGCGTGCATGTATTCAGCAGGGGCTGTCTTGCAAGCCAGCGAGCTATTTTAATAGCCGGTTCGATAAAATATTGAATATTTCACCGGGACAGAAGGAAAGGAACGATGTTACGAAAAAATGATTTGTCACAGAATTCACCAATGAACATCCCGTCGTGGCCCGACAAACCGTCGCATCCGAACTCATTACTTCTGCCGGGGCGTCGTCGGAATGGGGAAGCATTAAACAAAATCGAGGGGGGAACCTCCCGTGTACGCCGCTTCGCTCTTTGCCGCACAAACACCGCCCGGTCCTCTGTGCCGTGCGAAACGAAAATCCCGTCGTCTAAGCTGAATGTGACAACGCCCACCCTCCATCGTCTTCAATCCTTTGTCGAACCCTTGTACCGGCACGACGTACAATAAGTGGCGGGCGTTATCATAAATAAAGAGCGGCTAAATTAGATTTCCAAATCAAGATGGCGACCGTATTGTCTACGACAGAGGCTGAATTAATTGGATTTCAGGACCAACTTTGTCGCGTCTCGTACCAATCTGCTCGTGCACCCCTCGCCCTTCCCCCGTCGGCCCCCTTCCACTTCCGCCCACCCTTGCTGCATCACTCTATCATCCTTTCTTCGATGCATCCGGGCGTGAACGATGCTCGAGGCCCGTCGTGAATCTATATAGATACCCAGACCGAGTAACCGGCCAGCTATATCGGTTCTTGCGGGGTTAAAATCGTCCCGTGCACCCGATTATGTCCGTGTCGTTTTCAATGAGGCTGAATTCAGGCCCAGCACCGTGTACGTATACACGTGGAATATACGTGTACGTATACGGTGTGCGGCACGGCTCGAGGGTCTCTCCACGTGAAAGGGGAAAGGGAATGGCCGGCTGTTCGAGGATTATTAAGGGATCACCGGGTCGGACAGATGGAAGGATAAACAAACCAGGCGTAATGAACGAGTCCGGATCGCTGTAGAGAAGCAGTCGGAGATAGAGGCGCGCCACTTATTGTCGCGCCACGATCCTGTCACCTCTCCCGGGACGGATATATTAAATCAACTACACGGGGACTTTCGTTTGGTACTTATGGTTGTGCGTGTGTACTCGGTGTACACAGCGACGCGCTTAATTACTGGAACGATGCAGATTTTGTATAAGTATATGCTTTACTCCTGTATGCATAAGGGAAACAGGGAAATTTTTGTAGGAAGCTATGCTTCGCACGGATGTTTCCTTTTTTAATATTAGAGTTAACAAGCCTGCGAAGAAGGTAGATTTTCGGAGCTGTTGTTTTAAAACTATTAATATTATACATATACGTGTTCAGGTATTGTACATCTCTGTTTAATTTCCATTCGGGCACTTGTATCTGAATTAAATAGTACGCAATATCTTTATTATAATTGCACCCTTAAATATTTATCACTGAATTATCGTACCCTGGTTATAGTTATTAGCACTGTTCTCCGGTTGTTCTGATCGAAAAAAAATGTATTACCCGGTGTGCCGCAGTTCCTTGGTAATTATTTTATATACGCCGTGCGATGATGAATGCATTCAAAATCACAGGTCTATATTACATAAATAGAAACACTGTTCAGAGCAGTCTGGTTCGACAATTATTTCTTCTTGTCGGCTCGAACAATCTGTTCTTGAAATTTTCAAATGCGTTCCGAATGAACTTCGAACACTTGCGAGCGGTAATGTACACGGTCGAGTAAGATCCATCGCCCATAGAACGACGGGGGCATCCTTTCTGCGGACGACACAAATGCAGATTGCGATGGAACGGTTCAGCGAGATAAATGTTCCCCCATACAGCGCTAGATAAGCCCCGATTGTGCCGAAACGCGTAAGAGTGGTTTGATATAATTAACGTTGATATCGCGCCGCGAGGGACGTGACGATTGTGAGAGTTAATTTGATGGGACCGATGTAACGTCCGGTGCGTGATTCCTCGTTGGATGTGGATAAAGGGTGGATGGCGGCGGAGCAATTTCTGCCGTGATTAAAGTAAAACTATGTTTGCTTTAGGTGGTGCGGGGTGTTTTGTGTTGGGTAGATAAGTGTGGAATAATTGGTAGGCGAGGAAAGGAGGATTGAAGATGGCGAACGGGTTTCACAACGGTATCCTTGTGGTCCCCTGAATATTCGGAATCTTTTGTCAATAAAGTTGAAAATATGCTTCTGCACGCGTCCCATTAATAGAAATTCGTTCATTGAAACAAAAATTCCTTTCGATATTTTCTTGTGAAATTGTTCAGTTAAAGTGTCTGGAAACAAAAACGTGAATATTTTAATTGATTTTAATTTGGTTAAATTGTTTAAAACAACCTGCACCTTCCAAACTAAATATACGCAGTAAATAAGAAATATGATGCTAATACCACAATAAGTAACGTATTCTCGAAAGTGCCATTGTAACGCAAAAACGCGATCGATTAAACAATTTAACAAATTGAATCTATGCTCGGGCCGGCTGCAAAATAACAGGAGCACTTCTCCAAGATCAAGTCACGCTAAAACTTGTCACGAATAAGTACCAAATAATCTGAATATGTATATAATTCCTGAAATTCCATATTTCACCACGCTTCGACTACTTTGCGACCCGTGCATTTTTCTTCTCATCTGGTAGACGCTACTGAAATTGATGCGGAGCAACGGTTTCGAATGTAGGTCCTGGTTCCCCGTTTTTCGTCGCAGATTACTTTTGTCGCGTTACATTCGCCTTGGCTTCGAACTAAGAAATCGGCGAATTGGGTTAATGAGTGCGGTGGCTGGAAGAAATTACGGAGCAATTGGGCTAAAGTGGAGTGGGAAGACCGAGGATGCGTTTCGCTCTGGATGTACCGACGTTCGGCAAATATAATCCAGCTGGTAGTACGTATGCGCGGTTACAATATATCTCCTTCGATATCGTTGTGAAAAGGTACGCACACGCGGAACAACTTGAATCGCAACAAATAAAATAACAATAATGAAACCGGCACAGGCCGCACCTTCTACAAGTACTCAGGCTACACATTTCGAATACGTTTCGCAAGGGACAATTGCAAATTCGTCACCAACGGTCAACGCTGAAATAAAACGTGTCGTCTCGTTAATTTGTCAAATTTATTCCGCCACGGACTTCGGGCGATCCGAAAATTTGCCTCTCCCGAATCCAAAACTTTCTCAACTAATCCGCCGCGCCGCGTTTCTGCCACAGAACCGAAACTGAACGATCATCCCGGCCAACAGAAGAAGAAAGCAGGCCACGAATCGCAAGATGAGATCTTCCTGCTAAATACATTCGAGAGAGCCAAGCACAAAGCCTGGCTGCTCTCGTGGAGGGCAGCTCATCAAGAGGATTACGCGGGCCCCTTCTATCCTAGCGTTCGTGGTAAACGCAATCCCTCAACCCTTTCCTTTCTATTCGCTCGTCGAGTGGAGGGGTCCCCCCTGGCTACGTCAGATTAACGTTTCACGAATCGCGGAGTCACCGACGAAAATTATCGTGCATTGATGATTCCTGGCCAGGAATCGACGAGTGGAAGAAGGATTATGGTGTGTTCCTTGTGCTAGGGGGTCCACGAGAATCCTTACGAGAAGGATATAATCGCGGCTTGGAATATAAAGAAGCTCGTTGCGAGGCACAGGGTGTAGCCGAAATTATGGTTGCGTTCGGTACATGCCTGGTTCTTTGGACAAAAGTGTGCAGAACCTCGATTAAACGAATTAATATTGGATCTGTCAATCAGATAACACGAGTGGTTTCAAGTGTCCTCGTTGAAATTCCTTTGTCCGATACTTTGTATTTCATTGCGCGTTTTCTTCAAACATTATGTCGTTTGCGGTTGTTACGAACGTGTGACAAATTTTGCAGGCTTCTTATTTTCCGAGATACGCACGCGTATACTTTAATGCAGCAGAGCAGGGTATTTTATTTTCGCCTTCTGAATTCTAATACATTATTGAATTACATACAAGGGGCAATATAATATATTGTTAAAAGTATCCCACAATATTTTAAGGAATCAACTATTTTTATCCTCCTCGTTGTGCCACCATTTCGGAAACACCCTGTATATCTGTGGGGGATAGCTTGTAGAATGAACGTTTTTATGTTCGAGAGCAAGTGAAAGATTGTCGAGTGAGCAAACTGTATGAAGTGTTAACGCGGATTGCGTGAAGCGTTGCTTGGGTTTAAAGTGGGTTGTTAAGGCGTTTCTTACGTGGGTGAAATCTGTGAATCTGCGCAGGTATGGGGGGGTTTGATGGAAGATTTGAGGCTGAACGATGTGTTTATTGCGCAGGGGAAAGTGTTTCGTCGATTTTTGGAAGTTTACGTTGCGATTATGAGGTGAGAATTACTGTTCTGAGTTTTACGTCCGTTCAGGTGCGAAAGTTTTCGAGGGGATGGGGGGTGACCGAGGTAATAGAGTTTCTGATGGGGTGGGTTCGGAGTTGGAGACATTTATCTAAAGCGAAATTATCGTCCAAGATAGCTACGTTGCGTGGAAATAATGATTGGTTTGAATAAGCGAGATCATATTATAATAACTTCAATGCCAAGGTATAGCAAGATAGAATTGAACAACAATAATGATAACAGTCTTCATACACTTACGAAAACAGCAATAACAATTAAGTATTACAATTTAAGCATGAAATCGAGTACCTCTTTTGGGCTGTATAAAATTGGAAAACGAAACTGTAAAAATTACGTTCAAATGAATAAAAGTCGCATTCAATTAGAATACGGCACTGTACATTGATTATAGTCCGCTACAAAAATGTTATAACAAATAGCACGCCTGCAAATTATTATTAATAGGGTTGAATAATTCAAAGCCACAATACTTTAGAACAAATTAATATTATACGATTCTCAATTGTTTCGCGTTCTCTCGTTATTGCGTCGCGCAGACCACTTAGAATCGATTAGAACGACAAACGATCGAGAATTGAAGTTCAAGTTTCGCATGAGGTAAGCGAATGCCTGGCTACCACGATATCCACGGTGAATTACGCGACAGCGCGGCTTGTTTAGCGTGCAACGAAAATTGTAAATGCTAATATCGAACAGCCGTATATCGTCCCGAAGGTTGTTCAACCAGCATTCGCGTGTCGCTCACGCTTTTGTATTACGTCACTTGAGGAGCAATTCTGCCCGAACTTGGACCCCTTCTGCGCGACCACCTGGGGTGAAAGGTGTGAAAGCTTGCCGAGGGATTTAAATGTTTCGAGCGAAACGTTATCTATTTATCTAAAACGATATGCTGATGTTAATATGTATAAATTGAGTATAATCGCCGTGGTCACGCACTTAACGTGTAGCAGTTATTCTTCTGCTCTTTTTTTTTTTCATGAATGTATAGACACGGCGAGGGGTAGAATATTAGCAAAATAATACGATTAAATAAAATGTTTTAATATTATTGTATGTTCAATTTTTCGTTAGGTCTCTTGGTGTCGGTAGACAGTAGCAATATGAGTGACAAAATCTTTTGGTTTGTTATGTCTGAGTAAATATACATATATTTCTTTATTTCGACTCCCTGGGTTCAAATTACTTTTATTCTCGAAATTATCATTCTTTTGGCCATTTTAATACTCCCGCATTAATAGAACTCGGCTAACGATGTTCTCCGATAAAATTCATTCGAATCAAATGAAAAATCAGTTAATTCATTCATCTGACAAACATAAATTCAAATAATATTCGCCCATCGGCAGTGATATGTTTATCTGTTCCTGAAACGGAACAGTTGCCCTCCTTATCGCGTACAAATTTTAATAAATCCCGCAAACGTTGGAGGAACAATCTCTGTTACGTGTTCGCGTGCGCGATGACCGTTAAACGGGTACCTTAAACGACCAGCCAACATTAATTCCAGAATCACGCGACAGTCCCGTGCGCGCCCCGAGTATCGTCCCAGAAACGAATTCGTTCATTGGACCCTGTTTCGATTCAATTTAAGCTACTCGCTTCGCGGTTTGTCGCTTTATGACGCGCACCAGAACCGACAATTTAATATCTGCATTAGTTAATTTACGAGCTATTACGCGTTCCGAAAAATTGTATTCGGATCTTATTCCTTCCTACGAGTTGCACTAGTGTTCCCCTTTCATTTAAACGTAGGTATAACTTGTAACACAAGACTCGATTGTACGACAGAATATTAATTAATATTTCATTTCTATGAAGGTATAAACAATATATCGCCATTCAACCGTTACACATTTAATAATTGTGCTGATAAATATAATAAGAATTAGAATTATTTAATAATCATGAACTACTGGAAAAAACAGTATATCCCCAATTTTCGCATTAGTCCAGCTATAGAAGTTTCCTAATTTCCCTTTCGCAGGGGACCACAGTTGAAACTAACTGTTGCAACGTGAACCATTGCCGAGTAAGGGGTAACGCTTACAGTGGCAAATGATTATCGATAGGACTTTGCGTATTTGCTTGAGCTTGTTCGTGAAACGTTTTTCACCGGTGTTCGTTAAAGGACGCGATTTTTTCGACTGTTTGTACGCGAGTCGGGGGAAAAATAATTTATTCGCCGGTGTACCGTTCGCGAACGATTTCACCGCGACGCGGGCGAACCGTTTCTTGCCATATTTCCCCTTGTGCTTGTGAAACGACAGTATTAATCTGATTCGCTGTTCTCTTTTTTGTGTTCCAGGTACGTAGATTCGACTTCCCTTGGCGACACGTCCAATGAATCGAGGTAACGAACGGAAATGATCGGGATAAAGAGACGGAGCTGACTGATTAATAATCTCGCGTCGAAAATATCAGAAAATATCCGACATAGAACACGTCGAAACAGAGTTAATCACTATCAGTTTCCATAATATCAAGTTTAAATGGATGTATCGTTAACAGCTTATTCGATACATGTACCGCTGTACAGAAATTGAAACGACTGATTAATGATTACCAATGTCGCGTTGAAAATGTGAGAAAATATCCGATCACACAGAATATCTTGAGCCAAACTTAACCGACACTATCA
This sequence comes from Nomada fucata, assembly GCA_948146005.1. Taxonomy (NCBI): domain Eukaryota; kingdom Metazoa; phylum Arthropoda; class Insecta; order Hymenoptera; family Apidae; genus Nomada; species Nomada fucata. Next base: position 4,618,217 of record OX411275.1, on the reverse strand, counting down.
CTTCCTGTAACATCAATATCCAATCAACGAAACGTCAGCGAACCATACAAAATTCGCCGTTACAACGAACAATAACAAAATCGTCCCCAGCTTATTAACGGTACTCATTAACGAACCCCTGAAACAATACCACCTGGCCCAAAAGCGAATCGAAAGCGCGACGCGAAGTTGCCAGACGTGGCCAGCGACTTTTTCAAAGGCCACAGTGTCCATAGCGTACGAGGGATTTACCTTTGACCGTGACATGAAAGGAATTAGTGCTAATAAATTTCGGGCGTCGAGACCGCCAAGTCCCCCATTCGATTCTGGCAGTGTATCCAGGAGACGGGCGACGATAATATACGATCCTGGCGAAGCGAGAATCACTCGGTGGAAACGCGCGAAAGAGATTCTCCGCGAGATCCGTTGCTTCCCCGTCGGATCCCCGTCGTGGCTGCCCTTTGATCTGTCCTCCCTTCGAATTTCATTCCCTTTGCCGCTCAAGCAGGGACCGTCCACCCACTTGCTCCCCCACCCCCTTATCCTGTCTTTTCTCCGTTAATTCTTCTTTTTTCTAACGGCGACACGCCGCGGACTGGATAATAAGCACAGCAGTGCTCGCTTGCTTTGCGGCTTAAACGGGGGAAACCGCTCGAGTTGACTGGCATCTAGTACCGGAACATCGAGACGCCATCGGGGACGAAATTTTTCGGGGGTGGTTTGTATTCTTCGAAGGCTATGCGTAGGCGCGACGCGCGAAGGGAGTTGCGGGTTACCGTACGTGTATATTTATTGCGAGATTTCGTTCAACACTTTCGCTACGGTTGGAAGAAAAATGAAACTGTCCCCGATGCACGAAACGGTGCGGATTTTACGAATATCGAGGGGTTATATGTATGAACGCTTAAAATTGGATAACCTGCTTGATTGCCCAAGGTTCAATTTCTGTAAGTGGTTGAAATAATGGTACACAGTTGTGCAAACGTATGCTGAATGTTTGACGATGTGCGTATACGTTCTTCGTGGCAAAAGGGTTAATAGAATTGTTAGGAAAGGGAGACGATTACACAGAAGATCCCAATAACTTTAGAAATTCCAATTCAAATTGCTTCCGGAAATATAATAAACGTTAATTATTTTACGATATAATTATTTTGTTATCGAACGCTAATTATTAGTATATAATTAGTATATAAATGTATAACATAGTATATAATTATTTTCTGCAAAAATAACAGATACGAAAAATCATGCAAATCGAGCGAGACTCAAACAAGTTTGCCACGGCACACTTAGATGTGTGTACATTTAGTACACGAGGGCCCCGAAAACGTCGGATCTGTGACTCACGCTAAAACACCCGTGAAATCTCATTCATCAGTTCTACACGTGTAGAAGAAAAAAAGGTTTCACTTCCATTCCGCTTCACCTTATTTAATCCGCGATCAACCGAATCATCCCCGGTTTCATATTTACAACGTGAAAGGGGGCAAGGTATCTTTCATGACAAATCAAATAATTGCAATGCAGCCTGCAGGTCCTCGGGGACCCCGGTCGAAAGTATCGGGTTACCAGGAGCAACCCCTGAAAAGGAAAAAATAAGCAACTCGATCCGGCCAGAGATTTCAAGATAGCCAACTTAATCCTAACGGGCTGCCAACCGTAGAGACGAACGTGCCTCCATAGGAAAATAACAATGTCCCTGTATAATAAATGAGAAGGAGTGTAACAATGGCATAACGCGATGCTCCATTATTATAAGTATAATAAGAAGGGTTGATATTCCACTCTTTCGATTCTCATTGATATCTTTTATCCCCTGATAGAAATAGGGTTGATTCAGGTGAATACATCTTATTAGATCTCATTAGTCGAGTAATGTCTAACGCGAAAAATAACTGTTAAACGATCGCAGTAAGTCCTCATTGTGATATATTATTATTACAAAAATACAGAACAACCGTGCAATATTATTATTTCACTAACGCAACCATTTTAAAACTCAATAACGCGGCCATGCTGCCTGTATAAACGTAAGATAGCAAAATATTTTCACTTCCCGAGGTAGAATCGCCATAATTATTAGCAGAATCGTTCCTCGTTTCTTCGAAACTGGAATACGGTTTTTTTAATAAATGGCCGGGATGAACGGAATCTTTTTTCAAGGAAGACAATGGTCGCAATTTAAACCAGCCAGTATCCCGTTTCCGTTCCCAGAAGCGTTCTTATTAAACACGTAATGAATTCAATTGGGTTTCGGTAACATTCCATAAATATTACAAACCCATTACTTATTCCATAGCAATTTCAGTATTTAAACTAGTAACATCGCCGGGTCCGCTCTGCAATTGGCTTTCGCAGATGCTGTTGGACAACGGCCAAGTAGTCCACTGCCACTTCTTTATATTTTCATCGTTTAATACCCGATTATAAGCTTTCAAAGAACGCGAAATTGAAAACATTGGGAAAAGACGGGAATCGACCGTGCATCTGGGTGGAACAATCATATCGATAATTAATCGTTTCCTATCTGAATAAACTTCCTCGCCGTGGACGATCGGTGATATCGATACTCGAGACGAAACGAAATATATTAATATTGTATCATTGCAATCTAAGTAATAGTGTGCCGATACTGTATTTAAAACAATTATTAACGGAATTGTTAAAATAGTAGAGGATCGAGCATCCTGGAAGTTATCATTAAGTTTAGTTTTATTTAATTTACATAGTATATGAATGTAATACTATGCGTGCACGTGAAAGCAAGCGATAGGTTAATGGTGCATAGGAATGAAATAAGCTGCAACCATTATGTTTGCCCGAGGCCGGAAAATCCACTTTTCGTCCCAGTGGGGCGCCAGGGATTTTATTTAAATTCTATTAGTGTATTCAAACGGCAGGTACTTACACTAGGAGCAGGTAGTCAAACTGCAAGTTCACTCTCGTAAGGTGCTCTCACGTTTCCAACTCGGAGATTTTTAATAACCCCGATACTTCCGAAGCGCGCGAGAATAATATACAAAAACACCTGGGAAAATAAAATAAAAAAGGCCATTCCTGTACCCATAAACCACCCAGAAACGGCGTAACACCCAAATCATCGTGAACCCGCTAAACAAAGCGTCCCTTGAAACTTTCGCCCCACCGCGTCAATTGTGAAATCAAAAGTCATAAGGTTTCGCATACTTCCACGCTTCCAAATCACTCTCGAATTACGTAAAAATTGGCGAACATCCCCGAAACTCTCGGTCCTCCATTCCGCGCACCCTTCGTGCCAGACCGCGGGACGAAATTATCGTTCGATCGAACTCGCAACGAGGCAAGGACAAACAGAAGACAGATCGTTCAACAAAACGTCACCCAGCGCTCTCTATGAAGCCACGAGGACGCATTGTATCGAGTGTATGCACATATATACACATGTATACACATGTATACGTACCATAGCCGACACGACAGAACACGGTCGTTCGAAATAACTGCCGGTCAAAAAATAATGCCCCCCGGCGGTGAAGAGGGCCAACGAGGGGTTGGAGGAGGGTGTACAGAGGGACAAGGTGGCGCGGCGACACGGCAGAAGAGCAACCCCCGTTGACAGGACCCTCTCGCGACGTACGCGAACACAATGCGGATGAAGCGAGCTGAATGTAGAGTGCGCTCGCGTGCGCGTACTGTCCTTTTGAAGGGTCCGTCGCGTCTGTTTCTCAGAATTTCCATAATCTCCGCGACCGAGCAGGCCGACCAGACGGATTTATCCGCGTCCTCCTTCGCACAATGTCCCCGAGGTTCGGCGTCCTCTTTTTATCCGAGCTCCCGGCAAGAAGTTCTCGGGCCTCGGACAGGTAGAGGACGAAGGTTCGCTTGTCAATCAAGACGAACGCGCTCGCGAGGTTGCAGAAAGAACGGGAATATTTCGACAGAGAATGTGCAATTGTGAAGAAGCAAGGGAGCGATGTTTATTCGAAGAAGCGATTCTTCGTTCGCTGTATTACGAAGGGCAATAATATGTTTGGCTCGAGTGCGTAACGCAAGATTGTTGTTAATTTTTCAAAACACCACCGTGCACTGGCCAAACGGAGCATCTTGTTATTAATATTCGTAAACGTGTTCAGCAAATTATTAATCAAACGTATGTTTACAATTTAAAATCCCAATAATTAATAGAATAACAGTAAGAACAAATATATTCATTTAGGATGAACAATAATAATAAATAATCATATTAAACGCGATATCTTATTAAGCTTGCCTTTATACCCTTAAAACTCCATTTACAATATGACCCCGCTTCCACAAAAAATTACGTTATTTAGAACCGCCCTGCACCTACGGATTCGTGTTCCTGCTTCGAAGCAGCGGTTCGAGCTATCGGCCAGCGAGGAACGGACAGTGGTACGGGCGCAACGGGTAATAAAAGAAAGAGGAAGAAAAAAAGAAGAAAGAGGAGCGAACCAGCCACCGACGAGATACGCGACCGATCCTCTGGACGCGATAGAATGAAATAATTCTCGCTGTCAGTCGAATTCGAAAGCCCCGCTCCGCCTCCTGCACCCCTTTCCCGTCGCGTTCTACCCTGTTCAACCGGCGTTTCGTATTTTCGCATCGGAGACGAGCGTGGGTAGGGAAAACGTTCGCGACTCGTTCGCCGGATAATTCCGCGGAAATTAAATGCCAGGAAAGAGATGGAAATTACGTCTAGATCGTTGTTGTTGAACGAGGTGCGGCAGCTTTCGCGGCGATTTTTTCGTCCCATCGAACCCGCTTCGATCGACCAACCGGTTCTTGTAAATAGGAAATCTCGGCGACTCGACGGTATGTAAGGTGAAAATACGTTCCTGTCGATTATACAGAGTTTCGAGGGTAGTTAATTCGGGTTGTGTCGCTGATGTCTAGTTGTCGCGTGAAAATTATTGCAGAGCGTACCGGTATACGAAATAATTGGGGGTCGTGGGTGTTTCAAATCGTGGCGATCACTTTTGTGATGTTAAACGTCCTACGTTTAAATGGGGATATGAAAAATTGATAGTTTGGCAAATTGTATCAATCTTTGTACATATATGCTTCCTTCGCCCGAGTAGAAATCTCTTTCGCGTTTTGATCACGACAGTTTCGTTGTTAACTTTTTACTTTTCCTATATGTATGCATATCGTATTATAATTGGTCTGATCGATGTCTGTTCGAGAAAATTTATATAGAAAATTATTTCACTTATATGCATTTATGTTGATACGCATCTTAACGACATTTTAAATGGAGAATAGGTGATCTGAAGGAAACAGGCTTAGGACGTCCCGCTAGGCAAGTATTAAAGTCCGCTACCTGGGGCTCTCTACCTATTTTTCCACTCTTCAGAAACTCTTGGCTCGCCATTCTTCGAAAAGACGCATTACCAAATTCGCTTAAAAGACGAATTATATACATTGAAAACGTCGAAGGTAACAAGAGCGAATGTTTCACAGAAATCACGAGAAAGCAATAGGATAGTGGGACATGAAAAGGCTAGGAGATTTGAGATATTATTTGTCTGTCACGTTTGATCAAGCGAAACGTTGCTTTCTTATGAAAGGGAAATAAATACGGTTGAGTCTTATTGTTACCTAAATTGTCAGCTTCACCTGGGATCCTTAATGGAAGACGCGAGTAACGTATTAACAAGAATAACTGGTCATAAAAGAGTAAATACGTATTTAAATTGAAGATTCGCGATAATTTATATGCGCGAGTACGTCTATTTAAGCTTTTAACTATTCACAATTTGAATATTTATTACAAATACTGAGAATAACCATTTGATAAATGCGCGACGAAATTGTGTCTAAAATTCCGAGCAGTGTAAGTAACTTTGAACATTTTCAGATAACTCGGACATTGATCGTGATGAGCCTAATTATAATTTCGCGGTGCAATGATTAAATAAAACATAACACCTAACCCAAAGGACGAAAGACGAAATCAGTCGCCATTTAAACATTTCCACGTACATTCCTTCATGCTAATAAAAAGAAACCAACACCCCCCCATTGCACTGTTTCACTTATTTCCCCCTCTATGTATACATATATACACGAAACGTGTTTCTTCTCACAGTCAAAATCCCTTATCCCCGACACGGGAGTGAACTACGCCAACTTAAATCAACTATCGCCTCTCCATTTAACACAGGAAAAATTTACTCGCAAGCCACTACGTTCGTCGATCAATTGTTATTTCCGCAGCATTCGACGAATAATTGTTTATACGACAAACAGATCCTCACGGGGTTGTCAAAAGGGCCTCGTGTTCTCCTCATTCTCGCACGGCACTCGAAATCGTCACTAACTCTGGCTAATAAGATAGAAAGAGAGGGCGGAATGATGGGGTGAGCAACCGTTGGAGGTCGCCTAACACGTGGCCATGACAGTCTCGTCCCTTCGATCCCTCGGGTTTCAGCCATCCTGGCCATTCCGCGCGTCCCAATTCAACGGGAATGATGATATCGAGCGACAATAATTGGAAAACTTATTAAACCCTTTCCCTCGAGCCCGGCGTATTATTCTTTGGCCAGGCGCCTGAGCGTAGTAATCATCTTCGTTGAATACTATGACGTTCCTCCATGGTTTATTGTAAGTTCGATTAATGGGAAAGAAAAAGTATATCCAGTTTCCTGGACTTCGTGGATAGCATCGTCGTGGATAGGGGTTGTATTTTGTCGTGGGAGTGCATACGTGTATGCATTATGGACGGGGCTCTGGGAATATCGAAGATATTAATTTTCGTTTGTTTAATCGGGAGTTTGTACATGTGGTGGGAAAGTTTTAAGTGGATCATAAGTATTGATAAGACTATGGCTGAGTGGAAGCAACAAGGTAGAAAAGGGATTGAGGTACTTTGGATATATAAAAACGGAAAGATTATACAAAATTTGAATTAAATTGTACCTAATATATTTGTAGAAAAATACGGTTCGAAGTACGTGTGTATCAATGAATTTGACATATTCATTGGCAAACGAAATATAGTTGTATTTGTTAAGACGAATGTAAAGATCACAACAATGTGCTTTGAAGAGTATAGATATATGTATTGTGTAGAAAATTGATTTTACAGGACTGACCGATATTTCGGATTGAAAATTGTACCAGCAATTTCGAACTCGAATCAAACAGTAATACATATAGTGGGATCTGATGCACAGGAGAGATCGCATCTTATCGTGCCAAACTAGAAAGGCTCTCCTAGTGAAACATCGTTTCGAACAGACCTCGTTGACTACCAATCTCGTTAACGCTTTCATATTCAAAAGCTATTCGATTTCAAAGAACATATCAGACCAGAAATACATGTCCCCTTTACACTGTAATAGATGTATTCCACGAGTCCAATAATTCATAGAAATCCATGTACAATCATCAATAACCTAACCCATAACGTTGAATGCATCGAATTAATTGGATACTCTGTTTCAATGCATAAAGGAATAAGGGACAATCCCCTGTAACGTCCAGCATTTAATAACGATGCCGTTGGCGTGGGCGATGCAGTTTCAAAAAAGTATTTTTATAGCTCAGATGCTATCTGAATATGATTTGACGTTAGACAATATTATGATATGTGTTCGGGAGACGGGAAAATTAATAGCGTAAGAAAGTCTACTTTCTAGTGGAATTTCGCTAATACAAAGCATGCTTAATTTATTAATTTGGGCGACATTTGGTTTAGCACACATTTAGTTAATACCAGTGAATTGATTTAATCGATGACCTTTCATTCAAAATAATTCCGCACAATTCTACAAATCGGTCGAACCAATTACCCTAAAATGCACGCTGAAGTGAACCATAGATTAACCTGACTTGCCCGGACGACAAAAGTCTACGTTATTCTACGTTGTCAATCAATTTTTCACTAAACCCGGCTAATTGATGTTTATTATTCTTCCCATATTCCCAATCACTCAGCCCCGTATCGCCAATCACCCTGCTCGCTCTGCTCCAACACGATTCATTCCTTATTTCCAACGTGTATCCAGCCGCAGCCCCGATAGACTGCCCCGTTTTCCCGTAGACGTTCCAGTTCTAAGCATATCTTCTTACACAAACGAAATGGACGTCGTTCCCTACCGATTCCCTCTCCCCCTGTATCCGCGGGAAAGGACACGACGGATCCAGCAAAGTGTCGTATGCTGCTTGACTTCATAAATAAAGATTCCCCGGTGCCAGTCCGTATCCGAAGAGCTTTTTAAAATCTGCCCAACGCAGAGAGAATGTGTAATATAAGCGAGAGATGCGCGCCACTCTAACCGTCTGCTGTAGAGGGACGCGATCTTCAACTGCTGATTCCTTTTGCCGGCGGCGGTCTTTTGCTTCGGGAAAAATATCTCGTCTGACGTCATTCCTTGGACAGCCGCGCTGTGCGAAACGGTTTTAATTTCGCCGGCAGAAGGATTCGATCCCCTTTGCGCCGGGAACTCCGTCGTCGTTCTTTGGAAACGTATTTCGATGCTAATGCGAATGGATTAGGAATAGATAGGCGGTGATCGTTCGGAGTTTCTGAAACGGTCACGTTGGTTTTACGGTATTAGATAAATAGAGAGATAATGTTGAGACGGAGTTGTGGAGTGATACGAGAGCTCGGATAGAGGCGAGGGTTAATTTGCGGTTACTCCCGGGGTGTAACGTAGCGGTTGACCTTTGGTGGTACTTGTATTTGCTACGTGTCTGGATATAGATGGTTTTTTAGGAGGATTTGAAAAATATTGACAGTATTTGGTATGATCTTTTTGGCGAGACATATTATATTGCGCGCGGATTTCATTTGGAAAGATTCATTTTATGCAGCGTAGTTTGTGTCAAAAGATTTGCTACGTGCCTCGTAGCATCTACCTGAAAATATTCATATAAAGCATATCTAAAATATCCGTGACGCGCAGAAATATCGTATCAAGAACCTTAAAGATCTTTGAAGTTGTACTTCTACTAGCGGTAGGGGTACGCTCGGGTTAGTCTGGCTGAAACATAATAAAAAACAGCTAAATGTCCTACTATTGTAAATGACGTCATTAAATAGCCATTTTTATTCCAAATCAATTCCATATGAATACTGGGAACGAACGTGTATATTGGAAACCATTTAAGTATTCCAAACAATACGACAGTCCGGATTGCCTTATAAATTCTCGATAGTTTCCTCGTCGCTTGTACATCGGAAGTGTCAGCTGCAAAGGCGTAGGAACATCGAGAAAATATTAAGAACGAAGCGATATAATTCTCGGGATACCCTGCTGCGAAAGGTACAAGTATCTCTCGATCTTGTTGGCCCACGCTCTTCCCGCAGAACCGTGCCTCGATTTCTTAAAAAAAAAAAAGATACACCGGTGCCAGGTAATATGTATTCTGATGAATTCTTCCTATCGAAGAATACATTACCGTCTCGGCGGTCCGTCCGTTCGAAGACAAGAAAAATAGTAAGTTCGAGACGACCGGTGAAAATCCGACGCTCCAATTATTCACAATACGATCGCAGCAGTTATTACGAACTCCAACTTTCGAGCAACACATTCAATTCCCCCCATGGTTATTTTACACGATAATCTCACGATTATTTCTTACCCGTGTTCGAACGATACATTTCTCACGCGCGAGCGTAAATAACCAATTTATTGTGCGCGTTCACGAATTGTTTCTTCAAACAGCCGAGTAAAGTAACAGGACCACGGGAGAAAGGATAGAGCGCAATATAATAATCAAAAAGGATCTTCACTTTGCGGACCTTGGCCAAAAAAAAAAAAAAAATTATTCGCAACGAGCCGCAGGGCGGCGCCAAAGAGTTTAACTGAAAAGCAGGGCTGGCTGGCGGAAACATTCTGGCGGACCCTTTTTATAAACAGCCGGAAGCGTAGCCCGCGGAATATCATGCACGATGTAGAATAGACGTAAAACTACGCCGCCGCTCGCCACGCTAACAAGACGCTAGTTACGGTGTCATTACCTTTATGGAGGTTGCTCGTTGTTACTGCGTAATAGCACGAGTATGATGAAAGCATCAAGTGACCATCTGAATGTCTCACTTCGTTAGGCTGGACGCTCAAAGCCGCTCCCCTACAACCGTGTGAACAACTTCCTCTTTCGGAATGCCTCTATTTTATGGAATATACAGTATTTGCTATTCTCCTTTCCGTTCTGTTTTTTCTTCTTCTTTTAATTAATCGGAGGAAATGAAAGAGGGCGCGGAATGTGAAAATAAGGAAGGGGCGATGTAAATTATGTGACAAATAGTTGCTTGCCAGTGATGGATTTAACAAAGTACATGTACATACGTACGCATATTACAGGGGAATGTCGATTAATCGGTGCGTGGTTATCTGGAATTACGTAGTTAATAAAGAGATATTTGTATTGCTATCCGGCGTGTCCGAAATTCGTTATGAGGTATTTATAATTTTGGGTCGCGCCTTTCAATGTCCGAAAGCAATCTGTTTTTAATTATTTAAAAGTGTCCGTCGACGCGTCCTGATTGGAATCGATTAGAGAAATTGAAATTGCACGCGAGGGAACACTAGACAATTGGCAGAAAATTAAGCGTCGATGTTTTAAATATTTCAAATAAAGAACGATACATAATATACAGTGTAGCTTTCCACAATAGGAAAACCGTGCAACAAGAGACCCACCTTTTAAACAGAAACAAACCGCAAACAGCTCAGTCGTTCGAACTATTCACCGCGAACGATAAAATTTCTCTGTTGACTACTTCGCAGGATTCGAGATTGGCGTAGCGGAATAAATAAAAGTCGCCCCGGAAGTTCTTCGGAAGCACTTACGAATAATGGCGGTCGGCGCCTGCGTTCGAACGCAGACGAGGAATCGCGACGAGGAAGCCATGCTCCACGTTGAAACCATATATAATTACAGGCAGATTGTTCTCCTCGATTACAATACCCTCGAATTTCTCCAATCTGTCCGGGCCCCGGCGTGATTATAAAGTTTCTGACGGAAGCACGAGCATTCATCGGAACAAATTCTTCTAACGTCTTTAATAGTTCTTGCTGCCTTCTGTGCATGAAGGGATGGCCAATTTGTGCGGTATAGGTCAGTGAACCTTTCTAGATCCAGGAACAGAGGATTGGACGCGTTTGTCGGTTGCGACCGTCCATTGGAAAATAATGGGGATTTGAGAAAGCTGAAGCGGTTCAGCCACTTGTCTACCGGAGGGGTGACTCGCGAGACTGTGGTATTCGAAAGGGGTGGACGGATATCTGTTGTTTCTGAGGATATGGAAATGTCGGACGTAAAGCTGACAGAGTTGAAGTGGAAAGTATAGAGGGGAATCATCTTCTTCTCCTAGTTCGGAATATTATTGATACGTTTTAGCGGAAGTAAGATGGGATTGAATTAATTCTAGTTGCAACGTTATCATGCAAATTTGTGTTCCCGGACTGCAGCGAAGTGCAGCGTTTGGGATTGTCAGTTATTAAAATTTCAAGAAGGACAGCTCGTTCAACTATGAAGAACGTTTACGATAGCTAGTTTACGAAGTTATTGTGCAACGGAAACAAAGGGGAGGGGGGGGGGGGGGGGCGAAAAGTTTTGGGGAATAAAATTGCGAAAAAATCTCATTCGCTGAAGCACCGTGGTACGAGAGTTATCATGCAGTTGAAACGGAAGGAATTATTGTTCTGTATATTTTTAATTACAAGTGGTATCGTGTTTTGGAAAGCAGGCAAACTCGAGTATGAAATGCCGGAGCGTGGAGGGAATTTTCCACGGATTCGTTAATTCGATATTTTAAATTCGTGACTATGCTTGATTAACGAAGTTCCAATTAGCAGAGCTAACTGCGGACCGCGTATAATATTCCTGTCGAGTTATTTGAAGAATATTCAAGACCGTTTTAGATGCGAACCAAGAGAATTGTACGTCACTTAAGATCATTTATTCAGTATCGTTTAAAAGTCGTTTCATCGTGCTTAATGAATCGTTGATGCTGCGCCTAATTATCGAAATCCAAAAACAAATATGCGACATAGACAAAATCCAAACATTCCCTTTTCACGTCTATTTTCACTGAATGCGATACAACCCCCTGCCAAATGTTTCTGCATACTACACTAAGGTTTGTTCATGACCCAGTCATAACATTCTGTTCCTAATAACAATTGCACTCCATCTTACCAATACACATTAAGAATTCCGATGAAAAATATTACATGGCAACATAAAATTTACACATAATACGTACCATGGAGAAACGTCATACAGATTCCATGCTCTCCCATTTAGTACCACCCATACGCCGATTACGTGAAACTACCAGCGATCGGTTTGTCCCTGGAAAAAAGCCGCGACAATTCTTTTTCCGCCTAAACGGAGGCGCGCACGACGAAGGCGGAAATAACATTGATTTCACGTCCAGGACACACCTTGCTGTCACGCGGCTCGTTTCATCCTTTTAAACAGGCCTGCCTGCAGACAGACGCGAGCGCCAACCGTACAAAAATACCTGGGACATCGTGCCGCATAAAATGCAACGGGGCTCGCGAGAAATAGGAGCGGTATTCATTCCTACGTGTGCACATACTTATATACCCAGACATGTTTCGCTATGTCCTCATTTCCCGTGTTCCTTGAGCACTCGAAGATAACTTCGATCCTGGCGAAAGGAAATTTTCGACGTCACGATACCGTGTGAGCCGCTCGGAGGCCACACTGATTAACTCTATTCGTAATTTCTCAAGTTTCGCTACGAAAAGTATGGGATTGATGCTCAACTCTTCGTGAATAAATGAAATACAAAATATTAAGGAGTCCTGAACGACTTGATGTTGAAAATAGATGGCTGGATCTTGGTAATTCTTTTTCGAAAAGTCAATCATACTCCACAGAAGTACTCAATATGAAATAATCCATAACAATTACGTATTATAGTAATCGTAATAACATAGCGAGTCAATTTCTCTCACTACCTCGTGCATTCCAAATAAAATCTCATCTTCCCTTTGCGATTTCACCTTCTTATTCGTCATAAATGAGTTTCTGAGCAGAACGTGACGAAGAGGAGAAAGAAAGGGAATGGAAAGAACGGCGTGGAAGCAACTTCCGCCTTTGATGTACGTCGCCATAGACTCTATGGCATAGAGGTTAGGTGCAATGGGATAAACCAGCCGGTCGTCCCAGCATCCGGTCGGGGATGCGGGCATGCCGCTTTGCGGCGTGATCACCTGACCTGGCTTCGTCCTGTGTTTCGCGAAGGAAGCGCAGACGTAGCCAGGAAGTAGCCTTCTCTGTAATTAGCGTCTTCGTTCGCCTCTTTGACAAAGCTCTGTTCCTAACGAGCATGCCGGGTAACAGGTATCCCCGACCACTGTAAAACCTTGTGTCTGTCGCTTGAATAACCTTGCCAGCGTCCGCCATGAAAGTCGTTTCACGGCACTGTTTGCTCCTGGACTGCCAGGTCCCCGCGATTTCGATAAAAGAATGCTCGGTTTGGGTGTACGCGTGAATAAGAATTGTCGGACGACTACTATTGTTATAAATATGTGGTATATATTTGCATTCCTTTTGCGACCACGGTACAGGCACGTCATTTTTGGGAAGAAGTGAAATTAATATTGTGCAATCAGTGGCTGGAGACAAATTATGGGACATTAGTTGCTCGTGGGCGACAGATTTCGTATAAAAATTACGGGGTCCCTAATTTCTTCATATTATATAATATAATATAAGTTATATATTGTACGTTGACCCACACTTTTTATCAACCACGTATGTTAGGTACTGCTATGGCTTTCTGTAATAAAAGCAAAACATGATTTCTGATATAAATAGTTTATAGTCGGGGAAATCTAGTAAAGCTTTTCATGTTCACGAATTTTCTAATAAATCACAGTTTAAGGTCCATAGCGTTCCACAGTTTCAGATCACATGGAATCTCGGTCTATCTCTTATGCATACTACATAGCTGAACGATATTCGAACGCAAGCGGTTCGAATAACCGATATCCATATAGCTAAACTTTTACAGTATCTGAAAATTTCCACGGTAATATTAAAAGTCGTTGCTTCTCCTTTGCCAAGATGTCTGCCGCGTATAAAACGCATACATTCCGATTATTTCGTCCCTTTTGGAGGTAAGGTTGGAAAGTAACATTCCGCTGCAGCTCCTCCTTATGTAGTTGTTTTACAAGTAAAACGCATAATAAATGTTCATCAACGCCAGGTGTATGGGAGAAATAATGATTCCCTTTAGTCCCAAAATATTAAATGCATCCATCTTCCGTGCCGTCTATCGACAATCTACAATGTACAGATCAGAGACCGAACTATCAAAGTTATTTCGACGGATTTGTCGTTCGCAAGTAGGGCACACGCGGCGCATCGATGGAAATGCAAAATTGCAATCGTAAAAACAAAGTCTCGAGATAGGGGAGCGGTTGGGCGAAGGAAAAAAAGGTGCAAAGGTGAGAATAAAGAAAAAGGGGCGTTATTATGCGAACCATGGCGATCTACATACGTTACATATTCACGACCGTTCCGTTCCACGTAACTTGTCTGTAATCCTTTACTCTACAGGGCAGGTTGCCAACGCTTTGTAAAAAAGTGTTCCGCACAAATATAGCCTATGAATTATACAGACTGCTCTAAAAACAAAGGGCCAAACTTTCTCGACATATTTTACTCAACGCGGTGACGGAGAAACATTATGTAAACATTGGTGTCTATGTAATTTACATTCAGCATACGGTGTTCCAAGAATTAATATTCCAGGTCAATGAGAATTTATCCCACTTTATAGGAAAAATTTGAAAGATTCTTGTACCTTTTAGGTTTTTTCCTTAGATTGCTCTTTCCGGGAAAGTTCTTTCGACACGACAGTTACGATCAAACGAGTTAAAAATGATTCTAAGTAACGATCTCTAACTATTGAAAGAATTGGTGACGTTTTCTTTATTTAAAGAGCATTCCACTTCGCGCAAAAATTAAATTGTATTGAGCAACAAATTATTAAGCAAGGCTGCTCCCATCTGGTTGACGGATAGTCAAATTATTTCAACCTTCAAAGTAAATATAAGCTATCGAGTAACAAACACTCTTGCGACAAGAAAGCCACAAGGGTCCCTCCAAACAACCCTACACATTACATCCCCCTTCTTACGTTTTCAAGTACTTGGCTCCACCCTCAATCGCATAGCTAATCGATCCGTTAATTACCTCCCCGGTGACAAGAATGAAAAAACAAAATCAAAGCGACCGTCAACGATCCCCAAACACTGCCCCGTCCCTGCCACTTTTCCGACCGCTTCGTTGCGAGCAACCACTCGAGAGGAAGAATCACGAGCTCTAGGAGATACGCGTCGCTATAGCAGTTGCTGAATTTATTCGATTCAAGGTCGACCTCCACCTCCACCATATCTAGAACTTGCCCCACCACCTGCCCCAATCGTAGCACAGTACTGTACAAACAGTCCAACAAACGTTTACGCCGACAGAACAAAGGAACAAGTAACATACAACTTCTGATAAATTGTTAACCATTAGCACAGACTCAAAGTACGGAAAAATACCAGAATCAAAGTACGAAAAATTAATTACTACGGCAAACAACCGATACCAGTATACCGATTACAAATCCACGGAGATACGATTGCAAGTGCACATGTAATTAGTCAAATCAGCACACCGTATAGTGGCGAGCCGGTCGATCAAGGTTCTAATTCTACGATACGAAATGATATCACGCCCGCAATCAATTCCACCCACGGACTTTCAGTGATTGCGTACCCGGCGACGCTGGCACCTGCGAGCGATGCAATTGTGGGAGCAGCGACGAATTTCAGGGCCGTTTGATTTATATACTTCAGCCAGCGCATTATACACAAGGAGCGTTAGGGCCGAGCAAGTTGGCGGCGAGTGCCGTCTGGTCGGTTCTCCATCCGCGTTTCTGTTTACGCTGCACGCTGCGCTCCGTCTCCTCTGAGGGGAGTTCTGGAGCAAGTTCGTGGCTACGACTTCCTTTGCGCCGCGAACTATAAAGAGAAGCCGCGGCAGAGAGAAATCACGGAACTCGTGATAAGCGAGGGATAAGGGAGAAACGATAAAGGGTGGTATGCTTCAGAGGGCCTGAACGATTGCAGACGCGGGATCCTCTGCGTACATGGATCCCGTACTGGGTCCTGTACATATTTCTATCTATGGCATAAGTAGGAATCACAGAATGACAGATTACAGATCCCTGTGAATCAGAAAACTCGGACTGGATACGTGACACGCTGTTGGATGACCAGCCCTTGAGTCACCGATAATATGTAAGGCCCGCGGATCCTGGCCTAGTCAGAGTCAATATTATGCACCAAGGTAGTAGTCAGCGATATGACTACTGCCAAGGGCCAGACTCCGCGTTGGCTACGCCGACATAACAAGGGCTAAGGTCATCCTTCCCCCCTAAAACTCATGATATATATAGTAGCGGAATATCAATTGTAGTCAGAATAGTTTTGGACACGACGCATACCATCGGTCTGTCGCGCAAACTCGTCACGGTATTCTTATATAAAAACCTCTTTGCAAAAGTAATTGTTGCACACGATTTCGCTTACCCCGGAATCCAACAACGCATGTACAGGGTGTCCCTGCTAACTTGATTACCTCGCACGGCTATAAAACGATAGACTTTATGAAAATTGTAAAACGTGGAATTTAAACGGCTTCGAAGGGACCGTCCCGTGCGGTACTTGCGTTTTCTTTGTTGGTGCAGGCGTTTCGAAGATTTCATGTTCATCTTTATTTTGTTTTTAATGGAATGACTTAGTTCTGGTATCGTAAGTCAATGGAGTAACAAATTCTTAGTAAAAATGTATTTACCTTCTGTGTCCTAAATCTAATAGTTAACAAGATATTGACGAAATAATTGACTAACACGTACTTACTATCTGGGAACTAAAGTAGGTGCTCGAACTGACGTCCCTCAACTTCTACACCTTGAATTACATAGTTAATATCTATTTAATATCTACTTAATCTAGTTAATTGCATAGTTCATAGTTATTCAGTTTAGAACATACGAAGGTCGACCCATTTTCACTCAAAATTTAATACTCTGTCGACTTACGATTATAAAGGCACGTCATCCCATTTAAATAAATGCCTCCACCCACAAAAAAGGCAAGTACCGTATGAGATGGGCCTCTCGAAGCCATTCAAATTCCATGCTTTACAATTCTCATAAAATGTATCGTTTAATGGCTATTCGGGGCAATCAAGTTAACTGTGACACCCTGTATATTATAGAAAGAACCGTAGAACAGCGGTACCACTTCGCGTCTGAGCATCGTCGAATAGCAAGCAGCCAATGTCACTGCAACCACAGCTATCTGGCACGTGAAAGTTTCGTTTATTATATCTCGTGTCTCGTTGGACGGGCTGTAGAACGTCTGGTGAACCGACGATCTTCACCACCGGTGTACCGCATCCGGTGTCGTGGTGTACACGCGTTCCACCCAGCCTCCACGGAGGCTGCCCCTAGGTCCGCGAGCCCGCGACGAATACCGCGAATTCGACAAAAGTAGTAGCGCAATAAAAGCAGGGTAGCAAATTTGCCAGGCCAGAAGGTGGTGGAACTGCTAGGGCAGTTCCCCGTATGGTGCACTGGTGACTCGTGATGTATTGTCCGAGGTGTGTGCAGTTATTGCATAATCGGAAGAGTAATGGTGCTGGAACCGCTGGGGTTAGGTTCGAGTTGCAGGATGGGTTGCCATTGTAAATATCGATGAGTCGAAGGGCGGATACCGGAGAGTGGTGGAATTTTTTTTGTTTTGGATTGGGCAGCGGAGGGTGCTTTGTTGGTGAACTGGAAGGCGATTGATTTTGTGGTTTAATTATAAGCACGGAGTGTAGGTTGGCTCAGCCGTCTATGGCTATTTCTGATGCACGGTTTCACTTTGAATTTTTTTGCGTTACGATTCTCTCTCGTTGCACACTTCAGTCCAGCTCGCTTCTTCTTGTTATTTTCGTATGAGTAGAATTGTAGTAAAAGTGAACAACTTTAACTTTCGCTTTAGTATTAAAAAAAATCGGTGATTACCATCCGGAGCTTTCCTTATTAAGTGCACCCTAAATTAATTGCAATGTAAAAAAATCGAAATATATATACAGTCCTATCACAAAAAAGGTAACCAGTTCCACAACCTTGAAACGTCATAAACTTCATAACACCCTAACGCATATTGTTACCCTGTTAAAGATACTAAGCAATAATGTTTCAAAATGGAACAACCAACAATTACGAACCGAGGCAACGGCGATCTGTTGCACCCCTTCTAAAACGCAGCTCGTGCCACGAGAGCTACATTCATTTAATGATTTCGCCTAATGGTTGCACGGTCCATTCATCCTGCAACGTGTCTGAAAAAGAACAAAAAGGAGAAAAAAAAAAATAGAAAGAGCAACGTGATCGAGTAATCGCACGGATCAGGTTGAAACGACAGATAGCCAACGAGGTGGTCCAGCGAGACGTTTAATCGCGAGACACGACGCCGTCGCTTGACACCTCGTAAAAACTTTAATCAAACCTAACGACGGCATTAATTTCGCGCTGGCGCTCTCGCAGCGTGGCCGTTGTGGTTTATCGCTTTTCGACGTGAGAACTGGCCACGTCACGATACACTGGAGCGCGGGCATGTTTCGAATTATCACCGCTGGTGTGCTGGTCGACGGTGTAATGAAAATTTTCCCCGTATTGCCGACAAATACGATCGCTTAATTGCCGCGAAATCGAATTAACCCGGAATCGCGTGCTCGAAACGAGCCTCCGTTACGATTCAGGCCTCGACCGTTCGACGCCACTGCGTTTCAATTATTTACGTTAAATTCCACGCGCCCCCATAATTGATAGCAAACGCTTTTTCATATTCGCGTCTGACAAGAAAGGTGTCGGGATCGGACAGGTGCCGAGCTACCGTAATATGATACCAGTAACGCGTGCGTAAAATGATTCCGTCCCACGTGGACTGCAAATACGACGAGAATATAGTTAATGGTGGAACCATTTATGACGTGGCGCGATCCGTGTGCCACGAACTAGTCGAAGTGCGTACCGTTTCTTATTCGTGACACAGGATTTTTATTTTTATTTTTCATCTGCCTTAATTAATTACGAAATCAATTTATTAATGCAAATAAGTAGAGATCTTTGGCTCCTCGGGATGCAAGTTATGATCAGTGCTGTTTCGCATTTTTGTATTAACGCGGACGTGTCGCGAGCAGGTCGATTTGTTTCACCTCGTAGGTGATATTGTGGAACGAATAAATGGGGCAGATGTCTTCGTTTAAATTAATATATCTTAAGAATCGTCCCCCCAGGGTGTGGCGCAAGAAGCTCATTGATGCCATCGCGATCTTGTCCCGCGCGACTATCTTCGTATGTATAATATAACTGTATGTGCGTATGTACGATGGTGCTGTACGTTACTGTTATTTTCAACAATTGAAACGGACGGGATGCCGCGATAGTGAAACGTAAGTTGGGTGGATTGGAATGGAGATTATCTTCCAGACGTTACTTCGAATATCATACACAGTTTCTTTTGGGTATTTTCGTTACAGTGATATGGTAATCGACTTAGACGAATTTAATGTTATAAATTCAGACCCTGGAATGAATGATCTAAATTGAAATAAATATTGATAAAATAAATATAATGAAATATTGACTGGATATGACATAAAATTTGCAGTGTGTGCCGAAATTTTTAATATTGACAAAAATAGCACTGCGGTTTACCAATGAGAACAAATTTTATAGCTATCGCAGGCAGGGGGTAGACGATTATTACACATGCGTTCATCCATTTGTATGGGCTGTGCATATACATTGTAAACGCTCAATGGTGCATAAAACATTTAGCACACTACACTGATCGTCAGTACTTTACCATTGATATACTGAAGCATGCATTATGCACACTGATCACTGGTATAAACAATGACCGCAAATCTTTCTTGTAATTATGGGAACCAATTATTACACCCTGTGGAACTATTTATAATATTCTTTAAACAATATTCGAACACGTCGACATGATTTGAACATGATTTTATCACTCGTATTAAAACGCTGGCAATAAATATGAAACTCACGATGAAACTAGCACGTAACTTGTACTTACTATTTCCTCGAAACCTTCTGATATGCCACAATTTGTGACCAATGTTTGTAAAAAGTATTTTCAGCTGCGATACGTCTAAAAAAATCGCCAAGAATATAATTCCGGCCCCAAAAGAACGCATCCGAACTATGCAGTCCAATCCAAACGAAACTGCACAAATTTTATGAACCCATCACAATCGGCCGCCCCCTTCCAAAATTGAAATTAGCGCATAGTCACCCTTGAACGTGTCTTGCACACCCCGTTGGACGCGGCGATTCAGATCGACACGCAACGTTAAATCGTGCATCGTACAGGCTAGCACGTCACATCGATTTCACGAAGTTCGGCTGGAAAATCGCCGGCAACCGATGCGTCGCGACGCTCGCCCATTAACCCGGTCCGCGGGGATCATTTTAAACGACGCAATCGCTTCGCGGGCAGGAACGCCGCGAAGCGAATCGCGTCGTTTTCACGGTCCATCTTTCAACGGCGAATCTCCCTATGACATGTCACGCGTCATAAAGATCGTTCACAGAACAAAGTGACAGAGAGCGGAGGAGAGACAAAAAAAAAAGGGAGCACGGCGTGGAGAGGAGCGTCCCTCGTTCCGTGAAAGAACGGAAGAGGGTGGACGCTATATTGAAAGGGGCGCGCGTTACGCACGGGAGTGGGTATATATTAAATCTGTCGATTAAAAGGAACGAAATTAATTCCGTATCGGTATTCGTTCGCAAAAATGTCAAGGGCCGATAAGCGGCGCTGCTTCTTTCTTTTTTCCAACGACGGCTCGTTGTCGAAATGAGAAACTCTTTGCCTCTGTCTTTCTCGCATCCTTTCAGCCGGTACATGTATAGACGTGCGTGTTTTCTTTTTCCTTCGTTTTTACGTTTGATCAAAGGGAGGCAGGAGATGGGGATTTATTGAAGCTCGATGCGACGCCGGTTATATTGATCGGTTGATTTATTGGACGCGTCGAGTGTCGCATCTTTTTGTATCGTTTTTTTCTGTTTTCTTTTCTTTTTCTTTTTCTCCTTTGCCAAGTCGCAGGCAAGGCGAAGAAATTGGGACGAGTCGGGTGATTGGTGAAAGTAAGTAGACATTTATAACGCTGTTTTAATTGGTTGACGGATTGACTACTCAAGCAACAAGTCCAATCGTGAAAATTGGGAAATTCGTAATGAAAGCAGCAGAAGAACTTCCTCATTGTAACCAGTTAATACAACGTAATCGGTAATACAGGTTCGTTAATATATCCTGACGCAAGGCAATAAAATTCCGAAAAGAGACGCAATTGTATGCGAAACGGAATAATTACGTCCACACCCCGGACGATCGCAATCGCGAATTCGGAATCGGTTCGAAGAACTGATTCATCGAGCGACTTGCAGTTACTCCTATCTGCCGCCGTAATACGCCATCAATGTACGAAATTCGTTCGACACGCAACGAATTTCGAGCAATCTTTAATGACACGTCTCGAATAGCTGCCTCCGCGAAAACAGACAATTTCACCGCCGCCCGCTTATTATCCGTCGCATTTCAACCCCCGAAACACGAACGAAACAAACAGCTCTCGCCCCGACAGTCGCGCAAAGAAACGCGCGCCCGGCGCCACTTCGGCCAAACCCATTTACATATTTCATCAAAAGTGACGGGACGCCTCGAAGTTCATATACGCAATTGGTTTCTTACGCTGTTGTGCAAGTTATGAAATTTTTAAAAGAACAGCAACGCGCGTATTGTATACGGCGTTGCAAGTGTGACGATGTCACAAGAACGTACGATTAGGCGTGTGCACAGAAATAAATATAAAACAAGTGCAGCGTAAAGTTTATACGCAGCCCTTGCGTAGTACGCTACCACGCTCTCAAGTTTTCAAGAATAATCTGTTTAGGTTTGGACATATGGGGCATCTGATCTCGAGCGTTTGGAAACCATGGGCATATGCACTTGTACGTGTATGAGTATACGGGTTCGTGAGGGCGTGCGTAACGAAATGAATGTCTGGCGTGCTGTGAAAGGCGGCGCGTTAAAAGAATTGACCTGCGCGACAGGGCTTTGTAATCTGAGAAATAAGGGACACTTCGGAAATGAGAATTACAGCGTCGCAGCGGAACAGAGAAACGTAACGAACGTTCTAAAGCCATGATATTGAGAGATACATTAATATTGTAAAGAAGAGCGTCAACATAAAGCAGCAAGTGCGCAACGATTTAAAAGTATCTTCCTATCCAATATACACAACTCGATTTTTGCAACGACAGAACCGCCTATCTAATACGCTAGAAATGAGAACTTAAAAATTACAATTAAATTAATTAACGAACGAACTTGCATTTTACACCAAGCTCCTATAAGGAATTCTATCCACCTGAAGCACCCTCTCGCCCCAACGTCACGGAACTCGTACCGCGTGAAACGGACACTCGCAGAACCAGAAGTTCAGAAGTCGAAAGCGAATAGAACAGTAGCTATACGTGCATTACACTTTCATTTTCTCTGCGAAGAAAGCACCAGCCGCGTCGTACCGGGCCCTAATGCGCCACAAGCACACCGCGTATTAAAGAAGCCTGAATATTGCAATTTCTTTTTCAACCGAACGTCGCCAGGGCCGCCGCGGTCGTCATTATTTCACGCGGATCGCGGGGAACACGGGAGGAAGCGAGCAGCCCAACGAACGACATTTCCACGGTCTCGTTACTTTTCCATGAGAAGACGACGCATTACGACGCAGGATCTTCCGAGAATCCTGCCGACGCGTTATTACCGGGTCGTGCAACAAAGTCGCGGCAAGAAACATCAAAGGGGGACCTGTACACGTCATAAAACGTTCCCCGATTCCGTTTGTCCGGGATCATCAAAAATGAATGGGCCGGCCGCAAAACGGAATACAATATAGGGCGCAACGGAAAATATACGCGGGTAGACTGGTGCAACGGAAATCGAAATTACCACGACTGTTCTACCTGTGTAACCCCCTTCACGGTCACTGTTTTCCCGGCGAAGCTTCCTCGCAACGAAACTGAGACGGCTCGGCGTGTACTCGCGTTAAATAATTCCCTGTTAAAGCTAAGCTCGACTCGACGAGTCGCGTTTCGAACGTTGTCGAGACGATCGTTATGTATAAAGTCCGGTCAATGAAATTGCCCTAAATCGATGATTTTTCAACTTCTTTGTCGCATGGCGTGTGTAGACTAATTACTAATGACTTTATAATATTTTATTCGCAGAGCTAACAGAAAAGGATACGTTCTTTTTAGGGGTAAATCTGTTTAAAATTTTATTTACTTGCGACACTTTGTAATGAGAAAATAACACTCGATTATTTACAACTCAACTGTGTAATACTCGTTTTGTTTGTTAGAAGATATTTAATTATTATTATTTTTAATTCTACACAAAAATTGTTCAAAGGAAATAGTATTAAATGTCGTTCCATTTTTCGTCGAATCACTTTCACGTTTTTCAACGTCGCGTTGAAAGGAATGAAGCATAACACGGTATTTTTTCCCGATTAAACGCGAGATGCGTGAACATAAATCTCGGATTTCAATTTGTTAACAGACTCGCAGAAAATCGAGCAGATTGGGAAATACCTGCGGGCAACATATGTTCGTGCATGCCTACGGCATCGAAATTTCCACAATGGGGAAAAAAGTCGCTTCTCGGTTTACGCTGTCCGGTCAAGTCTCAGGCGGAAGTCTTTTGTAACGAAGAATGCGGCCGAGTCAAGGATCGACCCCCGGAGAAATTTTAGATAAACGTCACTCGAGCCTAAAATCTCGGGTTCTGGCACTCGTCTGGACACGTGTTTTCTTTTCCCTTCTGGAAACACTTGTAATTGTAGAACAGACCTCGGATGCCAACGGAAAACGTCGTTAAACGGAAAATAGTTTCGCTGGGTTCAAGAAATATTACGAGGCGACGGAGTGAAATTTTCTTTTATTCAAACGACGATGATACCTCTGCTGTTTTTTTTCCTGAAGAAGACAAGCCATTAATTTGTCCGACTATTTAAAAACTAATTAGAGAATAATATTAATTCAAATTATGTAACTCGTCTCGCATAATTGATTTTATTAATCAAGCGTTGAACGGATTTTCACAAAAAATTGGCATAGAATGTTCGATATTTGCCTCCTATTCCCTTCTGTCCAAGAGACTAAAAGCACCCCGAACGGAAAGCGGTATGTATATTAAAGAAGTCGCAATACTCTAACGCGATAGAGCAAAATAATCTATGTACATGTGCGTATACACATGTATATGTACTAGAAAGGCGAGAATGGACGGAGAAAGTGGCGGCCATAGACTATCGAAGCGACAAACGTGAGCGCAGGAGACGTGGTAAAAAGGTCCAACAGGAAGGTAGGCGGTGTGAAAGGGAAAACATGAAACGCAGGGTGGAACAGAGGGCGCAGACAAGCGAGGGCAGGTAACACAGGCTATTACGCGGCTCTTTCTAGCAGCGCCCTTTTATTTTCTACGCTCCTGCCGCTACCCTTCCTCGGCTACCTTGCAGATCCGCCGGCACACGTGGAATACATCCATTCATTTGGCTTTGAACCTCAATGGTAATGTTATTGCATCGTTACCGAAGGTCGCCTCCGACTAGCTCTCTCCCTTGGCTAACCCACTGATTTGACTAGACCCCCTGCTTGCTCTTCGTTTCGTTTCATGAATAAGACACTTGGACGGCTTTACATATATATACTGTGTCTATGTATATAGGTATATGCATTCGAGTGGTTTCACTATTTATACCTGATCGAGGAATCTTTCGCAAATTTTCTGTTCTTTATTACTTTGTGTTACATTCCATTTATGAATCGTCCTCTGGAGTGGACAGTAATTACTGTGTGCAACAAAGGGTTTCCCCCTGTTGATTGCTTATAAATTATTATTTGTATACGTTATATTTAGGTATACGTTTTTAATGGACATTGTGCGTTTATATATTTATATAATAATAATAGTATTGATATAGACGAATTGCATTACTCTATGATACTGCAAGACGAACTTGAATATTTCGATTCACCTGGCTGCAGTTTTGTCCCCAATTTTCTTGCCGCACAGCCAGTATATGCCCTTTAAAATCTTCTATTGGTAAAAGTCCAAAACTAATCGAAACCAACTTTTGCCAACGGGGACTTTTAATTAAACTTCGAATGCTCTGAGGCAGGTTTTACTGTTATTGGGCGGATTTTATGTGTTCTAAATATTATTTCCTCGGGGATTGGAACACTGATGGAGTGAGCGTGAAAAAACTCGGATATCGAAAACAAAAAGTAACGACCAGCCCAATAGGTGCGCTGCCTTTGGAAAAACACACGCAGCGTGAAACAACAATTTATTACAATTTCTTCATAGAGACGGAAAGACCTTAAGTACGATATTAGCAACTATGATTTATACGTAATACGTAGAGTTCAGTGATAAACAGTATAAATTTGACAAGACACTAAACTTTTTCCAAAATATTGCGAGCAAGGACAAAATGAAAACCCCATAAAATAATCTATCATTAACCGTGTTATCCTGTCAAGTATTCCATATCAACAAAATCTGTAACAATTTTTTTCCCGCATCATAGAAACATTTGAAATACCACACGCGTGCACCAACATTATATCATGGAACAACTGTCAAAAATGTAAAATCTTGATAATATCATATTAAGCCGCGTTTTATAGCCCTCAGATTAATATTTGCAAATTCCTGATTGGATACCCTGCAGGCATTCGGGTTTGCACCAAAATTTGTGGTTCAATACAGTGCATCAGATTCGAGTAGAAGGGGTTAAAACCGCCCTAACATTTTCCTCGAACCACCATTACCCCCGCTATATTTACATCGCAGCCTGCCTTTGCGTTTCGATGCGAATAATTTGCTCGCAGCGTGTGCAATATCGCCGCTCATTATTCCACCATTGTATCCAATATTCCTTCATTCAAATCGTCCTGGCCTCCCATTTCGTTATATACACATATATATATATCTGTGCCTCCTCTTCCCTCATTCTGTGTCTCTGTCCGCTGTACACAAACGCACATATACACACAGTCATCGAAGCTTCCTCTTTCGTTTTCCCTGGAAAGTGGTATCCGATTCTGCGCGATAATTGGCACTCACGATTGAATTTCCCCAGCCTCCCATCAAAGGGCACCGGCGAGGAACGATATTCTTTCGCAACGTCGACGACGGCGACGGCGACGGCGACGGCGACCTCTGGGAACGAAGTACACACCGTCCCGATTTCCCGCGTTAAATTCACCGAACGCTGCTTTGCAATTCAATGAAAGGGAATCCAATTCCTAGGAAAAGGTCGTCAGCCTCGTCTTCTCGCCCCCCCCCCCCTCATCCTCCGCGTTTCTTTTAGAGGACGGTTCGACGTCGAAAGGACGGATTCCTTCGAGGAAACGGCACTCTGAACTCTGAACACGCGAGACAGCGAATCGAAACTTCGCCAGCGATCGACACGGGTACGGGACGGAGTTAGAGGCGCAGGTAGCGCTAGTTGTCGTGCGAGATTGTGACCACTGGATGACGGGTTGCGTACGGAAGTTTTATGGGGTCGATTTAGTTGTTTCGGGGTATCAAGATCTGAATCCAAGTTGTTCTCCTTTATTTTTGTAACAAAGTTTAATAGGCGTGCTGATAATTGGTATTAAAATTTGCATTCACCTGTGAACGCGGAATATTTGGCACGGAAATGTTTGTATTTTATTGACGGTTCTTTGTATACACTGCGATATTTCAGTGAAAGGCTTGCGAAACTATTCTGGCTTACTGTAACTATATATGTATATATATGTATGTATACGTAAGCATGTTGGAGAAATACTACCTTAGGCCTGTTAACAAGTGCACCAAACGAGCCGCGGGTGATAGCATAGTATGTACTGTAATGTACAAGCGTGAATTTTCATTTTGATAATACATTTTAATACTGAACAATGTCCGTGGCCATGTAAAATTTCGATTACACTAAGTAAAAGCGAGTACCGTTGACTGTAATTATAATTCACGGGTTGCCGCAGTATTAAAATTTGAAAAATCGTTTTTCCAATTTCTGTTACAATTCTTGCATATGAAATTGTCCTAAAAGAATTGTTCGCATGTGCTATTATATTTTTTCAGTCGTGCAATAATATCATATCACGAATCCCTTGCCATGTTTGAATTTCCGTACCGTGCAATCGATACCAAAGCAACTCTTCCCTTAGCTCACGTGCCGCTCGTTTACGTTCACGAGAGTATCGTCTATAAATCCACTTTCCGATCGCAGCCAAGACGCGGGACTATAATTTCTCATTAGCGAGGGTCGCTAATTTACTGCTGCGATCGGTCACTCTTGAGCCGTGCAATTGAAATTCCACGAGAAAGCTGTTGTCGACTGCGCTTGACACGACATTCCCCCGTTATTCGACGCGAAGTCTTAGTTCGTTTGAAAATTAAAAATATCAAGTAGCCTTTTATTGACGTCTCCAAAAGAATTCCGCGATCAAATTTTATTCGTCCGTCGAAACCCTTGATTTGAACAAACAGTGATATTCATTTACCGCAAAAATTCGTCACTTTGAAGCGTAAATAAATGTACGTTAGTACATTTATATACGCTTCACCTGACGTTATATAAAATAACATAATTATCCGACGTATTATAAAGAAAAGATTCTCATTTCTGCAAAAAAGGCAGGAGGCTCAATTCCTACTGATTAATGGTTCACCCTTTCTCACCCTACTCATTCCAAGGATTCCAATCCAGCGCACGGCTCCTCGCGCCAAGCAAACCGAATAGAAGACGACCAGGACACGTGCCAGAGTGAGCACAGATCGTTCCATGAACGTCCGAAAAAAAAGGCCACGGATAGTGGAGTGAAAGTGCCCCGAGAGAGACACAGAGGGTGCGCAAGGGGCGGCAGATGTTTTATTGACGGCGGAGGTGTGATGGATCGTTGCCATATTATTGCGTTGCGACGCACTGCAGCCAATCGAATACGTGTGCGGGGTACAGGGCGCAAGGTGCAGCCGCCCCTGTTAGCTGCGTCATGCATTAAGGGTGGCGGCATGATTCGATCTGCTCGCATAATACACTCTCCCTTCGCGGACGAAAAAAAGGGTTTTCCCGTTCCCTTTCCGTCAGAATATTTTCCTTTCAATTTTTCCTCGCTGCCCCCTCGTTTTATCGCCAGCGAGTCTTCCGACGACCGTCGTTGTACTCATCGACTGTGTCCGGCACTATGTTTTCCCGTTTCTGCTTCCCGTCTACTGTACGCAAATTATTTGCTACTATCATTTAAATGCGTTTCGAGGTTTTTCCGATTCTTCGTACTCGGGATCATCGTGAAGCTCGTAGCATCGTAGATCGATACTGATGTCGGCTATTATACGCAATAGTAATAATATGGTAGCCCCGTTTAATGAAACATCGACGAAGGTGAAGCCGCGATGTTTATTACATCGCCCCGCCATTAAGCAGAGCCATAAAAAGAAACCAATCCACGCATGCTATTCGAAGCACACCGCTTTTGCCCATGCATCGTCGAGCGTGCAGAAATAACCCGCGATTACCAAGTCGCATATCCATATTTCGTGACAAGCTCGCGACAGAGGCATCCTCGTCGACCATCGACGGTCAACGAACTCGATCAGTTTCCCTCGATCGAGCCTACGTGATGACAGGTCTCGGAAAACAGTTTCGGAAAGAAAGGAGGGGAAAAAAAACCGCGCTCGTATGAACACATGCTCGAGCACGAACCATACGGAGAGTTGGTACGCTGCGCGCGTCAAACTGTGTCGCGTGTCGTTGACAGTTCTCGTCTGTCGCGAAATAAGTACTAATGCTGGCGGGGGCTACGATTACCCCCTTTGTTCTGGGAGGCGCGTTTCCCCGCTTCAGTCAATAGACCGTAATGTATACGTCGGTTATAGCAGCCCGTGGGAGCCTTCGACCGTGAACGATTCACCAGCATCGATTCAGAAACGGCGTTTCAGGGCTTTCGAGTGATTTCAGACGCGTTTCATTGAGACTCGAGTTGGCCAGCGTCTGCCTTGCCGGAGAATTCCCTCTATGCGTAGGGACCAGGTGACGTCACGTAGAGGTGCACAGACTGATACAACTTGTGCGTGCTTCAGTCAGCGAAAGCTGACTGGTGCAGGCAGAAATTCGTACCTGTCCTACACCCGTGTAAGCGATGTAGAGGCTCCAAGTTCAAGGTAGCGATGATAAGATTACTAGACGGTATACATCATTAGATAGGGGGGGGGGGGTTGCTTAGTTCTTGCTTCACCGTCACGAAAGCAAGATAGCAAAATTGTTTGTGCGACAGATCACACTGTTGTCAGTTATGTCAATAGTGTCAACCGACTAGTTAATTGGACCAGTCTCGACCTGCTTCTTATCAAACTACTGTATTATTAAACAATGGGCCAAAATGGTATTCGTACAGTGAATTAGTTTCACTTGCACCATCATTATTTAGCCCTTTGGCAGGTCGCAGAAGACAGCGTCTTTCGTCAGTATCGTTGAAGCATGACGTCGTGGCCGTATTAACAACGAAAACGCATCCATGTATCAGTGCAGCAGTGTATAATTAACGAGGCAGATGCAATATGGTCGCGCAACCATCGAACCAGGTAAACGGGCGATTCGATCGAATCCCAATTTTCGCATCCATTATTCTATCGTTTCGCCTAAACGCGTCGGCGGAACGTTAGGACACGCGCGCGTGCAACTCCCGAAACACAATACGGCCGGGCGAAAGGAAGTTTCTGTAAACTCGGCTCGTTCCGGCGCGTTAGACAGGACGTGCCTAATCCTGGCGGTCACAGATTCGTCCTGGAACCCCCGGGGGTCGCGAAGTTATCGCCGCTGGGCCGAACTCCGAGAAAAGCGGACGCTTGATCCATCGCGGTTAGAATTATTTCTTTCTCGGTCGCTGTCCCAGCACGCTCGCGAGTAGCGCGTTCACGAATGATAACAGCAAGGTATTTAATGCGCAATGCGTAGTCCACACAGCCTCCACAGATAGCGAGTAAAGTAGCCCATAAAGGAGGGAGAAAAATAATATTGGCTCGCCTGTCCCTTCTGTTTGTCGCCATCGCGACCTTATCTACAACTATCCCTAGTACGATTCGAGTGTATCGAAAAAAAATCCCATTTTCCTCCCTTTTCTATAGCCCCGTTATCGACGGACCCGCCACCCCCTCCCAACCGCTCTCACTTCCCTAGAAGTGTACGCACGGAGAAAACGGCTGCGCGAGACGTAAACGAGCGATGTGTGCACGCGGAGAAGAGAAACAGAGAGAGAGAGAGAGCAAACGCGTGGCGTACGCCCGCATTCATGCCTCGTACGCGGTGGGTGACATGTGCATGCAAAGGGACACGAGGAACACGCGGTAATCCCGCATGGCCGTTTGATGTTCGCGGCAGAACTTTCAGCCACCCCTCGAACCCTTCCTTTCGCGTCACGCAGCGCGAAGGGACCGCCGCGTTTCTACGGATCCCGCGACAGCTCGCGCCCTTCTCGTCCTTTCCGATTTTCGTTTCGAAACGCGTCTAAATTGCATTGCGTCGCCGATGGCCGACGGTGGAAACGGAGAAAATTATGCGCACTTGGCTGAAATTATGCGGCGGGGTGGACAAATGTATGGAATATACACGTGTGCATATCCAATCTGAAGAATGGTTTCCGATTAAATTCGTTAACAGCCACATTGGATTGTTGCTACACTTTTAGCTACGCGCGAGGAAGCCGCGTTACGCGGTCATTGTTTTAATTATTCGATTCATTTCGAAGTTGTTGCTTGGTGATCTGTAGAAAAACGAAGTACTATAATTTGTGGGTAGAACGAAAGTATACGTATGCTCTAGCTGCAGTGGCTCTATGGTGCACGTATATCATTTATGGTCAAACTTGAGCCGACTGCCTGACCTGAACCGGCAGAGTGAAGTTTTCGAACTTTGTTACCCGCGGAAATAAGAGAATTGTATATTTTTAATCGCCTTCCAGATCGAACCGGAAATTCGGAGCTTGTGCCATTAAAAATGATACGAGACGGCAAACGCGAATTTAAACATAGGTATGTTTGAACATTATCGAAGTCGTGTCACAGAAACACTGTCTCGCGTACTGTGATCGCGAAGAAAGGAAAACTCCAAATTACGCGAAGAGATCAGGCATCGTTGTTTTTACGCTTAACGCCCATTACGCGGTAAAGCGAGTCCGAGCCCCGAGAGTATGGCAAACTCCAACGTATTCAAAACATGTACCGTAACCGGGGGATGGGGTTAAGGAGAGGGTAATTCACCCTGCGAGAATTGCGTGGAGGGACGAACGGTGCCGGCCAACCGCGACGGCTCGTGGTTCGATTGTCGTGTACCACGGCACCCTGGCACGCTGCTTTATTAATGCACCGGCCGAAGTTGCGTTGACAACCGATCGCTACTTTGAACGACACTGTCGCATTTTATTTTTATTCTCTCATCGCCGACTATAGTTAGGGTGACATGGAACGGAGTTCCACCGTGAACGTTCAATCGTCGTTAATGCAGGGTTGCAACTCGTCGCTCGAGAAAAACGTTTTGATACGCCGTTTGGAAATGTTTCTTGTTAACCCTTGTTCGAGGCTACGCGTATAGCGCAGTAGGGGTCGGGATTGACGTTTGAGAAAATGCGATTGGATTTATTTCTCGTCTCAGTTTGTTCTGCTAAACTAGATACAAAGTTAGGACAATTTATTTAGCTACTGCGATAAATATTATTTCGGGGAGTGGAGCTTTTTGAATGATATCATATGTGCGTCGTGCGGAATTTCAAACACTTAAGCAGTTAAATGCAAAATTTCTCAAGCCACTTATAATAATACTAAGAAGCCATTAAATAAAATTTCGGTGCCCATTTAAGCTCGCCGAAACGTCAGCTTTCAACTAATTGTACAATTTCATTCGGTTCCATCCAAATACAATTCGTTCGCAATGTATAGCCTCTCCTCGTGATGAGCCCAAACGAGTGGCACCCATAAATCATTCGTTTGCGTGAACCCCGATGAGTTTTCATTGACGCCTCGAATTTTTAACCTTCGTCACCGAATCGATTCCTTCATTCCGATACGTAGAAAGTTTCCACGGTTCGACGGGCAGGGGTCAGTGAACAGAGGGCAGACCGATCGATCGAGAGTCGAGGCAGTCGATCGTGGCGAATTGACGTTACAGTCTCGCAAAACACGCGTAAAGCGAGCCGTCGATGCCTGTAGTTTACGGAACCACCGTCAGTCGACTCGTTAATAAGCAATACTCGATGATAGCGACTATGTTTGTAATTGCATCGCGATGGAAACTTTGCGGGAGCACAGTTAACGTTGTTGCAAGGGCTTGTGGGTATATCCATT
Organism: Nomada fucata; assembly: GCA_948146005.1. Lineage (NCBI taxonomy): Eukaryota > Metazoa > Arthropoda > Insecta > Hymenoptera > Apidae > Nomada > Nomada fucata. The sequence goes on along the minus strand of OX411275.1, from coordinate 4,585,719 downwards.
ATAAATAGAATCGTTGTTTTTGATTGGACCTCGAGTATCTGGTATACAGAAGGGGGTGAAGGTATATACGTTTGGATGGATTTGTTTCGTGGTTCTGTTATGGTTTCACGCGAATGCATGAGTTATTAACAACTGCTTGCTCTTCCACGGTAGCGAATGTAATATTCCAGTCGAACAATTAAATGACTAATTACAAATTGATTACGATTCTTCGAAGATTCTATGCTATGCACTTCGTTGTCGCTTAAATTCTAAATCGAATTAGAGGTCCTCTGTCCATTGTACCCAGGATCTTCTCCCGAAAAACATTTTTCACCCAACGAATGTTTATCCGGAAGAAGCTAGCCGGCCATCGTTCGAGCGATTCTGCGCCCCTCTTTGTTCCATTCGACTTCGACGTCGACGTTCGACTTCGCTCTAATCAACATCTCAGCACCGCGTTAATTCGCCTTCGAACGATTCGTGTTAATTATCCCGGGCTGCGCTTCGTCGATGGAATTCAATTAAACGTTGCATTCGCGGATCCATGGGACGACAACTATTAACGGCAAGGAACGGCTCGCCCGTAATTTTCTTGCACCCGAAATGCAATGACCACCCGCCCTTAAACGTCCGCGGCGTATACACAATTATTTGCAGGCATAAAATTCGAGCAGCCTCTCCCACTTCAGCTGAACATCAATAACGGCCACCCCATCGCACCCCAATTCCAGATGCAACAAGTCCACATACCTCGCCCACCACCCTCCTTGAACCGTCCGAAGCCGAGAGCAAGTCAGCCACCCCGTGTTCGATCAAAATCAAGGAAACGGCCGTCCGATGTAATTAACATCCGCCCGGTTAGGGTGGAAACTGCACGCATACGCACTTATCGCGCCGAGGACGAGTGTCGAAAATGGCATGGAGCAGGTCCCGGCTATATTAGCAGCATTAATTACACGACCCTCTCGGTAGGTGGCCGGACATAGCTGCTGGGGCGCAGTTGGCCAATCGCCGCTAACCAAAGTCTGCAGGCTTGTGGAACGAGTAGCCACGCGAACGAAACGAACGAACGAACGAACGACGCGACGGGAGCTGAGTGCCTTCGACTAACGCAGCCCCGGTCAATCCTTCCACGGGCAAACAGTTCGCGTCTCCTTGCACTTCTATCAATTACCCCGACTCCCTGACTGGCCTGCCTTCGTCGTTCGAGCTGGAACGGGTCCGGGGCTGATTCGACGGAGACGGTGTCGTCGTTCTTAATCGACCGCGCGAGTTCTGATAGAATTATTATTATTATTATCATTAGGCTTCACTGCGTGCAGGGTGATAGAAGAAGAAGGGGTTGGAATTTTCGATGCGGATGATTCTCGTTTAAATGGAGCGGGGGGGGGTGTAAAGTTTTGGTACAGGTGGGTTGGAGAATTAAAATTTGGTGTCCCATGTGTAATTGACGTTTCAGTAGTAACATTTTGTTATATAGTTGGATTCAGTTCGTCATTACTGTTCAGTTTTTAGTTTTATTTTTTCTTACTTTAGTTCGCTTGTCGTACTATGTGGTGCACTGAACAAATTCTTACGCCGCTTCGTAAACGTAATAAAGGGACGCATGTTTTGTTTGTACTTTTTTAAATATCTCTCGGTGTTCTTGAGATATTTCGCGAAGAAGAACCTTGTTTACACTTGCGATTGGGCGGTTGTAAAAAAAATAGGTGTTCCTTATTTTCATCGGCTCGATACATCCACGAAATTTCATCAAAATCGGAGACGGACAGTTTGAGATGTTTACTTGTGAGTTCCTAATATGAAAATTTTCTACTTCGATTAAAGCGTTTATTTTTGTGTACATATATTTGTGCTCGGTCGCACGAAAAATCTAATTGGAATAGACTAACTCTTTTAAGATCAGGTTCAGTTTAGATTCTATAAAAGTATTCACATGTACACTTGGAATATTCTAACAATATTCATTCGCGAAATTCTGGAACACCGTCTATGTATGCGTAGCTGCTTTTGCGGGGTAGAGATGCTGTCTGGAGCTACGTTGTTCAACCGTCGACCATTTTCTGTGTGTACCAGGGAACCTTGGCTACGCAGCAGGGAAGGGTGAAAGATAGCCGCGCAGGGAGACGGCTAGAAAGCCCTTTTATTAATTGAGTCCGGCTGGAAACGTGAAGAGAGCACGAGGAGTGTCTACTAAAGTCTGGCCACCGTTCCAGATTCATTTTACTGGAAGTGGAGGCTGGTCAGCGGGCACAATATTGTGTCGCGAGAAAATAATCTGACTTAATATTAAAATAATCTGTCGACTGAGGAAAATAGCTGGTACACCTGTGATCGCGTCCTACAAAATCTGTTGCAGTCTCCGGTCAGAAAGATATAGTCGATTGCTACGTACACGCGATCGTTTATGTGCGTACTTAATAATACGTAGTTAAGGACGAATTGTGTAAAGGGTTGTGAGAAATATAAATGTAGTAAGAAATTTTTTAATGCGGTCCCGATTCGTTTGACTGAGACTGTACATTATCTATTTATTTATTTATTTATTTATTTATTTATTTTCACTGAGAAAATTAAGACGGTAACAAAGATCCTCCAAACACTTGCACGAATCAAAAATGGTATACTTGTGACACTTTTAAATATGCAGTTGATATATACGTAACTTCTATTATATCGTATGTAAGTTTATCTAAGCGATCCAATATATATATTTGTACATAATGCTTCCATCAGTATGTCCAACAGGACTGGAGGCAGAAAGGGATCAGTTGATCGGATTATTGGATCAAGATTCGAATCCGAAATTTTTGCCCAATAATGAGATTACTATACCAATAATATATCTAGACAGACGACGAATTCTTTTCTCCGGAACTTCATAACCGTTTAGTTTATGTAACAGGTCTACTAATCCCCAGACGAACTTTGTCCAAATATCTAATCCGCAAGAGAAAGTTGAGGGAATCATTTGAAATATCGCCTATCCAACCTGACTATAGTAATAATCGTGCTAATAATAACACGTTCCTACATCACCGACTACGAAAATATTGAAGGGGAATAAAACTGAATACTGACAAAGAACTAGAAGAATAGTTATGAATCATTGATCTGACAGTGAAACGTTTCTCTCTTTGCTACACATACAAGTGCGAGACAGTTTTAGATTCAATATCTTCCAATAATAATTCCAGGAAAATAATAAACTGAGACAAGTTAAACGCAAAAATGTTTTCCAATTTGCTGGTGAGATATTCTTCTTTTACCATACAAATGCAAAATAATTTACAATCAATTTTTACCAATAAAAATATAAGAAAAGAAAAAATACAGCGGAAAAGGGTAGCAAAATGCATACGCCCTTTCGCGGAACATTCGCGCCGTTCAACGCCACTCCATTCCAGGTTCCTGTGAACTCGGGTAGAAGTAAGTCCCCGAGCCGTGGCTTTAATTATGAATCGTCCGTCGATATATCTTAATCGTCCTAATTTCCCATGCCCCGTTCCGAGAGGCACTTGTTAATCGACCCGTTCGATCGCAAAAATTTGCCATCGTGGCTCGACGCAGCGCCTTCTGATCGGTCCGTTGAATAATTACGCCAATTAACGAGATGTCGATCGCTGGCTCTGGCCTCGAAGCAACATGGCCGACTGCAGACCTTCTGTAATCGATTCCCCAAGAGGTTTCTAATTTCCACCGACGGGGATGACTAATTTCGCAAAAATGACAGGTCATTCCACGTGTTAATATAAAATTGATAGAATACGGGAGAGCGAACGATTTCGAATACCCCTTTGACAGTTACCGAGTTTCCAAAATATAAGGAAACTAGTCTCGAATTTCATATACTACGTAGAGTGACATTCTGGATGTGATTAAATTAAATATCAACGTGCAATAATGCTGAATTATACGTCACAGGAATTGGATATATAATAAGGACAACAAAAAGTGTGCGAGAAAGTAATAGGAGCTGGGGTGGGGGGACATTATATTATTTATCGAGCGCGACGGCGAGGTGAGAGAAAAGCACCGGCGAGCGGTACAACATTATAAATTATACATGGCGGCGATTACATTATCATAATCGCGGTACACAACGACGCGGCATTTTAAATCGTATATTATATGATCGCCCGACGAATGCGAAAAACAAGTCACGCCCTTACGCATGGAATTCTTAACGAGCGTGACGAGAACAATCGAGCGATGCCTGGTTAAAAGGGACGGAAAGAAAAATCGCACGAGCACCGACTTTTTCCGAAAATTAATATACACAGTGCCCTACGATGAAAATGCATACCGTAGTCTGTAATTAATTATATTCATAAATGTAATAAAAAATCTGGACACTTATTACAATCTTGTAAACAGGTAATGTCGTGAAAACGTGATAATATAGGATCTTCTGCTTTATTTCGTATGAAAATCGAAACCGCAGTGTCCCTCTCACTTTTCCAATGCACGCACGTATTTTTTAAATCTCTGTATCTAAATCTACCCAAAGCTGGGAGGATCATATGGTTTTCTTGTGCACCATAATCTCAAGTACTCGTTTCCGCCCCCATTGCATCTGGCAAGTGTCATATGTACGCACGCACGTACACCAGAGATGCCAATGCTATATGTCTTTCACAGACAAATCTTTGCTTTCCTTAATTTCGCGATATAGATAATACGCCCCAATATAAGCCCCGAGAAAAACAGCTTTGAAAATTTGCTGGCCACGTATCCACAATAGTTATGCCGGGGCATACAATCCATACACAGTGACCCACAATTTGGTCGTACAGAATGCACATTATGGCTAGCATTGTGACCGCACGCACGCCCTGCAACATATTGATAGCCATGCCGACAAGACAGATGGGGCACATTCCATTTTCGTACGTACAACGCTATGCAACAATTTAGAATTTAAATAAATGTATATGTAATATTCGCCCCGAGGACAATGTTTGACTTAACCATTTCTTCCCCTTTATTATACCGTTTCGGTTCGGCAGTGTCGCTCATAATCCGCAGAAGAAATTACTTTGTACTGTTAGAAACAAAGTGTACTGATTCTTATTAAAATCGCGGAAAACAGTTTCCACTCTAAAAATGCAATTTTTATTCAACCCTCCAAGTCGTTTCGCGATCAACGTATAGGTTGCCATGCAGGCGTCTCATTATAATATATAACAACGGAACACGAAGGAAAATAAATATTTTCCGTCACAGGGCCAATATAATTTCAAATAAAGGATAATAAGAATGACTCCCGCAACGATATTACTTCGCTGCCGTAAACAATACAACAAACGTTGCACAACAAGTAACAAGGAAGCCAGTAAAAGAAAAATAATATCGCCCTCAGGACCGAAGCACCAATTGCCAGCCATAAAACCAAAGTCAATTACCCGTCCAATTCACGTGGTTTTCCCAAAAATCCTGAAAACCCTCACCCTCTTGTTTCCAAGCAAACCGCATAAGATCGTTTCGCAGTTTTCCATCGTTCTCCGGGGACAACGGAAACAACCCCCGCGCGGAAAAGAGAAGCGTGGTGCACGCGCATAAATTCGCATCGACCCTTCGCCACGAAATAGCGTGCGTTGATTTAGCACGAAGCCGGTACATGTGTCGAGCAGAACCCTGACTTGTACTATTACTCAACTATTGACTCAATGGGAAATAGGTCGGCAGTATCTGAATTATTTTAATCGACAATTATTAAGCGGAACGTAAATATGCCATCGTGCATTAACCAGCACTTTCAGTTCGCGAATTGGTGAAATGTTCATAACGTTCTTCGTAACTAATGCTAGATGATCGAGGCACGAGAACTACACACAACGTTTGTACAAAATGTTTTCAGAGGCGAATCGTTTCAATCGAATCGAGAACTATCTTTTACCGCGGACACTAACTGTCTTTGACTGCCGCCGTTGAAAAACCATAAACGTGAATACAGTGACGAGTGCCAGCGACGAGTATCGCGGACGCTAACCGGTCACCAGCTTCTATCGTACAAGAAGTCTGATGCGTCATATAACAGTCACTGTTTGTTCGCAAGCCCCACGATATGTGCGTAAAAAAAAACGTAATAGTAACAAGATTTAAAATGTATCTGTCAGATCGACTGCGACTTCTACAGGGTTAAACGGGATACTGTCCGGCCTAATATGGCTTCCTAAGTAGAAGAGTGTCATCGAGCGTGTGATTCTTCGTAATGGTCTTTCGCTTTCCGCGCCGTTAAACAGCGCCGCGCTCGAACGCTATTACGAATCGTCATCGCGTGGCTAAAGATGCCTCCCAATGGTTGGGGCACGCATATTGTTTTTCCAAAAAAGCCACAGATTCTACTGTTACGAGCTGATTCTGGACTATGGGGATCATATTTATGGCGGGGTGATTAGTTCCATGTGGATTTTCGTTTTGATTCGTTGCGAGGGGGAAAGTGGATTCGGGAGATGTTTCGGGGGATTCGAAACGGCGAAGGTGATCTAGTTTTTTGGGGTTCGTTCGTCGGACTTTCTCGTAGATAAGATTGTGATTGCAGAAACGAAGAATATTGCGATTATGGGAATGAATTATTGTTTTCAACATTGGGACCGAATAGAATGTGAATAGGGAAATATGAATGGCTTGGTACTGTAATCTCAAGAATTATTGTAGAGTAAATTGTTACTGTGAGGGATGAATGAATAGTATTGGGACACTGCATAATTGACAATTGCTGAATTTATACCTTATAAGTCACAATATTGCAAACGAGGGGGTACCGAACAGAAAGAGAAAATTGAACGTTAATGAAATTCCGTTTGCCATTATTTTAATCGAATATTAATTGCAAAAGGCAAAGGCTTGTCAACTAAATGAAACCGAAATTAACAGCAATAATAATCTGCAAAATTTTTAATTGAATAAGATACTTGGCGTGATAGAAAAATTGGTGAACACAAGACTGGCAATTAGACGTCTCGTAATCAGAAGATTAACGATCGAAAAGATAGTGGCCGAGAATATTTCGAGCAAACAGCTTGTAATCGCAAGAACATGCAACGGGACAAGTTGCAATCGTAGGAATTACAACTGAATGACCCGCAATCGCAAGAATCGCAATCAGCAGAAATTGCAATCGGAGGAATTCTAGTCGACCGAGTTGATATCGGATTAATTGCGGCAAAGCGAATCGCAGCGACAAAATCAACAACCCAACGAATTGTAATCCGTTAAGTAGCCACTAGGAGTTTAACCATCGAGTGACTTGCATTCGCTAGAATTACAATTCACCTAGTTACAGTCTTGATAGTGTCGACTAAACGAATTACCATGCTGCAAGTAGCAATCCGACAATGAAATTACTGTTATGTTATCATGCGAATTTCAATCGCACATAACATTGCTTACATGAACATAAACTTCGTACATTAAACTGTGTTTCGTCGAATTTCTTTTAACGTAGATTCCAAATGTTTCGAAATCTAATATTTCTCACGTATTGTTGATGTAAAACTCCAAATTTACAGGTATTGCAATAATTCAAATATAATTGTACTTTATCCCAATGCTTTGTTACAACAATATATAAATAGTTTCGCTAATAAGTCAGATAGTCATATATTCTTAAAGACTTATTTTGCCTAACTATATCTCCACCAGTAAATTCTTCCAATATAATATTCATAAATTTCCACCTCTAAATAAATACTTATGATAGCGTCCAAGAATCGATTCGATTACACGATTGACCCCAAACATGCTGATTGAGTTAAATCACGCTGGAAGTTCCAGCGCCCTCAATCACCGTGTAATATTCGACAAGGTATATGTATGCATATATGATGTACATATAATGCACATCGTTGATGGCACGCTTTTACAGTTTACCGAAACGCCATCGGACTTTGTTTATCAGGCGCTCGAAGGGGTAAGCTCTGAAATCTGAAAGCACGTTGACTTTACTTGAACAGTAAACCAGCTGGATTGTGGCTGAACGATCTTGACATAAACAATATACCAGTCATTTTCGGCGACGTAAACGATATTCGTTATTTAACACTCCACGCTTCCAGCTACTTGCCAATCTGCGTTATAATTCATGGCCGCGCCGCGCCGCAAGACGCTATCGATCTCGGTTTTATTTTCCGTCTCTCTTGCTCCTGGGTGGAATCTCTGCAGGGATGCACCTGTGTTTGCAACAGGATTTTGCTCGCACACCGATTAATTTATATTGAAATGCGTTCAGAAATATTATTATACAATTATGTTTGATAATGACTGGGAATAAGAAATATGAGAGCTGTATGTTAGCGTATTTGTATGATAATTGCTTGCGAAAGAGGAGTTCTCGAAGGACGAGGAAAGATTGGATGAATAGGTTTAATATTGCGAGGATTCTGAAATAATGTGTGGGTCAATTAGCAGGAAATATTTTACTTTTTGAGAGAAATGATAACACTGGTGGTCACGGTGTATGAGTTGATTAAGTTCATCACTAAGTTCATATGCCAAAGAAATATTTAAACGTCAGGTAAGCAACCTAAAATTAATTTCCCCACTCTGTAGTACTTTGTATCGCACGTTCTTAGATGAATAATAAAATTACTCTTAATCTCCTCTTATCAATCGCGAATACTTTTGTTGAGGAAAAATTAGTAAAAACTCTTCGCCAGAAATATTTGTAAACTGAATGAAACCAACAGCATCCCTGTCCCATAAGCACCCTACATAGTATGTATATACAATGTTGTTACTCTCCAAAAACCTGCGTAATTATATTTGCTACCTAAACGTGCAGCAATTTCGGGATTATGAGCATTAGGCTTTGCACCCTACACGGGGTAATGCAACAGACTAGCTGAATTACTTACTGCCAGTCTGTGTTAGAGGAATAATTGGAGCAATTGTTTAATGGTAGAACCCCGTCCCATGGAGTTTTCGCACTGCTTTCGCCTAAGTAAGTCTCATGAATCACGATCGAGTCGTGAAGAAGGGACGGAACGCAATAACTGGAGCAACCGGGGGTAATAAATTAATAGAGGACGCTGCGAGCTAATAGAAAAAATAGACTGGCAAGCCTGCGACGAGAGCCGACGTTACCCCTGAACAATTTTTCCCCGGCTAATGCGATCAGATTTTATATACTGGGTGGTCCATTTAAAGGGGATCTATTGGGCACTGCGTGGGACGTCTGTGTCTGCGCGTTTGGAATGTAAAACAGGGGTTTCCGTTTTCAGTATCCTCAGAAAAAACACTTTGACAATGTGTAAACATATGTATTTCTGAACAATTTCTGTGTACGAGTTTCTCTTTTATACCCACCTATGGGACGGCGGAGCAGGTTGTTTGATTTGGTCAACTGTGTAATGCACGGAGTGGCTTTGGGGTTTTCAGTTTAAGTGGTAGTAAAGCACATTCGTCGCGGGAAATGGTAAACGTTGAATTATTAATGTGAAAGTGCGTAAATAGGAAGGTAGACAAATTGATGAACAAAATTTTACAATACCGAGCATGCACTACGTTCCTGAAGATTTAACAAAGGTTTAACAAAGATTTAACAAAGGTCGATGGAACAAATATTTGAACAGGAAAATTCGTTTCTGTTTGATAGCTTGTCTAGTATGTATTGATATTTATGGGTATTTAGAATGCAGAAGAAACTAGAAATTAATTATCGTTTAACAGAAAGGAAAATGAAAAGTATTATTATCAAGGTTAAAAATATATTGCTGAAATTCATTTTTTGATTTCATATATTCTGAAATTGAGCAACAAATTTTCCATATCATGCGCATTACAATTCATAGAGGGAAACGTGTTGCTAAACGAGAAACTAAAGGTAATTCTCATGTGCTCTAGATAGCCACAGATAAAGCATCGCAAACCTTCTATCATTAAAGTACCATCAAGAATTTTTTCGTTAACCCCTCTAGTTGGCAAGATATTGGCTTGTAATAGGATACTTTGCTCAGTTTATATAAAATCCACGCGCGTACGCTTCGCTAAAGCCTCTTCGAAGTCAATTGATCGTTCAAGGCCATTAAGGAGCTCACCCCCCCACTTCTTATACCAACCAATACTGGGTTGCTCATTTCGTCTTTTTGTTTCATCCCGCCACTTGCATGTTTTTTTTACTGACTTTCCCGAAGAATGTACTACAAATTAACATTACAAATACAGCAAACCAAAATGCGTTACTAGATTCCATTGTTTCCACGGTGCACTATAGTATCCCCCAATAAATAGAACTTCGCAAAACATTAATACTCCATACACACGATAGGTACAATCCGTTGGCGAACGGATTAAAAAATCATTCGAACCCCAGCCTCGCGCAAACAAGCTCATTCTCTCTCCAGCATGAAAAAAACCCCCCACCAACGAGCCCATTAAAAAAATGACACTCTCGATCCCCCAAGTACATATATCCAAAATATCGTCCGATACTAAAAGTTCATCTGCTGCTCGCGCGTAGCCCCCTCGTGCCCTAGATCGCTTCCGGAGTTCCGTAATACTCGCGGCATGTCGCTCGGGCACGATGAGCAGCATTGCCGGAAGATAGGTCGTCATTACCGGAACCAATTTTCTACGACGAACCAACCTACGTTTCTCAAGTGTCCTCGTCGGGATTTACCCCGTGCACGCGCGCGCGCGCGGCCGTATATACATACATATATATATATATACCTCTGCAATTGTAAGACGAATACACGAAAGGGATACACGAACCGGCTGGAGAAGTCGCTGGAAGAATGGTCGATTTCATATGAATGCATTCCATGCAAATGCGCCGCGCCGTCGACTGAAGTCCCTAGGTTGAAGGGAGCGTGGTGTTGGGGATGGAAAATACGTACATAGTTGGGGGAACCGGGCTGCTATCGAGCGAACGGGTGGGGGTAAAGGTAGACGGAGTGGTGGTAGCACGGCATGCCGATGCGGAGATAATTGGTTGAATACATTTCGGCCCTTCGGATAGGATATGTATTCTTCAGGAGGGTCTCCGTGCATTATGCACGCGCGCTCTAGGAATGTGTGGGCACACGTGCACAGAGAAATCGTGGGGCCACGTGTGGGCGCATTGGAACGTACGAATTTCAGAGCGGTCGGATGAGCACATGCTGAATCTGTTTCTTTTTTTTTTGTTTTAAGAATTTTATTGCGACGACCGTTGCGATGCGTAGGGTTTTCTTTTTGGGGCGCTACGCGATTGGATGGTGTTTCCAATGGAACTTGGAAAGCATTGAAATGGTTACTTTGTTGGTGTATGCGAATTAGTTGGGGCATATTTTCGTTGCCACTAGATTATTATTGTTTTAGTCGGTTCTGGATGGATTGGACACCTGCTGGAATATGGAAATTAGTTTTGTAATGAAATCAACAGAAAAATAATTTAGTTTTATGAAATAATTAGTTTACGTTTCATGGAATATAATTACGTGCAGATTCGTGTATCGTACAAGAATTGCAGTTCAGACAAGAAAGGGACAGGTAATTATAAATGTAATTACGCATAATCAACGAGATCGGTGAAATTTTCTATAAAATAAGGAAATAATTTCTCAACGTGAATTTCTACTATCGTCGGCATCGATCATCAATCCATTGCCGATGTCGCAGACAAATATTTACATTGAACGGAGAAGCACGTAAAATTATCACTTCATATAATTCCGGCTGTATTTATAGATACATTTAATTATCCGAACGAAATATTTGCAACTCTGATCAACTGTGATCCGTTCCCATTTCAACAGCATTATTACTCCATTTTCGTGTCGCGTTGTAGGGGACGGAACGGTTTATTAAAATATCAACGTGAAACAGACACGTTTATAATTACATTAAGCACCGGTTTTTATTTGTTGCGTTTCGCTCTGGCGCCACGCGTGGAAAACTTACCGCGACATTTGGCAAGTGACAGATGGCAAATGCGTTCCAAAGTAGCGAGGAAATGTGAATTCGCTGTAGCGTTTGAACATTTCGAAACTGGGATCGGGAATAAAAAATACATCAATACTTATACTACCTGGGAATGTTATTCGAATGTATCGTATCGTGACTATCGAACGGGGTCGTCAAAATATTCGTCGCTTTTAAAAGAAGAACGATGACTGATATCAGTGAAAATTTAAATCGAGTTCATGACCTGATTAACATTATTCATAACATTAAAATGTTTGTGAAAGTAAAATCGATCTAACGCGAACAACTGTGTACCCAGACTTTACAATAAATTTCCTTCTACAATGTACATGCGTACGTATTTAAATATATGCTGTAGCAAGAAAATGGAACTGAAGTTGATAGGAGACTATTTTTAGTTATGCGATTTGAATTACGATTATTTTGATCAAGTTGTATTACAGTCATTTCAATTAATTTTTATCCCACCCGAGGATACTCGTGATGTCATAGTAATTATTTCCGAACTCTTAACAAGACCCCCCCGAGATCGTTTCGAAATGGCTTTAAATTCAAAACGCCGCGACGCTGTTGAAATTTTCACAGTCGCATTCGGACAACAACTGGCAACACAATGATTACAAAATAAGTTGCTCCCTGCGCCATCATGCGTAGTTCACCATCAAATCCCTTGGACCTGTTTTCAACATTCTATCGCCACCTTGACTAATATACAGAAATATTAAATACAAACGAGACGAGAAAGAATCTTAGCTCCCAAAATATGCAAAATACACGAAGTACGTGAAACATATAAAATATGTAAAACACATGAAATATGCGAAATGAAAATTTATTCATCTCCAACCGACTCCACCTACTTACCTCGCAGAAAAAAAAAGAAATAAAAGAAAACAAAAAGGGAAAGAAAGAACCGAAAGAAAGAATCCTTCAAGCCGCGCAACGTCCATTCAACGATCTTCAAAAACACAGCGAAAACCCTTCTTCCCGGAACACTCGTCGGCTGCTATACAAACTTCCACTCAGAGCGTGGAACGCTCGAGAGTGGGCAGGGGTAGTTTCGCCGGGGTTGGCACGAACGGAACACGGCCGGCTGTGATTTAAAGAAGCGAACGGCATTAAGGAGGTTTCCGTGGAGAGGACTCGTTGCTCCTACGCCATTGTCTGCCCCTCGATTGCCCATTAGCCGTGCAACCGACGAACAGAACGAACCGACCTCTCGATCGTCGCGTGAATTTCGCGTTCCGCCGGCCGACGGTCGTTTAACGTCATCTCCTGACGGATATTATGACGTCTGCGACGGTTTCCCGCGCGATCACCGGCGACGCGTATTCAAGGCGAGTCAGCGAGAGCCCGGATTCATCCAGTGGGCTCTCGCGATAACGCTTCTCCTGGACGAGAGCCAATTGTTAGTTTCACTGTGCTCGGTCGCTTTGCAACTGCGACGGGCTTGGGTGCGTTTGGTTTGGGGGTGAAAGTGTGAAAGCTGTGCCAGGGGACGGGGATGAATGAACTTTCGGTTGTGCCCGATGGGAAGACGGTGGTGAATGTTCGTACGTATCTCGTTCGAACGTGGAGGGAATGTGACTTTTATGATTTTTAGAAAATTTATTTGTTACGGTTCGGGGTACTGTTAACGTTGTCGGATATAAAGTCGAATAATTTATCGGTTAAAATAATTTTTCTGTTACCAGAACTTGCATGCTCGTCGAAAATTCCGGGTCTCCGATTTCTTGCTGTGAAATTGTTAACGTAATGTGGAAATTATTGTGGGTATTTATAGTCAGTGTTAATAAGACAGCTTAACAGTCATAAATCCCTAATTAACTTCCGTTCAACCAGTTTCGCCTTCGCAATCTGTCTGGGGTGTATCTAAATCATACCGAAACACGACGACGGCTCTGGTTAATTAAAGGTTATATTATTATAAGACGCAATTAAACGTTGGGCGAGACGTAAACGATAAATTCACGCAATATTATTTCTGTACAAAACTGATTATCTAGGTTCTCCCTGTTTCATCCACTCTCTGCAGGAATGGACTGCAATGATATTTCTGGAGAACGGGTATAAATCAACATTAAAGGAAGTCATAAAAATCACCTATTCTTTACGGCCACGAGGAAAGACATAATTATATCTTAAATCAGTCATTCGGGCTGAAAATGACGGTCGAAAAGTTCCGCAATCAATCGTTCGACCGCCGCCATTCCGAGACACGGTTCAAATTAATAAAACCAGCCGTTCTCATAAATTACGGGCACAAGAGCGCCGTTCGAGCAAACGAAGCGGATCATTCAATCACAGAGCAAACGAGGCGTCAACGGGCATCGTTCGCAAGAGGCACTCAATAGACGCAAACCGTGTTTCCGCGACAACGTGAACACACATCGGGACGACATATTTACTCTGCCGCTTGTTTCCCTTTACGAAATAAAGCGGGCCCGTTCCTTTTAATAAGCAGTCGCCTCACGTTACGGCCTACGGCTGTCAGATTCCATGGCCGCTTGAGAAACTACGAGGGACGAGGCGAGAAATAGCAAGAAAGAGGAAAAAGGGGCGAGAATGGTTCGTGATGTAACGCGCGCTTGCTCTACTGGAGATAGCGATGGACTCGACGTAATTTTATTCTTTTCTTCCCCCGTGGAAAGTTCGTTCTGATTCATTTTGGCGATGGTGACGGTTTAAAGTGTGTACATTGACATAGACGCGTATATTTTAAATTACGTGTACCTTTTGGGCGTACACTTTTAATTTTTATTCGCCCCCATTTATACGTTTCCAAGCATTCGTTTGCTTTTCAGCGCATTTTATGTACACGGATCAGATAGAAACTGCAAACATAAAATATTTGTAATGTTTTTCGCAAAATCCGCTTTTTACGTTCAATGCGTTCATGCTGTGTGCAAGCAGTATACATCGACAGAGCGTTCCCACTATTTTAACATCTTTCGTAGAGAACTATAAAATAACATCTCCTTTATACTCCTCACAGAAACAGTACCTTCCACGTAAAGCGATAAAGAGATTGAACCGCCCGATTAAATAAGATCCGTTCCAATTACACTGTTAAGAAGCTATCACACAAATTTCCACATTCAAATGGATTACAATTTACCATGCAACGCGTTCGATGAATCCGAAGCAATCGATTTACTTCCCGGATATCAGCAATAATCTATTTATGCATTTGCCCGTACACCGTCGCATGTATAACGCGTCGAGGCATCCCGATGCATGCGCCGTCGAATCGTTCAAGAACCCGGAGGGCACCGAACGCCCATCGCTAGCTGGAACAATTCCGAGATCCCCAACATCGACTGGCGTGCTATCTGGAATGGCGGAGAAATCAGACCAGCCGGACTCTCCACCCTCGTATTCCCCGTGGCGCGATATTACGGCCAAGGGGTGACCCTGGCCGTGCGTTCGCAGGGCCCATCCATTCTACTCCGCTCTCTCGCCCCGAACGAGCACAGCGTTCCAGAGGCGGCGTTGTAAAAACGTTATCGTTCGCCACGCAGCGTCTGCTCGCACTGGCCGTTGTCTTTTCCCTGGAACGTGACGCTACCCCGTATGTGTCAAGATGTTTTCAATATTTTTCCGGTGAACGTGTGTCCCCAGTTACGTTTTTCGGGGGGAGGGGGGAAGGTTTATTCAATTTTACACGCGGATAATCTTGGGGGAAATGAATTCGAAATAGAAATGATAATTTGGGAGGATCGACGTTTCGGATGTTCTTCGGCATGCGAGTCGGTGGGAAATGGTATGCGGATTATTTTTTATGGCAGACGAGAAAGCCTAGATGGCCGTTGAAACATCAAGGTTGATTTACGTTGAGATTCTTCCGGAATAGTGTTATCGATAAGGATAAGAATGATCTGTAATGGCGACAAGGATACTCCTGGTTTGATGGCCAACCTATATACAATCCACTGGAGCGAACGTTTCCTTCGGTTATCAAGATTGGCTGCGTTCGCACATGCTTGTTCAGTAGATCTCTGCGCCGAATTGCAGCTAACATGCAATATCTTATCGCGATCTGAGCGGTACAGATGTGGGGCTAGAGACATTCAAGTATAATCTCGCGTTTTTCAATTTTTAATAATAATTATCTCTCGCGATCTGCCTTACATTTCCATTCGTATTATTCTTCAAACACGGCCAAACACAATTGCCTGTATTAACAAGGCTCATTAAATCAACCGAGAGTTAATATACGAATATACGAATGCCCCGAGTGAAGCAGTTCGTCTATGTCTCGCAGTAGAATCAGTACGTGTTTAGTCAGACGCGTCGTAAATCACATACCGCCTCCTAAACCCTATTTCTGTTCCTAATAATGATTCAACGAAATATCTCGGGGAACACGAAGTTCCGACCACGGTGTGAAATAAAATTCAAAAGCAGTGCAAACTAGCACGAACGATATCCAGGTTACACAAGGCTTACCGCGATCTTCGTATCCTCTTACTACAGTATTCACAAACACGTGAAAACCGTGTTCTCGAAGTATCATGCTATGCAAACACTACCATTTCTCTGTATCAGAGCTCACGTGCAACGCCATACATCCTCATAGAAACTAGCAGCGTGGAACAAAGCAAACACAGAAGGAATCTCTTTAGACTGAGCATCTCGAGGCCCGGGGGCCGGACAGTTCGAGTGTCGAAAACGGTTCTCGCCGTGGCAATCGCGTTGCCATCGGATTTGTTCCATTGATAGCGTGTCGCGATCGGTGCTCTCGTCACACATATACATATGCACGTGTCTCTGTGTGTATATATTTTTTCATGTTTGTCGCGCGTTCGAGCAAACAGCCATTGCCAAGTGTCTCTGTTCCCCGTATCGGACGCTGGCAGAGAATGCGCTGTCTAAAAAAAAAAAAAGACAAAAAGAACAACAGAGCGCCGTCGTGAAAACGTTGCACGCTTGTTTCGAGTGCACGCGCGACGGCCTGTATGGGTCGCGTCAGCACTTCAGAAATGCAAACGTCATTGTCACGAGAGATTTAATACGTTCCAACGGACGCGACCGGCGAACGGGGCTTCGTGACGAACGAAAGCAGCGTTGACGTATCTGGCGATACAGTTCGCGTCGAAGTGGCACTGAAGAAATTGTTTTACCTATTCCGAAGTAAAGGAGTGATTGTGATCCGATTGAAAAAAAGAATAGCTAACTCGAGCACGATTGTAGCTGACTTGTTACTCGTCGCAATAATATATGATGCTTACGCCCCCCCACAATTTCTTCCCCTCGTATCTGTTGAAGTCGAAGAACACCGCGTGATTTCACGCTTACTAGGAAAGTATTTTCTGTTTAACAAAATGTAGTTTTCCTTACGCTTGCGTACGTACTTGCGTATGTACTTGCCCGTTATTATTAGCCATGTCTCTGTCGCTTAAGAAGCTAACATCGTGAAATAAATCCGAGAATCGATCGAATCCTCTGTCGGCGCCCGATCAATTTCCAAACGTTCCCCGTCGAACGTATTTCGAACGATCAAACGCCACGAATCACCAATACTTCCCCGCCGCGTTATACCACGGATATATGCACACCGCGTTTGCGATTACAAGGTAATACACGACAGAGGGCTGTAAGTGACGATAAAAATAACTTCACTTCCCACTTGTCCGCTTTTCCTTTTATGGAACGCTAATGACGCCGCTATAAGCGTTCAAGGCGGTGACTCGCGTGTATAACTGGTCGCGCTGGCCGATTCTTCGAAGAGGGTCGAAGCCTTTAAGGAAATTAGTTTGGAATTGAATTAAAAAACTTAGGAAGATTGGACGCCGGACTATATCCATGCATATAGAACGGTTTAAGGAAATTAGTTTAAAATTGAATTAAGAGGACCGGGGGAAATTCAAAAGGCGCGGGCCAGCTTTACGAGCGAAATCGTGCCTCCTGGATCATAATTGTTCTCGTGCGAACATCGCGTGCTGCCTGAACGACATGTACCGTAATTTACGATCACGGCGCAGGCTAAGTGAAAAATCTTTCGATTGTGGCAATATCGGGGCTAGTTAAGACAATTTTTATATATCGTAATATATACAGCGAACGTCTATCTGCTTTTCGTAATAACCGTGCTGCCTTCCCTTTTCGTTTCGTTATTTTCATGATGAAATAGTTACAGGAAACGCCATAAAGGATGCAGATACCTTCCTCCGCTTTTTCATTCCATTGTGTTCACGTCTTAAGGATTTACAAGCATCCCCAGCATCGCTGAACGGATGTGAAGTTCTTGAAAATGCCGAGGGAGACGAAAGGTTGCGCGGATTTGCAAAGAAAAAAAGATTACAAATTATACGTACATACCTACGTCTTTAAATGAAATTTTTCAAGATCCGCAATGTTCAAGTTGTTATCAATGTTCTCCTTTTCGAACAGGAACTGTAGAACAATTGTACAATAGTTGTTTACAAATCTCAGGAAGTGTGACAATCTTTGCTGAATGAATTCAAGTCGGTTCCCTTGTTATTAATATTGGCTTCCTTGTAAAAAGTGAAACAACATAGCGCATAAAGAATATACGAACTTTTACTTCTTAACACTTTCCTAGTTTCATCTTATCGCAAAATGAATGACTGCAAAAGCTCTTAAAACCCTATTCAATGGCAAACATAGGAGTAACATGCGAATTCAAACCCCGCTATATATAACAGCGTCCATTTGCTGTTCGTCGACCGGGTAAACCGATAGTAGCTATCGATCTTACGACTTGTAATTCATCATGGGGTAATTGAACGGTTACAATTCATCCAACTCCGCGTATTACAGGGACAACGTCGCGCATACATCTGAGGATCGGTTTACCTAAATCCAGGAATCAACGATCGCACACAAACGTACATACATGCACGTACACGTATCGTCCCTTCGTAACATATCTGAACACACGTAACGTATCGATTCCTGAAACGAACAAACGCGTTCACGATCCATTCCACTTCGTTCCCACACTTTTTCTCCTGAACCTGAGACCCTTTGATTTTTCACTGAAAAACTGCCGGCGGTCTGTAATCGCGTTTGGCAAGAAAGTTGGAAAATCCAAAACGAAAGCTGCGGAAACGCGAACCGGCTGCCTAGTGCGCGAACAAATTTCGCTCTGCAAACGTTTCCTGACAAAGGACGAGTTAGCCTTGCGTTTCGCCGAGGAAACCGGCAATGGGCTACGAGGCGGGGGGTTAAAATCACAAACGCCACGGGCAGTCGGCCGGTTTCTCGTAAAACAAGCAGAAATTTCGCACAATACTCGCAACGAGCCGGCGAGTCCGGCTGAAACGCAAGGAGTACATCGTCAAAGCGGCCCGCCGCTTGTTTTCAAGCGTTCTTTCAAGAGTTTCTATCGTTGCTCGATCTGTCTGCCGTTTGGACCCAATAAAACTCGACCGTTCGCGACCCCTTTACACCACTTAGAGGCCCGCCAAGGTTTACGTGGACCCAACATGGCGCACGAACGTTGCGCCGGGACCAATGTGGGGCATGTATAGTCACGATACCTTGGACAACTTGAGAAACGGCACTCGTTGATGCAGTCAGGGCGCCGCGTTGCATCCCGTTTCGTGGTTCCAGCAAGAAATGAACGGTAGCATGTGTTTTGGTCTGTCAATCGATGCATGATACAACATTGGTTACTGTATGAATTTGAAATGTTAGTATGGATTTTTAATAATGCAGTATATAATAGACGTATATACGTTGACGTTGAGTGAAAGCTTTCTTCGTACACTCCCGACCATGGTCGCGAGTCCTTAACCTCTCGAATTTCCGTCAATTCTCTTGCCCCGCCAACCGAGACACATGTACAGGAGTGCATCTCGACTTTCACGAGCGCGTTATACCGTTGCCGCGACTGTGTACACGTTTAGATGGATGCGAGTGTATATGCATGTGATGGAAGGATGCAAATTCCACGGTTAGCGAAGAAGATGGCAGGCAAACCCGCGCTCGTCCGAACGCACCAAAGGCAGAGAAGTGCCTATCGAGAAGATAAGGGGAACAAATGAGTGCTTATGGCAGGGGGATGATATCTTCATCGTCGCGGGATGTCGGTAGTCGTGGCGACCACTCAAAGCAGCCAGGACTAAAGGACTAAGGAGATGCGCGACGATAAAGAGAGGGAAGAGAGTGTGGGTAGGGAGATTCAAAGACGTCCGACGTGCCACGGGGGCAGACGACCGTAAGAAGCTAGCTGACTGAAAGAGAAGAGAAAGGAGGGAAGGAAGGAAGGAAGGACGGAAGGAAGGAAGGAAGGAAGGAAGGAAGGAAGGAAGGAAGGAAGGAAGGAAGGAAGGGAGGAAGGAAGGAAGGAAGGAAGGAAGGAAGAATCTAAGCCGTAGAACAGCAGGGGCCGACGTTTTCTGTTTAAGCGACATCAAAGGCCCTGTCGCGAATTTTCCTTTCGCCCCACCTACGACATTGCGCCACCCGTTTCGGGTCAGAGCGTACTTTGCGCACTTGCGTGCGTCTATACACGGCGTTCCATAATATGCGAAAGCTGGTGCAGAGAGAGAGGGAGAAATGGATAGACGTGGGACGCGAGTATGGCCGTTCCGTTTTTTCATTCGGGAAACTTGTAGGGATCCCGATACTATTTTGGAAATACTGTACTTGTCTCTAGACCACCGGAACACTTAGGAAATTAAGCTTTGCATACGTTAATGCACAGATTCTATTTGCACATGCGTATGATGCTTGAGAGAGTATAAATATTTAAGAACCCTGTCTTTATGGACCGTCTACTAAGTGTATAACATACATTATCTACTTTTTCTTTTACATCTTTGCATAGATCATAGAATGTATTATTACAGGCGTGTCTCGAGCACTGGTTTCCGAAGTGAATTTATTAATCAACTGTCGCACAAAGTTTTGTCCACTAGTAGCGTCAGACATGATTATCCTGGAAATTCATTTCGTATACTCCAAAGTTGAGCACCAGTCGAGAGTGCTTTGCGCATTGTAAAACTTCAAAAACGACTAAAAAAAAAGGATAGAATTAATCGGTTTCGCCCGTGAACGTCTCGTTCAGTCCCAGCAGCGTTCCCCAAGTAAATCAACTTGAACTTTAAACAATTACTCGTAAGATCCTCGACAAGAATCTCCGGGCAAACAATTCCGTATCATCGACTCGCGTATCACACAACACGCGCACGCCCACATGGGCGCATGCAAAATTCCCTTCTCGCCAGTGCAGTAGTCGATCAAGCGTCAAGCGCACCCCAAATATCTACATACATATGTATATATATACATACTAAAGAACATCGTAGTAGGGTTATATAGTTATATAGTTGACGAGACGGTGGTTGGGGGGGCAGTGGCGAAGAATGGCTAGCAGCACAAGTGGCGACGGGGGTCGCCAACGCTAAAAGGGTAAACGTTGTAGGCTGCTCTGGCAGATTTCAGCTAAAACAACTTCTCCGTCCATCTCCGTTCATACCCTCCTTCGTAACTCTCGCCCATCGACGCGTCTTCATTTCCATCGCGAGGATACGCGTGCACGCACCCACATACGCACGCACGCACGCACGCACGCACGCACGCACGCACGCAAGCGCGCCCGATTGTTCGCCAGTATCAACGACCAGCAGCAGGATGTACCGAAGGGCATAATTAAACTTCCCGTGGTACGGAAGCTAGCGAGCAAAAGCACACTCCGGCAAGTCGTGGCTCTCGTCGGAATAGCTTCGAGAGTCAATAGTATCCGTATAGACCCTCGTCGCCGCTGCAAAGATGCCTAGGATGCAGGCGAAACGGCGGTTGGGGGAAGCGTCGCGACGAGTCGTCAGGAAGTAACGATCTAGGATCGCCTGGCGTTGCGCGTCACCGAACGCACGAGAAATTACGATCGAGTATTTAATTATAAATTCGTGCTCGCCCCGGCGGAGTACGCGGTCTCGTTCGAGCGTGGCGAAATGTTGCCGCGGGAGGGGACTGGGGGAGGGGGCGCTTTCGACGCGATTAAATCGACGACGGGGCTGACGACGACGGCGGGCTTCGTTCTTTGACGGAAGCGGGGTAGTCGGAACACCGGTTTTACGAGTCCATGCGTGGCCACGTTTAATTAGCGTCGGGTTAAAGTAGCGCGATGATGCGCGCCTCGGAATTGTCGGATAGAGGAAATTGGTTATGGGTTTGGCGATGAATGTCCCCGATGGACTTCCTTTACGATCCGTCCCGATACGGAACACGCGGTCGCGCTGGAACGCGGTTAAACACTTTTTGGTCGGTCCTCTTGGCAAGTGAGAACGGCGCAAAAATTGATTTGCATACCGTGGTTGGAGAAATAGACGCGGTATATAACTGGGGACGTTTCGCCAGGAATTTATAAAACAGAGAAATTTCAGGGGATGTGTTCAATTTCTTGAATGGATTAGGCCAATGACGGAATGTTTACGAGTGGCAAGGAATATATCGAACTGAATTGTTTTCTCCTTGCTATATGCAGTTGGCGTTTCGATTCATTCCGCTTCGCCTTGTACATCGTCCCCGCAACCTTCCGGAGTAATAGAAATCTTCAGGTATACGTATACATACTCCGTGCCCAGACATCTCAGCCCATATACCGCTTTCGGGGAGCGACCATTACCCCGAACGACGTAATATAATTGCTCGGCGCATTTAGCCGCGAGTGAAACAATTATTTTTACGGCTCCAGGCGGAGATTGTTGAGACCGAAGTCAATCAACGCGGGACGTCTCGTCTTTTGTATTTCGACGATATCGATTCGACGCGTATCCATTTTCAGTATAACATGAATTATTGGGGGATATCGTTAATTAGTATCCGATGCTGTTGGAATTAGTACGCATCGTGTATCACTGTAACAATTTGTTCCTGTGATTGTTATCATTATTGTTCATTGTACTATATATTATTATTATTATACGCTTTGCAGTGTTATAGTGTAATAGTGCAGTTAACTGGTGCTCCTCTGAATTTCCATGGAAGCTTCGTTATGTAAGCATGGATTGCTGTAATGGCGGATTTCTTACGGAAATATGATAGGCATGCACGTCTGCGGATTCTGTTGTTCCAGACGATGGCCGATGGGGCTGTTTACGTGTCGTCTACCCGCATGCATCGTATCTCCGCTTTCACTTGTCGCGTTTCGAATAATTGAAAGTCTAAGCGGTTCGCGAAGTCTACGGATAGTAATTTCTAAGGACATACCTTGGCTTACAATTAGTGGGCGTGGTATTGGTTTCAGCAAACTAGTTAATATCCAGTTGAACTTTCGGTCTTTTATTTATTTAATCGATGCATTTCGGGTGAACATAAGGTAGATAGACAATGGGCATAGTTACCTGTAGCTGAATAGCTCTGTATTTTATTTTTATTTCTTTATTTCTTTTTTACGATAGAATTGTAGTGCTCGATATTAGGTACGTGGGTGCATGTATAGATAAATAGCAGGGAGAAGTTTGATAAATAAAAGTCGAGTGTTTTGAAGAGGTGGAATGAAGAATTTGTCAGAGAGACAGAGCGAGTATTGAAGAGGTTGAATATGTGTGCGTATGCGGGTGAATCTTTTCAAGGGCGAACAATGAAGAGGGAGAGTTTAGAGTGAGAGTCTAGGAATAGTGTCATCCGACGTTGGGTATTTAGAGATGGAAATTGTTCGAGTTAAATTCCTCTTTTCGTTCCTATTTCGTTATACCGAAACCTTTTACTTAATTCAAATAACAAAAAGTAAGTTAGATAATTTTTTCGCAATCGTCATCGTCAAATAAGTATTTTGTTCGATTAGAAGAATTCCTTACGTTGATATAATTGATACGTTGAACGAACATAGAACATAGAACATAAACCAAAGGCGTGTGCATCTTACGAGGAATAGCAATATTCGTAAAATAATAAATTGGGGATAAAAATTCCTTTCATTCGCGGGGAAGGATCAAAGGGAAATTGCGACATCTAAGAAGCGTAATATCATATACATAATGCGACGCTGAATATGAAGCCAATTGCAAAGGGAAACGATCCTGTGCGACCCAACGCGCACAAACGGAACAAAAGGACGGAACTCATCGGAACTCATCAAATTATAAAAACAGTCGGAACTCCGAATTTTCAATCCGCCCCTCCATTAATACACTGGCAAGAATTGTAGAACTGTTACAGCCAATAATCGTTACGGTATTAACCACTCGCCAAATCGTCGTGCAGTTGTATACAACGAATACAACATTTATTTAATTTCTAAACTTCATTAAAGCAACAGATCGGTGTTTATCGATCGGCATTTCGCGTTTTCTAATTGCCTGCCAACGGTCTCATTTCACCGGGGGGAACTAAAAGAAAACCTTGTTACACTAAAAGTAACTCTTATCTACCGCGCCCCTTTGTAATCGAAAGCTCTCCCAATCTTATCAACGATCGCAATCCACGATAAAAATCTCCACAGCACGTGTCACCAACCCATCACTATTTCCGTCTAACTTGTTGATACCGAGCTCTGGTCACGCACCTTGTCAATTCCACGAAATCACCTTTCTTCACCCCCTCCGCTATCCAAGGTATTCAATCAAACCTCCATATAAACGCGAAGAAGAGTAAAACCGCAACTTTACGAACCTACGTGCCGTATGTATAACCCCATTCGAAACTTTGCAACAGCGACAAAGTAGCGGTCATCGACACCCCCGTTGGATCTGACTCGCAAAACAAGCGCAGACACGGGTAGCCGCGGTGAGACGAACGACCGCGGCGATGCTAGGACGAATAGTGAACGCACCACCCGCGTGGCGGCGTTCTATTCCGGGGGTTCTGGGATAAAGGGCGATAGTGGGGGTGATCCACGAGTTCACGGCGCAAACGCGCCCGACGGGAAAGTGGTGGGGACGCTCAGTGTCACTTCGTGCCGGGCGTTGCGACGCCGTAGCCCTTCAGTCTTTGATCCGCAGTTGCCGCGAGTGTGTACGTTACTCTGGAACGTACTGGCGAGCGACGATCTCGTTTCACTGACGGCCCGCGAGAAGAGGGGAGTCGACGACACACACGGTGGTGCAGTAACCTCTGTACTCTTCTTTGCCGTGTGCACGCTCAGGGAACGCAGTGCATCGGGTCCCGAACATTCCACGAACGACGGAGTCTCGCGCGTCACGCGATACCAGGATACCTCGGGACGAATTTCACCTACAATTCGGATTCGATCGTTATCGGGACTTGTATATCTATCCGCGCAGTGCCTCGAAGTTTCCGCAGAGACTTCCCGTTTCGTTCGTCGGCACGAGAGAAATGATTTGGAATATCAGTGGCCAGCACGGAAGCTCGCAACGGTGAACCGTGTGTCTGATCCAGTGACACGATATATTCTCAGCCTGCACTACTGGGACCTTCGGTGCACGCTGCTCACGCTCCACCGGCAGGGATTTGCGTGCGTTTCTCAACCCCCCCCCCTGACCCAATTAGTTCGTCCGCGTCGAGAAGTAGCCGTGTGACGTACAACGGCTGGCTCGTCTTTCGAAGCGAATTGCTTCTGTCGTCGGGATCGTCTCCTTCAGTGTATGTGCTACTGAGAGAATGCTGTTTCCTGTGCTCCTCGTATAAAGGGCATACGTATACAGTATCTGGCAATCGTCGATATTGAAATACGTGACGAATATAAGTGTCAAGTGTTGTTGTTGGTGTAGTGACAGGAATACGCGTACCAAACGGAATATTACCCACGAAATCCAAATCGAACCACCGTCGAAACGATCGATCGAACACAACCGCCTGTTCCCCCTTCCGTAACACCTTCACCGAAGACGAAGGAACAAAAGTACCGTCCACTGATCGCCGGCGGACCAGTAACCGACACCCTCCACTTATCCACGCTACTCGTCTCGCGCGGGAGTCAAACTTTCTCCCCGACGTTGACAGATCGATAACAAAGTTTGCCCACACGTTACTGCTACGCCCGCACCGCGACCATCATCCGCTTCCCCGGCACAGGGTCCGCCAACCCCGTGGAATGCTTCTGCTCTAAACGGAACCACCCCTTCGCCCCACGCCAAATACCGTACCCATGCTGATACCTTGAAAAACAAAAGATACGCTGCCCCGTTCGTGGAAGGATCTATATGCGGACCGTGGGCTGTCCGACGGAAATCTGACGGGTCGTCGGTGTAACAACCGACGTAGCAGCCTGTCGTTGTCGTCGCTGTCGAACCGCAAGCGGCAATACTTCGTCAAGTACAAACGGAAGCAGGACGATAATAGCAAGTGTCGCGTAGACGGCAAAGAGGAGCAGCAGAGGAGGGGGTCCGCGTGGCCCGTTCTACTGGACGATCGTCGCAAGAAAGGTGCAACGGTGAAGGGTAACGGTGGTTTCGGCGATTACTCCGCGGCGGGGGAGTTCGAGGTCTGGGGTGACGATCAGCACGCGTCGGATGGTGTAGACAGACAGGTGGCACGGCCGCCTTCGCGGCAGCAACGATGCGAAGGCGGTTCGTCGTTGCGACCGTTGCTCCACGTCGCTCATTGTGAATTGCACTCGCCGCGCGAGCCGGAGCTGCTTCGATTGGACCATCTAGAGGCGCTCGAGCATAAATCGCCGGCTGATCACGACGCCTACTCGATGATGGACAACTTTCACAGCCCTGTGCCGCCACCGCTGCCGCGACGCCACGTCCGGTAAGATGATGATTTACGTATGATGATGTGACGTTGGCGAGTGTGTCGCCCGGTGTTTCCCTTTTATTTATTTTATATTTATCTCTCTTGCGGAAGGCTCGTATTCTTTCTGGGGGAAGTTTTATCGTTGTGGGTGATTTACGTGTCGGTAGGGAGATTTATATGTATTGTTGGACATAGTTGTATAATCGGGGATATATGGTGATTGCTGTGGTGTTGAAGAAAGTGACCGGCAGTGGAAATGGTGGCCGTTTGATATTGCGAGGATGTTTCGGTGGTTTTTGGAAGTTTGGAGTTAAGGGGTGGTTAGGGTGCCCTGGGAGGTGTACAGATTGTGGTATATGAATGGGATGCTCGTGATCTTTTTGGACGGTTGAATTGTGATTAGCGAGATACATAGGAATGGTAACGGTATTATCGTAGGAGAATTCGTGTTGACGTGCATTCTGTTTTACATCGTTTTTTAAAGAAATGTTAAGTCGAAGAAAATCGAGATGAATGGAACTATTAAGGGAATAAGATTCGCAATAAAATATTGAACATCTTCATCCGGCTGCGAAATGGTCAAGTTTTAATATTATTCTTGTTAAATTGGATTATCGAAACGTAAAGCTATCCGGGAAAATTTGTTCTACTACATACTTTGTGCAAGTATTTTTCAATATCCAACGGGAAAACCTGTGGTATGTACATACAGTTTGCCATATTTTTAATCATTCTGAGTAAATATTTCATCGTGCCAAATCTGGATTTGCACTCTGAGAAACGAAGAGAAATAAAATGCTATACGTGCAATTGTTTGAAAACATTGTCGCTTTCCATACATCCTGAATGAAATTTATAAAACTTCAATGAGAACTGTTTTTTAACGGGCTTTTTTTCAAGCATCGCCGTGAATACCGCGGACAAATACATATCAAATTTAATCACTGTATCCGATTTACGACGCGGAGAACAATCGAACCGATGCGGAGTGCTTCATTTCTGCTCGCCTTTTTGTATTTACGCGTCCTCGGGTGCTCCGTATAGTGCAATTATTGCGGGTAAATCTCAGAACAGATCAACGATTGTGTGCGTACTATTATTTTTACGCTTATCGAGATTTTTATTGCTAAATGCGTAAAACGAAGAATTAAGTAAAAACTGTAACTGCCTTATAGGTTTCAACGTGATATACAATATGATAAAACGCATTTGCAAACAGAAGTGTTTTTAATTAATTTATTTGCCGTAAAGGATTTGCGAAATGGGTGTTCTTCTGTATTTGTACACGTTTGATCACATTCCTGTTTTGATCTTGGCAAAATGAAATCGTGTGTACTTTGTGGACAATAATCCAGCGTGAAATACAAATTCAATATTTCATTCTTCGATCTAGTTACCGGGGTCAGGTACTTGAATAATTCAGGAAAATATTCGAGGTTCCCGGAATGAAAGGAAATATTTTTGACAAACGCGCAAGATGCAGGGGATATTGGAATTCTTAGAGTATTAGATATTTTATCGAAAGAATAAAGTCTTTGTGTGTAGATGATTCTTTTGTTCGAAGTGGGCGACATATTATTCACTGACATCTGCCCCTTAAAATCCTTCCTACGTGGAACTGGTATTCCATATTCTATTTCTCTTGGAAGGGAAATAAAAATGGTCGAAAGTCGAAAAATTTGAAGGAACGCGTAAATCGAGTAACTTCTTTATATAAAAATGTTTACAAGTACAGATTGGCACCTATGGAAAATTAAAAAACTCGAGCTTTCCAAATCACTCCCGCATTTTTATTGTATCGAAATATGAAACTTTTAATTCTACGAATTTGTAATATTTTTGCGAACTTCGTATGAAATTAGATATTCTTCATATCGCCGTATGTTATTAAAAATTTTAAATAGGAAAAAAAATAGCGAAACTGCAGTGAAATGCATACACATATTCGCAATATATTTCAATTAGAAAAACGACGCAATCACAAGAAATCACAGTTTTCTATTCCGGCCATTCCAATGAAACCAACATTGTCCAGCAAACATTTGACATATCACGTTTTCAAATAATTGTACACTCTGCCTCAGTAATTTCTTCGTCCATTCCGTTGTTCGCCAACTGCAAACGGAAGTCCAGGTGCCCCACACCAGTCATGAGCGAATTCTCTATTTATTGGAAAGTTGATTTCTCCGGTGACTTTTATCGTTTCGAACTGGGATCGGTCTCTATAATAAATCGTACCGATTTTTCGCCGTGAAATTGAATCGTTGGTTATGTTTCAAGTTGTATCGCTCCAATACTGATCCCCAGGCTGATATTAAACTGGTTGGAGCTCCTTAACGCGTTGCTGATTGCGACACGCCCCCGTATTTTTCTATGCTTGTGAACATATCATATATTTTATTCGCTGAATTAAAAAGAAATTTATTCGTGGCTTCTAATAATTTCATCGTCCACCGTAGTCTGATCAGTTCATCCACGAAAATATAATTAGGGAACCGGCGCGAGATTGAAAATTCTCCAAGCGCCACCCTCCATACGTGCTTTTTTCCTGCCGCGAGTTAAATCCGTGACGGATTGGCGCAACAATTGCACTCTGATTTCAAAAGTGCATCGCGCTCGTTTCCATTTACAATTTTCCACGGAAACGGTAATCTTAGGATTACCAGCGTTTCGTTTCGTTAATTGCAAATTAGCTCCGCTGTGTCCCCGTCCAATCGAACGAAACGCCTAAAAATGCGTATTAATTTCACGGTTGATGCGTTCCACGACGAGGGTGCCGGCGAGTGTATAAGGGTGGGTGGAGTGTTTATTTCGAGACGGTTCGAGTAATTCGAGAGGCATCGGCGATTAATTGTGAAATATTAATCGACGATTATCTTTCCGAACGAAGCTCGTTAACTGTCGCTGTCTATCGATTTGGTACGTCTGACTGTGGCGGCTCATTCTGCTTGCTACATATTATTGCTAACGCATAAACGGATAGATCTGCGGTATTATGGAATTCTGTATTACCTGCACCACTTTTATTGAAAGGAATTTCTATAGATTTTGAACGAAAAATCGTTGGGCGTAATCCAATGAATTAGAAAGGCACTATGCCGATGCACGTATTCTTACGTGTACAAACAAAACCACAATCTTAACACACTTACATTGGCTAATTTGTAATTAACATTTTATCCATTGATAACTAAATACGAGATCTTACGCGGCAATAAAGAAATTAATTGCTCCAATACGAAAACGCCAATTTGCAGCAGGTGGCGCAAATAATTTAATCCACCCCATAGCAAAGCAGTGAAATCGAATTCACAGGATTCGACCGACAGTATCAAGAAACGGACAATCAAGTGATCCCTAATTGAACGAAAGTGGTAAATCGGACAGACATACGAAGGGGTATCGATAATTCTTCGATCGTTCCACTAGGGGTGGCGAGGCGTCGCGCAATAACGCTGCCTCCGAGGCCTCGTACAAAGGGGTATAACCCACCCTCTACGCTCCGCCGTTAGTTGCAAGTTTTCCGTTTCGAATCAGCGCATTCTCATCGAACGCGAATCGATTTCGAAACGCTCTGGAGGGCGGGCTTGTCATTAACCCCGTTCTTCGGGCGTGAACCTCTGAAACGAGCTACAATTCCAGCGTGTGAGCACCGATATTGGCCTTCCACTAGACTCGCGAAGCCTCTACCAACCCACGTTTCAAACCCTACGTTCTTGCTGCCCCTCTGCTGGCCCCGCCACAGCCCCCTGTCTCTTTCATCCTTTCCACGCGGGCCGAGAATCTTGATGGTTCGAACGTTTAGTCGGCGAATAAAGTAGCCTGATCATTTGCATCGTCTTCGCTTACCCTTTCGGTGTTTATCGCGGTGATAGGTTTCGGCGAGAAATTGGTGAAATTTGTTCGAATATTTTTAATGACCGCGGAGGTGGGGCGAAGTAATTTATCCTTCGACTTTTTCGATGTACGTGGGTCAAATTAAACAAGTTTTTTTATCGATATTACGAGTGCAAATGGGTTGGCTTTTATAGGTATTGCGTTTCTTTCTTAGATCACTCTTTCTCTGTTTCACAAATATATTCTCCCTTGTTTTATTACTTCGTTGCGCTGTAAGGCGGGTTGAGGCAATTTTCGTAGGTGCTTTTATTTGTTTCCATTTTTCGTCCGGATACCGTTGTTCGTGGTGAAATTCCCCTGTAATGAATTTGCATGTGAAACTCAATCGCCGTCTTTCATTTTTTCCAACGAACCTGTACGTATACGGGATCAGAAACTTGCCAAGTCAAACAAAGTTGAATTGAACCAAACTCGTAACGCGCAACATTATTCAAGGTCCCTCGATTCCCCTTGAACCGGCGAAATTATAATTCAGTTACATACTCTATTTGTGTTGCGCTTGCAACTTGAGACTACTAAGAGAAACAGCCGCGGGCGTTTGAGCACGTTGGTCAAATACTGCCGCAATAAAAATTGGATACATATGTGGCTGGGTAATATGTATAGGCAAATTAATTTCTGGTTGTTTCGCCAGTTCCGAGGAAGGTGGTGCAAAAATTTATCTAAAATGGTTAGAGAAATGTTATTCTAAAGAATAGGCATATGTGTTTCATAGTTTCAGTTGCTTGGTCACTGAAACACCAGAAAGTGCTGTATATATTACAATTATTTAATAATTATATAACAGTATTGAAGTGGAACGGTGATGTTAAGGTACTGTCGTAATATGCACAGCGCTAATAATAATAATTATTATTTCAATTAATATATTTACATAACAAGAAATTAGGTTACTGGTTAAATGGCGTTACCCTCGAAACTCTGTTACTATGGTTACTAATGCTGCCCAAAATTTATAGCCTAC
The DNA here is from genome assembly GCA_948146005.1 of Nomada fucata. Classification (NCBI taxonomy): domain Eukaryota; kingdom Metazoa; phylum Arthropoda; class Insecta; order Hymenoptera; family Apidae; genus Nomada; species Nomada fucata. Next base: position 4,554,353 of record OX411275.1, on the reverse strand, counting down.
TACGAATACTGTTTTCCCAATTTGCATATTTTAATTAGAAAAAAAAGAGTAAGATTATTATCATTACGACGAAGAGATTAAATATTTTCGAACTGTTTCGCAATTACTACAGTATAATTTTTAAACTGGCTGTTTAAAAAAAAATAATACGAATTGAAAGACGGTTTTCTATCGTACACGAATTATGATGTAGATGAATATTGTCAAAACATAATTTCCGATGCCAACGCGGCGGGCCGCGAGTGTGATCCCTCGTAACCCAAACGGGAACCGGAAGTATTCGACGGGGCGTGATCGCTCGTTTCAGAAACGCGGCTGTAATTAAAAGCGAATATTAATTAGGGGCAGGACCGGCAATTCGGGGCATTGATCGTTATCGAAATAGCCGGTTATACTAATTGAATTGGCGCATTAACCAGAGTCGTTTTATGTCTTTTACCGGATGATTTTTCGCGATGTGTACTTTTTTCGAGCATCGTAAGTCGACAATCGCAGGTATCATTGAGTCCCAAAACGGTAAGCAACGATGCATCCTACAGATATATTGCGGGTCACATTCCACTATTGTTTACTTCATTATTACAAATCTTTTATTTGAAAAGATTTGAGAATGGGGTAGTGGGGGTTTGCTAATAATTTAATAACCCTCGCACGCTTAACTAGCGAAATACAAATAGGAAAATGTTTATATACTCTTTATAAGATTAATTTAAACCCACCAGATTATTTTAGTCGTCATATAATATTATTCGCAATGCAGAAGATATATGGTAACGAGGAGAAAGCCTAAAAAGTAAACGACAAGTGGAAAACAACATGATTTTGTACAAAAAAAAAAAAGGAATTGTAGAATACGTGTGTCCAAAGAAGTGAGGGGATGCACGTTTTAAATAAAGCACGAACAAAACGATTGTGCAATTGCTAGCAACAGGTTTTTTCGGTACTTAACAAGTCGTAGAAATTCCTTTAGCGTATAATAAAAACAGTAATAGGAAAAAGCTGTTAGATATGAAAAGATTATTCTAGATTCTGTCCTCGAATGTGTAACTCGCGGAGGAGTTAGCTGAGAGTGGAAAGTTCGCTTTAAAAATCGCTGGACGTTCTTTTGGAGGAGTCGGTTTAATGGAAATTGTCTTTTTATACCGTAAATGTTGGATGTGCGTTAATCTTCATCTGTAGCTTCGTAAAAACTACCTCCATAAGCACGGTAATCTTTTAGTGCAAATATTAGCAGAGGGGGAATCTAGATGATGTTTTCTTTCCGTGAGAGAGGGATCTCTGGTGGTTTTTCGTTTTCGTTACGATTCTTGTGGGAAGTAACAAGAATAAAATGGACTCTGCTAGTCTACCAATGAAATAAATAAAACTACAAGTATATATGTGCTTTCATCATATAATGTATATTACATGTACATATAATGTACTTCCATCTACTTATATTCCTGCGTAATACTAAAAACATTAACGTCCTGAGAATACATGAGGGTTGGAATTTTCATTCGCTAATTTGGACCCTGTTTGTTCCGAAACAGTTTGCCTCTCCTGGCAGAAGCGGGGATATATTTTTTGGAACTGCAGCAGGTCCATTTTCCTAAGGGTTAACGTGCCATGACGTGACTGCTAATACATCGTCGTTCGTTAGCCTCACTGTAGAATCAGTATTACAGCTAATTACTGCTACACAGGAAAATTTACCAACTTAGTTAACTGTTCATTGTTGTACCCGTTACAAAAATTCAGACAGCACTTTCAAACGCTGCGAGTCAACCGGAACTTGCAATTTTTGTCCAGCCTCCAAACCCTTTCACCATTTTTAGATATTATTATAGATTTCTAGAAATCGCCAAAGATATACTAAACGATTAAAAATCACGGTGAGACATTAGTCGAGTGTAAAACTTTACAGTTAATTTCCACAAATCACTATGCATGAGATAAAAAAGAAAACACAGGATAAACCAGCAAGACGCAGATAATACTTCATTTCAACACACCGCAGCGTCAATACAATAAATTTAAATCTCCCTTTCTTTCCACCTAACGCAACAGAAGCGATAACCTACCACCAAAATGTTACTGATAACACGCAAGAATAATAAGACGCTTATCCTCACCCTACCAGATAACATAGGTGCTCTTCATGGAGTAACCTGCGAGTAGGTATTCGTGCGTTCACCTGCTGGAAAGTGTATCAAAGCTTGGAGCTAAGACAAACAAAATGATAGGGTGGCAGAAGGCCTCGAAGGTTGTTTCGAAGTAGGAAAGGAAGAGAGAGAGACGGGCGCAAACGTGGAAATACCACTACAACGTGTTTGCCCCACGTGCAAGTTCGTTGCACGTAATGGCACGGACTTCGTTAAACGTGCCCTCGTTTTCCTTGTCTAGAATGCGTTTCCTGTTGCTCTGTGTCTGGAATATAATATTATACATATATGATATAGAAATAACTGGAGTAAAAATTTATCTCCATTTAGGATTCTTCACGGGCACGATCATCGATAGATAAACGGAAGGTAAAAATAAAGTCGCCAAAACCTATAAAATATTTATCATCATATTTCTGTAAAATCACATGAATTTTTGTACCGTCCAATCATTCAAGTCCCATTATAACGTCTCCCATTTTATTCTTCATTTCATCTAGTCCTCAATTCTCGCACTAATTCAGGCATTAAAATTTACCGTCACACGGCCAAATTATAGGAAGATATCCAACGTGTTATTTATTATTCAGAATCGTATCTATAATTCAACGGCTCCAGTGTTTCTGATCCCGAAAATATGCTTCGTCCATTCCCTGCTACAAGTATCATGGTTCATGCATCCAGCCATGCATCACCTCGACAACTTTCGACAGCCTTCCTGCCTCGAATTCGTGGAAGGTTCAAAGGGCTTGCTGTTCTTTGTGCAACCAAATTGTTCGAAAACTTGCCGTCTGAAGACAATTGAAAGGGACATGCCCTCCAGTTTGCCGTGCGCCCGAGGTAACTCAATTTCGCAACGGAGGGTCAGTCGCTGACGTAACGAAGAAAAATCTTGGATGGTTCAGTCGCGTGGTACACACGATCTGACGACTTTACGCAAGGGAGAAAAGGTCAAAGACGTGGAAGCCGCGCTATTGAACCACCCCTTTCCCAAACACGAGAAACTCCTTCGCACGTTCCCCGATTTATCCAGAATCGAAGCGCGGAAATGTTACGTTTCAAACCAGAACAATTTCATCAATTACCCTTAGGATCTAGACCCACAATACGTACTTCTGCACGAGAAACGTATCTTCCAAATAATACAGTGGGATTTCGATAAATCAACTTAACTGGAGACCAAACAGGCTGCATAAATTGAGAAACGAACCTTTCTTCGAACTGCCCCTTCTCAAATTATCAACGATTTCACACCTACGAACTACGACCACAAATATATCATTAATAAATTACGTACCTCGGATAATTGAAATCCGATTAATCGGGATTCCAGTTGCTTACCGAAATCCCTCCGAAATAATACAACCCCTATTTGGTCACCCACTAATCAACCCACCCCGAGATATCACATCTGCCGATGAAGAAACGGGAAAAACCTGGCGCAAAAAGAATCCCTAGACACCCCAGACTGTATCACAAGGAGCAGGTCCCTGTACCCAGTGGTTCACCCTGTCCGATCGATATTCAGGCGTTCTCGGTGGTGGCGAGTAAAACGAAAGGTAACGCGGTGTACGAAAGGCAAACAAAGTGATAGGAACTGCGTGGAGTAGGATGAGTCGTAGAAGGAAGGAGGGCAGAGGAGCAACGTCGAGTATGTAAAAGGCAAGCAAGCAACGCGGAGCGGCTGCACGGCGCCGACATTTCGCGGTGGAGCAACCAACCCCCATGCATCACCCTGTCCCACCAACAGCTACCTATTCGACGCGATATCTACCCCTCGCTGACTTCGTCTGCACTTCTATGCACACCCTTTTTTTCTCCCCACCACCTTCTACTCGTTTCTATGTTTCATTGCATAATGCTTTCGGATCCGCCGCGTTTCCATTGGACAGGCATCGCGCCGGAGTTCAGCTTTTCTCTCGCGAGATTGTAAGTTTGTGAATTTGTGGCGAAGCAATGCAGTTTCGAGCTGACGTTTGCATTGATTTGGGTCTGCGTAGCATTCCTTTGCGATTGTTAAGGATGGTGGATCAAGTGTGAGAACATGAGAAATTCAAGTTCGTGAAGGAAAGGATTTTTGCTGGGAAATTAAATCGAAATCATCTTCCTCGCGATAGGCCGTACCGATCCGGGAAACCTACGCGTAACCCCCCCCCCCCCCCCCTCCAACTTCGGGTGCACTTCAATCCACCCTTTTCCACACTCCACACCCCCACTGTTTTCCGCATTGCGTTCCATCGTTTCCGACTTTGTCTGCGATTTTTTTTCCGCGTTTCATCGGCGGGAACCACTTTTTTTTCACTTCTTCCATCCCAGACATTTCCGGGATTTTTCTGCCCCTCACTTCCACCCACTTTATACCGTATCCCATCACGCATCAATGGTTCTCCTAGCCTGCGCTCTTCTTCCACTCGATTTTACCAACGGTTACAATGCGTGGTCATAAAGAGTCCGTTGTGTTTCTTCGAGCAATTTGTACGTTTGTTAACCGGCACGTTTCAACCAACCCTCGACCAGTCGGTGCGTTCAGATTTTACGATAGCAGGAATTCACACCTCGATGAATTGTCGTTAGGTGTGGTCTTTTGCAGCCGGGTTGAAATGGTTCGTTCGGGTATTTTCCAGAGTGGCGGAGCCGGGGCGCTTCCGGCGTAGGAAAACGGGGCAGATACAGTTTCTGTGTCCGAGTTTATTTACACACCTGGAGATTTTTAGCGAATGGGTTGGGTGTAACGCTATAAGGTAGAGTAGAGAACCAGGTAGATGTAGCGGAGGAAATATGGCTGCGTTATGAAAATGGTTGGGTTAGGTGAGGTAAGTTTAGGAAAATTGGTTGAGTGGTGTTGCGTTTTTCCTCCTTTTCTTTTTGTAAGCTTAGATTATGATAGTTAATCATTTGCAACTGGCTGGTTATGTTATGGGAGAGCGAGGGGTGAATTATAATTGGTGCAAGAGAAATTGTAAGTGGAAATGTATACTGGCATTTTAAATACGAGAACTTTGTTATTTGTGTATGCAAAACAAACTATGTGCCAGGGTGAAACCTTCGATCCATCTCGGTTATAAAAATATACGTTTCAAATATGAATATATTGCTAATAAATAATAATATTAACTATTACCGTAGTCTGTTACAAAATCGTTCAAAAGTAATTGGAACATCACCGTGCGTGTAACAAAAAGCAATTTCGTTATACAGAAAATAAACATACGAAACAATAATAGCGTTTGCCCTGGTTAGAAAAAAATAACGAGTTTGAACACTTGCAGTGTTGTTCCTTCAAAATATTTCATCGAGTTAACTCGTCTATTGATTTCTAGTCGCCCGTATGTATCGCAGCTATGTAAACAAATCGAAACAGTAAAAAAAAATCTACGAATACCTGCGTTTCTACAGCAATTAAACATAGAGCATAAAATCGATTTTAGGGAGGGAGCAATCGATTTTACCTTCGATGCGCGCAATGCATTTTTTTCTCAAAACGTGTTTCAAACTTAATGCGAAAAATTTTCCATCACGAACTAACAAAAATATACATGTACGCAAAAATACGCATCGAATTATTTCTCTCGCAAAAAAATACTTTCATCTATAAATCGCATAGTAAAAGAGCCCATTACCACATTGCCGCACTGTTACACATTTATAATCACAATTACAAATTACTTACGACCAGAAGATAAAAAGTATACTACACATTAGAAATAAACTAAAACGAAAGCGCAATTAAAATTCGCCAGGTCTTGAAGGACGTTGCGTGCTTATCGATTATATCCGTAAAAAAAACTTGCAATTCCTTTTGCAGCCCGATTCGATTATTAAATAAATACTGTTAGAAGTCGGGTCGAATGAAACGCGCAACAGAACCCAGAACGAGATCACTCGGAAGTACGTACTACTAACCGGCCGAGCAGAAAGACATAGCCGCGATTTGTCGCGCGGAGGTCTCAGAAATGATCGTTCTCGGTTCGCGGAAAAATACCACCGGTGTACCAATATTCCGGAACAAGTGGAATATTCTCGCCGGAAAGAAAAGTCGTACCATCGCTCATCCGTGCCGCCATAGAACGGAATAAAGGCCATATCTGGCAGAGTACCTCTTCCCCTGCACGCGTGTTACCTGACTCCCTCCATCTTCATTCGCCGGAGGTACATATCTATCACTGGGCGATGCGAACAAGCTCCGTGAACCACGCCAAGACACGGTACAGGGCTCCCGGTGGTTGCGTTAATATCGGGCAACGAGGTGTTGGTGCTCGAAATCAATTGCAGTAACCGCGAACATTTCCACTTGGCCATCCTTCCGCTTTTACCGCAACCGAAAACCAATCTGCACGAAAAGGTGCGACATCTCGCGGTGCGCCGGATATTTCGGGGAATTTTGAAACACGAATATGCTTGCGTGCAGTTCGATTGGATTTCTTTTAGGCTGGACTCGGTTTGGGTGAAATTGGGTAAAATTAGAAACTTAACGAAAACTTTGTTAGACTTCGAGAGGCCACTCTGAAGTGTCCGTTAGTTTCGCAACGAGCGAAGATTATATCCTGCGTCATCTGATAGTTTCAGATTATTTTGAAGTCCCGGAGCTTCATTTTGGGTATCCTTTTTTTTAATCATACGCAAAACTTTTTATATTCAGGTGTTCATCATTCAATGTTCCCTTTTCATTGCTTCGTTTTGTCTTTTCATATTTTTATTTTAACGTTGATGATAATTTTAATTATTTGTAACATTCAGAGATGAGCAGCATTATTTTCGTTCGCGATTAGTAACGGGGTATACTTCATTGTTTAATTCTATCAGTATCGTATCAGTTCATTCTTTCCACGCAACGTTTCCCCAGCTCGCGAGCTTAAAGGCAGTTGTTTTTTAGCGGGTTATGCGTGGATAAAGAGCACACCGACCGGAAGTGAAGCGGATGGTGCTGTCTACACGTTCCCCCCAGCTGAAAGCAGTCCTGGAACGGCCGTTACTCCTTTCCAGTTTCTAGCTCGCGATAACGTATTTGAAATCTCCTAGGAGTTCGTTTTGCCGCCACTGGGGGCCGTAAACGGTATTGACAACGCTTTTCGTCTCACGGCATCGCAACTAGTACGCGTACTACGAACCACGTTAATTAATCCCTAATCGTCGCGAGATTTCACTCACAAATTGATTTTGTTGAAAAACAATTTTCCCAGAAATTAATTAACGGAACGCTCGAAAGTTCTGACCGTCCTCAACCAATGCCACGTGTTAATGTTACTGCATCAATATGGTGCCAGTCCATTGCATTTATCATTGAACAATAATGTTTCACGAATTACAAAAAGAAATTCCATTTCCACGGTTTTGAAACTCCTACCAATGCCTACGATCACATCAATTTCCGCTCTTCCTAATAACTTCCCCCATCCACCCCACGAACTACTGAAAATGTTCCACCTACAGTTCAGAAACAACCTCCGTCACGTGACACGCTTTGTCAAAATAAAAACCTCGAACTACCGTCGGGCCGAGTGGAAGGAGGACGCACGTACACACGGGATGACGCTATCTCGGCGTATTTACGGAAAATCGACGTCGGGAAGTGTTTGTAGAATATCCAAGCGGGTATATCCAGCATCGCGTCACTTAGGCGGGCTAGACGTAGTCTCGGCAATTGATAGGTAGTCACGCTAGGCTGACCTCAAGGGACATCAGTTCGTATAGCTTCCCCGTCTCCTTCTCCATCTTCCACGTGGAACCAATCCCCCTCTGTAAAATCTACTCCCAAGCCGAACCTTCGCGTAGCTTCCGCCTCGTATCTTTCGCTTCTAACCACCCTTTCCACCCTTTCCACCTTTATCCCCGCTCTTTCTACTTCATGTCTATCTAGTTTCTCCCTAGAGAGCGCCACTTGCGCTGGCCTTCCCCGGTGGCTCTTGCGTCGCCTTCGTTTTCCACGCTTTCTTCTTCTACTTCTCCTTCTTCCCCGTCCCCCTTTCCCCGCGTCTTTCTCGTCTGTGCACCACCCCACAACCCCCTTTTGCTACCTCAACCCTTTCCGCTACTCTTTATCCTTTGTGTAAGCTCGGCCTCCGTTGCACCGTCTCGACGCATCGAAGCTCCGCCGCGCGGATATCTCGCTGCACTTTTACCATCGCGGCTAAACCACTCCGTATATCCTCCCTTTATCGGGCCTCGCCTTCGCGCTGCCGAGTTTTGCTATCATCCCCCTTCTACTCCGTTTCCACCCGTTCTACTTTTCTGCAATTCTTGATAGTGGCTAGGTGGCGCTGATGTAATATGCGCGTGTAAACGCAATGTTCCGACCGACGATCTCGCGGGTTTTCGGCGTGCTTTGATCGCGCGATCTCCAACGAACTGCGTTTGGATTATGCCATGTGAACCTGTCAGACGCAGGTTTTTGTCATTCTGTTCCCTACGTGTCGCACAAGTTTTCTACATAAACGAAGAATACATTTCTTCATATTATCAAAAATGGAAATATTCCAGCGAAAGTTTTGGGTTCACCGTTGTATTTCAAAGGAGGACATGAAATTGTGAGACAAATTGTTCCCAAATATTCATCGCGAGAATTTTTCGATTTGCCGATGACTTTCTGCAGGATTTTCGTGGTAATATTCACAATTCAAAAAATATGTTAGCTAATAGCGTTATGTGGCTCAGCAGATCGGCACGTAGCACGAGCACGAGCATGGAATCCTGTCTAGACGGGAGATTGGAAGGGTAAGAAGGCGATGGTGGCCCAGTTTCGAGCCACAAGGAATGAAATTTATTTCATTAGGAGGCGCCTGTGTGCGCCCGACGTAAACGGATCCTTGAGTCGTTTTCGATTTAACCTTCGAGTCCGGCGAGAAGACTTTCGGAGGGATGAAATTTTTCTGCTCGCTCTACTGGGCAACGATTAATTGAACGGAAGCTCGACTCGTCGCAGCGTTCAATGCTCGATTGTGCTGCAACGAAGCGCACCAGTGGACTATAACAATCCAAACCGTTGCGCGTAAATTACAGTAAACAATGAAAATATGGATACTGCGAGGAGAAATTTCTAATATCCCTAATTCATAATTAAACTTCACCTAGACCAAGTAAAGTACAGGTGCCGTCCAATCTCGGCAGTTCAAATGGACAGGCTTTGTCGAATCACCACCGGAGAGGGTCATCCCGGCGCCGATAAACCTAGCGAGCACGGACGTGTTTATAATTACTACCGCACAAGAGAGTACGTACGTAATTCCGAAAATTGCGCCCAGCGCCAGAGGCGAATTTCGTGGTTATCGCCGCAAAGAAACCCGGCTACAGAGGCCCGTCTATACCACGAAACGGCTTGCACACTGACCCAACTCCGCCCTTCGCGGTGAACAAAAAGAAAGAAGAAAAACCTAATCAAATTTTAATCCCGTCCGGCGCTAAATTACTCGTCGCCTCGCCCGTCGTCTTCCCTCGCGTTCGCCAATCGTCACCCACCGCCCGTTGCTCGTTTCTTTGCGCGTCTGTGTCGCGGATTAACTTTCTTTTAATCGTGTAATTAGTACGTGGGTTGAAGAGGAGTGGCAGCGCCACCGTCTGCCAGAGGGATGGACGCGCGATGGCGCTGAAACGGTAACAATTAATAGAGAGAAACCGGGAGTGGGGTAAGAGCGTGAGAGGGACAGGCTGCTATGGAAAGGAGCGCGGAGGGTTGCGAGACAAGCGAGCGAGTCGTAAGTGCAGAAGAGCAGTCGGACCACCTGTCGACCGTAAAACCGATTTGGCGACGCTTCTGTGCCTGAGAGGTATTCAACGCGGCCGTCTGCAACGGACTTTGTAATTTAGAGTCAATCTCCTTTATTATCCGTAATGCGACGCTCGGCTCCCGAGATTCTTGCGTAAAATCTATCCACGCCGCGGCTGACGTCCGTGAACGCCGGAGAATTCGAACGGGCTACGTGTTCGCAGTGTTGGTGAGCGGATCGAGCGGCTACTGGCGAAGGGAAACAGAGGGAAGAAGAGGAGACACGGCTCTCTGGCTTCCGTATTACTCCGCTTCGGTTCCAGAGATGTTCGATAAGGGACACCGAAGCTTTCAGTTACTTAATACCTCGCAGCTCGTTTGCTGGAAGTTGCTCTTCCTCTTCTTTACCGATCGAACCGTCTCCCTCTCTCTCTCTCTTCCTACCCCTTGGGTTGTTCTCCTTTCCACCGTTGGCAGGGCGTTCGTCTTGCATTAGTACGGCCCGCTTTTGTTCTTCCCGGTTTTCCGGTCCTCTTGGGCAGAAATTGCATCTCGATAATCAGCGAGAACACGTCGAGCAATGCCCTATGATCCAACGATTCGACGGCTGATCTCTGATTACCGAGTCTTTGCTTCTTTGTTAAATAGTGGCGCCATCTAGGTGGAGCATTCTTTGTGCACAGTATTGGGGCGAGATCGTGGCGGATGGTTTTCAAGGGAGGTGGTGGATTGGTCCTTTTATAGCGGCTTTTTTCTTCTTGAAATGCATCAATGGAAACGATAGTCTCTTGCTCGGAGATTCGATTGTGATTCCTGTCCGTTGTCCCGTGAAATGACAGGCAGTTGAATATTAATATCAAGGGGAATCATTGATGGGAAGGAATAATACGGCGCGGTCTGACCGGAATGTACGGTGGAATTTGTATCTCTACTTTTGTGCCGCTGCGAATTCGAAATTTAAACGAATCTTTGTATTAAAGCGGTAATTGGAGTGACTATACGGCATAATTCAAGCCGGGACGGTGCTAAGTTGCGGCGGTACTAACGTAAATTGAATCTAAACAGAAGTGTAAACTACATTAGTGGCGCCCCTGTTTGTGATGGGCCGCGAATTGATCTTGAAACTTGGGACACTTGCCGAACTATCTGTGCCATGTACTTGATAATAATTACTGGCTACCTAGTTACATTTGCATACTTACGTATTATGCCACTGCATCGAAATCGTAAAGAAGTGACCATATTTCTTTTTTTTTATATATTACGTATAATTGCTTTAGTACTGAAAACTAATCCGTACAAAACGACTTTAACCAACCCCGTAAGACCGTTAATTTATTATCAAGACTTCCAGCCAAGTCATAGTCTCTTCGAACCACCTTTAGAATCTCCAAAGTTCTACTTTCGAACAATGCCCCTACTGGCTTGCATAGCAAACGAGCTACAGTCGTTATCGAAAACGCACGGCCCACCTAGATCGGTGTAACGGCGGCGCTAGTATCGCGGGGCCTCGTCTACCGCCATTGATAGGCGCGTCAGCTGTGCCAGATTCGCTCACAAATACTTAAATAAGTATATAAACTTGATTGACCACACGCAGGCACGAAGCACGCGTATCAGGCGATTCGTAAAAATCTATAAATTGTGAAACGGAGGTAATGAACTGTACGTAAAACGAAAAACAAAAACGAGTAGCAAGAAGAGCACATGATGTAGGTCGATAGAAACGCATAGTGAGGCGATACTAGGACGGATACACTAGCGTTGGGGGGGGGGGGGTGATGCCAGAGGTCATAAGTGATTCATTGACTAGCAGCTATAGCGAGCAGTCCGTGTAAAAGCGACGACGCAAGCACTCGCTGGAACTTGACGACTCACAGACCCGTGACTGACTCGATGTATCTTCGCCTCTGTGTTGGCTTTCTGCGTCTCTTCAAACGGTTTCTCTCACCAATTCGCGCTGAATGGGGAGCGGTGTTGACGCCACCAGGATCGTGGAGCTTTTTGCTGACTTTTAGTGCCCGGAGAAAATAGTTGCCCAATTCCGATTCAAATGTTTATGCACCTTTATGCACACAAATAAAACCGCAATGCTCCTAAAGCTGTTCGATAAATTATTATTTAATTGCGCATTTAATATGCTTTACGGAGCGAGCCTTGATACGCGTAATAAACCGACAACAATAAAAGTGTATCGTTTCATCGATAAAAGTTCTAGTGCCACTGAAATCTTTTCAAACAAACTCAAACCCAACGAAGCTATTTAAATACAGATTCCGTTTCCCCCTCGACTCGGAACAATAGTTTTCGCACGAATAACTGCAAACAGTCGAGACACTAAATATCCATCCCGTTCCACCTTCATCCCACTCTACTCGTCTCTTCACTTCCCGTACGTTCCCTTATGCCTGTCATCGCTCTCCGAGAGTGCATCTCGCCGTATTCCTTGTCGCAATGTAAATAAACGCGCGTCAGTCAACGACCGTTAACCGTTAATGACGAGACTGCAGCGACGTGCAAAGAAAACGCTTTCGCATCCGCGAAAAGGAACTCGAGTGCATACATCTTCAAAACCTAAACCGGCGTCGACTTGTCTAGGGCGACACGCGTGTAGCAATCGTCAGCAGCCCCCCTCTATGCAGGTCGCACAACTTATAAAACCCAAACCAAACACGACTATCGGTGCCAACCGTCAAAGACAGTAGCTGCAGAAACGAAAAAAAAAAAATAAAGGAAAAGAGAAAAGTGGAACCGTAGGAAAATAGTAGCGGCAACGAATCTACAAAGGGTGGAGAGAGCGCATCGACACACGCAGAAGTAGTTATCTGTTCCAATTAACCTCTTACATTTCGTTCCCTTCTGCTAAATCCCTCTTCCACCGTCCCCAGTTATAGCACTGCCCCTCCATTCCGATCTTCTGCCGCTCTGTCACCCTCTCTTCTTTTTTTCCTTCTGATTCCTCCGTATCATCCCAACCCCTGCCCGTGCTTCTCGTCTTTCTCTGCCCACGGTCCGGAACGATGAAATTGAATCAACGCTCCAGTCGTCCCATGTCCCTCGAATGGAAGACGCCAACCCAAGTATCGTTTCTGTTGGCCTTTAAATGGATGGCGGGGTTAGAGAAGACGGAGCGGAGTAGAGAAAGTTACCTATGGGTCAGACAGACTCGTGGCTACCTCCGAGGTCTACTAATATTTTCGATGAGACGCAACGAAGGCGATATACACGAAACCATGAAGCTGACGCATATTAATTGGTTATGGAGATACAGTCAGAGTCGAGATATAAGAATGGCCGATACATCTTATGGACTTTCGTGGCCCAACGTGACTGACACACCGACTCAGAAAAACCACGCTGATTTGAGCGTCCTCTGCTCATGAACAGTGGGCACTTGGAGAACTATTATTTACTGAAGTAGTGTTGGGGACGGGATTCGTGCGATTGTGCGATTATATGTGAATGCAACGGGGGCAATCAGGGGAGCAATTTCCACAAACGAGATATATAAATTCTTATATCTCGTCGCTGTCTGTGTCAAAAGCACTGACGAGGTATAGCAGTAGACGAATCAGCCAATGTCGAGGAACTTTTGATCATGTACTTCAAAATTTATCTTAACATAAACAATGCCTGCGTAATTGAACAGCTAATTTAATTGAAGAATTTCGTTCCTGGCTGAAAACCTAAAGGGATATAAAGAAAAGGCTAAGGTATATTTCATAATGAACCTTGTTTCATTAAAATCGTGATCCTTATTTATGAGATTAGTAACTGTGGAAAAATAGTACAGTAGTACAAAACGAGCATGTTCTTCTAAAATGCAAATATGCTGAATAATAATTATGAATTACATATAGAAACATTTACTTAGATACTAAGATGAAACAACTCGTTTTTAGTGTTAATAAAAAGGTGAGAGGCAAATCCAATAAGAAATATTTCTATAGTTAATATTTTTTTATATTAAAAAACACGGTATAAAAGGAGGCAGAAATAATCTGATATAAGAAATAATGCAGAAGAAAATATTGGCGGTCACTGCGCTCGCACAACTACTAAAAAATACAACCAGTCACCCGTGCCGGTGTGGACCAATCGTCCTACGGCATGATTGGGGACCGGAGGAACCAATACGCATGCGACTCACCAACTCGTTGATTGCAAAAATAGACCAAGTACCCGTGGAAAACATCAGGAACGTCAGAGACGCATCTCAGTTGGACTCAATCGACAGCGAGTATGCAAACTGTAACTAAGCAGGAGAGCGAAGAACATTAAAATCTACCGTTAAATCTGCAGAATTTAATTCATCATAGAGAGCTGAGATACTTACGTTTCTCACTTTACTAGTGTCGTCTAAAGCATCCCCTTCAGTGATGCACTGATTCTACATCCGATAGCGAATATAAGAAAAAATTAAAAATAAAAGACTATGTACGCGGCCGCAGATTATATCGGCGGACAAATTAAGATGCTACTTTCGCGATGGAATTAATTTAAAAGGAGCACCGGTGCTCTGATAATGGCATTAATATCTAGTACGTGAAAAACACTGACTCAACAATCTCGTGTAGCTATAGTGTGAACGAAAATTTAAGCAGAGCCACTTGCTCTGAAAAAGCTAGAAACTTCGAAGCAAATACTGGCTCTACCGACCGCATTGCGCGCGGTCACACAATTTTCTGAAAGAAAACATGTTTGTGCTACCAAGTGTTTGTTATCATTTATGAAAAATAAGTATACAAAACAATGTGTAAATATCCATTAGAAATATGAAAATATCAATTAGAACTATGAAAATATACATTACAAATATGAAAATATACATTACAAATATGAAAATATGCATTAAAAATATGAAAATATTCATTAAAAATATGAAAATATTCATTAAAAATATGAAAATATTCATTAAAAATAGGAAAATTAGCATTAAGAATATGAAAATTAGTATTAAAAATATGAAAATATGCATTAAAAATATGAAAATATGCATTAAAAATATGTAAATATGCATTACAAATATGCAAATATGAATGAATAATATGCAAGTGTGCATTAAAAATATGCAAATTTGCAAGGAAAATATATAAAGTTAACAATGCAATAAATTATTGCATATGTTTTTAAATATAAAACATAAATAGATATGCATTAGGCAAAAAGTGCAAAGTAAAAAAGGCCATTCCAATTGCAATTGCTTAATTGTAATTGGTGTAGGAAATGTTATTGTTTTTATAAATATTTCCACTGTGGTTATTTCATCTTACTATCAGTCATCATATATCATCATATAAAGCCAATATGAAAATATAATTAAAATACTCACGTACACAGGCCTTGGCTGCATTCAGTTATTAGGCATCATTGTAGCTAGTCCATATAATCGGCTCCCTCCATACTCCTGTACCAAAGAATAACAAGGAAATTCAACAAATGCAGGAAAGTAATGATAATTGTCATATACTAAAGCAATAATTCAACACGAATTCTGTAGAAAATGTTAATATTCGATTTACAAATGTATAAACACACGATGTTAACAAAAGATTTAGTATGGAAGCTATATTATATAAAGTGCTATATAATATAACTATTATAAACGTACCTCACTGAGATGTCATCCATGTGTTTCGTCAGCATGTTAACAAGTAGTCGAATGAGAACCCACGCTATTGTCCGTTCCCGTTAGGCTATGTTCGATAACCGCCAAACACCATTCTTGTTTATGACTGCTTGCGTTTCCTAGAAATAGTTCAATGCATAAAGTTACTTGATAAGTATCTTTCTTTGTTTCACGATAAATTGTCGATATTTTCGAGGAAGAACAAGCTTCCCGATCACCGGCATAAACAAAGAAATACTCGGAAATAATTGCGCGTGTTATGTTACTACTTGTTTACAGCACGATTCTATACCATACAAGTATTATACGAGATATGAATTACAATTTAATACAGATATATTGCTATAATTCTACTTACTTCAACAAGAAATTTGAAGAACGCTTACCCGTCAGCGGGAAGTTGATTTAACAGTGCATGTATCGCGACGTCAGTCCGGTACTGCCCATTCCCCCCTGTCAGCGTCACGTTCGAACGTGTTCCGCCTGTCCAGATTCGAAGCAAGCGAAAGGGACGCCGTGGAACAGAATCGAACTGAAATTAGGGATAAATGTATTAAGAATCATCGATATTATAATAATATCGCTAGAAACGGCAGAATGTGCTGCAAGATAATGGAATTCTGGGCTGAGATACGTATACGTATACGTAAAAGATAATACGTATATGCATACTCGAGTCGAATTGTAAATGCACGCCTCGTGGTGCGACTTCGTTCGTTGCGCAATATTTTCTTAATTTCTTGCAAAATATTCATTAATATTAGCACAGAAACCGCGGAAAACTTGGAAGACAGGGAAATGAAAGCAATGCGTATATCATTTCCCGTTTTCGAGAATATATTAGACGATGTGACATACCTTAATTCGACAGACACTCTGAGCACGTCTATTCACTACGAGATCCGCTGCGCGAAAGAGGCAGATTTTTGTAATAGATGCGCTAATTGGCTGGTAAGTGAAAAGGGGGGGGGGGGGGTATTGTTCTTTCTTTAAGGCGGGTATGTTTTAAATATCGCGTCGAACTGCACATTTTCTGTTACAAGTATTGCAGAATGGATATTAATCGAATAGAGCACGGAGCGAAAGGGTTAACAGATTTTTAATTAACATGAATTGTTTGATATCCTTTGTCGCCTTTCTATGCAGCGAAGAACAAAAGAATTCTTTAGAATTCTTTATTTTTCGGATCGTTTTCTATAATCTGTTGGTAACGTTGCGAGTGACACGGTAATGGTAATTGAATCGGGGGTCCCAGAAATGCTGGCCAAAAAAAAATACATTGGATGTCTTGTTCATTCCTATATCTCGTCTGTGATACAGTATAAGCTACGAGAAACGGAATGTAAATATAGAATGGTTTCCCTTTTGTTCGTTTTTCCTTGTTTTTCTTCGTTGCGACTGGAAACAACGACTCGGTCGTTTGGAATATCTATCAGGGTTCTTGATCGCTCCATTCCACCGGGGGGGGGGGAGTGCGATTCTTTGAATATTTAATTGAAAAGAATTCTGTTCCAGAGGGCGGTGGAACTCGTATTTCCCTCCGAACGAGATTCTAGGCGGTTTATAGGTAGAATAGATTTCTCGCGAACTAATTGGGTTGTGAATATTGAACGATATTGTATCTGCAGAAAATCTTTATATAAACTTACAAATATAGTACAATTTATAAATTGTGCTTCGAATTACTAATCAGCTTGCCTCTCTACTAATTACTACGAAGAGCAACGCGAAAATTGCTATAAAAAAAGGAATGAAATATTTACAAAATTATATCCCCCCTACCTGAATAATCCAGCACAAAGCAAATTTTTAAATTAAACTTCCAGACATTTTCGCATACCCGTAACGCGAACGCCTTTGTCGCAGTTACCTTTAGAAAACACGATTGCCAGCTTGCACTTACGCAACCGTGGACTCTGTAGCGCGAACATATTAAGCAGCGTGAGTTGCAAATACGTGTCGCATTAACTAAGCGAATAAAGTATTCCGTTGCGTGCATGTAACACGCGTACTCTTTCTCATTTTCGTGTTAGCCCCGCCGCCGCGGCATATTTTCCATGCAATTCTTATGCAAGATTGCCATGCGCGCCCCTAGGGGAAAATTAGGGGCGGTCGCTAGGGACAAAATTACCGGTGACTGCCGGGGACAAAGTTAGCGATGCCACGCTAGGGACGAAATTAGAGACACCAATGGGGGTGCCGGATTAGAAATGCATATAGGCAATAACGTTAACCGGGGTCATTCATTGCCAGAGATGACTTCATGAAAAATGCAGTACTTGACGTTACTCGAGAAATTTAGAGAAACTGTTAAGAGACTGACGATACATATATATACTACGTAGTACAGGGTGATCCGCTCGGTAGTGGCTGAAAACGAAGGCAGAGTCGCCAAATAGGCCGCTACGATAACTCCATGCACATAGGCATATTACACTATTACAAAGCGGGCAAAAATCGTCTCTGCAACAGATCAAACACACCGTCCCTTTGAGGGAGTTTAACGAAAGTGGTCAGTGATGCTTTTGGATCCACCAGCGAGCGGATCACCCTGTAGTCAGTTGTGGCAAAAGTGCAACGACTTCGACGACCAGTTTCTGTGCAGTCTTACGATCGAGAGGACCCGCAACAAACTACCTTACGCGGACTGATCGTGGTCCGACTCGACCCTTGCTCCACCAACGCGTCGAAACGCTCAATACCCTTCGGGACAAGGCGAGATAAATCCCTTCGAAATCGTTTGGAATTACAGATTTTCAGACCAGGAAAGGAAAGCTGTCGATGCATGCGAACCTGAGAGACGCGTAACAACAATTCGACCGGCACATGCGAAGGAACCTGCACATGCTTACCAAGTAATGACCAGCCGGGTGAACCAGGCGCGTCCTCGGATCAATATCGTCCGGGAATAGAAAACAGAGATGTGACGGCGATGCCGGGGCGAAAAGTGAGACGACGACGCCGGACAAGGAGGCGTAAACGAGGCAACCCCGTCGGCTTCATCGAATTTCAACGGTCCTTGGAAACTCGGACGTACACATACAGCGAACACTTGGACCGCGTGGAGGCGGCTGATCAATTTTGCATGCGATCCGGTTTCGCCGCCGGACGCCGGGCTGCTGGTGAAAAATCGTGCGAAACTTCGCGGCGATCGAAATTTCGACCGGCCGGTACGTCGGTCGCGCAAAAAGGATTAGAATTGTCGAGATCGAACGGGCACGGAAGGAGCTGGCTTTCGTCGCGACAGTTTGCAACCCTGCCGCCACGTACTCGGAAATATCTGGGGAATTCGGAATTTTCGTTTCAATTCTGACGTTCCAGCGAGTTGCCGCGCTTGGCTCGAGACTTTGAGTTAGATCGAATTCTCCATTGAAAAGGGACGGAAGTTCCCCAATGCTCGAACTCGTTCGGGGGTGTAGAAAAGACGACGGCGAAAAATGGGGCAACTGTCGTTTTATTGAAATTCGCTGTTTCGAAGGGATTTCGCGGAGTCCGAGACGTGCGCGCGTTTCGGGATATTCGCTGGGTAGAATATGCGTGCATGGCTGCACTGATAAGGCCAGTACGCTGGTTGGATACGGAATGGCACGCCTGGGGTAATTCACTCGCGTAGCCCTAGAATCACATGACTGAACTGTTTCGTACCTATTGCTGTCTGTAATTGGCCTGTTTTTTTATTTCGTCGAGGGCACTGGAAGAATATTTACAGTAGCGGTCAGTGCAAGCTTTATAGGGCCATCTATTGTACGAAAAGGGACTATATAGTAACTGTATAATAATAACAGTGTCGTGCTGATCGAGGGGAAGTCCCCGGGATACAAGAATGTCGCAAACGTTGTATAAAATGTTTTACTGCGGATGGTATTTACTGAGGACTGCCTATTTACGAAGGGTGTGCGTATACATAGAGAAAGTAGGCATCTCTTTGCGAAGGGAGTGCACAAGGGCGCGTACGATCAAACGAAATATAATTCACCGCGGAAAAGTGTACGTTTACGACCGGGAAGATTAATGCTTATTTGCAAGAAAAATTCTGTGCTGAAATTCCTCGCGTGCCCCATATACCACGGCTGCGGTTATAACACACCCTGTTGGCATGTTTGCTCCGTGACTAATTAACGATTCGTTCAAATATATCGTTTTCCTAACGTCAAACGCGGCTGCACGGATCCGCCAGTTAACGTCACTGACGACCCCGTTAAATACACGTCGTTCGGTGTTGTGCGACTATTCCCTTTTGCTCTCTGTGCTTTTCAGTGGACTCGCGGGGATCAAACATCTTCCATCGGCGCGGTTTATACGCGGTAATTCGAGAAACCAGGGCGAGCTTGTATCGCCATTTCCTGGGGGAAGATAGAGGAAATTGGCGGCGAGAAAGGTTCAGCGGCTTAGCGAAAAGACTGTTTCCTTGGTGAAATAGTTTTTTTTCCCCCCCTAGAAGGTATACGACGCGAGGACCTGGTATACTTCCGCCCCCTTCGAAACGGAATGCCCTCGGACAGAGTGTACCTATTTCACTCTCAATGCCACATGCTTCACAGCAGTGGAATTGCAGCGGTGGCAAATGTTTCAACGCGGTGATATTATCGTTCATTGGAATTTACGCTCTGTTCGAGTCATCAGGCGTGTCTTATTGGACGAAAAAAGAACCTCAACAGATATAAGGAAACTGCACCACTTCTTAAGCGGTGAAGTTTCTTAGACTTCTCATTTGCGATATCATGTTTCCCCTAATTGCCAGCATAATACTCTGGTCGCGCGATGCGTCCCCTTCTAAACGACACTCGATACCGTGCAACGGATCGATTTCTCTCGTACCGGAAGCATCCCCTGTTCACCTTAACATACGATGACTTAATTAAACGGCCATTCTTCCGTTTATCCTTAATACCTCGACGGTACGTAACGTTCCATTAAAATTGGCCGAATACCGATCGGATATTATCGGATACCGCAAACACCAATAAACGGTCGAAATAATGATAGCGTCGCATCGAGAACTAGACATTTCGCCTCAAACTGTATTACCATAAAATCACGACGTTCGTGTAAGCACGCCAGAAGGAACGTTGCAGACGCTCTAAAAGCGGTAGCCCGAAGCGAAAGCTGCACGGTTTGATCCGCGTGGTCGCGTTTCCATCAAGAATCTGCTCAAACGAGAATCGTAGGAGGTCCGCCGGCGCGTGGAGTGACAAACGACCAGGAGTTGCCCTCCTCCACGCTCGACTGCGAGCTTCGACTCTCGCGGATTCGACCGCCATGATTAATGCAGCCCTTCCGCCGACGCGACGTTTCCCAATGACAGCAGACACCACTCTAAAATTTCTCGAGATACGCCGCTGTATATCCCTCGTCTCGCAGACGCCCGTGGATCAGCGGGGAACACGTGAGACGGGAGTGACGAGAGGAAGCTAGAGAGCCGACATCGCGGCCGCGCGACGGTATAAATAGATAATGCGCTGGATAAACATCGGTTACCAGAATTCGGAAGGAAAGGGAGCACCGCGGTTATTTGGATAGGACTGGTCACGCGAGCACAATGGTAACGTCCACTGGACGTAAATAGTGGGACTGTTGGCCGATCGGTTGATCTGGAGTTCATGGGGGATTCGGTGTTCATCTTTCGACGGGCGTTCAACGACTGCCAGTCGAGTTGCGGGTTACAATTTCCGTCTGGGATTCGTTCGTTTCACTGTTGGGGTTAACAGCACTATTGGTGCAACGTGGTACTACTTGACGGTAAGCAGAACAATTCGAAAAGATCGAGGGGAAAGATTGTTGCAGAAGTGGATGCAGCGTTAGTTTGGACAATTCGTGTGATGCAACGTTCTGTAATGTAAAATTCTATTGTGCTCATACAGCCGGCCGCATAAGGGTGCGTGCACACTTTCAAACAGAATAACCTTTGTCAAATTTTACCAAACGACTTGAATTGTTTGTTTAGAAGTTGGAAGGATTAGTGTACTAAATGATGTGCAAACAAGTTAAAAGAAAATTGCAATTAGTCGGAATTTCGTCGAGATCTGATGAAATTTTCAGCATGTACATAATTTACTGAAATTTACAAGTCGTATTTTTTAAATATTCATTACAGGTACAGATAAATAAGTTGTGAAACGCATCTTCACTATTTTTTTGCGATTCCGATTAATTGCAATTTTGCAATATTTTTTTGCACAAGAAAATTCAAGCAGTTTGGTCCAATTATAAAAGCTTTTCCTCTTCCAAAGAGTGTACTACTGTACACTAACTGTATATCTATACATTTCTGTTACTTATGACCCGCGTATGTGCATAGCTCGAAGGGGTTAGTTTACGTGTAACCGGTTGCATATACTACATTTCAAAGAAAACATTTCAATGCGCGAAGCTTGTTTGTCGTCGCAAATAAATTTGCCGACGCGATTCTTCTGTTTTAAAAAGCACGAAGGGCGGCGGACACGGCGAATAATGAGGGTAACATGTCTGGTCTCATGTGCTTTAACCAATCACGATGTTGCTTCTACATATATGCACATTAACCAATTACCAGTTTCCAACTCATACCCGGGTGAAACTTTGGCTGGCTCGATCCTTGAATCTCATTTTCGAAAGCGTAGAAACGAGTTTCGATGTTTGCGCATCGAAAATATACGACGAAATAAATGCGAAACGGCGGTCACGCTACGAGACCGTATAATTGTGCCCCTCGTTGTATTGTTAACTTTTAACGATGTGCACGCACTCGACGAGCTGCTTTTTTTCTCTCTTTTCTTTTACCCATCGTGTACAGTCTCTCGCGGGTCGGAGCATCACCGATACTACTTGACGTTATCGAATTTCCACCTATTGCCATAAGGGTACGTTTAAACGGAATAACGAAACGTTTAATGAACATACGGCCAAGCTTGTCAAATAGCAACAGAACAACGAAACACATGACCGCCCATATCACTCGTCAATTTTGAACACCCCTCCGCGGGCGACGTGACTCCGGCCTGTCTCACGTGTTATCGACTGCATTACGAAAAATGCATTTAATTATGCCAGGTCACGTTCAGCCTGTAGCTATAGTCGCCAGGCTTGTCAATGTTCGTAAACACCAGCTGCGCTTGTAAATCACCAACAGCCGACAAATCAACGGATTCATACTTTATTAAAGCGATTTACGACACGCTGCAACGACATGTCCGCGGCGCGCTGCTGTTCTTTCGCTACCTGGGACGTAGAAATTACATGTACATATCCCGGCGCCGCAGTCGATCGTCCTAGATCAAACGCGTATAGTCACATAAGTGCGATCGATTATTCTTTCAACCCCTTGTTTCCACCGCGCAATGGGGTTCGTTAGCCGTATCATGTGGACGACCGCGGGTTCGGCTCTGATTTATTCAAAGATGCGACTACCCCTTCTGCGAATTCCAATCGTGGTTAAGCTCGTTGCCGCTTTACCGTCATTTTCCATATGTTGAGCTAGATTGTCCTTACGATCGTTACGAGGCACGACTGTCTTTATCAGATCAACCGGTAATTATTGGTCGAGTATTTATTTGAACGTACACAGTGACGAATTGCCATTGTAAATATTTTACCGGAGAACGATGACCTGCATTTACCGAATTAATCATATATAACTTATAGCCACTTTCAACCCCACAACTTTCGCATAAATATTTACATAAAACGGTCTGGCATTTAATTAAAGAAGAAACAATCATCGAGTAACAACATCGCGTGCACCTTAATGATTCTGGTGTATGGATTATTAAGTATTAAGACAATTCCCTCGGGATCCCTCGCCCATATTATCAATGACTATAATAGTAAAGCCATTAGGAACCACGTGCAACTAACACCCCGTTTATCCGCCATAGTGCCGCGAGATATTTTATATTATATATTCCCTTCGACAGGTAGCATCGTTTGGAACACGGCCAATGGGATTTTAATTATATCCCAATTAACGGACCCGGCTGGCCCCGGTTGTTGTTTCGCCCGGATCTCCGGAACCACCGGTGACGTAATTAAAACGCGAATCGCGGCACAACGGCGGTTCGAGACGCCCCCCTAACTGTACGTACCGTGTGGCGCGACAAAAAGTCACCGTTTCCCATGGTGCATGTGCATTTATCTCCAGAGTTTTCGTGCGGGGGTTAATTTCACGCGACACGAACTCCAGCAATTGTACTTGTCCATCGTTAAACGCGCGAACGCAACCGTCCCCGTACACTTACCGGAATATAAAGCAATTCTGAATCGCGAGGCAGCGTTCGTCTGCAGCTAGCGAACCGTTTGGACCACATTTGTCGACCAGCGCGATGAACTGAGAGAAGGAGCGGGATTGCAGATTTGAACGGTGTGCATCTTTATTAAAATGGAAATGGAAGTTGGGATCGCGAACGGTAGCAATAGTTAAGGGACGATTCCGTAATTGGTGAATTGGGGTAGCTTGACAGTGAAGTTATCACTATTTACTTTTTGTCCGTAGATTTTAAAGCCGCTGCAATAATTGCGTAATTTAGGATTTCATTAAAACTTCATGGTTTCCAAAAAACGTAGGTTATTAGAGCTCTTCCCTCTGATGCGTAGCTGTTTATTATTACCCTTCATCGAAACAAAATTGCACGGTATCGCAGACAATATATTTATTATAACAGATCTGACAGATCGCTTGGTAATTCAAATAGCGTTCAGAATCGTTCTAACGTTAATCGACTGTTGTCTGGTTTTATAATCGGTTGCCAGAAAAATGGTTTCCTTCAATTTTACCGAAAGTAAGGAAGGTTAACAAAATAAATGTGGAGAATTTGTGTTTGACTTTAAGAAATTCCACTTTTTAACCGCTATAAAAAATAAGCAAATAAAAAAGCAACAGGACGACCAATTTGGCGGTTGAGGAAGAAGTGGAGAGTCGTTCGCGGGAGAAAAAGGCGATTATGCTAACGAGGACTACAGCGTACTTGTTAGAAAGTGTCATGATACTGGATACGATGAAATTTCTGTATGGTACTTAAAAGTGCGCCGGTTGCTCGCAAACATTGTCGTACTGTCGACGACCGGTTACTTGTTCGCCCTTTACACCGCATGGGAATTGGACTTTAACAAGTTGCAACCGCGCGCGTTGATTCTCGCGGACCGCCGGACAGTCGAACGAGTGTCGAGAAAAAACTCAGCTCGCGCCTGAACGATGCCTCCTGCGAGAACGCTGAAGAACGTCTGACGGAGCGAAACGTGTTTTCAGAAGAATTCCGGAACCGTTAAAAAAATTCAGCACAATATCGTCCTTTGAATACCGCGATATGCCGAACGATCGTAACGAGCAGAAGCAAAATGAAACAAACAAGGAGGAACCGCGGCGAGAAAACTGAAACGAGGGTACAGCAAACGGAGACAAATTCGCGAAGGAGCCGCAACTTTTCGTCCAGATTTCTCGAGGGACGTTTCCGGTGCTTTCAGGTAACGACGAGTTCCGCGCGTGACGTTCCCCCCGTCCGGCTGAAGTGAAATTAATCGCGTGCGAGCCGCCGCGTAATTTTCTAACAGCTAGAAAATACCGTAGGCCGGTATACAGAAAACGAGAGTCTAGGAAAAGCTGTCCACGCATACGTATGCGCGTACGCGGGTCCTTCGTGAAGAACGAAGGAGACGGGAGAAATAAGTGACCGTACGAGGGCTGGAAGGAAGAGGGCGAGAGGGAGACAGCGAACGAACGTGTGCAGCCCTGTTGGATAGGGGGAGAAAAATAGTAGAGGGCAAGCAAAACGAGGGCACGATCACGTGAGCTCACGGAACGAGCATAATACCATCATTAGGAGGGCGTCGCCGGATTCTTCCGGCATACAAAACTCGACACGAGGGCAGAACCGTTCTGCCGGGCCTGGCACAAAGGGGGAGAACGGGAAATCCCCTGCTCGACGCCCGATTTTACCGACCGAGGAAGATGGCCAGAGGGTGGCGGGAGGCTGTACGCCCGCGAGAATAATATCTGGCGCGCGCAGAACAGCGAAGGATAGAGGGTAGCAAAGTGGAAGCATAAGGGAAGAGAAGAAGAGCTCGATAATTAATTGGCTTCGCATAAGCTTCGTCCCATTTTTCCTCTCTCTCCCTCTCTCTGAGTACCACTTCCTCTCTGATATTCCTTGTTGCTCCTTTCTAGACCACCTCCTCATCTTGCGGCGAATTCATGGGGAAAGCTTCGGTTCCGATTATGGCACACACAGGTCGAACGTTCGATAGTAAACGAGGGTTTAGGTGCGTTGAACGGGCGGATAGATCGGGTGAAATTTCGAGGCGATAGAAAATTTGGTATCGAAATCGGTGGACGAGTATTGCGTGGTTTAATTATGGGGGTGGAAAGGATTTCGCGGAATTCCTGCGTTGTCTGAGCGTGGTTCCTATCGATTTAGAGTAGAATTAATGAACGCGGATTGCGCGCTGGGTAAATTAACGTTGAGCAGATTAGAATTTCATCCGTAAAACTTAAACGCACCCGGCGCACTTAAACGCACATTCGAAGAATTTGCCAGTGATTTTGTAACGAATTCTGCGGAACGTGCGTAACTTTGTGTTAGATAATTACCGTTCGAATTATATTTCTAATTCTGCCCTTAAATCTGCGTTGCGTATTCAACAGAAGGGAGGACACTCTTTGTTCACGTGAGATTGCCGCTGCAGCTGTTATATATGTAAATTGCGCTAACAAGATTTAATACCTCCGTGCGAGGGCTACGTTTCTTTTTTGTAACCGTGATTACATAATGCATCGTATTATATGCTCATTTAACCTGCTTTACCTTGCCGAACTTCAGTAACTTGTCTTGTTCAGAGCAAAGGTTTACATAAACATAGAGCCTCTAGAATTTCAAAAGCAAGCGCTGCACTCTTACCGGTGTCTCGTTTCGCGTAACCCAATTTCGCCATGCAAATGCATCAACCAACTTCTTACAAACTCCGTACATAACATTACCCAGCAGACGAGGAAAGATAGCAGCCCCTCAAAAAGATTCGAATCGCAAATCTTTCATTTATTTCAATACAAAGGTATATCTCACCCCCGTGACCCCCTCGATTCAATTAATTCTATTAACCGGCCGAACTTAACCCACATTCGCATCGGCTCCTCAAACCGCAAGTTAGAAAACCCGTTTTCACGGAAAACAATGCTTCTCGCGGAGTACAGGAAGAAAAAAACCGGGAGGACGATAAAGTAGAAAGGAAAGTAATTTCAGGATCCTTGCCAAGAGGACTCCGTTATATTCAATTGTACCGCAGTTTTCCGCACAAAAGCATTGAACCGCGCCCCTTGCCACCCCCCTCAACCCCCCCCCCCCCACCACCACACGATCCCTCAGAACTAAGAAATCTTAAGATTCCATACTAACCGCGAGCAAAAAAGTTCGCCCGTATTTGCATCCTATCAAAGGGCTTCGGTGCGGCCGTCTCGAATCCTCGTGCCGAACCTCCCCTTTCATCGAACGTTATTTCACGCCAGTGTCCCGCACGCGTTGAACCCGGGGATCAGATCCATTTGGAACCACGAAGTTTTATTGTGCACGTCAACAATTCAACCGCGATGATTAAAAATCGCTTTGCAATCGAATGAAACCGCCGTTACACGCCGTCTCACTTCCCCGTGCTTCCTCTACTTGTTAGTTTCTGCGTTCTCTGTGCATGTACGTACGTACGATCCCTGTTTCTCTGACTGCACAGTATCCGTCTTCTATCTTCGTCAAGGTTCAGTTCGGACGAAGTAATTACAAGTTCGTCGATTAGATCCTATAGAAGCTGGTGCACGCAGGTGTGTACATCGATGCGATACGGGGACACAGAGCTTGCCCGGGCGTCAGTCAGACGCCAAAATCCAGTAGATTGGCGGCGGTCGTGTCGCTAAACTTGAGGGAAATTGGAAATCTGACCGGGAAGAAACTGCTTATTCATGGGTGTTCTATCGTGCGATACTGATCGATGGGTTCTCGAGCTCTGGATATCTTGAAGCAGAATATTCTTGAAGAACGTGTCGCGTCCGTCTGTATATGTTATAGATGTTTAAAATAATCGACTGGGCATATTGTATTCATATGGTGTTCTCGGTGGTTGTTTGCGTTGGACTGTTGAATAGCGATGTGACCCAGATTTTGAGAAAGAATAGAGGATGAAATGAGGAGGTATTATGTCCGAATTTCTTTATCATAATCGCGTGTAATTGAACGTCATGCGGTTAGGTATTAAAGATCGCTTAAATTCTAGTAGAAGTAAGCATTATGGTAATGCTGGATGAACGTTTAAATAAAATCGTACTGCAATTTCAACCTCTCCTATTTAAAGTCGCCCTTTTCTCGACTATCCAATTAAGGGAAATAAACCTAACGAATGTTTCCTCTGCTAAATAGTCATTCTGTTAGGACTAAATTAAACCAAAGGTAAATGCGTATTACGTTGCAAAAAAAAATTCTGAGCACCTTGTTCGTTATGAATGTATCTCTTTTGCGTTTTTGTTTCGCCCCCTTTACAACTTACGCCAACCTTATTTACTTCATTCTAAGCTCGCAATAATTTCCATTAACTCCGAAAAGTTACATAATCTTGTGGAAATCTATTCAGGTTCTCAGACTCCCTAAAATATATTTACATGTTCTACTGCGCAACAATTTTTCAATGCCCATGTGCTTTACTATGCAATAGTTCAACACATTTATAGAAACGTCGCTTATGCGTGTAATCATCGCGTGTAATGCGGCGTGCTTGCGTTAGAATGGCAGGGCAACTGTTTCGCGAAAAGACGGTGGTCGGGGTGGATCTACTCGAGGGGTGAAAAGTGCGTGGCGAGCGAGAGTTTTAGAGTGTTTTTTAGAGATCAGCAGGAAAGCCCGGGTCTAGGAAGTTTAGAGTGGGAGTTTGAAACTGTTGCAGGAGAAACTCGGGTCTGTGTTTGTTTCGCTGTTAATGTTAGCTTCGTCCGGGGGTTTCTGAAAACACCCCTCCGTCGGTGTGTTATTGTTTCAACCGGTGTTCCGGAGTGTCATATCTGATTGGTTACAGTCGTTCGGCCGAAAGTTTGTGTATTTTGAGTTCGAGTTGCGCCCGCAAACTTTGAATGAATCATAAAGCGATGAATTGTTGAAGATAATATGGTTAATTTGTTGGAATATAACGGGGTTCCGCGCAGGAATACATATTTTTGTTATCGCGAATGAAGAATACACGAATCGTTTAAATGCTTCACGCGTTTACGCTCTCGCCATTGAATGGATTTATTTGTTACGCCGAAAATAAACTAAATAATCTTACTGCTCGCCCCTTATCGGATTGAAATGTAGTTCGCCCGATTTCGAAGACAGAGATCTCGTGGATTCGATCGGGCGATCCGGATAGTTGCGATTCTTCGAATCTAAGCTGGGATAGTTGCAATCGCGCTGGTTGCGATTCCAGGTAAATTGCAGCCGCGATAATTGCGAGCCTCTGCGAGTTCCGCTCTCGACGATTCTGCGAATTGCAAACCCGCCGTTCGAGCTTCCGCAACTTCTGATCGGCCCAATCGCGATAATCTGACTCATCGCGATTTCGCGGGATACCTGCGACCAGAATGGCTGACATCCTGCGCGCTGTGACCTCGTAGGATCTAATCAGCAATGTTATTTAGAATCGTGCTTGCGGAGGATCCAATAAGAAACGAAAAACGGTTGAAACAGGAACGGGGGTTAAATGAAACTCGTTTCTAGACGAAACTGTTGCGATTTCTTGCTGCACCTTTATTTGGAATATATTTGTGGATCGTCTTGTGTTTGGAGATACGTGGGAATTGATAAAAATCAGTGTCATTGAAAGGGAGGCGTCTAAACAAAGTAATGTTAACTAGTAAAACGTAAGGGTATGAATTTAAAGTAATAAAGAATAAACGATATTCAAAAAATACTATAAATTCTCTGTGAATAGGTGCCATTGAATATTCATATCGAACAAACTTTCACCAGTTACAACGGAATAGTTACAATTAATACTGCTGATAATAATTGTAATCGACATCGATGCCGGAAGACAAGTGAACAAAAAGGAGCAAACAATAATGTTCCAAGTGGAAGATTGATTAGAAGTTGTTCACGCTCGTTCAATAAATTCCATTGGCGTTTCAAGCTTGTATATACCCATACTGTATTCCCTGCCTGTTTTGTGGAAAACAATGGCGCAGCAAGAAGTTCCGAGAATGGGATCTGGCATAAAGCCCCCTGGTGGTTTTGCCACGGCTGTAATTGCGCAAATTCCTATCCTCTCAACGGCAATCGCGCAAATTAGAATGATCTGACTTGCGATAGCAATAAATTCGTGCGATACGCGCGATAATTGTTATTGCAGAAACAGTGAGTCACTTGTTTTTGTCAGACACCGTTTACAAAAATTCTAAATTAAACAGCAATTGTATTGAAGAATATTTAATATTTAAAATAATTAAGAAAAACAAGATATCACAAGGAATTAAAGTATATCAAATTCGTGTTAAAACTTTGTTACTTTCAACAATATAAGCAATGCATTCGTTACAGTAACGGGTATAAAATTATGTTTCCGTCGTACTTGTAATATAAGTTCGTTACATCCGGCACAAAAATCTGGCAACTCTGTCATTAGATATAATCTCATATAAGGTTCCAAAAATTTACGAATTTTAATTTAACCTCGCATTAACGAATTATTAGTATCGAACCAAACAACACGCCATATCTCTCTACAGAATAAATATCGTATAAATCTGCATATTATATTCGTACGAACATCAACGTCGCAATTATACAATTAATATAAATTCCTGCCACGCAAACGAAACTTCTCGGCTTAATCAAACCAGGAGCCAGGCCAGAATCGAATAAAATGATCACGCGCGACAAACAATGCAGGTGTACGGGGGGCAACAAGAGGGCGAGTTTTCATTGGCTCGACTGAGCAACAACGATGATGATAACTGGCAATAAAAAGTTTCCACGGTATCCTAGCTAAGGACGTCAGGAATTACGAAGGAGCGGTTCTCTTCCCTTATCTGGCAAAAAGGGGGAGAAACGTCGTCGCAGAAATGAGAAAACTCGCATTATCTGCGGGCATTAGCCGACTCCGGGGCCCGAACTGGGTCAATCCGTTAGACGTTTTCCCAACCCGTCCGGGGTCGGCCATCGACCGTCGGCGTACCTGGAACACGGTCCAAAACAAGTTGGAAAAATATCACCAGTTTCCTGGCTCCACGGGAAGGGGGGATCGCAGAAAGCTCGACCGATTGAAATAAAAATCCTCTCTGTCGTTTTCTTTCCTGGATACTTGAAGAACCTCTCGTTCCTCGATCGGGTTTAATATTATCTGCCAAAGATGATATTTATACTGTACGATATTATTTCAGGGGTACCATTGTGAACGTACGTTTTATGGACTTATTATTATCGGAACCGTGGATTCCTATGTGGGGGTTTCGGTTGGAATACGAAGGTATCGGTATTGATTTTGCAAATTTTACGTTACCGACATTCGGGGGATAATAATTACTATAGGGTTGGAGAGTGGCGCAGTACGGCCAACTGGAGTACACTCTGACATGTTAAAATTTTATTGTTCCGGCTATTTTGTCGCCATAGTGCGTTGAGAAATTTCGGAAGAACGAAAAATGAAAAATATTTGTGTCATTAATTTAGTCAAGTTATAACAGGTTTGCATATATATGTAGAAATGAGGTAAATGTACTAATTATACGTTTTTATATATTTTCATAATGACAGTACGTATTAAACAATACGACTGAAAAATATTCCTCGAGAAAGATCCACATCCATCGAACATTTCGCCACCCTTTGACCATGGTGAATCCACCACTACCCGTGTATCCTCGCTTCCGAAAGGTCACACCATGAATACCTTCCATCGTCAGGTCGTATATTACAAGTCCACTCCCCAAATATTTAGGCAATGTGCATCGTCAAAGGCTGGTCCAGGTCTCCCGTCGAATAGTTCTAAGAGATAAAAGTCACCCTCTAATAATACTCTTCCCCGAATAATTTCCTCGCGTCGCCGAAGGGGGATGAATATCGTTGCTCTATTTATCACGCGTTTCCCCTTCTACGATTACCATGAAAAATATCTAAATCGCGAGAGACAACGAAAATACTCTTTATAGAGCAAATAGAGAGGATGGAAAACGGTGAAATACCATCGTGTGCAGCATCATTCGTATTGTATACATTTCATTATTCTCGAACTAGAGCGCTTTGTAGTCCTGGGACAGAGTTCGGTTACTCTGCCTGCCTGCCTCTCTGTATTTCTCTCTTTCCGTCGGGTATTCCATCCCGTTACATGCAGAATAGTATCAGCGATAGAAGTAGGCCAGACCGGGATACGGGAAAGCCGGGAAATCCGAATTTAAAAGCGACCTCGAAAGAATAGCGAAAGCTCTGGTTTCCTGTGACTCGTGAGTTTGTTCTGAACCCCGGTTACATTTGGAGTGACACGTGAAATGTGTTGTCGAAGGAGAATAACTTGAGGGTCACTGGAGATATGTAAATTCTGATATTGATTTTGCAATAATTAAATACTGAATTTAGTATGGTATTTATATAGCAGATGTTTAGGTACATATAAATGGTCCTGATCCGAGTGCCTGAAACTTAGGAGGTATGCAGGGCACGTATGGTTGTTTAAGCGGGTGAAATATTATAAAATAAAAAGCATTCATATAATAATCAAGAAGTTTGGGGACGTGAAAAATCTTTATGCCCCAGTTCGTTAGGAAAATCGTGGTATAGTAACTGCGTGCGCAATTCACACGAAGGACTGTTTTCTATGAAACTAAATGAAAGGACGTCTGGCTCGATGACCTAAATGGCAAATTACATTTAAACAGTTTAAACGAAATTGCAGAATCTTAGGTCAAGAAATTTAATTATCCGGCGCTTTAATGACAAAAAAACTTGTTGCTCCATACAAACGTCTCGTTGAGAAAAAAACAGTCCTATTTCAAGATCCCTACCAGCAAACAAAAAAAAAAAAAACGACATCGAATTCTTCATCGACAGCTTCCTCGTCCACATCCCCCGCGCATTACTTCTAATTCATTCGCTTATACACTTTCATATATTATTCATTGTCAGCTCCGCCTATACATTCTAAAAATCCGCACGTAATCATCGCTTCCGTATTTCCTGCCATAAACAACCCTAACAAGCTGAAACTAATAACGCCTGCCCCAGCATGAACGCCGCGTAATAAAGCTGTCGCAAGTGCATTCGTACAACGTAACAAACATCAATCACAATCGATCAACGATTCCCCGGTGGAACGGGAATTCGATGCTACACGATCGAGGCGGAAAAGCAAACTAATTGGTAAAAAGGCGAGGCCGTAACAACGCCGTGTCTGGAAAGTACCGAGTTGAGGCGAGGGTCGCGCTCGTTAAGAATGAAAGAAACCATTCGAGTCTCCGCGCCAGGCTGCTGCCTGGCTCGGTCAAATATTTATTTTCCCCGGAAATAAAGAAGTTTCTTTTGAAAGCTGCACCCCATCGTGCACCATCGACTACGACCGTGTCTCACCCCCCTCTTTTCAGAGCTTTCTATGTACCTCTAACCCCCACCCCACACGCACACACACACAGCCACAGGGACACGCGCGTGCACCAGTCTCCTGTGTAACCATCTCTTGCGTTGGAAAAGCAAGCTAACTTTCGGTGAGTTGAATCAGTTCGAAACAGGTTCTACACGTAAATCGACTTTGTCTCCAGTCTTGTTTCGAATTTTTGTCCCTTTGGGAGTTCAGTTGAAAACACCGGTTTTTTTTTCCGACTCGGGGAAATTGTCAACCTTTGGCGTTGTGATTTAACTGCGCCCCGTTTGGACCGATGTGTTCCTCGTAGTCGAACGGTGGAAATAGCGGAGAAGTTTTATTACGACGGATCAGAAAGATGTGTGCTATATGTATGGTTTGATTACGGTTGGAACAGTGGAAATGTATTGTTTGCGAGCTGGAAGCAACATTACTCGCGAAGATATTTGGACCCTGCAATGTAACGCGCAATATGCAATCCTTTACCATTGAAGCATGTAGAAACGAAAAAATATTTTATTCGTGATATATATATTATATACCTTACATTCGGGGTGCACGATATAAATCAATTTTTAACAAGACTACATGAATTCTGCCGTCTATATAAAACACTACCCGAGAACCACCACGTCCTGCACGCCAAAGAATTATATACTTTCCGCGACACCACCCGCTGGCGTACGGTGTCGTATACAGTATCATCCCACGAAACCCTCTACAACCTACAACTCCATAACTCCTTTACCGCCCCATATAAAACTCGTAAGTGAAACGTAAAAATGCTGATGTCCATATGTAAGTGTCCACATTGGACCGCGAATAAAGTTTAGTTACCATATAACATTATAAGGCTACCTTGGACCAATTCAGAAATAATAACCGACGTCTATAGTCCCTTTAACAGGTCGATGCATAAAGTGGCTCGACGTTGAAATAAAAATTAATAACATTCTTTTTACAAGAGACTTAACAAGCGGCACCCTCCAATCTAATAATACAAGCTGTACCCGCGCGACGAATTGTTGCTTTCAAAAACCATGAGCATCAGCGATATAACCGTATTACATACCGTACGGAAATTTTTGGCAACCACCGCACATCGAGTTCGTCGTGAACCTTTCCACATTTTTGTCCACGCCGCGCCTAACAATAAAGGCACCGATTGAAATCGCATCGAACGGTGCCATCGCTGAACGAGTCAGCACGCGATACGACAAAACTTCCGCGATATATACCGCGTACGTGCAGTGTTACTCCATCGGTCGTTCGCTCCATCAGACGGCGAAACATTTATGCACCCGACCAGAGCCGGACAAGCGACGGTGAAAGGCAGAAACGCCACTGTCAAGGCGGGTCGCGGCAACGAAGAGAATCCATCGTACGGTGGTCCAGAGTGGTTCTGGTCGCGCTGCAACGTCGATGGGCCGAGGTGGTTCGAATAATCGCGAAGAACGTCGCCAACGATAACAATACGATGACGAATGCTCGCTAACTAACGACCGTGCAGTCGCGCAGAAAAGCCTCCGCGTATTGTGCACGCAAACGATGCGCACGCGTTCGTCGTTTAACGCCCGCCGCCACTTGTCCCGCTGAAGGGTCTCTCCACGAGGGGGTGTGTCAGCATAACGACCAAAAAGGATACTGATATATCGCCCAGGCGACAGCTTTACGAATGATCCCCGAGTGCCGCCTTGTTATCTACCGTGATACAGTCGGGCCGCGCGATAGACCTCCCTCCTGCTGCTTCGCGCAGAAAGTATAATACGCCTCGTTTGATGAGCGACCGAGCAACAGGGTCGGCGGCACGAGGGACCCGCGGATATGCGGAATGATAAATGTTTCGGGTTAGTGAAATGTGGAGTAATAACTCCGTTCTCTGGCGGTGTATCGGATGCGTTTACGAGGAAAGTTGTAACTAATTTTACTGTACCGCGCGGCGGAACGACGACGCTGTGCGCGCGGTGAGAAACGTTCGAGCGCTCGACGAATCTATCGATTCGTTATTACTCGCATATTTTTATCCGACGGACACAGTTCGAGGAATTATTGCGGACATCGTTGTAGCTCCGCTCTAACGATCGTCAGGATCCCTCGCGGAAATCCCATCAAATATTCCCCGACCCTTCTCTCTCATTTACAAAACAAAATGGCTTCGCTACTGCGAAACCGCCCCTATCAGTCGCCCAGCGGCGCAGAATTGTCGCGAAATTCCTGCAGAATTATTCCGCTCAGCCTGCCGACTCGCGGGTCGTTTAAAATATTATATTTCCATCCTTCCCCCCCCCCCCCCACCGAACTTTTCGAACTTCTCCCCCTCGAGCGCCGTTCGCGAGCGCACCGCCGTTGCTGAATTATATCGTCGAAAACGTCGAACGACTCGCGAGAACCCGTCGACGAAACGTCCGCCCCGCCGCCGACCAAAGTTCCCCGTCTAAGCGGGACCGGACAAACGACTTCATCAACGATCTTAACGAGACATCTCGCGGACTTAATTAGCTTCTTCTACTCCCATCCCGGGAAACGTGTTTTTTCTCGTTTTTTCGTCCTCGCGCAGAAACCGACGTCGCTTCCATCCTGCGTCCTCGACGGCGTTTTCACGGTTGGTTTCGCGCGAACGATTTACAAACGCGACGTCCACCGTCTTATCGCTGTAACTAATCTCCGTGGAAACCAGCCCCGACTAATCCCCCCATACCCGGTCGGCAAACGGATTGTTCGCGATTCCTATTGAGGCCGTTATCTAAATGTTTATTGGCATTCATGACGGATCCTCCTGGCCATTGTGCGCAGCGTACCAACCGGAGTCCCTCCGCGTGTAATAATCTCCCCGGGGATTGACGCACCGCGCGACATACGTATGCATATTACCTGGCCGATTCGCGCAATGCGATTAATACGGCTCGCGTTCGCGGCCGGCTTTCGCCGCTGTTTTGACACGCGGTCACTCCCCCTGCAGGGGATGGAATCTTGTTGTCGCGATGCAGCAGGACGTCCAGGAAATACGTAACACCGGAAAGGTGTGTACGCGATGAACGCGAGGTTGCGTGGATCGAACTGGTGAGATGGTAAGCGACGGGATTATTCCTTTATTCTACCTGCGTGGCTGTTTTACGCTCACCGAGTCGGCGAATATTGTAATAAAGGGGGACTTTATGGGAGCAACGTTGCGGCGAACGGGTGATAAGTAGATAAGTTTTGTAATTTTCTGAAGATTAGAGATCGAAGTAAGATGGGAATGTTTCTGGTGGACGGTGGCGCTTCTATTGGTGGTTATTGTCGGGGTTGTAGATCAGTCGCGAGATGAAAATTGAATACAGTGGATGAATAGAAAGTGTTTGGTTAATAAGTATTGCGGTATTTGGTCCTAATGTTGCCATAGTTTGACACGGACACTTTCACACGGATAATAAAGGAAGAATATGAATATGATTTCACACTTTTGAAAAGCCAACGTATCAACTGGGTTGCGTGGCCAATTGTGTTTAAATTCCAACATTTGCTTGATATAGTAGAGTGGATAGCACGTGGATTGGTCCAGCGATAGGATAGTGCAGTATTCCCTAATTGTTATGCCACTGTATTTGCATTTCGTGTTTGCAAAGCGGAACAGGGACTCTGTTGTACCCACCCCTCGCCGAGTCATATTCTCTTTAATGGTATTTGATTAAATACTAATTGAATGCATCGCCAATGTGCGTTTCGCGGGAGAGAAGAAATCTTTATTTACATTACCGTGGACGAGGGCGACAAAGAAAGGTTGCGCCACGATCAGAAACGTACGAAAGGGTAGCGTGACTCGTAGTTATAAAGCTTTCCGCTGCCCGTGCACTCTTAAAATCTATAACCGCGAGAAACAACTAGTTCTCTGGCGTGTTGGACAGTTGTTATGTAACATTGTAATTTTTGCGATGTAAAAATCTGAAATCTTGTACCAGCCGAGCTATACCACCCTCTGCTTTTGTACGGCCTGTAATTTTCCAACTTACCCCTAATCGGTGTCGCGGTTATATATAATTAATATCGCGAGGACCATTTAAGTCGCACGACTATCATTTCTACCTTTAGCATAGATAATAATATAGATATAGATAAATAGTATAGATAATAAGTACAGATAGAATGACAATTTATTAACGACGTGTTCCGATTTGGTATATTAATTTATTGCCGCACCATTCTTTCCCCTTTCAACGTTCGATGATGTCTTAAGGAGAACTCGACCAGAATTTGGCGAGGAAAGGAAATTCGCAACATCAATCTCCGATCATTTAAACACGATATTATCATTGTTTTAGTAGGTTCCAGGGAAATTTTATTTTTTAAAGAATTTATATCTAATATAAATTAAGGATTAAACATTATTCTCAAAAGCAGTATCCACATTAATATACAAAGATTCCCAAAAATCAGACTTGAGAATCTACACGCAGACCTTCTTCGCATCAGAAATTCCCAATCGTTCGATCGGGGGAAACGAGGCTCGTTCATTCCACTCTCCCGTTAAAAGCCCGCCGTGCGATTCGCCCCAAGTAACTCCCTCTTAATTAGAAGGGGCCCAGGTGCGAGATAAACCGCGTCCATCTTCAGGATCCACTGGCTTTTCTCCCTTTCCTAACCCCTCCGCAGCCACGACTCTCGCCCTTCAATTTAACACCTACGCCGACCTGGTCCATCCCCCGACCGGAACTCCCTTATTCATCGGCAAAAGGAACGACCCCTCCCTGCTCTTCACCCTCTACTTTCTGCTGTTTCTCTTATTGCCTCTTCCTCGCTGTTACCCTTCCCCAACGCTCGCAGTCTTCGAACAAACACGACGACTTTCGCTGAAAGTTGGAAAGAGATACACCGACGGGCGATACCGTTGGCAGCAGAAAACGGACATAGAAGGAAGACGAAGGAAAAACTTGGCGGCGAAGGCGTGCACGCTGCTGTACACTCGCAAAATTCAAAGTGCAGCGCTGAGAAACATATTTTTCCGCGCAATCAACGATCGCGCTAACTATATTTTTCACTCTCTCAATTTCACCCACTGCGCGTTAAGGAATATACATTTCTTGCCGGTGTAAGCCCAATTTTGCGAGTAGCCGCAAGCGCGTGCACGTAAGTGCGAAGAGTTATGACGTACTGCATGGAAACGTCGCGGCGACGCGTGACAGATTGGGCGCGAGGGACTAACAAACTCTATCGGATATATCCGTCCGCGGCCAGCCCAGCAATTTGTCGATATCGTCGTTGTATCGTTTGCGCGGACCGATCGATTTGTATTGTTACCGGCGATGCCTCCCGGAATCGAGCACTCCTATCCGACTGATCGTTTTATCGACTTGGCATTTGTTGGCCCGGACAGGTGGCACCGGTCGATGATCGAGGGTATTGGGCTGGACATTGGTAAGATTACGTGTTGGAGTTTTTATGGGATTTTATTGGAGGATTTCTGACGGATATAGTGGATTCCTTGAGGAATGTTATAGGACGGAGGGATAAGTGAGCGGTAGTCGTCCGTCGCGATCCGAGAAAGGACTTTGATGATAAAAGAGTATCTTTTTCGTTGTCGTCGCGAGGAAGTGTACTACTTCCGGACAGAAATTATTCACCCATTGTGGAAGAACGTATTTGTATCCCTTTTTTAAACGTTCTTTCGTCCTGTTTCTTGTTAAGAGAACGGGATTCGACGCTCTCAGTGTCGATCCAGAGTGTCCATTCTGTTCCGCAGCTTTCGTTCACTTCAAAACTTGACACGATCGCTTCCCCGTTTACCAATCGGAGCGTTCCGCGTCGGTGCTCGCTACCTGTTACTTACCATTATCGGAAAACTCAACATTTCACGGTAATATCGGCGCTGAAGCAATCAGGCAATCATTCCATTAATTATTCCAACCGGTACATCTCTACAATTTCTCGAAACTGGATTACGACAGTCGGCTTGCCCGCTACGCTCCTCGCGGAGGAGTTTCCAATACATTTGCAGAACAATTCGTATGCTGCCCAATATCAGCGTTTCTCCTATCGCGGATCCACGCGGGATCCCCCTTGTCCTCTAATATCATCTAATAAGGAGCACTGACTCCCCCGTTCCATCCGCCCAAACGCCATAACCTCAGACGAAAGAAATTCGCAAAACGCAGCGCACCAAAAATAGCTGCGCCGCGAACGAGTACGCCGTAAACACGGCCGCGAGGCTCGCGCTATTCGCCCACTCGCCTTCGCGACGCCAATACGAACGTATATACACGAGCAACGAGATCCAGCCACCGGAAGTCAGTAAGTACCAGCCGCGCGACTCGTCATTTTCTGGCAGCTTCCTCGTCGTCCGACCTACGGTTAATTCCGTCTGGCTAGGTGTCTACCATTCGAAAACGTTACTATGCAATAACGTCGTGCGCCTGGCCCATGCGAAGACGGAATCTCCGATCCGAGCCGCGGCGTTTACGTCGCACAGAGAGACGGCACAACCAAGAGGGAACGATGAAACGACAATTACGTTGAAATAGTGCTTCCGCCAGTAGTCGCGCCAATGCCCCCACCAATCCGAACCCACACCCTCGTATCCATTGGCGTCCACTAGCCAGCGTTGCCCCGGAATGCGACCCTTACGGCGACACGTCGTCGATCTTTATAAATCTGGCGACGCGTCTTCGCGTGGCTAATGAGCACGGGCTACGGTTCAATTGATTTACGTTGGCCGAATCGAATTAACATCAAAGGGGTTTTGTCTCGTTTCGCTGTTGGATGGGGAAAA
This sequence comes from Nomada fucata, assembly GCA_948146005.1. NCBI lineage: Eukaryota > Metazoa > Arthropoda > Insecta > Hymenoptera > Apidae > Nomada > Nomada fucata. The sequence goes on along the minus strand of OX411275.1, from coordinate 4,514,592 downwards.
ATTCGGTCGGGAGGATGTTCGAATCGTGCAGATTCCGGTGAATGGTTTAGAAAGATAAGGTTGGATCGTATGTGGCACTTGGAATCGGTCTTTTTACTCGGTGTCCGGAGGTGGATACATTTGTGGGAGAGGCCAGGTGTGGTTCGATGGCGGTGCTACGGTTGCACGGTGTCGGTTCGCCGCTAAGGTTGTACGTTATTGTGATGTCGGGGAAAAACGTTCACGCAGAAAGCAATGTGTCTCCATCGATTCCTACTAGCTTCGGTGGCCGATAAAAAGAGTTCAATTCTGTAGTCCGTAGCTGATTCCTCGATAAGACTAGTGATCAATGTAAAGTCTGCTTACGGCTGGATTATAATATCATCTGCCTTAGGAAATCGTTTTCAAATATTCGTAACCGAGTACAGGAGACACGACGAACATTGTGCAAGCTTAAATTTGATTAGTTGATATAATCGACTGTACATCGAATTCGTAATGCGTCACTATAACGTCAACCGTAAAGTTTCCTTCGATGTAAATCCTCTATAAGCTGCCAACAATTACTTGCGTAGAAGCAAATATAAACTGTATAGGAGATTCGTCCAAAGTCAACCATTTCTATTTAAACCGTCGAAAAATTTCCATCAAACGACTGCAGGCTTTTTACTCGCTATTTACCATAGATTATAATTCAATTTATAATACTTCGCACCCAGGAGCAGCGACATTACCGTCGTTCGCGGGCCCAGATACAATATATTCGAGTACTTTGAACGTCTCTGGGCTATGCGGTTAAAGATAGTAGGTGGTTCACGAAGGAATTCGAAAGCATGGGCTTTACGCGAACGACTAAGCGACGCAAAGGCGGCAGGGGTGTTTATTATTTTCTTGTTTGCCGTTGGTAACGCGTCGGCCGGAAGAAATAGCATCGATCGCTAGGAAGCTTATTCCGAGATGTCGGGAATAAGTTCCGGAAAAAACTGTAAAGTACATGCTTGGATGAAATATTGCCCGTGGATAGATTTGCAACGGATCGAACTGGGTTTCCGACTATCATAAATCTTGTCCGCCTGCACAGTTTAAGGGCAATAAATAGAAAGGATAGACGGGCGCGTGTGCGCGCTTAGCCGGGGTTTTAAAGGATTCCTTTTATTCGCGTCAATACATACAGAACTTCTCGAAAATGAGTTATTTAATTGACGAGGGGGGAAATGTTACTTTTGTCCGTCGTATGTTAGCGTGGACGAATTATAATTATTAATCGCCGGGGGGGAAAAAAAATGTTTTAAATCTGATTTAAGGGTTCGCAGTAAAAGCTTTCCTTCAACAATGGCAGCTATTCATTTCTTTCAGTGGTTTCACGTTCAGATTGATATTCAAATATCGTTTTCTGTCAAAATATTTCACGGAGCTTCATTCTGTCAGAATAAATCGATGAATCTATGAATAACGAACGGCATTTTGTTTCCTGATTTGTTGTTCCTCCGAATACCAGAAGCTTGTTTTATACAGGGCAGCCTGACCGCGACGTCCTTTAAAATTGAATCTCATTAGAGAGTAATGCGCCATAAAATAATATTCAGGGGACAGGTCTTACAGTCGCCAGAAATCTGTCTGAAAATACCTCGCACCTGAGTCTTTGAATCGTTTTTAACATCTGCAACCTTCTACAACCGAAACAACTGATCCATTAAATGCTGGTATCAAAGGCTTTATCCTAACCTAGAAACTCAAGCAGCTGGAAGAAGCTAGGCCCCACGGGGACCTAAATTTAAAAAAGAATGCTACTCCCTTCGGCGTTCCTCTGTGCAGTACCTTCGTCACTGTTTTCACGAACCCAAGAACGTGTTTTGCAAATTCCGCGTTGCACAAAGAGCCATCGCCGGCACCGTCTATATACGCTACCATAATATGAATAAAAACCACGGAGCCCTATTTAATAAAAAAAAAAAATTACCCTCGCTTTGGCACGTCCCCCGTCAGTACACCTGTCGAAAAATTATTAACATCCCCCTTAATCATCCGTGAGATGTTCCATCGTTTCCAGTTAAACGGAACACACCCTCTGTGCATGTATCGGACGCGGTTTTTCAACAGTGTCTACAGGTTTTTTTCGGCCCTGAAGGATACCTGTCAGCAAACAAACGAGAAGCGACTTTTGCTAACCACTTGGTTGAACGCGAAAGCTCCGACTACAACGAGGGTCCACGATAAATATCGTATCCACGCGTACTTTCCCCCTTTTATATTTAAAATATTCGGTTCGCTTGCAACTCGAGGTGCAACGCGCTCTTCAATCTCATTACTTCGTACTCGATCTGTCCCTCGAGTTGCCACATTTCTGGACCACAAAAAGGCCTACGTGCTCGAAGTGTCGGGGGTCTACAATAGTACGTAGGGTCATTATGTTCAAACGCGGACGCCATTATCGCTGGATCTGGAACGTTCGCGAAGCATGACTCTTCGAAAGAATGATCGGCCGTATCGTGAACAGATCCACGATACGTATATCATCCCGGCAAGTGGAGTGACGAACGGCGTTCTAACTTCTAAATTATCCTGGTACCGTTTCCCCTGCTCGTGCACGGGTGCAACGGGTCGAATGAATGGCGCGTGACGCAGAAGAAAACTACTCTTGACTATAAATAGATAAACATGCTGCCGGTGTGTGTGGGTGTGTGCATGTATACATGTATGTATATACAACATATATAGGTCGTTGAACGAGAGGAACAACGGGGAATCCTGTGGTCGGAAGTCGACGAGCGAATGTTCAACTCGTGATCGAGTGATTTTCAAGTTCATTAGGCGATAGAAAGGGGGATGCCACAATGACTGCGACACTTATCAACCGTGGTATAATTAGTTTATGCCACTTATGAATATTGGTTAATGACTTCCGAGGACTGGACGCTACAGTGCCTAACTGGACTGCGTGGAGTACCTCCGCGGTAAGGTATTATTTATGGTGTACTGTATGGTGTAAGTTGGACTGCGAAAATCGTTAAGATTTATGTATGCTTTTATGGACGTTGGGTTTATTGTAATTGAATAGCGGAGTACATCATTGAGAGGAATATTAAATGGACTGGGTGGTGCGTACGTTTGATTAATCATGCAGGAAAAGTATATTTTTAGATGGTATGGGGATTTTTAGATCGACGTGTTTCATGTTGCGACGGTTTTAATGCCAAAGATATACAGGCCGATTACGAATGCGGGCATGTATATTTCAACGATTCCACTTCGGTGGAATTTCTCCTATGTTCATTGAACGTTGACAAATAATTTCGAATGGAAATAAAGTTGATTGTACATTAAGATTATCGAGTCCGTTCTGCAATTAAGTTCCTCCACTTCGATCAGTCGAACTAATAATAAGAGACGGGTAATTTCGCAACGAAAAAAGTTTTAATTGTAAATTGATGAGGGGTAAATTCGTCCGGTGAAACGTCGCTAGTGGTCGTCGGTAATTTTCGTTTCTTCACTAGACACGAGTAGAAAGAAGTAGAGAAAATTGACCGGATAAAGGACGTGGTAAACTGCGTCCAAATACTGACTTGCAGACGGAGCATATATAATGCAACGTACAATCGTGACCCTTGAAATTAGATTTATCTGGTCGGTGATTGACTCTGGGCAACGGAGGTCAGCTCTTCCAGGAACGGATGGAAGTGGAAGATGTTGCTAAGTAAGGCAGATTGAATTGAGATGATCCGAACTCGAGATACCAAAGGCTGACAACATGATTGAATAAATTGTTAGCGTGCATTACCGTGTATATATAAAAAAATAGTAACCGCGAAGAATAATTTATATCAATTATATAGCCAATATTGACTATAATAACGAAAACACTAAAAGCACTGAGTCCTGAATTTTTTAAGCAATTATTCTCTCGTTAGTCTGTTTATTATCAATTGCTGTTGCGGTTCGCAGAAAAATTATAGCAATAGTTGATAGGAAATTGATGAAAAATGTCGAAAGTTTGTCACCTTCGTAGAAATTATTAAACAAGAATATTCCTGTTGAAAGCATGGACGCCTGCAAGTGTTTCTCTGTCGTGCACTTGATGTATTGGTATTAGGGAATCGCGAGTAAATCGAAGTGCTCAATCAAATGCGGTATTATTCAGGGAAGGGGCAAATACATGGGGGAGACCCGGGGTGGACGTGATCAGTTTTGCGAGCTTGTGGTGGTATAAAGAAGTTAGGATCATTATCGAACCCGTGATTCTATTACAAAATACGTACCAATGTTGCAATATGAATCGTCTCAATACATTGAATATGAATATAGCGCACAACTTAACCAGACTGCAAATATCAGATAATACAATTTGTAATAAACTCCTCATAATAAATTAACAATATAGCTTCTTCTTATTTATGAATGATTGATCCAATGTAAAAAGCAAATTGTAGAAAGTAATTTTCGTAACAGCGTCGTCACGATTACACGAATTCGCGGTAACTATTAAAACTGTCGATTCCACGAGGTAAGTTCAAATATTTCCTTGAACACGAATCAATCGGATATATGTACCAGCACTTTCCTCGTTGCAATCAAGGCTCAGTGCACCGCGTTCAGACTGATGCACCGGTGCTGAAACTAAACGAATATACACGCAATATTCGCAACTACAACCTTCAATTAATTTAACACCAACCGGCGAGAGCATCGAGGAAACGGCAGCAATCGTTTCGCATTTACAACCGGATCGATAAGAAGCTTGAAATTCCGGCTACAATCACTTTCCAATACCATTGAAAGAACTAGAAACGGTGGTGTTTGTTCACTGAAGTTCTAACGAGCATCGCGTTGTGTTTTCAATTAACTTGAACAATGCTCTTTATAGCTACTCGAACAATGCTCATTGCGAAGGTAAAGTCCTGTATAATAATAAAAGTTGGATACCATTGATTACAAAACAATCTTATTGGCGGTAATTTACAATCGGTTCTAATTATTTTTGTATTAATTGGTCTCCAATTAGGAAACGAAACACTACGGAAAGCCAATACCTAACTATCTTTAGAAGGGCGACGTTTTACACATTTAAAAAATACGTTTCTTCTTTTCTTCTGTTTTAAATTATACATTAACGATATGTATTTTCATACTACCAAATTTGTATCGCCCCATACAATATTTTACTCGGCACACATGTACATACGTGCCTCCTACACTTTAATATATTAAGCTTGACCAATTTCGATATTCATATTCCGTTTAGTCATTAACTCCAAACAGAGGGGTCGCAAATCAGGTGGGTTATATCTTCGTTCGAGTGTGCATACAGTACCCTCTCTATCAGAAGCACTCAAGCACAATTACACCGCAAAATCGTCAAGAGCGTCGTTAACGCTCGACGTTCACGCGGCGCACGCTACAATCATTAATGGGGCACCGTTGAATAATTAGTCGAAAAGAAGGTAATGATAGCCGCGAGCCGGGATAAAAACCTAGCAAACGCGCCCGTCGCTCGAATCAATTAATTTCGTTGGTCGGCCGACTACGTGACGTTCATTAATTACGTTATTCACGACGATTTCTCGCCGGCTAAATGAATTTGAGCTCGTTCCCGAGCGAGTGGGGCAAGTGGCATGGGGCGTTGTTAATAATTACGTACAGTGATTACGCGTATTAAAGATTATCCGGAACGCGATACATTTTATCCAAACCAGCGCCATTTTGTAGCCGAGCTTTCGAGCAGCGTGTAACGTACAGAACGAAGGGTGTCGCTCGCATTTAAAATTACACGCCAATTGACGGTTTTATCGCCGCATGGTTTAACGTGTTTCCATTGATTTGTCCTGGGATTTTTGAGGCGATAATGAATAAGCATGGAAATCGATGATGACGAGGATACGAATGACTAATTGATCAGCAGGAAACATAAATGCGAAGTGAAATGATGAATATAGAAATAGGGAAACGTTGTTTGGAGAAGCGTGCGGCAATGAGAAATGAGGAGGCAGAACAGGGAGGATTTGCAGGATAAAGTGAAGGAAGGGAAAAGAAAAGTGACACAATGAATGGAAGAAAAATGGAAACATAAAAAATACCGAGAGGACGGGATGCAATAAAAAGAGGGAAATGGTGAAACGCCAGGGAAATGAAATGAAATTGTTAAGAACAGGAAAACGTTGAACGCGAATGGCGAAAGGGGTTGAAAAGAAAGACCTATTCATTTCGAGAGCATTCCTTAATTGTGACTTCTGTTTTTTAACACCGCGGAAAAGATAACTGTGCCGGCCAGCGGAGAATAAACGTTGAAGCGCAACGAACAATAAATATTCGTAAGGTTCGTTTCCAGTTAATTGTTGATCGAAAAAGTAATTAGCTGGACGCTATGCGTCCGCTTGGCCGAGCTGAACTCCTCATAATATTATAAACATAAGAGCTTCGGTAACCACTTCAAATGTCAATTAATCAATTCAAGAGCATCACTCGCTTCGCGATAAAAGACGATCAGAAATTTTGTACTACGATCAGCAAATGATATACTTATCCGATTCTCAATAATTCCCTGCCATTGAACATTGTTAGTTGGGGAGGTCTAGCGAAATGAGACTGCAATCGATTGCAGCAGAATGATTATTGCAGGCTAGATACACGAGACATAAATGTAGCGCATGATACGTGGTTCCTGACTGCTCGTTAAAGCTGATAAAAGATAAATTAGTATACGACGTGTAGGTGGTTGATCGACAAGAGATGCTTCGTGTCAGACAATAGACTGGCAGCCTGACTAAGTGACTACTTCAAGTGCACCGTACTCTCGAGGTCCACTTATACGAAGAGCTATGATAATATTACTTATTTCGTAATAACTCATTCGCAGTAATTACTTCGATGCAATATGTCCTCGCGTATTCTCATATACCGTGTACATACATGTACACGCGTACAAAAGTTTCGTTTCCAGTCTAATACACGTTTCCACTTTTTCTGCCAATGAGCCCCGTGGCTCTTGTGTGTGCGTTTTCGATACTGGGTAAATAGATTTGGTCCTCTTACAGAATTGAACTGATCACTGCGTAAATACACACGATGGATGTTGAAACTGGGGAAACTGGATACAATTAATGTCTTGTTTTTGTTGCTAATGGATATTTAAATGGGAGCGATGTTTGATGTTTCGAGTGTCTGCCAAATTGTGTACCGGCGTTGGCTTTGGTGTACCGATCGAATGATGACCTGTTTCCTTTTTTTTTTTTTTTTTTTCATGAAAAGGACAAACGTATTTGTCAAGGACCTGTATTTTCATGCAAGTACACATGGTCATTTATTTTGTCATACAAATGGGATGGAAGTTACAGTATGCAGGAAACAGCGCACGACTATAAATATAAAAACTTAATTGAATATTACTATTACATCTCTCGCGAAAGGAATTCATATTATTACCACTTTCGACCACTAATTCCATCGCAAATAATATTATAATAAATATCGATACACTACCAATCCATTCATTACGCGATTCAACTTGCTTCAATTACAAAGGAGATATCTTCGTTCTTTAAACATAGCAGCGTCGCTAAACACCATACAAGATGTTTCACTTCGCGACATCCAAAAGCGGCTTCTCCCCAAATTCAGTTTCACCGCCCTCCACTCCTTCTACTCGCAGCCAACCCTTCGCAATTGTCAAGCAATTACGCGTCAGGTTGTCCACGTTTTCTCCGATATGTCCCCGGTTCCCTCGCAAGTGCTCGGGTCATTGAAGACAGCTGCGGGCGGATCGGACGCGTTAATGTCGCGTGCCGTGTAACGATCCGGCCGCATTTGTTATTCGACGGAAATGGGACGAGCAGCGGGAACGGACGAACGAGCGGGCGAGCCGTGCAAACACGGTATTATCATCGTCGTTAGAGAAAACACCGGCCTTTCGAGCGTTTCTCGGCTCGTCGGTTCGGCGCCGCTCGTTCTTCTGCGCGTCGCACTCAAAATAATGACTGGTCGCGCTTCGATGCCGCGGCCGCCGTTCCCTTTCACCGTTTCCACCATTTCCCACCCCGCTTCTTTTATATCCGCGCCTTCTTTCCCACCGGTCGTTTCGAACCGTCTAAAGATTTTTCTTCGTTACGTCACTGACCGACCCTTCGTGGTAAATCGAGTTTCCCTCGAGCCGCTGGGAGGGGCTGGCGGGGGTGAAAGGCGTTCTTCTTCCCGATTGTCTGTCCGCGGGGGAGTTTTCGAGCGATTTGCTTGCGACCAATCGCTTTGAACGTTGCGTTGCGAAGTTGAGCGTTCTCTGTGCTACGGATATACGCTTTGCAACGTCGGTGGCAGCGTGGTGGTGGTGGTGCGATTGATCGAAAGGGAGTATCCACGGAGGGATGCTTTCTGGTCCGGTTTCGCTCGGACGCGAAGATGTGAAAACAGCTTTCGGTCGGCGTGGATAGTTTTAAACGCACACGCGTAATTCGCTTTCGTCGTCGTTTTTGCGCGGCGTTTTCGTGGTTCTAATCAGCGAATCGTGATTTCACGAATTCGCCGCTGGTTAAATTTTGGTCATTGTCAAGCCTCGAATCGGAAAGTATTCGGATCGTTGGTATCAAGGGGATTTGCCAATCGTTTGAATTTTTGAATGATCGAAGTTTCAAGTACATCCAGCATGTTCGTATGGAAAAATCGTGTCTTGAAATTTCAGAACTTCTCGCCGTTTTCACGTTAATGACGAACGCTGAAAGAGAGTTGAACGGGAACGTCAAAGCTCGATTCGTTTTGTTTCCTTGCTTCCGGGGAGTTGTACTTGACCGGGGACTTCCCGGATTTCCAGGCTAATGGGACACTTGGAGGTTTTGGGAAAGGAGCACGAGCGACGATTCATGTTCGTGGAAATGGTGAATAATGTCGTGACCGCCTCCTTAAGACCGTTCTTCAACAAAAACGTGATTAACGTCGAAATATGGGAATGGCTCACTGAAAAATATTCAAAGCGATATTATTACTATTATTTTTTTTCTTTTTTTTTCACGAACAGTACCCTTTGACAACTGAGTGTTGATTTTAATGGAATTTGTATTGGACAAACTACGGATGGAAATATTCAAAGGGTGCTGTATAATTTGCTGTCAAAATGGTTTTTCAGCGGCGTGCGCCTTTGAAAGTTTGAAATACAGCTTGGTGAAATTTAAATCAATTAAAAAGCAATTTGTGGCTGGAACAGCGAGAACTGGGCAAAAAATGTATATATGTAAAAAATAAAAGAACTAGCGCAAAATTAGTTGCGAATTTTTGATCGAAATAATTGAGTTGGTGAAACTGTATGATCTCTCAATTTCTGTCTAAACTTCACCTCACTAGCTGAAATCGTCACGAATATTTCCAGCTACTTGTAGCATAGTTAAATAATCATCCCAATGTTCGTTAAAATGAATTCGCGACACCGTTCGTTTAAAAAATATCTCATATTTCAAGCAGCATTGTACATCGTTAAATTCCTTCGTTTACCTCCTTCTAAATTACCGCGCCTCGATAAACATTCCAAGTGTCTCCAATGATGGCAATGGCAAAACGGCAACCCTTTTATTGCCATTTTTCCCCCCAATTGCAGTCCACAAGGTGCTCGTAAATTCCCTTCAACCCTTTTAACCCTATCTTATACAACCAAACCGCTCCCTAAACCCGAGAGGCAGGTGTATCAAACTTAATCAGGCCTCAGCGACCACACCGAAATCCCTCCAAACAAACCGCACGGTGCGGTCCCTTCCACGAGTAATCATATACCGGGGCTAAATTCAACTTTTCCACCCTCTCACGAATTGCCGGTAATCCCCGTAAAACTAGTAATCGCCGGGAATGGGCCAAAAACGACGCGGTCTTCGCGATCTCTGGCGACGTCGATGAAAAACGCAGCGAATACCGCATAAGCGTGACCGTTGCCAGGTGTAATGCATAGCGCGTGCAATCGTAGGGACAAGGGGTAACGAGAAAACGCGAAACAAGGAACGCCAGACGGAAGAAGCCGCGTGATGGCGAGAAGGTGGAGAAAAAAAATATATCGACGTTGAGCAAGTATTTTTGCATTATCGTCACGCGCGTGGACTTATTACGGGCATACGTGGCGTAATATTCTTCCCTGTCCCTTTTTGGCGTTCATCCGTTCACCGTCCCCCTCTGTCTTTCGTGACTCGTTCGCATTGTTAGAATGCGACAGGCGGTGTTCATCCACCACGAACGAGGGGTCGGATGATCGAATAGTGGTAAAGTTTTCGAGCCGACGCGACGTTGGAACGATGATACATCCTCCCGTCGATCTTTCGGCTGCGTCTCGCGTCGCGAAAGAGTAGAAATAGCGTGGCAAGGGGGAAAAATAGAACAGGGGTATGGGGAGGCCGACTAGTAGTAGCGCGATACTATGTGTTATATTTTTCTTAACGCGTTCCGCGCGTAGGCAAACGAAAAAATTGTCGCATAAGTTTCGCCCTGACGTGTGCTAACGCGCCAGAGTCACTCGATACACGTATCGACCCTGCAGGACAGAGGGTTGAAAGGCTACCTCTGTTTTTGCAGTGATGAATCATTTTCGTCTTTGATACAGTTTCACCGTTCGACCTTGGCCAAACAAATTTCGATCCATTCTTCGGCAAGCATCGGAAATTTCTGTGCGCAAAACTTCAAAATGTGTTTCGTATGCAGGCTAAAGGTAAAGCTGTTCGAAGAGGCTTGGAAAGAATTTGTTTTACAGTGGATTACGAACAGCGTGTAACTCGAGGCGACAAAAACAAATTTGTCAAACGAATGGCGAAAAATAACTGAAACCTTATGTTCAGCTCATGTGAACATACTTTTTTCATTTTCCGATTTCGAGATTTAAGCTTGAAGTAATGAGCTTTAAGTAACAGCCTCGTAGCTTTCCATTTTCCTTGACAAAACCTTAAGCACCTTTACGCTTGTACAAATATAACGACAAGGGAAATCGTGCTTTCTTTATGGGGTTAAAAGGTACACCGTCTCCTTAATTCACCTCGCATCTGGACACGTAGACAGTCGACCTTTCCCTCAGGTTGCTCTCGCTTCATCTGTGTTTCGTAATAACGTCCCCGCCATCGAACGACGGTTGCTTCAATTTTTTTTTTTTTTTATCCCCTCCCGCTGTCTCCCTTGGTTTCGATGCACGTTCTCGTTTGTTCAGCGCGGAGCGCGTGTCGCGAACAACTGCCTCGAACGTGACCAGCGTTGACAATATCGCCACCATCTTGTATCGATTCCCGTGATCCTATGTCGGGGAATGGTGTTTGGTAGTTTACAACATTGATGTGCATAATTTCGAGGATTGTAGGGAACGGTGGCGGTGAAGGCGCGGAGTGGTGAATCGCAGAACGGGATGCTCGAGGGTTCGAATTTTTCTGACAAATATGGGCTGAGATGATACTGGTATTTGGACCACTGTAGAGGTAGAGGAGTAACAACGTGTGCAAAGTGTTACGCGAAATAACGTATCCATATTTTCATTCCACCACCTAAACGTTTTTAGTATCCGCTTCGAACCTGTCAAACAAGAATTAATAATATCATATCACTGTCATAATACAATATATTTGAGCATGAGATACATGCTCTCGAAAATGACGAGAGCAAGTACAATTTAATACCGCGTTGTCCGACCAGAGCGCGACTTATACTACTTCGACCTGTCCTCGCGATCATAAACGTTCGTAAAAGTTCCAGAGATAGTCTCTTTGACACGTAAAAGAAGAAAAACAGAAAGCTAACATACCCTTCCCGTTTCGTGGCCCACATTCGTCTTCCAACCATCTGCGCGCCGTTAACGATCGGTCTCTACAAAACCGGAATGACAAATCGGAAACCCTTGTACAAATCAAGCCCCCAGGAGTCGATGAAATTTTCCGCCGATAAAACATTCATAGCAAGCCAAGAAGGACTACAATACTCGCACACGCGCACACGCGCGCTTGCACACACCATCCCAGTTACAGTCGAATATATCTGTATAAAGAGCCCAAAGAAAATCACCAGCAAGGACGTGGACTAAAAACGATTCGCTGAGACCTCTCGTTAGCGCGTACTCCAATACCAGTTCGAAACGTTTTTTTTTCCCCAGCAGTGTTCGTCCCTCCGTCGATGACTTTGAAACGCTGACGATTCCCGTGGCGACAATGGCCCCGTAACGAATTGAAACGGATATTACGTGTAACTAAACCCGGCACAGGGCAAAGAATATAAGATAGACGGGTTTCGTTCGGTCGACAGAGCGACAGAGCGACAGAGCGACAGAGCGACAGAGCGACAGAGCGACAGAAGGAATCCCTGTGTCGCGACACTCCCATGAATACCGTGTTAAGGATAGAAAACACCTCTATCAAGCCGTTCGTCGCGTGCTTCTGACGGACACAGGAGTTTTAGTCGCGAGGCTTTTGCGAATTGTACCGGATACGGGGACATTACCCGTGAATTAAACTGGCTGCGTAACACGGCCTCGCGTTAAGTGGTTCGCTTTTGTTCCACAACGACGAACCGTCATTACGACGGGAACGCGTTTTCTTTGCCACGTCACGAGTGGATAGAGGCGAATCGTAAATAGGTGCATGATTCTTTTGAGACGGCCGTATTCGAGGCGGAAGTAGGTTTTGTATATTGAAGCCGGGCGTTTTTGATGAATCGCACACGTAGTTTGATCTCGTAAAATGGTTCTTTTGCGGGGGAGCCTGTGCGTAGAGTAGAACAGCTTAAGGCGGTTCGACAAAGTTTCATTTCGAATGAAATAAATGAGAATTAATTTCAAAAACTGTGGTGTGAATGGATTTCTCGTATTTCTTTTACGCCCTACATGTCAACATTTATGTAGGGTTCAGCTGCTCCAACTTTTTTTCCACGCCAGAATTGTTATTTTCCTTAAGCATTAAATTATGCAAATTTCTTTGCAGAAAAGAAACGATGTCTGCAGCGCGATCGGGACGAGAAAGAAATCGTTTCGTTTTTCCATCGCGAAAATGAATATCGCATCGCTTAAAACGGTGTCCAGGATATTTCATGGGAGTATCACGCTCTTTGGTTGCATTACAATTCGTTTTATTTAGCTCCCCCCCGACGCAATGGTAAACTGCTGCAGCCTGATCACACGACGCAGCCGGCAGAAGCAATGAGATTTCGCGGACGAATCGACGAGTCGATTTGGCAGGCATGTCGCTAAATTGCACCGTGGCGACAAAACGAGAAGCAGCGTGCTGCAGTTCGCTCGTTTCAACGCCTGGAAACGAGAAATCGTGATTGTCAGCGTGCCTGTTCCGTATCTGAAATGCCAATTCTACTGGACGGTTGAAAATAAAAGAAGACAATTGGAACAAATTTGCAGAACGGAAATAAGACAATTGTTACTTCCTCTAAACACTTATGCGGGGGGAAAAAAGGATTCTCCCCGGGTCGCAGGAACAGATATAGTATATATAAAACTAAAAATAAAACGAGGCACAGATTGTAATAGTTTTCATAGTTGTACGTATGGTCCGCGAGTTTTCAATCATATTCGCACGTAATATCTACCTGCAACGATCTATAAAACTATACCTGTTCCGTCCTACTGTCGACTTTATCGACACGATAAAACATCGCCGACAGTCAACTTTATGGAATTCGTATAATTTCCATGCGGAAATTAATTTTACACCGTTCATATTCCCGCATCGTGCAAACGTCCGTGTAGAATTAATTATACCGAATATTATATTAATGAATCGACCAGTCGGTCACGTTACACGCAAGTAAATTCAATTTCTTCGCCCCCCTTTCTCGTCTCATCGAGTTTCCCATTTTTCTCACAAGTGCCGCTTTAACGGCATAAATCTGCGTTAAAACTATCGGTCGAGGGAATCTCGAAGTTTGTCATGCGTAAATTCCTGAGCAGACAACCCCGTCTATACGCGACTACACCGATGTACAAACACCTGACGCACACTTGCCCCCCCCCCCCACACACACACACTCAGCACACGCTTATCCGCAACAGTATCATTTCCAGGGGATGAAATGCTTTCGGTGCAGAACATCCATTGCATTATTCAATTCTGATCGACTGCAATAAAGAAACGGAATAAAAGACGAAGACCATCGAGCAGCAAACGGACGATGCAATATTTTTCTCCGCGAGATGAAAGTTTTCGCGTGAGTCACACGAAGCGAGGCGTACGAACGCATGCGTGCACCGTACGCTCCTTCCACGCTTGCAAATATACTACACCCTCGTCTCGCGGATTTTCTCCTCGCAACGGCATAAGGTGGCCGCCGCAGTGAAATGAGAGGCACGGCGAAGGGGAAATAAATTTGTTGGAAACTCGTTGTTGACTTGATACATTGTCTCGAGTTACATATAGCTGGTATCGTGGCGGGCTGTTGTTTATTAATAAACATTTATATTTGAGGTAAGCCTTGTGCTGGAATGATTAATTATCGTTCACTGCCACACTTAGTTACCTTTGCGTAGAAATATCCTACTGCTTCTACGTACACTAACCGATTATATTGGATTAAATCAATAACACATTTCATATTATCATTAATATAAAACGAGTGTACTACCAAGTGTACCACCTTCAACTGCAGAGGATTTACGAGTGTGACGAACGCACCTGGGGAAATATGTACACTACGCGTACAGTTATCTTACAGGCTGAAAAAATATTCGATTCATAAATAACAAGAAAAAAACAAACCCATGAATAATAATGGAAGCAAATGAAGCTACCCTTTCAGAATCAGCTACATATTCACCAGAAACGGGGAAAGTAGACCAGAAAATACCCCAGGGAGGGAGGGAGGGAGGTAGTGTGAGGGGGAGAGAAAAAAGAGGCGACCAACACAATTGCACCCTTTCTCCCTTTGACATTTGTGCACACGATGAAAAGAATCCGACCCGTGGCTCAAGGGACAGACAGATACAATATAAAATATCAATAGATGACGAAGGGAGATAACGCGTCCACGCATTAAATCCGGGGTGACGAGCAAAGATCAGATTTTCGTTCCGAAACGCGCCCTGCGAAAGGAGGGGGCGATTCCACTCACGCGCCGCACGATTTTATCTTGCCCTGTGGCGCTATACTCGCGGATCGGGAAATGATTTCCGGGCTAATGCCTCCCGTGATGTTCGCAGCTCGTGGCGTTCACGTGTATAGGTGTAACGGGCTTGTTATCGATTATGATGGAATTTCGAGGTGCCTAGATTCATCAGTCACCTGAAATAGCGTAACCTACTTTCCTTTCTGGTTACTTTCGTTGGTGTCCTTTTTCCGGCGCGGTCATCCCGATTATTTTTCTTCATTTCATTCGGATCCGACCATGTTCTATTAATATCATAGCGTTAATATGTCGTAAATAAAAGATAGGAAATACGAGTACAATAATAAATGTAACGGGCTCGTTTCTATACCAAAATTAAAAGAAGGAATACATTGTTAGGATTGGAAAATGCGTTTAGCGCAAGAAAGATGACAGTTAGCTACCGTTTACGTATACGATTTATTTGATTTCGTAATTCTAAAAAACAGTTTCTCTGAACAAATTTTTTTTCCACCATTTTTCTTAGTTCGTTTTAGTAAATATACACCGTTACAAAGTTATAAGATACTCCTACATAAACTACTCCAATTTTTCCGCCACAGGTGTACCATAGGGACCACAGCGAATTAACTCAATTATAACTCAAATATAAGATAAACACCGTACCATATATTTGGACGTCCCGCAAGTTCACAACATCCACGCAACGTCGTTCCTCCCTGCCGGTGTCCTTTTAACGCGACACCGTATAGCAATAAACTGCACACGCGAGCCTGGTATAGAAGGCAGAAGAAGATGAGACAGGATTTACGCGGGATTGTATTACCGAGTGCGCGGCAGCTGCCTGGTGTCACATTTTATAACGTCGCGACTGACATTAGCCCACGTCGAGTCTCGTGTTCAACTGTCGGAGAGACACGAAATCATGGAGCCCGTTTAAAGATTCATGTGGCGCGGCGTCCCTTTGTTTAATAAGAGCCACCGATCGTGAACCAGTCTCCTACGAGCCGAGCTTCACGGCAGTTCCACAGAAAGATAAAATGATGATTATCGGAACGGAGATTTTCGCCCTCGAACGGCAACCAACATATTAATATTGATTTATCAGAATTTTTATCAGAATTTTTCAACGCGGTTCATTGTAATATTGCGGCGGAAAGGCGAGGGCAAACGTTAGAATCATTTGGGGCAAACGATTGTATATTCGGACGTTAGTCAAACATGGAAATATATTTGCTTTTTCGCGTTTCCCTGTTTATAAGCAATATGTGAATGGGCGAATAAGTTGATTTCGCCGTGGGCAATATTTATTTGGAAAGGGGAGACCTTTATTTTCGTTGGAACTTTTATTCGCTGTCTAATATTGAAACTACGCGTGAACTAATTTTGTCAGTTACGGAGAAATATTAATGCCAAAGTCGAACGAACGAGCTCGTAAATTTTAATTACGATCTTCATTTCTTGCGGCTTCCGGCCGAGCCAATTTTATATACGTTGATGGACTGTCTCTCGCCAATTTTAATTCATTGAACAAAATCGCGATCGAATGATTCGGCGTTAGATAGCATTCGCGTCGGGTAACTTTAAACCAGCTACTGTATTATTTATTTCTTTTCTATATATGAATTGCTACGTAAGTTAAACTTGGTATTTCGTTCATGCTATGATTCTCGAACGGCGTCAATTTTGGGAGCAACGGGATGATAGAGTTATTAATTTGGAGTGTTTGATTAACAAACCATTTTACTGTTCATAGCGCGAGAATAAATCAATTGAATCCTCAATGTAACGCTATAGGTATTTCCTTAACAACCCAATTTCAAAGCGAAAACCAAACCTAATATACTAATATTAAACCAAGAATATAAAATCAAACTTTCGCTCCCAGTTTCTTCAACTAAAACGAAGTACGTACACCATTAGGGCAGAAAATCAAATACAATCCACGGCATCAAGCTTCAGTGACCGTCGAGTCTACGATCTCGAGTCGCATACGTGGTCATCCCGACATTTCCGCCCCATAAAACGCTCAACATTATCCCAAAACACCCCAGACACGATCTCCATGCACCCTTTAACAAACCTGCCAACTGTCGTCGCGAGCCAATTTACCGTTCGCTCGCCAACGATCTTTCTCCTGAACGAACGATCCTTTCGGTCTCGGCGTTCGTTTGCCGCGAAACGATATTAATATTCGGGGCGCGGCGAACGAAAATGAAATTCTGGAATCTCCGTGACGCTTGCGAGTTCGTCGAACGCCAGAGCGTCCGAGATTCCTTTCAAAATCGCGATAACGCTTCGACCTTTTCTTAGAAGCGTTGCCTTGAATATTCAACGCTATCACGCCTACTATTAGCAAGCGCGCCCTTAAAGCGACCGGCTTTATTGGAGGTGGAATGAAGAACTTGCACGGCGGAAGGGAGGGTGTAGGGTGTAGGGGGTGAGTTTTAAGGCGAGGCGGTCGCGTTCATGGTTCACGCCGGCAGAGGCGCTGGCCGCCTGGTAATCGACCGATTAAAGTTATAATGTCGACGTAATCACACCGTTGTACAGCGGGTTACTTCTAATTAACGTGAAAAGAGTGAGATTAATGATTACAGGGGGCGTTGCTTACGGCGCGGCGGCTTGATACAAGCGTTGGTCGCGTCAGCTTCCTTGTTCGTTGAAGAATGTCCCCTTTCGACACGTTCATTACGACTTTTATTAATCATCGACCGTTTCTGTGCGAAATATTCTTGGGGGGACTTTGGTACAGTAGCCTAATCGATGATTTACCTTAACGGAAGGTATAAATAGTTGGGGCAAATGGAAACATTGCTGTGTTTTAACAGAGACTTTTCAACATACCGTTTAATGTATATAGAATCTCGGGGCTTCTTTAAACTTCGTAAGAAAATTGTGTTAAACAAGAGCTGAGCTGCATTTGAGTCTGGACACCTTCTATTAAACAGAATTCGTTATCTTCTTATGTTTAGGGATAAATATTTTTCCAATACAATACTGCACCTAATACTTTTTTTTATTTCTTCAAAATTCGCCTGGTTTTCTCCTGAAGGAAATATTGTTGCTTAAATAAAATTCAATTTACGCACGCGTAATCTACAAAGACCGTTTCGAATATCATCCCGGGACTTTCCTTTCGTACACAGTCAGCGAAGCTTCTTTAACAAATAATTGCTCCCCCGCTAAATTTCATTTAATAATTTCGTTAAACTGGAGGCAAGGGACCAATCCGGCTGCGCCGCGTCTTCTCACCTTTCCTCCGTTCCACCGGCACACCTCGTTATTCTTGTCACAACAGCAGAAGCAGCAGTCATAATTCCCTCCTTTCTTATTTTCTCTCCTTTACACAGAAGTACGATTCAATTTCAAGCGGCGACAACCCCCGCGTCGAGTTACGTATCCTCGTGTCGCTTTACCTTTCTTTCGAGAGCGCGACGGGGGTGTCAGATTTTTATTAGAATTCTTTCGCCGTGTCTCGCCTTTCTCATTGTCAGCGTGCACGCGCCCGCGTATCTTGCAATCGGACGCGTTTCCATGGATCGCGACATGCACAGCGACGGGCGAGCCTTCCAGTCGCTTCTCCGCATAAATTTCCGCCGGTGGACCCGTTGGAAATAGCCGAAACAAAAGCTGCCACGGGAATTATAGGTCCGCCTAATCCGTCGCGCAATGGAGACGGACTGAAACCTCCACGCGCCGCCTCGCGATTACGTTCGAGCGTGCGATGAAATATTCCCGCGGAGTAACTGTAATTTCGCGAGAGTGTCGCCAGAGGAATGGCCTGCTGTATTCGGATGAGATTAATTTGTCTATTCGATGTAAAATTATTGCGAGGATCCAGAGGGAACTTTTATATCACAGGCGTGGCTAGGCGAGGAGAGCGATTAATTATTTAGAGAAATTAATTGAGATCCGGCACAAGCTTGAACAATTAAAGAAGGCTTCTGAAATAGTTCGAAAAAATAAAAACAATTCATCGGTTACATAGAATAGTAGTTGCATAGACTACATCCGAAACGATACGAACCGTTCAATATCTCCTAAATCGTTGCCAAACGATCCGATTCTCGATCAACCCCCACCCTCGATGTACCAGCAAGCGCAGAGCCGATCGTTGAAGTAACACTGCCAAACGAATCTTAACGAAGTGGCCAGACCCCGACAGAAAAGAACGTTTGATGTCCGACCACGGTTCAAAACCTATACCGAGTTTCGTTATCGAGCGTGCACTGAGAGTAACGTCGCGTTCGTTACATCATAATTGGATCACACGCTCGGCCCTATCCTCAGACCGGTCCAATCTTCCACTCAGACAACACTCGACTCAATATGTGACAACAACGCCACCCGCAATTACCCTTTTAACTTCCAATATATCAGACAGAGCCGGTCAATTCACTTAATCGGCATAGGTGTCGCAGAGTGCGCTCGCGGGGGCACAGCCAGCGTGAACGTTGCACGGTTGGCAGCACGTAGCGGGACGCGATGGAAGAGGAAATGCGGATGTCGTGGAACAGGCACCCGAAATGTCACCGAAACGTGCCTCGAATTAGAATATTGCTTGAACACCGCCGGGGGCCAGGGGATCTTGTAGCGAATGCAAGAATTTTATTTATTCTTATCGACGCGTTGAGGAATTTCTTGGCTGTGGAATTTTCGTCGGACCAGTTTGCGCCGGACCTCCCCTATGACACGTCCGAGACATTTCAGTGAACTCGTGTGACGCACTTTTGTCTAAGGGTTTGTCTCTTCGTTTTTGCGGGTGATTTTGTTTGTGGGGGTGGTATTACCAATTAATACTATAATTAAAATTTTATCAGGTCTGTAGTAATTGATATTAGCGTAACTTTACATTTAATATCTTCGATGTCAAGAAAAGGAGACGCTTTGCATCTCCGCGTTTATAACGGTGGTATAACGACGTCTTAATAATACTAGCAACTATTTACCGGGGAGTCCAAATGAAACTTCGGTAACGGCGAGAACTTTCGAAAGGAACGGCGTACACACAGCGATCAAGGATCTATCGAACGTACCGGCGAGATAACGTAATCCATCGTATCGATTAGGAAATATAACCCAATTTTAGCTAACTGATTTACTCTCGCAAACGGATTAACTCAGCTTGAAGGGGGGGCCACGGCGTTAACGCGCCGAATTGCTGCTTACTCCGTTCTTCCGCCATGCTTCCACCGTCGTTATTCTCCCTTGCTCGTGATTCTCTCTCTTCCTTTTCACGGCAGTCGTTCATCTTGTTTTCAGCTACTCCCCTCGCTTCATTTGTCCGTTACGTGCAATCAGGAATCCGGTTGTCCGTAGTGAAACGGCTGTACAGCTGTCTGAAGGTTCTTAACCTAAGCTGTATTTATTTGTCACTGTCGGGGAAAATTCGCCGCTCGTCCTCCTCCATCCCCCCCCCCTCCCTCTCCGTCCCACCCCAACCTATGTTTCCGCCCTACCCTCTACCCCGTTGTGTGCCACGTTCGCAATCTCATTAAAGCTTTATCCGCGCAGCGGGGGTTGATTAGTGCTGCGCGTTACGGAATTGCGTTTCCGATGACAATTAAGCGTTTGAGCTACGAGCGTGGGCCTTTGCTTTACTCGACGCCCGCGGTGCCGTCGTCCGACAGAACGAATAAAGGAAGTGGCGATCAGTGTTGCAAAAAGTTGGGAAAAAATTACCGCGCAAGGGCTAATTGGTAAGTGATCCAAGGCGGGGGGCACATAGTAGAGGGTAACAAAAATGTATTGTTCCCTTTTTTTTCGCTTCTTTTTTTTTTAACTAGTTAAACACGTGTCTCCCTGCTGAACAGATCGAAATGATGTCCTTTCGATATGCAGTACAGTTTTAGTTCAGCGGTTTATTCGCATCGTGAAATAAAAGAAAAGGTTTGAAAATCGCAGCAGCTAATCCGTTATTTCGTTTAGGCGTTTACCGTAGAAACGACGGTGTTTATTAATTGTTCTACGAATGTTAACGTCCCAAGTAGACCGACTACACGTATCTCGCCTTTAATTCCATGCGACGTAATTCCACTCGTATATTCTATGCACCGTGTACTCTACATATGAAATGCGACTGTATTGTTTTCGACCACGGAGCTTTTGCCGTGCGCACATGGTTATGGCGATACAATGGGCCACGGCCCTATGCATGAATTGATAAATTGGTGTACATTTTCTGAATATAGTTGCTATTAGATTCCATCAACTATTGCAGGGCATATATCGGGTATATACGAAGTGATCGTGGTAGTGCATTGAGTAGGCACTGCGCACCGGCAGTGGTTATAGTCACGAATTGTACACTGTGAATACCGTGAATAGCTAACGTGTACACCGGGAATGATTACACTCATCAAATCCACTTTAGACGTGAAAAGTTACCGTCGTTACACGTTGCACACGTTTAAATGCACTATCTGTCAAGCTTTTCATTGCGGGACCAATAATTACTGTTATTACTGAATATCCTCTGTCTACAAAGAACGACTATAATAGTTTACCATTGAGCACAATAATATCGGTCGAACGTGGGCTGCAGGTATTCTGGTGTCGAGTAATAGTCACTCATTATTGCGCGCACGTTTGTCATTTGAATGGGGCGAGTGTCGTTCCTCTGAACTGGCATGAAAGTTTCTCTAAATGCTTTCTTCGTCCGTCTCGTAATGTACGAGGATTTTTTAACAAATATAACAGCGCGCTTACGCATAAAAATCCAAATCCAAAAATCTCGTCTGAATCGAAAAATAATCGAATCGCGAAAGAGCCGTGATCGAAGAATGAAACATTCGTTTCTCATAGATGCGTGAGTCATAAATATCCAAATATATTCGCACAGACGATTCCACTAATCGTCTTAGATTACTAAGACGAGAATTCTTACTACAGTGAGAATTCGATATATTCATTTCCGCGAAGAAAAATATCCGTTCCCCGAAGTCACATCTCATAAGGATAAAACGCTCGCTCGCCGCTCACGACTTTATTAAGCGGCGTATTTTTTACAATAAATTACTCGAGGGACACCGTGGCTACCAACGAGACGAACGCTAGAGTATACCGAGGAACGAGGATTCTCAGACGAGACGACGACTCAAAGATCGAATAAGACGTCCGCTGGCCGGCGTCCAAGTTTTAAGATCTTCATTATTTCGCCATTAAGGTTCTTTCGCCGGTTGCTTTTTACCAGCCGCGACAAGACCGCCGATACTTTTAGTAAATTAATTTTCTACCGCCGTTTGTTCTCCATTTAATGATCCCCGGAAAGTAAAAAAAAAAAAAAAAACAGCGAGCACGGTATTTATTACGCGCGACCATTTTCTTTGCCTCTTTCTTTTATCGTTAGGTCTGCGATCTTTCCTTCTTTTCTTTTTTTTCTTCCCTCCGCTCCATTCTCCTACAACATCGTTGTTCGCGTTTCTCCAACCCCCGCCCCGCCCCGCCCCCGTACTTGTTTTCGCTCCTTGCATCGTGTCTGATTGCTTCCTGGCCGTAGGAAATATGAGAGGACGTTTATAGGATCGGGAAACGGCGGGAGCTGAGCCTGTGATTATTTATGGTATTTGTCGAGCGTTGGTAAATAACTTATACGCTGCCCGGGCAAGGTGAGACATCTTAATGATCCCGTGCGGGGCAAACACGGGGATCTTCCGGTCTCCGCTGGGACGATAGAAAAAAATTAATGATATATTGACCCGGCTGTTCTGCCCGTAGGTGATTCCTTTGAAATTTCATTTCATAAATAGCGACCGTTCTAGCGGCTCTGGCGACGGTCCTCTTAAGCCAGTGGGCGTTTCAGAAATCTGATGGAAATAATCTCTGGCTCGCGACGGCTATAAATGTGTAAGGTTTATTTTAATTAGTGGACAATTACATTCCGGTAATAATCTCGTATATATCCGGAGTAAAATTAGGAAACGATATATCGTTCTATTCTTATCTACTCAACAGAAGATTTACAAATGCAGTACAGCGAAATCCGCGTAGTTCTGGAAACCACACACACGCCCCTATAAAAACTGAAGCAGATACACAAATTTATATATTTAAATGCATGCGCGTGTACGCAATGCACAAACGGTACACAAATACGTAAAGATATCCTGAACAGAATAGTTCGAAGCAAATGTTGAAAAAGAAAGTCCGTATTGTTCGTGGGATTACTGCAAGTATTCCCTTCTTACGAAACCCCATGGTTCACCATATTTACCGTAATACCTGCGAACCACTTATTAACAGCAGCGGCTATTACATCGAACTTTGAGAAAGAATTGATTGAAATAGATTTCAGGCCGATTTCCACTTGCACCAATTAATATCAACCATCTGTTATACTCGGCAGCCCTATTAATTACGTACAAAACATCGTTCGAAAGGCCCGTATGCACTGTAATAACGATCGTTTTCTATTGTTCATGTTACAGGCTTCCACCGCCGCAGCAGCAGGTGACGGTTGGCTCTCTCGGTGGTGGTTTGGGGGCGGCCGCTGGAAATGGTGGTACAGGCACGGTGGGTGCACAAGGTCAAGCCATGGTAATGCCAGGATTTCCACTTCGGGCTGCAGCGGTGCCGCATTATTCCCCGTATTCGCCGTCACGTTTTCACATCGACAAACGGTGCCAGCACAGATGCTCCTGGAAGTGTTTCTCGATCGCGCTGATCCTCCTAGCTGTTGCGCTGACAGCGATGCTGGCTTACTTCGCCAGTAAGTAAATGCAATATGTATTAATGTGGGATATTCGGTCGTCGAAGTGTGCATTGGCTACTCTTGTGTCCCATACTTTGTTTACGATTGAAACGATTGAAACGAATCTTTGGTTCCACTGGTGACGAGAATCAATTCGTTAATACTTGATTCGAGAATGACCGTTCATTCGCGTAAAAATATTGTAGAGAGTCGAGAATTTTGTTCCGTACATAGGATATATTTTTAGCGATATTCAATTCTAGGGCGACAATGTTGCGTTGGATAAATGGAACAATTTCGAATAAACGACGGAGATACATCGTTTTCGGTTACATTTATTAAACAGTTTCAGGCCTTCGTATATAATATATCTGTATCAGAGGAAAATTATATACCAGCCGTATAATACATCGCGAATCGCGAATAACCAGGAACGTAACACTAAACCCGCGAACTAACCAAACCCCCCGACCTCAACATTAACAGGCTTAAAAATGCCAGGAGTATCGCGACTCCTCTGTAGTTGTTTCGAAACGCGTCATTCGATTCCACTCCGGCGGCATCAGTACCGCAGGTTTTCAGAAATTCAAAGCACCGTGGCGCGGGGGGTAGCTGGCTCAAATTCGGTTTGCGGTGAATCGATGCACGAGTGAGTTGAGAAATTTCGACGGGTCGGTTCGGCGGTCACGTGAAAACGGACGGCGATCAAAGGGCTGTCTGCACGGGAATCAAAATACAGTTAATTCATCTATTATGTATGAGTAGGTTTTGTCGATCGGCCGTCTCTTATTTACGGCGAGCGCCGTAAATTTATCGCCGCTCCGTCTGGAAAATCCCTCTGCCCGTTAATCACAACTCGCGCTACAATAACTCATTATCAAGTTGCAGATTCGGTTAGGGAGACGAGATGCTTCGTCGAAATTCACTGGAACTTCGATTTGCCTAACTCGCGATGTAATCTGTCTGCAAACGGAAGCGCCACGTTTGTCGCGTTCATTCGATTTCGATTTAATGAAATTTCCCTCGGCTCTTAGGATATTGTTCGAACGCCTTGTTAGCGCGACTGGGAGATTCGGTGGAAATGCGTGAATTTATGCGATTTTACGTCATTTTAAATGCTTCCCTCCGTTCTTTATTTCTTTATCAGATTTCATACTTTGTTGACTAACATGTGCCGAATTAATTTCCTTTCTTCAAGCAAAGGAATCGTGCGAGCAATGGTCATTTATTTTTACTCTCGAGTGATTTATAAATATTTTTGGGAACGTTTCATTATGCTATATGTTGTGTGCAATTTTTTCATCGTGGAGATTCGTTGAAACGTTGAAACAAGTAGAACGGTTTCAAGCGGCAGACATTATTGACCTACACTGTATAAATTATACGTTACGTTAGGCACAGAATCGTCTGTTTCATCTCGAAGCGCGAGTTACTTTTGATATCTCGCTACGTAAAATGTTGTGTAAAATTTCCATGACAGCAATACATTGTTTATAAGAAGTGTCAATTCAAAATTGTATAAAGAAATATTATCAATGATACTGAACAATGGGTCTTTTGAAATAAAACTCGAACAATTGGTTAAAAATACGACGTCAGTTGATGGATCAAATGAAAATTACTAACGAACAATGGACCGAACACAGAATTCGATACAATAAATGATTGGAATTCGATACGATGGCTAACTAACAAACTTGTGAAATTCTGATTCCGAATTTGATTCACGTCAACGTTTATTCCATCGTTGTAAACTAAACAATTTATTATTCCTTACGGAAATAATAACTTGTAATACATAGTAGGTAATAATTTACCGAGAACACCGCATAATCTAACCCATATTTATACCCATATTCTACAGTGTAGCAATTCATTTTACGTTCAATTAACAATATTTGAATATGAAATTAACAGTCCTTTAAATCGTCACGCAAATCTCGTTTCTTAATTCCCTTGTTACCATTATTACTAAAATAAGTTAACCGTAACTTCTATCATAATAACTGCCAGCGCTATCGAACTAAGTTGCTCTAGTCGAGCACACCATTATTGCGAGGCTGAAAAAAGTTTAATCTCAAAATCTTATTCCACGTTATTAGTTCCTTACCTGGGCTTTTTCGTACCGTCACCTGACTCACCGCGCCATGTAAGAGATTTGCCAGGCAGCTTTCGTTAACACGAATTTTTCACGGTTTATTATCCCAATGAAGATCAATCAGGATGAAAGCGTTCCCTCTTCTGATTTGCACGCGCTGTTGAACAACGACATGGGCGGCGTTTTATGAACGACCGGTAATGGAGCTGAAATTAAAATTCATCCAGTATTTCACCCGTTCCCCTATATCGGTCACATGGCAGCGTCAGCGCAACACGCATAGGGATCGAAATATTTCACCGCGCTTCCTGCTTTTTAACCGTGCCTTTCTGCTCCGTTCCTCCGGGCACCGCGAAATATGTTCGCTGAACTTCTGTCGCGTCCAGATTTCTCAATTAGCATAATATTTCAATAAAACACGGCCGTATTTAAGTAAATATATATGAATCATTCAATAACGCCGCTGGCAACCCGTCAATGAAATATTTCATCGAAGTCAGGTCGTTCAGTTGGTGGGAGGAAATGTTTCTTTCTATCGGACAGTAGACTGTTTCTTCTTTTCTTTCGTCGACGATATGGAATTTTTCGCGAGAAAATGTATAAAATGTGTTTCATTGAATTATGGGATATCGAAGATCTTGCTCTGTACATCTTCCTTTCTTTTTTTGCGGTACCAATTTGCAGTAATAATTCTGTTCTTTCCTTTTCCATCGATTAAAATGAATTACCAGTTCA
The DNA here is from genome assembly GCA_948146005.1 of Nomada fucata. NCBI lineage: Eukaryota > Metazoa > Arthropoda > Insecta > Hymenoptera > Apidae > Nomada > Nomada fucata. The sequence continues at coordinate 4,488,055 of OX411275.1, read as the reverse complement.
ACGCTATTGAACAAATTATTACGTTCGAGAAAATTTCAACAAATTCCTTATCTTGTAATTGCACCGCGTCAATACTTTTGACGACACGACCTGCACGATATTATCACTGTGGGCTACTGCGTACTTATTACATGCACCACAATTTGCACATTAAACCACGTGAACGAGTAAGCGTCACTTCTCAACAGCAAATCGTTAACCTATTAAGTTGTCTTGTTTAAAAATCGTCAAGTAGAAACAACCGCGGCGACCCTTCCCCCCTGAACCATTCCCTTCCAAACCCCCTTGACGATCGCGACCCACATCTTGTGAACGCTGGTCCCATAAACTCGAGATGGAAAGCAGCCATAATAATAGAAAACGACATCTAACAGCCAGGAAGGGAAGGGAAGATAAGTCTGTCGATGAACGTGGACATTCTACTGCGGCCTATGAACCAGTAAATTAAATACCGTTTAACGACGGAAGTCCGGATCTTCGATAGGAAGCGCACGGAGCCGCCTGGTAAACGTTACTAGCGCAATGGTTCATTTAGTAGAGAGCGGCGTTTACCTCCATCCGGTTGGGGGAGAGGTAAAAATATTACTGGCCGATGGCTGTGTACCGCTTCGACATCGTGGTCCGTCTTTCCGGCCAATAATGATCGGGCCTCGAGACACGCTATGCTTTGACTGGTCGCTCACTGAGGAGAGTGTATACATAAAGGGGCTGCTGGAAGGTTTAGGGGAAATCGATCGTCAGAGAAACGCAATAGATATTGCTTCGATTTTGACATACCGGGATATTGGGAAAGGAGCGTTTGTCTTTTGGTGTCTTATCCTGGTTATTGCTTGGAGTTTCGTTGGTTAAAATGATGTTGCGCTGTTTCCCTTCGATATTATTGAGCGAGGTTGGATTTTGATAGTTGTGTTCCAGTGAAATATTTTTTAAACGGGAAACATTTTGAAAATGAAAGAACCATACAGCGAGGAAGTGGTCGAAACGTTATCCAGAGTGTAGCATTGCGTTTTTGACATTTTCCATACACCATCTACTGTACACCGTTATTTTTAATTATTTGCAATTACTTGCAGTGGTTGTTGAAGTTAAAAAATTGAACGACAACGACGTGGACGTAAGAATATTTAAAATACGTAAGGTAACTAAACCCTTGTTTAATTAAGCAACAGAATTATTTGTTAATGTTTGTAGAAAATATTTAATGGACACCGATAAGGTAGTGCATTGCAGCGGCATCTCTCGATGGACTAATAAAGCTTCTGATAACATTGCCCCAAGTTTGAAACACATGGACTATTCGTACAAGGTTTTACTAACAATAAATTTAGGATCTTCGGGAGCTTATGAGATCGATTTAAGGAAAATCCCCCTATTCCACCATGGGTATTACTTCGAAAAGAAACGCCCCATGGGGTTCCTCTGTACACGTGAAATCTACAGCGTTCAGTGTATATAGTGTTTTGCTCCTTTCTCTTTCCAGACGATCTTGTTTATTGTAGATTTTGCAACTGCTGCGCTAGAACGATATAGAAATGGTTCTGAAATGGTACGTCGAACGTATTCAAATCCATCTACTAGCTTTAATTTACCTTAACCATTCGTATTTTGAAACCCACACACTTACTATATAAAGTTCAATGGAAATTTATTAATTTTCATAATAAAATGTTTAACGAGAATAATTCGAAAGAAAGTTCAATGTAATTCTGCTTCGTTGATACATATAACCAGTCCGATCATTGCTCCATATTTCTACCGAAGAAAGTGTCTGAACATTGCCAGCTCCTTCTACTTCCACACGCGCTGCAACGGTCTGACCATCGAGCGCCTTTTCTACTTACGTTCTACTGTAGAACTCTACTTCTCGTCTTGACGCCCTTATTTACTAAACGTTTTACAATTTAACAATTAACTACTATAATATAAAAGATATAACTGGGATTGAAATCACAATTTCCACAATAGAAAAAACTATTTATATAGTAATCTAATTATGATTAAAGTTTATGTTACACTGACGTATACTTCCACGGTTAATAAAGCATACATAAATAAATTCGACTTATCCGATTCTTCATTAATGACTGCACCAAACTATGTCGTGATAATAAGAAATTAATAAAATCTTGCCAACCATTAGTTTCTTAAATACAGGGCTTGCCTACCCAGACGGTTCAATGCACTCTTAATCTACGACACACAAAATTCATCACAGACTTTGTGCGACATATACATCCAGCAGCAGCAGCTACAAAAATACTAAATCCATTTTCATCCACGAATATCATCGTTCTCCAAACCTCGACGTCTCTTTGTACAAATTGTTTCGCGAACTCAAGCCGTTTCCTATGGATAACATATCGGATGGATGCACATAGACTTTCTCGAGCGATATATATATATATATAGATATATATATATATATATATAACATTCTAGAGTCACCCTTACTGAACTGTCCCTCGAATCCGCCGTCTGCATTCTTCTTCCTCCGCCGCCCCCGTGTCCCTTTCTCTCGTGTGTCTGAAAAGCGGAAGGAAGAAAAGAGGAGAAGATTGCAAAGCCGGATCGGGCCTCGAGGAGACCTCGCCAGCTGTTATTTCTGCATTCCGGTAAATCGAGTCGGGAATCCAATCTGCCTGTTTGCTACTGCATCCAAACTACCGTCCTCCACACCCACGCCTCCCTCACTCTCTTTCTTTCCCCGTGCTTTGTGTTTCTCTTCGTTTGTCTCGACAATTCAAGCTCGCGCATAATAGCCAGTGTCGCACTTTTGTTGAAAATTTTGTTGCGATTTTTAAGGAGATTCTCAGCTATATTTAAAGTCAGCGAATCATTAACTAACCCCGTGTAATTAATTCAAAGTTAATTATTTCGAAACGATATTCTTGGTAGTGAAACTTTATGTTTTGTTATTTGTTGTGTCGCGGAATAAATAATTGTCTGAATCTCTCTCGAACTCTTCAATATATTCTTTATCGTTGGAAACTGCGACTTGAATTCGTCTCGACGAATATTAAGAACCGTGTTTGATTCTAAGGCCATTACGACGATTATTATTGTTTAAATAAAGAATGATCGCAGAATTTCTTTACCCATAATTGTACTAGGAAATCCATTTACTCCAAATCGAATAATAAAAACAAATTTATATGTATACTTAGCTATCATACAATATTTCTCATTTGTCGAACAAAACGTTCTCCAAAACCTGTGACATCCCTCACGAAAAAAGGCCCATCTGCATCGATCGAGAAAGAAAGCACCCTTTTCAATCAGTAAAATTCCTCGATATCATATCAGCAGTATAACGAATCGCGTTTGCAACGTCTAAATTCTCAATTCCAGCAGCGAGGCAAAAATTCACCGCGTGCAGGAGCTTTTGCTTTTCGGTAATTCAATTTACGCGGCGGGCGTCCGTCAGGACGGCTGAAAATCTTTCCCGGATTCCAGTTTCGTCTTCAACCGTTCTCCTCCACTTCTCTTTCTCGGTGTAATTTCCGCGGACGAGTAACGACAGAGGGTTGGAAAGGGGTAAAGCGGAGGAGGAAGGTTATCGATCGGAACAAGCTCGGTTTTTCGCGACGCTTTAAATATCGCCCTCGTTACCTCGTCGTGCTCGGCGTATTTGTTGTTGATGCCATGGCCGCCGAAATTGCCGGCTATTAATAATAGAGAACGAATTTTTGTTCCCGTTTTCTTACTGCGGAACCGTTGGCAATGAATTGAGGCGTTCCGAGGAAGACACGGCGGTTGAGGAGGTAACGAATCACCCTCGTGGCCGCCGCCATTTTTCGAACGTCGAACGCGGATGTTTTGATTTCTGCACGACTAACTCGAGTTATCGCTGCGACGGTACGTGAAGTTTAAACGTAAAATGTTACGGAAGTTGGTCCCGAACGATGGTTTATCAGGCTGGAATTGCGGGGAGGGATTTACGAGATATAACGAGCGAAGATTTGAAAAGGAGAAAATGGGACGATGTAGAAGTAACCCAAGAAGTAATTTAATGTTATAGATAACACTTGCTACACGCTTTGTGGCGTTGGACTATTTATATTGGCTATAATAAATACGAATGTATCTTTGTGGGCTTTAATATTGGGAGTAACAAATATAAGGTCACAGTCGGTGTAAAGAATGTGCTTGTAACGCAATTCTTTGGGGTCTGTTTAATATTTGTTTTTTCGTATCATTCACTTTCGTCCTCTCACCTTTCGTTTCGCTTCGTTTCCCCTCCTAGTTGCACTGTTTGCTGATAATAATGTCGTATGCCCCATTCATGTTTCGATGTTTGTACATATATAAGCCTTGATATAAATCAATAAGTAAATAGCAAATTTTATCAATTCTAGCGAAATAGCTATGCATCGTTTGTTAGTTATATGGCTTATCAAATATTCTCGTCGAAAATATAAAACACCCTTGACAGTTTTATACATTTGTAAATATTCAAGAATAATTGTAAATACTCCCCGAAATTTTGCGTCAACAAACAACTTGTCAAATAATGTAACGATACGTGAATGTTCGCAATATTTGCGTTGCTTCATTAGATGTGAAAAAAAAATAATCTGGAAAGCAGTTAATATTTATATGCTATTTTTACCCGATTGCCCGTGCCAGGTTTATCCTCCTAAAGTATTAACGCGCAATTAAACGCCACTCCGTACAACTTTTAATTCAATAAATTAGAAATAACTCTCATATCGTTGTCCCAACAGAATGTCTGAAAATTAAATCGCAAACAGCAACTCGAAATGATCGCTCGCGGAGGAGAAAAGAATGGAAAGCCTTTTGACGACGAGCCCGAGAAAACTAATCTTGATTTATTTGAAGTATTGGCGAAAAAAAGGGTATTAAATTCCCCACCGGTATCAGTGGATTAGAAGGAACAATGGACGGATCGATGGTAAACATTTCATTATAACGGGCGGAAAGAAAGCGGAAGTATAAGGTCGGCGTGGGAGAGCGGATAATCCGTCGATTATCCGGGAATCATTCTCGGGAATGAATCGCTCTATCGATCCGCGGGAATATAATTGAAAAAGTTGTTCCCTTGCTCTCGTCGATCGAGTTGCCTGTCGTTCCCAGTCGACTTCACCTTTAACTTGTCTCGAATCAAAGGGTGAACCAAGATGCTAGAAAAGATTGGGATGGGGCATTTCATCTTTTAGCCGATTTCAAATTTCCGGCGATTTTGATGATGAAAGTTCGCCATCTCTGTTAACCGGTATAGCATTCTCTTCTGGGAGAATTGTAATACTATATTTGTCAGTTGATGCATTCGTGTAAGCATGTAAAATCAGAAAAAGCTTAGACTGTGAAATAGTTGGAGCAAAGTGTGTGCTACTGATGGTACAGCTGAACATTGATCGCTAATGTAGATATATTGAATTAAAATTTGCGATCCTTTCTTGTAACATTGGTATATCATTAGCTAAGTAGTAGATCAGCATTGGAATTTTCTTTTATTAACTTTTGGATAGATGGGTGATTGAAGAACAGCTTGATAAATCAAGTTAAATCAAAGGTTTACGTAGTAAACGCTGCTTTTAAATTGTTGATGCAGTTTTCCGTACCCCTCGATCGGTTGAAACTCGCACTGTTGAATATAATAAGTACTGTCCTTGCGGAATATAACATTTTATTACATCATAATCTATTCGAAATTGCTTCCTAGGGAGGACACTAAAGAGTTACGTAGCTTTCGAAATCCCACCAGCAAACGGTCCACAGTGAGATCCGGAACTAATTTTCCAAGTCGAAAAACTTGTTCGCTCGCCCCGGTACCACGAGCTTCAATTTACTTGTGGTGCGGTACAATAGAACCCTTCAAATGTTTCCCTGCATGCACCGGGTTTAACCTGAAAACACGTAGAACGAACGATTTTGAAATTCGGGAAGTGAGCTAGGCTTCCGTTTGCAACTGTGTACGCGGGAAATAGAACATTGTACGGCACACATTGCGCATACACACATACGCACACATACACTCTACGTGCACACACAGAGGAGCAAACGATTGGCGATCGCCGCGAAACGAGAACGAAAGCGAAGCCCACGGTCCTTTCTGATGCTCGCGAAATAAGGTCGTTCACAGTTCGCTGAAACTCAATTTCTAACGATAGTTTCACAGTGGGCAACGTTTGATTCTGCAGTGACATTTCTTCGTCGCTAATTATTCGTAACAAGTTATGTATCTGTGATCCGAGTCAGTCGATTTTAGTATAGCGTGCTGCAGAGATATTTGCGGACAATTTATCGCAAAGCAAAGACGATCGCACGCTTTGTCGTCTTCCAAATCGTACTTGGATGTATTTCCAAGTACGATACATTAACAATTCGGTGAGCAGAAGAATTATAATTATTGCTTACTATTATTGCGTAAAATATACGTTGAAAATAAATATTTAACACGACAATGATTTTTGAGTGATAGCAAAGTAATTTAAGACTATTTCACGCAAAAAGAATAATTGACGTAATAAAACATCTGATCTGCATTCTGCTAACTAAATCTACAATTGGCCGAGCATTTACATGGATGATTTTACTATGCAGTTCCAAATTATTGTATGAAATTAACTGAATTTGTGAATACATTGCTACAGAAAACCCATTGCCCATTGATATCGTACGGCACTGTCAAGTGACCGAGCTTTTTAATTTCGTTTCGGTGAACAAAATTGCTATTTCGTATCGAAACGTTATCTGTTTGTCTCTTGGTCGATTCTACGCCTACACACTGTACTTCTGCACACATCGTACAAGTGCTTGGGCTCGTCTATTATATAGAAGTAGCTCGCGTGAACTTTTCTACCTGCGCACGGTAATTTGCCAGTCATGGCTGACACGCGGAATCAAAGGGCCGACGACAGTAATTGGAGTTGCACGTTCGATCTGATTCGTTTCTTTTTCCTTTCATTATGCGTTGCGAGGAAAACTGCATTGCTGGCAGTGTTTGCAATGAGATTGATAGAAATAAGGGGGAGGTTAATGGAGATTGGTAGTTCTTTGTTTAACCGTCCTTTATGAAACTATCGTGACTGACAGATAGCATTTTTTGGTAAACAGAAACGAATAAATTAATTTTAGCCAAGAATTAACATCGAATGTCTGAGAAGTTTTTAAGGGGATCGTGTATTTATTAATTCATTGTCTACTAAGATTTAATCGTACGACGTAGTATAACATTCGCGTCTTATTTATTTTTCTTAGTCAATAAATATTGATAATGGGAGTATCGATTGTAATGGTCACTGGTGTCAAAAATATCAAACCTTCGGTAAATATTACACGAAACCCGCGAGTGCCCAGGTGTGATATATTTTAAATATAAAAATCCTGCGATGACGTAAAATTGGTATTGAAAAAACCGACCCCCTCCTGGAAAGCAAATATTTCGAGCGAAGGAAACAATTATTGCAGCCAACAAAAGCCTTCAATTTCTCCTCAATACAGACAGATTCGTTAACAGATTGCAATCAAAGGGCAGCCAGACAAATATACATATCAATCGTCGTTCCTCTAATGGAACAGGAGCGTTGGAATTCTATTTGCCAGCCTATGAATTCGGCTGGATGACACAGAAAAGAAAATATTACCCGACACACAAATTACCGTTTTTCTCGTTGGTGACGTCCGCTGGACGGTTCCTCGCTTCTGCAGACTATGTGACCCCATACGCGAACGTTATTGCGCGCGCAATAAAGGGCAGGTAATAAATCAGGGGGCTGCGCTGGAAAAAAGTTTAAAAAAAAAAGTCGGAAATAAAAGAAAGAGGAGAAAACATGGATGAACACTTAAAGTATTGATGGCCAATATGCGATTCTGTATTTGCGGAGTCGCTCGAGTGGCTGTAATGTGCGAATTCAATTAGCCGAGGGAGCAAAAGCAACGAGTCGCGTTAATAAGCCAAGAGATGGTTAGACATGTTGTATTGCTGGAGTAGAGAGGCGGGCGAGAGTTGTTCGCTTTTTAAAAATCTCGTTAACCCGTGTAATTAATTCCCCGCTGGCAGACGTGGCTACCGGGACAGATAATTAATTCACCAGCGATAATTCCCGGACGCAGATAAGGATTTTATCATGGGATTCATGGCGACCTTTTGAATTCGACCGATTTGCTCCCGTATTACCCGATTGATATTTATAAAGATGGACACTTGGAAATTTAAATTCGGTTGCGAGACTTTCGATGAAGGCCGTGAAAGCTTCGAAAAGCAGGAACATGATAACATCTGCATTACGGATCGGCTTAGCAATACTTTTTAAGGCATTGATCGTTCGCGAGACTCAGAAATAAACAGATCCTCCGATATACAACAAAGTGTAAGGTTAACTGGGTTTAATTTTTTATGATGCCGATTAAACAAAACTTAGAATTGAAAATTTTGCAGACAATTAATTACTCTGCGGTTCTAATATTGTAATAGAATTGAAAAAGAAAACGCGAGCGAGTAGTTGGTCTCCAACATGGCTGGCTGTAAGTAGTATAGGCGAACATTACGGCAGACTCTAAATAGTATTAATATAGAATATGAAAGCCTGTTAGTGGTATTATTATGTAACATCTATATACCGTATTATTCTATCTTAATAATATTAATATATAATAGCCAATATAAACCGCAGCAAACAATATAATTAAATAAATTTGCCCCAGCAAGTAGTATTACCAAATATTACGTCGACGGTAACCACCGCTGTTGTCATCCATGGCATTATCAAATTACGCATAATAAATGTGTAATACAAGTAATTCTACATATGAATGTACAATATAAGTTAGTTATTATTGCTATATCGATATGTAATGCAATACTGTTAACTTTTCACACTAAAATTTCTTGCTTTCATATTAAAGTTACTTCTTGCATGCGACGTCAAGATAGCATTTTGTTTATAAACATGTGGGTCACGTTTATCGTGAAAGACCCACCATGCAGTGGCCCACTTTTTTTTTTTACAACCCATTCATGTCGCCTTGTACATAGAATCATCCTCGGTTTTTTCGCCGTAGTATTTGTGAAACTTTGCTATAAAAAAAAAAGACGGTCGTATAATATGTATAGTGTATTAGGGCAATTGCAACACAGTGCCATTTTACTCATTAGCCGAGTATCCTTCTATTCAATTTCCTAATTGGTAAAACGGGCCACCTCCGTTTCTCAGATGATATAGCACTTATGCTCTAGAAATTGGAATTCTTAATTAAGAAAGTTGCGTTGCGTACGAACCACAATGATTTAGTGTATGACTTCGAATATAAAATTGTGTAGAAAATGTATCTGACAGAATATTTCAAACCGTACATTTATATGTAACAGGGTTTTATGGTTAGTTTGCAATCGGGCATATACAATCGTGTTTTATAGTGAAGCTTCTGCTATAAATATCTCCGCGTGTATATACGTACGTATATAACATCTGCTTTATAGCAAAAAATCCGATGATATAACTATATTCGTGAGTTTTATCGCTGTTGCCATCATTTCCGATTTTCGCCACTCGGTTTTAGGATTGTGAACGAGGACGATTCGTATAGATGTTCAGTTTTAAAACAAAGCCATAATCCAATCATGAATCCGAAGGAGAAACAAGGATGTAGCAAGCCGTGGAGCTATTTATAATATTTACCAAAGAAACGACTGCTATTGCATAACACAGATTGTAATGCCACTGAATGGAAAATTTCTGATACAATCATATATAATATTAAATATCAAGCATATATAATATTAAAAAAAGTTTATGTTTCCCGTCGAATTATGGTAACAATAAAAAATATAATTGAAAGGCAAAGATAAACTTAACGAGCAACTTAACGGAACAGAAATGATGGAACTTCGCGGCATGGCATGTCCAGACTTTCTAAACTGTTCTGAACTGTGCTCTCACAATAAGACAAAACCAAAAAAAGTATATTCCCTCGTTCGCTAATAACCATCTTCCTCGTATGAAGCGAGCATTAAGCGTAGAAATAGAGGTGCATGCGGCCTTTGTCATTCATACTGCTGTCTTGAAAATTTCCCGGGAAAGGTCGCGACGGGAATATCTAGTATTCCGTCGTAATTCGAACGCGATTGTTCGAATTTATGAAGCCATTCGGCCGCTGCGGGACGTTCGACCAAAGCCCCCCTTCTTGATTCCTAGCGCAATAAAGGAGTCGCGTTACGGTCCTATTTTGTCTGAAGTGGCGGCCACCCACATTAAGAATATAACAGGCTGATTGCGTGCGTCTTTTGTGCACGGACATACAGTACTGCTTAATACGTGTATGGGTCCGTGTATAAAGAAGGCTGCCCAACGATGGCACCGTTAAAATATCTTACGATATACACTAATATCGCTGAGGCAGATATTCGCACGTGCGCCCGATTTTCTTGCAAGCACAGACTATGTTCGAGATGACAGGGAATATAAAGTTGGTGTTTCGTGATTGACTGGAAAATATGTTCCATTTATGTAAGCCATACGTGACGCGTAAAATGTGTAGCTGTATGTACATATGTGTATTCGAAGAACAGTGATTCGGACTGGTAGAGAACAAATATATTATACAATTATATATTTGGGATCGACATTATTATTATTATTGGGACGAGTAATATTTTCGTTTTAGGATAATGATAAGTTTGAACGAACAATGTTTGGATCGTTTTGGTATCGTACGCGTGAATAAATTATATCGTCGGCTCTGATGTTACATCAGAATATATGGAATCTGCGAATACAGATAGGTTGACAAAATTTCTTCGCATAGCTACACAATCCACGTAAATTATTTCTTTCCACGAAACTGTAATTTTTCGTCGTACAACACCTTATACGACCCTGCAGTATACACTTAGCAACCAAAATTACGATTTTCAGATTCCCCGCTTCAAAATGATTAAACATCGTGCGGGCATTGCTGCGGGATTTATGACTTTCAATAAGACAGAACAATAGCGCCATATTCCTATTTAATTTCCATTCCGCCACTGTCATCTGCATAATGCGCATACTAGATCCAGTGTTGTTGCGCAGAAATCGTATCGCTTAAAACGATATACGCGTCCGATATACCCCGCGTTCGACCCGTTAAGAACAATATATACGAAATTGATTGAACTCGTAGCGGGTAATGACCACCGGCTTACTATCGACTACTGTTGTATTCGTATCTGACGCAGTGAACTGTTTCGTTCGTTAAAGAGAAAACTCTGTTTTCTTTTCAGCAGTGAGCTCCATGCGGCCGATAGACAGCACGAAATGCGTTGTGGTCCAAGACGTGAAGGCTGTCACTCATGAGAACGCGCATGTTCACGACCCGATATCAACGCAAATACCTACCGAAGGTAAATATCGAGCGGTATCAATTTGCATCCACTATGCATGATGTAAATACTCCGGCACACGACGTCTCACGGTAATTGCTTTTGGGGGGCGTCTGCCACGTTCGAATGGCTTCCTCCGGCCTGATATCGGTCGTCCTGAATATAACCATATACAAAGCCCGTGCCGAGAATAATGTCGGTTTCGATGTGCAGCTATGTAGTATGTGCCGTTCGCCGAGTCGCATCGTTGAAACATTTGCCGTAAGACCGTGAAACTAAATAGTCTAATAATCGTTTTCCATTAAACGATTGAAATCGATCGGAAATTCGAAGTTCCACGAACGGCGCCGCGTTAGCGACGATCGGAACCGGAGTAAGAAATTGTTATATCTCTGATGAACCGTGTTAATTGTTTGGAGAGGCGTTGTTTGCCTTTTAGACAGGGAACAATTAGGTTTGCGACGATTTCAGAACATGAAACGGAACAGTGATATTCGATTGAGTAAACCTCGTACGTATGAATATGTGTAACTCTTTCTCGACATCTTTAAACGACATTTCACTAACCTGGACGTGATCTGCAACAATGTACTGTACGTATAAAACAGAAAGGCCTGCAAAGGAACAACGTCTCACGTATTTCACCATCGATTTGACGGAGAAATTAAAATATACTCGAGAAAGTGATTTGGCAGTGTTGAAAAACAATTGAATTGCAGTGTCGATTCAAGGAGTTTATTATAAAAATTTGCGTTGTGACGTTGTGACTTTGAAAAATGTCACAGGTCATCGGTAGGCACGGGCTATATCAGAACGCATTTAATCGAGAACGACACGGTCAGAGAATTTTAGATTTCCCTGCTGTCCACGTCGATGCTCGAGTTGACAGGAAATACGACGGCGTTAAAAACATCTACGCGAGTCGATAAAATTTCGGGCCGCTTTTTGGAATTATCTCGTAGAACGAGATTAATTCGCGCATCGTTTAACATCCGATTTGTCCTCGAAAAATATACAAATTGAAAAATGCACAGCTTTCGCTGGACTTAATTTTGCTTTCAATAACGTGCCTCGGATCGCGTTAAAAAGGAAACCTAATTACATTGATTCGAATACGCGCACTGTTTGCATTGAATTTCCGCGTTGTAAATAATCTGAAATTCCAGATCGGAAGCGAAGTCAAATTTCTAAAAACCTGACAATTTTTGAAACAAGAAACAAGAATTTCCAAACATACATTGACAAACAACTATACCCCCAAATTAATATCCGTAGAGAATGATCTCAATTATAAATATACGAAGTCGGAGCATCGAAACCATCGCCACTTCGCGTTTCCATTGTCGCAAACAAGAAGTCTATTAATATCGCATGGCGAACGCATCAAGCATAATCAAATCTATTCCGTTCCAGAATCGTTACCAACAAGCACGGCGGAACACTCGAGCGCAGCGGACAGCGCCGGGGACCAGCAAAGCGATCCCCAGATCCAGCAATCCGCCCAGCAATGGCCGGCGGTCCTCGAATTGCAGGCGTACAACGTCGCGCATTCCGCCGTGATAACCCCTTATCATTTCTGGAACACCGAATTTCGCAACAAGCAGCCTGCCTTCATACGTCTGAACCTCACTCTGCCCTGGGGCGCGAACTTCGCCGTCTACGGGAGGCGAAACGTCGCGCCAAGTGTCACGCAGTACGATTTCGTTGAATTTGTGAAGGGGGGCAGGGTGGACCATAGATTGAAACGCGACACGAGCTCCGAGGCGGTCAGTTTTATGAAAACGGCGACACAGGAGGCCGGATCTGTCGACAATCGGACGCACCATCATGTGCTAATCAAACGGTCGATCATTGAGCAGATGGTGAACGTAAGCTTGTTGCAATATTTGGACACCGGACGTTGGTTCATTTCGGTGTACAACGACGAGCTGCAGCCGTACAAGGTCACTCTTGTCGTCACCGAAGCCGAGGGCGTATCGACGACTTGCCCTAACGACTGTTCCGGCAGGGGATCGTGTTATCTCGGGAAGTGCGACTGCATCGATGGGTATCAGGTGCGTATCCTTGGATTTTCTTGTAGGGGCGGCCGGATAAGGCGTTGGGATAGATGTTAAGGGCGTATCCGCTGAAGGTATCGTCGAGGCGACGACGTTGTTGAGGTTACGAGAAGTTTTCAGCGAAAATGGGATTTCATTGAGATATAAAGTTGTGGGGTGGTATAATGGAGTGGAGAAGGCTTTTGGTGTTGTGCCGAATACATTTTGGAAGCAGACTTGCTTAAGCTAATGTTATTGGGGGGTATTTGCAGTTCCTTTGAACTTTTCGAAAGCTTTGTATCGTCACGTGGGAAACTTCGTCACAGGGTTTCGTGGATCTGGTGGCCAATTGCTTTCCGGTGTTCTATTGGCTAAGGGAATTAGTTGTTAAAATTTGCTGAACGAATGTGCATAATTATTATGTATAGAATTAATGCACAATTACTAAGAGCATTCCATAGGAGAAGTTACTTCGATGAGAAAGGAGTTCAATTTTGTATCATTAATGAATCGAAATTGTAAGGAAGGAAACGGTGCAACAGTACCAATATTTGTATTAAGTTTTCAGTGGCACGGAACGCTGTAATATCGATATTTGTAACTTCTCGAAGCAATTAAATTAGAGATACATTTCTTGCTCAAACTTTGATATTTCGCTGAATATCAATTGTATGACAAAAATTGCTTATCGACTAAAGCAACCTTAGATTGAATTTTCTCGAGGAACTTTTTGCGATATTATTCCATAATCATATACATTGTTATACAATATTGTAGTGTGTACTCGCAATGTGCTGAATTTGATTCGAATCGTTGACCTAAGCGTGACGGCCACTCCCCTCGTTAGTTCTCCACTGATGAGGTGAAATACCTGTTATATAACAAGCAAGGCGGGGTCACTTTAATCGGGATCAAGTGGACAGGTAGAATATACGGTTTAGGCAGACTAATATACGGCCACACTTACGCTGATGTTACGTTAATTGATTGTTAAACCGTAAACAGTAGAATTAATACAATAAATTACTAGCACAATTCCTCCGTCCATCCATGCAGCTAAGGATTAATACTTTGCGAACGACGATCGAAACGTTTTCATTCAATGTATACTTGTTACACTAAATCGTAGTTACACTAATCGTATCTTCAATCATACACGTTAATAATTTAAACATCGGAATCAAATCGTAAATATTTGCCCTGGTCCCAAAAAATGGGATGCAAAAAATTCAAAATAACTAAAACGTGAAGCTACAAAGAAAGAAATTGATGGTCAACCATAACTTTTCGTAAACATTTTATATACCATTGACATCATAATTCGGACGCATAACAAATCCTGCCCAGAGTTGCATCAGATCACCGCAATTCCTCTATGAACCTGTTTCACATAACGATCCAGAAAACATTACCGTCGTGATTAGATCGCGAAATCGTATCGCTAACGACGCTCGTCGATCATCTTTATGACGGGACGGTGGAACGGGAGATAATAGAAGTACCAATGAAAATTTCAGGGAGCCGATTGCAGTAAGAGCGTGTGCCCGGTGCTGTGCTCGTCTCACGGACAATATGGTGGCGGTATGTGCCACTGCGAAGACGGCTGGAAAGGTGCCGAATGCGATATACCATTAGGAGACTGCCAAGTTCCTGATTGCAATCAACACGGACAGTGCGTTAGGGGATCCTGTGTTTGTAATCCTGGCTGGAAGGGTGCCTTCTGCGATGAGCGTAAGTTAAAAACGTGCCTGGCCAAACGGTTAACGGCGATCTACGTTAATGGCGGATACGCTTCAGTTCTATCTAAAATAATACGCGTCGGCGAAGCAATCAAAATACCCGGACCCATTTGCTCGCGCGGCAATTTAAATTTAGCAAAACGAGCGCTGCAGAAGGGAAGATAGTGACAAACGTAGCCGTCGAAACCCTTAAATTTCCTGATTAAATTGCTCGTTGGAAATACCAATGACCTTGTCTGCTTAAAGAAGAAAAAAAAAGGCGCACGTAGGGGTAGGGATAAACGAACTGGGGTGAACAGCAGAGTTCAGCTAGGCGAGCGATCCGAGTCTGCTTTCGACGTCTAGTAAACGACCCCTTAAGACCGATTGTTTAACCGGCTTCTCGCTCACCCTCGAGTTAAGAAGGTTCTCGGTGATAAAAACCGTGTAAAGCGAAAGTAACTTTCGCCCCTACGAACGCCTCGGAACAGGTTGTACAAGGGTGCACGCGTTGCTAATCCGGATTAACAAGATTGACGTCGTAAAACAAAGAATTCGTTAATGACAATCGTTCCACAGCGCCGTATGTCTTTAACTAGACGACCCGGTTCTCGTCAGCTAAAAATGATTAAACGTTGATAGAATTGATCCTAGATTTTCTTTCCGTTCAGTATTTATTACGAAATTAAAAATAACGTGCTGGCTCAATTTTTGCTTTCAAATTTATTACGCACGAATATGGATCCTCCTTTAACGAATGCTTTTCTCAAATTATTCAATATTATTGAAAAAGTGTTAATTAACTTTACATTTGTGCGACGAACGGTTCAATCGAGCATCGCTATTCTTAATTTGTCTGATTCCAAAAAGCTTCCAGTAGTAGTTCTTTTTTTAATGTCCGTTTAAAACGCGAGAAATGCTCCAACCGACGAGTTCGTTAACAGAGACGTTGTGTTTAAAACTCAAGCGCGAATGGCGCCGTATTTTAGCGTTAAAAATGAGCGTCGGAAACGCGAGCATTTCGCGGAGGAACGTTTACCTCTCGACGTCTATTTCTGCGTCGGATGTTATTTCTTCATATTTGTCACGCCGCCATTAATTTCTCCATAATTCAACCGTACGTCCTGCCCCCCCGCGCTCCCATCTCACCAAGCGGATTCACGATATTAGTAATGCACGTTTCCACGTCCAACATCCGAGACATACACCGTATCCCCCTGTGCGACTTATAATTAATGCACGGACCCACGTTGAAATTACATATGGGTCAGCCATCGTGGCAATTCAGTCGGACGATTACTTACCCGATACTTGTTGATCTTTTTCTTTCTTCCGGCGTGGACGTTGAAGTCGTTTCTTGTTCGCTATATTTAGGGCTTTCATTCTATTTCGCGTTGTGTTTGAAATCCGGCTTTCCAACATTTGGAAACGAATGGTTAATGGAGGGAAATGAATGGTTACATTCGCGTAATTTCTTTCTTTCGTTTTCCTATGCCTAACGACAAACGGATTATTGCTTCGCTACTGTTCAATCAATACTTCAATGATTTAAGTATACGCGTTATACCTCAAGTAGTTAAACAGAACATCTGCATGTTTCTTTCGGGCATCGTGTAACAATTTTCATCTTTAATGGCAAATGGTCAATTCAAATTCACGCTCCACTTTTAATTAAAACGCAATTACCTTAACCACACATAATTTTCAACGAATTTTACGTGACCCAATATTTCAGGAACTTCGAAACAGGTAAAAATATTAAATACGCCGACGCGTATTTTCTTGCCTCTATGGGAGCACATTGATAAATTATTACGGTGAACCCTACTTTCGCGTGGGTAGGCAAATACTTACGAGATTACGGCGGCGACGTATAACCGGTCTCGCGATACACGAAGTCGATGGTGGCACGCAACGCGACACCGGGACGCTTTGGAATTAAGTTTCATAATTTCCCCGGGGCAACTGGGATAAGCGGGAATAATGCAATTGTTCCGATGCTATAATTTAAAAACTTGGCCCATTCGTTGGCGCCCAGGGCACAATCGCCGGTAACCACCCCCCTCCGCGGTCGTCTTTCGAAAAATCACTCGCGCTCTTGGAAACAACGCTAAGAAAACTGCTGCCCATGTGAATAAAAGCTTATTGGCGGCGATAGAGCATGCTCCAGTGAATGGAGATTTTGTTCTATCAGGAGATACATCAGAGTTGTCTCGGGTTCAATATGACAGTGTTTCCAATTAAGCGAAACAGATAATCAGTATAACGGTTGTAATATTTCGCCAATATTTCTCAACAAAACTCTGTTTTCGATAGTTCCAGATGTTTTCCAGAATATCGCGAGCAATGAATCACTCGGGGAAATAAATAGTTCAAGGTGGAGCTTTCGTATCCTGGGCACTTGGCTCCTTCGTAAAACCTAATTAAATAATTTTGCGTTTGTTTAAAAAGTCTTTTCCTCTTTCAAGATATATAAATATCCAACTGTCGCCGAATATAAAAGTACTTCTTACTATTCATCCTCCGTCTTTCCAAAATTTCCATGAAAAAAGTCTACCCGTGTTGCTATTACTCGGACGACAAACGAAATATAATCTCTCTCTTCCAGCCGACTGTTCCGATCCGAACTGCAGTGGGCACGGTGCATGCGTTGCTGGCAAATGCTACTGCAAGGCAGGCTGGCAGGGCGACAGGTGCAACCAGGTTGACCAGCAGGTGTACCAATGTCTGCCCCGTTGCTCGGACCACGGGACCTACGGCCTCGAATCCGGAAGTTGCGTCTGCGAAGGCCACTGGACCGGGGTGGATTGCTCGCAGCCAAGCTGCGCCCTCGATTGTGGACCACACGGAACCTGCGAGCAGGGTGTCTGCAAGTCAGTACACGTTGAACATCTTTCTACCATCTCGGTTTCACGTTCTAAGTCCTTTATGGGATCCTTGGCGATCGGAAATTCGACAGCACGTATGCTGTTCCCGTATTCAGTGGGAAAAGTGATACATGTCCCCCTAGATCTTCGCTGTTCGACCTCGTTTCTCGCGTTGGTAAGGGTATGGTGAGGATTTTTTCGGGCCATTTATTGCTCGGACCAGGATTTCAAAGGGGAATCGTGAGATGGCGGTGCTGGATATTGAGATAAATGGGGGTCGTTTACAGAATTTGGTGGTTGGGTGATGGTTCGGGGATTTGTCCGAGATTTTTTACGGCGTTGAACTTCTGGAGGAATCGTGGGAAGCCAGTGTTCAGCGAAAGGATCTGTTTTTTTTATTGTCCGCGACAAAAATTCTAGTCACTGTACGTTATTCTATGTGGAGGGCTCAAAGTGGTTCACGGATAATCGATACGTTTGGGAAAATCGAATAGCAGATGAGAAAAAACGTAGTGCTTCATAAAAGAAAGATAAGAAACGATTATACTCGACAGAAGATTGTCTCATAGCACCAACAAGGACGTATTCCGATTCTTTTTGAAAATTGCTACGATCAATTCGAGCCCACCGACTTTTCACGCAGAATACACTTCAGTCACGTACCGAAGGATCCTCGATCGAATTTATCGCGACAAGTTAGCAGCAGTTTGGAGAGGAGAGAAAAAAAAATCCAACGCGCTGGAATTCTAAGCTAGTGACAAGGGTGGTGATAAAGGGTGGGGGTTAAAAATGAGTAAATTGCTGGCGAGATCGGAGGCACGAAAGTCGAGACTAAGGAGGTGAAAAATTGCGAGAAAAAGGCTCTGTCTTAGGGTGGTTGCCAACTTATCACGACTCGAAGGACCGTCCACCCCTCCTGAAGTCCCTTTGTCAGAATCAAGGATGCGAAAGAGGAGCTCCTTTCTCATATTCTAAAGCTGACGCTTCCCTCGTCCCTCCCTCTTGTTCCCGTGAAAGAGTCTGTAAGTGCAAAAAGTTCTCCCCTCGCGGTAGGAAGAGTTCGAAACTCAACGGAATCCGTGTCCTTTTTCTACCTTCCTGAATGAGGCCACGCGGAAGGAATCAGTTTTGCATTGAATGATAAAATTCAGATTATGCGAGGGATACCCCTTGAATGTATCGAATTGCATTTCAGTAATATCTTGGATATTTTACCTTAGCCTAGTTTCCATATTCTCCATTGTTTTCTTATTTTTCCCCGACAATTCTCTTAGAAGGGAAAGAATATAATAAGCATTTCTACATCACCTAGTTATCGGTCGTTTTTTCCTGTTTTTTGTACGGGTGAAAAGAGAAAACGAGAGGGTGGGTAATGGTAATTGGAGTGAGTAAAGGAAGATCGATTTGTAGATGCAACGACGACTGGACTGGAACGAAGTGCGACCAAAAACCGTGCGATCCACGCTGCGCGGAACACGGCCAGTGCAAGAATGGTACCTGCGTTTGCAGTCAGGGATGGAACGGACGACACTGCACGCTACGTAAGTGAATACTTATTTTATATTGATTACGATAATACTTCGATAATTGTCGAAATTTTATTGCACTCGCTCGAGACCGTAACAAGTCGATTAATATGTTCATTACGAAAATAAGATATTAATAGTTCAACTTATTTTAATTGATGTGTATTTATTTCCGATGCATGAAGATAAATTGAGAAGCGTATAAGTAATTTTATTAGTAGTTCTGAAACGCGAATTCGTTTTAAGACGGGCAAGTAGATACGGCCAGTATTTGGTCAGACAGTAGAACAGGTAACTATAGCCTCTTGAAAGACAGCCACATAATCAAAGCCTACCCTCCACCAATAACTAGCGATACTACCCCCGTCAGTTTCTCTTTGTTCCACATTTGCTTTGCGTTCTTCTATGTTTAAAAATAACAAATAAAGAACAAATATTCCTTACATTCAATATACTACTCCACAGTCACAGATGTGTTTTATGAATAAAATAAAATACTGTGCAATCGAACCAATTACTCGTGAAACTGTCTTCGCTTCTTGCCATTTCACAATGAACTAATTGAGAAAAACAAAAAAAAAGGAAGGAGGAATCATCAAACCATTTATTACTTCATTACTTCATTTATTACCTTCGTCTGGTATACTTTTCAACGAAATTACGCGTATCGTTCATTTTGCCAAGCACAAGAGGAGTATCGGTTTTCAATTAGGTTCGATCGTTGCCCCGACATCTTAAATTAAAACATTCAACCCGTTCCCTCGACAGCTGGATGCGAGAACGCGTGCAGTCGACACGGACTGTGCACTCTGCAGGACGGCGAATACAGTTGCGGGTGTTCGACTGGATGGGCGGGCAGAGATTGCAGTATACGCTTGGAAATGGAATGTAATGACTTTATTGACAACGATCAGGGTAAGCATCGAAAGCATTTTTCAAAAGAAAGAGAACTGTTCACTGAAGTAACAGAAATATCAATTGTCTATTAATGATTGTGGCAGTCTGATGGTAATTTTCTAATTCCATAAATATTACCTAGCGGACCTTAACTATTATAGTTACCTGACACCTCCGCATTTAGTTTATTACCGTAGCACAGAACTAACACAATAGACGTCTCGATAAATATAAATGAAGAAGTGTTATAAAATATAAAGATCCTTGCAAACATAAAGAACACTCTCTAACACATTTACAACCCCGAAATATAAAGAAAGTCTACACGTGACAAACGTTAGATCTACGAACTAATTTCTCTGGAAATAAACACTTTCCAAACACAATTACCGAAATGACAAATACACAGTTACTAGAAAACACGATTTATCCATGAGTAAACGATTTTTCTAATTAATTTTTAACGAAGCTCCCTAAGAGATGAATGGTGGATCTAAGAAATAATGTTTCCCAGATGGCATGATGGACTGTTCTGACAGCGAGTGTTGCTCGCACGAAACTTGCACAGAGCATATCATGTGCCTTACTAGTAATAATCCGGTGGACGTCCTTCTTCGCAAACAGCCGCCCAGTGTGACTGCCTCCTTTTACCAGCGCGTGAAATTCCTCGTTGAAGAGAACAGCGTACAAAGCTACGCTCATATGAACGAGTACACCGAAAGGTAAGATCGATCACTTCTTTCCACACGGTTCTATATTCAGCCATCAGACTAATATTATAGAGGAACGCTTAGTTGTATATATATATAAAAACTTTATTTTTACAAAGTTTAACAGGATAATTGCGTTTAGGTGAACGAGCTGGTCGTTGCATTGAATACTTTGCAGTTTCATCTTATCTTCTTTAAGGATTTTTGTTATTAAAAAGGGGGACGCGAGGGGGAATACTTGGATATTTGATAAACTTTTGAAGTTATGAAATTTTTGTGGAGAAGGAAACTTTCGAGGCTTCTTGCTGATTCTTGGGAGTTTTGTAATCGCTTTTAATTAATTAACGTCGGCTCCAATCGTCCAAGGATGTTGTCGCGAAGGAAGTTCGTTTTTAATTATGTGAGGGCTAACTACGATTTGTGGAATCCCTTGGGGCTTCACGGAAATAAATGCTCACCTTAATAAACTAATCTATGATTTTGAGAATTTAAAGAAGATACAATGTTAGAATACATATTAGCATATGTGCTACTATTACTATATTCATGCAGAAAGCAAAATATCCATATTTTTAGGAACCACAGAAAACACGTCCTTGAAAATACAATTCTCCATTATTTTTGCATTACGACATTCTTCGTAAATGTATCAGTCATTTATTCCCCTTGCAAAGTCCTTTTGAAACGCAACCTTAATTAGAAAAATAAATCTCACTGAAGTGAATGCAACGGCCAGCACGTTCGATACTCGTCGATACACGTAACGTTTAGATAACGAAAGCAAAGAACAACTGAGAAAAGATACGTGTAGTGTAGCTGCGTGTCATAGTTTCTGGCCTTTTACAAATTTCGACTGCGTTAACATATTACGCGGCTGCTACTTTCCTCGTTTTTCTCACCCACAAAAAAAAAAATGCGCAAATCATTGATTTCATTCAGAAAGGTGTTTTTCTGTTTACCGCTGCGAGACGTAGTCATATTTTTCACGTAGAAAGAGCCCGGGCGAAATCTATATATATATTTATATAAACATATTATGCAGTATGTATTACCATACGTCCAAAACGAAAAAGAGAAATCGTATCATTCCAAAAAGCGCAAAGAGTTTGATCACACACAGACGATGATTCCGTCCAAGACTTTTGTTTTACGTGTTTCATTATTTGCATCAAAGCTTCACGATGGGGCAAAACTAGGATAGAAGGGGGAACTTTCGTTACACACTTCTGCTTAATTTCTGACCGACCGATTACCTTCGAATACTCTAAATTCTCGTATTAAATCTCATATTGCCGGAAAAATTATCCGCCGAATACATTAACCGCATTAGAAAATTGTTAACTACAATTGAATATTTATTTTTCGTTGCTTGTTCGAGATATAATCATTCTCGTTAATTACATCGAGAACTTGTAATCGAAGGGGTACAACTTCGAAGGAGCTTCTGGGTTAACGCGTTTCTCATGGAATTAGAGATTTCCCCATCGTGAGTGTCTTTTCATTAACAACGAAGAAAAAGAAACGAAAAATTCAATCAAATTTACTTGTAGCGCCATGCCAAACAATTCGTTATATCCGTAACAGCTGAATTATCAAGAGAGCCCCCGGTGGGTGACAACCCTGCCAACCCTCTAACCATCCTATTCCTCGTGTTTCACCCCCTCCCTCCCCCGAATGCCGAACGCGTCAATGATCATCTCGGAAGCATTGTCGATCAAAGGAGCTTCCTCGCGCGCAGCATTTGCCATTAATTACCTGTAATTTAGTCGTGTTTAATGTCTGAGGACGAGTCTTGTCATGCTATGTAGATTCCTTAAGGCTCCCCCAACGGAACCCCATTTTCATACGCGTCTGCCTCGGGAAGTTCGATTTAATGAATATTTGTTTGATTTATAGAACATTCGAAGTGCAGAGATCAAATGTAACGTATTCATATCTATACAGGCATGAAAAGATTTCGATAATTACGAGTTCCTACGATTATTGACAATAGCGGTAAATTTTATCTGCGTTATAGAAAGATTAATCGAATACAGCCCCTTTATTAATTTCGAAGAAAAATTCATTCTGACAATATCTTTGGATATTCGCAGTTCAAATACGAGATACATTGCGAGATCTGAAAAATTCAATAATTCTGAAATTCGTTTCATCAGATTCCTCCGTGATACAAATTTATAGCCCGCCCTATCTATCAATCTAGAATTCTCAATAACTCGTGCCTCGCGCAATCTTTCGTGCATTAAGCAAATTCACCAGCGAGATAGTGCGCTGTGTATGACATAGCTTCCAAACTATGTAGACCAAGTTTATTATAATCAAGCTATCCTCCGTGCCGCATAGAGGCATAAAGAACCAACCGGCTCGCCCAAAGTATTTCGTGGCTGCGAGTTATTACCGGTTAAAAGCGGACGGAAAACGTAGCCCCGCGTTCTTCGGGGCCGGCTTCCTTTGTTCGACACTGATGAAGATTTGCTCGGGACGCGTGCAGGCCATCGCATCGGATCGGCCGCGAGCGCATTTCGGGGGATTCGTGTATTTTGTCTAGTGTTTATCCTCTGTGTGTACCCTTGCCACCACCAGATCACCATTCACCCCACAGCCGAAGACCGAAAGAGGCTCCGTTCTACGTACAGACTTGTCAACCAGTAAAACGAAATAGCATTCGAGAGAAAAAGAAAAGCAACGTCTGTACGCGCAGAATATGTTCGGGAGACTCGATTTTCGGTTTGTTTGTTTTTTTTTCTTTTTTTTTTTTTTTACGATCGACAACAGTGCATTAAGTTTCACGTGTGAAGTTTCATTAATGTACAGCTTCTAGGCGCAGTGTGTTATTTCGTAAACGAACGCGCAATTATCAACAGGGTACACTTATTTACGAACGGTAACGCGCCAAGCAGACCGCGTCGTTTTCCAAATTTCTCTTGTGACTTACCAGCTATTTCGGCCATTTGTTTAAGCAGTTCACCGGCAATGGGAAAATCATAGATAAAACGGGGAGGGGCGGTCGAGTTTCGGTCCTCGTCCGGAAGTTAACATTGGGACGAATACCTTCGGCGTACGTCCGATAGAAATTCGCTCGAAGAGACATTGTAGCACGACGAATCCAGAAAGCCGACCGCCTCTGAGTAAAATTATTTCTAGAAATGGTAGACACAAGTTTGAAATGTGTCGCGGTTCGATCGTCTTTCACGCGCGTCCACCTGCAGGAGTTCCCGTCCTCGAATGGAACGGTCTGCATAAGATGCACGAGAGTTTCGTCTATGCCCGAGAAAGAGACGTCCGGAGAGCGGAACGGAAGTTTGAGAGTGGTCTTGTCGCGTCCATTATTTTACGGCAGTATTGATCACGGAACTTCCCCGAGCATCCTCGCCGCAGCCTTTAAAATGTATCTTCCACTTTAATCGTATAGATTAACGCGTTCGTTCTCTTCTTTTCCTTTTGTTTTTTTTTTTTTTTCAAGAACTGTATAATGCGAGGTTGCAGAGTTTACTTTGAAGGAGAATATATTGGGGTGGATGTTTCTCTATATGGCAACATTTTGGTTCCTTGCAAATACAGAATATAATATGCATATGAGACTTTGGTCTGTAGTACTGTTGCTTCGTAAGAGTTCTGTGAATAATAAGGCAACTTTCTTTTCTGTACCATTCTTATAGGACAAAAATATTAGTTAATCGGGGGAAATATTCAAATAAACAATCATATTAACATCCCCAGTATTAGAACAATCCATTTTTAAAAGTTTCAAATTCCTTACATGCCCAGTTAAAGGTACGCTATTAACAGATCATTAAAAATCATTGTTAAACAATGTCTTACATTTGCAAATGACCGTCTGCTTTTAAATCACGCCAACGTCTCTATATATCTGCCGATAAATAAAATTTCACTCGACTCGTGAGTGGGGCAAAAGGGGTCGGCAATTGTCACCCCTGACACCAATTCGATCGTCCACATTACGAATCCTTGAGTCCGGTGAAGGATAAGGCGCGTTCACCACGCTGTCCGCCGCGTCTTCGAATCGAATCCCGAGCGAACAGACGGCATACAAGTATCCCGGTGAATCAGAAATTCAGGCTATGGCGTCGGGATTGCTCGGACAGAACGTAATCAATATTCGAAGATCGTCTGCCGACAAGGCAGTCCTGCACCGATGGAATCTCTTCTCATTGTCAGTCCCCGAAGCTCGGCTTCGGCGAACGACACGATAAGAGGATCCCTCCGAGCGTTGCCGTTACTCTCGACTGCTCGATACGAGATGAATCTCGAGTCGAAGTCAAGAATGTTGAATCCCAAACGAGAACGACCGTCGTGTCTCGTTAACACGAATCTTTCTGCTTAATACACGACGATTCCAACTCGGGCCACGCGAAAAACGCTAGAGCTCTCCATCTCTTTCTCTCTTTATTCTGTCTCTATATTACATAACACATATCTACTTACACGTGGATACCATTATTATTATTATTATTACCATTATTATTATCATTATATATACACATATATAATACGTGTATAATCGTATATATACAGATGTGTGTGCGTAGTTTCCAACTTGTGTCTGTCACGTGTATTACCATTCTATGTTGGACGAGTCTGCGAGTGATTGCGTTCATGTTGTGTGGCTGGCGAAGACCGCGTGTGTGTTGGGTACGCTTGATTAGTGTGTGTCTACGTCTATTGTTTCTGTAACGGCGTGCAAAACATTGCGATGGAGCATTCGATTTTCGTTACGAGGCCGCGCGTCGCGGGCTGCGCGAAACTTGCCAGATAGGGGGTGGGTTATGCACGCGTTCTGGAACAGGAGGGAAGTCGTCGCGGCAATTAATTTCGATCGGCGAAAGATTCGCGAGGGGGTTGGGATCGAGGAACGTTGGGATCGATGCAAAGTGAACGGGTCGTAATTAGGAGGGGAGGGGAAGAAAAACAATCTCGAGAGCGGAAGAAACGAGAAGAGAATGGAACACGATTATGCGAAAATACGACTGCTCGCGCAATGCTGTGTACGCGCGTCCGTTTTTTTGCCCGCAAACGCGGGTTCTGTGACCGTGGTAACGCCCTTTCTTCTCGTTGGTTTTTCCCACACGTAGTACGTTCTGGAGTTCCTTTACACCGCGGTAAGTTGCAGCTCAAGCTCTCTCGCTAATCGTTCATTAATCCAAAAAAAAAACCAGTCAACCTTTTTTTTTTTAATGAAAGAAAAAAAGCTAAAAAAGTACCATCTATTTGCTCGTTTCGCTCGTAACATTCATCTTACATGTTTTTTCGTATGTCCCGTTATGTGTAATCTATCTATATATGTATACGTATGTTCATACCCTTAGCCTGCGTTTCACGTCTCTCTCTCTCTCTCTCTCTCTCTTTCTTTATATTTGGTTCAGTCCTTCTTTTCTCCGTGTTTTTTTTCATCTTTTGCTTTCTCCAACTCATTTTATATGATCCATCGGTTATTTTGCCACCCCTCCCCTGGCCTGTCATCGACTTGGTTACGTTGTTAGTTATGTTCGCCAATGTTTGATCATACTTCGCTTGTTCGACTCATCTGTCCGCCCATGGATCCCTCTAGACTCCTACTTGTGATCGCTACGCTACCATTCTTTTCCATTTTTTGTTTCTCTATCGCTCAGTCTGTTTTAGTCTCTCTATATTTACCTGTCTATCCACCTGTGTATCTTCTTCTATCATATTCGAGGTAATGGCTGTCGCTGTCGCGCGCCCGCGGGGATCAGTGCAAGGGAGAGCTTCTTGATTCAACCCCGTTACTTTTGCCCGAACGACGCAGAAATTTCGGTTACTCGGGGATGAAACGTAATTTCCGATGAATTTGTCCGACAATGCCACGCGATTGTAATAAAATTTCACCCCGGAACCTTGTTTGTCCAGCATTCGATATGGGGAGCTTGCGCAATCAGTTGGGAACAAATCTACCTTGCTAATTTGTCATAAAAAATGACCAAATCTAAAACGCGTGATTAACGACAGACGGGACAGCCATAAGATCGATATATGCCTTCACATCCACATTAAAAGTACAATTGTATCGAACTGTTCTGTGTTATCTGTGATATGTCGTCAGATGATCGTTGTCTATAAACCCGCCGTTGTCCGCAAATTCTTTCTCTGTTCTATTTCCATTCTTTCACTATTCTTCTGTTTATGTATTGTCTTCTTTACCCGTTTAGCGCTGAGTTTTAGCTACTGTTGCCATACGATCACCCTGATATATATATATACATACCGTAACCGGCCTAAAACCAAGTAATAGTATGTTTGAGGATCGTGTACTTTTTTACGTAACGATATTATCACATATCCTGTCTGGTCTTGTGTTGTTTTTGTGTTGCCAGGCTTGCACTCTTTTATGTACGTTGTGTATTTCATTACCCCTTGTCGAATTTGTCTCTAGTGAATTTTTGTCCCCTAGCATCTTACTACACGAACGCTAATATTATTGCGCGCCTCTTCCGTCAACGCATACATATATACAATATGCGTATGTATGTATGTATGTATTATTGCGTTACATTTTTCGTTTCAATTGTTCCTTTCCGTCGTTTAACGAGACTATCATGATGATATGAATACAAATATCATAATATAAGTGTCGAAGAGATAGACGATATGTATTGTATTGTATACAAGAGAAACACGACGATGAACGAGAACCAGAAACGTGTTCAACGTCGCCGTTGCATTGCGCCGAATCGACGGATCGGCAATAATTACGGAATCGGAACCGTTCAGCACACAGCTTTATGATACATAATATGATACGAAGGACCCGAACGACCAATCCTCACCTTGTCCCTTGTCTACGTCTGTTATCACCTGTCTACAATGTGCCAATAACCCCGTTACACCAAAGCCCTGTGTCTGTCTTTAACCGATCCGTGCTATCTACCCACCGAAAGTATATCTCATACCAGAACACGACAGTAAAACCCTCTTTTGAGAAAATTCATTCGTCCGTATCCGTCCGTGGTTCACGCCAATGTCGGAAGTTACGAACATCGCATCGATCGCAAAAGTTACAAAAGAAATCGTTTCCTTCGATCGATGTCGCATATACCGCTACGTCTATAATAATAATCGCGAATTGAATATCGTACAATATATTTTACACGCACACGCACACATTTATATATATAGCAAAGTGAAGAAAAAGCATCAAAATTATTCGAAAACGGGTTACCACATTCGCGAGCGTGATAGAAAAGTATATGAAAAGCAAATACGGATGAAGAAGTAGAAGGCAGAAGGAAGGAATTCATTGACACGTTTAAATTTCGGTTTGAGTTCAAGAAAAGAGAATGGCGCGATGAGAGGTCACCGCGCAGTTCGCTGGTCGAACAGCGAACAGATAGAATTTCAAGAGACAGTATTCGGCATTACTTCGATATATCACGCGATCTTTCTATCGAGACACCGTTGGCTCTCTATTTTTGTTCATTTCTCTTTTTTACTTTTCATTCATTGATTTTCCTACGTTTCCCCATTATTCAGTCTTTTGTACGCGTCTAGATTCGTTCGTCAGCCGCCTTCGGGATATTTCGTTCTGTCTCGAGATCGATTTACGTATACGTGCAGAATATATCGCTTATACGTATACCGGTTATTCTCTTTCTTTTCGTTTGGTTCTCTCGATTCGATTCAGACTGCATCGCGTTTCCTTTTTACCATTAACTATGGTTTGGACTCGTTTTTTTAAATAGTAGTGACGACTGTGCCTGCCACCTTGCTGTGCTCGTACTTGGAGGATCAGTGCGCGGAGAATGTTTGATCCTCAGGTCGCCGTACGAACGAGAACGGTGCGCTTAGCCGAAAATGTATGGCTCTGGCCACTTTCCGGGATGATATTGTGCTCGTAGACACGTTAAACGAATTAATTACTATCGAAGATTTGATTCACGGAGTGACGTGCTATCCTCCAAGAACGAATCATGCCCCATACGCATATCCCTTAGGGACAAATGAAAATATATATATATATATATAAAAAAATATATATATATTTATGTATCGAATGCATCTTTGTAGCTTGTTGTACGGTCTATCGAGTTTTTATTGTATTTGGTTGAGATCGGAATAGGGAAGGTGATTCTTCGTTGAGCAAAGCTTTCAGGTACATGAAAATTGTGGGGGTAAAAATGGTTTTAATGTGTATGGTTTTTCTTTTCAATTTTAAAACGAAAATGCTTTCGATCGCAATGATCATTTTGTGCTACAAATCTTTGCGGAGAATTGTCAATGAGATGTTAAAACAAGGAACTGATGTAAAGATATATTTTATATATATTTATTTCAGTTGAAATAATTATTCCATTTCATTTCATAAACAGTTCCTTATAATAAATTGTTGTCTGACGAATATACTTCTCACTACATGTTATCTTTTTTTTTTTTAGAATTTGTGGACTTAATATTAATTTATAATTCAAAGTTTGGTCACTGCATAAGTAATAATATTATTCTGGTATATATTTTTCAATTTCAATAAACAGTATTGAAATATGGACATGTAAAATATTTTTAAATTTGCTAAGCTGCTTCAGTTTTGTATCCTTGTTTAAAATTTGTATGCAACGCATTTGAATGCAATATCTTTCGTCATCCCTCTGGAGTATTTACCCATAAATCTTGTTTATCGTGTAACATTAGGTTCGATTAAAACGCGCCTATCTTTTATCGCTGAATAGCTGCATTTTATAATTCACTCATACATCCAAGTTACAATTAATACGTTTAAACACAATATGTTGTTCATGTTACATTTGTATTCAATTTCATTCAAAAACTACTGCCATACAAGTACGAACGCACAATTAAGAATCACCCTTGCAAAAGCTTCACAAACGACCTCATCGTTAAATGATACAAATGACATTCGATATAACAAGCTGCGTACATTTGTATGCGATACACAGCATATTCTCTATATATTATTATTATTATTATTACCATTATCATTATTATTATCTTACCTACCTACATCGATCTCATTATATTCAGCACTATACACAGATCGCTTAAAATATTCAGCTTAAACATATTCCAACTCTTATATATCGCAGATAATCCAGCCCTAAGACTTATTACGTACATATTTTTTCATTGCCTTTATTACGTATCTACTTATACATGATTATATATGCATGCAGTTCTACTCTCACGAAAGTTTACCACCCTGCCCTTTATTTATTATTATTATTATTATTACTACCTGCCTCGGGACGATCGTATTCTTTTTTGCTCCCGAATCTGCTCGAAACTAAACAATAATTACCCACAAACATGCAACAAACAAAAAAAAAAAATGAAATATCAACAAAACCTTCTAAAGAATGCAACCAAACAGAAACCATGCAAATTGCAAGAAAGTGAATGTGACTGAAAGAAAATATTCTCGTTCTGTTGCCAATACGATACGCGGATAACTAAACCACCCTAAAAGCGACAAATCGCTACAAACGACGTCTGGTTCGACGTGCACGTATTTACGGGGGCCGTCATTGTTTCGTTTGTAAAATCAATTTGCATCGCTCCTGGATTCGGCCAGGGGCATTAGCTCCTCCTGTGCGTGCCAACGCGGCCTGTGAACGCTGCACGAATAGAGTTGCGGATCGTATTGGCAGCGAAGTGAGAATATTGGATCGCATTGAACAGTTGACCGCGGAAACTGATTTGACAGCCGGAATCGATCGTTCGCGCTTTCAGTGTCTATGCCTTCTTGGGGTATGTGCGTTGCTCGATTGAAATTTTAACGACCAGGACTTCTATCCTCATTCGATTGCGAAGTAATACTCATTTGGTCAACTAGCAAAGAAAACAATTTCTTTTTTTCTTGTTTCAACGGTACACGATATGGTATGAAAGTTATTGAATCAGTATTCTGCGCTCAACGGATCAACGATACGATCCGATTTTGAGAGGCCCCGATATATCTTTGATTTGTAACAGTCGAGTTGCGGTGATGCGAGGCCAAGTTGTAACCGAACAAGGAATCGGAATAGTAGGCATCAGGGTCTCCGTGGACAGGGACCCCCGCTTTGGATTCACCCTGACAAGAGCCGATGGATGGTGAGTACACATTTTCATCATTTCTACTTTACGTAGCTTCGAACAGGGGAGTATACGAGTCGAACTTAGTACTGACATCTGATTCAATTGTCGAAGAATTTTTATTTGAAATTCTATTAGCAATTAGCAGATTTCCGTTTTTATTGTATTCGTATACAGGATGTAGTAGTAAATCGTAACAATTTATGGTACATTTATTATGCGAAATATGGAAATGCATTTTATAAGTGAGTCAAGTAATTTTCGTAATATGTGTCGATATCAAAACCTTCCATTTGTCAACCAAAATCTTTAAATATATTCGCAGCTTATGTCGCAACTAAATAGTCACATTATGGGCCAGTATCCAAAAGCCAAATTCATACTTTTTCGTTACTTCATTCCAACTGATCAATAATAACCAAGAAAGGGGATATATATTATTCACGTCTCGATTGAACTACTTCCGAAAAAAAAAATTGTATTCCCTATTTAAAATCCATTATATGACTTTAAATCAAATCCAATTTATTCAATTGAAACTAAAAATTCTTTCTACGATATTTACATCTTCATGTATTCCGCTTCAAATCGTATGTCACTTGGCACAATTTCGTGCACAAATTCAACCATTTCGTAATCATTTGAGCCGCTCATAGGCCAAAGCGACCAACTCTACTTGATGAATTTTTTAAACTTTTACTACCAAAGCACTAGATTGGAGCTTAACGTTTTGTACGAAAAATAAATTGCCTGGATAATTTCGTTCAACGCCATTAAATGACAAAACTTTGTATTGCAGTTGATTAATAAATAATTTCGCTCATATGCCAATGTGATTAGCGCCGTACGTTTAATTAAATAAGAAAATTCTATTCGCAACATAAAAGGTACATACGTAATAACAAATTCTACAATGCACATTTGAATATTATATTTCACAAGAAACTTTCAACCAAACAATTAAATATGAATTTATCAATTTTCTCTATACGTTCGTTTTGTGGAGTTCGTCTCATCGACAAATGAACGACCAATTTTACACCGATCGGTCCAATAACAAGGACCTGGAGAACACATTCAGAAACGTGTCTATTAGATTCCAATAAATAATTCCACCGATACACCTGTAACCGTATTCGTGACATTAGTATTTGCACCTGATGGGCATACACGCCAGCTTGGGCGTCCTTCGTAATAGGATCAAGGCTGCATTGTAATGAAGGGCATAGAAGGATAGGTGGGGTGGGAAGATGGTGAAACACCTATATCAAACAGGTATATAGTAATCCTGGCGAGGATAATCCTGAAACACGGACCTTGAGGAGTTGGCCCGGTAAACCACATCAAAGCCTGAGCTAATGATGTCGAAAGCTTCCTAATTACTCCGTGCAAACCTGTGTGATTAGTCTGACCTACGTCTACAACCCTTTGCTTTGCCCCCCACCCCTGTTAGATCGTCGGCAAAATTTCACCTTTATATCTGTGAGCTATAAACGGGAGATTATGCACAAATGAAACTCGTTGCAACGACAACGTTTCCATTTATATATATCTATATGTGTATATAGATATATCCTATCTGTATCCCTTAACGTTCTATAGTTTCGCACAATCCCAAACAGAAGTTTGAGGAGTTCGAATACGGGGCTGTGATAGATTGGCAGTTATTGCCACAAGACTCTCTAATAAATTCAAGTTTAAACTGCTTGATTGCACTTCGCGGCGGACGTAAAACAGTTGTAGCGCCGTAGCAAGAAACTTTCGAATCGGATTTCAAACGTATCTCGGCATAAGTTGGGGGGAGAACGAGCAGATACGTGGTGGAGTACTTTGATTTGCGGTACGTCGATACGGCTGCACGAACAGAACGTGGGATTTTAATAAAAGCGACAGTTACCGGGACATGTAACGCTACGCTGTGGTCGTTGCCAGCTAAGGAATTCGTTGAAGACCCGAATAATGTTCTGCGTAAATCAAAATTAAACTTTCGAACTCCATGAACTATAATATATAGAAAATTGTGCCATCAAAACTACAAAAGAATAAAACTGTTGAAAGAATCGATACTGCTATTGTTATACCTAAACATATGAACTGAGGGCTAATAAGACCGCCCGTGAAATCACGAATGCAGGATGAAGGGAAGCGTATCCTTTATCGATCCCCAATATCCCGATGTAATACCGGAAGCTAAGGTATAGTTTGAAATGCATTTATGTACTTCGATCAGGTTCGATGTGCTGGTCAACGGAGGTGGTGCGGTGACGCTTCAGTTCCAACGCAGTCCGTTCAAGCCCCTCACGAGGACGGTGTTCGTGCCATGGAATCAAATAGTGGTTCTGCCTCCCGTGGTGATGACCCTTAACGAGGAAGGCGAGTCCCATAAATCCAACCAACCCCCCAGCCCTGCTGTCGGTAAGTTCCAACTCCTGTATCTTTTTCTTACTTTCATTTTTTTTTTTTTTTACCTTTTTTAACGTTTTCTCGGGTTACGGAAGCAACTCATGTTAAAATGAAAGGGGCGAAAAATGGAATAAATATTTGTTGTTTCAATTTCTTTTGAGTTCTTTTCTTCTCATTCGTAATTTCTTTCGTCCAAAAGAGAATAAACATGTGTGTCAATAAATGTTAACTGTACCATCGTCGTCGTATCTCGCCGTGTATGGAGGAACCATTCTGGAACCCTTGTTGAACGTGTGTGCCGTCTTTGTTCCGTCCTTGAGTGTTTTATGTTTTTAAGTTTCTTACCATTTATGGCGTACAATATAATAGGCTTCCCAGGGATATCGATGGGACTATTTAGCGAACATGGACCGTGTTTGGAGCATGATCACGAGCTTCTGAGGCCCATCATTGTTAGTACATGGATGCCGGAAAAGGTGGGAGCTCTACCAGGCAAAAGTTTGGTGTTTGCCGAAAGTCAGGTAAAGATAAACTTCCCATAAGTATTAGCCCAATTATCTAGTTTTTCGGATTCATAAAGCGCTAAAATGCAGGTCCGTGCAGTGACCATTATTCTTGCGCACCATTGTGCACCGTGTAACCCCAGAGACGCAAAACCTACTTATGCACGAATCCCTATTTAATCTGAAATTCAAATATGCGTATCCCAAATTTCTACCAACAGCAACACCCTCCGTCTCCTTTGCATCAGAACCGTACTAACCCCACTTTCTCACAGATCGTCCAAGAGAGCATCGCTATTCCGGGGTCGAACTTGCACTTGATGTACCAGAGCAGCCAGGCTGCCGGTTATCTTTCGACGGTGAGGATGCAATTGACCGGGCCGTTCATTCCGAAGTCTCTCACACACGTGCACGTGCACGTGGAAATAGAGGGTTCGCTGCACGCCAAGACCTACGAAGCAGATCCGAATTTAACACACGCCTTCGCGTGGAACAAGCGGAACGTTTATAAGCAAAAAGTGTACGGCGTGGCCCAAGCTAGGATTTCGATTGGCTACCAGCACTCCACTTGCCCAGCTGTGATCTGGGAAACTCAGACGGCTACGTTGCAAGGCTTTGATGTTGATATCTCGGACATCGGTGGTTGGGGATTGGATATTCACCATCACTACAATTTCCATGAAGGCATACTGCAGAAAGGTGATGGTACGACGTTACACTTCAAACAGTATCCGCGTACCGTCAAGGTGGTGATGGGTACTGGACTGCAGAGGAGCTTGGTATGCAAAGACTGCGACGGTTTGGCTGAGGATGCTAAACTGCTGACACCGGTGGCGTTAACCAGTGGTCCAGATGGAAGCATTTATGTGGGAGATTTCAATCTGGTCCGTAGAATCACACCGGAAGGAAATGTCTATACTGTTTTAACTTTGAGGTAAGTTTTATGTTTGAAATCGATTAAAGTTTATTATGGAAGATCTATAAAGTCCTGTAGGGTAGAAAGTTTTTAAGGAACCCTGAACCTTAGTTAGACGCCTAATGGGGTTTCCCATATCATACGGCTAACAACAGCTCCGTTGTCCACCTACCAGAACCTACCAGAGTATTAGATTAAGGGAGATCTTCGAAATTGTGCTTTCAGTGCGACTCAAGTGGCTTATCAATATTATTTATGCGTCTCCCCGGCTGATGGCCACCTGTACATCAGTGACCCTGAGAAGCACCAGATATTGAAAGCTCTGTCGTTAAAGAACGTTCAACATCCTAGCATCAATATTGAGCCCGTGGTTGGAAGTGGCGAAAGATGCATTCCTGGCGACGAAAGTCATTGTGGAGATGAAGGACCGGCCATTCATGCTAAGCTAGCCCATCCAAAAGGTAACACAAACTTATCTACATTGCGAGTGTAAATTTGCAATCCATCCAACTAATCTAACCAAATGTGACCAACCACTAATCTGACCCTATCTATAATGAATCAACAGGAATCGCCATTGCTGCCGATAAAACGATGTACATCGCCGATGGAAGAAACATCCGTGCCGTAGATCCCCATGGCATCATCCATACCCTAGTGGGCCATCATGGACACCATAACCACTGGTCACCAGCGCCATGCGTCGGTGCCATACCCGCGCACCAAGCCCAACTGCAATGGCCCACTGGATTAACTCTAAGCCCGCTGGATGGATCTCTCCACTTCATCGACGATAGATTGGTCCTGAAACTCACCAGCGATCTAAAAGTACGCGTAGTGGCAGGCACCCCACTCCATTGCACCAGTACCGTCAACATTAATGCAAACGGCAATGATGGAGACGCGAAAAAAATTAATTCGACAGCGACAACAAATCCGAAGAAATCTGACGAAGTACTTGGTTCCGTTCTGGCTGTCAGCTTCAGTCCAACTGGCGAACTGTATATAGCAGAGAGTGATTCGCACAGAGTAAACTCTATTAAGATTGTAGACAGTTCTGGTAAAATGTCGCATTTCGCTGGACTGCAACAGGAAAGATTACATGGCCAATGTGAATGTAATAACACGACACCAAGCACGAAGGATTTGGACAGCTGTGCTTGTACCGACGATACCAGTAGCACAGAGACTTTATTGTCGTCGAACGCCAAGTTCACTGCCATCTCTGCCCTAGCCGTGTCGCCCGATGGCGTTCTGCACGTGGCTGACCAAGGTAGTCTACATATCCTGGCACTACAACCCTATCTTCCAAATCACGACGAAAGTGGAGAGTTCCATATTCCGTTCCCACCATCGAACGAAGTATACGTGTTCAATCGTTACGGCCAGCATATTTCCACGAAGGATTTAACATCCGGCAAGACTCGATACTCGTTTCTGTACAGCAAAAATACGAGCTTTGGAAAGTTGTCTACTGTGACAGACAGTGCTGGTAACAAGATTCAATTCTTGAGGGACTATAGCAGTGTGGTCAGTTCCATAGAAAATACGCAGGATCATAAGTCCGATTTGAAGATCTCCGCGGTTGGATTCTTGGAGAAGTTATCTGAACGGGGCAGGGCTGAAATTGCACTGGCATACGATGGCTCGACTGGATTGCTCACGAGTAGATCTGGAGTGAGTATATCGAATTAAAGAAGAATTATCTTAGAATATGTATCTATATGGAAAGATACAGTAGTGGTGATTTGTGTCACAATTTTAAAAAGTACAGTAATCGAATCAGATATATTATAAACATGTGATTAATTTTTTTGCAGGGTGGTGAAACATATATTTACAACTACGACGGCTTGGGCCGAGTTACGGACGTTATTCTACCTACTGGTGAAAAGTTGAAACTATCCTCAGATCTATCGGATGACGAAGGTCTTTCTGTTAAAGTGTCGGCTCCACTTCTAGCTTTATCGAAAGGGGACAAACAGAGGAGCGTCGAATACAAAATGAAAAACGAGAAGTCTAAGCTGCTGACCATTACCGATGGTAAATGAAAAATTCATGACACTCGTTCTATAAGAAAAACAAGATATCTAACACTACGCTTTTTCAATCCCAGCATTAAATTCAGATATATCGTCCTACATGAAAACATTATACAGGTCATCGTTTTTTCCATTGTCCTCGATAAAAGCAATCACGTAACCGGCGTTCCTCTAATTTTCAGGTACCAAGATCAAGCAAGCAATAGCTTTCACGAACAGCAGCCTAGAAGTCCTTCTTCCCGGCGGTGGTCGAGTGCTAAGCGCAGCCACAACAAAACACCCTCTCCTCGAAGCAGCGTTGCCAGTGGAAGCAGAAATGCTACCAATGTGGAGCTACCAACTAATGTCTCTGGGCGAACTAACCAACACTATGACCACCACTTATAACCTAGTCGGCGATGTCAGTCACTTCCAACAGACTCTCAACCGGGAAATCTGGGTGAACGATACTCGTGTAATTGGTGTCGAATTCGAGCAAGCATTCAGACGGGAAACATTCTATGACAAAGCCAGAGGGCCACTGTTAACAGTTACTTTCGATCCTGCTGGCCTGCCATTAACATGGCAACCACGAGCGCAAGGCTACAATCTCAGTATAACATACGATAGATTCAACCGCATAGAAAGTTGGAAGTGGGGACCTTCTGACGAGTCCTACGGGTACGACCGTCATGGACAATTGGCAGAAGTCACTAACAGTCAGGATGGCACTAAGCATTACACCTATAACGATTTCAACATGCTGTCCAACATCACTTTAGCTAGTGACAGGCACTTCACTCTACAATATGACGATGACGGCGGTCTTCGTCACATTATACTCCCATCGGGTACCAAACATTCGTTTTCCTGCCAAGCATCCCTGGGATTCCTCCGGGTGACGTACACGCCACCAGGCAGCAGCAGAGCTTACCTCCAACACTACAGCCACGACGGTAACCTTTTGCAAACGGTTTTCCCTGGTGACGGTGCTCGGATCGTCTACAGGTACCATACATCAGGACAACTGGCTGAAGTTGTACACGGTGATGGGAAAAGTGAAATTAGATATACGGAAAGCGGTTTGCCATCGGAAGTGATTCACTCGGAACGAGATGTGGAGTACAAATGGGACTATCAATATAGTGCTGGTTTATTGGTCGAGGAACGCATAGATTTTGGTGCAAAGACTGGACTAAGCAACGCTAAGTTCACCTTCGACTATGACTCGAACTTCAGATTGATCAATGTACAAGGTAGAATCGGTGGGCAAACTTTGCCAGCGCACACTATGGCTTACAGTCCGAGGACAGGAATGTTGGAGCAAATTGGACAGTTTAAAGTGGCCAGACCACAGTCAAACGAAACGACTGTGTCCGATGGCACTGCTCTGTTTTCAAGGATCACAGACGACCGGTTCCTGGAGACGCAAGTAACTCTGACGATTCACCAGTTGGAAGTCTTTAGAATGGAATTCACCCATGATACCCGTGGACGCATCAATCAGACCAGGACTTACACTCGCAACGTTGCAGTTAATACTTATACCAATGTGAAAAATTACACCTGGGACTGTGATGGTCAATTGACTGGCGTTGAAGCCCAAGAACCTTGGGGATTCAAGTACGATGCAAATGGAAATATGTTGTCTTTGACTTATCGGGGGAACACTATACCCATGGAATACAATAATATGGACAGGATTGTTAAGTTTGGTGAAGGATTGTATAAATATGATAACAGAGGTCTGGTAGTTCAGAATGCCAGGGAGGAAAGGTTCAACTACAATGCGAAAGGGCTTTTGGTTCGTGCCACTAAACGTGGACGATTCGATGTTCGTTATTATTATGATCATCTGGATCGCCTTGCCACTAGGAAGGACAACTATGGAAATGTTACTCAATTCTTCTATAACAATCAGAAACGTCCTTACGAAGTGAGCCAGATTTACAGTCCAAGGGACGGCAAATTGATGTCCCTTGTGTACGACGACCGAGGACATTTGACTTATGCTCAAGTGTATCGACATAAATATTACATAGCCACTGATCAATGCGGTACTCCGATTATGATTTTCAGTCAATATGGTGAGGGGATCAGGGAAATTATGAGATCGCCCTATGGACATATCGTTTATGACTCAAATCCGTATTTGTATTTGCCGGTCGACTTTTGCGGAGGACTTTTAGATCAGGTAAGACAAGATTGGTTATAATGCTTTTTCATTTCAATTTTATTGGCTGCTCAAGTCCGACATCAATGTTACTTTACCATCCACCACGTTAAGATAGAAATTTAGTAAATGTAGTCGAGATAAACTTTAGAAAACAAGGTTGCAAACGTATCAATATTTTACCACACGGTAGTCCCATTTATGCAGCCAATTAGTTATGAACGAAAATAAACGTTTAAGGTGTTAAAACTAATTTTTTTTTTTAATTTCCATCCAACTTAGGTAACGTCTTTGGTGCACATGCCGAACGGTAAAGTTTACGATCCACTGATAGGCCAGTGGATGTCTCCTTTGTGGGAGAACGTCCTGGATAGAGTGGACACACCGACTCACCTGCATCTATACAGGTTCAATGGGAACGATCCTATTGATGTCAGGCATACAGACCGACCAAACCAACCAACTGGTAAGTTCGCTGCATCTTCGAGTACATACTTCAGTAAAGATTCAGCAGATACTTGTTTGGTCAATATCGGCACAGTCTAACACGAGCCCGGTCTTCTTGATCTTAACTGAGAATTTAATCGCAGCCCCATTCCGTTTCCACCGACTTAGATTAGAAATGTTAAGCACAAAAATCAAAGCTTTACTGATAGAAATAATTTAAACAACGTGTTCCGTCATTGAAAATATAAATATACGTATATCTTTAATATAATACTTATATTCAGGTCTAACACCGTACGACTTTATTCTCTTCCAGACCACATATCATGGATGTCGCATCTCGGATACGACCTAAAGGGTCTCGCCCCCCAACTCTTCCCCGAGGAGCTGCCAGACAGCCTCATCCCGCCTGCCCTTGGTCCAGGTACCTCAATATTTGGCAAGAAGAAGAGGTCCAGGAACATGGGCGTTCAATCCGGCTTCCTTGCCCACATCGCACAAAGACACTCCGGGGACGCCGTCAGCCTATCAGCGCCACCTCGTTCAGCCCTGAAGAAGGACACCAGCGACCTTATACCTAGTCGCCTAGGTGCCGCTTCTGACCCTCCGTTCGGCAAAGGAATACTGGTATCACGAACTACGGACGGCCAAGCGGTGGTTTCCAGTGTACCAACCGCCAACGCAATCTACGGGGACGTGTTCACGTCGGTGTTCAACGGCTCCTACTTCCTGCCGTTCACGTTCGTGGTGCACAGCGCCCAACAGGATGCCTTCTACTTTGTAAAGGAACAGACGTGGCGGGCTAGCGAAGACCGTGGCCAATTAAAACGACTCGGTGGCCAAGTGAACACCACATTCCACGAAAACCAGAACGAAAGCGGCAGCAGTTCGTTGATCGACGTGAAGATCCACGGCGCCAGCTATGTGGTGAACCTGCGTTACGGCACCACCGCCGACAAGGAGAAACAAAGACTGCTTCATCACGCCAAGACGACCGCCATTCGCAAAGCGTGGCACAGGGAACGCGAGGCCCTTAAGGCCAACACGCCCACCGCCATTGAATGGATGGTGGCGGAGCAAGATGAGATTCTCAAGTCTGGTTCAGCTTCCAACTACGAGGGCGAGTACATCCACGATGCACAATTGTATCCGGAATTAGCGGAAGACCCGTACAACATCCGGTTCGTGAAGAAAGCGGTGGATCCTTCCAGTAAGAAACGACGTAGGAGGAGAGGTGTGCCTACCTGCAAGCTCTGGTGGCTCGACAAGATCTGCTAATCAGATGGCACTGCCGTCAGACATGGAGATCTCCTCTCCTGACATTCGCCGGGAGAATTGTCCATTCGTTCGAAGCAGCAGGAATTTCCGAACGAGCGTAGGTGAAGCGTGTGACGTTGTTGGAGATGCGAGAGGTGGATGAAGAATGAATCGGAGGAAGCGTGAAGGGAGAAGAGGATCACGGGGCGCTGCTGACCGCGACCCCCTGATACGAACGTACTGAACACTATCAAAAGAAACAAAAAAAAAAAAAACAGTTTTATACCAAAGTCTATTTGTGTATTTCGAAGATGCCAAAAACATTTATCGTTATATCGATTATATTGTACCGCGATTTAGGGTGTAGTGTGTAAGCATTTCGTGGAAGAATGTTTTGTCCGAGACTGTGCGGCA
Organism: Nomada fucata; assembly: GCA_948146005.1. Lineage (NCBI taxonomy): Eukaryota > Metazoa > Arthropoda > Insecta > Hymenoptera > Apidae > Nomada > Nomada fucata. The sequence continues at coordinate 4,446,782 of OX411275.1, read as the reverse complement.
TCGTCGTCGTCCGCGACCATCTTGGATGGGAGAACAGAATACACGTCTCGGGGGTGGGTGGAGGAAGCTCTCGGGAGCTGAAGGCCTGTCGTTGTTCCTCGTCGCGAGACAAGAAGAGTTCCTTGCGAAGACGGTTGACGAAGGAATTTTTTTGTTTTCGATTTTTAGAAAGACTGGAGAACGGTGGTGATTTCTGTGAACGCAGACAGCAACGTGATCGTCGCGAAACGCCGCGTCGTCGTCGAACGCGCGACGACAGAACGACGAAAATCGAATGCGGGATACGTAGGCCATTCGTCGTTGGGGCGAATCGAGTGAGAGAAACTAGTCAATATATAGCTTTACATTGACGTATAAACTTTTTCCAATAGGATAAGGTGAACGGGAGTTTTACGATCGTCGATGTACCGTGCGACAAAGAAAGAAAGGCCGTGTGTATTCTATTTGCCCATCGGTAATCCGCGCGATACCATAGTCGTACTTAGATAATGAAAAAAGGTGATGGAGTAACGGCATGAGAAACGATTTCAATGATGGTCAAACACGATGCATACGCTGACGGCGTGTATGCGTGGCAAGTGGACGCGGATGGGTCGCGTACGCGCGTATCTCAACAATGAATGGCCCTCGAAAGATGATTGGCCGTGGTTAAGAGAATTTCCTGACTTATCAGGAACGATTGATCGGCGTCCAGAGTATCGCCGCAGCGTTACATATGTCGCAACAGTACGGAAGAGGAAACGATGACGTCGTTCGATCGGAACAGGTGATCAATAAAAAAAGAGGAGCAAAACGGTATCGAGGTGTATAATAAGAAGTGGTGCTTTCTCGTGCGAAGAAATATCGGTGCAACGTTCGGCAACGGTGAGCGTGATTAATTGGAGGGACGTTGGAAAACACGTATACACACACTCTCTCACACACACACACACACTGCATAGCTTGGCTAAGGTATTTTTAACGATGGATGTGTCCTATCCAATCCCCCCTCATTTAGCGCTAGCGTCCACTTCCTTGAGAATTGATGTTGCATCGGATACGAACTATTGTGTACGCGAGGGATACAGAGAGAAAAAGATTGAAATGTTTTATCGTCGGGAGACCGACGACCGAGTATTTCTGCGATAAAGAAAGTAGGACGGAAGGAGGCGTTGGACGCGCCAGCCAATATTTGTCAGTCGAAACAGGAATAGAAAAGGAAGGAGAAAGAGAGTGCGAATGGGCGAGCGCGTGACACGGTGGCAGAAAGTGAATGAGAGAATGAGAGAGAAAGGAAGGATAAAAACTCCATTATCGGTAATAATATGTATACACGAGATATTATTGCATATTTGTGCTTGCTGGATATGAATAACGGAACGTTAACTATGTTTCTTCACCGAATACTAAGTGTGTATATCTAAATTTAATGCTCGTCGGTACCGATCGTTTTTTGCTGTGTACTGAACGCCATATACATCTACGTACGTAAGAAATATTATTTAGCATCAACCCTTTGCTAGCCCATACCTCCCCCCCAACCCCCTCACTACCGTGAGTTAACTAATCTTTCCACTTATACGAACATCCGAATTCCCAGCAAGTCGACCCACGAGTACCAGCGCTCCTGTCCAACGCTCCCAAACCACACCGCCCCGTCCCAATTTAGTGCAACCCCTTCGGTATTCTTTGCTTCAACCTCGACCCCGCGTCGATTAACCCGGTACACTGTTTCTTTCATCGCGGTTCCTCGAACGTTTCGCGAACTCGCCATTGAATATTTTTCTAATATGGCTTTAGACTGCGCCGTTCGTAAGACGGGATAGATAGCGGCACAACGATATTATCGTCTGGATAGATGGGGAAAAATTATTTAAAAAAAAGAACATTTAAAAAAAGGAATTACTTTATACGCTGAATGTATAAATGAACAAAATGAAAAAAATACAAAGTATATATATATATAGAAAGAGAAAGAGAGAGAGAGAGAAAGGGAAAAGAAAGGGGAAAAAAAAGAGAGATTATATAGGAAAGCTTCGTAATCGTATTTTTGACTCGAGCGAGTGTTTAGAGCCACGTTCAACACCGAGAATCCAGCGGACTCTGTGGTCCAAGCGAGGACGAATGTGATTTTTTTTATTTTTTTAATTCCCGAAATGGTGCGCGCGTGATTAGAACTCGTCGGTTGCGCCATCGGTGACGCGCGAAATCCGAAAATCGTCCGATTCTTTCCTGGGAGAACGACGATCGTGCTTCCGTCATTTTCTACCGAACATATGCTGCCAATATAATACTCGTGACGGAAGGACGAGGCGCAATTCACGCGACTAAGTACCACAAGAGATCGTCAGCGATCGAACCGCAGTTTTGATTCGTGGGCGTCTAAACACTCGGTACTTGCCTCCCCCAACCCCCTCCCGCCCCCACCCCTTCTCCACCTCCTCCATTCCCCAATTGCCCTCCACTCTCGAACCCCTAGTTTACTCGTATATTCTATATACACCGTGTATTACCGTTGAATCGGCAATGGCGTTCAAAGAATTGACTATTTTTTAAAATGACTAAGGAAGAGAGAAGGAGAAGTATCGAGTGGCAGATTATTAAAGAAAGCGGATCGGATCGGCGCCAATCGATCGGCGTTTTTAAATGGCGGATTCAACGTGCAGGGTCGCAAAAACCATTTTGTCCCAAATATAATAATACTCTCCGAGTATCTAATCGAACGCTAAAACGGAAATAACGAAATGAAGGAAAAACAAGCAAACAAAGAAACGCGCGAATGGTTGTTTCGCTCCCTTTAACTTCCGTGAAGTTTCATCTCGTTTCGCTAAAACTTTCTATTAAAAAAATGAAAATAATGAAAAAAAAAAAAAGAAAGGAAAGAGAGAGGAAGAAATAATTAAATGAACACGTTCCCCCGAAGTGTTCGAGCTAGTGGTGACGCGCGGGACATACTTATAAATACGAGCATAAATATAAATATATAAATATACGTATAAATATATAAATATAAAATAATTCTGGAATTAACGGGGTAGAAAGTTTGAACGAGCTAACCGAACGGGATAACCATCGTCATTATTACTATTAACGGTCGCATTTAATTATCATTATGACGGCGGGGTGCACACGGGGATCGTTACGGGAAACGAGCGTCGGGTTGTCGTTATTAATTATGGCCGAGCCAGTTGAATTCGTCGGACCACACGTGGTGTACTCGAAACTCGCGAAACGAATCGTCGGTCTTTTTTGAAAAGTGCCGCGGGGCGAGTTCGCGGGGTCAGCAACAGCACAGAAGTTCGAGCACGGAAAATTTCAGAGGGGAGAACTGGAAAAACGTAGACTCGCGAGAAAGTCGAAGGATGAAAGGAACGGCGTGAAAGTGGGAGCGGATGAGTTTTGATGGACGAAAAAAAAAGAAGCAAAGAAAAAGTGTGAATGAGAAAACGAACGCGAGAATGTGAAAACGCGCAGAGTCAGTCATGCTACAAGCTACTACGACCACTACCCTAAAAGTAGATTACGCTACTTCGCCGCTGATCTAATTGTTTACTGTCACGTGTTGCTGTAAACCTAAACTAACAATACGATATATTTTATTTATATAATCTAATCGACTGTATTTATTGTAAATAGTCACGATGTTTGCTATGATATAATATATCTGTAATTGGATGGAACCTGCCTGGAAAACTGCGCCCACAGCCCCTGTCCTTTTATGATCGGTGTCTCTCTGTACACGCACACGTACAGGCACATACACACAAACACATACACAGGTGGAGCAGACGATGCGTGGTTCAACACGCGTGCACAAAACACGTATACGGATACAAGCAGAGGTATATAGATACAAGCAGAGGTATATAGATATATATATATATATAATTATATATGTATGTGTATAGAAAAACCCCGGTTAAGTGTCCGCGAACGAGGTGCAACAAGCAACTTAAAACGAGCGAACACATTTTGCGCCGCATCTGCCATTCAAGAAACTTGCCTGAACCGCCGGCGAAAAAACGACACGGCTGAGAAAGTAGCGAATATTTTCAGTCGAAATTTTATCAGCATGTCGAACCACGACTGAATGAAATGTTAATATCATTTTCTTCATATTTTTAGTAACGTTTATCGTGAGCACGGGAAAGAAACATATTTTCGCGTCAACGGCGTAAAATGTGTTACATAAATTCGGTAGCAATTCATGGTGTACGCTAGGTATACATTAAAACGTTTAGTTCGTACAAAAATAATCATACTCTCGAGTTCTCGATACTGTGATCTTGAAATTTATAATTACGTTACGCCTATAAAACGAGAATTTCGTCTTTGATGTTATCGAAGGGAGGTACAATATTTTTCTCGTGTATCGAAGTGATGTAAAAAGTGGAGGGTATAATTCGCGGACGCTTTACCGGGGGGAAATGTGGACAATTATCCGGGGAGTACATACTGTGTAAATGGTAACGAAGGATAGATATCGTCGAGACATTCGTGAGGCTAAGAGGGGTGCGAAGCACAGGCGCTGCTCGAGTGCCCGAGCGACGATTGGGAGAGATAAAGACAGATAAAATTCTCTGTATCGCGTTCGACGAATTAATTACAATGTCAATATTTCGCGTCGAATAATTATAACGAGATCGATTCTCGCTGGGACTCTGCCCACTATTATTATTATTATTATGATCGATTCCATGAATCTCGTTACATTCAGCACAGAACAGATTTCGGTCCCTTTTCGAGGATGAAAGCGAACGATGGTCAGCCAGAATTTTTATAATCCTATCACCGGACGCGTGCCGCGCGATGTAAAGACAAGAACAATAAAGCAAAGAGAGCAAAACGACGACCGGGGACTGCCATCGATCGATCGATAGTTTCCGTTGTGTTAGAAAAACGAGAAGGGAAGTTTCTTCGAAGCAAATTCCGCCATCGCAAATGTGTCGCGAAAAAAAGATAAAAAAAGAAAACACAAACCAGCATGTCCAATAACAATTACAATATTACTATCATAAGTACAATATATTAAGTGTTTTCAAAAAATATATGATCTATATATGATAATAAAAGCGGGAAAATGTTTCACGGCGAGTTTTATCATTCTCTCATGTCAGCCATTGATCCTCGTTCACCTTCGCCTCTCTTAAGGTATAATTCGTTGATTGCTTCGGGTTGCTTGGATTGATTTTCGTTCGGATGGATTGATTTTGGTTGATAAATTACCTTTTCATTCTGATCAGTACGCAGAGGGCGAGAAGGAAACTCAATAACTGAAACGAAACAGCGTCACACAGGATAAATGATGGAATTGAAGTACAGATGATATAAATACATGAGCATAAGTTCAAAAGTGATTTTGACACGCAAATATGGCGAATATTAAGTTGCAAAGCTCAAAGTTTCACTCCACCCTTTCCGTTATTAAAACGTGCATAATATGTTTCTGATACAACGTAAATAATTCTGTTAAAATTTATATTTCTAAAGTTATTGTTTAAATGCCGCTTTGCCATACATTTTTTGACGAATAATAAAGGACGACTTTTGCTGAACAAAAGGCAAAAGTACTGATAGCAATACGCGTTAATTATTAAGTAATGGTCATTTAAAAATACTTGCGACTACAATTCAAGGTAAAATGGGACAAGGGTTTATATTAGATATCTTTTACATTTTTCGCGTACCAAAATCATACTTTATGTTATGCCCATGTACTTTGATCCGTTCTGTGTACTCATGCGGATGATACTTTGACTCACTATTGTTGAAAAGATTAATAACGCAGAAACGGTAACTGCATGCACGTAAGACTTCAACAACAGAACAGCATTTTTTAAACATCCAGATTTGTATGCTACACTTTCGGACATATGTAGGCACTGTAAAGAAGTGTTAAATAATCGTTTTGATTTTCATTCTGGATATACAAAGTAACTCTTGGGAAACAATTAATTATATCGTCACAGGAACTATATATATTGTACTTATGTTTCAAAACCGACACCATAGTAACAAAAAGTGATACAAAATCAATTCGCATAGTCAAAAAATATAAAACAGTAATTTTAGTGTAAATTAGATAGGTTTCGAGAATTAACATTTTTGGCTTCGTTTACGATACTAAGAATGATTTGTTGATGATCTCTTGTAAATTATAAATATTCTTCAAAATCAAAATGAGTCTAGCACATTTTTCACTCGATACACATTAACAAACTTTCTTAAGCGACTCTGAATTTTGAAAACAACGCGGCAGCGCAAAGTGTATGTTGAAATTTACTTCTCCGATGGTTTTCGAGCAACAACTCTTCGGAATATCGATGAGATACCTGGCCCAATCCTTCGCAGACCTCAGCCCACAGCATTTCAACTAAAATATAATTTTTCACAACGGCTGGTCTTTGAAGACGAGAAAGCGCATCTCGAGGTAAGTGCCAGGAACTACTTATTCCTTACATATCTGTGAGTGTTATCCCAAGCTTCTCTACTCGAGAACGAGGAATGATAACTCTCAATGGCAGCGTTCATGTCGTTTTGGATTCTTCTTGTAATTTCTTCGAAGATCCGGAAACTCATTATTGCAGTGATAAACATGATGCCGAGAAACAACAGATACAACAATATATACTGAAATAAAATAATTCCTTATCTTCATTATACTTCAGTTCGTTACGTTAAATATTATATCGTTCAATACGTTTTAAGATACTTTGTATTATTCTCCTTTCGCCGGCATAAATAATTGATAAATCGGGGGAACATAAAATAAACAAATCTCGCTATTTTCTATAAGCAATATTTAATACGTATTATTTATTATTTACATGAATCATTCTTCTAATGATGTTGGAATACAACTTACAATGTTTAAAAATTTCCTTCTCCCTCGTAGTATTCCAAGAATTCCCAGTAACGACGATAACGAAGCGATTATGCTCATAAATAAAAACGTGGTGCTAAAACCACGTTGTCCAATCAATCTTGACATGATTCTGCCGTCAGTCAGATTCCATATTGAGGTAGCAACACCGATAATGCCTGCAAGCTTCATTTATTTAAAAATAAAACTTGTACAGTTTCTCTCAGACTTCGGTGATTTGAAAACGCACTCTATTAAAGAGCAATTAAATTGGTGAAAGATTTTTAAGGTATGCAAATCTTTGGAAAGTGTTCGAAAAATAAATCAATTCCAAATATAAATATAAATGGCAAAGTGAGTTGATTACAATTCATTTTTCTACGAATATATCTTTGTATTGTACAGTGAAATGTAATTTGTTTCTATCAGAAAATTCAAGCGAGCAAAATTTCTGTTTCACGTTTAATCACACGTCGATTAACGAACAAAATTGAATAAAATCTAAAGAATAGTTATAATTACAGATATACTGTACTTTTCTCTTGTGGTCCCATTTAAATCTCTGTTTTAAATTATTCTAATCCAAGTTTCCATATTGCCTTCAAATACTCACAAATGTTGCTCCATTGATTATCACGAAGACGAATTTCATACATCGATACGAGAAGTCATTTTCTGAAAATTTATTAATACGCATTCCAAGAAAATTCTGCTTTCTCTCGGTCGATACGGTTCCGTTGCTATCGGTAATATCCTCTTCATCTTCCGTTTCCGTTTCATTCTCACTTCCGCGATGCCCGCAGTCTGGTGTGCCGGTAAAAAATTTATTCCAATTCATGTGTATAATGTGATCCGAATGTGGCTAATAAAATAATTGAATAAATATCATTAGCAGACAATGATAATCCCCTAGTATTTCACTGCTACCTACTGCTGAACATAGTACTTGATTATGCGAAAACAATTAATACACCACTTAAATCTGCAATGATGGAGGCATCTTGAAACTATCTACTTAATAATTCATGGATAAAGCATCATAAATTAATAGCAGGAAATCGTTAATTCATAAATTATCATTATCACGAGTCTTGTACGTGCAGTAGGTATATGTATATACGCCGTATGCCAATCGTTTAACAATCACTTGTTTTGAACAAAACCCCATCAAATTTGGTACGAAAAGAAAGCTTGGGACGCAAATAAACAGAAGGAATCATAAAAGTTCATAGTTTGTTTCTCTAAGTGCATTCTTTTTGCTTTTGAAAAATTGGTCGATTTATGGACCACGAAACACTATAACCATCTAGCGGGGAAAGATGGAATTACTGATGCAGCCAAGGTTGTTGTCTAGGATATTACCATTGCAAATAAATGCAATTTTCTCAGCTTCCAGGCAAAATTGTTTAATAAATTAGACCAAGGACCAACAGAAACCCAAGGGGACCCAACCCCATTGGACGAAGACAAGTTGGAAGGAGGACCCAGGAACTCACGCAGAGGAACCAAAGTCGTAATAGAAAGAAGCAGAAACACTTAAGTCTTCAATTGATTAATATAAAATCTCACCGGAGATTAACGTTAACTTTGAGCAGAGCTACTTTGGTGAATTGTTTCTACAAATCAGCATTTTTAACTAGAGCAGTGAATTTAATTTAAAACATTAAATTTAAACATATATCTTTATAAAAGTACAAGTTGTGTTTGAATATTCCGCGCTTCTACACAAGCAGAGCTCCACGGGCAACCGAACCTACACAAACTCCCCATATCCCACCAATATGGCTGCTTGCCAGGGCTTTCAAACATAATAACAGTAACTATAATATTGAAACCTTTTCGCGCCTTTTTCTGCTGAAACCATTGCTCGTTTTTGTAACGGAATTGTTCATGTTCGATGCCCATGACAGCAAGAATATAGCAAAGAAAAATGAGTAAGAAACAATTTTCTGCACCGTCTGCTGCAAAAAAGACTAAATATCGGTAATTACTTATAATATACATCAAACAATTAATTTTAACCTCCATTTACCTTATAAATATTCGGATCAATTTTGCTCTTAATACGTCGTACATCAAATTCTTATATTATTAATTTTCTAAACATTGCTTGAAATGATTCTTGAAATGATTTCTTATGTTGGTCGAAAAAGAAATTAACACTTTTAATATTAAATAATTTTTTTCTGTACGTAATTTTGTTATTATTAACACTTGTCATTAGTTCTTCTTGTCTTTTCGCGTTATGTGACATTTTTTCGATATCCTGAACCAACTCATATTTATCGTAATGTTCTATCTATTGATAGCGATGAAGATGAAGACGATTATCCTGGTTCGTTTGAAGCTGACCTGGCTATTATGGATCAATTCGAAGATGAAATTGGGGATGCATCTCAATTTATAGAAGAGGTATTCAGAAATTAAATAATTTCACAATTTCTCATAACTATTGGACTTAAAATGATATTATTTATTACAGAACTTCATAGTCCTTGAATGAAAGCTTATGTTATTATATTCCATGTAACTTATATATGAATTACTAATTGAGGGTAATTAGCATTTTATCATTCTAGCCAGATGATGGGCCATTAAACGATACACCAAAAGTAGTGAGTTAGAGTGTATAATAGAATCATATACATATATTATACCGTAAATTTATTAAATATATGTTAACGAGCAAATGCTATTGTTGAATTGATGCTTCATTAATTTCATGTGATATTCATTTTCATTATTTTTTATATTCCTTAATCGATGTAATAGTTCACTGCGTATTAGCGTCTGCACAACTTTCATAGTTACATGCACTATCACAGCCATAAATAATACTAAACTGTGTACATATAACTCTGATGTATGCCATGTTAAAAAAACTGTGTCCATCCACTGGCCAATTATTCAATATATTATCGCCGCTTGTATGCTTCTTGCCTAAATTGTGTATCTATTGTGTTGGCAGTTATCAATAACTTCCAATTTTGAACATATATTTTTTAATATAACAATAAACTTTAATTGTTATTAGGGTCCAGAACAACAAATCACATCTTCGAAATGGAGCAGACCTCCTCCACCGGAGTTAAACCCAGAAAAGGATGTGCTAATTTTCCAACAAATAGAAATCGATCATTACTCAGGTATGTACAGTGGTAAATAATAAAATAAACAGTGTTTGTCGGAATATATAACATCATCGTGAAATTCTTCCCACAGGTGCACCATTACCCGGAATGCCAGGCAGTAATATTGCTCCAGTACCAATAATGAGGATGTTTGGCGTAACCGAAGAAGGAAACTCAGTTTGTTGTCATGTTCATGGATTTTCTCCATATCTGTACGTCTCTGTGCCATTAAGCTTTAATGAATATCATTGCAAATTATTCAAGGTATACAATTTCGGAAATTCATAGCACAATACGAACAAATATACCAGTTTGAACTATAACTTACTTACATTAATGTGTTCTTTAGGATGCCTTAGATAAAGCTCTATTAAATGATATGAGATCGAATCCAGAAAATATTCAGAATGCAGTTCTGGCTGTCGAGCGAGTATATAAGCAAAACATGTATGGCTACACGGGAAATGAGAAATCGTTGTTCCTGAAAGTTACAGTAGCACTGCCGAAGCTAATACGGCGTTGCAAGACAATAGTAGAGCAGAGAAATCTTTTAAGTGAATTCGATCATAAATACACTACATTCGAAAGCAATATTGATTTTGATATTAGGTATACAACACATATCTAAATTACTCCATACCACTTCGTAACATATCGATTATATCTAATAATATCTTTAATTACATTTGTTTAAAAAATTTCAGATTTATGGTTGATACATCAGTTGTTGGATGTTCATGGATAGAATTATTACCAAAAACTTGGAAACTGCGTAATCATTTTGAACACAATTTACCATTGACTACAAGATGTCAGTTGGAAGTGGATGTTGCATGGGATGCCTTTATTGCTCATGCTCCACAAGGGGAATGGTCAAAGATTGCACCATTTAGAATCCTTAGTTTTGACATTGAATGTGCTGGGCGCAAAGGTAAATTTTGATTCCCACTATACATTTGCACTTTATTTTATTTTATCGAGTTACTTAAATATCTTCTTTATAAATTCAGGTATTTTCCCGGAACCGAATACTGACCCTGTTATACAAATTGCTAACATGGTTATCAGACAAGGAGAACCGGAGCCTTTTCTACGAAATATTTTTACACTCGACACGTGCGCGCCAATTATTGGCTCCCAGGTTTTGAGTTTCGAGAAAGAACACGTAATGTTAGGGGTACAGATTCGTTTGATATTTCCTATAATATTAATTTTATTTTAATCAGTCGATTCCTATCTACATTGTTTAATTTCCCTTAGAAATGGGCGGACTTCGTGAGACAGTTAGATCCTGATATTTTTACAGGATATAACATAAATAACTTCGACTTTCCCTATCTAATTAATAGAGCGAAGCATCTTAACGTGACAGATTTTTGTTTCCTTGGCCGAATAAAGAATCTAAAGTCTGCAATCAAGACTGAGGTGCTACAAAGTAAACAGATGGGTCGACGTGAAAATAAATCCATCAACTTCGAAGGACGAGTCCCGTTCGATTTATTTTTGGTAAAGTCAATTACACTCTTGCTTAATTCAAATCTTTATAGACAACACAGAGAGCTGAATTTATTTTATGTATATTTAGGTGCTCGTCAGGGATTACAAATTGAGATCATACACTTTAAACGCTGTCTCCTATCACTTTTTACAAGAGCAAAAAGAAGACGTACATCACAGCATTATTACAGACTTACAACATGGCAACGCGCAAACACGCCGAAGACTTGCTGTGTACTGTTTGAAAGATGCTTACCTACCTCTTCGATTGTTGGACAAATTGATGTGTATCTTCATCTACATGGAAATGGCAAGAGTAACTGGAGTGTCCCTATGCAGTTTATTAACACGGGGACAGCAAATTAAAGTCGTCTCGCAGCTGTTGAGAAAGGTTGATAATAGTTATAATTCTACCACTAGTTTCCAATTAAAAAGTTGTATTAACAAAAATGTAATTTCAGACTCGAGAGAAAGATTATTTAATGCCGGCCCATCAGGGCCAACCCAGTGACGAACAATTCGAAGGTGCAACGGTCATAGAACCAAAACGTGGATACTATAATGATCCAATTGCTACTTTGGATTTCAGTTCTCTGTATCCCAGTATTATCATGGCTCACAATCTGTGTTACACCACATTGTTGAATCATGAAAGGCAGATAAAGTACAAAGTTAATCCTGACGATGTAACTTTAACTCCGAAGGACTCAAAGTTTATAAAGGCTAACGTCAGGAAGGGAATTCTGCCCGAAATTTTGGAAAATCTTTTGTCAGCCAGAAAGGCGGCAAAAGCTGAGTTAAAGAGCGAGACTGATCCATTGAAGCAAAAGGTGTTGGATGGTAGACAGTATGCTTTGAAAGTGTCGGCGAATTCTGTTTACGGTTTCACTGGGGCACAGGTAGGAAAGTTGCCATGCTTGGAAATCTCTGCGGTAAGTAGTATTCATTTAAATAATAACTTATGTTACTAATTTTATTGTTTTGTAATTCTATTATTCTTTTACATATTCTTTTTTCTTATTTACCTTTTTTTAATCGAATCGTTAAATTTCTATAACTCTCTATTTTCTTCAAACACTTCGTTCTTCCTTCTTATAATATTTAATAAGCAATGATATTAAATTTACAGAGCGTTACCGCTTATGGACGTACTATGATAGAGCAAACGAAACAGGAGGTGGAAAATCAATTCACGATTTCCAAAGGGTATCAGAATAATGCTATGGTCGTGTATGGTGATACCGATTCTGTTATGGTTAAATTTGGCGTGAAAACAGTTGCGGAAGCCATGGAACTCGGCAGAGAGGCAGCACAGTTTGTGTCTTCGAAATTTCTGAACCCTATAAAACTAGAATTTGAAAAAGTATATTTTCCTTATCTATTAATTAACAAGAAACGATATGCTGGCCTATATTTCACAAACCCGGACACGTATGATAAAATGGATTGCAAAGGTCTTGAAACTGTGAGGAGAGATAACTGTCCATTGGTAGCGAACATGATGAACACCTGTTTGCAAAAATTGCTCATTGATAGGTAACAAATTGCATTGAAACTATTTTATATTTGTAATTATACCTAGCCAAACAATATCGTTTAATTTCATAGTTTTTATTGTTTTTATTGTTGTTGTTTATAGGAATCCCGACGATGCTCTGAACTACGCAAAACAAGTTATAAGTGATCTTCTGTGTAATCGTATCGACATTTCTCAGTTAGTAGTTACAAAAGAATTAACCAAGACTGTCTACGCAGCTAAGCAGGCTCACGTTGAATTAGCCGCAAAAATGAAGAAACGAGACCCTGGAAATGCGCCAAAACTTGGTGACAGAGTTCCGTACATTTTCACAGCAGCAGCTAAGGGTGCACCGGCTTATCAGAAAGCAGAAGATCCAATTTACGTCTTAGAGAACAACATTCCTATAGATACAAACTATTATTTGGAAAATCAGTTAGCAAAACCGCTTGTTCGTATTTTTGAGCCCATTCTTGGCGAAAAGGCTGAATCGCTGTTATTGAAAGGAGATCATACACGCACGAAGTCTGTTGTTACGTCGAAAGTCGGAGCTCTGGCTGCGTTTACACGAAAGAAGGAAGTATGCTTGGGATGTAAAGCTGTTTTGACACCGGACAGGGAAAAGATGGCTTTGTGTAAATATTGTGAACCAAAGGAAGCAGAAGTTTATCAAACTGAATTGTACAGTGGTAGAAAGTTGGAGGAGAAATTCTGTAGATTATGGACTGAATGTCAGAGATGTCAGGGAAGTCTCCATCAAGAAGTATTGTGTACAAAGTTCGTTTCACAATTAATATATATCTATATGTCTATTAAAATAGTGAGTAGGAATAATTCTAAACTTAATTTCCTATCGTATCTGTTTAGTCGAGACTGTCCAATATTCTATATGAGGAAGAAGGTGCAAATGGAATTGGATACACAAGTAAAACGAATCGAAAGGTTTGGAATTCCTGATTGGTAAAGTCGAAAAATAGATCGGAAGACTTTGTACCAGGTATGTGTTAATATTGCATGCAAAAAAGATCAAGATTTTATGTATACAAAATCAGTTTTGTCAAACATAAATTATAGCTTCTAACGCATTCATTTTAACGGAGGTAAAAATAATATATTGTTAATATCAAGGTCTGAAAACGTACGAGATTATGTTAGAATAAATTACAGAGTGCAGTATAATTTACATAAAATATTTAATCCTTTTTGCAAATTTTGTTACAAATTATATATGTATAGAAAGATTAATATGTAGTATATAAATCCACGTAAATACTTTATGACAACAGTAATTTTTCGTACACGTGTATATAAATTGAACGGATAGATTTTGTATGAGATCGTGAATCATTTTACATTATACAAAACGACTTCTTGTTATCCAAATGACTAATTAAAATGCGATTAATATTTATGGAATATTTATTACGAAATGGTATTTATAAAGTATTTAAATACATAAATTAATTATCAAACCTTCGTACGTTGCTCAAGAAATATACTTGAACAGTATGTTTTATTTATTTCGTATTATTTGGTATTAAAATTAAATAATTCACTATTAAATAAAATCTCGCGGCACACATTTTATTTTCATCGGGAATCGAATTCAAATGAAAGTTAAAAATATTAATGCTTTTATACGGCAGTAGTAAATATTTTCAATTCTGTCTATAATAAATTTCCAAACATCAGTAAGAAATATTGTGCTTTCCGTGTAAATCAGATGATCTTGTTTTCGTACTATGTTTCTTACAAGAAAGAACGGTTGACATGTCAGAATCTTATCTTAATGAAATTAAACCAGTTACTCATATTTACATAATTATTCACACAGCATGTCAAAACATTGACACCTTAAACGATTTCCAATTTGACTGCAATATTTATGAATTATTGTTTCGACTAATATTATAAAAGTAACGTAGTTATACTAATATACATTACATTCTTCATTTGCCAATTTAACAATGAATTAGTAATTTTCAGTAAAATTTAATGAACGCTGATTGATAAACTTTGTAAAATGCATTGTATAATAACCAAAATTGCTTACCCAGAGATTATTATATCATTAGTCAGTAAATGTTGCGTACTGCAACATTAATAAATTATTCAACACTGATGTAGAAGCAGATATTTTAAATCGAAATGAATCGCTACGTTTATTTACTTTTTTAACTTGTATAGAAAGATAAAATTTCTTTTTTGCTCTTTTATTCTTTGTTTCACATTACGAAAATTTTGATAAATCATGGCATAGATTTTCTGTATGGAATTCGTAAGGCTATTTAAAATATAATTATAATAAATAAAGAAAATGATGTGCCCAACTTTGCGTGGTTCGTTCGAAGCGACAGTCGTGTGACCAGTCTTCTCAGTAAGGCTTAGGTAAAAAGAGTTCTTTAATAATCTTAATCATTTTCTACTTTGCAGTGCATTGGACAACCAATCCATCGCTTGATCAAGTCCTTCACCTTTGGTTGCAGAGGTTTTAAAAATTTGGAACGTTCTGTTTTTAAGAGCATCTAAACCAAGTGCCTGATGCACTTCTGCGACACTTAAACAACCTGCCATGTCTTGCTTATTTGCCAGTACCACCAAAATGGCACCTTGCAACTCTTCTTCCTGAAAATATACAGAACATAACGTATATTTTGTTTATACCATAACATTAAGGCAGATATTTTTACGATCAAGAACTTGTAAAGTACACGCTGTATTTAAAAAATGTTTTCTTATTAACTGTGATGTTCATGTATTATTATTATTTAATCAAATCTAATTTAAATATGTTCAATAATTATTGGATTAATTAATCGTTAAGTCTGGAATCCACTTACTCTCAACATATAAATTAATTCATCTTTTGATATGCCTATCCTATCCTTGTCAGCTGAATCCACAACATATATTATTGCATCTGTGTTAGAATAATAGCACCTCCAATATGGTCTGTAAATTTTCTATCGTCAAATATCATTTCCATCGAAATGCCCTTAGATTTCATAATTTTTATCATCATACTACGTACCGTATACTGGTTTGACCTCCTAAATCCCACACTTGAAATTTCAAATTTTTATATGTGACCTGTTCTACGTTAAATCCAATAGTAGGTATCGTTGTAACTACTTCGCCAACCTGCAACCTAATACATAAAACATATATGAAAACGTTCAAAACATTACTACTTTAAACTCAAGCAAATCACAACTCATTGTTTATGCGAATGCATATTGTTAACTTCTTTTTTTATTATGCACGATAACAAAAATAAGTGCCACTCTAAAATATACGAATCAATTAAACGAACGAATAAAGATGAGAAGTGAATAATAAATTGCTCTAACGAACTACGAATGTGTATGTACACATTAAACTGTCAAGCGAAACGTAGAGGCAGGCTTGTCAGTTTGGAGCACACCTGTACAAGATCGTAGTTTTCCCGGCACCGTCCAAGCCAAGGATTAAAATACGCATTTCCCGGCTGCCGAGCAAATTACGAAAATAACTGAGTAGTCCTCCTGTAAAGACGGGAATATTGGAATTGCATACAAATGTTACACCAAAAACTCGATGAATTTTTGTGCACATCAGCTAGTATACATATTTGTATTCATTCGATAGATTCGATGATACTTCGGAGGCGTGCATCTTCGATAATTATCACACAAACTCACCCATATTGGCAATGTGTTATTTCCAATTCATATAGTATAAAATAAAGTTTATTGTCAAATTTAATAACCACACTTGTATCCAAGTAACCGGGGCGCACACCCCTTTAACTGTCCACGGATGCAGTCCGCTTCAGATCACTTGGTGACTTCTATCGTTAGCTGAAGTTGAGTGAAGTTATTGCTTTACCCTAGACTATCGATACATCCAGTAGCACAGTACGTAATTGCTACGTTCAGGATACTTATATAATTTTTGTTTAATGAATGATGCATCATACGTACGCATTTTTATTGTCTACGCTTATTATTTCTATTTTGTATTCCTTTATACTATTTTAGTTCTTTCATTTTCTATTCGTTTGTAATGTTTTATGTTTTTCATTATCTATTCTTCTATAATACTTTACTTTGTTTATTTCCTATTACTTTTTAATATTCGATCCATTGTTCGAATATAGCTTGACACTTCTGTAAATTGATACTAGAAATTTCTAGTATATAATTATATATGATCAATTTCATTCTTTTCTCTATCTCACGCTTATCCAAGTGTACGAGTAATTTTCGTCTAACTGGCCATCGGTAAAGATGTCAGTGACATGGAAATGGTACTGGGGCTCTAGCCACAGACGAGATATATGAATAGACAAATCACCAAATGTATTTTTTCGGCCTGAATTCTTGGGCACCTGCGGTATCATTACTATTTTTGTGTCACTTGCAACGTTACCAACAGATTATAGGAAACGATGCTAAAATTAAATAATTTTGAAGCATTTTTTTGTTTTTTGCCGCAATGGTAGGCACTAACTCGTTGCGTCGCCGGCGGGACAGCAATTAAAGTTTTTGCGAAAACTTTTGCATTTTCTTGAGAATTTTTGCAACTTTGTTGCAAAATTTTTGACGCAACATTGTTGCAAATTTTTCTCAGGAATTTTTGCAACTTTGTTGCAAAACTTTTGACGCAACATTGTTGCAAATTTTTCTCGGGAATTTTTGCAACGTTGTTGGATTTTCGCGAGGCGGTGTTTGCAACTTTGTTAGATTTTCGTAGAGCTCGATTTGCAACATTCTTGCAAATTTTTGCCGAGAAGTTTTGCTACTTTGTTGCGTTTCCTTAGGGTTCAAATTGCAACTTTGTTGCAATTTTTTGGCGCAGCGTTGTTGCAAATTTTTCTTTGCTTTCGCGATGTTTTGTTTGCAACTTAATTGCATTTTTATGTGGAGTTATTTGCAACTTAGTTGGTTTTTTAGGCGTTATTTGCAACTATCTTATATTTTCCCGAGGCGTTGGTTACAACTTTGTTGCGTTTTCGCGAAGTGTTATTTGCAACCCTATTTCATTTTCGCTAGGCATTTCTTTGCAACCTGGTTGAATTTTGGTGATGCGCTTTATGTGTAATATGTTTAGTAATGTTGAGGTCTATTTTTACAAGTTCTCCGCTTGTGAACTTTGCATTTAAAGTTCCTGCACGGTAGTACTTGTTTAAGGAATTGGAATTAGGTCTTTTCAAGGATATTTAAGGTGTTAACATAAAGAGAGGCGTAGAATTCGTTTCATTCAAGATTTATTCAAAGTAATTAATAAAGATACAAATTACAAAAACGCGGTACTCCAAATTTACAAACTAATACTTATGAACTATTCCTTCAAGTTAATTTACAATATATCTTACAGATAAAACTTATACCAAAATTTACGTACTTTATTTGCTGAAGCGTATTTTAAATTATAACAATTGTGTAACTTGTGCATATATAAAGCCCAAAGTATTTATTGTATATTGCACTTTATATTTAGAACATATAGTAGAACTTGTAGTAAAAGTAATATTAAAGTTAAGATATAACAGTTAATTACACAATTGTTCTAAATTAATCTTATGCGCTAATAGTGACAAACTATTCTTATAATCCAATTTATTATAACTAAAGTATGTGGCAAGGGTTGTTCTTTCTTCTTTCATGCTTTTATGCACCATGAGAAGGCGGGTCAATGGTCCTTACTCTTTGCCTGTGAAACCTGCACACACAAAAAAGATATTAGTAAGTATGTAGCAGGAAAGAGAAAAATTGTTAAGGGATCTTGGCAAGACAAGGAAAGAAGGGACGGCCAAACCAGATCAAAAAGAGAAAGATAGGTTTATTTGAGAAGGAGTAGAATTAGTCTGACAAGAGTAACCGTCATGAGAATGTAATTAAAGAAAGTGACGGAGCGCCTTCAAAGAAGAGACTCTGATATAGATTGTAACACTGTGTTTGCTAACACTTAATTAACATGTAACATGAGAGTACGATTTATACCATTACTTATAATGAAATTCTTGAATTTACGTAGCACTCGTATCCCTGTCTTACCTACACGCGGTGGTCATTAGTATCGCCATCTATACAGATGCAAATGAAACTAGCCGAGCCGCTGGTATATCTACACTTAGGGTAAGTAAGAGGCACGAGTAGTTTCCAGGAGTCCTGTGTAGATGGCGAGACCATAGCAGGCACTGTAGGTATGGTAGAGACCCGCGTAGTTTCATGCACATCTTTACAGATATTAATTAATTAATTAATTAATGAATTAAACAATTTACATTTCTCGCGCTTATGCATGATGAGAAGTGCCGGCCAATACTCTTTACTCATTGTATGCGAGAGCTGCACACCAAAAAAATATATTAGGAAGCATGTAACAGGAGAGAGAAAAATGTTAAGGTATGTTTAGAGGAAGAAGAAATAGGGGAGGGCCACATTAGAAGCACAAGGGAAAGAGAGGATTATTTAACAAGGAATGGAACAAGTCTCATAAGAATGAATTTGATAAGAGCAAAAGTAAAGGAATTGACAGAAAGCCTTAAAAGAAGAGATTATGAAATGCAACAGCTGGAATGAGGCAGAACAATAGAAGAAGCTATATATAATGAAATGCTTAACCGCGAGACCAAAATAAAGGATAATGCTACTGTTAGTAAGTATTTATTACAAACTGAGATATATATTTAAAGAAAGAAATATTCGCAAATGTATTTTTTGCCATGTATTTACCTTTGCTAAAGAGCTTGATTATTGTAGAATGAAATGAACAATGGAACTTCCAATGTCACTATACATATTAGAGCATGCGTTGCTAACACTTTATTGATATGTCAATGAGAGTACAAATCAATTTTCAAGCATTATTAGCTTAATTTTACAAAGGGGGACATAAATAATCAAACTTTATTAGGTTAGCCATATACGTACAAATTACGTACCACTCGTATCCCTGTATTACCTACACACAAAGTGGCCTTTAGTTCTGCCATCTACATCTAAGTGTCCAAAACTACCAACATGTCTGCTTTATCTGGACTCATTAGTATCGCCACCTATAGAGTCATCAAAAAAACTACTCGTGCCTCGGCCAAATCTACACTTAAGGTAAATAAAAGCGCGAGTAGTTTCAAGGATTCTTCACAGATGGAGATACCATAGTAGAAACTGCAAATATGGCAAAGACCCGCGTAATTTCAAGCACATTCTATAAGCGGTTCAATTGTTATAAACAATTCAAATGTTTGTCTGAAAATTACGCGGTAACTATAGGCAGGAGCTATTCTAAACTAGAACGAGATTGTTCTTAGAATCAAGAGCTTCAATTTGAGACATCGTTGATTAAAATCGGCCCAGTAGAACGCGAGATAACTCAATTTGTTTAAAGAAATTATAAAAAAATACGGTTATATGGACTTGCAGGGTAGCTACATCAAGAATCAGGGGAGATAAATTAAAGCTACAAGCCCAAGCTACATTCTCCAATAGGTGTCAAGAAGATTCCATAAGCGGATCATTTGTTATAAACAATTTAAATATTTCTTTGAAAATTGCACGGTAACTATAGACAGCAGCTATTCGAAACTAGAAAGAGATTGTTCCTTGAATCAGGAGCTTCAATTTGCGACGTGGTTGATTAAAATCGGCCCAGTAGAACACGAGATAATTGAATTTGTTGAAAGAAATTATAAACAAATACGATTATACGGACTTGTAAGGCAGCCATCCATCGCTCCTCCGAACCGAGAGCAGAAAAGGGAATGGAGGAAAAAAGGGACTGAAGCAAAAAATTGAATGAGTGGGGAAAGTGCAATGCGCAGCCAATTCGCTCGAATTATTTTCTACATAATTATCAAACGTCTCTTAAACGTTTAATAATTATACAGTAAATAATTGATTGCCCAGGTCTCACCCCGTGGAGGTTACTGCGCCTGGAGACCCTCCCTAGCCACGGCCCTTCCACCCTCCAATTACGCAAAAACTAAATCTACTATCATTTCTAAGGAAGAAAAATCTCCTATTATTGTCAATTTGTAGAACGTTCATTAAATGATCGTAGTACAAATACGACAACAACAGGAGTACTTAGGAGAACCGCGACCGCGAGCTAAATTGAATATCAGGAGGAAACCTGAAAGAAAATTTGCAAGATGATCCAATTTCCTGAAATAAAACTTTCTTAAAAATATATCCTATGACCTTAAAAACTAGACAACGGAATATTAGTGCAGTGGTGAACACTGCTGTCTTAAAGACTATGATACAGCTTAAAAATAAATCCTCCCTTATTAAATACTAGATTAGATGCAAATGCACCCTGCCTGTATAAAGATCTAACTTAAAACTAGTATGACCCTACCTAGTATAACATCTAAGAGTTCAATTGAAAGAACAATTTCAATAATATCCTACCTACATAGGACTCTAATTAATACTTTCCCATAGTGATACAGGTAGAAGTATGCAAATACTTAATAGGGAATAATTAACGGGGGAATTAATTCGTGGCCCATGGTGTCTAGAACAGACTGAACCAATTTTTAGTTTCATAAACCCTGCTTAAGCAAAAGTCTAATAATTTCAATTCGTGTAAAACCTGCCTGTATAAAGATCTAAGAGTGCGTGTTCAAACAAAACCTACCTACATAAAAAGCTAAAAGTATTGTTCGATTTATAATTGAGCCTGCCTAATTATTTGTCTAACACCCATAATTAGTTAAAAGGGCAGTGGCAGTGGCTGGGGCGGTGGCAGTGACAGGGGCAGGGGCAGGGCCAGGAGCAGGGGCAGGAGCTGGGGCATGGGTTGGGGCAGGGTGAGAGTGGGGTCATATGATACAAATTTTAAGCAATCCTCTTCTTTAGCTGATTCCTTTCTCCTGCTTCTGAAACAAAGACAAACTGGAAGCAATTAGTAAAGCATTATAAAAATCTTAAACTCACAAACGGGATTGACGAGGCTGGCTCTTTAATTTTTTAGTTTTCAATCGTGTCCTTGACAATCTTTCTAGATCTGTGTTGTATATATTCCACTTTTAAGTAAATCTGTACTTCCATTTGTTTAATATATTATATTTGGTTCATTTGGGATCATCTGTGAATCTGTAACAATCTCATGCTTTGGATTAGTGACATCCTCAAGCCCGGTCATTGAAGCTGCTTTTAATTTGTAATAAATTAAAGACAAAGATAAATAACTGAAAAGAAAAATTACACCATATACAACACGAAATGCCAAAGAATTGGTCAGCCATGATCTTTGGCTGACGATGATGTGCCACCCTCAAGGGTGGCACAGGAACAGGCTTCCAGTTGGAAGCAGTTGGGGACTGGTATTCGCAACTCTAATTAAAAACGCGATCTTTAATCAACGCAACGCTAACTGGAACTCGCGATGCAATCATTTCGCAACACTATTTATTAAGACCGGTAGAAAGCAAACATTAAATTATTTGCAATATAAAAAAACAAGCAAATTGAAGATCCCCTGAAAAGTTAGCTGAAGGCTCAAGACGCGAAAATAATTTCCGCAACACTAGAAACTTTCTCATACGTAAAATATATTACAAAATACTACAATTCAACTAACAATAAGAACGATCAAATTGCAAGAACAATCGCGACATCGTTACGCAACGCTAAATCAATCGCGATTTTCATTTGCTCGCAACACTAATTAAAAACCGCGTGGCATTTAACGCAACTCTAAAGAAACGCGATATTTTTGGGAGGGCTGTATCGTTGGGCCGGAATGTGCGGCGGCCAAGTACAAATAAAATGTCTACAAATGAAAATGCAAAGACTGTGACAAAGTAGTAACACAGAATGATTCCCCATTCTTCAAAAGAATGGAGAACCATTAGTAGTTGCCCTCTTGAGTGACAGTTTGTCGGGCCTCTTCGGCATATAGCCTCTTCTTTTCGTTGGACCCGAGGGTCAGCTGAAACTTAACCTAGGCTCGAGGCTCTAATCGGAAACCAAGGAAAAACTTATAAATGTGAAATAAACAGTTTAAATCGCAGAGATAAATGGAACGCACGCGGCCGAATCACGACCAAATAAAATCGTAAAAATTGTGATTACGGAAAATCGGTCATAATAGCTACATTTTAGCACGGAACGACGCAAATCCACAGCCTAACCACATACACAATGCGGATATTACGTCGTGCACGATACACCAAACGCACTGTCAGTCGCCAGCAATAAATCATTGAATAGCTTATGAACTAAAGAAATATCGTCGTACTCTACCACCGTTTTCCCACCCAAGTAGCAACGGCGCACGTGAGTGGGATCCGGGCAGTGAACACGGAAAGGGTTAAACCTGGAAATCCTCGTCTAAAAAGATGATAAAGACATACTGATCTTCTAACGGGCTAAATATATATTTGTATAATCAATGACTCTACTTTATTAGAAAAATTAATCAATGACTCTATTTTATTAGAAAAATCAATCAATGACTCTACTTTAAATATATTTTGAATTAAGTTCAAACATCCTCGGGCGCTCTCGTCATCAAAGCATTGCTTCTAAAACGCAAGGTTGGTTTTAAAGTAGATTGCCTTGATATCGAGATCTACCCGTTCGCGTATTGTCTTCTTGTACATTCAGGTTTAATTAATATATTGTACGGAAGAAGTGAATTTATTCATATCTTTATACGCTAAAGACTAATATGGATATCGAATAATAAAATTATTCGATAGTTCCCACAAATTGGCAAGGTATATAAGTACCCTTACCTTATATTTAATCAAAGTAGAAAAAACAAATACTACGTTCTTACTAACAGCAATCGTTATGCATTTTATTACAACTGTGCACTAATTGCCATTGACAAATGAACGAAGTCGAAGGGTATTCGACTTCTCCACTACAAACTAGTGCACGTATGATACTGGACATGACTTTATATTCATTTAATAATTAATAACAATTTAAATATTCGGTTTATACGTATTTAATTAAATACTCTATTATAAAAAGATGCATAACGATATATTTTATACTAAATTTCGATCTTAAAATTCTCAAACTAATTTGGAACGCGTTGTACAAGAAGACCTATCCTCATATAATATAAAACAGTATACAAGTTACTACTCATAAGTATATTTCCTATACCCATGATCACAGTGCTTGCCAGAAAAATCTACGTAATTACAACCAATCACTCGTGTCGGTTCGGACCTTTCGTCCTGCGACATGATTCAGTGACCGGAGGAACTTTAAAGCATGCCACTCACCGGTTGCAGACTCACCAGGGGTGCGAGCAAGCTGGTCGCCATCGAAGCCATGGAAGCTGCTGAAACATTCAAAAAGGGCAGAAAACATGAAAATCTTTGTATTTTCAGTACATTTCTAATGTGTTAAATATCAATGATTATTGTAATCATGATACTTACTCGCCAAGTTGCTGGATGAAAGCCCGAACTCGCCGAACAGGACACTGACTCTATGGAACATTTATGATTGATAAACAAAGTGTTTCTAATCTCGCGAGAGTATTATTTCGGGGCAAACACTGACTCTAATTTCGCGTCTCTTTACTGTCATTTATGTTTAATTATTATTAAGAGCGGTTGCGCTCTAAAAGCAATAAAAAGAACTTTGACGGAGCTAGCACTGACTCTACCGACCGCATTGCGCGCGGTCATCAAAATGTTCTGAAAGAAAATCTGTACAAGTTAGTAAATGGGGTGAGGAGATTGAAATTGAAGCAATACATATTTGATTTTATTTCTCTTTCTTATTTCTTCATCCTCGCAAACGTCTGATGAGGAATTACTGCTTTTCTTGTTTAGTAAGATACTACCGTATTATTATTCAGATTTAATTATTATTAATTGTCTAGAAGACTGATCAAATGATTTATGAAAAGCATACTGTGACTGCTCTTTGTCAGAGTTTTGAAGGTGTTCATGATCTTAGTAAATACTTAATATCGCGGATTTATAAATTGTCGTAGCTGCTTGTAGAAATGGAAATTCGAAACTATTAGGGCATGGTAACAAGTACGTAACTAAACGTGTAATCCTGCATCGAAAATACAATTTGGCCGTACTTGTGACTAGGTCACAGAGATAATGAAAGTGTTTTGTAAAAACAATTAATGAAGCTACAATGCAAATCGCAATCGAAATGCAGCGAAACGTGAACGTATTTCTATTCTTCGTTTAGAATTAATTTTTCTAGATTTAATCGCGAATACTGTAAGTTTTATTTGAAATGTTTTCTTTATTTAACGAACGTGGATATACGAATTGAGAGAAATAAGTAATGAAATCGATTTACAATAATGAAAGTTCAATAACTTTCAACCGACGGAAACGAACTTGAGCCGAAAACCAATCGCCAGATAACAAGAGATATACATAAACCGTTGGGATAATAAGTTAAATGTTACCAGTCCTTCATCATATTTGTATCATAATTGTATCTCAATACTCCATTCCTACAGCCCCAATATATTATTCTTTGCCAGCCAAGCATCCATTATACCTGCAACGAAAAGAATAGACCTGTTCTAAAATCAGAATCGAATTCGCAGTCGCAAAAGCATTATCTAAGTGACTGAATAAAATATAATAAAGATTCGAAGAACCGTTCAAACTAATAAGTTAGTTAACGCGATGTTACAACAAACGACTAGTTAATCTCATATTTAAAAAAATCTCGATGCCGGACGAAGACGCGTCTATCCTCAATTGGATGATCGGTTATTCGTCCAGCAAAGGAGACTCAAGAAAGATTTTAATCATTAAAGTTTAATGTACTGTTGCGATAGTAGAACGATTGTTAGTTAAACGCGTATTAATTAATAGAAGCTAATAATCAAGCGTACACGATGGTAAAGTAAAGACCGAGGTGCTATTGTGCTGTAGAGTGAGGTATTTCGCTAGCCTTCAACTACATAAACAACCATCCACTGCGATGCTTCAATTGCGACTGATGCGGCGCGCGCCGACCCCACTCTGCGAGACGCCCCACTCCGTGACGCCCCACTCCGCGACGCGCCGGCGCATCGGATGCGCTCGGTGGTATTCGCTATTTCCGTAAAAGCTACTATCCCAGGGATGTGCCAACTGGACTTCTACTGTTTCTGACCAACTTTTAGCCGGACCTACGACTCTAGGGTCGTGCCAACTGGACCTCTACTTTTTCTGACCAACTTTTAGTTGAACCTACAATCCTCGTTAAAAAATTCCTTTGTTCTTTGCCGCGAAATGAAACACAGGCATATGCCAGCACAGGCGGGACGCTTGACGTGACACGCATCACATTGTCAATTTCATCGCTCTGATGCATCGCAATGTCATTTCGACTCAACTCGAGCCGAACTGAAGTGCATCGCGCGACCAGACACCGTAGCTCAATTTTTCTACCGAAATGCTGCCCGAGAAATAGCTTTCCTGGACCCCCCGACCCAATAACATTTACATATAAACACAATCGCATGAATCCCGTCCCCACTACTTCAGTAAAAAATTGTTCTTCAAGTGGTCACTGTTCATGAGCAGAGGACGCTCAAATCAGTGCGGGATTTCTCAGTCGGTATGGCAGTTACGTTGGGTGCCACCACAGGCTACTCTGTGGCTACATTACAGACCAGATATACAAGGAGACAAATCATCTTATGGATTTTTGTCGTCCTGGTTTGGCTTGAGTTGAGTCGAAGTCACATAGCGATGCATCGGGGTGATGAAATTGACAATGAGATGCGTGTCACGTCTAGCGTTGCGCTTGTACTGTCCCGCTTTCATTGCGCGGCAAATAACAAAAGAAATCTTTAAAATTATTTAATTTCACTGTCTACGATAGGCAGCGTTAACATCGTTTTGTATAATCTGTTGGTAACGTTGCGAGTGATTCGGAAACCTCAGATACCCAGGAATTCGGTCCAAAAAGTACATTGGGTGATTTCTCTATTCATATATCTCGTGGGTGATCAAATATTATCCGAGCCCAGTCGACAATTACTCAACAAGCTATTTCACACAATAGCCGGCAGATAGCAGATACATCGTCTTCCACGTTCCTCTCGCGTACGGGAGGTTTTTTTGTAGCCTGGACCGAAAGTGGTTCTGCTGGGATGCTGCACAAACGCGGCGCCTGTGTTGCTAGTAATTGACAGCTGCCGAAAAGCGGCGATTCGGTCGGACGCGTGTGCGGATATTTTGTCTCATTAATGAGATGAAAGATATTACTCGTGAACATCTAAAAGAAACAGAGTATATCTTTCTCATTCCTTTAGCTCCAAGCTGTTGTTAATTTAGACATATCATGCATTTACTCCAACATCATCTTCTGCGTGGTACAGTTTAAAAAGTTCATATGTGTTTACAGTTTCGCGAAACATCGTGGTGTACGTTTCGCCGCGGTCATGTATACTTTCGCAACTTGCTCGGTACATTTGCTACGCTCGATAGAATAATAGTGAAAATTAAAAATGTTCATGCAACGTGAACACTTGTATGGAGAGAGTGAAGTTTTTGTTCTTTAAATAATATTTTGCAGTGTTTCAACAGTGGTAGTAATGAAGAATACATACATATGTTTATCTCTGCCAGCATCGTAGAAAAAGTAAGGCAAATTCTTTTTTTAAATACTGCACCATAGTATATATATAGTTGTACTCTTGAATGTAATTATATATCGAAAAATCGTCAGCATTACACATACTATATGAAACCATCTTGCTATACATTTGTATAATTTTATCCAGTACTAGAACTTATGCGAGAACTATTATTAACAAATTAATGCAATTATTATTTTAATAACTTGAATAATTTCAAAATATTCGGTACCACAGTCATCGGAAATATATTCAATGCTGTGGCCATTTCAGAAAGTTCGCGCACTCTAACATCTAATAGCCGTTGGAAACCGGTTTTCCCGAAAATGAAATTTCTCACAAGTGCACGCGAGACATGTACCCGCATATCCGTGAATCTCAGAAATTCTGTTTGTCCCCTGTAAGCCAAACGGCCACCGGCCCTGATTTCTTCGGGAATCATAAGGTACAGCATAAATCTTCGTGAAAGAACGATTTGGACCTCTGAAAGGATTTACAGCTAACCGGTTGCCGCGTAGGTTGCACACTCGCAAGGGCCCCCGTCTGATAGATCGTGATTCTCCTTCTCAGACTTTCGCCTGTTCAGTGACGTATACAAAAGAGATACTGATACGGGTCCAGTGTCAAACTTTTCTACGTATGCATTGCCTAAATGCACTGTCGATTATATCAACTGCTCCGACACAATCCTGCGCAGAAATGTCAAACACATCGGCCACGCATGACCGTTTGATTCAAATCTGCGATTATATCCTTGCATGACAAGCACAATTAATACACCGACCGTGCATATTGGGCGTAATTTCGAGTCGCATTTGCTTGGAAGCTTTTGCTGCCAGTGATCGTAAACACGACGCTGGATATCATAAACTTAAACCTGTCGTCGTCTGTATACCTTCACCACGACTTATTAAATCGTCGATCGTTTACTTGCACGGACCATATACATGGGATCCGTCCGTTCATAACGATCCCATAAATCGTATTGATCTACGGTCCCGCGGGGGCCGTTTACGTGCATCCTACTGCAGCGCCGCGAAAGAAATGAGGAAAAGAAATGATACAAACGGCCGGTAAGGTACGGCCAGTGATACTGGGACTAAGGAATGCAATCTAATGTCCTTGTCCGTCGTATCGATAGAACAGCGAAATGGGAAGGACAGAACGTATAAAGCAATAATGACAAATGGAGAGGAGTCTCGTTTCTAAGAAAGGTCATATGAGTTTCGCGGTGCGTCCTGTGGGAAAACCGGGACAGGATCCTTCGTTCTGTAGCCGAATACGAGTTCGAGCGACACACGATCGTGAAATCGTTGCCAGATCGTGGCAAGTGTCGCTGGGATACTGCCGAGAGAGATAGATACATTGGGCAAGGGTATCTAAGAGAGAGAGAGAGAGAACGACAATGTAAAGTCGCGTTTCTCCTGCGAAGAGGCTCGCGCAGCGAGGGTTCGAATAAGAGGTTGGCGGTGTGGAGGGAAAGATGACAGGGGAGAGGGTAAAGTGTAGGACAGGGAGGAAAGAGCGAGAGCTTGGGGGAATGAAGGAGGGAAGAGCGAGATGGATATACGCGATATAGGTTTTGGTTTGGGCAGCCGTTGGAATGCGGTGGCCGCGGGGCGGACGGCCGTACGCCATGCCACACCGTATGTACTGTATACACTCAATGCCGTACGGTCTGGGCCGGTGTACAGGACCCAGCGCCGCGTCCAGCACATTCCGTGCCCCAGGCTGAATCGTACTTTTGTTTACGCCCACGTGCACCTCCGTGGAACACGAATTTTCTCCTGGTTCCCGGTAAATCACGACCGCCGACCCGTCATATTATTTCTACTGTCGCCACGCGCACGCGCAACAAATCGAGAGCGCCGCGTCCGATAACCTGTACTGTAACCGCTACGGTTATGGCTGTTTCCTTTTCTACTTTTTGGGGTAGATCATCCGGACGATCTGAAGGGGGACAATTAACAGTTCCTTGTGAAATTGGTAGCAGTGTAAATTACACGATGCTGAGTAGCAATTTTAATGGAATTTAGATAATAGAAAAGCACTAATGCCATTAATCGTTTATGACTTCGCGGAGATGAAAGTTTTTGTCGATGTATTATACTTAATGCGCACCTTCGAACAAATTATATTTAAGTCCTTAAATCTAGATTATTTTAGATTGACCCGAGAAATCTATATCTTACCTAAACCGTTTGAATTACAGTAAGTAAGTACATCGAATATACTCGCAGCGATCCACTTCTTCACTTAAGTTTAAAAGTCCTGACGGGGATCAAATGTTAAGTTCGGTTAGAAATTCTTTGACCTTTTTATAGATTGGTTACATTTATCAACAGGATCTGTAGATATTCTGTGAAGGAATTCTTGGTCTGCAGATGTCGTTATGTTGCTCTCGAAGTCGCGGGACCAGAGGGTTCAGATGTAGATAAGGTTAAACGTGATTTTTCACCTAGAGCGGGCCTGTGTTGCCTCGCGGGAATCTCGTTGACGGTTTCCAGGCGCCTCGAGACTGATCCTTGATCCGCATCGGTGACTGGTTGACAGTTATGGAAGTTAAAGGGGCCTGTTAACACTGACAGACTGTATTGCTCTTAATGAGATAAAGGGGATATGGTTCACCGTTATTCTTCTTAGCAACAGTGTTTTAGATCAGGATTCGTTTCGTTGTATAACCGGATCAGGTGTATAGTAGATTAAGCTCCGTTTCAGACGGGACAGTTTATGTCTACACTTTTTATGGAGCAAGCTAGCGAAGCGTTGCAGCTTACGGAGCGTTTCAGTCGCGTGTCCGCCACCAAAATATGATGTCATAGCTGTCTGTCTGTGGATTATATACAATAGCGATTACATTGATTTATTGGTACTCATGAGACACATTAGTAACGATGGATCTTTCCATTATGTCAATTTTTTAAGCAACAATGTTTCGAATGTTTCAGTTTATTAACAAGTATTCAAATTTAAATTTTCACTTCGATTTAGCAATTATGATTACTAGAAATCTACTTTCAAGTAACGGTGCTCGTTATATGTGCATGCACCTCTTCCTTGAAATTTGTATCTACTTTTACACTTGAAAGTTATTATCGTTCTACATCTATCATTATATTACAAAAAGAAGGTTCACTTTTGGTTGTGAAGTCAATGGTAACGAACGGTGTAGTAGAAGTAGAGCAGAACTCGAATATAAGGAGAAAACAAGTTATAATGAATCGGGCAACTTAAAAAAGACGATGTACTGATTATTTTTTATATGCGATTCGGGGAATAAGTTAGAACTGATGTTTTCAAATAAGTGGGGCATAAAGATCTAAGCAAGTGAAACGGGCAACAACCGATCTGTTTTAGATAAAAACATCCTTATTTTTTTAGAAGAACAGTCATACAGAGAATTATTTGATCTATTCTAGAGTAAAAGATAATTATGTTAAAGAACTTTTCAATATAATGTACATAAAATAATATAGGGGAGGTAATCCGACCTGAATATAAATTCGCAAATAGTCGATTATTTATATGCATATTGTTGATATCCACAATGCAATGTATTCTGATTGACATTACGAATCAACTATGCACTACCTACCAACTCTTCCTTAATTAATTTCAAATTTTAACAAGTTCATATATGTTTCTTAATTCCACAAACAATTTAAAAACCTGATTGTTATTTAGGAAAATCTGAAAATGATTGCCAATCTAACTTCTGTTAAGCTCCTCACTCACCCTAATGTGCCCTGCGTTTCACCTACCTATATCGAATATTTAACTAAAGCAAAAAAGCAGACCAGCGTCTGCATACAAAAATAAGAAAAGAAAAAATATATAAACTCAAGCGCACGCTTACACTGACTACAGCAACGAGCACACACCTGCAATCAATATAGCAACAGGTCTATACTCACCAACGACCGCGTTGCAAAACCGGCAGACGTCATCGTACAGGGACGTTTTTAAGTCCGTCGAAGAAAGAGAGGATCGGAACAGTTAGTTCCACGGTGAAAAGGCTGAAAGGATCCTGAAGAATGTCGGTATTCCGCGAACATCGCGTGGATGAAAATTCCGCGAAAGGGCAGCCAACATTGCGCGCGTTATTTCACTTCGCGTGCAAACAGGGCTATTCGGTGGTTGAGGGGTAACGGGTCGAGAGGACGCGAGACGCGCTGTTTCTGATATGCAGGCTTAAGGAAGCACTTTGAGAGCCAGCCAGAGTAATTGCATACAAGGGCCCGTCAAAACGAGCAACACGAGGCCCCTCTCGTCAGGCCCCGTTTGTGGAAACTTCCAAAAAGACGAGGGCGCGCCACCGGTGATGCACGTATGAAACGTGCGGTAATTGCTATTCTTGATCATTTTTTAAAAGAGAACATCATTGATTGTGGTCTTCATTAGTATTTATTGTATGTTGTTCGTGGTATTTTTTAAAACCTAACCGAAACTTAACCGGAGCCAATTGAACGTAACCCAAACGTATACTGCTTCGTTTGGGGAAACATGTTAGAAGCTGAAGGTGCACCATCGGTACATCAGACTTTAAAGACGCAGGAATGCTTATTCGTAGTACATAGTTCTTATTTTTAGGTGTATATATAGATGGAAAAGTTGAATCGAATGCCATTTGGAGAGTTCAGAAGCCAATCAGTGTAAATCCATTAGCATTCAAACCGAGCTAAATAAGATTCTTACACATTACTTGGAAAAAAATGACAATGTTAGTACCGTCATCTAGGTCTTACGTATGAAAATAGTGACTTAACCGATTTATCAGCTGAGAATTTTAACAATAAAGCGGTTTTTGAACTACGTAACTCGTGTTCAGGGAAAGTTGGACTTGCACTGATCGGCTTCTGAGCCATCCATTTCCACTTTATACGTTATAGATCGTTTTCAGACACGTCCTCAGTTTCTTAAAAATACTCGTGTAATCCCGGATCGTGTCTTCCTAGTACTAACGAAGGACAGTCTTAAATTATTTTTATTATTATCGACTGGGCTGATGACGCGAAAGTGCTCTTCAATTTACTTTACGCCCACGCGGCTAAACGAAACATAATTTGTGTGATCGGTTAAGCAAGAAGTACGTGCGCCATCTCATATGGCTCTATTCGTTGGATTACGGGATCAGTCATGCGGGGAGAATTACAATTCTTCAAAGGGTTAATCGAACTGCGCTACCAACCGATGCAATCAACTTATACAACGGGACACATCGAACCGCGCCCACCGATATTCGCTCCTGTGCATCGATGCATGTTCCACGCACTTTGTGCAGACGATGCAAAAGAAACGTCCTGCACTATCAGTGCACGGAGGAAGCGATTAGCTATCAAAAATATATCCCCAGAGCTACATACATAGAACGATGCGCAAGAAAAATGATAATTCTGCTTAAAATTAAATGTAAGTCAAGAATACAATCTATGTACAGTTGAATGGATGGCTGCGGAGTAATTTCATGAGCATATTTCGTAACCATCGTTTAACACTAACCTAGGGGCATACTTGAGGTCGTAGGCCGGTTTCTTTTAAAATTTATACTAGCAATGCTCTGCAATAGTACCAATGTAGATAAGAGCAGGTATATCAGTACAAATATGCCTCTGGATCAGCAATGTTACACTGTCTGCAATGTTACCCTATATACGATTGCCTCACCAGCCAACAATTCTTTAAACATAGTATAATTATATTAACAATCATCAATACATATTGTATAATGCGTAATGTTCGAGATCTCTCGATCGGTAGAAAAACTAGTCTCTTGTACCCGATCACGCGGCCCCTTGACGAGGTTGTCCAGAGTGGGAGAATCCCAAACGGATCGCGAGCCGTCCTTGGACAGCGCTGCCCTAGATTTGCACCGGGCAGTGCGTAAGGAGAATTGGTCTGCTTAAAAGTAACTGTGAAAGAAGAGCATAACTAGAATATATATAGCCCATGCAGGCTTGATCGTGCTTGCGGAAATATGACTTCGTTTCCAAAACGAACTATAAATTTTTAGCGATGGGCCAGTCCCTCTGCGTGTATTAACAATTTTTAATTTACATCATCTTGAATTCTAAAACGACGAGGTCAAGATGATGTGTATAATTATGCGCGTTGTCAACTAGCCCAATAATTAACGTGATACCTCCGTCAACGTGATATAGGGAACTTGGCACATTTGCAAGCGACTGATTGAAAACCAGTTATCAACGGGATCGACTCCCGGAACAGATAGCGCTATGTAGTATCGCTGTTAAGGGAGTTAACGGCGTTCGCTTCGGAATAGGAAAATTAAAGTCGTGCGTGTTGCCAGATTTTTTCATGATCGTTCGCTCATGACCGTTCGCAACCATTTGCACGCACGCGTGCAAGGAACTTGATCCTCGCGTGTTCGAAACTCGAACGTTTGCTTTCGCATGTACAGGGTGTTCCCATAACCGTGGTACGATTGGAGAAAAAAGTATGCCGTATGAAGAAATAAGTTGACAATGAGGATTAAACTTCTGATATACGAAAATTGTCTATTGATGGTTACTCAAGGTTTTAATGAATTATCAAAATAATTATTGTTACAGACTACAATTATGAAACAGATTATTTGCTATAACGGAATATCATTTGATTATTCATTTCGCCGACAAATACAGAGGATTCGTTTAAACCTGAATCCTTATTTTAGAAGCGCACTGTATGTATAAATGACTGCCATCGATATTGATAAATATGCGGTCTCACAAAACTCCCGTTAGTTTAAAGCTTAAGACTCAACTAAATATTCATACAAAGTATAAGATTGTTTGTGACGGTACGTTCAGAAGCTGTAGTTACAAGGAAACAGTTTTCAGCGTATTCAGCTTTCTAATTCATAAATCATAAATCTATCTCTCTCGCTACCTCACCCTCCAACTTCTAATATCCGAACCAATCGAATCACCTGTCTCTTTAAATTCTAATGGATACATGTTGAATCGCCAGAAAATTAACGTTTCCATCTCATTGTTAGTATTTACTACTATCTTGAAAAGATCCAGTGTCGATTTAATTTGTAGGGCTGGAATTTGGATTAGAAATTGATATATTAAAAAATGAATATTAAAAAAGGTATGGCTACATTATGAAATATCTACATCGTAAATTTATTGTTTTCTCTCCGTATCTTCTTCAAAATCTAAAGATACAATTGGGTCGTGTATTACTCTAGAATCATTGAATTAGATTAAATTATAATAAACTTTAATGCAAGCAATATTTAGTGAAAGATTTTTTCCAAAACAAAAGTACCAATAAGCATAATTCAACTTCAATGATTCTGCATACTGTAAAGGGTTTTTCGTGCCAAGAATGGAAGTACGTATACAGTAGGATAGGTCGGAGTTCAGTGATGCGGATGAAGACCACGCAGGACAAGATGAATGGCATATTTAAAATGTACAGCCACGTCAGAATATCAGAGACGAATATTTAAAAAATTATTCATATTCATATTCATATTCATCTTAATATCTTCACTGGAGAAAGTTCTAGCGAATTTTCCCGAAAGATACTAGAATCTCGAGTGAAATGAAACTCTTCCTGTTAGCATTATTCGACGCGTTTTCAACGTTAATTATAACACTTCTCGTGGCGCGACAACAAACACCCCGGGTATGAGCAATAGAATAATTGTTCGCGATGCTATCACGTCCTTAATTACTCTCAGAATCATGCAGCCGCTCGTTAATGACCTTCGAGTCCGGGAAGAAAGTTTCGCACAATTACTTTCCACCGAAGATTTTCCCGATCGTGCGTGAATTTCACTCGCCGAGTTTCTACGCTTGTCGTCGCCAGCTCTTCCCTGTATTTCGCGATACGAGTACCGTATTATTATGTTGTTATTCCTTATGGCACGAAATTGATGAAATTACGGCGGAGAATTAACGATATTATAGCAAACTCTTCTATTACCTATTGCACGATTAAAATGTAAAAAGAATATTCAAGAGTAATATATAAAGCGTGGCAATAATCGTGAATTGGATGAAGGGAAATAACTTTTTTACAATCAATCTTTATCGTTATCGCAATAGAACGAACGTGATTAATTTAAATAATATTTTTCGTGGCAATGAATTTCTTCGCATTCCTATCATATTATTATTATTATTACATTGCGTTCCACGGGTCCAGTCCAATTATTTCACTCTTTCTACGTGTAACAATAAAAAGAAGAAACAAGATTCATATATGCAGCGGCTTAAATTATTTTCACATTACCAGGTGTTCCAGGGCAGTCGGCAACGGGAGACGCAATGAACGTCGAGCGAGCCACAATGGACGGCTGTGGGCAGCAGCCGCTGTTTTTGACCAGCACTTCCGGTTCTGGTAGTATATCCAGTCCCCAGCAGCCGACGGTGCAAACCGGTGCGCCCTCAGAACACTATGGGGGACCATTGAGCCTGAGTATCTGCATATCCGATTCCGGCCACGAGATATTGCGACCCAAGCCACGCCGGTGAGCCTTCTTTTATTTTCTGTCAACCCCAGTCGCTGATCCACCAACGATCCTCTGTAATCGATATCGATCTTACCGAAGATCTGATTAATGGTCGCGTTCACGCTGACCCGCTAGGCTCGATAAGGATCGATTAAAACCACCCAAGAATCTCTTTGGGAACGTTGACCTCTCCCTACGTGAAACTAGAGACTACCTATTCTTTACGTCACAAACTATGACTGTTTCTTTTCACTTGTTTTTTTTTTCATTGTACGTTTTTTCGACAGATCCTCATCGATATATGCTGGGATATTACAAGCGTAACAGGGGAACAGATTAATGGAATCAAATGTTTCAGAGACATTAAGTTTTTAATGACATCTTGCAAGGTTAAAATATTTTAATGATAATTTCGTAACGTGGCCGGGTTTTTTTTTTATAGAGTAGTAATAGAAGAAAAGAAAATGCAGTACATTCTGTCGTATGTTTCACGATTTCACTTTTATTATAAATTAACCACTTTATAGGTACATGAGTTAACGCAGTAATCATGGCTAGTGGTAATATAACAATTTAAAACGATAACGTACAATGACGATGCTATCGACAAGAATTCATCTTTTCTTCTATCATTGCTTTATATTATAATAGATAGGTTATTGTCGAGAGAACGACGATAAATATGATCGTATAATTTGCCGGGAGTCTAAGGCGAATTCGTTGTTTATGCTCAAATTGGCCACTAAATCGCACGCGAACCCTCATTATATGATTTACACTCGCTGTTTTCTTAACCCGGTGAAAGTGTTCCGACATGTTCACAAAGATTATACATTTTACTCAAATTGAATGATTTATGGTGTTCCGAATCGGTGATGTGACTTAGTTTTAATGTTTCGAATAGTAATACTGACAGAGGTATTGACTACCGTTTGCAAGTGATTCGAATCGTTTGTTACGGTTTATCAATTACTCAACTCGTCGGTTCATTATTTGTAGTTAACTATCAATGATCTGTA
This sequence comes from Nomada fucata, assembly GCA_948146005.1. Lineage (NCBI taxonomy): Eukaryota > Metazoa > Arthropoda > Insecta > Hymenoptera > Apidae > Nomada > Nomada fucata. Next base: position 4,409,743 of record OX411275.1, on the reverse strand, counting down.
ACATGAGCAACGGCATCTTAAGGACATGATAGCGAGTTAGTATCAGTGTGTCATCAGATCCTTGCGATGTTGGCGAAACGTAGGACATTCGCGTCTTCAAACAGGCACAGTTAACAACCGGAAATCTTAGATCGTAGCGATTGCGTGAACTTAAGATAAAAAAAAATTCGCAAGTTAATATAATTTAGACGGTAGTGTTACCATTACTGTTGGCTACTATACAGGATGTTCCAACTCTAGAGTGGACATCATGAATTTCAATAATAGCGAAAAAACAGGGTAAAGGAGTATACTGTTCCTCTTTGTCAGTTACATTAAAACAAGTAATAATGAAAAAGAACAAATTTATAAATTTACCACTGCGAACTCACCGATATCTTCCAATTACAAATGTAAAAAAATCGGGGCGTCGATTTTTCAACGGAATTACATTCTTCTGTAAACTGAACTCTATACCGTCCTACAGACGAGAAAATAATTTTCAGCGAAGACTGAAGGAAACTTCCGTTATTCCGATATTTATGGCAGTGTCAAGTTCAAAGGCCTTTGTTCTCGAGCACAGAGTGTAGAATGTTTTCATTTTTTTTTTCGTTTTTTTTTCGTTTTCTCGTTCAATGTTTGGCGGGATCTCAAAAAGTCACCGTTAAGAGAAGCCAGTCCATTTGCCGATCCGATTAAGGATCATTAAAATTTACGATGTACGTAATTACGACCGATTCGATTAACGATGTCGAACGAGCATATATTCGTAACACATACCTCCCTTTTCCCCATCATTTAGTTCCATCCACACCACGTCATGCACCACGGTTTCATCCTCTGAAAAATCTGTTCGGCATACAAATAGGTCTTGAAATTCAAGGGTTCATGTAATAGGCCCACAAATTTTCGGAGTTCGTTCACCCGTTGTGTACACCGCCTTGTTCGTGTTAAGTAACCTAAATCTAATGTAAAATGTAAATAAACTATTGCTCTCCTAGTTCTCTGAGATTTCATATTACCTACACGGTAGGCAGGCATAAAGTATTGTGAACGTATAAAGGAGATGTACTAACCCTAGAAGGCGCCTCATATATTGCCGGTTTTTTAGTGCTTTTTTTCTTCAATTTTTATTTTTGCGGAAAATTAAATACGTGTCAAAACAGTATGAGGTTCCGTAGTTAAAACAAACGCCAAAATATCATTCAAATCATCCTTTAGGTAGACTGTCAGGTATTGACTAAAAAGAACATTGGCAGTTACCTGCGTGCTTACCCTACTTTATATTACTCGACGGATGGAACCGTCAATGTATTTAGATTTCTGCACAAGACCGTTAATGTGCATGGACCGTCGAATTAAATTCATCCCTTAATATTACATTTTCCGTTCAGAAATGTATGAAAATATATGAACCGTACGCAAACCGGATTCGCGTAATTTTTTTTAAAAGCCAGAGTCCTTCCGTGACACGGTGCTATAAGATTTTCAGGTCGGTAGCTTTGCTAAGAAATTCTGTATAGGCTTGGTCATTGGTATTCCGGCGCGCGAGCGTGTCGTGTGCACGCTCGGTGATTCGTATGTAAAACACGGCCCATCGGACCCTTATCAATATGTATGACACCGAATTATAATCGATAATAATTGCCCATCGATGCGTAACATTAAAATTATCGATTGCGTATCGTATTCCTCTCGATTTTGCCCCGATCCGCGGGTAAAAATAACTTCTTTTGGTGGAAACGGTCGGCAACCTATTTCGAGCTTAGAATATTTCAATAAAATCATGATCTTCCAACGCGATACGTATACGGTAAAGTGAAGTAGATCAAAATGGTCCAAGTCTCGGCTAGCATCATCTTTTGAAATCATTATGAAAATTTAATGTCTTGCCGCAATGTTTCAAACATTTTTTATTATTCGTGTACTTTTACAACGAAAGTCTCCCTAGATCTATTGCGTTTTAAACCAAAAGTACACGTATAAATATATAAACAAATCGTAATATATACTGATTTATCAAATATTCTGATAAATCCACCGTATAGCAATTACATGCGCTCATATACAGTACTATCCTACATGCGTACAACAAACACACGTGTAACATTTACAAGTACATAAGTACGTATGGTCATAAAAAGATTAATTTGACGCCTGATAGACCTCTACCAGCTACGCAATGGACATTTAACTCGACTCACACGCGCAAGCACGGGTAAAGGACGCCCTTGCACGTGTGCGCGATGGGGCAAGGTAGTTTAAAGGAAGCTTAAACGACCAACGCGTTGTATTTCGAACGAGTCAACGACCGCAAAAAATACGCCAGTCATCTTTCGCTGTAATCGTACGTACGAGCATCGTGGAATGCGCGAATGCAATCCCCGGTATGAGGATGATCATCGTCGTGGATAAGGAGGCAAAGTGACGCGCCATCCTCCTAAGCTCCTCCTTCGAAAGCGCGCGGAATTATTTATTAAATCAACGGGATGCCGCGTGAAACGCGCGGTAAACGAGTAGCCTTATCCTTTCTATACGAACCCTTCAGGCCGGGTAAAAAAATTGAAATTTATTTCTGACGTGGCTGATTGATGGCTCGATGTTTCTCCGGCTTGAGAATGGAGCCGAGTTTGCATTGTACGCGGCTGCTAGATAGTAGGTATTCATGAAAAGAAGGGACAATGTGAACTTCGAGCTTGTGGTATATAGGTACTTTGTGGATTCCTTTGCGCTGGTGAACATTCTGCGGGACGTAACTCTTTCTTTAATTCAAATGTCGAAGGAATGGTTGTGAAAATGTTCATGGCTTTATAGAATTATGATCGTTCGTGTTTATTAGGCGAGGGCAGAAGTAATGGCGCTTTCTATAGCGAATAAAAGTTGTTTATGCATAAAGATGTCAAATAGATTCCCGTTATTATTTGACGATCTAATTTTGTTGTACTCTTTTCGGTTAGATTGAAGTAGTGATATAAAGGCAAAGTCAAATTAATTAAAAGTGATAAAGTATATGTGATATGTACGAGCGGGTATTGAAAATAATTGGTATGTGAGATTAATCTAAATTGCATTGCTGGCTTTAAAAAGTTTCGTGTTAAAAAAACTTCTCGTCTCGTAAATTGTTTTTTTGTAATTTATATGTGTGCGTTGGAAACTCAGTGGAAAGAAAAATGTTTTAGCCAGTTGCAGCTAAAAGAGTAAGACCATCTCTACCCTAATCTTAAGATTCAAATCTCTTACAGTGGAAAGTGACCAAGCCGATGAATAATGCATTACAACGTAAATACTAGACGATATACATCAGGTAGATCTCCTTGTGAGTCATAGCTGAGGGGAAGCTGGTCATCCCGAAAATCTACTAGAAAAAGCACCTATCGTTGGTTTCGAAATTCCAAACTTACGTAGAACCATTTTTCATGATACCGTCCGCAGTCCATTACCATCAGTAAAGAGCATTTCATAAATTCTATATATTTATCAATTCTCATACGCGCCACATACTCCATATACCATCAAAGTACAAATAACAGAAGTTTAGGCTTGAGAAAATTGTAGAATAACAAATAACATATTACGATAGATATAACTTATCTACTTATAATTTATCAACCTCCATAATTATTATTATTATTCTTACAACAATACTCTTCACTTGCTCCTTAATAATTTCCAATGGTATTTTTCTAGAAATCGTCCTGAGGACGTATCTGTACCTCGTGATACACCTTATCTTATGGTCGTCAGTGGCAATCCTGTACCATATTCTTTGCGCGTGCTGCACGTACAAACTGATTCCATACCTTAGACACTTTAAATCAACCCCCTTGTAGCATTGACGTGCAATTAAGAACGACTCCCTATAAAACAACGAGGGGGACAAATCGGCCGTGGAGTATCAATGAATCGCGAGGCGCGAGAAGCTCGCACGCGAGCAGGCGACGAAGATGCGCGAGCGTAAAATATTCCGCGTGTCGGGCCGAGGTTATCGTGGGTTATCGAAGAGAAAGCTCGTCCGTGTAGCTCGTTGCCTGACCGATTTACGGTGACGCGACTACTCCTCCGAGTCCTGTTCCATTGAAATACACCACTGCACCCATGCACAAGAATATCGTTTCGCACTACTACAGATGTACAAAGGGACAGATCGACCGTTAAAAATATTCTCTTAGATTTATGTCGAGCAACGGTGAGGAAAAATTGTAGATTTGAACTGAACTTCGAACTGAAAGGGAAGCGGAGAGTGCAATTTGTGCGCGATTAAACGGATCAGGGTGGGATCATTTTACTAGTACTATTTTTCTGACGATTCATTTGATGCGACATTTTCGGGAATGAAACGCTGGCAAAGTCGAAACGAAACGCCGAAATTATAGGGAAATAGTTGATATCTCACTTAATGTATTTTAGTTCGTCTCTATGATAACAACTCGCATTTTGTATTTTGTTGTACAATACTTTTGTTCTTCATTGCGTGTACGTATAAATCATATTTATTTGTATCTATATATTTTTTGTTGTAGCTAAGTTTAATTATATAGAATGTATCCCACGTTGTAATACACCTTGCATACACGCGTATGTGCATGGGTCTAAATATACATATACGTTTGCAAGTATTTATCTGGCGGTGTTACGTCGCATTACGTAATACAATTACCATCTCGATATACCTTTTACGTCGAACGGTTTCCCCCGGGTGTTACAGTGAACCGGCACGCCATGAAGTTCTCAACGTTCCGTTAAAAGGGATAACAATGGGAGAATTGTTCGATTGGAATGATTTTTGCTATTGTTTAAACTTTTCGTGATTTCGCTTCTTTTCTCCGCACTCCTTTCATTTCTTTTTTTATATGTAAAAGTTTAATTGGCTGTAAAGAGCAAGAGATCCAGATACGTGATATAGGAGAGACCGTTACAATGCATTCGATCTCGTTTTTATTTTCCATTTCTTTTGAATATTTACACATCTGATTTTCAGGCTATTTTACCATAACTTACACCAGCATGTAACTTTTGTTACGATTGTAAGACGTCATTGAGTAAATAATTTTCTTTTAATTATCTCAAGTGCTCCAAGGTCCACCATGTGCATAAAAATATGGGCATAAGTCACATATGTTCGAATTCATTCTTCTTGAAATCGCAGCCCCGTTTGTAATACCTTTTCCATAAAGAATTCGAAGACTTCAGAAACACCCTATATATGTATAAGCACGTCTTCATAAAATCTTAAAAATGTCAGATTTAACGGCATCATTCAAACGACCGTGCGTGTAATAAATCCAAATTCACCACATCTGTTAATCGTGATTGTATCGATTCGCAACACAATTCTATTGTACTAATTTATACTAGGGATACCGTATCACTGTACGTGGCATTCACGACTCGTCACCGTCGAAATCCAACGGAACAGATCTTGCAAATCCACCAATTAAACATTTGGTGAAGTGAAATACATATTTCACGCGGCCACGCTGGCATACAATTAAATCAACTCTCATTCCCCAAGCCGCAAACAATACACTTTCCACTTTTATTCGACTCGCCAGCGAACAGGGACGCGCATCGACTCTCACTTTTCATCTCCTCCGGTTTGAATTTCCTTTCATTCATCGGCTAATCAAGCAGCTCGTTCGTTTAATCACCGGATACTTTTTCTCTACCTTCGTGAAAGAACCATACACACCGGCCGCCGTTCTTCCGCTCCAATGTTATGGATATGAAATAGAAATTGCAACGAATTTAGCGCGATCGTGCGAAAAGAGAGCCGCGGTTTCGTTTAATTAGTCGTTTGAAAGCGGTTGGAACCAAGAAGACGAGGTATACGTTTATCTGGGAACCGGGTGATCGCGATAATAAATAGTGTGAGAGGATCCACACAGATGCTTAAGCAGATCTGCCAGAGATATTTAGGTTAACGGCCTCTCTCTTTCCTCATTTCCTTCCTCTTTTCTTCCATAATGCCGATCTTTAACTAGCTTTTACTCATTCTACTGTGGCGTGGCTAGGTCAGGGACGTGCTTGCTGCGTTCAGAGTATGTACATATGCACGCATAGGGTTGAAGTAATTCTATTACAATAACAACTCTATGGTGACATCGTGCGATGCTGAAACTTGCTCTTCCGCAAACTTGTTCAGATGTTCATAGGTTATATTCTTCACTGGCATTTACTTTTGACCTGGTCTCATCTTTTTGCTTGGGTATCGCCTGATGCTAGTATGCGCAAGAATATCGTTCTGCAGTGATATCAGTGTAATACTGAATAGAGGTACCAGGCAATACTTTTCTGTTACGTTTGTAGTCCTCGTGATGAAAACATCCCCGATGTGTATTTTTCAATTTTTCAAATGTATATGAGCGAAACAAAAGTGTCAATAGATAATCGTGATCAATATTCTCCTCGTTTTAGAATTAATTTTATAATGTGCAATTGCATTCTTCTTATTCGTGCTATATAGCGATTTGCTTTTCCACACGCCTTCGCAACCACCATCGAATAAATTGCGTACAATAATAGCCGCATCGTTGCAAAATCGTTTCCACATTCCAGACCATTCGACGAAAAAACCAAACACTTAATGTTCGCGTGCTTTGGAACCATAATTGCGACTGCGCCGTTTCGGTCGACTTAGAAACCGCGAGACCCAGTTTTTACCTTGGATTCAGCTCGTCAATTAAACATTGTTGTTGGCGAACCCCAATTGAAATGTTCAGCGATTAACTAGGTGGTCGAGGGAAGCACTTTTTTCGGAGAACAATTTTCAACGACTTGTACAAAATCTTTGAGCTTTGAAATTAGCATTAAAATGACACTACTTTTCTTTTACTTTATTTCACTCACTTCTTTTGCTTAATATTTTTACGTCATTCTTTTTATCGTTATCGAAAGTAACTTGGACACTGTAATATTTTTAACATTGTCAAAAATATCATTTATTATACGAAAACGGTTGTATTTTATCTCAAAAGAATTATTGAATTCAAAAATACCATGGATAAAGATTTTAATGGAGCGAAATTGAACTATGTAGTTCGATTTAGTCCACTATCATTTCGGAATAGGAATGCGGTTACGGATGCACGAAGTTGTGATCGTTAGGAGTACACATGTAGCATAGCTACATTTTCGATGTACCTATGTAATTTGTTTGAAACTCGTGATCTAATATGAATTTAACGAGTGCTATGGAATTTGTATTAGTAATTGGTGTCGGGCGAATGGAAAAAGGGAGAAACGTGATTAGAAACTATTTTAATCTATCCACAAATTTTAATAATATTTGATGTATATTTATGTGGTCTGATTGTAACTTGCAGGTTTAGAATTATTATTTATTTTATTTTTATCATTTCATTTCCACCATAATTCTACACATCCTGAAAAAATTGAACCATCCGTATTGCGTATCGTATAATTATAGTTTCCCTTCTGAACATCCTTTTTAACATTTCCGATACGTATAATGCACTGTTTAATTGGAAGAGGATGACCTTAGCCCTCCATTGCTCAATGGGTGAGTCAGGCGTCACTTAATAGCTGAATGAGAGGGTGAAACTTTTTATGAATTAAGTTTTCAAACAGGAGCACAGCAATGAATAACATGTTTAGAAACAAGTAGCCACGACTATACTATCAATGAAAGAAATATTTGTCCTAGAACGTGTATAATAAAATCATTCTAAACTTTCCACATCATAACAGTCGAAGTACCACGGATCAAAATAAAAATAATAGAAGCATATTACCTTTCGAGAATTTACTATAATTCACTCATTTTTTATGCAATATCTTTCTGTATAATAATCTAATATCTGCATAATTTCTATTACTATCTATATAATTATATAAACTATTTAACTATTGTTATATAACTATACTACGAATTACTCAGAAATACTGTAACCTAAATAACACGTGAGATGTCCAATATTTCATCCCTGCGAAACATTGTTAAACATGAAATTTAACAATTTTATTTCACATAAGAGCCGCAGGAAAGAGTTGCCCGTCCCCCATCACAATACTATTTCGCTCCTTTTCCAAACCGATTCGTTTCTTGTGATCTTGTCTAACTGAAGAATTATGATAATTCCCGGCGCTATCGTTACGCAAGCGCCACGAAACCGTGACTTTCATTCAAATTATAACCCACAGCCCATTATCGTACCGCTAGAGGAAGACACGGTTCGGTAATTAATTTAATATCCCTCCCCGTTTATAATCGCTGTCGCCCTTGACACCGGAGTTTCGCCAAATGAGCACGGACAATGCGTGCCTTGAACTCCTCCTTGCAAAACTTGACTCTTAGGGGGCGCGTTATGTTATAGATTAAAGACTTCCGTCGTTGCTCTTGTCCGTTCTCCGTAAAGGATACACCGGACACGAAGAAAAAGACAAGGCGAACGTCTCGGTCCGTTCATCCGGGAGGAATTCAGAGAACCGATAATTCAGATAAATTTAATTAGCCTTTAATTAGGTACTGCGAGCGATAAAGAGGAGAAAGATGACGTTGTTCCAACGGAACGAAAGTGAATTTATGAATGAACGGTTATTCGCGTTGGTAGAGGTTGCTAACCGTATTCGAAGATCGAAGTTGAATTAAACGGGCCCTCTTTTTCAGGGAACATCTTTATTCAAAAAACCGTGCTGGCGGTGTTTCCTTTTGTATCAATTTGCTATTTTATCATATACAATGTATATACTTCGCATTTGTATCCTCATTCTTGGATTTCAAAAGATTCAATGATCTTCCACTTTGGGAATGTGCAAATGTATTTGCTTTTTGCATTGTTAAGTAATACTTAGTGTATTGCCACGTAATTGTACATTTCCATATTTTTTATGTACGTATATGAGAGTGAACATAAACGATTGTGAAATTATTCTAAATAATTACATTTACAATTTCCATAGACTATCCAAACATGGTATTAACGTTAAAAGAGCTTGATAATAACGCTGCGTGTAGTCTGTGTTCGCGTACGCGTAGAATGCAGTTCATAAAGGGGAGAAAAAACGAAGACCGGTTTGTCTAGGGAGTAAAATTACCTTATGACTTTCACGTGAATTTATCATGGGCGTATTTCACCGAGAACAACGCCATTCGTGATCAATTAGAACGTTTTACCATTCGATCGCTTCAACAATGGAAAGTGATTATCTTTAAATAAATCTTGGGAAAGTTATGTTTTCAACTCAATTGCGTTTTCATTTCCTTGCAATACCGTCTAATTATAGGATTAAAATAACCGTATAACTTTTTTTAGTCCCACGATACCTCAAGAAGATTTTTCTACTTTAATTAGTACAGAGGATTGTTCAAATGTCTAGAATAAAATGTACCGTAAATATTTTGTAACAGATTTCCGAAAAATATTGATGGATTTAAAGTTAGAGTTAAATTAAGCAGTTTCGTGTGTTAAGTAACAATAAATCGATAAAATGTAAAGTGATATAAAAGATAACAACGCCCTGAAAACACGCCTTATCTCTGTCCTACTTAATTGTCCGACTTCCGCGTTGTACAACCCTTGTAGTCAAACTAATTGCACTTGGAAAACTCCTGAGAATCTTCCTTGCTATTGTCAAAGGGTACCGGAAACAGGTGACACCCGCCGCATGCTCTCTTTCCCCCCTTTTCTTGCAGCGTGACCGTAAATAATATCTTTGCCGTCTTTTCACTTGCAGATCTTGTACAGATATAGGATATTATGTCATCATTAATGTATAGCATTGTAACTATTCATTTTTTGAATTAGTGAATCTTTTGTGATTAATAAAATTTTAATAAATTGTAACGAAAGTGTAACAAATTACATGCTTTAAATTATCGTAATTTCGACTAATTTAGTTCTACTTCGAAATGTGTAAATGGGGTAGCGAATTGTCATTTTACAAATTGGAAGTATCTATTTCCTGAATTTACTCCATTTTCGTAATTATCTTCATTCATCCTTTTTAATACGCGATGCTTTATTATTTGCCTCGCATCATTTTAAGCCCTCTAAAGCTACTCATAATTGGAACAGCTGCTTCATTTATGCTCCTTATCCTAATATGACCGAATGAAATTGAACTCGCTCTTTGTCACTATGGCCCTTGTCTTCATGATACCAGCGTAACTTTATTTTCATCACACTAATTGAATCGATAAGATCAAAAACGGCGCATGTCACTCTTGAGTAATTCTTCGAAAAGAAGGAAAACGAATTCTTAGTAAGGATACTCTTCTTCCAAATTACTAATATAGTATGCGAATTATTGTACACACGGAAAATTCATTAAAGTTTCAAGATATTCAAATAAACTATATTTTTTACTTAATTGTTATACAAGAATTCACGAATTCAGTTAATTCCCCAAAAATACCACTCTCACGCCCACGTATTCATAAAATTAAATCCGTTAACCACATTATCTCATGCGCAGCCATAAAACCACTTCGCATATGTACAGCAAACATACGCAGACATGCATACGCACATACCTAACAGCATATTTCTCAATTCCACCAGCTAACAGTTCACGCCCTTCGATCGCGATAAACGCAGTTTTGCATAGAAAAGGGACTAGCCGAGCGCGATGAAAGGATCGAAAAAAAACGGTGAGTCCGAGAATCGTCACGGGATGTGGTTAGGGCGATTCGAGTACACGGTCATAGGAAGTAGGATGGTCGCCGGAAACTCTCCCCCGAAACAAAACGCGTGTATACACATATCTGTGAAAGTACACTACCTTACATAAGTACATTCTCCATAACTTTGAACCATTAATACGTGTTCTTAAAAAAATGATTGCAAAATATGTCAAGTCGGCCTAATAAAAAGCTACGGAAGTTTATAAAGCTTAAGTTATAACTTGTGACTTTATAAGGAATTGAAAGAATCATTATCTTTTTAATTGTTTATTGGAGCTTACCCCAATCGAGGGATATTGATCTTGTTGTGTGATACGGTGCGAATTTTCTTACAATTTGAACTGCGCTCATTCAATCCAATAATATTTGCCAGACACACTTGCCTGTTCCCTGTTTTTCGTAGATGAAAGCTGCAGTGAAAACATTATTCACTAAAAGAATATAAAAGTAATTTGTTCCAAATACTTTTATCATCTTGTCCCGAAAAGGGGGTTTAAAATGTGAGCGCACATCCATATACATGCTCGAAGGAATTTATTAACTTTTAATTTATTAATTTTTTAAATATTAAATATTAATATTATTAATAATATTAATTATCATTTAACGTAATGTAATATAACCAATCATCTTAACCATTATTTGAAAATACTTATAGCAGTATTCCATTGATTCAAATGTTACAAAATTTGAGAAGATATGCAAGTTATATAAATTCGTAATTGAATATACAATGTAATTAGATTCCTTTTCGAGCACACCAGTTTTAACCTCAGGCTTAAATTCAACTAGAAAATAATTTTTCATCGAAACCAGACATTCAGTTTACTAAGTTTACTTCCTTACCCAAAAATCAAACGTTTTAAAATTCATGAACTCAGCACAATGGGCTCAATATGACTTTATATGAAAAATAGTTAGGCAAATACTTATGAATGGTAGTGTACGTGTGTGTGGTGGGGCCTTCTAAAGACACTGTTCGTTTGCACTCTCCCGTTTCCTACGCTCTCTGTCCAGTGAAAAGAGCATAACAGTTTACAAGTGGCAGCCAGCACTTAACCACGCTGCGGACCGAGACAAGAAACATCGGCGACGCGTGTGTGATACGGATTAAAGTGGAACGCCGCGGGTTTTATTTTATTTTAACCCGTCCGCCAAACGTATTAGAGCAGTTTCCACAAAATGTTATTCCTTGGTATTGTTAATAATGTGGTTGTTCATTGGTGAACGTGTAAAGATATCTTCGATTGGAAGCCTGTTCCAACATTTCCAGTTTGGAAATGATGCAAGTAGAGGTGGTGCAGTTGGTGAACGGTAGTTCTGTCCAGTGAAGTTGTCGAAGTGTAAAATTAAAATGTAGAGTGAAATTTTTGTTGTACAATAATATCGTAGGTGTGGTGAGTGAGCAATCGAGAAGAAGGAATACAGTGCCAAGAAAAGGGAATTGTTCGAAGTGAATCAAATGATTTGACTAATAGAAACGTTTCTCTCGTTTTTGACAGGGTCGCTATTGTTGCTTGCTTTTAATTGTAATAATAATATTTCTTATATGGTTAGCACCTTTGGAACAGTTAACTTAATCATTTTGTGTAAAAACGTGAAACGATTTAATGGAGGGCATTTCTTATGATTTTTTTCTTTTCTTAAAAGCGCTCACATGAAAATATTGAACCAGAACACAGACTGGACAAATCTTACTGTTAGTGTAATTTAAAAAAAGGAGTTATATATGGTTATTATACCACCACGATATTGGATTATTATTATTACGTTGCATTGATACTAAATTGCTCTTAAACTCATACATGACATTAAATATTGAACAAAAAAAGAAACTTGATTGCCTATGAGGCAGGGGGTTAATATCTGTAGCATAACATTTTCAAGGAATTTGCAAATCTCGTAATTAAAACAAGATATGTATGCTTTGCAGCTGTAGATTGAGAAAATAATTACCCAACCGGACTACGGATATTATTTCATTCAGAATCAATTTTCCACCGAGCAGGACGGTGAAAGTCGCGAGCACCAAGTAATTGGTCTCTTGTATTCTATCTTTGGAGCTCTTGCCAGCATTTCGTACGTTTTCTCGCGAATTCTTGGATAATGCAATTTTCGCTGCTCAGATATAGACTGTCCCTCGAGTTTGTAAACAATTTAATGTGGGTACATCGTAGTACGCGAATATTAAAAGGGTTAGTGAACTCTTCGAATGACGTCAAGTAAATAGTTCATCAAGCAATTCAACACAGTATACACGAATTTTCTAATTCAAATCCCTGTAAAATCGCCGACTTCCGCTCACCAACTATGCATAGAAGGAAAGGTTCAAGAAATGTATTTCGTCATTCGTAATGTATCGTCGCTGGTGCATGGTTGTGAGGTCTTCAAGTTTCCCCTTCGTCCAGGAAAGTGTTCCACTATTTCAGTAATTAAAATCGTTCTCCGAATAACCAAGAAAAACCAACCAGTCGGCGGACATCCTCCTAGATGCCGACCAATGACCACTGTACACTTGGAATCACCGTTTCCTTTGCAAATTGCTCTACCGACTCGTTATTCGTCACCTCGTTTCCTCGATTTCATGAGTACAACTGAAAATCGCAAAGGATTCTACACGTTTAAGTGAATAAGCCATTCTCACGAAAGAAAGCACGAGAAAAGAAGAACGTTTTGGGATTAGAAACAGTGGACAGAAAGAATGAGACGAGAATCGAATGTACATTCGATTAATGATAAATAATTTCTCATACGAAAAGATAAGGGAAAGCAGCCCCACTCGAACAAACAAAAAGGTATTAAAGAGTAAAGTATTCAAAATCAGTCGTGAAAAAGTTTTTAGAAGTTCACCACGCAGGGAGCCAAACAAAGAAAAAGGAAATTCCTCGTTAATCTTGCATAAATAAACAAAACTGTTTATAAAAGAAACGCAAGCAATGATGAAAATCCTTTTGCCGTACAAAAACGAACGCGTGAGTCGCTTTCCAATGACATGCCATTACTGAAACGAAAACCATGCACCGACAAGGATTGCAACTGCGTGATTTGCCGTGAATTGACCGACTGCAAAATGCCAGGAAATCTGGGCTCGCCGCATCGCCAGGGTGGCAATTTCATTCTTCGTCGTGCCCTGCCCTTCGCAACTAAATCCCCGTCCAAAGAATGGTTAAATATAACCAGCTCAACATCCAACGATTACGACAACAACGTCACGACCGAGGAAAGAAGTCACGAGCCGGAAGTGGAGAACACCATGGTGCCAGTCATCAGCAGTGGCGCAAGAAGAAACGACAAAGACGTCGCGCACAAGACTGTGATCTACTTTGGTGACAGTAATCAGCGTCAGAATAACAAATTCAGTTCGCGTGAAACTTCCTCCCGGTTAACGTCGATGGACGAGTGCACGATGATCGATGTAAAGAAAGAGGAAGTGAACGAAACTCAGAAGGATCGGGAGGAACGAAGAAACGGTGGTAAGATTGAAAGACAGAGATCCACTGTGAGCTTGATGGAGAACGAGGACGCCAAGGTCACGCACGAAATCGTGGTGAACGTTAGCCCGAGCAGGGAGGACGTGTTGAGGATTGAAGAGGATGGAAGCCAGGTCGAGGATTATTGGTCCTTGCCCGGGGACAGCAGCGGGTTCAAGGCAGATTGGGGCTTCGTGCAGCAATGGCGCCTGAGGGGGTAAATCATTTTGAGAGTTGAGTTTAGCGCGTGGATGAAAAATGAGCGTTACCGTGCCCCTTAAATAATGCAATTTTCTTCCTTTTGCGGTGCTTAACACTTTCGATTCGTTGTTGGCTTTTTTTTTACGCGAGTCAGTAGAATAGTAAGAGATGTGTAAGAAAATAATTTGAGAAACTTAATATTTATCTGTATTTTGTATTGTTTTTTTGTATTAAAAGATTGTGCCTACGAGGGTCAGGGTTTGTCAAATATTATTATACTTTTCTGTACGACTTGGAAATTAGAGTAGACATAAAGCAATTGTTAGAGCAAAAAATGTTGCAGAGTGTACGTTTTATCTCTACAAGAAGACCGATATTCTTTTGTTTCTTTATAAAGCTGAACATATCTAATTGAGTATATTTTATGTTGTTCACTGTCGGTCACCTTCTATTGGAAGGCGTACTCTCACTCGCCCCACGCAGACATTTCCTCACACAGAATTATAAGGATCCTCCAACGCGAGGCTAAGTTAACTATTGTAAGACCGGCAGGAATGAAGTAGAAAATATACTAGGTAGAAAGAAGTAGATCATTTAAAATCTTTTCTCTTTAGATTCTGGTTAATGACGGACATAGAATTGACGCAACCGTAAAAGAAATAAATACTTAATAGTTGGATAGCGATTGCCAGAGTAAAGCTTGCTCTAATGAAGAATATAAATTAACAGAGAAAACACGTATCCGTTTCTTGTAAATTCGCAATTTAAAATAAGTAATACAAAACGAAACAATTTACTACACTGCAAAACATCATTAGTTATTGCTTACTATGTAATTTGTTTGAAATTCTACAAATGTGCAAAATTAAATTTCCAGAGTTAACTTTCTTTACTTATTACTGTAATATATCTTTAGTGAATGGTAACATTTTTCCAATTTTTCCCCAACTTCCAATAATTCTCTAAAACAGTTTTCTATCAAATGTTTTTAATACTTGGCAGGGATTTTAACAAAATCCGTCTATTAATAGAATTACACAGACCTTTGGAAGAAAGGAATTCCTCTAATAATTGCAACAATTCCCAGACGAAAACCATTACGACCGACTTTTCATTTATCATCATTAACCCTTTTTTTGCGTCTGAATACCCGCCTCGAAAGGGTAAATTACTCTCACCGGGTATAATTGGGTGAACCCCGGTGAATGAAACGTTTATCAGCAGCAGTGCCCCTGTACTGGACTATCCATAATTGCACTAAGGGCGCGTTTCCACTGGGCGCAATAAACAGCACGAAAGACGCACACGCGGAACGGTTCAAGTGAAAAGCAGGTGCGCTCAAAGGCGTGCACGTCCTGCGAATATTAATTTATGTGGAACAAGTCACGCGATTCGAGCATATAACTCCTGTCGCTCTTGGTATCGGAAAAGATCGGATAAAATTGGAAAAAAATTTTTCGCGGCAAAATGTTCGAACGCGATTTTTCCGACTGCTGACATTAGTTTAATATGTCGAGCTATTTGCGCGATATTGAATATTAGAGGGCAGAAAATAGAAATTAAATCATGACGCGGAGAAAACTTGCTGTTATTATCTTGTCTCCGCGAGGAAAGATTAGCCATTACAAGAGAAGGATGATTTATCGAGATTAGCAGGCGTATTCTGCCTCTTTATGCATATAGATAGGATCTGTTTCCATGAATAAATGCTAGAATTAAGTGCGCTTTGACGATAAGTCATTTTCTAGGGAAAACGTTATTAGGATCTCGTAAAAATCTTAAAGCGGGCCTAATTAGAATACTGATCTTCTATACGTATTAAACTATAACATATAGAAATAATCCTCATGAAAACACGAAACGATGTTAAGGATATTAATTTTTGTTACACATCTGTCACGTAATTAGAGTATTAAGTATTATACAAGGACTACACACTGACGAAAAGAAATATTTAACAGTGCATGATAATAATAATTATATAAAGATTACGTTATTGTAGATCAGTCTTTCGAAACAGATTCAAATCTCCTTTGGTTTAAAACCGCGCAAATTCCACAGCACACCGAACAATCCATCCCCATGCATATATGTATGTACATATACTGCACAGGCTAACCCTTTCCATATACCGATTCGCTCTTAGAAATCTACCGAAGTCGATTTGTCTCCACTTCGTTCCATCGCACTCACATCAACATTACTCACGAGGCGGGGTATATAATTTTCTAGGAAACTACCATCGATCAAAACGCTTTTATTTAATCTATCAACCCTGTACCCATTTGACTACTGAAAGAAGGGAATGCAACTTTTTTCAAGGCTTCCAGTTAAAATGCTTGGGCGGCGAAAACGTGACCTAATGTGAAACGCATAACTGCGCCGCGCATCCGTACTTAAACGGCAGCTCTACAGTTAAATTCGCAAACCTCAAAGACGTACAGAAACGATGACTGTTAGTTTTGTAATACGATACTTTTCTCGGAGTCAAACGCGAATCGAATTTATTGCCGTATTCAGCGATCCATTAGCTGATTTTGGGAAAGAATTCGAAACTCGCGAATGTGTTGTACGGGCGAATAATCGTTGGAAACAAAGAGACGGGATCGAGATCCACGGAACACACGTGGATCACGATCTGCCCTCACGATGCTTATCGATCACGTGAATCTCTTGTTACTTTTGTGCGGTTAGCAAGTTGTTAATTTGCACGCTGGAACCATGCATGGTTCGCGTGCAATCACCGGTTATATAATGTGTAAAGGGGATACGTTCGAGAAACGGGGGCTTACCATTTTAAAGACTGAGCAACTACGAACTAGATCATCTTCATCGGTAGGGAGCGCTTTCAATGAAACAATGAGATAACAGGCATAAATGATTAGTTTATATGCGAACGATATTTCAACCACTAAATATTTCGCTAAGTGAGTTTTATGTTGAATATAGAGAAACCGATGAGGGGTTTTCAATTTTTCAGAGATCGCAGTTTTGAGAAGATAACGTATTTAAATAAATAAATGGAAGCAAAAATCCTAACAATCTGTATCTTCATACACGATTTTTGCATATGCATACATTCGAAATAATGGAACCGAGTTTCCTTGACATATTAAATTTAATTGGTCGTGTTTTTTTATATTACCCTACGAATTGTAGATTACTTCCGTCATGTAAAATATTCCATTAAGAAAACTATGGAAAATAACAAGTATTCTATAACATGTTAGTTATTAACATTTACGAAATTATATTTTTTCCAGACCGGCTGGTAGCAATGGACGAGAATTGTATTGTCCCGCATACTCGAAGGACTTCACAGAAAGTTCTCCGAAAAATGGTGTCCACAATATGGTTCACATGGTGGCAGAAAGGGACACCGACAGCGTTGCGCCAACACCAACACCCCAACATCCACATCATTCCCAACACCATCATCTCAGTTTACATGAGATACGTGTTCTTCAGGTATACTAGCATTTGGCTCAATCTACAATAATATTTTTCTAACTTTTCCCAATCCCAAAGATATATTTTCAACAATTCATTCAACTGCACTTCATTCGACGCCCCATTCTCATTCTCCATGCAATTTCAGCATTCCATTCAATTCCACCATCCGCCATCAACTATATAGGCATTCGCGACCATAACATTCCACTTAGAATGGAATAAACTATGAATATTTTTTTGCAGAGGCGGCCGGAATGTACCGGTAATAGCTCCTCGGATGAGAATCGATCGTCCGGACACGCGAGCATGTCGGACACAGGTGGCCATACGAGCAGCAGTTCACCACCGCATCGTCATCATAGGGTACACAGTCCGCAACAACTGAACTCTGTACCAGAAGACGATCGTTTATCAGCCTCGGTTACCCAGAGAAATGGCAGGAGTCGATCTGGACAGAATCGCAATCGACACAGAGCTACACCTGCTAAGGTGTTCTTTTTAATATAATAATTGTAAAGGTCGATGGAAGAAGGGTGTCTGAGGAATTAAGAATTGGACCCTAACTTATGTCTCTGTGCATTGGCTGGCAGCGAATTTGTATTTGTTAGAATCGATATAGCGTTATCATTAAATTCATGAAACAGTAAAAAGAAAAATATGTTTTGGATATCATAACAGCTACTTGAGACTATTATGGAGATGATAAAGAACATGAGAATAGTTCAGATCTAGTAGCACGACGTCTACTTATAATTCAAGCGACTGAAAGAATAATGTTATCGCCGCTAATTCGCCGCTAACTCTGTTGCCAGTCGTCGAACTTCCAAATAATATTGAAACAGAAAAGTCGCTTCAGCAGCATAAGATACACGAGAAGCCTTAACTTTACGGATCACAGAGCAATATACGGAATACAGCAAATGTTTACACCTTTTGCCATATATTAATAGCTTATTAAAGCAAAGTTACTTACATTACTACAGATTTATCTCTACCTATTACTTTACTTTGCCCATAACTCACCGCGCATATATCCGTACATCGTCGACCATTATCACCGCCATCTGTATAAATCTTATAATTATCTTGTAGTTGCAGGTCCCCTGGTCAGGCTCTGGACTAGAAGATATTAAACTAGCCATCCAGCAGCTCACCATGCGTTCACATAAATCCTCCTCTACATACTCCTCCTTGAGCGGCTCCGAGAGTTCAGAACCAGCTGTAAGGAGGCTGATGAGACACTCCAGTCTAGAAACCATCAATACTAATGTGACCAGTGCTGATGAGTTTGTCTGGGTGGATTCCCATAACAGACTTGTAGAGTTACAGCAATTACCGTGGACGCACCACGACGTCCTTCGCGTGTTACAAAATGGTCGCACCAGGGAGCACATGGAACAGGTCTCTATGGAAACGATACCACGTCTTTCTTACCTGTTGCAAAGGGCTCTGGTTAGAATCGGTCGAGAAACACAGAGACTGGCTAAACCTGTTGGTCTGTGTAGCAAACATGAGGTTTATAGCGCGTTCAAAATCGTGCTCTGTCCGGCCTTGGCAGACTCTTGCACCAAGGTACGTGATATAGAGTACGAAATATTCTAATACGATGAATGTATTTTGCAATGATTTATAAGCTCCTCAATGGATTTATGTTTGCTTCTATTCAATGAAAACCAGTTGTGCTTGCCACGAGCAATAAATGTGATTAAATTTTTGTAGAATAGAAAAATAAAATATATTAATCTATTAGTAGTAAAATATATTAATATGAATGGATTTTATTCAATTATATTTGCCTTTATTTTGTGCATGTCTTGTGTTGCATTCCAGTTGGAACTGACAAAAGGATGTGAATTAACAGATACATTGGAATGTAGTACATTCTAGTATTACTCCAATACACAAACATTCATCGTCCTTTTACAGGCATGCTTGAGAGCTGCAGCAATGTTCGCGGATCAGCTGAAACAGTCGAAAGCATCACGATCGGGGCTGCAGCTACCTGTTGGACGATTTCTTCGCTGGATGTCCGATGTACGTCTAGGAAGAATGATACACGAATACGCGGCCATATATTTGACCGCCGGAATCGAAAATCTCCTGGAAGAAATATTATTGCAGTGTATGCCAACTGATCCACATACAACGTTGACTGCAACCATGCTTGAGCATGCTATCGCGAATAGCGGAGATTTATGGGGTCTCCTTCAACCGTATGCTCATCTTAATGCTGGTCGAACAGCATCAGGTACAATTATTTAGAAATTAAGATACACGACTGGCATCCATTTGGTATGAGAACATCGGGGAAAATGAATTGAGGATCACATGTATTAATTAACACCTGGGAAAAGCGATAATTATGGATTGTTTACTGCTTGTTACTATATTAAATGTTGCAGTCAGAGTTTAATATTTATCAGTTTCGTGACATTATGCTTTAACGCTATTGCGTGCTTGGAATCTGATATAAATTTTGACTTACCGAAAAATGCGGAATATGGCATTTTTCTTCGAAGTTATGAGTATAAAGGGGAATACCTGGCCCGCCAATATTTAAATTGTCAGAATCCATACAGGTAGAATTTCTCCGAAATGAATTACTTGTGATTATACGACATACTAGTTAAGCTCTCTGAATACTACCTGATGGCCACCCAACGTCCGACTATAATTACCTTTACTTCTTATTGCTAACTGTACTGCTGGTAAAGGTCATCCTTGGAATTTTAAACCTGAGATATTAAAACCTTTAGTGGTCAATCCAGATGTATGTACATTTGGTTTATTACGGTGGTCCTGAGAGTGAAGAATTTTTTACAATTTTAAAAGAACACGGAGTTTTCACTATTGTCCTGCAATATTTCAACGGGTCCATTGTCTTTGCGTCCACTGACAAGAGAATTATCCTGTATTACTACTAATCATAACGATATTCGCAGGTGCTCTGGCCATGCCACGCTGGGCCAGCGTCAGTTCTCTAAATTCTTCGTCGTCATCTCGAAGCGGAAGAGATGCAGCTGGATCCGCATTAGAACCGTCACTTCTGACCACCTGTGTCGGATCCATGTCGGAACTGATAGATCTCATTTCAAAAGTTGCACAGGCAGGTCGTTCGCCAGTTCCGCTGACAACGAAAGCCCTGAACGCACTCTTTTATTACATGAGGTGTTCACAGGTTAGCCTGTTTGATCTTTACCGATAACCTTCTATCTATTGATTTCATTTTTCCGATGTAAGCTAACGAAACAATATTTATACAGTTAGAGCATGGCGAACGGGGCTCTGGAATACAAGAGCTTGCATACGAGCGGGCCTATGTCGTACTTCCTCCGCTTGTCGAATGGCTGAGAGTTGCGACCGCTCATGCAGAACATAGGCACGGATTGGTTGTAGATCAAGATGACATTAATCAAGCTGCCAGATTGCTATTGCCCGGCGTAGATTGTCCCGTCAGACCGATATGGTAATGCATAATAAAAGTTACAAGATAATGGAGCAATACCTGTAGTAGAATGGTAGTACGATTTAAGTAGTAGGTTTTAGTAGGATTCTACTTAAATGATGGATTGAATAGAAACAAAAATTGGCTAATAAAGTACGAATATAGTTACCAACTCGACATCATAATGAAACACTACTTTTGTTCACTTTTAAATACCTCACAGTTCACGTCGAATGTTGTCTTTAACTGTGATACTTAGCTTCGATTTATCCTACTATATACATGCATGTATTTATACAAGGTGCTTAAGACTTAAGCCATATAATAATGTTTGCTCGGAAGCTATTCAAAGTAGGGACAACATTCTTTTGTCAATTTTTATTACTTCTTGGAATCCTATAAAATTTATAGTATAAATGAAGGGTACAGCGCCGTCGACGGTTTCCAGGTAGACTTGAAAAGGGGTCTCTGTAGGGTCCCAAAGAAATGATTAGATTAATCAATTACGGGCATGTATCCTAAGGCAGCAAATGGCTTTTTTAATTAAAGAAAGTCTCTATGACTTGTTCTGATACTCTTCCATCAACCATGCAATTGAGAACAATATAAAATTCGTTCAATATTTAAAACATCTTCGTGATTGATAAAAATTCTGAAAAGAATTTTTTCTTCTTCCTTGATATATCAGAAATATATAAGTTTCCCTCAATATGAACTTTCTCCACAGCTTCGAAGAAGTTTCCGTATGTTCGAAACGCATCGACGACTCTGAGTATGTCCGCCTCCTTACCATGGACATGGCCTTCAAGATGCTAACTAGCGGTCGCACAGATCTAATAGCACAAGCCATGCCTCTTCTACCGTCGACTAAAATCAACACTGTAAACGACAACGGATTCACCGCCTTAATGATAGCATGTATCAATGGCGACGAGACTGCCCTATTACCTTTACTAGACGCAGGAGCCGATTTAAATGTCGAGAGTCCACCCCCGGCCACTGGACAATCAGCAAACACGCCCTCGAAAACTCCAGTGACTCCAGGTGCATCGAATATCAGAAGTCCAGCGAGTCCATCCGCCATAATAACTCCAGGGAAGAATCTACAATCTTCACATGCAACTTCCGGTTCTCCAGGAGGATCCAGCAATACTTCGAATAACCCGTGCTGCAATCAGACTGGATTCAACGCAGAAACACAACACTGGACTGCCTTAACGTATACAGCTCTGCTGGGACATTGTAACATTGCTAGAATATTATTGGAAAGGGGTGCAGCTGTGGAAGGTGGGGCTAAATTAAGCGAAGACAAGGCCACGGTTACGCCATTGCAGGCTGCCACAGCGTCGGGCAATAATGAGATGGTAGCGTTGCTTTTGGCCCATGGTGCACAGCCATTCTTGTCGACCTTGATAAAAGATTCGTTTTCGTATTCTGGCTCTGCACAACGTGGATGTTACAGGCAAGTCTGTCGAAATAGAATGCTCAATGATTACGTTAAAATCGCTCTCACACTTATTAAGTGGGTAGAAAACGAATAAGCAAAATCGGCATTGATCTCTTTGAACATTTAAAATCCCATGCAGCGTGGACTAGACAAATGTATTCCTACTCGTATTAAGTTTTCTGCTTCAGTTCACCCATTTGAATTGGTGTTTATTTTTTTGTTGCTATGCCGCAGGGTAAATAAAATTAAATCGATTCTGCCAGTTGTATTTCTAGCCATGTCTAACAATTTGTATGTTTTACATATATATATAGTGCGATATCAGTGGCAACAGCACATGGTCAAAGAAGCTGTCTGCATCAATTGTTATCTCACCCACTAAACTTTTCTGCCAAACGTGGAGAGAAAGAAGTATTATCGTTGGAAGAGATACTTGCAGAAGGTAGTGCTGGCACTAGTCCTCAACAACAAACTGCAGATGGAAGGGTAAATAAAAGAGAAGGAAAGGAGCCAGTCTTCAATAAAGTTCAAACTAAAGCCTTGCAAGAAGCGATGTATCACAGCGCTGAAAGCAATCATTTAGGTAATACGAAATCGACATTAATTTTGATATATCTTTTAAATCATTTTACACACGAACTACTTTACTGAAATGATAGATATTACAATGGAGCTTCGCGGATTGAAAGTGGGATGGACGTTGCATTGTTGGATGCACAGTCTTGCTACTGCCCATGAAATGAGATTAGACACAATAATAGATCAGTTGCTTCAAGATTTTCTCCAAGTGTGTCCAGACGACTACTCGACCCAATTCGTACAGGAATGCGTCCCTTTGTTGTTCAATATATTTAGGTACAGCAAGGTAAGCCACAAATCATTTCTTGATTACAATTATTTAGGAATAAATCGTTGGAACAATACATCTTATTTCTATTATCCCATTTAATAGAAAGAGGGAACGACGCTTCTTCTTGCGGATATATTTTGTACCTGCTTCGGCTGGGAACCAATAAAACCTATTAGAGACCTTACACTTTCGAGCGGATCTAGGATAGATCCCAAGTTTGTAAATAATCCAGAATTAAGCGATGTACAATTCAGAGTGGAAGGCAGAGTTTTTTACGGTCATAAAATCGTGTTAATCACATCGTCGCCGAGATTTAAAAATATGTTGAGTTCCAAACTATGTGAAGGAAATCCCCCTATTGTACAAATAAACGATATTCGATACCATATTTTCCAGGTAAATGATGGAATTCGAATTTGGAATTTTAGTCCCCGGTTAAATGATCACAGACAACTCAAAGTGCAGAATCTTAAAATTATCATCAGTTCTTCCGGCTTTCAAATCTTTTTGACCAAAGTTAACTTAATTTATATTACTCTTGTTATATCATATTTACTTGTATGCAAAACCAAATGATTTGCATTCTGAACATCTTCCTACTTGGACTCATTTTTATCAAAAAACGGTCTCAGAAAAATCAAATGTAAAATACTAAGCTGTGGTAACTTATCCGTGGCTACTGCAATTAAATCTCATTCACCATTTCACCTAATAATGCAATTTCATTTTATTTGTTAGATGGTTATGGAATTTCTGTATCATGGTGGTTGCGCCACATTAGAAGTTAATCAGAGTGATGTTTTGGAATTAATGGGAGCCGCCAATTTCTTCCAGTTGGATGGTTTACTTAGGTTCTGCGAGGCGCAGTGTTCTTCAATGGTAGATCTTGATAATATCGTTTCTATGTATATTCATGCCAAGGTACAGTATACTGTTTAAGTGTTAATGAGTTAACGCGTTACACTGCTTTCAACAAACAAAAATATGAAGTACTTGTATGTATAATGTTATCATTTTCAGGTTTACAATGCAACACAGCTTCTAGAATACTGTCAAGGATTTTTGCTACAAAACATGGTTGCATTATTAACTTACGATGACTCAGTAAAACGTTTATTATTTGCTAAAAAGATACCTAACCACAATGTTCTGGCGGGTCTCCTTCTTACTTTACAAGCAAGAATAAAGGCTAGACGAACACAGCAACCAAATAAGATAAAAGCTTAGAGATACGATAAACATTATACATGTTACATTATTAGTACCGACATTATCATTTTACTTCTGCGTTCGTCAAAAGTAATTATGAACGTATTCGTTAATACGTTTAGGTAAAATCCTTTATAAAGGAAGAAAGATACGTAATGGAATTAAGACTGAGTATTTCATGAATTATCTTTAACCCCATTGTCGGGTGTTTAAAAATAAATTTTCACGCGATCTATCATTTTAGTGGAGCATAACAATTTCATTCTTCTGCTATAATTTTGTTTTAGTCTTGTTGTATAGTAATGTTTTGCTGAGGTATTTCTTGTAAACTACGAAACATAGGATATAAATGTATATTATATATTGTTCGATCTATATGTATAAGTTACACCGTTACAAATGAATCTCATGCATATATAATAATTATGAAATTTAATGCTTTTTAAATAAGCTTGTTCATCACAAATTTTTAAATAATCATCTAAATATAAGATTAATTATCGTAAAAAATAGAGCAGAGTATATATTAGGAAACAAGGTTCTAGCGACATTAGACCATTAATAGATATATATATACATATATGGTATATATATAACAAATGAACGTATATATTTTGTATATAAAAGACGCTGAACAATTTACGCGCAATAAGGGAACGATATTACGAAATATTGAAATGTTGTCTCATGTATTGATAATACAACATAATTTGTACATCACGATTACAATAAATTATAAATATTGTGATAATGAAAACGTTAAACGATATAATTTACTTTACGAAGCTTAATAGAATTGTTTATACTTCTTTATCACACTTTCCTTTACACGTATGTAATTATACTAAATATTATGTTTTTTTGTATCACAATGATATTTCATTTGCGGTAATTTATGAAAAATGTAAAACGTCGAAGCAGAAGTTCATGCAAAATAACACTATACAGACTATTTAATGATTACTGAAGTCCTTTATACAATATATTGCTCCATTTTCATAATGTCTAGATACGAACAAATGAGATATCCTTGTATCATGAACAAATGTTACAAACAACGTGATACATTTTCAGAATAAGAAGAAAAGAAGAACATAATTGAAATTGCTTAATGCTACTTTGCAGAGTACAGTTCGTTGTCGTCCTAACAAAAGTGCCATCACCGACAATTGCGTACACGTTAACGGCGTAACAATATTAGTATCATATGTAATGCAATTTATTTCGAATGTTAATGGTTAATTGTATATACAATATTCAAGTTATAACCTTAATGATAATGTAATCATTGGACTTTTAGATTTTGGAATGCCTAATTATCATAAGAGTACAATCGAACCTTAGAAAATGGCTGTCTCAATCTTCAAACTTTCTGTAATATATTTCCTTTTTATTAGAAACGTTCCAAGCTTCAGCAGACGTACAAGCAACTCATGATAACATCTATAATTCTATTAAATAATGATCACCGAAATTATATTCACAATTTATACAACTATATACTTGGTAAATTCTACATGGTGAGAACAAGATATTTTTACTTCTTCACATATTTTTATATACGTTCTCGTTTCGATAAAGTCCCATGTATCTAACTAGAATGGCAATAATATGTAATTTGCAACATAAAAAGAATGTAGACTTCGATATTATATAGTTTTTAAACATTAATTGTAGGCATCCATTACACAATGCAAAACAAATGATATGAAAAAAAATCATTTTATGAATCTCTAAGTAAAAGCTGCGATTAGGCAATAAAAGGATAAATATGCATATATAACAAATTGGATAATGTCACAGAAATTTAATTGGACACCAAAAGAAGATTGAAAAGCGAAAATCAAAATAGTGCCACGTAACATCACGATTTAAAAGTTATGTTGGACAAGTAGAATTAAAACATAGTATTATATCTTTAAAGAAGTGTGCTCTGAAATTTAATATTTCTGGATTATTATAATTATTCGATACAGCACTTTTTGAAGTAATTGTTCTATTTGAAGACGCAAAATATAAATAACACGCAAAAAATAAAATAAATAAAAGCGTCATTTCATTTGATATACTATAATTTTCACTTATCACTTTTCATTACATTCATGTGAGTAACAAAAATTGAGCAAAAGATGTAGGTAACATTTATACAGATAAAAAAATACATGCAATAGAACATTGAATATTCTTGTCCAAGTAGAAAATAGAATAGAGAAAAATAGCCATTATTTTTAACGTACACTTGTAAAAACATGTAAAATAAAATTATAGCGAATTTAATATATGTATAGCGCCTACATTAATTATTTAACAGTGATTAATTTAGTGTCACATGATTCATTATATATATATAGATATATATCTCTAAAGATAAACTTTAGAAAATCCCTGAAAATTACTTCATATGTCCAGTCGGAGTTACTTTCTTAAATAATTTAGTGAAACAGCGCATAAAAGCTTTTTTACTTAATTTCCCGTGACGAATAAATTAATAACATTTCTATCTACAGTAACTAACTGTTTCTTAAAATATAAACATTAAAATGTGATAGATTAAGCGTAATTGATAAGAGAATACATAATTTTAATAGGCATTTTTTAACAAACGGTATATTTCGCCGTAAAATTTGAAGCAATAATGATATAACAATAACACTTCGGTCAGACGCATATTGAATTTATAATGCTGTACAATTTATTGAGAAAATAATATATAATACAATTAAATCAATCCATCAAATTTGTTTGTCGTTAGGTTGTAGCTTGTACGTACAAAAACTAAAAGACAATGATTGCTCGGCATTACGGAATAGTATAATAGTCGTCTCCCGAAACGAACGTAAAAACTTTTTTTAACCACTATTATAAGTTTGCCATATAAGCAGTAATATAGGTATTTGATACCTGCGTTGCGTATTGCTCTAAATTAAATTATATAACTCAGATTGTTTTTCAAAAACGAAAGTAAAAAAAAGGGATACAGATAGCAATTGAAAACGGTATGAAACGTTTGACGAAAACAAGCGTAAAAAAAATACATTTAAATGACGCATTAATCAATTTACAAAGGAATATAAAAGAAGTCTATCCTCTCCCCATATTGCATGTCCAATATATAAACTAGCAATTTATAATATTCACGATATTAGCTTCTACAATTGGTAAGATAGATTGAGACAACCTTTTTCATTCGCTCACAGTATCTACGACGATTAGGAGCGCTAACTTAATTTAGTGACTAGAACAATAATTAATATAACAACGACTATGATCGCGAGTAACAGTAGGACAAAAACTTTTCGCCGATATTTACTTTGGTAATTACTTCCCTTAATTAACTCTTGTGCTCCCAGCTCGACATTCACGTGCACATTTTCTATGTGGTTGTCTATTGTGTCTGTAATAGAAAGGCATGATACAAATTTCTATCATTGTGCAGAAATAATTTCATGAAGATACAAAGACAGATGCTTACTAATAGTGTCACCCTGCACGTGCATCAATGCAGCAAGTTCGCGCATTATTTGGTTCGCATCCAAAATATTACCTTCAATCCGTTTCACCATATCCTCCCTCTCTAACAGTAAGCCTTGTTGAAATTCAAGACGCCTAAACAAGTATACAAAGAAAGAAAAACAACATCTTGCAGACTAGATTTCACACTAATATTAATTTAGTTCTTTTACAAATTCGTATTAATATGCGTTAAAAGAAAACGACTTACCATACACTCAAATGCATTTTATAGCTTCTCTATGTTAGTAAAACATGTGGCAATTATTTAATCATATCACCGTAAACGCAAGCTATTTTATATATTCACGCTATAAAATTCACAAACTATGCTCATCTTACAAAAGTCACGAAAAAAGGCCTATCGAATTTTGATTCGGTAAAAATGTTAATAATTTCGGCCATCTGTAAACCCATTGTTTGTGCGCAGACTGTGAGAAATGGTCAAGCTTTTTTCACTACCGATACGTGCTAACAATTATTATAAAGTTTGCATTCGAACCTTTGCGTTGATCTTCCCTCATCCTCCATAACTTGGAGTAAAAGTTGGCGCTCCTCGTCCTCAGGATCCATAGGCTTTTCTATACTAGTTGTAGGCAAAATATGTCTTTTCATTTTCTCCGCAATTGACTACAAAATTCATTATAAAATGATTAACAGTGCATGAGAGTATTAAAAGGAAATACACATGTATATTATAGTTTTTTTTACCTTCTGCATATGCGAGTATCTTTGCAAAGCATCTTTAAAATCAGTGGTCAGCTTTTCAATTTGCAATTTCTGCTGTTTGTCGCCTCGTCTCATTAATACTGTCAGTCTTGCAATGTCTTTGCTCGTTTGAGTTACTACCTGATTTGTGCTTAACTGCGTCACGTGCCTTGTAAACGGATATGTAAGAGGGGAAATAAGTACAATTATAATCTAGTTCAAAGTACTACCAAATTTATATTCTTAGTTATCATACTAAATATTACTTACACCTTATCCCTTGAACCCTGATTATCTTTATTGGTGCCAATAATTTTGTATGCACGCTCCAGTGTCCTCCAACTTGTGTTAATTGTATATATGTTAGTGGTAATATTCTCACTGAGACTATAAAGTTCAGTGGGGCTAAATCCCACATCAGGTACATCTGTCCGTTGATCCGTGGACCCATACGTTTGCGAACTGTGAGCCATTCTAAAAATAAATCAAACCTTTAAATCAATTTCTTACATTTAATACATTTATAAAAGTAATGCAACGTATTAAAAAAAACAGAAACAAAGGAAAAAGTATATCTGCCCTAAAGCTGCTGTTTAATTTTATTACGTACTAGTGAACATTTTCTCGTATAAATATTCAATAAAATCATAAAATTTTGATGCCACATCTATGAATGATACTGATATAATATAGATGAATCGGTAATAAATCTTAATGACATGGACACGAAGGAGAACGATCTATACACTTTATTATTTTACGTCGCCTATGTTAATAAAATATAAAACTGTCGCTTTATTTGCTTTATTTTTTTGTGCAATATAAGAGTACCTTAATATAAAAATCCAACGACTTGTATATACGTATTTGAAATACTTCTATAATATTCGTAAATATATAACTTACACGCGAAAGGAGACAGTCTATTACAGTAAAATTATGTGGAATGAAGAATATTAAGCACGATATATTAGCTGTCAACAATATTGTTGATATATTTAAAAGTCTCGCGAGCTGTAAAAAATATCATGCAAATTTCAAACAAACACTTTCGTGATCGTCACAAAAACGATCAACAAATTAAATTAAGTGTTGCGTCATGTTACACAAATGTAACAATGAATCAAAATTTTTATCGATACATCATACCACGTCTAATCGCGATTCATATGCAACCG
The DNA here is from genome assembly GCA_948146005.1 of Nomada fucata. Classification (NCBI taxonomy): domain Eukaryota; kingdom Metazoa; phylum Arthropoda; class Insecta; order Hymenoptera; family Apidae; genus Nomada; species Nomada fucata. The sequence goes on along the minus strand of OX411275.1, from coordinate 4,379,651 downwards.
AACACTATATTCGGATTTCTAATGGTGTACAGTGTACGACGAATACATACACGTCGAGTGAAATGGGCGGTGAAAGTGTACAAATAAATATAAGTAACAAGATTCAATGACAAACCTGAATTACTTTATCACAAATATTCTTAATATCTAAATATAAACTGTTTTATTAATTTACATTTAAAAATCAAGAGAACTATTTTTATGTATCGAGTCTTAGAAACTGACAGTTGCCTAAACCACAGACAAGATATAGTATAGACCTATCACCTTATGACTTCTATGTCTTACGTTCGACTGCCATACCGACCCGATATCTTATCTTACTATTCAATTAAACTCCACGCTACGCACAATTAGAAAAATACAAATAGCAATATGAGCCTTTACAAATTCATAATTTAATGATTTATTATTAAATTTATAATTGATGTAAATATAAAAATAATTGTGACGAACTTTTTTCTTTCGCTATATTTAATTAAAATTCCTACTGTTTCAATAACACTGATATCTTATTTTAATCTGAGCCGATAATGTCGCATATGATATGAAAATGGCAACTAGGGCTACGTAGCCCGCAAACCGTGGAACTCAATTTACATTTCATGTAGGAATTATAGTTTGTCTATGCATAAACGATCTAATGTACCGCCCATGTGACAATAGTCCCTTTGTATTCGAAGCCGCCAATTGAAGAGATTCCTACATTAACAACAATTAGCATTTTTTTTAAGATCGACGTCAGTATGCGGGAAAGTGTACTTTATTTGATATAGAATAAAAGTATATTCGTTCCTCGATATTAAATTATTGATAATACGACGTGCACTTTACGAATTTTAAATTAACGAGTAAGAGAAGAACCATTTAATATAGTCCACCTTGTCTATAATGCCGTCAATACTATATGAATCAAAATAGTACCACATAGACATTGTTACATTTCATTGTAACATAAATAAAGAAATTGTATATCATTGAATAGATGCCAAAAATTTTTTTCAAAAAATTCATCATTCATACCAGCCTATTAATAGATAAACTACATGTTTGATATAATTTTTTAGCAACTCATTGAAATCTGTCTGAGATACCGTCATATATATTATCACCGCAGGGATCAAAAATAAAACTAACAATAAATTTATTCGTTTATCTATTCGTGTATTTAGAACAATAAAAATAAGAAAAAATAATAATAAATTTTTATGTTGAACAGTTGAAATCATTAATAAGCTACCTTCCTATGGAACCAGAGGTTAGTCGCATGGCGGACACTGGCTTGACAAGACGTACGACACGAAGGTTCCCGAGTACGACCGACAGATTGCGAAAGCCTTCAGAAACAACAACCATCGGCCGTAAGTAAACGCTATTGTGATTTCTCATCGTTTTACATGCTAAAATCATTCATTTTCGTTTGTGTGGCTGTCTCAATATCGAATATAATGCTGGATTACCACGTCGCGAGTATTTCTTTCGTAAAAAATCCGCCGAAAGATCATAAATTATATCGAATTTTCTCGAGGGTTGCTTTCGAGTCAATGCAGCACGTACATGGGTCGTGCGTCATGTCGGTTCCGAACGCATCTTCCGTTTGTCGGCTCCCCATCACGTTTTCCGTGCATCCCTTGAATATAACCGCAATCTTTTCGTCCAGTCGGCCAATCTTTACCTCGATAACTCAAAAAATGAACGATGTACGAGTGGTAATCGAGTGTTGTTTCCGAGCACCTACGCAACTCCCACTTTTGACATTTTAATCGGTGTGACTTTTAATGTAGGTTGAGTCTATGGCTTCTTGCATGCTTATTTTATACTGTCCGCCTTTTATACTTCGATTACATAGTACATTTCCCTTTACTCCCATGGGCGAAATTTAAATTTTCGAACGTTTACGGTGAACGCGCCGTGTCGCGTAGCCAAGCTTCCCTTTGGAAGAATTCTGAAATTAGTCCGTATTCCAACTTCGACTGTTGCTTACTTCTCCCTTCATTGTAAAATCGTTCCTTTTATCTAGAAAGTCGCTATGCACACTGCTTATAGACAAACGTTTCTTTGACTAGTGAAAAGTGAATTATCCGTAATTCTTTGTACTTTATCATTTCGTTTTCTTTCTTTTTTCTTTAAATTACTTTTATTCCGAAATTTTCTTAATGGTAAGAGAAAAATTATGGAGAAAACCGTTTCAATCTATTCGATAAATTTTATACTGTTCAGCTCATTTCTTTAGCGACGGATGCTCGACAGACTCTCCTGTACATACGTACTCACAGGGCACACATACGTTTTCATCGATCAATGTGCACGCACACGCATAAGTCTGCACGAAACCAAGCAGGCGTGTACTGTTCTGTCATGTATCTGACGTTTCGTTGAAATTTAGTGCGAACTGTGTTTGGTATTAAAAGACAAAATACGATTAGTGGAGACACTTATTCCAATATGATGTAGAATATGCAATGAATGCAATTTTTTATATCGTTTCCAGTAAATTTCAACCATTGTATTATACTAATCTAAAAATTTTCTGCTTACCCCGAAAGCGAAATGTGGCGCATTCGGAGTTTATGCAATTTCTTTGCCTTATTATTTAAAACAAACTTATCGAAATTAGTAAATTCTGACATTTTACAAAACAAAGTCGCAATCATAATGGTCAATAAGTGAATAGGTTTTCCTTTAACGGATTTAGTGTACGATCAACTGTAAATAGATTCAATTTTCAAACGGGGATACTCATTGCGATCTGAAAAAAAGTTTGCCTCCCTAGTTTCTATAATGGCGTACTAACGATCCAGTCCTAACGATTACAACCTCGAAACGTTTAATAGTCGAGATATGTATATAGCGAGTTACACACGCGCACCCGTGGCGATCGCATTTTGCTGTGTGCCTTTAAATGCTCGCCCATATGACTGTTTCTACGTCAGACATGTGACGGCCGTATGTGGCCTCTTTGTTACGGCAGACTAAAAACGCTTATCGTACTATGAATAGACTGTACTGATTTTCTTTCAGCTGTCCACTTTGTGCAGCTAATTTGCACCTAGCTAAGTTACTGTGACACGATGAGATAGTTATTTGCCGGAAATTTTTTGTTGACTCAATTACAATGACTCGCATGGTGTCTAAACTTCTTTCGTGAACGAATAAAAAACGGTCGCGCGTGTACCGCGAAAAAAAGTAACCAAATTATATTTTAATAAAATTAGACTCGGCAAAAAATGCCGCGGATGCTTGAAATTAATTGAAAGCAAATATATAACGAGTATTATTGTGATAATACGTGAAGAAAATTTGTTTAGACAAAGGATTCTCCGTTTCTTTCGTGTTACTCCAGCTAGCTACTACTCTCCAGCTTTCCTGATGTAGTAGTTCGGTTCACAATGTTGGCATTATTGTGATAGATTTGTTAGTTATTTTATTTCAAATATTCCTTGAATCTTGTTATTGTGAAAAATGCTTTGTATGTATTGTGATTAATCGTGCAAGGGAAAGATTTCCTTAAATAAGAGGCAGTTCACTTTCATTTTCGTTTGATCTTTCGCAAATTTGATGCATTATCGACCTTCAAAAGTTGGCAGCCTTGTTCTAACTCGTAGAGAGCAACCGTCACGGCGCATCAGTGACGTGTCATGAGGAAACGGTGTAATGGTGTGTTCGAAGTATTCGAAGAAGGATAGCGACTATTCATTTTACGTCATTTCATTGCTATCTCTTTGTTTATTGATGGCACGCGTCTCCGTTTTGCATGTAGTTATTTTCTAAGGCCTTGTTTATGCTTCAACACATAAAGCATATATAAAACCGCTATTTCACTGTGATTTTCTTGATTTAACTATAAATGATTATTATAGTAATTTTATGTTTATTACTATTATTATAATTGTAATGAAACGTGTTGTTTCGTTGTTTCGAATGAAGAAAATAAAATGGTTTCAATATTGTAAACGTTTGGAAGAAATTGGATGAGGGGGAATTAATCTGTTTTTTAATCTCAGAAATACAAAAATATGTCTGTAAACATAATTTAGAATACTTATTAGCGCCATACTTAGTTTATTACCTTCAGATTAGAATGCGTTGAAACTTACTAAAAAATTAAAATGAAATCCGTGGAAAAGGATTCTGTGGATTCTCAAACTTCTGATTTCATCATCTCAGGCTTCTGCAACATGCTTAAATCACAGAGTGCATGATTTTCAAAATATATTTCACCAATATTTTATTGTATTTTTTTTATTGTTCCATCGGCCAATTTTAATAAAAATATTCCATCCTCATGAAGGAGATAAATTATCAAAATGAATGTATAAACATTTTAGTTGAAACGATAAATATGATTACAAAAAGAATAAAAGAAAACTGCTTGTATGTAAATATTTCGCTTTGCCACGTGTAATTCAAGCGGTTGATAGATATTTGAATGCATATATTTAAAGTTAAATTCGAGCAGATAAATATAGAGCTGTGAAGAAATTGCGATTGTTATTTTGGTAATTGAACTAGTCAAGTGGTTTTGCCTTCTCCGAAACCTTCGTTTACTTGCTCGACAACGAAGGTAATACAAATTTAAAAGGAAACGCGATCCAATACTGGTTTAATGCACTAAAGAAATTTTCAATGTCGAAGCATGTTTCAGACGACGACCTTCGACGTGCAACCTTAATGTTTCTCAAGACATCATATGTCTCTTTGCGTTATGTGCACTTGTAGTTAACTTCCGCTTTTACTCAACCATCAACAAGGAACATTGTAAATCTACCGATATATCACAAAATTTCATTATTCGAACGATTAAGATTTCCTTCGGATTTATAAACATTGATAAAAATAAACTAAAGCCATATCGTACGTTTTTCTTATTTTTTTTCTTCGAAGCTCTGACGTAACTATATCAAAACCGTACAGTCTGCTGCCTCTGCCAAGAATTTCAATTTACTCTTGAAACTGCTTTGTTCTGATCGACGAGGCAAGTCGTTATCAATACTCTCATTTTTCATCATAGTATACATCACTAACAAAAACAATACGATCCAGATTTGTGTTGCACCATATTCATTCTCATTGGCTTCTTTGCTAACTGAACAAAATACAAGAAATACACATAGTTTTGTAAACTTCGAATGATAGGACAATTATTAAATTACTATTGCAATTAGATATTCAATAGCAATCTTGAGATAAGAACGAGGAAATTCCCCAGAAGCGGTTGACCCTAATAAAATCACCATACAATACTCTATCTCGAACACAAAGATGATAAACGTTGCCTGTTCTAAAACAAACAAAAAATTCCTACGATATTGTGTATATTTCGCGTAAAACCGACGTCACATAAAGAAGTGTGCATAGAATTAACGTAGAAATTCTTTTCTGTTCCCGAGATAAAGTAATTCCTTTCTTCGATCCGCCACCATATAGTTGAAACAGCGAAGGTTTCCCAGCACGCACCCTAAATGCATAGAACGCTCAGTATAGGCGGTCCAAGACGACCTTAGTCGAACTCAGGACGAAGTTGTCCGACCTCGCCCGATCAGGCCGACGATAGAAGCCGAGATCGGTCGAGGTGAGACGACGAAAGGTTCATTGACCGTCTGACCATGAGCCGCGCCCCACATACGATCCTCTCCACGTTCATCGTCCACGGCTTTTGGTTGTTTTGTTCGTAACCGATACCTCAAGATCAAAGCCGTTTCCCTGGAGAAGGTCCTCGTCCTGCCCGTGGAAGACCTTCACCTGTGAGCGCAATAAGGCCGCATACGTTAATCCCTGCCGTTTGGTGTTACAAGTCCGATTATTATAACATTAAAACACAACTGGTCTTTTTCCTTTTTCTTTCTTTTCCATTATTATGAGATGTACAGAACAAGAAAAGTCATATTGTTTTTACATGGTTCTATATTTGTGCGCCAAGATGTCTGCACATGAATTAATATACAACGTCGAAAGGGAAAATAATAGCTGTTGAAATGAACAACTATGGTTGTGACATCTTTACGATAACATACCTTACCATTGTTTGTTTCTCATTGTTGGTTATGCGTATTCTTATTGGGAGAATGGTGGAGAAGATTTTAGTCCACTGACGTTGACAAAAGTATCAAAGATCATAAGTGTAATTGCAGGAATTTAAGAATTACATTTGTATCCGAAAATAAATTTGTGTTGGTTAACTTTTTGTACAAGTATTTTATATCTATTATATAAGATTATTAAAACTGCTGAAGTTGAGTGGGGATAAGTTTGTTCCTGCTCATTTTCTTTGCGTTAGAAAGCATGAAAATGTTATATTCGCTTTTATCTTTTGAAACTTAACCAATATTTTCATCATTTTTCTTCAGAAATCTTTGACAAGTCTAATTCTAATTCAAACAGTTGATGTAAGAATGACTTGAATAAATTATGATATATCAATAGAATTTGCATTTTGCTTGATAACTGCTGTCTACAGACACTGCGCCATATATATTTATCAGGAAAAATACATGATAGGTAGATTATGCGCAATGGTTCCTAACATTAACACATCTTAACTGCATGTTTGTTAATACGTCATATTTTTGTATCATTAGGTGCAAAAGGCTGCATATTAATAATCAAACATGGATGGAGTAGCATGCGTGTAAGCAATGAAGTGTTGACAATATAACTGGTGTTCTTATTGTAATCTTCTTTTTGTTTCAGCTTCCTAAAGGAAGATCTGTGTGCTGTGATTTATCACTCAGGGGGCCGAAACACGCGCAACAACGGACAACCCCACAGGACCGGGGGGTGCTTCTCGTGTCTCGGGAGGAAGGTCAGGGTCTACAAAGTTACCTTGACTGTAGCGATCATACACGAGCTGCTTCTTTTTATACCCAATCACTCCGTGTTCACTGCCATTCGTAAAACACTGAAATTAAAAAAATTCGATGCCTTCCAGGGACGATATTCGCTCCCTATCCACTGAGCAACGCTGGATCCCTCCTTCAACTGTTAGACGCGATGCACTCACCCCAGAAAGCAGAAATGATCTCATCTTTAGAAAGGTGCGGGGTATTCTTAATAAGCTTACGCCGGAAAAGTTCGCAAAGCTGAGCAACGACCTGCTCAACGTTGAGCTTAATTCTGATGTGATTCTAAAAGGTGTCATTTTCTTGGTAAGTAAAGAAATATAAAAACATTATTTAGCGAGCAAATATATTCTATTGGCTACATTTTTTTTCATACACATTACTCATACATGTGCTTTTATTTGATCTATATATCTTCTGTGTCCATATGTTGTTAACTTAATGCAACAGCTGATTTCATTATCTTGCTTTACTATTCGATACCTCTTGAAAAAATATTTGTGTTGCTTACAAAATACATACTCCTATCTGTTTGGCCAATTACATTAAGGAATGTAAAAGTTGTTGAGGCGTTATTGGTGCAGTTATTTTATTTTTAATTGTCATAATTATTTTACAGAAACTATATTGTATTTACTTATCATCATTGCATTATCTCATATGTAATGATCCAGATTGTAAAGGAAGATTATTATTATTACAGATCTTCGAAAAAGCGCTTGATGAACCCAAGTACAGTTCTATGTACGCACAGCTGTGCAAACGGCTGTCCGACGAAGCTGCAACCTTTGAACCACGAAAAGCTCTCATTGAAAGTCCAAAAGGCCAAAGCACATTCACACTTCTCCTTCTTAACAAGTGCAAAGACGAATTTGAAAATCGTTCAAAGGCAAGCGAGGCATTCGAAAATCAGGATGAACTCGGTCCAGAGGAAGAGGAACGCCGACAGGTGGCTAAGCGGAAGATGCTTGGTAACATTAAATTCATCGGAGAACTGGGAAAGCTCGGAATCGTATCAGAACCAATTTTACATCGCTGCATCCAGCAATTGTTGGAGAAGAAAAGGCGTGGGGGATCCAGGGGGGACACTGCCGAGGATATCGAATGCCTCTGTCAAATCATGCGTACCTGCGGCCGTATCCTTGACTCGGATAAAGGCCGCGGACTCATGGATCAATATTTCAGACGTATGAACTCCTTGGCAGAGAGCAGAGATCTTCCTCTACGCATCAAATTTATGCTGCGTGATGTCATTGAGCTACGCCGTGATGGCTGGGTACCACGCAAGGCTACCAGCACTGAAGGTCCAATGCCCATCAATCAAATCCGCAGTGATAATGAAGAGTCTTCGAGGGGTAATGGCTTCCATAGACGTGAGGATCGCCTCGGAGCTGAATTTTTAAGAAAAATGGGACGTGGCGGGTTAGACATGGACATGATGGGGAGTATTCCATTGACTTCCCCTTCGTTCGGCATGCCATCTCCATTCAGCCCAAATGGATTCTCAGGAACATCCGGGGTTGGTTATGGCCGCCACAATCAACGTAACCAGCCGGGTTACTATCAGAACCAGAATCGTCATCAAAACAACTATCAAGGGAAACACAATCAACAACAACATAATTCACCGCAAAACTTTAATAACAGTGAGTAATCGTTATATTAATGACCAGATGATTAATGGTCAATGAAACGTTCTTTATCGCTGACGAAAATTTCTGTTGCTTCATCGAATTACAGGTAGCAATAAAGAACAATTACGCTTCAATAAAAATAAGATGTTGATTGGACATCCAGAAGAAGTATCACTGAGACCATCCGCTAATTCTATGATGTTTAAACAGACCAACATCAATCCCAACCTACCTCTCAACAGTGGTATGTACTATCTTCGATGTTTCTTAATCTTCTAACCACGAATTTTGAGAATATTGGTCACTATTATAAAATTTATTTGGTTGAAAAAATATTGTAGTAACATATGGTTCAACCAAGTTAATATTCGTTAGTTAGACAACGATGAATTAATTAGTGAAACCGTAAGGCAAAAAGAACATTCTTTAATCACTCGATTTAAACAGATCTATTCCCAGGACGAGCATCGGAATTATCTCTCCTACGTACTAGCACATTGAAACCCAGCTCGCCATTATTGCACAAGGAATTGCCGCCAGCGATTGTAATAAAGCAAGGTCCTGTAGATAAAAGGGAGAAAGCTCGCGATAGAAAGGATAAAGGAACTTCTAGAGAGGAAATATTGAAGAAAGTGAATGCCTTGATGGACGAACTTGCTGCCCATACGAACATACAGGATACAATAACAGCTTTTCAAGATCTTAAGATACCTGAACGATTTTTACGTCATGCAGTTTACACGTTATATTCTAATACATTAGATGGTGGGGATTCTGAGCGCGAGCTCGCAGCTAAACTTATAGTCGATTTGGAGAAAGCAGACGTGATTACTGTACAGCAGATACATGAGGGATGGAAAGAACTAGTGTCCAATATATCAGAAAAAGAGAGTACTGTGCCTTGTGTAGCTTCTCACGTTGCCTTCTTAACATCCAAGGCTATTGTCGATAATTTAATTCAATTAACTGATCTTGTTGCTGTGACGGAGAACGGCCTGCACCATCCATTGTTTTTACTTACACTTCAGCAATTGCATAAAAGTCAAGGCAAAGCAAGACTCACACAGATCTTTAACGAGAGCAAGGTGAATCTTATCAGCCAGCTTCCCGAAGCAGACAAGACGAAAGAGAGATTAGCGGAAATTTTAGAGGACAGAGAATTGACCTTCCTGTATCCCCTTCTTAAGATCCAGGGAGATATATGGCGTCAATTAGAATTTGACCCTAATCCTAATACTCTTTATAAATGGATCAAGGAAAAAGTAGAATCGTCGCATCATTCAAATTCAGAGTTTATCAACGCTTTGATGAACGTTCTTCTGAAATACATTACACAGGTTTGTATTATTCAAGTTTTAAAATGTAAGATTTGTAGATTATAAACGATTGTTCGAAATTGACATTTTTAAACACTTACAATTATATAACGTAGAGTGTGCAAACGCTAAAAGGCAAATACGTTTGCGATTTTTTGTTATTACTTGCGGACGTGAAGAATTAATTGGCATTTAGTCTTGTATTGTAAAATGTAGCAGGTATTTTTTTAACGGGTCCCATTCTTTTTTCCTTCTATATCGGATTAGAAACAAACGATATGATTCATTTTTAAAAATTTATCAAGTGATTTCCAAATGCCACAAATTGTGTCCTATTAGCGTTAAAAGGCTACTTAATTCTATATATAGAATTAATTCTATTTTTCCGCATTATCGTAAGTGATAGACAAACCGGAGAATTATGCGGCATTATATAGTGTTTCTGAAAAAAAGAATCGAACATTTTGTTTACTCTTAAATTGATATAATTGTTAACAAAATTTATAATAATTCCTCCGCTATAAATCTGCAGAGATATGATGTTCACGGATTAATTTTGTTGCACATAACATCTATACCATTTACTACAAAAATTTATATTAATTAGAAAAATTATTAGAAAGCATATCACAAAAAAAAACAAAGTTAAATTAGGATATTGTGCAGAGATCAGTATATCTCATGACATAATAACCACTGAAAATGATTAATGATTGTCACTGTAATTATGTCATGTTTCCGTAAATTGATTGTTCATCAATGTAATATTTATGTTTTACTGATTCTGGTCCCCTGCATGTAATTGTATTATGTGTTCATTATTACATATCCTACCCGTATCCTACCCGTACAAGTATGTCATGTACTTATTTCTAATATTTCTCTACGATTTTATTTTAATGTAGGAAACAATACTGGCTCCCGGCATCGATCCTTCTAACGTTCCCAAAACTGTAATAGATAAAGAAAAAGGATTATTGGAGCAATATGCACGCTTGATGCGCATGTTCTTCCTGAATATAGAGTCTCAAGTAACAGCTCTTCATGCGCTTCAAGCATTTTGGTTCTCGCACAATTTTCCAAAAGGGATGTTGTTGCGATGGTTTGATGGGCTTTACCGGTTAGAAGTAATTGAAGAGGATGCCTATTTCAAATGGAAGGAATGTGTTACCGATGCTTATCCAGGCAAAGGCAAAGCATTATTTGAGGTAAATAAAGTTTGATACGTCTTTTATCAATATACGTGTATATTTAATAGCATAGTATCAGTTCTACTAAACACTTCTACAGATATAAAAAAAGTATTACTCGTGTTTGTTTTTTCTGTAAATCTTACATTGTTTACTTTAACATGTAAACTGTCTGATTACTCTAATGATTAGGCATGACATTTTTGGAAAAGGAATTAATTGATTGCGTTTAAATGGTGTAGGTCAACAGTTGGTTAACATGGCTAGATAACGCATCAACGGAAGACGAAAGTGATGACCATAATGACGACGATGACAGCAACAAAAACTACAGAATGCAAAAAATGTGAAAAGCATACGTTCTTCGGGCTACCTATAATTTGGAATAGGGTTTTGCTATCTATATTACTGAACCAGGCGGTTTCAGTTTACTAATTGAGTTGCCTCCATCCATTGCCACAAACATCTTGTTAGTCTGTGTCAAGCCCTCGTATAAAGAAGAACAAGAAGAGGAGGACTTTACGACCATGTCCAGAAAAAAAAATAGAAAAAAGAGAAAAAAAGAAAAATGGATAGCTTGCAGCCCCTCGAGTGGTTTGCAACAGACTTTCTAAGCAAGAAGTTTTAGAATGTTTTAGATAATTGAATATTGATATGATTTGTAATCATATTGGGCCAGCAGATATCAACATTCGCCGCTGTATGAACATCGGTGCAGAAAGAAACAAAAAAAAAAAATTAGTCTGGTGATTTGTGTTGTCAAAGTTTTTGTCTAGTATTGTGCATGTGTCACGTTTTTGTAAGTCTTTTTGTCCGCGGCACCAGTGAGTCGCTTGTTATCTCTGTGTACCAGCTTTTACATTTATTATGAGGAATTACTATTACCTATTATTATTAACTACTATTATTATTACTATTATATAATTGATCACAACAGTCAAAATACATCTACTTTTCCTAACGAAACAGAAAAAAGAAATCGATCATAAACAGAGGACTGACTCAGTAGTCGTAAAGTGATAATGCGAAAAATGTGATTAACGAATTGTCCTTAAAGGAAAAGAAAAAAAAAACAAGCAAACGAAACAAAAGAATTTGTATATCTTGAGAAACGTGGATAAACTGAGTCAAACTTACACACACCAATCAACCAAACACCATTTTTGCCCATGTATCTATATATTTGCTGCTCCGTTTAATTCTACTTTAAAAAATAACTGATTAATAATAACCAGCAGCCAACATCACAATTCACATTAACGTAACATAACATAAAAAAAAGGAAATTAGTGACACGACTAAATCGTATTTAAAAAAAATAAACATACCTTGGTGTAATTTATTACAGATGGTCCCCTGGTTGTTCTGTCGATGAACCAACAACAGCCACCTTTACCTTCATTTCCTGCCTTGTAGTCTCTCCTAATAGAGTTCAACGCATCAAAATACAATCTTTTTAATTAGTGCGTAACCTTCAGACCGACACGACGCCATAAGTTCGCCTAAAAAAAGTTAGTGCAATATCGCAATTTAGTGATCGGTAGAAGATGAAAGCAAACGTTATTATTATTACTATTATTATTATTAATAATTTAGAAACAAATCCATCGACTTTTCGTGTATATTTTTCACTTCCACAGCACTATTTTCGTCCGAATGATATTGTTAATAAGCTACTTGTACGTAACGATTATTATACACCGACATTAAACATAAGAATTTGGATACATTTTTTCATTATTTGTGGATAAACTTTCTGAACGATGTACATATTATTATTATTATTACTATTATTACGATTATTATTGCCACGTTGCTTTCTAACTTTTGTTGCCGGACTGAAGTGTTCGAATTAGACTGCATTTTTTCCATTTAATATATACATATATATGTAGGTGATTTGCAATCAGAGCGTTGTCAGTCCAAATACTTATGTCCAATCGATCATTGTTAGATCTTCATTGTTGAATGCACATTTTATTGCCGATACATATAGTTCACACATTAATTTAAATTACGAAAAGCTTTTAAAGTGCATTCATTCTAAACATAGTACCGTTCATATGTCTAGTATATTTTTTGAACTGTGTGTATCGAATGTGTATTCATATCCTGTGTTTTATCTAATTCCCGAAGGTAATGACTTTGATCCTCACTACAAAGAATTAATAGCAATTTGAAAATAATATTCTTTGTACGTGGTATACATTTAATAGTAACATTAGTGTAATATTTAATGGGTACTTGTGGTATATTTACGTGTCTTTCTTGTTACCATTTTTTATTGTAAACGGAAAAAAGCGAAAGGAGTACACAATTACCTACGTGATGAAAAAAGAAACTATAATAATAATAATTACCGGACGAACATATAACGAATATAACATTGATCGATACGATTCCAATTTTTCAACCGTAATGTAACATGCGATATTGTACTTCAACTTTAGTAATTTATTTGTCTCCACGTATACTAATTATAAATTAATCGGAACCGAAAAAAAAATTACAAATAATGCAACGTACGAATCATGTATAATATCGTCAGTATTATTTCTCACGTAACGGACTACATTATAATCGTTTTTAATTGATCATAGACATTAAACTGATAAAAAATCTCTTTTATCTTTATCAATAAAATTTGTTCCTAGGATTATCATCTTTACGATTTTGTGTCTGTCGTTCTCTCTTTCTCACCATTCACCGTTCATTGTCATAATTAACAAAAATCTTTAACAAATGGCACTTTTCGTAAATAAAAAAAAAATGCACGGCATATATTTTTTTTATAAGTACGAACATTTGCTTTGTTATCTTGTGAAATATTAACTTCGTCATCACAGTGTAGCACCTCATCAGATTTTCAATTGTTTGCGTATCCTATAAAAATCTACACGGCTGCACCCCATCATTACTGATGCCTATCTTTTCAAATTTTTGCAATGTGATTTTACTAAGAAGACAAAGGAAAAGAAAGTATACTTTGTACATAAACCCATTCTTTTACTACTGATATAAGAATCTCACTGTACAGTGACTAATATCACTTTGCAAGCTACAATCTTATTAACATAATCACGTTCGCATTCACCGTTTCGTCGCTTTAAATTTATCGTAAATATCCGTTCGCTTACAGTATGTATTTTTCAAATATCAATTCAAAATTAATATGCCGATTTTGTATATTTTATTTTTCAAAGTTACACTATATACATATATGTACACATACAGGGCGAGGCATCTAACTTGACCTTCTCCAATAACTTCTAGACTATGCGTTGTCCAAAAACATTGCTTCTACAAAGTACAAACGAAAGTTTGACCCGCATAACGTCGCGTTGAAAGATCAATGTCATCGAGTGACTCGCGAAGACGCCCGGTCTCCATGTAACCGACCCATCCATAAGTCCCATGTAGCTTTCGCTAATATCACGTTAATTATTAACTTTAGGACTTGCAATATTTAACACTTTTCTACTTGACAATTAATGAGCCTTCGCACTGCTGTACCAAAAAAAGGGCATTCCAGTTGAAAAAACGAAGTTGACCTTCAAATCTCCTAAACTCCTCCACTTACAATAAAGCCGTATGCATCACGTGATATACCTCTTGATACCATGTAACTTTTGTAGAAACAATTTTTCTGTACAAAAAGCATAATTTAAAAGTTATTCGAGGTGGTCAATTAGGTGCCTCACCTTGTATCTATATGAATATGTATATTTAAATATGTTATTATATAGCTACGCTGTGTTAAATGTCTCTATCACTGACTATATGCAATTGGGTTAATACGCGTGCAAAGAAAGATCATGCTATTGAAACGGCTCACGTACAAACATAGAAAGCTTCGTTTCGTCCGGTATATTGACTGGCGATTTACGATCGACTTGCTAATGAACGTCCCCATCCTTCGATCAATGATAAATCAAAACACTGCCGACGAAGATATTTTTATTGTAATCGCGACAATAATAAGAAAAAATGTTTTTATTATTTAAATTTAAAATACTATTATAATTTCTAGCAACGACCGACCATGCCACGAATTCCCTTTGTAGTTTTATAATCTGTTTCATGAAGATAAGTCTCTTTATCTATACATATATATCGTGTTCAAATGATAATCGAATAGGGAAATGACTGATATCAACAAATTGCGCGGCCAAATTCAAGTTTACACTCAACTTGCCGCCAACTTGTCACGAACGAGTAACGATTATAATCGATCGTTCGATTTAACGGCGGGATTACACGAAACTTATCTTTTTACAAATGTTACTTACCGTTTCCATTCACGTAACACTCACGGCGAGAAGGGTAAACGAAATTAAAGTTTCGAAAGTTGAATTGTCAACATTTTTATATACAAAATAAAATTGCTGAACTTGTTAAGCGAAGTTGGTTAAAATAATTAAAAAATGAACTCTTCTTGGTACCGATATATTATACAAACCTATACTTATAAAACGAATAAAAACATGCTCATATGCGACTGTTTCAAGGATTTTAGGAGATTTATCAAATATTGAACCTATTCGTTCGACTGAAATAAATATACTATAAAACGTGGCTATTATACAAACGAAGTGCATACTGCATGTATTACTGTATGTGATATAGCATTACACGGGTTTGGCTCTAATAAACAGTGTTTATTTGGTATGCGTGTAGAGCCTTTTTTAAAA
Source organism: Nomada fucata (assembly GCA_948146005.1). Lineage (NCBI taxonomy): Eukaryota > Metazoa > Arthropoda > Insecta > Hymenoptera > Apidae > Nomada > Nomada fucata. The sequence continues at coordinate 4,363,981 of OX411275.1, read as the reverse complement.
ACACATCTGCGTACATACGAACAAATTATAATTACTATACTTCGAGATACGCGACGTATTTCAGCGATCCTCCTTTTTTCTTTCTTCTACACGAGCGTCTTTGTTCTATGTTGCTAATACATTTACATTAAATAGGTGTAATACGTTACCAACTGCCATTAGCGTATACATAGATAATGTATATACAATCATAATAATAAACGAAACATCATAATCCTATTGCCATATCATAAGAAGCTACTTCGAGTTCATTTGGAACGTTATTTTATGATCTTACCTTTTACAACCTTTTTTGTTACTGATCCCTTAACAACTGACATTCATCGCAAAATCGACAAAACAGCGGAAATAATGGATTTCAATGTTATCGAAAATTTATTGTTTCGGGATTCTTATGCGAATCGCGTTATTGTGTAAAGAGCACTCGATAATCCAGCTTCCGTTTCGTAAAAGAATATATAACTCGTCGTTAAATGTATACAACAAGGTGTATGTGTATGTATATATATGGGATTTAACTTGCATAGCAGCGTTTTCCAAACTTTACGTATACGTTTCACATTCATGCAAACTATTACCGAATGAAACGGCAATCTAGATCTATCTTTTTTTCCAAACGATGTGTGCAATAATAAATCACTTGCGCAATTTGTTCTCGTGCACCAGTAGCATATGTTTTCCTCTGGGATAATAGTTTGGAAAACGCCGCGCTATGGATGCATATGCATATATACTATACACGAACAGCATGATTAAATTATGAGTTCTCATTAATTCTCGGCTTGTATCTATAAAAAAGCTGACCAGCAGTAAAACGTACATTAAAAGTAATGCTCTATAATCCAACCTTGCGACATTTATAAAAACTGAACGGATATCGCTGAAATACAAATGTAATATAAAATAAACTAATCACAGACTCCATCTCGATATATTTTCTCCAAGGATATTTACACAGACTCCGCAAGGATCGATCGATTAAAGTAATATTTTGCTATTACTGTCGACACATGTCACTATTAGTACATCTCCTCAGTAAACTCCGATTACTTCGGTTTAACAATGATTAATTGTATCATTTCAAATCAAAGTAAAACGAATGTCACTTTATTTTCGAGAACGACCTGATTATACCCCGGCTATCCACCATGTATGCGTATGTATATGTGTGTATATGATGTGTGACATACATTATATATATATATGAACGTGTGGATAAAATTTTCTTACTATCTCTGTGAAACGAGTACGGTTACGTAACAAGTGTATATTCCTTTATATGCAGCTTTAACAGCAGTTTTCTTCCAATGTTAATTCAATTATCAACATTTGCCGAGCACATTACGTAAACAGTAATTGTACATTCACAAGCGACGAGCAAGTATATATGTCCAGTTTGAATACCTGACGAAAGTATCCGTTATACACGGATTTCATTTACGTGACGAAGTTACAAACTTATATAACGTCTGGCGAATCAATAAAGAAATTTTTTTTGTTACAATAAGATGTAGAGGTATCGGTGATGCATTAAATTATGAATGGCAGTGATAAAAAATGGATCGTCAACATCATGCGTTTAATTATTCTTATCGCTAATAATATAGTATGTATACAGCTAGGTAAATTTTTCGATGATACACAAGTGAGTACTGATACTGTTTGTCCAAATTAAATTTTTATTAAACACGGTTCTTTTGTTTCTGTAACATCGAGGACGAATTAAAACATAAATAATTATTATTATTTATATTAATTAGCACGACGAACAGTGCTCCCGAACGTGACCGTGACAGGACCCGTACCATGTATACGTATATACTGGCCTACGACTACTCCTCGCATGCCCGCGCTAAAGCACGGTCCTGCTACCAAGCGTTACAGGTGAGTCCCCTAGCAGGCCTAGGATGAACCGTGCTCTCGCTCCTTTCATTCTTTTCCCGTCGTATCCTTCCACCCTTCTATTTAGATATCATCAATAATCCACCAGCGCCCGACATGTATGAAACGATCAGGACGAAGTCGATTCTCTCGGATTGTAAAGGACAGAATGTTCGTCGGTTGTTATAGCACGAAGAGCTCGGCGACCGGAAACCGACTATTTTCTTACGACATCCATAAAATCTCGCGAAGACTCTGTATCGGACGACAAAGACTTTGTGGCTGGGCCGTCTGCCTGCAAATGATTATCCTTACTTCGCGACAACGGGACAGGCTCGCCGAATTAGCCGAGCTCATCGACGCGGTCAGTGAAAGTGGTACCGTGATTCCAGGTGGCCCCTACGTCTTCCAACGAAGGGTAGTCAAACTAAATCGCAGCCCTTCGATCCGAGCAGCAGGGCACCCGGTCGCGACGCCGCGAACGTTCAGGGTCGACCGAATTCCCGCAGTGCTCCACGGTTGCGGGGTGCGACACCCACGCAACAGTCGTTTTCGGACCATAATAGAAACGACAGGATGTGCTGGTACCACCGTGCATTCGGTGGGGACGCGACCCCTGCACTTGCGCGACAGAAAACGCGTAGGGCGGGCGTTGCTTGTATTCGACGATTCCTCGCCTTCGACAAGCCGCTCGTCCGTGATGGACCGCACATCGAAGATCAAATACGTGTATGCGGCAAACGGGTCGACTGTCCCCACATGTGGATGTGAACCTGTTCGGCAGGACCTAAGACTCCGTAGAGACCTTTGCTGTAAGATTGTAATCGCGGTGACTCGCTATGTCACTACGGGATACTGGTGGATTTGCGGAACAAAGTGTTGATCGACGACACGATGGCCGTTGCCGCGCCGGGGCAGGTAGCCAATTGTTGCACGGGAAGTGTCAAGGCCATCGCAGGACACCGTAAGTACCATGCTATTCTGGCCGAGTACCCGGACATCACGAGGTCGGCGGTGATTCCCCTCCCTCGATTTGTGCATACTTGCTTCACATTCATCGGAGATATATGTATATGTTACGCATGCATCCGTGTGTATATATATATATATCGATGAAGTGAGTAGTATGAAAGACGGGCAAAAAAATAATTCCATGCGTTCCAGCAGGTGTATGACTACCTAAGAAAAAGGGGTTACGAGATAGTAATGGTGAAAAAAACAAAAATAATTTGTACATTCCATAATTAGTTCATTTACTGCAGGCGAGCGGGCGCTTGTAATAGCGCGACAATGCGAAATTCTTTCAAGATAACATGTTAAATTATGCGTTCAAGAATTTACATTATTTCGTGACGACGTACGTTAAACTTATTATGGGGTAGGGGGCAGGGGTGGGTTAATGGGAACGATGCAAACGAAATTTTGTTTCGAGAGTTCGTTGTCATGGGAGCGGAATCGGAGGGGAATCACCGCTGGCCTTTGCAGTCATTCCGAATTATTTTGTAAATAATACATTGTTGCCCGTAATAAGTGCAAATTCCTGATACGTCCAGCAGCTTCTGAATTGACTTAATACTATCATGTAGCTGTCCATTTTCTACTCACATTCATTTCATATTTTTTTTCTCTCTAAAACTTCGTCCCACATACTATATTTTGTGTCTTGTAGTTTCGATTGTACAATATCTGCCCTTTTTTTTTGTTCGAGATATATTTTGTACAACCATCGCATATTATGCTGTTTCCCACACGCAACCTGCATGTACATTTCCATTTTCTCATTCGGATATTATAATATCATTTTTCTTAAACTTGTTTTGTCGTAGAGACGTTCTTCTGCAATCTGTATACTGCCACTTCAATCGCATTTAATATTATATAATTGTGCTAAATATTCTTTTATCAATAACATTTTTTTCCTTTATACACTCAGTAGAGCCGATTATCTTAGTTGATAATTCAATGTCAAACTACGCTACAAATGATTACTATACAGTGAAAGAGAAATGTTCGGCATGGGATATCGGGGTCTTTCCTCAGTGTAACTCCCTGTCGCCTGTTGCTTTTTATATCTTCTGTACATACATCCTCTTCCTGCAAGACTGAATTATATGGTTTTTTCCCCTCAATTCAAACAGTTTAATCAATTGATCGATTTTTTTCAGCACTCTTGTTACTCTTGCCGCTTGCAGTATTTATCAACAATCGTATGTCACTTTATGTAATGATTATGTACTTATTAAATGCTTGGACTCTAATATATCAACTTGAATACAGTATTACAGAAGGATGCTTAGATGAGTCGATGTGAGTATGCATGGAAAAATGTGTTTAAGTAAAATGTCGAAACAAGTCGTAATATATAATAGTCGGGGAGCGCTGTTGGTTTGCAGGCGACGAGTCTTGCATTCCTGCTACTAAAATTTGTTTACTTGGCATACAAGTAGATGGCAACGATGAGACCGTAGAGACCCAATACTTCTGCGAAGATTAGAATCAAGATCATACCGACAAACAGGCGAGGTTGTTGTGCTGTACCTCTTACACCTGCGTCACCAACAATACCAATGGCAAATCCAGCAGCCAGGCCAGAAAAACCTACGGCTAAGCCAGCACCCAGATGAACAAAACCCCTAGTAAAAAGACCAAAAAACAATTGCTTGTTAACTATTAGAGGGAAAAAAGTAATAGTCAATTTATATTATATAAATGTAGTGATGTTAAGGCAAGCAAGAGGAATTAAAAGCAATCAAAAGCCTTCAAGTCATTTAAGTGGAATACATATGCAGAAGCATTGCCAAGATTTCTATAAGAATTAATTGTGATAAATGTTAAATATAAGATGCCACCTATATATTTCTTAATAAATAACAGATCGACGCTAATTGTTTCCAAAGGTATTTAAATTCTTAACATTTCCAAAATGATATTTATATAATCGCAATGATCTGACTGATCGTTATGCTCTATATAATGTAGAGAACATTGCAACTATAATAAATAACTGTGCATCTACATTTCAAACATACTTGCAAGAATAAAATAGATAGCTTAAAGAATAATATTGCTTGTCTTGTATCTTAGTATCATGCCAGAATTAATCTAAATTTGCCTTAATGCCATATCGAACAACAAAGAGAATTGTATAACATACTTGAATAAAGAGTATCTAGAAGGTACTTCTAGACCACCAGCGATGAGAACAGCTACTACAAGACCGTAAATGGCAATGATACCAGCCATAACAACAGGAATGATACATTTCATGATAAGTTCTGGCCTCATAACAGACATCGCTGCAATTCCTGTACCTGACTTTGCCGTGCCATATGCTGCTCCCAGAGCTGAAAATAAAACATTCATAACATTGTATATTCAATTCCATTTATTCCCATCTAATAATGGAACAATTCTATCTAAACAAAATATATCACATTAAAATTAGACATTCACTACTTTCCTAGGATATACGATTACAATTTATTCCTAAAAGAATACACTCTTATTGTATTTTTACAATTATGTTTATACATTTCGTATCGTAAGTACGATATAATATAAGCATTTTCAGAGAACAATCAAGAAATTGATATATTTACATATTAATATTATTAATCGTCAAATTTTTAATGTTTTCATGTTTTAATAGAACGTTGGGCAGAACAGATCAACATAATAGTTCTTTAGAAACATCGCTTCCCTTGCATCGTAAACTATCGACCACGTTTAATATTGATCTCTAATGGGAAGGTCACGGAGTCAATTTCCATGGTATTTTCAATATCATAGCTGTTTTCATTGAATTTCTCCACTCTATGTTACAGGGAAGAGAAATCAAAGGTAATGTCCCAACGAATTATTCCGCCCTGACTGGAAATCGTAGTCACATGATTCTCACGTTGGCAGTCACATGATAATCATGTAAGTCCCATCCCGTGAGTAGGGGGCGTGGCACAGCCAGACAATCGGTTTTTTTCCTTTCAATTTTTATGGTTTATTCGATCGTAAGAAATTTCGTACGTTCATACTGTACGATCCAAAAGAACATATGTTATATACATATACACATATTCTTGTATGTATAGGATATGTACATATAAAAAGGCGATGGCAATGAAAACACAGGAGGGACGATAGAGATTTCAGAACAAGTGAGATAATAGTTGTATTTGGATTAGGATGAAGATTTTTCATGTATTTCAGACTCCTCGTGTTTTTTGCTTCGTAGGCCAGGCAATCCTCGTGTGCCACCGTCCATTCAAAGACTGGCGCACACGGGAAAAGGGATTCGTATTGATTTCCTTGGATAGGGACCCGCCGACGACGCTTCAAAGTTTAAGTTTGCGCGTCTCGACTATGCTGTCTCTCTTTCTAGCCGAGAGTTTCTCCGAATAGACTGAAAATCAGATTAAACCGCGATCGATAGGCAATATTACATGCGGATTGTACTGCTCTGTATCTCATGGGATCTTTCAAACAATACTTCGTAAATCTTCCTTTCTTCCTTTTTTTCAAGTGTTTTAGTACTTCTCCTTTTGCGACGGTGAACCGATACAAAAAAGTTTTGTTACAAAAAGAACAAAAAAGAGTTTTCAACGAGGTCAGTATTACGAAATAACGGGGGTACACTCCCAGTTGAGTCCCCGAACGAAGCAGCGCGAATGTTTCTTTCGTAACGTAAAATTAAGCTGGTTGCACTGCATTTACGGAAAAATGGCGCTTCAAAATTGAATCTCTATCCTTGACAGCTTCGATACATTAGATTGGAACACACCTGTGTAGCGCCGCGCTTTTATTGTACATGTATCACGGGTTGACAGACTTGACAACGTTAAAATGTACCAAGATAAATCGACCAGCCAAATTACTAATACACGCATTTACTCTCCTTGGCTTGCTTCACGCTAGCTTATTGATGAACGATCAAAGGGAAAAATGAGTCACATTGGAAGTGATTGACAAATTTTTAGTGCACGACGGGAAACAATTAATCGGCACAATGTTTTATTACATTCTTTTTGCCGTCAGCGGCGAAGAAAAATGGCGTGCATTACAATTGAGCTGACAATGTAAAAACCTTGGTTTTGAAGGGTAATTTATCATCGACAATCCTGTTACATGTGTTCTATCATAGGAAGGCATGAATCATTGCGTTCACGCTCTCTTTCATCAAGTGCCAGTCGAATTGAAACAACTGAAACTCACCAGAAAATATAATGGCCGAGGCGGCACCCATTACTCCGAAGAAGGGCGCGTAAACAGGACTTTCTTCTGATAGTCCGGCCATTGTGATGTGTTCAAGACTCGTAGGTCAAATCGATCACGAGTATTTACAGGTTGTTGAAACACGAACGTCGGATGAAGAGCGATCTTCACGCACTCACTTCGCTAAACTAGTGCCACTGTCAAATATGGCCTACCGTACAGGAGTGCGGGTCATGTGACGAGTGACGAGTGAGAGAAGAAGAGGCTGCCGAAACTTGCCGATGTCTATTCGTTTGCTATTGGCTACCGACTGCGTACTACAACGGTGCAAGCGAATCCTGTGCCGTCTTTCATCTTTTATGTGTGACGTCAAGGCGCACTATAGGTTCCCACTGTTGAGCACTGCGCATCGCTATTGCGCAAGCTTTTTGCTTTTCGGACCGCGTGACACGCGTTTCCTGTACTTATTCGACTTTTACAACAATTTTTGTTACTTTATTCCATCTTGAAATGTAATAAATATTCTTGTGAATAATTGCATTTATCCCCCGAACTTACTGTAAAAAACTTATACAGTACTTTGAGGTTATTTTGCTGAAATGCATGCACACACGTGACTAAGTTTAAACGATGCTACATGCATCGTTGCATATTGTATGGAAAAAATTAAATAAAACTGCAATGATTTACGGATCTCGATGTTTACAATATGAAATTTTAACTTCCTTTTAAAATTTGTACAGATGGAATACTCAGAAATTCCATATAAATTGTACTTAATCGCAGGGGATACCTCGTGTCTGCTATTTGTCTATTACTTATCTGTTTAGTTCAATTTACAATATGAAGTCAAATGGCAATCTCATGCTGATGCATAGCAGCATGTGTAATAGCATTTTTTTGCCAAATTTCGGAAACTAAGGCAGAGTAGCGATTACTTGTATAGGAAAAGGTTGTTCAAAATATTGACTTCCACACATATTCAAAAATCAAAGAAATCCGAGATGACGGAAGCTTTGTAAATTATCGCCCTAAATTATTTCTCTTGCACATGTATTTTCAAGTTGTCTTTTGGATGTTACATGTACGATATAAAGTCGTGCAGTATATATCGACAATTTATGTAAATCTTTTAATATTATCCGAAATGCCGCTCAAAATATATGCTATCTAAAACAATATTAACGTGTTAATTGCTGCTCAGTGTAATGTTTAGTTATCAAATTTATTATGGAGTTTGTGGCGACCTTTTGAGCCAACACCTTAATTTCAACACGTGATCGGATTTTGTCGAGCGGAAGTCACACTGTAGCGGCTGTAGTACGCTTGATTCAAATGTGATATTAAACGTGTTCAATGAAAGTGAACATTATATTTATTAAAAAACTTCACATTTACAGTAGTGAAACGTCATGAAGTTCGCATACAAGGTAAAGAAAGTGTTTCGAATAAAAGGCTTTTTAAACGAAAATTTTTAATACATACCGTATATATTGAAATCGTACAATACAATATTTCTAACCTAACAGACAGTTCTATGTACTATATTTTTTAATATCTATGCTTATGTAAATATTTATTTTATAACGTCCCGTACTATTGATGAATTTATATAAGACTGTCATTAATTATTATATATATATTTTTAACAATAAAATTGTAAACATGTGGGTTATGTGGCTTTTTTATAGTTCAGTAATCTGCTTGGTGCAGTTTATCGTAAGGGAGACTTAGTATTTTCTCCAGATGGATCGTCTGTTGTCAGTCCTGTGGGAAATCGGATAACGATATATGATTTGAAAAAGTAAGCTGTATAATTATTACAAATATACCTAAGCCACTTATATTGTCAACATAAATAATGCTTTACATTTGTAAAGAACAGTTTATTTCAATTCGATTAATTGTTTATTAAAAATTGTTTTCAGTAATAAGTCCAACACGTTACCTGTGGAGAGCCGATTCAATTATACATGCATTGATTTATCCCCTAACGGAGCGTTATTAATTGCAATCAATGAAGGTATACAATTTTCACTTTTTTTACATATTAAATAATCCTCTAAAGCTTTAATGTAATTGTACTAAAATAATTTTCCTACAGAGGGTGAAGCACATATAATTAGTATGATCAGCAAAATGGTAATACACAAATATAGATTTAAACGACGGGTTAGATGCGTCAAATTTTCTCCGGATGGCAAGCATTTTGCAGTTTGTAAAGAAAATAACGGTAAGTTTTTAATACCATTTATTGCAGACCCAGAATTGTTAATAAATTCGAATTATGTCTGTTAAATAAATTGATCCTTACATATTTTTTTTCAGTATTTGTTTTCAATGCACCTGGCTTACAATCAGGTGAATATAATCCGTTCGTTATGGAACGTGTATTTCACACAGCCGTCGACGAAACCACTTTCATTAATTGGTCCTACGATTCACGACTGTTAGCTGTGGGATCCAAAGATATGTCCACAAAAATTTACAGTTTAGAAAAGTTTTCAAACTTTCGATATATTAATCTTGGTGGTCATTCTGATGGAATTGTAGCTTGTTTCTTCGAAATGAAAAATTACGATTTGACTACAATTAGCAGGTATGCTTTTCATATAGAATTGATTTAAAACTATTTTATTGTTACTGGCACAATTACATGTTTATGTTAAAGAAATGGACAGTTGTGTGTTTGGGAGTGTTCAATTGACCCAGAAGATTTGATGCCATGGAAATCTCCACCAATTAAAAAAGAAAAGCAAACCGATAGTGACGAAGAAGACGACGTTGACGTTGATAAAGCTATAGAGAAAACCGATAAACAAGCGAAGGCTCGTGAACGCAACATACAGCAATCACGTAACGTTCAATTTTTAAGTCAAAGTAAAGATGTATAAAAAAAAAGATAGAAGTTGTTACTCAACGTAGCTTATATTACAGGAGATTCACCAGAACCGGATGCTAATGGTACCGAAAGCGGGACAGGAGCTCAACAATTACGTTACACCAAATTGTGTCGTCATTACTTATCCAACGAGGTCCGAAAACAAGACAAGGAAAAAGTAATCCTTACTTCGGCTGCTTATCATCCACAATCTCATATCTTAATCGTAGGATTTAGTAACGGATCGTTTTACTTATACGAAATGCCAGATGTGAATGTGATACACTCGTTAAGGTATTATTATCCCATCTACCTTACAAATTCTTCTAACATAAACCCTTTGCGGTCGGGAATTATTTCGATGTTTCTTTCTACCAACTCGATAATTATAAACGTACTGCGTCAGGAAAAATGAGGCATTTAGAACATTAAATAATATCATGGTATCTGTACTTGCAGTCCGAATGTCGCGAAATCGTGTCAATTTGAATTTGTATTATTTATCTTTCAGTATATCGAATCAACGTATTTCAACTATTGCGATAAATTCCACGGGCGATTGGATCGCCCTGGGTTGTTCTACAGCTGGTCAGTTATTAGTATGGGAGTGGCAAAGTGAAACCTATGCCATGAAGCAACAAGGCCACAGTAATAACATGAACTGTTTAGCGTACAGCCCAGACGGTCAGTACATTGTCACAGGTGGCGACGACGGGAAAGTTAAGTTATGGAACACAACGAACGGATTTTGTTCAATCACGTTCCAAGAACACACGTCTACGATAACCGGAGTGTTATTTAGTCATAATAGAAAATTCATTGTTTCCGCCTCACTTGACGGGACTGTTAGAGCGTACGATTTAGCAAGGTACAGGAATTTTAGAACTCTTACTTCACCGCGACCGGTACAGTTTTCCTGCGTTGCTATTGACTCAAGCGATGAGTTTCTTGCAGCCGGAGGTCAAGATTTCTTTGAAATTTATTTGTGGAGCGTCAAACTGGGTACACTTTTAGAGGTATATATTTAATAACATTTTTGATCGTTTGAATTTCATGGACCATTGCAAAAATTGAGTTGAAAAGCGGCGCGGTCGTATTCCTCTTGTTTTATATACAAAAGCGAATACTGTCAGAACTTTTCAATGAGAATTTTACTCAAACATTTAATATTCAGTGCACAAAAGTGCATCGACGATCAATGTATTATAAATTATTGTATATTTTATATTTCAGATATTAAGTGGACACGAAGGTCCAGTTGTGAGCATCGCGTTCAATCCAAGTACTACCAGTACCGAACTGGCATCCGTATCTTGGGATAAAACATTGAAGATATGGAATGCCATTGAAAATGGTTCAGCTCACGAGACGATACAATTGATCGCCGATGGTCTATATGTTACTTATAAACCGAACGGCGAAGAAGTGGCTGTTGCTACTTTGGACGGACAGATCTCGTTTTTCGATTGCAAAACGGCTACACAGATTGGTAACATCGAGGGGCGAAATGATCTAAGCAGTGGTAGATCTGATACTGATCTTATTACAGCGAAGAAAAGTCTGCAGGGCAAGTAAGTGTATTCGTAGTCACGGGAAGAATGCATTATCGTGTATAACTATTAAGACAAAGATATAAATATAAAAAATTATATAAAATGAGAAGAAATTACCTTCATTGAATGACAATTTCAGGGCTTTCTCCACTTTGTGTTACTCAGCTGATGGTACGTGTATATTAGCTGGTGGTCAGTCTAAACATATATGCATTTACAACGTACAAGAGTTTATGCTTGTGAAAAAATTCGTTGTAACACAGAATAGATCGTTAGATGCAGTTGATGTAAGCATTACTACACATACTGGATTCATGAGCGAAAGAATTAATTTTAACTGTAATTTATTTCTTTACAGGATACTATAAATAGGCGAAATTTAACAGAATTTGGAAATTTGGCTTTGGTGGAAGAACGTGAAGAAAATGAAGGTGGAAATGTAGTGTTACGATTACCGGGTGTTAAAAGTGGAGACATGGCAAGTAGAAATATAAAACCGGAGGTTCGAGTATACAGTTTACAATTTTCACCAACAGGTTCATTTTTACTTCATGTTTTATTCCCAACATATAATTAGGCACCAATTTCAGTTATTGTAATTTGTTATATTGCGAAGGACAAGCATGGGCGGCAGCAACAACGGAGGGATTATTAGTGTATTCATTAGATGCTGGATTGATATTCGATCCGTTCCAGTTAGAATTGGGAATCACACCAGAAACTGTGAGGAAAACTTTGAATGAAATGGAATACGCAAGAGGTTTCTAATTTTTTATATATAAATTATTTTATTATTTTAAATCGCAAATATATACTAATGAGAAATACTTTCAGCATTAATGATGGCTTTAAGACTGAATGAAAAATTATTAATAAAATGCGTCATCGAACATGTTCCAAGTTCAGACAGTAAGTGAAAAATAATTATAAATAATAACCTGTCGATAATATTGTGCGAGAGACATTTATTGTATCTTTCTTTTTTTAGTTGATTTAACTGTGACAGATTTATCCGATGTATACGTTGAAAAGTTGTTGAAATTCATAGCATCGGAATTAGAATTAACAAGGCATATACATTTCTATCTCCTGTGGATAGAAATTATTTTGACCAAACATGGACCAAGGATAAGTTCAGCACTTCAAATGCCTATACTTTTGATGTTACAGAAGAATATGCAAAAGAAATACGACGATCTGAGTAAAATGTAACTTTGTATTTCTTATGCACTAATCACCAAGTTCCAATTTAAATTTAAGAGAAATAATATTTGCTTCCAATTCCAGATGTGATTTTAATCAATATACGATAAGCTATTTGAAAAAGATTGGATCGCACATGGCGCAGAAAACTGTTACCATAAAGGAAGACAGAGAGAGTGACAGTGAATTTGAAGGGGACGAAATTGAAACACCTTCGATCGAAGAAATGGAGGTCGATTAAAATGTATGATTTTAACGAGAAAATAGATCGCTTCGTCTTATAAATATTTCGTGAATGTAAACATGTGCATATAAATATTTCGTATGCGTGTACAAATTATTTAGTAAGTTTTTTTATAATAGTTTTAAGTTTACAATAAATTTACCAATTAATTTTACTTCAACAATACGTATTTTATTTAATACATAGTCCCGCTTACCAAGTGATAGACATTTTAAAAATATCTAATACTCTTTATATTTAGAATCGATTTATTATTCATTACTGATAAATTGAAATCTTACTTTATATTAATTCAACATAATACAATTATATAACTTTACTACCCGTGACGATTATAATATAATGCTATATACATTAATATTACAGATTGTACTATACATTTACATTTTATTGCACTATTTATAATTTTACGCCGCTTTTTTAAGCAGGAGTATTGGCCAGTACAAAATGATGAACAACATAAACAATATCGGGAAACCTATTCTGCTGTATGTGTCAATTTTCTGTGATCGCGTTTTGCTTGTCCGAATCATTAGATACTCGGGCTCTAGCCAAGCGTTTTGCAAAAGGTGCTTGCTACTGGCTCTTTTGTTTCTTGTTTTTGGTATATCCGTAGACTCGTAATCCCAGATGCTTTGGCCCTTTTCCATAGCAATTGCCCGCTGAAAATTAACATCAGGCATGAGTCTTTTCTAGTTTCAAGTTGATTGATTGTATGGTGAAAGAAATTGGAAATTACAGTTTAAGGGGGGATTCAACATAAGTCCATTATACGATTTAAATACAATGATAGCCCCAATAAAATTTGAATAGTATATTATAGATATTATAAAAACAAATAATTACTCTGTACGACAGTCTTATTACTCGTTGCATTTGGCGAATGCAATGAATCGTATGGATGGGAATGAATAGCTAAATAAGAATCTGGAAGCCAAAGCAGTACGTTTGGCAATAAACTTGATTAATAGGATGCATAAATCAATCGGCTAAAGCCAAGATAACGCTAATAATATATTGCAATATAATAAATAGTCCTTTGTCATATTGCATCCAGAACTTGACTAAGAAATTGATACGTGTAGTGAATTTGCAACTGTTTATTAACGATCAAACCGCGCCATAAAAATTAAAAAATTGTAATTATAACATTAGGACATTTGTCAGATGAATTTATTGAATCCCTTGTTAATTGCTGATACACGAGATTCTTTGACCGATTAATGATATCACCCTTGATCAACGTACGTCCATATACGGGGTGTTAAATAATTAAAAGTGAGGCAGTAAGTATTGTAAAATAACAGTATTGTAAGATTGAAGTCTCAAGCAGATTCAAATATTCATTACGAGGGTGATATAGCAATTAATGATTTTTTAAAGTTTTCCCAGATACCTCCACATTTTAAAAGTGACAAGGCATAGATATATATTTTCGAATCGCCAGAATGATGAATGACTGTTTAAATTGTTCCGAGATCTAAAGAAGTATGCCTAAGTATATACTTAAACAAATTTAATCCAAAATAAAGTATTAATTGGTCTTTTGAAACCAAGAAAAATAAGAGAATAATAATACAATGTTATTTAAATTTCAAAATTGAGACATGAAAAACAAATTAATATCATGGATGTGATTTATTACTTCTTTACTAGGTTACCCTAATCTCTATGTGCAACAGTGATGGATCAATCGCTATACAAACTGTTGAGTAATATCTGGACATTATCGACGTCTGTAGATCGTACTCCAATTGATACCGCAAGTCGAGTACCTTCACCACAACGAATTCTCCAAGAGCCGCAAATACAAACATCATGCAGCCCGCCATCCAAACATCCAATGCCTATGCAATTAAAAATATCGTTATACAACTTAGCCCTGAAACAAGTTCTTCGTTAGCATTCCATAAATAATAAATTATTAAATTTCATTCATTGTGAAACTTAAATTACTTTCACGAGCTCTATGTATAAACAGAATCGAAAAGCTTGCCCCAGCATTTTGATGTTGGCGCGTTGCATACTCTCAGGCGCAACAACAGAAATTATAAAGCTTACAAATATGATTCTACTTTGGAACGTGTTAACGCAACTACTACCTCAAAGAATTATTTATAATACTTTTATAATTCATTACGATAAGGACTAGATATTTTCATGTACTGAAAAAATTCGGAATAATAAATTGTGACTCGTAGAAATGTTTGCCATAGTGACGTTTGCTTTGAAACATTAATTTATCAAATTAACGCAACAATTGAATCAAAGTACGCTCTTCTGAAAGCCAAAAGATCTTTTCTTTCATTAACATTGTCAGACAAAAATCGCAAGGACAGATGAATTCTACATTTGCCTCTTCAGGCGGATACGACCGTTTTGGAAATTGCATTTTTCTTATCCAAGAAAGCGAAATAATTGAAAAACCTACTTTCACATAAGCAACAGGAGGAATATCACTTTTCAGACCAGTGAACATAGTAACCAAAGTGAGCATGCTGGTTACCAAAAGTGCCACTCGACCAGGTATCGCATCCAAACCCAACCAGAAGCTGAACCAAGACAGCATTACTACCAAGGTAGATGGGGCAAAGGTTTGTATCAGATGATGACCGATTTGCCTCTCAAACCGAAAGAATACCAGCAGTCTGGAGAAATTACCTATAAAATAATTAGCGTTTTTTCCATTGGATCCGAAGAGTATGAGATATTGAAAGCAAAGAGCGTACCGCTTTTCTCGACCATGTAATCGACGGTTTCTTCGGCAACCATTGGTTCTCCAATGTCGTATTGGAGAAGCTTCAATTCTGGGTTCACCGTGACAGCGCCCGCACCCCATCTCAGGCGTACCTTTTGTTTGTGATAGGAAACTATCGAGAGTAATGCAGTTTTCTAAGTTAATTCGATGGTTCTAAATAGTTACCGTTACCTCGTCGCAATACTTACAACTTTCAATGTAGATGGGGCATATTTGTATATCCATTGGATAAAGCTGAAATTCCATTTGGCAAGCGATGATGGCGTGCATCCGAGCTGAATATTTCACCGTTTTATTTCTGTACAGTGTCACTGAGGAGAACTTGTGATTTAACGCAGCGATTTCTGGAAGCAGATCATATTCGATCAAATGTAGTTTTTGTACTACGGTGTAAAATTAGGTTGCACATTATATTTCCCGTATATGTTATCTTGCAGTAAATGATAGCGACCTTCCTCCAGCCTACTATGCACATACTTATATAGATATGTATAGGCTGAATAATCACCATCGCTAAAGTTGCAGGTACAGTTTCATATTTGCTGTGCACAGAACTCGCCGGTTAAAGGATTTCGGTTTGAAAAATCAATTTTCGCCGCTGTTATATTGCTATTCTTCTTTGGCTTACCGGAAACTTTTGCGTTCAGAAAATAAGGATCCGGTTGCCATAAGTTGTCGAAGAATTCAGGTGGTAAAGTCACATAATCGTCACCCTCTTCGAAGATATCGTCTGGCATATCTAGTCGTGTCTCTATCCAGCTCTGACGAACGAACATGTCCACTCTATTTAACAAATAACTTTTCTTACTGTTGTCAATTTTGAAATGGTAACCGAAATTTCGTATTTATGCAGTTTAATAATCTAAATAACATGCACAAAAAAACGAACGAAGCAGCAGTGAGAAATAATTGCTTGGCAGGTTGAAATGTTAACGAGCTCACCTGAAGTCCATATCCTCCACGTTTATGGAATTGATATCAGCGACGAAGATGTTGTAGTCCACAATCACTGGCATACCTTGCTTAGAAGGTGGCCTAATCTCTGTGCAGTATTTCTTATAATGTATCAAAATTATGTGCGAAAATGTATTCAAATTATTCTTTATTTATTGCGACATAAATTAAAACAGAATAGTTCTCTTAACCATTTAACTTTTAACGGCCGTGTGAAAATTCAAATAATTTATCAACAAAATAATTACTAGTTATGCGCGTACCAAATATGTAACAAATATACAGAATGAAAAATATATGTAAATATTACATTATTGAAATATTACAGGTATGCAAAGTTCATGACGCATCCTGTACATGTATCTAGCTGTGATAGCGAAAAACCCATTGACGTTATCTACAGTTGATTGATCTCAATGCAACACTGTTTGCATTCATATAATAATCGCAAACGCATGCCAATCGTTCATTCGAAAATTAAATACATCTTCTCCGCATAGAATCTATGGAAAAGGTATTTCGTTTAAAATGCTGACGAACCTTTAACATAATGCTCCGGCAGAACTATCCGCGACTTTATAGTGGAGTTTATTGCGCCATCGGTGAAAAAGCTGTAAAGAGAACTGAAAGTGTCTGATTTTTGAATTTATTTGATTTTTTAAATATATAAAATAGATTCTTTTTTGTCGAACCGGCTGAACAATCTAATTCGGTTTTATATGTCATATATATTTTCTACTTTCGAATAATTTTTTCCCCATTAACCCTTTCAGCTTGACATCGATGCATGTCGACCCACAAAACTTTTGACATGCAAATATCGCTGTATCTCATTAGTCCATAAATTTTCATAATTAACATTAAGTACCAGAAACTATGTGTTCAAAAGACGTTGTATTTGTTCCAAAAATTTAAATTATTCAATTGTTAATTATCGACAATGTGGCAAAAGAAAGTAGAAAAAGAAAAGGTCGAACGCTAAACATTATCGTCCGAAAACGCTTAGCTGCATAAGGACAGAAACTCTTTTTTTATAATTGGCTTACCTTGAACTAGCACGCACTTTCGTAAACAGATTCAAGTATAAGTAAAAGAGTAGTATCAGGCCCGTGTTCTTCATCATATGATTTTGAATAACTGCTGATGCGTTTTGAGTAACGATACTAGCGGCCACGACGCGTTCCAATTAATCTATTACATAGCAGTTACACGCAATCTACTTTAATTGCAAATATCGTCGAATATCTTCGGCCCAGTCGTTGTTATTAAATTTCTGACAGTTGGGCAACGATTCACAGTTAAGATGATATTATGAAAATGAATTCCAAATTCTTTGAATATGAACTAGCATGTGATGAGTATTATTGATATAAAGTTCGAAGTTACGGCTGGTCACAAGTAAGATTCGAAGCTACCATTTAAAATAGGTGTTAACAATATTCCATTCGCGGTTCATTTGCTAAAAACAAATACAATGTTTAAATAATTATTACAGAGACGGCAATCAAGTTACAGCCACGGAATATGTTTATTGTGTAGTTTATTCTCTTTCCTTTCGTTTAAGGCCACATAGATTAAAAAATAATCATCAGGATCCGAGATATAAAATATAAAATTAACATCGTTCCTTCTAAGGTGTCGATTACGTTGTCGGTGATATGGTAATGAAAAAAATAGCAACGGGGTATTTTTTATCGTGTAGCTTCTTCGTTTCCCTTTCTTTTGACACCCCATTTATTAAAAAACAATCTCCAGGAGCCGAGATAACAATTTTTAAAGATTTTGTCGGTAACGATATGTCGATAACTAGACATGTGGCGCCATCTCGCGTTTGCGGCCTTTTTTGTGATTTCGCGCACCGCCAAAACCGAAATCCTCGATTACATCGTTAATTTAAACAATTGCGTTTATCTCAGCTTCTACTGCGTATTTTTGAACCGCACTTGTCTTAAAATAAAGCTACGAGCCATAGCTACCTTCTCCACCAGTTGCAACAATGTGGCATATGTGGTTTAAAAGTTATTAACAATTGAAGAATCGGCAAAAATGCACTTCGGTTCAGAGCCATTATCTCGGCTTCTGGAGGAGCTAGAAGAATGTTCGAATGCTTAAACTAAAGGTAAAGGATGCTGATACACGGTAATATACGATATACAAATGCTGCGTATGCTCTTTATTTTGTATAAACAATTCAATAATTCATTTAAGAATTACACGGAAACCAAACACGAGGCCCTTTTCAATGTTCAACTAGATTGTTCCTTGCCACGAGATCATCAATATGAGAGGTCGTTGATTAAAATCGGCCCAGCAGAAACCGAGATAATTAAATTTGTTTAAAGAAATTATAAACAAATGGCATTATTTCGACGTGCAGGCTAGCTACACCAATGACCAAAGGACATAAATTAAAGCTAGGAGCATCAGCCATCATCTCCAATAGGTGTCATCATTATTCTATGTGCAGTTCGTTTGTTATAAACAATTAAATAATATAAATGGTAATTACTGCTAACTGCATTAGGCTACAGCAACGGGGTATTTTTAGATTTTAGACCCGGTATTTTTTAGACCCGGAGTGCATTTTTACTGATTTTTCAATTGTTAATAATATTCGAACCACAAATGCCATATTGTTGCACCTGTTGGAGCAGATAGCTATGGTCCGTAGCTTTAATTGAAGATAAGCCCGGTTAAGATATACGCACTAGAAGCCGAGAAAAACGGAATTGTTTAAATTAACGATGTAATCCGGGAATTCGGTTTTGGCGGTGCGCGAAATCACAAAAAAGGCCGCAAACGCGAGATGGCGCCACATGTCTAGTTATCGACATATCGTTACCGACAAAATCTTTAAAAATTGTTATCTCGGCTCCTGGAGATTGTTTTTTAATAAATTTTGTGTCAAACGAAAGGGAAACGTATAAGCTACATGACAAAAATACCCCGTTACTGTAAGTATATCCAGTTGACCGTAATAACAATTTTAATTGTTTAATTGTTTATAACAAATGAACGACACATGAGATAATGTTAATACCTATTGGAAATGGTAGCCAATGCCGCTGGCATTAATTTATGTCCTTTGGCCATTGCTGTAACTAGCCAGGAAGTGGCAGTAATCTCATTTGTTTATAACTTCTTTAAACAAATTCCATTATCTCGGCTTCTGCTGGGCCGATTTTAATCAACGACCTCTAAAATTGAAGCTCTCGAGTCAAGGAACAATCCGATTCACCATTAGATATGCCCTCGTGGATAGTTTCGGTGCAATACTGAAACGAATTATTCATTTGGTTATAAAAACCAAACAGTGCATGTAGCACTTGTAAATCATTTATGGTCGTGTAGCAGCATCCTTTGCCTTCATTTTGAGCAGTCGATCATTGATCTAGTGCCTCCAGAAGCCGAGATAATTGGAGTGACCCGGAGTGCATTTTTGCTGAGTTTTCAATTGTTAATAATATTCGAACCACAAATGCCATATTGTTGCAACTTTTTAAGCCGATAGCTATGATTCTTAGCTTTAATTTAAGACAATTTCGGTTAAAATATACGCAGTAGGAGCCGAGGAAAACGGAATTGTTTAAATTAACGATGTAATCCTGGAATTCGGCTTTGGAGGTGCAGCAAATTGCTGCACCTATATTTTTATGTAGCAGTTGACGCACTGACGAGAATTTTACATCTCGGCTTCTTGTGGTTATTTTTGCCCAGTATGAAACTGTACCTTAAAATAAATACGAATTAGAACATTGTAAGTTCAATTGTCCATTTGGTTGTACAACATATTTTCTATATTGAGCCAGCATGGCAGTCACGGTGAGCCACGAAAGTTCTTAAGGTAATTTGCCTATTTCTATATCTCGTCTTTTGTTTCCTCAACTTGAAGGTCGTAAGGTACACTTCAGACCTATTGCAGATGAGTCCCTATGTGTTGACACTTTTACTATATCAAATATTGTAATAATGGATTAGAAAGTGGCGTCACAGATACGCTCGCGTGTAACAGGCTTAATACAATAATCATGCAAAGAAGGAAAAGATCAGAGAGAGAGTACAGCTTTTCCAAAAAAAGTGTCTCTGAACAAATACCAAACGGAAGATTGAGATTCCCTTCTTACAACTCTCCCATAGATATCTCTCTCTCCAGGATGACCCCTATTAGACATCAACGGTACCAACATCATCCACATGTACCACGATTAGACAATAAACAGGTCTAAAACTCGACCTCGATCGACGACCTCCATGGACGCTCTCGTCTACTCTTCCTTGGTTTTTTTGATACTGCTCATTTGTCGCCACCTTAAGATATGAACGATTCGTTGTTGTTAGAGTTGATATTGAGAATGTTCTCTAGAATATGAATTAGAATTTATCAGCTGATCTAGGGGATGATTTTGAGACTGTACAGTATAGAATAGAGAATGTATGCAAAAGGGGCAGTTTTGATTGTTCGGAGTGCAAATACTTTGGGTAAATTATTCTGGCATTTGTGTATTGTATTAATTATGTGTATTTGTATGTTTAATGTACATATTATATATTTATGTATACATTATTATCATCATATAAAATATTGTAATATATATACTTAAATATGTGTAGGTAAAAGCATATTTTGTAATATAATATGATGATGAACCATTATAAATATCGTTAGGCAATTTCGTTTAATCTTCTGTGTATAGAATGGAAACTCTTATGGAACATAGAATAATGAAAACAACAATAATTTTACAGGAAAACAGATCAGGTAAAATTTATTTAGAATAAAATTAGAAAGGAATTAGAAGAAATGTACAATAATAACAGGTATCGAGGCAAAGATTAAAATCCTTGCTTCAAAACCTGTTCATTATATGTATAAAAGGTTACCTAATTTACATAAAAGATGGGAATAGATGGCCTACATAACGGCAATATGATTTGTCAGAAACTATTTGAAAAGCATGGTTCGCTCATTCCACACGTTATCGAAGAAACAGGATGGCTTTTAATAATAATAAAACCTTTTCTCTTAAAAAACTTTGGTGGATTTTACAACCAGTCATCGTGTCATCAAGTATAATGTTGCTGGGGCTGGAACAATTGCAGGATTACATTTCTCGATTATATTACAGCTTATTACTTTAATACACTTCACTCCGCTGTTTCTTTCTAATGACTTTATTATAACACTGCAATTGAGTCCAGGCCATTTCCGGAAGTAGAGGAGTAGCTTGTTTAATAAGAGTTGTGCAAGGAAAAGTATATAATTAATCACAATTACATTTGGGTTAATTATTAAAAAAAATTCTACATATGAGATAGAAAAAAATAAAATCATACAAAAGTTGAAATACTTTGAAATTATGATAATACAATATCTTGCGGCTTCAAGTCGATCTTGAATAGAACAGCATACATTGTACAACTGAAGCACTATGAATAAGTGTGTATAATTTACCGTAGAGTAAAACTGTATGTAATTAATCCTTGAGAAAGTTGTCAATGCTCATTATCAGAAATATAAGCTCCGCGTAGAAATGGTTGTTTCGTTTCTAGTATAAGGAGTGTAAACCCAGCTATTTAATGTTTTATTACCCCAAGTGGTCCCGTGTGAAGGGATCTATTGCATCTAATGGGGCCGACTCAGAGTGTAAAGAATATATCAACCGTAATCCAAAGTCGACTTTTCATAGTCATTTGAATTATTTATCAAAGTCATTTATCATATATACATAAATTGTAAACCTACTCCAGTCCGTACCAGGCATAACAGTTCCAACCTGCATCTCACAATTCTCAGATTTTGTAAGTAAAGAAACAATTTCGACCAATTGCGTAGGCGGAAGAATAAACATCAATTGGTTTTTCGACAAAAAGCGACAACAACGAATAGAAAGTCCTGGTTGTGTGACCATTTACCCTGTCCCATTTTAGCATCTCTCCTCGAACGTAAAAAACTCACGTTTAAGTACCAATACGCACTACTATTTCCTCTTTTTTTTTGTCTGGGCTCCTGGAAATATTAAACTTCGTCGCCCGTTGTCCATATAGGTTTATAGGTTTATACCTGACGACCATAGAACCGGAAGCACGATTGATTTATCGGTAACACACCAGGAGAAATCTTGTTGGCCCACAAGAACGTTTCTACTATATCTTCCTATCTTTTTTAGAGATCGTTTCGTTTAGAGAAGTTCCGTTTATTCATTATGGGCAGTGGCGGTAAGTAGAGACATTTGGTCCAGGAATACGTATATACCGAGCAACCATAGGGTCCACGCAACCGGAAATGTCGCTTTGGTAATAAGGAAGAGGGCTGGCTGCAGAGGTGCATAAGATTTGCAGAATTCTTGTTGCGGAATGGCAGAAACAGTGGGTCATAAGTATGTTTGAAAAACATTCGTTGTTACGCTTGCATCCGCAACTTCGAGGAGAAAGAAAGGGGATATGTGTTAGTGAGATTGCGGTTTAATTTCAAATTCTAAGATTCGACCATTCAAACATTTTATTAAGCGTCAAATATTATATTCAGCGTTCTTACGTGTTAGCAAAGTTGATAATATTAACCGAAATTTTAATTAACCGCACGGTTAAAACTGTTAAATAAAACTGCAATTTTTTGTACACAGAACAATTCATACTGTTTGTTAATATTGTATTTCTAATATATATATATAAGAAACGTACAAGTATATATAAATGTCTGTCTTCACACTAGCCTAGAGCATTCGGGACAACTGTAAAATATTTACATATTCGACTTATAATGTAACGTTATGTTCGATACACGTTACATGTCAAATTACAATACAACTGTAAACATGTATTATGGATTACACACAGCAACGGTTTTTGAACCACACTCACCGAAATGAATCGATTAAAACGATACACGTTATAGGTTTGGGACTCACTTTCACCAGCAAGGATGCTGTGTCACGATCTAACAGTCTAATAATATATATCCCCCCCTTACTGATTACAAATTACCTTCAATTTATCAGATAGCCTCTATGTTAGATATTTTCAACTTTAATTAACTGTTTTTGCTGCCCATTTGTACGCTGGAATTTTTTTTGCAAGAATGAACGCTTTTATTTCATTTACGCTTATCTTTTAACACTATTACAATTCACGATAAAATAATATTTTTCGCAAAGTAAATCCATAAGACAATTGTAAATTGTATACTGAAGTTTTAAACGATTTTTAATGTCCATCCACGAAATGATCGTAATACATTTGTAAAATTCGATCGTACCAAATATATCAAAGATTAATAAACGCACTTACGGCGTTACGTATTAAATTTATATCGGACTTATTTTAAGTCCAATTTCTACTTTTAATTCTTATATTAATTTAGTTCATTGTTTTAACTTCACCGAATCCAATTCAATCTTCAATTTTTTTACTTCAACTTTCAATTTGATATCGAGTGCTCTTACCACGACACTGAATATTAAAAATAATCATTGCACTGCTCAGAATCCCTTAAGCTAACTCACTAATAACAAAAATTTTATTACGCTCATGATACAATTTATTTTCAACTAATTCGTATGCGACACTTTGATTTTATAGATCAGTTTTTAGTACCGCAGTCAACTTACGCTTTTCTTGCATTGATCTCTGATCACTGTTAATTGCAGTATTTAAAAAGTATCGAGCTACGTACACGAAGATTTTCTCAGCTTTTGAGCAAGAAACGGTGCAATCAAGAATATAAGCGAAACTCGACACGTGTATACAAGACAGCTACAGTGCGAGGGCTCTTCCACGCACATAGTTATCACTGACATCGGCGATGCCCCCGTTTAATTTACTGCACCTGGCCAATCTGATACGATTTAAAATAACATTGCGCTCGTGGTTACACTTTCTCGCTTGTTCGCGAATGCTCTAATGTGGATGTTGACTAAAACAGTAGACGTGGAATGTTAAAGTTAAAAACGATACCGTTAATGAATATGGTTTTCTTCATTCAATTACAAAGCATTAAGATCATTTCCTAGTAAGAAACTAGTAGTGTAAATTATGTGAGCAAATTACGTTAGTATTTTTGTGTTGAGATTTGATAGAAAATACTATGTTTTAGACTTAGATTGAAATTGGTAGTCGAAAATATTCCAAATATCGATGTGTTCCTTACGTTTCTCTATAAACTCTCTTAGTATTTTTAATATGAAAATTGAGACAAAATGTCGCATGAAAATGACTTGAAGTTATTTTTTCTTTGTTAAAATTTGTTGTACATAATCATTTATTATGTGTATACTAAAGTTTAATATAGTAAACATTAAGGTAAACAAAAGGACCACAAAAGGTACAAATACCTTTTTATTTAAGTGTTGTATATTTCTTTATTTATTTAAAAGTAAAGATCTCTATAATAATACAACATGGGTGGCTTGCAGACATAAAAGAAGTAATCTTAAGAAAGAGGTATCCTTAAAGCCTATAGCTTCTTTGAAAGCTGCCATAGAAAGTAACGGGGACGTTGAGCTATTCGAGGTAAACGAAACTAGTAGCTTCCGTTAAGTGTAAGTGGTCCTGCTTGAATTAGTCATCTTATTGACGTCCAACGGCAGTAGGAAATACACAATAGTAATAATGACCGCTATATTAACGACGAAAAACATTATCCCAATTTAATAAACAATCTTCATCTCATTAATTGTATCTCTACTTCACTTCAATCTATACGTTTGATAGATTTTTTTTATATAAAAGTTTATTCCACAGCGAAGGCGAAATTAATAGGAAATGTTTCAATAAGTGTTTCAACCACTAGCAGGTTTAGTTTTCGGAAAGGCACAGGGCTGAATTCCGATAGAATGGAATACAGTTCAAAAGAAAAAAGGAAGGAATACATTATGGATATTTAATGCAACTGCATACAATACCTTCTGCATAACGTACAGCTCGAGAAAGCGTAACGCGATCCACTAATTTTTTCTTACCTTAAAACACTGGCTCCTGCTGTTACATGTAAATGTAACACATTGTAACACATGGCAACAAAGCTTAGCCAAAAATGTTGTATACTGCCGAAGGAAAATAGAGATTCTGCAACGAGAGCTTTTATCCGAAAACTCTAGAGTCGCAGTTTCACATTAACAAAATTGATGTTGATATACTGTTGTTGATATACTGATGTTGATATAAATAATATGTTATTTGTGCCAAAAATAAAAGTATCACGTGCGCTACGTGAACATATTAATGTACCTAGCTAGTGTACATATGTATAGTTTTGTCATAGAATTTGTTAAGCATTTGGAAACATATGTTTCACCTGTCAGACCACCAAATTGACACGATTTTAAGAAAGATAAGTAGTTTAAGCCTTATTTAAGATGATGTGATAACGACTCGAACACATCTAGTGTTTTAAGAGCGAAATGTGTGCTATGTTCAAGAATATCGTACCGTACTACTAATACTGTACGTAGAAACGGGTGTACCATTTCACCGATTGTTCTTAACAGTAACAAACATTGAAACAACCGATTTACACACACCTGCGCGAAGAACGAACTCTCCGTTACCTGTTTTCGTTAGAACTGCATACCATCGCGTTTCCTAGCTTTTGTAGCACAGTACAGATTTCTTGTTCCCTTGTTACTTTCCCGGATAACGAAACATAACAAAACATCCGCCTAAGTGGAACGATTATCGCAGACGTAGTGTCGAGGCCGATCAGTTTCAGTCAAAAACAGCAAGGAAATGAAGTATAAGGACAATCGTGTACCAGCAAACGGAAGTGCGTTAACCAGCAAAAATGACTTTAGGCCGGCTAAAGTAGAGATTTCACCCTTTCAAAGGAGCCTAGCTAAATTCTTACATAATTTCCCCCCCCCCCCCAAGTTACAGCAATTGAAAGCTGTACAATTCTTCGATGAAAATTAAGTCATCATTAAATCTTGTCTAGGAGTATATACACAGATGCTGCATAAACGCGTACACATTGCACACTTCTCCCCAATTCGTATCGTCTGTTCTTCCTCACGCACAGATAATTCCAATCGATCCTCCTACAACTCATACAACTAAAGAATCATGGTAGCATTATGTTTCGTAAGGCTTATTTCCTCCGCCGTTTTATTATACCGATGCAACACCTATAATAATTATGCAACGGTCCATTTTCAACGACACGTTTCGCGTATTCAACCAAATATCGAATATCACGACCGAATAACGTACGCGCGAAAAAGAGCGTGCCCAGGAAACGGATATGAAGGAATGACTGGTACCGTTCCCCTCGTGAACCCGTTCACGAACCGTGACCTGCTAAAACGAATCTATTCGAACGTTGTTGACGGGGTAAAAAGAACGACGGTGAACCCTGACATCGTGCGTTCTCGCGAAATATCCCATACAACGTGGGTTCCCCTTAAGGGCTGTATTGATTTCTATGATGGCGACCGGCCGGCGCCTGTACCGTCCTCGCTCGAAGAGCTCGAAACCGCTTCGCTCTCTCGTGTTTACCACGAAATACCGCGACGAATCGTGCACAGTGACCGAAATAGGAGGTGGACATTAATTAGGACCGCGTGGAACGTTTGATCTCATTAACTTCTTTCGTTTTGTGCGCGGAACGATCGATAAAGGGAAAGTTCTGCGAGACGAAGGTGAATTGGACGACGAAGACGATGTCTTTGTGGCTGGGAGGTCCTTGACGCGGAAATCTCCGACGGCGTTCCAGTTACTGAGATGAGTTTCGTGGCAGTTTAAAAAGGGACGGTGAGTAGTGTTGCATTATTCTAACGGTAATTTGAGGTTAAATATCGAGGAGAGGATAAGGATGGTGGGCAAATTTGGAGAATCTTGTAGGAGGTTCGGTGACCTGGTTGTGCCAGGATTGCGATCGAAATTGTTAGATATAGACGTGTGTAACTGTTCGAATACGTGCGTTATAGATGGTTGGTTATTTCAATGGCTGTACCAAACGGGATATCGGATAGAATATTTGTGCAGGGAATTTTCTAATTGCTACATACTATTGATTAACATATCGGAGTTAAATTTAGGTTCCATCGTTGCCAAATTATTAGCAATCGAAATGATTATTCCGTTATACGAATCCGTTAAGCGAAAAAGAATAGGAACTGTGCGGTAAATTATTCTTATTAACATTAAGATAATATTAAGTTGTTTTTATCAATACATGTTTAAGTATTTTAATTACATGTTTCGGATGCTTTTAAAAAGAAAAGCTCAAAGAATGAAATGATAGACTGTTGCTACTACATTAGGACGTTAAAACATATTTAGTATATATAATTATTGTAAGTAACTCAAATGTAATGATATAAAACGTTCCTGAAAAAAACCTGAAGAGAACACAATTAACAAAATCACGATACAAAAATTTGTTCATAAAAATAGATAAGGTAATTAAATCTATTTATATAGGTCGAAATTGATTTTCCCACATATTAAATTTAAGAACCTCATTCTCTAACAGTTAATGTTTCATCTTTGAAAGGGGTTTGCGAGATAGAAAAAACCTTTCTCATTTCCAATTTTTTCTCACTTTCTTGCGAATGGTGATTTGAATTTCTACGATGAACTTTATCGAGCAGACAAGACGTCGGCAAGATCTGATGCTTGAAAAAAAGTTACAATTAGGCAAGAATCGCGAAGGTGTAAGCGTGTATACGAGACAAAAGAGTTCGAGAGGCTCGTAGCACTCATGATAATAAAGGACGCGGCTTTCAGAACACCTGAGTGCACCGAAAGTGTACGTATTGATGTCATTCCTTTTTCCCTCTGCTCGGCATGGCGAGTTTGTTGCGTGAAAATTAAACGTCTTCTTGAAAAGTAGAATCCTGTTAAATGACTTTCTTAAAAGTCTTTATACAGTTTATAGTTAATATTTATTATTTAACTAATACTTCTGAGTTCAAATACATCACCTTTCTACATCCTGCATTAATAGTGGCATTGTAACAACCAGTTACAAACGTAATCATGAAAACTCATGACACTCGAAAGCACTTTTTCTTCCTTTAAGTAACTTTCGGTGTTTGTTTGCTAGAATCCTATACTATAATCAAGAGGTTAAACAAATTACGTTTGCGATTTAAACGCTCGATCTACCTCTCCATGCTGGTTGGGTCCAGATTTCGCTTTCGCTGCATCTATCGCCGATTCACGGCTAGAAATGCAAATAGGTCCAAGGAGAAATCAGCCAGGGAGATGGAATTAATCGAGGAACAAAGAAGAAAAAACGAAAAAAAGAAAATACAACGCGTAATACTAGATCGATTACAGGATAGGTTACGATAACGGTGTAAAGAATCGATGGTTGCAATTTGTTCTGATCTCTAATCATGTTGAAAGAAAAATATGGAGAAAGTAACCTCTGTTGCATGTGCCCAGTCTGTACACGACGTTGATAGAATAGTTTTTAGTCGAAATTATAGGTTCGTACAGTTTCACGTAGTTTGCGTTCGGTTATCCTCAGAAAGTACAAAATTTGTCGCATGTTTGATTAAATATTACAATCTGTAGAAATGTGGTCTTGCAAAAGACTTTTTCATGTTCAAAGGAAACAAAAGTGAGCATTACTGTTAGTCATATGAAAGGTCGAATTCTAATTGGAACTGCTTGTAAATATCAAATTATTATATCTTCCTCGCTAATCTTAGTAACTTTCGCTGAATACACATTGCACCATAAGACGCAAAAGTAGAAGGAGATGCAGGCGATATAGTACATGATTATCTTGTACGGCTGTAGCAGGGGAGACAGAAAGAGTGAGAGAGACGCTACAGCCTAAGGAGTTAAGGGAAAACAGACTGTGCGTGGTCAGACGTGTTTTCAATTTCTGTGTGCAGAAAATTCTGATCTCCTATAACTCTTAATTCCAATTAACTCTTACGACTGTTATTTCTAAAAAAATATGTCTATTGTATAAATTAAAATGTTGCATTAGTTTAATTTACATTTGCAATAATTATTCGTCCAATTATTTGTGATTCTTTGTCCAAATAATATATTCCCTCTCAACAGTGCTAATCGTTTTATGGTAGAAAAAATTAATTAATGTATCTAATTTCTTAATATTGATCTCGGACCTGTCTGCAGATATTTATGTTCTTCACACTTTTAAGAAGATTAAGATCCTAAATATTACTTGCTTAACCATTGGAACAGAGCTACAGAAAAGAATGTTTTCACTTAACTATTCTTTTACTGCACTATGCTACTAACAATAAGTAACAGTGTAAAAACATAAACAATTCGAACAAGTCTAAAATATTAACCGAACAAAAGAAAAATGATTCACATTTATCTGAAAATGTTGGAAAGCTATCAACACAAAACCAATCGAACTTATACAGTCGCATCACGTGCAATTCAACGTTGTTATAATTCACATCCAATCAATGTAACTATACTCTGCAGCATGCGAAACATGCAAACACGTATGCGTCAAGAAATGAATAAACGCATTCAACACAAATCCTCTTTTTGCTAATCCATTAATCAAAATTAAATTGAGTAAGTTGTATTATCATTTGCATTTCAATCATTGCTTATCATCTACGTTCCTTACACGGATGCAACATAATCGTCGAATATTTGATATAATTAAAACGTTCACCGAAGAAAGTTGTATGACTCTCGTGATTCTCACAGGCCTAGACATTGACCTCGAAAGCGTGGTGATCGTAGGGAGTTCAAGCATCGGTACAGAAGAAAGTGCTAGCCAACCTCCGATCGGGACGTGCGTACATATGTATGTATCGTGCATTTAATCGAAGGAAAACGTTGTGCAAATTGCTCGCACTGACACATACTTCGCGTTGACATTAGCATTGACTGTGATGAAAGCGTGGCTCGCCACCAGCCTGTTATTCAGACAATCACGTGAAATTGCAATGCATTATCGATTGGAAATTCGAATTTTGTGCGCTTCGACTTATTCTCCACTTCCCTTAACTTATATTTTTCTAATTTTTTGCACCGACTGCACCGTCCATTTACTTTTCGTATATTTTTAATGCTAAGTTTGTTTCATTAAATCGCGATCTTTTAACTTGTATCAAAATACTTCATACTTTATATAGTTTTATACAATTGATGGGCACAGATTTTGGATTTAACCCTGATCAGTCTGATATATACATATATACATATACATATAAGTCTTCTCCATTGCAGGATTATGGAAGATACACTTTTTTCATCAAATAAAGCAATGAAAATTTGGTTAATTACGTATTTCGCAAAATTTGTGGCCTCAGATATCGTTAAAGAAAGGTGACTGTAATGACGTTAAATGTTGCTTTCATGCAAATTAATAATAATGGTACTTGGATGCACCTTGGTCCCGAGAAAAAAATATAATAACCGCACTTAACGAATAATTATGGTAAATGAAAGGTGGCCTAAAAAAGCGCAGGATAAATGACAGTACACTGAGGAGCAGGTATTCCTTTCGAAATGGGAGTTGTAAAGTTGAATGCAAGATCGATTATCTTTCACCTTCCATATGTTCACCTTCCATAAATGGATTGCCATTGGAGATTGTTCTTCGATCAGAGTTGGGTTATTAGTTGTATCATTTTCAGCGGTCGATAGAAAGCGATATTTAATACTATAGGATAACCAATCGCAGAGAATCGAAGGGATTTAGTGAATAAAAAAATCCACCTGGTGTCAGCTATAACGTCTTCTGTTTCCACTTTTTGACTACTTATCTAGCTTGAAGCTGGATTTCATTCTTTCAAACTGCCTGCCCCCCTCAACGCACAAAATATTAGCAGCCACGTGGGAATCCATAAATTTAATTATACCTAACTGTTCAAATCAATTGTCATTACCCACTATCGACCTTAGTGTTTTTCTTTATTCAACGTCCAACGATAACGAGAAGGTGATTACGATAGACACACAAACGGCTGTCTTGTCTTCGGAGAAAGGAAGTGCAACCACTCTCTATCCGACAACTTTTCCCTTCGTTTCGACCGACAGTTGGCTAGCAGTCGGTTATTGCAGGAGTCTAGTAAGCAATTTCATTCATTCAACCATTTAGGTAACAAATTTTTGGCCAAAGGTTATCATCACCGCCGTTTGAAAACATTAGCATGATTTTGTATTGGATCAAGTTTGTTACCAAAATTTTTCGATTTAAAGAAAACTGTAATAAATATAACATTTAATTTGTATCTAATTGCTAGTGGATATGAACGGTATTAACGTGTATAGATAGTTTCTGCACAAGTTCCAATACAACATTTATTCTTACAGCAATTAAACAATTATATTTGGGAATTTTCCGTAGTATTAACAACAATTTTTGATCAATGACATTAAAAGAGGAGAATTATATCATCCCGAACAGTAGATAAATACTGAATGACAATATTAGATTGTAGATTACAATTGTTTACGCAATTAATAATAATGACATGTTCAATAGTTATCGTAAATTACAATTGTACATAGGACAGATCCACTATGATAATTTATGTTTATACTAGACATACACATATGCATAAAGACTAAAGTCAACTCTATATAATGTTATATTACAGGTGATAAAAGTTGGGAACATAATTGATAACTTAAACAATGTTTCGTGCAACTTGGATAGTAGTGAAGACATCGAACGTTGAGTTTATGTTTAAATTACATACATCTCTACGTAGCCTTAGGAAAGTAACTGTATGCGGGTATGATCGTGAAGAATGCGTGAGAGAGCGTGTATTTAGAAAAAGTGTACACTTTTTAGTCAGCTATAAGCAAGTTGTGAAAGGGAGTATTTTAAGAAAACCAACCAGTATAAATTAGAAGAATGAAAATTATTTTATACTTTTTATTATTACGTCTATCTGCATATGCATTATTTATTTATTTATTCACTATTGTAGCCTGCACTATGTGGTTCATGCATAACTGTTTCAATTAGGTGAATCAACTTAGCATAGCAGCAATTTAATTCCATAACAATTATCTTGCTATTAAATACTAGAACGTAAAAATAATTTTAATATTTAATCGTACACAATGTGGCTAAACGAAAATTCTAATCTTGTTGGTGTAAAATACCTATATCGATGATATCACATTAATATTCTCTTTATTTGCAATATTTTTTCTATATATGTCAACCAACTAAAGTTGAGAATAATTGGTTTCGACAAAATTATCCAATTAATTAAAAAAGAAATAATTATCTGTGAAATTTACTCGACTAATCAGATATTGGCGATACCTCGAGATATAGCTACAGGTCTCTGTTACCCTTTATTTGCCAGGAGATTGCCTTAATCGAAAGACAAATCGAATCATTGGTAACCAAAGAATTAGTTGTAGTAAAATATTCGCCTAAAGAAATTTTGTTCGTTCGGTTGTGTTAACTAACGAGTTACGACTTTTCAACAATGAGATATTTACGCTTAGCGGCATAATTGATTCTCAGAACGTTCATAACGTTCAACAAATGTTTGACGAACACGATCAAATATTATTTCGCCGGTCAACATTCCGCAAAATTCGTTTCCGTGATACGCGTTGCCACAAATTCGAAGTGTGCCAGCAGGTATGTAATATCAAGGTGACGAGAATTTATAATCGTAGATGGGTATCGATCGCTGTTTTTATAACTAGAAACTTGCGAATCTTTTAACGGGAATTCATCAGATGCTTCGCTAATTCCGTTATTTTCGGACGAACTTGAGTCGAGAGATTTATTGAACTGGTAGAAAAAGAACTTCGTCTTTATTGAATATAAATTGCAGCTGAGATAACAGTGTAACATAAGGATCCTTTACTTCACCCTCTATGACTGTTTTTATGCTTGGGAAAAATTTGTTTCATATTACTTCATAAACTGTTTTATTTTGTTAGAAATTATTTATATAATCACTTTACTAGAAAAACAAAGTGTTGATGACTGTACAGTGGCAATGAGTAATAGGATGGAATAAAATATTAAATTATTGTCTCTAACTAAGGTAATACAACAACAAACGAAAATAAGAGAAAATATTAATTGCCAATGAAATTTCAGAATACTCATTAATATTATTGATTCATTTCATTTAATCCGTCTTCAGAATTATATTCTTCCAACACGGTTTTTTGTTAAGTAGTATTGCATTACTTCATTAGCATCATATTAGTCTATCAGTATTTAAATAGGCGATTAAAACAGTTTTAAAAATGTATACGTTCATGGAATGGCAGGATATTTACACAGAGCTTCTCTTGTTAACACATTAAAACGCACATAAGGTTAAAGAGTTGTTAGAAATCATACTTTACTCAGTATAGTGGAGGCAAATATTACATATCAAATTGAATTGTAAAACAGAATCAATTTAAAAAGTTATTTTATCATCCTTTTTACATTAAATTTCATAATATTATAGAATTTGCCAATAGAACTATTTTGGTTTTTATTGTTCCATTCTTCAGAGCTATCTAATGATTAATGAATATTTGTAATTTTGTGAAAAAAACAAATATTCAAAATTCATAAAGAAAACAATAATTGTTTTTCAGAATATTACCTATTCCTTATCGCTGATTTCAGTTTTAAAAGTGCAACAAAAATGGATTGGATCTAGATAGAACTGTTATTAAGCGATATTAATATAATTTATCGACAAAAATTAAATTTTTCACGGCGTAGTACAGGGAATAATTCTTTGTCTCTTTATACTGCACAATGAGATAACAATTTAAACTCGCCAAAACTGGATTGAATAAAAAAGGCCAAGGCATTCTTTTTATGCAAATACGGCGCGCACGATTGAATTAATACAACTTATTGAAAACTGCAGATCTCGTATCTTTACGATAGGCATTCCTCGTCGAATGAAAACTTACGACGTACAAAAAATGCAAACGTGCAGAATTTGCATAGGGATATGTTACAATTGTCCAATTTCACAAGATATCGTATTAATGAATGTTAATGACTTTACTAGGAGAATTTGATCGCTGGTCGACTGCGAATTCATACAACTTTAAACCTGGAAATATATTATGTTAAAAAAAAATGGTTTCGTCGTGCTTTTCTTAAAATTTATTACAGTCGACAAATATTTAAGTTGATTCATACATTACGTAGACTTTAATAATAATTCTATTTTTTAATTTTGATTTATTTTTATTATTAACTTATTTCCGTTATTTTATATTATTCATGTTCCCTGTGTTGCAATGATTATTATATTTAATTAAACTTTAACGTGACATGCGGAATTAAGCGACGAATCGTATTTTTATGGCCGCAAAATATGAAGGAATAAACTTTCAAGGGAACTTGTTAATCGAAACTTTCTCTATAATACAACATCAGATTTGCAATATAACAACTATGGTGTCAAGCGTAGGGAAGAGAAAATATTCGAATAGAAAACAAATACTGCACATACAAATTGTTTTTTTGCATAGATGATGTTCCATTTATTTTAATTACGATAAACGATTGTTCTTTTCACTTTCACTGTTGATAGCAACTGACGAAGTAGAGATTACAATGAATGTAGAACTTGCATAAAGTTGAATTTTCGAGTCATCTAATCGTGATGAATGATACGAGTTTAGTGAAACTTTTAATCTTTTATAGACATGTAGGATGAGAAAATGAGAATGCAAGGTACATAATAAAAACTCTTAGATTGTAGGAAACGCTGAAATTTTTGTAATCAGCGTAGAGGACTTTCACAACTGGGTTCACCTGAAGGTTACTTTCCTGCAAGCAATGAGTTACACTAGAATCTTAACTCTATTCAGTATAGGCTATAAAAGTTTTCTGCATTTCCAAAAAATACTTAGAATAGCAAAGTATCGCATTTGTGAAAAGTAATACGAAATCGTGTAAAATGTGTTTGTTATGGTTAAATTTAGCAGAAAATATAACACGCATTCTTCTAAATAAAATTTTTATATTAAACCGTACAGCATATGTGTATCACCTGAACAGGACTTTCCCACTTAAAAGTTTGGTTCTGTACCTTGGAAATGAATGTCTAAAAATCTAAATTGTTATAGAATTCATCAGAAATGATCTAACGAAAAAAAGAATACACTAAAAGTGTGACATTCAATACGTTATTAATTATACAAACTCTATATTCTATATGTGATATAATTTTTTCGTTTGTAAATAGTACTTAATATTTATTAAGAAATATCATAAACGAAAACCTGTCGAAAAATGGACTTTCAAAGGAAAATAAAACTGTTGCTCTATCCAATTCAATAAACTTTCAATTAAACCAGACAATCGTACGAAATAGTTATTTATAAAGTTCAATTTAAAAATAAAATCTCATTTAAATAATACAATCATTGTACAAGGACGTGCCAATTAAGCTTTCTGTATGCTGCATGAGATTGTTTAATTTCGTGAGGTTGGCAAAGATTAGCATATAAACGTGTTGTTCAAACTATATCTTTACCGGGCTCATGTCTGCGTTAAGAACGACAACCATTACACAGGAATAATTACTGCACTGTCAACAGCAACGGCACCTGTTTCACCGTTTCGCAGACCACGTGTGCGAGGGAACAAGTAAATCCGGATGAAAGTTAGCTCCAGGCGATATTGGGTTCTATTGATCCCATTTTGTAGGTGCAAACGTTCCTTTCTTTAAATTCTTGCATTTTTTTTCATTGAAAAAATAAACCTTCTAAAGAAATGGAACATGAACTGTTGGAGCAAAGTAATTTAAACATGGCATTCTTCTTTTTTTCTTTAATTGCACGATCACAATTGATTGTACAATATGGTCGTAAAATCTCTCCATTCTAGATTTTTTGGTAATATTAGTGAGAGTTTTAATGCAACTTTGACTTGATTAGAAATTGATAGTTACAATCAAATAAAGCAGGTATTTAAACGAATTTTCATCGAATTATTTAATTATTTCACTTAATAGTAGACTTGTCTTTGTCAAAATAATACGATTTAAGAAGAAAGCTTGCCTTCAATCGTTCGATTAAACGAAAAGGAGATAACTATATAACAATTGTACTGTTTCATAATATAGGACCAAACATAAATATCAGCCGGATGCTAAACAACAAACGCAGCCCTCCAAAATCGAATTAGAATAGACAAAGTGTTACAGCAACAAATAACAACACCGTAGTACCTACAAAACGACCCGGTTCCTCGTACCGTTTTCCAAAATGTTCAAAAGAACAGAACAGAACTTCCATCAACGAATATTTCCTTGACCGAGATACGCTGGGTCAAACGAAAAAAAAAAGGAAGGCGAAGCACAAAGAAAAAAGCCCTAGCTCAACGACATACACGCGTCCACGTCGACGAAAGTAACCGGACGCGCTTTCTCCTTATGCAGCCAGATTCCTTAGATTTTTTTTCTTTTGGATCTACGCCTCCGACTTTTGCCGAAACATAATAAAAAAAAGGGTGAATCAGCGACGATTATGGTGAATATGCGTGAACCAATTCACAAATGTCCGCGTCCTCTGTTAAAACTCGTCGAGTCCGAGTAAGTAGCACGAAAGCTGATGACCTTTGTTTCCCCAATTATTCTTTCTAGTTTCAGAAAGAATAATAAGAAATATATCATGTGTATTATTCTTATCAAAAGTGGGGGCAGTTTCGTGAAAAAAATGTTGTTACTCGTAACTAATTGTTTCAGTGCTGTTTTAGTTCAATGCCTTTTATTAATAGGACAAACGTCCATAGAAATCTCTTTCTTTCATTGATAGAGGTTTAAGTTCCAGGTGCAGAGACCTTACATAAGTGTATAGTGCTTTTAACTGTAAATTTTCATTTTCCATCCGTCACAGTCACATTCGCCGTATTCTAGTATTCTTATCAACTATAGTATTTAGAATAACAAAAGAAATCCCTTACTGCTAAACTGTAACCGTATTAATCCTAAAGTAGCTTTTATTATATAACCTAAGTTAAACAATTTAATAAATTAAATGCTTCAATAAATACGTTGTTTCATATTTTACTACACACTTATATTACTCAGTTATTACATATTTCACTTAAACGACACTCATAAAAGCTGACAATAATCGACGAGAATATATACCGATAAGTGATCGCTAAGAGAACATTGAACAACCGAATAAAAGATAAGCTCCTTAACATATCGACTCCGCTGTTCATTTTATTTCACGTATGCCTGCGTTACAATAACGTGAAGTCCAATTTAAAATGCCGCTTAAGAAGTCAACTGATTCATAAAAGTGTGAAGTGTATATATTTCGCCAGACACGAAAGCAGAGGATAAAATGTGCCGTTCATTAAAGTGAAGGAGACATTAATAAATTAAACCACTCTCGTAATTACCGGCACACACACAAACTTCATTCGCTAAATGAAAGATGGCCATTCATCTTTAAAAAAGAAACATCCCTATACAACAGGTGTTAATTCAAAGTTTCACTACAGCTCACCCCATTGATTATACCGGTATGCAATTGACAGAAATATTTCAATCTCTAAATGCCCGAAACTTGAGACGAAACAGGTTTACCATCACTTCCGTATCGTTGCTTAAATGAAACACATGCCTACCAATCAAATTTATCTACCCCTCGACAGATTTTTTATATGGGTACCCTAACACGCAAAAATTGCAGGACAAATAAGTAGGTCCCAGAGACTGGGACATTTATGCAAACGATAACTCGTCGAAATGCATAGTTATTTCAATTATTCACTGGAAACGCTACATCTGAATATTCATAGACATTTCATTTAAACAGATTTTCGTTAATGGATATCTTTTTTTTCTTCCTATCATTAGTACCGGCAACATGGAATGTCTGTTTTCAAGTCCTACCTAGTTTTATTTAAATTCCATTTAAATTATTCGATGTGTAGCACGTAGAAAACCAATTGGTTTGTCATGTATGGCGGTAGGCGCTTACAGCAAATGATCTTGTAGAATTTTGTAATTGGTCGATGATATCTTTTTCCCAGTACAAAAGTTCTACCTCTAAAAGCTGAAGATTAAGACATTAAATTTCTAACAAAATGCTATATTAAATAATGAACCCCCAATTCATTTATTTGTACAATTATTTATATATAGAACATTAGATTCTACTTCAATTTCCACACGTTTAATGAATTAAAAAGTAGATTTTTTTTTCAATGAATTATATGGTAAGAAAATTGAAAAATATAAAAATATCTACAAGATATTTCTTGTAGGTATTTTGCATCCCATATATAATGCATCCCCATTATAATTTCACTCGCTTTACCTAAACATCACCAACACCTCTGCACACCTGTCTCGCCATTATATCCTGAAACAACTACCTAAATGTCAGCCACGCTAAATTAACAAATAAATTGCGACCGTTATTGTCTCTTACATCCATACTACGTTCCATAATATAGTGGGACGTGTCTCTGTTCCAAATATACCGTTGAAAGGTAAAACCCACAGAAACAGAAATATGCGAAATATTCTCCTCACATTTGAGTACGTAGAAAAGATAACAACGAATACATAACTGTTTAATTACCGAGGATAGACGGAACATATGACGTGCATAAGTATGTACATATGTATACATATGAGCCGCACATCCGCCGAATTGGTTAACTATACAAAACAAAAAATGGAGAAAAGTGATTCAATACTTATACATTATACATTGATTAGTAAAATTCTCTCTCAAATAGAGAACCGAATAAATATTACAGAATGTATTATTATTATTTTTGCAGAAAAACATTATCCATTTTAGACGATTTATTTAACCGTATAGAGTTAATCGCATTGACTTCTGAAATATATCGTCTATCACTTTATGGCCACACAAGTTTTCGTTATCTCATGGTATTAAACCCAATAATACGGAAATTATAAGCGACTCATATACGTGTGAAAAGAGAATACAGGCCTAGGACAAATGTGCAGCGTTGGCGGAGGAATGGATTTGAAGATTCCGAAACGTGTTTCACGGTTAGAGGACCACTGACCTGTTTTAATCTGTCATTCCCGGGACGACTTTTACGTCTTTGCATCGCTTTCTCTTGGATCCATATTTACATCTTCCCATCTCTCGGCGAGACCTCTCTTAAAACTGTCGTACACTCGGCAACAAAAGCAAAGCACATCTCGTAACCGCAATAGTTGGACAAATTCGGCGCAAACAATGTTCAATCTCTATAGAATTTTTTTCATACTCTATAGAATACTACTTTCATACATCATTGCGATGAAATTTTTCATTAAACCATGGTACAATAAAAATACAGTTTTACAAAGCAATTGAAGCTAGGGTTAATTTACGTCGGTGATGTTATTTGTCGCCCATGTATGCTTATGAAATTTGACAATATTATAATTAGAAAGTTAAGCGATCGAAAAAAATTGCATGCACTTCGTCTTAAAGTGATATTAATTTAAACAAAAATGTTAATGGTCTTTTCAGAACGATAAACCAATTGTCGCTAGACCGAAAGATGAACAGAGAAATGGAAGAATTTCTTGTATTGCATTTGTATGTGTACCACGGTTGCACAGGTTTGCTATCTTTTCGTCACGGAGTGTATAATAACTCCTTGCAGTTATTACCTATGGGCATTTCATCGCACGAATCAACTAAGTGCCCCTTACAGAAGAAGAGGAACAATAATGATGGAAGACAATAGGCAAATGTCGTAGTTTCAATTTCTGCTTTTAACTAGGGATGATAGTTGGGGTGATAGATAGATTCATTAATTGAATTGCAGCTACTCAGGATTGATTTAAGCAATTCAATGTGTTAATTACTTCTTAAGATAGATGAAGGGCCAGGGGTGAATTTAATGATTGTTAACGAAATGTAAATATTAGAGAAATTGCACGAGTTTTAATAACATTAAAAGAAGCATTTGTGGGAAATAGTATAATTTTAAATGCAGGTTGTAATTTTGATTGCTTTGCAGATTTGTTTTCCTTTTTAAAGGCTTTAGTCTTTAATAACTGTAAAGCTAATTATCACTTCCACTAACCTGTTCTTGTATTCTTAATTCTATATATGGGCATTATGCTGTTAGGTCTTTTATAATAAAATACAGTCCAGCATTTGTGATCAGAAGTCCTATTTCACTGAGCTTTCACAAACTATTAACTGCTGAATCAGATATCAACTACTTCTATAAACCCATATAATATGCTATCACCTCGTTTGAAATATCAAAGGTGCTTATATACATCCCAATAATATTTTACAGTCTTCCTATCACCTGTCATTATCTTTATTGCTTAACACTGAAATTATTCCCGAATTTCCTAATATTATTATAATTTTAGTTTTAATCCTCAAAAGATATAATTAACTGTTTCGTAACACCGATGTATAATCTTCACATCCCTCAACCTCTGTTCATTAGAAAAATTTTCAAATTTAGTTAAAAAAAAGCCAACTTCTATTAGTTTTTTTAAAATGTTGACCTAAAACACGCTTTCCTCGAAACCATGATACTACCTCAAAACTACCCTTTAAACCTTTACCTTCCCTACCCTACCCTTTCCTTATAAAATTTGCAGAAAAATCTAACTGATTAAAAATCTAATTCCTGCAAAATCCAAACTATCAACCGAACAGCTGTTCACTTCCAACTGGAAAGGAAAAACCCGACCACTTATATCTCATCCGACGATCCCAAATTTCTACAATTTCACATCTTGTCTTTTTCACTCGCGAAAAACACAACTACATACTGCCCTTAATTATCTCACGAATTCAATTCCGGCAGACATAACACCATTCCACAATCCCTACTTATCTCATCTCTGTATCTGTTCCTCAAAGAAAGAAAAAAAACATAATAACAACTTACCTCCCATACTTACTGCCAATTGACTTCCCCCATAAAAGCCGATCCTTGTTCATCACGTGGTCCACCTGTCAAACTCAATACCCTTTCCAAACCTCGGGAAGACCTACGTCACAACCTCGCCACGAATCTCGAACTTATCCCAATTAACCGATCCTAAAGCACACACGAGCATTCCATCGTTGTTACCCAAAGAATCGAGGCCACGAGTCGTGTAGCCAGTGCTGTTCAAAAGCCAATCCGTTCACGTTCGTTTCCCAAGCACACTGGTACCAGCAAGTAAGTACAGCGAGATCTCGATTATCCGACTTTCGGTCACCCGAATTTCCGTATTATCCGATCCGCTTTGTACTTTACAGTGTACAGTATCTAACATCATTTCGTTTCAATTAAATAGTTAATTAAACTGAAATACATGCGAGATATTACATGATCGAAATATGTTTTCCTGATTTCATTAGGCGACTTATGAACACCTGTCGGCCCTTCCTTATTATCCGTATTCTCGATTGCCAGAAGTAGGCTCGGTCCAACATCATCTCGGATAATCGGGACTCTACTGTACATACACACCACCACGCCAAGTATCCCTCGTTTACCATAAACCCGGCAGGGTGGGAGGAAAAGTGAAGAGTGTCGTTCGGGGTGGGACACGCGTGCCGATCGTTTTGACCGATTCAACACGATCCGTCCATCCCCACGATCGATATAACG
Organism: Nomada fucata; assembly: GCA_948146005.1. Classification (NCBI taxonomy): domain Eukaryota; kingdom Metazoa; phylum Arthropoda; class Insecta; order Hymenoptera; family Apidae; genus Nomada; species Nomada fucata. Next base: position 4,321,786 of record OX411275.1, on the reverse strand, counting down.
TTCCCACCATTCGGTTCTGGCCTCGTTTAACGTTTCACGTGCCGATGAAATCGTACCACCACCGGGGCCACAAACCACCGTGCAAGGAGCTTCGGTGTATGGACGACACCAAAGTTATAAAGCGAACCGGCTTCGTGGTTAGAAGGCGCTGCCACTTTACCGATCAACCTCGTCGTATCACGATCGTACACTCGTGAAACGAGCAGAAGTAAGCCCGATCCTTTGGCGGACACCTCCGCCGGTGTCGGCTACACGACAGCGAACGATCGACAGCGGGTCATGTCCCTTTGGTGAACGCGTGTAGGAGAGACGTTTGGAAGAGCAGACTCTTTTATTCTTCTGTTTTTTTTTTTTTTTATCTAGTGACAAATGCTTACTTATTTATTTATTTATTTGTTTTTGTTCGCGGCTAGTTGTTTCGAGTTGTTATTGTAGTAGTAGTTTGCGATCATTGGTTCGCGTCGTTGTGCGCCGGAAAGACTATAGAAGGATCGCGGTTTCCGCCGTTAGTTTTTTGGACGATCTGTGTTGACTAAGGTAAGAGGACTTTTTCTGTTGCTTTTCGATTGTTTGAAGACCGGGCCGAAGTTTTAGAGGAGTTTAACGCTGAAATGTTCATTTAAGAATTTTGTCACTTGTATTTAAAAATGGAAGATAAATGTTTGTACACGTTGTTGACAAATATTTAGTCAATTTTTTTAAACGATTTCTTCCCCTAGAAATTGTTTTTAGTTAGCTTTGAATTAATAGATTATGCGACTACATTATGAATAAAATAAAAAATTAACAAATATTAAAGTTTTTAGCACTACAATTGTAATTAATATTCCAATTAATACAAAATTCTAGTTCAAAGTGAAACGTTGGGAATGTGTGCAATAATAATACAGATACATATAGCTTATGATAGACTCAGTTTAATAGTGAAACATTAGAAAGAAGAAACATTACTGCCACTAAGAAAAATTGCAGTTAGAACAATTAAAAAATTATAACTTAATAAACCATTTCCATAAAGTCAAACACTGACATTAATAATAATAAAATAATTCTAACGAACGTTTTACGAACAAACTAAATATTAGTAAGTTTATAAAAAGAATAAATAACAACAAGTAGTTCAGATGATCTAAACTGCCATGAAGCTACGTATACTGTAACCAACAACATAGAAGTAAATTAAAAATGGAAAACATTAAACAAAAAACGCAACAAAAACACCGAACAAAAGAAATATGTGAGTCGTGCATGATGTTTAGAAATTAGCTTATCGTTCTCTAATCTACGGCGTGTATCGGGTGCTTATGGTAAAGTGCAATAGCACGTTTCGTTGCCGTACCAAAGGAACTGGTTTGTCGATGATTTCACTCACAGTCTCCAACGATTATGAATTGATTTACCGAAACTTTCTCCGAGGGGATCATTCGCGCGTAAACCAGCTGTCAGAATATCAATACCATTGTGACTATTCAAGTACCCGTACGATTAATAAAATTGGCAAGCCACACTTTGGTTACGGTAAAATAACAAAAGACATTATTAGTCCGTCTTTCGTTCCGGTGGATGAATAACGAGAAATAAACTGTTACACCAGGGAACATTTGAAGTTTTCTATGGACATTCTAACGCTATTCTTGTTTCTTTGGGCGACCTCAAAAAGCTATACGTTGATGAGAGAGATAGTTTTTGTAAAGAGGCTTTGAGACTATAAATAGTTGAGGGTAATGTTTTAGTATTGGCAATATTATCGAACATCTGAAAGGATATATTAACAAATTAATAGTATTATGAAAGTAAAATATCGTAATATTTTATATGTTAATGAAAAAGTTATATTTTATTATTTGAAGTACTAATTAAAGGAGGGCAATTGAATGTTTAAAATATTGGTGAAGAAAAAAACTTTTATATTCGAATTAATAAGCATGACCAAGGAATCCTCTATCTTTCTTTCATTCTGTTATTGCTACAACCAATGTAATTGCTACACGAGCTTTCTCTTAGCACTATACCATTAAATGTAAAATTAAGACTAAGTAAATTGACCATAAATTCAGAGTCGTGAAAACGGCCATTTATTGTGCCAAATATTTATAAGCTGCCAAAATATTTATTGACTGCCGATAAATATTCATCAGCCGAGATTTCCTAACGCTTAACTGTATATTAATTCTCCGTAAGAATTGGAATTCAAACATTTCTAATCGTCCGTGATGAATATGTGGGATTTTCGTATGAAACCTAGAGATAACTATGAAAATTGGGAACTCCATAAAATTAAATTAAATTCGAGGATATAAACATAAGATAGATTATTCAATAAATTCTTTTGTGATCTGCGTACTAATTTGGTTTTTAATACTTTTACGAATTTACATATGACTTAAATTATTTTAGTGGTCACTTGTATACTGGAATACGTTTCGAATATTTTTGATGGTGCGTAGAACTGTCCAGAAAAGAATTCCGCGTCACTTCCTAATGTGCTGATATACTGCATATTATCCGTGAGCTACAACAGCAAAAATGTCCCCACATGTTACTATCTGTAAACGCTCAATCTGACACGACTAATCACAATGGTGCAAATAAGAATACAATATAATTATCTGGCATAAAGGAAAATTAAATAGCAAATAAAAATAAAAATTAAACTTTTCCTTATTATGAAACAAAAAATGTGTCTCAGTATTTCAGCAATATTTATCGTCCAATTTATAACGTATTCTGAAAGGTGAAACATAGAAACGACATCGATTTCACAGATTCGATCGGCTAGCCATAAGGCGCGTCAATTAAGACAAGATGAAAGTTAAATAAGCCTTATAGAGGTGGGGTACGCGCACTTGCACTTGTTACAAGTTCACGGTTGAAGTTAAACCGCAAATGAAAGTAGACATTCTTGCTGCAATCCGATCACCAGCTTAAGATCGAGCTACGTCAAAGATTCTACGAAACGTGTTTCCCCGTAGACGATCGAGAGATAGCGTTTTATTTCGTTTATCCGGTATCACGTGAAAGTTTGTATATGACGTTTCTATCTTTAAGTGAACGACCGGATAACACGCGTCTAAATGCTCATTAAGCATAGCACGCGCATGCACATACAGCAGATTTTATTCACCTTTATCGCGATAATTGGATCGATACTTTCCATTTTATTAAAAAAGCCGTCTAATGTTCAATATTGATTGTCGATATTTCAGTGTTGCCATTATTATTACGTGTGCAAGGGTGTAAGGAAATTATTAATGGTATAAAATTGGCAAAGAGTAATGGTGCTAAAACTATTAAATGAAGAAATCTTCTTAAATAGAAATATTACTAGTATTATAAAGGAAGTAAAAAATATGTAATGGCACGAAAATCATGATCGTGTGTTATCGAATGATATTTGGAATCTATGTCGACGCACAGTCGAAAATTATTTGGATATGTGTAAATTTTAATATGTAAATTAATATAAGTAATTATACAATTTTAATGGGGGTTGCAATCATTTTAATTGAACAGTATAACGCGTTTCCATTTGTAAAATCACTGCGATGCAAGCTACATTTATTCCTGAGCCTGGGGACGGTAATTCTTTGCAGTAAAAGATAAGCTCATGTGCGATCTTCTTTCACTATCGTGGAATATACCGTGGACCGTATATTAGTCCACTTCTGCTAAAAGCTGAAAGTAGATACCAACAAAAGTGAATGGCTTTAAATAAGTAGACTACGAAATTTCTGTTTACGAGCGTAGCCAGACTTTTCCGTAATACCCGCAAAATTATTATTCTTATTTTGTTCCAGGCAATGGCGAGCTTAATTAATTCCACAACAACTCTAATAAATGACGCCTACGATTACTATCTCTGGACGTTATCACTTGCCGGTAAATTACCATATTTAAAAGTGCATAAAATTTATTGTTTTATTCGTATTATAATTATATTTCATACTAATATTCAATGAGGAATGGTGTAACTATTTTATATACATGTAGTTTACCGCCACGTGTACATGGTCAAATGTTACCACAATAATGCCTTGCTAACACAAATACTATGAGAAAAGAAATATCTGTTATTAATTATTATTAATATTAACGTTTGTAGATGAACGAACGAGAGGATGGCTTCTGGTCGATTCGCCGAAGCCTACTTTGCTATATACGATGTTGTATTTACTCATTGTATGGGCAGGACCAAAGATCATGAAAAATCGAAAAGCGTTTAAATTAACATGGGCGCTCGTTCCTTACAATCTCACTATGGCCTGTCTGAATGCGTACATCGCGATACAGGTACATGGTTTTTATCATATAAATGAACTTGCAGCTAAAAGAAGATTTATACGATAAAACACTTTAATTTCACAAAAAGGGATTATAGAATATTTATGGAACATGAATGGATATCCCGGAATTGATAGTAGTCGCCATCATAATTTAAAATATCTGCTTTACAATTTAATTTAAATCAACTTTCTTAATATTAATCGATGTTTAATTTATGTTTTCGATCTACAGTTATTCGTAGCTTCCACCAGGTTACGTTACAGTTACGTATGCCAGCCAATAAGACAAGTAACTCGTCCAGACGAATTGCAGGTGAATTTTAAATGACAAAAAAAAATAGTTTTGATATACATGGAAAAATTCCATGATTTTCTTTGTTTTCATTTCTTTTCTTTTTAATAGATCGCTCATGCAGTCTGGTGGTACTACTTTAGCAAACTTCTGGAGTTCTGTGATACGTTTTTCTTTATCCTCCGGAAAAAGGATAATCAACTAAGCTTCCTTCATGTCTACCACCACTCCACCATGTTTTCACTTTGGTGGATCGGAATCAAATGGGTCCCAAGTGGATCTAGTAAGTATTTAATTATATGAAAAAAGTTCTGTATCTTAATCGTAATTTAGTTCTTTTTACTTTTAATGTTTAAAGTCAATATTATTTCCAATTTGAAGTGAAGCAAAAACTAAATGCATAAAAATTGAAAATGGTTGTTCGCGGAATTAGAATTTAATCTCGACCATTTAAAGAGACTACTTTGTCGGCTAAGCAATTTCAATTAACAACTTTCTCCATTTTAAAGTATTTATCTTCTGATCTATTTTAGAAATTCGGCATTACTTTCGCTGAAGATGTTCTCACTTTATTAAACAGCAAATAAATTGCCTTCGATTCGGTGAAACTGAACGTGTTAATTGACGAATCAGAGATTCCATAGAAAGTAGCATGCTAAATTATAAAAAATTATAGAACAGTTGTATTTACGAACTACGCATTCTTTCACATTTCCAGACGTCTACGATGCACGAAATTGCGAGTGAAATCGCAATTATTCGTTTTCACTGAAATCGAGCTTAGTATTATAAGATAACTAAGTACCGATATGAACGGATCTACCATTTAATCGCATATTAAAAGCAATAAAAACGACAGATTAATTCTACAATCCTTTCTCCATTTAATGGAACTAATTATATATTGAATAATATTTATTTTTCAGCCTTCCTGCCGGCGATGGTAAACAGCTTCATCCACGTCCTCATGTATTCGTACTACGGTTTGGCGGCGTTGGGGCCCGCTATAACCAAATACCTCTGGTGGAAGAAGTACCTAACAATTCTTCAATTAATACAGTTCACCACTGCCTTGATCCTGGGTATCAACGGCATTCGGTCGGGATGCGATTTCCCACTCTGGATGCAATATGCTCTCGTCATTTACATGATCTCTTTCATTGTCCTATTCGGAAACTTCTACGCTAAAGCTTACATCGCAAAGGTATAGAATATTGTGTCCTTTCGTGTTCGAAATTGTTCTCGCAACTGTGAACTAAACTAGTATCTTTCTTTCGACCGCGGTAAGAAAAGATTTCAATGACTGAAACTGGAATATCTTTTCATAACAAGTATATTTATTGTACAAGTGCAACAATGCATGTACAGTACGTATTTGTATTTTTTATTTTTATAACAAAATTTGATTTTGCATGCACCAATTCTTCTCCAGAGAAAATAATGGAATATATTTACAATGTGTTTTTTTTTTTATTTTACTATCCGGAAAAGGGATATAACTATTTAGACAGAATTGCTTTGAACAACCTGTACTCGAAACAGATCCTCAAGGGCCGGCAACTAACATGAATAAATGAATTTTCAGGGCAAACGAGCATACGCGGAGAGACAATTGGAGAAGATGAAGGCAAACAAGAAGAAATCGAATGTACAAGTTACCGACGATGCGGTGTGCAATGGAAAAGTTAAGAATGGACACATGAATGGGTTCGCGAACGGTGTAACCAAAAAGATCCAATGAACAAAACGCTCCTACATTCTTTATTCAAATATTAACGTCGCTCGAATTACAAGCTGCAAGGTCATGAAAGGGTAATGAATACGAACTACTCGATACGTATGTATTTCGTTCGATCGGTAACGATAAACCGCACTCAGAACACCTTCGACTAGAAACTTCGGTACTTACAATTGTCCTTTCGATCGTAAACGGGCGACATTGCACACGCACACATTACTATACCGTTGCAGAAAAATTGGTTTTAAAACAAAACAATGCCGATATTTCTCTGACGTATTAACGTAACATGACTATAAGCTTACCGGCCTGCGATTTTTTATTCTTGGACCAGGAGCACAAAGTTGGACACATGTCTGGTCCAAGATACTGTAAATAGAAATTAGTCGAGTATATTAGCAGTTTACTTGTCAGTAGGTGAATTATACAAGATCCAGTGCGATCAAACGCGATAATGTCGCATAAGCTTCAATTAAGCCATCTTTTTGTGACCGATGGTGAAAGTCTGCCTTTTATATTTAAAACAAAACAGAAAGAACAAAAAGAGGAAACAAAATACAACAGATCATCGTATCGGGAATTACTTATAGTTTTGTTCTTCTCGCGATAGATCTAATTGTAAGATTCACATTGAAATATGACGGTCACATTAAGGTTGTATACCTACATTTGCACATTTGACGTCTAGTTAACACCTATTGTGATACCTAGATATGATGCAATCTATCAGAATAAACGAAGAATACCATTCTGGCACGATTATAAGCTATTACAGTAATCTTTATGAGAAAAATTCGTTCGAATTTTGCAGTCGTATATGCGTAACATTGCCTTTGTAAATGATTGTTATTATTTAAATCAATTCAACGTGCGTAGAGTGGCAGTAAAAATTCGTTGCTAATTTTATTCGAAAATCTGTTCGCTTTGTGACACATTTGCGGCAATATTAACCGTTCTATTTGAATTCGATTTAAAATATATATACATATATTTATTTGCTACGTTAATTGGTAAGATATTGATAAATTATATGAATATTTATACGAAACATTTTTCTACGATTTAATACTTTGCGTACACGTTCTAAGTACATATAATACAATAAATACATGTAGAAAATTTTACACGCATCAAAGTAAAATATCAAAACTGACATTTTTATACACATATCGTTCGACAAACTATTCGACATTATCAGACAAATGAAAAGTCGTTCATGAAAACATGATATAATACATTGAAAAAATTAATTTTAAATTCGTTTTAAACTTGAAGTTCAATGTACCAATTACATATATGTTTTCAATATGTTCATTAATTTGATTTAAATTATTCACGCATGTCTTATTATTTATGTTACTTTTGAAGTTAGTAGGCTATAAAACATTGTTGATACGTTTTATTATAAAATACAATACATTGTGTAAAGTATATTTCAATTGTTATAAAAAGGGCATTGCTGCGCAGTGCAAAGAACAAAGAATGCATTTACGTTTATTTCCAATAATATTTCTTTGTCACACCTTCCCAGTTGCGCTACAAAGATACAAAACAGTAGGTAAACGAAATTATATGCGAAAAACTGTATTATGTTGTATATTGTTCGTACAATGTATGTACACATTCAAATATTTCTTTTTTATATTTAACTTCCACTAAAAGTATAATATTAAAAACTGGATACATCTTTTATAGAATTTTATATTCTCATTTACTTAAATTTGTATTAGATAATGTAATTGTATCACGAATTGTTAATTACATTACAAACATTAAATTACCCGATTCGATAATAATAAATATACATTACAATAAAAAAAATGTATACTCTGTATACCCTGGTTACAAGATCTCAGTATTTTTGTTATTATCATAACTCAAAAAATTGTACATTCCCGTGTTGGTGACAAAGAATTGCAATCACAACGTCTTATTTTGCAATTATTTTATTATAAAATTTAAAGGCGTTAAAAAAAATTACACTACTTTGTAAACACTGTAATATTAACTTTAATATAATACACAAATAGATTACAATCAAATAACGGTAGATAATTAAATCTGACTAGTTTGTCACTTAATATACAAATTAACATTAATGCATAAATAACTAATCGCGACTTCTAAGAATTACAGCAGCTATCCAAACCGAGGAAATTTTACCAACATAGGGCTGTACATGACATACCAGAGCGAATTCAACTGGACCAGTAATATCATAAATTTTAGTTGCATGTAAATGTTCACTGAAATCATTGACATTGCATTCACGTTGATTTAAAATAAACCCATGTACATGATAAGCTCTATACAATTGTTTTAGCTCCCTTCTATCTAACTGTACTTCTGCAGTGGGTTCTATCTTCGAAATAAAGTTTCGTAACATTGCCATTGCGTGTCTATTAAATATTGTTGTTAAACCAATTGTACTACGCCAATAAGACAGCTTGTCTTTTAATGTCTGTTCGATATCTACTGCAGTTTTTCTAATCTGTTTCACTTCATCATCGGTAACATTTAATTCAATTACTTGAAGGGCATGTTCAGTTTTTACCGAAGTGGCAGTTTCAACAAATCTCCATTCTTTGGTCAACTTTATATCATACTTCAAATTATGAGGCAAAGTAGATTTTTGTAAATTCTCCCATATCTGAAAATATGTAACTTATGAAAAAAAGCTTCCACTATTTAAGGCGAATATATGTCGGAGAAAAGATAGTATACTAACACCAGATTGATTAATTAAACGATAGACTTTCATTAAAGGGCAATGACAATCGTCTAATTTATAATACTTTCCGATCTCTGGATCCCATAATGTATATATTCCATTCTCACTGATGCTCAAAACAAACAGCGCCCATTTGTTTACTTGCGAAGAACCTATAATATTAATTACAAAATTCGAATGTTTCTTTATAAAATATATACACATCCAATCAATACGTACCCAATAAAACATAGTTTTGTACATTCAAGCCTTGTAGCAATGCTGCGAGTAAAGCAGCTCTCCCGTAATGGTCTACTTTCTTGATATTCAATGCTTGTCGTGGTGTGATTGGTCCATAATGCATTGGTAGCGATGGCAAAAGCATAGCCAATCTTGCAGCATCCACTGGATTCTCTAGACCATTAATTTTATACGAGGCAACAAGACATCGTTGAATTCCCTTCAACAGTGTATTTATAGTACTGCTTTCAACAGACTTTGGAGCACTCAGATTTTCCATTTTAATCAGAACATAGATTCGTGTACGAGATTGACCAGGACTTGCTTGCACATATCCAAGCAACAAAACTGGACTGAACAAAGGAGACAATGTAATCCACCGTTCAATCTCTTGGTAATTCCTATGATTTTCCAGAGCAATCCTAGCTTCACCAAGCCATTGTTGACCCCAAACAGGATGCTGATCATATAAACGGAGCTTTATACACTGTTCTTCATTTTGCCTTGGTAACTCAAAGTACATTGTCTGTTGCCATATAGGTGCTGGTCCTTCAGCAATCGGAGTTGTGTGCATTGTATTGCCCCATTCAACTTCAATGAATGGCTGAACTAAGGCAGACTCCTCTCGGATCGGAATTTCTATGCCTCGCAAGACAGTCACGGATAATGTTATTTTTCCTATCGTGTGATGTCTACGAGTTCCAGATGATGATTCTAACGGATTCTTAGCTTGGAACAGGTTTCGGAACAATACATCCAATAAAGAAAATGCAGGCTGCTCCGTTACAACTATATCTGGAGATTTTGTGTGTTCTTTTTTATCTTTTTTCAGAGTTAGAACTTGTGAATCTCTTTGAAAGTTTAACGCTGGATCTTCCAACAGGAAATATTTCACTTTGTTTTTGTGAATGTTTTTAGATGGTCGAAGTAAAGATAAACTGTTTTGGGGATCATTCGGATCATTAGTCAATTTGTAGAGATGTGCTGTATGGGATTCTTGTTCCGCTTCACCATAATTACTCAAAGTAACCGTACATGTTACTATTCCAGCATCTATTTTGCCATTATCGTTGCTAATCGCAAAGTCTATTTCTATCTTACTGTTTTCAATGTTGCGGTTTGGCAATGGTAATGGTAACACACTGGACTGACCGCTTTTAGTGTGAACTTGTATAGAAAGATTATTACATTCTGAATTTTTTATTAGTAACTTATGCAACTTCCTACTGAATGGACTATTTGCTTTACATATGACTTTCTTTTTAAATAACAAAGAAACAGATGTGATTTCAATAGACTCTGATCGATCAGTATTGATATTTACCTCACGAATAACAATTTCTAACAATTTTCCAGATAATTTGCGTTTCGATTCATATTCTAAGACTTTCGAAGTATTAAACTGAGAGAATTGAAATTCATGGTAAACAAACGGACTATTGGAAGCATATAATCCATCTTCAACTAATGAATATTCCTTATTTACATTTCGTGGATTTTCATTATTACTAGTTATAACATTACTTTGTGACACATCGTTTAAAATAGGATATGCATAACAAAGGCTCAAATCTTGCTCTTTCTTATCTTCATTATGTTGTACATATCCCTTAACAAAATCTATGTTCTCGTCAGACATATTATTATCCCAATTTACAACAATATTTTCATTACGAAACTATACAAAAGAACTACAAAAATATCAGCGCAACATTATTACATTTCTATAATGTTTATGCTGAAACCGTTGCCTAGCAACATGTACAATTCAATTCAATTAGGACGCCATCTGGATATTTTGAATTTCACTGATCGTGAAATATCGACCTTTGATTTAGAATTTAATTATATCACAAAGTATATACATACGAAATTGAAAATATTACCCGCGAATCAATGAAAGATTACTGTTTATTTGTCATAATAAACTATCATAAACGGCCGGATATAAATCAGAAATAACGTGTTTCTGTTCATGTCACAAACACATTTTCTATTTACATTTCCGATTATCAAACAAAACCTTGAGAGTTTCAAAAATCATATTGTTTTGCAAAAAGTTTAGGCGCGAATGGGTTAATTTATAAATTTTTTGGTAGCTTTATCGCATTCCAAATCGGTCACATCGCACCAGGAGATTCCATTACCATTAATAAAGGAGTCGTTTTTGAATCAATTATTCCTGATGATCTTAAATAAATATAAATAATCGAAAAGAAAAATCGGTTATGTTTATATTCGTTACAAAAAAAATGACCAGTTACATGGAATTCTTTGCAATAAAGAATGCTACTGATTGTTTTCTATTATTGAACAAGCATTTTATCATAAAAACGAGCACCTATGTATGCACAGCAATGATTCTATCTAAAAATCCTAAGTCTTTGAAATTCTCAATTTTCAACAAAATTCTCAACTAAATTAACTAGTTTAGTTTGTTGGAAACATAAACATATTTTAATAGCCATTTCTTCAAATAAAAGAATACTATTCTGATCAAAACCACCAAAGTATGAATTATACAGACCCAACGAATGATTGTGTCCAAATTAGAAAAATGAAATTTGAGAATATCATACATTTATTATACAGAGTAGGCAAAGTGTAATGCATTATCGAACTAGTTGCTATGAAATGAATTCTAAAATGTCCGATGTTATACATTATTAAAAATAATTACAAAACGCATGTAAACAGACTTGGAACTTACATATTTACATGCCAGAATTGAGAAGTTTCTGGGGAGGTAAACAAGTTCTGTACTAATGTGTTAAGAAGCACTGACTCTACGCACAATTGCTTTCTTTAAACAATCATCGGTAATGTCGCCCAATGAAAGTTTGTGTTTAATTCTGTTCAATGCTTTACATTTTAACCTTAACTGTGAATGAAGCATATTGCATTTCTTCCTCTCTCGCATCAATGCAGCCTCAAGATTCTTTATTCTATTTTGTTCTTTTATGAAAGGATTGGCACTATCTTTTGCATGTGACTGAGCAGCATCATTATTATTATCCGTTGGATACAAGTAAGGGATCGCATCTTTCCTTAACCGTCCTGAAGTATAAAAATATTTTGGAGGGAAATGTCGGCTACATATACACTTTTTCTTCAGTTCTACGTTTGTTAGTTCCACCCATTCGTCCAACCCGCAATTTACTAACCACGTTATGCATCGTTCATTATCATTAACAGGAAAACAATGAAAAGAATAACTGGCAACATTATCTCGGCTATTGACGTTACAGTTCATATAAGAACATTTCTTATAATGCATTCTTACGTCTTTCCGATGCTCCATCGCAATGGAGTTGCGGTTAATGGTTAGTTACGAAGCTTCAAGCACTACGTTCAAACAAAGAATTTTCGATTATTTGTTTACTAGGAAAAAAATGAAACTATATACAAATAAAAAGTGACGTTTTTATGTCGCTATGTCGCTTTGTTTAAATAGTAAAATATGTCTGCAATTTCTTGTCTTAACTTACTTTAAACAGTTAAGGCAAAAAACGAAAGAATACCTAGTCCTTTAACAGAATTTCAATTCCTACTATTGCGTATTAGTGTTGGAGAAATATCGATGGCAGTATCGATATTATCGATGGTTGCCACTATCGAAAACTATCGATATTATGTGTTTACTATCGATAGTTATCGAAAATATGGGTTAACGTTCGTAATCCCACAAATTTAAAAATGCTTGGTTATTGGATAATAGGCATTTGTTCTATAACTGACGATAACAATAGTATTTTGTCATTAGAGACTGACTTTCTGTACGATCTTACGTACGAAGGAATCTGCAATTTAAAGATTTTTATATCCTTTGTTCAGGATTGTACTGAATCTGCGCACTTTCAGGAGGGCGCTCTTTTCCCTTGCGCCTAGCGTCATTGGCTTGGCTGCCGGCGCTCTTCCTTACATTACTTATGTATGTACTACATATATATATCACATACCATTGCTATTGATGCCAATCGATGGTCGATAGTCCGACTATCGATGATCGATAGTCGAACTATCGGAAATTATCGATAGTGCTGACTATCGATATTTCTCCACCAGTCTGGTATCGGTTTGGTGAGATATGGGGACTTTAGGCAAGTCGGGTGCGAGTGGAGTGCTGACCGCAGCGTTTGGAGACAAACGCGGGAGATTCAAAGACAACTTGTACTTTTTAGACTATTGACTATTTCCGTGCAAGATATTTTCTCGAGAGTTTTGCTCAAGAGATAGTATTGATCAGATCTACGCAAGATTCTGACACACAATTATGTTGGCAACAAGTCGTTCGAGACTAGAATATTAAGGCCTGGTTCACGCGATAGCGTAGCACTACCATAGTGTGCGCTAAAATCGTTTTTTTATAATCTGTTGGTAACGTCGTGAGATAGAAATGGTAATTAACTATGTAGTGCCCTACAAACACGAGACAAAAAAATATATGCAATTATTGAATTGCTACCAATATTGTTCAACTAGTAAGAAATATTTCAAATCAGCAATTTCGAAAATATCCTGTTGAAAACTTTTATCTCAATTCAGCATTTCATTTCTTACCTAACAAAAATGTATTATATAGATTGGTGAAACATATAATATCGATTTCGAAGTATATAATACTGAATATTGATTTATTGACAACGAGTACTGGACGTTTAAGGTTTCGTTAAAAATTAATACGAAAAGAATCTTTATTTTCACTCGCACTTCTTTCCTATTCATACAATCAAATTAAATTCTCCTCGAAATATAGATACAAGAGTGCACAAAAGTATGTATTATGTGGGAAATATTATAAATACGTATAATACTACATAGAAAAGATTATGTATATTGTTTCATATGTATGCACATTCGAACCCCTGCAACAATTTATGAAGGTTAAGCTCTGAACATATTGGTAGTACGAGTAAACGGTTTCATCATTATTCGAATTATGTTTGTCGTATAATTTCACGATCTTAAGATTTCGTAAGACAAAAAGAGATATAAATGTCTAAAGGGGTCAGAAACCGTGTACATAGTAAGGTGAGATCGCAGAATCAAGAGTAGAGAGCGGATACGGTACGTGATCACGGGCAGGAAGTGGATCAACTTCAACTCATCATATAATGAATCTATCGACGTTTACTAGCTGATCTCATTTTCTGATGCATTCCTAAGCTTCAATATTATTTATAATCCTGATCTAACTAAATAAGACTCACAAAATGAAAATAATGAATGCTATATTTGGCATTACTATCGGTTTTATTAATTCACAATACATATTTTTTTAAACTGGGCTTTCTCACAAATTTTAATCGATTTTAGTTTTTAGAATTATCGTGGATGATATTCAGAATCAGTCACGATTTCGTTGAGGAAATTAAGTATTTCAATTAAATTAAATATTGTATGTACAATATAAATATGATTATTTGTTTTACGTGAATGTTTATAATATTATTTACTTTGCTTAAAATAAATTATATTATAATTGTAAAGATAGATGTGATTTAAATTATTTCATTTTTATTTTCGTCTTTCGTTGATTGTTATTATGGTGTTTATAAAATGATCTTATTATCATTTCGTATTTCGTAACGATAATCAAATAATTTATAATTGTTGAAATTTATAATACACGATATTTAGTGTTTTTCTGTGGAGTTTAATCGTACTTCTGACGCACCCGATAGGAGGAGACAAGATCAATACCAAATATGGGTGTAGTACGTAATCCAAATATTAAAAACCCCCATGTAAACGTAGAATTAAACTCGTTTAACTTACTATAATCCACACTTGACATTTTTCAATTAAGTAATGGCGCTCGTAAATATCGTATCAAAATATTTAAAATTAATTAATTTTAGAAATTTTCAATATACACGTGTTTATTTAAAAGCATACTTATTCGTTAAATTGCATCAACTTAAATAAATATTTATGTATCAAAAACGGATCAAAATGTGCAGTAAATATAATTAAATAAGAAGTTACTTTATTTTATGCTTTAGAAACCTGGAACCTTCAAACTCCATACTAATATGTAAATTAAGTTACTTTCCAAGCAAACGTCAAAAGTATATTTAGCAAGGATCCAAAATTTAATAAACAACAATTTTACCTACTGTACAATTATTCACACAAAGTATTATGTGCATTTACATATTATTGCCCTACATTTGTTTAAATAAAATCATTAATAAACCGGAAAAGATTGATGAAAGGGTAGATACAATTTCTTAAGGCTTTAATCAATTTCTTCGTACAGTATTTTTGGATAAAAGGTCTACTGAATTACATTTCGTTAGAAGAGGGACAAATGAATTAGATGAGTCACCAATCACAATGCACAATCCAAATATGGACGAAACCGTGGCACATCGCAACTGCATTTTTACATAAAACGATCCTAAATTTTTCCAAACGTTATACCGATATCATAAGAAGTAATGAATTTTTACTGATCTATAACCATATGGAAATTAACAAATGAATATATTAGTGTTAATTTAAATGAAGCAGACGATCACATCGTTAATATAGGAACTATATTTTCCGTATAAGGACGAGTGTTCGATCGTGTGGGTACTGCGGTCGAAAAGAGACCAATCATGAAGCAGAATGAGGACATCAACAGCCAATCGGCGCGTGCTGACGAGTCGCCCACCGAAGGTATAAATAGCTGTCTCTGTGAATGTTGACGCATTCGTTCGACGATTATCTGACGGAGGTTAACGGTTGTTAGCGAAAGCTCCATTACTTGCTTTAGCCGACTACTGACGTCCTACGTCTTTTTATACTCCTTTTATTTGACAATTTTAAAAGTTCACTTTACACTACAAAATGGTAAGTCTGAATTTGATCTGTATTTTCAACGATATTGGAAAAAATCGTAAATATAATGCTACGTTTTGGTAGCCATCTTGTAACGGTTAAATGCCGGCCGGTTTCCGGTTTTATACTTACGTGTTCTTGGACACTCCCTTTTTTGTATTTCGTTCTTATAATATTTCAATACCTCGGCATTATCAATTAAACTTTCGTTTCTGCGAATTTGTACAATTTTAATTTACAACTTATTCTCACAATTGATATAATTGCATTCAGTCCTTATGTTTGGTGAGTTCGTTCAACTTTGCCCTTGAACCTTAATACTCTCCTGTATTTATTTTATATATAGGTTTTGAATAATTCCGATAAATTCTGAATTTCTAAATAATTTTTATATGGTTAATGTATTAAATAATTTTTTTCAGCGTGAATGTATCTCAGTTCATGTTGGACAAGCTGGTGTCCAAATTGGTAATGCCTGTTGGGAATTGTATTGCTTGGAACACGGCATCCAACCCGATGGCCAGATGCCATCCGACAAGACCATTGGTGGGGGCGATGACAGTTTCAATACCTTCTTCAGTGAAACTGGTGCAGGGAAACATGTCCCTAGGGCTGTCTTCATTGACTTGGAACCCACAGTAGTTGGTGAATATCATTCAACTTTTTTCCAACCAAAATTTCAATTATTTTTTTTGCACGCTCACATTTATTAATTAATTTGTTCGTAATTGTATCTTGTTCTTTACAGACGAAGTACGCACTGGTACCTATCGCCAGCTCTTCCATCCAGAACAATTGATAACTGGCAAAGAAGATGCAGCCAACAACTACGCCCGTGGTCACTACACAATCGGAAAGGAAATCGTTGACTTAGTTCTGGACAGAATTCGTAAATTAGCTGACCAATGTACCGGACTTCAAGGTTTCCTCATATTCCACTCCTTCGGAGGTGGTACCGGTTCTGGATTTACCTCTCTGTTGATGGAACGCCTCTCTGTTGACTATGGCAAGAAATCAAAGCTGGAATTCGCGATCTACCCCGCCCCACAAGTCTCTACAGCAGTCGTTGAACCATACAATTCAATTCTCACCACACATACCACTCTCGAACATTCCGATTGCGCATTTATGGTGGACAATGAAGCCATCTACGATATTTGTCGCCGTAACTTGGACATCGAG
Source organism: Nomada fucata (assembly GCA_948146005.1). NCBI lineage: Eukaryota > Metazoa > Arthropoda > Insecta > Hymenoptera > Apidae > Nomada > Nomada fucata. The sequence continues at coordinate 4,304,513 of OX411275.1, read as the reverse complement.
AGACCCACGTATACTAACTTGAATCGACTGATCGGCCAAATTGTGTCCTCCATTACAGCTTCTCTGCGATTCGATGGTGCCTTAAACGTTGACTTAACCGAGTTCCAAACGAACTTGGTACCATACCCAAGGATTCACTTCCCTCTGGTAACATACGCACCAGTTATTTCAGCAGAGAAGGCATATCATGAACAACTCTCTGTATCAGAGATTACGAATGCTTGTTTTGAGCCAGCCAACCAAATGGTGAAATGCGATCCACGACATGGAAAGTACATGGCCTGCTGCATGCTATACAGGGGCGATGTCGTGCCCAAAGACGTGAACGCTGCGATCGCTACCATAAAAACGAAACGCACCATTCAGTTTGTTGATTGGTGTCCAACTGGGTTCAAAGTTGGTATTAACTATCAGCCACCTACTGTAGTACCTGGTGGTGATCTTGCTAAAGTACAACGTGCCGTCTGTATGTTGTCGAACACCACCGCTATTGCTGAAGCTTGGGCTCGTCTTGACCATAAGTTTGACCTAATGTACGCCAAACGAGCCTTCGTCCATTGGTATGTAGGAGAAGGTATGGAGGAAGGTGAATTCTCCGAGGCACGTGAAGATCTTGCCGCTCTCGAGAAAGATTACGAAGAAGTCGGTATGGATTCGGCAGAAGGTGAAGGTGAAGGCGCCGAGGAGTACTAAATAGTACGGCTGCTATTATTATTATTTTGATATCTCTTTTTTTTTACAATAAAGAGACAGACTGTCATCGGCAGCAACGTGTTGATATGTTTAAACACCCTACACCTTTTCGTCCCTTTTACACTTCTGCTTGCTTGTATTGTCTTAAGCGGCACGTGATTCTATTTCTTTTTCCGTAGGAATATATTTCGATAGAAGATACACAACGTTATTTTTCTCTTGCCTATTTTATATAATGTTTAAAAAATTTCGGACCAAAATAATTCTTTATACAGTAGGAGTAAATATTTAATATAATAAGTCGACAAAAATATACATGTTTGTACGTTTTTTCGTACAGTTTACAAATATACAATGTATAAATACGCGAATCACTACAAGAGTCTTTTAAGAATCATGCAAAGAAAATTTACAGTACGAAACCAGTTCTACTTAGAAACAGTTTTTTTTGCACCTTGAAAATATACACGATAAAACATGTTCACGTAAAAAGTAACGATTAGTTAGCAATTTTTGTTGAACGTGTTCATGTTTTATTTTTATATTACAAATTCCACATAAAAATCGTCATCTTCTTCCTGTTCGTAATTTGGATAATCGTCATCTTCATCTTCATCATCATCATTATCAATCGGCATTCCGTAATACAATCTGTTGTAGCAATTGGAAAATACATTTTGAAAATGTTCATACGGCGTATTACGGTCTAAAATGCTACTACAGAGCCAGCAGAAAAATGTGTTGCACCGCCAGCACACCATTTTGTTACAGCCATCTGATTTCTGCAAAGCGATTATAATTTAATAGTAATAATATAATAACAATCCATTTATTGAAATAAAAATTTTAATTCGCCATAAACTGTTTGTAGGTATATACTGTACGTATGCATATATGTAAATACCTCAATCGCAGCTTGACATTTAGGACATTTCTGACTGTTACTTTTAATCCAATTCTCCGACATAGCATTCTCTACTAAAGTTTGCAGCTGCTTTTTGCCATAACATTGTTCAAGCTGCTGTTTCCTCTCTGTAGAGGCTTCCTGATATTCAGTTACCAGCTCGAGTATCTCAGCTGCAACATATTCAATTAGAGATATTGTTTTATGCAAGTCCAAAAAATATTATAGATGAAGTTTTATATAAAAGTGATAGATTAATTGATAATAATTTCGAGAGGTAATACCTGAATGAACTCTGCATGGTTCTATTCCGTGATATACCATTTTACAGTGAACACAAAATGCGTACTGGCAGTTTGGACAATTTGCCATTTGCTCATTTGGTTCACGACTAACTGGATATTGACAATTACGTCTAGGACAATAAACTATATCTTCCATAGTATCTAGTGTTGCACTTAGTAGTATGGAATCATATTTTGCAAACAATTCTGAACTGACCAAATCTTTTATCTGAAAGTACGAATTAAATTGTTAACGTATAAAAATTGTAATAGTAGATTATTGTAAGAGATAAACTCAACCTGTCCAGGGGTTGCCTCAGAGGTACACTTTTCTTCAGGACAACAAATATTTTGCACATTTCCATCTTTAATTCTGACTTCTAAGTAACCACCGATACAATCCTTACAATATATATGACCGCAAGGTAAAAACTTTGTAGAATGCTCGCCCAGTTTATCCACAAAGCAAATCTTACATGTGTAAAAATTTTTCTTGAATTGTATTTGATTGCGTTTGTCATTATAATCGACCAAAGCTTGAATAGGATTTCTCTCGATAGGACAATCCAGTATAGCTCTTTTATCTTGACACTTCTGTATTAAACTTTTTCTACTGGAGTTTTGAGCATTAGCCTCCGTTTTTGTTTTATTCTTTGCATCCCCTACAGCGTGTTCTTTGTCTACATTGTGTCCCATTTTACTTTTTTGAATGTTACGATCTCTCTCCAATGCTTCTTTGTAACGAGTGTACACGTTGCTCATATTAAGGTTCTCTTGAATATGCAAAAATCCAAACGCCTCCGCTTGTAAAAAGGCCACCCATGTAAACAATATCTCTTGCCCTTTGTTCTCGTCCCATAGCTTGTCCAACTTTTTGCACAATTTAGTCAGCAGCGACAGATGCAACCAAGACGAGTATAAAGACAATTTTGGTGGTAATTCTGAAGGATAATTTTCTGGCAAAATTACATTGAGTGTTAAAGGTGGTAAATGAGATATCTTAATTTTTTGTTCAGATTCGTCCGCTTGTCTAATATCCTTATAAATTACATGGTAATCTGGCGGAATATCTATGAATATCATAAAACTGCACTGATAACGTCCATTTTCATAACGATATGAGAATTCTTCTGAATTATAAATACTTTCCAATGCAACGATTTCGTCTTTCTGCTTTTCGCTATCCATTTATAAAAATTGGATGACCAATAGGTGAAAAAAAATATATTGTTCGATCTATATTAGCACTGAAAAACAAGGAAATTTAATGAAAAATTAATATGCATCTGACGTAAACATCATAAGTACTATCAATGATTAACAGTATGATTTTTGGGGTCCACAGGCCAATTTCAAGTTATTCTTTGGTTACGGAAAAAATAGGCTTTGTATTTGACAGTTCTAGGTTAGGAAATAGTACCGAACTATTTAATTGTGTTTTCAATAAAACTCAAATGCATACATTTAAGGATGTGCGCCCGATTTAAAAGCAGGAGCTAGAAATATAAATAAACAAATGATATATCAATAAACATGTTACAATTATAACACAGTATTACCTCACTCATATTCTTAACAAGGGGAACCATTCAAATCAACTATGCTAAGTTTTCATGGAGCCCGCAAGTTTGAACTTGACATTTGTTTTCGCTAAAACCCGCCGTACTCATGAAAATTTAACTCCCTTTAATTTCCCAGGGCAAATATCATTTAAAGATCTGTACTATTATTGCATAGCTGAATGCAGTTTAAATGTCAGGAAAAGTAATATAGACTTACTATGAAAGCGAAACATCGATGATCTAGAAAAATTCGAGTAAAATGACCATCAAAGAACAACTTTCTTGCTAACAATTCGTCATTTGGTGCCATTAAGATGACATTTAAACATATAAATCATATGGAATGATTGTTTTATATACATTTTAATTTCCTACGAAAGCAATGGTATTCCCTACCACATATAGATTATGGGCACTATAAAGAACGTTTCAACGAACTTCGAACAATATTTGCGACCATAACACTGGCAAATATTTATTTTCTTAACAGTACCTTAAATATTACCATTTATTTATGATTTCAATAATGAAAGTTACTTCGAAATTAATAATGATAGAAGGGTAAAAAAATATTAAGTCTGCGTTGCAAGTATCGAGCAACATGATTGATCGGTCAACTTACCATACACGTTCGAATAATGCGCGCAGCGCGTCAAGCTGCCGCAACATTAAGGTAAACTAACTCCGCAATATTTTAATTTTAGTTAAATTTTTAATCAATTTAAAGTTTACATGAGACAAAAATATTTTACATACGTATTATAAGTATCGTATGCCATATATTAGACATAACTTAGAGTAATTTCAGATATGTCGAGTTTTTTTAATATTTCCTTCGAGGCTTGTGAAATATAGTATGTTGATTTATATAAATATAGAACGTTTTGGTACTACTTTACTTGTATTTTCTGGTTAGCGTTACAAACATGGAGCTGCAATTTATTAAATATTTTCGTCTTAAGATACATGTTATTAAACGCTGGATTTAATGTTTCGCAAAATGCAAGCAGCCGACCGATTACTTCGATTATAATAGATATAAAGTTCCTTTTTAATATATTATGAATAGGACTTCTTGCAGCTATAAATATTTTTGTCAATCTGTAACTGCTGTATAAAAATTTCAAAATATAAAAAAAGAGCTTATTCTGGTAACATTTACAATGATTACCTTTAAAGGATTGCAATAATACTGTTTGTACATGTAAAACTAATAGATAATTGTAAGATATTTCGTTTTAAACCTCGCAGATAAGAAAATGCATTAAATGGAAGCTTCAAAATATGTTTGTATTATGATGAATAGTATAGGGCATTGATTTTCATGACGATATAAACTGTGGTTTCATGTGTCCTGTATCGCCAAGAGTTTGTAATGTCAGGATGCCATCTGGGTAAATGGTGACCCATGTTATACTTGCATGATTCAAACTTATACGCAACCAACTTTCGGGTGGAAATTGTAAAGCTCTGAAAGAAACGTACAGTTATTAAAAATCTTATAAACAATTACATAGTACTAATAAAATAGTATACCTGCATACGAAATATCTAATAACATTTGCATGACAAACAAGAACTGTATAAGTATCTTTTTCTTGGTTGTAATGTGCACGATGGAAATACTTTCTAAATGCTGCCTCTATTCTAGGTCCGTCTTTAAAAAACTGGAACATATTAATTTCGTGCAGTGTTATTCTCAACTATATATGAAATACGAACTTTCTGGAAAGAATACATATCATTTAAATTAGTTATTTATATAGCGAATAATATGTTATCACCTTTAGTTCAGGATTCCAACGAGCTGATGGTTCTGGTTGAATTGGAGAACCCTCATTGAGTAGGGAATCATTTTGTACTTCTATAGGCCCAAGGCTTTTTTCTATAATTTTGCCAGTTTCTTGTGCCCTAGTCATTGTTGAATGTACCAATAAAGTATATGGGAAGCCTAATTGTTGCAGTCTTTTCCCAGTTATTTCTGCCTGTTGCCTACCTTTATAATATTTTCAAGGTTCTGTAGTAATTGAAATGTAACTAACAGTTAATATGTCCTTCATTATTAAAAAATACTGACCTAGATCTGTAAGTATCCTATCTGGATCTGCTTTGGCTTCTATGTTATATTGTCCATGACGAATTAAAATTATATGCCGCACAGCCTTTGCAGTTTTGCTTGCTAATTCTGTATTGTACTTGTTCTGATCAGATTCATTGTTTATAGTCATTGGCCTTGCCAAACTTTTGGGATCTCGTCTATAAAGAGAAAAGACATAAATATGACACAATGGAATTTGTTAGATTCGTTGAATAAACGTGCTGGTAAGCAGTTTCTTTGACTAAAAAAAAAGAAGGGAAGTAAATATTTAATAAAATTGGAAGGGTTAACAACGTACATCTTTATATACATCAATATAAAGAAATATGAATTATAACAGTATCGTATATTAAAGTTTCGAACAATACATATATATTTAAAAGCTTGATCCTATCTTCTCTAGTAAAGTGCATACAACAAAGTCGAATTACGGACATTTTTTTGTTCATTTGTACGCAAATACACAGCAAACGAGAAATCAAAGAAATAGAATCTCTATTACATGTTACCATGAAGTTCGAAGTCAGTAATAGTTTCTTATGAATAATAATGATAACGATAATAAAGAATATAACCTATCCCAGTTATGATCCCATTTGACCCAAGGTGCAGAAAGTGACATCCAGGAATTGTGTTTTCGCGGTAATTGATTATCATTACTACCGTTTGGATAAAAGAACATCGCTCCGCCTATTGCGCCAAATCCTGTTGCCCATTTCCGAAAATTTAAACGCGCACGCATGGTATAACTAAATTAATAGAAATTCAAAGCGATTTACACCTAGTATCGGGCGTATAAGATTCTGCGATTTAAAAAGTTCACACTATTCTAATTTCACCGTTACGATTGGGAACACTGCTAGATTCTGTGTAATACAACACCATCCATCGGTGAAGTCCCTCACACGTGCCTGCTTCCCCCACCATTTACTTTTCATATAAAAAATTCGATTAACTATTCTGACTTTTTGACGCGGGAAACATAATCAGACAAACGGGTGAGTATACTGCAGAATGTCTACTTATAAAACCTACAAGAAGAAAGGTTGAATAATTCAAGAATATACATAGATATCTTCAAAGGCATTTGTAAAATTATTCAAGACAATGTAATGCAGTTTAACATTAAGGAACTTTATCTTTATTTTTATATTAACAGTCTTTACTTAGTTATTTTAATTTACTTATGATTCATTAAAATATTACATCTAATTAAAACCTTAGTTATCGCCTAGGAATCATTTAAAATACGTTTATATCAAATATATCATTTTAAATGGAATTCTAGTGTCCGTTCTAAACGTTAGGATTAGCTGCACATTCATGTTTGTAACTGTTACTGGTACGAATCCATTAAAAGATTCCCATCCTTATCTTTAAGGCGTATCCTACCATTTGAATATCGTGTTTCCTGAGTTCCATCAAGATAGATTAGTTTAATAGTACCATCAGGATATTCACGTCTCTGAAATAAACACGTCTATAAATATATATATATATATATTTGAACACCCAATAACAAGTTATTTAAATAGCTATACTTTGCATAAACTGAAAAAATATTCTTAATGTTATTACTATGCGTTACCTTATGAGTTGTTGTATGTACTTCACGTTGTCCATTTGGTAGAGTGAGAATTTTTTCTCCATTGGTCAGAATTTGAATCAATGTACCATCTGGTAATGACCATTTTTCAATACCATCTGATTCTAAGATTCGTACTGAACCATCTGGAAATGATATTTCTACTGTACCATTGTGCGATCGTCTTTCTACTTGACCACTAAATAATACAAAAATAATATTCAATACATAATATTCATAATTCAGACTTGCAATTAAACATTATAATTATCAACTTACTCAGCAAATTCTAAAATTTCTAAACCATCCGGCATCGTTGTATGCCATGTACGGGTTGACGCGTAAAAGTATTTTATTTTTCCATCTTTATTGGTTTCGCGAATGTCACCATTGTAATATATCAGTCTAGTTGAACCTTGATCTGGAAAAATTTTTTTAACATTCCCGTTCGGAAACCAATATTCAATAGAGCCATCGTTTTGCTGAATCTCTTTTACAGCTTGTTTATCCATTGTAGCATTGCTTTGGCCAAATGAAGATGCACTTTCTATGTTTGTACCAGTTAATTCATCTTTTGTTGCGGATGCTAAATCTTTCTCAGTATCTCCTTCATAAGCGTTTGTAGAAGATATAAAACGAATATAATCGTTTTGTTCATCCATTTGAATATTACTATTTGTATTACTATGATTGGAAGGTACCATAGCTCCTTTGTACAATTTTTCACAATTCTCTGTAATAATTTCTCTACTATCCACTTTCTTATTCGAACTGTTCATGTTTGACTTTGACTCATTTAAATTTTCAGGGTCTTTCACAGATTGTTCATAAACATCTGTTAAGTCCAATGTTGCCTCTTTAATCAAATTTTGATATAAATCCCGTTTTTTGGCAATGTCTATCGCAGTTGGCTGACATTTTGGTAATTTCTCATTTATACCGTCCTTGTTAGCATAGTCACTGAGTTCTTTTTCTCTTTCTGTACCGCGATAATTAGTCGTATTTGCTCCTTTCACCAGCGGTGCTCTTAACGTCTGACCTTCATCCGACGAGATATCATTCATTTTTTGATACTCTTTGAACTGCATGTTAAGTTGTTTGTTAATTTGATGAATTGTTTTTGTATTCGATGAAGATCCAGGTTTTCCTTTATTCCGGATATTACCTTTCTTCAAACTTTGCAATTTCTCTATTTCTTGCTTTAGTTTTGAATTCTCCGTTTTTAGTATCCTCATTTGACATTTGTGTCTGGACTGAGCAGCATTCCATCTACTTTCTTTTGTATGCATTTCATCCCTTAATTTTTCTAATTCATCTCTTAAAATCTGCATTTCCTGCCTCTCCAGCTTACTTTGTTGGGCCTTCTCTTGCGAATCTCGCATCCTATTCTCTAGTGCAGCTTTTTCGCGTGCTAGCTTTTTCCTTTCTTCTTGCAAACGATCTTCTGCTTGCTTTCTATTTTCCTCGAATTTTCTTTCTTTCTCCGTATACTCTTTATGCAAGTTTCTGTAATCGTCTTGTAATTTTTTACGCTGTAAAGACAAAGCCGTATTTTCTTTACGGAATATACTGATCTCTTGTTCAAGTTGTAATAGGCGACTTTTTAAAAGTTCCGATTTGAAAACCGTTTCATTCGAGTCATCTAAATTCTCTTTATTTTCCTGTCCTTTCTCAATTTCATTACTGTTGCTACTTACGTACTTATCTATTTTTGCATTGTTGGATTTTTCAATGCCTTTCATTGATATTAAATTACTAACAAGATTTTCAACTTTCTGTGGCGTTAAATCATTTTGACTGTAGTCGTGTAAAATACTTCCTTCTTCATCAGGGGAATAGTAAGCTGTATCTGAAAATTCTGACATATCTTTATACTGCGTATGTTGAGATATCCCTGTGTCATTATTGGTAATATTGTTCTGTCTCATATTTTGATAGCTGTGCGTTCTATGGTTCAACTCTCTTTGTGGGTGGCATTGTTCAAAATGTGATGTATGTTTCATCTCCTGCATTTGTTCGTTTATTATTATGGAAGACTTTGGTGTGTCATCAAATGGCATTGCTGGTGCCTCTATAGTAGATGTTTCTGAAATTGAAGAATCGCTCCAAACTTTATCATCTGAACAATTTTTTGTCACGATCGAATCAGTTGACACACTTGAGGTATCTGTTAAGCCAATCGTCTTGTATTCATTATATTCAGAAAATCTAACATGGAGGCTAACATCTGCTTCGCTATCATTTTCAATATCAGGATTATCACAACTATTCTGTTCAATGCGTATCGGATTTTTTAATTGTATATGTTTACTTCCATTTACTTTTACTGTGTCATCTTCATGAATGTCCTGTGAAATTGGAATACCTTTATGTGCATTATTCGGAATTACTTTTTTATTTAATAAACGCGATAGATCCTTGTAAGTATCTGCACTGTTATTACATGCTGCGTATTTATACATTTTATTAGACTTTAAGATTGATTGATCTTTAGGCGTGGTAATCATGGGTGTAACATTCATGGTATTCAAAACATTATTTTCTGCTTTATATCCAACCTTTTTCATTTTGAATGGAGTTGATTGCTGTAAAAATGCAACAACTGCACTAGACGTTGAACAAAAGCTAGAATTCTCTGCCTTTTCTTCCAACAACTCAAATATTCGTACCTCTTCCAATTCTTTTTGTGTTCGAGACTGAAAATCCGAACAATTCAATTCAATTAAATTCTTAATTTCCTTAATATAATCTTCCCTGCCCATAACTGAGGTGCTAGATTCAGATTTACTACGGACTTTCTTCTCGGGCAATGGAATGTTTTTCAGACACAACTGCTTTCGTGCTGTGCTTGCACCATTCGCACTTTTTGTTAACTGTGGAGGTTTTGAAGATCGTGATATCTTGTTAATCGTATTCTCATTTTTACAGTACCTAGAATTGGATGGTGTACCATGAGTAAAAGATGAACTACGCAATCTTACATTCGACGGAGGAAGATGTGTTTGATGATTGAATTTGAATCTAGACAAGCCTTCACCTTTCCTTAGAAACGGTTTTTTTACCTTATTTTCTAAGTTACCATCAAATTTTTTGGAAGATTGGATTTCATATTCTTTCAATCTTTCTTCTAACAATACATGAAAATCTTTTCTCGGAGAAGGAATTGGAATATCGTCTAAACAAATTCGATTAACAGTTGTTTTATCAGGTGTTAATGGTGCCACACCATCTATCATAAAGTGTTCTCTCCTTGTTTGTACCTTTGGATCATTTAATGTAAATTTTGTTTCATTTTCCACAACATTATTACACATTACATTGCCTCTCGGTTCTTGGCTTTTTATCGGATTGTCAATATTAATTATGTTATCAATCATTTCTTCCGTGGATGGTTGCAGGTGGGAAGTTATATTTTTCATATTGTTTATATTCTGTTTAACAGAAGATTTTGTGCTATCCATCATTTGTACACAATCTTTGCCCATTTGTAATTCGTCACACAGCGGAACAATGTTTTTATTATTTATTTCAGCACTTTGTATATTTTCATTTGAATGATTTGTCCCTCCTACATCATCATTACAATCTAGTTCTTGTATCGATAGCTCAAGCACTTTGTATATACAATCTTGTCTTTGAGTTAACATATCTCTTTGCATCTGTTGTTGTTTGAATAATCGCTCTTGCTGTTGTAACTGCCACTCTCTCAATTTTTGTAAACGTTCGACTACGGTTGCTTCTAGGTCCATTTTTCAATCGGACACAATGTATAATAATATTAATATATATATGTAGCACGTAATATATTTATGTATATAGGTATACGTGTAGTAATAAAAGATACATTAACATGTTTTTTACAACTATACCTACTTCATGATATATCTATATATATATATAGATGTATGTAGCGCATATAGAATGCATATATATAAAAATATTCATGAATATACATACACATATAGTCCAAAGGTTTTGAAAAGAATAAGATTGTTATTTTTGTATACAGCGTTTTCTGATATATGTAATATTATTGAACTAGTTAAGTTTGTGTACATAGTCGATTGCAAAATACTGAAAACTATTTAAGCACTAAATTCATAAAAATGAAAAATAGTATGCACGTTGTACCGTCATAAAACGTGATGTATTCATTAATAATCTATCATAAAATTATTTGTACTTTCATATATCTTTAAATACAAGAGACTTACAAAAATGATGAAAATTGCATTATGATTAAATTTGTTCAATTAATTAAAAAGTTTCTATGTAAACATATGAAATTGTTTTATTTTAAACCGGTGACAGTTTAAAAGTAATATATATATGCGCATACACGATATAATTTGAACCTTGCGGCGTATACAGTTAAACCACCAACGAGATATAGGAATTCGCGGGGATTCGAAAACCCTATACCATTTTCGTGTCACTCACAATGTTACCAACAAATTAAAGAAAACAATATTAGCACTCTCTATCGGGTCATTACAATTAAATAATTTTAAAGATATACTCTTGCACAGTCGAGATAGAGGAATAGAAAAATCACCTTATTGACTTTCGTGGCGTGACATGACTGCCATACCGATTTAGAAATTGGTCACTGATTTCAGCGTCCTCTGCTCACGAACAGTGATCAGTTAAAGCAGTATTATTTATTGAAGCAGAGTTGGGGGCAGAGGAGTTATGCATATGTCTGAACCTTTCATTACACATTGTATGTATCTTGCGCCTTTATGTTCTGCTTTGTTTTTATATCATAGTATCTTCTTTTAAGGCTCTATATCTCCTCCTTTACTTTCTCTCTCATCAAAATCACCCTTGCCAGACTCATTGCACTCCTATGAGTGTCGTATACCATCTATAAAGAAGGGCTTGAAACTACTTGTACTCTGCCTTACCTACACTCCAAAATGTTGTATAAGTACTACCATCTATAAGGAAGTATGCGAAAATACTCGGACCCCTGCTTAACTTACAGTATGAGTCAATATGGCGCAAGCACGAATGGTTTCACATACTTCTTTATAGATGGCGGCACTAAAGATCAGTTTGTGGCGGTGATACGTGTGGAGACAGAAAACTCTTGCACTTTTATCGGCTTAGGATCTTTATTATTCTCTGCACTCACGAGCTGTCGTGGAGGAACTCTTACCACTTCGGTAACTCTTTCTGAACTGTAAACTATGCTAAACGCTATTGACTAGATTCAGAAACTTAAACCTAGTGTTACAAATTTAAAGTACTTAAACAATTAGAACTAAAGACTAGTGTCTTAAAACTAACTATAATAACACTAACCTAGTTAAATCTAGTTACGCCCACCGACGGTAACACAGGTCGCGACTAATGTCGGTAAATCCCGGTCGCCACAAGTTTTGAGTGTAGATATGGTAGGGATATGCAAAAAGAACTCCACTGCTCTTTTGGTTATTTTCAGGCCTTCAGAACTCAACACCAATTCCATAAACAAGAAATATCGTGAGGGTATTTTTAATATAAGGTTCTGAAATAAAAACCATGTAAAACTAGATCCGAACATGCAGTTTTTATTCATTGTAAGAATGATATAATGCAACATATTTCAAATATTACATACATTTATTATATTTATAAAACTATTACAAATCAGTTTCATTTTATTACAAGATTACTTTCCGATATGTAGTATTTTCTTATGATACATATTTCTTAATTATAGATAAATATATATTATAGTAGCGCAATTAATTTGTTGTACAAATTGTACAATTTTTATTACAAATAACAATTTTTAAAGGAACAAACAGTTTCTAAAACTTCCACTTGGTATTGTTATATAAAAGTTTCATACACTGTATCAACCTTTCATTCTTCTTTATGTTCAAATTGCAATGTAAAATTGTCTACCTCAGTTGAATAGTAAACCGTAGTTAAATAGTTAAAGTAAATGCGAGAACTACAACAGTAGTGCGAAAACATTTAAATATCGCAAAACTTATTACAATAAAACGAATATAAGTATAATTAATATTTGGCTATTAATAAGTTTAAATTTCGACATGCTGTCAAAAAAATTGGTTGACTTTATTTAAAAATGTTGCATCGAAAATTGTATCTATATATAAAATTCACAATCAGTATGTTTACTGAAACACAGTCAACTGTAACTTTTTCTCAAACAAGTAATGTAACAATTTTTTCATAGACTTTTGTTAGAATTGTAATGTATGTATGTATATATATAAAGTCGTAGTGTTTTATAAAAAATATACTCGCATATTTACTGAAATACTTGATTGTAAAATTAATGTAATTATGCTTGAATAACTCACTAATAATTTCATTGAATAATAAACATATCCATTTATTTTACGATGAATTTATAAGAGGTAACAAGCATCCGAATGATTCCATGAACAGAACTTCTGAGTAAAACACACTCATTCGTTTAATGTATAATTTCATGGAATAAGTTCGAATTGATTAGCACGATATGAAATTTGTCTCATTAAACAAAAAGACCGGCGAAATCTATTCTACAATTGTAAATATTTGCTCGATTGTTTTGTTAGTATCTATAAACATTTATAACGTACTTCTTCAATTAATTAAACAGAAAAGACAATATTAAATATAATTAACAATTGTCTACTATTTAGAAATATAATTTTGCTACGTGTTTAAAAAATAACATGCTCATGTGAATGCTTAATTATGAACCGTGAGAATTATTAGTCAGTAACTATACGCCGATATTTTCTATTAGGGGGAAACACTTCTTCGTCCTCATCTTTGTCGGCTGAAAGAAACGGGTCATCATATGCATAATTTGGTGCCCATTTCAATAACAATTTTTCGAAAAATTCTTCTAAATTTCGTGCTTCCTGATATACTTGCGATTCAACCTAAATGAAACAGTAATTATAAGTAAATAAGTATATATATATATAGTATACATTCTTATTCCAATAAAACTTAATCACGCGCTTTACACGTTGTATGAATTTTCGGACATAACTTACAGGATTGTATGTGAAAGCATTTTTGAACATTAATCTGATGTCTGCCATTACTTGTCTCAAATCTGTGTAGTGATTCGGATGTTCGGGTTTTAACTTATCTCTAATTACATCTAGAGCAATTGGTTTCTTTATAATACGATGATAGTCGACTATCTGTCAAGAAGAAACAAGATAACAATTTTACGTCCTTAAAATTACTTACGTACATAAATATTTAATTAAGAAATTTACCTCACTGGACACAACTTCACGAAACGGTAAACTTTGCTCATATTGACAGTAAAGTTCCAACACAATTCTTTGCGCAATACGTAATTCTTTTGCGCTTATTGTGCTTGGTCGTTTCTCACCTGGTGAATCGTCTGAGCAATCTAGTACATTCGTGCATAACATACACTGCCAAGTTTCACTTTCACTGATGTACAAAATTGTTTAATATTAGTAACAAAGCAATGAATCCGCGTTTATGTTAGGCAATTTTTGTTGAAATCATCAGGTCGTTCAATAGAAAATAAACTGATGGACTACTTGATCGACTTGATCGACTTGATCGTTCGACCAAAAGTTGCCTAATGCAAACGACGTTTAACTACCACTGAACTACTGTACTTCTCAAATACATACTCAGGAAAAGATTTTAAACTGGGAATATGACAATACAAGTGGAAGACTTTTGGACATTTATCACAACATAGTACTGCATCACCTCCATCCATGCACACTGCACACCAATCCTCATTGGGATCATCCTTTGCCATGGATATTGCAGGATTTTTTGAAGTATCTTAATTAACACAAAGAAGATTTCAAATATTAATTTACAGATCAATTATATGTATCTAATGTATACTCCCTAATTATAATGCATTATAACACTTACTACTAAATATGATTCAATGTATTAAAATACCTGATGAATTTTCAGTCATTGGATTCATTCCTTCATCAGTCGAACTATCTACTTGGGCAGAATCTAACTGATTTCGCTGGGCTTCTGGTATTACTACAATTCCGTTGCTATCCAATTTTGCGATGGTAAGCATTAAATCGTTTAAAGATTTTTGACAAAATTTGTCTAAACTTTTCTCTGTTTCGTCGGATTTTCCAGGTGGCACAGGACTCGGTGTTTTAGGTACCGACGAACTGACTGTGTGGCCAACGGACACTGAATTTTGCGATGCAGGCGGATTATCACAAGCGTTACCAGTTTGCGTGCTATATTTTTGATTTGTATTGGATGGTTGATTTTTCAATGTTATTTTGTAAGTATCATTTGTAGGAATTGGCATAGAAGGTGCTGCTGTTTGTTGTCGGGGTGTATAAAAAGGAAGACAAGAATTCTGGGGTATATGCCAACGGGCCGTTGCCGGTTGTTGCATTGTATAGTTCATGTGTTGTGCAGACGGAGATGCGGGGTTACATTGTTGAAGTCTTATAGGAGGTACCATGGATGCATTGGATGGTTGATACGGTGGTACCGGTCTTTGCGAATTGTTGGAAGGATATCTATATGGTGGTAACCGATATGATACGTGATTTGTGGATGGTCGGAATGGAGGTGGATTATGTGCAAGAAGACCACGTAAACTTGTGTTCTGTCCAAGTTGATCTATGTGAACTTGTTGATGAGGATGGGTGGACGATGTTACTTGTTGATGACAACTACCCAAAGGACGTTGTTGCATCATTATAGGTTGTTGCAGTCTGTTATTGTAACTGACTGCGTATTGTACACGTGGCTGATGTCCTTGCGGCGATGACCGTGGTGGCATATTGGTCATAACATAGTTTTGCATATAATTTTGCGATTGCACTTGTTGCTGTTGCTGTTGTTGTTGCTGCTGCTGTTGTTGCTGAGATGCTACATGAAGAGGCACTTGTTGATAGGAATTCTGTTGCAAATTGTTCGATTGCTGTGCTGCTGTAGGCAATTGTGCAGGCGTGACAGAATTATCCATATGCGTATTTGACGGATTGCCTTTTTGGTTTTGATCTGTTTGTGGCTCCGTGTATGACATAGATGATGCATTTATTCCAGCCAATGGTGATACTGAAGGATATACTCTGCCATCCACTACTATTGCACCGATCGATGAAACCACTAAAATAAAACAAAGAAGGTATGTTTAACTTGGGACGAGCGAAATATTTATCAAATTGCTACTAAAAATTGTGATAAATTTAGTTTAGAGCAGTTCTACAAACTAGCTATATTTGTATATGATTAAGCACCTATTATTATTTAATTTAACCTTTTATCAAGTCTGGCACTTTTTCCAAAGATAAGTGTATTCTCACTGGTATTTCAGGATTTGGAATATCTGCTCGTCTACTTTTTATTCTTTGTAAATGACTGGTAACAGACCTGTAATGAAATTATGAAATGTTTCTAACGTTTGTGTTTGTAACTATTTACACTATGGCACTTGAAATGTATACTTTTTACTGTAAAGTAATTCCATATCTGAACCCTTTTTTAAAGCATGAGTTACAAATTGGATGCAATGATCGGTAAGTTTTGATAATTGATCTAAAGCGACCTTTTTTTCATTCAGCGTGTTTTGTTTTTGATCGCACACTTCGGTTAGACGCATAATTAATTGCTTTCCTCGTGTATTAATTGCATTTGTTAACCTGTGTATAAAATACATAATGCACTGATCAGTTGAGTTTTCCTTAATTTTTAACACATTGAGTGCCGCTTTTATCAAACTTAGTACTCGAAACTAGCCGGCATACAAAGTGTGAAATAGAAACTTCAGAATGACTTACTGCACAACCATCTGTGTTATGTCCTGTACTAAGTTCTTCTTCTTTTCTAAAATAAGAACCTGCCTATCTTCTATAACTTTCATTGCACTTTTGAGTAAGACTCGTTTGTAACTGGAAACAAGTGTAATTTAAGCACAATTAACATAAAAATTTGGAGACAAATTGATTGTAGCAAAGAAAGTTATAAATGAAACAATGTTCTACGAAAAAAAAAGGGGGGCAATCACCTCACTTCTTTGAGTAAAGTTGATACAGATGCACGTGTCTCTGCAGCAATTTCATGAATAAATTTGTACTTATGATCTCTATGTTCGCTTAGTTGACAATCCCTACAAGTAAGTTTATCACATGTTTGACAAAATAAAGATAATTGTTCATGTGAATGTATCGTACAAAATAAATAGCCGGGTATTTTTTTGTTGCTCTTTTGAACATTATCCCTATCATTGGCGACTTCATCCTTTGGTTTAATCGTGTGATCTTTTGTTATTTTTAACCTTTGATGTGCCTTGAAAAATATAAACCCAAGATAATCGATATTCCTCTTTTTAAATAAATATATCTTAATTAAGCAATACAATATGATTTCTCTGTTACCATAACACAGTTCTGACAAATAAATTCCTCGCATTCCACACACCAACTTGTAGCGGAAGCATTATCATGACAGCTGGTACACTTCTTCTCTTCCTCCGTTTCTTTAGATTCGTCATCGGTAACTGGACTATTCTCTTCTTCTATAAATTTTGACAGAAATCGATTTTCGATTAAGTTTTCCACTTGAGTAGTGACATTACAAATTTGACACGCAATAACATTGCTTTCCACTGCAAAAATATATATATATATATATATTATTTATACCATTCTTAGACTAGATATAATATATATTTAATTTATAAGTTACACCTTCCTCACGATTTATTACCTTAATCCGAATATATTATAATAAAATAATACTATAATATACACGAATATACTGTAACTTTCAGAATTAAATTGAGAATTGTTACAAACAAAAAACATTATTACTACCCGTAAATAAAACTCACAAACATAATTGTATCTATTTATCGAATCAGGTATTTAGTTCGGAAATTTAATCTAATAAACACCAAGGATTGTACTACTTTCCCTCTGTTTAATGCAGCTGAAATTTCGTTGACATTAAAACTGTCTAAGGATTATACATTCGTATCGTTAAAAATTCATAATATTACATAAATATACATATATTTAAGATAATCTTACACAAAACATCCACGTCGACCGATGTATTGTGATCACTGAATTTACTATTGACACATGTCGAGCATGCTGCATGTAAACATTCTAAAAGTTTTGGGTCGTCGCCAAACGTAAACGTTTTTCCGCAAAACACACATTTAGATAAACATGCACGTGTCTCATTTTCTTGTCCCTCAGTAGTACATTCGATTCGCTGTTCGCATTCTTCCTCGATGCAAACGCCCTGCACTTGAGATTGTTGCATATCCTGCTTCGCGCCAGTTTGATCAAGTGGTTCCTCTTTGATTGTCGCTAGAGGACTAGCTGTTAACGTCTCGTTCGCCCGAGTATCCATATTAATATTATTCAAATATAAACGATTGCACGGCACGGTCCTTTTTATATATTATGAAAATAGTAACTTTATTAAACTGTGTAGAGCCATGATCCACCATGCTACATGTTCCATTGGTTGTAATTGCACCAGTTAGCTGAGAAACTCGATGCGGGCTTTTGTGGACGGTGGCGCTCCCTACAGTAGAAATTCGATTATTTTAAAAATGTTTAACCCTTTCGCTGTTTATGATGTAACGCGTGCTATTGGGGAAACCCCTCTCTCTGGGCTCACGAGCCGACCATAAATAGGACTATTTGAATTAGTCTTTGTTTTATAATTATTATTATACGTATAAATTCTGCCCAATTTTTCTCTAATAGTTAAATCAGCTATGTCTTATAGATTTTTCTTTACAATAATCCGGAGTTTTCAATGCACGCTACATTTCACAGATGTCGCGATTCACAGGGATTTTAATTTTCAGCGTTTCCACATGATCTCACAGGATTGTCATAAGTTACAAAAGTTTATAAATATAATACTGGAACATAAAGCGGGATAAGAAGCCCCATACATTTTCAATTTACGAAACCATGCATATAAATACAGGTCATCTTGGTACGTTTTGTTAATATAAAATAAGTTTTTCATACAAATCATTAGTTTTTAATAACATAATGCAATTCGTAACAGGTTTGCATACGTGCTTGACGGTTGACAGCATGTACTGATTATAATTATTGAATCAATCGTTATTGTACAATTTAATCCTAAATTTTTATAAGATGTTATTCAATAATTAATTAGGAATGTATGTAACTTCCAGGTAATAATACCTTGAACAATGATGACAGTAATGATCTCGATAGTGATAGCAGTGACGACAGTGCACTATCATTTTCAGACGATGATAGTTTAAGTAGCGATGATACAGAAGATGGAAATGACCAAGAAAATTCTCATACGAATAATAATCAGGGTTCTGTTCATGCCAGTAAGTTCCATGCAGTTTGGTATTTACGTTTTATAAATATCATTAATTTGATTAATTAACAAAAATTAATGTAGTTGCATACTTTTTTGCTGGTGTGTCACACACAGCAGTGTATAGTTGGGAGCTCAGAAGTTGTTAGCCGTTACAGAGGATGTCTACACTAATTTATTGCTTGTTACCTCTTTATTTTACTCAGTTCCATGCATCTTCTTACTCCCCTTGTCACACATTGCCTAAATATCTCAAGTAGTAGATGTGGCTCTTTGGCCAATTCAGGAAAAGCAGATGTGTTGTCTTTATATGTATGTACGAGAAGGTTGATCCATTGCAGTAAAGCCAATGAGGGCCGACTGCCATCCTCTGAGCTCACAACAGTATATGGACCTAAATACTACAGTGCGACCAAACTTTTGGTATCTTTGTTATTATATACAAAGATATTGATATTCTTTATTCAAGGCGATGGTACAGAACCAACCACACTAAATGAAGATGAAGAAGACAATGAAGTCGTAAAATCAATAATTAGGTCACAAAATAGAAACACAAATCATCCTCCACCTATCACAACGGAGGATCATGTGGTAGATATATGTTTCCATCCTAATTCAGACATGATCGCTATAGCTAATATTGTAGGAGATGTATACTTGTAAATTTTACATTTATTAACATTACATAATTAATCTATTCTAAATACTGTGGGACAGCACAATTAATTGCATAACATTTTTACACGTTAGATATAAATATAACAATGATGAAACAGAACTGGTATCGACTTTAGAATTACATCTTAAAGCATGTCGAGATATAGAGTTTAACGAAAATGGTACAACTTTATTTTCTACCGCGAAAGATTTATCCGTAATGCTGACTGATGTTGAAACTGAAAAGTTAATAAGGGTTTATGAAAAGTCACACGAGTATGTATATCAATATCACGATTGTATGGTAGAAAGAAATTTGAAGTATTATATAATTTGTGTAACTTTTTTTGTTAGGGACCCAATATATACATTATCTATAATAGGGGAGAATATGTTTGCAACTGGAGACGATAACGGTGTTGTAAAATGTATGTTACATTTTATATATATATATTTTTGCTTTCTTTCTTATTTTATGCTTTATTACGTTTACATTGAAATATTTTTAGTATGGGATCTTAGACAGAAGAACGATTCACCTATATTTTCATTGAAAAAAATGGAGGATTATGTGAGTGCCATTGTAACGAATAGAGAGGAAAAATATTTAGTCTGCTCGAGTGGGGATGGATCTCTTAGTACTTTTAATATACCTGGGAAGAAAATGCATGTTCAAGTAAGTATCAATATTTGCTGGGTGTTATTTTATTATGTATATACCTACATATAACTGTGTTTTATTAGTCAGAAGAATATGAAGCTGAGCTGACATGTCTGGGTTTATTTAAATCGGAAACTAAAATTTTGGTGGGTACAAGTAAAGGAAAAATGTATGTATATAATTGGGGAGAATTTGGCCTTCATTCAGACGAATTTCCAAATGTAACTAAAAAAGCTATTAACTGTATGATTCCCATTACTGAAAATGTCGCGATAACAGGAAGCGAAGATGGAATACTAAGGTACGATTTTGCTATTATATTCAAGACGGATAATTTTGTAGAACTCTGTAAAACGTATCGTACTGAATGTGTTTAGATTTAATGCAAAGAATGTCTTGGAATTGGTGTTATGTACAAGCTAAAGAGAAGTGATTTTTTTTTTATAAATGGACATTCGAAATCTCATTTCCGAATATTGACCTAGGATTTACATGTGCTCCAAAATGTAAACTTTACCTGCAAAATCACCTCCTTCTGATTTGTACCACCAGTTCGGAGAGACTACACACGTACATATATCAGGTAAAGTAAAACGCATAATTGTTATATCCATTTGTAGGGCTACTAGTTTGTTCCCCCACCGTAATCTTGGAATTGTGGGACAACACAATCTTTCTGTGGAAACCATTGATATTAACAATGATGGAACTTTAATCGCATCATCTTCACATAATAACGATATCAAGTTCTGGAATGTTCAGTACTTTGAAACTTTGACTACTAATGGACGAGTAAAAGGCGGAAAACAGAAGCAATTGAAGCATAATCTTCCAAGCAGTAAAATTGATAATGCTTCCAACTTCTTTTCAGATCTGTAATAAAAGAGGACAAAAAAGATAATGCATAATTATAAATATATTATATATTTATAAATGTTTCAAACATCGTTTTACAGATATTGCTCGGATAATATAATTTAGTATATATAAGTATGCATTCAATTGATATATGTGTATACATACATTTACTGTAAAAAGTTGAACACAATATTATATTTTTCAAAAGATCACGATGATAAAATACATAAATATTATATGAACTTTAATAAATTATATTACAAAGTTTCCACACTTGCCATTATTAATTTTGAAATTACATTTATCAAGATTTATAAGCATAATAAAAGTCAAGCGCAAATTCGTGTAATTTAAAAACATACAGACAACTTAGAAATTTTTTGATACTTTTAATATTATAAAGCTTAAAAAGTAATCATTTATACTTATTCCCTATGAAAATAGATATTTCTAAAAAGAAGCTACATGATAAATAATAAATACTCTGTCACCCTTTACTATGAATAGGTATAATAAGAGTACACGAAAATTAATTCTCATTATGATTCATTACTTTGTACCTTGTTTAGTAATACTACTTGTATGTTACGCAAAAATATTTTGCTTCAATGAAATTATGTCTAATCTAAAAGATTAACTTTTGTTATCTTTCTAATTTGTGTTTTTGGTGTGACATCAAACAATTATTTTTGTAATGGTTTATATTTACTATATAATTAACATTAACTAATATGTATTGATATTAAAAAGATCGTTATAAAAGGTAAGTTTTACAAAGTACAAGGGTTGAAAACAGTAATCAGTACGTATAATAATATAATTTACAAATAATAATAATATAATTTGAATTATGTAACATGAATTATATAGTTCGTAAAATAATAGTAGATCTGCAGAAAATGTTAGGTTTGTCTACAAAATATGTTCACTCAAGTAATTTCAAATAGTGATAAAAATTTCTTAAATACTTTTATCATTACAAATATTCTGGATATTTTTTGCAATTTACATTTAATGTTTTAAACAAATTAATTTGATACAAATATGTAAAAGGTAATACAATGTAAAATCTCGTAATACATTAAAAGCGTTACGTTAAATTTACTGTGACTTTATGATAAATAATACTGGTAGATAGTACATAATTTTTGGATTAAGTGCCCGAAATTCTATACAAAATACAAGTTTCTCCTCAATTTTCAAATACTGGCTACTTTCATATGTGTGTTCTAGAAGTAATACATAATAAAGAATACTATTTTATACAAGCGTTAATATGAAATGTAGATATTCGTCTTGATGATAATTAATCGTATTTAATATTAACAAGTATGATATACATAAATAAGAATATCTATTATTACAAAAGCGTATTTGAAGATTCATATATTCTTTATATAAAATGGAAAAAAGTTTGCATAATTTTAATATAATAAATTATTTAGTTCATTAAGAATGCGTTAATGGAGTAACTTCTATGGTAAATGCATTAGTACGAATTTAATATGCTTTACACTTTTGAATAAGTGTTCGATTAAAAGTTTTCTTTAATCTTAAACAGATGCTCCACAATTATACTATATTTTTAAGCTATTTAAAAAGACTCAGCCTTCGTTATATTGAATTACAAATATTCTTGCTTATAATATTATTCACTGACGGTGATTCATTGATGGTTTATTTGACGTAAATATTCCGGTGTATGATAATGTTGCTGTCCATGAGCAGGTGAGGGGTGAATTGGAGGTGGAAAGCATCGAACATGTTCGACACTTGTTGCATCACTATCTCCACTCTTCAAATATTTATTTAATACGGCAAAGATTTGCGAATTTAATACTTGAAATCTTCTAATCCTATCAACCATCCTTTTTAAATGCTGTTAAGAAAGAATATACATTGATTAAAGAGATTTAAAAACAATTAAATGAAAAAAGGATACTTAATGTAATATAATTGTTGTACAAATACATACAATGCCTTTGACGTTTTCGTCTTTACCATCTACACGTTGTACTCTTAATATATGATAACAAAAATCGAGTGCCTCGAATCTTCTTTGTTGGCCAAGTAATACTATCATAGCGCATCCAGCCCAATGTAAGCCTTCACCAAATAACTCTCTAGAATAAAAATAATATTGAATGGGACTCGTTATTCCCATACACCATTCTAAATACATTTTATACTACTCACTCGACAGTAAATTCTGTTTCTCCAACAGGAATGCAATACACAAATTGTAACGCACTCCACAATCTGTGAAATTCTGTGCATTCATCAACATTCATTACTCCATTCGCAGGAGGTGGGCCCACCCAAATAGGATCATCTAAGAAACTACGTAGTCTGCTTAGTACTACTTCAAATATCGACAGACCGCAGCAAAGTCGTTCTCGTGTTAATAAATCCCCTTCTCTGGCAATCATGGCTTGCTAAAAGGTCAGATAATGATTTAAGAATCTAGTATTTCAAATGCCTAAAAACATTTTTCTCTTGTTATTCACCTTAGCTGTACCTAAATTGTCTACATTCGGAACAATTTGTAAAGCTGCATATTTAGCTTCAAGTCGTTTCTGCTTAGTTTCCGGCTTTTCGCCCTCTAGAATACAAATTATTGTAATATTTTTCATTTGAAATTATTCGTGTCCATTATTATTTTAAAAAACCTATTACCTTTGCAATACGGTCTAGGTAATATATTTTGAAATGGGGCTGCGTGGAGTAAATCGCAGACTTCTTCCTGTGATAGAGCTTGTTCCATTAAAAGGCAGAACAAAATTGTGTTACCAAATTCACGGAAATTATGAAAGAGTTCAGTTTTAGCATCCGGATATTGCACAATGTCGTTTAATTGCGCGTGATAATATCCCAATACGCCCGGAGATCCATAATCATATCTTGGAAGTTTACACACTTTCGGCATAGCTTCCATTAATGTCTTGGTAAACTGATGTAAACTTCCTTGAATTAGAGACTTGACAATTTTCAGCAATTCTTCCATCACTACCGCAATGCCCTGATATCCAAGAAGTTTACACATTGTGCGGAAATGTTGTGGACCAACGAATCCAGAATATTGCCCGTATTGTGTGCTATATGCCAAATTTAACTGCTTACTTCCCCAGAGATGATGATGGGACATTTGAGATGGTTTGTCTCTGTGTACCGGTTGCACGAATTGAAGTCCACGACATTTTACAAATCTATTGTGTTTTAAATTTGTTAGAAAAAAATTTGTGGAAATTCTGTTTCTCTATATTGAATTATAATGTTCTACCTATTTGTTGCTGCGTTATAGCAATAATTTGGTAAAAAGTCGTAATTCAGTTCCCAAAATACGTGAAGCGTGATTCTTCCATACGGAGCTAAAACATTGTGATTCGCTTCTCGGAACATAGCATCATATTCATCCAACGCCAACCATTTGCTTAAAAGTTTATGAGTAAGACGATTCACTTGTAACAGTCCTTCTAGTTCCTGAAATAAATAAAATATATGTATCAATTAGAAATTAAGGCGTCATGTATCATTATTATATATTCTAATTAATATATGTATATTAATGCGATTCCACTCACCACAACTCCAGTAATGTCTCCAGATTCAAATTTACTAATTGCTAAATCCAATGATTTTTGCATATCTGCGTTAATACGTTGGGTAATTAATTTATTCAAATCAATACTTCTTCCGAGTAATTGAACATGTCTTTGTTTTAACAATGTTTCGTATCTATTAGCTCGTGGATATGGAAGTAAATATGCCCCCAATGCAACACACTCTACGCGAAATCTTTTGTCCAGCAATATGCTTGCTGCTAATTGCTTGTAATGAGCAAAAATTTGTTCACTAAGTTTGTAAACAAACTGATCGAAACATAAGTTCACTTCAGCCTCTACTTCATCGTAAAGAAATTGCTTACGGAATATAGTTAGAGCATATAATGCACTATCATTGTACAAATCAAGCGGAT
Organism: Nomada fucata; assembly: GCA_948146005.1. Taxonomy (NCBI): domain Eukaryota; kingdom Metazoa; phylum Arthropoda; class Insecta; order Hymenoptera; family Apidae; genus Nomada; species Nomada fucata. The sequence goes on along the minus strand of OX411275.1, from coordinate 4,278,902 downwards.
ATAAAACATACCTACAAACAAAACACTGTATTTTAAAACATTTTTCCAGGTCATGAAATGTTTATATCTATTTCACTTACTCCATCATTGATGGTTCTTTGCTTCGTAATATATGTTCAGTCAGTATCCATGGCATAGACATTTCGATAGGAAACTGAAACATGTGATAATAAGTTTTAGCATGTACACATATAAAACTACTATAGTAGTAAGAATGTGTTACGCTATTAATTGCAATGCTTATTAAGGAATAATATAATAAAAAATTTCAATAACAATTGAACATTTTAAAATGACCATGCAGAGTACTTTGCACAGTTGCATTAATAAAATTATCCTCGTAGGCACACATTGATTTCACATGAATGTACAAAATAATGTGTATAGTAATAATGAAAACTGTAAACCATATTGATAGTTATCACTACAGCAAATTATAAACACAATAAACATTGTAACTATCATTCGTTTCTAACAAAGTACCTGAATGCGTTTCTCCATTGTGATCAAGTCGCTGCACTCTTCATTATGCTGGTGACGTACTTGGCATTTCTAGTCATGAAATTAATCACACAAAATGTTATTTTGGTAGTATTTTTGATATATTAATACAAAACATTTATCATTGTTTGTTAAAAACCGAATAGATACAGACTAGAAATCTTTTGGGTAAACGCTACTCCCTATTTATAGTATATAATAAGAAAGGCGGTGAATGCAGTCTTAATTACCTGTATTTTCCGGCCCATGGTCATTTCTAGATAAAATTCTCTGTACCATAATTGGGATAAATCGCAACAATCTTGCAACGATTCTAAAAGCAAGGTCATTCAAATTAACGGGAACTGCGTTAATATGTAATATACATACGCATATTTAAGCCGCACACTGGCTACATCGGTTAACTCCACAAAACAAAATAAGGGAATTTATTTTACATATAAATGTTACAATTCAAAAGGTGCAATTAACCGTTTTGGCTAATGTGTGGCCCATATAACACAAGAATTGATTTACACAAACCACTAAAATTTAAAAGGTAACTCCAATAGAAGCTGGTCTTGTGAAACTGATCGATTTGCACAAGATATTGACCATCAATATCTTTCCTTAAAGTTCGTTTTCCACCACTTTTGTCCGCAATTAATGATTCTAACATTGTGCGAACCATGTAAAGCTGTGTTGAGGAGGGCCCTAAGAAATATAAGAACGACGTGTCCTTTAAAAAATGGAAAAAGTCAAAGCATACAAAATAACAAATTTAACTGTGCTTAAATCTTACCAACATTTCGACGCGGTACTTTAATACCAAAACCGTTGTCAGGATCCTTCTTCCCTTTTAGCGCAGGATCACCTAATGGTTCTACACCGAAATGCCAATCAGCACAAGTTTCTCTGACAGACACAATTATACTAAAAGAGAAACAGTGTTAATGATGACTTACGTTGCACACTAATTAAACGAAATTATATTTCCATGAATAGATACGATAGGAAAAATGTTAATAGCCAAAAAGGAATGCACAAACCTTCTAATAAGATCCTTCCTATTTTTAATTGCTTTCCGAAGCGGTTCTCGTAATATAAGTTGCACAAAATCCTGCAACTCTGCATATATATCTCTACGTATTGCGTCAATAAAAACAGTTTCCATACGCGCCATTAATACTTGCAGTCCTTTGATCATCGCAATAACTTCTATCAGAGCAAATTTTTCTTCATCCGTGTAATTATAACGTGTAGCCTAGAAATGAAAAAAAAACAAAATAAAAAATATTAATGCAAATTCGATACTGGATAATAAAAATAATAAATATATCACTCACTCTTTCGTATTCCTCAGCTTCCTGAGGACATTCCTTATTCATATGGTGGTCAGTAGGATGTAACAGTTTCCAACTATAAAGTTCTGTTACAACACTTGTCCATTGGGAAAGTAATTGCAATCCACGTAAGGCCAATTCTGCAGTTTCCCGATTTTCTGAATCACTACCGCATTCCTTGTACGTTGTTGTTACTTCGTTACTATATCTGTATTTAAACACAAACGATACCTTTTATAAATTTAAGGACTGATATTCTTTGGTAAATCTAAACATTGTAAATAATTGTTACTACCTTGCCAATTCACTAATGTATTTTACATGGTCCTCCCTGATTTGTGGAAGATGAACCATAAGGTCGGCTTGTGGGCTTATACTATTTGACGAAGAAGACAACGGCCATTTGGAGGCATCAAAGTGTTTTGAACGTTTGATGTAATTAAAAGGTGCAATTTGCATGTCACCAAACAATGGTACTACTTCCAGGTTTTTAAAGATTCTATCGATTCTGTCCAATTTCAATTTCTTTTTCTGATCCAGCTTGTTGATGTTGCAAAGTTCACTATCCATTAAGAATAAACCGAATCCCATTACTTTTACCAGCATGTGTTTCTCGTTTGGGGTCAAGTACATTTTTGTCTCAAACATATGAACACAAATGTTGACGACATCCGCGAGCAGCTCTTCGTATCCTGTAATTTTTTCTAAATTTTCCTTCACCGCATCGCGAATCCTATTTTGCGTAGCCAAGAACATCGATAAATTTTGTGACTCCTGAAGTGTGTGAGAATCGGACATAACTTTAAGAAATTGTGCAGCCCTGAAATAGAGATACAATTTCTACTTATCCAAATGTCTCTTGTTACAATGAAAGTTGGAAATAATAATCACCTTCTATATGTGGAATAATCATTCTTCACGCTAGATTTCATATTTTTCAGCTCATCCAATACTGCAAACATGTTAATGAATTTTCCTAGAGTAAGTAAATATGCTTCAGAAACAAAATCTTTTCTTTTCTCATGATGACACAAACGTTTCACTTCTCCAGAAAATCTTTCAATTGCTTTTCCCTAAAGACAAACATTAAATGCTTATTTTTACTTATATTTTGCACATTAAATATCATTATAATGTACAAAAAAAAGAGTTTCTCCTGATATTCATATACATACCTGGAAATACATGAAATTCAGTAATTTATTTACTTCCGGTGCTAACACTTCTACTGTCTTTTCGTAAATTTCTACCCTGTTGGGCTGCTCGTTTGATTTTGGCTGTGGAATAGCACGGGAACAGCACCTCCATGTATATAACATTACAGCGTGCTTCAAACCTTCTTCTAATAGTTCGTTCTTTCAAACAAAATAATATATTAGATTATAACAATAATATTAATTGAATATCTTACATAGAAATACCAACTTATTGTTCATTGATATAATAAGCAATGCTACAATGAAAATTAGAATTTTATATTTTAATGTCTATTAATAAATTCCCAATAATTACCAAACTCGCATGAACTGTAGCTTCCTCTATGTACTTAGCAATACCAGTAACAAATCCATTTCTATCTTCGAAGTTAGTATCAAAATTGGCCTGATATACTACAGAGCATGGTTGCGCTTCGATGCAAGGTTGTTCATCCGGCAATGTAAATTCATCAAGTACATCGACATTGGATAATGCGTCGCCTAACGTTACTTTATCAGTGGCCATTGTAAGATAAAATCAAACCTAAACAAAAATATCCCGAACTATTAACAATTAAATCTCATTAAAAATGTAACGGAGAGAAATTAATTGATCTATTTTAGAAGCTTTTATTAAATGACATTATCTTTCAAATTGGAGATTGCCCGAGTTAGTTTGTGATCGTGCAAGTGAAAGACTTTTTATATAAGATTTAATTAAGATATATAATTACTTTCGCGATTCTTACCTCAATAGAGGTTACGTTTCTGTACAGACGAATATATTAAACACTTCGACGCTTTATTTGATTGATAGAAGTAATTATTCAATATTTTACAATATATTCAACATATTTTAGTAGTATAATCTCCAATTATAGCGTAAACGAGCACAATTGTATCTAGCAGTCCACCCTCTTGCTACAAAACATGAGATGATTATCCTGTCAACAATACTTGCGCACTATCCGCAGCTACATAAACATAGTATTCCAAGTTTCAAACAAAAAATTCTTTATAATAGTTGTACTGATCCTGTCACTTATAATATTATTCAATAATTCACATAAATTATTATTCTTTGTGACGAATTAAATATTTTTCACAAAACTATAAGTATGTATATCCCAATATAATTAGAATACATGTAGAATGAACATATAGCAGAACATATTCTATAGAAACATATAGATTAATGAAACTTTTCACATTTATTATTAATTGTAATGCCCATTCGCTTTAGTCGAATAATTCGATTGAAACGGATTATTTAAAGATTGAAAAGAACGAATGCGATAACAGTTACATATACTTAAAAGTATCGATTACCCTATTATATTATGTAAAAAATATCCCGAAATTTGTATAAAACGTAAAGAATAATAATATATTTTTATTGAGACGTTTAATTTTTCTTTAGCGATTATAAAAACATGCATATATTTACATTCTATTATCGCATTTTTAGGTTTAAATAAAGATAATGTGGGAGCAGAAATTTCGTTTCTCGATAACGCTATTTGTTAAAGAAAGTTGAGAATCATTGCTCAGAGATAAAATGTATGATATCCTATATACTTATATCGCATATACGTGTAAGGAAATGCATTTAATCGCATTGCACAAAATAGTAGCAAACAAAGAACAAAATGCGCGATCACAAAAGCGCTAGTTGGACATGTGATATAAAAAACAACAAAAAGTTGTACTTTTATTAGGACATAGACTTCGTACTTTTACACTTTCTATTAAATGATTCAATAATTCGACAGATTGCCTGGAACGGTACACATAGCACGTATGACCATCAATAAACATTTGAAAAGATTACGAAAAAAAAAGAAAATAGAAAATACCATATCGCAGTTTTGCAGAGAAATAAATATATGTTAAAAAATTGTAGCCATTAGTACATACATTAAAATGACAGAAGAGATGTCAATTAATATATTAACTTTAAATTGCTGGTAAGTGAAATTGTCGATATAATAAAGAATTTACATTTATAACCTTGTATTTAGTTTAAATTGTAAGATGTTTCTATGTTGATCGAACAATTTTCTATAACACATTACATATTTTAGGGGTATACCATATGTTTCGAAAAACAGGATGGCCCGAATGTCAGCAATTGCAGAAAAGTTTGCTACAGAAAATTATGATATAATTTGTTTACAAGAAGTGTGGTCAGTCGATGATTACAAAATGTTAAAAGCTAAGACACTAGAAAAATTACCTTATTCGCATTATTTTTATAGGTATCTACATTCAGATTTCATGTTAACCCTCAGTTACTAACGCACAACCAAATATCCTGTGTATATAATTCTTACTGATAACTGTAGAATAAATGAGATCTGTGACACGAGTCTTGGTACTCTTCTACCTAATGCTAATATTCAATAAGATATCATTATAAGTGAAATGGAAGTGTACGATATATGGGAAAAGTTCATCTACACCATTGGTCCATATATTTCTTGAGACGTCAAGGAAATTGCAGAAATTATCATAGATCAAACTCTGTGAAACTTACAACTATGCCACAGCTACCTGGCGATGACCAATGATTTTATTCTACTCAATAAATGCTGGCAGGCATTAGTTCATATAGTATTTATAAAGCTAATAATATTAGCGGTCAGAGTTTGGATATAATCTGCTAAAACGGTCATATAAAGCAATGCAGTGTACAATAAATGTAGGTCTCAGAGACAGACATTGGCGACCACGTTAGTAGCAGAGGGTTAAGCTTTATTTCTAATACTCGTTTGAAAATAATATTCATGTTCGTGCGAATTCTAGTGGCGTTGTTGGATCTGGCATTTGTATGTTATCTCGATTTCCTATTAAGGATGTAATGTTTCATAAATGGCCTTTAAATGGATATGCACATAAAATATATCACGGTGATTGGTTCGGAGGGAAAGGCGTTGGACTTTGCAGACTGCAAATTTACGATATGAAGATTAATATTTATATTGCACATGTAAGTTCTTATTTAGAAATCGTTTTGTTCACTATTTCTTCAACGTATTAATGAGTATTTAATATTTCAGTTACATGCAGAGTACAATAGATACAATGATGAATACACAGCGCATAGAGTTTTACAGGCTTTCGATACTGCCCAGTTTGTTAGACTAACTTGCGGTACAGCTGATTCTGTAATATTAGCAGGTGACCTTAACACAGAACCGCAAGATTTAGCATATAGAATCATATGTGGTGTGGCTGGTTTGTCGGATACTTGCTCAAATAGTTCGAGTAATTTAGGAACCAACGAATGTGCCAACAATAGTTATACCAGTGCAAAATTAGCAAGAACTTTACCCGAAGGAAAACGGATAGATCATATATTGTACCATGGTACAAAGAAGATAAAGGTAGATTGATTCAATGCTTACATTATGTACGTTATTGATATCTTTTTAATTGTTTATAGATAGAAGTAACAAATTTTCAACATCCGTTTCCAAAGCGAATACCTTACAAAGACTTCAGCTATTCCGATCATGAGGCTGTTATGGCAACTTTTAAATTTAGCCTTGGTAAGCATAATTATAATTATTGGACACAAAACGATACAAACCATATGGAATTTAGTACTTATGATTTTAATTTTCTAGGAGAATTTCAACACACCAAAGTAGATGTCAGAGATTCATTAAAAGAAGCTATAAACATATGTGAAACATCATTGAAATATATTCGCCGACATCGATATTGGTATTTGTTATTAGGTAGTATATTAATTATTCCACTTATTTGGTCTATGGGATTGGATTGTTCTGTTACATCTTTTGCCGTGATCATTGCTCTTAATATAGGGCGTATTTTTTTAACCACGATATTGTGTTACACTTTGTTCATGAGTTCTATATGGAATAGCGTAGAGAAAAATGCTTTGAAAGCAGGATGCTTGGGAATGGAGATTTATTTGACAAACTTGAACAACAATTTAAAGGAAAATTGAAACGGTGTACAACTTGAAAGTGTAGACATAATATAAATTTCCGTTTTAAATCATTCCTTCATTATTCGGTGAAAAATATCAAAATGACATTATTGTTTTTTAACAAAAGCATATTTTTTTACATCTCGGATCTTAGCATTTATATAATAAATTAATATTTTCCTTATTGTATCATAAGACAATAATTAATGTAATTTTTTATAAAATGTAATTCCGTATTATACGTATGCTATTTTTATACAAAGCGAGTCAGGTTCAATGCATGGAACCTAAAATATGGTCTATTTATATTATAGAAAACGTGTAAGTGTTGTATTTGACTGACACGAATTAATATGGTAACTAAGATTTTTGCAAGTTCTTCAAGTACATATGCACTTTTTCAGATTTTATGATGAAAATTTTTGAAATATGGCACATTTTCGTTGATATAAAATCTTACTCTGTAAAAAAATGAATGCATGTATGATGTGATGCATTTAGAATGATATTCTATCGAATAATTTTAACATAATAGATTAACAAGAAACAGAGTGCGTGTATTGTTTTTTTTTCCTTTTATAATTACTTTACAGGTCATCCATCCACAAGTCATCATATTATAGGTAGACGAATATGTTTTACCTTACGGTTTATAAAGTTACAGTAACGAATATATACTATATCTAAAAAAAATTAGGAATACCTCGCGCAATATAATATTTTGAAAATAACATCTTATCACATTATGAGCTTCTTCAAAGTATTTAACTCCTTACACATTTCCTTCGCATCACTACAGGCAATAAAAGTATATTAGGTTCGAGCCTTAACTTTTCATGTATAATAAAGCTTGTGAAATTAGTTACAATTTTGAAACCCTAGATAAATAATAATACCTTTTCTAACTAAATTCCGTCTAACGTAAAAATAAAACCGTTTTCCTAAACATTACGAATGCTTAATAGGGAATAAATAATTTAAAAATTTCGTTCGATTAATTGATATTTTCATTTCAACGAACTGCCATTTCAGCTACTGACATCACATGAAATATTTGTAGATAATCAAATCCATTTATTACAGTTATATTCTATTATTAATTTGATCTTCAGTTGTAAATTATTCGTCAATATAAAAAAAGATTGTTCATTACAGGTAATATTTATGCGACTTCCTTCGATACATTCTCTTCATAGTTTGTCTTAACTTTTTTACATTTAAATAATGTGCTAGCATGAATGCAACAGAAGAATAAATATGTAACGAACTAGTATAATATACATTCACTTTTTGTAATATTCACTTAAGTTAATGTAATCTTTATGTTATTAAACTCCTTATTAAAGTTTCTGATTATATTTGGTATTTATTTATTTTATCACATTCTGATATCATACGTTTGTACACGTGCGTGCACGTAATACGCGTACAGATTATCGCGATATAAACAAATGTTATTGCCTATGAGATCTCCTACAAGCTACATATTCAAGCAATATCTTTTAGTACAAATATATTTAAATATTTAATATATTAGCACTATATATGTAAGTATATATAAATCTTTCTACAGTTGATTATATACATAATAGACGTTCTTGAGCAAAAAGGCTCCTAATAAATAGAAGATGTATATACGTATGTATATATTTATATGTAATATGTATATATAATTGACTATGTAAATTGTACCAAAAGGAATTTAAATATAAAACACTGTATTCCGCATATGTCATCCAAACATTTCTGTTTTGGCGAAACATATGTATCAATAGGCAATAGCACTAAAAGAAAAAAAAACTACTGCGAAGGAATGTAAAAAGGAATTTAGGCACTCTTTGGCTTTCCCAAATTCAAGGCAATTGTTCAACGTAATTCTTTGGGACAAGACCTGTTTTACCATTTAATGTTCCCTCCAACCAACCTGGTTCAAAAGAGGCCTTCACTGAAATTAAATATTCACATCAGCCCCACATTTATAATTCACTTGTTTTAAGTACGTTTTATTTTCAAAGATATCGCTTTTTTCTTACCATTTGTAATGATTTGATTTGGTTCAAATGTTAATTCTCCATCGCTTTCGGCTACGCAAGCATATAAAGTGCGGACTCTCCTGAAAAAAATAGAATTGTTCATTCTTAATCTAGTAAATTACAAAAAAAGATGTAGAATTAACAAAAATTTCTGCTTACCAAATTCCAGGTACTTGCGCAGGGCTTGAACGTCCACTACTAGGTGATGTATTAACTCTATAATTAAAATTATACGTATTCATAAAACATATACAAAAAAAGGAAAATTGCTAACTAGCATACGAAAGTCTTACACAGATACTGATGGATTGCTCCGTTGAGCATAGCCCGATGCACAATGTACAGACATCATAGAACCGCGTTTCTGTTTCACCGGCAAATCAGATGAAAACGAGTGAGGATCAGAAGCAATTGATTCACTCGAGCTACTCATATTGCCACTGGTTAATACTAAATGTATTAAAATAGTATCAGTTATAAATATGTAGAACGTAAACATGGAACAAATGCATTCTTTAAATAACAATTCAAATAACCTTTATCTGCGGAATGGTACCTAAGATTCGCGTTAGTTAATTTAACACGTCCACTTCGACTATCTAAATATGTTGGTATCCTATGACTAGCGTGTTCTGTTTCTTCATAGTCACCATTTTTTCGATCATCTACAGTTGCCTTTGTAACTGCTACTGGGCCATCATAGTATGATCTTGTAACGTGCTATATAGATAATGTTATGGTTAATATACCATACTTCGGTTATGGTTTTGTATAATCGATGTAAACTCTAGTCTTAGTTTCGTTTGTAAGATTAATTTAATATAGATCTTACATGTCCATGTGGCGATGATACATTAGAATGTGCTGGGTACCTTACAAAAGGGGTACCATTTCCAGAGGATGTCGAACCATCTTCTGCATTAATACGTTGCAATCTAGAGGTAGCGGTGTTCTGTGTTGTAATTTGCGTTGACCGTACAGTATCTTGTGGTGGACCAGCAATTATCGTTTCGCAATTTTCAATTAAAATTTCGACTACGATGTTGTAAAATTTAATATCCATTATAGAAGCAACAGTCTCTTCTTCTGGTCTTAATAATGATGGTCCGAAACATACAGCCAAATTGCCAACAGTCATTAAATTTTTATCACTCTTTTTTGCCACACTGCGATAACAATAGAATTATATAAATATAACTACAGTATGCAAACTCTCAAATCGAGAATATTTAACGCAATCGACATTTTAAGTGGCATAACATTACGCATCCTTACCTACAGAGATGTCTTATAAGAAGTACCAGCATATTAAAATTTGCTTTCGGCAATCGATAAACAAGATTATGAATATCACTAATACGCGCTTCTTTCATCTCTTGTTCTGTTGAAATTAATAATACAAATATTAACGTAGAACAAAAAAAGATGAATTATATTTAAAATATACTTAAACCATTGACACATTTCATTTAATATAAAAAAAATAATACTCTTAATTCGAGGCTTTCAAATAAAACAATATTATAGAGAATACCTATACGCACTCGCAGCTGAAATGAAACTATTATAATGTCGAAATGTCATTAGCGGCTCGGATAGTGTCCTTAAATACGTTTTGAGCGCACTAGTAATTGTTTTACTTTCCCATACGAAGCGGTCATCCAGATTCAATTTGTCTAATTTCCTTCTATCTAATCCCATTGCTAGAAGCTTATTTACTTTAGAAGCAACACCAACTACTCTATATAAACCTTGTTCTTCGAGGCCTAAAAGAACAATGAATTACAGTTACAACTACCTTTTTGTAGAATAATATCAGATATTGTGAAGCGCAATGTGCAAAAAATATTCATGTTTTTCTTACCCCTTTCTTCCAGTGCTGCAATGCATTTCGATATAAACATGAAGCCTGATTCATCTAAAACAGTTTCTTCAGACTTTGTAGATATGCCAACCACAGGATAGTTCTTAAATGATAAAAGATGCTGTTATTAATATCTTGTTGCTTGTCATTCAAAATGTTATTGCACCAGTAATTCACTGCTAATTAATACCTACTGGTTCTTTACCATCCATGGCGTCTAACCATAATTTTCTATCTTCTTCCGAAAGTGCTTGGAATGTATATAATATATTCGGTCTGCAAAACAAGAATTTTGAAATATAATCAACGAAAATAAATTACGTGCATACGGACCCCGAAACTATGTACTTCTATCAAATTTTTACATTTAAAACAAGTTATTTTACTGCTTGAAAATTTATATAAATTATAACTTGCGTTTATATAGTGTATAAAACGAATGGTAGATCGAATTATTTACAGCAAACTAAATTTAACATAAGGTTTGTTAATTCTTATTACTTATTTACAGAGTTACCGTTTATTGAAATTCAGTTACTATATAAATTCGGTTACTATCGTTACATAATCGATAATACACCTTAATTTCAAAAACTTATTGATAACGTGAAATTTAATTTGAGAAGAAAAAGATGCACATTATTAAGCCTATCTTAGCTAAACACCTACCTTAAACTCCCAAAAATGCAAAACGTATCAAACTTTGAAGAATAGACATTTAAACATAAAATAATATCTGATTAGATAAATCATTTTAAGTTCTACTATAAGTAAATAAAAAATGTAGAAAGCAAGCAAGTTTTGTGATGTTTAGTTTAACTTTTACTTACTTATCAACAGTAGTGATGTCAAAGCAAAACCGTTTCTCAATTGTATCTGACAAACGACGTACACATGATGCCAATGTTAAAACTTCTTTACTACTCTATTAAAATATGATACAATTATATGTTTCCTTTGAATAATAAATCAATTGTATTTAGTAGAATATAAATGTTCACTTACAAACTTTCCTGTTAGCTGGTTGTAAGGTATCATTGTGAATTCTTTTTTGTCTTTTTGATATGTACAATATTGTTTTGTCCATGTTGTGCCAAATGCTTCTGCAAAATTGTACAATTTTGTATAATATTTTATAATAATACCGTATATTGTATACAAGTTTGTACACTTACTTTTTTCCATTAGAAACAAATAGCCTTCGCGTGTGCACAGTTTATTGACCCCACTTTCTACAGCAGACTATAAAATGAAAATATTACTAGTGCTTCCATTAATACATTACGAAAATTGTTGCGATATAATGACATTCTCATAACTCAAATACAACAGGCAGCGTATGTACTAATTTTGTTATTATATGCATGATATTTTTTTTATAGATATATCCAGATTTATTACGAAACTTCAATGCACGATATTATAGAATTGTTAAAGCAATTATATATATTTTCGAAAAATATATTACATACCTTTTTCATATCCTTCATTTTATTCATAAGTGATTCTGTTTTATCCCGGGTAGCAAGGAAATTTTCTCTAGTCTTGTAAAACACACACGCACACATAAAATTGAAAATTAGTAAGCTATTTGTCATGCTGTTATCCTAATAATATTTGCACCACACAATAATTTAGTAGGAAATTACAATTAAGTATTTCTACCAGTAGTTTGAACGTTAAAAACTCAATTAAAAAAGAGAATTACTAATATTAAAAAATACTTTAAAGTGCACAAACGAAACATTTAAAAATACCCAAATTATATGTACTCCAAATAGCCATTGCAAGATATTTGGGGCGTATTGTATCACATCCTTATAATGACATTAATATCAGAAAACAAAAGAATTATGTTATATAATTAATTACACAAAATGATTTTCTGGGTCTTAGGAAGTAATAGAATATTACGATAAAAATACTATTAAAATATTATACGTAATACTTGAACTAATGGAATGTGAGACAACAATGCCTAATATACTTGAGAGATTTTTATAAATCAATGTTATAATGCACAAAGCAATCTTTTCGTCATTTGAGTAGTGCTAATGTAAGTGATCAGGTTTTAGAGTCGTGCTTCTGTAATACTAATACTTTCTTCGTAAGCAGTAGAACAATAAACGAAAACCTAAACAAACCTTTTGTATTTTTAATTGTAGTTCAGTCATGTAAGGTTTAAAATCTTTTGCAACTTCATGTCCTTGATGATAATAAGTTAACCAACCAAACATAAAACTTAGTAGCTGAAAGAATGTTGTCGCTATTATTTGCAATTCATATTATTCTTAATTAATAATCATCAATCATTAGATATAAGAAGCTATTATATGGAAGGGACTTACTGTTTCAACAAATTCAAATTTCTTTCTTTCTTGTACTTCTTGAAGCAAAAATACATACTCTAGACTAGCTTGACAAAAATGCCTTTCAGCCATTTCCAGTGTTGCATCCGCCTAAGCATAATGTGTATTGTATTATGGCAAATAAAACATTATTATTCTCTTAGTGTCATGTACATTTTTATAATATTCATACCTCTTGGAGAACATTGTCCTGTTTTTTTGTAGACAAATTCAAGTAGCGTTCTTGGCTCTGACAAAATTTAATCGTTTGTTTCTCAAATTTCTTTTTCCCGTCCTGTAAGCGCATTCAATTTTATATATTATTAATGTTACATTACAAAAACCTATTAACTTGATTGGTTTCTAAACTCATATTATTTTACAGAAATTTTTTCATTTTAATTCATATCAATAATTATTATTTTACATATTAGCTATATAACAATTGTTATATTACCTTAACTCCTCCAATATGTTCTTTTCTAAAATTCTCCAAGGGAAGTATAATTTGATCGTATGCACGTTCAAGCTAGAAACAGGAATTATCGAATTAGCTAACATTTCTACAGTGGTGAAATTTTTACGCAATTAAATTAATAAGCAAAAATTTTATTTTATTAAAATAAATGTATATAAAAAATACAACATTATATAACGATATTATAAGAATCGTATGTGCGCACACTCACATATGTACACAATATCACCATTAAACATAAGTAAAAGCAACGAAGAATAAATGTAACTTACTAAATCAGTATATACAATAAATTAATAATTATCTTGCGAGGTGTGCTGTCAATGTTCATTACAAAAGCAATATTGCAAAAACAAATTAATACGTGACAGAAAGTTAAGACATATTTATTTGAAACAGAAATAGTAGAAACCATGTTCTACGTATCGAACGTAATAAAAGTATATTTGCTAGACAGTTCCGTATACTCATCCAGAATTCGAGAGTTAATTAAATGACTAAACAATCTTCAAAATGTGCCAAACAATCTATTAACTCTAATAACTCTAATATTCATTCCCACTTCATCTAAAACCGCCATCTTTCTAATACATAAATGAATCGTATTATAGAATTGATTTTATTTGTACTACTTGGTAGTATTTATACCAAAGCTATTTAAACAAATTGCATTATTCCTAATGAAAATCTAGAAGGCGTACATCAATAAAATAAAATGTAATTACTTAATGAAAAGCAAATCTATTAACCACACAAATAATTTCGTAATTTCTAAAAAAGCGCAAAACATGTTTAATGTTAAAATTTCTCTGGTTACTAATTAATTATTTCATCATGTATACATTTATGCATCGAAGAACGCACATACTTATTTATAATGTAAAGAAAAGAATATGTGGTACATATTGCCATATACGTAATGTCACGTACATAAATATCAAAATCTTTTATTATGACAGCATGAGAGGAGAAAGTATAATGGATAAATTGTTAACAAGGCCAAAAAACATTCACCATATAGAAAAAAAAAATGTAAGTGTATGTGTGTGTCCCATGTCCACGCACATGCGTTAAACATTGCTATAATAAAACAAGCAAAACAGAAATCTTTGCCCAGCTATTCAAGGAAAGTCCTCTTTTTTGTATTTGAAATATATGTCTTACCCAGTATATTCAAAGTAATTAAGAATATAATTTGTTACAAGAATTTTATAATTTTTATTATTATGTGCGCTTCAAATGCTGAAAAATGTTTGCAAAAATGTTATGGGTAATAACTACATGCATTAACGAATCAAAACCCAGTTTCTTTCACGAAGACAAATGTTAATTTGTATATTAGAACCTTTCATGTAGTCCAATAAGAAAACTATGTGCATTCAGAAACATGTCCTAGTATATACATAGTAATACAACTAAATTAATTTGCTTTCAAAGAATGTATGTATATAAAACAAAATAAATGTAATCTAATATGCGGAACATAGAAAGAACTTTTTTATTAAAAATATTACTTAGAAAATATACCATTACATAACCAGAGGTTCAGCGCCTTCTATAAGAACAAAGTATTTTTATTTTTTTTAGAACCTTTAGCATCTAACGAACAAATAAACATAATTTTTATTGAAAACAATAACTTGTTCATATGTTCATAATGCTGAAACATTTTAATTGCCAGTTCTGTAATTGAATAGATAAACAAAGCAACATTATGGCCCTCAAGACAATCATATACACTGTTGCACGATCATTTTGTATCGCTTAACCCTTCACATTGGAAGGAATAATTTATTTTTAAATTTAAATATTACTATTCTACTAATCATAATTTAAATGATAATTTAAATGATATTTTAAACAATCTATTTCAAATTATTTTCATCTAATAATAAGTATTCCTTTATTTAATATATATGAAACATTTTATGTACTATAAACATTGCATACCATGCGATCCCTCTCATCCTCTATTGATGCAATAAGTTTACCAAATTCCTTAAGGCTTTGTGATATGTGCGTTTCGTCTTCTGTTTGAGTTTCTCCAATACATTCAAAACTAAAATTCTGTAATGTTTTGGAAAATGCTCTCTGGGCTCTGGATAAATCTGCAAAAGAAAAGTTTGTTATAATTGTTGTCATAGTTATGAATTTTATAATATGTATTATTTAACACATTGATCGCAGCATCCCCCACAGCCACTGCAGGTTCAATGTCCCTCAAGATTATTGAGCCTTCCACGATAGAAGAAATTTGAAAAAAACAAAAGGATAACAACAACAAAAATGCCTAGGGAGTAAGCCTAAATTCCAATAAGCCAATATTCAGGGCCACGAGGAATATTGTCGATTTAAGCTCTGTGATCAATGTGTTAATTAACAGTACTTTTTATTATAATTGTAAATATGTACTTATATACATAATAATAATGATAAACGGGCATTGAAATTTTCAACCGAACTAATTAATCTATTTATTCTGAATTAAAAATATAAAGAATGATGCCCAGTAACCTAGAATACGGAAAAATGACTAGTGACAACATCAATTTTAATAACAATGTGTTTCGAATTTGAAAATTTAATAAATAAAATATGTCCTTGAAACATATTCAAGTAAAGCAATAAGATAACAGCAGCTGTTACACGAACGTACGAAAACCTTATCGCGCGCACGATGAGTAAACTTACTTTTGGCAGCTAATAAAAGATCTTTGACCTCCTTGATGAGTCGTTTAATTTGTTGGCTGGTCTTCTCCAATTCACGTTCATGATAATGAAGATTTTCTCGAAAATAGGGACTATCGGTTAAACAATCCGTAAATTCTAATGGTTTGAGGCCAACACCCATTATTCTTGATTGTAATATTAAAGTTCGAATGTCATTAATAAGTTAAAACAACACAGAACAGATCAGTTAAAATTTCGAACAATTACTATGAATTTACGATCACTGAACGAAAACACGAATTTTTGTCACAGTACATACATTGATACAACTCGTAGCGTGCGTACTCTTTTACGTGAAGTACAATCAATTCGCAATAATTCTCTCGTTTTATTGATAGTCATGAACGATACATTTTCTGTATCTTCGTTAAGACTAAATGCAAATCACTAGTAAAATTATGTAGACTGGTGTTTTACGATGTCGATTAAATATGATGTTAACCCCCTTGAGCCAAATGTGCAAACTATATTTTAAATGGCGGGATATTCGAACCACTTGAAATGTAAACTATGATATGAAATTACATTATAAACAAAAAGCAGTGTAGAAAGTATGTATGTATTACTTTCATGAAAAGTATTCCCTACGAACAGATAGAGTTATTGTCCTCGAAACTTGATCTTTCTATTAAAATATGAAATATTAAATACTGCATTAATGTTTGATACGAAGCAAAACTTTACATTAATATGAAGAACTTTGAATCAAATAAATATAATTAATTTATTATTCTTACGAACTAGAATATAAAATATTGAATTTCTATTTTAGTAATAATATACATTGTATACTTTTCAATAATTAAGTCTGACAATGCAAAAAATGTTTAGAATCATGTTACTTAAAATAATATCAATGTGAGAGTAGGTTAAAAACGATAATAAATATTAAATATGCATGAAAGCTGTCTTACAAAAAATATAAGTATAATACGTAATAGTATGATACTATTAAAAATATAAAGATGTCTACTCTTTTCTAAACACAATTTTATATTCCGAAAAAGTTGGAAATTACAATGCAGAGGAGTATTAAATAATTAACTAATTTTCTGTTCTACAAAAGCCAATTTGTTGAAATATTGTTACTTACTTAGAAGCACAAGTAGTATATCTTACAAGCAAAATTTTCTTTCTAAAATTCTCTTGAATTCGCGCATTTCTCGCTAAGTATTAAATAGTTGTAGACGAACATATCATGACGTATTATCAAAATTACAGTGAGTTGTGCCTACAAATATCGATCTTCGATAGAAAATGTCTACGTCTTGAACTTAGGTTTGAATTAACATAATCTTGAACATGAACAATTTATTTAAAGAACGGAATCCTATTGGTGTATTGGTTACAAATAGTTAATATTAAAATTCAGTTAATCACAAACGAGGGTAAACAAAATAAATAAATATTAACGTTTTAATCCGAGAAAAGTTCTAAAATCTAAGTATAATGAATTTGTTAATAAATAAAATATTTGATTTCAATCATACTCAAGTCAATTAGTATAATTATTTATGCATTCTTTCATGAGTTGATTTCCTAAAATGTTGGTTAGATTTCTCAATGTACTATTTCTCCTTTGCACTGAATACTATTTCTGATATGTCTGTCTTCTTTCGAAGCACGTTCAGTGTCAAACATGGAATACAAAATTCGACTTTAGTTGTTTCCAATGCTAGTTGAACTTGTGAAGTATAAATTGAATATCTTGCTAGGGGAGAGATGTGGTCAATTTTCCAGTCTATGACTGTGTGGTGTTTGTATAATAGGTTACATTGTGTCTTAAAATGACGTTTCTAACTTGTAAATATTATTTATTTGACGCTAAATAATTTTTGTTGGTTGTTGAGACACGTTGACAAGTATTTTCATTATCTCTAAACTCGTGTATTATTTATCAATTGGTGTGAGGTTATGATAAGGAAATTAACTTGAGTCATATCCTGTGCTCAATGTTTACTATTAGATCATTTTGTGGATCCTATGAAGGTAAATAACCTATTGTTTACATTTTATTCGGAACATTTTCCTGCAAATTAACATTAGTTCATAAACATTTACATAACCTCTAATAAAGCGTGGTTGTTTTGACATTCGATGGATTCACGCTGCGATTAAAACATATTCTCGTAAATTTATTTATAACTTGTACATAACCTTCTGTTTTTGCGAATCTGATTTATTTATTATGTAGTTCATCTTCCAATCATCTATGTTACGTTCAATTTATTAATATATTTATAATATTTCTTACAATAATTGAAAGATGAGATAAATAATATACTAGTCTCGTCAATAAACAAATATTCGTAAGGTTTTAATTTACTAAAGTTTTCCTTTTAACATTTTTTTTCCTCTTGACCAATGTATTATTTCCATAAAGTGTTTATCAATTACTCTAAATTTTGTTCAGTATTGTTATCACTAGTTTCTCTTTGAATATTTACACCACAATACTGTATAATCTATATGTATACATATATGCACACATATTGCAACATTGGTGTATACACATTTGTGCAACATTGTTTAGATGTACATTTAGGTATTGTACTATTACATTTTTTTTATCCACTTTCTACAGTTAAAATACAAGTACTTAGTACAAGGAAATAAATGAATAAACAAAGAATCAATTTACTCGTTTAAGTTTGAAACAAATGTACATAAGGAATGCAATTTATTGAATATTAAAGTATTTATAAATACAACCAGTTACATGTGTTACTTTATTATTGTAATAATACTGTATTTTTAATTAAAATTTTATGACAAATATATAGAACTAATAGTGCAATGTATTATTAATATTATGCATTTTTCTAATCATCTAAAATGGAGTTTCCATGTAGATTACTAATCGTACGATGTAAAGGGGACAATATAATTAATATTCTGTGAAATTATTTCAGATTTTGAAAACTCATTAATGTATCAGATATGA
Source organism: Nomada fucata (assembly GCA_948146005.1). NCBI lineage: Eukaryota > Metazoa > Arthropoda > Insecta > Hymenoptera > Apidae > Nomada > Nomada fucata. The sequence goes on along the minus strand of OX411275.1, from coordinate 4,259,528 downwards.
CATTAAATAGTGTTAGTAATCAGAAACTAAAATGATTGGTACGGCCTGTAGTTTGGAAGATGCGTGTCAGCAGGCTCAGGTATTAATTACTTGCACATTATTAAATAACAAAGTACAAGATATTAGTGTGATTATAATTTTTATAGTTTATTTACGCTTACAGAACATACAATATAGAAGTATATATTTATCTGAGTCACAAATTTCAAAAGGTCATTCTTATATGTATATTTTTGTTGTGCAGGATATGATCAAGCAAGTATCTAAATGTTGGAAAAATGTTCAAGGACAAAATTCTATAAGTTTAACATGTGATAAATCATCTATTCAAAGGAAGGAACAGAGTCATTCTAAGCATAGCATTCAATCTAAATTGACTAGATTATATTTTGAAGAACTGACAAAAGTTCCTCATGCGACGCCTGATTCCGTGTTGGTATGTGTATGTTTTTTGCACAGTTAATATTTTGTATTATTCTTATTATTTATTTTTCTTCGATATGACTATTTCCTAAATAGTTAACATATTAACATGCTAACAATAGCATTTGTTTATTCAGAATAATCTAGAAAATGAATGTGATCTTTTGGGAAGATTGGTGCAAAGAGAGGGTTTACATACATTAATTGTTAATCTCTATGCTGGTAATAAAGGATACTCATTAGCTATAAGAAATAGGTAAATATTTTATATTTTCCCCGATGAGTGTGTAACAATATTTATTTATTAACGTGTCAATAATAAAGAACTAATCCATTTAATTCAACAGTGATAAGGGAAATCAATATGATAAAAACTCAATATTAGCTGAAACACAACTGATGGGTTACGAACAGGGTGAACTGCTTTCGTGTATAGATAATGGCCAGTTGCCCGCTATGTTGGCGGAGCAACTAGAAAGCAATCATTCTCATTTATTTTATGATGGCTGTATAATAGCTGAAGTTCGAGATTACAGAAAAGCATTTCCTCATACTAAAGCAGAAGTTCATCATGTACTTTTGAAACCTACAACGCAAGTAAGAAATAACAAAATGTATATCACTTAATTCATGACAAAAGTTAGTGTTCCTCAAACTACGATTCCTAAGACCAGTAAGGTTGAATTTCATGTTCTGGCGAGGAAAGGTGTATCTGGCGTATCTCTTAACACATTTCCCTTTCTTAAAACTGTTAGTTAAAATTCTTCTGGTTTAAGAACTCAAGAAAAATTGAAATAATTGAAGTAATCTTAGGATGAAGGTTCATTTAAAAATTTCTTTTTTCGAAGTATTGTATCAGGAAAGGAGATTTGAGTAACACTAATACAAATGATAGAGATGTTTCTTTACATAAAAACAAAGCGGAAACAAGAATCAAATTAATGGCAACAGTACTCATGTATGTCTTTTTTTTTTTTTAGAGCGTGCTCTCAGACATCTCCACCTTAACTAATGATGGCGATTGGAGTCATGAGGAACGGTTAATGCTAGAATCCCATTTAGTTGCGGCTACCCAAGGACCTCTTTGTCTGGATCCAAATCCTATTCCTAGCTTAGCTACAACAAGATTAAAACAGTCTAAATCTTTGCTTACCGATCATCAACTCATGCGACAAGCCAAAAAGTTTTCTCAGGTACCCTTTACTTTCTGAACCTCCTTGAACGATCAGATTATATTGTAGGATTTTCTCTTCGACTCACTTGTGTTTAAGATTAAATAACGTTCAGTTGGTCGTATAACGTGAACATTGTGCATTGCTTTGCCGTAGGTTACAGTGAATCGAAAGCGAAAGTTGGAGCAATTGGCACAACCAGAGGGATTAACAATACAAGATTTAATGCAGAAACTAAGAGCAAAACGAGGTGTAGTTACAACCACTGCCTGCCCACCGCCTTCACTTACAAATCCTCCGTTACTTCCACCAAATACACCGATCGATGTTTTAAGGTATATTCCAACCGGTTATTTTTGCATTTCTATTCCTTATTATATATCGTTATTATTATATGCAATACATATTAATGTAATATTATACCGTATGGCAGATTTGCAAAAGCATACGAACGCCCGCGAGAAACAAAAGACTGTTTGCCACACGTTATAGAAGAATATATATTAGAAACTGGAGGGAGTCAGGGTGAAATAGATCACATAAAGCTCTCAATCTTGCAAAGACCTTCCAATTCTGAGTACCTGGGAGAGCTTTACATGGATAAAAATCATCGTGAAGGGGAGAAAAATGGGTCTGCATGTCGGTGCGTATTATTTTACGTTGCATTTAATTTTTGTTCTCTTAGTACACTGAAATAGATTCTTATTTTATTAAAATCAACAGAATTGATTCGAAAAGTAAATTCTCGCTATTTTTTTGTCTAGGTTTACACTAGGTACAAGGGTTCTTGCAAACCATTACATCCAACAGTTTACAGAAATATTTACAGAAGAAGGTAGAAAAAATGTCAGGATAAAACACGTTGTACCAGGGCAGGTCCCTCGTGTAACGTGTACCCCTGGTATGCAACGAGCACATCAACAGGTATGCATTTATCATATATGTATGTGGTTTCAAAATACGTGTCTGTAAAAATATTTGTTTCAATTAATCTATAACTTTAGGCGCAACAAGCAAAAGCAGCGCAATTGGTTGCTCAGCATTTGCAACAAGCTCAATCACAACATGTAGCGCAGCAGGTAATTTAGACAGTTTGTTACGAGTTACATTATTAAAATTTTACTGAAATTGATGTGTAACGATAACTGTTGTTGTAGATTTTATCGAGAGCTCAAGGCCAGTTAAATACTTTGGCTGGACAGGTGGCTTCGCTGAAAACTATGACAGAAGCTACTACCTCTGCACAAAATAATGTGACATGCGTAGATGCAACAAATATTCCACAAGTTATTACCCAAACTGAAACTACGTCAATGAGTCCAGGACAATCCCTGACTAACGGTGGATCGAGTGCCTCTACTTCTGTACAAATTGACAATTCTACAATGCCAGTCACAGATGGTAATTCCTGTAATGGTTCTGGAATATTGGTTTTCCAGCAGAAGTCAACCAATAGTATTAATAATGCCACGGCTACGAATGTTCCAGTTTTGGTACGACACAAATATAAATTTGCCTTTGCAATGTTAAATTCTACTTTCAAACTTGAGAATTTGAAATATTTCCTGCCCCTCTTTATTTGCAGCAAGCACAGTTGCAAGCTGGAACACAAAATTGTAGCACGGAAACTGTTAGTCAGAACCAAAATGAATTATCCTTTAAGAAGCATTCTACTAATCCAGCAATAACTGCTCTTGTAACGTCTCTCATGAATTCTGCTCAACAATTTCAACAGCAAGCAGCAGGTTGGTCACAACATTAATATAGCATAAATTGTTGCTCGAAAAGAAAACATACAAAAAAGTAAACATTTAAAAATTCTTGCAGCAAATGCCGCAGTTGCTGCTATGAATAGTACTGCACAGACTACAAACAAGTCGAATAATGCTGCGATCCTTAGTTTGTTAAATAGTAGTCCTGCTAATTTGACACAGCAAAAAGTTCAACCACGCAGGATCTCTTTGAATACTTCCATCCCATCTAGAGTTCTAAGTCATGGGAATGTTATTAATGTCCCCAACACAACTGGTCAGGTAAGCGAATTCAACTTGCGCTTGTGCATCCACAAAATTATCAATGAAATTAAAGAAAATACATTTGTCAGGTAAGGGTAAGTTTAAGTTCAACTGTAACGGGACAACTCGGTTGTAAACAGCAACCAGTAAAAGCAACGGCTGTAAGATTAGCTCGTGTACACGATCCTACTTCAACACTCGGGTTGTCAATGCCAGGACTTTCAGCTTTGTTAGCAGGTACGTATAATCAAAGATGATGTAAAACTTATAATTTTTTGTATTGATTTTCCTAATGTGATGCATTATTCTGTGCGCATAGGGACACCGTCTGCGGATAATCCAATACCTGGAATTAACTCTGGTTCTTCTCTACTAGAACGATTAACTGCTTCTTCCAGTCAAAATAATCAGTCTGCTACACCAATGACTACTCCATCGTCTACCAATGTAAACTTGCAGGGTGTAAATCTTACTAGTCTTTCGAATTCTATCAACGGTCTCCAAAATGTTCAGGTTGTGGAGAGCTGCTTATTTCTTCATATCGTCTAGAAGATGAAATACTACTGTACTATTCGTTGTACGACAGGTATCATTTCCCGGATTATCACAGCCCATTACGATGTCGCTAAATGTGTCAGCGACGACGGGTTCCGTTACACCTACAGGAGTCATTGTTTCCCTGCCAATTTCATCTGCAACTAATACATGCACCACGGTTTCTAGTGTTAGTTTCTTTTTTGTTTGCATTCCACGCATCTACATATTTCGATCTGTATAACAAAAAGTACAACAAATATTCGAAAATATTGATTTATGTTTTTAGATGGTAGCTACTACAGTTGTTACAACAGCCGTTGCTGGAAGTACACCGACGGTAGTACTAGCTAATCCTGCCAATACTCATCTATCATTACCAATTGGTAAGAATTATTCTTTCTGGTGAATTGCATTAATAATAAATTTTTTTACATTAACGTACTTTAATTAGTATATTATTGTATGTTTTAAAAAGATAAGTACATAGTCTATTTAAACAGTACAAGATAATTATAACATGTTAACCTACCGACAATGTATTATAATGTAAATATTATTATAGCCCAAATAATACCTTCTGGAGTTAAAGGGTTATCGCAACAGAATATACGTAGTAGTAATTCTGTCACGCTTGCGCAGGTAATTTGAATATCTTCGTATAAAATGATATTTTACAATTGTACAATTTTAGTGAAATGAACGTTACTTTTAAGGGTGGACAAGCAATTCAACTTGTTGGATCTCAAAGGCCACGACTTAATCATATGACTCGTCAAGTACAACCAAATCAAGTTAAATCGACTGTTTTATCAAATCAATTGGTAACTGTCGCGAAGACAGTAACAGCAAGCCAGTTAATACTATCTGGTAACAAACAAGTGTTAACTCCTATAATGGGTTAGTATCATTGGTAATATAACATTACAATGCAGTTCTATTCTTTTGAAACGCTTTTTATTGTCATTGTACAAATGTTATATTTCCAAAGAGCCATTTCTCTGTAGATTAATTTGAAATATGCATTAATCATTTTATGGATATGTTACAATTGTTGGCAACGAATAAAAGAAGTAAAGAAATATTTTGTTCAATAGCAGCAACGAAACCAGTGCTTATGGCGTCTCAGACGACACCTTCTTCCCAAGTAGTACCTGCAAATAAACAAACTTTATTGACGAAATCCCTACACGCTAGAGCTTCTACAGGCCAATGCAGTCAACAAACTCAAAGTCTTGGAGTGGCGACGTTATCGCAACAGCAAGTATGTATTTGTTTGTATCTGATGAACATTTCAAGTTGATATACAACCGGCCAGAAATGTGGGATCACTAGATATTTTGTGAGGGACCACTATAGTACTATAGAATTTAGGCCCGCGCACACTGTGGTGTATGACACACGTCGTTATAGACCCATCGTTTCGATATTTATGAAACAACGGAAGTTCTCAAAATCATGGTCTGCAGTAGTATATATATATACAGGGTGGCCTAGTTTTAGTGATCAGTTAAAATTGAGACACCCTGTGTGTAATTGCCGTGAATACAGTTAAATAAAATCATTTTCATTATAGTTACAGAGAACTCTTGTCAAACCTGTGCAGCTTCAACAATTGCAGTGTTTAGCTGCACAGCATAAAGTAGCTGTTGCGACTGGTAATGCGCAAAACAGAACTCCAATTGAGCCTCAAAGAAATTCTGCATCCGCTCCTGGGGATGACCCAGCCTGAACATGTTCAAATTAATTAATGTTTCCATCTTAAAATAATTGGAGCCTGCCTACAAGGAATGTGATGAGGCATTTGTATATTACGTTAGTGTGACATTTAAAAATTTTAATTATGCATGCCATTATAATTGTAAATTATGAAAATTTTATTCACGAACGATCGATATTTATCAGCAAAGACATATTTTATAAAAAAAATCAGCGTAGTACGTATTTGTGCGCATGTGCAATAAATTATTTGTACAAAAAAAAAACAAAAAAAATTGGCTTCAAAATATTACTTTGAGGGTGGTTTCAATTATTGTACATATAACTTATACATACAATATGATTTGTTTTATATTAAAAAATATAATAAATATTCCATTTTTTATTGACCTTGGCCCTTTTTTTTAATTTCTTACTGTTTATTGCCATGAAATAATGTTTTCTGCTATGCAGATATGTTTATAAGGAACATTATTAACGTATTATAAATTGATATTCATTAATCTCATTAATTACTATTTTCTAATTTCGTTGCAATAACGTAGTAAATTAACCATTATGAGCGCACAGATCAGTAGAAACTTAATGTTTCTATATTTTTATTTCATAAATTAGGTACATTAAATACATGCCATAAATTAACATATAAATTGTTTAAGTAGCTACTTTTCAGTTAAAAATGATATTAAAAAAGATTGATCAATAAATTAATTCATGAAAAATCTGCTGTCCAAATTAGAAGGTATTAATTAAATGAAGTTATGACTGCATACATTTTCCGTATCGTTAAAATAATTCCTACGTACAATTTGAATAGGTCAAATAATAGTCCTAAATATATAAAGTTTGCATTTCGTAACACGCAATATGGCATATTTGTATTCCAAACGTAATATATCAATAAAATGATATACATACATATAAATATAGGCCTCACGAACAGCATTTTCGCTTAATTCATATCTTTATATATTATTTATAGTATATCTTAATATAAAAGTAAATACATAAATTGTGCATTTTAATAATTATTGTTCAAAATCTTATTTCTTATACAGCCTGGCTTTTGTAACGAAGATGATCCACTCTTTAACCATAATTAATTATTCACAACAGTAACGATGTCGATTACAAGCCATATAAAACATGTGTATATTAATTGGCATTCAGTTCCAGCTGTATGCAAGTAAAAAATTCTATTTTCTCTACCCTAATTTAAATAGCTATTACCATTATTTTTTCCGAGTATTAATTGCGATAAATATTTGCACAATACATTTGACAACACTGTAACAAGTAGTTTCATGGCACTTTCAACCATCTGATTGATTTAACAAAGAAAGAGATGATCAAGAAAAGTATCTTGCTCAAGTATTGTACTCAAACGTAATGTGCTTAATGTAAAATTTTCAAACCACAGTTCAATATAAAATTAGAGTAGAGTACAAAATTTCTTCTATATGCATTTCTCTTGCAATCAGTCTCTTTTTCTGGAGATCTATCCATACTTGCCTTACAAGTATTTAACAATAATGTTAAACATTTGCTATCTAAATGTATCAATAACAAAATACTGTATATGCTCTGTTGAAGATACTTCTTGCATGCGCATCACATTTCCGCATGCTGTTTATTTTGTACCTTGTATTTATCAGTGCATAACAGACTATACCGAGTGTTCCGCATTATTTAATAATAATTCGCTCCGAATGCTTCAAAGTAGATTAAGGAATAAAACTTCGATGTGCAACAAGCACGCCCAAAATCGCACCTCGGTACACGCATACGACGTCAATATTAGAACAAAACAATCTATTGTTTATTTCTAATTTGCTTTTTCATGACGAATCACCCAGTGCTTGTTTGTATTATATAATGCGACACACTCTGTATATAATAATCCCGTTATGAAATCGTAATATTTTAAATTGTATATATATATAGCTTTTCGAAATATCGTGCTATTAAAAATGATAAAAATTGATCAATATTGAGCACTGGAACTCCCACTTCTATATCACTGGTATTGTCTATGTAATTATTGACTATAAATATACGTCATCGATGGATGTACGGTACATTCATACTCTATTTCAATTATCATGAAAGAAACAAGAACTTTGTACTTTAAATCCTTCAATAATGGTCAATCTATACTCTGCTGAGAATTTGACGAACTAGAAATTTGTATGGCTTGTCGATTGTTACTTATTTCCCATTCATTCTCTGGATCGGGAGAACTGCTTAAAATATCCAAGATATCATCTTCTAAAGAAATGTCTGATAACATTTCCATGCTTTGTTGATTTGCATCGGTGTATAGAGATTCACTGGCAACTGTAAAACAATTCTTATTAGATTTATGTAGAACTATATTAAGCAACACGGGTTAGATGAAAAATTGTTTTATAGTCTCAATTATAACGATGTTAAATTAATTTACCATCATTAAACGTATGTTGAGACAACCACGAGGGTTCATCCCATTCATCAAATTGTAGCTTTGTATTGTTTTCAACTTCTTCTATCGATAGCATTGCCTGTGATTCAGTGTCAGTCATATCAAATATCTCTGTTACCTGCATCTTATTATTATCGTCCATGTAATAATATGCCACCAATGCTTCATGTTCAGTAGTAACCTGTAAATTTTAAAAAGAAATGTAAATGTAGTTCCAATATTAATAGAATAGTTTTAGACATATTTTGTCATATTAAAATTAACTAATTATGTTCATTACATACTCGGAGGATATTTTCGAAGGTGTCATCAACGGCCGAAAATTCAGACATATTTATAACATAATTCGAATTATTGCTGTGTTCCTTCCATTGTTGTCTAAGAATCACAAATTAAACAATTTTTAATAACGTTTATCAATTAAAAGCACAAAATTATGAAAAACATGTAATCTTACAATTCATTGTATTGCAAACTTAAATTTAGATTCTTCTTATTTTTACATAAGTTATCAGTCTTTTCTGCGGTTTCCATTTTATATATGTCTAAAAGAATTGGAAAATTAATATGCAATGTAATATTGTTAATAGGATTTGTATGGAAAATTCTACTTACTTGGTCCACATTCCATAACAGCTAATTTGCACTTAACACTTTGCGGCAGTTGTTCGTAATACATATTGAATTTCGGTATTATCGTGCTTAATTGTTCCAAGAAGAATTTTCTTAATTCTATGAGGTTTCTTCGTAACTTAGGAACATGCAAGATAAACCTGGAAATAAAAAGAAGTGTTAATTAATTATTACTTAATTTATTTAAGAAATAGGGTTTATATAGCGATAGAAACAAAACCATAGAAGCGAAAAGTTAAAAGTCATATTAGTATATTACGGATGTATAAGCATGCAAATAGCTTACAAAATATACACATGATACATGCGAATGCGAAGATGTATGAAAGAAATTTTCTAAGGGAAACTCAATAGGAATTGACAGAAATATAAATTTCGTGACATACCATTATCATCTGATAGTGAAAAGAATTCTTTAAGTCTTTTTGCTGTTCATACTAAGATCGCAATTATAGAATTGCTAATCATATACAACTCCAGCATATATATGAACTCTATTCGGTCTATTTTGTGTTTAACTTCACCGATTGATGAATAAACTTTCGTATAACATAAAAATGTAAGAGACGCAAAAGCTTGTTTTATGCAACAAATTGTAAGAAATGCACAGCTTACCGAGAACGTTTCATATGTTTAGTACAAGAAATCGGCTGCGGAGATGTAGGAAGAATATTGCCAACTACTTTGTATTCCAAGTTGCGACTTTCTGTCTTGTTACCAATCATACTATGATAACATGCATAATGTTGAATATGATATCATACATAATAATAATTTGAAAAAAAATGAGACAGGGGAAACAGAAAAATTGCAATACATTTAAATCTGATACTTCATTCTTGAAAATACTTATCCTGGATTCATCTGTGAATTATTTTAATACGATTATAAATTAAGTAGATCTTTAAAACGATACAGTGCACAAATGAATGTGAAACCTCAAATATTCTTTATTATCAACAAGATTAATATTAATAATCGTATTGGTTACAGAACATTGTAACTAAAATCGTATTAATTTCTGCATCAAGGTAACTTCATGGGTCTTTAATTTAATATGTTGTTAATTTTTAGTTTAAAACTTTAACTATTTTGCTTTAGTTTTAGTAGCATGCAATTGTAAAAAAGCAAAAACTCATGCATGTTATGTTATTAGACACCGGCGCTAAATAATAACTACATAAAAATTCATAAATATTATTTTAAGACATTTCTAGATGTTGTTCTAAAAATTACTGAGAGGGACAAAAATTATGTAATGTATCATCATATCAACAAAATTCTTACTTGGTTAAAGTTGCGTACACTACATCTGCTGGCAATGTACATGGTAAACTAAGCAACGAGAGAATCTTTACACTTCGATGTTTAAACAACCAATTGATTAAACCTTTATTAGCAGAATCAATTGCATCTTGAAATATTGTCAGGACTGTGTCAGGTAAGTTTGAATCTAACGCTTCCTATAACGAACATATATATTTGGGTATAGCAAATCAGTTAATTATTTTATGCCAAGTACAATAGTATCTGTAATTACACAATACAAATTAATTTATACATACCTCTCTATGCGTCTTACATTCTGAACATTCAGGATCATAATTTATGCTATCGTTAAGAGTTTCTGAGACAACAAATGTAGACTGTACAGCGAGACATCTAGTACAATTAAGTAAGTTATTCCTGTGTAGAAATCTCAATGCGTCTTGAAACCCTTGTTTGCACATACTCGATAGAATCTGAAAGTACAATTTTTATACATATAATAGCGGATTTCGTCTGTCAATCAGTGCCCGTTAATACAAAATTTTACCTCTGGATTAGGAGGGAAGAGTATCCTTGCAAACCTGTAGATGTTTTGTCTTGAAAGTTCTATGCTTGTATTTGCAAAATTTACCTAGAAATTATAAATGTTCATTTATTACATTTTTATATACCTTTGTTTTTCATTTTGATAACTAAGGATTCTGTAACAGGTGTTCATTATAATAATAACTTACATGGAAAAGCTGAGAAGAGTCATCTCTAGGACAAATATCACTTTCACCGCAAAAGGGGCTAACAGTGATAGTATTCTCATTCAACGTAGGAAGATTGTCACTGAAACCACCGTCCATGTATCGAACTCCATGAAATCGTGGTGGGAAAATACCAGAAAAGATTGGGACAAATGCACTAGCCAATAATGCCTGTGAAAATAAAGTTTTATTATATACTTACATTTCAATTTTGCAACATAAATTAAATAAGTGGAACGTTATATATAAGTTAGAATACTTTATTGTTCATTAAAAAATAATGCTTGGACTGTACATCTTGTACATAGAGATCGATTTTGTGCTTCAAATTCAGCAAAAAGGTATAGTATTTAAAAACGAAGAAAAAATGAATGCATATATGACTAGAATGAAGTATAGAACAGATATTGTTTAATCAAGACATACGTATATAAATGTGAATGTTTTTCTTTTTACCTGCAATAAATCTTCTCGGGACGAGAATTGTGAAATAATTACATTTTTTCCATCGTACACCCTCGTTAAGGAAATGTGAAGTTTTCCACTCACGCGAATGTGAGCATCACTAGGAAGAAACTATTGAAACAAAAACAATTTTGTAATAGACATTAACATCTTCGTAACATCAATTAATCATAAACATGTTTACAATTCTATTATATTATATTATTTATTCAGGAGATTGATAATAATATTCACCTTCTGCAAACTGTCCAACAGGATCTGTTGTACGTTAAAGGATGGGCTGAATGGTCCGAGAGTTCGTTGTCGGGCTTCGCGTGCAACGCGTAAAACATTACTTGTAATTTCTCCTGTAACAAGATATACCTGTAAGTGTTATGCAAGAAAACAACCGAGTATAACACAGATTATATATATTGTGCTTCACTAATTACAAATAAATAATGGTTGAACATTAAAATTAAAAATGCGTTTAAGTGTATTATATTTATATTGTAATTTGCCTTAACTTATAATTATCTACCTTATTTTACAATAGATGCTGTGGTTCGACATATTAATAATGCAATTTAATAATTCATTAATTAAATTATTTCAATGTTTTGTTCAAAATTAAAGTTGTTCCTTGTATTTGTAAGAAACAGGATTTATTTAGTGCTAAATAAATTGCATTCTTAAGTTCTCCAATGAAATTCTATTTTGCATATAGCGACCAAATGTATACATATAATTAGAAACTGTTTTCCCGCCACAAAACCCTTAAAGATTCGATTATGAAATCTTATAAAACATTTAACTACCATTGATACATCGACATTCTAATCTACATATATGTGTGCAAAGCTTTATATTTCTTTTTTATTTACTTCCCGTAAAATGTATTAGCAAAAATTTTCGATATATAATTCAGTGTATATTGTGAGACCAATCCACGGTACTTTTAAGTGATCCATAATTGAAATGCAATAAAACGTTAATACTCTAAAAAAGATACCTACTTTGATCAAAAATACTTAATGCACACCGATTGTGTCAAAGTAATACCGTATAGTATATATGTATACTGTGCTTAAATTAATCTAATAGAATTAGAAAAAAAAAAAACAATAAGATTCTGCACGATTAAATAAATGAATACTGTCCGAATCTAGGTACGATATTTTTGCACATTTCCTAGCTATTATTACACTATGCAAATAGTACAACTTTGAACTGATTATACGATTTAAAATAGATTAGACGGTCTGTACTATTTAGAATATCATTTTACATGCAAGTATTACTCAATATTGGCTACATATAACGTAGATAAACTTTACCATATTCTATTTAACATACTACATGGTATACCTTTATCTATTACAAGGCCATGCACATCATATACAGGACTGATATTTACTATTCTTGTTGGTACCTAAGAAACGGCAAAAAAAATTTGGTCTACGACCCTTATTTAATGTCTCAAGTATATTGCCCGATTTTCAAGAAAATATAGAAATCATTTTTCGATTAAATGAAGAGTGGAAATATACATACACAATTATGCATAATATACTACTAGGGCATCATATGTTTGAAACATCAAAGGCTTTTCAAAGGAAACCATGGAACTCTCGTACTGTGTCTTCAATTGTTGCTCTACAAAGATCGTGGATATATTTTCCAATGTGTCACTCAATGAGTAAAAAACCTCGATAGAAAGAACTTTTCAAACTAAAAATTTTGAATCTAATAGAGCGCACGAAAATTAAAAATTTCAAATTCTAATATTTATTGCAATATTTATGTCCCTATACGGAGAAAGATTAGTTCTTTAAACCGCTGATCCATGATATAAAAAAATCGAACGTTCTTATTATATAAATTATCTGAAAAAAATTCTTAATATCTTGTTGCGAAGAAAAACAAATTTTTTTTAAGATCGATGACATATAAGTCCACAACAATTGGGACACAATTAATCTGGGCTGATGTGCTCACATTGATTTCATGGATTTCGTAGTATGTATATCTTGTAAAAACAATTGGATAATTTTTGTGTACATGTGTAAGGCCTTATCTTTTATCAATACAAGCCGGCATTGCCTTCCTACGCATGCAAATCTTCCTTTGTTTGCTCCCTGTGATGCTACCACACAAGAAGAGAATAGTTTGCACTCTCATCAAAACACTTTAAACTTGTTAATACAATATAACAATAGATAATAGATTCATTTGTTTAATGGTTTTCGAAAGGAGGGGAATTTCCTATTTTTTTGTACACATATAACAATAATTCTTTTGTAAGATTTTATCAAAATGCTTGTTGCAAAACGTGTAAAGAACAGGAGAGATACATGCGCACACCGCTGTACTAGATTACCGCTTACATTTGACAATGATATCTGATTGTTCATCCACATTTATCGATATTGTTTAGACTTTAACCCATCGATCGTTAACTTTCTTCAGTACAAAATTCAAATAATAATAAGAACGAAGAATAAGTGAAATACGGAACGTTTAAAAATATAATTTACATATACTCTATCTACTTTTCACGTTTATTCACGGGTATTCAAGAATGAGTACACATTCATTTTTAGCTTTTTTCTTTCAAAACAAATTGTTTGACGTATTCTCTTAACGTGCAAAACAACTATTTCAATGAAACACATCTGTCACGCTACTTCCGTGATAAAATTTATCTGTTAAAGGAGAAATCGCGGTAGGAATAAAAACTGTAACCACACGTAATCAGAATTCGTATTTTTGTACTAGTTACGCAAGACGAATAAAAATAATAACTTCTGATAGTAGGATGTTAGTATAACATCAGATGCTCGCAAATGCGAAAGATAAGTACTTATTATAACATTTGTATTCATTTGCATATTACGTATGCGAATGCACACATACATATTATACCAGAAACGTAACATAAGAAATGAATGGCTATTGAATGTACTATGAACAGAAATATAACACCAATATAAATTATATTTATTTCAATTTATTTTCAAATGAATAGGAAATAGTTCTCAATACTATCCTGTGTGCCCTAAGAGCATATATTACATGTGTAGTACTCTGTTATTGCTGTATAGCAACATAGCCCATTACAAAGAATGTAATTGTGTAGATGCACATTGGGTGTGCTCCTAGGCAGAATGTTATACGAATCTGGGCATGACCTTATATTTTTACTAGTACAATTACATTATGAAAATGTTTGCGTCAGAGATTATGTAAATGATACTACACGATGTCGTCGTAAAGCAAACGGCATAGCTGTTGCTATTATTATTATTATTATTTCGACTGTTCCGTGTTCAACTGAACCGTATTAATGCGTAACAATAATTGTTAACTAATGTAACTGATGAATTAATAAGAAAAATTCTTGATCTAAAATAATGTAATATTCTTCAAACGATTTAATCAAGCGTCCGACATGAAACTTTTAAGTACGTATCCATTAGCGTAACAAAGATTTAATTAGCAACTATTCCATGAGATCGGCATTATTTGATGAAACTTACGAAATGAATAATTCGATTCTTCGATCACATGGAATTAGATATTGAAAAGTTTCTAAATCACGAGACCTATTAACAAAGGAATTTGATAAGCATAAATTGATTGTCTCATGCAGTGTACTTGAATCAGCGTTTCTGTGCGATAAGAAAAATGGCATCCACCTTTGTCCGTTCTTTAATCTTTTTATCAGTTCAAACACATAACTGGATGTATTAAAATTGATTTATATATACAAGATGCGCGTACATGTGCGTGATTTTTAATCTCTTATCAGCATACATACGTACTTAATAATGCTGTACAGAACGACGATACGGAAGTAAGAGCGCAAGAAAGAAATGCTAAGCGATAGTTTTATTTTGTGCAAATATGTTTAATCGTATATTGTAAGGTGTGAAATATATTTAAACACGCACAATTTTTGAATAATTGACCAGTAATTATTATACGGAGTACAAGAAACCAAAGATATTTCTTGTCGGCATAGAGTTTTATTTGACTGCGTGTGTTTACGATTTTCGTATACGATATATATAGATGTGTATAATTGCGAGTTCGAAAAATATTTACGAACACAAATATGACACGTAAATTTTCTTAATTTCATTACCTGTTTTATTTATTTATAAAATATTACCTTGAAATAATTAACTGTGTACTAGTTTCGTATTATAAAAGCATCAGATTTCCAGTTAGCCATGGTTTTATAACATATGACGAAATAAAAACAACCCAACAGTGACTCTTATTCACTTTCCTTTTACTATAGGCCTATTTAAAGGCAATGTATGTAGAAAATTAATTTTCGAACTTTTCATCGTTTACATGTTCTAGCATATAAAAAATTTGCGATTTCAACCAAATATTTATGTTATATTATGATATAACTTCAGAGAAAAATTACTTTTTCTTTCTTTAAATACAGTATATAAATTATTTTCTTTTTAATTAATTTGTATAATAGTTTGTAATAAAGGTATGTAATCATTTGTAACTAAATATAATGGCGAGAAATTTTAGATCTTTCTTTCAGATTTTAAATATGTAGAAAAATATTATTAATGTCATCATAAGCATTAAACAGCCTTCAACATTTTGCATTAAAAATATTTTGTTTAAAGTGTTTAAACACGATAGTTTTCCTCTAGGAAGTTTATATCTAAGTTATTTCCTGTTAAACCATCGGTTAGCAAAATGTTAACAGCTATTAAACGAATACATTCTTACTAAAACCATGGATATTAATCTTTCGTACAAAGCGATAAACTCTTATCGCAATAAAAAATTGCCAGTAGTTGCGTAGTAACTCATACCAATATGTCTATTGTAATTATCCGCATTGTGTAGTATATATTTATTACCAGTCTTACTCACAAAGAAAAACATACGATAAGTGTTCTTGCTACTACTTCCAATTTGCTTATACATATTAAGCTTGACCTATTTACAAAATTTACTCATAGAGTGACCAAGTTAATTACAACATCTATGAGTAATGTTGAAATAATAAGAACAATAATAGCTGTAGTGCATTGACAAATTATAAGCATATGAATTGCGTTTCATTGTACAGCATCTATTATATATAATAATAAGTTACGAACTCCATAAAATTATTTCTTTTACGATAATAATAATTATCGTTTCTTATGAGTACTTCTGATACGTACAATTGTTAGGTCAACTGTTTCATTAACATAGACTATAGAGAACCCTTGGAACTCCTGTTTTTCAGCAGGAATGTAATATTATAATTGTTATGGATCTGAACAGTATTTAAGATATGTAGCAATACTTTGAATCAAATTGAAGTTAGATTACACATTTCTGGGTTAATGGAACGAAACATAGGTTTTATGTATGTTAGATCGTAACATCGGTATAATTAACCAAAAAACAAACAAGGATATTTAAAACTTAACTGTGTAATATTTCCATATTACGACTTCCGATATTATAAATTTTACATTCTGTATCCATTACGTTCAATTGTTTCGGCATTTAATGAGAAATCATTAATATACCGAAACAATTTGTTCGACATGCACGTAATGAATACAAAATGTAAAATGTACAATATCAGAAGTCGTAAATCGAACCACACATTGAGGAAAAAACTAATTATTTAAGATATACTTATATCTATCACATATATATACATAAACAAAGGAGTTCACTCACCGAGGGGTAAGTCACAAAGAAGGCAACAAGCAGCGATAGCACCAGCCGATGCACCACTAATCTTATCCAACAGCAAGTGTGGAGCGTATTTCTTGAAGCACACAGCCACACCAACGTGGTAAATACCAAGGAAGCCGCAGCCAGCAAACGATAAATTCATTTCGGGATTGTCTTAAGTTGTATATATTGTTTATCGTTACTCTTTGTTTAAATAGATCGCCAGGAACAATTATTGTATAAGATATATACAAACTGCTGATTCCCTTTTTAGGGTCCTATTGAATTTCGCCAAGGAAGACGCTTTGAACGATGTACCTCGCATGCCGTCCAAGTTCGAACTATCACTAGTCCTTTGTAGCAACAACAGTCTCCCGAAACTCTCAGGCCTAATCTTGAGTACGGTTGGAAAAAAAGTACATATTACAAATAGCTAGAGAGATAATACACACATTTCATGACGTACGGTTTGTAAATACTGGCTGGACATCTTATTGGTTGAAAATGATGGTGTGGTGATAGCCCCGCCCACTTAGTGTTCTTAAACTCATTCATTGTGTATAGTAGTGCCAGGTACACGTGTTTTTTCGTGAAAATGACAAGGTCTTCGAATGTATACTCACTCTCATAGTTTAGTAAGTATGTATAACGTATCGAAGTATTGAGTTAAACGCAGACAATCTTTCAAAAACCGTACACTTCATCTTTTTGAACATTTATCCGTTTAATAGATAATTTAAAGAACAAATACTTTGGCCAATTCTTAAGAATTTATTAATTTGATTGAATAGTAAAATTTGACTAATATACACACAATTTTTACATAAATCAAAAATTATTTCTGATTTAATTCTTCTTCACAATAATCTTAAACAAAATCTAGGCTTCTAAACATTCGTCATAGACTATTAAATAATCCATAAAATCTAACAATAAAAATAATGGTAGAATTGAAATCGAATGCGCGCTGATCTGTTTTGTATGGGCTCTCTTAACCAATAACAAAGATGATTCCAACTGAGGGCCTGTTAAGTTTACACAAGCGCTATTAATTGGTTAATACGTAAAACAGATGGCAGTTATTGTTAGTTAATAATGCTATACTCAAATGAATTTCGATTGGGTTAAATACTTTCCATTCGTTGTAACCATAAAGATTTGGGAAATATCTGACGTGTCAAATGTTGGGCAATTATTCAAGTTTGCCGGGTAAAGAATGATACAGTGAAACATTTCTGTTTACATTAAGATGTTCAATATAAATTGGTGATATTTTTGCATTATATGTTATAAATAATTAACTAAACATTAAACTGGCAAAAATAGAGGTAAATTTTGTATAATATCAATAATAAATGTGTATAGATAAGAGTATCGTTTGTTTGAGGTTATTGGTTGACTAACATCTGTTTAGGATTGGTTAGTTTTCTGTATGACAGTTGATTATGAATTGGTACGCATTTTTAAGTATTTCGTGCTATGTACGAAGAATATTATATTACTTATTCTGAATTATTGATTTGCATTTAGTTAAATCTTGCACGAATCATTTATTTCCCATAGTGCATATGTACATTCTCGATTACTTTGGAAATTTATATATCGTACAAAAATTATGCCATTTCATTATAGTTGCATGTAACACAGAATATTTTTATAAATCGAATTTCAAATTAATATTAATTTTCCAGTCGTTACAACATATAATATCTCTTGCAAAACAGTGTATGTAAGTTTAACCTAATTCTATGAAACATTACTATGTATACATATTTTTACAGGCATAAAAAAGATCAACGCAAACAATATATTCAATTCCTGGCCAAAGAAACAATATATGTTGAATTTAGAATTTCAAGGAGTATGTGGATTTCAAGCAATTTTAATGCATATTTACCAATAAATGACTGTAAGAGTAAAAGTATAATTTGAAACGAAAGACAAATTAACAACAATGGGTGAAAACGATCAAATGTCGCAAAAATTACACATGACCCATGGGAATTGTAATACATTAAATGAAAAACTTTATCATGCTGTGTACATACCAGACGAAGATAATAACCATTCAGTAGAGAACAATACTAAAGGTGAATATACCAAATTTGATGTTCTTACAGTTTTACAAATTAATAAATTGTTTTCCTTTGTAATATAAAATCAATGATTAAATCAACATTATAGAAAATATTCATGTCTATCAAGACAAAGCAGAAGCTTTGAAAACAATTAAAGCATTTAAGACTGGTCGTTTAAAGTCGTTTAAGAAACAGTCAGAAGCTGAAGAATATGCTAAGACTGGATTTGAGAAAATGAATCATGTTAATAATACCATGATAGTTCCAACCATACCTGTAGTGGAAGAAAAATCGAGTAATTTTAAAGCTCCACGATCTCAAGACCTTGTGGGCTTTAGAAAATTAATTAAGGATGGAGATTTATGCGCCGTAAAGGCAAAAGTATGGGGAAATCCACGATATTTAATTGGTAGCGGTGATACACCTGCAATTCTGCAAGTAAGTTACAATTTATAATTATATTTGAACATATATCAATTGTTTATTGTTACATACAATTCTTGTTGTAACAACAATGTTTATATTGGCGTGAACGATAATTAATAAATCTTTCCCTGTGTTGTTTTTTAAAACAGGAAGGGTGTCGTTATAATGCACTACATGTTGCAGTTAGGGCAGATAGACCGGATATGTGTGAGTTGATATTGAACACTGTTGGAAATACAAACTTCATAAAGTTACTTTACGGCGATGAATGCAAAAGTTATGTGGATCGTGCACAGATTATGTTAGATTTGTATTTAAATACACCTGACAAAGGATTGAATGAAACTCCGTTACATTTTGCGGTAAAATTTGGTTTGAAAGAAGTAGCACGGGTTCTTGTCTCGTATCCATGTTGCATAAAAACATTGTCAAACAAATACAAACAACTACCAATAGATGTACGTAAGCAAATTCACTCAATACGTTTGTACAAAACATATCACTACACAAGCCGCTTATTAGTCAAATCGGCTAACTCCACTTTCTGAAGCTTTTATTTTTTTGTAGATATTTATTTAAAATAAATTTCCATATTTTTGTTTTACTGGAGTTGACCAATGTGGCCAATAAGTGGCTCATATGTATATTTGTTTACATATGTACCTGTAGGCAAATGTAAATTTAATATCTTTCGCTCATTTTTGTCGTGAATAATATTAATCTACGTGAAACAGTCAATTATCTTATTCTTGCTTTATTGATGTTACAGATAGTCTGTAGTAGAACGTGTCAAAAAGATGAAGTATTAAAACGAGAAATACGTTTGTTACTGGAAGATCAGTATTATGTACCTGTGTTAAGATCGGATGATAATTCATTGCAACCTGTGATTGGGGAGCCTTTCTCTCCCACTAGTCCTTTAGTACGTTATAAAATATTTCAATTCGCATTGAATGATATTTTACAGATAATATTTTTGTAGAGCTTAGAAACTGGCCCTATCAGCCCACGTTTGGAAGTACGTGCATTTGCTGGACCAATGACAAAATCTCGAGCGGTAGAATTTAGAAAGAAATGGAAAACACCACCGCGTCTTCGCATGAGCTTGATTAGAAGAACCATAAACGACGAACCTAATAATTTATCTTTAAGACTACAAGACGCAGAAAAGGGACTTGAACGAGTTGGAAGGTACATCGTTACATTTATTAAGAGTGTATTATTCCAAGTTGTAAGAAATTTGAAAAGTTAATCTTTGAATTAGGCAAAACATTAATTTTAATATGAAATTTTTACAGGAATTTGGCAGAAGAATATCAAGTATCATGGAAGGAATATTGGCCATTTTTAAATGATTTTGCCGATTTTCGTACTACAGTGGGCTTAATGAAACTTGAGAAATATTTACAACATAAAATCCATGATCAATTATTTCAATATAGTCAGGTACAGAGATGATAATGATTGATCCTCTCATATTCATTTATTATTTTTTACACTCTTTAACTTTTTCATAGGCTTCAAACCGTGATGTAACTGGTACAAAGGAAACTTCAAAAGCAGTTGATGATATAGATTATTTGTGCGATAAGTTACAGTCATGTTCATTATTTGCAGATAGTCCGGATGAGAATAATGTAGGTAAGTGTTGTGCCTTTATTAAGCAAAAAACTTTTTATTAAAATATATTATAAAATGTATCTGCGAGGAAGGAAATATTTACTGTTCCTAGACGAGTTACAATTTTTTACACCACCCGAATCGCCGCAATTATCATCGGATAGTTCTGACGAAGAAATGGAAAATGCAGAAGAAGGTCTTGGAACGTTTCTAGAAGGGTAATAAGAGAGAGCTTAAAGATAAATTATTCTGTTTATTAAAATGTGTAAAAAAAACCCATTACGAGTTATTGGATACATATAACTTTCTTTATTATTTGATGTTTCATAGGACACAAGAGCCAACAAAATTGGATTACGCTGTTCATAATGCTGTGTCAATACCAATTAACTGTACTACATATCCAAACATTTATCGTTGGCAACACGAAATGCAGTTGGCTATGAAACGTGGTTTACATAGGTATCACAATTTCTCCAATTTCACGCCTAATTTTTATTACAGTAATTTATGTTTGATAAATGTGACAAGCAGTAAATTTGAGCAAAGAATTAAAATTCACGTTCCTTTTTCTTCATTAATGAAGTTACTAATAAATATAATCTATTGCAGAACAAATAATCCGAGGACAATTAGAAGGAAGTTGATCCATGATCTAGATATGTGAAATATCTAGTTGTCGAACGGTGTATAAAACTAAAACTGTATAAATCTTTTATATTGCGCACAATAAGAGTTAACTGTTAAATAGCAATAGTCCACTTCAAAAAATTGATTAACTATACTAAAGATGATATATTTTCATAAGATTTTATATATAATTAAAATAATTTATGGAGATTTTATATATAGCTTTATAAATTACCACATATATTTAAATTGTTCTATGTATGTCAGGGTAAAATTATTATAGATTATTTTTAACAAAATAATAATTATATTGCACGTTCTATTCCTTTTTTAAAGATATTTACAGTAGATTATTTATGGATATAATTGCTATATCTTTATTCTCAATAACATTACATTTTTACTTAACAGGTCATTTTTTTTCCAACGATATTATCGTAATCTCTGCATACACATTTTTCGTTTAATATATTTCAGAAATATAATATATCTAATGTTCCATGTGAAATTATTCATTTAATCAAAGACTGACTGGAGCTGCTGGAGTTTGTTTCAATTGTACAATGATCGAACGCATTCGAGAAACGTCTTTGGAAGTCCTCGAAGATTTAGGATTGAAATCGCAAAGTTTTGCAATACGCTCCCATTCGGTTCCTGGTTCAACTTCGTCAGCTTCCGCTACAAATTGCTTTTCTGCGTTCCTACAGATAGATATATAATATTATATAAGATCCAACGTATATGAAATGAAAATGCGACGATACTTGTACATTAAATGCACTAATGACATTGCAGTGCACGTATTTACCAATACTATTCGTTTCTTAAATATAACGTATACATGATGACGCAAATTCAAAACTCTTTAAGCAATTTGTACCTACATGTGTAGATACTAACAAAAATACGGGTACATTTTCTATTTGTTTCTAATATAAAGAAATTCTACAAATTGCAATTTAATTAACAGGCATTAATGTAAATACATACTACATTCTTTATTACGATAGAACAAATAGCATTTACGTTTAATTATATGTTCAAGTTAAAATAATTTAAAAAATTTAACCTGTATTATCAATGCCACGGAAAAATCAGATAGAACTGAATAACATGCTCGAGTCATGAAATTGATAAAAGTTGATAAAGTGATTTAATCACTAATAATATATTTTATATTTAATATAAAAATTTATAATTTTAGTATAAGAAATTATATTGTATTCATATGTATTTTAATATAGTTGATATTTAATTCGTAAAAGCTGAATTGTTATATTTGCATTAATTACAATTTCTTTTTTAATGAATGTAACCGTGATAAAATATCACAATGGTTTAATAATATTTATTTCCACAATTGTGCGAAATATATTTAACATCGATAAATGCTAAATATGATTAGAAGTAACTGTAACTTCAAGTATAATTGCATCAAGCACAAGATACATGTATATGAACGATTACTAAGAAGCAGCCGACACATGAGAAAACATTTCTGATACCATTCTGCAAGTGACCTTTTAAATTTAATGAGCAAGCTATATTATACAGCGATGCAATGCAATTATACATGCAAAAAAATATAGTGTAACTTACTTGGCTGATTCCCTAAGAAGCAGAATGAAAATAATATAAGTGTATGTAGTAATTGTTTTCAATAAAATACTTGTTCATTTTTATACAGAATAAAACTTCTCATTGTAACTTATAAGTGTTCAATTAAAAAAAGTTATTAATAATTATGGGGATAAGATTATATAAAACAAACTCGAAAATAATAACAGTTTTAAATATTACCTGTTTGTAGTTTTTGTTTTACTAATGGCTTCTGCATGATGCTTATACCATTCTTCCAATTCTTTCCTCGCAGCTTCACTCCATTCTTCTTTTTTCTTTTCTTCTTCAGCATCTAATTGAGTTATATGTAAATGGATATAATAAACAAAGGTAACAATTTAAAATTTCAATGCTATTGCATTAGTCGTAGGAAAAAACTGCAGAGGACAAAGTTATATTACTTGAAAAGACACATCTGATGATAGAAAGATTTTTTATCTAACACTTTAATTATAACAAAATATATACCTTTCTCCTCTAATCTAGCTTTTTGTTCTTCCCTCCATTTTCGTATTTTTTCTGGTTCTTCTTTGATGGGTGGAGGCTTGGACGCACTGTCTCCAAAGTGGTGTTCTCTTAAATCTGTATGTAGAATTAATATATCATTGTAAATTATAAATGATTTGTACAAATGGAATATAATATAATGTACCTATTACTGGAGGGGATTGCGAAACAGGAGATTGTCCAATTGCATCTATTATTTCGAAACTGTCTTCAGCATCACCACCTAAAACTGTAGGTTCAATATATCCTTCCCTGCCCTCGAAGTATTACATTGTATAGGTCCAATGGAGGGAGGGGGCATATAAAAAAAAGGCGGTGATGCTGAAGGCAGTTTCAAAAAATAATAGATGCAATTGGACAACCTCTAGTATCGCAATCCCTTCCAGTTTTATACGCACCCCCCTGCCCTAGGGCCTACACATTGTAATACCAGGATGGGGGTTGGGGGATATATTGGACCTACAGTTTTAGGTGGAATCCGAACCACCAAAACTGCAGTGTATAGCACGTATATCATATACAGAGGTGCCAGCTGAAAATCGGCAGTGGCAGGAGTTGAACCAGCAATCTACTGATTACCAGTCCAGACCCCAACCAACTGAGCTACCACGACTCTCCCTTTCAGCATCACCACCTGGGTCAATTTTTAAATTTTCAAAATTGCAATAGTCTTTAAACAAATATTTTTCAAATAAAATTCTATCAAATTTGTTTTATAACAATTAACATTTGGAAGTATATATCAAGAACAATAAATCTTTTATATTTTTCTATGTTTTGATGCAGTAGAAAAATATTCTGGTAGTGTTTATTAACATACGCCATACTTAAACATTATAAATATATGGACAAGAAATAAGTTTTATGATTTACATTACGTACCATCATTATTGAACACTGTTGTAGGAGCAGACATAGCAACTGCTGGTATTTCATATTCAAGACCAGCCAACTGATCTTGTTCTCTCGCCACAAATTCTGCGACTGGATCTACTTCTTGCTCATTGACAAAACTGTCTCCAAATGCGTCCATTTTTTCTAACAAAGATATTAAACGTATTAATAAACTTACAAAGAAAACGAAATTGTTTACCATAAACGAACATGAAATATATGATCGAATTTTAATCTGTCATGTTAATATTTAAAATATAGTTTCTCGTATGTTATTTTAATATAATAGTAACTTCTAAACGCAAAATACTAAACGCAAGTATATCGTTTATTGTATACTTTATAGGTTAAATTAAAAAGTGACCGACAGTTTTGTTTGTTATTTAGATAATGTAATGGAAAATAACCTGAAAGCGCGTATGTAGTTAAAACAGCATAATTTTCTCAACTGTTGTAATTACTCAAAAGATTAATTTGCCAAATACAGAGGAGAACGTTTATTTAACAGAAACAAATACAAAACATGTTGAATCAAATATTGTACCTCAATGATACTACTAAACGAGTAAATAATTATTCCGGGGAACACCCCCAACACTAACGTTTCTTTAGTTTCCGATATTAAACGTCAACTGTAAATTGTCAACGTCAATACTGCTTTCAGTCTAACGCAGAACATGCGCACAATTATGCGTAGCGGTAAGTAAAGTAAATCAGTCCTGCCAACATTTTATGAATGTTTTGAGAATATTCTTCAGGAAGTTTATCACGGAGAGTAGAGTATGTACATGCAATTAATATCGCAGCATATTATTTACACCATTAGTAAACCATTGTAAACAACTTAAAATTGATATTTATAGATATCAAAATTTATTTATATTATAACCTTATCTTTTTACATTACAGATTTATAGTTACCCCCCATCTTAGGCCCTATACAATTAAAACTACGTAGGTTGAAGGGGGGGGGGGATATTGGATCTACGTTTTTAGGTGAAATTTGGACCCCCAGAACCAATGTGTAAAGCGCGTGTATCATGTACAGAGTTATCATCTGATAAACGGCAGGGACTAGGCCTCGACTCACAGATCTTCCAATTACAAGTCCAATCACTAACCGACTTAGCCGCTGGGGATTTCTCAGCATTACCACTTGGGCCAACTTATAAATTTTCAACACATTGAGAAAAAATTGTAATTTGCTATAAACCGATATTTCTCAAATAAAATTCTATTATTATTGATTTATAACAATTAACATTCGAAAGTACATATCAAAAACAATAAATGTTTTATATTTTCCTATATTTTGACGCAATAGAAAAATATTCTCGTAAGATGCGCATAAATATGTGCGTAATGATTGTAAAGTTATCCAGAACATAGTTAACAGTTGATGTACTTAAACATCATAAATATATTAACAAGAAATTACCTTTATGATTTACTTAAGTGCTTTACATTACGTACCATCATTATTGGACACTGTTGTAGGAGCAGACATAGCAACTGTTGGTATTTCATATTCAAGACCAGCCAACTGATCTTGTTCTCTGGCTACAAATTCTGTGACTGGATCTACTTCGTGTTCATTGACAAAATTGTCTCCAAATGCGTCCATTTTTTCTAACAAGGATATTTAGATGCATTAATAAACTTACACACAAAACGAAATTGGATGCCATAATCGACAATGAAATATAAGAACTATCTCCTAATTTTAGTCTGTCGTGTTAATATTTAAAATATTGCTTCTCGTATGTTATTTTAATATAATACTAACTTCTAAACGCAAAGTACTGTACATCATTTACTCTATATTTTATAGGTTAAATTAAAAAGGGACCGACAATTTTGTTTGTTACTTAGATAATGTAATGGAAAATAACCTAAAAGCGTGTGCATAGTTAAAACAGCATAATTCTCTAACCTGTTGTCATTATTCAAAAGAATAATTTTCTAAATGCAGAGGAGAATGTTTATTTAACATTAACAAATACAAAACATATTAAATCAAATGTTGTACCTTAATGATATTACTGAACGAGTAAATAATTATTCCAGGAAACACCCCCAACACTATCGTTTCTTTAGTTTCCGATATTAAACGTCAACTGCAAATTGTCAACGTCAATACTGCTTTGAGAGTCCAACGTAGAGAACATGCGCACAATTATGCGTAGCGGTAAGTAAAGTAAATCAGTACTGCCAACATGTTACAACTGTTTTTGAGAGTGTCTTCAGGATATTTAATATGGAGAGTATTATTTATATGCAATTAATATCGCAGCATATTATTTACACCATTAGTAAACCATTGTAAATAAGTTCAAATTCATATACATAGATTTCAAAATTTATTTAAATCTATAGCCTTATCTTTTATGAGAGAACAAAAATGTATCCATTGAATTAGTCACGTTCAATGTTTCTCGCTTAAATTTTAACCGTGATAAAATTAAACGTCTCAATTAAATTCATTCATACATTACTATTTTAATATTTATCCTTGTTTACTTAATTTGCTTTCAAAGCATGTTGTAATTAATTACTTGCTACATTCATTAGAGTACTTTTAAATTCATACATATTCGTCCCATTTTTCCAAAATTTTGTACAATAGTTATACGTTCAATTTCTATAATTTCTATGAAAGATATAACTAGGAAGCTTCTAATTACAATTGTAATTGAATCTCTAGAAAATCGTTTTATGTATATTCATTTTCAAACAAAAATATTGTAGAGATGTAGAGTGTATCAAACACTAAAATACGTATTTTCGTGTTAGGAGAATTTGCTCAGAGATCATGCATAAAATATGATGTTTTCAAATAAAAACAAATTTTAAAATAATACTTTTTCTAGAACACAAAACTTGTATATAGATATACATGTATACATATTGTATATAGATTTTACAATGAAGCGTATAGTTTAGAAAGCATGATCTATGAAAGATCTGTTCAAAATATTTCATATAAATAGATGAAGAAAAAATGATTAAGAAAAAATCATTGTTGGTCAAACCATAATTTATAAAAGTTACAAAACTTTGTATCTGTATAAGATCGTAAATAAATAGCTATGCAAAAACTTGCAAAAATAGACAAATGTTGCAATTATTTCAACATGTAGAAGTGTTTCAATCACAATAATGTGTATTTTTAGTACATTGTCAATAATAAATACAGTTATCATTCTTACACTTTCTACTATTTTATGACAGATCACTGGCAGCAAAATTTGGGCATCATGTATGTAGAGCAAGTGTTCTGTTAACAATCGTCTAAAAAATGCGTATAAAAATACAGTTCCTAAATAACCATAATTTAGAGCTTCATTCGTTAATATAATGACAGAGCTCCAAAAATCAGTTATTAAAATGTACCTACTACCTATAGTCAGTATAGGTGGCAGTGAAATATGAAAGGTAGTTAGTATGTTTGCCCAGGCAAAAGCATAATTGACCTAACATGCTTAATAGAAGTAATTCGTACATTTAATTTGTGAAAGAATAGGTCAGTCTTGCCCTAATCCCCTCCTTGTCTTTTAAAACGTGGGATTTATAGCGGGAGGTTCGTTATCTCCAAATATGTATAAATTTATATAGATTCTTCTGTTTTTTTCTTTTTTTTCTTTTAGTGCCTGTTAAATACTAGGCATTTTCTTCTTCATCTTCGGATGTCAGTGTTACATTATCAATACGTCGTGGTAATAATAATGCTACATGTCCGTATCTAAATAACATATATGTACAACGCTCAATTCAAGTCATAGAAAACAAAGCATGAACTAGCAATAAATAATAAGTGTTTGAACCTTACTTGTTACTTTTGAATTTATCTTGTATGGCCTGTGGCTGAATGTTTAATGCATTGCAGAAAGTCTTGTTCAAGCAAAAGATGCACTCCTTAAGATCCTTCAAGCTGTATCCTGTTGATAACTCTAACTCGTGGGGCCATAATTCTTCGAGCAATGTGTGCCGTGCAAGTGCTATTGCAGATGCGGCTAAATGACTAGGTACAAACTGTAGATACGGATCTCCTTCAAGCATTGATAATTCACAAAGATACTGTAAATTTTATGAGTATTAAATTTACTATTGTACAGACAAGTGCAGCAGTATCTTGTAATGGATATTATAACCTTACCATTGCTAAAAATTTAATTTTTTCTGAGAGATTATTGTTAATACAGTATTCCATGAGGAATGTAAGTGGGGTTGGTATTGTCAGATCGAAAGATAATACCCTCAAAATTAAATGTTCCATACGTAATACTTGCTTCCTTGTATATGTGTCATCAGTAATATATACAAATTCAGCAACATCTGGTGGATAAATCTCTTCATATTTCCTATATATGTAGTACAACAATATTACTTTAAAAAAACTGGCAGTTGAAATTAATCATTTCCTTATTCTATTAAGTGAATACAAATAAAAAAAAACAGGACACATACAAATTTTTAAAACTTTAAAATGGTATGAATTTCAATATTAAACAAACTTACGCAGCAATAAACAAGGCTGCTGTACCAACAAGTTGCAATTTTGCTCTTACAACGCTCATGTATGATAAAAAGCGATCTATATATGAAACAGCTAAATAAAGTGTCTCTGTTTGTAACCGATATTCTTCCGCAACTTCTACAAGCCAATCCACTAAAATTGACCTCATCGAATATGTTATGTCGGGTTGCTTTTTCATGTATCCAGGTTTTGGTCTATGCTGTGTCTGAAATAGAATGTTTTGTTTTAGAGATTAAGTATAACAAGAATGAATTCATACAAAACATTAAGTCCATATAGATTAATATGCAATACATACCTCTGCTGCCCGTAAATAATTATATATATCTGCTCTGTATTCGTCAACATCGAAAAAGTTCATTCTCAATTCTTTAGTAGACTCTCTTCGTTTCTGAAGGTCTTTCTTAGAGGTTGAATAAGGAACAGATTTTTCTAAAGACATTGGACTATCTTGCGAAAAAGCTACATCATTTTCTTTCTTTTGATTTACATCTTGAATAGCATTACAAAATGTTGGTAAATTTGGGACTTTTATAGGATTCACTTCTAACCTTGGCTTCTCTCTTTCAGACTTAACTTCTTGCTTCTCTTTTAATTCTTTCTTATTATCCCTTGTGTCTCTGAGCGCAACGGATGTCTCTTCTTCTAACTTATCTTCATAAATTTTAAAAGCGGCTTCATCCTTTTTCTCTTCGTATATTTTAAAAGGCTCATACTGCGTAGGTATAACTGCTTTAATCTTCGGATGCTTTTCATCTTTGTAAATTTCCTGTAACGAAAGAAATACAACGAAATTAGAATCACAATTTATTAAGGACACATAGATTTTCTGTCTTTTAAGATTACAAAGGTGTTATGAAGGTTTAATGTCAGCTTTTTATTTATTACACGTGATAGGAGTGAAATGAATCGACGTTTTGACTCCCCCCCCAAAAAAACGCGGGAGTAAAGGTGCAAAATTTCGCATACAATATACCTGTTTCGTGTTACGACTACAATTATTGTGAAGGACGCCAAGAACAGCACGTTTCGTTGGTTGAAATGTTTGAGTTTGAAGGGGCACGGTAATATTTTCTTTGCCACGGCGAACATCGGCGATACGATTTTCTTGATCCTCGTGCACTCGAATCGTAGCCATTATTCAGCTTGATATTTTCACTTTTTCTTATATATTTCCAACAATTCTTCTGCTTTTCTAGATTATTGTTGTTTTTCAGACACTATGCATGCCCTCGTCTCGTTACAACGAAGCGCATTTACCGTCAATACATCGCAGACAAAATTTCGAAGCTCCAAGCAACCCAACAAACTTCAGTTGCCGTTTGATTTCAAACAAACGTAACTCCAACAGCTGGCGATACGTTAAAAGCGTTGCTCGAATAGACCAATGGGAGAAGTTTATTCTTTATGAATCGAAAGTAAACCAATCAGACAAGTGACGTAACAGTTGCGTTCTTAAAACTACCCTTGAATATTGGCGGGTATACAATGACAATCATTTTTCGTTCGATACATATGGAACATTTTTAAATGCACAAATTAATTATTTTATTTTAAATTAACGACTATTGTATAAAATCATATCAAGATTTTGTTTACAAGTAATATGTAGCTCAATCGATGCAAATAAATATAACAGATAAAGCTTAAAAACTATAGTTTTTCGTATGATAAATATTAGCGTATTATGTAATTGCTTTTGAATGATAATTAATTCTTCTCGTGCTATACACACACCTACGAGCAAAGGCACGCGATATAGATCATGTAAAATGCATATATGATCTATATACTTATTGTATGATACGTTACACTTTACCAAAAACTGTTCTACTTAATAAAAACATTTGAAATAAATGTATTTAAAAAGGGTATTTAATTTAAAAATGGTAAAGATTAAAGTAGTAATGTAAGAACTGTTTTAAGAAATGTAATATTTGTAATTTCCCAAAACCTTCCGTCGTATAATATAACATTATAAAATATTTTGATCTCTATCTTATTTCCGTAGATTTATGGATTTTTGCACTTCATCTGTGCATCAACGGATTTCAAATTAATAATTTGAGTATTTTCCGAAAACCGGTTAAACCCGATCTGACTGAAAGTTTGGCACATGGTTTCATTTTACGCAAAAACAGTGTTTGCTAGAAGATTTTTGGTGACTCGAAAGTTAAGACCCAAAATTATAACGTGACCGACGCATCATAGAATAAAATTACGACAGTACAGCAGTGTCTATACTGGTAAACCTGACGGGGGCTACTTTTAAATTATAATCCAAATCTAATCCAGCATCCCTACAGATATTGAGGTCGATTTCTCTGTTGATACGAAATTCCCGCTCTATTTTAACTAGTAATACAATTTTACCGTACGCTGAATCGGTAACGCAGAGAGTAACAGGACAGTAGTGGAATGCTTTTCACAAAATAAGTCATGAAAAATCCTTCTCGGAAATATTGTTTTTAACTAAACTGGAGTTATTATAGTTTATTTATCTGTTGTAAATAAGTCGACGATGCGGTACCCCACTGTAATATTCCGGATTAAATTAATAATATTATTTGTAATTTGCATAATTTTATTGAAACCTTTGGCCCTGTGTTTTTTTCAATTTGCACTCTCCAACTTGAAGTTTGTTGTTCATGACGATAGAATCAAATTCGTCTGACTGTTTGTCGCATAAAAAGTTTCTTTGCATGCGAATTCGTGATGTTTTTACAATAATCTGGACAACTATTAACACCGCGATTGGTTCTATAAATAATCGTTCAATGAAATAAACCGAAGAAGTGTCGGAACCTGGCATACAATATTGCGTATATCGGGTATAAATTGTGGGTGAAGTGTCGGTTTTAACCTCGTAATTGAGGCCTCGATCCTCGCTTGTGTTTCGAGATAAACTCGATCGTCATCTAAGCAGGTCTAGATACAAAGATAATAATGAGTCCACTAAACCGAGGACCATTACTAGGTCCGAGAATTCCCCCAGCTGGTTTACGGCCACCACCACCTCCAAGATTTGTTGGTAGACTTCCACCACCTGGTTTACCTCCAAGAATGCCGCCACTACCTATGAGTCCAGTATTTGGTCCTATGCGACAAAGATTACCACCACCGCCACGACCAGGTGGAATAAACCGTCCTCCAAATGGACCAATACCTTTGTTTGGCCCAAGAGTGAGAGGTATGGCACCAATGGTTCCACCGATGGGACTGCGCGGCGTAGGACCTAGAGGACCTTTAATGAGGCCTTGGCATAGAAGAGCATTACCGCCACAAATCTTGTCGCATATGAGACCACGATTTTCTATAGGCAATGGGAATGTTAAAAGCAAAGCATTAAATAATGCAAAAAAAGTCAGCAAACTTGAAGTAAGTAAGATGTTCTTAGTTATTCTATAAAAGTTTCCTAATATTTGCTGTGCGTTGTGTTTCCTTCCTTTTCTTTTCTAAGTCTCTAGACCGTTTCACAACTTCTTCATTGTACCGTACTGTGACTTTTTCTTGTTCTGTGCTCGTCGTTCAATTTAATTTGTTACATTCTAGGATTCAATATTCTGGTCTTCCTGTCCCTTTTTTACACAGTATATATTTCTGTCCTTTTTTGCTTTTTTAATACATATTTATTATCCTCTTGCATGTTCTCATGCCTTCCTATATATGTGATAAAAAAAAATATAATTAGCCAGAAATTTGAAAGGCTCTGTACGAATTTTGAAAAGAAGATATTATTGTTAATCAGGAACTGGAACTAAAGAAGCCATGGATGACCGATGAAATTCGTAGCGAAATACAAAAGAAAAATAAGTTGTATGCTAAAGCAAAAAAGAATAAAGATGCAAAAGAATGGGAAGAATTTAAAGATTTGCGGAACAAAGTAACAAGGATGATCAGAGATGCTAAAAATGATTATCTTGCAAAACATCCTGAGCAGGTATTTCTTTTCTTCTTTTAATTTGTATGCATATAACAATACAAATTAATCTTTTCTTTATTTAGTACTAATTACTTTAAGCACCATACATATTTAATTTACATAACGAATATAATTTATAATAATATGGCATATTTACGTAGAATATAAAAAATAAGTTCAATAAGATTCTAATATATATACTAAGTCTGCAGTTCTAATTATTTCATAGCCTATTTGCAATAAATTTACACTTACTATGATAAAGATATTATATTTTGTTTGCAATTTTCTATATGTTCAATAATGTTTGCATATATTGTACTACGATTAAAAATGTAACACCATTTACAGTTTTATCATATATCTATTGCATATGTTTGTGAAATGTTGCAACTTTTAAACTTTTGAGGACTATGTTAGAATCTATAATTATTGAACATTATATATATTTTACTATTGCTAATACAAAGTAATTAAGCTTTGTAGAAGAACAAACAGTAGACCACCCTGTACCAATAAGTGGCAAATAATTATACACACTTTTGAATGCAATTAATTTTCTCCCTTTACATTTTTTCACTACTTGTTAGCATTAACATAATGGTCAAAGACTGTATTTGGTGTACCACTTATCGTAACCAAAAAATGGAACATTTATTACTTAATTCCTTATAGCAAATCGATGTAAGTATTCCAGAACAGTTTCTTAAAGAGTTAGGTGTGCGTTCAATTTGGTCAATATTATAAAATTTGTACTTATTTGTGTCTTATAAAATTACTTATACAGGATTAGAAGTTACATTTATAATAATTTTATAATCATTTGTATACTATGATCGTACTTTCATAATAATAATTTTTTGACAATAATTTCTAGTTAGAAAGTAAGTTATACTTCTAGTTATACATATTTTATAAACATGCTACTACTATACTAAATTATGTGTAAAGTAATTGTTATTTGCACCACTATTTAATTGGCACTATGTAACTAATTTCACTGTGTTCCAGTGATGGTTGACAAATTGCTTTGATTACAGGGTGGTCAACAATCAGATGATAAGAGTACGATTGAATCCGAGGGTGTTCAGAAAACTGAGAATGCGACTGAGCAATCAGAGCAATCAGGGCAATCAGAGAAAATGGAAGAAATGGAGGAGATGCTGCCTTCCAGCGAACAGGCACAGTCTTAAGCTTCAGGCTCCTCCTCCGATAAGAATTGAACAATCGAAATTACACAAGTATTCTGTTTTCAAACTTCAGAACGATTTGAATTCCTCTTTACTTTAATGCAGCAGCGTATTAATAATACTGCACTTGAAATATTTGTATCATTTTCAGTTACAAAATTTGTATTATTCGTTTCTTTTTTTTTTTTTTACATTTGTACGATATCATTACTTTTGCAATATAAGTTCATTCTTAGCATTTATAATTATAAGTGCATGCTGTTGTATTACCATGATAAAGTACTTTTGAAGAGATAGAGTTTAATGTCGAGTAATATTCAAAATAATAGGTATTCTAGTTCCTAGTGATATCTAGACCAAAATTGAATATCCTTTTTTTTCTCTTTCAATTTATTAGTACGTGCTTGTAAATGTAACATTTTGTATATTTCTTATTATGTACTTTCGCGTTAGAGATATTAAATATCTATAATCTTTTTTCACATGATATATCGAATCTGGACCTCAATAGTTCTATTATTATAAAGCTTTTTAAATTCCTCTTTGGCCAGTATACAGGACAGCAAGCTTTAACATTGCTAGTACAAAAATTTATGAAATCTTTAGAGCTTTCTTTCTCTCATAGATTTGATAAATGTGTTTCAATGAGCGCAACATTATACTTGGCACATAAATTAGACTTGAATGTTTTCTACATAGCTTGTCGTCCTGTATCAAGATATAACAATTTTTGCGATTGTTTGTTATTATGTGTCATAGTATTGAGTGCTTTTGATTACTTTCAATGATACATGACTTCCACGAAATATAAAATTCAGAACTCTATAAATTTGTATTTAAGATGCGTATTGTAAGAATAAAATCGTATTTCTATAAGTTCTAAATCTGGTGTCCCCCCATTACTCTATGAACCACTAAAAAAGTATTTTCTTATGTGCGTTGTATAATCGTTCTGAAATATGAAAATGATTTTCTGCATCAATCAAGTAGCTTCATAAAAGTATTGTTTTTCTTCGATCTCAATGAAATGTGTACTTTTTTCCATTGTGGAAAACGTGAATATGAAGCCTTCTATTAGTGTCATATGTTATGAAACTTCGTAGATTTACAGTAACATGTACATAAATAATGTACATTTTATGTAAGACCCAAATGTCCAAATTTACATTAAGCTCTTTTATATTTTCTACTATATCCTATACTTATAAGAGTGTAATATCTATGTACCTCATGAGATGCACTACTTGATTCACATAATATATTATGCTTATCATAATTTCGTTATGTTTTGATACTATATTTCGGGCAATTGTCAAACAAAATTGGACCGAGTATTAGTAACTTGTTTTAAAAAATGGGCGAAAAATGTGCGTTTATAATATTTACATAAATTCAACAAGCGAATTTCTGAATACCCTGGACAAGAATTTGAAACTGTAATCAATTATGAACAGCTGTCTAAGCAACAAACATGAATGAATAGTTATGCTTTCTGAACATGAGAAAAATTATAAGTCGAAATGTCAAGCATTACCGCTAAGAAGTATTTTTGCATTGAATTTGAGTATGAATGATGTATATAAAAATATTTGAAGTAACCATTTTTAGGCTCATCTTTATTCAATTGATGAGGAACCGTATGATCAAAGGGATGAGAATTATGCAAGTAACTCTGAGGGGGATGACTCATTTTATTGCGAAATATGCGATAGAGATTTCCCATCGGATAATTCACTAGTTGAACATAACAAAGAACATAAACTTTGTGGTATCGACGGATGTACTTTTTCTGCTCATCCATTACTAGTTGAAAAACACATATCTATGCAACACAGTAGTGGTTTGTATCACAGAATAAAGAATGTATCAACGCCTGAAGATATCGAAAAATGGATATTGGAGCGAAAAAGGTGTGCTACATAATATTTTTCACGTTCGATATAGATTAATAATGACAAATTTTTTGCAGGAAGTATCCCACTAAAGTAAATATTGAGCTAAAAAAATCTGAAGAATTAGAAAAGGAGCAGAGGGGAGAAGTAATTAAACAAAAACAGGATGTTACCAAGAGAAGGAGAAAGAAGTTGGTACGTTCTAATAATCGAAAGAAACCGTATAAACAACCTGTGCCTAGTCAAATAACGAGTACTATTGTAGAACAAAGAGAAAGATATAGAGGTTTATACGAATTTCCAGGTACATGTAAGTATTCAATCATTATGTTTATAAACATTATTTGCCAATTTAACATGTAGGTACGTTTTCTTATGTTAACAAATTTTTTTAGTAAACTTACGAAACGATCATTTGGAAGAAGAGAATCCACCTAATAATAAGGTTGAAGATGATCATGAAGAAAATACTAAGCACATTTTTGATGAAGAAGAAGCAACACCTGTTGCATTATTAAAACCTGTAGGCACTATTTGCGGTATACCTAGTTTAGTAGCAGATTATGGAAGTGCTTCTGAAGATAGTATGTAAAAGCATTAAGCGCATTCATAAAAAATGTATTCTTTGTGAAAAAAAAATAATTCTATGACATTATTTTTATAGGCGATGGTCCTGAAGAAGCACCGATTAAGAGGACAAGATTGGACAATGATGGGCCAAGTAATGCTACAAACGTACAAGTAACAGATAAAAATAGTATCATTGATAATTCAAATTTAAATACGAATGTACAAGAACCTTCTAATCATCAGACCAATCAACCAAAAAATGTAGTTTGTAACATTTCGAAAAATAGGCAAAATATTGCATTAAATCAAAATTCGAAAACGAAAGAACAGAAGTCAATCATAAAGAAGAAACAACCGTACACTTCGCAATTATTAGAAAAGTTACTTTCGCGATCTATACAACACGAAAGAAACTTAATTTGTCAATGTGTAAAATATATTGTAGATAATAATTTCTTTGATTAAAGAATTTAATATGATTTAATTCATTGTATAGTTGACATTCTGTGACTACGGCATTCTACGACTCTACGACTCTACGACTTCTAATACTTTTTCTTTTAATAAAGTGAGTAAATAAATATCGTCATATGTTACATTTTATTATTTATTTTTAATTATTTAAAAATATTTTACATTTATTACGTTTTAAAAGAATGTCTTTTCTTTTTCTTCAATTGCTTCTTTGGAGCTTGTAATAAAGCACTGTCATCTTCCGATGCTCTTTTTTCTCCACTTTTTATAGAAATGAGGTTCTTACTTTTCTTGCCAGTAAGAGCATCATTCCAATCTATTTCCGTTCCTTTAATAGCATATTGTTCTAGATTTTCTCTTTTCAATTTTTCCAACTCCGCTTTTTGTTTGACTTTCAGTTGCTGGAAAATGTAAGATTAAATTATAACTAATGACATTTCCGATAAGTTATATGTATACTGCAATGAGAAGTTCATCAAACCTTTGCCGCAGTTTCTAATTCATCATTTAAGCTTTGTCCTTTGATAGGATTTAGTTGTACATTTTCATTACTGATTTCTTTGTTCATCATCGTTGTTTCAATATAGTTTTCTGCTATCCTGTTAAGGTACTGTATAAATTTGCGTATAATACGGTTAAATAAACCAAGTAATTGCGAGGCCGGTAAATCTAATTCTTCCGCTAGTTTATCGACAGTTTTGTGTTGCAATCCTAATCCTAATAAAATGGCCTGAAAGAAATAGTTAATAAAAGTTACAATTGTTTGAATATTAGTACATACATTATGTTTATGAATATTATATAAAAATTACCGATTGCACTGGCGATAAATGAGTATCGTCCATCATACTTAAAAAGTATAAACGTGCCAACGAAGGCAACAGATCCATTATGAGATGATAATCTGCCATATTATTACTGTACATAGCTAAACGTTTTAGGTCATAAGGTGTAAAGTATGCATCCAATGTTTCTTTCGTCAGTGCTGAAACAAAAAATACAATTTTGTTAAAAAAAGAATTATATACAATAATCCAAATATATAACTAGAAATATGCTAACATTTAACTTCCGGTGTAGCTACTTTGTTAATTAGTATACTTAGAGCCAGCGAAGATGAATACGTGTTAAATGAAAAAGAAAGTAAACTTATAAATCTTCTACGGAAATCATTCCAATATTCTTGCAACCATCTAACATCTTCTTGGTCAGAATTCATTTTACACAACATGATACAAGAATGTTCACCAGTTATGTCGTTCGTGGTTTGCCTGAAAGATAAAGAAATAAATATCGAATTATAATCAGTACGATAGATAATTAAGCTAACGGACAATAATATTGACCTTAAATACACTGGCACGAAACTAGCTCGTTTCCAAAATTTCAAAAGTCGTTCGGTAATTCCAAAAGATACACCTATATAATCTAAAGATTCCGGACGTCTTTCGTTTAGTTTT
This sequence comes from Nomada fucata, assembly GCA_948146005.1. Classification (NCBI taxonomy): domain Eukaryota; kingdom Metazoa; phylum Arthropoda; class Insecta; order Hymenoptera; family Apidae; genus Nomada; species Nomada fucata. The sequence goes on along the minus strand of OX411275.1, from coordinate 4,220,571 downwards.
AACAAAAGTGGTGGAAGAGATGCTCGAGGTTCTAAAAAGATATAAATATTAAATTAATAGAATAAATTACAATAAATCCTAATGAAATAATTCAATTACCTATTCTTTCCTCCAGCAAATTCACTTCCTCGTCTTGAACTTTTGATATTTCAGTTGTGTTTGTCTCCAACTGTGCCTCATTGATATTAAGTATTTTCATTTCGTAGTATTGTTTCAACAATTCTAACGCTCGGCTGCCGTATCCCATCTATAGCATAAATATTTATTAAATACCGATTCACTGTATTGACTAGCACATACAATAGTCACACGTACTCCATGATAATCGGGATGAGTTGCAATGCGAACAATACGTGCTCCTGCTAGTGCTGGAAAATCTTGATCTTGATATTGTTGCGCAATTGTCCATGGTATAAGATCACCAGCTGCCCTTCGCCCTCGAACTAATCCATCGTTTATAGTGTTTTTACTCACTTCACCTTCCAAGCAAATCTATTTATTAGAAAGACATTAGAAATGCACAAAGTACCTAAGTTATTTAAACGTACATGCATATATAAAGACGCATTTGTGGTTGCTTGGCATTTACTTACTTGGATAACTGCTAATACATCGGGTAATGATTTCCTGTTTGAGTCTACTGGGCCCAAAAGGCAGAACAAATGATGTGCAGGTGCATCGGACATCATTTGTAAATCATTTGGGCTGTTCTGAAATATTATTAAGAGTTTAGCATCTTTCGAAACACTAAACTAACGAAAGAAGATATTTACCTTATAATGCGAAGCAACATAGAGGGCAACCAATTTTTGCAAAAACAATTCCGATGCTTTATGGTAGGAAAATAAGGTATCTCTGAGAAGAAAAATTTAATAATATGGAAATAAATGTTATAACAGGAACTACGTTTTAATATTTAAGTATTAATTATATTAATTACCTATTTATGTAATATAATTGGCACATATCAGGAGGTGGACACCCGGACAATGCACTAGCGCTTGTTGTAGCATTTAAGCATAATAAATCGCACAGCCATTGTTCGGTAGCGTCGCCAGGTTTATATCGAATGGATTCTTCCAATGTGAGTTCATGTAACTGCCTTCCAATTACAGTCTTTTCACTTTGCTCTTTGTTACTTTTCTCATGACTGTTTGAACCAATAGTTTGGCTTCTTAATTGTTGTAGCAGTTTTAACGATAAAGATCTGCCCGTTCCTTCGTATCTATGGAAAAATGACGTGAGTTACACATAGACAATTGAAGAACGTTCGAAAGGTAAATAAAATACAGTGTAGACCCGATTAACGAGAGATAACGCCTTCAAATTAAGATTAAACTAGAAATGATTTATATGACATATTCGAAGACATGACTTAAAATTAATAGACCTTTATGATTAATTCTAAATTTAGGAGATACAGTTGTATACACGTATATTATTAATAGAACCGAGATCATACCGGATAATCGCTATTGTACAAGAAATAATTACCCATTTATCGTCGATGCAAGGAATGTTAAATAAGGTCCAAGCATAGCTTTCACGTAAGGGAGAGGTATTGCTGCAGCTTCATCAATTACAAGTAATTCGGCTTGATTTAATTTCTGTGCATCTGTTGGATGAATGTACTAAAAAAAAAAATGGTCTCATAATCATTTGTACGTTATTCTTTTAATAACTTTATATTAAAGCATTATACCTGAATTGTTTGCCTGTGATCTCGAAAGACATTTACACGTACAGTAGCCTTATTAAATTCAGGGTTTGTAGATTGCACAAGTCCATAATCGAGATGTTCCTGGTATCCTAATGAATCGAAGCCTGGAAATTGTATGAATATTTAACATACTTATAACAGAATTAATACTCGTGGATTTTTACCTTTAAAAACAAATTCAAACAAAGTGTTCAAATTTTCTGGACTTGGACTTGAAATATAAATGTTTGAATAACCAAACGTTATGGCACCAGCAATAGCTAAACCTAAAGCTGCAGATTTACCACGTCCTCTGGCTGCAGTTAGAGAAACAGTAGATCTCAGTGTTTTTTCTGATATACATTCAATAAACTTCAAAAGTGCTTTCGCCTAAAAATATAATACAATGAAATATATATTACTTGCTATACATGTATAGCTAGTTCGTTTCTATTTAACAAACCTGATCAATGGTCCTACAACAATTAACAAGAGATGAAATTGGTTGCGTATCTTTCAAAGTATCTTTTAATACATCTAACTCAGATAATTCATCAGAGGACAGTAATTTCTGTAGAGGTTCAATTTTTAAATTATGCGAAGATAATGGTAGTACATTTAATTGATCATCAACCACCAAGCATCTTTTGCACGAAGCAAGAGATAATAAAAATCTTTCATTGAATCGACCAACAACATCCTGAAACGAAATTGAAAATATTAAGAAATGATTAATTTAACTAGGAAAATTATGAATTGAAGAATCATTGATATACTTGATGCGCTTCTGTACGAAATCTTTGATGAACGTCCATATTCATTGTATACAGTTGTTTCAAGGAGTTTACTGATTGTAAAAGGAATACAATGATTCCTCCTCCCTCTACAGTTTCAATAGTACGTGCCAACAAATTTGGTGTAATTGCTTCAAAGTCCTAAAAAAGAGAATTGTTCTAATAAATACATCATTTATATCCAAAGTAAACTACAGGTAGGTCTCGTTTAATTGACTTCTGATGGGAACATAAAACACTTTATCACTAGTGACTCCAGCAACAGTGCACATATAATGTATTGCAAAAAATATACAAATTAAAAAGTTAAGAATCTACAAATGTCAAGTCCGTGTTACACAATGAATGTTACTTTAATACCTATATTAAGAAAAGTCTTTACCTGTAAAACACACATGCCATACGTGTTTCCCAATATTTTATGGGTTTCATGATAATAACAATAACGTATATTAGTAGAAACAACAAACAATTCGAAGGGGTCATCTTCGTTAACATTCAACTTCCCCGATTTCACCTTTCTCTGTAACGATTTCATTTTTTTCTTTCTGTGACTACTGAATCCCAATTCTTTCTTGTAACACCATAATACAGAAGGTCTGGCTTTTACAACAGTTTTCGACAACATGTGGTGTAGGAGAACGACCTAATGGAAAATATCATTTTCAATTTAATCGAACGAACTAATGAACTCATACAAGTGAAGTTTCATTGTACATTAAAAAATCTATATTGTTATTGTACTTAACAATGTGTACTAACCTGATCTCTTGCTTTCTCGCCAATAACAACAAACATTGTTCGATGTCCAGCGATAACTCCATTCTCAATTAAAACCCGTGTGCGATTATCTATTTTTTTGCGAACCATTTTGAAACGTAACACTTGTCCCTCGGTTAATTTTTATTGACAATTCGTGTACCGCAAAAACGTGTACACTGTACTTAAACACATGCACGACGGTGTACGTTTAAGCCGCCTGCGCGCATCCATGTTGAAACCTTAAGGCCAATTTTTATATACGCCGCAATTTGTAACAAAATGCACACAAATTATGAAAAAAATGATAGAAACTTGACAGACATTGACTTATATAAACAATTACATAAGGCAAACGTAGCGTAATGTTAATGCGTACGATGTTAATGTCAAATAAAAAACAACTGTTTAAATTTAGTTCGCATTGAAATAGAGTCACACTATTTTATTTACGTATACTTTTTATTTATGCATCGAAGAAGATAGTGTTTTTAATATACGCTTACGAATATTGACGTGAAAATTATTCGATTATTCATTTATGAACGAATGTAGAGAATTGGTAACTTCGAGAATGGATTTTACAGTGTAAACATTTACGCCGGTCTCGACAAAATTGAAGTAAGCATACATATATGCAACATAGGTATACATATGTATATGTATTGATTTTTTTACACGATTATATCGTTTTAACAAAAATTGGATTGGTTCTATTAGAATATTTTTTTTAAACATTTGTGTGATGTTATATTGGTATTGTCAAGAACATACAATATTTATATAAATTATTATTACTAAGAGTATGTTGAACAATAAATAATATAATTGTTATATTCCTTATACGTCGTAAATATTATATGTAGTTGCTTCAAACCACTACCGCTTTCAAGGCTTACAAAAGGTACATTGTGTTATTAAATTGTTATTGTAACATAGAAATATAATTAATCGAGTGTTATTTATAGCATTTTAGTACAAAGATTGTTATAAGCTATAAATAAAAATGGTTGGAAAAGTTCCACTGAGGAAAGCTATTGTGAAACTGGATGTTGCTGCAATTATAGCTTTTGGCAATCCACTATTGGACATTTTCATATCCCTGCAAAACAAAGATTTGTTAACGAAATACAATCTTACTGTCGATGGAGAAACAGAGCTTCCTATGGAAAAAATGCAAGAGCTATTGGCAGATTTACCACTAGAGTTAATAAGTATATTTGTTAATAAATGTTATATATGTTTACACTATATATACTTTATACAAGTTATGATTCCCCTATCGTTGTTGATCGGGTATGAAATTAATCAATGTGCTTTTGTATAAAAATTATTTATTGTGAACATTATAATTTTTAATATGAAATGTTATGATTTTCTAATATTGGTAGTTTTGAACCATTACGATACATAATGTAATGTGCAATGCACAGTGGTGGGATATTTTATAACGATCTAATTCATTGTAAAACCTTGTTCGTTGTAGCATTCGTTTGTTACAAAATAGCCCACTGTATAGTTATATTACAGGATGATTCTCTGATCAATGCCACTGTCCAAACATTGGATATAGCTGTGCGCCTAAATGTGTATATTGAAAACAGGAGTACCAAATTGAAATGCAGAAGAAAATGTACCTTATGCATACACGTATACCTATCACCGCTGTAAGCACACTCTTCATTGATATTGAGTTCTCCTGGAAATGTTTAGGTGGTGGAATTGTCCTTGTGTCAATTTGGTGAGAGAATCGCCCTATATAAATGTGAATCTAATTAATGCTGTGTATGGAATAGATCGGAACAGTATGTCAGTGCAGGGGGATCTGCACAAAACTCGTTGCGAATTTTACAATGGCTTTGCGATGAAACTTTTCAAAAACGATATAGTATTTTTTGCGGAGGACTCGGAAATGATTCACGAGGAGCAATATTGGAAAATTTAGTTCGATCAGCAGGTGTGGACGCCAGGTTTGCAAATGCATCAAACTTTCGTGCTTTATATTGTTCAATTCTTTTATCGGAATTTATATCGGTATATGCATTCTTACAGATATGCAATTCAGCCAACATTACCTACGGGACATTGTATAGCGTTAACAAACGAATCGTCTCGTAGTCTTGTCGCAAATATAGGGGCCGCCGCTGTATATACCTCGGATGATCTTAAAAAGAGCAATTTGTCACTTGATAGAGTAAAGATAATTTATATCGAAGGATTTTTCATAACGCATAGTTTTCCTGTAGCAAAGCAACTTCTCAAGGAAGCAGAAGAAAGGAATATAATTGTAGCTTTTAATCTTAATGGAACATATATATTCAATGTATATAAGTATTTTCACATTTTGACTGACAATTTTTATAACAATGTTACATTATATTAACAATACTATAGGTATTTAATTTTTACAGGATCATCATGTAGCGATTTGTGAAATGGTTGGGTATGCAAATATTGTATTTGGTAATGCAAGGGAAATGGAAGCTTTGGCTCAATCGTTAAATGTTACATATGATGATGTAACAGACATACCATTTTTACTTAATAGTCTAAAGAGAATTACAGTTAATGTTTCCAATATAACAAACGAAGATTGGTTGCGTCACGGTGGGGTATTTGTTATGAGCCAAGGTGATTCTGCTCCGGCAATAGCTGTTTGGGGAAGAAGCCAATCCGTACAAGTATATTTATTTTACTTAAGGCATTCACTTTTTCAATTTAATGAGATGTCTAAATTAGATAATTAATTATCTATTTGTATTTCGCATAGGTACAACCAATTATACCAAATGCTCCTGTCGTGGACACAACAGGAGCTGGTGATTCGTTGGTAGCCGGCTTTTTAGCAGGCGTCTTGGCACAATGGGAGCCAAAACATTGCTTAGAATATGGTTGCAAAGTAGCGTCTTTTATGGTAACTAGGCTTGGAGTTACATTACCAGATAATGTACCACCAGACTTATTGGAATAATAACGATAATTTATTATTTACGAAATGATTTATCATTGAACAAGAATTATTTATTTTCTGTAAAATTACATGAGTAATTTGTACTCAAAGTTTTATTAGAAACAAAGAAGCAAACATCATTGTGATAATAGAAATAGAAATTTTTTATTTATGTTTTACGTATAACTACATATTGTAGTTTTATTAACCTGGGTAATTATGTAATTGTTGTAGAAGCAAATGGTTAGATTGTCGGACATTTATTGTATTAATGCTAGCTTTGTAAAATCCACGACTTTATGAATAAGATAGTACTAAATGTCTATCATATAATAGAATATTAAGAGATTTAACTTTACCGCAGATTATTTTGGGAAAGTAATAGTACAGTGCAATATCCTAAACAAGTCCTTGTGAATTAGTGAGAGAAGAATATATAATTTTGATTAAATATATAAATATTCGTCGTAATTTATTGTATGTACAAACAAATAGATTTCTATTACAAGAAAACAACTAATAGCATCCAACCACCAAAATGGATTAAATTATTTGTTATTGATGTCAAGTTTATGAGAAAAACGGCACATAATAATATGTACAAATATACTAATGTACAAAATGGATAAATGTATTTTCGTCAATAAAATTATTTTCGAAAAACGTTTCATCTCATTTAAATGTATTTCTTTCTCTGTACAATTAAACGTAACGCGACATAGAATACTTATACATAGAACAACTTAAAAGCAATGAAACAAAAAATAATACAAAAATACTAATTAGCACTATATGTGGCAAATGTAAAGAAATATAGTTAGACATCGATTTATTTATTATATGTAATAAAATAAAACATCTTTTCATGAATGCAGTTATTACAGTTCATGACATTCGAATATGTATAATACGTAGATATAGTAAGAGCATGCCTAGCGCAAGCAAACGAGCAGGGGAAAGACGGTTTATTTTTTTGTGCGTATTAGGTTTGATCAAAACAAGAAATTTCAAAAATGTCTACGGTAAGTACTTCAATAAATTTCAATCCAATTATGTTTTCCCGTTAAGTGTTGTTTATTTATTCTCGTTAACAAAGTAATTTCCGCAATATCTGATGAAACATTTTCTAACCTCTATTTCGCATTAAAGTGTCAAAGATAGATAAACATATTTTGAACGAATAAACTATAAAATCAAAGGAAGGAAACATGGATGAATATTAACTAGAAAATTACAAGAATCATATAATAGCAGTATCAGTAATGTAGAACTGGATGGAATTATGATGCTGTAATGTCATTTAGCGTAATGTAGTGCTTTTGGTTGTTTGTTTATATTTTATAGTTGCAGACCCTTGTAAATTTTCAATTTCTGCTAGATGTTAGATAACGCAACTAATATAATGTATTTATTTCTAGCGACCCGATGATCATAGACGAAAATGGAACAGGGAGGAGTACGAAAGGATAGCGCTTCAGCGTCTCCAGGATGAGATTGCAGAGGAGGAGTTGGGAATACCGAAACAACCTGCTGTAAAAAGGGAATTGCTCAAACAACGAGATTATAAGGTTGATCTCGAATCTAAACTAGGGAAGAGCGTTGTTATTAATAAAAATACTCCATCTTCGCAAACTGGAGGGTAACAAGAAATTAACAAATTTTATGCTTTTATGAACCAAGGATTATAAATTAAGGAGAATGCTGTGTTTAAAATTATAACAGCACAAGAATATTACTTTCAGGTATTATTGCAATGTCTGCGATTGCGTTGTCAAGGATTCTATTAATTTCTTGGATCACATCAATGGAACAAAACGTAATTAACATTATTTTATTCAATTTTTTACTCATATAAAATATGCAGTCAGTAGATACTAATTTGTTACATGTATTTTTATATTTAGATCAACGCAATTTGGGTATGTCAATGAAAATAGAACGATCCACATTGGAACAAGTTAAAGCTCGTTTTGCAGTAAATAAAAAGAAACTAGAAGAGAAAAAGAAAGACTACGATTTAGAGCAAAGAGTAAAAGAATTAAAGGAGGAGGTTTGTTATGTTCTGTGTAAACCTTTGTTTTAGAAGGATATACCTTGCTTTGTTGTCCGATTTTTTAATAGAATTATTTCGGGTATCCATAGGAGGAAAAGATTAAGGAATACAGGAAAGAGAAGAGGAAAGACAAGAAGAGAAAAATTGAGGAAGTAAATGAAGATAACGGCGGGCCATCGGATGAAATGGCAGCAGTAATGGGATTCTCAGGTTTTGGTTCCAAGAAAAAGTGACCATGAAGTATTATCGGATCGCTTGTGAAAAAATGCCTTTTGAAGATTTTTCTTTAGAAAAGACTATAATGTTATTAATTTCTTTGGAGATTAACATTGAACACTACAAGATCAGGGATAAATAAGACTGATCTGCATATGAAAGCTCTTACCTTTGATATCGATATTTAAGTTTTCAACACAATTTAATTTATTTCCTCTTTCTTGTGTGCTCAATGTTTTAAACGTACCAGATACCTCTTACCTGTGTTTAATATAGTGAACAGTTAATAACTTCTTAAACACAATGAAAGTATGTTGATTTAATAAATAAACAGTAATACGTAGCGGCAATGCTTCTATGAAGATTATATACAATAGCCTAGGCCTTGCAAATCACTTATCATTACTGTATTTTACATTTACTGTAATAGTAAAATTAAGCTTTATATCGTGGATCTACAGAGTTTTTCTGGATCATCGATGTAACAAACATTGTTTAAAGAATATCCTGTGACTTATCAATAAAAGTACAAGATTTTATACAAAAAATAAATTAATTTCGTGCGGCCATTAGATATTCGTAGTATTTTCAATATTTTGCAAGCGAATGAATTAACATTCGCCCGAACATTTCATTTGTTATACAAAAATGTTCATTTGAACGATCGAACTGTACGACCGAGTATGCAAATGAATAGCAAGGATATCAAATTTTTAATTACAAACGAAACTGGTGTTCGTCGTTATAACGGTAACCGTTTTATCATAATCATTTCCACAACTTTCACCCTTGCACATCCAATCTCCCGTTCCTTATCCTGTCCTTGGGGATAAAGGGAGAACGAAAATTCAAGAAGAGTTCCGCGAGAACTAACACACAGACGCACTCATGTACACTCTCTCTTTCTTTCTGAAGTCGGAGGAGAGAATGTATCGAGGAAGATTGAACGAAGTATGCACGCGCCTCCTACCTAGAACTAACAACCTCTGGGACCATTTACTTGGTTCATCTTAGCATCGTTGTCCAGTATAGTCGACACTCGTGGCCACGGAGCGTTCACGAGTGCCGCCATTTGTTTCAAGGCCAGTCATTCGTTCTTCTAGGATTGGACGGAAAACAGACTGAAAGTCGTTCCTCCGAGGGCCAGTTTCCACGTGATTTCTCATTGACTATATACAGTCAGTGCACGTGCGTCAGTGGCACGCGTCAATTTGACGTTCCGTTTCGATATTTTGCTCCATTTTTACGTACTGCTGCTCCGTTTTATTGTACTGCAAGTGGAAGAACTTAGTGAGGATTGTTCATAAAGTTTTTACAATCGAAAGTACTTTGGAATATCTAATCGGTCATTTGTATTTCGAAAAATTGGATTAATGCTTTGAACTGGGAACAATGTAAAAGGGGGGTGGGGGGAAATGTGTCGCGTCGTGATGTTCGCCGGAATGTTAGAGATGAAACAATCCTGACAGGAAATTTGTTGGACTACGCCGTGGACGGATAACGATATATTCGAATGTCTTCGTGATATATTCTACGAACGCGAGTGTCGGTGAACTGTTATTCCGTTGCAGAGAAAAACGAGGAATTTGATTTAACGATGCCACGAACCCTACAACCGATCCAGGAATGTAACTCCGGAAAGTCAAGTGAGTTGATGAAATAATATTTTATGAAATACAGCATCAGTATTTTATATGAATATGTATACAATAATAATAACGCATATTAACAGATACTAAATAATGACAACGAATAAACCGTTCAAACAGAATAAATTACAGTATCGTTCTGCTCGGAACGAAAGAACTTCGAAAGAATTGCAATGTATTTACGATTTTCAATTTGTCAAATTATCGCACAGCTTTCCCTTTAATTAGAGACATCTGTTTTGACTTATTTATTCTAATTAAATCAGCATCAATATTTACGAATGTTATATTAACTTTACTTGGAAAGCTGTCGCAATTAATTTGTCAAAAAACTAAGTTTCGTAACAAAAAAACTTTCATTTAACAATTCCTATTTATTTCTACACGAAGAATCCCCTCTTTAGAAATACGATTTATGTTTCAAACAGTGCGATTGAAATTATGCGGCCCGATTATTCGCCGGCGTCTTCACCGAATGAACATTGTCCTGTTGCTCATATTTCATCGAAACACGTGAATCTCTTTTTACGCATTACACCCGTTCGGTAAAGCACGGTTTCTTGTTCTGAAACGATGCGCACTTTCCCTTTTCTTTTCCACGGAAGTGAAAATGATCGGTCTAGAGTGAATTCTGTCCATTATACGCTGTTTGCTCGGCTCTCTTCTTTCTGACTCTTGTTTTCAGAATTTCTGTTCACTCGTGCGCGATCGATCGCCATTATCGAATCAATGTTCCGAAACACGTGATATGCATGCAATATAACGAGAAGAATTTCTCGTTTTTTTCTTTCTTTTTCTTCGAACTAACAATAAGTTCAACAAGCAGGCAGACTTTCATTCATAAAAAATAGTTAATGTTTCTTTTATATACCGCAACTAATGTTTTATACAAAAATTTCGCGTTACTATAACATTTATGATATGAATGATATTGTATCGTGGTAGTTTTTGCATTATTGTACACCTAGCAGTGGTATTAATTATAGCAGCGATATCAATGTAGCCAATGATCCACGCTATTGGTTTGTCAAAGTGAAACTGAACGAAGAAAGAACGCGTTTCTTCCATAAAGATTATAATATAGTACAAAAGAAAAAGTTTTATATCACGTATCTATAAAAATGATTTGATTTCCTTACTTTGTTTATAGCTTTACAGCACTAAACAAAAATAAGGTAATTTGTTTTAAGTATAAAAAGTTAAGAGTCAATCAAGCGCTTTGACGATAAAATTAAGAAAAGTTCAGAAGTTGGAGTTAACCCATTTGGCTAATGCAAATTTATAAGGAACATCTGCGAAACACATGATAACATGTATCTTGTACTAATCCCGCAAAAGTATCTTTTAACCGTTTATATTAATAAGAGGTACTTCTTATTTATTAATAACTACAGTACTTAACGCTGTAAACTCGTTACCATACAATCGAGAAAGATATTATATCAAAGCTGTTCGATGTGCAACGTTAGTTTCAAAACGTCGACAAAGTCGTGTGCCTATGAACTTTCTGAAAGTTCTTTGGCGTTCGCAGTTTCTAACGGGTGCACGCATAACGATGCCATTCGAAACTTCGTTCAACGGCGGTCTCGATCATTACACGTTTCTCCTTTGTGGGCCAACGTTAAAACGAAAAAAAAACAACAACCCGTGTGCTCCTCGCCGCGTAGCAAGTTCCGCCACTGTAATCATTTTAATTCACCTTCGATCATTCACCTGTCCCCCGTGAATGCCGCGGCACACGAAAACACCGTATCCTTACTCATACTCATCTTTCACTCAAACTTCACTCTCGTTAAATTGTATCGGAAGGAAGCAATGCCATATTAACATTTTTCACTCTCAACTCTTATACGGGCAACGAACGTGGTTTAATATCAAACATTCTTTAATACATCTTTTGTCACAAAACGTGAATCGACGTAAACGTGTCCAGAGAATGAAGATTCTGTACCGTTTTGTGATATTTAGTCAAAGTACGTGAAAAACTTATTAAAAGAAATACAGAAATTGGTATACTAGTATCTGGTTCTGCGCGCGAGGGTTAAACACGTATCGAGTTCCAGTAGGGAACGTAATTTGATTATGAAGGAACAAAAAGAAAAAAGAACATGAAGCTTTGAGTCAAATGACAGGTTTGAAAAGCTTTTGTTATCAAATAGAAAACGAGAATAACAATTACCAGCTTTAACAGACCGGATCTAGCCTCATCGTCACGCTGTGAAACCCCTGACGTGGCCGTACGACGCGATTAAATCACAATTTTAATTGGATTACACGTGTTTGGTTTCGAATAAGTTTATACACAAGTGCCGCCCGTCCGGTATCTCGTTGATCGTGATACAATTCACGGGACGAAGATCCATTTTATGAAAGAAACAAACGAAAAAATTGCTCGAAACGTGAAACCACTATTAACTAACCGGAACGTAAGTTTAGCTGGGTCGTGTTAGGTGAAGCCGATGTCTGTCCAGTTTTCGAAATAACAGTAGCGTGACGTTGTAACATACAGCAGGTTAACTGTATTGCAACTTTCAAGAATGGCACGGCACGTAAAATAACATTCATTAGAATGCATTCTTTAAACAAACAGATATTACGCTTTTATCAACAAAACGTCCACGATAGTATCACTCGAAGGCAAACAAAAACTCCACGCTCAATCCCCTCCACAAATGAGATCCATGTAAAATAGTCCAACCCGTTGCACTTTTGTACCGATTTATCAGACAACCAGTGTATACCTTGGTCGCGATGAAACGTGAGTTTCTACAAAGTTCGACGTTTATGAATTTTTTCTAGCGGTACACAACTGTCCAGCTATTTACGAACGAGCATGCTCGCCTAAAGGTAAACGCGGAAGAGCTTGCTGTTAGAACATCGGTGTAGCCGACCAGCGATTATCGAGCAGAATGCTTCGACCTCTAACACCTGCCGGAGTCTCGTCTTTCCCAAGCAGTTTTACCTGAGAATAAGGGATCCGGAATTTCAAAACACACCGTTCGAAACGTACGGTTCCCGTGCGGAGAAACAATGTTTCCACTTTACGATACTATGATCCCGAGTGTTAACGGGCCTTTCGACGTCCGCAATTTTCCGATGACAACAGTTGGTCGTTCATGGCAAACCGCGACTCTTGCATTATGCCTCAGCCGGCACTGTAATGATAGGTATTTTGACATCGAAGTGTAATCGGTGTGGCTAATCGTTTGGCTTGATTGTAATTGGGGTGGTCGGATGCGATTTGATTGTCGTGAGACGCGCATCATTTAAGGTCATTTTAGTGTACGAAGATGGGGTAGGTGTGTGGAAATGAAATATGTACACTGAAAGTCAAATGTTTTGGACCGCCAGGCGTTTTGTGAATGATTAATGGTTGTAAGGAATTGGTGTAAATCTTTTGGTGAATAGTGTGCATATATGGTAATAAGTGTTCCTTACGCTTTACATGCACACATTTCACATTTGATAGCAAATAATACTTTTGTTGAAAGTGATTGGTTCAGTTTGCTGGTTACTGTATGTGAGTATTGGATTGTCAAGAAGACCTACTATTTTAGTAAATATTATAGAACAATATATAATACTGCATTAAATGTATTATAAGATTTAATTTAATAAAATATGGCATAGCACCAAGTGGTTTACATTTATTTACGACTTCATAGCTCAATATTTATTACGGATTCATACTAACTTAAACGTTTTTTAATAAATAACTTATTACATATATTACAAGCAAGGCAGTAATGTAGAATTTACAGTGCGTATTCTTTCCCCTTGAAATTAGAAACTTCAGGTGATTATCACATTATGTACCTCAATCTACTTTATCTCTCTTTTCCATTGTTCTCAGCGAATAAATACATATCTTGAACATCGTTGTAAATCTTCAGCTTGCATTCAAGTAATCAGTTCCCTCACAAATACGTGAAGAGTAATCCTGTTTATAATGGCGTGCAACCGCAAGTAGTAGCTTGATTAACGAGAAATTGCATCAGCTCGTATCGTTTTTGTCGAAAATCACCTAACCCAGATGATGGAAAAGGTAAAAGCTATCGTTGCCACGAAGGATGTGAAACCTTTTTCGCCATCCTGGTCACGAACGAGAGCCAGATCCATACGATCGACCTCCAGCCACCTCCACGTCCACGGAACATTGTTTCTGGTAAAACTAAAGCGAAGAAACGACATTTACCTTTTGTGGTTGATCGGGTGCACTTGTCGACGCTAAACGTAACAAAATCGATAGATATGGGACGAAAGTATCAGGGGTTGCATCGGTAATCGTGTTTCGAACACTTTAACCCCATCGACGTAAACGTGTAAATCGTTTTGGCAATCGCAGAATCGTAATACAAACATTTCACATTTACGATTCACAAATACAGACGTTCTTCATGGGCGACGCAACGCTAAGTGAAACAGTGATAAATAGTAATAAATAGCAATAAATCAGTTCTCGAAGGATGAAGTAGGTATTGCTTTTGTGTATTGAATATTCACGAACGAATCTATAACAGCGAAGCGGAAATAGTTACGTACGTATATCAGTTTACGTCAACGATCGATCAAAATCGTTCTCCAAGTATCGACACGTTCAGGTCGCACCCAGAGGAATTCTCGATCATCCCCCAAAAACGCGTCGAATATGTTCGTCACGAACTGATCGTGACATCCGGCGCACCTAATCACCCAGATAGCGAACGAGACACCCGACCATGGTGGCCGAACTCACGGACATTCCCGTTGCAAACGCAGAACGAAAACCACCTACAGCCGATCAGGAGAAGCCCAGGTCCTCCTGCACGAAAAGGAACAGGCCGAAGTGGATCCAGGCTGCGACACGGGAGCCGATATACAGCGTTCTCGACGGCAACGAGAAAACCGGCAACGATTTGCCATCTGGTGTGAAATGCAACGTGGTGGTAATAAGCGCCGTGAAAAGTGACATAGTCAGAAAAAGCGAGAAACCGGAAGTACCGCGAGACCCTCATAGAGAGCTACCAAGCGGACGCCTGCCGTCGGACGATAAAGGTAAATCAACGTCACAGGACGCGAATATACACGAGACAGAGGATGAGGATCCTCTGTACAGCGTGGTGAGGAAGCCGAAAAAACCGCGACCCTCCGAAGCAGTCGTCGTCGAAAGGAAACTTCAACCCATCCAAGAGCAAATCGCAGAGGAGAAGCAAGTTCATCGGAGCGTCTGCTCGCGGCAAGAAGAACTTCGAAGGTGGTTGCAGGTTGCATCCACGCAGCTACCGGAACCACGACGGCTATTCAATCTGGGAGAAATGTACAAGAACCACCTGGGAGAGGTTGATCAGCTGGAAGACGATTGGGGGAGGGCCGTCTCGATGCCTCGTGGTATCGTCGGTCTGGTAGGACCTTATCGAGTTTACCAGAATCCGAACGAAAGAAGGGAGTACATGCTACAGGAGGAGGAGCTGGTCGAGGAAGTGGTCGATTCTGTTAGTGAAATCGTCGCGCGCGGAAACAACGCCGCCGGTGAGCATCACCAAAGAGCCAAATGGCGGATAAGAGAGGACGACGAGGATACCCTGGTGCCTGATATTCGTGATATACCCGGCCTCGAAGATTTCACCGTCGACACGGGGAATAAAGACGTGTCCGAGTGGAAGAGCGTCGGGGACGCGGGTACAATGGATTATAAGAGATGCAACGATACGAAGCAGAGCGAGAGAGACGAATTTAAAGGGGGCACCGGTGGAATTGTCTCCGGCAAAGAAGAACGAGCGGTGGATGTCCCCGACGAAGAAGCTTCTACGGTCTCCACGTCTTCGATTAAGGACAAGAAGGGTGAGAGAGAGATTTTGTTCCGTTTAAATAATGCCGTGCGTCAGTTCGTAACTTTTATTGCGAAGGGAAATCGTCGGGATCGCCCGCGATGATCGGTTGAGTGAAAGATGCAGCTGCGGTGAGATCATCCGACACGAAGTTTGCTCGAGTACAACGGTATAACACTTTACCCGCGGCATGGTTTCGTTTATTAAGAGTTGGAACGGATTTTGTATGCAAGTCGTTCGTTAGCCGCCATACGGTACCGAGTCGCGGCGTACCAAAATGAATCGACCTAGCGGTAGATAAGGACGTGGTTCACGCTCGTAGAGGCGTGCCGTCTTTAAGTTACGTGCAAGGTGTCGTTTATTAGCGACGCTCACCATTGACCAATATCCTCGTCGCCACTCTGTTTTCGTTACTAATATCTAAAGCGTAACGATGGCTAACGGTATCGGAAGTAGCTGGTAGACTGTTTCGTGGGATTTAGGTTGGAGGTGTGCACTGCACTTAATTGCTGAATCGACTGGTGTCTGAACGATAGATCGGTGTTAGTAGAGTGATCTGTACCTTTTTTGTTTGTTTGAACGGGGGTCTTTTTAAGACGTAAATCTGTTCGATGGTCGGATTTTATGTTTCCTTGCAGGTTTCTCGGATGTATGTATTTTGTTTTCTTATATTGGCATTGGATTTATTCGTTTCTTGCGTGCGTGGATTCTTTCGAAGGCGGGCAATAATTATTTCGCCAAGCATGTGTAACGCAGTTTCTGCTACACGAATCTCTTATAGCCAGTGCAGTATTGATCATTATTAAATCTCGTGATGTTACGAATAATTCAAATTCATTTTTCGTACGGGGCTATCGCCTTTATTAAAACTCGTCACACTGTAAATTGTTTCAACTCTAATTACTCCTCCCTCCAGGTAATCTATTGTAAACCTGTTCTTTCCGAGTGGGTCAACAGTGAGCCGTGGAGGAGTTTCCGTTTTAGTCCACTGACGTTTTCGCTATTAAATTGCTCGGCATTCTGAAAGACTTTATAAGGTTGCCAAGTGCTGCATAATTATCACGCACAACACACCAGCACTCGAACAGAACGACGACGATTCAAACGTAGCAGGAAAAACCTTTGTCCAAATTTGCCTGCCAGGCAGCCCATTAACTCTGAACTCTATAATTAATCGAAGAGGTATTTTTCAAATCCCAGGTTTACGATTAGACAAGCACGATGTCACGTTTCGACCCCCTTCGTGAAACTTTGGCATCGAGTTTTCACCACGATGAAAATTCTATTCGAGAACGCGTCGAACGGCTCTCATGAATCTCACAGTTCTGTTACCTTTTATCGCTGTCTGCGGTAAATGAATAGATAACTGCCTCAACTTTCGCTGTTTTTGCGCCTCCTCTGCCTTCTTTCCCTCGTCAATGTATAAGTGAATACAATTGGCACCATAAATCTTCCGTCGCGAACTTTAGCGAATTTCTAAATAAATGAAACAGAAAAATAACAGAACGAAAAAAATACAACAATTACGCTAACGAATTCCCCTGTTTGCTTATCGTGACATTCATCGAATTCCAGAGATTCGACCGTTAATTATTGATCACACGGAACTTGTACACGTTCTTTCCAGAATGCGATACGTAATTTTTTAATGTATAAAAATTTCGTGACAGATGAAGGATGTCGAAATTGAATCTATTCACCTTCTTTTCAAGCTAGACTTTCATCGCTGGGATACGCGAACGATAGTTTCCCGCGATAAGATAACAGGCAGCGTTTCAGTGAAAGGATGAGTTAATTTGTAGGCTGTCTCGATATAAACACGTTAAATTATCAAATTGCTAGTTCTCCCGGAGATCCTTTACCAGTCGCGTGATTTTGTAACGACTTTCTTTCATTTTCTCGATGGAAAATACTATTGAACACCGGTTGATTCATTTCGAGACATCTTCGTCGATGTTCACGCGAAGCATCGAGTTGTAACGTGTTAAAATCGAGGTACGTGTATATCTGGGTTATGAATCCCGATTAATCTTGCGTGACGAGCAAATGTATGCGTCGACCGATGCTAATGGTGCAAAACTGACCGATGAACGCGCATTTTGTTTCATGGAAAAGAAAGTAGAGAAAAGTAAGTACGTCGTCTTTTGAACAGACCCTGGCGGATACCGGACGATACAACAATGATCCAGCTACGCGTTTTGTCTTCGATGAGGGTTTACTTTCTCGTTCCACTTCGTTTCCACGATATTATCAGCGAGATCATTAATCACGGAGAGTTATATCGATCTGTCCAACATATGGCAACGTTATTATTGTACTTCTGACAGCTTTGTCGTTTCTCGCGCATTGTCTAGAATAACGTTTGTCGGACGGCGCAACTGTGCAACACGTGCGTTCAGAAACGATGCCTCTGCAATCGGCTTCCCTCGGTACTGTTATTCATTTTTGCTCGGCGATACGACGGTCGTCGATTATTGTCAGGTAACAGGGCATTTGCGCGTGAAAGCCTGAGCACGTGAGAAACATTATGGCTTCTTCAGGATGAACCTATCGTTTTTTCACTCGAGACTTAATTTTCTTCATCGGAAGGAAAGTTACCTTATGCAAAATCGTGGCGCACCGTTCAGTGATATTTACTGTTCGGACGGATTTCGGAATGGAGGTTTCTATGTTCGTATTGGTAATGGTCTTTTCAGTGGAGAATATTTATTGAAATAAGCGTGGAAAAAACGAAACACTTAGCTGTTAATGGAACATTCCTTACCGATGTTCACTATTCAGAGGGATTTTGGAATGGGGATTTTAATGCTTGCACTGTCAATGATCTTTTCAGTGGAGAATTCCTATTAAAATAAAGTGAAACAAAATGGAAAGAAATGCAGCATGTATTATTAAAAATTCATTTTATGTGAAGTTGTAAGCATAGAGATTTCAATCTTACTTTTGTCGGTGATTAATCGCGTTACATTGCCATCGTGTAACGTTAGATAGAGAATGGATTTTTTAAGTAAATAATCAATGAAGTTACAGTGGTGGTGGTGGTGGTCTTCTTCTATGGCATTAGGATCATGGAAACTTGGTATGGTTCAGACTTATCAATGAATATGGATATCGATGAATAATTCAGGGTGAGATTTCTATGTTGCGTGTGAAATTCTCAAGGGTTTCTTTTTCTTTTAAACGATTTTTAAAGTCGAGTGCTTACGAGGTTCTTTAACATACTATACATGGTAAGTCAGGATAATTATTGCCTATGCATGGGTGCTATTTTCTGCAACTTGTTTTTTTTAGTACCGATTCAGGTGTTTTTTTTTCTTATAACAAAGTTATCAGATACTTAAAAGAGACGGTAAAATCATAAACTTTTTTTACAACCCTTGTTTGGCGAGAAACCCTTTAATTCAAGTAACATAGGCTACCAAATTTGAAATTAAATAATTAAGGCATATTTATCGAGGTGAGTGAAGATAAAGGGATACATTTGCGGAGAGGTTTACCTATTTATCTGTAATTTGTTCAAGAAACGAAGAAGTCTATTTCGTGCATCACCAGCCACTAGTCACGACTAGCAAGTGTTCCTTTCTTACCCTTTAATTGTCGTTTAGGAAATGATTAAACACTTGGAAGTCGATACTTCGTGCATTATACACACTGCAGAATTCTCAGAACGTGTTTCCTTAATGTCGCTGAATTTATTACGTGCAATTCTGCTTTATTACGTCTTTCATTATCATTCATTATTCGCACGGTGAGTTATTACGAATAAAACTGCTACACAACATTTAATCCGGAAGTGAGGCAATTTCTGCCTGCTTGTTGCATCGTTTGCATTTTAAGTTATTATGCGTAATATGTACGTATCCATTATCGTACATAACGCGTATATTTTAGTTTATTGTGTGCAATGTATATGGTAGATACGCAGTTAATAAATTACAACTTTACGAACAATTACAATTTCTTAGGAAATGCCGTTTGAAATTAATCGATGTACGAATACCTTTCTACGCTCACTGTAAAAACGCGCGACAATATTTTCTCAAGGTGAATAAACGTGCATACTTACATGAACGACGTTCTAGCCACACGCGTAAAAAACGTGACCAACGTGAAAGCAGGGTGGAAAACGAGGTGAAAGGTATTCGCAGAAAATGTCTTTTCATGCAGAGTGGCCAATTTTGCGCTTCGAAATTGCTTCGAAACGCTCGTTTCTTTACTAGCGACAAATCAGTTTCCATACGTAAATAGTTGCACAGGTATACATACAATACCGTTCATACGTATTGGAACACCTTTGCAAACTCGAACCGGTAAATAAAATATTTTTTGAAACAAATTATTGCTTTGAATAATGTTTTTACAATCTACACTACCGTGCACAGTATAACACACCGGACATATTAATTTATATTATTGTATCTAATTTGTAATTGATTAATTGTTCATTTGTATGCAAATGCTACGACATTTATACAGACTCAGGCGACAGAATTCGGTACGTTTCACACTGGTATCGCTACAGAATGGCGAAAACAAGTTTACTAACTGTAAGAGGACGTGGTTAAAAAGAATAAAACGTCCAAAAGTATCCAACACAGCGCATACATGTACTCAAAAGCTAACTGCAAACATTTTCGGGGAGGACTCACTGCCTGTCCTAAAGAGTACCTGCACTTTCACAGTAGTAACAAATTAATTGCCACGCATACATAATCGTCCACGTACATATTATAATTCAATAATAATTGAAGCGTCTAAGAAAAATTTCCCATTTACATCATAACGTATCGCTTAGAAAAGTGAAACTTTTCGCATACATATGGTCCTAATTCAACGACCAGGTATTGCGCTTGCATACACGGCACACGTGAAAGCAGATTCGTGGCACTGTGAAGGGCAAACTGTTCCCCGAGTGTGTCGTCGTTTTCTTCATTGAAACTTTCATGAAGCTGTATATCACAATTAGGTCCCCGCGACGGGTAACGAACGTTCACGTGTTTCGTGAAAACCGGTTGTCCGCTGAAAACGAATTTCGGGCCACGATTTCACGCTGCCCTCGAACGAAATCTGCTGTCTCGAGGCGGGATCGTGGTTTTATGTTGTACGAACTATATTTTAACGACATTTCAATACTTACCGCACCGCGAGCGGTCGTAGCCGTCCTCTATCTCACTCCATCGTGTTTTTGCACCATTTGGGCAGGCAACGCGTCTTAATTAAAAGGTATATGAAATTATACGATGGCCGTAATTTTTATTTCTACGGGCACGGAGCCGTTTAGTTTCATGCGCCGTAAAATGAGTCGATTAGTCCCGCATCGGTGAAGTATAAAAAAGAGAGGAGGAGAAAAAATTGTACACGCTTCTACGCAGGGGGTTTATCATCCGTGGTACTCTCCGGGCAACACGTAATACGGGATGATAAAATCGACCATAGAGGCTGGAACGATGTTTCACGATGCCTGTAAGTAGGATGGAAAACGGTCTTCCGCGGTTTCCCGACGTTGTTGGAGATATCGAAGATCGCACGATTATTATTTGGATTCTCCGTGTGAGCCCGCCGCGACTAAAAGCTGTAATCGAAAGGTACGCTTTAATGGTCGTGTTGCATCGGCGATTTACTCGCGTGCGAATGTTTTCAGCGGTGAGCAATGTCCATGACGCGAACGGAGCAAAAGTCTTTGGCACAGGATGGGGGTCCGTGGTTCCTTTTCTTATCGATTTATTGTTCGAATCGGCCGAGTTAAGATCGTTTCGCGGCGTGGGACGATTCGAGAGAGGAGAAATTTCAGATACCACGGGCTGGCTCGATTTGAACTTTCGAGTGGCCAAGTGAAAGGTTCAGAGAACAGGTTCGTTATTTCTTTTTTCTCGTTTTTCCACGCTCTTTCGCGAAGGCACCGCGCGATGGGTGGATCATTGTTACGAGGTAAAAGTGTATCGCGCATTTATGAAAGATCAGCATTATTGTTTCTTGAACCTTGTCCAATCTTCATAAACAACTTTTCCTTTTCAAATTTAATTGCACACTTTTGGCCTCGCGATATGCACAGTACATTTCACTATTTTACGGGCAATACCCGCCTTTCTACGAATCCTTCGGCAAAGCCAGAATTTATTCCGCTCGCCTGTTTGTCCATTCAAATAATTACATCTCCTCTGTCGTCGATAAATTGCAAGCTCATCCAGCTTTCTCCGACGAAAAATGATCGTTCCGAGCATAAGGACTATCAGCCGAACAATCGCCAGGGCAAATATTGTCTTTCGCGAAGTCAACCATTCACAGCATGGCACAACTTTCTAAAGATTCATTAAAGATCCATTACACCGTACGTCTGCATGCATTAATACGTTAATCGCCATAAATTCGTCAAACTAATCGCCCTATCGGCGATGAACGCTGTAGGATAATTAAGCTTGTGTGCAGTCGAAATTTTCGACTCATCAATCTCGTACGTTGTACATCTAACGTGTATGGTACTTTTAATGAGATTTGCCGAGAAAGCATCGGTTGTGAGTCGTGTGTAAAACAAAACCGAAAAAAAGAATGAAATAGAGGTAGACGACCGGAAGCCACGAATGATGCCAATAATTCATACGACAGGTGGCTGCAGCGAATTTTTTCTCCCCTGGATGGTACTTCGTGTTCTCGTGTCTTGGATAGTGCATTATGGTGTAACAAGTCAGCTTCTTACGCGGGCCACGCTCGAAGAGGCGAGCGATTAATCGGATTATAAAAGACTCGCACGTTCATAGACGTATCTAATTTGCATGTTCCTGTCGGTTTTGCCGGGCAACTTGCGTGTTAGCTTGTAAAATCGTTGAGTGGCCTGAAACGTGATCTTTTAATCGCGTGGCACTCGACCGTAATATATATGTAGAAAGAAAAAGAGTCTCATTGTCAGATCGAGGCGGTTCGATGACCGATGCGCGTGATAGGCTGTATGTTTGCGAAACTGTTGAGTGAATTAATTAGCAAAGGGATTTCAATTGAAGAATTTTGGGAACGATTATAGGGATCGTAGTTTCGTAGTTTCTAAAGCACTTGCATCAAAGTTGAAGAAATCTGATTTATAACTTGTGCGACGATAATGATGTTTTCAATTTTGAGGGAACTGTTATTGTTGTTTAATGATATGATTAATTGGTATAAAATAACATTGCTAAATAGGGCACCTCGTTTGCGAGAAACTGTATGGAGTTATTGGATAACCAGATGTTCATTTTATTACACGACTCAATTCCTTTAACTCCGAATAGTTTCAACCCTTATTTTCTGCTACCATTTGTACGGCACTCACTTATTGTCTGTTACACAATTATTCTGTAAGGAAAGAAAATACCACGAAGAATATATACATATATTTATTCGTACAGAAAATCGTTCCATTAGAATTTCCTCAAATCCCCTGAGTTCAAGTTTAAACCGTATTCCAACTCCATGGAAAATGTCGATATGTTCTACGATATTCAGTACCAGTGACACGAGAATATACATGTGTATGCGTAGAAGCAACGTAAGCGGCACTCGTTTATAGTATATTTTTATCGACGTATTGAAAACGGGGCTACGAGAAACGACATCATCATCCTGGTGGTCATCTTCATTATCATCATCGCCATAATCATGGTCCTCATCTTGGCCACCACCACCATGTTTCGCGTCCCAGACCAGTCTATATGCTTCTCGTTGAACGCTTCTGGGTTACCAGACATTCTGTTTCGTGATAGTGTCTGGAGCAGTTCTCCCTTGCCGTTCCATTGGAGATCGTGGTGCATCGTGCTCGCAGAAACTCTGTTCGATGCATGGACGATGACTCGAGTGTGCCAGTGACGACGATTGTTTTCTTTTGGCAAAATTCCTGAGGTAAATTTTTTATGACAATTGTGTCGCGAACAGTTGGTAGATGTAACGTGCTGTTTGACGTACAATTCTGATTTCGATATTTTCATTTATACGCGTGGTAGATAATTTATCGTGATAAACAGGCGGAGGCAAAAGTATTGGTGCAATAAGAATGTGCAATTTATATTAGTTTTCTATGAACTTCGTTATATTCTACATATTCGAATATGTTAACATTTATTTTATGTTCGACACGTTGGTACTATATTCTTGTTAATATCTTTGTCGCATTAGTTTTGTCCTTTTTTCGGTTTGCGAAATATTGTATGTGGTAGATAGCTCCGAAGATTTATTATAGTTCAATGTGCATCTTGTTAAAGTTGTATTTTCTAATTACCATTTGTATTATTATCTTTTTATCGTGCCACTTATTAATTTTTCTTTAAATCGAGGAAGACATTTGTCATTTGTCATTTAGATTTCTAAAATCTTGAACGCAGGCATCAATCGATCGACTCACTACCAGACACACCGGCCCTGTCAATTTCTTTGTTGGATTTATATTAAGAATTCTATTTAAGGACAATTTCGAACTTTCTATTAAAAACTCGGTTAAGGGGTTAAACGTATATTTACGATCCTGAATTCTTGTTCATTAACTGCAAGAACACCTGTTAAAAAAAGGGTGTCAAAAATAAGTCATTAGTAACACATTTTATCTGATCGTATGATTCATGGGGAACAAATAAATCTTCGACGATTCATGTTTTCACGTTTACGCGTGAGGTAGAAAATGAATTTCTTGAATTCTACCACCACCTGACGGTCAACTTTTTTTTCATTGCTTTTCGTAACTCTCCATATAACGCAATGGCGAACTGTGTATCGTGAAAAACCGCAAGGTCTCAAATTTGCAGAGTATTGACCTAATTTTCTTCACAGCCGGGTCACAAATTTCACATTTCAGTTTGGACAGAATCGATCACTGCTTAATGCGATATAAATCCATACAAAAATGATAAGAAATCTAATCTTTGAAAAATTATTAGATGCAAAAAATAACAAAATAATATAAAAACCACATCTCCATACATATTCGATCTTTAAACCACACGTATTAATATCCCCAGTACATCAATCAAGAACTCTTTCAACTATTTCTCGGACCCGTTAATTTGTATAACTGCACGCGCGTTGATCAAACGATACGCATTTCGGAATATATCAACATATTTTACACAGCCACGTTCACAAGCTTCCTCGACTGTATCATTCGGCCATAACTCAAGCACACCAAGTGTATCATTTCTATCCATACCTTAACCGAACCGAGTGCCACTGTGCGCAGTCAAGATTTGCTTACTTCTCTAATTTCGACAAGTACATAAAAATTCCTTATTTTCATTTCTTTCTCCACAAAAATTAAGCAAGAGGACAGAACTCGATTATATAAAATATTTGTATATGATCACAGACAAAATTCATATTCCAACATTTCCCAAAATTCGCACATTACAAATTTCACATTTTAAAACAACCTACGAATATCATTCGACTGTTTTTTGTATTATTAACAAAGACTGATAAAAAACGTGGAAAATATGTACGGGTATTTGTTAAATGCGACCCTTATTTTGGGACAAAGAGAGTATTGAATGACAGTTATTAAAAATAATGCAAGTATTATCGCCATGCTCAATTCCTGGACCCATAATGTTCGTTTCCTTCCGTTCGCAACGTTTTACAGCCTCCTCGTCATCGCGGCGCATTTATCAAACAGGTGCTTCTACCATACGGTGCAGCTTCATTTAATAACGAGGATGTGCGTGGAACGATCGTCGAATGTCGAACTTTGACCCGCGAACACGTACACTGCGCATTCCTTAAGGGTATGATTCATCGTTGTCGACGATTGTGGATAATCATATTGATTTTGCGTTGGGAACATCCGTTAAATATAAAAATATGGTAGCACGAAGTAACGGAATAACCTCAGCTCGCAATGAAGCTTACTGAACAGTCCGAAACCGGTCATATGGCGAATAATCGTGCTTGTTCATTTGCTACGGATCATTGCGAACAATTTTCTTCGCTACCGGCTGGACGGCCTGTTTTTATTTCAAGTTCAATCCTTGCGTAGACGTAAAATTGAATAAATTCTTTTGATTGTCCCTTGATGAAAATAATACGAGTTAATTCAAGAAAAAAAGATTCGTCAGATAGATGGACATTGGAGCAACAAAAGTATCGACGATTAACGTCGACTCCTTAAACGATTGCGAATGGCAGATGGCTTACTGAGTACATGTATACTGAATCCTTCACTCACCGAGGACAACTTTATAGAAGGATGGTTCGACGAAGAAAAAAAGAACAGGGAACGAAAAATGTAGAAACTTGTTACCGGTTAGATGGAAGTGATGCCTGCCACGAGAGAGGCGGTAAATTTTCTCTGGAATTAATTACACGGTAGCGCAAGCCCGTTAATTATTATCAGCGACTTCAGTCATCCCGATAGCTTTCGTGCACGGTAGTATACTCGATACAGGAAAAAACAACCGTGAGCACGGAGTAGGTAAAAGTAATATACAATGTAGACCATCAATTAGCGGATTTACAATGCGTCTTTCGCAGACTTTCGAAGAGCATTATTTAGTCGCGGTTATATTTTTCCCTCGAAGGTACGTAAAAACTTTAATCAATCGTCAAACGATTGTGCTATTTCCAATTTCAAGTGTCGTCGTGAATCACATTAGCGGTCGATTAAATTTACGTAAACTCTACTTCTCGAAAGAAAGTATCAGCCGATGATCGATCATACGTATGCAACATCCACTGAATTCTTATTCCGTTCGGTTATTGTCATTCCACTTATCCACGTGTACGTTCATGACGTACATAGTATCGCGAAGACAAGCAAATCACGCGAATACAATACGAACAGTAGTTCCACGTGAAATAATTGCTAACTGTACGTTTCAGTTCGATTGTGGAAACGTCAACATTGATTGCTTGAACGCGGGCTCGCGTCTATTCGAGACAGGCACATTATTCTCGCCCTATAAATTTTAAGTCCTTTCTAATTCTTGAATTTGTTTGCGGCGCTAAGCTCGTCGTTAAATCATTCGAGTCGAAATTGTCGTACGAAGCCAGACGTACGAATTCTTCCAGCGAAAGTTACCCGTGGTTACTCCACTGACCCAAAAGACCAAAGAAAGAGGTACCAATTTTTTTACCGGAATTCTGGTGGCAATATCGAGGATCGATTTTATTTCAATGACAAATAATAGTTTGCCGCTTAATCATATCTAGCTACTGCCCGGAAATGATACCGATATTGAGAATAAATTTCTAACGGATGAATTTTTTGTTTGAATCGTGGGAAAAATAAAATGCGTTGATAATTCGAAATTTGGTACGATTCTGGATAAAGTTCCAATTGTTTGGGAACGTTTGTTTTAAAAGGTTACTGGATATATTATACACGCAGTTGTGTTCAGATTTAACGAATGACATTTTCATGGTTATTTAATTAACGCACATACATCTGCGACTTTCACTGTTATTATTATCAAATTTGATAATATACCATTGCAAATTCGGTATTTCGAATAGTTTGCACAAGTGTTATTTTACATTAATTTGTTGAGATATAAATGGTAATGGTGAATAATTCTAATTGCAAGTGCAACTTTATTAAACAATTTATAATAAAGAAAGGATCGTATGAAAGATTATAATCGTAGCTTATAATTAAATGAATAATTGCAATTCTTATGGAGTCAGACTTCGAAAGGACAGGTGCTCATGAATAATAATTTGAAGAGTGATTGTCTGATGAGACAAGAAAATTAAAAATAAAAGATTTGTGTCCAACAGAAGGCTCAGTCAGTATAAGCAGGCATTTCGATGCTAATCGTGTTTTTTATGGCACAACCCGTGTTCACTTGGAAATTTTTCCTAATTCTTCATTAGCATTTCAATAGACTTTATGAAGATTTATTCCTCTACTGGCACTACAGTGCTTTACATGAAAATGTAAAGATTATTTACCTGTTTGCGTACAATTACTCACGCGCTGCCCAATGATCACCTGTAGTAATCACAAGATCATCTTAATTGTTCGGTTGAGCAGCTAGAAAAGTGAAAAGTGAATGTGTTTCGCTTTGTCGTCGCGAAAAAAGTCTTATATCGAGCAATTCTTTTTAATTTACGTTTGTGCGGGAGTAACCTTAATCTAATCTTTACAACAACTTTTACAGAATCAAGTTCTATATAGTAGACTTTGACCCACCTTTTTTATTCGTTGAATTTGCCAGTCACATTCGTACAATTTCACTCGTATATTGTATTATTATATTTAAAAATAATATTAATATTAATATTATCATTAAAATACACCAGGGGAGTCTAAAAAAAAATCATAATAAAGACTATGTTCATACATATTACAGCCAGCAATGAACAGCACGACAAGGACAGCCTGAACGAGACAGGGAGCACAACAGGTGGCACCGTGGAGGGTGCACCTGGTGGCACCCCCAACAGGGGTGAAAGGAATTCCGAGACCGATGCAGCCACGACAAAAACAACAAGACCATTAACGTCCAGGTCCTTCGTCTCCAAGCTCCTTTCTAGGACACGCTCGTCAAGCGATCTTCTGGATCACTCTGAACCCTTGTAAGACACCATGAACATTTCTAGATAATAGGTACCGTAGCGCAGCACGTTGGAGAGATTTACTTCACACTAATTAACGCACGTAAGGGATGCTTCCACTTCAGAAACATTTTTATCATCTTGAGGGGGTATTTGCGTTTCTAACGTCATTTTTTAAGCCACTTTTGGCAATTTTTTGTTGAAATCATGACAATTCTTTGTATTCACGATCTCTAACGATTATGCATAACAGAAACCATGAACGTGATGAAGAAACAATGAATTAGTAATTACTATATGCAAAACCTGTATTACTCTTTTTGCAAGGTCAAATAGGTTCCAAGCTTTGCACGATTGTGTACGTAAGTACGTGTAATTTACGCACAACATACCGAGGAATAATTAAAGGTAGACTAGACAGTCACACCTGGAAATACTATAATTTGGTTAATTCCTGAATTTCTCACGCGTCACGTGAATTAGGTGAAAACAGCAATTTTACAGGGACATCGTTAGTATTGGGTATAATAAATTCACGACGGGCAGAGTTCACGTTCGTGATTTAAAAAAAGAAGATGGCGATGAACGCAACATGTTTTTATGGTGATTGTTACAGTTCGCAATTATGGGTCGTCCTCTCGAACGTCTATGGTCAGCTCATCGTGGTGATGATGATTGCACTTTGCTTGGCCGAGGTCATGGACACACCTGTGCCTCTGCTCAGTTTGCAAGTAGGTGTATCCCTTAAATTTCTTGATTGCGTGATAAATATAAACTTTAAAAAGACGAGATATATGTTTTAATTGATGATACTCGTATTATACGATTTCCATCAAGTTCTTGTATTATGAATTACGGCTTTATAAAATAATATAACAAAAGACCCATAACATTTATTTAAGAGTGAAGGAGTGAATCACCCTGCAACACTCTTCACCATTCTTTTCTAGAAACTACATAGATTATAGTTTTCCAAGTACTTTCTTCGCCCTTTCTAACTTTACGTCCTCATGATTCGTGCGTAGCTACGCCACTTCCCGAACCCCACACTTGCATCACGTATAAGTGATAATAAAGATTAATATTCCTGTTACGCAATAACTATTTCCAGCATACTATACGCGCGTAGATATGAATAAGCTGATAGTTTCATTTGCTCGATTCTGTTATGTCGACCGTGTTAAAAACTCGGAAACCATGCCGCGTGTTCCAGCAATAGAAAAAGAAACTAGCGCCGGAGCTATAAAGTTTATATATCTTAGCACCGGTTCGTGTCGTAAAGTGACGATTCGCTCCACGTCTTGCAATATTTTATTAGACATAGAGGAAGCAACTATCGCGTTCTGTTAGCCATTCCGTCGTTGCTGTCGAGCTCGAATGTAATATAATGGTATTCATGGCTTTTGCAGATACTCTTTACCTTTCGCGTGATCGTACCGCTGCTCGACAGATATGAAACTCGATACCTTCGGTTCCTTCCCATCGGTAGATTTTACGGTCGTTTCGTCTAAGATTTTTCAGGCTTAACAGAGTTAGATAACGGTATCGCAGTGCTACCTGTAATCTGGCCAGCTGTCCAGCAATTTATCACGTTTTTTTTAATATACATTCGACAATACTTATAGCTTACATGGAACATCTTGAAGGCTTATATTTCTCAGGTACATTTTCATTTTTAGTTCTGGGATTAAATAGTGGATTAATTCTTAATCGTATATATGTGATATGTGATAGATGATAATCATATATAATGGTATGTAAACGAATCGTGCGTTGTATGATTAATATGTGGGAGGAGTTTATGATCAGCGAACCTTGGTTTCAACCATTTTCGGTTAGAAAGTACCCTAGTAGATGCCCTGCTTGAAAGGGTTAAATTCGATTGCATTTGTAGCAGAAAGGAAGGCGCAGTAATTGAAAGGGGGACCAGTTAGAGAGTCAAAAACTTCACATTTAAAAGAACTTGATAGCCCAAGATATAATTATAGTTAACAATAATTGCCGACAATAATCGTCGACAACAGGCTGACACTAATTCATCCATCAGGTGGCGACATATGGTCGTCGGTGTAATTATCCCCGGAGACAGCGAACTGTATAATTTTTATTTATAGAAGTTCATGAATCCATTGATCGACGAGAGTAGGAAAGCAAACAGCTGGCATTATTGTAGTAATTTCAGTTCATTTCGAACGGCGTTGGTAATTGCACTCGATTCCAGCTTCTTACTGATTGTACCTTGCTGTTTCCAGTAAATTATAGATCGCTTTGAGTCCAGGCGCTTTGCTATTAGAGCGATCGCAATTTCAAAGGATTGCAAGAACGATTTCCGAGCTGCTTATAAAATAAACCGTATTGCCGAGCACGACGATTGTAGAACGCAATTGTATAAAAGAAGATGCACGATGTAGAGTGAAATTAACTAAACATATATTTCTGTTGTAAATAGCAATTTGAATCAGCTTCACCTAACATTTCCGACAACTATTGTATCAATAATATGCTATACTATATTATTGCAAATACAAAATAGTATGTACTGTGCTAATTATTATTACCACTACCATATGTATACAATAATGATTGTTATCTTAAATAACTGTCCCTCGTACTAAATTCCCCAATACCAAAATAGTAACAACAATTATATTAGTCCATAGAATGAAATAATTATTTTCTTCCGCCCATATATTCACCATTTTCCCTTTAGCATTGTATCACTGTTTTATTTCCAGGGCGTATTTCTGATGTACCTGTACGTAGGGAGCATAGCAGTAATCATCGGTATCTACATTTGGGTGTTGGTGGACAGCTGTGGAAGTCTCGGTACCGGTGGAACCGGTGTCGACGACGCGGAACTCGGGGGCACATCCTTAACCAGGTTCGGCTCCCTAAAACGTGCTCATATCTCGCGATCCAGAACGGCACCAACCAGTTTCTACATACGGGTCGGAGCCCTCTGTAAGTTTCGCCGCTTGATTTCATTCCAAGCGACCTAATACAGAAAACGAGATAAAAGGGAAATATATATATATATATTGGTACAGTATTCGGTTTGGCGACCCTCGTCTTCAATGGTTTAGAAATGGCGATGCACTCTATGATGCAAGGCGCTGAATGCTTGAGCGATGTTGTCTTCGTGCATCCGGTGCTTCACGGACTTTTCACCTTCCTGCAGATGCACTTTCTCTTCGTGAACTCGCAGGTGAGGAATACCCTTAATTGGGCTTTCTCTAAAGTTAATTAATTCGTGGATTTTGAGAGCGAAGCTCTCCAAAATGTCATTGAGGGATGAAAATCTCTCTGCCTCTCTCTCTTCGATATCACACTTTCGATTCTACTTTTGTTTCGTGTCTATTTTAATTTACGAACGAAGAAGTTTTTATCGTCGATTTTCCTGGGTATTTATTAATAATATAGATTACATGATACCATCAGTTGTGAAACGCAGTTTAACCCTTGTATTATGTTGGGATCTATGTATATAACGTAGCATCGTGGTTTTAGATTAGTATCAGCTCTTTTTTATCCGAGACTGTGAAATTTTGCAGTTTTCAGTTTTGACAAAATTCAAGGGGAATGTTGTCGTGTTGGTTATTATTGAAATTAGAAAATTTTTATTCAAAATGCAATAAAAAGAAAAAGCGTGACTAAAAAGTATACGAAATCGATGATTGTAGAAAAGTTAATCGGTGCGATTGTATTTTGATTGCAGGTGTTAGTGGAGAGGTTTGGTTTAGCAGCGAGGTTCGGATTTATTCATTTAACTGCTACAAATATTGCTGTTTGGGTTCGTTTGGTGATTTGGGATTCTGCGCAAGAATGGACGTATTTTGTTCACCTGGCACAGAAAGGGTTACCGAACTCCGCTTCCCCATTGAACCTTCGAGGATTTCCAGAATCTCTGATAAGACACACTCGAGATCTGATAAGTATGTTTCATTCTAGATTGTGTACAATTGTATAGAATAATTTCGATAGAATACATCAATGAAATTATTCCTTAATTACTTTTTAATTCCACTAATAAGACCAATAAAATAAATTTTGTTGCTGTTAGTGCAATAAATTCGTTTGCTTTCAATGTTTATCATAAATTCATTTTTTAAACGTTTAAATTACACGAATAATAAATTCTGCTCATAGAAATTTTAATTACAAGAATAAGTGTTCCCCTTTTAGATCAATCTCCGGTAGAAGAAAATGTTTTCCAACCCTACCAACCAATCTCAAATGAACAAATATCCCAAGTAATTGCTTTGCAAGAATGCTTGAACACGAACACCCTCGGCCAACTGTGGACATCTAGTATGCCCTTTCTTTACCCCTTTATCGTCCAATTCAGGTAAATATCAAAATTACTAAGTATCTGCCATTCAATTAATTTAAACAAATTAAAAAAATTTCCTTCTTTGCTTTCAGTTTGATTGCCGCTGCGGTGACATTCGTAATGGGCCAGAACGTCGGGCGCAATCGATTGTTGCACAAACAAAAGTTCCACGGTAGTAAAGATTTAACGAGTCACACGAAAGTCGGCTGCGATGGTTCCAGCAAAGGTTTATTCCTCGGCATACTGTGCATGGTTGCCGGCATAGTGGTAATACTGATATTCCTGGTTGTCAGAGAAGACGAGCACTTCCCATTGACCACGCTATCCTGGTTGACCTGTGGGACTCTGATCAGTATTCTAACATTAAGTACCCTAATGACAGCAAGCGGGCTGGTTCAAATTCGTCAGATGTCTGTGGTAATCAGAGCTCCAGCCACATTGGACAATCTATTATCAAACGTCTCTCTTTTCGGAGTTCAACTCTATTCCATCTTCACGATAGTTGTTTCCGCTTGTTCCCTGGTTATCTTGGGGGACGAAACCGTGGAAACACGTGGCAGACACATCATGCTACTCGCGGCTTCGCTGTTGCAATTAATTCAGTGTTTCGCTCAAAGTACACTGATAGCGGAAGCATCGAAGAGATCCTGCATAACACGCTTTCAAATAATAGCGAAACCGGCCAGACAGGTGATCACGTTTCTGTTGTTCAGTAATTCTGTTCTGTGGGCCTTCGACACGGTGATCACGCAGAACTGGATATCGCAAGAGCTGCAGTTGAGATTCTTCGGCGTGCTCGCTTGGGGAGTAATATCTAGGATCGGTCTTCCGTTGTTGATATTTTATCGATTTCATAGCTGCGTGCTGTTGCTGGAGGCGTGGAACAAGTGTTATAGAATGCCGAGAGGAGAGCACCCGCTCAACTGACGACACAGTACTCTACAGCCACGTTCCTCTAGGTGGGTTTCTAATTTTTTAATAATATAACGCCAAATCCAGGTTGTGTTTTTACAATTGGTGCACAGTATAATACAGTGCAACGTAATACGTGGGTAATTTTCATAGCGATACGATTGTTTGAAAGCATTCGTATCGTGTCTATTTTGGTACAGCTTACCAATTTTTCCATTAAATATGTATCTTCTTTCCTCTTTCTTAAGAGCAAATTGAACAGAACGACACGTCGTTACAATCGATGAATAACAATATTCAGATTATCCATCTCACCTAAATTAATATTTAATAATACGTTTTATAAGTGACAACGTGTTTAATATTTGATATTATTTAATACCACTATTACGTACAAATACAGCATACCCAATGCATTATCTCGATAAGAGAAACTAAAGAAATCCAATTTTCCTCTCCAGGTTGCAGGCGAGATCGCGCCGTTCTTACTGCCGCAGAAAGGTGACCATCGACCTACGACAAGACAATGAATGGTCCCCCACGATCCAGAGAGGCCCAAAGAATTGGATCAGCCCGAATTCATGGCTGACGAATTCGTTCAGCCTGTCTCCATTCGTCGACAATCGGCTCTATTTCGATCCGAACCCTTCGTTCAGCATATCGACACCTGCGATTGCCGATTCACTGAATTCGGAATACGACATGCGATCGTCTAGAACAACGAATCGTTATCACCATCATCATCACCATCATAACCATACTAATCATCACCCTACTAATCGTCGTCATCATCACCATCATCATCACCAACGTCGTCACAGAAAGCATCGACGCGTGGTCAGTGATCCGGGTGCAAGAGATTGGAGCACCGGTAATAATCAAGATGTAAAAAGGCATCGAAGAATGTTCAGCTACGACACGGGTATCACTGGACTCAGATTAATGGAGGAGACAACTGAGGCTGACGAGTTTCCATCACCCGGCGAGACGAAAACGTCGGCGTTCAGGAAAGTGCCATGGCATCCGAACTTGCACATGCTCAAAATCAGAAGAATCTAGCGCGGACAAAGTGTTGTATGTATCGTATGTACATAGGTACACCTGGATCGCTAGAAACGAAACGCGAGTTCTAATGAGAATTAATTAAGTATATCGAACAGGTTGGCATCGATCGTCCCGTTATGCTTCATCACCCTTCGTTCCTTGAATGATTGTAATAAAAAATATTACGGTATTATTTATATTGTTATTGTTAGTCGTACTTTTGGCATCGTCAAGGTCATTGTTCATGCTCCCCAATAACGTACCACGACTGTCAATATTTGATTTGGTTCGGCGCTTTTTTTTATTATTTTTTAAGGAGATGAAATTTTACTTTATTTATGGAAAGGAGGGTTGACAGTAAGGTGTTAAAGTTTCGACGAATGGCCGAAGAAAATGTCGGTGTAGGGTGCATCGTTTAAAATAAAGCGTGTTGAGGAATGCACGTGCCTGGTCACTGTTAATTTATGAAAAAGATAAAACTTGGTCCGTATGAGAGGCAAGCAGTTCGAATGAAAGAAAAATTTGTAAATTTTCTGTAATATTAGAGCAATGTAAATATAGATAGTCTCGTATTCAAGTAAATGAAACTTGGTTCATTTGTGTACCAATATTTACCGGTTTACCAGCGCATGCTACTTATTCGTTTATTCCATTATGAATTTCGAAAATTTTTTTACGAAATATCATTCCGATGAAGTTTACAGTGATTAATAGATAGCGAGAAGGTGAATGAAAAATAATTGGTGAAAGTTTAGTTGGAACGATGGGGGAAGCAGGTTGACTTTGAAAATGCCAAGAATCGATTCCTAATTTAATTGTACGAGTATCGAGGCGAGTAACAATTATTAATTATCTTTAAGAGTACAGTACCTTTTCATTTTACGTGCAATATTATCGTTTGTAAGAAATTACGCGTAGGAATTTATTTATTGTGAAAGTCATACGAATAGTGTGTTACTATTAGCCATCGAGGTTTCGTTACCCCTTTTTCTCTTTTTTTTGTAAATCGTTTATTAAATATGAAGACGCCGTAATACAGCTCCACATCCCTCTTCTTTTCTTTGTCTAAATCGACGTTGAGCAATATTCGTTGTATATAATTTATTTATCGAATTTTCTTCAATGGGGAATAAAATTCCTTGATAATTTATATAGAACTGTGTGATGTATTTATTGAACTCAAACTACATAGTATGTCAGTTTATACTTTTCAAGAAGCACATTCGAAACAGTATATAATTTGTTGGGTGCTCAGCTCCCATTATCCGTTCGATGTTTATCTAATTATAATTAAATATATTTCCTGTTAATAACTAGACGAATATTTATTAAAAATTAACAGACTGTTTCTTTCATCGCGACGCATGCGGACTGGAAAGTAAAGTTTGTGAAAATTGTAGTTTTTAGAAAAATCCTTAGGAATCGCACAGAGATTACGAGTGTAGCAAACACATATATTTTATATTATGGTGTTTCATGATATTAAATATATCAAACTCATTTTTCTATCATTTCTCCCCTATCGTAAGGAGAATAGACTGTGCTATTCCAAGATCGGCAAATCTTTATCGTTACATTTTACATAGGCAAATAATTTCCTACATTTAATAATATTTGTTTAACTTCGAACGAAATTCTCCAAACTTTCCCAACGCGTCACGAATAGAGATACACCTTTTCATAGATTACACCGAACGAAATAATTACTGTTCATATAAAACAGCTTACATAGAAATAATCCTGCGAAGAGAATTCAAAGTTTATGTAATAAAAGCAATGAAACAAATTTCGTTGTCGAACGAACGCATTATTATATAGTAGTCGTTTTATGACTAACTAAAGCTATGCTTAGACATGTGCATACAAAAATTGTACATGGACGCGAAACAAAAATTAAACAGAAATAATAGCATACGTATACGTACAATTGGAAACGAGTCCTAATATCACTTGTTGTTCGATATAATGCATTATCACATAATAAACAGCTGAAGATCAAAATATAAAAGTAAAACAAAAATACGCGACCGTGTAATAATTCCTCCTTTGAGAATGTGGAATTAAAAAACTGGCAAACAGCGAGATAGCCAAAGTACATTATCGATCCGTTACAGAATCCTACACTTTGCTGAATTAATTAATTAGAAATACAATTGGACGTGTGCATAATAACATGTATCGATACTGTATATTTAAAATACGATTCAAACTTTAGGATATACTATAATAGGGCATTTGCGATATATCCGAAACGAATAAATTCTCTTCAAAATATCATTCACATGGCAACGAAGATAAGTATTTCTTCGTTCCAGCTAATGATTAATTTTATATCCTTCTTCGCTTTTGTTGTCCCTCTACCTTCTTAATAAGACACCACACAGTTTGAATTACATAGTATGATTCCTTGAGGTCATCGAATCGCGGAAACTCATGAACCTGTGAAGTAGGATCAATCGAGAAGGAATTTCGAGAACAGGCAAAAGGTTCATTTAATCAAGGTCAACGTCATTGTTGCGTTCCTCGTCTTGCACAAAGACCAACTTCACGTTTTGGGTTAATGTTGGATTGGTCGGCTGTTCTGTGGGAGCATCCGCAGCTGCGGCCATGCCACTCATATCGGGAAAACCACCTGGCATGTTGGTAGCATCGCCGTATTTCAACGCCATCTTGTTAATAAACGCCATAACCTTGGGGTTGTTCTGGTATTTCAGGATGTTCGCTGGATTCACGTACATATCGCCAAACGCCTTGAATATTTGTGGATCCTGCGAAATGAAAATGATCATTGTACTTAATTAATATTCTTGTTCGATTAATGTTGTTCTTAACAGGTAGCACAATGAATGTATTTCAGCGATATCGGAACATTTTTTCGTATACTTTTTTTCGAATAACAATTTATTTGTTAAGGAACCATTATAGTATCGGAGGCATTAACGACAGCGGATTATGTTTTCCTCGTGGCAATATGACTTTTGTACACAAGACTGTTAATCATTAGCAAGATGTCCAGCTGGCATTGGCTTGAATGGGTTCAACATATGAAATAGTTTACTTATGCGTAATACCTTGAATGATTTCATGACTTCTGGATCATTAAGGAATGTGAAGAAAATACCAGGGTATGCAGCACCTGGATTGGTTTGAGAAGGACCAGTGTTTTCCTCGTAAGGTTTAGCACTATCTCGTGCTTCCTTCAATCGCTCTTGTTTGTTGTGCTCTAATTTTTCTTGGACCTTGCGTTCCTTCGTTCTCTTGTGTTCCTCGATTTTTCTGGCCTGAAAGCAGACGCGAAGGAATTTATATTATATCATGTCAACATTATAATTATACATATACGTAAAGAAATTCTTCAACGACCAAAATTTAGAGTACTTATTTTTCTTAACTTTCTAAAAACTAACTCATATCAATATCAGTAGGCAAAGAGAAATTATAATTCGTCTTTCAATATATATATATATATATTTATACATATATCAAGAATATATATCGCTACTTCTAATTAATTTAAGTATCCAATAAACATTCAAAACCATATTTATGTTTTAACATTGTTCAGAGTTAGTCCGTATAGAAGACAATTGACAAAGAAAGGCTGCCCAGTTCCGTGAAAGGGTACTTGGTGGAATGCATTCAGGGACCTGCCCAGGCATTAAATCATAATGACGTGGAACACTTCTGTTCAAGAAACATTGTGGCCTCATACGATTACGAGCTTATTATAGGCCGAGTAGTAGCCAATTTGGCCAGTAAATTTCGTTTCTAAAATCGATACTTTTCCTGTTCTTCTTACACGCTTTTACATTACGCGTTTCGTTGTAAAAATTGCCAACATCAGTTTAGTCTGTGTATGCAGTTCCAGACATATGTCACCGATGCTTGGATGAATTAAATAAATCATAGAAATGGACTTCAATTATAGAAATTATTATGTAATTCTAACATTTATAAAGCTTATTCTCTTGTACGGATTTTTCGCAAGAATTAACAATGATCTACAATACAAGCTGAAGACGAAACAAATGTAAAATAAAATATATTCGAAACGTGGTGAAACTCTTTGAACGAACTGCAGAACGAGGGATAATGAGAGCCCTGTAATTTCTACTCTCAAATACTTTACACAGAGACTCGAATCGTGGATAATATTAAGCGAAAGTTTCGAGTGATTTACTAAACGAATCAATAATTTCTCAATCCAATTATTAATACAGTTCAAAACGAAGCAACCACCATTATATCCCACGGTGAAATCTATCCGACCAAAAATACAATAAACGCCGCATTAGAAATTGAAATAAAACATGAAAGCCAGAAAAGCTCGACCCTTCCTATTTGGAAGGGTTCCTATTTTCATCAGCTATTTAATACCAGCTTCGTCGTTTCTTCGCGACTATACCACAATAGTCGTTTCTGATATACACCCCCCGCAATCTCAACGATCCACCGCGGTACCTGAGACACAATGGCGAAATCGTAATAATCTACAAGTCATCAACGGAAGATTCGAGAAATGCTTCCCCTCTCCGATCCAATCGCCGCGAATCGAATTTTTCTCGAAACGAGAGTTCCACGCAGAGATAAGGAGAAATGGCAAGGTGTATCACGGGAGATAGCAACGGAGAGAGGCAGCGAGCGCGAGGACTTTTGCACGAGGGAAGCACCACCTTATACGGCGGCGACCCGGGCTTCTAAATATAAAGGCGCCCGTCGTTTCGATGTTCCTCTCTGTCCGAGCGAGCATGCATTTCGCCGCGAATCTCTTCTCTTTGCTACGCGCACCGTAGCCACGATCTCTCGCAGGCTGACGATAAGAGACAACTGGAATCCCGCTAATATTACGTTACACGAAAGCTACGAACGTTTCGTTGCAATGTCTTTTGATTATTTGGTACGAGGGGTGAAACTGTTTAGCATATTGTACGATATATTATCTTCCAGTACGTTTCCTGTGATGCTGAGTGTACAGTTAATCTTTATATTGTTATATTTTATTGATGATTTTTATCGATGTGTCTATGCATGTATTCATGTATGCAGTTGTCTGTGTATGAATAACGGAAAAAGGTTGCATATATTTCTTGTCGTAGATTTTGAGAAGGACTTAGAAACGTGGTTTGTTCGATTTCGTGTCTAGTATGTGTAAAATGGGGAATGTCATGCTACATTTTTTTTAATTGCAATGTAAGTATGTTTCCAGTAGAATGGGTAGGAATGTAGGTAACAGGGCTGTTCATTTGATTAACTAATGTTGTCACTCGTTGGATACGAATACTTCGTTTTCATTTCACTGAAATTGCTTGTAGGGAATCTCAGCATAAATACGAGCAGGAATTTTTTTTTCATATAACAACAATCAAACAGTTTTAAAACAAATAAAATGTACAATTTTTACCAATTCTATCGAACAGTTTTATTAGAGCACAAATAGAAATCACGAAACTTTAATTCTACCGACTTTTCATATTGCGTACATCACTTTCAAGAAAATAGGTCAATATATACATTAATTTTCAAGGATTATTTTCACCCCGAAGGATCAAAAAGTAGCGACAAAAATACGACAAATTTTCGAATTCAAAACATTAATAGTAAACGTGGAAACTGTAAAAAATCTCATGTGAATCCGAAGCTTTAAATAAATTTGATACTAAAAAAAATTTCAGAAATATAAATTCCTTTCGATTTTGTCTCCCCCAATTTCCATGACGACCTTGTCCCCATATCACGCATGTATTTTGGGAATTCTACGACTGTGAGGCTTATAATTGGCTCGTATCAACTAACTAACCAGCGAACTCCAACAAACCTAATTTCCTTGTTATTAAACAA
Organism: Nomada fucata; assembly: GCA_948146005.1. Classification (NCBI taxonomy): domain Eukaryota; kingdom Metazoa; phylum Arthropoda; class Insecta; order Hymenoptera; family Apidae; genus Nomada; species Nomada fucata. The sequence continues at coordinate 4,180,016 of OX411275.1, read as the reverse complement.
AACAAACAAAAGAAAAACATGTACACAAACCTAATAAATGTTATATAGATACATACATATATTGTATACATATGCATATATATATTTTTTTAATATATATATATATATGTATATATGTAAAGCATTATTTATATATATATAGATATATATGAATTCATCAAATTTTACCTGCGCATTCAAATATACCTGTACGAATTTCCGGGTTCCAATTGACTTCTCTTCTTTCCCTTTACTTTCTTCCCCCCCGAGTTTGAAAAATGACACGAGCATGCGTCGGTGCGAAAATAAAGCGACAGAAAAAACTTCCGTCATAAATAAAAAAAGCCACGAAGCAGGGAAGCTTTTCGACGACGCTCGAAAATGAGGTTGAAGATGACGTGTTGGAGAGCTAGGTCGAAACGTGTGCAGGATCTTTGTGCACGATCGCTAGTCAATGTCTTAGCGGTCTGTCGGCCAGGTAGACCCTGCAAACCAGAGAAAACCGGGCCGCCAAGTGGTATTTTTAAAACTGCCACTCTGCGACCAGTATCTTCGGATTGTACAAGATAAAGATTCGGTGATTCAGTGACGATTACGCTCAGACAACTCACGGGTACTTTAGAATATCCAAATACATTGTCGTTTCGCAGACTATTGCTAGGCTGTAATAAAAGCGGCGCACTGATCGCGTTCGTCGATTGGGAAATATGTACTCACTTGTCGCGTTGAATATACATTACGATTTTGTAAATATTAATATATTTGGCATGTATATTATTGTTCTAATATTAAAGAAACACTGGTCCGTCAAAAATACATTCATCCCCCCGAGAAGCCAATCATGCTCCTCGAATTATCGAACTGGCCGAACATAAGAGTAATATCGAATGTTTGCAGTAAACGATGACACTCGTGCTTTCCAAAATGAAACCAGTTTTCGTCCAATTAAACGATATTACACTGGAACTTCATCACGATCAACCGGATCGTGATTATCCCTGGCACGGGATATACCAATAATATATTCATTAATCGCATCCTCTAATTATAAATATGGTAACGAAGAAACTTATCAATGCAACCTTTCAATATCTCCCTCAATCTTCCTTTCTGATAAACGAAAATAATTCCTCCTCAGATTCCGATTGTATTTACCCTGTCTGTCTGTCAATGAAACCGGTCAATCAGTGTCCAACTGTTCAGTGCACTGTTGAATAAAGTTGCCCATATGAAAAACCACCGAAATAATTGTTTCTCACAGAAGAGACCCGAAGAGACCACCATCCAGCCGAACCAAATACTCCTGCCCTCCCCCCTCCGTCCCCCTGGACATCACGATTCATCCTAGCAGTTTAATTTTAATTCCAGCCATCCGTGGAACGATTCAGAGATTCGTTCACATCCGGCTCGCCTCGACCGAGATAGAAAGACCAGGAAAACCGTGGCGTGGAATTCCGCAATCGGCCCGTTAAAAAAAAAAGCCAAAAAGTGGGGAAGGGAAAGAAAACAGAGATGAAAAAAAAAAGAGAAACGAGAAAACAGTGAGTCGCGTGGTGCCGCTGTGGGGTTGAGAAGTAGGGGGGGCGTCTTCGGGGTTTGGCGGTAGTGACAATGCCAGTTCCTCACGGGCGAGGTGGAGTCGAAGGCGACTATCGAGTGAGACGAGCTGCCAGCCCTGGCTCATCGTGTAGTGCCTAGTGAAACGAGATGACGGGCTCGCGGCTGGGACCCGCGTACTTCGTGGGCCTCTTCCTGGCCCTTCTAGTCGTCGCCTTACAGGGTGAGTAAGGCCCCAACACTCCAGGACACTCCGCTTCCCAATTGACGGTCCACCTTGCACCGCCATTAACCGTTTTCCTCGATTGTTAACAGTTCGATTCGAAAAGCCAGAGGTACCCTAGTTGCTGTTGATTGAGACAGTTTCTTAGAATCCTCGTGAACGTTATACGAGACCGGACGATGGACCGTTGTATTGGCGATATTAACTCTTAGTGCTTCTGGGGTGACCTGTGTTCAATGGGCACGGGGGTGCACGAATGTTGTGAAATATTGAAAGGTAGTGTTCCGTGGGTGATTCCTCTTTCCCTAGAGTCTAGCTTAATGGATTATGTCAGTTTGGATATGTATGTCGAGGCTTGGAAGAGAATCCGATACAGTTTTCTTCTTATTACCGCATAGTATCGTCGAGTTTTCGGTTCTGGCACTTCGTGCCAAGATTTTCCTCGGCGGGTCTTATTATGTTTCTTGTTGTCCGCGACACGGTATTAACTAACTGATGTATTGCAGGGTTCTAATCGATCTCAATTGCGATCGAGGAGTGCACGAAGTATTATATACATTACACGATTTGTTTTCACGTGTATTTTTAACGAGCCGTCACGCGTACGCTTTTTTAGTATGCACCTGCCCGTCCTGATGATGTACGTTCGCGTTTAATTATATAAATGAAGAGCAACGTCTCGCGTGTGTACGCATATGATCCGCGAGAAATCTTGTTCCTTGATGGTGTTTATCCTCGTCGAAGCCTCGGAATCACTTCTTCTCGTCGTTTCGATTAGTTCGATTGGCCCAACTCGATTCGAGGATTTCAAGATTAGGGCGCGGGACTGTAGATAGAATGGCCTGTTTTCTAGAAATTTTGGGGGTCGGTGATGTGGATGACGTGCTGACGAACGTGTGACGACTGACGAAGGTCAATGTTACGTAAAGTCACTGGTCTGCGTCATCGGTTCCTGGCTCGTCGAGCCTCTTCAGCATCGAGTTAGACGTACGATCAAACTGATGAACCTGAGATCTGTTGCGTCATCGTGGATTGTCTGGCCTCTATATTGGACCGTATACCATTCGAATATTTCTCCGCTGTTCGAAATCACGTGCCATTTGTACGGAAACCTTGCTTCGCTTCCTCGATACACCTTGACACGACATTATAGTACATACTTGAAGTTAATGCTTAGGAAACGATCGAGGAACAGTTCTTGATAAAATCGTGCAATCTAAATTAATCCAAATTAGACTGAATGCAACAAGTGCCAGGTATTACAGATTTCGTATGGGCGGTGTCTAATTTCATTGTTGATTTCGAGCGGGATGGTTATTTGGAAGATGGGTGTCGGTTGGATTTATTATCGAGTGTTCAGGATAAGAAATATTTCGGATATTTGTGCAGTTGTGGAGAAATATTAGCAGTATTTTGGTCGGTTTAACGAAGCGAAATGGGACAGCGATCGAATAAAAGGTTTTGATCATGGATTCAAGGATTTGTTATTTTGGGAATCGATGGAAACCGACTGTCAACAATTTGCAAATAATTACATAAGGACAGGCATAAATCTGTGCCAAATTCGCTCTAATTTCTATAAACCTATTCGTGAATTCCGTTTAAAGGGAACTTAAGTCTATACCGTCAATGGATAATAATGGAGAATTGACAATGCTTATATTTATAAGCACTCGTTGATCATAACTATAAATACGAGGGCAGTCTGAAAAGTTCTCGATGTGACACATGGTGATTATACTGAAAAGTAAAACATATTTCACGTCGAAAAAAATTTTCTTTCATTATTAAGCCGAGAACTTTTCAGACTGCCCTCGTAACATATAATTAATTTTCAATTAATTGTCATTGAATAAACATTCAAATAAATGCCACCAAATATTTATCGAAAATAAAAAAATTCATTGAATTTTGCCTGCATAGGATGTTCGATTTTCAAGTAATAGGTACATCAGAACAATACATATTGTTATTTAAAGGGTGGACAACATTTCTTGGTTTTCTAATATTTCTGAATAGTGATATAATCAATTTGTTGACTGTTTGTATACGCGAGGACGATTGGATCTACATAATAGATATTTATGGATGTGCAAAAAATAAATCACGTATTTTTAAGCGAATCCAACTTTTATAACGAAAAGATTAAACATGCTTCAGAGCGTGGAACAAGACTTCAGAATCTATCTTTATCCTTGGTGGCTATGCTTGCCAAACGACAGCTGCTTACCTCTACTTCCATTACCCGTATCTTGACATTTTCGAGAATTATTTTGCAACATACATAATTTCAACATATTATCTTACAGATCGTTAAAGTCTAAAATTAATATTTTTGCAAGTAAACCAAAGCATATATCCCCTAATCAAAAATTGACTCTAATATTCTATATATAATATAATATTCAATAACGAAACAATGTGTTCAGATGACAAAAATAACGTGTGAATTAATTGCTAAAAATCTTAAAACGATTCTCCAAATTCATGAAACATGATAAAACGTAGCAACGTCAAGGTGTACACACGCGTAACATTTATAGGCAATCTTCATTGTATTTTGTAACAGACAAAACGATGAAGCGTAGAAAAATGATAAGACCCACTGCCAAAAGTACCAAGGCATGTGTGACGTAACGATGAAAATGTACGGGCAATACATTTTACCGATTTTCTTCTAACTTAACTCTGCCTATAAGCCAATTAAATTTCACATCGAAAAATTGCATCATCGGCCAAAGAACAGGAAACCCGATCCCTTTACGAATTCTTTCGACTCCATTCTATTCAAAACCGTTCCATCAATATCTTTCTCATTTTCTTATTACTGAACCATGTTTTCACCAGGTCGTTGATTTTCAATTGATACATCATAAATCGCTACGACAACGTGGATACGATCTTGTCAGTGTCGTTCGTTGAAGAAACCCGGTTAATGTATTTAGACTTCTTTTTCGTAGCGGATAATCGATAAAAATACGTTTCTCTCATCCAATATATAAATATTTTCAAGTGTTGCTCGGCTCAAAGCCGCCTACTCGCCGCTAAACTTAGAAACCGGCCTCCTGGTCCCAGGTACTGCCTAGAAAGATGATATCGACATTTTCATCGACCAAGATTTCACATTTGGTGGCACAAACTATGACACCGATTCTTGAATACCAACATCTTGTGGACAAGTGCATCGAAATACCTAATCAATCTCATTTTCGTATCAGCGAAAGTCTTCTTCGTTGCGTTTTTCAGTTGGACGTGTCACTCGCAACCTTGAAACATGTGTATTCATTTATGCTAGATTCTTCAATCTTCTTACTAATGAATCTTCTTTTGCGAGGCATAATTCATCATTTTTTTAGCACTGTGGTTTAACATAGTTGTTGGTGGAAATTTCATTATGTCAACTACATTATACATTTTTTCAAATGAAAATATATCAAATTGGTACAGGTGCGCGTCACTGAAGGAGGTAATCTTACAAAAACACGTGCTATCGGCCTTTATAGTGGACCGAAACAAAAAACCGAGGTGTCGTTTCCTTCAGTATGAACTAGCGTTCACAACGTCCCCCGAAGTTTTGAAACCTAAGGATGATGCGGATATTGGGGTGCGTTCGTCTCTGGTGACGTAAACAGGGTGACGTAAACGTTGCTTCAGCTGATAATGGGCGTTCACCCAACAGCGAGATGTTTCCGCAAAGCTGTTCTCTGGGAGTCAACAACTGAAGGCTCCAAAACTCTGGAATGCCTCCCTTAATATTTACGCGTCTGTTTAGTTATTTAACAAATATAACTAATCTTCATTGTGGTTATCCAGAGTTAGTAGCTGGTAACCGATCCCCAATTCTTCATTTTCTGCCCAGACATCAAAACATCGTATTTTGGAGTACATTCAAACTATTACTACCTCAGGTTTTGAAGGTAGCACAGCTGATTAATTGTCTTGACGCTATTCCTTCACGGAGATCTCAAAATATTAGCCGCTAACACTTTCAGTTTCCTAATTCCTGACAGTCTCAGGGCCTTGGATGATTGAAAATCTTCCATATCGGAATTTATATTTAAAAATTGCCCAATTTATGCGAGGTATCTCTTGTACCAATTCACAATGGATTTAACGAAGTTCTGGTTTGCGGAAAATAAGGAATTGATTAATTAAAATGATTCTTCATCCATATAATGATATATGGTGTAAATCGTTACTAGCCTATGTAATACTTTCATTGCAACCTGTGCCTTTCCATTTTGAAACGCAACTTTTAATACAAAAATAAAAATGTATTAAAATTTTCCTTGAAAAGTTCTATTTTCTAGAATATCAAACCTATTCTTCTTTTTCCTTTCAACATTTCGAAGATATGCGCAGAGTTCACATTCTATAATTCCATACTAATTCTTCGAATCTCTTAAATAAATGGTACCAATTTCTTCCAGAATTTCACATCTACTTTAATCTCTAAAAAAAAATATTACCCGAGAAATTCTACTCCATAATATTAAACATGTTCTTCATCGTCTTAAGATTCCAAGGAAACGTATGGAATGTCCAATACACAATTTCTGCTCATTTTCTGCATTTCTTTATGATACTCATTTTTCGTTACCTGTTTGAGGCTAGGTCAAGCATGGCTGTTGTTTCTGAACACCTGTCATTGCCCGAGCACGCGCTCGACCTAACAGTGTGTAACGACTTTGACAAGATCTTGCGTCACTTGGGTCAGATATTTTTGGTGGTCGCGTGGCGTTAAACTTCTTTGCTAAAGCTTAGCAAGTTATCTAATATAACCCGCGTCTTCTTTTGGCACAGCGTGTTTTGCATAGTGAGAACTCGCGATGAAAATTCCTGGCAGCCAGAGAATTGATATAGCAGCAAGCCAACCGTAAAATCTTCAGAAACTCGTACGAACCGTGGAGATCTACCATTATTTCATTAATTTGTACCAGTGAATGGCCACGAAAATATCCGAGTCCTCAGGATCTCATAAAATTAGAATTGTAGAGAACTACTGCACAAAGGGGTACAACGTGTCGTTGGAAGAGAAAAGGTGCTGCTACATTGCAAGATTAGATTAATCTTGTAATTAATACATTTCTTATTCACGATGTGCAGACCGAAAGAATAAGTTTCACGTTTATAAACAATTCTTTTTGTACCAATGTAAAATAATTTTAATCCATTTCAATGTAGTCAAAATTGATTGAAATCATGTTTCAGGAGTGCAAAGCGAAGAGCTAGAGGTACCGCCGGAGGATCTGTGTCGACCGTACATTGAAAAAGCGTTGAAGGACCTCGGTACAGGTAATGCTAAAGTGTCGCGGAGTATTCAACTGGAGCACAGCGATTTCTAGAATGTTTCGTTTGAAGGATCTTTGGAGCAGACCAGTGCCGAGCCGGTGAACGACGCCAATAAAGAGAGCCAAGATGAAGGGGAAGCAAAGCCTGCGAGCGAAGAGGTAAGACGAAGAAGTTTTACAATGAACACACACCACTTAATAATAAACACAATTTGATTAAAATTCCAAATAGTTTGATCAAGAAAATAACTTGCTGATTTTCGTTCTAGGATGGTGAGCCAGCCAGCGATGCTTCGACAGAAGATGTGGCGACTGAAGAGGATAAACAAGAGTCGGCAGAGGTTGAAGTTGTAGAGAGTGCGGAGCAAGCTGACGAAGAGTCTGAAAAGTCTGCGGAGCCTGAACAAAGCGAGGAAGCTGCTGGAGAACAAAGTGTCGAAGCGGATGAAACGGAAGCAGGTAAGAAATTAGAAACTTATGTAATTACTTTATTTACCACGGTTCGTTAAATATTTTTGAATTGAATAATAAAAACAGTTGATCTTTGTCGTGTAAAAGCAACTAAAACAATCGCGATTCTCGCTTATTTAAAGAGAACCTTGTTACTACTTCCAGAAGAAAGTGACCAGCAGGGCGAGAAATCCGAAGAAGCAGATAGAGGAACTGAGGAAGACAAAGAGGAGTCAGTTGAGGAAGCAGAGGACGCAACCGCAGACTCAGTTGAAGATGGAACCGAGGAAGACCAGGGTGAGAAATCAGCCGACGAAGAACAAGTAGAGGAAGCCAAATCTGACGAAGAGACAGAACAAGCAGACGCGGAAAAGTCTGGCGAGGAAGCACAAGAAGTGGCTGAAAAATCCGACGAAGAGGCGCAAGTTGACGATGGAAAATCCGACGAAGCCCAGGCCGAGGATGAATCGGCTGAAGAAGCGACAATCGACGAAGATGGCAAGACCGAAGAGGTGATGTCTGACGAAGAGAAAGATAAAATCGAAGACGAGGAAACCGACTCGAAAACAGAGGAAGAAACAGAAGAAGCTACTGAAACTGCTTCTAAAGAAGCAGAAGAAGATAGCAAGGCTGAAGAGGAGGGTCAGTCTCAGGAACAGGATGAAGAGACGAAAGAGGAGAGCAAAGAGGGCCAAGGCGAGAGCGCTGAAGGCGAAGAAGAAGTAGAACAAACCAAAGAAGGTCGAGAGGATAAGGAAGATAAATCTGAGGAAGAAGTTGCGAAATCGGTAGAAGAAGAAACCGAAGAAGGCGAGGAGGAAGGAAAATCTGTAGAGGATGAAGCCAAATCAGCTGAAGAGGATGGGAAGTCAGTGGAGGAAGACAAGTCGGCAGAAGTAGAAGGGGAACCATCGAAACCTCGTGCTAGGCGGGAGGTTGGTGAAGAACCTTCAGCTTCTGAAGGTGAAGGTGACGAGGATGCTGATGGTTCAGAAGAACATGGTCAGAGCGAGGAAGAAGAACCTACTCCCGAGGAAGACCTGATTCAAGAGATAATGGTACCGGAGAATTTGCGACCGAGGGATCACATTAATCAGCTGTTGAAATTGGACGAAGAAAATGAGGAGAAGGAACGTGATATCCAGAAGACCGCTGATGTCGTGCTGAAGGAGCTGAAGAGAATTTATGACAATGCTATTCAGCCGTTGGAATCTTTGTATAAGTACAGGGATTTAAGCAACAGACACTTTGGTGGTGAGTACAATTGATTAAATAATTACGGAGCGGTAGTTGTAATCAGTTACAGAATTAAACTGTTGCCTTTTAGAGTTAAACGGTATTCATTACTTTTATCGCTTGGGAACGAGATCTATTGGATCAGCAATGAAAATTAAAATTATCGCTCTTTCCTTTAGATCCCCCTGACTAATAAATTGCTGAAATTTTCCCAATAAGGTTTACCAGTAATTCGTATTTTGAAATAATGAAACGCAATCCAAATGACTTCTATCTAATAAGAAACTTTATTAATGCCTATTCAAACTTTTATGACCCTCTTCCTCTTAATATTAACTTAAAAAGGAAAAGAATGTCCATGTACAATCCTCTATTTTTGTAGATCCGGAAATATTCTCTAAGCCACTGGTTCTCTTCATGGGTCCATGGAGCGGTGGGAAATCTTCCATCATAAACTACTTGCTCGATATCGAGTACAAGCAGACCTCATTAAGGACAGGTACGTAGGTAACACGAGAAAAAATAATAAAACGCAGAAAGTAGCGAGAATTTGTTGTGCGAAGATGCTTCGACTTACTACTTCTCATTGATGCTTAACTAAGTCGGCCGTGATCACGCCTTCGTATAGTACACAATGCTCTAAAGATTTAGCGGTAGAAGCATGCTAGGAGCATGAATATACAGATAGTGTTTAGGTGGTTTGAGAGAGTGCTTAGAGGAGCAATGCAAAACGCCAAATGGAAATGACACAGGAGCCGAACCGTCTCCGGCCTACTTCAATATCCTAATGCACGGAGAGGAAGAGGAGATCCTCGATGGAACGCAGCTAGCTGCTGACTGGACCTTCTCTGGACTGCAAAAATTCGGCCAGGGAATGCTCGATCGTCTCAAGGGTTTACGACTCGACAATAAATTGCTTGAAAAAGTGGGTACTTTCATACTTCCCTGTAGCTAATCGTCTTTGACTGAATGGAACTGTTCCTGAAACATCTGTTTTATTAGTGAAATGATTGCTATTAAAGTACATTTTTTAGTAATTACTTTCCATTCATTTGAAAGAGCTTTTAACGGAAGATATATATTTGAATTATTATCTTAAGATCAAGCATGTAATGATAAAACTTCCCCGCTGTTTCCAATTTTTAACAATAAGATGAACATTCAACGAAGGGGGAAGAAAAATTACAGAAATATTCTCGCAGACTTTATCTGACGCACAATAGGAACAGTTTCATTCAATCGTCGCTTATTTTTCAAGCCCGCCATTGTAATGGAATCCGATGAACAATTTATAAATTTCTAGGTGAATATCGTCGAAATACCAGGAATTTTAGAAATTCGAAAACAAGTCCAACGTTTGTTTCCTTTTAATGACGCTTGTCAATGGTTCATCGACCGGGCGGATATAATATTTTTAGTATACGATCCATCGAAGTTAGACGTCGGACCGGAAACAGAGGCGATCCTTGATCAATTGAAAGGACGGGAACACCAGGTAAGCTTTCGACGATAAATCTCAGATCTGTTTGCATAGATGTAACGCAAACGTCCAAAACAGACACGCATCATTCTCAACAAAGCTGATCAAGTGAAACCAGAGGAACTCATGAGAGTGCAAGGTGCTCTGATCTGGAATATATCCCCGCTGATGTCCAGCGCTGAGCCACCAGTAATGTACTCCGCATCGTTGTGGTCGTTGCCATACGAGGCTGGTGCGCCCACCAGATTATTGTATGCTCAGGAACGTGCATTCCTACGCGATTTGCGTACTGCCGTCGACAAACGAGTCGAGCATAAGATAGCCAGCGCCAGAAGATTTGCTGTAAGTCACTATACTTCGTTCTACGTAGTTGTGATATGTCATTGAAAGATTTACCGGCTGGAATTATTTTAATGGAATTTCTGGTCCCCTTCTTCATCATTTTTAGGTACGGGTGCGCAATCATGCTAAAATGGTAGACTGCTATTTGACCACGTATTACAATCACAAGTCATTCTTTGGAAACAAAAAGGAGATCAGTGACAAGATCATCGAGAACCCTCAAGATTACCACATATACGAGGGTCTAAGTACTCTGAAGAACATATCGCGTTACGACTTGCCAGATCCAGACGTCTATCGAGACTTCTTCAGATTGAATCCCCTTTACGACTTTCCTCTGTTGAGCACTACATGCACTTATTTCCGTGGATGTCCTATTAATAGACTCGATGTTGCCATTGCCTATGATCTGCCAGAGCTCGTGGGTAAATACAGGAAATCGGTAGAGCAAGTCGTACATGAATATGAAAGAAGTCCTTCTAGTTGAGTACAGTTCAACATCATGCAACAGAGCTCTTTAATGCCGTATGAGCTGAAGGGTGAAAGCAAATTGTACAAAACAGGAGGCGAACGAGTGAAAGGAAACGAACATTAGTGTAAGTTTATTATATGAAACAGCACAGAGAACTTTCTTTCTTGAAACAACAAAAGGTTGGACTGTATCGCCGTTTGGGTGACATGTCCAACTGGATCATAGGCAAAGAGAATGTGAAACCAAAACAGAACTCTCTTTCTCTCTCCTGGAATACCACTTTTCACGACATATTAAACAGTTTATTTAATAAAGATGGGGGGAGATATTGTATACAAAGATACACTGTTGGTTTAGTAGGTAAACAGTAGAGATATTGGTGACACTAAGAGGAAAACTTATACATTTATAATGGTACCACTTAACGTATTCGTTAAGTGTATTAGTGGATTGGAATGTAATGAAGATTTCAAGATACTTGTGTTTGGAAGACAGTACGAGTGTTGCCGTTCCGATCTAACAGCAAAGGAAAGAATAGTGAGTTTCCCTTAAATGTGTTCAAATACAGCTTTGATAACACAGTTTCAGAACACATATCAAAACTATGGTGGGTCCTAATTATCCAGAATGTCCATAAAAAATATTGAGAATAACAGTGAACTCGCGCGGTAGACTATTTTTTGAAACTTAGTGTAATGGTTGTGCTAACCACGGTACAGCGCTGTGACACTTTCAACCGTCAGAACGAAATACGACGAAAACAACTACTTACATATTATACATATGTAATATAAAATATATAAAAATATTTCCATTAAGAAAGAGATGTAAGAATGATCTCTTTTTGAGGCTTTTGTGAAATACCTTGTATAAACGAATTGTGTCCTTATTAAAAGTTATAAGTATTTATTTTGAAAAATGATTAGCTATTCGATAATAATTTCCCACGTTGAATACATAAACTATGCGTTCGATGTAAACGATATATTGTTTGTCTTAGTAAAAGAAAAGATTTGATTTCTACTGTACCTTGTGTAAATTAAATGCCTCATTTAAAACACTTATCAGTTTGCATTGTGTTTTTAATATTCGCATGTGTGATTGATTTCTTGGAAATATGCAAATCGTTGATACTATTATTACTGCAGTTATCATTATTTTACTTAAGTTGCGTACTGAAGTTTAATAGATATAATTTATGTACTTTTCAAATAGGAATATATATTATACCTGTCATTTGTGTAAATGTGATATTTTCAACCCAAATACAGACAATTTAATGTATTATAGTGGAATAGTTGGGAGCTGAGAATACAAATATATAAAGTAAATATGCAGACTTTATAAATATTAAAGTTTTTGTGCTGAAATTCTTTTTGATAACATAATTTTCAATGTTACACTGCACTCCTTAAATGCATTCAAAAAATATATAAATTGACAAAAAATACATAGTACTTACATTTGGTGTAACTTCGCGCAGCCAATCATCAGCCTCATCGTCGAAGTCGAATTTACAAGCCAGTCTCAAATCAGTGGCTGCCTCCTCGAATTTTCCAAGTAAATGATAGGCCCTTCCTCTAAACTTGTGAGCTGCTGCACTATCCGGATTTAATTCTATTGCACGATTGCAATCGTGAATACAAGCATTAGGCTTATTCATTAACAAGAAAATTTGCCCACGTCTGGCATAAAGTAAAGCTGCCTGTGGATTTAGCACAATAGCTTCGGTGTACAGTTCTATTGCTTTTTCGTAATTTTTTTCTGCAAACGCTGACACAGCCTTGGAACGCTTGGCTTGAGATTCTATCATTTCTTCTTCTGTTGGTTGTAACGTAGGATTTCCCATCTTTTGAGTGACTTCTGTATCTGGTTCTAAAGGATAGTAGTAATAATACATGTTATCAATTGAAATGCATAGATTTTTGACACTGCATATTGTGCACAAATATCGATTGCACGAAAAATTATTAATTATTAGATTCAAAACAAAATTTACCAATTACTCCCGTCATATCCAATTCCAAATCACTTTCTACGCTTTCTGGTTCTTTACCACCAAATACCACTGGTATTTTACCACCAAAATGTTCGACAAATGTTTTTATAAATGCCAATTCTGGTTGGTTTAACAGAAGAGGATTAAACGTCCATAATTTAAACAATTGTTCCAGCTGAGTCATAAAGTGTTCCGGTAATGCAGGCATAGACATATTCATAGACATATTATGAATGATAATAAAAAACACGTCAGTATTTACGACAGATTATTCTCTGCCAATATATCTATGCAAAAAAAAGGAAAAATTAATTATTTTAAGAAAGCATATATATTTTATTATGTATTCCGATTATGCTAAATGTAGGAGAAAAAATGGGTGTCAACGTTCAAGAGACCGGTAGCAACTGATGGAAATACTTACCAATAGTCACTTAGAGTTAACGTAAATTTCAGCAAATCAATAGAAATACATTTAGTACAATCCTGCTCTATATATAATATTTCTTTTATTATCTATGTTTTTAACCGATAAAGTTAATAATCATGCAGAGCACAACAAATGGCGCAATATGTACGAAGTAGATATGTGCACATACGGGTGCACGAAATCAGCCAATTCTAAAGCACGATGCACAGTACTGCATATGTTAGTAAAGCTTGCAAAATGGTGATATACATGCACATCTGATTGGCAGAAGTTTTATACTTTTGCAACAGATAAGCGTGGTCGTAAAACACATTTACAAGCGTGATTATAAATTTGAAGAAGGGAATAATAAATATAATTCAAATATGTAAATGAATGAATCTTTTTATTTGATTAGCAGGCATACGAATAAAAAGTTTTCTATTGTTGCGAATCTATTGGTGGGATATGGGGAGTCTGTGTAGGTTTCGTTGCCCGTGGAGCGCTGAAACACTTTGTTTGTGGAGGAGCGCGGAATATTCAAAGACAACGTATACTTTTACAAAGATTTATGTTTATTCACTGCTCGAGTTAACAGATACTGTTTGTTTCAAAAAATCGCGTCGAATTGTACAAGTAATTTGCCGAAGTAGCTCTGTTCACGGCCAACGTTGATCTCCGGTGAGAGTTTATACTGTTGCGTATCTATTGGTGGGATGTAGGGAATTTCCGTGGATTCGGGTGCCCGTGGAGCGCTGGACCGCTCTGCTTGTGGAGAAGCGCGGAAGAATCAAATACACAATTTATAAAGTTTAGAAAGAACGACTATTTATTCTGTTTTCAGCGTAAGAGATACTGGTAGTTCAAGAATTAACGAAGTTCTGTTCGTGACTGGAGATAAAGTAGTTCTGCTCTGTGAGGGTGTTTCTTCTTTCCTTTTCGCCTCTGGTTCCTCTTCCCGGGTTCCTTGCTCCTCCCTTTTGCTGTTTCCTGTCCAATGGGGTGGGTTCTTGATGTGGCTGGGCATGTGGAGGTGGCAACGCTTCCGTTTCCGTGTGACAAGCTAGGGTGCGCGCGAGTTAAGGGAAAAGTGCGGGAAAACTAGAGAAAAACGCGGGAAGGTCGGGGAGAGCGCGTCGAAGAGCTGGTGGGGTTCTCAAGGGTTCCTTTGTTTCGGGGTAGGCCATGTGGTGACCAGCCCCGGATATCGTGGGGTCGACTTTTCAAGGGTTGTACGTGACTTGTTAGACTAAGCTGTATTTTTACGGTCTGTAATAAATAAGCTTTAGAAACTTCCAAGTGAAGTGTTCTAGGATCTGCACTTAGAATAATGTACGGCTTTATTTATCGCGTGCCCCTATCCGGTTTCGAATTGCGCTCCTAAGTTATTATCACTATCGATAGTTACAATTATATCGTCGACCGTTGATTCGATGTCACTAGATATTAAGGCCTACTAACGCGATAGCGTAACAATACTAATATATTTCAAGGTTTAAATTGAACTGTTTTTCGAGTCTCCTTTATCTTTCCATTACAGCTCTGGTTCCTCTCCCTGAGTTCCTTGGTCCTCTTTCGAAATCGTCCTCGTGCAATGGGATTGGGTCTCGTTGGGATTCCAATTCGTCCTTGGGGGCGTGGAGGTGACAACGTTTCGTTATAAGGGGAAATGCAGAAGAACCCGCGAAAGCGCGCGGAACACAGAGGAAGCGGACTAAGGAGCTAAGGGGCTGTTGAACCTTTTGTCCCTTTTGTCCAGCGGTCGAACATATAGCGACCAGCACAGGGTAACGTTGGGTCCGACTAACTCAGGAGGTCGAACGTTATTCTTTATGTCCTGTAGTAAAACAGCCTTTAGAATCTTCCAAGCGAAGTGTTCTAAGATCCGAATGCTCTAACTTTCAATTTAATCGACTACCCACGACTTGTACTAAATAATATGTAGCTTTATTTATCGCGTATGCGTATGTTAATTCGACTTCGAATTTCGCTGTTAAGATACTATCGCTATCGATAGTTCCTGTTATATCGTCGATCGTTCATTCAATATTACTAACTAATAAGCCTGACTAACGCGATAACGTAACACTATACGAACCATAGCTCTCTGCTCCAAAAGTTGCAACAATATGGCACTTGTCGTTCGAATGTTATTAACAACTGAAGAATCGGCAAAAATGCACTCCGGGCCACTGCAATTATCTCGGCTTCTGGAGGCGCTAGATTACTGATCGAGTGCTCAACATGAAGGTAAAGGATGCTGCTGCACGACAATAAACGATTTACAAATGCGACATGCGCTGTTTATTTTTTATAAACAAATGAATAATTCGTTTGAGTATTGCACCGAAACTATACAGGAAACTATACATCTGTTCGTGAATCGGATTGTTCCTTGAACCAGGAGCTTCAATTTGAAAGGTCGTTGCTTAAAATCGGCCCAGTAGATCGCGAGATAATTGAATTTGTTTAAAGAAATTATAAACAAATGCAATTCCTCCGACTTGCAGGCAAGCTACATACATGCCTACAGGACATAAATTAAAGCCAAGTAGAAGCCGAGATAATAATTTTTTAATATTTTGTCGGTAACAATATGTCGGTAATCGTGTATGTGGCGCCATCTCGCGTTTGCGGCCTTTTTCGCAGTTTTCCGCGCCTTCAAAACCGAATTCCAGGATTACATCGTTAATATAAACCATTGCTTTTTTCTCGGCTTCTACTGCTTGTTTCTTAACCGGACTTGTCTTAAATGAGAACTACGAACCGTAGCTATCTGTTTCAAAAGTTGCAACAATGTGGCAATTGTCGTTCGAATGTTATTAACAATTGAAGAATCGGCAAAAATGCACTCCGGGTCACTGCAATTATCTCGGATGACGGTAAGGTAATGGGTAATGAAGGTAACATGAAGGTAAAGGGTGCTGCTGCACGACAATAAACGATTTGCAAATTCTACATGCGCTCGGCTACAAGAAGCCAAGAAAAAAGCAATTGTTTATATTAACGATGTAATCCTGGAATTCGGTTTTGAAGGCGCGGAAAACTGCGAAAAAGGCCGCAAACGCGAGATGGCGCCACATACACGATTACCGACATATTGTTACCGACAAAATATTAAAAAATTATCTCGGCTTCTACTTGGCCGATTTTAATCAACGAAGTGTCAAAAGATAGGGACACGAATAAGCTACACGATAAAAAATACCCCGTTGCTGTAGGTATAGTCTGTTCGCGGTAATAACAATTTCAATTGTTTAATTGTTTATAACAAATGAACAGCAAGTGCAATGTTCCCACCTGTTGTGGATGTTAGCTGATATTCCCAGCTAAAATTTATGTTTTCCGGTCATTGATGTATCTCTACAGGAAGTGGCCGTAATCGCAATTGTTTTTAATTTCTTTAAACAAATTCAATTGCCTCGCGTTGTGCTGGGGCGATTTTAATCTACAATGTCTGAAATCAAAACTTTTGATTCGAGGAAGAATCTCTTTCTAGTTTAGAACCGCCACCGTCTGTAGTTACTGTATAATTCTCAAACGAATAGTCAAATTGTTCTCCTCCCTGCACATCATGATCTTCAAATAAATATCAACAATTTTTTGCCGTAATTTTTGCCAGAAGCCCAGAAGTTTATGTTTTCGAAAATTCCTGGACTGTGTACTGAGTACTTTTATTATTTGAGACGTGATTTATTCTTACATGTTTTCCGCTTCAGAATCTTGCATCGGAATGGTCCCGCCACGGAATTTGTGTTTCAGGAATGTGAATTGGACTTTGTAGTAACAAAGGAGTTGTAAATAACAAGAAACAGTTAACTTCGTTCACTGAATATTTATTCAAACCAGTTCACACAGTAGAAATTGCATAATTATTGAAAGAAGTATTAAAATCAACAACAACAATTGATCTTATCCAAAAATTGTGCAATATCTCAAATGATTTTTCAAACAGGGAAAATTCAAGGTTTCTAGTAAAAGGTACATCTATTTTTTTCTTTACCATCACGGTCGCTGATCACTTAACAATGCACCATTAACATTGACGCATTGCTTTCTATCCACAATTGCATATCTATTTTGACTAGTTGCAAAAATAATATTATCTTACTTACTAGAAAGTTAGTAAAATATAATACTCCAAGGATAGGAGTTGAAATTTTTAATTTATTTAAATTTTACTACCAAAGTGCTTGTCAGGGGCTTATCTTTTTTATATTTAAAATAAATTTCCTTCTTAACTACGCCCAACACTACTAAACGACAAGACCTTGTAGGGTTGTAATTTACTTGAAAAGCGAATGCGACTAACTCCACACTATAAATTAAATATGTACGTTTTAAAGAACATATTACAAAAACAATGTATACGAATGTATCAATTTTCTCTACCTCGTATTTCGCGGTCTTAATCGGTTTGTCAAATGAACCGTTCATTTCAAGATAGTCCATCGAACGACCACGCCGGGCCAATACGCGTAAAAAATTAAATCCAGCGCAATGCAATTTTCAATTCACTTCACCCAAGTGTTGCCCGATATTCCCGCGGCTCCTCGTCAGATATTACGCATGAAAAATAATCTTTACATCCATCTATGCCATTAATCATCGTAACCCCTTGCAATCGTCCCTCTCTCTCCTGAATTGTTCACAACATTCGTTGCATAACGGTACGTTACACTCGCATCATCGACCCTTTTAACGACACGCAAGAAGTTCTCTCTCTCTCTCTCAAAAAAAAAGGGCTGAAGAATATACAACCGGTTACACCACCGTACAAACGCCTTGCGTAGATTACAATTGCTCGGTTGACAAGCGTTCGACAAAATCATCATCCGAACCGTGTAAACGTGTCAAAAGGTTGTCAGCAAAACGTATCAGGTAATTACTTGCACGGTGAAACCGATTAAAGGGGGACGTTAATCGAAGCTAGCTCGTGTCACGAGTGCCTAATCGATCGCGGACTTTCAATTTATTACGAAAGTCCTGGGACGTCATTGAACGTACAAAGTGAGAAGCACGCCTGAACTCCGGTGTTAGGTGACTGCATTTATGATAGCGGTCGCTTCCAAGGTCGGGAATACACTCTCTTACCGATGCTCTTGCAACCGGTTCCATCGCATTCTGATCATAGTCTGGCAAAAGGAACGCCGCTTTCGCGTGCCTAGTTCAAGGGAAATTTACATTTCAGAATTGTTCGGGGCGATAAGGTAATCGTGTTGGTTGCACTAATTCAAATTTTTATCATTCCTCTATATTCGCTTGTTATCTTCTGTTTTACACAATTTTATAACAAGGTGTCATGTAATAGCAATTAAAATTTTTTTAATGGAAAATGAATAAAAGTAAATATATTATAATAATAGTATAACGAGAGCGAAATAATTTAATTTAGAACCGCTTCGATAACTCAAATAATCTACCACGAAACTACGTGTATTACTTGTTCACGAATTTAACACCGCCAATAAATAAATCATCTTTCAGCCTCATCGAATAAGAACTGCGAGCCATAACCGTGTACGTACACATACGTACATCATACCGAACTGCATCGAAAAAATCTGGGACATCTATATTCGTTCGACTGGTGCAATCTTTCGTGAACATTCTCCGCCAAAATTGCTGTAACATTTCGTGTACCATACAAACATCGGACCGGACCAGCCGTATTTTGCACCGGTTTGGCTCGGCAAAGGGACGGATTCACTTTCACAAAGCGCGACCCCCGAAGTGTAGGATTTTTTTCAAAATGAACACGCGAACCCCGTGAAAGTTGAACAGTGAACCGTCGCCGAGTTCACTGATACCACCGTGCACGTATCTCGATAATGGTAAAACGTTTCGTCAGACGTTACACACCTTTGACTAAAGGTCGAGACTGTCCATTCGATTCGTGAATATATATGTACCTGCGATGTTGTACGATGCTGGGACACGATACTCGTGAGTAATGTGACCTTCACCCTTGCCTCGTTTCACCGACGGCGACTGGTCATTTCTCTTCCAGTGGTCAGCTAACTTCTTGAACTAACATCGGAGCCGATCTGGTTGCCAACGTCTAGGAGGTACGACATCGGGAAGGGCAACGATTATCATGATGCGGGTGAATCGCTTTCGTTAACTTTTAGTATTGTGGTTTGCAGAGAGTCGCTGGTGAATATTTCGCGTGGGTTCATTGGTAAAGAACCATTGATAATTTTATAATAATGCAATTAGTAAAATGAAGGGAAAATATGATGTGTAAAATTTGTTTCGATATTGAACTTTAATTGTGGGCATATTTATATATTACAAGTGCTTGGCTTTATGGTTGTTGGGAACGTTGTTACTTCGATATTTCGAAAATGAAGAGATAGTGTGACAGTCTTTTTAGTTATCTTGCAATGCTTGAGGCTATTTTCTTATCATTCTCGTACAGTCATTAACTAAAAAAATGGCATATAATTTGAACTCTCTTCGTGACTGTGCAATTACAAATCGTTGCTTTCTTGCGCTATTTTTTGGAATGTTGAACTTACCTTTGTTAAACATATTTTCACGTATTGTGATTAAAAGTTCGATTGCAGTATGATAAATAACGTGTGCGACACGTCCTGTGCAACGAAAGAAATATCATAAACAAATTTCGAGGTAATCGAAAGGTTGCATTCCAATGCTGGGCAGTTGCATAACGAAAAGGATAATTACGGCATTGATTCCGACAGATTTTAACCAAAATTTAGCAACGCAATGTCACTACAAATAAATTCCAACGATTCCGAATTAGAATTTCTGTTGACGAACCGGAACAATCGATCAACCAGGAAATCAATCGGAAATCCTGACAACAATTGTCGTTCTCCGGAACGTGTTTAGCTTGGTCAATGATGGGCAGAATACTTTATATTCACCCAATGAACGCTCTTCGTCTGATGTCTATCATGGATCACGGATGGCCTCGAGTTCGCGAAACACGTTAATAATTATTCCAACAGATACGAAATTGAATAACGATCGCTGCTTGCACAGTTCCACCTCAAGTTCTATGCCACGAGGTTCAAGCTAAATTCATACAGATTTCTATTTCTCATCTTTATGGTCCACATTCCTGCGGATATTATGTCTACGTTTACAAGACATGACGTTTCGAAGGCTACAAAAATATTCAAATACGTTATGCTGTCGTTTAAGAATACTATTACCATCAAATATTTGATTATAATGTTATAGACGAAGATATAATCGTTACGTTATAATACAGTAGTCAAAGAAATTAAAACTTATTCATTAATCTAGAATGAATATCTGTTTTTTCATAATTAATGATATATGTACCTACATCACATAAATTGTCCTACAGATAAGGGATCAAATATGTCCGAGTAGAATATTCCCCGTGGCACACCGATGCGATACACACCTTCCGCTCAACATGTTAAACACACTGAATAGCCTGAACCAAAACTTTTCTTTTTAAGACCGAACGATTAGCTTGCCGAAATTACGATAAGAAGCTAGAAAGGACGTGGAAATCACGTAACGGGCCGAATCGTTACTTAATCTTCATTAAAACGTGTTCTTTTGAACCGAGACAGTACGCGCCGTATCTATAGTTAACTCTTTTCCAGTCAATAGTGGTATCGAAACTTTCACGCTCGAAATGTTGCCAAGCTATTGCGAAATGAGATGATATTTGCACAACCGTGCTCGCTTTTCCGCGCAGTCGCCGTAAACAAACGTCAATTATCTTAGAAACCGTAGCGACCGCGATGCCAGTATCTGTAGCCGGAAGTATTGAAGTTGGAGAACGTGTCAGGATGGGTCGTTGGTGTTCCTGAAGGTCGCTGTCGTTGAGCATGCGAAATGAAAAGCAGTTGCAAAGGTACGAATGATAGTCCTCGTGCAAGGGGAATAGAAACATCTTATCCACGAGGCGATACTTGCATGCAATACTCGATTGGGGAGCAGGACCAGATATTAGTGCAATTCTGTGACGAAAATTCTGTACCCAATTGTGTACCTGTAATAATATCTTCTTGTCTCGTGATACACGTTTTTAACAGTGCAAGTACCAAACTTTACAGATTGGCGGTTTTCATATTGGACGTTTCAAATGATTGACATCGTTGACAGTCAGCCCCTAAGTACATATAATTACGTATAAGTACGTACCTTCAGTGTATATGTATATAAGAAATTTATTGAAATTAAGTGTTCAAAGGCAGGTTGAAATTCATATACTTTTGTTAGTAATTACTCAATTTTGTTAATATTTGGTGTAAATGAAGTTTGTATACGAGGTTCATTTATAGCAATATATTTATTGTAGATCTTGAACCGCAATTGCAGACAATTTCAACTACTTTCTTTACGAGTGCATACTTGTGGGGCTGACTGTAGGCGTCGTTTCAGAGAATGAAGACTTTTAATAAGACGCAACAATAGATAGAGGTCCTTACTTAATTTCCATTGGACCACTTTCATTTTCGTAATCTGCCTGATGTGTATCTAAATAATACCACAACTCGTCGGTAGTTCTAGCAGTAAAGGAAGGTTTTTGGGGCGAAATGGATGGGTTTCAAGTTTCATCCGATTCGGTTTTACATAACAGAGCTACTAATAAAAAGTGGAAAGGAAATATTGCATTGGTCCCACTAACAGTATATGAAAATTTACTAATTATACTTTCGAATATCTGCCACCCGTCGAACGATGGGACGAAATACGAATCTTAACTAGACAGAGGTATCGCGCATTGTTGTTTTGTAAAAAGAACGGAAGAATTTCGAGCTATTATATTCTTGGACATTAAGTTTCGGGCATGCGGCGCATCACAACGACAAATGGAAATGAAAACCCGTTTCATCGGGGAACTTTGCGAGCGAAGGAATTTTAATGAGGTGTCGGAGGAACGGTTTTTGGAGGCCGAGTGATTGGTATAGGTGGGATGATATCTTTTCTTGATATTTTTGACACCGAAAGACGTACGAAACATTACAACATTTGTGGGCAAATGTCGAGATCAAGTTTAGCGGAAACGTAATGCCAAGTTCAAACAGTCAAGTATGCAAAGCGTCACCGTTGTTTTAAATAGAATTTTAGTTACTATTCAAAACACTTGAAATTAGGTGGGACGTTGCATATTTTTGAATTTATGTATGGGGAAAGTAAATTTCTTGGTTGTAACCGCGTGTCACATTTTTCGGATCGAAAGCGATTTTATTTTTAGTAAATAAACAATTAATGTGCGTTAGCATGTAAACATGCTGGTGTACTTAAATAATTTACATATTTATTTATTTCATTCGTATTGATAGCAACAAAGTTGAACTTATTTACTTCAATTGAAATTGCTTGTTTTTTGTCTTGTAATTTTTTGATCGTTGCTTTTACGGTTTTAGTAAATTTAGCTTCTTTCGAATTGCCTTTTTCGTCGATGTAAAAAGAAGTCTGGTCAACCAAATGTGAACCAGTTTCGCGAGCAATCTGCACGTTTATGTAATCTGAAATATTGACGCAGCCACTGTGCTTGCAGTGAGTTTGCCAAGGAAAATGTAATAACTGAAGCAAAACGTGCACCAATAAAAATTGAAATGTCCGTAACTAATTACAAACAAATAAAAATATCAAAAAACCGAGATCGCGTCAATAGTAAAAGAGCTTTCACCTTATCCGAAACTATACATTTATTTTATCATGAAGTAATACAGTTTTCAAAAAGCCCATAAGTAGATTGTATTATTATCAAAATCGAAGTTTCCTTATCTCTTACACCTTCTGTGACACAATCTACCTGTATATTAACCTTACTTACTTCACTAAATATTTACAAGAATTTTCATCCACAATGTCGACGTACAAAGCGTTAAAAAAAAATGTCCTAACCAATTTCTAAACATATATCAGATATTGTTCAGCATTATCAGCATTGTCCTAAAAATTTCTTCGAACGTCGAAACAAGTAGCGGTATCCGTTCTCTAAAATAATTGTTCAAATAAGCAACGAACCAACAAGCAGGAGGTGACTAAACGAAAGCATCGTTGACTCTATTTAAGACGAATGATCGTAAGAGCGGAAACGATGTCTGAAGGTGTCGTGAATTAGCCGTCATTGTTATCCAAGAAACGACAGGAAGAGGATCTATGATAAGAATGAAGCTCACGCGTAATCAGGCGAATCAGATCGACCGGTTACGAAATACGAGATCGTTTACCGTTTCTTGCAACAGACACGATGAAGTTTCACAAGTGAAACGATTACCACACTTCTTATTCCACGTTTTGTTGTGTGCATATTTACCTGGTTTTTATGTCACCTCGATTGCCGCGGTGTCGATGTGTTCTGCGATTCAGAAAACCTCGGAATGCGTTTCCCATTGTTTGCACAGACGTTTCTTGTTCGAGCCGCACAAGTGTAATATTCAGGGTGACCCACTTTGTTCGACACACATGATCAATATATTGGTGTATCAAAAGTTGAACGATTTGAAAATCGTTTCTGGCTTCAGATAATTCGAATTTCGGGTGAAGCGATAACGCCGGAAAGATATTGAAAATATTCAGGACGAATTGTATATTTAAATATCAAGGATGATTTTCGGAGATAACTCATTCGATAACGACGGATAATTTGTATATCTTTATTTTTGTATTAAAAAAAGATGGTGGAATATACACTTTCAAGCACGCGTAGTCTCGGCTACGTGATGATTTAAATTAGCGCTTCGTTCGAGACAAAGAAAGTACGGCGGTTTTACGTTTTTGTTGATTCCGAACTCACGAATGCTTGAACGATAGATTGTTAACTTTTCCAGAGCTTAATTGCCATGAACCTACCGGTGCATGCTGCAAAAGGTTTATGTTTCTCAACGTAAAATTCATCAACTACTATAATGGATTTAGCCATTAATAAAACTCACTACATTCAAGACATCGTTTTTCTTATGTTAACGAGAAGTAAATAACATATCCGTAATAACGCGATCAAATATTTATTTTAATTTGAATAAAGCGATGTTTGCAAAAGGTACCAATATTGTCGTATTATTGAATGTTTGGAATATTTTAATTAACATAGTTTCAGTAGTAAAATTGATTTCCGTCAACAAACTTTCCATCGCGTTAACAATCCTAACAATATATTGGCAAATGGAAAGAATATATTACGTGTTAGAATTTCATACTTTAGTTCAAGTAATAGTATAATTTGTGATCATGGGGATGTACGCAAAATTTCCACCCTTATTCATCAAGCATTTACCTCCTTACATTAATGCAAACATAATTAAAGGTTTTACGCTTAACTGATAGATGCAAAACAAAGTTACGATAATTAAATGCAAATAATTTCATCGTCATCAGTCATTTACCCTCTTTTCCGCATGAAAAACGAACATGCTATTCTACCCAGGAAATCGTCGATACCTATCGCACTAACGTTCAACGAAATTTCTACATATGCATACACATTCTCGTCCCAGTCTAATGCAGATTTTCTTTCATCCAAGACTAATATAATCCACCAATTTTCCACGGTCCTCCCTCTAAACATAAATAATCATCCCCCCTTATTCACCGCCATCCCTAGTAATTTTCCTCCTCGCTCCCCGGTAAATCGACTCCATTCATCGATTTCCGACTATAATCGGGAAACCCGTTGCCCCCCCGACGGCGCAGCTGCAGCGGAAAACATAAAACACAAGTGTTCGTGCCCTCCAAGGATCCAGCCAGGGATCGAACTTGTTAAAACCGAGAAGAAAAAGGAGAAGGAGAAGAAAAAAAGAAGGATTCCCTTCTTATCTCTCGTTTACCACCAACCGCGAAGTTACAATCTTCCTATCCCTCCGCTCCACTCCGCCGCTTTGCTCAACGCAGTGTGCGTGCGCGCACCAGTTTATTAACGGTCCGTGCGTGTACACGCACACCAGCTCGCGTTCACCGGCGATCGTTCCCTCGCCGCGGGTAGATGCCAAACAACCGCCGCAGTCGCGGACGTTCGCTACTCACGGTGAGATCGTGGCCCGTCGCGATCTTGTGCGGAGAACGGTACCGATCGCGATCGATCGATCCATCGATCCGTCTTCGCTGCCAGCGAACTCGCGGTTCCGCCTCAGTTGCGTCGCGAAGGACCGCGTGACAGGAGAACACGGGGTCCGCGTGAACGTCGTCTCGATCCGGCAGAAGTGCAGAGCGATCCGCGATCACCGCGCGTCTTCCCTTTATCGATCAGATCGATCGACGACGAGGATTCGCGCCGGCGACAGTCGAGATGCGTGAACGTCGATGCGCGTGAAATAAAAGAACGCGAATACTGGCGGACGCGACTCGAGTCTGCGCGCTGGTACACGGGCTTTTGAATCGTGCGCGGGTTGTTTCGGGGATACGGGATTGATTGAAGGATCGATTCTTAATGAAGGGGATCGAAGGTTTGTTTCGAATTCGAGAGGAGACTGTGCGACATTGAATGGACAGATTGTATCGCGGATGTTTCACGGCGGCGGTGAGTTTGAGCGAATGTTTGTTGTTTGACGGTGTAAGGAGTAGCTTATGTAGCGGTGTGCCTTTGGACGAGTGCGTCCGGGAAACGGGCGAGCAAAGTGATCGTTTTGTGATAAGTAAACGAGTTTGAGGGAAATGGTAGTAAGTTTCGTCGGTTTGTCTACGTAATCAAGCCAGCATTCGTAAGATCAACGGTGAACTGGAAGAAATGGAGAATCCTTGAGACGTTAAGGTGAGGATGTTAATTGTTTTTGTAAAGTCTGTACGGGCGTCCCGCGGTGTTCCCGACATGACGTCGGTGTTTTAGTGACGGACATTTGAATGATCGACGGGGAGGAGATAGATTTGGATGGCTACTGTATTGTAGAGGAGTTTTGTTTAATTGTGATCCCTCGTGGATATGGGAACAGTTATAACTATGATCCGGAGGTATTTTGCGTAAGAGTTGAAAATGGAGCGCAACGTTTCTTCGAAGAATAGCGTCCGCGGTGGGTTTAATTAAATTTTCTCCGCTTTGTGAATGCTCGTTGTTTCCGTTAGATAAGCAGGTTGATGAAATAATCGGCCAACATTTTTAAACCCAACAATGAACTTTGTATATTCGAGTTTGTGGTACACGTATGTGTATACCCGTTTGTTACAGAATTTTACTTCAATTTATATTACAATATTTCGTACATTTTGGCGCTTTCAATGTCGATTTATTCAAATAATTGTATCAATGAGGGATTAGAACTTTCAATGAATATTAAAGCATTGAATTAAATGAAATTAAATTAGTTAATTTCAGTGTTACTTGGAAACATTTTGGGAAGAATAATTATTGTTTTTATTATCAAATTTCCTTTTTATTTCCAAGGAGTCGCTCATAAATTATAAAACAATAAAAATATAGCCAGAAAAAAGTTTATTAAAACGTTTTAAAACATTTTATTGGTGTTCTGGGAAACGAAAATTCAGTGAGGCACAAGTATCTTGTACAAGTAAGAGCTTAAGAAGGATACAAAGAGAATACGTTTCATTCGTATTAAGCGGAGAATGTACATCTGTTATTTATAATGCATACTTTCGGACACGTTGTCCAGACCGACATTTGTCATAGGAGATAAAATGTGGGATGCTTATTCTTTATTGTATCGTACAAAGTCACTTAAATATAAACACTTTAAGTATTCGGATCATCATACGAACCGATTAGTTATTATTACAATAAAAGTACATATTATTGCAATAATTATGAAGTATACAAAGGTTATTTAACCAAGTGCGTTTATGATACCTTAACAGATTCCTAATAGAATCACCAATCAAGAATTTACCAAAATTCATAACAATTCGGGCTGCAGAGAACCAATTCAAAGAGAAGCAAGTTTCCTTTCCTAGTTTGAACACTACGAAAATTCGTAAAATTCTAATCATCGAAATTGACCACCTTTCCCCGAGTCGGCAATCGTGCAATTCATTTTCACTTAATCTTTCGACCCGTATAATACTGTGCACCGTGAACATTATCCGGCAACTGTGCCAACAGAACGTTGTTAGCCCACATGCAATCCACACTCGCACACTTGACCATAAAGATATCAAAAAGGTAAAATCACTCTCGACCAGCGTTGAACGATTTCTTCATCGGTTTTAGGCCTGGTGGTGCCGATCTGTCAGCCACTTGGTAAAGTAGGCCTCCATTCAGGAAGCGAGCTTACCTTCGAAATGGACATGCGCACGTACACATGTACTTACAAACACGAGCTGCACGTGAGACTACTGTTTGAATATTGCGAGCATATCGACTTACTCAACGCGTTATTCAACCTCCCGCTCCCCCGCTGCGTTAAATGTCGTATTACGTGGCGTTGTTTCGTCGGAGTCCTATCCGAATTTTATGAGGTGATCGATGTTAGAATATAATGTGTACAGGGTGAAAAAGCAATGCATCTTGTTCAATGCGTGGAGGTTTTAAAAAGCAGGGTACAGAACTTTCAGGGAACTTTTTGAGGACAGTTTTAATAAGCATGGGTCAAAAACTTAATACTTTTAAACTATTATCCCGTACATAATGGTTATAAATAGGAAATATATTTTTCCTGTGTCAATCAAAGATTAAGGTCTTGAATAATATTATAATTCGCGGGGTTCGATGCAACAGAGTGGAATGTGAGAGTACGAGTAGTACTTCCATTGCATATATTCGAAGCACTGTTTTGGGATCTAATTGATGTGGATAATAGTAGATATGTAGTACTTTTGTCGTGCTGGAAAGTAACCTTGCTTTGGAGTTTTGGAATATTGCAATAAATAGGTTTGAAATAGATCGCTGCGATGCAAATGTGAATTATATGCGTCAGAGCTCTATACTTTATATTTGTATTTCATAGAAGGTTTATATTTGATTAGTGCACTGAGCATGCCGTATGAGAGTCTTGTTTATAGAGAGATAATATTTCGTACGAAACGTAAAATTAAAGTTTACTTGAAATTTTAAGGATCGATTAAAATTCTTCTTCTTTAATTAAGAAAGATATTGTGGAATGTGAAAAATACTGTCTAATATTTCCTTCAATTTTCGAATCACGAAATTTTAAAAATTACCTAGAATATTTTACTGCCAAGCAGATCTGTAAGTAGCAATTTTCGAGTGCAGTGTTTCGTGAAATCGTAAGGTCTTATAAAGGACCGGCTAGAAAATATTTAGCTGTAATTACTACACTGAAGATGGTAGTCTACTGAAAGTTGGATTACAGCAATGCAGCCTTGGACTCGTTGTACTTAGGGGGCCACCAGACTCATTCTACTTAACTTGTCTTTCTGTAACCTGCCAGTACTTATATTTGCAATATTCTACAAAAGCTAGTGATAGTAATTAACCCATGATGATTAATATCTTAGTCTATGATATTTAATCATTACATTGCCAAATGCATATTTGTTTTAGAGGTGCTTTAAATGAATAAGTAATTGTTTGGAAACTCATAAAACCGTGGAAGTACCTCGTTAATAATTTCAATGGCTTCGAATTCTGAAATAATAGAGGGATACTTCGACCCCACTTGCATACATGTGCTGAACACGTGCAAAAACAAGGGGTTTGATTTGTGCTCTAATATACAGATGTCCAGATTCCTGTGCAAGGCAAGATTAATAGCTGAACAAGCTGTGAATAACATAGATTTCCACGGAAACAGTTTCCACTTATTGTTGGATAAATTTTGCGTCCTTTCCGTTGAACGACACTTTTTAAGGATTTTTAAATTCTTTTTTTCTTGAGTTTCAATTTTTCTTTACTTTTATTGCTTTCTTTCCCTCTAACTATCCCTCTCTCTCCCTCTCGCCCCTTTCTCTCTCTCTCTCTCTTTCTCTGCGAAATCAATATGCAAATATGCCGAATTTCGAAACATAGATCGAATTATTCAAAATTCTTCAAGGCATTATCCTGCTCTGTTTTCGAAGGTAAAAATTTAACATATAGGTCAAGGTGAATGGTCAAGACGGATAGCTATGCAGTTTTTTCTTTGATATGTACAAGGTACACATTCTGCTATTATAGAGACAAAAGTTTCGATGTGGTTAAGAAATATAATTACGAAAAGTCAAGGTTGTATTAATTATTAATATATGTGGATCATTAGTCATTTATGTCAGGTGGAAAACGAACCTTTTAACTGGTATACAAAATATTATCTGATATACCCACTAAACAAGGAACGAATATTTAAATGAAATACTTAGCACAGATGATAATTTAGCGCAGATAATAATAACTATTTTTAAATTTTTTTATTCAAAAGATAATGGAAAACATTATATTAATTCTATTAAGCGATTCTGGTCCTCAAAAGTCTTAAAAAATCTGTTAAACATAGTCTGTAACTTACTCCAAACTTAAATATTCTTGAAGACATTTACCACAACTTTCGAATATTTGCTAACAACAAAAAAACCATATAAATAGCAACTAGCTATTGCCGTAAAAAACAGCGACAAAAGAACTGCAATTTCACAATATCTTACCTAAACTGTAAAATAATGTTTTTAACATATTCTACAAACTAAGGGTGATTCATCTTAAGTATTCAATGGACACCTACTTACGTACCACTCAAGATCAAAGTTCGCATACCAATAATTACACAGATTCAGTGCACGTTAAACCAGAAGCGGCTCGTTTCGTAATCAATTATCACGATAAACTTTCGTTGCCTTTATTACACTTTCTCCGTCGCAGTTCAGCTCGATTAGAGGGGCACACGCGTCATAATAGAAATTATCCCCCCATGGGTTGCCCAATAGCCAGGATACGTTTACGACGAGGCAACGATTTCGTCGGCTGTGCTCGTTCACGTACGTATGAAACCATGCTCGCCTGTGTAATACGTATGCTCGATTTTTACCTGGAATTAACGTATCCTATACGTGTACACGTATAATAGGCATAAGAAACATTAGACTAGAACAATGAGCCAGCAGTGTGCGAATCGGTGTCAATGCGAGTTAGTAACACGAAATTAACGAATGAGAAGTTCTTGTCTCGTTGCTTGCATTTTTGTTCGCCAGGCTGAATTATATTAAACTCTGGTTACAGGTATACAGAGTTACTTTAATGCACGTATTGCAGTGTGAAGACAATGGCTGCAGATGTGCACGGAAATGAGCGGTTGATTTGATAATGCTAACGGGTGATAAGTAAAAACGCTTCGGGCTGAGACGAGAATTAAATTCTTATGTAAGATTCATTTTGTACGTACAAAAATAGTTGTATTAAAAGAAGGAGCGGAAGTGCTCGGTGCACATACGGAAGACGAAAAGATGTAATAGTGGAATGAACAGGAAATTTGCGACCAGTTTATTTGCACGTGAAATAAATCGTGCGGAAAAACGAAAAATTAAAAATCTGGATTTACACAACGCGTGATAACAGAGGTAACGCTAAGTAACTCTCAAAGTTGCATAAAGCTGTTAATACGTAAAGTCGAGAGAGAAGCAACAAAGAGCATTATATCGAAAGTGATACATTAATGTTATATTATAAATCTCTTCATAGGAAAATTGTTTCTTCATAAATATTACGGTTACTACAATCCTCCCTACGTGCAATCGTACACGCGTGCAAACTGTATTATATCATAATAATTATAAATGAAAACGTTTAAGCATATTATCAGAACATTTGCAGATGGATACTCCTATCAATGAATATTACTCGTATTCATAGCTATATATTTAATTACATTAAAATATAGAAAAGTTCCATTCATCCTCTATCGAAACCCATCGAAACCAAAGTAACCCACGTTACGCTATGAATCACCCAGCAATGGATCAGAATCACCATTGGCCAGTGGTCGCGAGTTCATTAGGATCGACACACATATCACCCAGACCGATCCATAGATTTCGCTCTGCAAAACGGTCGCAGGTGCAACAGGGGGCCTCTTATAGCGTACGAGTGGTCAATAACAGAGATAAGCCGTTGCAGGTTCATGCCACATTTATCATCGGTATCAGTCGACGCACTTTCACGCTCGTTTGTACACGCGAGTTACATATATCGATACACGCGGATGTGTATAATATACACTCGAGGCGGATAAAAAGAAAAAGGGACAGAACGATACGTAACACGTGCTACGAGCGCGGGTGACCGTCCTTATGCCACTTACCCAGATTAGCAACCAGGAACAAGCCGCTCAGAATAGTACCTACCGGCTAGTACGACAGGATTTTGCAAGGGAAATACTAGGAACTTCTACTTTCAACTCTCTGGCCAGGTAAATCGATGACCTTACCGGCGTCATTGGCCGCAATCTAAAGGATTATTTGCTAATCATGGAATATTGATACCGGCGGCTGCATGAATATCGTGAAACAATGTGATATAAATAGAAGAGGGCTGAAACGAATTCAGTTTATTGGTCCGGCTGTGCGTGTGCTAAGTGAACAAATTGGATTTATTTTTATTCAAATAATGCTACCTGTCGAGCAAGGTTTTCTGCGCTGCTGTATCAAGACTGGATTTATATGAATAGATTTTATTAAAGTGTGTCAATTTTTATTCCGGTTGCGATTTATTGCTAGAGGTTTTTAGTCAAACGAGAGGATATTCTAATAACGTGCATACAAGCGTGTGTACTTATTATTCAAATATGCATCCTCGTTATAAATTAATGGTTAATTATGCTCTGCATGGAAAACGAGTCGCACCGTTTCGAATTAATTCAATTGAGGACAACTCTATAGAGCACAATAATGATCCTAAGACACTAAATGTTAAATTGCAAAATAAGAAACGTAGCAATTGGGCGATACATATGATCCATTATTGATATCTATTCATTCTTGATCATTCAATTGAACATTACAAATCTTTGGTACTTAAGAAAAAGTACATACAATGAATTTCCTATAAGAATTAAATGTATTCAATGTTTTATCACTTTTCTCTCGTAACGCCTCACTTATCCAGATAATTATTGCTCCTCGATACATGAATGCCAGGCGAATAAAAGGTCACCTGACAATGTAGCGCAATTGGAATTATGTGGTTTGGACAACCGTACAGGAGCAGGATCAGCGAATTATTAAGAGCAACAAGAAGTGTAAAGTTGAAGAATGGAATGTGGAAATTGTTCCCATAAAATTAAAGGCAAATTCACAGGATTACGTACAGCAGAAGAAATCTTTATCTCTGCACGGATCCGTGATTCGTGTATTTTCCCTTTGTCTCGTCATCTGTTACGCCCTAGCAAATCAAGTATAAACCGCAATATTCTTGCCCAACGCTGAAATGACTCGAGGTTAATGTCTCAAAGCCATTCACGCCGCTCGCGGTGCTCACGAAAGCATTGTAATCATTATTTCCTTCGCGCTCGGCGATTATCCACGACTTTGTGCGGTAATAATGCAACGCGTTATATTTTTCGGCCAACTGGTTCGTAGATTGGAAATGTTAACCGCGGCCTAGATACGCATTAATCGTCAATCCTTTTGTATTTTATTCAATTCTTACTTTCTACAGTACCCATAATGAATTTCATATAAAAAGGAACGCGCGAATCTGCAAAGACAAAACAAAATCGTCCGTTCCCGTAGGCAAAATGATTTCGAATACAAGATTTCAACGATACAAAAATCATAACCGAGGCATTCCCTTCAATCGAGCAAACGTTTCAAAACTTTTTCGTTACGACCGTACAATAGTCGGATATGTACACGTCAAAAGCAACGAAACACTGTACAAAGTATATGCAACAATTAATTAACGATCCTCGTCCGAAAATTGGTACCATGCAAATCGCATCACGATGTAATCCTTAAGTTTTCACAACGTTCCCTCATGGATGCAGAAGTAACCGGTCGAAGGATTTACGATCGTCAGTACGAAAGCGTTTTCCACCAAAACGTCGGACTGCGAACGTCTGTAATCCATTGCAAAACCACCTCGTCTGTGTGTTCCCGATGAAAACGTGACTATCGAGAAGATCTTTGCGATTGGTTTCTCATGCGGCACGAGATCTTTGCCTCCTCGAACGCTGTTTTCCCCCCGAAGAGCTCCATGGCGCAAGATGAACCTCGATTCCCGTGGAATCTCACTGATGGCGGCGTATCAGAAATGTATATACTTGTGCAAATGTCACGGAATGTCTTGTGTGTAAGTGCACAAGAGGAATTATTCGTTCCCGACTACCAGAAGACGTTGTCTCTCCTTCTTCTTTCATTCTGAAAAATCGCGTTTGAACTCGCGCCTAAGCGCATTCACGTTCACGAGTGAAATTGCTCGGGCTATCGTAGAAAAAATTATTGACGCGGATAAAATAGTGGAGATTCTGCGAGAAGGTGAACAGGAACTACTTTTTCGTTGAAGTTTTGCGCAGGACAGGTATAAATAGCGATTTCTGTTTGTCTGCAATTTAAATATTTAAATTTATTGGGTTTCTTTCTTTATTCTCCAAATGTCAGTGGTATTCGTGATGTTTTTACCAAGGCAACCGGCAATAGTGTTTGCATATACTTCGTTGGTGAAGTTGAGAAAAGATTGGAAATTAAAATCGAACTATATTTACAGTGTCTTCGAGTGGCCATTAGTCTCGATTTAGTGAATGTTGATGGTAGTTGTCATTGTTATAAATTAGCAGTCGACAGAGAGAACTTTTTACGTTCGAATATTAGTTGAACTAACGAGGATACGATTACGCCTTAGACGCTTTAGACCAAAAATTATATTTAACAATATCAGCGATATTTTCGAGACGATATTCTGCTCGGTACAACAAATGCTGTCGTTATGCTAATTTTTGGAATTATTCTCTTCTATATGGATTCGCCTGTACGTAGGTAAAATAACGATGATCTTTACGTGGCCCATACAAATACATACTACTAAGGTAAGCTAATATGGTAAGAAACACAGGAGTGCAAAGAGAAGGCAAGATTTGTTTTCTACGTCGAGAGATTTAAAACGTTCGAATATATACTGAAATTTATGGATGCATGCAAGCATCCGCGGGAATAAGCTGCTCTTATGCCGCACAGTTCTAAAGATGCACTTAAAATGCCTGTGTAAATGCCAGGTTGATCCTCGAGGATATAAAAGGAATACGAATACTCTTCCTTCGTCCAGCTTGCTGTAATGGCACAGTAGAGAATAATAATTGCCAGGAGGCTACTGCCGTCAGCGGGCAAAAATGTCGGTCTGCTTATTTAAAAAAGCGAGGAAAATAACGAAAACAGAATTTTGTTAGTCCAAAATACCTAGGAGTCTATAAATATGTTAATATTATCATGAGTTTAAGGTAATTAAAATTTAGTTACTCCGATCTCCGTTTACGTTTGTTATTTAGTCTTATTGCCGCGAGAGTAGCGATTCTGTTAGTTAATTTTAGTAATATTCGTCCGAAATATCCTATAATATTGTGATGTGCTCGAGCTGTTTCGTCACATGTACCAAGTGAACGTACGGCATAGCAATTCTTATCGCAAGAGATACTTTTTCATCTATCAAAACCCCAAGGTTTCTAAAAAAAGAAGCACGGAACTTTCTTATCACAAAGAACACATTAAAGACTAAAAAAAATAGAAGAGATAGAATATTATAAGTACATATAAAATTATTAAAGGAAACATTACTAATTCGAGATAGGATTAAGCATTAATATTATCAATTATTATAATTGCTTAAAAAGATTGGAAATAGCCCATCAATTGTGTGAAATGTAATTAGTATTGAGATCCTTTTTACGTTAAAAAAGAAATAAACAGTTTGAGAAATTTGAAAGAATCTAAACTTAATCGTACAAGTTACCGACCTCATCGTTCATTGGTACCATTCCGCTCTAAATATATTTTTCCTTTCCCGAATCTCATTTTCATAAGGCTTCGAGGTGCAATATGTTTTTTCCACTCGGATCAGAAAGATTTAATTCATTGATTGGTCACATTGGCTGGTACAGCATCGTATATTTGTAATAAAATTCCCTTCCGCACAATGTGGTTTAACCACAATACTAAATTACCAACACCGATATCTTTCATTCTATAATCCGAACAGCATTGTAATATTTTTATTGTGGTCGTGAACAAGATGCAATATATTTGCCAAGTATTGCACATTTTTGCTTCACGCTGTACACTTTTGTAAACTATGTGCCCTGATTTTATAAATCTGCAATTTTCATTGAATATTCCATTACCATATGTTGAACTTCTGCTCGAAAGAAACTCTAGTTCTATTATATACAAAAGACAACAGAAAATTCTATCCACTTCCGGATATCCGAATGATTCAAAATCGTTGTCGACTTCTCAGATAAGGCACCGTTTATCTAACTACAGCTCTACGTTTTACAGTAGTCGAATACCGAGACTCCTTATCTGCGTTGAGTCGTATATGCACGACTACAATATTCGCCTTCCTGTGCAAATATATTCAGCATTTGTGCAAATACTGAAGATTGGCGAACATTTAAATGTCACGAGGACAGAATAGGCATGAAACGAAAACTCTTCAAAGAAACTGAATACATGTAATTATTGAACGAAAACATTCTCTAAATCGAAATATATGGAAGTTTTATTACTGTTTAATAGCTGTTAATTAAATCATTTAATTAAATCACTGTTAACCTCCTTCACGTTAACTTTGATTTACTGGTAAATTGTCAAGAGGACCGATATTTGTAAATCGGAGTAACTGATTCTAAACGTTTGATCGGTAGTTTAGTTGCGCGTTGAATGAATGAATCATCGATATGAAAGAACCGAACGTACGAACATGGTGCTGAACAATTCGCAAAAAATTTACGAATATTCATGTACGAATGCGCAATACGCACGGTAATATCGTATCTACGTTCACGTCTCGCAACGCGAAGGCAATACAGCGGACTCTGCGAATATTTATCAACATCTTCAGCCGACGACACTACGTTACGTCCGTCCTCTCGAAATCGTCGAATTTCAACGATAAGGGCAATCACATGGAAAATGCGGATGCATCAGTATGCATCACGGATAATGCACATCCAAATATCGTCGACTCCAAACTCCATCCTTAACGTCGAACAATTTCTTCCCTCTCC
The DNA here is from genome assembly GCA_948146005.1 of Nomada fucata. Taxonomy (NCBI): domain Eukaryota; kingdom Metazoa; phylum Arthropoda; class Insecta; order Hymenoptera; family Apidae; genus Nomada; species Nomada fucata. Next base: position 4,143,527 of record OX411275.1, on the reverse strand, counting down.
TCGGTTTCCCAAAATTATTTCTAATCATTGATACCCCTTAATTCATTATCAGTTTCATTTATCATCGCATTACCTGTACTACGAACGTGCCAAGTAGCAGCAAACAATTCGCACGTGTCATTTTTACAAATCAATCATTCCGAACGACTATTGCACGCGGTGTACCGATAGGGCTGAGATATCTTTTCTCCAATACATGTATACGTATGCATGTATCGTTGATCCTCGTATGCGCAGGCAAAAAGATATTCGTTGACGGAACAATTAGGGAAGCTGCATCAGAATCATTTATGGGAGGGAATGATTGCAACAAGTGTGCAGCGGCAACAAGTGTTGCAGTGATTCGAACGGCAACGTTGGGTCGTGTTATCTTTTGCCTTCTTGCAACAAGCATTCAGTCAGTGACCCATAACAATTAGTGTCGTGGGGGAAGGGAGAACTCTATGATGCGGAGGGGAATATTGATTAACGGAAGTAGAATAAACGTGCGTGATCCGGTAGGGTAAGTCCATCTCATCTTCTTGACCCTCGATTCTCTCTCTCTCCCTCTTTCCTCCCTATCTATCTGTCTGTACGCCTCTTTCTCCCTTTCTTTCCCTCTGTACGCTTGTGTGTCTTTAACCCTCCCTCTCCCTCTAGCGTAATTCACGCACGAACGATGGACATTGATCCTACAATAATGATTACGCCGACGATCGACTCGTTCGTACTGGCTCTTTTTTAGGCAATTTCGGGCAATTTTCAGGATATCTTGAAACCAAAATATTTTCGACGGTTTACTTTCATGCTAAATGTATACTTTCATGCTAAACTTTTTTAGTGGAACGACATAAAGGAATACGAAGAATTGAAGCGGATTTGGGAGACACGATGGTTGTTTTATTGTCGGTCGTTCTGAAAAATAGGTCCCTTTGGTAAGGCTTCCTTGGAAATTCGTAAATTTATACAGCTCAAGCATTCATTTACTAAACAAAGATTTTAAAGGAAGCGTTTGTCTGCTTCGTTGAAAGTTGTACGATAACATTCTTACAGTGGACGGTATGCAGAAGATGTATTCGTGTGTGCATCAAATATGAACGACAGAATGCACCGAAAATGCGAAGGTAACACACAGGGACGGTACCCTAAAGGGGCAAGAATTCTTTGTAACATTGAACTGCAGGGTCTTTCATTGTGACAAACAGAAAAACAGTAACTACATATAATATCGATGTATCTACACAGAAATTTAATAAGCCGCAAAACATTACAATAACTATCAATAACAATATAACGACGTAATATCGCGACGCGTAACCACCACATACATATGCAAAAAAGCAAAATCCAAATTAGCAATAAACAAGCAGCCACATATACAATGCGTTCGATACGTCAGTGGAACTTGACTCGACAAAAAGCTGGAAACGTTATCCGAAGCACGAACGCAAGTGATTTTGTCGTCCGATCAATAAAATACACGCTGATAAACGAATCACGATGAAAAATCAAATTTCTATGCGCCGATGGTGGTGCGAAACGTTTATAAAAACTTTCACGCAGCTTGCACCGTCGAGCAGCGACGAAACTCGTCGAATGACGATGATCCCGCCTGAAGGATGAGCAGAAGGTGATCGGTAACAACGTCTGCGAAAAATTCGCTCGGTCGTTTCGTAGATCTGTCACGTCAGCTATATAAACCAGGCCGTTTAACGGGTGTCGATCGAGGAACGTCATCGATGACCCTGACCGAGAAAGAAAAATCAATTTTTCGTTTCGAGAATTAAGTTTCTGAAAAAGATCGTAGTCCGCTGAATCTGCATTGCATGGATCGGAACACTATTAATACGCAATTGGGGGTCAAGAGGGGGGAAATTTTTAATCGCCAATAATCTTACGTTCATGAAGAGAAGAGAGAAATTAAAGAAAAAGAGAAGAAATTAATTAATCTTGCTTGTTGATTTTAAGCGCCCACAAATCAGAACGTTCTTCCTGCATGCTACCAGAAATTTTTTGAATGAGAGATCAGTTTTTTTTACCTTCTTTATGATTGAACGATATTAGAATCTCGCGCAATACGAGTGGTTCTGCAAATTGTTTGAAAGAGGTAAACATCTGCGGCAGAATTACGGGTCCACACGAGTATCACGCGTGTTTGAAACTGTAAACAAGAAATGTAACGCGTAAAAGAAAATATGTTCATCGTTTTATTGTACTCGGAAATAACGAAGCAGCACAATAATTGATTTTTATATTATAAAACCACGCGACGCACGGATGTTAAATAATTGATACGTATCGCAGTTTTTTAATCAACATTGACACTTCCGGCATTGATAAATTCGGAAAGGTGAGATTTTTTTGGACACGCTTTCTCTTTCGATTGCTTCCTCGTACAGCAAGATTCAGCACTTTTGGCTTAGGAGGCTACTAGGCTCGTTTGTACAGTTCTTCGGTAACATTCAAAGAATTGATCAAAATACGACAGCAACAGGTCAACAGTAATTTTGGTGATCGCAAAAAGTAAACATTTTTAATATAATTATTTTGTGTGATTTTATTTTTCGTCTTTATCAACTGAAATATATTATTATTACATTTTTCTTCTTCCTCCTCTTCTCATTAGTATTAACGTCAGTTGTAATAATAATAATAATAAAATAATAGTATTATAATATTATTTCTACTATAATAATAATAATATTATATGTATAATAATAATATTAATAGTATTATAATATTATTTCAACTATCTTCATTATAAACATATTTTGCATTATTTTCACAGACATATAATTTCTCATTCTTTTCGCACTCGCTTCGTTTACCATTCGAATCCGCATATTCGAATCCAGCGTTGAAAATTACCTACGCAATATTTATAATGTTCATGCGATAAATTTGTTGGTCTTGGTTATGATACACGTACATGATATGTACATATATACGTACGCACGATTTCATGACAAAGATCACGGAACGATTTGCACGTGCACACCGAGTCAATGCACACTCGATGAGTAATGGCGAGAGCGCGTGTGTGCCCGTGTTTATAAATTTCAAGCATATTAGTAACGCGAAGTGCATTGCCATTAACGTGTTCGGGAAGAAAATTGATCGGGGTCAGGTTGGACGGGACAGCGGATTCTATTTACGAATCGTGTGTGTCTCCCTTTCTAAAATCGTCATAAGATAGCAATGCAAAGAACGAAGGGACCACGTCATTTTCATCTGCACCCGAGTTCGCGACCGAAGAGATTGATGTGTTCTCCAGGGCGAATGACTGGAAGGGTTTGCCTACGGGGTGGATTAGCAGATTAGCAGATTGCGTACACTAGGAAATACTAGTTGACTGTTGCAAGTCGTTGTAATTTTTTGGCAACAACTTTAAGAGATTTCGCAGTATTGAACGTTCTGTGTGATTCACTTGTTGTTTATTAATAGACGGCCTCCGGGTAATTTGAATAATGAGATAAGGATGATATACGAACATTTTCCGACGATAACGCAACTCCAGTTCAACGTCTTAATTAAAAATAGGGATTGCTTTTAAGGGTACATGAGAATTCGTGACGCCGAATGACGATTTCATAATATTCTTGCCCAAGTTAAAGATACTTTGTTATAATTTATTGCAATATATTGTTAACTTAATGATGCTAGCTTTTGGGAAATTATTTTGGGTGAATTAGTTAATAGGGCTGCTATAAAGAATATTTCCAAAGAACATTTTCATTCGTACTTATTTAAACGATGTATTTCTAATAATTACCTCATTAGTTACTTGTTCCTGCCAAATGTTTATTTATATAAAAATTGTTATCATTGAAGGAAACGTATGTATAACTAATGGTGACGGTAATTGGTAATAGGAACGGGATATAGATGACAACACAATTTAGGTACGTTGCGCCGGTGGTTTTGTAATAAATATTGTGGGAATGGTCAGTTGTGTTATTCACTTTTTTTTTTTTTTATAAGAAGCAAGCGAGAGTGGGATTTGTAACGGCTCTTTTGTGACTATGTGCTCGGTAGTTTTTACGGGTCTATAAGTGACAACGTTGGATAAATGGAATTCCTGGCGAGTGTTTGGAATTTCTAAGATTAATGGTGCTCATTGATATGGCCGGTCTAATGTAGCGGTACTGAACTAAACATTACGTACCGATTCTTATGTAGATCCTTGCACAGGCATTCAAATATATGTGAAATAATTATGAGCGGCAATAAAATTTCAAAACCTGCCGAAAAGATCTTTATTATTACGTACATGGGATTAAAGGGGTCCGATGTGGATTGCAATGTTTATTTAATGCCCTGACGTATTTGCTATGATCGATCAATAATAAATTTTTCAAGATCATTTTAACATGCGCACCTCAGATGACTTGAGCTTATGGTGCCTGTCAGAACCTTTAGCAATACTCCTTTGAGACGTCCTACGAAAACTTCGATTATTCATGAGTCGACGGGATGAGTCAGAAACGTTCAGGAACATTGGCATTGAATTGAATTATCGAGGTGTAGATCATTGATACGAGGTGCCGTGTGTTGAAAGTCGTCTACCTTAGATCTCAGGGTTATCTACATCAACGTTCGAATCCTAGTCGATCCAATAAAATCCAAATCCTACGATCAATCCAATGAACTTGAATTTTCAAATGCCGGCTTACATAATCTCGTGAAAAGTGTTACACGTTGCTCTATTTCTTCAGCTATTATTATTATCATTACTATTATTGTTTTATTATGCAAAAGTTGATATGATACAACGCAGGTGAAATATTTATGCAGACATTAAACCGCCATAAAGCTTACTTTATAAATATTTTTTACATTAGCTCTGTTAATTGATCTACCCAAAATAATTCTGGAAAACCTTGTGACGTCTAATTAACAGTAAATTAACATATATCAAATGAATTATGTTTCTCTTCAAACAAAGAAATATATGTAATATAAATTGATATGCACGTGATATTAATAATTATAGTAAAAGAACAATCGCAGTGTTTCCAATTAGACCAACTCGATAAGTACTAAACATGATATAGAAATCCACGCATATTCACATTAGTGCATTACAATTAATTGCTTCATCTATCCGAGCAAGGAAAACTTTGATAATTCAGAACAATGCTACACTATCAGCTCTAATACCAGACACGTGCCCTTGTTTTTTTATTACATTCCTTTCGTTCAGTCACACCATTTTAGGGATACGATACATATCGGTTAACCGTGTCAGAACACAGCAAGCCGATAGGCTTAGCAAATAACAGTTACGTTGTTAAAGTGCACGTGCATCGTGATTCACTAGCGCAATAGCTTTGACAATCATTTATTACACCTACTCCACTCTATCCCAGGGTATACCACTCACGTCCGCGCGTCTTCAGAGTCGCATACGAATTGCTGGTTCCAGCTACCTGCCTCCGATTTTGTTAAATCACGGGAACGTAGTCACTTACCATGGCAAACATCTATGAGGAAATGAGAATTGTGACGGCGAGAAAGTGAATAATCGAAGATAACAGAAAATTTACATACTTGCCAAGTCCCTAGAAACGAAGGCCAGGCTATTCTTAAGGATGCGATCCATGTAAATTTCTGTTCGACGTTTTATCCTAAGTGAACCTCTTAACTCTACTTCCAAATAAGAAATACTACAGGGTTGAATCGATTCGAAAGTGTCGTTGAATCAGGCATCTTCTTATTTGCCTATAACGTAGCGCGAGAATAAATTCGAACACTCCAATTGTAACAGATACAGGTACAGGTGATTCTTCATTCTACCTATCTACACCAAGAAACTATAAGACTTTCGAGAAAAAAAACCCAACCTACCCGATTACCCCAACGCAAACTAAACCGAAGAAGAAGAATTTTTTTCCACAGACACGCAGCTCGAATAAACCGTAATTGCTATCGCGATTATTGCCATTGCCGCGCTGTAAAGTGACATCGATTGTCCAAAGGTGCACATACGATTTTCCAGGAAACGCTACCCAAACCGATTACCAACTCGAGCCAAGCTCTATCTCAGGGTTTAAATAAATTTGACCATAAGCGTACAGCATGACAAACCGTAACTGCGTGACAATTGGGTGACTCGAATGAACACCGTCTGATAAGACATCTCGCCCGGGTCATGATTCAACTGTGCCGCCGCTTCCGGTGTCTAATCCGCCGCGTAAAAGACCCCTTTCGTGGCCCCGGGCTACCACACGACCGAGCTACTTAAATAATTCCACCCCATTGACTTCTGTGTCACGTAGACCCCCGTTCCTGTAACCATACAGCAAAACTGAATCGCACCGTATATACACGCGCACTCGATTGTTCTTTCAATTGGTGGTTTTTCATGCCGCGGACATTCGTCGCGTTATTGTCGCGGGCGCGCGCACGGAAACGCATCGAATTCATTGTCGACGATTTGATCCTCGACGATATTCCTCATCGGCGTTGCTACACCCCCGAGTCATCGATTCTTCGACAAGGTACGGTGAAAATGTCGAACTCGCGCGATTCGCTGGGTCGTTGCACGGTTAGGTGTTATTTGGAATAAGTGACGAACGCGTGGACGAAGGGCGGTGCGGTGGTACCATTTTAGGGCTGGTTTATATAAAGAAATTAACCGCGAGATAATATCGTTCCTTTATTTTTATTGCATCTTTTTTTGGGGCCGGGTGAAGATTATAGGAATTTTTAAGCGATACGATGGTGTGGTTTTTATGGTGTTCTTGGACGGTTTTCGTATTGGATGGTCAAGAAATGAAGGATTTAAATATTGGACTGCGGTTTGGATAGCATATGGAGCCGAATGAATGATTACCTGTGTAGAAAGTTTCAGAGTATAGGATTATTTCTGTTTTTTTAGGGTAATTCTCTGGGAAATGTTACATATAATTGTTTATTAATCTCGTGTAAGTAATGAACACAATGAATCATTCAATGTGTCACAATGTCTTGTTACAATTCTAGCGTGATCACCGGTTGATCGTTAACTTGACCCATAACTTTATCGATAGGAAGCTGTCAATTATGCAGAGTAGTGCAAGATAATTATAACTGAATGAACGAGGTGATTTGTAATTCTTTATCAAGGAAAAATTTGAAGGACCCTGTATGCATAAATTCTAGTGCTGGATATTTCTGTTTGAATCCTGCGCTGACATAACGCAACGTGTGTCTCGAAAATTTTTTAACCAAAGTTATCTTCACGTTGTTTGCACACGATCAATCAAGGTGCATTAAAAGGTACTCATGCGTTACATAAAGAAATTTCTGAGCAATTACATGAGATCATATGCGTTATGGCTGAATCGGAGTTGTCGATCACCACTTACGATAATACAACTGATGTTAGGTGTCAGAATGATCGAAGCTTCGTTTCTCTTCCTACACCTCGTGAATTATCATTAAGATTGAATTTTCTTTGTCCGTCAATAATACTTCAATTTCTTACCGACGTCTATTTTAATCGATTCTAACCAGCTCCAATAAAAACTGAAATAATCCTCCAACACGTTGCTATTATTCTTTAATACAATTCGAGCATCAAGCATGTGTACCCGCACATTTGTCAATCCTTTTCAACAGATAAAATGCAATTACTAAACATTATTCTCCCATAACAAAAAATTTCAAACCACAGAATAGCAGTAAACTCTTTTCAAATCGAAAACATGCAAGTAATCGTAATTCTAATTTATTTCGAAACACAGTGAAAATAATTTTAAACGATTCTACAAATCGTTATACGATATCGATATAAACATTGCAACATTTCAAATTATTTCAACAATTCTTGCACCAAACGAAATAATTACAATTCTGAATAGTTATATGCAATAAACTAAAACTATATTATTCGAAAAACAGTTCATCGCACTTGCTGTTAAACATTCAACCCCAGTAATCCCCCTATCGTAACAACCAAAAGGCCTAAGCTATAAAAGAATCTCCGCTCAGTATCACGTTTTCGGACACCAACAGCCTCGCACACTCTTGAGGTTGCGAAATTTCCCCTTTAGAAGCGACGACGTTTATCTCGCTGTTATGTCTCCCCCATTCAATCGTTCGATGCATAACACCTATTACACAACACTTTATATGTGTACAACTTACTGCAGCATCGCTTACGAGCATACGTACAAACAAATACACACCGTGGATGTTTGCGATCACTGAATTTCATGAGACTTTCTACATACATTAGGCTCGCGCGAAAGTGTTAGACGCGTGCCAACACTGACAACGCGTCGCACGTGTTACCAGACATTAGTTCCTCGTTTTAACGGGGGCCTCGTTATGTACGCGTACAAGTAAGAGTGCTATAAGTGAGCCAACGTGGGATCGTTTAAGGTGTAACGTTGGCGTAAATCGTTGAATTTTCCTTTCGCTATCCTTGAAATCTCAGGGGGTATGCCAATTGGGTTGACGTGTGAACAATGTGCGCGGATATCGCGCGAACTTCACCTGCTCGATACGCCCGTGAACTTCTAATAACGGCGACAAGCTATGCACACATACTTTCCTGCGCTTAACGGAGAACGGCGAATGTGGAACTTGTTCCACTTCCGTTTCGCTGATTTGGAAGCTTCACCGTCCCGTCTGGGCGGATGCACGCTGCTGAATAACTTTATTGTGCCGTTCGTTCGGGGGCCTTTATGTCCGACGAAAATTGCACTCGTGATTTAGAAAGTATTTAGTTTCGTTTAATTCTATGCCGTTGAAAATGTTTTAACGATCGCACGTGTTATATGGTCGGAGACGATTCTAGATCGATCGGAAGTCTAAAACGGGGTGTTTTGGTACTGGTATTTTTTATGACAAAATAACTGAATTCAAACAAAAAATAATCGGATATTCGTTCCACCATGAATATAATATAACAGGTATATAAATATGTTAAATATAATTTATTTCACATAAATGTAAGCACAATAAATTTCGCACATTTGCAATTTGCGGTGAATAAAAAATCTTTGGTATTTCCAAATGTAGCTTCCATTTCTCTTTCACTACCAGCAAATGCAGTTCCTCTATCAAGCTGATATATTATGTGTCGACATTGAAAGACGGTTTACCAAAGCAGACTTCTTTCCGGTGTCTGTATGAAACATTAAAATCGTAATGGATGAGATCACTTTGAGGCGCCGATGGTTCTTCTACGGACAACTCTTTGTTGTAATCGCATGAATATGTATGAAAACTTTCGTTTGCAACGCGGTGACTATAAATCTGGTTATATAGAACGTTCTTCCTTTCGAGATAAATGGGCAAAAAGCTTGCAATTATGTAAGTACGTGTATGTACACGCTGCGCACACGTGGATACTTTTATCACGGGGCGATTCTTAAAACATCAACTGATACAATGCTGGGAAACCGTTTCGACTATCTATGTGGAAAGTTTTTAAAGGAACAATGCCAGCACCGATATTTATCATTTCGAAACGGGTTTTCGAGATTTCATTACGGATACTTTTGCAAGAATTGGAAATCTTTTTTTACCGCTTATCATTGGTGAAATGATAGGAAAATATTCCATATAGAGGATGACAAGTGTGTTAGAAAAAATACAGCTTCGTGTGACTTTTATGCAACGGACTTACGTCACGCCGATTTCATATGCTCGGCGATAAAATTGGATTTGGAATTAGAATTGGCGAAAGCGTAATTCAACATGTGGGTGAAGGACGATGGCCGTGTATCTTCTTGATCACGATTCGGTGCTCATTATATATTATTAAAGTACAAACAGTCAGAAATGATGACCGAAAAGATATTGCAAAAAGCGCTTTTACATTAGACAATTAGGGAAAAAGAAAGTAGATACCGTTCTTGAGCGTGTTACAATTGCACAGGAACTTTAGAGAGTTTAAAGTTCTAAACAGTCTAAAAAATGTATGGATCTTGTTAGACAGACATATTTGTCGCGTAAAAGTTTTCAGTTTCACTTTCACTTCGACTATCTAGTACCCAAACCATGTAAAGTAACATTTCTATTGCCGTCACACTTGGTCGTACAGTATCGAAATAATTTTTGTAAAGAATAAATCGTGCTACAAATGAAATATTTGTAATTTATTTAGGTTCACGTTAGAAAGGGTTTAATACACTAGAATTTAGATCACAATCGTGAAATTCAACGAATGCAACGTTAAAACTGCGAAATTCAGACTATTCTAATGAAAAAAGTAATTTTGCAAGTGACGATTGACGACGTTTGTCGCTCTAACGACATCGGATGTGTCGGAACGGTTTGTTTCCCATGTCCTGTCCCGAGACACGTGCAATAATATAACGCAGTGCATTCTAAGAAGTACCACACTCCAAGAATCCACGCTTTTAACCATTGAAATTCTCGTACATTTCCGTTTCTTTCTTATTCTGGACATGCTCTTGTAACGACAAGCACACTTTACCGGATTAATTGGCGTTATCAGTCCGGCTACGGAACTCGGTATGAAACGTTCTTTATATTCTCAGTTTTATTATTATTCAAGATACAGTGGTTCAAAGTATAGAGCAGTACATATTTGTGCAAGTTAGCTAGATTTAAATATAAGGATCGTCACAATTGTTACTTTAGAAGTAGAAAAAAAATAGGACATTCTCGATATTTCTGCAAATTTACTTCTGAAAATACGAGGTTTGGCCTTTTAACAGCGTTAAATGTAATTTTATTGCTACTACATCATTGCTACTACTCCAATACCTTTCTCTCACTTCATCCTAACTACTAAACACTTGAAAGTAATCTTCTCAAAAGCTGCGACGATCGACGTGGCGATTTATCGATAAACATAATTTAACGTAAACTTTAATTCCACGATGAAAGCATCGAAAGCACTTACTTAATCAAATATTTTCATCATGTATACATAACATACGCACACTCTCACGAGTTCTCTGTCGCCGTATCTGACATTTTGATTAAAATATATATGCTGAGGTATGTTGCAACGTAGCAAGGTCTCGTTTTTAAACCTACTCAAATCGCGAACGCAAATGCGAGACGCAATTGTAATTAGCAAAAGCTAGCAAACGAAACGAGCAACCGAGCCAACCGCATAATCGTCGACACTTCTCTGTCCTGAGGAGTGCACGCCAAGTAATTACCAACCGGTATTTCTCCAGGTGTATTATACACGTCGAGGCAAAACAGACGGTTGCCAGGTTGGAAAAAGTCCAAGGGCTGAAGGCAACCTTCGGGCGTTGCACGATCTTTGGACGTGGGCAATCGTTAAACGATATTGCACGGAGACCTTGCTCTTGGAACAGGATTTTTCATATTCCTCGTCGCGTGTAGAAGAATCAGCGAAGGATTTACGCGAGTCAACCTTCGAACGTACCATTTGAAATTTCAATGCACACTATTAAGCCGTATAATTAGATACACGAGACGCAAGCATAATTGCTTTCTTTATACCGTTTTGCGTTTAATAGAAACAATTGGATAATTGACGTCGGCCAAGTCCGTTCGAAGCGTTGTTATATAATTTGAAAAGACGTGGAAATTCTGGGACAAGTTCGATTAAAAGTGACGATGACGAGTATAGGAATATTTCTGTCGCGGGAAACCTTCTGTTTTCGATCCTGGGTGAAATAACAGAAACCTTTTCACCGCAACGCAATGATACTTCTATTCCTGCATGATATAATTTCCGTACGTATTATGTTAGACATAATAAAATGCATTACGCACAATGTGCACAGAAAAAGAAAAATGTTCCCTTCATTCTATCTATTAATTTCAAACTATCTTCGGTATTTCTCATTCTAGACAGCCCCAATTTTTTTCGAAAATTCCTAACTTTAACAACAACAACAAAATAGAAATCTCTACACAAAAACCCTTTTACAAACACACATTTCTTTACGAACATATCACGTATGTTGCAATTGAACGTCCCTTATAAAATCTTGCAGAGTTCCAAAGTCTTGAACACTCGTCGATCAGTTTTGAAAAGAAATAACTGCTGTCATTTTATTACACCTTTGCATCCCCTCTGCCTTTCAACGCGGAAGCAAGACAGTCGAGGATTTTCATTGTCGAACGGAGTGCTCGACCAGCACATACCGTTAACATGAAGTGGCGCATAAATCGTAGTCGGTGTGCATAGCGATCAATCGTGTCACGTGGACATTTATCAAGATGTACTGGCTCGCGTGCACGCGGTCAAGCAAGACGAACGACTTATATCACGGTTATTAAAGGCTATAACGATTCCTCCCTAACGAGGAGGTTCGAATCTTCCCTTTCCACGACCGATCCTGGTTGATCTTGAACGAGAACGAAAATCTCGCGTATCGTAATAAAGGGGAGAGGCTTCGAACCGTCCGTTTTAGATCCTCGTAAAAGCTCAAAATAAGGAACAACGCGTGGATCGCGATGGACGGGGGTGAGTTCGAACCTCCAAGTCGAGATCCTAGTAGAGTGCAGTAGAATCTCGAACGATGGCCACGGCAAGTATCTAACTCTTTGGATCCTCGTAGAATCTGGGAAAGAGGAATACTCGATAGGTACTTGTATGCTCTGCAGTGTAGAGCAGCGATTCTTAACGGGTGTTTCGCAAACTTGTAACAGGTGTTTCGCGAAATTATGAAAGCGAACTAAGAGTACAATATGGTCCGCTTTTGCCGTGGTGTAATCTGTAATCTATCATTTTTAATACGAGGTATTTTCGTGCATATTTCCATTGGTAGTTTCTGGACCTCAGCGACACCGGTTTTCCGCAAATTTTCTTTATAATAACAAATGTTCCGTGATTTCGAAACGGTTAACCACTGATTCAGAGTCACAAAAGGAGGAACATAAATGGATGCCGATGGACAGAAAGAAATGTTGAGACTTGTCCGCTGGAAATTAGAATCTAGATTAACGATGAACTGGGTAAAGTTTTGACCACCCCTTCTAGATCACCGTTGGATCTCGAATAGAGGAAAAATGTTATGATCGAAGGAAGGGTTACACTGGACAGCCGCGATAGCCCAAGGTGTTCGTCCGGTAGTCAGGTGGGGACGAAGGCCGTGTACCGCTTCTGCAAACGCCTCGACGACGTGCACCTAGACCTACAAAACGAGATAACTCGCGTCGATCTGCCGGCGACGCGTCGCGACGTCGCTGCACGCGTGCATTCAACGAACCTAGATGTTCTATTAACACCGTGGAAAGAACGGAATCACGGAATGCATCTAATGAATTAATTACGGTTTCGTTATTGTGCAATTTTTAAAGTACACGGTAATCCGTTTTGAGCAATCACGTTCATAGACGTGAGCATTTTAGACGGGTTGGCCATTGCGGAGGTGCGGGTTTGTGTTGCTGGGGAATTCGTCCAGGATTCGGAAAAGTGTGATTTTATTTAGACAGGTTCGAATCGTATTCTACCATTTGTAATTTAACAATCAGTGCTGAACATTTTTAGTGTGCGTCCAATGATGAATTTAATCATTCATCGTGGCGTTGCCTGTTTTTTTTTTTCCAATATCACGGAGGTATTTTGTAATCTCTGATACGCAAAGCTCGAGAAGTTGTGTAGTGTAATGGAAATAAGTTTCTTCGCGTTTATATGAATAATATAGTATACTGTGACACGTGAAAGCTATTTCGCTTAACTTACAGGGAACTTTGAATTCTTCAAGCCTTTTTTTCGCTGTCATGTTGGTTTTAATATTTTTGTTGGGTGTATAAAGTGTGCGAAATAATTTTACTCGTAAATGTGTCTTTAATATGTTTTATATGGATATTTGCTAGCGTGTAACAGTGGAACGCTTTAAATACCAAAAGTCAGGTGAGAAGGGAAAGCCACACTTTAGAATAGAGTGCCTCAGAAGCCAACTTTCAGGTTCCGGTGAAACATATTTGAACGATTCATATAATGTAATACAATTTGGCGAAAGTGGACAATGTACGGAATACTATTTAACAAGCTACTCGAAAGAACGCCAAGAATCCGCGAGGAAATTGCAAAACGAAATGCGGCCAGGTCAGGTACACCGTAAACGCTTCTTTAAAGTCCACCTACCTTTCACTACGGCAAAATCGATGTTTATAATACCACTGATAATTTCAATTGAAATAACTTTTTCTATTCGACAAACTGCATTAACACCCTTCGAACTATTCGCAAGAGCAAACGTATGTATCTATGTGTATTAAAATATTCATAATCGAGCAGATTATTAAAATATCAAGTCTCGCAGCATATCACATCAATTAATGTTAACATAATTGACAAAAATCGCAGAATGTGAATCGTTCAAAAATATTAATCATTATCGTTCGATAATTACGGGGACACTTCTACGAACCACAGTCGCCGACACCACTAGCAAACTAGCAAATTAAATGCTGAACTCTGACCTGGCGGAATTATATAATACATAAACAAATCGTATGAGAAATATTTAACGACGTCAATGAGAACTCTCGACTCTCAACTCACCAAACACTTGAACCGTTCGATTTGTTTCAGTCTCCAAGCGATCACATCTCCTGTTCCAGGTGGTTTCGCCGCAGGCAGCCGCGAGAGATGTGGTCCCGCACGCGCCTGTTCCTGGTCTGGACGATCGCGTTGTTCACCGGTGTGTTGCTCAGCAACGGGTCGAAGACACCTCGTCTTGGCGGCGCCGTTAACATCTTCAGCCGATACGGCTACCTAAGTCTCAGCATGCGAGTGATCCCCAGAAACGACACGGACACGTGGGTCTTTCGGGAACCAACCCTGGACGTCTTCACGAATCCCGTCCCGGTGCCTAACAAGCAGCAACAGGCGACAATATTTGAGGGCGATTTTCACATGGAATTCTGCGACAACATTCGACAGCTTCTGCAGGCCTACTTTCGTGACTTCACGTTCGAACGGCTGGACAGACCATGGCGAGCGTTCACTGCCAGCTGGTCGAAGGCAGCCATTGCTCGTCATTTAGGTATCAATTCGTCCTTCGTTACCGGCGAACATTGCTACGTGCTGGTGCGCGTGGCCAGGTTCCGCGAGAAACAGAAGCTGGCCCAAACGGCGGAGACCATGATCCTCGATGAAGCTGTCCTCCGTGAAACGGAGAACGTCACGATTGGGGACACCGCCAGTGTGGTGAAGTTTATTAAACATTTCGGTTCCCATTATATCGCTGCCTACGTCACGGGGAACTCCTTGTATCAGGTGAGGATGGTTGAGTTACTATTGATGGTTCCCTTTTCGTATTATACACAGCGGATACGGTGGGATCTGGATTGACACAAGTTTGATACACGTCATTATTTCGTCGTTATGCAACATATAAATAGTCCTTGCAAAATTCTTTTTGTCCAAACATTGCGTGTATACCGTAGTACGCTTGGGTTAAGAAAAATATTACAGGTACGCGTACGTCGGTAGAAGAGTCATTCAAATCACAGCTGCTGCACACAAGTACATATATAGTAGGTACTAAATAGCTTGATTAAAATAACATACCGTCGACAAGAGGTTTTAATGAGTTTCAATTCGAAATATTTACCATTCGTATTTTCGAGTGAATATTCATAATTGTACTTTATAGATATTTATCTTCCTGATTACAGCACTTGACGTCATCGTGTTCGAACAGGCAAACATTGCATAATTATTTTTCTCCTCAACTTTAACACAATAGAACAATATATCTTGATTATTGATTCATGATGTACGTACTCGTTGAAAAATTATAATCTCGATCGTTCATCATTTTCTCAGACAGTGATCTTATAAAACTTCTCGTAGTTGCTGCTTATAAAAAAGCTATATTTATAGTTTCTCCTTTGCAATAAAAAAGAATACTTGAATCTTCGGATTTCATTGTACAGCTTGCGTAACGTTAGTGATCTACGAATGCATTGAAATCGATTTCTTCGAGTTACATTTCCGCGAACCAATTTCAATTTTTATCCAATCATCATCAAAGCGATTCCACTCCGATCGTGTTACAAAACGTTACCAATGATACCGTCGTCCTTCAATACCTAATTGCTCTTATACAATCAAAATTGCAGGTCGAAGAAACGCACGTGTAAAGCCCTCTATCCTGCGTACCTCTTTGTTGCAATTATCTTAATTTCAAAGAGCGATATAACGGTTCACCGATAGTACAATAATAACAAATTATGTAATTATGGTAACGGTAGTTCTATCGTACAGGTAACTGTAATATAATAACAGCAGAAAAGTACAATTTATTTCACAGTGATGATATTCATCGGTACATTAAAATGTTTCCTTACAATTTAATGAAATTAAGTCTGAACCAAAATGGCGGCTCACGAAAAGTCAGCGATCGCACCAATATGGCGGACATCCCTCCATCCTGTTTTACCTCAACTGATTTACGTACAACATAATAATACAATGATTCTGCATTCGTTCAATCTGCAGGCATCGTACATTGCCTAACAGAAACCTCGATCGTAATAAAGTCGTGAAATCATAACAATTATACAGGGTTGTCCCAATATGTACACTATCTAAACACAACGAGAGGGCGTAAGAACAGAAACGATCATCTGCTTTATAATATCCCCTTAAAAGTGCCTATCAATTTCAGGTGTTCGTGTACACACCTCAAGCGTACCTGCGCATCAAGGAGCGATTAAAGACGCGCGGCGTGGCGCATCTATCGAATCTCGAATTAAACAACTACTTCTCGCCGTGGTATGCGGAGCATATGGGCTCCATACAGGCGGCGAGCGGAAACCGCACCGTAGAGGCATGGGCGGTGCAACGGCTACGAAACCAATACTATATTTTCTCATACGCCAGCCTCCTGAAATTACACGGGGATAGCACATTACTCAGGCAACTGGACGGATTGCTGGGAAACGAGGCGTTGCTGCAGCTACAACTACGAACGTTGGCGCCAATATTCAAGGATCCCCGACGGCGTGAATGGTTCCTCGAAGTGATCGACAATTACTCCAAATTATGGGAGGTGAACATGTGAACGAAATAATCCTGAAAGGTGAACGTTTCGGTACACCCACCGTTTCATTTACGAAGAATTACGTAAAAAAAGAAACCGGTCGTACGAGAATGTATGGATGAGGAGGGCCACGGTGTACGCGTATAAACGTGCACACGTATTTAGAGGAAAGGTTGAAGGATGACTTCGACGTGAATCGATGGTCGCTGTACTGTAAAACGATTACAGTGTTTACAGAGTCGTTAGTCACGATCCGTTAGAAGTTCACTATTGTCTTTCCGTCGAACGGGCGCTAGGAATTGATAAGGGGGAACGCCCAACTACTATGTTGTTATTAAATAAGTATTTATTACTATAATCGACGATAGAAAACATTTTTATACAAACGTTTTAAGTGTGTGTATACATATATATGTATATCACAAGCAATTTTTGCGATGGTGACTGAAAAAATGCACGTCCTGTTTCTGTGTTTAACGTTACGCCCTTAATATTGGATTAACAATCCGTTTTATATAGTAAGCTCGTAGAAAACACGCACCGCTAAACACTGAAACAAGTCCCGTGGTTTTTTCTTTTCTTTTTTTTCTCGTGTTAACATTTCCTGTCCGAGCGTGATCAAAAGTTGAAGAGTCGTTTGAAAGTAAACGTACGCGGGGTATATTATATAGCACGTCTAATCTCAAAGAAATCATAGGCTTTCTTGTTTAACCGAATTAAAAGGACTCGATGCTAAGTAATCGAGCGTAAATGAACGGTTGGTTTTGAGTGTTTCGTACGAACGAGTCGGAATTTATTTTATTGGCACGATGGAACGACTGATCAATTGAAAATCAGTTTATTTGATCATGTTAAATGTTAAGTGTTATTATGCTTTTTTATGTTTAATTAATTTTCTACTTTTGTTATGAGCATAAAGTTGTAACAATAAACATAATAGAATAGCGAAACAAATTCATCAAGGAATTCAAGAAGGTTCGAATATTCCTCGAAGGAAAATTAATTGAAGATAAAAATACACGTACGTGTATTGTAAAAGATCAGTATTTTTGTATGAAATTTAATTGTTGTACTATATATATATATATTTATATATATATATATATATATATATATATATATTTATATATATATATATATATATATATATATATATATATATATATAATAAATTATATATATATATAAATTAGCTTGCAACTGACTTTTCAGCTAACAAAAAGGAACTTTGGAGAATCCGTAATGAATATTTTTTTTTTTTTATAAAACTTTGTACATACACTACGTATAAAAATTCTTATTGCTTAACATATAGCACGGAATCGTGCATTTACACTTGAAAAATATTCAACAAGATACAACCATTTAAATATTTTGTTTTCCCGCACAATGCATGTACAAAGTTTCACATAAATCGATGTGTTCGCAATCTTGAAACTCCTATCCAATTAACATATCATAAATAAAATATAACAATACATATGACGGGAACATTCACATAAAAAAGGAACAAATAATAGAACGCTTTAAAAATTTCGTTGTTTCGAAATTCAAACCGATTTGTTTGCAAGAAACCGCACAACAAACCAATTGCATTGACCTATCTTCAGAAATATTGACTGCGGTCACGTTGTTTCGTTCTATTAATATGTAATAATACTTTAGATTCGAAACTCAAATATCACATTGTCTATTAACGGTGACATTTGTTTCAATTTAATATGAAAGGAAGTCTCCTTCACTACCTACGTTTCACAGTAAATTCGTGAGTGAAAATTTGTGCATTAAGCTCAATCGGTTTTCTTAAAGGTGTGCAATTTCGCAGACGCTTGTTGCTCCCTACCTAATTTTCTCCCATTAACAACCAATATAATCGGAGTTTCAACGCGTATAGATTTGAAGTCAAATTCCTGTAAAAAGCGTGTATAACTATTTAATCATTATTAAGATTAAACACAGCATACATAACAAGTACAATAATACTAACGTTATTGATGTAAGAAAACTTTTGGTGAATCACAAATGGTTCAGGTATAGCAACAGAATCTCCCACAGTAACTCCACGACCTTTCGCCAAATTGTATACTGTTACGGCAATACAAGTTTTCTCTTCGTCCACAAGGCAAAATGAACTGAAAAGTTGGTGACGTAATTCGTTAATGACAACAAAAAATGTTCCTGTTTATCTGTTACTTTCTTCGAGGGGTTGAACAAGTCTACTTACAAAGGTACACAATCAGTGTCTTGTATCCAACATACCACTTTTCCAAGTACCACTTTCTCCGAATTTTCCCCGAGGGATAGCTGTTTCAATTGCACTAAATCTAATTTTATAGTATTCTGGCCGGACGTGAAAGAGCCACCTTTGTATGGTCCCAAATGTTTAACATCCAATGCCTACATTTAATCAGAAACCTATAAATATGTATATGTACCACCATCATGTATTACGTTTATAATATCTTTCAAAATGAATATCATCTGGAAATCGGGTTTCCGAGTCTAAAATTCTGTAATGGGTGAAGAAAATGTAAATACCCTTATCATTTGGTACAATCTTTTTGGTTTGACTCTTCCATTATTGTTTACGGAATTTTGTACATCTTTTAAGTATTGCAGTAGTTCATCCCTTTTGTTGCGTGGTGTGTCCCATACTGGATCCAATAGCATTGCTCTTTCGAAGGACTTCAATGCTAAACTATATTCTTCTTGATATTTTAAGGCCTAATAATTGTAATTTATTTATATCAATGAATGCTGTTGACGTTCGGCAATATTGTAATTGTGACAATAAAATGCTTACCACTGCCCTGTTGTGAAATAAATCCGGATTACTTCCCGCTACAACGTCTTTCTCCTGCAAAAATGTAAGCGGCGCAAGCAAGCATTACACCCATTGGAAAATACATTACACATTATTTTAGCAAACACTCTGATAATAGAATTAACTTACTGCTTGTACATAAGCTGACATGCAAAGACGTAAGGTTGCAGGATTTTGTGCTACCGTAAAAAAGGAAGACAAATATGCATTTCCTAAAATTGCCCAAGAAATACCATCTCCTGTATCAAGACTGACTGATTCTTTAGCATAATCCACTCCCTTCTGTATGTTTTGAATTTGCTGCTCAGCATTAGGAACTGGTTCTTGCCTAAGTACCATTGATAAATTTCGCAAAGATACTTTGTTCTTGCCCTATAATATTTCTTGCTATATTACAATCGTGTTAAATGTAATTAAATTGAAGAACGATAGAATAAAGATATTTTACATGGCGTAATGCTCCAACAAAGCAATTCTTCGCTTGCTGGATATCATCGTTTTTCCAATAACACTCTCCCAATTCATTCCACGCTTCTACTAAGTTAGGCTCCAATTTCACCGCTTTAGTTAATAATTCTTCTGCTTGAGGTGTAAAGCGTTCCGTAACATTCAAAGCTTTTCCCTTCAGGTAATAATATTTTGCTCTGGATCCATCGATTTCATATCCTTTACATTCATCAAATTTATTTAAGGTATCCTTCATTTCTTTGTCTAAGTCACCATTCTTTTTAATGGCTTCTTCGATAGAGTGATTTTCAAAGTAGTGATCTCGAAAAAAATATAGTGCATTCACTTTCTCCTAGAATTAAAGGTCAAAATAAGTTTCATAGAAATAAAAATTAAATACGAAAATTAAAGTTATCGTTCAAATTAATAATATTCTCGAAGCAGTAAAGCATTAATGTTCTGAATTGCAAGGAAATAGGGAAATAGAAAGATTATTGTCTACATATCGACGGAAAACTGTAAGCGATCTTGTTAAGTATCTAAATTGTATTGATAAAACGGTGTGTATACCGTCAGTGCTACAATGGGATCCTCTTTAACAACATTTGCAGATTTTGCTCCTGCAACCACTTTATCATCTATAATTGCAGACATTTTTCTTAAATACTTTCATAAACAGTTTATCACAGTAATTTCATTGTGCGTCAGATACACATGGCGTTCCTAATTCTATCCATAATATTAAATTATGTACATACAAATAAAGCGGTCAAACAAAGCAGTACGATTTATCATTCGTATACTGTCAAAATCTGAAGAACCGAAGAGGTTATATAGCGATATGAATATGTATGCACATCACGGAACGTAAAGTACAATCCACAATAATATTAAATGCAACTGCAACCGGGTACTATATTCCTGACAACAGAGCGAAGCATATTGACCGCACCTTGTGTAATTATACAAATAAATACAACGAATATCGTGCAGAAAATATCGCAAAATCATTTTATATTTATGATTGTGCACATCTTTCACAGTAAGCCTCGTTCACATACGGTCGCGCACAAATCGTTTCCATATAGTTCCCCTAAGCACCGCCACTTGCTCTAGTATCGCTATACTCCCACTGCTACCCGCCATATGCATTGAACGGGGCGACTAGTCCAATCGCGTACTCTGTGACCGAAGCTTCCCCAGAAGGTTGCATCGTCTCAGGATCGCCATTTTATGTGTTTGGCTCTGAGACTGGGACGGTGGGTGCGTGCGGTGCAAACTACAGATCGTATTCCGTGCAATTATCTGCAAGATGTTACCCAAATACTTTGCGCCCGACATGTACAAGTAACGGCATAGGTGTCGGAGGTGTGTGATCGGGCAGCGAAGGCTCGGGCCGAAATGGTCCCGCAATAGTGATCTGTGCGTGAGTGTGTTTTCATCGAGTAAGTGTGTCGCACTGGCTTTTCACTGCTGTCACCAGTTGTTATTACCTGTGCCATTGGGAAAGTCGGCTTTGGGTCAAATTACGGACGGCCTCTGGATTCCCCGCGACACCCCCGCCACCATCTACGATGAGTTCGCGAAACATACCCTCAGACAAGGTGAGTCTTGTCACTTGCTCTAATATGTCTACCGCACCCTACCGCCTCCTCGTTTCTCTATCGCTCGTACCCGCGCGATTCCCGATCGTCGCTCAATAACGATCGCATGTAATAGCCTTTTACTTGGACGCACTTTTATTCACTATAAGTCACGGCCATCGGGACCGTCAATGCGTACAATTTCAGCCGGATCAATGAGATGCTCTCTCGCGCCTATCGGCCGTCACTTTTTCCGATTAAATAACGGACGTACACCCCCGCACTGTCGATACCGAAATCAATTCTCTTCGTTTAAACCGTCCGTATTGTACATTTCTTTCCACGGAATCGCGTCGCCCAAACATTTCTCTTCGTATAAACATGTAACTAGTAGATTGTACCGTACATATTATATTCTGCGTTATACCGCCGTAGAATCGAATTCTCGCGCCGTGAACGTTATGATAGTATGGTACTACATATGCATGTATGTACTTCCATATTGCATTGGTGAGATCGGCAGTTCGCTAATACACGACCGCCGATGCCCACGCAAGGGAAACAAACCATCATACGTGGTTACGTTTCCATATTCAAAGCTATGTTCTTCGAGTGTTCGCCCGCGGAATTGGCACCTGTAGCTAATTAAATCGACACGGGAACACATTCGATTCCAATCGTCCTCTTTATGCGTTGTCTTCCTTTTCGCGTCAAGGGCTCACGCTGTCGATTCTGCCATCCCGCCAGCTCGACCCACACCGTTCCTCCCTTCTAGCTCTCTGAATTAATTGCGTCGTGAAAGTCGTGATGTGACGTTCTCCACGCTTTGTGGTCTTACACCTACAAGCGCAGCGTGGATTTTGTCGCATTTTTACAAAATTCCTGCTCCAAAGTGGTGCTCTCGCAGCCGGTCCGACGAAGCTGTTTAATTGGCACCAATCGGATCACAGGCACGGACGAGTCCTTTGTATGCACGTACATGCATACAGACCTGTGTCCCTCTGTCTACTCCTATCGATTCATCCTCTTCACCTTTTGTTTCGCGTCTCGATATTATTAAATCATCGGCGGTGTGCGACAACGGCTGGCAGCGCGATATCTATAATGCGCGCGCGCATCCTCGGCCGCGGGCTAAAGAATAGATGAACACGCCGCACCGGCCTGTTTCACTAAAAATAGCGTGTATTTGAAATTCAACGGCATTGGGGCCGCGTAAAATAGATGCAAATATTTGTGCAACACTTTTCGCGCCCATTAGATACGCTCCAGGCGATGCGATTCTGCGTCGATGTATTTTGTCGTCACTTGCGTACTCCTTAGAAAGCTTGCTTCTAAATTACCCCCCTTAGTACAGAGAAACCGAAATATCGGTTCGAGGTATTTGTGGCAAAGACCGCGAGGCAGATGTTTCGGCTTTTCGTATGGAAATTTTTGTATGCTTTAATTCGTGGAATATAAATTTCTTTAATGCATTTAGCGTGAGTTTATACGGTTTGGCGTGGAAAGTCGGAAAAATGGTTAAAATTCGATCGCTGTGAGTAGGACAACAATTTGCGTTGCGATAAATCGTTAAAACCGAAGGTCAGGATATTCCTGCTGGATGCAGATCCTGGTTTTGTGTAGTTTATGACTTAAGGGGTGGACGATATACGAGGTGATTTTGGAAACTAGGTCGAATTGTACTTAAGGTACGTTTTTATGCGTTGCTAGGGAATTGGTGGGAGAATGTATTACGTGGGTTTTAGCGAGGTCGGTCTATCAATGATCGTGGCCCTTTTAAGAGATTCGATACATCTGTGAGTTGTTTTTATGCTTTTTTAGTTTTAATACTCCGATTAGAGTTAGCACAGTAGGTGTCCAATTTTGGCCTGACCTTCCATGGAAAATGGATGAAATCATTTATGTATAGAAAGTATAGTTTCAGTCATTTCAATATTTTTTATAAAATTATTTCCCAACAATTTCGCGTCTGCAGCATAATTCTCGTTACGCTGATGCCAAAGGGAGGAACGCACAAATATTTGTGTCCCTCTCCCCCTGTTCCATATTTTTCAACGAACTTTCATCTTAAACCATTCTAATAGAACCACCTTTATATTTCTCGCTCATAGTTTCGGCGCGCTTAAAATAGCCCAGAATTCCAGTAATTTGTCCGCGTCTAGGTTCGCGATAATTACATAAAAATTCGCGCGGACAGGATCAAATGGCACGCCGTTCCGCCTGGCCTGACGGTGAGTTTTCAATTAAGAAATGTTTTCCACGGAGAATTGCGTCCCAATGGATGGTTAGTTTCGTTACAATTAATCGCGCAAATTGGAATTCATGGCGAACGATGACTATTCCACCGTGGCTACTAGCCAACGCAACGGGAACAACCCTTTCAGGCACCCGCTTCTCTAAAGATACTCCATCGCTTAATTATTTCACGTCGTGGGCGACGTATTCGCGGGAAAACATTACGCAGTTTCCGTCGAATCGAACGACCAAGTTGATTCTCCGCCCTCCGTTAATAAATCATCTCCGCGCGGAACTCGCTAATAACCGCTATCTTCCTTCGTTTTCGTTCAGTCCGACGAGATACACATTTTCACGCGTGCAAGTTTCGCGAATATCGTGTCCGTGAGCGTAAACGAGCAACTGATTTATCATCGAGTGTCACCATTTTCTTTTTGCTTCAGTTGTCGGGTACGTGGGGCGATATTGCGGCTCTTATATTGATTGGGGGGAATGTTTATGGCCGAGGAATTGTTTTCCTTGTTGGTCTTGTTGCGATGATCTCGGAAACTTCTCGTCGGTTTCTCTCTAATGTAATCACGCCTCTGTCATTACTTTTGTGAAGAACGATTGGGAACAATTGTAGACGCGGGTCGATTAAAAATTTGTCCAATGACCCGAGATGTTCGTGTATCGCTGGAAAAAAATATTAAAGAGAATAGTTGGTTCCGAGGATTTTAATAATAAACAATTCTTATATGGACGTTGAAATGTTGTAACCTTTAAGGAATTTCATTTCCTTAAGTAGCAAAGTTTGATTCATGGAATGAATTCTTCTTATCCGAAAAAATATCGAATCAATAAGCAAGCGGAGTTTCAAGTTTGATAGGACTATAAATGAAGAATAACATTCAAGTTTAATGGGAAAGGGTGATACGAGAGTTTTTATATAAAATTGTTGAATGACGCAAGTAATGGAATATTCACGATCGCATGTATAATCTTTGTAACTTTTTCATCGGACGGACTCGAAGCTATAGTAAGCACTTCTTATCTAAAGAGAATATGTACTTCCTGCTTTGGTTACTGATAGAATATCGAACAATAATTGCTCTTTTCAGTATACCCCGTTTTTTATAAGAATAAATTATTTGTAACGTAAAATTCAAATCAAATAACAGTGTCACCACTATCCATCACAGCTGCTTTTTTTGGAATAAATTAGCTCAAAGCACAGCAAAAAATTCAGCACGATTTAAGTAATCCATGTTCTGTTCTTGTAAATTCTATTTGTACGAGATACCACACATTTATAAATCGTCTTGAGGCAAGAATTTATAATCTAGCTAAATTTCTCGAGGTCTACGTTACGCCTGACACAATTTCCATACTACTTATACAGTATTTACCGATTTTACGTGTTCGTTAAAAATAGATATCCACTAGGTTCATGAAAATTTCACTTTCGACGTAACCTGTCTTCCAATCTAACTCACTATCGTCGTCTCGAAAATGAAACTCATCCCCGTTTTCCAGTAGCCGTAGGCGGCGACAACATTTGGTATCCGATAAGTTCTAGACGTATGTAATTGGCCAAAGTAGAATCATCTAGCAAACGAAACCTAAGAATTCATCTCTCGCCGAATACACTTCCTCGATTCGTTTTTCAAAGCCTTTGCTACGTGATTTATCAAGCCGCTTGGATTATATCTTTTCTTCGGAGCGGATTCGAAAGCCCGGAGACCGCGTTTAGTCGGCGACCACGGCATTGTCGTTCTTATCGGACCGAACACGGCCAAGGTTGATTAAAGAACAAGGACGAATAGCAATTCTTTTCTTATATGAGAAAAAAAATAAATAAAAGAGAAAAAGGTGATCCTCGTACGGACGCTTTGACACAATGCGAGCGGGATGTTTCCTCCGACATCCTCGCAGTAAACTGTGACGTATATACGTACGTGTCTACATACGTACGTGCTTCTCCTCTGATTGTATAGGGCTCTCCTTTCCGGTAGAAAAATATAGGGATGGTTGAGTGGGGAAAAATGGAAGGGAAAGATCGAGCAGTACGTTGTATCAAAAGAGAACGTCCGGCAAACGGATCAAGGCGAATCCGCTTTTGTGAAACGTCTAAATCGATTTTCTGTGTCGAGCCGGGCTTTTGTTCACGGCCAGAAATGTGTGTCGGCCATGCTAGCGGGCTCGTTCGCTACGTCGACGAGCTGACGATTCACTCGTCCATCTGATTCGTCCGCGACGCTTTTCTGGATACGTATAGTGATTTGATGACATCAGAGATGACGCAGAAAACGGAAAAATTCGACGTGGATGGTTCATTTGCAGATGTTCGAATGCGACGTTGAATGATCATTTTAGTACGTAGTACGTTTTCCTTTTCTTCCGTTGAGCACAGGGTCTACTTGTTCGTCATGAAAAGTGAAACGGTCAAATAATATGGAATGTCCATTGTATAGGTGCATGTTTGATTTGGGCTCAGTTGTCCTCGTCATTTTTGTATTTTATGTTATATTTTAAAATCGAGGAGTTAATCGTGAAGGTATGTACCGTGAGTTAGTTAATGTGAAAGTACGATATCAATATGATTCGATATTGCAAGGGCGGGACATTCGAGCGTATTTTTGGAATGGATATAAAATTGTTGTAGATTAGATAATTAAAGAACACTGCTTGATTGTATGGAATTCTTTATATGGTAATCTACTGTTGTTGTGCTCATATGTAGATTCTATTTTATTTGATCACTGAATCGGAGTATGTTTTATTTCTTATCAAATTTTGCGAATGAATAGAGATCAAAGAATGATTCGATTATTTCTGTTTATTTACGATAGATGGATTGTAATGTTTTTTTCAATAAAAGAAACTGCGCTCCTGATTTATGTTTGCATTTAAAAACGATACACGCAGCAACATTTTTAGTCCGCTCGAGTGCACACAGCAGATAAAGAATAACAGTGATTGATAAAAAGAAATATTCTCAGACAAAAAGCGAAGGAAAACATTAAATTAAGGAACGAGTAGCCACATTTTCTTTCCTTACTTCAAAGTAAATTTCGTGTAATGCAGTTTAATTTAAAAGTTTAATGTAATACATTGAATTCTGATCCGTGTTTCGTAGACCAGCTCTACTTTCATATCGGGGAATAGAAACTAATTGAGAAAAAAAATACCTCGGCGTAATTGGAATTGTATCCAGCCAACAAACCTATAGTCTCTTCATTTATGGGCTATTGCCTTTCTTGATAAAACTATGAAGTCACAGGTACCTCGTGTACCAGTGTACCACGCTTTTTATAAGTATTTCATAAACCATTGAGTGGTTGCGTAGCTGACCGAAAATGGATAAAACCCCTTTCATTTTTCCATCGATTTTTTGTTACATCGGTATTATTGCTATCGGTAAAATTTCATACATATCTTCGCCATATAAAAGAGTCATTCTTAAAGATCTTCCCCCAGATTAACGGTAGTATTTTTTTGAAACATTTCTAACTAAAAAATGTTCAGTTTTAAAAGGTGTCCCTTAGAGTAATGATAACATCTACCAGGTAAGAATATCTCCCCAGAAATTTAGTATTCTAACTATCAGTGCAAAACATCATTTAAAACAACACCAGTCGAAATAAGCTATAAACTGCTACATTTTCTTTTATGATCTACATTCAATTACATTGAATAGTTTTCTTAATTGATCTATCTTTAATCGAAGAAAATCAGAGAACCCTTTCTGAAGCACCAAGTTACGACAGAAAAGCTCTGGGTAACGTAGCACAGTAACGTAGGTAGTTGCGATTACTGTATGTAGTTGTAAAAGCTACCCCGAAATGGGAGAAATAAAATGAAAAGGGAATAGAAATCGGTATATATGTACCGTGTTTTTACTACGCTTCGAAATTGTTCGGTAAGTGACTGCTCAAGTAAAGTGTAATTCAGTACGACTGTTGCGTCGCTTCGGAGCATAGTCCTGCAGCGGTTCTACAATAAAAGAATCCAGAAATGAATGAACAGTGAAATGCAACAAGAGAAGCAGAGGAATCTGTCTAGCGGTATCAACAGAATTACGGATGAGTCAGTGTGACACTTTATATCTCAGATGGCTTTGCCTTCTGTGAAATCCATTCTCGGTATTACCAGCAAATCATTTTCAATCACGTACAGTTGAATTTTGAAGTAAAGTGCTCGACTCGTTAGGAAAGAAGAACATTGAAAGCTAAATATGTCTTCTTTGCACGTAAAAGTGTAAAATATGGCAAGCCTGCAGATGATTGGAGTAGAAGAAATGTTAGGACTAGAGAAGACAATTAAAACGTACTAAATTAGAATTGAATGAAATATTGAAACTGATATATTATTAAATATGAGGAATAGTATATTTATTTATTACATTATATCAGTTACAAGGATTATTTATTGACAAAAGTATATCAAAATATGTCAGCTGTATTCTTCAACATTGTTTCCCATTTATCAGGCGGTGATTAATGCTCTTTTACAACTAAAAATTGTTAGGGGTCCGGCTGTGTTGAATAATACAATGGTTTGTTGTACTGACCCCATTGCTTAAATGTCTCCTTGAATAAGAGAAAATCTTTCCCGTACAGTAGTCTTTTATGTACCCGAACAAAGTTTGGAAAGAAAAGTCGAATAAATATTCGTCGGAACATGTACTGTAGAACATCTAAAAGTAGATTCGAAAGAGATCCTTTAGTCTTTCACGACCTAGTTAAATCTGTTCAGAACTTCCGAATATAAACTCAGTAGTCTCGTTTTCAGAATAATTCCAGTTTGTTACACGAAACACTACCTTCCGAGAATAGGCATAATACCGTCAACATGCTTTCCGACTTTTTAATAAAAAAACATGCGAAACTGGTCGTATTACGTTATAACGAAAAGAAAGACAAAGAGTAAAAAGCAAGGTTTATTAAATGTTATTTTGAATTACTCAAAATTGCTCAAGCCCCCAATCAATTATTTAAAACAAAAATGTTAATTACGAAGAGAGAACTTCATGTTCTCCTGTTTTCCTGTTATACCCAACAGAATGCACGGTGCAGTATAGTAGCAAAGGATGTTTCATTGATAATGAAACGTTAACATGTCGAGGTGTGCACGATTAAATATAATAAAACGTTGTAAACACGTGCATGTCGGGTCTACAAATTATTGTAAACAGGTTCGTTCGCATGAAAGAAAACGTTTGCGATACAGAATAATTATACTGGTCTATTATTATTTCAAACTCTTGACAAGAAATCCGTACGCAAGTTCACTCAAAAAAAAAACACTATCTACAATCTACATAATAATTATTTAACCGAAGTTTCTTAGCATTCAAATACAATTAACGTGGTTATAATTTCATAGACTTATCGTACTACAGAAGCGTATAATTCAGACATAATTGACTATACGAGAAAAACAATCAAAATACCGTCTCCACTACACGTCGCCACCAATAACGAGTACACTGAGAGATGCTTTTAATCAGCCTCACTGAAACTTCAATGATTCCGCAGTTCTCCACTAATCTAACCAGCAGGTAATATCGATTCCATTAAAACCATTTAATCAACTTCCAGCTGTATTTCCTCTTCATTCTAACGTTTCGGATCGTTCATAAAATTAGCCAGACCGCCAATCAAACGTTACAACCAGTCTGTAAAAGGACCCGCGGCTAAATACTCGAAAAAGCGGGAGTTTCAAGTGGAAGAGAGTAGATTCGTCAGTGTCTATGTTAGTTTCTTTTTTTCATTCCTCTTTTTTCCCCTTTTCGAAAGCCCTATCATCGTTTGACGTTTCCATTTCAAAGCGGATCCAGTCGGAGAACGAGTATGTATTCTCTCAATCCGCTCGCCTTCTGCGAGTGGAACGTGTGCGGTCGAGCTTGTTCGCCGTTCACTCGAAAAGTTAACGTGGTCACGGCTTTTTAAACGACTGGCCAGAGACGTTCGTTCCGCTTTTACGATGTATCGTGACCCAGTGGAAAGCAAAGAGAAGCACGTATGCGGGCGCAAACGCGATCGACCTATTCTACCTGTGGGCTGTTTCATAGGATCAAGGCGAGAACTATCTGATGCAAAAGCTCGTTGAATAACGCAGTCGCGTGGAGCGTTTTTACCTGCGTATTTGTCGAATTTCTTGAAAATACTTCCACGTTAACGAACACAGAGGGGTCGATGTCATCAGGGTGTGCATGTGTTTCACTTTTGACGGTGGACTTTTTGATTTACACCTATCTGCCAAGGGAATTTAGATCTGCCAGGATAACTGGATTTCAAATAACACATATGCATATGTAGTTGGCGATAGTTGCCTTAGGGTACTTGAATTTTAGTGGTGTGATATAATAAAGTGATAATAATGTATACATTCTAAAACTTTTCCTTTGGAAATAATTATTCCGCGCAATGTATATTTTCCTATGATTGCGATCCCTTTTTATTCGCGATCTTTTATTTATCTCTTCCAGTCTTGCGGCGCGTTTTATGTTCGATTGATGTTTTGTGATGAAAACGATCTTTTATGGTAATTGAGGAATGTTTTTAAACGCGTGCAGTTGCTGCATCATTTGCGTAAAATTAAACGACATTTTTCCGGAGTAATAGCACGGTGTTACCTGTGCGGTTAGTATCTGAACGAAACAGTAAGGAGAAAGGAAGAAACAAATCACGTTACATCCTGGGGCTCATTGCGAACCGGTCAATAAGGTTACCTAACGAACTCGTTCTTAGACGCGAAGACAACGCTAGAACAAAGGATCTATTTGTAAGAACAATAGATACACGAGAACAGGCTAGAATGAGCATTGTTTGAATGTCTTTCGTTATTGACAATGAGAAATGCTGTATAATAGTTTCAATTGAATTTGTGTATGATAAATGTGTCCAGCGTCAAAAATAATTGGACGGTCGGATGCATAAATCATTCTATTGTGCGTTATAGTTGGTAATTATTTTCAAACGTCTTCGAATATTTCGTGAGCTGTATTTGAAATATTTATAGCGGTGAGAATTGAATTTATTCTTGCAAATCGTGTAAAATGATTGATCAATTATTGTGAAATGAAAAAATTATTTAATTATACACTTGAACTAAGGAATATAATAAATTAGTCGAACGAATGCATAGCTCATCGATTTCTTACACGCTTTCAATACTGAATATTGAATGTTGTGCAACCGAGAATGATAACAAAAATTCAGAAAAAAAGAACCATTAATTTTACTTGCAAATGCGTCGAATCAGCTGTCTAGAATGAACATAATCACGTATTACATCGAGTTGGAACTTTAGAATCATTTACTGCTTATTGAATTGATTCATACAAAATGTATTAACTGCTGCAAAGTTCATCTGAATTACTGAATATCTTAATGCTGTGTTAACTGCTGTGCGACCGTGTGTTAAAAGCACTTGGCCATATAATCTCCCAATTATTTCGACAAAATTTGGCAAATCTCTTCCCTTGGTTAAACAGTTTCTATTTCCTCTCGTATTCCACGTACCTATATATGTTATTACACAATATAACTATGTACATAATATCCCGAATTTTATTCCAACAGAATACGCTTCCTACTCCACCGTATTATTTCTCTGAATATTTGATGCGAATGATATGGGAATAAAAACGTGTTGACCGTTTATACTACAGAATATCGCAAATATTATACATACGAGACGTTAACTGTCAGTCGATAACGATCGTGGTAGCTCTTGTATAGAACGTAACGTAACATGTGTATGCCCTTGTAGAAACAAATAAACTGATTTTGCATAAATGCGAGCATGATATCAGCTTGCTTCAACATATACGAAGTTCTGTACATTAGCAATTGATGTTGTATCTCAATGAAAGGCTTCTTTATATTTATTACGATATTATGCTTCACATTTATATCGTCCAGCAAAAATACGCGAGCTTGCATATTACTCCAGAAGACATTTATCAAAACCGGGGTGGAATTTGCCTGAAATTTTCGCAACATTCCATAATACAAGCAAATCGTCCGTCATACTTTATTGGACAACACATAGACCCCTGCTGGAATATTTTTAACCAGCATGTACATACATGTATATATTTACGTCATACTCTTCGGAAGATTGCGAACCCATATTTCTTCGACAATACATTTCCGACTAAAAAATGCGTTCGACCCCCTGAACGAGCCCCCGCTCGAAATGTGTAGCACGGCCAACACAGAATTGCTTTTCGACCCCGAATACGGGGTCGTACCGTGGTCGCGTGTTCACGTAAACTTGTCCCATTGTTTTAAAGTGCTGCGAGTCCATTCTCGTAGTGTTTCCCGTGGATTAAATTACCCCGCGTGTACCGTGCTCCCGCGACTCGTCTTGGATAGAACAACGTCCCTTCTCGCCCCTCCTTTTTTTCTATTTTAAAAGGATCGTTCCTTTGCCCCGTGCAACAAAACACGTGGTCTGTTTACACGCGTACTACGGAGAGCTCATTAATGGGACCGGGTTATACACCGTGGCACGAGGACGGTGGGCACGACTCATAAGAAACCGGTCCTGTTTACCCACAAAGCAAATAAAAATTGGCCGCGGCACGCGTTGCGCGTGCGGAATATCGAGGTCCGTTTGTCGTGTGTAAATATTTTAACGGAAACTCCGACACACTGCCTGCGGTGGTGTTTCACGCGAAATGGCTGGCTTATGTGATTTGCGAGACATAGAGTATTATCGGTATGCTTAACGCGTGTGCACGTATACGCATTATACGCGTGTGTGTAGATGGAAATAAAGCTGGTTTATCGTAATTGAAATTACTACACTGCCACCGATTGTTCATTCACACTTTCGGCGCTTTCATTTGATTTCTAGCTAATTTCTTCCTTCGCCCGGTGTATTTACAGCACATCTCGATTCTTTCTTTTCGGTATGCACGTTGCGTTACTGAAGGCAAACTTTTGTTTCTCCCCGCTAGCTTCGTCGTGGTCCAAACGGCGGTCCAGTAATTGTATAAATTACTCCATTAGACACTCTGTTTGTGATAAAAAGCATTTTAAATAATTGGCGAAGCCATCGCATTGCCTGGAAATTAATTTTCATACCTGCAATATTTCCTTCTCCCTCGCTTGTCCGCGCTTGGAACAATGTTGCTCGCGCGTCTACCGCAGAAAAACACATTTCCACCAGACACGTTAACTACGTTGCAAATTTTCTAACCCAATTTCTCCGCTCGAAATTGCTGCTTTCATGAACTCTACGCGCGTATTGTGTTTTTACCCGAACCGCGCGGAAAGTTCGTAACTGCATCGTTGACCTTAATTTTTCACGCAAAAACATTCGGAAATTTTTTTTCCAACCGTTCAGAAACCTTTCCGCGGGCCCGAAAATTATTGCATAGATATGCAAATAGGGTGAGTTGGTAGCCGTGAATTGCCACGATACGTTAAGCATACATTGCCATCCAGGTTCGACTGATTGCATCAGGACCGTATTCTCGTATCGGCAATTGCCGGCTCGATTCGTTACCCACCGCAGTTCGTGGACAACGGACAGCTGCATAAGCAACTGGCTATTCACGATCGTTTTCGATCCGATAATATCCGACATTGTGACACGGCCGATATTTCTGCAACAACAGTCACAGGTACGTTGAACCGAGAAGATCGTAACAGATGAGTTACTGCTACTCCCTTGGCAAAAAGTGTGCATCTGTTTTCCTTTCGTACCGTCCGTCCGTCCGTAATGGAGCAGCATTAAACAATTAGAGTGCCGTGTCTTCGCTCCTTTCTTTCCGGCGAGAAACCGCGTACCGGGTGCACGATCTGTCGGTCGAGCGCTGTAATTTTAATAATAACAATAATAACGCCGGCAACGACGCGAAATTATAACAGAATTCGGCTTGGAACCGGGAAACAGATGGGCTGAAGTCCGTGAGACAAAATCGTCGCTAGAACTGTGTAACTTGGGACGAATGAATCACCGCTCGTTAATTGAAATTATAATACGGGAGCATTGTACCCCGTTTGACGTCCGTTTCGATCTTTCTCTTTCCTGTCAACTTTATCGTGTTAACGTTTCGAATCGTGGGAACAAAAGAGCGGATCGAAATGTAGAAGAGAATTTCGGTTACAGTGGATCGTACGGCGCAGATAGGATTAGCGTGCCTTTTTCGAAATTCTCGCGTTTCGCGCAACGACGAGCGAAATCTTCTCAAAGCGTAACAAAGTGCAGCAAAGCGGATCGCAGGAACAAACAGGCGTTATCGTGGTTATGCTATTAATTACTTGGAGTTCCAAAGCGCGCGATAATGATGAGCGGGAATAGAAAAGAGAGGTCAGAGGAAGATTCATCGAGAATGGTTCCACGGAAAACGGTAACCGTAACGGCTGCGAGAGGCGGAGAGACACGCGGCGAAAGAGAGCGAGCGGGACGAGAATAGTGTGAGAACAGAGACACATGGAAAGGCGGATGAACTAGCCAGACAAAGACTTCATGCCTGACGTCAGCGTTCTGTAAGTGCACCGTCTGCTCTCGTACATACATACCGCTCGAATATTTATCGAAATTCTTTCTCGGAATACGAAAAATACATTCCTCTAAATTCCGATCCCGAATTCCAGTTAATTCATTGACGGATGGCGCTGCGTTGTAAACAAAATATCACGCGGCATATGTTCGTGTGGCAGTTTAAATGCCGGCGTGTAATGAATATTTAAAAATAGTAATAAAATCTCAATTGCAGTCGCAGTTTGAATGATACAAGGCGCGCCTCGAAAGCAAAATATATATCGGTGCTCTTCTTTTTTTATTTGTCACCTACCTTGTTGAGCATTTTCCAAGAAGGCGAATAGAATTAAACAGACCATGAAACTAATGTTTCGCTAATCTTCTTGCAAATTATCAGATATTTCATCGAACTTGTCTGAACAATCTTGAACGTAATTTTACTCTACCAGCTGCCAATGTGTTAAAATAGCTTCCACCAGTTTCTAACGAATATACGAAATAAAATTATTCCCCTAGTCTCCTTACATTTGTAATCGCGTGTTTCTTTGCAACTAGGTTAGCCGTAATTGATAGGGAGGCGACATATAAGCACGCCCGTATCTTGGTAGCAAGTTTAAAACGGGCCACTGCATGGCAAAGATCGGTCGTTATAGTGTGACAAGCAAATTTACTCGAATTTTTGCCCAGAAGCATTTTGCACCCGCGCGGTAGAAAACTGCTCGAATTTCGCATGGTGTGTTTCACAGGTATTACGTGACCGTATTCAGAATAGCCGCGAGATAACCCAAATTTGTTCTTTCACGGTCTTCCATTTCCGCGGTATTTACGGGATGCATCGAATTATTCCACCAGCGTATTTTTGCGTCGCGCCATGCCGCCAAGGAATTTCAAACTTAATACGTGCGAAATATCGCATCTGGTTAGCATGAAAGTGTGGCGGAAACTGATAGCGAAACGAATGCATTTATTTTTATCAGTAACCTTACGGGGTATCGCAAATACCCCTTTAATTACAGGCAGGTCATCTGTATTTTTTCATCTGTCATTACACTGATTTGATTACACAGTGTATCTCACTTGATATATCACTACCTCGATTTACGTCTCTCTAAAAAAAAAAAAAATATTAAAGTCACGTAGATCGAAAAATGATTAGCGGAGGAGATATTTTAATTTGAATATTGCGGAGCATCCATCGCGTTCTTGCGAATGTTGGCTTTGTTCACAGAATAGGTGAAGGACCATTAGAATCGTTTAAATAGAGGATCTTAGTTTTGACGTTCGTCGAAGAAGCGTTTCAGCCTTTCTCCATTTTTGAATATTTTAAAGTTTCGTATATCTTTTCAAACGACAGCATATCACCGTGTAATGCCTTAGCATAAAAAATAGTCCAACGAAGGAGGACATCTGGGATGCATTGGTCGTAAATTGAACGTGTCGCATGAACTTTCACGCACGCGATATTACTCAACGTAGAACTGGGCGAGCATCATTACTAAAACCGATACCGATTCTATTCCACGCCAACGGTAAAATGACTCGTGGCAACGTTTTCATTGCCACAATTCGATGGAAGTTTTTCTGCGCTTTCGTAAAAGTGTACCTGACCGCGCACAAAGAGAAAGTGTACGAACTACTTGCGTGTGCGGCTCTTGCGAAATTCGAATTCTCGTCGAGCGCGCGGTCCGATTACTGTATCGCAATAATTTCTGCTCAGATGTCGCTGACCATGGACTATTGTATAAAAGGCAAGACGGGTAGCGATGAGAGTCAGTCAAATTTGAAATTCCGAACGATCGTTTTTATTATTAATAATATTATTATTATCTTCGAATTCATTTCATTTCAATAATAACTTCACTTCTTTTCTATATACAAAAATGCCTCGTGTTCCATTAATAAATTAATTCGATTTACCAAAACGAAAGCTAATTGTACCACATCTTCTCGTCCAAAATGTATTTGACGTTGAAAGTCGGCTGCTTTCTATTGAGATAGTCTGATTCGTCTCGAATCAACAAATATTATTCCCACGGAAATTGAATTTCTGTTTCGCGGGTACAGCAACAAGGAGTTGCAGCTTGGCGTAAACGTGAAAATTGTTGGCCAAGAAGAAACGCATTCGTGCCGTCTGTGAATGTAATCGCTGAAACGTTTAGCCAACAATTTTGCTGTCGATATTTTTCTTTCGCACAATTTTATTCCGGTTTTATTGGTATCGACATTGGGGCGTCTTGATGTCACAGATCGTCCGACTGAAATTGTTCAAAAAATTCCCGACATACGAGGAGTACATCGATGAAGTATAGAAATGTACGCAACGCCAGCCTATGTCGTTCAATTTTAATGCTCTTCGATTAACATCTACCTATTTCGTTATGGTAATTGACGGCAGTGCTGGGTACATTCGCGGCCAATTGCTTTGCATTTAAAATTAATTTCTTGAATAATTTATTCGCGGTTTCTTTTTCTACCATTATCGTGGCGTATGGAAGTTACCCTTGAAATTCATATGATACAACGTCACTGGTGGGCTATGGTGGTTATTTGTCGAACGTTAGAGAATCTTGCCACCCTTTTTGCTTCACTTTATTCTATACCATGAGAAGAATTCACAGAGTGAGTATAGATGACCGTAATTGGGATTACAGAGAAAATAGGGCAAGAATAAAGGGATTACAGCGGACGAGGGCTGGGTGAAGGTAATACTACCGAAGACTGTTGGACTTCTAACGCTTCTAACGTGACACATGATACGTACGTGCACGGCATCGTGAATCTCGTACAGCTCGTCGGCATTATGTAATAATTAATTGCGTAAAATGTTGGATATATCATAATAAATGTTCCATTAAACTCGTTTCCATAATAATGGACCTGATACGTTCGAATAGTTTGTACCTGTTTCAATTCAAGAAACATCTGTTAAAGCGTCTCGTTACAGGATGGTCAAATACGTTGACAGTTTAGAATTATGTGTTTACCATTTGAATTGATAGCAGAATATTAACTGCACGCTGTAATTCAATGCCAGGCAGTTTTTCTTCTTTTTTTTTTATCGAATCCCTGTAATGCATGTGCTACTGGTTTTCATTCTCACAATTACAGTCACGGCTACGCCGTGCTTATGTACACATGTTCTACTTTTCGTGATTACTTTTCTATAGCAAACTTGTTGATTAAGGTAAAAGAACGGTGTTTTCGGCAATGTTATAACGGGTAATATTTTTCCCTTGAATCCTTTAAATACGACAGTTCACCTTTGGATCGATATTGCAAACAGAATTGGTCTTCTATCAGGAATTGCAATTTATTTTGTGAAAAAAAAAAAAAATAGAAGTTTTACGAACAAAACCTACACTCGACTCGCGTATCTATTTGGAATTTTATTTTCAAGAATTTGATTATCTACGAAATATTCTTCTATATTAATCCACAATAATGTTGGATAAATACGGTTCGTTTTAATTAATTTTAATTAAACATGTAAGGGTTACTTATTTATGTAGATGTTGGAAAATGGTCTTCGTAACGTTCACGCTTCCAATTCATTGTTCAGTGCAATATTTCTTTGGATCGTCATCGCAATTACCCGATAAACGACCATCTGATCGTCATCAAGAATATTTACGCTGCCTGTTGTTCGTTTACGCGAAACAGTTGTACGATGGAAACGAACCGAAGGCCGGAGAAAGTTCTGTTACTCGATCAACATACCGAAAACTTGTGTAATTTCGACGGT
This sequence comes from Nomada fucata, assembly GCA_948146005.1. Lineage (NCBI taxonomy): Eukaryota > Metazoa > Arthropoda > Insecta > Hymenoptera > Apidae > Nomada > Nomada fucata. The sequence goes on along the minus strand of OX411275.1, from coordinate 4,105,286 downwards.
CTGTAATTTCCTGTCGTTCTTTGAGCAGCCATTGCTCGTAGCTACATCCACTTCCGCTATTGCGTGCACTATACAGTGTATAATCATGCTCGTTGAACGAAACCGTGCTGCAATCGCCTTTTCCCCATCGTAAATGTTTGCGAATATCGCTAGCAATTTATAGATCCTTGAGACTTTCCTCCAAGGACCAAATTTCTCCTGTCTTGTACCATTATTCGCCTCCGGTACAATACGAATCGTGACATTTCAGAATATTTTTCAACCGTTTCGGTGTTAGTGTTTTGTTACAATAATGATTCGTCAATAATATTTTTAAATGGGAAAATATAAATACTTATAGCGCTATAAACAAATGTTTGAAGTATCATTAAAGGTGTCTGATAATTCTTTAGAGTTATATCTCAATGCAGGGGTTTAATTACTGAAAAATGAAATTTCTTCAAAAGTAATATTTCCTTCAAATATCTGGGTAACTGCATTTCAATGTTTCATACATATGTAAACGGAGCATCGAAATCAGTGTACGCTCCAATTATTAGAATAATAAATCGATAGGCAAAGGTTCCGGGTTGGAATTCCACCTCGGCAATTCGATCAGCCGATCAGTAATAACATAAATGAAACGACATTAATAATGCACATGACAAGCATTTCGATCATGTTGAACGCAGAGGAGAAATCGAATTTGTAGACTTCCTGGTTAATTTAATTGATTAAAGCGGCCGACCGACAGGAAAAAGCTCCGTGAGCTTAAATTCGAGCTCGGTAGTAAGTCGTCCGACTGATTCTTCCTCTGCGTACGTATGTTGTAATTAATATGTTGGCTTTCAACCGTACATGAGTCATGTCCTTCCGGTTGGCTATCTGATGTGTGAAGAAACGTTATTACTTCTTTTTGCTCCTGTAAATCGGCTCTTTCGAAATGCAATTATGTATTCCATTGCTACTCGGAACATATATTTAAATTGATGTTTTATTTTCTAAATAGAATTTAACTGAATTGAAATATGTACAAGGTAGAAATTTAATTACTCCAATTTCTCGGTTTGTTTTAATTTCTTCGTTTCCAACATTTTTCCATTACATTTATTCCTATCGTCTCCGTTACGTTATTCCTATCAAACTATATCCAACTGTAATACTGTATTCGCTTATATAAACCGCCTCTAGTTCGCATTAATCAATAGCGAATCAACCAAACTGTAATTACTATTAACCGGTATTCAATTTCATACAAACTCCAAATCACAACTATCAGACATAGTATATTAATCGCAAATAAAGTTATCCCTCTGCGGACCAGTGATTTACATTTTACACTCGATCGTTATCTCTTATTCGCGCCTCTCTAATAAGCACCAAGGAAGACCGCAAGAAGGCAAGCTTAAATCGAGTATCAAATTTTACCGGCGTCGCGCCGCTTTAAAATTGCCTTTCAACTTCCATTCAATTAACCCACTCGCGAAACGGGAAACCGGGTGTTTAATAAAGTTACTCAACGCGACAGTTATTTAATGATCGTGACATAACGTCGCGACGGAAAATTATGAAAGAGGAATTACGGGCGGCCAGAGATAATCATCGATCGTGGAGCCATCATAATTCCATAAGACGGAACCGGATTAACCTCGAACGGTATTTGTTAGAGGCTCGATCGCATGTACGCTTATACTCGAAGTACCGTTCGCGTATACCGTAACACAGTGTGTTGCTATAAGCTTCGTAAGTAGTTCAGCCGAGTCCCGCTTTCAACCTGCGGAAAAGTTTACCTGCGCGGCCCGACGTGTTGCAACCACTCGTCATTTACAGTTTAACGCTTCGACCGTCCCGTGAAAGAAGAACAAAAATAATGTAACGACGCGATCGCGACTCGCCGACGATTAAAACTTGTCCGCGAGACACGCTCGACGCACCTAGAAAAGGACAACAGAAAAATGGGGGGGGGAGAGATTAATGGCAGGTAGGGCGTTTAAAAGTTTCGTCACTGGCGATTTAATGACACGTGAAGTTACCTGTTCTTTAGCTTTTTGTCGTTTCTTTTCCATGGATGCAGTGGGAGGCACCATTTTTAACGCGGACTAATGTGCTTTTATGTCGCGCGGCAATACTACTTGACATGTAATTATGGTTCCAGTTATGAAACCTTGATAAGTCCCCCCGACAAACTTAAGCTTGGACTTTTAACGTCGGGTTATAGTTTGAACGATTTTGGCGGAAATCAGGGAAACGATAGTGTTCTACTGCGAAGTAATCACGGGTGTTCACATTGTTCCGTCTACTTTTCTTTTTCTAAATGTTGTTTTTCCTGGATAAAGTTTGAATATCGTAGTATCGCGTAAAATAATATTTTCCTTGGCAATTCGAACCAACCAAAGCCGCCCCAAAATCTCATCTTAATAATTCGCAAATTACTGTTACTAATATGACCAAGATCTATCTTGGACAATATACATTCGCCGAAAAGACCGACAGCGTAAACTGTAATTCCACCTACTAAAATCTCTGAAAATCTCCCTTTTCAACGTTTCACAATCGACCCAGTCCAACAAAAAGTCGCTCCCTTCTCAGGCGTTCCGTTTTTCCACCGAAACGTTGCACCGTCCACCTATTTCCCCATGAAGCCTCGAACGATCGTTTCACCTCGAAACCGCCGCGGCTCGGGTTCCCCAAGATTGCGCAAACCGCGAGGCCCCGCAGCCCTGAACGAATTGGCCAGCACGATCTTAATATCCTGCAGTCGGAAGCGACGGAACATTACCTCCCTCTGTCTCGCAATCGGCCACGAGTTGGGCGTTAAATGGTTGACGAGCCGACCCGGCAAACTGACCGTCCATCGTTGCTGGACCATTCCGGCAAACGCAGCAACATAATACAGCCGTACGTAAAGCTGCAACACAGGCCAGCATCCCGCGGTATTCATGGCACGCTTTGCGATTCAAATTCGTTAGACTAATGGCCGAACGTGTCGGTCGGGGCTCGCTCAATTTCGCGGGTATAGCGGCTGAAAGTTGTTGGTTACGCGGGCTGCGTACAGGCCTGAATGGGGCTAATTTACAGGTGGCAGGTGGTACGTACCGTAGGAAAGTTGGAACACACCACCTTGGCACGACGAGGCGAGAAGGGTCGTTCCGGAGGCATTGTGCAGCGCGCTGCAACTTTTAGAGTGGTAAACACTTAATTCGCGACGGACGCGTGCCGTCGCGACGCTCCCCGTTTCGCTTTCCCGTTGGTTGTTCTTTAGATAGAGGTCTACGTGCTCTTTATGTATTATTAAGTGTTCGCTGCGGATTCTTGGCGATCTTGATGTAGGTTAAGACCGGGCTGAAAATAAGGTATGTCCTCTGTGTCGGGTGTGGAATCCATTATTGCGTCTTTTGCACGACGATTTTGTGTAATGATAAAAAACTGAGTGTGTATGTCGGGAAGAAGTAATGAAACCGCTTTAGACATCGCTGTAGCCGAAATCGTGATGAAAGAATGATAGCAATACACTTTTCATTCAAAAATATCGATATTTTCATGTTACGGTGGATAAAGCTCAGCGATTTATCGGTGAAGGATTAATGGTTGAAAATGACAAAACTTCCTTGCGATATTTTTGCCAATCTGTATTTTGGTTTCCTCGTTTTACTGCATCAGAAACCGAGATCGAGTAGTCTGGCGCTAATTTACGTTAAGAGTGTTTGACAACCTCTGAACTCAATAGAGGAATCGTATTAATGACTTATTAGTCACGACATTTGGATGACACTTTTTTAAAGCACTTTGCGCACTGGTTGTCCAAGGTAGAAAAATTAAACCGCAAAGACATGAAACTTTTATAGATTTGCATTTATTATTTATTAAGATAATAACTTCTATTGGACAACATTTTTTAATTTCAACGTTAACAGCAAAATGTATAATGCATTCGGGTTCCATTAATACAAAAAATAGATGCAAATCTTAGTTTAAAAGGGAAGATACCTGGAATCGATTCAAATTAATAAAATAATGAGAACTGAGAAGAAAAAATCACATTCAAGCAGTGAATTCAATGCGCTAAAGTAGCAGACACATTTTACGCTCTTATTTAATCGTTCTTCCTTATAAAGTCCACTTGAACGGCCGTACTTTTATTGAAATAAATTTGCACTCCCCTTTCCGCCTTCGGGACGAAAAAAAAGCCGACGAGTTCATGGCGAATAAAATTCCCTTTAGACCAGTCCTTCGCGAAATACTGTTCCATCGATGCTTTACATAAAACCATCGAGGAGGAAAAATGTTGTACTCGTTCCAACATAGTTGTATTCACCTTCTTCACCCGTTCGCGAATTCTCGATACGCTTGTAAAATCGCGCGATAGTTGGCATTTTATCAGTGGCTCGTCGTTCTCTATTTATCGACCGTGTAATTGGAGCAATTCCAAGGTTAAGGATGTTTCGAAACTGCTGATTTTTCTCGCGAATTGTCGTCGAAAGGACGAAAAGAAGTATTCACGGTTGTCTGACGCGCGTCAGAATTCTTTATTCCTTTTAAATTCCTGCATTTTATTCCACATTACAGTCCACTACTGTTCTCGTGGCTATTTAAATTTGGTTACAATGTTTTGGAACACTAATTCTATCTACCCAGATATCTGCTTACGCAACGAATAAATGAACGTCATCCAAGTCACGAGTAGAATGCTTTTAGCAAATCTACAAGATGACCAAGATCTGTTCTAAAATGTATGAACGCTCATACCGTTCGAGCCAAGGATATCGACTCATACAGATTCATTGTTACATTCGTTGTTTCATCCACGATCTACTCAGCCGTTCAGACGTTTTCCAGAGAAATACTTCCAAAGAGCTAATACACAAAACGATCCAGCGCACGATCCAGAATTTTTCCCAAATAAAACACCGCATTTCCATCGCCGTCAAAGCATAGGGCTCCAAACTCACGAATAGTCGTGATGTTCGCTCCCAACGCAACTAAGAGTCCCCGGGTCTCGAATTATGCGCATAACCAGCACCCAGCAGCTTTTTCTCGCCCGCGTATTCTTCCTTGAATATTGAGCAGCATAATAAGCCCGTTGGAACGGAGCCCAAGACTTCTCGGTAGATTCGTTGGTCCTAGAAAAAGGAGTTCGAGGAAGCGGTCGGGCTACCTACCTAACCCACGGGTCCGTGGCGAAGAAAGACGAAGGACCAGGTTATAAAAGAAGGGAAAAAGAGGCTGGGCTCGAGGCATTAACGAAGAAAGCTTTCCGAGCGAACGGTTAAGTTAGCTCGGAATTTATGGCCGAGCCGAATCAGACGTAAAACACCCACGGCGAAAAGAGGAAATCAATTCGAGAGTCCTCCGACTGGTTCTGGTTGGAACGGAAGTCGCGAATCCGACTGTTCCCGCAGGCACAGACCGTTCATCTCCCCCTTTCTCTTGTTTTCTCCCTTTCTTTGCTGGCCTCTGGGTGCTGCGCTGAAGCACGGTGATCTCGACTGCTGGGGATTCCCGTGAGATACATAGGTCGAAAACGAGGGTACCGGTCACGAAGGGAGGGCCTTGTGTCAGATTTGGGGAACAGAGTATTCTGGCCGGTTTTATGGGAAGTCTGGAAACGACGAGCTCGATAATCGTCGTTTCGAAGAAGAAGAATTGTCGAAGGGTGTGGCGGAGGGGACTTTGCTAATTGATAGGAGATTGAGAGCTGAAGTCGACGTTTCGCAGCGTTTCCCAATGATTTTCGTAATTAATAAATGTGTACAGTTTATGCAGTTCACAAATATAAACGCGACTCACAATTTATATGAGAATTGTAAACGCGAGAGCAGCTGTGTACGGTGGCTGGCAAAATGTAATTCCATTATTACAGCTGCTATTAAACATTTTCGAAAACGACGATTAGAAGGTATCGCTCGTTCTGTCCATCGCCAAAGCTACTGTTCCTTGTTAAGCATAATTGTCGAATGTATTGCACATTATTTTAATTAAAATTACGATTTACCCCAAAACTTTTGGTCGTCACTGTACGTACCTGTACGACCAAAAATCCATAAGAGATCCATAAAACTTAACCCAAACGCAACTTTTATCCACTTTTATCCACAGCCCTGTGAATGTACTACGTACTTTATACTACACCTGACCTTAATTAAGGCACCGAATTCCTACCTCTCCGAATCCCTGTCGATTCGCCAGTCCGGTCGCACGAAATAGCTTTACTGTAAAAGTTGCCCCGGTACACGGGCACAGATTACACTTCTTTCAATAGGACACGCAGTTTGCTCGTGGAGATCCGACCAGCGTTTAATTCGAGAGACAGAGACGCGGGGTTAGGATACGACCCAATTCGGCAACGAGAGAAGAAAAGTAACGACGACAGTCACGGGGGGGGGGGGGGGGGGGGAAGTTTAACGAACTTAACCAAGCACCGAAAGTAATTCGAGGATGATTAACTTTTCGAGTTTCCACGCGATGACGCAGAGCGTCGTCGAGGCAGCTTCTCTTCTTTGCTGGAAATTTCCCTAAGCGTTCAGCTTCTTTTCTTGGACGGGGACGCGAGCAATTTACGCGATACACACCCCCTTTAGAACCGTTGGGGAACCTGTTTCCGTGATGAAGTGTCTTTCTTGAACGTTAATTGTACTTTGAAATTTCTTGATGGAATATTGATACTGCGGCGGCTGAATTTTTTGGCCAATTTTTTTTAAGTTGAGAGTGGCGCTGCCGCGGATAATTTTAATCCTGATTACGAAAGTTTCGAAGAGTAGGTCATTTTTAGTACACTGCGAAATGTTAATGCTGGGAAGATGTGTTCTATCCGTAATTGTAACACGTAGTACATTTAATAATCTTAATTATAATTATAATTATATTCCTTTATATTATTCAGAGGGTGTTACTTGTATCATTGTCTATTCAGGTAATTTTGTAACTTACCGTTCTAATTTCTTTTTGCTCCATAAAACATATTCTAACTATTATATGTTTCAAAGTGTGAATAATAATTTAAATGCAAATTGCAAATGTAATGGAAATCGACATAGAAGCATTGCCTTTTATGACGAAATATATATATTTTTTTTTTAATTTACACTGTATCTCATTCTTCATGATATTCTATTATGCAAAGAGATAAATCCTCCGGGGAAGTGTTAAGGGATTATCAGAACTATCATGTTGATACGCTAATCGGTTGAACCAACGTCGAAGAATCGATGCACAGTCAATAAATACGATTTACGAGCAATTTACTCAGCCAACGGTAATTAAGTAGAGCGATAAAGTATGTATTTTATTCTGGTCGATGTTTAGCAAGAATGCATTTCATGCGTCTGTCTTTAAACGTTAATCGATTTTACTTGACTTCGATACGTTTAAATTTCATCCCCTGTGCATTATCTAGAATGCCTGAATCATGGATACTTAATGTCAATTTTTGTTTATGAACAAATGATACGAACGATATGAACTCGTTCGGAGTGGTCCGTAAAATAAGTTAATTTCCACGGAATAGAAAGTGATTAATTCTTTCCCGACGATCTCGGCATTCGCAGAAAATCTACACTTATTTATTCTTGAACGCAAGATTGAAATTACTGCAGTACTCATTACTGAAGTGGTTACGAACGGAGTTTGGACAATAACGAATTGTATTGCGACGATTAAGTGTATCTTGGCAACAGTTCCTCGCGATAACTCGGATTGCAACAGAGTTCGAAGGTTGAACCGATTCATTTCTGACTTGTTCTACTGTAAACTTTAACTAACTTCTTAGAATGCAATTTCGATTTATGTATTGCGCTATGGTATAACGGATATAATTCGTGACAACTTCCCCATGAAAATTGAGAAACTCGTGTTTTGTCCGAATTAGAATTTTTATGTAGCCTATTTATTAGATAATGCAGAATATTTATATTTATACTCCATATCGAGTTTACAAAAAGTACTATTATCGTTCAACAAATTATTCACTTCGAATCGAAGAATTTGCCATTAATTTTAACAAGAATTGCATCTTTAATTTTTTCCTTGGAATCTTTGTTTCTATTAATCTGTTTCACCTATCTGATGATAGAATATAATCGCAAAGGATTAGCAGAAATCATTGTTTGCTTTAGACTAGCCAGAATACACGATACAATTAGTTAATCACGCGCGAGATTATATATTGATTATTAACATTATGCTTGAATTGATCAGAACGAAAAGTTTACTGCGAATTATCGGTAATGTATAATACGACACGTCCATTACACCTGATAATGATACACTGGTCAGTAGTGCCGTCAACTGTTTAGCGATAACGGATTGTTTAATAATGTAAATACGAGCTAGCCGGAGCGGATAGTTCACCATGAATAATCGGTGATCCAAGATACGATACGTACGTCATACATATGCGTTCTGCGTACACAATAGTACAATGATGCACTGGATAATGATACCGTGAAATGTATCGCGAAAATACACAGCCCCAATTAAGAAACCATTGGCCGAATTTTCTCCGTCGTTTATCCGTTTATCCGTCGTTTATCCGTCATCATATTTTGTTAAAACTAGTTCTAACGAAAATAGAATTACCTCCCGCTGAATTTTAATTAATACAAATGTATATTCTCAAGTGCAGCTCGGTATTAATTAACAGCCTCGCAATTTATTTCGCGAAACAATTGCTAAAATTATCGCTGGAACTTTATCAGCGTCATAAATAATACCCTAGTCGGATTGGATATTTCAAATGAATGCCGCGCGTGCCGATAAAAATTAATACAACGTAATTTAAAGAATCGCGGAAATCGGAAAATATTTGCCCAAATAAAAGTACAGTTTATATCGATATAATATACTTTGCTGAATATGGGGTGTTCCGTTTTCTGGCTGGTTCTTTTTATCAATATTATGCCGATTAAATCGACCGGAACTGAAAGCAAATGGCGAAAAGTGTGCGTTCTACCGCATTCGTGATTCTATTCTGGAAAAATGCGACCGAGAAATCGCGAATCCGTGAAATTTCCTTCGCTTGCAGCTTCGATGACACCAACGACGATCGCCGGCTCTTGCAAATAGGGTCGGCGTTAATCCGACCGTGAAGATAATCGTTTTTCCGTTAGGGACGACGTTGCCTCTCTTCCGGTATGTTGCATCGACGTGTCATATAGATCTGATTACGTGTGCTCACGTACGGGGTGTCTACATGTGACGCAATTAAGATCCTAGGTACGCGATACGCGCAGAATTACGTCACGTATGAATTAACGATGACAAAGTAGAAACCGGATCTGTACGTAGAATAGGAAAAATATGAAATTGTTATACAATACTGCGTATAGAATATTTTAATAATTGTTCACTCAAGTACTTTTTATATATTTTCGATGCGGCTTTTGGTAGTAATTTTGTACGGTTAGTCAGTTGTATTTTGGATATTTAAAAATATACACGACGTCGTTTATGTATTTTCTTTCATAGATTTTATTTATTCTGTAGGACATATTGTTTAAGTCTATTGAATTTAAGCCTTTGCTTAAGTTGGATTGCAATTTCAAACGAGAGCGCATTGAATATTCACATTTATAAGGAGATATTCTGAAATTAATTTGACCATGTTATGTGGCATCCGTCGTATTCAGGAAGGGTGCAGTGCCATAAATACTTTACGAGGCGCTGTAACGCGGCATAGAATTAATTAAACATCGACGATTTATTATTATCCCGCATCCTCCACCCGTAGGGTCATGGAAATAATAAAATTCAGAAACACATATCTACTTCTTTGTTATTTAAATGATATAATATATTTAATGTCAAAGTTATACATTTATAACTTTTCCCTACCTCCAACTTACCACAAGTAATTGCTATCTAAATAAACGTATTCCATATCTTTAATTTACATTAAAATAGTAATTCTTATCGTAACTCTTAACTCTTATCGTATTAAACACGTGAAAGATGAATACTATGAGTTATCAATTATTAACTGGCATTTGAAAGTATACACAATTCGAATAAGTAATATTTATATCTATCTGTATTCTGTTCATTTTTATCATCCGTGGAACACCAGACATAATACTCTTAAAAAAGAAATAATAAATTCCACATATCTCCCCTACCAGCTACCAACTGCTCCGATAAAATCCACCATTAAATACGTCCCTGAAAATTCAAAGACACCCTATACAACCAACCCACCCGTGTGGTTGCACAGATAAGAGTAAAGAACGCACCAAAAAGACGACGCTTAAACCTCGCCACACTGTGAGAGAGATGTTCGCTAAATTTCCTTATCGATCGGCCAACGGCCGATGACCCCGGTTACAAAAAGCAAATCGTCTACTACACAGACGCTATAAGCAGCTACGAACTCACGTGGGCGTTTCCACAAAACGAATTAACTCGCAAGAGAAAGTCGATTGCAATCATTAATCGATCCTATTATTCACGTTCTTCTTCTGATATCGAAGGGAGCAAAATAAAAAAAAAGAAGAGGAAAACAAAAATGTGCAATTCGTTTCGGCTCGGCTGTTGTCGACTTTGTCACGACGAAAGTTGCCTGTTTTCTTTTTCTCTTCATTTTTTGCCCCCAAGTCTACAGCGTGCGTCTGTAAATAGACGTTCATCCCCTTCGCACCCCCAACCCCCTATTTTCGTTTCGCTGTTTCCCGTATTTTTCCGCCACGTTGACCGTAAATTTTTCTCGGTATTTTCGGGGGCGTGCACGGTCACGAGCGACCGATCGAAACAATGCCTCTATTTCCATCGTGTTTCTGGCACACGGGCTTTTCGTAAATTCGAGCCATTAAATATGGAGGCGACGTCTATATTTATGGGCGCCGCGGTGTGCCACCGTTGCGTTGCGTCGCGTCGAATCGGACTATCGAGAATCGAATCTCCGGGCAGAAGGCCCCTTTGTCAATCGGAACTGTCTTTCCGTGACTGGTGTTACGTTCGATCGATAGCGAATGGCTTTGTATGCGTTAATACGTAGGTGGTATGGCAGTGTCGTTACTTTTTGTTCGCAATTGATTGAAAATTCAATATTTCGGTTAGCGCGGGGAGAAAAAAATAGTTTGGCGGAACGGTATATGCGGTGTATTGTTGTGTTGAACTTTTTTTCTAACGGCAGGAGGATATTTAACTGTGTCTTCTTTTTTTATAAATTCTTTTTGGATTAGTAATGTTCGGAAGCGATAGTTTTTTTATTTATTATATTCCAGTAGCAGAGCAGTTTATTTTTATTAGTAGAAGAGTAGTTTTATGTATTGGAAATTATTATCTTCAAATAAGAAGTGCACACCGTGCCAGTATCGTTGGAACAAGAGCGGAAAAGAATCGGTTGCCTCGCTCCGAGAAGAGACAAAAAGTGTGGGGAAGAAAATGAGCAGAGTCATTTTTCTAAAGCAGATAGTGCAAGAGTTCACCAACGACTGTCCAAGCGCGTTATTATTATCCTTAAGATTAGTGGTGCGCGAGATGCTAAGAATAGCATCGAAAGTAAATTGATCGCAAACGCTTTAACGCGATGCGTTTCTTAAGCGAGCAAAGTGCTTTGCCGTGTACTCGCCAAGAACGAGCTTAACTTTTCTTGGGAACCAATAGTAATAGGTCACTGGTTACTTATGACATTTTTATGAAGTAGTACCGTCTTAACCATAAATAAATTGAAATTCTTGGCGAGTTAATAACACTGACGAAGTAAATTCAGCCGACCTTTGTTCTAATAGTTTAGCGCTGTTCATTGCAATAATTCGGCAGTAGTCGGAGCCTATAGCTGGAGCCAAAGATTTTAACAGCTCAAGGACGTATCGACTTACTGCCCCCACTCCACAATTTAAGTTCCCCCACCGTGCCGTCTAGTCTACCCCACTACGCAACCTGATTGCTTCCGTTATTGTGCATTGCAGTGGACTGAAAAAAAGAAAGATTATAATTATAATTGTAATTCAATTAAGAAATCTACAACATAAGGATAATATTTTCGGGCAAAATTAAATCCAGATGTAGATTCAGGGTGCAAGTGACATTTCACTAAAATGTAGTACGTACTACAAGTTAAATAAGATTTACTCGAATGATCTACAACCGAGTACATCTGTCGCGTGTACCTGCTCACTTCCTCGCGAATACAAAAAGCAAATCACAATTACGCTCGTTTAAGTGTCACGTCGATTTCGCAATCAGGAAAGACAGGCCGGATCAACGTGACCGTTGTAAACTAGCAGACCCAATTTGCATTTAATTACTGCTCGAATGTCGGAGTTAGTTTGATAAATTCACCTGCAAGTTCGGTACGTATCAATAACGTCGCTGCTAGAACGAACATGCTGGTTAGAGATTTCGTACGCTCGTTGTTTAGCAAACTAGCCTCGCATTATGTAAATCATCTTGGTATGCATAAACTGCGGAGACTCACAGTGGCATAACATCGGCGTGAATGAACATTTGTCGCCAGAGGCGACAGGAAAAGAGACGTCTGGGAATTTATGATTGCAGTGTTTTCGCTACGTCAGTGATTTATATTAGAAGAAACTTATTTCATTAAAATGATTTACTAAGAAGTTGCAAAACTTCCTTTCTCGATTAGAAAGTATTACTTGCAATATGGTTCTAATTACTCTTGCTTTTATTATTTGTGACAAAACTCGTACGGTGTTGTCTGTACCTGAACATAATATTACAGTTTCGAACAATTCAATTTTCTAAATTGTCAATCATTGCACCTCCTCTAATATTTGAATACAATTATCATCGAAGGGTGATATTACCATGAAAATTACAAAAAACTCTCACGGTTTTATCACATATTTCTTTAACCGATCAAATTATAAATTGTCTAAATAAATGAGCGTTCCCAGTTCCTCCTTATTACGTCCTCAATAGCACGAAATTAATTGCTTATCGATCTCCACGCAGAATCGTTCAATTGTTAAAATAATCGTGTAATAAAATGCCGTGGCGCGTACACTCATCGCTACACGTATTTCACTTAATCGCGCTGGAAACAATAGCGAACGCTCGACGATTGAACTATAAAATCCACTGTCTAACGTGCCTCTCTACGAGCACTCGATAATGAAATCGATTCTCCCAAAAGGAAAGGGGGGATGAACCATGGGTCCGCGGGTAACGACGCCGGGACGGGCTGGAATTTATTTAATTAACAGTCGTCTACGAATAATTAGCTCGTCGAGAGCGCACGGTCCCGTCTATGGAAAGAAAAGAAACTCTGTTGGTATCGGTGCCTTTCTGCCTCTCGTTAATTATTCCCGGGGTACCGTGGCAAGAAACAATGACGGGTGAAAGTGAGGGCTTCATTATTCCTGGAATAGCTTTGATGATCGTCAACAATACACATTCCATCCGGTTGCAGTCACTTCCACCTCGAATCACTTCAATTACCTCGTCGCGAGAGCGACGAAGGGTTTTCACTTTTTTTATTCTATGCGTAATTATCGAGCACCCTGATATCCAAAAATAAACAATAAGGGAAAGAATGAAGCCATGTTAATTCATTGAGGCAAATTGTAGTACTCAGATTTTATTAAACCCTTTAATTGCTTAAGATGCTTCTGCGTGAGCCGTTCGGAGATAACGAAACTCCGCTTCCGACGTTTTAAAAAATGTTATCATCAAGGCAGTTGACCGGAACTTAACTCGTTACATTTAAAAATAAATTTCCTTGATTATTATGTTCAACGCCAAGAATTGACAAAAGTTTATATGGCGGTTGATCGATAAATACTTTACTTCATTTGGGGAGGTATGTATATTGATTATATTTAAACAGAACCATCAGCTTAGATATTATTCTTCCCGAAATAATATAAACTAGTCGAATTGATCTGTTTACTTGCAAAATTGTTCTGATCGATAAATACATAGGCGCATACTCTTTCCTCGCAGACTTTACTTATCCTTACGTAATTTCCAGTTTTGTGTCGTTTCGCCATGCCGGTGCAAGTAAAATAGTTTACGCAAGACTGTTTCACCGAACACATGCCGCGTTTCGTCGACCATCTTTTGCTTTTGTAATTTTTTCCCCGATCCTTAGTATGAAAGCGGAGTTTGTCTTGCGAGAGAATTTTCTCTGGCGTTACGCATCCGGTGTGTAGAAGTCGCGCTGAATTTAGCAATGCTACGATCGTGGTAACAAACGTGCACGGTGATAAAAATGAACGAGAACTTCGGTTCGACGAGAAAATTTCGCCCCTTTTGAGGCATCCGAGCTAACTTACGTTATACACATTTGTCCTAAATACTTGGAACCGTGGTACGTCGTTTGCTTTATTTTCACGGGCTGCATCCATGCTCATCAATTTGTTTTCGATATTTCGAAACGCGGTGTGCGTTTCATCCATATCCGTTATTCTGCGTATCTTCGTACAGCCTCGGTACAGAGAATTGCTCCGGACCGATATATATCACGTAAAAGGAACAGCTTGCCTCAGTCGGATTGGCTGTTTAATATTAAATCGCCTCCACTTGCTCGGGAGAACGTTTTATTGCAAAGTTTGTTACTTCAAGTAATCGTAAAGTGGAAATTTTATCGCATTTCTTGCTTTCTTGTTTTGAATTTCTTTATGGATTTTTCTATCCGCGTGCATGCGGGTGATTTTTATTTGATTTCTTTTCTTCCCTTTTTTTTTGATCGTTCCTCGCGAAGTACGAGCAAAGTCGAGATAAACAGAATTATCGAGAGCTACGGGAATAACATGGCGAAGCAGGGTACAAGATTGGAGATACGGTTGATAAGGAGCTGCAGTTGCGGTCGAAGGTTAACTGGGATGTTTCAACGCCACTTATTAATCACCGTGATTCTTAATTCATTCAAGGAACTGGCCGATAAGTCGAGATTAGTATACCCTGCACAATCCGGCGTTCATTTCGTTAGCCGCGGTCCACTCGTTCGGAATCGTTGCTTCTAACGCGAAGCGATGGGAGAGGAACATAAAATTAGGATAATTTTCATTAAACATAACTTCTATAACGTTGATTCTAATTTTGTGCGATCGTATGATTATTAAAAAATAATTCACAGTTCCTTCGATATTCCTTGGGAAAATATATCGTTCAAAATACTTCAAGTTTTCTCGTGCTTCTTTGCATTCCCCTTATTTCTTTACATTTGTACAATGCAGCGATCAATAAACGAATATCGTCGGGGCAGAGATAAAACGGTACGAACTTGGACAGTCTAATAAATTAAAGCGCATAAAGGATTCAAGTATCGCAAGAGTGGAGCACACAGGAATACAACGCCGGGAAAGGCGAGAGAAACATACGCGATCCATCGTTTCCGCACAGGGGTCGTATAATACGACGCAAGGGCTCATTCGTTGCCCAATTGATTTCCACGCAGTGAGCGAGGAAAAGCGCATAATAGCGCAGCGGTTCGATAGAAAGAATGGTCGCGTCATTGAAATCTCCCCCTCCTTGTCGAGGGTTTATCCGAGGGAAAGAGCCTCTAATATCGCGTGCCGTTTATCGATTTATCGCAGGGACGATGCTGGAGAACGACGCGTATTGCCGGTTGTACGTCTCTCGTAGCATCCGTGGCATTTCCTGCAAGGTTTCAACAGCATCGCCCTCGAATCGATTTACATAAGAATTTCTACCGGTGTGCGCCTTCTTCGTCTTCGAGACCGTTGAAGGAGACGAGGAAAACGAAAAGGAAAAGGAAAAAAAGGTGACGGGACGAAGAGGAAGGAAGGGTAAGAAGAAGAGGAAGGTGGATAGATAGAAGTCGAGAGAATCGATAACCCCGGAGAGGGTGTCACAGCGTGTGGAGCACCAGATTCGCTCACGTCACGACTACTCGAGCCTCCTGAAATAGCATACTTTTCTTCATCGATCAGTCTCGCCCGTCTGCACCAGCCCGCCCTCTTCTCTCGCTCACAAGCAACCCCTTCTCAAAAGCTAGAAGGCCGTGGGTCGAGGTTAACCAGTTTCTCACGATTACATACTCCCGCGACTAGATCACTCGAGAGGGCAGGCTATTTGGGTGGTCTTATTAAAGCGCCAGCCGAACATCCGACGACGTGTTCCATGGATTTCCGATTTAGCCGATCCCTTGTGCAACGTTGCCCCTGGGTTTTGTTAATGAGTTTGAGTACAGTTACAGTTGAAGAGTTCTGTTGTGAACAGATGTGCCTTCCTGATGAGCAAGTCGGGAGAAGGGAATTAAATGAACTGCTGCGAGAGCGGTTACCGTGTTGCGAGAGTCTCCATTTGTTTGTTACTTATCTCTGGTAAATATTTCTGTCGCGTATACTCGTGAAAATATGTGTCTACTGTAACAGCAAATTTAATGTACGTACACTTTATTTCCTTATTTGTTCGTTCGTTAAGGAATCTGAAATATTTGAAGGATCTGACTTTTTTGAACATATTGGTTCTTTAAACCGAAAGCATCCCTTAAAAGTTAATTTCCATTTCCCTTTGTACACCTGTATGTTTCGAAGACTTAAATGTAGTACGTTTGAAAAAAGTAATGAAATGAAGACGTTTCTTAAATATAAAACATGAAAAGACATTAAAAGTGCAATACATTCTGTAACAGAAACAAAATTTATCGTACTACATTCATCTGAAAATAATCATCGAACGCGTAGTACCGTCCACGATTTCTAAATTTCCTGTAACAATTATGTCGGTCAAGATTTGTTTAAATTGATTCCGTAATTTATTCCGTAAGTGTGAATTTCGGGTGTAATTTTAATAACGAAATATTTCGTTTGACGTTACCGACGAAATGTCGGGAAGGGGTTGGATTTTAATAGGATGAGTGAAGTCGCGCGGTTCTATGCGGCGCACGCTTGTCAGAAAGAACATGAAAGCAACTCGAAAGCGCATTTTAAAGCAAATAAACGCGTGTTCGGATGACAGGTGTTCGTTTTCAAGCAAGTGTACAGGATGGCAAGGGGGGCATAATTTTACTTCTCGTTTCTTTTACTAGTATGCACCACCGATGTACGTACACGTACACACATGTACACGGGCTATCGTATTTTAACCGATCCGCGCGAGCATCGGTAAAACGTTTAATACACACCGCCCTGATAAAATGCAAATTATAAATTTTCACCTTTACGAGGCAGCATTAGTTAGCGTAAAGTGCATAAATTTTGTACCCCAGCAGAAACAGTAACGTAGCTTTCTGCTTGATAAAGCTGTTTTTTTTTTTATCTCGTCGGGTGAAGTTTATGCAGCGATCAAACACCGATGATAAAATGAAACGAGTATCCACTAGACTCCCTTATTTATACAATTTTCTTCTTTTTTTTTTACGCGCAATAAATGTATACTTCCTTTATTGTGCAGAACTTTAACGACCGAAGTTTCACGTGTAGCCAAGACAAAGGTAACGGTCCTTCGTAAAAATTGGAGTAATTATGTTTCGTGGAAGACTTTCGCCATTATTATTTACGCATCGATAAAATGAGAGTAATTG
The DNA here is from genome assembly GCA_948146005.1 of Nomada fucata. NCBI lineage: Eukaryota > Metazoa > Arthropoda > Insecta > Hymenoptera > Apidae > Nomada > Nomada fucata. The sequence goes on along the minus strand of OX411275.1, from coordinate 4,087,861 downwards.
GAAAATTGCTACCGAACGCCGTACGATTCTCGAATTTTATCATTCTTATTGCATTCGAGGGTCACGTTTTATCGCATACACCGGTGCACAGGTAAGGTTTCGTCACCTAATGTCTAATGTTTGACGTCACTGATCGGAAGTTCGGATGATTCCTCGTGTAAATCTAATCGTATTGCACGGGGATACGCTCATTGGCGGCTGCTAATGAGATTAACGAAGTCTTTTCGCGCAATTAGTGCCAGAAATTGCGATGCATGGCGAATCACGGGAATAGTGGGAGTATTATACTTTAATCGGTGTTTACATGTTTTATCAGTTTTATGTATAATCCGTTGGAGAATTTTTTCTTCCTTTACAGAAGTATTCCATTATAGCGGGTTCTGATAAATAATGTCTTTAATTAATGAGTAGCCGGCGGATTCTATTTTTAAACTGCATAGCATTGAAATCTTGCTTCGTAAGGAATACTTATTTTTGTCATTGTAGATAAAATGTTCTTGATGATCGAGCATATTTAATTTGCATGCTGCATTACGAAAGGGAATGAGCGTGGAATTTTTTTACAAAACTCATTTATTTACTTCTCATAAAACGAGAAAAGAAATGTTATAGCCTTTCCGTTCCTTAACGGGCACTTTAAAAGTAATTCAAATAATAAATCTGTTTTATTACATAACAAAATTTGCAGAAAATGTTTCATGCAATTGGAAACACGTTCCCAGCTCTCTATACGTATACTGTACTTCCAGTCATCAAGTAACCTACAGTCTCCTTAATTCCAGACGAAATAAATACTCTGTTGAACGTGTATCTGTATAAACAATATTAATAGCATAATAATGCAACACCGGTACTAATGAAATACTAATACAAGGCACTAATAATAATCATAATTCAACTAAATTTTGTCGTGCAATTAACGTGTCACCAAGTTCCTGGCGCAGCAGGGGAGGGACCAGAACCAAGTCGATTCTCCCGATCGCAGCCTCTTAAAAAAAAAACTCGAGATTCGAGATTGGCCAGCTCTTGTGAAGTCCTTAGGGACCGGGCCTAATTGCTTCCCGGTATATGTACTTGGCGCCGGCCATTCCTTTTCAACGCCTCTTGGAGCCTTGAGTTTTCGTCCCTGAAGGTGGTATTTTTAAAAATAGCGACGATCCCTTCCCTGTGTCCGTGCCTTTTCCACAGGAAAAAGCCCCTTCGGCCTTATCGTGTCTACTTGTCCCTTAATTAATGCCCCGGGAACTTGGACGCGTTTGCGATCCATTTAACAAAGAAAGCGGACAGTCTGTTCGCCGAAGTCTCTTCGAGTTGCATTGACACTGTTATGAAGATTTCTGCGAGAGATTGTACGTACTGAGGTCCAATGATACAATTGTCATGATATAAATATGCCCGATATAAATTATGAAAAATAATTTGTATCGCAGAGAGTGGTTCTTGTTGCTCTATAATTGCATGAAAATATTAGAATTAGTATTGCTGTTAAGCTAACGAACGAAAAATAACTGAAAGCCGACGGCCGATTAAAAATTAACTCTAATCTGAATTGATATAGAAATTGGAGTAAAGACCAGTTCCAGCAAACCAATAAAAATAGGGGAATTCAAAAGACATTAATTATTCAACCCGTGCAACTTTGCACCTGGAACGACGTGTAACGATTGATGAGATTTTCCTTTCCACGACGATGGCATTAAAAGTCGGTAATTAAATATTTATATAATTGCAAATATTTATTCATTGCACGACGAACGAACTATATTTCGATATAAGAATACGATTGACGGGCTCGCGCTTCCCATGATTGTCTTCTTACATTTGCACTTTGAAGTTGTCAGTGCCCACCAACTCAGCCCACACTTTCTCCCACATTTATTTAAATTTATCCACCTCAGTCGCATTTGCCCCCCCCCCCCCCTCCCCACGACCCACTCCTCGAACTCTACCGTACCATATACATACATACGCGCGTACGTACATACATTATTTTCTTCACGCGTTGTATAACCCTAAGCAATCATAAATCTCCACGCGAAATTCATCACACGCGTCGGACACAAGAAACAGGAAATCAGCCTGTTTCTCGTATCCAAGACAAGCGGGGACAACGCTTCCGGTGAATATAAATCAACCGATTTCTCGATCGGACTTAAAGCTTGTCGAGGGACGAAGGCGAGGATTTCGTCCGTATCCGATAATGGGAATTCTCTATAACTCGTGGCAGCATCTACGCTCTGATCTATTCGATCCCCCTTCCTGGCCGCGTTCTTTCCACGTTAAATATAGGCGACCCGACACGTATTCGCAGATTCGGTGGACGAGTGAAAATATTTCGCATACTCCGCTCCGGCACGGCGAATAGTTACGAGGCACCGGGATATTCAAGATATCGAAGGCTTTGCCACCGCACGCATACGTGTTTGAATACCGTGGCAACGATGAAGTGTGCGTTATTTTTACTATTGTTTTTCAGAACTATAGATCCCGTAACATTTGCATTCCTTGCGCTCCGCGCGTCCGCACGCGTCGAACGTTGTATTCGCGGTTAGGCACGCAAGGGGATACGAAATAATATAAGAAAGTAACGAACGAGAAATACAAGATCATAAATATCCGCCCACGTTGATCACGGTCGCAGATGAATAAACTTGCGTTGCGTAAAGCCCATTGGCGACACCCTTCGCGCTACGTACCCGACGGTGCCCAAAGAGTGACGGAGGCCAGGTCTGGGTGTTTGCATCGTGGCATCGCGAAACAACGTTACGGTGACATAACCCGGATGGTGTACGTATATATGTACATATATGCACTTGCATAGACCCACAGCCGGTTACAGCATGGCTATCAGTTTGTCGACGACCTTAGAGCCGGACACGGTTGTGCTGTTCGATCGTGGATAAGTGTCACTCTGGAACAATGGTTTTTTTTTTTCAATGCACCGCGATCGCGGAGGAACGATGTGCGTTTCTCGTTCGCGAGTGAACGTTTGCACGTCGACTCGCGTTTCGCGAAAAAACGATTCGCGGGACACGGTTTCAAATAGCAACGCGTCGAACTTGTCGAACATTTGGATCGTCCGCGCGAATATAATTTCATATTTCCGCCTACGAAATGATACATTCGTGCGTAATATTATTCTGACGTGATCGATATTCTGAGAAACGAACGAACTGGACCCTCTACTCCATTTCGATTGATTAACGGGGAGAATCTTGATCCTAGTTTAGTCCCCCGCAGGCTCCAAACTGATCGGCTTATTGAACGCTGATTGCCTGTTTTCAAACTAGACTGCCGTCGATAATCTGCTTTATATTCAACGGCCGTTAGACATCTGAACCCCGTCAACATATAATCTGACCTTTAATTATTATTCATGAACCAGCATGGCCTTTCGCTGTTAAGGTGATAAGCCGTGAACCTTTTTTTTTTTCACGGTTTATCTCGCCAGGCCTCTGTTACTCCATGGTATCCAGCATCGATTGGAAGTTTCACGGCAATTCGGAGGATGGGAATCGTATCCTAATCTGATAGGCGAATGGACGAAGTGTAATAAATAAATTGAAGATGAAAAGAAAGGATCGTTGTAACGGTGAGCTTGTGGTGAAATACGAGAAACGGGCTACTGTTTGGTGAAAGTATTAAGTACCTAATCTTTTTTTTTTTAGAACGACGAATAGAGATGCACAGATACTTCTGTGTTTCACAATGGTGTATAATTTATGCGATGCCTCGTTTGTACAATGTTCACAGGATGATTTATTCCAATCTTGAGTTCAATGGAATATATTACAACTAAGGGTTAAACTATACGCGCCACTTGTGATAAATTTATTCTCGGGTAAATAATTTATATAATATGCGATTAAAATCGATGGTGACATTGGATTCTTTTAACACTAATAGTAACGCCGGTTATGCGTTATTTATACACCGCCCTGAGCTTGTCGTTTATACGGGCTTCATAATCAATGACTCGACAGTCATGAAGAGCAAGTTATATAAAGAATCGAGTGCATAACGTACGTCGGTGTTCCGTTTTGTATTTTTCTTTTTTCCTTTTCATGAGCTATCGAATAATTATTTGCAGAAGATCACTTCCTTTGATTAATTTCCAATACGTTGGATGTAACACATTTATCACTCCGAAGTGACTTTTTCAAACTTGTAGATCGTAATCGAAACGTGATAAGGCACATTCCAATTTTGTTACAAGGTGCAAGATGAATGATGGATTTCATATTGAAATATCGATGACCTAGAAAAGTATGTACGTACGTCGTGTATATATGTACTTAGGCATGCCTACCGCTATATTTCACCTTTGTAGCTGCACACCTCTTGACATATTCATTTTATCTTGTTAGACGGAGAAATATAGTGATACGTCTTTTCACGCACCCATTAAATTTTCCATAAATATACGTCGATTTTCAACAAAATAAAAAAGAGCATATACGAGTATAATTGTTTCAAACAGGTAGACCTTTCGCAAATCATATTAATGGCCGACTAAATTAAATACGATCACGTTCGTCAACACCCCGCAAAGAAAAGGGGGTAACAAAAATGACTAACAGCCGAATATAATTTATAAAAACAGTTCAATCGTTTCCAAACAATTCTCTTGCCCGTACCGTATAAAACCAAATAAATCGATAGTTTATGGGAATCTGGGTTAAACCCGAAATGAAAAGAAAGGAGGAAGGAAAAACAAGAAAGGCAAGAAAGCAAATCGGTGCATTAGGAAATAATACGGTTCTCATTGGGAACACAGCTTTCTTCTCGACGTCCGTGAAATTGCCAGTAGTCCGAACTGTCAGAAGAAAAATAATAATCTCTCTGCCTTCCTGATTCTTTCTTTCTCTCTCTCCTTTTAATCGAGACGCGTCTACTGCACTCCCGCAAGAAACCTGCCGCAGCAGGAAGAGGTTGTCTTTCCACGGACAGGAAACTTATTTCGCGCGATCCAACATGGGGCGAGTCCACCTTCTTAGATCCCCCCCCCCCTTCCCCCTAGAAAAAAGAGAAAAAAATGCTGGATAGCTCGACCAGAAAGCAATTCCAGACCTCCGGTTTCGGGGAAGCTGGCTTTTAGGCCAAGTGGACCTAGGACACCGGAAGCCAATCTTGTTACCTTCGTTATCCGGCGGATAAGACGAGGATTACAGTGATACCTGGTGAATTAGATAATTGACTGTCGTGAATTTCGTTCTAATTATTTCTTATTGTTTAATATGAAGGTCACTTGAACATCGCCTGGAGAGGATCTAAGTCAATTCTTCATTTTATTTGCCCCGTATATTTCGTGTGATATTATATGCTTAAGGATAACAGTGTAATAATTATAATATGTAATTTATTATCGGGTTTCGTAGAAAGTACAGTAGAAATATCTGTGCCGTTAATGCCTCCCAATTATTGAAGCATTATGCGTTTCAAGTTTTCCAAATGGCTTATCGTTATCTGTTCGAACTTGTCACTGCTAAGTATTATTTCCTTTAATTTATTTCTATGCTGAAATTTAATGTTACTCATTCAGTGAACTAATTCAGGTACCAAGCAGTTTGTTTCTTTGATTCGAATTATACGTATATTTGATTGCCCAGTTGCTGCTCGTTTCTTTTTTCTAGTTCTGTTTGTTCATATCGAAAGTTGAATGACAGATGTGACACGATAAAATTTATTGTACGTGCCTCACACATTTACGTACGCGTTTATAGATGATCCAGAAATAAAAGCAAACTTTTAATGTCGCCTCGTCGATAAGATTTATTTCGAAAATTACGAGTTCCTAAACTTTAATACGCAGCATATCTTTTTAAATACCTAAGCAATGAAATATATAATTCGAACCGAAGAGACGAAATCCTGCAAAAACAATGTGCTCCATACTTTCGATTTATTCCCTCTTATCCAATTTCCCCAATAGCATTAATATTCCATAAATTGCAATATAGAAACGCTCTGTACAATTTCATTTCCGTTGCCCATTGCACTTGTACCTTTTTCACAAATGAATATAGCCCAAGCTGCGCGGACTTTCGACGCATCATCGGCGATAAGCCCCGTTTCCATCTGCCTATTTCGCCCTACGCTTCTATATTTTTTTATATATCATCCTTTCAACCCTTTCATCGATCCCTCTCAATTCCGCCATTTCGTTCCCGTTTCGTTTCGACTCTCGCGGAAATCAAGGTGGCGTCGAAACGAAGGCACGATATAAAACACACAGTTAATTCACGAGTTCCACCAGCGAACTCTAATCTCGTGCGGTTGAAGATCGAGGTTCATTTCCGGCTCCAGTTGCGGGATCAGGAATCCGGCTAAACAAAGACGGGTCAGCAATTTGGTTGAGAAATCCTAGACTCTGACCGAGGAACGCCACGGGGATACTCTGTTATATACCGGTCACGGAAAGAGAAAAGCCGGTTCGAAGGGAAATGGAATTTTGCTTGAAAGTCGATGCGTTCGGAACGGAAACGGAGGACCAGTGTTGGGTTTAGATAGGTTGTTAGTCTTTGGGATCAAAAGTGAGCGGTGGTCGAAAGGGAAAAAGAAAAAAAAAGAAAAACACTAGAACAGGAAGTTTTAGGTGTGGTGGGTGGGACGTTGAGACCGTGTATGCGCGCGCGCGTGTGTGTGTGTATACACGTGTAGTCGATTTTGTCGTGTCGGCTGCGTTTCTAATCGTCGAATTTCTCTTCACGCGACGAGGGGGACGGGTCACGTGCGTTCCTTTTTTCCTGCGACAAGAAAAGCGGATTGGGCATTGTTTATTTACGTGCAAACGCAATTGTAAGATGGAGGATATTGGCGAAAGATGAGATTGAACTGTTTTTGGTAATTAGAAGAAAATTAGAATGCAACAGTTAATGCGAAGTAAAATCTAGGCTTTCTTTTTATGGTTGGAGTGTGCTAATTTCTTCATTTTCCAAATTTTTCAAGCCTTTAATATCGGTTTTATAACGCTGTACCTGCACAACGTACATAAGATGTATGTATGCTCTACTATATACTATTATTATTATTATTATTATATGGACAAAACTATTATTGTTACACTTTATTATTTACATTATTATTTTCCACTGATGAAATGTATTTTATAACACAAAGTACATCACGAGTGTATCGTAATTAGTGAAAATTCAATGGTCTCTAAGTCCTTTGGATTTCCCTCGTGTTCAACTTTCTCTCTAGAACATCGGTAAATACGAAAAATATAAAAGTCAGTTAGGAATATCATATACGAGCTAATTTAGCAACCGTCCTTTCTACCTTTTTCAACTATTATACATCGTACTCAGCTGTTAACACCTGTGCGTGCAAGTCACAGCAGAAAACGATATTGAAACTTTCTCGACGAACAAACAAAGTGGAACGATTTATAGAATTTCGCGAAAGTATTTCCAGGCAGCGAATTAACAGAATGCTACATACTTTCAATTGAAATATTCGAAATAATATTTACATTTCGTGTAAGCCTGTACACATGACCACCGCATTTAATTACAAATCTCGGACCACAATAAACGCTCGCCACGCGAATGTCGTATTCAATGAACAGTATTGCCAAATGAAATTTCTTCCACGACACATACTTTCCGACATTTGCATTCATACAGTATTAATATTTCTTCGAGTATTAACTATTAAACTCGTCAATCTAAGCGCACTTCCTAAACCTGCCGCGAACGCATAACAATAATGATAAGATTGGCAATAGCTCCGTCAACATGGCCCGTTTTATAATAATATTTTCAGAATATCGATCCCACTTTGAAACACGGTGTATTAATAATACAAGTAGTGTAATATCTACATGGCCACGAATCAGTTTCACGCGACAAATCACCACATTCTCCATCTATCCCATACTTTTCTCCCCCGATGCATTTCTAGCCTGGATTACTTCGTAATCAGTCACCAATAAATCGTCCACTTCGAAACTCCTTCGTGAGGTATTAAAATACGAAAGGAAATTGCTCCGTGTCGTTGCATTCGCGGCAGCCGAGCCTCTATTTACGGAGTTTATTCGATAAATGCCGATTATCTACCAACCGGCTGTAATCGACTTCAAAGTGGCGCAAAGTTACAACCGCGCCGTTGATACGATTTTTCCTTTTTTTTTCCTTTCTTTTTCCAATTTTACCCCTTCGGCCGGCATTGCGAATGTTTTGATTGGATCCCAACGAACACTGTCATAGCCGCGGGTGGTCCACGTTTGTGAATTGTCTTCATAAACGTTGCCCGAAATAAACGTGTACGTATGTACACCCGTGTGTATACGTTTTGTTGGTAACGAGCGAGCGTTACACGGTTTGACTAAATGTCGTTGGTTGCACGACGAGTTCAGGGTAAAATGAAAAAAACGACGAGAAAGAAACGGTAACACGAGCTTGATCCCAGACGAGGGATATTTAGCCACCGGTAGAACACGAAGTTCCATTTCTAATCCCACCGTAACACGCGGAGTACCCGCAGCCTGGAGAGTTTCGAAAACTCTGCGCACATCCTACGTCTACTGTGTGTCTACAACCCGCGTATACATATATGGTGTCTCGAAAGTTATAGGTGCATGTACAGCTTGGTGGAATCGATTGGTGGAAAGGGCAAAAGGTTCTTAGGAAATGTATAAATATGTAATGGGGAACTAATCGGTTTCCAGATAATTGTGGCACTTAACGTAAATTGTCGGTATTAAATGGCTGGACAAGTATGTACTCTAATGCGTTACAAAACAAAATGCGCAACATTCGGTGGGATTCGTTAACGATTTCGTAACGATTCTCAGGTGTTTGTTGTAATCCAGCAAGTGTTGCAATAGGCTCGAACACCACCGTTATGTAACGTCTTACAGCGTTTACTCGATACGGTGTACTTCGAGTTATTTCCAAATTGTCTCGCGAATGTTAGATATCTGCAGAAATAATAGTCGCCTTTTAATCGACAATCTTCATATGTTCAATAACACTTGCAGATGCAATTTAATATTTTACTAACATATCTTCTACTCGCTTCGCTATCTTTCACTAACATAACTAACATTTTTTTTTTACATTTAACTACTAAATTGCTAAATCGAATGCTTTAATCCAGCAACAAGATACGCGTCCAAAAGATTACCTACTTTCTTCGCCCGCTTCAACTCACGCTTGCAAACAAATATATGATCTACCGCAAAAGTACCGTAGAAGTAGTTTCAATTACTTGCACCATCCTATTCGTTCAGTAAATTGTAAAGTTACTACAATAAATGTGTTCAATTTTCCACGTATATGTATGTATATCAATATTCATTCGTTAATCATTATTCAGAAATTGAACACGTACGACGAGTTTGGATATGAGTTTGAAATTTAAATGGCTCTTCCTTGGAACACTGGTCGTCATCCTCCTTGAACTTGCTAAATCTCTTTACAAATTTTCATTTGAACATCTCGACTAAACAGTAATAATCAACAATGTAAACAATTTAGATTGTGACTTAAATCAACGATGGAACATGAAAAATCACATATACACGCGTTCTTACGAAAATCGCACACGAAACCAATCCCGTTGTCCACCGCCCCGGATCCCCCCCGAGACATCCCGTCAGTCCACGCAGTTTACACCGCCGCTTTCGAAACGCAGTGCGTACACACGCGCCTACCAGCGTCTGTGTTTAGATCGGCAAGCCTTCAGCTCGTTTTCCCTATCGAACCCTATTCTCCGCGGAAATCTTAACAGAAACATGACCGTGGTAACGCGAGTCGTCGCGCGAAGCCAGACGGGTTGCGGCAGCAGTCGGCTGCTCCTCGCCTGGCCGCAGCGATATAGCATCGGCCAGACGGAGAGACGCGGGGACAGGGTGAGCGTGTACCGGAGAGAGAGTGACAGACCGTGGCTGGAGGTTGCGGGGATGATAGGAGGAAGAGAGGAGCAGCACGGACGAGCGAACTTGCCGCGATCGATCGGCACTCGGCAAGCAGCAGCGGGGGGGTTCCTCGTATATAGAGTTCTTCTGCACCCTGCACCACCACACCCACATTCCCTTTCATCCCCTTCCAGCAATCATTTATTCTCTCCGTCAGTTTGGTCGGTCTGCGTCCCTCGCGATCGCTCCTTTCTTCTTACACGCGCATGTATACGTACACCGCTTCGCCTAGTCGTTGTGTACGTGCACGCGTCTTTCTTCCAGTTACACCGGGGCCTCTCTCGCTTTATCTCTGTTCTCGTTTCTTTCACTGCCGAGAAGTCCAAGGAGTCCACACGGCGCGCACCGTGTGACGAACGACGGGCTTAAGCAGAAGCAGCTGTTCCCAACAGACGTTTGCTTTTCTCTTCCGATGCCTGGAACACCCTTGGTCACGGTGGTCGGTCCCTTCCAATGCTTCCTCGTCTGCCCCGGCGTTTTCCATTTACCCGGTTCGTACGAGGAATCCCCGCGTCATCCTTGTCCGTCGTTCTGCGGGTTCCCCCTCGCGTTCGACGGGGAGAATCGTAACGAAGTCGTAATGAAAGGCCCTTATGCTCTCGCGTGTCACGAACGCCGGAACGCCGCCTAGAGGGTGGAGACGGAGACGGTGGAAAAAAACGGTCGTGGCGAAAAGCTGAAACGTTGCACGACTAATTCGTCCGGGCGGAGGGCGGATTCTGGCCCCTCGACGATTACCGAATTCTGCGGCTTTTGCTCCCGCTTCGTTCTCGTTCTTGCCGATGTGGCCTCTCTGCTCGGGGCGGGGTGGGCTGCACATACGGCGTGATTTATCGTGTCGCGCTTTGATACGTAAAGCGTGGACGGTTCTGGTTCAACGGGCTGTTTGGTATTAAGGAAGTGGAGCGAAATGCTCGTTATGCAATTGGTTGGGGCGAGGTTAAGGAGAAAGGTTCGAGTATGTGTTACTTGTAACACCGTGGATCATTGGTGATACGATTCGAATAATTCGAAATGTTTGTGTTAACTGCTGTGGGAGTACGGTGGTGCGTTAGTGGTATTATTTTTTGTTAGCACCGATCTTGGGTAATTTCTTTGGAAGCCGTAACAAGCGAGGTAACCCTTTTCGAATGTACTGGCCACCTGTCTGAAGGCAATCAATTTTTCGAGGATCTTAAATAAATGGTTATTTTATTACTATCGTGTGTTGGTCACTGAAATTTTCGTGGCTGAGATGGCGCAAGAACGGTGGCTCGCCGTAGTAATGTAACAGTAATGAAATAGTAATAGCAGTACAGTAGTCGAGTAGTAAGAGTGAAGTAAGGACGAGAAACAGCGCGTTGAAATAAAAGCTAAAATATTAGAGATCGAGTATCGTGTTCCTCCATCCAGAAGCGAGACTTATGAGCAAAGATAACAAAAGTCACCACATCTACAGAACATTCAAGAATGCTATTGGTATTCTAAAGCGCCAGCAATAAAATTATGATTAATTTAGAAGCGCAATATGATAGTATAGAATGAACATTTTTATATTCGCTAGAAACTTCCCTGCTCTGTTTATAAATATATGACGCTCATTAAATTACTGAAATTGCTGTTTCACGGAAGGGAATTTCAATTGAAAATGGCTATCCTAAATTCGTCTTTTTAACTAACGTGCTTCTTACCTTATGAATTCATAGAATGCAATAAGCGTTCGTTAAACGTGAATATTCGAGATTCGTGCAGGAGAAATACAATTTCTCCTTTCTTTTACGCCACGTCACAACTGAAACCGTTCCTTGCCGTCGTTTCTTCGACGTGGAACAGCTGTTGACGAATAACTGGGATCGATAGCCAGGCAGTGTAGTAATGTAGCATTCCCTTATGACGCTAGCGTCGCAACTTGCAGGTGTCTAGATTGCGTAGGGATTTGCGGTTACATGTCCGCAGGCATCCTTAAATGTGCAACGAGAGCACAAAAAAAAATCGAAAAAAGTTTTTTCTTTTCTAAATTGCTGATAGACTAGTATGAAAAAAATTAGAGAACCGGTAAATGACGAATTTATTTTATCTTGCATTTAATGAGAAGATAAATTATTGGCAGTATAATGCATTATATGATTTTATAATAAGAGGATTTCACGTCTGAAAACTATATTTAAGAAAGAGAGACACGCTACTGACCGGAGTTTTTATTTCACGTGGGCTAAGTATTTGACTGTGAATATATGACTCAGACATGTACCAAATCTGATATAATAATACCTAAGGGTGTTATTTTAAGAAACGACGCACGAATGCGGTATTCGAAGAATAAGGATTCCGGAGTAAGTATGCGCGTCACTGAGTCGTACGGTTTTATGCCAGAGACTTATTAAAAATAAGAAAATACGAAGCTTTCGTTCCTCATACACTATTGCACTTATTTATTATCATATTCTATTAAAAGTATAAAATTAAAATACAAATTACATGCCGCACTTTACATCATACTTTGCCCGTCATTTCGAAGTCCACATTTACTTCCTATCCAGGATGAAATAACCTGGTCAGAATATTGCTCCTTAATTATTACCTAAAGATCGCTAAATCACTAAACAAAACAGACAAAATAATTTCTGCCCAAATCGTCGCACGTCAGGCCTAAAAGAAACATGAGCAGGCAAAGAAATATTACAAAAACATTAAAAAAGATAAACCCTAATCCGACAAACATCGCGAGCTAACGAAAGTAGCAAAGGGAAATCATGGAATAGGATCGTCGAGGTGAGACATTGGCTTTCGGTCGGCCAGCTAAGCAAGACGTACGCGATTGCTTCATCAAGTGTTCATCGACACTGAGTTCACCGAGACTGTACAAAGTTTTTCCGTGGAAATTTCGGATTTCCGTAGACGCGTCCAACGGCTCAGTACTTAATCCATTTTACACTTTATTGGACCACACTGTGCGACGTTTGGTCGAACGAATTTCCGTCGTTTCCGTCACATATTCTTGCCCGACCCCTTGCTTCGGATATGCGGCATGTACATGCATAATAACGCGTTCGCGTCACCCGGAACAAGGAAGCGCTGTTTGCTCCTTATTATCTGGTGAAATATTGGCTCGGAGCCCCGTGCACGCCGGCAACTGGAAGCTCGTTACGAAGCGATACGTTTGGTTGTCGACGAAAATTACTGGTGTCGGCTTATAAATGTTTCCACGGTTGGTCAGCCCCACGAGAATTCTCGGGCGTGTACTATATGTACATATTGCGTGAAAGTGGCGTTTATGTACGAGACACGGTAAGGAAATTCAAATGTTCTATATTCTATATGAATAAGTATGATACTGGGTAACCCTTGTCATTTTGGGTTGTGTAATTTTCGGTGACCCTGGAAACATGAGAAAAGTGGTGCAGTAATGAAATTTAATTAAGCTCATCTGTTCTTTCTCTCGTGCATAATAAAACTATTTCGGTGCATTCAATTCTATTGTCTTCCTCTTGTAATATAATATAATGCAATACGCACGATTAAACAAACGGTGCATTAATAAATGGGGGAATCAGTCGTAAATCAGATTTAATAGTCGGAGTAAAAACTATTTCGTATTAACGTTACACGTCCCGTGGATATCCAAGTATCCATAACGCAGGGAAATCAATAAAAAGCGTTTTATTGTTGGAAAGCCATAAAGGGGAGCAGCTTTATTTCGGTTGATCGGACGCAACTGCGATACAAGAGTGCCTCGTTACCGGAAGTTCTCCAGCGAAGGGTTCAGAAATATCCCAAGAAAGTTCCCGTCTGAAATCGATTGAGTCCTCTGCGAACGGGATAAGCCGGGAGAGCTTTTCAACGCGAATCTTCTTCCCCGTCCCGCGGTACACCTTCCTTCATTAATTAATTAATACAATAATAACTTCGATCTTCCCCGATAGACGGAACTTTTTCGATCGTTTTAATTGAATTTTCATCTCATCCTCCCTTTTTTTTTTGCCCTCTCGGTCATCCAGTTGCACATCGAGTTTGACCCATTTCGACGAGCTCGCAATTTCAATGGCGACCCTTATCGCGGGTGAATCGAGCCGAGACGGCGACAAGCCACGCGATAAAATATTAACTGAAACGATATACGCGCTGAATTTCACTCTCCGCTCGTTCGAGATGGATCGAAGGTTCCTCGAACGCCTAACGTGTAAGTTCAACTTCTCATAAACGAAGGCGAAGCGTACAATTTACTCGGACAGCTGGCCTGTATTGCACACGGTGTCTGCATGCGTTCTGGAAAACTCATTTCACGATACCGCAGCCAATTTGCACGTTTAACACGACGTTCAAGCACAGTTCGTTACTTCCAACGCTATATCTTGCGGGATTACATTCGACCGATGCACATGCACTTCCCTCGAACCGATGGGTTTAATCGTTGCAGCAGTGCAGGTTGTAGATAATTTTATTTCTCGCTCGTTTCTACGAGCGAATGAAATAGTTGTAATGAAATAAAATGGTTTGCCCTCCAGGGCAAAAGGGATAGAATAAAATAATTTATTTGCCTGTACCACGTATAAATATTTTTTTCTATATCTGTTATATGAGTCTTTGTTGTTCGTCAATCTATTTATTTCTGTCCTATTGAGATTTTAAAAAGGATCGTTCATTTTCCGGGATGCTTGTATCGCGGATATTATTTCGCTTAATTTCTACATTGAAGTCGACCAAGTCGTCAACTGTTTAACATTTAACTGTCAAAATCGATCGGTCATTCGGCCACGGCGACCGTCTTGTTTAGAAAGCAGGCGAAGGAACAAGGAAAATATGGAGCGTGCGACATAAAGAGGCGCAAACAATAAGCTTGTGTTTCCCAGCAGCAGAGGGGCCGCGAAAACAACGATCGCGCCACTTAAAACAACGATCGATACTAGCACCCTCGTAATTCGAGTGGCTGACTTGTGCGATCGAGGCGGTACGTGGAACGCCATTTATTCCTCGGTTCGATTGCCGAAGAAATGTGTCGGTGTCTGTATTAGCCCCGTTTTCCGACAGGAACTTGGGAAAGGTCGGGTCTAGGTCGCGTGCTTAGATCCGCGTGCGATCGGGCACACCTCGTGTCGTAACATCGACTTTTAATGAAACGCCTCGAACGTCATGCAGCTGCACGACTCCTTAAGGCCCGTACACGCTGTACGAGCTGTCTTACTCGGGATTCACTGTTGCATTAGATCTTTCATCATTCCCGCCGGGTCTTTCATCATTCTTGATCTCCTCTTCTGCTTGTTCTTTGCCATCATTACATTTCCGGTATTGCCTCGAATGAACTTGCGCTTGCAATTGAAGAGTGATTTAAATGGCTGTGACGCAATCACGGTGGCTGTGCAGGTTCGTTCTTAAGGCGGATATGTACTTGTGTTTTTAACGTCACTTTTTAGGACTTCCTTGGGAATTTTTTTTTATAATTAGGATAGTGCTTCGTATTAGACTTGTTGCATATATGGTCGCTAATATTTTCACTGCGTTATATATATATTTTTTTTAAATGAAAGCGCGTGAAATTTTAACCGGTAGAATGCAAAGGAAAATCGCTTTCTCCAAAGTTCTAAACACTAATGACTGCTTATTAGCGCTGTTCGTGTGAAATTCTGTTTGACTATTTGTAATCAGATTCACAGTAATGTTATAATAATAGTGATGTCGATAATAACAAACAGAACAGAGTCTATACGTTAATTCGTATTATAAAAACAATGTTCCTGTCGACTGAAAATAGAATATGGAACAGTGAATGTTAGTATGACTTCGCTCTTGGTGACGTTGATCGGGGACACTTTTTGAATTCATACTTCATACTTCAGTATGAACACCAATTATCAGTTTGTGTTAAGAGAGTATCAGTTTAGATGCCTAGCTGAAAGTTCCTGTGAATTGGGGAACACTGTATTTTTACATCGTCGACAACGTCTCATCTGATTCTCATCTGATTCTAAAATCCAAGTGTAGAACGTTCGTAACGCCTGGAAGATCCTTCACAACATCTTTTACTCGCTCTTCTAAATCGATCAGCCACAAAAGTCGGCATCAGGGTGCTCGCCTGCAAACGATGATATTTACGCGAGCGAAAACGTGAGAAAGTACTTTCGAGATACGGGAAACGATGTATGAGAGAGCACATAGCAGTTTTGACATCGTCATTTGTGTTTCGAAATGTAAAATGAAATTAGAATGAAATGTAGAGGCGGTTCGATACCATGCAATTTGTCTTCCATTTTATCGAAAACACGCGACGAGACTATGTATATCTCTGAAATTCCTGGATGTAAACCGACGTATGCAAATAGGAACCATGGATCAGATGGTAACACTTTATTGAACAATTAATATTTTACATACTTTTGTACAGAAAAGTTGGATAGTATGTTGAGTTTTCAAGGTAACGTGGCGTTAAAAATTTAATAATGTATACATATTTTATGATACGTTCCCCAGTATCGTATATTTCGTTAACAAATTATTAGAACGGAATTCTAATTTACTTTCACTACTTACTTACTTAATTTTGCATTTCACCGGGCTTTAAGAATCTGCATATTTCACCTGCAAAATAAATAAATAGTTCTAACACGATGCTAAATATTGCTAATTTTTTACGTTTTAAAATTACCAAAAACTATTGATATCTCTTTGACACTGTTAAACCTTCATCTCAGTTATTTCACTGTTAGACGAAAAAGAAGACTTTCCAACGTGCGAACATCCTGAAACACTCCCGAACACCTGATACTCCTTTCCTTAATATCCGGTTCTCGGTGTTACCCGATGACAAAAGAATAACACCTGTTATAATACGTAGCACATATTTCCTTTTCACCCTCGTACAGGTTCGCAATGTGACAATGCCAATGATAAAAAGTAGATGAAAACGGTTCAGGGTGAAGGTTACTCAGGTTTTAAATATTTATCGACAAATTGGCATCGTTACCCGTTTGTACGAATGGAAGTCGGCCGATATCGGTGTATAGGCATTTACACATTTAAATTGGACAGTAGAAAGTGGTCGGCTAATGTATGTATACCTTGGAATCTGACAGTGTATACCATTTAACGCGTTCTGCCAAAGGAACATGCATATTCAAATTTCTTTGATCCATCGAAACGTTAAACAGTTGGACGAATATTCATGTGTATACGCGCATTTCACTAGCGATTCGACGACGCCACCTAGCACGGTGTCTTAGGCCTGTTTCAGACGAGAAGACTTTTTCCAGAGCCACCTGAAAAAATATCGTCATTCGCGTAGCTTCTCATTGCATTGATTTGAATGTAGACATTTTCGCAATACGCACGAATGTACCTGTCCGCGAATATTGTTTGAGCATTTTCCTGTTCTAAGGCAAACATTGGAACCTCGTCAATGAATTTTACACGTGTGCAGCTCATGTGATCGCCTGTTTAAACATTGTTCTGAACACGCTGGAGTTGTCGGCTAAACTGAAATATTTTTCGCCAACGAAACTCATTAAAAAGTCTAGCAACGGTCTAGCAGCGGAAATTTTGATTTCACCCTCATTCACGAGACGTTTCCGAATACTATTTATTATTTATTTGCCTCGAAAAACGTTCCTGAAATTCCGATTTCATTTATCACTAACCCTTAACACATTTCAGCGTTTCACCGTTTCGTTCGAATGTAGATCTTAATTGCACCATCGAGGTGAAATTAAAATCAGTTTCTAAAGCCTCGTTGCAAGCGTACGACGGCTATATCTTGCATCAGGAGTAGACGACAGGATATTGCAAGGTAAAGGGTTACCGCGTTCCATACGTAGCGAAAAACTTAAGGCCATCTTTTCCTTGCGTAAAGGGTATCTGGTTCCGTGCAGCTTCCTCTCCGTCGAGAGCTTCCGCCGAATTCGGGTTGCAAGCAGGACGTATGAAATTTAATATCGGAGCAGACCTTACGATGCGAGTCTATCAGATTTTCATGCGATAGCTGAAAGCCCCAGTCAGCACTCCTTCAATCTGACTATAAGCCCCGTTTTAGACGTGACATTTTTTATCGACACTTTTTATGATGCAGTCTGGAGAAACATTTCGGCTTATGAAGCATTTCGTGCGCGTGTCCCCTGCTGAAAAAATTTTTTCACATGCAAAATGTTTCTCCCTGTCGACGAGTTACCGCAAGAATGAGTCGCACGAAGCATTGGTTTAATGAATATACGTTTTCCAACGAGACAAACGAGTGGCGGCGCGAAGCGTCACGTCCGAAACGGTTCGGGCGAGCGGACTTTTCCGTGGAACAAGTTCTTGTACATTTATTTTGACTCTTCATACTTCGTACTATCTTTTTTTACTGTTATAGGCATCCGAGCACGTATTCGGATGTACGGAATTCAATTCGAGATTGTGTTTCCTGTGCATTGTATTGCGCACATGGTACGGTTGTTACTGTATACATGCGGGGTTATTGAGACGAGCAGGCTGGCCAGCTGCGAAATGTTTTCATATAATGTAATTCTGCGTTTTTGCAAAAACACGCGGCCGTTTCCTGGGCGGAGAAAGTCCGCCGGCCTGAATCGAGCGTAAATAATCGGCCGAACGTACCGAACGTATAACTTAATTATCGCGGGCAGTATAATGCAAAACGTTGAAGAGATAACTATGCCCGCCGTCTCTAACGAATTCGAGAACCGTTTCCCTGACATAACGAAACAGAAGCGACGAATACATTTTCCCACGCTACAGCATCGCACTTTAATACTATGTAATTGTAAAAGCGTCGACAAACTTTATGCCACTTGGCCACGCCGAAACTCGCAGTTCACTTTCAAATTACAAATAACATACAAACTTCCTTTCGCGACAAAAATTTCTCGTAGCAATTGTTCTACGACGAACAGTCCATATTTCCAGTATATATTTCCATCGTGGCGGCAATTACGTCTCTCCTTTGTTCCCCGACGAGTTGTTAACTTAATCCCCGAAGAACCGTGTAGCCAGACCGACGTTCCGTTCTACGTGCTCGTAATCGCAATGAAAAGGAACAATGTAAGTCGGAGAAATTAAACATCGATATTCGAGAGGCGCATGAATCGAAGCCCGGTACGATAATTAACTTCGTTCGATCGTCAAACGAGACTTCATTGTTCCGCCGTGTTTCACAAACGAAAAAAGAAACAGAAAAAACAAAAGAAAAGCAAAGAGAGGAAGAGAGATGGCAGACAGATATTACGAGCGCTTCGGTACATCGATTTGACGCAGGTGTAAGGGTTTCCTCGCTTTCATAGAAATCCTCCTTGTCCCGAATAAAATTCGTTCAACGTGTGTGAAACTTGGATTATTCGTACGTGGCTCGGAATATCGGCCAATCCAGTTTAGTAATTAAATATACAACGTTAGCGTTTTTCGCGCTCTCGATGGAACTACTATGGCTTTCGAGCCTAGTTTACGCCGTTTGCTTTCTGTAATTGTCCCTTCTTCTCCCTTCTGCTTTTTTGTTGTGTGACGAATGGGAAGTAGAAATGCCGCGACATTACCCGCTGTTAACCCTAATTGATCTCTGCGTTTTTGTCACCACGCACTACTAATAAGCGACACTTCTAGGTCGAGAGTATGCTTTTTGTACTCCGTACGCCACCTCTGTTGCTGGATAATTTCGATCGTTGTTTTCCATGATAGTTACGCGCCGAAAAATCCGTAATCATTACAAGATCGTAACGAGGAACGAATTTCTCTGTACGTTCGTACCGTTGCGATGAGGAAAACTTTTCGAGAACTTTGGGAAAAGTTTTGTCGGTGTATTCAATCGCAGAGAGAGAAAAAAGTAATTAATCTAAATTTTTAATACCTCCGCTCCCTTCTTCGCCTTTTTCGGCGCCCCGGTTTGAAACTTATTTTCACGACGTGGTGCAGGCTTTCGTTCCCGACAATTACGATAAAAAGATGTGTACCTTGATTATCGTGATATCGATAAAATGTTCAATAAATAACTTTCCTTTTAAACAATTCAGTATTACAATATCGATAATTCCCCACGCTCTACAATTGCAAATATAATTAATATCCCAAACTCTGATCCCGTCAGCGTTCGATACGATGTCGCGCCGCAGAAATTTCATTAAAAACTCTGTTCTCCCCGTATTGGCCTCTCCTTGAACGATCAATTAATCAGTACCCGCATAGCGTAGCCGACATTAGACAGTCAACTGTTAAACGTCATAAATATTGACGAGAGAAGAAGAGAATGGGAAAAGCTCTTCCGGTAAATACCGTCGTTTGACATTCTGTTCGCACGCGCCCGTCGATAAGCGTCGATGGCAAGCGTCGGAACACAATAGAAAACCACCGCGCCGTTTAGAACGAATATGTACATAAATCCGCGATCAAGATACAATGGACGGTACCGCGTGGAAATAAAAGAAAAAAAGAGTATCGATCCGCTGTTCGTAACGCGGATCTAGGTCTCCGGGACGTTTGGAAGGCGGCCAGAAAGTGAAACTACAAGCTCTTCAGGTTGCCTATCGGACGGTCCTGTGAGCGCGATATTTTTCAATTCGGATAATGGCGGCCGTATCTGCGAGGTCGCTGGAATATTTAAGCGGGGCCAGAACGGGTCCCCGAAAACACGTGGCAAGTGAAATCAACCGCACCGACGTTCCACGCACTGTTCCAGCAGAAAATTCGGTTACGTTTATCGCGTTGTGTTTCCAATTTCCTAGTGGAACGGCGCGATATTCTGACGGATTAACTCTGCTTTGGTATTTCTGTGGATCGGGCGAACGGTTATCGGTAATCGGGCCGAGCGCGAAACTGCTGGCAAAACTGTTCGCGTTTTGTTCCCGCGAGAGATTCACTTTTGCGACGTGTTTCGAATCTGCGCAGGTTTCCTATCATTTCTTTTTTTCTTCATTTTGTATTTGCTTGGGCTAGGAGTTTTCGTGAGGAGCGTTAGTCGAATTGGGAGATACGATTTAGTACTATTCCAGAAAAACCTCGAAAAACGAAGTTTCGCCGAGTTTTCTTGTTATCGAAAGCTAGTTCGGTCGTGACTAAAATTATTGAACCAAGGCGAGCGCCGTGCTATACGTAGTAATTGTAAAATCAATAGATTTTCTAACAACGCGGCGGTAAGTGTTCATTTTTAATGCCTCGAGACCGGCGTGAGAGCATTATCTTGTTACCTTCGAATTCTTATAGGAAGTGCAAATTTTGCGCATCATCACCTTGAGGGCAATTATCATTCGTTACGAAGCCTAGCCTACTCGTTGCTGTTAGCAAAGCCACGAGCAGTACAGAAACATACATACCGGATGGGGCAGCATTAATATTTATTAACCTAAGGTCATGCTGTAATTGACGTAATTACCAGCTCGAGATATTCCCTGAAGATTGCGAAAGTAACTTATATTTGTCGCGCACACCCTTTGCTGGCGCAGTTAACAACCGCCAAACGTAATTAACAACGGCACCTCTTTATTCTACCGGTCTATAATGTTCGCGAAATTCATTCGTTTCTCTGTTCGCTCGGAAACATTACAGTTTCTACCACATTTTAATGATCGTTGCAGGCAGTTGTAATTGCCTGTCAGTGGTACACGTTCACGGTGAGCGATTATATCAATAACGTTCTATCTGCGCGAAAATAACGTCCGCTTACATTTCGATTCTCCTCCATTATCGAGCAAATCGCTAAGCTCTATCGGCAATCTCTTCTATTTGCAATGATCAATTAGCGCACAATTTGGACTTACAATGCACCAATCGTGAAAGAACATTCTACGTTGCCACTAGCCTCTACTCTACATACATTCAATTATCGATGTACCCCTTTTCGGGCATTTTTCCTATCCAAATTGATGCACCGTAACAACCCTAATACATGTTATCAAACGTTAATTTATTCATGCCGCGTGAAACACGACGGAATTATTTATGCACAAGCTTCCCTCCTCTCTCTCTCTCTCTCTCTCTCTCTCTCTCTCTCTCTCTCTCTCTCTCTCTCTCTCTAATTATCGTAAATCAACCTGGTTGCCAGAATCTGGATCCGAATCTCAATTAACGAATTTGTTCGCGAGTTAATGGAACGCGACGTCGATAGTCGGTTCTCGACTTGTTCTTCGGTCGATAAACGACATCGTCAGTCCGCGTGACAATAAATCAGATCCCCGGTCGTTATTCGTGGCTGTTAATTTAACGGTACAGGAACTATAATTATTTTAATGGTCCCGTCTCTGCCGGCTTCGAATCCAAGCACGCTTCACCCTCCCGTCCGGTCATCGATACTCGTGACACCGATGCTCGGCCTGGAGACCATCCATAATCTCTGGGCTAGCAGAGTCAGATGGAATTTATTGATAAAACGCTATTCAGCATATATTGCGCCCCGCGTGTGAACCAGATTGGCAAACGTTTCGACGCCGACACGCGTATGAATTCCTACCCCTCGTATGTATTGCACACGTTGATCTGTACCCACGTGTACCAGGAGTCGCTTGTTACCGCTAGAGATACGCCACTGTCGCGACACCGCCGCGCACTTTATGGGACGTTCGCGTTAAAACAATCGCGCCACCACTCGATACGTCCCCGTGATCGACGTTCACGACATGTCTAATTTCCACGCGCACAACAGGCCAATGGAAGCTTGTCGATATCGTCGCGAATTGCTAGATTAGGGATGCGACAACAGGGTGGCGTTAAGGGAAATGCGTATCGAGATGCAACGAACTTCTGATTGGCCAGAGGGAAATGTCTTTGGCGCGATACGGAGCCGCTCATTGGATAAATCTGTTGACTGCGTGAAACAAAAGAGATGTTGAAAAGTACATACAAAAGGTTTGGTGTTAACCGCTTTGGATAATGCGCGGCTCGTTCTGTGTACGAGGGTGGTTCTACTTTTTTTAATCGCATCTTGTGCGAACGTTTCGGTTCATTAAGGCGTGTTCGTTAAAATGTGCGATATAACGGATGGGCGTCCGAAGCGTCCGATATTTCTAACGATGAAGTGAAATATTGAATAAATTAGATGAAAGATTCAGTTTTGTGGAAACGGAAATCGCAGAAATTTTAGAACCTTGCAGCAGCGAGCTCTTGTATTGCATTCAAAATAAATCGAATACAAGATATACACCTATTTCTTTCGTTTCTCTATTATTATTCCATACAGTGCCACATTCAACGGATCAACACTCGCGGCATCGAACCCCTTTTCACCCCGTGAAAGAGTCAAAACACAGTTCACCGTTCAAAAGGACCAAAAACGTGTACACGTACCCCGAAATCTGATACACGTTTCCCATCAGAAAATTGTCGTGGCCCGCACACGGCAAACCTTTCAATGCAACAAAGACTCCAAAAACTACAATCCCCATTTTTCCTCTATTAACAGTGTCATCTTCCACCCCGTGAAGGAGCACGCATGCACGCTCGAAGCAACAATAAAAATCGACAACAATAGCTATACCTCGGTCTTAAAACCTTCCACAAACCTTGGAAACCTTTCTTTCGAGCCAGCTGGGCACCATTTCCGTCAGTCGCTCTTACTTCGGTTCGATGGAATGGCGGATCAGATAGCATTGATTATATGGACGCGGCACACTAAACGTTCCACAGCCATTCGAAATCTCGACGGAGCACCATTCTCGATTCACCCTCATCGAGAAGTTGCCGAATGTAATCTTTTAGGGTATTGAAAAAACGGCATTGTTAAAGCGCTACGTGAATTTTTGGTACGAGCACGAGCACGACTCTAATGCAGTTAGCTTCCTGTCGTTCCGCGTTGAAAAGAGGCGATTCCTCGTGGCCGGTCGTGCTGTATGGACGGAGGACCGTGGAACGTAGATTTTGTTTGGACGGCTGAAAGGAACGTGGCTTTCGTCTACCTGGGCCAGGTGTTGCCCGACCGTTTCGTGGAAAGCAACCGTGAACAATGTAACTGGAGTCGCCGAAAATCTGACCTGGTCGTTAACTCCGAACTGTTTCCTGGGATAATTTCCACGAAAACATTCGTACACTGTTCACGTTGATCGCCCGTTGCCCATTTCGTTCTGCTCATTTCGTTTCTTTTTTTTCTCTCTCTCTCCTCTCTGTCCTATACGCTCGGTTAAATACTTGGTCCCCTTATGTTACTCTCTCTGTTGGACGTTGATGACCCTTCTGTTGGCTGCAACCCCTTTCGTCGAAGGTTCCGTGAAGCATCAGATATGCCGAGGATTGATCAGATATCGTGGCTCGTATGAAATCTTTTTTGTTTGATCATAATATGGTGATGGTTAATTGGGATGACGCGTCTTTTGTGGCTGCTGCTGGTAAGAATATGATTAGGATGGGTCTGCCCCTGGCTCTTGGAGAAACGTGTTCTTCTTTTAACCCTTTGACCGCGAAAGGCGTGTACAAACCCTCACACCTTTATTATTACATGCGGCTAGTGATTATGAAAGCGGTCCAAGTCGTGTACTTTTCATTTGGTAATATTTAGCACTTTCGAAATAAACACAAACTGCATTCCGTTTGATGGCACAACTACCAATTTAATTTAACGGTTCAGGTTTTCATTATAACGAAATAATTTTACATTGTTTGAATGTAAATCGATGCAGCAAAAAGTTAGCGATAAATTAATTTTAGTTTCATTTTCGTGCATACCTGTGTTTCATTTTCAAATTTCCAAATTATTATAAACGATGTCGCATATAATTGGAATTTATATTTTACGTATGTATACATATATTTTATCCCGACGATAAAAGTGAATTACATTCCGCTTAAATATTAGATATTAAATGTGTACGTTCTCCCATAAGTATAAGTTTACCTTTGTGAAGATTGAAAATGTTCTCTTTGAAAACACTGACCAGTATTTTTTTCCGTTCAATATATTTGTGGAGAAAGGTTCATTAAAGTTTGAAATAGGTCACCCTCTATACATCCATTCGTTGCAGTCTTTAATATACTCTCTCTCGTGGAGGTAGAAGTAACACACTGGGGCAATTGTGCAACACTTTTTATTTTTTTTCTAAACGATGATACGCTTCTATGTTTCATAATGCCGGCAAACTTTTATCATGCCCGTACAAAACGAAACTATTCCACGGAAAGCGGCCATTCTTCTTCGGTGTTCATTTATTTCATGCGCTGTTCTCTTACAGCTCATGATAAATCTAGGCTTAGATGTGCAAGGTGCATTTGTATAAAAAAAACTCCTGATACACTACAATTCAGAATACAAAATAAATTTGTACAAAAGTATTTGCAAGCCTCCTTTAGAATAGTCCTTGTAGAAACAGACATAAATACGATATACGAATAATTAAAACAAACCTGAAAATTTACTCTTCTAGTAAGAACTTATTTCTAAATTCAACAAACGCTAAAAGTAGAGCAAAAACTAAAGCAATATCGTACATTCTATAGACAGAGAACTAAATAGTAATATCAACTTTAAAACCGGTCGCACATAATTATTCACTGCGGCAGATTTTCAGCAGTAAGACAATAAATAAAAGTTCATTCCCTGTATCAAAGATACATTAACGTACGCAGGTGTAACACGATGTCCCTTTAACTCTTCGCACTCAGAGATCTCCTTTTTGCCATGGGAAAGTGGAGCCTCTAAATACACCTCTAAATTTAAAATGACCACGATATTGAAGATCATATACTACACCGCGAATTGCGCATCAGCAAAGTGTCTAAACTATAAAAAGCAAACATATCCACTGCTAGAAATATAATTGTCACCTCTCGGTCGTTCGATTTCGTCCACGAAACGTAAGGTAACAAACAAGAATCCCTTGTCCAAAAGCTTCAACCCCAGTTCGATCTTCAACCTATACTCCTCCGGACAATTTGTATCACGCACTTATCCCCCCGTACAAACGGCACACAATTCCCCTCGTTAAAACTGTGTCACGACGTTCGTCGGTCCCCGATCGCGACGCGTCGATTACACCTCGCCGCGTGTATCGCCAACGAATCCAGCGAAAGAAATCTCCGTCCACGTAGGGAAGCCACCCCAAGAAGAAGAGAGGGAAGTGCCCCGAACAATGGTCGGTCGTTATCTTGACCGGCGTTTCGCCGTAATTTCTGCGAAAGCCTCGCCAGCCCCCTTTTTCCTTTTTGTCCCCCTTTTTCACGTTTTGCCTCCTCGCCGCAGGCACGCATTGTGCTCGCGCCGTATCCTTTCCGTGAACACGAAAGTCGCAACAATGCGCCGCCGTGCCCCGTTGGATCAGGATGTCGGAACGAAAGTGGAAAAGGGATGCGGGATATTACAGATAGATAAGAAGGATAGAAAGATTTTCCGCGAGTGTTCCACGCGGATTCGCCCGGCGTTTCTGACCACGATGGTTTCTCCGGATCGCTACCATTTCGCGGAGCGATTCCGAGGATTACCGGAGAGTTAAAACGCGCGGACAAAGTCGAATCTTCCAGCGGAATCACCGACGTGGCTTCCTGCTCTTAATGCCGGCGGCGGTAGAACACGTCGCGTGGAATTAGGGATACAAGTGCGAAGTATGGGGAACGAGAGAATGTTGGTGCTCTGGTTCCGGTGGTTTAGACGTGTTTGGATAGAATTTGGGAATATTGTAAGATTGCTTGCGACGAGTTATGCGCACAGCTTCTCACGAGAGTACATAGACCACCTAACACGATGGAGTAATTTTTGTAGGTTTGATATTGAGGTATTTTGTAACGAATATTCGTATGTATCGTTTCATGGTTGTCTTAAGAATAGATTGGGAGTTAATTTCGTTTTGTTTTACTGGTACGTTTGGTTTCGCGTTCGGTCAACTGACACTGGGGCGAATAAAAATATTCGAATGGAATAGTGGAGACCAGGAGTAGCAAATAATCGTACTGGTCTGTCCATCCTGAACGCAGTTCGCGAATTTATAAATCGATAATAAATAGATCGACAAACAGATTGCGTGTGTATCAATCCTTTAATCTAATCGGAAAAACAGCAAGCATTTGTCACGAAGGTCGTTATTTCGCGATCAACCGATAATTTAACTATTAATGGATATAGATAACGATTCTTTTGATCTAATAGGAAGACAATTAATGTTCTAATCGAACAATTTGCAACCTACGCTTCGCCACCAAACACATCTTTTATACTACGAACAAACGGCAACAACGGTAAATCGAATCCGCCAACCCGAATGATACATGATACACAATTTCACCAATTAACCGAATTTAAACGAGAAACTCTCGAAATACAGCTCAATCCCCTGGAACACTTCTGAACTCCTTTCCCCGACGGTCAGTTTTACCATTAGAAACTCCGTTTAGAAATTTCACGAAACTCGCTTAAGAAACCTGTCGATGGAGCGCGTGCATCTATCCAGTGTGTAACGAAACAGATCGTATAATCGGCCCTCGTAATGGCCGTTAATTGTTGTAAACCGTTGCTCGGGACGATAATTAGCGTGCACGACAATCATTACATGGGAGTTACGTACATAATCGTGAAGCAAGGTTGCTGCAAGTATCAAGCTCCACGGGTCATTAATTCGTCTTTGTTTGTACCGCCATTATCTTTCGTCCCGCGTATCTACGAATAATATGCCATTGTGTTCGAATAAATCAGCCTTATCGTCGATGCGATGAAAGAATTTCCAATTTTTCTTTTTTTTTCTTCCTTTCCTTCTTCCCCCGCCCCGTTGATAATGATACGTTGCAGAACACCGTCGTTACAGGTTTCTTCATATTTCTCGTGCTGCTCCGTTTGCTCGCGCTTAAATGAAGCGTATCAACGGTATCGATCATCGAGGATTTTCCCCCGGAATGTTATAAGACGACAACGAAACAGTGTCGCGCGTAGAAGGAAAAAAAAAGAGAGCGACCTCCTTGAAACATTGCGGTATCGAGTGAAACATTGCCCGCGATATCGTGAATATACCGTCGTTCATTTCGACATTGGATCCCATTGTTTCCAGGCTTCGCTTATCTGACGGCCATCGCGATATCACCCAGTAAACACTGTTACCGATCTAATAAGGTAACAATTTTTTTTTGTTATTCAATGGGACAGCCGTGTACATATATAGAGGGTGGCCCGTAACTCGCGCCGTATCGGGAAACGTGGGTTAGCTGACGTGATTTTGAACAACTTTTTTATTCACCAAAATATTGTACGAAGCTTCGTTTTCGAGTTATTAACGAAAAACACTGGCCCCCAGAGCGCTCAGCGGCGAACCAAATTTTATTGGATGCGTCCGCCGTTGACAATTAGCGCCAGCTATAGGGACGCTCTGATTGGCCAGTGTTTTTCGTGAATAACTCGAAAACGAAGCTTCGAACAATATTTTGGTCGAGGAAAAAGTTGTTCAGAACCAGCTAATCCCCATTTCCGGATACGGCGCGAGTCACGGGCCACCCTCTATGTAGTACGTCCCGTTATTAATTTCCGAGGTTGAAGAGGATACAATAAGATGCACACGGATTTTAAAAAAAATTCTATCGTAAGATATCATTTTAATTGGAGAAACGTTCACCTGCGATTGTATGTAATCGAGAGTTGGACTTGATTAGAGCGAGGACGCTTACTTGGAAAAGTATTTCGTTATTAATCGCGTACTATTCTTTCGTATTGATTAACTTTCCGATAAAATAATAAGCGCATAAGAATGAACATTTTGGCATATTCACCGGTAAATCGACGAATGCGGTCTAAATTAAAAAGCCAAAAAGAACTGAAGCTTATCACTAATCTGTCTGATCAAAGCCCGCTTGTAATTGTCGTGTTGCGTCGGCTCTACTGTCCAGACATTCGCACTCGATTATTGCGCGATAGTAAACAAAAAAAAAATACGCATAGAATATATTTAATTTGCATTAACTAAACGTCCACATCTCGCTACGGATAACTGAAGAAAAAAAAAACGGGTCACAGTTCACAATTCTCCGCTAAAGGCTCAAACGTAGAGGGGCGCAGCATAAAATCTGTATCCTTCGAATAATTGTGAACGGCCCTGTACATCTAAATGCGTTACAATCACAAAATCGGAAAGTCACTCGCACAGAATACGAAATCACGGGCAACGGCGACGTGCCACCATGAAAACGTTTCTTCTTCAAAGTCCCCGACGTTCTAGAGGAGTCTCCAAATGCGCTTCCGGTTCACGGTCCACAATCCAATTACAGTTCGGAATCGGCCACGATGGGAAGCGGGCCTTGGATAAAGGGGTGCACTTTGTGCGTCGTTAACAAGTGGGCGCTACGTGAAAATCCTCGCTTCGTTAAAATTACGTCAAAGGGGGATACTGCACCCTCCCCCTCCCTTTCCGCCCTTCGAAATGAATTTCTTGTTCGTGGTCTCGAGAGCAATGAGGCTGTTCTATGCGAGTTGAAAAGTTCCAACTTGGCGGTGCCATGGACTCGTGACATCGCGGAGGAAGGGGGAAGGGTTCTTGTAAAATCGAAGACGATAATGGAGTCCCTTTTTCGTGGAAATTATTCGACGCGAACGAGAAATAAAGAAATAAAGGAATCGATGGATAACAGCACGATATTGCGTATGTATATCGTTATTATCGCCGCCGTATTTGTAATGCATTCGTGCAATTATTGCATCGTTTTTTTCTTACGCGATTGAAAATGATAGCGGATAATGTTTCTGCTCTAAATTCAGTAATTGCGATGGAAAAAAGTTGAGGCAAATTGGTGCGTAGTATGAGTATGTAACTGTTATGAATGTATGGTTTTTTTTGTGCTACTTTTCCCAACAGTAAACGTACCAGAATAAGTGTTTTCTTTCTTTGGCCATCGTGTATTTGAGCGTGAACGTGTCGTATAGTATAGTATAAAAAGATGTAATTAATACTGCCGTATTGTGTTTTCCATTCTTCTTTCTCAATTATGTGAAATATAATTAATCTCAATACTTTCGAGTTATTTTCACAGAAACGTCTACACACATAAAGTGTCTAAATGCGAGATAAATATAAAACTTGTTCGCAATTGATTTTTCCAATAATGATAATAATAGTAATAATGGAAAACGAGCTGATTTGCTCCACTTAATTGAATACAATTGAATTGAGTACGTCTGTTCTTTTCTCTTTTTCTTTTCTTTTGATTTTGAAAACACCGACGTTTTGGGCTATATTGAAGGCTCTTTTTAAGCTATAGTGGAGGGGTTAATTTAAAAAAGTATCTTAGACGGCACGTAATAGTTGGGTGGAGGGAATGAGGACAATGATTGGTCGGTTCCGATGGAACTTCGTCTGATGAACTGTCCGATGGTAACCAACGACGTCTGTACTTCTTTGTTCAGGCACAAGACCGTGATTAATTTATACCGAGGCTTTCGACGTGACTGCATTAAAAAATTGTTACATCGGATCTACGATGTAAGAACCGACTCGTGTTTCGAACATGTAACCAGTCATCGCGGTCTTATCGCGTGCGCTACAAGTGTAAAAATCTTGCGACAGGAAATGACGAGACGAACAGCGGTCACGTTACTTCAACTCCTCCCTTGATACTTCAGTACCACTGGAAATTAATTATTTAACCGTCTAAGGTTAATAGAGCGACCGTGAAAAAATCGAATCGGTATTATCTTCTCCGCTCGTAAAATTGTATACACTTGCAGTGAATTTGAATCGAATAATGTTGGCACAAAAAACATTAGATGTTTTACAATAGATTAATCCTTAATGATAAATTTGTACTTATTTGCAACAAAGTACAGCTAACCAAAAGTTTTAACCAATACTCTATTTTAAATTAAAAAAAAAAAGAAAGCAGTTACTTACACAGTACTTACCCAAGTGGAATACGTAAATCCCCAAATTCTGTACAAAATCGCCACCCCTACATTCTACTATTTGTACTCAACAGAGAAATAAGCATTATACCTGGAACTTTAAAGGCCACCCAATAAAGCTTCATCGAACAACGCGAACTACCTACTTAACTTCGCAGAAAAAGTCACCACCCATTATCCACACAGTCGATCAAAACAATATCCTCCGCTGTCACAAAGACGTACAGAACGTTTCGTTTCTCCTGCACGTCGTAGCCCACCCATTGCCACGGCCGCAACGCCCAGTCAGTGTTCACTCGCAAGCTAGAAAACATCCATAAATCATCTTCTCCAAAGAATTCGTCCAAGGCAACGAAAGGATGACCCCAAGGCTGTCAACCTTGTCACGCTTTTCAAAAATAACCTAAAGGAAAACACATTTGCCACATACTTTCGACCCGCATCTACCAGCCGGGTCTGTGTCGGCAGTAAAAACCGGGGGGCACATCAATGCATCCCTGCGCAGCAGTAAAGACGCGACACGAGATATCCAACTGGGGAGTAGCAAACTGCTCAGGATATTTCGTTTCTGGCGGAAACGTGTCGGCGTTATCTCTGCGGCTGCCGGCTCCAGCCGAGCTACGTTCGACTTGTGGCGACTTTCGTCTGAATAATTCTTGGTATCTCGTTGACCCATCTTGGGAAACGCACGTAGAAGAGAAACAGGGACGAAGCAAACGGGTTCACGCGACGGCTTTGGCGCCTCCGTGATGGAAAAATACGTGAGGTCAGAAACGAGATGTATGCATGTATTACGTGTATACTTTTATATAGGGTCCAATGAAGGATTTCATTTTAAACGATGATCATGTTGCGATAAATTGAACGGAATTTCTACGCGACAATTTTTACACGGTTAGTCTAATTTCCCGTTGGCTCTTGCTCTAATAATTAATGGGAGAATAGGAGAACGTTATGTGGAGCAATTAATGTTTGGCTTCGTGAAACTTGTAAATTTGTTGATACGTCTGAGTCGGTGAAGTAAATGTATAAGTAATTTTCGGTACGATTAATGGAATATAATTAGGAGAATCGGGGTCGCGATAGGTGTCCAAAGTTGGCGCAGCAGTCTACTTTTAAAGTGGTTACTGAAACACGAAAATGAGTAGGTAGAAAGTCAGTACATTTAAATAGGACGCAATAACTATTGTCCCGTTTTATCGAAAATTATCATAAATTCCTGCAGCGATACCTGTCCGATCTAATCAATAATTTTCCTCTTGATGCACACATACGTGCATTAATCTCGCGTTAATTCTACCATCCTCCAAGCAACAGCCAGTCCATGACAGAGTACATATACAAACCTTACTCGTCCACCGTAATCTCTGCTGCATCGTCGACAGTGCATATTCCTATTTTTTTGCAACAGAAACGAACGCCGAATTCTGGATTTCAATAAAAGGACCCAGTTGACCTCGGTTACGTCGAAGAATCTTCTGCATACATGTATGCCTTGGAACGAGCTCCTCGGCGATACCTTCGAGTCGACCTGTCGATCGATAATATCCTGGCCGAGGTTCGGTCAAGCCGAAAACTCGGACCGTTTCGGAAGAAAAGTTTCGAAACCCGGAAAAGTCCCATTGAAATATTTCGTACGCGTGGAAATTAGCGAAGCCACTGCCACGCGTATTTATTAACGCCTCCCGACAGGCGCTGCCCGGAAGAAAATATAATAACGTAAACGGCAAACGGCGGCACAGTGGCAACGATGGTGTTGAAAAGACGAGAAAAAGAAAGGAATGGCACGCGAACGAATGTCACATGAAATTATAATTGCATTCAACGACGGAGGCGCTGCCGCCTCTCATTTGTTAAGCAAGTCGCGCATTGACGTCACGCGGCTAACACGAGCCAGGCTACGGAAAACGCGGCCTCCGTGAAAACTCGGTTATACAGGGTGGTGCGGAATTATTGTTATCGCGCAAAGAGATCGGGAGATTGTTTGATTCCATTTTAATTAAGTGCTTAACGATGTTGAGTTATGCTTGCGACGATTGTCACTGAATTTCTATATAGGCGAGTATTAATAGGACGAACGTTCGACCCTTTACCGAACGGGGTAAAGACTTCGAAGACACGTAAGAATTTTATAATTGATTGAACGAAAGGAAATATTGTCGCCACGGTTAACGAAAAATCAAATCTATTCAGAGATCTGGGAACTTATGATAAATTCACGAATCTGTGTCAGGAAAGATGGAACCTTTGATATTGTTAACAATTTAGGATTGACGCGTTCAACGAGTCAGTACCGAACCGTATATAATAATAGAAATGTTTTCTGTTCTGCAAAAGTTCATTTGGCCATAGGGTGGTGAATTTCAGTTTTAGTTTCAATGCTTGAATCGTTGTTCCTCGACCAGCCAAATCCGACCATTTGTATTTGCAAATACAAGAAAAGAGTAGAACGCAGAAAGTTCTATTCACCGTATCGCAAACACCAATCTTCTCTATAATTCGCGTCCCCGAAAGTTAAACAATATTTCCTCGAAATACTACCGCAACATGGCCAAGCAGCTGTGCATAATTATTCCAAGAAGCAAATCGACCAAACCTCCATTCATGCCGGACATTATTTCGATCAAACAATCAACCGCATCGCCGCGACGAAATTTCCATCCGGTCGAAACAGTTGGCCGACGATTTTCCAACGCAACCCCCGAATTTTCCAAATCCATCTCCAAACCGTTTCTGCCCCATGCATCTCTGTCGTCCTCGCAAATTGATGGAACACCGCGTAGCGGCATGGAGCGCAGAAGCGAGGGGATGATGACGCGGGTTGAACCAGCAACCGCTTGGCTATCCGCTCGTGCTCTCTCGGAACTCCCGAAGGTATCGACACACATTCAACTGCACGGGGGCGGTATTTTTCGACGAGCTTCTTCGCGGACGCGACGCTTTCGGGCGAAGGACGAGCACGGGCGCGTGCACCCGCTTCGAATCTGGGTCATTTCGTATGCATATGCGCATAGATGCACCCGGTTCCTGCACCCAAATGCCCCGATGACCCGGTTCACAGATTCCGACATGCCACGTTTCTGTGTACGTGTGCGTCGTAGCCACGGCCGTGTGACGCACACACTCGCCAAATCAAGGTAAAGCCCCGATACACGTTCCCGCTTCACTCTATTAGACCACTCGCCTTTACTTCTTTGTTCCGTATTTGCTGGATCCCTGGATCGGCGATCCTCTGGACCCGGGTCGCCCGACACGCGGGTCGCATGCGAACCAGCCCTATAACGAATTAAATCCTAACGTAATAGTCATTTCATTGAAACGTTGAGATTTGTATATGTACCCATTTTTTGTTAATAGCAAAGATTATTGCGCCGAGACATTTTTCTTTGTCATGATCCACCATGATATCCACTATCACATATTGTACATTAGTTACCAATTTCTCTGCTATTCTCTGATAACAGGTATCGTTGGAATTAGTATAGTTTGTATGGTGTCCGCGACGAGTTACTACAAACCGACGAATTTTTCAAACCCTTTATTTAACAACATTGTACGTGATCGTTCGGTATGCATCGTACAAGTAGTGTCGCGGTGCAGGTATCGCCGTGTGGAAGAAGTTTTACAGGGACTCGCCTCCCATCGAGTGTCAGGAGGTCAACACGTCGATGGAACGATCGTGGCTAGAAGGGTGCTGATGGAAAAATAGCGGCGGGGAGTTACGAGGGTGAGGGTTAGGGTGTTTGGCGTAAGGTTGTTGATGGATTAATGGGACAGCGTGGCACATTGGAATTAGTTGATTGGAGGCTTGGGATTATGTATTTCGTTGACGGGGGGATGGCGGTTTGGTTGACAATGTTACATTTTATTTCTCATGGATTTTAGACGATTATATTAACGTTGGTGCGATACTGTTATACGAGAATAATCGTTGACGGATAAGCATTTATTTTGTAGGCAGAACATGGAATTATATATTTTAATTTATATAATGCGTTCATATTTCTCAATTCGGCGTTGGTTTTGCATATTTCGCATTGTACACGTGATTAATTACTTTGTTCCAATTAACTGATGGCATTAAATAATTGTTACGAGACGATTGCTACGACTACGGGTCAAGATGGTTAAAATATTTCGCGCATTAGCAACGCGCCGAATAATAACAATAATTGAACGTAGCGTGAAACCGGCGAAAAGCTTCGCGAATTTGTCGATTTAAAATAATTCAACGCAGGTGTGTCTCGTGTATAACACGTGCGGGTCGATGTTTGTCAATCCTCGTCCCTTTTTCCCGCGGGGTAGAAATCGATTAATCGAAAACCGATCAGAATTCGTGTGAAATCGTGCGCCCTATCCGGCCCGTGTACACGTTAACGACACGCGTTACCTATTTCCGTGCGAAACACCCTCTTTCTCTCGAGTATTTACGTAATGACGCGGTGACCCGTTTCAACCGGCGCTTAAGTATGTAAATTGCGCGAATTACTATTGTGCCGGCCGCGCTAAGCTTCTTATTCAAATTGTTGGCTTTTAATCTTTTCCCGTTGGCCGATCTAACACGTTTTCAGAACAACACCAGCCCGATTAGTTTCGCGTAAGCCCGGCCCGTTCCCCATTTCGCATTCAAATATCTGACATCTGGATTTTGCTTCTTGCACAGCGTTGCGCTATAGCGAAACACGTAAGAACGATAATGAATTCTGGCTCTACCCTCGGCACAATCGTACCTTGAATTAATAACTCTATTCCGGAAGCGGGAACGCGGCATGAACCCCCCGCCTCTGTGACGATGCTCCGCGGAACGAAATTTATTT
The DNA here is from genome assembly GCA_948146005.1 of Nomada fucata. Lineage (NCBI taxonomy): Eukaryota > Metazoa > Arthropoda > Insecta > Hymenoptera > Apidae > Nomada > Nomada fucata. Next base: position 4,052,388 of record OX411275.1, on the reverse strand, counting down.
CGAGTTCGTGGCTGAAATTGAAATATTCATGTTTCTTTGCGTACTTTTCCGTGAATGTTTGTTATTCAATATCATGCCCGCGGTTTATTTAATCGGTTTCTATGTAGTTTTGCGAAGGCATACGGAAGTTCAGTTGCTGCAAACATCGAGCGGGTATATGTTCGAGACCGTGCACCAGATACAGTTGCATTGTTCATTATTTTTGCTGTAATATAATAGAACGGGGGGAAAATCATGCGAGAATTATAAGAATTGGTCGAATTGGACATTTTGATTTAGCTATCAGGAGTTATTTGAATACCAAATTTAATTGTACATAAATTATGTATTTATTGTAAAATATGCTTCGCCGTGAATTATAATCTGACTGTGATCCGCGAATGTTACTTTTTATATCTATACCTAATTTCTCGATTAATATTACTGTCCCTAGTATCAGCAAGATCCAAGTGATTTTGAACCACGTCCTACATTATAATTTATTAGAAACGTTGTTACAAAGATTTCACCCTTAATGCTTACCCTTGTCGCCAATAAAGTTATTCGCGGGTAAATATTTGCAGAAAATTCGTCGATCTGTTGCTCTATCATCTAAATATCTTTGCCAGATGAAAGATCGATCCTTTCTCCGCGAGGAGAAAGCAGTGAAAGCCAAATGAGACGAGTTTTAAAGAAAAGAATTCAATAGTGGTGGTACGCAGTTGAGTAAAGAAAATTGTCGCCTATAAGCAGATACCGTCGTATTATTGATTTTACTTACGTTCACTTACTCATCAGTCCTCTAGATATACTGTCTGTGAGAGTAAAATGAATAATCCCAGCTGTTTCGAGCGGTGTGCATCTACAGTTTGTTCCAAATTAATTGGCTGTTCAAGGCTGTACATATATAAATATAAAACCGCTTCCCACTCTGATTTTTATTACGCTGTTATATTCACCGCGTGTTTATATTGTCAATACAGTATTCATCTATTTTAATAATTGACTCTATGTCAAAGTTATTTACATCTATTTAAGACTGAAAATTATTATCAAATCGTATTGTGTCGATAACATTGCTGGATAGTTAATACAACGAATTTAGTACACTCTATTTGAAAATAGTAAACTATAAATTCTGATAAATTCTAAAATTAAAATTCCGCAAAAATGGGACCATAAAAATTTAGTTAGAAAAGGAATAAATACTTCCCCTAAATATTAAATACTGGTAATACGCGTGCTCCTTTGCCCTTAAAAAATTGCCAAATAAATTTATTTATTTGTCCTCTGTATAAGAACAAATACTAATCGATCGCTCGACATTCCGAACAATTTGTTAATTCGAAATTGTTGAAGGGCTCGAGTACACGTATTGAACCTTGAATGCCAGCGTATCGGCGTCCAGATGACAGCATCTCGGGAACGGAGCTACAATGAAAAACAATATCTGAACTCCCCGTCCAGAGAAATAATGTCGCCTATACAGCGGCGACACAAGCACGACTCATTCCTGCATGGACGTTTTAAACTCCAGCCACTCTCTAATGTAACGCTTCGCACCGCTGCAACTCTGACCTAGAATTTTAAAAGACGTATTTCTTAGATTCTCTTCTCCAATAATGACCATAATAAACCATAGCCTTCGCGCACCAGATTCTAAAATGACGTAGCAAGATCGTTCGCGGTGATTCAATTTCGTTGCCTTGAAATTATTATCGCCTTGCTATGCTGGAAACAGTAGTTTTCAGATACATCATTGTATCGCTCATTTAATATTTTAGAATCTGTTTCTTTAATAACGTATTAGACCTGGAAAGAAGTAAGGGCTTTTTCTACGTTGAAAATGTTTAACAATTTTCAGTCGTTCTTGGGAGTTTCATCGAGCATCCAATATAAAAATAAGGTCAAGACGATTACTGAATAAAAGCCGCAACACCGACACAGCTCTTAAAAACAGTGTTTACTTTTACGTAGGCCCAATATATTATGAATTACGACTTTCTCGAACAGAAGAGTGGCCGTCTAATTTTAATTCCCGGTTCCCCGCCCCACATATGTCAAAAGGTGTTCCTCCCCCGCAACTTCGGCTAGGGTTTATTTCACGCGTATTTGCTTTAATGCATAAACGTCTCGACGGAATCACTAGGCCATAATTAGCCTAGGCGGGCCACGAGATATGAACGCGAGCGTTTTGAAAGTGACTTGGAACAGATGTAGAATGAATTCGAGAGAAAAAACGATCGGTATCGGCTTGCAGCCGATCCCCAGACCTTCAGTGTCTTTTTCACCGACATGTAGAAAAACGATGAAATACGAGCGGCAGCAGCTCTAGCCGGGTTACGCCTATTTCTGGTGAGCTAAGTAGGCTGATCCTTCCCGCGATGGGAACCATAGGTACCGTTTTCCACGCAACAAAGGGAATTTTTGTGATAGCATTGAACCGGTCACTGATGCGTTCTGAACAGTTCGATTTTTACATTGAATCTGCTTCTTACGAACTTCTACTTGCACGAATAATTCAGTACTGTTCTAGATTCGAATCAGTAATGAAACTGAGTCGAATAAAATGGTTACTTAGTAACACGTGGTTCAGTAATAATTTGTTCCTCCTTTTTTCTTCGTTTGAAAGTCTTTCATTTTTGTATGTTGCATTCTATAAGTCAGATACCGGTCTAGCAAGCTGGCAACTTTCAAATGCAAGGGGAAGGTAAATGTCCTATTCGTTATTTTATATGTCCGTAGTTAATTGTTGAAAAAGGAGATTGCGAATAAGTTGATGGCAGAGAATCTGATGTGACCGAGAGCACGTCCTAAGCTCAATACGTAATTAACATGGAACAGCGCCATGGTCCTAAGGACCTAAGAACATAAATATAATAGTGGCAATTTCAACATTTTTACGACATTCATTATATTACGTACAATCAAATCCTAAGATTCCTCGTCTCAACTTAAAAGCACTTGCAAGAAACAGAAATGTGAAAGGGTCTAATAAAGTCCAACTTTCCTCGAACATTAGTTTCCTAGTTCAAAAACCTCTTTATTATTCAAACTTTCAGTTAATAAATCAATTAAGTCACTATTTCCATGCGTAAGCAATAGATGGCTGTACTAACATTATCGTTCTCTTCCAAGTAATTCGTAAAAACCTTATTTACCTCGGCCTGAATGCTAATGGACTTACAGCGATTGACTTCTGAAGATTTCCAGTGACGAAGGTTGTCGATGCCGGTGCGCACGCTCTTTTCCTTTATTTTAGCATTCTTTTATATTTTTCTTCGTTTACGTCTTGCTCCCGTTACGATCACATGGCACTTCCGTCGCTTTTCACGATGGCAAATGGAAAAGGTATAACGAAGCGCAAACGGGTAACTGTGTTCGTTATGTTCGCGTGACGAGTGCTTTAACACTCGAATTGTGTAACAAGTACACTTAACCTATCTGCATTGATAAGCGTGCCGTCAGATTTTTGCAACCTTGATCCTAATCAAGCGGCTCGTGACGCTGGCATCTAAGCTAGCAGGAATTTCATCGAAAATAATATCGCAAAATCTGTTGCCTCATAGTGGTCTACTTTGCCCGAATGCGGGACAGTCGAGAAATAAATAATTTACAGCATTCGCACACGCGCGAACTGTGCGTTAATATGTATACAAATAATTCTACTGTACCCTAATTTGTCCGTGTGTCCGTTCTCCCCACCTATTTTTTTTACGAAATCTAAAATACACGTTGCGTACGTATGACGCGACACCCTTTGACACATTCGAACCGAATACACAGGCCGTGCATATCGATTTTACCATTCTTTCAGCACGCCGAACAAAAGTGCCACGACGAAATTCGACTGGTTGTTGACCGTTTCAGTTTTCACGACGATAGAATATATTGTATACGCGTTTGTTCCTTCGAAAGTCCTGCAAAATCGGAAGATTGGATTCGGAGGGAGCGAACAAATGCTATTAGCGTGTTCGAATTCGTTAGATCCCGTCTGTTTCACGCGGTGGCGACCCGAATCGACGCAACAACGAACAGAGTGGACATCGGTTGCGTTCGACACGGTGAAATGCTTTTCTAGCGCGCGAATAATCCGCGGAAGAGCCGGAACGAAACTGAATACGTACCCTGGAACAAAGTAAAGGGCAACTGCGTAAAACTGAAAGCTTGCCAACCGCGGAGAGACTGAATAGACCGTTCTAAAACTATTGATTTTTCAATTAAGAAAGCCGCGCTGAAGTGCGGCATAAATGCGACCCCGCGCCGAAAAATCACCCATTTAATGCAATCAAATTCGAACACTTATCGTTCCTTAACATTCGCGCAACGAATACCTACGACATCTCCATCGATATCTATCGAAAACACCGTTCAGTTCACATTTAATCGAAAGGGCACGGAACACGAACCGAATAAAACTGTCTGCGATAAAAAGTGACACGCATAAAGTATCTGTCCCAACCGAACCAGGCGAAACACCGAAAAACGTTCGGCTATGCGATTCAACGACTCGTTCGCAAATTATTCACACCGTTGAAAAATTGATCTCGGCGACGACGAAGGGAATCGTTGTGTTCCACAGATTTCGGTAACGAATTGATGGCTGACCGGGGTAACGGGTGAGAATTTTCGATTGTTGGCATTCCGTGTTCGAAATTCAGCTTCGGCAAACAGTTGCGATATCGGCCACCGATCATTGGAATCGGTGCCGGCAACACGATGCATAATACAAATTGGTGTTCTCGCGTCTGGTTTCCGGCCGACGAGTTCTCGCGACGATCGATGATCCACGTTCGATCGTTCCCTCGGGGAGCCAGTGGCACGTTGTTATTACAAGGGATGGCCACGGGCGAATTGCTACTGCTGCTGCCGCTGCTCCATTAATTAGTAGCGGAATTGGTTTAAAATGGATTCGTACGTAATTCGCTGAAAATATTCCATAATGGTGTAAGGTTTGTTAGCCCTCACTTTTTTTTCGCCCCCTGTTCCTTTGGGTCTTCGTTTCTCTTCTTACTCTTCTTACTCTCGTTTCATCTCGTTTCGTCTCGTTTCGTCTCGTTTCATCTCGTTTCGTCTCGTGTCCAAACGGAGGCTTCTGTCGGAAAGACAGAGAAGTGTGTAGCAAATATTCGGGCCGCGGGGAGAATCTTGTTTACCACTGTAATTGGCAAAAGAAGAAAAGGAAGATAAGAGAGAGGGTGTCGCGTGCACGAGGTGGCGTTGCCTTGCTCGAGCCTCGTTCTTTCAAAGCTCCAAAAACTCGACGGGCAAATAAAATGGACGAAGGGTAGGGACGCACCGCGACGTCGACGAAGGCCACCGCTATGCATTCACCTTTTGAAGCGGCACTTTTCAAAGCGTCACTTTACGAACCATCCAACTGCGTTACGAGAACGCTCGTACACCCCCCCCATGTCGTATATAGCTTCTTTCACCCTTTCGCTGCGCACTCTCGCAACCAACATCTACACGCTAGGCCCGTATACGTGCACGTGTGCCCGTCGATATTTCCCGTTTTTATTATTAATCTCCTGTTCCCGTTCACCCTCGCCGCGGGCTCGTCCTTTCTTAAGAGAACGTGCGCGTCCATATTTAACGTCCCACACACTCCGTCGCGTCTCCGTGCCTTCTTAACCCTATCACCTGTCCCCCTCGCCCCCTCCTTCGTCCGCTCGTTTTATCTTTGCGAAGTAATTGTTACATTACCGAACCGGTGCGGTTGAACCTCTCCGCGCAGAGGAGCCGCGGGGCCGGAAAGTGTTGTCAAGCTGAAACAGCTTACCCTCTGCGGCCTTTTAAAAGCACCCAGTCGTTGATGACGCATCAGGTAGCATATTCCCTTTCTTTCTTACTCTGTCGCGTGCACGGATGGCGTGCGCACGACAAAAAACCGAGTATCGAATGCTACCGCATGACTAAGTCCCTTTGAAGCCGTCACCTCCCACGCCGCGCTCCGAAAAATCTCGCCGCTTTTACCCCTTTAAACCGATAGACACTCCCCCGCCCCGTGGCCTGTGTGCGTGTGTCACTGCGTTTACGCTGGCGAAGGGTTTCGTGTAGCTAGAGGAGCCAGAAAGCGATCGTGCTTTAAAAAGAGAGAAAAAAAGGAAAGAAAGGGAAAAAATGTTCGGCATTCGGAAGAGTGCACTTACGTCTGACAGCCGTGTAAATCTTATCAACGAGTAATTTTGGAATAACTTTGTGACAGATAATTTTGTGGTAGCAGGCTTGTTTAGTTGGTTTAACCGACTGGGGACGGTCTAGTTGATTTTTAAAGTAGAGGAACAAATGGAGTCATTGTCGCCCTTGGTTATAAAAATGTATTACAGTTGTCTATCGTAGTATAGTGGTTCTGATTGGGATATTATAAAAATTCCTAACTAAAAATGAAATGTTGGAAACTTATTAATATATGTAGTACAATAGAATCTATGTCCCTCTCTCTATCTCTCTCCTATTGAATAGAAATTATCTATAGTTTCGTTGCAAACTTTCATGGAATATTAATGTAAACTTTTTTACCCATATTCCGCAATGATCGCGTACATAATTTCGAATTAAATCGTTCGGAAATAAAAACGGGATTAATTTCCGATGCCGCCTAGTCGTGTGCAATATTTAGACCACACACGCGCGTATAGAGGTGCGCCCAGATAGAACGGAGTTCACCCTCCCTACGTTTTCATTCTGGTTGAAAGGGGAGATAATAGACAGACAGGTAGAGGGAAAGGGGTTAGTGCACGTGCTTGAGTATGTAGCGTCGGACGAGCTTTTGTGCGAAATCGTCGGACACGATGCACCGTTGGAAATATTTGTCTGGTCTATCGTTAGCCACAGGGTCCCGTTTCGTATGGATTAATTATAAAGTACGAACTAACGGCATTAGCGTGCGCCACGCCAGACTTTTGCATAGCATTAAATTCTATTTATGACCGCGCGACCCGATCCCGGCTTTACGACTAGTTGCTGCTAATTAATTACCTATTACACCCCTGGCGAGAATCACGAACTATCCCGACGAGAATTCCCTGTCGTTCGAATGATCTTTGTGCTTCGATTATTTCGTACTAGAAAGAGTTTGCAGATTACATTCGCGTTTTGGACGATAGTTTCAGCAGTTTGAAATCTTAGAAACGGTTCGCATATATTTACGTCAATATCTTAAGCATAAATTACATTTACATTTACGTCACGACGAAAATACGACGACTTATAATTTCGTCGCGGAATAAAAGTCATTCCCTCGGGAGTAATTTATGTTTCACCGATCTTTCCCCGAGTAACGTCATATTTTTGAAATAATGAATTCCGGAAAAATAGGCATTAATTCTCCATTGTGCACTCGCAATTCTACGAGCACCCAGTATTCAAGGCAGTATTTAATGTCGCGGAGTTCCATTGAACGCTCATTACTACAGTTGAGTAGGAAGCATGAAAAGCGTAACAGGAATGGTAAAACGGGATACGGTGACGCGCACAAAAGAGCGTATTTCGAAGGAAAAGGGTAATAAGAATAGAGTACCATGGAGTATCATTGCAAAAGAACACAATTGTAAAGAGGACGTCTAAAGAATGTTGAGCGAAGTATCGTTATGTTGGAACAAGTAGTGCATCGGCGTAAGTTCTGTAACCGCGATGGTTCAGCTGCACCCCTTTCTCTCTTCTCCTCTTTCAATTTCTCTCTCTCTTTCTCTACGGACAACAGCGAGGCCGGTTTCGTCGGTAATTATTTATGTTAGCATGTCTTCGCGCGAGACGGTAATTGAATTTGCGTCCGCCGTGGGGCGGCCACTGACCGTAATTCGTCGGATGGAAAAAGAGAGGAGAAAGAGAAAGAAAAAAACCGGAGAAACCGAGACAATTAATACGGTCTTAATTGTCCTCGTTGTCGCGAGAACGAAACGTGGCTCTTAACGCGCTTAGAGCCAATTGAAGTCTCGTTAGAAGGACCTTTCGTCGTTTGCGTATCAAAATTGTGGACTTGGTGTTTGTTAGGCGATTTTTTTTCAATTTTTGTCTAATATTTTGGCTGGTTTGGTGTGATAAAATATCATTTCATATTTTCCACAAGCCTGCTTTTATGTAATTAGTAATATACACTTTCTTCGTGTCGCGCAATAATTTGCATTCTTCATCTGCAAAGATTAATACATTACTTGAAGAACAATGTTGAAGGTGAATAAAGGACTTTTTTACAATTTATTGAAACGTATTTCGCAGCGATGCCATCCACTCGACACGTTACAAACGGAAGGTGACGAGCGTGGACTAGAATTCATCGGCTCGTCCATCATCTCGCAGCCTTATCTAAAGTAAATTTCCCTTACGCGAACGAAAGGTGTTCGAGAAAGTTCCCGCACCCTCGGCACATTTCCCTAGCAAAGTAAATCTTTACCGCAAACCGAACAATTCCGTCAGCCCGTTACATTCCGTCCAATCCTATACGAACATTTCACTAATCGCCGACAAATTTTTCCCCTGAGCGTGTTTTCCGCCTATGGTCCCGTCACTACGTGACGGTAACGTAAAAGTCAAGCTCAAAGGTTTAGGACAAAGTCGGGGCTAATTCCCTTTCATGCGACGTCCCTACGCAAAGATAGATAAGAAACGGGCCATACATGTACACCCGTGAACCGTAAATACCATCCATGGCTTTTACCGCCGTCGGTTCCCCTGTCACGAATGTTCTCCTCCTCTTCCTCCTTTTTTTTTCCTCCTTTTTTCAATGTTCCCCAAGTACTTACGTATACGTACATATACCCTCTTCCTTTCTTTATCCTTGCAACGGCAAAGCGTGTGGCGGCCCGTCGCGAACCCCCTCGTGGCAAGAGAGATACGCCGCGAAGGGTGACGCGAGACATTTGCGATTCAAAGTGTTCACAGCGAGCGAAATGAAGATTAAGGGCGGGAGGGTTTAAACGAACGCGAATTACGACACGTGTATATACTTGGTTGAGAGGGAGCGGAGGGTGCTCCACGGATGATGTGTATAGGCGACGCGGACGCTTTTGTCCCGGTTCATTTTGTAAGTCAATACCGACGAGAGCGGCGAAAGAATTGCCCTTGCGAGTCCAGTGTTAACTGGACAGCGACTCGAAGATCCAGTGGGTTTCGCGAGGGATGTGATTGATGGGTTCATAGAATCGTTCCGATGGAATTGTGTAGGAGGATTTTCGTCTTTTATCTTGGACTCAAGTGCACATACGCGGCTCCTTTGTTGCGATGTCGTGGACTTGACGTTGCAAGTTACGGGGGCTTAGGTTGGGTTCGGGGCGAAGTATTTTGTTTTGCAGGAATTCGCGAGAATTATTGTACATTATTAATGATAGATTTATTTAAACGGCAACGTTAACCAACACCGTTTCTCTATTTTGCAGATAAACCTACGTCTCATTCTTGTCAGCGGTAAGACAAAAGAGTTCCTATTCAGTCCGAGCGACTCTGCGGGGGACATAGCTCACCATGTGTTTGAAAACTGGCCAGAAGGTATGATATCGATTTCTAAACTTCATGCGTGTCATTACTATCGAGCAAATGTATCCAGGCTATCATTTAAAAGCTGCTCGACGAACACTCATTACTCATACTACGTTCAGCATTGTTTTTCCCATGATATTCTTTTCTCTCAAGTATACTGATATTCTCTGATTCATTACATTTTTAAAACCTCTACGTTATCACAGCCTTTGTACATATAGTAACTCGTGTACAACGAAAAGATTCGTAGAAACTTTTGCAATTTTCTACGCTGCACCAATCAGTCTATTTAATTATATAAAGGTAAATTAAAAACTATGTACGCGAAACCGAAAATCTTTTTCCCGTTAATTAAAAGGCGACGGTAATTCGCAATCTTCAACGAATAATCAACTACCCGTTACTTCTCGCGTTAAAAAAGAAAAAGAGATGAACGTGCAACGACAGCAGTGCAAAACGAGAAAAAAATGTCAATTTGCAGAATACAATTCACGAAAGTCAGACAATATTTGTCAACGACTGTCGCAACGGCTCTCGCGTATTCACGAGACAGTCATTCGAGATAACAGCATGGAACAATAGACACAAGACAGAGTCCGATTAAGCGTTCTGTCCTGTTAATCTATCACTCGAAATTTCCCTCGACGTGGTGTGTCATCGAAATTCCCTTATCATCGGGAAACTTGATGGAAGTCTCGCGTTCGTCGCAGCTCACTCGTACAATTATCCGTTCTGCTGTCGTTATACCGTATATTAGAACCGCGTATCTTTCTATCGATAAATTAAACGGAGTTTATCGTTCGTTCTCTCTATCCGCGGTGCCGTTTCACCGGCCGGTGTTCTCGTCGTTCGTCACCGTCGAGCAATGTAGAACACGAAAGTGCCTGAATCGAAAACACTCACGGAAATATATAGACCGTGGAACATCGGAACGTATCGTGAGATATATCAGAGGCACGGAATACAATTCAATTAGACGCGAAATGGCGAAACGAGACGAGTGATGCAAAAGTTTCGAAACACCCTGGGAAACTTTTCCTAAGCTTCCTGATTAATCGCGCGACGGGATCTTCGCGAAGAAACAATTATATTGAATAAAGAATGGTGTTTTTCTTCTTTTCAACAGATACGAACAATTATTATTTAGATAATAATTTAGATAATAATTGCTTCTCAGTTTGCAGCATTGACTAGACTTATCTAGTTATCGCTGCGCCACTAATTCATAATATCACTAACACTTTGCAGTAACATGCGCCCCTTCCTCAAGAATCGTCAACTGTGCAATTATTTAACAAACACGGAATGATTAATATATCCTCGCACACGCGACGCACGATTATCTCCATCTTTCATTCTCGTTTCACTTCCACTGGTACCCATTTCCAGTGCACACAACAATACACAAGTAATCTTATCTCCCGCGACCACAATAAAACCCAGGCCGAATCCTTTCATGCACGATTCCCTATCTTTCGCATCGTCAACCGCCGGGGCGCAGACGGCGAACTTTAAAAAGAAAGACAGGCATCGTTCATGCTCACGGAACCTGTGACTGGAAGGGTCTAATGAAATTATCAGCGCGGAGCATCCGCGTTTTCCGGCCCAGTGCTCGTAGTCTCCTTCTTTTTTCGCCCCCCTCCGTCTCCTTCGTCTGCCCGTTACAGTCCCACTGGTGGAAAGCCCTGAAAAATATTCGAGGCAAGGTCGTGCCCTGATACGAGGCTCTCTTTGTCTTTTCAGACTGGGCGGAAGAGGCAGTCGCTAAAGCGGAGATCCTGCGGTTAATCTACCAGGGTCGTTTTCTGCACAGCAATGTCACGCTCGGTGCTCTTGGGCTTCCTTTCGGAAGAACCACGGTGATGCATCTGGTCCCGCGAGAGAATCTTCCCGAGCCTAATTCTCAAGGTAAGTCGCCGAACGGTGCTCCGTTCGGTTCAATAAAAGGCGAATCATTGTTCGCGTCTACGGGGAATGAAAGTTCATCGTAGCGCGAGTACAGACGGAAGGGTATTTAATTCTGTGGAGAGTGGCCGTTCTCCGACATGGCGGATATCGTTGGTGGCTGGTTGTACGTTGCATTGAATTTTATATCAGCGAAGTATATGTGTGTCAGTTTAATTTAAGACAGATGCCATTCGTTCGATATTGAGTGCGATAGAACGATTGGTGATTTTAATGTTTCTGCACAATATTTTACCGAACGGTTCGAATTCGTTCAATTACAACGACGAACAATGTTCTCGTATACGCGTCTCGCACCTGTGTTAACGGAGGAAAAATGGAAACGTGTAAAGATTCGATGGACACAGGATGACACCATCGTAAACGCGTGCATGGTTACTCAATTTCATAAAACACGATTAACGTGTCTCGTTGAATAAACATGCAGTGTTGTTTGTACATGCTCGAACACATTGTTCCTCTCCCCCTTAACGGCCTTGTTAGTCCTGTTACCTTTATATCGGATATTCACTCGAGATAACAGAAATATTTCACCGCTCTCCATAGCCTTCGTACAAACTTCTATGTATATATGTATTACGTACACCCATTTTCGTCCGAACGTCATACCGTTTATCCGCGTCATCCGCTGAACCGCATTTTTAGCAACCATTGTCCAAAGAATAATTAGATTCTATGTTACGTAAAGAAAAGCAGAGATATGTAACGTCATTTACGTAATTCGTTCGGGATTTAAATACGACACGTGGCTACGTTTCCATCGTTGCAATCGATTCCCTGAATTCATGATTGAACCGTGTTAACGTTAACGTTGTACAGGTTGGGTGAGTTATTTATTACGTAATTGACATAATGGGGTTGATTCGACAGAGATAAAAAAAAGATGAAATAGGATTGTTTTCGGTATGAGAAAAGACGTGTCATGATTAGGTAATTTATATATATATACATACATATATATGGGGGTTGATTTGGCGGGGATAAAAAATCGTAAAATAGGGCTGTTCTAAATATTAGAGAAAGGTGGTTGGAGGTTGCATTGTAGTTCGAGTGACGCAATCGTTTTAATTGTGTTAGTAACTTTGAAATTATACGTAATTGTGTGCCACAGTGAGTAACAGAGGGTTTATTGCCGTCGATTTATATTTCAAACACTTGGTTCACTTTCTGTACTAAAAATTTTACAAATGAACGTCTGTGTTAAAATTCACCTGCCCCTAATGACATACCAGCTTAAAGACTATGCTATATTATTTGCTTCTTGTTTTAGAAATTTAATATTTTTACACGGATAATAAACTCTCCCATATTCTATCGGCACAACAAGTATATTCCCCTTCTTTTGTCACTTTTTTTTCATGATGAATTTATTTTACGTTTCGCCTATAGCAATTAAAAACCGTGCAGTTGAAAAGGGATGTCGTATAAACCATATTAATAAGTTATTTATTTCCTGTACCCTCGATGTAACTTCAACCACTTCACACCTACCAATAAATAAATGAATAAATTTATCCAGTGTATCATTGCGCGATAAATTTCAACATTTTCGTTTACCCGACATACATTACATATGATGTTAAAATCATAATCAAACGTTTCCACATCATGTAATTAAAACTTTTGTATGCATCTTATTGAATACAATAATCTTCATCCATCAGCCAGCAACTATATCACGGCAATGGTTGATCGATCAATTGAATGCACAGAAAATCGCGATGATCGAAATGTTCCCATATCCCGAACCCCTTTCAATATCCAATACGCTCATATTATCCGCACACCCATCCAAATATCCCAATCAAATTTTTTTCCCAATTGCAGGTCTTCTGCCCAACGGTGAATACATGTACGTCCAGCCCGATCACACCAATCTCGAATACGATTAGCGAAATTAAAGGGAATACCCAGCGTGCCCGAAATTCCCAAGTGTCCCCATATCCACGCCAATATCCACGATTCCTCTTTCCTGTACAGCGAAACCCAGCGCGAACCCGTGAAAACGAAATCTCGCGGCGGAAATCACGGTGCGTGTTTTGCTGCGTGTTGCATCGAGGTATCGCACTTCTCTTACAACAGCTGACGAATATCATTTGTGCCCCGTAGGAACGACCAACTCGCGACGACACTTTAAGCGTACACACCTTCGTTCGTTGTGGAATGAAAAACGTAGAGGAGGAGATGAAGGAAACGCGTGTGCTCCCGTTTTACCAACGATCCTATGGCGGAAGTCGAGGACGACGGTCCTTTCGTGCACGCGGAAAAGTATCGCGAAAAGGGTCGCGGCAACGGAAACATTGCGTTTTAATTAGAAATGACAAACGCGTGCGTCACGCGTGTTTTAAATATAGTGCGCTCCTTTGCCCATCGGCTTGTTCTTTCGTTCTCTATTGCAAGTGCGTTTCGAAACGGCGCAAGATGGAATTTCATGTATATTTTCATGGGAAGATTAGACCTTGCGCTTCTGTCAAATGTATCATGCGGGCAAATATATATTACGCGAGCGAAATTAAATCAGATTTATTTTGGTGAATATTGAAGTTTTTGGTGAATATTGAAGTTATTATATTGTGGCGCGGCTTAGGTTCCAAGTCATGGGGGAAACAAGTAGTGCGGTGGAAAAAGGTAGAATACATTTTTTCGTGTTTTCCTTTCAACTTTTCCTGTATAAAATTGGAATTTCATATTTCTAGACTAGTACATTTTTTTTCTTGCATTCGTATATTATTTATGGGTCGAAAAAATCGATTAGAATTATTCTCACCTCTTCGTCGGGAGAAACAAGGGAAAATTGATTCGATATACAATTTTGTTTGTTTAATTCTTCGTCTAGATTGGCTAAATTATTCATTTTCTTCAACATTTTTGGATTCGTATGACAATAGCACTGTGACTTCTATCAGATTTCTAATAAACGAAACGATCGAAATTTTTAACTCCATCGGCGATAAATATTTCTTATGCAGAGACAATCTAATTAAAAATATTACATATCCATGTTATTTTGTCTATCTTCCAAAAGAATTCTCCAAGATAATTCCTACCGACCTTTTCCATTCAGAATACTTTGCTCCGCCATGCATCCTACAATTCCTTACCATTTAAAGCATTACTCTTCTGAATACATTAAACCCGAACGAAATTCACCCTACGCATTGACACTATTGTTGACCGAATAACGGCGAGTTCGCTAATCATTAAGTAACTCATACTGCTGTCACATAAAAACTACCAACGACAGACAAAAATCTGACCGCGGTTCACGATCCATCCTCGAAGCTTGCACGTGGATCGCTGTAAACGTTCCCCGTGGCAGAGACCTCGTCCACCTCTGTCCAATACCGTTCGCAGTCGACCCCATAAACCACTGTGAACGACGCCGCGACAGAAAATCGTATCACTCACGTCCGCTCACAATCGAACTAACATAACTCCACCATCTCTGTTACAGATCAGAGGCAGAAAAGTAAAGGCGGCGGCAGTAGTTGCTGCTCAGCTTCCTGTTGCATCCTTTAAAGTAAACGTCGGCTGCCCTGGATATATTTTGAGGTCGTTCCGCGTGAGAGCCAGCTCACACGTTCTTCAACCTGACGAGCCATGGTATCTAAGGTTTCGATGCTGGTGTTTCATTGTTAGTGGCTGAGCCTCGTGAGCAGTGTAGCAAAACGATATTGTCGCAAACCCTATCCCGAAACCCCAAACCCCACAACCCCGGGTCCCCGTCGATTCACCTGAACGAAATAGCGTGAGCGCAAAAGAATGTTCACGCGATCTTTTCAACGGCACGGCCGCCGACGCACGCTGCGAAGAAAGCCTGGGGGAGAATCGTTGGCCACCGTCCCAGGTAAACGAAACTCGATCATTTCACCGTCAACGACGTCGACCTACCGCGAACAAAATTTCTTTTAGAAGAGCACGCCAAAAGTCAGGATACCTGCGAAACATGAACGCCTACGAGCGTGTCCAGTTGATTCTTGAGGGAAGTCCAACGCGATCGGAGGCGCGCCGCGCACGCACGTGACAGATATAAATTCGTGGTTCCTTAATTCGCCTTCGTTTCTTTTCTTCCTTTTATTTCTTCGCTGGTACCGTGTACTTGATCGGCGATGTACGTACACCGGGGATCCATTTAACGACAGGAGAATCGCGGAGCCGGTGTTCCCATCTTTCTGCCCCTTAGGAGTATCGCCGACCTTGTTAGAGATACGGACATCGGGACGGGTGTCGAACGCCGAGACGACGCTGTTCAACCGTTGCCGAATTGTTGCGCACCTATCGAGAGTTATCGAGATCGTTTTTCGATCGGTTTCGTTCCTGGGGCGCTCGGTCTCCTGTTATACATTATATGCCGCAAGTATAGAGAAGAAGATGAAAAACGCGAAAAAAAGTAAATAAATAAAGAAATAAATGATAACTCTAGTAAGATATAAATTGTTTGTCGAGAGAGATTAGGGCGTAGAGCATTTCGAGAAAAAGGAAAAGTCAAAAAAAAAAAGAAGGAAAGGAAAAGGAAAAAAAAATTGGAGGAGGCGGAAGAAGTGACATACGCTCCTCTTGAACGGCGCTACACGATGCTTAGAAACTCAACCACTATCCGACTATACTGCAGCGTTAAATAGTAATTATTATTGTAGACGGGATCTGCGTGTATGCTGCGTGTGTAAACGTGTGTGTTGCGTGTGAAAGATCGGCGAGACGAATGAGAGGGACAGAATGTGCGTGTATATGTGTGCAAGTGGGAGGGAGAAAGAGAGATAAAATTTATGTTGTGATATGCAGGTAGTGAATATAATTATATATTATACATACTATTATTCATATTATATATTATATATATATAACAAGAAGGAGAACAACAAACAAATTATATATATATACATATATAATGGTATGAGACATGTTGACACGCGGTTGAACTCTCATACACAGGATAGACTTTATTATCATGAATTTAAAGTAATATTATGACGCCACTTTGAGAGTTTAGTATTCTGGAATAAGGATTACAGAGGAAACAAAACAAACAAAAAAAAAATGAACATTGGATCTCTAATGGTAGTTATGATTAAATAAAAACTCAAATATATCTCCTGTTAGCCCCCTTCTTCCCCCCGTGTAACCCCCCCCCCCTCCCTCTTTATCTTCCCCCTTTATTGTCACAACGTAAGTCCGTTTCGAGTCGCATCCTCGACCCTTCCTCATCTTTATTCTGTTTCCACCCGTCCATTTCTTAATCGATCGGGCCTAGGAACGTCATTCGCAGACCCAAACGTTCTGTTCACGTTGTAAACGAAAGAAATAACCGATATCGCGAGTATTGATTATAGTTAGGTCCAACCAAAACCGTTTTACAATAAGTTGTAGCCTATTCTATACTCAACTATACTATACTGTATAATGTACTATGACTCTTACCAATGCATAACATGTGTATATATAAAAAAAAAAAAAATATGTTCTTATGTAGTGAAATCCATCGTAAACGAAACGATGTCGGACGTTTATTTAATTTATTGTAGTACGAAAGTCGGCGAGCAAGCGCGATTTTTGCAAACGTTCATGAAACGTCGTTGCTTGCTTGACTCATAAACCTGTGTACGATAGAGATTTACGAAATTCACGCATGTGTTTCATGATAATCGATCGATGAACGTTCGTTTCGAAGAGAACCGAGAAAAGGAGGAAAATTAGAAAAGACATTGTTGATGATATTGAACAAACTTTTGTGATCACATGGTCCTGAAACATCCTGATACGACACTATTGTGGAAGGATGTATGAAAGTAATGTTAGTGAATGCAGATTGTTTTTTTTTATTCTTTCTTTCGTTCTTTTTGGCTGCTTCGTAAGTATTTGTATGATTTATTGTCGAGCACGAAGATGTCCAAACACGTGCATTACTTTTCACATAAAAATGTATAATCACTCGAAGAATTGGTATATACATACGTCGAGCAATGGGTTTATGGGGATGGCTAGCACTATGATTTAGCATTTTATTAACTTGGTCTGATTACGCGATCGACTTATTAATCGTGGTAAAGCTGCCTTCGTTTACCTTTTTTTTTTTTTTTCGTTCATATTTCCTTTTCTACTCCTTTTATTTCGTTTTTGTTCTTTATCGTCTTTTTTTTTTTAAATACTATTAAGACTTAGATTATCTATACGAATGCTGTTTATAAAAATAACAAATTGTTTAGCGAGTAAGTTTGAAAAGTTGCGAATAAACACATCACACGTATACAGACGATCGTATGTGGACTATGAAAAAAAAAAACAACAACAACAACAAATAGAAAAAAGACACGATGCGGATCGCATTCAATATTTTTGTGTTCGATTAACGTCGTATCTAATTAATAATTGTATGGATCTTCGTTTATCGTTCAATAACCAGGTGAACGCCACGTGTATACATGACAGAAAGAAAGAAAGAAGTTGCTCTGTAATATGGATAAGCTTGTTGTACAGTTCCTTTGACGTTACAATATTACTTTAAATATCTCGCTGATAAAAGCAAAAAGAAGAAACGAATGAACAAGGAAGCGCGTTCCTCGAATCGTAAAAGTGAACCGCGGCCCGGCAAATATAAATGAAATGAACAAAACGAAGCTCGGTCGTCGATGTTTAGTAGAAGAACTTTCCTCCGTTAGACAAATCGAAATTTTACCACGTCTATCGTAAGAATTATTTGGAACGTTCTAATGCAATTGAATATAGAGCGGCGATATATTTTTTCGTATGACGGAAGAGAAGAAATGATGATAAAAATTGCGCCGATCAGACGAGTCAACCTGAAGGCAGAATCATCCTTTTCGAAAAAGGGAAAACGAGAAAAAGAAAAGTTATCGCACACCCACGTCTCTTTCTCTCTGGTGTCCAAATGTCAATGTCCGATTATTATTTCGGTTTCCGTTCGTTGTACCATGCGAGGATGGTCTGGTCACCGAACGTAACGAGAATTGTGGAGAAAATAGAAAATATGAAGAAAACGCACGCGTTGCATCGACCACGGGAGCCCCGCGTGGCGTACGAGAAACGATAAAGGAACAAGTAAAAAAGGGGAAACGAAATTATTCGACGCCATGGAAGTTCCGAGAGATCACGAGGAGGGAACGGTTTAATTTAACGAAATGGAAACTCGTAATAGTGTATTGTATTGTAAATTACACGCCTGACTCTATTCGCTGTTCAAACGAGAAAGTTGATGAACTTAAATGAAAATAAAACGGTATTCTTAAATACGAGAAAAAGGTAATAATAATATTAATGATAACTAATAACTAATAATAAACAGTCTACGAGGAATATTACTTACACACACTTACATCATATCAAAATTCCTAGGGGATAAGAATCAAATCATAGATTTATTTCTGCACACGTTTCTTTGCCGATCGAGCGTGCTCGCGTAACTGATAATCGCTGTACAATTAACGGTGCGAACGTTTCGATTCCTCGCCCACGATTATCACGACCTGCATCATAATCTGAAACGCCTGCGTGTCGAGCGGACGCCGGTTGTTAATTGCGAATCGCGTTCGTATATCGTCGAGGATCGTGGACAAACCTCCGCAAATATTTTTTTCACGTCGAATCGAGCTGATTACAGGTTTTCGTTGCGTAACACGAGACGAACGGCACACGGGTCGAGGTTTTCCGAATTTCGAGAATCGTCGAATCCTGCTCCACTGTACAATGGTACGTGTACGTGAACAATAACGAGTGCGAACTTAATTCCGTTCGACACTCGAGACTGCGAAACGTTCGTACAATTGAGAATTTTACAATGGAGGAGACGAAGACGACGAGGAGATAGTAGAAGAGGCGGATGAAGGAGAACGAAATAAATTCCACGGATCGGACAGAATTGATTGGAGAAGTTTTTTCCCCATCTGTGTTAATCGGAAGCCGTAGTCAATTCGATGTACTTCGAAAAGTTCAATCAAACACAGCACGCATTGGCATTTCTCATCTCTCAGTTCATCTCTCAGATAGTGCATTGTTATCGCTAGTCAGACAGATTTTATCGATCGTGAGATGCATTATTGGTGGATCAACGAAATGATAATAATATATATATATATATATATTGTATTAACGCCATGATACTCCAGATATTATAAAGAAACGTTATAATTTTTGTCGCTGCTTCGGCGAACGTAAATAATTAATAGATCGTTGTAAATGCACCGAGTGAATCTCAGAATCAAAATGGCTGGACGACGATCACCACCCGCGACAAGGAAAATGGAATCACATAAAAGAAGGGGATCTTGTGGAAGTTGAATGATGTAGGATATATAGGTGGCTACAGAACGGTGTTAAGCTTCGCGCGTAAACATTCCAAAATTAAATATCAAGTCCCACCTTCGTGTTTCAGAAAAAAAAAGCTGCCCCCTTCCCACCGACCCCCCCAACACTGATCCCGCTGTTTTAATTAATTGTCCCATTTATGTCGCGTTAAATAAAAGAAAAGGGAAATCGTATTGTAGATTCCGTGTTATTCGATGTTAAAATGTGATGGTAGAACGTTACGATGCAATCGTATTCGGCGAAACGGTTGTAATTATTGGCGGAGAAAAATTGTGGACACACACACACACACACACACACACACACACATACACACACAAATATATATACGCGCGCGCATATGAAAAACAGTGGTGTGCACAGACACAAATGCCCAAAAATCTCATATAAACGTCGAGATTCATGATTAAAAACGACAAATGGAAAAAAAGCAAAAAAAAAAGGAGATAGAAAGAAAACGAAGAAGAGGAATAATAATAAAGTGTACAAAGCGAACTATAATTTTATACGGAAATCGGGATGCAATGATTTTACTTGAGATCCGTGAAAACGTTGAAAATTTCATGAGCGACACTATAACACACTTTACCTTAGAACCAAAGGACATATTGTATAAAATTATTCTCCGACTACTTTTCTTAAACTCTCCTCAAGTGACAAAAGGTATCCTGATCGTTTTACGTTCGCTGTTCGATAACAATATTTTTCTAGGGAAAGAAACTCTTTCTATTCACGCGATACACATACACACACGTACACGTACGAATGCGCGAATTCGTGAGAATCGATTTCGAGAAAAGAGGAATATATCCACGCGTTTTTGCTTTAATAGGAAATATATGTATTTGTTGGAATCGATAATTAACCCATTCTCCGTTCTCTCTTTTCCACGTTATTATTTATTTTATTACATTCTTTTGTTTGTTTGTTTATTTCATTCGAAGAGTACAATGATATTCGTAGCAACTGAACGGTAAATCCACTTCGCATTGTGAATATTTAATTTGTTCTCGATGGAAACAGTTTCGAATTAACGGAAAACAATATTTTTTAATCCTTCCATAAAGGGGAAATGTATAAAAACGTTTTCAACTGGCCGTCCTACACAGAATATGGCGAATGTTAAATATATTATTTGAAAACTATCCTACGTATTGCCATAACTTATCGATGCGTGTAAATTGTAAAGAAATGATTCAACGTATCAACGTGAGGAGAAGCGTTACGAAATATAACACCCAATGACTTTTGTAGACGTTACGTTAATAAGAACCGATGTTAATATAAATTCTTTCGTACATTGACATGCGTACGAAGTGGTAAATCACATTAAAAGAAGAAAAAAAGGGCACCAAATTTGTATTCAGGATTAATTTACAACCTCTGTCTGTTGATTTCAACTAAATATAATAATAGAACGATAAAAGACGAACAATGGTAAATGAAACTTATTTAATGTCTCGTACGTCCCTTTTGTGTTCATGTTTGCTGTATGAAGATTTACTTTCTGCCAAGTGTCTCTGTGTAATGTATCATTTTTAAATGCAGACAAGTATCTTATCATACATGTAACATAGAGTAAGGAGTATATCATGCCATAAAAGTGACAATGGTAAACGTTTCTAAAGGAGGAATCATATAGTGATAACTATCATATTCATTCACACGAGGATACTCTCTCATGTAACTGTGTACATGGCATTCATTTCTTATTCTTAACATGTTGCTATTAAATTTGAGGAGCATTTCAAGTTTCCTTCTGCTTTACTGATTTACTATGTTATATTTTAAAGTAAACTCTATCGCAATTAATTCTCTATAGACTAGATGTTATATATTTCATCCGCTACTTTTAGGTATCTAATTACATGTAAATAGCGTGACGAACAATTAAATTGTACGACGATCGTCTTAGACTTTTTTCAACGGATTTCTTGAACAGATATAACATATAATTTTGTTATCTGTTTGCGCAGAGGAGAAGAACCAATTTCTTACAATAGGGCACAGCATAATATGTTGCAGGGTGGCTGGGTATTTCTATAGACTAAAGTTATTTCTACGATATAGATTTGGTGTGTATTGCGCAGAACCGTCTCGTAATTGTTGATAATTTTTAATGAGAGTGGACGATGAGAATATATCCACATACTGTGCCGTCTTGTAACGAACTTGTCGATATAATATCAAATTTTTGAGGACTTATTGTTAAGCTTGCGTTACACACCTCATTTGTAAATATTAGATCATATTTTTGTCTGTAGCATAATGAGGATTTTAACTGCAATTTATTTAGTTCATAGTATAAGATAATAAAGCTGGAAAATATAATGGGACAGAACCATGTTATTATTTCCTCACCCCATTTGTAATATAATTATACAATCGAATAACATTCATTATGCATTCATTTCTTTCATTATTCCTTCAAGATTTCTTTTCCTTATACTTGAAGAAGATGATCAGACCACTGAACATCGCAGCTATTGGCACGATATTATTTGTAATATAATTGGAAAATTATGCGTCACCCTATCTCCTAATGTATTTTTTTTCGCGTTTTTACTTATCTACTACAATCGATTCTGCATCATTCATGTTTCATACGTGATCTGAGTTACAATGTAATAGAAATATATTACTAACGTTCATAACATTTTACTCATTTCTGCAAGAAATTTGAGACAGCGAGATCTTGTGGCACGGCGCGTCACTATGCTACTGCGCATTCCCGCCTGTCAGCGTGGAACAATCGAGAATCGATTGTTCTTACGAATCTCGAAGCAAATGAAAGAGGCGTTATGGAACGGAGTAAAATTGATATTATGGATTCGAGCCTCGCCATTGCCGATTTCAGCCGGCACTTTTGTACATGATACATGAGCCTTTCACCGCGATATTGGTAATCCGGCATCCACCTCAAACTATCGACCTAAGTATAGTTTTCAACTCGTCGATTACTATTCCACACCCCATTGTAATCGCTAATGACGATTATATAAATGGATTAAAGAAAAATTGACGTTTCAGATAAATTGCATAAAAAAATGCCAGTATTATTATAATTGGGCTACAGAATTCAGAATATGTTACTGCAAGCAAATGGAATTCATAAATCGTGTACTAGCACCATCCTTTACCTTTGTTTTAGGCACTCGATCAGTATAAATGCTACTTGCGCTATTCATTTTTTACAAACAAGTCGAGTTTATAAAAAGAGTCACTCGGCCTGTTCTATTCGAGGAATTGTCCCTTGAATCAAGAGCTTTAATTGAAAATGTTGAATAAAATCGGCCGAGTGGAATGCGAGATACTTGAATTTGTTTAAAGTGATTTGCAAGAGTGCTAAATCAATGATCAAAGAACATACATTAAAGATATTAGGATCACCTAACATCTCCAACAGTTGTGAACATTATTCCACGTGCGGTTCATTTGTTATAAACAATTAAACAATTGAAATTGTTATTACGTCCAACTGCATATAGTTAGAACAACGCGGTATTTTTTATAGTGCAGCACATCCGTTTCCCTGTCATCTGCGATGTCGTTGATTAAAATCGACCCAGTACAACGCGAGATAATTGAATTTGTTTAAAGCAATTATAATCAAATGCGATTTTCCTTCAAGTCGAAAAAATTTAAACAAATTCAATTATCTCGCAAATTGAAGCTCTTGGTTCAAGGAACAATCTGAGTAACGTGCAGATGAGCCCTCGTGTATAGTTTGAGTGCAATACTCAAATGAATTATATAATTGTGGATAAAAATTAAACAGGGCATAGAGCATTTCCAAATCGTTTATTGTCGTGTAGCAGCATCCTTTACCTTCATTTTGAGCACTCGATCATTATTCTAGCACCTCTAGAAGTCGAGATAATTGTAGTGACCCGGAGTGCATTTATGCCGATACTTCAATTGTTAATAACATTCGAACCACAAACGTAATATTGTTGCAACAATTGGAATAGGTAGCTATGGTTCGTAGCTATTATTTAAGACAAGTCCGGTTAAGAAATACTCAGTAGAAGTCGATAAAAACGCAATTGTTTAAATTAACGATGTAATCCAGGAATCGGTTTTGAAGCCGCGGCGAACTGCGAAAAAGGCCGCAAACGCGAGATGGCGCCACATACACGATTATCGACATTTCGTTACCTACAAAATTTTACAAAATTATTATCTCGGCTTCTACTTGACCGACTGTAATCAACCACATCTCAAAAGAAGGGGAAACGAATAAGCTTCAGGATAAAAAATACCCCGTTGCTTTGTTACTTAAGTACTTTAGTAGTGTTGCTGTTTCATTATATTTCGCTTTTTATATTTTTCTGTCTCATTCCGGCGGTTGCATTTCATAGTCCCTTCTTTTAAGGCTCACCATCAATTCCTTTACTTCTGCTCTCATCAAATTCATTCTTATGAGACTCCACCCACTCCTTGTTAAATAATCCTCCCCTTCTTTTACTCTTCTTGTTTGGTCTTCTCTTCTTTCTTTTTTCTTTAAATATCGCTTAACAATCTTTATCTCTCCTGCTACATATACGTACTAATATATTGTTCGTGTTTGCAGGTTTCGCAGGCAAAGAGTAAGGAGCTTGACCGACATTTCTCATTGGGTGTAAAGCAAGAGAGAAGAAAGAATAACCCTTGCCACATACTTTAGTTATAGTAAATTGGTTTCTAAGAATAGTAACTATTAGATCATAAAATTAAATTAGAACAATTGTGTAATTAACTGTTATGTATACCTAGTATACATTTTATCTCATAGTTTCTTTATTAAGTAGATCTTGTATAAACTTTAATATTACTGTTACTACGAGTTCTACTGAATGCGCTAAATATCAAATACACGATACAATAAATACTTTAGGCTTTCCATATGCACAAGTTACACAATTGTAATTTAGAATACTCTTCATCATATAAAGTACAGAAAGCTTAGTGTAAGTTTTATCTGTAAGATATATTTTAAATTAACTTCAAAGAATAGTTCATAAGTATTAGATTGTAAATTTGAGTTACCGCATTTTTGTAACTTGTATCTCCATGAATTAATTTGAATAAATCTTAAATGAAAAGAATTCCAGGCCTCTCTTTATTTTAACACCTTAACTATCCTTCAAAAGACCTAATTCCAATTCCTTAAACAAGTACTACCGTGCAGGAACTTTAAATGGAAAGTCCACAAGCGGAGAACTTGTAAAGATAGACCTCAACATTACTAAACATATTGCAACAAAACAAAACCATGTATACATAAAGCGCCTCACCAAAATTCAACCAGGTTGCAAAGAAATGCTTAGCGAAAATGAAATACGGTTGCAAATGACACCTCGCAACAAAGTTGTAAACAATTCCTCATAAAAATACAATTAAGTTGCAAACAACTCCTCATAAAAATGCAACAAAGTTGCACACAACCCCTCATAAAAATGCAATCTAGTTGGAAAAAACGCCTCGCAAAAACGTAACCAAGTTGCAAACAACACCTCGTGGAAACGCAACAAAGTTGCAAAAATTCTCGAGAAAAATGTGCAGCAATGCCGCCCCAAAAATTTTGCAACAAAGTTGCACCTCGGGCTCTAAGAAAATGCAACAAAGTTGCAAACATCGCCTCGCGAAAACGCAACAAAGTTGCAAAAATTTGGGCGCAACATTGCCGCAAATTTTTCTCCAGAATTTTTGCAACTTTGTTACGTTTTTGCGAGACGCTGTTTGCAACTTTGTTGCATTTTCTTGGAGCTTGATTTGCAACTTTGTTGCAAAATTTTGAACGCAACATTGTTGCAAATTTTTCTCGAGGATTTTTCAACTTTGTTGCGTTTCCACGAGGCGTTATTTGCAACTTTGTTGCATTTTCTTAGAGCTCGATTTGAAACTTTGTTACATTTTCTTAGAGCCCGAGTTGCAACTTTGTTACATTTTCTTGGAGCCCGAGTTGCAACTTTGTTGCAAAATTTTTGGTGGGGCATTGTTGCACATTTTTCTCGAGAATTTTTGCAACTCAGTTGCGTTTTCACGAGGTGTTGTTTGCAACTTGGTTGCGTTATTGCGAGGCGTTTTTTCCAACTGGATTGTATTTTTATGAGGGGTTGTTTGCAACTTTGTTGCATTTTTATGAGGAGTTGTTTGCAACTTTGTTCCATTTTTTAGGCGGTGTTTGCATATACCTCATATTTCCCGAGGCGATGGTTACAACTTTGTTGCGGATTTGCGGGGTGTTATTTGCAAACGTATTTCATTTTCGCTAAGCATTTCTCTGCAACCTGGTTGAAATATGTTTAGTAATGTTGAGGTCTATTTTTACAAGTTCTCCGCTTGTGGACTTTCCATTTAAAGTTCCTGCACGGTAGTACTTGTTTAAGGAATTGGAATTAGGTCTTTTGAAGGATAGTTAAGGTGTTAAAATAAAGAGAGGCCTGGAATTCTTTTCATTTAAGATTTAT
This sequence comes from Nomada fucata, assembly GCA_948146005.1. NCBI lineage: Eukaryota > Metazoa > Arthropoda > Insecta > Hymenoptera > Apidae > Nomada > Nomada fucata. The sequence continues at coordinate 4,026,196 of OX411275.1, read as the reverse complement.
TCAAATTAATTCATGGAGATGCAAGTTACAAAAATGCGGTAACTCAAATTTACAATCTAATACTTATGAACTATTGTTTGAAGTTAATTTAAAATATATCTTACAGATAAAACTTACACTAAGCTTTCCGTACTTTATATGATGAAGAGTATTCTAAATTACAACAATTGTGTAACTTGTGCATATGGAAAGCCCAAAGTATTTATTGTATCGTGTATTTGATATTTAGCGCATTCAGTAGAACTCGTAGTAACAGTAATATTAAAGTTTATACAAGATCTACTTAATAAAGAAACTATGAGATAAAATGTATACTAGGTATACATAACAGTTAATTACACAATTGTTCTAATTTAATTTTATGATCTAATAGTTACTATTCTTAGAAACCAATTTACTATAACTAAAGTATGTGGCAAGGGTTATTCTTTCTTCTCTCTTGTTTTATACCCAATGAGAAATGTCGGTCAAGCTCCTTACTCTTTGCCTGCGAAACCTGCAAACACAAACAATATATTAAAGATTGTTAAGCGATATTTAAAGAAAAAGAAAAGAAGAGAAGACCAAACAAGAAGAGTAAAAGAAGGGGAGGATTATTTAACAAGGAGTGGGTGGAGTCTCATAAGAATGAATTTGATGAGAGCAGAAGTAAAGGAATTGATGGTGAGCCTTAAAAGAAGGGACTATGAAATGCAACCGCCGGAATGAGACAGAAAAATATAAAAAGCGAAATATAATGAAACAGCAACACTACTAAAGTACTTAAGTAACAAAGCAACGGGGTATTTTTTATCCTGAAGCTTATTCGTTTCCCCTTCTTTTGAGATGTGGTTGATTACAATCGGCCAAGTAGAAGCCGAGATAATAATTTTGTAAAATTTTGTAGGTAACGAAATGTCGATAATCGTGTATGTAGCGCCATCTCGCGTTTGCGGCCTTTTTCGCAGTTCGCCGCGGCTTCAAAACCGGATTCCTGGATAACATCGTTAATTTAAACACTTGCGTTTTTATCGGCTTCTACTACGTATTTAGTAACCGGACTTGTCTTAAATAATAACTACGAACCATAGCTACCTATTCCAATTGTTGCAACAATATTACGTTTGTGGTTCGAATGTTATTAACAATTGAAGAATCGGCAAAAATGCACTCCGGGTCACTGCAATTATCTCGGCTGTTAATAACACTCTTCGATTGTTAATAACACTTGAACCACAAATGGAATATTGTTGCAACATTGAGAACAGGGAGCTATGGTTCATCGCTATTATTTAAGATATGTCCGGTTAAGAAATACGCTGTGGAAGCCGAGAAAATCAGAATTGTTTAATTTAACGATGCAATCCAGAAATTCGGTTTTGAAGCCGCGGCGGACTGCGAAAAAGGCCGCAAACGCGAGATGGCGCCTCGTGTCTGATTATCGATACTCAACATTAGCGATAAATTTTTGAAAAATTGTTATCTCGGCTCCTGGTGTTCATTTTTTAATCCATGACGCGTCAAATGAAGGGGAAGAAATAAGGAAGACAACAATGTAAATAATGATTACGGGGAACTGGATAGTCGCGTACGAAAATTTGCAGTGGGGTAAAATGGGTGCAAGTGAGTAAAAGTGAATGCAGAGGAGCAACTATGTTGCTGTCTTAGAAAATTTATTACACTAAGAAGAGTAACAAAAATGTATCTAAATATATAATTTTGAAACTGAATTAACTTGACATATTATTTCTGTAGGTATGTTACCAGAAGATACTGCATTAAATTTTAGTTCGTCAGCAGTAATATAGATTGCACTTCACGCAAAGCACCAAATTCGTATTATGAATCCGTTTAAATAACTTTCAAACTTGCTTTTATCTATTTTATATTGACCATCCACGGTATAACGCCAAACATACAAAGATTAAGAAACCTTATCCACAATTCCACAAACGGATTCTTCGCAGCCATATATTATATATTATATATATTCATTCGCCCACATGGAAAAGAAATATTATTATCAATTTCATATCCAAACCCACACCCCCGATAGATAAAACACAGCAGTCCACGCACCCCAACCCGCATAAATTACGCATATCCGTGATTATATATCCGCATTGAACGTCAGTAAGGAACCGTGACGGGGTAACATGCGAATGAATCAAAATTTCGACGCCTCTGCAAGTGAAGCGATTTTCGCCACTCGATGCTGCGACAGGGGGTGGTCCTGTGCATAATTCGTCACGTGACATTCGTGTAAAACACTCGTACGTATGTAGGACGGGGTGTTCGAATGACACAACAGGAAAGCTGATTACGCGGACAGGAGAGAGGCGATTTCCCCCGAAAATAAGGAAGAACAAAATAAGTCGGAGGACGAGAAGAGAATCATTGCGTCGCAGCTGCCCGTGGCGAATCCGTTTTTTCGCCTCGCATTGGGGTTGCGTGCAACCCCCTCGATCCGACGCAGTCCATCATTTCTCGTCGACGACTTGTCAACTCCATTAAGTTATGAGCAGGCATGTGTGAATATCTCGAGAGTTTTCAGCACCGCCATCCTCGAGGAGCGAATTCGACTCGCTTCCCGTGCAACGTGGGGTTTGGAATGCTCGAGTGTTCGAAACCGGGCTGAAAAAAACATGTACGGTCGTGATTTTTTGTATTAACACGATCTTCTCGAGTGTATTGATATAGGTGTGAAACGATTTCTTTTGTCATGCTTGCATTCTTGATTTCATCGAAAGATCACGTGACGCGAATGCTGATTGCGAAGCAATAGTTGTAAGCGTGAGATTAGAATAAAATTTGGTGGTTTATTCATGATACAAAAAGCGAAGAAAAGACAATAATAACAAAACAACGTTACTCATCCGCGCGCATCACTGTACAATATAAAATCTTCCAATCGCTAAATACAATAAATTATATAAACAACCAGCTGCATAATTCTCCGTGATCGAAAACCAGGCTACTCGAAAATACAATACCTTGCAATGCACTTGTCGTATGAACATCACCAGCGAACAAACAAGAGTGAAGTACGAATCAAAGACAAGGCTTCCAAAAAAAAAAAAGGAGGAAAAAGCCATTCTCCCCCTACGCAATCTATCATCGACTGCTGTGTATAGAGGGGGGACAAATATCATTACGTGGTTGCGGGGCGATTCGATTAAAACGCTATTCACGTGTATCTAGCCGAGGTCCGCATAAACCTCGAATATAAACTGGCCGATAGTAAAGCAGCGTAACGTAATTCAGGCCGGGCTGAAAAGCACCGGGGTGTTCGGTACAAAAGGAAAAGGGCTGTTGCTGCTGTTGCGGTGGTGGGCCAGAACGTGACGCAGCGTGACTCGTTTACTCGCTACGGGCTGGCACAATGCGTTTGTCAGTGGTGTGGCATACTCTGTATATGCATGTATCATGCGTGTATCCGCTTTAACGTTCAAGAGTTTCGATTCATTTGTCGTTCTAAGTCTTGTAGCAATTTCAACAACAACAAAAAAAAGGAAAATGGAAAAAGAGAGAAACAAGTAACAAGCTTAGGAAGAAGATTGATGAATTCTTCCGAGCTATTATTACTGCAATTAGGCTGCCTGGAGGTGAATCGCGATTTTTAAACTTGGTCTTTATTGATTATAAATTTGTTTACTTTGGTGATTCTTCTGTGGCCATCTGGAAAATACTGTGATTCATTTTTTTGTTGCCGATACTCGAAGGCTGCAGTTGATTTTACGTTGCTATTTTATATGTACACCGCCGGGTATGTTATACTTTTGCATCTTGAAATGTATATAAACTTGTAAATCGACGTTTTTAATTCGGATAGAAAAGTTTTGTGCCCGTGTCGATTAATTTTACGTTCCTCTCAGTAAGTAATAGGTATACTGTATAAATTTAAAAAAAGTATAAATTATACATTTCAATAAATTATAAAAAGTATAAAAAGTATAAATTTATAAAACATTTATAATTATTGTACCAATTTTTCTTTCATCAGCCAGTATGATCGCTTCGAATGTACATATATACTCTTCGAACGATACCTCGGATGACAGTATAGATACGTTTACAAACGCTTTCAGCCATCCAACAACCGGTAGCTGGATGCATTTATTCGTAGCAGGTCTGGTATTCATCTTACTCGTTGTACTCGTCGAATCCTCGTCGACCAATCATGGTCGCGAGTGTATTCATAGTTTTCTGGCGGGCATTAACGCTAGTGATGGGCACGATCCTCTGCAATTACTCCTGCAATTTATACCTAATAGAAAAGGACGATGATGTTAAAAGTACATACGAACCAATAAAGTATCGGGGCAGTATGGAGACGCAGTTTGGCTAAGTGTGAACTTTCTTCGCATTTTTGCAAGTATGGAAATCAAATCTTCGCTTTTCAATACCTTTCGAATCTTCTAAACCGTCGAATCGAAACAATGCACAGATCGGCAAGGCGTGAAATATTTTGCACGCGACGTTTCGAAAGATGAAATTTCAGTAGACACATTCAAACGTCTTTTTATTAACCTTATCAATTGTTTCGACTTGAATATCTGCCAACAAAATAATTGATCGGTATCGACGATTTTTCATTTCGTACGAGTTACCCCGTCCTTTTAAATAATATCGATTCCGTATCGCACAAGTTTAGAAAAGCAATCTCCCTCTTATCAAGTGTCATTTGTACCACAAACACTTTTCAAGAATCTTCAGTTTAACTCACTCCGACTCAGGATAACAATATAACAAAAGTGAAATGGAGACCAAAAGCTCTGGGCGCTGTAAGATAATTCCTTGTTCGATCATCGAGTTGCTCGAAAATCCTGAGAAAGATTTCGATCATTCCCATCGCTAATCAACACCGCCGGCCCTCCCCGTGCATCCGTGAAACTGATTGATTACTCCGGGCTCTCCGCTTCATCGCCGCGCGGATACCGCGAGCTGGTTTTGTATATACGCGCTGTTGAAAGGGTGGTCGATGATCGCCCTTTCAAGTGGGCGAGATCTTACCCCACTTTTACCGCGAACAAATCCCCCGATGCGATTCCCTTTCTCTTTTCACCGTGATGCGTCTGTCTTTGATGCTCGAGCATCGCCGTTCCAGGTTGCACCGTTTCGACACCGCGCGATCGGCGATTTCGTTTCGATACCATCGCGATTTCGTTGCGATTCTGTTGCGGAACGAGAGCGATCTTGTGTTATGCACGATGTTGAACGCCGCGGAGAGAACGTACGGGTTGCCGGTGGTGAATGCCTGCGGACTGGGAATATCTGTGAATGGATTTCTGGGAGAATTGAATCGGTGATTGGAAACGTAGAGGCAAATGGATGTTCAGCCTGGATTCGCTATTGTGTTTGCAGGCGCGCGGTGTGTACTTGAGATTGGTGTACAGGAACGGAGATGATAAGAACTTTTGTTCTTGCTCTCCCAACTTTTTCCTACAGTCGGATTGCCAGTGGGTTTTTTTTTTTTTCTTTGCCTTTCTATTTTTATCGTTTCCATAGTTGGCCTTTGATTGAGAGTAATTTTATACAGTTACGTCGCCGTGATGGATGAAAGAATATCTCTACGCGTCTGTGCAACGTGTTACGCGAAACGTTCGCATCGCGGGCGACGTTCAGACGTAATTGAATAACGCGAACGAGAAATCGATTGCACTTTGTGCGACGAAAACGGAATCTCTTCGATGATCCTTTTAACGAAAAATTTGGAGGAACTGGACAGACTGTATATGTGTATATATGATACATTTTTTCGAGAAGAAATTCCACTCGAAGCAGGAGGGATATGTCCGCTGGCGTGTGACGGTCGGCAAATAAATGAAATGGGAATACAGTTGTCTCTTGCGGTACATATTTCATAAGGGCAGGGGCGAGCAGAATTTCTGATTATATTAACGTAACCAGAATCAATTCTTTGCGATGCTCGTCGTCACCCCTCGACCGACTGGCTGTTATACGATTACAATTAGCAGCACACCCCAGCGTATTCCCTGATTACATCAGAAACGAACCTCCCGAGGCTGCACAATTGGGTAGTTACCGATATTGGGGTACGAGCTGTTTTGTTCACGGGGAGTTAAACGTTATGACTTTCTTTGTTCCGCGTTCTGAACAGGACCTTGGATAAGAAGGAAGCCGTGTCGCAAATGCAGAAGCTGATGCGTACTGTGACTAAATTCTCGTGGATTACACGAAGGAATGAGGAATATAATACACGATATTAGTACCATTAAAATTGTTCTTTGTACACGTATTCCTTCATTTTGTTACGTGCAGATATTCTATGCTTGCTTTCGTAAAATTGTATTGCTCTTTCATATTGCTTACTACTTGTTTTACTTACTACTACAATTTACTACTTACTGCTACAATTTTTCTTTCGTGTTTCACTGTGTTTAATCGACTGTAGTGAATATATACAGTAATCAATTTAATATAGTTACACACGTATGCGCATTCAACCCTTGACGCGTGATCAAATTAGCGAAACAACCCACCGAATAAAAAAAAAAACTACCCTATCCTACGAAAGAACAAGTAAGACATTACAAGACAGTAAGTACGCACGACGGTCGTCCGTAATCGTTTCACGGCCAATAAAATCACGCGGACCACAAAAGTCCTCTCTTCCTGTTTCGAGGATTTCCCAAAGAATCAGCCATCATCGGCCACCAACGGCACAGGTAGGTAAACAGACAACGAACAGAACGACGGTGTACACGTCCGTTTTATACACTTGGGAAAAAAATAGCGAACTAGAGTGGAGCGGATAATTTATGGACAACCGTAGAATCGTCAACGAACGACGTTATTTCGCAGCCTGTACAGGAACGTCGACGTCTTCATTCATGGGGGCCGGTGTGCTCGAGAGAGCCACGGGGTCGATTCATCGTGGCTGCACAATTCGTCTCGTTTCTATTCAGCCGCACGAAAAACGGAGTCAATGGGCCGTCGTCCTTGTGTTCGCTCCGGCTCGAGGCTTATTATTACGAGCCAGAATTATTTCGGGGATGGTGGCTACGGCTACAGGTGTACCCGTTCACGGATGCATCGTTCGGGAGGCTACATTCAGCTCTGCTGTACGTCGGTCATTGAGGAAAAAAAGAAAAGAGAAAGAACGAAGGAAGAAGAAGTTTTCGCCGGTGACGAATCGTAGGAAGCCGACGGATCCTCTGGGGATGAAACCCGTGAACGTAAAAGGGAACCTGGGTGCATTCAGAGATCCGTTCGCCTCGGAACGACCCGACCGGTTCCAGCGGGTGAAAAGTGTCCAGGCTCGACTCGTTCATCGGCCAACGGCGCGATTGTGAACGTGGAAGCACTCTGCCCAGGGGAGGGGGGGGGGGGGGGACAATGAGGACATTTGTCAGGAGAGTATCGATGAGCACTTCATTTTTCGAGCGTGGTGAGAAGTCCTCGAGCACGCGCACGCCCAGGTCCTTGGGTTTATCTGGGAACCGGATAATTTGAGAGTTCGGTGCGAAGCAGAGTTTATCTGTTCTCCTCGTGGGCCGGACCTGGTGGGAAATGTTAGAATTCGAAAGTGACGTTGAATTTGAAAGTAGCTGTATTGAATTTTTTATTTTCATGGATATGAAGGGCGGTCCGAAGATCTGCACATGGCAGACTGATTTTGTTCGCCTCCAGGAAGTAACATGGGATATTTTATTTCTATTTTCTACTTTCTTTTCAGTTACCTATTGTCGACGTATATATATATATCTATGTATCTGTATGCACAAATATAGATGAATAATTATAAGGCGAGTGCAATGAAAGCAGGTTGCCAATTGAGAAATATGCACACCTGTAATTGAGAGGCTAGATATTCTACACATAAAATGCCGGATATACCAGGCATTTGTTAAATTTATTTTATCATATATATAGCGGTGTTTAAAGGTATGCATTAACGAACAAATTGATAAATCAAAACATTTTCTTTGAACAGCAGCTACTTCAATTGTGAAGCTGCACTTCCAAAACTGGAATTCTCGTAACATCGTCAACCAATTATTCATCCTTCCAGCTCTATTAACAAATTCACCGCGCTGCTCGATAAACGAAGCGAAATATATAAGAACCGTTCCCACGCCATTAAACCAAATCTGTCATTTCGAGTCAAAATCACTTCGCTCCAACCACCACAATGGCATTATAGAAATTTTCTATATTTTCCGGCTACTTTCCTACCATTTCTGTCATGTTGCCATTCACCTTTCTGCTACTCGATTTGTACGACCAGTGGTCCCAGCATCGTCATCGTCTTCGGAAGACCTGCACGGTCACCCCGCAGCCATCCGTTACCCTTGCCAGTCGAGTCACTGAAATCTTTGTTCGAGACGATCCGAACACAGATGCGACGAACATTAATGAGTATTGATGTCCTGTTCGCGATCGATCGAACGATGCGATACGACGTAAGCGGAACTGGCCTCACGCGAAAATTTCGACCAGCTGTGCCGATATAACCGAAGCGACTTATACAATTACAGTTACATACGCGACAGGATTGCCGGGCAGGTACCAACGATAGGTGTTCAATATTCGCGATCATCAGAGTTTACTCTAATGATTCGTGCGTTCCCGAAGGCTCTTCGCGTAAAAATACAAAAATTTTTCAAGACCGTTCGCTCGCCACGAGCGAGTTACGAATTTCCAGTATTTACACTCGTCGTCAGTTATGCGCCTCGCGAAACGAAAATACACTACGCACTTGGCGAATACTGCATAAACCGCAACAAACAGCGGCGTCCGATCGAACGAAATTAACATATCGCAACGAAACGATAACCGAGCAAGCGTGACACAATAATTCCGACGTACCAAAACCAACCCAGCCGAGAAACTGTCTTTCGAAAACAAGCTTTTCCATATTATTGACTCCAAGAATTCGACCGATGTGTCGTCGTCCCCCCCCCCCCCCCCCCACTTCTATTCAATATTTCATAACCGTAACCCCGAACCACCCCCCAATTATCCTCAATCTATCTCCCACATTATCCTTCTTCAACAATACGACTCTTCGTTCAATATTCGCGTCCACTCTAGCGTTTTATTATACGTACATAGGTATTATATGTACACAATAAGGAAGTATATATAGGACAATAATCGAGTGGCATTTTTCTACTATTCACAAACAGTGTATCGGTGTTCCAGGGTTGTGTGCCGGGGCGTTGAAAAGCTCGTCAGAGGGTGGCCGATCGAGGGGATGCGAGCATTTACATGAACATCGTCGCAGCGAGGGGTGCCTGCATACAATTTCCACCCTCTTGGCCGCCGATCTTTCGTTGGTGAATCGTTATTCGGCTGGTAGTGAGAAGGTAGCGCAGAAAATGACGTGCGGCGAAGATCAAAGAGACCAACATCTTTTTTAAAGACCGCCATCGCCTTAGAACTCGTTGAACTGGCTCCCTCTGTTTTCCTTTTTTCTTCTTGCTGCCTTGATATTCGGTCTGTCTCTGTCATGTATCGTTTCTCCGCCGTTCTTCTCATCGAACTGACTCACGGAGGATCTCGACGGTGAATTTCTTCCTCGCTGCTGTCTGCACGCGTATTTCTTCCTTTCCTCCTTCCTTCCTTTCTTTCTTTCTTTCTTTCTTTCTTTCTTTCTTTCTTTCTTTCTTGCTTTGCCCCTGCGCTTCGTTCTATGTGGGTTTTGTTAGATGTTCCACCTTTGAGGAACGATGTACGTACGTACCTGGTTCTGACGAGGGTACTTGTGTGAGTCTGTGCATACGTACATCGTGTGCAGGTACATCGGAGTAACGTACGGATGATTGCGAGTAACGAGAGGAGGAGAAGAAGAGAAAATGTTGAGGGCTGTTATGCGACGGTGGTCGCTCTTTACCTTGATTTTCCATCTTCTCGTTTTTTTCTCTCTTTCCTGCGGCGCTTCTGCGATACTTCCGTCGATGTGGAGTTTAGCGTTTCGTTTGCACGATTTATCCGCGATCTTTTCGCATCGTGCCCATGCTCGACAGAATAAAATACTTGAGAATTGTCGAGCAATGTTTAGCTACGAAAGATTCCATGGGAGGCACGATTGCATCGTTGTTGTCTAATGCATAGAATGTTAAGAGGGACCAATTAATTACGTGGGGAATATCTTAGACCGGTATATCTTGTGCAGCTTATTTGTGCATATGTAACCTCCTTTCCTTCGTATTTCTTTTACGTGCCCGTACTTCGTCGTAGCTCGCTGCAAGCACTCGATCAATCACTCGTCTTATCTCGTACATCTTTCACGTCAATCGTAATTAAAACTAGAATTAACGTCTGAAAATTTCGATCCATGAAAAGCATTTGAGCAAAAGATACTAAACTAATAGAGGGAGGGGGGGGGGATTTACTTATCAATTCGACGAAGTACAATCGGCCCTTCAATTTGTCACGAAACGACGACAGAACGATAATTAAAAGAAGAATGTGCGGCCACAAGAGGCACTCGAAGTGAACGAAAATTCTGTCAACGCAACAGGCATTAGAAGTTGCAATCAAAATTGAAAAAAGTAGAGGCTTCACCAGCCACAATAAACGATATGCAGTCTTTTCTGATTTAGTATACACTGGTGCGTGGATTGTGTAATATACACGCACCACCGTCAATGATTTTCGTTGAAATCGATTTTCTGGAATTTCTCTTAAATAAAAAATATCGACACAAAGGCATACGAGACGCGTTGCATAAACGCATCGTCCGCAACGAAAACTCTACACTTCTGTTTCAACGTACGGCTCACAAACAGAATTATTCAAAGAATTACATAAAACATATTATATGAACAACGAACGAGAGAAAGCGACGCGACGATTCAACGATAATTCTTTCTCTGTTCAGTTTCTTCGAACACACAATTGTAAGACCACTATATAACATCTATACAAGCATTGTTCTGATCCCGCTTCATCAAATGCAAACCTATCGTTACCCAATCGATTCGCCATTGGCCACCAACGAAAATAAAACTACCGATCAATCCAGTGTCGAAACCAAGTGTACACCGAGTGACTGACGCACCCTTAACCCTTATCTTGTCAACGGGGTACCCGGTTTACCAATACCCGTTTCTACACTTCCTTTAATAATTTTTCGTCGCCGTTCTCCGTCGATTCGCGGTTTCGTCAAAAAAAAAAAAAAACATACGCAAAATATTCGAAATAACTGAGCATCAAACTTATTTCACCGTTCTGGTTTCCAGCGTAAGGGTTAAGACGTCGAGGACAGAGCCTCCCTCGTAAGCGCGCAATAATCAACACAATATCCTCTCTATTTCACGCAAACCGACGCTTCTCGAATTTGTGAAAGCATCTTTTCCATCCATTCGGAGACTTCTTTGTGTCGGCATCGCCGGTCCAGTTCGGCAAAGGTGAACGAGCGTCCGTAAGGTATACACCCACCCCCGACCGAAACTGGCGCTGGCGATTTCGGTAGAAAAGTTCTGAACAACGCGTTCTGCAACGGCCTGGCTCGGGCCTCGACGCCTTTTGTCAACGAGGGATCATCTTTCGCGGCGTGTCCTTTTAAGATCAGATACCGGGGGCCAGAGCGGCGTTGCTCCGGCGTCGCGGCGGGCAACTTGATATTATTTGTCACCCCTCAGTCAGGTAGATTAGACTCGGCTGGAATCGTAGAAAGGGGATTAAGGGTATCCAAATATCCAAGTCCTGGCTAATAACGAGGCTAAGCACCGAGAAACGAGTGTCGTTGGAAGTCTTGGCCTATTTTTCGCCATCCGCTGTCCGACTGCCACCGTTTATCGGACGGTCTAACTTCGACAATAGGGCCCACGATACCTACGGGCCCCTTTCTTTCGTCCTTTCTCTCTCATTCTCCACGGATTCATTACACTTAACGAGCGGTTTATTATTTAAAAAGGATTTACGTTAATTCGCCGGATACTTGGCAGCCCCGGAGGGAACAGAGGGATCGGTCCTCGAGTGGGTAGCAAACAAGCGATTATCCGTTTGGGTTCGAGTGGAAACCGAAAATAGATGGTATAGATACATACTTCCGTTGCACGCTGTTTTCCAGTTTGAAGAGTTGGACGGTTGCTGAGATATTGGGGACGTTTCACCGTGGACACTGAGGGTCGCGGTCTGCGACTCGCAGACGACGTGAAGGTGACGTCAGGTGTGACGGCGCGTGATGCCCGTGGACGCTGGTTCGATTGGTTTAGGTAACGAGGGGCTAACTGAGTAAATTTGGGATATTGACATCGCAGAGGAAATTTGATACGAATGCGACAAGATTGTCTAAATCAGAAATAATTCGATAATTCTCGGTGGTGTATTGTAAAGTGTACCTAAGTGCGGTGCCTAATTATTTCATTGAACTCGCAGCGAACGCGTACGATTAATTAATAGATTCGAATGTCAAGGGTGTCAACTTATATAGAAATTAATGATTAAATGAACTTGACATTTGAGTCTCGTAGCGATGCTGAAACAAAGTAAATATTTTGTTAAATTTTTTGCGAGCGTCAACCATAAATCACGAATGTAACATTTATGGACAGAGGTTTAGTTCAAGAATTTAATATTATGATCGATTGCAGATTGGTGTTGACAGCAACCGCAACCGCAGAGAATGAATAACACTGACCTATACTTTGGAAACCTCACCGTAAACCATACCATAAACCTTACAGCCTGCCAATTATGGCAACTACCATGCATTAAAATCATACAAAAATTCTCCAAATAAAAACTTCGTCGTGCACGAATTGAAACTTCAAGCCTGACAAACTCTTATTCTTGTCCTCTTATTCTTGCTCACCATGGTCCCATAATTTTTACCTGATTTTCCATTGGCGTTCCTCGTGTCCGCCCTTTGGTCTCCTTATCCGTGTACGATTGCACCCCTTTTTTTAATTCATTGCTCTTTATCTGGCCCAGTCGAAAAAAGTATTCGAGCTTGGTGGGTTGTATGTATACCTATACAGTGGGGGGGGGGGGGATATGTTAGAAATTCCTGGTCGTACGGTGTAACGCTCCGTTGACACGATGATGGATCGTCCACCTTGACCGGACAGGTAGACGTACATTCACACTAACGCGCTGAAAGTGTGTAATCGTGGCGGCACGCAGGTACCTTTACAAGGGTCAACAACTCCATCAAAACGTGAAAATCATCTGATATACCGTTCAACTCGGTTGCTCGCAAACCTGGCATGCGATGAACCCTGTACACGTGCACAGAATCCAGTGTCAAATTAACGGTTGCTAATAGGTAAATAGATATGCGCTCGAGTTTACCTTTACACGGAATAGGTTGAGCCATGGTGTTTACTTTGGTTCCCCTTTAATATCGTTTGTGAAGTTAATGCAGGTAATTTTCATTAACAATGCCAACTTTGCACTTGACGATTTATTTCGGCGTTACCCAGGCGAGACTTTAAAATAATTTTGCGTCCCAAGTGTACAATGTTCCTTGTATCCTTGTACAATGTTCGCGAATACTTTCGAAATATAGTGTTGCTTATTTTTAATAAGTTTTAATGAGTTTTAATTCGTCTAGGTCACAATTTTAGCGAGGTCAAAGTTCCCCATGAATGTACAATCTTTCCAATATCTACCAATTTCCACGTCATTATTAACAGTAATTCGAACCTCGTCGAAAGTAAACATTTTTCTTAACAATAAGCGACATTCCGGTTGGAATATATCTACCGACATTACTTATTTCTAATTCGAATAAAATGCTGAGTCGAAAGCGCCCAAAGGTGACAAAAATTCTACCCTATTATCACAAAATAATTCTACGTTACTCGAATTCGTACACGCCGAACCAAAAAGAAAATCGCACAAATAACTTCCCGATTAATACGCCTTAAAATATGTCGCACACGAAAATCAGAACGACAGATCCACTTATTAGCATCCAATTACCTCGAACAATAACGCTTAATCTCCATCGACGTTTCACGGTAAAACCTCGCAAGGTGGCCGAGGCCGAAATGCACGTTGAACGCGTCGGTATTCCATCGTAATGCGTATTAATTCGGTGGTCGCAGCCGTGTTATAGGATTCCCGCAAACTAGATCCGGGCCAGAAGAAGAAAGGACGAAGGGTGAGCGATTACAATAAAGGCCTTTGCACGAGCAGCTAGGAGTTAAGTCGTGGGTAATAATTACCGATCCCTCGTTAGCACTGCCAATGGAGTGCCTCGCCCACCTGCCCACGGTTATAATAATATAAGCCGCCTCTTTTGCGGTTCGCAGCCCTCGCACGTGCCGTAGTCGGGAGGCTCCTTTATTCGTTTTCTGCCCTTCGTTTCTCACCCTTTGTGTGATCGACCGGTGCATCGGTACTTCAGCCTCGATATTCAACTGCCCGTCTCCTCTTCGTCCAGGGATCCTTACGGGGATTTCTTACGTCGCGCGGGCAACTTTATAGCAGGGGAAATTGATTGAAAAAATTGCGTGCGTGGCAGTTAGATAAGAACGCGACACGTGCTTCGGTATTTACGATTGGGAAGATTAGCGAGATATTAAAGGGGAGATACGGATATTAATTAATTATTAATTATTGAAACGAAACGCGTGGTTTTTTCTTTGTTCGCTTTGATTAACAAGCTTGTATTGGCGATCATTTTTGCTAAATGGTTCTTAGTATCGTGATATTAGCAATTAGTTCGTGGAGATTTTGAATTAGAGGAATTAGGGTATCTTGGAATTTATGATTTTTCTCCAATCTATTTTGCAATTGTGCTTTTGCGCAACGATCGGGCACGCCGTTTGATTAATTGTGTTATTCAGAAACGATCAATCAGCAATTAGCAATGTACTGTCCAGCCTGGGGTGACCACACCGTGCAATCTGAAGGATGAAAACAGAGCGGAGCGCGATGTACGGTGCAATTATAATGCCCGGCGTGGATTTATTCGTTTCGAAGGGAACGCGTCATTGAATAGTTAGTATAATGCTTCCATACGAATACGTATTAATAACAATCCCGATTCGCCGAAGGAAATTATTATTACTCAATCCCTCTTGCGTCCGGAGAAATATGCAAACAATAATTCGACGGGCACACCGGGCAACTTTAAGCATCCCAGCAAAAATTTCAATAATATCCAATAATAATCCTTCAACAATTTCTCGATATAACAATTTACCAGGCATCTGCTGCAGCATGATTTTGTCTGAACCAAAATTAATTTAACCTTCCTTCGAAACAAAAGTTTCGTCCTCCCCGTAAGCACGGACGAAGCTTTAACACTGAAGCTACCAAACGAGTTTTTATATATCTATCTAGATTTACCAAAAAGATATTATAATTCTAAGGAAATCCGGCAGCTCTAAACGTCATTAAACGATCGCTTCGATCGAACACGGTCGAGCAGCAAATAAATCATGCCCAATATCCGCTAAATATCGAACAACGATCACTGACAATGCCAAGCGGGCTACGCATTGCTACATCCGGTAATTGCACCCAGCAATTACAAGCCACTCGCAAACGCCACCCCGACCAGAACGAGTTCTCTAATACAAGGAAGAAACGGTCGAGAGGAGCCGGCCAAGGTGTACACGAGGCACTGACTCTAATTACGAATCTTGAGACCTTGACCACCCCTGATCGCTACGTTTACGTCGTCCAGCGTTCTCCGCGTTTGTTTTTCGCTGCCAATTTGCGCCGCGACGCGTCGTCTACGGGACACGCGAGACATCACGGGGGAACGAAATGTAGAACAGAGACTGGAACGGACATGGAACCGGTGCACGGCGTCCCGGTCGAGAGGTAAGGTACGCCGAGAAAAAGGAGATCGTTCTGGTCACACATGACAATGTACGACGAAGGCATGATGGATGAGGGGGCGGCTAGTTTACGTGATCGGGACATGATCGCTGGCAAACGGGGTGGTCCGGGTACGTTCGTTTCTCTTTCTTTGCCGCGGTGCCGGAGAGCACTACCTTGCCTCGTTCGCCCCTCGTGTGTCACGCAGGTAACACACGAGCACACGAACGCGCAAGAACGCACCCCTGTCACCGGACTGACCGATCTTGTTGTCATATTCCGTGGACGCGACTGCACGGTTGTATGAGAGAAGCTGCCCCCTCGGCGGAGGTCTACGTGTTGGTCTAGATTTTTTTATGCCGCGTTCACGCCGCTGGAGAACGATTACGCTCGGGGAAGAGGCGGTGTCACTCGCGCTGGAACGGAGGATGTATTCACTTTTGCTGGCGGATGGGGAAATTTTTGGATCGGACGTCGCGATCGTTCGTTGCTGAGCGACGCGAAAGCGTTTGACATTAATTCGTGACTGGTAAGGAGCTTTTATACGAGCTTTAAGGTATAGCTTGGGGTACGACGGTACGCGGTAATGTGTAAGCATTTGTTGATTCCAATTTGCAAATACCTCCGCAGATATATTTGAAATGAACGGGGAGCTTCAATTCCGCTTCCGTCAGCAGCCAACACTGAAGTTGAATAAATAGAATTTGTTCAGAAACAGAATTATGCGCTATCAAAATTGGCGTTCTATTCTCCGCACGAGTCCAGAGAATACTTCTTACAACTTGTTACAATTATACTTACACTGTGTACCGCAACAAAAACGAAACGGTTAGAAACCGGCAGCCCGGCGAACCAAAACCCCGAATGCCCTCGTAAACACGGTTCGCACGAACCGCAACACTTCAATTTCAAACCGCCTCGCCGATCTGGTCGATCGTCTCACCGTACGATAATACGGCTTCCCGGTCGCTCGATCCTTCCCTCCTCTCCGCCGATACATTTCTCCTTCTCACCCATCACAGACAGCGCATTTCCATACGGGACGATTCGTCCTGCGCCGACGAAACGCCGCTGATACTTCTCCGGACGCGGAGGATAGAGGCGCAGGACTCACGCTGCGACGCGTCCATATAGAAAGTGCAGGAGCACGGAGCGAACTTTTGACGAAGGGAACGAAGCACGCGGAGAAACTCCGGTAGCCCCTCGTTCGAGGTATCCCGCTGACCTTTCTCCTCCCTTTCCCCTCCCACCCTTCGCATCCCCGTGATCCCCGTCGTAAGATCGTCGTGAAATTCTGACGCAAGGAATGCTTTGCCCGGTGCCGAGATGGCCCGGGCTGCCTGTTCGTGCTACCGGCCCGAAACGCGAGCCAATCTTCGGCTCGGTCCTCCTCTTGTCGTTCCTCTTTGATTTCTCCTCTGCGCCGTCGTGTCACGACGCGACGTCTCGTTTTCTGGCAGCGACGTTGATTCTACAGATACGTATGCCGGGGTCCGCAGCAGAGACAGAGGCCGCCGCGCGAAACCACGGTCGGACGTCTAGTTCGAAAAATTCTTAATTAAATCTCGCCCCCGGACGTTCGTTTGGCGGACCGGCTGGAGGAAAGATTTTGGATATGGATCGACTTGGGATGGCGGACCGTTGTGCCGCGGGACGAAGAGGGGACGTTTAGTGGGACTATTAGTGGGTTCCCGTTTGACTGTGTTCGCGTTGCTTGCGGGAAGATCGTATTGTGACAACTTTTCTTTCTTATTTTAATATCGTAGTATTTGAGAGCGAACTGTGCGCGTCGAAAAGAGCGATGCGCGATCCACGAGAACAGACGCGCGTCGCCGAAAAACATGCGAGCGTTGCGTCGTTGAGGACGAAGTTCGTTGTAAGTTGCACGTTGCCACACGACGCAAGTGAACAGCACTGTCTTATTTTATATTGTATTAATGTCATCTAACTTTTTCATAAACTTTATTTCTTTTTCCTACAACATCGTCGCTACAATTGATTCGGACGACAATCGGGATTAAATCGTTCGTGCTGCTCTTCGATATATTTTAATATCGAGTAACTATGTCTTCGTGTAAATACGATTTTACCAGAGAAACGTAAGCCGACAACAGGATCGATGCGTAAAATATTCGAGGCTGTACCGTGGTTCCGCGATAAGGCGGGGCAATCGAGAAAATTACAGGAACAATGTTCCACCACGACGGCTGGGGGATGGGTTCGGGTCGAATCGAGTTTGGTTCGACGTTTTCCCCTATCGAGACAAATGCGGGAGCACGATATCCGCGTAGAAGCGCCTATCGATCCCAGCCGTCGAAGGACATTCGTTTTCATCCTAAATCCAGCGAGATTGAGGGACGCGACTCGATAAATGCCGGCGCAGAAATTGATTTAGAAGATTTTCACGGGCCGTTTGGCCGCGCGGAAACTGCGGACGGGGAAACGGAAAACACGTATCGTTGTTCGACCGGCCGTCACTGTGCTCCATCACACACAGATGACCAATCAAGGGCCAACTGTTTCCAAGGAGTTAGGAAACCAAGAATGGTATATACGTCGTGTTATCGCTTCTGGCTATACGTCACGGAATGATCCTTCTCCAGCAGATTCCTTCTGTTCTCGACTTTGCGTTTTATGGCGTCCCGTACGTTCCCCGTCGTAACCTACGTGGCCACGCACGAGAGTCCCTCTTTAACGAAAAATTGACTTTCCCTTTATTGCGTGTAAGCGCGAGTGATTCGTCGATATTGTTACGGATGTCGTGCAATCTGTAGCGTACTTTCTAATGAAAGCAATAGCCGCGCATGTAAGTGTCGTAGCAGAGGTGTCCTTTTTAATTTGACCGGTTGGAAAATTTCAATTATCAAAAATCGGTCGCACTCGAAGTTTACATTATCTGCATTTTAATAATATGACACTGGGTTACGCAGTAATTACGGACGAGAATTGTCTACGATATTACGGTAAACAGCTTGCAAGAACAATGCAAATGAATACTAACATGCAAACAAGACGTTTGTTAAACCCGTTTATTTGCAGTCTCGTATTTACTGTTGCACAGGAAGGGCATCTTTTTCTTATATTTGCCGTCGAACCGTAGCATTCGAAAACTGTTCCGCGAGAGCGTCGTCGCTATTTATCTCGTCCCGTCAACAGGGTGGGATAAAACAATGTTCGTCAAACTCTTCTACCGATGCACATTGCGCGAGTACAAGTGTGCCAGCGTGTACACAGGGTTGGCGTATCGCACGAGCTAAGATAATTGGTCGTACGACGATCGGGGCAAACATTATTTCGTGGGGCATACGTGGATTATATTTGTATGATAATACTTCGTGCATGGGTGGTTCCCTACAATGGCAAAAGGGGGACACGCTGCTGGGGGGAGACCTTACTCCGATTCGTTTCGCTATTACTCGTTGTAATCGTCGCTTCATAAATATCCGCGAATTGACTTTCCTCTTGTTGAACGTTCGTTTAACGCGGAGTGCTTCCGCGCAGGATCGTGGTTTCCTGTGACGCGAATTTTTGCAGATGTTGTATCTGCAGGTCTATTTGGAAAATATCTCTTTCGTTCAATTATTTGGAGTCTGGAAGGACATTTTTTGTTATCGTTGAAGAAAGAAAATATTAATTGCGTACAGTTTGTTAACAATTACAAAATCTGTTTTACAAGTAAAAAACGTGTTGGGTTCAAGGAAGATTCAGGAAAAGGACTCTGAGTGAGATTGACACGAATGTCTTCAATTTGTATAAAATACTCAATTTCTCTTTAATACAATTCCCCACCATTTGACTTTATATTTCCACCGTACAATGCAGATCTATTATTCGTGCTGTCAAGAGCTTGTCACAAAATTAACGTCTCTCTGACCTATACAAGAAAAAAGCAGTTCACAGTCTCAATTCCCACGCGGTCTCGTTCCCGAAATTCTTCAAATCACGAACCTGTTACATCACCACTGCCCGCTTCACATTCCTCAAAGAGGAAAACGAAACAAAAAAAAAATAAAGAAAAAGACCCAACTCGCACGTCACCAAATGACCAAATCAACGAGCCACGCCACTCGACCAGCAAAAACACAATCATTCGATCCTCCGTACGTCTCCTTCAATTAACTCCGCCGGTGAACATTTTACCATATCAATCGAGCCAGGAGGAAAGTCCGAAAGCTGCGATCCTTCAAACAATAGGGCGCGAGAGACAGCTTCATGCCCGACGGACGTGGCCACGGGCCCGGAAAAAATTCGAAGCGACGCGTTCGAACGATTCGAAAATTCGGTAGCTTCCCCCTCCTCGAAGATGATACCGTTCTTGCGTCCCCGGGGTGCCTTTGTACCGCCGTGCCGCCACCCCCCGCGCGAAAGCCCCCGCTCTAAGGGTCGGATAAGAGGAAGAAACAAATCCGCCACCTTCGGATATGAGAAGACGAACGATGGCCGCCGCGATAACCGATCGGTAAGCCGTCTAGGAATGCTGCCTCCCCTCGCGATCTCCCTTTCTATTTTATTTCTGCCTCTCCGTCCGCTCTGCCCCAGGACTGACACGACATCCGAGAAGCCTTCATCAGGGGACCGATATCGAATGCGCCCGCTGTCTGACGTTCGCCCCGTCGACGGCCGTGGATCGGAATACGCCTTTGACTTCGGATAGATCGCGGTCAAACTTCTGGACCCTTCGTCGACTTTTCGGAATCTCGACCGCTCTGGGTTTTATTTTGGTATTGGACAGTTTACACGGGTATCTGGTGAACCTGTGCCGGACGATAATGGGAGAAACGAGTCAGGTGGACGGTTTTCTTTAAATGGGGGAATCGTAGGGCGGACTGGATTAAGCCGAAGGTTTCATTTCGGTATTCGGGAGGGGCGGGATGGATCGGCTCGAGTACTGGGATTATTGTTGGAGGATGAAGTCGATGGAATAATGTTCGTTGATTACTGAGGATATCGACAGAATTGATGGAACTCGTTGCCGTTGCCATAGGGTGTCTTGTAATTTAGAAGCGTTAGAATGGATACAGTGGTCGACATCGACCGGTTCTGTAAACGGGAACCGTCGAGTTGTACAATTTTCATTGGGCATCAGGTGTTGCTTCGAGCGAAGTAACAAATTGCTTCGATCTTTGGAAAATTATCTTTCATCGTACTCGTATCTGACCCTATGCACTCCGCGAGTTTCTTTACCACTGTCTGCTAGCATCTTCTGTGTTTATTTTGAACGGAACCAATTACAAATGGTTGTCAATGTATTTTTCTCTTGCGAATTCTGCGTTTACTTGGGCAGCTGTCGCAATAATCACTTGATTGACGCCGTCCGCTCTTTTCCTTTCTTTTCTAACACACAACGCAGTCGCTCTTCTCTTTCACCTCTCCTCATTAGGCGAAGTTTTCCGGGTAATCTGGTTTCAGAAATTGGAGTAGAAATTTGTGTTCTCGTGCGATTGCGTGGATGTCTCCGTAGCGGAATCAACAAAGCACTGAGGGCTAACATTTTTACGTTACCTCCGACGATTACCTACCCTCGAAAGGAAACGTTCCTCAATCATTTGATTCGATCGCTACCTATCCCCGTCAATTTATCCGTGACAAAAATATACGTACGCAAGCAACAATAACGATAACATCGATCTATCTGTATTTCCGCCCAATACTTTCCCCGGCTACGAGTCCCCGGAAACCTCCCCAGAGCACAAGCTTACACCAATCTGATCTACAATTCTGGCAAATCAAACAACCGATGCAACCAGTCCCGCCCAACCCCCAATCCGCCCTCTCCGCTTTCCCAAGAAAACTCCGTACATACATACCTGCGCAATTCTCAATGCCTGAACGTCGGTGAAGCAAACACGGAACCCCGTCGCAGTGGACACGCGCGCGTCCACGTGGAAACGGAGCCATCCGCGGCTGCTACAGAGAGAAGATCTTAACCCCCCTGGACAGTCTTCGTTCCTCCATCGCCCACCCTCTTTCCCTCTCCCTCTCTCTCGCTCTCTCTCTCTCTCTCGATTTTAATCCGTAGAAATTGTGTCGGTAAACACGGCGATTGTTCGCCACGATGGAGCGTCCGCGTTTACGTCACGCCGCCCATTCTGAAAAGTAATCTACACCGTATTGTCGTCCGGTTTGGAAAGAGAATCCTCCACCAGCCTCGTTCGTCGTCGTCGGACTTAGAAGCCGCCGCCGTCGCCGCTGTTCTCTCGCTGTTTAACGCGGTTGGCTTAAGTTCGATTCACGGAGAACGAAAGGGAGATAAAGAGAGAGATAGAGAGAGAACGGAGAGAGGAAGAGGGAAGCGCACGCAGCTTAGATCTGTCACGGGCATTGAGGATCGCGGTCGGATGATCGCGCGTAAGCACGTTATTCGTAGCGGCTTTTCAGCCGCGGTATCGTTGCCTCTTATAGGGGTTGGCCGTTTACGATGGCGGGGAGGGGGTAAGTAAGTCCCACCACCGTCGCTGCACGGATTATCTCTGGGCGGCTTCTCTCGCTACCTGGGAGACCGGGTCGGGCAGGACGGAGTATTACCTGGCGAGGATCCCCACTGGACGCGACAATGGCTGAAACTTATCGGCAATGGGGTGTTCTCTTGCCTCGACTCGGTTGAAAGTCCTTTCTGGAAGGATGGCTCGCGTTGGGGGTGATATTCGAACGCGAGACAATTTGGATTTATTATAATTGGAGGGAGGATACGGCATCGACGGGTCGACGCGGCGATTGGGGACGAGGAAGCGCCGCGTCTTGGGTTGTTCGAGATATTTTGGAGCACGGTTTTGTTCGTTCGATGTTGCGACGGGGATACTCGTTAACGCGACGGGAAATCCTGTTTTTTACTTATACGGATGGTGATGCGTATTGCGTGCCGATATATTGGTGCGTGGATGTTTACACGAAGTTACAGGTTTGGCTGTTCTTATTTTCATAGTGTAGGTAAGCGCGATACGCTCTTCCCGTTCTGTGTTTAAGCATGACTTTCCTCTAACGCGTGCGCGCAACGTGAAATTTACGTATACTGATACAATTGTACACGTCGCAGCACTGTCGCGCCTCCTGTAATTGCGATAGACGCTTCGACGTTTAATTTCTCTTCGCTACCGTATACAAAATATCGCGCAAACAGCGAAATAGAAACTACACCGCCCGTGTCTTCCGCGCCATTGCTCTGCCGCTGAAAAATCAACGCGCCAACCCCTCTGTAAAAAATCCCCCTGCAAGACCCAATACGCGACCCAAAAATCGAAATGCCATTACGGACGATCTAAATTTTCTCCCCGTAAACCGCAAAGCACCAAACCACGAACTCCATCGTCCACCAATTTCCTCAACGTCCCCGTTACATGAACCGTAACAACGGCGTCGCGACGCGTCCGCGCGATTCATCTTCGCCATCCAATAAAAAAAAAAAAAAAAAACAACCAAGCAAATCGTCCCGTCAGATATCCGCGAGCATCATCCTCGGTCCTCGACGCTGTTACGGATCGCAGCTGTGTGCATCGGATTCAGGCTACCTAATTTTCGAGAGGGCGTACAGAAGGGGGGGGGGATGGCGGGTGCAAGAGCAGGGGCAGGGGGGAGGGAGGGAGCGGTCAGAAACCACCTGGAATCCCCCTGGATCAGGGGAGTGAGAGTATTCGGATGCGACGAGCCGTACAACGAGCCGCCGCGAAATAAGGGATGCTCTTCCATCCTGTCCTCGTCCCTCCGTCCTTCGAACAACGCTCGCGCGCGCTACTTCACCTTTCAACCTCTGTGTACCGGCACTTTTTATGGGGCGCCGTGCACGAATATACATATAACTAATGCCGTGCCCCTCGCCAACAGCCGCCCCTCGTTTCGCGACGGGTACGGGGCGAGGACTTAAACACCCGGGATACTTGCCGCATGTTGCCGTAATGAGTGGAACGGGGGTACGCGGAGGGGTAGGGGTAGAGAAATGGAGGATCCGTGGTGGGGACAGAGAGGGCAGCAGCCCCGGCCTGTTTGCCGCTTTTCATTGAACGCCGCAAAAGGCGGCCCCGATGCCTCGAAAGAAAGATTAAAGCCGCCGCGATCCGAGCGGCACGGTTTGTTTATCGTTTGCTTTTCTTTTTTTTTTCTTCTCTTTTTTCTTTTTTTTTTTTCGCTCGACGGCTCCTCCTCGCGGCTTCTTCCTCCCACGCCGCTCTCTCGAACGCGCGGCGTGCGTGCCGAGCTGCAAACGGACGGATCGACTGAGCCGATACGCGTGTATTCGTTGCGAGATATTTTTCCTGCCTTTTTTCCGTCTTTTCTTCCTGCTCTTTTTTCACGTGCTCGGTTCTTTCTTTCTCTCGGTACTCGCTTCTGGTCGATATTTGAGGGGCGGGTGGGGGGTGGGGGATGGTAACGGTGATGTTAGATGGGTTATCGGGTTTTTGTTATTTGTACTTTTGGATGGAAACAGAGATATCTTCTTGAAGATATCGCTTTGTCTATCGAAGAAGCGACGGTTTGATTAGAGTAGGAAATTCGGGGAATTTTTTTCCTGTTGAGTTAGAGGGACTGTGAGGGACGATAGGTTTTGCGTAGAAACAGTGAATTAATGCAATTTTCGTATCACTTAGAATTATTGTAATTGATATTTTCTCCTGCTTGTTTGTTGTTACTGATGGCCATGCTCGATATAGGATTCGTGCGGTTCATTTTATAGCCCGGGTAATTTCGTCGATTGTTAAGAACGGAGCTTCGGTGCCTTTATTAATTTACATACTTGTGTAACCGCGTTCGTTTTTTTTTTTACCAAGTATTAGGGTCGCAAGCAGCGGATAAAAGAATCAAGATTTAAAAAAGAATCTCCTTTATAGCTAGCAGTCTACTATTTAAAACAGTGAACCAGTGTTTACTTCGCCAAACTGTTAAACTGTACAACATAGAACTAGCCATCTGATTTCAAATGTATTACTAACATCCAACAATCGTTCGCCGTCTTCGCCGAACTTATTCACGACAACCCAACTCCACGAAGACGTAATTGAATTCTTTCCCTTCCTGTTCGTTAAAATCGGCCTGCTTTAAACAATCAAATCTTTCAATCTCACCCCCGCCCCCACGTCGCCGGCAACGGAAAACTGCACGCTCTCTGGCAGACTCCGACCCACAGCTTCCAAATCAACGAAACAAGAAATGTTACTCGATCCGTTCCTAAGGTCTCGTTCACGCGTACGTGGTTCACCAAAACGCGTTCGGTTACCATCGGCAAACGCCACCGGCGCCGTAATTATTATCGATATTGCGTTGGCCAGCCAGCACGTGCACCGCCGCCTGTCTGCAAAATGTATTCCTCTGATGCGCATACCAACGCGTACAAGGGTTCAATCGCGGTTTGGCGAGGGGTTGGAAAATCGGCCAGAGGGATGAGCAGGGGGATGTTTCGTAGTAGGGCGGATCAGTGAAGGGAAAACATGGTGGCCACTGGTTGCGGCATTCATCAGAGGCGGTACTCTGCGTATACCTTTTGAGATCTCTCTCTTTGCTCTCATCCTTTCCCTCTCCCATTTATTTCCCACCCCCCTTTCTCTCTTTCTCTTTCACTTCGATCGCTCACGTGTACACGGCGAAAGCGCCAAGGGGATTGTCGGGGAAAAAACTTTCCATTGAAAAATATTCGCAATAAAGGGAACCGCCTTCGTCGGCTCCTTTCACCTAATGTTCCACGATGCCGGGGAAAAATCGTCCGCTTGTATTTACACCTACTTTCGGCTACTTGGAAACGCATTATCGCGTCCCTCCCCCCCCCCCAACCCCAACCCCGTGTGCACGGTCTATGGCCGCGTCTGAAAAGTTTCACGATTTCACGGATACGCGCGTAGTTACTGTATTGTGCCGCTTTAGAGGGTGGATCGGGTGCGTCGTTTGACGGTACGCTTTTTCTTCTTCGGCCAATTATTGGCGTTTTCGGTAAACAGACACAGGTGGGAGTGAGTTGCTTCGCGTTCGACGATCGTATACAGGTAATCGCACGGAGTTTTCCGAGGCGAATTCTTGAATTTTCGTCGCGGCTAACGTGGACGGAATACTTGTTCCGTGGATTGCTTTCATTGCGAACTTTTCCTGTTTTTTTTTTTTCCCGTGAAAATACTACGATGATTACGAAGTTACTTGGCAGTCAGTCTTAGAAAATTGCTTGGGCTCGACTTTTTATTCTTCATATTGCGTTACGAGTACATAATATTCGTTTCATCTTTCGGTCGCGACACTCTTGAAGCACCCGTAGTGTAACGAGAATGCAGGATGAACAGAACGAACCATTTCCATTCCATTTTTCTATCCATACAGATACGTATAATCAATAAGCAAGCTTTGTGTCGGTTTCAAAAATCATTTCCCCCCTTCAACGTTCCAAACATAAAGGGCGAATACCAGGGAGTCAATAATGCGCGCATTAATTCCGCCAGCATCTCGTATCCACCATTACCACCGATCGAAAAAAGAAAGGGAAGAAAGGAAAAGCGACACACAAAAACGTAACGGGTCCCAGTCCTCGCGAACGCTAATACAATCGCGAAAAGAGCATTGAAACGCGGCGGTCGCGAGGGGTGGGTGGTACGCGCGGCAGGTAAAACGCGAAACGTGAACGGGACGGGGCAGAAATCACGAGGAAACGACTTTTAATTACGGGACCGAAAGGGGAGCAGCGTTCACCGCGGCGAACGAAGGACGGGGGGGGGAGGGAAAAAAAAAGGAAAGAAAAGAAGAGCCAGAGGGAGCGGCACGGATCACAAGCATGACGGATGTTTTCAATTACATTTCCAGCACTCCCTAGCATCGGTGTCTGATTACACCGAGATGTCGGGAGGCTCATTTGCGGAACGCACTTGCCGTTTCGTGGCGGTGTCTTGTATTCTTGTATTCTGGCGCTGTAGAAATCGACGACGAGCAGCAGGTTGCCGGGGTGGCCGGAGCGGCGAATCTTCCTCTCGCTGGAAATATCGTCGTCCGTTGCCATCGATTCCCTTCTGGAAACACGCCTTTCGGTAACCCGATACATTTTTTATTCGCCGTGTCGACCGACTTTGGCCATCCTTTGTGGCAACCTCGCGCACTCGGCTCGCTCCTCTCGAGGGAAGTCGCTTTGGGTCAAGGTTCGGCGAAATTGAACGTGGTAACAGGGCGACGGGATTTGTGCGAGTCGAGAGGTCCCCGATGTCGCGAGTAAGGTCCCTTTCCGCGAATTTTATCGACGCATTTTGCGGTACAAACACGGGGGCGCATTCGAGGCGGGGTTCTTTTTAATGCCTGCGCGCAGGAATAATTGTGAAATTGATATTGCACGTTCGAGAATTGTAGCAGTAATCCGTAATAGAATTGTTAACTTTCGTTTTAATTAAATTGTAGCTTTCACCTCCTGTTTTACTAATAGTTGGATACTGTATGGGAATATGGAAGAAAGGTTGGGAGTTCTACTGTACTATATTTTATATAGTCTTATCGATAACAAGTACACGATCATTTCAAACACTTTCATTTATTTCCCTAGCTTCCGTTTTCCCTATCCCCGCTTCGGCGTGCTCTACGCGAAATTGCGGCCGCATCTGTTTTCTTGCGCGAGAGAGCAACGAAAATTAGCGAGCCCGGTAGGCGAAGCAGTTTTTCTGCAACTGCATTATATAACTTCATTATTCAAACGAATCTTTTCTAGACGCGCGTAAAACACCTGCGTTTCTGCGGTACACTCTCGTCCGCGTATTAGAAACAATTGCGACCGTTATTTTCTTTCTCATTTCTCGTGAAACGCGAGCAAAGTAAAACAATGGAACCATGCAAAACGCCAAATATACCCTACAACGCGTTTAAAACTGGCGCCCCGTGGAACGCAATTGAACAATTTTCGAAAAGCGCCTAATATTCCCCGGGTAAAAAAAAAAAAAAAAAGAGTAGAATAAAAGACGATCTAATCGCCCCGACGGAATTTCGAATTCCGAAACGGGAGCATACGAAATTATTCGGCCTGCGCAAACACAATTTGTTCAGCAACGCTGCGCCGTATCTTTGCGTAGCGCGCCGCGAATTGTCACAGTTTCAATTTCCCCCCAGTATCGAGTTTTTCAATAAACCGCGAGTCGCGCGGCTCCCATTATACATCCGTCGGAATCGGATGGCCACGGGCCGGAAATGGACAATCTATTGTTTACGCGGATAATCTTATTAATGGTACGTTAATCCCCGTGTCCAGTGGTGTTCAAACAGCCGCGTTGCAGTTCGTTAACTTAATGGTTATTATTAGAATGAAACGCGGGCTCGCTCCCGGCCCGACGCAATCCGGATAAGCCGAAAGGCAATAAAGAGAGAATTGTAAATGCTTCGGTTGAAAATGTTGCCAACAATACGAGGGCCATTTCCATTCGCTTCAATCGGTCAAATAATGTCGCCGAATATGAAGTTCGTCTAGTCGGAAAACGCTGATATCAGCGACTGTGTCGCGTTTCGCGTTCGCGTCCCAGTGGATCGTGAGGCGTACCCTTGGCGAAACGTAGTTCCCTACGTATCCTTTCGGCTGCGAGCACCGTGTACGCGCGTATCCGCGTTCCGAACGGCAGTATCGGCTTCGTAATTACCGGGGACAGGTGTGAAACGGGCGATTTCGTAAGCGAACAGCGCGACGAATCTCGCGAGGAACGCGAGACTCGATTGGATCGGGTTATGCTGCGGTTATGATGAGCACATGCCGGAAGTTTGGCCGCGGCGGAAACATTTTGGCTGCAGTTCGAACGTGCCCGCGATATTTTCGATTGCGATGGCTCGCGTGGTTCAAGCGCATTTCAACCCTTACGTTAGCAAGCGAAGTTTCAACGTCTGTCTCGGATACCCGGGTACTGTTTCCATCGGTATATTAGCCAAATTGGTTGACTCCACCTACGAAATTTTGTACAATTTTATCGTTAAAGTGCTTGATTGACACTTAACTTCTTATATTTAGAATAAATTGACTTCTTTTTGTTTCGTGGACCTGACCGATGTAGCCAGTGAGTGGCTGAAATATGAAATTATATTCTTTCGAGAGTGTTAGCTTTCGTTTCTATAACTCGACAGCTGCAGCTTTAAACATTTTATGCGAATCTATTATATGCATATTCCTATACTGAAATGAAGTATCAGTTTTTTTTTTTTAATATTTTGAGGGCGTGCTCGTCCATGAAGTCTCCCAGTTTCTCGAGTGTCCAGTTTTCGACTTTTGATTCTTCGGATCGTTCCTAGTTCGATAACTAGAGAACGGATGCTTATCTTGTTTATATAAACAAGTTTAAGCTAGCATCAGAGACCATTACCAATATGCATCAGTTTGTATTCAGTTTTCGATTCGAGACACACGATTCTTTGCAGTTAGGTGAAACGGACAGTGCTTTTGTGAAATATCATTTGTAAGTTTCAGAAGTTCTTATCGTAAAAATGGAAGCATTATCGATAATAATATATTGTCTAGAAAATCAAACAATCGTCGTGTGTTTCTACGTCACTTAGGGGAAGATTTTTCTTTTCGAATAATTCGAACTCGATTGGCAAGTGCTCAAACTATGAGCCATCTTTCCACAAAATTGGCGATACCAAGCATGAGAAATGGTCAAGTAGAAATGAATGAAATTCCTTCTACTTAAAAAAAAAAAGTCGCGAGATTCTGTTATACGTGTCAGGCTGATTCCGAAAAGAAGCGACGAAGAACACGAAAGGCTTGCCGCAAGTGCGACCGTCCAATTTGTGATAAACAAGTAAATACTATAGCAATATGCAGAAATTGTCCACAGAATTGTTTATTATTGCAATTTAATAAATAAATAAATCATTTTAGTTAAAAATCGGTTCATGTTTACGCGCATAGAACATCTAACAATCTCGTCTCTTATATGGGTACCCCGGTTACCAGACAGGCGTATAAATATGTTTGAACGTAGAAATTAGGCCGAATAATTTCGTTTGAACGTAGAAACGTCCAAACAATGGGGCTCCAGAGGGGTTTTGCGATATTGTTACCAGAACATCAAAAATTCTTATAGGAAACATGAAATGGGTACCCGGGTACCTGGTGGCTAACATAAGGGTTAACGTAACAGGGAAATATAGACATTGGTTATAGTAATTAATAACACGTCTCAAGAAGCTTGACTATATTTTACCCAAACCGTGCCACGCAAATAAACGCAGCGATGTTACAAAATCCTTAAGAATAATCGCGACAAAAGAAACTTCCTCCCGCAACACCCCTCGAACCGCTTCGCCATCGAAACAACTTCTCAACAAAAAAATTGCAAAAAATCCAAAAAACAGAGGACACCTGGTTCAAGAAATGCACGAACTCGCAGGAAACGTCATCGAAATTTCCAGGGAAATTTTCTCCCCTCGAAACGAGGAGAAATTAACGAGACAATCGGGCCAACGCCGGATCGGCTCGGTTCGTCGGGCATCGATTCGGCACACCTCGGGGCAGATTTTCAACGGGTCCACGTGGCGCGCGGAATTTCCACGGCAAAGCCATCCGTTGTAGCCAGTGTTTGACGTTCGCGTTCCGCTGGGATCGGCCGACGTCCGGACCCGTATATATATATATATATATATATACATTCCATACGTGTCATCTCGTCGTTGCAACAGGAGCGCGCGGCACTCGTCGGATTCGACTTTAACTTGATAAATCCAATTGTACGCGTTGGATAAGCTGAAAGGTACACGAGGGGCGTGACGAAAGAGCCGCGTCGAAATTCTGACAACGATATGACTGCCGCTCGTTTCACGGAAGCCATCTCTAATCCGTGCCCAATGCAAACAGGACGAACGTTAATCGCCGGTGCGTACCGAACGAGGCTTCCGTCCGACCCGTGGCTAATCTATCGAAGAACAATTGAGAAGTATTAATGAGAATCGTCGGGCGGCGCGTAATCTACTTAAATTAGCGGGGGAAATTAGAGGCGGATTTAAGGAATTGAGATTCTTGTTGCGCCGCGCGATATTGTAACCGCGACGAACGGTTAGGTGCGAAGCGTTTGGCTTCGGTGAAATTAATTTAGGACGTCGGCGCGGTGTCAATTATCCGTTTCGAGCGGATTAATCGGACGGCGATGCCTGTGCGCGTTGTGCAAAAATCTGTTGCCTTAGAGTCGAATCGTATTCGTCGCAGCTGGGTCAAGCAATTTTCGACCAGCGAGAGATTTAATGGCCGCGATAGAAAAATTGTGCTTCGAACGGGATGTTCGACGGAAGACTTAAACCGAAGGGTAGATAATACCCGAGTACCGGTATCGCGGAGGCTGTTCGAGAGTATTGTAAAGTTTCGTGCAAACTTGTTCCGCCGCGACGAGGCAGAATACACGGAAGAAGATTTTGTTGCACCAACCGTAACCTACCGATCATTTTTCGCCCACTTAACCGATTCTTTCACGAGAGACTACTTTGCCGGTCGAACGACAAAGGATAACATCTGTTTAGCATTCTTCGATATTCAGTCCCCTCGGCGGGGGAACGAAGAGGCCAATAATCTGTTGACAAACATCCTTTCAATCGAACGGAGAAACGCATACTTTCCTTAAGAAGGATATTCTGTTAAAAAGGCAGAGCGCGATCGCACGATTCACTGGACGAGGCTCGAAATTTCCACGAAGCCAATTAACAGAAGAAAAGAGCGAACGTGGAACGAAGGGGCCGAGTTGTGCTATTGTTTGCTACTTTGTCAGCCGGGAATCGGTTACAAACTAAACACGGAAGCGGCGTGAGTTTCAGTTCCCCTGATTAAACTCTGCTGCGTCCGCGGCGTCTTCCACCGGGGTGCCGCTCGTGGAGCGGGCGATCCGTTGCGGGATCAACGACCAAAATGAATGAGAAGTGTCACTCAAACGTCGGGGCATAATTACACAGGTAGGTATATCTATTCGCTACTAACCTGCCCGTTCTTACACTAATCTGGTTATCTGTTAATCGTCCGACTGTCTGCTCGGCTTCCCCTTTCTCCCCCACTATTTCTACGATATCTCTTTCTTCTTTCTGGAAAGTGTGCTCCTGCGATCGACGAGATGGATAAATTTCGTTTCCTGATCGACCTTTCCGACGATACGAATATATTGCCAATACTTGTCTATTAGAAAATATTCTTGCTTGTTCGATTTTGTGTTTCGTAGAGGTATGAGGTCGTTATTAGATCGCTCCGTGCCACGCAGGGAAAATTTGTTATTGTTCGGATAAAGGTGGTACTTGGAGATTCAACGTTAGGGGTTTCTAGAGAAGGGGATATCGTCGAGGATTGTTTATAGTTGTACTTTTATTTCGATTGGCAAGGGGGAGCAGGGCGAATGCAGAAGGATAACAAGATTTCGAATTCCATAGACGTGATTTATATCGATCCACGGAATCTTGCGAAATTCGATCCATTGTCACTTCCTATTTAAGCCCAGAGACATCCAGGTTCGATTTCCAACACTCAATACGTCCAATCTTCAATCTGACGGCTGTTCAACATCAATTGGCCATCTAATGCAACTTCCTCAATAGAGATCTCGATCTCCTCCTTCTATTCGAAATACCTTTCGGGTAGAGTACACGAATTTCTCGATTCAGCTTCTCGAATAAATTCTTCGATCGGATATGTCGTATCGATCCGTAGGGATTCTAACTTGCATGTGTCGAAACAATGTTCGCATTAATTTTAATTTGCTATTTTTCAGGAACGGGTGCTACTGTAAATTTCAAATTTGTATAGTACCCCCGATATTTTTATAGACTTTACCCGTAAGAGTACTCATCGTACTCTTAAAAAGTGCAGCAAACCTTCCAGATAGTAAATTAAACTTTACAAAGCGAAGAAATGGAAACAGCCACCGTAGTAAAATAACGAGACCCAGATCTGACTGTTTCGTGATTCGTTCGATTTAACATTAGATTAGCGACCAATCAATATAACAGATTTCACATATTATCCAGCCATCGTGACGTTTTCAACGAAACATCTATGCATAGAATATCCACAAATATCGTGCAAGTTTCTCTTTTTCCCCTTCCAATTTTTTCTGACACAGATAATAACCGAGGCATGCCTCACCATACAATAATCATTTCGATCGACTGGTAAATCTACTGTTAAATACCTGCCAACGGTTCTAAAGAAAACTCTAAAGAAAACAAAAAACGGATAACACAGTTATTATAAACATTGCTTTAGGGCTTTTATAATATACTTCTACATCGTCCTTGAATCTCCTATGAATCCCAGTCGAACTGTGCTCCAAGTATCGCCCCCTTCGACGGTGTCTATTTTAACACCAATCTGTCCATCCCCTTTTTTTTTTCTCTCTTACAAGCAGCCTCTTATCGAAACACTTTTTACCGGATGTCGACGGGGAACAGGGCACTGTGTGCGACGGAACTTTCGTTGAATGACCCGCGCACACGTCGATGGCTCGGGGCCGATCGATTCTCGTGCCCCGGCACCAATTACCAACGGATCGGTGATTAATTGCACACTCGGTCGAGTACACGTATTTAGTAGCGTCGCTAGCGAGATCGCCGACCGTCCTTGCCGGTGTGTCTTCGGTGTTCTTCCCTCGGAGAGTTCGGGTGTCGTGTGACCACTCACGTGCAGGCGAAACCGGCTCAGCGCGGGTCGCTGTCTTTTTTGGCCGAACTCCAGGCGTTTGAGGAAAAAACACGGGGCGACGTCGCGGACGTAACCACGGTGGTCTTTAACCGGGCGCAAAGCGCCGTATCGACGAGGCGACGAGTGTACGCTGCTCGTACGACTATTCTTTTTTCTTCTTCCGTTCGCGGGACGAAAGGGCAGTTCTTTATCGAATTTATTCGTATTTCTTACAATTCGTAGTCGGGACTGGTCGATTCGTAGGTACGTAAAGAGGAACGCTTGATTTTTCGCGATTACTGGACTTTGGGAACTGGTTTTCCTTGGTGCACTTGGTGGAAAAGGCATGTTTTTGGTGCGCGTGGATATCGAAGGGTGGGTATAGCTGGCTCGCGCGTCCCGTGCAAAGAACTTTTATTTGTCGAAATATAACGGAGTAATAGTTTTATATAAAATAGAATATATTCGGTCCGTGTACAGATCGCATTAAAATTAGTGATACGCTTTCCCTCGCGATATCTACAGTTTCAATCGGGGTAATTAAAAATTCCAATATCCTGAGAGAGACAACACACGCAACAGAGGCGAGAATTAAAAAATTTTCCAAACGGTTACCTCGTAGTTCTGAATGTATCAGAAATATCATATAAAACTTCCCCATCGCTATTCACTTTTCCGCGAAGCGCGTCCCTCGTCGAAACAGTGCGCCGCTCCGGCTGTGTCCTCCAATCCATGAAAAATAAAAGGGACGGAAAAGTATAAAAACCGGATCGCATAGCGCGGCACGTCGCTCGGCTCCTTTTTCACCATTTCTCCATACCTTAATTAGAATGCTTTAATCTCCCGATTGCTCGGCAAACGAAGAGCATCAGCATCGACCTGCTCGAAACGCAAACAATTATGAATATTCCATACGATCAACAGGCAAAAACGTGGAGGAGAAGGTGGGGGGGGGGGGGGGGGGACGGGCGCACGAGGCAAAACAAAAAGAAGAGGAGAAAAGAAAAAAGGAAAAAAAAGGCTCATTACAAACGGTTAATTAATATTAAATCGGCCATTCAACCGCCGGCGAGTAACGCGGGTACCTGGAGCGACGATTGGCAGAAAAAAATCGGGGCCACGCACGAGAGAGCGTCTCGCGCGCGAAAATAATTAACGACCGTAGGAGAGCCGGCACTTTTATTCCCCCCACGTCGAGAACACCGACGGAACGCAGGGAACAATCGTTGGAAATTTATTGCCGAAATGCATGCGCGACGCTTGTCGCTCGCAACGATTCCTTCGACCGTTTTATTTTCCCCTCTCGTCCCTTCCGTTTCCATTCGTTTCTTTTCCCACGGAACGCGCACGTTTCCGAATCGCCACCGCGAGCCTCGAGACACGAATTGAACGCGCGGATAGCTGTGCGTACTTGAAGCGCGGTTGCGGCCACCTGTTCCGGTGTAAAACTACGTCGACGTCGCGATTAGATCGAACAGCCGTGGTGAAATTAATTTTCGCGTGCGCTCGTGTCACCGATGAGCGCATTGTATGTCGCGATGGTCGAGTAATTCGTTGCAAAGGGGCGAGCACATTTTTTTGCGTTGAGTATCATTGTTTCGAGTAATCGTTGGGCGAGGCAGGTACGTCGAGACGGGTGATCGAAATACTTTCTTCTAGAGGGAACTGTATAGCGCGTGGGTGGACGTCGGTTGAGAAAGAAAATTGTGATCTTCGTCGATGTACAGAAGCGCGACGCGGGCGCGCAACGTTCCCGTCGACCGACGTTTTCCCTTCGAAGACTCGCCCCCGCCGACCCTCGCGTTAAAAATTCAGGACCACGCGCGACCGTGTAACGGGTGAAAGAAATAAAGGGGGAGGCGAGACAACGGCGAAGCGGGGCGGACAGAAGGAGACAGAGGAACGACGGAAAATCTCCGCTGAGAAAAGAAAGAAAGTGTCCTGAAAAAAAAGGGTAGCGCAATAAAGAGACGAAGTGCGACACACGTTCTCATACGAGGATCACGCGCACACACAGCCCACGCACACGTGTACACGACGCACAATCACACGCGCATACGTACGGATCGTCGACTTACCTCTCTCGGCGCAGAAATTCGAGCAACCAGCGGAGAAAAGAGGTAGGCGGATGACGACGGCCGCGACGGCGTTGCGTGCGAGAGTGGCGTCGCGACGCCGGGCGTCGGCGTGCGTCGCGCACGCCGTGCTTTGCCGCGCCGCCGACGGACAATGGCGTCCCGCGGCGCTGTCCAACGACAAACGGCACCGCCCCCAACAGGGCCCCGCCCATTTCGAGTTCCTTCGCGCGGCGACGTTCCGTGACGGAACGTCACCTCACACATTGCTGTGCCGCGACGTACTGCTCGTTCGATATCCCCCACCACTCGGCTCCGTCAGCTGCCCCCACTCCGTCGCGGCGTTGACGTTCCGCGAGCGCTACAGCGAGTCACGGGCCCGCCAGCGTCGCGTTGCCCCGCCCACAGGCACGCTCAGGCGAAACGGAACGCTGTTCGGCCTTCGTGCCACCTCGACTCCGGCGACTTTGCCCGGAGGCACAGCAACCTCGTCGGGCTGGCTCGAGCCGAAGTGGTTGGAAAGAGAAAGGAGTCGAGGGGGAGAGAGACGGGAAGACCGATAGGGGGAGATCGTACCGTGAGTCGGGACTTGTGTAGCAAGGGGTGGGGGTGCCGAAATCGTGCGGCAGGGATCTTCGCATGAAGGAAGGCAGACTCTGGTGGTCAATCGGGCGCCGCGCACCGCAGCAGTGACGCGTCACTGCACCCCTGTTTTCGAGTTGCACGTGTTTCTTTCCTCTTCACCGACGTTCACGTACAATTGTCCTGTCTCGTTTCCCTGGTCAGCTCGCCGCGATAACGACCGACAAACACTGTGCATCGGAGCCGCCCGTACGAAATAAACGGGCCAGTCGATGGTAGAGAGATCGTAGCCGTTTACCCGCGGGACAGAGCAGTTTCTTCGCGTTGAGCGGGATACTGGCGATGGTATATTATTCGGGACCGAGGAGGAGTCGAGCATCGTTGCGACCGTGGTTCGTCGAAGTTGCTGTGCCGATTGGGAACGGGAGCCAGTCTTCGTTTTAGATTGATCGGCAGCGACGCTGCCTAGTGCTGGGTTCCGTGGCGAGCCACTTTAAACCGTTAAACTGTGAAAATTCATGAGTGATCAGTGAGACCGTTCGGAGAAAGATACCGAGAGAGATATCTCTGTTTTCGAGGATCGTGGCGAATCGAGCGGGCTGGCATTGGTCACGCTGGTAGAGTTGAGCTCGAAAAGTGTTGTGAACATCCCGCGGAGACACGTAGCTGCGGATTGTGCTTTTAGCTGGTGACTGGATCCGGCCTGACCACGGCCATTCTCGACACGGTACGTTTATTAGTTTTAATCGAACGATAGATTTCGAAGTGTCGTTCCGTGGATGTATCGTGTGGACGGTAGGAAATTGAATCGATCCTTGGTATCGAAGGAATTAGTTCGGAGAATGTATATGGGTTTGTTGCGGTGTAAATGTTTTGGGCTGTTAACGGGGATTAGTGTTCGTTTCGTGTATATCAATTTTCTTTCGTCTCGAATTGTCGATATTATTTAGTTACTATTAAATATATGAAGCTTGTCGAAGGATACTCGACAAGATGGTGCACCTTATTCAGCTGTTGATATTACTTGCTTTTCGTGTTCTTGTTTTTATTAAACGTGGTTTCCTGTTTTATTGAAAGTTTTATTGGGATTTGAGAATGCTCGTTTGTACGCGAAGATTGCCAAGCATTTGGTTCCGGCGGTAAAGTTAAAGCCGCAGGCTCTCTCTGGGATGGAGAACACTATTGCGTTGGAATTGAATTGGAGTATTCTGATGTAATGGTAATTGCGAAGCGTTACTTGCTTCACGGAATTACTTTATTTCCAATTTTTCCACCACGTTTGCCCACCGGACGAGTGCAAGTGTTTTAAAATCTAAGATCTTTAAAATCTAAGATCGCGGAGGAATTTAATCGCCAAAGGCTATATCTGCAATCTTTTTTCAAACAGCGAAGTGCTGTAAAAAAAAACAGTAAAAATTATTAGTCGACTGCTTATTTCAAACAGCATTACCATCTCGCAAGATCGCGCGACACTGTACACCGATCGTAGACTTTACATTTCAATTCGTGCTACATATTTTCCATCTTTCTTTGAGCAAACAATTTGTGCGACGAGGCAGGCGCATCGAAACGTCAAAGTACAATCCCTCCAATGTTTCCGTTCCAATTGCGAATCCCTTTTACATTTCGTACATCTTCGATAGTGAAACAGTCCGCGACGCAATTTTCAAAATGAGGAAAATAATCCCCGAAATATTCCCGCAGCGATTCAAGCTCGAATAACGAAGTGTCGTTTCCGCTAACGATAAATCGTCGAAATGAAACACCTCGAGTCGACCGGTGCCGTCGACGCAACGACAATTCGATTCGCGACTCGGGTTGTTGCTCCGTTATTCGATGTCGACAGGTGGGAACCGAATTTCCCTCGGCAAACTCGTCCGTCGGCGGCCGCGGAAAATCGCAACAAACCGGAACAGGCGTAATAACTTGAAAGCGCGACGGCATCGCGCTTAGCGACAAATTGCCCGTCGCAATGGCCCTGTTAACACTCCGGTGCCTTATTGTGACCGCGGGGGGAAAAAAAGCCGCTGTCAATGGAAAGTGAATTGCATCGGAGTTATTCCGCGGAGGGGCGTGATTAAATAACGCGGCGGCCGCGCTTTGTTATTTACCTGCGAAAATCTGCCGAGCATCCCAATTACCTTTCGCGCGGAACGACGGAAATTAAGGCTGTTCCCGGTGATTCGTTGAAATCAAGACAAACAGAGGGGGGCCATGAAGTACCAGAGGAAAATATCGCCGTTTGCGCGATGATTTCGGTACAGTTTTTGACAGAGAGATAAACGTTCGTGCTGAGGGGCGGATGTCGACGGAAAAATTCCTCTCAATCGGTTGAAGGGACGAAAAATTAATGGAAAAGAAGACGGTTATTGCATTAGGATTCGTTTGCTTGATTAGAAGGCGAATCTTCGACGTGCGAGTAGAGTCGCAAGTGATACAAGTCAAGCATTTCCGTCCGATCGGTAAAGTAGTTTAGGCGAGGGACTAGTAAGAACTGACGGTTTACGTCGACACCCTCGCCACGGCTATTATTGACAACTGTTCGCCGCGATCTGCGATTAACATTTTTATTGAAACTTCGTTGAAGCTTCGGGGGCGTTGAATAATTCAGAGAACGCCGATATATTTCTTTACTTTAATTAATGTACCTGCGCATCGCATATTAATCGAACATCAATGCCGACCAAAAGAATCTGCACTTGTGTTATTTACGGGGCGAACCTGTCGCTTGGTGTCTCCAAAAAACAAAACAACAACAAAACACGCACCATTCCGCCGTTTCACCCGTAACGACGCGGCGAACTGAATTTTCAGAACGTCGGAACGACGGACAGGAATTTCCAAGTGGCGCCCGTTTCGCGCTGATTGAGCATCCGTCGGCGATATTTTCATCTCATTAAACTTTCAAAATTTTGTAACCGCCCGCCACCGCGACCGTCCGTACATTCCGTACGAATAAAACGAATTTCCCCTTTATGAATAATTTATGCCATCGCGGCTGGAATTAGGGATCGCGGGCCACGACGCCGCGCAGCCACGTCGAACACCTGTCCGCCTTTATTATTTTTACACGGGGCATTCGGGACCGGGGGAGAAAGGAAACATCGTGCTCGCTCATTGAAAGTGATACAATCTCGGAAAATAACAGATGTCCCATCGTTGCCCTCGAGTGCTCGACAAAGAAACGCTTTCGCGTACCTCGGAGATTTCACGGAAAGCCCTTTGTTGTGCCTGAACCGCTCGAGGGTGAAGAGACAACCGGCCTTTCGCGGAAAATTCACCGTTCGAAATTATTTAGCAGGCCCAGCGGCACATCTTACTACTATCTCGTCCTTCGCCAATAATACTAAAAATACCGATGATTTCGCCGGGCCGGAAGAACCAACTGGGAAAAGATATTTGCGGGTTGAGGTTGCACGGAAACCCCGTTTAATTAGATAAAGCGTCCAGAAGGAGTCCACGAGGATCTTAATGCTTCGAAACATCCCAACGCGAATATATATATATATATATGGGACTCGTGCGCGAGTTTCGTCTCGTTGATTTATTTTGACAGCAGAAAATGCGGTTGAACGTGAAATATTTCCAGCATCCTAATTATTTCCCCCCCCGAACGAAAAGAAGAATGGAGAAGGAGAAAATTGTGATTTGCAGCTTCCGAATGGAGATCGCGGAACACGCGATCATTCCCGATGTTTGGGCAAACGTTTTTACGTCAGCGCCTCGACAAAAAACGTTCGCGTTCTCAAACGCCTAGAGCACGCTTCACTCCCGACACCGCTCGCGAAGAAAGTGTCCCTCCGCGTTTCCCCCAGTGGAATCGTCCCGAAGTTATCGCGTACTTCGCCTAACGAGATGCAACCTGTCGGCGAGGGGCCGATCCTCAGCGCCGCGCTAACTTAGCCGTAGGCTGCGTGCTTTTAACGAGAGTAGTCGCGGCTCGTTTACCCAGTTTCCTGCCCGTTTTCGTCTCCGACGGACCGCGAATAGTGG
The DNA here is from genome assembly GCA_948146005.1 of Nomada fucata. NCBI lineage: Eukaryota > Metazoa > Arthropoda > Insecta > Hymenoptera > Apidae > Nomada > Nomada fucata. Next base: position 3,986,251 of record OX411275.1, on the reverse strand, counting down.
GATAGTAATTTCGTGTTTATTCACCACGCCCCCGTGAACCGGAAATTATGAAGCATTAGGGTAATGCACAAAAATCTCAGTCGCTTTTTAACGATCCGCCGTTAACGAGGCCCGCGGAATCGCTGGATTTTTCCACCGGCGAGCTGCCGCTCCCCCCCGGGGGGGGGGGGGCGGAGGGTGGAAGCGTGGCCGCGCGTTTAATTGCAAATCGAGCGTCGAGGATGTCGTTACGCGTGGTTCACGCCACTTTGAAACTCATTTTCCCGTCCGGCTCCCGGGGAAAACGAAACGTGACCCGGCCGCCGCGAGTTTCTCGCCGCGAAGCGTCTCGGGGCCCGGGCGCAGCCGGCGATACGGAGGTTCCTCTGAGCGAGCAGTCGACGCGGGGGCGTAACGAAAGGAGTTCGGGTAATTAGTAAACTTCGCGCGGGTTCGTTTTAATTCGATCGAGGGTTTAACGCGCCTACGCGCGCAGCACGCCGCCGGTGCTGCGTGCCTCGACTCCGGGGGGGATAATACGGTTATTCGTTTATTGATTATCCTTCGGAGAATAGATAGTTAAGACTGCAGTTTCCGACGGGAAGGTTAACGCAATTAATCAACGGGGTATCTCGTTGAACGAGCAATTTTTTAATCAAATACCCGATGCGATACCCGAAGTGGCCGCCGCGACGAGGAATACAGAGACGTTTTGACACTGTTTGGAATATTTTTAGTAGAAATTCGATGAGCGACAGGAATTACGGTCGGATCGCAAGTATCGCGCGCGTGACGTGGCCGCGTGTAAAGACGCTTTTTAACGCGACACGCGCGATCATTGGCGAGTCGGTGTACAACTTGCACGTCTTGATCAAGCTGGATGTTGTACGGAGTGTGGCCGCGGTGACCCCTTCGTGCTGACGTTTCCGAGTCGCGGATGAGAGCCAAGCTGAGCTAACGATGCGCGAAACGTACCGCATGATAATTAACACCGATCGCGGCGGGCGATGCCATTAATCGCGACGAACGAACGCGACGGCGGCGTACGCGCAGGTGAGGATCCGTGGCGCGGTTTAAACTCGACTTCAGTGGAGGAATCTCGATCGTCGAAGAACGTATTACCCACCGTGTAAACACGCTGCTGACCGCAAGCGTCTCGGTTGCGGAAGAGTTAAATTACACGGTCGATAGTAAAAGCTTCTTGCTTTCAGCGGAACAAACGATTTCGTGCGTCAACACACGCTGATCAACATTTGAACAGCGAATCGCGCCGCGTTTGCCTTCGTTATGAAAGGGTTAAAAGGTATAGATCGGGTATTGATTTTTAAATAGAACAACCGAACGATAAAGAGATCGCGAATGCTCGGTCCGTCCCGCGTCGATCTAACGACGTCCACCGAAATATTTATTTCACCCGGCCTCGATTTTCTTTCGACACGGTTCGTCGTTTGTCCCGTTCTTCGAATTAAAATTGCCAGTGCAATCTGGCAGCGAGCGGGGCGACGATTTTTAACAACGAAAACGTCGCGCAAAATGCGTAGCGTTGGTTAAACACCAGCCGTTTACAAATTGTTACACTTGGTCAACGTATTTGATATTTGCCTACCACTGCGACATTGCAGCCGACACAGTTTGAACTAACATGTCGCCGCTGTCCTCGTTGTTTGGCAACGGGGCGGACACTTTGGATGCACAACGAGTCGGCATTTCGCCGCTTTCTTACCGGAATTCTGTCCCGAGCTGATGGACCAGGGTAGATTTCGAGATCGCGAGACGCCTTCACCGGGTCGCGAACGCGAGTCGAACGAAAAATCTCGTCGCCCGTCGACCGATTTAATTTCTCGTTCATTTTCATCCCGATTCGCGCAGCGCCGATCGCAATTTCGGTAGCGGGGTAACAACGGGACGAAACGGGGCAAATTTATGCGGAACGCAATCAGGCCTGGAAAAATGGCAAAAATTTACCGTCGACACGACGATGTTTATTATTCGCCGCAGCGTTATTTATTTTCCGGTGCACTTTGAAATTTGCACTCGGCGAACCAGTTTCGTCGGCGCCAATATTTGCCCCGTTTCGCGCGCACGATAATCCCCCCTGAATTATGTTCTTTGAAGCGGCCGCCGTTTTGTATGCGTGGAAGGGCGCGTGAAAGAGCGTGCAGAAGTATACAGAAGCTCCAATCGAGTTCTCGTGATTTACCGTTGGCTTATAAAATCGGGCGCAACAATATCGTCCGGTTATTTTTGATAGTCGTGGTTCGGTCGTGTTTCATGCGGAAACATTGATCTGCCTTTACCCGAATCCACGACCCGACGGCCGCTGAAATTTCCAACCCCCCGCACCACACACGCGCGCACACCCGACCGACTGTTTCACGCGTGTGCATTTAATGTATCGCCATTATGAACACGACGGATTTACGAGGCTGCACTTTCGTTTGGGTGTCCCGAACGATCGAGCACCTTTTCATTAACGAACTTCGCGCGATTTGTTTCGCGTGGCTTACGTGTTTTTAATTGGCGACGATTTTTTTCTTCGTTCGAGTGGGTTAACAGATTAGAGGGGACGGCAGATAGGTGAACTGAGGGCATAGACTATGCTGTATACCTTTGAGGGGGGGTGGAGTGTTGCGAATTGAACGGGGCGGCGTTGCTTTTTTCTTATTACGGTTGGAGCAAATATTTTGCGACGGTAGGACACCCTGAAGAATGGACCGCTTCTGTTAAGTACGGAGCATTGAAATACGAACGTGAACTTCTCCAAACATCGGTCTCGTTCGCGTTTTCGAGACCTCAGAGTCTTGCAGTCCCTGCACGTCCCACTGCGTCCACGTTTTAATTAATTTACACGCACGGTCGTCCATAGGCACGAGCAGCGAACGGGAGCACTCGCGTTTTGTGACAAACGACGTTTCACGATGTTCGTCCGCGTGAATAGCAACGCTGTTGTTCGAGAAACGTCGCGATGTTAGGAAATCGTTTCGGCGTATCACGCGACGTCGACGCGAACACTGGCGTTCGCGTTCGTGTTCACGTTCGAACCGATGTAAGCACCTCGGCGATCGGACTATTTGAAGGGCGGAAGCGCGAACCGGCCGGGAGATACGATTCTTCGCGTGAAAATTGAAAAACCTCTCGTTTGAAATTAAGTTCTCCCCGCGCAGGGGAAAAATCGCTCAAACGTTGACGTTCTTCGTCCGCGTTTAATCCATCGAGGGCCACTTGACGCGTGATTCTTGTGTTTCCAACGGTGGGCTCGTCGAAATTAAGTTTCAACGAGGGTCGGAGAAAACGCGAGACATTCGTCGACGCGGATACGCGAAAGAGGAATTTACGTGAACGTAACGTGAATCGTGACGTTGCCTTTTCATGCACTTGAAATGCAGGGAACACTGCTGGGGAGCGTATTACTCATAACGATAATGAATTTAGAAAATGAATATTCGACGACGAGTTTGCTCCCGCTGCATCTAATAGGTTTTGCGGTGCAAAGTTCGAGAACAAGAGAGTATTGCAAGATATATAGATGCCATAAGGAAAGATGGCTGTGTTGTAGATAGGTACGCAGTAGGGAAGCGAGTTTTCTTATATTTGTTTAAAGATTCTTTTGTTCCGGTGAATGTGAGCAGCGAGGGATAAGAGTGTTCGTTCAGGAGGCAGCAGCGTGATAATATAACGAACTGTACTTTCTAAAGACTTTCTAATATTTTATATATTGCGATATACAAATCCCATATTACAATCAGGCCAATAGAAATGATAAATATACGATATCTGTGTTTAATTAAGATGCAATGCAATTATACAATAAAACACTACCAGAGTCATGCAACGGCGACGCTTGCTTAATTGCGTGTAACTTCGTATTATTACTGTAACCGTTACCGTTACAATAATACAGGGGGAAACAGCTTCAAATGTTAAACGAAACCAATTCTCTCGTATCATCGCATAAGAAATCGCTCATCTTTCGCGCTCAACTAATGTAACTCATGTAAAATATAGCTCACGTCAACATGTTCACTGCACGCACGAACACTTTTGTTCGTCGCTGTATAACGAAAGTGATTTGCCTCACTTGTAATAGAACCGCGCATGAAAAGCGATGCCTTGGCTTTGAAACAGAAGCTCGAAGGTGGGAGCCTGTGTTTCGTTTGTCATGAATAAACACCATCCATTGCTGTCAAACAACTGCGCAAGCTTTCACTTGTAAATCTTGCGCATTAATTTTCCCCGCCCTTGTTACTTCCCGTTGTCAGTGTTGTTATCAGATTGCGCTTTTCTTATTTTCCACGCAGCCGTTACCTTCTTCGGTGTTTCATGCATACTGTCCCTTTGTTAAGGACCGCATTAATTGCGCCTTAATATACGCGAAGGAAAAATAATTCCGCGGGCATTACCGTTCTGAATGCTTACGAAAGCGTAATGGGGAAACTCGTGAACGCGAAACAGGCAGCCTACTATTTTCTTTCCTCTTGCTTCATTTCGTAACGCAATGTCGAAACTCGCATGCGAACACGTCGACGAACCGTCGATTAAAAACTGTGAGAACAGTTTAAAATCAATCGCATTTCCCTCTTCACCTCAAAACTTGTCTATAAACATTAATGTTCGCAACGAACTTTCGCACACTTTCCGACAAAACCACCGCACCCCCCTCGTACATTGAATACACATGATCGCACACAAATCACCATCTGTCACACAACAATCACACCAAGACCACTCTTTAGTACAATTAAAAAAAACGTATTCGACATCCAAGTCTAATCTCGAAACTCCACTCGCAGCTTTCCAAATACGATCTCACAAGTCTATTTCAAAATAACTCCTCTTCCACATACACACATACACACACACTCACACACACACCTTCCATTCGCCTTCCCGCAGATGGAAGAAAAGTTTCCCCCCGCGAACCTCTCCGAAAGAAATCAACCTTCCTTCTACGCAGCCAGTTTTTCCAGCGATTAATTAATGGTCGACGTTCTTTTTCTCCTTTTTTTTTTGCAGCACTGTGTTAGCGTGGCCGGAGGTGGCGGCGGTGGCGGCGGCGGCGGAGCTGGCGGTGGCGTCGGTCGGCTGAACCTGCACCTTCGTCCTTGCGGTGGCGGCGGCATCGCCGGAAGTGACAGCGCTTCGGATTACCCGCCAAGTGCTACGGCAGCGAGGAGCAGGGAGGCGGCGGCGGCGGCGCTGCACGCAGCAAGAACCCTGTTGGGGGCGGGGGTGGCCAACCCTTGCTCGCCCACCCCCGAACCACCCTTCTGGAAGATGCCACATAAAGGTCGGTCGAGCGAGACTGTTTGTTTACGACGCTGAGAACTAGTCGAATCCGAGAGTTCTCAGCGCTCTCCTTCTTACTTTTTCTTAATTTCTCCTTTCGACCGAACGGTGAACTCCTTCGAAACCGCCGGAGGAATCGGCGAAATGGATTTGGCGTTCATTTATTGTCCCCTTCTTGTTTCGCGTTTGTCTTTGTCTCGCGTCGGTTTTTTGTTATTTAATATTCTGTCGCTCGGGACGCGCATTAACGAGCAAGCACCACGGCGAGGAGCGTTTAATTGGTTCAATTTGTCGGGAAAAGTTTCACGCAGGTCGAACAGAGGTATCTTATCTGGATCTGTGCAATTTTTATTACCGAGCTCTGTGGATTCCGTTTCGTTCGCGTACCTATTGTCGAGGACAGCGACGGCTGCGATGCATGTTCACTTTTTTGGGCAGCTTCAAGGGAGCACGGTTGCGTTTAATCGCGTTTCATCCGCGCGTGTACCGTTTCGTGTCTGCGTTCATAAAGGTGGAACGACGCGTTCTTATTATTGCGCAAGGGTGACGCGAGAAGTCACGTAGAGAAAAGAAATCTCGCGACCCAAACCGTGGCTCGCGTTCCTCTACAACGGAAATAAAAGCAACCGAAAAGAACAGGCCAGAGGAACAGGATTTTTAATCGAAAGACTCGAGAAACCGAAAGGTGGCCTACGATGTGTCGCCAGATACGGTATCTGAACGATCCGGCTCTTGTATCTCGTCGACTGTGTTAATGGAGGGCCGCTACAATGTGGCCGAGCGTCGGTCGCCTTTCGCATTGTCAGCGATCGTTAGCGTCAAATTTTGCGTCGCGTACCGTGAAACTCCAGCCAAGGAGGTACATATTTTTTGTCCCCCCTTTTGCGCACACATACACAGCCGTGGCAGGACGATGCGTCGTATCCTTCCGATGGATTTCGAGTTGTCTCTAACCGGCTCGGGTGGAGACAAGGTCCTTTGAATCCACCCGAACCGTACTCGAACAACGGAACGTCGACGAACGCGAGCCCCTTTCCATATTTCCTATACACTTGACCACCTGGAGAGGTGTTTCACGCATCGTCAGACGCGGTATTAAAATGAATACAAAAGGGAAGGGCAAAAAAAAAGACAAGAAAAAAAAACATAGAAACAGTAGACTCTCCGCCCTGTCGCCGTAACCAAGAAATATACAAAAAATATACGTACACGTATTATACACAGCGCACGATATTTCTCTACCTATGGTAAAAGTTCCCGTGACATCGCGTATCCTAATTAGCAGTGTATCCTTTCTAAACGCGTCTCAATTTACGTCTTGTTACCTTTCCGTTAACGTGGCCTGAGGATCATAGGTGGTTCGAATCGCACCGCAGCCTTGGGGCCAAATTTGTGACCTTCGCAATGAGTTATACGAAGGGGCGAGCAAATACGTGTACGCTTATGGGCTTAGGTGGGGCTCGCGGTTACCCCCGGGGTTATCCGGTAACCCGACACGCCTTTCCTTGGCTTCTGTCGGGCCAACAGCCCCTTCAACGGAGGCTCGTCGTCGGAGGGTGGCGCCTTTTACCCAAAAAGCCTCCACCGATTCGGTGCCGGCGACTTTCCCCTCCGTTATGGACTGCAACGCTCGGCGCAATCGGTGTATTGCTTCGGGTCAGGCTGGGTCAGGCGTTGGCTTTAATAAGCGAAGCACCTACACCGCCAATTTGTCTCTCCTTTTGTATGCACGCGTCTCTCTCCCTTGCCGGATCGTGCGCGTGCACGCTCCTGCGTCCCGGTGTAAATCGATACCACGAATTGATTCTCGATTAACCCTTACGTTAGCAACCGGTTACCCATTTCTATATTACCCTTGAATAATTTCGAATTAATTTTTTTTTCCAATAATCTTGACGAAATATCGCGAAATCGCTCCAGATCTCGATTGTTCGAACGATTTCACGTCGACTCGGGTTTGGCGAGAACGAATTCGTACAAAATATTTTAAACAACCGAGCTTCGAACTTCTTGTCAAACATTGTCGAATTGATTGCTAACGTAAAGTGTTAAGATCGATGCAATTGCTCCATAGTTTTCGGCTTTATTAGAAATATTATGCTCGTGTATGGACACAATATCGCTCTATACTACTTCTGGGATGCTATAAAAGAACAATATTTACGAATAAGATATTTATTCAGTTAAGTATATTATTCCGGTCGACGTTACAGCACGCCTCGAACCGTTCCTGCCTTCGCGTAGATATTATTCGCCACGCTAAAAATACCGTCTATTCTCCAAGTCCCACGAGCGACGCGCCGCGAAGACGTAATAAACTCCGTGACGAAACCCCGGCAAATATGTAACGAGGAAGTCAGGCGACCCACCGCCCCCTCCCCCCCGTACCGTTTCTAATCCAGGCACCAAAATCATCCGCCCCTACCGCAAATCATCCCCAAGCGAAAGTTGCAATCTCTTCGTCAACCACATGCTCGAATCCGCGCGCATCCGTCTGATAGCACCTTTCAATTTCGATCCCATTAAAATTGATTTCCCGGTCGGGTCTTGGCTCAGGTGGGAATCCGTGTGCCAGGGGCGTGTATGTTTATCCGAAGTTTGGCCGGGTCGTGTTACGTTCCGCGATCATAATACCCGCAGTTCGGAGCACAGAATGCTTCTCCCCTAAGGCGATGGTGCACCGTTCGAGTCGCGTCGCGTATAGTTGCGGGAAGAACCTTCGGTCGTTCCTTCTTTCACGATTTCTTTGCGTCCTCTTTGCTCGTTAGCCCCGTCCCCTAGCCGTCTCTTCTTCTGCCGCATAATAGCGGGCCCCGTGCCTATTGGAATCAAAAGGGCCGATTTACGAGAGCACTTTATTTCGTGGCAGTCTACAAGATTTGTTAATGGTTATGGGCGCTCGTGCCCGGTCGACTCGCGTGCCGGCCGTTTCTGCGGAGATTACCTGCGTCGGCTTTTCGAGGGGGCAATAAATGTCGAGGGTGCTGGATTATCCGCGGCTAGGCAATAGGATATCGCTGCGCAATGCATCTTCAAATTTCCCGATCGTTTCGTAATGCGCGCTGCGACGATGGGACTTGATTTTGGCGTATACGGCATCGTCGTCGCTGTCCTGTCACGTTTCGTGGCAGGCTGTGATAGTCTCTTGCGACCGGTGAATTGGGATTTGTTGGGTCGCTGGTGGCATGCTTGGCTTTGTTGCGTACAGCGATGATTTTGTGAGATTGGATTGCTCCTTGATTAGTTTCGAATTGAGCGTGCGAGAGACGAGGAATCGATCGCATCGCGTTGGTACAGCATTTTGTTGTTTTGCAATATTTTATGCACCTAAAGCGTATTTGGCAGAAATAATCGGACCGATCGATTTTCTTCAACGGAGTAATTAATACGGACGTATTTGAATTCTTGCTCGTACTGTAGAATGCAAATGTTTTATACAAATATCGTGGAATTAAGTGCGCGATATCGATTTCAATTCCGTTATTCAATTCATTCCCCGAAATTTTAAACGCATCATTTTCCCCGGGTATTAATGTTAATGTTAATAAAATATTATCTATAATACGCCGGAAATCAATAGCGAAGTACGTGGCCGCGGTTTTCCATTCCAATTCGAGTGACTCCACGAATGCTAAACGTGCGATATTTCTGCAAATTTATCGTTACCGCGCATGAATGATGTAAAATGTTTTTTTAAGAAACCCGAGAACCTTGAATAATTAATTGCACCTGAACGAATGAGCTGTAACTACCCCCAAGTGCAATGCACTATATCATACAAAAATAACGCACACAGCAATACCAGTATATACTAAATACGTCAAGAATATCGCACTGAGCATACCCCATTATCTACCGTACCAAAACGAACACCTTTCCTCGCATTTTACGCCATCCACGGTAGCGCCAGGTACGCATCGTTCAGAAATCGTTTCCAAATCTTCGTTCCGTCCAAACACACCGGACCACTTACTCCGAGACTCTTCACCTCCCCCAACAAGTATCCACTGGAGCCGCGACACCGCCAAGAACCATCGACGATCGTTACCTTACCGAGCAGGCCGGAAAAACAGTAGGAACAGAAGAACAGAAAGGGGAACAGTATCTATAGACAAGGCTGTACACGATCCTAAATTACCCAGCTCGCGTTTAAATGCCAATTACGTTACCAGCGACGTCGCAATTATAATTAAGGAACGGGCCGGTGTAATCACCCGGCAACTAACTTCTATGCCGTCGCGGTTTCGTGGTTTATCGCCGCGGTTGAAAAGCGACGAAGATGCCACGCGATGCCCCGCGGGTTTAATAATAAGAGGCGTACGGTAACGAGTACACGCCGTTAGGATGGCGTTGCCTTTCGCTAATTCAGCACCGCTTCTTAACACTGCCCCGTAATGAATTCGCCGGGGGGCCCCGAGTGGAAACGAGACGAAGCCGCCCCGTAGCACCCGCGACGGCTAAGGACAGACGAGAAAGCGTCACGCTCTTGCCGTGATTCAACTCATTACAGAATGTATGCCCCGCTCGCCATCTTTGATGTCGCGGTAGGACGCGTTCGGATGAAACTCTTGCTTCCTCGTGCCGCGGTGGATTTAGCTCGAAACGCTTGGAGCAAGTTGTCGGAGCGTATACTCTCCTCCTCTCTCCCTCTCTCTCTCTCGCTTCTCTCTTACCCCGTTCAGCCCTTCGTTCCAGCGACGTGATAATAACGTTTAACGAGTGTTACCTCTCCTTTGGAATAAATAAAACCGCGTCGTGCCTGGCTCCGCCGCGCCACTCTTCACACTCCTCCGCCATTGACGCAGCTGAAATGAATGAAAGAAAATATTTTCCAGGGAAAACGCGCGAGCGGGATATTCTTTGCTTAATGGGATTCCGCTTGTTACGCCTTTGAACGTTATTAAGCCACGGAACGGCGATTTTCGCGCTGGAGGGTGGGCACGCTTCTTCTTTTCTTTTATTTTCCTTTTTTGCGAGCACCGTGCATGCACGAGTGTTTCTGGATTGGGAGGAACTGGGAGAAATTGCGTTGTTCGACTTGTTTCGCTGAACTCGTCGACGCGGGAGTACTTGTTAATCGCGGGGAGGGTTCTGTCCTGTCGAGGAAGATGACTATTCGATCTTCTTTTCAATTTCGTTGCTGTCCATGCGGTTAGAATTTGTTACGAGAGTTACGATTTACGTCTACGTGCGCGAAATCGTGAAAGTATCGAATCTGTGTTAGGGAATTATTTTCGAAAGGAGCGACGAACGCGATTTAAACTCTTCGCGACACTCCGTTCCTGTGAAATAAATACTTACGTTCGTCAAACTTCTCTCCAAGATCGACTGGCATATACTACTTTAATTCGGAGTGTTCTATAAGTGTCAAGGCGTCCCTTTCCGGCAGAAACGAATTCCCACAAAGGGTTACGCAGCCGAGTGTTTTCCATTTCGTTGACGACAGCCGTCGCGTCAACGATCTTCTGTCTCAGCGACGATTACCTGCCGCGTATCAGCAATGCGAAACAAAACAAAAAACAAAAAGCGAAAGAAGCAAAGCTTCCGCGGAAGCGACGAACGCATCGACGAACAAAGCGACACATCGCGAGCTACTCGAGAATCTTTTTTTCGAAACCGCCCGACGACTTCAAAGTCTGAAGCGCGAACAAGTTTGCGCGTTGTTTCCTTTTTCCACGTGAACAGTGGCCACTTCAGACTTGAGGCGAATCGCGGTATCGAACTCTCTGCTCGCGTAGCCGACTCTCTCGACGAAGAGAGACCCCAGTCGCTGAACTCGTTACGTTCGAATGGACGCGGCTTGAAAACGCCCGACTAATTACCCGCATAATATTGTTGCGTGCCATTAAACAAACATCCCGACGCGAACTTTCCGTCGTCGTCGGGAATTGGAGAGGCGTGTTAGCCGGTTCGTCGGCCGGTTTAGTTTCCGTTATCGGATAACGATCAATCGTTCCTTTGCGGCACCGCTGCCCGCTCGCCGTCTCGTTCGTTCTCGTTGCTCCTCTTAGGAAGTACGCGTTTAACGTCATTCGTCCGGGCGTACGTACGCGTGCACCGCGTGCAAGTACACGCGTCACCGTTTTCCAACTGGGAATCGGCTAATTCGCCATTTTCCGCGGTGCTTCCGACCGTTCGGAGCGGATACGTATTCGACGGGGCTGTAAATGGAGTAGCCGAGACGGTTTACGAGCGGCCGTTAGTTTCGCGAGCTTCGTCTGTAGAGATAAAGAAGGCTGCGAGCGGAACGCGTGCACCGCGGAGAAATAACGTCGTCGGCGTGCGAGCGGTTATTGCTCGCAGGGGGTTGCAGTACGGAGGCGAGAGGGTAATGCGGATCCTCTTGGAACCTTATTGTAAATAATGTCCATTGCTGACGGTGTTTGCGTGGAAGCTTGTTGGGAGGGTGGCACCGCGGAACGTTTTCGAGTTTCATCGTGCGCAATTGGATACGTTGAACTTTCATTGCTTTTTTCTTCTGTCACGATTTCATCTTGTTCGTTGTGTTGATGCTTGCCCTTTATTCTTGTCGCGAAATATTTTGTTCGGTTGTATGATTTTTTAGGAAGCATTAGGGTTACGTATTGTTACAGCGGCGGGCCATAGTTGGGCTAATTATGTATTGGATGAGCAATAGTTAATTTTCATTATTGTTAGAGAAAAGTAGCACGACCTATTGCGCTAGCAGGTGTACTTGTCAATGGTAGAAGCGTACTTCACTTGGAATAATAGAATCCGTAGTTTCGCGTAACTGGAACGCAGGTCGCGCGTGAACGAACGTGTCACTAGAGTTTGGAAACAAAAATCCCTTTGTAATCGCGTGTTTCGTGAATCGTCGCTTTACCCAGGCTAATCTCTCGGACTTAGAGAGCCGGCCCTTTCCTGTCTTTCACGGTGCACGTATAAGAACATTGACTTACTTCGTTCACACGTACACGCCAAGTAAACAGACTTACCAAACGAGCATAAAAATAATCACAACTGGACATAAATAGTTTCCAATCTGCTCGTCACGAAATTTCGTTACGCTCCTCGCCCCCAGGACCCAATTCTAACATTCAAAATGGCCACCGTTCGCACCGTCCGCTCCAAAAACACATGTTTCGAAACCCGCGCTTGAAACAAACCACGAATCATCGTCGTCCCCTCTCTCGCCTCGACAAACGCTCGAAGTGCGAAGAATTTTCGCGATTCTCCCCACGACTCTCGCTCCCCTTCTCGTTCCATCCGCCCCTTAATCCTTTCCACACGCGCAACGTTGCAACGCGAACGAAACATCTTCGCAACATTCCCCTCAGCGCGAAGAAAGAAACAAAGAAAGACGGGGGGAAAGAAAACGCTACTAATCGCCGCGAGGACCGTATTCGCGTAGCCCCGAACAGCGGGCAAGTATTTCGCCCGCTTAAAGAGAACGAAATGGCAGAATTTACCCGCTCTCTCCGTCTCTTGTCTAGGGTGGCGGCGTTAGGAACGGTAGGATCAGGGGGTTGTTTGGCGAGGGAGGTCGACCGCGGGAGGGTGACAGGGTCCGCGTTGTGCGGCAGTGCGACGCAGAGCAACGGAAGGGGTTGGAAGGACGGGGTGGCCGGGGGGAGGGAGGCGGTGGTTGGACGAGGAGGAAGGGTGCCGCGACGTCGTGCGCCGGCAGGATGGGATTTAATCTGTGTCCCGTTTCACGCTCAGCCAAGTGGAACCTTTTTGCCTCACTTTGCGGCATGACTCGCTTTTGCGCTGGTCGTCGCGTAGATTAACGCGAAATTATATATAAAGAATGTGTGCGGACGGCGTGTGCACGGGTCGTCGGTGCTGCTACGGACGATTCGCTCTCCTCGCGTGAGACGACAGAGAAACACGGGAGGGATAGATAGAACGAGTGAAAGAGAGAGAGAGAGAGAGAGAGAGAGAGAGACGAGGGACAGAGAAAGGCTTATACTTTGTACGTTACTCGTAGCCAGCGCGCGTGTATGTATCCGAGTCACACCCTCTTTGTAATGAATTAAACTCGTGAAAAACCAGCGGCGGGCTTGCGACGTCCCACAAAGCGGAGACGACGCGACGGGGCTTTCTCGCGGCGCTGGGATTTCGATGCCTCGACCACCGTTTATTTTTACGTGGCATGAGTTCGAAAGGAAAACAACGGCCACTGCGAGGGACTGGAGACGAGGTAGTCCGATTTTCGCTTGATTTCTTTTTCATTGTGATTTCCACGGCGGCCGGTTTACGAAGGGAGACACGCGGACGCTGGGTTGTGCTACTTTGTGATTAGTTGGCACGCAACATTGAGCGGAACGTCGCGAGTCGATATGCGCTCGCGGGTTTCCGTTTTTTCAACGCATTGCCGACAGGCAATTGCGGACACGATGTGAACCTGATGAACAAAGTTTTTGCAATATTTTACATTGCTCTGCGTTTGAAAAATTGAAAAAGTTGAACCTCGTGAACGATCAACAATGCGTTTAATGGGTACACTATTTTCCATTTTTAATTGCAAAAAGTTTCGGTGAATGTTATTAGATAGAGATCGGATATTCATGTCTATAATTCACTGTCGAAAGAAATGTTTAATCCTTTCTACCTTCGACACTGCCTTTAATAATAATAAGATCACCAGGATAAACATAATTTCTCTGCAACGGAATTACTTGGGAAAATATTTCCTGTCACATTTGTGCCATAAAATCAATAGCATTCTACGGATACATATATTAGCCCAAGCTGCTGCCCTTACGTTCGTGAACGCTCTCCGCAATGAATAACTCCACGGTTGTAAATCGGGTGTACGCGTTTGATGGGGTGAACCCCGATGAAGGGAATTTCATAGACCGAGAGTGTTCTCGATTAAATGATCAACCGTACACGTTATAGATAATTTAATACGCTTTGGTCGCGTAACAGTGGCATCTTGTTGCCACGAACTTAACGATTTTCGCCTTAAGACTATTTTTCCGCCTCCATGAAAGGGCGGCTGTGTAACGTCAGACCGCGGACAGCCGACACGGGTGTTCAATCAAACGTTATCGTTGAAGACGACGCGCGACGCGCCTCCTGGTGCCCCGCAGCCCGTCGAAATAAGCGTGTTTCGTTCGCACGTTTACATGCACGCGTTCATTTAACTGATCGCCGTATGAATATTCATCGACTGCCCGTACGGCGGATTGGAATTTCCGAGGGGGTAGCCGCCGTTTCAATCGGATCAAGGAAAATGTCTCAACGCCGCAGTCGTGATCGTCTCGTTTCCGCGACATGCATAATGGAGCGGATTTTACGCTTTTGCCCGACGACTGCGTCGATCATCAACGGTGTTGCCGAAGCGCTCGCGTAAAAATGGTCATTACCGGCGATAGCAGTCCTCGATCTTTTATGCAAAATTCTCGTTCGCCTTGTTCCTTGGTGCCGCGTGTACAGATAAGGGCCCCCTGGCGTCGCGCGATAAAGCGAACGCTAATGAGCTTATTTTATGAATCGGTGCAATATTATTTGCCCGTCGACGGCTGTCGCTTTTCAATGCCGCGGTCGACACGGGAACAGCCGTCTCGATAGAGCGTCTTTCAACTGATTTCGATACGCGTACTGGGCGTTACGTTTAAACACGCGAACTATCTCTATCACGCGCAGGGTGGAAGCTATCCGAAAAATGTCCCCGCAAGAGTCGTTTGACCTCGAGGGATACGTTACGCGGTTCAGACGATTTTCGCGTAGATTTAATAGCTAAAGTTTCGAAACGAAATACATAGCACAATACTTGCGAATCGAAAACGAAGAAACAACGTCGAGCCGTCGAATATCACGGTTCACCGTTGTCTGCCGGTGACGGTGACCATTGTTGCACCGCCGATGTGCACCCCGCTGTGCGAAAGCTGACAGATAATCGCGCCGGCGGAAATACGCCCCCTTTGAGAGTGAAATAAGCACGAGGCGCGTGGAATCTCAGCCCTCTCGTGGTGTCGGCTAAAGGCTGATGAAAACGGGCGGTTGTACCGCGACGTTACACGCAAAGTGGTTTCATACGGCGCCGCGGCGCCGCGGCCAGACCATTCAAATTGCGTTTCAACTATTTCTTGTCGTTTCGCCCGTCGCAAAAGCGGGAGATTAATTAAATTCGTTAATTGCAAGATGCATTTAGCGCGAGCGGCGACGGCTCGCTCGCCACGGTCCCAAACGCTCAGGCCTCCTGCCCCGCCGGTTCAACAGCCCTTGTATTCTTCGCACGCTGTCGGCGTTAGCACGTAAATTTCAGAGAAAGGCTGACCACAAAAGGGCTGAAGGCCTACTTTGCGCGTTCGCCGCGTTGCGTTTCTTTCGCGCCCGCTGAAACGCTCGATTCCGCGGCGGTGGAAACGTTGACGTCGTTCTGGTGGGTGCGGCGGCGTTTCGTTTTGAATCGTTCGCGGTTTAACGATGAAACGGAATTGCTTTGCGATATTCCCTGTCGCGGTTTTCGTAAATAGAAACGGGCGAGGGGGGGGGGGGGGCTGGTTCGATCGAATCGACGAGGCACGCCGCGGCGATAAACTATTTCGATTATTCGTCGCGGCGTATCTTGTTAAATTTAACAAAAGTTTATCGATTTTTACGAACGTGTCGTCGAAAAACGGATTAATTGCGGTTTCGGCTGTTCCAGCCGATTAAGCACCGCAAATATTGCCAGTGTACTCTTTAGTATTTGAAATTGTGCTGCCGCGATTGTAATCTGTTATAAACGTGCTAATTGTCGGCCAACAAAATTGTTGACGGATACGATTTATCTTTTCTTTCGCTTGTTTTTTTTTTTTTTTGTATAGATATTCACATAGCGTATATTAATTTCGGACTGGTTTTAAGTACGATTTTTCTGTCGCTTCTTGAACAGGTGCGAATAGCAACAAGTTTTAGTACCACGTAACTAGAGTCTCTCTTGTTCTCGATACTATGGGTCGCGTTCTGCATGGAACAATGTATTATTGCGAAACGGTGCACGTACCAGAATTAACCCTTAACATATATTTAGCGCTAATTGTTACAAAAAATCCCATTTCCCCTTTCACACGTCGCACAATTCTATCTCGCGGTAAGAATATGAACGATACTAACAATAACAACAATAAACAAACTTTCCTCTGCGCATTCCGCTTCGCGATCGCGTCGAAGGTGTCGATCACCCCGATATTCACTATTTTCTCGACATTCGAAGATTAATTTCGAAACTGAATCTCTAATCGTCGACCACGTGAGATCCGCGTCCGCGTCCCAGCGTTTCCACCGGGATCATCATAAAGCGCATCCCGTTCGTCGTGCTCTACGCGCGTCCGCCATGACGGCGATGATAACGATGACGATACACGCCGCGCAATCAGACTAATAAGAACGCGGTGTGTACCGTTCGCGTGGACACATACGGCCGATGTTTGCCCAACCTGGCACCCTGGCTAAGCGACAGAATACACGTTGCTCGCGTTTTGATTCACAGAGGAGGACCTGATGCACGGGGGTGGCGTGGGCATCGGCGGGGGTTCTATGGTCGGGCAGAACTCAATATTTGGCTGCTCGGCTGCTGGACACAGCGGGGTTAACCAGCTTGGCGGTGTTTACGTCAATGGCCGACCATTACCGGACTCCACGAGGCAGAAGATCGTCGAACTGGCCCACAGCGGTGCCAGACCCTGCGACATCTCGCGCATACTGCAAGTCAGCAATGGATGCGTGTCCAAGATCCTAGGGAGGTTAGTGAGCAATTCCTTTTTCCTTTTATTTTCCTTCGTTGCTGATTGAATGGGAACTCGATTTTGTTTAGTTGCGTCTGTATATTGTACAGCGGGGCGAAAAAAGGATTCGTACCTTCGTTATTGCGGGGGCTGAGACAATTATTCGCGAAACAACGTACACGGATCAATCACACTGTTACAGATGTGCTTCGTATTCATGTATATTGTTTTAGAAATAATAGCTTTGCCACCGAAATAAAGATGCAAGCGAAACTATGCACCATATGAATACTTTGGTCCACTGTACGCACGGATGTTTCCTTGATTCATTCTGCGTTCAGTTATCGGTTGAATTGTCCTGCGGACGAATTAATGTAAGAGAAATGTCATTAACAGAGGCTCTCCGAAATATTTCTGTACGCTTTTCCTAATTATTATTTTTCAACTCTTTTGAAAAATAATATATATATATATATAATAATAATAATAATAATACTTACAATATTGTTCGATGCCAATAATAATAAACATGTCAACGCAATAGTAACACTGGCAATCTTATTCGATCCTCTTTAGTGTATTTTCTGTTACACAGAAAAATGAATTTTTCTCTCACTCTCTAATTTATGATTTACAATGAGCGCGTACGTAAACATTCTCGTGTCTGCATCAACGTAGAAACTGGTCTGCTTTTTTCAGGTACTACGAGACCGGTTCGATCAAACCACGTGCAATCGGCGGCAGTAAACCACGCGTGGCGACCACGCCGGTGGTTAACAAAATTGCCGACTACAAAAGAGAATGCCCGTCGATTTTCGCCTGGGAGATTCGTGATCGGCTTCTGCAAGAGGGAGTTTGCAACAACGACAACATACCCAGTGTGAGTAATTATTGGCTGCTAGAGTAGATGTGGAAACATGCAAATGTCGAAGGGTTTAATCAAAGCTTCACCTGCGATCAAATTTTGTTAAAGATCGCCAGTTCCGGCGAATATTAGTACGCAGATACACGCAACCGCGAGGTTATTATTAAATGGGTTGCAAAATCAATAAATAGAGCCGCGAAAGATAGTTTCATTTCACTTCACCAAATTCACCCTTAAAGTCGCATCCGCGAGCTTCGTATACCGGCGTCCATCGCCATTTCTCCTCATTCAGAGGAGAACTCAAACATATTCGTCCAGTTAAAATAAAATAACACTTCTGGGAATACCTTATAGATACCTTCTGCATAAATACTTTCTGCATAAATACCTTCCGCATAAATACTTTCCGCATAAATACCTTCCGCATAAATACCTTCTGCATAAATACCTTCCGCATAAATACCTTCTGCATAAATACCTTCTGCATAAATACCTTCCGCATAAATACCTTCCGCATAAATACCTTATAGAAACCAACTTATAGAATCAACGCCCGTACCCTTAAGACACGTTTACCTTATCTCCAAATACCAAAAATTCGGGTCACTCCATTTCCAATTACCACGAGACATCCGAAAACGTCGCGCTGTATCGATGCCTTCAAACGCAGTAAACTGCCACTCGTTCCGATGCGCCTCTAATTAACAAACGTCCGTGTCCCCGTCAGTTCCATCGTCGACAGAAAAACGCATTGACTCCTACGGAGTCGCATTCCAGCCGTCGAAGGGGATCCTGTAGCGGGATGCTCATTCGCCTAGACACGCAGTTGCTTTGTATGGTGGCGGTGGTTTATCAGGGTGCGCAGCCGGTCGGTACTTACCCGTCGGATCTGGCCACTCGACCCTAATCAAAGTCTCGTCAATACGATCGGCTGGGAGGGGTAATCGGTCCATTACGCTGGTCTCGGTATTGTCCACCCTCGGTCCTGTTCGCCCCCTTCGCCCGAAGAATCCTCCGGACGTACGTCTTCCAAATATCCTTTCCACCCTCGCGATCATCGATATTCCTCTCTGCAACTACCCACACCCCCAACGTTCCCCTGTGCACGTTCGATTTGTCGCGACGCGACCCGGTGTACCATGTGGGTTGCCCCGAATTGCACGAGTCGTCCTTCGCTTTGGAACGAAATTATTTCGACGGTACTCGGACCATGGCCGACGGCGAGGCGTTAGCTTGCATCGCACGAAATGCGGTGTCATTGAAAGAACTGTGAGAGAATGATTATTATTTTCGCCCTTCGGAGTGTCACGATTCTTATTTGCAAACGAAGTGCCACGGTTCGACGGACTTTCCTTTGGTCTTCGACGAGGAGCGATCGAAAGCACCGTCGGTTAATTTGACGAAGCATGAAGCAACTTTGACGACAGAGAAGTATATTTTTCTTAGCGGCTGTGTTTGGAATGTCGCGAGATCTTTGCTGGGCGGCTTAGTATTTTCGGGAAGTCGTCCGTTCTTGGGTGGAAACCGTATTCTCTGGACCACCCCATCGATTTCGAGTGTCTGTCAGGAATATCGAAGGGGATGGCACGCGTACGAGTCGTTATCCGTCGGCTCGTGGAGGAATCACTACGGTTTTGCCGGTTCTCTGGGAACAGAGGAACCGGGGCTGCCGGAGGAGGGTGATCAATCAGCGTGGATACGTGCGCACACAGGCCCGCTCGTCTGTCGATGCTTATCCGGAACACGGAGTTCAGAAAGAAACGCGTTTCGATCGGAACGTTTCAGCTTTTAACTCACGGGAATCGTTATAATGATCACCGGCCGGTTTGCAGGTGTAACGTGGAGACCCGGTAACGGCGAAGAGAGGATCGCGATAGGATTGTCTGTTGGATTGTTGGCGAGAGAGAGGAAGATCTCGATTGTAGGGGGCACGACCGATCGATAGGCTTTTGCGGTGTTCCGAATCGTTCGATAAAAATATTGCAACGGATGTGTACGCTCGTGCGCCGGTGCCGATGTTTCTGAAAAATCGAGAATCGGTGCTTGCGTCGGGGTCGGAAAGATATTGGCTAGCTTGCGGAGAGGGTTCGACGATATTAGATGTGCAATGTGCAAATAGCGTCGTGGTTAAAATTAAAATATTTCAAATTTATGTGAGCGGTGGTCATGAATTTCAAGCATAGGTACGCGGTGGTAAGCCGTTCAAATTAATAAAATTCCACGGGAACAAGATGTGTCTAGGTACTTACCACCTCTAAAGGTTACCTTAAAATCTACTCGATTAAATAACGCACTAAAAATTCGCGCTTACATGTCGTTTCTAAATAAACAACGAGTGCCTGTCCACAACGAACCCAGCCAAGAAACATCCGTACAATAAAAACCTTTCAATAACGATCTCGAAACGCGCAACAAGAATTTGCACGCAACCAAAGGGGCAACGAGATTCGAACGCGCTCGACAACTCGATAAACAAATTCCCCGATGGAAACTGGAACAGCGACGACTACTCTCCGGCACAGATCAATGATCGTTCCCAGAATCTTCGATCGGACCCGTCCGCCGATGACGTACGATTGTCTCGCGCAACTGCAACGACGTTAACGGTAATGACAGCAATGACGATGATGGTAGTGGTAGCGTTGGCTGTTGCGGTGGGTACATATCGTGCCCGGCAATGGGGTGCGACGGGGTTAGTCGCCGACGAGCGGATGGAAGCGGGTAGAATCAGGGTGAATGGGATCAGTTAAGCGTGTTGCACAATTATTCGTGTCCGGTCGCGCGTGTAATGGTCTGCATCGGTGCTGCGGCTGTTGTGCGGCGAGAGCAGAGTGGAACGGAGCGTAGAACAGCCCAGGTTGCTTGGTTTGATGATGGAAAGCCCAGGCAGCCGAGGCTGCCTCTCCTCTCCGATGCTCTATGCAGTTAGTCTGGAAACGTCCTTTCCGTCCTCCCGCGGCCATTATTCCACAGGATTGAGACGAATCTTGCGTTTACGAACTTTCCGTGCCGCTGTCCTCTATTCGCTCGATACTATATGTATAGTTGAGGGACGGGAGGATTCTGACGCTGCGCCGCTTGGAATTTCGTTTCCTCGTTTCGTCGGCGATGGACGGAGGGGGTGATTTATTTCTTTCTTTAATATGGGCTCGCGCTGTAATTGGGCGAAGAATTGCTGGTTCTTCGGTATCTGGATTGGAAGTGGTTTATGTTCGTCGTTTATTTATCGTTCTTGATTATTGGTGACGTGCTCTTTTTTGGTAGAAACTCAACTTGCGATCGGGACACTGGTACGCACGAATTGAAAGAATAATTTATTGGCAAGTTATTTCGGTAAAGAATTTCGTTTTCTTTTACTTTGCCACTCGTTTCGTATGTTCGCTTTTCCGCGAGGATACGTTTTGTCGCGAGGGTTGCAGCAGGTTCATCTGGACAATTCCAAGCGACTGCTAGATATCTTTCTCTACGTTTACTCGCTGCTCGAGATTGTCGACAATAGTTCGCCAATATTTGCCGTACAGATACATTCGGTTATCACGGCCCTGCGCCGAATTCTCGCTGAAGTCGCGCTCGCCCATTATCGACGCGACTAATCAACCTCCCGTTCTCTCTTCGCCGTTGCCCGTCGATCGGCGTCGCGTTCGCCTTCGCGAAAATGGTCGTCCACGGTCCGGCAACTGAAAACCGCAACCCGATTCCACCGTCCGCAACCCAGACGGGCCCCAGCCCATTATTTACATTCCACCTAAGGATCCAATTGCCACCATACGCGTTAAGCGTGTTTCGTTAGCCACAAAGCCACTCCGGAGCGTAGAGCGCGGCGCGCCCTCGAGATCGATCCCATCGGGGACGGCGAACAAAAAGCCCGATTGAATTTATCGGCTTTCATTCGACGTAATAACGCGGGTTCCCTCCCAGCTCGTTCTTGACCCGGTACGTGCAACGCTCGTACTCGAGGCAACAACATCGTTGGCACCCGACAGCGCGCAACCATTATTCCGTGCGGGTCTTAAAGTCGAGCCACGCGAGAAGGATCGGCCTTTGCACTTCTACCTCGACTACTCGTCGAACCTTTCAACGAAGGGCCCGTAATTAAGAAGCATCGCTCGATATCCTCCATCCGCGTCCGTGTCGGTGATCCATGGGAGAAGTGCAGTTTGGCTATGTTCCACTCGCCGCTGCACCCGAGTCGGTGCTTTAGCGGTTTTGCCGGGCTGCGCGGCGGCGGTGCCGTGGCCGGAATGGGGGCTGGGGGCTGGGGGTGTTCGGGGGTGGGTGTACGGGAATGGTTGAGCGCGCGTAGAACACCGAGACTATTATGTGCGAGAGTTGAGAGCACAAGGCTCGCCCCCGTGGCTCGTTATAACTTTAGAGTTAGCCAGTGGTTCGGTCGCGGCACAAGGTGAAGAAGACCGTGCTACCGCCGCTGGTTAGGGGAGCGAAGAGCCATGGAAACCGTTTTATGTAATAATAATTGGATGGCGGTGTCCTTTCATCTGCTAGTCTCTCTCCCTGAGCGCGAAGGACGGTAAAGGGAAGGTGGCGGAGGGTGGACGATGGCGGGGGAGGGGGTTGGTAGGTGGTGGTGGTTGAGAGACAGTCGATGCAACTATGGTAATGATTGTCGCGCGGGGGGCGGACGAAGAAAGTTTTCGGTAGCTGCGTTTTTCCTTCTGCTCCGGCGACGGGCCGATCGCACGACGGGTCGAGATCGTTTCTCCCTTTTCGAGCGTCGATTATGGGAATCGAGGGTTATTCGACTGGACAGATTTTTTTTGGACCGCCGCGGGGGATTTTGACGAGAAGCTCGTGGCGCGGTGTATTTTGGTTTTGGGTGGGCTCGGGCGAAGATTCGGGAAACGATTCTGTCGTCCAGGTTACGAGTCGCTTTTGAAACGGGAGATTTCAGCAACGATTGGCTGCACGCGCGATGTCAGAGAGCCTGGAGGGCATTATTGTAATTCTCGTACGAATGTACTGACAGGTGTTTCCACATGCGTCTGTTATTTTTCAAATCGACGTATTAACATATTTACTACATCCTCATATTTGACTTAATCTGTAAATCATCTGTGCTGCATCCACTAAAAGACATCAGACTTCGACGAGGAACATCCCCTGCTTTGGAATAAAAGCCTACTCGCCCCTTCGTTTAATTAAAACACTTAAAAAAAGAGAGCAGTTTCAACAAGAGCCATATTGCTTCACAAAATGACATTTTCCGTTTCCCATAAAAATGATTGCCACACGCCGACCATCGTTTAATAACGACTTCCTCCTGTCCCCAGGTGTCGTCCATCAACAGGGTACTGAGGAACCTAGCGTCGCAGAAGGAGCAACAGGCTGCGGCGGTGCAAGTGCATCAGGGTGCTGAGAGCGTGTACGATAAGCTTCGGATGTTCAATGGCCAGGCTGCAGGTTGGCCACCGGCGTGGTATTCTGCTACACCCTCTCATCATCCCCTGGCAACTGGAATTCCAACGGCGGCGACCCCTGGCTCTGGCCAGTCGCTGCTACCCGGTAGCCAACTTCACGGCCGCGACGATTCCCTGCTCAAACGAAGCGGTAAGTTCCAATTATACGTTAATTGGCGAGTGCGACGCGTGTTCTTGGTAAACTTGCGCCGCGGAGGTATTGCGTTCAGGGTCCTGGCGTTGACGACGTTGTTAATGGAGAGGTTATTATTGCGTCTTCATTGCGCTGACAGGAGGAGATCGAGACTCGAGTGATGAATCTTTTGGGTAGATCTGGGTTAGGTGTTTGAAAATTTGGTAGACAGGAAAATCGTGGGCCACTGGTCAACGGCTTGCACGAATCTCGTATTTAGTTATCTTACATTTCGCTTCGATTGCTTGAATTAATTAGAGGTGTGATTTTAGAATTGACAAATTGTCTTTGAAATTCTTCTATTTATCTCACATTCTCGTCTTAAGGGAAATATTTCTTCGGTACCAGTAGAAACTACGCTAATCTGTGTCGTTGGAAAATTGTAGTTTTAATTCAGCGTACTATACTTCTGCTCTGACAGTACTTTTGACATTTCTTAATACTCAAACATACATTTCACCGTAGACACATTTCGACCATAGAAACGCATACAAAACCGTCCTCCTAGCGCTATCTTTATCCCATTGAATACATCGGCGACCAATTATCCAATTCATAAATCACCGCTCTCTACGCCAGCAACAAATAAGCACCCGAAATTCTTTTCACCGGTGAAAAGCGTCGATGGGACAGTTTCAACAACTCGTAAATCCCGTACACAAGCGGAATCGTTGCCCCCTCGAGGAGCACCGATTTCTCCGAAGTTCTTTTGCCTTTCACGCGGTCGCGGATAGCCATAGAATCGTACAAACGCCATAGGAATCCGGTCTCTCAATGGTTGATCCACTTCTTGCCGAGCGTTGGCGGATCCACAATAGTCTCGAGGCAGGGTAAAAGTCAAGGGAACGCTCTCCGCCCATTATAATCTGTCTGTACGCGTGACACCCTTCGCCCCAGTCCTCTGTGAATCTCTGTATCGAACGGTTATAGTTCGATTGTGCGTTCGGTCGTTTCGTGTTGGAAGAAAGGCGCGTCGACGGGTCGGAACGTCTCTTCCAATTGGATCACGCTAATCAGTGTCTGCGGTTCGAATCATAGCCGAAATCGTTACACGGTTCGCAATTACGAATGCGTGCGATATAAAGCGATTCCCTGTAAGCAGATTACGGGGGAGGTTATCCTGGTTGCACGGCCGTCGACTGTTTTTGGCGTATGGAATATTGTCGATTCGGTGTGACAATAATTTGCTGGTATTAGGGAGCTCTCGTTGTTCGCCATTAATCAGGAATTAGCGCAAGCACAAATGAAAGGGACCGTCAAGTCAAGGAGCTAGCGATATTTATGCACGGACAAATATATGCAAGTGATAGAAACCGATTTTAGACGCATCTTCAGGTAAAACGAACTTCGTTTATCGAGGTAGGAACGGGCGAAGACGATTAAAAGAACAGACCCCTAACTGCACAAAAAATTCCAAATTTGATTCCTTCCAAGCTAAAGAAGATTTTACAGACCCCTTACTTTCGAAACGCTCTTACCGTTACCCTTACCTCGTCCGACACTCTTTTATCTTTTCCTCGGCGTTGAATAAAATACAATGAATATTACCAAATCCACTTATCCCCACGCCACTCCGCTTCACCAAACACCGGTACGCATCCACTGTTTAAACCCGCGCGAGAAATCCCACGATCGCTCGATCTCATCGTACAATACCTGCCTTCTTCCTAATCCTCCTCTTCGCGTGTCCATCGAGCCGTACATCCCATTTCTTCCACGCGTGGCCATGCGTCGTCACCTAGAAAATTCCAGCCAACGATCGTGCCTGGAACCGACTAGCCCAAAATCGTCGGTCGTTACGCGCCTCTGGGGGTATGGGGCAAGGGGATGTTCGCGGGGAGAGAAAAGCTCTGTTGATATCCAGAGAGGAGGAAGACGGGCGGAGAATATTCTCTGCTGCGTGAAGAGGGGGACGAAGAGGTTGCCTGGTGGGGTGTATGTTCGAGGGTGGCGGTATTTCGAGTTGCCAGAAGGGTACGAGGTCCATGGGGTGGGTAGAGGGTGGTCGAAAGATTTGGTTGGATCGCGGCGGTGGCGATGGAGGAGGGTGCGCGATGCGCGAGAGATGAGCGAACGAGAAAGCGAGCAGCTGACGAACGGACGATATACAGACGCACCTAGAGGCACGTATACAGGGTGATCCGTCTAGCTTGCACATTCCGGATGATTTGGAAGCAAGCGGAATTTATTGTAAAGAATTTTGCGCGTTAACGATGTGTATCGGCAAAATTGTTGTTACGTTACGAAGGTGGCATAGAATTTGTTTAGAAATTGTTCGGAGTGTTCAAGTTCGATGGTCCGACCTGTGCATACAGGGTGCCTCGAAGCTACAGCTGTACACCGGCCATCCTACTTGAGCCAATTAAAAGAACAAGAATGCTCTACACGTTCAGGTGTTCCCCCTTCCAGATATTCTGAATATTAAATAATTTCAACGCTTAATCACGCGTCGCAAGCGTTGAAATAAACGAATTCCCACCGCATCAAATCTATCGTTCAAAAAGTAAATCGCGTTGCCTGCAGTACCTACCAATATACGTGCAATCGAATAAACCGTCGCCCACTGAACACCTGAATCCCGACTGAAACTGTCAACTTTCCCCGTATACATGGTCCGTAGGGTCCCCAAAACCTTTGCGTTCCTTCTAATCAGCTCAGCCAACAGTACGCCTACGCGCTTCATACCTACGCTTTTTGAAGCGCCCTGTACACATACACGTACATAGCGGAAGGGAAATATGCATGCATATAGGTGCGCGTAACGTGGTGAGGGACAGACACGGACAGGGGCGAAGGGAAATAGCAGGAAGGTATCGGGGGAGGGACAGAAAGAGGCGAGGGTTCGGTGCGCGGAGGCGGAAAGTAATCGCGGCTCACCGGGTGCCGTCGTCGGCCACGACGACGTCGACGTCGACGATGTCTACGTTTCTGTGCACGTACGCACCGACACGACCTGCACGTATGCACGATCAAACGAATACTACGTCGAACCGAAAAGTAGCGGCTATTTTTCCAGCCTTCAGCCTTTCTCCGTGTGTTCTCCTTCGTCGATCGCTCTCTGGCTCTCCCCAGGAACCTCGAGGGGGCTAGCTCGCAAATCATCGGAACGATAACTGGCGCGGGACGATTCTTAATTGGACCCAGCTATCCTCGAGGCGAGCTGAACGTTCGAACGGGACTCTCCGCTGAAATTGTTCGCTTTTTCGCTTTTGCCAGCCGAATTTTCTGCTGTTTTCAACGGTACCCCTTGCCGTTGCTGGTAAATTCGCGGCGCCTTTTGGCGGATAGGTAAGGAGGAACGAGGGAATGTGGGATTACGATTTTGGAATTGGATGTCTGGGTGACAAATGAGATTTCTGTGCAATATTATTCATCGTACGAGGAGCCTGGTGGCGCGAATGCAATTCGCGCAGCTGAATTTTAGCTTCAATTGAAAAGCATTGCATTGGGGAGGGAGGACAAACGCTGTATTTGTAGGTCACTGTTCTGCTTGTCGTTTTCAATTTCGATGAATTTTAGCGATCTTTTCGTTCGGGCCGCGAACGTCACAAATCGTCGATGAATTATGCATTCGCGAAACGTTATATTAGAATTATCGTCTCGCACGGGTTCATTTGCAAATACGTGGATCTAATTGGCGTAACGTGGAAATATTCGCGTGTGCTTTCAGATACAGGTTCCCTATTGTCGCATCAGCAAGAAACGACGTCCGATGGCAATTCGGAGCACAACTCGTCCGGCGACGAGGACTCTCAGGTTCGATTGAGGCTGAAACGGAAGTTGCAGCGCAACCGAACATCCTTTTCCAACGAACAGATCGACAGCCTCGAGAAAGGTTAGTACACGAGCGAAATTTTAATTAATCAGGGCACACAGATACGCGCGAACCTTTTAACGCTAAGAAGGCGAAGAATATTTTATTCGATATCTCGACAGCAATTTCAAAAACACTTTTCTGCGCAAAATTCGCGTGCTACAATTTTGCATCCTCTATAAAGTACTTTTGCTGCTTTCGACCGTGTTCGAAATATTCTGCTTCGAAACAATGGAAATTTGCGCGAGCTAAATGAATTTTAGATGCGAACGTAGAATTCATTAGCAATAATGCTACGCAATGTGCGGATTTACGATACTGCCGCTAATTTCCACTATAAAGCCAAACATTATTGACTTTCTATAACTCGCCCGCACCGAAAGCCAATCTGCGAGCGTTAAAGGGTCGAAACAGTCACTGGGAACATCTCGTTACCCCATTAACCCTTATATCAATACTCAGATGTTGTCGCGGTTTTCCTGCGCCCTTAACGTTAATATGCTTGCCAAACAGTATTCGTCTGCAAAAATAACAAAAAAAAAAAATGTTGATCCAGTGCGATTTGGAAGTATCTCAACAGGACCACAATAAATTTGAAACGTCGACGCGGAACAACGAGTACCTAATTATTGACACAAGGGTTGAACCCTTGAAAATGTATCTGGTAATTGCGTTCAAAAGCGAACGTACTAAAAAATACGCACACGCATGTATAAAAAAAAAAAAAGTAGCCATTTTCACAGAAGGCTCCATTTTCATTCCGCCGGTAATAACTCCATAAACGTTGAACGATCGCGAGGCAAGGCGTGCATATTCTGTCCGTTCCGCGGCTACGCATGCATATTCAGAGACGGACGAGGTAAATTACTGCTTTCCTCATATATGTGTATATACGTGCATATCGGTCTCGTCTCGCTCGCGATATAACTGCTTTAATTGGATCCGCGGCCATTCAAGTCGCGCGGCGTTCGAGTATCGTCGATAATTATCCTTTTAATCTTGCCTCGCGGCGAATCGAAATTATGCGCGATTAATATAAAAATATATGTACACGCGCCTTTACACGTATACGAAACGCTTGCGCGTACCGGTACATGTACACAGTGGTCCAAATTTTTAACAGTCGAGCTCTGTCAGTATGTTCTACGAGTCTCGAGGAGAAAAATAATAGTCTTAGCGCGATACCATTGCACGTACCCCCCAGGAGCAATTAATACTCCGTTACAAAATGTCCATTCTTCGCGATACAAGATACTTGCAGCGTTCAAAAAGAGAAGCGGTAGTTCAAGTTTATTTTTTCAAACGTTCCCGTCATCTGCAGGCTAAACAATTATGCGTTTCGAGTTACCTCGAGACCGAGTTACCTGGAGACACGCAGAACCATATTTCATGAAAAAAATTTCGTCTCCAGCCAGGTCAAAAATTGGTCGATTTCTACCGCTGTCCTTCGATTACCCTACTCTACAACTCATTATACAAAACATTGCCGATCCGGTCCTCCGTCGTATCGCAGTACCTGTCCATCCAATACTTTTTCCTGTCGCGTTTCGTGTGTATTATATATATTTTCGCAGCTTCTCAATCACATTCATGTACAGTCCCGCAGAACATACACGGCAGAGTTTCGCCAAGGTTTCAACCTTGGAGCACCCTGTACACGAGCGCGTACACGTTACACCGCTTTATAATACGTAGCAACGCGGCAGCTACCCAACGCAACGGCGCGCCGGTGGCACGTTTAATAACGAGCACTTGTTGCAAACTGGTTTCGTTTTAGAATTCGAGCGGACACATTACCCGGACGTGTTTGCACGGGAGCGTCTCGCCGAGAAGATTGGATTGCCTGAGGCACGTATCCAGGTGAGTGTGAATGTGCGAATGCGGCGTGTGCTTCCTCTTTCTCGTTCGCTCCACCCACCGCTGTTTTCTCCCTTCCACATTTCCGTTATCGTTCTACCTTTTCGCCTTTGCGCCTACACCCGGCCACTGTCAACCATTCTACGTTTCGCGATTCTTTCCGCGCTGTTCCTGTCCGCGTCGTCGCGTTGCCGCGACCTCTCCGTTTTCCAGCTGCGGGAAAGACGTTTTCCCGTTCGGCCCGCGGCGGCTGAAGTGGACGGCCTGCGAAGCGCGAAGTCGCCCTCTCATTGGAGGTTTTAAACGCGTGACCAGGACGCGAGGGGGACGTTGAACACCTTGGACGAAGGGATCTGCGGGACTGTCAAGGTCCTGGGGGATTTTGCCTTCGTTCTGGGATATTTTACTCGCCCTCTTTGCGCGTCTTTAGTGACTTCGACTGGTCTTGTTTCATTTTTGCACCGGGCTACTTAGGCTCGCGGGGAATGTCGGGCAATCTGGTTTCCCGTTCCCCGATGGTCTTGAGAAATAGCTCTTCGTCGGGCATCTCGGCGAAAGTACGGTCGACGTTGTTTACGAGGAAACTGGTGAAATGAAACTTCACGGTCCGCGACAAATTGGACGGTAATCGGTTTCGGTGCGCGGTCAATTAATTTTTGAGCCCGGCTGTGCGCTCGCCATTCTGTACCGATGTTATAGAATACTTGTCGCTGCCGTCGTTCTCGCGATTCGCTGATATCGCTGGCCAATCATTTGTCATTGCCCTTGTGCTAACACCGATCGTCATAAATATGCCGGGGCGCAACGTGGGTAGTAATTACCTAATCACCGTAACGAACGCGCGAACAATTAATCGCGATGGAATATCTCGCGCGAAAGTTAAACTTCCGCGTTCGCAACCCATTGCAATCACAGCGTGCCACTTTTCTTGGCACAGCGCAGGATAACGTCCGAACGCCCTTCCGAAATTCGAAAATTCGAGAATTTTCGTGGAATCAAGAAACGTTCCCTTAATCACCAAAAATTATTCCAATTCGGACCGCGTGACCGCGTGATTCGCATGAAACGCAGAATAAGAGAGTAAGAGGCCAGAGAGGGAGAGAGAGAGAGAGAGACAGGGAGAGGGCAAGATAGAATGTATCGCAATTAATTAATATAACATCGTTGCTCGAGCCATGGGGTGACGGGAGCACGGTTATACGAGCTAATATGTACGCAGCCTTATCGAACATTGTTTGGCCGCGCCGTACCGCTGGCTCGGCCTGTGTTTCGACCCTCTTGCTATCCGGCCAGCCTCCCTCACCTGGCTCGACGGTAGGGGGTGATGAAGTGGCCGGCGGGCTTTCGCGTCGGTGGTAGTAACCGGGCGCTGAGCGTTATGTGGACGTACAAACAGTGCAAGACCATGTTGACGCATGTTTTCAAGCCTCGTTGGCTGGTATTGATCTTGCTAAGTGCAGGAAACCGGGAGTGCCGGTGCGAGAGGCGAAGGCAGCGCGAGAGAGAAAGACGGAGAAACTGAGGGTGGGCGAAGAAGGTGGAGGAACAGAGAAGGAGGGAAAGGAGGCGGAGGAGGAGAAAGGACCGCGGAACAGAGAACAGAGACAGCGAGGGGGGAAACGCGTATATATATACAGATACAGGGTGAACCGAGATGGAAGACAGGTAGATAGATAGACGGATAAAGAGATGGATGAAGGAAGACGAGCAAGGGAGGAAGAGATAAATGAAAACGGGAGGAGGTTTGTAGGGGGTAGAAGGAACGATTCCACCGGCGGACCCGGCCACCGTTCGACGAACGGACAACCGGAGGAACAAAGAGTACGAACAGACGGGCGGAGAGGCACAGAGGAGAAGGAAAAGCCGCGGCGTGGCGGAACACGGCGAGGTGGACTCGTCGACACGGCCGGCCGTGCCACGGCTACGAAACGCCACGCCGAACGTTGACGGCATATCCGGTGCTAGCCGTGAGGGATCCGGCACAGACGGCCTAAGAGGGTTCGAACGCAACCATGGCAACGTCGCGTCCCCAGGGAGGTTGCCCTCTGATTGGTTGTTCCTCGCTTTTCCACCTATACCTTGGATACTCGCACGAGTTTCGCCACGCCGCGCCACACCGCCACCGCCGCTGTCCGATTATCGTCTATGGCGTTGGACGGGAGGAGGAAAACCCCCATGTGACGTCGCGATGGCCGAAGTGCCTCGATCGGCCTCGTGAGATCGTTTCTTCTTGGCTTACTAACGAGAGGGGGACGATGGACGTTGCAATTTGGTTTTGTGTGGAGGAGTCTGGCGAGAGGAGGATTTGCTCGGGAGCAATTGTTGCCAGGTGGTGCTACCCCTTTGGAGACGGGACGTATCTTTTGAGCTGGCCGCGTCTCGCTCAAGTAGCCTCGTTTCGAAGGGAGAAGTTTGGGACGATCTTGGAGGGTCTGGCGAATCGGGAGCTTCGAAATTTGTTTGAGGGAAAAGGGGGTTGCGAAGTTTCATTTTTGTTTGTCCGGGGTGAACGGGGGTAACGCCGAGTTTCGGGCGACTTTTTGACGGATATTCTTTGTATCTGGGAATCGTTTGGAGTCCGGGAGGTGTAGCATAAAACTTTATTTCGAGGGTTGATGGAACCATTGCTGGAATCGATCAGGAAATTGATGTAATTCGAATTCGAAAGTTTCCCCATTCCGGGTGACGTTTTCAAAATGCGACGGCCGCCATCCGAACTTCGATTCTCGATGGTCTCTTGAAAATGTCTGCACGAGGATATCGTCTTCTGGCTGATCGATAGTCAAGCACGAGTGCCGCAGTAAAAAACTTTCCTCTCCACTCGGGTAGATATTTCCGAATTCCGGACTCTTCTTTTATCAACAGGGAAGTTCCTTTCGATGGACCGGTTCGACGAATCTTGCACGCTGCGCGAATTCACGTTTGCCAGTTCTCCGGAACGGTATTCGAGAAAGTGACCGCAGGACCCAAGGAAAATTGTCAAATATCTCGTTGGTTTTCCAAAAAAAAATCCCGTCGAATCAAATTCCTCGAACTAAAACCAACACGATTTCCATTAATTCAACGCGAAACTTTTCTGCCCTCGGGCATTCTTCTGTTTCGCACGGCAACGTCCGGCAACGCGACGAGAGCGGATAAAGTTTCGTCGGGTGATCTTCTTAAAATTCGCGTGCGACGCCATCTTCTAAACATTGCCAATCAAAGTAGAAGGTCTGCCGCGAGGGACGAGAGCGGTGAACCCGGTTCGTGGAATTCCGAATGGATCGATTCAAACGAGTTTTCGGGACGAGGTAGGACGAGTTTACGAGGAACGACGGTATTGGGCGAAAGGAGCTCGCTGCGGGCGAATGGTGGATATTTGCCGGTGGCCCGCTAGAACACGATTTGCCACGTCGCTGCCGACGCGAAATTTATTTTCTATTTTTCTTTTTGCCAACACCCTCCCCTCCCCCCGGTCCTCCTTTTATTCCGTACAATTGAAGGCCGCAGGCCGCGCAGGATCAAGTTTCGCGACGAACAAAATGATCGGGAGTTTTATTCATATTAGTGGTAATGGCAGGATGGAATGTGAGCTGGTTTTCTGCCTCGAGACGCCATTTTGGTTGCAACGCCTCGGTGTTATATAGCGCTGCTCTCAATTCTTATGGAATTGCAATTGCATCGAGCTGCATTATTCGCGTAATGGTATTATCAGTTTTTTGGGAAGAGTATTCAAACAGCAAGGTATAGAAATTTCCCAACGAACGCCCCACTTTGCATTGCATTTAAAATCGTGCCGCCGTGTTTACCTGTCGAAAGCTTGGAATCACTTTCCTGTATTATCTCTCGACGATCGTTAATCCTTCTCGGTAAACTCGTATCTTTATGTTCTTCAATTTTCGCTTGAACGTGTCCAGGGCGTTTCACAATTCACCCCTCGGTAATACTAATCTACTTGATAAATATCTGTCACAGTACGCGCAGATACTTTGCAACGAAATTCGCTGTTTCATTATGAGCACAGCGGGGTCATAAACGCCAAGAATTGTTCAGCTTTCAGAACTAGTTGCACATTCGGCATCATTTTTTTCCCTCTTGTCAACCCTGCTCGATAAAAAAAAAAGCGCAACACATAAAGCAACAAGGTAACTCGTCGTCCCCAGCTCCACCCTCGTTTCACTCGTCCCGTTCATTTTATTTTTCCCCGATAGCGCGAGTGAATGCGTACAAATTAGCGCCAGAATCGAATGATAGGGCGGCGTCGGAGGGGGTAAAAATAATAACGCCCCTCGCCGTACTCGTTTATTGTTAGCCTCCACGGTGGCGCACGGTAATTGAGAAAGTTGCGCTCATTGTTGGCTATCGAATTTTTATATCGTTATTCTCATTATCGCGCGAACGTTTAAGCGGCTGCCGGCGAACGGAACAGCCGACGCAGCAATCGTCGGCTATTAATAAAAGCGAGCACTCGCTGTTCCACTCGTTGCCCGCGATGGCCAGAGTAAAACAGCGCGGGGTTCGGTTGCGTTTGTTTTTTCCTTCGTCCCTTGCAAATGAGCCAAGCGATCGAGTCGTTTCATGATTCAACTGCCTCGGATCCATTTTTTCCCTTCCGTTTCATCCCTCTCCTCCACGGTGCTTTTCCTTCACTTTTTTTTTCACTCTCTTCGTTATTCCCCTCTTCGGCCCCGTCACCGCTCTTCGCCGTCTTGCTCGCCGTTTCACGCGGAAGCGGTCGCGGGGTCAATTTTTTTCGTTACACCGGAACGAACGGGGGACCCGCCGGGGAAGAGAAATTACGGCGTAATCCGTCGCGCGTTTGTAGCGTAAGTGGTTTCGGGGGATCGACGGGGAGGGAATCGACATATCGAAGGGAGAGAATCCTCTTATCGCGGCGAGGTATCTTCGAAATCAGGATAACCGCGGAAGCGCGACAAAGAACTTAATCTCCGATTTGCTGCCCGAGGTTACGGGTTATTACGGCCATCGTCTTGGCAGGGAAGTTGCGTGAGAGACTTATGGGAGAATTTATATCCGGCGGCGATCGCGATTCGGACAGCTTTAGCGTCGGCGGTTCGTGCACGAGCTTCGGCTGGTTTCCTGCGCTAATTTATCGCGGCTAGATAAATTCGTTCGCGAGGAATTCCTAGGAGTACGAGCAACGTTCTCTCATTCGGCAGCTGCTCAATCGCAACGAACTCGATTATGTATACTGTACAGGCCATAGCGCGCGACTTTATCCGGGTGTCGGGAAGTGGAAAGAAGTATCTAGATATCGCGCCGTCGACCGGCTGGACGCGTGGAGAATGTCATCCGGGGTAACGGGAGAAAAAGGGTGGAGCAAGGGGTGCGAGAGAACGAGAAAGGGGGAACGGTTGGACGGTACGAAAGAATGAGCGGAGAACGAGCGGAAAGAGAGAATGAGAGGAGGCGCGAGAGTGTGAGGATGGATAGGTGCGGATAATGCGAACATATCGCGCGGAGTGACGCCCTTATCGTGACAAAAGCACCGTCATTGCGTCGGTTGCAGGTCTGGTTCAGTAATCGCAGGGCGAAGTGGCGTCGAGAGGAGAAATTACGGAACCAAAGGAGAGCAGCCGTCGATCAGGTAGTCGGCGGAGGTAGCAGCGGGGGTGGTAGTAGCGCTGCACCCCCGGCTGCGACCCCCGCAACGCCACGGTTACCCTTAAACGCCGGATTCAACGCCATGTACTCGTCGATACCGCAGCCGATCGCTACGATGCCTGACACTTACAGGTAATCATTCAGTCACCCTTCTTTTTTCACTTTCGTTTCAGGTGTCAGCGGGGGATAAAAGAAAGTTTGAAGTAATTAGACAGTTCAATATCATTTTAGTAGCGGTCACTTATTTTATCGGAATTGTGAACATTATTTTTCTGACCGAAGAGCTTGAATGCTCTGAATCGGTGTAATTTAGTAACGCTGTGACGTCAGAGTCAACGAACGGGAGGAGAAAGATTATAGTATCCTTATTTAGTATCAATCATTATTATTTTTCTTTAAAACAACTTCAAACATTCCTTAAACATTCTGAGATACGGCACTGGCTGGGGTTGTATAATTCTCTTCTCGTGAAATTATGCTGCTTCTACGTAAACTAGTTTATAATTTAAACTTTCTTTTGTCCGTCACCGAATTAATGTACCGTGCCAAAGCTCGAAATCAATTAATTCGAAATATACTGTTAACGGGAACATTCAGTTCGATTTCGATACGTTGTTACAGTACTCTGCTATCAACTATTAATTGTATTTTTAAAGTGCTTATGCCCCTTCAAATGTATAATATGACGTCGCAAGTTCTAGGGGAAAAAATTTCATTTTGCGTCTCGTCCGGTAGCAGTAGCGGAACGTAACTCGGTGTTTAAATGTTTGGCTATTGAACTACAGTTTAACTGGGCTTACATTGCCGCAGCAATTACGGGATAAAATATCGGATTCGGTCGAATTGAAATTTTCCAAACGGTGCTCCGCGCGCAGTGTACTTTTCACGCTCAAGCAGTTTACGATTCGTTCGGCGCTCTTGTTTTATTCAATCTCCGACCCCGTAAGAAATACAATCTTTTCCACGGTTCCAATCTCGAGCGTCACTTCAAATTCGGGACGATCAAATTCGGTGCTCACTTGCCGATATCGATTACTTTCTTTCGCGAGATTCCTATGATTTGTGCCGTTTCGTCAACCTGGCGAACCGACATCCATTCCCGTGAAAGTCCGCCGACAATCTCTCGACGGATGCTTGCTTATCATATTTTGTCTGGCACGGATCTCTGTTTTCCGTTTCGCAGCTCGATGTCGAGCAGCCTGGGCGGGTCAATGGGTGGAAGCTGTCTTCAGCAACGCGCCGATGGATATCCGGCGTACGTGTTCCACGAGCCCCTTCACTCTCTGACGCAGTCTTACTCCCACGCACACAGCACTGCTGCGCATTCGCAACCCCATCGTGGCATACCGTCTCATGGTGGAACCCCCACCACGCCAGGAGGACAGCCTGCAGGACCGGGTGGTGCGCCCTACCAGCCGACGACCTCGACCGCGACTGGTGAGTTTCCGCTTAAAGGATTGTTTGTTTGTTCTTGCTGAATCTTCAAGGCCGTCTACCCGACGCTTAACGCCAATCAAGGTCGCCGGTGTCCGGACACGTATGGCGGATGCACACGGGGTTACGTATCAAGCTGATAGGAACAGCGGTTAAATGTTCGAATCGGATCGCTCGAGTTTGTTCATACAAATTTTCGTTCGCGCTTGTGCCAGATACGAAGCGGTTGAGCGAAATGTGTCCACGGAAGGGTGTTTTAACGTTTGGCTCGAGTGTTAGAGGAGGGGTGGTTACTGTCCGATTGGTCTTTCAGACTTGACGACGATCGTTGGCGCGGTTAGATGGTAAGTTGACTGGTTTATGGGTGAATTGAATCGAATCGGCACGTTTAGGAACGTTGAGGGACAAAGTTACGCTTCTCTGTTCCATTACCTTTTAACCCCGTTTCAGTCACTGCTTGGTTTCTTTATTAGGAGTTTATATCCTGTTATTATCATTCGTGCCATATGATCCTCGAACGGTCGTGAAAAGTCGACTGGTTTCAAATTTTAAATGAGATTGCACGGGGACAAGATTCACCGGACAACATTAATTTCATAAAACAGAGGGAGGTTTATAATTGTGGCAGATTTCTTACTCCCGCTTAATAAGTTCATTCGACGACGTTGACGCTACGGACGGAATTAAATCAAAATCGGTACAATCGCTGAACAGTGAGTCCAACGATAGAAACCAGGACCACCCTCGCGACTGTCACACAATCCCCAAATAAAGATTTCACGCCAAGAAGCAATTTCGTACTTTCCGCGGCCTGTTCTCGATACGAAACAATATCCAGGCATAATCCCCCGCTCGTCAGAAGTTTAAAGACTCGGTGTCTATTCCGGAACCGTTCGAATTCGTTTGGCGGATGAATATTCTTGGTAACGGAAGTGGCGGACCGCCAGCGAAAGGGAGCAGCAAAATTCCAATTCGGATCGCGTGCTCGCGGCACTCGACGCGTGTCGTTTGCGAAACACGGGTTCGCGTTGAAACGTGTTCGTTCTATACTATTGAAACTCCCGGTTGATTACACACGCTCCAGAATTCTGAGCGCTCGACCGCGGACAAACGGCGAAAAAGGATGAGCATCGGCGTGTCATCGCGGGAACTAGTTACCGTGGACGGGCGACACGAGTGGAAAATACGTTTAATGGGTGCAAGGAAGTTTGTCGCAGAGGAGACGCGGCTGAAACCTGCGCGGTCGACGCGGAAAAAGTTGAAATAAATTTTCGCGTGCTTTCCTAACTGCGCGTACCTTTTCAACCGCTTTATTTGTTCATTCGGGATAATCGTTTATGCCGGTGGCGGGGGTACGCTTTGAAGTGCGCGGCCAATATTTTCATAGGAGGCATTTTACGAGGAAGTTCCAACGTTGGCTGTTCGGGCCTAACGTTGGATCGTATTTGGTATACGATTCTTGCGTGTCGCATTTTTGTATTGCGATGATGCAATTATCTTGTAGAGTTCTGGTTAAAGAAAACGTGAAAGTTCCGGACACTTCATTTAATTACCAAACTGTTCGAAAAGAGTGTAATATTTTAGTCGGTATATATAAATGTCAATTCTCTCGAGGCTTTTTAAATTCATTTTGTTTCGAAATGAATTATATATCGTACTCTGTTTTATATATTGAACAGAAAATTTCTCGAATCAACTTTCGGTGTTTCATTTGACTTTTATACCGAGTGAAATTAAATTATAGCGTTGCAGTCCGCAACACGAATGCGTGCAAAATAGCACGCAACAGAAGTTACACTATCACACGTAGAACGATAGTAATAACGAGCCACTGAATGTGCCGACCACTCTGAACAATAAGTTTAAATTATAGAGCAACGCGTCCTTATAAAACTGACGTTCGCAAGGAATTACGCCCACCTAGCTTCCACGCGATATCGGCCTCGGTTCCCGTGCAAGATGACCGAATCCTTTTCGACAAAACGTTCGAATTCAAATTTAATTCGAAATTTCACCCCGTATATACTCCGCGCCGTCGAGGGCGAAATAAAGCTTCTGGGATTACCTAGGAACCTCTTTGCACGCAATCTACATAGAGGCTGCTCCTCGCGAGGGATGGTACCAAGGGGGTTGTAGAAACGTCATGGCCGAGAAAAGAGCGATCGAGACGGTAGAAGAACACGCGGGCCATAGTTCGTACCATAGAATTGTAAAAGGATTTTAAAACAAATCTCGCATGACGCCAGCAGGTTGAATCGAAGCGGGAGATGTTCGGTGGTCTTCCACCCCCGCCTCCCTATAACGGGTTCGCTGAATTTTCCATTTCCCCGAATTTCACTTTCCTTCGCCTTCGACTTTTCCCTACTCCTCCGACTGCTTCCTCCTTCGACCCTCATCCCCTTCTATCACGTTTCAGTGAAAACTGTCGACCCTCCTGGTCTTTCCTCCCCCTCTCTCTCTCTCTCTTGCTCCTTTCACACGATTCGCACCGTCCCTGTCGCGACGGCTCTTCCTCTCTTCAGGCTATACAGAGGGCGAACAGAGGATGTGGATGGGTTGGGTCTCGCCTCGGCTGGGCGAGCGCTCAATAACGTGCGAACCTAAAGGGGAGGAAAATACGGGGGTGAGCGGCGTACCTACAGGAATGGAGTGGTACGCCGTAGAATGGTGGAATACTGCGGAACACGCGGCGGCATTCCTCTTGCCTTCTTTCTCTACCCGTCCGTTCGTTCTCTTCTTCCATTCGACCCCCGTTTCGACAGTTAGACCTGTTCAACCCGGTTCACCCTGTTCACCCTGTTCACCGCTGTTACCGCGGGCCCTCTGTTCCCCGTTCTCGCTTCTTACGTGCGGAACGAGCCGCAACTTATCCATCATAATCGTTTTACGTGCATGAGCGCCGGGGACTTTCACTGCGCTCTCTCGTTGCCGCCGCCTTCGATGCCGTCCCGCCGTCGTTTCCCATTGCCAAGCACCGGCTTGCCTCTCGACATGTCGCTTTCGGGCCGCTTCATTTGCTGTCGCGTGCGAGTCGCGTTGGGGGAGAGGACGGCGCGTTGCAGTGGAGCGGTATTGGGTGGAGGTGACTCGTTTTGGGCTTTTACGAAGGAAAGGGGGTTTTTGGTGGGATATTTCGGGGTTCGTCGAGGGAGAAGGTGTTCGCATCGGTGGTACGGTTGCGAGATGTGGCGATGGGCGCACGAACGGACAGTTCGGTATGTTTCACAATAGTTAGATCTTTCTAAGGCGTACGCGTATTCGTACGAACATATATACGAATTGTTATAAAAAGGCAGTGAAGGTCTGAACAAAGATCGCTGACCCTGCTGAGCGAAGAGCTTTTGTTTTTCGGGAGGGCACACGTCGCCCTGCGTCTTCAACAACTGTGGAAGACGCAATCGTGTCAGCCACAGTTGTATCGTTTCCGCTTCTCTCCTCTGTACGCGAAGGAATATCTCCGTGCATTTTCGTTGCCAGGAATTGTTCATTTTGAAACATCGTGGCCTTAAAGTAGGGCCGCGATGATTCCAGCAGGGTTCATCCTGCATGTCCGGACCTTTACTATCCGATTTTGCTGTACTACTTGCGGAATGTGACCCGTAGGCCCCTCCACTTACTTTTGACTATTACAACAGAGTTTCACATTGTGCAACTTGTTGCAAATAGTTTACTAGTCGTGTCTTTCCATATGGAATTGTTTCTAGGAAGGGCACACGCCTGTACCCAAAACCAGTGACTTGAAAAAGATCGTAGAAGATTATTTCACACGTTGGAACTTTCCGCATTGCATTGGTTCTATGGCTGGTAAACGCGTTCGAATTAAATCAAACGATAGATATTAATTCTTGTACGTCTACAACTCTGTCCACGGCTATCAAATTTCTCTGCGACGTACCACGAATCAAACTCGTTCGATTATTGTAATATGTTCTGACGCCTTGGTGCCGTCGAACGAAACAAAATAATGCGGGCCTATATACAATTATTATTCTCAAGAATTAATTGATTTCAATAGTTATCATGGTAATGCTCGCTTCATATGCGATAGCTGATCCATCGGAATGTCAAACTGTCGTCACGAATTCGTGCGACGTCGGGAAAGAAATTGCATGTAGCGTAACCACTCGCATAAGAACTAATGCATTTCATTGCACCTACGTATTCGTTAGAACGCCGTGTTCTAACGCGATTCTTTCTCCATGCACCGCGTCATGTGGGCCTGCCAAACGAAAGACGAAGCGATGCAAACGAATATTCCTAATCTAATCGAAAACCTACGCGAACCTTTTCCAAATTAGCCTGCCCCACGATCGCCGCAAACAACAAAACCGCAGTACGAACGAGAAAGAAAAAATATTTCCAATCTGTTTCAGGCGTGATATCAGCGGGCGTCTCGGTTCCAGTGCAGATCCCGTCGCAAACTCCAGACCTCGCCGGCAATTACTGGCCGAGGCTCCAGTGATCCCAGCTCTTCGGGTTCCCGCCCGCGAGCTTGCTCGTCGGCCAGGAGAGCCCGCCGCCACCGTCAGCTACCCCTGGTGCAGTGTCCCGGCCGCTACTAGCCTCCCTCGGGATACCGACGCAACCGCCACACCACCACCAGCCCCCGAACACACCGGCTACCACCCCCGTGCACACCTCCGACACCAGTGAGTGAATCGATCAATCTCTCTGAAAACTCTCTTCCAGAGAAGGTTTGCGTGCGCGATAGCCGATGACGGTTCATTAACGTACGACGAATCGTCGACCTCGATCACTGCGTTCATCGCGATCACGCCACGAGTCGATCGTGGCGCGGACACGTCGTGGATTATTGTAGTTATATGTATAGTTCGAATTGGAGACACGTGTAACGTGGATTCGGTGCGGATAGCAGCATCAGTGGTGTTCCTGTAAGGATTCGATGCGCGTTGGCTGTTAAAAGTTTTCCTCACGAATTTTCGCGATTTTGGTTGCATCGCCGATATTATTACGGACTTTCGGAAGTAACGGTTCGACGAACGAGCGCTGCTTGCGTATTCGATTATGAAGCATCGCTGGTTGAGTCCCTTTTGTTGCGGGACAATTTTGTTCAGTTCGAATTTACGCTAAGGCGCGACGTGGCAAAGGGAACGTTGAAATTTAATTTTTGGTCGGACACTTTTGGCAGTCGTTGCAAGTGTAACGGATTTAAGTTTGCGTAATATATTGGAGATTTAATATAAATTGGTGTTCCATTCGGCAGGGGCGGAACGAAGTCGTTGTGATTCGCAATTGGCATCGGGCTCGCGAGTTTCGCGCGACTTTGGAGGACCGTTTTTGTTGCGGGGTTGATTAGAAAATGGTGGAGATTTTTTTATAATTGTTGGCAAACGAATGGCCCGCTTCGATGTTACGTTCGTTACCCGTTTTTCTGTTTTTCAATTGCGCGGGTGTGCGTTTATTCCTTTCGCTGTAATTAAGTGCAGGTGAAACGATACGCTTCTTGTTCAACTTTTGTGCAAATTATTTTCGAGACATTCGAAGCCAGTTGCACGGCGAATGGGTTAAACGAAACAACTTCAGAAACCTGTTAAGAGCGGAGCGCAACAGGAGTTTAAAAAAAAGAGAGAGAGAGAGAGAAAAAAGGTTAACGAGTCCGCTTTAATTCGATTAATTACTCGTTGGAGGTCTGCCAAATTCTTGGCAACGAGCGGACACTACTGATCGCTACTTTCGGTCACCGAAAAACAAGAACACAACCCCCGTTCAGAATTTGCAATTACTACCCTCCTAAGCAGGATGGACGCGTGTAAACCGTTCACACTCGATCAACGTCTCGGAGCCTCAATTTTCTAAGGGAACCGATCGCAAATTCGACCGTAATTTTGCGTGCCGACAACTGTTCAACGCGTCTGATGTTAAACGCTTTCAAGATAGTTCAAGGAGAGAATGTTCAAAACGATGTCGCGATGTTATAATCGTCGTGCTATTGCGCGAACGCGATGCATCGAGGGTCGAGACCGAAATATAGATCGGATCTTCTTCGATTCGCGTTTAAGATGGAGGTCATAGACGTATACGCATGACCCGGGTCACGCAGGGTATATTATCCATCAAATCACGACAGTGTACAAATCAACTCACCGATCGATTGAAATCGTTCGTCCGACGATCCAATGTATCGGCTGGCAATAGAATACGAGTCAAACTTCATCAGAACACGAGCA
Source organism: Nomada fucata (assembly GCA_948146005.1). Classification (NCBI taxonomy): domain Eukaryota; kingdom Metazoa; phylum Arthropoda; class Insecta; order Hymenoptera; family Apidae; genus Nomada; species Nomada fucata. Next base: position 3,943,936 of record OX411275.1, on the reverse strand, counting down.
ATTGTTAAAACAGAGTACTTAACAAATGTAAATTATTCGAATGAAAATTTTTGTTTAATTTTTATTTTGAGTCATTTATTCCTTCACCCTCAACCCCCATTTACTTCCATCGCCCAGTTCTTCGTTCCGATGCATGATTCGAATTTGATGTACGAGTAGAGGAACATTGGCGATGAAAACAGGCTAAAATATTAAAAAAGCTAATGTATCTACCTAGAGACCGTTAATTCAAAGCGTTAACATTTATTTATGTTTCACTGTGTTCAATCAGATACTTGTCGCCGCACGGGTGGACAATTGAGAATAAATTATGCTGCTAGTAGATTATATGCAACTCATCTTCAGTACCTACACCCTTCATTATTTAACCCAAAAAAATTTGTCGAACGTTTACCAAATCCTGATTAAAAACGATAACTTACATCCCTCCCATAAACGACAGTAATACCTTCCAGACTTTTCAAAACCATGAAATTGTTACGCATTGCCAAATTAACTAACCCGATTAGCGATTTCTTAAAAATAATTCAAGGGAAACACTCGTCTTTCTCCAAGCTATTATCATAATATCATCGTTCTAAATTTTGCTACTTTGCTCGCAGATAGCACAATTAGAATATTTCCCAAGATTCTTACTTCTTTCCTTTCTTGCGCAATTTTACCCCATCACGCCGTTCACCGTCCCTATTTTCTTCGATTCACGCGACGGCTGGCAACGGCTTATCGAATTTTTCACGCATGCCTCCGGTACGCATGACAGCTGCGCGAATCGCGTGGAAATTTCGTGGGATTCGAAGACACAGAGGAGGGGGCGGGCACCCGCTGCAAATATTCTCGCGAGACTTTGGGGTGGCTCTGGCCCGGCCGGCTGCCTTTGTAAGGGTGGGAACGCGGGGATTGATAGCTGCCTCGGAGGGTGGCTTTTTTCGCCAGCCGGCCATCACGCTCGTTCGCAGATATGGCGTCGGCCGACAACGCTCCTCCAGCCGGAAACTTGGTCGAGAAAAGTGGTCCTCCCGCGATCGAACTTTCCCCCTGAATTCTTTCTCTTTCCCGTAGTTCTGCACGGAAATTCACCGAGCCACATCCCACGATATTAATCTTTATTTATCGAAGAAGAAAGTTTGAGCTCTTCGAGTGGGATTTTAATGCGATCTTAAATATCTTCGTTCGCCGCGGCATTCAGACGACTAAATATTTCATTCGAGTCCCTTCTCGAAAGCGTCTCGAAAATAATTGCGAATCCCTCGGTCGAATCGAAAGTTCTAAGAGTTTCGTTGTGGTGGATTAACGTTATTTCAATGTAACGGTATCAACGTTATTATAATTGAACGAATTTCCTTCGACTCTATATATTTGAAATAATTGCAGCAGTTTAAGCGGGGCCTGATAGAAAGTCGGTGGAAAGTACTTGCTTACAAATATATATTTTTAAAAAAGTAAACGGTCCAGAGTAGAAAAAGCTCGATAATTCGGATATCTCTTCCAAAGCGATTTAAGTTCTTCAGTCGTGCATCGATTAAACAAGCTGCACATTATTACTTTACGAAAAATGCCCTGGAAGCTTTCTACCCCTATCTAGCAGGCAATGTCCGCCCGTCTAAAGCCACAACAATCAGCACCATTCTTAACAAACATCGAGATCCTTAAACCTCCCGTCGCCCAGTTGCTCAAGACGGTTCAATTCGAACGCGACGCAACTCGAAATCGATTACGAACAAGCCGCAACAATGGATCGTCTCGCGAACGATGTTCAGACGCTGCCAGAACGCGTTTCCGCGGGATCGCTTCGCACTAGGTCCTCGGCCGTAATCCCGTCGAGTGCCGAGCCTTTTTCTCGCTGGCTTTGCAAGCGGTTCAAGGATACAGAGCGTGGCTTTAGTCTCCTCCGGCTAGTACCGACAAGAATAACGTGTTTCTCGAGCCGCTTCTGTCTCGAGCTCCTTCAAGGACACGACCGACTTTCGAATCGTTCATCGAACACATTGTACATTTCCCCATCCGACGCGATCCTGTTTTCTAGCCCCTGGTCCAAGCGCCACGCGATTCTAGATTAAGACAATCCAACTCGTAGCTGATAACGAAGGACTCGCACGACCGTTCGTCGATCGGTATCGAATGCCGTTCGAACGTATCGTGCAGCACACGTGGGCGAAACAACGCGAGAACAATACACGATGCGTCCAGAAGCACAACGGGCGTCGCGGAGGAAATTGTTCAGAGGCGTCCCGCGGGGCGAAATCGTAGGATAATAATCGTTGCCCTGTCGAGGAATCGAGCGGCGATCGTCGCGGAACGAGCTGCGCTTGAACTCGCCCTCCTCGTTGCGCCCTCGGTGTACGGTACCCGTGCACCCGATCGAGACCTCGTTTCCTCCGATGAAAATCACTCTTCTGTATAAAGACCATTGTAAAATAGCATTTGTTACTCTTCCTAGCTTGTAATGTACATTAGAGAGATACCGTCGATACGCCGTGTATATACGTTTTAGATGAGCGAAGACGGTGATGTTGGTATGCCGTTCGATCGTGCGCCATTTCGTAGGAATCGTACACGGGCACAGTCTCTCGGCACATATACGTACACACAGACACACACACACACAGGACACAGGACACAGGAGTACAGGACAGGAACACGTTTCTTCGCATACGTGTATTCGATGTTCTCCCTTGAGCAGAAAGTCGACGATCGTCCGGCTCCGTTCTCACTGGGAAACGGAAACGTGGGGCGGGGGCTGATGGACGATCGACGACGTTTTAAAACACGCGACCTGAGCCTACATTTATTTAATTCGCTCATTGTCTTTCCGCGCGTTCAACGTCCAGTCATGTTACACGTTTTCTCGCGCCCCTCACAGGCAGGGTCTTGGAACGGATCTCGGAACACGACACGTCACAACGAATCGTAAGATCGCATCGCAGGGACGACGAAACGAAGGGATTCTCGGGGGTGGATTCGCGCGATCGGGTCTGGAGATCGATTCGCTGCGCAGTTTTCGTGGTCGATCGAAACACTGCGAGAGGAGGCTTCTTTTTAATTTTTCCTTTCCTTTGTCTAATATTCGTGCGCGTTTCTTTTTGATCCGTGGGCGGCATCGATGCTCGGGTTGTTCGCGGCGATTCGCAGTTCTCTTTCTTGGTTAAATGTTGTTCAATGTGGAATTTATGGGTATTGCCTGATATGCATATTCCTCGATTATATGGAGATTTATTTTTACTCGGTGTAATATTGCCCCCGTGGGCAGGAATTTCTGATGGATTTTAATAAATTCGTCTGTTAAATAAATTTTTAGTGCCCCACTTTGTGCAAATTTGGGATACATCATCGCCTCTGAAGTTATCGTACTTCTACTGCAGATAGACAGACCCGATTGCGGTCGACGTGCCGTTGAAGGTACATTTCTGCAGAAGCTCGTACGACTATCGTTCGAAGAATCTTGACAGGTCAATCTTGGCATGCTTTCTCACTCGCAGCTGGCAAGAAAGGCTTTCAATATTTTCTTTCGAATAAGTGATTCACAGTTCTGGGTTTCTCTTTGACGGACGAATTTTGAAGCGCATCTCCTTCTACTTCCCTACAATTTCCGCACATTTTCTGTTCATTGTTACTAAATGACTGGAGAAATTTAATTGATTCAGAAACGACGCTTTTTATAGCTCCTTGTGCTACCTCCAATTCGTCTCAAAGTACAATTGCAAATTTCCAAAATCCCGTCCGCCATGCTTATTTAATTAATAAATTAAATAAATTAACGTTTCCAATCGCAAATTGCAATATCTTGTCATCGCAAAATCAGCCCATTATTTTCTTACGTTCGAACCAGTGCACTAATTTCCACACCGGAAATTCTACTAACATCGTCACATTAATATCCCAAGTTTCGCAGCAGCACGGTAACGTCACACAGTGCCCCGAAACCGTAAAAACGCGAACTAAATTCATACCACCGTTATTTACGCATTATTCATTACGAATAGAAACATTTTAGGTAGTTCTTGAGTTATAGAATATAATTGCAATTAAAGATTCTCCCGTTATAATTATTTTAACAATAATATTTGATAAAATGTTGTTTGGTCGAAAATGGTTCTGATATTTTCTGTGGTGTCCAGTTATCTCTCAGATAGCAGTAAATAAAATTTGTCACAGCCGACATAACGACTCTTGCGATACTGTTTTCATCCTTCAGATTCATCATCAGTAAAAAACTTTATTGAAATTGTACAGTTAACATGGAAATAATTCGACAATGGGATGTAGAATCTACGCATCCAAATTCGCGTTTACCATGTTATTCGATCGAAAGAACATGTTAGCGAAAGATTTAAAATAGAATATATATACAAAATTATTTAAAAAACTTAAAACAAATAAACAATTCTTGAAAATAGAAAAAAGTTTACGACTAGATTTACATTACCCTGCGCTCTCACGAAACTGTCAGAACTAATTAAAATGTTTAGAAAATGTTCTTCCCCATCGCGCGGCATTCAGACAGCACATATATCGTTATAACTATTGGAGTTGCAAATAGTTGCAAGCAATTTGACGCGTCGGTTTCGCTCGCTCTCATAAAATCATCGCAGGACGGAAAATAAAACGCACCGATCCACCTTCCTTCGTCCTCGACGAAGGCAAACCTATCCGTCGGCACGAACCATCGGTTAAAAGAATCGCGTAACAATTTGTTCGAAGAGAAAGAATCGATCGTCCACGGGCAAGAATCAGTCCTCGCACTGCGCCGTGAATCGAGTCTCGTTCGGCCAGTGGAACGACGAAACCTCACTGGCCCGAGCTTGTCGGGAAAATGAATTTTCACGGGCGGCACATGCGAGCCACACGTACACACAGGACCCACACACGTACACGTACAAAGTATCGCGAAAGTGGGAAAATTACGGTACAGGGTAATTTGATATATATGCACTACCTCAGAGAGACAAGGCTTTTTACGCGATATAAAATTTCGAATTAATCGCATTAGCGTGTGGAAAGGAAGGGAAACGGGAAGTCGCCGACGAAGGTGGCAGAAGGACGCGCAAGCGCGACCACGAAAATCGCTGGGAATTTTCGTCGGTGCCATGTGACACGAAAACTCCGCTCGTCTCGTCCGTTTGTCGTGTGGTTAAACACGCGCCTATCCCTCCGTTTTCCTCGGTTACACGGCTTTTATTAGGTTGCTGGATAATAAATGATCTGTTAAAATACGTCAGAATTGGTCACGTTATTGTGGTTATAATTTCGTCTTTGTCTTATTTCCGACGGTCTTTGCGTCACGAGGGGCATCAGTATTGTATGTTCGTGTTCAATAAGGGCGAAAGGGCCGTCCGATTCACGTGGTTAATGTTTGAAGTCAAACATGCTTGGTTTGAGTTTGCGAGTTAAAGATGATTTATTTGGATCTTCGACGACGAAGCTAACTTCCGTTTTTGTTTGCTCGTTTTTGTTGCGACGAATTTTGTAAACGTCAGATTCTTCCGGATACACTAGTGCGATAGATGTTACGGTTTGAAAATAATTACCGTTGAAATAATTCGAAGAGCCTTTTGACAATTTTCTAAAGCACACAAGCTTCGTTACAGGGACTAAAATAATTCATACATTCGAACAGGGTAAACTTCCGCTTGATCTTGTTACGGTATACTGGGTATCATGCACAGTTATATAATAATATCAATGCTCGACAGCCATTTATTTCCCACCAACCTAGTAAAATATATTGGGTTGCCCAATAAGTTCGTGCCATTTGTATTTCAACTAATCCCAACTTTAGTTTATTTATTTATTTAAGTTACTTATTCTTCTAGCCACGGCAAGTATTTAATTTAAAAAGATGCGAACTGTTTAGATACCAGAAACGAGAACCCTCGGCGCATTTTATTTCACGAATTTAACGTGATTCCAAGCTTGTCCAAGCTGATCGAAATATTCGTGCCACGTGTAACAAAGATATTGTGCCACTGAAAAGGTAGCCCCGAAGGGAATGTGTCATTTCATAAATGACAATTTTCACACAAAACCATGCCCCGCGCTGTGGATAAAGACTCTTGCTGCTTTCAATCGATTGAAAAATGTATACGACAAAAATAACATTCCACGTTGCGCGAGAAACGATGCGAACTTATTGGACGAACCAGTATTGCTGGCAGTCGGTTGAACTTCTCCTCGGTCGCTGATTCGTACCTGACGCGAGGCAACGCGGTGTTAAATCGGTTGAACGACAAATTTCGCACCGATCCACCGATTATTCGGCAGCCTATACACATGCATCGTCCCCCGTAATCTCTCGTCCCGCTTCTAATGAGAGGTTGCTTGGGTGATTCTCAATCATTTTTTCCTTTACCAAAATGTTCGTTGAACCTTCGTTTTTGAGTTATTAACGAAAAACACTGGCCAATCAGAGCGCTCGTAGATCGCGCGCCCCAGCACGCGACTCTCAATCGCGCTCGGTCGCTGTATTAACGCGTTGGTTCACGACCACGACTCAGCGCGATTGAGAGTCGCGTGCTGGAGCGCGCGCTCCACGGGCGCTCTGATTGGCCAGCGTTTTTCGTTAATAACTCAAAAACGAAGGTTCAACCAACATTTTGGCAAAGGAAAAAGTTGTTCAGTGCGACCCCAGCAACCCCCCATTAAAAGCGGAACGAGAAATCGGGAGGGGGGACACTGTATAATATTAATCCCGTGGTGAGTCTCGAGAATCGCCGTTCCAAGCCACTCTGAGCCATCAACATTTTTCGTTCCCTCCGCCAAACCATACACCACCAGCATATGTATATGAGTGTTACGCCGCAAGCATCCGTTTAAATTAGATTTCGATCTCCGGAGCAACGTTCCCCTCTCGAGACGAAGCTTCTTGCCGAGCAAATGTCGCGTTACCGTCGAGAACGTCGCGTAGAGTACCCGGATTTGGTGACCGACGAGCTATAACGATTTATCAACGGTCAATAGGATAATTCACGATTACGTGCGCCGTTGTCGCGGAGACGAGACACTGAACGAACGAACGAACAAACTGAAAAAAAACGAAAAAAAAAAAAGATATGTGTTTCGTCCCATGGGAAGACAGCGTTCCCCATGTCGACGATATTTGGACGCAGCTGGTGTACCGCAATTCGTCTCAACGTTTTCTACGGCGAACGGGGACTGCATTGTACATTAGTAAATTTATATTTTTGGATGAAAGAAAAAACAAAATACATACGTGGAAAACAGTGGATGGGCGATTATCGCGAACGATAATAAGCCGCTGCGAATTAGGTAAAATCGCTCGTGGATGCGTGAAAAAAACACGCGCCACCATATTGTCGGTTCTCCGTTGTCGGTGACCTCGGTTTTCGAGGTCGTGCACTTCGTTCGGATCCGGATGGATCACTTCCGCTTCGCGGCTTGTCGAGCAGCGGAGATAGAACCAAAGGTGTTCGACCCCTGCGCTTCGATTTTCTCCTGTAGTCTTTTTTTTTTTAATAATTCTACGCCGTCATTCTATTGTACCTCGTCGCGATTACTATGTTCGATTTTGATCCGCGGGAAGGGTGAAAACGAACGTTTGTACTTCGTCGAACGAGAATTGATAGGGGAAAGCACAGAGATGTGTGGGAATTTGGAATTTGTGACGGGACTGAAATACAGAGCGCCTTGAACGATAAAAATGGCTTCCTTTGATGGCGACGGTGACTCTATTCTTCGAACAGATTCGTTCATCAAATGTTTCTGCTACACCATTGAAACGAAGGGGTATATTCGATGAACAATATCACACTTGTATGCGCGAAGAATAAAGTTGCCGTCGGAGATGTCCCCAAGGAAATGGATTCAAGATCCAAGCGATTACGAGGCTGTTGTTTCGTAAACGTGATCGGTAACTTTACGCGCTTCGTTGGGAAAAAAAGAAATTAAACAATGCTGTACAGTTCGCGGTATTGGCAGTTGCCTCGACAATTACGCGTAATGGAACAATTTATGTAAGTCGTCGATGAAAGTTAGCAGACTGAGTCGTGACGCGGAAGTGATTACGCAGTTTTCTTATTATCTGTAATAATAATACTGATAACGAATACAGTGTATGAGTATTAACAAATTTATTAACGAGAATAATATATTATTGCGACAGTAATCTACGTAAGTGTTGTGAATAATGGAGATAATATTGTTGCTGTGATTACCTTTAAGATTGTAAGTAGTAGGATATAGAACCACTGTTAGGTGTCACTGTCTCAATTCAATAAATGTTATTTCATTTTAATGACAACGTACACCATCTGCATTCGTTTATAACAGGCCCCGTGTAACAGGATCCTCGCAAAACCTATCCATCTCTATTGTTACCGTAGTGCCGCGTGTAGAAAACGGGACGTAATTAAATTCGATTAATTACATCGGCCACTTTTCGTTTCATCGTTGGCGACAAATAACATTTCTATTTCTACCATATTTTGTTTGGCTATTCTGTCACGTGGTTCTTCCACATTTGTGTTGTTTTAATGGGGATCGTGAATGGTATCTGGAAGCTGGTTAAACATGTAGCGGGGTAAAAGTTATATATTGTCGGAACGTCGGTACGGTGTTTTAAAATTCACACTACTCGCGAGATGGGGGCAAACAAATATCTAATCAACAATAGGTGTCAGAATAAATTTGTTGCATGTAAGATCTACTTTCGTATACGAGAGTGTCGCATGCGTAAAAGATGTTCGATTTGCGTTCGTTCCACTTCAGTACAAGACCTACATCTGTGTATCGTGGATCGGCATAGTTTTGCAAGTAACGACACAAGTGAATGTTACAAGAATAAGAACACAAATGACAGGAAGGCAGATATAGACATATTATTTTTATTAAACGGAGATAAACGGCCTTAAAGTACTTAAAAAAATATGCACCATTCGTATACAAGTATAAAACAGATCTCGTTATCGTAGAAGTATAGTAATATATAATAATCGGTTTTCATATAAAAAGGTGGCAAGGTAAGTACCATTCAAATGGAATATTTACGTCAGTAATTACGTGAACACTTACGTCAGTTTTGCATATCCACTTTTGACATTTCAGCACTCCCATTCATCACGGTATGAAACTTATACAATAAATGATTTATGGGCTTAATGATTAATATGTACTAATATGTAATGACTAATATCTAGCGATAACTCTGCTTATATAGGTACGTATGATAATATTGAGCACCATTGTTTCTGGAAGCGATATATCGCTAAGCACATCCACAGTACGAGCAAGATTACATCTGAAAAGACAGTACATCGTTTCGAGAAAACTTGTTTATTAAAACGACGACGACCACGTTCAACGTCAATGCGAAAAATTCCATCGTCAATAAACAATGGAAACCTTTTCACAGAACTAATATAGCTACATATTACGTTGTTTGGAATTACGCGTTGAATAACGTTTATTTGTTAATAAATATTCACCTGGTCCCCATTGGGAAATCATCGCAAAATGAAATACCATTCAAGCATTACCGAACGAGGTGTTTATATCATTAATATAAAATAGTATCGAAAAATGTGCGCTTTTTAAATTCTATAGATTAGACGATAATACTGTAATCGACTTAAAAGGTTCCATCTAAACTTTGACCAGAACCTATCAATTGTTTAAACTTTTCCTCCGGTCTCTATTTAAACTCCTTTCCATAACTCAATCTTATAATTTCATTGCACTTTTATCCCGGTGTAAAAAAAATCGCTGATGCATCAAGCGTATATCGCATTAAAAAAAATTTACTGCATGTATGAATAATAATGGAACTGGTATCGTGCATAGTTGAAAGGTGTAACTATTAAAAGGAACAGTACCTGTATACTGAAACGGTGGACGAACGGCAGCCAGGTTGAACCCTTCGACGGTGGCCCTTCTCACGAAGTTTATGATGATGTATTTCAGGGAAGAGCCAAAATAATAATCGAATGGCAAGATAACCATGTAAGATGCAAATATGGCACACGTAGCGACATAAGCTACGATTACCAAACAGACCGAGAGCACAGAGACAGCGAGGGCCACGGCCACGAACGTTAGCCAAAAGATCCAATCACTCTGTAGAATTAGAAAAGAATCTGGAAAAAGAAATCGAAAGTACGGATATTATGGGATCAACCAATTTACACAACAATAGTTCTACGAATCCCGTTAAACAATGCTTATCGTCCTTCTAATGCGAACTTTAATGGAAAATTTTAGTTATTTTTAATTTTCTGCCTATGATCATGCGTTTGTTATGGTTCCCTTCACCCATTTATTATTATTACATTAAGAGGTCAGGTCTATAATTACCTCTCGGAAAATTTGTTCACACTGCCTGAAATTGCACAGTGTGCGGAAAATATGTGTTTTCGCGAAACTGTTAGGCTTATAACTAACTAAAATTACAAGTATTTATATCCGAAACTACGGTATTCGATTTCGCACAAAACTTGTTTCAACACTTTGAACCGTTCGTTCTTGGAGAACGAAAGATTTGAATTTTTCTAAAAATTCCCGATTCCTGTTAACTCGTTGCCGCAGATATGTCACCTGGACGTGACGATCTAGCGGAAACGAATGTCTAAAAATCTGCCATGAATATATCCACCATAAATAAACTGTTAATTTTAAGAAACTCACGCTTGCAGTTACCTCCTCGCCAAAAAAAGAGTAGCGGGAAAGGAACAGCCACTAAAAAATGAGCTTCACTTTTCAAAGGGGTGAGGTGACATTTAAAATGTACCGGGTCGCATAAACCACGGAGAACGCAATCAAACAGCGCTGAAGACACGGCGAGCAAAGGGTGACCCAACTCGATCATCTGCTGGCGAAGTAGATCGGCCCGATATTCTGTTCAGTTACACGTGCATGGACCATGTAATCTAAATAGGTCCCGGAGCTAAATAAATACCGGGGACACAATTAGGTAAATGCGAATCTTCCAAGCTGGTTGGGACCGCTTCATGGGAGTTCGCGCATGGGGTTCGAGCTGCGTGCACGCGCCGATTTTTCCTGTATGCGTGTGACTGTTACGCGCGTCACGGTAGAGGGTGGTTATGGTGAGAAAGGTAGGAGGCAACGCGAATGTTGCATGGGGTGATTCGGCAGGCGAGGTTTCCACATGAGCGGGCAACATTGATAAAAGCTACAGGGGGACTCTCTGACTGTGCTTCATCCCTTCGCCAAACTCGAACTAACTTTGGGGGCGGTGGACTCTCCCCTCTCTTTCTTTCTGCATATCGCTCGCACTGCCTCCCTCTCTTTCTCTCTCTCGCGTGTCTGTCCCTTGGCCCCTTTTTTCTTTTCGCGTTACTCCACTCGTCCGCTTTTAAGCCGGCTTTCATTATTTTCCTATAATTTACTACAACCCCCGGTGATCTTTTCCCGAGGATTCACATGAAATCATTCTATTTCCGGGCATGTACGTTTACCGGCGATTCGCGCGTGTCCTTTGAACGGCCTCTATCGTACCTGAGGCGCAGAAGTAGGCAACGCAGGCGAAAAAGAAGCCGAGCGTGAGGGAGAACACCAAACCGCCGCAGCATATCATTGTGCACATAAGCAACGACCACAAGACCGTTGTGCATACGCCAATCAAGATACCGATTCCAATACCACCTGGAACAAACGAAACATGTCGTTATGACGAAGTTGTTAAATTAGGAATTGTGTACGATTATACCAGAGAATCGAAGATAACATTTATCTTTGCGATATGTTTCTGCGTTCCTTTTCCGCGGGATCTGATAGGGGTTCGTCCTTTTTGCAATGCTGTTCGGGATTTGGGAGGGCGTGCTTCGATCGAATTTGTCGTCGCTCAATTAAATAAGTGAAAGGACTGGATCGTTAAGGTGATTGATTGAAAAATGCGAATTGTTCGTAGAACGGAAGGAAAGAATAGAATTTCTGTCGAACGTAGCTAGCAAGTATCAGTGTAGCAGTGATAAGAGAGCTGTTGTACACACCTATAGCGTAACCGATCACGGTTCCAGTGAAAAATACAGGCAACGCCATGTCGACCTGAATGCACATGTGTCCCAGATACACCGACAACAGTCCCAAAAAGAAACAGAGGGCACACACGAACTTCGAAGAGGAGTAAACTGAAAATAATAATGCGTCGAACGGTTACACACGTGTTGCGATACCAACGGTGGTTTTTGCATGATATGTTTAATGACACACGTACTTAGAACTTCGCACGATTCCGGATCAACTATGGGGCTGCAAGCGTACGAAAATGCTGGCACATAGGCTGCGGAATGGACTCCGTAAGTAGCCACTGCAACGTAAACCGAGCCCACCCCGGTGTACGCGTTGAACACTCGTCTCATCGGGGAGGAAACAGTTGGACTTGCGACCTATAGAAAAGTGCTCGTTATGGTATCGGTGGATTATTTACAAGATGCGCCTCAAATCATGGAAACTTGGGGGGCTTCGGATCTGGTCCAATTATTGCACGCAGTTTATTTATAAAATTTCGTTTCGCGGTACAATAGCGGAGTACAATAATTCTCCAATAATGTAGCGTGGAATTGAAATTGCGAACTAATCGTCGATTAATCTAAAGTTACCTAGGTTTTTTGCATAATTAATGTTAGAAATGTACGTTCCCTTAGAGAATTTGTGCGATGATTTCGCGATTATGTAACAACAAAATCTGCGAGGGGAAATACGTCTGTACTTTGGATAGAAGAATGCTTTCCAGCTAAATTTATTGTCGTTGAAAAAATTGAAGGCAAAACATAAAAATTCTCGAATCGACTTAACGAGTGTCGCAGTGCATAATTGCACATCAATGTAGATTGATGCTTAAACTGATGAATCTAATTTGAAAAGATGCTTCTTCTCGATAACTCGTGATACCATTGCTTTTTTATTTAAATATTTCTGTCGACAAAATAACCCAAGACAACGTACAGGAGCAAAGGAAGGGGAGCAGAGAATCGATTGGCATACGTGGTATACAAAGCAGATAGAATGGGCGAAAGATATCGAGACAAATTCATTAGAAAATAATAACCGCAAGGATCTACTACCACGGTTCTCCGCGATATCTCACGTGACGGAAAATGAATTCATTCTTTTTATCGACCGGTGTAATAAATCCTTGCAAGAGAGAAACTTCGAGTACCTTCACCCCATTTTTCAGGATATTCCGCACGGTTAACATGCTATCTATGGCAGAGAAATAACTGTCCATATTGAAGTCCTGCTCTGACAGAAACATCTGATATATTTCGTGCTCCACCGGATTCTTTTCGCAAACCGGAGACAAAGTGTTGTCCAAAGGCATCGATGCAGGTTGTACATCGACAATCACCATCGCGGGCCGTGCCTCCAGGTTCGCGTATGGTGCCACTTCGGTATTAAACTCCATGTTGCATCCACCCGGTATGGGTGCTGAGAAGAGAACAGTGAACTGATGGGCAGGATTGATGATTCTTTACAACGGGGAAATTTATTAACGAGCTCTGTCCATGTCCCCACGCGAAACCCACCGACCATATACAGGTTGGCCCGGTTACTATTATCACTTTAGCAACCACGATTGAAGGTGCTTGTATTAGTGTTAAGGGAGCTAGTTTTGGCCACAGAGATTTTGTCGAATGTTTCAATGGGAGAAGTGGAAATGGAGTAAATATTGCGCTTTGTTTCCCTTTTAAATAAATGCAAATAATATAATTGAAGAAAATTAATTTCTACCTGTTCAGACTCTAGTTTCAGTGGTTAATTGTTTCCCCTGCCCTATTCATGTAGCAACTTAGCAACTTTCATCGGAATGGAAAATTGGTTGGCGATGTTTCTGCTTAGCGTATATATTTTTTGTTCCCAATAAAATATACGCATATTAGTTTAATGAATATAGGACGAAGAAATATTTAGTCAATTTTTATTCTCTTTTTTGCAACTAATACTCGTATACATTTATTCCACGAGACTGTATTTAATTTTTCCTCGGTCATCAGAAATATGCTTCGCTGCTGCTAGAAAATTCAGTAATTGGATAGCTTTTTCAGCGATTATTCTACATTCGATATTACGTGTGATCATTTTTATGTTTCACTCAGCAATTTCAAGGAGGAACGGTATGCTATAGAATTGAATAAATGATATTTCTATAAACGCGTAATAAGAACCATTTCAATGTATTACGATTTAAGCACAAAAACATTTTTTCCCTAGAAGAGATATAGAAACTTTGAGATAACGAAGTAAGATAAAATAATAATGCAATGTGTTTTCAATGCGATTACGTTTGTACTCTATGTGCGATGTGAAGAATTCCTCGAACAATCGTACATTTGTAATCAAATGATGGAAGGGATTCAATTATGAACGCTTATGCTAATGCTTAAAAGAATACAAAGATTATTTTTATTGCATACATTCGGTTTTTAATCCTATAGTAGAGTAGCTACGGGGGCAAAGAAAAACATCATTGTAAGCCATTGTTCGTCCTTTTGTCAAAAATATCCTGTCGCATATTATATCAGTGATGTCATTAATTATGAGGACTTTTAAAGGAAGTGATAGCGCGAGGCAAGGAGTTGTATGGGGATGATGAAAAAAGGGAATGCTATTTCGAGGAGTTTATGGCACAGGTTGCTCTGTGAAGACGTAAGGAATATATTTTAAAACGGGGAAGGTACCGGGAGAAGTGGTAATTGTAATTTTGAGAAGGCCAAATTAAAACGAATTTGGAAAGGTAAAACTCACGCCCCTTATCTGAAAGCAAGTTTATTAAGAATGATTTTCTTCTTTTTCATTTCAACATTTCCTGTTTAATTAATATCAATAAAATTGTTTTTCCTAGTGACAATAGCAATTAGGTCATCCTGTACATCGTTGCCACAATACCTGTTTTAGTTCGAAATATGGAATTAATGAAAACAACAATGCTCAATCATTAATTCCTATCAGGAGATCGGGTATCGATAGCTTTAGTAAGTACCTGAAATATCTTTCCGCGATTTTCGCTCAATCAAAGTTGAACTTTAAAAACCGTAGAACGATAGAATTTTCAACCGATAGAACACCGGTACAAGTCGACATAAATTGTTATGAAATGTAAGTATCGATATTACTCACCTTTGTCATTGTATGCAATAGCAACGAGCAAGGCTTCGATAACGTGGACGTTATCGTTCTTCACGAATAACTGGGTCGTTATGTCCCTGATTTGCCTAGAGTAAAGGCCGATGTTGGTTCCGAATACGCTTCTATTCGAAACTTTGTATAGATGGTCTTTATCAAAAGATAATGTAACATTATATTGATAGGTATGAATTTGGAAAATAATAAAGGAAGCACTAGAGGATACGTTTGTGACATTAAATGTTGCTCTACTGCTGGCTGCAACAGATACCCGTTGTATGTATGGTGTACTGTCGTGGATATCAGTTAAGCGCACTTGAAGTACACTGGCATCTGTAAAATGTTTCGTACATTATACGTACAGTTTGCGTAACACTGTATTCTGTAGCCGATTAAGATATTACTGTGGATTCCGGTTAATTGGAATAGATGCCGAAGAACAGAAACGAAAACTATTAGTTTTAGTTGCCTGTTGAAATTGGCTTTTTTGGGACATCCGTATAATTGGGACAAATTAATCCGGTCCCAACGTGTCTCCATTAACCGGAATCCACTGTATATACAGACTTAAATCGCAAAGGAAGTACTGATTATCGCAGCACTGTAATATAGATTTTGCTTGCGTGAACATGAAATATGTTTCATTTCCTTTGCTTTATGTTTGAAACCGTAATACGATCAATGCCTAGAAGGCTAGGTAACAAGGTGCAGATATGTACTTATTAATATAGTTAATATTGAAGATACATCAGTAGTATAACAAATTTGTTATTTAGTTTAACGTGTACTTTTCATGTACGCAGGGCTTAGAAAGTCTGTAATGGCCCTGGTACATTTACGTTCATTGTTCATTTATTATAGCTATTCTTTGAAATGGACGCGATAAGTTTGCTATACAGCAGTATACTTACATAATCTGGAGTGAAAAGTATATTTATAAACACAATGTTGTGTGCAGTTAGTAGTTGACACGCATTACTATATTTAGAGGCAGATGCAATAGATAAAGTAAAAATATTTAAAAACACGCATAGAAATACATTTATTGATACTCCTCATTTATATTTTCTTAACACCGTTATGTACGTTTAAACGTTTATACAATAAATGTTACTTATCTGTACATCGGTTGTCCATTTCATCCTACGAATTAAATAAAAGCTTACCAAAGCTAACAAAAGACATTAATCAAAAGAGAGTAGTACCTAATAAAAAGAACCACACATTACTATTGTTGTTTGGCGTTTAATATCCGTGATAAGGATTATCAACAACCCCGTATTTATATCAACAATAGAAGAGGTTAAGTCGCAGATATATAGTTATAAAAACAATCTGAAATTCCTTTCTCCCGAAACGTAATACCCGCCGATTAACATAAACGGAGACGGAAAAATTCATTTCAATTTGAGCTTCGTCAATTTAGAAACCGCCTGTGCTTTTTTCAACAACACGGCAAATTACAACCAACAAAGAATTAGCAGAACACAGGATCGAGCATCGAGGTTATGGTACTCACCGTTCAGAGGCAATACATCTGAAAACGTTTTCCCAATTACGCTGCTAATGATGAGTAACAGGAAGATCGGCAGCTCTCCGAGAAAAATGCGGCTCATGTCGATCGGAGTTACGAACCGCGTGACACACTTATTCGATTAAATTGCCGCAAAGCCGAGTCGGCGTGAAGGTACGGAAAATCACTACGGCGCAACAGCTGGTACTTGACAGTCGACTACATGCCTGAGCGCGGTATACGTCGAGTCTCGGCTGCGTAGTCCTGTCTCATTCTAGAGCGGTGAATTGTTCCGTGCCCGGGGATCGCCCTCTCTGTCGCGCTACCGTCCGTCGCGGGGTGTTTTGCGAAGTGACCGCGAGGTGGCGGCGCAGTCGGGCCAAGATGGCCACGCTGGATCAATGAAACGCGAGTAATCATAGTAAAAACAGAAATTGACAAGTGTGCAAGTGAACACCAGACATTGATTATAGTGTAAATGGACCATGGGGAAGGACCAGGAGCTGCTGGAGGCAGCGAGAAGCGGAAATGTCACCGTGGTCGAGAAAATTTTGGGTCAACGAGCGAAGAGGAGTGGTCCACTGGCAAGGTGGGTGTCACCGTAGCAGAGTTTACTTTTCCCTGCTTCTTTTCTCGTCCCCGTAATCAATTTCTTGTTAAACGCGGCTGTCCTGATTTCATCTGTAACACGCGGTTACTGTCGCACGAAAATACGCCTCGCTGTCTGTCAATTTGACGAGCGATCGTGCCTAGATGTCACGTTCTTTTTGAATCGTTGTTGCAATGATTTGTGTTACTGTGACAAGGTGTTTATACGGTCTTCACTATCGCCCCGATTGTTCCCTTTCATCTCGTTCTGAGACACTTCCGTCACAGGTTGATTAATCTGGAACAGGTAACTGTGTTTCACGCACAAACCGAATCAAATGACCCATTGCGCGTACCGGTATATACCTGCGTTAAATTACCTACGCTCGATTGATCGCTACATTTTTGTAATTAAATCCAACAGTTTGCCAGAGGTACTCGTGGTTGCGTGTCCGTTGTTTGTACCGTTAATGTTGGGAATACGTTTCGTCCAGTAGTTTTCATAGTAATTAAACGTACGATCCTTCTTTCAACCTTAATAAACGATGCCGCATTGTTGTTATTATTATTTTTCTTCTTGCACGTGGTAAATATAGCATGCTCACACATGTTTATCAGCGATCGCGCGATAAGCTTTTAGCCGTAAATTCAATTTACGGTGCGTATTTAACGAAAACGACAGAACCGTCCTTCGAATTCACGTATCCATGTATCTTCGGCGTTACATTTGCTGTACTAAACCTTGCAACCGAATTACCAATCACCGTATAACAATAAACGCGTGTAGCATAATTTGTCTAATCCTAATCAGCCTTGTTTTCAATATGTGTGCATAGTACAACGCGCCCGTATACGTGTTGCACGTGTTTATTGTTCAGTAATTATTCATGATTTCACCGTGGCCATGAATCACCCTTCCGACATGTACAATGTGTACATGACGATGGACGTGAAGACGCGTTGCGATACAGTCACGTAAACGAAACCACCGCCGCCTACTATTAAAATTCGTTGCTGCTCCATTGGTGCACGCATAACGTGTACATATCTCCTAGATGTTAAGTTCGTGTTAGCAAGACGCGTTCTACGAGTCGGGATTTAATTAAAACCGACGAGATAACCGGGTAAAAATTAGTTTAGTCGGCTGGCGCGTCTGGTAGAGGCGTGTAACCACGACTCTTACCGACTTATCGGCTCCAGCTATTTTCTATTTCTGGCGGCAGATAAAGGGCTTATTTCGTGAGCAGCTATTTATTTTCAAGGGTCAATGATAAAAGTCGTTCGGACGAGCTAGATCAGTGAAGATAGCGCGATTGCGCTGTACGTAACTTTTCCAATCTTATCCTGCAACTATATAAGGATATGACCTTACTGTGTTCCGTTTTATAGTTGTGGCAATGAAGAATATCGCGTTAGTATTAATTAATTATGAAACGAAAACGTACATATGTAGGTATATGCAGAAATTAATATTACTTTTAAACGAATATTTATCTACATTGCAATTTTGTCATAATAAACGTTGGAATGTAATCGAATTTAATGAAGCAATGCAATAATACCAATATAATACAAACGGAGCTCTTCAAATTAAAAGCGAAACGATTCCTTACCCGCTTTCTACATGTATCGGGATAGTAATAAGTATCACTTTAAGACGTTGGTGCGTTCCAAGTATCAGGCATGTAGGTATAATAACGCTGCACGATAATAGCCAGTCCCATGTTCTGCTCGTTCCAGTACAAAAACCAGTCTGATAACTTAGTCATCCTTTCGTGTTAGCGTAGTTCGGCCTAAAAAAAAAAACGTCATTTAAATAGACGCGCGCGTGTATGCATACGTGTATACACGTGTATACAACATATGCATACGTGGCACTAACAAGCAGCTTCCGCGTAACTCGCGGGTGTATTCGCGGGGAACGTAATTGAGTCGTTTGACAAATCACTGTCGGTGTTTCCAATCGCGAACTCGAAGTACAGATCGTAATGGATTCATTGGGTTCCCTTCCGGAGTCGATCGACAGGTCTTGGAGCGGATCGATGGTAGGGGAGTACCATAATCGAAACCGTAGTCCCGCGTCTTTATTGACCCAGTCCCGCGAACTTCTCGACAAAGACGACGCTGTCGACTCTGTTCTCGCGCTTTCATTAATTAAGTCACACCGTCTACGGGACAAGGAGCTACCGTTTGTTTCGAGAGTTCCTCCGCCTCTTGTTTGCGTATAAGCAGGCGCGCGTGCTTCGAGTGCATTCACGCATTTTAACACCGATTGTCGTTTGCGAGTAAAAAAAACCTTCAGGGTTGACGGAGTAAGGGAGATTACGTATACAAGAGGGAGAGAAAGAAGGAGAGAGAGATAGAGAGAGAGAGAGAAAAGGTACTGTAGAAAGGCACAGAGGCAAGAAGCACTTTCCCCCCCACCCTTTCATTCACGAGAGAAGACGAGATAAACCGTGGGAGAAAAGGATAGAGAATCGGCATCGACCACACGACGAATCCTAAATGTATCACAGCGACAGCGCTTTTCTTCTAACAAATTGCCTCTTTTGCTCATCACCAGCCGTGGAACTTCTCCATAACTACAAAGCTAGCCCGAAGGCAACTTTCTACCAAAGCTCTTTACTCTTTCTCCTATGGGCTCTGCTTTCCTGCTCCGTTTCGCGTTGCCGGGCATGTCTATATTGCCAGCACCCGACCTTTTCATCGCTCTTCGTCACAAGAGATCACAGGAAGGTAATATAAAAACGCGCGCTACAAACGACACGCGCGGAGGGTGGACGAGAATTATTTTGCGATGCTAATCGGGCCACTTGTCGTGCACACCGGTGTCCGCGAATGTGTTTATCCTTTGTTTGCGCTACGTGTTGACTCTGGGTCGGGCAATAATTTTAATCACGGTCCCACCCCCTGGGGGGCTGCGGTAAGGGCTACCCTCCGATGAAAACGTCGCCCCGGGTGACTTGGCCTCCCGCGAACCAGAACTTTTATCGTCATCGGTCGACCGCGATAACTTCGCCTCCCTTTCATGTCTCCTGGGCACGGCTGTTGGATCCGCCTAGGAATCGCCGCCGCGAGGAAATCCGTTTTTTAATTTATGCTTGGGGATTTGATAAAGCTTCGGCGGTTCTGAAGTAATGAAGATTTTAGTAAGATTGTTTTCGTTTATTTGAAACGGGCTGAGGGGGCGTTTACGACGGGGGTGGTAATTTAATGTGCTTCTTACCGGTGCATTGGATCAAAGTAGATATGAGATCGTTGTACTACGTTGTTTTTATTTGAGTGCGCCATGTCAATATGTGTACTCATTGAACAGTTTATTGGCCGAATAACGGTATGTGCAAGGGAATAAATGCGGCGATAATTGATGTTCTTGATGAAACTCCTTCCTGGTCATTAGTTTTGAAAGTACTGTGTATTTTCTTTCGTTCGAATTGTAAGAACAATTTATTGAAACGCAATTTCCAGCAATCACAAATTACAAACCCGTACCCTGGAATAATTTTCTCCGTAATATACGAACGCATTTAGACGTACAATATTATTCTGCCGCGTTCCCTCCCTGGGGCTTCGAAATTCCTCGTCAGAATAATAATCGTGCCAGCTGTTACCATCGTAATACCGTATAGGTCAGTTTCTCAATTTTCTTGTGCGTTGAACGTTGTAACGCGGTTAACCGCGCCAAGACGCAAGGGCGCGTAATTCAAATCTAAGCAATATCTTCACCCTTATCGTGCTGTCCTTCTGTTGCATTCGCATCGTTCTGTCCCTCTCCCGGATGATACGGCGCACGAATTGGAGAATCATCTGGGAGTGTCCCCCACCACCCCGTCTTGATTCTATTACACTCGGTTGATATCGATGTAATGTTTTGTTCGCTCTCCGCTCTTCCGAAAGAAGGAATCGATGCGTTAAACGACCGACGCGACGAGGGGATAATTAGCCGGCAGGCAGGCCATTCTGCCACAACGAGAAAGTTCGCGTTCACTGCGTTCGTTTCTATCACGGATCGATGAACGATCCTCCCTTTTAGAGAGGCGCAGCGATAGAGAGATAGACCGATAGAGTGATAAAGAGCGACCCTTGTCCTCGAGGGGCACAAAACTGCATAAAGTGCAACTAGAAGAGACATCCCCTCTCCGCACCTTTTTTTTTTTCTCTCACCTTTCCGGAATGACACTTGGAGTGTTTGCGAGGAAGCACCTTTTCGCGACATCAGCACGTATCGTAGGCCCCTCTTACCTCGCCGTAGGAATTTATCGATTTACCCTGTAACAGCCCTCGCGTGTCTTCACCCTCGCTGCTTTTTGGCCCCTGTCTGCTGTTTCTCTCTTTGTCGTCTGGCTCCACTTCTTGTTTCCTCTCCATCGTCGCGTACGTGCTCTTTCTTCTGTTTTCGATTATTCCATGCTTGAATACTGTGCCTCACATACGGACACTCTCGCGTTATTGCTCCCTCGTTGCCTTGTCCTTTGTTATCTAGTCTAATTTTCAGCTGCCGTTTCTTAGTTCAAGTACAGTTTCCCGTTGTCTTTGCTTTGCTCTCTACCTGTTAATCACGTGTAATTGTGACGGTGAGTGTGTCTAATTACGCAGGATTGATTTGATATTAACATCTGGATTATCAATATCTTGATCAGTGAAACGATTGTATTTTTAGTACAGCGTTATGATGTTATAGAAAATCGAATTTACCAATTCTACCGTTTAAGAGGAATCTCTGGTTGAGAAAAGATTAATTTTCCTCGTACTTTTCATTTTTAAACTCTTTCTGCCCTTTCATTTTTAAGCGTTCCGCGCTCCGATATTTTTTATTGTCCCTTAATTTTCACGATCTTTGTAATTTATTATGTTTTGCCCTTTCTTTTTATCATTTTCCCCTTCCTTCAGTTTGTGGCAGACTGCTTGCTCTCCTTTTCCCCATCTCGCTTTCTCCGTCCCTCCTCGAATCACCCTCGGTCGATCTTTCTAGCTTTCCTCCTCCATCTGCCCTTCGGGTAAGGGTGCGTTCGCACTAAACACTCACATCCGCGAAACCGGAAGGGGCTGGCTAGAGGTTTTCTTATCCCTCGGCGTTTTATTGCACCTCCGCCCGCCGAGTGGCAGGGAAAACCACGTAATTCAATGACACTGGGCTCTTCTGCAGATTTCATTTTAAACGCCACTGTTATTGTTTATCGACGTTCTGGAGTTTCCACGATAAGCGTAAATCTCGTAATAGTCGTATCATTCAAGTTTATTGATATTGCACAATAGAAGCTTTAGCGTACGTTAGACAGCACTTCTTTAGTCGTTTCTGATCGAATTTTTATATGTTTCCAGCTGATTTTCTGATCTATTGAAACTCTCTGTTATTCCCATTAGTTCCAATCTATTAGTCCCAATCTATTAGTCCCAAAACCTAATAATTAACGAGTAACGTGGTCAATACTTTTTTACTCAGAACTCGACACTCTTCCATATTTTGATATAAAAAATATAGCATTCCATTAAAAAAAAGCAAAGTTGACCTTCAAATCTCCGAAACGCTTCTACCGATATAAAAAATAAATGCACCACGTAATGTAGCCCCTCAAACCATGCAACTTTTGTATACAACACTTTTTCGTAGAACGCATACTTTGGAAGTTATGGAGGTGTGCAAGTTACGTGGATCACCCTGTATTTATTGTACGATAAAAATTTTAAATCGATAATGAAATAACAATTAACGCTTCCTCTTAAACTAAATTATGAGGTATAGATAATGTGTAGTAGTAAGGGGAAATTAATTTTCGTTAATAATTAGTGCAAAATTATTTTGTATTTTACGCAGAAAGAAATACTCAAATATATGTTATTGTATATGAACAAAAGTCGCGAAATGTTTTATGCGACTGAATTTTTAATAGACTATTGTGCAATAAAACCATGGAGTATGTACTTATATGTGGCACAAACTCAGTACGCTCTGCATTTAAATATAATGGTTATCTCTCGGGGGACATTCGCAAGGGTTGCGGTTTATTTTAAGTCAAGTGCGCATCTCGACGTTCATTGAAACTTGATGTTCTCGGAAACAAAGACTATACAAACTTTATTCTGTTACTTATTGTTACTACGGAAATGTCATCTTTTCAGTTATAACACCTGTTGTAACACTGTTGTTACGTTCATCGTCCGATTTCTTATTATGCATACAGAAAACTGCGACGAGGAAGCAGAAGAATAAATATAAGTAGAGGAAGTACAATTAACGAGTATTGTAATACTTGCAATGAAACTGTACGAATATGGACAGTTCTTTAATTTATAACTAAACAATTTCTCAATTCGAGAATACAATGTTCTGGACGCGTCTACTTCCTTCTCGACCACTCCGATCGAATAAAATATTAAAATTAATTATCTAGCTGGAAGGAAATCTCTACACTCGCCAGATAATTTATCCGACCATAATATGTACACTTGCAATCGTTTAACTCCAATATTCCACGTGACACGTATCATACACCACCAATATACAGGTCACTTAAGGTTCATTAACAGGACACTATCGTCCATCATGCTGTACATATACTGCGCGTTACAAATTCGAACGTATACACTTGTACATAAACTACGAAGGGTGCACGCGAATTAAGATCAGCCCTGCCGTTCTTCGACACGTGTCTTATTTGCCCACGGGCGCAACAAAAACGTTCCCCACAATTATCACGAATAACGGGCCATTCTTGTCGATGATCGTTCGCTGTCTTGATTAAAACCGGCAAGAAATTGCCATTATGGATGCCTGACAGACGGTGGTGCTCCGGTGCCTTCATTCTAGGTACCACGATCCACCCTCCATATATCTGTATCTTTCATGTTCCCTCGTCCTTCAATTTGTAATGTTCGTAGACGACGAGGGCACTGGGCGATGTCCTTTTTGCAGACAATCTTCAGGGTTTAATTAAGGAACTTGGGCAAGCGGATAAACTCGATGAATGGAGCAAGCGAGTTGACGTCGAGGGTGCGACAGACGGAGAAAGATGGAGTGGTAGCTTGGCGAAGCAACCGTGAAAGCAACTGTGCCTGTGAAAGAGAGACGGAGAGGCAGGGCGATGATAAAAGAAAGGGAGAGTCAAACGTCTCCGGCTGGTCTAGCAGGGGAGTGACACACGGGAACACAGGGATAGCCATTCCGACGTAGTTGTGTCACGTTTACATATGTACAGGATGTTTCAGAGTTAGAACTTAATATGTACTTAACGGTAAACACTTAATTACGTAGCGATTGACAATTTGTACAGAATTTTGTCAGGTCGATAACTGTTTCGCCAAGGAGCTTACATAGTTCGTTGTTAAAGTGTCTGGTGATCTGGGGTACTTATTCAATTTCGCCCAAAATTGTATATTAGTAGAAAGGAAGATAGCGTCAGTTTGACTTCGTAGGAAAGGCGTCTCAATTTCGTTACTCGAAATGAATTACTACAAAATGCATTCCGCAAAAAAAGCAATTCAACGTTCGCAACGAACGGCACGAACTTGTCGGACTATCCAATACGTTTCACCGACTCAGAGTTCTGTACCATAAGCTCAGACTGAATTTCTATTACGGCGTACGTAGTCGCGTCCGGCAGAGTTACGTACGCTCCTCAGTTGTGTGCTCGGCTTGAAGAGGGCCGACTGCCACCCCCGGTCCGTTGTTAGGGCGCGTAAAACAAATACGTTGCGACTCTGTCCGGAAAAGAGAGCGAGAAAGGCGGCAGCCAGGACGCATAGCCGCGTCGACGGACACGGGGACACAGAAGGGGGGCGAAAAACGTACGGAATGAAATGGGCTGGTTGGGAAAAAAAAAAAGAGAAGAGAAAATCCAACACGTGCCGTCCTCCTCTCCGCGTTGGCTCTCTTCTATTCTTCTGCTTCGACCAAAAAGCTCCTCGAAGTTCCAACCGTTGGGAGCGTACTCCGCGGAACCCTCGAGTGTTCGTTTCTTTTTCTTGCCACCCCCGTCCGCGCTGCCGGCCAAACCCTCCACTTGACTCCAGTTGCTCGCGATTCAGAAAGAACTGTCGCAAGGGGGCGGGTGGCGGGCTTGCATTTGTAGAATCGACAGTTTCTCTCGTTTTTGATCTTTCGTTACAATGGATTAGAAGGCCCGCCGAGCGATGGCGGGCATCTCGAGTGGCGAGTGACTTGAACGAACGTAAGCGTCGGTTCGTATGCACGCGTGCCGATGATTTAAAGTGCCGCTATCCCGAAAGCTTAATGACGTCTCGTTGCTTAATGACGACGACGGCCAGGAGGCGGCCTTTGATGTGCCCCGGCTTTCCGCAGAGAAAGGCCTTCGGTTCGCGTAATTGTTTTGGGTAAACTGAATGCGATGCTTTGATGCCGGTTGCGCGACGTAAGCGTCGATTCAGAACGCGCGTCCCCGTTAACGAGGCAAATCCACTGGAATTTTGCTGCTTTACCGGCTCCTGCCGGGACTCGTCGACAAGAATCGGGACGAAATTGTTCAGAAGCGATGTGAACGATGACAATAATGACAGGATCTTTCGGGGCTATTGTTTTTGTTCGTTCTCGCGAGAATATTGCTCGAGGAAGCTGTATGCATATATAGCACTTGTGGCTGGGGGGTGTTTTTGGTGCACTGTATTGGTAGTTCGTAGTGGTGTTTAGATACACGTATGTAACTGAAGTTAAGGAGAAGTAACGGCAATATCGAATTAGAACTGTACGAACGATGAGTGATAGTTATGCCAGCCAGTTTCGTTGCGAATTGAACAAAAATTCGACTCGAATATATAAATATGTGTGCAACGTAAAGGAAGTAATATTGAGTAGCAGGGAAATACTGATAAATAAATGCTTAGTCGGCGAACGTATATCGTGAGACGTGAATCTGCGTTGCGCGTAAGTCTCATACCGGAAAAAACGGTGTTTAATATCTATAGGAGTAAGCTTCGTTTGTAATATCGATACAAGAGTTGCGTGTGTGACACTTCGAAGGACGAGAGTCAACATTCATATTTTTACGAGGCTATCTTCATATCAGAATCGTATAAGAACTGTGCAAATACTGCGGTTCGCGATTATGATGTGTATTAATCGAGGGAGATAAATATTGCGTTCCCTTACGTTGTTTTTCCCCATCAATTCTACGTTTCGCAAACAATATAAATAGTGTATTATTTCGGTGTCCGCTGGGTCCATGCATCCGATGGGAGGCTTCCACTTTACCAGTGGTATATATTAATTTATTCCTCTTCCCACTGATCATTTTGCTAAACAACTGTTTACGGGAAATGTAATATAGAGCTATGCAATGAACCACTTTTATAAATAACGCATTCATATCGGAAACCTGTAACGCTTACGATAATTGGTGCGACTAAGGGTGGTACCAGCATAGCTCCACTGCTCCAAGTTCGTGACAGTCGAGGTCCATCAACCACGGATTGTCTCCCGTCAGATTCAACACACTCAATGTTCCTGAAGTGGTCCCGTCATGACGGCTATGGTCCCTTAAATCCCGGCACTGCCCCCGCTGGGTCGCCACGAATTACCCCTTCCTTTATTTACCAGTCGAACCCATATACGAACATAAGACCGTATATCCAGGTATCACTTATATGCTCGTCGCGGTTTCACGCGAATCTACGAGCTGCGCAAAGAACATCCACCGCTATGCAGTCCAGAAAAGCAGAGAGGACAGGGAAGAAGGTGTTGCGTTTCTCCCAAGGGTGTGGCTTAGAGGCGCGTTTACATTGTGCTTGCGCCAGAGCGTAGCACGCTTAACGTTTATCCCCGCACGATCGCAACAAAGGGTCATAATGAGAACATGTGTTGGATGCAGGAAGCTTCATTAGCGAACCTGTTTCTGTCCACGAGGCCCATTGTGTTGCCTAACTATGCCTGCGTTGGCCTGATACGGTGACGCGTTGCGTTGCGCGCAATTCTTTGCCTCCGCGAACCCATATTGCCGCCGGGTATTAGTTACCGGGAGTAAACATGAATTCCTAATTGCGGAAATGGCAGGCCGTGCGATAATCGTTAACCCGACTGGCTGGTGACCTGACAATTGGGACGGCTTCGAATCGACGCGTGAAACAACGCGATGCCGAAGCTCGCTTCAGCGATCTTCGCGAGGCCCGTTCGTCTTCGCGAAGACTAACGCCGATAGTCTGTCGGTAAAGTTTGGGCTAGGAGGAGAATATTGTCGATGAGGCAGTGACCTTGTGAACCTTCTTGCGTTTTGTCTTTAATGATACTGGATTATGGGGGTCATGTTGCAATAGGGTAATAGGGGATATTATTATTTGATATATTGTTATATGAATGTAACTAGAATGGCTTGATATTTCTTCTTCCCTTTTATACATCGATTAACGCGTTGAACGATGGTTTGTGATCTTTTGGTGGATTGTGAGGTTGGTGGAATTATGTGGTTAACGAAGGGATGTGCTGCTATCATAATTCTTCTAATCGTTTAAAGTTTGGTGATCCGTCGAATGCTACAGCATTTGAATATGTGCTATATGCAATTATAATTATGTACTATAGTACATGATTTAAAGATGATCCTAAGAGATTTTGTGATTTTTGAGGGGACAATTTCTTGGGAAATTGTACGTTTCAAAATTTCGTTACATAGATAATAACGAATTATTTAATTTTCTTATTATCAAACTTCTTGTATCAGACATTCTAATATTTAACTTTCTGTAACTAATAAAACACTGAGAATTATTCGAGGGCCTAGATTGAATATCTCTTTCAACTTGTCGCTGCTACTTCAAGTGAAACCCAAATGAATCACGAAATTATGCGTACAGCATATGAAATTAATCCATAACATTATACATTTGCTTTTTTATTTCCAGCCTACGCCGAGGACCGGGGGCTAATGTGCAAGATGCCAGTGGATATTCCGCCCTTCACCATGCAGCTTTGAACGGACACAAGTATGTTCTGACAAATGCTAATACTTCATTAATTCGTTCGATACAATATTTTATAAACACGTATATATATATATATATATACAATGCTAATCATCTGTGAATCATCGAACGCTTACTACTTATTAACCAAATTTGTATTAAATACAGAGAAAAATAATAATAATATCTTTCATAATATCAATTATTAGCGAATATAATAATAATAATATGAATAATATTTATTATAAGAGACAACACACTTTGGTAAATTTAAATACAAGTACAAGTGCAGTGTTGCAATTACATACTACCGAGCTACATACCTACTACACATTTACAATCAATTTTTAATCCTGACATAAATTTATTGTCAATGCAAATTTATTAAGTGCCCGGTGATTTATGGATAGGGTACGAGTACGTTGAATAAAGGTAGGTGATATGATAACAAATAACGAAATACTGTTCCCAGCCCGTGTTTCTCATTAATATATTCCTTTTGATCGGCGATTAATTGACGCCGCGCACATTCTGACCATATATATAATTCGGGGAAACGCTTTTATCCTCAGGGAGGTGGTAAAGTTATTGCTCCAATATGAGGCTTCCACTAACGTCGTCGACGCTAAAGGCTCTTCGCCGCTTCATTTGGCAGCTTGGGCGGGCGACGCTGAAATCGTGCGGTTAATTCTTGCTCAAGGACCCTCGGTACCTAAAGTGAATCTTACGGTCAGTAAATTTATTCTTCTCCTGCTTGTTTTTGTTTCTTTTTTAAGTTCCAATATAAAAAAAAGCTGCGATACAAAGTTACCACTCTTGGTAATTTGTTGGCTCACGTTATACACATCGTTTAGATTGTGGAAGAAGGCAGGACATCTTCTGCTTTTCTGTTAAGATGCAAGGATGTAGAAATTGTGCAATCCTGTCGGGAGATTCATTTTTATTCCGCGTTCAACAGATAACGAAGACATTTGCTATTGATTTGTATTTCTCTTTTTCTTTCCGTAGCAGCCTTAGATATTATTCACAACGATAGATGTATATGCAGATGTTTATTATTTTCTTTTGAAGTGTGCTGAAATGTGTTGCCTACATTTTTTATGAAATATCTTTGCAATATTGAAACATATTTGACTTCTACCAATATCGTCGACAGCTTATTCCTCGCAACGCATCGATCGTAGAAGCATGCAGAAGAAAATGATTTCCTTTTAATTCCGATCTTCTTTCAGTGTCCCAACGTTCATTGGATGAAATTGTTCAAACATTCATATAAAGAATCATTCTAAACATTGAAACACTTTTAATAACTCACCAGCCTCGTCATTCACAACAGTACGCAAGAGTAAAATAGCGCACAAGAGTAAAAATTTTCGTTCACTTATATTTTCTATCGAGTGCTTCATCATCCGCTACAAAATACCATTGTGCCTCCATCGCCTGCTACGTTTCTTGTAATCCGCTGGCCACGTGTGTAACATTAATCACAGAGTCGCACAAAATTTCTCTATCTTTTCCTTTTATGCTCTTGCGTTTGCCCCCCCCCGTTCAACCAGTACCATTCTTCCGTCGTCGTCCGATTTCCTTCTTCGCTGTAACGCTTTAAGGCGAAACACCCTAATGCCCCTGTATCGAGACGTGGCGAAACCGTTAACTCGAAATACCGGCTTTGTATGATCGCAGACGAAGGACAACGAGACAGCGTTGCACTGCGCGGCACAATATGGACACACGGAAGTGGTGGCACAGCTGTTGCAATACGGATGCGACCCCAGCATCCGCAACAGCCGGGGAGAATCCGCGCTGGATCTCGCCGCACAATATGGCAGGTAAATTGCACGTACGATTTTTGTCTTCCTCTCCTCGTCCCCCCTTTTCCTCGCGGTTCTTCCAATTTTTCGTTCCTTTCGCTTCGCACTTAAGCTGCGTTCGTAATTTTGAGACTGTACATTGTATGTCCGCCTTGTCGTAATCCGAGAAATTTTACCCGGTCGTTCGGGTCGAATAACTGTTTGCGTATAATCTACCGTTGAGACTGAATAATCGATGACGCCGCTAATTGGCTTTGTGCCCCTTCTGTAAAATTAATTATCTTTTATAGATTGGAAACCGTGCAATTGCTCGTTAGTACGTATCCAGAGCTGATCGTGCCACTCCGGAATTCTTCCTCGTCGGTGATTTTCCCTCACACCCCGTTGCATCTTGCCTCGCGAAATGGTCACAGGTAAGTCTTTGGCGGCTACTTTTTGGAAACGTCTATTTTGCTCGAGAGTAGAGGGTAGTTTCGGTGGGTAGATTTTAGGTGAATGTTGTGAGATCGATTAGTAATCTGTTTTCTTCAATTTAGAGTTGAACTTTGTAAAATACGAGTATGGGAAAGCTGTAGAATGCAAGGGTTGATAGAATTAACTGAGAGCAGCAATTTCTCGATAAAATTTTACAAATTTTACGGGGATATGTATTCAAATGATTTAGACAACGCTAGAACTAATTGTGAAAGACTTTTTGTTTTTATAATTTATTATATCTTATCTTTTTATTATCAACTATATTAGTTTTAAGTAGTCGTATTTTCCTCGTTAAGAGTTAGAAATTTTTTAGAACATGAATTAATCATACGTAGTAATAAGCTTCGTAAAACGAAGAGAACAGTTTTTCTGAGAAATTTAGATCTTCACCCCACGAGATTAATTCACGTACGTACAAAATTCGCCGTCTAAAGGTAAAGTTTCACCAAAAATAAAAAGAGAACCACTAAATTGCTAAAAGTATACCTTCATTAATTTCACTGTAGAATGAGTAATATTTCCCGAAACTATACTCTACTGGCTCCATTATATTCCTAATAATTCGACTTTCGTCCGTTTCCGCGTGACAATAAATAAAAATCATATTTCACTTACATTTACCCAGTACCTCCTGCAAATATTTTCGCTTCTCTCTACAAATAATATACTGCGCCATAATAACTCAAGTTGCGAATTGAATCGTGTCCCATCCAATAACCAGGCGCTATCGTTCAGCAGTTGCAGGCTCTCTTTATTTAATCAAGTTGAGCCGATGATCGTCGCTCGGCGTTTGATCAACACGTGAGGGTGGTGGCTCGCGCGTTTGCCATGGCTGTCCATGAAATCTATTTTATATTGCATTGCAGATCAGGATCGTTGCTAGATTATTCATGATCCGTGGTGCCCTGGCGAGCCTAGTGTACACGCGACGCACGATTAATTTGCGTTTGGCGTTTGCGCCGACGAAAGAAAGCTCGTCCGATTTTTACCGACAACACGTTGCTCCTGTAAATAATGCTCTATCAAGTGTTTCCGGTGCTTTCGTAAACGGTGACCAGTTCGACTGGGAGCATAGGTGGAATGTAACTAGGTTTCATTGAATACGTGGCTGCAGTTACATCACTGTTTGATTGTTCGTTGCGAAATAAACGATTGCAAGGGTGTAACAAAGTGCGGTACCGATCGCGCGTGGGATGTAATTGACAGAATATAAATGTGTGGGCACTGGCGATTTTTAAAGGGAATTATAGAAAGCATAGTGAAAACTTTGGGGATCGAGGCAGCAAGTGCATATCTTAATAGAGGCGTTGAATGCTTGACAAGTGTTCCATTAATTTCTCGCAGAGATGCTCAAGATTTAGTACATTCTTGGTAAAAGCTTTGGCCAGTAGTTTCTATAAAATATTTTGCAAACAATTGTAATCACAAACATCGATTCGCCATCCATCGAAACGAACGCAACTCTTTCCAGCGATCTTATTCGCACAGTGTCTTACCGAAATATGTTCGCCTTACGCCCCTTACTGCATCTCCGTCGTACACCCTTACCCGTCGCTGCCTTAAAATAAAATCGCAGGAAGAAACGACGAAAGTAGCCCGAGCACCGCCATCAACTTCTTCGGTCAATCTCTTAACGATCTCCTCGAAGGGTCCAATGCCCGTTTCCACTCGGCGAGCTACAAGAACGTTTCTTCCACGGGATCGTCCCCGCTAATTACTGCGTAATGCAGCCCGAGCATTGTATCCCGGAACAACAATGGACTCGTTTCAGCTAACCATAACGATGTCGAGCCGTTTGCAGCGTTCCCCATTAGAGCCAATCAGAGAGCACCGTGTTGCGTAATCCCGTCGAATACGATATGTACCATCCTCCGACTGGCATGATCCGTCGCAACCCTCTCCTGGTTACACACGTCCTATATTACCGTCCTACCGATCGCTCTCTCGTTCGAGCCTTCGACCGAATGCATCCGCGGCGGGCATCGACAGCCCTGCAACGCCCGGGCGCATTGCTGACCGCCTCTCGATTACGGGGATCGTATTAATCATTACCTTCGAAACGTATCGACCTAGATCGACCGATGTACACCATAGGCATAGCTGAATCGTGATTGCTCGCCCAGATCACGTGGCATGTTTAATGCCCCTTTATGCGCCAAGGTGTTTTGACGCTTCGATAAACGCGATATTCCGGCGATATTCTCCCTCGGAGGTGGGGGGCAGTTTCTGGAGTTCCGTGTTCCGCTTGGGCGTTCGAATTGTCGCGGCTGGAACGCTGACGCGGTGGTGGTTTTCTGTCGCCCTTTTAGTTGGGATCGTACACCTTGAAGGTTGGCGCATCGGTGAAAGTTGGTCGATGTGAAATGTATTCGCGATAATTAACGTTTATTAAGTATTAATTTTGCGAGTTCGATGAATTTTATTTTGCAGAGAAGGTTATTTACGATTGAATCTTGCATTTGCCAATTTCAGCTTCTCTTAGAATTGTCTTACGGCGTTTCTCTTTCCCCGAATTTTCTGCGTTTTCGTTTAATACGTCGGTCGGTGCTGGCTTTCGTTTCTCGCATTGCCGGAGTAGATTTTAGAAAGGGCCACGTGGCGTAGAATATTTTGCGCGACCCGCGGTATTTGGACGGGTAAATTGTGTGACAGCGGACGATTTATTCGAACGATAGACGCGGCCGTCAAAAATGGGAAACAGTGGACGGTGTAACGGTGAAACGCGTCTCGCGAACGAGATGCGTTATTTTTCCACGGGTGTACAATGCGGTGTCATAAACAAAAATGGTCACCCAAATATCAGCGAAAGGTTCGTCCGCATTCGATCAATTTGCTAGTATTTGCACAAATAATTGGCGATTGTTGCGTCGCCCGGCAAAAATGTTGGGCTAAATAAACGATATCGCAAACACGAGTCTTCGTTATTTGATTAATCGAACCGTTCAATCGGATGATGCATGATTAACCGGATAATCGGTTACACCGGTGCTGTACAATTAAATAACGAAAATGAATTTCGACGGGGATGCAAAACAATTCCTCGAAACGGGTATTTGCGCCTGTGTTTCGCTGTACGTACCTTCTCGCTGTATATCTGTATCATATTCGAAAAGTTTCGACGGGTTGGACCTGGTTTATTATTTCCACTTTGTCATCAAACGGTCGGCTGATTTTCAATACGCAGTCGCAAATAACTGTCGGCGTGACATCGGAAAGAATCATTTGCGTAAAAATTGACGTAGCAATGAAATGCGATCATTCGTCGATTATTCTTGAAGCTATAAATTTATGATGCAAGTAGTCTATAAGCTACAAAAAAAAGCTCTAAAACGATACAAATTTCCGTTCGTCGTCTTACCACGCGTCGCCGTCGAAAAACAACTTAATCCCTAAAATTGTACAAGTATCTTGGTTCACGCAAATCCAATCAGACTAGCTTCCAGCATTCTAAAAGCGCCCTAAAACCTTCCGCGTCTTCAACCCCATTCAACAACGGAAATACCACAGTCACCATTTGTTTCTATTATCCGGATGCAGAGCGTTACATTCCAGGGGGGCGCGGAAGGGATGGAGGGAATCGTATTTAACGCTTTGCTCGGCCAATTCATTCTCATTTAACATCGCGGTGTCACGTCCATAATCCGGCTGGTAAGCCTTTAAAATAATCGACGTTGTTGGACGACGGAACGGCTGGGACGGGGACACACGCGGCTCAATCGAAAATCGCGCGTTCGCCGATCGTGAATCGCCGCGAAACGGCAGTCACATTGTAATCGGGTATAACGTCGGTTTTTCTATGCAACCCCGTAGCCGGGAATCGCTTTAACTGACGCTCGCTGCTTATAATGCGATCGAGTCGCGCTACACAGTCCGATAAATGCATTTTCTGCAGCTACTCACGCGGTCCTCCCCTCGCGTTCTCCACCCCTCCCTTTCTCTGTTGAAAATCGCTCAATCTGCATCCCTATCCCCGTCCACCATTTTGTTCGTCGATCTCCGAGTATCGCGATACGGGAAACGAGACGCGGAGAACGTGGAAACGGGGTTTCTGGGATTTGTTTTATCGGTTGAAATTTGGTCAACTGCTGAATCACTTCTGCTGTGGTTCGAGTATGAGACGCGTATGCGAGCAACGGTGGATGGTGAGAGCAAGTTTGAACGCGATTGAGTAGCAACGAACTTGCAAAATTTACTTCGACACTCGGACTTAGAGGTGCTTAATGATTTCAAGTAACCATCGCACGACTGACAGGAAGAGGTGTCATAGTTTATATTTATTTCTTCATTGAATTTCGATGAAATTGCAGTGTACATAATGTTGCATGTATAGAACTTAGAATTTTAGTATTACCCGAAGAACATTCGGTTTCGGAACATTTACATTTCCGCACTCTACAGATGCTCAAGTTCGGGTTCAGAAATAACTTTCATGGACTAGGACTTTGTGAACATTTAGCCACTTTTAATCAGGGTACTCGAACTTGTCGCTTTCTCTATAAAGGAAGCTCCCGGTTGTGATAACTTATCACAGAATCGATCGCGGTTAACCGAGGATGAACCAATATTGCTTCCACGCTCCATACCGATAGGAACATCTAGATCCAATCAGATCACTTATCAGATCGAAGATTCGGCGAAAGGCTGAACTTTCTTATTGCGTTTCATGCGTCGAATCCCTTTGATTTGTCCATCTGTTACCGAAATTCTTCCACTGAAAATGGAATCGCATATGAAAGACGATGGTCGCTTTTTCGAAGACACAGAGAGACTACTGGGCCCCGATGTTGTCTGCCTTGCAAAATAATTGAAGAGGCGCTTGTGCTTGCGCGAATAATGTTTCCAGTTGACACACGGTCACGAAATTTTGGACGTGCATGTCGTCGCGTGAACAGCCCAGGTGTACACATGCGAGCGTTGCACATTTTCGCAACACTACGCTTCGAGCCGTGAGCACGTGCTCTCCCAATGTGTACACTGTCGCGTGTTTGTCCCGCAACGGTTTTGGGGGGCAATATATTGAGTATCGTGTAAACAGCGGATATTACTTGGTTTTTGAAAATTGTTTGTTTGAATGAGGTTCGTTTGGGAAGAAGTATTGGCGCCGTGGAAAGGAACACGCGTTCGGCTTCAAATGAAAGGAAAATTTCATCCCAGACCGGCACTATTTTTGTAGATATTTCGTTGCTGATCGCGTCTCGTTGTTGCATGCAGGCTGGAACAGACTATTTTAGACGAAGCGTTGAGTCGCTAATACTCAACGATATTTAACCAATCCTCTGCCCACGTTAACGATAAGCATCGCCGGCAAGTCAAAATGCAGAGGGAAGCATCAGCAGATACATGAACTAGTCATTAAACCTACCAAAACGGGCTTTTTTACATTTAGCATATTAAAATGAATGAACGGCGGAGTGAATTTTCTAATTGCACTCTACTTTGCTCCTCGACTCAAATAATTATTTCACCAGTGGCAAGTAACCCCATCCCAATAAACGCGGATTCTTGCACCGTCCGAACGCAATCACGAAGCGAGCCACTGGCAGCGCCCCGCGTATCCGATTAACGCGATCGACGCGATTCGATCCGCTGCATTACGGAATTCTAATTCAACCGCGACGCGCTCAGACCCCCCCTTCGCGGCACGCATCGTCCACGACTTACCCCATAAAGAATCCGCGAAATCCGTCGTTCGGTTTTCGCGCACGACCCTCCCGACGAAATTTTCGCGCGGCTCGATCGGTCGCCGTCGCGCTGATTAGATCGCAAAATCTGTCCGGGTCCCCGATGGACAATCGCCACGGTCAAACATCGGTCCGGGGTCCCCGTGTGTACGAGCATTTTGACTGTTTGGACAGGCGCGAAACTATGGTGCCGGACAGCGCGTCGAACTTCATCGTACGCGCTCGTTTTCGGCGTTGTGTACGCGCGAGGGGGGCCAAAGTGTACACACGTATCCAGCCACGTCGAAACGTATCGGGATTCGCTTGTGTACCGATGCACACTGCGATGATTGCGTTCACGCACGCGTTTCACGCGTTCGCCACGATATTTGGCGGATCTGGCGAATGCGCGGCCGGCAATGAACAGAGCGAGAGATGGACGCGGCGTGTAGGTGTTTGCGATAAAGAGCGAGGGAGGTGTGTGTGTGTAGACCTACGGGTAGAGATGGACGGGGGGGGGGGGGTGTGTGTGGAATGGAAGGGCGGTGATGGGATCGGGAACGGGGGCTGGAGTAATGTCTATTATCGGATTCAATATCGGTGCTCTTGGTAAGCCAGTATACAAATACCCCCGTGGCACGGTAATAACAACATAGGTGGACGAGAATCCGATTCCCAGCCACGAATCCTATATGCGACGGATCGCTGCGGTCAGCGCAGTCGGTGCACGGCCGGCCGATACATATACAAAACGAAATCTGGGTTTCGCGGTGCGCGATATCGTTCGAAATGGGAAATGCGTTGCGAGCGGGCCACTTTCAGCTGAGGTTCGCGTGAACCACGGGACCGTGGGTGTCCGCGAGGAGCGTTCTTCGGTGGGTCCTGGTGGCTTCCGCCTCGGCGAGCGGGGAATTTCAATGGCCGACGATGTACGCTTAGCGTAAAGGGGGCCTGGGTGTTGGTTCTGGATTTAGTTGGCTCGTTTCGAGAAGCCTGCGTTGGAAGGTCTGCGGTATCGGGCGGAATTGTTTAAAGACGATTTATTTGTAATACAATACATGTATATACATTAAATGCATATTGTATAAGACATAGACAAGTCTTGGGAGTATAACGTGTAACGGGTGCAATGTATCACTTGTGGTGTCATCGCGTTTATAAATTTATAAATCCTGAGACAAGGCAAATTGTTACTACTTTTCAATGCTTAAAGGAATAACGAAAGACGTGCGATTTATTGGGGTAAGGAAGTCAGTGGACTTTGCATATTTATCGCATGCTTACGGATTCCAAATAAATGCTAGCGACAAAAGTGGTAACCTCGTTATCGGACATTACCTTTGTTTTATTATAAACGTAGGAAATTTTCCTGTCTATTGCAGGGCGGTGGTGGAGGTGCTCCTCGCAGCCGGCGTCGACGTCAACACGAGGACGTCCGCGGGAACCGCGATGCACGAGGCGGCGCTCTGTGGCAAAATGGAGGTGGTGCGGGCTCTCTTGGATCGAGGGGTCGATCTGGCCATTCGAGACTCGCGACAGAACACGGTGCTCGATCTTCTGGGACAGTTCCCGCCGCACGTTACTCAGGACATCACCGCGGTGATAAAAAGTATGTGCCCGTCGTGATTTCCCTTTTCGCTTGAGCGTACGAGCCGTTCGATTAACGCGACACACCGGGCGCGAGGAAAATGATGAATCTCCTGGTTGTTAATCGCTGCCTATAAGCAGGCGTCCATGTATCGCGTTCAATGAAATTTTCGGTTCGATTCTCGCGTCGGCTGGATGATGGAGGGATTTGCGTGATCGGTTCCTGCGTGATAAGATTTAACGCTATGGCGGATTAAATAGTGTATTCCGTCTATGAGGGTTAAATGCGTTTCGTCCCGTGCATTCTATACGCAGGTTTTCCACTCGCATCCTATGGCGATAATTGTTTATTTAATTGAGGGAGAAATTGCAGGACCGACGTAACGGCATTCGTGGAAAGCGAGGAAGAACAATTTAAATATTCGCAAATCGAATGCCCTCAACTATTTCGCCGACCTGCGGGGTCAACTAAATGTTATGAATATCAATTCGATTAGGCAGTCGGTATTGTCGAGTAGATTGATTCGTCGATTGACATTCGAGTTCGTAGATCGAGGAGTATCGTAATACCAAATTGATGTAAAATCGTGTACGTGTAATCCGTAATTCACCATGAATTTTCTAATCGAACTAATTGGAGCATTAATTTGCACGGACAATTGGAAGCCCGTGGCAGTACCAATGTCTTTATACTTATTTACGATCAGGGTTAAATTACTGCATTTAACTTTCCAGTAAAAAGGTTTCCCTCGCCAGTTTTTCTCTCTTTGTTTAATTTAATCCTATTGGCTTGCTTCCCGTTTTGCATTTTCTTGAAACATGGAAGGCCATACTCTCTGCTCTTCGGCAAGGTTTCATTCTATTGGATTACAATCTACGAAAGTATATCACGCTGCCTCTTGTCCCTTGTTTCTTACCGAATCGAGCGGTGATCACTCGAGATTCATTAACCACCCGCAACTGTCGTTCGTCTCGTCTAGGATGAGATCGAGCCTGCCCCACGAAACGGGTATGATTCACGTGTTAAACTTTGCGAACAGGGCATAGATCTTCCTCGGGCGTGGAGAGCGATGCGGACAGCGAGAACTTGCCACCTATTCCGGTCCAGGGGAACGATTCATTGGGCAGCCCTTACGAAAATGTTCGACCGGGGGATGATCTCTCCCCGGCGGAAGGGACGTCGCCCACTCAATGGCAGTTCTATCATAAGCCTCGGGACGACGATCGACGTGTTTCCGGCACATCCGTTATGTCTTTGTGAGTATCTTTTCCCCTTCTTTTCACACTAACTCGTGCTTGTTATCGCTTTCTGTGTACACCCCATTCCTCAACCCCTCATTGTACGAGCTCTGGCGATAATATGCTCGCCGCTGCGCTGTATCCGTGTAGCTGCAATTAAATATTACCACCGAAGCAATGCAATCATTGTTGTATCGTATTGGTTTGTAATCGTGAAATGTGAAATTGAAGTTCCTATTAGTAGAACTAGTGGAACTTCACGAAGGATCACAATTGTGTATTTTGTTTCTATGGATCGGTAGTTCGTTGAC
Organism: Nomada fucata; assembly: GCA_948146005.1. NCBI lineage: Eukaryota > Metazoa > Arthropoda > Insecta > Hymenoptera > Apidae > Nomada > Nomada fucata. Next base: position 3,904,752 of record OX411275.1, on the reverse strand, counting down.
AAAGTGGTGCGTATATTTTAATAGAAGCCGGTGCAAAATACGACGCGGCATGCAGGTATCGAATCGGTTCATAAATAAGACGCATGCTAACTAAAAATAAATTCTGTTCATTTCATTATCGTTTTTTCAACGTTATTTATATCGCGACCCAATAGGTCACAGGCATCGCCACAAGTTACGTGTGTCACCGGCTTTATCGTTCTTATTTTTCTCGTCCGCGTGATTATAACGTGGTGCCATAGAGAGGGCAGGAACAGTTAGTCGGTCGTCAAAATAATCGACCGGTTCCGACAATTATCCGAAACGATAAAGAAACCGTGCACGCCCCGACCGGCGCACCGCTCCGCTGAAATACACCACTGACACTAACAGAGCCACAGAATTCCACGGACGCAAAACAGCGACAACGTTCGATCCTATTCGTGAACGCACCGGTACACGCCATTCGCTATTCGCATTCCTCGCAACGATTGCACGTAGAGAAAAACTTCCCCGGCGGAATAAAAACAAAAGGAGAAACAGAGACAGAGCGGGAGAAACGGAAAGAAACAGAGAAAAAAAAGCAACAATCCCACTCAGCCAGGTTGCCGCTAGTATTTATGCTCATCCGGCGTCATCTTGGTTCCCTTAGAAAAGAATATCGCGTCGGTGCGTCGGATAAGAGCCGCGGCGGTCGGTTAATATTTTCTAGAAAGAGCCCGTATACGTATATATATATATATTGCGCATATAGTTGTGTGCATAACCGTGGCGGCTTTAATATAAGAGATGTCGGGAAAACAAAAGCACAGACGTGGACCAGGCGCACGGAGTGAATGAGCGAGTGGCGAGTGTTCAGATGATGGTTAGCGGCGTCGCTGGTACCGTTTTAGTGCCGATGCTGGCTGCAGCGACAGCCACCGCGCGTACCCGCGGTAGGGAGCGAAGGGGGGGGGGTTTGGCCAAGGGGGTGTAGGAGGAAAGGTTCTCGGACCGAAAAGGGAAGCTGAAAGTGGAGGTGGAGGAGAAGAGGTCGGTGGAGGTGGCGCGGCCGCGTGTAGCCCCAGCGCGTTAAGCACCGCTTGGCTTGGTTTAATTTTCCTGATGTAGGCAGGCGATGGTAGGTCCGACCGCCTCGTTCACCCCTGGGTCACCCCGTCGTATCACCCCATTGGTACTCTTTCTCTTTCTCTCTCTCTCTCTCTCTATCCCTCTCGCTCTCTCGCCCTTTTTCTCTCCGCTACTGCTAGCTGGTAAGCGTGACTGGTTGGTCCGACCAGACGGAGAAAGAGGATCGAGGCCGACCGTGAGGCTGGCAGAGGCGAACGGCGAGGAGAAAGACGGATGGACGAGGGGGGCCAGGTTGAGAAAGAGGGAGAAGGGCTTTCCGCACCTCCATCGTCAATGTTTGACGTCGGTAGCCGTGGCTCGTCCGCCTCGAGATGAATCCATCACGTTAAACAATGTAAATGTTAGCCCGTCTCAGCATAAAACTAATAACCATTGCTCTCTCTACCCCCGTCCTATGGGCATGGCCTCCAGCCGCGGTTGGCCGGTTCCTCATTCACCTCCAGCTTCGGCTTGTTTCCACTATTCCTCCGCCGCGCCGCCTCGTTCCCGTGTTTCTCCCTTTTTGTTCCTTCGCTCTTCACTCCGACCTCGACTACGTGGCCTCATTAAAAAGTCGCCACTTCCCCGCGGACGTCCCCGATTCAACTTACGCATTGCTGACGGGGGGAGGGTAGACGATCGTACACGGACCGCAGAGACCATAGAGACTGTGTGTATGCTTATTCTTCGGCTTGACCGATGAACAACTTCTGGAGGCGTTTCTTTTGCGACGTCGCGGCGTCTAGCACGCTTAATTGTGGACGATTACTGGACTGAGAACGGGATGTTCTGAAAGGGACGGTTTCTTTACGGAAAGTGGTTGGGATGGGTAAGGTTCTTTTATCATTGCATCGTGACTATTGTATTTAATGAGACGCATGTTGAAGGGAGGATACGTTAGTGGTGTCAGTGTGTAGCATTTGTTGTGGGTATTATTTGGTACCGGGGGGTGGGGTTTGGTTTTTGATATGAAAGAAGGACCAATTACTGAGGGAATTCTGTGGAAATAAAACAGCATTTAACTTATCGAGACAATTCGTTACCAGGATGCTTACTGTTCTGTGAAGCGACGCTTCCTTGGTACCGTCTTTTTATCGATATAAAGCAGCATTGGGCCTCGTAATTTGTAAAATGTTTCAACGTTGCAAAAAAACAGGCTGCATCGTAAACAGGAAAAGTTCAATCACTAGCAACTTGACCTCTTGAAAAGATTAGCTACGACAATTATTAACCATTGCCGGAAACTACTAAAGGCCTGCGAGACATTCCTTATAAATTGAAAGAAAAAAACTGTACTTCAAGATGTTGCCAAAAATGTCCAAATATTGTCAAGCCGCTACGCTCTTTTGTGCTATGTTTGCTTCGGCAGTGCAAGGCCGATCGCGCTGCTTCGCTTTCACGTATGCGAAGGCAGACAAACCGCTTGGAAATCGGTGGAAATCTTACGATACCCGATGGGTTGCGAATTTCAGTGAAGACGAGCAGAATGGGGGACCAGTGAACGGAGTACGGAGGACCCTCCAGCAGACAGAGGACTCCGACCCCAGTTCCGTCTTCGACAGCGTCTTTATGTCTATGTCCGACACTCTGAACTCGATAAACACTCTCGCAAGTTCCGATCAAACCCCTGACGACAAACCACAAAACACTACCACCAACAGAATGTCACTAGCACTGCACGATACCACACGGTAATACCATGCGAACATTCCACTGCATTGTAGTATCGCTTTCGTTTCCGGCGCACAGAAGTTTTCCGTTGAAGTTTGTTGTCCGACTTAACACAGAAACGTCTGTCAATGTGACTTTCATCAAAGAAATTGTATTAAATCCTAGACTACCGAGACGGAGTTGTAGATGCTAATCGAAGGGAACGATGGCCTAGTTGATTAACGCGACATTTCTCTGTTAGCCTTTATTCCAGGTGAATCATATTATCTTGCGAAAGAAAAACAAAATATTTCGACGCGCAAGAGATACGAAATGACTCTCGTCAAATTCTAACCAACCTACTAACTCATCATCATAGTCCATTATTTTTCAGTGCTCGTTATCCAACGTGTTACTGCATTTCGCCTTTGCCTAATCTGCAATTCGTACACAATCAAACATGAAAAAAAAAACAATAGAAAAGACAACGTACATATTGAAAAAGGAAAAAAAGAGTTTGCCGAACCAAGCAAACCATTAGCAATTCCAAGTTAATCGTGAATTGGTCCCGGTGAGACGTTCAGTTTGGTTGCGCAGGGGTTCGGACAACGGATTGTACCAAACGCCGCCGATACCTCGAGGAACAATGGAGGGTAGCTTCGTGTCGGAGGATCTGTCCTTGACATTACCCACGGGATACGGGGGTGGCAGGGAGTCGGACCAATTGAGCGTTTCCTCGTCCTCCAGCGTCGGTGGACCGAGCCCACGGGACCGGCGTTGTTTGCCCAACGATTCCAACGCCGCCGGGATTTACTTGCCAATGGCACCCTTGTCCAGTTCTCTCCACAGCCCCGCCTCCAACAGTAAAGTCTCGGTAAGAATATCCTGGTTCCCTTTTCGCCACGTGATCTCGTCCGTCACAACGGCGAGGGGTTGCACGAGGACGCATGAACTGTACTCGTTCGAAGGGAAATTTCTTAGGATTATAATTGATTCGCCGAACAGTGTCGAAATGGTTTGCAGAATTTATCACTCGTTCGATCCATTCAATTATGATTTATACTTGCTTAACATTGAAATGACTAAAGCAGGCAAAATTGTTGACAAATATGCGCGCTTGTGGGTTTTGCAGAAAGACAGCTGGTGAGAACTATACAAAAGTATAAATATTATTTCCTTTGCAAATTTGTTAAGATCTTGCGGGACTGTGCCTTATGATAATCCTTGTTTCAGTACTGATTGCTAGTACAGAAAGGTTTTTATGGTTTTTAGGCTAGGTTTTTATTTACCGTTCAGCAGAAAGTCAGCACTCCATTTCTGTAGTTTTTTAACGTATACCGTATTGTATTTTCCAACGAGACGTTTATCCTTTTGTATATAATAATAATAATAGGAGAAATGGAGCAAATTATTCTTCGAATACTTGAATACGTAAAACGGTTAGCAGATTCCAGAGAGCCAGATATTACAGTAAGTATTTCGAATTTTTGGAACTAAATCTCATTCGTCTCGTGAAAGATTGTTAACTTCAATGCTATCAGTGAGATAACAATTGTTGTTTCTTAAGCGCTCTTCGTTGTCTGTTTCTTCCCCCTTGCTCGAGATTGGTTCTTTTTTTTTTCAACGCGAAGAACCGTACCGTGTAACGCGGCAATGAATCATCTCTGCGCCTTACAGTTCGTTAACGTGGACAAATTGATGGCGGGTTAATTGGCCCGACAGCTTGACGCTGGATACATTTTTCCTTCGAACGAGACAGCTTCGTGAAACAGCCAGACGAATATTATCTTCGAAAGATGTCCAATGATTGGACACTGCCATTAATCGAACTTCATTCTCATCGTGCTGCTTTTCTTTTATACAGAGAACCGTTCCACTTTTCCCATTTTGTTCCCCGCTGTTCGCCTCAATTCTTAATTAATATTCTATTTCCTTTTATTTTCCTATTAAAAATGAGAAATATGTCACTTCATTTGAAGCTTTGCCAATCACTAATTGATTCGAAAGGTTCAATTAATGTCTCCCGTATTGCTCCCATTTTTAGAGCTTGGCACTTTATTTATTTTATCGAGGCGAAGGCAAATAAGGCGGTGTTTGTTAATAAAAGCAAAGTTGTCAAGAGATCAATATATTCACCCCGTTCTTAGTAGGATCGGGAAACATTGAAGGGTGAAATATTTCAAATACTATATTAATTCTTGATGTCAATTGTTACAAATAAGAATCATCGTTTCGATGAAATAAAAGGAGTGCAAGGAAAAATCTTTCGTAACGCAAGCAAACCGTCCTCTGTGGTATAATGAGTTAACAATTAAATACGTGCGTAACGTACAATATCTACCACGTAACATACTACGTTCCCATAATTAATCTTTCAACGAAAAACGGTTTCAACCAAGACTCGTTAACAATTCCCTACTTAAAACGTACATTTCACCCCGCTCTGATCCCACCGTAACATCGATAGTCTCTCCACAAATCGACATCGAAGCCCAATAACTAATAATCTGACTACACGTGCGGTCTATCGCGGGCATTCGATAAGTCTCGACAAGACTGAACCCGCATACGAAAAGAAAAGCACGGCATTCCTTAATGACATTCCAGCCAACACCGCCGAAGAAACCGCCCAGACGCAACCTGTCCGTCTCACCGACGCACCTGCAGACCCAGATGTCCTTGTCAGCTGACTGTTCCCTGGGCCCCAGCAACTACGAGTATCTATTCATGGCGCGTAGCGGCGCCCGCAGCCACATCGACCTGGAGCAGCTACAAAAACGTCGGGAGCAATTACGCCACGTGACAAGGAGCGTGGACCAATACGTCGAGATGAAGTCCCGTGTCCCGGACGGCGAGGAGAGACGCGAGACGAACGTGGAACCGGTGGCAATCACGTCGATTTACGAGAACCGACCGATCAAAACGTTGAATCCGCGGCGAAAGTTGCGCAGACACGCGTTCGAGAGCTACGGGCAGGAGAGTAGCCCGTGCGCTGATAAATCGCCGTGCAGCGAGAACGACTCGTTCGTCCAGGAGCAGACGTTCGTGTCGAACGCGTTCCTCACGTTGAAGTCCTCCCAGGAGAGTCTCCTGGACGACAAGCGCGACGTCATTGACGGCCACTCAACGCCGGAGGGACGCGAGGCGACCGACAAGCGCCTGAAACGAGTACAAATGATGCTGCCCACCAGTCCTACCCATTATGCACAGCCGCCGACTCCCGATCATCCGCCACCATCCGCCATGCAGGCCGAGAAGTCGATTCATGAACGAATTCGTCCGCTGAGCCAGGTGAGTCCGCTTTATGGTTTCCACAGTTGTGGGAAATGTGCGTTCGCGTAAGGTAAAACGTTGATATAGGAAGGGGAATTATTTCACTGACCTGTTTTGGAAGCACTCTCGTTTGGAATTTTCGTAATGCGCTATGCAAACGATTTGCATTATGCAAACGAACGTTGCAAAGATATATAAAAATAGTTTGGGCGTTGAGTTTAGTGAAGGAATGTTAACCCTTTGCACTTTTTGAACGAAGCGATGTACTAGACTCACGATGTCCCCTCAGAGGGTGCATTCGAGTGCAAAGGGTTAATACATTATACGATCAAGAAAGTATTGCAGCGATCCGTAAACGAAGAGGCACGCAATAGTCCGCAAAAATACCATAAAATGAAGAATGGCGTGTGACACTGGTAAACGCAGCGAACGAATTCCACCGTTCGAACCGTCATCCCCTATCTACTGTTCTATTCCCTTTTCTCGTCAGCGACGATACTTTTCGATCCTCGGGCAAAAGGGGTACACGGTACGCGATCCCTCCCTCGCGCTACATCTTAAAAGCCGCTGTCGCGGAGCAGACGTCCCCGAAATTCGTCGCACGTTTCCCACCCAAGCGTACACTCGCGGGCGTTCAATTTTGCATCCTCGGCTGCGTCTCGGGAACAAGATTTCTCGCATGTGTTTCCGCCACCGCGTCACCTCATGTCGGAACGTCAAACGATCCTATCTAACGTGTGTAGTCGCGAAAGTACTGGTCCGCGCAGTTCATTTCGAACGGCGTATCCCATCCGGAATCGTTCGTCTACCATCAATGTATAACGCGATACTCGCGAACGCAGCAATTAAATACAACTCGTTGGAAGAATCTGATCAGGTCACCCGAGCGCCGCTATTGACACCGTATCGCGATGTTCCCGGTTGGACAGTAGATAAGCAGTCGGCAGGATGCTTTAACAGGTTACGTTTAATATACAAGCCGTGTTTGATCTGTGATGCGATTTGCAAGGAGGCCAAGCTCTCTATATCGCTCTCTTCAGCGTGTATCGCTCGTTTCCCGTCGTTTGCCGCGTCACCCTGTGATCGTTCTGCTGTGAGACCGACTACGTTCGCAACCCGTACGCTGCGACTGGATATCCATGACATACACCGCGCTCCGTGCCATCTATTCCTCCCCGATCTTTCATCCTCCGCTATCCGCCAGGCACGATCTCGCGATTTCAACCTCGTATCCTCTCTGTAACGCGCGTCCTCGCCTGTTGGCATGTACCGGCTCCTCCTTCGGCAACCCTCCTCCGCCTCCCTTGCTACTTCCTTTCCGTTGGCTGCTATATGCGTTCGCAATCCGTGTCTTTCAGCGGTTATGCACGCCTCACGAAATATCGCGCTGTGAATATATCCTCCGGCGAGAGGAGCTGGATGAAGGCAAGGCGCATTGGATGACGCGTGTACGGCTGCCTACGATTCCGGTGGATTGAGTAGTTAGTGGTCGGGACTCGTTGGGGGTGGTTCGTTGCAACGCTGCGTATATATGGTTTTTTTTTGTAATTTGGATACCTGGGGATTCGTGGGAATATTATTCTAACGTTTTTCGAAGAACTGTTTAGAAAGGGTGGGGGCAGATAAATTGCTTTACATTTTATGGAATTAATTTGTTTCGTAGAAGGTTGCAACGGCTTATTCAGATACATCGTCTTTTTGTTCGGTATGCGATCGGAATTGTGTTTGTAAGAAAGAGGGGGGCGGCCGGTTGGATTCTGCGTGTAACAGGGAAACGAAGTTACAGCATGCAATTTCGTCGAACCGGACGTCTGCATGTGTATAGATCTGGCAATCTAGCGGGACAGTAATTGGCAAGTCACGGGGTCGCGACCGGCGATAACGAGTCAACCCCGATTTCGATTGACGCTTGTAAATCTCATCAACCGGGACTAGACAGCCGATGTTTCGGCACAATTTCGTCGCCTCCTCGAACGTTACGCTGGCAACGGCCCATCCTTGTTCATACAGGGCACAGGAACTATCTGTTGTCACAGTATACCCTCCTCGCGATACCTCAATTATCAATCGAAGATGAAATAAACGCATTTATTTGCTGAGTCTATTGCACAAGATGGAAAACTATCAGAATTTTATGCGCTGGGTCATTAACGTATTTAGCGCATCATCATTTTTTAACATTCGCTCGTATCTTCTTCAACGTCCAATTTCAGTAAGATTCTATTTTTCATTGCGAAATTCTCGATCCTATACCCCTTTTAGAAGTTCTGGAACACGTCGCAGTGACTGCCACCCGCAAACATTTTATCGAATACAATTTAAGTAATCCATAACTGTGTTCAAACACCAAGATTAAAACTCCCTGCCGTCAAACGTGTCTTCGGTACCCATCATTCAAACTCTCCAAATCAAACAATCTCTTCCCCCTACGCTCCCCCTCCCCCAAAGAAAGGAAAGAACGAAAACACAGACGCAAACACGAAATAAGACATTCGCCGTGCAAAGATCGTCGGCAAACGAATAGTCAGCGATCGCGTTCGATCGAGATCGGTCGGCGAACGCGACCTCTTGACGGGATCGCGGCGAGTCAAGGGGAATTCAGGAAAAGGAGAAGCGACGCGGCGCGTAAGGAGCGATGCGAAGGAAACGGAGGTGGAGGAACTGCTCACGGATGGTTGCTCCACGCCCGTCAACATCCGCGGATCCAGCAGAGCGGCAGAGTGCAAGACGCCGACACCCTTTGAATAATGAAGCCCTCGGCTTCTATGCCTGTCTGACTTCTCCACGGGCACGCTCGTTCGCTCCTTACGCCGCGGCGAGAGGAATCTACGAATTTCTGGCGACGCTTTACGCCCGCACCCTGTACGCGCAACGCGAGATGAGACCGCTTGTACGCTCGTCTGTCGACTCCGCCGCCGTCACATTTTAATTGCGTTAAAACGACGATCCGCCGCGCGGCGCGATCTTATCCCGCTTCCGTTTGTCCTTTGACTTCCTTCGCGGATGAACCGGCGATGATACGAGCACGCGCACGCACACGCACCGCGTTCTTCTTCTCCTGCGTAACGATTGTTGGGACGTCTTTGCACGATGACCGTTTATGTTCGTCGAGGCGATGGGCTCCGATAGTTCGAAGTTGTACGGGTTTTGCTCGGTGCTTTGTTAACGCTATGTTGGACACCTCCTTCATTAATGCGGGTCCGTTGGCATTGGATAATTGACACCTGCTTTGACAAGTAAAATGGTCAATAAGTTTGAAGCTTAGTTAATTGTTTATTAATAAGCTCAGTTCTGTCGCGGGGAAATAAGTGGACGCTTGACTTGGGCTTGACGACGTAGGATCTTTGCACGACCATGGCCCCCGCGTTTCCGGGAAATATTAGGGAAATCGGGACGCGTGGAAACTTTGCCTCGCCGAGGCAAGGGTACGAGGCGTCGCGACGCCTCGCGCAGTCTTACGCGAACGATCGACAGTAACGAAACGACCGAATCCAACCGCACACGCGAGCTATCGTTATACTCACTCTGTAATAAAGGACGGGGTTCAGTTCCCTCAACAAGCCCCGAGACATTTTGGTATAATGTATGTTTTATTTAATTAAAAAGCTCGAGGGAAAGGGAGTTAAGTTAAGTAGATTTTTCTTCATCAATTGTTCTTAAACAGTTATTATTACCGTCCAACGATTATTATTACATTTAACGTTAATCGAAGGGGATTTATTCGCGACGAATGACGAGGATGTATTTTTGTTCCCGTAAATCGAAATTTTAATAACCCTTAAACGCGGCACGCTTTAAACTGCCGAGCGAAGCTTGGCAGGCAAATAAACAAATCTAGCCAGAAATTTGTTTGTCCGATTCGTAATTCCGAAAGCTTACTGTATATAATCGCATCGACCGCTCCGTTCCAGCGGATTTTTATCGGATCGAAATCATTTTCGACGGATGGACGACACGCGGACATGAATCCCCGTATCGGTCGTAAATGTTGCTGCGTGAAATGTCATATTTGATCCTGTTTTTTTTTCTGGTAATTCAAGCACGCGTTGCCATTTGATCCGTACCAGGACGAAGGGGTTGATGCGGAGAGAAAAAAGCGACAAAAACCGTGTACGCAACCAGAATAATCCTAATGCCGTTGTACACGTTGTACCTTATAAAGAACAACCATTTGGGCAAACAAAAAAATAAAGAGAAAATAGAAAGAAAGGAAGAAAACGGGCAAACAAAAATACATATCCTTTGCTATCACGTGTCGGCAGGTATACAAACGTAGGTCCCGCGACATGGAAACGGAAACCGAGGAGGATTTATTGCAGTTTCCGGCCGGTGGCTCCCTGGACGCCAGCAGCGGATCGTTATCGAGCGTGTCTCTGTCCGACAAGAGCATGTCGACGGACAACGTCGAGGAATACTTCGGGGATGTGCCGTTCGCAGGTAAACAGCAACGCACGCTTGGCTGCACCGCATGACGCTTCTTTCTGCCCACGTGTACATGCATAAACGTTGTGTTACGTCTTTGTTTCTTCTTATTTTGACCGTCTGCCTGACAACGATCGTCGTCCCCCGGGGAAGACAGTGAAATGTCAGAGAACGATCTATAAATTAATATATTAACAATCAGATATACGTATGTCGAACGGATGACACGATCGAATGCGTCTCGAGACTGGTAGCCGATCAGAGATTTCTCATCGCGTTGCGCGACGTGCGATTCTCCAATTCGCCGTGTGCAACACGAATCGGGGTACGCCACGTTTTCGACTGTGTGAACGACGACCCGGGAGGTTCGATCTTTGATATTATGCATTCCGTATTCGTGGAACGTCTATTGTACAGTCGTTTCTGTATTTTTTCCCTTTTATTTTTTTCTCGTGTTTTTTTTTTTGTTTTCATTTTTATGTCGTCGCCGAATTTATGGTCCCTCTATTTCTGTTCTCTGTTGCTGGTTTATCGAACGTTGAACTAGTATTTCCATTTGACGGTTGTTTGCGATACATGGGGGCACGGTGACGTCGCCCCGTGTGTCAACATGTAAAGGTACACTGTGAAAGGAGATTTTGTACGCGCGGGAAGATATCGAACGCAAATATCTCGAAATGTTCGCGGCGAGCGAGTCGCGGAATCGGTCACTTGAATCTGGACGGGTAGCAGTGAAACTTCGCGTTGAAATTGCACGCGTTTGTCCGGCAACGTCAGTATAACGATGCATATTTCCATTCTCCATTTTTCATTGGATGCCACTTGTCTCGCGCGACGTTATCCAACGAGAGTTCTATGTAAGTTCGGTATGAATTTTGAGAAATATTGCGGGGGGAGAATAATATATCTTAAATATAAGACGCCTTCGTATTGTTTTAATATTCACCTTTGATTACGATATTTATACGGCGTCCTATAGTATTAGTGGTGCAGTATTAATGCAGTTGTTCAGGTTAAATTTTTTAGGGCGGTTCTACCTTCGGAACCATGTAAGATATACGTATGTAACATAGTAGTTGTAATTAGTAAATTATGTTATAATAAGTATTATTCGCACAGAAATATATCGGCTTCTTTTTCAGTATAATAGTGTCCACCGTTGTCAGTATTTCATAAGCAAAACGCTGGAGTATAGTAAAACCCCGTATTATATAAAATGTAGAAAGATCTTCCGTTCGTTACAAGAATTTCCTTTCACGCGTTACGCAGCCTTTACGTTATATTTAATTAAATAGGCAAAATAATTACGTTAAAACGTTAAACCATAGCAGAGTTGCTAATCGCGCGTGGTCAACCCTTACGCGGTAAATAGGGGTGAGAATTTTTAACGAAATTCAAACGAAATTTTCATGTACTTTATATCTTCCATTTTATTTTGGTTTCCTATAAGTCGATAATATTCTGACCACTCTGACACGTGGTACATTTATAAATCCCAGTCGAGGGGTTAATAGTGCTTGGTCACTTTAAAATAACGATACTAAAAGTATTGGGTATCTTGACGATATCGCTGACACGATCAAATTTATTCATTATTATTATTATTATTCCCTCGACATAAGAATTCTAAGATCGAACTCCACGTCCACCCCCTTCAATTACCAAATTCATACTTAGACATAATTCGAGTAAAAGAACGAACCTTCCGGATCTCATCGTAAGAAAGTACTGAGGGATCTCCGCTAAATCGAGAGAGAAAGAAAGAAACAAAATATGCAACGAGAATTCTACATACGTGACGAAGGCCAAGATTAGCCAAACAGAGAGTATAATAAAGCGCGAGCATTCCCTCGTTCCAATGGAGTACAGATCTCCTCGGAACGTGCTTTACGATTAAAAAATTCCCCCAAGAGTGAAAAGCAAGAGAAAAAGTAAAAGGAAACGGCGAATCCTAACGAGACAGCTACAACGTTGAGTGACATGAATACATGACGAGCGTCGAGTGAATACTTAGCGGCCGTTCCTTCGACGTTAATCCCTTGGTGAGGATAAAAAGTTCGTGGATTCGGAGAAGTCGAGTACGTCGACAGGCTAATAAAATTTTTCGTCGCCGGATTTCGATCTCCGCGAGGCGAAACGCGTGTCGTCTAAGCGGAAGTTGCGTAGTTCGTGGAGAAAATAAACCAACCACGTTAGCCAGTGCTCTGTTTCGCGTTAAGCGCTCCTTTGTTTCGCGATTCCGTAATCAACCGGAGCCGGGGTCTTCGACAACTTTGGTCGCACGACTCTCGCCACTGAATTGCAATTGGGTGAAGAGCCGCGAACGATAGCGTAGAAAATGCTAGACACTCTTGCAACGTTCTTGCGACTAGTGTCTGAATAGTTCCTTAGATTATCTGTATTAGTTCGTTAACTGTGATGTGTACACAAGTGTATACAGGGTGTCGCGAGGGAAGATTTTGAGATTTGGTTGCGTGTAAAATTCACTGGGACAGGGTAGATATTCATGCGTATACGTACTTTCGTATACACGGCATCGAAAAGATGATTTTCCTTCTTGCTTTTGTATTACGAATGATTTCCCTATGTTTGTAGAGTCTGATCAAAAGTGCTGAATATGATTTTCAATATTGACTATTGTTTGAATATTATTGTTGTTACTATTATTTTACATACCTTTCGCGAAGTATGTTTCAAGCAGTGTTTCTCTTTAGTTTCAAACGAAATTATCATATTGGCTATGCTGTCGAAGTAGAAATTCGCATTTTGCTTTCAACGATTTATTTATTTGTTGATTTATATAGCAAGATATGATCATTTACAGTGTGTACTTGCCTAAAAAATATGGACAGAAAGAGGATCGATTGCGGCGAAATTAAGGGCATTATATATTAAATCTGATTTTTCGTTGTCCTTTAGGATAAGATTTGTTAAGACGAGACGTAGTGCTATTACATTAATTAGAAAGTCCTATCGTTAATTTTTATTAGTTCATATGTAACCTTATTGGAGAACTTTCACAGATGACAAGTGGCTTGAATACATATTTAGCTGTCGAAATGGATCTACAAAAAAAGAGGTGTAGTACAGCTAAGAAACTATTTTAATATAAAGGATTTGTTTATCAAATTCGTCTCGTAATTAACTAGGTGGAAAACCTGAATCAGAAAATTCGTGTCGTGTTTTTTGTTCAAAATTTTGTTCAGTATCGCTGTATACATATTTTTACCTCATAAAAGATTGCTTAAAAAAGAAAATACTATCAAGGGAATTCAGCATTCATGACAATTGAGCTATAACTTTTTAATATTTTGGAGATGGGTTTAGAAGTTCTTAACGTATGACCTAACAATTATAAGTAATAATAATAAATATTATGTTGTAGGTTAATAAGAATAAGTTTCATTTGAAAAGTCGAAAGAATTTTCCGACTAAAATATGAGTTCAATAAGGGTTACATACAATATGTCTACATACATTATACAAAAACGTACTACTGTGTCGATCCATACTTTGTCAGAATATCGTAACGGCATAATTCAACTGAAAAATTATCAGAAAAAATAGTGCTACGTTTTTTCTCCAGTAGTTTAAAGACATATAATAACTCTTCTAGAATCACTGTGCAATAATAATTTCACAAACGATTTTACGTAATACTTTACCCCTTCTACTAAATACTACATGCTTTCAAATACTCTGTAATCCTTCCTCCTTTTTTTTTTATCAACCCCCTGTATATACGAATCGCTGTGCGTCTTATATACATGATATGTCTGTATAAAAAATTTACGAAGGTTATTATATCGAATGTTTTATTGATTGTTTTTTGAATAGTGTATACGCTATATTTCCTATTACATTTATCGATTGCCAGATACATCGGTGGCTCTGTTGTGTAAATAACCCACCCCTATCGAACAAGCGCCGATGTATCACAGACACCACTTTACGTTTAATCGTTAAACGATAATTTAACGTACGTTCGTTCTATATATCGTACATTGTACGTCGTAGTGACTACATACCGTCTTCCTTTCTCCTTTCAATTGCACGTTGTAACGCGCGCTTCCGAAGAGAAAGTAGTGTTGGCACGTCGGGTTAAATTCGGCGCAAGATATGTGCAATAATCATAAAAGAGACTATGCGAAGTATTGGAAGGGGGTTCCGAACTTTAGAACGTATATGGAATTTCAGTTTCTTTAAATAAAAGAGAAATATCGTCGTTGTAGTACGTAAAGATAATAATATATCTAACGATAAGTGAAATTAGTTCTTCGACAAGTGGGTGTTTGTTATGGGTGCAATGATCGATTGCAAACGTTACGTTTGTTCATTAGATAATCGAGGATAGCTTTCTTGTTGATATTGGTGCTAAAAATATTCTTTCCTAATGTAATGGTGAAACATACTGCCCAGTTACGAATCTCATCCTATATCTATTTAACGTCCATAGACTTAGATATTTTTCTATTGTCGGGAAATGGAGGTAAATAACGACCTGCGTACATTTACTGCCAGTATTGAATTCAGAACGTATTATTGTCGGTTCCCTAGTGATAAGTGCGTACGTGAAATAATAATTTTCCTATCGTTGAACCGAGAACGAAAGCTATCCACGATCGCAAATAACGCTCCTCGTAAGGCCGGGACACGTAGGCTAAGCACTTTAATTTGTTACACAGACTTCTATCCCTTGGTATACACATAGTTTATTTTGTGATTGATTTTTATATTTTATTTTACGTTAAACGCTTTCGTCTAGTTATATGTAAACGCTCGGCGAGCATCCACTGATAACAAGTAGAGTTGTCCAAGAAGTTGAAGTTCGAACTGAGTAGAAAATTGATTTTCCAAGTACATCAGTATATCCTCATCACGATTATAAATAGTACAATGTCTCTATTATAGTAAAAATTCAATCTGTTTCAATAAATGTTATTACATATTTGGACACTTGATCAGCATGCTTGGATTGAAGTTACGTTAATTTCGATTAATAACAATTGAAACAAAATTTCCACGCAAAACGATTGAATACAATTTTCCATCTTGAATAATAAATCTGTTTCAATATTTATAGATAGTCTGGTAGATGAACCTCTATGTATGCATACATAGTGTCTTTTTGCCTGTAATACTATATAATAATATATACTATATCTAATATATAACATATAGAATATTTCTATAATACGATTGACTTTCTTTTTGTAGCAGTAAGCTAGTAAAAATTCGAGCTATCATTCCAATTTCAGTAGATCGAACGCAAGCACCTGTTTAAATGTTCGAACAGTTCGTGTACATTCAAAGAGATTGAATTTTATCAAGCTTTCCATCCAATAGCAGAGCTGTACTTCGATATTCGAATAATTTGTCTCCAGTTTGATTTGCATATTTAAACCGAATTTTTTGTGATTCGATTTTTCAAATCGTTACACTTGGATACCTCTAGGAACAATACAAGAGTATACCTTTTAACTAGATATATATACACATATATACAATATATATATTTAGGCGTAGGACGGTACACTTAGAAGTATATAAAACCGATACATGCGATTATAGTGCGTTATATCGATATCGTTGGTGTGCTACAATAAACGTAATGCTGCTGTGTATGCGATGTCTTGAATTATTTTTTGTCGCTTTCGTACATCCATCGTGCTTTCGTCACACTGCCTCTTCTTCGTCCCGTTTTTCTTCTCTCTTGTCGGCGTCCGATCCTCTTGACGAGCTTGCTTTTCCGACTCGTAATCATATTTATTCCGCGAAAACGTCAAGCTCCACCAGGACAATCGAATCACGCTTTGAATCAAATATCAGTAAATCGTCCCGCGGCATAGCGTCCCGTGTCAATTGGAATTGTTGTCTTTCGTTGTTTCTGGTCGGTGAGAAGTAAGAAGCGTGTAAATGTTGCATAAATTTGTCCTTTTATTTAATTTATTAATAAGGAGCAGCATAATTCGGTGTGTATCGAGGCTTTCGAGATGTGTACAGTAAATATTGACAGTGTGCAACGTTTTTGCTGTGATATTATATTGTTATTGTCGTTACTATTATATAAGCGAAATTGCATGGGAGTGAAACGAATTATCGACGAGATTGCGTACGATTATCCCCTGATTCTTCGTCCTCTGATCTAACGAATGGTCAATTGTGGAAATAGTTCGATAAACTCGATCCTGTGATACAATCGTTTAGCACACTTTTCAGGTGGTCCACGGTAAGTTACCAATTTTTATGTAAATAATCATTTCTATTTATTTGCTACCGCTTAGTCACGTCCACATTTTCTTTTTATATCTGTAGGTGTAACTATCATTGTACATATATTCTGTAAATATTTTCAACGCATTCGTTTCCATTGAAGATGCTCCGGCCGAGATTACTGCTGACGAGATAGAATGAAACGTTGAATTTGTCTACGAACAGAAAAACGGTGCATCGATTTATCGTCGCGCTTGTTTGCATGCACGCCTCATTACTGGCCTTTTTATCGCCATGTCGGTAATTATGCAACGATGATTGCCACAGTCGGATCGTATTAAACTTATCGGAACGTTCTGTCGTTTTGCGCATTATGCGATATTCCGCTGTGGTTTGATGCGCTGTCTTCGGGTTAACATTAGTTTTAATATTAGCCAATACGAACGTTTACGAGCGTGCTATAGCAGACTTGGCAATATTCTGTAATCTTGAATCATTTCTAGAACTCTACTCTTCGATATATATTTGGTATTTCCAACTTTCAGATCGATTTAATATGGATCAGTGATATTATTATTATTATTCTCATTATCATTGTGTTTAATTACAGTCACGTGTTTAGCGAATTGATTTTGTTAAATCTAATATTTACGAATAGACTTGGTAAACCGTAACTCTTTGTATACTACGTCAGATTAATTTGATTCATCCGTTTCGTCGTGACAGTCTCTCAAGTTCTTTTTATCGAAGTTCCATTCCAATCATGGCACAATACTTTGAAACGAGTATAGCGATGCTCCTTCATAGATTTCGCAAGATCTGGCAGGCCTGACGTTATATTTCTAACGCAATAGATACATCTCTATACCGCATCAGAATAGAGTTCCCAAACAAACCCTTAAACCTGTTGAGTGAGTTCATTCTCATTCAACAGTTTACAGTTTCGCTCGAACTTGGCAATTACACGGGTACCACGTTTAATTACAGTCACGATTTCGCACGCGGCGAAAATACATGACGGTTTCAATAAAAAGTTCAATCTTGAAAATTGCCTTCGCAAGAACTAGCCAATAAAATAAAATTTAATTTTAATTAAATAATTAATAAAATTTGCACGACGTTACAAACAATGGAGGTCCCCAAATAAACTCTCTAAGTTGCAACGCGCAAAATACTTTGACAATGTAATCGCTGCACTACTATAGTCCTCCTCGGTTAAAAGGCCGAGCTGAAAGGACGAAACTATAACAATTCAATGGCCCTTTAAACAAAACCAGCGACAAATTTCCCCACTTTCTCCATCCGTTACGTAACGCAATTTCGCGGATGTGTGCCCGCACTGGGGCACAGTTCCCGTGTGCACGCGTGACAAGAGAGAGCACGCAATGCCGTAATCTAATTGCACGCGTCGCGACGCTTTCCGAGCGACGAACAAGTGGAAAGTGGAGCAAGGTGAGATTCAGTCAACGACACGCGTTCTTTTATATTATTAGCCTCTTAATTATTTTCAGCCGCGCTCGCGCCTGTTTACACGTTGGTCAACGGTATATTGTTCCGTGAAAGGCTGCAATGTTTCAGGGAATTGCAACAGTTGCGTAACAGGAATTGCACGCGTAGAACAGAAATTGACATCTCGTGGAAGAAACCTGTCGCGCGTATAATAAATGATATCGAAACTAGGCAATTATCTTTTCATGCTGTTTCTTTTCCAAAATATTTAAACCAGATTAATGTCATATTTCAAGTACATCGCTGAATCATATCAATCTTTCTAGAACGTTACAAAAATTGTCTTACGACGTTCAAGAACAATTCGAATCAGCATTTTTTTTTCCAGTAATATTTTTGCACATTAATAAGGCAGAGTCGCGGAAGTACATGCGGAGAAATTTAATTTCTCTAAAATTTTCTATTTAATTCATTTTTCTAATCAACGGGACACGCTCGCATTGGACTAGGAACGTTTCTGGAGCAATAATTCATCAGAATCAGAAAAACTACCGGTTTGTACATTAATGCGGTATCTGTAGATAGGCGTTGCCTCGCACTAAATCAACAAACGGGCTAGTTTTATGAACGCCGTGAGTTACTCGCTTTTTCTGATAAACACACGCGAGCGCGTATGTGCGTTCTTTTCCGCGTTATCACGCATCTAGAGAGCAACCCTTGTCGTAGGTTGGGAATTTTCGATAATAACCACCTCTATCTACGTAAACCTCCAAAGAATTTGTTCGTCGGTCTGAGCATTTGAATATCGGTCAAGTCGATGGAATATTGTAATAAAAAATATAGATGTGTGTATCATTTATTTTTTGTTGGGTAATTGATAATTGGACGGGTACTACTAAATGGTAGACAAGTGTTTTTAGAGAGAACTGTTCCAATAAGAATATTTTTCATTGAATACTTCATCAAAGTCGTATATCTAATACAGTGGAACAACTGTAATACGGGTTGGTGATTAACCGGGGAACTCCATTATCCGGCGTAGGAGTCATACGCGATACGATTCATTTGTCTCTTTCTGTGGTACTCGAAACAATGATATTATGTGCAGACAATAGTGTCTCGTTATGAATAAGTCACCACCCTTCCATTATTGATTTCGTTCATGAAACAGGTACGAATAAGCGATTAGTCACCAGGATAATGTGACGACGCACCGAAAGAAACTTTATTAATAATGAAAGCTGACGAAGCACTTATTACTGCAAAATTAAGAAAATGACGGGAAACAAAACCATAAGTGTATATACTGTACAAAATAATTTCTATTTTATATATAAATTACATTTTCAATTGGCTCTCTCCAGGTCTCGGTTTATCTGTCTTTCTGTCAGCCGTTCGTCCCTCGAGTAAGCCGGTTAATCGAGGCCCTGCAGTAGCTATATCAGGTGTAACATTTTAAATATTCGACCGATACAATAAATATTTCCAACAGTTTACACGGGGAACTTATGTTGAAAGGTGACGGACGTTACCTTGATGAAATTAAAACGTTCGAAGCAGAGGATGAGCACGACAATAAATAGTGTGTGTGTGTGTGTGCTTTGACAAGTAACTACTAGGGAGAAGTTATCAGTCGTAGGTTTGGTATTGACTTAGGACTAACAGTAGGCTGGTGACCCAACACTGATATGTACAGTGCGAGAAACGAATCTGATGAATCGTTTGCTTATTCAGGACAAGTATTTCAGCTGACTGCAGCGAGATCTAACTTATCTTTTAACTATTGTTTGCAATGGTACGTATGTACCCAGGAAAAAGTTCTAAACGATTAAAATACAAGTAAACTAATTGACCCATATAATATTTTACTTTACGTAGTTACCGTACAAAAATTAAATTGCAATACAAAAAAGGGTTTATATAGTATAAAAATAGTAAATAGTATTGAATACAACTGATACAAAATATTTAAAAAAACATAGTCCAATGTCTCAATCTAGACCTTCTATCTGCAACAGATCTGTATCTATCGCTTGACCTAATATTCAAAGCAGTTTCTAGTTACTACAGGTGAAAAAGGAGTCGCAGAAGAAGTCTCTGGTCGGAACAAGTTGTCAGATTATATTTCTGATTCAGTTTGAAAATCATATTGAGAAACAAATATTTTCGCTTGTAAAGTATCTTTAAGCGAATTTAAAATACTCACTGACAATGAGTACAGGTATGAAGCTCACTGTTTAGAATGTGAAAAGCCTCGATATCAATCGCTTAGCCCGGTTCTGAATCCGGATCTTCCGTTTCCCGGATGGCTCCGTTGATTAAATCGTCCAGGTCACTAATAAATTCTTCCTTCCTGATTCTAACAATCGAAGCTCGACCATGAGGACTGTGGCAAACCTTTTTTGCTTAAAAATCAGCTGCTATTTATTATCGAACTCCTCCATTTATTCACCGTGCACACTTTTCATAATTAAAGATACATTTACTTCGACAAATTGAACCCAATTTTCTATACAAAATACGCTAAACAAATACACTAACTTGATAAACACCTAATACGCCGAAACAAATAATTAATTCTCCAGTACTCCGAACGCACGGAACTTTCGATAATCGTCAAATATTTATTACTCGTTTCGCAGCGAGTCATTAAACATATATCATACAAGAATTAACGAACAATCGACTGCAAAATTATTTCTACGTCGCAGCGAAAGACAGATCTCGACAAATCGTCGCGAAAATAATTTACTTTTTTATTGACACCCACGCAACATTGCAAACGTTAACCGAATCGCACAGAAATAAATCTGGAAGATTGAAGTTAACGTTCGTTGCCCCGGCATACGTATCGAAGTCTCGTACAATCGTGAATCAAAAATTCGATAACCGAAGTCGAGTCGAGTTTAGCATACAAGATGAACTCTTTAATCCGGTCACAGCTGCACGCTATCGCATAATTCGGCTCGGTTAACGTCACTCGTCCGATTTGGCATGAACGTCCGCGCGAACGTTAATATACCCGCCACAATAAGGTGAACCACATCATGGCATCCGGCGAACTACCGTATATACGCTTTACGACACCAAACGCGCTTGCCCAAAGGGTTAACAGTTAGCCAATGCAATCAAATGGTCGTTGCGCCTGTTTCATAGAAGAAGAGCAGGTTTGCAGGTTCTAATTATCAGTAAGCCTTTCTTCCATTACTCTTATAGAATTTTGGACAGGGTTGTTCCATCGCTGTTTTTTGGGGGGGGGGGTTGATGTAGTAAGACGCGCTGTTGCGGACGCTGGTCGCTTCTGTTGCGAAGAACATTACTTTTATTATTATTATTATTTAGCGCATGGCTCGTGTTGCGAAATTAGTTTCTCCGTTTCTTGATTTCTGACGGAAAACAGGCATTGCTCCAATTGCAATAGACATGTTAATTTATTAAAGAAATTAACAGATAGCATGCCGTTCCCCATTATCATTCACTACACGTGATATTGCAGTAATGGAACAAATATACGCAGGTACACGTTCTTATACTTTAACCGAATATTAAAAACAGATTTTGAAGCGCACAGCAATTTAAATAACAAGGAAAGTCTGTAGACCCGTTTGGCAAACGATATGCTGTATCTTATCAGTGTTTATCACCTCAGCCGGTCTCGACGATCTCTCACCATCTTCGAATAAATGAGAATTCAGTCTTCCTTTGGACATCTTGCTAGAAAACGGTTGAGCAACCATTCTGGAGCGCGTATAATTTCCCGCTGTCCCTCTGCACTAACCTTTTCATTCTTCGTAATCTTGTTACGCATGGAAAGCTTGCTTTAATGATTTTTGACCTTAGTGCATCAATAATGGACAAGAACAACAGCTGTCAGTCTTTTAATTAATTGTATTGCAAAAATGGTTGAAACATAAAAAATAAATATTTCCGTGATCAGGTATTAACAGTTAGAAAGCCGGTTGGAAATTATCGTCTGAATCGTGCGTGAACCCGAAGGAGTGACAAAACGATTGTCACTTCTACGTATATAACAATCTTGTCTGCAGAAAAAATACGAGTTTCGTCGAATGACATGTTGCAACGCACAGAACCGGAATTTGCTTTCAGTGGGCTGGTTAAGTTCTCATTGTGCTACGTTTATGACCGTAACGAAAAGTGTGCGCCTCTTTGTTGCCGGCCGGAAGAACGCGGAAATTCGTGCTCGAAATCGACAATCGTTAAATCATGACTCCCGGTCGACAGTCATTTCTGTTCCTCACGGTAGTCGCGAATATTGAATCGTTATTCATACGCATTATATCGTTACACTATCACCCTATTATACATTGTTGTATTTCGTATTATGTACTCCTCTCGCCTCTATTTTTTTTTATTAAAATACTAATATTGCCAAGACCGGCTTAATCGTGCTACGCCCTTTAGCGGAAAATATTCAATTGGTCACCTCGCTGTTAATATTCTTCTGTGGGTCAGTTTTTTTGGAAACGTTCGTCACCATTGAACTTGCTTTGTATTTTCGAGTACAAAGGTACAGCGAGTCGCTTAGTAACTGTGAGCTAAAATTGTCTTCGCTAAACAGTCTTATGCATACTTGCCGTCGAAAACTGCATTCCTAGTACTTTGTCACTGTCACTGGCAATTTGAACTGGTTCGCGCTGAAAACTTGCGCTCCTTTCAAACCTAATAAATTTATTCGTTCATCATTAGACGCTGTTTGTTTCCCTTCTGGTTCGCTGAACTTGAATAATATATTTAAGCTAACTAGCGATAAAATGACGGAGAATTCTCGTGATACGTTTAGTCGCAGGGATACTCAACACTTAAGCAATTACCGACGTAACATAACGCGATCTGGTCGATACAGAAGCTAAACTCACAAATATTATTACAAAAAGTTCGTATATACGTACTAGGCCACTGGGCTATTCATTTGGATGACCTCATTGAAATTTCATTCTAAGAATCGAACACAAAGCGGCACTGTAGGTCGAAAAACGCTGCTCCATATTCAGATACCATTCTATATGCCAGAAATTATCCATTCTACCAACGGAACATCGTATAATTATACCATTCTCGATAAATGCGATCGATAGAAAGTTGAAACGACCATCAGCCGTCACGCGTTGAGAAGGTAAAACGACCAGCACAGGTGTGCATCTTAAAACGAACGTAAACGAACCAAATAGAAGTTCGTCCATCCCCAACTTTTTATAATACCTAATATCACTCCTCATTTTAACTACACTACGTGGAAATTCAAGTCGAGAGGAATGTTTGGTCGGTTCCTCTTTACGCGTGCGCGGCGGATGGAATTTGCGAATTACCAGACGAAACTCGTTGCGAAATTAATTCTGAACAACGGCGATAAGCGCACGGTTCCCAACGGGTAATCGCGACGCGGCCCACTTATCGCGCCAATTACGAGAATGCTCGAATTATCTATGAGTTGGTGCTTCGACGAACACGGGAAAAAAGTCGGTGAAAACGGTCCGGTCGCGTCGTCGAAAGAACGCAACGACGGTACCGTCTGACTCATGCTGCGCGGTTTATATGCATTCCTCTGTGATGTCATAATCTCACTCTCGCGCGAACCTCTGCCTTTCGTTTGGAAAATGCTGGAAAATGACGTCTGCCTCTTCTCATCTGTCGAGGGATGGGGGTGGAAAAATTGGAAAAATCTTTTAACTATTGTTTGCAATGGCACCCGTGAAAAAGTTTTAAATGATTAAAATAGTTCAGTCAAATATTAATTGCAAGTAAACTAATTGACCCACATAAGATTTTACTTTGCGTAGCTACCATACAAAAATTAAATTGCAATACAAAAAATGAAGGGTTTATGTAGTATAAAAATAGTGAATAGTATTGAATAGAACTGTTAAAAAATATTTGAAAAAACAAAGTCCAATGTCTCAACCCAGACCTTTTATCTGAAAATGTTCGAAAATGACGTCTGCCTGTTCTCAGGTGTCGAGGGATGAGGGTGGAACAATCGGGGAGGATAAACCGAGTCAGGGGCTGATCTTGCGTTGCGTATAATCTATACGATGAATTTTTGGCTGGATTGCATATCATTGAAGAAAAACATTTGTACCTGATGGAGCTTGATAACGTAACGCGTGCACGTAACGTAACGTAGAGTGGTACACTGGGCGAGCTATAAGTAATTAGAATTCTAATTACCGTCGGTTCCCACGTGTATTACACACCTAAAGGAATAAGGTTAACGGTGTAACGTGATATATTTAAAGCAACCGGGCAGATTAATTTTTCCAAAAGGGTATATCTGGGGGGGAAAATTATAGAAAAGAATGCAGAACATAAGAGATATTGACGTAGCTTGTTAGAAACAGTCAATTATAATTATATTACGTGCTCCGTGTCGCATCGCGTTAAATTAAATTCTCCGCTAAATTACTCGAATTGCCGAGGGCGCTGCAAACAAAGAGACAACTCGCGATTCTCGTAATCGTCAAGTTAAAGAATGAATTACGAGCTTCCATGTAAAGTACTCGCGTAAATTCGAGTCGTGCGTCTTCATGATCGTCCATTTCGGTGGCATGAACGCCTGGAACGCGGTGATAAATCGTAATTCAACGCGGATCTACGATCGAATTCTACGAAAAGGCGTTGGAACCCGAGCATAAACCGTGGCGCAAAGGATCGTCCCGCTTTTATACGCTAACGTGGCTTTTGCCGGCGTAATTACGCGTTGCACACGCTCCTCTATTGATCTTAAACGGAAGCAAGGAGAATCTTCGAGTGTGTTCGCTCGCACGCACGATGCATCTTAATGGAAGACGTACCGTTTCCTTCGCGGCAGAATGGATTAGTCATGACCTCCAAGAAGTTTCCCAGAAAGCTAGACTAACGAACTCGTCCACGGTTCTTCGCGGCGAATGACGTGTTAGACTTGCCGTGCCTTCCGCAAAATCTGTTTACTAGACACGCGGTTGTTGGTTGCCTTCTTCTTCTTGTTATCTGCGGGAAACCTTGCCGTTCGTTCAGTAAGGCCGTTTGGCAAATTGTGATAATTAGGTCGGGCGAAATTAACACGCGCATAGATGCCTTTTCCGTGGCAAAAGTTGACGCGATTGTTGGCAGTTGATAATTTTCTCGAACGAGGAGAACAATTGACCGCAATACGATGCTTGTTACTCCGAATTCGGTGCACGTAGATCGGATTGAGATGTTTGTAGTAGGAGTGTCGATCGTTCGTTCTCGCGTTTAAAAAATGTAATCCAAGGTACGTTGGGCGTGAAGTTATTTGAGAAAATTGGCCTTGTTACAGATATCCGTTTATATTCCTAGGCAACATAATATTTTATGTGTCATGTATCTTTTTTTAACGTCGTCTCTCGAACAGAGCGTGGATTCTTCTTTTTTTCTTTTATCCTCTATTGACAGCACACAGACAGCGTGCGACCAGTTTTTCACCATTACACGGGGTGACTCGCGCAATTGGAACGACTTTTACTTCTGGATTTAGTGAAAATATATATGATCTGGTCTTTCATCTATATTTTCTATTATAAATCAAATTACAACGATTTATTCTAATTCCAAAATACCGTACAAAAATGATGAAGCAAAACTGAAATTTGCAGAACAACTTTCAGAATAACGCGCGTAATAACACGGGGAAGTGATAATACAGACGAGTCTTAAATCTTCGTTAGCTAACAAAAAATATACGCGACTGAAAACCACCAATTTTACGTTCTACGCATCATTCGAGCTTGCGTGGGGATACGTTTCGAAACAATATTTTCCGCCGTTATCGCACAATTTTCACGCCGGCTTGCGTTATACGCGACGCTGTTCGGGCGTAAAGTAATTATATAGCACGCAATCCGTGAACCTACGTAACTTAGACCTTCGCAAATGTGTCTTCTATTCATTATAATGACAATGATCGACCCTGGTCAGCTGGATGAAACCTTCGCCATATTCATGGACGCTCCACGCAAGTGTGGATTCATTGTCCGTATTGTGCCATTCAATTCTTCGTCAGGGTCGTCCGCATGTTTTTGGGAACCTGGAACTTTGCTGGCTTCGAAAGCTGGCTGACCGTCCATCCATTGGAAGACTTTCACGCGGATGTAGTACGAAATTTAAACCCCTTTTCCGTTGTCTATTACGGAGTAAAAGGTTTCACGCATTTCTCGTTACTCGTGAAACGAATAATACCAATGGAGTAAAAGCTTTGCGTTGGTATATTGTTTTAATTTGATTTGCTATTCTAAATTTAGTTCGATAATACGAGCAATGCATGTTGGAATGAAAATATTAATGCATGGGTGGTATTATTCAAATGTAATTGTTTCAATCGCGACTCCAAATGGAGGTACATGCTATACATTGACAAAACAGCGACCAAATTACAATAGACGGGATTCAAAAACTACCTTAGTACTCCGAAACGGAATCTATTTGGACTACTAGGTAAATAGGCTAAACGAAATCAACTATCGTATTTGATACACATTATACCACATATTTCCACGTTTCTAGACTATGAAAATAAAACCATAAAATATGGAAAGCTTCCCAAGATCTGTATCTCAATTTTCCTTGCCGCTAAGCCAAGACGTAACACCCAAATAACCTCTTCAACGCAACCCCCACCCACCTCCGAGAATTCAATCTACGGCTCACCTCCCACATCCCAGCTAAATTCCTCAACACAAACCAGGCTTACAAAACTAGGTTGCTCTCAATATATCTGAACGAACCAAGTGCGAAAAATAATTGATATACCGACGGGGAAAGTATCACGAGATTCGTCTTCCATTGAATCGGTCACGCAACGTTGAACCGTGTGTCCAGGATTGCACAACATTTCTGAGCCACGTCCATGAACTATTCCCGCATAGTCTTCCGTATATATGTTTGTTTGTTTGTTTTATTTCTACGGACTTCTTTCCCTTATACCAACATTGTAGCCGTCGATACTAATGGCAATGACCCGAAAATATATTTATTACACCGCAGAGCCACCAAACGGGATGATTAATTTGTTTTTAAATTTGGCAAAATATTGTAGGATACATTAATGTAATACAAGACAATTGTAGGGTATTATACAGTCAAGTTTTCCGGAACTTTAGGATAACGTTAAATAATAAATCAGAGTTTTATTAAAACATTTACACCTATTTTCAAAAAGCATATTACATATAGGGTGCGGCCGCATAATATGTACAAGGGAGGCAATCAGTTTCAGCAATTTTGTAATTGATCGAATAAAATGTTCGTCCTTAAGAGTCTCCTGTGCACGCATCGGATATTCAATCTCGAATTTCACGAAAACTAAGCCTCGAATGATAAAATTTCATTCCATATTAGTTCCATATTCTTTCGTAAGGAATAACCACGTGCCCGCCTGTACATGTTATACGGCCGCACCCTGTACACACACGACCCTCGAATCTCGCAGGTTCTCTACACCAAATATGCTCAACAAAAGTACACGCGTACCCTGCTTTTCCTACCAACCGAAATCCAATCTCATAAATTGAACAAAAATTACCCCCGCGCTATTATCTACCTTCAGACAGGCCTCAGACAAAAATGTCCAACCAACGCACATAATATACAGATCGTTTGCGTAATTCGGTCGAGGGACCCAGGGACCACTAGTCCCATCTCTGGGGTCATCTTTCCACGCGAGGAAGCCCCCCGGTCCGGCTACACGAGTCGAGCGACTTTCTACGTATCTCTGTTACTCCCTTGCCACCGTTTCTCTCCTTTTCCTTTCCTCATTGTCCGGTTGGTAGTGCGGGTGGTGAGGACCGGGCCTCTTCCCCTTCCCTCACACCGTTATGCACACCTACTGGCAACACAGTACAACCGCCACCACCACCAACGCTACTACCACCACCATCGCGCGACCGCTACTCGTGGACCTAACGCACTCGAATTAGTCGTCTCGTTAAGCAGCCTCGTGGCGTGTCGTCGACGAGTCCATCGCGTTCGGATGGCCGAGCCTCTCGTTTGGCGAACGATAAGAAGCAATCGGCGAGAGTTCAACGTCGCGGACCGGTTCGCCGCGTGGTCCTCTGACCGATGAACGCCGGCACGACGAATCATCCGCCGCTGAAATCGAACTGGGCCTACCTGCGTGAACCTGGGCCCGTCTGGTAGACCGGTTTCGTCGTTCTATAGCCGGGCCGGGCAGAATCGCTGACCTGGCTGGCCGTTCAGAAGATTTTTACTGCTACTTACAAGGAGACGTTTGAAAATGGGCATTTTTCGGTAGGTACGTGTATACTTACCTGGCCTTTGAGGAGTTGTATAGTCCGTGGGCAACGAGAACGGACTGCTGGAGATACGTATGCACACGGGAGATTTTGGGCCACGGGACCGGGATGAGTTTTTGAAGGCCGATCTGTCGATGTTTGCGGAGGATACATTGTGTTACGCGAACAGATACGTAACAGAGATAAGACCCACAGGTGATTACTGCGAGACGGACTAAATAAACGATAGTTGGGAATAATAAGGAAAACGAAGACGATTGTTGCAAGACTGAAAGGAATCTGAGCTTCGTTTCATATTCTTTGATTACGGGTTCCGTAGAATCTGACGAATCTTCGTTCTCGAATTGCCGATCGCCTGGAAACCTCGGAAAATTCGAAACAATCGACGATCACGAACAGTAGACGATGCTTGGTGAGACGAACACGAGGACGAGCGAATTCTAATGCGTCGACGAGGAAGTTCAATGAAACGACAAGTGGTTGTTTCTATCCGCGTGTATCATCTGTTGAACAGCTGATAAGTTAACACAATCGCGTGCTCGGCGAAGGAAGGTCCGTCGAGTGGTTCGCTGGGGATCTCTGATCGGAAAGAAACGGAAATTCGTCGAAAGTCCGGTGCTTGACTCACGCACAGGTAGGCTGGAGGAGGTAGCGCAGGGGTCACGTGCTCCGAGTCGAAGGAGAATCGATCGACCGCTGGGATCGGGCGGCAGTGTGCGACGAGACGAGGATCGATCGAGGCAGGTGGATCATCTCGGTGGCTATTGCGGCCAGGGCGTGGTGTCGTTCGCGATCAGGAAACCGCTGTTCTAGTGAGTGTGCTACGGTGCACGAGGGAAATCGGCAGCTTCTCGGAAGAAATGAAATTATTTTTGACCAAGAATCTGTCGTCGCGTGAACATCTCATAGCTGAACTTGTGACGCGAAACGAACTGTGATCTTACTCGTACTGGCTGTTTGTTTTCGGAGTTCCAGTGTTGCTCGGAAGTTTGCGTTTGTGGAACAATATTTGTAACGTTGTGGGAAGAAGCGGATTAATTTTGGAGTGTCGAGCACCGGTTGTTTAACAGGTTCTACAGTTGGAGTGTATGTGACAGTTGTCGCGAGAGGCGCATTGATAACAG
The DNA here is from genome assembly GCA_948146005.1 of Nomada fucata. Lineage (NCBI taxonomy): Eukaryota > Metazoa > Arthropoda > Insecta > Hymenoptera > Apidae > Nomada > Nomada fucata. The sequence continues at coordinate 3,875,267 of OX411275.1, read as the reverse complement.
GCATTACAGAGGATTCTGTGTTAACGCTTTGGATAAACTGACACGTCAACAAGGTGTGTATTTGCACTTTTGTTTCGAAGTTGGAGGCGTTGAAAATAAACTAAAATGAACTGTTTAAAAGAAATGGAGCAAATGGAGTAGCAGAATGTTCGTTTCTTTAGACTTTCAGTGTTCTTAAATTTAAATCTGCTATTTGTGTTCGTCGCATAAATTTTTCAGAAATATTATAGTTAATTAAAGAAAAGGTGCACAGCAATGAATACCAATTGAAGTAAATTAAATTTTGTTAAATCGTTTCTTCTATTTTATTAACAAAATTTGGTCAAATGTTATACACATTGTATTACAGTCAGTAAGAGGAATATTGATTTCGGAGGATATAAAAGAGCAAGATATATTGATTTTGGACTTGCAATATTTTTCGCACGAATACCCAAATAGTGATGGTGACGGTGGCTCGAAAATATTTGTTCGCCTGAACCACAAATTCGACACGGTTTCCGATTATACAGACTCTTCTTGCACAACTGCGCTTGACGCATTGCCAAAACTAAAAATATTTCCACTTAATCGCAATTACTCATTTAGCAAATACCTACTACAACACGACGTCCAAATATTCTACTGTCGATCATGTTTCTAAACAGAAACCGCCCCATATCAAAACAAATAAAAATCGAAATGACGAATTAAGTACCTGCTAATGCAACAGAATCTTGCGATCACTCGCACCTCGAAGAGTCGCGACGAATTAGAACCCGATAAATGTCGAACGATCCCCTCGCAAAACTCTTATCATCCACCGAGCTACACCACGATTGCGTACACGTTCAGAAATAATTTCAATCGCCGTGCACTTTTCCCAAGCCCGTCCTGCCATGCCCTCCGCGACGCGCGACAAAAACGTCCGAAAGTCCCTACAAGCGGCAAAATCGAAACTGAAATTACGCCCCGATAAATGCTGCACGCGGCCGCGTTACCTCGCGACGAACCAGCAGAAATCGTTTCGCGCGAATACGCTACACGGGCGGCACAGCTGCGCAGAAATTTCTGCAAAATGCAAAATGACACACACGTGTTTGGGAACGGAGGGGTCCGGTTTTCCAAAAGTCAGCGAACTGCCGGTCAGCCAGGTAACCCTGCGGCCATTGTTCATGCCAGTTAGCGAACTCGAAGGCGCGTGTATCGTGTCCTGCCAGGAGTAAGGAGGACATCTGGCCACGGTTTACCTTGGTGCAACGAGAACGAGCATGAGAGAGAGAGAGAGAGAGAGAGAGAGAGAGAGAGAGAGAGAAAGAGAGAGCGAGAGTGAGAGTGACTGAGTGAAGAGGCAGAGGGACCGGGTGCACGTATATAATGGGGCACGTTGGACTTTCCTGTATTCCTCGTGGTACGTGCCCTCCCTTGTTCGAGCGTGTTCGTGCGGGTTCTCTTGTCGGGTCGTGCATTAGTGCCACGTGCACTGAACGAGGGAATCCTGCATGGCCGGAGTTCCTGGCGTGCTTGGCAAAAACCGCGATACATACTTGTTGCTCGTCGCGTGGCCTGATGTAATAATAGTTCGTCCACTCCCGTCACGTTCGAGGACGCGGCTCAGGCCGAGAAATTAGTGTTTGGATTATCGTTCGTGACTGGCCGTACCTTCGAGGAGGGACGGGGGAGGGACACGATAGAAGAGTAGTTTGTTAACGTGTCGCTGCGGAGGACAGGATGCCACAGGAGGGCAGGTCAGACGCGGAATATTTTGGGAACCGAAATGTTGGATATAGGTATGTAAATAGGGAGGGCTGCGCGGACTTCTTTTGTCGAATTAGTTGTTTCGTTAGGGGGATGTATAGAGGGGTGGCCCTCCGGAATAATTGGATTATTTATATGGCGTGAATATGTTAGGGAATCGGGACGAATTTGGTCTTGGAGGTACGCGGTGTACTATTGCGGTCGTTTAATTGATGCGCTACTCGGTTTCGAGAGTTTGGGGTTTTCATTGTTTCTTTCACCCCTTCAGCGGCATAACTTTTTTGCGATTTTGTGGAAATTACGCAAGAATGCGGTGTTGTGATTGTTCTTGTTGTGCGCTTGAATCGTACTTTGATTAACTGCAAAGGGAATTTAAGCGGTTTTTTTTTTGTATTACTAAGCAAATGCACGCTGATGTATTTTTAACTTCAAGGCTACCGTAACGACTGGTTTCATTTCTCGTAAAAAAACATTGCTTATTATTGATAATAAAACAAGTTTGCATGTAAATGTCGATGTAGGAACGATTAATAATTCACTCTTTTCTTTTTCTATAAGTCGTAAGGTGTGACTTTTATGGGGACGAAAAAATGTTGCTTCGGGTAGAGTGCAAGATTCTTAAGTTTATTGGTTTTTTTGGAATTAAGCTTATTTTGAAAGTGCTGCTTTGAACATTGCCTCGCTTGAAAAAAATGTTATGTATCTGTTCTAAGATAGCGAAAAACCTTGAGTACATATCACTGGTATCGTGTATATTAATGTGCAACCTTGTTCGTTCGACTTCGAAACTATTTTTTGCTTAAGTTGAGAAATATGTACGCATGAAGAGAAACTTGGTCGAAAGTAATTAGAGTTTTAATGAAACTATTCATAGCTATAATTAGCCGGCGTCACCTATGCCACTGCTAAGCCGATACACGTGAAATGACAGAAGCTTCAACATTTCTCGCTTGATAGGCAATTTTCTCCATATAATTTCATCTGGGAAAAGAGAAAACTGGAAAAATTAATATAAACAGTATGACTGTAAACAACCACAGCAATTTTTTTATTAGAAAACAGCGTCGTTGATTCGATGTGCAAATTAAAATCAACTTCCCCTATAACAAATCTTTTCCCGTAAAAGAGAAAATTCGATGAAAAAACAGGTGCAACCTTGAAACGCAGAAATACCTGTTAATTGCACGATTCGAAACCTGCGATCCTCATTCCCGAGCTACAAATTCCTGCAATTCATCCGAGTCTCTTGCACCAGGCCTTATACCGGCAACCTGTATTTCCATCCCGCCCGACGGAATAAAGACTAGTTATCCTCTCGCATAGTTGAATCAACGCGAGCTTCCGGTGCGCGAATTTTTCCACTGGCGGGGCCGCGTTCTTTCGTCGAAACGCATTCCTCCAGTGAAAACCGCGACGAAGAAAGTTTCCGAAGACATTTCCCTTTACGCTAAATTGCATTCCGTTCGAACGCCGCGCGCCAATCTCCGTAAGAGTCGCCGCGAAATTTAATACAGCGTATAAAGTTGACGCGCCACATTTCTCGCGTTGCCCAACAGTTCGGGCCGCCGTTTGATCAGCCCCGTCTTGGATGGATGACGGGATTAATGATGGAATTGATCGTTCGGGACGCGTGCACGGCAGAGTCATCTTTCTTGCAGAATTCGCGCTGTCCGTCTGGACTATTTCGGGCCCGCGATTCCGATATTTTTAGGGACGATTCTATGTTTGACCGCGGCGCGGCTCTTGCCGCGTGTGTTATGTTATAATCCAGCCCCGATATATAGCACGCATCTGGGCAAATATACAATTCGATTTCACGCACGCGAATAAAGAACAACAATTCACTAGGGACCGCGTTCGTTCGCTTCGCATCGTTCTTTAAATTTTCCGGTGAGAAAAATCGTTTGCCTCTTTGGAAATGTGATATACGCGACACGCATCGCATATGTATTTCCTTTACCTTATGACAACAATTCAAGAAACTTTTGCCCATCGTATAGCCCAGTGATATCGTTGAGCATTCGGACGTTGCTTGCGTTAAATCAGAGAAATTATTGCGATCTTTGTTCGAGATAAACGCCGGTTTTATTTTCCAGGCTTGAGAATCGGTCGTCGATCATTTATTATAAATGATCGAAAAAGAACGCGATGGAAGAAATTTTTTTTCATCCGCAATGATGCACCAGCTTCATTATCTGTCGTAAAAAACTGGCTGGTCGTTAATTAAGGAAAGGAACAATCTCAATGACAACTCGGACGTGTCTAGTACCTCATGCCAGTTAGACGTGCCGTCGATCCGGGCATCCTTCGCGTCAAACCGAAGGTACGAAGCAGCACCGCGAGATATCGTATGGATGCTGTTCAAGGCTTCGTTTAAATCAGCGTTAATCGTCGAACTGGTTGTGATTCTGCTCGCTTATCCCGCGGCTATTGCCGTTTCCTCGGGACGGCGGCCTTCTTCGAAACGATTTCGCGCCACTGTGCTTTTCAATGCCGCCGGTATTTAATTATGCGCTCGTACGGTCGATTCGACGAAATGTCGAGGCACACAATGCTCGTGTTACACGGCGAATGGCCGTGAATTTGTTTCGCGTATTAACATACGTACGTAGTACGTGCATATATAGAGAAAAATTCCATTGCCCGTGGAATTTGCCCGATAAATGTTCGATCGTTCTGTAAGCATATATGTAATACGGTTTTTCTAAGACTTTAATTTAAACCAACGACACTTTTCATGATTGCTGTATGTATATTCACTCCGCCTCGAAGAGCGCGCTTGCCCTTTATAATGAATTCTGGTCACGTAATGTGAATGATAGAAATTATGTGATATAATTTATTGCGGTCGCTGCCTTTTATTTAGCGCAAAAGTATTCATTTCATTTTGCACCGTCTATAGTCTATACGATACGCGTTGATATCGCGACAACGATTGTCTCGCGGAGATAATCGAAGAATTCTGCTGGCACGCAAAAATTGCAACGCTAGATATGTGCTGGAAAGGGGCAAGGGGATGAACAGGACTACGACGAGACTAGTTTCTTTGTGGATCCTCTGGTCCCGTTTGTGGGTGATATCTCGTGTGTATTGGGAGCGGTTTCAATGCGCCATCGTGAATTCCTTTCAGCGGTCTGGCTGGAAGCATTTTAAATGGGTCCCTATTTCCTGACCCATTGAGCGGTGCAATCAAGTTTAATTAGCGGTATTATGAGTCAGCTAGGGTCATTAGCGTGTCCAAATACGTCGGTAGTGTGCAGGTATTTAGAAATCGCTGACCCGAAAGCTTTGGCCGCGCTCCGCCGCGTTGTTTTCGACGTGGAAATGGTTGCTCCAAAACTTTTGTACACAGTGTATTAAATATGTTGCGTGACGCGTGCATGCATGCACGTGTTTGATGTCCGACAATTGTAATATCAATGGACACACGATATTATTATAGGCGGTGGTTCAAAAATTATTGGTTGCGAAAATTTTCTGAAATGTAGAATTTAGTAGAATTGCACGGACAGCTGTTTCTTGGAGCAAATTTTAACGTGGAAGTGTATTCGTGTTACTGTTTCGGAATATTACTTTTTCATTTCCTTGGACTTCTACTAATTGGACCGTAAAAAATGTTTCGAAGAAAGAACATCAGACAGGTATTAATTAAATTATTGTTCAGATTACCGTGTACATTGAATTACAGCCATCGACAATTGCGTGGTAAATAATTCTTTACCAACAATGCAATACAAAGTTTCGAAACGAATCAGGCAGAGTACAGGAGGTTTAATGAACATTTACATCTATTCGAGCTTAGAATAAATCTATCAATTACCTTCTCTTTCTTGTAAAGAGTTACCGCGATTCAAAATAAGTCGACCGTATCGTCGCGCTCTTTCCGCATAAACTCTCCCTTCCTTTCTGTATTACTCCAATTTTTCTTTCCAAAAATATTCCGCCGTTTGTGCTCCACGGACAACAATCGACCATCTAAAAATAGTCACAGCATTTGTCCCGTCATTTATATCCGAATTGTATCGCAGAAAATTTTCAAACGCGGGATAGAATACCCGGTGACATTACGCCCACGACACACGACGTCTTTTACGAGCTACGACACTTAAGTCCCTTCTCAACGATTGAATAGATCGCCCGGCGTAAGTAGCCGCTGGTTCACAAGTTACACGGGCATTTGTCATTCAATCGCCGTCCACGGTATCTACCAGCAGCTTGTTTATCTCGTTAAACGACGAATGTGCTCTTCCATGGAACGATTATCGCGTCCCAACAACGGCCTGACAATAGGAAACAGGGAAACAATGGTGGAACGAACGTGTTTCTACGATGATCACGATACGCCACGTGTCGGAAGTCGCGATTCGCCAATTAAGTTCAATTGATCGTAGGTGCGACGCATTCTTAGACTAATTACGGGGACGGCTATGAATCGTTGCCGATGATGGATGCACCAATTTACGGATGATGCAACCGCGGTTATTGCGAAAATGGTAATTCACTGATGATTAAGTGGGCGAAGATAAGGTGTTATCTGTGTGACGCGAATCGCGTGCATTTCGAGATAGCTTCCGTGAATTGCGTCGGGCCGTTGGGTGGATTTTGAACAGAAGAGGTTTTTGTTACGCTATGATTGATACGCTGGTAAGATTGATGCCAAGACAAAACTGAACAGCTGTTTTTAATTTAGCGGGGGGAGAATTTCGACACGCAGAAAAGGCAAAACGTGGACAGTTTTATCACTTCGCGAATTAAAGTTACTTTACGAACAGGCTGCGAATGTGAAAGAATTGTGGTCAGAATTCTAGATCGCCGCGAGGCATTATCAGCGTGTTCTTGCAATTTTATTCCTTAATTCGCGGCGAACTCTTTAAACTACGAAATTGACACATTTTTAAGGCTACGTTAAATTACCGTGAGACACGAAATATCGCGTGCGTTGTGCGACGAGTTGGCGAATTGCATTTTAAATTCAAATTGACCAGAAGTCACGTTTTGGCAGATAGTTCTAAAGTTTATGTTAGTATCTTAAACCCAATTAAATTCGTAGAATTTGTTGGATTAATTTCAAAAATTTCAGTAAGGATTAATCTTACGATAAAGTAATACGTATATTGTACATCTTTCGGAGTGAATGTTCTCTAATCGAAGGACGTTTGTATTCGACGATTGATTTATAATTTTTTCGGTGAAAGCTGTTTTATTAATTTACAATGAGACTGCTTCGTGCCTTCGCATTGATCAACCGATTGGTTTAGAATAAATTTATAGAAATTTTTGCCTATGTACTATATAACTTCCATCTCCTTTGAATACATCTTTAATCAATATTTCAAGTAACAAATCTGCGCTCTGGTGCCAAGAGGCAGGTAAAAAATGTTATCAACCTTGACCTTTCTATTTACGCTATGCTATCTACGTATAATCCTGTTTGAACGCTCATCTTAAAAATGGTCAGCGTGAGTGCAGCTTGCAATTAGATAAGAATATCGATATTTGTTTGGACGATGCTGTGATAATTGTCTACGAGTTTTACATCACGTGTTTCTATTTTAACAGCTCAATGCAACTAAACAAACTTATCAAGCATTACGTATGACATTATCTATTATAATCAATTTCTCTTTCTATTTAACATATTACACTTGTCTCGCGTTATCAACATATTCTCCAGCAATCAATACACTCGTCGTACAAAAATAAAAGCCGCAAACATCCTTGCATTTTCACATTCAACCGTCGGGCACAAAGTCACAAACAATACTCGCCACAATTTTCCACAGCAACAATACACCCCGTTACTCCTACCGCGGCGTACAATTCATTCAAGTCTCCGAACAATGGACTACTCGGTGTGCATGCAGTATTAATTAAATACACAGAACTCGCTGTCAATTCGCAATTCAACGTAAAAAGAAGGAAATATAATTTCTGTCGCTGCTCGTCATTTCTACTTGACGTTTAATATTCGATCCGCGTTAAATCTTCGCTACTTTTACTACTCACTATTGAAATAAATAATTCCTTCCTCTGTTTCTCAAATAAAATCTAGGAAAAATAGAAGAACCATTTTAACTTACTTCGTCGCCGCTATCGAACGCATAAACGAATACAACACCCCGCTCGCAATTTCGATTTCTCGGCACAAATCACTGTTCTCGCTATTTTCGAAAGTTTCACCGGCTTCGAGACGATCAATGACACTTTCGTTTTCTCCGGAAAATTCCCACCGTGTCGCACGGGAACGTTTTAAACGTCCGCGCAACATTAAAATCCTCGCCACCGGCGGTAATTCGAGGGAACATTACCGCCGGTCAATATATTTCACGTAAATCCTGACGATCGTTTAAGAACGAATTTCCCCCGGGCAGATTCGAAAATCGCAACGGTGCGTCGTTTACGGTCGGCTTAATGGTCGGGCGTTTTTAATATCCAGCGAAATCCGGCTGTTTCCCGGTGTCCCGTGAAATCCCACCGCGCACGCACTTACTTACGCAAGGATTGCTTTAATATTTACGACCGTCATGGAGCATCGCGAATTTTCCAGCTTTAATGGACCGCGCGGTTCGGAGTCCACAAATAAAAAGGGTTAAGACGAGCGGAAGTTACGCCTTGTTGCGAGCAAGACTGCGACACGGCGCGGAGTCGTTTTGTTGAGCGTTAAGCTCGGCTTTTTTCCCCCGTCCCCTTTTTTTTTTTTTTTTCGTTGCGATACTCGCGTACCCGTGGATCCGCTTTGCCCTTTTTGTGGATCAACGTAATGAGACTGAAACGATGGATATTTCTGCAAGGCGGTCCGTGAAATGTATACGTGCACGGTTACATCGTGATTCGGCTGTTTCATCGTCGATGCCGGTTTCTCTCATTTTCGATTATTGTCCCAGTTTCCCGACAATTCGTTAGGCAGGATATTATAGAATTTCCTACGCTCGCGTTCACTGTTATTTTTCTCAATTCGTTATTCCCTTTTGTTCCATCTTTCGTTTCATTCGAGAGAAAATTGTTTCGACTTGTCATCGAAGCGCACCTATAGAGGCATCGACGAAGAACGAGTACAACGAACGACACCGTTCTTACAAACTAACCACGTCCTCGCGTCGTCGTTCCGAAAGACGGTGATCCACACCGAAACGGCGAAGAGGCTTCCTCAGCCGAAAAGCAACAACTCGGAACGCGATAGAAGTGGCAAGCAAAACGAACGGGAGAACAATGAAAAAAGGCGAAACGCAAAACGAGTGCCAACGAGTGTTGGGAAGAAAGGGAAGAAGGAAAGCACATTCGACGTGGTAGTTTCTCACGGCGACGGGACCCTCGGAAACCGGCGACGAAATAGAGGCGAAGGGAAAAAGCGCATAATGTCGCGGCTCTTCCCAATTACTGCGATTAAACGGATTTCCCCGCGAGGGAAACTATTACGCCGTGAAAGCCAACGGTCGCTCGTGCGACGACAGGAAGAATGGCAAACCGTGGAAACGAGAGGGATCTTCCCAGGGGGGACGCGTTCGAGTGACGGAGAGACGGAAAAGGGTAAAAGGAAAATTCAGCAGGAGAAGGTGTGCGCGAAAGGGGGCTACACCTGGCCGGCACGGCGGAGGGAAAAGGAAAGGCGGATAGAGGGTGGAGAAAGGGATGACGATGAGGATTTATGTAATTTGTGTATATGACTTGAATAACTGCCTACATAATATAACGCCGGTGGTTGGAGTGTACGCGGGTAGGCGACGCCCTTCATCATGGAGCTTTAATTAAAATTACGTACGTTTGCTGCTTGTAACGTGCACGAGTTCCCTTTTCCCTCTTTTTCGCTCCTTTGCTCGCCCTCGTCTGGTCTACTGCGCCACCCCCTTCCTTCTCCCCTTACCCCCACACCCCCTTTCTTCCTTTCTTTCCTTCCGCTCTTTTTTTTGTCGCTCTCCGTCTCCCTCTTTTTAATATTTTTATGAGCTTTTCACGTCGCGCGGGTGTAGCCGCGTGCGTACGCGTTTCCTCGAGTGTACCTGCGCGAGGAGGATACATGCAGCGTCTTTGAAAGGCGCCCGTAGCCGTTGCTTAAAGTGGTACTTTTTCTGCCTCTCTCTCTCTCTCTTTTCATCCCTCCACATCTTCCCCTGCCCTCCCCCCTCCTTCCTCCCATTCGTTTTCGTCTCTTCGACGTCTGTGCGATCCCTCCGCCACCCCCGCCGTGGGGACTATTAGCACGTAGGCGGGCAACGCGTATTCTCATTCGCGAGGTTCGTATGAAAGAATTTCCATGGTTAACGCTCGCGGTCGCGGCGTTTCCAAGGCGTCGATTGTAACTCCGTTGAAAACCGCGAGAGATTGTCCTTGGTGTCGGCGTGACGCCGCTTGGGATCCGCAAGTGCTCGCCCTTCAGACGCCGGGTGACACCGGCGTTCCTGGCACCATGAAAAGGGCGAACAACTGGGGAACGCGAGGCGAATGGGGGAATTATTTGCACCTGTCGAAGCGAGACCGCACCGTCGGTTCAATGCTCGAGGACTGCCACGTCGTTTTCGAAGTCCGCGTAACTCTTCGGCGATATTGTAGCGGACGAATGACTGAAGGCAAATTTTGTTTCGACGATCCTTTTCAGGACTTGTTTCTGATATGATTTCGCCTCACCCCGCACCCTTTGAATATTAATACGCTTCTTCCGTCGCGCGTGAATTATTTTAACACTGTAAAAGTTGCGTGTCCATTGTTTTGCTATTAGCAGAATGGTTGAATTTAAATGATGGCTATTTTGCAAGGATTTCTTTTGCAGGTAATTTTCTACAGGGGGGATTGTTTTTACTTAGATCACGTCGGTCGTTCCGAACTGGAAACCCACTGGTATCACGATTATCTTCGTCGATGCAAATATGTTTGTTCCGTTGGTGACGGGTTGTGTTTGGTCCGGCCGCGGTGGACCACTATTTGCTCGCTGTTTTCAATCAGAGCGAATGTAACGCTCGATAACAAGTGCACGCGCAAATGATTTTTCTTTTTTATATGGTACTTTGACCCTCAAACGTTTTATCCACGTTTATTTACTCGAAACCTGAATTTGTTCGCGAGCAATCGCGCACCACTGTCGAACACACGACCGGTAGCGTTATGAATATCAAACTTGTCGCTATACAGTTTTTTCTTCCCGTTTCTCTCTCTCTCTCTCTCTCTCTCTCTTTTTTTCATTTCGTTTAGTTTGTTTTCGTAAGCCACGCAAGAGCAGGCCGACGCGAATCGTTTTAGGTATTCCTAGTGTTTTCGAAAAGTAAGATTTCACTGGAAATAGCGAGGGTACGATGATAAAAAATATAAAAATGCACTTTGTCGGTTTTGAAATTATTGCAACTGTGCAATACAGTCATTGACAGTAATAATATTAACATTATTGCGCCCTTGCAATCGAACTAATTTACTTCACTGGTAAGATGGTCGACAAATGTGTAGGAGGTGTTACGATTTATTCGCGTAAAATAATTTTATAACTTATTTAATTACTGCCATTACTCTAATTTTATGATATTATTTTTTACTATTTTCGCGACATTTTTGTTCTCAGTTGTTCAAAAATATCTGCGTCAAATTTTAAATTTATGTATTCACGTATTTGGCTACCTCCCTGTCTCTGCCATCGTATTACGTTTCATCCAGCCTACTCCACTATGTTCTTCAAAGTATCCTTAAGAAGATCTCCATCCAAGATGTTCCGCATTTTCCACGGTATCACGGGGGCGTATGTAACGCTAAAGTGCAACGACGTAATTGCTCAACAACATCGGTGCTGAGAGTCGGTGTTGATTATCTTTCGCGAACTAATCTCGTGGAGGCATCAAACAATGACGAATGTGTAATGAATATTCAACGTATCTATTAATTTGTCCGTACGTGTCTGCTATCCATTATGGATATTCCCTGGCAAATCCGATCCCACACAGCAGTTCGAAGTGTTTGCGCTTGAAACCGTTCGAAACTGCTGGTCAGCCAAGTCTCGAGAGTGTAACATTGCCTGGCAAATATCAACCTACGTCTGATACGATGTTCTTTCTTGTTAAATCGATTGCCGCGAGATCACCCGCCACCCTCAGCTTTGCAAAATATGTCTCGCATTTCAACTCCATTTCCTCGGAAAAATATCTTCGTGGTAGCAAGAATACACTTGCTGTTAAAAAAATTTCACAATTTAATCCAACTCCGCGAATTAACCGCTGCGAAGTTTTTTTAAACGAAGAACACTCAATAACGATGCTACAATATACCCACATGCCCCACTGTCAAGAATATACCCAAAACAAAATTTAAACAAAACAAAATTTGACCAAGCTAATCAAAGGAGAAATAAAAGTCCTTCAAAGTCCTGACACCTCAACGTTCTTCCACCCCCAAAGCGTCTCACTCAACATACAACCTAACGAACACCCTTCTCCTTCAAACACCCATCCGAGTCTCTACCTCTAAAATTGCCCAGGCCAGCACTGGCCAAACGGGGCAACAGAATCGGCAATACCAATTACGTTCAACGGCATTTAACTCGACGGCAATTTTCATCCCGCAAATCATTTTCCCTTGTCGTCGCCGACACTGTGATAATTCATCCATGTTATAATTTCAACAGGTCTGTTGAAAGGGTCCGTGACGGCTGAACGGCCGCGGACGCTGCGTCGCCTACGGAACGTTTACGGGCCATCCGCATGCGGAATGGGAACCGGGGGCGAGAGCGGAGGCGGAGAACGTCTCGAGGACGGTGAAGTCCCATTCCGGCTGTCGGATCGCGATCGCGATCGCGAAAGGGACGAGAAATCCCTTAGCATAATGAGCCCGTTCGACGAGCAGGAGGAATGGGCGAAGATCTCAGAGATCATGGCGTCGTTCGGCACGGGCCTTGTCAGAGAGTCTGTGTTCGTTACGGAACTCGAGAAGGAATTCCAGACGAGGCTAGGTATATTTGGTTTTTCAAGTACGATTATTTCTCATCGCGTTTCGTTTAGACGGGACGGCGGTGCGAAATTGTGTAACGATACAGTAGGATCTCGATTAACACGTTCCCTGCCGGACCGTTTTTTGAAGACTTCCCGTTCAAGTCGCGTGGGGCGTATGCGCCCCACGCTTTACATTTGTATTATTTTGTTTATTACGTCCATAATTGACTTCATAATGAATTTTTAAAAAATTCTTCATTTTACAATGATAATACCGAATGGCTTGAACTGAAAGTTCAGCGTGGGGCGTATACGCCCCACGTGGCAGGGAACGTGTCAACCGCGTCTCGATCGTCTGGCACCTCGGTTATCCGTGACGGATTGATCAACGATATATGATCGTGTTGACGTTAACAAGTTCACGTTGTTTGCAGTGAATTTGAGCGAACAGAACGAACTCGCGGGGGTGTCGATCTTTTCTTAACCTTTGATAATTATCCGTCGAGACTTTTGCTTCTTAAAGCGTTCAACTGTTTCGCGATTAAGCAGACTGTTCGAGGTGTTACTGTATTTCGATTGTCGATGTGCTTTCATGTAATACGTGTACTATCGGCAATGCTTTTGTTCGTAGTTCGTTATTGGGCCGGAGTAAAAATAGCTTTTCGCTACTGGGGCGAGGATAATGGGGTTTCTTAAAAGATTCTTTAGTAAATGACGTTTTTGAGCAAGGGAATAGAAATTTTTATAACGTTCGCCGAAACGGGCAGCAGCAGTAAAACGCTACCGATCGCCCTCACGAATTAAACTGGCAATTCTATCTAATTTGTACGCAGGTCTGAGTTCGGACACTAGCAGCAGCCCCATTGTTTCCACTTCCGTCGGTCAGTGGCTGTCAACGTTAGGCCTGGCCGATTATGAAACCCTATTCATCAATTACGGATTCGACGATCTCGATTTCATAGTAAGTATCTCATTGAAACATTAACATAATCACCCTTCAAGGCTCGCACGACTCGATAGACCGCACTTTAAGTACGATAACTGTAACAAGCTGGCGTTCGTAAAATCATAGCAAGGTGAATATGAACGGTTAAAAATTTCCAAATCGAAAATATTATTCTCTCATATTGCACAAATAATCGTACAAAAACATACGTCGATATTAAACATTAAATACGATCCTTGGTCGCCAAATTTCTATTCATGACAGATTCGTACCTGTGCATTAAATAATGCAGGTACAATACATTTAATTCAATAAAAAGCAACGCTTCTAATTGAAATTATCCTACCCCCATCGATACGAAGCCTCCGTCCAAGCCGATCGCAATTAACCGGATATCTCAACCGACGTGCCCACTTCTTTGTTCGCAGAATGGAGTTCTGGACGAGGCAGATTTAAAGGACATGGGCATCACGAGCGATCAGGAGCGTGCCGTCATCATGGATGCAGTTGGCCTGTTGAACAAACGCGTGGAAAAACGATCCGGCGGAAATTGCCAATGCGTCGACGAATGGCTGAAGACGATTCACTTAGTGAATTACATAGAAACGTTCAGAAAGCATTTGTACACGGACATGGATCGCGTGAGGCGCGTGTGGGAGGTGGAATTGGCAGCCGTGCTGGAGATTCAAAAGCCAGCGCACCGTAAGAGGATCCTCGCGTCGGTTAGCGGATCGAGTGCACGCGCACCGAATCGCAATTGCGTCGGGCCCAACTTGGAGGACCTCAATAAGGATCTGAACACCTTGGTAAGTAAAATCGATCGGCCCGTCTGAATGCGAATGGGCGAGTGCGACGCGTGGGGCGCGTTCCACACTTTCGCGTGGATTCCTCTGAAAACTATAATGGACACGGGTGTCCGTAAAAATCGCGGAACTGCTCGAACAGAAGACGATGACTCGTGGGGTCCGGGGGTGGGGGATGAGTTGGTCGCACGTTTCGGTATTTTTAGTTTTATAGGGTGGAGGCACACCCGGTTAGGGGGAAAATATCTTCCGATAGAATTTCGGTGGAAACTCGCGGGTGAACGGAGGAATTCGATGGATTTATTGGCTGGAACGTTTGGAACGAAACTGAATTATTCGCGAGGACCTTAAAACTTTTTAGTATTCGGTGCAGATAACGGCAAAACGAAATCCAATAACCTGCAGTAAACAGCGTCTCAAGCAATACAGGAAACAGCTACTCCACCGTAGAAACACTTTCTCGCCCTAGCACTCGCCTCGAAATAAAACAAAACCGAACCTTTCCCCCCACCCCCCAGCCCCATAAAAAGTAACAATTCGAAATACCACTTGCATCCATTTCACACCCGTAAACCAACCTGCGCATGAACCCATCGAGGAGACCGAAACGCGCAAAAGGCACGAGCGCGGAACTTGTTAACGATATCCGTCCCGACGATCCCTTCGCGCGACACCACCCTCCCGTCGAATCCATCCACCTGCTCTCGATCAGAGCGCGGTGAACGGGTCGCGTCGCGTGGATCGTTTTTCAAGAGTGCGCCGAAAACAGTCGGTGTGCAAAAGCGGAAAGAGAGAAACAGTGACACGGGACTCGCCGAGCATCGAGGGCGGGTGTCGGCTGAACGGATCCCGTTAAGAATTTCGTCGAAACGGCGTCGGGGTGGCGCACGACAAGGGCCGCGCAGCACTTTGGGCGAGAAGAGGGTTCGGAACGTGGCTCGAGGGGTGGCTGCGACGCCGACAAGCTCGATCGGTTCCGACGGCTTTCAACCGATCGCGTCATAATGTAAATGTCGTGGCTAATTGGAGAGGCGTTATTGTAACGCGACATCGGTTACCACTACCTGTCCGTCTATGCTCGCCACACGGGGCGACACTCGAGCGAACCTTTCTGGCTGATCGTTCGGGCGGATGCTGATAGTTTTTGTTCCCGGGGCCCCGAGCGCGATACGCGCACCCGTTAACGAGCTGCGCCGCCGCCTCGCGTCTCGTCACCTGGTCTTTTCCCCGGTGCTCCCTTAATTAGCTAATTAAATTGGATTAATGGCCGCCGGTCGACGCGCGTACGTCCAAATTGCTCTCTTTGTTCCTCCGTTTCTCTGCTCCTTACGTCCATTCTTTCCGCGTAATCGAATTTCACGATCGTCGCTTCGCGCGGCGCGAACCAAGCGCCCCTTCCTCGGCGATATAATCGGCCTCGTTTGCGAATTCGGGTTCGATTATCGCGACGGGTTCCTTCGATATTCGCTGGTGGGCAACGGCGATCTCGTCGCCCGTTTCCCTTTCCGCTTCCGATTTTTTCCGCCCGTTGGTGTCGTTTCTTTTTCCCCTGCCCCCACTTTTACCCCGTTTATTTTGAACGCGTCGGGGGGACGCAACGACGCACAGGGAAGGCAGATGTAACAAACGATTCGCGGGACGTAATCCGTGCACCGAATGAATACGTTCGCGCGGATTCAATTCGGTCTGATCGCAATTCCACGCGCGGAGGCGGCGTGGAACGACTCGACCGCGGAGATTGCAAAAAGTCTAGCCTATTTTTGTTTTTTTTTTTTTTTGGCGCAGGGTGCGTGACTATCCGGAACACCGACACTTTTACGGGCGTAATTGTACATTGTGTAACGCGTATCCGGCACGCCCGCGCGACCGCGTAACGCGGCGTCCAAATTTTTCGCACCGCACAGTCGGCCTGCTTTTATTTTTAGCCTAGCGACGAATTGGAAATTTGCGATACAGCTGGATCGCCACGGTGGAGCGCGCAAGGGATATCTGCGTCGGTCGCTTGATCGTTTCCAATAAATCTGACGGGACGTTACGCGTTCGGTGAAAAGTAAGGCGAGGTAATACAGTGGAATGCGTTCGTCCAGATGCCACGGTGCGAAAGTTTTACAGCGCCCGTAACTTTGCCAACCGGAACGATTGCTGGCTTCTTTTTGGGACGGTGGAAATATTTTGATACGTAATTAAGGCGGTCTGCGCGATTCGCGAAACATTGATGGTAAACGAAGAAAACTTGTTCTGTGGATTTGAATGCCGGTATGATTTTCATAGCTAATAGCAACTGACGAAAGTCCCGTGAAATCTGTGGGATGTAGGAAGACGAATGCGGTAGTACATGCACGTATATTAAATCTTCTACGGGTCTTCTTCGAGTATCGGCGATTGCAGGATCGCAAGATATCCTCGACTTCGGCGATATAGAGATTTTAGAATCCTAATCGCCCTGGTCTCTGTTCACGTGGTTCCAGTTATCTACTCGGTAACAGAGACCGCAGGCTCACAGGAACCACTTAGTCGATTAGTCATTTAACTCTATCAGCTTCTTTAGATCGGCGACCCTTTTACTCCAGAGTCGCTTCAGACAGACGATCTACCTGGTCCCAGAATTCTCGTGGATCCAGGAGTCGGTCTATTCGCGAGTCCTCGTGCTTTCAATCGTCACGTCCAGTCAAATACAGTATTTCAAATTTTTGTAACGACTTTTTCAACCCACATTCTCATTAATCCATCTTTTCTAATATCAGCAGCACGTTATCTTATTATCGTTCGTCGCGCAGCAATAACCACCAGCGGAATAAATTACAACTAACACGAACAATATTCACAGCACTAAACGCTGACATAAACAAATATTTCTCTCCTGGTGCCCTTCCACCTCCGCTGAATTTCCAACATTCCCCCAAGGACAGTTTCTCTGCTTCGCGTCCAATCGATAAAACCAGCAACCACGCGAAAGCCCCATCGAAAGTATCGATCATCGAGTTTAAAAAAAAAATCCCCGCATTCCCGTTTCCGCAGAAGACGAACATCCAGCAGCTGAAGGAGGAGATACGGGAGAAGTTGCCGGAAACAACGACGGAGGGTAATGGCGGTACGCCGATAACCGGGACGAATTCGACCGGGACGGGCACATTAAGGCACCGCAAAAACAGACCGGCTCCGCAGCCACCGCAGCGACCCAGTTCACATAATGGGGCGATCTCTGCGCCGGAACAGCTCGAGATCAGGGCACCGTCGGAGCTGCTGCTCGGCGTGCCGTCCACCCTGAAGACGCAGTGGAGGCATCAGCCAAAAGCTCTAGTCACCGGCTGCGTCACGTACGTCGCCAATGTAAGTCTAATTGCTTTCGCGTTCTCTTTCCTCCTGTCTGTTCTGGTTCGCCTTTTGGCTCCTGACCATGCCGCGAAATGTTGTTGCGCTTTCCTCGAACGACACCGCTTCTCGGTTGCCAAGTGATTTTCATGGTATCGGTCGGGGAATATCTGAAGTAACGCCTTGCTTGGGGTTACTGGTTATGGGGGACGTGCATTTACATTTATTGTGTGCAGGGCAATTGGAGCGGAGGCTGGTTACTCGTTGGATTGTTAAGATTTTGTCCGCGTTGCATTTGTTTGGGAAAGCTTTGACGCCCAATGAAAAAGATACTTGTAAGATGTTAAAATTCCACGGTCTTTGACACTTGATAATGGATAAGTATTGTTGAGTGTATACATTAGATTGCGTAAATCGAAAATGCGCGACCTGTCCGGCGTATTCTCTAAAGCTCCACTACTCCACACCCGACAAGTATTGCTGCTCCATTTCCAAACGGTTATTTGATTGGCACTGTTCTAAATATCGTAAATAATCGCACCGCAATAACAGTCTTCGTCGCTTCGACTAAACGAGAAATTATGCCAGCCGTGAAAATGGTAAGATTTGCGATACGTTAAAAGCGCAACTGTGCATCGTAATTCGTCCCTCTCGTTGCAACAGATTGCGCGGTTCTTGAATAACGAGTGCATCGTGTGATGTCAGCCAGATAGACTTGACAACGCCTCAAGGTGAAGGCTATTACCATAATTACTACGTGGGTGTAACTAATAACACATGACAGAAGCGTTTAACGCTTTCAGCCTCCGCGAAATTATGTTGTTGAGCGCAATAATCGTTTGCTTCCTTCGTTACGCGAAGCCCCGAATAAAAATTGTTCATTAAATTGCTGGAATGTTTCGATCAAAGTACCCTTAACTGTATTTACCCCACGGTTCTACAGACACCATCGTTTTTTCTGTTCCAAAATCGCACAGTATTTGGGCTCGACCGTGGTGAAGGAGTTACGTGGTACCGAATCGACGAAAAAATCTATACAGAAGCTGAAGAAAACGTGCCGCGAACCGAGGGTCACTCCGGACATTACCTTGGCGATTTCTTATCGAGGTGTTCGTTTTCTCAACACGGTGACCAATGTAAGATACTTTATCGTACGAAGCCGTCGAGTTGCTTTTTTAGCAACAATTTTTCAGTAACGTTGATCCTTTTTAATTTATCCGTGTTACGTTGTCTCGCGATATCCTAACTCGCGTACAAATTGATTTGTTTGTACAATCGTTGGTGCCGTTCCTGTTTCTTCAATTTGTAAACGTGTAAACTTGAATCGTATCAAAATTGAGAATATTTTGTTGCTCAGAATTATATTCTTTTATACTTTTCAATGCATTAATAAGTATTCGAATTTATAGCAGTTGTATTATATGGATTATTACTACATAAGTAGATAAGTATAATTATTTTTGTATTTACACTCCCGGGAGAATTAAATGGGTTGCATTAAAACATTATCAACAGTCGTGATTCTGTAACACGGTGAAGTATAAATAAGCAGAGCGATTCTCAAATTTGTCGAATGTATAGCGCGTTAGAAGGGATTAACGTCGAACCATAATACGCTTAACGCGTCTACATACATTTGTATTTGGATTGATGGGAATCAATAGGAGCCGATTTGCGAGCACGAAATTCGCAACATTCACTGCGCTTGTCAGGACGCTGATGATCTCACGCATTTCGCGTACATTACTAAGGACCATGCCAGCCGTACGCATTTCTGCCACGTCTTTAGCGTACCAACAATGGTAAGTCTAATTTTCTTCGCGCTATCCATAAATATCCAATCGTATTACTATAAATCGCTACGTTGGTATTTATAAGTGTACAAAATGTGAAACGGGAGAGAACTTACAGCTTCTAGCAAGGGACGAAAAATGCTTTCTTAAAATTGAAACGATCAATTACCACTACGATGGCAGAATAATTTTTATACAATTTGATTAGCAACTAGGTAAGGGTTACGTTAATATTCCCGAGCCTCGTTAAAATTTCCCGACGAACATAAAGATTTGAATAATTCGACAATTTCGTCTACCATTCATATTAATCTTAATCAAGTCTGTTTTTGCGTGTATATCTTACGTTCCACTGCTTGTCTTTAAAATCAGCTCACAGCTATAACGTGTCTTTTTTAACCTTGCATTATAGTTAAGAAAAGAATAAGGGGTAATCGCACGATCTGACAAATTCTGCTACCTTCGTCGAGACACCAACGACCCCCATCCTTTCAATTACAACACCCTACTAATGCTACAAATCGAGCATCCACTAAAAACGCTTTTCCATCGATCAGTAATATCCACCGATTTCTCTTATTCTTGTCGATTCGCCTAATTGCTCCAATCACTCGCGCACCCCAAACTACCCCGTCCCACAATATATCTACGAGGCAAGCCCTGGTTGTTGCAGGATCAAGCAACGGAGGTGATACTAACCCTTGGCCAAGCGTTCGAGGTGGCTTACCAGATGGCACTTCGCGACAAACTCGGCAATCACACAGTACGATCGCAGTCCGCCAACCAACTGACAACCTTCTCAAAGTCCTCGGGGCCCACGAAGATGTCCGTGTCCCCGGATTCCACGACAGATATAGGCCGCGAGCCAACCGGTCAGTATCAAACGTCGATCCCCGTCGTGAACGCGTCGAACGCGAAGCCGAAACCGCGGTCAAAATCGTCCATTCCCGGTCCGATCGTGCAACACACAATGGCCAACATCACCCACGACATAAACTCGAACTCGAGTTCGATTTCGAGCACCACAGCTAACTGCAGCTCGAGCTCGAATAATGCAACCAGCCCGAGCACAAATTCCGTGAGCAGCTCGTACTCGAATACCAGCACTAATCAGACTGCGAAACCGCTGGTCACACACGGCAGATCCCACTCGGTGAACGACATCAAAGTGAATGGTAACCAATTGAAGCTGGCACCAGCGCCCATCGATGACATCGGGATCGGGGTGAAAGACCTAAAGCCAGGCTCCAGGGCGCCGATTGCTTTGTCCGAGGAGCTGTAAAATGTTCGAATTTCTTTGTCGCTGGTATGATACTCGTTGTCGTTCAGCCGAGAGCTCAGATTCCCGTTGAGAAAGTCTCGCGGCAGACGACGGCGCTGCTTCCTGCACCGCCCTCGTAACACGAGTTCGAAGGTTCAATGAATCGGTTGTTACTGGAGGGGGGGTCCACGACGGGCACCGCAGCGCCAAAATGTAGAATATTTCGAATTTTCGATGTAACGTGATTATTGTTCTTAGGCAAGGGTATTGTCTAAATCGAAATTAGGGGGAGGGTAAGTTAGTTTTATGCTTGGAAAGTTGCGGCATATAAATTTACCCCCGTATCGTGATACACCCTTTCAACCTTTCGTAGATTGATATTGTAAAATCTAGACGATACTTCGAATCCTCGGCTGGAGAAGCCGACGTGGACTTGAAAACGTTCGATCGGGAACGAATGTCCCTGAGGATTGTTGAGTTGTACACGCGAGGCAAAGGTTGATACGATTGTTCGTGATAACTTTTTATCCGTGGAACTTTTTTTCGTAGCGTTCTACGCACGCGTAGCGGCGTGCATCGACGATTTGTACGATTATTCAGTTCCGGAGCGTGTCGCGGGATGCATTGGTGGACGACGGCTCAGGTAAGTGCGAGACGACTGTTGAGATTCCTTTGCCAAAATTCACGAATGAACGAACGAAGTAGTTCTCGACCGACCACGTGGCGACACTGTGATTTTCTACATCGAGGGCATTAGAGAACGGACAGGACTCGTACGGAAGACATAACCGTGTGCTCACCTTTTACATATTCGACTCTCGCGCGTGCAACGAGAAACATTTACAAAGACATTTTTCGAATCACGAGACAACGAACACGAATGATTCCCGTTTCATTATTTCTTCGTTGCACGGCGGGTGTTAGATCGCGATCAGTATTATTCGATTAAAGAGAAAACGCGTCGACACGAATTACGTGTCCCCTAGTTGTTACGCTCGACGTTTTAACAGTAAGAAGGACCGTGGCTGACATTACATCGACGTTTCGCCTAAAATGATTTTAAGAGAAAAAGCCAAAACAAACAAAAAAAATTAACAAGACGTACAGCATTTCTTTTCTACCGAATCAAGATCCCCGATTGCACAAAAAAAACGAATACTACATTGCATTTAAAAACGACACGCTCACGTGTACGTACATTCCCGTTACGAGAGAACGCCAAAGGACGGTTGACCAATTCGCAAATGCTCAATTTTGATCGCGCCCAATCAATTACAAAAATACAACAACAACAAAACCAAACAAACTGACTGATGAGATTCAGAGGCTGAATTTGTTTTCCCTTTGAACCGCGGACGGCTGATCGGGTTCCAGGACGAATTCGTCTCCTCCGTGAAATCACCATCCTCGTTCGAGTCGCCACCGCTTTTTCAACGTTCTCATCATCCAAGACTGACAGCCTTTATCTCCTTTTCCAATTTTTCATGCGTCCCAACGTACTACCTATAGACTATGTACACGCACGTACACATATATACGCACGTATGTCCACACACTTGCACGCATTACTATAAACAGCAGCGAAGAGAAAAGAACGAAGAAGGAGAAGAACTCGGCAACGCGTCGACGTGTATTTATCGAGTGTTAACTTTACGACCGTCGCGGTTTTAAAAAACGATCGCTGTATATGTATCAAGGAACGATACCAAATACCCGTCTATCGTATATATTCAAATACTCCGCGGAGTCATCGGCGAGACTCCGCTTCGATTGTAAGTCGATTACCAGGTTAACGCGACAGCGTATGGAGCGAATTCGGCCTGTCATCGAGTGCAGCCGATCGGCCGTATCGGCTTCGAACAAACGTAAAACAGAAAAACCTTGTCCCAAGTTCGCTCACGCGTGTCGTAGTAGCGCTGTCATTCGTTGAACAACGCGTAGCGTCGTACGTAGCTCCGTTCTCGCGTGGAGCAGGCCTAACAATCTCGTATACACGCATACATATGCATATATAAATCATTGTCGAACAGTAGCGATAATTGAAACCTCGTGATCGTCATCTACGAGCACGTCCACGAGGTGACGGGACGTACGAGCGCGAAACGATTCCGCGAAAATTTCGACGAAACTTTGGCCGTCGGTTTCGCAGAACGGCGCCCGATCCCGTAAACACAAACCCGTGGATTGCTCCGTAGCGAAACCAAAGATTGCATGCTTGTACATAATCATGCGGAGATATTTAATCGATCGGGAGCGCGGCGATATTAATCTCGATATTAAGCCGATGGGCGGAGAGACGAAACGGGCGTAGTTGCGCCCGGTCCGCAGCGATACGAGGGACAGGTACGATATCGTTCGGGACACTTTGGAAACTGCCAAATAACGCGCCACCGTGTTATCATCGCGTGGCTGTACGCACACTTTGTATTTATCACGTTTACGATACTAGATAGCCCTACTCGTATATACGTACAGGTTTAAGAGATTAAACGGCGCCGCCGCGGAGACGGACGAATCGCTCGCTCTGGCGAGACGGCGCGATAGTCGTGTACACCGTGGAGTATTATAGTTACTCGCGCGCTACGGGCGCATCTTCGCGTACTTGCAGACTGTAGCGCAGCTGTCGTAGAGTTGCGGTAGCCCGAGGTGGCGAGCACGCTTTCAGGGGGTGAATTTTGTTGGGGTATCGGCGAAGAAGATCGCAGGAGGATCGATGGAGATCCGAGGGGGTTGCTCGCGACGGCGACTCGCTCCACAACGAGCGAGTATTGTTCGGTTCAGGTGAAGGCAAAAGTATTGCGTGGACACGCATTGGGAGTGTGGGAGAACTGCGCTCCTAGACACGGCACCCAGCGTTTGATTCCGTATTTTATCAACGAAGCTGTTTCTTGACGAATCACTAGTCGACGAGAACGTAGCACGCGTTGCACATGTACGTGCCACGTTTCGCAATATTATTGCGCGATATATTCCATGCTGCGTAGCTGATAGCTGTATTATTTATTGATAAAATGTTTGCAGTTCGATGCAGTTTTAACGTTTGTCCGGGGAACGTACTCTGTTGTGCGCTTCGTACATTTCGACGAATTTAAACAGTTTTTATTGCGACAATGGGTTTCCTTTTCACAGAAATCGAATGGGGTGATTCGTGTGAAGTAATATGGAGGGTTCTTCTTTTCAGCGGCGTTTTAAAGATGTTATTGCGTGATACAATTGCGTCGAAGAGTTTCTTTTGTTTCTCTACAGAGTACAGAGCAAGTACTCCGATTCCTATACTTTCGAGTGTAAAATCGACGCTATAATGTTCGACGTCGTATGCGTCAGTAACGGGGTGTGTTTCGACCGCTGTCGTATCGTACTTTGCTGTATACTCATTAGGTTTTAGGTACGTCTATCGTAAAAAAAAATAGCGCAAGAAAAGAACATTCTATACGCGTTCATATACTTTACACGAATCACTTAATAATTTGGGCAAATTTCTTCGCCGAACGTATTCTTCATCGATCGAGCCCACGTCTCACTTAACGAAACATCAACCATTTCGTCCATCAACGAACAATACATTTGCAGCCGATGCAATCTTCAAAGTGCCAACAACGCAGCCCCATTTTGTACTTGCCGATCTCGCGATCCATAGATTGCTAGATCGCGCAGTCGTCGCTTGAGATCAACAAGAAATAATTCTACGAACGCTAGGCGTTCGATTTTTAACATGTACATACACACATCGAACACACGGTAGCTATTTCGTTCTTCGCTATACTATATAACTGAGCTATTATAAATTATCAAATTTAATTAACGTGTTCATAAGCGAATCGATCATACTTGTTCATCACACACACACACACACACACACACACACGAACGCAATAGATAGATCCGCTGAAAATAATTTATTTCCATCCTTGCGTATAAAGGACGGACCGTCAATCTCCTACGAAAGAGGCATCTATGATAGTGTTAATTTTTAAGTATTTATATACATATATACATAAAGAAAAATAATAATTGAACGAGTAAACGTTAGCTCTATACATTGTACGACTATACATACATAGGCCGAGTGGTGTCGCAATGAGTTTTACGAGTACTCAAGACAATGCCAGTCGCGTGTAGAGACTCATTCACGGACCAAGGGAAGAGAAAGGAAGAGAAAGAAAGAGAAAACGAGGGGAAAAAGATTAACGGGAAGGGCGGAAACGATGTGTGGTATGTAGTTCGTAAATGTAGCGTATACGGTGAAAATATTGAATGTACACGGCCGTCGAGAACGAAATTTCTAGCTCGACGTATCGACTCGGTTTCCACGGCGAGGTGCGATAATCACGATTTGTTGTGCCGATTGTTAGATCGGACACAGTGATGTGTACATAGGTGTATGATTAAATTAGGACAACGTTACAACGATCACCGTGAATCAGTTCAGTGCAACGATACCAAAGAAACAGTTGAAGTAACTTTCTGATTGCACATTTGGGGATTGTGCGCGATTATAGTGATATTACGATTATTCCTCTGGGATTTTATGTGTTCTTGACTTCCACGAATTGCCAACACTTTGGAGAATTCTTTGACTTTTGGGAGTCTCAACTATTGCAGCTTGTATCGTTCGAACGTTCTGGGTGTAAGCGGTGCTCTGGATAAAGAGGTGATAAATTTATTTTCTCGGACGAAAATTCATAATACAGTATTATATTTGGAATATTCTAGAAAAATTCCTTCAACAAGTAATTTAATATATCTTGTATGGCAATATGTTGGTGGTCGATAAAATATTATGAAATAAAAATAATATGAACGATAGATACACGTGTGCGTATCGATTTCCTACTCTGCTGTTTAAAAACTTTCAAATTGCAAATCACGGAAGATGTTCATAACTAACAGTAGATAATTTAATATTGTATTTGTTGCTGTTCTTTAAACGCGTGCAGCTTATTTTTTAATAAAGCTATCCTTGTCGTATTAACTTATCCGAGTAATTGAAAAATGTTTCGCTGCCATGGAGTCTTATGTGTAATAAAAGAAATACAACAAGAAGCTTTCGAAACAGCACGATTTACCCCTGGAATCGAAGGACGGTACGAATGGCGGTCCATTAAAGAGTATACTACATTAATAATATAATTTATCTTGAACAGACATTGCAAATGAAACGTAGTAGCAAAGTTTCGAAGAACAGTTTTGATGTAGTCACTTTTAGATAAATTATACATTCTACCTTTACTATTTTGCATCACCATTTTTCATAAATACCATAAGATAACTTTGATAAATACAGTTTTGTTAATTCAGTAAAAGGTGTTTATTTCCCGATGAAACTCTTAAGACACCAGCAGGATTAAATACGAAGGAACGACACATATAAATAATACAGTGAGCAATAATTGTCAGCTAACTAGTCTGTCATGCGTAGCGATTACAACAATTGTCCCCTATCTTCTTTAAAATCGATCATCCCTTCAGTAATATAGCCATGCCAAAAGATTACTATAGTTACAATTATAAAATATAGCGATACCATTATATACATATAAAAAGAGACACGTCGACGTGAATTATATTAATCATTGACCTCGCTCCCGGCCAACCTTATTTTCATTTTCGTTTCAACAATTCGACGAGCACCATTCCCGACTAACTTTCTGAAATCATATTTGCGATACCGTGAATTATTATTACGCGTTGCAAGACCCCTACATACATGCTTGCAAATCTGACCATTACATCGTCGGATTATCCCGTGCACGGAATTATTTAATTTCGCTCGCGCTTCGCCTATGCGATGCATCAAATTGTCATTGTGTCCCGGGGAAAAATGCGACCCTGTTTCCCTCTCATTCAACAATTTTTTATCCCCGACGAAATTTACGGACGCGCCTGTCTCGGCGCAAAGTTTAGAGGGAAATCGCGCTGATTACGCGGATGAAAACACGATGTCATTAACGCGACGCTTATCCCAAATCGTATCAATTTGCGAGGTGAATCCGCGCGATTCCTCTCGGCTTGGAGGTTTCACGCGTTGTGAAAAAAAAAAAGAAAAAGAAAAACGTGTCAGCCTCAAACATCTCGTTAACGTTCTCCCGGCCGAAGTTCCTGGTGTTAATTATGCGAATATCGCGGTGCTTTGAAATCATAATATTGTACAATATTATTTCATTAAACTGGCATAATAATTAATAATAAACAGTGCGGGGGAAGGAAATATAACCGAGCCCGGGGGAATTAAAGAAAACAGTTTATATGTATACAGCGGGACTATGCTCTGATATTGCGGACGCACTTTCCTATTGTTCGTAGTCTTCCTTTCTGTTCCTTCCCGAAAAAACGTAGAAATAAGTTCGACGTACCTAATCAACCTTATTCCGGACGATTAATCTGAATCGTGAACTGATTCCGGTGGCTTCGTTTTCTATCTTTCCTCGGATCCTTGTACGCTGGTCACGATTAAACGAATACGCGTATCGAGGAGACACCTGAAACTATGTATCGCTCTGTCCACTATAATTCAACGATATTTCCTTCGCACGATTCAAGAGTGTATTGGCACGTTCGTAAGTTTCTTCCTCGCGCGCTAAAGGTCGGGCGGAAGTTGCGCGAGCGATCGTTGCTTCGAGCGATTCCGCTCACTTGCGCGTCGGTTCGTCGAAGAAAGTGCACAGCGATGACCTTTCGTCGGATGTTTTATTCGTGGAAACTTTCTTCCCGTTCGTCGACCGCGGAAATATTTCAACCACCTCGAGTCCGGTGTTGCGTCTACGTCTTTTGAATTGTCGCCGCATCGATACCTCGACGTTCGAGAAAACGTGCAATCGTAACATCGGTAACATCGTAACGTTGTTCGTTGGCAAATTGAATATTTCTCAGCTTCAGCGGCTCGATACCATGGTCATTCGTGGTGGTCGATTATTGTAACGGAGAGATCGGTCGATTGTTCATAAAATACGACGCACGATTATACCGGGCGATCGAACGTGAAATTTGTTCACCGCTTAATAACATTTCTTGTTGTCGACTAATGTGTACGCGTTTCAAGCTCACTGCCATTCGTTTGTCTGCGGCGAAACGAATTAATTTCGTTTCTCGATTAAACCGTGAACTCGCGACGAACAACGACACGATTATCGGGGTGAATCTTTGCCACGATTTCCCGAGACGCACTACGCGCGATCGTCGTTTTAGATGCTTTCAATGGAATTCATACTCGTAGATCTCCTATACGTTTACCAGGGAAACGTGTTCGCGTCACGTTCGTTCGAGAAAACGGTTTCGCGTGTCGCGAGGCCACAATTGATGCGAGCGTTCCGAGCGATGTACATAAATCGGGAATCGAGATCGTGTAAAATAAAGATGTGGTAGAGTTAGACGTGTGTAACGTTAGAATTACGATGACGACGGTTAGGCAGGCGGAGAAAGAAGGGGTTCGATCGAATGGGACGATCGTCGATCGTTCGATCTTTATAGTTCTTGACTACATTTTCCGTCGATGTTTCTCTATCCTAGTCGTTGCGATTTCTTCCCTCATTGCGATTAATCTTCTCGAGAGATTCGACGTTTGCTTTGCACGGGGTATGTTTGTCGCGTTGACTGCCCTGTCGATCGAACCGAACGGAAGCGATCTTGTATAATTAGACGATCGGCGAACAAACGAACGAATTCAGTTGATCGATCGATACTTTCCTGGTAGAACGGTTGATTATACGTGAACGTAATTAAACGATTATTGTATAGTTGAAAGCAATGGATATGGAAAAGAATAACTTAATGTAGTATACGACGGGCGTAGTTTTCAATCTTAAACTGGCACGGCTGTCAATGTGACGACGATATGATATATACACAAGGTGTTTATCAAATGTAATTGTAGATATTGCGGTAAGCGAGAAAAGAAGCGGAATCGCCAGGCGGTGTAATAATTTGTTAAATCAAACACTCACGTACGAGCTTATGTTGGAATTCGTTCGACTCGCGGGTTATTCCGCTGTAGCGAAATAATATATTGCAAAAGTAATGTATACGTATTATGTTCGATTGGTGAAACGATATTCGAGTTTTTAACGTTACTTCCGAAATTCACCCGTTATGTACCCTTTACCAATTGTCAAATTCGTTTTAATAAATGTTCATTTCACTAGATATTAAGCGTAACCACCAATAATTAAGGATTGATATTCGCGTGGCAGCGTTTCCCCTATTACCTCACGAATCGAATTGTAAACAATTATCCTCGCTACTTTATAAACCGCGCTGCACCTATCCTCTAGTTACCGTTCAAGTCTAGCGAAACTTATTTAGCGTCTCTAATTCTCGATTCTAATATTCCATGAATTCTAACACACCCTTCTGTGCATCTATTATTACGCTATAATCGTATAATTGTTCACTCGTCACGCCATTCTATTTCGATTTCATTAATCTCCAAGCGCATGTATACGTCGACAATAGGCAATCACGCGCGTTCGATCGCCGGGGAACAAGGATCCGTCGATAACGGGGACGGTGAATTTTTATCCACCCTCGTACCCGGGGCGCGTCGATGCTCGGGAAACGAAACGCAGCACGGCTGTGCTTCCATTCTGGTCCAGCTGCTCGACGGATCCTTTTTCTCTCGGCACGCGTTCCGCGGTCGTCGTTTTTCGGCCACCGCGGCCATCGAGCGACGCGGACGAATTATTACGGTGACGTTGCTATCAATTCTTCCCGCGTTACTGTGTTTCATTCCTGGGAAAAAAAAGAAGGAAGGCAAGAAAAAAAAAAGAAAAAAAAAATAGAAAAAAAGAGATAGGAAAATGAGAAAAATATGGGACAGCGCTTGATCGTCGTGTAATTCGAGAGGTGACTCGTAGTGATAATAAAAGAGACAAATGTAATTTGCTGATGAATCGTGCGCCATGGGGTTTATCCGTCGTCGTGGACGTCTTTCTTTTTCGTTCTTTTCTTTGTTTCTGGTATTTCATTTTTTTCGAAAATGTCCGCACCGACGAGGGGGGTGGGGGGGGGGGGTGGATTTCTAGATGATCGTTCGGTTTTCGTTTGTATTGCAAATCGGGGCGGGGGGAAGCCTGAAATTCGTCGACGAGGATGATAACGTTCGTGGCGCGCGAAGACTGTGCAAAAGAACGTACAAATTGAAAGGGAGTAGAAGGGTAGTGGTGAATGATCAGTGTCTTGAAATCAAAAGAATACGTGTACGAAGCTATTTGCCGAGAATGCCATAATATAAACGCGCTATTTTGTACCGAGCAGCCTGATTAGACGCAAAAACTTCCTATGTTCTTGGACACATTATATTTATTATTGTTCATGTTTATTAGAATGATATATATATGAGACAGAGATTATTCCCTGGATATCTATAACGCCTTGAAGGAATAAAACGGATAATTTACGGGAAAGCTGTGTGCAATTATTTCTACACCCCCCATGTCTTCATTTATGTTGGAATTTAAATTGCATTCTATTTACGGAGAGCCTTCTTATTCTGAGTTATTACGGTAAACTAAATTTATACGCGGTTCTAATACAACAATGTTAAGACGAAGGACTGATAAAGAAAGAGTAGTATCGGAAACATTGAACAACGATTGCATTTTGGAAGAATTACACCAAGAAGAATGAATCGGTAGAAGTCAAAGTTTTATTGAGGAGAACACAGTCCACTTAATTTTGCATCCATTCATTATGCAAATAATACGAAAACATATCTCTACTAATGAATGATAATTTCTGGAAATAATTAATTGCAAAACGGGGTTAAAATTAAGAGTGCAATCAGCCAGATTTCTGAATATGAAACGATGATAATGAGACTCCGTTATGCGTGGTAAATCAAGCAGCTAGTTTGCATGAAATGCACGAATGAAGGGAACACTTAAATGGTTTTTAATTCGAGGAATTCGTTGCTCCACGAGCAGAGACAGAACCATCGTGGTAGCAAAAGTTTTGTTTTCAAACAGCGATGGTTCCCTGAGAAACGTTTTGGTCTGTTATTTCAATCCTTCGGAAAATACCGAGGAAAATCGTTTTTCCAATTATCAATTCATGTATATACATTTACGTTCGTTACAGCTGTTTTTGTTCCTGAATTAAGTTCATCCTAAATAAATAAATCGAAAACAAAATTGCTTTTAATTATTAAGAATCGTAAATGAGCACTGCAACGTCATTAGAGCTTGCCTTTGAGCTAAGCGAGGATTTCTCGATGCACAAGCAGTGGAAGTTCAAATTAATCTCGTGGAAGAATGATTTTATAATTGAACGACGAAGAAACTACCACAGATTAATAGCTTGCAAATTAAAATACAAATGAGGCTTCGAAAAATTCTAAGATACGTCAAAATTAATTTAATCGAGGTAAGTGCATTCCGAATAAAAATTTATTAACAATTTTATGTAACAATTAAACCCCGTTCTTTTACCAACCTTACATTTGGAATTTGTTGTTAATATTTCAACAGTAAAATAGAAATCAACGTATAAGGCTACAGCAATATGATACTTTATACTGCAATGAATACAAACAGTTCCGAAAGCTAATACGAATCATCGATTAGGCAAGCTGAATAAAAATATAATAATAGAAAAGAGAACCATCAAGATAAGCTTCGTCCAAACGAAGCAAAATCTGCCCAGCAAAATCTGCCAGATGTCCGTAACATATTCTTTAGCAACTTTCAACGAGGAAACAACTGCAACCGCAGAAGTCAAGAAGATGCAAGTTTATTCGTGCCAGCACCAAATTAACATCGTTAGTCGAATCGCAGTCGAATCGATATCACTCGCGCCCCCTGCACTCTACGCAATTTCTTCGCCGGTGTTCCGGTCGACGGTTGCACGGTGGCCGCCAGGTAAGCATCCGGTCCGCTAAAGATGCTAATTAACCAAGTTTCAGTCTTAACAAAGTTTTTCGATTAGCCGGTAAATTGTTATACGATGTGGCCCGACGGGTTCGTTATTATCTTCTCAAACAAGCCCCAGAATCGTACACGGTGAAACGCAGCAAAATAATGGAAAGCTCGCGGCAAGTTTCGTCATTAAAGTTGCTAGCCGACACGTCGATTGTTACTCCACCGCTGTCTTCTCTATCTTCGAGAACTCGAGAATGGCCGAGTGGCGAGTCTGGCACAGTGGCCGCGAGCCTTTTCGTTCGTTTTGCGAATAGAGCGTCGAGATCGTTTGGAAAATATTCGTGACATTCGATGGCATACGAGTTTGAGAAGAAAATTCACGATCTACTGCGATTTTTTATTTTTCAATTTGTTGTGGATCGATGAGTATCAAAATTCTTATTCCCTGTGCGCCGTGAATTGTACCTACGTTACGGGACAAATAATGAAAATGATTTTCATGTATCAAGGTGTATGTTATATACAGTGCACCAGGACACAGGAATTCATTTTCAAGTATCGTATGGTGTACCTTCAAGAGCTTCCAATTTCATCGCAGCGTATATATCAGATAGAATAATATTTGAACATCAGAAACAAAAATCAGAACTATACACCGTGGTTAATTTGATTAATACAAAGTCTCCAAACCTACGACGGTCCCCTTTTCCTTACGTTCCCTCGGTTAATTCGTCTAATTCCTGTTTGCCGTTACTTCAATGCCATTTATTGCACCCCTTAACCCTTTAACAGATTAATCCGTATGTGGGGTGTAAACCCCTATTATTTACACTCCGGATGTAGCTATTGTATACAAGATATACATCTTAGCCAGGGTATATAAATATACGCTAATTTTCACAAAACGAACCGAAACACCAACTTCTTTAACAAGTCCTGCGGCCACGCGTTAAACCAGTCTTGACGGTGCGACGACCTACAATATTATTCATGTAACGTACATGTCTTACAATATTTATTAGATTGCACAAATCATTGTTACAAAGGAAAAGATGCATCGTTTAACATGCAGCACGGAGAGGGGTAAACATTTTTAGTTTCAACAAAAATAATCGCCACAGTTATTGCACAGTTTAACTCAATGAACGTTGCAAAAACGACAGTACTAAATCGTACATCGACTTCCAATTGCACCGTTAAAGGGTTAATTTCGCACCTCGTAGTTGTCAAACGACAAATTCATTCACCACCCCCTGCAAATAAATCGCTAGCAACGCAACGTAAAATCTTCGTGTCCCGCTTTACGAGACGTCTAACAACGGCGATCCATAGGTCGCAACAATTTTCTCCCGTTTCGACTCTCTTGACCCCTTTCGAAAGCGAATCGGCCGCGGTACAGATACGATCCATTCGTTTCGCGTTTATCGTTCCGATCTGGCACGTCCGTTCGATTGTCGAGAGCAGGCTGGCCCGACGAACGGAACAACCCCTGGCTGCGACGCGGAACAAAAGAAATAAACGAGGGCGTGGTGTGTGCGTGACATTGTTATATACGCACGTACGTACAGGTGCGTGTAAACAACGGCAACGACTCCACCGGCCTGAAACACACGAAGGAGGAAGGAACGACAGAATCCCGAAAATCCTGGATCCGCGAGGGTGACGACAACGTGCCCAGCAACGGTAAAATCACCGGCTTCACCGGGAGGAGAACGTCTCGAGAGTAGGCTGTCGACAGACGTATTCCCTCGACAAATTGTGCCACCTTCTCCCTTCGAGTTGCTCGTGCCCTTCCCCGTTAGGAACGATCCAATTTGTTCTTGCGCACGTCATTGCGTCAACGGTCCATCAATCATATCGACGTTTTACGCGCGAGGGCACGGAACGGTTCCGTTCTTTTTTTTTTCTCTCTTTTTACAGCGTTATTTCGGGAGCTTCGACGATTTTCAGCCGTTCGCCCCCGACGAGCTCGCGCAAGATTGCGGAAACAGGGACGCTTTATTTCGCGACAGGTATTTCAGTTCGGAGAGTCAACGGAAGGCAAAGAGATTCTGCTTAAGGCTCGAACTCCTACGGTATTTAATTCGTTTGAATTTTCAGAGCTGGGACACGGTATCAGCAGGCAGTTCATTCTCTAAATAAATTTCACCCGTGATTCTTAATTCCAGGTGGAAAATTTCGCTTTTTCTTATTAGCGAGAGCGTATCGAAGGCAAGTTTGCCGTCGTTCGTCTCTGCGACATTAATATCAATCGACGAATCGTCAACGAACCGTCAGTATTCGTAACGCAGCTGAGGAAGCGGTCCATAGAAGTCCTTCGATCCATCGCGTAGCTCACCAAGATAACTCCGAGTTCAGGAACAGATCCCTCGATGCCATTTACAAGCGCAAAATCGCACCGCGTCAAACGTCCACCCCATACGCGCTGTTAGATTTTTCAATAAAAATCAATACAAAAATTAACGTTTCATTCTCGTGTGAGAGGGGATGCCTTATACAGTTCCCTTCATCCTGTTTATAAGGTTTGAACTGTTGTTTATATGAGAACCGATAGGGCCCCGCAAGCACGCGAGATTAGTCGTCTATGCTTCAGGTCGGTCCGTTAATTTGGATGCGGTTAGTTCCTTCAAACCATTGATGCAGTAAGGAAGTCACTCTTATTGCGTGGTTAATAAAATATATTATAAAATCACAAGCTGAGGAGAGTTATTGAGTAAACCCATTTCCAACACGCGCAACACGGACCCATAACAGTACAATGATCCGCGAAGCCTCTCAACGTTCCCTCCCCGTTCAACCCCCATCCCTCTGATCGCTGCCAAATTCCCAAAACCCATCGCACACGCCTTTCCAAAAACAATTACCTCGACGGACCCACCCCCGCGAGTGCATCCTATCGACCAATCACCCCGCCTCCGTCGCGACGTGATCGAAGACGTCCCGTGTAGGGAAGTCGAAGAGTTTACACGCCCGACGAGCTTCGAATTAATTAACGCATCGGCCGCGGCCGTTTCTCTCAATGGGGCGTGAGGGTCATTACGAATGGGTTGTATATCAATCTGCGCGTGGCAAGGCGTAATATACGCGGCCGTACGTTAAAACGAATGGCCGCCTCGGCGATGGCGCGAGCCACGATACGTTATCTGGCCCGAGAGGGGCTGGGCGTTTCCGTGGACCCAGGTCAACACGAGGGGGATATATCCAGGAGGTCAGATAAATTTGGCCGGGATTACGCGGCCGTCACTTTCATATTCATTGAAATACTTCACCCGAACGACCAGCCGTATTTTTCTATCGGGGGCCGGAGGACTTTTCCACGTTGTCCTTCTCCGGTGCACTCGTCGGTCCTTCCTTTCGGCGAATCCGGCCGCGCGATAAGGGGATGCGCGAGCAGGCCGATTCCGTGGCGCGATAATGTTCGAGTGAACGCGGCGGGGATGGCCATCGGGTCGCAGGGTGGGTTGGGTGGACGAGCGAAACGATGGATCGAAGGAGTAAGGAAATTAGGAGTGGTTAGTGTGAAGGATGGGGATGGAAGGTGAGAGAGGGCGAAGGAGGACGAGGGATGGGGAGGAAGTAATTGGTGGGACAGGAATGGTAAAAGAAATGGGGTGAAATTACGTTGGACGGGAAAGGGGATAGAATATTAGTATGCGGGTTGTGGGAATGATTACGGGCGCATGCTTGTGCGTAAATGGAGAAATAATAGGAGATCGAAGGAGGAACGTACGGGAAAGAGTAACGTGGCAGTGGGAACGTCGAAACGAGAGTCAGAAATAATGACGTGGAAGTAGGTAGCTGGAAAAGGACGATTGCGTAATAAATAGATAGGAGGCAGAAAAGATGTTAAATAATTGGCGAACAGGCTCGGCAGTACCTCGGATATAATAACGATCTGAAAATCGTGGTGCAAAGATGGTACACCGAGGGTGTAATAAGCATGAATTAATAAACAAGAGGACGGAAATATGAAAAAATGTTCAAAGTCGAG
Organism: Nomada fucata; assembly: GCA_948146005.1. Lineage (NCBI taxonomy): Eukaryota > Metazoa > Arthropoda > Insecta > Hymenoptera > Apidae > Nomada > Nomada fucata. The sequence continues at coordinate 3,839,673 of OX411275.1, read as the reverse complement.
GTATACAAATGGGAGAACTTTATGGAGTTGAATAAAAGGATAGGAGAGAACACAAATGTCCTTCTAAATCTTTCATTTAAGTTACAGATTATTGTACCCAATTGTTGTAATAATTATTACATCCAGGTATAAAGTCCAGTTTCCTACGTGCTCGGAGTACGAACGTTGAGAAATGAAATGTCGAGGATGGGCCATCAAGGATACAGGCCCATTAAATTGTCTTTATATGCCTGGGGGCATCCCACAATGATACGTGCCCTGTTTTCCTACGGGGCGCGGGCCAATGTATCCCTATAGAAAGGTCTGTTTATCTCACTATTAAATTGCCCGAGGAGTAGCCGCACGATGGCTGCGACAATGTTTGTCCAGGACAGTCCTCGATGCCATCGGCAACGCTTCTTAAATATCCATTACATTTTTTGTTTACAGGAAGTACGGCTGGAAGAAGTAAAAGTTCTTCCTTCGAAAGAACTCTTACATCTGCTGTTTTACCTTTGCTTCACTTTTGCTTGTCAGAGAAGGAAGTATAATTCGTTTGTCCTTGTGCTTCGGTACATTTGATAAATCCGTGATATTCGGGGATGGAATTTGTGCGCTTTACTTTGCTTATGTAAAATCGTTAGAAAAGAATGAATTAACTTTTCCAACTTTAGTATTATTGCCAGTAAGATTTGCAACTGTTGCAACGATTTTTCGCTTCCTTTGACGAATCGTTTTCTTCGAGCTCAATCTTTATTAGCGATATTATCGCGTCAGGCTGCGATATTAATAAATTTACCATACTTCAAGTATCAACGAAACCAATTAACAACATCGCAATATCCTCCTATCCCTTTTTCTCATTAATCCACCATAGAAAAACTAACGCAATTCGAAGAATAACATCTTCGCCAACAAATATTAATCGTCTCCGTGGCCCACAATGAGTTGCCCTCTCATCTGAAAACGGAGCACAAAACATGCCTACCACGAAGCTACTGAAAAACAGCCCCCAAACTGTACATTAATCCATCCAACTCCGTGCGTTACACCCTCGATCGACAGTCACGGTATTGCTCGCTCGAAACTATCCATCGATTAAACGCCCGTTAAATCTCGCCTTGGCGCAGAGCGTCGCGTGCACGGTGTACGCCTTCCTCCGTGTATCCTTTTCGATGCCAGACCCGACAGGAGGGTGGCCGGCTCGACGACGCGTGACAAATGCTTGTACAAACTCGGGGCAAACGTTGTTGCGTGGCCAGGTCTGTTACGCGCCGCGGCGATGAATCCACGTTTCCGCATTGTCGCGGCGACACGTGGCCGAAAAACGGGCGAATTGTGTCTTTCCGTGGCTGTCGAAGAAGGGGGAGCGAGCTGCGGCACAGGGGTCACGGAGTTTTAGGGAAAAGTTCGCCGGGCGGAGGGTGAGCGCGGCGCGTTCGACGAGAAAATACCCCACGCAGGATCCACGGGGTCGTTTTCGGTAGAGGCACTAGATGACGAGGACAGGCGGGTTCAAGCCCGCACAGAAACGTCAGTCAGGCTTAGCTGGGGCAGGATCTAGATGTTATCTCCGATATGGAAGCGTGTACGGGCCGATGCGTCTCCGTTGTTGTATACCGTTAACTAATTATTCCACGGACCCTCGCTTCTCAACGATGCGCCCCGGATCGAAAACGCATCGAGCTGCCGGTGACTTTTAACCGCCCCGGATCGAGGTCGGCAGCGGAACAGAGTGGGATGAAGTTCGGTCGGATGAGATGGATTCACGGCCGCTGCAGGGCGCCTGATTTCCATAAACGAGGCGGATGGAAACTACCGGTTGATGATGGCGCGGAGTAATAGAATGTGGCCGCGTCGGTGTTTGGACGGGTTTGACTAGGTTGGGCTTCGTAGTCGGTAGGACTTAATTATGAATAGTTTTGCCTACGAGGGTTGGTTTAATGGAGGGGAAGAACGCGATGGTTGTCGATGGGCAGGTATGTCAAGATTAGAAGGATCGGGATTTTGTGGTTCCGTGATTACCGCTGGTTCGATAGACGATGTTTGGGACGAAGGAAATGATTTCGGGTAGGAATATAAGAGCTACGCTAATTCTGTGCGATCGTTATCGTATAGTATTAAAACATTCTGCAGTAACTAATTTATTTGGATTAATTGATTATACATTGCGTTTGAAAAATCGCGCGTTACCATTATGCCTCGGTGAATGTAGCTGTCTTATGCAAAGGAAAATACGGAAGTTAATTATCAATGCCGTCTCATTACCAGGAACAAGGGCAATAACCGGTTTCCTGGGACTTCGATTACAATCTACGCATGGCGTGTATGCCTAATTCATCGTCGAATACTACTGCACTGTTTATTCCAAACACGAGAATTTCAATTGGTTCGCGTGAACGATATACAATCGCACTCCAATTCGCGGTTATCCATCGATAAATAATTGTCATATAAACAAATAAGTGTGCGACAATATTTGCCACTGCGATAAAAAAAATGACACTCCCATAGTCAAACCTTCGCAAGTAAAAATCTTAAACTTCCCGACATCCGAATACAACATAAACCTGATTAATACAACATAAACCAAAGGTATTACATTGTACAAAGGGGTTGCTACCCGTTAAACAGAATAAATAAATAAATAAAAAGGGATCACCATCGTAATCCAACCAATAACCCGACCACCCCCTCAATATCGCTGGTGGCTGAAAGAAACTGCACGAACCGATTACGTTCAGCCGCAAATCCTCGTTACAACCGCGTCGATTTCTTCACCGAAACAATAGCGCCCTTTAAAACGGAGGCGCTGAGTTCGCACAGGGCTACTCCTTACACAATTATGTACCCAACAGTGTCACTCTCGTCTCACGTAAAATCGTGTTCACGTAAACTTAGGTCCTTTCGCCCGTTAAATAAACATTATCATTATTAACATCGCCCTAAACATTTCTCCAATAACCGAGCGGCGAATCGCGTCAAAAAGTTGCATCCAGGCGTACTCCTCGCCGTTACACGCCATCCCCGATATTGACATTCGCCATTGGTATTGATACGAGGGACGTCGCCGAACGATGGACAGAAACAGACGGTCCTGCACACACAGAGATCTCCAACAACCACGCTCGCATGCCAGAAGAGACGTGGCACGTGGCGGACAGAGATACAGTTCGAAACGCGAGCCGCCCGTTCCATGGAATCCAGCGATATTCGCCATATTGGCAGTATTCCTCTCCGCTTTGCTCCCGTTCCTCGCTTCGCCTCCCTTTGCCCGACCCTGCTCCGTCTCTCGATCCGTACGGGCACACGAGAGCACGGCTGCGGCTGACGCCGGGCATCGGGAGGGCTCCCGGGTATCTATCGGATAATTAGCCGGTGATTACGTGGCAGTCATTCGGGCGGATATCAGTGCCCTCGACCCTCGGCCTCGCCCTCGCCGAAGTCCTCGCCCTGGGGCGAGAGAGTACCATACACAGGCATGCTTGCAACCTGCATTTCTCTTCACCTCTCTCTCTCTCTCTATCTCTCTATCTCTCTCTCTAACTCTCTATTCCTCTATTCCCCTTCGACGTCTACCCTGTTTCTCGTCCCTCCTTGTTCTATCATACGTCTAGCTGCCTATCCATCCATCCATCCATCCATCCGTCTTTCTCAAGCCATCCACCTATTCTACGCGCAATTCCATCTATTCCTCGCATCGAACATCGCCGCTCCCCTTCGTACAGGTTTCTAATTCTATCCCGCTCGCCGCTGTCAAACGTCCGCTCGCCTCTCCCCAGAGAAACCCACCCGCACTTCCTGCGTCTCGCTACCGACGCGCAATGCACTGCTGGTTCGCATTATAGACCGTGCTGGGTAGCATAGTTTCGGGCGGGGACACGTGTATACGTACGCAGGTAATGTAAATGTGACGAAGGTGTTTGCCGGGGTATATGTGCGGACAGGTTGGCTGAACCTGGCGGAGGATAGCTCCGAGCAGTGACCGACCGGCCCACCGAACGACGCCGTCAAACAATCTCATTATCATTCGATTCATGGGTAACACAGAGGCCCAACGGTGGATGCCGTCCAAAGGGAAAGCCTTATATATTGGCGGCTGTGAACACTTTATCGCCGCGACTCATTGCCGTGAAATTGGCTGTGTCTCGTGAATTGTTGCAGGCGCCTGTTCGGTCGCGAGGCGATCTCGCTTTCCAGTGAAATCTTCGGGATTGTTCCTTTTTCTTATCGTGGGTTTTCAAGTCGCGGGGAACGGATGACGTTTCATTTCGATCGTATTTAATTTGGCAAGGTTGCATATTCTTTTCTAAGTTGTATCTGTTGAAACGCGTTCTGTCACTTTTCTCTATATTTCGTTTCGCTCGCCCTACCGTCATATCTGTCCGTTTCAGAACACACCTATCTGTTTCTGCAAAATAACTCCTCCCTTTAACTACCTGTACAACGTAAGCATTATTATCATCGAGTCCCCTCGACGACAGAACGCGGTGTCGCTCGAAGTATCCAAACCCGCGAAGTCCTCCTCCCATCGAACGCAGCGTCTCCAACTCCAACCTCCAACATCCACCGTTCCGGATACTCGCCCCGCAAGATCGGCAAAGGAGCACCAAAAGGAACGTCCTGACCTACTCCACGGGAAAAGCGCGGAGCGGCGACCGAGCGCGCGAAATCGTCAGAACTTTGCGCCCCTCCGATTCCACGGCCACGTTCAAGAAAGGAGGAACGCAGCGGTTAAGTGCGCGCCCCGTGCACGCCCCCGAAAGGCCGTGAGGAGAGGAGGAAAAAAAAGGGAAAAAGAAAAAGGAAAAAGGTAATGCGACGCAATTAAACAATTTGAGCCGGCGCGCGACGTCGCACGCGGCGCAGGAGACTTCAAAAGTGCCACCGCATGTGGGCACGAGATGTAATCAGGAAAGTTAATTGAAGGCCCCACCCCGTAGTGGTCCCTTCTACTTCCTTCTCTCTTGTGCGCGCCGCGAACTCGAGTGGTCCCATTGGGGGCACGCGTACTTGTGCCGCGGATGCAAAGCCGAAGCGATTGACTTATTCAACGGGGATAAAAACACAACAAACTTCTGGCGAGAAAGAACGGAAAGCCGAGGGGGGTGGCGGAAAGGCGGCGGATGGAAGCGAGGCTGAGGGGGCGGCGAAATCGCTGGGAGGGTTGGCGGAGCGGGGAGGAAGGTAACGAAGGAAGAGAGAAGCCGCTGCGGGATCGCGCGTGACGTCACGAGCAGAAGGCATTCAGATTGAAGAGCGCTCGATGACTCTCGAGATTTGTATTGCCATTAATAACGAGGCGGGGGTGCGCCGATCTCCCTTCCCCATCGTCAGCTTGCGATTGCTCCACGGTACGCGCGTACGCTACGCGTGCAACTCGCGCCGCGCCGGGCTCTGTACGCGCGGGCGGCACTTGCGTCCGACACGCGTGTAACGCGCCTGTCGCGAGGTAAATTGCGACGATTCGGCGTGCACCTTTGACGGGCCAGGGTGCACCGGTGTCTTGCACCCTTGCGGCGGCACGTGGGAGGACGCGCGAGTTGACGCTAGTCGCGCGTACCTCTTGGAGCGAAAGGGGGAGGGTGTTGATCTGTTTTCCGGACATCGGGCTGGATTGTTCGAGAGGGTGATTAATTTGTGGATTTTTTAGAAAGCTGAGCTCGTTGTGGGGAATAATGGTGAACGATGGTTGATTTAGATAGGGGGGTGGGGTGTGAGGATTGTTTTTTGTACACTGGCAGGGGGTAGTTGAATGGATGCATAGATTCGGGGTGTTTTTGAGAGTGTGGGAACCAGCTTTGTGTATTTCTTCGTGCACGTACGAAATCCATTTGACTTAACGAATGAATAGGCTGTAATTTATTCGAAGGTGTATTTAAATGATTTTTAGTATATCGCCAATATTTTAGAGGTGCTTTACTCAAATACATCACATCTAATCTTATAAAGGGGATAAACAAGTCAATCTTTTCTTTGGAAAACTTGACCTTTTGCTGATAGTACTGCGTGTTTCAAAACCGAAGCATACACCCTTTTGGTCCAGGTACACAATTAACAGGAGATCGTGCAAAGGTCTCACGATTATGTATATTACAACGTTACTTATATGTTACCGTTGTGCGTAAAGGTCCTTGGTCCTTAAATTGAATCGAATAAGTAAATAAACAGTTTGTTCCATCCGCATTTCGTCTTACAATCATCAACGAAAAGAAAATTCCTTCGCACAGGGGATGATCAAAGCCTGCAAACAATTAATACCTAGCGGATTGAAAAGGATTCGTACAAATTATTATGATTGGTTGGCAGAAATTCCAAATCCACCTGATCACGTACCAGATGCGTGGCAAATAGAAAACAAGCAGGTTAACCCCTCGTCGCCCTTAAACTTCGTGCTACGCCATCGTACGAATAGGCTGGTGCGCCAGCACGAACCCCAATCTATCTTTCGGCAAGGACCTCGGCCATCCGGCCGACACTCGGCCGCAAATATAATTACTACCGTTTAAGCCGCTTCTATTGTGTGTGAAACGCTTGACTTGGCGAACGCCGCCGCGCACAGCCAACGTAGAAAGCACGAAAACTCGAGGAGGAACGAGCTTATGGACGCTGTATCGAAGGGGTTCCTGACCACTTCTGGTCACGTGCGTCGTTTCGTCGAGTTGAAATCGATGCCGTCAGAAACCCACGGCCGGTTCTCACGTCGGGCTTTCTTTCGTTCGTCGATGGACCCATGGTTTCCGTGGTGTAATACCTCGATCTCTAATCTGCTTTTAACGCTTTAACTACGCCTGGCGGCGGGGAGGACAATCGATCGGGCAGGGCGGAGCAATTCTTTCGATAATGATCGCGAAACGTGATATCGCGTTCAAAGAGATATTTATTAATATTTTTCATCATTTGATACTCGAGTGTTCGCCCCGCGATTGGAAGAGGGACTTTTATTCAATCCTGTTTTCTGCGAATTCCGTAACAATCACAGGGGTGATTTATCTTTAATTGCAGGAGGAGTGGTGCTTTTTTAATATTAATCCGCGGGCACGCGTATTTGCTCGTTACAGTTGCACGTATTTGCTCGTTATCATCGTGATAGACGATGTCAACCGTGCAACGGAGACAATACTATAATATATTGTGCACTATACGTATGTTTCATTAGTAGCAGCTTTTCGTATCGTAATCAATTCATTTTGAGATCACACATTACTCTGGCCAATTCCATCGCATAATCATCGAATTCATGCTTTCCCAATTTCACCATCATTACTCACGGAGTACGTGCATACATATATACAGAAATTATACTTGCTCTCGATATATTATTATCTACACAGTTGCAACAGGAGAAACTTTGAAATAAAGAAATTCCTCGACAGTTTCGATGAAATATGCCCCCCATTTTGCTCAAAATCTCGCGTAAATCAATTCTTCCAATAACATCGTATATATTTAATATACGTATGTACATATAATATTATATATACAAACACTTCAACCCCCGCAACATTCACTGCCAAACCCCCCCCCCCCCCCCGAATTCGTATCCGAAAAGGATGCCGTTCGTTCCTTGACTTTTCAACAACTACCCCGACGATGGCACTCGAGAAACAAATGGTTTCCGCATCGACCACAGGATTCCATTATGAAGTTCGTGCGGCTCGCGCGTTAAAAAGATGGAGGGCGCGGATTCGTCTTAGGCGGGGTAAATTGTTTTCGTGGAAATTCGCAGCCGTCATTTCACACGCTCCCGAGTCATGGCTGTCGCGTATTCTACCCTGTTTTCGCTTGAATGTCGTGCGTCACTGCGAAAGCCGGCCGATTTCGGGGGCGGGCGTAGGACGCAACGTCACCCGCCACAAAGAAATACGTCATCGTTCACGCGTGAAACTGGCAAATTGTCGTTAATTCGCCGGCGACAGATCGCGTGGTTTCTGTTCGCGAAGCTAATTTATTGATTAATGGAAGAAATTTATTGATGGATGGACATCATTAGCCGGAATATTACGTCCGGCTGATTATCGGAGCGGAAATTATCGGCTTACTCTTGCAGGTGACACAAGTGCACACTCGTACACATTTCTAACGGTGCCGGAAAATCGATGGACAATTGTGGAGCCCTTTCGATGTACAGTTGTAACCTAAATGTCTTTCAGCTTCTGCTCAACTATTTTTCAACGATATTTACGATGCCCAAGGGTTTAAGTACGATATCATTCGTTTAGTATTTGGAAAACGCACGAAATACCTTCGTATACTTTTTCTACGCAGATTTTTCTTTCTTACAACGCAGCGGAATTTCGTTAAAATTTCGTCTCGCTTTCATCGAATCTTGCTTCTTCGCCCCCTGACACGAATTTCTGATTCGTCTTGCCTAATTCTCATTACGAATTAAATCGTGCAAAGAGTGCGATCTACGACGTTCGATACCAAGTAAAAAAGAGTACAATACTTTCGCCCTTGCGTTTCACCGAACCGTGCAGAATGTCCAAGTGCCATAATCCAAGAACTTCGTATTCTCACATTTCATCTGTATATCGGCACAGAATCCAATCGTGTGTCAGCCGAAGGAGATTAGCCGTTGTGGGTGGCTCTTTCTCGAGGAGAAAGGTCCTCCTTGGTCCTATTGTCGAGGTTGAGTCGACGGGGGTGAAGCCAGGCAAGAAGAATTCTGGCATCTGTTTCTGTTACCCCGCTTTCTCATCCGCCTTATTGCCATTCCACCTCTTCTTCCATCCTATACCATCCCCATATCTATTCCCTTTCATCCCTTTGTCCCTTTGTTTTCGACGCGAAGTTCAAAGTTTCTTCCCGCAGCTCGATACCGAATATCGAGTCGAATCGTTTATTGTTTATTCACGGAGCACGTATTTACACAATGGGCGGAGGCACGATTCGAAGATTCCTTTCGAACCCCCTACACCACGGCTCTTCCAGTAACCAACCCTCTTCCCGAAAGCAGATGCAAATTAGTTCGCAGCGTGCTGCAATTCAATTAAGCTTCATCATTTAACCGGCATTCTCGCATTGTAATTTGACTCGCAGGTGGCGCGTGCGGTGCAACGAGTGAAGTTCCACCGGTGTTTCTCGAGTAATTTGAGGGAAATTAATTACTGTGACACCGCGCCGCGGTATTTCTCGACGTCGCGACGCCACGCGTCGCTCCCGTGCGCGTGTTCGAGCGACGCCAGGAAACGCGTGGGCGTTTTGAAAGTGTTAAGGATACCGGCGTGTCTGACGAGATACGCGCCTCGCTTCAAGGCGAGAAGGTTCGCTTCGATCGTCATTCGCAAGTCAACGTGAAATTGTACTCCCTTCTTGTCAGCTACAAGGGGGGTTGGTCATTCTGAGCGTTACAATTAGTTACAATTAACGGTAAACATGTTTAACGAAACATTTTCTTATCAGTCAATCAATCGTGCAAGCAAGTACGTTGCAATAAATTACTCTTAGTTCTCTGTGTATCGATTCTTTTGGTATCTATGTTAAATCATTTGAACAGCGTCGCAGAAGCGCCAGCTACTTTGCCTGCGCGAATCTTCGCATACCCTTACCTAAAATTGAAACCTACAGTGTGAAACTAACGAAGCGGAAGTTCGTCTAAAAGAGGACCAATGCGAAATAATAAAACCATTAAAAATTCCCCTCCTGTCCTTCTTTAGAAAATTGCCTATACCAAATCCACGCAAAAACGATCCTCGTAACTGAAATTCATTCTCCTAAACCCTTGCACCCTCGCACTCTCGCCAAGTGCGCGCAATTAGCCCGATCGAACTCGACCCACGAACACCTCAGACCTACTTTCAACGCAACTTCCGCGTCTACTGTTACAAATCGACTTTCCAGCGACTTTTGCGTTCCACGGCCCCTCGCCAAACGCGATAACCGATACAAGTGCTCTCGCGTGCCGCTCGCAAAAACATGTCCGACCGTTCGTCGCCGCTGCGTTCACGCGTCATCGAACGCTGTCCCGTCTCCGTTGGAATTAAAACGATCGAGGCGGAGAACGGCGGTGAATAAAGCGTCAGTCGGTCAAGTTGACCGGGCTATCGTTCACGGAGGAGGAGAAAAGAGGTGGGGGCGGTTGTCCACGAGAACGGGGGTTGATTCGGCACGAACGTTCCGATCGAAAAGTCAGGGTGGTCGGTCAGGTGAACGATATCCGTGTATATAGTTATAGCGGGAACCCTAGGAAACGAGCTTACTGGTGCATTCCGGGTTCAGCTCTCCGGCGAAGGTTCCTCGCGCGTGCAGGAGCGCCCGCGCGTTCGTTCGTCTGACGCTTAATACCAGTTTCACGGCTTGATAAGCCGAAGCGTGTAATTTTGCAGCGGCTCCGGAGTCGGATAAGCACCAGGTTTTCTAGTTAAGTGGACCACAAAATTCGGGGAAGCCTATATAAGGCTTTTCGAGGTAGAAGGCGATCAGTCGAGCCACAGAGCTCTCCGGCACACCATCTGCGCCCGAATTGTGTCTAGTTTCTCGATTCCTCGATCCCCCCCAACCTATGTTTCTGGTGCGATTTGCATGGAAGCAATCGTCGATCGTCGAGTTACGCCGGTTCGCCGATACGTGGACGCTCGGGAAATGTTTTATTTCGCTGCCGGGTTGTATCGAGGATGGTGCGCCTACCGTTGATACGAGTGAATTAAGATGGGGGCTGGTTTGGTAATTGTAGGGTTCAGGATGAAGGCGTTGAATGGTAGCGACAGTTTTGTCAGATACTTATTTCTGTTTGGTTTATCGAATACCTTTTGTGCGTAATATTCACGAATAAATCGATTTGTCGCTTCATAGTTAAAGACGACTGTCGCGGCCGTTTAACGCGAATTACGAAAAGAAAACGAGAAGTGAGAGCCACGTTTTTATTGTCTCAACAGTTACACGTACTAATTTATTGGACGAATTTTTACGCATCTAATAACGTTTATCGCGCAACAATTCGTTCGGCCAATGTATTGTTGCACAAACAGCGTTCGATACGGTCCGCGGGGAATGTATTTGCTCGCTAAAAGACAAGTAAATTTAGTTGAGGCTTTTTTTTTGCGTTCCGCCGTTCTCGGTGATTTGTCGGGGAACGATTTTCAGCACACTACCCAGGGTGGGCCAAATATGCCTGTTTACGCACGCACGGCGTGATAATGCTTGTAAATAATGGCGGAAGTTTGTTGACTTCCCATTTGTCGATCGACGCTCGCCGCGCGAATAATTTTGCCCGACGTTCGCCGGTCCCCTCGCAATATCAAAAAGTGATATCCAACTCGGATTGAAATGTTTACGGATGGAATGTTGGAAATTAGCAATTCATGTACCATCGGATAAGAAGTGAGAAACACAGTGGCTAGGAGAAATATCATTTACTCTATCCGTTGGATCAAGTTGCTTCCAATCATTCTCACTGAAGGAACTTGAAACATTTCTTTCGAATAAAACATACCATCCACTTCGTTATCGGTAACTTTCGTTGAAAATCGACCCTTCGATTAACGATCCATGTCGGAGAAGAAATATGTACTCCAGATTCGACGTTACCTCCCACGGTTCAAGCCCGTCCAAAAATCCGTCGCCCAAACGGGCCTGGTCCAACCCGAAAACGACGCGTCCGTCAAACGAAACAGCAATCCGCTGGAAGAATCGCGAGACACCGCCAGAGAGACACGCAGAACGGAACATCGGCGTCAGATGCGAGAAAGGAAGTCCCGAAAGATTCGAGACGGTACCTACGAGACGAAGAGACGCGGCGAAGAGACAGCGCGAGGAGCAATCTAGCCCGTTACGAGCACAAAGGACGCATCAAACGGGCGGAGCCGTCAGCTGAAACGGGACGGACGAGCAAGGAGGCATCGCGAGAAGAAGACTCGCAGCCGAATCGTGGACGTAGCTCGACGTAGCTCGACGTAGACAGGAAGGATGCTCGTCGAGTGCCATCGACTTAACTCGTGCCATGGCACAGCGAGCACGAGCCCATCCTCTCCGGCCTGAAGAGAGCCAAGCCGGCATAATAAGCTTTGTGCGCCGACTGTCGACGTCGGATCCCTCTCACGGAGGGCTGAAGAGGCAACGGGAGCGGCTGCATCGGCAGCAGTAGCGACAACGCCGACGAGCAGCCACAGAAGCGGGCCTTTGCCAACCGGAGCACCGTGCCCATACGCGAGAGCATCCGAAGAATCGAGCATCTCCTCCTCGTGAAACCAGTCCACCTCTTACGGCGAGCGGCGTACCCGCGGCGCGGGCCGTCGCAAAAATCTGCGAAGCTAATTATAAACCTTCTTCTGCTCCCTTCCGCTTCGTTGGCCTTGCTTTTCCTCGGGTACGCCCTCCAGCCCCCTTTGCTTGCCGGAGGAGATCATTCGGTTCGCGTTGGCCCTTTGGCGCCGCGGTCTCCGCTTAACTGGCCCGCGGGACGCAAGGAACGACACGGGGCGGCGTAGTCGGGACGCCGAGGAACCGACGCGACGGTAAGATGGAAGATTGCAGAGAGATCTCTGGTCGATCGATTCGCGAGAGACGGGGGAGGCTCGTTTTATTTGTGGGAACGGGGTGTAATCGGGGCGGATAATGATCTCTGAATCGGTGGTTTGGAGCGAGGGTATCGGCAATGGGACATTGGAAGTGGATACTTGGGTTACTTCCTGGGGGTTTATAGCGCGTTCTTGATAATGAAATTGGGGAGGGTACATGTGAGAATAGCTCGACTGTACATGCAATTAATTGATTCTCCTTAAAGAGATACCTGCCCAGTACCAGTTGCAAGTTGAAATCAAACATTTCTGCGATTGAACATCATATTACAGAACTTTAGAGAAAAATTATTACAACAGAATGGAAACGTTCGTCCTATCATTGAACGAAACAGCTGAAGTCTCGTAGCGCAAGTAAATCCTGACACGTCTCCGCCGACTTTGGCCGTGAATACGTGTCTACGGCACGTTAGGGTTGTAAGTGGGTTAAAGGCACTGGTTGTTTAGAGGGTAAAGTGCATAGTTTGCCCATGCTCGGAAACAACGACGAGTGGATCGCCTAACGAAGTGTGTTTGCGACCGCGGGAACGAAATATGGTTGAGGGAGGCTAAAGAAAACACAATCCAGCGAAATCGTTAACATTTCGCCCGTTCTCCCTTTCCCTTACTCTGTCTGGCTCGTTCGATTTCGAAGCTGGCCCTCCGCGATGATTGCGCGCAACAGTGTAGCGTACAAATCGCTGCCGGAGTTTGGGAAAGGATCGTCGAGGCATCCCCGAAAAAAGGGATTTCGCAGGGGGTAGATCCTGTTCTTGCGGTGCGCGAACGATGCATGAATCACGAGCACGCGAAGTCTGCGCAAGTATCTCACGAATGCGAAATTATCGTCTACATTTTCCCCTATCACCGTAATTTCTATTACATTTCAGAGTTTCGAAAGAAATCTCACCCCCGTCGACGATTAATACCATGAAATTACCACCAGCCCTTGCGTTCACTCGTCCTACCGTCCCTTCTCCTCTTGCACTCCAATACTTTCGATATCCAATACACGGTGCCGTATTGTTCAACGAATTACCTCGACGTCCAGCCGTTCAATACACCCAAACACTTCCAAACTCAAGCCCCCGGCGATATCCACGAGACATGAAAGGAAAGACGCCGAGAAACCGCTCGAGGGACGATGCCGGTTATCCGGCGAAGGGGTTGAAAGGTAGCATAGGTCGAGGTAGACAGCGCACGAGTTTCCACGATCCGGGTTAACCAGGAAAACAGCACTGCCAGCCGCTAATCCGGCGTGCACCGATTAAGCCGCGTCCGTTGTCGGCTATCGTTGTCGGAGGTTTTCACGGGCCCCGATGCTCGGACACGATATCATTTTTTTTCTTTCTTTTCGTGTGTGTGTGTGTGCGCCGCTCGTTCTACCCTTCCTCGTCCCTACCTCTTTGACTCGATTCGACAAAGCAGCGGAGCCCGTGGAAATCCCGCCTCGGGTCCGCGGTGTGCCGCAGTTGGACGATGGAGCGGAGTTGGTAGAACAGAGACTGACAGATCCATAAATAGAGGAAGACGAGCGGATGGAGCGACAGGGACGGACGATCTGGAAGCAAGAGGAACGGACGAGGACAGGGGAAACGGGGCAGAGAGCGATAGAGGCAGAAAGACTGGTATATATAAATAGAAAGAGAGAGAGAGAGAGAGGGTGAGATATATACATATAGAGAGAGAGATAGAAGGAGAAGGTACTCGTTGATTTCCCGTTTTCATATTCAATATGATCTGCCCCGGCATTGTATTCATTGAAAACGAGTCAACCGCACGCAAGATCAGGAGCCGGGCGCCAGAAACGAGAGTGGATCATGGAAGCCTGGCCTTGTCGGTGATGATGGCAGAGCTGGTAGTGGTGGGTAGGTCGTTGCGGTGGTTGGATGGATGGTTAGTTGGTAGGTAGGTTGGTCGGTTGGCTGACTGGCTGGTTTCCTACTCCAACTAATGAAAGGAGACTCCGCGTCAGGGTCTGGAGGTTGCCCGTCTGCCTGAGGTTTAAAGTCGATGTGTCCTCTTCACCCGTGAATCACGACCGGGAGCACGCCAACCTAGGGGGATGGGGGTTGGGATGCTGCTGGATCATCCGCGGTAGAGTGGGGGCAGGGGTATCTTTTAAGGATGGGATTCACGGCAACGAGGACTTTCATAGTAGATAGGGACATCCGGCAGCTGGGCAACTTTTGCGACTGCACGCGGAAGTTATTTTTGGGAAATGCCCGGCTCTCGCTTCGCTTTTGACGCTGACGGTTTCGAGGCGCTCGCTTTGATAAACGACGTGTTTCGATAGCGGAGGTAATAAGTATCGCGGAAGTTCGTACGTATTTAGGCGATGAAAGGGGAGTCTTTGGGATTTTGTGCCTTGGAACGGGTTACTTTTGAGTTGGCGAGTATTCGACTCGGCGAATAAGGGACGAGTGACGGGGAAGATTCGACGAAGATGTATTTGGAACGGTGTTTCGTGTAATTGATACCGTGCGCGGTTTAAATAAAATAGTGATCTACATGGGGACGAAGTTTCGCGAATGAAATTGTTTTATTGGAAATATGTAACGGTTTCGGTGACGAGGAATGAAGTATTGTTAAGATAATTCAGTTTCTAATTCAGATACATTTGGTAATTCACGTGTACGCTGTTCGCGTGTATACGTAACATAGAATTAATAAAATCGTAAGATTTTTAGGGCTGTTTGAATTATTTTAAAATATTGGTGTCAATGAATAATGTATTATTTGAAGACGTTTAGTGGGTTTTGACAAATTGAAATAAATCAATTGTTTTTTAATCCGGCTTTGATTTTTATTGTTTAGTAAGTTGTGTGATTAATGGACAATGTTTGCGATTATTCAATTGTGTTCACTGTATGCCTAGTAAACCGATACGAAGGTTTTTACGCTAGAAATTAGTTGCTCCGTGTGATTTGTCGAATATCGAAGCACGAATATAACGTGGAAGCTCAAAGCGCAAAAGTCTGCCTCAGCAATATTCAAATTAACGATTCGCCAGCGTTTTCGTTCGTTCGAGTATTTGGCCTACAAAAACGGATTCCTATTTATTCCTTAATGTATTGGATATCGTGTATTTCTTTTTATAATAATAAAGGAAAAAGAGAACTGCCAGCATTGAAATGGATTGTATGTTTATCCTTGTACCCTGTCACAGAAAACTTTCAACATATTCGTACCGTTATGCTTTTCTACTAATTAACGGTTATTAATGAAATTCGACGCAAATATTTTGCACGAAATATGCCGCGTTGACTAATTTTAAAGATGAAAGTATTACATATGCAGTATGGCAAAATTTAATGAAAAATATTGTTGAAAAGTAATATTATTTAGAAGAAAGGATGAACGTGGAAGTAAAAGAAAGTGCTACTTCCTGCTTTACATAAATATAATCAAACATTTGTCATCGTTTATTACACGCACGAGCAAAAATTAAATTGCAGCAATATACTTCTAATTCTGCCAATCAAGTTGCAAGAATATTTTCGTACAGCGTATACGTGTACATGCACTGGCGATTAAAAAAACAATTTAAGAAGTCAAACAATTTCCCTGGAACATTTCGGTCGCCACGTTCATATAACATTCAAACCGACAAATTCCACGCACCTACCGCATAAACACGGCAAAAATTAACATAACAGAACATAAAAGACAAATTCATTACCCCGTTTCTTCCATTCAAGCCATTTTTAATATTCACGCGAAACCTCGTCCGACCATTCCCCCCTTATTAAAACCCATTCCCTAAACGCAATAACAAAACCGTCCTCATTCAAAGAAGAAGCCACCCGTTGATTAAAGACCGACCGAAGAACCTCGACTTTTAATCACGATAAGCGCGACCTCGCCTCGCAGCGAACCATCCCGTCTATCCCACAGAAACGGAAACGACCATCCACAGAAATCTCCACCCGCCCTCCCGGACATCTCGTAGACTCCTCGTGTACACGTTCCTCGTCCACCCCCCTCCGACCCCGGGCGCGACGTCGCGTTCGCGGCGCGAAAGAGGCAGCCGAAGGACGGAGCGTCGGGTAACGCCATTGTGGCAGAAAAATGGAAGTCCCTAATAGAGGCTCCCGTACGCACCGTACGTAAAATGGCAGGGGGATGAAAAGAGAAAAAAACATCGACGGAGCGAGGAGGCGAAGGAGCCCGCGATAGATAAAGATCGCCGGCGAAGGAGAAGAAAAGGCAGGGGGCGAGCGTTACACGTCGACGGATGAAAGGCGACGCGGGTAGGGTTGGAACACACGCGGGAGGGGCGGACGAGGTGAGGAGGGTTGAACGAAAGGAGAGATATCCGCGAGAAGCTAGCAGCGGCGATATTCGTGTCCGCAGCTGGCGAGTATCGCGGACGAGCTGGATGGTGAATGCGGATCGTTGGAAGGGATGCAGATGGACGGATGGACGGACCGGCGAAGGGTTGCGAGCGAAAAAAAAAAAGGGACGCGGGCTGGCGGTGCAGCGGCGTTGGTGCAACCCTATAGGCGACTGCACGCGCCGCGCTATTGGGGTGCAAGGAGAGTGGTGGTACAGGGCGGAGCGACGCCGATAGGAGGGTTGCAGCCGGCCTCTCGCCGACAGCTTTTTCGGGGGGTTGGATCAGCGCGCCCCTCGGTGCGCGTCGCGACGCTAGGCTCGGGTTAGGCGTGCGGCGACGCGTTCGGAATTGCCGCTGGCCGCCGATCGAGGACGATGCGTCGCGCTGGATGCTTTGGCACTTCGTGGCGATTAAGTTCAGATCTTCGGGGTGCTTGGAATTGGGAGGGAGGGGTGGGTGCGGGGGCGGTACGGGGAGGGATGAAGCCGGCCGCGCGACGATGCATCTTTGCATTCGGCGTCGCTTCCGGTTGCTTCTCGACGACGTTTCGCGGTGCATCGTGGTTGGGGGGGTTGAAGGGTTGATCTTTATGCGCGGCCAGAATGACAATAACGATAGTAACAATAATAGATCTGTACCGAATATATGGCAATGAAGATTTTAATAGGCTGTTTAAACTGCAGGAATGTGGTTCTTATTGCAGCTGATACGGTTTTGGTAGTTTATGAACATCTTTGACGAGATTACGTACACCGCACGATAATAATGATAATAATAGTATTAACTGTGATAACGGGAAACGTAATATCTTTGATAGACATCGCACATTGCTTCCCTACGTTTGAAACGATGAAACGATTAATTCGACGATGCTACCTCACGTAACCTTGAAATTCTACAGAATTTCGTTCTCCAATTTAATAAGCGATGGGCGAGAACTTTTTCGAAATCTCCCGTCTGAAGCGAAGCATACGGGCGATCAATTTAATCGAGCAGATCGCGTTCATTGAAAATGCAAATTCGCTGGGCGGCGATCGACGAAATAATCGGCCAAAGGAATTTAATTACATCGACGTTTGTCCGGCAAAAGGACGTGTCGCTTACTTTTTGGCCAGCTTGTACGGGCGAGGAGGGTCGTAGGTGGTGTACGCACACGTTAATGAGAAAACGGGGAGCGCGTAATTTACTGGCGAAGAGGAGAACAACCGAAGAGGGAGGATAGAGGAAAGACGTGTAATAGGCATATTACTCTGAATATAGCCTAGGGTGACTTGGCGTGGGTTAATTCGATGTTTAAGTGCGTATAGTGACATTATAACCCATCGTAATTATAGTTATTATTCCGCGCCGCGGGTGCGGGCATTTTCGATAAACGGGTGCGTTTCTTCGTCGGGGATCGAGAGCGCCACCCTGGAGCGTATTTTTCATTTTTATATGCAACTGAAAGAACGAATGCGGTCGTTTTGTACACAGGAAGGAGAAATAATTGCTTCCCGCTTGTAGATTATACATATAATTTGTATATTTTATCCTTGTAGTTGGCGAAATTGTTTGAAAATATATTCGTTGTATTTATTTTACTTCAATTTATATTATTTTTATTGTTAATGTACACTTGGTTCTCAGTATGAGAACGTAAGCAGGAAGTCGATAAACATTTGCGTCACTCGGTCTCTTTGCACCCTCTCAGAACGGATGAATTAATTGAACATTATGGACGAAAGCAATTATTATTAACATATTCTATGATTTACAGTGGCACTCTTATAATTTGTTCGTACTAACGCTTGGTAAATACATATAATCTTTTTTATCGTTATCAGACATTGACGTTAGAATTTTAAATTGCTACTATTATACTTGCACAATCGTGTCGATAAAAAAACCTCACGACGAGAATGCTTTTTTTCAGGCAGCTATAATTGTTCCCGGAAATAAACGTTTCAGGAATTTCTGTTACGAACGCAACACGCGTGGAACAAAATTTCTCGGACCTGCTCGTCGATCACCATTCCACAGGCGCTTTCACGGTTCCTACGGTTAAATCGGGTTTCGATTTTAAATGGCATAGTTTGCAGTTCAGCCGCGAGCCCGACACGTGCGACTCCAGCGAGCTAGAAAAAATTCGATTCGACGCAAGAACGTTTTTTGGATTAGTCCGATACCAGGCAGTCCGGCGGGAGGGCCGTAATTTTAAACATCTGACATTGCCACGCGTGTCAAATCACAATGGCGCCTTTCCAGATGGTTGAATAAATTCGCGTGGCGAACGCGGACGTGTAAATGACGACGACTTCGTCCCGATCGATCGGTCCGTCGAAGCAATATTTTCCAGAAAATGCAACGGAATATTAATTTCGTCTCACTGAAACTCTATCGAAATGCATAATCACGTGAAAACGTAAATGACCATTTAAAAACTGCCATCCCCTTTTACATCGAGGGCTATAACATTAATCGAGCCATTCCTCCACCGAACTGCAACAGAGAAGGTATTACCAAGCATCGCGTTCTCTGTCCACCTCGAATCCATAATCGATCCTTAATCAAAAACCTTGGTTTCGATGTTTCACCATTGCAACTATCCCGTATCCCCCTCCCATTCTCTGGATCCTTCGAAATTATTCCGCGCCTGAATATCCCAAGTGCTGCGTTCCGTTATCTCCAGTTCCTCGTCGAAACACTCGCCCACCGCGACGACCTCCGCCACCCCGTGGTCCCGATCTCGTCTTCCATTCTCACGCGTACCCGCGGTACCAAGACGGAGCACCGCGAGGACACCGCGGGCGCGGCGTTTGAAAAATGAATCGAAACGGGATCATCCGGACGCGTCTGGGCGGACGGTTACGCGCGTGCACCACGTGCACGCATGTAAATGACAGGAGGGGGTGCGCGAATTGCTGCGTCCAGGGGGTGGACGGCGGGTGGTGCGAGACGGTGGTGCATCACCAAGATAGAACAGCAACGCGATAGTACGGGGCTCGTAACGGGCGCAGCGCGGCTGGACAGAGACAAAACGACGGGACGAATGATAGATGCGGGGAGAGGAGAGAGACAACGAGAGAAACTGAGACAGAGAGGAAGTGCGGGGGGTGGGGTGGGTGGAGAGGGGGAGAAACGTTAGATCGGAGAGACGGAGACGTATAGTAGGCAGTAGTCGTGTTACTTCCGGTCGAGCGGGCGCTGTGCCTGGCAGCTGCGGAGTTTGCAGGACGGGGGTTGTTGTTGCACATCCATGCGCCCCTTTTGCGTATACATCCAACCACCCCCCGCCCCCCATGCTCCCCCTCCACCTCCGTCCACCCATCCTCCACCGCCACCCCCGCAATTCCGTACCCACCGCTGCCTCCTCTCCTCAGCGCACCCCATGTCCACCCTCTTTTATCGTTCCGTATCGTCACATTGATTCATTCTCTAATTCGATTAGTTTAAATGGCATTAAAACAATCCTGTTGCGAATGCGTGCAACGGTACTCGCCTAGGCGGGCCTCGCGGATTCGCAACCGCCGGCCCAGCTGTTCGTTTCTCTTGACGGGGAACGAAGCCCCGTTGAGATTCTGCTTTCCGGAATTTTTATTGTGGCGCAGGGGTGATGGTTTCCGTGCGGATCGGGCTGGATGTCCCGCGGTTTCGCATGGAAATTCGAAGCTGTGTTACTTTTACGATTTTTTGGACGACGTGTTGTTTTATGCATTCTTATTTTCTGTTGTTTTTCACTTTTGTTATTTGTTGCAGGGTTTCGCGATTGTTAGTCACGTTCAGATTTGTTATTATCATTGTTGCTGCTGTGATTATTGGAATCAGTCGCGGTCATGTATTCGCAACAGGAAATGTCATCTAGTAAGAAAACTTTTAATTAGCATTATTGTTGAAGAAAGATGAATAAAGAAGATTGGGTCTGAGAATCGCTTAAGAATAGGTTGAACATTATATGGGTCAGTACGGCACAAAGTTCATAGCGTTGCAGACTCTGGTTTAGATTAGCGCCGAGTTTGAAACTGTGTGTCCATTACGAAAACAGCCGATACATGAATACAGTATGCGGCAAATTAGTGTTTCTAAATACGCATTAGTGAAATCATTTCCTACCTCCTCTTCCGTAATAACAAATTCGAATCGAAACATTTTTAGCCCCCGTACTATAAAACCCCGAATGTATACATTCCAAGGGGACGCCTGTACGTATTATTAACAACCACTTACATTTCATAATCGGTTTAAAAGGATACGTACACCGTCGAACTTCAAATTAAAAGTCCAACGCAATTTCGATCCCCACGACCTCGCGTAAGTTACCCACTTTACTACAAACGTCACGTCCAACCATAAAACCCTCTATTAACAAATTTCCTTGCCCCAACGTCCACCATAACGTGAACATCCCAAACCCGAGGGCGCACATCCGAACCGCACCAAGGGAAGAACCGCGATCAGACAACCACGCGACCTCCATCGCAATTACTCGAACGTATAACTCCAGTAACCTCCCCCGGTCCCCCGAAACAGAAAGGAAGAGAAATAAAAATAAAAGAGGAAGAAGAAGAAGAAAAAAACCCATCCGCCACGGGCCTCGCAAGGAAAACGCACATATATCCTGAACCGCGTCAAAGGCAATAACGGAACGTTCGTGATATCGTCGTGCCGGGTCCGGGTCAAAGGCCATTAGGTCCGTGAGTTATGAGACAAGTTCTAATACACTAATAATCTGGCTGTTGATCGGCCGGGCCGGTTAAGAGGGCCCGCGCGTAGAGAAGCGCTTAGAGCCGTGCTTACGACGCGAGACTTTATTCTGGCCGATCAGCCGCACGCCTCCCTTTCCATTTCGTTGTCCCCCCCCTCGATTCTTCTCTCCCTTCCTTGTGCAACATCCTCACCCTTCCCGTGCCCCCTCCCTCCTCCTCCTAGGCCCCTCGCGGATCCAGCCACCCTTTTTGGCTCCGTGGCGAGCCAAGTCAGTGTGAAATTCGGCAGCCCTTATTAAAGCTTACACCCTTGCGATGCCACCGCTCCGCTTTCGCGCGCCACAGGCACGCCAGCGTTTCTCAAATTCGAAACAGTTGGTGGCGATTCCCGTTGCGGTATTAGTTCGAGGGTTTCTTTGCCTCTCGAGGAGGCTCGTAAATGTTTCGATGGTTGGAGTGCCTGACGTTTTTTTTTGCTTTTTTTTTTTTGTTTTTTTTTTTGGTTTGGCATTTTCCATACGGGGACGATGGGGACGAGATTCGATTACGGGACGGTTTTGGCAGGTTTTGTTATGACTTTTGGTTGAATCGATTGTTCACTTGATTCCATTGGATAGTTTTTGGTCGGCTCGCGAAGTGTGTCGTGAGGGGATCGATTCGGCGGCTGGTCAGTTTAGATACGTTTCCGTGTGGACGAAATTTCAATGATTCCTTACATTCTCGAGGAGTTTCGTAATTAAAACGGTTCAGCTTCCATCAGCGGAAATATTTGTATGTTAAACGAATAAAACGTACCTCGTTCAAATTCAAATGAGATAAGTTCCGCCGGTCGTGTTTACGAAAGCTTTCGGAACCTTGGATTACTCATTCGTAAATATGAAAAAAATCGTCGTCATTTGTTACTCTCGTACGCATTAAATATTTACAAAAGTCTCTCTGACGGGGATTTCTCTGGCAGTGTATTTTCTTCTAAAACAAGCCGGCAGTCTAGCCATTTTCCCTCGGTGTTGACCGTGTGACCCAGGTGGAATTGCGGCCTCGCCGAGTATGAAGGGCAAACAGGATAATTTAAATATAAGGATTTGTGCTGTTCCACGTTTATGGCGGCGCGTATTGCCCGGAGTCCGAGGTCGGACGATAAACGAGTCTGGTTACTTGCGTCTAATTCCACTTGTGCCGTAGGTAGCTGCCCGTTGCTTCCGGCCTCGAAATGCCAGATCTAATTTGCTGAAATTACATTCGACGGAAACAGAAATTTTACGGCGCGTGTACCGCGCGTCCCTCCGCAAATTCGTTTCCCTCTTGACTTAAACCTAACAGGTGTAACCTTCCCTCGTTCGATGGGAACGAAGTTAGGTATGTTTTCGCAGAGTCGATTGCATTATATTCTTATGCGACGTTTAGAAATATTACGATTTAAAAAACTGTGCCAATAAGTGCAATTTCAGGCCCCTCGATTTTTCGTCGAATGTACGAGATCGACAGCTGCTGAGTTATATTTGAGACAGGATTTTTTGGTCGAAGGTGTAAGCGACGAAATATATTTTATTCTTTAATATATTGTAATATATAATATATTTAATGTATCTTATGCGTCCGCCAAATGTTGACAAGAAACATGACAACATTCCCACTTTGCATTCCATCCAGCAATAAACCTTATCAGCTTTTTAGAAACATACTCGACATTGAATTGGTCCAAATTGTTCCAAATACTAACAGTAAGAAACATCGATACCTAAACCATTGAAACAAATCCAAAACTTCCCTCCCCCCAAGAGAAAGAAACACAAGGAACACATTTCTCCGTCACACGTTTTTCATTAACTATATAATAATTCACGACGAGGAACACTTGGATAAGCACACAATCACCGTTCGCCTGAACAGCAGGGCGACGCGAAAAAGTTTCAGAATCAACGTTACCCCACGTTTCCTCGTCATAGTTGTTGGATGCACCCGCGCTGACTCATCCTGTCCCACATCCGCGGCATTCGCAAACCGTCGGACGCACGCGAGCGGTAACTAAATTTTAAATTTTTACTTACTTCCAGGCTGCTGCTCACCCCTGGCCCCCGTCATTACCCGCTGCAATCAGCGGCTCGCTATCCGCGCGGACGCCCCTATCCTTGCCGCCTCCCTTTCACCGTCGTCCTCTTTACAATCCGCCGGCGTCGTGCTGCTGGATTGCTCGTAACTGGATTAACTGCGGATATTTGATAAACGGCCGATGGTCTTGGACCAGGGGGACAGGCTCTGCGTTCCCCGAAGTTTCGTGGACATCTACTTGGACGAATTTTCGCTGAAACGGTGAAAATGAGAAGCGAAGATGCGGCACGGATACGACAATCACGGCGTTTGTTCACGTAGGACATGTAGGTTGGATTGTTACGGTGTCCACGGAGTAAGACCATTTGTTTTCGTTTATTTATATTGCATTCGATTCAGATTTTTCTGTTGGGGAATCGAATAGTTGGCGGAACTGGATATTGTATGTTCCGGTATTGCGATTTCGCGTAAATTTCTGTCTAGCTGACGATTAGTTTTAGGCAATCATGTTAATGAACGGCGATTTCATTTCGACAAGATTTAATGCACAACATTGTTCCTCATTTTTGCAACTAGAAGACCAATTACGAATCGATGATTCACTTCGTCAATTGAAGCTCCAGAATTAAAAACAAACAAACAAAAAGAGAAGTAAACGAGTATTATGGCGAGAAGGAATATTTGAACGGCAAAACAGTCGGCTGTAATCGAAACGGAGAGAGGCAGAAATTTGTTTTAAAATTTCGCGCGACGATATTGTTGATCGTAGTTGTCGGCCGGCTCTCGAAACGAATCACAAACGGCCACCGCGATATTCGATTGTCGTACGCTGCTATCAGCAGAGGAATAAAGAGTTCCGTTCGGAAATAATATCGCGGTGTGCGGAAAATGAGAGGCTGCGATCGCCCGCCATGCTTCGCTTAACGCGACGCAATGGAATTTAATACCCTTTGTCGCGCATGAAGTAGCAAAACGAAATTAAATTCGAACAAAACGCACAGGGGGAAACGAAGTCAAGCGTCATGTTGTCGCGTTTGTCCGGAAATATATAACAAATGTAATGTAAGCGTTGCAGACGAACGACGCGGTTGTTCGCGGCGGCGAAACGCGATACGCGTGAACAATTCAATGATGAAAGAAATGGCTGAACTATCGGAAATTACGTCGCCAGTATAAAGAATTTGTATAGCAATTATAACAATTGTCCACCTCTACGCAGTAGATCGCTGTTATCATCGCGATGAAGTGAGCAAACGTTTGTAATGCATGTTTCTTCTTAACATTTTTCACTTAGATTGCTGTGGATGGCTCTTAAAGTTTCATCGCTGTTCGTAATACTAATTCTAATGTTCTAATCGCCACTTGTGTCGATCGATTGATACGCAATTGGGGAATAAACCGTCGATGGTGAAGAGTAAATGTTAAAGTTTATTCGATATCTTTTATGTTTTGTTTCGACAGGTGCTATTAATATTCATCCGGATGTTTTTTGCTCCTCGTGTCACTCGTCGCGTTTCAGTGCAGCCGTACAATTTTCCGGAATGCGTTCATTTTCAGAAATCAAGCTTCTTCGCCGATCCACCTTACAATTCAAGTCAAGTGCCCTGTCGATTAGCGACATACAGGGTGTCCACTTATTAAACGATCCAACTTCACCAGTATGTTCTGTGAGTCGAAGCAATTACTTCATTCGCCCAGAGTTTCGAAGGTGCGATAGAAAAATGTCGACCGCGGTGAAGAATAATTCACGAACGAACCGCGCAGATCGATCGCGTCCTCAATTTCAATTCAATTCAAAATATTATCGAGTCGAAACCGCGTTCAGACACCTCTTTATGGAAATCCGTCGAACATCCACACTCGGAGCAGAAGGAAAGGGAAAAGAAAGATGATTATCGTCGGATCGACGCTCCTCGAAGTTCGTTCGAGTTCCTCGAGCTGGTCGGAAATGCGTTTTTGCGGGGGGAGGGGCGAGAGTACACGGGTAGGCCTTGTCACGAAACTTCTTCGGCGAAGAAGGACGGAGAACGGTGGGAGTGGAATTGAAAAAGTCAGGACGAAAGAAGGACGGAGAAGTCGCCAGCAACTCTTACGGGAGCGGGAAAGTTTGTCCTTTTGTCTCGAGGACCAGACAAGTTTTTGCAATCGCAAGTTTTCCACGGCCGCGAAACGAGGGTACGAACGACGACGACGACGACGCCGACGTCGACGTTTCCTGGCTAGAAGTGAAATACCGCGGTTCCAGAGTCATTGCGCCGCAGCACCGCGACACAACGTTTTGGAATGCGAATATTAAGTAGCGGCGAACGACTCGTCGATTATTCCTGATTTATACGGTTCACCGTAATTCTGCGGGAATCAACGAGTTTCGTGCGCTTTTGTGGTACGTGTTTGATTGACAGAAAGCACGCACGGTTTGTCGCAGTTTGTGATGGTCGAACGAAATTGACACGTTCAACGTGGCGATACTGTTAACGATTGCGACGAAGTTTTAAGTGCGCATTCTACTTTTCGTTTAATTCCATCGTTAGTGTTCCCGTTTCGTTCGAATCTTACATTGCATTCGTTTTATGCGCGATCAGTGACCATGGGAATTAAAAATATATTGTTCAGCATTGGAGCTGGGAATAGCCGACTTTTAAAAACGAAAAGCGAAAACTTGCGTTAAACAAATCGGCAGAACTCGAAACGAGGAATCGGTCCACCCATGACTAAAACAAGTTCGCACAGATACAACACCTTATCAGCCACAATTATCGCTGATCCGAAGTGCCGTGAAACACAGACGTCAAGCAAGCCAACTTGAAATATCACACGAATTACGTGTCGTTAAAGGAACGCGCGTATCGCCACCGATCACGGCACATCCTAACGATTAAATCGCACCGCTGCAACACGCCGATGCGTCTAAAAGTTTCAGCCCAGCGTAAAATAACCGGTAATATTGTCAGGGACGAACCGGAGATTCTGCTGTACGATAAACCGGGTCGGGAGTTTCGTTACAGTTGCAATTAACGCCACGGGGTGGCCTTGTCGTTTTTTTTTTTCTCTTCTTCCTCACCCCGTTAATCCACCGCCCGGGTGGTTCGTTGAGCGTAAACAGGATTGCGGAATAACACGGTCAGAAGTTCCTCGAGAATCTTATTTATTATCCCCAGCGGGATGGTCGAGCGACAGAGGAACAATCGCGGACTAATTCAGCCACCTTAATTACCGGCGTAAGAACAATAAGATTTAGCGCTCCTTTGTCCTGGCAAAAATGAGA
This sequence comes from Nomada fucata, assembly GCA_948146005.1. Classification (NCBI taxonomy): domain Eukaryota; kingdom Metazoa; phylum Arthropoda; class Insecta; order Hymenoptera; family Apidae; genus Nomada; species Nomada fucata. The sequence continues at coordinate 3,812,862 of OX411275.1, read as the reverse complement.
GATTGCCGTCTCGGGTCAGTGGCTGTCGAGCACTGTATTTTCAGGTAACCAGCCCGCGGATGCATCGTCGAAAGCTGGCCGCCATTGTTTTCGGCAAAGGCGGGCGAAAAGTCTGCCGGCGGATGCACTTTTCGATTTTCGCAAGCGTCGACGTCGTCGGCGATTCCTTGGGACCCTGTCCTGTTATGCTGTGAGAAATGAACAATTAATGTCGAGATATGTTAATGAAATGTTCGCACCGTTTTGTTTCTAGGACTATAGCGTTCAATGAAAATTCACTTGCCAGCAACATTTTTGTAATTTACCTTATTTCTGACATTCTGGTGCAGCCGCGCGTATTTGTTAATAATAAAATCCACTCGTTCGGCAAATTGTAACGGCGTCTGATAAATTTGTAGCATTTTTAGTATATTAGCGCGAGGATGTGCCAGAGTCAAACAAAGCTGCACCAATTACACATGGAAATGGGATATTTATTTTATAATTTAACAATCTTGCAAATGCTGTTACACGAGCTATGTTTAATGCGCGATAAAGTATTTGAAACGCTGCATAACGCAGATAATAACTACACTGAGTTACGCTAATTGTAAGAAAAAGCTGGATAAACATTGAAAATTCGGATTCGTTTATTATTCACTATACAAAAGTTTTAAGGAAATCAACGATCGCGGGACGACGAGAATGATCATTTAATTATATCCATCGTTTAGTCATCGACGCGGCTCAACGTACTCCATTAAAACGTTCCCGAACAATTACTGGGTCGCTTCGAGTCTTGGTCGAAAGGCCGGCCATTCAGATATGTCGAGAAGCTGTTGGACCGCACCGAGCGCGAAATCATGGGAGGTATAAAAGATCTGCGGTGACATGTATGATCGATCTTTTGTTCGGGTTAAGTTCACCTCTAAACCTTTGACGTTTCGATAAGACCAAGATTCGTTTCGTTGGGGCTGGCAATTTTCCAGAGTGCTGCGATTGAACATGTCAGTAATAGAGAAACTGGTGAACAGTTTTCCTGATATCTGGCGAGTGATCTCGAGTGGCCCGGAGTGCAATTCATTATAATTTTAACATTTCAAGCATGACTATTCGGATATTCAACGATATATCATATTTACGTGGACAAATCTTGACGTTACATTTTAATTCGCGTGAATGAACTGCGCAACACAATTTTTCGCAGCTATTTTCCAATTAAACTTCTGGTTTGGATATCCATTAGCATCTTGCATGATTTTTCGAAAATTACTATAATTTCTGGATCGATGCAATCAATCCTGCAACGAAATAAAACGACTGGAGACCTGGATATATCGGACGCATTGTCCGATCGTAGAATAATTATGATTTAACAGCATCAGAAATCGCACAAAGGTCCCCGCGTTTTAATTACACAAATGCATTCCGCCGGCAAACTGTTCACTGTCGGAATACAATTATAATATTTACAACGTCGCCATATAAGCTCGGATAATGCAACAGTGCCATAACAATGGAGGATTCCGCGTTCCATATCTACTCGTTATAACGACATAATGTTATCTGGTGCTGCTTATCGCAGAAAAATGAGCTCGTTCAGAACGCTTTGTCATGTTGTCAAAAGATCAGAGGATGAAACGTGTAGCGGGCAAAAAGAGGAGCCGTAGGTCGGTTTAACGAAGATAGAACGAATCGCGGATGGGGCGGGGGGGGCTAAGAGTGATCGAAACTTCCGGCCCGACTCATCAGCACGCGTCACCCCATATTACGGATAACTATTCTTTCCGCTCGTTGCGAGTCCCCATTGTGAGAGGGGCCCCTCGCGTAAGCGATACACTTTGGGGATCCCCAATTTCCCCCCCCCCCCACCCATGTCGTTTTATAGAAGCAACTCACCCCACCGTTGCGTACCCTTCGTGTATCTTCCTTCGACTCGCGCCTGTTTCCTTCGTTCCCGTTCTTCTGTTGCCCTCGTTTCATCTTCAGGCAGGATACCCTTAATCCTGTAGCTCTGGACGGAGGAAGAGGAAAGGACAGAGAGGAAGAAAGATGGATTGAAGGGTGAAGAAGGGTGAACGCGACGTAACGAGAGTGGAATAGAAGGGAACGTCGGAATTTACGGTCGAGGCATGTTTCATGCAATTTTATTTCTCTTTCAAGTTTGGTTCATGGTGCAACATTTGGTGAAATTATTTTTTTCTTTGTTTGGCAATGGGATGCGCGACATGCATATAATATAGATTCATGAAATTTTGCGATTGCTTGTGATCAGCGTTTTGCTTGTTAATTTTAAATAATTTTAAATGCTTCTCTCGTATTAATGTAAGGTGGCGCGTTACATTGGTTCGCTGGTTGACCTGCCGCTAGCAAACAGTTGGAGTACCAGTTTGCGAGAAGAGGAAGTTCGCGGGGAAAGTTGCAAACTACAAAATGAAAGTCTTAATACGTGATATCGAAATAGACTGGAACACTTATTTGTACATTTACTAATACGAACACCGTAAGATCTACGCAATACGGGCATACAATCGAACCAGCATGAAAAGAAAAGTGACAAAGTGAAAACCCAAGGAAATCATTATAGTCTTTAAAGATAAGAACACCGAACAAGTAACAAGTGAATAAAATAGACGACGAGGAAGGCGAGCAGAAAAAGGTGGAATAAAAAAAGAAACAGCGCGAGGGAAAAGGGGACGAAGTAAAAGGGGATGAAACAAAGGGAACGGAGACAGGACGAAAGGAAAAGGGGGACGGACGTGAAAGGGGAGAAAGAAAGGGGGAGGGATCGCAGGAAAGGTGGCCGAAGGGGCTGCTTCTTCTCGATCCTGGTTCCGGATTAAACTTTAATTGATTCAACTCCGTGGTCTGTAGTCAGCGAGGCGCATAGGAGAAGAGGGCACTCGCCCCCTTAACAGGGAACCTGGCCAACGTGGAAGGTACTCCTCTTTTTCCTTTCAATCTCCTGCACCAGGATGCGCCTATTATTCTGTTCCGTGGTAGGCCGATAAGTCGAGACCGAATCGACTTGGACGATGGAAAGCAGAATATAATAATTGCCAGTGAGAGAAAAGAAACCGAAACGTGGCTGTCGTCGTAGATGCGATTGTCGTCCTTCTCGTCTGTCACCCCAACAACGGGTAATTATTTTTAATGACGCGATATTTCATCAGAAGTGCGTTGTTACCTTTGCACGTTGATCAAATTGATCAACGAGTGGCAGGCATTCACGTTTGCATACAGCTCGCGCAATTTGTTAACTAAATGCCTTCTTGATGTTGCTTTAGTAAAATAATCGTTGCTGGGGGTCTGATAAATTCTATTTACTATTGTTGACATAAATAACATTTATCAATCGTTATTCGAATGCGTACGCGTACATTCGTCGACAAATTAGAAACTACGGATACAAATTAATCAAGCAACGCAATTGTACGGCAGAGGTATGTTGCAATACGCGTTTACCGTAAAACACGGATAAACCTTGTAATGTAATCATTGATGCATAATTGTACAATTATATTGGATTGCACTGGAAAAATATTCTTTCTCTCTTGATTCTTCACGATGTAAAAATTATATGAAAATATACATCTGTATTACGAACAAGCAGCTTCTAATCGTGAAACCGAGTTTTAATCTTCCAGGATCCAAGATGGGCGTAGGGGTGAAATGTCCGTCGAGAACAGTAATAATAAGAAGAGAGAGGGACAGAGATCGCGATAGAGGGTCCTGACCCCAGATAGACGGTCCTTTATTTGCAAATAATTGAATGGACCGCGCGGAAAACAAAGGGCAGGCCAGTTCGTGGCTGCCCTCGCGTATTCTGCTGGGGTTAGAGCTCGACGGGGCCACGGAACGACGTTAGAAACGGCCAGGAGAATCGCATTAGCCGCGACCCACGAAACAAGTGAGAAGTAACACAGCGTATTCGGCGAACTCGGTTCCTCCCTTTTCAGTTTAGCATCCCCTCGCTCTAGTTCTCTCCGTTTCCTTCTCGATGGTCTACCGTTCCCTCCTTGCCACGCACGTCCTCTATCGTTCCTCCCTTGGCGTATTCCTGGAGCTGATGTACATCCCGGGAGCAGAAAAAGGGGACGGCAAAAGGAGGAGTGAGTGCGAAAGAGACAGAAGGGGAGAGAAAGAAAACGGAGCGGGGTTGGTCGACCCGAGCGGCGCGGCCAGCCAACGTCAACGTTGATTGGATTTTACAGCTAACAAGAAAATTATATTCGAGATTGGGTAGGTAATCGTGCGAGGCGCATCTCTCACGGGTCGCACACTTGCAAGCGTGTTTCTCTTTTTTTGTACACCCTCCACCCTTGCGGCTCATCTCTTACGGCAGTTTCACCCCCCTTGTGCGGGAAACGTTACAGAAATAACTCGTCAAGGCGATTACTGGCTGAAGATTACTCTCTCGATATATTCCAGAGGGTCGTACGTGCGAGTGCCGATTGCCATCGCTCGCAAAAATATCCGCACGCAAGTCTCTGTCGCCCGCGCTGTTCACCCTTCCTGCGACCGATTTAACCCTTCGACGAAGGTGTTCGATGATCACACGGAAAGTTTTTCGCGACGCTCTTAACGGTTCGCTTCCGCTCCACCGCGGGGAGTACCACTTTTAAATGACTTTGAAGTAAATAAAGGAAACGCCAAGTGCGCCGGCGGCGAGAAGGGAGGAACAGCGATTGACAGTTCTGCAACGTGGCGAACGTGGGTAGTTTTAATTACTACGTCGTGCGTGAAGCACTTTTCACCGGAGTTCTACGGGCGCACTTTGTTTCTAAGTAATGCCGCACACGCGACTAATGCAAACGGAGGTCGCGATCGCACGCATGACTATGTGCACGATGGCCGTCGTCGTCGACTGGACTTTGCGTGTCCGATTAACTTCGTATCACTGTTCTCGCTTTACGTACTTCTTCAATATTCCAATTTATCTATTTATACTTGGACGTTGTTTAAATTAAATATGCATGACACATTATATTAAAAACAACGGCAACTATGATATTATTTTCAGCCAAGCTCGACCCCCAGGTGTTACAATTTACAACTTGCCGCATAATTCGTCAGACCACGAGACCACCTGAAAAACGTGTGCATACAAGGCACACGAAAGAAACTTTTTACTGCAACGCAAATTTTCACGAATCCAATTGCAAGTAACGCCAATACGATTAACCCTTGCAATCCGTCAGACGCAACGGCGAGCAGATAAACGCCGATTACGTATCCGACAGTAAGAGAAATGACTGCGGCACGTTCGGAAGATGAACTGACAGCGAGTGCATAGAATGCCGTGCCATCGGAAAAGGATGGGCCGTTCGAAAATTTAAAAGGGGGAGATTATACAGAATCGCAGAGGCACGCGACCGGAGACGCCTAGCAGGCGCGTCGAAGCACCGGGAACGTTAGCACTTCCGCTTTCGCAGGGGCGACCAAGTTCTCAATCCTGCCGCACTGGTATCGCCGATGGAGGCTCCGCTGCCTTTCCAGCGCCGTGCTCGGGTCACAGGCCATTAAGTCGCCGGTTTACCACAATAAGCACGCTATTCCGGCCTGGTCGGCGGGTTACCGCTATTACGGAATCAATGAGCCACGGACACTGATTCACCGGATTTTTCTCCTTCCCGGATGCAGAAATTCGACGCACTCTTAGGCCGCGTCTGCTGCATTCCCCGTAGTCTACATTTCTGGGAGGCAATCCACGCTGCACTCGAGCGTGCGTAATAGGTCGGAAACACGAACGGGACTTGGAGTAAAATGTGGTACGAAATAATGCAATCCGTAGGAAGACATTTGACTGTTCGGTATGTACTTTATACAAGCGTCGCAATTTTATGAATAAATAATACCAGGAGGGATCGTTGGATTTGTGTTACTTGCGTGCAGGTATCCATGTTATTCAAACCATCTGTTTTTTAAATCGCAGTTAAGGTAATTGCACGCCAGCGTTAGTGTCTATTACGATTGAACGAGGAGGCTCGGTCAACCGAGACAGAATTCTGATTCGTTGGAATTATTATTTTTATTGACACTCGTCTCACTGTTGGAATACATTTGTCTGTTAGTAAAATCCAAATACGCGCCTCGCCAGTAACGTTCCAGTACGGCAAACGTTTTCGTATAAACAGGGGGTGCAAGGGGTTAAAATCGTACGAGCTACTCTACCAAACGAGTCTCGCCCCAACTTATCATGTCTCGCAGATCCATCGTAGTGTCGGTCTGGCGAATCGAAAGAGAGTCGAACATGAATCGTTTTAGCGCTTCATTGCATTGAAGATTCGACGATGTTCAGTGATGTGTTCGCCATTGCTTGCAATGGAATATAGTTCTTGTACACTCGGGGGGAGGGGGGGGGGAGGGTGGCCGAAGTATATTACCAGCTTTACGCTAGTAGCGACCCCGCTGTCGCTATAATCTGTTTATAAAACAATTTGCGGACCAAGTGATGCGTGAGATACAATATATCTGCAAACATTGTTAGCATCGGCCAATGAGGATTCGGGTGGCTGGGCGGAAAGAGAGAGAGCGAGAGAGCCTCGAGAGGAAGAGGAGTACGCGAGACTCCAAGGGACAGGCCCCTCTGATCTTTCGAGGATCCACGTCCTTATGGTGATTCGGCGTGATTTAATAATGACGGGGGAACGAGTTTTGGATGCTCATTTTGGTCGGTGCCGAAGTTCGGCCGAAAGTTATACTTTGGCTGTCGAATTTCGGCGAACCTCTGTATTGTGGCCGATAGAAAATAACTCTATAATAACTAAATAAATAAGTGCGCCGATTTTTTATACCTGTAATGAGTTTCGTACGACGTTCTTATTGTAATTAATATTATAATATTACTTCTCATACAGTTTTATTTCTACGTACAGCGTTGAGCACTTACGAAGCGTCAAGATACGATGCTTCCAATAATATTTCTTAAAGTAACACCTTAACGCACTGCGCGAAACTTTTGCTCCATCGGCGAGCTCAATCTATTTAAGAGTACCGCGGACTTCATTAACAGCGATATTAATTCATGCACCCCTTAAATCGTCACCGCGTGATAATAATCACAACAGAAGCAACATCACCATTACCTTCCAGAAACGTAGCTTAACGATTATCAATTCTCCCGTATGACATCCCCCACCAAAACGACTCTCGCGATAACGAACCGGCGAGGGTGACAAAAAAAAGGAAGAAGGGGCGAAAAGAGAGCAAGAAAAGCAGCGCGTCCAATGAATGACAAAAAAGAAGCGCGAGCATCGAAGCATCGCGGGGCGGGCAGGTATACATAGACGTGCACGCGAGACGGCGTCGACGCGCGCGTTCGAAAGAACTGGAAGAGCTCGCTTTCTCGAGCCCCGCGTCGGCCACGTTCGCCGTTTTAATTAATCGAATCCGAGATTTCGTTATTACCACCGATTAGCTCACGTGCCAATGCGCATATTTTTTCGAACGTAAAACGCGAGTAGAGACTAAAACATCAACGCCCCGACGGTCCGCTAGCTGATGACGGACAAAACGCATATCGTGCACCCTCCACGTCCACGCCGCCCCTCCGGTTCCGTACCCTCCTCCTCGCTTGACCGTTCTGTCACTCTCCGGACGAGACGGCTGGTCCGGTCCCTCTCTGGTCCAGCGTCCATGTGACTGAGCCCAACCCCACCGTGTTCGCTCGTCATCCTCTCGCGGGGTGCACCGTTGCATCGGTGTCCTGCGTGTCGCTACACTTCACGCAACAGTAATTTCATCGTTATTTTTATAAATTGGGTGGCCAGGGTTAACGCTCCAGCTGGCTCGCCCGTCGGATTACAGCTTTTTGTAATATTAAAGTTCAACGCCGCTCCGAACGCCCACCCACCGTTGTACATATTTTCGTGCACACCCTCCGGCCCTCCTGTTGCCAACCCCCTTCGTCCGTTGCGCTGGTCGTTCCGCAGACTGTTTGCCCAACGGGGAACGAGGAAATTATCGCGATGCCGGCGGCGAGCGAGCGCGAAACGACTCTTGCAAGCTCGTTTTTCTTCCTTTGAGTTTGAAGACGTGTGGGGAGGGGACTGGGTTTCGGACCGGTTAGGCGAGCCGAGTGGTGCGGACTGTTTTGGGGATTTTGGTGTTTTCGGGGTGAGGTGACGTAATACTTTGGTTGGGATGGGAAAAAATTTGGTTTATCTTGGTGACGTTGGGGAAAATTTTATTTCGATGAAAGAAGTGTAATGGATAGGGAGATTTTTATGTTGCACAAAGTATGAGAATGCTGGGTAACTGATTGTAGCGCAAATAATGGCGGTTGTCCAGTGAGAGTGTTTTATCTGGTTACCGTTTATCGTAATTATTTATCGATCTGAGAGAAACGGTTTGTCGTGCGAAATGACCTACGTAAACTTTGATTGATTTTTCAAGTTCTAGCAAAGTAGAGAAATTCATTTCTTACAGTCTCACAGTAATTCGGTTAACGTTCCATGGATCAGAAAGTACGCGAACAGATACGACGCTTATTAGAGAGTTATCTCTCGACAGTGCAGTAGTATTGGCACACGATTAGTCAGCCTTAAATCGTACAGATAGTAAACTGTACCGCAAGCTGCTCGTTGCAATATTTTCGGCAGTTCAAACGTATCCACGAGACTTGCACCGGCAAAAATTCGTGTCAAATACCAAACTGCAACAACCCCCTTGGAACTAATCTCACCTACCCTTCTCGAACCGCCGCGAAACAAATTAACCGTGCGTCCCGATTAGCCAACTATTCGAAGATCCGTCTACATCTAAAATTCCTATCCATCACTGGTCTCCGATCATTCCAGCCGCGTTCCATCCAAAAAATCCCATCCCTTACGCTGCCCCCGTTAATCGTCCCTTATCAGCCTTCAATAATTCGCCGGTAGGGCGACACGAGAGGCGTCGGCGTCCTTGTTGGCGGCGTCCGAAAAGTAAGTAGCTTTTTATTAAAGCGGCGGTCGTTCGCGCGATCTGCTCCCGCACGTCCAAAGGATGGCGAGCGGTGTCGAGCGAGGGATAGAGAGGCAGAGAGCGAGAGAGAAGGAAAGAGATGGAGAATGTGGGAGCACGAAAGAGCGGAGAGGAAATGAAGACTCGTTGCGGAGGTGACGAGGGTAGATCGTACCGGGACTGTCTTTTCTCTTTGTTCCTCGCGAGGGGCGTCTAAAGTGGGCGGCTTGGTGACACAGCGACGGGTTGAGGGTCGAGGGATGCTGCTCCAGGGGGGTGCCACGAGCACGTGACTGCTCGTGCCGCTGCGGGAGGGCAACCCATAAAAAGAACGAGCTTATACGTGCACGCAGGAGCGAACGGACGTGTGGACGCTTGTCGGACGATCGGCGGTACGGAGGATCGGCGCGAAGCGCATTATCGTGCGTCCTCCTCGCGCAGCGTGCATCCCTTTAGGCGCACGAGGGTGGGCCACGGGTGATTGATGCGCGATTTAGGCGAGTGTAAATTCTGATTGCGCTGCTCGTGTATTATGATCGAAGGTACTTTGACGGAGTACGAGTCTGGTAAATTGGGAAGGGTTGGGGCGAAGGGGGATGGCGCGGACGGATATGCGTGAGCCTGTGTGCTCTTGCGCGAACGAAGGATGTGATAGCAAGGGGCTTGGCAGCTTGAATGACTGCGCGATTATGATATAGTTGTCAACTTGAACGTCGATAGGTATATAGGGGGATATTGGCATTGTATCGTTGCCGATTAGCAGGGTAGCTGGATTTTCTGCGAGTTAACGTCGGGAAGTGGCGGAGGAATCGGCGATGTAAGGAGATGTCTGATTAATGCTGTTGCCAGACGCTAGGTGGAATTTAATTTGCGTGATTGCAGGGAGATGTTGCTTCCGATTTGTTCGGATTAATCGATGAGGATTATTCGCATGTTTATTTGACACTTGCTGGCTGTGCTACATTGATGATATCGTTTAACTATAGTTACTTTATTTGTGCAATCGGTAATTAGTAACGCAAGGGATATTCTAAAAAAATATTCCATACGTATGTTTCTTCTATCACACTTCTATCATATAGGATGCGAGAATATATCTTGAAAGTTACTCTGTATATTATTAAACCATTCGTTGGTTTCGAATTATGCTTTTTTGATAACGAACTTACCTGCGAAAGGAACTTTAAAAGTAATGCACTGAAAATTAGCAACAGCTGCTGCAATAACTATTAAAAGTACGAAAATAAATCCTCTGCACAGTGGGTTAGTAGATAAACGGTGGGCACAGTTGCCGAGTGTGTACGTCAAAGATCAAACACTTCATGTTGGTATAAACGTCAGTCAACGGTACATGCTTGAAGCTAATAGATTCAGTTGTGCGCAGGGGTGAATATGATTTTAAAGTCCCTTTTTCGGAGACCTAGGAGTTGTTTGTTTAAGTTGTGTACCAAAAGGGGCGCGCGTTTTCAGAGAGATCGCATCTTTCGAGTAGTGTTTGCTGGTGATAGCTTTTATTCGGGCTATCGGATACTGCTGTGCATCCTTTGTACACAATTTTTGGCAATATGCAACAAGTAACACTGGTTACAGAAAAGAAAACTGTACACATTTTATAAACACCGCAAACATCGCATATATTATCTGCGTAATACTAACTGTACACTTTTTAAACTGCATAGGGAATATTATTTACTTTGTGAGAAAACAATTTATACCACAAAGGAACTGTGAACTAAAACACAAATTCGTTTTATAAAAAGATTGCTTACACATTCCATATCGAAACTTCAATGAAATACCAAAATCGTTAGATCGTATAAGCAATTTTCAGGTGTGCCTCCTCTGTTAAAAATTACTACGACAATTTCTATCCAACATTGCATACCCATACCGTCCCAGAAGTTATCCCAATATTTACGAGGAAGGTATTATTGCAGACAGAGCAAGTGTCATACATCGTGGATATCCTTGCACACATGGCCTAATAACGGGTATCTTTGCCCAGGCCTAGTCACCCTTCCAGATTGTGCGCTCGTTCATCGAGCGTCTCCCATAACAATCGCCGTGTAATTCGATTCGATATCGAGAATTAGAGTTATGATTCCATAGGAATAATATACGAGCAGGTCTTACTGTGATCGGACTACGGCTCAGTGCCGGCACGTGCTGGACGTACGTGCACGTCGACGTTCCAATTATAATGTACGATTTGATACGCGTCGTTGCGATGACGGCTCAATTCTCTGAGATTTTCCTGCCACCCCTCTTTCGTTATCTGCCCCTTTCTACCGATTTAACTTATGGACATGTCGATTTCTTTATCCGCCGTAAGCAACTTTGGCATGATTTTGTATTCCATATATTGTTCGTGATACTTTAATTTCATGCTGTTTATTTAATCGTTTGTTATTTCCCAGTAGCGCGAGGGGCAGGAAACAAGAGTAATTGTAAACGATACGAAAGTTTGTAACTGCTGCATAGTTTGTTTTGTTTTCTTTTTAATATGCACTTGGGTGTACCCATGCAGGCCGTGATAAGGGTGGGACCGGTGTTGTGTTACGCATATAATTTATTTTTCTGCGACATTAACTTCACAAAATTCCAACGTTTTCACCGTCAAAAATATAGTACGAGTGCTCGCGTTTATTGTATACCTATTTCACTGACTGCGTTGTTGCAGCTCACCACTCTGTCGCAATTTAAAAAATAACTCTGGAAATGCGTGCCAGCCAAGCCGTAAAATTATTCGGAGCAGCTGTTGGACAAATTGACTAATTTTTCTATTACAAAGTATAACATTACGTGCCATTCTTTTAAATATTAAATATACCATTCTAAAAATGTGAAAATATCTTCAGGGAGTTACAAATTCTTCTCGTAAAATCGGTCTATCTAATTACGACTTATAGCATTAAAAATCTGCCGCAATTACACTTTAACACCAGCATATATTTACGCAGAAATAATCGTCTTTCATCGACGATGCAACAAAATGTCCTCAAGGCGAGAATTTAATTCACGTCAAGGGAGAAACAATATTCTCCCCCCATTACAATAAGAACCAACAGAAACGATTAAATTATTTTCCAAAATCTGCAATTCATCCTGCCCTTTCTCACAGGGCCGTTCTCATTATCCCGCTCCCTCTCTCGACGCAGCGGCCACTGGGTCGCGTTCAGCCAGATTGAGAAATCAGCAGGGTCAACCGTGCGACTTTTTCAACGGGTAACGAGCCTGATAAGCTCCGGTGACGCCCACGTGAAACGTAGAAAAGGGGGAGGCCGGCGTACGACGAGGTTATTAAAATGCGACGAGGAGGAGGAGGCAAAAAAAAAAAGCTGATCGGCGGGCAACGAGGCGCGTGTCGAGGCGAGTGACGGCCAATTCTCACCCCGTTAACGTGGTTCCGACCCCTAAACGGTTAAACGGCGTTACGCGCTCGCTCGTGTGGGACGTCGTGCAAACTCATCGATCCCGGTTTCGCTACGATTTGCATTTAGTAATGACCCGGTATGCCTGTGACTGGCCGTTGCCGGTGACGATATTGAAAACGGGGCGATCGATGCCTCGAGTGGACACTCGATTCGCGAGTATAAATCCAGGGGAATCTCCTTTGCGCGACGTGTCCCCAGGGGTGACACTGCCCGATGACACTGTCAATTCGTGCTTAGATATTCGTTAGACTGTACGGCTGACGCTCTTCATCTGACGGAGGAAACGTATTCCCGTTGCGATGGTTGATTACTGTTACGACTGCGATATCACATTTGATGTGGAAAGTCTGCAACAGGAGGACTCAGAATTCAGCCACTCGCCGGCGAAATCGGTGAACGGAGATTTATTTCGAATATAGAAGGTTGAAAGTCAATCGAGCGCTCCAACAATTAAATTTAAAAACCTTCGAAAAGTGGAGTTGACAGATTCGGCTAATGAGCGGATCAATTGTTACTAGATACTTTGATATCGCCAGTATTATTCAGCGCACGTGGAGACGAAGAAGTCAGCCAGGAAACATTGATATTAGAAAGACTCACGATCTCGATAAATATTAAACTCGCGAAATACCTAAGCCGATAGGAAATTGCACCTTCGTTCGCACCATAGGGAACTGCAGCTCTTAAACATAACGTTCGCCAATACGTTCATAATCGACCCTTAATTTCGCGAAAAGCCAACCTCGAACAGACCAACGTTCTCGTTCCAGAGAAGCAGGACTTGCCCGAGCGAGGCCACTCCTCTCACTTAAAATCCCTTACTCCACTCCTCCGCAAGATATACACGAATCTACCTCGTTACATAATTTTGAAAAATCCGCACGAAAGCGGTCGGACAATAGCGGGCCGAGAGCAAAAAGGGCGAGCTAGTTGGACGACGGTACGGCCGTGGGGGATGGGAGTGTAGTACATTTGTAGGAAGTTCCATTGGTGGGGGTGGACAGAGGGACAGCGCGTAATATAATTCAGTAAGTTTATGACTGGCCTGGGGGAACGGTGGCGGTTTGCATATAACCGGGGGTAAGTTCGCCGCGAGCTTTCGGGGGTTGGAGAAAGATGGAAACACAGATAGAGGGACGACGATGCAGAGGACGAAACGGTTGGGGGTTGGGTGTTCGGTTGGCCGTATTTCTTGTCTGGTGAGCTTTACGGTGCCGCGCTGCGTTATGACCGTCGAATGGATTATCATTTCTCTCTCTTTCCGTCCTGTCCACCCCTTCGTGCCACGCCTGTCCTCGTCTACCCTGATATCCGCGTCCCTTGCCCGTCGTTTCCTCGCCTCTTTCGTCCTTTCTTCGCCCAGTCGGGGTTTCTTCCTGCTGTATCCTGTAAGAAAGCTCACCCCACAGCCGGTCGTTCTCCCTACCTCTTCGAACCCCTTGCAAAGACATGCAAAGCAGGATGGGCAGGGTTAGATTGAGAGGGCTAGGTAAAAAGAGCGAGCGCAAGAGGATGATGGCCGAAGGAGGATGGAGTGGTAGGCTGCGATAGACAGAGAGAGAGAGAGAGAGAGAGAGAGACGTAGAGGGGGGAAAGGAAAAGAGAAGCTCGCAGAATATCCGCGAAATGTTCCTTTTTCCGTAGCTCTTTTCCTCTTTCCGAGCGTTGTTACCAACACGCTCGAGTTTTCTGCTCGCGCACGAGATAGCAGGAGATGGCTCGACGGATACGGGGAAAAACGAGAAAAACGGAGAGGAGGGAAGACCGATGTCACCGTGAAAAGGGGATGGGGGGCGGTCTTCGGCATGTACCTACGGATATGTAGACCGACAGGTACATGAACATGTACTGGTGCGCCGCTTGGCGCGACTGGTGTATGTAACATATAAACGTGGCTGCATCAGCCTGTTACGAGTGTATTGGATGCTTCAAAATATGTGAACGTGACGTTAGAATTTCATTGGGCGGATAAACGATGTTTGGGCATCTCTGAACGTCGGTTTCGTTGATTTCTCGCTCTATTCCGATATTTTGCGAACGCGTAGCGTTAACAATCGTCGATCCAATTTACGATACCTCGATACGTTTCCGCAACCCTGAAATTGCTAATTTTTTAGGGTCAGTGGCTGACGCGGTTCCCAGCAGTGGAACGTGAATAAACACTGACAAACGGTAAGTTCATGTGTGAGATCGCAGAAATTTGTCGGCCACAGAAATATTGCCAAAATTATGGATGCATTGTTGAGCAACAATCAATATCCAGGTACTCATTAGCACCAGTCAAATTAATCTAATCGCCATTCTTGGCAAGGCGTACGACAGAACAATTCGTTCCATCCGCAAAGAAGAAAAAATTCACCCGACCGCACAAATACCTGCGAGCTGATCTTCGCCACTTACCTCGAACGAAACCTCGCCTTCACAAGAACGAACGCCGGTTGTAAAACATCCTGTACGCGAATCCATGGCCGTATATACATACTTCCAAGTTAATAGAGGCGTGTGCACGCGTGTATACACGCGATGCACGCGTACCATATATTTCTGGAGCGGCACACGAGGCCGGAGGTCTCATCTTATGTTGCACAACATTGGCCGCCATCATTGGGGTAAGCCGGCTGGAATTAATTTGAATGTTTTTTGAGCGGCACAGCCCGGGGTCTCCGTCTCGCAAGAAACGCCAGAAACCTCCGACCCCGCCAACTACCCCACCTCCGCCCTCGATCCCCGTCTTCGCTACCCCACGATCTTGTGTCCCTCGTCCTCACTCCCTCGTACCCCGTTTCCCCCAGACTCGTAAATATACACCGATATTGCGTTCATGTTATCCAAGAATACCTCAATTTATCTTTTCCTGCGTCAATCCGCAGGGAATCTCGTTTTATTGGTCGAAAGCGGCTGAATGCTAATGCCTTCGAACGATCGCGGAGAAACGAAAGATGACAAGCGTCCGGCGTTAGCTGTTGCCCCGAAGAAAATCGGTTTCCCGTGCGAGCAAAAATACTGCGATCCCCGAAACGACCGTCGAGACGTACGGGGGCACCGCGAAATAAAAACCAACGTGACACACACGCACGAAACCATAGAAATCGCAGCCGCGCAGATCGCGTTTCCAAAAAGATAATGGATTCCCAACGGTCGCAACCGTCATTCCGCCGCAGAACCAACCGCGAGAGAGAAAGATAACGTTCGCCGGCTATAGGACGCAACGGGAAGATCGATCGTGGGGTACGGATCGGTCGAAACTGCAGTTTACGAATCTCTCGGTTCTGGCCGGGTGCAGCGATCGGCAATGTGTGCCGATGCAATGTGGGTTCACGCACGACCACTATCAGCCCCGATCGGCGTCGCCGCGGGGCGGCGGGTGGCCGTTTGGCACACACCCGCACACGGGTTTATGTAGCAGAAGTGATGGGTACATTTGTTCGTTATTTCGTTGCGTTTTTGTTTTTAGAGGGACTTTATTTACGACCGGATGGCCGAGCCACAAATATGCGACGAGATCGGCAGACGCGTTCCATTCGCGTGTACGTTCGCACTTATGTGAACGCGGCCGTTCGTTTATAACGTTCGGTAACGTTGTTTCACGGCACTTTTATATCCACAATAATTTTACGCAGGGGATGGTGTCAGCGGCCAACTTCATCCGCTGCTGGACAGTTCCGTCGTGGCGTGTCATGCGAGCCGCGAGTAATGATAATGAACCGCGGACCACTGGCGATAGGTGATTTATACGTACCTGCCCTTCGCCTGCGTTCTTGCTCTCTTTATCTCGCTCTGAAAAATTTTATCCTACACCTACCTCGTTTCAATGCCGCGGTAATATTTTGCTATATTTTTTGCCGCGGAATGAAAAACGGCTGGCGATGGACACCGAGATCTGCGAATTGGATTAATTACTGCGACGCGTAGACGAACGAGGATTGAATCGGATTATTCGGCAAATAAATGTAACGATAGTGTACAGTGTACAGTATAGAATAGTATACGGATCATCAAGTAGCCTTAATTAATCCGCAATGCCCGCAGTTCGAAAGGAATCCCTTTTATTAAACTCGCTCGAGATAATCATATAATGCGCGTACGCCGTCGCTGACATTTTTAGCCCGGAAAGCAAATTCAGGCCCATGTTACCGTTGAAGGAGCATTTAATTAGCGCCGTAGATATAATTAGCGTGGAGTGGTCATGCTGAAAGGCAAGGTCGTAATGAATCGCGGGCGAAACGAAAAATCAACCCCGGGAAAGGAAGTTTCTTTGCCGGCTTTCGTTTTCATTCAACTTAATACAGCATAAGACGTTGATCTTGAAATAAAACTTACTAAAAGGGCTCGTCCCGGTTTCAAGGGATCGGAAGTGCTTTTCTTCGCCGTGTCTTCCACCGCTCCCGGCCATGCACGGCTGCCCGTGAAAGAACACGAATTTTTTGCCCTCGAAACTTTGTAGGAACGCAGTCGTCGCGCGGCGAGACCGCCGTAGCAGTTTCGCATAATAAATCTGAGAGATATTTGTTGGGGTGGCTAGGAAGCATTTGTCTATGTTAAGGGGGTAGAAAGGGCGCCGACAACACGGGCGCCTCCATC
Source organism: Nomada fucata (assembly GCA_948146005.1). Lineage (NCBI taxonomy): Eukaryota > Metazoa > Arthropoda > Insecta > Hymenoptera > Apidae > Nomada > Nomada fucata. Next base: position 3,795,922 of record OX411275.1, on the reverse strand, counting down.
TATCAACAGCTTCAGCAAACACATCAATCCACGACTCACGCCACGATGGGCGATTTTAAGGGTGGAAAAAAAATAAACGCCGATCAGCGGCACGTCACCAGCTGGATGTGATAGCCATCCCGACGCGCCCCCGAGAATGTATTTAATTCGGGCTTCGCGGTTTCGCGTAATGCAGATCGACGCAGGATTGAATCATTTATTGGTCGTGGAGATTTTCGTTTCAGGGTGAAACACGGACGGGTGCGGAATGCCTTTTGTATATGCGCAAAAGATTTGTGTAACGAAAATGTTAAGTAATAAATATGATAAACATATAAGAACGCAGTAGACTTTTATCTTAATTAATACTGTCGATAATAATACCTCTTTTGCATGGTGGATACTCGTCGAATTACAAAATTCTATATTTCGAGGGTTCAGAAGACAATCAGTGTACGTCCATTAGCATTCGAACCGAGATAGATAAGGTTGTTACGAGTTACTTGGAAGAGAATGACAATGTCAGTACCTTCATCTATTGCTTACGTATGGAGATAATGACGTAATTGATTTATCAACTGAAAGTTTTAACAATAAAGAGGTGTTTGAACTAGGAAGCTCATGTTCAGGGAAAGTTGCACTTACACTGATTGGCTTCTCAGCCCTTCATTTATTAAAAGACGATTACCATACGTTTCACCGGAGAATCAACTGAAATTCCCCGCTGTCTCTATAGACTCAAGCCAAACCCAATACTTCAATCCTGCTACAAACGAAACAAAAGTTGCAGCCAACGCGTACACTGTCAGTGTACTCCATGTTATTATACAATATAAGAGTATGTTTAAACCGCATTTTGACATTTTTACCTTCCTAACATCTCGCTGCATATCTGTGATCCCCAATAACCGGCGCGTTTCTACGCAACCGCGCACTCTGTATTCCTCGAGCGTCACGAACTGAATTAAAGTATAACGTGGAGCGCGTGGCGAAAGGAACAACAATGCACCCCCATTGAAAATGTATCAGGAGGTAAATTTCGATTACAGGCTACCGGTTGTTTCGACCGCGAAAACGTTGACAATAGGCAATTTCGCATTTCAAAGGACAATATAGGTACTCGTTGTGATCAGCATGTAATTAGGTGCGGTACGTGGGCAGGCACGTGCGCACAATTCATCAAGGGGCCTTGCCCCTGAACACGCTCCGATCCGTACCACGTCATTTACGGGTGTTACGGGCGCAAGGCATTTTGCGTAACTTCCCGGTATTACCACCCCGATTTCGCAATTGACAGCGTATTAATTTCGTTCCTGCGTTTCTTTAAATAATCGAGCACCACGGTGCGCCCTTAAAATATTTTATAGCTCCGCTAATTAGGACAATATCGTTTTAGTCTGTTTGGATAATCATCGAAGTTCATTTGTGCATTTGTGCATTTGTGTGCATTTAAATAAATAAATAAGTCGACTAAATTGGCATTAATATTGGGGTAAGGATTTTCTCGTGAGAATATAATGTAGAAAAATGTGACTGCCATTGTCTTAGCAGTATGGTGAAACGATTTTTCTAATAAATAGAAAGCCGTACGAACGCGAGTGCTCTACGCCAAAGCAATATTTAACACCTAATGTCTATCGTTCCCTAGTTGCACAAAAGTTGTTCACTATTAATCGAATCTCTAAAATCGGAGCATTCAGAGTTTCAAGTTATCTGAATGCTCCCCAGGAAAATACCGGACAATATATTCATCGATTACGATTGAAGTACCGTGCATCATAGTAGATATGAATTGCAATTTCACGGTATTAAACGCACGCGCGTATCAACGATTCAAGTTATCCTTCGAGGAGGCGAGTAGTCGCGACTTCTCCACGCGAAACAACTTTTACCCCGTGGTTGCTCAGTCAGGTAAACAAGACTGCTTTCTTAAAATGAAAGCCCGTTACCCGGGCATAAGCGTTAAGAGAATTCATCTCGGTCGAAGAGTAGAAGTAATTGCGATCCGTCGGCTTCCATTGTCCCCGTCCCAGACGTCTGTTCCACTTTCTCCGTGTCTTCTGTCCGGCGTGCGCGAGATTCAATTACAAGTTACGGTAACGACGACGTCCGCCGTAATTCTGGGACGCAGCCTTTTAAAACTCGCCCCCCCCCCCCGTCGTCGCGTGTCTTAGCTACCCGACGATCGAACGAAGTCGAGGAAACGGATAAAACGAAACGAGGAAAGGGACAGGATAAAAGGAATGGATAGAATTTCGCGGCTAATTCACGTGGGTACTGCGTGAGTGTTAAGTCACTTCATCGTGTTCTTCGTTCGCAAAGGTACCACGTTCCAATGTTGAAAAATTTCGACACCGCCTCTTTCGCGCGACGACTTTTTTAAAATGGGTCACTCCATACGCAATTCCAAACACGTGGGTGCACGCATGCTCCTACCCCCGCGGTTAGGGGTGGGTGCGTGCGTAGGTAGACGGCGTTCTCTTGTCTGCCCTCGGTGGCGGGTTGCTATAGAGACGCGTAACCATCCAGCAAAGGGAACATAATGGCGGTGGGAGAGAAACGGAACGAAAGAGGAATAGACAGATGGAGGGGGTGCGATTCGGCGGTAAGAAAGAGGGATATTTTCGCGTGGACCGAACGGGGGTGGCTGGGGGAACTGGCGAATGGGATTAGAATCGACGCCGGTATCGGTATCTTTTGCGGTGCTTCTTTTGACTTCGATTATTCATGCTTGAGCAGAACATTTGGATAATCGTTGGATTGTGTGTGTAGGTCCATTCAAATGACTTCTGGGGTAAAGAACTCTTTGGTATCGATCAGTTTTTAAACAGTGATTAATGATATTTATAGAGTTCGGAGACGTAGTTATTGGTTATTACATAATCATTGAAATGAAAATACATATAATACAGAAGTGCGAGTGATGGTAACCTTGCAACTTATAAAATAATTTTACAATAATTACGTTTTTGTTAAACATTGTAATGTTTACTAAACAAAGTTTTCCTCATTTCGATTGTTGCAAATTTTTTCTAAATACACAAAGACTGCTCTACAATATTAAATTATAGGAAATGATGCAGGCGTAAGATTATTTTTCCAAATGCAATTCGTTTGCGAAAGGAACTTGAGTATGGTGCGGTATAGTTAATAACATTTCATTACAAACGGTACATAAACGTCTATCTTCAATAGTATAAACTGTCAAGAATGGTCTACATCGTTTCCCTGTATCTTCACTTGGCCCTGAAGTATGCAATTCGCTTAAAGTACCACCATTCAAAATGTATTCGAAAGGTATTCGATTGTGAACCCCAGTCTTTCAGCTCTTACCGGTGGTATTGTTTTCCCCGTCTATTGTTTCTACGATTTCGCTGTATCCCCCATGCAATTATAATTCTACGTTTGAAAGGTGCATTTTAAAGTCAAGCTGCAGTTGCTTCAAACAAAATAATGAATTAGCGTTCCACATTTTCAATAGAATTACCATTTGTGCTTCTTTTTCTTCACAGATATATTACATCTTTCGCGTGAGGCTTGTCACATTTTCGGACCTCCTCGTTACAAAATAGATATGTACAAGTAGTACTCTTACTGATACAAAATTGTACTAGAAAAAGATGTGTCCATATATGTATGTATAAAATATATCGCAGGCGTGGATAATACTTCCTGCTCGCAAGTATAAGCTTATGAAACGAGTGGCATACACGTGCCGACCGATTAATTATAACGCGATTTAAATCCTATTTAAATTATCACGCGCAATTAGCGACTGAAGGGTTTAAAGGTGGCTTATATAAATATCACCGCGCGACAACCTGTAAAATCGCGGGTGGGTAAACTTTCTTACTGGCAGGATACGCCATGTATTTATGGAACCCTGCACGAGGGAACAAGCTAAACTTTCGCCGTCTTCATAATTTCTTCACGAAGGAAGGAAACATAATCCCGCATAAAAGTTAATAATCACCGGTAAGCCATATAAACAAATCAGTTATCTTAGCGAACGAAAACACTTGCGAAAGGTAATATTTAGGGAGCATTGTGGTAAAATAAATACCCCCTTAATTTCTGTCGAACACTTCGAGCATTATTCACAAATATTTGAATAAATTCAATTTTTTAATACATCCGTATTAATCATTTCGCATTTTCTTTCAGTCAATTACAAAGTTCATTCGCCAGCTCCATTTTTCCAATACGAAATTTGTCGATCCGACAGCGAACCGTTCGTCCTCTAACTACACCCACATCCGCAGTGTCACCGATACAAGAACTGTCCGTTATACAGTAACCCAGTTTCCTGCAAGATTCCCTCAACGAAGGCACTCGAATTTAACTCCCACCTATTGTTAACTTCGTTCCACTATCTAGCGCTTCGCGGTAAATCACTTTCGCTTTCGCAATGAAAACGAAAAACGCCCCGCCGTCAATCAATCGCTATTAAACTTTACGCATCTACCGTTCTGCATTACACATTTGCAGAACAACCGGTCGTTACTGCAATGCATATAAATTGACTTATTCCCTTCCCGAAGCTTATTTTCCAAAACTGTCGCGTTCCGATTCGTTTCACGTAATTTCCATACGGCGAAAACTCCGCCGCCCCGGTCCAATTACCGTATCCATTTCTTAAAAGCGCGTTTCAGCGTCGAATTGCTTGAGATTGAAACGTTAATTACCGCTTTGATCCTGCCCCACGGCGGCACGGCATCGACCGGTACACAGCAAGTGCCAGTGACATGCAGAACCGTAGGTAAGCAACCTCTGCCCGTTCCGTATCCTCCCTGAGAGAGAGAGACCTCGTCCACCTCGAGCCAACCCTCTTCAAGCTTGGTCACGTGGGGACGGAATACCTGCTGTCATTTATCGGTGGCCTCGTTACGAGCACTCTCCCGGTAACGAGTCATTAGACAGCTGACTGGTCCGATTTGCCGTCTCCCTTTCGCTATGTCTCTCTTTCACACACGCACGCACTCTCTCTCTCTTTCCGTCTGTCTGTTGAACCAGCACCCTTCTCTCGAGTCCACCTTTCGACCTGTCCCCAGTTCGAGTTGTATCTCACTTCCTGTCGATGCTTCTGTTCAACTCGAGGCTGGGAAATTGATATCGATGTGCCATAAACAATTGCGAAGTGTCTCCGCGCTGATTAGAAATGTGTTATTCAAGCGTTTAGGTGTTTTGTATGGGCGAATTCAAGGGGTACGATGTTGAACATCGAGGGCGACTTTTCGGTTAATGCATAATTAATGGTAGCGTTAGGAGCCTGGGATAATATTGGGGATTGTGGTTCAGGATTAATAATATTTCGTACGAGACGAATTCGTCCATTCGACCGCCCGTGTACACGTGAACGTGTGCACAGGTTTTCCACGTGCCGTTTACACATTGACGATCAATGGAGGACAGATACACCGTGTGGGGCTAATAACGCGCACGTTGTGACAGTGACAGGAATTTTCAATATATCTGGACAGGAATTTCGAGGAGGCGTAACACTTGCAGCGAAGTGTTAAAGTTTGATTCAAGGAATTTCGGTAGGGGGACGGCGTCATGTTTTATTACAAATTCGTGAGCCATTAAAATTCCTTTTTGTAAGTTACCATACAGGGGCTATCGTTTGGCTCAAAAACGATAAATCTTTTTTCATTACACCTTCCCCCGAAATACGATTTAATTAAACCGTCGTGCACATTTAAGCGTTTCGCATGAAAAATAATATCCCTTACTATATAACGTTTCATATCGCACTGTTATTTATAGCGAACAATTCCGATTCAAATATTAATAAATATAATCTTCCCGCATAATCCGGTGAAAGCTTTCGTTTAAAACCCAGAAATAACTCGCCAAGTCGCAAAAAGCTCGACGAACACCCAACCATATTTGCGGCTTGTCCTCGCTAACGACAAAACGAATACAACACAATTTAATCATTCTTTACATTTTAATTGTCGCATAATCTTCGAGCAGAACGCCGCCCCGTCTAGTAAGACGACCGCGTCGTTGTTTTTTCATTAAACCGACATTCTTATTTCACGCATCCCGCACAAAACGTATTATGCTTTCGCTCCGGATGTCCGGCTGACGTGGAACGTACGAGATTCGCGTCGGCGGAGAGCGTCAGAAAGCGTTGAACGACGTAATCGTACGGTTAGCAAGGGGAATTTTGCTTGCCGGAGCCGCGGCAGAACTCGTCTAAGAAGATTTCCGAGGCTGCACGCTTCCCACAAGGATTTTCCAGAGGCGTTGAATCCCTTTCGTCGGTTTTCCCCGGCGGAAGACCAAAATAACTCAATTAAAGAATTTCCATGAAGCCCGGCCGGTTACGGGCGGATACATATTTATGATCTGATCATTCGCGCGCTGAAAATTCGAATCCCGTTGACGGAAGCGTCACTGGCGCGTCTCGACTCTCTGGCTTTATTAGTGCAACACCGGAGCGAGGAAAGTTTGCGACTCGTTGACAAATTTTTGAGGTGATCGAGTTAGAGAATGTTCCGGGGAGCGGTAATGAATATTGAGGAGTGGAGTTTGCCATAATTCTTCTAATTTTTTTTTTTTGTGGTTTTATCTGATGGCCGCGGAGATATTGTTTTTCGTAATTAATATAACGTAATGGGTCACAATAATATGGAAGAAGGTGAAAGATTAATGCACATGGTCAGATTAATAACCTGCGTATGAATAATAATTATGTCGGATCGTTATGTATAGAAGTAGGATGGAAATTAATGCAACGAATTGCGAAATTGTTATTAGCTATGTTTAATCGAAACGGTTTCATCGATGTTCATTTCCAGTTTGTTTCTCGCCCTTTGCACGATTAATGTAGATATAGAAAAGAGATATGTATTGTAATAAAGAATAATCAATCGTACAATCTGCACATCCCCTTTTCTAAAAGCTAAGTAAGTCCCTTGTATAGGTATGCACATACAATTGTATAATACTATGCTGCAGTGCATAAGAGTAATACTCAAACCCGATTAACTTCACTGCATAATAATGATTTCCATCTCCAACTGTTTTAAACATAATAACTCCACAGTCTAGATAATCGTGTTTATATCGTGAGCTATTTAATTATCAAGTAAAAATAGCGACGACCGAAGGAAAACTTTGAAGCTTCACCTCTGAAATTTCTACCATCTCTTTAAGACCGCCGCGTCGGACTGCACGATTAAATTATAGACTATACTACTGCGGCGGTAAATCCTCATATAAATTCTGCAACCGGTACTTCCTTCAATGCTATACATTTCGTCAAACTATTCATCCTTTTCCCGCAACCATCGCGTTAATCAATTAATTCGTACCTTTTAATTGCCTGCATAAAAACCGCCCGAAAGGCCAGTGAAACAGCGGAACGGGGCGAAGAATATTTTCAACGGCGATACTCAAAGGATAAAAGCGCCAGAAAAATCATCAACCGAGTCTAAGTCTCGTCTCTCTCTCCCTCTCTCTAAAAAAAAAAACGGCAGAACAAAAAAAAAAATGAAAAAGATAAAAATAAGCGAAGAGAAAGGAAAAAGAAGCGGCACGAAAAGCAGATATAAAGAGGGAAGCTGCATGCATGTCTTTGCCAGGGATCATAAAAACCGTTGACACGTTCAGCATTCACGACCCTCAAACGCGAAACCGTACAGAATTGCACGCGCCCCGGGCCGCGGCGGCCACAAGGCAATTACTCGGCCCCGGTCTGTACACGTTCTTAAAAATTGCGTTTAACACCGCGGAGAGGCAAAGCTGCGGGACGATTCAGAAATTGCAAGAGGGAAGTCAGTGTGTCGGCGCTGTGTGCACCGACACGTCCTCTGCGACAGCGTGTAAAGGGCTCGCGTGGCCCTCTTCCGCGATTCCGTCCCACCCTTTGTCCCACTGTTTTCCGCCGGCTTGTCCTTTCGAGAAGCGGCGAGCACGGGACAGGGACCAGCCATCGGCGGAGGGAAAGGAACGGAGGAGAAATAACGAGAAAGGCGAAGAGTCGGAGTGGCGGGGGTTGAAGCGGATGCGGAGTACCCGAAGACTGTACGAGGGAAGGCAAAGAGGAAGATAAAAAGTAAAAAGGAAGGAAAAAAATGGCGCAGACGGTGGTTGCAGGAAGTCGTGGCCAAGAAAAGAGAGTGGATAAAGGAAGGAGGACGGGAACGCGAGAATGGAAGAGGAGAGAGAGTCTCGAGGAGGGACGGCGACGGGCAGCGGTTGGATTTCATTTCGTCTTGTCCCTTTGATGTCCGTGATGCGTGCTGCTGGCCCGCTTCTGCCTTTTTAACAAACTCATCTCCTCGGCGACCCTTAATCTCCGCCCTTTGGGCCGTTCTATCCACCTTTCTTTCCTTTCCGTGCGACTCTGCGAGGGGACGTGTATATACGTGCGGTGGTACGGTACGCGGCTGCCTGTATGCCAGCGTGTATGTGCGCCCGCGCGCGGCGAGCTTACGCTCTCTTTAGAAACAGAGAGAAGGTCGGTTCGTGTGCGCTGGCGTGCGTGTGTCTTGTCTGTAGATGTCCCCGGGCTCTTTATATAACTGCAAATATCTGAGCATGGTGCGCATTACGCCATTTATGTGGTGGCAGGATCCAGTAAAGATCACTATCTTCCGCATGAATCGCCTAACGCCGTCGCTATCCTGCTGCACGAAGATTATTTCCGAGGCGGGCATAACCGTGCACGGTATTTTCTCCTCGCGGAGGCGGACACGGTTTCTAGCCAATTTCTTTGCCCGCTTTTCCATGCCACGGGATCGATTTAAGGCGATATCGTTTGAATACCTTCCCGCGACCAATGCAACGCTTTCCATTTTGATGGAACTCCGATGAAACTTTCATGATTATTCGCACCCCCGTGGAAATATCATTTTCGGTGCCGCGCGCGAGAAACGGCGACACTGTCGATCGTACAGAAAAGTAATACACGTCGATATTCTGTTCGGCGAAACGTTCGCGTAATTTAATACACCTTCGACGGTTTCATCGCGTTTCGAAGCCACTCGTTCATACTCCGTCACGCTAATTTATTCAACGAAATCTCTTTGGGATTGACCGTCCGGGTTTCGAGCACCCCTGGAGCTACCCTCCGTCCCGAGAAGCTCTCCTTTTTTTTTTATTTTCAAAACACGATCATTACCGAACTATATTGCTCCGTAACGATCGGGCTCCCCCGAGTAGAACATCGTTTGCGGAAAAGGGTCACATCCGCATTGTGCTCGCGAAAATTAAGTGGCCCCCTTTTATACGGTAACCCCACGTCGTCGATGATCGCCCGTGGCTCGTCGCCGTTCGTGGCTCTTACGTGAAAAAGGGACGTAACGTTTCGACGCGGCGCGATTATGCCATGGAGCGGCGCTGTCCATGAGCATAAGTCATGACTATGGGTAGATGGTGTCGTAAAAAGGGGTGAACGGAGGAAGTGCCGTGCGAACAACGCAGGCGACGGTCACGCGTGTTTAGTCGCACGTGCCGGTGTCTTGAGCCTCCAACGGTTTCGGAAGTTCGTCGGTTTGCGTGAGTCAGTGAAAATGGAGCGGGACATTTGGCACTTTGTATGCTATATCCCGAATTCCTTCGGAGAGCTTTTTGATTCATTTGTCCTCCAATGGTGTAATTGGTGTTCGCGAGTGAAACGGTATGGGAATGTATTGGAACGCGATATAAATAAGTTCGATTGCAAGCGTTAACGTATGCGTATTTATATTGAATGTAGGCGAACGTATTTGTGTTTCAAGCAAATGTAGACAAAAATTGTTATCGCGATAAGGTAGCTGGTTTTTATTGAAATATAAACGATTCTGTATTTTATTCAATTATGATTACTTTTTCATTTTGTTCAATTTTCTACGGAGAACTCAACCCTCATATAATTAGCTTATTGCACTTGCAATTAGATGTACGTGCTTTTATGTATATCCATGTGCGAGTTGTTTTAGTTGTTGCTTGTTTCGAATAATTCGAAACAGTATCAAACTAAACCTCCTGGTAACGTTATACGAAACACATTCGATTGCTGTAGAAACTTAAAAATACGCAAACACGTGTCTAGGCACCGTCACGAAGTTCCATAATTCCTTTCAACCACAGAACCAGCCGAAAAACCTTACTATACCTATCGTTACTAGAACACTCCCAGAACGTCTGCATAAAGCGAACAAAAATACGAACCTCCCGAGCTATCTACGACTGAAACAAGCAGCACAGCGATAAACGACAGTCTCGCCACCAAACCCCCATAATCCCTAAACTATAAACAATATTCCACCAAAAATCCCCGTCCTAGCAAACTCTCTTCTCGCGCCCACAAAATCTTCCCCCGGCACAAAAGTTCGGCCAAACAAAACCGAATATCGCCGCAAGGAATAGCCGTGAAGGAAAAAGAAACAATCCCCCCAGATTACACGACAAAGAACACCGTGTTCCCCACAGAAATACCAAAGCGGGGGTGTCCATCGAACCAGGCCCGTCCTCCAAATTCACCCCATTCGCGTTTCGCGTGGGAGCAGCCGCGTGCTATCGCCGCGTTATTAGTACGGAGGCGAGAGCGTTTTCTACGAGCGTCGATATGACCGCGAGAAAAGGGAATGGCTCGCCATAAAGGGGTTGCGGGAGGGTGTACGTGGGAGGTCCCGGTTTCGGTTTAGCGCGGCAGAAGCGTGGTCGTTTCCACGCGCCACGGGGTCTCTTGTTAGGGACAAGGAACCACGAGGACGACACGCACACCCCGTGTCCCTGGGGTGCCTTTTCTCCGACTGGAACCTCACGCTCGTTACCGCATTTACCACCTTCGTCGCCTCTCTATTTTGTCGCATTTGCATTTATCGTCCCCGCGGCGGCATTCGTTCCCGTTTCCACTAGGTTGCGTATATTTTTAATATCAATGAATTCTTACACGGAGAGGGTGAGGGGGGTAGGTATTTGAGCCCCGTGTCGTCCGTGGCCGGGCAGCCCCCTTCCAGGAAGATGGTCCCGACGCGCAGGCGGAAGTAATTTACGACGGGGCGCACGTGAAATTCTTCTTCTGCACTTTGCACGCGGACGTTTAATGACGTATCGGTGATTCGGGGTAGGTATTAGGTGGTGGTAAACGGTTGGGAAACGGCGCTGAATAGGCAATTGATGAGAACGGTTATGCAGGGGTTGACCGAATAATGTTTCGTATTTGCATGCCTTGATACGGTGGTAGATGGACGGACGCGTTTTTAATGGATGCTGTAAAGGTGTGAGTAGTCAGTTTTTTTTATATTGCAGTCGCGCACGTTGGTATACAATAGACAGATCTTTCTTATTCTACTCAATTTTTAAGAAGCTTTGCAACGGCAGGTCTAGTCAATTGTTTCGTAGTAATTAATCGAGTGAATGAATTTATATAATATAGATTTGATTAAAAGTAGCGTAAAACCATTGTAAATCGCGTGCAGAATGTACTCAGATAAATATGTCTAACGAACAATAATAAATCCCTGTTTAGAAAATCGATTCTCGCGTGTCTTATTTTATTATTACGAAATATGTACACTTATTATCATTATATTACGCTAAAATGTTTGAATTGTCGTAATATCACTTTCATTATCACAGAAAGTATTCAATGGTACCAACCCGCAACACTAATCTATTTAAATGCCTCATCGCTGATCAAAGGCATACGTCTACGCACCTATTAATTGACGATCGAAAATCACTGGATACAATCAGTACACCGATCCGGTTTGTAACGCAAATAGTCGTAGCATGGGAATGACCATAATCTACCCGAGACGAAACTAAACAATAGATGCTCGTTACAAACAATGAAATCCATTCGTCAATCTTTAACCGCCGGAAACTAACAGTTCCTGTCGATAATTCTCTATTCACCTTACGCAAATCGATAGAGCGTTTCCTAAATTAGCAGAATCGCGGTAGATAAAACCACTGGCTGTCCGTCTGCCAGGGTTCCCCTATAAATTACACATCCGCGGGGGTCATTTCGCAAAAATTACCATAGAATTCCGGGTCGTTTAATCCGGAACGGGTCGAAGCGGTGAAACGAATTCCGCGATATCCCATTACGGTGTACTCAACTATTCCAGCCTGGCCCTCTGTTCGCCAGTCGGTATTGAACGTCTTCGCCAGATCGTCCGTAGAAACGGTACCATTTAGCTCGTTGTCCGTCGCGTGCAAACTGCCGCGGGAAGGGCCGAATAATCTTCTTGGCTGGCAACAGCGGTACAATGGACCGTGGCAATACTAACGCAAACGCCCTAATCTTAACAGGAGATCGGTGTGAAACGTACGATAACAGCTTGCTTCCGCGACTGGCAATCAAGCCGCCACCTAATCGTTAACGTATCGATGCGAACTAAATGTTCTCGTGTCTGGCGTATTGCGCAATCTGTTCGGGCCCAAACAGTAGACTCGTAAAGCCGTCGAGTTCCTTTAAATATAATTATTTACGTTTCGGGTATACTTACTATATTCCACAGCTGCAAGCTATATATCTATAAATTCGTACATCGCCTTTTTTTTTGGATTAGCAGGTTTTATTGAAAGTCACAACGTTTCATGGCTTTACAATCTGCGAACCTTCAGCTGCACTTGTGGACTCCGCGTACGGCACCCTCAGGTCAGTCACTACCTGGGAGTGACCGGTAATTAGGGGCGTTAATTTAAACTTCTACCAGATTTTGGAATATCCCTTCCGTCACCTTTTTACATGAACAAACTCTATGAACTAACCAATCAGCATATTACCAACAACAACACGCCCATCCCTAGGGTTTGCGAGTCTTCGATAAAGCGAAACGAAGTAAGACTCGGTAGTACGACTAGATCGTCAAGTCAGATCACATCATCAATAGTTACATCAATAGTTATCATCGACACCTCAAAAATCTGTGCAACCTCCAAGGTCTTTACACCACCTTGCGAGGCACTCTTATCATCAACCTTGAGTAGTCGTAGTTAATTATCATTTTGTACAGTGACATGTAAATATACGACTATTTATCAAGTGCCACCAATTCTCATCACCTTACACCATCTAAATATAACTAGCCCTCACGGCATTAATTTGCCGTAGAGCGCAACGGTCATCGTGCTTTCGATCAACAGTCAATTCGCGAGCTGAGAACCGTACACAATCTTATATTTGAAAATATAAATAGCTCGCTTATGAACTAACGACGTAACTAGTATCTACTTATCAACGTATCAATGTTAACAAAAATTCCTCGACTCTCGCGGAACACCGTGCAACCTTATTCCCAGGAATATAAATAGCATCCTTTCCATCTAGGCAGCCCGACATTCAATTTTCAATCCACTGATGGCAAAAACGCTTATCATATCTTGCACACTTATCTATATATACATTACATAAAAAGAAGTCATATCAACACGAATGATATTCATCGCAAAATCACCCATAAACGAATTTCCCCACCTTCCAAATACTCCTCCAAGCAAGTTACACCGCAAAGTCAACCGCGATTGTATATCGCGAGAGCTCTAGTCGCATCGGCGTACGAAATCGCGTGTCCCGTCCATTGTTCCCGCTGTGTTCCAGATTTTCTATGCCCGGGGAACGTAATCGCGGGATAACGTCTGTTTTTAAGCGGTAAATTCGAACGGTGCACGTGAATAGCATAGTCGAACGACGCGCCGGGAATCGGCAGTCGATCGTGGCCCCCCGTGGTATAGGTATCGGTGCGCCCTTTAAATCAAAAAATCCAATCCCCTCGAAAACACGAGTCTGACAATGCTGGCCGAGCAGCAGCCGGGCATCCGGTATTTCGCGAAGCTTCACCGTGCAACGGCATCAATCCGGGTTATACGTGCTCGTAACGTATCTCGCCTGGCATTTCGTTCTCGTACGCGGACACCGCGCACACGCCTATCCCCCATTCGATAACCGAAATAACGAGTTCGCAGAGGACCGGCGACAAACGGGCCATGATCCTTTTCGACGATTTGCCGTTTGGTAAATATAGCTGCCTTTATGGCTACTATCGACGCGAGACCGTGCAACACCGTGACAGGCTAATGCGCGTTCTCTTGACGATGGAGGTTGATTAGGAAACGGCGAGGAGAAGTCGATTCCTGGCGAGAGGATAGAAATGGACGTAGGCATTGTTTGAGCGGCCAGAATCGAAGCGATTTAGTACGACGTGCGGGCGAATATTATTCGCTACAGATGATTAAAGCGAGTACAGCGTTAAAGATTCGGATTACCATGTTCGATACGCGATCCGGCATTATTCCATGCGTTCAACTTATAGTTCGAATTCTACATTGTCCTAAAGTTATCGTGACGCGTAATATTAACGACACCTGCCTTATTATTAAAATCACCAATGAGCAAAGACTGCACTCCCATCGAAAGAGGTACGATCCATTTATCGACTATCGCAAACATCCCATCCAGCTACCAAACCCATCCCACAGCAGTACCGCGATTTCGTCCGCACCATCGACATGCATTATCTCCTCGAATCTTCGAGGCCCGATCACAGGTGTTCCACGCGTGTTCCGTATCCAAGAGCCTTAACGCACACGCTCCAGGGACCAGGAGTATCTCAGCCTCGTCCATCCATCCGTCTTGAATGGATCTGGATCTATCGTGGCCGATCCACGGCGCGCAAGGGGATATCTCGCTCGAGGATCCTACGAGCCGAGCAGTAGATTCGGTCCGCGTATAGACAGCCACGTTATAGGTAACCAGGCGAGCATAGGGACAGGCTGGTAGCAACGCGCAGGCAACACACAGGGAAGCAGGCAGCCAGGCAGGCAGACCGGTAGGCATTCTATGTTAGGCCGTTTGGCTGCCTGACTGGCTGACTGGCGGGATGGCTGGCTATCGAGCGAAGCCGATGCAATTCCAATTCCTGGCTGTCAGCGGCAGAGCTGCGGGAGACGCGTCCATTCGTGATCAGCCTCCCGTGAAATCCTGTGCCTCCCCCGGTTCACCCCGAAACGAAATCCAGACACTCTCTCTCTGTTTCTCCCCGTCCCGTTCCCACTCGATTTCCTCTACCTTTCTCTGCTTCGCTCTGCGGCCTGAGTATCGGTCCTCGTCCACCGTTCTGTCTTATTCCCTCGCGTATCTGGCTGCTGTCAACCGCCTACCCGAATTCCCTGGCATCCCTGTTTTCCGCTGAACGTGGAGGCCCCCTTTTGTCGTCCCGATCGTGTTAATGCGTCAAATGCGTGGCATCCGCGGATCCCGAGCATCGCGTCCTAAAGAGCTGGAGGCCTCCATCGGAGCCAATTTTGCTGAGCTGGTCGGCTGCTCCCGCGGGATGAAGACGAATTCGCGCAGGCCAGCCCGCGGGAGTTTCTTTCTGGCGAGTTGAACCGAAGTAAAGATTCGGAGGCTTGATGGTTGGGTGTTAATGTTTTTACGCAGATCTCGATGAAGATTGATCATTGTTTTGTAACTTCGGTAGCGGTGGGAATTTTCGTCAGGATTGAAAGAATAGTTCGCGGAACGAATTAGCTAGTTCGTTATCAATTTTTGGAGATTGCAATAGCGACATCTGCTTCTTCGTTTAAACGTCGCACTTCTTGGCCTCAGTGACGCGGACGAAACGAGCGTGCGTCCAAAACAAAAGTCCGGCTCGCGTATCCCTGTATACCGGAAGTCTATCGCAGAAACCGATAACAGCTGGATTCGCAGATGTCCATGGAGAAAATAAACGAGGAAAGGGGATAAACGTCGTTCTACACGCGGCCCGATACATCCGTATCGCCGGTTTCCTATATCTTCCTCCCTGGACATCGGGCAACATAGTGCCATCGGCTATCTCCATGGTCGTCGATTTCTTTCACAGGGGCGTGCGCTCGTCTACGACGAAAACGATACAACCGTCGAAGGGACGAGGGAGACGGAGGCGGAAAGGAGACCGGAACGAAGAAAAGAGGTAGCAGCATCGACGATAGGCTACCGCGAAGGGAAGGATACACGAGGAGGCACAGCGGCGGCGAGATTGCCCTAACACACAACACAATCCGACGGCTTCGTCTGCTTCGATGGATTTTAAAAGATCCCCGAGATTATTACTTTTTCCTTTTCTTTCATTTTCATTCTTCTATTATTATTTCAGAGGAGCGAAGAGCGGATGGTTGCGCCCGCGCAACCTCCCCTTGCCTCCTCTTTTACACGCTCTGTCTCCGTCGCTCCTCCGCGTGTTGATACCTACACACATTTGCTCCCTTGGATGTGGCCGATTCTCTCTCTCCTCTTCTCTTTGGATGCGCGCTCGAGTTCGTGTACGTGTTGGTCTCGTCCCAGGTTGAGCTAGGCTGAGTTTGGGTTGGGTTGGATGCGTGGAAACCATGGACGACTTTGGGTAGGCTCGTTGGTTTCCCGCCGCGACTATCGGCGCGTATTGAAGCTCATCGTCACGGAAGTAACGTCGGGACAACGGCAGCGGCCTGAACCGGAGTGAGGACAGGGACGAGAGCGGCAGAGAAAGAGGAACGTGGCCGCAGAGTGGATGGGAAGGAGCGAGAGTGAGAGGGTGGAGACGGAACGATACGGGACAGGGATAAAAACGACATAGGGGGTGAGAGAGAGAGAGAGAGAGAGAGGGTGACCGCGGTGCGAGTAAGGAAAGAGGGAGCGGAGGGATAGGGTGGCACCAGATGCTACCGCTCTACGCCACCGACGAACCCCGCGCTCGTGCCTTTACTTCCATTTCGTGTCGATGCTCCTCGGGCTTTTTCTGCCCTCGCGTCTGGGCTAAAGGGACGCGCGGGATACGCAGGTGAAGCACCGCCGATGATAATAGTCCCCGGACGTCGCGACAACGGCTCGCGATACCTGAGATGATTGCGGCGGATCGCGGAACACTTGCCCCGTCCCCTGGAGTACGTAACGCCGTGGCACTGCTTGCGTTTCGCCGGCTGCGAATGGTCGAAGGTAATTTTTTAGGGAACGTCGCTTAGATAACGATGTTAATTTGTTTGGTACTGCGGTTCGTCGAATGCACCGATTTTACGGAGGGCGTTGCGCGATGTTGTTCGACTTATTGTGTGACAGATTGACAATTACGCTCCTCGAAGCTACTACGGAACAATACCGCTTTAAATTACCACGAAACAGCAATAAATCCACCTTTATAACCAATCCAACATTGTCAATCTTGAATTTCTATTTATAAACAAGCAGCAGAAGGGACCTAATAAATTTGTTTAATTTCCCATCCGTCGATCGACGCAAAAATTGTTCTACTTATCATACTATTTCCTACGATTTGTGCCCCGTAGGCCCACAGAAGGCAATTGCTATTAAATGATATTCCCGAAGAATTTTCCAGAACTCCGTTGGTAACGTTTTCCTTAATCCTCTGTGTGGTTGGGCGTGAAAGGCGATGGCTGAATCCTCGTACCCTCTCGGCGAATATAAGAGGGCACCGGATCGTCGAATCTGCTCGAATCCCACACGAGCTACGATCTCTGTCTCCGCACAATACCAGCGGGCCGGGATGAAGGCGAAAGCCGAAAGCTATTATTAACTCCGACTGATTTTTTACAATACCGGATTTAGTAAGGGTTGTCCCATTGCGCGCAGCTGATCACACTCGAGCTGCAGGTAAAATATACAGGTGTGGCGAACGGAAAGTTAAATTCACCGACGACGGGGCGGAATTGTCCGCGTGGTTGGTAACATAATGAACCGTGTGGATAGTTGCGCGAAAAATTGATGTCTGTTTGCGCACGTGAATTACACTTTTCTCGCCCCTCGTTTCGACCCTTTTTCGAAAATAGACGATACATTGGAATGTAATTAGTTTTCCTCCCCTGTCATTTGGAGATATTCAGTTTGCGGAGGGATTAAATTGAGAAACAAAATTGTTATACTGTTTACGACTTTCGAAAGTATTATTTCGAATTTAATAGTCAATCGATGCTCCAGGAACAAAGCCATCTGGGTTACGTCTACAATCTTCGAATTTCCATTTATCCACAAAATAGTCCCTTCCAGCTATCTGTTAACTGTGAAGGGAAGCGAATAGTTACTGGTATGTAGATCTGACAGAACTTCGAAACAAAGGAAAATAGGACGAACCGTTCACGCCGCACCGAACACATCGCTATGATATTCTGTATTTACTTCAGAAACCGATCCGAAGCATTTACTGTAAACCGTCGTGTTTACCAGCAGGTCTGCGCCCCTAAAAATAATCCTCTACGCAGGCGAAATTTTAAATCGATCACTTTATATCACTCAGACGTTCATTTGGGAAACGTATTGCTGGCGGAGACGCAGCATGTAAGAGACGTTGCACGATCGAAGCTGAAGATGTTAGCTCGCTGGACCGAGCGGGGCGGAAATAAGATCACAATGGCTCTCCTCGGTTAAGAGAGTATTACATAGATGTACCACGGTGTAACAAGGATAAGCTCCTAAAAGCTGCAGTCTATATTCCCGCGGCCAATCGTTGTGTACATTGATCCCTTCTCTATGCTTCGTGCTCTGCGAAGCGTCCCGTACTGCGTTTCAAAGGATTTTTGCCAACGACACCTCGGCTAAAAGCTTATTCGAGCCGTGAATCTTTCGGCATAATTGTTACACCCTCAACCGTACTTTATTCACGCGCAATCGTTCAAACGCACGGGCGTAGAACGCGAATATTGTATTACAAACGCGATGCGCGGCGACTTTGCGATACATAACAATTACTTTCGCGATAACAATGTTACGCACAATACAATAACAAATGTACACAATTGAAGTTTTATTTCACCAGTCACGCAATAACAAACATAAATCGCACACCGTATCATTCGTGACATCAATCGCTTATTATTCAACCCCTCGATGCAGCCGGTGCAACAAAAACCCATCAGCATTACACACCACGATGCGCCTAACGAAAATAAATACGAATACAACGACGTGTCCACTGTCACCTATAGGCACAGCGAAACAGCGAATACTCATTACCCCTGTCCCACAGGAACCGTTAACTCTCGTCCGACAAATCGCCCACAATTTCGTCACTGTTAGCCGCTGTTCGAAACAAAGCCGCAACAGTCCCGAACGATCGGTGACAAAACTGCAAACCGTGCCGGCTAGTCGCGAGTCGTCACTCCCCGTCAATTCTTCCCGTCATAGATAGCCCCGTTGAGGGGCGAAGAGGGGGCGCGGGTCAAGCGGGGGTGGGTTCGGCGATTTCTCGTGTGTACAGAACCTACGATACATCATTTTCGGCTGGGATGATCTTACGGTAGATTTACCATTTGTACAGTTTATGGGCGTCGGTCTGGGCCATAAACTTGCTTGGCAATGACGGGAGCGCGGCTCGCCGTCGACCAAGTTGGGTAAGCTCGGTCGAAGCCTGGGTGCTACGAGGAACGACAGGGCAAGGGGGTCGGAGGGAAAGGGAAGAAAGGAGCGAAATCTCGTGGCCGGAGGAACCTCACCCGGGGCTGGAAGTAGTTGGGGATCCTGCGGAGGCAATAATCGTGTCCCCCAGGTTGCGCCACCGACGAAAATGCCGCCGATCTATTTCACCCTGCTAACGCACATACGTCCCGTCGAGCGCCATTACTCGAGCTGGGTACTCGGAAGGTTCTTGCTTCTTCGCGTAAAAATTCGTTTGGGCTCCCTGTGCCTTTCGACTGAAGGAATTCCTTGGGGGATACGATTATTTGTGGAACGTGCGATTGTTTAAGAAGGTACTAATTGTGGAGGCGATGTATGCGATGTACGTGTTCGCCTTGTACTACGGTCCTGGGATGGTCACGCGTTTTTTGGTAATGTTTGTTGGAGAACTTGGTAACTGTGTCGCGAAAGTGCTGGGCGACAGTCTGATCCGGGCCATCGACAACGCAGGATAAATAAAGTTTAAGATTATATTATGAAAAGGTTTCTTATTTTCCTACGTAATGGACGAGAAGCTCGAGTATCGAATGCGACTTTATTTATTTTGTTTTTTATTTATTCTGTTTAACGGGTAGCAACCCTTTATGTACAATGTAATACCTTTGGTTTATGTTGTAATAATCAGTCTTAATGTCTAAACTAAATGTAATGGCCGGCTAAGCTAAGTTTAAATCTAAATCTAAGTCAAAATCTAGTAGCTTATATAGTTCACTTTTGAAAATAGAGGCACTGACATCAAAGAAGTTGAGCTTACGGAAGTAGAGATTTGCTGTTTTGTACATTCTGCTCCTTCCACGAGTCCATGGATGATAATATTCCTTAATCTTTCTTGTCGATCTTTCTTGTATTTATGCGATTTGAATACTTTTTAAATTGTACGGTTTCTATTGGTACACGTCTGTTTAATTTCTATTGGTAAAATGTTCTTAATTTTCTGTATGCTGAAGTGGAATTAAATATGTTCAAAATTATCACCGTCGATTCCATTAATATATTATACATCCCTATGCTGTTTTTAGGAATTGAAGCATAATTTCAGAATGCCCAAAGAAACGTACAAAACTCGATCCATCGCTTCCCTATTTAATAATAAAACAATTATGAAATCTAACCGACAGCCTATAAAAACAAAGTAACAATTGAAAATGCATGTACAATTTATACTTATCACAACAATTCAATTAGCACATCAATACATGACAACAGAGTATTCTTGTCCCCACATTTTCAAACAACGCAACTCAATTTACACATAAGAAAAATAAAGCTACTCATCGAGCCCGTCTTCAAACTGCCATAAAGTTCTCGCGCGACCCCACACATTTCATTTAAAAAGTCTGTCCGCCAAGTAGCACCGAACGGTATCCCGAATACTTCCATTGGCAACGCGTGTACATACTCGATTGATAATCCTGTTATATAGCGCAGCTTACGGCTCGTTTACAAGCGGCCCCGTCGTCTCCGTTGCGCAATCGAACAACAACGATTACAAAGCTTATTAGCAGGAGTGCACGAGGAGAAAGGAGTCGCGGCGATCGTTATTGTGCCGATAAACAATACACCGAAAGCGCAATTATCGGAATGTGCTCATTTTCCAGGAGGAGCAGCGTAAACGCGTAACGACGCGTACAAATTCGATCCAGCGTGCACGTCGCGGGCTTAATGCGAATCGGATCACTGTCGACTCGTCGCGAAACGCGGTAAATCCTTTTTGCGCCGGTGTCATTCGTCGATACCGGGTTTGCAACGGGGACAATTGCCTAACGGTAGAACGGAGACAGAACGGAGAATATCTTCGGCGTTCCACTGAATTTCCTTTTGTATGCGCGTCCCGGTTTTTTTTTTGGTTTGCCATAGCGCTTCCCTTTGTTTTGCGGGAATTTGTTGCGTATTCGTTCCTCCGACAGGATCGCTGCCTTTTTTTTTTTTTGTTAAGGTCTTTTGCAACTCTCGCCTTTCCCCCTTCGCTCGTTTTTCGTCTACTCGCGCGGCTTCCGTGGATTCGTTCGAAGCATTACGCGGTTCATTTTCTTATCGTTCTACCTGGATCAGTGTGCTTACCTTGCGACGATCGGTGCGATTGAAGAGTCGGTGGTAGAAGCAAGATGAAATTGGGTAATTCGACACTTGCAATGAACTGACGGGCGTTCTTGCGTACGTTGATCGAAGTGCTAAGGAATGTTAGTTTTCTGCGGTGGGTTTTTCAGAGTTCACTGCTGAGAGCTTTCACGATTACGATAATTGTTACGCTTGAATTTATGTATTTCCAGTATGCAGTTGATTGCAGAAACGCGGATGCAATTAAATGGACGGGAAAAGTAAATCGAACAACGGTTGTCGTATTAATATAACATATTAGATATATTTAATAGAACCATCTTACGCTAACGAAAATTGAATTGTTTTTAAGTATTAACTTCGGGAGATCAATTCGTGTTGAAATGAATCTCGCACTATACAAACATTTACGCTGAAACCCCTTATTATATTATCGTTATCAGAGCACAGTATTTTAAACACCACCTTTATATCGTTCCGCCATCACTCTATCCATCTACTTTTCGTTCAACAATTCCTCCTCTTCCGCATCCAATCCAATACGATCGGCGTCCACATTTCTTTCTCTATCTCCACCTCCCGGAGCACCCAATCGTCCATCCATTCTCCGTGCCCTAAATCTTCTCTCTGTCGATGTTCGCAAATTACTCGCTCATCCTTTCCCCTTAACCCACTTTCCGCCTCTAGCCCGCTCCTTTTTTTTTTTTTATTCTCAATTCCCTTTACTTTTATAACGTTCCCTACCCTTTGTCTCTCGTTCCTCTCGTTCTCCGGCGCTGGTAACAATTTCTCTATTCCTCTCCTATTCTGTCCTATTTGTCCCCCACCCCCCTCTTACACCCTGTCCAACCCCTGCGTCCCAGTCTGCGTGGATCAGAAGCCGAATGGAAATGAAATGCTCAGTCGGCCGTTACGTCGATTGATTTGTATTCTCCGATCTGCCGGCATGGCGAGGAAGTGTGCTAAACTGCGGGATTTATGTTCTCTCCTAATTGCGTCGACCTCACCCTCTACCCCTGACTGCCCCGTTGTTTCGTCGCCTGTGCGTGCCCCCCCACGACACAGACGCGGCCCTTACGAAATTGCTTTCGCGTTTCGACGAAAGTTTGATCGCAAACACTCGCTGGTCTCTATTAGGTTAGAGGAAAAAATTGTGCCATTCGATGGTGGCGATACAGTCGATGAATTGGCTCGCGTCCAGTCCGACCCTATGGTCGTAGGTTGTTTGGACGTTTCGGGCATCGCGGGGGCACGTTTGGACGGTCGTAGACGTGCTTCCTGCTGGGTGGTCTTGCGTGCTGTTTTTGGGGTGTTTGTTTGTTTTTTTTTTTTTTGCCTTGGGATGTCTGTGATATTGGGGTAATTGGTCGCTGGAAGCGTTCACGATTTTGCCGTGGTACGCCGGTTCTGGTAACAATTGTTCCGCTTCGCAATTGAATCGGTTAATTAAGCAATATGTAAATGCGTCTATACTGTATTTAAACGCTTACCTACGATTATTATAGTTCATTATAGTTCATTCGTAAACCTGACTTGTCGTTGGTATTGTTCGGGTGTCATATACTATTTATCTTAATCGTATCTACCCTCGTTCGCGCGGCTTGAATTCAATTCGACTTACCTAGCAACCGACAAGAGATTCGTGTTCGACTCTTCCATTAAACGCTCCCCTGTAACAAATGTATCTATCGACGATCGTCGAATATTTTTAGTCGACGCATGTATTTTTAGGATTTCCGTTAGCGTGTACAAAGTCATCCATGCGCGAAGCGTTGGGGTTGAAACTCTATGAGACAAACTTCGAAAAGGGGTAGGAGAAAATAATTTTTTTTTTCGCTTCTATTAATAAAGAAGAATCATCGAGAAAAGACACTCGACGCTGTAACTTGCCCCCTGTTCCTCCGGCGTCTGAAATCATCATATGGAATTTACGTCGGTTACACGACCGCGACGGAAATATTTGTGACGTCGCGCGTCGACGAGCCGCTTGTCGATTCTGGGTGAAATCCACGATTGAAACGTGGACCCGTTCGACGAGAGCGTTTAATTATCGGATTGCTACAGTGACTCGATTATCGTATGCTCGATGATTTTCTCCCCTGCCGCGGTGATAATCGTTAATGTAATGTAATAACGGGGAAAGAATCAGGCGGAAATGCGTGAATCAAACTCCGGAGAAACATCGTACGCCCCGGCCCGTATTAATAATAGAATAGGCACGATACCGTATTGGCGTAGTCGGTCGTTGAATGAAAGTAATTATTATAGATAACTCGGGAACTTCTATATTGTTGGGAAACTTTCCTGTTGATGAGCTGTACGTGTTATGTACATACACAATTTCCCTCGATTGGTTCCCTTCCGCTGAACTTACCGACACACAATGAATTTAGAGGGTCGTGTACACATCAATTGTATTTAGAGGAAATGTAACTTTGAAGGGTTTTAATTTTTACAAGATATCCTGTCTGTGGAGCGATATAAATGAAATATAATATCTGGGGCGTTTGAGGGTGTTGAGTTGATGATTATTTTTTTGTTAATAGATAATAATTGTTTGTCTATTTGATAGAGATCCGAATAATTGATAATTTATTTTGGTTATCTGATTGTCGTTATTTACTTTCCGTGTATGGGACCCTTAGAGAAATGGAATGGTTAGAAGCTATACTGAATCTTGGGCGTTTTATCAGGGACATGCTACCACCTAATGGCGACCCCTTAAAATTGCTTTTAATCTATGCATTATGAGGGTTTAATTTTGGAAATTCTTCGCAATTATAGGAATCTAAAGTAGAGATTTTGTTTGGAATAGTTTAGTTTTCTTGGATACAGTATATTTTGCAATGTCACATACCACGTATGCGTTTGAATTATAAATAACATTGAACGTCGCTTACCCTGGTATGGTAACGTAGAGTTCCTGTATATATAACCGACGAGATAGAGGAATAGATAAGTCAGCCAATATACTTTTCCTGCTTGAATTCCCAGGGATACGAGAACTCCCTAGCAGAGACAAGGTGTAGGAATAGACAAGTCATACAATGTGTTTTACCGGCCAGCATTTCAGGGTCCCTGGGACTAAATACCATTACCGTGTCCCTCGCAACGTTACCGATACATAATTATAAATATTGTTATCTATCACGGCGGTGAGTGCTTTTTAATAAATGGGATGTCAAATGGAAGGGAAAGGAATAAGTAACACGACAAATATACCTTGTTGCTGTAACAATATCCAGTTAACAGTAATAACAATTTTCATTGTTTTCTTATTTATTACAAATGAACTGCAAATGGAATAATGGTCACACCTATTGGAGATGGTGCCCTATGAATCTGGCTTCAATTTGTGTAAACTGGTTATTGGTGTATCTGGCCAGAAAGTGTAAGTAGGTGTGAACAATATTTCATGTACAATCCATTTGCTATTGAAACTTAAACAATTAAAATTGTTATTACGGCCAACTGCATATACATACTGGAACGGGGTACTTTTTATCATGTAGCTTATTTGTTTCCCGACATTTTGAGACTTCGCTGATTAAAATCGGCCCAGTAGGAGCCGAGATAATAATTTGTTGATATTTTGTCGGTAACAATATGTCGGTAATCGTATATGTGGCGCCATCTCGCGTTTGCGGCCGTTTTCGCAGTTTGCTGCGGCTTCAAAACCAAATTCCTGGATTACGACCAGAATTTATATTCATTATATTAATTAATATTATATTAATCAACTAATTCTCAAAAGACAGTGGAACGGTTAATAAAAATTAAATGATTCTCGAATAGACCAGCCCTCCTCTATACTTTCGGTGCAAAACTGAAACGAATTATTTATTGGCTTATAAAAAATAAACAGCCCATGTAGCATTTGTGAATCGCTTATTTCCGGGTAGCAACATTCTTTACCTCCAGTTTAAGCACTCGATCATTAATCTAGCGACTCCAGAAGCCGAGATAATTGCAGTGACCCGGTGTGTATTTTTGCAGATTCTTCAATTGTTAATAACATTCGAACTACGAAAGTCATATTGTTGCAACATTAGGAGCAGATAGCTGTGGTTCTTAGCTTTCATTTAAGACAAGTCCGGTTAAGAAATACACAGTAGAAGTCGAGAAGAACGCAATTGTTTATATTAACGATGTAATTCAGGAATTTGGTTTTGAAGCCGCAGCAAACTGCGAAAAAGGCCGCAAACGCGAGATGGCGCCACATACACGATTTCCAACATATCGTTACCGACAAAATATTAAAAAATTATTATATCTTCTTCTACTGGGCCGATTTTAATCAACGACATCGCAAATGACAGGGAAACGGATAGGCTGCACTATAAAAGATACCCCGTTGTTCTAACTATATGAAGTTGGCCGTAATAACAATTTTAATTGTTCAATTGTTTATAACAAATGAACCGCACGTGGTATAGTGTTCACAACTGTTGGAGATGTTAGCTGATACTGCCAGGTTTAATTGATGTCCTCTGATCATTGATGCAGCTCGCCTGCAAGTCGAAATAATAACATTCGTTTATAATTTCTTTAAACAAATTCAATTATCTGGCGTTCTACTGGGCCGATTATAAGAAACGAAGTCTCAAAAGGCAGGGAAACGTATAAGTTGCACAATAAAAATACCCCGTTCCTGGAGGTATATGCAGTTGGCCCTAATAACAAGGTAGGAAATTACAAGAAAAGTTAAGCGCAATCAAATTTAAAAAAAATTGATAGTTACGCCAATGAAAACGTGAAGAATTTATGAGAAAGTTGCGATTAGTTTGACACTACGACAATGCATCTGCACGGCCTTGCAAGGACGTTCCCACGCGTATGGCGTACTCAACAGTAGGAATAGCGTACGCATTTCTAAGAACTTATATGGGCCAACCGGTGGATCCTCATTCAACTTTTTGACGAAACTTGGAACGGCTGTAACTCGGCTTAGAATTATCGGATCGAGTTGCAGAAAAAAGCAAATTAATCTGGGCGATCGTCTTTATGCGATAGAAGTATGCAGAATGAATTTTGTAAAGTATCTGCAATGTGTAGTCTATTGGAAATAATAAACAACTGTCTTCTTAAAAAAAAATATAATAGAATTAAGAAAAGTGAAATATATGATGAAAAATCGAGGATGAGTAGCTTATTGTTTGTCCTCTCATTTGACACCGCAGAGATTAGAAAATAACAGATAAGAGTCGAAATATAGTATCTTGAATTTTATTTTATTTCATTAGAAAAAGGAACACGTGGCGCTATTCTTCTTGCGGCAAACGTAAGATGACGCCCGTATTACTTTATACACTGCCTGTTGAGCTTCAGCGTTCCTGTATCATTTCCATACACTGATAACGTGAACGACAAATTATTGAAACATTTTCTATTAGTGATCTTTCATTAGTTAAAACGCACACGCAAAGATGTATCATAACGTACATTGACAATAACAGTGCACAACAATTCGCCATAACGCAGTATTACTTTATTCCATATTGTTATCAAGCCTGGTGGCATCGGTTTATAATATTGGAATATATTGCTAATAACTTTCCGCTTTTACGTTTATTACATATTTGAAATTTATCATAGGAAAAACAAAAAATATTATTGTTTTATAACCAGTCAGCTACGTTAACTGTAATATGTTGTATCAACATTCGAAGGAAATATATCAACATAATAATGCAATGTAATTTATTTATATTAGCATATAGTAAATATAGTACACTAGCCGAACCTACGGATCGTAGGTTGTAGCCCTCGGACCGAGGGCTTTACTTACTGGATCTTTATGGGTTCTGCCAAGCTGAACCTACGATTCTTGGGTCAGACCTATGACCCTACCCACTGAACTTCTGCGGGTTCTGGCTAGCTTTTAGCTAAACATATGACACTAACGCCTTACCTACTGGACTTCTGCTGGTTCTGTCCAACTATTACCTGCACCTACGACACTATGGCTCTACCGACTGGATTTCCGCGTCGTACCTACTGGGCTTCGTTAGTCTCGTGCAATCTGTCGATAACGTTGTAAGTGACATGGAAATGGCAAAGGGTATCTTATACCTCGGGAATTCGGGTCGAAAGAATATATTGTGTGATTCATCTATTCCTATATATCGTCGGTGTTACAAGGTGAGAAATCTATTCTATATCTTACCTGTGATTACGGAATACTTATATTGCTGGCAGTAGGCGAAGTCAACCATTATTGATTCTACTACAGAGTTCCAAGTTTCACCGCAAGCCGTTTGGAACATTTATTCAGAAAGTATTAAAAAATGGGCATTAAAGCATTTACATTATTTTTGTGTTTGCAGGAACAGATAATTAAGTAACTCTTAAAACACGCGTATTACAAATAGATTAATTAAGTGTATCTCATAACTCTGTACATTGCACTTCACAATGTAATAATAGAAATGAAATACCACTGAATCTTTAAAGAAATCACCTTCCTGAAAAATGGACACTAGTCCAGGAGTAAAAGCTATTCGTGGAAAGTATGATGAACACCGTTTCAATACTTACACGTGTATTTCCCAAGTATGAACTAACGTAAAGACTTTATACGGTTCCAAAGAAAGCAGACACGAAAGGGAATAGCAAATCATGGATAATAGGTACCGCGCACTAAATCTAAGTACACACAATTCTGATATAAATTCTCGTATAAAATCTCGCATTTCTATCGACTACGGAAGACATTCAATTTTCACGTTTGAAACAAATCTTTCACTCGCGCCTCGTGTAAAAACGATCACTTTTTCTATATAGACAATTTTGGCGAATTTCATATTTTTGATAGCAATGAACGAGCGAACACGTGAAAATTTTATATCGATGGTCTAATTGAACGGAATTTCATTTTGTTCATTGCGTATCAAATTGCACTTCATTACAGCACAGACGAACAAAAACGCGCATCGAGTGTCGTCGGGTATTAGTTTTCACGGAAGCCCGGTTAAAATGAAATTTACGCACGTTCGGTCGGTTTCAATTACACTCACTTGGCCTACGTTCGGTTCGATGCGTTGACTTCGTTCGCGCAACTTTTAATTACCCCCGAGCAGTTTTCGTTCCGCGGCAATTTACGTTCCGTCGTTACGAAAATGTGGAAAATTTAACGCCACGACCGGTAGAAAATTAGGTTCGAACGGCGGAAACAAGATTTGCCAAGCTATGAAGTCAGAAATATTTGAATTACACGAATCGAATCGGGAATTTCGCCGAATGTCAAGGAACGCGATGGTCGCTAATTACGAAGTTTAGAAACTCCGCAGAATGAAATTAATGGCTCACTGCTGTCCCTCAAAGTTGCATCCAATCTATTACGCCAGTGAATATCCTTCTGGCGTTCATCAGCAAACAAATATTTCCACCATCCGTCTCGAGATTTTTCTCTGAAAATCGAGTACACTCGATCGCGAAGCGGTCTGTTATCACCGTTGTTATTACGACACTCTATAATCTATTACACGTCCGTAAATGCATTACAGAACGCCGTTCCCCGCTTTCGTGCGCAACGAGTTCTGCGAAAAGTACACGAGGGTTCATCGTTCGTTGGCACGGCGATACGGCGTCGTTAATCAAATGAACGTCCCCGTATAAAATCGTTCGCCGTCGCACAAAGGGACGCGTTCGTTGTTAATTCAAAAGAAAATTACTCGATTGCCGGGGTTATATTTGCGCGGCCTGTAGTTTGCGGTCGGACTCTTCGAAGACACCACTCAACGGATCGATAGAACATTTCTGAGAAGTGGCAGGAATTCCTCGATACACGCCACTTTGTCGAATCAAATATTAATGTGGCATCGAACGTTATCGTTCGTCGTCCTTTTATTTGCCGAGCGGTCTCGTAGTTGCTGGTTTTGCGGCGACCCTCCGCGTTTGATGATGATTCTTACCGTCGGGCAAAGTTTTACGAATATCGATTTCTATATTAATAGTTCATAGGTATATTCTTGACGGAGGCGCGGTGCATATTCGCGCTACTTGATCAAGAAATTTCTTCCCATCGTTTTCGCCCCGTGTATCTAACTCCTGCTCATCTTTCCATGCAAGAATGACCCCGTTTCGTTTGTATTTACGACGACTACTGTCTTAATAAGGTCTTCACACGCTTCGAACACCCTCACCCTGTCATTAAAGTCGCTTTGTCTTATTCGGAAACGCGTTTGCGTTTCTTGGTTCGTCGGTCCGGTGGGAATCGTTGGTTGACCTTCTTTTGCATTCTTCTTTTGTTTGAACAATTGTCGCTGCTTTCTGGCCCGAGATTTGAACGGAAACCGATAATTCAGATAAATCGGTGTACTGTAACGAAAATACGCGACGGTACGTTCGCGTGCTTCCTTGTCAGCTAATAGAGCCGCCAGCTGTTAAAGATAAATACAAAATCTAAATTTTGTATGCAGATAGGCTGAATGACGTAGCGGAATACGCCTAAAGATAAGAGTGCAGTACGAAGTGCGATACTTCACGAGAAATATTGAACGCAATTATTTTTTTCCCGATGACGCGTCAGTTTGGAATGAGCCGACATACATGAACTATATAAAACGAGTTCGTAGTTTCACACTAGCGTTCGAGCATTACGTTCATCTCTGCGTTCACGCGACGCAGGGTTAATGCATACCACCAGATGGAATTCCGACTGAATCTGGAAACTGACGAGCGAGTGAGACGGGGACTCGGGTAAGGCCGCACGAAAGGACAAGTTCACTGTGAACTTGGATATCGTAGACTTTGCCTCGGTATTCCCAGTAGAATTTGCATTCGCGTTTAACCGTGCGCGCGCCTTTCAGACGCTCTTGATCCAGCCGAACGTCGTTTGATGACTGCCTTGGCCATTTGCAATCCGTGACGCGGTCTGTCGTAACGGCGGTGGCGTAAAATTTATGACAATTTTCCAGCGCGTTGCGCGATACATTTGATTAAGTGGAAGGCGCAAGGTTCGGCGAGAAAAGTGGCTCGGCATCGCTGATATTCGAAGAGGGAATTTCAGTCGTGTATTATAAAGAAGCCCTCGGATATTAACTGGCTTTGTTCATAAATTACTGTAAGATTACCAATATTTATTGTCGAATTATTGCGGGCGTTCTGTAAAGTTTGATGTTGACTGTTAGCGATACCATATCGAGAGGCGAGCTCGTGTATATTGGTGTCACAGCGCAAGAGTTAAAAAAGTAGAACATTTGTCGGTCTTTATTAAACGATCTTATCAATGTTTCAAATATTGTCGACGTCGATAAAAGATCTTCAATAAATTGAAATACTGGAAGCAAATATTGCCACGGACATCGAGAACGGCTTGCAAGCACGTTTAAGCCGCGAATACGTGTATAATTGACGTCGAGCTGACAAAATCGTCCAACTTGGCGATCAAGGTTTCCTATTTTATAATGATCAGGCCCAGCAATTAGGGCTTTTCCTTTATTATCCCCCCAATCATTGACAAGTGAATCTAACAAATTGACCCGATCATTTCCCGATGTTAATATTCAATGGCAGCGCGTCATTTCTAATCGAACAACCGTTCGTCGTTTAATTCGCTAAAAGTTACCCGTCAATTCGATGCTCTGCTCGCAACGCTTTAGAAAGAAGGTACATAAACCCTTCGACCAGATGTCGCGGATCGTTCCGTTTCTATTCCAAGCATCTCAGTTTCGAGCGTATCTCGCGTCTGGAAAAATTAGCCAACTCTCCTGCAATAAAGAATAACCGTAAAGCCGTATCCAACACGCCTTCTCCTTCTCCACGCGTACATTCAGCAGCAAATAAATATAGTTTCGATAATTCGTAAAGATCGATCTATCCGACGCTACTAAGATCGGCCGTTTAATAACTGCTTGATGAAAACTTGAGAAGATTCCCCGTCGGATTGTCAAGATTAATACTGTTCGATATGTATCCGGATTCCCGGAGGGAGCTCCCACGGCATCTTGGAACAAGAGACGCACCGGCGTGGAAGGGATGAAAGAAGAATAATGGCTGACGAGAGGGGCGGCCAGTCGGAGGAGAAGCCACTCAGAAAGTAATTTGCTCAATGCTTGGACGAACAGGGGAGACCATGTAGAAGTCGACGGGATACGTCCGTGGAGGAAGGTGAGAGGAGGGTACAGGGTGGCGTGAAAGAAAGTAGAAGGATTGCCGTTCGGGAGGAGAGAAAAAAAAGGCAGGCAAGTCGCAGAGAAACCAAGGAATATCCTGTGCTACTTGAAAGGAGGGGAAATAATCGGTAACCGCTGGTACAGGGGGATGGAATGCAAAATTCCTTTACAAAGTGTTTCGATTGAAAGGGGGAAAAAAAGGGAAAGGGAAAAACACTCCCACGCAACCTTCCACCCCCCATTCCCTATGTAACGCCTTTATTTCTCAAGTAAACGAGGACATACCCCTCTATTGAATGCCTGGCTGCGAAAACATAAACAGCTTCCCGTGATAAAAGAAAAATCAGTTAGGGTGGCGGGGGTGCAACGCGAAGGAGGTTGAAAAAAAGCTTGCCTTCCTCCCTTTGCACTTTGTCACGTGGCCTGTTTGATCGAGAGAGGCGAACGATGGGCAAAGAGCTTCAGCACGTTCGAGACACGCCTCCGTTGCTTTTGCGAAGGTTTGTGTTCCTTTTTATTGAATCCTGGAACGATGTGTCTTAAGGACGTGACGGTGTCGAGAGACAAAGCACTTCTAACCCTCGCGACAACCTGGAAACGCTGCCACTTTTGATCGAACTCGCAGCCGAGGAGACCACCCCCTCGTATCTTATTTCTTCGTTGTTCCATTAAACTTGTATTACTTTATCCGCCCTGTCCTTTGTTATTGTTCAATTCGTACATTGTTTGTCCAATTTGTTCTGCTGGCGTGTACCCACCTTTTCACATTAACGGTATCAATCGGCACTGCAATTGGACACGTTCATTTACGTGATCAATTACCCACGACAGCGCTTCGAAAGCTTCCCGTTTCATTCGATAATAATTTAAACAATAGCGACGCGTCAGCCAGACAGAGAGCGAGAGTGGCGCAACCGAACGAACTGAGGACAAAGCGAAGGTAGGAACGCGATGCACCTGAAACACGTTCACAAAGGGACGCGCGCGAGAGAAAGGGGACAACCGTTTAAAAAGTGTGGATAGAAAAGCGGGTGCGAAACAAAGAAGCCGAAAGATACGGTGAAAAAAAGAGGTCGCGTTGAAAATGAAATTATTCCTTGCAGCTGTTAATATTTCTACCCCCGCGTCGTACTGTCACGTGCCCTCTCAACTTTCTCTTTTCGTTTCATCCCCTTCTTTTCTATCGGCAACGAGTATTAACTGTAAAAGTTACAAACGGAAGTTCAGCATGGATTTCGCGTCAGACCACGGTAGCGTAGAGTGGGTTGTCATGCCGGCGGAACAGAATAATCTCATTAGGCGGCTGAAACTTCAGGCCCGGAATAATAAGGAGATATAAATGCAAATGAAAATTATGAAAATGAGCGATTAACCAGCCATTCCAGATACAAAACTGCCGAACCGGCTTGAAAGTTACGATCGACTTCTCCTTCCGCTTGTCACCGCTGTCTGAATAATATTATCGCGTTCAGCGTGCGTATACTGGGAAGCGCATATTTACCACCCGGAGATCACCTCGTGAATTTTAGTTCGCGAGAATTACGATTCATAAGTCGGCTTGTACACAAATTTTCGAAGACGGCGAGCCGTTCAATTTGTCACACCCCGATGGGTTAATTGGATTCAACGACAATACAGTGAAATTGACATTTTCTCGTGAACAATTCTTTTAACGATTCTTCCGTATTTCCCGTACCATTTGTGAATTTCAACAAGGGTGTCTTATCTAAAAATTCGTACTTCAGAAATACGTCTCGCTCGCCAACGAAAATTCATCTGAATTTGCAATACTGCTGCAACAAAAGTCGTCGGCGGTTCGTCGAGAAAGCGACAGACGTCACTTTCACGCCTTAAGAAGAAAAAAAGTAAATACAGAGACTGTTGCACCCGCACATTAATCGAAACCCGATTGAAGAGTAACGCAGTCACGCAAATCTATCTCCTGCGCGGTGCCCCGCTCTTCGATCTTCACCCTTTCGTTCCTATCGAATTCGAACCGCGTGGAACAGTGCCCGCTGCCCTTTCAAGAGAATTCCTCGCGCTCCGCAGTTTCGTCGAATGTTTGCCCCCGTCGTACCTCGAAAAACCACCCCCGCACGCGTAATAGTCGCGCCGCGATTACTGTCACTCACTTTTAGGGGCGCGCAATCAGGCACGATTTTCCGACACGCGTATCACAGGCGTACAACCGCGGCGAACCATCGAGGCTGAGAGGTTTTGTCAAGTGTTCGACAAATACGCGACGTGTTTGCCGTCGTCTTACGGTAAAATTTGATTACGCGTCCCCTGCCCCCGTCGCCCACGGTCGTACGCCTTGGTTCCGGATTGACGTGAATCTTCTTCAGCCCCCTTTGCTCGTAATACGACAGGTTATGAAAAGTCCTCGCGTTTACAGCAGCTTTGCTCGCGATCCTTTTCGTCGATGTCCGTTGACACGAAACGAAAACGCATCGCGACAGGTAATCCAGCGATCGAGGACAGACTGTGTCCGCTCTCCGAAAATATTCCCGTGCAGCGTGATGGGACGGATCGATATAATTTAAGCTGCTGACCGACGATTCTCGAACGCTTTCGTGGAATCTCGTCGACCGGTGTGCTTCGAGTCGCGATATTTTTTGATAAATCGTTACTTGGACCGAGGTTGATTGGGACTGCGTGGAAAGTGCAGTGTCCGAGGTAAGTGTGGATCATTCGAATTTGAAAGGTGGAATGGGTGGCGATTTTTCAAACGATGCAATTTTTATACATGTTTTATATAGAAAAGGGGCTATCGGTGAATGGATCGATCGAATTTTCGCTGTGTCTCTCTTTGTCACTTTTATTTATACATGCAAACTGACTATTAAAATAAGAGAAATCGTATACGTAATATATAGATAGATCCGCGCGACTTGGCAATCGTAATAAGTTTCAAACGAAGCAGTTTGGGAAAGCAATGATTTCGTAAACAGACGAGGGGTTGATACCACCCCTAGCGCATTTATACCACGATCCTACTTAAAGCGAAAATTTATATACTTATAAATTATTCGTGTATGTGCGAATAGAATGGATACGTGGACTTTATTCCAGAAAAGAAAAACGAGATCCAGTTAGCGCACTTAAATTACAACATTCGAGTTGGTATGAGTTCCTCGCGAAGATAATTTATTCACTTATTCGCGCGCGCGAGGCATGACTGTGTTCAATTATAACCAAAATTCCTCCAATTAACTCTTGGCAACCCAAACGATACGGAGTAAATATTCTCCGTTCACAAAACGCTGCTACAAAAAGGAAAATGATTACGCCATAATAGTGCGAATTAAATAACAAAACATTTGAAGGAACTCTGCACGAATTTCATGAAAAAAGAACTGCTTCTATTTTAAGCTACCACTCTCCCGTTCCGTTTCGGTGGAAAGTAATGTCCGCCAGCTTCATCGACCCCGAAATAGGGAGTCGGCTGAACCTCTCTAAATTCGGCCGTCATAAAAGAAATCTCGTCGACCATACCCAAGAGCCGGCACGTGTGGCCAAGTTTGGTCGAAACGGAGGGACAAGAGGAGCGAGAAAAGATCGAACGGGATCGTTTTAATCTGCGGCTAAGAGCAGCGGTAACTGCCATCTTATTGGTCCCCTATATTGGCCCCTGCGGTGGCCACGTCTGAAACCCGGAACTCTCTGCGAAACTCGTCGATCGATCGTTCTTTGTTCCAACGCGGTGGGATCCCGGAGGATTCTCGGTCCGGCGGGGACCCCGGTTGCTTTATTACTCGCGCCGGCTCGCAATATCGCTGGAAAAATAAAGTATCGACATCCATTCTGATATAATCTCCAGTGCCTTCGAAAGGGAAAGAGTTCTCCACTTTTATTCCCATCAGTGCGCCCCGACTTTTGTGGAACTTAAAACGATACCGACCTCGGCTTGGACTTTCAGGTGAAGAGGAACATGGGGCATGGTCGACGATGTAGGAGGGGCTGGGACCCGTTTCGGCCGCTCCGCGTATTTTCATAAATCACGACGGAGGACAACGAAGGTGCCGCGATCGAATTGAAGCAATGCATGCCAAGGCGGGCGAGCTGTTTACGTCGAAACGGCACTTTGCTGCGAACCTCCGGGGAAAATCGAAGGTTGGAAATTGCGGAAGGTGATGGTATTCGAATTTGTTTTGGATCGTATTTTCCTGGGAGGGAGTTGCTCACAGGGGTTTGGAAGTTTCATGGCGTAAAAAGACGTGTTTGTGATTATCTAGATATCTGGTATATTTGTACGTTTCACTTATTGCTACCGCCGTACATGGCGGTTTAGAATTTCAATTTCCATTCCTTCACTCCCGGATGCACACTTTATTGTACTTGCCCTGCCAAAAGTTCATTTCGGGGAAACCCAAGTCACGCTCCAAAGTCCGGAAAATGTAGAACAGAATCCTGTCCTTATTCGCAACTGGCGAGGCTCTTTATCCAAATCTATGCCAGCCACGGAAAATTCAACCAACCTTTATCTTTTCCGGATTCGTGGTTCGGCATTTCATTTTTGAACATAAAACTGCTGGAAACTCGGGACCGCGGACAAATACGGCGCCCACATTGACCATATACATTTCATTACTACGCTACGATGTTCTTCGGTGACTATAATTTGAACAGTGTCGCAATTAAAGCGATATTGACAATCAAGTAGCCGTTCTGAACTTCGAATAATCTATTTCTTTCACATAATCGATATCTGATCACTGTCGTGAACGACCACCGATGCATACGATGTGTTCTAATAAAATTTAGTTCTTTTCTCCAAACATTAATATTCAGTTACTGTAGTGCGAAGCACTTTTGTTATTTCACAGTAGACCGTTCGAGTTACGAATCTCCTTACCGGAACTAAAGTGCT
The DNA here is from genome assembly GCA_948146005.1 of Nomada fucata. NCBI lineage: Eukaryota > Metazoa > Arthropoda > Insecta > Hymenoptera > Apidae > Nomada > Nomada fucata. The sequence continues at coordinate 3,759,531 of OX411275.1, read as the reverse complement.
CCATCATACTTCCGGCCGAAAGGACAATCGGTGCGACTGCTTTGAGTCTTCAAGATACAGGATTTACGTCGTCGTCGAGATTGTTAGAACGTTTCGAAAGGTATGTTCGATCAATGTAACAATGCTTAAGTGGTTGTTATCGCGTTTGAGCACAAGCCGACAGGCGTTCCTGACCCATTTCCAGGAAGGTCCTGCGGGAGGCAATAATACCATCCCCTGCTTGAGAACGTATCACGAATACTAGCCGAATGGTTCACCAATGGTACAACGAGGATTACATTTTGCATTATCGTAAATGCTACGACTGATCCTTGGCGGAGATATTGCAATAATTACTCCGCGCTCAAATCAGAGTCCAACTGATCACCTGTTTGAAATCGTAGAACAGTGATCGATTTGTTCTCCAATCAGTTTAGAATGATTGGTTTTGTAATGTGTCGTATTTGCTTATCGATGGAATTCGGTTACGTAAGGCGTGCGTTAAACAAGGCATCGCATTCGTAGTGGAGTTATGCCAACGTTGCCGCAGTGTACTGGCTTAGTTTTGTATTTACAATTTGAATCGATCGTATTCGACGAAGATAAGTGATACAAATCAATGATTACGTTTACAAGATATTGTAATATTATTATGTCTGTAGTAATACCATTTCCGATTTCACGAAGCATTAGAATAGGGTTTGATCAATGGGAGGACATCGTTTGTCGAATTGTTAGCGATAGACGCGGAATATATAAACACGTATTGATCAATGGCCAACGTAGAGAGGCTTATAGAATTTTCGACTGAAGTACTTTCGTCGATATCTAAAGCCATCGATAATCGTAATCGTTCGACTTTGTTTGTTTCACTGTAGGCGCAAGTACAATTGTAATCGGCCACTATGTTTATATAAATGATTTCGCGAATTACACACGCACAAACTAAGAAATTATACAATATCTCGAAATTGACGCAGAAGTGCTTTGCATTCAATAGTCAAATGAATTTCCATGAAATCTTCCTACGTATTCGGCCATAAAATTAAATTTCGTTCTTCATTTTCTATTATTTAGTTACACAAGGATTAAATCGATTAAGTTTATCAATATAATATTATAATTGCGAATCATCTTCATCCCCTAAATGTACGCAATATACCATACGAACATAGACGTATCCAACGTTTGTCCTGGAACTGTTTCAAACAAACATTTCATCTTTTTTATTGAAGAAATATTTAATTTGCACCTCCCGCATTTACAAAACATTGCTTTCTTTTATCGAGACTTGCTTTATTTTAGTTATTCCAATCAACGAACTCTCGTCATCGCGGTCATTTCGTCCGAGGGTCAAAGGGTTCGACTGAAAAAAGAGTACAGCGCCCCGAAAGCGCAGAATTTTTTCCCCCGCGGTGCAAGCAAAAGAGCCGAAAAGAAAAGCGTGAAAATTCAATAACAATCGGCCGCGTTCTTATTTTTCGCGGTCCCGTCCATCATCAATAATTCATCGCTTGTAATCAAATTCCCATCGAGTGCCGCGGCTTTTTCCCCGCTGTTCAGCGCCGGGGGAAAATCGTCGCTGAAAATCATCGCCGAGAATCGTAAGACGAAAAGAAAGCCGCAAAGGGGAAATTGGGTCAAAGGTGGGTGTCAGTGACGCGAGACAAGGACCGTCCAGAAATTCTCGAAGCTCCACGGCACGATCGTTCACGCGAATGTATTCCTCAGAGGTATCGTAATTCCGTGACCGGATAACCGGAAGTCCGGTTGCCCTTTGTGACGATCGCCATTGACGAATCGACCAGGGGGAAGGCAAAACGCGAAAGAGCAATTCTATGTGAGCGAAACCTTCCGCATCGTCGCGAGGAGTCTACTTTTCGACGACGGCCACGATTTCGCAATTGGTCACAGAGAATATTTCGCTCTTTTTCGGCTGTAAATCTCCTCGACGCACGCTGAAAAGCGATCAAACGGGAGCAATAACGTTAAGCTGCCGGGTGTATATCTCTGCATACGGCTGAGGGACATGGTGTAGCCGCGGTGGTTACACAGGCATCATAAATTTTAGGCTTTCAGTGCGATTATGTTCGGCGACCGTGCAGGCTAATATATTTCGCCGTTTGAAAAGTATCGTATAACGAGCCGGGGGACGTGCGAATTTAGGAGAATTCGGTGTTACGAATGAAGATACACCTTCGTTCGACACGACTAGATGAGAGATTTCATTCGGAGAGATTGAAAAGGTTGATTAAACATAAAAACGATAATACCTAGAGCAGAATTATCTACGGAATTTAATCAAAATCTGGAAAATAACGTGGTATAATATTGAACATCTGTTGGAGCGGTATCGTCGATGAAATGAAACAATTGTAAATGCAACGAAATAATGCTAAATAATGAAATATAAATATATTGTACGTTATCAATAAACACTTTACACGTTACTTTCACGTTTCTAGAGTCCCTTCGGTAAACCGTGCACCGGAAATGACATCGATGCTTTTATTCCTTTACAGACAAGCGTGGCAAATTGCGCGATCCAAGATTATTGGAGTCAACCTGACGTCGCGACGGGGTGAACTTCGTGACTGTAAACTTTTCCCTCGATAACGAGGAACTCGGAATTCCAAGGGGATTTTATCGACGTCCAATTGAATATTCCTTTCGCTCAGGGGCAAAAAATTAAGTGGAATCTGAAATTGATTAATTGTTCTCCGCCGCTGTATCGTATATTGATTAAGAACCACTGAATAAATTATTTCAACAATTACAAAGGAATATGGCTATTTAATACAACAGTATTCCGGTATCAAGTATAATACGGGCAATTCAAATAAAATCGAATGTCTGTTTTAAATCGTTATTTCCGAGTTTCTATTTGAACTAAGGAAGGATTGAGGGCGATGTAATTTAAATAATATAAGATATATAGTTCTCGAGGTGGTGTGTCAAACATAATATAACTGGTGTACTAGTTTCGTTTAATTACACTTGCAGCAAACCGAGCAGTTTCGGGGGAAAGTAATTTAGTTTCCCAACATGGTAGTAGAGCACTTTTTGTTGTACAAACGCGGTTTGAAGCTCCGATGTTACGCTGCATTGTGGTTTGCACGAACTTCAAGCAGGAAGAACTCTAATTCTGTCGCGCATCCGACACCTCGAAGAAGACGCCACTTCGTCGTCCACATCCACCCGGAGCACCTCCTTTCTTCCTGTAATTAGAGACGCCGAACGTCGCCCTCGTAATTACTTTATCAGTCGCCGGCACTAGAATGCAACCTTAAAACGTCGAAATTAGTAGCGGAGAAATTTTTGCATTCGCAGTTCGATATGATTTTTTAATTTCTATCAGACAACGACGCGACGATTTTTGTTTATCAGGTTATTAGAAAAGTTTTAGAATTAAATACACGGTATATTTTTATACCCAAAATTGTTTGCAATAATTTTCACAGCATTTAATCATTAACTTATTTGATCGTTCGATAAAATTTGTAGTTGCGAGAAATACATGCGCTTCAAGTTTCTACCGATCTGCCAAATTAAAAACGATGTATGAGGCGTTAGAGTCAAGTTTCGGTCGTCCACCATTTTTTCCGCTCTCGCATGTATCCTGTTCGGTTGACGAAATAAGAGTACGAATGTGACGAGAGAAATTGAAGCGCGCAAGCAACTAGTTAAATATTTTTAGCAAATTTTTAGCAAAGACGAAACAAGTACGCCGAGCGAGAGTCGTTAAGTTTCAGAGCACACTGCAGGTATTACTGTTTAAATTGAAAGAATCAGGAAAAAGCGTGCGTGTTCACTGGCTAGTTCACTAACAAAGTATGATTAAAGCGAGCCCTTTTACGCTCAAGATATTCTTGTAATAACGTGTGCACATTTTGCTAACACCGTCACAGCCAATCGGATTACATGGGAATAATGGAATGAGATTTGTTACGAGAAAATTAAAAATATAGGTTTAATGGATGGGTACTAAAGTCTTACCATTTGTTTTCTGATACGAAGGACTGCGACTGCTTCAGAAGAAATGCTTTGCAGAGATAAGACGTTGGTAGGTACAGAAGGGTAATTCTGTTAGCTCCGCGACAACTATTCTTTTTGCCAGTTATCCCCAGATACGAACGAATCAGCGAATTACAAGTCCAAGCTGCATAACGATTAATTTGCTGCAATTGTTAAATGTATGTTGTCTCAATATACATCGCGTTTTTCACGAAGCAATTTTTAATATACGAGCCTTGGAACATTAGTATCAGTACATATTCCTAAATTGCATTATTCCGACAAAATTCTACTACAAGTCTTCCTATGACCTTCTAAAAAGACACATACATATTACTCGTTTCGTCCCTTCACGTTTAAAGATCCACGCATGTCGAAAATAAATTAGATCCTTAAACACACATTTCCTAAGGTCCTTTCCAAAGATTGTGACTATAATACTGCCAATAATATCGTATCTATTACATTCACGTAAAAATATTATCCAAAAGATCTTCTTTCGACACATTGTGCAACTATCTGGACTCACCAGCGTACATCTACTGCAAGCCAAAAGAATCTTCCACTTTTCGCCAAACGGGCAGTGGTTTTCCTTTTCACGCCAAACGACACCAAAGCCCATCCCTATTCCAACGTTCGCGAACCATTTCGCCCGATAAACATTACTCCTTCGATACGTTCGCCCGAAACACGATGAACATTCAGGGAAACGTAATAACACCTATTACGGCCCGCGCGAATTCCATTGTTCAACATGGCCGGCGAAGCAGCAGCAGCAGCCGACGGAGTGTCGATGTGAGTGTATCGCAAACGCGGGGGTAGTCTCGACCAGGAATAGGCGAGGCTAAGGGATGGTGGTAACGGGCTCGCGACACAATAAACCATTCCACGGAAGGCAAAACACAAGCCACGGCGCCGCCATAACCGAAGCCCAACGCGCTGCTTCATTATGCGGTGCGACGTGGCAAAGTGCCAGGGCTTTTGATAAAAGGGATGGCCACGTTCCACCAGATTCCCTCTCCGTTCAACCGGACCCCGGCTTTTCCGCCCTTTCGTCGTAACATGGGGGCGCTGTCCATCCTCTGATGCACATCCTTGACTCGCGTATCCGCCACCCGCTGGCTCGGCTCGGGACAAAGAACGGAAAGCTTCGAGAAAGGGAAACACCTCCTGATGTACGCTTCCTCGCCTCTCTTTCGCCGCTTGCTTTTTCCGGCCACGATGGAGCCTCACTGTGAGCTCCTTGACTTCTTAAGGGGACGGGATTCCACAAACGGATACTGATTTGGCTCGGTGGAAAATGGGGAAAATGGGAAATTAGAATTTTCTCCTCTTTTTTCTTTTCCGTTTTCTCCTTCCCTTTGAATCGCGATTCGGGGTTGAAGTGTATATTCATTTCACGAGTGATCGTCGTGTGCCCGGAATGGCTACGTGCAGTTTAAGGCAGATTAATTGCTTGGTGGACTCTGATTGTTTAGTTGTCAAGTATTTCGGAAGTATTGCACGAGGTTGTCTTTAGTTGTTTTACACGCGAGCAGCGTGAGCGAATTGAAATTTGGAAGCACTGAACTCCGCGGGTATTAGGAGTTTAACGGGGAATTAATTAATTGAGTTATAAGAGTTATCGGAAAGCGGGTACATCATTATCATTGCTATTAAGTTTGTAGAATAGATATTACGGATCAATACTCGCCTTAGCATTGTGATTGCCAAATTGTCGCACTATCGGCTATTTTATATATTTTTAGGAATTCGCCTCATGCTGAAGGCTAGATTTTTCAAGTCGATTACAAATAAGTAAATCACGTGTTGTAATTTTTTATTTGTTTTTATAATCTTATTGGGAGTATACCTAATAAAATAAAGATGTTCGCACGCTCTTAATCCTGCGTTGCGATCATTTTTTGGGCTTTGCATACATGGTTGTTATTTGTCAGCCATAGATATAAATAAAGGATGGACCACAAAATATTTAAGCAGACTTTTTATTTGGTAATGAACCAGGAACGAGATCTCAATAATTTATGCTTGCCTATCTGTTATTACCATTGACAAGTTCGAATTTCATTTTTCTATAACATTTGTTAATTATATTAAGGTTTCCTGTGTTATCGTAATTTCATTTTCAATATTGTGCGCAGTTATCGTTACTTAACAATTTCTAGAACGTAATTTCCATGGGCTAATAACCTGTGATCAGATATCAGTTACGTTATCAATAGGTTATACAATTGGCAGATATTGTCACGAAATCGTATTTGTGCCCTTGGAAACGTGTTCGCAGAATATGTTATTGTATATCACGCAGGATATATTTTTGTTGATCACCGTTCGCACAATAAAGCACAATAAAAAAAGGTACTTTCAATTAGACGCAAGACGTTGTTAGGTGTCAGAGATGACTCCCTGTGTTTGTTATTGAAATCTTAACGGATGACATACAGGGATGAATCAGGGCACGGACCGACGGTATGACCCAGCGACGAGTCATACCACTTCCCCCTAGTCCAGGCCCAAAGATCTAAGGGTCGCGACGCCGACGCTACCAGAAACACAAAAACAAGTTAAGATATAAGAAGGGAGGTAGCTAGAAAAAGGGCAACCTGTCTACGAACCGTCACGCTCGTATGTTGTAGCTGCATAACATCAGTGTCTCCTCTGTAAACTACAATCCGAGGATTGTACTCGTACATCGATTTTAAGTGCTGTATTTACCACAACGTACTGTGAGTGGGAAATTAAAAGTGAAGCTAATCAACACCAGTCTTCTAAATTAATCTACCCACCACGTAACAACGTGCAACAAAATTGGTGACTGGGCGACGGATTATAAAATCAACGAAATGTAGTATAGTACTATTCAGAATAAAATGTTTAGAATCTACTAAAAGTTATGAATGAAGCATCGATTAAAATTCGATTTTTTATACAGCCTCGTAAATATTTTTATAGGGGAAAATGATAGGGGAACATCCTTTGAGCGTGCTTTAACGACGAGATTTTCTTTTGAAAACCCGAGCAACTCTGAAAACTTTACAGTTTACTAACTTTAAACAAACTTACCGGTGCATTAATAATTTCTCTTCTTAAAAATGTTGTGGCTTACAAATTCTGCTGAAAGTAGCATGCCGCGGAAGCCGCGCTTCGCTTTAAAAGTTACTTCAAATATTCAGCAAACGTCTTCGTCTGAGGCCACGATGTGATGTCGTAACTTTTATTTTAATTTCAATAATTGACAATGAATTCGTTTCCTTTATTCCGTGTTCCATTTCCGTTACCCTGTTCATCCCGTGCATTCTATTCAAGCAGTTATTATTACATTGTATATTTGTATGATATCTTTGACAAAGAAGAAATGTCATTAATTGAACATAAATTTTTATTTAATTTCAGTGAAACGGCGACGCGTTATACCAATTCATTGGTCAACGTATCGCAACGATAATTGTACATGTTTATTCCTCGTTACTGTTTCACGACGCACGTGTGTTTGACACGATTTTTATTCCACGTTCGCCACTGTGTCGGTTGACGTCATATAACTGGTCTGTACAGAGTACAATCTGATTATTTGTCACAATTTGTATAAAACATTTTGTGTGAAAGATGTAATGGATTAGATAATAATTGTACGGTAACGGGGAAGAATTTGCTGGTATAACTGTAACGAATTATGTAATTCAATGTTTGTTGACGATTATGTAAGTGTTATGTCAGATTTATTTGACATGCTAATTATTTGTTAAGTGCAGATAAGACTATACAAATTAAGGCAAGTGTAATGGAATTGGTAGTTATAGATCTACACAATTTCTATTTATGGATAACGTTGAAGGAATTAATGCCAATTATTGTTACCATATATTGATATGGACGAAAAATGAATAATTGACAATCGATGAATGAAACAGTAACGTATTTTATTCGGAACTAATTAAATTGAATGCATCACACACGAGTAGCGCGCGACCAATCACACGATCGACAATTGAAATTTAATTAGGCACACCGATAATTTTCAATTTTCATATTAATAAGTAATTTGAAAACCCTCATTATTGTTTAGTCATCACATGGAATGTCGATTAATATTCGGAGGAGCAATGACAAGGAAAATGGAACGGTTGTCCTCTCGAATCGAGCCAACAAATTTTAACATTACGTAACATCAAGAATACGAGACGAACAAACGTCGTTGTATCACAGTACATTAAATTTAACATTATTTTTGAAGTAAATCGAATAACGATGGGTCGCAATGCTATCAAAGAAAAATCAATTCCGGGAAATAAAAAGAAAACAGTGTACATAATTTCGCCGACGAATAAGAACACCCAATATAATGCAATAGAATATTCAATATAAATATATCAGTAAGAACAAACAGAAAACCGCGCAACCTAATATCCGCGATAGGTTGTCACGTGCCCCGTATTTTCTTTTAATTTCGTTGAGAACATAAACGTGTTACAGGAGGACGCGCGGGCAGGCCTCGTCGTGAAACGTTTCGGCAAGGAAAGCAAGGCTCGTCGTAAAGACGAGAATAAAATTGTCGGACAAGTGAAGCTCACTTTTTGTCGTACACTTAGTTCCAGAGTTCAGCCTGGCGCTTTGGCGGCGGGCAATCAGCGTTTCCCTATTTACTGAACTTCCCTCTGTGTTGACACGAAACGCGGTGGGAAAGGAGTGAAAAGTTTTTTATCGCATTATCAGCGGGAAAGAAGCAAATTACCGCTGACAATGAGCAAAGCGGGAAGCCGGGATGCCGCTGCAACATTTCTTAATCATATTTCAATTAAGAAGGCCGGAGGTGCGAGGCACGGTGGCGTGCAGAATTCAGCCACACTTCCGCTGGTAACATCGGGACACCGTTAATACCAGCCTTCCGGGCTGGGAATCTGTTGGGGAACAAGACGGATTTAATAAAACGTCTGTTACTTTAACGAGGGGAGGAATGTTCCGTTAAAATTGCTAAGTGGATAATTGACAAGCTCGCAATATGTAAATAGAAAAACTTGAGCGAGTTGCTGTGCGCTGTGCTTAACATGCGACGGAGAAAGTTGCGCACCGAGAGGACGGAATAAATTGTAATATTAGAATTGAGTTATGGAAAATTGAATTGTAATATAATAAATATAATAAAGCTCCGCGCGCGGTGATTCAATTCGCATTGCATCGAACGTAATAATTATGCGGAATGAAATTCTGCGGATCTGTATTTCGGTATCTACAACGTTTGCGTAGCTGCGAATTCTGCAAACTTGTGAACGATAAGAGGAAAGACAGAATCTTCTGAGTGAATCCTCTTGAATACACTGTTGCGGAGGCGTTAGATTGCTGTGAAACGCTCAACAATGCAAAGCATATAAAAACGTGAAAGAAATGTAGTTTCCTGCACCAGATATAATAGTGTTCTATTCTTATCTACTTTGATCTGGATGAACCGATGGGAAAATTACAAGCGATCGACGAATTTAACACGCGTTCCGATAACGCGTCGCTTGTATCTGTATGTTTGTACATTCAAATCAGTCTCGGTGGCATAACGGAATTATATTTGCCCGAATCTCGCATGCGATACGCTTGTAAGTCGCTCGTACAATGTTCCCCGTCGTAGCGGAAAAAGAATATCCCTTGATCCACTTTATTTGCAAACTGTCGCACCGTTGTGTCATTCCAAATGCTATTGCGAGCGTACAGCGTATCTCGTGCCGGGGATATCGGGAAACAAAATGCAGAACGAAAGGTACGGAACAACGGGAATAAGTGACATCCGTCTAGCAACAAAATTCTCGCGTCTTGCGTACAGAACCTAAAGTCCGCGGGTGATTTGTGGAGATTAAATGTTCGAATACGAAAATCAACACGAGAACGCCTGCAGTAATTAGTTCGTTTTAAGCAAAGACTCGCGTGACGAGCAAATGCGAAGCAAGTACTAATTAAACAATATAAAAATGATGCACAACTGCACCAATGAGACGAACGAATGCAGGAGTTCCTTGTCCGTGAGAAAGATCCTACAGTTGCGGGGGAATACAAAGTATTGAAGAAATTCTCGACGGGGCGATAAAGAACTGTTCGACAAATAACATCGACAGATTTCGATAACGTTTCGAGATCACCGAATTACTTCAAGTGATCGATATCATCACCTTGTCAAAGATACAAGGTAAACATTCTCTGAACTATATTATCATTCGCGTTCGATAACGTACGGCAATTAAATATATAAACGAAACGTTCCGAATCGCCGAGTGCATCCATAGCTCTTAAGCAGACATGCTGGCCATTCTGTCCCCGCGATTCTGCATTTTCCTCTCGCTTGCGCTGTGAGTATTCTTATTCTTATTCCTTTCTTTCACCGAGCAACCAGGCGTATCGCGCGTATCAAAAGAAATCTATGATTCTGTTAAAACGACGTAACACCTGTTGGGCGAAACGTTGCCCGACAGATCGTGCAGTTTCTTCAAGATTCCTTTTTGCAGCTACGCGAGTGGCGCGTCCGTAAGTCAAGATGGCAAGAAGAATCTACGATTCCCACCGAAGTTTCTCCTGGGAGCCGCGACCGCCGCGTACCAAATAGAAGGGGCCTGGAATGTAAACGGTAGGCCGTCCAAATTTCAACTTCTACATTCGGACCGGCGAACTTTTCTAACGTTGTCCATTGCACGTTTGAAACGCAGGTAAAGGGGAAAGTACGTGGGATCGATACACCCATACGAAGCACAACCGTATTTATCACGGCGATACCGGTGACGATGCTGCGTTCTCTTATTACAAATATAAGGACGATGTTCAGGTTTTAAAACAGCTCGGGGTAAATATATTCCAATACGTCCACATTATTATTATTATTGCAACAGATGTTGTTCGACTAATTATATCTAATTCCAAATTAACTAATTTTTCCCTACATGTTGCCCCAGTGAACACTGAATCCGCGAAATAAACAGCGCATTGCTCGCGTACTCGCACGTCAGCGTCCATTAATGCACGTACCTATCTCACGTTTGCCCGTAGTTCAACTCGTACCGATTCTCCGTCAGTTGGCCAAGAATTCTACCGAACGGTTTCGTGTCAAATATCAGCGCCGACGGCGTCAAATACTACCACAACTTAATCAACGAGCTACTGGCGAACAACATCGAGCCCATTCTAACTCTCTATCACTGGGATCACCCGCAATCGATCGAAGACTTAGGCGGTTGGTTGAGCCCGGATATCGTCGATTGGTTCGGCGATTACGCCCGAGTCGTGTACAAGGAGTACGGATCGAAAATAAAGAAGTTCATCCCGATTAATGAGCCCACCGCCATATGCAAGAACGGTTACTCCCTTGGCACCCACGCACCTGCCAAGAAGGCGCACGGTTTCGCCGAGTACATGTGTATGCACAATGTAATCAAAGCGCACGCCAGAGCGTACAGGATTTACGAGAATGACTTCAAGCGTCTTCATAAGGGAGAGGTCGGTTTCATGGTGAACCCGTTCGCCTGTATGCCAAGGAGTCTCGAGGACGAGAAGGCGGCGGAACTTGCTTTCCAGTTTGACGTCGGCTGGTCTATGAACCCGATTTACACGAAGGGTGGCGATTATCCGGATATCATGAAGACCACGATCGCAAAGAAGAGCAAAGAGCAGGGATACAATAGGACTCGTCTGCCGGCGTTCGATGCTGAGTGGATTAAATACATACGGTACTCGATAGCTTCGCTTCCTTTTCGGTCTAGATCGTAACGTTTAATCATTGCCGTGTAAAAACGCGATTGACTCGGTATTGTATTTGTTGTCGCAGAGGGAGCTCCGACTTTTTGGCTGTAAATCATTATACATCGAGGCTGGTTACAGCTGGAGAGACGGGAGTGGTCCCGTCGCACGAGAACGACCGAGGTGTGATAGAAGTGGTCGACAAGATGTGGAAACAGTCGGGATCCCCCTGGTTGTGGGTAAATAATGTTGTTTCGTATCTGGTACAGGTACATTACGTTCGCTTTGAGCGATTCGCATGTTGAGTTGAGGATGATACGCATTAATGTCGATGGAGTATCAAACAATGATTGCCAATTTATTGTATGATTTTTACGAAAATGTTGTTTCAATATGTCCGTTTTGGTTTCCTCGTTACAACATTTACACAGTGCCTATAAGAGGAATTAAAATTGACGTCATTACCATCTTTTATTATTCTATACAGATTTCTATATGCAGTTCTCTTCGAAGTAGCTTTATTTCTGTATAGAACCTGTACTCGATTAAATAATAAGACGACGGAGTTGTAAATGAAATGTTTGTTAAACTAATCGTTTTCTATATGTATGTGCCAGGTTGTGCCCGAAGGTTTTCGATATATTCTCAATCAGTTGAAGCAACACTATGGAAATCTACCTATGTACATCACCGAAAATGGTGTTTCCGATTTGGGAACGCTCAACGATGACGATAGAATTTATTACTATCGTGAATACTTGAAACAGCTGCTTCTGGCTATTCATGTAGATGGTGTGGATGTGAGGGGGTACATGCTCTGGTCGATTCTAGATAATTTCGAATGGGACCAAGGATACCAGTAAGTGATTACAAAATTTACATGAATGTATACATAAATGTCTGGGCTAGATTTGGAACACCATTAACTAGTAAACACTCGGGGAAATGTGTTACATTTCGAAATCTCAGTGGTGTTAATGTAAACCAAAGACAATTGTTTGTACGAGTGCTTTTCAAAAGTTGGAGGTTTAATAATGCGAAAGTATTGAGAATTAAAGAAGTTGTGGCATGCAATTGTATTGACATTTTCAGCGCACACTTCGGTATCGTGTATGTGGATTACAATAGTCCAAAGAGGCAACGAACGTGGAAAAAATCTGCTATCTGGTGGAAGAATGTTATAGCTGCCGGAAGAATTGATGCGGACTGAATGAGCGCACTTAATCATCGGGAACTCTTCTTGACACGAAAAGAGGAACCAAGAAGCTGTTACGGCACGTAAAATATTGTTCCTAGATTACTTTACGCTCGCTAACTTTTTACACATTGTTCTGATTATTCAAACAAATGAATAAAAAAATATTATATTCTCATTTGTTACGTCTCAAAACAATTACCCTTCCCTGCTCAACAACTTTTTGTTCTTTATTTTACGTCAATCGCGAGGAACAACTGTTGCGCGAATTTATTGTAAATGCAGCGATTGGGCAAAGGAGGATGTCAAAAAGTGGCAGTGGTAGAGAAATTACGGGTAGCCCAGGCACCTAAACGATATGGTGTCATTTAGATTCCAAGAAAGTGTAAATCCACCTTTATTTATCAGCAAAACGACGCGAAGAACACTAGATGTGTTAAGTGAAAATAATCATTATATAGAAGTACCGCCGCCCGATTCTTTCCTATACATACGCCAGATTTAAAGTTAGACCCTTGTGGCAGCACAGAGTCTCAAAGTACGTACGATAATCGAAGAACAGTCGACTTATCCCCGAGACTTCGTCGGAGTAATTGTAGAAGTTTGTGCTGGCGTCGGGCGAAACAATAACCACTGGAAAACCGTATGAAACAATGGCGAGGAAGCTGCCAAGCCCTCCGTTCCCTTTTCTTTTCTTTTTCGCCATTACACGAATCGATTACTCCGTGTTTCTGACAAACACCCTTACGCCATTATCGTTCCAAGGCATCGATTCTTCAAGCCGGCTGTCTTTGATTCCGATCGAAAACAGCTTGAAAACTGTTTGGTATCAAGGAAAGGGTGGCACGTTATCGAACGCCGAAACAAAAAAGCTTCCTGCACCTTTGGTTTCACGAATGGAGAGCACTCGAAAAGAGAAGAAAATGTCCCTTCCCGTTGGAGACCGATTATCATTTGGTACAACGCAACGAAGGGCCCTTCTTTTCAACTCGACTGGGGTCTGGTTTAGACAGCGAGGCCAATGACATTTAGTGCTACAATTTTTTTTTATAGTGCGTAGAATTGATGGGTGGAGGTATTATCTTCCTGGCGAGGCAGAAGCAAGAGGTGTTTAGGTTAGTAAATAGCATTATCAATAAAGTTGGGTTTCATGAAGATGGGGACACGCTAATTATTATCATGGATTTAATTCTATTTAATTTGACACTCTCATTCCATTACAGGTCAAGCATTCAGCTTATCGAGTAATATATTCCTACAGCAATATATGAAATTAGAACAGTATTTTGATTAGAAATTCATACTGCGTATGCAAGAAAAAAGTATTATGGTAATAGTTCACAAAAAAACAGTGCTTATTAGAATATTATAATGTATGTATTATAATTGGCAGTCTAACGCCTTTTCTTTGTGCGACCCACAGGCACCGCTGACGATGTTTCAGAAATAAATGCGAAAAATTTCACACTAATCCAGCGAGTGATAGAGAAGGAAATTAACGCCGCCACTGATAACAATGTAAAGACGTTCGCGTCGTAGTATTGATACCAGGGTACCCATGACAAATTTGATCGAAGGTGCGGGACACCTTTGTGGCGAATTACGTACTCTGTCCACCGAGTAAAATTCTCTGTTGAATCGTACGGTGTGTCATTAACGAGACATGAAATCTTAATAATATTCTACTTGTATCTGTTAAAAGATACATAATACATTATAATAGATGTGCGAATTTAATAAATTCTTCTGTTTTGCATTACGCGCGATGAAATTCAGCGGAAATGATTATACGTATGGCACAGCGCTGAATATCATTCCCTGATAATGGAATGCACGTAACTACTATGGTGCTGAATAGTGTTACGATAAGATATACGAATTAGCGCGACCGTACAACGAAAAATCGGTGGCAATTTTTGAGAATACAGTCAACTCTTACTCTTCATTGGTTATCACTTCTCTAATATTTGATTGCAGATCTTCCCTTGTTAAGCCCTTAAACATCGTACGCTTTCCAATACGGTATGATACTACCCTCTTCAATTGGTACTCCTGATCTGCATCCAACGGGAAACCAAGAAGTCGTACGCCGAAATAAATAGCTTCTTGAGTACATACTGTGTAGGCCTGCGTGATTTTTGTACTACTTGATATTAGGGTGCGCTGTTGAAAAACAAACGTCAATCTTGCATGGATAATTGAAGAGCACGCTACTTGACACAGACTTTTAATAAACAATTCTGTACCAAGTATGCTTCGCTGAGGCAACCATGGTGCAGCGTAAATGTTTTCGTGTAACTGTGCGAGTGGCAACTCGCATTTCAGAACAACTTTGCACGACAATTTAGCGAAAACGTCTGACAGAACTTGTTTAATTTCGTCCGAAATATCAGAAAAGCGAATGACGGGGCCCATGGAGAAGTAAACTAACCCGTCTTTGGCGTTTTCGATAAACTCTTTTAAGTCCTATAAACGAAAAGGGGTAATCGATTATTTATATATATGGATCATTGGGCTTGCGATGTGTTTCCGTTT
Organism: Nomada fucata; assembly: GCA_948146005.1. Classification (NCBI taxonomy): domain Eukaryota; kingdom Metazoa; phylum Arthropoda; class Insecta; order Hymenoptera; family Apidae; genus Nomada; species Nomada fucata. The sequence goes on along the minus strand of OX411275.1, from coordinate 3,744,101 downwards.
TCTCTATAGGAAAAATAATAAATCAATCATCAATCATACACTCTATACTAATGCAACGATCGAACATTAATCAGTCTACTCGCTTGAATAATATCTGATTGCATTTTATAACCGCATAAGAATAATTAAATATAATTTCAGATGCGCGTTCCCATTAAAGAAGAGAGCGAATCGAACATACTTTAGGCAGTGGTTGCACGTTTTCTATAACGTGGGCCGAATGAAACTTGATTACATTCGGAAGTTGTGGTAGTGCGTAGCTCATAACTGCCATAGGGCTTAGACCCGCGGTTAGAAAAAGCATTACACGTGTATTTATTGCACAGTTTCAATTTGCGCGAAATAATGTTTTGCACGTCAGAAAATGTAGGAAGCGATATCGATTTAAAAAAATACAGGTAAAGTATCGACAGGCCGAAACTTTTGCGCTCTACGTTTGAAGTTGATACGTTATAGGCTATAACTTGTAGCCCATATTTTATGAGATTATAATGCAGACCGCTTTTAATTAAGCGTCGACGTTTTAGGAAGTGTATCAAAGTAATCCCCGATATTGTATATTGAAACTGTACTGACTTATATTGTAACTAAACTAACGCGAATTTGCATTCAAACGAAAGGTTGTAAGTGAAAGGCTTGCGGACGCGACTGAAACAATAATTGAAAAGCGGGGAAACTAAGAGCACAATCGCATAATTAGTACCACTGTTTTCCAGTAAACTGTTTTTATGATACACGGCATGTCGGAGAGGCAGTAACAATAATTGGGAATATCATGAAATACCTATAACAGGAGCATTAAATCTGCGACCAAAGGAGTGTACGTCTGGCTCGTAAAACATCTCGATTAGCACGGCATCAAACGTTTCCTTGCTGCCAGGTGCATACAGCTTCCTCACTTCCGGATGCTGGAAAACGAATTCCATGATAGTTGAGCTTAAAAACTCCAGTTGCGCCTGTTCAAGTAATCCAGCCATCTCTCCGGCTTCAGCCGCTGTTCCACAAAGTTAACATGTTGCACCAGCTGCAACATTTGCCCGATGTCGATTTGCCTGAACGTTGTTGAGTTAATGTTTGATATAGGGACAGGGGTGACGAGTGTCACTTCGTGTCCACGTTTGTGCAACTCTAGTCATAACCGTCGAAATGGAAGTCGATGGCTACAAGCTGGTAGTGTAAAGATTCCTAATATCTTTGCACTATTTGTTCGATTCGAGACGCCGAAGACATATACGACGGAAAGAATGATTTGGGTGATAAATTTCATGTTGCTCGTTAAGGATAAACTGCAAGTGCAAATTTCGTGATGCCTCGGGTGACAGGTGAATTTTAATGCTTTGATGATTGTGCGGTAGACACGACTATCGCTGGCGGCAGCGATAATGTTAAGGTCCACTTACAATATTGCGGATTTGTGTCGTGAGATATCATTTTCACACGTGTAATTTTAACATGTGCGTTACTGCACAATGAGTATAGTTGGCGCTACATTGTAGTAATCTGCACTTGTCTCCTTGTATCTTTTGGTCGACGTTACTATTAGTGAAATATTACTGTATGCGTTTTAGCTAATGTTCCCTCACGAGTATGTTTTCTAGGCAAATTACAATATTTCGGCAGTCCAGATATTTTGAAATATTATGAAACTTTACGCGCAAGTAAAGTATTTCATGCGTTACGCAACTCCATGTTTCGTTGACGCCATAATTCGAGTTTAAAGGGTGATATCGCCTCTTGAAGAATACATATGCAGAATCTGCTGCCTTGGGAAATGGTGGGAGGTACCCAAAAAAAGTTTTAACAAACCTTACGCCACTTTATCTTGACGTTAATATGTAATATGTAATCCATGTTAAAATATAATTAAGTATATAATTAATGTCAATATATAATTTAAATTACTAATGTCAAATATCTATGTGTTTGAGCGAATTAAATCGTGACGATAATTTATATAATATTTTATTAAGACTAGCAAGAACCGAAAGAAAATGGTTTTTTAATTTCGTCGGTTTATCGGTTACTTTTTATAATCTTCATTATTATTAATGTGTCGATTTACATGTTTGATCTCGAATAAAATATACATCAGGCGAAGAAGGAGTTTAGGCTTACAACAATATTATATTTCGCACTATGATCGAACGATTAATTCCGCTTCTTCTTTTCATCCGTACTGGTAGTTTTATTAATTTTAAAAACGAGTGTCAACAATTCCGCACTAATCCAGAGGCCGATAGAAAATAAAATAAACGTCGCGACTATCAGAAACGCGAAGACATCCATGTCGTAGTGCTGGTACCAGGGCACCCACGCTAACTTTGTTCGAAGATGCGGGGCACCTTTGTGACGAATTACGTATTCTGTCCACCAAACAAGATTCTCTATTGAATTGCAGGGTGTGTCATTAATGAGACGTGCCAGCTTAATAATATTCTCCTTGTATCTGAAAAGGTCACACTCAAATTAGTATGTTTAAAACTATATAAAATTGGAATTTAAATTTGATGGATCCCAAGTTTCTAGATATTTCGTTAATTGAAATTTAACTTGTACACCTTATCTGGTATCGCGAATAATAAATTCTTTTTTCGTTTACGGAGGTATTACATAAGATCGAATAATGGGCTGATTATTACACGTATGGCACGTTGGTTTTCATATGAACATTAAAGGTCTGATTACTTTTCCATACCCGCACAGTTCACTTACTCTTTATTGGTTATTATTTCTTTAATAGACGATTCAAGATCATCCCTTGTCATGTCTTCAATTGCCAAACGCTTTCCAATACGGTGCGACTGTATGATTTTCATTTGGTATTCCTGATCCGCCAATATCGGGAAACCAAGAAGCGGTACGCCGAAATGTATAGCTTCTTGGGTACTCTGTAGACCTCCCTGATACATGTACAGCTTGATATTAGGTTGACCTGTTGAAAAATAAACGTCAATCGTAAAGTAACAATTGGAGAACATATTAGTTAGTAGAGAATTTTAATGAATAAATCTTGTACCAAGTATGCTTTGCTGGGAGAACCACCGTCCAACGTAAATATTTCCGGGTATATTTGTAAAATGTGTGCCAGACTTCATTACAACTTTGTACGGTAATTTACCGAATACATCGAAAAAAATTCGCTGAATTTCATCTGGAACATGTTCAAACCGAGCAATAGTGCCCAAAGAGAAATAAATGAACCCACGTTTTGCGCTTTCAATGAACTTCTTTAAGTCCTATTAACGGGAGAAGAAGATCAGTTATCTGTTTCTAAAGCTACATGAAAATCATTAACGATGACGCAGGATGATAATACGGTGGAAGTATTAGCAAAGCGGATGGAAAGTTCAGTTACTTTGCCCAAAGGGGAAATGCCTTTAGAACCTTAAAAAAATGCAACATTTTTTCCACCTAAATTGTTAATGCAACATCTCAAGAATGTAATCCAAAAGTTTCTCGGCGCTGTACAATGGAACAACTCTTTAAACGCGTTTTTCTCAAAAGTACACTTTCGGAATTGGCTGAGGCGATGAATCAGAAACTATTAGATCAACCTTTGCACACATATTTATTACAATATTACCTTCTATATGAACCTAAAAGTACGAAATAAATTGATAGTAAAGGTACTTTTTTATTGCAAAATATAGCGAAAGACTTCGCGTAAAATATTTTTTAAAAACACGCCATGTCTTCAATATTTTGCACTTTTCTCCCTTTCGAGGTGTACCGACGATTTTTGAAGGCTGACTATCGAAACACATTTTTCTGGTTTGTTTCTGAACAATACAGCGAAATCCAGAGCTCCCGTCGTTTCACAAGACGTGCTACAATCTTCCCGGAAGACCGTACGATAGCTGCGGCATTTTATCATATTTTGAACAAAAAAAAATACGCCGCAGTAGGCAGAAATTATAATAAATGATATGCAAAGTTTCATATATGTGAAACAAACATTTCCCCTTAAAAAAAAGCATAAAAATCAGCTCACTTTCGCCCGCCTAAAGGTATTTCCTCCCCTGAAAAAAGTTATATCATATTTTTACTATGTATGTGAATTAATGAACGAAAACTTGTCGTTACAGAAATCAATTCTTTAATGATAAGTGTTCCTATGCGAAAAGGAAAAACCTAACCCATCCTATGCGAAGAAAAGAAAATTTATTTAACTCTTGTGCTATTGAACCTCCACCAATAAAAAGATATATAATTCTATCGATTAATAATAACCATTTTATAATATATGAATAATTATAATCGGGTTCGCAAATCCTGTTAAAGAGAAAGCATATTGAACGTACTGCAGGTAGTGGTTGCACGTTTTGTGAAACGTGGATCGAATGGAATGTGATTACGTTCGATAGCTGTGGCCGTGCGTAGCTCATAACCGGATCCTCCTCGACGAACACGACGCTGACGTTCTTCATCAAGTCCATTACCGGAGGCATCGGTTTCCCCATATACTTTTCAGCTACATTCTGGTGGTAAGGAACGTGTTCGCGATTCATGGAATAAAGGAAATACCATAATCTATAGAAATTTGTCAGTCTCTCCCAGAACGACAAATTCGAGCCAGTGCTCTTTTCCATTTCCCATGACGATTCGTGCGATGGAAACACTACCCCTCCAATAGCATAATTCTCGAAGGCAAGTAACCCCATGGGGCTTAGACCTACGATTATAAAAATCATTGCATTACACATTTGTAATTTCCAAGTTCATGTAGCAGTATCATCGTGTGAAATAATTTGGTGATAGCGCGTCACACAATTTGGCAAGCGATAGGAATGTGAAAAATTCAGGACTTATCGGTGCTTTTAAATTTTAATTTGGAAGTTGTCACGCGAAAGCGAATATTTCATGATATTACAATGGAGGTTAATTTGTTAGGCAGTCTATCGAAGAAATATCCGGCAACGTTAATTTCCTATGTTTCTGTACGTTGCAGACCGTTTCACGTAAGGTATTACATAGAAGACACGATGCTTAAGCACTTTCTTCGACTTTAACCAATCGTTCTTCGTATTCGACTGCATGCATATGGTGCAACCAATTTTCACCTTAATGGAATAATAATTGTAAAACGCAGAAATAAAGAGCAATACAATTAATGTAATAATTGGTCGCGGGTAATTGTGCGTTCAGACAAGTGAGAACTGTAACTGTACTACAAGTATCAACGTATACCTATAACAGGAGCGTTAAATCTGTGACCGAACGCAAAAAGGGCTGGCGCGTAATACATTTCAATTAGCACGACGTCAAACTTCTCCTTGCTGCCGGGGGCGTACAGTTGTCTCACTTCCGGATGATTGAATATGGCACCCATAATAAATTTCGTTGCCATGAGCATGTACTTCTTGATGGCATCTAACCATTTCAGGTTCGTCAATCGCATACTGACGAAATTGAAGTCCCGAGTATATCCGTATGCTTCGTGCACGACGATTTGCCTGAAGGTTGTTGAGTTGATATTCGGTGTGGGGTCAGGCGCGATGAGCGTTACTTCGTGTCCGCGTTTATGCAGTTCGATCCACAGCGGTCGAAATGGAACTTGGTGGCTGTACGATGCCATATGAAGTATTGCCAATATCTTGGCACCGATCACTTGTTCTGAGATGCAAAGGATACATAGCACAGCGAGAATGGACCTGATGGCTAACGTCATGTTGCCGGTTCCGTACAAACTGTGGTTGTAAAATTAATCGAGCTTCGGCTAACAGGTGAGTTACGACGTCGCGGTAAGGTAAAGTTAATTTATGCGTGAACCTAATACAATAGACACGACTATCGTTGGTGGCGACGATAATGTTAAAGCCCACTTACAATATTGCTGATCGGCTTGGTGAGAAATCATTAACGCGTATTTAGTATTCAAATGAGCTTTATTACATCTAAATAAATTTACCCTGCTGAGCACGATTATCGCGACAGTGAAATAGGTAATTATTCAGGTGTATATCCACCCTTATTTAGCCTCTGCTTTTCTCAGCCTCTGCTTTTCTGTACCGTTTTTGGCTGTGGAATTTATTGAATATCGGAAACGAACGCATTTGTTTATTGTAATTGAAAAAGTACGGTAATCATTTTCGACATCATCTAAAGTAATAAGCGGATGCACGTAGAAATTTTACATTATCCTTTTAGTTTTCTAAGAACGTGTCTTTCTCTATGAGAATATGTCTTATTTAAAAAAGTAAAAGTAATCTGGAACTATAACCATGAAACGATCAGTCCTTAAAATTTTCTTTATCGTGAGGAGCTAACACTCTGTATGAAGCAATCGTTGGAAATAATTTCCCTCTTCACTCATTTTTACCACTAGCAAAATCATCGTTTCGTTTCGAAATAGCTGTCGTTCTTATTTGATTGACTCTTTAAAAATGTAACTCGTTTAATTACCTTAAGTTGCGAATTACTGAATACCTATTCAGCAGAGTAATATAATAAAAGCAAATAATAGGAGATCATATCGCAATGTAAGGCGGATTTTTTTTTCTGTTCACGTTCCGAGTTTATACGAATAATAGCAACACCACTAAGAACCGATTACGTTAAACGCTTTAACAAAACTAACAAAATTATTACCGACACACGTGCATGTTACACGAATTCGAATACGTTTCTAACACAATTTCGTCACCTCCTAAACTCCAAATCTTGAAGTGTCATCCGTTCATTATCTCACTCATGAGCATCACGACTAGATTTATAGATAATATTTTGAGGTACTACTGTCATTTGCCTTGACATTTTGTATGTACAACGATGGCCTGCAGACCCGTGTCCCCTGTTTCTATGTTTTATGATATGAATGAGGGAGAGAGCGAGAGAGCGAGAGAGAGAGAGAGAGAGAGAGAGAGAGAGAGAGAGAGAGAGAGAGAGAGAGAGAGAGAGAATGACTGAAGACGAGTGGATGTATGAATGGTAATAGACAGTGTAGAGTTAGCAGCGAATGAGTACAGAGAGTAGTGTAGAGTTAGCAGCGAAGCAGTGTCGATCAGAGAGTAGATAGAACAGCGTAGAATAGGAATAGAGTAACAGGGGGCAGAATAGTATAGAAACTGTTTAATAAATATACATATATATTCCTGTTATCAATCGTTCTGCACTTGCACCGGCTTAATTTCTCCTAAAACTTCCAATCCCAAAATCTTTTTGGGGGCTCGTCCGGGATTGAGTGAGCAATGAAGCTAAGCCGTGAAAGTGCAGACTGTGTAGACTGTGTTGATTGGGTAAATTGTGCGGAACGTGGAATAAAAATGAACAAGAGCCCGACTGAGTTCACGGTGGTGCAATTGAAGGAAATTTTAAAAGCGAAAGGTTTGAGTCCAGTCGGCGCGAAGCAAGAGCTCATCACCAGACTCATGATGAGTGATCCGTCGGGTGCATGGATGCGCGAGGAGACAAGCGACGCTGCTGAAGGGACCGCGAATGAGGATTCAGGCGTTATCACGCTGCCCAGCGCGAGTTCGCCGAGGACGCCACACCTATCAACCGGCGAGGCAACGAACAGCGGGGACGCAGTCTCTTCGAGGCGCGAAAAGGAGCTCATGGAGCGTGAGATGCAGGTGTTGAGACGCGAGGCAGAGTTCTGGCGTAATACGCAGAGGATGAGTATCGGGGAACCGGTGTATTCGAGTCAGCGTGCGCCGGTGAGGATCGACGAATCATTGAAGTCGATGCTCAACTATTTCGACGGAAAAGGGGAAACCTTCGACGTTTGGGTGGCGCAATTGGAGGCAGTGCGCCTAACTTTCAGGCTGGACGATGACACAGCGAAGGCACTGGCAGTCTCGCGGCTGAGGAATCAGGCTCTCGAATGGTTTCATTCGAAGCCAGAGCATGCGGCGATGCCAGTGGACGCACTGGTGAAAGAGTTGAAGGGGATCTTCGGCAACAGACGGAATCGAATAGCGGCTCGCAGGGAATTCGAGGGCCGAGTTTGGAAAAGGGAGGAGACGTTCGCCGAATACGCCCGCAGTAAAATTATACTGGGAAATCGCATCGGCATCAACGAAGAACATTTGCTGGATTATACGATCGACGGGATACCGGATGATTCGCTGAAGAATCATGCGAGGTTGCAGAGGTTTAAGACGCAGGCATCACTCGTGGATGCGTTCGAGGGAGTAACCCTGCCCACTGGATACCAGGGAACGAGAGTTGGCGCAAATGTACGGGAGCAACCATGGCGAAGAAACGGTGGAGTGCAGCAGCTCGACAGAGCGGTACGTCGCGGACACGCGGCGACCTGGCGAGCACCGTACGAAACCCGGCGAGGGCACGAACCACAGCGATGGGACAACGCACCTCGGTGGCGGGACGACGGATACCAGCGACGAGACACGCGGAACGCAGCGCCCGGTAGGTGCTACAGCTGCGGTGGTAGGGACCACTTTTTCTATGATTGTCCGCTGAGGAGTAGAGGAGCAAAATGCTTCAAGTGCAGAGAATTCGGGCACGTCGCGGCGAACTGCCCAGCAGAGGAGGAGCCAGCAGCCAAGGAGAGCCTAGCTGCGCGGCGGACATCGCGTAAGGAGGACATCGAGGAGGCACTCGTTAGCGAGCGCGAGTTTTTCGTAGGACACGCAGGTCAAGTCGTAAAAGACGACCCGGTTGGTCCTTCGGTATGTAGGCGCGAGGTGGTAGAGCGACCGCGCCCATATTTTTCAAAAACGCAAGTAACAAATAAACCCGGTAACGGAAGAATTGCAGCTATACCTGAAGCCCATATTTCATATACCGTTAATGTAGTCAACGTAGCTGAGAGTCGAGGTGCGCAATCATTGAAGCCGAAAGTAGTAGCTCAATATAAAAAAATGATAAAACCCTTTGAACCGACAACCGTAAAAGAGAAGCAAAGCGTTCCGATCCCTAACGCGCGTCTGGAAAAATGTATGTCTGATTGTTCAGCGAAAGTCGAGTTGATTAGAGAAAATCATGTAAGTGGGGGTCTTTCGTTCAAGAGCGGAGACAATAAGCTTCAATTAACTGTACGGTCTTTGCGAGAAGGTAAAATCGAGCGAGCAAGCGAGGATGACAATTTTGCGAGCGAGAAAACGTCAGCGGAAGAGCGTTATCCGAGCCGTAAGTTGAGGAAATTACAATGTACCGACGAACAGCGTCCGGATAAAAACGTTATGCACGTGATCGGCTGGAGTCGCAACCTCCGTTTTCCATACATGTCGGTAGGCGAAGGCAAAAGAAGCACGTGCGGTACGCTAAGGAAAGCGCAGTGGGAAAACCCAGAAATGGATGGTGGCGTGCGTTTTGCGATGCCAAAGTCAAGGCAAAAGTTTCTTGACCGCACACCTGTGATGAGAAGGCGAGGTAGGATTTTAAAAAATGTGCAAGGAACGCATGCGATATCTGAGGTCAGATATCCTTGCAGGGGGGCCGAGTGTAGGAGTGCGAAGCGCCCAACGATCGGGCATGGGTCATCTTTGACCGGGCAACCTGGGACACAGCTGGTCTGCAGGCGTGCAACGATGGCCTGCAGACCCGTGTCCCCTGTTTCTATGTTTTATGACATGAATGAGAGAAGGAGAGAGAGAGAGAGAGAGAGAGAGAGAATGACTGAAGACGAGTGGATGTATGAATGGTAATAGACAGTGTAGAGTTAGTAGCGAAGGAGTACAGAGAGTAGTGTAGATTGAGCAGCGAAGCAGTGTAGATCAGAGAGCAGATAGAACAGCGTAGAATATTAATAGAGTAACAGAGTGTAGATTGAGCAGCGAAGCAGTGTAGATCAGAGAGCAGATAGAACAGCGTAGAATAGGAATAGAGTAACAGAGAGCAGAATAGTGTAGAAACTGTTTAATAAATATACATATATATTCCTGTTACCAATCGTTCTGCACTTGCACCGGCTTAATTTCTCCTAAAACTTCCAATCCCACAGAACCGATTACGTTAAACGCTTTAACAAAACTAACAAAATTATTACCGACACACGTGCATGTTACAGGAATTCGAATACGTTTCTAACACAATTTCGTCACCTCCTAAACTCCAAATCTTGAAGTGTCATCCGTTCATTATCTCACTCATGAGCATCACGACTAGATTTATAGATAATATTTTGAGGTGCTACTGTCATTTGCCTTGACATTTTGTATGTCCAATGGACGTTGTTCTTTGACCAGAATAATTGGATATGATGAAACAGTGATTACTATGTTATGCGAATTATCCAATGAACTGGATGTAATGAAATGTTTATCACGTGATGGTACTCTTATAATTACTTTGGTGCAATTGAATACAACCCTTGGTAGCGTAATAAAACCACGCATTTATTGACAAATATAGAGACAGAATTTTTCGCTAAAACTGTATCCCTTGATTGAATCAGTAAATAGACCTGACACTATTTGTACGACGTATTCCTCCTTCGTTCATCTAATTAACTTGAAACGGACAATTATGCATTACCTAACGTTAATCTAGGACCTACAGCACTGTGGATATTCATAGTGTAGCGTGGAACATTTCTTCTCTGTTCCGCGACCCCCTGTGTACACATTTCACGTTTGTTTAACTTGTCTTTCGTTTGTCGCTCGGTAAAATTTCACAAGATTTGTATGCGTAAACGGCCAGCTGGTAAACGAACTTGGCAACGGTTGATACGAACAAGAACGATAGGATCGTTAGAAAAGCTATAATATCATTGTCGGTGCGTTGGTGCCAAGGCTGATGAGCTAAATCGGAATGAAGATGTTTTGCACCCTTCGTTCGAATGACGTATTCTGTCCACCAAACTAGATTCTGCACCGCATCGTAGGGCACATCTTTGGAAAGTTGTCGAATATTGTTCATTCTTTCTTTGTACCTGAGGAGATATGACAAAAGATCATGGATAGAAAGTAGTTTGTATGCTGTCGTTAAGAAAAATTTAATGAGACATTACGCGGACTGATGCCACGTGCAAATACGTACGATAGAAAAGTAGATTATATTATTAACTTCATTCAAAAAATTGATTACTATACATGGAAGCGTATTCAGTTAGCCATAAGCACTAAGTTACCGTAATACAGATGATAAAGTACAACATGCAGACCCGTGTCATTGCTCTTAGCAAAATAACAGCAGAATTCGAGTCGTTCGGGATGGTGCGTTGATACAATTGAAAATTTAAAAACATTCAAGGACAATATACGTATTTTATTCCTCACCACTTTTGTATTACGTCGATATACGTATGCGGTGAAAATATGAATGCAATGACTGAATGAATTCGTGTATCGAAACTCTTGTTCTCCTGCGTTTGTACCGTACTATAATTTAGCGATAATTCGAAGTCGATGTGTACTTACTCTTTATTAGTTATTATCTCGCGGATGTAATTTTCGAGTTCATCTGACGTCGCGGTAAACAAATTCGTCGACTTTCCAAGGCCAAGAGTCACCATTCTGTTTACTATATAATACTGATCAGCCATTATTGGGAATCCAAGAACCGGCACACCGTAGTAAATAGCTTCTTCGCTGCTTTGTAGTCCCCCTTGGTATATGAACAACTTGACGCTCGGATGATCTGCAATAAATAATAAAATAATAAAGTTCAGTAAATTCCATCTTTCTATTCCGAATAACTTGTGCGCATGTAGCGAGCTTTCGTTGAAGCGGAAGATCGTACCGAGGATACGTTGTTGATTGATCCACGGGGAGGTGTAAATGTTCTTAGGTTTATTGGGTATTACACCATTGTATTTCCATACAATTTTGTACGGCAACCTCGCGAACATATCGACAAGCATTTGTCGAACTTCCAGTGGAAGATGTTCACTTTTCGCATTGGTGCCGAGGCTGAAATAAATGAACCCGTCCTCTGTGTCGTCCAAGAACGCTTTCAAATCCTGCTTCGAAAAACGCATAATAGTAAATGAGTCGAAAAACGAACTGAAAAATAATATTTACGGGAAAATAATATATACCAAAGTTACATATAAAGTGCAGTGAAACAAGCATAATCCGACAGGTGCTATCTGATGCAAGTCACGTTTCTATTTGTTTTAACAAATTGCAAAATCCGGAAGCGATTGAAAAGAATTCTATTGCTTGGTAAACAGCGGTTCTACTTGCGCTTGCAATTAGATCGTGAATTATATAAATCACACTTTCCAGTTTGTTTCTAACTTAACGCTATTTGTCCTATTCTGTAGGTTCGTTTTTCATAACTAATCTATTACATTCGTTCGTCCTTATTCCTTATTATTATTCCTTATCTATCCACTTGTACTGCTAACAAGTATGCAAATAAAAGAAAAATTATGTCTATAAGTCATACCTTCGACAGGGGTTCGGGATTTTCGCTTATGTGGGTCGAAGTGAACGTAATAATATTGGCATGCTTCGGTCGAGCCGCTGCGATAACACTAGATTCATCGATAAAAATCAAGCTAACGTTCTTCGCAATATCTGCCAGTGGAGGCAGAGGTCCAAGATATCTTTCGGCTATTTCTTGCTGATTAGGGTACAATATGTAATAGATATAGTACAGGAACTTCCACATGTTTACGAAGTTCCGCAACCTTCCGAAGAACGACAAACTGACACCAATGTCCCCTTCGAGCTCCCATGTGTACTCGTCGGAAGGATGTAGCGTTCCGCCAAGATTGTGTTCATGAAATCCAAGCAGTCCGAGAGTGCTTAATCCTGCGGTCATGTGAAAGCCAATTAGGCGAGATTGTTACCGTTATTCTTATTTTTCTTAGCAAAAGGTATGTAGATTCATTACGAAAAAGTATGTAGAAGTTATGAAATCGCAGTACACATAGACCTATGTTATTGGAGAAAGCAAAATCTTTGAATAATTGTTGAGTGGGCGTGTACTCGAGTAGAAGTTGATGTTGTGAATTACATGCAATGAGCATAGAAGTTTCTTCTGTTCTCACATCATAGTAAAGTATTATACCTCGGGGACGTAAAGTTTCGACATTAAATTGTCATAGGTTGTGCATATTTACAAACGCGAGATAAGATAGGTGTATTAAAAGGGCAAGGAAAATGTTTTTGGCGAATGTTGCACGGTGTCGTGGGGGGGCACATCGTAATGATAATTTTGTTATCTTTACAATGGGCCCCTGGTGGGCCCTGCGATTTAAAAAAATTTTAATATTTCAAACCGGATCTGCTACCTGCGATAGCCACAGCTACAAGAATTCGTAATAGAACGAAGGGTTCTGTTTACAAATTTCAACGTTGCTTTCGCAGAGCTTTCCGAAGTCAGGCAAAAAAAAAATAATTTGCATCACGACATGTGCCCATTGTCATTATATAAAATTTGCTTGAAATATTTTGTTGCTTTCTTTGTTAATTTAGGGAAATAATCGCGTGTATACTTTTATACCGAACATACTGTAGAAATATATAGAATCAAGTAATGTCTAGCACTTATCATTAGAAAAAATTGTAGTCCAGACTTTCAGTTTATTTCTTCGCAAAGTATTACCCTTTGGCCGATTTTATTAAGAACGACAAACCACACCGTGTACGTTTTTACATCAACGGCGACGATAACGCCAACGATAAAGCTAATGGTCATTAATTGATAATTACTACCAATGAGTGTAAAGAAACATTTTTTACATATTTACATACTTCTAACATATTGAATCTCGCGAATATCTTTGCCAATGGGAATTCAAAACGAAACGATTTCAAAGCAACAAAAACTAATAAAAGGAGAGTATTAAAGCACTACCTATTAAAGGTGCGTTAAATCGATGCGCAAATGCGTACATGGATGATGAATAAACATATTCCGCCATCACCAGATCGAAGGTGGCATTGCTGTCGGGGGCGTAAAGCTTCTTTATTTCTGTATGATTGAACATCGATTCCATCATTCGTCCCAGAACACTGACCGTGATGCGTTGAACGAAGTCCCGCCAGGTGCAGTGTGTCAACTTCTGCTTGATAAAATTATCGTCCCCTTCCGTGGACAACGTATGGGGCAAACGGATCTGGGTGAAATTCGGCTTGCTGTAGTTCGGTATATGAAACGGCGTGATGACAACCATCTCGTGTCCGCGTTTGTGCAATTCTATGAAGAGTTTCCAATGCGGGATGTGATGACTGTAGGACTCTGTCGGAATAATAACCAAGATCTTGGCACATCGCGAGTTCTCCACGTGGCACAATACACTCAGAATTAACAGCAGGCATGCGGTATTGAACGTCATAGTCGTTGAAAGATGTACTATCGCCTGCGGCGGCTACGGTGCTACTGAAACGAAGGTCTGCACGTTGACGTTAATTTCAGTCACACATTACTAACAATTGAGATATCAGTGGCGCGTGGTGGGGCCGATAACATTTTGTAATAACATTCTAGATATACATTTTCTATTTTGTATCAAACTATAACTGTTGCGGATGCGACGAAGGGCTTTCGAGGTCCACGGTGATAGGGCACACCATTTATGGAAATATAGTATTATTTTACGTAGACAGAAAACAATGCATGTAATAGAGCGTGGCGGCCGAAGTAACACAATCGGAAGTAGTGCTCGTTGGCGATGCTTGTCGTCGCGAAACTCTATCAAAAACCATTATAGTCTGCTTTTTTCCAAAGCCTTGTTGGCCGAGTTCTATATTTTTGTTATACTTCTGGCTGAGTTATATCTCGAAATCATGGCCAACTTTTTACCCCACTGCTTGGGGTAAAAGGTTCCTAACACCTTGCGCTCGGCTTTTCGTGTAATACGAGGCCTTCCCCATGAACAAATATTTACTTGTTCTATTGTCTGCGTTCACTCGGTTTCTTTCTCCGCGAGCTGTCATTTTTGGCTGTATAAGCGCAGGTCGCTGAAGTAACTGTCCAAAGGGACAGTGAAATATCCTTTAGATTACTCTTCTTGAACACTTAATACCGTCTCGCGACATATCGTTACTTACAAAATAAAATATTGACAGATCGGCTTCTAATGCTTTTTAATTGTGCCCCGCGATTCAGCGGATTGTCACAATCGTTACGCCATCGGGCGCGGTAGCCGTGAAAATTGCCTCCGATAGAGGCGGCGTCGTGTCGCCTCGAGAAGCACGAGAACAGGTCACGGTCAATTTGCATGGCAGTACGCAAGCGAAGCCGGTGAAACCATTCCCCGTTGTTCGGAGCGGCGAAATTCTTTCGAAAGTAAGAGCGAACGCCTCGCGGTAACCGGCGGACCGTGCCGGCCGAAAAACGTCTATCAGCGCGTCCCTTTTTCGCCAGAACACGTTTTTCTTTGCGGTTCAACCCGTTCGCCGTTCCCGAGGCCGCTGAACGGTCGGTCTCGCTTCTCCGCGGCCGGGAAAGTGTGAAATCCCACGACAGCCTGTCGCAATGTAACAAGAAGCGAAACGATTTTCTGCGTCCACTTTTGTTAAGTTTCTTAACCGCTCCCGCGGGCACGCTGCTCACCTCCAGCTAAATCGCCGATAATTGCTCGCCGTGCGAACCTATCGCGAACGGGAATTCAATTTCCCTCGAAGTTCGCGAGAGAGATCGTAAGATGCCGGCAGCTTTTCGCACGGGAACGTCAAAATTGGATACTTTTCCGCGAAACGGTCGACCACGACCGGTAATTTCACGCGAACTTTGCTAGCCGTTAACGAGCAACGATAAGTGCAGAAAACTATAAATGTGGACACGCGGAGCGACACTGTCGCGTTGCCTTAATTAATAACTGTTTGAGGAATAACGATGTCCTGAGTTCTTGTACTCATCGTCAGTACAACGTACTTCTATGTTACATTTCTCCCAATAGACTTCCATATTGGATATTTTATATACTGTTGGATGACCAGCCCTGGAGTCACCGATAATATGTAAGGCCCGCGGATCCTGGCCTAGTGAGAGTCAATATTATGCGCCAAGGTAGTAGTCAGCGATACGACTACTGTCAAGGGTCGGACTCCGCGTTGGCTAAGGCGACATAACAAGGGCTAAGGTCATCCTTCCCCCTTAAAACCCATAATATATATATAGTAGCGGAATACCAATTGTATTTGGAATAGTTTTTGACACGACGCATACCATCACTCTGTCGCGCAAACTCGTCACGGTATTCTTACATAAAAACATCCGTGCAAAAGTAATTATTGCACACGATTTCGTTTACCCCGGAATCCAACAATACCACCAAAATAAAAAATGATATATCCCCTCGTTTAACGAAGCTCGAACGAAATACCCAATTACATCTACACTCGCCTTTAAAAATTGCACCCCTAATTCGTTCTACTACCACGCTACGTCGAACCAATCCCATAATTAAACAAAGCAGAACATACAACTATACGCGGGGTAGCGTCGATTGATTTCCTCAACCGAAAAGTAATCCGCGGAAACAAGAAAAAAAACGAACGAAAAATCAAAACGGGTACACATACTCCCTACCATCCCCCAATCGTTCGTTAACAATCAGGTTTGCCACGATAATTCATTGAACGGGGGTACAGATCGAGAAGCGAGCGCGATTTAGCGGCACGAACGCATCAGTCAGTCCAACGCCGGGCACGCGAGCATGCTCTGCTCGTGCAAGCGAACGGAACGAATCCTCCGAGGGCAAACATTTACCGGTGAACCCGAGCTGATACGATCTCTTCTTGCTCGCCGTCGCATCGACGCGTCGCGAGACATCTGGCTGGGATTCCGCGAGGAACGCGCGTATATATCCGCGCCCGCGATAGATATGCAACGGATGGCCGAGCTCGTCTTGCACGATCGCACGACGCTCTGGTGGCTTGCCAAAATGCCATCGATCTCTTCCGTCTCGTCGACGAAATTGCATGGGTACGCGCACCGTGAAGGGTGTCCGCTTCTGAGTCGTACGCTGGAGCTTGCAACAGGAAACGGTGAATCTTACGTCTCGCATACATTTCGGGAAACGGCACCCTTGTTTCTGCATAATCTAACGGTGGGACGCTGGGGTGGTTCGGTACGATATGGAAAATATTATCCGACGATTGCACGATAGACGAAAATATTGCGCCCCGAGATAATAGGGAAGGCGGTCTTGAACGATTCCGTTGGCGAATTGTTTAAACAGTTTCTATTTTCTTTCTTTTGGTTTGTTTTTGCGTAGATTGTTTTTATTTTGTAAGTCGTGCGAAGATTGGTTATTAAAAGTAATAGGTCATTCTCATTTTGACGAAGTTGTTTTTGTTTGGAAAGGTAGATGTAGTACGTCGAATAGGTATTCGTGGAGACTATTTGAATACGTTTTGTACTTATAGTAAGTTAATGTCGTGATTTTAGTTTATTTCGTTCGGTTGATTCATGCAGAAATACTCACTAATAGCTCTGCGATGATTGAAATGGATGAAACCCAACTGCGCAACTGTCTACACGATCTTGTGACGGATTATACACCTGTCTAATTATTTTGTCATTCCGCCATTCTGCTCAAATTACTGTTATTGCGCGAGCGTATCAGACGAATGCTATGTCAAGCTCTTTGCTGCTTTGCATTTCAGTGAGGCATTAACCCCTTGAGAAGTGTACTGACGAAAGTTATCAGCCGTTGCAATAAAAATGACGGGACCATGACGGCACTGCCAGCTGCGTGACTCCCACGAATCGATGGAAACGATTGGTGAACTCTGAAAGACAGACTCGTAGGCTCTGTTGTCAACATTCTACACAGAGCAAGAGAAGCGAAATTACTTGTCAAATATGTATTAAAGACGTTACGCCATCGGAATGATATTTCCTGTACTGCTGTCTCGAATCGTTGCTGCAAACATTTAATAACTGCTGCTACATCGTATTACGCGTATCGTGGCAGAATAAGTTCAAAAAATCTATTTCCCGAAATTGACGCAATTTATAAGACCATTCTATTTTCTTAACTTACGGCTGTGTAAAAATTCATGGCTCTTATGTAGAACAAAAGAGTATAATATATGTATATATGTAGAATATATGTATATGCACAGTCAGCTTCTCCTTGTTGCTTCATGGAACATGATATTATACAATTTTCACCGTGCAAGTAATGCACGCCTCGATAATGTATTGATATTGTTATATTAATATCAAAGTATTAAATATTCCTTTCATTCTTTCAACATTGAGATACGGCTAGTCATATAAACGTATTAACGATAATTAGTAGCATTATTACGAGATGGATCCCTCTTACAAATAAATAATGGCTCGTGAAAACGAGCGTTTCATTGTACGAAGTATCCGACGGAATATAAACGCGATGCTGCGTATAAATTCGTACGCGAAAATGGTAGAAAATAATACGAATAATAATGTATCCGCTATACCTGCACCGCTACCGCTCACGTCGAAGTACCTGCGGTATTTCCAATTTTCCGATTCCTTTCACGAGTACCGTCCTTTTATCGTGTCTGACTTTTGGCGTGCATACGTAACGTGCCTGTTACTATTACTACCGAAACGTACGACTTTTTCACGATTTATTTCAACTCGCGTCGACCACAATGGCCACAGCGACTACCATACAACCATGGGTTGGCAGTCGCGTGTCCCTGCAGCATAAGATGAAACCCATGAAACCATCGACGTTTCTGTCGTCCAAAGGATATTAATCAAGGCGAACCGAGCACGCGAGCAACTCATACATAGCCCCGTAACCGACCAGTGTATATTCTTTTGCAAGTTCACGGTACGTCCCGACAGGATTGTAGTCGATAACCGCGATTCGCATACTGTCTCCCGTGTGGGACCGGGTACGGTATAATTAAGAAAAGCATTTGTCCCCGTCGAATCACGTGTTCCACGATCTGGGCACTGCCTGGCACTCGCCTTCCCAAACACGCGAAGCATCCGATCGTAGAAAGTTTCGAACGCGTTGTTCATACAATTTCATACACCTTCGTAGCGTCTGTGCTTTCGCTCCCTCTACGTGTCACCGGCCTTCCGTTGCTCGTATTTTTCCTACGCGTGATAGAGCGAACTGTAACGCTGCGATATCATTCGTACGGCAACGAACGAGCAGACTTTGAATTTTTCCAGGACGCGCGCCTGATCGCGAACGAATTAGAAAATATTGTTGCATCGTTATACCGTTCAGCCATTGTCATCTCGCGTGCCCACTTCGCGAATCAGCGCTGTTATATTTCATAATGAACATCCGGCGCGTTGCGTCGCCATATAGGATTCGTACGGTTCCTCATAATTCAAGACGCCCGGCGAGCACCGTTGAAACCTGTTTCCTGTTGTTCACGCGGTTCGTTGTTTCAGCAGAGCTATTTTCTTTCTTTTATCTGCAAGCGAAAACGCGAGGAAGCATAAGATTATGTTTATGTTTCGGATCGGTTAAGGCTTGAAAGATCGGCGTAATTCGTAATGATAACATTGCAGGTAAATTTTGCGGAATCTGTAGTTTCTCGAAACAAGTCGTCCCATATGATATATACAGATGAATCCTGGGTTCCGGAGTAAAAGTTTAACGGAAAATGAAAAAATGCAACATTCGCTATAGTACTTTAGTCTAGTACATCTAGCAGTAACGACGAAATTGTCGAGTTACGGCATCATAATATAAAATTAGGGGTGAAAACGGAACAGAGTAGTTCAGTCGTAAGGGGAGTTTTAACTTCCCTATTAGATCGCCTAGGCGAGATCGCAAGTGTCGTTACAGGAGCTCTCTCAGCTTTCTGCTACAGCTTTACGATTTAATTATTGCTGCTTCTAATTATTTCAATTAGGTTGCAAAGTGCCCGTACGTAATTGCAAGGAAGTCTTAAAGTGTGTTAACATTGCTAGAAAATTCGGAGAATGTGATCAATGTTCCCTGTAGACATTCCGCGGAGACGACAAACGGAAAATCACCTTCCCCTAAATACTATCGAAACGAAACATGTCTAATAATTGTCGATACGAACGATAAATAATAACATTCGTCAATAGCATTTTTATTCGATCCTATTATGTCCCACTGCAATATCGATACGCTTTAAATGCTCGTTTCTATTTACTCTCTCGTCAACCTGGTTGTCAATAACACGATGCAAAGCCCGCATGCCACAACCACGTCGGTTGATTAAATTCGCGGTGATTATCATGTTCAGTTAAACCGAGTCGAAAGATTGATTAAAGTCACTTGCTTTATTACTCGTTGCGGCGAGGAGCTTAGCGCCGACAGAGACGCAGCCAAAAATTCCGAAACCACGCGTAAAGTTGTTTTAAAATAATCGTCTCGTCCAGAAGGACGATAGCTTTCGGCGTTAATCGTTTAGACACTTACATATGCGCGTGCAATTCAGTAGTGACAGAGTAAAGTTCAATCGCGACATTTCAAGCGTAATCTAAAGTATCTCTGAGCCGTTTCGTTGGATCCGTTGATAGTTACTTCTCGAATGAAACAAACAATAACCTGATCCCAAGATATTTTGCGTTTGGCTTCTCGTAAGCTAAATTGTAGTATGTCTCGCCTTGATCACAACTTTTCACCTGTTCTATCCTCTCTAAACCTGTTATCTCTCGAACGTCGTAGAATAGTATTTGACCTTATTTTCGCTTTCAAAATATTAAATTGTCTCTCGTGCTGTCCGGATATCTTAGCCAAATTTTTCCTAATTACTTCTCGGTCATCTCTGAGACACCATTTAATATTACGTACCGAAGCTCATAGGGCGGTATACGGCCATTTTAATTGTCTTAATAGAATTTTTAACAATGTCAATACATTTTACTTCTTTCTCAATTTTTCTTCTTCTCTCACTTCTTTTAGATCTAACACCATGCGTTTTCTGGCGTCCTACGATTTTTCTGCTTAATTTTTTGTCTGTCTTTGTAATTTTGTGTATTCCAAAGGGTTAAAACCCGTGTATATTAATAATAATAATAATGATAATAAATCAATATCTTTCATTTGCACGAATTTTCTTGCTTCTTGGTCGCCGTGTACACGTCGTGCCGAATTCAGAAGCAAAATATCCGAAAGACGACAAAAGCGCAGTGGACGATCCTCGCCTTTCGTCCGCGGGTTCACATTGTGCCCCTTCGAACATAGCGAACGGCAGCGACAACAACGACAAGGGTGACAAAAAAACAACAAAAAAACCGGAAAAGAACGGCGAAGGAAGGAAGGTGGTAGGAAAAAAAAAGAAAATGCAATTCGGTGGCGTCATCGGACCAGCATCGGTGCGTTTCACGGTTGCCCGCGTCGATTCCCTTTTTCCCCTGTCTCTGCCGCGCGGTTTCACGCCGCGAACTTTAATGAGATACGCACAGAGGTGTGCATTATCGGATCGCGGGGCAGGAGAGCGTGCCTGTCGCTTTGCTTGGCGGAACGCGATTGTCGCCATTGAAATTTTCATGCGCGACTTCCCCGAACCTGTATATCCGTTGCGTGTACACGTGAACGACCACGATTTCACGAGGCCGTCACGGATCGAGGGTTTTCTCGTTACACCCTTTTTTTTTTTTTTTTTTTTTAAATCCTGTCCCCGTTGCTCCCTGTCTTACCGGTCGTTCATTTGTTTGCTTACTTCGTTCTCATCGGAACGTAATACGCCGTCTCGTTTTTGTTCCGAGGCGAACGGTTCGAGGATTCGAGTCCACGTCAGGAGGATAGGAATTGAGCGGCGGGATCCGGTGCAATCTGCTGGCCAGACTGTCTACTTCCGGTGTCGTTATCAAATACGCCCGTGATCGGACGGAGGACAACGGGTGGCTGCGTGTACACGCACACCGGTAAAGTCCTGATGGAATTCGTACGGTACGGGCTAAGAGAGCACTCGAGGGTACCTAGCCGGTGGTTGTGAATGGCATCACGAGTGCAGGACATTCAGAGCCACCGTACCTCATTGGTCCGCAGCTGACGTGTACAAGGAAATGGCATTTAACGGATTAAAAGCGACCATCCAGACAGCTAACGCTCTGGAGGCCTATAACGTTCGAATGGGATAGAATTTTTTCTCTTGTAACGTTTTTCGTTTCGGCTTTTTTCTTTTTCGACGCTTCGGGCTTTTTTGTTTTTAGAGTTCCTTGCACCGTGTTATCTCTTTTGTACGGACAGGGGTGGGATTATTGGTTTCGTGTAAAGTTCCTTTTGAAGGAAACTGGGTTTAACAATTGCGTCGCGTCTGAGAAAGCGGGGACGGTGAAAGTTTAACGACGCTGCAGTTCCGTAATTATGTGCCATTGCGGTGGAAATTTTTCTTCTCATTCCGATTGGGGGTTATTGTGGAGTATGTAATTAACGTAATACTCGTTACGTTGTAAATTGATATGACTAGCAGCGCGTTTTGCTGCTGGTCGGCAGCGGATTATATACGATGCGATTACAAGGAATTCCTCGAAAAGGAAATCGATGATCGATGATAAATATCCCACGCATTTACACGCATACGCTGTAATACGATTTCAGTCAGGCAACGATAAAGCATCTGTTAAACAGCAAATAAATAAAGATCAATATTAAAGCTACGTAAAACTTCTCAAATGTACATTTCTAATCATCGCGAGAACAATCTCAAGAATTCGAAAAGCAAGCGCACTGATCAAAAACGAATTCCATTCTTCCGCTCTTTCTTTCCCCCCGAATCAAATAAAGCAGCAAAATTCCGCTCGCTCCTAATTAAACAAGATCGTCCGTTCAATCAATCGTCCCTTTCCAACTGCGAAGATTCACGTCCGTACTACCGCCAAGGCAAAACCACTATTCATTAACCCGATCGATTCCATACACTCTCAGACCTGTTCGAACACCGGTTCGACGGAACCACGAATCGCGCGGAGTACGCGCGTCCGCGTTCCGTTTGACCAGACGCTAACGAACTATGCATTGGCGAAGGCAAAGAAAGAGAAAAAGAAGAGAAGAAAAACGAGAAAGAAAGGAAGGAAACGAGTCGCGGTGACGTCGCAAACCGAGTTGCACCCTAAAAGCGAGGTCGGGGTCGTTGAATTATTCACCGTTCGTTCCTCGGTCGGTCCATCCCCTTGGAAACGAAGCTCGCGAGGAACGCTCGAGACACGATCCAGCGGGTTGTCGCGAGCCGACGGAAATTCGACGAAACGGGGCGAAACAGGCGGACAGGGCCCGATGACGTGCGAACGGTGCGTCAACAGCCATCTGGCCGTTAATGAGAATGTCGGTGGACGTGGATCTCGCACGCAAACATCACGTGCATCGTCGCGGACGCGTCCGAATCGTGGACACGCCCGTTTACCCCGAGCCCAATCTGACGACCTGCATTAATCGTTGTCGCCGATCGGACGCGGTCCAGGACAGGATGCTGGAATGCGATCAATCTCGATCGGACCGTTTGCAATGAGCGTGCAGAATCGACACGGTCCGTGGAAACGCAGGATAGAGTCGGTTTCACGAACAGTCTCGCCTGCGGATCGTTTACAGCGGCGTAGACGCAACTGCGGTTTGCGGGCACGAAAAAGGGGATGGGGGTAGTTAACGGGACATCGATGTTGTTTTAGGGGATGGCAGGTTCTGTTTGATGGAAGCGGCGCGATATGAATATCGATGTCTCCGTTCTAATGCCGCGTATCAGCATTTTTCGACGAAATTTTAGATTTTCGGGTTTCTGTACGTTCGCATGCAAATGTACGTTCGTGTATATGCACTCTCGATGCTCGATCGATCGTAGATTCTGCTACAAAGAATCTCTGCTTGCTGAAATGTTCAATGTAATTGCACTACTGAAATGCACAGTCGGAGGAACGAACTGAAGAATTAAAGATATCGCCGGAACGTTCGAAATTCCTGTTCTTCGAGAACGGACAGAATTACGGCGATGGGAAGAAATTGTCCCCATTTTAGCGTGCAACCCCCATCAACGAGATCTAGTTGATGTTCGAGAAAAGAAGAGGAGGGTAAAAGGACGATACGATTGCTCGTGATAACAGCGACAGAATGAATTGATTCATTAGAACCGTGTCTAGTATATACTTTGATCGGCGCCGCAGGCATAGACAGATTCTCGAGCTTTTTTTCTCTTGACTCATAGGGGATGAAAAGCTTATTACGATCGACTCGGCGAAAATTATCTCTGTAATCTCTTTGGGGAGATTCCGGATTAAAGGGATCGTATCCAAATAGGATTTCGGGACTTGAAGCGAAAGTGATCATCCGGCATCGGTTTCTGTCGTCTCTCCTATTCCTCGAGCGTCCTTCAAGAATAATTCCCATCGAAATTCGCGAGGGGAGCCAGATCGAACATCTATCCGTCATATTCCCGTTTATTCGCGAGAAAATGAGAGGCCTGCGGTTCCATATAAAGTGAGATTAATTCCGCGTCGCACGTCCGTCGACGCGAATGCTCGCGTGGCTTGGAAAAGAAGTTATTTCACGAAAGATTCGTCGAAGATTGCGTAATGAGAAACATGTAAGGGACATGTGCAGCGTAGGAGGGAAAGTGTCCCGGCCGACTTAAGGCCAGTTAAGTGGCTCGATAAAGATAACATCGTAATAGCTAAACTCTATCTTAATTGAGAACATTAAACGGCATTTTACACGTCATGAACGAAACATTTGTAGAGTTTAAGGAAGCATTCCTTTGCGGATTGTATAGTCTCGGCAGAAAACATTATTGCTATTCTTGTATAACAAGTTGAGAATCCATTCATTCTTCTTTCATTCGCAAGCAATTCCTGACATTCGTCGATTGATATTAACGAATACGCATTTCGTCAAGGTATATAACATCCAGCCTGCGCTATTTTCCTTTCGTTTGAAAATTTGGTCCCTGCCTAGCAAATGAAACTCTGCAGCAAGCATAAAAAAGTAGCATAGTCTAATGAGGGGCTCAACGTTTTACTGTCATTTGCATTTCAAATCAAATCAGACAGACGGACCTGACCAGAATCTGGGCTCGCTCCGAACGCCGAGGAATACACGTCAAAGTAACCTTACCTAAAAGTTTCACTAATTATAGCGTGGAACAGAAATGTTAGGCTTTAACGAAGCTTCGCACAAATTGCACAATTATAAATACGCTTCGTTTCTTATTACAGAGGAGAACTATTCTAAACGCCTTAGGTCCTTTTCTTCCACAAACCAAACAAGAACGTCATTTGGATACCTCGTTGAGTTTAAATTTTACGCGTAATCTCATGATTTCGTACGCGTACTATCCTACCACTAAGCTTCCTTGACGATCGTCCCTAATATTTAACTGGATACGTTTGCCTCGCCTGCTCGCCTCCCATTAAAATATTTCGCCGCCTTTCCGATCAAATGCGTTTTACTTGTTCACCCCTCGTTTCAGTCCAAACCATATATCCCCGTGACTTTTCCGTCGTGTAACGCAAACTGCTGGCTCGTCCTACAGCTAAATAAATTACTTCTCGCGCTGCATCTCTCCAGGTTGAACATTCAGCAACGTGAACGTAATTTCGCGACAGTCGCGTACGAAGAGCTACGTTTTTTTCTTTTACTGCTGACGGCGAGTGTAAATGGGACGCGCTAAAACAACTGCTAAACGATCACGGCCGCCGAAGGTATCAAAAATATATATCGTCGAGGTTGGCCACGTTCACCGTGCGTCTAACGGCGAACAGGTCCCGAACGAGATAAATACGCGAATCGCCAGACCGGTGACAGAATTAAAGAGAGAAACGCGGTCTTCCAGTTTCCCCCTGGCCAGCGTTGCACTTTTTCCAGGCAATTGTAAGTTTTATTCGCGGACGTTCGTTTGTTTAAGCTACATTTACTTTGTTTCGCTGGTACCAGCGACGCGATTCCGGCGTGGGCTAAACCGTAACGACCTCTTAAATTGTCGATGAGTTACCTGGAGTGTAAATGAGTGGATAAATTTTCTCGAATGCTCCCTGTTATTTAGCTGGACGCTATTTGCACGCCAGCAGGAATTCACGATAATTTCACCCTGTTTATTAGTTCGCATAGAAGTTACGTCCCTTTCAGAGTTATCTAGCCCTCCCCGATGAATTTTCCTGCTGCTGTTCGAACGCCCGTAAATATTGTTTTGGTGTTAAAAAAAAGTATTAGAAATTAAATTTATTAACGAACAAGCAAGGCCTAACGCGATTTCATATTGCGTGTAACGGGTTCGCAAATCTTTCGGAAGAGAAGTAACATTTTGAAACAGTTTATAAGGTAGGAAATATTCAACTCCACATAATTCCGAATGGTCGTCCGGCATAGAAAATGCCTTCCAATTACACCGGGAGTCGTTGCTCGCTAGAGTATCCCCACCATCGGCCAAAAATTCCCCGTCAGACATCGCGTATTCCACTTGGCAAGCAAACAAAGTCTTAAAGGACACTCAGCATCGGATTCATGGGTGGAACGAACTAGACGGCACCAAAAACCAACCCGTTATAACTTAATAAATCACGTGTTCTGTAGGTTAATGCCAGGTCTGGACGTATTGTTCGGTAAATTTACGAGGAGTTTGTTGCCAAAATCGTTGGGGCAAAGAAAGGGAACTTGGTGACACGGGGGGACGAAGTATCGCGACGATAATGGCATCCCCACGCTCGGCCAGATGAAGAAGTTAATTTGGAAAAGAGGATTTCGTCGCGGACAAAAAGCTTGTAATCCTTTGCAAGGGGGGGACCATGCTTTATAGAGACGCTGGCGACGATGGTAATCTTTGGGAAGGGGACGTGGACACTTAGAGTTGATTCTTCAAGTCGTATTTATTATGGGGGTCGGCTCGTTATTGATGGAGTGGGTCTGAGTGGTTCTCTGTTGATTTGCATGGAAGAAGTGTCTGCAAATGTATGATAACGTTATTCCATTTAATGGTACTTAATTGAGACGTGTATGCTGAAATTTGTGAGCGTTTGTGCATACCGGTTTGCATCTTATTTTTTAGGGGTGGTGTTAATCGTTTATAAGCGACTCGCGTTTATAGAATAGTCAATGCGTTATTCATGGCTCATTTATGTGATAATGATTACATTACGTACTATGCACGCAATATCTAAAGAGATATTACAAATTTATAGTTTTCGAAACGTCTTATCTGTCTTCGAAGTAAAGGTTTATGACAGTTTTCGGCAAGAGTGACTCGTCGGAAGCTCCATTGTCGATGGATTCGTGTTTGTACAGTTCGACATATCCGGTTAGTATGCAGAACACAATTAATTGTTTCATTAAACCGCGGGCCTAGATTGCTTGGGTGTCTGATCGATCGAAGTATTAAATAAGCTCATCGGTTTCAATACGTAACGACGTATTTTCCAAAATTTATTCGTTTGTACTGACAGCTGTTGTACGCAACCAGACATTGTTAATGGATCGGACAGGAATAATCGACTCATTAAACTGGCTTAATTTTAGATAAAGAGTAACTAGCACCAATTGTTGTTTTCACTGTTAATTCGTGTAACCTGATTTATGTTCCTCGCCTTCATTCTCCTAACATTTACTTTCCATCCGCTTTTCCTTTTGCTTTTACCGCCCCCCTTATTTTCATCCGACTTGGCACCAATTTCTTTTCGAAATTATATTATTTTGAAGATTGAAACAGCCTCTTTAAGTTTAATCGCCTAAGTAGTGCACTTATTACGTTTAAGAATGACCTACTTTATAATAACGTAAATTTAAATAATAAATTTCACGTCGGCCACGGCAATTCATTATTTTAGAAATATCATCTGCTGCAAACAGAACACTTTAACAATATGCATGAGTAGTGGCATAACTATTATTATTACAAAAATGTCGACCAAACTTATTAGGATTCCGCAATACTTCGAGAATACGCGCCACAATAAATCAAATCGAAAAGTCCTTCCCGTGTGACGGGGGTTGTTTTTCCAAATTGTCGCAACAGACGTTTCGCGAAGTTGCATGGCAACATTGTGGAAAAAAAGGATGAACACAGACGACAGTATTGTGCATAAATTACAAGAGGCATGTACTGTTCGATGATAAATCGTGACGGCGGTTCCACGCGACACCGAATACTGTCTGGAGCGTCATTGCGTACGGAATATGAAACAATTTAAGACGGCCGCGTGCGTACAGGTCGATGCATATTTTAAGCTCTCGCAATCGCGCGTCGTCGCGCCCGTCCGATGATTTATGAACGTCGTGACGCGGTGAAAAAATTCCCTGTGCACGGGAACCCGGGACGCTTCTAACGAATTTAATTAAAAAAATCGCCGGACTCGCGGTCTGCGCACTCGAACTTCGCACGGGAACTCGATGTGCGAATTATCCTAGGCAAGTTGCAACTTCGTTCTCTGCTTTATTCAAATGGAGATTAATGGACACACGGATTGTGCACCTTTTGAAAATGTTACGGATGCTTTCGCGTTAGTGACAGCGACGCCACGTTTCAATTGTGAATCGGAGAATACGGTTTTTCGTAATTCAATTTCTACGCGATATCGCCATGCTCGAGGCAAACAATTGCGCGATATCGCTTCGCTGTCGCCCCAAAGATATTCCAGACATTGTCACTTACTTTAAACACAATGACCCGCAAGTGTAAGGCGAATCTGTCCGTAAAG
The DNA here is from genome assembly GCA_948146005.1 of Nomada fucata. Taxonomy (NCBI): domain Eukaryota; kingdom Metazoa; phylum Arthropoda; class Insecta; order Hymenoptera; family Apidae; genus Nomada; species Nomada fucata. The sequence goes on along the minus strand of OX411275.1, from coordinate 3,715,688 downwards.
CTTGCCTGCTAAAAATCGTATCTCTCCTCTGACAAACAGTCTCCCCAATGTCGCTCATTCTGTCTCACCTGGCTGTTGCGCCCCCTCCATCCACTGAATAATAGGCGATGCATAGGATGCAATAGATTCGATCGTTCCCAAGTGACTCAATCACTTCCTTCAAATCTTCCCCCGGTGCTCGACACTTTAACCCCCCTCTCCTCGTAAAACCTATGAGATAGAATAACCACTCGTAACTGTCCTCCCAACGTCTACGCTCCCGGACCTTAGCTGGTAAGAAAGCTGAAGAGGAATTCAATCTGTTCCGTGTTACTAATGAACGCATAAAAGACTCCACTCTGTCACGTTCATCCCTCGAATCTGATGTTTCTATTCAAGGGGGGAGGGGGGGGGGGGGGGGGAAGAAAGAGGGTCGAAGATCGAGTCAAAGCAGCCGCGAGAGAAACGTCCGTCGAATTGGACGAGCTTCGGGGGGGGGGGGGGTTTAATTCGTTCCCCGGACGGGGTGTAACGTTAGAGTTTAAGTCTTCATTCCGGGGTGAGCCCCGCCTCGAGCTTATACCATCCCGTTTTTCCTTTTGTCCCATTTCCGTCCTTCAACATTTTCTGCTTTAATTTAATCCCCTGTTTCTTTCGCCGCGTGGCAGCTTCGCCTCGTTTTTAAATAATTCCAGGAAGTTTGTGGATTAGACTCCTTTCTGGTGTGTAGTGCACAGTGTCGGGGATGCTAATGCCTTGGAAGTTATTGCAGAGCGCGATAAGAAGCACACGATGATAAGGAGAGGTTACGAAGTCGTAAATATGTTGTTGTAAGCCAAGGAAGGAGTATAATAGGATGGGTTTTGCTCTTTGAGCAAGAAACGAAGATAATATTGAATTAAAGGCGTTAAGACGTAACGCACACGTAGGAAACGGTAGCGCCGTTTTATCTGCGATTAATATTAATCGGTTATTGGTTGGAACAATGAATAATAACGATGTTATTGTATCCGTTCGAATTAAAACGTCACAATTTAGTTCGCTCCTGTGGAATCGGTTTGTAAGTAGTTCGGTGATCACTTGGCGAACATTTATGTTCGGGTTACTGGACTCCTGTTCTCAAGTATCCTATTCAACGTTAATGACGGACGATATAAAGTTTGAAATTAGTGCCCGCTTCCGTCGGATACGAAGAAAAACTGCAGGAGGCGATGGTCGCGAAGTTTTAGACAACTTTCATGCCGGCCGTTTCGGATAAGTTCAACGATACTGTTTTCTACGCAATTTATCGTGTTTACAGAAATTGTCACTCTACAAATTACACGCGTACGCGTCGAAATAAACGTTACGAACGTAAACATGTATCTGTTCATGACTACGAGGAACCTTGCGTATTTAAATAACAAAGCGTGCCCTCGCTTTTAATAAAACAAAAAATACAGCCCCGTCATCAATATTCCCAATCGCGAATGTACACAATCAGAGTGGGTCGCAAATCGCATTAATTACGAACGTATTGCCGCGATTATTTCTATTAAAATGACCGCATATATATCATCGCAGGGAATTGGACGCAAACTGCGAGCGAGTTCCGCGCTCCAAAAATACACAGAAACCCCCCTGCAAATCAATACCGACACATTTCATTTCCATCAACCGCTAATACCGCACAATTCGTAATCTGCATAATCCTGACGATCGGATGTAAAAATTTCGGTCATGTTTATCGCGTTACCATACATTTTCCCCGGCGAAGCGCGCACCAGCCTCGGTTACTTTGTCCGACGAATGTACACGGGGTTACCGCGGGCCCGGAAAAAATTTACGAACGCATCGTTGAATACGTAATAAATGGAAAGGGCCGTCCAGGCAGCGTATGGCGAAATGTCGAGCGAAAGTTTTTATAATGATTGCCAGCGAATCGTTCGTCGCTTCTTTTGCGTATTAGCTTCAATTTCGCGGTATCACGAGATCAAAAGGCTCAACCTTGCCGCGAGCAACGCGTAATTTAACTGCAAAGTGGCCTGAAGTGTGCGTTTCGTTACCGACGTTAGCTTCTGCACGCCCGAATATTGGAACGGGAAACGCTTGACGTGCCGCGAGCACGGCGGTGGCGCGGGGATGGAAATGGGGCGAGGGCAGAAGAGGAATCCTGAATTCGTTTTCCATGACGATAAAGAGAGTTTGACAACAGGCCCGTTCGTCCGTGGCTTCGTTTCAACTCCGACAAAGTTTCCCATCTGATTATGAAAGTTCGCGGAACCTTCACGCGGAAGAGAACTTTCAAACGAACGGCGAACGCGGGGGAAAGAGTCGCGTACAGACATTTGACGATGTTTATCCGACGTTCTTAATAATTAAAGCTGCGAACTTTCTCATTCGCCGTCTGGCGGGGAGCTTTTTCTTATTGCCGGTGCTCACTAGTTGGGGCACAATGATTGGCCGAAGTTTAAATAGCTGGATCTTATTTTGCAGAGATACTTTCGATATTCGTCGTAATGAATTTCGAGGTACAATGGTGAGTCGGTTGTTGTACAGAAATGAATTTGTAGGTTGAGTTTAGGTGGGTAATTCGAACAATTTGTATAAGGTCTGTTGTGTATATGTTTAATGTCAACATTTATTTATTTATTGCTGTTATTAATTATTAAGTATCATATGCTATGTAAAAAATATTTAATTCAAGTGAGACCGTTAATCTTGCAAGATTTTGAAGAAATGTGAAAGAGTTGCCTGAATTACGTGGAACCGTATAGCAAGTGTAATTGGTCAGAAAATAAATCCGTTTATAAATGTAACATTATTACTCGTCTGCTTATTTATTTTGGAGAGAATAGAATATTCGAACATCTTTACGATAAAAATACATTGGAGAATAGAAAAGACACATCCTAAGCCGACTCAGCAACCGAAGCACATTACCGAGTACATTAATCTTAGCCGCGGTAGAAGCATTACACCAAATGAGTCATAAAACTTATCTCGCAATTCGCAAATGTCCTGCACGCTTACAGCCTAAAGTTTCTTAAACGCCTCCACACCTTCAAACAGGGTTTCGCCTTTTTACAATCTATGCGACCTATTGACCGGGGCGAATAAAAATGTTGAACGTTCCATTTCCAACGATTGCACTGGGAGGTGAAAAATTCGAGGGCCGCGGATACAAATCATGCAGGACGTTATCATTTGCATACCACGAGTGTTAGCGTTGTTCCCTTTATTAAAGGACGCCATTCGTTTCGGCATGGTTCCCGCAAGTAGTGGCCGCGGCCCACGATTCTGGTGATTTATTATCCCGAAAGAGCGGATTCGGTTTTGCTCTGGACAGAAGGCACGTCCGCTCAACACACAACCCATTAAGTAAGTAACGTTGACCCGAGGCAAAACGTGGCGCAACTACTGGACCGCGTCGAAACGTATTCCCTTTAGTAACAGTAGCTACTGATATTCATCATTGATCCCAGCGTAAAAACTGGAGAATATGGGAAGTTCGTTTTTACCTGGCAGAAGTTTCGACCGCGTCGCCGAATACTTGAATTGGTATTTATATCCGTGTCAAGGGATGGCCGGCAGGGCCATAAACCAATGATTAGTCGAGTTCATATTACGTTTCATTGTTACAACACCGATAACGCTATTAACGGATACAAAAACTACGTAAATGTTTTACACGTATGCACGTTTGTAAACGGTTCACCGACGCGTTGAAGAGATTATCGTACAGGTGGGGTAACCGTGTTAATTACAGGGCTGAGAAAAATAACTTTAACTAACGTAGATCGTTTAAATGCCATGAGCTGCGGGATTAATTTGACGTTGAATTGATGGCAACTGACTTATTTAATTTACTGATGACGTGGTTACAATTTATCGTTAATCATTTCAATGGTAATAACCGATGTTGCATTTTTAACAGAGTTAACCTTTATTAAGTGAATTAAATATAGCAGCCAATTCGAGCTTCAATTCTATTTAACATCTAAGATGTGTGAAATTTTAAATGCTACGTACTTAAGAACGGCAAACGTGCTTTTTAAACGTAATTATGCAAACCTCTATTCCATGCACGATATTCAAAAAGGGCAGCTCACACAGGACCGGTGTCATTTAATCCATCAAACAATCCTTCACTAGAAGCGGAAAATCTATTTTCCAATCGCATCCTGGGGATTCACTCGCCAAGTACTTTATCCCTTGTGTACGACAAGAAAAGGCAGCCCGTCGCCCTATTGTCTGGCACCTTTTGTTGCGAAAAATTTAATTAACTGCACGATCAATGTGTCACGACGTAAAGATCGCGTTCGAACATCGGTGTGCGTGTGTGCATGTGGTTTTTCTTAACTTGAAGACGTCGTTTCCCAACTGGCGCTATTAATTATGCCGGTGCATTGTGGACAGCAAGTAGTACAGGTAAATGAAAAAACCCACTCGTGTCGGACGTTGCCCTTCGCCGGAGGAAAGGCCGAATCGATTGGCGATCGAATAGCTTCTCATGCTTCTCGTGTTTCGGCGCACACGTACACGCGCGCACCAACATCGAGCAAACGATCGCAAACACGTGTACACTCTATTAAACGCGTAAGACTTCTGCGTGTTGGGATAGCTTTTAAACGGACGAGTAAAAGACTGCATTGGAAGGGGAACGAGAAGCTCGAGGTTTCGATAATCCTTATTGAAAGCAACATAAACCAGAGAAAAAGGAGAGAAAGGAGAACAGGAGAATCTGTAATACAATTTAGTAATCGTTCTTTCTCCCGTGTATATCAATCTCGGCAGAGTTCCAATTTCGATTCTATTCATCAATAATTCATCAAAATTGTCTTAATAGAATTTTTAACAATGTCAATAGATTTTACTTCTTTCTCAATTTTTCTTCTTCTCTCACCTCTTTTAGATCTAACACTATGCGTTTTCTGGCCTCCTACGATTTTTCTGCTTAATTTCTGTCTCTCTTTGTAATTGTTTTGTATTCCAAAGGGTTAAAACCCGTGTATATATATTAATAATAATAATAATAATAATAATAATAATGCACGACCGATTACAGGAACATGTTCAGGGGTCAACAAGAACGCGAACGAGCATTCCAACGAACGAGCGTGTCAGGTATTTGCCGCATCTTCGTTAATTAAATTACAAACGCGCGCATATTTAATTAGCAGAATAATGAAAGTAGCTTTATCCGCGGAACATTCATGACAACGTACTCCCGATAATCTTCATGAAATTTCTCATCAAATCGAAATTGCTCGTCCGCAACGTTATCGTTATCGTTCCTCGAGGAACGTCAGAAGCTTTAAAACGTTTCCCGATCCAGCCGCGAAAACCGCAATTAGCCTCCCGTGCAGGCATCTCGTTGCGACGATGTCCGGTCCGACGCAGACCGATAAATATCGATTATCAACGGGCGAACAACCGCCGTACCTTCGTCGTTTCTTTAATTTCTGCTCGGCGAAAATTTCGCAGCGGAGAAATATCGCGCCCCCCCCCCCCGCCCCCACCGGTACGAGTAATACCACGGCGATCTTGTGGCGAACCCTCAGACCGGAAGTCGGGGCAAAGTTCAAGAGTCGTTGATCCGCCGGAGTTAACGGAGTTTGCTTCTTTTCTCGATGAATGCTTGCCCGCTCGCAGCCGTCGAAATTGTTCGCCCTCGAGTGGACGAACGAGAAAAGCCCGTCAGAAACGCCACACAAACGTTTCGTACGATTTTACAGGCTCGCCGAGTGCCGCGGCCAACTTTCTACCGCCGGAAGAACACGACGCTTGAATCGCGCGAGACGACGGAAGGAGAAACGCGACCGGATTTCTTCGAACGGATAATCGACGGAAGGGTGGACGAATTCGTTCGCGCGAACAACGGGGTACGACTGACGCGTTTAATTAAACGGCCCCGTTTATGTATTGTTTGAGAAATCGTACAGCGGCGATTGTTTCGCTGTTGCTTAGGTCGCACGGCACTTTACGGCGGACGAACGGGAGTCGTGGAAACGAACGGCGTTCAAATGGTTCTGGTTAATTATTTTATTGCCTGGAAATAATGCGGTATAGACGTTAGGGGGTTTATATATCTTTGTCATTTTCTTTTCGCCCCCGTCGCGGTTATTTTAAGGAAATGGAGTGGGCATCGAATAATTGTCAAAATAATTTTTTTAATACCGATGCAGAAAGAGGTTTTTGTTTATTAAAACGCATTTGTCGGAACGGCGTGACGGTTCGAAGTGTGATTGGTCAATTTGATAGTGAAATAATAGAACGTCTTATTTGTAGTTCCTATATTGCTTCGTAACTTTGAATTATTAATTGTTTACTCTGTCTGCGGCATCGCGTAGCCGCTATTTATTGCTCTCGCGTTTAGCTTCCATTCATATCAGCCAACTTGTAATAGTAATGAAAAACATTCTATTCCGGTCGATTTCTGTTTAAATATTGCCAGCACTTGCAGTCTGTCATAAAGCAACCTGAAAACGAGGAACATCTTTACACGTGCATCTCGGTATGTTGGTTTCATCTGCCAACGTTTTAGATTCCCTCGTGGTTTCGTGACTTACTTTTTCATCTGGTTCAAAGTGATGCGGTGAAATGTGATCGTTTCTTTTGATGCCGCACCGTTTAGATATTCGAATAAAGAACGCCATTCTCACTTTCAAGTATTCTCCTTCCTTAATCGATACACTTGTGCGCACGAAACTACCTCGACACATATTGCATAGGTGAAATATGTATCGCACCGTTCCGCAATTCATTTTCTTTTACAGGTGAAACGGTTCGTACGATGATTCAGCTCGACATGTTAGCGTATTCGGGCAACTGTTAAAATTACGTAACGCCTGCTCGTATCGATACGGCACGCGCCGCTGCAGAATCGAACGAGATACACACTAGTTTGCAATCAGTTCGAAACATCGTTATCTGGCATCCACCTTGGCCGAAGTTTCCCAAATCGGGTATAGATGGTGCACGCAGAACAGACAGTGCACGAGATCCCGAAGGACCCCGTTCGAGGCAAGTTTAAATGCCTTCAAGGTGTCGGTGCTGACCCAGTTCGAGCATCAGGCGACACTGGTCTCTGTCTGAACAGGTCTCATCGGTTTCTGTCTTCCAAGATATTCTTGCGTCGAATAGTTGTGGCACCATCAAAGACAGAATGCCCGTCGAGTTGGCAGGAACGTCAGGTTTCGGTCTTCGCGGTGGAACTTCGAATTGTACAAGTGCCGGGAGTTTTCGTTTTGTTAATGAGAAAGTACGATTAGAGGGAAGCTTTACGGGGGCAGTATATTTTTGAAGTTTCGCAGTGGTACCGTATCTACGATTTAATAAAACCGGTCTACCCGAGAGTACATTGTACGATGTATTACGTTCACAGTAGAAGCAGCTCGTGCTTCGTACAAGATTTCAGGATTTGGTATTCGTTTCTCAGAGGAAATTTGAACATGACGTTTTACTCGGATGTATAGGCACTGTAGCGAGATGATGCCGAGAATTGTAGCTACTTCGGAGGTAGAAATCGTTTAAGTAATGTAATATTCCCTTGTATAAGTATTACAGGAGAGATAATTTGATACTGTGAATTAAATGTGAATTAAATAAATAGTGAATTAATAGTTAAATAGAATTAAATAATTAATAGTCTTAATATGCTGAGGTATAAACTACGGGAAATGATTTCCACGGTCATATTGCTTCCTGTAATACTTCAGATTTTTTATAAAGTTCCAAATAAACGTTACTTATCTTAATTCTTAATTTGCCCTTTAAGAATCAATCTTGACCGTGTCTTTTCTCGCGATTATAAAAATTCTTCTGCGCCGTGAATTAACGCCCGCGAGTGTAAATCCGAGAGTTATTTTTCAACTATAAATAATGCAACGTGGCGCAGGCAACCACAATGAGTCGTCTTGTAACTAAATTCCAAACGCGATTTGCTCGTGCAACCGTGCTCCCCAAATACTTGGCGGGATAGTTATACAAGGGAAACGTGGCTCCACCGGCACGCGAACGGCTAGTTATTATTAATTAAAATTCCATGGCGGTCGTCCCTACGAAAGAGTCAAAGTTCCCGCAGCTTGATCTTCGTCGAAGCTTCTTTTTTTCTCGCTTCGAGCTTCCCGTGAAACTTTGCCTCCGATTAACATATTCTCCAGTGGCTATTGGAAAGCATGAACAGTGCTCCGACAGATTGTTCCGCTATGTGTAGCACGGACGAATACCTGTGTTGCTTTCGAAATAAAATAGGCAATCGTTTCAGTAACGAAGTACAAAGAGAAAGAAAAAGGGGGAGAAAATGTATGTTGCCAAATTAGTTGAAGAGTTCCACACTGCAATAGAAAAGTTGTTGGTTTGTATTGTAGGATACACGTGCAATTTTATCATACTTATTTGAATAAAAAATAATAAAATGAAAAATAATTCTTCGAGCGACAACAGCAATGTTAGATACCAGTGCGACGTTTTTCCTTTCAATTTCTATAACGAACGGCAGGCAAAACTTGAAACTAATTCTTTTTATCCTCGTTGCGAAAGTATGACCGAACGTTGCCGGACCGCTCATAAAATCCTTGTTGCATCAACGAGATTTATTTCACCATTGCCCAAGGATCATCATATTTCCCTGGGCTCTGGGATCCCGCATGAAAAAGTGTCGGACGAGATTGTGCGGCGTTATCGTTCGTGAAAAAGTGATTGCTACGGCGTAAAAACGAGAGAGAAGAAGGAGGCTTTTAAGATGAGGGACCAGAAACTACCCGGAACAATTGGTTAAAAGTCACTTCGCGACGTTTTATGCAGCAACACCTGGCTAATAACAAGTGCGCCAATGTTTGTGTATTAACAAATTGAACAAAATCGAGGATTCTGCCTCAAAAATGTGTATCGAGGTTCTCCGGATGTTGAAGTATAATTATAATTGCCAACACGAGTTCGACTTGATTCGTTACTTCAAAGTGCCACAAAACACGAATATCTACGAACAAATATATGTGCAAGTGAACAGTGCAAGTTATTTATTGCACTCCTACTCAGAAATTTGAATTCCCTCGCACGATTTAAATCTACAAATACAAATTTTTATATATATTGATTAATTATACCTAACACCTGCACCATCTAGCAATTATTCCATAAAAAAAGAACTTTGCCGTCAAACGCGAAATGCCTGGCACGACCGCGTTCCCGCACCAAAAGGAATTGGCTTTAATTAAGAGAAGACGGCGGCAGTTTGATATGTTTACGCGGGGGTTGCTTTTTAAACACGATCCGTTTAAGGGACCCTCTCGCCGGTGGGCGCTATGTAAACGATAACTCGATAAAAAGAGTCAGTCTGAACCGAACAACGGCATTTAATTAACAAAAGTGTTCACCGAGGGCTGTACTGCAACCCCAATTCAACCGCTGGCCCCTCGGGAGCTGGCGTTCCTTTTCGAATTCATCTAAAGCCACCCTCCCCTATCCCACCGGCACTACCCCATTCCTAGCCTTATTCTACCATTCCTTTTCCTTTTTACCACCGAAGAATAATTGCGAGAATATAGTACCGATGAGTAGTCCCGCTGGATTTCCCTTCCGCCGACCTCTCCATGTTTTTTATTATTATCGTTCTGTTTCCATGCAGCTGCTGCTATTTTCCTCGGGCATGTTCGAACGACGCTTGCTCGTACGCCAATCGCTGACGTGGCAAATCTGGCTGACTGGGAAGGTAAAGTTTGCAATGATACATTTCAGTAAAAGACAAGTAATCTAGTACAATTGGAAAAAAAAAATCATAAATTGCGGGCAGCGTGACTAAATTTCCAATTGCCAAAAGGTATGGTAATAGAGGACAAGGTTGAGTGGCTCGAAACTAATTCTGTTCCACGAAACCTTTTCCGAAATTGCGATAGCGTCACGATTTCTTTCAAATCCAAACATACCTGCATTCAACAGATCGGATTACTCTAATAATACATCAATCGAACAACTGGCAAACGTACACGCGCTGCTCGACATCCCTTATAATTAATCATGCACGCGAAGGAGCGTATAATGGAAGGTATAAGCCTGAATTGCAATATCAAACGATTTTAAACGGTACGCACGAAGGCTTCTCCCCCGCGATCCGAACACGATCATTATTCTCCACTTACTACCTTCGATCAACGTTAACGAGCACTCATGCTACGTAAGAACGCAATCACGGCCGCCGCCGCGTCTCCTTTTTTCCCCCAGTAAAGTCCGCAATAAAGGCGCATTATGAATCCGGCTTAAACTCAGCTTTGGACAAGAAGGACAGAGTGTCGGGCGGCAATGAAAAAGGGCCAGGATGAAATCAAGAAATGCACTTGCACGTCGATTTGTTTGCACTCCCTCCGCCACCCCCTGCCTACCTCTACCGAATTCGAGCCACCCTCCCTGTCCCTCTCGCCATTCGTTCGATTCCGTTCGATCTTTTCTCTCTGCTACTTCAAGTGGAATTCAACTGACGCAAGAATCCTACTTAAACCTTTGTTCTCGCCGTCCTCCAAGAATCCTCCTGTCTGCTCTCTACCCCCTCAGACCTCATCCGCGCTTCACCCCTTCCCCGTCCGTGTAACCTATCCATCCGTTGTTGGCGTTTTACCCGGCTGCATCGAAATTTCCTACCTGCTTCTATTCGACAAGGGGAACTGGCGACTTACCGAGCGCTGACGGTGACTTACGGGAACAATTCTGGTTTCCATGGTGGTGAGAAATAACGCGGCTCGTTAGGGATCGTCCTATGCGTACGGTAGAGTCATGTTTAAGTTTGATAGAAATTTCATTTAATTCTTCATCGCATTGACCGTGCGAAATAATACTCGCAACTGAATCTGCCATAATGATACTGCCATTGATACTGCCGTCAGTATCAAAGGTTCATTATTAAATATCGTAAATCTTAATGAATATTAACAGTGAGGACCAACGCTGCGCCAGTGTTCACACACCGACCTCGTCTAATTATAATATTTCAATAATAAATTAATAATAAAAGCTACCGCAGCGTAGAAACGAACCGAATCATATTTAAGAAATCAAATTATAATACAACCTCGCTTCTAAATCTTCCCGTCGAAACGGGGATGGCAATAGCGGGGGTTCAAAGAACGAGCGTGTCGTGTACGTTACACCCTCATCCAACATTCCAGGCACCCAACCACCCATCCACGAAACCACCCACCCGCCCGCACACACACACACACACACACACACACACACACACACGATTCTCAGAAAATTACAGGCGACGCGTTCTTAAATCGCCCGACCGCGCAGCGCAGATAGAATTTCACTTACCGCAGCTTCGCAAATATTCGCTCAACATCCAACCGCGATGCAAGTGACAGCAAGCGGGAAAGTGGAAGAAGAAAAAGCAGGAGACGTTTCCCGTAACCAGACCACGTAACCTGTGCTGCTGGCACCTTCGTGATTTCGCAATATTTCAGTTTTTTTGTTGCGTTTTTTTTTTTTGTTTTATGTCGAACCAGCACAGACCCCCTGGAACAAATCGGGCAACGGCCGAAAAATCTCGTTGGTCGAGAAGTGTAAAAGGGATCCTTCCTCTCGGGACCCATTTTCGTCCGTCTGAAAAACGACGGGGATCGAAACGAACAGAGGGGTTGACGAGCAAACAGGACGAAGAAAGACAGGGGGAGAAGTTGAGAAGACGGTGGCCCGGGTTACACGGGAGACGGATCCCAACGCGAAGCCGCTGTGCTACCCGACGATTACATAATTAATCGGGTTATAATTAAGGCGTGCTGGGTCCGGTGGCTATTAATTAAATGGTCCCGTCAAAATGATCGCCTGCAGACCCGTGTCCCCGAATTATATCCCAACTCTCTGCGTTGCGACAGCTTCCAAAGAGGCTTTGTGGCGGACCAACGCGTGCGACTGTAACAAAGACGCGAAGACACGGAGGCTTGGCCTCTGTCACCTTTGAGTCCTGATTTAATGTTCCAAGGTAACGTACGCCTGTAGCTGCGTTTTTCTCTATTGAGATCCGAATGCTTTGAAGCAATTGGACAGTCTGTTGGCGGGTAATGTTGAAGCGAGTTGGACGATCGTGGATGATGATAGTCAGTCTCTATTTTTGCCGAGATTTTATTTCGAATGCTTAAACCCGTTTGCGCTGCATAAAATATAAGTTATTTCCATGAGCGCGACCTTTAACATTTTTAAAAGTTGAATTGAAGGTAGCAAAATGTATCCTGAGAAATGTGTTGCGTGTTGCACGACATGGATTTATTTTCAGCGAGCAACGAAATCGTACTCCTATAATAACTTGTTAAAAACCGTGATCGATTCTGCTTCAAAGCGACAACAGATCCTGAATCATTGCCGAAGAAAATACCATAACGTCATTTTCCAAGTGATCTTTAACGAGACCAGCCGATATCAATGTCGCAACTTGTAATGCAATCAAGTCACCTAAGCCCCCGTCCTCTCCCATCAAGGTCACCGTCGAATGACATTACGTTTCCCGAATAATCATGAGCGAGCAAGACCAATCGAGTCAAGGAAATCATCGCGAAAGAAGCCAAGCGCGAAAAGTAGCAAGCAAAAAAAGAAAAAAGGGAAATACACAGAACAAGACTTAACGAGTGATAGATCTACAATCGAATAGGTAGACAGTGAAATAGGAAAAAAAGGAGAAGAAACTGTAAAATGCGTCCGGGATCAAGAGTAAATGTTTACACTGTTAATTACTTCGGTAGTAGTTCAAACGGCAGGGAACAATTATTCGTCCGTCGATTGAAATTCTGTGGTCTTACAATTAGCCGAAAGGTAATTAACTTTTAATTGAGAAAGTTCAGCGGGGCGCGTTCTCCTCCGCGACTAGATCGCTTCTTGTCCGTTTCTCTCCGCTTTCGTTGGCCCTTTTTCCTATCCTCTTCCGTCATGGGCCGAGCTACTCTCTGTCACTCAACTTGTCTAAACGTCTAACCCGCGACGCTCGATAGTATAAGGGTGAATGACGGGGCACGTATATATATATACGACGCGCATCGAAGGTGTACTTAAACGTTCGTAGACCTTTCTTTTCATCGTTCGATCCGCCTTTACATCCCCCTCGCCCCTAACAAGTTTTCCCTCGGTTGCCCCGGAGCATATATTATTCAGGACGGTTCTTGCTCCCGGCTGGAACAACCGGGTCTGGCCTCGCCAGGCCCTTGGAAACGAAGGCTTAATTTATTTAAAACTCTAGATTCTTCTCCCCCGAAAGGAGAACTTTACCGGGGAACGAAGTTTATTTCCCCGAGGACGCATAGCTATGTACCGCGTGGCTTATAACGCTATAGAATTTGATAAAGTGCACGACGAGAGGCTGCAACGGTGTATTAACGCCGGAGAATACACCCTTGCCCGGTTGATTTAGAATCACTTGCGCTCGTCCAGGATCTATGGTAATGCAGATAGGACGAAGTGGAGAGCGAGAAATTTGATTTTTCCAAACGGCGCGGGATGTTTCTTCCGGAAGTTCGTCGTGTCGCGTGCGATTGCGACAATACGAGAGTTTCGATTGTCTTTTGTAGTTGTCAGGAGGTCAGAGTGGCAGTATCGCTGATGATTGTGATGTACTGTAATTGGTATCAACATTTTTTGTAGAGTGAATTTCTTTATTCATACGGTTTACCGTATAAACCTTTTGGCTTAATGATATCCGGTTTAAGTTTTAGTGTCGTAGAACAAGACGCATTTTTTATGGTACTGTTTTGAATTATTTAATTAGACAGAAATATGAGCTGAGCATGAAATCGGCTATTTCACAAAGAATTCCTACACGTAGCAGAAACACAGAAATTATATTAAATTAAGAGTAATTACGGAGAAAAAAATTTAGAGATAGGTTCATCGTTTCAGAAGAATGAAAAATTCGTGAAAGCTTTTCACCAAATTACCGTACCGTATTTAGTACAGCGATCTTTTGGTCCCCGAATTAACATTTTGGCATCCTATTTATTGTTCACATTGCAAACGGAAGCATTGTAAATCACACTTCGTCTTTCTAAGGTGCAAAACCGCCGACAAATTTTATGCGAACCCTCCTGATTATTTTCGAGACTTGCGTACCGCACCTTGCATATCTACAGTACATTTACATACCCCATTTGGCACGCACCATAAATACAATAAATTGCCACGTGGAGAATCGTTGAGATTCTTCCTCAGGCGACTTCGAAATAGAATAAATTCGCTGCAATGTTTGTTTGCGAACCAGCTACCTGTCGGCACAAGGACGAACTGGTCGAATCTATTTGCAGTTAGAAACGGGATCCTGCTAAACCGACTGAAAATTGCAGAATCAGTCGCGTGATGCCATAAAGGAAACGATCCATTTGCGCGATCCACGAGCAGGCTGAATATACCGTCAAATTGAAATGAACGTCCAATTGGAAATGCACGTGGACTTCTCCTGCGGTAGATAGCCACGTTCATCTTACACGATGGGAATTTACCGGCTGCATTACCATCTTCTTCGGCCAATCTGCGTCTGTATTCCTTGGAACGGTGCAATTTACAATTTCCATGGGTAAACAAGACGACTGGAGTCACGATAACCCTTAAATTGCTTATCTGACAACGAGACGCCTTGTTAACATACGGTAAGGCTTACAAAATTATTGCGGGGCTTGTGACGTTTTGAGGATGGTATTTATATTCTTGTATTGTACCATTATAGTTTCCTCTGGTTAAATGTAGTTCTACCTTTCCTGTTGAATGTAATCTTTGCTTTTTTCACCAACGAATTAGCTACCCTGAATGTACAAATAATTATTGCGTTATTGTATTCAGGATAGTCCATTTTGAACGTGCAAATAACACCTTAAATATTATTATTTACCGATCTCTCGCCCCTTGAGGTGTAATAAATGGTACTGTCCAATTTACAAATATGTATTCTGTATCTCTGGTACACCACTAAACCGCTCCAGCTTCGTAAAAGTTCCATCAGGTAGATCGTATAGATCATTTCGACGGACAACCGGTATAAATTACAATCTCCTTTTCCAGCTCGATTTATCATCGACCAAAGGAGAATCCGGCAGCGATGAATCGAAATAATCAACACCGGATTTGCATACAACGCGAACATCGAGGATCGAGTGTTCCTCTATCAATCGGGCCTGAAAGGATTCTTGATTGCGCTGCTCGCAGGCTATTCGACGAAGGATGAACGCCGAACTTTCCAATCAATGAACGAATTCTTACGTGTAATCGTTACTGTATCACACGAAGGAGAGAAGAAGTAGGTTACAAGAGGGAAACGATCGATAGGACGGATGAAAATATGTCCGATATTTGAGTTCGCTTATGCATCGTTGAAACGTGATAGAATTTGTGCAAAACAATTTGTAGTTTTCTGTTGAGAAATCATGTTCGTCAATGTTTTGGACCACACGTCGATCAAACGGTCCGTCGAGATTATTTCTGCACTACGATCCGCGGAACGATATTTTCGAGATCGATGAACTCGTACAACCCGACAGGCAAGAAGTAATTTTATTGTTAAAGTGATTTGCACTCCTGTGTTGTTTGAACTACGACATATAATACAATTCTTAATTACGTTGGCTGCGTTTAATTATTCGATACCTCAAAATAGAAATCGAGTTTAATGGGAAACGACGTGAAGAATACAACCTGAACCGAAGTAATAATAAAACGGACTACCTCGATTAAACAAATAATAGCCTGCGGTCCAAGAACAATGGTCTGGCAAAATTTATTGCACACTACTGTTAAACCCAATCTTAGAATGGAAACGATTCCATTTATTTGCAATGAAAACACAAACAAATCCCGCCCACAACGAACTATAATAAATACTTCTATCTAAATCTTCTCCCCTGTGCCTCGCGATACTTAATAGAAACGAATTTTCATTATCGACATGGCAACACGTTTATCGAGGTAAGCACTTCGAGCAATCTATACACGGCGTATAAAGCAAGCTCGCGCAACGGAGTTCTCCCCGTCAAATTTAAAATTAAAACGAGCACGTGCGTACCGACGCTACGAATGGCCGCATTATCGGCGACCTGTTGAAAATCACAAAGCCAGCTGGTGCCACGTTATCAGCGAGCCGATATCCGTGACCTCCCTGGAAAATTCGACACGTGTTACGACAACGCGCCATGCCGGTTTACGCGCAACTTGCCATAAATCTGGGGGGCCATCCGCGAACTATGAAGTATCCTTCGTGGCGCATTCAAGCAGGACGCCAGATTTTTAACCTTTCGGGTAAGGCCGAGGCGGACGTAAAATTTCGCGTCCGAGGATATTAGCGAAGATACAAAAATGTTCTCTGGTAGCGCTTCTGAACTTTCAACGATGGAGGATGTTCTGCAACGAGGGACAGAATCGGTAACAAGTCGCTCGCTGATCTGCAAAACTCTTCGTTCATGCGCTCGAATGTCTGTCAATATATTTGCACGTCCGAATGTGCAAGGCGAGATGTCAATAGCAAAGACGTTAATAAATAATTGGCCCGTAATTGTACGCGACAGAGGCAACGAGTGAAAAGCATGCAGTTTGACGCAACGCGACATACAAGAGCAGTAAAACAGCGCGTCGTTGTAAAACGATCAAGTGCAATTCACCTTTATCACTCCGCCAGTGGTTCACATTAATCCACCCCCAATAAAGCAATTCAGCAGAGCGCATACGCACGTATACTTTGAACTGCAGTCAGTAAACGACAGGATAGCCCATCGGGAAACACGTCCGCGTATGTACCTAAGCATGTAGAAAGTTGTGGTGTCCGCAATACCGCAGAATATATATTTCCAGCCGGGAATAGCGTAGGACAGTCAGAGTCAGACGCGAAAGTAGAAGAAGAAGGTAAACCGGTACAACTCTGCACCCCTTCTTTCGTACCTCCCTCAGACTGACATAAATCAACAGAAATGGCGGAAGGGAGGAAGGCGAAAGGACAGAATGGAAGATTGGGGGTCAGGTGAAAAAATTTCGGCAGTGGTTTTACACCCGACAAAGACGCCCGGGGGTATTTTCATTAAAACACTGATGTAACGAGAGGGTATATAAATAGGCCTCGACAAATACACTTCGCCCGTAGAAAGTGTGGACAGACTGCTACTTCTTCAGCGGAAGGCTCCCTAAACCCCGACGACACGTAAATATTTGCCGTTACATTAGCGCTAGCAAAGGTAAATCCGGCATGAACTCTAATTATATCCGTCGGCGCGTTCCCGCGGTCTGAGAGCTGGCTCGAGCGGAAAAATCGCGGAGAACCGAGGCCGGTAGCCCGCTGAAGTGGTGAGCAAATTCGTCATTAGTTTTCGCTCAAGCACATTGGATTTCCTTGCTGTGTTCCTCGGTGAAATTGAAGGGCGTATCATCCTGCTTCGCTGTGCCAGCGTCCTCGCTAAAGCGCGTACCTTAATTTTATTGGGCTGCCACTAGCGTCGATACTACTTTCGTTTAATTTCGGGAATCTCGCGACTACCCGAGTCTGTCGTGCATATTTGCAAGTTTTGCAAAAGCGATCGATAAGGGCTGAGTTGAGTCTCATAGAGAGTTAAACCGATAACAACGGACGTGTCCCACGAGACTAACTAAAGCAATTTTCTGCGCAGAAACTCCAAATAAATGTTTCGAGCATATTATTAGGCGAAGTAAGAGTGCAAGGACCTTCTTGAATAGTAAAAGACGCACTATAGGAGGCTGACATACACGTGGTGCTGCGTTCGATGCATAAACGTCACGAACAAAATTCGTATAAATGTTCGGTCTATCTGGCTTGACGTGTGATGATGAGTTATGGCTGCCTATATATCATCAGTCGTTCGCCCACCATCAGGAATAGCATTATGAGCAATTTTTAACGGCCTTAAATCTTTATCGTTCGTCCACAGGAAAAGTTATGCATAGACTACTAGATAAGGATTTGAAATATTTGCATCATTGAATTGTAAAATTATATTAAATAATGAATAATAAGTCGTTTCAGTCCTACGGTTTATCTTTTCCGACTAAATATTTCGTTGCCATAAATAATATTCAAAAGACAATTATCATTGCAAATGGTGTAAAATATCAGCACGAGAACTAGCGAGGCAATTACGTTAAACGTCCATCGGAAATATTGCTCGTCGCTTAAACTTTTTCGCACAGCACTGTAACTAGTTCCTTCTATATTAAGAATCCCTCATTGCAACCTTTGGATCGTTCGATATTTTCAATCGGTTTCCCAAAAACGCCAAAACATGCGCAACTCAATGCATATATTCCCCTTGGCATTATCCAGCGCACACGATTCTACACGCGAAGCAGAAGAAAGGAAGGAATTCGATTTCTCGCGCGAACCACGGACCATTGTCGTTATCCTTACTTTCCGCCCTTCGAAAAATTATTTCAAGCGCAATCACGAGAAAGCAAACAGCGGAAGCGAAGCGGAACCACCGAGCGGTGGGCAAATTTGCAGCGGATCCTTACTTCGCTCGGATACAAACTTTTCGAGTAACGTGATTACGCGAGCAGCCGAAAAAAATTTCCGCGTGCAAACTTCAGCACGTCCTGCCGGATTACACTCGCCGATCATGGGACACCATTGTCGGGAAGCGTGCACGCTCGCGGACACTCGAAATAAACCGAAGGGGAATGGAGATAAAGGGCGACGAGAAATTTATCGCCCGGCAACGGCGATTCTGTTATTAAAAATATCTTTCGCAGTCCCTTTCACGCTCGTTGACTACGCAAATGAATTTCTACGCGGAGAATACCAATTACGAAGCGCACCAACGTTCCCGGACTGCTCCCGCTGGAAACATTCCAATTCCGCGAGAGGTCTGCCAAGTGCGTTAAAATCTATCGATCTGCAAATTGCAGCTAGAGCCCATATAATCTCCACGGCGCTGTTAGAACGGCATAAAACAGCGCCGCCGCGACGGTGGCGTTGTCTTTTACATAAGGGACGTTTGCACGATATAATGGGGCCGAAATCCTGCCTTTCCTCGAGTTCGTGCATTCTAGCAACATTCGGGACACGAATTACATTCAATTACAATCGGGTGTACAAATTACGTCCTCGTGCGAATGCATCGTCGCGGCTACACATTTTCCTGTCGCGCGATACGATATTTTGATGCACGAATATTATCGAATTATCGATCATTTTTGTTCAGAGTAATTGCTAACGTCGCTTTGTCGATTACAATATTGATCTGTTTGTGGAATCGCTTCTCCCATCTATGAAGGGACAAATGTAACGCGTTTGGAATGAAAATAACGTGAAACATGAAGATTGTCTGGTCGCGCGTTTCTTTGCCAATTATGGGGGACGATATAAATGTTGAAACCGTAGCGAATTTAGAACGCCTGACATCGTAGGAATTAAACGTAGCAGCGATGATTACGGCGGTATGCTCGGCGTAGACAGAGCATCAGCAAATGTGGTTCGGTGGATTTTCGGCATGCCCTAAACGCTGAATTATATTATCCATGTGAATAACGTCGTGCATGGCCACACGAACGTCAGGGGCAAATATAATAAACGCCAAACCTTCCTGGCAATAATTGAAGCTGACCAGAGGCGAATATTTGGGTGAATCGAGGGATACCAAAGGTATCCATAGTGGTGCCCAACTAATTGCTGCTAGGGAACGGTACGGTTAAACGGTGTCCCGTGTTGCAGCTATAAATTATTATCAGGCAGCCCGATATCAGCGAGGGTAAAAAGTGATGGGCTGTTTGGAATAGAATTACGATTAGCGAGTGCGCTCGTAATATTCGTTTTAAATAATGATTAGCAAGTGCGCTGGTAATCTTCGTTTTAAATTACAATAACCAAGTGCGCTGGTAATCTCCGTTCAGAGTAATTGTAATTTAGACTTAGACTAGACTTAGACTTAGATTTAGATTTAAACTTAGTTTAGACGGTCATTACATTTAGTTTAGACATTAAGACCGATTATTGCAACATAAACCAAAGGTATTACCTATGTACATAAAGGGTTTCTACCCGTTAAACAGAATAAATAAATAAATAATTACTTTGAATAATTAAGTGTATTCACGCGGCGGGCGTACTTTGCGTTTGCGCTTTTGCGAAGCACCGAATGTTTTTTTACAACCGTCGATTGCTGTTATTTGCCGATATTTTTTCAGTTCGCACCTGGATTTATTTTTTCTATCGATCGTATTGCAGCAAATACTGTTAGCTGTAACATACATCTATTCTCAGTATCGCTTCATCCTAATCTATTCCGTACATCACATTCCTCATTTTCATATTTTGTGAAAACGTGGCCACTACATTTCTAACTTGAACGCTCTGAGGCACAACAATTACATCTACCCGACAGTATCACTTCCCCATAATTGCTCTCAATATAAACCCTCAAAAGGTATGTCCATAATTCCACGTCCTTAATAACGCTTCTTCCTCTTCGAGGGAAACAGAACCCGCAATACAAACGACACGAATCCGGGGATTATTATCTTTCCCCCTCGGACAGCAGCCCGGAACCGTTCAGAATATTCGAGAATGATCGCTCCGGCGAGAAGAACGAGCTCGAGCGGTTCTTCGAGCGCGAGGAGACGTCTCTCGCGCGAGGTGCGGCGCGTTAAAGCCGAATCGCGTATAACGCGGGGCACAAATGAAATTTCAGCCGGTTGAATGACGAATAAACGAAGCTCGGACGACCACGGCGGACATTCGACGGAGGGAAAAATCGTCTAGGAAATTGACGGTATCGCATGGGGCGGCGCGTGACGTCGCGCGTCGTCGTGCCTCCAACGGGGAGAAGCTCCGCGAAGCGTTTTCAGCTTTTCTCCGCTGCCCGAACGAACTTTCCAATTCAATTTTCGGATGGCCTGCACAAAGACTTGTTTATGAAACGTTTCCGCGGGGCCGGCGAATCTGGCGCTGCGAAGTCCGCGATCGAAGTAATTGGAAAAGTTTAAATAGGCCCGCTTCGCCCTACGGAGGACACAATGCGCATCGATTACGTCGATGGTTACGTTTTACGTTTACGTTTCCTTTGTCGGTCGGGCATAATTCGGGAAGAAGTGCCGATTTCTCTCTTCTTTTTCCATTTTTCCATCCTCTTTTCCTTTCCTTTTCGCCCGCTGCCTCCGCGTTTTTATCGCGTTTCGTGCGGCTGAATCGACGATAGCGCGAGGCGCGAGAGATATCGCTGAATTACGAGAGGGGAACTGCATCCTGGCATAAATATTAATTGCGCGTAAAATTGTGCGGGATAAGGGGGATCAGATTTTTTCCTGGTTAGTCGAGAAATAAATCGTCCCCGGGCCCGACGATTTAACGTACCGTGTAAGTGACGATGAAGTTTAAAAAGGAGACTTTATGCGGACAGGGTTTACGTTCTACATTCTAGACGCTTGGAATGCGCTATTGAATCGCGTATCTTGACTCGTTTCGCTATCGATTATTTCTGGATGCTCGGTGACGATCAAATTCGACGCGTTTATAAATCAGCCTAGACACGTGCGTAAGGTTGTGGGTTAAAGGCGCGATAATGCAATTAATTGCACAATTGAGTCCGATGAAATTTGTGGTTTCCCGATTCCAATAGTAAATGTAACACAATTCGAAAACGCTTTATGTGTTGATTGAGCGCAGAGTAATATTTGGATCCCTGCGAAAACGTTGCCGGTGAAAATAATAGCTCGTTCCCCTCTTTTCAAGTACGAACCACATTCTTCCATTGCAGCCGCCAACTTCTATTAATTTAAACTTTCGCGTAAGCTCCGTGCAGAAAAATATAAAAAACTTGCGGAGGGAAAGTTTTCAATCCATCATTGATGCATTGCGCATGTATGCGCGAGTATCAACGAGAATGGTGCGGAAATAGTACGCAATCCTCGATCCTCCTAAATTTAATCTTCCATTCGTACTAAAAAAAATTCGCCCAATTAGTTCTTACGTTCCAGTGCACTTCTGTCGAGAGGAACAGAAGATCCCAAAGGTAGCGCGCGATTTATCTGCCAACGAGGTTCCATTTGTAAGAGCGCTAAACGGGGAGACACGGATTTCGTTTCCGTTTGGGTACGTTCCGCCTTCGTTCGCCTTCGCAGTTTTACGTGCACCCGAAGCCACGCAGCTGGTCGCGGTTATACGTCTTTCCATTTCTGTTTCCGTTCTTCGCCATCGCCGGAGCGTCATAAACCACGGCGATCCGAATGCGCGACAGGCGAAAACGTACGTGCGGATCCGCGCGGCGGCTTAGTTAAACGAACGACAAGAGTGTTTCCGGGCCAACGGGATGGGGAAAAATGTGTCACGTTACGCACGCGAACGTTGAAGGAAAGGCGGGCAACGTACAGGTGAACCCGTCTTTTTAACATTCCACGCGCGCGACCCGAGTAACAGCGCGATCTGACCCCATCAAAGTCTTCACGCCTATTCCCCTATCTATTCGGCCCGACTAGAAATTCGTTCGTCACCTACGGAATCCAACATTTTCCTCGATCTCGCAGTCCCGTACACGCGAGTGAAATAAGATTCATCGCAAAACGCATTCGAAACCGATAGCTGTATCCGTGGCTGACTAAAAGTAAAATGTCTCGATCTGTCTAATTTTAACGTGCTACATTCTCGATGCTATTTTTTCTTATTATTTGTACGGTTCTCAGCTCGCGAATTGACTGTTGATCAAAAGCACGATGACCGTTGCGCTCTACCGCAAATTAATGCCGCGAGGGCTAGTTATATTTAGATGGTGTAAGGTGATGAGAATTGGTGTCACTTGATAAATAGTCGTATATTTACATGTCACTGTACAAAATGATAATTAACTACGACTACTCAAGGTTGTTGATAAGAGTGCCTCGCAAGGTGGTGTAAAGACCTTGGAGGTGTTGCACAGATTTTGAAGGTGTCGATGATAACTATTGATGGAACTATTGATGATGTGATCTGACTTGACGATCTAGTCGTACTACCGAGTCTCGCTTCGTTTCGCTTTAACGAAGACTCGCAAACCCTAGGGATGGGCGTGTTGTTGTTGGTAATATGCTGATTGGTTAGTTCAGAGGGTTTGTTCATGTAAAAAGGTTACGGAAGTTATATTCCAAAATCTGGTAGAAGTGGAAATGAACGCCCCTAATTACCGATCACTCTCAGGTAGTGACTGAGGCTGCCGTACGCGGAGTCCACATGTGCAGCTAAAGGTTCGCAGACTGTAAAGCCATAAAATGTTGTGACTTTCAATAAAACCTGCTAATCCAAAAAAAAGGCGATGCACGAATTTATAGATATATAGCTCGCAGCTGTGGAATATAATAAGTATACCCGAAACGTAAATAATTATATGTTAAGGAACTCGATGTCTTTATGAGTCTACTGTTTGGGCCCGAACATTATTTACTTTACTCTTCCAACGAATAATTCAATCATTCAAAATATCCACTTTCCATACGTCCAACCGTTGCCCTCCGAATGTTTCACCGAATGAATTCCAACAGCCGATCAAATATCTATTCCCGGACGGGAATAGATATTCTTACGCCAACAAAATTCTTTCAATTCTCGCGGATCAATTATTTCCGGTCTTATCTCCCGGGGGCTCCCCCAAAAGCTCCCATAAACAAACGCTTCCAATTCGAGTCCTACCAATAGCCGCCGTCCAATCCCATTATCGTAAGTTCGAAACCATCGCCTGAGGAAATCTCCGCGTGCAAGCTAATAACCGCGCCGCATAAACAGCGAGATTTACGGGCCGAGGTCGGCGCGCAACATACGTCGCATGGCGCGGTGCAACACGAGCCCAGGACAAGGGTTTCGGTCGCCGGACCCGCAGATATGTACACGTCACGATTGCGCCCTTAACACACGGACGCCGCGAACGGGTGGCAGGTATGCACCGTGAACGGCGTCGAAGGGCTCTCCTAATTGTTGCAACAAGGTTCATAGAATACATCCGGCTCGCCGGCTTCGTTTTAACGCAGGCGATTCGCTGTCCGGACGCACGTGCGCTCAAACCATCGTACACATTAGCCCCAACGTGCGTTCCTTGGCACACGAATATACGCGTTAATGGATCTTTGCACGGTGAGTTAGGTTCATCTGCCAAATGGACGTGGACGGTGCCAGCAACCGGCTCCCTAATTACCGGGTGCCGTTTGGAACACATCGGACCACGCGACAACGATGCGATTTTCGGTAGCAACCGAAATCCGAACTCCTCCAATTTGCTAGACCGCGATGCCTATTCGACAGACGAGAACGGGTCGACAACTTGCCCGCCGGCTGGCCGCGCTTTTGTCGTTGCGATCGGAAGTCCGACTCAAAGCGGATGCTGTTTGAGCTAGTCGACGTACGCACAGGAAGATCTGTGTTTTGTGTCGATACGCGTTAACCAGTTTATGGTGTCACGTGGATGATTCAATTATACCGGGCACTTCGCGATGGTATGGGTGATATAGGTATGGGATTCTGGAAACGTCGAAACCTCGAAAGCCCTCGCAACTCGAGAAAGTTTCGACGATTTGAAACATTCGAAAGTCGAATAAGAAGAGGTGTAAAATTAACGAATGAAGAGTTGTTGGTAGCGTGCGACGAGAATGCTCGATTCGTGTGCGTTCCAGGTATTCGACGCGAGATTTCGAGATGGCGAATTCTCGGCCATCAGTTTTCGTTTATCAGAATGTAAATAGATCGGCGATCGTGAAATACGTATTATCGACATCAAAAACTTTGATTCTGTTCTCAAGATAGCGTATTCCCCTTGCGAAACAAAAATCAGCGCTTCAAGTATTTCGAAAGTCTCGAGAAGCTCGATCTCGCGCGAAGTTTCGGATTCGTGTTTCGAGAGTTTCAAAATTACATTATAATTTACTATCTGCCACCTGTCGTAAGTTCGCTCCGCCCGTATTTGTACGTCGTTTCGGAAACTTACGGCAAACAGGATCTTTCCAAGCGGCAAATAATTTCGTTGCAGCGTTCCGAAATAAATATTATCCCATCGATGAAACCGTTTCGCGAATAATAACAAGGTATCCCCGGCGAGCACGTCCCGTTTAACGGGCGTAAATTCCATTCGTAGGAGGCTTTAACGCAACAACAACGACGACAACGGGGACGGTGTCGACGATTCCACGCGAAACAATTTCGAAGGGAGGATTTCGCCCAGATGAAATTGCCACGACGACATCTGCACGCATGGTCATGGTTCGCGAGAGAGGAGATAGCCGTCCCTCAGCGAACTATTTCAATTCGCCGAACAATTCCCAATATTAGTGGAATTACGGGTGCTAGGGGCGCGTGTTCCACGAAATACACGACGACCCGGTACACTGGTAGTTAGAATTATGCAGATTAAGCTGGTTCACTTGGCATGTCCAAGTGGACGGAAGCTCCTCGGCAAACGTCAAGCCGGGCATGCTCTTCGGTACCCGAGGAAAGATGGAGAATATCTCTGCTGGATATAGATATATATGACCATACACGAATGTATCACCTTCCTGGACAAGAATCGACCCTACGCTCGTCAGAATTTCGTGCGTCAGAAAGCACACGGAATTTGTTGATTTTTATTCTATACCTTATAGACTTACCTTCGTTGACGTTTCGCATGCACCATACTTATTTAGCAATCTTCGCGTTCGTCTTTTATTTAAAACATAGTGATATCGTTGGCCAATCGTTAGCTTCCATGTTGCAAAGTCTTCCAGCGATCAAAACGAAGCCACCTCGATCTTCAACATTCCCAAACACACTTCGATCCCCTCGAACTCAGCCACTCGATAGAAAAGTACGCAATCTTCGCAGGCTTCCCGTCACTCGTGTCCTTCCATAGTCAACAATCGCGAATAAGAGTTCACCGTATCCCGTCGAGATTCGATCTTGATAAAACTTTAAATACCTCGAGCGATATTATGGCCCGTCTAATCAACCGTAGCCCCCTTTCGTCGTCCCGGTCTTGCCCAAAATCGGATGGAAGGGGTATCGCCTTACGAACCGGTCGTAACTCAGACATCCAGGCCTCCTATTTCGACACAGAGGGAAGATCGACGTTGGCCGTAAGTATACTATCCAAGATGGATTAGGATTCGAGTCGTAGAGACTGTTCGTCGGGCTGCTTCTCTCAAAAACGATCCAGTGCCGATCTCAAAGCCGTAATGATTAATGGAGTTAGGGCGGTGCGCGCAGTTCCGTAATACCGTGGCAACTATCGAGTCGGAATTACAGTTGAGAAACTTCGGGGCGAGTTAGGGGACCGTCGTCGTCGTCGTCGTCGTAGTCGTCGTCCTCGTCGTCTCGCTCGGAGGATTCTCCTCGTCTCCTTGGCTCCGCAGCCATCCGACCACGTTCCAAACTCGATTTGATTTTGATTCGACGTACACTGGAAACGCATTTAATGCATGCGCTTACGTGCCAAGTACGCGTGTATCGACTAAGAATGAACGTTGCTCCGTGGATCATACCGTCGTCGGACGGAACGTCTTCGGAGGGATTCGTTAGCATTTAGAGCGATCCTGTTCGTCTGCGTCGGTGCTTGTCGTCCCGGTACTCGTTACTGTCAACAAGAGAGCGCGGGCGACCTTTGACGGGAAGAATTTGCGCGACGAAGGGAATAATTCGTACGCCATGACACGAGGGGGTGCCTGTGTTCTCGCCGTCATTTTTTAGGCCTACCTTGGGAATTTTTTTTGGGGAGCGCGCAGCACACAGCAATTTTTATTGGCCTCGTGCACACGCGGTTTACCAATATTTCGACCGCATTGTTGTATATCGTTTTCAAGCGAGAATGCATAAAATTAATAAAGATATGTATCAAATTAGAAGTGACAATTTAAAAATAGGAATATCGAGGTCAATTTGTTTACGCAGCAAATCCACTTTGACAAAGAAATATTTAAGAAAATTACGGTCGAACTACTTCTCAGGTGTTGAGGGAGAAAGTCCGATAGATAAAAGTGCTAACGGCGTACACATTCGCGACGCGTAAATGAAAAGATTCGCGTTTTATACGTTTCCCAACCTTGGTCGTCGCGATCGACGAAACTGTCCTACCCGTTTCTTCCGTTGAGATGTCGGACCCCTCGATTGCGAGTCGAAACAGAGAGGGATTAAAGCAAATCCCGGGGAGAACATGACCGTTTCGGGCGAGCGGGGATGGCGACGCTCGCGAGGATCCTTCGAGGCAGAATCAAATCGACGGTATTCGACACCGGCTTTCTGCTGGAAAAGTGCCGCTTCTGCGGCGACGAATGGTCTTTGTCGACGGTGCAACGGTTTGTCGTCGCTTTGAATTCCTTCGAAGCAATTTCCCCCCCCCCCCCCCCCCCCCCCCCCCGGGGTAATATCGTGGGACCGGCGAGGAACGTCTGTCATTCTTTTCCGTCGACGATGTTCTATGGGAAACAGCGTCTCGCGCCGATCCACAACCCGACTGATTGCAAGTGTTCGAGCTTACGAGCGTGAGTCGTGCCTTTACCTCCACGCCGTCCATTGTTCTAACCATTCCAGACGCGGAAACGCAGTAATTAAATTTCACATCAACTCGAGAGCTCGGCGCCATCATATCGGTCTGAATGTGACGGTACCTGTTGATGAGCGAGGCTGCCGCGTCCCAGGCTATTCTCCGTTGGGAAACAACGCGGCGAGATATGGCTGGTTCGTCGTTGAACGGTCGTAGGATCGCGAGTTCAAAGTGGAGTGAAATTTATTAGCGAGAATACATTGGCCAATATTGAACTAAGTAGTGCATTGTCGGCGATTTCCCTTACAGCAGCGGCGGAGAATTATTTTTGGTTATTTTTAACGCAATTGAGTTATCGTAACATGTGTTTCATATGGAATTAGTATTATTGGACATGCAGTTAGTCAGACGTGTAAACGCCTGATAAGTGAATGCATTCCAACAAATATTTATTTGGTTTCCTAGGCAAACCGCGGCATTCTCTTGCAACGCAACGCATCTCATTACCGCCAGTGTATACATTTGATCGCAGACAATTTTCACACACGATCAAGCACCAAATTAAACCCAACCGGTAATACGTTACTCCAAACGATACTGACTAAATGCAACCGCACTTCATCACGCCACGCAGAACTAATTAAATATAAACCAACACAACGTGTAATTCTAACGTGCTACATCTCGGTCAACTGAAAGCATGATAGTAATAATAAGAAAGCTCACCGCGACATGTAATTTCAAATAACGTACGCAATAGCACGCCCTCGAACGTATTATTACATATTCAATCACTGCATTGCAATGTCACGTATATACTGCACGAGCATCGTGTGCACATTGAAATTCCCAAAGTATGATAAAATGTAGCGGTTTGATTGTACGACTGATGAGGGCAGGAAACGTCTGAGATTTTACGTCTTCGCAAACGACAAACAACTCGGCCTCGCAGGTCGTAAAGGAGCGCGTTTATTTCGATCGAACGACACGTCGTATAATTAAAGGTGATCTACGTCGGTTGTTTAAAATAATACTGCGACGATGTTACGGTGAAACCTCTTTGCCGCAAATCGATCGCATTCGACAGGCGATCAATATAGATTCGCTCTTTCGCCTTCAATCGAGACGATTGAAATAGCATTCTGTCTGTACGTATCGTTATTTCGTTCCTTCGCGAAACGTTCCGTTCAATTCTTCGTGTTTTCGTTTTGTACGTGCATACCAAGCGAAAGCGCCTTTGCGCTTAAACCGCTCGAAGAACGGAGCCTCTGGTTACATATTGGCTTAACATCCGACCGGAAGCTTGCGCTGGACTTAATACTTAACGAGATAAGACCATACACAGTGTATCTTCCTACGGTATTCCGTTCTTGTTTATTATGAACGGACGTGCATTCCCGTGTATGTACTTAGGCGCTCAACCCATCCGCCTTTCAAAGAAAAATGTGTTGCAACGGCCAGGAATGCTTGTTATTCCCGTTTAAGCAAAAGCGTTTCTCGTGTTGAGAATTAATGCGCCGTCGACGTAGAGCATTATTGATTCGCGACATTGTCCCCTCGCGTAATTGTTAATAAGGTAGTTGATAACAATTCCGCCCGTTCGATTCAAGCATAACGACGGTACAGAATGATCAATGAAAAAAAAGGTACCAGGCAAACGCATCAATAATGTAGACAAACGTAGACATTTCGTAGCTCCGCGTACAATCTATAAATAACAAATGATTCGCGTAACGCATTAATAATTCCTCCGCCGTCGAATCAATGGCGATCTCATAAAACGACCGCGATAGCGCGGTTGAATCATAGTCGTCGGCCAGTATTTGCAGACGCCGGGGCCGCTTTCGAAATCCGGCAATAACAGGACGGTAATGGACGATGGCCGCGTCTGTCTGAAATTGTTTTACAAATGAGTCAACTCAGCGGGCAATAGATCAATTCGGTCGGCAATTTGCCGGCCACTTTCGAGCCTGTCGACAGTAAAAATACACGGCCGACGATTTATGTGTCGCGGATCGGTTTCATTCCACGCCGGAACCTCGTTACAACGACGAATCGCCGCGTTCGGCGACAATTATTTCTCATCTGCGGTGCCCGTGACAGCCACGTTCAATTGACGTTTCGCGGGGTCGAGATTTCATTCCGCGAGTCGAACTTGGTAACGGAATTCACCGCGACTGGAAACTCTCTCGCCCCCCCCCACGACATTTGTAATTCGCCCGCCGTCCACGAAAGTCGCGTCTCGGGGCTCGACTTCGCGCCGGGACGGGCGCACAAGTCAAATATCGAGAATTTCATTTCAATGGTACCGCCGCTTTATTCTCTTCGATTGGCGAACTTTCTCGCAATGCGTTCGTCGAGCACCGAAAATTCAACGCGGCTGCCGAAACCGTTGTAGCGGGTTTAAATGTAGCTTTTATTAACAGTTCACGGTTCTCGATAGTTGACGGGTGGTATTAAATTGCGAGCATCACCGCGGTACAACGGAAGTGTAATAAAGCGATTATTTTACTAGCGATAAAGAAGAATGGTTTTGTAAAAGGTGTGCAAAAGGATTTTCTGATTCAGAATAAGGATAAGAAGAGTAGCAAAAATGTGACGAAGGCAGTGATAGGGACATAAAGATAAAGATAAAGGCTGTATCGACAGTTCAATTCGTTATATTGCGCCATTATAAATAATTAATTGCGAAAAGAGCCGAATGTGAATGTTGAATAAGACGGAGAGAGATAACGCTAAATGAATTTCTAATATGTCTAGATTATAAACGAGGATTAAGTAATTAATAATAACACGGAAACAACTTGCCTCCCTTGTATCTTCCTAAATGGAAAATGTGATATGTAACGTTTACTTACATATTTATATGCATATATGTATGGATGTACACATCTATGTGTTCTACAGTTCAGTTAATCATGCTACCCTCTTCGAACCTTAAGTACAATTGTTTTAATCATTAAAAACTACGCAAGTGCCGAAGATATTTTCTTTACTTCTCTATACCGGTGGAGGTGTTACTGTTTTGCACTGTTTATATGGTACACAATACGTTTTACAATATCGTAATTCGTCGACGAACACTTTACACACTGTATGCGGCTCTTTCACGCATTTAAATACAATTTCACCGTCCCTAACGTACTGGCCGAATGGTATGCTCCAGATCATTGACCATCCGAATCCTCGGGCGATCTTCTCGCAGTACCTAAGCAGAAGACATTTTTTTAGATCAAAGATATTTCGAACGTAGGAAAATAATGAACATTCCTCCTTTCTTTGTACTGGTGGTGTACAGTTCAAGTTCACATGACACATTAAAAACGTCGCTTCGCGCAAACTCAATTCGTCCTGCATGCACACACTTTCGATTCACTTTTGCACGAAAGAAATCACAATTTTCTTTTCGCACTTTTCGTAAACCTTTGACGATCTCGTATCATCGACTCACATGCTGTTGCAGTCCACCCTGAACACCCGGAAGCCGCAATCGCGGGCCAGGGTCCAGCTCTCCTGGATCAGTCTCGTGGCAATTCCAAGGTTCTGGTACCTGGTGTCCACGGCCAAGCTGCATTGCTCGAAGACCCTGGAGACGCAATAGCGTTCCCAAATCCCCGGCGTCTCCGATAAGTAGGCGAAAAATTCCAAGATATTACTGATCGGCCCTTCCTCGCAACATTTCGCCAAGGTGTGCAGCCGTTGCGGTTCGTCATCGCTCGTGATACAATTCAAGGCAGCGCCAATAATACAATTATCTGAGGTCTCGACGATGATCGAGTAACCAGCCTGAACTTGTTCTCGCATCATGACCCTCCAGATAGGCGGCGCCTCTGTACCTGCCAAGCCGCTATTGATGATTACCGGTTCGTGTTTGTAGTAATTCTCGCACATGAACTCTACTACGTTGTCGTAGTCGGGGGGTAACGCCAATCGTGTTATATACGGTACGTTCTTCTGAAAAATGCGGACGGAATGTTTATAAAATTATGTGGCGTGACTAAATGTTCGTGGCCCACAAATCTCAATATCTTAATTCAAGTCGTTCCTGCGACAGAGGAAAATCCAGAGTTTAGAGCAAGTTTTACTTT
The DNA here is from genome assembly GCA_948146005.1 of Nomada fucata. Taxonomy (NCBI): domain Eukaryota; kingdom Metazoa; phylum Arthropoda; class Insecta; order Hymenoptera; family Apidae; genus Nomada; species Nomada fucata. The sequence continues at coordinate 3,684,217 of OX411275.1, read as the reverse complement.
CTCCGTCGGGGGATATATTGTTGAAATTGTGTATGGGAAATTAAATTCATTCGTTAAATGAAATTAGTTATTATATTTTTATTTATTATAATGTTTCTTTTGGTTGTACGAAAGTGATGATAGTTCCTTAGGTTCTGTGTTGTGTAAAATATTATACTTCTTTGTTACACGTAACAAAGTTATTGTAAAAGAAGGACGTAGGTAAAAAATTAAATTGCAATATGGTTTCGGTCTGTTAATTTCCAAAAGGCTGTGAAAAAAATATGTGTACATTATGCAATGAAGTGTCAATATCGTGAACCAATTCAATATTTCAAATATTTAATATTTTTAAATACTTTGCTTTGTATTTGATCAAGTGAAACGAGTGCCAGAAGCATAATTGTACTTTCGTTCAGGTTATGTGTACGTGCATAAGGCCGCGCGTGAAATAGTTAAAATAATACACTTGCCCCATGGTTTGCTTTCAAATTGCCGACCTTGAACCTGTAATTAATTGCTGCAAATCCAATTGCACTACCGTTCGTTGTGTGCCGGAAATATTTAAGGGTGGAATTTCCGCATAGCTTTAACATCAACGCAGCCATTTCATTCAGTTCTATACTTCCTTTGGATAAGGTATGATCCTCCTCGAACGCACATATTATACTTTATGGATTACACGCAGCTTGTAAACGATTCTGGAGGACATGTACACGGAGAACTTGTCTCCTGTCGAATGTGTCGCACCTCAATTCTCCTAATAGATCGATGTTACAAATGTTAACGAAAATAATGAACAAATCACAGTGACTCACTGATTCGTTCACATGCATTCGAGTTTAAAAAACAATGGTTCCACCTTTATTCATTGTCGACGTGAAATATAACTATTTCTTATTTATATATTTTTTCCTTGCTCAATGAAAAGCCATCCACGTGCGTTCGTATAGCAAACGAGATATTATTTCGCAAACGAATAAATACGGTAGTTTCGTGCAATCAAATGCGCGAATAATTGTATATCTGTTTGTATTTCAGCCGTTATCTCTTGACTCGCATCCAAACGGAGCCACATCCTTCGTGAAACTTCCCATTCACTTCGATGCGAATAATAATCGTTAGGGAAGAAAGTCGAGTGAAACGCAATTTATCCGAATACATTAAACGCCTTGAAAAATTACGATTATCTATACTGGAAATGGTGTGTTAAATAAAATAACTATTATATTTATCACAATCCGTGTATTTAAAAACAGCTCAGAAGGAATGTCTTATCACCATGAAATGTTCTCTTGAACTGAATAAAGCACCCAGAAGAACTGGGTACTTATACCTACGAATGCGCATCGTCTCATTTTACAACCAGGGCCCTTTTTGACTCCCCAAGTAGAGCCCCATCTGGTTCTCTTACTATCTTTATTATTAAGCCATTTCTAAGAACGTTGAGACAATTTTGCTCCAGCATATTTTACATTCACTATCAACAGCAAATATTCAGCAATCTATGAACTTGCAATCCACAATTGCGCTCTCGATTCGACATTCGAAACTCACTTGCCCACTCTTCTAGTTAAAGAGCTGATCGATTTTGTCCCGTTGTCGTGACAAACTCATCCTGCACGCGCAATTTTGCCGCGGATGCGCTATTATCCGTCGCGATACGCGTCGAAACGTCAGAAAAGGCTGGGGCTGCCGCGGGCGCCGCTAGATTTCAGACGAGCATGTAGAACGATAACTCAAACATGGCTCTATTCATTCACAGCCGTTGTACGAAATGATATGGCAGTCAGCGGACCAGCTGATTTATGTATTACTCGCACCGCGTTTCACCGCCTCCGATATACGGGTACCCACACAGGACGACCTCACCTCGGTGCACGCCTGTGCTACCTTTGTCCCGACGAGGGTGCACACACGCGCGTGCAAGCACATTCGAAGCGAAATCGTGGCTGAACACCTACACACTGGGATTTTAGCCGGTCTACCAAACGCGTGCACACTTGGCTATCGCAGAGACAAGTGTATACCTACGGTACAAATTCTGTGCAAATGGTATATACGTGCCTATCTGAACGTGTGTGTACATGTGGGTTAGAGGCAGGTAAAGGGGCGGTGAGATAGGGGGAAATTTGGGTATAGTTATGTAGGTCGTAGATTGGTGTAATATACGTTTTTATTAAAGATTGGGGAGGATATTTTATAACTGAGTACTATGGTTCGAGGGATGAAATACTTGGTTTGCATATGAAATTTCTGAGTCGTCGTTGCACCGTCTTTTAGCGTAAATGATCTTGTACTCGTTTAGGAAATATGGTTTCGACCATAACGTTAAGCTAGATAGAGTATACATGTAGATTTTTTTTAAACGATCAGTGAATTATACTTTTATCGACCAATATATGCAACAGTTATTTTGATCGTATTAATGATCGGCGTTTCACTGGAAAACTGACAGTAGTTATTAAATATTATATATAAATAAACGTATTCAAGTATTACCTCCGCAATAAAAATATAACAAATACAACTTATAATTGTAGTGACTGACAGGATAATGTCCTGTTAATTTACATTCGTTACACCGCTTTCAACAAAAACGAAGATCACAGAAGAAAATCTATAATCTTCCGTGTATCTTAAAAACGGTTACTGATATATTTACATATGTATAAACGCTGTCTACCCTCGCTATCGGGCAAGGGTAACGAGAGAACACGGCACATACGAAGAAAACGAATCAGTGAACATCAATTATCGCTTTTTATCCGCATTTCATCCGGCATAACAATGCTGGGCGTTATTAATATCTATTGAACAAACGGGCCCGGCTTTCTGACACGCGAAACCAGACGATAGTGCCCGGTCGAATCATCAGCTGCCATCCTATAAATAAAAACGGCGGGGCAAAAAGGATCGGAACAATGCGTTCCTGATGAACTACGGCCAAATAGGGGAGTATATTTTGGATCCCCCGTTTAGCTGGTGGAATCGATGACACTCTAAATGAGAAATTCTGAATCCGGATGGAAAGGTTGCCGCTCGAGTTGAGGAGCGAGAAACAAAATTAATTTTCCTTCAAGTTGGAAGCAGGAATTGTTTAACGAAAGAAAATTGATGAGCAACGGACATGTAGCTATGGTTGATTTTTGCGTTTGGAGCTTGCTACGATGAATCGAGTTTCGGAATGGAGACTAATAATACATGTATTGCACTTTACTATAAAACGTATAGATGTTGAAGTAATGGTGACGTTTAATATGATTACGTTTACGTTTAATACGAGTAAATTACTTTTCAATTTGTTATTAAATTAAACATTTGCTTAATGTTCGAATATGCGGATAAGTTTAATGTAGAGAATGTGGTAGGATGAAATGATAGAAACATCGAAGGTGAAATATACAGAATTATCAATTTAGTATTAACATTTAAAATAACATTTATATAAAACATAAAAATTTCACAAACTTAACACTAAAAGCATTTCAACCGCAATCTCTCTAGCCATAAAAAAATGCAACAGTATTTGAATAATTAGGTAATATGTATAACGCAATTTCTCAGTATCGTGGCAACAGTATAATGCATAATTAGCACAATTATTCTGTACCAACGGTCCATCACATTATAAATAACAATACAGGTTCGCACTAATTGTGAGTCACTTTTTTAAAAAGCACAGACAAGTTTCCAAGCCTATTCTACGCGACAAAATCAGTCTTTCAACTTAATTAGGTGGAATGATACATAAAAGATGTGAATACATATCACTTCATCCTTCCATATCAAATATTCTGATACACAAGTTTGTAAAATACAAACAAACGTCTCAATATATGAACATTCAATCATACCATAATAACCTTGCATAATTCAATTAAATGCTCCAGTCTAACTACTAAAAAGCAATGCTCTTTCAACAATTGCAAATAGTTTATTAACCACATACAAAAGTGAACGCTTCGCACAGAACGCAAACAACCATTTAACCGCACTAATAATCAAAAAGTAACCGTTAACAATAAATCAGCGCGAACAAATAAATTTTATTCCTATAAAAGCGCACGTACCTCAAAAAAATTGTCGAGATTGCAATACACACAAGCTAACGCGATTTCGTTTGTCCGAAGCCAGACCATTGACCCTTGTTACCATCCATCTGCTTCGCGAATCCTTGGAAGTTTTTAAAGAATGCATCGTAACCATGGCTGGCCTCGCGACCTTTGGATTCTCCGTCAGCCCCGGTGTTCCCGGCTACACCCTTCTTACGAAGCTCCGCTTCATCCAAACCAGAGTTACGCGTTCCACCCTTCTTGAACTTACCCTCGGTGGCGACGTGCTTCTCGTTGTACCGTCCATGTTTCTTCACGTGACCACCGTGATCATCGTTGTCGTAAAAGTCGTGATTCTTCTTCTGTTCATCCTTATGATACACATTGCGATAACCAGCCGCCTTGCGATCTACGTGTTCCTTATCCTTCCTCTGATAATTAGCCCCGTCCTTTCCGTCAGCCTGTTCCATCTTATACGCCGAGTTCTTTTCACCGACATCGTGAACTCTCTTTCTACCGCCAGCCTCAACATCCTGACTCTTCCCCTTCCTCGTCACGTAATCACCTTTCCGTTCTTCCTCAATCGAAGCGGCTCTCTCGTACCCTTCTTCGTCACGCGCACCCCTCGAATCTAACGTCTCCGATAATTCACGATCATACCTGCCCTCTTTATTCTTCCCAGGCGCAACGATCTTAGGAAGCACCTTGGCGATCTTCGATTCCGCGTACCTGAGCTCCATGTGATCGACTCCGGGAGGCTTGACGCCCGTGTAATGAGCCGGCAGCATCTCCGCATCCGGATCCAGCCGCGTCGCTCGCATTTCGAAATTCCTGTCGACGAGGGGTTCCTTTATCGGTATCAGTTTCCTCGGGTAGCTCGCGCCGCGTGTCGGTTTTTCGTCGTAGGTTTCCCCGAAACGGTGCCTCGTCTCCAGTGTCTCCATATCGCGAAGCAAATTGTCAGCCTTCGCGAATGTCGAGTGAACGCACACGCAGAGTACACCGGCGTACACCGCGCGCCACCCTCCCCAAGGTATTCTCATTTTGCCGTCAACACTTTCAATATTCTCTGTTCAATTTGTCCCGGCCTCTGAGTGCTCGAGTTGGACCTCCATTCGAGGCAAGGATACGGCGGTTCGATCGTTTTGGGCGCTATCACGGACACGCTGGTTCACGTGAGCGTGCTCGGTCCTACTGTAATCGCCAGCGCAATCAGACGGGCTCTTTTATACGTCACGCGGCCCGCTCGAGAGATCGGCTCGATCGCCTCTCGACCAGGACGAATGCTGCAGAAGGAATGCACCTGAACGAACGGGCGACGCGGAGGTATCAACGATTTCGTGGGGAAATTTTCACGAGAGGCCCCACCGGTTCTTTGCTCAAGGCTTCGTGCTTATTCTTGCGTTCGGTGCTCCCTCGTCGCGCAGGAGAAACCGGCCTTGGGATGATAATGAATGTGGCAAGATTAACACAATAAGGTTAACGAGACACTTTCGTTCGCGTCCTTCGCGCAACGATTTCTTGCGGCGGGTAGCATTGCGTTTTGGGGACGTTTAGAAATTGGATACGCGGGGGTTCTGATTTGATGGGCATTCAGGTGAGTGGAGTAAACGGTAGTTAATTCGAAGGACTTGATTGTAGGGCAAGGTATCGACGTTAAATTATTCGATGCATTGAACCTTCCACGGTAGCGAGTATCTTTCCATCGAATTTTTAAACGAATTTCGCCTGTGACCAATACGCTCGATAAATAACCGAACGTCTTGCACAGTGGTTAGGAAAAAAAATTGCGGAATGAACGGTTAAAACATTATGGAATTATGTAAGTGCAGAAGGCGATTATTCCGCCGAGCAGTTCAATACGAACTTTATAACTTTGGGCGAATTCGCAGCGTGACAAGAATATTATTACATAAGGCTGGCCTTTCTTGCGATCGCACTATTGCACGCTGTTAATCCCGATTGGACTCGTGTTCTTTGTTACGCGGAGAAACACTGTGCTCCAGCAGGTTTTCGAATCGCGAAAGAGCTCTCGGTTCGATTTTACCTGATCAATCCGGCGGCGGAATAGAACAGCAAATAATCGCCGCTCGAATCGCCGCTGATTTCCTCTTCATGCCATCGGACGCGTTCGCGAGAAATGGAATTTCACGCGAGCATTTCTGACGGCAATTCAAACTCTCGCGCTGCAAATTGCATTTTACAATTTTTTTTCGTTTTACGTTCGCACTTGTGAATCGATTTTCCGATTAAGGTGTTGCATTATGCAAGCTTGTCAATTCGGACTTAGGTACTTGTTAAGTGATCACGATACGCTAATTGTCAGTGTCCCGTGACGTATTGTCCAATATTGTTCCCGATTTAAATTTGTCTCCAGAAGCTCAATACTTGTTGCCAACGGTATTAAATACGCGGAGGAAATATTTAACGAACGACACTGTTTGATCAATTTTCAGTGAAGACCGTTAAGAATCCGTTAACCTTATGATTACTTAATATCCGCCTGTAAAAATTTGTTCATCCTTAGGAATGACACGAACTTGAATAGCCAATTTGATGTACCATTAAATCTTTATCACTCGATCATCTTAGATAATATTATTGCACAAGTACGATGAATACATAAATACATCAATCCGTTATCTATCACAATAATTGTAGCAAAGTTTGATAACATTTTTCCAAAGCCAAATGATATTCTGCATTGATATAGATTACACATATCGGCAGACTGTCGTTATTATTGATACTGATGACACAGTGCTCTAGAAACCAGAAATCAATACCACCCACAATTTCTCTCGCACCGGTCTACGTGTACACATGTACATGCAACGAGTATTCTACAAAAACAGCCCAACCACACTCTGTTCTTCGTTTCAACTCGAGTACAACGATCGCACCCGATATTGAATACATCGTTTCTACAACCTGTCCCCGAACTCCTGCAACCCCGTGCCCCTGAAAACCATCCGGCAACCCTTAAACCAACGTTCGATTCGCCGGCGATCATGATTAAAGGTGTCCCAGAGGGTCCGAAAACGATCAGTCAGTGCTCTGGCCAGTCCCGTGGTGACGCGTTACGCAAATCGGCGTGATCCCCGAGAATGCACGGCAAGCAGGTCGGGCAGCCGTCAATAACACGGCATACTTGAATTATCGAGCTCGACCGTGGTATACTCGGTTCCACTCTACGATCCCTTATTCACCTTGCGAATCACGTTCTCGTGTGTATATATAAACGGCCGATTCATAGACACACCAGTGCACATTTCAATTCACCGGCTATAGGTAATAACGCCAGACACCGGGATCGCAGCGGCTGCATTTAAATTAATCATTATCGCCAGCGAGAAACGTTTCACCGGAAAAAATGCTACCAAGCCTGTGCCTGGCTTGCCTGTTCCTTCTGTGCCAACAGAACGGCGCTGCCCCGACGACGGAGCACCGTACGACGATGACCAAAATGAGCAAGGAGGATCTGGACAGCTCCGCCACTGGATACGTGTACAATCAGCAACAGGGCCTTCCGGTTTACTATGTGCAGTACACCAATCACGGAAATGGACGCTACTACCATCAACCGGACGCTGTGCAGTACGTTGCCGGGGCTGATGCACCTGTTGCATACGCTGCACCGAAAACGACGCCGCTTCTGCTACCCTATGCAACCGCCGAGGACGTTCTGCGCCAAGGAACTGGCAATTACGGCAACGAGCAATCGGTGGAACGCGTGGTCGTGCCCGTCGACGCTGTTCCACGCGCGCCGTATTACGTCGAAACGAAGATCGCCGACGACGTGGATGGCGGAAAAGAGGAAACGCATGGGAACGTAGTCGGAGAGGATCACGAGGACGAGGATAGCGAGGAGGATGGGGTGGACGAGGAAGAGGATCATCGCTACGGGGACGCTGGACGGAATATTCATGGTGGATATGGTGGATCAGTGGGGGAGTATGACGGTGGTTATGATAATGGGGGCATTGATAAATCTCGAGGCGACGGGGGTTCTACGTTTGAAGCTGGTAAAGGGGCGAAGCACGCGGCTGAGGAGTATTCGGAGCACGGTGAGAAGGGAGAGAAGGGGTACAGCACGGAGCAGAAGTTTAGCAAAGGTGAAAGTGGTAGCGACGACAACGAGCACCAGGAAGGTGGGTTTATTATACAATGGAATATAACTAAATGTATACCGTGCGGTTAGTCGTGAGCAAATTTTGTTTTAAGAGCGCCGGTTGATAGGAATTGTTGATAGTTCGTAAGGGGCAGTGAAAAAATGAATGTCTGTGGACATAAATATTATAGTTTCCGATAGAAGACGTCGAAAGCGCTGAGCGAAATATTTCGAAGATAAGGTAATTGTTTGACACTTCAATTCGCAGATCTCGCAGGCGATGGCAATACTGCCGCGTTCAACAATTTACGAATTAATAACAGCTGAGTCGTTTGACCTGCAACCCTCGGTACGGCAAAGTGGATTTGTTTCACCAATTAGTTCCCAATGTTCTAGGATACAACAAGAGCGATGGCGGAAGCAAGAAAGGTTACACCGACGAAGCTGGAGAACACGGATCTCACGAGGAGGTCGAGAAGAACGTAGAAGGCAGCAACTACGGTGAATCGTCGCAGCACAAAAAGGGGCAAAGCACCAAAGGTTTTCACAATGTCTACCACAAGGACGAGTACAAAAAGGAGACAGACTTCTACGACGATGACCATAAGAAGGGTCATTTTGCCGAGCACGAGGAGTACAACAAAGGTTACAAGGGCGAGGAGGGTGGTTTTAAGAAAGGTGGCCACCACGCCTCTGGCCACGATAATCACAATCACGGGAATAAAGGACACTACGACAAGGGGCACCATAATAATAAAGATCGCGGTCACGAGGCAGAGGCGGGTGAAAAATCGTACCACTCGAACCACGAGGATTACGCTGCCGAGAAGGGTTCGAAATCCGCGAAGTCGCACAAGTTCAGTGAAGAAGATCGTTAATTATTATTGTAGAGATGTACGGTTTTAAAAGTTTTGTTATTGTGTTGAGTGAATTGTAAATTATGTAGCTGAATAAGAATAAATAGGAAAGAACACGAATTTTGTCATTTCCTTTTGATTAAGCTGACGTTGTAACTCAATCCCAACAAGACCCACAGGTTCGACAAAAGGAAGGATCATTTTGTGCGGGGTACATTTTCAAGCCCACGAAATACATAAAACAATTCTGTCGGTTTCAGATAACGAGGACTTAATATCCATTCTCAATATTTTTAACTGATTTTTATGTATGCCTGTAGTTTATTTAATTCTACATATTTTTCACCTCCATAATTGTTTAACAATTCAGCTTTAGCGTTTAATCTTTTAGAGCTTTGCGCGCTAGGAAACGTGCAATGTGCGATAAAGAGGTTATCAAAACAACCTTCTAGGTTGACAAATTTTCGACCATCCATCTGACCTATTGCTCAGCAGCATTGCCAATCAATGTCAGTCGTTTACGCCACTATACTTTAATTTCTAAAAGCGCAGGAGGTATAAAATGTCTAGAGCTGGAATGAATCGAATGAGATAACTCTCCTAGAAAGTGCTATTGACCTAATTTTTTGGGGCGTCCAACGTAGCGTGGCATGTCTGCTACAAAAACGCGGAGGCATTGAACTATCGCAAGAATCACCACAAAGCGACAATTACCGATTTGCCAAACGTCATTGTTGTATTGATAAATCGAAGTTTCGAAACGGCTGTCGGCTTTCAATATATCGCGCGTTAAACAATTTGTTGCACCGACTTAATATATTTTCTCTTCTTGTATAAAAAATTTATTGCCAGCCGTATTTACGACGTACGTTTACGACATATCGAACGAGTTACACTTCTGGAAAGTTTATAGATATTGAACGCGGCCGAGTACTTTGTCCTTCCTGCCAAAAATTATCTACACTAATGTTGCCTCGTATTTCAAGGAGCAACGGCCTGCCCCATATTCTTCAGAACCATAAAATGATATTACAAAGACGGAAATTTATTTCGCTTTAGGGAAATTCTTCTAAACGTACATTTATTCCCATCAAATACAAAGATCAACTTAAAACGATGTTCAACAAACATAACAAACAATTAGAATGAACCTTAATGCCCTTTCTTGAATCCCCACTTTTTGTGATCGTCGTGACCTCCTTTCTTGCCATGCTTCGAGTGATGATCGTGATGCTCATCGTGGCCACCCTCGCTCTTGTGCCCCTTGTGATCGTGATGATGATGTCCCTTCTCGAAGTGTCCCTTCTTTCCATAGTGATCCTCGTGGTCCCCATGGTGATGGTGTCCCTTCTTGAAGTGTCCGCCCTTCTTGTGCCCGTGCTCGTGATGATGACCACCGTGGTCCTCGTGGTGTCCGGAGTCATGGTGCTCGTCGAAGAAGTCCTTGTCCTTCTTGAACTCGTCTAATTTATGAACTTCGTGGTGCCCCTTAGTGCTGTGCCCCTTTCCGTAGTGGCCCTCTTCGTGAAACTTGTGCCCCTTCTCGCCCTTTTCGCCTTTGTGATGCTCGCCATAGTAACCATCGTCGTGGTGGTGCCCTTTCTTGTGGCCCTCCTCTTCGTCGTAGTGACCCTTGTGCTCGTCCTTGTCGTGGTGTCCCTTCTCCCCCTTCTCGTGATGGTGAGACGACTTGTAACCCTTCTCACCCTTGTCCCCGTGCTTGCTGTGATGATCCGAATGATGCTCCCCGTCGCTGCCCTCTTCGTGGTGATGGTGTTTCGACGCCGCGACGTCTAGATCGTAGTCGCCCTTGCCGATCTCACGGGCGACGATCGAGCTCAGCTGACAGACGATATAGGCGAACAGGAGACAGATCGCCAATCGGGACTTCATGATAGTGGTGTGATCGGTTCGAGCCACGATCGGTAGCAGTAGCGAAACGTACGACTCCGGCGCTACGTTCGGTATGATTAATCCGGTCACCACGCTCCGGATTATATATCGAACGGGGAATAATCGATATTAAGGAAGCAGCGGTTCGTTGCTGGCTCCTTAGCGCGTTGCGAAAGTAACGTCTCCTTAACCCGCTTAGTTGGCAATTCGATTTCAGTCGAATCGGCGCCGTCAATCGAAACCGTTATGCAACTCGTTCGAAATCGCTTGCTCAAACGGCCGGTGAGATATTGGTCCATGTAAACAATACAATTTCGTTCTATGCGCTTTTTCTGCGTTACTGTGCGTCGCTGCGTAACCGCCGGCCGATCTCGGCTGATCGTGATTGTTCCACTCTCATTTGGGACTGTCGCAACGGAGTATGTTTATTACGCCGTTTACAAAATAACTGGGAACTCCTATCGTATAATAATGGCGTAAATTGTTCCAAGATTTTCTTGTTACACGGTGGTATTGTAAATTGGATTTGATTAGTTTCAAGTATCGGAAATACCGACTCGCGAACAGATCGTGTACACGATTGCGTTATTTAGATTTGACTTCGGGATGCTCGTGGGCAATCATAGATGTGACAGTGATGAAAGAGGAAGTACGTAGCCCTGTATCTGTTCGCACGGATATACTTTCGTTGTCCAACGACCGCAAAACAGTTCAAGCGGCAGCGCTCCTTTTATGGAATTTCTCGACACGGTTGATCTCCTCGTCCCGAGACGAACGTAATCGAGATACCTGGAGCGATATCACTTGGACCAGAGCACGTTTAATTTACCCTAATTTGCCTCGTTCGGCATTTACAATTGCAATTTGCATGATTTAATCGGGAATATCGTAGAGCCGTGACAAAAGTCAGGAACGCTAGGATACGCTGGAGCAGGAAAGCGAGAAACTATCGTGTTGCAGACAGACAGTACGGTGAACGGTGAAAACAATATTTTCGTATTACAGGCTGTTTTGTAATAAACGCGCTGGCGTTATTCGGCCGGCTGCAAATTGATTGGCTTTTTATCGAGCGTCGCGTTAGCGATGCTTGATTTGTCTCCGTACTTTCCACGTCCCGGACAACCGGCGTTAATTTATTTCACAGTTAATTGCCCCACAGTGGAAGAAGCGACGCTTGTTCCCGGCTTGCTCGGAAAAAGTGTGTCCTTATCGCGATCGATGCACGCCGTTTAACAACGTCCCCTGCCGGACTGTCTCCATTTTGCCCGCGGGAGTAACCTTCGTTTCCACGATATAGGCCACGGGTCGGTGACGTTTACGAAATAAAGATCCCCAGTACGAGCGGGTAGCTCTGCGAGCAAACGAAAGCGATTACGTATAAGACGTCAGTATGACTGCAGGTATATAAGCTTTGCTTTAAAGGAACATGGTCAGTCGGTAGAACACGTTGGACAACAAAGTACCAACATGGCGAAAAGTTTGTTGCTCTACCTCGGCCTGGCCGTGATTTGTACATTGGTTTCCCTATCCGCAGCTAGGGAACTGAGAAAGGAGAGAGATCTCGAAATGGCAGCCAGCCATCACGAGCACCATCACGAGGAGGGTGGCGGTCACGATCATCATGGCCACCATGACGAGGAGCACGGCGAGAAGGGTGAAAAAGGGTACAAGAATCATCATCATCACGAGAAAGGGGATCATGGTCATTATGGGAAAGATCACGACGAGGGGCATCACGAAGAGCACGGTGGGCACAAGAAGGGGCACCACGACGAGCACGAGGAGCACGGTGAACACCATGAGCACGGGGATGAGCACAAAGGTTCGAAGTTCGGGCACAAGAAAGGTCACAAGAAGGGGGAGAAAACTCATGGCTACCATCACAAAGCCCACAAAGATGAATATCACAAGGAGCACAAGTTCTACGACGATTACCATAAAGGTGGGCATCACGAGAAACACGGTAAGCATCACGGACACCATGAAAGCAAAGAGGGAGATCACAAGAAGGGCGGGCACCATCACTCTGGACACCACGAGGACCATCATGGAAAGAAGGGTCACTTCGATAAGGGTCACTATGACGACGATCATAAGGGATACCATGGCAAACACGGGCACGATGAACATCATTCGCACCACGAAGATTATGGGAAGAAAGGTGAACACCACGGAGGGAAGAAGCATGGATATTCGAGCGATGATGGCCATGGTCGCCGTTAAATATCATCTGGGATGCAGCGAAATTTTTTTAGCTTTGTTGTCTTATTTGTTTTCTGTTCCATCGTTGATTAATTTTAGACACCGGACATGAAATTTGTAACATTTTTGTTGTCATAATAAAACTCTCCCTCTATAATTAAATTTGTTGCCTCAATTGAGCATACCCAGTTTCCCTTTAAAACATTTTGCATTTCTGCGCAAATTTGTTCTCAGTTATTGAACTACAACGCCGAACGTTTCCATACGTGTAATACTATATTCGACACTTTGCAACAATAAAGTTAGCGATACATATGTTTCGTGAACGCTCTACAATCAACTATCTAGATTACTTTGGTAATGGAAAATAGCGAACATTATTAAATTCTATTGCGAAACATATACATACAAAGCAGGGGTAGAATCTGCAAAAGCATATTTTACCAATACTTGGTTGTTCAAACTTATGAATTTATTACTTCGCAGAAACATTAAATCTATAGGTTCTTAATTTATGCGAGGATTAAATTTACATAGTGTAAAACTTGATTCTGATAACGTCGAAGATCGCGATTCTATACCTTCTACAGTTTAATGTTTGTTCGCTTTAAAGATTAAGGAGGAATTCTTTGCAAGGGGAGAAAATTAAAGTCTGAAAATAGCTGATCGATAGTTTGCTTAGCTACAATCGTAGCGAGTGTATAAAGTCTACTATAACTTCATGAAAGATAATCGTAAGATTGAATCGTAACGAAAACTACAGTCCTCCTGCACTACCCCTATTCAATATATACATATTTAAAAACGAAACTTTTAATTACTTTGTTCGCAGATAAAGTTAGTACCTGTTACCGCGATAATAAGAGACAATCAATTTATTTTGCAAATCGTTCAGGCATTTACACCTTACCCATGCACTCACTCCATTCACAGATAAACCTCACCTACATGTTATATGCACATAGTGCAATCGGTTTCTACGAGATCAGGTACACCGCTACGAATTCCACGCAATGCAATCGCATTAGACATACATCTAAAGTTCCTCTCTGGTAATAGAAACAATACAAATTCATTTAACGTCCATAAATAAAATATTTTCAGAACAAAAATGCGTCACAAAAGAAATCTATATTTCATACAGTATTAAATTTCAAGTGACCTAACAAATTGCACTACTTTCTAATAAAAGAAACATTCGTTCTATGGTTCGCTTTTATTAATCACTTTCGCACCGAGGACGTGTACACTTGCATGCAAGATATACGTTTCTTCAGCTACATAACAATAATATAAAACTCCGACTTCCCCACGTCGAACAATAATTGAGAAATAATCCGTGACTAAATTGCCGGCCGACAATTGCCATTCATCGATATGAATTATATAATTTTTCTAAAGGAAGAGAAGGTGAACGGGGTGAAAAACACGGGAATTCTCGGGGCGGGTCGTTAACTCCCGTAACACGTAGCAAATGTGTTCTCCGGCCTGGTTCGGGCCAGAAATCAAAGCGTGCCCTCTTCGTTCACGGATGTTTCCATTGGTAACGTTTTGCACGTTTTTCCTAACGGCGACCGACGATGCATAGAGGTGCCACAGGTGAAAGATATATAAAAGTTAGATTTTCGCGCATTCGCGTCATATTGGCCGTAGGTGCCAGCAAGTTTGCTGTAATTCGCCGATTTTCTCACTCGCTGGGAACGGCCAGCTATTTTCAACGATTCGCGAACGAATTCCAGGCGCAGGCTGCTCGGGAAAGCGTTGTTATAATATTTGTGCAGGGAACGTGTTGCGATCTGGCCAGCAGGTAAACGGAACAGCAGTCGAATATTCTGTTTATATGGAATGCATTAATTAGGCGTGAAGCTACCAGTTAATTTTCTCTTACATATTTGATCAATACCTAATTAACGCCTAATTCTAATAGAAAGCCTCGACATTCGCCTCTTTAAAACTAGTAACTCGGTCGGCAGAAAATTAAGGAAGACGATATGCTCGCCGCACGAGGGCTACTGCCGCTGTTAATACTTCTGGCTATTTCCGGACTTACGAGTTTCGCGATGGACATTAATCAGGAACGCGAGGACCTGGATGCAATGGCTGCTTCGCATTCGCGTCGTTACGAGGAGGGCGGCGGCGGGGATCGCTACTCCGCTCACGAAGACAAAGCTGGTGAACGTGACGACAGAGGTTACGGGAGCTACCACAGCGCCGAAGGAATTAACAGAGGCCACCATTTATTAGGCAAAGACCATGGACACCATAGCAAAGATGATGGGGGTAACGAACATCATCGTCACAATGATGGTCACTATGACGAACATCACGAAGGCGTCGAGGGTGAGAAGGGTGGCAAGTTCCACGAGAAGGGTCACCACGGTAAGGGTCATAGCACTCGCGGTCAGCACGAGGTGAAAAAGCTGGACGAGTATCAGAAGACCAAAGAGTTTGGAGACGAGGATTATGATTACGATTATGATAAGCACGACGATGTCCACCGTCGTGATCAAGAACGGGGGAAGGGTGGATATTATAAAGGAGGTCATCGCGATCATAGTGGAGACGAGGTTGATCATGGTCAAATTGGACACTATAGGAAAGGGCACCACTATAAGGATCAAGGGGAACATGAAAATGATGACAATCGTGAAGACTATTATCGTAGCGATGATCGTCATGGTAAAGTATCTTCGCAGAACAACGGAAGGAAATGGGAGTACAAGGGAGATCATTAATGTAATTATCACTCTGCTTGTAATAAAATAAATCCATTTTTGTTTAAAGAAATTAGATATAATAAAGCCTTCTTGGCAAGAACGTTGCTGATAATTAAATGGGTGAAACGTTAAACGCCAACATTCAAGTATTTCAGGTACTTCGTCGAAGAATATTTGTTCCCCACATTCAACATCAATGCGATGAAATAGTTCGCGCAATGGGGATGATATCAACGCAGAAATTCAATACAACGCTTTATAGCGTCGCTTTCTAGACATTACATTTCTAATCAACTACTGCTAGAGTTAATATACTTGTAACGGAGTTGTCCAGTCTGCATGAATCGCAATGACGAATCATACTACGCGTTTGTGTCCGATTTCCTTGGTTCATTAACAAATTTCAACGTACTGCATACTTCTCTTTGCTAATATCAATTTAATTTTTTATTTGCCCTTAAACGTCAATCCCCTTCGCACAGAAAGTCGATGAAAATCAGACGCATTGACTCTGTCCACCTTAATCAAATCAACCCGGTCAGTTTTACTAACCAAATAACAATAAATCATTTCGGTCGCGCGCTTCTCCAAATGATTGATGTCGTGCCAAGCAACCGTCTAAATATTTTACCACCGCGGATTCGTCTGCGCAAAGAGTTGCCATTTAAATCGTCCCCGTGTACGCAATACGGCGTCCGCGTTTTATTTAAAAAAAAAAAAAAAAACAAACAAAAAAACAAACGCGCCTTGGGACAAACGTAAAATCAATAATAAAGTAGAAACAGCGACGGCGCTACGCGAAGCAACTAAAACGCGCGAGCAGTGTCCAGGGCAGCGACGAAAAAGCGTCGGGGAGAAAAAAAAATTACGACGTCTACATGTGTCCGCGGGTTCAGCTTAAAATTTCACCAGGTCCTAATAAATTTTTACGTTCCGCGCGACGGCGGGGACGAGCTCGCTCGTACGCCCGCGGCCGTTACACTCCTTTGTAACAAACGGGCAACATCGTACACGCGTTCCGCTCGTACGAACGTCCGTGTACACGCGCGTACTCCCCTTTCACCATTTTCTTCCCAGCGTTTTCGTTTTATCAGGCCGCGTGCACGCCGTCGACATACGTGTCCGCGTAAACACACGGCCGTCCACGCGTCCTCGACGAATACGTGCACCGCGAACACGAGCAGTTAGACGCGCATCGGCGGCGTCGCGACGCGTACCGACGCCACGGGAACACTCGCAGGTTTCAAGCGCGTTCGCCGTCGCACGGGTTTGATTAACGATTCCAGCCCCTGCAAATGAAATTGCCGCGGCCATTTGTGGGTCTATCTAGACTGGATTCCGGTGCGCCGGACACGGATTAACGGAGCTTTATACGCTTCTTTTAGGACGGCCGGGGATGTTGCAGCCGGCCGCGCGATCACGCTTACCCATTCTCGGCCGGAGATTGCATACAAGCGAGCGGATCCATTTGAAATTCCCTGGCGTGTGACAATTTCGCCGCGGTGAACCCCTCGCGTCACGCCGCTCCTCTAACCCCTGGAATAGCGTCGCCATTGTCTCACCCGGCGTTGCAACGTATGTGGCGCGGCTGGCTTAATTAATCTAATTGGAGTGGCCGCGCCGCCTCCGAAAGAATAGAAGGAAACGGTGGTGTTCTGGCGCGGGCTTGCGGTGGTTCCAGGTCGCGAACGCGTCCACGGCGGGCGTTAAAGGGCGCGGGGACGCGAAATCGGTTCGGCCTGGTAGTTTTCGATCGATCGCGCAATAATCCTGCCGTTTCGTCGAATTAACGAGTGCCCTCGAGTAACCGTCGACGATCCGCGCTCGTCGCAGCGGCCGAGAGTGGCTGTCGTCGGCGTGACGCGAGCAACGAGAAAAATTATCCACGTAGGGGCCGCGCGTGACGCGCCGTTCGCACGGCGAAATTTTGCGATCCCACGTTGCGTACGGAATTTCTCAACGCCCCCCCCCCCCCCGGGGCTCGTTTCGGAAATACGCGGGGCGTGCTCGCGATTTATCGGCTTCCCTCTTTAGAATGGAAGGGTCTTTCAATAATTTTAGGCTCTCTGAAGTGAAGTAATAGTACTCTCTTTATTTTACTGTGTCTGCGACAAGACTGGCCTCTCGAAAAAAGGCTGTCCCTTTCCATGTCGAAACCGTACCACCCCTCCGCGCGAAGGGCGACTCCATGGCGCCTTATACCGAAAACAGCGATAAGGGCCTTACAACGACACCCGACCCAGCCAACGCTTACACCTCGTCGTTGAATACTCGCGACGCGAAAGGAACAGTGTGATTCGCGGCGAAGGAAAATTTCGTCGTCGAGTTTCTTCGCTGCGGTTCGGTGAAACATCGCCCGGATTTGGCGTCCTTAGGGACGGGACTGTTAGACGTCCACGGGCGTGGACAAATTTTCGGCTGAAAACGACGACGACAACTGGCGGTGGTCAGTGATGTTCCTCGATGCGGGAAAACTGGGTGAAACTGGTAGCGTGATTGTAAGAAGTGTTGCGATTCGCGGCCCCGCGCACTTGAACCGGAAAATGTATATGTTTTTGAGTTCGCGTATTTAGATTTGGAAAGTGAAGCATTCGCTCGGATGTAGAACGGCTGGGTTTGTATGTTGTCCAACGGCAACTTCGTAATTCTTTAATATAACTGGAATTTCGGGTTTTCGTTCGTTTTAGCAGGCATTGAATTGAACGAAATATCTTGCCGCTTGACGAAATCGCGGTGGTTTTATTGAAAACAGAAAATCACAAACGCGGTGGAGACCGCGCTGAAGTAAAACTGCTTAAATGCACGTCCTATCCGTATATTATGCACGGCCGTCGACGATTCATTCACGGAAAATTAGTAACAGCGGTAGGAACTTTCTCGCTCAATTTATAAAACGTTAGTTAACGTGGAAACATTTTCATCAAACTGAAAGGGGTTTATCTCCGCGGAGTTACGCTTGATTTCAGTCGTTTGGTTGCTTGCTATTAATCAACGCGTTCGTTTTTTTCTCCATCGTGAAAGTTGCTCGTCGCCGTGTGATTGCAAATTAAATTAACTTGCAGGACGTGTGAGAAATTTGAAATCAAATAGTATTATACAACGTATGTGACTTTCAAGCATGTCATTTTTGCAACAGCGCGTCGAATAAGACGATCTGTACGTTTCTTCATACTTCGAGACAATGCCAATCGAAAATAGTGCTTGCAACCTACGGTAAAACAAACACGAACCCTGTGAATCGGTGAAAAATGTAGTATTTCGTGTTCCGCTAATTGTCAGCGTCTGCCTGTTTCACTCTTCGTGAACTAACGAAGTCGCGCCCCTAAAATATTAAATCGCAGATAAAATTCTCCGTGCAGAATTGCAACAGAGCTGTGCCGCATCGAGTCCAGGTTCAAATATACGATACCTCTTCGATATTCTAGACCGATCGTCACTGTCAACTTGAACGGCCGCATTGAATTAGTAATCTAACCGAGACCTTCGCAAGGTCTGACTTATTAATTCCCCGGATGGCACGACAACGTCGCCGCCGGATAATTCGCCGAGGGATAACTGGAGACGTGCAGGGGTTTGCACGGGACCCCCTGTAACCGGTTTTGTTTTAATGAAATCGAGTCTCGAACGAAGCTGCTAATAGAGTTTACACCGGCACGCAAGCAGCAGGTAACGAGAACTTAGTATGCGAACCGGGGACAATGGGGTGCGTTTAAATTAAAGGGGGAACCAGTAAATTCCGACTGCGATCCGACGAGGGGCCGGCTGGAGGATAGGAAAATAAAGCAACGCGTGTTCTCTAGGCTTGGATCTTCCTGTTTGTGAACCACTTTGAGGATGAGACGCTGAAGAAAATGGTACGCGACAGATCTTTACTGGACGTCGATTATAAATAGAGACGCAGAATATATTTCATGTTTACTTTCTGCTTTTCTCTTTCTCTTTTTTTAAAACCCTTTGTGTAAGCATTTTACAATGTATCGGATTCGTGCAAATGGCGAAATTTTTCGAATTACATACAGGCGAACGGGATTCCGTTTGATTAAAATCGTGGACACGCCGCGCGCGGTATTCCCATGTTTTTGTTTTTCGATTACTCGTCCAATTTCGCGCCGAACACGTTGTTTTTCATTCTTGTTATTACCGTAGACGTTCCTCGTTCGAGCACGAATCACCATGGCGGCGTGCAAATTCGAGCACGTGTTCCCCGCTGCGTTTCGTCCGCCCTTGCCCGATGTAAATAGACTTTTCGAAGGTACGAGGTTGCACGAGACCGGCGGATAGGTAAATAGAAAGAAACAGAGATGGAAACGTTCGTGCAAACAGCAAAGCTATTAATATGAACGCGGACCGGGAGAAATGAATGAAGGGATGAAGGTTGGACGCATTGGAGGGTGAAGAAAATTTTTGGGTCACGGATTAGTTTTTGAATTCGTGATATTCTCGTTCGGAATTCCTAATGTAGGAAATGTCTGTACCTTTGCTACCTTTTGGGTGCATTTGTATGAAGAATAGTGTGCGTGTATATTGCTTACAAATAATGTATAGTACATATGAATTAGAAACTATAGAACGCGGATTCATTATCACCCAGTTGATTGTTGTTTGAAATAATGGTGAACGTTTTTGTCGTTTTTCGCGAATATAGATAACCACTAATTAGATACACAATAACAATAATTACACGCACGTACAATCTATTACAATTTTCTGGTTTCTTTGGTCGAAATCTGTTCAAAAGAGTTACACGATAGTAGTGATAAGATCTGTGTTTACCATCAAGCATGCGCTTTTATCTTCTTCCACTCGCACTTTCAAATAAACTGTTTTATTGCAATTATTCTCATTGCATTACGCAGTGTAACGTATCATAATGCACGGCAATCTGCTTCGAAATATCCCAGCAACGCTTCGATGGCGATGTTCACGCGCCCTACATAATACCCATTTAATTTAGAATATTATAATTATTCTGTAGAGGATAAATTGATAGCCGAATTGTATGCAGTATTCAAGGTTCGATATTTCGTATCAGATTTATACGAAGAGCAACGCCCATGCGACACTGTACAAATTAGACAGACGCTAGTTTCAAACTAGGCGTGCGACGTACACACATAGATTACGCCATTAATATAATTGCGAGCTGGTCAGTTGATCGAAAATTCTGTAGAGCACGTGTTATTTATCTGCAAATTTAACCACGTTAACCTGCGATATGTCGCTGTTCCATCGAGCGGCACATTAATATCCGCGAATTGATTGAATCGATAACGCGACCGTTTAAAATCTATTATCACTGCCGTATTACCGACTTTCTCGGTGAGCTCATTAAAATCATTTATGTATCTGTACGTTCGCTATATATTTAAATCGTGTTAGCACCAGAGGCCTGTCCATTTTGTACGCAGCTCAACCTTAAACCGGACACGCATTTGTTGAGAATAGACTCGACGTTCGGAAAATCCACACGATCGATCGATACACAAAATCCTCGACTTGTACCAATTTCACGTATGAAATGTGTAATTCAAATGGACAGAACAGTACGAGCATTCATCTTCAACCGTTTCCCTGAAGTACTTTGATATTGTTGCAATGAAATATTGAACAAGTTTCTTAAAAGCAGTTTTAAATAGTATTAGTTTATTCGCTATTGCTGGTATCATTTTCTGATTACATATTGACACCACCGCTTATCGTTCTTTACTACAATCGTTACTAATAACTGTACATTTACGTATAGTTTATGGATCGTATGCAAATATATGAAATTTGAAAAGCATGGAATTAAATTGACGATGTTTAGCTTTTAGATGTTCGAACGTGCTGTTCCTGATATGAATTTCATCTATAATTTGACAGGAAGAAAACAAGCTAAATCTAAGTTTCATCAATCGAGATATTATGAGACAAATATAATCCGCGAGGAAACTTATTTGCAGCTTATTATTTGCTTAAGGAAAGTGAAAGAAAGAACAATGCACCATATTTTCTCGCCCATACTTCTAGTATAACCATGGGGATATTTCCATAATGTATTTACACAATACAGATCAGAATGTGCATCGTTTTACGATAGATTATGCAGCCGTGACTTTGGAAAAACTTGAGACTGAGGGCTATGAAATATTTGAAATATTAAACTCGCGCGGCGTAAATTATGATCGAAGAAAATATGTTTTATTAAAATTTCTATTCTGTATCCAAGCTACTCGCATCTGTTAGTTGTCTGAAAATAAATTTAACTTCGGACGTTTCTTATAGCGATGTGTGCACGTAAGATTGAATAATAATAATTAATATTTCATTGCGATTCCAATTTTTCCCTTGTAGGATATTGCATTTGTATTTATATCTTTGAAAGAGGGTCGGTTCGTTTTTATAAAAACATTAATTTATTTTTCGTTCTTATTAGCCATAACAAACAAAGTGTAACAAGTCGCTTCTCACATTAACAAATATCTTTAAACAACGTAGAAAGTCAATTAATAAATTGCTGTTCCTTAATCATCGTTTTACAACGCCCGGAGTACAACAAACGTACAACCATGGCTGTAAACACAAGAGGAACCAGCACGCTCTCGCAAGGAATAATCCAGAACCGTTCTGAATCAACCTGCCGCCCCTCAACCCTTGTGTCCTTTACTATATCCAAATTTCTTCCCAGAGTGATGGTCACCCTTCTTCCCATAAGAATCGTGATGACTGTAATGATCATCGTGTCCATGCTTCCCATGATGACCCTTATGCTCCTCGTCAAGGTGTCCCTTATCATGGTGTCCCTTCTTCCCATGATGGTCCTGGTGGTAACCAGAATGCTGATGACCGCCCTTCTTGTGCTGACCTTCCTTCTTTTCGTGATGCCCATGAAAGTCTCCGTGCTTCTTATGGTTCCCCCCTTTATGGTAGTCATCGTAGAACTTGTGCTCCTTGTGGTACTCGTCCTTATGGAACTTGTTGTGATACCCCTTCGTCTTGTGCCCCTTCTTGTGCCCCTTCTTCTCTCCAAATTTGCCACCCTTATGGCCCTTCTCACCTTCGTGGTGCTCCCCATACTTCTCGTGCTCGTCATGGTGGCCCTTCTTATGGCCACCGTGTTCCTCCTGATGGCCAGAATGATGTTGCTTATCGTGCTCACCCTTGTCGTTCTTGTCGTGGTGATGATGACTCTTGTAACCCTTCTCCCCCTTCTCGCCGTGCTCTTCGTAATGATCCCCGTGATGTTTCTGTCCGCCGCCGGACTCGTGGTGATGACCCTCGTGCCCCGAGGCAGCTGCCACAAGATCGCTCTTCGTTTCTTCGATCCTCCTGACTGGAACCGATGCGTCGGACGCGACTGTCCGCGACGATTCGGTGTCCTCCGTCTGCGTATCGCGACGTCCGCGCACGGCGTTCAATTCTCTGGCGAAACATGTCTGTTGCACCAGCAACAGCAACGTCACAAGGACAGGAAACGGGACGCGCGGCATCTCGTACTAGCTACGACACGATCATCCGACAACTGATGACCACGTAGCCACGGGTGACACTTAAATATATCCACGGTTCGATTGTTCCGTCTCGAGGCTTCCGATCGTTTCCGACGATCGCGCTTTCATCCGCGCGACCGCAAATCTTGCACCGCGTGGGGCGGGCCTTTCACACTTTCTCGAGGCAGTAATGAAATGCTCCGTTGTTTTTCGCGCGAACGATTTGGAGAAAAACGGACGGATAGTTCTGGAGTACCAGCTGGTGACGCAATGCTGGTACTCCCGTGAAAGTGTTTTATCGAACGAGAGAGGAAGTACGGTCGGGGGACGGGAAGTTTCTTCGTTTTTTTTTTTTTTCCCCCTCTTTCCTGGAAAGCTACTGCAGGCAAGAATTGGGACTAGTGAATAAAAATAGGAGAATTCGGGTGATACAAATGTGGGGCAAGAAGATACGAAAGCAGGATGGAAGGGGTGTGTATAGAGAATGCATGACGGTGTACGTGACGAATGAATTCATCGAAGCGAAGAGGGATACAATTGGACACGATTACTAAATTTGATTACTTCCTGTGGAATAATACATGCCGGTCTGTTTCTATTTCTCGAGCCCGTGCAAATTAATTTAGTGGCGCAAAGAGTAGACGAATGAAATCCTCATTACGGAAAGCAGTAAGAAATACAAACTAATTATCCGAACATTCGTAACTCGAGGCGGTAGTTGTGTTAAACTGCTCGGCGTAATACTTCTCGCTTGTCCAAATATTTATATAACTATAATGATTTCCATGGAACTGTAAAAGTGGAAACGAATGAGAAATTCCATCTCCTTTCAAAAAAGAAGCGTGTCCCTGTGCATTCGATTATCGGTGAACGGTTAAGCAAACCGTCTATTACAATATTTATAATACGTGATTCGAATTTCCAGCTGAAATTCATAAATCTTTCGTTATTCATAACGAGACGAAAATTGACAGAAAAATAATTTATGGAGGTTCCAGAAGTTGCGTTGGCGGTGCGTATATTATCCCTCGATGACCATCCTTCTATGCTCCAATCGTTTCGCAGACTGTTCCCCAATCTTTTTCCAATTTCTGCTGACGGTTTCGCAGCATGGCTTTGCAAAATTCTACCCAGCCACCGGGACGATTCAATATCTTTAAGATATTAGCTTCGGGGCGACACGTATCTGCGCGATCGAAAATATCTGGAGCTCGTAAAAGTCTCGCTACGTTCAAACATTCGTTCGATGGACGAAACTGTTGTTCGAGCACGTCGAATTTCGTTCGACTCAAGAATTTGTCGTGCTACAATTTTGCGTTTCGCGCTGCATCTGTTTCGAACACCTTGTTTAAATTTTCTTTGCACGATATATATACATTTTCGGTAATACAAATCGTGATGTTGAATTCTAGATTAATAAGGAAAAACTTGACAAAGCTCCAAAAAAGCAAAACGAATTTCTCACACGTCTGCGCATTCTCGCATTCTCCACAACGGAATCAAAACTCGATGGAATCTCTTCCGGGACAATCGATCAATTAATCAACGCGGTTTCTACGATGGATCAATTTTAATACATCCGGTACGTCCAGTTACCTATCGGTCGGCACATCAATAATTTCAGCCCAACGAAAAGTCTGGAAACAATCGAGCAAAGATTCGACCCCCCCCCCCCCCCCCTTGCGCTCGAAATCTATTAAATCGGAGTTCTTTTCTTTAGCTACTCATTCGGGACTGTGTATCATCGGAGTCCTCGTGCCCCCGCCTCAATCTCCATTGCAAATCAGCAGCGGCGAATTTGCAGTTTGGAACGGTGATCGATAGATTCCGGCCCTCTTTACGACCTTATTTGGCAGGCCGTTCTGCTAGAGATTGCCTCCTCCAACATTGGCGCTGCATAATCAAGATAAAGATTGGTTACTGCCCAGCTTCCCCATCCGACTCCTTTAGACACAAGGAGAGAACCGGATACCGTAGTCTGTGCCAACTTCGATTTGGACTCTGCATCGTCGTAACAGAGATTAGATTAGGTGGCGTTCCCTTTGGACCTACCCAGATGGGAAGATTGCTTTGTAAGCAGATCCAAGGACGCGGATGGATCGCCGCCGAGGAGTATCCATCCGCCTCGTTTGGAGGAGGACAGGCAACCGACTATTAAATTAAGGCTTCAAGTGCTGCCGGTAACTGGAAAACATTTCGACTAACTAAGCGGTGCTGCTGCTGCTACTTCGGCTTCGGCTTCGATGATGCCCCGATTTTCCTCCATTTTCATTTATTCCGCTTTTCTTATTAAGCGAATCGAAAGCCAATCGTCTGGTTAAACGTTTCTGCCCGATTTGATTTTGGCGTTGATGCAACAGATGTTTGCGCGTATATGTAGCATATGTCGATGGTAATATTTCGTGGAAATTAGCGAAGCGAAAGGTTGTTTTATATCATCGGTCACAAACTTCATTTGCTCGTTGTTTTCCTTTATAATTCCTTACAGCAATTTTGTTAATCGATTCATTCTTTTCATTCGCCAATAGACTGATGATTCCGCTGGCGATGAACATCGGGCTTTACACCGACCATCGGATAGTGAATGAAATTGTTTCCTAATTTGAATCCACTCCGCAATTACGAGCTGCATCCTCGAACGAGAAGAACGATAACTAACATTGACAATCGGCGATTCGAGTTGGCTGTTTCGAGGCGTACGAGGTGATTGCGAGTAAGCGCACTTGAACGTGGATTGCGTGCCCGTTCGAAGGCAGATCAAGCTCGAGGGCCGCTTGTTTATTGCACCGGGGGAAGAACGATCGAATTACACCCGCGATAGGTATTTTCGTGTAATTGCCCGGGGAATGTAAGTTTCAACTTTTACGGGGAATTCTTGCTGACGGCAAAATATCGATGATCGATGTAAAATTAAGTGGTTCTACACTGGAAATTGATTGGCAATTCGTTTCGTTGTATTCTTCGCTCTTCATTTATCAACAGAAATCGATTCTTCCGAATTCCATAAAGTTCAGCTTTGTTGATAATTGGTGTAACGCGCGCGAAACTCTCGAGAACTTAAAAGTAACAGAACAGGTTGTAGGTTTACGTGAAAATTCTTTTATAACAAGCAATATTTCGTTTTAAATTATTCACTGCCAATAGTTATTGTTTACAATGCAATTACTTGTTAATAAAATAATACGAAGCGCTAATATTCAGTCGCATAACGTTCTTTATCATTTAAACGTCGGGTTTTGATTCAATCTGACCGCAAAAGGGGAATAATCTTGAATTTCGGCAAACTCAAAGAAGAACGCTCGACATACCGACAAACCTCATAATTACAACATTTATTTTCACTTGATGTAATTAAACCGCCGGCTCGAAATTAATTAATTTTCTGAAAATTCCACATCGTTACACCCTGCATAGTTACGTTTCCCTTCAACAATCGCCAATTTCATGCAACCACCTCGGTTAATTAACAGAAAATCAAGCAAACCACGCCAACCTTTATTTAACCCAATTACTTTTCGCCTCTGAATCTACAGTCAACCCGCTCCCAATAATCAAGCACCCTCTATTTAAACTCAGATCGTCCATTCTTCCTATCCACCGGGAAATTGATTTCCCTGTTAATTCCGTCGATACTCGTTTCATATTCATCGGAATTCCCGTTGAAAAATTAACAAACGTACATACTTCGTTACTACCTGGCGGCGAACCCGGCAAAAGACGAAAAGTTTGATGAGTTTCGTTCGATCGTTCCGCGCCCGCTAATGAACACGGCGAATTAGGCGACTTCCAGAATCACATCGGAATCATCCTTTGTCACGCGCGCAGCTTTTAACAATAATTATCGCGCGCAATTAACGAACCGATTTCCGGGCCATGACCGTCCGGAAAGTTTCCTCGTTATAAATAATTGCAAAATCCGCCTTGCTGTCCCGCGAATTCCTATGCCGTCCCGTCAAACGTCCCGTCGTGACTTGTTTGACGCGATCCTCGCGTGACCGAGCACACTTTTTAACAAACCGGTCTCGCTGC
Source organism: Nomada fucata (assembly GCA_948146005.1). Taxonomy (NCBI): domain Eukaryota; kingdom Metazoa; phylum Arthropoda; class Insecta; order Hymenoptera; family Apidae; genus Nomada; species Nomada fucata. The sequence continues at coordinate 3,656,905 of OX411275.1, read as the reverse complement.
TTCTTCGTTAGTTGGAACGGACTACGCTAATGGCATTATCCGAACGCGAAGGTGGCGTTTCACCTGTTCGGATTTTAACTTTGTCGTTGCGTTACTTGTTGGCGGAAACGATAAGAAATATAGGGGCGGCGGGTTAAATACTGTGGGACGAAACGCAGCAATTACGAATTCGTTCGAAGTCTCCCAATTATGAATTAGGAATTCTTAGAAGAAGCCAAGTTTTATTCTTTTGATAAGCTGCAATTGACAATTCTTTGCGAACGTTCAGACACTGTTTACTATAGATATCACGAGTAATTGAATCGTTTGCCATATCTACTTCACAACAGTTGAACGTTTTTTATGGGCAACTGTGCCTTGACAGCCAGAAGGTTATTAACGATTATGCCAACGGTGGATAGCCGCTTATTGTTGCACTTTAACGTCGCCGCTACGTACGGATACCGTCAATGGTTGTAATATCATGGATAGAGCGATGTTAATTTAACGAGCTACGACGAACAACGGGGGCCGATGACTAATTGCAATTGAGATAGGCTCATCAACGCAGCACAGGCATAATATCATTAAATTTCGTAATGACAACGCAACACCTTTGGGTTGCATCAAAATTTGCGCGCTGCATTCGTTACGCAACGAACGAGCGCGCGTTGTATTTTTGAAATAATTGCCTTACTTGCGTTATCGACAAGCTACAATTAGAGCGTCGACAGGTCCGGTGCAACTGGCACCCGGAAAATTCGAGCCTTAACAAGCCGGCTGTGATCATTGCAACTCCGTTAAATTACGTCGATCGATTTTTAATATCGTTCCGAACGGCAATGTGTTTATGCATACGCGTTTATTACAAAGCGTTTAATGGTGATATCGATTGGGAATCAATGCGAAATTGTATTAATGTATAATAATTAATAATACCGTGTAGCTTGCTACGATTACGAGTTACACGCGAAATGCGGGTAGGTAATCTCCATTTGCTTCATTACCGAATTCCATTCGATTGCTCTCAATTGTTACACATTAACACGCAACTATTAATATTTAATCATTTTTAAAGAGAGCCCGCTGTTCTCAGGCTCGTCGGTAGTAACAATTCATACGTAAAGACTGTATTATACAAACGATTTATTATTAAATTCAAAAATTCAACATTCAATTCACGTCTATACAGAAATATAAATTTGAGATCAGACATTTCTCGAAGTCGAAACGAAGAGGCCTCACAATCCTTTTTAACCTACGATTAACGAAAAAGAAAAATCTACCTCGCGAAAAAGCAGCCCTCAGCTCTCACACGTACTTTCATATTAAATATCGCGTCTCGTTTCAACTTTTTTCTCCTCTCCAAGGTACGACATTTTCAACCAATTACAATAACAAAGTCGTATCCCTCTATTATCCAAAATTATAAGGCACTTGTATCACGTTAAATGCTCCCATAGGATGTCTGACAGCTGGGCACTAACAGTTGGCTAGGGATTAATAATAATGGCTTCCCTCGTCCTCGTGTTCGCCGCCAGAGCTTTTCGAGTATGAACCGTGGCTTTCGTAAGAACCCTGCCCGCCCTCTGCGCCCCCATAGCTTCCACCGTGCCCATAACTCGAAGATTCCGGTCCATGATCCGTGTAGTGACCGCCGTCCTCAGCTGTATAGCCCTCGTGATCACTGCTTTCGGCGTGTTCATCGCTACCATCGTGATCAGCTTCGTCGCCCGCGTAATGAGTATCGACCATGGTGCCTGAAGAATTTAATCGCTTATTTCATTGATAAAGAAGCTTCGCGCGATGTATCGCGGTGCTCAAATGAATATTGGACTGGAAAGTTTTCAACAGAGTCTGTAACGAAGTCTGTTATTAATTAATAATAGTGAGAGCTTCCCAGCCCAGAGAAATGAAATATCCAATAAGTATTGAAATTCGATTTATATGTAAAATCGTATCCCTCACTTGGAATAAATTCGCAGCAATGCTCGAACGATTGAAAATTTTCATCGGGGATATGATTTCTGCTTCGAACACCTCCGTCTCAAAATCCGATTATCGAGTCGAATAAGATTGCACATAAAATATCACATTAATCACGTACACGCGTGACGAATAAAATCGACACTTTGCTTCGCGCGTTCGCAAAACAACAATTTAATTCGAGTACGTAAACGTTGTAGCTACTTGTTATCAAGCGTAATTGAAAAGAAATATGTTTCGTGTCCTGCGCTGTGTGGTTGTCGTCCAATTACACACGCGCTCGTCGCCACTGTACAAATTCTATGTATGCACGTACCTGCAGCCTCGTGATCGCCGGCTTTAGAGGAATGAGAGGCCGCCTCGTCGTTGTGGCTACTTTTCTTGTCATCACGCGCTTTCCCGTAGGCAACATGCTTCTCGAATGCGTACTTGTCGCCATCCTGCTTGTGGAAGGTGTCGTGGGTCTTATAACCGTGATTGCCCTTGCTGTAGGTTGCCTCCAAGTAACCCTTTTCACCCTCGGCGTCGCTACCGTACGTCTTGTAGTATCCTCCCTCGTCCGATTTGCCTAAAACCAGGGTATTATTCGTGCTTGTTATCGTTGACAGTACTAGGAGCACGGTGAGAATTCTAGTGGTCGCGTTGGTCTCGTTTTCATGGAATCTCTTACGCGGCTTGCCTTTACGAATTTGGCAGTCTAACTTTATTTTATTCTTCTGGTTCGCAACGATTTCTGTCGCAATTCTAGACTAGCTGTTGAACAAGCGTTCAAGTTTGGAATTGGTCAAACAGAGATGGTAGTTATATCATGCGTTTGGTCGACATTGGTGGGTATAGTAAAAATTATTAATAATACTATTGTTGTTGCACAAAATATTTAGTGCTTATAAGTTAAGATTCTATTGTCGTATTTTTGTTTATTTCCATATTATCTACTTTGTACCGTATAAATTATTCCGTGAATAGCTCGTTCCGGTATTGTACAATGTTTTGTATTACTAATCTATTATAGATATTGTGCGATAATTATATTACGGTAAATTTCAGTTTCTTGCTTGAACTTCTTTCCATAAAAGATCATTTGGAATTCAATTCGATCATTTCGAGGTTTGTTTTACCGTTTCCTGATCACGAACAAGCCACGTAATAAATCAATTAATATAAATGCATTAATCACGCGAGCACAAACGATCATAATTTTGTTAATCGCCCGCACGATTCAGTGCACAGGTGCAATTTAATCATTTCAACATTAATTTCACGTATATAATTGGTGGCACGCGAAGAGATAAATAAAAAATTTAACGAAATCTGGAATAAACTATTTTGCACTAATGTGTAGCGTGTTTGCATTAATAATATTAAGAATAGAATGAATACGATCAATTTTCAAAGCAAGTGTAAATCTTTTTCGGTAAATGTAATACCTGTACTACGAAAGATATGCACTTTCCTCTTCACGAAAATTTCCAAAAATTGAAACGCACGTTTCTAAACGCTGGGACACAAACGTTTCCCTTCGAGACAGATATTTCGAAAGAAACACGAATATCCTCTTAACAACACGAAGCAAGACAATTTATTACACAATAAACAAAAAGCACAGTGATATAACCGACGATTGTTATTCTGTCACTGGTCAAATAATTACTTTGTAATATTCGAACGAAATATTTATTAACATAAAATCGTGTAATCCTCCGCCGAGTGAAATTCCTCGTAAAGCTAAACGCAAAGCGTAACGGCGAGTAACGTACCAGATGAATTCTTCATAATCTTCTTAGGAGCTTCCTGTTTTCCCGGCGAATTTCCCTCGCCAAGCAAATCTGCTACCTCCGTTGCGAATGCCAATGGTACCGTCTCACGGACGTCCCGACGAACAGTTTGAACGTCGTCGACGGTACCGTCGCGGGGCCGAGCCTCGAGCGTACCGCAGCAAACAAGAAGGAGCAACAGAACAACCGGTCTTCGCCACATGTCTTCGATACTCTCGATTCACCGATATCGACGTCGATCGTTTGTTGGTAAACTTCGGCAGAGGCTGCTTTATTCAGCTCCTCCCACTCAGTTCTGTCGCGAATTATCTTCCCGGCAGAAGGGATGTCGTGGCAAGTAGCAGATGACAAAGATCGAAGAGATGTCGCAACGATTTCTGAAATTCTTAGTTGGATCGAGTCTCGACGCGTTGATGTTGTTACAGTTGTCGTGAAAGTTCACGCCTCTCGATTTTTATACAAAATGGGCCGATTTGGAACTTTGGATTTGGAGCGGCGAAGTTAGTTCGGGAATTGTTCGAATCGACATTGAAATGTTGAGAAATGTACCAGTCCAGGTGTATATCGATGACTCGTGTATTCAAGGTAGCGGTAACTTTTTCATGCGAGGGTTAAGTAAAGCATTATTTTATCGCGCTGTGATTTGCGAAATAGGTATTTCAATCATTGTTTCCATTGTAAATGTAAAAGTATTATAAATCAAGTATATTCTGTTATATCAGGGTACACCTCGAAATCGCATTTAATTTCATTGCGCCGCTCTGTTTAAATATGTACTATCTTTAGTACGGATTATGTGTGTATCAATTTTCGTTGCAAAATTCGTTGCACGAATCTCGACTTAAACAAAGAAAAGCGAAATACATATCCCTAATATAATACTATACTACTACTAGCCACATATCCCTCATATTTACAAATTTGTTCGAGAAATGAGACCACAGTGGATATATCAAGAAATATTGCGAGCAAAGTGCAATATAAAATCCCATCGAAATCGAGATTTCTATATTTAAGAAAGGAAGCGCCTGTAGTAATCGCAAGTTCACACTCGTATTCCATCGGTTAAAATCCGTCTAAAGTCATTAAGATTTTTTCTTAAAAAAATGTTGTCCAAAAAGAATAAAGGCTCCGCAATTATTATACTTTCAGGTCGCGCGACTCGTGTCGTAACATTCGCAAACACTTTATCCCCAGCCAATTGACACACAAACGACGAACGACGAAATCCGCGGGGCGACGATCGATGAACGGTTACGAATCGTGACGCGAGCCGCACGAGCGATTTCACGCTTTCCAATGATCGCTGAAACGAAGTCGCGCCGGGATCGAATCGATCGCGGCACACTCGACGTGACATAACGACGCGGAGAACGTTGGCCCGCGAAAGCGTTACGCTTTTTTCGATCGTCCAGCTCGAAGCTGTTCGCTCTTACGTGCAATCGTTCCACGACCAGCGGCGCTATCTCACGCCTGTTACGGAGACGTCACAGTTAGTCGATTGTTACGCGGGCTAGTTAGAAGTAACGCTGTTGCCTGCAAGCAGGACGTTTTTTGCCAGAGCAGCTTACCGGATCGCTGGAAATTATGTAAGCGATATTAAGCGAGGCGGACGGGAGGCGATGTTACGTTGTCCGAGCTATCGGATCTTACAAACATGATTCCTGAAGGTGGCCAACGGATGGATATAAAAATAATCGTAGGAATTGCTGGACAGAATTTTTTCACCCACGTTTTCGATACGAATTTATTAACGGGGTTCATATATAAATAAATTTGTTCCACGGCCGATACAAGAGTGATTTCCACTGCGGGCCAATAAAAGTATTCATACGGTGCGAAAGCTCCAGCGGGCGCGATATTTCTTTCTCAGGCGAATGAAATATCGGCCCGTGGAATCGCCGCGTTTCGTGAGCGGAATCTCAGCCATCCGCCTGGGCCGTGAGCGTAATTCTTCTCTATTTAAAAAGAGCTAACGCCCCGGAGGAGGCGTCGACATAATCGAGCTTAAAACCGCGCGTACGCCGCGAGCCGACGGTAAGCGTCCCGGATGCCAGGCCAGCTACTTTTCATCTAGATAATCCCGTAATTTGAAAATCCCGAACGGAATGTAACTCCGTGGAATCGCACGATTCCTTGTCCGCGGTGAAAAGATATTTCCCCTTCGCTGCCCCTCGAAGCAGCGGCGGGCTAAACGAAAGGCGAGGGCTCTCGACGAAAGGAACAAGGGAAACGAAATTAATTAATGTTTACCTGTAACTCGATTGACGGTAATGCGCGTCTCGTTTGGGCTGCTAGCTGCGTTTGAGGGATTCGAAAAGTGCTGATCTGCGAGAACGTGTCGGCGGTTTTGGGGGGATGAAAGGCGTGACACTCGGGGAAGATCCGGGGATCCATAGATTTGGATCGTTCGAGGAAGCGAGAGAATTTGTGCGATTCGGAAGTATCGTTTGAGAACTTTGTTCTTTTTTTTATATTTCTAATTTTCCATATTTTCGATCCACCGGAATTCATAAATTGAATAATAATTGCGCATTTATGCATTATATTTCACTTCCACGATGAGCACATAAAATTGTAGATATCGTTTGTCCCGAGCTAATATTTGATTTCCATATTCCATTAAAATTCGAGGCACGCTTTCGAAATTCGTAATTTTTCCCTCCAACGTATATCTTTCCCCGTGTATGCCTAAAAAAATATTAAATCAAATGATAGCAAGTTACATACCGTTTCTGTTTCGGTTTCTCCGCTCCTGTTGCTCTCGTCGCTGCGCCCCTAACGAATCCTTTTAAAAAATTTTCCCCGCAATTTATTTCTCCTCTCAAGTTCTTCCGTCCTGCCTACAGAAGAGGAGCCGAGTAACGTCCACGGAAATTCAGCGAACAGTTTGGCAACCTGCAAGCACAACCGAAAGTGCGAATGTAGCTTTCACGTGTAATAGTCCTCCGTGACAGTAACTGTGCCCCATGGAAACTACGTCTGCCTAATGCATGCTATTATAGCCTTAACGCATGGTGGCGTTTTACATCCTTATGTACTACATGGTCGTAACACGAATTTCAGAAAACGTGGCTTATAATTTGCTCCACAATATTTCCATTTAAACGATTCCGCTAAAAATTCGACGTACCCTACAACAATTTCGCGGAAGCGTACTTCGGGGTTACTTATTTCTACGGCGTCCCGTTGAATTTAGAGATGCATTTACTTTAGAATATAACGGGAGGAATCTTGGCAATTTTGCTGCTCATCGTAACGGAGATGCATATCACGCGGGCAGTTCAGGAAACTTTGCTTCGATACACGAAATTTCTGGTCATTTAAATCCAAAGTTCTCCAAGTGGAAGGTAATACTGTGTCGAACCAATCGCTCAGAAGAGATAGCGGTAGTAAAGCACGAACTTTTGCTCCAGGGCCCGCACATCCAGCAGAAGTTTGCGAATCCCTGTTCGCGTTAATTGCAATCCTATCAGGATTCTATCCATCGATTTCTTTGTACGTTGGATTGTAGTCATACTACCAGTATCTCCAGGTAATATAAACAGTGTTTAATTTATATGTACTTTGGAATATGTTTCAAGTGAATTCGATATTTTTTTCTGGATGTAAATCACAATGCGTTGAGCATGAAATGCAATGTTGTTCGATGCGTTAATATGTTCAATGCGATATATGTTCGATGAGCAAATGGGTGGCCCCCGTGAAAAATATACTCAATATTTTCTCCCAAATGAATATTGTTGAACAACGATAATCATAGATTAGATTTTATTACAAATTAACCACTTCGAGAGCGCTTTATAAATAAATGATAAATTTTTGTTTCTTTCCGGAGTTTACTTGTTGAAGCAGTACTCGTCATCGAGACAACGTACTATTCTTCTTTTGTGTGTGTGACTAATATATTTTGTAATATAGAGTCTTATAATATTATCAGTAATTTGCGTGCCGCTGTGATTGTTAATTGATTTGCGTAGCGCCCATTTGGGTGTACAGAATTAGATATTTCTGAGGATGAAGTGAAACTGTTATGGTGCCAATCTCTAGAGTGGTCAGCTTGGATGCTCTTAAAGCTTAATTGAATTCTGAAGAAACCGGACAGGACATTGCGGTGTTTGCCGGGGGTAACGATTTCAGCTGGTCTTACCGCTCGAGATCACGCGTGAAACGTTGAAAATCTTGTTCCCTTGTTGACGACGGTACTTCGTTAACTTTTTAACGTATCGGTAATGCTGATTCTTTCTCGGATAAACGACGCACGCATTGTTATTTAATTTTTAATCAATTTAATCTGGTTTGAACGCTACGCAAGTCCTAAATCCCACAAGAATTGCCTTCTTTTGACGACGAAACAAGTAAAAGACAACTATTTCTTCTAATTTAAATAATATATATTTATACGTTCAATAATAGTATGTCAAATTTTGGAGTACATAGTTCAATGTTCATTAGCTTGATCATTTAGTTTTGAATGGCAGCTGGTAAACAATTCAGAGGCTGCACTCGAGAGCCCAGCAATCAAGTATATTGTCCCTCGTCTAGCCGGGAGCTAAAAGACAACATAATAAAAGACAGCGAGAACTGATTCGACCGTGCGTCTCCCTCGAGAATCATCTCGTTCCGCTTCGATCATGCTGTGGTACACTGCGTATACGATCCTGTTCTTCCCCTATTTGACGTTCCTCCGTCTATGCCATTTACACAAATCTGTTTCGCCATACCTTATGTACAGTGAAGGCTCTGAATTTTCTCAGACGGCAATGCCGCAAGATGGTGATTTATTTGCAATAGAAAACGGCACTTCTATCTTATGAATGGTTGAAATCGTTTTAAAGGAAAGACAGATATTTATTTCAAGAGAGATATTTACGAAGTTCTATCTACTTCTATTTGGTATCGTACCTTCACCTGCTTGTGAACCTGTCAATTTAACAGAAGTATATGGAAAACTTCGTTGAAACAAATCATAGAATCATGACTAATTTCTAGGAATTGTTTTATTATTTTTTAATTTTTATATTATTATTTTATTAGATTGGGTTATTGTCGTAACGATGTCTGTAATTGTGAAAATTATTCACGTCCAGACAAATTTGATCATGTGACATCGATACTTCTTTTTGTATCAATTCCTATACAGCGGATACGTTCCGTGTATTTTTCATTTAATTCAGTCGCATTTCGTTGTCTATATTTAAACAAATTTCATGTTATATTACGGATCGTGGGGAGAATTTTCCATCCTTGCACAGCTCCGACCCTTTTCACGGACCAGAGAAAATTGATCAAGTAAATTAAGATATTCAGTTATCGTAATAAAAGGGGGAGCTTTCATTCAAGCGCTATCATGCGGAAAACTACGCTTCCTACCGGTAACGACAGTTTACCAATAAGTTGTTACACTAAAATAAATTGCATTACTTTCTACAAGTGAAGGCAGCGTAACATTCCGGGGGAACATTTTCGTCCCTTCGTTGATATCCGATGGAATTTTCCACCTAACGAGGTGTCAGTAGAACCGGTCCTGATTCGATTTCCCGAAGAACTCTTCCCGTTCTTTGTCGGAATTCAATTTCGGCCCGAATCTCAGATCCTGTCACGGAACAACTTAGGGTGTATTTAAACGGGAACGGCAGCTAATTAAAAAGGAACCCGAGATTTGCATTCCCGATCAACTGAACATCCTTTTGCGCCCTCGCCTTCGAGTGAATTCCACAGTGGCGGCCCAGGGAAATTCTTCCGTGACGCTTCGTTCGAACAAAATTTGTACGAGCGAGCGTGCATTGAACTATTCTCCACAAGCAAATATCTTCCTGACAATGTTCACTCGCCGCGCTGGTACCGCGAAGTCTTTTTCTTTTCTCGACACATTTCGAGTTGGCGAAGTTGTCTCTTCGCGTTACAATTTTATCACGCTGTTCGAGATACTGTACGTCACTGTTCTCCAAGATTAACGCCACGAAGTTATTTAAAAGCAAAAACCGTCGTAGCAGTAACGCGAACGTCATTCGTCAACCGTCCCCATCCAATCGCATCGCAGATCGACAAACTGTAACCAACCTTCCCTCCCTCCTTCTGCAATCAATACGATCAAGCGAAGTGCGCCTTAAAAAGGTGAAAAAAAAAAAACTCGAGATTAAAGCAGAAATCCAAACCGACCGTTCCATCTTAATTCGTCGATGGACGAGTCATAAGAGTGGCAAAAAATCGGAGTGAAAATTTCCGGCAGAGGGTAATCCGGACGATCTAAGCGAGGAATAGAAGAACAAGAAGAGGAAGAAGAAGATGGCTCCTGCAGCCTGGTAAGTCGGAGGTGGATGGATTCTGTCGGGATTCGAGCCGATGCAATTCATCTTCGTCTCTTGAGCGTGCAACGAGCTGGCCCCGGTGCTCTTCTGCTACAGACCGGGCTCCTCTATCATGTTCACCAATACTTTCATCCGTTCGTTGTTTCAACACGGCCCTTGTGTACGGATGCGTGCCCCGTTTCGACTTATTTTACCCGCTTCGCCCCATCCGCCGGGCGAAACGCCGCCTCGCTCGCCCCTTTTTTCGTCGAACGCTCGCCTCTTTATCAGGCGTTTTTGCCCGTGAAACTTTTATTTGATCAATGACGAGGTGAAAACTTTACGGCGTGCCGCGTGGTCGATAATTGAGTTGCGTAGTTCGCCACGGTTCCGCCGCCGCCGCGGCCGGAAGATTGAAAGATTAATATTGCAGCGGCGATACTGTTCCCTGCATTTTCTAATACGTCGACGAATGAGAGGAAGCCCGGCTGGAATTTATTAATCGAGGGCTTCTTTACCGTTACGATTTTATTAAAGTGCGGCGCGGAACGGGAGAGGGCGAAGATTGATCTGGCGTAATTACGAGAGATTAATGGAGCCGACTCTGAGAATCTTGCAATTGGTAATTCGAAGTGGCGATTGCCGTTTGAATTTACGAATGTTTAGTCGGCGATTGCGCTCGCTTTGTTCGAACGGATTACAAATATACAACGAATTATTCTATCGCGCGAAAGACTTTGTTTAAGAACCTGCAGCTTGATTTGTATAAATAATTTGTGCACACTGATATACGCTGTTATAGAAAATATTTATATACATTTTTAATGAGCAATTGCTGTCAACGAAAGTATTAAATAATACTATGGTTTCCATTGGAAGGGGTCGAAGAGGAACGTCGATGGAACATGCGAAAATACACACCGAATATTCTAATAGATTGAATCAATCGAAAGCTGGATGCGTCAGTTTTATCGCGCTATTCACGAACGCGGTAAACGCGGTACTTTTCCATGCGAGGGTCATTAATCACACGCGTCTACACCGGGGTGGTACAATTCAGTGAGGGGGTTATTGGTTAAATCAATGATTCGCGAGGTGTTTTCACTCGATCTCATTTGCTGGCTCAGCCGAGCATAACCCGCGACCCTGAACACTCTTCCAAACCGATCCAGCAGCTTGGGGTTCAACTTCAGGGAGACGTGCTCGATGTTACGCTTCCTGTCTAACCCTTCGCGAACTTTTCGAGTCACGCCTCCCCCGCCCCTTTATTTTTGCGCCCACATTTTCTTCCTCATGCTTGGCACCGCCGATAACACCGTACCATCGATATTCTTCCGGTTAATCCCCTCGTTTCTCTCGTCCCCGGTCCTCCAGTCGTCTCTATCGGTCGTTTCCAAAGCCGTCTCCTTGATGACTTCGCACCTTCTCGCGGCAGCGCTTGCAAGCGTCGCTGCCAGGTGCACGACAGGTGAGAGATAATGATTTCTTCTATATATTTTTTTGAACGGCGAGGATAATGCTGCGGTGGATATAAGTGCCACGAAGAGGGTTTGTGAAGTTGCAGCAGGCGGAGGGGTCGGGGGTGTACTTTTGTGTAATTGATTACGATGGCAAGGTTTGCAACGAGATTTAATTGTCATTATATTTCTAATTATATATGGTCAGTTGGTTAAATTTATAAAATTTAGCGCAAAACAGAACAATATTCTTATTGAAAAGTTCACTTTCCCTTCTGATATTATGTAATACAAACTTCTACCGCGATACAGTTCGCAGTCGTTTAATTCTTCGCTGTTCGCAACAGAGTTTCACGAATTTCAACGGGAGACAACTTCTTCGAATTCGCCAACGTCGCACCTACAATCGGTTTAATTTCGAAATTGCTCCTTTCGCTGGTAATTTTGCAGAAAATTAGTTGAAAACTTTCTGCGGAAAGTCCAACGACGCGTGTCATATTTTCCCCTGTTTTAAATCTTTACGTAGGATTAGGTGCAAAACGGTGGCATCGGAGAAATTCACAGAACGCGCAACAAGAATCTAATCTAGAGGACCTAATTGCCTCCTGCTATAAAGTTCTAGTTCGTATGAATAAAACGAAAAGATGGTTGAGTCGGAGTTCGTATTCACGGGAGGCAATAGGAAATCTATTTTGCAACATTTGTGTAATATAAACAAGGTAATATTATATTTATTGCATAGAGAAAAGGAAACATAAAACAATGTATAACCACAATGTAATTATAATTGTGTTAATATGATATGCTGCGATAATTGATAATTGTGTATAAATGATTAACGTAAATCATAATGGAATGGCACTCAAGTGACATTCAATCAGTACTTTTGCTTCACTTTCATTGCTTTTACTGGCGGAATAAAGGGAGAATGATATTGCCGTCGCAATCAAATGACAGTGCATCACCAAACAAAGAATGCAAGGGGAAAATGAAAGAACTCTTGGTCGTCACGTTCAATTTTATTGGCCTTACTTTCTTGGTTTATTGATACGCCTATTTGGATCGCGACACGACAGAATGGGGTAAGAAATGCAAAATGACATCCCATTTTAGACCGAAAAATGTTTACGGGAGAGTGAATAGTACGAGATTGAATATGCACCATAGGAGAATTTTACAAATATGCTCAGCATCCTTTTCAGCATTTCATGTAAATCCTCGTGAATGCATTACTTATGGGAAGCCGAGGTGAATAATTTTGCAAGCCATTCACTGCATTACTTACATATATTTGTAAATATATTTCTCGTGCGCTCTGAACATATTACGAATGGAAAAAGTATCTTTAGCTCAATTAAGAAAATGGATACAATAATATCGGTGCAATTACAGCATGTTTCAAACCAGTGTTCAAACTCGAAACAATAATTTCATGCAGCAGTTACAATACTTAGCAAAATAATATTCCTCGAAAATTCATTACTACTCCAAAAAGCGTGCCTTCAAGTCAATCTGGCTTCAACAATGACCTGTCGCGAGAAGTGCAGTGACCGATATAATAAAATTGGGGAACCAGTTGTCAAATAGAGGAGGGCAAAAGCGATTTGAACACTTTCGTTTCACGTTTAAACGCGTCCCAAGTTCAGGACGAACGGAAAGGAAACTATAAGTATTCCAGGGGTTTACTGTATCACGCCGTGAATCAGTGATGTCGCGGGATAAGATCTTATTTAAATTAAACAGGTGCCACCTTGTAGGTCTTTGTTCTGTTACTGAACTGTCCTGATGTCGAAATCGTACTGCATCTCGAGACATAGAACACCGTCTCATAGAAACGGTCTTATCAGATCTCGGCTGCTTAATACTCTATTACGGGGACAAAAGCAACGCAAAGCGGCCGGCAAGCCGTAACGAAGTCGACGCTTTCCCCGGGCTCTTTTAACGTTGACTCGTACTCCTTGGCGCCGCGGGGACACGCGGATGAACAATGCCGCGACATCCGTTTCCTAACCGGTCTGAATGTTATTGCGAGAAAATGACCGAAGAATGAACGATGGTTCACTTGTTTCGGTATAAATCGTCGGGTGTTTTGTTTGTTCAAAGAGCAAGGGTTTTTAATTGAGATATGGAAATTTGATTAACTGGCTTGCGATCGTTTCGGTACTATTGCGAGTGAAAATTGTTTGGGTAGTTTTTAGTGTTTCGTTCAGTCCTTTTCTGAGAATATTTCCAAACGTGTATCGAAAAAGTTGTTCATTTTTTTTAACCGGCTATACACATTTTAATTAAATCTATATATCTATTTTCATCGTTCTAATCATTGCCTATGCATGTATAATATACATATAAATTGAAAGGCGGTTTTTCATCAATTTAATAAGTAACTAGACGCTTCGTTGATTGAATATGTAGAGTGAAACGTGTTGAAGAAGTGTCCATTCGCTTCTTGTATTCGCTTCCTCCTCTAGTGCAGCCGGTTATTCGAAAGAAAACTCTTTGGCCTCGACGCGAATGGCTTGAAACGGCACAAGTATTAGCAGACAGGGGGGCGCAATCTCTTAATTGCAGTTGTATGAAATGGATCCCGTACCATTAATTCGATGGGCGAACGCGCGTTTATTGCCCGAGAAAAATCGCTGAAGTCAAATCAATTCGTTGATGCAGCACCATCAGACGTTCACCCTGGCTCGAATTCATTTTGCGATGCAACAGCGCTTCGCTCCAATTTCGTCGAGTGATCGCGATTAAGCGCGATCATTTTTCAGCCGAGGCAATGTACGTTTCGCCGTGAAGCCGAGCAGTTAGATCATTTTCCGCTAATACACGGGCGATTTGTTCCCCGGAGGAAACGATAAAGGCCGTTTCTCAAGCAACGCAGACACCCGACATTCTTTCGGGGCGCAATCTTTTGCGCAAATGGGGCAAAATTGAAAGAGCTGGAACAAATGGGACATCGCGCGGCTCTTCTTAACCTACGACCAGTGATTCAGGTTTAGCGATTTAAACGGTATTGATATGCAGCGCCCCAGTTGACCATCTTTATTCGGTCAAATGTATTGAAACAGTTAACCAAAATGAATCACCCATTACGTACGAGTGGACCTTTCTATTTTGTAGTTAAACTTAACTATTCATTTATTCATTAATTTGTTGCTCGAGCATTTCGATTTTAGTCAGCCTCTGGTAACTCAAAGTTTCGGGGTTCAAACGCAAATGATGAGAATATCCATTCAAATTCGTCATCGCTACGATTAATAAGCTTGTCGTACGCGGCAACAAACAATTAGTCAGCAGAACGTGCTGGACATAATTATCAGCGACGCAAGATCGAGCGATCCACAACGATGACCACGCGTATTCTCCCCCAAAAATCTCGTCAGATATTCGGAAAATAGATTCTTCCCAACGCCGGAACTTCGACTCTCCGCCATCGGTAACCTTATCTCTGCAGGCTCCAGATAAAGCATAAAACCCCGTCCGAAATCCCCGGCGATATTTACGTCGTGCTGAGCGAAGCACCGCCCAGAAAGAATAGTCGCGATCCTTCGGCCGGGAATCCCATTAACCCCATTAAATCTCGGATAGCCCGTTTCCAATGAACTTCCAACCAATCAGCGGCACGAACCGAGAAATATTGTCCCCGAAATCAACGATGTTCCATCGCAATTCGTCTTACAACCGTCTGCCGCTGGGTCCAGTTCCAAGCGCGATTGAGAAATTGTCTTAACGTCTCGTGTGAGGTATTCGAGGCACGGATATCGATGTATCGACGCGCGTATCGAATATCCGCCGGCCTAAGCAGACCGGCCATGTATTTACGAGCGGCGCTACAGCGATTCGACGCCACTATCGATAAACACTTCGAGGTCTTTTGCCGTGGCACAGAAGTTTGCATGGCACGGTTCACGGGTCGCGTCGAAATAGAAGTCCCCGTTACCTTTTCGCCTTCCTCGGGACGCAGTTCGAGTATACCCGGCAGAAATCTATGAAAAAGTTCTCGGTGAAAGAGGCGAGAGGATGTCCTTTTTCCGTACGCCCTCCTCTTCCTGTCCTGTCGCTCTCGAACCCCCCCGTTGAAGCTCCCTTCGTTTCTTCTTCGAGGTTCCTTAGCGAAGATTCAAACGTCCTCTGGTTCCTGATAGGCCAAGTCGAGCTGTCTGGCTACAGAGAAAAAGAACCTGCTCATTGCAGCGTCGCGACTTCTTCCCGCTCCACTTTAGATTGTGACATAGGGGATGGCGCGGGGGGGTTGAAGCTGCACGGTCTGGCGTGGCCGCTGAATTTCAATGCGACGATGCGGAATCTATCTGACAGTGTGCTCGACTGGATTTCCGACTGTCCGTAACTTATCTATCGATCGCCGACCGGTCGGCATCGGAGTGTCCGCCTAGCGAATATCGATGACGGGCACACTTGGAAATGTATTTTCTTTCGGGACGGTGTTTGGATGGGACTCGGTCCGATTGGCGGATCATCGACGGCGGACAGCGGTTTGCTGGCGATGGAAGAGTTCGATTCCGTCCGGTTCGAATCGTTTTGAGGATTTTCATGGGAATGATTGGGGAACGTGTGACGCGTTTAAGGTTTACGGCACGCCGCGAAGATCCGTGGGACGCGAGACAATGATGGCACTGGCTTGTGGGAATAATTGTTGTTTTAGTATTAGTGAAGGAAATAGGAAACATTTAGAAAAAAGGAATTGGGTGCTTTAGTAATTCTTTGCTACTTGATGCAACCCAGAGAAACGCGATACTGATTACAAGAATTTCGTATACTTAAATGTGCAACATATAAAATGATTTTTTTAAAGATAAATTACGCTATAAATCGATTGCATGGTGTAGTCAAGTACGTAAACGTAACGAGCGAGGCGCATTCACGAAGCTATTGGGCACGCTGTTTAAATGAATTAATGAGTTATATCAAAGCTTGACTGAACAACAGGACAACTTTCGGGACGATGTAGCCGGAGTTCATAATGGCTATAATGCGTTCAGAAAATAGTATTTCGTTTCGGCACGTCCTAATAAATTTTCCTGCGGTTCCCATTTAACTTGTCGATGGCACTTTCCGTTGGTCGAGCGATAAAAACGATTTTGATTAACTTCGTGCCGGCATTCAATTTACTATGGTACATTAATGGCAATATATATTTTTAATGAGAAACACGCTTCACCGGGAAGCGAAATTCGCATCGTTTATGCTCTGTCCGATTCAATTGAAACAATACGTACCGGACAAACGAACCTACCATTTCGTATAAAAGTGGGTCCCGCAGTCATTAACAACTTCAACGTTAATTCCAGTACGGTTCCGTTAAATAAAATTAAGTGCATTAAGATGGTTGGACAAAAATATTTCTCGGACCGAATTACCAATCAATGAACTAAATTTTTAATCGAGTCGCGACGACCATCGTTACTATCAACTTTTATAAACCACTTTTCAATCTCGAAGAAGTGACATCGGATGTTCGCATCGGGCTGGACGATTTTCCATTAGTCGCGATTAAATTACCTTGTCGTTGCATTCCATATTATCATTGCACACTGCAACAATTGCAATCACGCAGGAAGCAAAGGACCCAATGCAAATGAAATTCTAATTAACAGTAAATTATCTCGCCGTTGACGTCCGTCTCAGCAAACACTACAAACGCCACAGCGCGTGGAAACTTGATCTCCAGCCACGAGGCAAGGAAACGGTAAGTCGTTCAACGAGAGAGCTAGAAGGTACTTTACGAAAAAAATAGATGAACCATGGGCGTCCCTGTTCCTCGCGCGGAGGATGTTCTGCTGTTCCGTGAAGTGAGATCCCTGGCCGCTTAAACACGGCAGTCTCGTTTTCGCCATTGAAAGGCAGCATTAACCAAGATCGAGTAAAGCTACACACGTAGGATAGAAAGTCATTGCCACGATTCCGTTATAACGAGCATCGCTTTCGTCTCTGGCCTCACCTGGCCTGTGCACTGAAAAGTGGTTAAACTGTCAAGGGATACAGCCCCGAACTACGTCGTGGTCATAAAGCTTTGGCTTAATGCCGAGCCGCGTGGTTCGCGCATTTCGCGACCGCGCCACTGCAGGAAACTGGAAAGAAACGTAAAGGGAGGGGAAAGGAAAAGTAAGGAGGAAATAAGGACGGGGAAAACTGATGTTCCGCTTGGACGAGTAAACAGGGAATAAGCTGTGTTCCGCCTACGGTGCAACATGAATTATCTATTTCCGCGGGCGGCGTAATCTTCCACAAGCATTTCCAAAAAAGGACTTACAATTTATATATCGAAAAGAAAACGGCGCATCGTTCACACGCGGTGACGCGAAATTCGGTAATATTTTATATAGGTTTAAGTTTAAGAGCTGTTAAGAGCCCCTTCGTCATGGTTTCTAATCCATTCATTCTCTCTGCTCGCCATTACCATCGTCGTATCCGTGGTGCGGTTGACCGAAGATCCATCCCCGATTTATATCTTTATCTATCTTACTTGTACACGCTCCGCGGCGTGCATTTAATATCCCCGAAAATCGTTCGCGCCGCGAGGATCGTTTTACTTATTACACGATCGGGCGAGTTCTCGTTCCGGAAAGGGAGAAATTTATAATCATGGTCGCGAGCGTTACTCAAACGTGTGGCGCCAGCACGCGGCACGAATACCCACGGTGAAATCGATTTTTCACGAACGCTAATATCGACGAAAGGGATGGGAAATTTAATTTCACGCCGGCAGCGAAACGATCCCGACGAAAGAGAAAATATTCCAACGCTCTATAGGCGAGGCAGGTGCGGTGGAGGTATAAGCCCGAACAGTTTTTGAGAACATCAGAAAGAATTTCGCCGTTTCGAACGAACCGTACGCGTCGGTAGCCGGCTTTTCGAATTCATTTGCCGCTTAAAATCGTGCGGGAAATCGGCGCGCGGCCCTGCATCTACATCGGAAAGCCGTTCGCCAGCGCGAGTGTGCGATAATTCGACTTCTCCATTACCACGTGTTCCGTCGGTGTACCTTTTCAGTCGGCACGCAGAAAGAGAGCAACCTGGAAAATGGGAATTTCGTGCCAACGCACACGTGTTCGCGTTTTCATAAGACTGTGCACCGGTGACGTCGCTTGAAAATGTGCCCCTGTTAAAAGCGTTTAGGTAGAAACAATATCAAGATGAGATCGTGTCGTTGGGGCAGTTCAAATCGTGCAACGCATTTTGCATAGTAACCATTTTACTATGGAGGACGTATGCGTGTTTATGTACGCCGTCAGAGGTTCAGTAATTATTCCTTAAACATCTGTACGAACGTGGTGGGCAACGATGCATGATTATCTCAATTATTTATATATATGTAGATGTTATTTTTTGTAAACCCCACGTAGTTGGGAATAGAGGACAGCTGGTGCAATAAGACTTCAGTTACTCTCATTAAAACACTAGCTTTATTATAAATACGTCGACACGCGACGTTACTCAAACACACGATACTTTGCACTACGCTCTGTTTCCGCTCTCTCTTCGCTCTCACTTAGCTCTGCCTTAGCTCTGCCTCGTTCATTCTTTATATTCTTTCACTCTTAGTTTCTCTTTCATTCTATTCCTCATTTGCTCTCACTCATCTAGGACACACCCCCGCAGTCGTTCCTCGGTGGTGGTCGGTCCCGACCACCCGAACCCTTGGGCCACTGTACCCCCCCATAAACACGACCTTCTCAAGTACTCAGCTCCGAACGTACCTTTCATACATCGCAATCATTATAAACATTCACGCAGTATTTCCAATCCTACATATAATTGTACCTTAGATAATTAATCGAAGTGTCTAAGTGTTTATACGCATAGCGTTTCCAAGTTAATAAAAAAATATGCCGTCTTGTGTATCGTAAACGTTTTTCTTTCTCACGGTACTTGAACGAAAGTGTTTCGCAATTTCGCCTGTGCGATCGACCGAACGTTATTAAATAATTGGTTGCGCAAGTATTTGGATTGATTACGAAGCACCGCAGCAGGGCTGCAAAGAGAATTCTAAACAGCGGATGAATAACGCAGGTGCGTTTACCGTGCAGTTGCGGTATCCCCGCGTTGATAATACAAGCAGGCGCTTCTATCTAGTTATATCAGGAACGATCACACGGTAACCAGGGTGTGTACAATTACCTGGCATTTCTCTATGGAAGGAGGGATGCGGAGACACACAGAGAGTGAGTGTCTAGCCGAGCTAACCGCCGAATGAAATACTCGCAGTGTACGGAGCTACGAGTCGTTGATTACGCGTGATGGAATTGATAGGTCGACGGGTAGCTGCGGTGGTGACGTTGTGTGTCCACGTGTCGTTCGTACTATTCGTTGAATTCCCATTGATTGCCTTCGCTTGCTATTTACACCGGGGCAATTACACGATGGTAACCTTAACGCGACGAGGAAGCGGTTGACACTTGAATTTCGGTAGGCGACTTGAATCGTTCCTACGCATGCATACATGCGTATAGATATATTTCGATTTTGATTTTATAGTTGGAATGTGCTTCTGCGCGTTGTAAAATTTTGAAGAAAATATAGAAGAGCAAAGTGCTTCGTTCCCCGGGTATTTGCCATGAGGAATTTAATCGATACGATCGTAGTGTCGCGCGTTCAGCTAAAAGATAGCCAGAACCCACAGAAGTCTAGTAGCTAGGGCCTTACTGTCGTAGGTTTAGTAAAAAGTTGGTCACAATCAGTACTGACCCTAGCACTGGACTTCTGCGGGATCTGGCCAACTCTTGGCTGAACCTGCGATCCTATGGCCTTATCTACCGGACTTGTGCGGGTTCAGGCCAATTTTTGTCTGAACCTGCGACACTGGGGCCCTACCTACTGGAGATTTACGGTTTTTGGCAATCTTTTAACTAAACCTATGGCCCCGTTGTCATGCCTATTGTGGTCCTACGAGGTCTGGCGAAGTTCTATCTGTCTTTCATTAAATTCGAAATTCAATTTAATTTATTTTAGGAAAATCAGGAAACTTTTATTGTTGTTTAAGTTTATTTCCATGGCACTTTGAATTCACTTAGAAATTCCAGGATTAGACAGAGAATGTATGCATGTTACGATTCGAATACAGTTCTAAGCAAAAGCAATCAGATTAGTTCAAACATGGATGAAGCAGCGAGTTAATCTTTGCACGGTAAGGCGAGCTGGAGTAAATTAAGTCAGGTGACGACGAGGTTAGGCCGGACTTCCATGATGGACCTATCACCTTAGTTTAATAGATCGATTTTAACTTGGCGGAATCTAGTTAGCAGAGTCTCACTGTGCGAGATTAACCAAGGATGTTGAAGCTGACATACTCCAGTACTTCCTATTTCCTTCGCAATAACCAAGTATGGATTCCATACAACCGTTCACGAGAATGTAATGTTGCAAATGTTTTCTTGGCTTTCGTGTAAAACATAATTCATTTGAATGTCCTCTGTCGCAAAATAAATTTAATTCATTTACCCTTTTCGATTTTCAAGTTTCTCATACCGGCACACTATTCAACAAATTGCTTGACTTTAATACCACGCGGAAAACGTAGCGAACAGCGAAATATCGTCCCGAATAAAACTCTTCCGACGTATATCAGGTGCATCGTCGAAAACGTGTCATAAAGTAAACGGCGCACGATGCACGTACATATACCGTGGCGAAGCGCGTTCGAACGTTTCTGTGTCTTCTCGTGCGACAAGGATTCATCGTGCTCGTCCGATCAGAAATTGGCTACACCCCTGCCGTACTCGTTACCGGCACAGCCGAGTCAGTGCGCCACGATTTTATCGGCGAATCTCGCGATACGAACCCCTAATTGAAGCATCAAGAACGACATCGGGACAAAGTGTCCCTATTTTCGGGACGGATAACCCAGAAAAATAACAATTTCATTTTCCGCGGAGAAAAGTGCATCCCAACGATCCGACCGGATGTCAAATTTCATGGAATACGCGTTTCCCCGGTGTATGTTAAAGCAGAGGAGCTCGGCTTCCGATAGAATCGCCGCACAGCGGATCGCGTTTCCCCTTATATTGACCTCCTCCACTGGAAGCGCGTTCGGACCAAAATCGAGAGTCTTGAAAATTCAATGTACAGACTGGCGTGCTTTAATCTAACAAATGGACTCGTCTTGGGCGGCCCGGTTGGATCGAGGAAATAAAAGCTCCGGGTGTTTTAGCGTATGTTAATGAAATGGCGTGGCGTACATGCGTAAATAGTCGATAGCACCGCCGATAAAGTAACGGCTTTCGGGATTATTCTGTGTAAAATAGGTCGCGGAGAGTAATCGCGTAATATTTATCGTGCTGGTGTAATGTTTGCATTGCGTCGACATTTACGATAGATCAATTAAACCATTAAGCTGATTTACGTTGATGTGTACCGAAAAACCTCAACCACGCTCCCGTTCGATCGAACGGCAAATGAGATAATTAATTTTCTTCCGTCGCTATTAATTTATCGCAAACAATACGGCGCAAGCAATTCGTTGCGTGCCGTTTCAATCCCTCTGCATGCATCCTTTGAACGTCGCGTGCTCAAACAGCTACGGTATTAATGCTGCGTGCGGTACTAGTTACCCGAAGACGCACGCCGTAGGAGAAGATTTGTCTGTGGACAGCGTTCTTGTACATGTGTTTAACCGATGCACAATTACGTAACGTTACTAAATTAACGTCATCTAAGCGGAGAATCTCGGCTCTGCCTCTGTGCAATCCCTTACGTTTGACGATGAATTTCCAGCGAAGTAGAGATATGTTAATGTTGCCGCGAATTATTAGCGTCGCGGTTACGATTTCTGTGATAACTCTTTAGACATTATTTTGAAATACTGGGAATCGTGGACGGCGGCTGGTTATATATATTGACACTGTGCATAAGCGCAGCGGTAGGTAATTTTTGTGTTATGAAATTGTGGTCGAATGCGTCGTTATTTATTACAGTGAAACGATTTAGTGGAACTTTATTATATAAGTAAACTACTATACATTTTCACGTTAGTAGAAAAAAAAGGATTCTAATTTTTCTCGGTCGCATTAATATTATTTCCGCGTCAGCAATTTATCATGAACGAGGGAAGAGAAATTAAAACGTGATCTACCCGTTCTTTATTCGATTCGTGACTTTATGTACATACATGCGTGGGGATACGAGCAAAGCAATATCATTAAGTGCACGCAATTCAGCAATAGGAACCTGATTAATCGGGGTGACCCAAATATTGAAACTAGAATTTTCCGTGGCTTCCTTCGCGTTGATCGCTACAATGCCATTGATCGTAAGCTGCAATTTTAACGCTCCTGTTACGTTACCACAATCCAGTACAGTTATTAACGAGGCAGCGATTAACGCGTCAATCGTTAATGCAATGCATTAGGATATCATTGCCCAGGTCATAATCGTTTTCTGTTTCTTTTACTAGAATCGAAATTGATGTTAGAGGCGAGCTGTAACGCGAAGGAACGAGAGGTCGCGTTGCTCATTCCAGTAAATTCTCCGTTTCGTTCGCCGCGATCCTCGTCCATTATTTTTGCCAGTATTTCCAGCAGTGTAATTAATCATCGGCATTATATCATCTGCAGCGGCGGCGGTACAGCTGGGCATAATCGGAGCACGCGCACGTGTAACGTCGTCCTGTCGGGCAGCAAATAATATTCGGCTGCCGATATGTCTGTAGTATTTGTCGGAGGTCGTGGAAATCAAAGCCGGCCGAAACGAGAGCGTTTGAACGCCTATGGAAACGACGCGTAAGACATTCATTGCGTTTGCGCGTCACCTGTCTCTCCCGGATTCACCGTGTTTTTTGCTTCTGGACATGAAAAATCCTCGAGTCCCTTGTCTAAAGCGTTCCAGGATCGAAGAAAAACTAGTGAAATGCCAAACATTCGCTTGCTTCGATGGACGTACAAGCTTCCGATTCAGTGATTGATTACGATTAGTTAGTTTATGTTCATTTTTAGTACGATAATAAATGTAGACGATAAGTGAATATATTGAAAAACTAATTAAGCGGTATTAATTAATTGAATGAATCGAATTCTATACTTTTTTGGTAGGACAATAGATTTCTGATGATGGAATTAAACGAAGGAATGCTGTCCCTTCTGAATCAATTGATTCTTAGGCAGATTCGAATTCGCGTAATTAATTTTGACATGTAACATTCGCTGTTCAACTATGCCAGCTAGTTAAGATGAAAGAGAAAATTAGAACTGAATTTCGACCACACTGCTATTGCGGATATATGAGTATGCTTTAATTATTCAAGGTAGACCCGCAAACAAGCGGTGTATTTGCTCATTGAATCATTGAACAGCTTTCGTTTCGTCTAATTTCAGGCATACAGTCGATCGTGAATTATTTATTACATAATTACCGAATCGTTCGTGGGCAGGAATACGAGAAAAGTGCTACAGAATAATCCATACGTCGCTGATCAACGAGCTGCTTCTATAATGAATTTTCTGTGCAATATGTATGTACGCATAAAATGTCCGGGTCTGGCAACGAAGAGGAAAGCTTGCGTCGTGTATTTGGCGAGAACAAGCAGCTGTTATCGTGAAGTGGTACCGAAGAGTGAATACACCAATGGCAGTGGTATGCGAAAAATGTGTAGCAAATAATTCTGTATCTGTAAATGGTTGCCCCTGCTGCGATATTACGATGCGGAAAGGGATGAATAAATTTGCGCAAGGTTTTTTCGTAAGTGGATTACTAATATAAACGAGAATTATGACGTTAGATTTTGATATATTTATTGAGTGCACTAATACTTAAGTCTACTGTAATCGTGATGGCACATTTATATAATATTCACGCTTATATATGTATAATTAGGAAGGTATATTTCTTTCTCGAGAAAATTTGTTGCACACCCGATTAAATCATGAATTATATGCGCTACAGTTCACGAACACTGTGTTCACGCATCCACAGCTCTTTAATGCATTCACACACGTGGCATTCTTCAAAATAAATATCCTCCTTTAACGATACTAACTACGAAGCAAATGAACAATTCTTGCTGAGATACAGGACAACATTAGTAAGGACATTAGGACTGACATTAGTAAGATACATTTTACTAGAATGAATACTTCGAACATATAATTTCAGCCCCGTCCATTCTTCAGCGCTCACGCTGTTCAAATTACAAACGAGGGACGTTGTTCCACGTTTTCTTCCGGTGATGATACGTAGCGTCCTGGTAATTCCAATATTTCAACATTAGGTTTTAATACGACCATATATTTCCATACGAGTAATAGCTGTTTCGCGTCCGAGGATCCGGCGTGTCATCCGCTGGGAAACAATAATTCACCAGGGTGCACCGAAAGCACCGCGTGCCTTGACGCACGTCACGGCACGGCTGGTCTCAGGATTTTATCCCCCATCGAATCACGTTAATGAGGCGAGGGTAGAATCACGATAGGGTCTCGACGACGTGGCTGCACGTTTAACGATTGACGATCAACAGCGACGATAGAAGTTCTTTCTGCGTGCACCCTGACCCTTCCTCGGGTGGTTTATGCGCCTGATGTTTATCCATAGTAAACGCGACGTACGTATGCACAGAAACGTAGAGTCCGTGTGTGCGGTCGAGTCCTAGATTCTTCGTCGAGAATCTTTGCCTGGAATTTCGACCGGGCTACCTGCAGTCGAATTTCCTCGCCAGTTATGTCAAGCGGTTGGACATTGCGCGCAGAGGAAGTAAAATTATTTTCCAAAATGCGGGTGGAATTTTTGTGAACAAAAAATGAATACGAAATAGTATTCACAAAGTTATTGTTATATTGAATAATTTTGCTGAACCCACTACGTCGTTATTAGAAAATATTCGCTTGCAGGAATGGAATTTCAATTACATTTAACTAAGGCTGAAATTTAAAGGGGGTAACGTTAAATACGTCGATTCGACCGTCCGTTTGATATCGGTGCCTCTATTTTACATAAAAAGGCAAACTTGTTCATGCTGCTAAAGCTTTAATCCCTTTAACACGACAACAGATAAATTCGATTAATCCCAGCTTTAATCGTACTGTATTACCGCTACGATAACTTGTTAGGATAGATCATCGTGCGCGATCATTCGGTATTTGCGTTGCTTCCGTGTTTGACAGGTATTATATTTCGAGGCGTGGCTGTGGCGAAGCGTAATTGATAACGAAACGATGCATAATTCAGGCTGAAAACGCGAATGCGCGGCTAGAAACGCGGGGTATGTATGCAAACATTCGCGGGGCGGACCGTGTTGCGTATAATTTGTGAACTAAATAGTTCGTTACGAGGCACTCATTTTACCGCGCAACACGGTGAAAATGTAAATTCGTCTGATTTTGGTCGCGTGGACAAAAACGTATAGCAACATCTAAATGTAGACCAGCCAGTCGACTCTTCGTGTTACGAGCGTTTTGTATGAAACGTTGTTATTTCGGTTTGCGCTAAAATTTTGCGTACGTTACAGTTCGATCGAGCAGATGAATAAACGAGCGTCCGCCGCAGAAGACAATCTGTCGAACGGTTTCGCACACGGTGGTCCACATAAAATTGGGCACCCCCGAATAACTTCTAACGTTGTTGGGACAAACGCACACAAAAGATGCATGGCTCGATAGGAATTTTGTGACGGAGTCAAAGAACTTCGAAACAGATCCCAGTCGACGACTAACGAACTCAATTAAAAGCTATGAAATATATGCAGCGTTTTCTAGCATTAATATTGCTCTTAATAGCATTGAAATTATATTTTATATAAAGGCCACCCCATTTTAGAACGTATCAATCTTAAACACGAGTAACTCTTTTAAAATTGTATTTCTCCGGGACGCGTTAAAAGCTTATTGTATTGATTTAACGATTTGTAAAAAATAATTACACTGCTAGGACGCTTCCACCTAAATTTCCTAAAAAAATGTACACGACCCTGCCCATGTATGCCTTCCGTGTATGTATGTACGCGTTGCCCCGGCCAACGTAGTCACGCTATTAATACAGGAATCTGAGTAATTAGCCAATTAATCGATCCAGACCGTGGTGCTATGTATACGCCATGGCTATAAGGTAATATTAATGATCCGTGAATCTCCATTTATAACGATACGGTTTAACGATGATCCCACGTCCCTCAAACCTGCACCCGGTTCAATCTTCGCTGGACGCGTGAATTCGTCGAATCACCCTCTACCGGACAGTGCAATAAATTTCGCACGTGGCTCGAATCGAGGGAGTTTCAGAAATGCAAATGCGATTTCGTGTTTCAAGTGTACGAT
Source organism: Nomada fucata (assembly GCA_948146005.1). NCBI lineage: Eukaryota > Metazoa > Arthropoda > Insecta > Hymenoptera > Apidae > Nomada > Nomada fucata. The sequence continues at coordinate 3,630,164 of OX411275.1, read as the reverse complement.
CCGATCGATGGACCGCGTACCTTCAACCTGTTATCGTTATCGTCCACGAGGTAAAACATGGACTATCACGGCACAGAAAGAAGCTGAGTCAGTCCATCCTCGTGCTACCTATCGCGCTGTTAGTTTAAACGATTTTCTTTGATCGATGGCACGAGGGGCCGGGTGTTGATCCACTTCGAGGTACGATGAAGCTTTCATTGGCGTTATAATCGAAGTAGAAGTGTTCACCCGATGGAGTAACGATTATTTTATTAATGTAGTTCCATAGATTTGGCAATGAAAAAGATATGCGTATACCGGCGATTATGAAAGTGCTCTGATTGCCCGTCGTCTTACATTTATTCGATTAACTTCGAATGTTAACTACCTATCTGTCACGTGTTAAGATTGAAAGAAAACACTATTTTCCATTGATTATACTTACAGAGAAAACTGTTGGGTATCCAAATAACTTCGTCCAGATTTTTAAACACAAAATGAACATTTCTTAATACAAATCTTGACAGTCGGAGTATCGCTCACCGTAAAATACTTTAATGCGCTGAACGACGATTCGTTAAACATTATATTCAATAATCAGTAAACGTTAGGGTCAACGAATAGTGAAATAATAATTTCAGTAAAAGCAGATTCTGCGCAATGTGTGTAACAAGGATATTACAGGGCCGTACCAGTTGATAAAAAAATGCATTCCGGCGGAAGGGGCGCGGATATCGAAATCGGGAACAAACGCTTCATACATCACCGTTTCGATTGCAAAAGCGAACCGCAGGGTCGCACGCAAAAACCATTTCAAACGGGAAACGCGTCTCCGGCATTATATCCCATGAAAGGAACGGCAGAAGGGGATTTTTACGTGCCCCGAGTATTGGACTGGGCTTGTGTTCCTTCGACGAGACCTTTGTCAACGAACGGCCGAAACGGGTTAGTGGTGATTGGCCGTGCTGGCCAGAAAGCATACACGAGGGATCAAAACGCGGCAATGTCAGCCCGTGACAATGCGGTCGTTAAATAAACTGCCGCGTCCACCAAAACAATTTTTTACAGGACAACGATGCCCGTCATCGTCCGAATGGCGGCTGTAGGAGAGGCTTTTTCGCCGCGTAAAAAATGCACGAACTGATCTGAAGCGCCGTTCCGCTGTCAATGACGCGGAAACCGGACATTTGCTGCTGAATACATATTTTTTTTGTGATCTGATTGACTGTCACTAGACACAGTTGTACCTGTTGTCTCAGAGCACCTGTTATCCGAACGTTTTATTGCCTGCTGAAGGTTCTTCTGTCGAAAGTATTCTGTTATCGATCACTGAACAATTTTGTGTGCTCTGATATATGTATATTTTCTGTTTATTGTTATGGAAACGGAAGGGCAACATAATTTTGACGCGTGCAATCGAAATTATACTGCAATTGGAAATTGTAATCTTAAGTATGGACCTGATAATTTTTCTATATATTTTTCTCAGCGAATATCCTGACACGTTTGACAGCATGGGTTCGTTTCCGACACATATCTAAGCCCAGTAAATATTCATTAATTTGATTTAATTCAGTTCCAACGAAGAGTCAAGTGATTAAACATTTCACCCTTTGAACCGTGCGCTTCTGTATCACGCAGCGTACATAACACATGCATTTAAATACCCAAATGCATGTTTGATTACACCCCGATAAATCTCGAACACATTTCTGTTGCAATTGCAAAGTTCTGCTCAAATCAAATAAACGGGGACATTCATTCCCCTCGCAGGATTTCGCTGCTAGGTGAACCGCGCGATCTCTATTGATATAGACGGGTCTCGTCCAATTAACCCTTATCTGCGATGTCAAACGCGAAAGCACATTTTCACGTGTCTTGTCCGCTGAACCTACAAAAAAGAAAACGTCCCGATACGGCCGATATCCCAATGATATCGTACGTACAAATCGGACGTATCCGCGGAAAGGTTGCCTTTCAAATCGACGCAAGCACGAATGGTGTCACTTTTTATTCTACGTTTTCTGGAAATCCGCTTATCAGATTCGTCGAATCGCGGTACAACCATACGAGTGTACGGAATTCCTCGTATTTGATTATCTACATTCGCCCGACTAACGAAGAAAATTATTCAGGGGGCGAACGTATTCGCCGCGTGCACGTTCGTCGACAAACATTTCGATATTGGGGAAAAGTTGCTTCGAATCGAGCCTGTCTTCTCGATCGATCATGCGATCAATTATTAAGGTAAATTATTATCGGACAGACGTTCGCCCCTTTCGACGTTCGTCGAAGTTCACAATTGACGTTGATCGACAGAATATTTGATGCAGCTTTGTTGCCCGCGAATTGCGATCTGCCTTTATTTACTTCGGTTGTTGCGTATCAAGTCTTTTCCGTTTCTATGGCTGCGTTGTCAAGTTGCAACGAAGTATCCGGCTCACGTAACGATTCAGCGTGCACTAGAACGTGGCTTGACTGAAAAACAAGCGCACCCCCTCGAGAAACCGCCGTCGTGTATGTTTAACCCTTCTGGCTCGCGATTTTTGGGGAAACAACGGTTCGTGGCTTAAGGGAAGAACTCCTTTCAGACGAATGATCAGTATGTTGGGAAATGAAGGGCTTATGCTGTCAGAGAAAAATCACTGCTACCGTGACGAATTATATTATAGTTAATCACTGGATTAAGCAAATAATATTGTGCTTCGATGTTATTACAAAATAGGCAGAACTTTTATGGTACACTGGTTCTGTTCACGTAAGTAGTTTTGCAACATCTCTTTACCACCTCCATTCGTCATGATCGATCTTACGCTTTGCCATGTACAAGTCTATCTGAGAATCATTGACGCCATTGTCTCCAGATTACCAGCAATCTCTATCAATCACTGCGTGGATACATCATAACGAGTCTAACACCAACCAAGTAACAAAACTTAACTTTTTTTTTTCTCACAATTGCACAGCTTCTAATATCTCTCTCATTTCTCCACGATTTGCAGAGCACACTATATGTTCGAATCGATAATTATGCAAATCATAATCCTGTGCATTTTCATTTCCTTTTCTAATTTAATCGAAGTTGGAAGAATTTGTACTCTCCAAGAATAATTCAGTTCGCAAGTACAAATCTCTCGTAAAACTACCTCACTTGCGAAGTTAATCTACGAAATATGACGTTCCAAAGAAATACCAAAGAAAGACCCACCTGCAAGCAATTTTTTCATAATTGCAGTATCTAATATCGCAGAGGGTGCGCTAATCGCAAACAAATTTTCGTGCTTTTTGTTCCCTTGGTCCCTGAAACAAAAGACACGAGTGGGGAGAGGGGTGCTCGCAGAAGTATTTCTAGCCGGTTGGTGTCAAATTCGTGCGCGAACTCGGATCGCCGCGTTACATACCTAAGTAGCTGCCGCGAAAGCACTTTGGTAAAACACCTTGTTCGCGCTAAGAGGCTGTTTAGTATGCGGGAAGAGCGTCGAACAGATTAACTTAGCTCCGAAAGCTGATGCGGTGGTGTTGATTTGATGTCGACGTAGCTTGTGTACCACGTGACGATTTCAAAGTGATTTCTCTGTCTTCGAGTTCGCAGGCGCATCGTTCGTTATTGACTTCAAGGATCGACTAACTCGTGTTTCAGATTGTACGTTTCCTGGCTGGTTGATAAAGTCGAATGGGAAAATAGAAGTGACGCGAATGGTTTCGACCGACAGTTCATTAGCATGAATTGTTACACCGAGAAACGGATATCGAATTCTATTGACATGTTGTGAAAAAGATTTGTTTTAGTAACAAACTAGAAGACATTCGTGTTCCTTGGAATCTTTCATCCAGAAAGATGGATTTCTAAGCAATATTCATTTCGTTTACGTACAGGACGGTTGAATAAATTGACTAAATATAAGTATGAGTTCATCTCGTTCATTCAATTCCATGAAGGAATTCATGAATGTAGAAAGTAGAACGGAACTTCCAAAGGCTCGCGCTCCTATCGGGTAGCCGATCGATGGAGTCTCTATTCTGCTTATATGAAATAATCGAACCCAGTTTCGACGATCAAAGGGTAATTTCTCTGAAAAGGAAATTTATGATAAAAGATACAACTTCGTTTCAAAGTATCTTCGTACTTTTATCCTATACCGCATCTTTTTAAACTCTTCGCCGACTAACGCTTCCAATCAGCCATCAATTCTGATCTCGCCTATCACCGTGCAAGTATTCCTCGACGAACTTAACTTCTTCCACTGGAACGACTGCCATGAATCGAAATTGCGATATAACGAACTATTTATATATTCATTTATATCTATACGGAAAAATCGAAAAGAATATCCCTTTTGATTCTACCCTTGCGTAGACACTCGTGGCCCAAACATGAGCGAGCAGCAATGAAAGTCAGACAGTAATCGTAAGTAGAGAGCGAAGTGGAATGAAAGAAACGGCAATGGTAGAAGTGAAAGTAGAAAGAAAATAAGGTTCTAATAAAAATGTGGCGACATTTACCGTGCACTCCACCGGCGGGTTTCCAGCATCGGTCCCTGTTTCCACAATTTCTTCTCTGGCCATCGATTCCCACACATAGATCCTGGCATTGATCGTTCCTACTTTTGAGACACGAGCGAAGTGGATAAACTTATTGACGAATTCACTAGCAAGTTCCTGGACGAAATGCATTTTTCTTTACTTTTCCCTCAGCCTTCTCTTGAATCGCCTTTACCACGATCCTTTTCGGCCGCCGAATCGGTGACCTAAGTGTGTAAAAGGGTCGCGACACGGTCGTTCCATCGGGTACGCCATCGAAAATTCTTTCGCTCAGTCGAATTAAAAACTGGGATCCTCAAAATTCATTAAATCATAAAACATCGTACGCCCTATTAGTTCTGCTACGTGTGTCTGCGTGCACCATTAAAATGAATGGAAAACATTTAGAACTTTAAAAACAGAAATAAAAAGAAAGAACGAGGAAATACATAAATTCGTATCATTCAGGATACCGTGAATAATTTTAACAATCGATAATTCCATCAGCAGTAACGCGTATTTTTCATTTAACAAAACTTCTCTTCCATTTGCGTACAAACCATCTGTTTCGCGGATTTACGTAAAGTACAATTTCTAAACAAATAACTATACGTCCAAAGGTACTGTTTTAATCTCACGTATCCCTACGCAGGAGCGATTTGTTAACCTCCCGATTCTTTTCAATTTCCATTCATGGTAACACGAAACCAGAACCAAAGTTTCGCTTAATTATACAACACGCGATCCGATAACCCACGTGGTAATCGTCCGCGATAATCGAAAGTTGTATCGGTCACGGTACATGGCTCACGAATTTCGTATATCGGATACCGGCGAGCTACTTCCGGAAGTGGAATTGTCCTAAGATTCGTGTTTATACGTAAGCGCATATTCCCCTGATGAACCTTGCCGCCGGCAACATTTACCTGGCTGATCGTAAATCCTGCGAAACACCGCGGCAGTTATCAAGAAACGTGTCTATATGCAAACGGAATTGCAGAAAATGGAACCGCAGCTTGTAACTTGATTCCTCGATACGAAGCACGCGAGTAGTTCGTACAGGCAGGCACAATAATTCAACCAATATCGAGTAAACGTATACGTATGTACGTATATACCGGTAGAATCTGGGCGCATGGCAAAAGTATCTATGTTATCCCCCCGCGCGTTCGACAAACCGACCCTCCTCGTTTCAGTCCTACCATTTTTCGATGCCGCGAAACGATATACCACTCAATCGTTCATTTTAATGATACCCGGAAAGGAAATATGACCTTTCCAAGTTACCAGCTCTGCAATTTACAATTCGTAGTCCTGCGGGAATTATTTATTATCTCTCCCCCGCGACGCGAACGTCTAGTCGCGTACCCCGATTGGCAGTACTCCTGACGACAAAACCGAATGTCAGAAATAATTAGAAAGTTGTCAAAGATGCGATGCAAAGGACACGCAATGTATCGAACGGTCGCAGTGAATATTCGAAGCGCGTTACCTTATGGAAATTTGGAGGATATTATGAACACCTATCTGTATCGGCGAGGTAATGTACCGTGGGAAATTGTAAATTGATTACTCTGTACGTTTATCGTCTTCTTCCCTTTGCCATTGTACAATGGCAACGGCTCGTTCTTTCTATCTCTTCCGAAAATCATATATCATTTCTCTCAGGTATTGCAGGCACTGTCGAATAATTAAAAAATAACCGATACATGTTTTATACAACATAAATACAATAAACCGCTGTAATAAGTTTACACATAACGATGAGTTAATCGTTCGAAATACACAACCGAACTGACAACACACGTCTGCGATCCAATCTCGAGCAATTCGTTCAAAGCCATCGTCCGTACGCGCCCGGCGATTTCCAGCGTATAAACGATTTCGTGCGATACCATTCCTTCATTAGGATGCGGCAGGCCAGATATCATCTAACGCCGGCACGCCACAATTCCATTCGATTTTATTTTACCGTCGAAACGGCGCGACGCCGACGATTCGTGCCGAATATACTGCAGGCCGTCAATTACAGGGAGCCGCGGCGGCGTTCGTAGCAACGGGGGTAAATAGTCGGTGGTTCGTGTCGTCGCGAGAAGACCGTAAGCGTGGAAGACGGCGGCAGGCGGTTGACGAAGAGGGGTGGAGGACACGACGGGCGGGGCGGGTTACGCCCGGCGTATATTTGAATTCCCTCGGGGTGAATTCTTCGGCGGCGCGGAAGCGAATTTCGCCCTCGACTGCGGCGGCTTCGCTCGCTCGCGAACGCTGTACATCCTTTTTCTTGGGAACGAGAAATTCGACGCGGCGGTACGAACGCGTTCCTCGTCGCCGTCGAGGCGCGAGCGAGCGTTTCGTTTTCGTCGTCGCTTCAGCGACGCGGTTAGAACGTGGGGATGGCTCGAAAACGGGCGGCCGACGCGATAATTGTTGCTCGACGGCTGTGACAAATTTTTAGCGGCTGCGACGAATCGCCGCGGGAAGACGTTCATCGCGATCCTCGCCGCGGTACCGAGGTGGTGCAACGGCGGTCGGCGATCCGCGATTTACGATCGGCCAACCTGGGTGTCAGACCGCCGCGGCGGTTAATGGTTATTATTGGAAATGGTGTATTAAATAAAATAACTATTATATTTATCACGATCCGTGTATTTATTAACAGCTCAGAAGGAATGTCTGATCACCGTGAAATGTTCATCCGAACTGAATAAAGCGCCCAGAAGAACTGGGTACTTATACCTACGAATGCGCATCGTCTCATTTTACAACCGGGGCCCTTTTTGACTCCCCAAGTGGAGCCCCATCTGGTTCTCTTACTATCTTTATTAGTAACACATTTCTAAGAACGTTGAGACAATCTTTGCTCTAGCATATTTTACATTCACTATCAATAGCAAAATATTCAACAGTTATGGTTTAATGTTAATGGTTTTTAATACCCTGTGCCCCCCTTCCAGTCCATCCACAGCGCGTTGTGTCTCTGGAAGGGGAACATTACTAAAACGTTAGAAGTTAATAAAACGCAAGAGTTGTCCCCCTATTGCGGGGAAAACCCATAATTATATCATCAAGAAACGTTACCATGAACTATATATTATTGAGTGTTTTATTGTTTGGGTTATTTTAATACTGTATTTGTTCGGAAGGGGTGATTAACTCTTCAATTACCTTTATCCCTTTGCGAGTAAAGAATGCGCGAAAAATAACTTCCTTTGTAGAGCGTGGTGCACGATTACAAGGATTAAACCAGAGCCAAACCTCTGGGTCACTGATATTAAATTAACATATAAAAATATCAATAACGCACAATATATACCTCCTAGGGATAAAGACGTACGGCATCCAGTACACAAAAATTTAATATCCAAAAAAATATTTAAATAATTTAATATCCATAAACTATTTAAACAATGACAAACGCGACAGAAAGTAAACAAAGATGGAATATGTCAATCGTTTTCTTCTAGTTAATTGTCAACAAAAACAGCGGGGCACGTTGATCGGGAGTCTACCTTAGGTCGTATACGCTCGACATCGAACTATTCCATTAAAAATGCAATAACTTTTGCAGCTGCCGTTGGCTCCAGCCAAATTTTATACAGCATATAGTATACATCCCATTCTTAACGTGTATAGAAAAATTAGCGCAGAAACGGGCGGAGATCGAAAGTATTTCATATAGAAAGACTTTTGCACGCCTAAATTGCCGTTTTTCCCCGCTGTGCGCCGCGGCGAACGAGCGCACTTTTATTTACGCCAAGCGTGCCCCCTTAAGCGCTGGAGGTACGACGATCTTGGGGGGTGTGCAGAGGGTCGATGGCGAGCGGGTCATTTAAACTTTCGCGTTCGAAATAAAAGTGGGCCGTGGCCAGGTGGCCCCGTGCCAAACTCTCGTTGCCGGTGGAAAGAGTTCTGTTTACTCGCGGAGCGTCTTTGCGCTCGTTTGGACGCGTTGAGCAGTGTCGTTTGGAGAATAATTAGTCAACATATGGCGGTGCGTTGATAACGCGGACGATATTATCGTGGCACGTCGTTGCTTGGCTCCGCGGAAGCTGGCGACGATCCGTCGTTCGTAGAGTGACAAACGAGAAATCACGACGACCGTCGAGTTTAACGCAGACCCCGTTGCGTTCACGGGGTGAAATATTCGCGCAGCGAGCTTGTATAAAACGGAAGCCATCGGGAACGAGAAGATAAAGGTTCACGGGGCCCGTGGCACTCGATATAAGTGCTGTAGAATATAGCCGGGTCGATTCGCGCGCTATAAACTGAGGAAGCACGATACAGAAGCAATCAGATTTGTCAGATTGAATGCGAGCGCTAACCGGTAATCCGAGCGATTCGATGGAGACGGTCGGGTCCAAGAAATTCAATCCGGGCGTTATTTGATCAATTGCCGTGGAAATAGGCGCCATTGGTTTCGTCAGGCTCGGTGATAAGATCCGCCACAGATCGCCGAGAGATCCGATTTCCTGACCTTCGTGGTCGTGGAGTTCTGAGACCTTGGTACCTCGACCATTTGAAGGTCAACGGAGACCTGCGACCTTCGTTCCCTTGGCGCCACAGGAATTTTGGAAGTTTCGCGACCCGGATGTATGCATATTAAATATGGAACCTTAGTGAATATGGTATCATCAGAATCTAAGTACTTGATTCCCCTGAGATTTTTACAATCCCGGAACCATCGCGATTTTGACACCCGAACGATTGCGAGACCTCGTCGGCCTTCGCCGTCCCTGAGATTATTATTTGGTTCTCTACGTATATTGAATTTATAAACGAAAGAAACCGAAAATGGAGGTTGAAAACAGTGATAGGTAATAAAATAAAAAACTGCGGGCAGAAATTAACGCGAAGATGTGGGAAGTTGAACGAAACTTGATAGAAAAACGAGTCAAATCAATCGAAATTAATGAAGTGTGAGTTGAATACGTTTCCAAAAGGAGCCACGGTCAATAGTGCAAGATGCACAGAACTTGTGTAAAAGGAATCACTAATACTCGAATCGAAGTCTCGATTAGGCATTACAAAAATTGCGTAGGCGTGCATATATTAACAAGGTATTCCGTTTATTACTACTGCGCTCTCTCGACCGTAGTCTACGCAAGAATGCCTTCCTTTGGCAAAACCGTCGGTCGTGGACACGCCTACGTCACCATTTTTAACCATTTTTAACCATTTTAAGGTTCGCCCCGAGAGAAAGCTAGACAAAGGCAGCGTGCATCTACGAAATGCACACGGCCCGCCACGGTCGTTCCCGTACCTCGAATATTCTAACACTTGTTATAATCACTAATCGTTGATCATTAAACCGAAACAAACGGTAGCCGAAGGAGATCGTTAGCAGGGCGAGAGAGCAACGGAAGAAAAGCGTAGGAAGATGCTCCGGGACGGGTGAAGTATAACGTCCCCGCACTTACATAATATATCGGGTAGAGCTTGACTCGGGCGGCACAAACTACTTGGTAACTACTTAGGGACCAGCGGCGACGGGTCTGACGAAACTCTCAACAGACTACTTATAAACTTATTTCGTGGCACGTCTTTAAAATGATATAGCTCGGCGGGCGGGTAGCGTGGCGAGCGGAACACAGCACACAAGAACGAGGCATTCAAGACGGTCGTCCGACCGTGCCAATTCTCTATCTCGTCTGCCCGCACCCTTCGTCGCCATTTTCTCGGTATAAATTAGTTTTTTTCTTTTTTGTAGCCGGGCGATCCGCGAGGACGCGCCACTCGCCGGAATAATAACCTTCCGCTGCGATGCTCCGCTCGTGCCTCATTTCGAGCCTCGCCTCCTTTAAACTTGCGTCATTTCGCAATTCGCCCGAGGAACGGCGCATAATTGGAGGGGGCGATCACGCGATCGTTTCGAAAAATTCGAAACGAACTGCTGAAACTTTCTGTAACGGGGGATCAACGTTGCGACGAAGTTGTTGGCGAGAATATAGTTAACGACGGGGACGGGGAGGGTGAATGGCTTTTGTGCGTTCGACTTTCGGTTGTTAATTTATTATCCATTATATTCGGTGACTTCGTCAGAGGGACGAGTTAACGCGGCTTTGTCGATAGAACGTTAATAGAGGTTTTGTGTTGCGCGCGATGTATGTTGATACTTCTAAGTGTTTCATAATGGCGTTTACGGGGGGACGAAAGTTGATATTGTGAGGATAGAGTGTACTAGTTCTGGGCACTTTAAAGTGTAATCTTGTAGGGGCGAAGTCTATAAAATGATCAAATTTTGAAGGTTGCATGTAACCTGTAATGTGTCCCGTCCCAGAGGTTGTTCGAATTTTTATATCGCTTCGCAGACTTTGCAAACTTGTTAACGAACGATTAACATTAAACGCACGAAATATTAACTTCAGTTTAAACGCGTCTCCGGAAAGAATTGAGCCCACATTTCTACACCGGTTTGCGTTTCTTCGGGGAAGATCAACCTTAAACAAAAACGTACACGTAAACAACGAAATAGTTCTGTTAATGTCGCTAATGAAACGTTAATCTCAAACGCATCTCCGCGAGTTATTGCGTACGAAGGTATTCGTTCCCCACTGCCCGTCGCACCGAGCGATCCGTTTCGATGAAAATTCGCCCAACGAGATTTCTCAAAATCAAACGCGTGATCATCGAGGGCCACTCGATAACTTCTCGCGCCTCTCGCATCGCCTCTCTATGCGATTATCGTGCACCGCTGCAAACGCGAGAAACTGTTCAGGGATCCTCAAACGCCGCTCGCTTCTTTGCGAAACCATTTCATGCAAATCGCCCCAATATTTCCCCCCCTTCCGCGAACGGTTTCACCCCGACCGGGCAACCGCGTTTTCGAACTGCACGCCCCTTCAGCCGAGAACGACGGGGGGAGAAAAAAACAAGGAAGACGCGTTAAGGGCGTTAAGGGCGCGCGTTTAATAACCATCGAGCACGAGCCAGCGCGCAGTGTCGCTATAATAGCGGAATAAATCACGGGCAGGAAATCCCTGCGGCACGCGTGGACGATCGGACCGGAAATCGATATACCCCCTGTGACAGCGGAGACATCGCAATGTTCAATAGCGTAGCTCGGATTCCACGCTGGTCGGCATTCCACGAATACGAACCGACGCAACGACGGAGCGCATCGGCCACCTTTCACCTGCGAAGAGTTTAACGAGGTTCGCGCCCCATCACCGGCGCCACCCCCACCGTGAACCCCGTATCGTCGAATGAATATGGATGAAATATGTATTACGTCGCTATTCTTCGTCCACCTGGCTTAGGCGACCAAAGGTTTCGCCCCTCGACCCGCCCCCGACTGTCGTGTCGCCCTTATATCTGCGCCGCGGTAACAATTTCGTATTCATTGCACGCGCTAGTCGATCGGCCCGAAGATGATCTTCCCCACCCCCGACGGTATCCCAGACGACTAGGCTTCAATCCTGACCGATCGCAATCACTCGTCTGCATCTTTGATGCCGTTGCCGGTACACGAAATTTTGGTACGTGGATTTTTCGTCGGTTACGGTATGGATTTATTAGCGGACGCGATGGAATAGATGAGTGATTGTTAATAGAGTAGAGAGCAGGGGATAGATATGGTTAGAGATGTCCATTTTGAACGTTCCATGAACGCCTGAAGATGTCGGAGCTAATTTTTGGATAAATGTTACGTAGGAGGTATGCGCAGTTTGAAATTTTCCGTATAAACTTGAACGCTTTGACGAGCAGCCTTAATAATTTATTTATTTATTTATTTATTTATTCTGTTCAACGGGTAGCAACCCTTTATGTACAATGTAATACCTTTGGTTTATGTTGTATTAATCAGTCTTAATGTCTAAACTAAATGTAATGGTCGTCTAATCTAAGTTTAAATCTAAATCTAAGTCTAAATCTAGTAGCTTGTATAGTTCACTTTTGAAAATAGAGGCACTGACATCAAAGAAGTTGAGTTTACGGAAGTATAGATTTGCTGTTTTGTACATTCTGTTCAAGGGGTCGTATGTAGTGTGTTTCAGTGATCATGTTCTAAATAGGAGAGGCGCTCTCGTGTTCAAGGATGGTGAATTAAAGTTGATCGTCGATAGTAATCCTGGATTTATATCAGCCGCCAGAATAATTGTTGGAGTCTGTTGGTAATCGAATTCCAACATTTTCATTCGAGTTCTATTATTACACGTGAAACTAAATCTCGAAGCGGACGCGTAAAAAGACAGCCGAACGATGCAGCATCTAACGAATAATATTACAGGCGTATTCTTTAAAGCAAACATTAAGAATCTCAAAATCTGTTAAATCCCATTAGTCGATAATTATTTTCCACCGGCTATCCATGAGCAACGATAAAATCACCGGAGAAAATGAAAGGGGGGGCGCGTTTTCGCGAACCGTGAGCCACGAGAACGGAAACGTCAGGAAAAACGAGGAAGGGAAATAAGGTTGCTAACAATGCCAAGTGAGAGATGACGGTTGAGGGAAAGAAAATTTGCCCGACAACGAAATGAAGAGGAAGGACAACAGCAATGCTGTCGGCCCGTGCACGCGTGGCATACCGTAGCAGGCCAGAAATTTAATTTACCCCGACGTTGCGCGGTTATTCAGAATATATTTCATAAGGTAACCGTATTTCCCTTTGCGAACCGCGTGACTGGATTTAGCATTGCCGAAAAACGTGAAAGAAGGCGACATTAATGAAACGATATGAAACGAAGGGAATCACGCGTTACGCGACGAACTACGGCGAAACGTTCGCCGTTTCTTGCCGCGTCACAGATGTGTCCGTAATCAGACGGGGACGATTGTCCCCGTGGAATACCGAAATAGATTCTCAAGATCGACAACGCCGGGAGCCGATGAATCCCATTTGAATGGAGATTCCGGATATTTTTAATATTCCTTTCGACGCGAACCGTGAATTGGGTATCCTCCGAAAGATTCTCGCAAGCTGCTCGACGCGAAGGCATCTAACGTCATTACGGCCCTCTGATATCACTTTGAATGACACCGGGCCGTGCAGGCCTTGTAATTTATCCTCAAGTTTAAATAATGCAAAGTTTTAATGACCACTCCTGCCATCCACGCCGCGGTAAGTGCGGGGGCTATTATTTTTCTTGGCTACTGCGAAGACGAGCATTTCTCAGGTAAAGGAATATAAAGAGTCTTTATATCAAAGTAGTCCGCCCTCTTCTTTAGAAGTCTCGCGAATGCTGGGACAGTTCTGCGCCTCGAATTTTCAAAGTAGATGAGCGTATAAATGGAGTCCCGTCCTTTTATTCTCGCTTAGCGAAAGCCTACGAGTAAAGTGTGTACTTTCGTATCAGATTTCGTGACAATGCCTCCTGTTGCACCTCTTCGGCAATTACGAATATCTCGAAATAATAACAAAACGCAAACTTTTCACCGAAGCGATCAGCCTGAAACGTTAGCCTCTCACCATTCTAGTACGCTCAGTTGTACAGTAACGGTTAATTATATAATCCCGCGATAGAACGCCCACGTATCTACAGAAATATATAACGAGCACGAAAATCGAGCAAACGATCGCCACCGAGAGAAGAGTTGAACCCCTCTGCCCGTGTACTCCAAATTAAACACAGTTCGCTGCCGGTACACAGTCCCTTCGCCGAACGATCGGTCTTCGAAACCTAAAAGGAACAGAGCACGCGCTGGCATTAGCTAAACTTCACGAATTCAGCCAGCTGTACATACCTCTCTTCGTCAATATTGAATCTTCATCCGACTACCCGACACGCGTCTTCCATCGTTCCAGTACCCTTCAGTTCTGTCTCCATTCCAACCAAACCCCCGTCGCGCCGAAAGCGGGATCAAACCGTCGACTCGTACCGTTCCTGGACATTGTCCAGCCAAGGATCACTCGAAGCGCATTCGCGCGGTACTGACGAAACTCTATTTCTCTCGCGTGCAACCTTTATCGGACAAAACATTGACGCTGCCCGTTGTCGTTCGACCAGCGCCGCCGAGGGTCGTTTCTGCAGCCGCGCGAAGCTTTTACGAGGCCGACGTACGATATGGCGGCGTGCGCTGTCCGTATAAAAGCCTTTAAATATTTAGCCAGGAGTAGGGTAAAAAAAAAAAAAATGGTCGGTTAGACGGTAAACCCGAACGAGTGTTGGCTAAGATCGGCGGAGGGCACGCTCGTAGGAAGCGGCAGGGGTCACGGATCAAGCCATCGTATGCATTATACATGCCCCTCGATTCCACGTTCAATGGGACCATTGGCTTTGGACAGTCCATTCTGTACGATGCTATACCGCCGAACGATAGTCCCCGTCTCTGGACCGATAATGCCTCCAATATTCGCCTTACCGCCGGGACAAGCAGCCTCCGGCTGACGCGCGGAGTTTAGAGCTGCGGTGGAAAGCACCGGGGCCGTCGTTTTTAAAGTGCATTCTGCTTCAGCATTGGCGGGGACGAAAGTGGAGGTGGAAGATATAAGCAGTTTGTAGATTTCGTTTTCTGCGATTCTGTTAAATGGTTGAGGCATTTTTAAATTCGGGCACACGAGGTGGGGGCAAACGGATTTATATATTTCTAGGTGTCTGTCCTGTTGCGTGAATTTAGAATTAGTATATACGTATATTGTCTTTAGCGTGGATTATATGAGTGAAAGTGAAATAATATTCGGGTGTGTTTAATATATAAAATACTATATAAATATTGCAATATTTTTCATCTGATCCTTGTTACTATCATTCAACTTTGATGTACGTTTTATTCGGAGAGTATATTGGACAAAATTTCATTTGTGTATCGTAAAATTATATATAAATCGATAAATATACGTTACATATATACTCCTATGGCGTATATAACGCAATTGTAATACATTTTCGCATATGTTTCACAGCTGTGCAAGGAAAACCCATACAACAGAATAAATTTCCCCTTTAGATTATTGCAACAACGTCTCCGGTTCATTTGTTCGCGGTAAACAATAACGTTCCGGGAAACGTTCTGTTCTCGTTCCCGTACGAATACAAGCAGGCGGGGATTCGTATTTCGACTTAGCGATCAGGATTAATCGATTAATCAGCGCCTCTATCGCCCAAGTTTCCGGAACACGATTTGCAACACCGGGATCGTGTAACTTTAACACGTAGCCGTAGCGGATTAGACCGTTCCTCTTGTTTCTATGTCTTGGCGAATTCCCGTCGAGGAGAAATTCACGGAGATACTAGCTCAACGTCGATGAATTTCGACGAGGCGGTGGAGCCATGAGAAACGCAATGTACGTAGTTAAAGAATTATTCTATCTAGGGGGTGGAATTGTTTTTGGGCAGCATATTATTGCGTTGCTTGTCAATGTGTAATCCGTTCGATAGTAAAAATTGCCTTACTTTAATTATCGTATTATCATTTCTATTGGTCAGCCAGGATATACATAATACGTTAATCTTAATCGTTATATTAATTGCAAGTGTGTCGCACGACCAATCTACGATAGAATTTTTTCGTTCGTTGTACTTACGTCTGACGATGTGAAACGTATTAAACAAAGTAAAGAAATTTATAATGCAACGAAAAAATAAATTTGTAACTATAAAAAGGTGATAAAAAGATGAACTTAGAACCATGATAAGCGGGTTCAAAATTCAGTACGCAAGCATTAATTGTACTCAAAATTGTATTATTTATTTCTCACATCCCGATGTGCACAGCTATTTACATGTATGACGTATAATTTGCACTTTCCTCCTTCATTTACGTTCGCAAAAGATAATACGAAGAATAGTCGAAGAAACGTTCGAACAAGCCTGCATAGAGGAGCAACCCCTTTTTACCAGTGATTCAGCCTCGTTCTCCAATTTCATCCCCGTCTCGCAACGCGACAGCCGTAAAGATAATAAACCGTGGATGGAAACAAGGAGGAAACACCGACTGCCGCGATTCGGTGCACGCGGCGCAAAGAGTTGCCAACATTTCGTCACTGCTGCAGGTAGATTCCATTAAAATTAATAATGCATAATCCGCGTGTTGCTCGCGTCCTGGTGCAAGATTATATCAGTGTTCGTCGTCGTGGTGGTTTGTCGTTTGTCGTGGAATAAAAATCGCGGTCTCATACAAAATGTACCAATTTTCGAAAATGATCCGGTCTCACGTATAGCAACAGATTATCTACCCTCGGCCGTCGCGTCGAGGGACCGTTTATTGCATGGAATATTACATGGCGTCGGTGTAAGGATTAATAATACACGACGACGTTGTTCCGACGTAGGCACAACGATTATCGTGTTTCACAATGGACATCACTCGCGAAGTGTCCATGCAACGGCGAACGTCGGATCCGATTTAGTAAAGCGATAATGCTTGACCAAAGGACGGTTGGCAGCAGTACACCTAATGAGTGATAATTGAAGATTGCTTTCTCACTTTATTTTAAACCCCTCGATAATTAGATGGAATTGTTTCCTCGCTGTAGTGGAACTGTTGGGGCTGCGAAATTTTCAATTTCGATTTCGTACAAGATTTTCAGTAATTAAGCGACGATACGAGGATTCGGAAGCAACGGGCAGAAGCTATTTATTTTCTGAGGAAAAGTTCTCCATGCATATTATAATTCTAATCAGTATAATGGATCGCTAAATAAATGTCAAACTTCGTATACTTATTTCTTCGCAATTATTGTCGGATAAGGAATGAAATATTATTTCATTTAAATCAAACAATTTTATATCAAAATTTGTTATCACGATCGTCTCGTCAGTCATTGTTTAAACGACACGTTTCCGCTTGAAAGTTCCAGCTAAAGTGCATTCTGTGTCATTAAGTTCTCCTTATACGTGGCTGAACCGGTCTCATTCCTGAATTAAACCTGTAATTTTATCCGTTAATGGGATTTATATCCAAGGGTGGGCGTAGATTTCTGGCTCCGAAATGAGAACGGAGCTACTTGATAGCGATACAAATTATTCTGTAATTTTTAAACTGCCTCGCCCCACGACAAAAAAATCTTCTGTCGTATCTCCCTGACACAGATTAGGTATTTAAAGTCGCGCTCGTTTATTCCCATCGCAACGAACGTCGCCGTGCAAATAATATTTCATATTCCACGCTGTTTTACGCAACGACCTCTGGAAATTTCTGTCGTTTCCTCCTTAGAATTGTCTAATTTGATGCAGCTACGTAGACGCATTCTCCGATATCGTAAATGTGCCTCAATAAAATAGAATTCTACTTTCCAAATTAATTTCGTTTGATACGATGGTACATTCGGGTCAAGCTACTGAATAATTAATCCGATTAAACATTTTTAACGATAAAAAAAAATGCAGCGTCTGTCTCTCCTAGAGGTAATACAGAGTAGCAATAAAAAAACTATCAAATTGTACAACATTCAATAAAAATAATATTTTATTTCACAATTACATAAATGTTGCAGACTCAACCTGCCGAATTCAAAACACCAAAAGAATCCATCGAACGCGATTTAACTAACTTTCGACTGTAACAATAATTATCCCGAATTCCCTAAAATTCCCAATGAGCAACGATACATTTCTCAACATTATAAAGAGCCGTATACCTAAGGTGGTGCAAGAAGCAGCCAAAGATGGCGGTTCGCCGTTCGGTCGACCGTAATATTCCTCTTATTTTCTTTCCATTTGACCGTGCCGCGTCTGCAGCTCGTCGTCAAGGTTCACTAGAGAAAGAGTATGTACCACGGTTCGACGGGAAACCTTTCTGGAAGCCATGCGCTGTACAGGGACGCTGAAAATTCGATAAAACAAACTCGCCGTGCAACTGCTTCGTCGGTCGCGGCCGAAGGATAGATCCTGGACAAGTTATCTTACGCTGTTCCGGCTAGGCGTGGCAGACATCAAAGTTTCGCGACGGGAAATCGCCATGGGAACATCGAGCCGATCGAACCGGCAGCCGTGAAATTCCTACGACAGATTTCCTCCCGAGACCCGGGAGAAAATGTTCCGCGAATCGTGCGTCGGCTTCGAGATCGACAAACGCCCTGGCCAGATGCGTGCGAGGGGAATATACATGATGCTCGCTTGTGTAACGTTCACGGGACGTTCGAGCGAAAATTGCTGCACGTCCGGTTGCTTGCGGGCGCCGCGGGCCTGCGAAAACGTCACTGCGAAGATCCCCGTGACTTTTCTTTCGGATTCGAACGGACTGAAAGCAATGGTAAATTGCTAATGGTATCGGAGGTTTTTTAAGGCTGCCTGTTCGGCGAAATGAGCGTCTGGTATGTGCGAGTTTTCGCTAATCGCGTGAAAAACTTGACAACATTAACAAACACGTTCGCGAAAAGAGGACGGACGAAATTCCCCGTGCAAATCAAAATTAATACCGGAACTGAAAACATTCGGAGGGGGATATATCCGCTGCGAAAGAAGTCCACATAAGTCTATACATATTCATGTTGTGATCGTCTCTGAAGTGGATCGGAAAACTAATTACAACTTTATAGAGGAACCGCTGCGACGAGACACTGGAAACTAGGTAAAACTTTTCCCGAATTCTACAGTGGTGGTATAAATAATTCATGGTTTGAGCAGATCGTACATAAACACGTACAAATAATAATGAACCGTGAATGAACCGGCGGACGGTCAGAAATAAATTATTGGACGCTCACACGTCGACCCAAGGGAGAAAATATTATTCTTTTAATACGGAACCGTTGCTGTTATACCCTTGTACCTTTGGAAGTTTTCACGATTTTTAAATCTATTTGCTTAGTAACTCGAATTTCAGACATTTTCTTCAATTAGCTGCCCGCGCTCCTTATAAATGCCATGATTATAAAAGTTTGTGGCTTTTCAATGCTCGTGAAGTCCTTTTACATTACAACTTCGCTTATTCGAAACATTTCACCTCATTATGGTGAATTACGTCAGAAATAGCTAGCCGACCTTTTATATCTATTTTTACACGTTTCTGCCTGTTCAATTCAAATGGCCGCAATCTATTTCCCGATATTTATCCACGAAACTCTCAATTCTGTGGCGATCGCGAAATTTTGAAATTGCGACAAATACGCCTTATACAAATATAAAGTAAGAAGCTTAGAAGTTATTTACCCGGGGTAGAGATGACAAACCGATGTATTAGGGGTTGATCTCCCGGAATAAATGGCGGAGCTTCCGAGCTTTCTGTATAAGAATCGACAAGAAACGTGTGCCGCTTAGTCGACTCCTGATTTATGCCTGTTCGTGAGAATTCCGACACGCTGAATGTATCTTCGTCATATCGATTCCTCCTCGAACTTATCTCATGTGTGCGGACTTAGTTAACCGGGGGGAATCACGGATTGCAATATATCGATGGCTTAAACGTTTAGAAAAACGTTTATTGAATGGAACTTTCCATTCGCGAACTTTCCGTCAAATTATCGGCGCGATTTATCCGAGAAACGTGTGCGCCGTGGTGTAATATTTTTTTCATGCTTCAGGGGGAATTTTATACTTCCTTCGCTTTTTCTTTTTGTTTTTATTCTTTTATATCCGACCGTAAAATTTCTCCAGAACCGCGTAAAATCTCCATAACGTGAAACGCATCGCGGATACAGGGAAGTAAAGGAGTAGGGTACGCAGCTGTGCATGGAGCTAACAATGAAACGAATTTGCGGGCGTTTGCAAAATAGGCAAACGCTTTGTATTATTGGTAATGTAAAATTCTGAACGCAACGATATTATTAATTTTCTTGGGTCAGCCGTTCTGAATTCAATATAAATGCAGCAGAAATATTTAAAGAACTAATAAAAATATATATATGAATTTCTTTAAACGAATCTCTTACCTTATATTAGAACTTATTTATCGTTGCAAGAAAATGGAAAACGTATTGATCAAACAAAATACCGTACCATCATTAAACCATCGGCCAATTCTAATGTTTTAACGTCATTTCATGTATAACTCTATAATGCTTCCAACACTTTAATTGCCGCACAAAAAAAATTCAGCCAAAACGTGCTTGGCGAGTACAGCGAGGGAACGTTAAAGTAAATTTCCATTACCAAGGATTTCACAGTTTATGATTCATCATTGCCGCCTTTGCCTTGAAATTTCATTAAAAGTATAGCGTAGCCATTTAATTCGATAAGCGATCGAATTTAATCGTATTGCCGGTATCAAACGGGCCACCCTCCCAGGCTATCGGAAGTAAATCAGCTGGAATCGAATCTATAAGGGTGGATTTACACTGGAGTGGAACATCGCATCGCCATCTCGTCCAGCGTGGCGGAGGAGCAAGGAGGAACCACCCTACTTCGTCGCAACCGGTTGCCCTTTTCCTTTCTTATCGTGGACAACGCCACGGGCGTTCCAAGGAACTCATTTTTCTCGATTTATCCGCGAGCACGTTCGGAAGTTCGCAATTCATACATTGCTGCGCGCTGTTTTCTCGTTCGATCTATTCTCTTTTTTCTTCCCCCAAGGAACTTCGCCAACCTGTCAGAATCTGGGTCCTTAGAAAACGCCGCCACAACGACCGAAACTTTTGTGGACACTTCGAAGTCAGTCGATAAATTTACAACGATCTTGGTCGACTCTATTGTTGTCACCGCGTTTTTAGAAGTTTCGTCTTATTTATTGTCTATTATGCTGCGAGGAGAGACTCCCGGGGACACTGGAAACCTTTACAAAGGAAGATCCATGCCGATTGTTATTCGACCGATGACTGTGTTGAATTTCGTGCGTATATATCGCTCGACTCGCCGGTATTGTTACGAACAAACAAAGTTCGGAGGAAATTTTGTTTATACGCAGATCGTACGAGAATAATTTTACTCCCGAGAAATGGAGCGAAAGTGGAACATTCAAAAACATAGAAATCCATAAAAGTTGTACGATTATAAATTAATTTATCACTAGTCCGTAAATTATTCATTACTATTATACTTGCAATTATTATACTCCTTAGAAAAAAAGTGAAAAACTGGGTAAATAATTTCGCCCCTTTTTTTTGGATGAAAATTTTATTTTATTTCCCTGTTCCCCAAAAAGTTGTGACTCCGCCATGGAGTATGGAAATTCGTCATTCAGAAATCATCGTTCCTGACCTTCCATCGTCATTGCCCGAGTCGCAAGTGCACCAACGACACTGCCGAAGAATCGAAGATTCAGGATAACACGCAGCGGGTGAAACTGGAAGCTGAATTGTATGTAATTGACACGGCAGGAACAAAGGTTCCTCATTAATCAATCGTGACATACGGCTGACGTCACGTCCCTCGGGTTGGCGCAATGCAGACGCGGTTACTGGTCCATTTATTTACCATTAACGGCTCATTAGTGCACCAGCATTCATCTGTCTGCCCTGAGAAACGGGCCTATTTCTGCTCGAATTCCCAATATCGCTTTCAATGACGTTGATTGCTCTGCGTTCCTGCCTATTTCCATTGGGCCCTTCTTGCCGGACGATGCATCTCGATTGCTGGACCCCTCGTACAGAGTTGTCGATGTCGTTTCCCCGTTCTCAGAAATATTTATAAATGCACCGCTGAAAACAATTAATCGATCACTCGTTGTCTCTTCCAAATAATAAGACACGAAGAAAGTTAATTAATAAAATGATGCACCTCTCGAGATTCTAAATTTCTGTGTTAACAAAATCTGTATTAATCCATCCTCTGTGGATACTTTGAATACTAAGGCTGGCGTAGCGAAATGAATGAAAATGAAAATGAAAATTTGATTCGCCGCCGAAAGCTCAACGAAGCACATAATCTATACATTGTCAAAGAATACTCGCGTGACTAATTGAACGTACCTCCTACATATCGTTACGAACCTCGACACTGCTGTAAAGTTCCATAGTTGTCTCGTCGAATGTTTTACACCGCGATAAATAATTACGAAGATCCCAATAACACGAGCTATTGTTTCCCCTCTGTGGTTAGGGGCAGTCATTAACTGGCCCAGCCGTGAATCGGCCTCATCCGCAAAGTGGATAAAGCAACGGGCGGGCAAATAAAGTTCGCAGTAACGTACAAGCCGGCGAGCAAAGTGCGTATTCGACACACGTACAAACGTAAGGGTAATAAACGAAGGTAGTAACTCGGTACTGCCCTATGAACGTACTGCGAAACCTTCGGCAGCCTGTTCTATCTGGCAATCTATTAACCTTGCCATTCCTTCCGGCTTCTGCAGCTTTCACGGTGCATGGTCCTTTCGTTTACGATCAGGATAAAAATCGGAAACTGAACGTGCCACGATTTTACGGCGCGACGGCTTCCTCCTCCCTTTACTCGCCCCCCCCCCTTGTTTTTATCATCGATTCCAATGGGCCAGTCTACTCGTCGTTGATATTTCCATTCGTGAATGTGATTTAACGAGGTAACGAGGAGGGGGATGAAGTTTGTTTTCGTTCTTGGTCGCCTACAGAAACGACGGCCGGCATGTTGTCTGCTTGCGAGAATAGACGAGTTACAGAATGGAATCTCCCTTCGCAACTTTCACCCGGCGTATTATCGAGTCAGTGGCGAATTTTAATCGAATAAAATTTCGAACAATGATGCGAACGAATTGTATGTTACATTTTTAACATGCGTAATTTAATTAAGAGTTAAGAATGCCTCGCATGAAATACGATTGTCATGTTGGAACATAAAATCAGAATCAACGAATCAACTAATTATTGTTAACGCACGCGTTGCGATTACGCGGAGAGATCGGCGTTCCGTAATTTGTCTTTCTTCACGCGGGCTGATAGTTCGCTCGTGGGGTTATTTAGTACAGTTCAAACCAGCTCGCAGAGCTTGGAATAGTCTGGGGAACGATGCATGCGGTATCGGGAGGTAGATTAGGAGTTTAGGGTGGATCACTTTTCGCAACGGCTTCCAAGTTGCGTAACTTGGATAGTCGATGATAGTTATTACACAATTTTCGAATTAAGTCACGAATAATATCGAACAATTGCTGAGAAAGATTCTATCTCTTCCTGACTATTGTTCAATCTTTATTAATATATCACAGATTTGCTTTTGGAGGTGTCGCAATTATTGCGTAAGATTTACGTTGAAGAGGGTGCGTGATAAAACCTCATTAAGTATTGCTTGTATCCTGAACTTCGTTTACGATACTAGTCACCGCTTAAAAGAAGTGTCCAGCACTCAGCACGTGCCAGTAATCTTTTACAACACGCCGCACAGTGGGGCCATTTCTCGAAAAGCTGGCCATAATTCAAAATTTCACACGATTTTCACAAAAATTGGTGTTCTTACGTTTTTGGGGTTGCTAAATTCAAATATCTTATACAAAATGCAAAATTCGTAACGGACGATCTAATATCAGTGGTATAAACATTGCTTTTAAGTTAGCTTTTGTCAAGATTGACTATTTCCCGATTTTTTACTGAAATTATGTAATTAGAATGTCTAATTTAATATAATGAAGCTAATTTCAAAACTTTGTTGAAATTAATTATCTTGAAAATTTTACTTTTGCAAAATTTGTGTTTAGTAGGTCACGTAGTTCAAATGTATTGTCGAGAATAAAGAAGAGATCTATAGGAGTATCTTTGGAATATGTCCCGATTCGTTTTCTGCCTAGATATTTTTTACTATAAGCTCATCTATACAATTTACACAGCTTATGACAAGATTCTAGGACTTCTTCCGTAAAACATCCAATTGGTAGAACGTAATTTTTCGTTACAGATAGCCCATGGATTAAAACTTTATTTGCCGTGGGTGATATGTAATACCAACTTCGCAGTATCAATACCATAATTTCCAAATTTTGTATAATTAATAATTCTGCCACAAGAAATAATAATTAAGATATTATGAAATCTTTCAATTATTGGTCGCTACTATTGTGAGGGAGTGGGAAGAAGATTTGGCATTGGTTCTTAAAAAGGGTACAGCAGAGAAAATTTGTGTTTTGGGAAGGGAGCAATTTATGGTCCGGATGTTGAGTTTGTTCATTCCGTTTTCCGGAACAGTTGAATACTGCTAAAAAAGTGCAAAGGGTCTCAGTGGGTAATAGCGACCAGATGACTTCATGACTGAAGGTCCGAGGTAACTAACAGGGTTATAGTTTCCAGATGTGTGACAATAGAGAGTCGAAGGCATCGAACAGAAAGTAGAAGACAATTGTTCCGGCAACAAATACCCGGAAGTCCTGGTTCCTCTGTCGATTACACTTTGTATACTTTCCAAGTCTGAACTCAAAACTTCGTGATGTTATCCAATTGACTTATGTCAAGGAATCATGTTATCAAGCTATAATCTCGGACCCAACATTATTATTATTAATTATTATTTATTATTATTTATTTATTATTATTGTATTAGTGTCTTCGATAGATTTCTTCATACCATATTAAATTTCTCACAAATATATTAACCTCTGCAGGAGATATCAGCCCTACGCCCTAGTGCCACAGATCGAAAATACCCCTATTTGATACTTTAAATTTAAATATCTTAAAAAGGGGCAAAAAGGGGCAAACTTTCTCAACTGGATGTCATAGCTGACATGCCACTTTATATCAGGAGACTTGTCCCAGCGTGAAACTCCGTGAATAACATCTTTGTTTTCCTTCTTGTTCATTAAGATATGGCTATGATTTATGATATATTGAAAACGAAATTACAATAATAAATTAAAAGATATGTTACTTTACTTCTGTGGAAAATTTATGTTTATAACACCTACTTTAATGGTAAAATGTTTCACATATGAATTTTATTAAGATAAACTTTCCCTGACGCAATTAACAAGCACCAATTTTCAAGATACGGAGGAGCATGAAAATTCTTCAACTTTGACGGCCTATATCTCAGTAACCAATCAATATATTTAAAAAATTCAAGCGGCATTAGATGCATTGATATGTATACAACAAATCTGCTATTCTGAAAACAAGCTGCTGAATACTTCAAAAATTGAGTTTTGGCCAGCTTTTTGGGAAATGGCCCCACTGTGCGCCGCCCCGACAGGATTAACGTGACCGGGTTTACGGCTGCCACGAATAATTTTATTCTCGCTTGTCGTGCGAGAGTGACCTGTGCCTCTTTCACTTTATCATATACTTCATCCAAAGAAAAACGGGCGCCTTAAAAATCACGGCGGTGAAAAGTCGAGCGCGTTCCCATCGAACGATCATTTACTATTAATAAACGCGAACTATATTCCCAAAAACAAGCTACGGCAAACAAAGGGGGACGAATGATTGAACGAAATATAAGTGCAACATCAATCTTCTACCGTTTCGTTATTTTTGCCCGACACTTCCACAAAGCTCTTCTACATTTAGACTAAAAGCTGAAACGTCATATTAATTACCCGCTCTGATCATCCAATATCATCGTATTACCCACAAAAATAACATACCTAATACAATTGTCCAATATTATTTCGCTATCCGCTGCTGCGTTCCAGAGAAATTTCAAACAAGATCAATTTAAAAAAAAAAACCACCCCTAACAGTTATCTATTCGATCTAGGTAAAACCTTCCTCGTACAGGTATCATCCGTCGCGGTTTCCATGGGCGACGGCGACGCAATTAAACAGAAGAAGGTGTGCAAGGCAGGCGGGATGCGCACAGTTGACAGGCTCAATGAATCCCGTTCAGGTAGGCATGATCGATGCAGCGGAACGCTTATCCATTCCGGCTTACCGAGGAGCCACGGCCCGCCAGGATAATGTCCGGATTCGTATTCCCACGTGGTCCCAGGATCATGTAGATCCGCCTGCCATTATCGGGAAATCCGCCTATCGAAAACGTGATACCCGTCTTTTGCGGCGCGTAAATCAAACCGCACGCCGCCGCCGCCGCAGGGATATCCCTAGGATGTGCTTTTACACGCGGCCCGGCCTTGGGACCGACGAGCTGGCCTGGCGATTCTCCTCGGGCCAATTGGCGATGGATGTTCGACACGGTGAAATTAATTAATTGGGCGAAAAGATCGTAATGAGGGGAAACGAGCCGCGGGAAGATCGACGGACGAGAAACCGGGGAACGAAGGCGGTCGGTTCGTTGGCTTGTTCGTTGAATCGCACAGCGGTCGGAATATCTGTGCAGCGCGAACAGCGTCGATCGCATCGGACGGTTCGTCGTGATTTTGGTCGATGATTCGGTATCGGTCGTACGTTCGCCCGGATTGCTCGCGCGCTGGCTTTACGGAAATATTCCGTGACGAACGCTTTACCGGTTTTTCGACTGCTGGCCAATCGGTGCTGTAAAAATCTCGCCGCAATTGTTTCTCGTGACCGCGGTTGAAATTCATGCCGAGCTGTCTTCGCGTGCGTGGCTTTTAGCGATTTTGGGAAACGTATCTGTCGACACGGGTCGGACTGATTGGGAGTTAAATGCTTCCGGGTTCTATTTGAACGGTGATTTGGTAGTTTTAAGACGGTTTTGGTAGGACATTTGGCATAAATATATCGTAAGTGGAGTAGTTTATCTAAATCGTTTTTAATGTATTAAGCACGCGATCGTGTCAGTTCGTGCATTCGTAGCTGACATGTCAGCGTCGCATTTAATGTAACAAAGCTTAAGCTGTTGCAAAAATGGATTATCCGGATTCGAAGATAAGTAATGAAATTTCCAATAAAATATAATTCCGATCGCGCCCTATATCCATTCAAAGCATTGCTGTAATCAATTAAATTACTTGCTTTATTTTTCAGTCGTGTTTCGGTTCGGCTTTGCCGTATTAATTTATAGAAGAGGTAACGTACAAAAGTGTAATTACTCCGTACGCTAATTGATATCGAACTCCATGAAATGGATAACGAAACGTAAAGAAGAAAAACATGAATTCCCAATACCTACTGCATCCAAGCTTAAGACGTACCAATTAAGTCAGATTTTCTAGCAAATGAATTGCCCGTCAACCCAGTCCCTTACATATCTGTACACACAATTTATTCTTGAAGTATTTCAGTCTCTGTTGCAGATAAGTTCTCGCTATCATTAACTGAAAAGAGTATTGCCCAAGCAAAATATTATACAATAATTCTATATTCACCCCTCGAACACTTCTACACATTTCCCAACTTCCGTCGCAAGTTTCCAGTCCCTTCTTAAAATTCCTCAATCCGCGAAAAGTATTCTATACCCTTTGACTTCACAATTTGCTAAAGAAACGGAAAGAAAACTTAAAACAATTTCATCAAGTTCACTGAACGAAGACAGTCACCCAAAAATAGGAAAAATAATAATGAGTATCGAAAGGTTTCGTTAATTGTCAACGAATCGGCTTTCCCGTCTCAAGTCAGGTATGTATAATTAAAGTGGACGTCGTGTCGTAAAGTTGGCGGCGCGTGGAATCGAGCGAGGGCATCTTTTGCGAAAGCGAACGTGGCAGTTGCCAAATCCAATCAAGCCGATAATTGAAGCGGCGGCCGGCGACAGTATAGGCCAGCCCGGTGTTTTCCGTTTAAATAAATCAAAAGGCCGATCGAACGAATTTAAAACGCACGAACAAAACGAGAAACGAAAGGAAAATGGTGGCGGTGGATAAAGGGGAAGAGGGTGGACGGTCGGCCTCCTGGTTCGATTGATTTAACCGTAACTTTGGTTGCATCTGGTGGGATTATCAAGAATTTAACGAACCATTGAAAAAGTTCGTCCACCCCTGTGCTCCAACAACGTTATTTAATTATTTCTTCGCGTTCGATGAATTGTATTCCATCTCGAGCGAAGGCCAGCGGGGAACGTTCGCGCGCAAGGAGGTCAGGCTTAATTAAAGCGTTCTGCTGTAATTACATTTAAGTGAAAGCACGTATCTAACAAAAATGTACCGTCCACGGTTAAATAAATCGTTTTCATTGACGACACGCATGGTTCGAATCAATGTGTTAAATGCTTTCGTCGGACTTGTGTACACAATGCATAATCAAATTGCAATACGTGCATGTGATTAATGAAGTAAGGGAGAAAATTTTGCAACCCCTTCGCTGTCTTCGTTCGAAATTCAATACAAGGGTGAATCTTTCGAGGGGTCCAAAAAGGGAGTTAGATATATGTACAATATCAACGGTGAAAAAGTACGAAAGTTAATTTATGTAGAAAAAGTTGAACGAGTATTGTGTACCGACATAGGTATCGACACATATTTTCCATAGCTCGAACATTTGCTGAATATTAAATGGCAATCGACCCGGCGGATATGCTCTTCGCGTTTGACATCCCGATGTGACCTCACCGGAAGCTTTTATTCGACCGATTTGAATGGAAGAAGGACGCCATCTTATTTCGTCGCTCTGCCAAGCCCTCCGTCGAGGATTTTATAAATATTAATGGTCGTGAAAATTGTATATACACCGACGGAAGATCACCATGAAAATGGTGGCCGCTGGCTTCCGGGTGATATTTATGCGGCGACTGGTTTGTATTCTCGGCACACGAATACCCGCGCCGTTTTCATTGATATTCTCCGCGATATTTCGTGGCTGTTATTTGATTTTGCGCTTGACGCCGGTACACAAACAGCGAGCTTACTTGTAGCTTTTTGATCGTTCATAAATATTTCCCAATAATACTTCCCCGTCGCAGAATAGACTTATCGGGTGACGGAACGGAAGGGTAATGCTAATTTGTTGCCGTTTTATGCAGAACGAATCTCTCAGGAATTCTACCCGTAGAACGCCTTCGTTTTCAGCACATTTCGTGGAAATTATTAACACCGTCGCGTGGAAGTGCATTAACAAATTTCAGGTATTACCTCTTATCGGAGAGAGACGATCTAATTTCAATACGAATGGTAACAAAATTATTGTAACGTAAAATCTAGATAAATCAAAAAAAGTGAAGTTAATCTCTTTGGCTTGCGAGCGCTTCAATTTAAGCCATGCCTGCACAGAGTCTTCCTCCTCGTAGAAAGTAAATTTCCGGCTCCTGGTGACTGGTCTCGAGCCGTGTAACGTGCATTAAACACAATATTAGATTCGTTCGTTTTCGACGAAGCAGAAATAGAGGGGAGTCGGTCGGGCGACGTCGGGGAACGGCATGATAAGAGGGGTTGCGCTCCCTCGCGTAATCGCGCGGAATCCAGCGTGTCCCCCCGGCCTTTTACAACGTCCGCCTCCTCCGCTCGCCAGCGAGGGTTCCACGCGACAGGCGAAATAAGGGCTATTTCAATTGCGGCACGCTAAACCGCCAGCAATTACCGTTAAAATTACACGATACTTACCGGGCCACCGAAATTCTGCATTGCGGCGCGGCAGCTTCTATTATTTCCAGTCGCGTCGCCACCGCTCGCACCCGTTCCATTGTGATCCGTGCATAATGCCCGTGTGACTCTTCTGAAACCACCTGCGCGCACCTTCTCCCTGGATAGGCGCAGGTGCGACTGGATACACGGATGGACTTGTTTCAACGACAGCGAGCGTCGTCGGGGATTCCCGTTGTCCTGCGATTCGCTCAGTTTTATTTACCGTCTCCTTTTCGAATCCGGCAAACATCTTTCGTTAAAATCCGGATTTCTTTGTGGCAGACGATTTGGAATAGATTATTTGAATTGCATTTGGGGGGCGGCAATGGATGTAAATTGACGGATTAATTAATTTTCTCTTTGATAGTTGAGCCGGGCAAATACGTTCAATGCAGTCGGTGCTGTATACTGGAAAATTAATGGATCGAAATGAAAATTTATCCACGAGTTGTACCGAATAATCATAGCGATTCGATTAAGTGCATTTACATTGGCATTTGTATCGTTGGATTTCACTTCCCGTGGGACGCTATCGAGCAGAAGATATGTAAGGCAGAAAGTTAACGAATGAATAATGACAATTCGCTGTACCACCGTATGACGTACGTATCGCGAGCGAATGGTAAATTTAAATCGAAGATTCAATTTATAGACGGGAACACGGATGGTAAGTTTAATTTACTCTGCACGATCACACTGCGGTGTTGTATTAAAATCTGCGATAAATAATTAAGTATTAGTCGGACGTTGAAAACTGAATATTTGTTTTCTAATGATTATGACATTTCGTTTTACGCTGCTAATATATTAATGGGAACTAGAATCGTATCTAAATGGTAATACAAATTTTGTCAATATTTTCTAACCTGTCGAAACATCAATTTTTTACGTAATTAAATATTGATGCGAATTTCTAAAAAGTCACCTGTTATAAATTTATAATACTAACCCATTGCGAAGCACAGTGCTGGAAATTGAACTAAATGAAATCAGCTCGAAATAAAGTACTTACTTTTGCAATTTATCTCTTTAATCTGACTGTGAAAATATACTGATTTCGTATTTCCTTTATAACATCAAGCGTCCATGGAATTGCATCGTTTGCTGCAAGCGTGTACCGAATAAACTAAACAACAGTAGCGTTCAGCTTGATGAAGAAGATGCCGAAGGTTTTCTTCTTTCGCAGGTTTTACCCTAATGATATTGATCTTGGCTTGTGGATGATCGCCACGTTCTACCTTCACGGAATCCTTCCTGCTGACTTTTCACAGTTTCAGTATGTTAGCCGAGCCTTGATGAAGCAAACTGCAATGTTTGCGAAACCTCAACGACGAGGAACCTTCAGGGAACCAGAAACTGTCCCATCGTTGTAGCGAAGACCAATACAATCAATTCTTTCCCCTGACCAGTCGCTACCTCCTTCGAGTCAAATCAGAAGAAATACGGGACAAGATCGCAACTGTAATGAACGACACCGCGAATGTTAAACTTTATCCTGCAATTTCATGAAAATGGACGCCACGATTAATACGTCGAATTTGGAAAAAATTCTTCTAACGCGTATCTATTTTTATGTCGGTAGTGGTATTCAAGTTACAGGATGGAAGAGAAAATGTTTCAAAGAATTTGTTACCCGCTTGTTTTCTATCTATTTCAAATATTTAAATGCAATAATTAAATGCAAATACCGTGAAACCGCGTAAACCTAAATTTTTTTATATTTTCGTATGCATATATCCGAATTCGTGGATTAATATTTAAAAATACAAATTAACACGTCCTGCGCGTACACAAAAGTTTCTGCGAACCTCAGTTTCCAGGTTGCCGAAGGAAAATAAAAATAAAAATAAAAATTGCAGCTCGATACGAAACCCCTACAGTATTTCCCATCGTTGCATATAGTAATCGTTGGTTCCAGATTGAATGTAGACCTACAAAAGAAGAAAAAAATATTACCGACAGCTTGCGACGAAAACGATCCACAAAATCGTCCCGTGCCGCTCGTCGGAATCGCAATATTGACCGGGCGGCCGTAATTAAACTGGCTAAAACGGGATAATTAATGAGACAAATGTGGGACGGGGAATCGGCAATATTGACGACGGCCCAATAACGGAACTTAAATCGAACGAATACTCGTACACGTATATAAACATACACTTTATTATGATCATTTATAATTGCAATTCGTATTCACAATGAATATGCGCAGTAACGTATTGTAATTAGATGTACAAACTGGTTTATGGGGTAATAACATGGGCTAATCAAGTTTTGCGCCGAATTATACACGGCCCACGTGCAGACCGACACCATGTCGACGACACGTATCGACGACTCGTATCCCTGTTAAATTATTTCCCCCGCCATTCGTCGATCTTACCTGTTCCCATCGTTGAGATCGTCGAACTCGAATCGACACGGGAGTCTCGTCTCGTTCGTTAACCTCGTCGAGTTCCAACCGTGATCGATCGTTGCTTAGCCGGGAATGAAAAATATGAGAGCAGCTCCTCGTTTAGAACTCCGCGTTCCCCGAAAATTTTTAGGAACTGAACCGTTTGGCGATTCACGAAGAAATCTCGAACTGAACCGTTTGGCGATTCATGAAGAAATCTCGAACTGTACCTTTGCGTTCTCCACGTTCGCGTATCGGATGCCTCGGTGGTTCTAGAAACTGTTATTCCCATGGTTGTCGTTCTTTTCTTTTTTTCACTCCGCTCCGTAATTGCGCCGCGCTGCACGCGGAATAAGTTCGTTTACGGCTGCGGCGATATTTTCTGCGATTTTCAGGAAAATCATTAAAATAAACGGGGAACGAACGAATAAAAATGTTGCTGCCTACCATGAAGCTTGTATGGTTGAAACAGAAGCCGTGGTTTTTATTCCTGTAAGTTGTACTGTACACAGTAAGCGATGGGCGAACTCGTCTGTTCGCCTTGTTCGCTGAGCAATTATTGTAACAATTTCGGTACCGTTCCGGTAGTAAAGCATAGCTATATAAATACTTCTCCGTTACTATTCGTTAGGATAATAAAATAACGTTTACATCGTCGTCTCAAGGAATTAGCTGGATCCTTAAATTACATCGATTCCATTGCAACACCGTGTCGAATGGTGTCATCGCGTCGGCAATTTCGTGAATTAGGTCGCCCCGATGCTTTCGTGCACGATGTTCGATGCTTGAACTCTTTTAAAGATACAAACGGATAATGTTCGCCGGAATTTCGTCGCAGATGTTGTAGGCGTTGCTTGTCTGAATCGAAATGCGTGCAAAGTACAAAACACGCGCTCAATGAGTCGTAAAGGCATCCGCAGAAAATTTGTCAGATCGATCCATAAGTGATGAGATAGATATTTTCGGTTACATGGTTCATTCGTACCGATTTCTGTACAGCGCTTTACAGAAAGAAAACTTAACGCGACGGGCAATCAAAATACAAATATATATCGTATTGACAAAAGTGCACTAACGAAGGATTCCATTTGAATCGGCAAATCTGATGTTTCGTATATAAAACTGAAAACTGCTTTACCATTGACAACGAAAAAACCGAACCAGACCTACCATTCGGCATTTAAAAATCGCCCATTAAAAAATCCGCACACTTATAGAACGATCTGTCACGCAATATCACCCTTGCACGCCACCCACACTGAAATATACTCTGGAACCACCTATTGCGATCGCGATTTCTCAAAAAATCATATCGTCCACTCAACACTCTACACGCGACACAGTCGAAGCAACGTTGATGCTCGATCGACAGCGCACTTAAAAAAATATTTCATCTCGGTCAAATCGACCTTCACCTACTGCCGACTAACGCCATCGATCTCGTTGCCCGAGTTTCACAGGTGAACGACAGCGAGATCGATTCTACCGAAGCGATTCCGCGGAGTGAACTGCTGCTTGGCCAACGACAGTGTCCTCTATTTCGTCACCAACGTGCTTCGATTCGACGATTTTCGACGAGAATGAACGTTCGACACTTGGGCCCGCGAAGGGGCAAGAATATCGACGTCCTGGGAGGAAACGGCGTCCGCGTGTATACGAATCGAACGCAAACGTGACGGGGAAAATTCGCGTCACGTCTGTGCGTTAGCCGAACATCCGTGAATTTTATTCGCAGCTTCGATCGCAGACAGCCGCGCCTACCCTTCCTGGAGCCATCGCGAGCGACCGATTCGACGACCACACGCGTGCAGTTCAGTCGAATTATTAACACTCGAACGTACACAATATCGTAATAGAGAATTGTTCAATAAGCATCGCCGGATGTTTCGATGTTCTCACAGTTTTATTAGTGTACAGCGTATATATACATTGGTCTTCCATTAAGTTTTGGCAACGTTTCGACGATAGCGTTCGTTTGGAGCGACGATTTACGAGGCCGGCCGTGTGCGGGCGTGCAATCGAGAAAAAAAGGTCGAAAAGGAAATTGAAGGAACGGTCTGCGTCACTTTCGACCTCTTTCGCGGAAAGAAACTCGAACGTTCCATCGGACCGAAAGATACACAGAAAAGTAATTGCTGCGATCGAAGTTTCTTTTAACAGAAATTCGCTTTGTCTTGACGCTTGCGCGAGCACAGTGGCAATACGTGACAGCGTGATTTGATTCGTTCGTCATTAGTCGTTTAAATTGTGGAACGAGCTCTCGTTTCCTGCCGTTTTTAGGATTCCAGACTTCAGACGGATTTAAATAAAACTTTGAGTAATTCGGTGGTTGAGTGTTCCGCGGCTGATTTAATTACAGACTTGACACATGTTAATTGCTTAATCACTCGGTCGGATCAGAGAGGACATACTTAGAATCCGGAGTGCTTCCAGTATTTGCCGTGCTGCAATATTATTGTGTTATCGTAAGAAGTGGCGAAATGTCGAAATTGCTTCGCCGCGTGTTGCCTGCGACCCGTTGTTGAGTGCATCGAACGTTTGCGTAAATGGATAAAACCAATCAGATAGAATAAACCGTGCGATGAGTCGAAAAAATAAAGCGATCGAGGTATCTCCGAAATCAAATAATTTTACAGAGAGTTATATATCTGACCCTACGTTTCCAGTACCGTTTTTTTTTACTGCTTTCCAGTTTTCCTTCTTAATATATTTTTCCGATTTTCAAAGTTAATTCTCGCGCAACGTTATCGCGTAACGGCACAGCTTTTCAATCGAGGGCGAAAATTTTCGCGCGGATATAAAAGTTTCGGCCCCGATCTCGTTCCAGCTTCCAAAAAAGAAAAGAAGGGAAAGATATTAAACTGTTATGGCCTCGGACTACTGAAATTGAATTCCGCGACGTTCACAGGTGACCGTGATTAAAAGTAACTGAAACAGTAACTCTGGATCGACGTTCACGAAACACGCTCAGCGTTCGTTCGTTGAAACAGATTATCCCGCGTGTTCGAATCCTAACGGAACACTTGTTACGAAAAACTTGTCGACCCTTTCGTTCTGCTCGTTCGATTTCGTTCGAATCGCCGTCCGCATTCGAACGCCCGAAACGTTGCCGAAAAAAGCTCATCGAAGAATGACGTACATTATTATCATTCACCTGTCCCCGTCTTAACCAAACACGCATTTCCTTAATCGATTTTCATACAAAAGCCATAACCAAACGGCCACAATCGCCGGTACGTTCATTAAACGCTAAATATTGGCACCGTGTACTTACATACATACGTGCGGAGAGCAATACGTGCCCGGCAATGAGAGACAAAACACGCACAGAAGAACGATCCGGGGAATAAACGATTACGACGATAGGCGAGTCAAGTGTGCGCGTTTCTGTAACGCGTCCCGAGCATCCTCGTCAAACCTGTGTGAAAAATAAATTCGAGAGTGGCCCGACCCCCGTTTGTTCGGCGCTCGTCGCGTAATCGCGATACGCGGACCGAGTAATCGAAAGTTAACTATATTTACACGTCTCCACGGGCATCCCTAATCACATGTCGTTCCACGCTGTCCGCGACGAAGGCATGCCTCTGTCTCGTAGGAACAGGAATTAGAAGAAAGAAAAATACTCTTCGAAGCGATGCCCCGGCGGAAGGAAAGCGCGGATCAAATCGCGCCCTCGCGTACCGTGTAATTTTCCTTGCCGATCGATTCGCACGAAGTCGATGTCTCCGCCGTATCGCGGATGTCCAGCGTCACATTTTCCCCTCCCCCCACACCATTCGCGATCGCAAGTATTGCGATAAAAAACAAATACCGGAGACCGAGATTTTACGAATCCAATGTTTTCCACATGTTTTCCACAATTCGAGACTCGTTCATCTCCACCTCGCGTCTCTCCTTAGGCATGGACGAGAAATTACACGGGGAAAACACAGTTCGCGGACAGCGCCGTGGCAGCGTCGCCGTTTCTCTGAGCACGTCGAAAAAGCACACCCGAAGTAACAGCGGATTATTAGAAACACCTCGACGCTATCTTTATTAGTAACTATATTACCAAACACCTGTCGACGCGCGGGCATCGATTATCGCCCCGCGTCGAATCTCGACGCTGAGGTACAGCTCGTTTGGTCCACTCTCGCGAAAACGCAGCCGTTCTCCATCGATCCCCTCTCTATATACACATACATTACATCCATGGTTTCCACGGTGTCCCGTAAGACGTCGAATATTCGCCGGCGGAACCCGGATCCAGGGTGGGAAAAAACCGCCCTCTCCTTCCCTGCGGCCTTTCCGTATATCACGCGAGGAGACACGGAAAAACGATACCCGCGATCCACCACCCCCCCCACCCTTTTCCGTTTCTTTTCCATTCACACGCGTTTTCCGAGTTCAGCACGCGAGGGTGGCAACCGGGCGCCACGACGAGTCGTCGCATTCGTGTTGCTCGAGCCACAAATGTGCCCTCGTCGCGCCCTCGTTCACGGTGCGTCCGAGGGGGTTGAGAAACAGCGAGTGGGCAGAGAGTTAGTCGGAGGCTCGGGCGAGCTAGAGCGTCTCCAGGAGGTTTTGGACGAGAAGCGCCGGGGCGGTCACGCGTCCCTTTCCCTTTCTCGACTGTCTACAGGTACGTACGTTGCAACGAGGCGCCCGTTCCAGCTGTTCCGACTTGTTGCTGTCCTGCTCGAGCTGCACCGACACGCTGGCGACACGGGGCGTCGAACAGCCGCCCTCCTGTAACAGACAATTCGACGCGTTTCAGGGCGGTCCCGAAGCTGGCGGACACTCCGGAACGAACGTACGACGGGTTAAGCGCGAAGGAGGCGGTTAAGGTGTTGTGGATGGTGGCTGATCAGGTGTGCGAAAGGTTCGACGCCTCGTCCATTTCGAGGTGCGAGTGTATGGTAGAAGACGGGGTATTTATTATCGGCGGACGGGGGATGGATGTTACGATGTTCATTATGATGTTCATAAACGCGTGAGGAGGGGTTTGTTTGCGGCGGAGGCATTGCTTCTGAATTCTTTGATACTAAGTTAATTATGCAAGTGGATGGAGCAAGTGGTTGATGGAGTTGAAATTGATTTAATTGTGCGTATACTGTTGGTTTTATGATTTGTATAAAACCCGGTTAAATAAAAATTATCGTTATACTTCTGAGAATATATTGGGGTATGGAATTCCAATGCTTATACATAAGTATTTATATTAAGAAGGGCCGATAGGGTCCGAATGCTCCATGATTCTCTTCTATATTCATTCGTTAGAGTTTCTCCTTTGAATAAGAACGTGCCTTCTTTCACTATATAAAATAAAGTACTTTTCTTAAACTGAACTGTATATTATATATTATCACACTTCCTAATAACCTAGTTTTCCAATATATACTGGCAACTGTAGGCTAGATGGCGTAGCAAATAGTGCGTAAGGGTAGTATCGACTATTAAGCCTGATAAAGCAACATATAAGGACAGAAACGCAAGCGGAATGTTTTCCAAAGTTTTATACTGTTTATCGAAAAAGTTAAATGCACTACAATTAAACATACAACGAGGAACCAATGTGTAAATATCCTCTTGATTATTTGTACGTCAAGTACTTGACTTAAAAATGCAGGCATTCTAAGCAAATACAGTATTTCGTGTACACTAAAGTACTATGTACCGAATTGTAACAACAAGCCCCAATATTTTCCCAATTTATTACTACAAAGTTATAAATTTCCACTCTAACCTAATTAAATACAAAACACTGGGCTGGTTGGAATTGTGTTCGAAAGTAACCAAGATGCATGCGATGAGCAAGTGTTTCATTGTTTCACGCTGAAGCAAAAAGTACACCGAATAGAAAAGCATGGGGGGGGAGGGTAAGGCATTGTAACCGAAAGTTGGCAAGTTTCTACGAGTTGGATCCTCAACGATCGGAACGAATTGTGCGGACCACGGGTCGCGCGGAGAAACGAGAACCGAAGCTAACTTGGAGGAAACCGAGCGAGGCCGAATCTATTTAATTAGAATTATGGCGATACGATCCTGACCGAAGAATCTCAATTAATCTCCTAAAGAGTTTAAGGGGCCACCGGAACGGAAGTGCAGGCTGATACGCGGTATCGGGCACTCCTCTGACTAATTTGTTTAATTACTTTTATCGCGACGTTCCTGCGACAGGGGCGAGGGGGGCGGGGGACGTATACTCCGGGGCGAAATGAGGCGAACGCGACCGAAAGAACGGGGGGGGAAATATTAAAACGATCGGATCAAAGCGAAGGGGGCATAAAGTAGGATCAATGTCGAGCTGTCTGAAAACTTAATAGAGGTATTAATATTGTGTAGGTATTTCCAATGGTGTCGTTCTTTTCGCGGAAGCACTTTTACAGTCCACGGGACGATAATAAATTTTATTATCTAAAGTTCAGCGATTTCAGTTGTGTAATTTAGCGTCGCAATTTATGCAGCGCGATTAATCATTCCTCTCTGTGGCAATGTTATCGAGGCGCGAGGGGAACGGTTGTTTTATTACTATCATCTTGCACGCGCGAAGACGCATTTCGGAGAAATTGAATATCAATCCATTTTCTCCGGGACTAATGAAACGTTTGATTACTTTCGTCAAGTATGTTCACGTTAGCAACAAACCTAACGAATCGTAA
This sequence comes from Nomada fucata, assembly GCA_948146005.1. NCBI lineage: Eukaryota > Metazoa > Arthropoda > Insecta > Hymenoptera > Apidae > Nomada > Nomada fucata. The sequence continues at coordinate 3,591,506 of OX411275.1, read as the reverse complement.
TTTCAGTGTAGCAATTTAATGTTATCTGCAATATAGTGCTGCTGTATTACAATTGCTTCCGTAATGTTTGCTATACTTATACGTCAAATGAACTATTCTTACAAAATAAAGCATAAATTAATTTCCTTGCGTTGTTAAAATAGTTGCAGCGGTTAAATCAGTTATCGCTTTACCACCGCGGAAAATTCATATCGTTGTAACTTAAAGGTATTTGAAAGGTGTAACTGTTACTGACCGATAAGCAGATATTTGCTTGATGCTGATGCGCGCGTCGACGAGATTCACTTTGCAGCTGCCACGCGCGTATGTAAAGATCGCCACGATATATGAGGCCACCCCGTTTCGCTCGTAACATCAGATGCCATCTGAAACGTAAATATGCAAAACGTATTTCATGCTGCTCCAAATACGATCAAATTTAAAATGATCCCATCACGAACGAGAATGAACGTTCATTCCGGTCCATTATTCGCGAGGTCGCAGAAATTTGCAGATTTTCAGGACCATAAGAATTGTTATTTATTGCCAATGCAATATGGTGGGGTAGAAGAAGCTACGATGAAATGTATAATTCCAAACGATATTTAACTATATCCACGATGAATTTGTAGAAACTAGAAACTAGTTGATACAATTATTTCTGACCCTTTTCTCATTTTGTTGGACCACGTTTTATTTAACTTTCACGTTGCTGTATTTCCGTCACTGCAAATCTATCTAAATCGAACGAACATGAAAGCAACAAAATATTTAACATTCTACTGAAAATACAGTTTCGCCTAGTGTCGTTGATCCATGATCAGTCGAACATAAAAAGCTGAAAAAATTGTTCGTATTTGTCGAAAAATCTGCGGAATATTTGCATCACAGTCGCAGTGCGATAACATGAAAGCGTAATCCGTTTCACGAATCGAAACGAACGAATCAGAATCGTATGGTCCCCTGTATTTTTCGAACGCATAACAAAAATTGCATCGCTGTAGACGAAAGTCACCCCTTCGTTCTACAAACTAAGACAAATTCCACGACGATATCCGTGGTCAGTAACAAGAAAAAGAACACGCGTTCAAGGAGAGGCGAAAAAGATTGCCCGACGTTCTCGAGTCATGTTCGTATTCACGGTGATGGAGCTTCTGGTGACGTTTATTGACAGGAGACACCGTTCGCGCCGTCTCGATAAAATAAATTCGTAAATGACGCACCCTTTTCACGCGTCACTTCCGCGCTCGCAGTTCGTTCCCGGGCACTCTTTCCCCGCGGCCGAGCGGCGTGTTTACGAGGCGGAAAAGAGGGTGAATATCAGGAGTCAATAGACGAGTTCCATGGCGAACGCGCCTGCGATTCTTTATCGTGTCGGATACTTCGCTCGCGACATTAACCTGCGAACGCTTCATATTTTCTCCCAAGGACGAAACGATCCTCGAACCGTGGAGTAGGAATGAAAATTATTTAACGACTGGTATCCTGTTGCGTCTGTTCCTTGGATCGTGCTATTCATTTCGCGGTACAGTTTTTCTTTCACGGAATATTGGAATGGATTCATGAAGACGTGTGGTGTCCGGGAAATTTGGAAAATTCGGTTGCCATAAAATCCAGGTATATCTTATTTTATATAACACTATCAGAAGTAGCGTCGACGAACGATATTATAGAGAACAATTGAATAATTGAACAGTTTATCTCAACGTTGCGTGATGTTGCAGAAAATGAATTTTCCACAGACGTGTTGTATAGATCCAGGTATATCTTATTTTATATAACACTATCAGAAATAGCGTCGACGAACGATATTATAGAGAACAATTGAATAATTGAACAGTTTATCTCAACGTTGCGTGATGTTGCAGAAAATGAATTTTCCACAGACGTGTTGCATAGACAACGAAGAAGATGCGAAGTACAAACAATTCTTTTCCGTATCTTGCCCCAAGCTTTAACCCTCGACGCAAATGACACTTTGATAGAAGCTTTTTAAATTCAGCAGCGTATTAATGAAATTAAATAAGATAACAGTATTTCGCAGATGAGCAATAATAAGTACTTTCACTATATTTTGTCGAGAAAAGCACACCTCGAACGCACACGAATGAATTTAAGAGCGGGTGTAAGCGGCAAGGTCAGTCCACAGGAACCATTAGAAAAGTTCCTTGGTACCGAGAACAATTTTCTACAACATCTTACTAAATGTCTCTCCAGGAATATTTGTGCACGACTACCGGAGTGATGGCGGACTGCAATAATTTTCGTCGGCCATGATATTTCCTCCAAGATCTCTCGTTTCAGCTACGTCGTTCGACGTATTCACGCCACTTTGCAAGGAAATAAAAAGCTCCGCGTTCCATTCTTCTTCCCTTCTCTCACGGTTCGTTCTTCCCGTTCCCCCTCCGGCCACCTTTTGCACGTCGTTACCAGGTGCATAACTGCTCATTGCCAACTATACCCTGGTTAATTCGCCCTCACGAGAGGACACTTACTTCCTCGAAGACGAAACACTTGAACCTCACGTCCCTTCGCTGCTCTACTGTTTTCCCTTATTTCTCGTTCTCTCCTGCGTTCTTTCCTTTTTTATATAACACGGGTACGTTAGAGCGAAGGAAAATTGCTTTTTAAGTTCTTGTTCAATGAGTAGCAGGTGTGCCGCGACGCATTTTATAAGCTGGATAATAGTCCTGATCCTTACCAAGACCGCGGCACTTAATCAAACACAATTGCGACAAAATTGAAATCCCGGCACGGGGGGTGTTTCTGCGTAGACGCGTACACGTGCATCACGTTCCACCTCATCAATTCGTCAAACGAACGAATTGTATAAAAGAGTAATTGACGTGGCAGCGTGATAAAGATTTTGAACAGCACGTCTCTCAGTATTACGTTGTGCTCGCGGTGTAACGCTTGAAATGATGCTCCAATATATTCAATTAATCTACTCGACACCTAGAGAAATTATATTCCACGCTTTTCCAGCCCCGATACTTGCGTCGCATAGTCAATTATACGTGCAATACAAGAACACAGCTTCCGGATATAAAACGAGAACCGCTAAAACAATTTCCTCGGAAAGAAACACGCGAGACTCCAAAATACTTCGCCACCGTAATTCCGGCTAATCTACGATCGGAACAATTTCCACGGTAACGAGAAACCGAATTGTTTCGCGGGGCCGAAGTATTCTTTCTCGCAATGTGTGCTGTTCACGTGTAATCTTGAGGGCTACGTCGCTGGCGCCCACCCCCTCTGGAATAAAAGGTTAACGCTTTTAAACCAGCAATTAAGCAGCCTACACGCTTTAGAGTGGCTTTGCATCGTTCGAGCATTTACTTCGCGAGATAAACTTCGAACGATGGTCGTAACGAAGTGGCAACGAGAAAACTAGACCGGTGATATCGGCCATTTGCCGTGGCATCGATAGACCGGATGAAACACGACGCTCTATGAATTATAAAATCGCCATTTACCGCGAGTTGGCTAGAGGCCGATTCCGGTGTGGCGTGGGTTAGAGTGTTCGAGGAAAATTGAGAACAGAGGGTTGAACGAGGAAAGGGAGGAGGGACGGTTGGGAGGATAAAGGGAAATAGGAGGTATTGGGGAGGGGAAAAAAGGAATAAGGGTAGAAAGATTCGAGGGATGACAGAGGAAAAAATGCAGATAAAAGATAGGGGAAGAGATATAAATGGTGAGATAAATCAGTATTGTGCTCCTGCGAAAACCATAGCTTGTGCAGAAGATAATATGAATTTCTATTGTTCGTTTCCTCTTCTTCCCTTTTTACTCATCTGTGGCGCATTGTTCCGTTCAATCGAAATTATTGACGTATTAATCGAAGGTTAATATACGATACTATACAGGGTGTCCGAGGTTTTCCTGGACAAACGTTGTCAGCGTGTCCTGAGCCCGAAAATCGGTAGGAAGTTTCATATGAAAGTCGACCAGCGAGGCTTCGTTGCAATGGCACAACGTGTCAATCGAAACGTATCTAAATGAAAATTTCTATCCGAAAATGACGATGAGTTTTTGTTCGAACATCGAATGACATCGGGGGCATAGTCGTCGCAGATAATCTACCTTGTCGCGGTGCACTGTTCGGTTGCTATATTACAACCGAGCACAATCAACGTTTCGAAAAACGACGTCCCTGAACTTTCTAAAAGTCCAACGGATAGTAAATAAATTTTCCAAAAAAAATCTGCCCTCGCGAACCGGTGCACACGCCATTCCAGGCGCGACGGACTGAAAATACAGAAACGGAGGCGGCGTCACTAAATTTCCGATTTATCAGCTCGACGAGCGCTTAACGCAACGGTGACGACGTTATCGTTGCCTATGGAATCATCCCCTGACGCAGTGGCTTTCCTCGGAATTTATACGTTTGAAAAAGTTGCGACATAAAGTGGATGTCGCCCGTCCTGCTAAATAATCTTTATGCTGCCCTTAGATAAGCGATGAGCATTTAATTCGCTGTTTAAATCCAATGTGAGTAATTATTCAGCTATATTATCCTTCATTTATTTCATTCAAGTAATTGCGCGTATCTCCCTGAAGCTGTACATTTCCTTCAACTGTGGAATCGTTTAATTCTCAAACTTTTATTAAGCAACAGTCTATGTTATTTACCCGACCCATTCACGTGAATCGGAATTTTGTATTTAAACAAAATTCATCGCGCGCGTACACGTGTCAATATTCAGCCCATTTTGAGCACGTATATTTGTCCCGAAAAAAGAAAAAATGAGACTACCGATACGCGTTGCGTGGATTTTTGAAAACGCGTGTAAATGATTCGAATCGAACTACACGGTTCCCGATAATTTTACACTCGGTGGTAAAACCATTCACGCGCACGTCAATGGAGATAATATCCCAGCCGAATTTTTGATCGAACAACGCATCGTGTAATTTTGTTTCCCCCGATGCAACAGTCTGTCGTTGAAACGCTATCTTGACTGCGAGCGCCACGGCTTTTGTATAACTGAATAACCCTGTTTATTTGCCGTCGTAATAGCAAATAATGATTCTCTCCGGCAATCAAGTTACTAAAGTTGGTTGTAGCGACTATAAATGCATCGACAATAAATTTCGCTAAAGGTCAAAGATTTCGTTGGTTCTCGTGCTTGTTTTGTTGCAGCCTCTGTCGTTTTAGCGCACGCGAACATTCGTAGCCATTTGTAGGCTCCTGTACTTTAGATCCACGATAACGAAAATAAATCGGAAATAATAATTCTACGTTTGAAGCGTAAATGAAACGCGGAACCATGAAGCCATCGAGGATTTATGAGAAATTAATTTGCTACATTCGCGGGGCCGCCGCAAAGTGGAAATGCCGGCTCGTATATCGGCGTGAATTAAATAAATCGTAAAAATTCGAGGGGCGTTTAGAGTTCATGAAAATTTGAACAGTTCCCATAAATTCTGCTTAAAAATGTATAGTTCAATTATTTTCATTCAATGCGAAATTTCGGCATTAAAAAACTACTTGGAAAAATGAAATTTGTTAGGTAGATTGTAGAATATACCCGTTTACTTTTCATGGCCACTTAGCAAATTAAATATTTTAGCTTCCGCGGCATTAAACGGTTAAATGAAAACTTTGGCCCGGGTATTTGGGAACCAAGCGCGTATTTGCGAATGTTTCGCTAATAAAATTTACTAACTCGTATAAAGAGCAATTACACGAATGGAACTCCGTATGTTTAACATATACTGTCACTATCTTTGAGCGTCTGACAATAATATGTTTGTCAGGGAAAGGACGAAATCATTGCCAACGACAACGAGATAATACTAATTAAAAATTGAAGCGACGATTATAATATCTCTTAGTACGTGTGTGGCCCACTAGTGACTTCCTCGCGAAATCATACCACTAATAAAGTCGAAAGGCACTTCTGAAATAATACTAGATCTCCGATAAACAATTCTACACGCTGCTGCATCTACGTAAATTTCTTTAGACGCCCGCTCACTGATTACCGACAAGCATCATTCAATTACCCGATTCACGCGTCTATTTATGCACACTATGATTTGTGTTATATACAACAGAGAGCTCATGGTTAAGCGGCTGGTCAGTTCTGCACTTCTTCTGCTGAATAATTCATTCCCGTGAATAATTCATAAGCCGAGCGTAGCGAAGGGACGAACAATGAAACGGGTGGAAAATGCGGTGTAAGATTTGACAAATTTATCGGTTTATGGTTTATTTACAACCCCGTCGACGTTGCAATCGCTAGATGCGCAATTCACTCGTGCTTCACAAACGGCGAATCAATATTTTCCGGCCCGCGTACGCACCGACACGGGCAAAAAATAAATAAACTCAGGGGTGTCAACGGATTTCGTTGTTATCATCCGATCTGAGCCATTATTATCAAAGTCTACAGAAGGGGAATCTATTCGAGTCCGTGGTAATTCTGTGACACGAGTTGCTTCCGTTTGAAATCTACAAAATTTACTTATCAAATGAAACCGTAGTTCTTCCTCTCCTCGCAGGGATATTTCCGCGGTTTGAAATTGGACAGGCCATAAAGTTCTCAAACCGCAATGAAAAAGTGGATGGTCCAAACTTCATTAAACGTACAGCGACATTGAACATTCTAACAGAACATAATCGAATCCAAAGGAGTTCGATACGTATTACGTTCAGGTGGTACCCGACACGTATTGCTTCGGCCGATACGCTCATCAATGAATTAACCAATGAGCCGAATTTCATCGGTAACGAAGGCACTGTTTATCCGATGCAACCCCATCAGCGTTGAATCCCTAACGCAAGCCGAGACACCCGAACCACCCCGTCGAACAATAAATTCATCGGAGCGATCCTCTAATCAAGAGCCGATCCTTTAATCACGTTTGCACGTCGTACCCGGCACTTCCGAACCAGCTTTATCGTATTATCTATACGCGGGTCCATTCGTCGCGAAAAAGGGCCCACGGTCGGCGAAACACCGTGGACAAATCTGCGATGCCTCGGCTCTCCCTCTCTCTCTCTCTCTCTATTCGCGTCGGTCATTAAGCTCATGCAAATGAAAAAATCTCGTAACGAACTTCGAACTATCAACTGGACGCAAACTACACGCGACGCGACGCGCCCTCTAATACAGACCTCGGTAGGCAGGAAACAGAGGGCGGACTATTGTAATTACTTTGTTCCGCGTTTTCGGGGAAACACAGTGTGGTACACGCGCACGGACGACACGTATCCGCACGAATACTAGAACCGTGCGAAACGAATCTTCCAGCGCAGTACTCCAGCCGGCCTGCGGCAACATTTGCACCCCTTCGACACCCACCGCCAACACCGTTGGCTGCGCCAACTCTGCGGCCTGCACGGCAGATTTATATTTGCATTTAAAATCTGCACGCCGTGGCACACCTGTCGAACGGCGCATATTGAAATCTTCGCGCTCGGTAGTTACGGTATGACAGCGCGCGTCGGCCCGACGACCCTCTACCGTTTCCCTGCCATCCTCGCACCGTCGATAGTCGTCCCTTTTTCACACTTTTTACGGCCACCGTCGCTGTCCGCGTTGTTTCTCGAAAATTTAACCACTCGCCCGCGAACAGTCGAACCATCCTTGGACCAGTCAGCTGGCCACGCCTCCGTTGCTCCGCGGTTTGTTCTGCGAAATTGTAGGAAACTCGAACGAGCGCTGGCAAGCTAAATCCCGTCGCGGGTGTACCGTTGCGCCGGCAATTTTCGAACGCGTGAAATTGAAGGTCCGCCTCGCGACAGTTCTTTCGCGGAACGTGTAATTATTCTGACCTGTGTAAAGCTATCGAACAACGACGTGGAGCAATTTATATTGGCCCAGAATGTGCGATTCGGTGTCGTTTGTACGTATGCAGTTTTAATACGGACGAATCGGCGTAATAGGAAACAGGATAAGTTGATTTTGTATTCAATTAAGATGAGCGAATCGTTCGATTATATAATGACTGCAAAACGGTATATTTGGAAACAAATGTTAACATCGTTAATTACTAAAAACGCAATTTCCTTGTTACTGAGAAATTACTAAAAAGTGGTGTACGCCGTTAGAAGAAAAAATAGAAAAATACATTTAAATATAAAACGAAATATATCCAATTCACCCAAGAAATAAATAATCATTTCGCCATCAAGATCGCGTCCAATCATTGTTACCACGTATCACACATTAAACTAACTATGCCAAGAAAGAATTAAATCGAATCCAACAGCACAGTTCCGCGTTCGTCGAAAACGAACGCCCGAGTGGTCGACGTCGATTCGCAAAGAGAAACAGAAACAATTCGCGGATACCCGTTAATTGAGCAACGCTTTCTTTCGTCGCCGAATTTCCCAAAAGGAAGAGGAAACGCAAATCCGACGAAATTCTCGCAGCTCGCCCGCTGGTGAAACCAGTGGAAACGCGCGACCCTCTATCGATTCCGGAGATCCGACACCATAATTTCGACCAGCAAGGAGGAATTGATTTCCCGTGCATTCGTTTCGCGCTCCCCACACCCCCACGAGCGTGGGCGCCGCCTGCAAAAACAGCGTGAATCGTCGCCAGCGAATTCACCGTGGCTGTTTTATCGTCGGTATTTGCGCTATGGGGTGCGAGAGGATTACGGTACGCGAGCCTCGGCTAGAGTGGGAAAAAAAGAGCAAGGGGTGAAAGATAAAAAGGTAGGGTAGGTCGACGGAGAGCAAAAGTGCCGGCCAGCCGGTCAACCTGTAATCTTCATTATGAAGGTACGCATGCACGAGCGAGTCGGGGGATGGAAACGGAGGTCAAACCGAACGATCGTCATCGGGGGGATGAAAGTTTCGCGTCGAGGCTCAGAGTCGAAGTTGCCAGCGTGTTCCAACGATTCGATTGCTCGCCACCAAGTGGCCATTTTGGTGGTACATTTTATCGACGACACCAAGCAGTTTCCGCGGCGGGTTTGTCGTTTACTTCTGCTAATTTACCTGCGCGAGCTCGACCGTGAGCAACGATCAGGCGGCTGGTAAATTTGCGTTTAATATTTCTTTCGAACGGTGAAGTTGTGACGCGTCCGCCGTGGTGATTTCTATCTTTCGTGGGGAAAGAAAGTTAGCTGACAGTTTCTGCAACCCCCGGTGGGTTGGAGGCGGTTAGTTTACCAAGGGCGGGTGTTTTTCGAGTTGTGTATTTGCTTGGGCGTTGACTTCGGTGAACCTTGGATTATTTTAGTTAGGGAAGCACGGTAGCGCGGAGTCGTTTTGTCAGGAATCACATAAAAGTAATTGATAACTTCAGGGAGAGAAGCACTTTCTATTATTGTGATGTTTGATTAATGTTAATTAATAATTAATGAAAATAATGTTAATTTTCGAGTTATTCTTTGGCAGGTCCTTGAACAATTTTCTCCAATTTTCGGATACTGAACATAATTTTTTAAATGTAAGTCTCGCAGCGGTATGTGAGAATGTAGCGCAAATATTTTGGTCCACGCGACGATCTAAGGGAAAGCATTTTTAAAAGTTAAAGTGTAAACTTCAACGTTGGTCACCAGTGTACAATTTCATTTTTATAACAATCTTGGAGAAGTCTTCGTGGAATATGAATTTTCCAGAGAACGATACGAAGACTTTAATATCGTTCTTCTCGAAGCAAACCGAGAACGAGAGCAGCTTTAAATTAATACCTATTCGAAAGCAAAACGTTCATCATTGTTACAACTGTTCTCTTACAGGTCCTGTGTATTTATCGTATTTGGAAAGAGTATGTACACGACTATGCGTTTATTTCGACAAATATTTCAACAATACAAATAAACCTCGCGGGAACCGTTCGAAATGGCAAACTGAAATTGCGCACAGCTTCATATTTCGATGCCGTCGATAAACTCGTCGAGTTCGAACAAAAATCACGGAACGCGAGGATCATCCCCATACGTTTTCACGCGAAATAATTAACCCCACGAATTTTTCATACGTATATCCCGTTTACTCACCTGGTGATTAGTTGATGCACTCTTGGCCATTGACCCCGCGACCTCAGTATTCTGACTGTTCCCAGAAGCGACGATCTGTGCGAAGGCGAGACCTCCATGGCTTTGAGATAGTACTTCAGGGAGGGTAACCATTTGCCTGAAGAGTAGAGCAACGATTTCACGTGAGTAGAAAGCAGAGCGGGGCTTTTACACGCCGAAGTTTCAATGTTGTTTCGCTACTTTAAACTACTTTAGCCCGTACTTTTGGAACGTCGCGTCGGGTCGCAACGAGAACCGACCTCGCCTTATCCTTCTTCGAGCCATTTAGCCGTTTTACGGCTGTCACTTACCATTCTGGTAGAGCCACGAAGCATATTCCGCAAGATGGTCGGGGCTTCGTGGTTGCAGTCGGACCACGTGTCTCAGAAGTACGCCCGCTGTTGGCCCCGTGGCCAATCTTGCCAGAACCAGGTAGGCCGGCGTGTAAGCTGGGTCCAGGGACACACACTTTTGCAGCATACGTATACATTCGTCCGTCCTGTTCGTCTTCCTGAAAAACGGAATCGCGTAACGCGGCGCGTTAGTTGGATTCGTGGAATATGCAGGATGTAATGAATAGGCGATGCGCTGGGAAGTGCACCGGGTGTGTATAGAAACAAGAATTTGGTATTGCGAGGGGGAATGATGAATTCGTCGGTGGAAATGCTCTGACATTATCAGATCGTGATTTCGCGGTGTGTTCGATTAATTAACCGTAAGTATTTTTGTATGATACTACGCGACAAGAAGGATGGAGCGTCTTCTGTTATGTGTAATGCATTCTTTCGAATTGCTATTTTGTTTTCATTGAACGTTTAATGTTGATTGGAATGATTAAGAGTGTGAATAAATACATTAAGTGGTTCAGAACGAATAACGAGCGCTGTGTGAAAATAATTCTTCGAGAAGAACTTTTTCTTGTTTGTAAATAAATTGCGGTGTTGAAAAATCAATGCCTATGCGCGTGGGTACATTGAAATGTGCCAATTTCATATTGGGCTAAATACTCAATTGACGATAAAGGATTCTATCTAACGATATTGGGATTTCTATATTTGGGTATATCGAATATCGAGACCTAAGCATGGGCGACTAACTTTAGTGGAAACATACAGGAATAGGGGGGCACCATTGCAGTAAATATTCCGTAATTTAACAGCCAAGTTTCGGCCAAAAATAGTCCGATACAATTCAGAATAGTGATTTACCGAAAGGGAATAGTAACTAAAATAGTTACATCGATACAGTAAGAATCGTATTTCTATTTTACTATTTTTGATCGTTCAGTGAGAATGTATTATAGAGTGAACATCCTTCTCGTAAACATTTCAGTCAAAAAAATACGAAGTAGCGTTCTCAATGGTTTCAATGATTCATCGACAACCACGTTTTACTGACTCTTCGTCCGCGAAAACCCATTCAAATCGTGTATGCTGATTACTCTCGCCAAGTGTAACGCGATCATGACCAAGATTTGAATACGCGCACTTGCTTTTCACATGGGGCACGCGCTAATTTAGATCATTTTGCAACACGCGCGCATAATTACATCGCAAAACGCCCCCCCCCCCACCCCGCTCATAATAACCATTTCGCCAGCGACTATTCATACAATCTTAACCAAATAAATTATGGATACGACATAATTTGACCGTAAACTCAATTAAATTGATCCATGCATAATACGTGAAATTCAACGTAGCAATTATTGATATTCAATGCGCGATGCATAAATCGCATATGCAAATAGGGGAAGAGATTCTACTTTTTCTAAATGTATGCAAATTTCGTTATTAAGTTATATCTGGCACGGCAACGACAGTTTCCTGATTTATTCTATTCCTACCGAATTTCAATCCTGTTATTTTCGCACACTTCGAGGATACCGTCTATCAAAAAATCAAAATAACAAAGATACCCAAATCGAGATGCAATTTTAAGTAACCCATCGACACAGCGAATGTGTACATACCGCTTGAAATGTTTGTACTCGTGTGCCATCAATCAACCCAAGCTACTAAATTATTTCTTCTCTGTGTAGATCGTGTATTTACTGAAATATTAAAGAGCTCCGTAACCCGTTAACAGATAAATAAATAACAATAATGATAGAGCATCGAAATTGACAATACTGCCACCCATTTGATTCCCATTTAACAAGCAATAAATTATACAATAACTAGTGAACGATCCCGGAAACATTATCGTCCTGAACGAAATAAAAAGAAATAATATAAACCTCGACAGTGACACCCGCAAACAAACTTGTTTCATCAAACCTTCCAGCCCCGCAATCCGTAATACTTCGCCTCCATCCGTAACTCGTGTTGCCAACGACTTCGCGATAGAAATTCGGTGGCGAAGAGTCACGAAATTTATGGCCGTTGTTTTTCCGTGAACCGAAATGGAAGAGGAAAGCGGACGAAAACGATGTACACGCAACGGCAATAACGACACGCGCACGCACAACCCCCGTCGCGACGTCGTCGATTAAACTTTAATTTATCAAGCAGGAGGCGTTAATTAAAGTTTAATTTTGACCGAGCCGTCAGCATTACCTTGCGCCACGGTAAATTTATCGGGGCGCACACTGTTCGGTCTACCTCGATATACCATTAATGAGATACGACACCGCTGGATTCGGGATTCTTCCTATAACTCTGTTTACACCGCACCATGGTGGTCCCCCATTAAACCGGAGGGCATTCGGCGAGACGGGAATTATCCTTGATTTCGACTCGTTTCTCCGCGCTGCGTCGTTCTCGTTTGCTTTTTACGCTGGTACAGACGAGCTACCCCTTTCGTTTGCGTGTTTGGCGAGTGCGACAGTAGTTACCCGGGGAAACATTGCCCGCCACGTTCGTCGTATATGTTTGCGCGAAAGAAGATCCTTCGATATTACGTTTCGCTGCCTGCTTCTGTAGTTTGCGTTCCCCAATTTTTGTACCGTCGCCGACAATGAATTTGTCAACGGTAGCGACGCGTTGATTAACATATGATACGAGAATCGCGCGGTTTACTGCAGAACGGAACGACAATTAAAAGTTGGGATCGTAATTATTTTCATATTGTTGAAGTTGCGAACTCGTTACGTCGCCCGGCTTCGAAGCACGACCCAGTTATTTGGAAGCGCGGTTCTAATTGAGTAAATTATTGGAGATTGCGAATTAGAGTTACAAATACGGTGAAATAAACGGAAAGTATGATTGGACGAACCGGGTGTGTAAATGGACAAGTTATAAATATTGGCCATTGCTCTGAAGCCTGCGGAATTATTGGTGGACATTGATTGACAAATTTGTAAGGACTGTTTGTGCCTTTCTTATAGGTATTCCACGGCGCAGTGGTGGATAAGTAAAGGCCTACTGTTTTTAGGAAAACCCCTTACAATTATAATTATGAAACGCAGAGCGTGTAATAATTATAGAATGTATACAGCGGGCCAAAAATGAAATGATACACTGCATTAGTTTCACTCGCAGCTTCATTATTTTACTGTCACCAAAATGTTGGTGATCTATGCAGTTGGTGAGTTTCATCATTGTGAAGGCTAAATTTGTAAAAACTGTATAAAAATATGGGTGCTTTCAGAGCAAAGCAACGAGTATCTGACTACAGAGTAACAAATTCCCGCTACTTGTCAGCCTAACCTAACCGAATCTAACGGATTAATAAATAAAAAAAAGTCGATCGATCGACTGCCGGTCGGTAAAGTGTTAAGACAATTATTCCTGAAATATCTGCGCTTCCGATTACACAGAAATACAACGGCTGTGACGGAGTGGCTCGTTTCACTTGCGAATAAAGAATTTACAGCACCCTCGCAAAGTCGATTCTATACGATACGCCTGCGATACATTGGTTACACCTACCTGTAAAGTTGGCCAAGATTGTAATGAGCGTTCACGTGGCCCGGTTGAGCGTGTATCGCTGCCAGAAAGTGTTGCTCCGCTTGATCACCGACCGTGAGTGTTCCGAGATTGTTATGCGCACTGGCATACGTCGGCCACAGCCTGTAATCAAATAAACGCCGCTTATTTACAAAGTGATTAATGATCCGGAGGAACACGGCTCGGCGCCGATCATTTAATCACGAAGGTAATTCCGTTCCGGCATAGCATACGTGTCCGTGTAATAATTGACAATCGAGTTGATCACCGGAATAATTTTCATCGGCTGCCTCGCGATCTTTTCGCGTACGAATTTGCGCAGCACGGTGGAAATATCGACGCGAACTCAAATACAATGGCAATTAGGCGGGTGAAGTACGAACGTTGTGTGAACTATGTGTCTATAACGCTATACTGATTGATTACACAGATAAGACTTACTGATTAAATGAAGTACTGAGGTAGAAAGAATCGTTAAAAAATATCTACGATTGTGAACGAGATTAAAGTTATTTTCGATAAGCAGTTTCCCGGGGGGTTTCGTTACGTTTATTCGTTCTTCAAAAGGCAAATGAAATGCATGTAAATATTTGCGCAAATTCCATCGACTTTCCAGTATCAATTTCATTGCTAAAACGAAAATCGGGCTAACGGCGTACACGAATGAAAGAACATTACTTTTCTTGAGAAACCAGTTTTGATGATAATCTAGTAGAACTGTCGTCCTACCGATTTCGATGAACTGCTTTGGCACTAAGGTCGCGAGTTCGAACAATTTTCTAGCTACTCTGGATCTCATGAAACGTCTGTTCCACCGTGTAACATCTAAGTTTCTTCTAAGCGTGAAATTCTGTGCTTGATAAAATGTCACTTGCACCTTTTCGGTGGCAATTCACCAATCATGGTACGCAGTCAGCTACAGTGTCACGGGCTTTCCTCTAGGAAGGGTGAAATTTGTGCGCTCAATGTTTTTTTTTTTTAAACTGAAATAGAGTATTACCTGCGTTAACACGCTCATCATTTTAGATTGGCAGTGCTTGGCGAGTGCAGTACCAAATGCATCGTGATGTGATGGGGAGAAATGTAACTCACAATTAAGATTGATACTTAGTTGAGGTACATTTACTCTTCGCACACTATCAAATTATTAGAAATATTAATTTTCTGTTCCATGTTATTTTAAAGTGTTGCGTGTTTCCCATTTTCTATTTAAAGTGAAATTTTCTATTTCACTATTTCGTATTCTTCATTTTTATGCTTACCACTGTAGTCTTAATTATAACTTAATTGTACAATTCTGTTTAAATTGTAAAGCAGCGCTGTAAAATAACCTTGCCCGCTTGCTTTGGCTTTTCAGTCCCTTCCGTCTCCATTGCATTCTGCCGTACGTATTTTTGTACGCATCCTGGTAATTACAATTATTCGGTAATAAATTCAGGAATAGCAATAATGTAAGAAGCAGAAGAGATTCTCCTCAGATTCGTTCAAAGTTCTTTATTTCCATAAATTTGCATGAATCTCCATATTCCGTGCGATATTTGCAAGCGAATATTTTTCTGCTTCCCGTTTACGTAGTTATTGTATTCGTTAGCTACATCAGATTGCAAGATTTTTACACCCGGCGTACGTAATAAAATCTTAAATATTTCAGTACCAGACGTGTTTGCAAAAGCAATCCTTCTGCCATGCACTTTTCCTTTCCGTAGATCACGAAATACCCGTAGAACAAACATTTACGAAAATGCATCTGCATCTCGAAATATTAATCAATATTCATTCCTCCAAGCGAAACGAAAATATGTACCCAAAACGACATACAGTGTCCCACTCAAATTTCTCTCTCAAGTATTCCAATTTTTGTATACCTACCAAAAGTAATTCGGCGCGTTTCAATTCACGACTCTCAAAATATCCCTCTGCCATTTCCGACTCCATCTGTCAAGAGCCACCCCCGTCCCCCATCGAAAACTCCAGCGAACCTAATTCGCCGGGTCATCCGAGTCACAAAAAGCTTCAGTCGTTGTTCCGTTCCTACACGTGTTATTCCATCGCGCAACATCTTGTAACGGCAAGCTAACTTCGCCGTGCCATCGTCCAAATGGCGCACCCTTATCGGCCTAATAGTTGATATTAAAGATTCCATCGCGGCGACAACGCACGGGCTGGCACAGCCAGCCGTGATATCAGAGTGGGGAAACGCGGAGCGGAATAAAACGAGAGAAAGGGGGTCGGGGGTCGCAATCCGCCGGCATTGGGATATCTCAAGGATAGTTGCTCCACGGGTGTGTAACAGTGGGGCTGGTGGTAAAAGCTCAATAAGGAAACGCGCGTAGGTAGACGAAAAATACGAAGATAGGATCGTCGGAGGCGCGCACGGGTTACACACAGTGAAATGAAGAAAGCGGATAAAGGGGACAGAGAAAGAAATCCGACGTGAGTGGATCGGCTAGCATCGAAAAAGAAAAGTATAATCCGACCGGTATTCTATTCCAGTCTGTGATGCATGTTCACGCTCTCGCGGCGAATCCGTTTTATTCGACGTGTACTGGATGGATCGGGTGTGTGTATTCCTTCTTTCTGTTTCATTCGTTTTGCGTGTCGCGATTTATTTTTTTTTTTCTTTTGCCGTGCCCCTCGCGGAGAGTTTCATGTATATTTAAGGTTCCGGGAAGGGATATTGATTTCTGAGCGAAATATTTTTCCCGATTTATCTTATTTTGTTTCTAAGTGCGAAGCAATGTTCGTTCACCTCTTCCTTTCATTCGAACTGGTCGACTACCACGAATATGTATCAATTAAGTATGTTATTAATTTATTGCATTTCGTATCTACGCTTCCTTCAATAAATGTGAGCGATGGCACGATTTGCTATGCTATTTTTTTCTTAGCCTGGTTTCAATGAAAAATCGCTGCGTATTTCATTCGAATGGTGGTTACTGAAGCACGCTGTACGCAGGAAATAATTTCATTCTCACGTGAAATACTGCTGTACAAATCGGGGCCGTAAAAATCACTAAGAACGAGCATTAAAGCGCGGAAGAATTTATACGATTAGTAACGAAACCATCAAACTGTGTCGTCATAAATCTCGCCGATGTTATCGTTGAATCAACCAACGAGCAAACTTACAACCCTCCAACAACACTAGGATAAATGGATAGATAAGCGTGCCTCTGATTATACACCTGTCGCCGTTTTCTCTTGCGCGTGGTATACAGCAATCCCTGATAACCGAATAGCATTAAACATTCTCGATGAACGTGTCGACTTTCTGCGAAATACGATAATTAATTGTTCTGCGACTGTAATCGGAATCGTTGAGCCGTCTACATTAATCGCTTTCTTTTATTTCGCGGAAGTGTGAACAGATTCGATAAAATCTCGAAAATAGACGGAACTGCGCCACTTTTCTCTAGGAATGTGTAATCTTTTCATTTACGTGAGAGAAGCTAAATCTCAGCGAAATAATAGTTGCGCGAGAGTTAAGTAAACTTCGGTGAAAGGAAAATAATAATAATAATAATAATGAAATGATAGGAACGAAAAACATAAGGTAATAACCAACGAAAGAAACATTTTCTGAGCTAAATAATTATTGAGAACAGGTGCCATCGACGAAAGTATAAAGTGAAAGCATCGGGCAAATTGTTTGAAGTAAGACGCTCTTTCAACGGTTCTGTAAAACCATATTCACATCGCTCCAGATAAATTCTCCTCTGGTAAACGATAAATCATACAGAATGTTCAACAAAATATTTCCACTTTGGAACGGAAATTCTGCACCGAGTCGAACAACACGAGGACATAAAAGCAGGGGAAAGAGTTGGGAAGATGCAATGCGTGAAGCAGGAAACGACGTTCGCGCTTATCGCATCGAGGTCCTTTCGACGTTTTAAAAGGCAAACTCGTCACCTCTTCGCGTGCTTCGAAAAGAGGATTCCTCACGAACGCGTTGCTCTTTCTGGGGATAAAACGCAATCCCTGAAAGTGTAGAGAAAGCGTGCGGCTGGGATCCATAGATCCAGCTGATGGAATCGTGCTCGTGTCGGTAGTCGAAAACTCTCGTGTGAAATTTTACATGTTGAACTTGATGCATCGAAGGTTCGTGATGTCGAGGGGGCGTTTGTTTGAAATTAAAGTGCTAGCTGCGCAATTTTGTAGCATATTAGGCGTGAAATTGGTTGACGTAAGTTGTAAGACACGAAGAATCGAGTTGGAAATAAATGTATGATTATTGACTGTTGTCGGTTTAATTGCTCGAACGAATTGTATATTAATTTTTCATTAGCTGCAACGCTTAGTAATAATTTTTATCAGTTTGGACTTGAACGAAACGAGTTTTGCATCGACGAAAAGGAATTTGCCTACTAATGTTATTTATTGTAAAAAACTTTAATTTGTTACGGTTGTATGGTAAGTGTCATAAGGCAAACGAAATTGAAAGAAACGGCAAAGAATTACTTTAGATATTTATTTCTGTTTGTTGCTGTCAAATATACTCAGTGCCTGGTAGCCGATCAAGATAAATAGATCCAGTAATGCTCTTCTTGACAATATTTGAAGTTCTAGTTTGCTTGGACTAACATCTACCAGTTACACTTGATGCGAGTAAACTTGCAAGATAAACTGTATTGCCAGTGATTTAAAAGATCCGAATCTTTATGCGCCTGTTCGCGTATTTCGTTAAAGAAATTATTGATAAATGTACAATTATTCATTGAAGCAGATTCAATCAATAAATAAATCAAAGTAAATAAAAGCAGATTATGTTTTGGTTCCTCATAAATTGTAACTGAAACAAATAACTATTTAATTGTATTACATTGCACGTTCTTCTTACGAAATATTATTTAATACAAAGTTTAAAAACTATCATGCGGAAAATATTAATATATTCAATACTGCTTATCGTACCATCCCTTTATCAGATTCTAAAGGTTCTCCCGGCTTGTTCTTTTAATATACTGCGATCGATTTACGGAAACTTGGAGATTTGTTTTCCGATTTCCAGTGATCGAAGGTACACTTCACTTCCGTGCTGTCGGCGTTTTTAACAAGAGATTTAACTCGAAAATCGTCCGTACGGAACGAGCAGCGACAGAAGCGAACGATACCGATTCAATGGGGAAGGAATCTCGGTTCGAAATAAACATAAGTACTTTCGCAAAGGACTGGAAATATAAACGAATGGAACGAGGCGGTACTTAAGAACTGGATGGATGCGGAAAATCGGGTGCCGTTTGAAAGGTTCTCTTAATAAGTTCAATTAGGAACGACTAATTACATTTGAAGTGAAAACTCTGGCCAAGATATTCTTTGCGCATCTTTCCCTCATCCTCGTCCCTTCTTTTCTCTAGGCGGTAAATGGTCAAACATCGCCACTGACTGGCATACCTTTCTGCCAAAGTTTCCTTTCACGGATATTTCTAAGTAAGAACTTTATATTTACGTGCCCCCTTTGAATCATCGTTTGCTCGTACAAATTAAACTTATTTTCTAAGAAAAATTGAATTTCTTCCCCTCGTTTTATTGTCCGAGCAAACGATCACGTTGAAGGAGATTTTTCGCTCGGCAAGTATAAGCACTGCGAGTTGCCGTTGATATCCAACATTAATCAAAGGATATAAGATCTCCGGGGTGGAACTCTTTTCTTTAAATAGAAAAATAAGTTTCTTTTACGTTCCCTTGAAAGATACAAGTGACTACATTATACGCGTGAATTACATATTGGTATAGAAATTCGGTGTCGCGTTCATGTTAATTAAATGATTAAATGTAACGGGCAACATCGAAATCATTCCTATAAATGTTTAACGCATCAAAAACGGAATTTCCATAAGTACACGACGCCGTTGATTTCTTTGCTCGTATCAATTCCATTATTAATCCGTCTCCCTCCAATTATAGACTCAATCGATCATCCGTAAATTGCAGCCCACCTTTTATTCCAACAGCATCGCGCCGACGATATCAATACTAATTACTGGGCTTGCCGGAGACGTTTCAATTTCCTTCGCAAACAACGCTATTCAATTTCGTTTCACGTACTGTACACACCGTCGGGGCGTACGTGTCCGTTCTGATCCGTTCGTCCAGCGGTCGTCGAACTCCGCGAACACAAAAGCTGCGAACGGAAAAAAGGGTAAGGAAAAACGTACCGCCCTCGAAAGTCGTCAAACTATGGGTTTCTATCGCTCAGTTTAACGCGTTCATCAGACCTCGTTATGGCGAGCCCTTTTCTCGAAAGATCCGAGACACGTAGCGCGCTCGAGCGAATTACTCGAGATCGCGTTGAGAGAAAATCAATCGGCTCCAGTTCGAAACTCGCTCGAAAGTTCGTTCCTGGTACACGCGTGCCACTGAGAACGCGAAGGGCTAAGAAGACTTCCTTGGCGAAACCGAGCTTTTCTCGCTGAGCTTGCCGGTGCAGTTGCGAGAGCACGGAGTTCTTTATTAATTTATGGTTAATTAAACGGCAGGGTTTCCAAGTACCGCTACAGAGAAATATTATTACCGCCTTTGAAAGTACTAAAGAATATATTGAAGTTATTCTTGATACTGTTTAATATTTTATTACAAAAAAATTAGACATTATGGATGAGCTTGCTTGTGAATTATTTTCGTGTCCATAATAAAAATATTCGCGGTTGTCGTATCCTTTGGGTATCCGAGTGTTCGAAGCGCAGCGCATCTATCTGTGACACACATATTGACTTATACTACTTAGGAATATATCGTGCGGCATTGGGGCCATATACTACTTACGACCGAGAGCAACGGGTTACGCGTACAATATTGCAGATATTATATATATTTGTTAGGCTCAGAAAAACGTAATTAACTGTATTCAATGCAATTCAATAACTCCTCATTGTGCAGTGGTTAAAAGTAATACCCATGTTGTTTCCTGTATTGTTATTCATTCGAAACTGTTTCCACATTTCCCCCGGTCGTTTCCACTGGCATTGTACTGCGATACACGCAATTACCAGGAAATATTTACCATGTTTAATTTCAACGGTAAAATTCAACACGCTCGTACACCGAACCAAGTGAAAGAACGCACAGTGGTTCTTGCAATCCTGTAAATTTTACCTCGGGAAATAAACCCCATTTCCTGGCAACAGTTTTCTGATATCATCTTGAAAACGGTCAAACTTCCGCATACTATCAGAGATCTTACGAAACAAGTATTTCACTCATAGATACGAAAGTATTGTATTAAACTATTCGTCAACTATTCCTTTTTCTGAATAATCTTCAAGGGAACTTTCACGTATTCCGCGAATCGAGCCCGACGCACAGGGACGTAATTGAATTAATCACTCGACCGAAACGTCGTCATTTTCTCGTCACTTCGAACGGGAAGCCTTCGCAGGTCGCGTTTGAAGAAACATCACCGGCAGCCTCTTCCTTTCAGCCTCTTCACTTGCAGAAGCTCCTGCTGCTTACACACGCCGAAAAATATCTCCAGGCCATTCGATCCGCTGGAAAGTTTTAATTAAAGCCGCCTTGCCTTACCGTCCAGAGTACACGGGCACTGTTCTCCAGCACCGGCCGCTTTTCTTTTACTCCCGTTGATAAAGGCCGCCACGCCAAGCCCGACGCGAAATCTTTCCGCGAGATACGATCGTCCGGCGGCACTTTAAGAAACTGTCAGGCCATATCTTGCGCTTTCTTTTCAGTCATGCAATCGAACTTTCTGTTCCGCACGTACGCGAGACCTTGCGTTGCTCGCCACCGGCTGTCGCGACGCGGAGAATGTTTCGGGGCCGAAAGAACGAGCTGTCGGGGAAACAAGAAAATCGAGATTCAACTTAATACGTGACCCCTCGAGAACAGAGGATCTGCCCGCTCTCCTTCTGACGCGAGTTATCGGGGAAAAGTGTGGAAGTTAAATCGAGACTGCGTTATGAATAAACAGGGAACGGATAAAATATAAAAAAATATAAGTGGAAGGAACAGAGGGGTGATTGTGAAAAATCACGGGCATAAATTACTTAGATAATTCTTGGTTCCTGTTGCGCTATAAATACGTTGCAGCAAAGGCGAAGAGTACTAGTGCCTCGTCGTTTGGCACAACTGATTCGTAACACATTTTTATGCAGATTTTTCATTATTTCACCGTGTTTGTCCTCATTACGGCAGGTTGGCTCGTGGTCGATGGAACCTTGAATACGAAGGACCTCGAGTTCGGTATTACGAGCATGATGGATAACGTTATATCCGTGTTCTATCCGACACTTTGTAACTAACCCGAGATGGTCATAATCTCACGGGACCTTGACCAGTGCGGGTACGAACTCACGGGACCTCGTCTGTGATAGCCTAAAACTCATGGGAGTTCGATCAAGATAGCCTTGAACGCGCAGAGTTTGAACTTTCTGATCACAAAATTCAGGTCCCAAGCTTAACCATAATGAAACCAAGGAGAACTTTCGACCGCAATACAATTAGAGGCTAGGCGATCGTAAGACCTGAACTGCTCGAACGATCGTCGAAAAAGTAATGTCAGGATTTGAAGAGGCTATTATTCGAAATCGTGAAAAGAAAGTTCATTTTTAGAATCGGAAATACGTTCCTACAATACCATTTTTCGACATCTTTTATTTCAATATAGCTACTCTTATATTTGACCATTAAAATCGCGGTTAGCGTAATAGGTGTTTGCAGATGTGTTCAGGGGGCGCCGTGGGCAAGTGCTGTCAAAAAGGGGTGCGAGAGATAAAATGTGTCTGGTCCGTCTCCGGTGAGGGTCACAGGGAAACCTCGATATTTACACGTCAGAGGATACAACCCCGGCAAAGTACCCGCTAGGGTGTCGCGTACCAAGAGTGTCCCTTTATTGGACGATAAATAACCCGTTTCATTTATAAGAAGGAGACAAACTGTGGCGTGGAGTAGCTTGCGCGTGTTGTAAACCGTCTCTGTGCCTCGTCAGTTTCACGCGTCACTTTCTATACAGGGGTTGATAAGGACCGCGTTGTTTATTCCACATTTACGTAAATCTTTTTAACTTTAGGCGTCCGTCAAACGTTCAGCCCGTTCGAACAACAAATAGTCGGTTGTACGTCATCGTCAACCGTCGGCGTATTTTATATGGTGACGTTGAAAGCAAGCGCAGTTTCGGCACAATTCTTACGGGAAGCATAATCATAAATTCGACTGTCCCATTTTTTTTTTGTTTTTTTTTTTAACAAGAAACCACGATAGCTGTTCATTAATTCCACGGACGCAGCTTGGAAACCGACACGAACAATATGCGTCACCTTAACGCCAATATTTGCGCCCGGTGAAAACTTCCCTGATGGTAGTTCCGCGTAGTTCGGTTCTTGCAGGATATCCCGCCGTAATTTTCGATAGACCGAGTTTATGGTTGCGGCGGATCGTAAAGTTAAGGCAACGACAAAGCTGGATAGGAAGACAGAAAGCGGCTGAGATAAAGCTGCGCGACGAAGAGGGAGGACTGTTGGTCGTATAGCAAATCCGAATTCCCATTATGGTGCTATAATGGTGTTCCGCGTGGGGTTATTGCGTTTCAGAAATCATATTGAAAAAGTAGGGTCTAATGGACAATCTTTAACGCACCGGTCGCGTAGCTTCGCCGTTTATCGAAATCAAACACTTGCCACGTTTGTTTTTTCTTAGGAACTTCGTTTTGTTAATTTCAAAATTGACTTCGACGTTTCAATTTTACGCGAAACTCTTGACGAACACGTGGACGCAACGCTTAGTTCTGAAATTAGACGCCTCCTCTTCGGAATTACATTTCGCTTGCTTTAAAAATCATTTAAATATTTTCAATTTATTTTATACTTTTCTAAAATGCTGCGGTGACTCCGATGTAATTAATATTGGTATTAAGGTTATTCTGAATACTTCTTTTAATCCATTAGTTTCAATTCTTCAAGTGTAATAAGTACCGAAGAATCTCGATGAAATATCACGATCGTGAGCGCTAACGTCTAAAAATCACGCGAACGCCCAGCTAGTGGCCACAGACATCGAACCGATCGAATTTATCGCTGCTTCCTGGACGAACACAAAGGATCAGAGAGAAAGAAATCGATGGTCCATTTTCGGGCGGATAACTGAGAATCGGCCAATCCTTTGAGGACAGTTGTCACAAGTAAATAGATCATTGTCATTTTCGAACAATGACGGGAGCGTGCTCGCTTATACCAGGAAGGACCGACGAATGTGCTATAGGTTCGTCCTATATTGTTCGTCCTGCGGAAGTGACGGTGAATAAAATCCCTGCGACGCTTCCACGACTCCGTGCGGTTGTCCTGCACTACCTCTGTATAATTACTCTGCGTAGGTTCCGTCTGGGCCGGGGAATAAAATCGGAACGTTCTTTGGCGATTCTCTTTTTACGATCGTTCAGAAAGCGAGGCGGGCGAGGATAAGGTGAAAAATTGACGCGCAATCCAAGGTTCATACCTGCATGCATGCGTGTGTCGCGATTGAATTCAATTTACGCATGCATATGCATGCACAGCAAAGGAATGTATGTATCACTGTATTCGAGCATTTCGCGTTTTAGCGTTGCCAGTCTTTATTCACTGAATTAAATAAGTTCAGACTACATTAGCCCGTGCAAAATTTATTGGTACTAATTGTCATGAATATTTATCAAATTTCAGCGCTGGCGAATATTAAGTTTACTATCCGGGATATTCGACTCAAGTTCGGTATTACGGGATTATTCTATTCGCTTCGCGTGAGTTCGCTAAAGCTTTCTGAAGTGTTTGCTTCGAATAGAAATAAATGATTTTATAGTTCCGCGCAATCACTTTCGTTAATTATATCCAAGCACCTGACCTCAACTTTTATGCTTCGTAATATATGCCCTGGTGGTATTAACATAGATTACAACGTTCGCGTTGCTACCCGTATAATTATTTCGCTATTAGAAAAATTAATTTACGAATTTGGAAATGAACCTTCCCGTCGAAATAAATAATTGATCGACGACGGTCGAGTTCACGTACGCGTAATTAAATACACACACTGCCCGACAGCACTTCTGGTCCAGAAAAATTTGGGGAAAAAGCTAGAAAAGAATCGACCGTCTAACAGTGCTTTATTAGAACTGATATTCGCCTAATAACACAACAGTAATCACTAAAACACTCCGCCCTCCGCGTGCATTTCAAACGTTTCAATCCCTTTTCGAGAGAATTGAATTTCCCCCGTGCAGGCGAGTCACTTCCCCGAGCTATATCCCCATGGATGAGTTAAGTCGATCGCGCATCAGACAGTCGATAAACAATAAAACTGGATGCATTAGTATCTCTCCAGTGAAGTGGCTTTCCCGTTTCCCACCTGAGCTCCTATGAGCCGCGACAGCGCAGCGCCGCGAATTTTTATTGTGGATCAACGTATTCGGTGAATTCTTTTTGCTCGTGATTCACCACCCAGCCATCCCATACACGGCCCTCCTATCGATACATCTCGTTGCATAGATGCGTTCCTTTTATCGCCCACCGAATATTCCTAAACGGAGAGGGACATAAAATCGCGACAGCGAAATGCGTTACCGCGTAACAGGATCTGTAAATTTGATCCTCAATGTCATTTATTTCGTCGGATCCTCGGATGCAAGGAAATACCACGGCACGAAGAGCAGGAAATCCTATTTCGCGATTTCCATTTTGTTCTTTCTTCACCTTCCTATCGTTCGTTATGGTTACCCGTAAAATGCGTGACGATCCACATACACGTACATCTCCGATACATAACGATGTATGTGTGTCGAGAACTTTTGGAGGTGCTAATGTACGGTGTTCCGTAAATTTTCACGATTCCTCGATATCGCTAATATCATTCTGAAAAAGAAACGCGTCAAACAAATTGAACATCTTTTCTCCTCCATAGCCAGCGAGATATCACCACCGGTTCCACGCTGGTTTCACGAGCGACGACATTACGCAATCAACGGATTACACCTGCACGGCTACGTAACACGCGAGAAGAAACGATTCTCCGTTCGACGGGATGGAAATACAGAACGACAAATAAGATGCGCAAGACACGACTCGGTCTCAACGGAACGAGTGGGTTTCGAAGGAAAATCAAACAGGAATGTCCTCGTTTCTCCTGTCCTGGCGATATTCCATCGATCGCCTGCATGTTTCCCTTCGTCCCGGCCGTTTTTCATTCGACGAACGCAATAACAGGGGGCGAGCGCGGGTGGAAACTCGTTCCCGCGGCGAGAACTCCGATTTCTTTCGTTCTCAATTATTACTGGACCGCGGATCTAGTCAATCTCGGGCCACTTTAAATTACTTAGCCGATGCTCCGCTCCCTCTGGGCGAGAAACTTCGCGGAATGTCTCCTCGGGGAAATTTCCAGCGGCTGATCGAAAACTAATTCGTCGCAGGATGAACGTGGGAACGTCAACGAATGGAACGAATATTGGCCGCGAAGGTTTTATGGGCGGCGTAAAGCGGGGCGACTTCTTGCGCGATGAACATCGATCGCGAGAAAACGTCGAGGGACGATCGATGCCACCGGTGTATTGTATTTTCGTGCCGTTTAACCGACGATCGACGCGGTGCACGCGTGGAATTTGTTTATTGGGGCTGCAGGAGGAAAGACGTTGAGGGAGTGTTCTGGGAAAATCGTGTGCTGTACTGTACTGAGAAATGTTTCGTGGAGGGAAGATTGTTTGCTTGGAAATATTAGGTCGACTTGGTAAATTACAATTCGTGCGTGGATTGATTATATTCCTTCGGTTCGTCTCGACGAGTTTCTATGAACTACGCGCGAGTCATTCGTAGCTCTTCTAAGAAATCACTTTTCTAATATATTAAATAATGATTTGCTTGAGCTAAGGGACAAGAATTTATTTATATTAGACATTTGAAACACGGTTTTACAATTCACACCAATGTGACAGTTCACCTTGTTACTTATTCGCGTCGGTATTTCATTTTCGCAAAATCTGTAAAGCCAGTTTTATTTAATCCGAGTGTAAAGAAAATAATCATCGCATTCCTCAATCATGCCAGACGAAATATTCCATTCGAAAAACACCGAATCTTGTCCAACTCCACAGCGAGCCCGTTAATCATTCCCTCTGTTCGCTCAAGCTTTCCATTACCTACAACGAAACGGAATCTCGCTATGAAAGAGGAGCAACGCACAACCGTGGTGCAAGCAGCACCGCAGAAAAAAAGTAACAATCGGAAACTAACGAACAGCCGCAATCGTTCATTCGTCCATTGTTCGACCGAAGGGTAATTTCGAAATCCATGCTCCCTTCGAAAACAAATAATTCTCCTCTTCCGAAACACGAGGACCTCCTGCGAACGTTCGGCCGGTTCGTCGAAAAATCGTGGCCGCGCTCGAAGGACGCCCGTCGCGTCCATTCGCCGAACGAAACAAGCGTAGGAAATTGGCAGTTAGTCGGAGGTTCAATTTTTCAGGGGTTAATACCGCTCGAACGGGGAAAGCGGCACGTCCATGGCGGAAGGACGGGGCACGGAGCGGCGAAGAAAGGACGAATGGAACGAATGGGACAGTCGGTTCAGCCTAGGAAATGAGATCTGCAAGCGGGGAGTGCCGGACTAGCGTGGGTTGCACCCGTCCAAGTACAATTTTCATCTAGCTGCAGTAGTTCGTCGACGTTGCAGCCGCTGTTCTCGCGCCTGCATTGTTCCTGTTCTATTTCTCTTTCTCGCTCCGCCCGACCGCCCCGCGTTCGCCCCGATCGTCGTTCGTTTTCCACCCTCTCTTTTTCCGCCGTCGACCACGTTTCCCCCTCCGTGTTTACCGGATTGATTGCATTTTCGCGGACAAACATTGCGACGCCACGGCGAAACCGAAGATTAGCCAGCGGATGGGAGAGGCCGAGAGGACGCGAGAGATTTGGGAGTTTGGTTGTTTGGCAATTTTAGCTGGGCAATCTGGCGTTCTTTACTCGGTGTATGGAATGGTTGTTGCGGTATGATTGGTGATCATTGATATCTATCCAATTGACCGACGGGGGAAGCGTCGCGTGAGAATCTGTGTTTATGAATCGACGGGAAGGTATGGAACGTTTTCGTGCATTGCAATTAATGTCCTACTGTAATGTAATAAAATTGATGAGGTGATAAGAAGTCGAGAATTGAGGAAGAAATACGAGGCTTTTATTAGTTAATAACTGTGGACTTAATCGCGTTGGACTTTAACGGGTAAATACGATAATAGCTGACACTTGAATCTACTGTCAGAAGTGAGTGCTATTTGTAACTTCTAACGCGACCAAGCACGACATTAACAGATTCGCAGGTTGTTATATGAAACGTGTTGCAAATCTGATGTGTTAGTTTAGTATTCGTATGAAATTAACTAGACTAGTTTAGTAGGCCGAATATTTATGTATATTCCATATTGTTGAGACTGATAAAACAATAGATATTATAATTATCCAGCAGAAAAATTTTACCAAATTTAACCCTGTACCGATCATTTATTTTTGAACAGGCCTTACGCGTTTGTAAAATAATTTAGTTGAAATGAGTAATGACCCAGAGATGTATACCTTAATTCATATTCCACCTCTCTAAGTTACACGCTTACTCTGTCCGCAAATAAAAAAGCTATAATAATTACTTAAAATTGCGTCCTTAAACGTCAGCCCATCAACCCCCACATTAACTTCGTCGAAGACCAATTCTCACCTCGCTTATCCCAAACGCAACGAACCCCCAGACAGAGATACAGCCGCGTAGCTTAAAACGCGGTGCACATGTCTGGCGCTGGCTAAGGGCGCAAGAAGTGGCGCACGGTTTGTTGAGTAAGAAGAAAAGGCATGGAAAAAAGCAGTGTCCGACGAGGGGGTTAGAGGGAAAAATGTTCAGACAGGTAGAACGAGAGGAGGAAGCGGACGAAAGCGAGACAAAGAGGAAAGAGGGGCGAGGCGGTCGCCACTTCATCTCTAGCCGCACCGCGGCTAATTAATGCACTTTTGTTGGCTTCCTGCGGCCTTGATCTATCGTTGCAGAGCTAGTGTGTCGTAGAAAACGGCGAAGTGGCTTTAGGGGAACACTGTGCCACGGCGCGGACAGGATCGTGCGGGGACACTTTCAACGGTGGCGACGTCGTCGATAGAATTGCGTCGCTGATAAGCCACGGCTGATCCCCACGGCGTCGTGCGAAGTGCATAATTAGCCGGGCACAATGCACGACGCTTACCCTCCCGTGGGTCGGGGACAGGGGACACGCGTGGTGAATAGAGAAAAAAAAGCGTCCACGTGAGATTGTCAGATCGGTCGAAACTCGACGAAAATTTCATGAACCTCGCGTGCCCCCTGCAGTATCGCGCAGCAAACCGCCCGGTTTCAAAATGTTTTTTTCTTCCTTTGAGTTACAATACGTTGCGGAGAATGGGATAACGAGACAGACATTCCGAGCACACTAGGCTTTGAAATGTTTCGCAACGTCGAATGAATATTGCACGCGCTGAAGCGATTCTTTTTCGAGGGTGTTGCCCGAAAGCGGGCGGGCTGATGGGTGTTGTGTTCGTTTGCGCAGAGGGTTCAGAAAGCGGATGACTCTGGGAGTGGGATGAATGCGGTGGGAATGTGGTCAACTAGGAGGACCACGGGTTGCTTTTACAATTCCCCTGATCAACAGCGAGAAATTAATCCTCTACGTTTTCACGGTGGATATAAAATACAGTGTCGTTTGTTTTTTTCGTTGCGCTTGGTCTTCAAGCTGAACGGATATGTAACGTGAAATGTGAAAATGTTAGCATAAGTATGAAAGTGTTTGACGGACGTAGGCTGTCCAGAAATAATCTACGGGAATATATTCTCATTTGTATTCTTTAATATTGATTATCGATGCCCGTATTTCATATTAAATTAATATTTCGTATCAAAAGCTGCAACAAGATTTGCTTTCCCGAGTAACAATGTACAACCGTTAACGGTAACATGCAAAAGGATAGCAGCAGTAAGAAAGTTGCATCACCGGGGAACTGCCAGATTATAAATTAGCGGATTTCATTCCGAACAAATGCCATTTATCGTAAAATCCATTCAAGGGAAAACAATACGGCCCCCTCCTTTAAATATCCCAATTAAAATATATCCCTTACGGAACACGACGAATGGAAAACGTGGCTGCTGAAACGTTTTCATCCACGCAAGAATCCATATTCCTCTGAGAAGTACTGTACCTGGACGTCTAACGCGAACCAAAAATCATATTCAATCCTTTGTCAGCCCTCGTCCACCATAGGGACACTTTCCAATGCAATCCTGTTTATAATATATGCAACATGCAAATTCTCCGTCGCAGTTCCGCTATCTTGATTACTGTTTTTCAATTAACACGGATACACCTATCCGTTCATTAATAAACATTGGCCCCCCCGAGTGACACAAAAGAACGTGACGATATAGCCGTGCGAAGATTATGGAAGTGTCGACCGATTAAAATTCTTCAGTATCGCGGAAATTCATCGCGGGAACTTCGACGGCTTTTGTGAAGGTGGCAAACCTCTTCTCTAAGTCTCCATAGACCACCCCTCACCCCTGCCCCCTTTGATATCCATAGTGATGAGAGTTCAGGCCTGTTATTCCGGAATAGAGGCCAGCTACATCCATTCGGCGAGGACCTCTGACAAAGGAGGCGTGTATTCATGAATCCGTGATCGATCTTGCTTCGTTTCACCTTCCATGAACTCGATGAAGTCATTGCTCTTTGCACGCAACTGTGAAACGACCAGAATCGAGGACAGTACCAATGGTGGCGCCATTAGCGCGACTGGACGATTTTAGAGCACTGGTGTAATGATAGGTCGATTCCTCCTTAATAAGATGCACTCCTGGAAGCGAGGAGAAGGAACGTTGGAACGTTCTCGATGATGTTTAAAAATTGGCCGGACCGAGGAGAATCGACGCCGAATGGAGAGTCCTTGTGCGAAGAATTTAATGCGAGAGTAGTTGCCATTAAGTCGAACATTGAATCGTTGAATATGGATGTTAATAAGGATTGGAAGAATCTGTCGATTTGACGACGGCATTTTTTTTGTTTCGATGGAGATGGGTGTTGATACAGTCTTTTGATTATTAAAGTTAGGTTCAGTTGCAATAAATTACAACTTCGTCTATATATTACATGTATAATAACTTTAATTTAGAATTCATTCTGTCACGAAGACGAATTAAAATTATTCCAGTTTAACGCGCGTTAAATTAATTAAAATGTTCGAGTTTCTTGCTTTGTCTACATTGCTTTCTAGACATTTCAATTCTTTTAATACAACTATCGCAGTTGGAATTTAAGCACGAACAAATAAATTTGGTAACGCTGAATCAACTTTAAAAATTATATTTCTTTAATGAATACTGAATCAACGTATCTTTCATTTCTTTAATAAAAGCCCAACATTTGCGCTGCTTTTGTGCTGCTGTATTTGCTAACAAAACCGATATTAATTTTCGAAATGTTTCTGCAGCAGCATGTACAACGATGATGGATAAATCTCTCGGATAAAATCTCTCCATAGATATTTTTCTCTCTCAAGAAATCACAGCTAAAACCGTAACAACGTTCATTATATCCTTATCCAAGTACTGCAGGATTTTGTTTCGAACTTCTATTTGTATTTCTTACTTTCCAGGTCGCTACAAGCATATTTGCTCTGTCTCTCTCTCTCTCTACATTTTTCGTTTGATTTTCTCGTATCCGTTTGCTTTCCTTTCACCCGCCTTTGTGTAGACGTATATGTTGTTCTCCAATTAAAATTATTCGTTAGCCAAATATTATCCCTCCGCGAGATCAGGCTTTGCTTATTTCAATCGCAGAAGTACCGTGTTTACTTTCCCTGCTCGTGCCTTTACCTCATTTTCCCGTGCACGTACACGATCTACTTTTCGAAACAGATAACGATCCCCTAAAGTTTCGCTTTATTTTTTATTACGGATAAGTGCGACTGGATGAAAGTTGTCACACGTTTAGTATCGAATTAGCGATACGAGACGTTAACGGCAGTCATAAATTCGACGTTCCACCTTTAATATTCCATTTGTTACGCGTAGGTAACACAATTGGTTTGATTTATCACAATTCGTGGTATCGATCGGGACCATAGTGGAACTGCGAACTCTAGATAAAACTTCAAATTGGAATGGCAGTTGCGAATAACAGATTGAAGGGGTTAGATGGTTGGAAGCTT
The DNA here is from genome assembly GCA_948146005.1 of Nomada fucata. Taxonomy (NCBI): domain Eukaryota; kingdom Metazoa; phylum Arthropoda; class Insecta; order Hymenoptera; family Apidae; genus Nomada; species Nomada fucata. Next base: position 3,559,478 of record OX411275.1, on the reverse strand, counting down.
AATAGTTGAAGTGTTACAGTGATCGATTGAAATGGACTGACCGACACGTTTTGAATTGTATGGTTATCGTCCATCCTTCGGTGAAACGTGAACGGATAAATGAGCGAAACAGAGTTTTTGTAACATGTATCGAATAGCAACGCAAACAATAATAATAAAATAACGATCTTAAAAACGCGCGATGCACCGCGACAACAAATAAACGCCGTTCCCATGAAGAAAATTTCTTCGCGAAATTGCGCTTCCCATTCGAGGCAAAGTTATTGCAATAATTTGACAAAGTTTCGCGTGAAATTCAATGCTGCGTCTCCCGCGACGCTGTGCGACTTTTATTCGAAACATTTTTTTCGTACCTCTGATTATTACAGAAAGAATAACGCGCAGGACACTTAAAACGGACACACCGCTCGTATATGTACACGCTATGCGCGTATACACGTGCACACGTAGAACGACCAGCAAGCATTCAAGCCGAAGCGACGTATCGTCGAGATATCAAGTGGTTCACAGCAGATTCTTTCGCGTGTTCCGTTTTCGCGTGCATTCGAGGCGAGTGCGCATTGCAGCATGCGTGGATGCACGCTGGAAACCGACCCTTCATCGCGCCGTCATGCTTGAATTATTTAATTGGATTCTGCATTTTAGTGCGCCTGTAAACGGTGTACCCCGGTGCACAGATTAATTTTGCTTACCGGCCCTGACTGCGCAGGAACACGGAACGAGGGAGCAGTTTCAGAAATTCACGATTCGTTGAGCTTCCGCCCTATTCCGCTTTTCTGTTCGCGTAAAAATCCGCCGTGACCCGGGGTGGATCGATGGATCCAGCTTAAAGATTTTGTCGCGCGTTTTATGCCGATGGGATCGCTGGTGAATTGCGGATAAGATGCGCTCTGTTCTATGGTGGACACAAGAAATTGTTTGCACTGCAAAGCTTGTGTCGCGACTGAATTTTCGTTTCGCTGGGGTTTCGTCGCTTCAAACGGTTCACCCTTAAATGAGAATTCACGAGAACGATGTAGGTCTATGCATGGCAAGATTCTTCTTGGATCGATAGCTCGGAAGATTTTTGGTACTTGCTACGATTAAAGCTGTGCCACGAATGGAACATCTTGATTATATTTTTAGCAGAATTTTCTTTCGCACGACGAGTAAATGATCTTCGCGGTATACGTATTCACAGATTTGTATCTGCGCTCTGTTCCGTGAAAATATGCGTTTCATTAGCGTTATTACTGTTCGGTGCAACGAAGCTTGATTGTAATACGGTTTGAAGATTAATAAGAGATACAATTTAATGAAAAACAAAGGGACATTTAACGGATTCGTCAAAGTTGTCCGACACAGTAAATAAAAAAGACCAAAAATAGTAACGAAAGCCTGTCCCAGGAAAATCCAAGTTTCCACCGGAAACCTTGATGAGTTGCAGAAAGGGACGTCCCGAGCAGCGTTCGATTGTGAGAATATTAAAAAGTATCCGAATCTCTTTCCCCGGAACAAGGAAGTGACCAGCGCGGAATATTTCCCCGATATCGAAACATGGCCGACCCGGCGGCGAAGAAGAAACGGGGTGGCAAACTGTTTCACAGGGAAAAAAACGTGGAATCGGTTCACCGAAGCGGCATCTTCAAAAGGATACGCGCGAACTGGAAAGTGGAATTTTCATTATCGGAATACCAGTCGCCGTCAGTAAATCTCTTACTGCTTTGATAAACGCGGTTGCCCCTTGATAAAAGAGAATACGAGAGGCAAAAGGAGGCGGAGAGAGAAAAAAAAGCAAACCCGCCAATGTAAGCTTGCTCGCCTTTTCTTCCGTCATGAACAGCTTTGGACGCAAGATTCATACCTCTGCCTCAAATAGCGACTTTGTTAGCGCCGAGATTACACGAGATTGATCGAACCTGTCCTCTTTTTAACGGCAATTAAAGGGAAAGGCGGATCGAAACGTTCGTGTCGCGAGAATTAACGTTGATGTTATTGGCCGGGTGCAATGCATTCTTTGTAGCAACGTAACGTAAACTAGGACGACGTTGTTGGAGTTAAATTGATTTGATACAAAGTCCAGTCATGCTTGATACGGAGATTTGTTAACTGGCATAATTTTGAGAAGCGTGCGTTCCAAATGCGCTCAGCGCATACGTACAAATGGGTCGCCAGCTTTAATATTGCACTTGTGGGATTATAACATCGCGCACAGTAATATTCGTCGCATGCGTATTTAATATTACGGTCGAAGTTTCGGGAGAGAAATTCTACTACCTCCGGCTTTGTATTATTTAAATAATCGATGCATCGAATAACTGCAGAAACTATTACCACGTGTAAGCTGCGTTTAATTACCATTCACGCACGCACTTATATTTCTCATGAGCAACGCGGCTTTCTTCCTTTTCAAATCGCTCAAAGTTCATTTCGGAGCCCCTTTAATCTCGCTGTTTACTGTATCGAGTAAACAGAAAACTTTGCCGCGGTTATCGCGGTGATTATAATTGCCTCGACGAACTGTTTCGCTTCCAACCGAATTAAAATATATTTATCGTTGGCACGCGTACAATTATCATGGAAATATGAACAAATTCGAAATGGCCTTTAAATCGGGCAGACTTTCGTCGAAAACACGCGGCTGCCAGCTGGTGATCCGGTTTAATGCAAATAAAAGTGGCCAGCCGCAAGCCACAGCGAAGTTACCCGCGGCTCCTCAGGGAAAAGCGAGACATGCTAGGGAGAAGGTTTGACGTTAGTCGATACGCCGCGCTGGTTCGCGCATCTCTGACGGGAAAATTGAAAACGTTGTATGCACTGCTGGAGGAGATATCGGACAAGTCGTAAATTTGATCGAGCCGCAAGCATGCATGGGTTTCATATTTCGATCTGCTGGATGCATTAAGTGCATCGAAATTGTGCGAAATAATGGCCGCGTTAAACATATCGCGTTGCATTAAAATTCCATTAATCCGATTGGTAGCGAAAAATACTAGCGGAAGATATTCCCGAGACGTTCGTTCGTAATTTTCATTGGCACCGGTGTAAATCTTTATTGGTGAAATAGTCGCATTCAGTCCGTTCAAGAGAACATACGATGTGTCTATTAATAAAAATTCCTCGTTTTAAATATTTCTAATACGATTATTATCGCGAATCATCTTAGCGGAAGTCTCGTTTATTAGTTTTCGCTTAAATCTAGGTCCTCATTAATTGATACGTATAGGCAGGCAATTATCCAACGTTCCAATCTTTCAAATTAATCTGCAGCATGCCCTAAACTGAGAGGTGCAAGGGGACAGCTTCAATTTCAAGTTTCGCCTGGAAGACACACTTCCGAACTAATTACGAACAGGGGCCAAATCACGAAGTCACAATAGTTATGTTGGAAGTTCTTTGTATGCAGCGCGCAAAAAACTTCCATCTCGCGGCTTTTCATAGCAGCGGTCTATAAATTTCTTTTAAGACCACTGGTAACTATACCTTTTCAACTTAAGTACAGTTACCGCATTAATTCAGATAAGGTAGACTACCCGTATCTGCAATACGGGTCATAAGAACGTATGATATACAAGTTGTCCAATTGCAAATATTTATATTATTCCAAGACCTCGTCCGAACGCTTCTTATTACGATAAAAATAATATTCATTGTAGATCGCCGTTTGGCAACGATGAATATATTTACGTCAAAGTCAAGGTACTCACCAAAGGGCCAGCTGATAATGTAGAATCGCACGGTTCGGTTGCGACGTGTCTCGTAGGAAGTTGGCGAAATTGTAGTGCATCTTGGCGTTATGAGGAAGGGACCGCAAGCCCGATCTGTAACACGTTGATTCGAGGTCAGATGCATGGCCACGATGCATTGTCGTCGTCTTCGATACGTCTTCCATGCATCTTCGATATTGTAGAGCGAAATACAATTATCTTGAAACTTCTTGAAATTTTTGATTAAACGACAAACCTGAGCAACGTCTCCCGAGACGTCCAGTCTCGGTTTCGAAGTACCGTTTTGTAACAACCTAGGAGTAGAAGTAGAATGATCCCTGTCGTGATCAGACTTCTTCTGCGCGGAACGGCCGTCCAGCTGATTTGCATCCCGTACACGATCAGGAGGATCCATCCAACGCTGTAAAATATTTGTCTCTTTAGACAGTTCAATGGCTGACTACACTTACCGAGTTCACTGTAGAAACAGTAACGATTAACGAAAGATTGCTGATAATTACCTGGGCATGTACAGTACCCGTTCCGCGACGACGAACCCAACGGTAATAAAAAGATTGGACGCGGGCAGAAACGGTAGTACCAGGAACATCCAACCAAGAAGAAGGGGCGGGTGTCTCTGTTGCTGAAAATGAGACACAAGTTGCCGCGTTAGAAACTACGAAAAGCATTCTATCTCGGAACGAAATTGTTCAGGGCTGTCGTAGTGCGTTGTGTCAGACTGTAACCGCGCGCTGAAGAAAGTTTCCACAAACGAGGAAGAAAATTGCGTTTCATTTGATTTTCTTTCCGTTTGGCAGATTCGTTGGAAAGTCGATTTCCGCGGAAACAAAAACTGAAGGGAATATTTATCGTTGGCAGTTTTATATATATAGTAAGTTAATGTTCGTCGTGTCTCGTCAGTAATATTGATCGAAAGATATCTATGATGTTTAACAATTGCTTTTGAGTAAGGTGAATAAAGGGATAACAAATATAGAGAGAAATGATTTTCAGAATAGGGGATGGAAAACAATTTATCGACTATATCAGACATTTCGAATCGTGCGATTGGAATTTATTGAATAATGGACACTACATCAAAAACGATGAGTAGAGAAATCGAAAAGAAGATTATCATGACATAAAAGTCAACGGCGACATAAAAAATGGCGTGATATTATTTGGCGATACTTCAATCGATAACACAATGGAGAACGTTGCGCGGAGTGATAAACTGTCAACTGCAGAACTGCCAGTGAAAATACCTAAACCGTGCAACGAAGAACGGTTAAATAAACGATCTTCGAACGATGAATCTCCCCTCATTTCGGATCGGTTTATTTCGTTGGCGAAATTAGAACGCGATGCGATGCATCAGAAAATGAATATCGATTCAATGTTCTAGAAATCGAATGCGCGAACGGCAGGCAGGAACCTTGACAGCAGAACATTGAAATGCGGCGATAAAGTAAGAAGAATTAAACAAAATAATAGCACAAACGATATTGTTTCCAAAAGGATAGATGGAAGGAGAAACGAAAATATAGGCAAGACACGGAGACGAATTGGAGAAACTATAATTTGTATGATCCAATCGACATAAATTCTCCATTGAAATCCAATCGTATCGATGAATCAATGAGCATAAACCCTCGCGGAAATATTCGAGCGAAATATAGTACAAAATTGCAGCTGTAACATAAAATCGGCTCGAACACGAGCAAACGTGGCTGTGTGAAACATCGTGGGTGTATTGGGGGAGGAATCAACATCTGGCGAAGAAATGTTCGCTGAGACGGAGTAGAGTAGAAAAGCTGTGAATCCCGATGCGCGACGAAACGAAGCGGAAGACGATCGTAATGTTCCATCAGGGGATCGCAGCGATTACGGAGTGGATTCTCAAGAAAATATTAAACATGAATAGACGCCGTTGGAGAAGAGACAGAAAGTAATAGATGTTGGAAATTTATAAATCCGGATGTTTCGAGTTGGAAACGCAGGAAAGATGAAGTTTGAAGAGGAAGATTGGGAAAAAGAGGAAGTCTCGGGAAGGTAGAAACCGAGAGGAAAAGTTGTGGCGAGGGGCGGAATTTCAAGGAAAATAAATTAAGGAAACAGAGTGGGTATATGCTAAGTGGTGAACGAAGAACTGAGGTTGAAAATATAAAAGGGCGCAAATTTTAATTACAGAATTTACAGCGGAAGAAAATTTATATCAAGAAGCCATAGGGCAAAAGATGTTAACGTGGAACTAAAACAGGAATTTTAATTTACTAATTGATAAAAGGACGGACACAGTAGCCAGCACGGAAAAAAGGAAATTCAAATAAAATTTCAGACGGTAGGAAGGAAGGAGAAATTCAAGATGAAGAATATAAAGGGAAACAAATTCGGGTCAGGTGCGGAGAAGAAAGGAAATTTGAGTCGAAAAATCTAGAACGGAGTTGCGACAAAAGATGTAGGAAATGAAGAATTTAAAGCAGACATGCTGGAAAGAAAGCGACTGGAGTTAAAGAATTCACGAAAAGGAAAATCCGATTTCAGAGATCTACGCGGAAGAAAATTCGCATTTATGAGTACATGAATTAAAGGGACAAGCTTACCAATCATCCAGAGTATCCAATTACAGAAAGATTATAAAGTATATACTATCGCATAAAAATTATCGTCACGAACAAATTTCTTTTCGTTTTGCGTTACAGTACATTAGAAGACACGAATTAGAAAAGAGCAGTAATATCGCAATGGAAGAATCCGTTGCAAATAAAAATATTGGAGAAGTAAAAATAATGATGACACGGACTGAAGGTAGAGTTATTGGAGTTATTAAAGGGTTATCACCGACACTCTACCCAACACTGTTCATGCTAAAGGCGTCACAGGACAAAGCTTTGTTTTGCAATCCGAGCACGGGCAATTTGGTGACGAACAATGAATTCCGCGCGAAAGGAGGATAACACGAACTATTCGAGTGTCATAGAAACAAAATTGAAAGAAGGGGAAAAATGATGAGAAACAATAGAGAAGAGAATGGCGAACACAAGACGCCAACGGCAGCGTGGTAATTAATCGAAGACAACGAATTCGAGGCACCCTCCCGCTACAGCTATTCGAACTGCTTTGAATACCAAAACGACCAACGAAGCACACCCTTCAGGCATGGATGAAAATCCAATTATACGTCGTTTAGCTGAAGGATCCATGGCGCATCAAATTAATTGGACTGATAACGGGCGATGTAAGGAGCTATCGACTGAAGCTGTTCGGACACGCGAGAAGACGCTGGCTCAAACTAATGTACGTATGCGTACGATCATTAGGAAGACACACGCGCCCAATTTGGAACTCGTGGACAGATTTGAAGCTTGAAATTTCAGATTCGAAAATTCTCTGGATAAAATAAGAAATGCCGCGGTAGAGAACATCGCATCAACGGAAGTTACGTTGGAAAGTAGTGGATGGGTTCTAAGAGGAAACGAAATAGGAAATATGGAAATATGGACGAAGAAACTGTAACGACATTTTCATGAAGAGTAACGAGGAACGTGTAGAGACAATGAATGCAGATGAACCCGCGAAGAGTGCTTCGAATACGTCACGTGTAATTGTGTTACTCGACGAAAGTGACGAGCAGATTGGAACAGTTTCTGTCGAAAATACGGAAATCTGTCGTCTGTACTTTTAGCGACCCAAATGTCGCGAACCGGATAATTTAAGCGAATCAATTTTCGTTCGAATTAAATATTGTGCGTGCGTAAAAATATTTTTCATTGCTTAAATATTATTCAACAATATTTTTCAATAGTTATTCATCGGAATAACATTTTTTTCCAGCTATAAGTTAAATTCACGGTTTTAGTTATAGTAAAGAACCCCTCCGCTGCTTTACTCAAGCCAATATATATACTGTCCTTCTATCCTATCACTTTTACGATCCTATCAAGATAGCACTACCTTAGCTGAGTCTCTAAGCTTGGAAAATAGAAACGCAGACTGGTATCGGCTTGTGTGTGAAAAATAAGAAAGAGAATGGCTTTAAATTCCTCGAACGCGTGAAATGTTTCCAAGCAACTATACAACTATTATTCTTAACAAAGGCATTCATATCCTTCCTCTTCCTGCTTCTAAACTGATTCTGGTTTTATGAAAGTCTGTTATAACCAAGGAAGCTACCAATATTTTAAAACAGATCACCGTTGACGATCGTATCAATATAATTCAACTACGTTGGTTCTTCATTTAGTATTCTACAGCACACTAATTTTTCTGCAAAGTTAATTTTTATAGAACGCTCGAAACACGTCTACGCAAATTACACCGTTTCTCATTCGTCTTTTTCGTTCAAAAATTATCAGCGTTTGTTACGTGTGAAACGAGTAAATAAATACGAAAGAAGGGAAATAGACGGTGAAACGATCACGAGGTAGGAAATGAGTAAATGCTAGCCAGCAGCCGACCAGTTGTCACGTATTTCAAAGATGTGTTAGACGTGAATCAATTTCGGGTCAGCAGTTTCGCGATCAGTGTGCGTCGTCCGTACCAATGGACCCCGCGAGACAATCAAGAGAATAACTATCCGACACATTTGCATATCTTCGTGGAAACCATCGTAAATTCGCAGCAGAATTAATTTAATAAAGATTATTCGCGTCACTTTTCGTGTAATTATTGTAGTTGATTGTTATCGGCAGTATATTTGCATCTGGGATTGATACATTTGTTCTCAAAACGGCCGAAGCAGGAAGTTCTGTGAAACTATTGACGTGCAAGATTAATGACATACGATATTAATAGCGAATAATTGAATTGACAATACATTGGATTAAGATTTTAACTTTAAATTATTAATTCAACTGCCTTGACTGCCTTTCATTTGGATTTCAAAGTATTTTCTTGCAATTTCCTTTTCGTACAACCTGTACCCTAGGCATGTAACTCTTATGTTCATGAAAAAACTATCTGTTAGAAAATCTCGAGATATTTAAGATCATCTGTAAGCAGAAAATCGAATTGTTGATCCCATTTTCCGGGCGAAAATCAAAAATGAACTATTTAACGACTGTCCGCGAAAAAACCATTGGCCCACTGGCATTTCTATGGAACATTTCATAAAATACGATTTCAGCTTCGTCCACGAATTTAAAAAATTTGCAGACTGACGGTTCTTTTATTATTTCACTTTATTAAACGCGTTTGCACATCTTCTTATAAAACGATTAAACGAGAACACCAATGCCGTTCTTAGTTAAAATTTCAAAGCTACTCTGCTGAACACATTCAAATTATCTCCCCTTAAATTAAACTTATCGAAATGCAAATGGCAAGCTACAATTATAACGCAAAGAACAAATGCAGTGTTTAATCCTCCAAGAAGTGTGTTATGGATAGCGATGCATAACATTAAGCACCCCTTCGTATCGCGGAACTTTTGTGCATCATATTTCTTCATATAATAATATGAAGAAATTATGTTATTTGTAATAACAAATAACAGAAATGTTGTATGTGGTCCAAGTTCTGTCCCACACTGCATGTAACACGTTCCGTCGTTGCATTCAATGAAACGTCTCTCTCAGTCCCGACATAGAAGTGCGTGAAAAATGCACGATGAATGCAGACAGCACAGCAACGAGAACAATGCATAGAAGTGTTATTACAGAAACGTATGTCAAATAGGATGTTGGGAGCACAGATTGCCACGGCGATGACAAAAGAGAACGACACCTCTTCCGTCTAATTATAAAATGACATCCGATCGCTGTTTCACGTGCAGCTGCACAGTGTCTTGATCTCGCCGGCTTTTCAAACGTCAGTCGAGAACGTTCACTGAAAAGAGTAGAACAAGACCGCGTTGAAAGCCGAGATGTGACCCCATTTGGAGAAGGTAGCCACGCACGTTTCAACCAACCCCTTTCGCTACTCAAAGCAACCGTAGCAATTTTCTATCGAGCGAATGTTGTGCAACGCGTACTGCGTAATGCGAATTACGTTATACGTTGTTACATTGCAACTATTATTTTCTTTGGCGAGTGAGCAGTTCCTCGTTGACGCCGATAAAACCGGGGACTCTTCGTTATCAAGCATTAAACTAAACTCGTCCAAGGAGCCTCGCAGTCGCTTCAACAGAGCCTAAAACGTTTCCGGGGCAGCACCCAGCGAAAGCTTCACAGTGTCTGCGCAAGGGGGTTAAATCGCAGAGTTTCGCGTTCTGTAAATAGCGTCGACGCTTTGCGATTAGCCACATCCGCTTCTAAAGGGTCAGAAGGGTCGCCGCTTCGAACGCACAGCCGCGTCACTGACGTACGACCCGGATGGCTGGGGCACACGATCCTTCAATCCGCCCGACGACCGTCGCCATCGTCGCTTAACTTTCTTCTCGACTTTCGCGACAAGCACAGCTTCATCGTAGGCTGGTCGCCTCCGGGGGACAGCGCGAAACTTCGCGGTTCGTTGCTCGGCTCATTCGTGGTCGAAACGTTTAGCAACGAAATGAATTCTCGCGGACGATAACTGGCTGGTCATTTAACTTTCCTTGTTGCTACGCGCACCAGAGCGGCGTGTTCAACATCGACATGGGGCCGTTACTACCCCCCCGGCCGGTCCAATTAGCCAACTTTCTTTTCGCAGGCGCGTCGACCGCTTCGAACGTTGCACCGCGCACGACCACACGGTGAAAGTTATTAATTTCGCGCTATTAATCGTCGAGACGGATGGGAACGGGGTAGTTTTGTTGCGCCGCCGTTTAAAGGGTATTATTCGGTATTAGGGGAGCAGGTGATAGCGGGTGGTTTCGGTGCGGGGCAAGATTGCATCGACTGGAAAGGGGCTGGAAGTTGACCGGAGTTCTCGCAGCAGACATTTTAATGAGTTCTTTGAGGATAGAGGAACTGCCTTTTTGCAGAGGAGTTACGCGATTGTGCAATGAAACCCTTTCTGGTGTACGCAGAAACTGGCAGAATTACTGGCCAATTCAATTATTTATTTGCCCCTGTCGAAACGGCTCGTCGCAGGAAATATACGACTGCCGTTCGTGAAATTTAACTCTCCATTAATACCGGTGCAAACAGATACTCAAGATTTACAGAAATATCAAGCGAACATTCCAGCGTCGTCGTTGGTAAAGACGAAATAAATAAATTCGACGGACAGCCCGATAACTGTTCGGTACGTTCCGTTCCCCGTTATCCCATAATTTCCAGTTACGACGATTAAACTCAACGTTTAACGCCCGGATGCACGGCGGAGCGTCCTCTTCAAACAAACCCATTAATTTGCCTACACACGCATCGCGCAGTACATTCCCCGACGTTTTTGCGAGGCAGCCCCGGTTTTGTTCCACCTGGCGTGGAGCCGTCCCGAGATTTGCATAAGCCACACAGAATTTCGCTACTTATTCGCGTCGCTCACCTCGAAATCCGTGAAAGCTTTATACGTGAGGATCAGGCAGCCGCCGAAGAAGAGGCAGGTAGCCAGATTTCTGGTGTCGCCCAACGATGCAACCAGAGGAACGGATCCCATTTGCCAATCGTGCGACAGAGTAGCCGGGCACAGCAGCAGCCAGCAGTTCAGTGCCGCCAGATAGCAGAACGTCAATAACCTGCAATCAAAAAGCGCGAGCGGCTCTCGTTAACGATGTCGATATGTGTGAACGAAATCGACAGAAAAAAAAGGGGGCGGAAATATAACATTGATGTATTGCGAGATTTTCGCGAAATAATCGTATTTCACTGCGACGCTCGTGTCCCAGCCATGCTTCCGGCACGTACGGCTTATTACTACCCAGAGGCGTCAATCACGTGTCACCGGAGTGCTGGGTCAGACTTGTCAAACTCAGGTCCCTATGGGGCTGCGTTGAGCAACACACTTTGCATTGTCTTTTTACGTTAATGCGATCACCGTGTTAACGCGCGATGCGCATACGCATGTATGCGCATGGTTCGTTAATTTAGGGTGCAGATTACGCGTTGAAAAAAAAAATAACGGAACAGTGTGATAAGAGAACGAGGACGACAGAAGGAAAGGAAGGTACGTGTAGTTGAAAAATTAGAAAATACTTGACAAATATTATTGTCTACAGACAGCTTCAAGTTTAACTAAACTAATCAAATTAGATATAACTCTGTCTTCAGTTTTTTCGATTTTCCTATGTCCTCGATGGCAGTGGCGTAACAATTAATACTTACGAAAAGAATTACAATTACTTCGCTATACTTTACGTGACGGTTTCACTGTAATCGTTCCTCTGAGCATAAAAGATGATCGGCAAAAAAATGGAATATCCCAACCCAGAACCACTTCCTCTACACCTTTCTCGTGCATCGTTCCACCGCCTCTTACAATTTTCCTTCCCCTTATTTTCCGTCCCTTCTCGCAGGGTAAATTGGTCGACCATACTTCGCGCGAATAGTGGTTTCTCGCGACTGGTATTGTTCGACTGGTGGCGACGCTGAAGAGGTCGAACGGCGCCGCTGAAGAGCCACCTCGAATGCTGACGCGGAGCTTCCATTTTCCCCGCTATCAGCACCCACCGATATAATCACCGATATAATAGCCATGGCAAGCACCTCCGCCATCTTCGAGGAGGATAGCCGTGGTGTATCGCGGTGTCTATGAGCAGCTTACGCGGCAACTCTATTGTTTAGAGTACACAGGCGGACGTGCAGGCTACGCAGCCGACGAGAAGCCCTGGTAAATATTCGTATCGTTCCTGGGTATCGTTAATCCGGCTACCGTGTAGTCGTTGCTAATTGTGATCGCCATAAGATAAGGCGTAATCGGAATTGGCCGTGTTTAGGATTATGCAGGTGGGTAGCGATGTGTCGCGTGGCAAAGCGGACGCTTGGCTCTGACTGAAAGGGTTGAGCGGCGGAATTTTGTTAGGAATGGATGACGAAGATTTTTCGACGGGTGCGGTCGGTGAAACTTGATTTTCTAATGCGTCGTTTGCTGTTAGAAACGATTCAGGGATGAGTGTACGATAATTTCTTAAGAGGGTATTGATAGGCCTAAGAAATGTATCTTTAGGAACGAGATTGATCTTTTTCTGGCGTAGGGAATGAAGAATATTTAGAAGAACATTTAACTGTTCAAGGAGATTTAGTTGATACCTCGATAGCTGAGATTTCGTAATGTTCATCTGGGTAAGGTAATAAATGATTTGCAAAGTTATATTCAAATAAAGATTGTTTAATTCACTCGCGCGGCGAGAACTCTTTTTTATTTTACTTGCAGAACGGCGATGTATAAATATATTTCCCCGCAGCTGTACTTTATATCGAGGTAACCATCAATTACTTAATCCCGAACGATCGACCGAATTATTCGTAGATACAGCATGAATTCGCCAAAAAGAACAAAAAGATCGAAGTCATACCGTTTTCTAACGTTCCGAACCGGGCGAATTCGGATCTTAAACAGGCGTAAACAAAATTTCCGTTTCTGCCTCCAATAATTGTATTTAGCTCGCGGCCTTATCGTAATAAAATCTTTATTTGCCTCTCCGCAATCGTATTAACACGCTCGCTCCATTGAGATCGTACCCGCGCCGACCCATTAAAGGATTCTAATTTGCAACAAATCCTGCGCTGGTCGGTTTGAAATTAGCCAACGGCGAAAGAGAAAGAAAAAAAAAGAAACTATGCCGGAAGTCGTGTACGTTATTAAACACTGCTCCACTTAACGTGTTTCCATTTGCATACAAAACATTCGGATAACGACTTTCACGTATGTTCGGCCCATTTTCTGGATTTAATAATGCCGCCCAGAAAGCCGGGTAATGAGGTGTGCTACGTTTGACTGTATGTCAGGCTACACGGTGTACGCGAAATTCTGAGGGATATAATTATTCGCATTAACGAACTGGCCGAAAGAGGAGGGCGGTATAGGGCCAGAGACAGGCGAGGAAAAAGGGAGGCAGAGAGAAATATAGGGAATGAGAAAGAGAGGAGGGGGGAGACGAGGGAAATAACGCGTGACGAATGAAAAATATAAATATAAAGAGCGTAAAGTGGCATTGTTCCTCGTCTAGTTACCTGCTAGCGTGCGTAAAGAGCAGTGATCAACATTTCCCGCTTTCATCGTGGAGGCATGCACGTTTGCTCAACAATGCAGCATCGCCGGATTTGTTTTAAAAGAGTCTTACTCAGGATTATTAACACCCTAGAAGCGAGTGCCGTGCGTTGCCTCGCATTGAATGGGGAAACATGCATGTACACGTATGTATGCGCCACGAAAACGGCACGTATTGTGCCGTTATAAGTACACTTCTCTGGGATAATTCTTTGCGATTGTTGTTCTTGCGTAGTTGGCGCGGAGGAAGGGAAAGAGACATAATTTCCTTTCAACGACGAACTAACGAGTACTTGAATTACTAAGTGCGTTACACTAGAAACGTGACGCTGTTTTTTGTCCCGTTTCTGTGTAACAGCATTAACGCAAACAGTTTCAATACGTTTCGTATATTTGTTTTCCATTCTTTCCGTACTTGTTTGGCAGGGAGCGAAACGAAAGCAGCGAACAACTTTTAAAGTACACAGCCTAAGTTTCCAGCGGCAGAAGGCTTTCCATCAATCTGTAGTTTCATAAGTTCTGTGTTTGTTCCCGATTTCGGGTACATACAGAACTTTTAGCATAACATCAAGTGTTTATGTATCTAAGACTTGACGCGCTGCACAATGTGCAGTTTACGGCCCTTAAAGGCGTAGCCAAATTGTGCATTAAGCGTGGAAAATATTTCAAAAAGGGCAACATTAAACTCGACACATATATTAATTATAATATCTCTAATATATCGAATTCTAATATTCTAATATATCATTATAAACTAACAAATACGTACTATCTTCAAATTCAGTGCTGACTAATTAAAATACACCAGACTACAAATAACCAATTTCCAAAAAGTTACCGGTCCTTTGTTCCTCAAGATAAACGCTGCAGCGTCTTTAGTCTTTAACAGATTGTTACGAACGATAACGCCAACGATCTGAATTTCCCCGGCAAGATCAGTCTGTCCCCGAAGAATCATCAGTTACCAGCAGAAGTCACGAGACAGAAAGTTGTCCCTTGTCTTGGTCAACCGCTCCCAGAACTTCTCCAACAGAAACGACAGCCCAGGGTGATGGTATTGTGTGCACGGAAGCAGCAATGTTTCAGACGAAGGATATGGGACACGGTACATGGGATACGCGGCGTCCCGAACTGCATTGCGGTATACTCGACTTCCTGTGGAGTAAAGATGACCTTCCGCTTCAGATTCCGTCACGGAGCAGCGATCCCACCTTGGCTCGATACAATGTGTCTTCGTTTGCCCTATCAAGTCCGGATTTTCAACACCAAAAACCCCTTTGCTGCCTGTGTTAGCTTATTCTGGACACCCCTTCGAATCGTTTCTTGCCCCGTGATCACATAGCGCCAAGATATAGGGATGCACGTTGCTCGAGTCACGCCATTAATAAATTGATCGGATGACACAGTGAAAACGGTTGTCCGTTCGTTTCGTTGGATCGAAGAAGGTATTTCTTGCGATGTTATCCTTTATCTCGTGGCAAGTGAACGTCGTGAAACGCCAGACGAGTTCAATTGGACGTTCTTGTTTTACAGATGAAGATAGATGGGCGCAGGTGAAATTAACTGCGAGGTGTCCAGCGAAACGGACAGCCCTTTTATATAAGATTTACTCCGACGTCACTGCGGAATTGTTCTTGTCATGGAGGAAACGGGCTGGACAAATGTGATCCCGGTGCTTTTTCGAACGAACGCTTTACAATCGAGGGTATTCCTTCGTGCCTCGTGCAATATTGCACCCTCGTTAAAAATATCGGCGTCAAGTCCGGCTCGAAATCGGAAGAGATGCTTAGTCGAAGTGTATTCCGCGACTTCAACGACTTACAAAGTTCGCATCGAACATTTCAACTAATTGGATCGCCGCATCGGATTTTCCATAAAAACTGTTTCGCATTTCTCGTTCGCGATCTGCTTACCAAAAAGAAGAATTTCTTCCATTCTACGCGGTTAGGCTTGCCGCGTTTGAAAGGAAGAAGAACCTTCTCTTCCAATTCGTAGGTTCCTTAAATTTTCTTCTCGTACTAACATCTCCTCGCAAGAAAAATTACAACAACGCAATGGATAAGTTTAAGCTTCGTCGGAATTAATTTTAATTCCACGAAAAATCTTTGCTTTGTCAATTAAAGATTTATAATGCTTCGCGATGAAAGAACATTTAATTCTCTGCTTCAAAGTGAACTAAGAAGAGAATACATTATTTATAGCGAACGTGGAAGTGTCGTTGACGACCAGAATTTCCTTTTCATTAAGTCCACCCGCGTCTAACGCAGGCGCCATTTCGCGAGTGCATCCAGTATTACACGCGAGTTCCGTCGTAACCCTTTAACAATGCGTCTGCTCTTCAAATATTACGTTCCCGACCCCCTGCCAAACCGCATCGCTATATATTACGTACAATGGCGCGGAAGGACGATACACGCAGCGTAACGGGAAGCGCAAAGATTTAGAAGGAACACGACAACTGTTTACCCCGGTTAACTTTGCTACGCGTATCCGGCTAAAAGAATTTTCAGTCCAAACATTGCGCACGCCGGAGGAAAATATGGCCGGGTTATTTTCCTCCGGCGAAGATTAATATTTAAGGGCCCCCCGACAATGGAAAGAGCTGCAGAAACTGCGTTACCTTCCCCGAAGATCATTATGTTTACACTTGGGAACGGTGTCTAGAGTTGTAAAATATTATTCTGGCTTCTATAAACTTTTTCCCGTTACTCGCTGGAAAATAAATATAAAATGCGAAATTGGTCGACGTGCGATGTGCATCGCAAATTGATCGAACAAATTATTAATAATAAGGGACGGTTACGTTTCTACTTGTATTTACTTCGCCAAAGAATGTTACTCGTTTAGAAATATTCGTATCATCATCATGATTTCAAGGCCTGAATGATATAAGGGTCGAATAGTGTTGCAATCCGATAATAAATGCATCCGAGGCATAAATTCCCAGGAAACGTTCGACGAATCAATAAACGCTTTACGAGGACTGACAAATTGTCTTCGAAAATTCCGGTACACCCCTCCATCTTCGCTCATCGATCAAAGTGGGTACTACGGTTTAACCATTATTCAATAGAAAAGTTCCTCCCTGAATATCCCCGATATCACACCTACGTACGCTGGGCACGATCGTGCGTCACCGGCATGCTAATTAATGTCCCGGCCGGGCAATAAAAAGCGGGTCGTGCGAACTGGCCGTGAAAAACAATGACAATAATGTATTCCACTCGGTAACCGACGATCTCCTTTCCGACATATCATTTTTCTCGCCACTTGGCCGCACTTTTATTTCGCCGACATGATTAATGGTCCCAGCCGGCTTAAGAAGCGTGCACTCGAGATGCAGGAGGAAGGGCTGACCCGAAACGTCAAAATAATAATTCCGAATATATATCAAGCCGCGTGGCACGTACCGTCACGTGAACGGGCTGGATATGCATCGGTTCTGTGTGTCAGAGACAATTTTACAATTCCTGTCTGACGTGCATTGTACGGGCATAATACGTATACGCACAGCACGCGTACACGCGAACGTCCGCGAGTTTTTGAATAACGTGCACCCCGAGCCGGATATTGCGGAGAACGTATACCGAATACTCGAGAATTTATAGGCTTTTACTCGTTATTTAGAACGGATGCGTATTGTCGTGCTCGTTTCGCGCGACGTATGAATCAAACGCGATAGAAAAGTGGCGAACGAACGGTGGAAGCGTAGCGTTGCTTAGGTGGGAAAGGAGAAACTGATTCACCTGGCGCACGGTGTCGATTCTGAGGACGACTCCCGATTGTGCTAACACCAATGCCTCAAGAGATTATTAAATTGCGTCGCGGAGGTGCATTTTATTTTAAGCACGCGTATTGTAATGACGGCGCGGCAAACATTATGAAACTGTCAATGACAATCATTTTTAATTTCGACGCGCTATTTTGAACGGAATAAACGCGGTGCTTCGCCCCCGTTTCAATTGAAGCGTGCGCAGGTACTCGGAAAATCTGATATTGTTAAGAATTTTATTCAAGAATCAAATTTCGTCGGCTATAGTATGCGTGTTTCTCGAAATGATTTGCACACAGTCCGAGGAAATTTCAAACGGAAATGACGTTACGGAATAATTACTGGTTCACAAATTAAATTGCACGCGTAATTTAAATTCTCGCGTTACCTTGTCGGGTCCGATTTGCATTCTACAGCAAATATTTCAACGTTCAGGAGTAAAAATAAGATAGAGCAAACGGGAAAAAAGAATAAGTGCACATGTGTAGAAGGTACGCGACACACGTTCGCAGAATTTCATTTACTTGGAACCCGAATTACACCATCTGTTGGAAGCTAATTTAACGAAGACCTCCCTGTTGAAGGAAAAGAAAATTAATATCCCTTTACAATCCTTTAAAATAATTTCTATATCAGAGCGTAACTATACGTACTCTGTTCAGATTTGTTCAACCGTTCATAAAATTATTTAACAAAGAGTTCGCACAGTAATCCGTGTCACTTATCATTAATTTACGATTTTCACGGTGATACAATTCGATGATTCCAGTATGCGTGCAATGATTCCGCGAAACATCTAATGAAATAAAGATTCCATGAAAATCTAATAAAATATACAGTGTATTTATTTCGTTTCGCTCCGTGCAACACTGCGATGCTAAAAGGGTGTCGCAGTGTCGCGCGTTCACAAGAGTGATTTTATTAAAAATTAAAACGAAGCAGTAAAAGAAAACTTTCGCAGTCTCGCGACGCGTTAAAATTGGCACGGTAACTGCCGGTACGCAGCAGGAAATTGTTAATCCACTTTACCTTCGGAACATTATACGTAAGGACGGGGCCGCTAAAAGTTTCACGAACTTTCGCCATTAGGGTGCACAATGCGTGATGCGGCATGGAAACTTAATGGCCGTGCGAAAACAAAAGAAGTAACAACGATGTGTCGGACAGCGAAGCAACGTCCAATGTTTACTTATCAGCCGCGTTTTACGCTTTCCCGTTAAGACGACGATCTTTCTTTTTTTTTCCTTTTAGGAACTTCCACCGCATTTCCGTATGTTTCGTTCCTATCTTTCCGTCGTTAAACGCGATTGCCATTGGGGGAATAGGGGAACGGTTCCGCGGGAAACTGGAAGGCTCTAACAGGTAGCTCTCCGTCGGATTCGTTCGAAATTGGAATACAAATTGGCAGGTAAAGCGGAGAAGTATTCCTGACACGTACACGTATTATGATCGCGCGTTCCGAGTTTTATGGTAGCAAAATTTGAACAATGAGCACGGCTATACCGCGACGTAATAACCGTACATTACGGAGCGTTATTACGACGTATTAGTATTCAAGCAGCTGTGCCATTCTTACGTTCCATGCACTACGGTATGCACCTATTCAACCTGGAAGCGATCCCTGCGAGGCGTCGTGACTAACAGTTGGGCAGCAGAGAAGTATCGTTCAGAAGGGGACGCGAGAAATATTTCGCTGGGTGATATCAAATTTCTGCTGGAATTAAAATATTTGTCTATCTTGGAGCACGATACAAGAATCGGGTGGAATTCGTAGCGATATTCAATTGTGCGGGAAATTCGAACATCGAGCTCCCGAGGCATCGTATAATCGTAATTGTTATAATATCGAACGCCGGAAGGGTATACACCGTGTGAAATTTAACATTGGGCATTATAAGCACGCCTGGGCAGATAGGGAACGGCATTGTCAGTCTGTCTTTGTGAGACGTGATACAGAGCACTTAGAAACGCAGTGATCAATACAGTAGATATTCAACTGCGGGCCATAATACGTACTGGATATTCAGAACCCGTGCGCGGCGCACGATGCTCAATAACGTTGGCGCATAAAGGATGATAAGTATAATGTAAAGATTGATACTGGAATTTCTTTCGACATAAATATCCTATACCCAGTAATATTATTACCTGTTTACTGCAAGACCTGCTGGTCCATTCGTTGGTCTTCGCGATGCCTCAAAGCGAACAAAGAATTTCTAATTATTGACATCGTCAATAGTCGAATAATACTTCGTATAATAATAATAATACTTCGTCCGCGTTACGAAAACACGAACTTCTGAAGGAACATCTTGACGCAAAATCGCGTGCCGCTTCAGTGACTTCCACGCCGGGAAACGAAGCGGATATTAATCGCTTCCGACATTCGATTAGATCGATCATAATTCGAGCAGCCCCCGACAGCAGGTGCGGAGTGATAACTTTAATCGACGATCTCGCGATAGGTTCGCGGGCCTGTTTCTTGCCCTCTCGCCGCAGCACATTGGAACTCGTTCCCCGATGAATGTACACGCCTTTGATTCATGCGAAAGCAATTCCCCGTTAAATGACGGGTCTCGACCGAGAAACGACGCAACAACCCCTGCGGCCGGTGCACGTCTAAGCGTTTGCTCGGCAATTTGGTAGTAAAATTAATCGCGCGCATAATATCGCGCTGCTGTTAGACACGCGATGGTTCTCACCTGTACCTCAGTGACAAATTAGTCACGTACACCCCCGTGCACCTGTTTCTTTATTCCTGCATCGCCTATTCGACGATGACTGGACGGCTTCGGTTGGAAAAAAAGAGTTTGCATAAAAGGCGCATTTGGTCGGTCTGCAGATCCGTTCGGTAAGAGGGAAAAGTTAATGAAAGTCTCGCTGGGAACGATGGGAGCACGAAATACTTCCGTTCGCTCGTAGCCCGCGTTACACTGAATACAAGGGGCCCTTCCAAAGAAATACCGTGGAAAATTTGCGAAAGATAAGAGGGGTTTTAAACTTCAGCCGTGCTGCAAAGCCCCGCCGAATGATCTTCGTACGCGGGTGAATAGAAATAGATGAACGGAGTTAAGTACAGCTACAAAGTGTCTCTTATAACGGGTCTTCCTTTTATGAGATTTATTCCCGGCTATGGAAGAACTGTCTCTCTCAAGGAGGAAATGAACCCTCGTGCATTTCGTCGTTCGTTTCCTTTTAGAGAATATTTTGTAATCAGTGGTTCCTCGCGGACGAGGATTATTTGTTGCGCGAACACTTGGGCAAAGAATGGCTCGTCACGCAAAAGACTCTATTTTATAAATCACACAGAACGTGACAACTTATATACACTTAATCACTAAATCACTACATTCTTCGCCTCAAAATTTTCGACCTTTCAATTGATATAACTTCGAGAGAAAAAGAAAACTGTACGACAATCCAGGCTTACACAGTTATACAATTTCGTTATACAGCAATCGAAAGATCGATTTTGCGGTAAAAATTTCGTTCCTCTTTAATTCTGTGGAGGAGTGTGCATCAATGACTTAGACAATTCAGTCGCATACCTTGAGGCAGCGAGTTCTCGTCGGAAGCGCACCGTTTGAACCTCGCTTGTTCATCTCTGTCGTCGCGCACCTTGTCGTGCCATTCGCCGCGTCGCAAGACTTGGAGGCCGGTTCAGGCCGGAAACGATCCAACAAATAGATTACCGATATCAGCTTCTCGCAAACCGAATTATTCTACAGTCCATTATCGACGACGTCGTTAAATTCAACGCGGCCACCGCGTCAGAACAATCCGCTGTACACGTGTATTCCCCGTCGTACGAAAACAACCACCCTCCCCGATTTCCCTGCACCGAGCGCAAAACCTGGTTACACCGCAACACATACTAGATAGCTCGTTAACAACAAGCTTTCGCCCCCCCCCCCCCTTCCACGTTAAACCTTCGCCCTTATAACGAAGTTTCGCCGCGTAAAACGCGTAACGAAATTCCACGCGAGCAAAAGCCACGCCACGAGCAGCCAAAGTAGGAAGCGGGTAGTCGGGAAACGAGGCCGCGCCACGTGAAGAGTGACGGTTATAGGAAGAGGTCCCTGTAATGGAGGTTTATTGGCAATTAATCTTGTGGACCGGATGTGCCTGCTTCGCCGGCCACGATACACTTCCGTCTCGCACAGCTACCGGTGAACCGACAAGAGATGCATTGCATCGACTCACGGAATCAAACCTGTACACTTGCGTACACGTGTACGTCCCTCGACCGTGTCGGTTGCCGCAGACTCCCGTCTCCAGCCGAGCCGTGACGACAGGGATTCACCTGTGCAGGCGAGCGTTTGAGTTCAGGGACGAATACATTTCAGCTGGATATGTGCGAGTTCCGTTGGCATCCACGGGTATGATCGAATGAACTGCAGGACCGAAGGGCGGCGCTGATCTTCCAAGAGCGGTCCATCGAGGAAATCTGATAGGAAGGAGGGTTACCTGGTGGTAAACGTGATGTATGACAGGTCTGTTGTATCCTGCGACAGGATGTTGTCCTTAATAGCGATTTCGCGTGGCTGAAGATCGTGTCTTGGAGAGGGGAGGCGCGTGACGATTGTTTCTGTGGAGTGAGACGTTTGCAGAGATTTCAGGGTTCGACTGGACCCCCGATTGTGGATTACGGGTTGTTAATGGGATATTAATTGGGGGTATTAATCTTCCAACGGATGCTAGTATTATTAGGTTGCGACCGATTTGGGAGATTAACGTAACTCTGTTTGAGTGAACTTTTTCAGATTCTTCGTAGATAGAGGAATAAACAGTGGAATTGCTAGAAAACGTTGCGACACGATTGTCAAATATGTAGGAAGGATTGACAAATTTGTATAACAAATGGCAAGGCTTGTTGCAATAAAAGAAAATAAATAAATAACAAATAGAAATCCGAAATGCAAGGTTCACAAAATTGCAAACGTATTGTTATCGTGATACTGTACTTGTAATATTTAAAACTAGCATCCAGAGTTCGACAACTTTCAGAAACGAGCACGTCCATCGAATCGCACCAATCAATTATACACACGATTTAAAGACAAATTTCCATCAAGCCGTTGAATTTCCTCCGATTTTCCAGCATCGGCTCCTAGAAACGGCAACGGTGTTCCCCTTTAACCAGCGATCCCCTTCGCGGAGGTGAAAAGAGAAATGGATCGAAGCCAAGAGTGGCGCACAGAGGTGTTGCCTGCGACTCGACTCTGAGACCCCCTCCCCCTTGCCAGCCCTCTTCTTTACTCTGTGTCGCACTATACCCCCGCCACGAGCAGCTCGCCACTTCAAGAGAAGAGTTTTCTTCGCTGGTCGTTAATGACCGCGCTCGTATTAATCCGACCCCCCCTGACTCGTTTTAATTGAACGGGCACACGAGCATCGAGACTCGTCCGCGGCGTGAACAGCAGAATAATTACCAGCGAGTGGAGGGACAATAACGTCGACGTCGCTTAGACCCGGGATTGCTGGAACAAATGCACCCAGGTTGGATCAACACCCACCTATCGTGTTCCAACGGGGAATGTGCCCCGCAATTTGTAATACGAGGGAGTATTAACGAAGACGCGTGGTAGAATTCATAACGGAGCGTAAGCATCAACAGCGTATACGTACCTGCGTAGTTAATGATGGCCTTTCGACCTCCCTCTGTCGAGCGATATTCAAGATTAATAAACGATCCAATCGTACTCTTTCCATCGATTATCACAATAACGCCTCTTTTCCGCGATAAACTTAGGAACATCTATTGGACGTGCTTTCGACGCGTCGGCTGTCAAACGTAGCGATGCTCGAACTCGCGAATAGGAAACTAGGAAATCGAATTTTACGGCGCAAATGATTGATTGAACGTTCGAGAGGTTCGAGAAGGACTGAATGGAAGTGTGACGGGACGAATACTAAAAGAGAAAAACAGGTGAAAGAAAAATAGATCGACTTAACGAAATCTTGGATATTAATTGAATCTGTTAGACATACTTCTGAAGTTATGACACGCGGCACAGTGATTTATCAAATGGTTTCGTTGAGAAAATGCTGGATCCGTAATTAGATCAAATTATTCTCATCGAATTAAAACAATTATCTTCGTTCTATTCTTAATAACTTTCGGGAATAGGTGACTAACGGTTGGAGGTGCAAAATGTATTAACGAGAATAATTAACACAGCCGAACAAAGAATTATTTCTCTATTCTGCCCCTCAGGATTATCAGCTTCCTTCGCCCGGCTTTTTCGACAATTAACCAGCGATGCTGGCATGCAAGGCATTAAACAATAAGCCTGCAATTCAATAGTACGTTGTATCTCGCCAATTGAACCGCTTGAAATGCCAATAAACGATTTACACCGAATAATCATTGCGAGAAGATCATCCACGCTGTGTTAACCCGATACACTACGAACGTTTCAATACGGCTCGACTAGCGTATATCCGGCTTCAATACTATTTCGAGAATTGTATTTGTTAACTTACCGCGGCAGACTGGGAACGATCAATTGCAGCGGAGCACCGTTTATTCGCGACGCATCATACTGCCGAATCGATTCACGCGCCTTCTCATCCAAAGGATGTAATGTTACCGCTTATGCAGAATCGTGTTACAGGGAAATTATCGTTGCAACTATCTGTTTGCGCATCGGTTAAACAATATCGTCGATGGATGCATCGTTGAGACGTTGCTAATAATTTCTTTGCGCAATATTCTAAATACAGCAGTATTCATCGCAGCGTTGATTTCATTCATGTATACACTATTCAGTTTAATAGTTGAGACATACGAACTTCAATTGGATCAGTATTAGGTAAGCTTCCTCAAGATTTTAAGACACCAGATGAAATCGGATGAAATTTTCGTTTCGTTTGCGTGCTGGTCATAATTCCAATAATTATTACACTTTCCAAATTTATACATGCTTACAAAAATGCTTGATATTATACGTTGTCCATGATAATTCCAAGATTGCTACGGGAGATACATCGCCCCGCAAGCGCATACAAGCCGGATAAACGCAATACTTCGTGCCATCTGCCAGATCACACCAGATAACACTTTCTGTGCACGGTATTGTCGCACTTTATATCTATCAGGCCGAAAGGAGTTCGCGACAGACAGGGCAAAGGGGCGCATTACGCGGTTTCAGAAAACGTGGGTTCATCGAACGAACAAAAATTAAGCGAATTGTTTCTCGTCGTCCCCTTAGGTCGCACAACGCGTTATCTAAAAGTGCTGGTCCTTTTATTTTATCCTTTTCGGAAACGTTCCACAATTCGTCGCGAGAAGCTCGCAACACTAACTAATTATCAACATAATCCAACTCCTCATTTCTCTGAAACTGATTTCCTTGTTCGCGCGACGATGATTTACCCCGAAGACGCAACGCACCCTCTGCACGGAGCGCCAATCAATGAATGTTTCCATCGGGTATTTCGCGAAATCAATCGCAGATGCTGTGGAAAGCGCCCCGTCGAGGAACTGGCAAAAAACGAACGGGCCATCCTGGGGAACCTATTCCCCCGGGACGTAGAGGAGGCGCCGCCAGGAACAGAAAGGTGGGCGGAGGAGTACAAGGTGGAAGACGGCGCTCGCTATGGTATAGTGGTAGGAGGCGAGAGAATTAGTGGGTGGTTCTCTACGCAGATAATTTGTGGCGTGCAATCTCGGCTCAGCCATCTACCGGATAGCTAAGGCGTAGCTGTGCCCGTTTCGTAGTAATTTACTCGGCAACCCCAGGCCCCAGGACGAACGAGTACAGTATTACAGTGGGCTAATTGATTGATCGAATACGAAGTGGATCGTGTTACTCCATTAAGGGCGTTCGGTCGGGACCAAACGGTTCGAGTAGTACGAAAGAAATTGTAAATGATCAAACACCGCTGAACCGTGCGTGTTTCGGATATTGTTTTATCGTGACGTGGAATTATTTTGAGTGTGAAAATTTTCGTACGCACGTGGGATATGTTTTTTGAATCGCGAATAACACTTCTAGATACTGGAAAAGGATCTTTTGGAAATATAATGAAATCAATTTGGCTGCCTATATAATCATTATTTTGTTTTACCACAGACAGGAAAGATGAGTGTAATTTCTTTTCACACGAGCGAAACATTTCTCTGAACGCAATGCTACGCAACATTATTTATAAACCTTAAGAAACTTCTATATTGCTTGCCTGCAATGGTAATACCTATGTATACGTTGTGCAGTATCATTTTCTAAGCACATGCTCCGAATGACTTTTGTTTTTGTTGTTTCGTTCCGTTTGCAAATCACCCCGGCCCCATCTTTGTTTGCGACACATACTGCACTGTATCTGGTGTCAGATTGCAATGAATGCAAGACGTCGACGTGGATGATGATGAACAGAGGTTTCAGGGTGCTACCAAATATTCGGGTTCGGTGTGCGACCACGGTCTATGGGAGCCGTTGTTGAGGGATGTCAACGACATCCCCTGTGGTATCCACGTCATCCAACCGATCCTGTTCCTGTTATGGTACAATGGTAGACACAGGTGAGGCCTCAGAGGGAATCAAGTTTACGACCTGCAGTTGAAATTAGCGGAAAAGAAGCGCTTGACGCTTGTCAGTTATCTTATTAGCATTTATGCAAGTATTAATTATATGTATCTTATGGTGGTATTGAGAACTGTGTGACTGATTTGCCATCGAATTGCGAATTAATCTTTGACAATCAGTAAATTGAGGAAACGGTGAAATTTCATTTTCAGTAACGCTGGAATTAAAATTGATTGGAAAATGTAATACGAAGGGAGTTCCTATTTTTTCGAGAACCGGGTTACCTATAGCAGCAAGTGTCGTATAAAACAGGATCATTCTCAGAAGAAAAATTTCTTATATTTTCCTTTTGTAAAAAAATCTTGAGCTTAAAATCTCACAGGGAGAATAATAACCTAGGACAGTGTTCGACGTTCTCTGCACAGAGCAACTAAGCCAGAATAGCTCTATCTCCACGAGATATGAACGATCGAGAGTAACGTACGAATATTTAATACATTTTAATACATAATTTAGATTGTGCAAATGCAATAAGCGGTTGCTTCATTATATCGGAAAATATCCATAACGATGAACGAATTAAATTATATAGTGAAACGCAAAAGCTATATAAATAGGGGATACTGCAAACGACAAGGTAGTTAATATTGCACAAATACGATTATATTGCTCGCCGAAATGCTAGCCGATGTAATAACAGATATATTAAATCTATAGTTCGTCGACAGCAAAGTAAACGTAATTTCATAATACAATATAATTCTGGGTAGGTTAACATTAACGTACGAGCCGTTTCCATTATTTAAAAATTCACAAAAACCGCATCTTACTAGTCCGTAAACACCTCATCAGATGCATTTCACGAACAACAAAACAAAACAACCTTTTCATAAGTATAGCGCAGGACGGTGTGAAACGTTCACGCTACAAATATCCCTGATTCGAAACAATCGCACTACACACGGAGGGTCTGCAGTATCTTCAAAACTTCAATATACTCATCCTCGCCGGCAAATAAAGATTCAGACCGTTTTCCGTTGAGCTCGCGCCGCTTGGAATATTTATCGCGAGCGAACCTCACGATCTAGTCGCCGGGTTGGTAACTAGACACAACCCGACGTATTCGCATCGGTCTCCAGAAATCGTGGAATAGCGCCCCGCTAACATCCTTGACACGACGTACAACACGAGCCCAGCCGCGCGTCCGGAATACTAATACCGTCCCCTGGAATTCAACACGAATTTTGTATCACGCGGTATTTCTGGTGAAATATCGGCGACGCCGGCCGTAAATCGAAAATGGTAATGGGACCCTCGAGCCGCCATTACCCCGGCGAACAAGAAATCCCGCAAGGCGTTAGATTTATCCTGTTCCCAGTCAACGATGATACATTATTCTGGAGCGTCGTTAAGACTGCAAAGCTAACCCATTATGTCGTTCTGTGACGTCTCATCAGGGAGCACCGCGAACCCTTCGTTGCCGTTCTCGTCTCGTTGCACTTGAAACCGTCTCCGTCACGGGCACCGGCTCGTAATTCAGTAGCGGGCCGCTCGACGATACGTGAACACGCTCGTGGGAACACGCACCGATGTAAACGGAACCCCCGTTCGCGACGACGGTTCGCGCGGGTGTGTACGCGCGTCTGTGTCCGCGTGCGTGAAGGGTTGCGAAGAATTTGCGCTGCAGAGTCGTTTCGGCAGCTCGGTTGCATTCCGCGGCCTCGTAGACGAGGGTAAAACACCCGGTAACAGCGTCGCGTTGCCTCGAAGTAGGGCGATCGCCGCGGCGGGGGCAGTGAAATGGCGCTGAAGAATGGATTCGAGGGGGTGATAATTGAAGCGGGCTCAATCGACCTTTGGGCGAATTCAATTGGAAACATTTTCGGGGAGAGGTCAATGGCGAGAAGAATGGACGTACAGGATTGATCTCTATTTTACTCGGATGTGTCCTAAATTTATTTGCATTCCAACCGGAGGGCAATTGTGTTACAGCAATGCTTACCGTGATTTTCAATTCAATATCGTCTAATATTTAACCGATTCAAACAGAGCAGCAGAGAAAATGCGGACAATCCGAGTAAACTCGCAACGTTGATTTGATTTCGTTGAAACGAACAAACGTGGCATATAATTAAGCGAATAAAAAGGAACGAAATAGACGAACCAAACATTCACCGTTGCAAACAAACAGAACTATAATCGTGTCGAAAAATTAATATAAACAATGAGAAACAAATACTCATCGTAACTCCGAGCGAAACACCACAAATTTACCACCCAACGGAAGAACCAACAAACATCGATTAACACTCTGCTACACAAATTCACGGCACGCTTCTGCTATCCAAATCTAACCGAAGTGATACAAAAAAAATCCCTTTCAAACCCTATCGGATATTTGCCAGTTGCATAACACGCAGCGGTTTTTATCGGAACCTTTCCAGCACGTTGCAACAGTCGGCAGCCTCTAATATCCCAGGCAGAAGGGCCAGGATATCCTCGACATCCGACAACCACGACACAGACGTCACCTCCCCATTCTTGTGGACGACGCGCGTACACCGTTTTCTTGTCGTCCGTAGCCTTGAATGAAAACCGTCGAACGGGACCAGAAGGGGAAACGCGTCGCCCCTGAGGGTAGGGCCGCAACGATGCCCGTTGAGGGTCAACCGAGCGGACATAAGCAGTGCTTCCGCGCACTAGAAACCGTAACGCCTCGTGGGAAACACGCGCAGAGGACGAGTCAAGTGTGCTGACGAGACGTGCAGGGCTGACGAGAACGGAGACAAAGTTGTAGGCTAAGAAGGCCGTAGGCGATCTTCAGCCTCGAAGCGTCTACTGTCTTCGGTCGAGGACCGGCTAATTGGATACTCTGCAGCCGACACTAGTTCCTCCTCGCGAGTCAGCCTCCCTTCTGTCCTCCCGTTCTGTTGTTTCCCCGCTTCGTCCCTGTTTTCCGTTCCATCGCGTCGACCTTTGTTCCGCGTTGCGATGATTACGCGCGAGGGATGCAAACCACCCGCCCTTCGTTCGAATGGAAAATCGTTGACCGCGAAAGGGCAGTTCGGGCCCCCGATGCACTTAGTGTTGTTTACTCGGTATCGCGGAATTCGAGGGGGTAAAGATCGTCGATAAATCTTGTTCGCGGTGAAAGGATCGCTGGACAATTTATATTTAGAGCACGAACTGTCTGTGTAATGAAATGAGAAATTCGACGGTTAAACGGGACGCGAAGCGATCTTCAATATTCATTCGACTTGGCATACAATGTATTATTGGTTTGCATTCTACTCTTTGAACTGGCTTTCAAATTGCTTCTCTATTCTTGACGATTTGTTAATAACGGGACCGATCGGACACAGATCCATTTGCGCGATTCGCTTGTTAATTCCATTACTTTATTAAATACTCCAAACGAAGACAGAAACACACCGACACCCGAATCGAATCACTCCGCAGCGTTGACGTTGGGAAATTTCAAGTAGTTCAGGTTCACGTATACAGCGGCACGGTCGCGCAGTAGAACAAGACGGTCACGGTGCGGACCGATGGGAAGCGTCAGTTTAGCGTCGACGCGAATAGCTTTGCCCGGCGTTTCATGTCGCATTCACCGTGGCTGTGTCAAAAATAAGATTTCCACAGGCAAAGAGGGGACGGATCTAACGGGAGACGGTCGCTAATTCTTTGACGTCGAGGCGGGTCCAGGTGGTTCTGGGAAAGTTGCAAAAACTGTTTGATATTATCCTCCTTTGTCCTGTCGCTAAGTATAAAATTTACTACCACGGGGGACTCGTCGGGAGAAACGGGAAGAAGAGAGAAGGGAATGGTAAGCTGGGTAAGAGAAAGAAAGGTGCACGGAGCGAGAGAGGGGGAGAAGCGTAAAGAGGAATACAGCTAGGCCCGGCGGATATAACTAATTACGTGCACTCAGCGGTGTCGTCGTGCTACCTTTGTCAGAAACGCTTTATCTACCCAGCGCCAGAATTTTCAGTACCGGGGACATTTCGCGTTTCGTGTGTACCCTCGGGACTCGACAGAAATAGCCTAATAACGTTACTAGTTACCGTTGTTCCTCTCCTTCGTGGAAATCAGAAGATGACCGCGCGGCGAAAGCACATTTCTGCCTGATGTTCTCCTTTCGTTCTGTCGGGATCGAAAGACTCCGTGAAGAGATATCGGTGAAGTTCGATTAGTCGCCGCGTATTCGAATGAACCGATTAATTATTTCGCGTTCGGCCAGCTCGAATTATAACAGTTCACGGTCGTCGTATAAAATGAATTCTTCCGTATTAAACATAACGCCAGCCTCGAGGATATTTTGCAAATATTACGCCTTCGTTCAGGACCAGCAGATATTTGCAAAGAAACATTTCACGGTGTCGTAAAATCTTGCTTTACGCTTCCTCGAACGTAGCGATATTATCCTGGGGAATTTGCGTTTGATGTAGCCCCGTTCAGGAAGCACTGTTATTATTATTATTATTGAGTTGTAACGCGGAAACGGTTGCCCCTCTTACTGAAATGATCCACTGCTTTTCACGATTTGATTGTTAAAAGGTTATATCCGGCTCGAATGATCGGTTCAACCGTGTGCGAGTGCGCCTGCGGAGGAATATAAAGGAAGAACTCGTTGGCACGGTTTATTCGAGAATTTGATACGCGCGTAACGTATGTTGACGTTACAGCTTTTGCCGAATGTTGCACTTTATCCGTCTTCTTCGGTAAAACGTTACGAGAAAGAAGATTAATTAACCAAGGATTGAAAGGCACGACGCTAAAAAGCAGATAGCGGGTTGGCTTTTGACTTTCAAAAGGCGGCCCCGCGACTGAAGCTTTTCAGTGAAAATTTTCCTGGATTAATAGTTTCGAATTGAATTTTTATAGAGGTATCGCGAGAGACGGGATACCTAATCTCCACTCGCTTTACTTTGTACCGAAATTCTTTCTGCAATATTTATATGTGGTGCGGCCTCGTAGCGATCTCCTCGTCTTCAAAGTCCTGCTACAAACTCTTTCACGATTCTCTTCCATGGCCTTTTCTTCCGACTCTTTCCCTAAGTTCTACTTTCCTTCTAACCTCCCGCTAAAGAGTTTCGTTCGCTACGCTTTGCTCGCCCTTAAGGATTCACGTGTATACGTGCGCGTCGTCACTCACAAGCAGGTCACACGATGTGTATGTATATGCATCTGTGCACACAGCTTTATAGAGAGTTCCGGAAAAAAATTCTTGCCTTTCACGCGTCGAACGTATCCTCTTCGAAGAGGCTTTCGTATTGTAGTAAAAAATAAAACACTCTATTATAAATGAATTGCGATACATCACAAATATACGTCGCCTCCTCTATAATTCAAAAAAGTGTACAAACACCTGCAATTAATTTGAATTAAGTTAAAGGTACGCGAATAAAATCGCACATCATCATAACTCGCAAATATTCGTAATATTCACGCCAACACGTCTCGTCCATAATATCTCGATTACAGTAAGATCCTCTTACGAAGGAAACTAGGAAAATAATAATTATTCGTAAGTTCTGAAGCGAACAGCATACATGTGTAACTTAGAAAATAATTCTGATGTATGGGTAATATAAAAATTTCAGAAATATTAATCGCACAATTTTCACGATAAAGAAGAGCCCGTCATTTGCTCCTTTAGAGGAGAAGAGCTTACGATTGGCAGCAATTATTACGTGCAGTTCAAGTATCTTTACTCGCAATCGTGGGCGTGAATCTCTCGACTCGAGTTGTTCCCGGACGAAATTCCGCGCGCCAAAGCGGCCAGACACTCAAACGGGCGCATAAATCCCACGAGCCAGCCATGAGAAAGCATTCGCGAAAGAAAGGAGCATCTATGAATTCGTGCTCGAACTTGCGCTCGCTGAATACACCCGTATAAAAGTGCCGTTTAAATCGTAAATTCGGCGCTGATGCTTAAATCAACGCCAGAAGATATTTTCCAGGAGAGCACTCGCCGAGTTTTGATTCTCCCGTGGTCGTTGTGTTTCGAGCTCTCCCCGTTACCTCGAACCACTTGCCTTTGCCGACTTTTGAACGCGCCTCTATAGCCTTTGAATTGAGTCTCTGAATATCTGATACGGTATACGCGTGCACATACCGTTGGGCTCCTGCTTGCAGCGGAATAATTTCGGGGCGTATCGTTTTAGACAAAAGCCCGCAGTCGGGAGACGTTGCATGCATTCGAAGGGATGGAACATGTGCATTAGTATATTAGTATATTCGTTGCGCGTTATTGAATAAATTCAACCGTATGGTATTTTATGTTACACGCGGTCAGTATGATAAAATGGATTTTGCAAGAAATGCAACTGACGAAATGCTCGTATTGCAAATTATATAGTTATGGATAAATTCGGCTGCTGTGCGACAAGTTATACTTATACAATGAAAATAATATATAGAACTCTCAAATGTAACTTTATATTTATGTCGCAGTCTAATTTTTATTGTATGCAATACACGTTATTGGGTGCTGGCAGTATTTTAATTATTAAACTACTGCTCGGTCTTATTTTAATTAGCCATATTTCTCTTTGGCAATGCAGTATAAAATTGCACGTACCAATGCATTATACATGAACATGTACCAATACGCAAGTGCTACAAAAGTGAAGTTGCATGTTCGTATGATATCCTGTAAAAAAATGTGCCTGCGAGAAACTTATTTGTGACACCATACTGACTACATAACAAAACGCAAGATCACCATAATCGCTGTTGCTTAATCCTTCGCTGAATTTCCATAGAATTTTTTTTTTTAGTTTCCGCGACGCCGTTTAAATTCGCGACTGTTTAAAAAATCGGGCTCGAGCAAACTTTAGCGACCCAGCTGCTGTGTACGTATACACAACGGCCATTCTAAATTTCAGAGATTACGGTACGGCCATGCAACCGAGTACGAGCTGCTTCAAATTGTTTATCGTCTCGGTCATAGCTTCTACCCTTGCAAAATACATCACAGTAGGCTAAACGAGAAAGATAGACATTGCAGAGAAAAAAAGGGATGGAGAAATATGCATTTACATGCATGTATACACACGTGTACGGCGAGTGGAATAAAAAATGGTAGAAAAATAAAGCCAGGACGTTTCTCACTGGCAAGAATTTGTTCACAGGGAACTTTTATTCCCGTCATAAAAGCTTTTACGACGAATAAATTTTTGTTGTTGTATCGAACGAAATTTATCCATCCGCCGGAAAAATTTATGCCCAACGATCGTGGGTAGTCGTAACGATTCCATTGATCGCTGGTTGCTAGTTGCTCGCGAATGGACGCTGCCCTTACGATAAATCAATACCGTAAGAGTTAGTTCACCGCCCATGATAAAGATCTTGAACGTTTATTAACAAAGAGCCAGCGCAAAGTGTTAACGGGTCAACGTTTATCGGGTCGGTTGGCGTTTCCTCTAAAATACAGTTTTATGGAATATTCCTTATGAACGTATACTGCATTTTGGTTTGGCAACTAAATGGATTTCCCTCGAAAATTTATTGCCCTCGCGTTGCGCACAGAGGCAAACAGTGTTGTTTTGCAGTAGTAAACTCGCAGAGCCAACGGAATAAGTATACTGATCCGTCTTTTATAGTGAACCGTTTCTATAAAACCATTTATCATGAAAGCACGTTATCAGACTGAATTTTATTAACGCTTAACGATTCATTTTATTTTCTTATTCTTATTTTCTTACTGCACATGGCGGACTTTAATCAACCCATATTCCTCGCTAAACTTTAAAAGGAAATCCACCGCAGTTTTCTATATTTATAAATACGTTACCATATATTTTGTAACGCACGCTCAACCGCATGGACGAGCAGCAATTCAACCAGCTACTCTGTCTCTGCGAGGCACACTGTCCTACATCCGAACTTGGAAAATCGTTCTAATCTCGCGGACTTAATGCACGCCGCAATACTCGTTAACGCGATACCGGCTGGTCGAGAGATTTCCCCGAACGAAGGGAGGAAGTCGCATTTAGGGAGATAAAGACTGACACGTTAAACAGATAAATGGACTACGGCGAAAGTTCGAGTGGCAATGGTGAAACGGGTCTCGCGAACCTTTTCAGCGGATAGCTCGAGCAGCAGTGGAAATTAATTGTTCTTCAGCCCTCGCGACACTGGATCCGCGTATTTAACGCCTCGTCGAATTATCCAACCAGGAACAGCCAGCTTGCTGCAACGATGGATTTCAATCGGTTCGCTGAATAAAAGAACCCATTTCTTGAGCAGCGAGCGAAGAGTCCTCTTCGTTAAAAAGACATGCTTGATTACCTCGTTAATTTTATGATGTAAGGTCTTCTAGCTCTTCTAAGCAGTATACATAAAGTCGCCTCGGAAAGTACGTTAACGATTGGCACTGTACGCTTAATAACAACGATGTATGTACATTTTTGTAACTTATTTTCGTATGTACTTGTACTATAAAGAATAGATTGAAACATATACATATACATTACAATAGTAACATACACTTTCCGATACGACTGTACACATACATGCGTATGTAGTTATCACGTAACTATTTACATCGTTGCTCAACAAAGCAAGCTTGCCAAACAACGCTGCAACCGGCAGTAGCCGTTTTCAGTAAGTAAAAAATCGTATTTGCAGAGAGCTAATTAATGCATTCACCGGCAGAACAATTGCTCCAGAAGGAATTAATAACATTTCCATCCTCTCGGCTGCGAGTGCTTCATAAATTCACGTTCGATCCGGACGCTCTCGCACTCGCGTTCCTCTATACTCTATATCAGCGATCCGGTTGAAAACAGAATTCAATTGCCGGCCCGTTTATTTTTCGTCGGATAATGCTATTCAGCGACAACGCTCAGCCAGTAAAAACCGGGGGGAGAATGTTTCGCGAAAATTCACGACGGCATTGTTCGATCCGCGAGACAGCTCGAGATACGAGTTCGACCGACTCCCGGTTGCACAGGCTCCAACGATTAATATTTTAAGCGATTCAAATTTCGCGAACTCCCGCGTAACCGCGTGCAATTGTGCCAGAATCGGGGCGCGTTTACAGCGGCGAGTTGCGTTTGATTGACTGAATTCCGCGGAGAATTAATTGCTGCGTCCCGAATACGCCACGCGAATGTGACGCACCTTTTCAACCACTCTGACCGTCGAATCAGACTTGCACCGCGACTCCTTCAACCCTCTGCTGTTCTTCAATCCTCCAGTTTGCCCTTTACGTCTCGCGGCGACTCGATATCGATCGTCGTCGAAGCCTGTTGTACGTGTTATCCGATTCCCCATTGGATATTCACGACGGATAGTGCGATTTTAGGAGGAATATTTCGCTGCTATTACGATGCTTTTTTCAAAGTGGATAGTAAAGATAAGTGGAAATCGTGTGAAGTGAAACCGTGCCCGTGACAAAGCGAAGGACAATTAACCGGGAACTGAATTTTACGCGTTAAGCTTTTAGCCATGAAAATGGTTCGATGTGCACTTACTTCACGGCTGAAATAATAATTCGCTTCCATAAATGTGGAACCGCATTTTTTTTACGACGAGTTTAACATAAACACCGAGCAACGCGAAATGAATTGCTGTAACCATTCCAATAATCTGCATGAATCTTTTTATAAACCCGATCCAGTATGTATTGAAGATTATCGGGCTCTCGTACAAGAGAGTACGCATTTGAGTGGCACTTGAGATTACATATTCGGAAGATAAAATGGAAGGGAGAACGTTGAAGTTCTTGAAAATATGCCCGTGGTAGAAGTTTTATGTTATCATTACTACCACCGTAAAGAGAACAAGATGAATTCATCCAGTGCTTTAAACGTTGGATAATTTAATGGTACGAAAGACGTAACGTAAAACGAAATTTCGCCGAAGCATATTATTGCACTAGGTAAAACTTTCACGTCAAGTTGTTCAGTACTTTGCGTCATGGATTATTCAATGAAAAGAGGGCAATGCATCGTGCGTTCAAAATTGCAATATCTTTGACAAATATCGTGCTCAATTTCGTCAGCGTTTTCCCCTTCTTCGCGGGGGCATTCTTGTCGAACCTGTCGTTTACGATCCGAGCGAAAATAACGTCGGGCATAGCTGAACCAGCTTTGCCTGAAATTGTACTTTCGCTCGTGCCGCAATAAAGCCATAATTACCGCATTCTCCGAAAATCAGCGACGGTGACAAAGTTCACGTCGCTCGACACCATCGCTCAGCTTTGAACCATCCTCGTCCTCTAAATCGCGATACTCGCTGTCTAACCCTTTTTGCCAATCAATTTTCACGCATCTGTCGACATTTTCCGCGACGCGAAATAGCGACGAACGCGAGATATCTTCGCATCGACCAGTAACACTCAAGTCGTACAAAAATTGACAACGAGTTATTCGTAATGGTGCGTCGAACGACTATAACAATAATACGAATTCTCTGTTCAATATTAATCCCGTGAAAGAATTCTGCACAACGTTGCCCAATAAAATACGCAGAACAGAATTCCTACATTTACTGGACAAGCGAACGACAACGCGGCCCGGTAAATATTAATTCTCGGCATTATTACCACCGCCATTCGCGTCATTACAATTTACTGTCAAACTCCAGTCGATTAATCGCACGACAGAAAAACGTACGCGCTGTCAAATTCGATAAAACGAACGAAAGTAACGGGAATACAATTCACGGGAAACCGCAGAGCTCACACCCTCGCGAGTAAATAGGCCACGTTCGCCGTAAAAACTAACAGTCCCGACGCCGTCGATTTGTCCCCCCAGCCTTGGAGTAATTTCACAAATCTTTCCAGCTCGCGCAATATGAACGGACCGCGGCGAGATACGAAATATCGCGGACGAATTTCCACGCCCTGCACCGTCATCTCCATGGCACGTGTTCGTCTACCTTGTGCCGCGTGTGCCGTACGTAGGAGGCCAGCCGGTCCAGGGAATTCTCGTGCGGAAACCTTGACAGCACGGCGAATCCGGAGCTGCTTGAGCATACGCGCGAAAGAAGAAAGATATAGAAGAAAAAAAAAAATAATAAACGCGCAACACGCGTGCTCGAAGGTTGGCCCGCCTTGGTAGGCTCCGACGATCGTAAATTCCGCGAGACGACGGTACATCCGGCCAAATTATACATCTCATAAAGTATTCCCGGCCGGTTTCTCGAAGCCGAGCAGAAAGTATTTCGCATAATATCTCCTCCGGCCGCGTTGCACGGGAGGGTGTTCGCAGGATAGAAGGGGGAGACAACCCCTGTCGGTCCGCTCGGTTGGCTACGGCGGAAAGGAGGAAAGCACGGCGAAGAAGAAGTAGAAGTACGGTGCGCGGTGCAAGGGGCGAGGGGATAGGGAATAAATACGAGAGCGGAGGTCGAGGGAACGGAGGAACTGCGACCTTTCCGATACGCCGATACCAACGGGCCAGAACGGAAAGAACAAAACAATATTTCAATATGCAAAAATTATCGAGCGTTTCTTCCGGCTGTACTTCTGCTAACAATAAGCGGACCCTTCGGTCTCGGCTTTTAGCTTCTCGCTTCGACGAGTGAGGTGGATCTATCTGTTTAACGGGCTGCGAGCCTCGAGGATTCGTTCGAAGGGATTGCGTGGGAGTGTAACGTGGATCGGTGGGGTTGGCGAAACGGATTGATAGTTTTATTCGCGACCGATTGAATTGTTTCCAGTTGCGACGTTTGCGACGAACACGGATTGACGCATGCTTTTCTTTTGAGGAAATTTTGTTTTTCTTTATTACTTTTAATATTTTGCATCGATCTTGACCGATCGGGCAGCACGAAACGTCTTTGTTAATATTTACGGGGAAACACTGACGCAGTATAGTACGATGTTCCAGAAAGATGTAATACTTCATGAGTACATAACAGACGGTGTTAAATTTTTGTCGAAACGTGACGTAAATGTAAAACGGTTAAAAGCATTCCGCGCAGATCTCTTACTCGGTCGATATTTAGGTCTGCGGGGGATGGAAACCACCCTCCAGTGCGATGACGATGAAAATATTCTATTAAATTCGAAGAACAACGGTAAGGAAGTATCGAAGGAACGGTTGAACAAAAATAGTGCATATCGGACCATTGCAAACAGCGCTTCCAAAAATGTATCTATAGAAACTAATAGTTACGTCTATAATTATATATTATTCCGGGTACAACAAATTTGACAATGACGAAAAAATCGTAACTTGCGCTCAAACTCTTGCTACCATAAATGTTACCGTTATCGTGTCGCGGATATGACCATCCTCCAAAAAAAAAAAAAAAAGAATCATTTACCCAGAGTTCTCGCCGAAACCATTAGACCAAGCAGCATACACTCCGAGTTTCAACATTCGGTTCATGAAACATATCTCCGGTTTCGATCCCCGGAACACACTGAAAACGTATCAACTGCCAGCGTTAACCGGGACGGCCGACACACGATATTTATTACCAGCCGACATCAACGCCTATTTATAACGCCGCCGTCAGAAAGGCGAGCAAAAACGGCAATCTGCGTATCAACTCCGGGATCGCGTTATCGGAACGAATGGTCATTCGTTATCGTGCCCTCGATACGCGATCGTCCAAAAAAAGAGAGAAACGAACAAAAAAAAAAAGACGAGAACCGAATAAAAACGAGGACACGAAATCGAAAACGGACAGGCCACGCTGCCCCTCCCCGAATAATGCAATAATTCTTCCGTCGACAGGACGACGGAAGTAGGAACGGACGCTTCAGCGTAACGCGTTCGAACACGGTTCAAGCCCGAAGGAAGTACAACCCCCGTCATATCGAGATATCGAAATGGAGCGTTACATCGGGGCCGGTTCTATTTTCCCGGCCACGTAAACCACCGGGACATATTCCTTTCTCGGGACGCGATGGCTACCCTCCGCCCCCCTCCCCCGTCCAGTCGATATCGCCAGTCTTTGGGGAGATAGCGAAATCGGATTCGCCGGACATGACCGGCGGACCGTAAAATCGAGTCGTATATTTCGGAATTTTTCGGCGAACATCCGACGACCCGTCCCTTTTCTTTCTGCTGCTTTCGCGGGGTGTTGCCCGCTTAGATAGAATAATTTAGTGTCAGGGCGCAGCGTCGTGGTAATATCCGATGGGAAGCGTTCGGTTCTGTGACGTTTTGCGGAGGTTCGCGACACGGGGACAGGTTTTCGTGCCCGGCTTCGAATTTAACGCACCGCTACGGCGACGCTGCTGCACCGGTGCAGCGCTTCGTAACCGCGTGCATGTGCACCCGACGTGTAATCGCGGAGGGGTGATGGCGACGAATCATTGAAACTATTGGACACCTTCGGCTACCTTTGGAAACATAATGTCGTAGACGAAAATCAACGTGTAGCGAGAATTATCTCTGGCTACTTCGGAACTTCTACTTCGCTACTTCTTTCTTCAGACTCGTTTCGAGAGATTCGAGAGGGTAAAAGCACAGCGATACAATGGAACGAGTCGTGCACGCCGAAAAGAGACATACGACGACGAAATTGTTGACGGCAAATCGGGTCGACATAAATTTGTGCAAGCCTCTAACGATGCCGCGAAATGATTAACGCGAATCGAAGCGGCGTCCTTTCATTCTATTCCAAGCTCCGACCAAAGCTGACCCCGCGCTTCCGGGACTCGTCCGCGAAATTCGAAAAGTTCTACGACCTTCGACGAGGTAACCGGCCACCGACTTACCTTCCGTCCTTTCCTCTATCCCCGTTACACCAGTTACTACAGGATGGCGAGGGGGCGAGAAAGTGGGAAAGTTGAAGACGAGTCGGTAGCTTTAACCGGGGCACGAATCGAGAGACTGCTCGCCGACGATGGATTCGGAAGTTAGAGATATCGCTGGAAGCACGGCCGAAGGGGGGAAGGGCCGGGCGTTTTAACTCGAGCACTATCGTAGATTCGGGTCAGCCTGAAAGCAGCGGCGCAATATAAACGATGACCTCTGCCCAAAAGGCGGGAAACAGAGAAATATCCACGGCGCACGAAGGATATCCTGCAGGAAACGGGGTTCGGGGCGGTGCGGTGTTTGCCCGACCTGGGGAATAACTATTTCGTCGATCGGGACCGCGGAGCAATTCTTGCGATTTCCTCCGGGCAACGTATAGATGGAAAATGCAGGCATTGTTGGCCGCGATAGATGACGAGATGTACAGGCGAAGCTTTCGAACAGTGGAATCAAGAAGCTTTGGAAACGACGAAGTAGTCTTTAACGAAAGAGTCTTTAACACTGAAACTACCGATGTATTTTGGTGCCATTCCTATAGCATGCGTTGGACAGATTAAGAACGCGGAAGTCGCTGAACGATCATTTAATAGAGACGTAAAGCGTTAATAATGGAATCAGCTTGATTGTTAGAATATTGGAAGCGCATGAACGACCGATGCAGGTCATGTGCATTTCGTCTATGCACACTATCTTTGTGTACCATAGCTTTACCTTAGGGCGAAGCATAAAATGGTCAAAAAGGGCCATAGTGACGTAGACGTCCTCAAAATCAACGCTTTTACCAAGGAAAGGCATTCTTGTATAGACTACGGTCGTGAGAGTACATTTTAATCAACAGAACAGCTTTTCGACCGATACACGCCCACATAATCATTTGAACGTCTGTCCAAAACTCCTTCGATTATCTTACATAATGCGCGTGTATGGTGAATGAGGGATGAACTATTCTTAAACAATAAGCTAGGTAGAAAGAAAATACATAATTGGTGCTTCTGATAACATGTATACACGAAGCATATTTCGAGTACGCATAATCGATCTATAAAATAATTGGGCCGAAGACAAAGTAGTTTCCCATTTTGATAGCGTGTTTACACGATACCATTTGCTGCTTCCGGAGGTAGACGTCAAGCATATACGGTTTCCCCATGTCCGCAGCCGCCATGAGTTTTGAAACATTGTAATAGGATTCCTTGTTACGACTCGTGTAACATAAAGGACTTATACAGACACTCACCTGACGTGGAAACAGGGATGAAAAGCTGCCGGATTATCCTGCGGCGAGAACTTCGGTAGAGCGCCGTGAAGGAGGGCTAGTCGTACCACCAGCAGCACGCCAAACTGCAAATGAGAGCAATCCTTTAACAACCCGAAACCCTTTAATTGCCACCGGCAATGTGTGTCTACGCGAAAATTCTTATCGCTGGTCAAACGTAATTTCACGCCAACGCGTTACCTTGCTTCCATTAAAAATACGCGAGACGTTGGAACAGCTGTTTACTCGCTCGCGCACGTTTATTTGTCGCGATACAATTTCGAATTCAAATTGTGGGAAGTCGAGAGAGTCGTTTGAACGAGCTGTGGCGAGGATATTAATATTCTATTATCGAGGACGAGGCTACTTTTTCTAAATATTGCGACAATTTTTGTAACGGTCTTCTGTTCGCGTTATTGAGGGAGAAGTTTCGATGCTTGGACGGTATTTAAAAAAAAAAATTCTTGCGAGGCATGCAGCAATGCAACTTTCATAATAAGAGTGCACTTATTTGACAGACGTGTATGTAAATGCGAAGGTTAAATAAAACCAGGGCACTTTAATCTTCGATACCTAAATTGCGCTAATTTTTGGGTTTATATAACTTCTAGGCATAGTGTGTATTAAATTACACATATATCTAATAGAATAATATATCAATCGCTGACTAAATGCTGAAATTGTACTATATATTGTTACTAATTCCATGCTTGAATAAGAATACAATGTTCCATTTACTCATTTTATATTTTCCTCTGCAGGATTGATTTTTCCCCGCTTGAATTTTCCGCGTACTCTTTCTCTGACATTCACCCAGCCCTACAACCCAAATTTTCTATCTGCCGTTTACACGGCTTAAAAGATGAATGAGAGTGAAACAAAAGGGAATCCAGATTGCGGAAGAGCCTCTTACTAGCCTCTTCTGCAGAAGCATCTCGACTCGCGGCTCAATGGCTCGCTACACTACTAGAAGCATTGGAAGCTTTCATTAGTTAGCTTGGAAAACGGGAAACAAGAAAGGTGGCCGCAAGCTAAAAATCTCACGCGGCGATATACTGACCGACTAACATTTTTTACCCTTTCCGTATGATCCCGTGGAACGAACACGCAATTCGCAAACATCACTGTGGAGTGGGTGTAAGTACAGTTTGATGCGTGGTAAAATAATGTTAATTACTGTCGAACTGTGCGAGGAATATAGGTGACTATAATCGCTCGTAGCATCGAAATGTTTAATTAAGTACGCCCTTATGTTTCTATTTCATTTCATTCAATTCGATGAGCAGGGTAAATGAAAAGTATGAACAATTATCTTAATGAAACGAATGTTCTGTACTCCTTCAATTCAATATTGTTTCACTGTTTATTTTAATTTTATTGCATTGAATTCATCGGTTGTGAAATGATGCTTCTGAAAGACATCTAGGGCCTCGCTGTGATAAGAGTATAATATATATGGGTATCAATATATTACATGGCTCTTAAATGAAAAGAAGAGAGAGAGGTGAGAAACCAATAAGTAGAACTGAAAAATCCTGTCGCTTTAAATGGAACGAAATCATTATAAAGACCTCGAATGTGCTGCAACAAAGAGGGCTTTCTACGTTAATTGCCCTTAATAAAATTTGCTCCTCTAATGGCCCACCTTTGGCGCAAGAAATTGTCAAGGAAACTTTAGTAGAAAGTGGAAATTGATAGGCTTTCTTGGACAAGAGCATAATAGTCAGCGTGCTGGCATCATTCCAAGCGTGACCATTAACTTTATCTTGAGTGCCGTCTTGAACTTGTATTTATTGCATAATGGTTGCATAACTTGCAATGTAATCTGTGCCGCATATAACACAGACGCCCAAGACCCACTTCACTATTCATAGAAATATTTATACAAAATATTCTGCGAGCAATACGATTGAATTTGTTATATATTTAAATTCCATTTGCCGCCTTCGAATGCCATATAAAATCGTGTATTCAGAAAGCAATAAACATCGATGCTCTCCGAAGTATTTCTCGCTCGTGCACGCACACTTTCCTCGCCAAGTTTCCGCCAGGAAAAGAGCACCGAAATCAATCGAATCCAAGAATCCCCGTGTCGCTCCCGCAGACCGTATTAAAATACAATCCCTCACCTCGCAACATGTAGGCGTCGAAAAGTTCGTAACGCTCAGGTCGCATGCCAATGTTCTCGAACGAGTCACCACGTCGTCGCGTTTACGCAGCAAGATTACACGGCGGTCCTTGGACGCATTTCCGTCACGTCCGGTGCCAGTTCGCTAACCCAATACACCGACTCATCCCTCCAATAGAGAAACCACTCTGCACGCCTTACTGTCCCACCTCACCCCGAAGCACTGCACCCTTTCTCCTCCTGTCTTCGGTGCGATCCCTTCATGTCCGTTGCGTTCCTCGACAGACGGAGGACGAGTGGGTTTTAGAAGAGTTCCAGGGCCGAACAATGTCTGCCAATGCAGACAAAGGTATTCATATTCCTCCTTTCGATCTACGACCGCCGAGGTGCACGGACGCAATCGATACACGTCTCGACCCGGCGTCTACACGTCGAACTGTTCTCGTCCCGTGATCATCCACCGTGCACGATGCCTTCGCCCTTCGACAACGAGAAATATTGTGTTATGTCGCCACAGGGCTCGCTGACCCGTGCCACGAGCATCGGGAACGAAGCAGAAATTCAATTTCGGTAAATATCCGATGCGCGTGGAACATCGCTGAACCGTTTACCCGTAGGAATTCCCTCTTGTTAGTCTTTGCAGGAAAAAGCCCGGGGTGGTGTTATAATCTGGCTGTAGATGTTGGGAAAAGATGTGTGTTCCTTTTGCGGAAATCGTGGATTGCTGGGTATTTTCTGACCGGGCAGATTGGTGGGGTTGTATTGTTTAATTTTGAGAAACGCGAAACGCGACAGGGGCATATTATCAGCGAATAGATTCGGAGAATATGTTACACACGTTTCTCAGATACATTTGATACTGTTTGCTCTGGCAATATTTATCGATTGAAGCAGAGCTACATGGATAAAAGTAATCACCGAAATGTCTCTCCCGACTGGTCCATCGATCTCGCGAAGATGATAATAATGGCGGTGCGATATAAAATAAACGCGAAGGCACGGTTCTATTTTATAAACGACAATACTTCACCATGGATCTGTTCGTTAATTAAATAAATGTCTTACCAATCAAGTCTGCCCTCGCGGACTGTAAAATTTGTAACGCGCGATCCGTCATTCACTTGTCGCGTTATCTTAATTAGAAATAATTAATTACTTCCACGACAC
The DNA here is from genome assembly GCA_948146005.1 of Nomada fucata. Classification (NCBI taxonomy): domain Eukaryota; kingdom Metazoa; phylum Arthropoda; class Insecta; order Hymenoptera; family Apidae; genus Nomada; species Nomada fucata. The sequence continues at coordinate 3,515,147 of OX411275.1, read as the reverse complement.
ACTTTGCCAGTGTTAATTGACGAAGTTACAGCTACGGTAACGTTCTCCACCGGAAGTCGTAGAGTTATCCTTCAGTCGCGAAGGATCCGGAGTAGCTGAAGTAACGTTGAAAGAGCAGACTTGTGCGACTGTACTTTGCATACCTTTAACGACGATCCTCGCGGAAATATCGTTTGAATTCATTCGGCACGGTGCAGAGAATGAGACGCTGCTGTCACGCGATTGACACCGGCACTTGTACTTTATGAAATGAGCGAGCAAAATGAACAGCGCGATGATCGGATAATTCGTGGAAAATTTTGTGCTGGTGCCTGTATTCGTTAAATTGTCGACGGTCTACGTTATATCACGTCTTTCCAGAACGAAAACTTAAGAGGGTACACGTGTTTTCAACGTCGTCTTGCAGGGCAATTTTTTCAGGGCTCTGGGAATTTTTTTTTAATTCTTAGATTCTAATGAATTTTACATTCGAAATTGGCTTCAAAAACTGTGTATTTTATTCCATGCACGCAATTGTATATAAGTACGCATTTTATTTGTTGGTCGAAGTTTCTCAGTAACTTTATGTACCTGTACTGCAATTTTAAATTCGCAAGAATTCACAAAAACTGACAAGATTATACTTAACTAGACCTTACCGGACTCTTTTATAAAGCTGTTCTGTGATAATTTATTGAAAAACGACGAGGAGACGATTATTTCCATTTTGAGTATTAATACATACGGCTATTATTTCAGGAATTCCTTTATGGACCATCAAGTGCTGTCTTGAAACATACAAAAGCACCGAACCGTCATAGCCGCAGTTACTCTCCGTCTGTCTCCTATTTCATCTTTTATAAGCAGGCACACTTTATGTCGCGATGTAATAGCGTAAGCAGTTACTGTAGGTCGGTCGGCACAATTCGAGAGAACGTAGTCTATCTCTTGCGCGATCGTAAAAGGAAACTCTCGGCCGTGAGTGTATCTACGTTAACGATCGTTAAACTTACTTAAGCTATGAGATGCTGCAAACATCAGAGGTCGGCTGTGACCAAACGATAAAAACGAATGATATCGGTCGTTACGAATTAACGACGCGAATCTGAGGCCGTTTGCAAATGCTACGAGGCAGAGTTTCGAATCTCCTTGACGGTCACGATCGCCTGTTCAGGCAATTGTAAGTTTTTACGCACAATTCACGTGTTCTGCCCTGTCACTTGGTCATTCGCGGTGCCTGTACTTCACGGTTATTGTCTTGTGCAAAAAGTTTTAACGGTTGCAGGTAAGAACATGCAAACTATTGATGAGCGTGGAATGAGCATAAAGTTTCATTTGACTGTAACACTGGAGCTAAGGGCTAATAGGGCTAAATAGTGCGGGCTAGATTTGTTAAAAATAATAGAAAAAAGTGTTAGTTCTTAAGAATATTTTCATGATAATTCGAACCACGTGCTCGCGTTGCAAGTTACCGCACGAGAGTATTAATTTCTCGAGTAATAAGTTGTCAATTGTGTAATGAATTATACTAATTATTATTGTTGATGTGAGATGTTTTACGAGATTAAAATAGGTAGAATGGTTTAAAATAGTAAGGGTTCGCGAAAGGAACGTACAAATAAGTAAGATTATAACGAGCTTGGTCGAATATCTAGCCACGCCGCAAGTAGTTACGGTCGGTGCCTAGTCAGACGGAATATACAGGCTGAGCCACTAACTACTGCCACCAACAATAACTCCGTAAGTATGACAGCAGCAGAAAAATTTTTGAAACAAAAGATGCATGGAATAACAGGGGCCATAATATGGCATAAATTTTTTTTTCCTATGGAGTCACTTCCGAGGTCTGAAGGTCGCCTTTGTTTTTTTAAATAGAATGCTATATTTTGTTTTCAATTTCCTGATAGCAGTTATTGAGACGAATCCAAATTGGTAAAATATTAAGGTCTCAGAAGTTCTACAAAGGTGATTTATGACAAAACTTATGACAAAAACAGGCGAAATAAACTTGCATTTACAGAAGGTGTTCAAAGTGATTGCCATTGGTATCAATGCTGAAATCTTCTTATCACGGATTGAGTAGTATTTCTTCTCACATCGGCACTTACGCTTGTACGGATTATTTCAAAAAGGACTCCACTTTAACCAGAAGAATATAGATTTCCACACTCATTCCACTGACTTCCGTGCAAAACTCCCTTATTACGCTTCACGAGGTTGCGCCTCTCGTTTCCCCACTCGAACTCCGTAGCATCGCCGAGGGAAACAAAAAATCGACGTAATCAGAAAATTCTCCAATCTCCAGAGCGGCGCGATAATGCCACCCTTAGATTCGTTTATCCTCGAATTCCCAATCACGTTCGAATAATTACAGAACACGAGAATCATCGGCCCTGCAGAAACGATACGCGGCACGCGAGCTGCGAAAACAAGTGTATCCCATTCTCGATCGGGCATAACGATGGAACTTCTACGAATTTTCAAACGCTTGTTCGAACGCAACCATACGTTCGCATTATATTCCCCGTGCGTGTTCCCCGTCGGGATTGCAATCGCGATTGCACAACCCTTGCAAACGACCCCTACGATGGTTCTGTGCAAACGCGCGAACAAATTCCCCGAGAAAAGCCGACGCTCGCGTATCGATTCCACGCTGGGTCGCATTTCAATTTCATTATCGTCCCGTCCGGCGGGGGGCGGAAATTTTCTGGGCAACGTCTCGAGGAAACGATCGTGCTCCGGGCAGTATAAATGGATAAACGGGTACCGTCGACTTTCCTCGACCGCTCCATTCGTCTCCGACTGACACGAGTGTAGACATCGCCGGTAATACGATAGCGGCACAGGCATTGGGTAAAACACGCGCGTCCCCCGGTTCGACGGAGAATCATGCGGGGCTTCTGCACGCACGACTGACCGCGTGCGACACGTTAAGAGGATCCGACTCTGTCCACGTCCCCCTCGTGGTTGCGCACTGGGACGATAGTTTCTCTTATTGTCAGCGGACAGGCCAGGTGACTGATTACGATTACGGAATTAAATTCGAACGCGGGGATAATTGAATTAGGAAGGAACCGAAGGCGTCGTCGCGGCTGATGCTCTTTTATCCTTATGCACGCGAAGGCGAAGGTGTTGGAGCGCATACATGATGCAATCGATCAATGTGTTAAAAAAGTTAACGCGCGTGTACAATTGTCGTGCAAGTCGCTGTTAAATGTTCATTTAAAAGGGACGCGTCACCTGTCACGCGTTGAACCTACGCTTAACTCTGCCGAGCGTCGTCGATCTTTTATACATCTGTAGAACTCACCGAGACTAGCAACGCTGCAGCGCGACGAGAAAAGTGTCTCGAGTCGTCGTTCCACCTGGCCTCGAAAATAGACCTGGAACATAAAAGGGAGACGATCCCCAAGTGAGTTCTCTTGTCCTAGATAAGAGAAAGAGCAGAACTTATGAATATCGAAACACTGATAAGAATTAACGTCGCCACAATATCCCAGTCTATGCTCGCCCATTCTTGTCATATTTTAAAAACCCGAATAATTGTACCATCCCTGCTTGAAAGCCAGGTACGTTCGTGAATTCCCTGTCTCCGATCCATGTTACTTCGCGCGATGCTATTCAAATGCGCCTGTCCCGCACAGCCCCGGTGTAAACAGATAATCCGATTTCGCTGTTTTACGGCCGAGCATCGGATCGTCTTTGTCTAAAGCTGATAGCCGGAACCCGCCCCCATTAACGCAAATCTTCCGCGCGCAAATCCTATTTTCCGCGCGTATGCAAAGGAGCGACCAACGGTATTCGTATTTCACGTTTCACGCTAAATATGGCCGTGCTCGATTTTATATTTCACTTTTAAGCGCAATTTTATTCGCGCTGTCGCAACAGAATCCGGGCGAGTAATTTCTCGTGCTCGTTTCGCCAAATTTCTCGTCAATTTTAATAGCTCCCCCTCCCCCCCCCCCCCCCCCCCTCACCGCCCAGCCGGTGAATGGAGACACTTTACGATCGTCGCTCGAATACACGTTGTTTGCCGTCGTTGTTCGCGGAAATAATGGCGCTGATTGTTTTTAATGCCCGGAAGAAACTACGTAACGGAGGTTCAAATAAATGAACTTCGATGTACAGTTTGCCGTCTATGCGTTTGAGCCGGGACGTGGAGATAAATGTCACGTGACGCGCGTATTAACTCGTTTTCGGAACGTTTCGTGCACAAACGTAATTTCACGGAACCAGCCATGGGGCTCGAAAGTGGTGCACTACTGAATGGATCGAAAATGTAATAATACCATGGCCGGGGAAATGAAATTTCGGTAAACACCGAATATTATTAGTTTAATAACCTGCCGGTTGTTCCTTAATATCGTGCAGCTATTTTCGCTGTTGTAAGTACCTGCTAAAGAAAGCAGGCGGTGCCAAGAGATTAAGGTTGCAAGCGTATACAGTATAAAAGAAATATAACATTTATTTCGTATATTATATTTACTACTCGTTGATCATTATAATTTTTATTCCACGTAACGCCCATTTTTTCACCCAATGCACATATAGCACCGCACTGCACCAAGCTAATGTTTGTTAAAGTAACACTCTCGTTTCGCCTGATCGTTCGTCCGATTTTAATACGTCTTCTACTACTAACTAAGTCTCCCCACCTGAATCAGAGCTACTTCGTATTACCCTGCCGGCCGCGTAGAATTTACCCCCGCGAAGTTCTCGTTATGATGGAAATCGTCGGGGGTTGAGGCGAGCATGCAAGGTCGCATAAAATCGAGCGAAGTACGAACGACAGTGTTACTTCTTATTTCAGGATTTATTGGCGAGCGCTACGTGTCGCGTCTCCAAACTGCTCCAGAAACGGGCGCCTTAAACGCTTACCTCTTGATTGAATGCCAGGAGCGACAGAGGTCGTAAAGAAGGTTTAGAGGCAAAACAGTAATGCCTGTTTCCTTGGCGAGCATCGACAAAGCCCCCAGGCACACGCTGCTCCACACGTAAGCCGTCTGCTGCCTGGAACAAGAAGCGCGAAAAAATTTCATTTAATTCCGCTGAGCGTAAAGTTCGTTTATCGAGCCGAAATTGTTTAACGAGTTGCTCGATCTGGAGAATGGAAGTCGATCGGTCCTTTGACACCGTATCACGTTTAGCAAATGACAGTGCGCGTACGGTAAATTTATCAGGTTGGTGTTACACGGTTATGGGAGAGTTGGGGTAATTTGGAAACGAGAATGGGCAACGAGTAATGTATCGTGAAGAATTTTTCGTAGAATTGATTGCTGGCAGGACAAAAAATACTTATTTCTGTGCACCGTGGAACCATCTATTTTAGCGTAAAACGATAAAAATGGCTTTGGATGCGTGCAGGTGTGATGAACATTTTTAGTCAGACATGTGAAATGGTCCGCAGTGAACAATGAATTAATGTAGAATGTGGATTAATGTAGATGGAAAGATTTATTTTATTTGGGGCAAGAGGCATTGGAGAAGTAATAGGAGGTCTCGAACCGTAATTTATTAAATGTACGCATATTTATAAATTGTATTTTTGTTTGGCAAAATTTTGCTTTCCAAATAGATCATTGAAATCTATATATTAATAGAATAATGAGGAATTTGCAGAATTCATAAGTTTATGGTAGAAAGGTAGAAGCATAATCATTCTTTTGTTCCCTGTATTTCTAATATATCTAATCAAGCCCAAGAAAGTACGCAATGTACACGTGGAATAAAGAAAATTCATATTCGGGGGTATGTTTGTGTACACACCGAACTACGTTGACGGTGGACTAACCTTCAGCTTGCTAATTACCATTTTGTATATTTTATAGGGATGGGCGATGTTGTTTGCGGCATGATAAACAACTTAACGACCTCGGCTCTTTTAAGACTGATGGTTAACCGGACCTGTCACATCAATTACTTTTCGACTCTCTGCCAGTACACCGCCTTAATAGCTTGTATAAAAAATGTACAATATTATATTTACTTTAAATGTTTGTCTGAAGTAAATTTCCTAATTCTTATACTACTTGTCTTATTTCATTTCGGACTGAAGTTGCACGTTACAGAGTTTTTTTTCACCTTGATATATTCCTCGCATTGTCCTCGTTGACATAGTCTCTTGAGAAAAATAGACAACCATTCTTTGTGAGACATATAATGCTTTGAACGTAACACGGCAGTTGTAGACACGTAATATGTGGTCGTATTAAGTAAGGCATCAAGAAAATTCGTTTTAACTCTTGGATACGAGACAACAATATACATATTGGGGCTGCTGCATACGTGCATCATTCATAATTGTATCTCGAATTGCTTTGTTCGAAATACGGAAGTAAAAATATACTAATTGATTGAATTGCCTATATATCGACAAAGTTTGGATCGCTTCTTTTCAATTCTATTTTTTAATTACTGAGACACGACATATTATAATAGAATAAAAAAAACCTGTAGCCCTGTAAATAATTCAAAGCAAGGCAAAATTCGACTGCAACGATTGAAAAGATTTCGCACGGCGCACGCATTACGAGAGTTTAGAACAAACGAAAATCAGCGTGTGTAATTTTTATGCAATACACCTTCAATGCTTTTTCTCACGGTGAAATGAAAAAGTGATTCGTAATAATTGGTATTAGGAAACGTGAATCGATGGCACGAAACGTGTGCATCAGTCGACGATTAAATCGTAGACGTACGAGCGTGTCTGATCGCACACATTTGTATTTCGAACTGACTGCTGCACCCACGGAGTAAATCGCATCAAGCTACAAAATTGCCCCACATTCGCGTGGAAATAAATATTTCGCCAGCAGAAGCAAAAGCTTCATTGAGTTATCCGTGCGATACAGACGGAAAAGTGCGCGGTGCAAAGTTCCTTTACGGGATGGCATTATAATAATTCGAAATAGAAATATACATATGCTTCATCAGGAATCAATCGAATTCCACGTATGACCTAAATTTATTGAGCGAGTGGCTCGAATTTTACGACATTCGTCATGCGAAGTATTTCGTTATAAAATTCAATAATTTGTATTTAGAGATTGACTTATTAGTATAATTTTATTTTACCACTTCGCTTATCATTACTATTTTCATAATCTGTCAAAGTTCTTGTAAATAATATCGAAGGGGTTGTGGACAAACGGAAGAACACAAGCATCCCTTAGATCACTTGTCATTTCGGAAAATACGCCGTTTTCGCAAGTCTTTTAATAAATGCCATAATAAATACATTCAAGAAATTATCGATTCATATGGGATAGAATATAGATTCCTTCCTTTCACATTCAGTTGTTATCATTGCATTGCATTATTTGATTACCTCACGCCCGAACAATGCCAAAGCGTAAAATTGATACATTATAGGCAGAAAATCGGCGATGAATTTGTGCTTCTCATTTGTTAACCTGTTTGATGCGGCAGAAAGACACGCCTCTATATCATAACAAGATTCTAACCGCGACAAAAGCTGGGGAATGAAAGAAGAGGCATAAAAGGTGCACAAACAGCGGCCTGTATTCAAAGGATTTTGGACGCGGCCTTTAGACCGCGAACTTCTCGTGCCTCTATTAAAAATTTACCTACCACCGAGCGGGATCCGCGTTCTGAATGTAATCATCGCTGAAAAACGTTCAAATTAAAAGACCGCTCACGGGGTTAATATCGCGTCCCGAATAAATGTTAACGAGGATCATTATGACGCATAATAAATTTCGACCATCTTTTGTATCACAACACTGAGGGAAACAATTGTATTCATACTTTGCCCGATATATTTAAATTGTATTGTACTGGACTCCGACGATCGCGGAAAGTAGGTGAAATATAATATACAGGAAAATCTCGCGATACGTCTCGGTTTAAGAAAGCGCCAGTGGATGACGGTATATTGTTTTAAATTTATATTGAATTTAACAAACGCTGAATTTTGTTAAAACACCTTGCTGTCATTACGAACAATTATTTCTCGTATAGTTGCAATTGGTAGGATTTATTGTTGTTTTAAATGTGCAAGTACGGGGTTTCTGAAGGAGAAAAAGTGTTTTGGAGACTGCAAGTATTATCCTTTGCTCGATATTGATATACTATATCGTAGGTTTATTTAAATTGTTCGAATAAAGGGGAACCATCAGACCAATGTGCGATGGAGAACGAAGATAAAAACTGATTTTCAGGTGCTCGATATTTATTGTCAATATTTCACTAGTGCCAGTATTATTGAGCACGAGAGGCAAAGAGAAACTTGGTACTGAATTAACACTGACTATGAAAAGACGATACTTTACCTCACACAATTACGTGAACTTCGGAAACCTTCATCTCGACTAAAAAGTGCTTCCGAGTCGTCTCTAGTCGTCTCTACCTTCTCATACGTACAAGACTGTTTTATATGTTACAATATTAACAATAAATATACATTCTTTAAAAGGTCTGTCTTATTTCGTCAGCTAAACAAATGAATGTTTCAGCTATTACTACTTGTAAGATTGAATTGTTATCAAGAAAGTTCGTAACTTATTATTTGAACGTGACAACACAGGTGGGTTTCCCTTCGAGCCGAAGAAAAAGAAAGTTAAAGGTATATTGTCGATAACAATGGCACGAAGAAGCTCGTCGTTCGTTTCCCTCTTTCTGCCTTTTTTATCGTCCTCGCTAAAGCTAGAGTACGGCCGAAACTATGTGAACTTCTTGAAATTAAATTAGGATATCTTTGAAACGCGGCGGCGGCCTGGAAACTTCGAAAAAGTCGAATAGCAAAGCATGGAAACATTCTGACGGAACGTAAAAGATAATTCTGCTTTCGAGGAGCGACGAAAGAGCAATGAGAAAGGGGAGGCGAAAGGAATAACGTGCATATCGGTGGCAACAATTACGCGTTCACGAACTTTAGAAATGGAATTCGCGAGAATGTGACATAAATATCGTTTCATTCTCACGTTTCGAGACGAATTATTCTTTTTTCTACGCGGTGCTCGTATCTATATTGACTTCAAACCCTTCTCGGAACTACAGAATTGTTTTTCAGAATTCTGCCGGTGTCTACGTTTTATCTGAGCTTTAATTAATAATTAAATCGGCCCGCACTGCTCCACGGAGCGTATTGGAGCTACGTTTCAAAATATATAGCATTTCACAATAAAGGAACGTTTTCATAACATAGCAAAAAAGGAATTACTGAATCCCTGTGTAATACATAAATAATTGATCTCTTCCTCAAAGTAAAGTTTAATAATTAATGTTGCAAACACGGGTATTGCTAGTAAAGGTTATCAACAATACATTGATTTTAGGTACACGATTCATTTGCCTACAAATCAATATAAATTCTCATTTTGCTACGTCATTTAACATCTCGAATAACTCAACGATTATGCTGCATAAAGCACAGTCCAATTGCTATTATGTACGAACTAATATTATACAGTCAAACTACAAACTACAATCATTCCTCAAAACACTGTAAACATGTCCCGTTAAACATTCGATAAATTCCACCGAAGTGAATTTCAGCTCGCGTTGTAATAACAAAAATCGAGCTGCCCTCCATGTATTCACATGTATTCATCCCGAAATAATTAATATTGCAGTCGGTCGAATTTCGCTTTCACGACGCGGGGCGTTCTTTCAATCATCGGCAAACGATGCGGCGCGGAATTTCATTCGACGGAATTAACATTGAACAGGTCGTCTCCCCGGATCCAGAAGGCAAAAGCGCGAACCACGGAGTCGTAAAAACGACGAGGACGTCCGGAACAGGGCGGCGCGGAGTTTCTTACAATTTGCATCAAAGCCCCGTAAGTAAGATTAATGGAAGGTTGTCGTAACGAGGCTTGGTGCCGAGTTCCTCGGGCGATGGCAAAAACCGTCGGCCGTATGCTCGTGCCGGAAGATGGGGGGATTAAGCTCAGAAATTATTACTTATTGGATAATCCACCGGTAATTACCTCGGAGAAAGAAGCGGGGCCGAAAAAGAGCGCTGTTTAGCGTATTGTAAGTACTCGGGCGGACAAAGGACGGATGCTGAACGGAATAATGGTATAAGCGACAAGGCCGTTGATCCTGTGATTTATCGGTGCATGTTCTCTGTGCCCAACAATAGATTCATCGCAGTTATTCGTTCTGCGAATGGAAACTCCTTTGTTTACGGAGTTGGCTGGAAGAGTACCTAATTGTGAGTGATTTAGCAATTTCGTAGTCTGCTAGCGACCGAGGAGTAATTGTCTGGACGATTGAAAGATCGGTTGCGGATAATCGATCATTTGCGATACGAGCGTCGGTATATCGAACATTCGGACGCATGTATATTCATGGACTATTCGATTCTTCTGTTCGTAGCCAAGCGATGAAAATATTAAGACGAAGGCGAGGTACATATTACGCATAAAACGAAATTCAGCTTTTACTTTCGCGAACAAATTCGTGAAAAGGATACGGCTACAATAATTTTTCACAGTATTCCAGATTGTACTTAGCATATAAATAAAATTGTCCTGTCGAATACAAATTAATCGAAGTAACGAAATAGCCACTAAGCAATAAACTTCGAATTATCGATAAATTATCGCGTGGAAGGTAAACGCGATCGAATTTAATTCCGTCCTAAAATTCTGAATTAATCGAAGTTTATAACGCAGTTGGTAACCGGTTGCGAAACTAATTTATCTAAAGTGCAGCCGTTTCGATATCTTAAAAGTGACGAAACGTTGATGCGATAAATCGAAGAAACTGAACGAAACGTTCAATCGGAATGCCCGGGCAACATAAATTGTCCGCCACTTAATTTCCGAGTAAGTGAGCATAAGCTGCCGCGCGAGAGAATCGATTCGCGTCGACGGATTTAAAGGGCGGCAATTACGGGAAAGTGAAGTGCCTTCTTTAAAAGGACAGGCTAAACCGCAAGGAAATAGAAATGGGAGAACGGATTGTTCCGATTTCGAGACGGTCGCTTTATCCGGCATCCGGCTGTCAATCGGCCGACGCAGCGGCAGATTTACCTTCTTTCCGAAAGTTCTTTGAAACATCGCCTTCAATTCAAAACTTCCCAACGGAAATCCGTAACACTCCTGAAATAGTTTAAACAGCTTCTCGCTGCATAATGATACGAAATACGTTCTGAACTAAATACGACAATTGGTGGCAGCATTGATAAACCGAACTCGATGTTTGTTCGCTCGACGTCGTACCAGGAAGACGTAAAATAATTTGCGACGTATCCGCGTTCCTTTTAATAGGATTTCTCCAAGGAAAAGATATCCGTGTAAAAAAGTTATTCCGATTAACGGAATCTCAAAATTCCCTCGGAACGTCAAGCGTCATATCCGCCAGGCATTTCGCTAGCAGCTTATTACCCCCGTGAACCTGCAAGAAAAAAAGGCCAGCGGAGCGACTCGAGCGTAGCTAAAGACTCCAAGGATTCAGCGGCCTCGTGACGTTCGCGAACAGTCGAATGCGTTTCTGTAATTCGACGAAGGATGTCACCGATTTCGAACAATGAACGTTTGTTCCCAAACGTTTCGGATTCTCTCTCATTACTATCCCCGCGCTTTCTCCCTTTCTCCTATTTTTAATATTCATTCGAGATTCATTACCTAAAAGCACGGTCATTTTTGATATTCATTACCTGTACGCCGCGGTTTGCGCGAGTCGCATGGCTTTCTCCATGCATTTTTCTCTACTGGTATCGAGATCGACGGCAAATAAAAAAAAGAAGACACACGCGTTCACTCCTCTCCCTGAACGCTCGTATCGATTTTCGAAAGGGGAACGCAGGGCCTCGCTCATTTCGAGCCGGCTCGTGTTGGCCCGCGAAACGTTCAAGTTTAATTACGCGGACGTCTCGCGTGCTAATTAATTTAACTGGGCCAGCGGTGTTACTTTCATTGGATTATGTTCTCGCGGCGGCAGTCCCGTTTCTATAATGTGATCATGAATATTGATTGGAATAGACATGCGAGCTTCTCATCCGATCACTGGCCGCAACAGAATTCTTCTTCGCTAAAGATTTCCGAAGCTGTGTGTCGCTATTTATATATTCGTTTAATCATCGCCAGAAATTTTTGACGCGCAGTAAAACCGAAAATAACACTGCTCTATCCCATGTGCTCTATCAATCCCCGATGGACTGCAGTACAGTATTGATATACAAACTTATCCGACTCTGTTCAAGAAATTAGTCACTCCGATACCGGAAGAAAGAAAGTATAAGAAATTAAAAAAATGACACACCTCTGCCTAATGACATCCATTAAATTCAGCATAATCCATACAGAACGTTTCTTCCTAAAAACAATAACTACGAAACCGTTTCAGTCCCCCAACCATTAAAAATTCCCCCAAGAACAGTTTTCTTTTATCATGTCCCCGTATCATGCTCCAAAAAAAAAAAATCAGACAAGAACCATGACTACGGAAAAGCTCTTTAATATCCCACGACCAGCAAAGTCAACCGACTCTCCCAGAAGTCCCCCGTTCGCCCTGTCAGGGTCGCCCTTACATCACTTACCGTGCATAAGTCCGAAATCCTCTTAGACCGGCGATAAAAAGATTCTCGCGGTGAGTTCGCGGGATCGTGCTCGTAAGCACTTTATATTTTCACGGTTAAGGGTCGATATGGACGAGGGGCGCGGCGGGGTGGTTGGTAAAATTTTCGCACAACCGTCCATACAGCCAGCGTACGTGCACACATACCCGTACACGCTGTACCCTCTGGTGGCATGTTGCTTCTGGGCCCGAGTAAATTAGTTTAGTTTATAATTTCCACACACCGCTCCGGCGCTCATGGGAATGAATGGGCCGCTGTTTCGGCGTCAGACTGGCGTCGCCCCGGCTCTAAACGACGCCCGGCGTCGCTGACGTATGCACGTACGTACGTATGCATGTATGTATGTGCAGCCGGCAAGCTCCACGGAGTTATGGGTGTATTATGCCTCTGACACGCTACCTTATTAGGTTATTCGCAACTTGAACGTAGGGATACGACCAAAGGAAACGAGGCGCGGTGAGTAATGGGCGGAACGGGGTATCGTTAAGCTTTTTCGTTGGGCAGATATGGGCATACGTATGCATGGGAGGACTCGCCGGTACGTCTTGTAGAATTTCAGATCTCGAGTGTCGACGGATTAATTCACCGATGAATAATTTATTTTATTTTGGGATTGAATAAGTTGGAAGGAGAACGGTGTAATTGAAGCGGCAGGGCAGGGAATGATAGGATGCAGGGAGGGCGTAATGAACCGAAGGTGATGGTTAATAATTGTCGAAGGGTGGTTAGTGGAAAGAAGTGAAGGGTAGAAAGCACTTACTAATTTTTGTAACATTCATCGTAAGGATAAATGGTATTAAAGAGGGACTGATTTTATGGAAATCCTTTGTGTGAAGTAACGTTAAATGTATGGCAGGTGTATGCAGGGGGTGCCATCGAAGCTGAACTTGCCTGGTTAAATAAAATAAGGTGCGGGGAGTTTTTGTTTTAGCTCAATTACAGGTACGCCGTATGTAATTACGAAGAAAGCGTTCAAGGAGTGAAGAAGATTAGGGGCATTTTCAATGGGACTTACCCGTGATAAGCGAGAAACGACAACAAGAAGAAGATGCAAGCCAGAACGTCCGCTCGTCCTACGATGCCAGTCACCTGAAATGCAAACGAAGAATCGCAATTAATGCCTGCTCTGAGAAATGTAACGATAATAATGGTAGAACGATACCTCTGTGAAATAATTGTACACCAGAGTATGAAATAAAATGTTCGCCGCGTTTTAAAATGTTCTTTTCTGCTGATTAATGAACTTTCGATAAAGGTATGCACGACAAAATTATATACGAAGGTAGAGACCTTTATAATAACACAGATGTACCAAATTATTCTTGTCTCGATTCATTGAAATCAGACAGCCACCAGTAATTCATTTCTGTCCTTCCTTTCCTCCAATCGTCAAATTTTATCCAGAACAAACTTCGCATAAATAATTGACAATAAAAATCGTCGATTACCACCAACCCCCACCCCTTTGGTTCACGGCGTTTCAAATACAAACGAAGGCCGAAAAGTCCGTGAAAGTTCGAAAGGCTGGTTCATCGAGAAGAGATTACAACAAGAGAACAAACCAGTTCGAGTTAGACCCCGACACGAGGGACGAGAAACGTCGAGAGGACTCAATGGCCAGTCAAGTCACCGCGAAGATCCTTTCGGGGTGTACGGCGGGCGGTAAACTGAAATTGGATTTAGCGGTGTAAAACGGAGAAAGCCGAGCGAGAAAGCGACGCTGAAAGCCAACGACTCGCCTCCCTTTCACGGCACACGCGATTACGGTCTACGGCCACGTGAGTCAAAGGGGTGCGCGAATTGAAAAAGAAGAGAGTCTGTCCGAGTTATTGACAGCCAGCCACCAGTGAATAACGGAACTGCTCGAGGATCGTCTCCAATCGGTGAGTCACGCGTGCCAAGATTCTCGAGGACCGTCCCCGACCATAGATTCGTATGTGCCACTAGATCACTACCGTCTACTGTTCGACCTTTTATCCATCTTTGTTCTATTCTTGTCTATCGTTTCCCCCTCGCCCTTTCTCGTTCGGTGCGAAATGGAAGAAACTCGGGGAATCGTTCGCGTCGACCATTCTCGGCGGCGATAGACGCGAGCGATCAAATCACTGTTTAATTGAATTTGCAACAGTTGCTGAGTCTCGTTTGTTCGAGATCACGTCGCGGGGGGATTCTATTTGGATAACTTACGTTGTCGAATTGATCTTTTCATCTTGAATGCGGCTGGCAAGCACGTATGCGTGCACGCAACTTCATCGCGCCCGCTAATTGTTTCCCGTTAATTTGCAATGCCGTCTGCAGGAATTTGCGTTTCTGTTTGGGAAAAGCGATTTTCAATTTCAACTCCGTTAATCTGCAGTTGTAACGGGCTGCGCTTGTTCCACGGTGACGTACTTATATTTGGTGCGCGGCCGTTGTACTTGTTATCGACGTAGAATATTAAACTTCCTCTTCAGTGGTGCGAGAATCGCTAGTGATGCATGTCTAGCGAATTGAACGAAAATAGAGGCGTGATTATGCAGTGTCGGGCGAGGGAATAATGGATTTACAATTTCACGAGCATTACGAGTAAAAGCTTTGGTTATAGATAGAAGATGTCGAAATCAGTTATTCGTTTTCAACAAATAATTCAACAAAATTATGAGCAATTGTGCCAATTTTTCTTGTTTACGCTCTGTTTATTATTCACAATATATAAGTTATTTCAGCATCTGACTGATTAATTTCTGTCACAATTTGTTTTATTACATTCGCATATAGAACAGCGTCGATTGCGAAACACTTTATTCCGTTTAATTTCGGCCGACAAACAGGGAACTCGTGCGAACGTCAAGCATTGCGATGTCGCACTTTTCCATTTAGGTACATTAATTTCGCATCGACGCGTGACATCGTGATTAACAATGCTCGTGTCCAGCTATGCATATTCTTCGCTTTCGAAAAATGATTAACGTTCATCTGCGAAATATCGAAGTTCCCTCGTTCCCATTAAATTCTCATCATTATTAACTGCCCTGCGCAGCAATAAATTACGTCACCGTTAATGAAGCACCGACCCATACCTCGATCCGCTAATTTCATATGTTTTATGGACGGTTCAAGGATCCACAGAAGCCAAATCGGTACCGTTGCTGATGTTGTTAATATTTTCGATTGTAATTATGTCCGTGATGGGCGTTGACGAATGTGACTGCCAATCTTACGGTTGCGTCCGAAGTCAACGTGTCACGTCTTTGATCGTGCAGGGATATGAAAAAATTCCTTAAAAAGAATTATGAGGATTATAAGAAATAGAGAATGCAACCGCATTAACTTTCCCATATAAATTTTCATGCACGTAACATGCACGTAGCGTTAAATAACTAATTTTGCCTACATTGCAATGGTATTACTTAAAGGAGATGTTCTGTCATTTTGTTTCAGGATGTGCGACATTATGTAAACGATATACATATGTACATATAGCTTTTTATATGTTATAACAGCCGTTTGATTACCAACGGATTATAGAAAACGATCCGAAAAATGAATAATTTTAAAGAATTCTCTTGTTCTTTGCCGCAATGAAGGGCGACAAATGATATCAAACAATTAATGTTAATTAGAAATCTGTTGACCCTTTCGCTCCGTGCTCTATTCGACTAATATCCATTCGGTAATACTTGTAACAGAAAATGTGCAGTTCGACGCGATATTCAAAAAACACCCGCCTTAAAGAAAGAACAATGCCTCCCCCCCCCTCCACCCACCCACTAAGCAGCCGATTAGCGCAAACTGTTTCAAAAATCTGCCTCTTTCGCCCAACGGATCTCGTAGTGAATAGACGTGCTCAGAGTGTCCGGCAAATTAAGGTATGTCACATAGTCTAATATATTCTTGAAAACAGGAAACGACATACGCATTGTTTCCATTTCCCTGTCTCCCAAGTTTTCTGTAGTTTCTGGGCTAAAGTTAATGAATATTTTGCAAGAAATTAAGAAAATATTGCGCAGCGAACGGAATCGCACCGCGTGGCGTGCACTGACAAATCGACTCGAGTATGCATATACGTATTATCTTTTACGTATGCGTATATGTATCTCAGCTCAGAATTCCATTCTCTTGCAGGATATTCTGCAGTTTTTAGCAGTGTTATTATAATATTGATGATTCTTAATACATTTATCCCAAATTTCAGTTCGATTCTGTTCCACGGCGTTCCGTTCGTTTGCTTCGAATCTGGAGTGGCGGAACGCGTTCGAACGTGATGTTGTCAGGGGGGAATGGGCAGTACCGGACTGACGTCGCGATACATGCATTGTTAAATCAACTTCTCTCTGACAGGTAAGCATTCTTCAAATTTCTTGTTGAAATAAGTAGAATTATAGCAATATATCTCTATTAAATTATAATTCGTACCTCGTATAATACTTGTGTGATAGAGAGTCGTGTTGTAAACAAGTAGTAACGTAATACCCGCAATTATTTCCGAGCATTTCTTTGTTGTTTCTGCCGGTGGTCGGGAGGCTTGTTTTTCCTCGAAAATATCGACACGTTATCGCGAAACAAAAAAATATACTTGTGAAGTGATTTATGCGTTAAATATTTCTAGGAAACGCGAGCAATCATAAACAAGCATGGTGTTTGGCGGGCATCGAACATAGCCTAACGGGAACGGACAATAGCAGGGGTTGTCATTGTACTACTTGACACCGTGCTAACAAAACATATGGAAGACATCTCAGTGAGGTACGTTTATAATCGCTATATCACAATTATTTGATCTGCATTATGGCTGCTGTTTATTTAATAGGACTGTTATTACCACTTTACATAATATTGCTTCCATACTAAATATTTTTTTAACATCCTATGCTTATACATTTGCAAATCGCATATTAACATTTTCTACAGAATTCGAGTTGCATTATCTCTTTAGTATATCACAATTATCATTACTTTGGTGCACTTGTTTAATTTCCTTGTTATTCTTTGTTGCAGGAGTATCCACAGAGTTGATTATATGGAATAGTGGAAAGAGTAAGCCAATAGATACAATGAAACCTGATAATTCTATGCAGCCAAGGCCTGTGTACGTGAGCATTTTAATTATACATATTTTCATATTGGTTTTATATGATGTGCAATTGATACTAAGATGAAACAATCACAGTTATAATACTTGTAAAAACAATTACATTTTCTATACCAATTACAATTAAGTAATTGCAATTGGAATGGCATTTTTTATTTTGCAATTTTTGCATAATGCATATGTTTTTGTTCTATATTTAAAAACATATGGAATAACATATTGCATTTGTTATTACGTTGTTGATCTTTTACATTTTCCCTGCATATTCGCATATTTTTAATTCACAGTTGCATACTTTTCGTGCATAGTTTCATATTTTCATTATATATTTACACATTTTGCGTGCACACTTTTACATTATTCCTGTATATTTGCATATATTTAATGCATACTTACATATTTCTAACGCATATTTTCACATTTATAATGCATATGTATATATTTTTCGTGCATATCTGGTTTTCATAAATGTCCTGATAAACACTCGATAGGATGAACACGTTTTCTTTCAGATAATTTTGTGGCCGCGCGCAATGCGGTCGGTAGAGTCACTATTTGCTTCGAAGTTTCCTAGCGTTTTCAGAGCAAATGGCTCTGCTTAAATTTCCTTTTACACTTGGTACTAGCTCCACGCGATTGTAAAGTCAGTGTTTTTCGCGTAGTAGTTATTACTACTATCATCAGAGCACCGGTGCTCCTTTTCAATTATTTTAATCGCGAAAGTAGCATCTTAATTTGTTCGCCGATATAATCTGCGGTCGCGTACATAGTCTTTTATTTTTATTTTTTTCTTATATTCGCCAGCGGAAGTAGAGTCAGTGCATCACTGAAGGGGATGTTTTATGCGACGCTGATACAGTGATTAATGTAAGTATATTTTAAACAATTCTCAGTTTCCTATGAAGAATTAAACTATGTAGATTTAAGAGTACATTTTAATGTGCTTTGCTTTTCTGTTTAGTTACAGTTTCCACGCTTCCTAACGAATCAGCCCCATTCAGCTGGCCTCGGTGATGCTCCTGATGTCTTCTACGAGTACTTGTCCTATTCTTGCTATCAACGAGTTGGTGAGTCGCATGCGTTTTGGTTCCTCCGGTCCCCAATCATGCCGTAGGACGATTGGTCCGAACCGGCACGGGTGACTGGTTGTATTTTTTAGTAGTTTTGCGAGTATAGTGACCATCATTATTCTCTTGTCAATTATTTCTTATACGAGGATAGATCTGCCTTCTTGTACTCCGCGTTTTTTAATATACAAAAATTAAGAACCATGGAAATATTCCTTGCTCAAATAAATATTTGGTCAAACAAGCACTGTTCACGTAGGTTCCTCTATTTTCATAAAAATATATTACGGCATTAATAAATACGTTGGACAAATCTATATATACTGAGGACCTTGTATACTAAATTTATAATTGTACTTATAATCATTTGAAGTTTGTTATCACTGTTCAGCAGTGCAGAAGTCGGATAACCTCCGACTTCGTTACTGCAGGTGTTTTACGATTATAGTAATCATGCATTGAAATAAATAAATGTAACGATATGTATATTAAAATCTGCATTAAATATGCGTAGCCAATGATAGCATTTAATATTAATTTTCATATGCTATAGTCGAGTCCTTTTCGTACGAACATTGCACATTATGTGCAAGAAGGCACTTTGTATACGGGCAGATTTTTAAATCGGAGTAGCTATGTTGAACAATTTACTTCGATTAAGGAATCACCTGAGGCTTATTTAATACCGTGTCAATTTTTCAAGTAAATATTCTGTTGCATATATTTTTTGGTTGCATTACTTATTCAAGTAAATTCAATTTCAGTCAGAGTCATTTTTCTTAATAAATAAATTATTTATCAGTAAGTTTAAAGTTTTTATTGATATTTCATAAATTACGAAGTCGAGTCATTTTTGAAGAGATTGAAAATAAAATAAACTATTCGCTATTGCAATTTTACGTATACTAATCATCTTTTTAGATCAGGATTTTCAGGTTTAATCCCTTCCGTGTTCATTGCCAGGAACTCACTCACGTGCCCAGGTGCTACTTGGGTGAATGAAAGGCAGTGGGCACGATGATCATATAGTTTTTAAAATAACAGTGTTTGGCGGCTGACATTTGCTAGTGCACCGTGCACGACGTATTTTCCACATTATGTGTGTGTGGTTAGGCTGTGGAATTGCGTCGGCTCGGCAATTATGAAAATATGACAAAGATTAGAGTACTGTACGAACCAACTATACGTAGTTGAAAGAAAATTTACAACATATTTTAGTAACCAATATTTTTTACGAAAGTAATGCACAAGCATATACATTTACGCACATTTACGCAATGGTCGCTAGCCTTTGTCAGCCGATTTCAGGAATTGGTACGTACCCTTAGAGTGTGAATGATTGTATGCCAAGCTCGGGTGTCGGAGGCGTCCCGGGACGTCTCTGTAGTGTAGGCCCTTGCACCCGGGTGTTTGAGTGAGAAACGTGGAATGCGGTGTGTTTGTATGAATGCTTTGCCATTTTTGAAATATAGGTCTAGGTAGGATAGGTAGTATACCTTCTGGTGTGCCTGATAGATATAAGTAGGTAGGGCCGGGCAGGTTGACACAGTCTCTGGTCGGGTAGGCACTATTTCGCGTGTTCAACCTGTTTCAGGAAATCTGATTTGAAAAGTCGACGGTGTAGCTGTGGCGCGAACGAAAATGCGTTCGTCTCTGGCTTTGCCCATCGATTTTTCGAATTTTTCGCGGTCGTGGTCGCGATTTGGCTTCGAAACGAATGCGACGTTATGCTCGAGGCTGCACGTGTAGGCGAAGATCGATTACAATTTTAATCGTAATCTTTACGATTTTCCACGATCGCAATTTTTACGGTTGTATTTGGTCGTGATTCGTCCACGTGTGTTTCGTTTAGCTACGCGGTTTAGATCTTTATTTTATGTTTTTGTTTGCTTGCGAATAGAGTCTCGAGCCTAGACTAAGTTTCAGCGGGCATTGCGCCCGAAGAAAAGAAGAGGCTAAAAGCCGAAGAGGCCCGACAAACTGTCGCTCAAGAGGGCAACTACCAATGGCTCTGCATCCTTTGGATGGAGAGCCATTCTTTGTTACTATTTTGTCACTATGCTCGCTTTTGTATGCTGTAGTTGTAGTTTATTCTTTCCAGGACTCCTCATCGTATTGGGCAAATCGCGATTTTTATTGGCGTCGCGTACGATTGAAAGCGGGTTGCATTAGAGTCGCGAATAAAATCAAATCGCGATTGCAGCTAGAGTTACGATCAAGTATATCGTGGTTTGAATTAGGGTAGCTTTTATTTTAAATCATACTTGCGATATGTACTTGCTTTTAGCGTTGCGATATAAATTTTCGTGTTCCTATTCGACACAGGTTTTAATTAGCATTTTCAGTACCGCGATATTTTTCCATCGGAAATATTTTTCTTATATTTTCATTTAGTGCTGCGATGATTAGTGATCGCGATTTTAAAGTAGCGTTGCGACCACAATGAAATGTCCAAATTGTTTCCTGAGTCACTAAAGGCAGCTGTTAAAGCCGTATATGGCTACGGTTACAGCGGATGCGTATTCGGACGACTATGTATTTTGCATTTCTATGTCGCGCGCCGTATAAAATGGAAATGGATTTGGCTAATTATTATTATTTTTGGAACAATCTTTTATCAACAACCTTGGTAACAAATGAAAGCTTAAAACGAGGAAATTCAATTTTTGCGTTTACGGTGTATAATTATTTTAGTACAACTAAACGTAGATTGACTGGCGTGATGATCGCATTTTGCTAAATGAAAATGTTTAATAACTCAATTGCAAGTATGATTCTGACACGTTATTAACTTCTTTAATACGCGTGGTCGGAGTAGACTCATTGAGCAGCTTCGAGTTTCCTAAATCGAAACGGTTGTTGTCATGCAATGATTGTAATTTTTTCTGAAAATACCTATTGGAATCTATGTAAACAGATATTACATTTAATGCTGACTTGATGTTGCACCCCACTATAATTGTTGAATAGAGTTTTCAGTTGTACACTACAATTCCCATTCACTGTTATATTCTACAATGTATTTTTCAGTAAGTTCATGTTTTCCCTAGGCCATTATGATAGCTCCGTAACTTATGTACTGAATTTACAAAGTGAGGTTCCTGCTATTTTACTCCTTCTGGGTAATGAGTTTTCGTTGGTTGGCTAATACTACCCTACTGAAATTCATTATATTGGGTGCCTATAATTATTTGTTTAAATTAAATTATTTACTTAGTAGACGGTTTACATTAAATTAGTTTGCACGAAAAATTAGAGCCATGCATTAATTTCGGTAAGATGAAAAAATTTGCGAATGGGATCTGCTGCTTCGCGAGTATAGTGCTTGCTTCTCAAATCGTAGCTATACATTTTGTGCTCACAATCAGATTCGCTTCATACTAACGCGACAAGTTTCTTATTGACACATGGACTGCTAATTATTATATGCGATTTGCAACAGTCAATCCTATTGTAATTGCGCCAAGCTTTTGAAGCATTACGCTCGCATGTGAAGAAAGGTTTGCGCAAAGGAAACTGACGATTGCACATGGTAATGATAATAATGGCAAGTTCGGTTATTTGCGTGCGAATTGAAAAGAAATTGACATGCTAAAACGGATACTTGAACAGAATTCATATGTATAGCGCGCTGGAAAACAAGCACTATGCTCCTGCTTCTGCATGCTTCAACTTTTCTCTGCATGTTTCAATCTTTCTCTGCATATTTCTTTTCCTGCAGTCCCCCATTGGCAACTATTTTATAATATCGAAATTAATGAACCGTTCATTGGTACGACGGAAGTTTAGATCCGCAACTTACTTTATTAAATAATATCATGCAGATTACCAATAATCATAGACACCTAAAACTTATGTCAGTAAATTTAGTACGACAGTATTTTCCACTCTGCAAAAGCTCATTACCCAGAGGGAGGAATTAATAGGTATCTCTTCTTGCTAGTGGTTTTATTTCATCACCTGACAGAGTCAAACTCTGTTTTGAAGTCGTTCAGTTCTTCGTTTTTATATTCTTATGACATTTTATTATTATTTTGTGATAGAACCGGTTGCACTACTCTTTTCAATGTTGTTCCTTTAAAAGAAAATCTCGATATTTTCAGTCACCAGCAAATTTCCTTGCTAATGTTTCTTATTGTACGTCACTTATTCTTAGTTCATTAGACAGTGCCGGCATTTGGTACAAGGGAAACATATTTATATTGGTTGCCTATGACTATAAATTTGAATACATTAAATTAGTTTGCATTACAAATTAGAGATAGCATTAATTCTTGTACGATAACAAAATAGGCGAATAGGAACTGTTGTTTAACGAGTAAAGTTGTTGCTTCTTAAAGCGAGCTATACATTTTGTGCCCAGGTTCGCTTCATACCAGCCATATCGTGTTAATTTTTTTATTTATACGAGGGCTTCCAATTATTATATATCTCATGCAATTGTCAACCCTATTGTAATTGCGCAGAGTTTTTTTCGATAAATTACGCTCGCACGCGAAGAAAGGTTTGCGCAAGGAAAACTGACGATTGAACGTGGTAATGAGAAGAATTGCAGGCCCTTGTATTTTCGTGTGAATGAAAAAAAATTGACACGATATAAAGCATACTTTACCACAATACATATGTACAGTTCTCTTGCAAAGAAGTACTATGCTCATGATAATGTTCGTTTGCAGTCCTCCATTGGCAACTATTTTATATTATGGGACTATTTATTAACTCCGTTCATTAGTACGACGAAAGTTTAGAGCTATAAATTATTTTATTACAAAATATGTAAACTAGTAAACAATCATAGACAACCAAAATCTATATCAGTAAATTTAGTGAGGCCCTCAGACCTTTCAATTCAGAATATAGGAAAATTAGAAGGAACATTTTTTGAGTTTTTTACTAACTGCTTGTATGTAATCATATGACAGTACCAAGCACAATGTTTAAGTAATATCAATTTTCAGGACGTCAATTTCTCGACGTTCTTTTATTACTTTGTTATTGAGCCGATCGCTTTACTCTTTGATATGTTGTCGCTTTAGAAGGAAATCTCCTTAGTACATTTCGTTATTTATGTTTCTTATTAAACGTCACATATTCCATAAGACAATCCCGGGTGTTGATAAGGTGAGAACGTATATATTCCGTCCAAAAAAATCCTATGGAAATTGCATGTACAACGATCGAAAGCTATTTCACAGCTGTTATCTGGTTTTCCTTCAGAAGGACAAAGTATCTTATAAAGTGTATATACGCACGGTATAAAGTTCCCCGGAGGATTTCGTCCCATGGTCGAGCCGAAACGTTTAGTTGTATTAAAATATTTAAACGGCGTAAACGAAAAAACTAAATTTCATCGTTTTGTCGTTTTGTGAACGATTGCCGCAAAAATAATAATAATTAGCCAATTCGACGTCCATTTTATACGGCGTGCATCATACAGATGTGAATTACATAGTGGTCGGAATACGCAACCACTGAAACCGCAGCCTATGGTGATTGCGTCGATGGTAGTCCTGGATGCGACTACCATGACTTCTCCGTTATTTGTCTTGCGAATTAAAAATGATGGGTTCAGTGAATGACTATTTTTATTTTATACATACGAAATACTAAATGAGAGATAACGTACGCGATCGACTTTGCAAGTAATGCAGTAAGAGAAAATCCTCTTACGGTTTTCAATTGGGCTTAAAACAAGTGGACAATAATTAATAGTAAAGTGCCCCTCTGTCTATTTATTATTGTCTTTTGCCTCTCACCTTTTTATTAACACTATAAACGAGTTGTTTCATCTTAGTATCCAAGTAAATGTTTCTACTTGTAATTCATAATTGTACTACTGTACTATGTTCTCGCAGTTACTAATTGCATAAATAAGTTTGTTATAGGATTATTAAGTTAAAGAAGATGTCAATATAATAGAATACTACCTCAAGTAAATTGCAATATGTAAGTAATCTGAAGCTCAAATGGGATGCCGTATGGATCAAATAAATGGAAGGAAATGATATGATTCAAAGGAAGTGGTAGAAAACAATCGGTCTATCATACCTTACAAATATCACTAAATTCTTATAAACTTTGATGCGTTTCGGGTGCATGATCGGAATCATATATCTAAATTAAATCAATTTCCAAATAATATTAGACTTTCAGACAGGTAGGATGTTTTAAGTTAAGATGTAATTTACCTTGAGTATATGTGGATTTATTTGAACTACGTGAATGCCAATTTATATTATAATCTATATTCTTTAGTCGAACAGAATTTTCATTTTCAGCTTTCGCCGTAACTAATCATTTTGATATGTCCTATTTACTTAAACTAACTATGAACTAATGTCCATTGTAATCTTTATGTTTTACTTCAAAAGGTGCAACAAAATTTTTATTTGCAGCTTTCGTTCCAGTTATTTATTTTAATGCACGATAAAAGCGTCGAGCGAATAGGCTGCGATTTTAGAAATAGACAAATCGGCTAAATTGTTGGTGACCCGGGAATACGGGCCGAAAAAAGACATTGGCTGATTCGTCTATTCCAATATCCCGTCGGTGCTTTTGACGCAGACAGCGGCGAGATATAAGAATTCATATATCTTGTTTGTGGAAATTGCATCCCTGATTCCCCTTATAGCGTTCACATGTATTCGCACAATCGTATGAATTCTGTCCCCAACACTACTTCAGTAAATAATAGTTCTTCAAGTGATCACTGTTCATGAGCGGAGGACGCTCAAATCAGCGTTATATTTCTGAATCGGTATGCCAGTCGCGCTGGGCCACGAAGGTCCATAAGATGTCTTGTCTATTCCTATGTGTCGCCTGTGCCTTCGTCTTCTTATCTACTCCATCCGCTCAGAGTTTATAGGAAG
Organism: Nomada fucata; assembly: GCA_948146005.1. NCBI lineage: Eukaryota > Metazoa > Arthropoda > Insecta > Hymenoptera > Apidae > Nomada > Nomada fucata. The sequence goes on along the minus strand of OX411275.1, from coordinate 3,489,614 downwards.
GAGTGTAAGGAAAATCACGGTCGTGGAACAATGCTCCGTCAACGTCAGGGGGATGAGAAAGGAGTCGAAAGTGGCCTCGTAGAGGGCCAAGGAACCATAAATGAAGGGTCTACTTAAGATAATAGAGATCGCCTTGGCCACTTTCTGATAGATTTTTTCACGCGTCTTCAATGTCCCTCCAATTTATGGCCGGGGATAATGGGCAATTTCCAAAAAAACACCAGACGATGATTATCCTAAGTGCTATTATCCTAAGTGCCTATAGCTCGCGGGGAAATAGCGGGATGGGAAATTAAAGTGGCGGCAGGGAAAGCAAGAAAAATTCTGGCATTCTTATAATAATGCTGCGTAATTTTAATGGGAAAGTCAAAACGTTACGGCGTTTCACAAATAGCTGTTTACTAGAAAAAGGTAGGGAGAGGAGAAATTTATTTCGAGATATATGTATACTAAATCTTTCCTTGCATTCATCGAAAATTTTCGGCCCCACATGCACTAGGAATATTCTACAAATTAATAATAAGACAGGCAAATGTATTAAAAAGGGTGGCACGTGAGGATTAATTTTTTAGAATAAGTGTGTTGTAAACGAATTGGTCCGCTTCAATATGTTTAGAAAATATAAAACACAAAACTTACAAAATATCCTAACACGCAGTAGAATAAACCACGTCCTTCACAGTCACGTATTACTTTCAACGCACAATTCCCGCGGACATCTTCAACTCTCTAACGCAAAATAATAAATACTTCGCTAACAATGCCTCTGGCTGCTAATCGCCCTCGATTATCCCTACCGCCCCTTTTCAAAACCACCCTCCGTTGAATCTTTATTATTCACGCCTTATCCATTCTCGTTACTACTTTCAGTCCGTCGTTAAATTATGTCAGGCACCGTGGCAGAAACTTATCGCAAGTATAACAATAAGATCGTGCAATGAAATTTTACACGATATCTACGGAAAGTTCAAGTTATGGAAGATCTCCGATTCTCGGAGAAGTGGACAGGGTGAAGGAGTCGACACCAAGAGGATGCCGTGGTTGATACGTTCGCTTGGGTCGACGCCGCCAGTTTGCTCCAGTTTGTACTTAGCTCAACTCCATTACCATCTCACTCGTTCAAGAGTTCTAATTGATTATGTGAGGTGGTAGTTCCGCAGGAGTTCGCTCGTTACTCGGAGATGGTTCATCCCCCACTTCCCCCGCCTTGAGGCTCCCCGTCACTCTCCGATGGCAGGTTACATTCCTTTCACTTTCCCGAAATTTTTCGTACCGGCAAACAGAGCTAATTCACCTGCGGGCTCTGACACGGGTTGGATCCGACGAAGCAATGATTTCCCCGTAACTCTTCTACAGTGGATCGGAAACGTGTTCGTACACATAGCTGTTTTCATAATAAGTGTGTCTGCTATACGCAGAGATAATGTGCAATTAATGAATTCTGGATAATGCGCTCTACAAGAGAATAATACTGAACTAAAGGCGATATTCGAGAGGCGAGAAAGAATTTTTATGTTCGTGTATTTAATACTATGTTCGGGGTGAAAGAACAATTAATTATTTGTTGCCGATACGAGACAAAGTATTTTAGTTATATTTGTAGGGGAAAGACAGAACGGGGTTCGAATTTTTCGAAGTTTTTTGCACCGGTAAGGTGCTTCTATGTATAGATCTGCGCCGATGTATACACACATTATAATGTGTACGTTATATGTAATTAATGTACGTGTTGGGTGATGATCAACTGTGGTTACCCATTCAATATCGCCACGCCCACAAGTTAATTAATTCCATCATATTATGTAATACGCGTTAATAACATAGGAAATTGAGTAGGGCTTCGCGATAACAAAATTGCCCTTTTGCAACAGTTTCGTATAACAAAGGTTTCTACTGTCGACTTATATTTCTACGAGTGGATCATGCTAAGTTATAACAAACTTCTCGTTCCTTTATATACACATTTATGTACACGCGTTTCGCAAGAAGGAAGTTTGTACATATTGCCGTCTTTCGCAGAAGCATCCGTGAAGCAGCGTGATTCGCGGCTTCTCGTTGCGGACAATCCACTGCTTTAACATTATTGCGACGGTCTTTATTAAAGCTCCATCTGCTTGCTATCTACCAACCCCGTTCCTGTTTGCGACCCCACCAACGATGTCGTCACCTTTTCCACGAATTTCATCCTCGAAAACATCGTGGCCAATAATCCTTACGGCTACAACAGGCTTATTAAGGACGTTAAAGCGTTTATAACGCGGCGGTTTGGAACGTGACAATATCGCCTACTTTCGTACCCCTGCCTCTATTCTCATTCTGCTCTACATTGTGACAACGAGGCTGTTAACCCCGTTCGACTTCAGCGACAGCAGTCTGCCAACGGGGAACAGTAATGGAATGGAAATTCTGAACGAGAAGCGCATCCCGCGATTCTATCTCCACTGTTTTCGCTGCCTTCTTAATTACGCGACTGCGAGTCTGTAAGTAGATCTCGTTGTTTCGTATACATATGTATATTCGGAAGAACTAATTACATCGTTGTGCCATTTTTGGGGGGGATATTGAATTTTGCTGAGACGTTGGCGAAAATTTGCGGGACTGTCGTTTATAATGTGAAGATGTAAGATTTGTGGACTTTTTTGTACATCTTCGGTTTTATGCACAAACGTGGCACAAGTACAAGATGTATTTTTGTCATTATAATCGGAGCTGTGTGGCGTATACATATTATATTTATAATAACGGCTTTCAGTTGCACTTCCCTTGATTTCCATCAAAATATTCTCGAAAATGCGTCAATGTGAAACGTGTAAGAACACGATGTCGGTTTAGACGATCATCTAAATCTCATCAAGTATTTATTAAACAGAAGTTCAATTTTATAATCAAACGCTTGATAGATTCGTGTATAAGATATGAAAGAGCCCACAAATTCAGATTTTCACCCAGCGTTCCCAATGATGTCAGTACTTAAAATTATTACTCATAATCCGACAGCTAATGCGCGTCCCCGCGGAAATATTCTGATCCAGCCTTACGTGCAGGATATTTGTCGCGGAGCAAATTCTTCGGCTGTCATACCACGAGGATTTTATAATATTGAATCAAATTCTCGTCTGACTTTACGTGCAATGGACGTTTCGTTAAATTCGCGCGATCCTCGCCGCAGCGAAGAATTCGCTACCAAAGGGGAATCGAAGCGATCCTATTTTCGTGACGAGCATAAATCTTCCCGAGGAATATTATTATCGACAAAAATGCCAGATTTTAAGAGACATTACCCTTTCCCGGCGGTTCGTAACCGTGATGCTCGCTGACGTCACCTGGAAATATCTCGCGACGTGGAAACAGTCGCAGCAAAATATCCATTGGACCGTGTATTACCTTCCTTATACTGATTGAACAGTATCCGACGTGATATATTGATGGATATATAATATTAATAAAATTGAATCAATGATAACAAAAAATGGCAGCAGACATGTTCAAAAAGATAGGGGACTTCAAACCAAATAAATTATTCCTCTCAGAATACATTAACACATACGATTAATATAGCAGCGAAAAAATAAATACCTATACTCTTTGTAATATTATATAAAACAAGGTGCGTATTCCTTCGACGTGTACGTGCCCACACGGTACGTAACATCTCTTAAAAATCTTTCCACCTAATTTCCCGAAGTCGCTCCTTTGAGCGTAGCAACGCGTTGCTGGTCCTCCTAAACGCTCGTTAAAAGCGAATCAACACCATTCGTTTGTCCCTCGAAAGCTCGGCGGTCAGGCGCGGCTAATGTTGTCTAAGGAAACGTCGCGTCGGGCCGATCTATCGGGGTACAAGGATGACCAGCTGCTTCGCCCACTGTAGCTGACGTTTTCTCTATTTGTCTCCAATTACCGTCGAAGCTTTCTCTGGACCTTCTTAAAGGGAGCCTGCGAGGAATTGGTCGCCATTGGCTCTGCGACTTTTATAGAACAAAACGTCGATGCACCGGAATGCACCGCGCTATCGGTTTCCCCATTCGTGGAGCCAACGGCCACGACAAAGGGATTTCCGCTCGATACGTAATTCTGTCGATACCTCTTCCGGCTGGTACAATGCCGGCCGGTGAGATAGTAACCGACGACGACGTTTCGAGGCAATTTCTCTGGCGCATTCGGCGATTTATAAGTTCGGATTTATAAGCTCCGCTGATTGAACGGTTACAGTGAACAGTGGTTGGTGAGGTATTGTAGGCGTGACTCTTGGTGACAGAGTTCGCGACAGAGTTGGCGGCAGAATGTTAGTTGGGCTGTCTGTTTTCCTCGGGTTACAAGTTTGCGATGGGCGATGGGTAACACTGATAAATCTGAGAAGTTGTGCCAAGGTAGAGGTACCTACTCTTTGCACTTTTCGGGGGATCGTCTTTCGAGATAAATTTTGGACGCGATACAATTTTGTTACGCGTAGTAATAGTCCGAGGAGAATTCTAGGAAATTTTTGCATTCTTATGTTCAGTATTGCGCGGGTTCAATTATGTCGACACGTGTGCACGCTAAAAATATCAAAATTTCCCCGCAATAAGTTGATGTAAAAAAAATACGACGATTAAAAAATGAAACGCACGTAAATATGTTACATTACTATTCAGGCATACACGACACACCCGGGAGCCCGCGATTCCACGGAATATAAAGTTCACCGCTTGTATCGTGAAACGATTCGGGAAGAAGGTCAGTGAACGATGACAGAGAAAAAGAAGAAGCAATGAGAGAAAACCCGATGCTGGTAAAAGAAGGCGGCGATAGTGAAACGAGAAAAGCGAATGCAACGGCAAAGCCCTTTTCCCAAGTGGAGTTGGCAAGCCTCTTTCTTGCAACTTGCATAAAACCATTTTCCAACCCCAGTCAAGACGGGCTTCTATGAAGTTTTCTTCCGTGGGCAACTAATGCGCCGTTTCAGACACTCGCTGCTAGACTCCTGGTGTTTTAAGTTACAACACCTGGCCAGTTCAGTGAAGTATCGATGATGGCTTGCCGATTTTTTTCTATTTTTACTCACGTTCGAGCAAGAGGAATCTTTAAAACGCGTAAAGGGGAAGCAGAAACTGTGCGAACAGTGATACCTCAAGGGGATGACAAAAATGGACTTATTCTACTGCGAGTTAATTAGTAGGAAATTGCTTGAATGTTCTGCTGAAAGCCAGTTCCGAAACAAATTAATTTTTACGTGTTCTTTGAATTCGCTGCTAAGAGTTTTAACGATCGCGATATATTTCTTTTTTGTTGGACTTGATGCGAATGTAAAATACTTGACAGCTGCAGTAATTGTATGTATTTTGGAATCCGATGAGTTGGGAAATATTTGTCCCTTAACTAGTAGGTATAATTTGGTGAAAATTGAATAAATAGGGTCACTAGGATTACATCAAGGATGATACTACATCTGTTCATGTGCAAACGTGGTATATCAAGTTTGTCTCGAGTTATGTAAATATCTATAAGATATTTTATCCAATCTTCAAGCGTACTTGTTTCTGCAAGTTTCAAGATACATACTAAAAGTGTATTCAAGAGCTTGCAATAAAAAACGAATCCAATCTACTTAGTATTATACATAGAGCAGTGTAATATTCATGGGGGATTTGTCACAAACTTCTTTATCGGTAGCATTTCCGACACACTCGCGGCATCGTAGACATTTTTCTTTCAAAACTTCGGCGTTTAATAAACTCTGATATTTCATATGAAAGGCTTGTCAAGCTTCTTTAAAAGAACAGTATTGCCATAATCTCGTACGCTCGAACAGACTTGCCAAAGTATTTATTAACTTATTAAAATAATTCAATATTGTCGATAATTTCAATCCAATATAATCTTCTCTCGAAACTACCAATCAATCAACCAATTGTACGGCGATAACACAGAGGCATTCATTATTAGTTATTAAAGAAAGCGAACTGTATGTATGTAATGCGTAAATTACAAATATTGCAATCGATTTCTGTTCCCGTATATTTATCATTGGCAATATCCGTGTACACTTGATACACGATTTCATACCCATTCATATTATTAATATTATGAAAAAATGTGTGTACCAAATTTTCCAAATTAATTATACGCATTTATCCCGCCCTGTACATGCATATGACCGTAATCTATGCGCGTAATATTCCATGAACGCGTTCGTATATGAGTCTCAAGCTGGGCTAGGTGAAACCGTGCTAATTAAAATTGTCACATACAGTATAACATCGCGGCTTCGTTAATTAATAATCGCAATTAGGGACGCGTCGAGAATACGCCGGTCGAACGTGTCGCAGAAGATCGCTAATCTTAATCGTATCCGGGCGGAATCAATTTCTTATTACGGCAAGGTGTAAATTGTTCGCTTCCAACAGAACTTTCAGCAAGTTCACCGTTCGTGTCGGGTTCAGGGTCTGTCGTGATGTACGTTATCAGGGAGAAATTGTTATCTTCGACCTGAAATACCAGGCAGCGAGTCGACCGGTTACTACCATATCGCCTTGATAGCGGCTGAGCTATGCCGACTAATGCATTTTCAGGCTAATGTCATCGAGCTCCTCGAGATAGCCGAAGGCGCACTCTTGACCCCGAGTTGGTCGGGATAAGGCGAATTTTAAGGGCGACGTGAAACGGAACGGACAAAAAGGATGGTAACGACGGAGAGTTTGTAATCTTATGGGATTACTTTGATAGTTTCCGTCGAAATTGAATGCTTTCATCTAGCACGGCGAACGGCGAAATCACGGGGGGGTTCGATCGAAATCTTAAGTTCGTCGAATGGTATTACTTCTACGATCCTCGAAATACCGGTTCGCGATTCGGAGCATTGTGTCAGAGATTCAGAGAATTCGTCGAATTTATAGGCAGAATTGCGACGCTGCTGTTGAGCGTATCTAAAAATGACCACGCGAGTAGAAGTTTAGACTCGAGGAACCGTAACGCGATCGCGATGTATATTAATTAGTACGCTTTGGTCATAACGAACAAGAGAATTCGTTTCTCGACAATCACTTTCGTAGCTTCGAGTCGATCTAAAATTTTTCATTTCCCCGATTTAACTAGAAACACTAATCCTCGAGAAGCTCAACGCGCATCGACTGCTATCTGCAACGAAGAATCCTATCGGCTGCCGTCGAAAGGGCATCTGCTCATAGCTGGAACCCGTTTCACCCCGGCCAAGCTGCCAAGAAGAGGGAAAAACCTCGATGGCCGGGGGTCGCAAAGTTTCGCGTTACCTCGAGTCACGGCGATTCCAAACGTTTTCGCGGCAATTTCGTCCAGCAACGATCGCTGCTCGGATGATCGTCTTAAACCGCAGAGATTCGCGAAAACGGCGAAATTCGTCCGAAGTGTCGTTACGGATGAGTTAGTGGTCCCGTGAAATATACTTTTTTTTCCTTACATCGTTTTCCCCCGAGCTGCCCGAGTTGGCATTCGACCATGGTCATCTTCCGGCCGCGTAAATTCCACTTTTTCGCTGGTAACGAGCGATCCACCGCCAGCGAGGATTGGAGGGTTCGCCGTGGAACATCGCGGCGCGAGTGTAACGACGAAGAAACGGATACGCGAAGACGGAAAATAGAAAGAGAGAGAGTGAGAGAGTGAGTGAGTGAGTGAGTGAGAGAGAGAGAGAGCAGGCCGGATCCTCGCCGTTATGAATCGAGCAATCAAGGCTGCTGCCTCTTGAACGCAGACTTTAGACAGCTGATGCCTGGCTGTTTCCGGTTGTTGCTGGAAGCGTTCACCGGGATTCGCAACTTCGGCCGCGGGGGATGAGCCGGAGGGTGGGACCGGTTGTTCTGCTACGTTTCTGCGCGAATGAACGGAGTAATTTCGACAATTACCTCCCCGAAAACGGCTTTGAATGCTAACGAAAATGGTTACCAGGGTAAATAAGTTTTCTTTGACTGCCATGTAATTGCACCGTTTCGCTTCGGGGCCTGGGATCATCCGGTGACATTTCGAAGCTGGGCTATCTGGGACAAGAGTTCCGTCCTCGTTCGTCTTTATTCGTGGAGAATTTGACGTTTGTAGATCACGACGATCGCCTTTTGAATATTTTTGTCGGTGGCGGTATTTTTTCACAGTTTCGCCAACAGTGTGTTGATTAATAGTTGTCGTTCTCAGGACGCCTAGAAGGAACGACCAGGATGATTAATTGTTCGTAGAAATTTGGAATGATTAATTTAATATTTGAATTGATCACTATTGGAAATCTTGAGCATTAACAAATTAGAACTTCCTCTGCTCTGTGCACGCTTATGTCGCTACAAGCAAGCTTTCAATTTATAAACGGATGCCTGAACGATCGTATCGATAATCAAGCTTAAAAAATATAAACATCTTCAACGTGTGATTTGTTTTCCGGAAAAATTCCGACCCTGTTTCAATTGCCGCGCAATAGGTATACAACTTTTCCAGCGCAGGTACGATCGCGTAGTAAAATAAACAGAAATGCTCGATCGAAATACAAGGGAGTACAAAGGTTCGCGAAATACAGTGGCCGCTCGATCGTGTATCGCGAATCCAGACGATGCGCTCTGTTTAAACAGCCGCTCGTCTCTTCACTCACGGTGGCTTGTACGTCGAAATTTCTTTCGGGAGTGGAAACAACATATTTCATCCCGTGCACTGGATGTCAATTCAAAGAGGCGAACACTTGCCCGGGGACGAACGGGAGAAACTTTCGTCCGCACGAAAGAGAGTTACCCTTTCCTCTTTGAATCGACGTCGCCCGCGAATCGTGCACGGATTACAGCGACGGTTTCGAATTCAGCCAGCTTGAATATTTCACCGCGAGATTTCGCGAGCTCGCGCAAGCCGCTGGAAGAAGCGGAGACGAATTTTTACCGGCAACAAGGAAATGCTTCTTCGATCAATTATGCATGTATTTGCAGCGGCATTTCTCGTAAGTACGCCGCAAGCAAATTATCCGTCCGCGAGGAGGGAAGAACGGCTGGCGAATTTGTGTGTCGGGTCCGTGACAGAATACGGAAGTGGGCATTTACGTAGCAGACGCATATGCGCCGTATTAATTCTAGATTTTTCGTCGAGTCCGTTTGCATTCTGCCGAAATCTGTTCAAACATGACGATATGTATGAAATTTTCTCAATAGGGTTCTATTGTAAGTAGGGGGGCTATTGTAAGTCGATAGCACTAGCAAGCGATGGAATAGAAATTCTAAATATTAACTAATTAGATTGGACGTGGTAGAAGTTAGTCTATTTATAAGGGAGCAATTAAGGAAGTGGCGATGTACATTTTACTGTAACGTAAAAGAAGTTTGTTCGTGCATAATTTCGTCGCCCATTAATAGCATAATGCTGACGATAATAGTGACACAGAACTGAAACGACTTCGCAGTTATAAAATTAAATGTACATTATCGGGTCAGATTTCCAAGTGTACAAAATTATTACTGTCATTTGCGTTTTAAATACCCCACCATATATAATGCAAACAGACAGTTCGTTCCCATCCCTTACACAAGACTGAAAAAATAGAATGTCTGTCTGCGTTTCAATTCTTCCTTTCGAAGCAGACAAATGGGCCGCACTATTAATACGAAAAATTGATGTAATGTTCAATACCAAAAATAATACATACTCGCACCGATTTTTTCTACAAATCTTCGTAAACCATAATTCATCAAAAATTACGTCCAAATTATTGTCGGCGCAATAAAATATGGACAAACCCAATAGCTGTCGCGCGGTGCACATGCGCGTTAGAAACGTTCGCAACACCCGTATATCGTCACCATGGGTAAATACATAAGGAATGATTCAGCGGCGAGTGCACAACTATTTATAGCCAGCTATCCATACAAGATTTAGAATCCCCATTCAATCATCCCGCTCCCTAACTTCCACGAAACTGCATAGATCGCAGGATACGCGGTAGGATTCCTCCTTTTCTTTTCCATTTTTTTCCCCTTCCCGGCGAACGAAAGAACAGCCATTGTCCTTTTTCCATGGGATCCGACGTGTAAACGATATCACCGCCTGTCCATTTTGCTCGGCCGATAATTCTTTCCGCCTGGCCGCCGAGGAGCCGAGAAACTTTTGGCTTCCGGGGGTTCGGCTCCTTCCTCCATAAATCAGAGATAAATCACTTTTAAACTCGCGCTGTTAACTCCAGGTCGTCGCGACGCTCGGCCAGCGTCGCGGATTCCCCCCCAGGGGTCGGTGAATCGATGGTCCGCGAGATAATGAATATGTCTCCGGGTGGCCCTTAACGTTGCGACACTCGCGGTCCAGCTCGTAATTAACATAATTCGATAATGACCCGAATCGCGTACCCGTGTAATGTATCTAGGTTGCCGATGACGCGGCACTGTTTCACCACGTTCGCTCGTTTATTATAATACACGGCAAAGGAAGCCTCAATCGACCTTGCTACCGTTCGAACCGCATCGATGTACAGCGGTTCCAGTCAGTCGTGAATTACGGTGGGGGCGAGCATGTTTCCGGTGAGCGCAGCACTGCGCGGACCATTGGTGGTTGATGGGAACGGGCCAGTTTGATTTTGGAAGGGTGGATTCAATTTTTTCTACAGTTCGAAGGGCGAAGAATGAGTAAACCCAGCTATTGGATTATGGTTGCGCGGCTTTTCAATTCGACTAGCGACCGCGAGGATTGTCATAGACCGTGTTAAATTATTGTTTGTGGATAGGCGAGTTAAAGGACATTACGTCAATTGCTTGTGCATCGCGTGGAATATTCTGTTTTATAAAATATGGCAGCACGATTATTTCTCCAGGAATTTTTTAATACGTTTCTAGATTAACGTTAATTCGCGCAACGGATCAGGTGTCTCTTTGAGCCCGGTCCGTAATTGTAATTAATATTCCCATAGGTTTAGTACAAAGACGCGTATGAATCGCACGTAGGCGTATTCGATTCCGGTTAATACTCAATGCTATCACGTACAATAGTTCGGTTTCCTCGCGTTGACGGAGAAATGGAACCAGCACGCCCCTCGTGAAATCCAATCCGGGGCTGAAAGAGGCTCAACTGTGCCAGCCTCAATTACTAGTACCCCCGATCAATCATACCACCGCAAAGATACAAATTAGTCGGGCCAGTCGAACGCGACTAATGGATTTACGTGTACGTTCTTCGTTCCTCGAGGAAACACGATATTCGTTTTCCGCGATATTGTTCTCGGTTTTACGACTTGCGCACTTTCTGGGCAATTAAACGAGGCCGCGGCGGCCACCTGTAATGAAGAATTACAAGCAATCTCGCGAGCAACACCGTCGACCACAGAAATCCGCGATCGTTCCGCGACGATATAATTTTCACGACCGTCGGCCAACATTGTTGCATGCAACGCAATGGCGTTACGTGTCTTTCGTGACACGGCCGATTCACCATCATGGACGCTTTGCGACGAGATAAAGAGGTCATTCTCCGAGGTATACCGCTCATTTTATCTTCAATTTCCCCGCTGTTTGCTCGTAATGCCCCTGCACTTCCGCCGGCGTGGTTGGTTACACGTGTAGCTGTTTAATGGCGTTTGCTAGGGGATGATATCAATTGCCGTGTACTCGTTTAGCTTGTGCATTTCAGCAAATTGTGAACACACTTGCTGATAGAAGAAACGGTAATTGGCGTTTTGACGTAACGAGGAGCGCGTTGAATTTGTGTCTGGCATTAACTTTGGGCAGATGTGTATTCGATAATGAAACTATATCATAATTTGAGAGGAATAAGTTTCTTATACGAGGTAATAATTATTATTATCCACAATCCAACACTTATAACCGTATCATAAGGAACTGCATGGCAATGCAGTTCAACCAATGAAGGTTTTACATTGTGGTAAGGCAGATGACGAGGTAACTTATTTCGCGCAAGTACCGAATTAAATCATCTCTCACTAATTTCCTTATTTTCACATTCCAAACTTGCCGGCACATAGCTCCCAGTTGAAACTGCCAATCACGTCGACGCGTCAATCTATATATCTCACGTCACGCAATTCGTGTAACGTAAATTCTACACTTCGAATTTCCGTCGGATTCGAATGAAACGAAAATAAGACGACAAAGTACAGTGCGCTGCAAGCCGTTGGAAACAGATCTCTGCCAATAAAGATATGTCGTTATCTCCGGCGAGGGTGCTGCTGTAGGTGGCATAATAACGTCAGCTTGGGCATGAATGGGCTGCGGAAGGTTTCTGAAGACATACGAGCTGGATAACCCACGGTTGCCCAGAAGTATTCGTAAATTACCTGGTTAATGCTCGTCGACCCGGCGAGTTCTACGTTAATTCAACGCAAGGGCTTGCCGTTATCCTTATCGAGAATTAATATATCGCGCGAGAGCGGTAGTTCGCGCGACTATTTGCTAAACACGTGCATACATTGGGAATAATGGCACGTCCGTAACAATCCGCGATTATCCGAGCGAACGCTTTCTAATCGGGGGAGGCGAGAGCGTGTTTTCAGTTTGTCGAAAAATCGCGAGAACCACTACCGCTACCGGTGGTGGGGTTGGGGGTGATTAAAAAGGTTAGAAGGGAATGGTAGGTGGATCTTTAAGTGCCCCCCGAGAGATAAATGGCAGTTGGTGCTTTCTATTTACGGTTCTCGTTGCTTCTGTAATATCTTGGATGGAATTGCGAATGAAATGAAATATTTAGTGAGAATATTGTTCACGTTTGAGGACGAACGAAATATTTCAATGAAACGTATGGGGTTTTGAAAGGAATATTATTTCGACCGTGTATAAGTTAGGATTTTATGCGTACCCGGAACGAAGACATTAATATATCCAGTTGGTAAATAATTTGTATGTTCATTGTCCATCTTTGTATTGTATTAATTATCGTGGCATAAAGTACGTAGTGCGGAATAATACGTAGCATTGTTATTGTGTTTTCTCGCTTCATAATGCGTTAATTTGGCTTAATATCGTATGGAGGATTCTAGTTATAAATTTAATTGCAATTGTCACGTTTTAACACGTAGTATATCGAGGCGAGCCGCCGACGACCGATAATATTCAAGTTAATAGAAGCATTTGCACTAAACGGGCGATAATATCTGCAACAATTTTATGACTTAACGTTATACAATAAGAATGCACAATATCAGGCATACTACAGTATATTCGAGAATTCTATTTGTTCATAAATTAATAGTATGTGGCATGTTACCAATGTGTTAGTAGAATTCTGTAAAATCAATGTTAAACTATAATTTGAAACGATACTATTTCAATCACTGAAAGACGCTAATACAACGTGACAACGAAAATGAAAAAGAGAACCCAATGAAATCGGCACGTACTCGTAAAATTAAAATAAATTGTAATTAAAGGACTGCATACACACGTGACAATTCTGTTCTAAAAATCGCAATTCATATTTCAATTTACTATTATGCCTATCGCAATATAGTTCCAGCATTACCGTTCACCTTCTTCCTCTACAATTTGTTGAAACATTTCAGGTGCACTAACTCACTGCACATTCCGTACAAAAGAAAACTCCCAACTGCCATTAATATTTCCATTCCATCGGGCGCCTTTCCAAATCAGACGGATGCACTACATTACATGCATATATCGATACTGCCGGCCTACTTTAAATTCAGCTTCTTCGCGCGGCCTCTCGCCCTCACTTTCCGCCGCTAAAAGGAACTTTTAACCCGTGTAGCTCGACTTTTAGCGGATACTCTCGTTCGATGATACATGACAGTTTGAAAATTTCTTGCTGCGCCGCCTACGGCGAAGTACCGCGCAGGAGGTTGTAGAACTGGATAGAAAAAGGAGGAAGATAAGAGTAAATAAATAAAAAGAAGAGTGGCTTCCTTTTGAGCGACATTAATTCTTCATCGCGGATCCTCGGTTCGCGTGAAATTAATATCAATTCTTTAATATATCCTTCGACGATACATTCGGCGATATCGAAACCGTTCTGCAATGTTCATTAATTGACCTCACTTTGATCATCGACTGCTCCGTCACCTTTCGAGCCTTTCGAGGGAAGCAGATCGTGCTCGGGAAATTCGACGTGCTTGGAGTTGCGACAAGACGAAGAGCGGTTGCGATTTCACGAATGATTTCACGGGAATGCGCAAAACTCTGTGAAAGGTTGGGTAACGATCTGCGTGCCACGCTCCGGATTTTCTTCGGGTAGAACGGGAGACACCGTTTCGTACCAACCCTTCATAGAAGCAAACATTCTAGGTCGACGATATCCCTACGGTGAGGCGAAACACGTGTATTGTTTCAGTCAATACTGTTAGTCGTATTCGACTTCGCAGGAATCGGGTGCACGGTTCTCAAAAGGTCGAAATGTTTTGGAAAATTGAATTTTGTAGGAAATAAGTATCTTGAATTTTTCTGTTTGCTGGCTGGAGTGGAGACCACTGTTGTGGTGATAGGATGAGCGTGGTAACGTTAGAATGATAGGTTATACATTTGAATATAACTATTGTAGGTTAATTAATGCTGCAGTAATGTGATATGATAGCCGTGGTAACGTTAGAATGGATGTTTGTCGATTTATAAATAATTATTGTAGATTAATTAATATTGCAGTAATGTATACCGTTTATATTCTATGCTTCGGATTTCAATTTATTTGAATTTTTCTTCGAACAATATGGTAGCACTTGATTTTTTTAAGGATGTTTTCTATTCCTCTATTTTTTTTTTTTTTATTTGATTTGATTTTTTTTATTTTTTGTTTTGTTTAATTCTGCGAAGCTTTGAAAATTTGTAATACAACAATGAAAAGCATATAATTTTTGGAATGGACTCGGCCTTAATATTTATGTTTCGACGACTAATGAAATAATTACTTAATTGAAAACTGTAGTCGAATTCTTACATGTACGAAAGTATTTATTCTTAATGTGTTTCGATTCATTTTTATACACAAAAGTCATATTGTGATTAAGAAACTATATTTCGAGAAACAGCATTGAAATGAATGGGAAGAAAATTCTAATGATCACAACTAATTTTATCAGGAGATGAACGAATTACGGAAGGCCTTTGGAACAAAATTTCTTTTCCTTTCCGTTGAATCTTTTCATTCTATTTCCGGTTGCCGTTAGCGAACGGTCCCTTTCAGCAAAAATAACTAATTGCATTCCTCATTTTAATTTCCGATCCGAAAATGTAACTTCGCTATAAAATTTGCAAACCACGCGACAATACAAAATAGAACATTAAAGTAAATCAGTTTCATGCATATAATATCGAGTACTAATGACGAAACCCGGAACCAAATAAATAATGGCCGCAGCAATCCAGAAATGAATTGTTGCATTATTTTCCTTCGGTCTCGCCCATAAAATATTTCTATTGTTCGTTGGAAATCCGTTGTGTCCACCCTTGCGATAGAAATACATGTAAGTATCCATGCATCGAAGAAAAATCGATGCAACCAATTTCACGTGCAATTTATTATACCGAAAAGTTGATAGCCAGAAGCAGTGTGAGAAAATTGAGAACGAAAGGGAAATCTAAAGAGGGTCGTAAGATGTTATCGAATAAGCGCCCAGTTTTCATTGCACCATAGAGAAATAAATGGACATGAATCATTTAACGTAACACTTACTGGCGCAAGAACAATGAAAGATAGGGTTGCGTGTAGGGAACATTGAAAAATTGTCTTTCTTACGTAATGATGTATTATAAAATGAAAATATAAGAAAAGATACAATTCATCGATAATAATACATCTCAGAGGACTGTTTTAAAGTAGAGAAACCTAAGTATAAGAGATGTAATAGTAATATAGTAATAATAATATCATAAGTAATTCAATATTATACAGTGTGTTTTTTAATTGGAAGTGCAAGTGGTAATATTTTTCTGAAAAATACTCCCAAAATTAAACGCTGCTTGTATTCGCCCTTCGTACATTATACCTTGAAAATACGTACAATGGACAAGCATACGCCAACTTAGTTTCAACTTCGTACTTCACTCTCTGGGTTAGCATCGTGTTTACACGGAAAATGTACGAAGTTAGGCTAAGTTAGCGTAGCGCTGTTGAAGGAAATGTTCTAATGCTTAACCAGCACACGGCTCGCATCAAAATATATTTCATACATCATCGTCAGCCTTTTCATAAAACCAATTGTGTAACAGTTTTATGAACGGAAAACAATTGCACATCCAGTAAGAAAGATGGATTATGTACACAACAATAAAACGCGTGTTTTATTTGATGCTAGAATATTATATTAAGATTTTATTCCAGAATAAACTGTACTGCTCGTTTTTTCGTTTACGTCTAGAATGTAGGACAATGGATGTGACCCAATTACGACAATGTATATTGAAGCCAGCACGGCACACATTCATTACTGGATATTCTTTAATGCTATACATCCGGACGATCAATTCACCTGCTCCCGTAATGATCTTAATTGCTGTTCCTTTCATTTTTCTATTTATATTCAATAGTCGTGCTGCGCCCCTTCCAACATATTATACCTAATTCCTCCCCAAACGATAATCACTTTATTATCTTTACTCAGACATTGACCTACATATATTATTACTATAATGTATTATATAATATATTATAATGTAAAACGCGTAAATAAATAGAGGATGCGATGAGGATGCGAATTTTGAAGGGAAGGCACAAGAAGAAGGCCGAGGCAAATATTTCCGCGAGTTTATCGAATTTTCAGATGACTCAAAGCGTCATAGCAGGGAGAAGTCGTTGAAATTTCGCGATATAAACGAGCGTCATTTGATGCTACTTCCGATACGGCTCGAGTTAGTAGAGCAGAAAACGGGCAAATTCAAAGGCACCGACTCGACGTTCCTGTGAACGAAAAGGGGCTAAAAGGAGACGTATCGACCGATGCCGGCTTTAATAGCCACTGTTTATCGTCAATACGATACAGCCAAGGGCCTTACATGGACAGCACGGCAGTTCCGGGCCAGACAGACGCGAATTCGGCGATGCTCCTTTGATTACAAACGCTGGCGGAAGAGTACGTCTAGCAATTACGAAAATATTTCGAGTTTCCTTCGAATTTAATTTCTCTCAGTTACGTAAATGCAACTGAACGAGGTAAACGTATGCGCGACGTTCCAACGGCGACAAGTGGATTCCGTTGCCTTTAATAGCATTCCACGGTGAAATTTTTAATGGCCCCTTATTAAACGCGACAGAAAGGGAATAATATTGTTACAGAAGTAAAATGTATTAAATTTCCTGGTGCTGACCTATGTGTGTAGAGTGACGTATTAGTTCACGTTAACGGTCTTGAGTTTTATAGCTGCGCAAGCTTCGCCGGTAGCACCCTGGACGCACGTATCGTGGTCAGTAACTTCCTAATGCGCTTTGCTCGCCGTACTGTATTTTGTTTCACTTTCATTTCATTTCGTTCCCAGTTCGAATCGATAACGCACACACAGGAGCAAATATTTCGACACGGCATAGCCTGTTATCTAATATGCCACAGTTCCACCCCGCCGATCTTCGCCCGAATAGTCTTAATTCCACCAAAAGAAATCGTTCCAACAACGAACATCCATGCGTACATACATGTATCGTCTAATTAGAGCTTTCCCCCGTCATGAACCTCCTGCTTCTTATAAGCCCCACATTTAATCCGCAGATTTTCGTACCCTGCTACTTATCTAATAAGTAGCTTTACCGATTAGCCGTCTAAGCAAGCTTTTCACGGAAAGTAGCCCCAAAGACTTGATCCCGGTTTCAACCCAAACAACTTTTGTCATTAACCACATAAGTCCAAACCGCAAGGAGCAATTCAACCAATCCGCGCCATTCCGATCCACATACACAAGGTTCTACCTAGAAAGTAACCAATCACCCTTCAGACTCAATGCAACACTTAACACGACCATTTTTCTCCACCCCCCAGCGACTTGCAACGAATCAGCGCTGGGGCTGCACAATTTCGCTGCAATCTAAAAGCAATCGGTGAACTCACGGTCGATTTATCAGAAAGACGTTGAACTCTCAGCCAGAATCAGAGGCACATACGTACGTGGAAAGGTAGGGCGTGCGAAGGAAACCCTTCCAATCGGGAAGTCGTCGCGGCATCGGTTCGATCTTAAGCTTGTTTCGTACTGAAAACTACGTCGCATCGGTATTTCTGATGAACGCGTTGCTCTTTACCGCGGCGTTGTCCAAGTTTTACTTGAAACGAATACGGACACGTTCCATTCCGTCGGGTTCAAAATGATATCTTCCGTTTCAAAAGCGACATGCCATCATAAATAATATTCTAACGTATAATTTACATAATTCGCAAGCGGACTTCGAAGTAACTACGTTTCCTCAATTCAATCCTACCACGGGTCGTCAAATTTCGGGCTATTATTAACACCTTTACCTTAATCCACAGATTTTCATAACGACTCAAATAAAATCGAATATCTCGCGTTACTAAAAAAAGGAGACTGAATAGCGCCGCAGCGCTGTCCGCTCGAAACGTGCCTTACATTCCTGAAGGAAAAGCGCAAGGAGCCGGTCTCGTTTCCGCGCCGACGCGACCAGCAATTGCATCCTTCCGGGTACTTTCGCAATCAATTCGCGGCGGGTTAGGTCCAGAACGTCGACCCACATATCGCGTCCGGCAAGCGTGATAATTGATCGACCGCGGAAATTCGCGGATTCCCCGAACGCGACGAAATCCAGGGATGGTCGCTGACCCACTTCATCGACGGCCCTCTCGCTCGCCTCTCTTCCGAACCGGTTCATCCTTTGTACGGGGGAGTTTACACGGGAAACGGCCGTTTCGCTGCTGTTGTACTTAATTAACGCGGTTCCTTTCACCGCTCGGTCTCGGGGCTCGATGCGACAGCCAGAAGCCGGACGTGCTTTCACCGCTTGATTATTTCGGCAAACAGCGGCCGGTTCGCGCAAACTGATTTGACAAGGAGGTACGCGTCCCGTTGTCTTGGTCGTTGACAAACGTGCGACGGCGAGGAGCGTCTACACGTATAAGCGTCGACGTCGTGTCGTGGAAATCGCGTGCATTGCCAGCGCTATGGGAAATATACGTATACACATATGTATAGCATTGTAGAATTTCGAAAGGGAGCCCATACTTTTGCACGAGTGGGGCTGTTTGTTGATCGTTCGTTAAATAGTTAGGGTTCGTGCGTGGAAATGCTGTTTGGACTACCTACATTATGTAGCGAGACTGAGTATTTCGAATTAGTTGTATTATTCAAATTTTATAATCGTTTTTGGAAATTCGATAAGTGCTTCGGAAGTTCATCACTGTTGAAAACGAGAAGACTAGTAATTGAGCGTGCGTTAGTTAGCACATGGTCGACCACTTTGACCTAGTAGAATCAAAAACACTAAAGGCGATTACTTTTATATCGTATATTCGCAATGATCGAAACAAGTTACGCATGAAAATGGAAATACAAATGGAGGGAAGTTTAAAGCGTGGTTAAAAGATCGATGAATCGAAACGGGAATCTAAGAATCGTTTGTATCCTGCCTTTTTTCAACAGAAAAATTGTGCACATTCTCGTGCATAGCATTCGAATTCGAGCCAAGCAGCTTGAACAATGCCACGTTCCAGTTTTTAATTTACCCGAAGTTGATTCTTTCGGGTCTGAGTAACTGATAATTGCATTGCAACAATTGTTCGGGCACGCGAAGATTCGAATAGACACGAACGCCCAAAACTATTCGGCGACAGTGTACGTAGTCGCATAGAGTGCACCGTGTGCCGCGGTATGTCGCGTCCAAACTCGGTCCGAATCGACCCAATTCGACGTAACGATGAACGGTTGCTCAGGCGCGATCAAAGGATTCCGCCTTTCCTCGTTCAGCTTGATTAACGCTCAACTCCTCGCGTCATTCGATCGTGGATTCAATTCTGAGCCGGGGGTTCGATGATTTTCGTAAACAACGCGTGCTCGGTCAAACAAAGGGATTCTGCGTCTGTTGTTAGAGCAGCGGCCGGATATCAATATGATGAGGCTTACCGAGCAAATCGGATGGGCACCAACGAGAGCTGTAATTCCAATTGAACGGTATAGAAAGCAAAATATCCCTCGATATCGCGGAATTAACGACGATCCCTCCCTTGTACCGGCCGGCGGAATGTTTGCCTTCGAGATTTGCCTTTCATCCATAGTATCTTCAGGATGATAGACTGTTATGACGCGAGCGCATGGACGTTCAGCGATTACGCTTCGGAAAGTATATTTCGAATTACGCGGCCAATTAATGGGGATCGTCGTCGCGCGGTTTGATTAATTCAACAAATTGAAAGTGCGAGGAAAACCTCGAGTACTGAAATTATCGTCCTGGATAACAAATTAAGTTAATTAATAATCGGGAATTTTGTTTAATATAACTAGTGCTCGGAAGCTTTGAGTTTTTACACAACTGCAGTAAATTCTTTCTTCAAGTATCTGTACAAGAAGTATATAGTTCCTACTTGACGTTTACACGTTACGTACACCCTTCTCCAGAAAGAAATCTGATATCCTCTCCTTCGTTGATTACCGATCTTCTTACGCAGATTTGTGATTTGATATTGAAACACGGCGCGCAATTAATAGATACTTAAAGGACGAAAGATCAAATCATACGTGACGTAAAATTGCGTTCAACTTAATGTCACCGCAATGTATTGCGCGTATATTCAATTTCTTTAATCGCGAACGTGGCGCGAGCATGACATCACAATAACGGCACAACCAGCAAGGGGTAGGTACGCACGCGACGAGTCGTACATGCAACGACGCGTGCACGTACGTGACGTAGTAGAATACGGTGCCTAAGCAGCGAACGAAGTCGGGCATGTAACGGACAATCCACCCCTGCCAGCGGATATCGTGTGCAGGCGGTAATTCTCATTCACGAGGCTGCAGCTTACGCTAATTACTTTCCTCGAGAAACTTTTCCTTGAAAACTGTAAACGCTTTCTGCGGCGATTCCTGCGTGAATTTGTTCGCTGAGAAGGTAATCGCGTTTTTTTTTTTCTTTTTTCGTGCGAATACCCGCGGGCAATCGAGAATCTGGGAGTACGTAAAATGTAAATTTCACCGATACGATTCAAGTTATTGCTGTGCAGATCTTGGTTGTAATGAATAAAACGGAACAAAAGGAATACGGTATCGTGACTCGCGATAGTTTTGATATACAATAATCACTCTCGCGATAGGTGAAATGTGTGTGATATTATAGGAATTCGGAACTTGAGTAACGCGGAAGTCTTTTTGCTGTCTCTTCTATCGTAGGTTTCATTTCGATATGTGTATGCGTCAGTCATTGTATGAAATCAATTACGCCCTCTGTTTTGTTCGTCTGTCCGTAATTCTTGACCAATTTATAATTATCACGGGAGACACCACTGTATACTGAAATATGTATGGTATAGTTGGAGCAAATTCCATGGGCAAACATTATCGTTGACGTCAAAATTCATTGTTCTTGCTCATTATGTTCGCGATACGATGTAAAGCACCAGAGATTTCCTGTGGATCATGCTCCCGTTCCTCGATCGGCTTAAGATAAGTTTACCACCCATGCCTTGGGAAGATTTTGGATTAATTTGAACGGCAATCTCGTACTACTACACGCTACGCTGCAGCATTAGATAATTAGGACCAAGGAATTATTACTGAAAATTTAAGCATCGACTTCTTCGTTCTGAATACGTTAATCAAGGCAATATTCTCATGTATCGTAAACGTGTTTCATCGGTCACTTTACTTTTAATACAGTTTACAATTCAGGCAGATTCTTTTCCACGTGCATAAGGTAACATTTTATTTGCCAAAAGTGATCTGTTTTTTTACCTTTCGTTATGATTCATCCTAATTCCAGGTCGCCTATTCGTCAAGCAATTTTTTCTATTTAAGCTGCTTTGTGTTTTAATGATTGCCATTATTATTTACTATATTTAAAAAGCGTGAAATATTGCCAAGAACCGCACGATTTCATTTTTTAATATCTGAAGGCTTAACGGTCGCGGGCGTTCCTTATATTTGCATCAACCTCGACTGTTACTTACTGCTTCGGTATGTACAGGATGGGCAGCGAACAGCAGGCCTGTCAAGGCAGCAAATCCTGGACGCAGCGATGCCACCACTAGGCTCACTCTTGTGACCAAAACGCATGCAATGGCGTGCAAGGCAATATTCGTCGCGTGATACCAGCTTGGCGTTAATCCTGACATCAGGTAGTTCAATCTGAAAGCACGGAAACAGACTGAATTAAAATCTGCTTTAACAATCGTTTGAAAGTAAAAACGTTTGCCACGTTATATTTTGTACCGCGTGCTATCAATATTTTACAAAGATAACATTAGCACATTAATATTATATAACTGTGTAACCATAGTAAATTTTGTGTACGATCGTTACTGAATGATTACAGAGATATCATTAATAAACAGTGTGTTCGTGTTCCTCATTGCAAGGCAGGTTAACGGTGACTTGGATTTTTCGAAAAATTCATGTAACAGCATGTAAAATATTCTACTGAATTATATATCGGTAGGAATAATTAGTGCAATTCTCGGAAATGAATCTCGCAGTTTGTGATTCGAATTTTGAACATAGCTTCGCAGTAGCAGTAAGCGACGTTTAATCGAATGAACCTTCAGAGTACGGGGCCCCGAGTCGCTTCCAATTCCGATCAGTACTCGTGGCGAAGTATCGTCGTCAACCGTTAATTTCGTTTGATCTAATTGGTCGATAATTGAAACCACGCAGTCCTCCTGATAGGGGTCTAAGGGAAACCGGTGAGCCACGATTGTAATTAGATAATTACAGCTGCTGGGTGCCTATTAAAGTTTATTCTGCCTTCAGAGGCGGCTAAAGGTTTACCGTCGTTGCCTCTGCTACAATTATTAGCGAAATTTATAAAAAAACGAATCAGAAATTCTCCGAGTATGTAGTATGCAGAAACAACTGCATTCAAATTTCAGCGAGTACGACAATTGATAGAATAGGTTTGCTTCGCTTTGCTACATTCGCGCGAATATCAGTAATCGAAAAATAAACTACTTTTTATGAATTTCGGGAAGTAATTTTCGGTCATCGTTAAATCGTCCCCATCTTTCACAAATCCATTACCATGTAGTACTCCTCGTTTCGTGGAAAATAATTGATACGCTTGCTAATTCACCCCCCTCATCGTGGGCATTTTGGACAATCGTATTCTCTAATTGCTCCTCCAGACCATTATTCTCATCGGCGACAATTCATAAAACATTCGAAGAACTGCGCGTCCTGTCGTTAAACCGCGAAAGCAATTAAACAAATAATCCCCTCCCGCTGCGTTCGCTATTGTCTCGCAGTCGTACGCTCGAGATAATCCAAATACGATCCGAATTAAACGACACTTTTGTTCGAACGGAATCTCGCTTTACATAAACACAAACCCATATCCGTGCCGGGCTATTTATCAACCACTTTTCCGTCCGCGGGCACCCCATCAGTTGACCAATCGGGCAATCGGAAAACAATGAGCGCGGCGCGTCTTCCCGTTTGTAAGTGGCGTGGATATAAAGCGCAGCGAACGGCGAAGTTTTACACGGGAATCCGCTTAAGTTGACCAACGTAATCGGATTGCAGAAGACCGGCTCGCACATTTATACACCGAGCCACCGGTCGTGACGCCGCAACCGGTGTACAATTTCTTCTCGACCCTCGAATTTTCTTTGCTATCATCGTTGCCGTTCGACACGGCGATCCCGCGTGTTTCGTTTTTAAACGAAACTTCACCATAAAAGTTCCCCGTATGCTGCGTACCGCGCAACATCTATCGATCATCGAATACTTTATTTCCGTCGGGCCAGACACGTTTGTCGATATCGCTCGTACATCAATTCCAGTTACGAAGGAACGCGAGGATCCTTCGAGGGGAGGGGGTGCGGGTGGGGGTGCGAAAACGACGAAAGCGGACGGGACGGCTAACAGAAAATAGCGCTGAAAGTGGAGGAGGAGCGAAGAAGAGAAATAGGCGAGACAGCGAGGCACTATCGGGAAGAAAACAAACATCGTAGCTGCTGACGCGGCCGAGTAATAATTTTGAAAGTCTGCCGACGGCATAAGTTCGACGCCCCTGGCGGATCTGAGCTTGGCCCTGTTCCAGGTGTTAAGGGTGCCGGACGGTCGGAGGCGTATCCTGTCGCCCCCTTGGCCCTGGATCAAGCAAAGAACTTTCGACGTGTCAGTTGCAAAGTTTGTACGCAGATTTTAGTGTTAGTGGAATTTTATGGGACAGCGATGGACGATCCCGTTAATGTTTTCGTGCAGGACGGAGGGAAGGTGTTGGTTCTATGAGACATTGAGTTTGTGTAAGGGATGATTGTATAAAGTGGGGTGAAACGATGTAAATCATTTTGATACGCAGGACACGTGTTGTACGTGTCGAACGAAATAACGCGAAATTTGTAATAGTATAAAAGTTTCATATGCGACGAGGTACTAAAAATTGAGTGACCAAACTAATCAATTTATAGAGAAATGTGAAACTACCGTGGAACTATTTTCAATCCAAAATACAATTAATATCGGTTCGCCTATGCTCCCTTTGATATTCCGTCAAAAATCAATACGTACATGGCCAGTATTTGAAGCTGCGTTTATCGCATTGCCGCCGCACGAGTTAATTATTTAACGGCAATTGGATATCCTTTCAACTATGGAAAGCGTTGGAAAATATCCCTCGATTTCCCTCTGAAAATCAGCGAACTCCGCCGCGTGGCGCGTGTTTACATTGATCTTCAACCTGGCGCCAGTCTTTAAAAATAAACCGAGCCAATAACTTTCCAACCGAGCGAGAAAACAGACCTCAAAGTGGCTTTCACTGTTCGCCGGATATTCCAATGCGTAAAACTGAAACAGCGCATTCGATTCAGCACACTTATTGGAACATACCCATGCATACTGTTCCGTTATTTAGCATATAAATTGAGCCTATGGTATAGCTAACGCAGTTACTTTTATCGCGAAACAAGGAGAATCCAGTCACAGATCTGGCCGGATCGCTTTGAACATAAAATATCGTACCATGAATAAATCCCTTTCTGAAACGGTTCATTCTTGAGGATACCACGAAGACCGGCAATGTATTCACAAACGGATGCCCTCATTTCCGGGCGTCCATGGTATGTATTTAGCAAACGGAGGCCAACCAGCGTTCCGAAACATTTCCGAGACGCAATCTCGTTTCACAAGGCGCGAGGATACACTGTGGTACGTGCCGTAACGGGTATGAGGGCTGCATATTTAGGATCTTCCTGTTTGCACTTAAAGGTCTTCCTAGCCGTGACGCACGAGTCTCCGGTCTCGTTGTTGTGTGAAGTGCAGCGCCTCCCAAAATCCGGCGTTTCCTTCAGTTTCGATTCGTCGTTTACACGGATTTAACGATCGCGCATCGTTGCCGAAAAAAACCACCGTGAAAATAAACTGCACTGCTTCGGTGATCATTTCAGTTGGCTAAATAGTAGAGTGGCGCACATCGTAGCTTCTCCTTGTCGCTGTAATATATTTTTGCCTGCGAATTCTTCCTGTTATCTTGGCTGTGTATTGTACTGTTTATTCCATGAATAGCATGGATGTATGGCACATAGAGAAGCAGGGGATTAGTCATTTTCCTGATTAATATTAAATTAATGGTTAAACGATATTGCAAATATGTTTTGTGAAAAACGTTACACACAAAGTCGTAGAATTCGACTATGTTCCCCATGAAAGATCTATGTACATTGGTAAAATGAATAGTTGCAATACTTCAGTCGACGATAAATATCGTTCGCCCCAGCTCAATATCGTACGGATTACGCACTGACAATCGCACGGACCGCCGCGAACAACATTTAATTCGCAAGCAAAGTGAAATTCGATGCAAGTTCGGCGAGTACAGGAAGTTGAAACACCAACACGTCGAACATATTACGATGCCGCGAGGTTACGTATATGTGTACGTATTACGGGAAAACACGTTCAACTACGATATCCATCCGATATTATGATGACCAATTCCCCGCAGAACGATGGAGGGAAGTCATATTGGAAATGACAAACGTAATCGTGTCCCACGTGCACGGTTGCATAAAACAAAACGAGCTATTACGTATCGCCACGTGGTTGCGCGTTCGATCGAACGCTAATTACCGATTTCACAGGCCTGAAATGACCAACGACGGCATTTCTGCTACGCGGTGGATTCGACCCAACCTACTACGTTTGACGATAAAACTGTAGTTCTAATTGTCATTGGTTTGAAAATCGGGTAAAGATGGAAACGATTTGAGGTGGAAACGACGGAGAGAAATGTACGTGAAGGACAGAGGTGAATATACGTGAAGGACCGAGGCGAAAAGGGAAAGGCAGACAGAGGGATAGATAGGTATAAAACGGAAGTCGTAGCATTGCCGGCGAGAGGAATCTACTTGAACACCGTTCACGACGTAATTAGGCATTCAACCGATTCGGTCTTAAGCGCTTAATCGGCTTTGTTTCAACCTGACATCCTCTTAAACGCACGGCAAGCCAGGCCAAACTGACTTCCGTGGTTCGTGCCACGAAGCAGTTACTTGTTGACAAACGACGCTTACATACTTTCACTGGGCGAGCTAAGCAACTCGACGGAATAGTTTTCCGCGAGGTATTAAAACGTCTGGAGTGTCGTTAAGAAATTGATGAAATTTGCTGCGCTCAGTCGGAACGCGGTTTGCATTTAGATGTCGACCAATGGAAACTTGAACGAGGTACAATTAGAAAGGCTCGACGTTCTACTTTTGTACGTCTCGCAAACGGGTTGAGTCATGCGATTTGTACTCTGCTGCAAATATTTTGCGCTGACACGTAGAATATTGTGGTGTGGTAATAGTTAGTTTCGAGTACCATAGTGATATTCCGGAATATAAGGAACCAAACCCTGATCCGTTTGCTAGGAACAGGCTATGTCGGATTGTTAGTAAATTATTCATTGAAAATATATGATACACGATATATATGATATCGAGCTTTCGATCAGCAGATAAGTCACAGCTCAAAGGTATCAGATGTCCGTTACAAATCTGTTAGACAAGATACAGAGTATAACGCTTTGGAGATAAACTGGTGAATGGAAGAAAGAAAGAATTCGTCGTACCGTGTTTTGTAACAGTCTACTTCTTTGAAAGTAGCGATGCATTTGAAATGAAATACAAATATTTATTCCTCACTATTAAGTTTACAGAGCATCCTATAAATATACTTAACAAATAATAAAACAAACAGGCGACCAAGTGACACCGTGTTCCAACACCCATCACTTGTGTATTTCTCTAGGAAAGCTTTTTATCAATTCCATTAACACCAAACGTCGTTCAACCACATATTCTTTTCTCGCGGTACCTCGCCAACTTCCCACAAACGTTCCAGCGTGAACAAACTCGTCACCCCTGACATTTCCAAACCAAGAATACAATATGATAAACTAAAACTGTTATTCGCGTCCGACCGCAGCGAAACCTGATACTAACTGTCTGACCACAACTACCCTCTTACTACTGGCTAACCGCAATCGGTTCTATTACTACTGTTTGACCAAGCTCGCCGGTAACTGCTAGCCGACCACTGCATCCGATCGATACTTATTCCTACTCTTTCGTCATGCATTAACGTTCACGTGTACACCGTCGACACGTGTCACGTGTATATTCAGCACGAGAAAAGGTTTTTCCTTGAGCGTCGGACTGTGATTACACTCGACGCTGTTTTGGCACCGCATCACCGTCCACGTTTGTTTCGATAATGAAGCGTCGCGTCAACGGCGTTTTACATGGGAAAAATCAAACGAAATACGCGTCGAAGCGTTCGAGGAGAATGAAAAGCGAGGGCGATGGTTCGAAAGGGACGCGGTTCTAATGATGTCACTGGCTGTTGGGGAAAGCATTTAATTGAGCGATGAGGGTTCGTGCGGAAACTTACTTGGCGTGCACGCGTTACAAACCACTTTGTTCTGTCAATAATAAATGTGGTTCTTTATTTTTCGTATCATTTTTGCGTACTGTTATTATCGCCGTTGAAATTCTTGATAATATAATATTTGTCCGTGTGACAATATATTGTCGAGTTAGACATTTTTTAATGCGAATTGACAGTGAGGCTCATTACAGCCTTCTATGAGACATCATAGAAATGATTTATAGGAATAGTCATGCATCGAAGGATTTATTGACTTTAAGTTTGCGTCTTAAAGTATTTACGGCAGTAGTTTGTATTGCTGCTATCAGGCTAAAGGAATAATCTGAAATCGTGTATGGATAGACAAGCCGATCAGATTATACGCGAGCAGACATGGCTGTAGTAGCGTTGGATCGTGTCTTGGAAAACAAGTAGAATTGGTTCGTGCGCAGACAGACTAGTAGAATTCTATCCCTAAGGATCGACTGTTAGAGGGAATTCATGGCAATGCTGGTGCAATTGATACTTCATTTAATACAAAATGAAACTTCCATTTCTATTTGTATGACAAAAAGAAAGCGCGTTACGAGAAACAACAGTGGTACAGTGGTTGAAGTGTAAAAAATATATGAAAATGCTTCATCGGAAAACGATAGATGAATAGTCATTTTTGATTGCATATAAACTAACGCGAATCATACTACCCGTGTATATTAATAATAAAAAAAAAAAATACTAAATATGTAAATAATTAAATGAATTTAGTTTCAAAATTTTACGAATATCCAGAGTTCGTTAGAAATGTTTTTCAACTCGTTTCATACCGTATCGCAACGAAGCGCATTCGTGGAAATATGCAACCTCAGCGTCTGAAATAGTGAGGTATTTGTAGACACAGGGGTTGCTAATCGTGGAGAGAGAAATTATTTTCCACGAGTCGTCCGATTTTTATTTCTGACTGTTCCACTTTCTCCCCACGTCTTCGGTTGATTTCAACGAAATCAATAATTGCAATGAATGGAAATCGATCCACCCTTACTCCTATCCTATTCTCTTATATTCACTCGAAAAATCATCCTAAACCGCAGGACACGATCGCCAAGCATTCCGATTCTGGATAAATCGTGCGCAGAATATGGTACTGCAAGCAAGAATACCGGCTGCTATTCTAGAGCGTTGGTTCAGTGATTTAAGGAACCAGCCAGCTTCCCTTGCTTCCAGTCACGTATCAGGAGGAAAGTGTACGATGATATATATCGCTACCATTCAGCGACTTCGAATCCTCCTCCTTCCACCGTCTGTATGAACTGCATTTAATAGCATTTCGATATGTCGACACATGTTTACTGGAATTCTTCAGAACTAATGAAAATATTGCGTTTCTGCAATTCGATAATTCATGACGCAAAATAACATTTGTCATGTATCATGTCGCTAAATGAAACTTGCTTTAGAAATTGCTGATTTTTACAGCATAATGTCTAAGCTTCCAGATCTTCATAAAAACGTATATGTATAAAATAGATAGAGAAATGTACATTACTGTACAGAATTCTTGTAAAATATGTATCCTACTTTTATTACATATCAGTGCGGGTAATTTAAAAATTTGATATATTTAATATTTATTATTATGAATTTCAGTATACTATATGCTTTCAATTTTTCCCCCTTTATTGACAGGATTATTTATTAACTTTGGTGACATATTTTCTGTTCTCCTTTACACTGTATTCGTAGCACGCTGTTTGCACCATATGCAGTGAAAAATATAATTCGCTGTATGCGGTAAATTGCGTGCATTTTTAAAATAATTTTAACCCGAAAGTTTCTCAACGGCGAAGCAAGCAGAATGATGGCGTTAACAAAAGAATACATTGACAACGTTCATCAGGATTACATGAATAAGTTTGCAAGTTCAAGTGGACGAGCGATTACGTTCCACGATAAACTTCGTATTTTATTCGCGACTCTTTCTTGGAACGATGAATGCGCCTCATTATTTCTTGAATCGCGAAAATCACGAAGGTACTGTAACCATTGTTTAGAAGTCTCCTGCCGAACCAATTAATTACGAAAAATATAAACCCCACGGGAGAGGAACAGGGACGAAGCAAGGACCGCGGGTAACGTGGGCAAGAACCAAGGAATAAAACCCCTCAAGGGCGGTAATAATGGAACGAAGAGGCAGGTACGAAATAAATGGTAGAGGGAAAGTAGTCGTGAATTTCATTACGAGAACAATGGTACTTCTGGCTGAAAGAATCTGACGAAATTTGTCAAGCGACGGGAGGGGAAACTGCGACTACGTCGATGTTAATTGAACGACAAGTACAAATTGCGAGGAAAATGTAAATTCATGTATTGCATTGTCGAGGCTGATGTCTAACATAATGGAAGAAAAATGTGTCTTCTTAAACAATAACCAGGTGATACATTTTAATGCTGCGATGCGATTTATGTATACGATTGTGAAGGTTTCTCCTCCTTTGTTGGCCGTACAAATTGAGACTCGTTATAACTCATTATAACTATTGGAAGTTTAATCGGTCAATTTATATATAAATTCCGTTATCTACAGTGAGACGATTACAAGAATTAAATGACGACTTGTTTCGCCAATAATTGAGACGGCGACTGCAGGTATCCATCTGTCTGGTGTAACCAGTCCATACATATGCATAACAAGCTCTTCAAAATGTCAGCGATATATACGCCAATAACTTTGTTTAAACGTGAAACTTGTCCCGTTCCTAAAATCCATTATCGAATGCTCCTCGCAGCCCATATAAATCGAATTTTATGCTTTCGATGTTACACCTATACGACAAACATCAATCAAACACGCGAACAGCCGGCCTCAATTTAGATACTCGTTGTTCCTGATTTACATTCAGCTAACTCGCGTTCAAAATAGATTGCCAATTATATTCTCCTTTACTGACAAATAATTTGCCACCGAATTTCTTGAGTGCCAATGGTGGCGGAACACTTCCGTGACCAGCAGTGTAACACTTCATCGGTACCCACGTCGCAAGACATCGATTCAGGGATAATCTCGCGGAACAAGCGAGTACTCGATTCGATCGAACCAATACAGTGGCGATCTTTGGTACACCATCACCGCGGATAACCATTTCTCTTCGTTTATTCACCTTTCTCCCGGCTGTTTGCTCTTCTTGTTCATCGTCATGCTTCCACGTTTGTTTCCACCCTCTTGTTGTTACACTCGGGCGTACTATCCGCTTTCACATAGCCACACATCCAGATCAGATAATACCGTGAATTATTGCCGCTTATACGCCTTGAGTGGCGCCATATATCAACGAACGTGCTTCATTCCTTTCCCAGATTGTGTATTGGAAAATATGGCGTGGCCATGTCGAACACGATGAAGGACCTTCCAGGGGGAGTGCGTACGTAATGTTCGTACGTAATGCCTCATAATCATTATGCATTACCGCTGCTTTCTGGTCCACGACCAAAATCGCAGGTGCGTCTCGAAACGTTTCAGCCACCGCCACCCCCTCTTGCATTACGAAGGTCCGAGGGTGAGTCAAACAGAAACGAGTCTGTTAAAGGGACGGCTGATTAACGGTCTTGTCCCTCTCAATTGAGCGGAGACGGCGCTTGCGTTCGTTTCGAATTTGTGGGGTGCGTTTAGCTGCGACTGGATTTCGGATTGAGCGATTTAGGGAATAGCACGTCGGGACTTATGAAATGTGATATTCGGATAGGTACTTTCGGAGGTGTTACGTCGAAGAATTCGGGGTGAATTACGAAGCACGAAAGAAACGAGAATGTATTACGTCTGAAGGATTTAATTTTCCAGTTACTTGTAACTTACTTGTAGTTTATAGTCATATACAGTTATATTATTATATAATCACGAAATTTACATTCCGAATGAAAGTAATTTTCACTGACGCATTAACTTCCCTTGCGTAAAGAAAATTCTCGCACAGGAACGCGTTCCTGAAACAATTTCTATTCACACTCTTTCCCTGCCAAATAATATTTCCAATATAGGCGACATTATCAAAAATTCTTTCTCGCCGCGTTTTTTTAATCGTTCCCGCAGACTCCGAAAATATTCTTCGAATTCTCGCCGAGCGGCTGCAATTTCTATCGATCGTTTAACCGCGTCATTCCCCGCGCACCTTTTCGAAACTCCGTGCCCCCGTTCTTCTAGCAAAGCGTCAGAAATGAGTTTTTCTGGGCGGCCTCAAACGTCGATCCGAATTTCGTTCAATCAAATAGATTGGCGGTGCTGTCGAGGACAGGGGGAACATTTACGAGAGCAAAGTGAGCGAGACCGAGGCAGTACACTATTGTGCACCGTGCAGTTGGAACTTCGACGAACCCGCTGTCACTTTTTTCTTTTTTTTTACGCCGCACACGACTGCAGGAGAACGAGAGAGAAACGTCGAGAGAAATTACACGTCAGTCGCGTCCGCGACGTCGACGCGTAAAAACTGATCGCTCGACCGGGGAAGGGTGAACAATTACGCGTCGACGATGGAATGTGCTTCAAGGGTAATTTGGAACGATGCCACCAATCAATGGTGTCGGACGTAGGCCTGATATCGCTAAGCGAAAATCCGACTTAGCGCTCGCCCCTCGTTACCACCCCCCAAATGTTCCTATCGGAATCCGGCCGGAGGGGGTGCACGGAGCTTTGGTTTCATTGCGCCCAAATTAACCGTCCGGTCGACCGTGTTCCGTTGGCATGGCTCGTTAAGGAGCAGATTACAAGCAGCTTGGCACGGGGAAAAAGGCAACAACGCGGCAAACAACGATAATTACGCGATTCGTGCGAATTGTTCTTTGCATAATGTTATGAAATTCTCTGTCGCCTGTTACGTCGCGGAATGGTAGCGGAACGGCGGTAGAACGGGTGATTATTGTGCGAAACGGAAACGGTTTGCGATCGGGAGAAATTAAGTTTGTGGAAACGTAGCAGCCCTGAAATTGAAAATAGTCCGAGTGCCCGTATTAAACATAATTACACATATTTTCGGGCCGAACGGCATTTATTCTATCGAGCACAATTAAAATTTTCATTATTACAATATCAGTATTCGTGTAATTACCTCAGCGATTGCGGAGAATTACAAATTATTTCTCCCGTTTGGAAATATATTTTTGTGTAATACGCATCCAAAGATAACTTTTGCACACTTTAGCCTTGCATTAGTATTGAAATTCGAAGGCAGGTGTAACAACAAAGGTAAAGTTTATCATTTGTAAAATATCAAATGAATTTATTTCCAACCGGTACTGTAAATTAAATACGCCGTTTAAATGAGGAAATTAATAAATCAGTAATATTTTTGCTCCGACGGAAAACGCCATTCTATATATTACGTTCGATAAAAGAGTACGTTTCATTGCGTCGTAAAATAAATAATACCTTGCCACATCAATTTATCAAGAACTTACAATACTTAACGCAACAGCGCCACCTTTTTATGCAAAGTGATAAATTACCACGGTTGAAATAAAACGTGTCATAATACAGGAACGAAATGTTACGAGGCACGGTTACAAGGCGAGAAGTCGAAACTACATACATTAATTATGCAGATTAAGGTGGAAAAGAAGAATTGGCGATAAAATATCCAATGTTACGGCACGTTGAAGGATGAAGATATAAAACTGTCCTGCGCGCTTAACCCAGATACATTTTTATCGAAGGAATTATGACTCAAAAAAAAAAAAAAGGTGTATAAAGCCCTCTTTATACTTTTTATATCCCGTTTCTTTATGTCGGGATGCTCTGTTGCGTGCCTACATTAAATTCACCGTAAGTAATGAACAATAGTCGCCAAAGGAGCGCCGTTCGACCTATACTTTTTCTATCCGCCTCTTTTCGATTCGACGTGATTCATCGGCGACTCGTGGCGAAGATAGATCGATTCGAAAAGCTTCGTCGCGTTACGCGGACTTTGTTATTCGTGTAGGATTTGTTGCCGTCGAAAAATGAATACGGCGCGGTGCAATTGAGGGACTGGCACAAATCGGATAAAACGTCGTCCATTGAACTGTAATAATGATTCGCTTTTTGCGATATCGCGAGCGCCGCAGCAGGTACAGTTCATTGTCTGCGCGTTGAATGGAACGCATCCTACGATTTCACGCTCATAAAGTCGAACGTTATTATAGAATGAAAAACAAAAAAAAAAAACAGCCCCCGGGAAATGTTTGGTTAAATAAAAGCCATCTACCCGTCTGTCATTTAACCGTGGCGATTGTTTCGTCCCTTCCCTCCTGCCGTTTTATCGTCAAGTGAAAGCCCATTATAGCCAACTTTTATTTAGCATGCCCGACGCTCGTTTAATAACTACACAACTTTTAACTCGATTATACGTCATATCCGTGGCGTTCAATTCGAGCTCACGCGGTTTCTAAAAACGAGAAAAAAAAAACAAGATTGTTAGCCACGAAGACGCGTACCGGATGATGAAAATTATTCAGCGTTGATCGTGTTCAACGTCGAGCTGCAAGCTAATAAAACGAAACGAGACGAAACAAAAATCCCTTCATTGGGGTCCATTGTTCTCGCGCCTTAATTGCCAATAATTACCTGCTACGCGGGCAAATTCGTGGAAAACAAAGCCACGTCGAGCCGGGGGTATAATTCGTTCACGAAGCAAAAACTAATTACCTATGACAATGTGTTTGTTGCACGGTAAGCGAGATCCATTCATCGGTTTTCGTGCGCATTTTCAATTTTTCATCAACTCTCTGCCCGCCAGTTGTTGCGTCGAAGAAATTTATAGAAGTTCGACGCGTCGATTGGCTATCGACGTAATCTGTTTCTTCGAAGATTGAACGTCTAACGGGAATGTCTTCTCGTTTATTTCATACATGAAGATATACGGGGACGAAGACAGAAGGAAATATGCTGACGAGTTGAATAACTCAATAAGCTGGAAGTCGCCGTCCCTTCGAGTTTCAAAATTCTGGTCCAGCAAGATGGTTCCATTGGTCCCTTTTATGCCTACATACGTGCTCTGTTCCAACATTCGTTCTTGCGTCTCTTTCCGCTTTACTACGTAGATAACCATATCAACTAGATAAATCTTTATTAGCCGTGCCAGCTGTACTAACTTCTCTGGACGACCTAGAAGACCGAAATTGTAGGATATGTGGTAGATAGGTAGTATGAATAAGAATTCTCTGCGATTCTTCAGAAGCTGTGCTCTTCTAGCAGTTCTTATAATATGTTACAAACGTTGAAGTAATAGATTTATTCATAAATCAAACATGCCATATAATAAATTATATTAACCTTCTTTTTATGCACTTAACGAGATCAAAATGAACGAAACTATGCGTTTATTCGGTCGAATATAATATTTCGGTGAAAACAGTACGTGCAAAGTATAATACTTACACGGTACTAAAATCAGACAATACAATCCCCACTGTATAAGTAATCTCGAACACTACACAAGTTTTCTCATCTAAAACATGTCGTCTAGCAACTTAGCAACGCGTAACCATTTCATCTAGGAATTTCAGGAGTTTCGTTCAACAATATGCCAATAGTACAGAAAGAAAAGTAAATAAATCACGAATTTACACATTGTTTTACCGCGAAACACTTAAACGCTTTTCTTTTTATCGACATAATCAGCTGCTGTGCGTGGGCGGTTTACGAGCGGCTGATCCGTTTTCTCGGTTACGAACGATGCACAAAAGAGCCAGAGGAACAGCAGCTGCGACCTGCTGGCGGTTTCGTGGTGGCAGCGAGCTGCTGTGTGCTCGTTTCTGCAACGATTGTTGCAGTTGTAACGGCGGGGTGCTGCACGAGACCTATAGCACCTTGCGGGCCGAGATTAATTGCGTTCCGGCTTTTCTCTTACAGCCCGAGAATTAAACACGACGTTCGAATGAATTCGCGTCTTCCACCGGGGAGGGGGATGAAACGTGCGATGACAATGAACAATGAGTCGTGAACGAAATTAGAACCGGGAATGAGATTTATTCTTTGGGCAGTGTTGCGATTTGCTTTATTGTCCCGTGCTTTATACGTCGGCGATATTAACGAAAATTTGCTTGCTCATTGGCGGCATGTTTGCGGACGGTGGTAAATAAAAGCAACGAAAGGTGCGGCGAGGTATCGCGTTAAGAAGCAAAAGCAACCCATGATAAATTGAACGGAATTTACTGCGTGGACGAGATTGCTTACGCTGCCTTTGAGAACGCTATTCCTCGTTTGCTTGAAAGCAGGGGAAATGTTCGGGCTTTAATCATTCTTTTCTTGGCGCCGCGAGGTTTTGTATTTGGGGATGTGGTAAAAGGAGAACGACGGTAGAGATGCCGTGAGTAATGTTCACAGAGGTTTTTCCGCGGCACACATTTCTGTACCTCCGGTAATTTTGAGGGTGCGTGAGAAGTAATTTTATGCTTGTTTGCGATACAAATGGTTTGGTTAGGCGCTTTTATTTATTTACTTCGGAATGTACGGGCATTACGTTCGAGGGTAGTAAACGCGAATAGTTTCGGATCGTTTGTATTAATTGGAAATTATGCCGACGGAGAAATGAGGATGGAGTTAAAAAATTTTCAGCGAATGTTACGAGAGGCACTGAACAATGTTTAATAATTATTTCCATAATTATTACTGCTACGAGGGTACTAATTTGCTTAATAATTCTGCTTTATTCTCATAGTTATGGTTAGTTTAGCACCGACCTGTGGCTTTTGCGTTACTTTGCAGTATTTTCCCTAATTTTTTGCAGACCGCTAGAAAATATACGAAGGGGATAAAAGTGGTCCTGATTTTGCACCACGGCTATATTTTACCACGCATATAATCATAATATTGGCCACTCCAAATAACTGTCAAATATAGTGGTGTATTAGAAAGAAACACGTTAATACTCAGACATTTCCAAATCATTCCTCTTTGATAACACCCGCGTAGAAAATCGATGAGTATTAAATCTTTTACATCATCTGTTACAAGATTGCGCACTGGGACTTATTTTCAGAAGTATAATAAATTCCGTGCAACCCCAATCCCATGTCGTTTACTTTCATCTAAATATACTAAAATCAAGAATATACCCGCGTAAACGCTATTAAAAAAAAAACGAAAGAAAGAAAAGAAAGAAAAAGAAAGTTCACCGCGTCTGTCCAAGCGTAACAGCGCGGTCCACGGATCGTCAAATGTCCCGGCCCAGAAATGATCTATCTGTCGCAACGTTTCAGCGCGACAACTTAATCGTCGAACTGTCATGAAACACGCGAGGCTCAGCAAGGACAGACCGCGCGAGAAGAAGATTTCCATCAAGCATCCACGGTTCCCGAGGCAACCCGTCAAGCGTCTACGGGGCTGAAATAAAGGCGTCACGCCAAAGTAAACAGGAAGTACCTGGCGCCTTCGCGAGCATCGTCGGCCCCCGAAGGCGTTAGAGTGGCTCGTGATTATGTATTCAGTTTCCATTCGTGACGACTCGAACGTAGCGTAGTCCTTCTACTGATTTAGCTCCGGTTTTACAATCAGGACCCGGCTCATAAAGTCGAAGTGCACGCCTGGCCAGCACCTACTGTGAATTTACGAGCGCATGCATACGCGATGCGCCTCAGATTTTTCCGTCTTCCCCTTTTCTTTCCTTCAGCGCCGCCACCCCGGGCCCTGGTTGCTCGTCCTCCCTTGTTGCCGTTGCTTTAAGTTTATGATAGCGGGTTTTATCGAGTCCGGGGCTGTAAACTCACAATCAGTCGGGCCGTCGAATACTCCGCGACGTGTGCACGCAGCGTTGTTTCCGTCGCGCGTGTCAACGACGAACACTGAACGGACCAGGCTACAAGGTAACGGTGAAATATGGACCGTTTCTGAAAGAACTGGTAATAATTCGACGACCGCTTCCATTCACGATGGGAAGCTTCCTGCGTAGGGTTGCCCTCGCTCTCAGCATCGGTAGCGCGGTCGTAACTCTTATGGGGTTTTTTTCAAAAAGCCGATACCGCTCGTTGTTTTGCCGAATGGGAGAAGTCAGATTTATGCCTCTAGTCGTTGTTGGACATCATGCTTGGGGTGGTTCATTGAACGTGAGAGGGGTTGGATTTTGAAAATATTGGTGAGAGGTGTATGCGAGGCAGGTATTTATGTGTTGCTTTTGATAATAACTTTGCGATAATCGAGATAATTGGTTGGTTTGTTTGGTACGATGGTTATATAACGATAACCATTTCGTTATACAGCTATGTATTTCAAAATTGATCGGAAAAATTACATTTCTATAGATCTGATATAATACCCGCGATGAGTTATTAAACCCGTTGTTATCAATGAATCTGTATGAGACAGTGATTTAAACATAAGAAAATTGAATTTACATTTAGTCCGAATTGGTATAATTTACTGTGCCATATCCGGATAAATAAGTACATCTACCGCGATAGCAAGGTGCAAGAAAATGCTACGTAATTTTAAGGGCAGTATGTATATTACAATATACAAATTTATATGCTTCAAAAAGTCGCTGGACGAAGAAACAAATTGATTCGTCGAACGGAAGGTACATTTATGAAAAATCTATTTGACCAACTGTGTCACTAATAGATTTCACAGCGGTCTGGATTTCGATATGGAACGCTACGAACTGGCAAACCTACAAGACACGCTAGCAATAGTTATGCTCGATTCCTGGAATGTACCACCTGCAATTCCTGGAGTTCACGAGTTAGCTTTGCTGGAGAGACAGGTCTACTCATTAATGCAGGAGTCAATCAATTTTTCATTAATTGAGGCAGCCATCAGAAGTTCAGCTGTCAAAAGTCAAGCTATTAAAATCTGTTTAAACATTGATTACCTGAATGTTTTAGAAACATTTGATAATTGGAAATTAGTTGGATGCTAGTTTTTTTGCATTACATTTATTATACTTTGTTTGATACAGGTTTATTATTTAGGGTTAGTTCTTTAGCTGCTAATTAATTACTTTTGTGTTTTGTACATAACCGTGTCGACTGTCTTTTCTTCTTCGTTTTCTCAACATTTTCTTAACACCCGTATGATCAACATGCTGCTCTATTTTCAGAATTAATTTCATTCGAGTACGCATGAGAAGGTAATTAAACACAGTTCAAATGCACGGTTCGACTTTTTTGTAAAGAAATACGCAAGGCATAATTCATGACTTAATCAAACGATTATTTCCACGGCGAAATTTACTTTCCACTATTCTCAGTAGATCGGACACTTTTTCACGTGGAACGAACTGTGTCGCATGGAACGGTACGTCTAAATTTACACAATTGCGAGCGTGCAACGTTTCTTTGGGTCCTCTAAGGTTACCTCGCGTGACACTAACAACCATTCTCGTACCAGGGAACAAATTTATTCAAGTAAACCAAGAAGTAAACCAAAAAGATAACGACGAGGAAAAAACGTTGCAAAACGAGGCAAACCCTTTTTCATATTTTCTCCCAAAGGCACCGGTTTTAAACAATTCATTAAATTCGCTAAAAAATTACACTCTTCATTTGCCCCGTCGAATTCTTCACCTTATCAGAAAGCCAATACGCCGCGCGACTCTTTCTTACAGCCAACGCGATTCCACCCCCATCGATCGCTATCCCAGCAAAAACCGTGTTACCGCCATAACGATGGTCAAGCGTCCGGAAAGCTCGTCGAAGGTGTCAGGTACACGGCAATTAATGCGAACAAATTTCCTCCTTGGTTCTCTCTTACGATTCTTAACTTACGAACGGCATAAATCGCGGAGACAGAGAAGGCAGAGATAGAGAGGGAAGGAGAAAGAACGCGAGGGACCTGCTCGGTCTCGTGCATGCAAGGTAGGACGTGTTCGCAAAGCTCGAGAAGCTTTATCGTCCTCGAGTAATAGGTGGCTGTTTGCAAGGTGGAGGCGCGTATAAATTGCTTCGCGAGCAAGAGAACGTAGAAGAAGGAGGGAGGAAGACGAAGGTAGGAAAAAAGGCAGGGATGGTTGGCTCGACTGGGGGGGGGGGTGGGAGCAAGGCGAGTTCTCTATCCTAGCAGGATATCCAAGGCTATTCACCGACGAGGAAAAGAAGAAGAGGTACAATTCCATGTGGAAGAATACCTCTGGGTATTTAAGGGATAAAGTGGCGCGCCGAACTAAACGCTTCTCTGCGTACACCGCACCCCAACCACTGTTCCCGGAGCCACCTGGGATGAGAGGACATCCATATGAAATGCAGGGGACAGTATTTTCCAAGAGAATTGAAATACATTTCCGGGCCAGATATAACGAAGCCCCGGGGGGGAGACAGACAGCCGTGAACCGGCAAGATCCTTCATTTAAAGCTGGCCAGGATGATAAGCTCCCCCCGGTAGGTTGTTCCCTTCTTTGTTTCTTAGGCGCCCGCATTGGTTACCTCTGTTAAGTATGGCAAGGGTGCAGTGGAACGTGGAAACAGTGCCGGACTCCGTTGCAAATCGTTTCGCATAATTTTCGAGCGGAGGTAAAGCAAATATAAAAACGCCGAGCCTTGAGATAAATAAATAGAAGGTCTTGTAATTGGTTTCCAACACCTTTTCATTTGACGCGATGAATATATTTCGTTATCACTGTAACGCTGCACTTGCACAGGAAATACTTGCCCAATTGCACAAGAAATAGAAGAAACTGGAAGAACCGGTGCACGGTGGTGCTTGAAGCTTTAATTCAATTATTTTCACGAAAGAACGGCATCAATGAAAAATTTATTAAACATCGATATTTGAATAACGAAGTTCGATTTTCCTCAATAAGTGATTCGTTCATAGGACAAAGGTCGTCCGAACAGTAGCGTTATAAAAATTTGGCCTGGTTAAATCGGTCGCTTATTTCGCAGACCGCATAGTAAGATAAAAATGTTCTGCGTGAGAGAATTTCACGACACGTCCTCGCGGGTAGGGAAAGGCCAATAAACGTGCGCCAGAAGATTTTCAATTTTTTCGCGAGCTTCCAAGTTGGTCGGCTGATCTAACTGTTCGCCCGCTTGACACTGGTGTTAAAATTCCGAACGAAACTTCTGGCGAAGTGCGCTGTGTCAGCCTTGGACAGGAACGTGTCGTCTCTACCCATCTTATTTCGCCGGGCGGATGCCGAGAGGGGGAAGAGAAAGATGTAAAAAAGTAGCGGAGAAAGAAAGAATTTTCCTATTTTCCTTATTTCACTTTCAAGTCGCACCTGTCACATGTCTCGGGAAAGTTATATTGTTACTTTCGACGATGAAACAGGAAAAACGTCCCGAAGGAAATTGTTCCCGAGCTTTGCGGAGCAAACGTTTAACGCCGTGACGAAGTGTTCCCAGGGATTAGCGTGCCTCGTACACGCTCAATTTTACCGAGACGTCACGTTTGTTGTGTTTCAACGGCGGACTCGCGAGAGCGAGGTATAACGTGGATTAGAATTTTCGTTTATGACGACGTGCTGAATTGGAGTTTTCAATTAGAGTGTAATTTTCAAATGGAATGTAGCGATTTTGTAACTTGCTTGAATTACTAGCATTTCATTATATTTCAATGAAACATTCCACGTCCCTCGGACTTTCTTTAGTCAAACATACTTGTGTTAATTAGAACGTGCAATTAGTGCGACACGAAAACGTCCACTAGAATTTGTCATGCACCCACGTGTGTTTTAAGAGTGCACGGACTGGGAGCCGAAGAGTTCTCGAAATAACTTTCATCGCCAAAACTTTTCCGTATTATATCTAATAGAATCGATCGGTTAATATGGTTAATCGAGTAATGCGAAATAATTACAATTCTTGAATCGCAATTGTATTAAATTCTCCATCGCGGAACGGCACGATCGGAACGAGCGAAACGAATGCTAATCCGATTCGCTTGGCTAATAGTATTTTCATAGTAATCGCTAGAACGGTTTTAAGGATCGAAACAATACGGCTAATAGCGAAAGTTGCGAGACCGTGTCGAAGTATCGTTCCACCTACCCCCTTTTGACCTACAAAACGACAATATGGGGGTAGCGCTCGCTCGACTTCCTCCATTGGAACAGTAAAAACTTCCCAACAGTCCTTCGACCTCCTTGAAACTGCTTTCGATACAATCCTTTCCATCCTGCCAGAAATCTCTCCTTGCTTTCCTGGTTACTTGTCCCGGGGGATGAATTTCTAGGTCTTTCGTGCGCCTGTCGCCTGCCTCCCGTTCACCCGATGAGTCGATGCACTCGCGCGAGTACTGTGGGAAGTACGCCGAGTCATTTAATGGAAATAAATGAGGCATCTGTTTCCCTGAAGCAGATCAATCGGTTGAAAATCGTCTAACGATTCTCGACATATGAGAGGGGCACACGAATCGAAGGGACGACAAGATTTCATTACGGATGGCTGGATTAAATGCATGTTGCCAGAAATTCCAATCTTCGTTCCCGTGTAAAGGGTCGCGTTTGAGAGGGGTATAAATTCTGTTGTTTCGTGATAAAATGAAGGAAGGCGGTGGAAGAAATTCGATGAGAAACATAGTTTGCTTTGGATTCTCGTACATTCGTGGTTGCGTGTCTCAAGATAGTACGTGTAGCGAAGTTGGTCTGCAAAATTGTCTGTTCCGGTTGAACTTTTCTGTTTATCATACAAGCATGCCGAGGTAATTTATTTGTGACAGATAAGGGTGATGATGGGTGTTTGTTCCGCGCAGGATGAACTTGCGGCAAACAAAGGACGATTTACGATTGTTATGATAGATTCTACGAGAATCTTCATTTATTATCCTTCGTCTCATGAGCTTTTCAGCACCCGTCCACCAGATTCATCGCATTACTAGTTCATTTCGTCGCGTTGCTACTAGTATTTTGGATCAATAACATATACACGTACATGTTACACATTATAGAATATATACGTATATAATAATTATTGTACAAATAGAGGCGATGCGAAAGACAGTTCAATCCAAATAGAAATCTAATGAGCTGGTTTTAACAAAATATTTCGTTAAAAATGAATGAATAGCTGTTACTCACATACATCCATTTTCAGCGATTTTCAAACTAATTTGCCTAATTACAAGTTATAAATAGAAAAAATTTCGCGCGGTTGATAGAGCAACAGGATTAGCTCGCGAAGTTTCTGTCTAATTAACGTAGCCTACTCCAAAAGGACTCTGGGTCATTTGTATTGTTCAAGATACTCGTATCGTGCGACTTCTTCGTCTCCTCGCGCAACCTTCATTCCGTCGGCCATCTAAAGATACCCTTATCAGCGTGCTCCAACGTAGAAGAGTGAAACAAGGCCAGCCTCATTATGCGAAGACTGACGGAGGCCACTCGTCTTGAGAGCACCGTATTGTCTTAGAACGTCCGTTCTACAAAAATTCCAAGACTGTGTACTTTGGCCGAGCACACAAGACTCGATTGCGTGCCGTCGCCCCGCGTTTCAAATAGCGAACCAGATTTGTACCTTGAAGAAGGGGCTACACGGTAACACCGTGTGCTGGTAAAAATATTAATACAAACATGACCGGAATACCGATTGATCGGAATCCTCGAAAGCACCCCACTTATTTCAATACTAAAATTGCACGTCACAAGTCCCTTGTGTAGCGGAATATTTATGAAAATGTATTATTTAGAGAACTTTTCGTTCAACTTTGAACCAAATCAACTTTGGCGCTGTTGGCGTTGTTATCATCACGCCCGCTTTATTTTACTATTTTTTAACTACGCGAAATGATCGAATCTTGAATACACTGTCACTCAAAAGGTACCCAGTACGCGAATTAACTATCTTCGCAGATTTGTAACGAGTCCGCGGTAATTCTTCCTTCGCCTCGGGCCCCGCCTCTATAAACTTGTTCCCTGATTACCAACTATTACATTTACATACAGATCTGTTATCGCCGCAAGCTCTCTACCGTAGCAAATATTATCACCGCTCTCGGTACAATCCGTGGCCACGCATCCCCCCTATCTTTAACACCATCTGTCAACCATATCATTCGCAATCCCCCCCGCTTTTATATCATCCTGTCGGAAACTGAGGGACGAACGTGAGGTAAAAAGTAGAGGAAAAAGCCTTACGAGTCTGTCACGTTTACGCGCACAGCTGCTCCCCTAAGCGAGTTTCGAAAAGAAACGGGGTAACCTCCCGTTCGATTTTGCACGTGTTACATCGAAACGCGCCGGAAGAACGGGCGTGGAAGGGCGGCAGGACGGCGGACGATAGTTTTATAGACACGTTAGGGAGACA
Organism: Nomada fucata; assembly: GCA_948146005.1. Lineage (NCBI taxonomy): Eukaryota > Metazoa > Arthropoda > Insecta > Hymenoptera > Apidae > Nomada > Nomada fucata. Next base: position 3,445,515 of record OX411275.1, on the reverse strand, counting down.
GATCGAGGACACGATCTCATATCGAAGGATCCACGAGGATGTCCTCGGTGGAATATTGCTGTACCATGTCGATACACGGATGTCCTTTCCCTATTTCTGTGAGCCAGGACTGTCGACACACAGTCACGGGGAGCGTGTACGGTTTCGTTACAACGGCCACTGTCGCCGCAGATGCGAGACGACATCCAACTCGACCCGGAATGTACGAATTTGCATTGGAGAATTTCGCCGGAAGCCGTTCTCCCGCTGAATCGCTGAAAACGTAACAAGCTGTGCATTTTGTGACGCGGGGATAGGAAGCAAACTAGTGTCAACTTATGGGATACACTTTGCGCAGCGCTGACGCGGCGCGCAGCGGTCCGAAAGCGTAAAAACGCGAACTAAATTCAATTATTCAACGTTCTTGGAAATGTATGAAATTTTAGGCGTTGCTTCTTGTACGGAGAGACTAAATTTTGGCATGCGAATGGATTGGCGCGGAGCATCGGTAATTGCCTGAGGGATCTTCAAAAGGTTGGGGGGATGTCCACTTTAGAACGAGATCCCATTTCTTTCTGAATGTGCTATACTTTGCGGCGATATATTTTTTCACAGAGAGGGGCTGACTCGAAGCTGTTTATATATTTTTAACGAGTCCTCTTTCAGCTACAGGTACGCGTAACATGAAAGGTATGTACGTATTTAAACCCTGTGAAAAATACCTATTCGCGAATCCATATTTTTCCCCCGTTTATACACTTTAATGTGGTTTATAAGGAGGACGGATAGTCGGGCATGCGGTAAAATTTACGTGAAAGTATTTGTTAAAACCTACTTAAAATTTCTTGCAACTATTCGCAACTTCAAAAGTTATAACAATATATTTGAAGTCAGAACGCCGCGCAGTGGGAAAGAACCTTCTCTAAAAATTTTAATTAGATCTGACAGTTTCATGAAACTGCAGGGTAATGTAAATCTAGTCATAAACTTTTTTCTTTTTTACAACGATATTTTATTTCGTTTAGTTTTTTTGTTATAATTTTGCATATATGTTTTGTTTTAAACCTTTTGCTAACATGTTCGTTCTATTAAATAACGTCACAAGCGTACACGTGGATGTGTAGATTTTACATTCCATTGTGGAATTATTTCCATATTAACTATATAATTTCAATTAAGTTCTTTACAGATTATGAATCTTAATGATGAAATCAGTATTGCAAGAGTCGTTATATCGGCTGTAGCAAATTTCATTTACTGCTACCCGAGAGATAACTGCACGCCACAGAGAATATCAGAACCGTTTTCGACCAAACAACATTTTATCAAATATTATTAAAATAAAAACTGCAATTATATTCTATAACTGAAGAACTACCTAAAATATTTCTATTCATAACGAATAATGTGTAAGTAACAGTGCTACGAATTTAGTTCCTGTTCTTACGGTTTCGGACCACTGTGCGGCGGTCGAAAATCAGGATGTAATACTGGAAATGTAACACGTTACGCCTTGGGAATGGAACAATGGCTGCGTTCATAAATAGCGATTGCGTTTGTGCAAATTACACGCTGTCGCAAAAATTGATCGGTTCCGAAGTGATTTATTTTGATAATAGTGGCTTTCCATGGAGCCACAATTAAACACGAGTCGACAGGGCAAATGAACGTTCAAATGTAGAATATTGCGTGGCAAATCCCTGATGTGCTTTCGGGTCGTTTGGATCCGATATTAGTGGACAATTGGATATTTCCAAATTTCGTCGACAGTAATTACTGCGCGAACAGTGGTAACAGTGACAAGTGTTACGACTTTTTATCCGTGAAATACATATCATTGAACAGTAAATGTTTAGCGAAATATCGCACGGCGTTATTTTTGCGCTACAAGCCAACACGCTAAGCAGGTCAAATATTCCCCCCAGCAAAATAACCATTTTTCGATACTCGTCTCTCGGGCGGCATTCTAACGGCACCATTCAACCTACAAATCCTCCACCGAATTGGGTAAATTTTTCTAGAAAACACTACGAAAAGGCAATATAGATGAAGCTATATGCGTGTACGGGGATGTGTAGCTGTTCCCAAATCAATTGGTCTCTCAAGGCCACTTGGGCGATAGCGAATAACGTTACAAGTGACCTGTTCCTTTGCGACCTCTGACACACTTCGTTCGAAATACCCCTTTCGCCTAAAATGATTGACGAACTTCCACCGATACCACGCAGAAGTGAAATATTACTGAAACACAATTCTCGTTCGAGTCAATTCAGCGACAACTTTGAAGCAAAAATATCTTCAGCTATTTCGCAACGCAACGGCGTGAGATCTTTCCATGCCATAAATTGGGGGACGTTTCAATTTTGCACGCCAGTGACGTGCAGGAATAACTTTTTTTCCTGTCGCGACACGTATGTCTGTCGTCCCCTACGTTCTTGCTATTCATATCGGTTCCAACGGGTACACACCTTCTCTTTTAAACGCGCCAGTTACCTGTATAGAAGTTACACAAGGATGTGCACCATTTTTCCAACTTTCCCCCGGCGCCTAGCCTGGATTGCGAGGGCTTATGTACGCTGGCACGATAAAGGTTCCACGATGGCGTCATTACGGCGAACGGTGGGACTAAAACGGTAGACACATCGTTTCTACGTGGCCAGGAAGTTTTCCCGTCGCCCCGTCGACGACGTGTCTGTCCGTCCGGCACGTCGACGTTCCCGCGGCTGGTTGTCGCAGCTGCTTCGAAATAAAAGGATTTCCACGTCGCTTTTTCTTCGCCGGAAATACACCCGTTTACCGTCGCTTCGAGCGTTTACGTACACATCGCGTATACAGCGAGGGAGATGATGTAATTAGCGATGAGAACTGTCTGCGACGAATTCTTCCACCGTGGACGGTTGATCGCGTTTCACGGATGAACCAGCTTGAATTTCGGTCGTCGTCGCCACCGATTTATCCTGCTCGATTTACGCACATCCCTCTCTGTCTGTCCCTCCGCTGTATTCCCCTTACAGCCACGGCGGTGGCACTTATTCGTGGAAGAATCCATTTCTTATTCCCGCTGCTGCTTCCTTTTTGCCTCTGTCAGCGACCGGCTGTTTCGGTTTTCTTCTATCTACGTTTTGCCGTTGGCTGCGTGTCTTGTGGCACTTGTTGCCCTTTGCAACGGGTGTTGGGAAGTTTGAAACGAAAGAGTCGAAGCGAGGACTGCGAATTCGGGATCGGTTTTCGACTCGTGAGGTAAACGACTGAAATGTAAAGGTACGTAATAATGGGTGCAATAATGTTGTAGTTGAAACAATCAAAAATGCGTGAAATGTTAAAGATTTGGAAGCTTTGCTGTTTGTTTCGTATTCGGATGTATACGTGCAAATGGTTTATTGCTTCTTTTTTCAAAGTCTCCTTTACTCCATCCTGCGGTAATACCCTGCGAAACATTTTCATGCTACAGAAATATGTTTCCCATTTGCTTTGTTTAATCTTGCGAAGATAGACGGTAATCCCTGCGAATGTTCCATGCATGGCACACATATGGGGGCGGTAGTAATTTTGCGCAGAATAAATTCCTTTGCTGTTTAACTACCGTATCAAGGAGACTGCAGGCGGATTAATTTTTATTTCCGACGAATCGCGTCGGATGTGAATTTGTTCCTGTCTTGTAAACGTAAAGTACTTTGAAATAGGATGAAACACTTATTGCACTACACTGTGTTTAACATTTAACATTTGTTTGACAATCCAAGCAATTTGATTACTTTTCAAATTCAATGTTCGTCAATAACGGGGATCATTTTTAAGTACAATATCCCCGAAAAATTATTAAGCAACTTTTCATCGCACGCTCAACATGAAATCCCAATGAACTACCCCTGAATTTCAAAAATCCAGCGCACTAACTCCCACGCTTCCCACTCAACTCCGCTTCCAGAATACTGCCAAGGGAACTACGAACCCCGTAACCAGCGCGCGATGCCGTCCTTCTACGTCGTTAATAATACATCCACTTATTTAAGGTGCGCACAGTTATCGCCGCGCGCCGTGCTCCCGTATCAGCTTTCAACAAAGAGTAGAAAAAGAAGCGTTACAAAACTCGAAGAAAAACAGTGGAAAAATCGTGTGGCACAGAGAAAGGCGAAGAAACATAGTTGCACAGTTTCGCCGGCGGATCGATGTGAACCGTACAATACCCAGCGTGATGACGTATAAATCGTGGCGGCCGCATAATATATCTGCAGAGATCACCAATAATTTCTGTCGCGCATGAGCGCGCCGGAAATGAGAAATGCTCGCGTTAATAATTCACACTGCGGTGAACACGTTTCGCTGGGGCCGGTAAACTACGGTTTCCAGCGGGGCCTGTAATTTTAATTCACCCTCGCCGGGACACGGGGCCCCGGCAGGGATGCGCATAATGGATGGACGGTTCTATCGAACCGAATCTGCGGAGACAACTGTGCCCGACGAAGAAAGCGACTAGATGTACGAATGTGGGGTCATGTGTAACGTTCACGAGACATAGAAACTCCAATAACGGGACTGCGCGATTACCAATGTCGGGTGTTATCTGAGGATTAGCAGTGATAATAATAGGCATGGCTGGGCTATCGCCATACCCAAATGGACATCCTTCAGCGATGAGGGGGGGTGCGGAGGCAAAGAGGTACAGCTCTAATTATCGATTATTACGCACACGTAGCTGCACTCGATTTCGCCGGGCCTTCGTAGATACACCGGCTGAGAATCGATGATAATAAGGGACTTCTCAGTGGAGCTCCAAGGTTCATGCTAATTGCAGCTCCCTGCTGCTGGAACAAGCTAAATATTTAGCCGGATAATTATCGGAGCCAACGGTTTGTTTTCAATTACAGTCGGTACCGATCGGAGATCGATGTCGGATTATCGAGTGCGCTCTGGATTTCGATGGACCCCCCCGTTGCCGAACATCTTCCGTAATTGTATTTCGCGGTTTGCCGATAGGCTCGTTTATCGGGGCAAATTTTTGTTCGATATTGTTTTCCATTTCACGAATCGCGAGTATTGGATCTGCTGCCAATTCTACCGGTTTCCTAATTACTGCCACGGTTTATGCGAGTGAACTGGAAATTTTGACGAATTAATTGTTATACGGGTAGAAACAAACGGAACGAGAATATGACTACAATTTCACTTCCATTCGGTGGATCATTATTTTTTTATCGAATATCGAAATATTGCTCTCGCTGACGCGCACCTCGCTTAAATAATAAACAGACGGGTAGGGATTACGAGCTGGCGATAATTTTATAATTGACTGTTCGAGTAAAATTATAGTCAGCGCAGAAGTTACGTTTCTGCTGGGCCGCTTTAGCGAGCGAGATAGGGGGCATAGAAATCCATTTGCATAGATTTCACCTCGATATCGGGGTAGAGCAACGTTTGAGGAATTTATCAACGCCCTCGACAATAAATTATGAGGTTGCTGTTCGGCCAATAACTTCCGAGAACTTCGGATCCACCTTCGGAGCGTTGCGACTCGTCGATGCCATCTGTGTGGAGTAATTACAAGAGTTGGCTACCAGAATTGGGATCTTGTTCGCGAGAAAGATCGAACAACTTGCTGTTTGTGCGCTACGGCTCGAAGTGAACTTCGAACAACCGGAACTTCGACGTGCCTCCTTAGTGACGATGCAATTAGCATAACGCTTCGACTTGTTAGCAGGGTGTACATGATTAAGAAGTTCCGACTGTTTAATGTATAGCGTTATGGCAACAACCTTAGAAGCGTAATAGATGAACGGTAATTTGAATGAAAAATATCAGAAGTCCATGCGGGTACGTCTACATCGTGCCAAATGTTGTTAGTCCAATCGAGGCCCGAATTATAGAAAATTATAGAGAAATTCACTTATCTAATGTATTTATATACGAACGTTATATGGAAAGATTATTCGTCATTGCTGCATATAAATGCCAGCATTTTTGCAATCACGCGTTTTGCATTGTTGCAATCAGCACTTTCTTTGATTTCCATACCTGCCTTGGAACAATTACATTGGGCGGTTTCGAAGCATATAAAAATGATAAATGCATTCTGGGCGATCCAATATCACTGGCACGTGTTTAATTAACTTTGCAAATCCAAGTGATGATTCACTGTTTCATTCATGTCGTCTTCGAACTTTTCCGAATAAATTCTCCGTCTTTCTCCCTGTCAATTTAGGATACCTGAACGTTCCGACAAATGCATTAAATATAGTACCCCAGTGCAGTTGTATTTGGCGAATGATTAGGTAGATTAAGTTTACGCGAATGAATTTATAAGTCACTGCATCCGTGCGCCCTGCTTCACATTTTCGTTCGACATTCAGTCTGCAATCTGCTCGCCAGTCGTCGAACCTCCACGTAACTAATCACGCATCGCCGCTGGAAGCACGGCTCCACAAATTTTTACCTCTCGCCGCAATCACCGATCGAGAAAAAGGCCAACGTAAAGATTGTGCATTATTATATTGTCGTTAGTGCCGATGCGTATCTTTTTGCGAGGCCGGTTGCACGCGCTTTGACGTAATCGCGTTATCGCGCTGGCTGCATGCACGCGTCGCGTACACGTATAAATTATTACGGGCCACGCAGCTTGACGTTATTCGAGCGCCGATGTTTCCAACGCGATACATACTGCGTCGCCCAAGTGATAACCGTACGCATTTTAACAAAATTGCTGAAGCTCGCGATAGTCTGGGGAACAAGCTTCCACGGAACGAGGTATGAAAGAGCATTTTTGTTCGCAACGTGCCATAAAACGATCTGCGCTTAATAAGTTTCGACGATAGTTTCATATTCCTCTAACGAAACGTTTATCTCGCGAGGAATGCAATCGAAGAGTAGTCGAATTCTTCCCCTCTTTTTATTAAAATGAATGCAGTGGCACTTTTTGATTGCGTTTCGCACAACGAACGAAATAATCATTTTTGTAGCATTTTATGGCTGATGACATATAGGCATATCGCGAACGATATTTCCAGCAGTTCGTGAAGAAGTTGATGCGCACAGAACAGCCTCTGAAAGACTATACAAAACATTTCGTTGAAAATACCCAGAACGTTTGCTTGAGAGCGGCAGCTTATTCGAAATCCGCTTTTAGCGAGCTGGGAATAAAGTGATCCCTCGGGTATAACGACGAGCAATTGCGAATCACGCAGTGGCATTAAATGTAACAATCTTTAAAGAAAAGCAGACACAATTGGTACGCAGCTAGACATTGTCGCGCGACGAATCATCGTGGAATCGGGGTTCACGAAAAATATACGAACGTGTGATATATTGCCGATGAATTACAGTAACTATATTTTAAAAAGAGACCTTTATCGGATCACAACAAAGTGACTATCACCCGTGCTCCCCAACTGCTTCGTTTCCAAAGATCTCGTTCTCCCTCGAATCGATGTCGCGAGGTGGTCTATCGATTGCAAGAAACGAGGACACACGAACGAGCGTCGAGATTGAAACGTTACGCGACCCGGCCACGCGGCACCGTGTCGCACAATCTCGTGGTATTGGAATTCAGCGTTGAAAATCAACTATTTCACCGTTTGGCTCGTTGTCGCATTGTTGAAGCCAGAACTCGCTGGACGAGGTCGAGCACCTTATTTTCAGGTAACAGAGGCGGAAACGCGTCACGACGGTGGATAATGGCGGGCGAGAAGGTTCAAGACGAACGAAATTGTCGAGCTTTGTTCGCGTCAAGCATCAGACGAATCCCTTGGTCAAGAATTTACCTCGAGCAGAACGTATCGGACACATTTTGTTCTGCGCCTTTGGACATTGTTTGTAGATGCTTCAAGTGGCTTCGGTTTTTTTGTTTTTTCCGTCGATACGGGGTGAAGTCTTTGTCGTCATTTTATCGTAGATCTTTTATCGAAGGTATTTCGATAGAATTATACGAGAGAAATTCCAAAACGTGGTCGTCCCCGCTATAGTATTTCACAACCACGCGTGGTGAAATTAATTTTTTTACCAGGCAACAGTTGTCTGTTACGTCAAGTTTGTTGCAATCCAAATTGGGTCAATTATTGAGTGTAAAAATATCCTCGAGGGAAGGAAATTTATTTACTGCATTTCGCTTGACAACAAATTTCGGATAATGCGTATAAGAGGAAAGGTGAGCGTATCGAATAAATATAAACGTAGGAGAACATACTCCGATTCTCACTATTATCTTGGCTATTCTTGACATAGAATGCCACTGACGGCTAACGTTCCCCTAACATCATTTAATAGAGCTAATGCGACGGCATTAACGAACGAAGCCGCAGAGAACATGGATCAAATACACCTCGAACTTCAGTCCAATTAACGAGACGCGGAATGCATGATTAGGGCCACGTGCATGACTGTATCGCGATAAGAATCGTCACATCAAATCGATTAGCACGTCAACTTCCCCACGCTGCACTTAGCGTCAGGACCACGCGGTGAAAAATTCGCCACGACTAAAGAAAATTCGCAAGCCCGTAATAAAGTCCCCATCGAACAGCCACGATTATAAATTTCAAACAATCATTCCCCCAGGTACGGGTGGAACTCGCCCTTCCATCGAAGTGCTCCAATCTCGCCTGCAACGTCGATATTCTTATCAACAGCCTTATAACAGTCGGGGCTCGTGGTACGACAGATTCAATCGAACCGCCCTCGCGTTTCTGCAATCTCGCCGGGCCGATCGACGAGCAGCTGTAAGCCGTCTCAGGAAGCGAGCGGCAATGTAGCGCGACACGCGTTATTACCCCTTAGCTGCAAACTCGATCGCGAGAACATCGCGAACGTGTACTGAAAAGCTTGAGCGTGCGGAAAGTGAGTAATCTATTGTCGTCCCTCCTTCTCTCGTTCTCTCTGTCTGCCCGCCAGCCCGTCAAAATCACGGCGAGAACGAGACGATGTTTCACGTGTCGTTCGTGCAAGCATGGAGGAAGTTCCGTCCCTCCTTCGGCTCACCACCCCCCCTGTAACCCTTCGAACGAGAGGGAAAGGGAAGGAAACACGCGACCCGACCGACGTCGCAACGGTTTCGTCGGATACGTTGTCCGAGGCTATAAAAAGGCGACTCGAGGACATGGAAAATTGCGAGCGCCACTTCCTCGAACTGGTGTCACGCTTCCTTTACGAGGGTAATTCTGTTTTTCCTTCGTCGTTTTCAGGTCTGCCCGTTTCTTACCCTATTTTCTCGGTACGCGCGGAGACGGTTAAGGGCGCGCAATTCGCGTGATCGTTTCGCGGAATGGATTTACCGTGAGAGTTTCGACGGGGACGTCGGCGGAATAATTATTTATTGGTTTGCAAGTTGGCCGATCGATCGCCGCGACCGATAGCGCGGTACGGACCGCGCTTGTGTGTTTGACTTTTTGGGCATACAGGGCCGTAGGAATTGCGTGGCGAAAGTCAATTTCGTGTAGCTTTGAGCTGTTTCGCAGTGGGGCGTGTGGACGTTGTCCGTGTAGAATGGTGTATGGACAAGAGGATGATAGAGGAAGTTTAGCGCTTGTAATGTTCTCCGAGTCTGCCATGGGGATTTTTATATAGTTCTATTGAGAACAAAAGAACAGTTGGGTGAAAAAAGGTCTACAAGTTTATACAGTGTTTTTTTGTTTGCTCAGCTTAATCACTTTTGAACTTTTCTTTTACACATCTATTATATATTCTCCTATTTTATTATATTCCCCTTCGTGCTTCTAAATGCCTGTTTAATACTCATTTTAAACGAGAGCATTACTGGAAAAGTGCTAGTTTGTCATAGTTCGTACATGTATGTGCCACTCAAAAATCAATAATAAAGTGAAGCAGTGTGCATTTGAAAAATATATTGTTGCACATGAATGTTATGTACTATTTATAGTTATGTACTATTATTAATGTTATATTCTATTTATTAGATATGTATGCCATATATTAATATTACTACAACATGCCTCCATAAGGAAATAATACTTGATCAGTTTCCCCGCGAACACTCTAACATGTCGTACATCTATGCGAGCGTAGAAAACGATAACGGAATCTCAGTACGTGTTTAACTCTATGATTGTCGCCAAAAGTGGAAAACAATTTGAACGTGTACAGTACGCTGCACAAGGAAACGGCATTGGCAATGCCAAGGACCGTAAATACGTCAGGTAACTAATTAATTATGTAAATAGCCGAGAAACATAATTAGCTGCTGTAACTCCGCTAATTATATTATATACGTTCGGCGGTATGCTTGATATTATCGTGCGCCGGCTGGCGTACACTATCGCCGGCATAATGAATTCCCTCGTCTTATCGAACAATATTACAGCGATAATTATTTATTGTTCCCCGCGGCGCAGTGGCGTGAAAATTTTGGATATTACGGCGCTAGGATCCGATCGATCATTGATGCGAGGAAATAACGGGGCCAATTAAAATGTTCTCTATCCTCAACGTTTGAACGCCTCCTTTTTCGAAGCAATATTCCGCGAACGCTTTATAGAACATTGACGAGTCTGAATAAATCGGTTTGCGGGTACACTTTCGTGATACAAATTGTTATATTACGTTCTCATATTGTCACGGGGTTTGTACGTTTCGTTCTTGCTCCTTTTTATTGTCGATTCTCGATGCAAGTAAAGCCGACACCGCAGAACAATGTTCGCGCGATTAAATGCACGCGTAACGGGCATTGTGATAATCGTTGCCACGTAATGCCATGCCAGGCCAGATTAGATCGGCCGACACGACACAGCTTAATGCTTTCTAATTCTTCTGTTTATGTGATCCGATGCAGCAGAAAATGTAGATCGTGCGAGCGCGTATCGATTTTACATCGTCCACAGAAGCAACGGTAATAATTTCGTCGCCGATGAATAAATATTAATTAACGATACACCTATTAATCGTATTCATAATAATATAAATCGTGAAACGCTGAAAAAGCGTGATCGCGAAATTGAAAAAGCTTGGAGACTCCTATAAAGTTGTCTAATTTGGTGTACACCGTTATACTAGCTGCTCTTGGTAGAGCGTTGCTCCGCCGCCACAGTAGTGTGCGCGGCGTTAATGAATATCGATCGCCCGGAATTAATATCGTGAAAGTTTCCGGGACGCGTTTAAGATCGATCGTTAATCTTCGAAGGAAGACCGACCGGGCAGCAGATAATCCCGCGTCCTAGGTAGCGAATAAAACTTGGAAATTTTTTTAATTTATTCTAAAATCGCGTGCGCTTCGGGCTACAAGTTTATTCGAGTCACTCCCTGAATTATTCGTCGTTCCCCGATAGAATTTGATTTATTCCTACGTTCAACCGTGTACTTCTGCGCATAACGGGGAAGCCCTGATAAAAACACTAGCTCGTTCAAAAGTACTGAAATTATTCGGTTGAACCGATCAGAAGGGAGGGTAAAAATTGGAATTTCATTGAAAACGATTCTCACCCCCCCCCCCCCCCCCCACTCTCGTGATATACTTGGCTGATTTATCGGAGATTAAATTCATCGGTGAGCGTATTTACTCTCTGGATGTGTCGAAAATGGAATCGATGAACGTTAATACATAACTGTATCTTTCAATCATACCTCGATTCCGATAGAAAAGGAGCAGCAAAATTAAACCCGGTTTATCAATATGGACTCGACGGTCATTTGAATGTGGAGCAGCGAGAAAGTTTGGGATCAATGCAGTTTTGGGGGGGGGATGAATCGATTGTGTTGTCGATTGCATTCTGCTTCTCATCTCTCGTTTATGCATTTGTCAATTTAGCGAGGCGCCTGCCATCTATTTTTGTCCGCTGCGAACTGTTTGTAAATTGTAGAATTGCCTCAATACGATGTGAAGGCAACAACTGCATTTCATAGAATATCGAACTGCAGACTAATTAGAAAGGTATAATGCAACAGATAATCATTGAAATCATTCTTGTTACGATACTTGATGTTGCAATAACATGTTGAATGAAATTCGTTGTGAAAGAAGAATTAGAATCGGCTATCGGGGAATTTGTTTCAGTATTGAGTATGAGAATTTAGGCGGACCGTCCACCTGGTTTATAAGTGCGAGCCATTAGTTATTATCACTTCCCATTACCATCTAGGGTGCATCTGAAACCTAAACGGTGGCCATTCAGGTTTGATGGTTTGCCGATCGCGTTACTACTTCGACTCAGCGTCTATACAACCCCATTATACCCCATTTGAATTGGCAATTAATGGCATCAAATTCGACCCCCGCAAATGCGAACTGTATCTTCTCGGGTAAATCTCTGATAATGAGCTTGTTCGTTTCATGATCACCGAATTTTTGGTAGTCTACTAAAATTGATCGAACATTCGGAAAATATTTATAATCTGTTACGATCGATGTTACTAGAATAAAACACGTTGAAATTCTGTACGTCACTTTTAGATGGAAATTCGAATAAACTTTTGTATCCTGTTACGTTATATAGGTAATACCCGTATGATTAAAATCCGACCAAAGTCAATTCGGAGAAGGGTATATTTAATTTGTAAATATCTTTTATCAATTGAAGGCGGATTTTAATAGGACAGCTTAAAAGTATCTGCGTACTTTACTGTGTCGTTAGCTGGAAGCTTGAAATTTTCTGCTTATTGCAAAATATTGCAAAGTGGGAAGTAAAACGAATAGTATAAATTTCATGCAAATGGAAAGACGCTTCCTATCAAGATGTAGTTGGGAATAAAATATGGATATAATATGCGGATAAACATCGCGGATGAGAAATGTGTTGCGTGCGTAAGGTATAGAATATGGTTACACTACCAATGTAAAATATGCGATACGAAGACAACTGCCCCAATAACTACAAATACAGCTACCAATGACAACTGGTTAAAATAAATGTTCCTTTTCTACGTCTACGCTTCGTAATCCTCCGGTTCATCATTCGCACTATTTACCGCTCACAATTTTCATATTTACAGTTACATTAAACATCACGACCTGCCAATAACGCATGACTACTCGATATAAATAAACATATAAACGCCGAATAATTCACGAGTGTTATTTGCATTTACTATTCCCGTACTCATTGTGAACGACAAAATTATATTTGCCCATGATTAACAGAAGGCCAGCGTTTACGACGGAAAACAGCATTTATTAAAATGTATAACCAAATTCATTTTACCAAAGTATCTTTTAGAGAATTTTTACCGCCGCAAAATTTCCGGACCATACGTATGTCGTAAACGTTCCGCGTTTACAAGCTTAAGTGCTTTGTTATTAGTCAGTTAACTCCTAAAGGCTCATTAAAACAACCTCGCCCATTTTTCATGCTCCTTATTGCGGCACACACGGTCGTATCCTTCCCTCGATCCCAAGAACGAAGTGCACACAAGCCCAACAATGTAAACGAATCGAGTCGGGCAAACAATCTAATAACCTCATTATCGTGCAATTTCTGGTCAGACGGTTCGCTCGGCAAAAATAACGATAAGAAGGTGTAGACACAGAAGACTCGCAACCAGATCTGACGAACGTTCTTTCTTGCGATTCGGGCGAACGCGACCCGGTCGTTTCCACGTCGAACGGCAGGCGAACGAATTATTCTTCCTGTCGCCAGTTCTCGACGAACACCCCCGAAAGCTCTTACGATTGTTCGGCTGGTCGTCGCCTGTTCGCTCGTTCTTACGAATTTCATCGATCTTCATCGAACACGGCAGGGAATTATAGAGCATTAGAGACCTTTCAACTATCCAAACGGGATACCTATATTGATTCCGAAATAATCGGTCGAATGTACGTTGAAGTTTGTTTGCGCCTTCATGGCTCAACTTAAATTGCATAATTTTTCTGCTTAATGTTTATTTTTTGCGTGGTACACGTTGAAGTATCTTACGATAAGACATTTCCATTTTGGAAATAGAGAAACTAAAATCTCTCAAACGTTGCCGACTAATACACTTAAATTATTTCCTTCCCGTTCCACGTTAAGGGACACTCACTTGCACAGGATTTCGTAAGATTTCCAATAAAGTACGTAGCTGTTGCGTGTAAACCTAGACTCAATGCAAATCCGGCGCGGAGGGTTCAGTCAAAGGGCATATTAAATTTCGCGAAATCCGTTCGCCGCGGCAAAAATTTCGTAGCGTGTCACAACGACGCGGGAGCAAGCTGCCCTGGCTGTCGCCATTGGGTGAAGGAGAAATTCGCGATAAATCTTGCAGAGGGCTGCGACAGGCCCGTAGGAACACGGGATCTGGTTTCATTTTCCATTGTACGTGAAAGGCGCACGAAAACGGCTTGCCTGGGACCGAATACGAACGGGAGGGTAACGATTTGTATTCGTCAGAGAATACGGAGGCCACCCCGTTCCCCCGTGCTCCATGGAATATTACTGCGCTGGGACGACTCGTCCCAGGAAACTTTGCCCCCGTAATCATTCATCATATTAATAAACCAAATTCTGCTTTTTGCGAGTACTGCTCTTCGCCGCCGCCGCCGTTCGGTAGGCAATTACTCGTGGCAAGGAACCGCCATGCGCCGTTCCGTGGGATGGAATAAATAACTTGAAAGCTAGCTCCGAGAATGTTGTGATGTAAACACTCGAGAATGTGACTGTCGTCTGGCGTTCTTTTCACGCGGTGGCTTCAGGACAGTCCGGACGGTTTGACAGGGTAGACAGAATTTCGTGTCGAGTTGATAGATTCTCGCGGTTCGAATTATCTTTGCGTCAGTCTTGTGATCGTTATGGACGTGCGCCAGAATAACGGAAACGTTCTAAATATTGCAACTTTATGCCTATTTAAGTAATTATTCTACGCCGATTTCGTAGCACGAAGCGTATTCCTCCCCGAGCTCGTTATGAAATTCATACGCATTCTATACTCATTATAACGAACGTGTAAGCAGTTTCTGTTGTGCAATTTCGTAATTATAAATTTGCAGCGGATTCGTGAAGCACGGTGCCGTCATTTTTGACTTCAGGCTAACAAGTTTAACTTTCTACTTAACGTGCCAACTAAGCTGGCTGAGTTTTTTTTAGCGCGCTTCTATCGAAGACGCCTTGATGCATTTACAATTCTACTTCTGCAGAATGGTTTTGTTGGCAAGAAAAATTGTTTCACCCCACTCTTGCTTTTAAATTCTGAATCCAGTTGGATAAATCAGTACGAAAAGTTGCGTGAAATTTGCTTTACCCTCCTCGCGATAAAATTATAACACCTGGGAACGATCTTTAATTTGCTAATACTATAACAGTTATGAATATAGCATTAGAAAAATGTCCAAAATGATCGATATGTTTTTATTATTCCATCAGTCGTTACATCTACTGTTTCACCAGGCACTTCTGCATACTCACATCTCTGTAGCGAGAATCCTTTTCCCTTCATTTGTACTGACTTATGGAACAACCTGTAGATCAACGTTGTATTTTCTGATAAACTAGATATCCAACTGTCCTCTGATCGTAACTCTCTCGCAGGGAGCGTAGACGAGAGATGCGAAAGTGGATGAATAAGATCGAAAGCCCTCGGGGTGGCAGCGAGGGTGAGTTATCGCTGACTGGGATAAAGGTGGGTGTAAAAGTGCCGTTCGATCAATTCTTCCAACATCAAAGAAATGAAGACACCTCTTCTCTCGAGGGGGCACGCTATCGCGAGAACGCAACGTCAATTTCAGCAAACGTAAACGGGATAAAAAAAACGCGATAAATAAAATAAACGATAAACGCTTTCCGGCGAAATGAATAAAGAAGCATACAACTGTAACGTTACTGTGAATCGCGGTCACGTCGAGGCACGAGAAATAAACAATCGATCGATAGTTGTGCTTTTTCGATCAAGTTTCTTTAACAGATAATTAGACGGAGCTTTACGTATTTCGAACCTCGCCGGAAGTTCGAATGCAGCAAGTCGTCAATAAATCGCAGCAGAGGAGCCACTCGTTTGTTCCGGATACTATCGTAAACTTATTAAAACTTTTTAAACTGCTGTATAAGCGTTCGGATATTAATTTCACGTTCAGCTGCTCGTATAAATTACACCGGACGTCCACGCACGCTTTAAACGATACTGTTTTTAAAACTCCCTCGCCGTTGTCCACGCGGTAATTTAACTTACTATTTCGAAGAACCTCGTATAAACGTTCGAACTCGTTTTTTCCTCGCGAGACACGTAATATCGTACTAAATCCACATTCTTCGGCAAAGAAAACAACCAAAATAATACAAGCACCGCTATCCACGAAAAATGATTATTTCCGAAAGTAAATGCTCCGAAATAGAAGAAGCTTTCACGATTGTCCAATATAGTTCGCTGTTTTCCTACCAATGAAAAGTACGTTCGTACTTTTTATCATCATTATAAAGTCGTTACAAAATCATTAAAACTTCGTCGTCAAAAACCGACCCGAAACGATTAGGTTCCTTAAACCGAAGTAACATGTACTCCGAAGATTATCAGTACATACATCATCCTTAAACCATATAGTACCACGCAGCGCACGACACTTTCTACGAACATCATTTAGAACCGTCCAATCTTCCAACCGGCAAAAAACGCCCCGAATAACGAATCCCATCCCCCAACCATCCCACCATATATCATAAATCTAAATGCCCTACCGAAATGCACGCGCAAGTGGCGTCCCCGAAAATCCTTCAGCGAAACACGCAAAGTCAAATCTCGTTCCGTGTTCCGACAGGTCAGCGAAAAATTTCGGTTCAAAGCGCGACATCCTGCCACGTTGAACACTCGAACAACCCTTTCTTTTTTTCCTCCTCCCGTATCGCGTTGAATGATCGTCCGCGACAAGTCGATGGCGAAAAGATGCCGAGATAGCCGTAATGCATGCAAACGTCCACGACAGCAGAAGCTGAATTCGTGCCGTATCTTTCCGCGACGACGGTTCCGCGCCCCGTGACAGCGGGGCCAACGTTTCGGCGCAGACGTACGGGGGACGGCGACTGGACGACGAGGATGGGGGCGGAGGGCAATTTACCGATTACCCGTAATTAAAGACGATGACTTAACGCGGCCGTATATAGCCGGCTGGGAGGCTCGGAATCGCAATAAACGATCTGCTCTGCAGCGTCTGCACGGGCTACGTGACTTCGACGACAGCTCGATTAAACGGGAAAAGTATTTTACGCGCGAACCGGCACGTACCTTACCTCGCCCCGGCTATTTCCTTGGCGTCAAGCGTTCGCGAAAGTGATTCGAACGATCGTCGTTACTCCATCGCTTCTTTTCCGTTCGTGCTTTCGCGGGGAACGGCCGCGCGACGGATGCGCCGTCTCGTCCGTCGACGGGAAGAAATTGTTTCCGTTCCGAGTGTTTCGAGGACGAAGAGGCGTTTGAATTTCGGCGGGTCCGATTGAGAGGCGTGGATCGAGGCGGAGGTGAAAGTGTGCGTGTTGTATTTGTTGTTTTTGCTCGAATTGAATGCGCGAGTCATGGTGGAGTTATTAGAACCGGAGAAACTTCTGAAGGATCTGCTAGTAAGTTGTGAAATTATTGCGGGCCTGTTAAACATTGATCGTATCGTTTCAATGAAAAGCGAGAATACCTTGCGTGGAAGATGTGCAAATGTGATGTACTCGTATGCATTACAAGTTGATAAATTGATAAAAAAAAGGGTCAATAATATTTATGATTTACCATCGTTTTGCTGAGTACCTGCGAAACAAACCGTCTCTGTATCAAACAACGATCTTTCGAGTGCGTACGTGTTAGCTTGTAACAATTACTGAAGGCATGAGCCCGCTAGTATAACTGAAGTGCTTGAATTGATGTATACTCGTGGAACGTGTGTGCAATCCTTTGCATTCAAAGCGTCTTTTTCGTGCAGTTTGTGTGAGCACGTGCACATTATGTATTACGTAGTGCCGGTCTGCAACGGGAATCTCTAAAGGGGCGGAAAATGTGGCAAATGCGAAGTACATCAAGGTATCTCAACTAACGTTGCGATCTTCAATATCTTTCTATGTTATACGTCCAGGGAAACTTTTTCATTCGTGAGTCGCATGATTTTAAGCAGCTCGCAACAACAGTCAGTGTGTGCGTCTTGCTTCTTCGTTTTTTATCACTGCGCTCGCCTAGAGCTCTCAAGGGGCTCTACAGCTTTTCTCTTGCTACGTTTGTCGTTAACAATTTCGCAACAGCTCTGCCCGTACGCGCGTGGACTGAAAATGCACAGCGCCTTTCAGTTTGTACTGCATGAAGTCAAAGAAACGAACACCGTAATTTATAAACGTTTGAACAATATCAGACTGTGGATTACAATTAAATCAGATCTTACGCAGATTACGAACGAGCGAACGTAAAAATCTTCTGCCTTTACTTTCTGTGTAAATGTTTCAGCAAGCCTGTACACTTTAGCTAATCAGACTGACATACCTTTACTACTTTACATCTCTCTCGCAAACTGCCACATCGGATTCGTGATCGTTTATTAGAAAAAAGGAAATCGTTTCAACAGCCATAAGACGCATTTAATTATTATTCCTTTATTGCCTATTAGACAGTAACAATATTTATTATTATAATATAATTATAATTCGTGAAAAAACACCAACAGAAGTGAGAAAGTTTAATCCGCCGTGAATGTATTAATAAATATTACATTTTCGTTATGGATTGAATGCAATCAAGCTCGCGCAATGATTCAAACGGGTACACGCTGTTCAAGTCCGAATGAAACTACTCGCCTCAGGTCAATGAATGAAAGCGCGCTCTTTAATCTTCATTATAAAAGATCGAACTCCAATTAAGGAAACTTTTCGTTCTCCTCTCTCTCGTGAAATCGGTCTAATGACGAAAACGGCTGTTTCTGGGTCCTCCATCAGACGCGTGAAAGGATTACAAATGCAAGAAAATGGAAAAATCATTTATCGTCTCGACTCGCAACGGAATGCAGCGTTATTATTAGTCGCTATGCCTTCATTAGAGATTTTCTTCAAAGCTGCCGCAGACCTGCTATGTCAATTTTCCTTCCAATAAAAGAGTTTCGATTGAAAAATCATTTTTTCTCTATTATTTTATTGGTATGAAGGGCCTCGCGTTCACATTGCAAAACAGTATCACGTTTATGCGTTCCGATACTGTTTAAGGATGGTATTACATAATATTACAATATTTCACACGCACGCATTCGTATTCGATATTATCAATATATGTATAGAGCTCAGTAAACAGGGAATATAGCGAATAACACCTTCGTTAACTTTCATTAAAAGTCCATAATGAATTTAGAACCATGATAATAATATTATGCGTCGAATTAATTATACATTGCTACCCTGTGCCACGATCAACGCGATCTTGTTGAAGACTTTGAACAGCTTGATACGCGATCCCGGACTGCTCGTGGTTCAATTATCCTCCGCAGCCAACAGGCGGACGATCGAAGCTTCTTTATATCTCGCATAAACTGCCACGACACTGCGGCACCGCGGAAGGCAGGTAACAAAATCTTCATTAAAATGGAAATCCGTGGTTTCATCTTGGAGCACGAATAATCCACAGTCCTCGTTCATTAATTTACGATTTTCTTTAACCCGGGCGATTCTCCCGGAACTTTCGTCGTATATCCGTGAATATTCTCAATGTTAATTCAACGACTCCGCGTTTAAATTGGTTCCACGCGAATCGTGTCCGCAGAAAAATGCTCACACTCGTCACCAGTTGTTGCCGCGAGAAATACGTACAAGCTGCACGCGCCTCCGTGTGAAATTCGCTACGCTAACGTGATTACACACACCGGTTAATCCGTGACGAGAAAAGAGACGAGCATAGACACGTTGTTGCTGGCGGAGGGAAAGGGACAAGATGACTATAAAGTCCAGCCACGACGATGCCTATGTGCATTCATGTATCAACGTGAAAATCAAAGGCTCGGCTCGTGTCGCTAACACGCGCGGCCTCAATTTTCTTTTGCACCTGCGAACCTATCAGCCGGCGATAATGCGAGTCACATTGAGATGCAGCTAGGTTACTAGTTTCAAGTGGTCACCTTTGAAGCGACGCTGGCGGACATCGCGTCACATCCTCCGTCTACTGCACCGCTGCGCTCGACATTTTTAAATCACATTGTCCCGCGGAAACGTGTGTTGCATTTAACATGAAGGGAACACCGTGTCCGGAGGTTTTGCATGTTAGAGCAGCTTCCGGTATACGAATAAATCTCGCGAACAGGGGGACATGCTTGTTTTTGATTATCACAATTATGCTGGAGTAACGTCAGCGAGATACGGCGCAACCACTTTTGTATTTTCTCCTATTTCGTAGATGTACGGCGATATCATTAGCGGGACGAGGATGTCGATTTAACGAATCGAACGTTTATTCGGGAAACGGTAGTTAAACGCTTCTACGCGGTTTTGATGTAGAAAGTATTGATTCGTACGGGGATCGTTCCGTTCCGACTTGTAAAGAATTCTCTGCGATTGTTGTCGGCTTCGATTCTCGACGGTTTTTAATCTACGGCGTGTCCGTCTGATTGGTTTTGCAATGTCAGAAACAACGTCACTTGCAGATGGTTTCGATATTACTGTTTAGCAGATGCAACCTTTGCAGTTGAAAAATTCTGTTTCGCATTGACTGATAAGGTTTTTATGAAATTCTGCCGTTGAAACGTGTACCGCGGTGAAGGCATACGTTAACGGTGCAAAATAGTCGAATATGTGTTCCAGAACAATTTCGTGCTCGCATTATGTACTTCATTTTGCCGTCAATAAAATTTACTATGTTCCAAACGAAACAAAGTTTAGTCGACAAACGCTTCATCTTATCGATCCACACGTACGCGAGATAAATAATTTGATGATGAATATTGAAAGACCAAGAACAGCATAAAAGGCCCGCCGCCAAGAATTTCCAACGAAGCAAAATCAAAATCTTCCTACTTTCACGCACCTGAGGCACCGAACTTTAAATTACCGCTGCGTTTCACGCAGAACTGAAATAATTGTCCTCCGTGCTTTCCACCGATTCTTGTTCGTCGCAGTAAGAAATGACAGGCGCCAGCCGAAAACTAACAAATGACACGGGAACGCTGGGATTGTCTCTTCAAAGTCGTCGCCGTCGTCGTTGGCGGAACACGAAGCTACTGAATTACATTAAATACAGAGAAGTCTTTAATCAACGCCGGAAATCCAGCCGGAACGTTCGCGTTCGCGAATCTCGAAGGAATTACTTCTGGCGGATGTAGGAAATCCCAAATCGTGTGGCTGCTCGCAGCAAGATGAATATTTGTCAGAACTTCTCACAATGTGTCATCGCGACAATTCAGACGGGGTCGTAATGAACGTCTGCCAACCGTATACGCACGCGAACGTCACGGGAACCGGAACGCAGAACAATGCACGATCGTGCAAATTGTTGTGCTGTTAGTGTTCTAATTCATCGAATCGCGGTAGCGTCATATCGGGAACTATCAACGTGATACGTTATTTGCGTCGCATAGACACGGATGCAGCCAGTCAATAATCCGTAATCAGCGCCCGACACTCGAGCCGGTACGTTTTGCAAACCTTAATTAGCGACACTCCAGTCAATCGTATATTCTTTACGAAACCCACGGGTTAGGCGTTGTTTCAAATGTTCCTCGCTGGACATGTTAATGTATCGCATAAGTAATTTCTTGAACCTTCTGCAACGGGAAAGATGCTTGCAAAATATTTCTTACACTTTGCCAAGATATTATTTTGAAGTTTTAAGCTATATGACGCAGGTGTCCTGTAGTTGGCATTTTCGGTATTGTTTGGAATGTTGCAAACGATAATCAAGTATTTTACGTTGAGAGGAAATTTAATTTCATTATGCGATTATGCGAAAGATGAAATATTATGGTGTAATTGTTTATTTGTTAATAACTGAATTAAGTTTTATACTTTTTTTTAAGTATTATAGATCGTTCAAGGGAATTTAATACTTTATTGAAACACTGTACAGTACGTGACGTTGTGCTTTCAAATGATTTACTAACTACGAATTACAATTAACTTACCGGATTTCTTTTCGGTACTATTAATTCAGTATTTTTATTCGAATATAATTAAGGAGAAGTTATATAGCATAGACTGGTGTTGCAAATAGAAAGTAATTATTTTCTAATTGCGCATTAAAATTCGATCGCTTCATGCAAGTGAACGTTCTATTATTACAAAGGATCATAGACTATCATACACTATCCCGCTATCAGTTTCACCCATGTCGGGAACGTTCTAATTAAATTTAACTTCTTCCAAAGATCCCTTTTCTGGAATTCTATTCCAAACGTAAATGCCTTAATAATAGGTTCACCGCGGATTCACTCGAGGCGGAACTGATAAAACGGAATACAGCTAACCTCGAGGCTCCTAATTATTATTCCAGCTTGTCTGCAATAGCTGCTACTGTTGCACGGCCTGCGAAGGTAGAACTTTCAGAACGAGAACAACGAGACTTCCTATCAAGTATCAAGCGCACTTCTAAAGTATCAAACGCGGAGATTTATTCGGCTTACGTGCTTAAAGTCTTCGGGAGATATTATACGAAGCTGCAGATCCCGTTCGAGCTGGCACGGAGAAACACGTAGGAACAATAAATTGTACCGGAACGCGTTCATCTTTATCGAAGGTAGCTAATAAATCGAAACGTGTAACGCGGTTCCTTACGTCTTCCATTTTATTGACACCGCTTTGCTAATGGCCGTTCACCATTTTGTTCGTACAGCAAGAATACGATCGAGTACCTCGGTACGTCTCTTAACGACGTTCTCATACATCTTTGTTACCCGAGCGAATCGCACGGTAATTGTAAGTGCAGGTGCCGCGCAGGGAACGAAGTACAATTACCGAATTTCCCGTCCTTAAGGGGTTTGATTATCGTCAGAAATATTAATGCACCTTCGTTCTCAGACTTGAAATGTCTCGTTGTTCTTAAACATTGCATGTGCGCTGCGAATATAATTGACTTCGTTTAACCCTTTTATAATTTTAACCCTACCGAGGAAGCTCGGTTTTTTCTGAACTAGCGAAAGAAAATTTTTAATGTGAACTTGTACGGTTCTTTTTTGCGGAGAGACTGTTAATCGTGAAATAAGTATTTGATATTTATAAAAAGGTGGGTAGTACAGGTTGAACAGAAATTCATAACTTAATTTGTTAGAATCGAATGCACAGATTAAATATGATATTAAATGTTTCTCTGAATATAATTATTAAAGTGCGTTTTAATAATTAATTTGGGAAAGGCGAATCTTATTGAATGAATAAAGAACCATTAAGGACAGTATGTTTAAACGAAGAACGAGTATACGAGGGCGCAATTATATTATGGTTTAGTAATCATTCGCGGAGTGAAATAAATCAATTGTTTCGATAGGTTCAGCATTGTCTGTTATCGGGTGTGCGCAGAAACGTTGAATAATAAACCAGAGCGGCAAAAATGGGTTTGCTTGTTTCATAAAGCCGAATCTACTACCGCCCCACAATTGCGTTGTTACGTTTGCGTTAAATAAACTAAATAGCGTCGACTGCTCCAATTTTTGTTAAAATGTTTCGACACATTTGGCAGTCGCCAACAATAACATGACGTATTTAACGCTTCGACCGTATATTTGACAGTTGTTTCGAAATGCCTTGCCATAAATTGCACGCAACTGTATCGTTGGTGAACTTCAAGTAGAAACGGAACGTTTGAGTGGTGCTTAGGAAAAATAAAAATTTGATACATTCTAAAAGAGTAGATCCATTAAATGAAAGAGGAAAGGAACCCTCTTCCATTCTTCGCGGTCCATTCAAAATTTAATATTAATGAGACATCCTCCTATTCTTCCTTTCACGTACTCGCTCTTCCGGGAGATATATTTCCCCAAGGTATCGAAGTTCAGGAGGACATTAAGGAAATTATAGCTCAAGGATAGATTAATCGTTGTGAACGCGCTGACCTCGCGTCGATAGATCGTCGCGAGGACTTGATAAAACAGATTTACAGCTTCTACGCTTCGGATCGAGAAAAAACACAGACGGTAACAGTTTGGGAAAAGCTTGGGGCTCGATGTTTTCAGCTTGAACATCCCTCAGACATTTTGGCTTTACCATTAAGACTGTGGGTTTAGATTCGTTCTCTGTATACGTTCGTTGCCTCGAAACAGGAAGATGATATTTTCATCCACTTTCTATTGCTTCAAAAATATCTCCTCAATATTCGACACGGACCAGCGAATTTTCGAAAATTTCCTAAATGTATGCGATACAAATTTCGCCCGCGGGGTGAGTTAGTGATAAAAATTTGTTTCAAATGTTATCGACACGATAATTTGCTCGAGTCTGATGCAGACGGTATATGCTGAATGACGTGAAAATTAAATCATTCCTGATCGACATTCGCATAGTTGTAAATTCGCACGCAATACCGTAATTGGATGAAAATCAAACAAAGTAGCGAGAAATTTCGCCGAATTTCCCAATGGAAATATCGCGGCACGGTCGTCCATTGTTCGATGACAAAATAAAAAGGATTAATGTTGCCGTCAGTAAACGGCCGCTGCTATGTAAACAAATTGCAGCACAAGGCATCAAGGATTTCGTAACGAATTTCGATGAATTGTCAATTAAACATCTGCCAAGCATATATAACACGGAAGTTATTAAAAATGAATACACTCATCAAATTCACCCTTTCTCTCTTTAACACCACCAGTCCCGAATGAACGATTTAATGACACGCTATTCATAATACGCTTCATGTTCAGCTTGAAAAAACAATTGCAGGAAAAACCTTCTGAAAACCCATTCTCTGTCAGGAGCAACAAAAACGTAGCCATCCGATCTTTCATCAACGTTCGGTATAAAAATTTGAAAAATTCATATCTGGCCGACGAAATATCATTTACGAACAGCAGACCGAAAGAACAACAGAATCGATGAAACGCACGAAACAATGGCCAAAAGAAAATAACGCCGAATTCACGTGTGCCGGCCATAAAGATAACAAAAGCGTGCCTACAAAAGGGAATACGTATCGAAACTGACTAATTCGGAGCGGCGTTACGCGGCATGAAAATTTACAGACGTCCATTGTCACCTCAACCCTAGCCAACCCTTAATTTAGACAACGCCAAGGGCCAAGGGCGTACTGTGGCAAGTGGCCATCCGATTATTAGACGCCGTTAAACCTGCCTCGGCTCGTTCTCGACCATAGGATAACCGTATCACGATGTCCTCGAGAGATGCGCGAAAGAGGCTATGATCATAAACGACGTTGTGAAACGAGATGCACGAAATGCATGCGACACAATCGAGTGACTACGGCGACCCTTGGAAGGTCCCATGGCGTGCTTTTCAGCCACCACAGTGGGTGTACTCAGGTTTCTCAAAAAATCAATTTGCCCTTCTACGATGCTGCTTTTGGGATACAAATTGTATTCGAACGAGCGGACAGGTGGATATCGTTCTGGAGAAAACTGTTACTCCACTGATAACATATCGCGCAGTTCCCCAGTGGAGGGATACGGGCACCGACGAGGCGCGTTGCTGGAAAGGCCCGGCTCGTCAGTAGGAATTGAAAATCGCCAAGTATTTCAGAGACGATGGAGATGTTGCAATATTTGTTGATAAACATACACATTGTAGACCACAGGGTATCAAATCTGCCGACGAACACAAAGACAGACCTTATAATAAAAAACGTTCGTTACATCGGATCATGGAAAACTTCTGTCATCCGGGACGAGCAACAAAGCTGTTGTTCGTCGGTGCACGTTCCAGAATCTGAGCGCCGATTCGCCGCGAGTAAGCGCGAGGTATGCGCGGCGTGGGCCGCGCGTAAAGGCGATCGGCAAAAAGAAATGAATGATAACGCCGGGAACAATTATAAAGGGAAGGACGGGGTCGGGTGGGTAGCCGCGGACATTCCCCGGAAGAATTATAATGGAAGAAAGAATAGATATAATAGCGACGGGTTGAAAGGGAAGGGCGAAGAGAAAAGATGACGATGTGAGGTAGGGTTGCGGGCGCGCGGGCAAGGTTAGTTGAAGAAAGAGAAAACGAGGGGGTTGGCCGACGCGGGGACGAGGGGGAGCCGGTGGACCAAACGATAGGACGAAGAAGAGGTGGCGGACGATAGAAGAATAGGGAGGGCAGAGGGCGGTTTTGCGCAGCGCCAATTCATCAACCACACGGCTCCATACCACGGCCAGACCGGCAGACCGCGGCGAGCCATTTCATCGTTCATCCTCATCAACAATGCTTGCCAAGAATCAGGCTGGGCTGGAGCCGGCCCTGGTCGCGGAAACAATTCCGTCGTCGGTATACGATTCCAACGGAGTCGCATTATTTCCATCTCTGAAAGCTCGATCTTATCGTAGCGGCGAGGGGAGGGGGAGGGGGAGGGGAAAAAAACCTTCTTCCCCCCGTTGGCCGGGCTGAGGACGATCAGCGGCGGCCGTCGATTACAGACGGGGTAATTATTTCCGATGGAACGGCAGGTCAAAGGCACGGAAACGAGCCGAGCAACCTCCGATTCCGGCGCACCTGGCAATCCGGTGCAAAAGTACGGGCCGGATACGACGTGACTCACGCTCGATAAACGTTTTTCTTTTTTTTTCTCCTACTTCTTCTTTCCTTCACTTCAAACGCTGTCCTGTCGAGTCGACCGCCCACACTTTTTCGCCGCTTTCCGCCGATCGTCCCTTCGTTTGTAACTGCTTCTCGCTTTTCACGTACCCGATCGAGCTCGAGCCTTTCGCCTTTTTGCAAATAACTCCGGTGTTGCTGGATTTTATTATCGTGAATGGAAATGGAAATTTTAAATGGCGAGGTAATTGAGTCTATGCATCGGTGTATTGCCTTTGCGATTATCAGTGGGGAGATTGTTAATAGCAACATTCGTTTAATGCTGAATCGGTGTGACGTTCGATTATTTTTCAATTCTTTCGCAACTAATGATGACGTAGATGGTGTGAGATATATGCACACCCGTAGAACCCACTCGAACAACGAACAAACGAATAACATTGTTCAGTCCATTGCTGTGCACAGACAGTAAGGAACTAACAGAAAACCGTTACTGTACCTCCGCACTTATTGCTCGTCACTTACTACTTATCTCACCAACCATTCTCAACACTCTCGATACAGCCACCAAGCAATGCTCGCTTTAAAAACAACCCACCTTGCGATTCATTTCGAGACCAAGCTCGTTGTAGGGCAAATTCGAAGGTAGCCACGCAGCTACGCAACGCACCGCGAGCAACATTTCTGCCAGGAACAAAGGACACGCTTCTCTCTCGCGATACGTAGGCGTTTCCGCGCTTACAAAGAGAACACAGATCTCTCCCTCCATTTGTGCGACGTAGATTGTTGCTTCCCAAGGAGAAAAGGGGTGGCAGACCGAAATTCAGCCGATTTTTTCCCCATTCATACACCGCGAGCGACGAATAGACACCGCGTCGAGACACCCCCTTGGATTCCAGCCGGTTCTTCCGTTTATACCCTCTTCCGTTCCGTGTCTCCCCGTCGTCGTTGCGATATTTTCGTTTTTGTTTTCTACCAAGCGCGAGCCAAGACGCGAACGGATGCACGTTGTCGCGATCGACGCGCGACACGGCAGGTAGCAACCCCCCAGCAGTCGCTGGGTAGTTGCTGATTGAAACGGGTGACTTGCCAAAATGCCGGCCATTGTTGAGGGGCGGAACGCATTGTGAATGACACTCGGTCCAGCCACGCGACGACAGTTTATTTTCTCGGCTGTGACGGTGTGAAAAATGAAGCGGCGAAACCAATTCGCGTGTTGCTCTCTTCGCCGCGCTGTTCCCTCTCCTTCACGGGACACGGCTGATGACAATGCCCGAAACTGGAGCCGAGCCATTGCGGCGAAATTAGACGCGCCGCCAGACTGACTTCTCGACCAGTGGTACCTCCTGTTCATTTGGCATTCGTCAGCCGGGGTCGATTGTTTTAACGCCAAGACGAAAGGGTTTCTACGTGATTCTCAGGGAGATCTGAACGGCTGTATTATATGAAATGTTGCATAAAGATTGTATTTTGTGTTGCAGTAAATAGTATCGTGTTTGCGTTTCAGGGGGTGTTTGTATCTTGAACGTTCATTTTTTACGATTGCTTGGGAAGTGTCTTTTCTTTAACGCGAACGCTGCCCCGTGTTAGCCTTCTGCGCGTGTACTTGCTAATATTTTAACCGCGGTCGAATTCCATAGTATTTATAATGTTGAAAATTACTGAAACAAAATTACTGGACGATAGAACATCGATACAGCATCGAAAGTGCACTACGATAATAGGAAAAACACCGGGCTCCAAAATCCGCAATACAATTGTCCATTATTTAATGAAACAAATCCACTCCGCGTCGAAAGACCCTGTCAGCCAAGTAAACGCAAGCTGTACATTACACAAGTACTTAACACATTGCGCCCTGCAATGAAGCACCGCAACTAGGCACAAAAGAAGAATACTCGGCAAAGTGCGCCCCCGTGCGAATGTGTCGAAAATATTAATAGATGGTAACTCCCCCCTGCCTTGCCAAACCAAAAGCGTGGAATTTTTTTAGATTAACTGGTTCGAAGCTAGCGTGTGCACCCGCAGGCCAGCGGGCCACCGGCGACATGAGATACAGCGTGGTGCAGCTGGCGACCCTGGAAATTCAACGAATAACTGAAAACGTCGTTACAGGGGGGTGAGACCGTGGCGATTGTTATTACAGAGCCGCGATTATCGCAGTGCCGCGATAGCCAAAATGAACGCGAAATGCACGGCCAGCCGTGCGAAATAAATTCTTTCGAACGATTTCACTCGCGATCGAACGTTATCGCGCGGCGCCGGTTGCGTCATCAAAAATCACGGGGTCAGCGTGAATTTTCGAGCCGCGTGAATTGCCGTTCTGCTCACTGGCGAATGTAATCCGGTAATTAGACCGTTGAGAGGGCGTCCTGTAATGAAAAATGTGCACAGCGAAGGCTGACGGCGATGGCGTCATTGAGATCAACATGAATGCCACATTTCACACTTTTTCTTTTTTGTCCTCGTGAACTGCGAAACAACGAGTTCGTCGAATTAAATAATTTACCGTGGACGAGGATGAGGGTGTTTC
This sequence comes from Nomada fucata, assembly GCA_948146005.1. Classification (NCBI taxonomy): domain Eukaryota; kingdom Metazoa; phylum Arthropoda; class Insecta; order Hymenoptera; family Apidae; genus Nomada; species Nomada fucata. The sequence continues at coordinate 3,416,493 of OX411275.1, read as the reverse complement.
GACGCGAAGCGTAGCCAATATTTTGTCTCGGTTAAATTCGAAAGTTTTGAAACTTTGTAGCAACATAAATCAGTACTGAAAAGACATCCGCGAAAGGAGAAATACGTAACTATAAACGAACGAAGCCAAAAGCTTTTATTTGGTCCTTCAATTCTTGCGCTCTCAGAATACGAAAGTAATTATTTTCTTGCAGATTGTTGTAAATTAAGGACGAAATGCGTTTTATCGAGATTGCGCGTGAAACCGTAGTGAAATGAAAGGTAAGAAAATTCGTTGTATCGGGTACATCTACGAGAGTGATGATCGGGTAGAATTTCGGGAAAAGTACGAGCATTAAGTAAAGTTTGGCGGTCGTGGCGATAAATTATAAGGTACCTGCATAGAACGACCAACGTGGTAGATTTATGAGTAGTGTGTAGCTAGCCGTCTCTTTTAATCTCATAGTTAACGCCACTTGGGACTCTGTGCCCGGTAATTTATTGCAGTAGGCTGGTTATTTTGGGATAATGGTACAGAATGATGAGTGAGATTGGTAATTCAACTGTATCGTTAATTGAACAAATATTAATGGATGTAAGAAAATTTCAACGCACGCATCACGTTGTCCATGAAGCAATAAACTTCACCTGAAAATAATATCAACTTTCAATCGTATATGTAGTACAATAGACGAATGTGTAAAATAGAGTACAAAGGTTATTATCTAAGAAAAAATCCATTTTACCGCATTTTAAAACGGATCAACTTTTACCTGTTAGTTGGCACATAAAACGAAACTCCATATTGTTTCACTGTTTAGCAAATTTTATTTCCGCGATGCTCGCACGATTAATATCAATCCGGAAGAAATGAAGATAATGGCAATGAAGTGAATGACCCTTTAAATTTCTAACCAGCTGCTCTCAACAATCGTGGTTATCAGTATAAAGAGGTATTTTGAAGTATAATTCTCTGCACGTTTATCTCTCAAGCTTTTCCCTTACCTCGTTTTAGACTTCCATTAAAAGGGGGAACAAAGTGATCCACGGCGAAACGGAATTATGTCGTTCTTATTCCGGCACGGCACAAAAGCGTTAATTAGATAAAAAGGAAGTCGTCGTGTGAGATTAAATGATAAAGAGGCTCCTCTGTTAAGGATAAATCGGGCACTGATTATATTTCTTTATTTATTATTTCGTCTGAGGACGATGTGACAAAAGCTAGTCATATTCGGATATGAAAAGTTCAACTTACAAACACTGCATTTATATCGTCGTTCTCTTTCACACGTTTCCACGTTGCAATATAATTACGCTACCGAAGCTAATCATGCACGTAAACATAGAAACGAACAGAAACGAAAATGATGAAACTTCGTTTAATATAATTAATGTAATTAAAGCGTAACGAAAAAAGAACGGGAAATACGAATCCTCTGTCACTGTTCTTAAACAGAATTTTGCCCACAGAGACACGAAGTTGTTTCTAATCGAGCACGGTTCTTAGGCGAGACGAAATCAATTCGAGGACTCGGCCGGAAATCGGATATCCAATAACTGTGTCCGATGTAAGCGTACACAGCGAAGTAACCTGGGCAGAAGGTTGTAAATACCGCTTCGATCGAGCGAGCCGTGTACTCGATTTTCATGAAATCTCATTCCATATAATATCTGTCGGGATAACGATCTCGCCGCGGCTAACGACCAGCAATTTATCATGTTTCGATGAAATGCCACGCGCGAATATTCGTGCCGCGCCGTCGTTGATTTTGATCGATCTCGATCGACGAAGAACGAACCGATTTACCCTCGTCCTTTTTCAATTTCGCATTCTCCGACTAGCGCGTACTTTGATCGGCAATTAAATTTCCAAACCGATCGAATACGCTGTTCAGTGTCTAAACGAGAACAGCAGTTTCCAATTTCGGGGAATAGGATTTTCGTTTTCGGGAACTGCAACCGTCGATCTCGTTTGTCTGAAATGCTTTCTTAAATTGCCAACAATAATTTGCAATTGTATTACTTTTGTGTAATAAAGTCGCGATAATAATACTGTATTATTCCCTGCTTTTAGTGAAATGGTTTGCCTATTCCAAATAAATATCGGGGAATTCCGTATTATCCATACATTTCCATACGCTGCAGCGAAGAAACTTTTTATATCCATCACGTTCCCATTCGCATTTAATCATCAATCAACTTTCCCGTCCATACGCAACAAATATTTTGAGACCTAACCCCGGGAGAATTTTCCCATCCCCTCGAAAGCAATCGAAAAATCGTGTAGGAACCTCCGCCTCGGCGTGTTCCATCCGCTGCAGCGTCCAAATAAATTGGCAGACGCCAGAAGATTTTTCGATAGTTTCTTTATCATCGTATCCTGGTAGCAAACGTAACAATGTTCAATCCCTCCGTTATAGACAACGAGAGATACCGCCGCGAATTGAGATTCCACCAAATCATTTCGCAACGTCGACATCCTATACTTTCGTCATGGATTCGATCTCTCGCTGCGAGGCAACTGCGTCGTTCCATAAATCAGCTAGACAAAGGGATGAGTTTTGAAGGGTAGACAGAGGGAAAGGTGGTGAAAGACGAATGGTAGTGTGTACGTGTCTGGTAGCGCGCGCCGGGATGACGCTTGATAAAAAGCCACTTGCTTTTTGAATGATGTATGAAAATCGCATCAGCACTGGAGAATTCGAAAGTGGAACAGCCTGTGCCCGTACAGACAACTGTCTACCCTGACGCACAGGTACGCGTGTTCCGTCGAGCAAAATTGCAACCGCTGTTGACGCGGCGTACCGCGCGGATCAGCCGGAAATATTTTACCATTCGACGACACAGTATTAACTTGTTTCGCATTATTACTAGCTCGCACGTGTGACGCTTCAGCCCGCGAGTTTCATATCGATGCCACGGCTTAAATTCTGATCGAGGCGAACGCGGCTGCCCGTCGACGAATTCGACCTTTGTCGGATAAATGTTGCAAAATATTTTGCTGTTTGACCGGCCAATATTGGCGTCGCGTGTTACATCCCGTAAGTGTTCGTGCTGCGCTGTCAGTCGTCGTGTCAAATATTTGCCTCCGAGGGCGAAACGAACGTCAAAGACCTGATTCGTGAATATGGGTTCCGATTTGTGTGTAGGAGTCGCTCGTTAATACCGTCGGTCCTCTCACGGTGCAACAGAATCACGCGGAAAGCGAGGGGAACAATGTATAAAAAGCGCCATAAACGATAGATAGAAGAACGTTTATTCGAAAATTTGTTTTGTCTACTAATAAGCGTTTGACTGCGTCGAAGGGTTGAATGCACCCGACCGGCACTCGAGTAACATAGATGCAACCGACTATATTCTATTTATTTTTTTGGATAGTAAAAAAAAGCAGCAATTATTTATTGTAAGATTTTTTTGTACAATTTTATATTTAACACGCACAGCGATGAATGGAACAGAGAGAAGTTTTCAGACACCAATTCTAAACGCAAGTACCGTTAATAACTTGATTATTGGTTCTCAGCATGGTTGTATAACCTTTAGTAATATTGTAACTTGCAAATGGTTCGGGTACTGTGTTTAGTAAACACATAGTATGGCAAGCTCCCTAACCAAATTTCCCCTGCGCGAAGCTACTCCTTCGTGTATTACTTGATGCATCGAAAACTCAAAGTGTTTCCAACTCCTCTAGGAATAATATCAAAGCGATTAATATATATTATTAATGAATGAAGCTTCGTATTACCGCAAGTTGGCGCGGGCTAGAGATTCAAACACGTATTTGAATTATAAAAATCAGTGTTCTTGAAATATTTATTATTATCAACAATTTGTCCACCCGCGTACTATTATTTTGTACGAGATATTGCTGTACAGATATTTCATGGAAACATTGTCAACACAGATTTATATTACTTTTCATCGCATTATAGATACAAATACATAGGCGTTCCTAGGTATTTAAATAATCGAACCAAAATGACGACAATTGCTGTTCAACTTTCTAATTAAGACCACTAATTTCAAACACCTCACCGAAGCACTCCAAACGAATGACGCAACGTTACCCGATTACATGAACAGCGGAGTCCCTGACGTGCTGCAAAAATTACACTTCCAAGCATCGCGAATGGCGAGTGTTTCTAAGATATTCAAATATTTAAGATCCTCTTTAGCATCGGCTGAACGTCATTAAAGCTTCGTTCGCCGAAGCATTAGAGGAAGCCTCATATTTGCGCCGTTCCCGTGCGTAACTAATAAAAAAGAATCCTTTTAAATTGTTCATTCGAGAAAGGGAATCCTGGGTCCTTTAATAAGGTGTAAACATCTTGAAATGAAGCACGCGGATTGGTCCACGCGGTAGAAATTCGACGAGTTTGTCCGTTCGAAAACACGAGAATCCGCAAACTCGCGAACAACGGGATTAATGTGGTATTCCAAATGCTTTCTTTCGCGAAACTTCTATTTTCTTGCCTTCCATTCCCATACAACTTCCATGGCGGGATCGTAGCACGTTGGTCGGTTGTAAATGCGAGCTGCAACGTGGTCGAGGGTGAGCCGACTGCGGGCTATCTGAAATTTTCACAGCGGAATGCAACGCGAACAGCGTCGCCTTCGCAAACCGAACGTCGCGCGGAAATTCAATAGAATCCAAGGCGGAAAGTCGTAAACACAATGTGTCCTTTCTACGTGCGCAAACGGAACGGCGAATGTATTTTTCAGCCGGGGGTGTAACCTTTGCCCTCTCGCGACCAACTTCCGTGGAATCGTTTTAGTCAGCACGCCCGTTTTAATGGGTCGAACGTCCCAGTATCTTTGGCGGGGAACATAGATCGTCGATGGGAGCTGGTGCGCGAGAGAATAGGGTAGAAATGGACATTTTCGTATTGGAGATGTTTAATTTGAGAGACCAGCAGGCGATTAATATAAATAATAGGAAGATTTTCAGCCGCATTGTGCACCAACGCGGTAGGTTAAAATTTAAACACCGTTTAAGACTAACGTAGCAAAATTTTGTTTAATTGAAGTTAATTTAATTACGAATTGCCAACTCAATTTAGTTTTGTTTTGAATTCGTCTTTCTCCGCGCAAGCTAGAAAACATTTCCTCTCTAATTGCCTCAGCCTATTATTTCCCTAATGATTTCTATCGACAATGTCTTTAATTAGGTACCAGCAAAATCTACCGACCAATCGTCACTGTAAATTGTAAATCATTCGACGTGTGATACATCGTGCCCGACTTTCTTACTTCTCGCCCCTCGGGAAAGTTGTAATATCCTAGCGCTGTCTATCTCACCCCTTTCCGCTTTCCAGTAAAACTAGCAGCGTGTCGTCGAAATGGGGGAATCTTGATAACAGGGATCCAGGGTCCCGCTATACACGCGGCCGACAAGAAAAGCAGTAAGCTCTCTGCTCACGTAACAGACAAAGTTCATCTGGAACGGCGCTGTTGCGGCCAGAGTTAGGGCTACCCTCGGACGTTCGTTAGGGCATGTTTTTGTCCCTATTCCACCATCACGGTCAACCAAAAGCACTACTTCCTTGCATCTCTCTTTCCCTCTCCCCTATCTCTTTCTCTTTTCCTGTGTTGTTTTATTATTACGTAGAGATGATACGCCGCCGATTACGGTTGGTAATAGAGAGAAGTCGGATAACTACGGTGATTCTTACATCCTCCTTTCCCTTTTTTCCTGCGGGTAATTATCCTGAGTATGTTAAACGCTATGCTTTTATTCGCGTGCGCCATAGAATTGGGCGTAATCAGGATACATTTTCAGCTGTTCGTTGGCCTGGCTGTGAGTTGAGCGTCGGTGTTGATTGATTAATACGCGTAAAGCGGAGTGAGTAGATATTGCTTCGTGGCTGTTAGGTATTGTTGAAATGTCTACGGAAATTCAAGCGGCGCGCGAATAAAAACGTAACCCGTTATAGTACAAGAACGTATAATCGTTGTATCGGGTGGAAATTTTCGTTTCGGGTGCGCCGTTGTATTCTCGTTGGAAATCTTGATAACGGGAACGATAACCGCGCCATATGAACAAACTCGCGGACCCAGTGGCTCGTTAATGTTAAAATGGATACGACGCCTCAAAGGACGCGGCAAATATTTACACCAACCTAGCAACCAGTTCGGCAAACGATTATTATGCGCGACATTGTAGCCATTAGCAAAGCAAAGGGCAAAAAAAGAATGGGAGACCTCCGGGATGGGAGAAGCCGTAAGGGACAGGAACGGGGGGAAGGGCTGGCAAGGCGACATGATTACTCGGCGTGCCCGTATTACGCAAAACACGTACACGCGTCCCCTTTATCTTCCGCCACGGAACGCCACGACACTTAAGCCGGTTTTCCACTCGAAACGTCACGTCGAGATAAACGACCGAAAAGCATCCCCCTTCGCTGCAGGTTGTACGAAGATTTAATCATGCGTATTTCGCCGCGGCACCAACGGTAACGCACCCCGATGAATGCATTGAATATTCGAGCATCTGATTCAGAACACCCCCCCTGTATTAAACGTACAACGGATAAGACGGATTTGAACAGTGTGAAACAAAGGCTTTGATGAATTCCGAATACACAGTGGAACTGAAAGGGATGATTCTAGCTTTGATCCTGTAAATAAAAACGTTCGTAATACCTGGGTCTGTGAGTAGTGACAATTATTCATCATTTTTCGTACCTTCACGTTCATATTGCTGACTTGTAGAATTTATTCCGATGTCCGTACCCCTCAAACAGAGAAAGAGCGTGAGGGAGGGAGAGAGAGAAAGATAAGTTTCTTCTCAGGCGGTACTATATTTTCCATGATATACGGTACGTCTATTATGATAATAGCCTATCCAAGGAAACTGTTACAAACGGCCTTGCAACACTTCTAACGAAGCAAAGATAAAACTGCCGTGGAAGCCGCCCAAGTGTCTAGTGTGATAGTTCGCGACGTAACTCGAACATTTATCTCCTCTATCGCGTTGTCTAATCCAATTAGGTAAATGGCCGCGCAGGTGCAATTGTGCGCCGTGGAACACAGAAAGATCCATACTCGATAAATCGACCTTAATCCAACATCAGTTCGGGGAGAGACATGTGAAGTGTCGTGTATCTGGCATCGGAACGAAACGGCTACGTGAACATAGCATTACTGTTAATCAGTTCGTTAATTAGTACCATTGAAATGTTGCACGCTAGACACGGGATACGCTATAATAACCAGCGGCGATGGTTGTTAGACTATTTGTCATTTAATTAAAGGCGTAGCTTGATTATTAATATTGTACGTATACGCGTTAATGTTATGTTGCTTCGTGTAAATAACCAGGGAAACTTTCATGATAAATTAACTCGTATACGTAACTGGACAGGGCTGTACGGCTACTGCTTTGTATAAAACTTTGCTCGGATGTTGATCGCCCCTTTTGCGAAAACTCTTTAAATCGGGAAGAGTTGATGCAATAGAGGAAACGATGAGGTACGCGTTGTGCGTGTATCGAACTACAATTGTACTCGAGTTTTTCATTATTCGTTGTGAAAGTCGTTTTGGTTTAAAAATTGTTGTTGCACTTCGATCCACTTTTCATTCGTTTTTAAACAAACGAGGTTTAGGTATAATTGAGAAATGTCTTTTTCCTGTTTAACGGTTGCTGTAGAAACTTTAATATCCTCCGCTTATGTATATTCAACAAAATATTTACTTTCATTACTCAACACACCAGAAAATTCTGTTTTCCAATATTCGAAGTTTCGCAAGATTATTTCCAAGAAATGTCGCTACGCGTCCACCTTCGCCGCTACAAATTTCACTTTCAGCCAAGTTATAATTAGTATCATTGTTCATCTACTACAAGCTACTCCATTTAAAGCGTTCCTTGTTGTTTCCGTAGCGCAAATTAAACTGCACGTCGCACGCAAACTTAATCTTGTATGACGAATGAATTTAAAGCATACGCGCTAGGCGAGGCCTTACAATTAGCCAACAATACATATTGCGCTGCTTAACAAGTGTCACGATTGCTTGCCTAACTTATCATAAACGATTTATATACTAATTCGCTTACTATTTTGCGCGATCGCGCGAGGAATTTTTAATACTTGTAAATTCGTCTGAGAGACTCGGTCAAACAATGGCTGGCTATCGCCGGTATGCAAACCAGAAATTACTGGCGCACCTGGAAATTGTACCTGGACGGTTCAGCTACACCCGAACAACTTTCAATGGGCGACGGACTTAATAATCCACGATGAATTATTCGAAATTGAATTAAGTGGCCGACTATTAAAACGACGAGGATCATTGCGTGTTTATTGGTCACGATCGGACGGGCTTGAGCGATTAATAGCATTCGGAGCCGTGCAGGCGAAACAAATTCGCAAAACCGATTCGCAGCGGTGGACAACGCGTCTATTTTCGCGTCGAGTTAATTAAATTGAAAACTACGGCTAATAATTGAATCGTCCGTCGAACGAAACGAGCCGGCGGTTCAATTGGCTCCAGCACTTATACGAAATCGAAGGATCCGCTCGGTCGGAAACTTCGATCCGAACCAAGGCGGAAATGAAAGAGCCGCGCACTTTTCCGCGCGACTTTACCTTTCCCGTTCCGCCGTGAAACTTCTCTATGATTCGAAATGGGAAACAATTATTGTGCATTACGCCCTCCGCCCGAAGGAACGAAACGCTGTTGTGTTTCGGTCGCGCGATAAGAATGGGGCAATTTGTTAAAACGGCGGTCCGCGATGAAAAATTAGCTTGATTATACTGAAAGCACGTTTTGTTTCGCGAAACGGCGAAATATAAAATGGCAGGACGGAAATTCATGTTCGGAGTGGAAGGTATTTCATGGTATTATGTTTTGTACTAAGTAATAGAGCTGCTGTTTGTTTGAGCTTGCCTTTCGGAACGGGAAAATATTATCTTCACTTTTTTATACATCTAAATTTTGGTCACTTATTTTTTTATGTACTTATACTGTAAAGAATACATTAAAGCACACAACATACATCAGAATTATTATTGTACGTTTAAACATTTTGTAAGAGCGTTAGCTTACTTTCCGAGTCGACTGTATATCGCGTTGTACTGTCGGAAGATTCGATTAATAATAGACGAAATTTATTTCGAATACTTTTCAGCACGTGAGATTTCGTATGATTGCTTCTGGAATTAACGCGAATCAGGGGGGTGGGGTAACTCCGTTTCACGTTCGCATTCTCTGCCTGTGTGCTTACGGGGGATTCTTCGAGGATTTGGTGTATTCACTGGTGAACGTTTTAAGAAGCGAGGTCAAGCCGCTTTCGTGAAATTCATTATCGCACACCCGGACCTTCCAAGAGGGCCCGGCGTCGCTATTGACGGTAAAAGTTTGCTTTCAACGGACCAGACGAATTTCTCCGTGGAATTGTAGAATCTTATGCAAATCCGCGACGGTTTTCTTCAAACGTCGGCTAATTCTGAGCAATTATGTCTTCGGAATTACGGCCCTTCGACTGACTTCCGGTAAAGGGATACAGTCACTTAAAACTCGTTATCGCATTCAATTCGCTCAAACGAGGGCTTCATGTATATTCATTGCTTTCGTCTGTTATGAATTGCTGATGTTTTTTTAATGACACTGAAGTATTGCGGGGGGGGGGGGGGAGGAGATCAGTCGAGGAATACAATGTTCGGGGCATGCACTCGGAATAATGAATGCAGGGGGCTGCTTGGGTAATAAAAGAATCTTTCTAATTGTAGTAATCCATGGAAAATATTCTACATTTTTCTTATCAGTCCGCTACTGTGTCCTATTTTCAAACGAAAATGTCGTTCGGCATTTTTCATTAAACCGCCTTAATCTTCTTGTGCCGATAGGAATTCTTCTTGAGCTTAATTATCGTTAATATAATTTCCCCGTTCAGTCTAATAAATATAACTAGCTATCATCATCATTATTAGTAAATGAACTCGATCTAATTCTTGACTAAACATTATAAAATAGGTGCAACAAGAGAATGAAATGTAACGATATAAGTGTTACTTCTCACTATCAGTAAAATTGGCGAATAATATTCAAGCTGAGAATAGGTAATTTTCGAATCTTATTACGATCATATCCTAAATTGAATTCAATTGCAGAATCCAAGTTGCGCGAACAATGATGCGCCCCTAACTGTTACCAACTTGCCGCTCATTCTTTTTCGAACATCGTTAAAATTTAGGCGAAGAAACGCCTCGGCAAGAAGTTCCCCCGGTAAAACTTCCCTGTTTTCACGGAGCAGAACGAAGTCGCGCAACCCCCAGGATCGAATTAACTCATTTAACAATGCAGGCTCTTCGTGTGCGCGAAGAATACGATAGTATTTCAAGCAGTTCCTTGCTTGACAGTTCCGGAATAATGTCTCTTAATGTCGCGACGCTGAGAGCATCGGTAAGCGACGTTTCAAGCGGGGAGTTTCCTTCCTGAATGGAGTTGAAACTTTTCGCGAAACTTATAATGTAGAGAAACTCGTTAAGATGCCATGGACATTGGTACCAAAGCTCATTACCATAATCTGCAAACTAAGTCCCCCGGAGTTTCTGTACATTAATATAAGAGCATGAAAAATTACACGCGCTTATGGTAATCCTCCTTCTTTTCCCTTTGACAGTCGTAGCAATTAACAAACATGATTCTTAGTAGCTGAAAACCTTTTTTTTCGCGATGCAACTTTAGTCGAACATTTTGCTTATATTCTTCGACTCTTGCGATGCTATTGCAGCAGATTATCTCACGCGTCGACTTACACTACTGGACACGCAGTCTTAATGTCGAGGTTGTATTGTCTTTCACTCCGTTGATTTAATTTAATGTAGAATAAGTGTGGATTATAATATTTTGTCGCGAAATAGTTAATTGAAATAGAACGTGAGAGTGTTTTATGAAATCAGGGAAAGACAATTGCTGGAGCGTATTCTCTTCGATTAATCATAAACGATAACACATCCGCAGTAGTCCTAGTTCATAAAACGTATGTCCATGCGTGCGCATTGTCCGTAATACAAAACGCTAGAAATAAGATAACGAACATGCGCTTCTCAAAGCGTATTTCATGAAATATTTTTTACCGAAGTCGTACAACTTTCTCTCGCGCTATGTAACCAAATGTTCATACCACCTTTCCCCATCTCTCAAACTAATTAGCTGCTTCAACATTTTTCTGCGGAACACGCACGAGTACCTCCTTCATCCTCGTTAACTCTCCATAAAATCTGCGGCAACTCAAGAGAGACGAAGGTCCAAAAGGAAGACAAAAGTAGTATAAAAAATTACGCTTACGTACAGTACCAGACGTTGAACTATAAATACGGCAGGCAATTATAATTGCCCGTGTCTTACATCAATACGGTTAACGTATTACTTAATGAGACACGCGGGAATTTCGCGCGAGGTACAACGCATAACAGCTTGTTAGCGGCCTATCAAAGAATTCGTAGGGGGAAATGAATGACACGTAAGCACACTTGTAACAGTGTTTTACTTTGCAGGACGTGCCTCCATACTTAACGATATTTACCATTACCGCAGTCCCCATTCCATGAACGGGAGGATTTTGTTGCACTACTATATGTAGTGGTGCAACCCACTACGCAACGATACAAAATATATTAACGCGAACTTTCATCCTCAACGTTCGCACAAATTAACCGTACACCATGAGATCATTGAACAATTCATATTTAAGTGAACATCCACGGTGCCGTCTAGTTAACGTTTGTCTAACCACATTTCCACTATTCGTGCACGCAATTTTGTCCCTACTAATTATTCGCGTACCCTGTGTAGTAGCCAATCTAACATCGTCCCTGTTCACTCCGTAACACGAATAAATTTCATTCACACGTTGAAATATTTCGTCCGCGTGCCGCGCGCCCCGCTCCACGAAGAAATAAGGACGCACCGTCGCGTAAAATTTCCCGCAGTCGAAATTTCCCGCAGAGGCAAATGCTGGTCACGGTTTGACCAATTCATCACGCCAAACATTCGGCCCCTTCAACAGGAGGCGCGGAGTTCAATGCAGCAATAATTACAATGCAGCACAGAAAGGCCAACGGATCGACCTCGCACGAAGATAAATGCAACAACGGATAACGGCAGCGTACAGCGTGGCGCCCTGCCGCGTGCTATTTCGGCCAATTACGAGCGTCCAATTATCGAAGCGGGGACCGCAGGATCAGACAGACCGATCGTTATTCTCCAGCATACGTTGAAACACGTTTCAGATATCGCGTCGCGTGCTTTTCATTCTTCACCCTTGCCGGTCCCGGAAACGGTGTCATACGTCATTGCCGGTTTCATTGTGAACCACCGCGGCTAGCCGTGCAACGCGGCCACCCCCCATGGAACGTACACCGCCATCGTTTCCCTTCGATCGCGGTCCACGCGCCCGGCATTCCAATTTCGTCGCACTTTTCGCCGGCATTGATCGCCGAATTTTGCATCCATAAATCGTCGGAGCTATGCGAATCAGCTGACCGCCGCTGCGATACGCGGTGTCCATCCCCCTTGACGGTTTCACCGGCCCGATCCCAGCAACTCGAGTTTGTATATTCTGAGAGAAATATTTGCTCGGATTTGGTCATTCGAACGCGAGTTTGTGGAACTTCGAATTAACGCGTGAATAGATACTTCGTGGTAGGCAGGTCTTTCAGATTGAAGTGTAAAATAGTGCTTGCTGCTACTTTTCACGAAAATTTGGTGCCAAGAGAGAGAGAGAGAGAGAGAGAGCGATACAAATATATTCTCCAATTCGTTGGCTTCGTATTGGCGCACGCATAGCTAGGTGTCATTACGAAAGTAATTGTGTACGATTCAAGCGAGAAAAATATGGAGGCGACGGGGTCCACGTGTTCTGTATTAATACATGCATCTTATATGCATATGCGTGTGCAATGAAATATTATGTTACTCTACTTCACGACAAGAAACAGCACACTAAAAGTTTCACGTGAACTCGAATAAATGCCCGTTTGAGCCAACGGTCTCTCGTCAGAAAATCTCCTAAATCTTCCTAAGAACACAAATATATCTCGCTCTCTTCCTCAATGCGGAATAAAGAGCAGCGGACAATCTATTTATAAGAAAATCGTGTCGATTGAACTGCTGCCACTAATCAATACGAATACAAGTAATCAGATATTTCAAGCGACACGTCTATTCCGCGTATTTGGAAAATTACCCGAATAAATCGTGCAGACATCGAGGGAAAAGCCAACTGTCCCCCGTTTTGCGGCACGGGGGTAGTTCGAAGTTCCTCACCTGGTACGACGAAGTCGGTCGAATTTGCATGAAAAAGGAACGGGTTCTCGAGCAACTAGTGTATAAGCTACTCCGAAATGAATGCAAATTCTTCTTCGAAAGCCTCTACCGATGAGAGGCCGGAAATTTGCTTACATAAATATGGTGTTATTGTACGAGGTGGTATTGCTTCATCGTCACATTCGCGGCGCTCTACGTGCGAAATACTCTAACTAACGTCCGAGAGTTCACCGCTGGGGTGGCATAAAATATTCATATTTAATGGTAATTTCCGCGCCCCGTGCCCGACGAACTTTCCTGCTGCAGAGTTAATCTGCCAGCATCGAGGTTCACCGATTTCAACGCGAACCAAATGCGCCGAGGGCGCGTAAACACGGAACATCGGACAACCGCAGAGCGCGAATATGTCATTGGATAAACTGAAGCAAAAGTCACGGGACATTCTTTTTTTTGAGAAGATTGTAGCTGCTTGTTGCTGCGAATAAAAATTAGGGTAATTTTATTATGAACTTCATCTATGTACAGCCGGATGCGAAACAGTGTTCTAATAAAATTGACACCGGAGCTAATACAATCATTTGTATTAACACTTCATATTGCATGCAATCATATTGTACAAATTGATTTAACACTTCCATAAATATTGTCTATATTTAACTATTCCGAATGCCCGCGATATTCCATAGAAAATTTACATCGTAGCAGCATGTAAAATTCATTTTATAGAAGATTACAACATCGCATTTGGATTAATCTATCCCGACCGCAGATTCATAATCTACTGTACAAACTGTCCGAAATAATGTCTACCTGTAGCGAAGAAAAATTAGCAAAGAGCGGATATTAACGCAGAAATAAATTGCGGCTCTAGATCGCAGCATTTCGTATTCACCAAGCCATTAACTTCGGTACATGTGTCCGTTAAGGCTTTCCCGTCTATTCTCTCACGCTCCATTTACGTCCGGACAATGCACCGAATTCCCAAAATACACCCCATACACCCACCCACGCGAACCTAGTGTAATTGGAATCGAAACAGGCGTACGTGGCGCAGAAAAGAAACGCGTGTAGAGAAGGTCGCGTGTGAACGGTTTAGCTTGAGGCCCTGCAAATAATTGATTACGCCCGCTTTTCGGGCTCAATCGATAATTGGCTGACACAGGGGGTACAAAAACAATTACCAGGAAGGATTAGGGATTGGTGTGCCGCGTGCAGGGGATACAGAAGGATGGGTGCTGGTTGACGATCGTAGTGGTGGTGGCGTGCCAAGAGATAGTAAACGCCGACCGACTATGCACCGAGTAGCCCCAATCGGATGATCGGAAACGCTAGTTCCGGACTCCTGCAGGAACTAAGGGCTGCAGCCTTGCCGGTGTGCTCGGTCTATATCGACGTCGTTCGATTCCTGAAAACGTCAGGACCTGCATAACCCGATCAATCGTTATAAAAGTTATACCGATCGATTTCATTTTCGATCAGCGACACAGTTGAACTGTATGAGTTCAGACAAGTGGAATGGTCATTCTGGAGGAACTCCTCGAACGGTTGTCGTTGTGAAAGATAGAATTTTCTGTCAGGCTTTGATTTGAACGTAGATGCTGCTTGGGAGAATTTATGGTAATAATTTTATATGCTTGATGCTTGTATGCTTGACACGATTCTCGTTTCAATTATTTTGTCGCGCTCTTTGTTTCACGACACTTCAGTTTTATAACTGCGAATCCATCATTAAACAATTAAACTACTGAACGTTATTTTCCGACGGAAATAAATCCGTATTATGCGTACACGATTTACGTGAATATACCGCGCCTGTCTGTTACTGAAGTATTTTTAATCTGCAATATTAACGAAACGTAGCAACGCCTAATGCTGAAGTGACAACTAAAAAAAGTTATTACACAATGTTTCTTAACACAACAACCGCTTCCAACTCGCGTGCAATAAAACTGACAGAACCCTACGAAGAGCGTTCGTAATCCAGTGCTCGGGACACTCATATAAAATGAAAGTTCATCAAATACTAGATACGCACGAACGTTATCAAGCCCACCTCAGAATCTAATTACGATGCAAAAGATTCGATAATGGCCTCCTATAATTGCACGTAGATCCGCGAAATTACGACCACGGTATTTTCACTTATCTTCGGCGGGACAGGGTCGCGCCTGCGGTACTCATTTCCCAATTTCCTCCGAGTCCGCCGCCACCGCCAAAATAACGAGGGATTTAAATTGCAAATATATGAAAGTTCCAGGGAAGGTGACACTCTCATCCGATCCCAGATGACCTCGGCCAAGATTCCTCCCCGTGAAAGATTCAACGATAGCGTCGGGGGACGCTGCTAACACCCCCCCTGCCGCGTCCCTTTTTCCTTAGCCTATATCATTTCACTATCAAGTCGGGGGGGGGGGGGGGGGGGGGGGGCATCGAGAACCTAAAGTGGGCTTTCGATGACACTTCTGCTCCCCCTCTCGCCTCTTCGCAGGCGGAATCGTCGGCCCACCGATATTGGCCCAATTCGAGAACGACCAACCCTCCGAAAGGAAATGGATCTTGGCAAGAGGCTGCGCCAGAATCGAATCAGACCTAATCCAGCTGACCACAACGATTTCACTCCCTCCCAACGCCTGACCGTCGGCAAATCGAAGCCACCGAAATCTACGGTGTTCAGTTTCACGCCTCACTCGTACGATTTCCAGCAAGCTTCGATTTTCGGTCAATACCACGGTAATTTATCGGCCAAAGAGCTCTGATACACCGTTAAAGCAATTGTAATAAATCGTCGGACAGGGTGTCGCGGCGGGACCGGGCGATAAAGCTCCGTTTGAAAATCTCGATTCGACTATCTGAAACTAAATACATCGCACCAATTACTTCGTTATTGTTTTACGCCCCGATATCCCCGTTCCGTCAATTGTTCCGTTGCGCGTGTCGGAATCGATTCACTTGGCCATTCGCGACGTCAGATACGATAAAACGTAGCCCGTGATAGAATTTATTCAATCTATGATGAAAGTCGCGCACGATTTGTTGATGCTCGTTGTACGAAACGCGAACGTAGTTTGTATTCGAACGTTCTTTGGTTGTTTTTTTTTTTTTTTGGCGGAAATTGAAACACGCTACTTGGGACAATTATTTTTCTAAAAATCGGCGATTAACGGGAACGGAATCAGTTAGCTGCGATTCGCGAGAAGGAAACGTCTCGAGATAGCAGAGCAACTGTGCACTGGGAACTAGCCATTCCTTTTGGACAATTTGTGGCCCCAACTTGGTCTTCGCGAACGAAACAATCGGAATAACCAGAGACCGGGTAGAGGCGTTGCAAACCTCGAACCGTCCACTCGTGTTTTACTATTTCCCGGCGTTCAGTGGCGTTAAGCTACACAGATAACGTCGCCTTCTCCTCTCTGCATTGTTCCACGAGTTTAAACAGATTACGCCCAGCGTTGTTTAAACGTAAATCGCTGCCCTAACTGCACACCGCCGTCGAAGAAATGAGTCTGTTCACGCCGCGCACGCGCCTATTCAATCGGGAGTACGCAGGTAATGGGAAACGATTGGGTCGAAACTTTCTTGCCGACTCGTGGTGCGTTCGTTTGTTACGCATCGGGAAAATTGATATTACGACTCGTTTAATAACGTCCAGAACGAGGTGAAATATTTTAGGTGAAATTGTGGGAATGTAATGAATTGAATAATTGGTAAATCTTGGTGTAATTATGAAGTTTTGAGAATAATTCGAGAAATGAACATTTTAGTAGAAGGAAGTTCGTTAGCTGGATTTGTGAGAGACTTGTGGTGTACGATTTTGTTTTATTTAGATGATGTTTCTTTCTCCCCTTTCATGCTGGCAGAGAAACGAATGTCTTTCAATTTTGGAACGAAGCATTTCTTTTGGACTTGAAATTTTTCATATTCGGTTTGTACGTCATTCCTGTACTCGAATTCACCGCTAAGAATGTTTAAATTAAATTGAATATTATGTTACACGTAAGGGGTAATTTGTAGCTATCTTCTTTTGTTTATAAAAGGGCACAATGCAGCAGGATACAATGCAGGCAAAGTGCAAACAATTGTTGGAATTTTATAGCTCCACGACGCAACGTGGATTGAATGCAAAAATTATTTTAACCCTTAGGACTTTCTATCCCCTTTATGCGCTACTTTATAGAGACAGGATCATGTTTATGGACTGTTCTGAGACGTGAATACAAAGTAAGGGGACAAAGGAAGCATTTTACATACAGATTACTGATAACATCACTTTATATGGAAAATTGTTATTCCTATAATACCGTGATACTCATTTAAAGTAAAAAGAAAGGACGAAACGGAACCCATTTAATCGAATAATTGTCCAAATTATAATAGCAGATTCAATACAGTAATTACTGCACATTAATATGCTGCTTGTAATGATATTAAAAAATTGGCATTGAAATATCTTCTGCGGTACATTAATATAACAGAAATATTATTACCACAAGCATTCAACGTTCTATTCATCCATGTAATTTTAAATACAATACCTCGGTTAATACTTGACTCCATTTCAACCAGCGTATTTTTCTTCCCGTCCATAAAGAAGATAACAAGAAGGAAGTAGAAATTCAAATGGTTATAAAAGATATAAATTTCAGCTTCAAGAAAGACAATTAATGTTAACGAAGTATCCACCAGCGAGATTCATGAATTTTCGAAACATCAACATCTCGTAATGGCCTGTATCATGTGCAAACAGAGAGAACGTTTATCACGTTGTTATCACAAGTAACTATTACTCGATGATTCTGGACGGAACAACTCCACTTGAGAAACCAGAATACAGTTCCCAGCAGTTCAAACATTCCCATTGCCTTGCCCTCAACGTTAAATGTCATCGGATCCCTTTGAAACGGTTCAGCGCCTTAAAACGAGCAGTTCAACATAGATACATCTACGTTAAAATACATCGTTAAATTATTGCATCGAAATATTATTACATATAATTGCCAGAACAATTAAATAATTCTTATTCTACATATGGCGAGCAGTCATCAGCCTATTATGGGACGCTCTAAAATATTTTGATGGTTTTTTGTAGTAGTAATGCCATCGTTCGATCAGTCGCGGGGGATTACAACGTGCTCGACGAAGATCATCGACGGGCAATAAGCAAATTCCACGGTAATTTGTCCCATCAGAAGCGGCGAGTTTATCGTAATTTGTCTCCCCACCAGGTTCAACTCGTTGGAATAAATTATCGCCAGCTATTTCGCGTGCCAGACGCGCAGTATAACGGGTTCCGATGGGAAAATCGTGGAAAATACGGGAGGAATGAAAGGGCGGGGAATGAAACGCGTAACATCGACGATGAAACGGCGTATATAGATTCTATTAAATGTGTTGGCCTTTTATTACGTGACAGACTCGTTTCGATGAAAACGCTGTTGTTCAATTCCTTTGACTTAACGCTCTATACCCACGATTATGGCTTTATGATATTTTTCATTTCCAATCTGCCCTGCGAAGAGTGACAAATTTTTCAATATAATACGATTTCATCATCTTTGTCCGGGTTTCGTCGGTGGTATAGTTTTTCGTTCTTCCGCGAGATAAATCGGGAGATTAATCCAGATTCCCGTTTGTTCGCCGTTGCGGTCGCGCGGTGAACGTGTCGTTTCAATTGTTGGCGATAAGTGCCGCTGTTGTTTGCCCGTTGAAAAATCTTTTCGATGCCTTGCGGACAGATGAGCTGCGAAACAACGTGGTTCTTTTGTTGTTTCAAGTATAAAGTAGCTGAGAAAGGTTCAATTAATTATTTTACGGAGCTAAGATATAACAAGCGAACAGTAGTGGGCATGTTTAAAAATTACTTTTTTATATATAAATATATGGTTCATTTTTTTCTTAATATTCTGGTTAGATAAATTAAGAATATTGCTAGATTCCTCTTCCCCATTTTTTTCTGACAATAGAAAGTAGCGCAAATTTTTTAATTTATATCCGCATAAAGAGTAAAAAATTATTTGTGACACATATTTATCATGGCAACAATAAAACACCTTACTTATTTTACCGACACGGCTGAATATCGCGTTAGCTGGAATCGTATCAGCCAGCGCTGAACGGCCTAAGTAAGTAGAATTAGTCAGTCGTTGGTCAGACGTGACCCTAAATAGAATAGAACAGCACTGGTCGTCGTGCACATATTAGAGGGTCGACAATCAGGAGCAACCACCTGTAATACCTGTATGAAATTTGTTTTACCTGCATTGAAAAATGTTGAATCTTAATATTTAAACCGTCACGTTTCCTGTTTTTCTTAATAACGACCATAGGATCCACCTTTTCATCGGCAATACTTATTTAATTAATTGAAAGCAGTAAATACACAAAACAGTACATACATACACCGTTGCAACTAGTGGGAAAGTTGTGTATAACGCAGTTAGAGGAAAGGAAGAAGTGACAAACAATAAAACCAATGTGGAACGACTATAATATCCACGCAACAACAGCGATGTCTGAAGCAGAAAGCGTGAGGCGAACTTTCAGCAGCATCGCCGTGGCAGGAGACCGTACACTTTATATTCTTCGCTTTACGATTGCGTCGAATTAATGTTATGACACGCCGCTCATCCTCTGCTTTACGATCGCGTATAAGTAGTGTCGGTGACGTCCGCGATGCCTCGGGGCGGTTGTATAAAAAAAAAAAAAAAAAAAAAAAAAAACAGACAAAAGGGGATAGCGGTGTTGTGGATTGTAGAGTGTTGCTGAATGGGAACATCAGTGAAAGACGTACCTCGCCCGTAGAAAACGTGTCAGATCCAATTTCCCGGACTGCTGAAGAAAAGTTGAAGATAGGAGGGGGACGCGACCAATTGTCTTTCGCCCTCGGAAATCTCGGGCAAAAGATTACCATTTTATTGTACTCGTTTGCCGCTGTCGAAGGGTGAATGAGGTTTTCGTTAGTCGAAATACTTGTTGCTCTATCATTTTCATGGATCTCATTGTGATCAGCGTTGAATTGCGAAACGGACCTCGCGCAACATTTTTAGTTCAAGTTACGTTTGTTCCAAATTCTACGACCCATTTCGGACAAAACATTAATTGAACATTTAACTTCGGCCGCAGGGCCATATAATTGCTGCAAATGAGAATGGACGTGAACGAGCAAATCGCGAAGAAATGAAAACGCGTGGAAAATTTTTAATTGCTATGCAATATTCTTCCGAACAATATCGAACGTCCCGCGTATATCCTGATACAAATAAATCAATCGAACGGGAGTGGGAAAAAAAGTACGCTGAAAATCAACGAACGGGCAACGTCGAAAATAATAAATCATGTTGCCACTCGTTGCTGTAATCACGCGATCGACACGAAAGATTGCACAGATTTCATCGAGAACATGCGAACAGGCTCAATAGTTTTCCCGATTGTCGGGTGAAACGGAATTTAAGCATTACGTAAAGTGGATTTGCAAACGCGCATTATTCCATTATACTCTTGTGTTGTGTCGTCGAAGTACAACGGGGGAAATATAGCCGCGCTGATCCCATAAATTCGAGACCGACTGGACTCGTTTCGTCGTCAAGTTGAAATTCGAATTACCACCTGCGAATAACTGCAAACACGTTATTTTATGGTAATTCTGCAACGCGTCCCCATAAAGATTCATCGTCGACCGAATAAATCGACCCACTTTACAATCGCGTCATCGTTTGCAAAGCTACTGCCGCGATATACTTTCCGCGATAATCCTATCTATTTACCATCACTCACGGTAACCGTACCTCGTTGCATCGAACGTAGAAGCATAGTGGTATTTAGCAGATTCACGGGCGCGAAAGAGGGCAAACATCGCTGGCAGAATGATAGAAGCAGGATTCGACGAAGAAAAGAAGTGAGAGGAAAGAAAGGCAACGAGTTCAAGCGGGATGAATATGGGCTGGTCGCATTTTTTGCTCGCAAAGATTTCCGTAGAAAGCGAGGATCTTATTTTCAACGGCACAGAGAGACGCAAAGGGCGGAGAAATTCTAAGAATGCAGCTGACACCTTGAGAGTATAGCAAGAACTGCCCGAGACAAAGAGTACAGACGCGTAGGAAAATGCGAGATACATGTTTCAAAGGCCGACTGTCATTACTGTTAAGCACACGAACGGGAGAACATCCGCAGAGACCGCCCGATACAGCTTTGACGCTTTGACGCCTATGCGTTTCATATATTTTGTATCTCGGGATGTCGCAGATAGAAGTAGTCGGTTTAAATGTGTCTGCTTCAAGTGCAATAATAACTTTACGGGCTACGAGTTCATGAGTGCCTGAAAGTGGAAGGTATTTGAAGTTGTATCTTAATAAACAGGTTCGAGCTATTCGAGCAAGGACTCGAATTCTTCCTCAAAATAGATATTCCAGACTCTCGAATCACATTTTTCACGGAACAGTTGGGAAGTATCGAAATTCTGAATAACTGTGTTACGCATTGGATAAACTAGTCAAACTATTTTTCTAGTTTATTTTCAACGAAATATAAAAACATTTTTTTAAACTCTCCTAGACGCGCTAAGTATCCTCTTTTTATTATAATTGTTATTGTAATTATAACATTATTCACATACAGAATTCTCTGATACGTCACAATGAAATGTTCTACTTCAGATTCTTCAAATATAGGTACATTTACGTTCCAATAAATAATAACAACCAAGTACATTGGAGATTTAAAAAAATGCAATACCTCTATTCGTGTCTAGATTGTTAACGTGTCGTGAAACGAGGAGGCATGCTACGATTGTGTTGCTTAGAAGAGGTATCCAGGAACAAGGAAATCGCTTGAGGCCTCAATTTGAAATTGAATTTACTGCAATAAGCAGAGTCCCTTCTGTTATCGATCTCAGCAGATGACAATCTGCCTCGCTGAACAGAAAACCTCTTTGTACGTAAACGTGACTTTAATTCTTAGCGCAGCGACGGGAACCCCCCTTTATCCCAAGCTTTATCTACGAGGAAAATCTTGGCCTCGCGACGCGTATAACAAACTCACGATGCGACATGAAGTTATCGCTACCCCGCTGCCTCCCTATGAAAATTGCGAATTACCCTCGCGTTTGTCTTTCGTAATATCAAAGGACGGAGGCGAATTTTCTATAAAATATCTTCCAAAAAAGACGTTCAAATCGAGCCACCCTTGCGTAATTTTATTTACGGTTATAGTTAACGACTCCCCGGTAGATTTTCGGATGGACCATTTTTCAAAGTGCGAGAATAATAGGCGAATACATATAGAGCGTCCAAAAATTTAAATAAGAATGCTCGACAAATAATAATTCACGTTTCGAAACCATTGAAAGCTAGCGGGTGTGAAAATTCAACAAATTTCATACAATATTTCTGAATATCTCTGCAAGAGAAATCTCACGATACAACTTCTTCTTGTTCCTTCTCCACTGTCATACTCGCGTTCGTATTATTTACCGCCGTGTGCTTTTCACAATTCTGACACAAACGAACGACACGAAACGAGGAAACGTACGTACGCACTCATTAACATTGATCCAACGTCGCGATAAATGCACTCGCCCTTACACGGCGGAACACAAAGGGGGCGCGTGAACTACGAATTTCGATGGCGAGAGGATTTTATTCTCACGGGCGATTCGTTAATCACGTATACCTTCGCACGTGCTCGACTTCAAAACTATGAGCTAATTACGGCAACGTAATTAAGTAATTAACTATCTGCCGTGGAAGGCTGCAAAGCTCCTCCGCTGCCTTAACTCACTCAACGTACCTGTGCTACGCACACGTGCATACGCGTACACAGACCCACGCGTAATGCACGTGCGTAGCGCGCGCGTGTGTGGCCACTCATACATACAACAGCTCGTTCAATTCCCAGGATTCGTCCTGCCGTCACGCAATTAAACCGTCCCATTATTCGAGGCCATCTGCGTACGTAAATGCGCGTAATTCAGGCCGTTCGAGGGGCGACGATAATAATTGCGGATAAATATTCGCGATTAAGGGTGTAATTTCAGCGGGCCGTCGGACAGGAAGCGGGGTCGAAAAAGAACGCACGACATTCTCGCGTGTCGTTTCGCACGATTGCACGCATAAATATGTATCGCGGCACGCTTAATTTGGAGGCAGGTGAACGGCTGACGACGAAATTTCAACCGCGGTCCACCGCCTTGTTTTCGCGCACTTTGAACGTGCATCGTTGAAACTTAAATTGATGTTCGTCGCCTACGGGGTGGTGGGCGTACTTAGATTGCGTTCAGGAACAAAAATTCGCCGCGTTGGAATAAAGGCGCTCAAGTTGAGCGCTTCCTCGCTTACTTGACGGCATTGGTTGGATTAAATATTCCACGTTTGGTTTTGTTACTTGTCGTGGTGTATTTGATGTAGAACGATTTATGGAAACGGATGTGTAATGATCAAAGTTTATTGCGTTACGTGTTACGAAGTATAGCGGACTACTGGGATTATTCATTTTTCTGGCGTTTTTGTTTATTGGTCGTAAAGAGTGTGATTCATTCGGGACTAAAGTATTACAAGTGCGACTGTTTAAAGGGAAAAGTCACTTCATATGGAATTGTGGAAGTAAAGGTTGGATTATGAATTTTGGGGTGGATATTTAATTCGTTTCCATACAAAATCGTGGCACATATAATATAAATAGTAACCGAGACTCAATGCATGTATAATATAACTTAATCCAGATATAAATATAACTTGGACAATGCAGAAGATCGAATTTATTATACAATGGTACTATATGGTCTATATTTGCGGGATGATCCAATTAAGTAGAATAAATTGATGGAGATGCAGTGAAGTAACTAAATAATAACCGGATGTTATTCGCAGTTTCTTCGATTGCTTAAATATCTCTGTATCTAAAATTCCGCAAGACGAATAAGGGTGAACAGTATTTATATTTCGCACTGCATTTGCAATTTTCAGCTCCAGTACTAAATTTAGGAAGGAGCAATTTATCCTTAGTCTAGACATTTCGATCGGAGATCTTAGCAAGCGACAGATTTGATGAACCGAACGCGCCATTGCGTCGGACTAATCTCAATTAAAATTACATACAATTCCTCGTTCTAGCAACGAAACAACTATACACGTGCCGAATGCAATTAATACTGATCAATTTAACTTAAACTATAATACTACCAACTCTGCGATAAGTTCGATTAAAATCAGCTTCTAAAAATTTCTTCACAAGGCGGTCCAAATATTTACAAAATCTCAATGCCCACACGACGTTAAATCATTCACAATAATTAAATCGTAACGCAATGCCAGCCTCGTTCCAATCGTTTAATAATTGCAACACAAATAGACGAAGCTCTATTAAATTACCCCGGAGTCAATTAGCCAAATCCCATACGAAAATTAACCGGCGCCAGAAAGTCGCAACAACATCGAAAGTATTCCTCGCCTCAATCGATTTCGAACGCGTGCGGCATTGAACGAAATTATTTCGCGGCGCAGACGAAACGAGCCGTGGATGCACGCGTACAACGAAGACGTGGCGACCAATTATTATCACGGTGCAAGCTTTCCCAGCGACACGTCCGACGATTAGCCGGCAATAATTAAGCGCTGATAATCAGCGTTTCTGCGAAGTGCTCGTGCGGCGGCGGTAGGTAAGTGAACACGGTGGAACCGGGCAGACACTTAATCGTTAATTAATTCGCTCGACGTCGAGGCGACGTGGCTCGACGCGACGCGTCTCGTCGCGTCGAAGCCGGATGAAAATTATGCGTGGCCGTGCGACGACGAGGCAATAAAGTGCTCAAGCAGCGAGCACCGCCTATCATGAATATCGGTGGGCCGCGAGGGAAAAGTGTTCTTTAATGCATGTGCACGATCAGGCGGACAAGTTTACAACGCTCGCTCACGGCACCGCTCGGTCGCGCGAGTCACGGAAACGTGCTCGGACGAAACACTTTCGTGGAACACCGGCACGGGGGACCGACGGTAACGCGAGTCGCGTGATCTGCCGTTGGATTCGAAGCCGAGAAATCGAACGACACGTCCCGCTGGTAACGAATGGCTGCCACTCTCCGGCGATTCGAGCAATTATTCAATGAGGACGACCAGAGATAGACTTCGCGGAGTCACGATCCCACTATCGCCGCAACGATCGAGCAAATGTGCGGGTGCATTCGTCTTTCAGGTGTAGCAGGGGTCGAGGGAAGCAGGAGTTTGCCCGAACGCTGGTGAGAATTTGTCGAGGAATGTGTGCGGCGTTCGGTTTGTGTATCGGGTAATATTAATTTCAATTGATCGGTCTCTAAATTAACGGCAGACTTCCGCAGACTGGAATACAAATATATCAACCAAGTACCAAGATCTCCGTAATTATTGTAGATCGTGGTATTATAATTTTAGATTCGCTTAACAGGCCAACCTATTTGCCAGCAATTATTATCGATCGATCGATCGATCAAATCGGAATCGTTCAAATTGGAAACGTAATGTGTTACAGTTCAATTCAATCTGCTTCCAGTTCGCTGAATACGTAAAAATCCGATAACGAAAACAGATACAGCGGCGGATGTGTTGAAGTTCTCGTTCCAAGACCGAGAGGATTCGTCGAATGACGTCGATGATGCTCTACGAAGGGGTGACGTGCCCTTAATGCTCTTCGATTTTTGCTCGATCTTTGTCCTATTTTCGCTAGACCCCTCGCGCGTCTACAAACGCACGCGTGGCCTCTGTTTGAAAAGCGCCAGGTTTTCAGATTCGTTGCCCCCGAGTCCCCTCGTAAAAAAGAGTTTCAAGTGCGTCGTAATACGACGGGGCGATCATGCATTCCAGAATGTTCGCGTCGGTCGTCTATATAATATATTGTCTGTCCCCTTCGCTCGTTCGTTTGAGGTTCCTTCCGCTTAACTTGTCTGCTTGGAAAGGCTTGGGAACATTTCTTTTTTACGGCTTTGCTTTAAATATGAATACGCAGTGGATATTACGAAAGTCATCGTTCGAAGCACGTGTAATCTAACTTTTCCCAGATTTGGTAGAATATTGTTACAGCGTATTGGAAGGTTTGTGTTACGAATCGAATTTAATAACAATCTCTAAATTCATGCATATTTTGACCGGGATGAAAGTGGTATAGAAAGATGTAAATTAATTTGATATCACTCTTTCAATTCTAATGATTCCGCACGGCTTAACCCAATATTTATCCAATTTATCTATATCGATCCGCATTTAAACATTAAAGCTTCGTCGTTTCCATCGGCAAAGAACCATTCGCTTTGCAAAAGAAACGAAATGCTGTGCAGACTGCCTCAACATTCCGAAACACGTTGATAGATTTTCTGCATAACAACTCTATCCGCATCACGCTCATTTTACTACCACTCGAGGCCAGTGCACGTTCGACACGGGGAATTTGTCGAATCGCTTTAGGCGGCCAGAACGCGTTGCGAGAGTGCACATCGCGAGCGGCGCGGCGGGGAAGGGTTAAAACCGAGTGTTTATACCGAATGAAAAGAACGTTAAAAACGCATTTGAACGTGGCTTAAAATCGATACCCCTCCCAGGTTATGCCGGTTGAATGCTGAATTGGTCCGAATGAAAATAAACGCGGCCGCGAGCCTCGGTTGCCGCGCTGTAAACCCGTTTCAGCCTGGGCTTTGTTGTTTCAACAAGCTTTTCGACGTGGACGAAATGAATTTTCGTATTATTCGCGACGCGTACGGATACATCGTAGGCGTGACGGTGGTGCTGTTCGACTTTCGTGCTACTTAAAAATACGTCACGACCGGGACACGCGGACGAGGGGCTGCCGTGGTTCGATTGAACGAAATGCCTGGTCGCGTTACGATATTACGATCGGAGAAATTGTCGACTCGGTCGGCGGATCGGGGGATTTTAATGCCGGAACGAATTGTCGAGAAATTTGCAATTCGTTTCGGTTTCCTTTCATCGTTTGTTAGGTACATATACATCGTTGATGTGCCGCCGACGATTATAAAAGTGGCCCGACGTTAGCATAAAGTGGAAGGAAACGAATATCTCGAATATTTTTATTTCCGACCACGCCTGACGGTTGAATCTTTTCAGTGACTTTCTTTAATTAACTTCGTAATATTGTAATTTAAATACATACAGCACGAAATATGGAGTGTATCCATTTCTTTCACATTTTTTACTTAGACCACTTTCAGAATTACCGGAAAATATTGATAACGTTTGGTGTGTCTGTGTTGAAATTGAATTAAAATGGCAGCCTGGTCCGGTTCACGTGTATTTATATAGTCGATCTCCTCTTGCGATGGTAGTTGTTGATTGCGAACTGGTTCGATTCCTCGTTGTACGCGAGTTAGTTTAGTCTTATTGGATCATGAGAAATGGTAATGGAACTTGGAGGGATATATTGATTTAGATACTGTGCTATTTATTTACGCGATCGAAAGTGAACGTGAAACGAATAATACCATCGCAAACAGACACGAGAAGTACAGCAGCATTTCGCTTGCCATTTACGATTGATAAGAATCGGTGGTTCTTTAAGTTGCTTTAAAAGAACCGAAAAGTCTATTTGGTAAAATATCCTTCGCGGATCTTGCAGACAGCTGGCTGAGTATAAAATTGAAAAGTTAATCCCAATCAAAATTAATTGTATTAATCGTCGACGATAAGATAACAGTTAACCGCGTCTCGATTATAACATCTGTAATCGCCGACACTACTCCACCCATAGTTCGCAGCAATATCTAGAAAATGGGAAAAAATCAAGAGTCCACTCGTTAAAGGTTCGCAGGGCACTAGAACGGATATCGTAACGAACGCTCGAATGGATATCGGGAAGAGCTACACACTCCGTGCTACGTAACACACATGCGTTTCAAGCCGTTCGAAATTGCGAAATAAACTTTCTGGCGCAGCAAATGGTCGATGCATTCTCAAGCAACGCGAGAGATCACTATGAATGATCACACGAAGGCGGCCACCGAATTTTTGCGCTTTTAGTCGCTGGCCCGATGAATATTCAGCTAGCCCTCGGGTGTCCAGAAAGTTTGCCCCTTCCTCGAATTCGTATGATCAAACTTTCGTCGGCGTCTATATTCTGTTGCGGTAAATGCAGTCAGCCTCGCTCGTCTCACCCACGATTGCCATTTACATCCGGTGGCATTTACAATTGCATAGAGCAGAAGCTCGCAACGAAAATGTATTTACGCCGGAAACGCAAAGACTCGCTCTAGTCGCTGTCGTATCAGCTATTCCAAATTAAACTGTTTCTCGATTTCTTTGCGACGGACTGACTGCGTTGAGCGAGCAGAGTTGCCGAACGCTATTTGTTAAACGTTGAACTATTCAAGGAGAAATGAAGTTACGGTAAAAACGCTGACAATTATACGAACATCGAATTAACACACTCAGTTAATCAATCGAATCGTCACTTCGATGCGATCAAACAGTTAGTTTCGTCCAGGCAACGAGAAACATATAACGATGCAAACTATTACGATCAGCTAATATTGCACCATTCAAATTCAATACTGAATATTTCCATGCCGTGCCATTAAACGCGAGCGAACATCCATCTGTGGATAACATATTTAATAAACACATACGAGCGTCGTAGTACAATAGCATACGACAGGGGCGAAACAATTGCTATCCACGAGCGTGCGCAAACGGCAACAAAAATCAGTTGAGAAACCTTCTCGCGCCGCCATGCATTAATCATTTATCGGAGTACGTAGGGAACAAACTTTTTCAATACCGGGCTCGTTTCAATGGCACAATAATATCATTCCATCTGTCCGGAGTTCTTAAGAGCGCCGGATCCTCCCTCCGCCATTCGCCCTTTGCCCTCCTCTCACGGATTTACGGGGTTTCGCCGGCACGGTTATTACATACCCAGTGGCAAAGTTCGCGAATCCAATAAACGGCAGGATACACCTCGAAGACGACAAATGCCCGCTTTGGATTCCTCGTCACGATCAACGCTGGAAGAATGGCTTTCCCGTAATGGCACGTTCCTGTCGTCGCCGAGACAAGGAGCTTCCTTCTTGCTGTCGGCGGCGCAATGTGTGCTCGAAACGTCGAAACGGAGACGCGTACACGGAAATACCGAACCGATGCTACGAGGGTTGTCGATACGGTAACGGCGAGTCTGTCTTCTGCACGAGACGAAATGAAACGACGGAAATATCGGGAAGCGTTCCGCGGCGAGAACCGGGTGCAGCGTGAAGAGGTCGCGCGGACCCACGCGATTACCTACGCGAGAGGCTCGTTTCGTTTTTTCAAGGTTTCTTCGATTTCAAAAGCCAAATGTCGCAACGTTACCTCGCCGTGCGATTGATAACGCGTTCCACGGATTTTCGGTTCGATCGTGGCACTTCGATTCTTCTTTTCACTCGTCTTTTTCTTCTTTTTTTTTTTTTTGTCGCCATCGGGTTCTGTCCCGCCCGTTTCATCGTCGAACCTTTGAAAATTCAACCCTCGCTGCCGCAACCGAATCTGTACCGCAATTCGATTGTCGGCGACGCACGAAACTCACACCGCGACGCGACCCTCGCGCGAGTTTTCTGCGTTACATATTCCGCGGACATTTAATCAATGCCCGCTACCTGTAAACGGGTTACAGGCAGAATCATCGTTATTGTTTGCGTGGTCGCAAATGAAATGAAATCGGCGGAACCAGTTGTACGAACCTTCGGAGCACTTTTTTTTGTTGATTTCGCTATTGTGGTTTCAATGATGCCCGTTTGCAATTCGTTTATTCCGTATTTTCGTGACCAATTGTTGCTGTTCTGCGGGGTAAAATTTTTTTAAAAGAGCAATTAGTGAAACTTCGAGGAGAAAATGCTCCATTACGCATACACCCCACGTAGCGAGGCGGTTGATATTCTTGTCATGAGCTTCGTGCAAGTTTGAGATCAAGATACGCGGCGCTCCGCTATGTTCGCAAAGCGTGTCGCGTCCAGCACCTAGTTGACCACAACTCGGACACAGGCGACAAAGTGTTAGGATACTTGGAGTGCCTGACGATGCTGAACGAACGGAGCGTCAACGACAACGAGAATTCCACGTGGGATGATCGGTGGGTTAATCGCACAGGGGAATGAGATATCAGGTCAGCCGAGCCGTGACGTAATCGAATGGGACCGTACGTACGTTGCAAGCCGTGTAACGCGATATCGCACGTCTAAATTAGGGTCTGAAACGTAATCATTCGTGCGTGTCAGTGACGCCAGGAAACGAGATTCCGTCCGGTGCGTCATGTAATTTAATAATAATTATTGCACAGCGCTCGAGCATTCGATGCATCGTAAATTGGCGAAGAATCGGCACGAGGAACGCTGCTGCGTTTGTGCAAACTTTCCTCTGTGACATCGAAAGATTTTCCTCTCTACAGTCTACATCGAGCGTTTCAATCATTCTAATCGATTCTTTCCTCTTCAAAATAAAGTCGGACGAAATTAGTGTCGGCTGATACCATTCGCGACGATGAATTTGAAAAGAAACGCACAGTACAGCGACAGACGTGGAGTGAAATATTTAAAAACAAGGCTAAGTGGATCCATGAACTATGATAATTCCTGGTTTAAGTACCTTCTTGGACCAAATGAGCCTCTTGTTTGAGCTCCCGGGCCAAATGTGTCCCTGGACAGCATGTCCCCACAAGCAGAGCGCAATCACATAAAAGTACTTAAACCTGCAGAAAGATCCTCAGATCAAAAGGCGGATACGGTTTGCCCGAGTTACTGCGTTTCACTTGCATCGAGCGAAGAAAGATTAATCGACGATAGCAGTATATTTCACAATTACATTTATCGAATCGCTGTCGCGTACTTGCTCGCCAGAATAACGTGGGCAGCTGTTCACGGCGTCACGTTACTTTCAGCGAGCAAACTCGTTCCACGGTATACGGATGCTGAATGTACACGTGACCCAACTAACTTGCAAATTCTTTGAAACGGAAGCAGTCCTTCTTCCCCAACAGTTCCACGGTATGTCTTATCTCTCTTGGCGATTGACTGCGTCGCAAACGAAGTCTGCGCTATCTTCTTCCGCGCTCGACGCGCTGTTCGTGTGAAAAGTGTTCGATAAAAGTAATCGTTTACCGGAGCTCGCCCGATGCGAAGCGTTTTCGGCGATGGTGCACGAGAAACTCGAAATCTTCATCCGACTTCTACCCTGACTATTCGGTCTATCCCCATACGAGCACCACCCTTGGCACACACACACACGGGAAATCGACCAGAAGGATCACTGTATACGTGGAAAAGCGAACCGCAACGATGCAACTCGCTTCGTTACCTCTCTGTTTGCCTCAATCTCTGGCAGTGATAACGCGACGAAGCCGTTGCAAAGCGCATCGTCGACCGTGGTGGCGTTTTTTGCTTAGCTGCTTCAGAACACCATCGAGCATTCTTTTCCTTCGTGGCTGCGAACCGTGAAGGCTCACCGGTCATGAAATTTCGAGGATCAAGTGAACCGACCGAAAAGGAAATCGTAGGTGAAGCGGTAAGCCGAAAGGATTAGGTGTTTCAGAGATGTTATATTTGATTTTTCCATTTTAGATGGGAAGATGCTAGTTCTTAACGCTTTAATAGTTTTGCTTTTTGGTGTCTATACGAATGATAAGACAGAAAGTGGTGAATGTAATGCGTTTGAAATTTTGGGCCGATAATATTGTGTTTGCTGCGAATATTCCGAGTAATTACGTACAAACTAGTGTATTTTTTTTTTATGTAAAAGTATAATTTTCTGTGTAACGAAGAAAGTAATCTTTTGCTCGGTTATGACCCGAATCGTTTAAAGGTAGAATGATTCTATCAAAGAAGTTGCAACATGGCAAGTAAATATCCTCTGATATCAGTAACTATTAAACCGGATTAAATTAACTGCACATTAGTTTCTAACTTCGTCGATATCACGTTACGTTCGTTTACACAAAAATTGAATTTTCCAAGCATGCTTTAGGTGTGCATCGAAAATGTTGCGCAAATTGCACAGAATGGAGCAAAGCAACACTCTGAATGCTCGAAGCCACTGTTATCCCCGACTAAATGCCACAGGAGACCGCAGAAACTTAGCGCCAATAGTCGTCAACGCGTAAAGACTCCTGCAATGCGGCTTTTTAATTGAATTACACAGAATTTTGCAAACTTTTGACATCTCCAAAGCAGAATCACCGCGCCACGAAATGACCATAAAATATTTCATCCTGTAAAATAATATTCAGGAAAGTAGAAACCAGGAGTTCCTGTACCTCTATTTCAACAGAAAAATATGCAATGGATTTTTCCCTGCAAAGATCTGCACTTTACATCCTATACTCATATTTCTTCGAACTCCGACAAAATTTGTACGCGTTTCCAAGTACAATCAGCCATTCCACGCACAACTCCTTCGTCTCTCAAATTTGAAGCTGTCCAAATTAATTCTCACAAAGATATTCCTGCCTTGTTATTTCAATGACCCCTCGCATTCTCGATAACAAAAACGAGAGCACACTTTACCTTACTTTCCATGCACGCTTACCACTTAACGCTCACGCGCGGCTAATAAGTCCGTGCGTGGAAATACATGTCAAATAAGAAGAACCTGTTGACTGCTTTTCATTCGCTCCGAGGCAACGATCCCCGCAAACCAACCCCACGTTGGATAGTAACGAGCAATTTACACTCCCTTTACGTTCCGCAATCAAAGTAAGGACCCGTAAAAAGCAATCGGGTATCCATCACACGGGGGATGCTGGCTCGCCGGACGATAATTCGTCGCATGGCCCCCTAATGAAAACCGTCTCTCCGTCAAGGAGAGATCTGCATAAAAGCGTGCCCGCGGTCGCTCCTCGCGAAAAAAGCTTTGTGACGCGAGGATCGCGGGGCTGAGACTCGCCGTCCACAATTTTTATTCCGGCTGACACGCGCGTAACTGGCACTCCTGCCGTTCCCGACGTATGACGAAACAAAGGGGAATCTCTCCCGGGGAACAGTATAAGTTCCTACTTGCGGCAAATGTGATTATATCGATCGGCGTTGCGCGAGCACAAAGAGCGCGGGGGATAAATGGACGGGAACGAGGATCGCGGGAGAGAAAAAGATGACCGAGAGAACGAGACCGCGAATTTCGAGCCCGGAAAGAGTGTAACGTAGCGCGAGCGTTGATGGTCGATAAAAAGAGGAAGCCGAAGGCCCGTTTTCATGGGTTCTCCGTTTCGCCGCAATTTCTCTGCCCTCCCCCTTTTTTCTTCTCATTCCTGACTTGCATCGGATGAATGTACATAAATATGATAATGTGACCGGCTGATCCGAGCCGGCGGGCGAAAGAGAAAACAAGATTTCGCGAGGCTTAATGGATCTTCGCTCTTCGCGGAATCATTTGCATTTCTTGATGGTATCTCGCGCCCCTGCCAAGCATTCGTGCGCGATTCTTGTTGCAGAGCACGGGGACCCCTGGTGAATCGCGGTTACGTGAATCTGTTTGCTGGGCCAAGGTGCTTTTCGCACTTTTGGCGTGCGGTTAGTCTACTAAATGGTCATTGGAAGCACCGTTCAAAATTACGACACGGGATTCTTCAAATCTCGGTTAATAATTAATTAGAACGCACTGCTTGAACAAACGCAACTGTCATGCCAAAGGGGAAATGTTCTCTGCCGGTAATATTAATAACGGAAGGGAACATTTTCATTATTATGGGACTGCTTGTATTTTTATGAAAATGGTTTGTTACGTAAACTGTGCATCTTCTGATTCGATGAGAAGGGATGACACGGAACTGTGTGCATATGGGATGGCAGGGTTGTCCGATATTTTAATCCCCTTAAAACAGGCATCAACAGACGAAAACAATACGTGGAAATAATTCCTAATGGAAATGATGAGTCTCGTAATTTTTCGTGATAAAGAAAGCATGGCCGGTGTACTCGACCAAACGCACATATTTTAATCCAAATATATCTGACACGACGCTGAATATCGTCGTACATTAACGTAATTGTGGTTCCAATTACAAAACATGATTACGAGTATCCAGCTTCATTATCGGCAGACAAAGGCACCATTGTCCGCGCCCCATTAAATCGCATTGGCGCATCGGCGTAAGTATTGTCGGTTTTAATCGTAAAACTATAATTTACTGTTATTCGGACACCGATAACTTTATGATGCTACTTCTCACCCCATTATCAGCGATGACTAAATAAAGTGTCGTATCGGGAACCAATAGCTTCGACCCAAAGTTGTTGGCCTAGCCGCCGTACAATTGTTACCTGTCCTTTGTCCCCGATCGAGAAATCGGCACCAATTTCCTGTTCGTTTCTATTTACGAGCCCTACGATAATCCTGCACTCAAAGTTAGGAAGCACCTCGCCGTCGCAAACAGAATCCACCGACGTGCTACCTTCGTTACTTAAACTCACTGAGACACAGAGGACGCATGCAAGATTGCGTTCACCCCTTACTAATGATTCGAAAAATAATTGCCAGCATTTTCATGTCACACCTACAAAGGAGCTGTATAAATTATACATAGAAGTATAAACAATTTATACTTTTTCCAAGCAAGCTCCGTTCAAATTCTGTACAATAATTATATACATACATAATATGTATGTTAGCGTCAGCGTATTTTTAAAGAAAGGAATATGGCTGGATTGGTGGAATAGTATTCATTCAGGGTATAATTTATATTAGGGTCTTAGTTTATGGGCGTTCGGTGAGGTTGTTGCGAGAATGTGCAATCTGGGCGGCAGACGATGGCTGGTGGCTCGTCGCCACTCAGCTATCGGATGTCCTAGGATTGACTAATTTATGGCAGGTCTGGAGTTTCTATGAATGAGTCCAAACATCCTGTTGGCAGGCGATGGCTGTTGACTACATTGGGTCTTTCGGTTATCGAGTGTCGAAGGGTGTACTGTTTAAAAAAGGAGAGAGAATGGTCGGAATGGACAAGCGGCCCGACGCCGTATTGTTAATGAATAAGGACTCTGTTCCTCTAGGATCTGGCCACGGAGTGGGGAAGGCAATGCCTTCTGGTAAGAGGACTGTGATGAACCCCATAGCACTTACCCCAGAACCTTAGAGCTTTACAGTCGCCTCTTACTCGGTTGATTGAAAATATAAAATAAAATCTAACATGTATAATAAGTACATAATAACTTATCAATCAATATCGAGGCAAAAGTAATGCTTGAGAAAACATAAAATATATCCTTGACTAATGATTTGTATCATACATTTCATAACAGCTGATAAATACGAAGCTGTAAAATTAAAGGTATCGACGCCGCTATGCGCGTCGCCACAGCTTCGCGAGAACAGCACGACAAGAAAACATATCCAGAATGTCAATACGTATCCCGAAAAGGCAAAAATTCAAACGATCCATCACCTCGCGCGGCCTGCCCACCGCGCGAGGTAGTTCACTTCGATTACTATTCCGGGCAAGTTCGCAATACATAGCTCGTTATACACGCTGAACATCGGATCGATTCCATTAAATCGCACGTTATCGAACCACCGTAACCCCGAGGTATTTTCGTTCGGTGGATCAGAAATCCGCGGAAGGTGATCCTCGCGTTCCAACTGAAAACATAATCGGGCAGGCACGCGCGTGCATCGCACGTAGGAAAGTTGTTGGCCGCTTCGGCCGGAACCGTTCGAAAATCCACGGGAAACTTCGGCGCGGCACGTGAAAGCAAAAGGTACGGGTCAACCGGCACGCGTTCAGAACTTTCCCGATCGTCGGTACGTTTTCATTCCCCGGGAACACGGAATTCTGCGGGGCGAAATATATTCTAAGCGCCGTCAGGGTTGTCCGGGTAATAAAGAGATTGGGGGGCGGCGGTGCGACGAGGAAGAGACGCCGTACGAATGAACGAGACACACGCTCGTGTGTACGCGTGTGCGCGGCTGCTGCAAACGGAAGGGTTGAATTGTTCGAATTCTTTGACCCGTGCATCGCCGGACAAAGCACGGGAAGAAAGTAATCGGTGGCAGAGTTGGAGACAAACGGAAGGAAGCATAATTAGAAACAGCGTGCTGTGCACTACTTCTATGACTGCAGTTAGTCTCCGAGCGCGTGTTTCCGTTGCCCTGTCGATAATTCTGCTTTCTAAGCGGACACGCAGAAAGTTTTCTGTTTAGACTGGTTTAAAAGTATATATTGTGTCGTAGGTACATTGGTGAGACTGCGTAGAGGCTAATTCTGTCGGACGCTTTAAGGGGGAGCTTTTACTGTTGGTTATTTAGTTTGAAGCCTACCCTGCCGCAAGCAGACGGTGGTTGTTCTGAAATGAAAGTAGAATATTGTGACCCCTTTATTGAGACACCATTCTGTGAAATATCAAATCTCTACCCACTCGTTTAAGGGTAACGTGGGGGTAAAACCCCTGAACTTTGTCATCTTTTTTTTCAGTTACTACTTAAGGCATTTAAATGAAACTTAAGGAAATAGTAGCTTCATACAAGCTCTACTTCGCATAATTATTTCACAATTGTGGATGCATTACTAAGAGCAGAAAATAATCATTTGTTTTTACTGAATAGTTATTGCACGTAACCTCTTAAGCGACACCCACCAAAAGAATCATAGGTAATACTTCATTGAAGATCGAATTGGTGGAACGTAGGTAAATAATAAAATAAAGCGTTCATTGCATGCATAGAGAATAACCTCTCCCCGTACATATCACCGTGCTACCATCTAACCGTTCGCGTCGCGCCGTAGTCTCAACGATACAACTACTAGAAACGTGGGTTTCATCCCCCTAACATCGCCTCAGCGCCAGAAAAAAAGTAATCGCAGAGTGCAATTAATAATCGTCCGTGCAAAACTGCCTCAAAGAGACGGGCCGCGTTCCATCGTTAATATCCCATAATTTGAACGAACGAACGAGCGTCGCTGCCGTTCGTGGCCTTCTCGTCTTAAGGTTTCTAGAATTATGGATGCGCTCCGCTTCCGGTGAACGCGGAGTTGCAACACCCCCACCATCTCCTGTTCACCCCTCGACCTCTCCCTCCCACCTTCTCTCCGTCTCTATCTCCACCCGCGTAAGCGTCATCCAACGCCCGTTACACCCTTGCAGAGCGTACGATTCGGTCGTCTCCCCGCGTCGAAGTTGGCAACAGCATCTGGAGCGTTAAGGAGAATGAGCGATGTGCCGCTGTCTTGCGGTATGATGGATCGTCCAATACCAGCCAATATGCACTATTGCGAGCGGAGTGTGGCAAACTGGTATCCATGCATCAAATCGCCGCTAGGCGGAAAGCTAGCGGCCTGCTCGCGTTTACAGGATACACCGTAACGCACCGGTGTGTTCAGTAGCTTCTCGTGGTCGGGTTCTTGTCACCCAGCCGGCGACCATATCGCAGCCACAGGGTGGGCAATGCCAGACAACCGTACGACGCGTCGTTGATTCGACTGTGCTGTCTGTGTGGACGCGTTCGCGATTTTCCGTTCGCGGTTCGTAATCAGGTAATCGATACGAGTGGAGACGGTGGAGAAATTGTCGGATGCGGACGAAGCGTGGATAGGTCCGGGCATGGATCCTCTGGAGGCAATCGAGCGATCTTATGGCAAGCTATTAGCTCAAAGGGGTGAGGTACTGATGTAGGTGTACGTTGTACGGATAGCGAATGTGAAATTAATTACGATATTGTGGAATTAGGGTTTGCGTGGTTTGGTGGATGATTGTTGAATTTTCTGATCGATTATAATTACAAATGTAGTTGACTCGGAAAGTACAAATGAAAACGATATTTTTATATAACCTGTTATAACTTATTTTTTGTATGTACTTGTACATACTATAAAGGATACATTAAAACATATAAACATTCATTATAATAATAATAATATATAAATTGTAAGTATTATTATACCTCTAAACTGATGGTAAGTGCGTTAAATTACTCCCCGAGTCGACTGTGCGTGAAGAAATAAAGATAAGAAGGAAATCAACGACAAGGAAAGATAAACCTGTTCTTGAAAAATGTGTGGTTAGTCTGAATAAATGAATGGCTCGGAGTTTTAAATGTAATTGTAATTTGTGAATAATTGTATTGTAATTCGAAGTGAAAAAAACATCCTTAGTACTAATGCAGATCGAGTGACTATTAATTATCGACACACTCGATACTTAAGTATCATGTTATTCTAAAGCAACCTAAAATTCTAAACGCAACGTGTGATCGTTATCGTGAAATATTTCACGAACCACTGAACACTTACATAAAAGATCCAACTGGGGTCAGATAGTCAATTTCCCTATTTTTTCTACAAATTTTCATGAATAATCAGAGCGCAATCTTCCACGAGATATTCTCGTTAGGCTTTCACACTTTTCGCAACAGGAGGAAACGTTTTCTATATCACACTTTTGACAGACTTGTAAATTCGTGATAAAGCTTAGACTTTAACGGGAAGGTACTGTCAAAATTGAAGAAATATCAAACCAGTTTTTTTTTGTACTTTCCACAGATCAATCGTTTAGCTAATAAATAAAATTGAAATCGCCTTCTGTTTCTAATAAATTGTAGCAAATTATTTAAGATTAACAAATACTACGAATTATGCCATTCGAACCATAGACACTGATTGCAATGCATACAAATCTTCTAATCAGCTCTAGACTTTCATAAATATCCCACAACGTGGTAAGAAGATGACCACCAAATTACACGAATCAATCCACACTAATTTACCACATCGCGACACGAAAAAAAGCTAACGCGTCAAATTCCCTCCCTGTAAAATTGAGCCTCGGTATCAGAAGGAAATGAACCTCTCTACGAATCCCATTTCATTCTTCATTAACGATAACCTCGACGGATCTATTGAATTACCTAACCCAGCCGCACAATTTAGGCTATTGTTACCTGCAATTAAATAGAATATCGAGGTGCGCGTGAGAACGGTCGTCCCAGCACGTTACGCGCGGTTCATTTGAAATGCACGAGATAACGTCCTGCTTCCAGTGATCGCGATCGTGAAATTTCTCGAATGTTTCGTACGGGAGAGAGAGAGAGAGAGAGAGAGAGAGAGAGAGAGAGAGAGAGAGAGAGAGAGATGAGAGACTTCACGCGATCGTGCTTTAACCTTATTAGCGTGTAACGAAAAATGCGACGAGCAATTGTTCCATTCGCGATAAGCCAACGGTACGGCCACGCCTGTACCGGTGTATGTATTTCGAATTCGCAACTTTAATTGCGGATCAGCCGTAGGTGTCTACTAATCGTAGGTAATTGTCTACTAATTTCTACGCCGCGGCATACAGCGAATTCGTTTTAATAATACCAAAGCTGATTATCGCGCCGCTTGCGAGCCATTTGGCGGAGATTTTAATCGACCTCGCGTTTTCGATCTTCCGGCTGATATTATGTTCCGCAACTTCATTTCGTGGCGGCGTAACCAGTTGGAAGGGAAGTGTTACGTTAGTTATGTTAGAAGTGTTTATGTTAAGGCTGGTAAAAGGGCCGGGCGAGGCTATTGTAGTAATAACGAAATCGTGATAATCTATTATTACGATGAAAAGAAATCGTGTCGTTTCGAACGTGGGGTTAAGAAGTATCGACACGCGGCATATACCGCGTTTCCAACTGAAACATCGAAAGGTAAGCAACTCGAATCTGATTTAACGTACCAACGAGAATTCACGGATTCGCGTCAGCTTCAATTATAATTACGAGGTCCGGAATTCTACCGTATCTTTGAGCCCATCGAGATTAACGATAGAAGGACGCCTTTAATATGCACATAATTAATCGCGTATTCCACTGTGACACTGAAGAACGTAAGCGCCTAAGCTATCCTAAATCAACA
Organism: Nomada fucata; assembly: GCA_948146005.1. NCBI lineage: Eukaryota > Metazoa > Arthropoda > Insecta > Hymenoptera > Apidae > Nomada > Nomada fucata. The sequence goes on along the minus strand of OX411275.1, from coordinate 3,376,447 downwards.
GATAAATTCCTCTTTGAAAGCGCCTTGCAAAAGCTCTTAACTTTACGCCTGTATTTTGTATATGTATGTCCTTTAGGTGTGATTACTCTGCATTACTTTCCATAAGTGAGTTAATTTATTTATTGTATTTGGTACATTGAAATGGTGGGAAATGTATACGTTTTCCATTTAATATTTGCAAAAATTATTGCATTCATTACACACGCTTTATATCTGAATTTATTTCATTAGTGTGTTATACAACCGGATAGGAGCTGATACTACGTGAAATGTAGAATAAAATTTTTTCATTTGAGACTTCGTTTTCGACCAAGTCTCTCAGCGGATACCACTGTAGACCGTCCTTGTTCATGTTAATATTTTCTTCATATTTTTATACCATTTTAAATGAAAAATAGTAATATATTTATACCATATATTTACTCTTTATTAGGCATAAAAACGTAGCCTAAGATGAAAAAATTGTATTCTATATTTTCGACTAATCAGCCCGTTTCTACCAGCAGTTACACGACACCCTGTATATTTAATTTATATCAAAGCCATCGAATCGCGTATTAGTTAAAATCGGTAACTAAAATAAAACAAGCTATTCGAAAACCTTTGACCCCTCCTAACATTTACCATTTCTGCTTGGCATGTGAACTCGCTACTAACCTCCCTGAAAAAAAGTCCCTATCCCAATAGTTAAAAATTCACTTCATACGTCAACTCACCGAAGCAGTCTTGAACTAACTAACCGATCGTCCTACAAGAAGAGAAAACGAAAGTACGACTCACCGAAACGTTAATGTCGTCAGCGGCCTGTAACTCTTGTGGCTGTTAATGTCGTGCATAGGCGTTCCCCAAAAGTCGTCCTTGAAAACAGTGGTCCACAAGCTTTGAGCAAGCACGTCCTTGTTCCTCACCACCGCCGGTATATCGTCGTGCACAAAATCACCACCTAACGCGTTCAGGTAACAACCAACGGCGACGAGCGCGACGGTCGCGTAAATGCACCATCCGGGCGGTTCGTTTCCCTCCGCGTCGTTACATCCGCTTCGACCAGCCCTCTTGTTGCCCTGGCAGCAGCAACCGCCGTTGCTGCCGGCCGTGCCGTTGTTTCGTCGTCTCATGATTCCACCAACGCGAACTACACTGGCTCACGAAAGGGGCTAAACGTTCTACCGCGATCGTCGAGAATAATTACTCTCATGGAGCCTCATACGCTGCTATCTGACTCGCTTATAAATTCTCGCGGCACGAACAGGCGTACGTTCGCTATTGCACGATTCTATCGTTGATCGCATCTCAGACACACAGACGGCATCGAACGCGTTTTCTTGCCTTTTTATCGGTGCGAAATCGTGGGTACGAGATAGCCGAACGGGGGTGTTCCTCCCTATCCAGGATCGGTGCTGGTAATTAGAGTCGCGAACGTTCACCTTAAACGATCGCAGCACGTTCTATAGGGACAGAGGGACAGAAAGACGGAGAACGAAACGGACGCGCCGGACTCTAATTTCGTTCTTTCTTTGGTGCCGAGCGAAATCCAACGGAGATCGGTGCGCGCCCCGCTATCTGCTTGCACTCTTCCATTTACTTGAACCGGGATACTTGGAGCATTCGTCGGCCTCGCGGTGAGCTTGATAAATGACTGCAGAGGCTCATTATTTACCCAGTGGGCCACGTCCTGCGTGTGTCCATTCTAAAGAGAAACGGGCTTCGCGCAAGCTGATTGCTCGTCCGCAGATAATCGTTCTCGCATGATGTTCGTTCAGTCTCGGGATTGTCCACGCGGTAGTCGAGCAGAGAGCAACCTCTACTTTTCACCACCGCTCCCCTTTCCGCGGGCGTAACAATGTTGCAGGCTCGTTACGGTCGCGAGTATTAACCCGACAACGCGTCGCCGACCTCCCCCAACAATTCGATGAAACCGATCCGACAACCGATCGATGCAACGTCGATCGAACACCCTGCGACACCAGGCGAAGAAATCGAAACGACCCACTGTGCCCACCAGATCTCGACGGTCGAAGAAAAATCTCGCAGAACGAAGCGGAAGCAAATCGTTCCACCTAAGTGTTCCTGACCGGCCGTTTTTGCTTCATTTCTCTCGCGAATATCGACGTCGGAGATCCTTCTTCGGGGTATTCCCTACACACTACCACTTTCCGTACGGTTTGCACGATCACTCGCTGCACGTACCCACGGCATACGTTCCTCTCAGTTTCACGTCGGACCGGATCAGTCCGACGCGATGACCCAAAACAAAAAAAGACACTAACCACCGACGCGTTCTCTCGTTACACGTAATTACTGCATGTTCCACTTAACTCGAGGCCGGTTTTTTTTTTCTTCGCGTAACACCGCGGGGAGACAGATATCGACGTCCCTTGTCGACGAGCAACGACGCTTTTTTTCCTCCGTTTTTCCCCTTATTTTTAATTCCGCGCGCATCCGGTCTCACGGCCAGCCGACGATCCTATCCAATTTCTGCCCGGACAAGTAAATCTCGTGAAATTATGGAAAACGAGCAGCGACAGCGGTAACAGGCAGACACAAGCGGAAGAACGGCTGTATGACCTAGATACACGTCGTCGTGGCCGGGGCTCTCTTCTATTGCCGCGACTTTCCTATGCATATAGATATCTCTACAGAAGTGGTCGTATCTGGCCAGAGGCACACAGCTTCGAATTCTTCGTAGCGGCGCACACTTTTTCTGCCCCTCTCCTTCCCCTTTTCCTTCTCCTTTCCTTCCTTCTTTACGCCCCCTAGTTTTCACCCTTCGCGCCTTTCGAGTCCGCCTCCTTTCACTCCCGTGCCCCGCGACGTTCTCCGCGCGATCGTCGAATCTTGCGCCCGTTCCCGTTTGCACTGCGATCTACTTTCCGGAATCCACCCCGTTGGAACGGAACCTCCTGTTGTACCACTCGAGTTTCACGCTTCTTCTCTTCGACGAGCCGCTTTGACGTCTGAATGGCAGCTGACAAGCGTTACGAACGACTATCGACTTCCGGTTCTCCATGCCACTTCTTTCTCCTGTCGCGACCCCCGTGACTATAATCGCGCGCTTCTCAGAAAACTACCTGCGCCGTTTTCCAACCGTCCGACGCACCATTCGCGTCTTTCTATTGTGCAAGATCGCACGCAAGAAAGGGACGCGATGTCTTCGTCACGTTGTACAATGAACGACGAGGTGTGCAATTTATCGATCCCCGGGCATCGATCGTTCCTTCGAGATTTCTTCACGAATTCGAGGGTTCATCCGTGATGGACGTTCGGCCGTCTACGATAGACGAAACTTCACACGAGGAACGCACTGCGCGCTGTTAACGAACGAACTTCGCGAACCGATCGCGATCGCGAGACCACAACTTCGTCACGAAATTCGAGCGGGTCGCCGCGACGACGATAAGCGCAAGACTAAAGGACGACGGCATCCGCCCGGTTATATACCCGGCGCACTCTGACCCGCAAAGCCGCGCCCGCGCACCAGCCACCCCTGGGCTTTTCCCTCCTGCCTTCGAAGCTGTCCCTTTCCGTTTTCTCGCCGGCCTTTCGTTACCCTTGTCGCGCTCGCACCGCGGGCCTCGTGTTTGTTTACCTGCATCTTTCCCGAAATCTCAGTCGGAAATCGAGAAACTCGCGTGGCGCGGAACCCCTATCGGTTTCCCGCTAAGAAACGGGGACAAGTTTGTCGGGTGCGATCAAGTAGCATCGGCGTGTCGTGGGTTAAGAAAGATATTGTGACTGGTTCGAGGTTCGACAGGGAGCAGGGTGTGATTTAATTTGTTGTGGAACTGTGCTTGTTTTAAACGATTATGGTACAGTGAGGTGATTTAATTGACGGGGTGAATACACTGAATAAATTGTATATTATTTTATTGGTAATATCGTAGTTTGCTTGCTGGCATTTTGACATATTCGTAGGGCAAATTTTGTATACTTCGTTTCTGCAGGTTTATGCAACTTTCATTGACAAATTATATCTGTATGTTCGACGATCTGACGAAAGCAAGAGATTTTCATTTTTTATCAATTTGGTCCTTCCTTGTCCCAAGTGCTCTCTGGAAATTATCGTATCGTTAAAGCACAGCGCAGCAAAAGTTGGCTGTTTAATAACAAAAGAGGGCACCAGTACGTAATCGGTCCGCGTTATTACCTTTCTAAACGCGCGCGGAGGATTACGAGACATCAAACGCCACGCCATGCCACGGCGAATCCGTGGACCTAGATTCAACAAACCGAATGACGCCATGAGCTCGTCACGACGACGTCGACGCGATAACGAGCTCATAGCGCGATGTCTGGCCAAAGCGTTACAGCGGGGGGCCCGTTTGATCGCGGCGATAGCACATTCGTTTTCACGATTTTCCTTGTCCATCGGATGGATTCGTTTATGGAAAACAATCGGACGCGTTTTAAGTGCGCTCGAATGGCGAGCGCGGAATTACGATTACGATAAGCAGTGGACGACCGGGGTCGTTACCGTAGCCGTAAAAACAGTACCCGTTTGCACAAGCATAAAGTACGGTAAAAAGAAAGCGCGAGTAGAGCGAATCGATACAACGCTCTTTCCATACCGCACGCCGGTTGACATCGCGGCAAAATAAGCTTCGATCGATCATGGAATTCCAACCTGTCGAATCTAGAACGTTTTATCACCTGAACGATTTACAGAACCAAACAACGGTGTCGATCCGCGACGATATTGCCCGCGTCAACGGCCAATCTTTTAATCTTGCGGACGCGCGTGTAACTAAATAAACGTGCGATATCTATCGCGAAACATTCCCCGTAATTAATACAGCGGTCTCCGAATTCCGTTCTTTCGCTGTGACGATTGCACGTCGTGAACGGGCGACAGGAATTTTACAAAACTTGATGGATATAAAATTCGACTTGCAGAACTTTTCGTCGTACGCTCCTCCTTTAATGGCCTTTTAACGTTACAATAACCCCGAATAAACCATTACTCTAATTCAAAAAGAACGAAAATAATTACAAAACATAGATAACAGTATCTTTGAGTCACTGAACTGTGCCTGTCTAATTAAATAAAAGAAATTGCAACGCGATTTAGTTAAGATATCCCTTGTCTATCGCAAGTCACCCTTTTCATTTGCAATTAGAGTACGCCTACGATGTAACACAAGGGCCACAGATTCCGTCCCATGAGTAATAGTGATATAATAATATTAATACCTCCCAATTTGTTTACCTTCTCAGCTCTCCTTAATGATATAAAGGAAGTAATACTCAACAGCAATTAATCGGGAGGCCACGCTGTCAATGCGCCCGCGGTCACACTTTCTCGTCTCCGGCCATTTAATAATGCAGCGGACCGCCGTTGGTGTACATGTCCCAAAGGGGACGGAATGTCCTCAAACGACCGTGAAAAGGTGTAGGAGTCTCGTATCACAAATGCAATTTCGGCGTTGCGCCCCTTGGAAGCCAGCGGGGAAGAAAAAGATGCGACAGCAATTTCAACGAGAACGCAGGTCGGTTGGGTCGTCTTACTCCCGTACAGAACCGCAGTGCGGTTCAAACTTTTCCCTCGCAACGAACAGGAAGATCCGATTAGGAAGCAGATGGACAAGGAATTAGCATCGCAAGTAGTCGCCGTCATTTCCGAAGCCCGATTACACGGGATCTGTGCAGGTATTATTAATGGAAATCCAAATTTCCAATTGCGCCACGCCTGTTTAATCGCTGTTCTTCCTGTCTGTGATTATGCACGCACTGTGCCCCCTCCATTTCTGATCGAGCAGATCATTCGACGCTTTAAATAGCAGCCCTGCGACGAAGCGCAAGGGACGTGAAATTCAGTAGCGTCCGCCGAGATTGAGTTCTTCGAGGAATGCACATGCACGTGTATGCCGGTTTTTTCAATAAAAAAAGCTGTGATAATAAGATTGACAAGTAACGGAAAGACCCTATGGAAATTGATTTGCTGTAGCAGACACAGAAACGTTTGAAAGATACGAGATACGAGGAACACCTTAATTTTAGATGAAAGAAACTGAAAATATATATATGGAATGCACCACAGAAATGAGTGTTAGCAACGAGAAGCAAAATATCTAGCACGATAGTTATCGATACTTCTGTTAGATTTTTCAATAAAAATCAATACAAAAATTAACGTTTCATTCTCGTGGGAGAGGGGATGCCTTATACAGTTCCTTTCATCCTGTTTATAAGGTTTGAATTGTTGTTTATATGAGAACCGATTGGGCCCCGCACGCACTCGAGATTAGTCGTCTATGCTTCAGGTCAGTCCGTTAATTTGGATGCGGTTAGTTCCTTCAAACCATTGATGCAGTAAGGAAGCCACTCTTATTGCGTGGTCAATAAAATATATTATAAAATCACAAGCTGAGTAGAGTTATTGAATAAACCCATTTCCTACAACTCCTGCTAAAACCATGTTTAAAATTTTCAATATCGATCCGCGCTTCTATTAAACGAATCATGCAATATTAATTTATTGCAACAGCCCTATGCACGGTATCACTATAATTCTACAGATGTACCCAAGGCGTTCAACGAACCGCCGGCAAGGTTTCATCAAAACATCGGACCCGAGGGCAGCCACGCGAGTCCTCCGTTGCCGGGGACAGTTTGGTCCACCACAATAGGAACTTCATGGACAATCCAAAGGTGGAGAACATTCGGTTGGTTAGAAGGGAAACGCGGGGGTGGCCGTGTATTTAATTAATGTAGTCGCGGGACAAACACGGCGTACACACGGGCCAGGCTATTCTTGCCGCGGATGTGTAAGTTGGTGGGTAACGCGTGCACGAAAAGGACCCACCCACATGCACAGCCCTGCCCGATATATACCTGCGCGTGTATGCATACAAGCTGTCGAATTCGCCGCAGAACTCATGCATTTCGTGCCGCAAGTGGACTGTCAGACGACTCGGGGAAAGGCAGTGTCCGCAATTTCCGTAATGTCGCGGGGGAACTCTTTGACGAGGTCCGGCCGACACCGAAACTCGTGTCCGCGAGATATGCGACGGGAATTCGCCGCTACGTTCACCAGCCGCCACCGTCCTGGCTGGTCCCCGTTTAACGTTCGGATCCCCTGCCTCCTTGCCAGTCATCGGGAGGCGGGACACTGGTAGCTTACGAGAGAAGGGCGTCGATGTTCGCGAAACTGCAATTCCGGACGGAATTTCTGCAGATCCCATCTTCGGTCGACGTAATCAGAACTGTGCCGAACATGCAGCATCCCTTTACATGGATCCCTCTACGCCGCGGCGGATGGTATCCATTATCGAGCTGCTCGTATGGTACGTTTGCGGAAGGGATTATCGAAATTGTCTGTGGTTCTGTTAACTTTTCGGGTCACTGCGAAGGAGTTATACGCGCCGGGGAAATTCCTCAGACGTTTCGAATTTGTTGCCCGGTTCTACCCGTGCACGTATATCTGATGCATTGTAGACGACGATCGTTCGATCGTTTGAAACGCGGAGTTTGAATGTTACTTGCGTGGATCTTTATGAGTACAGGTACGACCCTTCTGCTACACGGTTTCGCTGTAACACGATCAGATATTTGCGGAAACCCTCGTGTCAGTAGGGTTATAAAATTCGTTTTATAAATGAAAGTGTAAAATTTTCGGTACGTTGAAAATTTTGTTTAATTGTTTAACTTATTGGAGGAAGAAAATAGACGGAATTGCCCCAATAAGACACCAGGTTCTTTGTCTGCGTTTCGTGGCGACCATGTAGACCTCTCATATAACACGGCATTTTCTAAGAACCTGTCTACCGTGCATGTGGGTTACCTGTATAAATAATATCGAACAATTGCAAATTATTTATGAGCCAAGGCACGACGTCGTACACATACAACATATACTTCTCTGTTGAACTAACACAAAATTAATATGAAATTGTTTAAGTATAAGTTAATCGAGGGTTGATGTTCACCCCTGAATTGATATGAACAATTTGGAAAAGTGTCATACACGAATCTTGGAGTGAAATATTTCCGAAAGGGGGAAGATTAAAAGCTGATGGGGAAAATTGCTTAGACACGACAATGAAGTTTGTACATGCGGCATGCAGGCACTCAATCTTCAACCGTGCCGATCAACAACGCGCTCTCGGTGGATTGGATTACACGCGAAAGGCGTAGACGTAAGTTTGATGGCGGAAAGTTTCAAGAGGGAGCACGATCTTCTAACATGGGGGAGACACTCGTCTTGCGTCAGCAGTAATGGTCAGCAGCAAACTTCCAACGATAACAACAAAAAAGGGATTGATTAAAATGAATAGTGTTGTTACATTTTTGTTATTGCTTCCACCGACTTCCTTACAGGTGCATTAATATTACATCGAAGTAGGTAATAGTTGTCACGAGAAGATGACAACGATATGCAGTAAATATCCATAATTGTCTAACAAGATCGCTTCGCGACGAGATATTCTTCCTACAGACAATGAGTTCACCTGAAAGGGATTGCTCGCGACAAAAAATTAACGTGATTTAAATTGGAGATTATATTTTTACTTGCTTGTAGATGATATTTGAAGGGCTCAGAAGCTAACCCTGACCCTAGAAGCGTAAGTTCAACTTTCCCTGAACACGAGTCACGTAGTGCAAAAACCACTTTATTGTGAAAACTTTCGGCCGATAAATCAATTAAGTCACTATTTTCATACGTAAGCAACAGATGACGGTACTAACATGGTCATTTTCGTTCCAGTAATTTGTAAAAACCTTATTTATCTCGGTTTCAATGCCTACTTACACAGATTGGCTTCTGAACCGTCCATTTGTACATTGCTTTATACCCTGAATGAAATCTTCATCTGAGATTCACCAATCGTTAAATATCAAATCTACTATACTTTTGTAAGCATTGTTCAGCAATTCCTGACTTAAATATTACCAAAACCTCATCACCTAACTATTCATTTGCCGCAGACTGTCGACCTTAAAACGTGTATTCTTCGGTCCATACAGAATCCTACCCAAACGTTACTCAATTCTACGCCTAACTACGTCCACACCCGAGCCACAATGTTTCGAATCTATCCCCAAATTACCGTCACCTATAAAGATCCAATCCTGCAGGAACCCTTCGAGCCGCTTCATATCCCAGGGAAAGTCTTCGACAGAATAAAACGTAAGTGTGCCGTGCGAGCGTTGTTACTTTTTGTCACGACATAAGACGATCGCCTGGCCAATGACGCAAGCTGTCACAAAGAACTAATTTGCCCGCGTGGCCACGATATCGCCGATGTAATCGTGCGATACAATCAGCTGGGGGAATCGACACGATGGTTTAGAGGCTTTGCCGTGTCGCATTGGAGCTTGCGAAGTGGCTTAAACGACGGTTAGACGGCGAGTTGACGTTGGTGATTCCAAGTTGCCAAGAGCTGATCAAACATTGATACCCCGAATTTCACCTAATAAATTCCGGCGTTTCTTGTGATTGACTTGCCGTTATGGCCGCTACCCACGCAATCTTTGATCAACAGCTTAGCACCCGAGACGATTTGCGAACCGGGGGGACACGGCGAAGCAGCAAGAGGGTTGCGGAGGTAGGCCGTCCCCGGTGGAAGTTTCTGGACCAGGGACAAAGGTACGGCGTTTAAGCCGGATTAACCATAGCCTTACGCGAATTCGTCGAATCATCTCCCCCTTGGGGAATAATTGCACTCGGAAATGTCCCTTGTCTTGAACACGGGCTATTTGGAAGGAAGAGAATCCCCTTGTACCGTGTGTTTCCCAAATGACGAATTATTAAATCGAAACGATTGGATGAGCCGAGATCGCCGGGGTGAATAATGTATTAGGGGGTGAACTTTTGATGAATTTTTCTCGTTCGTGGCCGACTATGAGCTTATGAAGGACAGTAGTTGAGCGAATGGAATTTTATTGCGCCTTGCAGTATATTGTTACGTGCGCTTACATTTTGCAGCAATTATTTTAATTTAACGTCAATGTTATTATACGTATATAGTTTACGACCATGTTTAATTGGCCGTTTTCATACATCGGCTACTATTTGTGGAAAGATTTCGACTTAAAGACCGACATTAATTTGACAAAATCGGATCCCTCGGTGGAATAAAAAAGGAGCAATGTTCGGCGGTGTACACACGTGTATTTCCTCGACAATTGCGTTTCGCGTATCAAATAAAACGCAACACGACGACGTACTTTAAATCAACCGCGGCGTCCTAGCAGACGCGCGTGAAAATCGTCGATTCACGACTCGTCGTACATTTCGGATAAGGAAATTTCACGGCAACGGTGATTTACGGTGATGAAACGAAAACATTCGCGAGCGACGCGTTGCAGATGCACGTTATCGTCGTTCGAGCGAAACTTATTTTTTCCGCGTTTTGCGGTAAATATGTGATACGTGTGCCTGCGTATGTGTAATTGTGTATCTTTAAACGCCACTTCGAATGATTGCCGCGGCGAATCGATAGAAGACAAATGAGAACAAAACGCGGAGACGTATACGCGTATGGTAACAAGGCGATTCGACGTGAATCTCGTCTGTCCACTTTCTGCTGTGCCCCTGTCGGCCATTTTCAACTGATTATTTACGACACGCAATTTGGGTCGAATACCGACCGCCCATCGGAATTCGCGGTCGTTTATCATGCAAGGAAATTATTCCTAATTTAATGGGACGGCATGGATACGCCGGGAAATCATCCCTTCCACGGGGCGAAACGGCGCAATTTCGCGACTGTGAAAAGGCATCGAATCGCCTTTGGATTGGATTGAATCGACGATTCACCAGTTGACAATGATATAAATTCTATGAGGTACTGCGAGCAATATTATTTCTTTTGTTGCTTATGTATGCGTGGGCGTCGATGCGAATACTTTTGTATTTTGCAACCAGCGGAATTCGTTACCACTTTGTTATAATGGGCAATCCTTATCCAGGAAACTTTTACGGAACCCTAGTTTTACGGATATAATATTCCCACGAATATTCGAAATAATTGATCGAATTATCAATATGTGATCTTCAGATACTATTTCACAAATAAGTAATAATTGTATTGTACGATATTTCTAGTATTATCAATAAGACTATTCTAAATATGGTCCTGCGTGAATCTAATCTATTATGTGTCATCACTTCGGCGTTCAATATTTCAATTGCTTCGAATCCAATGTTCTCGCAGCTGAAACAGATTATAAATAAGAGCCTTCATCTGTATCCTTCGTCCCTCTTCCAAGCTGTATTGCGAAGGTAACAGAAATATCTTATGTAAAATTATGGCGGAAATTACTCCACAAACCCGAAGCATTGTTTGCAGTAGCAAGGAGCGAATTTATTAATGCGCAAGCTAATTCTATCCTTTAAATTTGATCTCAGAATAAACTGCGCTACTTAGGGGAACCAACAGAGATACATGCATACATACGTGCACATCAAGAAAGCAATTTGACGCAGTTGCGGGAGAGTGTACCAGCAAGACTGGGACGCACAATTGCTCATTCGTAATCATGAGAAATGAAGGGGAAATCAACAGGAGTATTATGTTACAATTGGTAAAAAAAATCTCCAAGTCAAACACTCTTCAGGAGTTGGCTACAACCGAGTATTTCTCCACTAACATGGGTGAAAAATATATCTAAGGGTGTGTTAAAATATTTACTGAAATACATGGACAATTCAGTGATACGATTGCGCGAATAAAAATTTATTCAATCGGCTGGACGTGTTTTGCGCATCGAATAGACGCATCGTCTGTGTTATTTGTATTACAAAAACACAGCGAATGACGGGATTTCCTTCGTGCGGATGCATGTTCATTCAAAATTCAACTTCTCATCCCTGAAGGATCCACCGGGGCGCAGATGGCGAAGCAAAGTTACAGCGAAGCATTGTCTACTACGTTGGTGTATGTTCTGTGTATAAATGAGAAGGTAACTGTTCTGTGTGGAGGTGAATATTCTATTCCTGACACATTGTCATATTTCCGAGAACGAAAATTGCGAAAGATGCATAATTATCCTGATGGTGGTGCTGTTGGGGGTGGTAATTTTGTGTGTGTTCTAAATACATTAGACGGGCGAAAAAACAGTTCGTCTAATAGGAAAATGCAAAATGTTTGAAAAGTTCATAACTTTGATTGTGTTTGAAAATTTGTCATTTTTTATTTTATTTTCTCGGGTAACATAAAAAATAATAGTAGGCGTGAAGAACGCTGTTCAAATGTGTAGTTCACTTTATTTTAATTGGAGAAATATGTGTCCAACGGGGGACGCGTAAAATTTCTGGAATTTTTTATGTAACGACAATGTTACACTCAATTTTACATCGCGTCAGTTTCCATATGTTTCCACCTGACTACACGAAAGCTTAAATAGCGAATAGAAAGAATTGAATGTATCGCATCGAATACGTCCAAAAATGTTCAACTCCTGTTTCGTATTGGTTACGACATCGGTCATGGAAATTTTTACGTGATGTTATGAAAAGAGGGGAATTGAATTCTACGGGCGAATTCTACAAATGCCTCCATGCCTGGTTGCTGAACGACTTCGTTCGATGTGCACACTGAACTCGGGTTTTCGAAAATGTTCCAGGTCGATAGAAATTTGATTTCCTGCGAACAGAATTTCCAGTCTATTATCGTTCGCTCGCTACTCTATAAAATTTTCACTGCGACAAATTCCGTCGATTTCGAAAAAACAAATGCTCGTCGATCCTGCCGCCCCTTCTCTTCTCTCATCCCTTCAGCCCAATCCTTCTCCCGTTCTATTTCTCTTTTGCGCTCTCTCAAATACAAATGCACGACCACGCGCGCGCGCGCGTGCACACACACGTGATTGGTCCGGGGATGCGTTTTTATCGTCGTATTGTTCGAGCACGAATAAAAGTATCGCGACATAACGTACATTTATCGCGTCAGAGTATTCCTTCAAAATATTCACTGTTCATTTTTACCAACCGACCAGCCTGTCTTTCTATAAACTGTAAACTACTACACGCGTTTTCAGATTATTGTAACTAGGGCTTTGCGCAATTTACTTGAAAATTTGCAAATAATTTCGTGCAATTTATCATGCGCGGTCTGTAAAAGGATGATCTTTTAACTATAATTCTGTTCCAAGCAATGAATTGTATGGATTTCAACTCGTCATACAGGATAAGTAGTATAAGTCAATAAAATTTCCAACATCCTACTCACGTTCGTGCGCCGTGTATAATAATATCGGTATTTATTTATCACATACAGCGTGGCAATTTGATAAATGAATGAATATAAAATTAAATTCGTAAATGTAAATCCATCGCTAATGAAACGACAATGTGAAGCATATTATAAACCGTATCTTTCCATGGACATTGTCGTCTGCATCATTTTTGCCTTACTCCGTTAGCCATTTGTTGTCCCTTGTTGATGTTTTAATACGCAATTTTTCAAGCGTTTAAATGACCGTCCTTCGTTTGCAAATAGTACACTCGCCACGTGTACACTAGACGTTGCCCGAACTTTTTCGGATCTGACGACCGACGACGTGGTCTGCCTTTAATGTTGGTCATTCGGAGAATCGATGCGGCTGTTCGTTTAATGAAACGTTTGTTTCCCTTGTTTTTCTTTCCGTTCGTCCTCGCCGAAAATGCATACAGAACGAACTGGTTATAAATACTAATTGAACGGGAGGCTCGTTTCTCGTGCATACTCATTATCTCGTACAAAATGAAGTAGATTAGTTATAGATAAATACAATCAATTATTATTAATACCTTATCACAACGTCACTCAATTTTTTAATGCCTTTTAACGCAATTACATGATACTAAAAAATCACTTAGTAACAAGTAACGATCGTTCGATATAATAATAACCCGTTAAACAAATAAGTGCAACGAGAAGCATAGCTTAGCTCCTCGTACGGAGAAATCTCGAACGCTGTTTCGTGGTGCAAAAAGAAAATTGTCTACTACTCCGTACGACCATTGAAAAACCCACGAATTTTCTTTCACAGGGAACTTCGTCAGCCTGTAGAAAGTTAAGGTTAGCGGGCGCGGACGAATGGTGGCCGATTCCAGGCAATAGAAGATCACGTTGGAATCTTTTCAGCATATCGAATGGAAGTTGCGGGCGAGTGGCGAACGTAAGTGTGTTTACGTGTCGAAACATTCCAGCGGCATGCAGAAACTTCTTAAAGCTTCTTGCCACCATCCGATTCGGGATTAAACTTATGTCGTACATATCCACTGGCCATGTCCCGACGTATCTGGAACTTAACGGGAATTCGCAATTCAGACTTCCGGGCTTTGTGGCTACTTTCGGTAGTCAACGTGGCCGAAGTTTCTCTACAGGGGAACGTTCCTTAAGTTCCACTGTGTTTGCGTCATAAACGCTTTGATAAACGCGGGACGTAGCGACGATACCATTTTAAGCTACCAATGTGTCGGCAATCGAGATCCTCCTTTACTTCACATGATATCTATTTTTACTTTGACAGGGACTCGATTGATTCAATATCGATTGAACTGTTTACGCAATCTTCCTAACGTAATCTATGTGTTAACTTGTATCGTTTTTTAACTCCTTTAGGAGCTCGTCCAAAGTGTATAGTGCGGAAGTAATAAATAGTTGGGTCATTTCTGGTTTAAGTTAATCTTTGTTTTATTACAAGTGTTATATCATTTAGAAAATTGACAGTAGATATTCTATTTTCGGTGTAATTTTTCGGGTAACGCCTTGATGACTAGTTCTTCGTTTTGCCAGTGATTTCTGATACCATTTAATTTATTTTTATCAGTACTCGAATATAAGGACGTATGTGTCATTATGGTGGACCGTGTAAAAGTACCGCGATATTATTTCGAACCGCCGCTGATTGTTTTCACGAAAGCAGCAAGTTATCTGTTTCAGACTTGGTGCTTATTTTTCTAGCCACTTATGCGAAAATTTCGCCGCCCGCTCCATCTCAATTCCTTCCACGCCACAGCACGAATTTCAAACAAAATCAAATCTTCGAGTTTCCCAGGGAAAGTCGCCCCGAGCTGAGAAAGCTTCTTTCGCGATTTGCATATTCCTCGCGTATGAATTCGCGTCTGAAGTACGCTAAGTTTAGTGACGAAACGTTGAAAGTACATCCCCGATTTTCAACTCGGATGTTCTGTAAGGAAGCGCACGGAAGGACATATCGTTGAATTGAAAAAATAGCAATAACAAGATCTGATTGCACGACGAATACATTTAAATAGAATTACAATTCCTTTATCCACGTGATTTTAATTTTTTCTCTTAGAAACGTTTAAATTAAATAAATAATTATTATAACTTTGTATCACGCACACCTCGAAGCATCAAAATTCCAAACAGCAAACACGAAATCATTCCCTACGAAAAGCCACTCTATCCGTTCTCTTCTAAGCAATTTCCAAAAGAATGTTGTAATCAATTTCTATGCACGTCACAAACATTTGGGGTGCGTAAAAATTGTCCGAAAAGAACAAAAATATCTTCAAATTATATACGCAATTTCGTCAAGGATATACGCCGGCAAATTGGACTGTTCATCTAGAATCTAGACCACAAAGTGTCACAGGTACAATACCGGAGCTTGATTTGAATAAAAATTGCTCATTCCCCGAAACATGGAAATCTTTCCCGACCAGATTTGCCGTAACTTTTGTTCCAAAGACGACAAGTGGCAACGATTGGGGAGGGTGAAGTCGGCGTAACGAGCAAGGCTACGTCACCAGGAGACAATTCGACGGGAAAGAACGACGAAACTCTCACTCGGATCATCGGAGACCGAGGGGCACAGTAATACGACTGTGCCTCGGCAAAATCCGTGCAATTTCAAGCGTAGCAAGGAATTCGTCGCGATTTCTCATTGCGAAAAGGCACCAGTAACGATCAAATGGGCCGGAATTTAAGGTGCAAAAACTTCTGCAATTACCGAATGTTCGGTATCCTTGAAGGCTTGGACCAAGTGCTAACCACGGCGAACTGACACCGGGCCTATCGCCACTTTCCATCATCCTCTCTGTTTGCCTCGCAGACTTTTTGTTTTACAACGTTGACTGTCCTCCGGCATTCCTTCAACCTTTTGTTTCTTTCGCGTTCCCGCTCGACGCGTCCCGTCGTTTCGATTCACGAGCTATCGTATCGAAGGGTGTCGGAATGCGCAATAAAGCGGCGTGGAATTGCCGACGCGTACAATAGCAGCCAAGACACAAAGGTTTTTCCATAAATCCTCGTAGCGACGTGACGCGCGGCCATCCAGGATTCGATTATCTTGTCCTGCGCCCTTTGGATTTTTACGTTTGTTCCCTTATCACTGGGATAGTCGAGTAGCCTTCGTTCACAGGGTTAAAGTGTTATCCCGCCCTTGATTTATGCTTCCTTCCGAGCAACGTTCCGTTGCGTCGACGTTCCTGCGATCAGCCGTTGAAATTTATTTATCCCAGAGTCGTTTGGAAAGTTGCAGCGTGTTTAATACTTGTGCGCAGACGGCAAATTATTAGTAAGGACGTAATAGAAGTATCGTTTAATAGTTATATTTGCGTGTTTTAATCTACCGATTTTTTTCGAATCTCCAATCAGTTCAAGGAAAAATCATGTCAGGTATGGTTTTAACGTAAACGCTCGGCAGGTTGTTAGCGCACGAGAGACTAAAAATATCATCAGTAAACGAATTTATAACAGTAGTTTCACAAAAATATTGACGTTTGCACATAATTTGAAACAGCGGATTTACAATTAATCAATCAATATATTAACGTCCATATATATGTATATAAAACAATCTTTCGCGAACTTTCCAGAGAATACATAGTTTCTACTCGAGCTCTCAATTAGCGAAACACATAAAAGTACACACACATATAAGTTTCTGAGTAGATCGAAACACCTACTCATCCCTAATACCGAAGCAATAATTAGGTTCACAATACTATATCGCGATAAAGCAATATTTTCTCCCCCTATCTTTGCGCACACCGCCGCCCTGTAATATCCAGCATCCAAACATTCATGCCCCATAACCCCATCAATTGGATCCCCCATAATCAAATAGAAACTCCGACCAAATAAATCCGTATCCGGCTCGCCGACCTTCCACGTCGATTCACATGAAAAATCTACTAAAAATCGTCCAACTAGTCGCAGGTATCCCAAAGCAGGGTTACAATCGATGCCCGCGCCAGAAAGGGGATGATGCGATTCAGGGAACAATTGGCAGTATCAGGGAACGCTATCATATTCCGGTATTATTTTGCTGGCGGAGGTGTATTCGCGTTTTATCACGTTTGCCGGTAATACGTGGATAATGCGCCCGGGGCAATGTATGTTGATTTAATGGGACACATTGTGCATATGTTTGCCGTCTACATTTGTCTCATTGATTCGCCGGGGCCTGGGAACACAAGAGGGGAAGGAAACACCCACCGGTCGGCAATTAGTTTGAGCGCGAAATCGTTCGATGCTGATCGCAGTTACGAAATCGCAGCTAATTTCGCGACTGCTCCAACATCCCACCAGCTTATTACCCGCGGCTATTGTGCGGTAATTGTTTTCGTGATCGTCCCGTCCCTCATCGTGCAGAACCAACTCGCACGTTTTTCCGCTACGACGGGAAATACGTGCGGTTAATTTGTTTTATTCTTTTCACACCGCATTAATGAGAGGTAGCCTTTGTTCGGGGATGATTTACCGTGAGGCGTGTACTTATTGTCAGTGGGAATGAATCAGTTATTGTTTGCGAATACGTTGTCCGATAGAGGAATTGTTTATTAGGTATTTCCGCTGAAAAGCGGGGATTGGCTGGAAAAAATGGATTTTGTAGTTGTTCCACTGGTATATCTATATTAATTTTAGTGTACTTTGTTTTTAGGATTTTGTACGTGACTCTTGTTGCACTAGCCGGGTACTAATTTTTGGATCGTCGGAAAGGTATAGCGGCAGTGAATAAAAATGTTAACACAGAGAATGAATAATATTGCTCGCGCAACAACGATAATAATGATATGTAAAAAATGTTTGAATATTCATTTTTACAATTCAATTACGTGACTAGTGTAAGATAAGTTAATACTATTAGTCACTCACCTCATTAATATTTCAAATATTATATTAAATATTCAAGAATTTCGTTTGATATTCTATTAGATAGTAAGTGTATGTGTCGAGAAGCAATAATAAAGAAGAGCACCGAAAATCAATTATTATTACGTAGAATTTAAATCTTACATAATTAGTGCGCAAGACGACTTTACAGACTATCCAAGCAATTCTGCATTCAGATCTCATTTTCCAACCCTATCGGTATCCCAGACTTATACATATGAGGAACAAATAGCCCCTCCGTAATTGAAATCAATTTGCAATGGGCGTAAAATTTTAAGATTTCAATTTTTGCGCCACAGCAAAAGAGTTTTTCAACTGGTAATATAATTTTCATAATTGCCACCTACCACACTGAACGTTATTTTATTAAATAAAACTTTCTCAGGTTTCATTACAGTCAAGAAAACGTTAAGACAAGAATAACGCCGCGACTAGAGAAACTATCGTGTCCTGCATCAACGTTGAACTAGCAGAATTTCGTAACTTCGTTAAAAGTAACTTCGCTGTCACCGAGATTAAGACAGGTCAAGCAATGCGCATAGTTGTCGAATCGTGTTCGATAAATGCAATTACTTTCGGGGCCACGTCGAATTCCAGGAATAATTAAATGGCGAAATCAGTTTCTCGCAGCATTGAAACAACGAAGATAACTGTTTCAGCAGAACTAAAACGGATTGGCACAGTAGCTGAAACGCAACGAATTCCACGGAGTTCCGTGTACGCCGGCTGTTTCTGCTCGATCGAGCAGCGATTGAATTGACGAATGATACAAGACAATGAAACCAGAAGAAATTTTATGAATACGTTGGGGCTTCTATATTATTACATACAGTAGCGAATATTAAATATGATCAACGCTGCAGGGGTGGATATTAACGATCGATACCAAGCTGGCATAAATGTATAACGTGTAAATATCATAAATGTAATCTATAGTTATCTAAAAATATGAATGAGAAGCGTACACTATCTGTTCCGTTCAACGAGTGTCGGTTAAGTAAGAAGGCAAGTAATAAATCTTGATATAGGAGAATCGAACTGAGAATGTCTCGATTCAATTAAATGGGAAATGCCTATAATACCGTGCAAGCAGTTCCCCTAAAATGAATTAACCTCCAAAGATACTAATTAATAATGCTTCTAACTAGAACCGGCAATTCTACACATCCTCGGGTATAACGCACTATTAAGCCCACAATGGACATAAATTCGCACAAACGAGATGTACAGGGAACTCAATTACGTTCCACACCGTGCACTGTATTATTATTCATGCCCCAATATAATAATAACGGGGCTATTAATACAAACTAAAAGTCGCCTCTATATATTCAAAATACGTATACTACGTATAAAACAGAATTTGAAAGTGTTTGATGTTAACCTTCCACCATAGCCGCAGCGACGATACACTCTACTTTTACTACACATTTTCGTATCAACCGATAATCTGCTATAAGTCAAGAAAGGGTCGCCAATAAAATCGTCCATTTCCCTTGAATAGTGCAGCGAGACTGAAATATTCTCGCTACAACAAGCTTAGCATGCGCCGGTACGCTTCGTTCGAAATAAAATCAATGAACCTGCGCTATCGCCTGAAGCATCAATGAGCCCAAAGCGAGACCCCTACTAAATAAAACGAACGCCTTAGATGGATCATGCAACGCCGGGACACTTATTACGCTTTTCTTCCTTTTCCCTTCGGCATTCTTTTTGTTGAATCTTTAATGGGAAGTTGGCGAGCGTTGCCGCACGAACGATCTCAATAGGAGGCAGAAACATCAAAGTGGAACGCCTGAATCGTTGGGAGAGTAGTATTTCTCACGTCGACGTCTCATCGACGACGAAGCTATTGGGAAGGGAGGCCCGACGAAATTCTTGACTCGCTCGCATGAAGACGACGACGCTTTACGAGGCCCGCGTGCAATTCGTTCCTCCAAGAAAACACGATAATGGCGAGTTTCATGAAAACGCCTGGATGACTTGCAGTTTCGAGGTAATCGACGGTTTCAATGACCATTTTTCACCGCCGGAGATTTCTTCGCGGATCCTCCACCCTCTCGTTTGAGTCGCGTCGTTGGTCGTGCCTTTCCTTTCGCGTTGTCGAAGGAACGTTGTATTTTCTTGGCAGTGTCGTCTGAGAAATTTGAAACACCATTACTATTTGTAATTCTTCCGTCACATTCAATTACGAAAAAATAATTCACTTCGATGAAATAACTTATGAGACTAATTGCTGATTATTGACGAAATTACTTTATGATTATTATCACGTTCAGTGTTACCCAAGGAATTTTAATTTTTTTACTATTTGGGAAAGTTTCCATAAATCGTTGACCAAAAATTTCGCAATATTCTTGCTCCTTTTACACCGGAGTGTCTCGCAAATAGTCTTCTACAAAATTTGAAACGGATCGTTTCCGTGAATGCAATCCCTCAGAGGTGGAGAAACAATTAACACCGTCAGATTAAATGAGCGAAACACGTTTACCGTTGTCAATCGTGCAAAAAGCCAACGACAGCAGTGATAACTGATATCAACGAGCCCTTACATCGCACTTAAGCCGACATCGCGCCCCCTCCCTTTATCAGATGGCCCAGTTTGCTAACTTTCTTCCTTGCACCACTAGACGTATCTCCGTAATAGATTTACCCGAACTGAGCCAGTTGAGATTGTAGTAAATCTCCATCTGCGATAAGGTATTCGCTGTTTTCCATTTAGGCTGTCAATATTGTACACAATTGGCAATTTATTTGCAACATAAAATCAAACACGCTAGACATTTTACCACTCAATTAAGTATAGACATTTTTTAGTGTACATTGTTCAGTAATAGTGTAAAATACGGAAGTTTAAATGAAAGGTATATTATTATTATTATTATTATTATTATTATTATTAATTGGATTTTACTAGTTTCGCGATAATCAACAGTGTAATATAATTCATAAAAGGCTAGATACTGTTAGAAGACGAGAAATAATATTTTCAAATCTAATACTCAAATGGTTTGAATGAAATATAGATTCTAACTATACCGATATTTGTGCAAATTCGTAAAAACGAGCCGGTTATTATTTTGTTGCGACGATTATGCATTAAGTCACTGTTCAATGACGGTTTAGGCTACGGTAAAATTCATTACAGACGATAATAGCAAACCCGTGTCCACGAAACTTTGTGCAATTCAATTCAGATAATGCTATATATTAGCGAAACTCAAACGAGATAGCATTGAATACATCCGATAGTACAGAGGAGTTCGTGCAGCCATAAGCGAATACGAAAATCATTATACATTATATTTGGAATCGGGTGTATGAGAAATATTTAAACTGATCCTGTGGATGAAAATCGCAAGTAATGAACGACTTCGATTAAAGGAACTCAATCGTTCAAAAATTTATAGAAACTAAGCGAGATCCAAATCCTGGTCTGCCGAATTCACTTAAATTCGTAACTAGTAGAGCCTGATGTTCTGAAAATCTCAAGGGTATCGTTGAAATCTATGAGATTACCAATCTGGGATTGCGGTATGTAGAAGTATGAAACTTCGGATTCTGTGTATTATAACTTGTCGCTGGAGATTTTGGAAATTAGAACGTCGATTCCTGAATCATTTCTGCTATACAAAATTGTTTTGCTGGAGAAGAATTTCATGTTTCCATCTGGGACAGCACATTTTCATTTCTACCATGTATATGAAACGAGTTGTATATACAATATGTATATGAAAAATAGGTGCATGAAATTATTTTATCTTTCTGTACTACTAAGTCGTTACAAAAGTCGTTGCACAAAAATCTTTAACAAAACCGATTGCTATCAAATTAGAAACAAATTATAATCAAAATCAGCAACAGGGAACAATCCATTTTATTACATGAAGTAATTGCTCTTATCCTGTGTCACTTAAATCACAAAATACTACATTAATAATACTATCGCAACTCTGATAACATCTTAATACAGTGAATCACACAGTCTAATTATAGTATAAGCCACGTCTTTCCTACCTCTCTATCGTGCGTCGCGTTAAACTTAAATCACTAAATCGTTCGAGCTGTTCGTTCAAGTGTACGCTATTAGATTATCTCGCAATAGCTATGAGCAATATCGTTCAATCGGGAAACATGCGTTTGCACTCTACTCGTGTTTACCCACGCAATAGCTGCAGGTGATAGAAAGGCGAGCGTGGCCACGGAACGCACAAAGCGCGAGAAAGTATTAAACAGTTTCGGCTGTCTGACTGTCTATTAATTTCGACCTGTCTTTTACACGCGTGTTCGATTTCGTCTGCTACGCGACGCTCCGTACAGAATGCCTATCGTATAACGCCATTCTATTACTCCATTTGTCTACTGTGTCGCGGAGACGTGGTTTAAGTCACACCTGGAGTAGACGGATTTAATCGAATCGCTGGGTAAGAAACGTTAGCGAACTTCAAACGTGTTCGTTGTGAAATAACACGTGAACGGATGAACGCCATTTAGGATCCTCGGCAGTCACGTAAACTGTAATGATGGTAAATGGAATATGAATTTCCAGTTTATTCAAGAGGAAGGTTCTACGATAGCTTTCGACATTTGCTACGATTTTGTTATTTTCTATGTTTTGTTTAATCGCGTTTTTATAAACTGAAAAAAGTAAATTGAACCGTCAAAATCGTAACATGTTCATTTGTAATTGCACAGTACATTCTGTTAGAGAATATGACAATTCCACTTACTTCGTGCACGTAAAATAAAACCCCGACATTTTACAACGTTAAATAATTAATATCATTTACTGCAAATTCTTTGTTATGCGATGCAGAAAAATTATGTCGCTTATAGTTTCCTCGTCCTAGATCACCCAAAACACTCCGAACCAAGCGCCTAATGTAAATTAACAGAATCTGCGAGCTTCGCGAATCTCCACAACAAGTTCAAAGAACACAAAAGAGTCGTGCGCAACATGAAGACACGTGAAACAGCACAACGCGATTCTTCATATGTGAATCCCTATTTCGCCATTCGATAATGTCATGCTGGCCCAATGATTCAAACTTATTTCGACACTCGTGGCCTCGCGGTTCGGCCTTTTTCGTTTCCGCCACAAGCCGACGAGCCCGAACGCGGATTAGCGAAATGCAGAGAAATAGAAAACAGAAGAAAAAAAAAACGCGCACGCTACCTCGTCATTTTTGTAAGGTACTATCGCGTTGTACGGGTCGCTCGGTTCGCCGCGCCAGTGTCCACGGGAAACCTGCTTTCGGACATTCGGCTGAAAATCAACGACTCGCTGCCCACGGTTCATAAAGCTCGCTGTACACCCCATCAAAATATTCGGAGTGCGCGCACGAAGAGTCGCGCGGATGTCGACAGATACGCGCCCACGGCATCGTTTTATTTTTTTCGAGCGTGTGCCGCGCGGTTCGCGCGACATCATTTGGAATGAACCCCGCGTGTACGAAATTTCGGCTTCACTGGCCACGCGCGAGTCGTGACTCACTAATTCCCTCTCGACCTATCGGGGGTTTTCTTCAAACAGGAACACGTATCGCACATCAACGATGCAACGGGCATAATTCATCTTCGATAATCTATTCCCGTGTTCGAGCGGGAATCAGCGAGATTTAATACTCGTTCGCAAGAAATCGTGGAACATGATCGCTGTACTAGATTTTGGATTGAGGGAGGAACAATAACTGAATATCAGAGGAACAATAACCGACGCGAATGATAGAGAGTTTAACTTAGAACACCTAGACGTACAAGCACGAGTAACGAACTAGAATGGACGTGTTTGGATGCCGACAAAAAGTCTGAAAACGCTTGAGATTAACGTTTCATTCCCTCGCAGTGCACGATATACTGCGATACTGAATTAAACGTCGACGCAAACATTTATAAGGACAGAAAGAATTAAGGGGATATAAAAGGGTAAGTTGAACGAGAGTTGGCTAGATCTGAATTAATTATTACTGTGACCAAGCAGTCTTCCTACCCAGCCCTCGAAATTAGATATGTGTACGATTCAGAAACGCATGACTTAATAACATACCAGTACTTACGTCTATCAGCATCTCAGACGTGCCGCATGCAGACAAAGAGACCTTGCGACGCTTCCTAATCACCAATAACAGCGACACGGTGCAATGTCGTTTCGCGAAGTGTCGATTAATACACATCGGTTAGACACGTTTAATTATCGAGACGTCGAGGCATAATTCACCTAAGATGCTTGCACGCGTTAGGCCAACGCGACGCGGGCGAACAGGCTCGCAGGTTCGAACAGGTTGGATGACAGGTGTTGCTGGCAAGCGGCGAGACTAATAGGACCTTTCTTAAGGCGGAGTTCAGCCGGATTGGAATATGAAGCGACATCAATTCGAATGAGGAACTCGTGCTTCTAATGGGTGGATGACTTACGGTTATTGCGTTAGTTTAAACGTTCAATTACCATAGCATTCGCTGCACCCAGAGTTGCGATTGAGACACCAAGTTTTTATAGAAAAGATTATGATTAAGCGTGATACGAATTACTTATTCGACAGTAGCAATTTTGGTTGCTATAAGTTTCTTGAGAACTTGCGCGTCTGTTAATGCTACCTCGTACCGATGGTAAACGAGTGTTGCGATGAGTACATTCAAGGGACTGAAGACTCAAAGGATTTTAATCAGTTGGTTTTCAGTGGACTTACTGTGTGTATGGTGAGGAACGAAATTCTAAGGAATTAGGAGTTTGTCCGTTCAACTGTGATGCACTTCGATAAAGTTAAACCGGGCGAAAGTGTAACTGTATTTATAATATAATTTTTCTGTTTTAAAGAAAGTTTTCTATTTTGTTTTAATAAATTTTACTTAAAATAATATCAAAACTGAATGGGGTCTATACTTTGTCACCGGTTAGTGTTACATCCAGAAACCAACTACTTTTGTTTTGTCAAAAAAGGAGGTGTACATTTTCATTAAATTTCCTTCAGTATCCAACATTTCTCATTCGCGCGATATTATCACATTGTACTGCAGACAATTTTTGAACACGCGTAGAAATATTATTGTACGAGCACGTGGATCTCACTTCTATTGCATTTCTCGTACATGTTTCTTATTGTCCATTTCATTCGATACGATCGTGGAACTGCACGCCAATCTAAAGTTGAATCTTGTACTTCCCAGTATTTAACCAGCAACCGCTTACAAAGCTTTTACAGCGAACGGTTTGGAAAGTTGAAAGCAACTTCATGGAGTGGTGTCTCGTAAAAACGGTCCATAAAAGTGCTGGTGTCGTTGCGGAGTGCGTCTGTAACTGACGTGAAGGTCCAGTCTACTGTGAAAATATATTTTATCCACGCCAGTGCAACGTGCCTCCGTAATACGTTATGTTGCGTTACGTGTTCTCAGACATTAGAATGACATTTTTATTTCAACTTATCCAAATTGGCGTCAGCGAAACGACAGCATAAATTTATTCGCTCGAACGGCGTGTAAGAACGTCAACAACACTGTGGTTACAGAAATTATTAAACGAAAACAGATTAATAATTAGCGATGATCGATACGTCTAATTTAACCAACGATGTTATTTTAAACTCTGGAACACCAGTGAATCTGGGGAGGGCTAATATCATCGAGCATTGGAAAGGAATTCGAACGACTCCGATCGCGACAAAATTAAGATTTGTGCATGATGGTATTCTATGTTAATATTTTACGAAAATGATTATATCGATGGTAAATTGGCCGATGTAAATTATGGATTGCATAAAATTCCTTCAGCTTACCGGTTCAAAGCTGCTCACCGATATACATGTTAATTATCTATTGGCAAAAGCTGCAGCACTCCTGTCGGATTAACCGAGCGGCGTAGGTTTGCGAAGCCGCACTGCATACCAAAGTGACCGAAGATAATAACAAGCCAAAGTAAACCGATATCGATCGTAAGTTACACAGTTGAATCCGGTGCCGATGTACTCAATGCACCGCGAATAATTCACTAATCTTGTGTTTATACGATATCGGTTTTGACAGTAGCTTAAACTCCAATTCGGACGGGGTAGTCGCAACAGTAGAATCTCCAATCTCGACTAACGTTTTAGCAGTCGTTTTAAAAATCGTTGCCCGGCAAAGATACGATAGCGCGTTTCTATTCCCCCATTGGTGTTTAACTATTAACGATTTATGGATGAACTAATATTTATTGTCATCTTATGCAGACAGTTTGCGGACGATTTAAAAATTGACAATATCCTTCCTGAACTTGGTGCTCTGGGTAAAATGTAATTCGCATCCAGTCGGAACGCTCGCCTCGCAGTTTACAGAGATTCGATAATGACAAAATAATTGAAGAATAATACAACATCACGTACGACATACAATCGACACGTTTGGCTCGTGCGAATAACATCCACAAGTTTAACTAACTGAAACTGCTTGTCGAAATATCCACGAAACCCCGTTTCTGAACAATGAGAGGGCAATTCGTGATACGAAAAAGGCAAGCTTCGTACAATCAAGCCTTATCCGACGGGCACAATGGTGACTCGATATAAACGACGATTCCGTGAAAGGACGCGCGTTTTACACGATGAACGAAAGAAAAAGGAACGCCCCGGCCAAGGTGCAAAAATGGCACGACACAGGAAATAGAGAAGCCGCCTCGGGGGCTGAATGGGGGGATCGGTGCTAGCGGGTGTATTAAGACGACGGCGTATCGCCATCGGTTTCGTTCGCCCGGAGAAACTGCGAAATTTCCCTCGATGCTTTTAACGATAAACGCGACGCGCCCCTACCGTGAATGTTATCTCGCCACCTGTCAACCCTCATACTCACCGCGAGCACCGCCTTATATTCAGCCTTAACGTTGCACTTACCGGGCTATCAGATGTTACGCCAGAAATGTTAAGGCGCCGCGCCGTCGCGCGCAGATAATTTGCGTGTAGAAACGTCAACTGAAATATCATACGCCACGGCGAAATCAGCGCCTAAGGGTGCAACGAAGCGAGACGTTGGATTCTTAATCGCGTGCTAGCACTGGCGGTTCACTTCCGCGGGATAGGGGTTCCGCGAGGGGTGAGAATTGAAACTGCAGTTTGTTGTAGGAATCGCATTGACGCGACGAAAACGTGCAGGTGTCGATAATTTGTTGCTTAACGGGTTTGTCGACGAATCTGCGGAGGCGATTTCGAAAAGCTCTCTACCTGTAAAAAGGATGCCTGAGACAATTTCGATAATTGAATGACGGTCTTGTCTGGGATACGATAATAATAACATCAGAGGCAGCATGAAAATTCGAAGGGAATCTATGGCGCGTGGGAAAGTAGCGCTATTGTAACGTTGAAGTGATATTTGTGGTGCGATAAAATGAAAGAAAATGTCATGCGTACTTCACAGGAGAGTTTTATTTAATAACTATGCCACCTTATTATTTGATAAATCTCCAAATTAATACACTGAATCGTATTCACCATTCCGATCACTTAATAATGAACCCCTAGTAACCTCTAGTAACTATAATTATCCCACTGCAGGAGATCTTTCAAGTTAAGCGAACCCTCTCTATCGTCGGATGCGCACGAACATTGTTACGGACCTTCGTAAAATTATTATACCTTCGTTAAAAATGGGAATTTCATGAAGCCGCGGAGTGAACACCATAAATCATTCGATTACAGGAAGCGGAAGGAATCTTATAATGGGAATTCCAGAAAAATCATATTTTTAGAGTCAGCAAAATTCCCGGATAAAAGGTGCCTCTACACCTTTCAGCGGGCACGTGCTTTTTTTTCGAGCGCGCATTAGCGCCGTGTAAATAGCCTTACAAAGTAACGGCTGCGCATTTTATGCCAGTAGCAATTAATTAATTCCACGTTCTTTTGATGTGCTCATATAAATCACGTCTCCGCCCCCGTGTGCTCTCAGGCGAATGCCCGGAAAGACCTGAATCATTTTTTAATGCATCAGAAATGTAATGCACGAGAAGAAAAAAGGTACACGAAATGAACGAACCGGTATACTGTCACTCAGTTTAATTTGAGTTCGTTACTTTCGCGAGACTCGAACTGCCCCCCGGCAAACGAAACATGTTTTTTCCGTGTCCGTGGCGGTATAAATTTTGCAACAAATACTAGGACAGGGGGAGCTCTCAAAGAGAACATTTTGGTCACTTTTGGGGATCGAGATTGTGGTTCGAAATAGCTGCAGCATGCAAACGAAGCATGCATATCTAACGACAGCATTGTACGCCGACGTAACTTACGGTATCGATAGATTTGCATTAGAACATTTTTATTTGGATATTTCGAATGACGAATCGATTTTATAATCACTGGCGCATATATATGCGCATACAGTGTTGTGTAGAATATTCTAATATAATTATAATAGATGTGCAAAAGTGTCGTAACATCATGATTAAAATTGTATTCGACTCATTGCCGGATGCAAATTCTAAAATCATTATTGCAAACCATTAATCTACGTATGAAAATGAATATACATTTCATTTATCGGGAAAGTGTGGATTACAGGAGGCTCTTATAAATAAAATGTCTATTTTCATTTTCACACGTCAGGGCATGCCGCAGCAAACGATACTAAACTTCGCCCAAGTTTTCTAACGAACTCGATATTTCTTCCACACTTTCATTATCCAAAGAAGAAGTGATTTTCATCCAGCGTAAGTTAATACGAGCAATCAAGGGCGGCGTCTCCTAGTGCGACACTGTATACCTGTAAATCGCCAGGGGATGCGAGCCTTCCTCTACCCTTTGCTTTTCTCTGTCCTATCCTACATTAATCTTCTCCTCCGCCGGGACACGGTGCAAAAGAAAATAAGATTGATGAGCAGCGTGACTTAATTAATGCGTGGCATCGGATGTTAGAAAGCGTGCATCGAGCAGCCGAGTCAGAGCCGAACTGAGCAGCC
The DNA here is from genome assembly GCA_948146005.1 of Nomada fucata. Classification (NCBI taxonomy): domain Eukaryota; kingdom Metazoa; phylum Arthropoda; class Insecta; order Hymenoptera; family Apidae; genus Nomada; species Nomada fucata. Next base: position 3,347,464 of record OX411275.1, on the reverse strand, counting down.
GCTTGATTCATATTTAAAGGTGGTACTTAATGGCATTGTCGCCATTCATTCGTCGCAAGAGTTTCGTCTGACAGTCGTCAACCCTGCGAAATGTATTTCGGCCATATTTAAATTGCGAATCACGGGGAACAGAAACCCCGAAGAGTGAGAGGATGTTCGTGTACCGTGGACTGGCTAAAATATATATTCGCCGATGTGTCCTGGCCGTTCATTTCTCCTGACCTACATATTATACGCTGCCATTCGTTTCGCTGTTGCAGGCAAGATTCCTGGGATACACTTTTATGTATTCCTCGGGAGCTACTTTTTTCGTTGCGTTTCCTTTATACAAACTTAATCAGTACAATGTTTATTACGAATAGACCTTGTTTTGCAATTTACGTACAAATCATTTATAATCAACAGAATTCAAGTGTACTTGCACTTAACATTACTCTGGAATATACGGTTTCCCTTTTCTCTTACCTAGTACTTCCTTATAACTGCTTCACTTTCATCCCCCTTTCATATTTAATCTTCCGTTTGCAATTTTTATTTTAAACAACGACGTATGCATCGATTTACCATGTACCGTGCAGCATAACTACATCGCAATTTCTATCGAACAAATTCTCCTGCTCGATATCTGCACAGATAATGCATTTCAAAGAATATAATTTATCATGAGAGGAAATTCTTGCCTGACGCCGTTCGTTTGGACGCGAATAGCCTATCAATTTTATAGAGCTTTCGTTTTTTCTTGTCGTTTCACCGAAGGGACGTGCGACCGAATGGAGAACCGAACATGATACAATGAGAATCGAATGCAAATATCGTTGACCCAAAACGAAGGGAAGTAATCAGTTCCTCGATGAAAACGGCGAATGGAATTACCAGTACCTACAAAGGGGGACCACTGACATATAAACGGGTTATGGAAGACGGGGCAGGAAAATCACTGGCTTTGTCCCAATAAAGATAGATCGGTCTAACGACACACGTATTACCGTGGGCACTATCGTTCCCCGGGATTCACAACGGTTCTGATTACGGTACTCTAAATCCATTCTTTCACTGTTCGTATTCTTTGTTTTCGGTCCGCTATGATTCGCGAATTCAAGAAACGTCGCTCGTTCCTTGAGGACATTCAATTATCTCGGAATATCGTTGGAAAAATGTTCTTTGTTGCAATACTGATATGTATGGTATACATGGAACTGAAACATGTACCTTTTATTTATAGAAACGCATTTGCTCTGCGATACGTGAAGGTAAATAGAAATTCGATTTATATTTTTTATAGGGTAATTGTTTGTACAGTACCTATGTCCCAGATGTTATATTTACAAGAGAAAGAATTTTAATTAAAAAGGGTGCTATCGTACTATGCATACCAAACCGGGCACACAATCAGATTAGTTTAATGTGTGAAATCTAATTAATGCAGGAAAGAATGATAACAAAAGGAGAGATCATTTTGAATGGAATAAAAGGTACGCGGCTGAAGATTGTTATCGGATATTTTTAATATCCGACTAATTTGTTTAGTACACAAATCAGACCGAGGGAAACTTGCGGGCTGGGCGTGACGTTTCGGTCGAAGGAAAACTTTTTATCTGCTTAATAGGCCTAGCATTCGCTGACGTCGGAAACGTAACTAGATTCACTGACGTACCGAGAATATGAGTACCCACAGATAAGTAGTAAGCGTATATTCAATTTCTCTATATTCCGTCAAATATCCCCAATTACCAGATTAATCGTTTTGGAAACCACAAATATATTAATGCTATTATATTTCCATTATCCTGACCGGAAATCTTAGTCAATCTTCAAAACCTACTAAAAGATAGTTAACCAAAATCATAATTTTCAAAACAGAATACACCTCGAGAAAGAATTTATAAACTACGGAACACCGTCCTCGCTTTTGTTTCCATTTTTCCCCTTTTCAACAGAAAATACATGCTGCTTGCTTACGAAACAGAAAAGAAAGAAAGGGGCGCAGTTCCGCAGATTTCACCCATTAGGAACAAGAACTGGACCAGATAGCGGGAAGTTTCCTCAAAATACTTGTAAGCATCAGAAAAGAAAAGGAGGGGCGAGGGGATGTTCATGAACGCGTTGTACTCGCGTTCGCCGCAATGTTAATTGCAGTTTAGTAGTTCGGCGCCGAGCCCACAGTGGCAAAAACGGGATGCGCGTAATGCCCTCCGAAGTTTGATTACGTATGTCGACGCTACCAAGGGTTGCGAATTTTCAACTGAGCCCGAGTCACGTAGTTTTATGCGATCGAGCGGCCCCGAATCTTGCCGGGGGCGATGAAAATGTAATTTGAACTTTGGGCTGTTCCCGCGTGAAAGCTTAAATTGTCCAAAAGAAGCAGATTAGATTAGAAATTTTGTTGCACCATGAACGATCGATGATCGTTCGGTTAATCGATGTTACTCGTGGAATACTACTTGTCGACTTAATGAAAGGCGAACGAGAGAAATTTTCTGACACGAATGCTCGAATAATACTCTCAGTAATTACACAATAATTACGGGGGTACCCGATGTGAATGAATATTACAAATATATATAAATATATAAATTGAATCAACACATTGCTCAACCTTAACAGTAATCGTGCCGCACTTGTTGCATAATACTAGTTTAAATAGATTTTGCGCTATATGATCGTTTCTTCCTACACGATCAGAAACCCAATAAAAATAATAGCACTCTTATATAAAAAATTGTGCGAGAACAGTAATTGCACACAATTCTAATAGTTAAATATACAAATCCTCGTATAACCACATTTACAATTATTTCGAAAGCTCTCCGCGGACGAACAGCTTATCCAGAAGGTCGAAGAAAAATCTGCCGAATAAAGTAATCAACAAAATCACAGCAAGTAACCCCGAAACGTCCAGCGACGACGTCCGTTGACAGTATTTCTCAAGACTGTCAGAAAAAGTGGCGACTACATTGTGGCGAACGCAGCCATAACCAGCTGCGCTTCTTCTTCCGCGGGACGCAATTCACTCTCGACAAGCGACCAAAGCGTAAAAACATTTGGCAACGAGACCAATCGTCGGTATGTGTCGATGTGCACGAAAGGCTGCGTCATTGTTACGCAATGCCGTCGGGAAACTCCAGGAGTCGATTCGCCGTTTTAGCCGGCGCGCCTCGTAAAATTCTGCAATAAACGTGGGACGCTTCCCGGCCAGGTATAATCGAAATGCAAAACGTCCACGGTGGATGGTTTTCAGCGTCGAAAGTCGGCCAGGACCGTCGTGAATCTCAATTTTGTGCTTGGATGGTGACGTTGCGTGTTCAGAACTTGAGACACAGTGGACTTCGTATCGGCTTGGACGATGGTTGATAATTCTGGAATAATTTACTCGCGCGGCCGACAGCCCGTGGAGAAGATACGGCAACTCTTGGAAGAAACCTGGAAAATGTAAGGTGCATAAATCTTGCCGGCCCGCCGCCTCAACCTCGGCGATGCTTTATCCTTGATACACTTTGAATCCAGGCGAACTGGTTTCTTTGTTTCACTTCGGACACCCTATCGATTTCTGATGATAAATGTCGCGGGTACGTACGCGGGCTGTTTTATGCAGGCATCGTTAGTGCTACGACAAACGAGTGTATAAAGGAATGAAGGTTCTGAGAAAATATATGCAGGTAATGTTGCGTATTTGAATATATATTCTGAACACTGATCCATGTGTTATTAAGCTGCCGGAAATTACGTTCACAGTTGAAGGTTTTAAACTAAATATGTGCGACACGAATATGAATGTACGGAGCCTTGATATTGTCTGGAAGATGTTATTACAAAAATGTAAAAATCATTTCAGATTGACGGGCTGCAACTGAAATTTGTAAAGGGTAACTCGACTATTCTGTTTGTGAGTTGTTGCGTATTTCCCCTTCTAGCCTTTGATGTTGAATCGCGTTTGATGTGAAAGCGGCTCAACGTGTTTTACTAGAGAATGCTATATTCAATATATCTATCGGAAGACTAACTTGCTGCTTATCTTTTCACGCGTAAAATCTAGCTTTGTACTCGCTCGTCCGTGCCGTGTATTGTATTCTACGTTAATTTCTGCAACATGCCAGGTACGCAAGCAGCGTAATTAAGTAAATAACAATAATTTTGCGAGTAAAATCTATATTCCTCGTACAGAACAAGCTTCAGTTTTCATTTTTCTCTTCGTCCGACCACCCTTAATCATCAATTATTGTAACAGCGCGTTAACTCTTCTCTTAGCAAGATCTAAGATATTTGTAATAGTATCTGCCAGCCGTTAATGTAGCTCGAACGAGATCCAAGAAAATTGTAATTCGCGGTACTTGGCCTGACATTTCCATGGATTATTCTCAGACCAGCTTGTCCATCTTGATTTGTCGGTGGAAGGAACGAAAGCTGAAACGATCAATCAATTCAGCCAACTTAGACGGCGCTATTCAAGATGAAGAGAAATGGCAAAGTGAGAGCGTGAAGCGTGTCAAAGAGCTTCTCCGAGTTGCGTTCATTCAAATAAAGGACGTATCTTTCTAAGGGGAGGACGCCTGACGTAATACTAGTTTTTCTCGCCGTTTCTGCTGGGGAATTCTTCGCTGCGTCTGCGATTCAACAGAATCTTCCTCCCATCCGCCGTTCTTCTACGACTGCGTAGGTGTTTTCTTTGCGACTCACTTTGTGCGCTAGGTCTTCGCAGCTAGGTGATACACACAGACTTACGTGGATGCCAAGCAGAAGACTTGTTCAATTCTGTTGGAAGGAATTCTCTTCGTACAAAATTTCTACCGTAGTTTACATTTCGCGCGGACGTTCGTTGGGTAAAGATTGTTTCATTACAGAAGTTACGTGTCGTTAAAGTTGGGCGAATTTTTCAGACACTTTTATCAGCTCTGCGATACGGAATCAAGCAAACTTAGCTGCGTGATAGACAACTTTACACGATGATGACTTTTAATTTTTAAATCGAAGGATTTGCATTTGCAAGTCAATTGTGTTACTCGTTAGAAGTATTGAAGAAAGAAATGGAACTTATAGTCCCTTATTCCGTTTTGTTCCTTTTTACAGCGATTTCGCACAGCAGCGTTTGAAAATACTCGTTGCTCGAGAGCAGACCGATAGAAATATTGATAACTTTAATACTTCGTTGAAGAAAAACAGAGCTAGCCTCGATCCGCATAGTCTCAAAGGATGCCGATTAATTGAAATGAATGTTAAAAATAATTACGGTCGTGCCAAATCGAAGGCAACCAGATTTCAAACTCCTTAGCTAATCAATCTTCCCATTTATTACCGCGAATAAAATCACTTAACGCTGGACACTTTTCCAATAACTTAATTGGCCGTTTCATTGGAAACAATTCGGCCGGTCCTTTCGTTCTACGAACTTTTGAATTCTGCTACGATTTTAGCATCAGATTTAACGCCGATATATTGTCTGCCTTTAGCTACCACAGTTTTTTGCTATCTATAGGATTACGATAATCGCGTGCTTGACAACGGACAGCTTCGAGCCATTTCTCTTTTCCCCCTTTTTTTGTTTGCGTTTTTGCTCTTCTCGCCAAACAGATAGTCAAATGTTTCTCCGCCCGCAATCACGAGATACGGATAAAAATATACCGGAGCAAAGTTCCTCGGGACACCGGTCACGCTTTATTGGCCAAAAAAAGGGAACCACGCTCGATTTTTTTCCTACCACCGCTGCCGCACCCCCGGTGACTTATTGCGGCACCCAAAGTTTTTAAAGTCCCCCCTAATCACCAAGCCTGCTGCACGAGTTTCCTCGTTTCTCTTGCTTACCCTACATCCAATAGCCTGCTGCCCGATTTTTCAACAAGCCGGCCGCTCGAACCACGCTTTTCTCGCGTTTCGTTGTTCGGGGCGTGTTGAACTGGACGCGTTGAATATTAACAAATATTCGCGTTGAAGGATGCAAAGATGTACACAGTGGTATAACTCTGGTATAACATTTTTTGAAAAAAGTTTTCTTGATGTTGCTCGAAGGGAATAATAGGAAACTACCACCTTACAATTGCGATTAAATATTTTTCACGACGAAGGTATTATATTCAGTAAAATTTTCTTCGCCAAATACAGCATGGCCACCGAAGGGAACAGTCACCTTAATTACGCACGCAAGAAGAAACCTTCGTTTTGGAATGTAGCCATGCAACATGTCCCACAGACATGTTTCACTATTAAATAGTAGGATTTAACTCCTTCGTGCCGGAGTGCTCTGCTATTCCACTGATATTCAACCGGTAATTTGTAAACAAAAATAAAGGATCATTCTTAAATTATTCCTCAATTACCATTTCCAGGTGATGAAAGGCGTAGGAGCCAACCTCAAGTCAATGGACCCAACCAAGAACCGAATGAGTAATTAATCTCTCCTGATCCTCGTATCTGCATAAGCCTAGATTACCGACTACCTGGCGAACGAGACATCGATGAAGCTTAGTTCGGCTAAGCTACTTGATAGAAACAAGACCATACTTATGCATGCACATTTTCAAAGTGCGTACACTAACGGATTAAAATACCCATGGACGGCCGAGTAAAATAGCGATACACCCAAATGCACAACGAGTGATCAAATTGTCGAAATCATTATACTTAATTTGTTGCAATATGTAAATTGTACATTACAACACAAAGACACTTTACGGGCTTTACAAAGGCCTTTACACAGTCCTCTGATTTCATTATATCACGAAAAGTATATGTTCCAATTAATCGAGTCATTTTTAACCCGAAGACCATAAATGTATAGTCAAACCGCGGAACGCGAAAGGGTTAAACGCTGCCAGATTGACGACCACGCCCTTCAAACAGTTTCGAATATCCCTCGACCGGCATTTAAATCAATTCGAAACTCCCCATAGGACCACTACGACGTACAATAATGTTAAACGCCTTAATCTGTAGCAGCCCAAATTCTCAATCCCTCGACGCAACCAGCTCAGCTTCGTCCGCGAAACTTTCTTCAACATCGCATTACGGAGAAAGCAACTAAAAAGAGATGAATATTTCCCGAACATCCCTATGAAACACCACGAACACACATCGTGCGAAACCGTCGAACCGCGGCAGGAAAGGGGCCAGCGATGAAAAACATCCATCCAGTTCTATTTAATTCAATCGCAAACGAGCGGGAATCGTGACGATGCGACGTTTCACACGTCCCGTCCGTCCGCTTTCGTTCGCATTGCGGATACGCGTAGTGGCAAACTTTTCGCGAGGCTCATTGTCCACCGTCCATAAACGTCAGCCGCGACAGCGAGCGTTTCGTTCACGTATCACGTTTTAAATTCTTCATTTATATTTTCCCCGCTTTCGACGTTCGCACGTCTGCCAATAAATCGTGTCCACGCGAAGCCACGACTCCTCGGGCGTGCATGCAACAACCGCGGGACGATCAACGCGTTCGTCTGAAGATTAATAACAGGATATCGTCGACGAACTCTAATTGGACCTGCGTGAGTGACGGTTTTGATATTATAATGGGACGAACACGAGAGGATCGCTTTCACGTGGAGTGTCTACGTTGTTCCCGATATTGGCAGTCCTACGGAGACGCTAAACGACACACGGTTGATACAGAAACGAGTGGAGCAAGGGGATGCAAAGGGTTCTCGAACGAAGGTTTTTGATGGAGGTACTCCCAGCCTGATACTCCTGATGGGCCGGAAGTCGTAAGAGGAACATTATGCACGGAACATGATTTTTTACTTACCTGTTTATTTATTCCAACAAAACGGACTTTATTCTGAATCAGTGAGTGTCACTTTTATGCTTCGTCGCCGTCTTCATAATCGCAACCAGGAATTATAACCCTCCCGACTGTGTTGACTTCTCGGCGAATCTGCCGATTTCTCGTCGAAAGAAAATCACTGTTTGACTTTTACATTTTCTTTATTTTAACTGCATCGGAAGTAGATAAATTGTAGGATTATTTTTCAGGGGAAATTGTGACTGCCTTTTCTTTCTCGTAAAATTACTTTATTATTCAATATGTCTCAATTACTCCCTCTCACAACACAATATATCTTATCTCAACAATGCTCTCGCTACAATTCTCGCTCGACTCCGCTTCAACTCCGTCTTAACTCTGACCCTCGCACGCATCATCCGCTGCATATATTCGTTCACGCATTTCCCCTCTCATTCTGTTCATCATTCTTTCTCACTCCTTAGGACCCACACCGACACACACTCTTACCACGTGTCACAGTTCGACCACGGGTCACCATGCATCCTAGACTCCACGTGCATTCCCCGAAACCGTCCACTCTATCCTCGAGATAAACATTCACTCGGTCCGCATTCGACGTTTCGACTAACACTCTTCATTCGCACTTCGCGTAATACTCGATACTTCCCTTCACACGATTCGTACAAAGCCCTCCCATACCATTTCCACGAATTCTTGCAAAATTATGCGTGCGAAATGTTTAAACTCCTCGTATACCTGTACCCAAACGAACGGGTCTCTCGATACAATATTTCTTCACGCGAATGATGATCTAGTTAAACAAATCTGGAAACATCGTACACGCGTTTGCACGCGGCCCAGAACCTCGGAAGAACTGTGCCCGCTGGTTTTCGCGCAGAAAATACTACAACCTTGATAACACAGACAGGATCGTATTAATTTGCCAGCAACGATTCTGCGGCTATGCGTCGAACTTGCCACGCCATGCGTGAAATTGCGACCGCTGCGGGCTATCGGACACGGGGCGCAACCCCCGAAATTTTAATTTGGCATTTCCAGTTCGCGTGCCGCTGGTAGAATTTAGTTGCGCGTAAAGATCCGATGGCCGTTTGACCGTCTGACATCCGCTGCTCCTAGCCCGGGCGCCAGAGGAATTTAATTTGAGGGTCTATTTACGCGTGAACGCACCGGGACGTCCGCTTTTGTTCTGTCTTTGCTCGGATATAATTTTCAACGGGCACGCGGAAAGTTATTACTGCCCCATTGTTTGTATAAAGAGCTCGTCGTTTCGTTGCCTGGTAAACTCGTTAGCGTTTTTTTTCCGGTATCGCTGATTGACTTTCGGTTCTACAAACGAATCCGGATCGGTGAATTCCGGTTGAAAAGGAATATTCAAACTGTATTGCACTTTTCGGTGCAGTTCGACTGCGATAAAGTGTTTATCCGTTGCTAACTTGAACGAAACTGTTGTTTAATTGGTTTGAAGCACGTACATTTGAAGGAGGTGATAGCGAAGCGCAGAGTTGGAGCTTCAGGGGTGTACCATTAATTAAGACATGTGACTAAAAGGAATTTCAGTCTGACAGTAAAAAAAGTTTCCTTCTTCTTCTTTTTATTACTTTCGTTGAAAATATTTGTTTATAAATTGACTCTAGTCTTTCACGAATACCTACAATACATGTATAATATATACCACCTATATATATGTATATAATATGTATACAATATAAGTACACGAACGCTACGAAAGGAATGCGTAGCAATTCAGTTCAACATTTATTGCCTCCGTTCAAAACTTTCGAAGATAACAAAAAGAATGAAGTAGTACGATTTCCTTAGAACCCAAACGTCACACTTTCCCAGTAAACGTATTTACACGACTGCTTTCGTGAAAACCGATGAAAGAAATTCGCCCGCTACTCGATCCATCGAGGAACCTTCGTGGCGTACAGCAACGAACACCAATCGTTAGGAAGATTTGATTGGATACCGTGGAAACGTGCGATGCAAGGCTACACGAACGAGTGAATGAACGAACGAACGAACGAAATCATTGAATATTCAGGTGGACAGATGAACCGAACGGATCTCCAGCGCTGAATATTCAAAACGCGGCGATAAAAGTCATTTCGACTGGAGAAAGCGTCGTGTCTCGGGGATCAGCATCACCAAGATACTGATTCGACGTGGCGTTGATTGCGCGATGAATGCGGAATGGCTCGACCGTGTAAAGCATTTCAAACAAGAACGACTCGTAGATCGGGTGTTGACTACCATCGATCCCAAAGGGCTCTGTCCAAATGTTCGTTTCACCCTTCAATGTTTCGTTAAATAAATTCGTTTTTTGTTTTGACTTTAGAAATTATCCCAATGACTATATCGGTGTTTAATTATTTTATGCGAGTAATGTGCGTCGCGCGATTGGAAGTGAAGGGAATGCGTGATTTTTCAGCTAGAGCTTTCTAAAGAGCAAAAGTTGTTGGGGACTGTTAAAAATAATAACGTACTGATATAGATATTATGAAATAATAGTTGAGGATTAGATGAATTCCAAACATTTTTTTCTGTCCTAGACAATTTGACGTTTCAGTAATAATTGAAAACAATGTTTTTTTCGTTTGCGAATCTGGGATACTGAAACGGCAAAGTAATACAGAAATCCGAGGTAAATAAATGAAATAGGTTAAGCAAGAGCTCAACGTATTAAAATAAAACAATTCATGGCAATCCCTTGTTTTCAACGCGAAATAATGGTCCACTCTGCAAAGAATGATTTATAGTTTCCATATTTTGAAACTTTTATTTTATTCCATGCATAAAGCAATGTAAACCTGCCAATTCTGCAGTGTCCCGTATTAAAGGAACAGAAGAAAAAAATGTAATAAATGGGAAACATTCAAATCGACAGATATAACTCTACATCGCACCTGTACTGTTAATACCCGAATAGTAGAACGCGATTATCCCCAATTTAATTCCAATCTGTTCACCGATTACGCGACTTAAAACATCCTAACACGAAACAAAATATTTTACCCATACCTTAACATTAAACCAAGCCCTTATCATCACCCAAATGTTAAATGAAAACTGCTGTAAACAGTATTGCTCCAATGGATCTCCCACAATCCATTAAACTGCGCCAAGCTCGTCCAAAAGTACATTGACGATTTCACCGAAGCTCGATAACGCCCCATAACAAGCCCTACCAAATATCATGCGCGGCTCGAAGGGAAAACGATGAAACAACAGCCGGCGATATTTTTGTTCCTCTCGGTCCGGCTTGATCGATGCAGCGACTTAGAAGTCCCGGGCGTAGCTAGTCGCGTCGGATGTTCGAGCAAACACCTTCGGGCTATTTCGCCATTGGTAACGGCGGGATTAGGGTGTTCGAGCCGTAAGGGGAACCATACTCGTGGGTCGACGTAATCAACTGAATGAGCAAGTGACTCTAGAGAACCGCGTAAGCCCGCCGCTATCTACGAGCTTGGTCCTCTCCAATGTGGTCATCTGAATAAACCATGAGTGCTGCCTTAATGACGGAATCGAAGCTACAAACGGTCGTGCCGCGCTCGAATCGTCCGTGCCGGACGGCATAGGTGGCAGAGATAAATTGCGGTACATTCTACGACGTGTTAGCCTCGAGAATTCCGAGCTTACATCGGTCTGACTTGGTGCAACGCTTAAGCGTAACCGTTTCGATCCTCGTGACGCCGTTGAGAATTATTGCACGCGGGCCGATTCCGCGGCGGCCCGTGATTTTCGTTGCGTATCGGCCGCGTGTTGAAGAAACGGATCGTTAAGGATCGTTGGAAACTGCTGCGGGGGTCCGCGGTTACGTGGACGCGATGCCTGGCGCGACGACGAATTTTATAGCCGACGAGAAAATAATAGCGTAATTAAGCGGCTGGTGTATGTTTCGGATCATGTTTCGAACGAGTTGCACCTTGCTTAAGGAAGGGTGGTTAATTTTTTAGTACGTAGCAATTGCTGGCTACTTTTCATGGGTTTTATGGTCCCTCGTGCAATTTGTCCGGGATACTGGAGAAAAAGTTACGCTCGCGTAACCAGCGTTCTTTAACAAGTAATCTTGTTCCCAATTGAACGCAAGAATGCGTGTTTCAGTGTGAAGTTGCGAAGCTCAGGAAATACGGTAATACAGAAAAAGACTGATATCTTGTACAATAGTTAATTAACTGAGTTATAACGCGTATTTAATATATTGTCATAGTTTTAATAGACAAGCCTTCATCAAATGCAATATTATCGCATAATTGCATCTGTCGGTGGAAAAATTCATTTTTCAATCCCGTCGTGACAATTCCCCTTCACCGTCCATAAAAGTTCCCGTTTCCATAGATTTTTTTCGCGACCCACACACGCGAGACCGTTTAGACGGTTGTAATTAATTGCCGGCGGTCCGAACCTCATTATCCGCGAAAGTTCATATTGCTTAAATTACCGGCTTAATTGTCTTACACCGGTCTGCTTTGAAACATCAACACCCGGGGTTCACTAAAACGGCGACTTGTTCGGAAACTACCCGTCCCTCCCTTCTTCTCTGGCTACGAAATAATTAAAATACCTCAATTAGACGGCTGCCTACTTTCCTGCCCGAACTTCCCTTCCTTCGGGCAAAGAGGAACGGCGTTCGATCGCGTGAGAAAAAGAAACCGACCCCAAATCGATGGCCCCTTCTTCCATCTGTCAGCACTCCGTTCTCGGAACGTAGTTGCACGTATCATATGTGTAACGCGTTCGCACGGACCGGATCGACTTTGTTCGCTACTTGCAAATATATAAACAACGGAAACATACGTGAGCGAGCACGATTTTCGAACTGCAAACACTTTTTCCCCGTGGTAAATTGTGACGAATTGTCGTGCAAACCGTCTGGTCGCTTCGCGTCACAGCGAACTCGGCTTGACGGGTCAGGAAATAAATTTACGGTGCGACTTGCAAATTATGAAAATTGTCTCGACGGCATTGATTATTTTAAACAGCTGACGAAGCATTCCTGTTGGATTTGGATATTTCTGTTTTCATTCATTTCACATTTCACAACCGACACGGTTGCGATGTTGCGCAAAAATGTCTGAACCATACGTGCAAAGCTGTTGGTGTAAATCTGGTTATACATTTTTTAATCGACGATTGTTCGCGGAAATCGATATACCTAAAGCTCCGTCGGGCATTGAAGACCGTCGATCGTAAGAAGCTGACGTTGAATTGTTTCCATTATTTTGAAGTTAATCGAATAGTATGAAACGTGTTATGCGCGTGTCAATTTGCTCGCCGGCAAAAGCACTCTGATTTTTATTCCAATTTCCAACGCACCGACAGAAATCGTCCCACGAGTGGTTGTGGGAACGAAAATATGATATAATGAAACACAGATGACAATATAAAATGCTGAAAAAATTAACGAAACAGATTCAGGCCAATTAAACGCAAGTGGGTGAGCACTTGGCAAATAACTGGCGATGACCATTAACGAGGTAAATGCCGAATGGATTTCGGCGATACTTCATTCACTGCGACATTATTCGAAACAATTGAATTACTTTTGAGCAAGATTTAATTTCGAATTCAATTATAGCACTAACATTTTACATAGAATTAACCCAGACTAGAAGCTGTAATCTTATCAAAGCAAAAAACGCACCCTCTCGGCTTAAAATTTGTACAAAATCGTTTAAGGATTAAATCACGGTACGCCCTGGCATACGTATTTATACAGCATATATAATTGAAAAATTTGCTCGCCCCGTATAATGCAACGATTCCCACGTAACCAATTTATTCGTCGCTGACACCCTGTGTAATGCACACCGCGAAATTTCCTCGAGTCAATAATTGAATACCAATTCCATACAACTTTCATTCGCCTATGAACGCTCACACCGACGAGAAACGACCCACCCCCGCGTGCATTCCGTCTTATTATCGAAACACCCCTTGATACAAACAATAAATACCCACAAATTATCATCGATCCAACCAAATCTTCCCCGTCACACCGAAATTATCCATTCAAGCGACGACCACCCGCAACAAATTCCATCGCTGCCCCCTTTCCTTCCCTTTTTCCTCCGCGGCACGGTACAATTAACCGCTCCGAAAGCGCGAGGATTTCGCGACGGTGCGGTGTTCCGAATCCAGCAGCGTGCGTCGTTGGCCCGAAACGCTGCGTACGTCGGACTTACGGGCGCTACCGTATATTGCGGGCCAAACTCAAACATAATATCCCGGGAAGCACTCGTAACTCCATTTCGCAGAGGCCGTGCCGGTGAACTCGTACATCGGCGGCCCTCTTTCTGCCCGGACGCCCGCCGCCACCTCGGCCCTCTCCGGCCGACCCTTCGCCCTCTTGGCCGCGGCAGTTTGACAGGTGTTTAATATTACTTGAAAGTTTTGAGTTCCGCCCGCGCGTCGACGATACTCGTGCACACATGCCCGCGACGAATGCGCCGCGGACGTATGCCCGAACAGTTCACCCCTGCACGGTCGGTCAACGGGGGTGAAGGAGAAAAAAAACGAGGCGAGAGACGAAGCGTGCTCGACCACCGCGGCCAGCGAACTCGGTGGACGAATATTTTCGGGACACGCGTTACGTTTTCGCGCGACCGATTTAAGCCCGGCTTCTTCCCTCGCGTGGGTCGTTCGCGGTTTCCGTCGCTCGTTTGTCCGATATTAGTCCGATCGCTTGAATCCGTGAACGATGCTTCGGCGTCGAGGCGATGTTTCCGCGGGGGCGGGCTTCCTTTTATTTTAGTAGCGCGACTGTGGTCGGTCGGGGGAGTTTGTTTCGAGGTAACGCAGGTTGTATCGGTCGTTGCTCGCGGGCGGAGTTTAATAGAATTGTTAATGTGCACGACCGACTTAGTTCGAGCAGTTTTTGGCAAAGGGTCGCGACATTCGCGCGAAGCTTTAAGCGTAATTTATGGATATTTGGGTTCGGTTTTGCGACACGGTTCCGCGCGAGATCAACTCAAGCTGATCCGTGTGTTTTCAGTAAACTGGATGTAGAGCCTTCGTTGGTTTCGATGTTAAAAAAGTGACACTGCCCGGTCTGTCCCGGTGGTCGAACCATCCAGGACTTACCCTGTGTTGTAAATTGAAGAGAGTTTGATCTGGCCTATTGCTATATTAGGGATCGTTGTGGCCGCAGTTATTTGATAATTTTTAAGTCTGAGAACGCTCGATAAATTTAAACTGACGATGTATGTTCAGCTTATATTAATACTTATAACTCGTGGCACTACAAGGCAAGCTAGATTATATCATATTTCGTTAGAAATTAGTAAGGGTTTTGTAATCCCTGGGCAGCAATGCATACATATTTGCACACACGTATTTGTATAATCGAGTAAAGCTTCTGCTGCAGATTAATACTCAAAACTGATCGGTGGCGAAAACATTGAATGAGAAAGGTGGGCCAATGAAGCATGTACCGCGGAGGTAGTTAGGAAACGATGAGATATTAAAACTGATAGCAGACAAATATTTCACATCCCGTGATCCTGTTTTCAGAACTCCTTTGATTGGAACACGAGAGTGAATTTTTCGACTGATTAAAATTAAAAGCAGCATTTTTTTCATTATCTGTTTCGGATCAACACTATCTCTATTTATACGATACCTCTTATCATTTCATTTTTCTCTGACGTTTCCTAGAAGTTCCACGAGAATATCGATTTTAACAGCATCCGTTCGCTTTGCTTCTCTAATCTGTACAGAAACGTTCGTCCGTTAGAACTTGCGTCTCTATTCGAAGCTTCTGCCACCGAGTTTAAATAAATCAAGTTCGCGTTAATTTAATGGCGCTATGAAATTATTTAACTTTCTAATTGTCACGTGCACAATTTGGACCGTATTCTTCCGACCTGCAATTATATTAAGCGTTGGAGTGAAAATTTCGAATGACGCTTTCGGTCAGTTTGCAATTACGCAGCATGTTTATGGATGTTTCACTGATGTAATGGGCCGCAGGAGCAAATAGTCGCAAAGCAAATAGTTGTTTCCCGACAGAAATCTCCCATAGGAGAACAAGCTTTTCCCAAGACAACCAAACAGCGTTTGCGTTGCGTTCAATTTGAGAATTAATTGACATTTCGGTAATGTACAGCAAAATATCGAAAATAACATTTACATTTCATCAGTGTCGATTGTTGAAACTACATTTTCATTCCGGGAATATTTCGCAAGTAATTCTATTGACCACTGCTATCGGTTACGCGAAGAAAAATGCGCTAAATATATTTAAATAATTAGTTCAGCAGAATATTTCCCCCGAAACATAAATGTATAAGAGTATTGCAGAAAAAAGGCAACACGGATTAATCGATCGCACTTAATTCGTTCAATGCGCATTACATATTTGTCGACAGGATTTTCCCTGTTGCCCATTATTTATATTTATTTATTATTTATCGCGTCCTACTTTTAGTGAAAATTTGCATGTCGACGCATTTAGTAGATCTTGTAGTAAGCAGAATTTGCACACGTGTAATGATCATGAAGTATGCACGTCTATTTTTCCGTTGAAAATAATGTTTCGTGAGCGTCCTCAATTCGATACGACACATTTAATATCGTGCTATTTGATCCCAACTTTTTCCATTCTTTCTTTATTTTCATAGAAATTATAATTCTGAGTAGAAACCCACACTTTGCAACGTTACGTACAATATAATCGAAACAGTGGCCAGAAGTAACTAATTGCCCGCGGCTACGTGTAAAATATGCATTACCATAGCAAAATGCAAGATACGAGAAACTAATAAATCAGGGCAATCAATGATCGTAACGTCAATACTATTATAATTCGCAAAGAGAGCTCTCGTAACGACAACAAGTCGTTGTAATGAATGAAGTTCTACAACTGTCGATTCGCCTGCACAAATAATGTGCTTCGAAATTTGTCACTTTTTAAATTATAATAGCGGAAAGAAGAATGGAGTGGCAGGAACGAATGCGTAATTTATGAAACAGCTCGATTTCTTCGGATGGCATAGAAGTACACATGCGGCGATTTTGGTGGAAGGGGAGTCCAACTTATAATTTTTGGCTACCGATTTATATAAGATTTATATCAGCTGCATATATCAGTGGAGCTTGCTGGTTTAAATGAAATATTTTGTACGCGTTTTCAAGCACTGAATGCAGTGCTCATTTTGCTTGAATAGTAATTTCAATCGAATATTCAATACAGAATTAGAACAATTAAGTGCACATGTACATACGCATGCATTGTTTGCAAGGTTTTCTTCCAAAGATTAGCCGCATTTTCTTAGCCTTGAATTGTCAAAGTAGATAATTATAATAATGAATTGAATATTTAAGGGGCATTGATAATGTGAAATTGTGGGTTATGCGTGGACAGTTGTGCACCAATATGCATTAGATACAGCTTTCTGGAAATATCGAAAGCATTTGTGTCTCATATCTAGAAACATATTCTGAGACATACTTGCTTCTATGTACGTTTCTGAAGTTCGAAGACGAGGGCCGTTCATTTTCAAACAGTTAAAATAAATCGTGGACACTGAAATCAAAACGAAGTGTAAAAGATAAATGTGAAGTGTTATAGTCGCGTATAAATTTATCATCTGTGTAAACATGAAGAACATTGCCATCTTAAGCATGTTATTGTTAATAATAAATCTAGTGAACTGTGGAAGAGTACTAGTGGTAGCACCGTCACCGTCATTTAGTCATCAAATAGTTTTCCGTAGTTTGACTGAAGTGTTGCTTAAACGGGGCCATGAAGTAGTGTTCGTAACATCGATTCCATTAAATGATCCATCGATATCCAACTACACGGAAATCGATGTCAGCGTCGCGTATGCGATTCTGGACGAGGTTTACGTAAAATCCATAATAACGGAATACAATAAATTCACGAAATACCAAATTGATAAAAAGATTTATAAAATTCAGAATGCGCTATCGAATCTTTTTTTTAATCATCCAGAGGTGAAGAAACTTTGTAGGGCTGATAGCGACGAAAAATTCGATGTGGTTATCATAGAGGGACTTTTGAGCTTGGGAATACTTTCTATGGCTCATATGCTCAATGCACCTTTAATTGGTAAATGAAATGTAGTTTGTAGCTTCAAGCTTTTCTTGCTTTTTTTACAGCGTACTCCATTTCTACCTTCGCTCCTTCTTACAAGATAACGTAGATATATTTCTAAGTATTCAAATTGGTCGCGACAGGTTTGATAACGACGGATCTTCACATGTATCACAACTTCTACTTGGGTGCTCCAATTCTACCGTCCCATACGTCTAACTGGGAATTATTTTATCGAATATACCCAGGAATATCATTTTGGGACAGAGTACAGAACTTCGTTGTCGCGATGTTCACGCTATATCATTGGTATAACGAACAAACGGTAAAACACGAGAAGGCGATGAGAAATATAGTCGACAGGGATATACCACCGCTTTATGAAGTTGCAAGAAAAACAAGCCTGTTTCTTGTGAATCATGATATGGCAGTTGGATATGCGAGGCCAATACCTCCGAATGTAATTCTTTTTTCTGGTTTACATATTGCAGAGAATCCTCCTCCTTTGCCTAAGGTGAGAATCCTTTTATATTCGTTTAATTATTGTTACTTCGTGGATGGCCACATTTTATTTAGAACGAGAGAATAATTTGAAGGCGAAAAATTGACAATTGAAAAGAACAAGTGCGTTGTAAAGAGAAATAGAGTTAGTAAATCGAATTGACGAATCGGAACTCGTATTCGTACCTTCGTTTGCCGGACGATTTTGCTCTCCAATCAAACTGTCCAAAGCTTCGATAAATTTTTCTCCTTTTTGCGTAAAATTAACGTAATCAAGGACCGTGTCAAAGCATTAGACGTCGGCGGAACGTTGGTTAATCTGATGACGCTATTGATTAAAACGGTAACTCGATAAGCTTGTTCTGGGAATGATTTTTCCAATTAAATTACAGCTTTGAGTAAGACACACGGTGTGCATTAATTATGCAAAGCTTATTCTGAAAACTAACGTTGGTATTAATAATGCTGCATTTTCCTTTTAGAATATGACCGAATTTTTGGATCACGCGACTGAGGGTTTCATTTATATGAGCCTCGGTTGCAACATGAAATCCAATATACTATCATCTAATATACAGGAAGCAATTCGCAACACTTTTCTCAAACTGCCATATAAAGTTCTATGGAAATACGAATCGGATAATATACCAAAGAGTAGCAAAATCTTCACAAGCAAGTGGATTTCCCAGCAAAGTGTTCTTGGTAATAGCACAATTTAATCTCTGATATCGTAGCTAACATTTATTTCCTGATTTTTAAAACGATATCATTTCAACCCCGATATCAATATTTTCATAAGTACTCGTTACGTAAATAATGTACATGCATTATTCGTATTAAATCATTTACAAAATTGTATTAGACCTTTCTGATAAAGTACTGGAATATTTTTCGTATTAACACAATGTGTAACCTGCATTCATTTATTTCCATGCAATATGTAAAGCAAAAACAAATAACGCAACCTTTTTCTTGCAGCACATCCGAATATCAAGTTGTTCATTTTCCAAGGCGGACAACAGAGTACAGAAGAAACTATTCATTATGGCGTGCCAATAATAGGAGTGCCCATAATGTTCGAGCAAACATATAGAATCAGGAAACTTGCAGAGCTAGAGGTTGGCAGAATGCTTGAACGCAATCAAATCAATGAGGAAACGTTGAGCGAAGCTATTGTTGATATTATGCAGAACGAAAGGTAGTTTGAACCAACTTACATCTGTTAATAATTACCCAACAAATTGATAAACTTCCAGCGAGATTATTTCAAATCATGTACACTGCGTGTCTTTCATTGTTTGCATTTCAACTTTGCTGAACTTGTATTACCAGGTATACACAAGATATTTATGAAAGTGAAACACTTTGTACGCGCCATCGTAATTCACAAGTTTCATCGGTCACATAATATTGAATATTGAACTTATTCTGGCAAACGTACGAAGGAATATTGCATTCGGGCGAAAGTAACGGGGGAAGAAAATTCTCGTGCAATCATTGTTTGTGCAATCTTTTTATCAAATTGAATAGCTTCTTCAATTCACGCGTTACCGTCAAATAAAATATACAAGGAGCTGATCAGTAAATAGGCATTATTCGTATTCGAATCTGTCATTTTGATAAAGGTGCTTGAACCTTTGCAAACAATTATTAATTCACACAATTGGTACCATAAAAATTTATATTTTAATAATTCTAAATACATTTTTCCCTGTTAGTTACAAGAGAAATATGGTCAAATTAAATGAACTGGTGAAAGACAAGCCACAAAGCAGCAAGGATAATGTGGCATGGTGGATAGAATTCGTAATGCGTCACAAAGGGGCAGCACATCTTCGATGCAAAGTACCAGACGAGCCTTGGTACCAGCAATACGATGTGGACGTTATTGCGTTTATTTCAATAATTTCATTTATCGTAATCGTGATTTCTATAAGAGTTCTTGTTGGAGCCTCGCGATGGATGTACAAAAATCGACACGCGCTGTCACAGATTCGGCGACATCTTTCTTTAACGCAAGGAAGGCAGAAAATTGAATAACACATAGGAAAATTCGAATATTTAAGCACTATCTAGGCAGTCTCAAAGCTTATTTCCGCAAATGCTTTATTCTGCAGAGATGTAAGATATAAGGTATTGGTATAAAGTTTTGTAATCTGTAACGTAAGAATAATTTTAGCACTTACTGAATTTATATTAGAGAATTTATGTTAAAGTTAACAATTCATTATTCTATTTAACGAAAGTGGCAGTTATTTATATTTTATGCCACGCGAGGCGGTTAAAACATTACGTACGTATTCTAATTTACCTAGAGAAGGAATTGTTTCTGTTCAGTCACTATACCATGTTATATGATCCAAATAGGCTACAAAGTAGCATAGCAGGAGCTTCACAGTAAATAATAGTAAAAATAGTGTAAATGTTGTGAAGCATTCGAAATTTCCGAAGTTTTGTCTGTTAGAATTAAAAATTAGGCCATACCGTTAGACCTGTTAAATAACATATCCTTCCCCTGTAATATTTTTTTAATCTAATCAACCTCTTTTTATATCTGTAGTAATTCAAAGTGACGCACTAGTGACATAGTATTTCCCTTCACAAAATCATAATGCTAACGTGTATTTTCATGTTACTGAAGCGAACACGAGATTCACAGTAGAAAAAGAAGCATATTTTTCTACTGTAGCAGAAACCTTGTACTAGCACTGGAGTCCGCTGATCGATGTCGGGGGATTAAAGTCAGAACAATATTGTTACACGGATATATCCGTTGTTTCGAAAATATTGCATACTTCAATGAAAATACACGAATCTTTCAAGTTGTGTATACACAGAGAAACGAAGCAATGAATGTTCTCTATCCTATCAAGTTACCTCGTATTATTCTCGCATTGTTCCTCAGTTTTGACAGTATATTAAATTACATCGTAGTCTGAAATTAATCTTCTCTGAAATCAAATTAAACAGACTGTTAACATCCATTTGATCGACTGGAACGAGTATTAACGTCTCTCTTTATTCAATATGGACGACAGATGGAAAACAAATGAAATATAAAACTACTTAGAAATATCGTAAAATACTTTTGTAAGAATAATGGATCGAAATTAGGGAATACAGCGACGGACAGAAATATTACAACCAAAAGCTCGGCATACAGCTCATTGCAAAGTAAGACGGTCGCATAAAAAATTCACAGTTTCTTCCTAAGAATGGGGTAATAATTATATAATTGTATATGAACTGCTAACTGTCATTTCGACCCACAAAATTCGCAGGTCAGTAAAATAATACCCACTCAGGTTAAACAAGATTAGACTCAAACAATAAATTGCAACCGCAATTCTTAATTACTGTTGACATCCATTGAAAAACACCTCATCCACCACCTTTTACTCACATTTCCAGGAACCAGCGGGTAGGAAACAAATGATTCCGGAAGAGATATGCGATGGTGGAAGAGCGGTCGGAGGCAACGAGGAGACAAGTGGAGGAATGATGTGAGTGTTTCTGGCGTTCCACGTCAGGAAAGTTTCGTCCTTCCCTTTAACAGCGTTCCGCGATGCATTATGCAAGGTGTCGAGGCGCCTAAGAAAACGAGAGAGACGGAGATTCCTGCCGTTTCGACGGCTTCCGTCGTTCTGTCCTCGTTCAGGCGATCGTTGATCCAATTTACGTCTTCTTCGCCGGAGAAAGTTGTTTCGTTCCACCCGTGCTCGGAATCGACGGAGATATGCATAATGATCAAACAAGAATCTTTCATTTTCGAGTTACCGAATAGCTTCGAGGCAGGGGACTTCTTTCGGGTCGAACGATTACGCCGCTCCATTCATTGGACACTGTATCACTTGCGAATATTGACGTGAAATTTCTGAAATAAAGTTTCCAAGATGATGTAACAACGTAACGCGTTCGCGCCACTGGACAAATTTGCAGTGGCGCAAGCCAAATTGAGCCGCACCGATTCACGAGCCATTTAAAACGCAACCCTCCAGACAATTGACAACGCAATGAAAGAAAATTTACGTTAAAATAATCCGCGGGGAAACGACAGTACGATGAAATCCCGTAAATTTAGCACACGTGCAAAAGGTTTCGCCCATAAATTCGCAATCGCAAGCCGGCGGCCAATAATTGTTAAGAAATTCATTAACAGGGCCGACGTCGATGAGCGGAATTTTCGGAATGGGGGTGATCCCTTGGAACGTCTGCGATTCTCCGTCGGGATAACTTCGCTATAGCGTTGTGCATACATACGTTTGCGCATACATACATAAATCGAGTTGCGTGGACGATTGGGCAAGCGTGACACGTGTCACGCGTGTCGCGCGTACTGCACAGCTCGAAGGTATTCGATGCAGCCCACTGCATTGTGTGCAGTACAATGGGCGCGACAAACAACGTGCTAGTATGCATTTTTGATCGGACGTTGGAGCATGCTTGCCACGAAACCTAGATTTTTGCGCGCACCTGTCGTATTCTTTAATTTAAGGTTCAACACACACGCGCACGCGCACAAATTCCTTCCATTCTTAATATTCGTTGATATTTAAATTTCTCTTAAAGCGACTTCTTCTGAAGTCTGCATTTAATTTCTTAATTAATAGTGTCTTTAACCCTTTATCCGCGACGTATTTAATATTAATTATGTTCTTCGCGGGAGGATCGCGAGGACATAGCATGTATAGCATATGTGCGAAGCTTATTGGAACACCGAATGTCCATCTATCACTTTCTAAATTAAATACTACTGATTATTTGGATTCTGATAACGCGTCACAATTAGGAATCATACTTTCACTGCCACGATCGCTATAGTGTTGCCCTTAAAAATAGATTAATTATGACCCCAGATATTAATTGTTCGTGAGCCAAGATATATCAGCCCCATAAAAATGAATCTGATATATCTGGCGCAAAGCCTTCCACGCGATACAACAGTAGCTCCCAGATAAGTATGCGTATCTGAAACTTGCACATTCCGGAAGTCTCTGTTTCAGACGCTCGTCAAAGCTCACCCCCTCGCAATCATTCCCGGCGAACACAAAAGCGCACTTTATGTATCAAACTATAATATGACGTTCGCCGTCAAAAACACCAGATTTAACGTGCGTTTAACGACCGCGCAATCATCCCAGGAAACAAGCCCCCGTTCTTCCATAATAAAACACACCCCTAAAACGATCCCTTATCGAAAAACGCTACACCGCGACGTGCCTGCCAAGTTCGCAATGGACAGAGGAGCATCGTAGGAACGAGAAACGCAACGTGAAAGTATAAAAGTAATGCAATGTCTACGGACTGATTCGCAATAAACGGGAGGGTGCTTAAAAATCGCTACGATTTCTGCTAACGCCGCGTCCGCGAGTACCTGTCCCCACCAACACAGCGACGTCTCGAAATAACGACGGGGTGGTAAAAGTTGTCTGCAATAAAAACATCGCGACGTTCGTCAAATGTTGATAAGAGATTTATGGAAAACGGCAATGAACAGCGCCACGTCTGTCACGTAAGTCGTTGTGTGTCGCATCGAATGGACAGACGTTCCCTTCAACGTGTGACGCGCACGTTGAAAAACGTGCACGGTGGCCCCGGTATGGTGATATAAAACCGCACGAAATTGTTGCTCCCCTGGCGGAAATGGTGCACGCCTCACTACCGGAATTTCGGGCGTTTTGCAACGTTCATTATTCAGTAGCGGTCGCACTTAAACGGGACCACGTAGTTGTCGTGATGTATACGTCGCAAAGGAAATACATATTTTTCCCCTTCCTTGGTCTTCCTCTTACTATTCGCGGGCGTAGACCTACGAAATGTTCTAATAATTAGCGCACGAATAACGTATTATTCGCGCATGATTGCTGGAAATGGGTGAGGAATCGCGGACGATTATTTATCTTGTTGTTCTCCGATCAGAACGTTATTAAAAATTATGAATCTTCAAAAATGAATAACACAAGGCAGCTATTATCCGTTATTCAGGCTAACGCTGCTCTATTCCACTTGAAAAACCGAAGGTTTTTAATAAAACAAAATTGTAATAGGAAAAGGCGTGCGAATGATCTGATAGGTTTCACCCGCTCTCCATATTCGACCCCTTTTCTAGCAAATAACAAAAATAAATGAAACTCGAAGGCTTCCTTCGTCACTTAATTTTCACGGTAACCTATGCGAAAGAAGAAACAGTTATTTATAGTAACAAAAAATGAACCTGATTCGAATTCGAATTCGAATGTCATTAACTCATACGACTGCAATTTTATTTCTCTCGTTCCCCATATGACGGTGCGATACATACGTGTAAAAGTAGCACAGCGAAATCTTAAACGGTTCCTCGAACTCCACAAAATTTCGAAAGAAAAGTATAAAATACTTTCGGGAGCTTTCCCGCAAGTCGGTCGCCGGACTCCACTTTCGAAAATCACAATTCACGATGTCCACAAATTTGCACCGTGCCCGATGAAAAGATGTAGCTCGGAACTAAGGCTTAAAGTGGGAGCCAGGAAATTCGCGCACCGTTCCCTGAAACATAGAACCAGCAAACATCGCCGCGCTACCTTCATAAAAATAAACCTTCGGTCCACGAGAAAATTCTGGAAGAATCTCCGTTTCAAAATTCCTATCCCCTTCGCGATTAAATACCTACCATTGAAGCGCAAGAAAGCTATGCACCCGTTTCGAATTCTACATAGAAGATGTATGTATCCTATATACCGTTACGTGTACAAATGAAATTGGCTGGTTAGCAGACCGGTAGTCGGCGTTTCCAACAATTCGAGATATCCTGTTTTCAATCAACACTTTACAAGTTATACGCTGGCGGTGGCGAATGTCTGCGGCAGCGGTCGAACGATCGAGACCCGACATACGAAGCGCGAACCTTGATTATTCCTATGGTTACTTCGCGGAGTTTCCCAATCACTTACGAACCCGGATTACCACTTTCCGACGTTGCTGAACAAACCTCTCCCGTATCGTTGCAGCGCGGCGTACGTGCACGCCGAAGGAAAAGGTACGGTAACGCGGCCAGAGAATCGATGCTCGTTTGCGAGCGATATCCCGCGATTCGCGATTTTCAGACGGTTCGGCGAATATTCGTCGCGCTGCATTCTGTTTCTGTTCTTTTTTTTCCCCTCTATTTTTGTTTAATCGCCCCCGGAGAAAAGTGCATTGTCGTCGCGGAATATACAGAAACGTCCCACCTCGCCCATCGATCATGCTTCAGTTTTAATTCCGTGCGTCAACATTTACAAAGCCCGGCGGTTTTAATGAATTAATTTGACGGGACAACGACGGCCATGGGAAATAAAACTTGGCGAAACGGCGTGGCGCGTGCACGAGCGCGTTCGATATGACCGCGCGGTCCCGCTGGATACCGGGCGCGAATCGATTCCGCCAGAGACAGACGACTCGTGACTCTCGCAGGGAATTGAGTCGCGACCGACCGGGGAACGTTTTCCAAAAGGGCGAGACGGTAATCGTCGATTACCGTCGACGATTAGCTTCGCCCGGCGCCGCGGCGAATTCGATTCACCGTCGCGCGTCAGGCACGACGCCGCGACGTTAATGATCGTCGCAGCGGTGAAGTTAATTAAATTTCATTGCGAATAATATTGCGCGATATTGCGCGGATATACGACGGATACTTCGGGGACGACGGGCAGGCAGGAATTCGCCGCGGCGCCGCGCCGCGCCGAAATATGAAATCGGCCGCGCGAAATCCTCTCGCCGTTCCGTCCGGCGCACGAAACGGCTACACGCCGTCCAATTAATTCACACCTCGACTGTTACATTTTACGCGCGTTTGGGCTCGCGCTTTATTGCAATTTGAAGCGTTACGCGCAGGCCCGATACATACGGCTACAACAAAATCGCGGTTTCGAAAACGAACGATATCGTCGAATTCCATTGATGCCGCGGCAAACGCAAAATGGGCTCCGCGTATGAGCGGCGTCGCTCAATACCGGTTATGTATTAAAATACGTGGGGTATCGCGCGATGTGTATGGGAGCGTGGGCGTAACAAATTCCTGGGCGACACCGTAATAAATGGGGAAGGAGCACGACGAATTCGTTAATACCGATTCGTGATTACGAATTTAAATTCCGCCGGCACAGTTCGTACGATTGCGTCCATTAACGGGGACGCTAATTTTATTGTAGAAAAACGATGAGCCATCGGTATTTGCTCGATCTCTGTGACCGATGAATTTCAAGATCTCATTGGAAATGATCGCACGCTGCTACACAGAGCTTACTCCGATTGTCTATATCGTTAGATAAAGGGAAAAGAAATATCGTTTCCTTTCTTTGGTGTACGAAAACACTTTTTCAAGGCGATACAGCCAGAACTTTGTAAAAGGGGCATCGAAAAATTGCCTAAGCGTGATATTTTAAATAACCATGGAAATCGTATATCGGAATAAGTATTGTGTATTTTTTCGCAATGGAAAAGCAACGACATCTCTTCACGCTTTACGCAATACATTACGACTTTCATTTTGCGGTCGTTAATAATATCCCCTTCAGTTTCGTACGTCTCTATTATATAATACTTTGCTATATATTCACCGTCGGTGGAAATCCTTCGAAACATTTCCTACGCCCAGATATCTCAGAATTATATACATTATGATCCCGGTGCGTCTACGAAAGTATTCTCTAAATTTATGATTCCCGACTTACTGGAATATATCAAGCTCGGAATCGCCATCAAGCTCAGCGCAGTGACGCCTCTCTCCAATTGCGAGGCTCTTGGCCTCCCATCGTGGAACACTTCCACCGGTAGACGTTCCTAGCTCGCTGATAATTTATATTCCCGTGGACGAGTCCCGTGTCATATTCCCAAAGGCTAAGCGCGTGGCGTATTGTCCCGGATCGAAATGAAATCTCGTCTGTGGGCGCATCACGCGCCGCAGGAGCCACCAAACTACACGCTCGGTCGGTTTCGCGAGGGTCGTCGAAGTAGATTAAGCGGAAGCAGACATTCGAAGACGGAATGTCGGGCCTGTCGGGATTATTTGCACATCATGCTGTCGGGGAGCTTTGCCAAAACCTCCGTGATCGTATACATCAATCGGGAAGTCGTAAATCTTGGCATCGTTCTAGTTAGTGCTTAACCTGCGTACGGTCTGCCGTTGTGCACCGTTCCAACGCAGCCAATTCACGATTGTACGTATACGTACATCGTGTACAAAAGCCAAGAGATCGTTGTGGTACTATACAATTTATTAGGCGTGTTGATCGTGGGATTGATAGATGTGACTGATACGCTTGTAAATTGCAATGTAGAAGAAACGACATGATCCAACTCATGTTCTTAAGAAGTTCAAGGATCTGTGGATGTTTCGTTTAAAGGGGTGGATAAAATATATTTCTTCGTTCAATGTCCATAAAATAAAGGTATTTATTGTTAATTTCGCAATCTCTAGAACGAATACAGATAGACGTTGCAAATCACGTATGTAAGTACGCATTTTACTTGAACAAATGTTTTCATTGCGTATGCATACAAATGCAGTATTTCGACTAATTATTCCAGTCGTGCTTATTGTTTAGCTTCGGGGGCAATCGTTTCGACGTTCTAATCTCTCGTTCTTACCAGCAACGGTGAGTTTCGCGAAATTTTTATCCACGGCCCCGATATCGTGCTCCCCATATTCCGGATAAATCTGCAAGCGATTCGGACGTTAAGAATCGATAGATGAAACATTACGCGCACGGCCATTGGATTGAAAATAGCGTCTGGCCTAGCTGTTGCCTTGCTGCTCTTCATACTACATTAGGATTCAACCTTTTCCTCCGTGGATTTGAAACGTGCGCCGATACGAACGAAATTCGCCTACGTATCGGACCCGGCTCGTTCGCTACGTAGTTTTAATACCGTGCTCATGATTTATGTATTAAAATACATATTTCATCGTCCCTCCTTTTTATTAATAGCAACGCTGTCTACGGTATCCGGGATAGATTTTAAGTATTACAAAAATCGACAAGTGCGCAGTATCGTTCCTTCTCGACAAAAACTGCAGCAAGAGAACCGGTGCAATTTGAGCAACGAAATCTTCGCAGTTCGAAAAACTCCAGGCTTTACAATTAAAAGCTTCAGTATATTATATTCAATTTCGTTCAACGCCAAATAATCCCTCCGAGTATTCTCGTTTTTAATTGCCGAGAATTTCGGTACCCACAAGAAAAGCGTAAGACAAAAATGAATTACAAGCAAGCCTGACGGGAGGAGGCAACGAACCGGGGCAAGTAAAGAGCAGAAGTCTTTAGAAAGAAAGGGGCGGACGTAATCATAAGTAATGCGTGCCATTCGTCACTCGTTAACTTTACAGTGACACCGGGACAAACGACCGGCAGGATGAAGTTGCAAATCAGGAATTTGTCACGAAGAACCGCCCTTAAACGAGTGCCCCCCCCCCCCCGCCCCCGCTTTCAGAATTCGCGGGCATTTCGTCTGATAACGCTTTTAAATTTTCGTTAGCGCGCCGCCACCAGCCTAAACGACGTAAAGTAAGAAAAACGGTCGCACGGCGGTGAAACACGCTAGACATCCTCAGTTCTATTCAGCAACTCCGTACATTTATACTGCTCGTTCCGACCAGGTCTTCGCAGATGTGGTATAGACCGAGGTCCAGGGACTTCTGCGAACAGTGAAGTACGAAATCGCGCGAGTGGATTTTCGTGATCGGTACGAATGGTGGTTTAAACATTCCACGGTGTCTTCGTCTTCCAATATTAGCACCACGATCTTTGTCGTGTATCCTGTCGTTCTTTTTCTTCACGCGTCGCGATCGAATTCGCTCAGCGGTGTAACAATTTCAATAGGCACGAGTGAAGGAAAAGAAGCCGTACCGAAATATAACACGTAATTTATCCTGTCACATTTATTATAAAATCGGTTCAGAAGTAGCGTGTCGCAGAACTGCACGAACAGTTCCCCGATTTTTCTGGATCTCTCTAACAAACGCGTATTTGCATTTGACAACCTTCTACACCTTTAATACAGCAGCATCGAAATGGAACTTGTACCGCCTATCGTTATCTAGAATTCCACCTTTAACAGAAGAACGGACGAGAAGCTGAACTAAAATCGGTCCCTTTTAGTATCCGTCCCCGGCTTCGTGCGCCGCGACAGATCGCATTTGCACAGTAAATTAGAAACACGTGAACCCTCCGACGAGACTGCACCCCCGCAACGCTCCGAACGCAATTCTCGAACACCGCGAGCCAATATTAGCAGATGCGTATCGGGATTATTCGGCGGTACCAAAAACGATAAAGCACGGCACAGGATATCCAGGGCGTATCCATTTCGCGCACTCCGCGCTGGCAAACAGTAATTACGGTACCCGCAAGTAACAGCTCGAGAAAATGCCGATACGATCCGGGGAATCGTGCACACCGGTCTTCCCCGTGCTGTGCTCCTCTTTATTTCTTCACTGGAAGCAACGCAACCGCAGGATGACCAGTTTTTATCCGTGTACGTGTGCCCGCCCGACACGGCGTACACCGTTGTTCGTTCGTTTTGTATTATTAAGTTTCTAACGTACTGAAAAGTGCCGGCTGAATGTGTTTCGGGCGCTGGATAACTCGGCGCGACGCTAATATCGCCGAGGATCTTGCCAAATTGTCGCAATAAGCGTCCCGGTGTCGGTGCGGCTTCTTGCGACACCGCATTCTGATATGTTCTGGCTGGATCCGGAGGGTGGCTCGCAGCCTGCTTCCTCCGAGCAGGGTGATTATCAACCCTCCCTCGCCCTAGAGGTTAATCGAGCCACCGCGGGAAGAAATTTTGGCCTCATTGCCCCCTCGAGGAAGTCCTTTTCCCCCGTTGTTGCCATCGCGATAAAGCTGCAACAGCGACTATTTTCCTCGCAGTTCCGCGGGACAACGGCGGGACTTTATTTTCTCTTTTTACTTTCCCCTCGAACATTTTTGTTGTCCACGGAGAATACCTTGGGATATTTGTTTGAACGGAGTCGGTGGCGAGCAGGTACGGTTACAGAATAAATGTCAGGCTCGGAAGTTCGAAGGGTTAAATTGATTTCGCTCGAAGCGGAGTCTTGCGATTTTGCAACGAGATCGACGAACTTCCGTTCGAGTGTTGAAACACCGCCCCCGACGATGGCACGTCGGATATCGTTATAGCGACGCGATTCGTGCAAGATTAATTTGTCGCGTGGTCACGTAGATTACTGCATCCACGCAGCGTCTGCGTCCGTTCAAAATTTTACGGCCGCGAGTGCACGGACGTGACAGAGAATTTTCAAATAGATACGTGCGCGGGTTGCTTTGAGCTTGGCGAGATACGGGGCGCGATTTGCATAGGACGAAACTGAAATGCGGTGACAAGAAAAGTAGCATAACGCGATCAACAAGTGTTCCCTTATATACGAACGCGAAACTACTTTAAATTAGCACCGTAACAATGGATGGTAAACCAAGCTTTTCACGTCGCGCTAATAATGCTCATGATAATACACTCGGCTTGCGAAGTTTTCATTTAGAATCCGAAAAGCGAAGTTGTGTAAATCGTACGAATTAGAAACGCGTGCGTTCTCCATCAAAGCTGAAGCTAATTTAAATAAATACTTTGTAAGAATCAGAACCAGGGGGGGGGGGGGGATGGAATGAAGGTGTAAAAGAAATGCTGTATTTCTGTAAGGCGGTACAAGCTTAAAATGCAACATGTTTGCTCGAAGGTCTGTGCAAGACTAGCGCATGGCCCAGAAGGTCCTTGCGTTGTCACAGTCTAAATTCCGTAGGGCCTGATCTAATTTATGACGGGCCTTGCGTCACGTTGTCCGGACCCGACGTCGTCGCGCTCGCCTTAGGGTGCCTATCCGCAAGCGGCTACGCCTCGCTCGTGGAGCGGTGTCAGATTTTTTAACAATTTCGAAATCGAAAATTAACCTGCGCGATATGACGTTTTCTACCATACCTTTACCCGTTCGACCACCGTCTTATTTCAAGATACAAAGTAATGAAATTCGAGTAACCTGATAATCTGTCTCCGAAAATGATCTAATAAAAATAACGAGCCGCGATATCAAGGCTGAATATTAAAAATAATCAGGACAATGGTTATCCAATTTAAGTTCACCTTCACCAGTGCATTCGTCCCATGGTTCTAACCGACACGAGCAAACAACAGTTCCACCCGTATTTCCATCCAAGGAACGGACGCGTATTACGCGTTGCGTCATTAGGGCGTAATAACTCTGTCGCAGTAGCAGCAGAGACATTACCGGTGCATTAAGGTTAATTCGATATCAGCCCGAGTTTCTCGTATTTGGCATCTTTGCGCATCCGCGTCCTAGCTGGATTACTGAACCAGCACCTTTGTCCTCGCCGAGCGACGCGATACTCGCGGAAATAGTCGAACGAGCATCCGCGAATGACACTCGTAAATGGGTATCGGGGTGTCGGAAAGTTTATTGAATCGGAGCCATGGCTTTCGAATTAATTCTGCGGCTCGCTGAGACACCCCGTGTCGCGGCATTGTGGCGACAGTGAGAATTAAAATTCCCGAGGGCCGAGTGGTTGGTCCGCGTCACGATTCTCTCGATACACTCTATCGACAGTTGTAAATTCTGCGCCGAGGAATTAATGTCGATCATTGTCGAACTAGTTCGATATAACTGCATCTTGAAGTATTACGGGCGACCATTAAAAACAGTGCAAATATAAATTCCGCTGCTGAGTAAGAAATCGAAGCGCGGTTCGTAGTCTCATTAAATGATTTTATGGATCGTATATTGCTGAGAATGTACTAAACGGCGGTTGGCGCATCTCAACAGGAAATCATTTATCGACGGTCCGTAACTTAACCACTTAACTATGCGATAAACGATAATAATAATGAATAAGAACAGAAACGAGTGTAGATAAAACGAGCAACGGTAAAACACAATAATT
Organism: Nomada fucata; assembly: GCA_948146005.1. Lineage (NCBI taxonomy): Eukaryota > Metazoa > Arthropoda > Insecta > Hymenoptera > Apidae > Nomada > Nomada fucata. The sequence continues at coordinate 3,315,246 of OX411275.1, read as the reverse complement.
CGCATTCTCTAAAATTGAATCGGTCGCCCAACGAGGTTACGCGTGCGCGTCGTGGTCCTTGGTAATTAAGGCCGCCACTCGTCAAAAGAAATTATAATCAAACGTTGATTTGTTTCAACTTTGCGTACGTCTATATCCCGGTCCAGCATAACTGCTGGATCGTGGAATAAAAACAGACGAGAAACGGACGAAGCGACGGCGTGAGCAGTCAGTGACAGAAAAGTTATTGGATCGTGTCTGCGGTTTAATAGGATTATTGCAATGGCCAGTCGAAAGCCATCAGCTCGCCGTGCGACGACGTCTCGATGAGGCTCAAAATTAAACATTTTCCTGTCTACCTTTTCCCCATCCCCCTTCTCGCTCTTCCTGTATCTCTTGCTCTCTTTGTACACCTTTACAGCGTCGCGCTGAAACGCGTTTCACCATCGGCTCGTACGGTTTTCCTGCGGTCTTCGTTGCTGGCGAAGATACAAGAACGTCGATATTTTGTCTCGTACGTTCTTCACTCTGTCGAGATAAATCTCTGAACTCACCGAATGTTTAAAACATTATGTTCCTCGTAAACGACCTTCGTTCTTTTCCGCGGTGGCTCGTTAAAAACGTCTCTCTGCTTTATTCGTTACTCGTCGAAAATTCGGGTGTTTTATAATAACTGTGGTATTAATTAAAATGAAATGGACGGTAAAACAAATATACATATATTAATTTCGATGCAGCGATATCAGGCACAATCACGGGGGTTTATTTCATGCAATAAGAGGTTACACTGTGCACCGGGAGGCAAACTAATACCAATTATTTATTATGCTAGTGACTTTCTTAAATTCGAGACGATGTATAAACGACCGTTTTCCTTGCGATTGAATCTACGATACAGGAAGGGTTCGTTGAAAATATTATAACTATGGGGATATTGGGTTGTAATCTGGAATATATTACAATGGCGTCGTAATACGTTCTGGATCCTGGATCGCATTACGCCCTGCTGCGTTCAAGGAATCATGCTACACCGGTTACTTGGCTGATCCAATCCTTTACTTCTGCTACGGCTGTAAAAGTGGTCGGGAACGCAGTGCCGCAGGATCGACTCCAGGACGCCACGCCTATAAATTGCGATGAAACATTTAGCAATCGATAAACGCGGTATTAAACATCGAGGTGTAGATAATTCAGCTAAATTACGGGGCGAACTCCTCGATGATCGTTAATCGAGCAACGCCGGATATCGCGATCGGATAAATGACAAACGAGCGAATCAAATTTCGGCAAACACGAAAACTCACCGAATAATAAATTTTCATAAACCAACGGCGAGCCAGAATCGCCGACGCAGGGCGCAGCGGTCTGCGACGAGACGCAAAACATTCTATTTGTTAATAAATCGCCCTCGTTCACTTCTTGGCAGCGTTCGTCACTGATTTTCAGCATTGTCGTTAGCAAAAGTTCGTTGGAGACTGGGCCGAGCAACTAAACAATCGTTTATTTATAATTATACTCCGAAACAACGACGATAGCCGATAATGATTATCTAAATATCTCACCTCGGATGCGCCCCAACCGAGAATTCGAACCGACGACCCATCGTCGATCGGCGTGTGCGTTTCGGGCAATTTAATCGGTTGCTTTTTGTCGTCGAACGTTATGCTGCTCGCGAGCTGCGCGCCGCACGTCACAGGAAGAAATTACATTGTGTCAGAAAGAATAATAAATCGCAGATAAAATTACTATCGCTACACCGACGATAATTCGTCAATGTAAATTGCGAATCTAATTCAATTGTCCCCTTTTTAATATATCGCGAAACATTCTTGCAAAAGTCATCCATCCGTTTGAACAGTAATTACTCCCCGCTGATTATCAATCACACGTTATCGCGCCGTCCCGTGAACATCGCATTCGTTTCAATAATTCCCACGACAATCGCAACAGCCACTAAATACTCTCGAGCTGACGCGCTCCGTAACCCGACAAGCGAGAACGTATTACCTCGACGAGGCCAACATCGTAGTCGTAATTAATTGCGTTAAAGGCTGGATGTATCACAACGTTTTGTACACCATAAACGTCCCCGTTCTCGTAATAGCGTGACGTGCCCGCCCTCACGTACAACGCCTTCACTCGTATCCTGTAAAACGAAGCAAGAAATGAAAGAGACTGATACGCGTATCGAGGCGGTGCTCGCTACCCGTACGTACGTACGTACGTGTACGTGCATGGGAATCGTTCGCGGAGAACGTGATATATTAATCTTGCCTGAGAGCGCACTGCGCCGACGTTATTATCCACTTTTCCCCGATGATACCGCCGCCACAGAAATGCTCGACTTCGTGGCCGAAAAACGTGCCATTGTTCTGCAACGAGACCTACGGCGGGGGACAACGATTCTCTAAATGCCAAATCGACTGTGAAGATCGATCTCACGTTATACTAACCATAAATGGATATTTCTCTATGGTCGCCATCTCTCCCCCAATAATCCTGGATTCTGGTGAGCCTCGGGATCCGGCTGACTCAGGGGCGATCCTTTCTTGACGATCGCCTGTACAACATTCAAATCAGACCGGATGTTAAATGTTCGTTCGATCGGTTAATTTACATTGGTGTCGTCGTTAATTTCCAAATTTCTAACGACACATTGATTCGTTTCTTTTCCACGTTTTCCGTTGATCGACGTTGGCGCGTGCTTTTGCGTCATTCGGAGATATTAAATTTGAAGTGTATCGATAGTTTGTAGCATAGATTACGATTGGTTGTAAGATAATTTTGTTTGGAAATTAAAATGTGATAGTGCTTTCGATTGGGCATTCGGGCAAAAGGTTTTGTTTCGTACAGAAATATTTCTGCGAGGACAGATTAATGTGATAATACTAAAGAAATATTATTAAAAAATTTGGAAAGTAAAAAGGAATACGAGAGAATCTCATTAATGTACTAATGGGCCATGTACTTCAATGCGTCAGCATGTAATAATAATTGACTAGTGTCCCAATTATGTTGCTATATTATATGAATATATGTCAATTTAACATTAATGGAAGTCCGCACAACAATTTCCATATAATTAGAAAATCTAACGAACTTTGCGCACCATGCTACGTGAAGTATGTATATGTTTAATTACTAAAATAACATTACTGGTACCATGTCGAAAAGCCGCACAGAGGGTCGACGAACCAACGATCACCGCAAACAAGAACACGTGCATTGTAACCACGATTGTGGTCATCAAGGGAAGCGCCAGTTCCTTATAAAGCCGCGTGCTCGTAATTTCTGCATAAACAATTGCACACCGGCAATTGCAGTCCCCGACATCTATTTATCGTACAGGTGTTAATGCGTGAAATACTGAAACATTAAGGGCTTTTCGGTGTACGGTTAGAAAATGGCTTAAAGTATTAAGATAACGGCGAAAAGACAGTTAGCTCCTCCAAGTCGCAATAGTGTCATAAATTCGATGCTTACTTGAAATATCAATTTTCAGAATTCGATCACCCGTTTATAGTCGAATTAAATACTGATAACGCGTTTAAGTTTGCTGTGCCGAAAAGAAGCAAGGGTTAACAATTCGTAGTACTCCGAGTTGGATCACACGTATCTTTATTTTATTACTTCTTTTTATTATATATTTGTATATGTATGCGCATTCTTTTATTGCATAGCATTTCGTACATTATGGAAGTAAGCTCCAGTATTAAGTCCCCGTTATCGAAAATATAGGAGTAAAGTAATTCATTTACCGCTACTGGTCGTTCATATATTATACTTCTGTTATCACATAGAGTATCCATCTCACTTGCGTTCATTTAGTCAGAAATATTTCAAATATACTTCCGATAATAACAAAATACGCGGCCCCCGTTTGCCTTGTACCCCTTTTAAATGCAATTGTATCGTCGGTAGGAAAATGCTTTGCAATAACAGTACGAGATTGAAAATTATTTCGCGTGCAACGCCGACAATTATTCATCGCCGTGCTAATTGACTTGTGCAAATGTCGAGTTAATGCACTACTCGTCGGCTTCATAAATACGTATCGCGCCTGTAATTCCATCGTTCTCACTTGTAACCCCGTTTTTTGTCAGGAGGCATCGAATTAATTAACCAGCAGCGCGTGAAAGCTATTATCCTCAAAAATAATTTCAATAACGCGGCTGTGTTGCACGCGTTGCCGTAAACCGAATCGTTAACGCCAGATAAATATTCCATCTGTTAACAACAGATGGTACACGCACAGCATACCAGTCTCTCTGAGCGTGTGTTCGTTACATCGACGACGTCTAAGTAATGAGATATTTATTAATAAATTAACGTAGATGAAAACCTCGCTGAAATGTTATCGCTGCCTCTCGTTCAGATGCGAACGAATATATATCGTGTACCTACATGCTACGCGTTATTCTTCGACGTCATCATCAACCGTGTTCCGAACTTTATTACGGTTAATAAATGAACGATGGAACAAGAGTTCGGTACGCGCGGCTTCGTTTCATTCAACCATTTTCGAAATGCTTGTATTAATCGCCTACTACACTCTGTTTCAACGTTCAATACCGCCTTTCGTTTATTTGCGAAAGCATTAGCGCGAATTTTCCATAGAGGGATCGTTAAGTGCTACTTTAATCATTCGCGGCGATAAACGAATTAAACTTTTGCCTGCTTCGGTGCGGCGTAATGGAACTTCGAAATGTAATATATTTCAATGAGATATTATTACCTGACGAAATATTATTACATTACGGCCACTGTCCTTCCGCTAATTTTTTCTCTCCCCATCGCGATTACGAGCCCACTAATGTATCTCCGTGAAAGCAGGGCAATCCGGATTTCGAATGAAAATTCTTCCCCCTCGATACGGCGCACCTATCCTCGTAATTCGTCAACGCGAAAAATCAAACATAGACGTCATCTGCTTAAACAATGGCAACGCGCTTCCTGCTGAAAAAGACAGCTGACGAAACGCGACGTAATTGCGACACTATGGTTCAAGTGATACCGTTGACCGACGAAACGTACGTGGAACTAGTGCACGCGGTTACACAGATACACGGTAATTCTATTACGGTCCATCGACACCTCTAGATGAATAAAAATTATGTTCAATCGTTCCCAATGAAACTTTTTCAGAGCGCATTGATATATTTCATTCGATTGCTTGCTGTATCAATCTCCCCTTTGCCAGTCAATGCCGCGGAAAGCGTTTCAACGTGTCAGGGGCCGAGGGAATTTCTGGAAAATGTGCATTTGTAATCCGCCGCAGACGCGAATCCGCCATAAATTTGGATGAACGTCGACTCCTACCGCCATCCCCTTTGTCGTTCACTGTAATTTCGTTAACCGTATCGCCTCGATGAGTTGCGTACGTCTGGCCAGCTTTTCTCCTCGTTCTTTTTATCAACGATCGTGCGTACTATCGGGACAGACAATTGTGAGTCACGAGTCGATTAAACGCCGGAACGATAAAGCGCGTTGCACGAAGTCCCTTGCGCAACGCTGTCGTCGCGGTGGGCGTTAATTCGTCGGCGTGCATGAATAATCTTAATAAAATATTGAGCTCATCGTCAGCGACGAGCAAACCGCGGCCCGTCAGAACACGTGACACTTGTCCATTGAACATATCAACGCATTGAACAACATTAATATGTATACGTTAATAAAAAAAAGTAGAATAGAAATTTGCTTTAAATCGAATAAGAAATGGCTAATTTACGTCTTAAATTAAATTAATGGATTAATATGCTTGAGTAGTTAACCCGTTCGCATCGGAGGACGAGATATCTCGTCGCGTGATTTCGTTCACGATATACTTTGAACGAGATATCTTGCAACGCGATGCCGTGCACGAAATATCTCGCGACACAAAATCGTTCACGCGACGCTGCGTAACGCAATTAATAATTCATCGGCAAATAGTCCAAACTTCGATCGCGTTTAAGTCGTCGGATCATCGCGGAACAAACGGCAAATTGGAATGCCCGATGAATATATTCAAGTAGCAGATAGAAACAGACACCCTCGAATACGTTAAGGAAGAAATTAATAAGCAGGACTACCGAGCGTATCCAGCGATGAGAATATCCCGAGCTATTTAAATAGCCCGGCCCGTTTAAGAAATTCTGCATTTCAATTTGCTCCGCCAACGTTCGCGAGCAATTAAGTTTTCGTTAATCAGTTGCATTTGAAACGAAGGCGCGCCGGGTCCCGCATTATACATAATATTATATGCGTGTAAGAATTTCCCTTATCGCGATGCACAAGCGTGTTGTCCATTCTCTCGCGCAGTCCGTGTGCAAAAACGCGTTCACCTACCAGCTAACAACAAATCCCCCGAGCAATAATGGGCGAAAATTTTGGAAACTCTTGCTCGTTTGAAGGAATGCCCGGCATGCGGCACACGTGTGTGTATGTGTGTGTGTGTGTGTATGCGCGTTAAGCTCGCCGCGCAGTGCATCGCGGTAGAAGCTAAGTATGTATTAGCAGTTGGAAATTTCGAAGAGCTTACAACGAATTAACGCGCGAGTAAGTTCGCGTATTGCAAGAGGGGTGCCGCGGTTTCCGGGACCTCGTGAACGAACATTCTTCTATGAAAAGTGTTTGCTTCGATTAAATTGTTCGCGTGCTCCGTTTGTTGCGTTGCGATGCGCGGTGAATATCGTGCGGCACAACGGTGTAAATTGTTTCAGTGCAGTGAAATGGAAAAGCAGTTCTTTATCTTTTCGATAAGTAGATATCGACGTTACGCGGTACCTGTGTTCGTTGGTTTGTTCCATTTTGTTGTTTAATTTGCTTGATTTTTTGCCCCCGTGCTTAGGTACCATTGCAAGGTAGATTTTTGAAACGGAACTTTCGTCTCGATGCTGCTACGGTGGAAAGAAAGAAATGATCCCTGGTTTGTATTATTTTCCGCGTCAAATGTTCAATCGAACGAATTATTTTGATGCTACGCAAGTTTAAAATTGCACAATTTTCGCAATTTTATAATTTTCGTTCTCGCATTCTGTATTTATTATTAAAAATGTAGTTCGTTTACGGTTACAGCGCACAACTTCTCTAGAAGGATCTTGATAATAGTCGATATAATATGCAGAAGCCCCTCCCTAAATCTGTTATCAATAATGGGCAAGCTTGTACATAAAACACACGAAACTAAATAATAAGTCAACGTGCCTCTCTAACCCAAAGATAACTCGATAAGTCAATCGAATCCCAGGAACCCATTATTAACTGATACACAACAGAATTCGCAGTAACTCTACAAAATATGTATGTATCACGTCCGCCAGACTTTACATGCCGATAAATTTCCCTGGAAGCGGCATAAATGTTCCCTCGAATTCATTGTCGATTCACGGTACACTTCGAACGTGTCACGAGCATAACTGTGACGGGACGCCGATCGAAACAAAACTGACAAAAAGTACAAAGAACGGTCCTCGAGGCGCGAACGTTTCAGCAGACTTAATCAAGGGCTCTCGTATGTATCAACGAACCGCAGTGTTTCGATTGCGAGTGTCAGCCGGACAAAACTAAATTTCAGGATTTTCTTCGAATTCTGCAAAATATTCTGTTACGCAGAAGTTGAGCTGCTACTAATCGAAATGTTTTTTTCAGAAATATTAATAGTAGAATAGAAATAGAATAGTACTATAATATTTTACGAACATTTCTTATTAGCACAAATTATTACAAATACAACGACCATAATTTCGTCGCGAAAGAAAGTGCAATTAACGTATGTATGAAAAGGGCATCGTAACTTGCTCGGTGTAACGCGTGAAACGCGTACCGCCGCTAGTTGGAATTTAAATGGTAATTTTCGGCGGATTACACGTTATAGAGTTAGCCGCGGCCTCACTCCCATCCCCGTGCTGCTAATGCCGCCTTATTTTCATTGCGTTCGGTCGGCCGTGTCATAAATAATACACGTTGCTTGCCTTTGCGAGCCGCATGCATCACATTTATAATACACTTGAGATAGGTGCGTATATGCACGCCAAACCGTGTATTCGCCCGCCACGGTCATCATATAACGTTAACGATTCCGCCTGGCCTTTTACGTTTACGATATACGAGAGTCGTTTGGCATTGCATTAATCCCCGCGCCCCTTCTATCCCGTTTTCTAACACGTGTCCGACAACCTTCTAATGCCGCGGCTATTTCCTTCGCTCCGTCGCTGCATTTTATTCCACGTCTCCTCGGATAGAATCGATGGAACGTGCCCGCAACAACGGTGTGCACGTACATAGACACGTACACGCGCGTTGATAAAGCGCGTCCATCGAACGAATCGTCTCCGCGTACATTGTTTATCGTGTCATTGCTTCGTCACCTTCTTTTCCTCTTGCTCTTCTCCGCGTGTTGCGAGCTTCTGAAATTGTTCACGTACACCAGACCGTACACCAGCGGCGGTGCAGCCACGTCGAAAAGGGAAAACGGGGGATACGCTTTGCCAGCTACAAACGGGAACACCATTTATCGCCCGTTCAATTGTTTCATTCTCCGTCCTGGTTTTATTACATTTCTCGCGGAGTGATAGAAACTCGCGGTCGTTCCGTAGTAAAAAAAATTATATAGACGATGTTTACACGCTCGAGCGATGTCGCGTTCGCGTTGCGGGTTGAAATGTTCCGTGGATAAATCGATGGCCCCGCGGAATCGCTGAAATATTATTTTTGCGTTGCCCGTGCAATGGCAATTCGCGTGCATTCGATCGAGCAAGGGAGGCACGCCGCCGGGCGAATTATTAAACGCGCTCAAAGTACGGTTATCGGGGGTGAAAACGGAGGGATGAAATGCTTATACAATGGCGAGAATTGTCTGAATTACAGTGCCGTACGAATTAGAGTTTGAAGCGGTTTTATTATTTTCGCGAGTGTTTAATGAACGATGCCCAAGTATTATACGCGCTGTTAATGATCCGCTTTTTATGTTCACCATAGAGAAGAATTTCTAGCCGGCGATAATGCTTGTATAATAGAATTCAATATCAATATATCGGGCGAATAGTAGTCAATTATTTGCAGAATGAAAAATACCGATCTTGGGCAAAGATTGTGAAACGAAAATTGTAACTCGAATAATAAATGCGTAGTTGCATAAGGGCGGCGGATGTGAATCCCAGAAATATTTATAAATTGCATAGAACTGAAAGGACATAAGTACAAACTGGCCCCTAGACAACTGTACAGAAACATCTAGGTATTTGGTTTTGTAAGAAGCGCAATAAATTGACGAACGCAATTGTTTAATTACCCAATAGTGAACGAAACGGCGCAACACGCTGACCTTAATGATTTATCATTTAACGTCGAGCTGCTTCGTTACATCGTTGCATCGCCGATAACTCGAGGAGCAGCTTCGATCGTCCAAGAAGACGCCGCTTAATCTATCGCAGCTGTGTCGCGTGATTAAAACACTTCCGTGAAAACCGATATCCACTTCCGCTAGCGTTCAAGCATTAATTCTCCCTTCCTATCCGCTTTTCATGCCGCGACTGCTGCTTCCCGTCGCCGTTTCATTTCCACGAATTTCGCCGTTTTCTTCCGTCGATTCGTAGCCTCCACGCGAGTTTCCACCTTCCCGAAGAATTAACCCTTGAGTTCTTGCCGCGAGGCCTTCCGACCCTTTCGTTCAGACATCGGAACGAAGGGTCGAGCCGCAAAGTCAAGCAGAAGTTTCGTCACGGCCAATCAACGTCTCGCAGGCTTCGAACTATCGGGAAATTCGTTCGCGCGTGCATCCACGACTAAAGATGACTGGTAGGAGCTTGGTGGAAGATAAAAAAACGGCGAAGAGAAGGAAAACAGAGACCACGGACCCGGGTGAGGCGCGATTCCGCTGCCACCGAATCGCGAATACTTCGCGAACGATGTATCGAACCGGTAAAATGCGATCGACGTGTTTCAATACCGATGCCCAATCTGCCCTCTTATCACTTTCCCGATGCACAACTCTGTTGCCTTGATTTCGCGGCCGACAGTAAGTCGCTGGACCCTCGAACCACGACCATGTGACGGTTGTTGCTGTTCCTGTTGTTCACGTCGGTGCGAGGGCACTCGCTGCTACTGTAGGATTATAGGTGGGCACGATGCGACCATCAACGAGTATCCGTATCAGGTAAATTAATCACTGTTTACGTGATTTTGTCGCCAAACACGCTCGCGTGACCGTCCGCGCCGTATAATCCGACGATATAATATCGAAATAACGAGCGAAGCAAACGTTTCTGTGTAATAGGTGTCTATTCACTGCTGGGACGGGCTGACACGCGGGGGCTCCATAATCAGCCAAAAGCTGGGTACTAACGGCGGCGCATTGTGTCTTCGGGTTCGTGTAGATTGAGTTATGGAACATGCCGGCACCGAGTAGATAATTTATTAATTACCGTCAGGCGCAATACATATACCGCGGCTTCCAGCCGCCCGCGTAACGAAGATCCCCGCGGTTAATTGCGATCGCATACCTCGCAGGATGAAACCGGCGTGTTTTCAAACTCGCCTTCGCAGCTCGTGCAACGGCGGGAACGACGCGGTGATCGGGTGGTGTCGGGCGGACAATTTGGTAGAGCTTATTCAACCGCGAAACGTTTAATTCGTCGACGTCGCTTTGATTCTGGTAACACCGTTCTGTCCATTTAGTTGTCCCTTGATTCAACTTGCTGCCTGCTGATTGTAAGTAAAGTCTCGTGCCGATTGATTTGCTCGGACAGTAAATGCGCATGAGCTTCGTTGATAGACGCGCACGCTGGTATACGCAATGCGCGTCCAGAAATGAGAAAAACGGAGAAGGGGATTGGGGTGATTGTTTGCAACGAAAGGATTAATTCACCGTGTCTATACTTTACCTCTGCTTTTCTGTTAATTGCAATCTCCTGTACGAATGAATGGCCAAGTCACCAGTTTCTTAATAAAGGAGAAGAAGGTCGATAAACTTTGACCATCAAGTATCCAAGAATCAATCATTTTACGGTCGTCCACGGTTACCAACGTCCATAAACCTAAGCGTAACCTCGAGGCCGATCGGTCTAACTGGACCTACCGGCGTGGTGCGAGCCGGAAAAAACGCGGTGGTAACATGGTGGATGGGGTCGTTTAACGGTAAGCTTTTTCGCAGCCGTTTCGCCACGTGTGTACAGCGTTCTGACAGCTGTTGCACGTGTAAACCCGTGTTTGACGCGGTGGCTCGATGCCTCGGTCAACGGTGACGTTCGCCGAGACTGATTACCTACCTGTGCGAACTCGTACAAACATTAAGGTTTGTTTGTCGATCGGTCGACGATGTTCCCTCGCCAGGGCAAACATTCGTCGGGCCGGACGTTTGCACTGGCCCGAGCATGCTGTACAGACGCTGTGTGGTTCGAAATGGTCCGTCCCACAACGTAATATTCTGTTACGGCCGAAAGGCGACGTGTCCGGCAGGTTGCAGGCTTTAACAGTACCTGTCCGTGGACCAGAATGTGTGGAAGATGATTTTTTGCTTATATCAGAAGCGACATAACGCACAACGCGATGTGCGCTGGCAATCTGGCTGGTGGCCAAAGACACTCGTCGAGTAGGTAGTCCTTTCTTTCGTATGCTTCTGTTTCTCGTGCATCTTTGCTTGGAACCGTTTGTAGTTGCAGAGGTGCGTAGTTCAAGGTGTTGCTGATGATTTTTATTTGGCGGCGCGAACGTTTGAATCCGTGGCTGTTTATTTCGTGGGGGTGAAGTTTTCGGGCAGCTGTGTGCAATTCGACGAAATTCGACGATAACGATTGAATCATAAGAAGCAATCAATGACGAGACAAGAACAGTTCGCGACAATGATGCAAATGTTCGATCATTTGATATGCTCGAAGCAAGTAGCGAAATGCGAGATTATAAACGGTGCAATTGTGTTCGTTATATAACACGTACTTAAAGATTGATTTCGATCAATATTTTTGGTACTTCGATCGAAGACAGTCTTATCGTGACATTGTATGATTATTATCGTAATTATGTATGTACAGTGCTAGAATCACATCGCTTTTCGACACCTTGCAAATCGCACAAGTTGAAGATCAATCGTTTCGAACTGCAAATTTGTTATCATAGCCGAACTTAAGATTCTCGAATACTCTCGTCTCGAGGTGATAAGAAATTGTGCTTCAGTAATGACACTTTAATGCAATACATTTCACATTGTTCCTTATTTCACGTTGTATCAAACGTATCGGGAGCTGCCATTATTATACAAATTATTGATCTAAAAAGCATACGAAATCTAATTCCTGTGTAATACAGGGAGACTCCGGTGGCCCGTTGGTGTACAACGGTGTTCAAATTGGCATTGTGTCCTGGGGCTACGGATGCGCGAAACCTAAATTTCCAGGTGTGTACACACGCGTGTCCGCAGTGCGAAATTGGATAAGAGAAAAGACGAATGTATAGAATTAATGTCTCACGGTGTTACCTATAATACATAAAGGATTATTCTTCCTCGGTGTTCACGAAGTGCATTGCAATTGGGAAACGGTGCGCACTTTTTACACCAACATGAATATTGTTATTCAGCCAGGACATGTGGAGAATAAGTATAATTTATGTATTTAAATATACTAAAATTGATTTGTACTGAAGAAAGGATAAGCGCGAAAATTTATATATGTGTATATATATTCTACTTTTCTACGTGACTCTAAATTTTCTGTAAACTCGAAAGGAGGTAGGATATTGCTTAATACCATACAAAAAATAAGAGAAATTAAACATATGAAAAGCACATTTTTATTAGTCACAATATTACGAAGTAAATATATATATATATATATATATATATATTTATTATATATTTATTATATAATATATATATTTATGAATATATATTAATGCAATATTCTGAAGTTAAATACGAAGTTATTGAAATACCTTTACTTCGTAATATTGCGACTAATAAAAATGTGCTTTTCATATGTTTAATTTCTCTTATTTTTTGTATGGTATTAAGCAATATCCTACCTCTTTTTGAGTTTACAGAAAATTTAGAGTTACGTAGAAAAGTAGAATGTATTGTGCCATAACAGTAGGTGAGTCGCTTCAACGATCGCCGATTGTATAACAGCTGATCATTTTGACTATTGGTTACCGTAATAGATATTGGGTAATCGTTTTATATCTGACACGATTGGAACTTTGGTGGTTTACGTGTCGAATACAAGAATGACAAATAAATTTTAAAAGTTTCACGCCGGCCTTTCGAGTTCTGCTAACTGGACGCATCAGTAACGCTTCTCTAGCAGATTTCAACATAGATGCGGGGCCACTCAATATTGAAAGGGCTCCTCTGCAAGCGTTCACGTAATTTTGCTGCTGGTTTGCAAACACCCGATATTTCGGTCAAATTGAAAGGAAATCCGTTGAGTTCTACAACTTTGCAATGTTACAGGGAGCCTCTGATTTGTATGTACACTTCAAATAGTTCCAGACTCCGACACTTTCGAGGTGTATTATGCGGGAAATTCATTTCACAGCTTGATATTCCGTCTTCCTATTGCTTTATCGCAAGTTCTTTAAGGGCTGCAGGAGAATTTGATACTTTCCTCCCGTACATTCTTCATAGAGAATAAAGCAACATCTCTTTAGAAATTAGTAGTAGAAATTAGAGCAGATGGAAATAAACTTTGTTGCGATTAAAGTTATAGGTGGAAAAAAACGTATCGTTAAGTAAAAGCACTTTGAACTTGGGCGTACAGATTACTATTGCAGTGCGATAAATAATTAACATAAATGGACAAAATATTTTTAATAAACTATAGAGAGAGGGGGACAAAAGCGCAGAAATAATAGTAATGACATTTATGTTTACATACAGTAATATAAATATAAGATACAGGTATCACTGAATTGAAGAAACGTATACGTTAAATATTAGTTAAAATCTTATTAATATGTTAAATATTAGCGGTGTGCAAGTTATATGAACCAGCCTGTACACGAAATGACGAGAAGGTTGCATTTTCATAACATTTCAATTCCTATTAAAAGTCTCTAATTTATTAAGCCAATTACTCCGCGCCACGCCGATCAACTTTTCATCCTGCGATCGGGTAACCCCGTTCGAGGTACATTTTTGAACAAACAAACTTCCTCCTTATTAACTCGAACATTCAGCTGCATTTTAAAACACGCCAGCTCAAATTCGACTATCGGTTGCCCGGCAGGTACGCTTCGAAAGTTTTCCAACACGAAAGTCAATTTTACCGTAGAACGAACGAACATCGTTCGAAGGGAAAAGTAATTTGATACTATTGTAGAAAATTTTGTGCTCGAATGCGAAACGAGTACCCCGCAAAGGTGCAAATTTCATTGTTCGACACGATACCAGGCAGCCAACGAACACCGAGGTTAGCACAGGTCCGGACAATCGCCAGTGGGACCGTTCCGATAATGTCCCGGAACAATTAAATGCTTCTTGCGGCTTCGAAAAAACGATGATCAAGCGGCTCGCTCTCTATCCAATCGTGTCTGATACCGCGATACCGCTAACTTTCCTGGAAATGCTGCGCAATTTTAAATGCCATCGAAGCGTATCAATGAGCGCTTAGGGCATTATCGTAATGACGGTCGAACCGGAAGCGGTGATAAAAAGCATTTGGTCCGAAGATCGATTCGTCTCGGGCACCTTTACGAAATGACACCGCCGTTAGTTCAACGGGTAACTCTCTATCAATGGGCGTGTAATAGTTTTAGAAGAATGATGTGGGTTTCCAGGTGATCGGTGCTTGGTGCATATGCAATCGATTGTAGATTACGAAACTCGGCCCGAAGGTCTGGTTTATTGCACACCGCTGGTAAGATATTGAAAATAAAGGAGGAGAAAGTGTACTGTGCGTCGAAGAAAAAATACGAGTCGGACGATTTCTTTGATTTATTAAGCCCGATATTACGCTTGAATAGGAGAATTTAGACACTATTCAGTAGTTTTAACGTAAATATTTGTAATCCGTGCGAAGTAACTTCGCAATTACCGGTTTACAAATGAAATGAATTTCCGTGAAGCGTAGAGAATTCATTTCGATCGATATCCGCGCAAAATCGCGTATTTATGTGACTCCAAACGTTTAGAGAGTTTCACGGTAAATGCGAATTCAGTTTTGTAACGCGGTGCACATTTACAAATTTCACTCGTTACAGTTATGCGTGTAAACGAACGATGCGCGCTGCACGATTTACCGGAAAGTGCATTCGCGAAACGCACTTTTTAACGACAATTATAAATAAAGAGCGACGTCGCACCGCGCAGCATTAATCCTTTTTATCGGGCGTTTTGTAATTCAGGAACGAATCCCGTGCGACGTAATACCGAAACGTTCCAGCCATTTCAAATGCGTCCATCAATATTAAAGTTCAATATCACCGTTTCGACGATTTTTCCAATTTATTGTCAATCATAACGGGGACGAGTTATCGTTCAAAATGCAACACCGTTGCGTTCCACACTCTCAACCCTCGCCGATCGCAAAGAGACGACCGTTCGTCATCGAGAATTATTAATTTCACGGCCACCTTGAGCGCGCTTTCAGGGTTTCCGTAGGTGTGCCGTTGCATAAACGGGTTCTGCCGCTTTGCACAGGTGGCCGACTCGTAAAGGGTGGTAGGAAACGAGAGTCGCCGCTGTACGTGCTAACGTTGATCGTCGTCTTCGTCTCGCGAAGCGAGGCAGAGTCACGGCTCCAGCGCAGAGTTCCCTGTGACCGGTTGCGCGTTTCTAAGAATCACACCAGCCGCGGCATACTAATGCAAGGGTGCATTGCGCTTGCTAAACAATCGATATCCTCCGTACAACAGTCTGTCGTTGCCTGTAGCACCGTCGATTTGTGCATCGCGTGCGCCGAACTTGCCGAATGGCTATCCGATACGTTGCTGCGTTTCGAGTTTTCTGTCCGACGCTTTGGCAGACTTCGAAGTAAGGTCTTTTGTTCAACGAGAATTTCGCGAGTTCCTCGTAGACTTTCGCTGATGCGCGTAGGTCAACGTGGTGGTAATGCTTGTATTACTTGGATAGAAATTGGGACAGACGAACGGACATATCGTGTAGGGTAAATAACTGGTGAATGATGATCAGAATATTGTGAGGGAAGGTTTTGGAAAGGAGATATCAATTGAATGGTTAATAAGCGAGTTAACTATGTCTCGTAATTGTCGTTCCAGCATTTTATTGTTAACTTCGTATTAATTATTTGTAGAGAATGAGATGCTGTAGCGTACACCTTTATTTCAGTGTTTTGTGTTTGTTGAAGCGGAAGGAACATATTCCTTCCGTCGAAAAAATATTCCTTCTTACGATACATTTCTGGATATTTAGAAACTATTACAATATAATAGATTTTCGATTAGATATTTGGAAACTGCGTTATAGTTGTTCAAGTGATTTAATGTCTACAGCTTAATGCATTTATTATCACAGAAAATATAGACAAATATAGACATTGCATTGTTGTACAGAACTACTAGCGTACTGGCATTAAATTGCAGCCACGTGGAATGACTTACTGATAGAGAACAAACTGTTTAATTGCGTACTAGCGTAAGCGATCGAACATGTACACGTTTTTCCAGTTTCCTTTTCCTCCGTCTTTTTCAACGATGCGCACAGTGCTGCTGATAACAGCCCGTCTGGGCAAAGACGATGAAAAGTCCACTTCATTAGTTAGTCCCAAATGAATGATCTTATCGTACGCTTACGGCGCTGAAATTTTATTTTAGTCTTACGCCTTTTTACGTAATCGGCTTGGAATCTCGGTCAACGGACTGGAACTTTCGTGAATCGGAAATTTTTCTTGTGTTCGGTTAAATTAATGCGAACGACAATTAACCCGAATATCGAAATAAAAGAAGGGCGAACCTCATAGCGGACAGGTAGTTCCTTCGCCAAGTTCCTGCCATGTATACGCCGCTGCTGTTCTTACAGCTCCTTCCAATCGCATGGCAGCAGTATCATTTAACAGATCGTACGTACATCTGTTCCCTGTGCACTATCATATTTTAATGGAAACGCTTTAAATACTTGAAACGTTTATACAGAAAACTATAGCTGAATTTGATATAAATTCCATATTTACACGTTTGCACGCATATTGACAAGTAGTCGTCGGACATGATAGTTTCATTGACAGCTAAATTCGTTACGTTAAATTTATTACATTGATACTTAGTAACAAGTATCGAACGTACGTGCATCTTATTTTCGTTGTTATGCGCCAAATACTGTTACATTGCATCGTGGTACGCGTATCATACAATCGGTGAATTCATTTTCCACTTGGATGAAATACTTTAATTTGGTTTTCCCTTCGTGAACGGTTCACTCGATTCTCGGCACACCGATTCGTAATTGTGAAACACTTAACGTAACAGCAGTGCAACCGTCTCTTCCGCTCTCGTTCGATTGGCTTCGATGCAAGAAACTTCGTTAAATTCTGTCAAGATGTATCGCCGGGCAACGTTGCGCTTCAATTAGTAGTTTTCCGAAACGCATACGGCTGGAAACACAAATTTAACCATCGATTCTTGCAGCTGACCGGAGTCGTATCGTTGGGGGCCAACCGGCGAGTATCGATGAACATCCGTATCAGGTAAGTATTCCAATCGCGACCGTGCTCGCAATCAGGGGCAATCAGTAGCAAGAGTAATTGGTCGAAATTTTTTCGAGCGGAAACGTTCCTTTCGCGGCTTACCCTCAACACGATGCATTAATAACCGACATATTCTCGTGTGCAATAGTCGTCAAAAGTTTCGTACCTTCCTCCGAGGCAAGAGGCGAATCGTTTTTAACCACTTTTCTCTCATTTCACCACCGCAGCACGTATTCCAAATTATTTTTATCATTCTTTGAAATTCAGCCAAAAAGAAACCGTCGCGAGACCCTCGAATAATTCTTCCGTCTCAGAGTTTCGCGTCGTCCAAACGAAAGATCGGTAAGAAATATCGCGAGAATAGTCTGCTCGTTAAATTCTCGAAGCCCGTAAATTAGACGGCCCCGCGAAAGGGGAATAGTCGCGAATGCAGACGCAATTTCCTCGTCCAGGTTATAGTAACGGGACCGTCGTGTCACCCGAAGACGACTGTGCACGTAGTTCGGTCACCGTCGGAAAAATATTAATCCGCGTTTAACAGGCCGACCATTTTCATTTCTCGAATGTCATGACCACTGGCAAACCGATCAACCACAAAATTGATACAAGCCGACTAAAATTTATAGGTGTCACTTCGATTTCGGGGTCGTCACATATGCGGTGGTTCGATCCTTAGCGAGGAGTGGGTTGTCACCGCTGCGCACTGCGTTATCAGGTACATCTTTTTATTATTATTGTTTATATATCTTCTTTATTATTATTGTTAATAAACGTTATCGTTCTATCGTTCTGTTCCGTTTCAGTGAGTATCCTCGGGCCTTTTCGATCGCAGTAGGTTCTTCCAATCTGAATGATAAAAATGCTACTATAATCTACGCCAGAGAACTCATCAAACATGAGTCCTACGATAGACGGACGTCCGATTACGATATTGGTTTAATTCGGGTAAGTGGTAGTTTTTAAAATCGTAGTACAATCAGGGAAATAATGATTCTGTGGAGAGAAATTATTTTTAAACGAATGGCAACATTTTATCGTTAGAAGTTTCGTTTGTTAACATGTTTGACGCATTGAATTTTTCGTTTTTCAATGAATTTTTTAGCGTGGCTTACATCAGTGAGATGAAACATTTAATAATCCTAATACCAACCTTTCCATTGTCTGTCTCAATTTGTTATAAAAAGGTCGAAACTCTGTTAGATTCAATCTATTTAAAAATTAGCAATCGTTTCTAAGTTAGGCTGTCTAATCGCAAGACATCCTATACACCTCAAGCCATGAGAAACTCGGAAGCGACAAAGTTGGAACGCGCTGTTTCGTACGACAGACTAAAAGAAAAAGCGAAAAGGTCTATAATCTCTCCCCACTGAAAGCCCAAGATAAAACAAGCATTGCTGCCAATCTAAAAGTACCCGATACAAGGTTGCTCGCACGAAAATCCAAGTACCAGCGAGCTATCCTCCGAGGAAGCAAAGCTTTGTCGCCCCTGATACGTGCACACGCACGCGAAGACACAGACACGCACAGCGCGTAACTCTTTTCAAAATTAAATATCCGTCAAGTCGTGGCGCAAAGCAAAAGCGCGAAAGCACTCGACATCGCTTTCAAGAATACCAAGAATGCTTCTTCTTGCTCCATTCCCATACTCTCGACAGTGATGGCACAATGCGCTTCGAAATCACGTGCCAGCAATCGGTGCAAGTTTACGACAAAACGATCGTCGAAGTTTATTTAGTAACAGGCCTCCCTCCGTGGAATAAAACCGACGAATTCGATGAACGTTTTACAATGAATTCCGCAATGCACAGCCTGCCGAAGGTTGGCACCGTTCAAACCAATTACTGTTTCAGTTGGAAAAGCCGCTGGTGTACAGCGAACGGGTGAGACCAATTGTGCTGGCACCGGTAGCCGATCATTATGCGGCTGGTAGCGCAGCGTTGGTCACCGGTTGGGGATCGTTGCAAAGCCAGGGCCCGTTGACGACACTGTTACGTAAGGTCGAGGTGCCACTCGTCTCCAGCGCAGAGTGCTCAGCGTTATACCTTAACCGTACCATCAGCCAGAGAATGATTTGCGCCGGTTACACGGACAGCGGCGGCAGGGATGCGTGTCAGGTAATGGCTTTCACTAATTGTCCGCGCGTGACACTAATCGTTTTTTAATTGCGCCATTAACAGTTTGATTGGGCAGATCAGAATTACAGCGGGCGAGTGAAATGGTAAACTGGTTGTAATGAACGTTGAATTCGGTGGACTGTTTCGTAGCGCGATCAAATTGTGGTCCCTCGGTGATTTGTAAGTGTGCATAATAGGTGTCAGAGACGCACGACTGCTTACTGGACACGACTTTCGGATTTTCCATTGCTTCGCCGCGGTAGGAAAAGTGTTAAATGGCAGTTAGTTGAGAAAGTTTTTCGAAAGGCGAGTTGCGCGTTGTCACGGAGGCGATTCTTCCGAGGTGTAAGGTGACAGTTCGTGAGTGTACGTGTGTTAACGACGAAATAACGATATTTAATTATATTTCGTTGTAACGGTTTATGGCGATTGACTGCACGCGTCACGACGCACCTGAAAATAATCTTTCCGCAATTGCATCGTTAATATTTCGACAGCTGGGCAATGTCGAAGATGAGCTCGGACATGATAGTAATACAGAGTTCTATTAATGAATGTATTGGGCCGCGAGCAAAATGATAATAATATTTCAATACTATACTTAGCTAAAAAGAAAAACATTTTTGCCATCTATTTTTTGAAATATCGGACGATAAGTTGTTCGAACATAAAAGTATCGATACGCATCCTTGTTTCACGTGTAGTTGAACTCAGAGATTCGATACTGTCATCAAGTGTGCCGATTTTCACCAGTACACCATGAATACCTCGTTAAATTTTCACAGTTCAATTATTCGATGCCTTACACTTCAATCGTACCTCCTCTTATACCTCTTTTGCTTTTGTATTTTGATCAATTTAATCCTTCGACGCGATATTTTCTTTATAACGGCAGTATTTATGTGCTGCAGGTGTCTGAGTTAGTATGGAACATCGAATTTTCAAGTAACATCCACAATTTGACTCCCGTTTCGACACGATTACGTGTTGTTTCGTTTTTCTACGTCATTTCTTCAATCGTTATTATTTATTTCCACAGGGCGACAGCGGGGGACCACTAGTGCAACACGGCCAACTAATCGGAATCGTATCTTGGGGCATTGGCTGTGCACGACCATCTTATCCAGGTGTTTACACACGCGTGACGGCCCTTCGAAGTTGGATCACAGAGAATACTGGTCTCTGAGCGTAATTGTTTTTCCTTGTCGCCGAGTGGAAATGTTATTAGACCATCCACAATATCTCTGACATTTTTCCAGCAACGAATTGTTATTTGCTTGCCTCTATTTTTATTTCGAACGAGAGTCGCGGCCGTTTTTACCGTGCACTCCATTTTGTACCGAAACTGTTTTCCACGAACGATTGTTGGCTAATAAATCGCATTTTGTATCCCGTAGCACATCGTTGCCCTCTCGCCAGCTAATTATCGACCAGAAATCAAACGCATCACTCTGCTGTGCATATTATCAGTGCACGCCAAACAATTGTACCGAAAATTTTGTCCACGTACGATTGTTAAATGATCAGTCAATAATATCGACAATATTATACGTCCAAACTATATGAACGCCAGTCGTCACGGTCGATTTTCAACGTTGCTCGGTCGTGTAAAAGTGGCAAAGTGGATATATCGATAATGAATCGATACGAGTTCTAATGCACGAATGTAACAAGTGGTCTCGTAATTGACTCGGTCATATCTCGTTCTAAGTATCGGATATTTGGCCGCCCATTTTCCCCCGGAAAAAACCATCAATTTGCTAATGAACGGAATACCATGGTATCGAAGCAATGGTCAAACCGGTCGTTTTTCTGTATTTCATCGTACGAATCGCCCTTCGTTATAAAGTACGCGGGTTCAGCTAAACCGCTAATTAGCTCGTTCGGCCATTGACGACCCCTCGGAGCTTTAATTCGCGATTTATAAATCGCCCGTGTACCGGTTCTCCTGAATATATCGACTTCTAAAACGGAACGCTCGACCCTGTAACTAACATTCGACCGTTCCAGTCCAAAGGAAACGTAATAGAAAGATAAAAGAAATAAAAATCTTTCCGATAGAATTCTCCTCCGCTTATAAAAATATACGGAAGCCCTTTTATCCCTCGGTGGAAACTGATACCAAAGGTGAAATATGCGAGAAGGAAAATGAGAGAACAAAGAACGACCATAATGTACTTGGCTAGGCTCGTTGTATTTCCATAAAAGCCTTCTACGACGTTCGACAAATTTTACAAAACTTACGATGCTCTCACATTCCCTCTGGTGGCATAAAAACGGACCAAAATGTCGCCGTTCTCCTCTTCTTCAGCTGGCTGTAATCTGATGTCGAGTTTCTGGTGAATGTGTAGCCAATGCGGATATTGTAGTATCGCTGGTATCATCTCACGTATAGCGAATTCCGGAATTCGCCGAGATCCATGTAACGTAACTGCTGACACGAGTATATACGCCTGGATGTATCATAGTTTTACACCCTAATCCATAGGATAGAACGCCAATCAGCGTCTGCCCTTCCATCAGCGGGGCACCTGGATCACCCTGCAAGCAGACGAGGGTTGACAGTTTCAGTGATTACTTGTAGCTGCACCCTGCCCCTTCCACCCCCTTCTCGTCGCGACTTTGCCCGGTGTGCACGCATATGTATGTATTGCAGGTTCGGAAATTCGTTTGTGAAATAATGGAAGCTAATTATGGGTTCCCGATGGTCAATGTGCGCAGATCGCGTAAAGCAGATGGAGTAAATAGAATTACCCAAACGTCTCCAATTGTTTGGGAACGTTCGAAGAAATTCTTTGGGACAAGGTTCGAACGTGGAAGAGGAATGAGGAAAAGAGAAGTCGTGTCAAAATGATTTCGACGAATATTTAAGGGTCCAGCTGTCCTTTTGATATTACTTAAAAAATTAAGAGACGAATCTATTTGCTGCAATAGCGTATCATTTTCATTTTCTAATTTGAAAACATTTGAACCTGAAGAAGGCAGACATTTTCTTGTATAGATTATTTTATGATTGCAGGAAATAATGATTTGATTCTCTCGTTGAGGTCACTCAAATTGTGTTACGAAGATTTTTTATGTCATAAAAAATAAAGCATGAAAGGTGCCCCCCCCCCCTCACTTTTAGCCGATACACCCTGTATAATATATCAGAAGTACAACGAAATCAGTTAATGTTTCGCTGATGTTTTCTCGCGCATCCGCGAACAATCACATTCCCGTATCTATTCCCATTATCTGTGCAACAACAATTACTCGTGCGACTCGTCTCATTATATTTACAATTGTAAAGAGGAACTTTCACAAGAAGGAGAATGAAACAAACTGTGCTTGCCCCTTTGAAAATAGTAACAAATGCTACGAATAATACGAGAGCCGGTAAAATGAACGGTTTGTTCGAAATCGAAAGGCCAGCGTGATTTCCGTAGCATGTTATTCACAGTATTGAACAATTGCTTCAAACGACGAACAACGGAATTGTCCCAAAACGTAGGCCCGAAAATCCCAATTAGTTTTGCACCGTTTAAACCCGCCTCCATTTAGAAATCGAACGCTTGAATCGTTTCACGTTTATCTGTGTTCAAAAGGAGCCAACGTTCTATAACTTTCACGGAATTGTATTTTCAACGGTGGAAAATCGACACAGAGAACGAGCAGAGACGGGGAAAAGGGAAAAAGATTGGAATCCATTGGCGATGAAGAACCGACCGAGAGATATTGCTCTTTGTACCGTCCTGAAGAATTTTACTATTACCATTATAACGATGGAGCGTGTAGCAATCTCATCGCTTTATGACAATTTTCTATTTTGCTTGGTGAATAATGTTCAGTTCCTATTCAGCCGACGGTATTCAAACGGCGCTTATTACGCGCCGTACTTATGACCCGTGTCTGTCGAGTTTGTATGGTAATATTCTTTACAGACCAAGATTTTCTTGGCTAATTCTTCTCTGACGTGTTTTGTGTATTTAATTATTAATTCGGTCGCGAATCTCGGCGTAAAGGAATGAATCAAATTGAGAAGGTTTTGTTCAGTGTGGTGTTATACGTTACATTCTACGTTATAATCTATAAAAATATTTGTAATCTGGTTTCAGCTAATTGAGTTTCTGATATATGCTACGAATTTATCGTAAACTGGTGAAGATCGCATGCTCTATTCAATGTAACGTAAATAAATCAACCTATGCTAATCACAGACTAACAGAATACTGATGAAAAACTATCTTTGAATTTCAGAACACGTATATTTCTCGCTCGTCCTTTTCATAATTTATGCAATGGAATAACTCCCATATTATTCATTTGCGCCCAAGATACACTCCACGCATTCATTGTTTGCTTGCCATCACCAGTCGATAGTGGGTAATATTAAAATTGAACAAAACCAATATTATCCTCGTCAATCTAAAGTTACGATTATTCATTATTATACATCGATGCGGTTCACAAATCATTTATACAGATATTGCAGAATATAGTTTGAGTTATGGCCAGTAGTGGTGTTTCGATTAAACTTGTCTGATAACGATTTTCGATTATCTGACCGCTTTCTTTATTGGCAATATTTATTGCATCGTTCGAATGCCGGATACGCCACCCATTTCTATCACGCTCAACGTTAAAGATAGAAATATTTTATTCAATTATTCTCCGCTAATAACTCTTGTCGCAATTCAATACGCACATCCATTTTGTTTTGCCAAAATAAATGAAATGCCAATCAATAAGTAAATCTTTCAGCAACTCGATCAACATTTCCAACGGAACAATTCGACAACCCTAAAGCTTCGCAATTAAAAGCGTTCATACTATTTGTCCCGTCCAGTATCGCCAAATTTAGTTTGACGTCCAATAATTCCTTGGTTTATCGTTCGACTTTATCTTGGAGCGCGACTCGAAGCCTCGTTGGGATCGTGTTCCCCAATCAAATACGTCACATTGTTCATTGATTTCATTCAGCCGATACTTAAATTAGTCGTTCACGACAAACGCGTTTCAGCAAACGTCGAACTGTCGTTTAATTATACGACGAAGTGCAGGCGATGGGCACGGGTAAAAGGCAATCAGAATTGCGTTAACAAGCTCCGTAATTTATTCGTTTCATACCTTCTGTGTACCGGCGTAATGACAGAAATTTCGAGTCCGTTTCATTATTGACGCGGACGCATTGTTATGAGAAATTCAAAGGAAGAACGAATTCCCGTTGATAGAAAATATATACCGGGGCGATTTATTGCGGAACGTAGGAACGTTTGAACAAGCGACAAACAATATTAGCGAATTTTTTGAAATTACAACGGACATCGAACGTTTGGGGGATAATACGAACTCGATATTCAAGTACACCTTTCGAAAATAATTAATAAACGTATGAACAGCCATTGACGTTAATAATAAATATATTCCAAGGCGATTTGAACTTCGGAACAAAGCCGTCGAAAGAAAACCGTGCCACTGCGATCTCTCCTGGTCCTCTAATAATTTCGATATCCCAAAGCAAACGCGCAGAAATTACAGATTAAGCGCTACTTGAATTACAACGAGCACCCCCTATCGCCGCACTCCAAAGGTACACGGAGCTGTTCGAACTTTGCAACACAGAAACCATCGAAAATCATACGGCCCGCCTGACTCGATGCTTATCACCGCCAACTTCGCGAGCCAATTTAAAAACCGCCCTAACAAGTCGAGCAAGTTCTCCCCGAACCAAAATCATCCCCGCCTTTCTAACCGAACAACAGAACCCACGTATTTCCCCCTGAAACATCCGCCCAATGATCCGAACTAAACGCTCGATCGTTCCCGAATTCGATCTCCCAAGTTACACAGCAAGTATCGACCACCGAACGGAGCCATCCGTCTCCTTAATCGCCAAGCTGCCAAAGCCCCGGCTCCCGTTTCTCCTCGTTCACGTGCCACGTGCACGTTTGACGGCGCGTTTTTGACAACTCGAATCCGCATTGTTCCCAGGAACGGTTGCGCCAGACACCGCCGATCCACAGAAGCAACGCACACCGTGCATAAGAAGCGCACCAGAGGCACACGGACGCAAGGCGTCGCGTCGAGTAGCGTCGCCCGCGACGAGGTCGAGATCCTTAGCAGACGGTTCGGGATGCTTAAGTGTCGCAAGCTGTCGCGGTTCGGCAATGCACACGGTGCTCCTCTCTGCTCACCCCCCCACCCCCGACTTGCCCCTTTTCACCCTTTGAGCCTAATTCCAAGGCGCGTTCGCCTATCTTCATCTTACCTGACACGTTTCCACGCCGTGAGTCATGTTACCGGCGCAAAGCATCCTTTGGAACACCGGCTCGTAGCAGGGCATCGTCGAGCTGCAGGTACTCTGATTCACGAGTGGTATTGTTGTCACCGTGAGACGAGATTCCGCTGGACCGACCTGAAAATCGTCGGCAACTGTACGGGCGGACGCTTAATTTTGGGGAACGCCAGCGACGCGAATGGGACGCACGTGCGCTGTTCAAGCCTCTGATTTGTGTCTGCGGGGGCGTCGTTTTACCGTGAACTGATATTCGTGAAAATATCGACGAAAACGTTTCTCAGAAATTGCTGGAGAATTCGGACAGAGTTGTTTAAGGGTAAACGACAGAGGTATGGAATCTGAAGCGAATGAAATGTTCCATTCGGTTGTTTTCTGTGGATGGTAGCAGGTGGCGTTATTGTTGTTAATATTAATCCCACCTATTGTGCACGTATATTTTATTCGGTGCAGAATTATTGAACTCGCGCGACAACAATATTTATCTGTTAATATTGTTTTTACATTGATGGCCAAAGATGGGGAAAAAAGGGAATAGTAGGACAAGCAGAAATGCAAATGAATCGCAATGAATTCTATCTCGTTGCGAAAATGTGAGAGCTGATATTGTACGCACGCAGGAAAATAAATAGTTACAGCAGCTGCGCGTGATTAAAGAATACACTCTCGTAAAGCGTTTCAGGCTTCGAACTTTATGAGGCGAATACCGTATTATTATTATGGGATAAATATTGTTCGTTTCGTCGCTTCGCAAAACATCACGATGGATCGTTCCGTGCTATTCAATTAATAAAATTGAAATCCACATTGTTGCGTATCGCCTTTGTTTTTTATTCGACCATTAAATGTTTGGCCGTCATAAAAGGTGCACATATTTGTTTTGTGGCGTTGGATACGTACCGCCTAGGTATCGTATCAGTAATGAAATTGATTCAGATATCGCGATGAAAATGAATATTTAGCGATCGAACCAGCGTTTTAATGATCGCGCGATGATACTGAGAGATAATCAGCACCGGGTATATAACGAATGTTCGGCACGGTTTCCAATAGCTCTTCAATGTTGAAAACGCAACAAATTTTAATCACACTTTACGCCATTGTCGGCGGAAATAATTTTGGAAATTTATTTTCGTTCTATTCGACATAAGGGTAGGCACATACACGAATACGCTTTAATTAATAATATCGAAAGTGGGTCTGAATCACCGTTAAACGACGGTGGTAATTTCCATCAGATTTCGGATAGCGAAACACAGGTTTTATTTTATTAATAATATCAGAAACAGCACTTACCAGAGTATGCCTCCAACCAGTCACGTAACACATCGTTCCATCATCGACCTCGTACTCTTCCTTGTCCGGAATTCCTATTGGCAATAATTTCTCTCCGAATTGTGCAGGAACTTTCAGCTGTTCCCCGAGAAAATCGTATCAGAAAAATATAATTAACTTCCGACATTCCCTTAATATAATTGCGGTACATGTTCAGTATCATTACGCAATTACATTCGTTTCTCGTGTTACACCGGGGGACTTCGTATTAAATATCGCACGTGTCATTAATACACGTTTCGTCCTACTTTTCAATAATATATCATCGCGGAACGTTCATCAAATTTATCGCGCTACCGAAATAGTACGCGTATTCCGCTTTGAAACGAAATGTTGTTATTTGTTCGGCGTTGTTGCTTCACCTGTTCGTAATTGCGAACATTGTCGATTACGAAACAGAAGAGTAATAAAAGTAAATTAGGAAATTTGTTTTATGTAGTAAGTGCCATTATGGGCAATTGTTGACGAAGGTAAATTAGTAAGGGTGACACAAGTAGTACGTAAACGTAAATTCCATCTTTCTCGCAAAGCAAACGTCAATTTTTCTGTCGATGCGAAATATATAACCTGACAAAAATATGAAGGACGTCGGATACAACGATGGTTACTTCGATGCATGAGCTTATCTCGAAATATGAAAATAATTCACAATTTCGAACAAAACATTTGTATAGAATTTGTCGATGTTACTTATTCTCACACGTATCAATTCCTAATTAAAGTAAACTTAGATACAAATGAAAAGTAAACAAGTTAAAAGTAATACTAAGTAAGAATTGTATATTTCTGCAATTATGGTTAATTCTACCAAACCGTTCGCATTTTTCTGCGGGTCGAAATCGTGTTGGGAAATAATAGAAAATGCGCTCCCTGCAGCTGGAAAATTCGTACCTGTATTAACGCGATGTCATTAAGTAGCACGTATTTATCAAAATCCTCGTGCACAACGATGTTGCCTACTTTTAATTCGTCGCCGCCGCTGGAGAGCTCGGAGGTACTAGCTCTCACGGTTACTGCGGAGAGGTCGGCGCTGCAAGCAATTATATTTCATTATTCGCCGCGTTGTAAACGCAGGTATGCAATTTGTACAACGCCGCGTGAAAATCCACGGGCGATACTCGCCGGAAAACGCAGGACGCCGCGGTTATTATCCACGACTCGTGAACCAGTGCCCCGCTGCACGCGTGCCTCCCGTATTTCTCGATGGACACCTGTATTGTATGGAACAATCGTGAATGAAACTTCACGATAACGTTTATGCTTTACGATTGTACTATCTTTTGTCTGCGCTTGAAATCCAAAAGTATTTTCGCATTACCGTCAACAGCGTGGGCCACGTATTTTGCAGTGGCCGCACAGTTAAACAAAAAATATGAAGCATAGTTAACAGAACAAGTATTGCTGCATGGATATTTCAGTAGCTCGTCGAACTTTATCAGTGACACATTCGTGCAGTAATTTAATAGTACTTTAATTAATTCAAGATACGAAATAATTTATTTCGTTCATCTATGGAGACTGGATATATAAAGGCGACCACCTATAATTTTTTCGTGTCATCGTTTCCCACGCGGTATGTACAAAGTTTTAATAATAATTCTTTCGTTTTCACAACCGTACACCAGCACAGACAATAGCAATAAATAAGTCGTAAACAGTATTTGAACTCACGTGATACGGATACTCCGTGATGCTCGCGTATCTCATATTTTCAGTCGCAAGAACCGCTGCACATAGAACACAAGAACTAATCTCATAAAATCGTCCATGTGATATCGATGTGATTTATTTGTCGCATTGTCGAACTCACCATCCTCGAGGAGGATGCAGGACAAGAGCAGTATTATTTTATACATATCGAACGTCGATCGATGGGGGACAACTGGTAACTGTGAAATTATTAGACCCGCGAACCGGGTGAAATGTTGTCGACACGCGTACGGGGCCAAATACATGTGCGCACATATTTCGGTGATAAACGTCGTTATCGATCGTTAACCGCTATCGAAGGTCGCCGCGTGGACATCAAAGGATGCCGGCCATTCAATTTGTGTGTTTCAACAATCTGGATGAAAATTTTCGGGAAAAAGAA
Organism: Nomada fucata; assembly: GCA_948146005.1. NCBI lineage: Eukaryota > Metazoa > Arthropoda > Insecta > Hymenoptera > Apidae > Nomada > Nomada fucata. The sequence continues at coordinate 3,285,837 of OX411275.1, read as the reverse complement.
ACGAACGTTCCACTTTCGGGTGAAAAATTGTTTCATTGAAGCGTACATACGGTCGAGATCGCGATTAGCGATACCGTATCGAGACAGAGATAATGGAACAATCGTGTCAAGATTAGTATATATCCAATTTGGAACAATGTGCAACTAATCGATCGAGCGAATTTGATAAAACGTATTTCTTGTATACATCGGATGCGTATGCATGTATACTTTGCACGCTCTCGAGTGTCCAATCTCTCGTAATTCGCAGCGATTTTATCTGTGCGCTATAAAAGTTCTTTCTTGGCGGTTCTTATGTGTACGTAGGACGAAAAATTGAAGACCACTATGTATTAGAATTAATGGTAATTATTGACAGTAGAGGAGGTCGTACCGATCGCCATGATTTTTGAAGAATAATGATTATTCAGGAAAGTATCTTTGACAACATATGTCGAGTTCAATTTTTGTATATATTGTTGTTATTATTAGGAAGATAAGTTATAATGCGTTGCTATGCACTGTCCTATTTTTCCATCCTTAGTATTATTTATTATAATTATCGTTTTAGCGTTTCGCTGGCGCTGCTGATAGAATTTAACGCTTTTTCATCTAATAGAACAGCAATTCAAAGAGCTTCCTCGCGCGAGAGGTTCGCCGTAACAGCGATCTTGATCGAACTGTCCAACTGGATAAACTATCGGAGAAAGTTTGTGGTGCTCCCACGATCAAAGGTAGCCAAACGTAAAAAGCATTTCGCGGTTAAACAAACTATTTCATCCGTCAATCTGTCGTCGGGCATCAGTATCTGTTTTGCTTTTTGTGTAGCAATCGCCGTTTCTCTTCTTTGTAATTAAATTGATTATATTCTTTCAAGAACCTCCTCTTATTTTTCTTGTCAACTTTATGGAGCGGTGCAACGCGAATCCAGGGGGTTCGGTTGAATAGGATTTGCGGCACTGTCAAGCTAATGCTATTTTTGATGAATATTTTTAACGTTTCAAACGTCTGACCGTCAGTCCTCAGATGGCCCCTAATTGTAATAGATTTTTAAACACATTTATTGCCACGACAAATTACTTCGTCCTTTTACCTCAATAGCAGTCAACTCGTGTCAACCCTCTGGGATTTTCCAACTCCTCGCGGTCCATCCGCGCACAGGGCTGGTCAGGATGCCTTAAAAACCTTTGACCTGCGTATATTTGTTAATTATCAACTAGAAACTCAAACGGAAAGAAACTACACCCCTATATTATATCAACCATTTAGAACCGAGCTATGTAGTATTATATTAGTACCTCATCTGAATAGGAAATAGTATAAAGCAAATAATCAGCAACGACAGTTCGTTAAGTTTACCATATATTTGGGTCTAAGAAATAAGAATGAAACGAACGACTGTTTTTATTTTATCAGCCTACAGAATACCTTTTCTATCGATCAACCACGTTTAATTCATAGAACAAACTGGAGCGTGTTGCATGACTTCATTGAAATAGTATCAATCAGTGCCCGAATATCCACAATAAACTGCATCTGTCAATCGATCACTGTTCGATACACCTCTGCATTATTTCGGGTATGCACGCGCAGTACAATTGAGCTATTGTTACGATTATTAATCCTAGACATGGCTTATAATTTCAAACATCTGTATTTACACATTTTAACATTTACAAAAGTCTACAAAAACTGCAATACATTTTATCATTTTTTACGCTCATTTTCTTCTTTCGCACATACATCGTTTAATTCCGTTCCTACGGCTATATTTTAAGATTACATCCTCCTCGGCTTAAACTCCACTGATGCTTTTAATCCATGACCGTAGAGTAGCCACGTTCGTGTAAACACCAGGATATTGCGGTTTCGCGCATCCGTAGCCCCATGACACAATGCCGTACTGAGTTCCATCAGCCGTCAAAGGACCACCGGAGTCACCCTGGCACGAATCTTTTCCACCTGCGACGAATCCAGCGCATACCATTCGGCCAGTGATCGTGTTCATGCTTTGGTAAACGTTCTGGCACTGGTTCCTGTTGACTATAGGTATCGACACGCTCATCAACTCTGACGAAGTCGGGCCACCTTGCTGCAACGTGGATAGATAAGAAGGTTAAACGAGAGAAAACCATCAAATAAAATTGACTAAAAGTAATATGTCTTTGCGCTGTTTTAATTGTTGGTACGTCAGGGCGTGACAGTAATCGATCGTAATAAAATTTGTTTTACGAGATATTATTTCCTTGTTTCTCACTGACATTGGTGATAAATTAATAATTTGGGATTTAGTAATAGTATTTTTCGATGCACCTTGCCATCGGGTTATCGGTGTATCGAGTATTCAATTTTGTTTGTTTGTTTGTAGTTTTGTTATATTGCAAAGTATAACAGCAAACTTCTATCGTGTCCAAACAGAATAAATCAAACGATTCCATTCCAATTTACCTTTATCGCACCCCAACCAGTGACGGTTACCATTCTCCCAGGTAAAGGTTCCGCGCTTGCCAATTTCACAGGTCTTGCAGTGTCGCTGAAAACGATTGTACCGTCTATCTGCAACAAAATTCGCGAAGCATTAGTTTCAACTATATCTCCTTAGTCCGTCGACTTATCTGACCAATGATCCCAAAAGTTTCCGACCAGGAACTAATTTATGATACCATCGAATTGTATGAGTGCATACCGTACATTTGTTAACGTGCAATCGAGAGAACTTTTCCAAGTGACAGTATCTCAACGAAAAATTGTTAACACTGCTTCAAATCTAACATTAATATTGCAAAGTCCTCGCAATATTATTTCTAATGATGTATAAGAATAGCACTTTATCGACCCATATATATATATATTATGAAAAATAACATTTAACTTCCACTGAATTAATTGTGACAGGAAATTTGTAACTCGCGACCCAACGAAATCAAAATTAATATAACACGTGAAATTACGTTCGACGTACCTCGAGAAGCGCAATGTCGTAGTCAATCGTCTGTGGATTATAGTTGGGATGCTGAACGATCCTCTTGACGCGATAACGGGTGCCCAGATTCTTATTGCTGTTACCAGCTCGTAGGCTGTATGAGCTGACGGGCGATCTGTAATTGATGAAACATCGAAATACCACCTGTTTCAGGTATCGCGTGCGCACGGTGTTTACACGATACGGTGTATATTCATCCGGCATCCATAGAACGGTGGCGGTTGTTTTTCCAAAGTATGCACGCGGAATTTCACGCCTTTATTGTTATTGTATAATAGAAGGCAATCGGGCTGGAATCCAAGCCGCAAAGCCGATTTAATATCACGATGGCTTTCACAACTATTATCCTGATTAGCCAATCAGCGTACCGACGTGTGAAAATACCCGGATGATCCACATGGCAGTGCGATGGTACTTTATATTTTATCGTACGTGTAATTCAATTAAGCGAAACGGGGGAAAGTGAGATACGACGCGAGAGAAAGGACAGTGCAGTGTAGTTGCAACAATTTTGTATTGCACCGCAACTGTGCAATTTGTTAATGCACCTTTCGTTAAAAAAAAGAAACTCCTTTTAAAAGATGAAACGTAAAATCATTTAATCAAAACGAAGTGCAATATTCTGCACACAGTACAGAAACTTTGTTATTGTTTATGTTAATTATAGTTTGACCGATTAAATTGTACACACTTGTCACCTGAATATTAATAAAACTGGAATTCTACGTGCACAGTAGGGTAGGGTAGGGTTAAAATGTGCAGCCATTTATTCTATTTCAGTGGACTTCGCGTAAATTGCGATTTATTTAATCAACTTAATGTAAATATTAGTAATGCATGGATTACTAATCAAGCGTGATAAACAATCGAACTGAATCCAATCCCTATACTTGCTTCGTAAAGGTGCACGTCGCAGTATGCGAACCAAGTGCATGTTCACGCCTGCTTTGCCAGTGTATTATCGTTAACCTTACGTATTTGTATAATTACCCTACGCAATGAGCTGCAGTCATGACCCATCTGCTGCTGATGATCGAGGCACCGCAAACGTGTCCGCTGGTCTGCAGGCTCAGTTGATGCGGATGCTGACGTATGTCGACGTGGGTTCCTCCGACGATTTGAGAGTCCGGAAATGGAGGACGGCCTCTCAGGACGGAGCCTGCAACGTTGAATTAAAAAAAAAGAAACAATGAATACATTTTCCAATGAATTAAACAGCAAGCAAAATATAAGGTGGCCCTGACACACAATTCTAATATTGCTAAGATTGTTCCCAGAATACGAGACACCCGATTCTCCCATTTGCTTTCTCTACAAGCAAAGTCAGGATAATGGTTACACGAATCTCCCGGATGCCATGAAATTAAACGCAAAACAAAAATTACTAACAATGTAATATATGTTGACACGTATATCCAGTCTATCGTTTAAAATAAATATTGAACACTTGATCTCGGTTGAATACAAGTATTTAACGAATCTCTGATTTAAACATTTGCCACCGTTAGCTCATCCCCTTCCAACCATTTACTACCCTGTAGCACACGGTACAAGAGTATCCACTTGCACCATGAAAAGGAAAAAAGTCAATTCCTTATTTGTAGCGTTTAGTATGGCGATCGTATAAGGGAATCAAGAGAAACGGTACAGACCGAGAAGCATGCACTCACCAAGGCATCCGACAATAAAAACACTCAGTAGTATGCTTCGTAACATCTTGGAGTAATATCAAGATTGCGCGTAGGGGACGGCTTTTATACGAAAAACTTGCTTCTCTGATTCAGCGAAAAATCCTTATCTGACAACAATCCACCGTGCTACGCACAAGTGGCACATGGCGCAAGCATCCGTAATATCATAGTTACACGGGATACGGATTGAGAAGGTGGAGCGAATCGCACGAGAGAAGAATACCTGCGACCTTTCGCGGGCACAGTCGCAACGACATCACGTGATAAAAATCAGACAAGAGTACACGAGAGGTGAGATGGGATTTTGAACCAGAGCGCACCAAGCTGTGGTAGGAAATATTCAATGAACTTGTTTGTTGTCCCTCTGGTACGTTGTTTATGTTTTCTGATCACGATGAAGCCCGATAATAATGCTGCTTCCTCGACGTACAACTTAGAATTTCTTTCACCGACTGGTTAATGTATTTTCTAACGCGGTTTTCGAAAGAAATTTTCATTCTGATGCGGGGAAAGTCTTGTGCACCTATTGTTCATTCGGGACGCTTCGAATTTATTTTCGAGGTTTGAGGATCGAAACGGAGATCTGCGGAACAGACGACTGCAACGAAAGCTAATTTTTCGTACGATCGTAGCGAAGGAAAATTAAATTCGAACGATTGTTCGTTATTGTTACGTGGCATTGCAAATTTTAATATACTTATCTAAATGTCTCATATATTGTAATATTCGATGTATGCAACCTTCGTTAAATTGGATTATATCTTTGATTTTGTTAGAATTGAATTGACGCGATTTCCTGTAAATCGTTGGCACGCCTGCGTTAGGTATCTCTCCGCAAACAATAATAATAATTTCCAATTTTCCAATATCATAACAGAATCCATTTAAGCTTGTATCGGAAATCGTTTCAAAGTCAATCTAATTTATAAAAGTGTCATTTAATGATATTAGATTAACCTCGTTTCGCTCGTCAACTTAATACAGACCCATTGAAACACACTCTTCTAACAATAAGCGCGCCGCGTTATCAATCGAAAAGGCTGAAAAATTGTTCCTCAAACATCAACATGATTTTATCTAATATTCGCAATTGGCGTCGACGCTGTACACGTGTCGCATTATTAGCAGCCGGGGACCAATAGCACGTTCGCGATCGGGTCGTTAGAATTTGAGGGCTAATTGCCCATGTTGATTTAAACATTTTGCCGGCAGATGTATAGATCGCCGGGCGATTGTCCAAGCGTTTAAACATCCTGCGGATGGTATTACGGTGCGCTAGAATTCGAGAGAATAAAGAGGATCGCGATGCGATTGATATTAGTATACAACAATTCTAAAAGTCAATTGTGTAATCTGCCTTCGGGACTTTGTTCGCTTTGTCGGCGTATCCCCCGCTGTGCTCGCGCTCGATCCTAATTAGTCACAGCTTTTATTGTTAGTCACTTTCTCGATCGCATTGCAATCGAATATTGCATTCCGTCTCGTGTTGAAACGTCCACGATAGTATTGTTCTCGATGTTTTCATAAATAGAATATTTCCGTTGATTCGCGTGAGAATCCTTTCTCCCGGGGGATTCTTTGTTCATTTGTTTCGCGAGAGATCAAAGCTTCGCGTTCGCCCGCGACGAAAATCGTGTTAAGCCCGTCGTAAAAACCGTGGTTGCACGTCGTTCCGCGTTCTCCGTCCAGCTTAATGCCTTTACGCGGTCCTTTCATCTTATCTTTCGGAGCTATTGGGACGTCGAACGTGATTAACGTTCATTGCTTTCGCACGTCTCGCCCGACGTATTGTCCAACGTCGTCCGCCAGATTTAATTACCATAATAGTGTCTAACAGCGGGGGACGAAACAACGCTCGACGCGACGGTGGATCTCGCAAATTCTTTCATTCTGTCGCACTTCTGGAGTGGCCGTGCTTTCGACAAAGCTCTTAATCAGATAAAAATCCATTCACGCGCGACCCGAACGGAAGCACGTTTCGCTACCGTGAACAGCTACGCCGAACTGTTACGACGCCTCGAATTTTTCTAATCGTAAGGTCGATTACGCGACGTTTAATCTTTTATTAATTTCGTACGGGTTTTTCGCCACGAATTTATCTGTCTGTCCCCGTGGCCGACTGTCGAGGCACCTCGCCGTTATCGCTGCAATTTAATCCCCCGGTTCCGTGCGTTGCATCGATCCACGATTCACCCGCTTATCTGGTACAAATCGGCCTCTTCGATAAGCTAGAAGTTCGGCCGCGATATTATAGGACAACTTCGACTAGATAAGATTTCGCAGTTTTTCATACTGTCTCTTTTTTTATGTTTTTTGCTCGATTTAATTAGCTGCGCCGAGGACTACAATCGATCGAACGATTTGTGCCGCAACTTTCGTCGCCCGTCATCGCAGTTTGCCCGTGCAGCTAACGTACTAGACGCGGAAACTTCAAACGTCGCGTCTGAATTCCTGCTGGAAATTCGATTAATTTTCCTGCTGACGTTTTGGGCTAGGAAAACTTTTAATCCGTAGAGAGGATCACCGTGAAGACGGCTACCAGAGGACTCGTCGGAGTCTCATAGTTTTAGTAGCAGAGATTCCACCAATATCGCCTGGTTCATTACTAATTAATTAGTTTCCGACCGAGACGACTTTCAATGGGTGCTCCGTTTCATTTCTTTTTTTCTTTTTGCCCCCCCCCCCCCCTTCCTTTTCGTTCTTCGAACAGTGACCCCGTTTAGTCAACGAAGAACTTCCCTAATAGAAATTCTCGCTGCAAGTATTTCACGGGCGGAACGAGTTAAAAGCTAGGCTTACGATCGGTGCGGAACAAGTCTCGGAAATGTTCTAAAGAGGCGAGGGTTGTTCGGTCTTTAAGAAAATACCTTCGAACGTTCGCGTTTAAAGTAGAAGGGGTTGCCCGGTGTTTTCAGTTGCATTTGCTGCACCGGTTTCTAGGAGTTGTTTTAATATTTGCTGAACCATTGAACATTTACCCTTAAAGGCTGCATGCCGTTTGCAATTACTGCAGATATCATTTAGCTGCTGGTGTCGGAATTTAAAGGCGTCAGAAATATTAAATGTGTTCGCAAGTAATAAACGATGCAATATTATTTGTTCAATTCTGTAGAATTCGTTTAATTTTTTTTTTTTTTTAAATTACGTGTTTGGGGGATCATATTATTCACGAAATATTTCATTTCTCATTCGTCTCTCTAAATTCCGTATTATACTACATCGCTGTACAAATTATTTCGAAAGATAACAGCCGAGCGCTGCTCCGCGCTTTTATTTCTCACCGTTCAAACATATTATCTGCATGCCCCATTAATTTACGATATCTTTGCACCTTCGTCGACAGTTTCATTTCCGCGATTCGATAAACTCAATCACGCACAGCGTTTGCAACTCGGAGGATCTAACATTCGCGACTTATCGCGCTCAGAAACGCACCGTCCACGCGGCGCACAAAATATCAGGAACGTGCATTTCCTCGAAACCGGGTCAGGCAAATGCAACCGAACGCTCTGTAAATAAATATTTTCCATCGGGCAGCAAAAGTGTATCCAACGTATTACAGCAATTTCCTCGAAGCGCCACAAACCTAACCCAAATCAAATAACTCGAAACGCCGACCGACATCCGCCCCGAAAGACAGCGTCCTCCACTCGTTCGCTACATTTTAAAGATCGTTACCAGAGGGGTAAAAGAGTAGCACGACAGGCTGTGCACTTGCTGATATCTGCCTCGACTGGCCATTAACATATAAATCAAATCTCTGTCGGCGCAGCCCCTCGCGAGCCCCGTCTTCTCTCTATCGTTTCCACCCTTCTGGTAGTCTCCGCTGATCCTGCCTAAGGTACGCGAGCTTGCTGCTTGCGTGCAGAACTTTCGTTTCGCGGAAGAAAACCAGAAGGTACCGGAAGCTCGTTCCGAACTACAACTGCCCCGATAGATAGACTCGATGCCCTGATTGAATATATCGTCTGAGAAGATTTCGACCGTCTGTCGGAAACCGGGATTTTTCGCACGAGCTTTTTCCAAATTCCTCGTGGATGCGGAGAGTATTACTCAGTTCTCTCGACGATCGTCACGTGCGGTCGTTTCCTCTTCGTTCTTATCGTAGCTGAAAATTTGCGACGACGGTTGGCGATGTATAATTGCTGTTGAATTTTACGTGGAATCGTGAATCGAAGTGACGTGTCAATTGGATATCAATTGGATACTGTTCGGATATCGAACATCATTTGATTATCGAATATTGTGCCTGATGGGAAGACCTAACTGTTCCCAGATATAGTTTTCAGATAATTTAACACTAAGCTATGTTACACATTTCGAATACGTCGTGTCATTATTTAACGCTAACTTAAATATTCCTTTACGTTACATCAACAATCTATGCAGTACATATAATTTCAATTGACGGCTGCCTTTGACACCTGTTAATATACAACCGGTATTAATCTGAGCTTCTCGGGTCGCGTAGCAACGCGATGGTAGTCGACGAAAAAGCAGGCTTTCGAGTAATACTCGGTGGCAGTATTAGTATTAACGTGTCGATCCAGATAGCGGAGGTGTTGATACAGCATCGTCAGAATTTTCCGACAGCTCGAAGCAGGAGCACGTCGACAAAGAGATTGCCAGAGCAATTCGAACGGAGGTAAGGGAACGCCCCACGACGGCATGGCAGTTCGTTTCGTTTTCGAGACAAGATGTGTGACCAAGGCGACAGGGAACGGTCGGTCGCCGTAAGTCTGCCGTGAAAGGACTAACGAGCCCCATCCTGAAAGAATTCTTCGACCAGCCACAACTACTTTCTTTCTCGCCGCTTCCTCCCGCTTCCTTCCTTCCTCGTGTCTACCCTCGTATCTTCTGCACCTTCCATTCCTGTTTTTCTTTTTTTTATTTTTCCTCGCCACTGAAGTTTGCCTCTCCTCGTCTCGTCCACCGTTGGCCCATCCCTGATCCCGTTTCCGTAGTCCCGCCGCTTGCGATTAAAGAACAACCGTTTCTATTGGCAGCAGTTCGTTCTGAATATTCGAACGTGACTACTGCGCCTCGGGGAGAGAAATATCGTACTATTTTTGCGAGTCTCTCTAAGTACACGTAAACTACCGTTCATGAAAACTTATTATATATACTATCAAAAGCTGTCATAAACTTATGTAGGTACAAGTAGATATATTAATTGAACAAACAATTTCCTTTATATCCTGTAGCGTATCGATTGTTTAAATCCATCAGATGTAAAAAGAGATAGGCGGAAGCGTCTAAACAGACGTTTAAAGATTAAGCCAACGGTGCTGAAAGCAGTGTCCCAGATTCCAGGGGGGAAACGCGTCACAGTTCGACGCGGATGTAAATTATGCGATATGACAAACGTGTCGAACAGCGAGTTGCTTGACATATGGAATCCTTTCTCTGTAGTAAATACAGTAACACGACAGCGAGACGTATCGGACAGACACGTGAGACATATCAAATACATAATTGGTTCCTACGACCCCACCGAAACCCTCGAAGGTGCTAGGATTACCGTGTGCCTGATTGCGTCGGAGCTTTGCGCCGCAATTTAGATTTTCCACTCTCGCCTTCATTTACACTTGTGCACTCGAGCTGGATCTTGCCTCCGCAACACGGTGCATCCGAAGCGTGGCGCAGGCTCAACTTCTTTATTAAACTGTCCAATAAACTGAATAATGGAACGGCGTGCACCGATAGTGGAGAGGCAACTGCATCCCGTAATATCACGGAATGCATAGTTTCCATTCTCTTGGGCTGCAAGATGAAGCAGACTATAGTTGCACTTCGATTTCACTTCGCGAAGACTGTAACGTCGTAATTTTCTCATTTATTCGTTTCATAAGCGTGGATGTATTGCACAGTTTCCAATTACGAGTCAAGTAGAGATCGATATTATGCATTTGTCCGAATTGTATGAATTGTAAGGTCGGCTTTAACTCGCCGTCAGCGACTGAAAAGTCTCTCCGGTTCCAGGGTCCAATGGAACCGTGTTGACCTTAGGACAGAGTGGACATTGTGGCTGAGTGAACCTTGGGGCCAAGGAGACCAAAAGGACCAGGGAGACGGTAGCACCGGGGCGACCCTAGGACCCAGGAAAACCTTGGCACAAAGGCAATCTCAGGCCTCGTGGACCATGAGACCGAGGGAATATTTGGACGAGGTAGACGTACGCGCTAATGTCCTTTCATACACTCTGAGCGGTGTATTATACTTTCTGTATCCTTTGCCTTATATTTACTTCTAAGAAACGTTACTCCGTTCTACGATTACTATTCATTTTTATATATTTCCCATTTTTCGCAATTATCAATCCTCAATCGTTTCGAAATTGAATTAAGAATCATTTTCGCGAGTTTACTCGATATTGTACGAAACAATGCATTAATCCTATACTCCTCCTTCCCTAAACCACATATGCATATAACTACAAGTTACGCGCATACTACTTGCACGCTAAATTCTATCCTACTTACAAAATACCCCTTAACATACTCAATATACCTGAAAGTAACTAAGCACGTGTGCCCGCTTGCGCGGCGCAGTTTCTTGCTAATATTTAAACACAGTTTAAGGTTCAAACTCTTACTCTCCGCGCCGAGGAGGGGGAGAATTTATTGTATCGCGAAACTCGTGTCTCGAAACTCCACGCTGTGCATTTCCACGTGCACGCTCAACAAAACTCCGGCACGTGGATCTCGTAAAGAACGAAATAAAAAGGGAAACGAAAAAGCGAGGTAAGAAAAATAAGGAACGAGCAACCGGAATGTCATTAATTGTTGGAAACGTGAAAAATGGAGGCGCTCATGAATACATCGTTCTCGTGCACAAGGCGAAGAAACTTGGGACAAATATTCCGTTCGAGATACGAACGCCAAATTACACAACGAGCAATAAATCGAAAAGCGTGAAACAGTAGCAGAGAGAGGGGGGACGGGGGTTGGAGAAACAGGGAAACGCGGAGCGTGAAACGTGTCGCCCATAGGTGAAAGGGGTTGCGCCGAGGGAAATAGTAAGTTTACGGTCGTCGTGCTCGCAAAGGCGGGCGAAAAGTTCCGGGAAAACAATGACGAAATAAAACGCAGTAACGTATGTACCTATGGTGTACTGGAGCCGTGGGCGGTCGTTCTTCCTTCTCATTTCCACGTGAACGTTTTCCGGCAAGTCGCCTTTATGCACCGTACGACCCAGGAATGTTAGCGACGTCGGCGAGGGTACAGAAATAGTAAGTAAAATTCTGCGACAGTACGAGGGTAGAATGACTGAGGAGATCTGACGTCAACCTTCGGGATTATTCGTAAGTGAAAATGTACCCTCAAATTCCGTTCCTGCGATAGGAGCATGTACAGAACATTCCCGTTTCTCGTCAGACTGTCGAATGGATGAATCCCTACCTCCATTTTTGTACGTGGATCGGTATATACATGTGTGTAATACATATTCGACGATGGTGTGTAAGTTCATTGAGATGGTATAGTGATTAATTGATTTATTCATTTCACTGTTTCATATCATTGTACAATTGTATTTTATATATCATATTACAACGATTTTCATTTCTAAGGTAACAGCGTTTCATGTGCAAGCGAAATTCTCACGCACATTAATTTAAGAGTGAATTTTCTACGATAAAATAGTTACATTGTTCCTTCCTTGATTATTATTACTTTGATTAAATATAATTGCCATCCGAATGAACAACCAGCAGGATAAGTTGCTCTAACTTTTAGCTCGCGGTGACAGAGTAGCCTTATCGACCTCGCAACGTCTCAATGTGGCTGTTACCTTGTTTACACCGTGGATGATTAAAGCGACTAGCACACAATGCAGCTTCTAGCGTAGTGCGCTAAAACAATACGTTATTGTAAGTACAACGCCGTTCGTTACATCGGAGCCCCAGGCAATCGCCTTTTGTGTTTCTGTGTCGTGCATTCTTCGTGGCGCACGGCGTGCAACTTCGAAACAACGGAGTGTTTCTGAAATTCTACTGCAAAGAGCATGTAGCAGGAGCATCTTTCCCTCTATTACCGTCTACACGGATTCCTTAATTTGGCAGCCGCAAACAAGATATTCGCAATCGGGATTATTACGAATTGAATGTATATGGAATTGTCTAAGTAACTGCGGGTTTTTTTTACGCATTTTTAATGGCACTGAGTAGGCCAATAATTAGGACTGTCAGGTAAATATTTTTGCCAACATATTGTTGGAAATTAATTTATAATTGTACTAATGTAATAATCATTTACCGGTATCTTATCAATTATACGATAGATAATTTAATTGTCCCTTTGCAATTTTCTGCTTAAATTGCGATGCTAATACAGAAATGGTAATTCAAATAAATTCATGGTACAGTCATAATTCTCTTTTAAATGTAACCTACTATTTTCAGTTGCTTTCAATATACGTATTAAAATTGTTAAAAACGATCACGTAAATATAAATAGCTTCGAACCGTACCATACACATATACGACAACAATATTCTTATTGGTTATACAACAAAATACAATATTGCTGAATCTATAATTCTGGAAAATCGATGAGGTCGTGAATAAATAACGAAAACAGTGCTCCTCCCAGAACAACCGTTCACCTGTACATTAATACTTTAATACGTACTCCTCGCACAATTGCCCCCGAAAACGTTGCACCTCTTCCCCTGAAATCAATCTTCTCGCGAAAAATCGATTCACGAACAATTACCATACTACATCACAGTTACAGTTTCAATCGAAAGCAGAACAGCCCGGAAAATCCTCCTCGCATTTTCGACGATAGCTTAACGTTTCAGGATTAACGAAGTAAATACGATTCGACCAAAAAAAGGCCACTTGATGGCAGACCGGTGTTCACGATTGCTCCGAATAAACGTGAAGATAAAAAGTAGAATTGATATTTTCGCAATGAAAAGCGATGTCGCGTTAATCCAGCGGTAAAAATGGAAAAAATTGTCCCCACAATGGAATAAACGACTAATATTATTTGTGAACGAAATTTAAGTTACGACTTCTCCACTGTAATACTCCCCGAATTTTACCCTATTTATGCTATCAATAATTTTATCTTAAAAGCTGATCGCGAGGAATGGCAGAAACAAATTACAGGAGCTAAACGGCACAACTTGTCCTACGTCCACTGTGTTCAGCTGTTAAAATCGATCGTAACTATAGAAGGAAGGGTCACCGCAGTCAAGAATGTATGATGACAAAGGACCTCTCATCGAGTGGAGGTCCGTAGGTCCAGTTTATATTACGACAACGAAGGGGCATTGGAACGGTGGACAACGTACATAACTAGGGAATTCCTGGTAGCCTGGTTGCATAACGGAATTTCTCCTCCCTCCCGTAAGAGGGATGATTCTCAAAACGACCGAGTAAACTTTTAATACAGAATTCCTCACACGACGACGCCACCCAGCTGATACGCAAGTCATTATTGCTTGGCCGCAATGCGATATGGAATTAACCTTCCGAGGATAAGGACGATCGATGACGTGAGTGTGCAACAATGTTCCATTATTGTTGCAAAGCACGTTCGCAAGAGTTTCTTGAAATGGGTCGGGGATTCGTACCGCATTTATAGAATAAAGGGATGCATATTTTATACGAAGTCACTTGCAAATGAAATTCCCAAGAAAATCATTCGCTGGCGTATACAGCGTCGTGTATATTAATTGAATTAACTTACTTTTGTTGTCATCTTCGTAGACGGCGCAGCTCGAATTTTTAAAAACATCTTACGATCGAAATTGAATGGCTTACCGGGAGCAAAGATCAATGAATTGAGATTCAGCTAACGTAAAATATAGAAGTAAACGCCATGCATTTTAAATCGACCAGAGTTTCGATACTCGTTGCAATTAATAACGCTCCAATGCGACACCGTGTCCCTTCGTGCGGAAGATTCAAATTCGAAGGCAGGAAGTACACTTTTTCGGACGGCATCGAATAATTCTCCCTTCGCTGTGTTAACGAGTTAATGTCTTAAGTTAAGTAGTTAGTGCGTGGAGGTAGTCAACAGAACAGTCGTTAACTAAATATATTCGCTGAGACCTGAATAATTTCCGCGTTTAAACTTTGCGCACTGAAGAATTTAGACTTTTATGACCACTTTGGTATATGAGTTAACCAGCATTTCTTGGCGTATTCCTTGAAATGCTATTTGCAAACTGATTCGTATTAAGGCAAATATCATATTTATTGCTATAACAGCGTACCACCCATGCATACTGTCGCAATTTATTGCCACTGCATTATACGAATTTAAAAGGGGAATGTTGTTCTCAGAGGGCCAGCTCTGCCAGAGTCGTTTTACTTCACATTACTGTTTCCTCTATTAATGAAACGCATCCATATTAGAATGTCTGACTAGAACAAATACACCGATACAATAACTGCAGTAACTTTGCTCGACTTATTATTCAATTTGATATATTAAAAATAATATTGCCAGTGAAAGTACTTATTCGAATCGAATTAAATTTACATAAATTCTGTATTTTCAATCAAACGAACCCGTGCGATCATTAGAAATAACGCAAGTGCATCGCCCGTATTAAAGACTCAAGGCAAACGTAATGACGAGCTTATTGTTAAGTTAAAATGCAAGCAGACCGCAAGGTGTTATCAATGGCAGCCGAGCAATTCCCCCTGGAATTACTGTATGCGCCATATACACAGCACTCTATTTCCGAGTACAAGACCTTTGGGAGGTGACCAGCGGGTCGACCTGAAGCTCACGAAACCGGATGGCTAGCCGCGAGCCAACACTCGCATCCGGTCAACCGAGAGTCCTCCCTCGATAAGGTTCAAGTTCTGAACTTCCATGGCCTGGTTTTCTATTACCAGCTGCCAAATGAATTTCAACCGGTCGTGACCAACCCGGTACACCTGTAATTACACCGAGCATGTATGCACGCTAACCCACGAGCGAACGGCGCTCGCGGTGGACCGTTTGTTTCGTACGATTTTAATAAACTGTATATCTATACTCTGCCGCGTCCCAGTTGCTTCATTCGATTGGTTTGACCTGGAAAAAATTTATTTGCATGCAATATCTTCCCGTCACCTTACTCGATTTGCCGTGCAGTTCGGGTGATTCTTATTGGTGAGTTATCGGATATTTTTCGCTTCGGAATGCGTAATGCAGAGGTTTGTTAAATAATAGTTACGACGAAGGAAATAATCATAACTGGGAACGAAAATTCTATCGGGAATAGAGAAAGAAAATGGGCGAAATATAGTGACGAGGAAAGCAATTTGCTTGCGAAATATCTTTGACAAATTGTGGTGCAATTTATGTCGGGACAGGTGGAAAAAGAAAATCGACAGTGTCGACCATCGAATGAGTTAGTTAGGTGTAAAGGGAATTGCGAATACGGCGTCTCGAAATTCGCGTATGTAAATTAATGGGCAATACGAGCGTCGAACGATAATTAACGAGCATCCGATTTAAAGGGGAAGTCTAAATGGAATATTTAAACGAATGCAGTAATGATTGCAAGTCATTATTATCGCTCCAAATTGCTCGCCGTGGGCAGAACTTCGACAGCGAAATATAATCAATCCCTATCGCTACAAATGATTACTTACCGTTGAATACGAAATAAAACAGTTCGTTTATCACAGCGCCAATATAATGTATATTCCCCCAAAAATTAATGTATAGCAGAATTCCACGATTAAACGACAAAATAATACGAAGATATACTAGAGGTTTCAACTGACAGATTTATGTTCGATTGAGCTGGTCCCAGCTAAGAAATAGAAACGGAAAAAGAATGAAATTACTTCGGTCAAAAAAATAAAATTATTATTTTCTTCAAATAGCTGGAACGTTCGCGTTATAACGTCTTTCCATTTGTAATGCATTACCCCGTTTGGCAGAAATCCAATCGCTGGTGTTCAAATAATGGTCCAATATCAAGAACGATTGCATAATACAATTTTCGAGAAGATTGCAGCATCGGAGGATACATCGTACGCAATTATCCGACTGTCAGAATAATCGGAATTGTAATTACCAGACTCTGCGCTGCTGTTGCTTGGATTGCATCGCACGAAGACAGGGAAGAAGACACGGCAAAACCGTGGCAAGAGGTGCTGTCACGTAAAAGGTTGCAAGTGACGATGGAACGTGGATCGTAGAACGAAAGCATCGTTTATGCGTCGTTACAAAGTTACAGTATCACTCTTCGAAGGTTCGTTGCTTCCATTTTTATATGCCACCTGTTAAATGGTTTGCCTTATCCAATGTATTAATCGCTTCGCTCTTTTGGATCTAGGTCTGAGATAACTCGTTGCACCACGTAACGATACTACGCGTAGAATGCATTATAATTTAAACATTTTTTTTTAATTCTTATGTATATAAATGTACATAATATGTATTACAACTGCTCTCCACGCTGTTTATCGTCATTGTACGTTGTACAACAATTTGTTCGACGTGATCGTTCGAAAAGAAAAATAAAGTTATTGCACAGATAATGCGCGAACAAATGGAAAGCGGACAAATACTTTCCACCATCAAATATTGTATTGAAAAGATCGACCAATTGAAGGAACACGGGACAGTTCACACAAATCTTTGGCTTCAATTATTCCCTGTGAATAAGACGACTGTTTTTAGTGTCTGCCGTGAAAGCAGCGTGAACCTAAAACGACCACGTCATCGACCCACGTTGAAAGGGTAATCCTAGCGATCGCGGCTGTATTTTCCACGACTCGTGCAAACATATTTACTCGTGACTCGTAATTTGCATTTTAATTACTCATTGCCAGGACAAATATTGTGGGCTTCGTTATGTGGCTGGGTGTAGGTTTCACTCGGACCGCGTCAATTCCGCTCGCGGCCAATACACGGAAACCACAATTTCACTCGTGTGCCCCATGTAGAATCCGTCGGATCCATGGTTTCGCGAAAGACACTCATGGTGAGCAAGTCTCAATCGGCTCGGTAGACTGAATAATTAAGTTGTTCAATTCGTTTCGTTATAGTTAAACAGTAATCCACTGACTTTAATTTATTTCCACAAATCAAAGTGCTGTCTCATTACTCGATTTAATTTTGTACGATTTTTATTACATCATGTCCAAATACTATTGCGAACTGTAATAAAATGATTTTTACAATACATAAAATGACATAAGCAATACAATAAGCAATACACAGAAATACGTGTGTGACGTGCGAGTATTGCAGTTTTATTGAAGACAGTGAATTATATAAACATATTTTTTTTTTAATAATTTCATAAAATTGCAAACCATAAAATTACCCACTGTCCACTCTTACGAATTCAAAGTTCCAAAACGGCTGACGCATTAAAGTTTCAGTTTACGAAAATGCGTTGCAGTAAAAAAGTTTATAGAAAAATCTGGAATAAGTGGTCGGCATCCCTTCGCTTCAAAGCTTTCGTCGTGTCTTCGCGGTATTGATAGAACATCGTTTCAGCACAATTTCGCTGACTCGATTATCTGTCGCGGCATGCGTTTTAGCATTGACGGGATTTCAAATGAAACAAAGATTTTACAGCAAGCGTGGGCGTCGTTGTAGTGTTCCACCACCATCTGTCTGTCCTGAATAAAAGAAGACTTCCAAGTGGAATTTCGTTTCCCTTTTTCAGAAAGGCGACGATTGAAGGCGACTCAGACGACGTTTCGCTGAGTGATCAGTCGTAAAATTCGAGACAGGACGACGTTCTCGCTTGAGCTGTCCTGAAATTGCACGGATAAAATCAGGCGTTCGTTTTTCGAGCGCGAAACTCTCACCTACTACCTAGAAGACGCTTGCTGAAATGACACTATCATCCGAACGGATTCTTCTTTTTCCGCGGCTGATATTATTTTCGTTGTTCTGCGTATTTTCGGTAATGCGTGAATAAGCAATCGCGAATTCGGGAGAATGAAACGAAAAATGAAACGGGTAAAGTGTCCTTAAGTTATACAAATATATTAATAGTATCATATAGTTTACATTTGTTCTTCTCATTCGAGCGAAATATCAATTACTTAGTGCGCGAATACTGACAGGGCGAAATAAAATGTATAGCGGAATATCGCGTTGCATTGTATAAAACATTTTAATACAATATTTAGAATAATTATATGAATATTATAATTCCACGATCTTCATAAGCTTTACCTTCGTCTTAATCATCGCCAACGTTCGCACTGAAACGCCCTGTGTTTTATTCTCAACATCTTTAACAATCCGAATACGCCAAAAACCTCTTCTCGTTATTCCAGACGGATCTTCCAAACGCATTGTCCAATACACGAGGACTCCTCTTCAGAACTAAAAACTACAAATTCCTCCCACCGCCCTAATTAAAGAATCGCCCTCGTCGCTATAGCGTTCCAACGCGATGTTACCCATCCGTCTGCAAATCATTACGTTCACCCGTGAAATCGGCTCTGTTATGCAAATCAGGCAGCCGGCTGGCTCCTTAAACCGGAATTAATCGGAGGAGTGCTCGTTCCTCGAGAATTTCCGGTATAATGCGCAAACGTATGCGTCATTCTGACAAATCGTAGGACATGGCCGATAAGGTCGTGCGAGGCTGGGCACAGAGCACAGAGAGAGGTAATCTTACGACCGATATTAATCGATCGGCGGACTGTCGAGCCACTAAGGCTGGCTGCGCATAATTCAGGGAGGCTGCGAACCACTTTAGAAATTAGCCGCATAATCCATCGAGTTAGCTACCATAGACGCCGCCGTGGGATCGCGTGTGCTTCGAAACCCCGTAAGCTTGGTTGTGTATACGCTGTCCAACACTGGGAAATCGTGGCACGTGTAATTCCACGTGGCGCACTTGCATCAGCTATTCCTACAATCGTGTTTGCGAAACCATACGGCGGACGGTTCAGGTGAGTGCAACGGTGAGGCCGGGGAGGATAAATGGCGGAAGGAGTGAAATTGGGGAATGCGCGATGTAAGGGGCGGAATAGAAAATTGGCCGTAGGGGATGGTTGTGTAAGGGTGGAGAAACGGTCAGGGAAACGTAACATTGGAAGGAAGATTGATGGGGGAAAAGAGGATGCAAGGAATTAAAAAGGTAGCAGAAAATGATGGAGCGAAGTCATTTTTTATCGGACAATTCGAAAATAGAAGTGAAAGTAAACAGGTTAGTAGAACAGGTGGAAAGACACGAGGGACTCGAAGAATAATTTAAAAAATCGTTGCACGCTGAACGAAGAAATGTTTCGACCGCGATGAGACAAATATTGCGAGGCAGTGTTCGCACCCTCGAATCATTTAAGAACAAGAAATGGAAACGCGGACGTTCGTTTCTCCATCTGTTTCGAGGCACCCGGAGTTATTTAATTTCAATGCAAGCAGCGAAAGGGCAAAACGAGGGGCATCAAAGAAGAAAACAGAAGGACAATGGACCGGAGCGTAACAAAGGACCAGCAGACAACTTAAAAGGGAAGTGTCAAAGCCAAAAGGAGCTGCGTAAAAACATCCGCATAAAAACGCCGTAAACAAGTCGACCTGAGGGACGAAAGCCAAGGTACGAAAGGTGAGAACGGAGAATAAAGGAGCCAAGGCAATATAAGACAAAGGTAGGAGCAAGCGTTTCTCCCGCGGAACAGGTACGCCCGGCGTGAAGTAGCAGCGGCGGTAGAACAATCGGGGCACCTTAATTTCTCTCACTTCCGGTCGCGTTCCGCCAGCAGCCCGGCTCGACAGCTCGAAGAAGCTCGAAACTTGAGCTCTCGACGAGGTTCGCCTAGGTCACGCTCGCGGCCCCATTTACGGGATGGTATTTACAAACGCGAACAAACACTCCTATCAATTACAAAACGATTCTCCTGCCGCAGGCGCCCGGGTCACCTTCCATAGCCGGGAGGCCCATCCGTGCCTCGCGGCACCGACGTTTCCATCCCTTATCCTTTACCCCTCTCGCCCCTCCATCCACCCTTCAACCCCCACCCGTCCACATTTCCCTTCGCCCCCCAAAGTCCGCGGCGTTGTCCCGTCGTTTCTGCACGTCGACGACGAACTTTTGATCACCCGCATTCCCGTGTAATCTCGAGTACGATCGTGCCGTGCCCCGGGCTTCGCAAATATTTGACACTCGAGAGCCGTGGAAGAAAGGGACGCGGTCTCTCCACGGTCGTGGCAGACGGAGCGGATGATTCCGCGCACGGATGGAAACGGAAATCGCAGGGCGAAGAGGCGCGGCGAGCGTGGATCGGAGAAACGAAAGAACACCGGTTGGGGTTTTGCGGGGAACGAACTGGTGGTCGGAAAGAAGGCAGACAGGGGTTGGAGGTCGTGGCCGTGGACGGGACTAATTTCGCCGAAATCGGTCGAAAGACAAATACAGGAGGTAGAATGGAACGGTCGAAGAGCGATGATCCCTTAAATTATTAGGTAAGGCGGCGACCGCCCGGCGGAAACCGCAATCGCTTTAACCGCATCGTCGATCGACCGATCGCGAGTTCCTTTCCGTGCGCTCTCGGTACGGATGTGTATTTCTCGCTTGATGGTTCGCAGTTTCGGGAACCGGGGGAATGATCGAGTAGAGAGTCTTGTTGAAATGTTAACACGAGGGGGAACACGGAATAAGGGATTTATTTGGGAGTTGGGCGTACGGAACGATTGGGGATGATGTTTGAGTTTCAAGATTACTGTTTTCTGGCGAGACCGAGGGCAATGTTTAATCGTTCTGGCAGTGCCGTGCCTCGCGGGCGTCCGTATTTCGTTTAGACGATGCTATTTTATTCGGGGACACGTGTGAACCCTGCAAAAAAGCATTGAACGAGTCTTTTCTAAAGTAAAACAATTTTACTTAGTACACTGTTATTACCCTCGCACACCCCTTTTTTCCATACAACTGAGAATATCGATTCGATCGCGGATCATTACATATTCGCTTTTTACCGGCACCCATCAGAA
Organism: Nomada fucata; assembly: GCA_948146005.1. Classification (NCBI taxonomy): domain Eukaryota; kingdom Metazoa; phylum Arthropoda; class Insecta; order Hymenoptera; family Apidae; genus Nomada; species Nomada fucata. Next base: position 3,264,265 of record OX411275.1, on the reverse strand, counting down.
ACTTCAGGATTCCTCCATCGCGCGGTAGTCTCGTGGTAGTTCACGAATTTCGGATTAGAGCTTTAATTCGAAGTTTGTGCTCGGGGTAAAGTGCGAAGTTCGTGGCTGTCGCGGCTTGTGCCGACAATCTCCTGTGAGACTCGCCTCGCGTTGACGTGGAATCGTTTCGAAGATCCCTCTCGATTCGTCGACGTTTCGAGGTTCGCGGCTGACGGAGCGGATCGAGCCTCCGACCGGATTTCGAACGACGAAACGGAGCGTTGCGCATGCTCCCCGATTTTTGCTGTTCTTCGTACCCGACAAGCGTCGAGATTTAACTATTGAAATCGCGATACGCTGGTCGAGAGACTTTATGGAAGCGTTATTCTTAACGACCAATTTAATGCCCGCGAGCATTTCCATGGAAATATTGAGGTCTTTTTAAACGATGCTCATTGGGAGCAGGCTTTATACGGATGCTGACCGTGTCTTACACACTTTGCTGACGAGAGATTTTTGTTTCCTGGAAATTTTTAGTGACCGTTTACGAAACTTTCAGTTTTAATGATCGGTTTTATTCGAAGGAGAGTAACATTATTTTTGACGGGTAACCGGAGATATAATGTTGGTTGCAGGCTTCTGAGAAGTATAGAAAGAGTGACAGAATAGTTAATTGTTAACGAAGTTGAGATTTCACGAAATGCATCTTGCTTGCAGATCAATGGATGCGGCGGTTTTAATGAACGAATTTCGTAACAATTATTTGTATTCGATTTAACGGGTAGAGTGATAACGACAATGATTTCTGCTTTTTTCGAAGGTGAAAAATATGTTTATTCAAATCGTTATTTCTAGTATCGAACGCCCTGCACACTCCAAGTATTTATATATAATAATTATGCAGCAGCTTCTAATTATTGCAATATTCCTACGACAGGTGCACAAGTGCCACTGAAACGTATGAAATGAATTAAAGCAACGGAGCAGCTTCGAAAGGAAATGTAGTTTCGTCGAATCTGCACATGTTTCGTAAACAAATTTAGAGTTTCTGTGTCAAAAAAAAAAAAAAAAAAAAAAAGAAAAAATTGAATTTTACTCTGTCCCCCAACGAAAAGGCTGGAAACGAATAGTCGCCACACTCGTATTTTTCATCCTTTTCGAAAAACATTCCGCGCGTTACTGGCAGCAGTATTCCGTTTTAATTGGATCCTTCTTTCCCCGTTCGACCGAACGGACGCAAATTTACATCGCGGTGAAATTAAATTCGTTGACAGAATTGTTTGTGCACGCAGATCATGTTTTCCTTCCATTGCTGCAACTTTTCGTCGAATTTCGCGCGTCTCCCCAATGGGGGAAAAAATAGAAAATAAAAAAATAAACGAATTCCGCCAAGTCTCACGGAAACGCCGACCCGAATGGATTGAAACGGCCGCTTGTCATAGAGGATCGATCGCTTTTGTTTCGCGAGCTATGCCCGTTTCGGGCTGTATCCGTTCTCATCCGGTCCTGTCGCGCAGCTAATTTCACGAAAGAACGTTCCTAAACATTTCGATTGAACGCGCGCGCGTGATAACGTTTCCCTTCGTTTCCACGCCCGCGATTAATTACGGAATATACGAAACGACGCGCCTCGTTCTCGAGCGGAACGCTTGCTTCTTAAAATATTTCCACAGAAATATTTCAGCGGAGAATATCATTTTCGAGATACAAATGAAATATTTGAATCGGTGCAGCATCAATTATTATTCGGGCACCTCGTCGAAACTGTAAACGATTAAGTTTCCAATACGCAATTCGACGATTGATACTTAGCCGAGGCGTTTATCGAGATTTTCTTTTCCCGCAGCTTTTTCCCCTCGTTATCGTATCTGTACTCGTAGACAGCTTGCCGTCCGATTAAATCGACCGGCCTCGGTCACTGTCTGTCGCGCGCACAATTGTCGCCTGAATGGAAGATCAACGTTTTGTTTGAGAGAGGGTCGTTGTCAAAGACGGATCGATCAACCGACGATTCCGGCGACACAGCCGGGACTGACTTCCCTTTGAGCGAGGAAGGAAAAATTCGGGGATTCGGGACGGACATATTCTTAAGGACCGCTGAATACCATCCTCGTCGCCGTTGTTTCCGTCGTAGGAACAAAGCCCATTATTGCACGGTCCAAAAGAGCACTTTACAGATTAATATTAAAGGCATACCGCGATAAGGTAGAATGCCACGATTACACGGCCGATTGGTGCACCCTTGGCAACGTTCTCCCCGACTGAAACGCCGTAGCCGAAAGAGACTGCTTGGATTCATTGTACTGAATTCGGTGAATCTTCCGTGATTCGTACTGCGCTCGGTGGTTGCGGACTCTTTGATATCAGGATTGTATGTTTTATGTGGGATGTGTAATGACGTACACGGTATGGCTGCACTATTCGTCGTATACGCGTAGAAAGTACATTCGTAAGATGACGAAAGTCCTTTGACGCATAGACAGTTGAGTTAGAAAATGATTGTACGCAATTTATTGGAATTTCAATTACAGTTGCACGAAGTACTGTGGAAATGTTATAACGAATGTATTTTGAGGAGAATTAAATAAAAATATTCAACGCGATCTTTCCTCTATTTCACTTCTTATTGGTGTTAGGGAAAATATGATTATCGAATCATTTTTTATAAAAAAAAAAATGTATTATAGTATAAACAATTATACTCGCCAATCGAAACCTTCATTCCCACAATATATCGGACTAGCTAAATATTTTAGAAAGTATAAATAAGAAATAGCATTGTCTTCGCTTGTCCACAATTTTTAATTAAGATGTCCAATTAATTACACGGCTTATAGCACCTAAAACTTGCGAATCGAACAAGTCGATGACCATGTCACCAATATCATCTGCAATTCGATACCGGTGCTCCCCGTTGCGTTACCCTTAATCCGATACGATAAAATCATCCCTCGCGTGGACATATTTCGACGAAGTTCTAATGACGTGCGATCTATCGGCGAACATGAACGAGGGAACACCGTAGAATTGCCAATGTAACTTGTTCTGTCGGCAGACACGTCCCGAATTGGTGAAGTTTTCGGTCTATCCGTCTGCGAGCGCAGACGCCGTCAACGAAATGCTCCCCGTAATTGAAAACAAACCTATTTCGGCGGCGTCGTTGGAGGAAGCTGTCGTTAGATTGCACGAGATTAGGCGAGATTATTCAAGATTAGACGGAATTAGTCTGGTCCTACGGACGACGGCGCCGCTCCTCTGTACGAATCGTTCGCGACGTCACCGTCCCGTCGTGTCTCATCGTCGAAGCGCACGTCGATCCTGAAAATCGAACGGCGAAGCGACGTGCGCCAGAACGGATACGCAACCGGCATTCCTTTTCGGTTGACGAACCCCCGTGAAAGCGGCAAAGCAAGCCGAAATTGCGCAAAGCAACGAAAACCGTGGGAACAACAGAACGACAGAAGCGTGGTCCACGGGCGGCACGGATGATCTGTGTAGCCGCGGTTTGGTTTGATTTTGCGTTATTGAAGCCTGCCGAGCGGCGCGGCGAGTCGATTCAACGGCGATGCATGTCGCGAATTGTTCTGGAAACGTGCACACCGCTGCAGCTTCGACGGTGAATCTCGATCAATCGGCAACATTCGAGTCGGATAAATGGATGGTCAGATCGATTGTGCGCTAAAGAATGGGAATAGAAAAGGGGGAGTGTGGAAAGTAAATACTGGTTACGGTAAATATCGAAATGAAAGTACGGTTGTCTGACGCGATCGAGCAAGTTTGTGCATTTATATGTTCGCTTGCGTTGTAATATACGATCGAAATTAACCATTCATAATTGTATCGAAAGGATGATTTTTTTATATACAATTTGTAACTACTTCTTAATGTACTCACCTTAAGAAACATAATCTGTAAACGTTTTGTGAGTTTCGCTCAATTGTTTTTCACTTTGAAAAGAGAACTATGAAATATTTATGCATACCAAATAGAACGTATCCTGTCTATACGCGTATATTTAAAGATAATTGATAAGCGTCTTAGAAATAATCGTCTTTAGTTAAATGATCGGATGGAATAAAATGTTTCCCCCGTACTTCGTATAGATTTATTGTGCATCACCATTTAACAGTAATCGACTCGTGTTACAATCGTTTCGGGGGTTTACACATATCCGTAAAAACATTACAATATACAAGAAGTCTGTGCCATCAAATGTTTCATAGATTGCACGGAATGGATACCAGTGACGAATCGTTGAGCAATTGTGATTACTATTGGAACGAGATTGCGGGATGTGAAATAGACTCGCCCGCGGCAATCTCCATCGAATCTTTTTCTTTTTCCCCTTAACTATTTTTACGCCGCGAGGAATTTTGGATAAATGATAAGCCGATAATATCGAAGTGCTGTGTAATAAGTGGTGACGGTATCGCTGCGGAAAAGGATAACAATATTTTCACCGCGCTCTCCCTTTCTCCCTCGTCATCGAGAGCTTTAGAACAAGAGCGACAACCTCGTTTATATTTCACTTGAATTTGCATGTATTCCTTTTGATCCGACATGCACACCTGACGGCACTCGAGTGCCAGCAGCTGTGGCTGTGCAAAGTATCGCGTAATTAAAAAATGAGATCGCAGACTGCGACTTCCATTAGCCCCGGTTGGTTATCGAATTCCCCGTAATTTTATTTTTAATCGTCGCAAGTAGAGACGCAAGAATTAAACAACGAATATCTGCTCTTCAAAGCTTTGATTCGAAACGAATCACTTCGACATCACAGGTTCGTCGCGATCAAATTGAGATGGGAACGCCAATTCTACGTTTTCCTCGTTCTTCTTCTCGCGTTAGCATCCTGTACAAGAAAATTATTCCCAAGACTTATAGAACGGAAATAGGAAAGTATAACAATTCGAAGTATTTGTCAATGGCGTCACGGTGTACAACAGTGTGAATTGTATGAAATCACAGGCCGCGTGTAAAAAGAAATAAATAAATGCGAGTCGCATTCGCGAATTGTAACGTTCGCATCGCTTCAACGATCCAGGATCCAAGGTACCCACGCGAAACACGATATCCATAACGCGAATATAATGTGTTCCTGGATTTCGAAACAGATTGAAACCGAATGCACAGGATATTAAACTGCGGAACACTGCAGTCTAATTTTACAATTTAACGTCGGAACCCTTTCAACCTCGCACTATATAGAACACGTTCGAACGACCGAGAGGGTATCGATTTCGGTGGGTCCTCGTTACATTAATTGCACTTGCTCTAAACGAATTTCATTCTCCTTTCGTCCATACTTGCCGACGAATAACGAGAACGAACGTTTCTGCGTGGTCTTCTCCGCGTGGACGCGAAAAAACGAAAAGTTAGAAGAGAAAAAAAAAACCTTTCAGTCAAGATCGAACCGAAACTGAAACGCCACGCCCCCTAAATCACAGACAGCTAACGAGGTACCCACGTTCACTTAAGTTCCCCAGCCTCGTTTCCCTGTTCGTGCATCGTGTACGTGCCGCGAAACTCACCGGCGGATATTTATTCCGTGATCCCGCATGGCAGTCCCTGATGACTTTGGGGATTCGTGAGTGGAAGCAGCAAGCGGGGCTCACTTTCGTTCAGGACGAATCGATGAACCGGAATTACCGGGAAGTACACCGCCATCGACGTTCAACACGGCCACTTGATTACCCGATCCTGCATCTCCGGGACGCGTGTTTCCTCCTTTCCTCATACGTCGACGCGTTTCTTTTTCGTCTCACTGATTTTCCCCGGTGAATTTCTTTTTGCTCGCTCCGTCGTTCCTGCTCGCTCGATCCCGACGACCGAGACGTTTCGTATGACGATGTTGTGCAGCGCCAGCACAGGTGGATTGTCAGTCCAGGCGTGGTAGGTACACTTTGGTGGCAACGATTGTGACGCGTCGAGAAGTCCGCGCAATTCGGTTTCGGTTCGATTTTGAGTGAAATCATTTGGTGGTCGGTCGGGCCGAGCATGGATACGTACTAAGAACGTTTCTTTTATTCCGATTTACTGTTTCTTGATTGGCGTTCCGCCGTGCTTCTAATGCTAAGGTTTAATTCTGGTGGAGAATATTGCGAAACGATTCCGCTGCTAACACGATTCTGTCGACGATGGAAAACGAACATGTCGAACGCTTAGGTGGTACTGAGCAACGTGATCAATGTCATTCGGTGTTACGAGGTTTAGTGACAATACATTATATTCTGTTCGGGCGAAGGGATTCCTCGACGCGGTCAATTATATACAATTGTTTAAAAATAATTTCGAACAGGTACCTTAGGCCCCGGACTGGTACTCGTTTTGCCGGCGGTTTCCAATACGGCCCGCGTACGAAGCTATTAATTAATAAACCCGAACCTGGCCCGAAAACGTTTCATTCCTGCCTACGACGACGTACGATATGCCGCAGTATTGCTTATACATGTGCATATAGGCTGTTTTCTTATGAAAACATAGACTGGAATTGAGGAATACAATTTCGTAGGAAATTCGGTTTGGCTGATAACACATTTACGAAATGCAACCGTGCACGCCACTCCGTTAATATGTACAACTAATTCGTACGGATAATTAAAGAATACTCGCGTGTCGCGTTGTTAAAATATTGATTAACTGAGACTATTAATCGTTGAGTCCGTCCATATAATTCAAATCCGCGAGAACTTTATCATGAGTCGTTCAAATGGGACGAGCGAGAAAAGACTGTGATTTGTACTGTACTATTGAATAATAATGAAATTAATAACGGTCCGTATTATACTATTTATATACATTTCAATTGCATTTCAATGGTACTCGATCAAAGACTTTTGTATATCATTCTTACATCAAAGTATCCAACGCTTCCAAGTATTACACGCTTGAAACAGAGAGCAAACTAGAAGGATCAACTTGCATACTTACTTTTTCTAAAACAGAGTATCGCTAGTCTTGTTACACGTTCCTGAAAAATATATTGCCCGCTTTCGACGTATTGTATATTTGCACAAACAATAAGCTCACATGCCGATGTATCGTCAATAATGCCACATCTTTCGCACTCATTGCTGTAAATATGAATTTAGCAGGTACATCAAATTCTGCCGTAGTTTCTCCTCAGAACCGATAGAGGATAGCGTAAGTCTCGAATTCTCTCGAGTCTGATATTCATACGTGTGATATGTCACCGATTGACCGGGACGGATATTGCCAGAGTGGTCAGCGGAAGATATCATGCAGGAGCGAAGAAAATACCACCTGAAAACGAAAGCTGGCAGGCTATAACCTCGGTATGCATCTGAACGCGATACAGGGCGCGTGTTTCTGGCTAAAGTGTGAAATATCGAAGTTCGCTTGAAGCGAACCACCATATTGGTGCATTGGAATGTCGGATAAGCAAGAACGTCCTGCGGATTATTAAACAGCCGCGTACAGTATTTGCGACTCACGTGTATAACAAAAGAATTCACAACCACGGGCAAAGAAATCAGCGAATCTGCAAGAAATAAAGTTCTGTCTAATATCGGGTGGTTTTATAACAGCCGTCGTTTTGATAGCAAATGAAATTGTCGTTTCCCTGTGCAATTGTTTAGGATTTCTGTTTACAGTGGCAGCACGACGTAGTCAGAAAAATAGTTGGCATACAATTAGACAACTGTTTCGATTAACTGTTATTGTTCCGCTCGCCAGATATTAATAAAATATTCGATATAAAAACGGCCGTGACTTGCCTATACACCTTATAGTACGTCTACGTAAAAATATGCCAGTTTTCGTTCCTAAAGTGGTCGAAGCCATTAACGCGACACTAAGCAGAAAATCATACTGTGCAGCGAAATGAAATCTGTACATCGAGCTCCCGCAAACCTGAAACACTAAGTAGAACCGTCACTGTGCGATTAATAATTTTTGTCGACAATGTAGACTGAAGCTGGCCGTCGCCAGTCCATCGAAGGCGATTCACCGTGGAACAAATGACACGCGAAATTCCCCCGGCTTAGTAAGAAAAACTGTGACGGTTATCAAGGCCATGTTGAATAACGAGCCGACATTAGCCGACAGCTTAAGTAAAATCATCGTTTCCGGAACAATTAACTTCAAGAGGATAGAAACCCCTCATTTTCCCAAACACGCGGAGGAAGGGATGATGGATGGATGAATTTCTGGTGGCTGGAATTCTTTCGAATTCTAAAGTTCTCCGATGCTCTTTGAATTACTTTCCGCTTGTTAAGAATCCACGATCAGATTATATTCATTGGCAACTCGAGGTTCTCCGCGCAGAATATAAAATTTATAGAAAACGATTAGACTTCGGTGTACGCGAAAGATGGAACAATTAATCAAATTCGTCCCCATTGGAGCACCGAACGCGAACGGCCATTCGCCGCGGAGCTACTTGTCCCTTTAAAAATTAAACGTTTCGACGTTGTGTCGGTCGAGAGACTAACAGTTAGAGCCCAAAATCGTTCCCGATGTAAGTACGCGAAGGATGTTTCCATTTGACCGATCTGTGCCTCGTTTGGCGAATAAAAGGGACGGCGATCTGGACCTCGCTGTCAATTAGCGAAATCTCCGATGAACCTTTCGTCAGTTGGCATTCTTCATCATCTTCAATGGATCGCGCATGTAACGGGCGAACACCTCCTTCTTGAAGGTTTCAAAGTGCTTCCGGTTGGCACTATTCTGTCGTTCGCGCCAAGCTGGCCTGGTTTTCCTTGTTTGCAGTCCCCAGTGAACGGTGAACACTGGCGACAAGACTTTAAATTGATACCCGGCCACGTACATTTCGTATACCTGTACAGAAAAGAGAAATTCTTATTTAAATTAGCTGATGACATTCATAGCGACAACGCTTAAAAAGTTCGCTTGAGAAAATCGGGAAGGAATAATTATTCTCGTCGAGTTTTTGGTAACGAAACGTGTAATGCAACAATGCCACGGAAAGCATAGTGGGGTATTTTTGTTGTTGCTGGTTCTCTGTAAGCGAGAACGACTCGGCCGTTGCGTATTGCGTATTATTTCCATCTAGTATCCAGTTTAAATGGAGCACATACATGTCAGGATAAAGTGGAAGCAACGGGCAAAATTAAATTCAACCTGCTTATTATTTTGTCATCGACTTTCAGAAATTGTCTCCAACATAGACGCAAACGAAATCGTTACCTGGTCACCCTTCACCGTTACCTTCACCGCCGCGAATTCGCAATACAACACGAGCACTCGCCAAAAAACGAAACTACTGCGAATCTCCTTATTTTCTAACACGCTCCCCGTATTTCTCCAGCTCCTTCGTGAAATTGAAAAAGTGTTTCTGCATCTGTCGCACGGCTGCGTGAAACAGGAACGCCGCGAAGGCCCAGCGCCGGAATGAAACTTCGTAAAATTATATTGCCCCGCAGTTTCTCCCCTTGTGCGTTTCAGTTTTTTCTCGTTCTTTTTTCTCTTCTTCGCTGTAACATACGAACCGCGGCAAAAGTTCTCGAAAGTGTGCCGTATATATCGCACGGACAGCGACATTCTCAGAGGAAGCAGAGGGTTTCCGGTGTTACAACGACGGAACGGTAGGGCGGAAGAGAATACGCCCAGCAATCTCACCCTCGCCTGGTCCGCCAACTGAGACAGGTCAGACAGACTTAACAGACGGGATCCGGACTTGCCGCTCTCCGCTCTGGATGCGTCTTCGTGAATAATCATACGTAACAATGGCAAATCATACATGACAGCGGCACGTAAAGCTGCCAGACATGTTGTGATTACCAAGGCGAAGATAACGGAACAGCTGCGTTTCGACGTTTGACTCGTAATTACTCGGTAGTTATTATTGTTCGACAAATGAATTAAGCGTAAGCTGTATAAGATCGGCTCGTTTGTTCAAACTTAGAATGGAGTGTTAATGCAACGATACAGACCACAGACAATTTCTGTTACCGACGACGGATCTATTCGCTGTAAAATCGTTTGCAGGATGATTTTTTTAAAGGGTAAAATAAAAGATGTTTAAATGTCGATCAAACCGAGCAAAAGACTGTGCTATTTAAGCCATTACTAAAATAAGCGAGTTGCATTTAATAAATATAATTCCGAAGCTGGTACGATTAATTATTCATTTCGATTCTAAATGTTACATAATTGTAGCGTCATTTTTAGAATATTTTATATAACGTAATGGAAAATTGTTAATAGAATCTCTAATTAGCTTGTTTACAAATATAATACATATTTATAATATTTGCATTGCGTACTTGGCTCCTTTTTTTCTTTATCGATAACATTGAAAAAATTGTTCGTTAGGGTGTCAATGAAGGTATATACGTGAGGTATAAAAAGAACTCGTCGAATCTCGTAAGGGATGACGCGCAAAAGAAAAAAAAGGTTCGTAAAGGGGGCACGATGAGATTCATTAGGCCGCAGACGACGCGAGAATGGTCGTAATTAATGAAGAGGAACGCGGTATCTGCAAAGCGGAAACACGCCTATGACGCCCCCGACGTCGCGACGTTCAAAGGAATTGATAGACGGCTTCTAATCTTCAGCTCTCTGTCTCAGAAACGACCAGTGAATAATTGTATGTAGGCACGTGGCGACAGTGTGACAAAGGACTATGGTTACCGGGATGCGCAGTGAGTTAATCATACGAATTTCGATCGTAAGAACGTACATGTCATCGAAATGCCGGCGTGCAGCCGACCGAATTTAATTTCGCCGATATATTCGTACGTTTAATTGAACGCCATTTCGAACCATGGAAACACTTCATGTGTCACTCGTGAATGTAATTACGAAGGATATGAAAAATTTTGTACGTTCGAATGCTGCGTATCCGCCTACACGAGGCTACAAAATTGTACAGCGATATCTTACACATAATTACGCGTGAATTACTTTTGAGAATGAAATGGAGGAGGATTGTTCTGGACGAAATAAGATTTGTTAGCGTTTAACTTGTCGCACTGACGCGAGTTGTGAGTAATGCGTTCGCTGGAATACACTGTGCCAATTTTGAAATTATCGCAAAAATCTTCACGTACAATTTGTATCGTCTATCGTTACATATATTTTGTATTTAGAGATATTTTATTAACGGAAGAAGCGTGGGCATCGTGGACTTATAAATAGTAATGATGAGCAACGATGAGGGTGAATTATGCTCGAACGTCGCCCTTCGTGTAGACACTTGCTTCGTCGACTAGTAAAACTGAATTGCTCGCGTAGTATGTATTACACACGATTCATTACATTCGCGCATTCCATTCGTCATAATTAGTCAGTGGACGAGAATTAATTCCCTTTACAGCGTTTCCCGTGGGTCGCATTCTTGCGGTCGCGGTGTAAAGTATTTCTAGCTGTTGCAACTGCAACGGGAACCGCTCACGTGGCGCCTATTTGTCCCGAGTTACGTGAGTGCACAGATTGCATTAAACATTGCAACAACTTTACACATCTTCTAAATTACCGACCACGGCCACTTCGCTTTGGCCGAACGAATCCTGTTTGCGTATGACGAGGAGCAAGAGTGATCACGGACGGCAACGGTGAAAAGAAATTGCGTGTGATTTGGTATCGAACAAGTGCAAGTGCAATATTGTAATATTTTTTAACTTCGCTCCGCGTTTGAAGATAACCGTGATATTTATGTTTTCAAATGCATCGAGTCTGTCAGAGCCATTTCTGTAACTATTGTAATGTTGGTATTTATAAGTATTTATTTATAAGAAATATTGTTAACTACGAGATTTTAATAAATCGTAATGTTACCATAGCTGAGGAAAATACTAAACTTATCTGAATATAATTACCATTTTTTTTTTTATTTTTTAAACCTATTGGCAACTTCAAAGTGGAACCGAAATGAAATCTATACCCGATACGTTACCGCACACAAAATAAAATGAAATTGAAACAAATTCGCCACAACTATGCTCGTAGAAATTAATCAACGTGCACAAACATGATGTAATATATAGATAGAAGTCAGAATCTACTTGCAAGCGTAAATTCACAGACGGTCAAACTATTGCACGAAATCTCAACTCTCCCCTTAAATGATACTAACGTTACGCTCCACGAGTAAATTCATTCTGATCGCAATCGTTTCACGAAAAACATTCGATTTTCTTTACAACAAACATGCAAATATTTCAGTTCCACCCGTTCATGTAAGCCAATCATCAAAGCTTTGAATATCCAAAATTGCGGTCGGTCTGGCCGGTAAAACTTTTCAAAAGCAAACGGAATTATCCGCGGAATTTAGCGTATCCACAGTCGGTTTTCCGCGGCTGTCTATTCGAACGATATTCGGGCTTTATATTAAAGTAAATTTCCCCAATTTCCACTGACGTAGCTGGCAGTAGTTCTTTCGCGGCTACGCTGCGCATACTCCATTCGATTTTGCTTGTTTCCCAACCATTCCTACTCTATGAGGAAGAATACAGAATGCTGAAGCAAGCTTGCCGTAGACTATGTTCGCGCTAATCATTAACCTTCGTACACCTGCACGTACACGTGCGCGTATACCTGTGAAATACCTGCCGCTCTGCTTCTCTATAAGTATCATTGCAAGTACGCTTGTACGCGCGGGCTTGCGCAACGATGTTAAACGGAACACCGTGAAATTATTTCTGGTCTAGAGGAATAGACTTTGGGCAACGAAAGGAAAGGAATTTCCGTTCTTGAACCTTCACTCCGAAAAAGGAGAAATTTTCTGCGTAACATTCGGTAGATATCTTGGACATTTCGAATATTCAACGTGAATCGGGAAAAATGTTTACGTCGCGAATAGGAACCTTCTTTGAAATTAAATACAACTGTACGATACAAAACTGGGGATATTAAATAATATAAGCGCAAAAAGACAACCGATTATCTTACCTTCAAGAACGGAAGGGAATGCAATTATTTAACGATATGATTGAGTGATTATCACAACTTGATCCTTGCACGTAGATTTACCGTGCTCATTTGTCGATTAAAGATAGAACGATAAATTACTTCCCCGATTGGAAAAGCTTATAATCCTTGGTAATAATTGAAAATTATTTTACCTACAGTATCATATTATCGAACTTCAATTTCAATTTTTACAATTCAATTTATACATTGAACGAAATCGTAGTACCCTCGCACAATAATTTCAATGTATTACAGTTACGAAATTTCTAATGAAAACGCATCTAACCAAAAGCTTATCACTTTTCTTGCAAGCATGATACAAGAATAAGTAGAATGTACAATCAGTTCTCCAGTCGACTATTCCAAACAAACAAAATTCCTGAGTCGAAACACTGCATTGGTCCATAAACCATAAAAATAAGCGAAGCAATGCCTTCGTGTTATCCGTGAAATATGATGAATGCTCCGAAGAATGCGAGGCAACCTCGTTCAAACGTGCGCAACCTTCGTGCGAACGATACGGGGTTTGTCGGGGGTTGTTGGTCAACCGTCGACAAGAAATTGCAATTTTATGGCCCTCGATGCTGTCGCAGGTGAAGTACAAGGGAAATGGGACCAGACGTGAATTGTTTTACATCGCGTGTACCCCGGGGAAATGCGTTCGGGTTAATTTCACGCTTCGGCATCGGCGGAGACCGCCATGGCTACCGCGGTCCATTACAATCATGACACGCCACGCTACCACCAGCATACTTTATTCGATTTGTGCGTTAGAATTTGGGTGATTAAGTTTAACGACGGTATAAAGACGTTATCCGTGTTTCAACGATTATTTCACCGCTCGCGTTATCGCTCGTTTAAATGAAAACGAAACGGGCAACGCGCGTAATAAAACATGCGAAGAATTCTTTCGCCGATAAGTACGAATAATGTTGTTAATGCGTTCTCCGCGAGTTTTACGGGGTATATTTCAAAAGTAATGGGTTTAATTAAATCGACTGTCAGATGTAATTAATGAAAGGAACTGTGATTAATCGACGGCATGAATTTCTATTGCGAATAGGTTTGATAGGTTGAAATTTCACACGCGAGCAGCTTAATATTGAAAAATCGTTTCACCACCTTTTTCAGCGATAGTCGTTCGCTGATACTGTGTACAACGCGAAGAACGGACAGCCCAATGCGTTTATTTGCGATCGATATTTTTCACTCTCAAGAATTTAATTGCCGCGAGCGTTGAAGCAGACCCATTGTTACCAACTAATACAAGTTATGCAGCGAAGCGTAAAACACGGGGAATACAACTGAATAAGTGATAATGATAATAATAAAATCGTGCACGGGAGAACGTAATTTCCTCCATTCTCAACTCCCTCCTCGTACAGTATAATACACAGAACGTTCACGGAACCGGCGTTCGAGTTAAACTTTAACAATTCATCGCGTTGCGCAGATTGCGAGTAACCGTAATCAGTTCACATAAATAAATCCCATAGCGCGCTAACCACCGCAATATAACCGAAACTTCCGGCAAACATGCGCTTGAAAATCTATTCGAACGAGCCGCAATTCCATCCCGTCGATATCAAACAGCCTCTCGCCGGCAACTGCAACCGAACGGTAACCCTTTTTCGAAATGGAACAGCTTTCGGTCGTCGAAATTCACTGATGAATACGGCAGAGAGATTACGCATTAGGGCCATACGTGACGATGCATCCACGGGATCCGGTAAGTTCGGTAAACAGCGGCGTATAATTTTTCCACGGATAGCAATGGCAAGTGAAACCGGTCGGGCGTGCCGACGAGTAAATCTGATAATTGAGTTTTATGCTATCGCACGTCGGTTATAAATCCTGGCGAATAAGGTGGCCCGGCGTAACGTGTCTTCACTTATCTTACATTCCGCGCAGACATCAACGTAAGCGAAGGTGTGCCGATGGATAAAACGCTCCCGGCGGAAGTGCGGTTTACGAAACCCTCCTATTTCGACCGATTCGACGTGATGGATGGGAATTTTCGCGTGGGATTTTAATGCAGGGCTTTCCACGGGTAAACTCTTTTACAAGGAAACATAGAGCAGCGCTGATCGCCGCGATCAGTTAAATTGCTGGCTAGGTAATGGCGAACATCTCGAGGGGCAGCGGAATGATTGAAAGGGAGAATATATGGGTTCATTATGGTTGAACGTGAACGTGGGTGAAATAAAACCTGGCACTTTTTAAGATTCGACATTTTAGCTTCAGTCGGGTAAGAGTTTAAAATGCAAAGAGGCAGTCAATTAGTTTAAGATTGCATTTATGCATGTAAACTATTACAATGACTGAACTATTGGGAGCAATTAGACTTTATAAACAGCCGTTTTTCGAGGAAAAGCTGCTGCGAGATTTATTATAAACTACAAAAAAATATATGTAGTCCCGCTCGTATAATTCATACGTATAGGGCAAATAATTTTACAATCTTTTATAAAACGGGTATCATGAAGCGCAATGAATCTTTTCTGAAATACATTAAGCTATAGCAGCTGGCGGTAAGAAAAACGTATTAATAATTCAGTTTCCACCGAGAACGCTCATTAAACTTTAATTTTTACGCCCGCGTTTATCACAGATGCATCGAACAATTCGAGAACGCTGTAGCACAGTTCAACAATAAACGATAATCGTTTTATTGATATCGAGATAATTACAACGTGTCAAAGCCAGCCGTCATTCATAGGAACAATTTCGTCCGATCCGTAAGCAGATTGTTAAAGTTCGACTAAATTTCGTGAAACTTTTCCCGACAAAAATATCACGCATCAAGCGGAGAGCTTCCTTCGTTTCATTCACTTTCGATGAACTCGAACAATCAGATCGTGCCATTCAAGCCAGCTTGCTTCCTGATTGACGATTCGCGCCGAGGTAATCGCTCAATCGACGAACACAAGCGAGTCAGGTGAGGCCAGCAGCTATCTCCTTTTCCCTTTGATTCGTGCCACCTGGGCTCAGTCTGGCCACCCCAGGGATGCACGAACGTGCATCGCTACTCACTGCTATGGCATTCCACGCCGACGAATCAATTCCGTAGCCGATTGAAAGTCAATCTTCGAAATGAACGCCGAAAAGTCAATATTGAAACGAGTTGCTTCGAAATTCATTGGGGTACTGTTCGTTTGTCGCGAGAATGTTATATTTTGAATAGAGTCGTCTAGATTGTCTGTCGAACGGCCGCGTTCGATCGTACGTACCGTTCGAGTGGTCGGCCACTGTGTTTACGTTTTCCTAAAAATAAATTGATAATATGGTGTGCTTCGGCTCACCATGAGCTTATGGCTTTGGTGCGAGGCGTATTTTAGTGGTACGCGGAAGTGTTATTGTGTTACGCATCTGCGCGAGGTTGAACCTGTAGTTCAATTTTCAATGTCTCGCAGGGATCGACGAACATAAAAATGAATCGTAAAATACCTCTTCGTATAAGTGATTGAATATCCAAAATCGATGCCACATAAACCTTATAGCAGCGCACAAGATTAATTGCTTTCAATAACGAAATCCAAAAGCCCGAAAAACCTTCGATCAACTTCCCACTTGTAACAAATTACAAATGAACGGCCAGACTAAAAAAATAAAGTATCGAAAAATGTACAAATGTGCAAACAACGCGTGTAAACACGTCCCACAATATACTGAAAATCATCTCGCAAACAGAATCGGCCGAATAGTCGGGTTCTTTCAATCCGCGAGCCGCCTAATTGCCCGCGGAACAAACGAACAAAAACCCTGCGCCGGATCGGCGAACGTGAAAAGCCGGTGGAAACCGCTTCGAATTTGTCCCCTCGCTCGTTCGCGAGCCGCCGCGGCTGAAACGTGTTGCTCTGGCTGGAGGCAACGGAACAACGTGCACGGCGAAACAGGGGAGAATCTAGCGTGTGACGCGTTTGAGATGCTTATGGGAGAGTGGTATCTGGCACCGGCGGAAGTGTGTGCTGGAGGGGGAGGAAAGCACAGAACGGGACCAACTCGAAGGGGCACGAAGGTCGAGAGACACCGATCGCTCCGCGAAAGAATGGGGCGACAGGATTGTATTGGATCCCGGGTGGCGCACACGGCAGAGACGGCGGAGGGTTCGAGTACAGGCGGCGTGCAAGGAGGGTAGGAAAAGCGAGCGATATCCATTCTCATTCCTCCGTGGGGAGTAGATGTTGCGCGAACGAACCGCAGAGAAGACGCGAATACCGATGCACGGGAGCACGTAGTTCTCGGCACCGGGGGCGCGTTACGTTCGCGACTGTACACTGGCTTAAATTCGCGCCTGTATGCGCCCGTGTTCCGCCGGTGTTGCGACGGGTACACGAACCCGCGCAGATTTACACCCGTTTTATTGCCGTCGCTGCGGCATACTTTGTTTTACGAATACGGCGGGGTACGTCGCGCCCGGATTTTCGCCGCGCGATGGAATTTCGTTATTTGCGCGACGGGAAACCCCGAACGGGTACGGGCGCCATTCCGCGGGCGTCGACGTTGTTTGGGAACGGCTCGCCCGGTTATCTGTGCAACGCATGTCGGCTGGAATCCTTCCGTTATTCCTTCGGCCGATGGCGTGTGTCGCGTTTTGCGTTTGATCGCTGATGGAATGAGGCGCTACGGCGGCGCTGCGTGATTCAACGCTAGAACTATCAAGCAAGTGGTATTATCGACTTGTTTCAGGTTTTTTGGCACTAAGATTATTAATATATGGGTATCGTTGGTGCAATTTATGATGACTTTTAAGAATACTGAATGACAATTGTATATTTCTATTCAAGGTCGATGCAACGACTTTGGTGTTCTTAATTTGTGTAACGTATGCTATCTAAATGGTTCCGAAATCTGTCGGTAGTTCTAGTGTTAAAAATACGAGAATGAAGATGTTCAGAAAGGATGAAACTCGTAGAGGGGAAGTATTTTTAATTTTTCTTTGCTGAAGAATTGGTCTGAGTAGAGTTTTACATTGTTAATGGGTAGCGGAGGAAGAAGGATTATTGTGGAATATACTACTTGTGGCGTGTCTGGCTTATGCGGGCATGCTCTACTGTGCGCGTGACGCTGGAGCGCGTAAAGGCTTTGCTTTATTTCGCGTTCTAATGGTACTGTAGTTGCTACTAGTTTTACTATATGCTTAATATACTGTTACTGTAATATAAGTAAATACAATATATTGTCTCCTTTATGAGACGAAATGTGTTTTACTAAATAAATTTTTGATCCGGTCCACAAGTAACAATCCGAAACGTCGGTATTCGTAAGGTAAAGAAAATTGTTACTACTAATTAAAAAATGAAAACCAATCATGGACATATGGAATATGAACTCATTAATTGTATGCTAAAAATGTGACATACATGTTTTACATCATTTATAAACACACAAAACGATGACAGTTTCTATATTGGAAATCCTTAGCGATATCTAATAAATAATACAGTATCGCGTAGCCTGTCTACTGGCAAACTTAAAAGCTTCTTAAACAAGAAAACTTCTTATCAGCAAATGAATTTTTCACATAGACTGCCTACCGAGTCGCACGCTTTTATTTAATCGCTATAGAAAAAAACCAACACCGCGGCTGCAGAACTTTACTACGATAAACTACCAGAGAAATCATTCGGCAAGCAAACGAAAATCAGTTCGAAATTCGATAAATCCCTGCGCGACTCTATTGCGCGGGTAAGGATTCCTAGCCAGTTTCGCGTTAACGAGCAACGTGATGCGCGCTGCAAATTTCTAACGAGCAAAGGAAGTGCCATTTGAAGCGCGAATTATGCCCACCGAGTATTCGACATCGTAACCAGCGTATCCTCCATACGCGAACGTTCGATTAGTCGCCCCGAGACGTATCAAGTTTAAATTGAATAATGCTTGTTCTACAAAATGAGCCTTCATCGCGCGATAACGCCATCGACGATAACATGTAATTCAATTAATGTTCCCGATGCGTGGGATATGTCCGTTCGAGTTTCCTACCCCCAAACTACCCGGTGTTCGTCCTGTTTTCCCATTTCGGTTTGCGCCCGGTATTCCTGCGGTTCTCGCGATCGCGCAACTCGTTCGCCAATGTTCGCCCTGCACAGTGCGAATATGCATACATTGTTCCATTTTCGCCGGCATTTAATATCGTCCAGGTCGATGCACGAACTCTCATTTATTCGAATGTTCTCGGCTACGTAAAAAAACGGTGCAAGCGATTGTACGCCGCTTTAATTCGATCCCCAACCGACTCGTTTCATGCAAAAATTGTTACAGAAACTAGCATCGTCGAGCAAGAGTTATTCCTAAATACGCGGACGATTAACTTGGTGGAATTAAATCGGTTTGATGTTGTGATTGATATTAAAGTAACACGAGGCGCCTATCCGTTTCGATCAGGCGCGTGTAGAACCAGACGGAAGAATTTGTGAAATCGTAAGGGGAATACAACGGCAATAACGAAGGTTCTGCGGTGTGCATACCTGAGTATTTCTAGTGTATCCATAGCCAATAAACCTCTCGTCGTGTGGCGGTACAATATCCTTTGCCACGTAGAATGGTTCGTAAAGGAATTCGAAGTTCGTCACATCGTGACTGATATACGCTTTGCCGCTCCTCACGTTTCCGTGATTCTTGTGGTTCACAGATGTATCTAATATCCATCTGGAAAAAGGAACGAGAAATTACGAACGTACAAAATTGCTCATCCTCAATTGACCCGAATAAAAGCAAATAATAGACCCAGTCAATTCGCAAACATTTAAAAGCGACCCTTACCTGGTGAAATTCGTGGCGAACTGATTATGAATGAAGACCTTCTGGTGGAAGGGTCTGGCCAGACCTTTCCTAGCTAGCCTAACCAGATCCGTCTTATTCTGGGGAAATCTGACGCGCGAGTCCAGCTCGTACGTCGGGATCACATAGGCGCACTTATCACACGTATCGGTCCTAAGGAACTCGTCGAGAACGCCGGTCAAATTGAAACTCGGCACAATGTCGACGTCCGTCAGGAACACGTAGTCGGACTGGCAATTCTTCCTGGCCAGATTCCTCATGTGGTTCTGAGGGTACACGTTCCGTATCCTCCAGTTCGTCTGCTCGTTCGAAATCCCGCTCATCAGCTCGTTCAACGTTGCCTCCGGTTTGGCACAATTCACCACATCCGGCAGCTCGAACTCGCGCGGCTGTTTCCTCGGCGGTCTGACCGTTGGCACGGCCAAGGAAAACGCGACCCTCTCCCGTATCGGCTCGTAACACTTTCTAAGGTACAGCAGGTACTTCTGAAGTACATCGAACTCCTCGTCGCCAGCGGCGTAAAGGGCCACGGATATCGGCCCCGTCCAATGATGAGCCATCTGTACAAGGGAGTGCAACTTCTCCACCGAGCTCTGGGTGGCCAGGCAGACCCGGTACACCTGGGACAGCTCGATGAAACTGGAGCCGACGAGAACGTGGTCGAAGGTGCGGAACAGTCTACGGGCGTCCCATCTGCCCAGCTTGATGTTCAGCTTCAATACGTTCCCGTCGAGTGACGACGGTTGGTAATCTTGCGTAACGCATTCCGACTGCTGTTGCTGGTCCTGATGCAGCCTGATTAATGTACCGAAGTTCCATTCGGTAGCGGCGTTCGGCTCCAGATCCCTGGGCACGTCCTCCGGGATGCAGGTCTCCGACTGCAGCAACAGGAAAGTCAAGAACATGTTCGAGAGGGCCAGAACAACCACGCTAGTCAGACTGAGGTTCCATGGTCGACACCCCAACTGCAGAGGAAAATACGGAAATCAGCTTTTCAGCGAAGTGACAATATCGTTATGGTTATATTAGGAGAAAAGTGGTGAACGAAGAAACGATCGAACATCGTACGATACGCCAGAATGGACGAGCCAGAAAATTGATTTTGGTAACGATTATTGTGAAATGCGTGATATAGGTTTGCCTGATATGGTTAATAGTCCCACTAGTTACAAGCCTGCGCTTTGGCTTCGATTTTTATTGTCGTAGAAACATGGGAAGATAAAGGGAAAGTCATGACGCGGAGATAGTCTGATACTTTGAACTAAAAGTAACAAAGAAAAGAAAGAAATGCATCATTTAGATGATACGAAACTAAAAGCTCGAGCGAAATATGGCTACGATAACAACTTTGGAAGTTTGTTCGCAGG
The DNA here is from genome assembly GCA_948146005.1 of Nomada fucata. Classification (NCBI taxonomy): domain Eukaryota; kingdom Metazoa; phylum Arthropoda; class Insecta; order Hymenoptera; family Apidae; genus Nomada; species Nomada fucata. Next base: position 3,243,242 of record OX411275.1, on the reverse strand, counting down.
AGTTCCCGAGCAAAAATCATGCCGGGGCTATTTCACTGCAAAACATCGTGTAAACAAGTTTTACGATAACGAAGGGACCCCTTGGCAACGGTGTATTGGGTCTGTCTAAAACAGCGCTGGGCTGCCTGCTTTATCGTCCTAATTACTGTGTCGTCAGTTCCTTGCTGCTGCTAACAGCAATGCAAAAATAAAGTGCCAAACTTTGGTAAACTATTAGGACTCGTTACAGCATACAGTCCAATACAGCATCGCTCGACATTAGCCTCGCAATTAACAAACTTTTCCTTTCCCAAGCATGCTTCTTGATTTTCTAATAAACGGACGATTATAATAAAAAAAAAACCTTAACCACCAGTCATTTGCTCTTTACTTGTTCTCCCGTTTATACCTCATGTGCAAGTAAAATAATGTACTTATTTAGAAACATTTAAGATAATTTAAATTTTAAAGATAAAATTATTGTTTAATTTATTATTCAACTTGTTGCATTGAAATACCTGATTAATCAAATTCGAAGTTGAATATGTAAATATATTTCTCTCCTCACTAGTATTCAACATTTACTCAAACAATTACACATCCGCATATCTACATTCTTCTTCCTGCATATCGTTTGATAACATTAAACACTATCGCAAATATACGCTTGTAATGAAAATGCATCTGCAAAGCCTTGGCCTATTTAAGAGTGCGCGTATCGAATGCATTAAGGTCACACATGCAATACCTCTGGTGACTCGATCCTATCAATATCTGTTTCAGGGAATTTCCTTCAATGCAGTCCGCACGATAGAAATATGTAGGTGCAACGAACGAAACGAGAGTGCTTATACATATACATATATGTTCTGTTCTGTCACTGAACATCTGTTCGATCTGACAAACTCGAGAAACGAACGATAGATAGCGTGTCAGAAATATTAATGAAAATCACAGTTGTACAGTCGAAAATTTCCTGCCCACAATCATTTTTCGCCAACAGTTAATTTTCGAAGTCAAGCAGAATGATAAAAATTGTATGTCTTATAGGATGTACGATCAGGCCCAAAAAGACTTTTCCAGAGAACAATGGAATGTGTAATGCGTGTATCCGGCACGGGCTTCGAAGTTTAGCGAAGTTCTGCTACGAAAATAGTACTTTTTCAATCCGCGATAGAACTCGATTAAATATTCTGTCCCGAGGGATGCTCGTTACCTCACCAGGAGAAAAATAGGAGGTAATTTTTAGCAGTAACCTTCTGCAAATTTTAAAGAACTCCAGCTGCTAAAAAGTAACCACTTCGTACATTAAAAAAAACCATTTCAAAATAAGTTTATAAGTGCCAGAATAAACCTGGAGAAAATGGATTATACAAAAACGGACACTTCTTTCCTATAACTAAAGAAAATTTCAATGCAATATATTTAAAGTTTCCATATTCGGTTTAGTTACCACAAACACACATACACACACACTCTCTCTCTCTCTCTCTCGCGCGTTGAATGCAGGAAACCAATAATGATACAGTATCGCAGTTTCTGTCCGAACATTCGCCAGATGTGCATGTACGTGTATGTAAAGTGTACGTGTATGTATATTCGCGTGCACGGAACCGATGATTTTCCAGAAAGATTTCGCAGCATCATAAATGCCTGTGAAATAGAAGTCGCAGCGATGGACCGCGGTATGTACACGTAATAATGGCGCAATTATGGTGCTAAACGGAAGAAACAGATTGCAGGTACCTACTGCGGAGCGGGCTCCGAAGTGCGAGGCAGTACTACTGGCCGGATCCGGTGAAATTTCGCTTGGGAACAACGTCCAGAACGATAATGGATCGTATGACTTTCCCGGGTCCGTTAAAATCGTGCTCATATATAAACCGCAACGTCAGAGCAGGCCAAGTATTTAATGAACAAAATAGTTCGCACCTTTGGCAAGATAATCACCGCGTTCAATGATGCTATCTTCATTATGACCGCGGCGGAACGATGCGAAACTTTCATAGCGGCGATCGTACGTGCACTATACGATTCTATTTACAGACAGCATTTAAGCGAGTTGTTTGTATTAACACGTTGCTGTCGGTATGGCGCATCGGGGAATACTATTGTAGATACTACTTGGCAAGACCGGCCGTCGTGTGAATTATCGTTTCAATTTTAATGGTTTATTGATAAGAATTGTAACGTAAGTTCCCCGCGTCGCTTACAAATGGGACAGATGGTACAAAGAATATCCGTTTCTCTTTGCATTTGTTTCAACTCGACGATCTTTTCGTTTCGCGGAGCCAGACATTTTAAAAATATTAAAGGCGCCGCCTTTGTAACAGAAACGCGGCAATTCTCGTTTTGGCGAAACCTTTTGAGCTGTGTAAACAGGTGGTCTAATTAAATGGACTATTTAGTTAGTCAACAGGTTTCTTTTGCAGCTCCACATTTCGTTAAAAACCAAACGTTAAAACTACAACAAGCCGTCTGGCCTTAAAAATGTTAGATATTCATCCCGAAACAATTTTCCTTATTGTATCGATCCATCGATCTATCCTAATGGACATTTAACTTTAATTCCAAGCTAAATTCGATGGAGAATCGAGAAATGATTGCATCTTATAGCTTTAAAGGACGGCCCCGGTAAGACAGACAGACTGGACTATTCTAATTATTCGAGACGGCCAAATAAATTTCCACCAACGTCTACCGGATACTGAATAAAACAAGCAAGTTCGAGAAGAACGCAAATGTGCATGTGTGCGTGAAGTACCCACGGAAGCATTGCTCCTACGGCCGCAAGTAGTCGTAGTCTACCCTTTCTGCTCGTGCACAGGATCCTAAGGGGGAAAAATGGAGAACTCGGTTGCGTCCGTTGCAGCTGGGATTTTTACAAGCCGAAGCTAACCTCCCGTACAACTGCGCACTGTGCTGTAAAACGCGAGAAAATTCCTGCCGCCCCCTCGTGCCGCCCGAAGCTCGAGAGGCATTTCCGTCGCGTTTACGCAGACGTATTAACTTATTCTAACGCGAGGTGGAAAAAAAAGAGAAGGGTGGTGGAAGACAGGAGGAAGAAAGACGAACAGACGTCACCGTATTTAGCCTGCGGTATTTATTTGCATACTGCTTGCGGTATATTCGTTTGCATACCATTACCTGTGACGAATATACATCTAGGGGTACCGGTCATGCGTTATGCAAACGCGTGCGTCAAGTGGACCATCGTTGCTATTAAAAAAAATTCCACGGTGTCAAGTAATTCATATTTGCAAACGCGATCGAGAATATTATGCATAGACGTTTCATCGTATTGGCACGTCGATAGATCGCACGTGACGGAGCCATCGTTAATTAAAATTTTTAAATTTTACAAATCGGTCCATTTTGTACGATACTTTCCACTTATGCTGCAGCAGAGTGACGAATAAAAATCGATTCCATAAATCAAATGATATTTCAGTGTGGGGATACGTATGTTCGTTTACGTTGTCGCGCTCAAAGAGAGAAATTATTTTGCCAAGAACGAGCAACAGGAAGACCTTTCATAACACAGAAATGAAACAAAAATGTCTCGACTATCCTGCAATGCGACTATCCATTAGCCAGCCCCGAACCATCAACTAGATAAAGAAGCGAAGCGTTTGCATTCCGCTCGGAAGGATAACGCCGTACACTTTTAATTTTCTCCGTTTTGAAAATATGAAACCGTGACAAAGCAGAGATACAGGGGGGAAGAAAATGGGAGAAAGGGCATGATTGATTATGCAAACACGTTGTTATTACTGATTCAGTGTGTCCTTTGCACCGCGTGTACCACGCCTGGCAAATGTGTGCACGTTACACAGCTAACCCATTATCAAATTGTGTACTTGGGCTTTCGTTAGGTCACACACGAACCACAGCGCACGCTTTACCGGTACTGAATGTACGATGGAACGACGAAAGCTTGAAAGCACGATTCACCATACCCGGTTTCTCTCGCATGTTTTCGTGCGGAACTCTATCCTTCCTCTAATCGCAATTCCAGCGGGTACCGAACGATGGAGAAAATACATTGACCGACATTAAAGAACGGTACCGTACGTTGCGGAGCCCCATGGTGTTTAATATACCATATGTCGAAGCTACACGCACGGCTCCGCGTTCGTTGTTCATAAAATTTTCGAACGAAAAATGCAAAAGGAAAATATGTTCTGGAATAAATTTCGTTTCCTTTATACATGCTTCAAATTTATACTTCGTGTTGCGCAGATGAGGATTTCTATATTTCTATCTTTCTTTAGTTGGATTAATGATGCCCCGCGAGTAAATTATACCTTTCTGTAACAGGCCTTTGTTTAACATTGCGCTGTGCAAATGCTTGAGCAGAAATATTCATTTATATTCGTGAACCACGTCCAGCGTTACAAGATCGAATAGTATAATTTTCCGTACGCGTTCGCGTTGTGTTCCCAAGATTTCATTTAATTCGACAAATTATGATCGTGGAATAAAGAGAAGATTCATTAGTTGACTAATTAACGGTAATTAACATCGCTTGTGCTCGAAAAGTAACAACGAACCAAGTCGATACTGCAATTTGATAGATAATTAATTCCAATCGAACGCGACGCGAACTTCCCCCGCAGTCTCCTTCGTTCCATAGCACAAAAAACCACTCGAACGTATCAATTAACCAAGAACAGCGAAGAATCGTAAAATAAAACACCGCTCGAAGGAGATAATACTTTCCCTCGAAGGTGTCGAGTGAGCCCTGAACCAAACATTTCGCGCACAGGTAATTCGGATTTTCGCTAAACGGATAATCTGACGCGAATCGCGATAATGGACGGAAGCACAAAGGACGACGGTTTCGTTAATGGAAGACACATTCACGTGGAGTTCGAGGCGCCCCTGAAAAGCGTTCTCAAAGGTGCTGAATGGTTGATGTACACGTCGGGCGTTTTTGCTTCCCGTTTTCGATTTACTCGTTAAGACAGGTGAGGGGGAGCGGGGATAAAATGTGTTCGTAACAAGAGCGCGTAAACGATGAAGGGGGACGGGGCGAGTCAGGAAGCGGAAAAACAAAAAGGGAGATAAGAGAGGGAGGGGCTGAAGAACCGTCGTAGGCTGAAAAAGGGAAGAAACGGCTGCGAAGATCGGAAGCAAGGATAAAGGGTAAATTCCGCCTTTCAATTTTCCTACAGTCCCATTTTACTTCTAGTTCGGTGTCTGGATGCTGCTACCGCCGTTGCAACGTTGGCAGCGGCGTAACTTACGCCCGGAATAAACTGAATACCATTCATTACTGCAACCCCACCGTTCGACCACCATCAACCCCGTCCCATCTCCGTCCGACCCCCTACCCCCTTTCCTGTTTCATCACCTTCCTATCTTCGTCCTTCTACCCACCCCGTGCACAAACGAAGAGTCGAAGGCGGCTGCGCGGCGGCGGCGGCGGCGGCGGCGGCGACGGCGTTGAAAAGCTGAGAATTGGAAATTCTTTGAAACTCCCTTCCCCCCTTTTCCTGTTCCGCGTTTCTCGTCTCCCCCCAAAGCCCCCCCACCGCCTTTCTCGTCCTTTCTTTTCGCCGTGGCTGAAACGACGTAGCCACTTCTATGGCTTCGACCTCTCGCTATTCGAATACACTCGATGAAAGTGGTGTATTCGAAAGAGATGCGGTTTGTGATAATAAACGAATAGCGCCGATCCCTTGCCCCGCCGCGCCGCTTTTCGTTGAAGAGATAAGCGAACGTGCGTATTATCGAACTCGCGAAAACTACCTGGGGCGGCGAGGAGGGGGGGGTGTGGGGGTTGGGGTGCTGCAACGACGATAGTCCGGCGGACATTTCGCGATGGGCGGCTCGACGAGACGCTCGTTCAAAAGTTTCCCTCTGCCGTGAAGGGTGGCCGCGGTATGCGAAGGGTATATTTAATTTTCGACGATTTCGCGACGCCAGGAATTGTCGGGAAATTTGTATCGCCGCGGCGACGCGACTAAATTGTGAAAAATACGATTCGCGTTATTCTCTTCGATGTTGTACGTGGCCCATTAAATTCGACGAAACTTTATCTGGAACCGTTTCGTTCTAATATCGCGTTGTTCCGGTATAAGTGGGAGAACAAGAATTAATAGCAGACTTAAGTGGGGGGACAAGCTTATCTGTAACAGTGAACTCGCTTAATTTCCTGGTATATACCGGCTTGTATTATCGGCTTATCAAAATTCGCCTCGTTTGTACGACTTATCTAGCGAGCACTTATCTGGTAAGCAGGCATTCAGAAGTGTACGGTGTACGCCAAACGTCGGGCTCGTTTTCCTCTAATTCGACGGGAACCACTCGTAAGAAATTGGCGTGACCAACGGCGACCGATCGTAAACGGAGAGCTTGAAAGCGGATGTTTATGCCCGCGGTCGAGATCCGTCCCGCTGTGAGGCTAATTGCGAACGCTCGATTCCGGATGTGCAGGAGAGGAAAAACGGAGGACGACTCGGGGAGGAGGGGTACGGGTGGAGGACGAAAAGAAAAAATAATTAACCGACCCCGAATGAAATCGCAAAAGGGAATTTCTTTTCATAACTGGAGGTCAGGCATATAACTGTCGTAGTCCGGAAAGCACGAAAGCCACTTTTGTCGAGTGGCGAACCGCTGCAATTAAACGGCTGCCCTTATTTCCACCCTTCTGTCCCCTTTTGTAACCCAGTTCTTCCTTCCCCGTCTTCCCTTTCGTCTTCCTTCGCTTCCGGTTTCCCCCGCTTCTCGCGTCTTCGCGCGATAATTAGCAGGTCTTCAATTTTCCACCTGCCGCGCGTATTTGCTTTGCATAACCACCGAGATAATTAAACAAGCTGCGATCCTCGGATCCGCCGCGAGCAGACCGACACCGGGAGGAGGAAGAAGCGTGGAAAAGATGCGGGTGCTGTCCTCGTGGAAGCACGCGTTCATACAGGCCCCGTGTCGTCCGCGGCCGACCTTTTCTACTGCAGCTGAAATTGTGTATCGCGTCAAAAGACGCGCGGCGTGCGCTTCCTCGTCGAGTAATTAGCGAGCTTTGTCGTGCGCGGAAACTAAGCAGCCGGGGCGGCGTTCTGTGGAAGAATGCGGAGGAATGCGGAAGAAACAGTTGTTCAACTACGACCCGCACGGATACTCGTCGCAACTTTGTCGAGCGTGGGACGAACAACGTATCCGCGGCGAAACTGCGACGCGGATGCAACGGGGGCGTGTTTCTTTGTCCGCGTGAAGGTAAGAGTAGTTTGGGCGACGTGAAGTATTTCGATGGAATTACGCGACGGCACTTTGGAGCTGTGAGGAATTATCAGCAGTTTTAACGGGGCGGAAAGAGTTCACGCTTTATAAGCGGAGAACGATTACTTCCGACGTTTTGGCCGTTAAATTATGCTATTTCGCTCTTGCTTGACTTCTTATAAGGTATCTGGATTAACCAGAGGACGCGTTGATATTTGATTCGGGAGAAATATAATTTTGCCGGCGTGCTTTTTTATCTTTCTTTTATTACTGCAGAAGTGGGGGGGGGGGGGGGGGGAATGGAGGAGAATAGCTTTCTCTGATGTCGTTCGATTTTACCGATCGCTTTTCGATAACCAAAGTCTGTTCGTATATACTTTTTTTCGTATAACCGGGAACACGTTGCACGTATTACGAATCCGATATGCAACTCCGCGACGCTTGCGGAAATATTGTGTCTCGCGGAATTGTAAATATGTACGAAACGGCTCGTCAATAAAGTGGGAATCGCCAGGAAAGAAGTGGAGGTGTTAACGTAAAGCGGAAGAAAAATGTGAGAAGGGTGGACGGCCGAAGTAAGGGGAAAACGAAAATCCTGTCGTACTGACGGATATAGTGAAGGAGAAAGTTATGTCTGACGTGATTCGCAACTGAAGCGATCTCGAAGCGAGTGGCTAAAATCCGTGGCCTTCATTATACGGAGCTTAGAAAGCAACCCTCGCCTTTGCTTTCCCTTTGCGTCCATCACATTTCTTTTACGCCCCTTCGATTCCAGTTGCCGAAATTTTAAGCCGATAATAGTTATCGCGACATTCTATGTTTCCCATTTGCTTCAATAAAAAAGATGATCCCTGTATTTAAAAAAATCCTGGACAACGGCCAATCCGAACAGCCTACGTACACCGTGTAACGAGCCCGGTCATTGCTACACTAACGTGTGAAAGAAAAACAACGAGAAGGATGCGATTATAGTGCGACGCGTGAAAAATACCGTGGACGGTTTGCGATTCGTTTTAAAACATTGTGTCGCATTGAACGTACATGGGAAATCTGAGGGGGAAAAAATGAACGAAAACGGGAAATATCGGGAAAAAATAATTCGATGAGGGAACGTGAGACATTAATCGGCGCAGGTGAGCCAGGAGATCGACGGAAGTGAGTGTAATTCGATGTTTTCGATTTGTATATCCAGCACGTCGAACCCATTGAAAACGCTCGGAAACGATAAAACAATATACTCCGGGGCTCGCCGGCACGGCGGTCTCCCGTCGAAAACACTTCCAAAATGCATTGAAAACACTCGAAAATGATTGAAATCAAACAAGTTACCGGGCGAACAAGAGAAATCTATCTATCGGATCCAACCGTGCCCGTGCACCGGGATCCCGTTGCCGTATCTGATCGAGCGAATAATTCTGGATTATCCCACCTGACGAGTGATGCCACCTGTGAGGCGAATAAATTGTACGCGCCGCGGTTGATCGGCGAGACCCGGCAAACGTATGCAAAAGCGTTCTTGCATCGGAGTGATCGACTCTTCAACAAACGGCCGGCTCGAAAGCGTCGAACACGCGCGAGTTCCGCGCGAGTTCCGCGCGAGTTTCGACTGTTTCCTTTTCCGTCCGTTCATTCTCTTTCGGGCATGTCAGAACGCGATAAGGTAAGACTTGTAGATTGAATTGAACATGGTTGTTGGAACAGCGAGTTACGCTTGATCGGAATTCGATACACTTGGAATTGAAGTAAGCGACCCGAAGAAATAATTAATTAGAGTGAAATGTTGTATCGCAGAGGGTATATAATGGAACATTCCGCCGAATATGAAATTAAATTGGTTTAATAAATTCGTAATATTTTATAACCTCACTGCAAGTTTTCATTTCATTGTTACAAATGTAATTTCGCCAATATTCTTCTCCCTTTTCGTGCTACACTTTGATATACCTGATACCGCGTTCGGTTTGAAATTTCGCATTACGCGTTGTATCATCGTTCGTCTATATAATTATACTTGGCAGTTTTCAGTGTAAAAAAAGTAAAAGATTCGGCAGTTTTCGAACAATATTATAAAAATCGCGATACGCGAAATATAATACTTTGCAATGTTTGCTTCGAACGTCAATTTTTAAGATAACATTCTGAAGCTACAAGAATGCACGGCACGGACATAAATTCATCTAGATGTAACAGAAAATATGGACGCGTAGCATAAAGGATGTACAACACGTATTGAGATACGATATTCTCTCTTCCATGGCCACGTGTGACACGTCCAATATATTAGATATTCGTGATTTATAAGAGAGGATACTGCTATGTAACTGAACCGATAGCTTCAACGTATAGATACATACGTTGCCCGATAACAAAAACCTTGACACACGTTAAACGCATAAAACAGTAATACGTGTATCGAAAATATATCGCCCGAGAAACAAGTAAAACGGATGGTGACGAGCAAAATGTTCAGTGTCGTATTTGAAACAACGCGAAATTGAACGGTGTCGCGAGATATTTTGATGAAACGAGGATGCAACATACTTAAGTAACTGCTAATTAGTTACCAACGCCAAGAATTTGCCAGAATTATCGCGGTAGAAGTCGACGTTCAGCGAGGACCATTTATGCGCAGCGGACGATTATTACGTCACCGACAATTATTTTGATAGGGAGTCATTAGGTAAGCTGCCATAATCATAATCTGATACGAGGCTTGCAACGAGCAGTAGGAGTCACGCATGGAGCTGCGGTCTGCCACTCTTCTCATCTACGCGAACCGTTGGGACGTGCATGTAACAATTAACAGCGCTTGAACATACAATTACGTCCACGAAAAGATTATAACACGCCCTATTACTTGTATCGCCGCTCCGAACCAAACGTTCGAACGCGTCGAAATGTGAAACGGTTCTCCGACGATAAAATGATTAAAAAACACCGCGTCGACGAGTTTCGAAAAATTCCAGAAAGGATATCGACAAATTGAGGAACAACGATTCCACATTCCGAGCCGCGCGTAAACCTGGATATTCCTGGATATTGTCGAATTTGTCTGTCCAACGCGGAACACAGAGGACCCGTACGAGTCCTCCCTTGCGCTGAATAGAAGCAAGAAACGAGCGATACGAAGTAGAACATTATTTAAACGAACCACCGCATCTCCGAGAGCAATGAATTTCCATTCCACGGATTGAATGAGCAATTGCCAATCTAGCCTCATTGTGCCAAACAACGACGGCATTTGCGCTTCGTTTCAGTTTACAATTACACACGCATGTATACCTGCATCTGTATCAACGATAGACGACCATTCCGTTCGCCTCGGTGACCACGATAATTGGCAACGACGACGAGAGAACGAACTTCGATACTTCTCGTCCGTCGATTCATTAAGATCGCTTTCATAAATGCATATCGAGAGTCCCGCGATGATTGTTTCCTCGCCCCCAAGCGGCTCAATTATAAATAGCGTCAAGCTGCGTCCCCGCGAAACAGATCCGCGTGCACACATGCACACGCGCGTACAGTTATCCCGTGAAAAACAGATGAGTACAGAGATGGAAAATTGACGGAGATAAAGGAGGGAACCCGAAGAAAGGAATGGAAGTGGAGAGAACGACAGGATAATTCTCATTGTTCAGCAGTGGACGCCCTCGAGGCGTCCGCCACTTCAAAGCCGGTTGCCTCTCCGTAGCTCTCATCGAACCGGAGTCCGGCAGGTAATGAACTGCCCTTCGGCGTTGCAATACACGTAGGCGGAGGTACTAGTCGTCTAGGACCCCGGCCAAGTGCTGGGCAGACCCATTATCCATTTACATAAAGGGTCACAACGAGCTGGTTAAGGGTTTACACTGTTCCCTTAACCGCCAAGAATTTCCGGGACTCTCGTCGAGTTAATAATTACATTGCTTTCGCAACATGGCACAGCAGTTTCGCCTCCATTCAAATTTCGATATTTATTGCCGACGCGTGATCAGCTCGACACCATCGAGGTTCATGGGAATCGTTGACTGCGGCGATAACGGTTGCCCCCCCCCCCCTCCAACGGTTCTTTATTTTAAATAACGATATCGCGTGCGCGAACAGGTACCATAAAATCACGATTGTTATTGGTCTGTTTTATCGGCGTCGATATAGCACAACTATTACTGGTATACCGGGGAATAACCTGGTCGGTGATGTAACGATAGCTTCGACTGAGACATTTCATTTGGGAATTGTCGTTTAATGCAAATAAGAAATGTATTTGCCGATCGGGGCATGAGACTAGTGTGCAGAAGGAACGTTGGTAATTAAGTAGTCTCCAATGGTGTATCTTAGATGCTGAACATGAAATTCTGATTGAGCCTCGCAACTTATCGAGGACGAATGTAGTTTCAATAAAGTAAAGTATCGCGATATCGTCTACTCCTACTTGCAAGACTTTTCAAAATGATTTTTTCTTCTATTTCAAATAAGATTTATTTATATTAATTTATTCATTCTTGGATATGCACAATTTGGTGAATTTACATTGCATAATTGTTATAAATTTTTAAAGGGCAACTTCCATACATAAATGTATCGAATATCAAGCCGAAACGCAACGCAAGAGAAATAAGAACAGCGTAAAATCTATAAATCTACATATAAATAGCACGAACTTTCGCCAAATTGAACCGATCGAATCAGCTTAATCGATTTCGTTATGACGTCGAAAGCAATTTGTGCTAAAATTAGCGAGTGTCGCGTACGAACGCTACAACAAAGCTACTCCCTGAAATCCCTCATCGGTACAGGAGACGATCACGCGATACGAGGAAAGCCATATTTAATCTCGTGTACCCTGACGAACGTTGCAACGAGTCCATAAAACTATAACGATCTTCCCAGAAAATTAACAAACGAAGAATTAAAAATAAAATTCTCTCGACCAAAAATCAGACGCGACCCCCGATACAATATTTCTAATCATCGCGGTCATCCCTCCAGGACGTCGCGGCGAAATATATTCGGGAGGGGTCCGATTCTATGAACCGTGTCAATCGAATCGCACAACAACCGGTGTACTCCGGCGCAGATGCAACAACGGTTCGACCTCGATTGCATAAAACAAACTTCGGTGGCGAAAGCCAGGAAAAGTTCGCAAACAAGGTCACGCGAAGGGGTGCAATGATACAAAGCCACGTGAGCGCAGTAGCGTAGCATCGTCCACCTCGCGTTCACCACGGTGGCGACATCTCGAACGCGACGGTCGTTTATTCGTCGAGCGACGCACGCCGGCAACGCGCGAACCTCGTAGGTTCGCGTCCCGTGAACTTCAACCCCCCCGGGCGCAGCTGCGCCACGCGCAAACAGACAATCAGCGAGCCGCTGGATCGTCTCGTGAACAGGAGAACCGCGAACACCACTCACCTGAACCATTGATGTGTGTTGGCACGCGAGACAGACCTCTCCGCTTGGCGGCAGTCTGATGGCGAAATCAGTCCGTGCCAACCCCTGTCGTTGGCCTCGCACCCCGTACATTCAGCATCAGGACGCGCACAACACCCCTTCGCGTATGCACGCACGTGAGCACTGTTCCACGTCACCACCGCGACCACGCCCACGCGCCACCGACTTTTCCTCGTCCACGTAGACAGTTCGCGTAGTGTCGTTTACCACCGTCAGAGGTGCTGCAGCGAAACGGGGGCCGCGCGGGCGCAGCCGGCGAAAATCGATTATTTCGACGTCCTTTCCTCCGGGGTCAATCTTAATCTGGCTGCGATAAATCTATTCGGGGTGCACCGCTAATTCACGCGAGCAGCTTTCCGTGCGGGAACTCGAGGCGCCTCGTTTGGACGGGGTCCTCCCGCGAGGCATCGCGCGGAGAGAAACTCGTTTCTGCGCGTATTTAGACGCGTTCAAAGGAAATGCGGGATGTCGGTTCGTTTAATTGTCGCCGTTGTTTTCAGTTCGGACAGAGGCGGATAAAAGAGATAATGCTTTCAGATTACGGTCGGTGGGCAGATAGTGATGGGATCCAGATGCGAGGCTCGAGATTTTGTGATCGATCGTATTTGCTGTTAGCGATCCTTCGCTCGTGGGGCGATAGAAGTAAAAAGCTTGAATGCATACTTCCTTTTTTTTGCTAGACGAATCAGATCGGAGATTTTGTCACGTTCTTCGCCAAGTCGCACCCCGTCCGTTGGACCGAATCCTGTAAACTAAGTCGATTTAATTGTGGGTTATTCAAAAGTTGAAATTCAATTTCATGGAACAATACTCTGGAGCGGATAGTTAAAGCAGACATTTTCGAGGGAACCCTTCTTCGGCCAACATGATTTGAATACATTTTGACGGCATTCAATTCCACCTCTGTCCAGCGTTTAAAGCCCCGGGAACACCCCGGACAGGTGTTATCGTATTTGCATGATTACCTTTCTGTCATCCCCTAAGATAACACGCTGAAACTCGAACTCGATAACAACAGTTCGCCTCGCGGAAATTAAACAGCCTCGCCAGGAACCAACTTTTCTGACCGGGTGTTGCCCGTTTCACGTTCGGTCTCGCCAAAAATAACGCCGCGTCTCACCCCCGGCCCGCGAGAATAATTAACAGACGTTCAACCTTGGAACGTCTGTCTTGAACGGAGGCCAAGAGGCACGGAGTAAAATTGTTTTTACGACCACGGGCTCGCGAGAACGCGCTAACCTATTCATGATATCGCTTACGAGGCAGGCCGGGAAGAGTCCACGAAGAAAGTGGTCCTTGATCTCCGGGACCTTTAAATTTTTTTTCCTCCGCGGATAAACCAACGGGGATGATCGCGGATAAAAATGGTTCCCGTCGGTTGAGTCCGCCTCGCGCAGCCTTGTCACGGCTTAGAATTCCTTGGCAACTCAGACCGCCAGGCGGTTGAGACGCGAAAAAGCGTTGAATAATTTCTGAACACGGCGAGACGGCCTTCCGGTCCGTGGATTCCCCGGTGTATCGTATGGTCTAGTTGCCTGCACGGGTGGTAAAATGTACGTAGTTATGCGTGACCGAGTGCACGAGCGTTTTCATTCCATCGTCGCAAGGACCAGTTTCGACGGTGTCAGTTGTTGAGACAGCGAGACAACATTTACCGTATAAGTCGCCGCGATGGAATTAAGTTCGACTATCTTATCGACCAGCTAATCGACGAAGCTGCCTGCTTAAATTCTTTGAACAAGCCTCGAACGAGGACAGTCCCGCGATGATAGAACGGGGAGAGAGAAAAACATCGGGTGTAGTTTGGGATCCTCCTGCGGGAAATTGGAAAGGATCGGAAACGGCTAGGAAAAGAGATGCTGGCCTGCAGGGTGTATTCGCCGATGAGAGTCGATTTATGTAAATGCTTCGCAACCACTTTAAGTGTCGTATTTTTCGCGAAAGGTTCCCCGGGAGAAATGCAGATGTACTCTTGATTGAAATAATCGATAGTGTGGAGCTCGCCGGAAGAGGAAAGGAACTGCAATAGCATATTGATTCGATGTATGGAATTAACGTTGACGCGATTTTAATTCTCGAGCGGAGGATGTTCGAACAAACATTATTACACGTAGACACTTTTAAGAACAATTTTCTATTGTCAATTTGAAGAAGAAATTTTTAGGGGATTGACATACTTCGAAATAGACCGGGCCAATAGTTAGGAGAGATACACCTTTTCTCAATTTATCCAACGCCATCGTCGCGTTGCGTGCACTCGTTCAACCCTTTAGTTTACTTGCGAAGTAATTACGGGGTCTCTTTTAAGCAGAATCTGAATTAAGCATTGCGCCGCTTGCTATACAGTCAATGACACACCGTTTTCTTTGTAATACGGTCGACCATCTGCTTCTCGTGATCGTGGCGTTGTTTTAGGGACTCCAAATATGAATCTTGTATGACGTCGTACGAGCTCAGCAATGAGCAGAAGCTCGAAGTTCGTTGAAACGTTTTAGTCTTCCTCGTTGTCGATTTCTGGCGAACGTTACGGTTCTTCGTCGAATATCTGCCATTACCTACGTCACTTGTATCCTTTCGCGTAGTGTCTTGGGTCTCAGATAGCGTCGAACACGTCGCGGTAACCTGCGCCTGTATAAATAAAAGTTACATTTGCAGCAATAACATGCACGAAAATGGCGAACAATTTAAATTGAAACTGTAGGAGTGGTACGATTCGACAATTTCATATTTCGTTTCGCAATTGTTCGTGGCGCTTCTGCGTTGAAATCTAACGGTTACTATCGATCCAGTAGATCGAGCCAATAAAAGTACAAAAGCTGCTGCGAGCGTCTCAGGAAATATAGGAAAATCCCCTTTTCCGACAATCGTACAAGGAGATACCAGGAAAAGGATCATCATTGAGCATTCACGAGAGGATAAGGACCCTTGATTTACCTTTGCATCGGCCTCCTTATCCTTCAAAGGGGGTAGAAAGCATTTTTCAGCAACGGCATCCTCCGACTATGAACACAAAGAAAAAATCGGTACATAGTTAGAAAGAGGTCAAAAGCCTTCTTTGGAGTGCACCTAAATAAAATTAAAACTAAAAAGATTTTCTTAGATCTCCGGTATCGTATTGTTTTCATGCAGATCCTCGATTACGATAAAACATTAGAGTACCCACTGCCATAAAATCGTACTGTCAAAACGAAGCAAGATTCAAAAAATAAAAACGTATACTTACACGATTTAAAAGTTGCATGATAAATACTATGCAAGTGTCTACTATACCAGACAGAGGAAATGAAGATTCGACACTGCTATCGTCGTGTATGCACACCTGGCATGCATTTGTAAATAATGAAACTAAATTCTCAACGATGAAAAGAACCGCTCCTCTACCCTAAAAGGCAGCAAACTTTCCAACGCGTCGAAGATTAGTTCCCGAAACTATCCTCGAACCCAGCAAAGCCGATTGTCGCCATAAAAATTCCACGGCGCGCAGGCGTGCTTCGACGCGAAGTTATTTTGAAATAGTTGCCCGCGAAGTTGCTTGTCGCTTTTAGTTCGGTGTCGCGAAACGTCGCGATCCATTCCGGCATTCCTTTGCAAATTGTTTTGCGGTGGTCGAGCGAGTGCATCGACGCCGCCGCCGCCGCCCCCCCCGCCAGACAAAGAAAGCATCGGGCGTGCATGCACGAAAGGTCTAACTCGTTGAAATTCAGGCCGCGATTATCGATAGAGAGGGGCGTCGGGGGCAGGACAAATGAAGATGCGAGCGGGGACCACTCTCGCAACGGCGAAAGTAAGCAAAATCTAATTCCGGCGGCGGTAGGCGAGTCACGGGACCTGGCCCTCTTTCCGTAGAGATGTAACGCAGGTTTATCCACGTGTAGAGAATTTCTCTACCTTCTCTCGCCCCCCGTATCCTCCATTCCTCCGCTGTCCCCGCGGTAGCTGCGGCCTGCAGTCCTCGCTTTGTGCATATAATTGGATTTAGCTTCGGATACCGGTCTCTACTTCGCCCGCCCGCCTTCCACGCGGCAACCCCCCGTGCTTTTCCCACCCGTTCCAAACCCTGGTCCCCATACTGCGTTCGTGTCTCGCGATTAGATCTAATCCCACCGAACGGCTGAGGGCTAATTTTGCTTACCGCGTCGCCGATGGACGACTGCGTGATAAGGTGGGTGCGATTAATAAACTACGTACGAAACATATCTGCGCCCCGCTTCGGTTCTCTAACCTTTCTGGACGCAGCCGCGTTATCGTCGAGGACGTTCCTCCTCTATTCATAAGGCAAGTAAGTCAGAACGATAGAGCAGAACGCGTTTGTAATAAAATTACTTTTACGACGACGAAGAGAAGGATTTCCTTCGGCTCGCTCCGCGTCGTTCGTAGTCTAACGAAGAGGCACGAAATTGATGCGAAACATCGCGTCGCAATTGCGTCAATGTAGTATTCCGAGGGCGGACCCCGCCCCTATGAAAATAAATCTAAGAACCCGATGACGAGGGCTGCGTTAACGATCCTGGAACGAACGTAGGTACAACAGGCGTAACGACAAATGGAGATTTGAAAAAAAAAAGGAGAGAGGCAGGAAGGGCGCGCCATTGTTAACGGGAAAGTGATACGTACGTAATTAATTTCGCTTATAAATCTTCCCGTGGGCCATTACAAGGCTAGACTTTCACGCGGCGAACGAGTAAAACGAATCAGTTCCCGTCGCGATACCCCTTGGCGTTCCCTAATTGGCAATTAAATATCGACCGTAACGCGACCAAATGGCGGACGATGTTAATTAGTCATTCTGACACGCCTGAACGCCTTTGCCCGTGATATCGCAATTCTCAAGGATCCATATCGAGCCGCGTCCCGCAAGCGGTTCTAGAATGATTCTTCGTCGCTCGTTTCAACCTTATACCTGATTGCGTGTTGCACCTTTTGGAGCGACGAATTCTCGGTCGACGCAGCGTCTCAATAAACGCGAAGTGGAATGTTTGACCGCGTCGCATTCCTAGGCGAACGTCCCGGCCAACTGTTTGCGCGAATGGTCCCCGTGGAGCGAATTAAATTTTTCATGCGCGGACTGTGTTATTGAAACCTTTTAAATCCCAACCGTTGCGCCTCGCTGCAGGAATACGTTCAAACGAAAATTTCGTAATTCCAAATCGCTGTTTTCATATATTTACATCCCAGTGAGCTTATCGTTTTACTCGACCTGCAACCAGCCCAGGTCGTCCAGACATGTTTCTCATTATTTAAAACCATTTCAAATCCCTTACCCATCCCGATTTTACAGTAACAATCGATTCAATCGATTCCATCGCTGGATACCGTTTGTACCCACGAAAAATCTTTATCAACGCGGATAAATAAAACAACATATAAATGTTTCGCATCGGATCATCCAAGTTCGTCCCTCTGCCGGACGTTTTCCCGATTAACTGCACGCCAAGAAAACACCTGCCCGCTCGCCCGTGTACGGTCGGTTCCAGCTTATTAAAAACTTCGCTTATTCCCCGCGAAACTATTTCACCCCGCCGGCCACGGCCATACTTACCACCGACCGACGTTTTACATCGGAACCGTCCACGTGAGAGCATACCTTGAGTCTGTCTGCTTGTTGCAGTATCCGCTGGCGATTAAGAGCGCTAACTGAGTTCCCGTATGACCTTCGCCGCATCAGCCACTCTCCCTGCAACAACAAACAATCTCTGAAGCTGCCACGGCTTCGTTGAAACTTTCAAACTAAACAGACCGAAGGTTCAGCCGGTCGCCGGGGGCTTTATTTACTTTTTACGAAAGCCCCGCGACGGTCTTGCCATCCCTCTGCAAGTTTCCAGTAACGCAAGCACGTACACGTACGCCCTCGACGTCCGAGGAGTGTCTGACAACGACGCGCTTATACTACTGCGCGCATCTACTGCGTGTACCGGCCGATTCAAAGGTGCTGGTCCAGTCCGCACCGATTAACGGGATACGTTTATCGAAATGGGATGAAAGTCTCAGTGGTGCAGGTACTCGCGCATCGAGCGTTAAGGGTTATTATATTTTGAACGATCGGAAGATACAAGCGTAAGCGTTCAAAATGATTCCTTGTCACTGCGACCATTGGCAAAGTAATCCGTGAGTAATTTATTATGGTATCGAGCACAGGGGCGCATTGAAACGAGTGTTCATTATCTTTTACATCGCCTACCAAAGATATATCGCGATTGATATACTATATGTTAGATTTATTTTATAACTTCGATCAACCGGGTCACAAAGGCGACTGTAAAGCTCCAAGGTTCTGGGGTAAGTACTATGGGGTTCATCGCAGACCTCTTACCAGAAGGCAAAACCTTCCCCACTCCGTGGCCAGATCCTAGACTAACAGAGTTCCTATTCATTAACAATACGGCGTCGGGCCGCTTGTCCATTACGACCATTCTCTCCCCTTTTTTAAACAGTACACCCTTCGACACTCGATAACCGAAAGACCCAATGTAGGCAACAGCTATCGCCCGCCAACAGGATGTTTGGACCCATTCATACAATCTCCAGACCTGCCATAAATTAGTCAATCCTAGGACATCCGATAGCTGAGTGGTGTCGAACAATTCGCCCATTATAATTCTCACGCACCACCTTATCACGCTTCTAAATTCTAATCAGAGTCAAAGGTCAAACCGCTACAATCTAAATTCTAACCGGTTGTTTCTGCTGGTCCACGCAGAATTCTAGGAAGTAAGTACGTGACCCCTTGAACTCAGAATTCCTTCCTAGGCAACCTCCCACTCCCAATTTTCCGGCACTTTTCCAAATATAAAAAGGTTGCCCGCGACACCCGAGTAGTTCAGTAGTTCAGTAGAAAAATTAAGACGAGTAGTTAGTAGGAGCCGCAATACTGCGACGTAAACTAAAAGTATAGTAAGATCTGTGAAACTATTGTAACAATAGGCTAACTCTGAATAAACAATTATAAACAACATCCAGTCTCAACCGATTCGACGACAGTGGCAACGAGCCACCAGCCATCGTCTGCCGCCCGGATTGCATATCCTCGCAACAACCTCACCGAACGCCCGTAAACTAAAACCATAATATAAATTATACCCTAAATGAATAGTATTCCACCAACCAGCCATATTCCTTTCTTTAAAAATACGCTGACGCTAACATATACGATATACTAACGCGGTCCATTCTTTCCCGACACGAGCTCACCAAAGACTTGTTGTTCCTTCCCCCGAATGAGTCGCGCCGGCCTACGCAATTTCTATCTGCGCCTTTGAAATCCCCTGTGCGCGTGCACGGTACCCCGTCGTTTTCCCTCTTCGTTTTTCTCCCCACCCTCTTTCTTCCTAGGTTCTAGAAATCCAACGAGCATCCGGCACGAGTTTGCCCGTTAAAAGTGCAGTAAGATCGATCGATCGAGCCACGCCGAATATCGTCGAGTGCCGACTCACCCCCTACCCCCACCCGAATTCAGCGAGCAAAGTAGATTATGCAAATGCCCGACGAAAGAGGAGAACGATGCAAAGGGAACGGGGTGGAGGAGGAGGAGGATTGGCGAGGGGGCAAGCGGTAACCGGGGCCGGATAGAAAGGAGGAACAAAAGGACGACGGAGGAGCAGAGGAAATTGTATCTGGCAGAAGGGTCAGACTCGATACATCGCACTGGCCTATGCCTAAAAGTTAAATGAGCCAACAAACGACGCTGGATGACCGACCTGTCCATTTCACTCCCCTTTCGTCTGACGTTATCGCGAAATTTCCTGTTCCACCAGGCCGCTCTCTAGCTATCTCTCTCTCTCTCTCTGTATCTCTATCTCTCTACTTTTTCGTTTCTCTGTTTATACATCGCGTCATTCCCTCGTGAAACCACAACATTAATGCACGTCGGTGCAGTTAATATCATGGCAAGTTAAACCGCGAGCAATATTAATGCAACCTCTCGGGAGTCCGTGTAATTATGGGCATTATGGTGTGCCTCTGCTGTCTCCTTGTTCCAGCACGCTGACCTCCCCCCCGGCGTTTCATTTAAACTGTCCTCGACAGCGCGTCCACCAGAAACAAATTCAACCCCCGTGTATCGGTGTACACGCTTATCTGTCACGGTCCCGGGTAACTTGATAATCCTGGATAATAGAGGGAGAATGTACGACGAATGCGCGGCCGTAAGAAACGGGCTCGGATTCTTTTTCGGGTATGTCGCATCCTTGAATGTCTTTTTCTATCGCGGCCCCACGCGGGCTTCTTTTCGCGTTACCTCGTCTATCGATTGCATCTTCGAACGGAATAATAACGGGATCGTTATTGCAATTCGATTGCGTTTAATGAATTATTTGGTGTATCCAGCGATTGTGTTAAATTGTATCCATCGGCCTTGATCATTTCTCTTCGTCGGTTATCTGCTCAGATTTCATTAATCGGTACGCTCACTCGAAATTATACTAAGTTTAATTCACTTTGTAACTAAGGGGATAAGATCTTCTTTAGACTACTAAGTATCATGGTATATGCATACCTCTCGAAGCTGCGCTAGAGTTGAATTACCGGCATAGAGTGTAGCTCAAATTTCGTCGATTTAATTTGACTTCTAAAGTGTGTTGCACTTTATATTAAAGTAGGTGGAGATTCTTCGCAGCGCGTTGCTTGTTATCGCGAAGAATTCGGTCTCAAGTATTCTTGCCTATGCTTTAACAATACAAATTTCGAAGTTAATTGAGAAATTTCGAACATCCACAACATCGTCTAGGTTTTTAAACGTTTCCAGTCCCGCCGCAGATTATCCTTTTAAATTGTCGTTTCCCTTCCATTTTAATGTGAGCAAATTTCATTTTAATTAAATGCATCCGTAACGTTTGAAAACGCGACGAGCTCTACCCTCGGCTTGTCTATGAAAAAGGGAAATAATCTTATTCATCAACCAAATATATCTACAGTTTACCGTATCCACACGCTTCTCTCTTGCCCTCAATTGAGTTCCGCTAGAAGGTGCTCGAAACGATAAGCATCGTCCAGCCACTGAACAAGATCCTTCACGATCGCGTCAAACGTTTCCCCCGCGTCCAAATAATCACAACCGTTACCTGTACACAAAACGAGCAAAGAAAACGCCGATTCCAAGCGCAACCGACGGGTTTCTTTTCAAGAAAAAGCGTATCGGGGTGAACTCTCACGGACGAAGAGTCGCCGCATGAAATTTTAATTTTCAATCCGTTAAAAATCGTTGCCGCGATAACAGCACGCAATCGGTGCAATGAAACTCCTCTCCCCTCGAAAAGCTTCGCGCTCTCGAACAGAGTCGGCATACGTACCCGTGGGAGAATGCCAAAGGGTACGTAAGCAATTACGCCCGTCCTCCGGCTACAATTTTTACCCCCGTTGAATTTGAATTCACGGTCCCTAGGATCGCCGAAAATTTTCTACGTCGGCCTGCCAGCGGCCCAGTATTTAGCTCAAAGGCTTCCGGAATTCACTGTGTCTCCGAGTATGACGGCGACAACTATTTCCTCGTTGTACGCCCGGCGTCGCACGGCTGCCGGAGCTTGCACCGGCACGCCATCCAGAATGCCGTCTAGGAAGAGCAGCATTGCTGTCGATTTTTTCGAAGGCACTCGCCGCCGCGACGCTACCCTCGTGGATGCTGGGATGGGTAGGCAGGCATAATAGTTTTGTATTTTCCAACTAATGAACCAAAGAGAACCAAAGAGTTGTTACGGTATAGAGTGCTCTCGGCAGGTGACGATATGTAAGGTTTATTCATTTATTTATTATATGTTGTAACACATTGTTCCGCGGCACACCCGCGGAACCAACATATCTTTCAAAATCGGTTCCCCCATAAAAAGGCGTCTGGACATCTGCACAAGGAATAACCTTAAACGTGCTGATGACTAGGGCGTTTACGACGCGCAAGTAATATAACTGTTTTTGAGGAAGTCGTTTTACTCTCTAATCCGCCAAAGTACAAAAATTAGGCACACACGACCTCAGCAGTTCATTGCATGCGTCGTAAACGTGGGTTTCCAAAAGGACCTCGCAGCTGGGCCCCAGATGACACGTCCAGGTCAAGCTCTAGGACCCTGATGGAAATTCCGCTGCAGCGTACGAAGACACACCCGCTTTTAGCAAACGCGCTTCGGGCGCTAAGGAAGGGTGCGTCTTCACCGTCAAAACATGCTGGTTGGACATTGGATGTTTTTCCTAAAAACCAATCAGTATGCATAAAAAACACTTCCAAGTCGACGCGTGGGAGCACACTCGACGAAGAAGTCAGTCATCACCAGGGCTCTGCCCTGACCAAGTCGTCACTCGGGCCTTGCCTTGACCAAGTCGTCGTCAAGGTATCACACCAAGTGATTCCACGGACTTCTGCCAAACGACTCCGGAGTATCCGTCTTCACGAGAGGTGCGAACATCGCGATTCCACCCGATACTTCGTCATCAAACACTCGTCGAACATTCACTCACCTAGTCCGTTCAAACATTGTTATACTTTAAGTGTTGTTTCCTCAAATAAATACCATCCGTTAACAGAACACCGTTAACATCACTGAGATTCGTCCACTACATCACTAATTAATCCTATTAGAATACAAAATAGGAAAGCCTAACGCATCAAGCGTCGCGACCCTAATCGGAGCGAAGATTTACGACCTTCGTTTTACCTGATCGGCCCTGTCCACGGTACGTCGCGGGTGCACGGCGAAACACAAATGATCAGTCGCCTGTATCGAGCCGTCTCCGTCTCGTTTACCCGATCTATTGTACAATATAGATCTGCGATATAGATTCTATATCATCGCGATGCAAGGTGGACGAAGATTTAAATTTCAATAGCGAACGATAGCGATGTTAAATATAATGTTTAATAAGGTTCATGCTCGTGAGCAATTCCGGTCCTTGCGCGGTGTGTTCGAACGTAAAAATTCTGCTCGCTGTTTCGCGAGAATAAGAAAGACAGCTGTGACAGGAATTCAGTTGCATCGCGTGGGAAGATCTATTACGCAACACCTGTTGGGCGCAGTAAGAATGTTAATATCTAGATTGACAACCTGTCACCCGTTGTCATTGACGCTCGCAACATTCGTGCAAAAGTTTCTTTCATCTGTTTCGAAAGTAAACTTGGAAATATTGCTGAATTTTGGTGGCAATTATTCAGGTTACTCTGAGGTCTAAGAATATCGTTTAGCATGTTCTGTTAGACAAATGCAAACGAAAATATTGTAAATCTATTTCAGATGGCGAATCCTTTTCGGTATAGCTCGACCATACGTAACAAAAGATCAATCTATGAGCGAGAGAGAACTTGTTCGACGAATGTTTCACATATTCTTCTGCG
Organism: Nomada fucata; assembly: GCA_948146005.1. Taxonomy (NCBI): domain Eukaryota; kingdom Metazoa; phylum Arthropoda; class Insecta; order Hymenoptera; family Apidae; genus Nomada; species Nomada fucata. The sequence continues at coordinate 3,219,298 of OX411275.1, read as the reverse complement.
TGCATGAATTCGATACGGATTTTCCGTTCGAAGGAAGTTGGAGCTATCGAGCGACAGGGTAACTGTACGGAAACGTATGCATGTTTATTAAATTGAAGTTACGAAGACGAACGACTAGCTCGCCTTAGGTCTTTCGGGAAATTGTAAACTGTGATGGGCCCGCTAAAGCGAAGTTCCCTCCGCTCTCTTTACCAGTTCGTACGGGTTTACTTCTGGTGGAACAGGAAAACGAAATTGTGAGATGTCTCTGTTCGAACTTCTGCCGGCTCAACTTTAGACGGAACAGTCGAAACATTTTTATCGGCGAAGGTAGCGCGTGCAAGTGTAATATAAAAGGTGCAACAATTTGTTGGGGCTGGTACAGGAATATTGAACAACCTACGTACCTTCTGAAAGTTGTTCCGGGATAAATGTTGCGTATTCTAAACCCGTGGAAGCGCCACGCTGTTTCCGAATTAATTTCGATTCGTGCAAGTTCAACGTTGCAAGCAATATCAAAATTCCAGCAGAACAAACAAAACGTCAAACAGTTATGACCGCGAAAAAATTCCACGATGTCGCATCTCCTTCAATCACAAACAAACTATTCCACGAGATAAATGAGAATTTAAAAATCGTTCAAATCGCGATGCTTAACGAGCAATAAAATCACTATCCGACCCGGCCAGCTCCAACGTCCCAAGCCGACGTGGATTTCCAGCACGAAACCACTCTATTCCTCTATTTCGTTCGAGCGACAAATAAGTCCCAGCCCAATTAAATACGGCAAAAGGGATGTAGCAGAAGGAAACGGACCTACCTTTGCTTGCATCTCCACTTTATCGGGCCCAAGAGATCGATCGAGCTTCGGTATCGGCAAAGTCTTGTACTCCTCAATGGTATACGGCTTGTAGTTCAGACTCCTCGATTTATCGTCCGACTTGCCGTGACTAACCCCGATCGAACAGGTGGAGGTGGTATTCGCGTCCTGAAGAGTGCGTGGAAGCACAGGTTCGTTGGTTCGAGCCGCGGAGGCCAGAGGTTCCACCGAACCCCCGATTATACGCCGATAAAAACTCAGCTCGCTTTGATCGTCCCTCGGGGTTGCGAGCGAACGTGTATCGTCGTCAATGAGCTGCCCTTGTTCGCTGTCCCCGGAAACCGACAATGTGGAACCCTTCGGGGATCGAGCATTGTATTTCGGGCCATCTGCGAGCAGGAGAAACGGAAGATGCATCTTCCTCTGAACATCTCTCGGCTATCACTTTGAAACGAAAATGGAAACGAAGGGTTTCAGGATGCTCTGGCTGGATCTGTTTAGCCTCGCAGATACGGTAACATTGATCGCAAATGGATGGCAAATTTTTTTACCGATAGTTTGTACGTAGAATACGCGTATAAAACATTAGATCGTTCCAAGACCTGAAGCCGAAGCAATGCGAATTATTAAAATAAATGGTTAAATGCTGTTCGATATTTTATTTTCTTCCTTTCTATCCTTTCCATCTTTAACGATATAGAGACGGCCATTCTTCCATTCGTTCATTATTTCGGTCTCGTATACGTCTGCCCAAACTCCATTAATAATTGCGGCAGAAACGTGGCGATAAAGCGCAGAAAAAAGTGGTGAAATATAGAACTTAACGATTTCCCAAGCGTGAAACACCACAGATACGGAGAAGACTGAATTTCGTTTCGAGGGACGTGGTTCGCGTAGAAGAATTTTTACCTGTCGCGGTCAAATCGAATTAATCGGCAAGAATACGGTCGATCGATGAAAGTGTAACGAAGAGGACGGAAAAAGTTTCATCGATGATATCTAATATTTCATGATGTTTGGTCAGAATGGAGCTGACGCGGAGTCGGGCGCAACTAAAATGTGGGTGTTAAGGCCGAAGGATTAGTGGCCACGCGTTTCGTAAAAGTCGAATGAAATGAGGGTGAAATAGGGTGAAATAGGAGGGGGGGACTATGTGGGATTGCCATTCAACGAGCACTGATTCGGCAAACATTTCTTCTGTTTGCGAAAAAGATAAAATAAAAGAAAAACCTGGCATTGGAGGGAAAACTCGTATCTGCCACGCTTCGTGCCCATATCGTTGCACGTGTATTTCATTTTCAGACACACCATCTTCGAGGAGACAATAGAACGAACCGGAAGCAGAGCAAGAAAAAAGAAGCGAAAGATTAGACGATGAAATAGTAGTTCGATACCTATGATCATCTATTGCTGAAGGGAGGAGGGGTATTGTTTGCGGAAGATTTCGAATTTTATTTTCGATCCAGAACTTTTGATCGTCTAGGGTCTTATTAAAATCGTTAGATTTTTCTACAGTATTCGAGCAGATTTCGCGCGAGATTCTGTCTAAAAATGTATAACTCCCTGACTAAATTATTAAACTTAAACGAAGTAACGAAACAAAGAACTTTCAATTAACACTCCTTATTTATTCTCGTACGAAAAATCCTTCAACTTTTTTTTTGTTGTGCCACGAATTACATCCACACCTTGTATATCACAAGCGTGGAAAAGACATCTAATCACGGCCAAAGTAAACGTTCTCCGAGGGTATAGCGTCTCCGTTTAAACACCACCCTCCTGTCTCGCGTCGATCACGATCGAAAAGAAAACAGAAAGAAAGGAAAGATATCGTTTTGTTTTGGACTAACTGAACCAGCGGTGATAGAGCTTCAAATTGGAGCCCGGCTTCCTCGCTTGGTTAATTTTTGGAGCAAGCATATTGCCGAGCTTTTTGTCCGGTTTCAGCTTGTCCTTGAAGTAGAAACTTCGTTTCGTTGGAACTATTTTTGAGAAATGCTTGGAACTCTTTATAGATGCACTCTTGTTGCCGCTATCGTCATCTTGCTTCAAGCTCTCCGTGATCTGAAAAATTTGTCGTGGTTCAGAAATTACCACATTTATTCACATATGGGATTGCACGATATGTATGGAAAATCGGGAAATTTTTCAATTTTGATTAAGTTAGAATTATGGAAAGAAATAATAATGATGGAATTTGTAATTTTATGTATTATGTACTTACGCACTGTATTTATAATATTGACAGACTGTCGATATAATAGTTTATGTGTATATTGTATTATGTATATGTACATTAGCTTTATAGTATTTAAGGTTTCGGACTGTTATCTAAACATTTGAATAACAGGTAATTTTTGGAGTCTCAAATGATCATGGTAAAGTGCATAAAATAAAATAGGTAAAGTTAATATAAAATCGTAATATTATATGATGAATTGACTTTGAACAAAGGCTTCAAGAAACGTCGAAATGGTACTGGTTATTTGCATTATGGATTGTAGCTGCTGCATTTAACATCGAGAGAATCTTTCAACCTGGACAGTTTTAAAACGCTTTATAGCTTCGTCTTGAAACAGTTTCTCATCACGGTGGTGATCTTACATTTCTCTGAAGACGATCCGTGACGTCTCGTTTTCCTTTCCGCGAGGAAGCCGGGCGTCGTCGCTTAGACGCGTCTGCGAGTCTTCTTTTCGCAATTATCGCATTCTTGCTGTCGGCTGTCCCCGTGTCTTTGTTGGTACCAGTACTCAGCGTGGTTTCATTACATCCGGTATCTGAAACGTTTTCAGAAAGAAAAAAAAAAGAGGACTGAAAAGAGGTACAGGATCCTCCTTTCTTTACCAAGAAGTTTCAAAAAATATAGCATCCGTGGTTCGAATGTTATTAACAATTGAAGAATCTGCAAAAACACCCTCCGGGTCACTGCAATTATCTCGGCTTCTGGAGCCGCTAGATTAATGATCGAGTGCTTAAACTGAAGGTAAAGGATGCTGCAACCCGGAAATAAACGATTTACAAATGCTACATGCGCTGTTTATTTTTTATAAGCCAATAAATAATTCGTTTTAATTTTGCACCGAAACTATAGAGGAGGGCCGGTCTATTCGAGAATCAGATTGTTCCTTGAATCAAGAGCTTTAATTTGAGAGGTCGTTGATTAAAATCGGCCAAATTGGCTTCTCCTTAATATCTCTCCTAGCGTTTTGTAAAAAATATAATGCCCATTGTAAATTCAGAATATGTAGGCGCAGATAGGTGAACTCGCCAAACATGTCGGCGCCAAATGTTGTGAACCTGGGCTACTCGAGCAAAGGGCGCATATGGTGACCAACACCTCCGATGTGAACGCGAACAGCGAGCGTCACTATAAGTAGTCCATATGGTTGCCCTCACGCTCCTAAATTAAATCCCTCCTACAGTTTGGTACCCAAAGTAACAGTTTTTTACATAAAATAATGAATGACTTTTTATGGACAATAAATAGCAACTCTGAATAATGTATTATATATCTATCTATCTATTACATATCTAATTCCATTAAAAAAAATATATGTCCCCTTGGGAATATAGTCGTATTACAACCTCCATGCGTTCATTTACAGAAAAACTAATTGCACCACATTATTGATAATATTTTAATAATAGTAGAAGGAATATGTAAACTTCTAATGTTCGCATTAAATTGTGGCAATTACTTCATAATATAGGTATCTTCCCTGGGATAACTATTATTTACCTACATAATAAACTACGGTTACGTCGAAAATTTCACTCTTTCCTTTGCCAGTATAAAGAAATATCAGAATGCACTTTATAACATTCTAGTTCATACATGCTGAAGGTATTAAGAGTAGTTTCCTTGCCTTGTTTTAGCGTGTACAGCGGGGTAATAGGTTGTAAACGAAATTCTAAATTGGATGATAAATCGGTGGTAATTTTGTTTAACTCGAGGTTATGTCCATCGGCATTTTCACATATAGAATCTTGATTTCCTGAAGAAATTTCATTATCATCCTCCAGTGAATCCATAGAATACACTGACATTTTTGTAAGAATATTAATCTATTTGACAGATACACGGAGTGTTACGTGGCGAACTGTGCCAATTACTTATATTATAACACAGTATGCGTTTAAAAAATTTAAATCCATAACGCGAACAGTTTCATCGTGTATCTCAAACAATATTTTAATACGGTTTTCCTTTTTTTTTTTAAAATCGCAAGGTGAATATAGCCGGATCATAATGGTAATATGAAAACAATACACATATGTGAATATATTACTTTAAACCTAATGACTTTCCAAAAGAATATTTTATTTAAATATAATTGAATAAGAATAATATTTCATATTATTTGAATGTTCACTTAATATTTAATATTATTGAAATATTCATTGAGATGTGTACACTAACTTTACGCGATTTCTCAGTTTATACGAATTTGTGTAAAACCGGTGTGCTTTGAACAATAATCTATTGTTTCGCGTGCGAAGAGCGCAGTGATTCCTTTACTTTTACTGAATTATTACTTTGTCGTGGTATCCACAATGGGACACTTTGGTACAATATTAAAATTGTATACAGTTTTGGAACCCTGTAGAACTAGAAAGAAGTCTCGCGGAAGGAATGAGGGTTGATATGTATGTAGACCCGTGAGATGCCCCTAAAACATGGCAATCGCTATGCTACGCTGTGTGCATCGTCACGGAGGCTGCGGGGCGTCAACGCCGGGGACAGTCCAACCAGCCGAAGTTCCTCCTCTGCTGTAGCGTGTTACTTCTGTCAAACTCTATATGATAATAATCAATTATCTTAATTTTTGGGTGCCAGCACCACCGCCGAGGTATTGGAATAGACAAGACAATCAATGTATTTTTTCGGCCAGAATTTCAGGGATCTCTGGTCACATTACCATTTCCATGTCACTCGCAACGTTACCAGCAAATTATAGCAAACGATGCAGAAATTAAATAATTATAAATACTTCTTTTGTTCTTTGCTTCAATGAAAGGCGGCAAAGGATATGAAACAATCAATGTTAATTAAAAATATTTAAAAAATATATTGTAACAAGTTTTCTTATTTGAATTGTAATATCAATAAAAGAAATAATGTTGAAAGTTATACTTTACATTATTTACTGGTAAATGACAACGAATGATGTACAATTATTTACGAACAAGAGCGCACAGTAATATGAGATGTATTTAAAAAAAAAATAGTGCTGAAAGATAGTGTATACTACAATTGTTAATTGTATAGATACCAGAAAAATTCTTTAATTTCCTTTTCACTGGGGCAATTTTATTGTTAATGAAAGACGCAATTTCTTATTTACACACAACTAATAACAATGACGAAGTAACTGATTTACTAGTATAAGACAATTCCTGCGAGAAACGTGTCTGCAAACGATTAGTGTTCGCATTGGGTCCCGAGCGAAGTGCACTAATCAAGATTTTACTGCTTGTAGAAATGAAAATTCGAAACTATTAGGGTATGGCAACCAGTACGTAACTACGCGTGTAATCCTGCATCGAAAGTACAATTTGGCCGTACTTGTGACTAGGTCACAGAGATAGTGAAAGTGTTTGTTAAAAACAATTAGTGAAACTACAATAGAAATCGCGACCGAAATGAAGCGAAACAAGAACGTATTTCAATTTCTCGTTTATAATTAATGAAATTTACTGACTAGTTTCAATCACGTACATTGTAAGTTCTATTTGAAATGTTTTCCTCATTTAATGAACGTAGTTATACGTTTTTGGGAGAAGTAAGTATTAAAATCTATATACAATAATGAAAATGTTCAATAACTTTGAACCGAAGGAAGGAAACTTGAGCCGAAAACCAATCGCCAGATAACAAGAGATATACATAAACCGTTGGGATAATAAGTTAAATGTTACCAGTCCTTCATCATATGTCATCGAACTGATTGTTATGCATTGCAGTAATTGTATCTCAATACGCCATTCCTGCAGCCTGGATATATTATTCTTTGCCAGCCAATTGTCCATTATACGAGCAAGAAAAAGAATAGACCTGTGATAGACCTGTTCTAAAATCAGAATCTAATTCGAAGTCGCAAAAGCAGTATGTAAGTGACTGAATAAAATATAATACAGATTCGAAGAACTGTTCAAGCTAATCAATTAGTTAACGCGATGTTACAACAAATGACTAGTTAATCTCATATTTGAAAAATCTCGATGCCGGAGGAAGACGCGTCCATTCTCAATTGGGTGATCGGTCATTCGTCCAGCAAAGGAGACTCAAGAAAGATTTTAATCACTAAAGTTTAATGTACTGTTGCGATAGTAGAACGATTGTTAGTTAAACGCATATTAATTAGTAGAAGCTAATAATCAAGTGTACACGATGGCAAACTACAGTCAGAGGTGCTATTGTGTTCTAGAGTGAGGTATCTCCCTAACCTTCAACTACATAAACAAATCTACGCTGCGACGCTTCAATGCGGACTGACGGGGGCACGCCGCGCGACAACCGACCCCACTCCTCGGGTCGCCCCTCTCCGCGACGCGCCGGCGCGTCGGCTGCCATCGGGTGGTATTTGCTATTTCCGTATATTCTACTATCCCAGGGTTATACCTACTGAACTTCTACTGTTTCTGACCAACTTTTAGCCGGACCTACGACTCTAGGGTCGTGTCAACTGCCCTTCTACTGTTTCTGACCAACATTTAACCGGACCTACGACTCTAGGGTCATGCCGAGTGGACTTCTGCGGGTTCTGACTAAGTTTTAGCTGATCCCAGAGTTGTGCCTATTGGACTTTTACTATTGCTGTCCAACTTTTAGCTGGTCAAGTTGGGCCACGAGAGTCCATAAGATGTCTTGTCTATTCCTATATCTCGTCTGTGCCAGCATTATCAGTTATCGTAATAAGCACCATCTATCTTGAAGACACGAAACTAATTACAAAGGCTACTCGCTACTGTCATTTGTTTCGAATGTGACCCTGCAGACGTGTGGGTAGTGCTGTGAACCACGTGAGGTCCGAATTGGAATTCCTTTTTTTAATAAATTTTGATAAGAACGTGCAAAGACACTGATCAAAATGGGGAAAAAAATGAAGAAAACTATCTCTAATGTCAAACAAACTGGTAAAAAGAATAATCAGGTAAGTTATAATAAATTATTCGGCAGATATCACAATGTTGCAGATATACAATGTTGCATATGTACTTGTTCCTCTTTATGTAATGCAATATAATTATTTTAGGAGGAAAAGGAGAAACCTTCTAAAGTGAAGGATCGAAATTTGAAATTCAAAAGCAAAGATAAAAAGGGAAAGTTGGCGAAAAAGATTAAACAAGTACAGAAAAATGAACGAAATGTAGCTGCTAGCATTGTAAACTCAGAAATTACGAAAATAATAAGTAAGAAGAAAAAGGGACAAAGTAAAAAATCCGAATCGCAATCGCAAAAAGGGAAGAAACAGCAGCCTAATCCAGGAAAACAGAGAGTAAATAAGAAGCAGCAAGCAAAAAATAAATCTCCCGATCGCTCAAATAATAAAGTGAAGAGTAACAAGAATTCTACCAAGGTGGGAAAATCTAACGTTCAAAAGGGTAAATTGAAGAAGGAGAAAAAGTTAGACAATAAAGCAGCGAAATTTAATTTGCCATTGGACAAGACGGTAAAACAAAAAAAGAAGAAACCCAAGCAAAACAGTAATAGTTCTCAAAAAACTGTGGGCTCTCATAATTTAGATGTACAACGATTGCAAGAACTGCTTACAAATAAGCAAAGAGAAAAGAAGAAGGCAAACAAAAATGCTGAACCACAACCCTTAAGAGATAGAATGATGATTAGGTTGAGAGCCTCTAGGTTTAGATATTTGAACGAAACGCTTTATAATAATCAAAGTTCAGAATCGAAACAATTTTTCAAGAATGATCCTGATTCATTTAAAGCATATCACGAAGGCTATAAACAGCAAATTGAACAGTGGCCTATGAATCCTCTTGACGTTATAGTATCTTCAATTAAAAAAATGTAAGTATGTAATACTTACTGTGTGTGTAAGATTTGATCTCTTTTATATGAAATACATGGTTATTAAATATTTCTATGATACATTGTAGGCCAAAGGAACACATTGTTGCTGATTTTGGATGCGGAGAAGCAAAGCTTGCAGCTTCGATCCCCCATAAAGTGCACTCATTTGATTTCGTTTCTTTAAATGAAAATGTAACGGTATGCGATGTGGCACATACTCCATTATTAACAAATGGAATCCACGTTGTTGTATTCTGTTTGTCCCTAATGGGAACTAATCTTAAGGACTATATTGTAGAAGCGAATAGGGTTCTTAAAAAAGAGTAAGTATTAAAAGAAAATATTAATTCATATTTGGAACTTTATATGAAGAAGTATGTACAACTTAATGGCAAAAATATGTTTTCAGTGGCGTTTTAAAAATAGCTGAAGTTGAAAGTCGATTTGAGCAAGTAGAAGACTTTATAAGTACCATGTCCAGTTATGGTTTTAAGAACACATGGAAAGATTTGTCTCACAATTTGTTTTATTTTCTGGATTTTAAGAAAGAAAGTGATATAAATAACAAACGGGCTAAACTACCCCCTATTACTTTGAAACCATGTTTGTATAAGAAAAGATAGTAATAGTTAATGAATACATAAACATTATAGATTGTAAGCTTTGTAAAAATAGGTTAATAAATCTATTACTTTTTTAATTTTCTTGTATTTCTTGTTATTAAACAAAAATATTTCCTATATCGGCATATAAACACTGTTCCACACTGTTTTGATATCATGTACTTTTAAAATGAAATCAATCACATTTTGGACATTTAATCTATGTGCCAGCTTAAACAATGTGCTATACTTAAAACACATTGGTCTGTTCAGCACAATAATTGTAGGGCAATAGAAAAACTATTACATTGCATTGATTGTAAACAAAAGTTTATAACTATATCATATAAAAAAGAAAACTTAACAAATATGTTATTAAACATTTTCAATTCAATATTTTGTATCTAGTTCAATGCGTGTTCTTGGTATGTAAGGCACTTAAAATCCTTTCCAAGTACTCATGTTTATACCATCTAAGACATCTTCTGTTTCATCTCTTAGATCTTCGATCTTTTTCAATATTAACAACTGTGAAAATAAAGAAAATAAAATTATTGACTGTAATAGCAAAAATAATTTCAGCACTATATGCAAAGGATAGTTACTTTAGCAGCTTCAATAATTTGTGTGGCCACCTTCTTACTTAAATACGGAATACTTTCTAGTAAATCTTTCGGTTTTGCTTTAGCTATGCATTGTATTGTTTTATAACCCGCGTTGAACAATTGGCGCGCTCTACCCTAGAAAACGAAAATACCGAAGTAATTGACTTTCACCAAAAATTTCTTTTCAATGGATAGAAAATTCTCTTACAATTTTTACTAACGGTAAATCCATTAATGCTTCTAACTCCATAGGACAGCAATAAGACAATTTTTTGCTTAGCATTTCCAACAAATGTCCGATGGCACAGAATTCGTCCAATTCCTAAAAGAGACACATAGTAGAATTCTGCAAAATTATCCATCGTGCATAACATATTTACTAACTTGGCAAAATCGAACTACAGAAACTGCAAACGATGCCACTGCAGTCAAAAGATTCTGGACGATACCTCTGTTCACTTGATACTTCTCTGCTATAGTGTAAACTGCATGTTGATTCCACAATTCGTACAGTATTAATGTTACATAAAATCTATTTATAACTCGTGGTTCAACATTCTGTTATAGATAAAATTACTTAAATGCCAAGATAAATTTAGTGAAAACAAACTGAATAGAGTATACATACGCAAGGTATGTAAGCATACCTTGGGCATTACTCCAGTACGAATCTTACCCACGCTCACTTCATTAATTCCTAAGAGCCTTGCTGTTTTCATTTGCATTTCTGATAAATTAGTTACCTGGAAATAGTAAATATATATGGAATATCGTTAAAGTAACAATGAACATTAATAGAAATTGTTAAAATCGCATTACCACATCGTAATAAATTGATCCAATTGGTTTTATCTGGGATATTATATCGTAGGGAGTAACAAGGTACAAAAGATGTAAATAATCAACAAGAATCAAATGCTCTTGAGCTCTTTTCAAGTCATGATATAACGTGTATGCAGTTTGCATGTCAATACAACCTGCAATGTAAAAATATATGAACGATCGTTTTTACATATTAATTATTCGATTGATGAATTACTAATAAAGTTGCAAGTAACAAACCTTTCATAGCTGCACGTCCCAGATTACAAAGTTCCAATGTAGTTCCACTTGTAAGCTCGACCATCTTCTTCCCTCTTGTCTCTGTTCTTATATTTTGAGAAGAAATATCTTGCGATGGAAAGATTACACTGATGTTTGGTTTGAACACACCAAACTTTACGTCTTCTTTCTTTACTTGCATCACACCAGCTTTTAAAAATGTTGTTAATGCATCATCTACGATTTGTTTAACATTAACATTTAAACGATTTTGTTGAATGTTTAATAGTGTCACTTTAATTATTTTGTGTAACTCGGATCTAGTCGTTGCTATAGAAAGCAATATCGAACTTAAAATTAAGTGATTTACACCTCTATCTCTGTCCACATGTAAATTACTTAAAGAATCGTCCATTTCGGAATTTAAAAGTTCTTTTACCTATGTGAAAAATATTAATACACAGTAATCATAATTACTATTCATGTAAAATACGTGACGATTGCGCCGCTATTGATAACAAGGTAGTAACAATACCTTCGGCAGCTCATTATTTTGGCATATTAGAATACTTTCTCCTATATTTCCCATACCAGCACGGCCGGCCCGTCCTATCATTTGTTTGTATCTACTCAAACTTAGAAACTGGTTACCAACATATGGACTTCTTAAAATGACCTGCCAGATTTACCTTGATAAGAATGCATAATTAATGCTATCATAAGAAAGAGTAATGAATATAGTACCCTTCTGGCGGGTAAATTTACTCCTGCCGCTAGTGTTGATGTGCAGCATATGACACAAAGAGTCCCTGCTTTAAAAGCATCTTCCAATAATCGTCTTTCCTCGGATGTAAGACCAGAATGATGATAGGCCACACCAAACTTGATGGTTTTATCTAAAATAGGACAAAGGCCTTCTTCGCTTTTAAGTGCACTTAGTAAACGTTCTTTCTCATCATTTTTGTAATTTCCTAGTGATCTGTAAGTGACTGTAATTAATCAAGAAGCCATTATAGTAATATCGTAAGTAATTGAAATATAGGAAACGATTCCTACTTGAATAACACTTTGGTTAATAATAGAGCAAGGTTTTCACAATTTTTGCGACTAGAACAAAATATCAGACACGAATCTGCTGGGACAACATCCATTACTAAACCTCCAAGTCGGTCAGGATCGATGACTGCTGCATTCTCTGAATACTGTTAAAACGAATAAACAATTATCGTCAGATAGTTAATAATTATACAAAAGAATTTCCTGCCGAACTTACACGATAATTGATTTTCTTTACGTCCGTTAACAATTCTTCTGTTTTGGAATCAAGTAACCAAATATTATCTTCACATTTAACATATTCTTTAAGTGCGACCGGCCGGAAGTTTCCAGTATATAGATCTGCTTTTAAGAATTCTGCTACTTCATTTAAGTTGCCTATCGTTGCGCTCATTCCAACAATATGAATTTTTTCTAAAAATAGCTGCACAATGATGAATTGAATAAAAATGTGTATATATCAATAAACTGTTTCGAATAGTTTCCTTACCATTAACATATAATGCTTTTGTCAAAAGAGCTTCTAATGTAGCCCCCCTTCCTCCACTTTCGCCAAGTAGATGCAATTCATCCACAACTATAATACCAATCTGAAATGTTACAAAGCAATTGCATCGCAATATAATCCATTATTACATTTAAATCACAATTGAACTATTTAACGTGCCATAATCTCTTTACTCACTTCATCGAATCGATTCTCTTCTATTAAACTATTTATTAAACCCAATGCTTTCTCTATAGTGCACATGTACATATTATTTTTGTTACGACGTTTCTTGGGCGGATAACATCCTTTCGATGCTGCATATTCCTCCAGTAAAAAATCCAGTTCCAGTGCAAATGGGGCCATTGCCTGAATCTGCAAATTACCTTTAGGTAGTTAGTATTACCAGAATAGCAAAAATATTAGTTTCATCCTGTTATGCATTTATTAATGCTTACTTTTTCTTGTACTATAGCGACAAATGGTAAAATAAATATTGCATTCCTTTTATTACATATAACTTCTTTCAGCATTAATATCTCTGCAACCAGTGTTTTACCACCGCTAGTAGGAAGAGCATAAATTAAGTTCTTTCTATTCTTAACTGCATCTAAATTTAGGCATTCATCTTGCCACTCTATAAGCATTAAATAATTAATTCAGTTGCAGTCGATGCTTGTAATTCGTTAATAATGCTCCTTGTAGTCTTATATTATTCAAATACTTACGGTAAAGTGTACTAATATTGCGGATTTTTCTAAAAAGTTCTTTTACTCCGTTTGGTAAACCATAAAATGTTTTATTATTTTCATACTGATTGTTTGTTTGACCATTGGGGCAATGTATTTTACTTGGAATAACAATTGCATCACCACCTACACACCTTTTTACAGATTTAGGAGATTGCTGTTCCGTTAAATATGTTTCTTGGAAATAATTTACAGAATCTTTGGTAATATCCTATTTGATAAAATGTAAGACATTTATTAAGAGTTTTGTAATAAATAATGTTAGAAATAGTTACAAGTATATTACAATCATTATTATATATGAATTGATCACCTGCAAAGAATTGTTTGGAATCTCATCCTTTATATCGGAATAATCCCATTGCGTTAATGCTGCATTTAATAACGTGTTATCCTGCCAATGAGTATTCAAGTCATTAGGTATATCATTAGTAGTATTTGCACTGTTCCTGTTATTCATCAAAACATCTGCTCCGTTATTTACATTTTCATGTACTTCAAGAAGTGAATCACACGTATTCCACCCATGTGCAAAACTATTTAGAGTCTTTTCATGTATATTAGGACTAACAGTGAATACTTCATTTTCATCGTCATTATTATCTTCTCCTTTAATATCCCTTAGTATTGTATCATCCAATGAAAGAATCGAATCAATAGCTTGTAATGATTTAAGTGACATTTCCTTTTCTTTCGTTGAATCTTTATGTCTAATTTGTACGATCACCAATGGACCAAAACTTTGTATTTAGCATAATCATTGCATTAATAATCAGATAGATAAAATAGTGTTACGAAATATATAAATAAACAAATAACTCGAGCGAAATGTTGATTCTCATACGACTACTGGTCACTGAAAAATTCAATTAGTACTTTAGCTGTAAAAAATTCAAGTTTGTAACGTATAATTACGTACAAAATAACGTGTGTCTACTCACTTCATTCTTCAATACACAAGGAAACTATATTTAATGTAATTAAATCCGCCACAGCTGCGGTTAGATTTAGTTCGACACAAGTCTGCTTTGATGACATTCTCGGCTGTACCGGTATGAAATGCATTTAGATCTCACGTGTATAAAGGACTAACCGCAGTTACACGAATTTAAATAAACAAGCTAACCAACATTAGCATAAAATAGTAAAACTTAACTAATACAAAACTATATTTAAACTATACTTTATGTGTCAGCTGACTATTATTAATATACAGTCTACGTAGTTTAACCTTATCGCAAAAGAATAAGAAATTTCGGTTTTTTTGGGGGCGTAAAAGGAAAAGAGACAGGAATGAATACTTTCGTCAAATCACTTACATGCATCGTAAGTGTAAACTATAATCTGTAAAAAATATGTTGATCAACAATCGTACTGTTGTTATTAAATTTTGTATTTGACGAAATGGTAACTTTCAATTTAAGCTTAAGCCAGTGCCTCTGGCAAAACAGATTTCAACTAGTTGTAGAAGTTATAAGGACGATTTTGAAAATGTAATTCATCCAGAAGGCCACGAGCCAAACATACCACTATACGTTGAACGTAATGAGGAAAGCAGAGAAGTGAAGAAATCTCGGTATTGCATAGAATCACTAGTTCAAAGGTTTTTGTAATTGCATTTCTCCATCATGTTTTATGAAATAGTTTTATATTTATCTTTACAGACTGTTGTATCAATCTCGTAAACGTGGAATGCTAGAAAATGGTCTTCTTTTAAGTACCTTTGCAAAGAAGTACTTATCTGACTTTGATGATAAACAACTACATCTGTACGACCGTCTCATCAATCTGCCAACAAACGATTGGGATATATTCTATTGGGCTACAGGTACAAAACCTACCCCATCTGAATTTGATAATGAAATAATGGATTTATTAAAAAAGCATATAAAAAATGAAGATCGTCAAGCAAGAATAATGCAACCAGAGTTATAAATATGTGTAGAGTTTAATTATAATGTATAAAAATACTCTGAAAGTTAGTTTAACTTCATACAAATAAAGTTATGCTACTAGAATAAAAGTTAGTTGCCTAAATTCAAAATATATTTTTTTGTTAGCATTTATATACAAACACGTCGTATTTATTGTAAATATAGTAATATGTGAAATTGTAGATTAATGATACTGTACGATTTCTAAAAATAAATAATTTTATTGTTAAAAGATCTTCAAATCCTACCAACACTTTTTCATCATTATTATTAGTAAACTATTTTATTACAAAACTTTGTACACATACATTTTATTTTAATTTCTTACAAAACACACAATACTGTTGCATTATTTTCAGTTAAAATAGCAAAAATGCCAAATTCACGCTTGGGCGGATACATTGCATCCTAAATTACATAAAACTACATTTCTGTAAGTTCAAATATATTTTACAAAGAAATGCGTTGTTAACCAATATACATATATCTGTTTGGATCCGACTTATATTCTTTCTTTTGTGTAAAATTGACAAGTCCGGGACCACTGTTTGTATTTGCAGATGTGCTTTTTCCTCTTGACGTCGCTTTCCCCCTTTTAGCACTGCGAATATAAATCGTAATAATTAGAAAAAACTAGTGTTATTGTTACATATGTACAGATATTTTACCTGGATGTTGTTCGTTTATACTTTTTATTTGTACTCCGATAATTACTCGTGCTTTTACGCTTTCTACCTCTACCACCTCTGCCCACAAAATTTGGGACGTTATTCCATGTTTCATCATCTTCATCATCGTTGTTACTGTCTTCTTTATCTTCACTCAATAATACTAGGGAGAAATATAATCATTTAAGAAAGAGGAGCGGAATACATTGCGTATAAGCTTTAAAGATATAACAATTCTTTACCATACTTCTCTGCGGCATATTTTTGTGTAATATCTAACAATGCTTTTCCGTATTTTTCAAAGTTTGCTTTAGTTACATGTGGAATTTGTAGCATAGCTTCTTCAGAATCAGGCAATTTCTGACTCATGGCCCTGATCGCAATCATATTCATAACTGAAGATGCAGAAATATCAAGTGCTCCGGCAATTCCCTTTATTATTTCCATTAACTCTTTGTAACAACGTTCTTGTAATTCCACAAGGACTTTATCAACTTTGCTCGTAACTGTAGATACTGTTGCAACTGCTGTAGCACTATTAGATGATTTCATAGGAATTAGAACCTATTTTAAACAATATATTTTTAATATGTGTTTTATATACCAACTTTCAAGATTTAATTAAATTTGTATTATCTCTACCTTTACATCCTTTCCTGTCATAAGTTCAGTAGCATTTGGCCCTATTTTTAAATAAGCACAAGCAATTTCATTGTTTATGTACATCTGCTCCTGCAAATATTCCTTGAGTACCATATAATGCAGTAAACGTTCTATATCGCCTCTATTCCAAGATTTTCCGCGTCCATACACAGGATGTTTAGTAAGTCCTAAAAAAGTGTTTACCAGCTTTGCACTATAAACGTAATTATCAACTGTACTGTATAAAAATAACTAGACGTTATATTCATACCCGCATCCCTTATCTTTTTGATACCACTCCCTTTAAATATATCTGTCAGAAAGATCAATGTAAGATTACAAGTTCTTGCTTGAGTAATCTCGCGTACAGCTTTCATGATCTGTTTTGCATCATCCGTTGCATCTAATGTAGTGAAGTCGTCCTAAAAGTTTGGATAAAACATTTATAAGAAATATTTGATTAGTTTTAGATAATACAAACATTTTTTGGTGTACTCTTACTTTGCATCTACAGTTATCGCACGATGTTGGTTTGTTAGCAATGCACTGCTGCCGATCAAACATTTCTCCAAAGTAATTTAGTTGCAGCGCCCTGCGACAATCTGTTTTATTTTCGCAAAACGATACCATTTTGAATAAATTGTCTAAGTGAGTCTTCATTACAGCATGATTTGAACTGTCCATTTCTAACATTTTTCTTATCCTATGCATATCAGCATAATTGTAAAATAATATGCAGTCCGCATTTTCTCCGTCACGACCAGCGCGTCCACTTTCTTGATAGTAGCCTTCAATAGATTTCGGAAGCGATGCATGTATCACAAATCGTACATTTGGCTTATCAATACCCATTCCGAATGCGATTGTTGCACAAACAACTTTAATCTAAAATTACCCATTGTGTAATCATACGTTTAGCAATAAATGTTACCGTAATTGTAATTTCATACTTCTTCAGAAATCCAGCGCCCTTGGGTATCACTCCTACTATTATCTGAAAGTCCAGCATGATAACTCAGTGCTCTGATGCCGTTCTGTCCGAGTTGCTTTGCATAATCGTCGCAATCTTTGCGGGACAAGCAGTAAACGATACCGCAGTCATTTTTGTACTTGGTTTTTATCATAGCAATAACTTCCTCGGAACAATTTCTTCCCTTCTTCGCAATTATACAATACCGTAAATTTGGTCTATTAAAACTTGACATAAACCTATAGAGATGAAGAAAATTTGATTCGACAATTCCTATTTAAAGGTATTAAATATGCTTAGAATTATATTAGTATACCATTTAGGTTGAGCCAGGCCTAATTGATGCAATATATCAGTTCTAACTCTTGGAGTAGCTGTTGCTGTTAAAGCGATAACTGGTACTTTTGGATAATTTCCGCGAAGACAACTCAGCTTCTTATAATCGGGACGAAAGTCGTGCCCCCATTGACTAACGCAATGTGCCTCATCAATAACAAACCTTGCTAATAATCCCCTGTCGTACAGTTTACTCATATGATTACAAAACTTTTGAGATGCAGAAATTTTTTCTGGCGTTACATATAACAATTTAAGAGCTGGATCCCTTTTCGAAAGTTCTGTGTAAATTCCGTCAGCTTGACTCTCTGTTATTCCTCCAGACATGTGTGCAGCTGGAATCTTAAGTACAAAACTTTTATTAAAAGGTTATGATTCAGTAACGTTTGTAGATATACATAATATAGCATTTGTAAAACCTACATCAAGGGAAGTGAGCTTCTGAACTTGATCAAGTATCAGACTTTTTAATGGTGAAATTACAACTGTTACACCAGGTAACAGGAGTGCTGGCAATTGATAGCATAATGACTTTCCTCCTCCAGTTGGCATTAAAACGAAACAATCAAACCCCAAAGTTGCAGCATTAATTGCTTGCAATTGGTTCGGTCTAAATGAATATAATCCAAATTTTTGTCGAAAAACCTTGCAATTTAAAAAAAAATATTTCGTTAAATATTTCATAGATATATAATCTTCGCATTTATTAATTCAATTCTAATGTAACATTGAAAATAATAGGTTTTACTTTCAGCATTTCTCGTGAATGAGGATATGTCTGTCCGTCAAATTCACCACTGATACCATCGTTTTTGTAATTACCAGTGAAAATGCCAATTTGTGAATTTGCTTTATCCTTCTTTTGATTTTTGTCACTATTTTTATTATTAACAGTTTGTGTAGCTGAAGCATCAAAACCTACAAATTAGAAGTATCCGTGATAAATATGTATGGAAATAAATTAAAGCCTAAATGATAATGGATGAATCTGATGGTTTAACCATACCTGATAAATTTAGATTTTGTTTCACATTACAGTCTTTACTTAATGCAGGAAACTGTTCGAGTTCTTGCGTTAAACTATCAACTATGTCCTGGGAACATGATGCGCTGTCTATAATAAATCTATAGTCATATACTCGAATTATTATATAGTTAATATATATATTTAAAAAGAGATACAATTTACCATCAGTATTTTGTAGATCCATTAAAGACCAATCTTTATTATCACTAAGCTCCAATATTCCAGGACATGCAGAATTGTCATCTTTCTTTTGGTCAAGACATATCTTTTCACCCATGTTAACTTGTTCTAGTTTATTTGTGGCGTCAGTACTTATATTTATATCAAAATTTGGAATTGTTGGTTTAGGATTAATGACTGTGGATTGGGCTTCTTTTTTCCATATTTCTCCTATTTGTTTCGAAATTGTACAACCCACTGTTGCTTTAATAGGTCTTTTCAACTGAAATGTACTTTTTTTCCCTTGAACTAAGGAATCACTGGATTTATTTTGAATAGAAGAATTATATACATTATCCTTTTGTTCCTTTACTTGACCGTCATTGCTCTTCCTCAACATTTGAGGAAAATCTTTTATTGTTGACGGAGCCATAGTTTGTACCCTTGCAGCATTAATACTACTTAAATCTGAATCGGATATATTAGATGCATTGAAAGTATCACTATCTGAAATCGTTAAAATTGACTGACGATTTGCAGCGTCCGATGTTTTTGTAGACAGTAAACTATTTTCACAGTTAGTACTAATTTCCAACGACTTTTCATTCGACAATTGTTTGGCCTCTTCATTTTTTATGTACATCAATTTTCTCTCAACTAAACGTAATTTGGCTTTAACATGTTGATATAAATTTTTTAAATCTTGAAATGTATGCATGTTAAATTGTGGAAATTTTTCTAAAACTGGTGTTGGTATTTGATCCAGGGCTGCATAAAATTTTTCAAGAACTTCTATTTGAAACTCTTTTAAACATTTGTACCTATCTTCTAATTTATTCCTCGATGCCTGGAAGTAATATAATTATTTTAATAGTTTTCGAAGTACCAAGAATATCCAAATTCAATATATATATTAGCACTTACAGGCACAGAGGACATTATTGGCTTTCCTTTGGCGGCTTGTATCCATGGATCCAACTGTTTTCCTATGCCTAGCGGCTTTAAATTTAATTTCATATCTGGACCCATCCATGCTTTCCCGGGACTTTTTTTAGAGCTATGTTTAAAATTTGGACTGTTACTATCCGAATCCGATATTATAATGTTTCCTCCTTTTCTACCTTTTATAGATTTTTTTGGAGTTGTTAGAATATTGTTTTTAATTGATTTATTTTCTTGCACTTCTGTTTTGTTAATGTTCACAGGCGACGAAGTATTATCAAATATAGGTCTATGGTCTCCTATAACAGAATCACTATGGTTTAATAACAATTCCTCATTACTGGTATCACTAATTGTTTTCTTTCTATTTAAGCTTAAATTCAATTTTGTTGGTTTATCATCTTCGCTGTCTGATGAATGAATGAATCGATGTTTCGACCCTTGTATGCATCCAAATTTGAACAAATTTCCTTTCCTGTTATCATTTAATATTATTTTTTCTGCTTCATGATCTTGATCATAATTTTCCTTCAAACTATAATTGTTCACTGCAGCACTACTTTTAATACTGTGATGTATCAATGAATCATCAGAGCTACCCTAAAATATATAGATTGTAACATTATAAAATCATAAGATATAGAAAAGTTAAATATTTTAAACACGGTACAAAATGTTCTTACAATAGAGATAACAGATGAATTAGTCTCTGATATCAATTTTTCTTTGTCAAAGGATGTATTGCTCTTGGATGTATCCAAACTCTCCTTAAATTCGGAATTTATATTTGATAACTTTGGTGTGCTGCAAAAAATAGAACAAAGGGATTATATCGTACAAAATTTTCTACTTTAAATATCGTTATATCTTTGAAACCTAATGTGACAATTCATTTTATTAGTAAACATTGTTTGTACCTTGATTGTACATCGTGTTTACCCTTCATTAGATCAAGAAATCCCTTAAATGTTGGTTGTATATCATTTTGACGTAGTGGAAGTTTCTTAGACATTTTCTTAAAATTTCAGTAATCATTCGAATTCATTAGAATGTTGTGAATAGATGTAAAAATTTCACGACAGACGAAAATATAAATCACGTTTACTTGTTACATTACGATTGACATCGACAAATAGAACGTTTTGTTGACAGAATAAATAACGTGGAATAATCACAGGCGATAAATATTTTCAAAAAGTATGCATCGTTATGCAATTTCAATGTTTCTTCAAAGCACTCAACAGAAAATTATCACTAATTTCACACAACAAACATTTATTATTCGCAAATCGGTGATATTATATAAAACATTAAGCTAAATAATAATAATAAATATACACAAATTCGGGTTTTATTTTCAGTGTTAGAATTATATTAAACGACATTCTACATTTAGATATCACGAGTATATTTTTTCTTGCAAAAACAAGGATTTCTTTCACATTCTAAGCGCCAACAAGTTAATCACAAATGTTATTCAGTCTGAAGTTATCTGGATGAAAAGCATGTTTAATTCTCCTACATTTGAAAAGTATGATTCGTAACATTCTCCACTATATAAAATAAATATCGACAGAAATTCACATTAAACTTACAGATATTACATTATACAATTTAGTGCGAGTTCTAATTACTTTTTACGTATTATACTTTGCTCATATTATTTAAAATAATTAATAAAAAATGAACTAGGCGGTTCTATCTATCACAGTTGTACAATCCTTCTGTCATAACAATCCCTATACCATTCCTGCCATAACAGTGGATTATTTTTCAATACATCCCACCATATTGTGTTCTGTATAGGTATATGTATAGTTTCGCATATCTTTACATAAGTTTTAAAAATCTTATTTATATTGACAGCTTGCTTTACAAAGTAGCTAAAATAAATAATTTATAAAATATGAAATATCGACAGTAACATAATACAAATCCTTTGGTTTTTGCTTTTTGGATTATAATAGTTTGCCACTATTTTTCCAGGAAGCATAGATTTATATGACAATTCTTCGTAATTTATTTAAAAATGGAAAAAAGTGAGATGGAAGTTTGTGTGCATTAATACGTGCCGGCTTATGAATAGAAATGACTGAAAGCTATTTCAGTAAAAAATAATTAAGAGATCATGTTTTCTCAATTATTTTTCTCTCTATATGTACACTTGTATGTATAACACTGAACATGAAGCCCTTTAACATATTGAACGTTCAATGAATGATTTCCTTGGGCTAAATGAAATGATTAATAAATTCAAGGTCGTTGTATTACCCTCCTCTTGCTGGGTATCATTATCAGTATATAGTACATAGAAATACATGCAAGGATTTCAGTTACAGTGGGGCAACGTTATAGAGTAACGTGATTTGTACAGTGATAGAGACATATTTATTATACTTGAATATTTTAATAGGTATTCATCTATGATTTAAAGAAATCTTGCTTCAATTAATATTATATTATTATGATCAAAGTATATTATAAATTAAGGTAACGTCGAAACATATTGTTCTGTAATTGTCTTTCATTTTTTGCAGATAATATTTACCCATGGATCTTACGTGCGAAGAACCTCATTTTGATATAACGATCAATGAAAATGAAATCATAGATGGTGCTAAAGAAATAGTTACGAAAATTAGGCCGTCGTGGCCTTTGGATAAACTACATTTTAAGGTAACAGCAATTTTTAGAAGACATAATTTTAAAGTTAAAGTTTAATGAAAGAATATATATATATATATATATATATATATGTGCAGCTTCTGTATTGTATTTCAATTTGTTCATATTGTTTATAGCTGAAGATTATTTTTATATTATATATTTTAATAGCATGAAGTATACATGATGATTAATCATTCACATCTATATTTTTTGAAGCTAAAAATTACGAAGTTCTTAAAAAGAGAATTTATAAGAAACACATTAATACAGAAAGGAAAAAATTGAGGTCGTTGTATCACCTATCAGATATTTGAGTTTATCTACTGATAAGATGTCAGTGTTTTATTTTGGCTTAGAATAAAATACATAACAGCCCACTGTATCAAATAGTTTTGTTCTTTAACAGATATACATTATTTCCATATCTTAATAACTATAACAAAATCTACTCATAGCATGTATACATATATGTATATTTTTAATGCAAAATTGTTTACTCTACACTTTCAAATGGATATTTAGTATTGATAATAAAAAGTATAGAAATAAAATTTTCTTTAGCATTTTCTTGAACTATATAAATTTAATAAACAGTCTCAAGAAATTATAATGTGCTACAAATATATGAATAAATCGTAAATTGTATTTTCAGATATTTACAGATGGAATCACAAACAAACTTATTGGAATATGGTATTCTGGGCATTATAATGAGATGGTTTTAATTAGAGTTTATGGACATAAGACAGACTTGCTCATTAACCGAAAAGATGAAACAAGAAATATAAGAGTAAGTATGATATTGAACAATGCAACACCATAGCAGCACAGGAAAAAGGTATACAAAAAAAAGTCAAAAGTAATTATAAATGAACTTTTTAAATAGATACTAAACAAAGCGGGTTTTACGCATTCGATTTATGCCACATTCAATAATGGTTTAGCTTACGAATTTATTGAAGGTAATACACTTACAACAGAAACAGTTAGGGAGCCTGTTGTGTACAGTTTAATTGCTAGTAGAATGGCTCAAATGCATAAATTAAAACCTGACCATGCTGAGATACCCAAAGAAGCTTGTATTTGGGACAAGTTAGAGAAATTTATGGCAATTATGCCGAAACAATTTTCAGATAGTACCAAACAAACAAGGTAATATAATACAATATGAAATATTCGATTTCTTCTCGTAGCTTGTATATTCCTTATGATTTTCATTTTCAGGTTTGAGAAACTCATAAAGCCGTACTATGTGTTAGAACAGAATTATCAATTATTAAAAGAGGAACTTGCAAATTTAAATAGCGAAGTAGTTTTCTCTCACAACGATTTACTTCTAGCAAATGTACTTTACAATCAAGAGGAAAATATTGTTACTTTCATTGATTTTGAATACACTGCATATAATTATCAAGCTTTTGATATAGCTAATCATTTTGCAGAATATGCCGGTAAATTTAAGATATATGTTTCAATTATGATTTCGGTTACAATATATTATTTATAGTATAAAAGTGAATAGCAGAATTCTTATATTAATATTCATCTCAAAGTTATAACAAATTGTATATTCTAAAAATATAGTAAATCTTAATGATATGTAATATATTTTAGGTGTCGATAATCCTGATTATTCTTTGTATCCGGGAGAGGAATTGCAAAAAGCATGGTTAAACATATACTTGAAGGAATATAATAATGTAAACTATGTACCTGAAAATGATATTAATTTACTGTATATACAAGTAAATAAATTTGTTCTTTTATCACACTTTTTTTGGGGTTGTTGGGGACTTATACAAAGTGAACATTCA
This sequence comes from Nomada fucata, assembly GCA_948146005.1. Classification (NCBI taxonomy): domain Eukaryota; kingdom Metazoa; phylum Arthropoda; class Insecta; order Hymenoptera; family Apidae; genus Nomada; species Nomada fucata. The sequence continues at coordinate 3,194,765 of OX411275.1, read as the reverse complement.
ACAATTGACTTTGAATTTTTAGAGTAAGTACATCATTATTTAGACAATATAAAAAGAATAATCTTTAATTTTTAACAAAATTCTTTCATAATTATTTGTATTTTAAAATGATTGTGAAATTATATATTTATCTAGCTGTACCAATGCTTTGTAGGTATGCTGCAATACGATTTAATGAGTATTTCAAGTGGAAAGACCAATATCTTAACATGAAAGTGTAAAATCAAAAATATTTTCATATATTTTTATTATTGTTATGCTCCTAAAACTGACATTCCAACAAATTCTATTTCATTCGTTATACTCTGTAAATAACATTCCAGTTAACGCATTGCAATAGTGTTCCTTGTTAACTACAATTCTGTACATTTTATTATCAAGACAATGTATATAATTCGATTCAAAGTTTACGTCAACAAAAAGTGATACAACTATATAAGTAGTATTATGTTGTGTAAAATAATATCACACAGAGACATATATATATAGAGATATATATACATCTGTAATGTGTGTAAAAAATCTTGAAAATATAACGTTCAATCAAACCGCAAAATTATTTATAATTTATTTATAAATACAAATCTATATTCATGAAGCGCGTAATGACTTTAACCCTACCCTTTTTCTTTATGGATTGTTATCTTACATCGTTCTATATTTTCTTGTTTTTCCACATTTAAAAGTAATAATCGAAATGGAATGCTTTGAAAATAGAGCTCGTATCGCCTTTAAGTCTCTCAAATGTATGTATACCTATTAAAGTTAGTTAAATGCGTCAGTCAAAATATATCTTGCTAATAACCCGTGATAATTGTTTCGATAATTAAAGGATATTACATTGATATTAAACGCGATTATAAAGTCAGATAAGAATTATTCAATTATGTAACAAAATTTTGATACGCAAAGTAAATTTCAATTAACCTTGTATAAGTATTATCTGTATATGTATGCATGCGCGAGCAAATATGCTCACACACTGTTAAAACTCTCTGTCATACGGTGAAGTTGGTCAATTGACTAGCAAAGTATGTTTTTGTCCTGGGGTGATCACGTACGCATCTGCACGCACCTATAAATCAGTGTTTATTTTTAGTAGAGACACCGAAGAGATTTTCAAAAATACTTGTAAATACGTGTGCTGTAGCCGGGAAATGTAAAGAATCATTACTTAACTTGAATGTAAAAGGTCATCCAACAGTATTTACACAGAAATATCGTACATTGATATTTAAAGCTACCTCTTTATATGGTAAAAACACCAAGTCTCACAGATAGGAATATATTTGATAGAGCCACAAGCTTCGGTAATTCGTTTATACTTGCCTTTCAGTGTGTGATTCTGTCACAGTGTATAAAAAATTAACTCGCGGATCGAATCAGATAATAAGCATATTTAACACAATCAAATGCATAGATAACGTTGTGTAGCTTCCTTTTTTCCGAAAGTCAATACCTTTTTTAACGAGGACCTGTAACGAAACGAAAACAAAGTGTGTTTAACATTTAATAATAGCGCGAAAGGTACATACAGTGTTACAACGTTAAACAATTTAAGTCGAACCATTGTTCCGCACACTCTATTGTTTCGTTCCAATTATTTATGAAAGTATCGACTTGTTCCAAGCTTTCAAAATTAAAAGAGACCAGGAAGAACAAAATTTTGTGGGAAATATATTCAATACATATATCAGCGAAGAATATCGAGTGCTGTGCACGATACGGGTATATGTGAGTCCCGGCATTGTGAAACTGTGTACTGGGTTTTAGAGTTTCTTATAGAAAACGTTATATACCGATTGTGTAAGATGCATATCGTATGCAAATGTTTAAACGTGTCCATAAAATCCCGGGGCACTGAACTGCAGAAGGTCAACATCAATGATATTGAATTGACACCTGAAGAGCAAATCGACGGTTTCTTTCGTCAGGTGAAATATTTCTTGCAATAATGACGATCAATTTTTTTTTACAAAATATAACAATTTAATGCAAATTCATATTCGATCTGCAATAATTAATAAACATTCTCCTATTTTATATATTTCATATATGAATACTGTTATATGTTTTTTATTAACAAAATTTTTTAAATTTTTGTAATACTTTATAATATATACATATATATATTAATTTGTCACTTGTTTATTGATTTAATAGTAACACAGCTATATTACTCTTAGATTATACCGATTTCCAAGACATATTTTTTATTTGTTCATAACAGAATCTTGCATCAGTATCAGAACTTGAAGGTATCACTAAAGAACAGCCAGGTTTAGTGGAGATAAGGAATGTGGGATCATGGGTTACTCATCGTTGTCATAATTGTTTAATGTATACACATGCTGTACACAGAGACTATGGTGCTGCTTTAGTTCTCATTAATATTGACATTGTTGTGAGTATATAAATTCCTCTGAAATTGTGCAAAATAGAAATGAATTTTGAAAGAAGAGCCAAACAATCTAATTGTAGTTATGCGCTCTAAAAATCTCAGAACTTATTAATGCATGAATAGAGAAATGGAAGTAGTATTGTTCATTGTGGATCTAAATTAATCTTATGATGTATAATTATTTTTATCTTTCTCACATTGTATATTTTTCTTTCGCACAGAATTCACCTGAAGAAATAAAACAACTGAGGTCCAACCCAGATTATAGTCCGGTGTTTAGAATAGTTGTTATCCATAATAGTTTGGATGAACTTGAGTACCTTCAACAACCCACCAAATTTTCTGGTAAACTAACAAATAATATTGCCTAATAAATATGATATCTATAAAAATTTAAAAGTTTAACAAATAAGTGCGCGTTTCACTATTTGCTAAGTCTACAAATGTTTGTTATACATTTTAATTTATCTATCCAGTTTCACAGCTACCCAATAATGTACAAATGGCTTTGGGTGGACTTCAGCAACAGCTCGAAGAAGCTGTTCAAAGACATTCTACTGAAATTGAAAATAAAATCCGTGCTTTCACAGCAGAACAGTACCAATTACTGGAAAGATTTCGTGAAAGAGCTCACAATGAGCATAGATTACTAACAAGGTTTCCCTTAACAATATGCAGTATTTTTGTAATACATAAGAATTATCTCTTTTATATTAATAGGTTTAAAATGCTGCTGTTTCAGGTTAATATGCAAAGGAGAAGAAACAGCTAGATTAACAAATAATATAGAAACTCCTCCAACCACACCGGACAGTTTTACAAACAGTTTAACTACCTCCACAACAAATACAGTAAATACAGCATCGCATGTAGTATCAAGCGAACCGAAAATCAGTACAGGTCCTAATGTTAAGCAAGAAAATGGTGCTAAACGTTCTCCCAATCGTAATGTTGTACGTCCCGTGTTATGCATTCTATGAATATACATTTTAGAATAATTTTAATTGTGCAATATACAAAAATTTAGTTCTGTCTTTTAGAATGGTAACGTAAATAAGAAAGATCGATTATACATATATACGAAAGAACCAACGAGTTTCGATACAGAAGCTTTATTCCCATTGGAAGGAATGGAAGATGCTCTTAATAGGGAGCAAGTTCAATCTTCAGAGGAAGAATCTGATACTGACGGTTCGTTCATACATAAATTTATACACATTCTTATTTTTTGTATAAAATCTTAATCTTAATGGTGTGTTGTACTTAGATTCAGGTCAAGATGAAGGTATCCATATGCCAAGAGGACAGAGAGGGGGGCATCCAACATTAGCTAAATCGTTACCAGTCAGTGTGCCGTCATTTCCTTCATTTACGCGTAGAACCATTCAAGATCAAGACGATGATCAGGTATAAACATCTAATATATGTCTTTATCAATTTATATTTATTCTTATTGATAATATAGTCATTTGCAACTTTATAATTTTCATTGGGTCGTGCAACTCATTTATGTTCCCTTTGTGCAATTTTTTTTTCGTGACTGTAAATAATAAACTACTATTTCAGCTTCCAAGAGATCCACACGATCCACATAATATTCGAGCTTCAATTAAAGCTCTAGCAAAGAGCGTTCATGGTGATACAGTATTTGGAGACTTGCCACGTCCTCGTTTCTCTACGCAAATCTGACTTTGCAACAATTTCAAAGAAAGAGAATGAGTTTGTGTTAAATCTTTAATATACTTATAAAGTACCTATTATCCGTAATTGTCTTTCAGTAAATGCTACAAGAAATCGATGTAAGCAAAAAGCAGAATAAACATAGAAATCTGCGGAGTATCGATATTTCGCATATTTCGAATATATTTTAGTGTAAACAAAATTATTTGAAAACTTAGCTCTGTTAGTTTATTGAGTTTATATAAAAAACAAATTTTCATACCTGCGTATACTCGAGGCTATATAATATAAATGTGCTATATATTTGTTACTGATCATGTAATGTATAACTTAAAAAAAACAAATTAGACTACTACTTAGATTTCAAGAATCAATACAACGTGAGATTTATGATGCCATATCTAAAATAAAATCGAGCTAAAAAAAGTTTATGGGGCAAAGAAAGTTTCTTACGTACCATTTAGTAATTAAGCTACTGAAATGATAATTTTACAATGATAGTTATTATTTTTACAACGTACTGTTATCGTTAGACGTAGAACACCTCATTATATGTTATACCATCAATTTCAATGATACATTACTGCTAGAAACTGCACATGAATAGTTTTACTAGACTAATTGATTGTTTATATAAATTTTTTCTACAATACAAAATTCTTTCAAAGAATATAACGTGCACGTATAATTGAGATTGCTACGTTCATTTAAGTTATGCAAATCTTTATAAGAATGGATATCTGATTATGAAAGCATTGCGTTTTGATATTTTAATTTTATAAACAGGTATAGCGGTCGATAAATATTTCTTTAAAAAATGTACTGTTTTTTTATGTTCTTTACGTGATAATGTATTCGTTAATATCTTGATTATTTTTTGAATAATTGACAATCTTCAATACAATTAGGAAAGGAAAAAACTTGTCTTTAAAAAAAAGCGTTATGTTTGTAGAAAATGTTTCTGGTACTAAATGTACTTTCACTAAACAAATATATGGAGGCGATCTTATTAGAACAGCACACACGTATCTTTGTCAATATACAAAAATGTATATAAAACATTCTGATGAAAATGTGTATAAACATTTATTTATGTACATTTTTGTATAAACATATTTTGCGTAGTGATAAATATTTCAATTGATATTCTTATGTTACTTTTATATTTTGAATTTGCTTGAAGCCACTTGCTGTGTTATTTTTATAGATTTATATCATTAGTTTTTTAAGGTTTGTAATTTTTGTACCCATTACCAGTGTCATGTGATAAGCAACAAATTACGGATTAGAAACAATGGAGTGAATTAGTACAAAAACGTATGTGGCTTTTCTAATCCAGTAATGCACGGTTATAAAATTGTATATGAATGTTCTATTGATCAAATTGTAATATGTAAGAAATGCTCGAAAAATGTCAGGAATGTTCTATATCACGTATAAAGATTAATGAAAATAAAATGTTGCTGTATGAAAAAGAATAAGCAGTGTATAATTAAATTTACCAAAATTTGTATTTTAGGCTTATTTACACTATAGATTTGGATCTGGTTTTATTTTTTTTATATTTTATACACAGATATATAAAACAAAAATCTGGAATTCCCAAAGTTTAATGATCACGTTATTATGTAGTTAATTTTAAAACAAATCCAGGTAGAATGTCCCTCGCAGATATTTAATTATAAAATTAAATTGTATTCATACAATCTCGAACAGACTGTCAAATAAGAATTATAAATTTTATAAATAATTTTTGTTATCATCAGTTTCTTAACCATGTGATTAATTTAACTGTAAACTTAATACTGCAGTAAACGGCATGTATATTTATTCAGATAAAATAGTGAATTAATTAAAAAGCTTAATCAATATCAGTTTTCGATAAATATTTGTATATGCACGTTTTGAATTACATATACAGAATTTAAATATCATCAATGATTGATAGATGCTTTAGTTTTCGCCGCTAATTCCATTTGTGCCGCTGCTACCGATTTCATACCCTCTTGAACTGCACTCAAATTTGTTTTCCACGCTGCAAGTAAATCACGTAGTTGCATCCATTGTGGTTTGCTAAAAGTTCTATGCATGGTACTCGAAATTAGAACTTTACGGCCAGCCTGATCCATACGAGCTCTGACGAGTTTCGTTTTCAATACTGAAACATTAAAATTGAGCTTTTACATATTTAAATTTTTCTTGAGAACAAAATTTGGAACAAAGATTTGAAATGTTGAATACTTCGATAACTTAGTAAAAATTGAATTAAGTACTAAGCCAGTACTGATTCATTAATATTCCCTGTATATAGTGTCTCTATTCTTATAATAAAGTTTGGAGTCCAGTTTCATTTATGCAGGGTAAACGAATGCTTCTTATTAATTTGATCGGATATATACTTAATGTGGAGACATACCATCAATAATAAAACTTTCCACTTCATCTTCATTGATTTGTAGTTCTTCCTGTATTGTATCAAATGACATTTCAGGATTTGTTTCTGCTAGTTGCATAAATGTTAGCAATCTCATTTTTTTCATGTTCTGCTCATGATTTAATCCTGAATGAAAGAAAAATATATCATTAATATATTGGTCGTTCTAATAAATATATCTGTAATATCTCATTAATGTTTATATACCTAGCTGGTGTTCTACAAATTCTTTATGGTGCTGATAAAAGTCCAAATATGCAGGTAACTTATCTTGTACAAAAACAAGGAGCAAGTCATGAATGAGTTCTCCTTCTAAGAATCTTACAGGCTTTAGTGCCAAAAGTGGGTCCAGGAGGAATGTATTTGGATCTGCTAATGCAGCTAAAATACAACGTTGTGCATCTTCCCTAGCTGCGGAAGCGTTTTCTGCTGTATAAGTACCTAAGAGTTCCACCATAACTGCAGCTGCTTGCTCCCTATTATAGTAGTAAAATTAAACTGATTAAAACATTCTACAATTCCAGCGTATTTTGCAAGAATATGTTATTTACCCTTGTTTGCAGCTTAGAAGTACTTCGTGGAGTAACCGAAGTAACTTCTGCATTTGTTCATTTGATGGTGGAAGCGATGCAAACTGTTGTTTCAACTGATCTATCCCGCTATAAACTGCCTTCACTTGATCTACAGGCCGTGCAATTTGAACTAAGTGATAATAGACATGGTATCTCATTGGCGAGTCATCGGGAAGAGATTGGAATAATAACCATAATCTGAAAATATTTTTAGTTGTCCTTATGTAGAAAAATGTATATTATTTAAAGCATTTAAATAACTTACGCTTTTAGACACACTAAACTCAGTTTATAGCCAGGAGCCTTGGTCAATTTTTCACAAAATGCCAATATTAAGTTTTCTGCACGTTCAGTTGGAATCTGAAATGAAATAGGCGAATCGTTTCTAATCTTCCAAATTATAGAAACAGATTTTAACTTAACAATGTAAGACTTTAATATTTACCACTATCATAATAGATACAATGTCATTTAAAACTGTTTCTATTTCGTTTTCATTTCCCTCCTTGAAACAGGCCTCGCACACTCCAATAATCTTATGCAAATCATCCTCTATACCTTTGGGAGATTTCTCTTCGCTTATTTCGGCTCCCAAACTTTTGAAATATATCCTTAGTTCTTGCGCCTAAACATAAATGGATAATTCGAAGCATTTAAGTTTGATACTGTTGTCTAAACAAACATTTGTTTCTGAATCAAGTGTAATAGTGATTGTTAATAGATTAACCGCGAAAACTTGTTAGAGAATTAATATAACCTATACTTCGCAGACGGAAGCAACAGCGCATGAATTTAACAATGAAGTACTACGTTTTAATAGAAATTTTGCAAACGTTTAGAAGTTTGATATAATGATTTGATTATTATTTACCTGGTCCTCTAAGGGTAATTCCATAAATATCGGTGGGACTTGCATTTTGATAAATTCCACCACGTTTCCTCGGTTATAATTTATAAGAGGATGCACTAGCTCGCAGAGTTTACTATTTTGCGCAAGATGACCAACCCTGTAGGACGAAATTATTTTTTCATGGAGACTGGGTTACTGACTTACGTATAGTTGGTACAATTTGACCAAATTTAAATAACATTAACATTATCTAAATGATTTATTGCATTATTACATTTACAAAATCAACTGTGCTGTATAATATATGACGATTATTCTTGTATAAAGACTTTAGCTCTGTTAATTACAACGTAAAAATTAAACCATTATTTTATATGGAGCAAGTTATAAATCCGTGAATAAAATATCGAATTTTTAAAAATCTCTTTGCCGAGAAATTATCTATAATATAAATACACTGTATACCTTATCTCTTCAGTGTATGTAATATAGATTAATAAAAAAAATAAGTTGATCAATAATAATTTTAATCGAGGGTACGAAATAGAATACGTTTTGGATCCTTCTTCAAAACTTGTTTACAAAAAAAAAGCAGCACATCGGGTGTTTGTAAATCGTATATTGTCTTGTAGCGGCATCTTTCCCTTTACTTTAAGCACCGGATCATTAATCCACGGCCTCAAGGAGTCAAAATAATTGCAGCGACCCGGAGTGTATTTCTGCCGATTTTTGAATTGTTCATAACTATTAAACCACTAATGCCACATTGTTTAAACTATTGGAAGGTATAGCTGAGTTTCGTAGGTTTAATTTAAGACTTGTCCGGGTAAAAAATACGCAGTAGAAGTTGAGAAAAACGCATTTGTTTAAATTAACGATGTAATCCAGGAATTCGGTTTTGGCGGTGCGGAAAACTACGAAAAAGGCCGCAAACGCGAGGTGGCGCCACTTGTACGATTTTTTACTTATTCTCAGCGACAAACTTTTAAAAAATTGTTATCTCGGCTCCTGGAGGTTGTTTTTTAATAAATTGTGTCTCAAAACGAAGGGAAACGAATAAGCTACACGGAAAAAAATACATAGTTGCTGTAACTATAAGCCGTTCGCCGTGATAACAATTTCAATAGTTTAATTGTTTATAACAAATGAACTGCACATGGAATAATGTTCAGACCTATTGGAGAAGGTAGCCTATGCCTATGGCTTTAATTTATGTCCTCTGTTCATTGATGTATCTCGCCAGGAAGTGGCAGTAAACGCAATTTGTTTATAACTTCTTTAAACAAATTCAATTATTTTGCCTAAGCATATAAACAAAATAGTCGTGTATGGTATTGTTTCCATCGTAAATGGTTCGTTAAAAATAGCATAGCAAGGGAATGAACATGATGAGTACCTAAACATTCCGTTGGAATTTGGAATGCAATAATACTTTTGATGACCATTAGAGAAAAAATACTACGAGAGGGAGACAAGCAGGCAGCGGCTGCACAGCGAACGAAAACACACGGGAAGAGAAAGATGGGAATTTAAAGGTTTTACAAAGAAGGAAATACTGCGACAGAGATAGTGGATAGGAGGATGTTGTACCCGCAAGTACCAAGGAGAATACGTTTGTTATTAACACTATGCACCATGCACCCAGGTCACGTGGAGTAGGAACCTTTTTTTGGATCTTGACGATTTTTCACTGTACGCTTCGTTCTGATTAAATTTCAGCTGGACTTTGCTGGAATATACTTCCACCTTAAGGATCGTAAAGTTCTTTTTATATTCGCAAATTATTAGTATTTTCCAGTGTGTAATGTTCTATGCTGCTTCGTTTAATTATTATACGCAAATTTAATGTTTCCCAGAAATATAGACTGTACACGTTGCTTCATAATAAAAATAGACCAAAATAATGGTGATACTGTTTTACATTTTATACTTTAACGAGGTGATTAATCGAATCGTCCCCGTTTTTATGCATACTGGGCTGAGCCGGCAATGTCTATAGAGATGTCAGCGGCCGTGAACATAAATCGGTGCCCTGTACAATCGATTGCCATGCCGGCACACAATACATTTCTCTCGATTCAACGGGCCACAGTGTTAGTGCCTACTAGTCTACATTTGTATGTCTACCAAATTTCATTTCCAATTCCTATGCCCGGCAATCTTCGAATTGATCGAGCTAAGGCTGACGACGGGACGCGGGGAATTAATGGACGGCAAGATACGCAGATAGTATCTACCAGATACGCCATTAAGAATTTTCTGACCGAGAAATTAATTGAATTGAATAAAGAATATTTCATTCTTAAGTGTTTCGCGTAAACGGAGCCGTTTCGTGACAAATTTAAATCCCGATGAATCATCTCATGGGTAATTCATAGTTCGTCTTTGAATTATAAATTTCTCCTAGGGTCGAAACGAACTCTCAAGGCCCAGTTGGAAAAGGTATTTAATTCTATTATGAAGAATAATATCAATCTTTCACTCGTGACCGGAAATGTAAATCGAGCAACATCATTACTTCCCTGCCACCGCGGCTATTTTCATATCAGTTTAACAGCTTTAATACATTGACGAATGTTGGACGTGTACTTCAGATATCTCGCAAACGGAACGAATAAAATTAAGTGGCCGAATTACGGTGCCATCGCCAACAGTGAACACAAATTATCGTCGCACGTATCGTCGAATAAATGAAAAATGACGGTGACGGGGAATCTATCCGGGTTTCTGTCAGACGGAGTTACGCGTCGCTTGACAGGAATTGTCTCGAATATCGCATTCCCTTCACTGACAATCTGGAACAGATAAGGACCCAGCGATCTTCCACTGGCTTCTCTACGAGGTAAATGTAAATTTGGGTAAGTCACTTTGGAAGTTGGTATACCGGGTGTACGGCGGGCATGGCAGCTTACATGACCGCAGTGCGCAGTGTGGAACAAAACGGCTTAGTCCTGATATCTAGCTCTCGACTCTGTTGCGTTATCCACCCCGGAAGTTTGCTAATTTCGCTTTAGACAGGGCTCCACGTTTGTGCTTACCCGGTCACGCTAAAAGTTTCCGAGCTGTTTAAGCGTTAAGTTACCTGTACTGGATGTAGATCGGTGAACATGTGTGGCGTTCAATTATGTGCGTTTAGGGGGAGGTGTTATTCGATCACCGTATGGAACATGGTTTACTGAAATCCCGTTATTGCATGTTAATTTCAATGGGAAACTTTCATGCTTCGATGCTCGAGCGCGAATGGATGAAAGTACAGTGCGTTACGTTTTGTCCGATTTGTTCCGAATGAAACACTTTGAAAGGGAGAAATTCGATTTTCATGTAATTTACGTTAATTTAATTATAATTATAGTTAATTTAATATAATATTGCGTTTCATTTTTTATAATAATAATAATAATAATAATAATAATAGTTATGCTTATACATAATGAACGAACGCTTTACGACAGATTGCTATAAATATTGTTAGAAATTAAAAATTTGCAAACAGTTTATTTCCATCTCGGGGTTCGGGGGAAATTATCTTCTTAGAATATATCTTAAGAACGCAACGCTTTCTTTAATGACAATTGAAACTGGATTCTAGTTGTCCATCCCTTTTTATAAATTTTGCAACCCGTACTATAGGCTGCAAACCTATTGCAAGGTGTACTATAGTACACAGGGGCAGTAGTACATTTTAATTTACTTCGTACTTTAATTAGATAGTGAGTACGTACCTTCGTTGAACAAGTTATTTCGACCTTGCTACTTAGAATTTCCTTATCTCGCATCGGTTTCATTACTGATAGTGGCACCGTAAATTCCAGACGAAGTAACGTTTGCGTATATTTATTTACTAATTCTACTCAGGAACTACCTTAGATTTGATTGTTCACGTGGCTGGCAACCGTTTTCTTTTTCATTTATTCGTAACGGGACCTCGCTATTCTTTTTTATATTAAATAATAAATTTTAGTCGCAACTTTATGTGCATAATATTGTCGCCGGAGTGTTCGTAAATAACACTTTTACACCGCTTCCAAGAATAAAGTATTTTAAAATATTCTTACCGTTTCAAACCAATCCGATATAAACGAATGTAATACCTGTGACACGAAACACTTTGTCAGCAGACACGGCTTCATTAATTCGTTAAACGATTCTGCAAAACGTGTTAAGTGTCAAGTACCGAGAAGGACGAGTTCTCAGATGTGCCAGCACCAGCAGCTTTCACACGGATTTTCCATACAGCGTATCTATATTGTATCCCGCTTGTACCGCGACTACGATAAATTAATTCCACGGATAATGACGGAGACTTGTCTCCATTTCATATTTATAATGCTCGCGATGACGACTCGTCTGCCGTCTTCGTAAATCCTGAGAAGCTTTCGAACTACGCCTCTCGCGCACACTGTACGCGACGTATATACACGTATATTTAGGATGGCTTTTTCTTTCAGACGATCGTCGGGGGACACATGTTGTCAAATATTCTGGTAGCGCCCCTCGAGGTCCGTGCCTCTTCAGGCTTGACTTTAGATTCATCTCTCGACTGCTCGTTTCCTTCCGTCCCCGAAGAACTTTCGCGACGTCCACCACTGACACCGGTGACAGCACTTTTTCCCCCCACCCGACACGCGTTTCGCCCGGTTATCTGCAGGATATTTGGAATTCTGTGTCTGTGTCGTGTGCCCGTGTCTGCAATAATAAGTTATACTTTTAGATTTGTTCGAGAAGCAATACGGCTGGCACTGTATTACGCGGCGCAAGATTTGGGGTAAGAGCGTTTGGAGAAATAAATATGCGCAGGGTAGGTAATTTAATTAAATGACGTTTGAGTTCGTTGAAGAGGCGCGTATTAATTGTTAAGAGTATCGTGGATTGTGAATTTATAGCAGATATATAACATAGGTCCCGAGTTTGATCGAATTTGACGAAATAGTAACGAAGATAATAAGTTGGTGTGATTCGGTATTCTATAAACAGTTTTAATTAACGAAGTTTGATTTTCAAGAATTTTGTTTTATGTGGCTTCCAATTCCGCCTGGTTTTATCGCGTCGACTAACAAGGAAACATCACGAACTGTCCGTGTTAGATATTGACGAAACTTGATGGATATGTTAACCAGGTGATTACAAGGAGCACGTGGAAATCTGTGGAAAAAAAGTCATAAATATCATGGATTTTCAACAAATTTGTTTACGCAGTTTTGTAAACGCAATAAAGCGATGCAAGTTTTGTTTATACTTTGTTTAAATATCTCCCAGCGTTCCTGACATATTTCACGAAAAGGCATATTCTCAATTTTTTTCAGCGGGTTATTTCAGCCCCCAAACTTACGATTCGGCAGCTATTACGAAAATACGTGACCCTTATTTTCACCTGTTTAATATATCCACCAAGTTTCATCAAAAATATAATTTTTCAATTGCCGCTACAAACTCAGATTCTGGTTTCCAAGTACATGATATTTTATGCACGCTGCCATTCCCCTATTCGTATTCGATTTCAACAAAATCTGCGTTGAAAGCACAACGATAAAAGAAAAACTTATAATATATTTGTCAGTTTATTTACAAAGATATCCATTCAAGAATAATCGCCTGCGTCTGATCGATATTTAACAGCGAGCCAACGTTCAATTGGTCTTCGTTGACTGTAAGAACGCCTAAGAAGTAGTCGATACATCAATGAGCTATTTCGTCTTTGCGGTCGTGTTCGATATCTCGTCGTCCATCGCGGCTGCGATTGACAAATGACCGCAACATCAACCCGGCGATGGCCAAATGCAAAGCTGATGGGTGTTCTCCACGATCGTCGAAACGATCGAGCCCCTTGATTCGCTGAACTAATCCGTTTTGCTGTGCAAATTACGCGACCAACGTGACTGGGCACACGCTACATTTCGTTTCAAACTTCCGCCACCGTGTTTGTCTTTCCATGCCGGCGTTTGAGTAACAGCTATGCCGCTCGGGGCAAAAACTATCACGATACTCGTGCTTATATGACCACCGCGTTGTAATCAAATGGTAATTACCATTTGAAAACCTTGAATATCGAATAATGTTCTGTATTCGACGATATCATTTGGATCTTTGTGAAGCGAGAATTCGTAACATGAAATCTACCGGTGTAATTTTAATAATAACGCTATCTTTACAATTAGCGGTAACGATTGAATCGAAGAAATTGAATAAGCCGCAGGGTGCTTTCCAAATAAAATAAATGAAATACATATTCATATTTTTTACAAATTTAGACGTACGTCTAAATATTCGCATCCAAGTTACGCCAAAGATTCATCGATTATTCGTGGCATTAAATACTGAACGATCCTCGAATGCCACCGTGTAAACGTTGAATCCACTTGCATTATAAAGTGTTTCAATTTTCCATCGCATCGGACGATCGTGTCGAGAAGGGAAGAAAGGAAAGGGCATACGGGAGGGAAAGATGTTGAAAGAAAGCCGCAGTAATATACGCTGGTTAATGCGGAGCATTGCGGGTGAAGTCCGTAGAATTATTTTCATAAAAGATTTGTAGCGTTCCCTTTATTGTTCTCCCGTGGCCTTTTATTTCGACCTCTGCATGTGCAAGATATAAAAGCTTTTAACGTTTGCATTTTACATTGCACGGCGTTCCTAATTCTCAAAGAGGGAAATATCATCCTGGAAACGGTGACGTGCTTTTGCAAACACACGCGTATCGTGCATAAGGGAAAGCTGAAACACGTTTATTGTTGTCCGATTCTCATTATCTCTATTATGCATATATATATATATATTTGCCCAATCCGTAACGTTTTTCCCCGTGGCGATTTCCGATCCATTTGTCGGGGCCAGTCGCATCAATTTCGTTTCGCCCTATTTTATCACGTTCCTTCGCCCTTTGCTATTCCGTTTTACACTCGTCATATATATTAGCCGCGGGATTACCAACGCGAAAGTGCAATATGCGAATTGGATGCATCGCAACTGGCGTACCGAGCGTCGTTCCGTTCTAACTGAACTTTATTTACGTACGTACCGTCGGCATTAAATATTTCTGGGCGACGCTGAAGTATACTAGATGTATGTATCGCGATACGGGCGCATTATTTCGCAAATGGAGTCGAGATACGTAAACGATGTGCGGAGATTTGCATGAATGTACGGCGAAGTGAGATATTACAGGTAATTTAATTCGATTATTCGAAGGAAATGTTTTATACTTAATGCGTTGCTTCGATTCACTGCGATAACTTTAAAACGATGACTACTATTTATAGGCGTGTATATTATTTATACCGGAGCACGGTTTTCCGTATCTTACGCTCACGTTATCTTATTCACGTACTTCTAGAGAATTTGCGCGAGGAATAAAACATGAAGTTACTTTCCATAGAGAACTTCCTCTCCACAATACTTTTCTGCATCAAACATCTATTTTCATTAAATGCTTTTTGTAAATGCGATATTGGCACACGGTTTCACTTATCGAGGTAGCTAAATAACCGTCGATACTCCATTCATAAAGTCGTGAAAATTTCTGACGAAGAATCTAGAAAAATGGAACACGTTTCTACAGATACGTCCCCGAGTCGCCTGCGAACCGAGACAGTATCCGGAAACATTGATCGCCGTCGAAATTCCCCGTTTCTTTTCTCACTTATACTTGTCACACGGCTGCGTTATTTGTTCCCCAATTCTTTTTGATCGTTTGAAGAATCGATGGCGTCGGTGCATAGCAGATATACAATGGTTGTGTTCGTCGCATCGCCACGTGTATACGCTATGATTGTTCGTATGACACTGGGGTTTATATAGCGTGGAAAGATCGCCAGAGAGAACGTCGATGGGGTAGAGGATGGAACGATCGAATTGTAAATATTTCAGTCATAGATGTAGTCGACGAAACGAATGTTATGAAACGTGTATTTATGATTTATTAAATAAGCTATACTATATAGTATTTCACGGTACACCGATATTTTATTTTTAATTAGCGAATTCCATATTGTGTGCAGCACGAAAATGTAATAATACATTTTCATATGACGTATTCCGCATCGTGCAATTTTCCTTCTACGATTACAATATTTGATTCGACTTGTCCATCCGAATTCTCTGGTCGCGTAAAATCGTTTTGGCACACAGCAAACAGAAAGTTCGCGTAATGATTGAAAATCAACAGTTCCAGCATACTGTATGGCGACATTAAAGTGTCGAATCGTGCGAAACACATCGAACGGAGGTGTATAGATTGTGAACTGTACCGAATAATGAACGCAAAGGGTTTACGTTTTAAAAGTTTCAATGAGAATTGTTGCATGGGTATGTGTGCGAGAATTTGTTAGCGTAAAATTTTGTGCACCCTGTATCCGCTCGCTGTCAACAAACAAGCTTCGAATTCACGATCACGCGATCCCAGCTGTGGAGCTTTTTTCTTTTACAAGAGGAGGCGGCCGATATCTGCGTGACTTGTTTTTAGGCGCATTACTCCGATATAAATTGCAACCACGTAGCACCGCTTTCATGAGCTTACGTGACATTTTTATTTTCAGAGGAACGAGATCGTAGATATCGTCGGGCTGTTGGCTCGCTCATTAAATATCGGCCATTGCTGGTTAAATAATATGTGTTTACTGCTACGTGTAAATAAAGGTGCAACGGTGTAAAACTCGTATAAATACGGGCGTAATTGCAGCAGTCAAAATGCCGAATAAAAATAAAACTTATGCGGGGGTGGGAAGCACACAGCAGGAAAAAAGTATAACACCATTTGTATCACTTGATCGTTTTAATTGTTTATCGATTAAAGTGTGCTTTTTATACGAAGACCTTGTTGGTGGATTAAAACGATTTAAAAGATTTTAAGTAATATATCATTTCTAAAATTCAGGATAATATACCTATATTTGTTGAAATACGTTCTTTTGTATTGTCATACTTTCATCGTTGATAATTATTTTATTTCTTGTTATGCGTATCTTTATCTTTCATTAGTTTACGTATTACGATTTTCATTTGCCTTATGGAATTAATTATTCCTATCAAAATAAGGGATGGTCGGTGAAGCTCTGTCTAGCCTATTATTTATTTATTATCTTGTTCAGGTACCTGTAACTTTAAGAACATAGTAAATGGCGAGGCGTAGGATTCAGAATTTAGTGTTTCATTTATATTTATGGTTATATCAGAAAATAACTTACTTTTCTTACTTGTTAGATTACTTTTTTACTTGTTAAACTAAATATAAATGAACTTTATAGTTATAATAACCTGAATTAAACATTATATATTTATATATTTTTTCAGTTTTAGTGCACTTGTGTTTTTAATGATACTGTCGAACTTTAATTCGTAATTAAAGTATAATAGGAAAAATGTGTAAAGGGAAGATGAGGTTTCTCAAAGTCCAGAAAATAGGTTCGAGACCAAAGGACTTTGATGACTGCCGCGGTAAAAGAAATTGACTTTGGCGAAACGTATCAGGGCTGAAAGCTATTAAAGAAATTAAGAGAATCGTCGTATCCGTTGAGGTGCTTGTACAAACTTGGAACACTAGGCTTAATTAAAAGAAGATAGAAGAGCACGTATTCGAAATGCGAAATAATTTGAAGAACCTATTTTTTTTATAAAAACGACGTTAAGCGCACCTGTATTAATTCCTATATACATATACAATACGTACGTATCCCTCTAACCTTGCTCGCAAAAATAATAAACAAGTTTTCGTATTTATGCTTGCTATACATAGATTGTTTATAGAAAAATGTAAAAATGTTTTGTGCTAAATTACTTATTAAAGTTTTCCCTAACGTGTATATGCATATTTATCGATGCGTTGCTTACCGACGATGCGAGGAATTTCTCTTGCGAGACTATATTTTAAATTTTCAGATAACATTTTTAAGCACGACACATGTGTACCCTTTTTTCCTTTCATAGTTCGACGTCAAACAGTCTGACGACGGAATCAACGGGTTTCCAACTTACTTCTGCTAGCATTCTTCTGAATACCTGTCTGACCAATGGTAACCCTTTCTACTGACACTGCTGTAAGTATCGCGGATCATTCAAATTTGGAAGATTAATTTCGACTTTAAATAATTAACACTATATTAGAAATATGTATATCATTAAAATTTGTGTACTTGTGATCTTGCATTATACTTTTTGGAGGATTTGGCTGACTATTGACACGTTTCTCTACTTTGCATTTAAAAGATACGAACGTAACGCCAATGCAGAGAATAATATATGCGTATGTACATTAACTCGTCGAAATGGAGGAATATTTTGAGCAACTGCGTGTCGTGTACACTAGATCGTACATATTAATTGTTAAATTTTACTTGCTTTATTCAATCTGACGCCTAATGTGCCTCTTCCGTCTTTCCCCTCGAATCCCTCATCACTCGTCTCCTTTACCTTATCTCTCGCGTCCATACCTCAATCTTTTCTTCCAATTGTTTATATATTCGCCTTTTGTCGTCAGCTCGACCGGTGGAATGATACTTGACTCGGTCGTGAAAAGTGTGCAGGTCGGATCGGGGCGATGTCAGGGCGGCAAGGTACGATTGCGATCGTTAGGGGCAGGGCTTCGATGTTTCATTATTATATTGCCGGAAGTATTCCCCCCTAATCTATCTATCTTAGACGCCCAGGCATCATAAGGTCAGCCGTGGCAATTGGCGTTTATCGTGTTATCGTCGCGGCCGACCACGCAACGCAATATACCAACACCGTTCTACCGCGCTGTTCAGCTGGATTGTGCACAGGTGAAACAGCGCGCGGCGAGAAGAAATATGCCGGCAACGAGTGATGGAGCTGTCAGTTGGGGGAAGCGAAAAGGGAAACGGAGCAGAGGGGGTGGGAAGGGGAAAAGGAGCGTGGAAACGAGATAGAAGGTGGAAGAGGAGCGCGGAAAAAGGGATCGCTGGCTGGCTGAGAAAGGGAGGATAGAGGAGGATGGAAGGTGTAGATGCGGTGGCGGAGAGAGGGGCAGATTTGACCCTGCTTGTGCACCTGGATAGGAGGCTGTAATCAATACCACAGAAAGCGCGCGCTGCGCCAGGCTCACCCCTTATCCGTCCGCCTACCGATACCTGAATAACAGCCAGCACAGGTTCTCCGCGGGCGCATCTTGAAATTTTTCTTCGCCTCCCCTTTCAAATATCGCCATCAGCCGTGGCCTCGCTGCACTCCGCGTTGTGCTCGCATCCTTGACAAATTCTTACGAAATTTCTTGCATCGGGAACATCGTTACAACGACCCGGGGACTTTAATTTCGTGACTACGGGATCACGGCGTCACGCTGTCCCGCTTTATTTGTATTCTAAAAAGACGAGATCCCTTTTGTTTCACGCGGAAAGGTCTACTTGGATTTGTTCGTACCGCGGCGGATATCTTCGACGACGAGACGGGTCGCAGGTCGTTCGTTTCTCGGCCGTTTAGAATGTCGCACGTGGCGCAGAACCCGCCCCGTCGGTCCATTGTTACCTAGTTCTTTTTACGCTGCTGACATTTTTTTTTTCCGTCGTCGGTGAAAATTCCTATCTTTTCAAATGGCAACCCTTGCTGCCGCGGGAATAAAGGGTTGGGCATTGTTATCGTTGTCAACGACAGTGTTATTCCTAGCCGCGTTACCAAGAATTCGAGTAGAAGACGAGCCGGGCGTTAACGAATTTTCCATGGAGATTCTTCAGAGAAGTTTCCGTTTCGCGACGGCAGCCCCTTTTGCTCGCGGCTCAAAGGCAACTGCCGCCCCCTCATTGTCTTCCAAGACTTTTCTCCATTCTTTGTGGACCCTTTTGTCCCGTGAATGTAGCAAACTAGACAAGTGTTTCTTTTTTGTATGGCTGGAAGGTCGGCGAAACACTTGTGGCGGTGCTGGATATTTTAAGCGATTTAATATATGAAATTAGGGGAACGCGGTTCATAATGGAACTTTGTCTGGTATTTCCTGGCCAAGTGGCATTTGAATGCTTTGCTTAGTTCGAAACAAGATAACTTTAGGAATATTTCTGAGGAATTTCGAGACAAATTATATTACAGACACGATGTAATAACAAAGAAGTTTTGACGGGACAATATAAATGTCGACTTTTCGCTGAAAAGCAGTGCTGGAATTTGTTACGAATGCGATAACCGTTTGCAATTGACCATTTCCAATTTTATGCAGCGTGTGTTTACCATCTCAGCTAGCTTTCAAACAATTTTCCTATTATTTCGACGATGAATAGTGGTGGGTCTACAGTTTCTTATAACCCAAACAGTAAGGCTATATCGATGTCCTTAGGCGCGTGAGAAACTCAAAATTTGACCACTTTTTAATATCCTTCTTTGTACGTCGCGTGTCTAACGTTTATCCTTCAGCCGGCGCAATGCATGGGGGTTGCAAACGTTTGCACACCTATCAAGCTTTGTAACTCTGCCAACTTTAATTGGTCTGTGGTCTTCGGTGACTCCATTCTTCTGCAGTTTATGTGTACCGTGCGTACGAAAAATTAATTGTTTCGTGGCTCGAGTCAAGACGTTCCTGGGGATATATTGCATTCATTTGATTCTGTAGAAGCTGGTAATTAACGGGAACAATTGATGAATATATGTAGGAAGCGACAGGAGGAACAAATGGTTTCCTGCCACCAATGTTAATATCAATGTTACTGTTTTGTTACGCTGTAATTATTGGTTCGTTCTGTTTATAATAGCTATTCTCGTTTCGCATTCGACAAACTTGTTTCAAATTTTCCACGTATATTAAATAGCAGAGGGTACATGTCGATCGCAAATTTTTCCTGGAACAGGTTCATTATGTGAATGTAACTATTGGGCATAATAATAACGCTTCGAAAATAATTCAGCTCCGTTATTTCAATTTCTAGTTACTTCATGCACACTTACCGCCGCAGTTTATCGGCAAAATACATATTCCTGCTGCTTGCATAATACGTACCAATATCGCTGCTCTCCATTTCCTTACGCTTCCTTGCAAATAACGAGATATTTTTTCCGACGAAGAAGGATTTCGTCGGCCAGTCGACGGCACCAGAAAGAAAAATCAACAAGACGTACGGTCGATAATTTATTTCTGATTATAGATACAATATACATCGTAGGCTAGACGAAACACTTATTAAGTATATTTTTAGCCTATCTATGAATGGTACGGCGTGTCTGAGAACGCAAAAAAGGGTTTGTCGGTTAAATGTAAAACAGATGTGAAAGTCGTTTATCTCCCCCGTGTTAATCGCCGCGCCATAGGTTGGCAGTCGTATGGTGTAACGTAAAAACGTAAAACGGATGTGTACAAGTGATTGGATCTCCTATCCGATTCTTCTTTCTTATATCGTTTTGTATTCGTTACGTTCAAATGATCGGTTCGCGTCGATCGAGCCTCGAATAATTGAAGTAATTCGACAGTATTTACACGCTCGCACGCACGCATTCTCGCTCTCGTTCTCCCTTTTGTTCATCGTCCACATCCGAATGCGGCTCGCGTCGAATGAACTGTCAGCCGGACGAAATTCATACAATGTGGTCGCCCTTTATTCGATTTATTGGCTATTCAAAGGTATATACGGTACCAGCCGGCTTGTCAGCGTTGTCACAGCACCGAAACGAGACTGCAATACACGTTTCATAGACACCACGTGTTTCGATGTTCCTCCAACAACGGATGTGTTGCTCCGTAAATCCCTGCTTTGTTAATCAAAATGTTTTCGAGGTCGGTCCGGCCGGACACAATCACGACGGGAAAAGATTAACAGGGACGCAAAGGATCGTATCACGAACGCGGGGGCCAGCGAAACGCAAAGAATACAATAATACCGGGCGAAAATGTAACGAACGACAGAAAAGTGCGAACATTGTTTTTCTGACGGTCCATCGAAAGCATTTCGACGCCTATACCAGACGAGCAATTGTAACTCGATTACGGACAGATTGATATCGATATTGTAGTCGATTAATTGGGAGCGGAGTAATTGGGGTCAAACGTGGCCAGTTGCCGGCCGCACGCGAGCAGATGGACGACGATTTTTCGATCCCAGTTCCGCTCACTTTCATTATCGCAGAACAGTGCCAATTGCAGTTAAAATGCAGTCGAAAGGAAACGTCTTTCACATTTTCTAGAGAAGTAGCAACATTCTTTTTCAAGCAATCCAATAATCGAGAAAACACCACTGGAGTATAGGAAAATCTTTGGAAAGTTTCACACCGGAGGAGATCACTCTCGGTAGCACGGATCGCGGCGACGAGTGCCGCGCTAATTTCTCTCTTATTGTCGTTTTCCTCCGTTTTCCCCGCTCTCTGCCCTCGCTTCGTTCTTGACTTTTTCAGTTTCTCCGCGTCCCCGTCGTTTCCTGCTCCCCATCGCCACATAAAACGAACAGCTTCATTGAACGAATTAAGCCCGTCCCTTTTTTTCACGGCTACTTAACTTTCCAATCTTTCCAATCAAGCTACTTAATTCCTCGAATAAACTTCACTTTTACGCGCGCCGCTCTCTTCCACTTACTTACATATTCACAATTAGAAGTCTATTCGAGCCGCGGCAGGGGCGTCTTGGTTCCGAGGGACGAAACTTTACGGTTTAATTCCCCCTTCATCGCGCGATGATCCATTGTTCCTGGGAGGCCGGCGAAACTTTTCATTTTTCCCGATCGCAGCTCGAGGGTCCGCACCGATTCAATCCGACCGGCCCACCGGAACGTCCGCGACATTTTCACTTCTTCTCTTCCCACGTTTCGACGCGCAAAACGTCCGCTCTAACGACTATTTACACGGGCCCGTTCTCGCTTCAACCGCGCGTACCGCGCCTGGTTCTTTTGCACCCGTTCCTTCGCGTCGTTTGGTTTTTGCGCAAGAGCACGAACGTACCTCGCGGACCGACAGCAATTAGCCGCGAGGCTGGTTTAAACAGTTGCGTCGTTGTGGGATTTCACGGAGAACACAAAGTCTGGGACGACGATTCCGGGCACGATCTTCGAAAGACCGAGGCTGGGCCTATTTTAAACATCGCTGTTGTAATTGTTTCTACGGGGGGTTCACATGTTACACGGACGACCTATGATTCGTCGGGCTACTTGTTATTTTGAGTGGAACAAATGTAGTTGTTTTCGTTTTACGGGAAGTCTGTTTGTTATTTAGTGATGCAGCTTATAGATGGGTGGTCATTGTACAAAACATCTTGGCAATCCTTTTAATATGCAGGTTTTCTTGTGACCTTATTCAGTAGATTATTTTAGCTGTTCGTGTACCTGATATAACTTTTTACGTTTTAATCAATGGCGCGCCTATTCGTAGCGTCCGTTTAATGCACAAGCTTGACGAATCTGCGTGGGTATTTATTTTCGAGCTGTTTGACAGGGTTCGCAGAAACCAAAAGAATAATGCGTGTTGTTTTAAACGGATCCAGTGACGGTCTTTCGAAAGTCGATTTCTCACGTGCGTAGCTAACAATGAAATGCATCGAAATTCTTTCTGCTTCGATGGTTTGTCTCGAAAGTTCGAGATTTCGGTTAGATTAACGAGATTAACGTTCGCGAAAATCATTTACGCGAAACGTTACTGCGTTCGGTAAAACTAAACTAGAGCAAAGCAGCTCGTAATAGACACAAACATGTTTCTTTCGTAGACAGCGTGACAAATGAAACACCGCGACAGGGCTGTGTTTTTTATTAAATATAGCGCGTCCCTCTTGGACGTCGTTTGAAAATATTTTTCATGTTACTGTTCCCTCGAAACGGTCGGCCGTTCTCTCCCGCTGAACCTCACAGTTTCGCAAAGGATTTACGAAAGCCACGATCACAAGTGCACGCATAACTCTGTCCCCTGTCTCACTTCGCTTCCTCGAGGAAGTGCGGCCACAATAATTTTCACGCACTCACACATGTGCATACGAGAAGAAACGTTCGGTACACAGGTAAACGTACAATATATTCACAGTTTTTCCGGTTCATTCGTCGAGCATGAGACCCGATACGGTTGCAATTAATTATTCCATCACTGTCTTCTCCTCCTTTTCTCTCGTTTTCCATATTTTTTTTTTTTGGTTTGTTTTTTTACATTGACTAGGCGGTAACGTTTTACAACGACAGTAATGTTGTGTTACAGTTAGTTTACGGGTGTATAGTTTTACGCATATCGATATAATGTTAGATGTAAACTTTTACACTCGATTTATCAAACTACCAGAGGTCTTACGTTACATGGTCTCGTGGTTACATTGTGAGACGACCGTACCATTTATCATTTTTCGACGTTAATAATAGTAGACGTGTTTTTTTTTTCCTTTTTTTCCAGTTTTCGTAGCTCGCATCGATTCCTCGCGTTCCTCGATTACTCTTTTCGTGTTGAACGATTGCTATGTCAATAATTGCCGTCGGGTGGTGAAAATATACACGTACAGCGTATCATACAAAATGAATCGTAGTGTCAACGGCCGTGCAGTATGTCGTCGTCGTTAGATATTGTCGAAGCCAACTAAACAACTAAACGGTATTTTCATACATATTTACATTTGAGAAAGGTACACCGATCGTTAATCATCGTCGATAGACTAGGTCGGAAACTCGTCGATACGAACTGGCTAAAGTGGCAAGGTGAAACGAATTGCGACCCCATTAATGTTCAACCCTTTCACGAATGAAACTATTTAATTAATAAAACGTATATAAAACGTGCCTTATCCTTAGGTGTTCCTCAGGAATATCTTTCCTCGAGGTAACGTCGAGATTAATTAACCGAAACACGTTCGTATCTTCGTTTCGATTTTTCCTCTTCGCCTTTCTTTTTTTCGTTGATTTCTCAATTATTTCTCCCACCGCGTTTTTCCTCGGAGCGAAAGGGTCGTTTGCATCTCGGTGCACAACGAACAACGATTTCCACGGCGATCTACGAAATCAGGAAGTGCTCAGTTGTACGAACCGCTTGTGATCGTTTACGTTTCACGTGCACGCAAATAGCATTATCGATTCGAACGTCTCCTCGTGATGTTTAATTCGCGGGCAAACGTTTCGACGATAAATCGTGTTCGTTTCGAAGTTCGTATACAGTTCGGTCGCACGGTTACAATGCCACCCGGGAACGCGCCACCGTCTTTATTTTAGACGCTCGCGGATTATCGCGATTACTCGATTAAGTTTACGTATATCGAAATGCTTATTTCGTAGAAAATGGTAATAACGAGCCAGTAAAAACGTTGTGCACGGTTAAAGTATGAATCTGATTACTGATTGGACGTTTCAGTCGTGCGCAGAGGGCGGGGGGGGGGGGGTGGATACGGCGAGATTTTCGCGGCAACACATTTCGAAACGGCTCGAATTGTAAATTTTCAGGTGAAATAGGCTAATTGCTCTCGATACCGGTGCACGGCGATGTTTGACAAATCTTCCGGTTGTTTCTCATTCGATGCACGATACGCCAACTTTATAAAACGGCATGTAGATTTCCCTTGGCCGCTCGCGTGCCGCGATGAATACTAATCAACTATGCAACGACACATTTGGCACACCGTTTCTCCCTGATTTACCTATTGAAAATGCAAACCGAAATATACACGAAACATACATCCGTGGTTTGACTGAAATTCTATGGGTTAATGTATTTATGAGTTCGATAGAATTTCTGACTTTTTTTCTCTCGCAACAGACGTGATTTACTCTTTGCGATTTAACCCTTTTTTTCGAGGTTTATAAATAACGGTTCGGGGTATTCTAGGCGTTACAACAAGCATGATATTTTTCGGTGAACCCCGGTCAAGAATGGATTGCTTGGCATTTTTCGATAGTACGCTCTGCGACAGGAGATTAAAGACAAAGTAGTTGGGGATGATAAGAACCAGCCATTTGAGCATCCCTCGTTGTCAGTGATAAATCACGAGCACAGTTGCGTATAAACATTGAGGGCAGCTACGGGGTTCGATAGTTTCGTTTTCCATTCCATTAATATTCCTCTCGTTCGCGCGATCGGTTTTAAACTTGCTTCTGATCCGTTAAAAAATATTACGTCTTATGATATAAAAAGTGTACTAAAGATTTGAGCACCACCGAATAGTTAACTTCGCCTCGCGAATTTCTGAATCGCTAAAAAAATTAGGTACTTTGAGATTAGTTTAATATACGCATAGAAGCATATAAACGTATCTCGTCAAGTTTTTGCTCCTGCTCGAAATCTTTGGTAAATTTTTCCTCAACTTCGTCCGTGCACGTGGCAATGGAATTCGTTTCGTTCGACGTGCGTACCGACGAAACTTTCAGCAGCAGTTTTCGTTCGATTCCTTTCTTTTTCAATATGATTGCAGCCTGCGTGCACCGAAGTCCCGCACGATTACACAAATACGCTACATATTCTAGACGAACGCGTGCAGTGAAAATACGAAGCTCACACTTCATCTCGTAATCGTTGCGCGAGATATCTCGTCCCGAATGCACCTTGCTTGTCGCTCTTTCATCGCGTCTTAAACGAAACGAAGAAAACCCCAAAAAATAGAATAAATATATTTCCGTGTCGAATCCAATCGAAATAGTTACACGCGCCTTGAGTTGCTGTCAAACGGTCTCTATTCGGTGATCGATGTTTTCCGTTCTATCTTCGGATGGCACTCCGCGACGCCGGTAATCATACACGCGTCATCCTTTATTTAATCCAATAAGAGCTTCCTTCGTCGTTTATAAAAATACATGTACTGCCAGTGTCGCGTTAACGACGAGCGATCAATAAGGCTGCGCGCAGCCATTATCTCTGTTTGTCCAGGCAACTGTCTTTCCACATTATTTTCCTCCTTCCCTTTCGGTTCTTTTCTCCCGTCCGTGCCTCTTCCACGGTATTTATCGCTCGCAGGAATGAACGTTATTCTCAGCGTCACCGACTCCACCATGGACATAACAATACCGATGCCGCGAACGCTTTCACGTAATCTACACCGGCAGCCGCATCCAGCTCGGACTGGAAATTACACGGGCGTGAAGCTGGAATGTATGTATTTATTTGGTACACGTTCATATAACTGCGATCCGTTCGTTTCGTGCCGCCTATTGACGGGAATGATTAAACCGTGGCTTTTCATCGTTCCTCCGTGAATCGAAGCGCGTGTACCGCGAAGTGACCGTCGTTGTACGAAGGTGCCGGGGTTTATCGTTCGTTTGGACGAAGACACCTTTTCACGGTCGTCCCGTCGTTTCGATTCCCTTCCATCCATTGAATTTCTCTTTCGAAGATACCGACGTTGGGCGCATCCATGGTCATGCATACGCGTGCCCTCATTGGAGAGAACACGTGTTTGTTTAACGATGCGTTCGTTGGGAAGATTCAACATAGGAGATCGTGTTTTCATTGCAACTTCGACGAAGTGGATCTAGTTCTGTGTTAAAAGCGAGATTCGCGACGCTAAAGGGGAAAGGTGGAGAACGTCCGTGACAGATATTGTTTCGTTCGGTATTCACGGAGGCTGTTCGAGATGTTATTAAAAGGGGCACGCGAATGGAAACGTCGATAGGTTCGCTGTTCCGTATCGTTAATCATTTTATTTCCCTCGACGTTGTTTGATTCGAGCCTCTTCCTCCGATGCATTTCCTCGGACACGGAGGAGAGGATCTTCTTTTCCGTTCGACCGGTACAATTGCAACGCGACCGATTTCAATAGCCCGTTGTAATTATTCGGCGCCGACAGAAGGCATTTGAATCAGAACGAACGGAAAGAGTTCGTTAAGTTGATTGCATTATTTCTCGATGCAGGGTGCAGACGTTTTGCGGGCCAATCTTGAATAATCCTATCGCGACATACAATTTGTTCGATAATTGCATTGAATTGTATTGATGGATAAATAAATGATGGGGCGTCGTTGATTCGTACCAAGTTGGCGGACATTCGTAACGCAGTAAAATGGGAACAATGTGGCTCACACCAAACGAGTTTGCACAAAAGTGAATTGCATCTGCGTCGTACGAAACCAAATAGCAATATTTCCAATTCAAAGGCATTCATCTGCTCCTAATTTTATCCGCATCACGAATCACAAATAGCTGCAGAGCGAATTTACAATCTAGCTGTCGGCAAACCAATAAAGATACTTTCAGCAATAAAGCACCGCAGAGTTGAAATAAATAAAATCTTCTCCGTAATCCATATCTCGCAATAAATTCGATTCAAAGAAACAATTTCCCAATACCAAACGCGGAACATCGAAAAATTTCAAGCTAATGCATCCAATTCGAAATCCCCAAACCGCCGTAACAAATAATAAAAAATAAAAATTCATCTATACAATAGAAATCAACTATCCACGGAAGCACGCTATTCCATTTCCCCAAGCCCTACAACTTAACGTTACTTCGCAAAGTGGTCGGCCGAAAGGATAAATACTTTCCAATTCCACCTTCGAAAGGTTGAAAACCATTGCGACCATTTCAGCGGCTTCAATACAACGCCAATCCTCTCCCATTAACGCGACCATAAATATAGAGGCGGACGCTTAAAGGAGCAATTCCGATCGGTCAACGTTTGATCGTCCATAATCCGAGCGCTTCTGGGGAGGCGTGTTAGCGTGTGCGTGGGCGTAAACTCGAGCACACAAATTTCTGTGGCGATGTACGAACGTAGTGTGCAATGCAGGCGCCTACGCTTGAGGGTTGAGGGTGGAGAACCTCGGCGTGAACATTATGCGGTGCACCTCGCGCTTAGCTTGATAAATGGTGGCGGAGAAGCGGCGAATGCCGGCGTTGTTGCAGCCGCACCGCCATCGTCTTTGCCCTTGTTTCCTCTGTTTCCTCTGTTTCCTCTGTTTTTCTTTCCTCCCCCTCCAGCCCCGACCGCTCTTTCTTTCCGTTTGTTTCGCGCGTCCCCTTTCCACGGCCACGCTCCTCCTGCGCGCTTCCTCTTCGCCCCTGCGACGAGATCGTCCGATTTTCAGGCGGATAGGTCTGCCGCGATTGCGAGCGATCCTTCGGCGCACCCTGGGAACGGGGGACGGCGACAAGAACAGCCGAAACCCGCAATCATTATTTCCGTAGAAATTTTCGCGACGTTCGCGTGATTATTTTTACAGTCAAGCGGAGGGCGATCTTACGCGAATTCGGGCCATTGTATTATGGTCGAGGAAACTTTTTTAATCACGTTTGCCCACCGGCAGATATTACTGAACTTCTGTTCCGCAGGCCCGGTCTTCGGATTAAAGTATTCGTCTCGGTTCCCGTTTATTCGTTATTCATAATTTCGCTGGCTCTGTCCCCCTCCCCAGTCGTGTTTCCACTTTGCTACGGCTCCGCGAGTTATGTATTAAGCGTCGTTAGCACGAAATTCGCACGAAAGTTGCACGAGTTCCTTTTAACGCGGCCCTTGATATTGGATTCGACGCGACGACGGGAAGTCGCACGGAACAGAACTTTCTATTTCTTTCGTTGGTCTTTGTCGTCGGATATGTTAAAATCGTTTGGAGTAATTGCAGTATGACTGATTATGTTGAGGTATTGCGGGAGGAGTTGGACTTTTCCATGGACGTGCTTCGACGGAGAACTGAATAATTAGCGTTTCCCCGAGTTCGTATCAACTTTCGTGGCGAAATGAGACGATCGCTTCATTGCGGCTCTGCCATCCATTAAATCGTCATTAAGTTTGATTCGTTCGTTGAAAGCGTTATTTGCATCGAATTTATTATTCCCCGGTCGCGTTGCAGACGATCTTCGCGGACGTGGACTTTTTGAGAAGCGGCACTCGCAGTTTATTTCTCGTTTACCGATACAGTGGAGGAAGGTTTTTCAATACAAGCGTAAGATCGTAATTATAAAATTGTTCCAGACACAGTATCGCCACGGATTATCAATGATTCGACGCGAGAGGAGACTTCAGTTTCTCGGATGGTTGATATGTGGATAGGGAATAGCAGTCTTCTATCGACTAATTACGATTAGAATAATGGGCACACTTATTGTCTTCTACTATCGTCGATCATTATTGGCAGTAAGAGGATTGAGTTTCTGTGAATCGTTGAATATTAATAAGCGAGGTCTGGGAATCGAAGTCAATTAATACAAATGTCATGCACTCGGAGTTGCAGCGAGAATTACTTTGGTAATTCGAGAGCGTTAAACGCTATTTCAGAGTGAATTTCGACTAAACAGGAGATTTATTCAACGTAATACGCACAATTTCGATTTATTATATCCATCTTATACATTTTATTACCTTTACCGATTCCTTTTCTTTCGTGCTTTACATATTTTTAATTGCTCCTATCGAACTCGTATTCTGTGCAATTAAGTCCATCAATAACGATGATATCGTTACGCTGATATTAAATAATTTGTTACGTTCAACAGAATTCACTTGTCCGTTTAACATTCGAAAAGTTTGCCTCGCGTCGCTCCTCAAAAGTATGAATACACACATTCTTACCGGACGAGGTCGAATAAATTTTTATTTGGCTACAAGGAACAACGTTGCTGCCTCGTGCACACCGTGGACCATGACGGATACCGTTCTACCAAATTCCATTTCGAAGTTGAACTTTTGCCCGGCGATGATGAATAGGCAGCTCGTGAAAAGAGCAAATTACGAAAGTTAATTCGACTGAATGCGTCCTGTTCGTTTGCGCTCGGCCAATCGATTACACGAATGCAGTTCCCCGCAGCTTTTTAACGCGCCTTATACTTTCCATTGACCGAGTTCCCGTTTGTTCTATTTGCCTCATGCGGTACTCCTTTCTTTCGGTTTCGTACCCTTCTTCATCGATCTTGCAAATTCGACGAGCATTCCCCATTGTTCGCGGCGACGGGAAACTTTCTCGGATCGGTTTCGCTTCGATATTTTACGCGGACCTATAGTTTGCAATATCGGTGGAAGTGGTCAAGACCTATCGCTGAATTTCGAATCAAGCTACTGTTCAATCATTGTTCACTTTCATTGTACAGAAAAAAGGGAAACAAAAGCTGACACGATACCGATGTCCGATTAACATTCGCACGAATAATGGAATTCGTGCTTGCCGTTAAAAATTCGTGAACACTCCGCATTGTACGAAACATCACTCGCATACCTCCAGTTTGGTTTGTTAAAATTATTACGATACGTGTTACAGTGTTACGTCGAAGTTGTTGAATAAATACGATGTTTGAGGAAACGGTGTGCTCGACAAATTTAGGCAACGAGGCGCCTTCCGCCGGGATTAATTATCGTTCACCATTGACGAAGCTTCGCTTGTCGATAAATTAAACGAATATCACCGATTCACGACGGAACAATGCTATTGAATCGTCGCTATTTCGAAAGAATTCAACGACGAATCGCCACTACAGTGAATTCAATCCCTTAATAATTAGTGCGTGCAATGGGTGTTTGTTCGTTTAGGGAGCATGGTGGCCGCGTTTCGTGTCGCTGGCAAGCGGGGCGCCCGAAAACTATGAACCGCCGAGAAATTTGCTGGTCTTCGAAGATCTCGCCGACCGAGGAGCGCTTTAACAGGCGTTCAATTTCGTTCTGCGTGCACCATAACTCGCAGCATTAATCGATCCGTACGGGACGCCGGTGTCGGTTCGCCGTACGGCGCAACTTTAATCGCGCGACACGCATCGGTCGCCGAAATAAACGAACTGCGATCGTGATCGAATCAAATTAGTATCCCGATTTTCCGTCGAGCATATTCACCGGCCGCTAAAATTCTCGCTTCTCCGTCTCGTTAAAAACTTACGACTTCTCAGGTAAGCCTCTTACATTAAAAGCGGTCGAGCGCGAAAGAAGATCAGATAGTCGAAAAGTAAAAAAGGATGAAAAAAAAAAGAAACGAAAGTAGAACGTCGAAGGAAGTGATGGTTCGCGTGAACGAACGAAAAGCAGAAGCGATGCGTCCGTTAGAAAAGACCGTGCATAATTTCGAGAAACCCGGTTCCTACGTAATCTAGAGAATCCTCCTCGGGGGACATTTTTCCTCGTTCGCGAGCTTCATTTCGCGAGCTCGTCGCCCGTGTCGAAAGCGCAACGCGCGTGAACGTCGACACGCGTGACGCGGATCAGAGCACCGGAAGCGAGCGGCGCACGAAACGCATTCTTCAAGGAGGACGCGATTCCGTCCGCGTTCACCGCAGAACAGTCGTCGTTCCAGCGGCGATTGGTCTTCAACGGCGACGGTGCAGGTCGCCGCGATATGATCGAAATTACGGTTGCGTGGCAACGATTCGCCCCGAAGGGAAGTGCGGATCTCCTGCTGTCGATCGGTATTTCAATTTCCTCCGTCCCTCTCTGTACATCCCTTCCGCCCCCTCTGTCCCTCCTTTCCCCGTTTCGTACACATCCTGTCAGCCTGGCTGAATAATTGCGGAGGAAAGGCGATCCTTTGTACGCCGATCCGTGCGCCTTGTTCCCGTGCTTGTTCCGCTTCCCGTCTCCCTCTCGTGGCTCGTTTCGTTTCGCATTCTCTCATGTCTTTCACCGTCTCAATTTCCTGCCCGTCCCGCGGCTGCACCGAGCTTAATCGTTTTGCGGGCCGCCTGCGCGACCGCGTGATTACCGGGTTACGCGTTCCAGCGTATCGCGAGCTCACCCGCGATTACGAACAAGTCACTTTGTTGCGTCGTCGAAACGTCGCCTGAGGGCCTGTGGGCCCGTGGGCCCGCGGGTTACGCGGTTCCCTTTTAACGCGCGCCGCACCACCGCGGGGTCAACCTACGGGGGGGCGTTCGCCCCCGTTTCCACGCGGTCACGTAATTCTTTCACCAGTTCGTTTCGTTTCGCCGCGTATCGACCGTCGACGCGAACAATCGTAACACTTTTTTTTTTTCTGCGTTCGTCCACGCTGTTATCCGCGGCGTGCCGCAATCGTCGTCGATTCGCCACGTCACTGCACCACCGTGCGATTTTCGTTCACACGAGCGCGGCTATGCGCGTACTTCGTTCCTAAAGTCGCGCACCGTTCCTGTTTCACGAGCGCTGCCTGGATCTCACGGCGGAAGTCTTTCATTCGCCGTTGTCCACGCGACGGAGGAGACGGCGAGGCAATACTCCAGGATGAAACGGTTAGTAGAGTAGCAGACACAGACAGAGCAGGAGGGAGTAGAGCCTCGGTTGTTTCGCCTGGCCGCCGTGCTGCATTGCCGCGGGATACTCTCCTGAAACAGGGGACAACACTTAAATTTTCTGAAGGCTTGCGGTACGCGTCGTCGTCGCGTCGGTGAGAATAGTGATGCGGCAAGTGAGGACCAGACGTCTTGCCCAGCGACGCACGAACTTGGGGTTCAAGTTGACGGGGTCCAAACCGCACTTTAATTTCGCGTAGTCGAGCTAATTACGATGGCAAACTGGCTTTGTTACTGAAGACAGAGTAGCCGGCGCGTCGGCGTACCAACATTCAGCTACGTCCACAAATGTATGCACGCGCGTATTCGCGTACGTATGCACGCGTATGTATATACATTCGGCGGTTTCAACTGCGGTCTGCATACGAATACGTGAAAGTGTGCAAACGCCGCCTTCGAACGTCGTGGTGCTTTACAGTGGAATTCTGTTAACCGACGGAATGAAGGAGATTCATTAATTAAACGCGTGTGTCGAAGGTAAAGCTTCTGCTCTGCCCCTCGCATACCAACACCGCCCCCCTCCTTCGTTTAACGTTTGCCAAATCGAAAATAATATTCAGAAAGGGTTCGTCCTCGTCGTTTCGTTACTTGCACGGCGAGCAAAGAGAAGGAAAAAAGTGCTGCGCTTCTCAAGAAGCCGTCGCTATGTTTCCTGCACTTCGAGCTCCGACGCTGCAAAGATTCGATGGAAACATTTGATCGTAGGTTCGTTTCACTCAGCTAATATTACTCACCATTGAGTACGTGAACGGTGATCGATTTAGATTCAGCGTTACTGGGATTACAGGTGTATCGGCCGGAGTCCGATGGTTTCGCTCCCTGCACGAGCAGGAAACTCGTGGTGGTGTCGCCCTTTTCCGTCACTACGGATACACCGCCTCTGCTAGGATCGTAGCTGATTATCTGCAACAAAGAGCGCGATATCGTTTTGATTCGAGCAACGTGAATAGCTTTGTCTTATACTGAAACGGGGGGACAAATGCGAGCAACTTCCTCCATTTTATTCTACAACTGGATGATGGGATTGTTGATGGTCGAAGGGGATGGACAAGTTTTCAGGGAGGAGGGTAAACATTCCCTTTCTTTTTCTTGGGCGATTTGTTTCTTTATGCCGCCAGAAGACTCTAATCGAGCAGAAGTTATAAGATACGAGCTTGAAGGATGTGTCTAGTTTCTATGCACGAGGAGCTTCTGGCAGTCTACACCTTACTTTTATTTAAGGGTTCCTTGTGCTGACGTGTTTTATTTTAGAGTATATTACGCGACTCTAACGTATCCAGCTATGTAAACGTGAGGAATTCGTGAAATATTTACAAACCAGAAGAATAAAATTGTTTCACGCTCGTGCATCGACTAATCGATCCTTTAAGAGACCAATATTCATCGCTTTTATTCCAATCTTTCGATACCTAAAAGTTTAATTCAACTTAACTAAACAACCGTACCCCACTTCTTCGTTCCAAAACATCCCCCTTTCCAAATGATCGTGCCCTTATTTCCCGCACCGAAAATTCGCCACGGCCGTCACGATTTCGCTTAGAACACCGTGGCCTCTTTCCCGGGCGACTGTGCATGCAGATTCAGAAAGGTTAACGCGGAGCAACGTCCGAACGTGCCAGGGTACACAGTGTCAGGCCCTGCGAACGTTCTGTTTATCCTGCGCCAGTTCCACTTGTCGTTTCTCGTCAGTGTCTCTTTAACGGGGGGTCGCGAGGGTCGTCGTTCGTTCGCGAGGGAGCTGGAAGCGGTGCCCGTGTCGTCAGAGTGGAGACAGATTTCTAAATAAATGATCTGCCGCTCGGTGCCTTCGGTGCGCTGCTCTTGCGTGCCGTCTTAAGACTGTCTTAACGTTCGGGCAAGCTTCGCGAAATTTTCTGGAAAACTCGTGCTTGAATTTTATTTTCCCTTCGCGATCGTCGCCATCGTCTTGGAATTTCTCGTAAATAAACGGTAAAAGCGTTTCGAGTGCATGCACGAGGGCTTTTGATGTTCGTACTTGTCGCGATGGTCGTTGTACAGGTGTGTGCATATGGAAAAGACGGAAAAAATTTCGAGGGGAAATAAACGTTTGTCGGATGAATGAAAAGTGACGAGGCGCATGTTTCCTTTGACAATTGTTTCAAGGAGTCGAGATATAATTGTTGGGAATAAGTGAGAATTCGAATTAGCCGCGTTATTTGCGGAGGAGTAACGCGTAATGTACAAACTGAAAATTGTTGTTTCCATGTTTTATTTCACGCGCATATATTTAACATGCACTCTCTTGATTATCTTGAGGTACTGAATCTGTATATGCAGCGCGTTTCACGCAGTTACATTATGTCACGCTGCAGCTGAATAAAAAGAAAACTCTCAATCATTTTCATTACTTGGGGATAAAAATGGCACGGTTCAATAAACTATGTTTAAATTGATATGTACAATAAATTAAATGTTTCCAGTCGAAAAGTAACGAGCAAGTATTGAATACAGTGCGTGATACGTCCGCCCCATTTCACATTTCAGGACGCGGCTCACCTAGATGGGTTGAAAGTACGATTAAGCGAATGAGACGATGTAAGCCGCGGGGTTGATAACCCATTTACCTTCCGTTCTGTTATCCAGTGCGCGATATAACGCAGAATAATATGCGAAACTTTTACTGAAAAGTGCACGGTTAATCCGAGTTCTGTGTACGACCGACTAATAACGACGGCGCGCACGTTTCATCCTCTCGTTCGTGGTCAACGTGATCCGACGTGTACGTAGCAGAACCTTTGTACCATGAAAAAAAAAAAAAATTGGAATTTCGATTCAAGGCATTATCATGTTACGCAAACGTTGTTTAGTACAATTATCTGACTACTTTCGCCCAATTCTTACGATTGCAACGTAACGGTGGCGCTTGACGAATAAAATTTTAAAGGGCGATTACAATTTCCTTCTTAAAACAAACGGGTTGCAGTAACGCGGATTGTGCGTGCCAGCTGTCCTGGAATACCAAATATTTCACCTGCGCGCGTATAATCACAAACACCGAGGAAAAAAAAGATGACCACCGAGACGTCGACGGAGGCGAGACAAAATAATTCCACAGAAAACCCGATACAGCGCAGGTATCCCAGCAACGTCCGCCATCCTGGCAACGGAAAGAATGTGCTCCTTGCTTCTGACGCGAAGTGACTTTCAGCATTTTCCTTGCTCGTCGCGTGGAAATATCATTTCGAATTCGGTCCGGCGAGAGACAGATCGGCGACGAACGCGAGACGACGAATCGTGTCGTTTATCGCGGAGGAAATAAAGGTGATTCCGAAAACTTGACGAAGGACCACGGGGGGAGGTACGGGGGAGCCAGTTGCAGAATGCAGGAAATCAGAATTTTACCGTTTCGAAATCGCGGATGGCCAGATTTCCGAGATCTTTATTCGACGTCAGCGATCAGGGCGGTGCGGCTCAACGAACTAGATAATTTCGCTGCATCGCGGAGTTCGTAATTTGGCGAAGTTTTAAGCGCGTACCGAGCAAGAGTTCGAATGGCTTCGGAAAGGGAAAATGGAAATGTGAGGAACCGAGGGAGCAGACTCGTCAGCCTCATTACGCGTTTATAGGAGAAATCGGTATCCCACGGGGATCCTCGACAACTCGATGGAACGTCTTGGACTCAATGGTCCGTTGGAACGGTTTCCACCCAGCACGTCGCTACTCCTGTCTTATCAGTCTTCCACCGTGCCCTGATAACGACTCCCATATCCCCCGTTTCGGCCACTGAATTTTTCCCTCGACTTATGCCACCTCGCTCTGGCTCGTCTTTTCCTCCGCTCCCACTACGGTCCGATCTTAATTCATCTACTTCATTCGAATCGATAGCCTTTCAGCTTTGATTGAATCCTTCACGACCGTTCGAACGGTCCTCTTTATTACTCGGGATCGCTTTAAACCGTGCCGCTTCGAGTTCGATTCGTTGTGATAGACACCGTTCGCGAAATTAAAGTTGCCTGTACCGATAATGACGATGAACGGCGTTGACTTTGACGCGCGCGTGGAAGACTTTGTTCGATGGATTTTAGCACTGTATCGGAGTCAATTACTTTGATACGTTCTTCGAATTTTCGTTTCAATGGGGCCCGATCGTCTTTCCGATTTTAACGGCTCGAATCCGCGAGAATATCATGCACTGTAAGCAGTGCACTGTGTTAGAATCGAAAACCTTCATCCGATCCTTGAATCGTTAGAAATAATTAATTCATTGTGGACGTAACTTTCTTGCAACTGGCTTGTCAATTCCTTGCAAATTTCTTACGAATAATATGATTAATGCAATCTCTACAAGACGTCTAAAATAAGAGATCTGATAAATAATAAGTAAAACAACCATTCCTGTCTATTTAGAAAGGGTAAGCAAAAATTAATTTCTGCTTATTTTTCCTCGATATATAAAGTATATATTAATAATAGTCAAGATATGGCGCAACGCTGAAACGTTGATATTTTTCTCAATATCCAGCCGGACCTCATTTAAATGCAACCCGAGACAACAAATGAAACACGCGAAACGGTCGCAACAAAGGTAGAAACGGAAACAAGATGCCCGCTATGGGCCCTGCAGTGTTCTGCTTGCACCAGTTTCATTTTCTGCGAAACATATTTTCCAATTCGAGCTTTGAGATGTTCTCGTTTTGCCGACCAATTGTTTCCTCATTCGTTGAGGTCGAGCAGAGATAGCCGTTCGCCGTTGCTGCCGGGAGATTGCCTTTTATTTCGCGATATCTCGCCCGGCCCGGTGGTTGTTCCGTTCGAGAGAGCGTGTCGTACGAAAAAATACAGTCCCTGACGAACCGTGGCCGTCGGCGAAATGTTATCAATATACAAAGTTCTTATTACGGCCAACGTTGCCCCCGGTATCCTGGCAGCGTTCCCTGTTCCATCTCGGAAACGCCGTGAAAGCAGCAACGCTAAAGCGAACTACGCTCGTGCAAGAATGCGCCGAGGCGTTCACGAGAAAGAGTTCCTCCTTTTAACGAGATAAAATGCAAATCGTTTTAGCTCGTTACCGCTATCGTTCGAATAATTAATTTTGTTTCCTATCTGCTCTTTCGTAGATTGCACAATCGCGACGAAGTCGAAGGAATTTTCCTAATTTCCTTGATTTAACGGTGGCCGTGCCGATAACGATTGCCAGGAAATTTGTGACTCGCAATCGGCGACAGCCTGCCGATATAAATTTGCCGTGCGCTCGAACGGCAAAGGTATCACGGCCACCGTTCGCGTAACTCCAGGCAGTGAGATAGATATCGTGAAAAGAACATTTCAGGAAACGGGCACGACGGTAACGCGATAATTATTCGCCAGTGTATTTACAAAAGTGGTAGAAATCGAGCGAATATTTATATTCATCTTGCTACAAAATGTATAACAATGCGATCGTTCATTTAGTATTTCCTTTGGCTTCCCGTCAAAAGTGTCAGAACTGGTGTCGTACCGTTTCAAAGAGTTAACGCTTCTATCCCGAATACGCGCGCCGCGTTAAATAACTAATTTCTCCGTTTCAACGGGACGTTCAGCTGGCGATTGTTGAAACTTCCGTGACTTTCGTTCCGCGCGAAGTCGCCGTTCACGCGGAATTTGTCACGGCGGTGAATATCACGCCCTGTCAAGATGTTCTTTTTCCTTTTTTGTGTGTGTTTCCAGGAGAACGACTGATGTTCGTGTTACACCTTTGAGGGTACAAAGGAAATGAGACGTGTCCACCTTTATTTTCCGCAGCCGATGCCGTGAAATAGCTCGCTCTCGCGGAACATCACGCATGGACGTAACACGAGCTCTCGACCTCTCCCCCTAGAGGATCCGAGCTTTTTTCAGATACCCGAGCCTGAAATTGTATCCGACAGGTAAACAGTTGTAAATAAAGCTGACTGGCGTCGACCGCAGTGCGTTGTATGCGAAAGAACATTTCCATTTGTGTTCGGCTGCGTGTGAGGTGCAAATAACGTTGCTTTGAAACTGCGTTCTCGCAGGGCAAACATTCCCCTTTTACCCACCCTCCCTCGTTTCCTCTCTTTTTTCAAATAAGTGTTGCTGGAGGATCGAAAGGAAAAATTCGAAGAGAAACGAGCTTTGCTTGCGACCTGCCGACAACGTTTTTGGCACG
Organism: Nomada fucata; assembly: GCA_948146005.1. NCBI lineage: Eukaryota > Metazoa > Arthropoda > Insecta > Hymenoptera > Apidae > Nomada > Nomada fucata. Next base: position 3,155,663 of record OX411275.1, on the reverse strand, counting down.
TTTTTTACGATATTGTTCGCGCATCGCGTTATCGTCGGGGGAGAAATCGGAGACGGTGTGTATGTGTGTGTGTGTGTGTTTGGTTTTCATAAAAATTTTAGGTTCGTTTATGCGAATACTCGTGAATATTTACGTGGATGGTAGTGTTGCGAAACAAAACGCGATAAGATGTTCGATGCAAACGCGGCTAGCGTTAAGTGGGTACAAAAAGTTTTGGACAGGGCGAAGGTGAACGATAAAAGTTGCAACAGGGAGAAATCGAAGGGGGTTGAACTTTCATTGGGGCCGTTTAAATTTTGCAAAGTTCGTCGCAACGGGGTAATGAAACTTACACGATTAACAAAAATCGATTACAACCGGGCGGAAAGTTTGTATTACTCGGCGGACCGTTTGTACGTGCAATCGACATAATTGTTTGAACATTCGTTGCGACAGCTCTGCTTGTAATTGTGTTTCTGTGATATGTTTCATCGTTTGAACTTTAAGCGATTTAATCGCGCTGGCCAATCGTTTTGTCCAATTTTTCATGAAACTCCCTCGGGCAGTTTGATAATTTCTTTATTTATTAACGCGCTTCGAACGGCAAAGTATTTTTATGAAGTTCGTAGAAGATTTAGAAAAATGTATTTGCAAATACAGGGACTTACGCCGTACTGTTTGGGATCAGTTTATTGCACCGCTTACTGTGAACAAATGATTGTTACAAATCCATGGAATTCGCCTCTATTTCTGTCGTAATATCGTGGAAAGCGATTTGGCAACGTCTCGGCTTTGGCCTTTTGGCAATCTTCCACGATCGCCACATAAATAAGACACGATGTTGTATCTCATTTAACAATTCCTTAAGAGGATTTCATTCAGGTAAACCGATTCCAATGGCCGTATCGAATCAATTGCTATATCCACGGTAATAAAAGTTTGTACAAATTCTTTCGTCGTCGACTATTATTTGTACATTCGTTGCTCGTTTGTATAATAAGGAAGAGAAGACGATAAAAGGTAGGAAAGAAATGGATATAGTAAATAAGATTGGAAATAGAATACAGGTCAATAATTTTAGCGTGCTGCGATTGTCTTATTGACAAAGATGTAACGAGCATGTCCAAATGTGTTACCAATTATTTATCTTGCAAGATGTTTTCTAACAAAAATGACAAACCGGTTCGCGTACCAGCATACCCGTCACAAAATTTTAGACAGTCTCGTATTTTGAGCAATTCTATTACAATTAATTTGGAATTGGTATAATTCGTTCTATTCATTTCGCAACCAAATATTTCGTTTCATTCTTAATCCTAAGTATTTGCCTCGAATGCGAAACTGTCATTATCTGTAAAACTAAAACCATATAAAAAATCGATTCAAGAATCCTCGGTATCTTTATTCTTTATTCACAGCAAACCAATTCAATATTAACATACCACAAATGCTACCACGTGTCATAAAAAAATCCAACCACTACTGTACACCGCGGTACACTTCAACACCTCCTACCAAACCGTTCTTTCCAATTATTCTCACTTACGTTCTTCCAGTCAATAATCGCCTCTCGAACATTCTTTCTAATTCGAACCGAACAAACACCACCGCCGTTCCAGGCAACGCTAATGAACACATGGCACTCACGGCGGCACATACTAAAAGAAGAAAGGAAAAAGACATCGAATTGCCCACCGGCAACGCCGAACTACCGACCTCTCGCCACGTGGAAAAACACACGTTAGACTCGCGCTGAAAATGGTGCGCGAGACACGTCTGTTCTCGTCGAAGCGGAGCGATGGGGCGACCGACAAATTGTTAGGTAAATTTAATTGCGACCGGCTCGGTCCTCTTTATTTACAAACGCACTGTTACCTGCAATACACACGAACGATAGAAACGGGAAACGAATGTGATCGCGCGGGTACACCGGATTCCGCACACAGAGCGGTGAATCCGCTGGTGCACGTGGTAAACCGGGACGGAATACACGTTTCTAGCTTGCACGCCGGCGGAACAGAGAGGCGCCGTCTTGAAATTCAATCGAAATCAAAGGGATGAGGTTTATCGGGGGCGAAGGGGGAAACCCCGGGGAGCTCCAAAGATTTCTCGTGGCTGGAAAATGTTTCGCGGCGCGGATCGATCGATCCATTGACCTTATCATCGAAGGATTGCAATTTCGCTTCGTACTCCCCCTGGGACGATTCGAGTTTCCCTCCTTATCGGTTTGCACCCCTGCGCGACGAGCTACGAAACTTCCCTGAACGCGTTTTCCCGCGATACTCCGTCTCACCTGTATCTCTGTCGTACGGTGAGCCATTGCGTTCGGGGGAAATCGCGACGCTGACGAACGCCATTTCGATTATTCTTGTCGCGTTACTGTCCCGTGTGATTTATAGACCTTTCTCGTTCGCGCGGATGAAGATAATTGTGCCGCAATATTGATCGGGAATTTTTACGTTCCGTGAACGGCTGGCATAATTGAGTCGCGATTGCTATAGAATTCGTGGCTTCGACGTATCATTCTCGATAGAAATTTCAGGATAATATTTAAGCGTTGAATAATATCGATATGCGTTTGAATTTCCGCCTATGATATCATTGTTCACGCGATTCCCTACTTTTGCTGGAAGTTCGTTCGAACTGAACCGATTGTTCGAGGTGGATGCGCGGAATCGCTGATACCACTTGTAGCCGTAATACACAGAGTTCGAGACAGATTCAAAGGAGATTAGGGCACAGCCATCCTTCACAATACGGTCAGCTCATGCAGGCACTCGAAAACTTCGCGATCTTAGCAGAATCCCTTAATTACCTGGCTTATCTAGAGTTAATTATAAAATTCCACTTCAGTCACCATTTATACGAGAGACCCTATATTAAGGTTCTCCTTATCCCGATCTCTCTTACACCTTTACGTTCGAACCATTTTAAGAACTAATAATTGTATCGTTTCATGTAAAGAAGATTCAATAAACCGTGCCTCTCTTTAATTCAAGTACTAAATTAGCCATAACTCAATTATTGTACTATTTTATACATTTCATATTCGTCCAGGTGACGCAGGTAAATGCTTGCATCATCAACAACAGGAAATCAATTCTACGTCCAATAATTAGACTTTTATCCAAGTTTAGTCGAACTATTTTATCCCATTTATTCAACGTTGAAAAATCTAAAAATAGCACTCACTTTCGTTCAAAGCGTCGCAACAAATTTTCTCCCCGACATTGTTATCGGTACGATAAATAAAACAGAAGCTATTCCCAACGTTTCAACAGCTCGCAGTACCAGAGGCCCTTCAAGGGCACCCCAACGTGCATCTTACGGAATGCATTAATGCCGACACGGATATTCGTACGAATTTCTGCAAATACGAACGAGGCTCGTTAAATATAGAGTGGATTCTCACTATCGTTCCGCAAATTACTTCGGTCCCTGTTGTCTCATGAACTATTCTAGGCTGTTTGCCCACGGAATTCATCTTCGGGCTCGCAGGGGCTGTACGTAGTCGCGCTTGGGGGATCCCGCGGCTGTTGGTCAGGCTTAATGCGTCTAATGGCGTCTCCCATGCGCCGTTATCAGTCCCGCCACCGCTGACAATTTACCAGTTACTAACGTCGGGGTTATCAAAATTTATCGGTGTTTCGTTCACCTGAACAGGTCGTTTAGTGCTTTGCAAATTGTTCTTTTATGCTCACACGTGGCCGGGGTGCAGTTCGGGGTAGGGACGGTACCTCTGGCCAGGAACTAAAAGCGTGCAGTTAAGTGAAACATTAATTGTCATTAATGTTTTTTTCTCTTGTCTCCTTACTGGCGCGACGATATTCATGGGGAGTGTTCGCCGGGGAGCGTTCTGCGAACATTCATTCTTGTTTGAAGTTGAGAGCGACGGCGAAAGAATATGGGCCGGAAATACGGGGAGGAAATAATTTAATGAAATATACGGTGGGATACTCGCGCGTAACGGGAAGCCTGGCGGATTAAAAATTCTAAAAGGCGAGTAGCAATATGTTATAGGTCAGTGAGTTCGTCTTGAGCTGTGAGCATGGCTGAAACGATATGTGGTTCAATTAGAAGAAGCAAATGTCGCCTTTCAATCTCGGGAAGGCGCTTTCAATTCGAAAGATTTCCGCTCGTCGTGCGATGTCTCGTTTGAAATAGGGCGAACTTCGTTAGAAATGTTTCTTCGTACGGAGTTCGAGCTGTTTGACAGATGAGTGCGTGGAGAAAGTTGTATCGCGGCACTCTGCACAGTAATTGCAACCGCATGCAAATTATTTGAACGCGATATATTCGATCGTGAAACGATCAGCAACTTGTAGAACTGCTGTCCACTTGCGAGATTCATTGGACGTTCTTTAACGAAAGGGAACGGGTTAATGGAAAGAAGAATCTTGCGCAGGTTGAAAATTTCGAAGCCCTTTCTTCGTGAAAGAAAGGCCTGAAAGAAAGGATTCTTCGATCCTGATACAAAGTTGACAACGGCGCAAAATGCCTGGTTTAAAAAATTCAGCGTCGATAGCTTCTATATCTGTTTTTATCTAAGCGGTACTGATATTTTATTATTCCATGTTATCGAAATATTTTTGTGACGAGGTGAATACTTACGGCGTCGTTATGATTCCAAAATATATAGGCTGGTGGTTCTGGGCTTAGGAGAACTACGCACGTCAAGTTGATCGTGCTACCTCGATTGATGTACAGATCCGGTGCACCCAGGATTTCCGTTTTCGGTTCTGCAAGACAAAACGATGGAATCATTTGTAACATTGTTTAAGCGAGGTTTCACATTTCTCTACATTTAGGCGTCCATGTACCATCTGCATTACTCTAACAAAATTTTGCGTCTCACTGTAATTATAAATTTCATATACATTTACAAAACGGATGTAATTACTCGGCTCAACTTCCAACAGACACCAATACTACACAAATTTCCACTTGCTCTCGCTGACTAAAAGTTGAGTCAACAGATTCACGAATCTCGTGCGAGCAGAATTCGCAGAAATATAGTTCCGTTCGGTATTTCTGATTTACAAACGGCGGATGATACCTTTCATTCGGGTGATACGGAAAAAGAGATATACGCGGTACGCAACGAAATAAAAAAATATAAAGGACCCTCGGCTACCTGGAGTTACAAAGATTTGCGACGACAACAAAACCAGAAGATCCTTTCCGCGCATCGATTTCAACGCAAGAATATTTGCCCCTTCCCGTTGACGTACACGCATGAATTATTTCTCCGTCGACCCTCGAACTTTTCCACACCCTCCCCTCCCCGATAATGCACCCCCATCGATGGCGAATAATCGCCCCGGGGACTGTATTTATCGTGCCGAAAAATGTCAGCCGCGAAGATGCGACGGTATTTATAGTCGTCGCGGTCTCTCGATCCGTTTTGCTCGCTCCTTTTCCCAGAGAGCCGAAGAGCGATGCGGTTGACCTGGCCCTTGTGCGCGGCTCGAAAGACCACTTTGAGGTGGCTCATATAGGGTATCCGCTATCGTGTGCGCTGTCAAAGAGAAAAAGAGATACGGAAAGAGCGGAGAGCGCGGTCGGAGGAAGTGCGAGGGCGGGCGAAAGGGAGAACGACGGGAAAGAGAAGGATCGAGGAAGGAAAAGGGGACGGATGGATGGTGAGGGGGCGAAGAGCGGCGAGAAAGGGAGAGAGCCGAGTGAAAAGTGGAGGGGAAAAAAGGGTTTTCGGTCGGGCCGAAACGAATCTGTACGATTGTGTGAAAACGACGCGGGGGAGTGTGTATGCGCGAGAGCGTATGTCGCTGGATGGAGATAGATAGGAAGTTGAGGAGGGGTCACCAGCTATACGTAGATCGATGTGAATATTTTCCGGGCGGCCTCCTCTTCGAGGATTGACCGAAATAACCGGGCAGCGTACTTTACGGGGGCTTTGTGCAGCGGATGATACCAGGGACGACGGTCGTGTCCCCGACGGTAATCTTTCGCCCCGCTTTCTTGCCCCCGTGCCACGGCACGAACGAATTTCTTTCGACAGGTTCTCTTACTTTGTCCGTTGCTGCTCGTACGCCCGTGGTCACAAAAGGGCTAGCTAATTGTAACAGGAACGATTTACTCGACGGTGTTTTTAACGCCAGGGGTCCTTTATCTCTGTTTCGGAGGAGTTCCGACGTCTGTTTTTTAAACGCGCCTGCTGGTCTCGCAAGCGAGTTGGTAATTTCCTCCTTCCTAATTGGTCCGTTTAAGTTGGACAGGATTGCCGCGTTGGATTGCCCAAAACGAAGCAACGGACCACCCGGCGTTTCGAATATAATTCCACACACTTTGTTTAAAGGAATATTATAGAGTTGAACGACATTCGAAATTGCATATCCTGTCGCGTGTCAGAGACTCGCATCGTTCCTCCGTTTTAATTTCATCCGCGTCGAGTCCGCGCTCGTACGCTTGTTCGTTGACGCGCTTAACGTTTGACAGCGAAGTTTCGTATAAAACTTTGCACTGCTGTGCTGGTTCAACTCGTTCCGTTGCGGTTTTACGTTTCGACTATAAATCTGCGCGGCCGCTTAAAACTTGCTCCGCGTTCACGATCGTTTAACGGAGTTATAGAGAAAGCTGGGCGTGCTCGTTTCAATATCGAGAAGTCGCGAGTTCATCGTCGTTCGAACCGTCAGAACTACGACTTTGTATCACAGAAGGGAATCGAATCGCTCTCTTCGCGCATGGAAATGGAATATTCCGTCGATGAAAGGGACAGAAGGGACGCGATTTCTACGCGCCGTACATCGCAAGACGACCATTCGCATCCTCGAAAACCAACGAGACCTCGCATAGTTCGCGTAATCGATGACCACTAGAATAAGCAGAACACTCGAACAATTTCTGACAGGCGCGGCCGGACGGTTCGATCGCCACAGCGTTCTAAAATCGACGCTAACCGGCCTCGAATTCCCCCAATTATACTTCATTATCGGGGATACGCCCGGATCGGGAGGAAAGAAAAGAGAGAAGGGAAAATCGTAGGGAAAGCTTTTTTTTTACCTACTTCACCCTGTGTACCCTACTCATTTCTCGCTGGCTGATTCTCACTATCGTTCGACCGCTCGATTCGCGTCCTATTTCGCCGACAGATTTTTCTCTCCTTTCATTTCTGCGCAGCCTTTGCTCGACGAGATCACTCATCGGGGCTATGGCAAAGGCCGGATAGCCCTGCCTATGGGCGTCGATCGATATCAGGAATATACGCGAAACGCTTTAACGTGGGTTAACCGCAGATGAAAGCCGAACTGGCCGGCACTACGCCGTACGCGCGGGCCTGAAATCACGTATTGGCCCTCCAGTACTGGTTTCAGTCTCGGACTTTCCGAAAGGTGTGCCCATCCCCTTCAGATTCCAATTAGTGACCCCGAGTGCTTTTAGCCGGACGAAACGTACGTATAAGCGGTGCGTCCGAGCCCCTCTGATCTGTCCCTTAACCTGCTAGAAGGCGGCGACGTCGGGGAAGTTATTAATATCGACGGACGCCGGTATCGGCAGATTTCTGTCCGGCCAGACCTGGCGACTGGAATTTGTTGGTACGAACAGCGCTGTTGTTTACTGGATAGGATAGCTAAGAATACGATCCACAGATTAACGTAGCGACGCGAAAGCTTTCACGTTCTCTGCAACCCTAATTTAGATTGGCAAAATATACGATGTATCGACGGATATTCGACGCACGAATAACTTATCGTATATTATTGTTTGAATCTCCGTAAGTTATAAGAACATATCGTAGTCAGTTGTTTATAAAAACCACTCGATTCCAGAATAAAAAACCGTTCATTCGTTTTCTACAGCCCATCGCTAATTTCAGCAGGCTAATGGAGGATGAATGCTCCGCTTTGAAATATTCATGCACGCGATAGGTCCCACCAATACTGAAGCACGCGTGCACGCGCGTCAAGAGCATTATCGGTAGAATAGAATAGTGCACTAGGTGAAACGTGTATACAGCGGCTGACTATGCGAGAATAATTTCGCGGGGCAAGGGTTGAGGGGGGAAGAAATAACGCAGATCGTCGATCATAGAATTTCAATGGCGTTCGGATCGATCCTGTATCGGTCCTGTATCACAAATGGCCCTTTCGTAAGCTCCACGGCTTTTGTACTAACGGATGCTGTTTGTTGAGGAGCCCGCAAAGCGTACTTGCGCGCTTCGTTGTTGACACTCGACCTAAATAAAGCACCGTTCACAATCACGCGATACCTGTACAACCGTGGCCCGCGCGAACACATGCTCCGACTGCCACATGGAATACACGCGATACAGATATCGACAGAGATCAATGGTTGCTCTGCAAGGTGGGCGAAAGAAAGACGGAGAACCATATCATTTGTCGCGATTGTCCCGTTGGAATAGACAGTGAACCGCGTTAGACAGTTCTTGGCTGTCCGCCTGTCTCGAATATGGCTATTTGATGGAAAACGGTGAACGATTTCCAGCGCGATAGACATTCGAGCGAGGCAACCGAAGTAAAAGCGTACTGAGAAACGCAAAGCGCTATGTGGAATATTGGGACAGATCGAAGGGACGAAAAAGTTTTTTTGGGGCATCGATAGTTTTCGGCGCTTCGTCAGTACTGTGGTTAGTACTTCCACTGAACGTGTATAGAAAAATACGCGTACGTGCACAGAAGTATTGTAGATATTTCAGTCGTTACACTGTTAGCAACAAATTTAGTATGAGCTTTAGAAAGAGTGTGGAAATATTGAATATACCGGACATGATTATCAGACGGTGCTTTAGAAAACTTTGCATTACTGAAATGTTGCAGCCACGGTGCAAAGTAAATTGCTGCTAATTGCGCAGATATTAATTTTCAGTCGACGAAGAATTGTTAAAGGATTCGATACTCGCAGAAGTAACAAAGCGATTTGAAACACTCGATCGGGCGATACGCGAAAGCAGCGGACTGTTTCGACTGGTATACGCGAGGATCGATTCGTGCAACTGATTTCGCGTAATTAGCTTAATTGACACGAAATTATTATGCAGCAAATTATACACGGTTCTTTCATGTCATTCATGTTACATTTGTTTGTTCGAGTTAAATTAATATTGATTTTCTTTGGTTGCGTTATACATGTAGAATTATTGTTTTCACGACGCGCGATCCTATCGCGCATAATTATTGTATATTCATACGATTTGTGTATGTTCACTTTCGTTATTAACATTGTTATGGTCGAAATATGAGATTCCATTAGACAAATTGTGCTCGTGTACGTAACCGTGTACGGATGAAATAATTTCAACTGTTATCTTATATTTGTGACGAGTTTCGATTCCATAAACGCGGAGGCAAAAGGTGGGAATAAGTTGAAATGTTGAGGAATATTTGCGCGGCGTAGATTCGATCGGCGCGTCGATATATTAAACTAATTGTTTCACTAGGCACACTTCTTCTATGCTCGATTTTATTCCCCTACTTTCCATGATTTATTTGCGTGTCGAGTAAACATTTGTTTCTCGCACCGAGATTGTGCACACGAATTAATTATTTCTATCGCGGATGGACTTTACCTGGACTTTACCTGGAAAATGTTCGGCAAATAATTGAGCACATTTGCGTTGTGGTTGATGGTGTAAATTTTTAACAATAAATGTCACTACTGTTTATAACAATTTATTAGACTTAACAATCCTAATAAGTGAAACTTACACATTCACGTAATATTTTGAATATTTAATGTTAAATATTAACTGCTCTGTCTCGACAAGACCAGTGTTATGGAAATATTTTTCCACAATTTTTAATAAAAACTCAATGAAACTACGTTTACGACGTAGACCCGGGAGCAGTTCAACGAGCGGATCCAACAGAATATTTCCCGTCTAAGTTTCACGACACGCCAACCTAGCCAAACCGAATCGAATCGAATCCAATCGAACTCAACAGAATTTGCGTACTTTCCAAAAGAACTGAAATAACCACGCACAACCAAATTCGCGAGGCACTTCGAAAAATCAACCAACGCGGTCTCGCAGAACAGGATGCTCGCTCAAGTACGACTAACACGAAATTTCGCCGCAGCCTCGACGAACGCGATCCATCGAGCGGGATCGTTCGAGAGTATTCCACAGAGGCACGATGGTAAAGCAATGGAGGAAATATTCGCGACGACTCGGTTTGAATAAAATTTATTAGCCGAAGTATATCCGCGTCGCGGCGGTAGATCCTATCCAAAGAATAACGCGCGAGAACTCCGTTTCGATTCGATAAAACTGGGGCAGAGAGATTTCTCTTCCTTCTCTGCCTTCCGCGCGTTTCCACCTCCCCGTCCAGAGAGCGAAACGATTCTTCGGGACGTTGTCGAGACAAAAACGTCGGATGCAAATTGCTGTTCTTCTTATTCCGACTTCCGTCGGCTAGAGTGGCATCGCTAAGCCGACAAATCAGTTCGCGTACAGGGTAGTTTACATGCGAGAATCGTGGATGCTCGCCTGGTGGTCCTGGGCTGCACCTGAGTGTCTGGTGGCAGGGCATCGAAAAGAACGGCTACTTGTCAGTCGGGTAGCCGTGGCGCGAACGAAATGCAAAGCCGGCGGTTTCCGGTTTCCCTTCGGTTCTCTTGTTTGCGCTGGCGGCCTTCGTCGACGCAGCAGTCAACCGGGAAACGAACTTTCGCAACCTTTTCACGATCCTCGAGGAACTTTCCTCCCCCTCGCGTCTGCCATTACCGCAGGTTATCGCTAATCGATGCTGGGAGATTCGACGCGAACCTTTGGCCCAACTCGCGCGAAGGGCGCGCTACAGTTTCGTTATTATTTTCGCGTGCGCGCGATGTTATTCTTGTCAAGTCCCGCTGTCTTCTTTCTGTTTCAATTTCACGCGTACGTATGTATAATGTGTACACACCGCCGTACAAATACTATCCACTGGGGGACGGTGAATTTCATTTGGCGAGAAGTATCCCGGAGTCAAAGATGTTTGACTCTGGTAAATATTGTGATCGTAAACTGGACAAACTTTTCGGCTCGCTCGCCACGCTTTGAACCGAATAAGATCCCGCGGAGGAACGATATCGTCGCACGTAAGTGGTCCTCGGGCGGTATTGGTCCGCCCGTGAACCGAATATGAAACGGTTGCTTTCGAGCCACGGATCCGTTTGGAAAAGTCGATGCCGCTTACGATCGAGCAAATGGCCAGGAACGTTCGAAACTTTTCTGTTCGACAACTTTTCCCGTTTAGGCGTGTCATTTGCACGGGTTGCTTTCGCGGCCCTCATCAGGAACGGCGATCAACGACGCGGAAGGGAACGAATTCTCGCAGAAAAATTACAACGGGCGAAACGTGTCCGGGAGTGAATGGCGGAAAGTGTCGACGTTACGAACAATCGCTTAACGATACCTCGGGCGAATTAGTTCCGGGAAGTACAACGTAGATTCACATCGCAATTTTCCGCGAGGCAACGCTGAACGGTAAATAATGGCCGAAGTATTCGTCTCTTTTCGTTTACGTGGCACGTATTGGGAGATTTTTAATTAACGAATTCAGAGAGCAGCTGCAAGAGAAGGATATTGTAACATTTAACGCGCTGTATTCGTAATTCATTACGTATCACGGTCCACCTTTTATGTTTTCACGTACGAGTGGATTAACGTTTTATTTCTGGAGGAAAATACGAACTCTGTTAATAGTACGTAAATATTATTTTCATGCATGCCCGGGTCGTTACTTCCCCAATGAACGTTGCAAAGTACACTGAAGTTATTCGCGTATTATGCAACCCTCGACGATTACAAGTCATCTAGTTTACATCGCACCTTTTTAAAACGTTCCAAGGACCTTTGCCTGAAAGATTCGTTTGCAGCAAAGTTCGGCTGGCCGGTTCGTCGCCGAGGGCGAATCGTCGTCACAGAAATTTCATACGTTCCGGCACGGTACGAAGTTCCGAGATCAGACGATAAATGAACGCGCTAATATAACGACGAATAGAATCATCCTGTAAGTTCGTACAGTCTTTATCAGCAAACTGCTCCGCTCGGCCGATTTATCTCGCGTTCCTCGCGAGGCCATTCATATCTCGTCCAACTTCTTATTACTTCCCCGTGGAAATTTATTACGCTCGTCGTGTTCACGGCCAACGCCGGCTTCGTTCCTCCGTTTCGATTCCGAAAACACGCAAACAACCGGGAAATCCTGAGCCGGGGTAACTTTGATCTCGATATTAACTTTATTCGTCAGGGATCCCCGGCTCCTGTTCCGCCATATCGTAAAAACGTTTCCCCCGGGAAAATATTTGCACGAGATTCTTAACCGCCGCGGGGCGAAAGGTCTACCTTGCGCGACGGTAGAACGCGCGATTCTCCCGTAAAATTTACACGCGACGAGGCTTCCGTGCGAGGTAGCTGTTTTACTTCTTGCCACGGAGTTTTACGCTCGGAAGTAGCCACCTATGCGTTCGCTGTATATCGCCGAATGAAATGGATAATACGTTCGACGCATCTATTGTTTCCGAGGTCGTCGAATATCTCGGTGACGAATACTTCCGGTTTCACGGCTCGCTCGGTTCTGTCCAGCAGGTGAATTGTCAGGCTGCACCTTTATGCGTAGAATAATTGCAATGTTTGCGATCGTTGCACTATCATTTTAATTGTCGATCGGTGGATTGGAAAATGCGTCGGACGTCAGGAACTGAATATAAAATAATATAAATGTAAAATAATTACAGGACATCGACTGTCCTAAATATAAAATAATATAAATATAAAATAATTACAGGACATCAACTGTCCTAAATATAAAATAATATAAATATAAAATAATTACAGGACATCAACTGTCCTAAATATAAAATAATTGCGCGGATATGCTTTCAATGCGTCGCAGCAATTTAAAGCAAAGGGAAATATAAAGGTTGCACCTTTATGCGTAGAATAATTGCAATGTTTGCGATCGTTGCACTATCATTTTAATTATCGATCGGTGAATTGGAAAATGCGTCGAACGTCAGGTACTAAATATAAAATAATACAAATATAAAATAATTACAGAAGGACATCAACTGTCCTAAATATAAAATAATTGCGCGAATATGCTTTCAATGCGTCCCAGGAATTTAAAGCAAAGGGAAACATAAAAATTCTGGAACAAGCAACGCGATTCTGATCTGAGTATAGAACCGTAACATCCCGACCTTTCTTCAAATTTCAACAAACGTTTCCTTCGCGGACCGTACGAACTTCTTCCTCGCTACCAATCACGCGCAAAAGTAGCTCGCGACTAATCGCGACCAAATTCAAAGCGGATCGGCCAATAAATCTCTGATCAACCCGCCGCGCCATCGGACTATCACACGCTCTATTTAACCGGGGTTATCGATTATCAGAAAATTCACTTATCCTAAGGAGGACCGATTCTCAAGCAGTATCCGATAATCGACGTTCTCCGCCGTACCGCGAATGCAGAATTCACCCGATGGATGTATCGGAGCCGCGTACAATCCTCGTCGATACATCGCGAAAGGCTAGACACACGATCTCGTCGTTTCACGTTCGAAAGACGATTTGCATCTCGCCGCCACCGACCGAGTTTCAGCATCCGCTCTCTCACCGAGACGCCTCCTCCCCGCGGTCGCCAGTTTTTCGCATGGACGGCGAAAATTTTCAGCCCGAAGTTGCACATCCCAGACGCTCCGCGGAGCGCGAACGACCGCGATGAAACGAAATTATATTGTCGCGTCGATATTCCCGAGCGTGCACGCGGAGGCGCGGAGCCGCGAGGCATCGCGGAAACAGCCGGCGAAAATGGGACGCGAGCAACCTTTTTGTTCGACCGAGCCGATGGCACGAGCGCACGTCGGCCCGTTCTTCGCTTCGGGATTATTATTTAATGCTCTGCCGAAGTCGGGTTACATTTTTCAGCCGATCACTTTTCTTAATCACGTGGCGAGCTGCCGCTGCGACGCGTCATCGATTTTGGGATTGTTCGTGGGAACGGGGTACACGATTTAATTCGCGGACGTTGCCATTGGTATCTCGCGTGCAGACGTTTGGTATTGATAGAATCTCGAGCCGATGTAGCGGATTATTACTAATGTGTTTATCGCTTCGATAATGGAGGCGGGCGAAGGGATGAAGCTCACTGTTAGCCGCGGTTGCTGTCGGGTCTGATTGGATTAAGTTACGAATGAATTCCGTTGCGGGGAATGTAAGATGTGTTACGGGATATTAATTATTACTAGAAAAGTGTTGAAGGTTTCCGATTCGACGTTAATTCGTAATTATCGGAATTGCTTTATTTGTCCTCGCTTCGTGGCTGGCCTTGAATGACGTGTAATTTCATGGATTTTATGAACTTGTCCGTGGAATATTGGAAGGCGAACGTCTTGACGGTGTAAACAGAAATTATTACTCAAATATTCGCTACTTGAAATGTACGACTCACTTGTTTCTTATCAGTGTTTCGTTGGTCGCACCGAACATTTCTATCCTGTTACTCGTGGAGGCTGTCAACCGCTATATCGAAAAGACAGAATAACCCCTACTTACGCGGACATTTCTACGAACCATAAAATTACACGTCCAGAAGTATCAAAGTTCGCCCGATGGAATCCATGAGGGAAAAATTGCGGTGCCGCGAGAATGACTCCGAAAATGATTGCTCGGTACAACTGTTCAGAAATATCCCAGAAGGACATCAATTGTCCTAAATTTCACCATAAATTCTGCAACCCGAGTAATGCATACTCCAAAAGTTAACGGTCGCCCATTTGCTGCTAAAAGCCTCGGCTATCATATTCTTCTGCCTCGTCGTTACTTTACCCCGCTATGCTTAACTGTTTTCCTTCGCTCGTTATGTTTCTGCGTTCTCTCGCTTTGCTCTCTTTTCGCCATGGTTTTCCTCGACTCGTCCGCCATATGCAATCTGACGGGCGCACCTTGTACATTTTCCTGCCCCAGGAAGGACCACGACTTGAAGTTCGTCGTAAAGTCTGCAAGTTTCTCATCTAAGGGGCAGCCCTCGTTTGCTGGCCAGCGAACGAAAGCCAGAACGAAAGCTTCACCTTCGACAAGCAACGAAGATGTTCCTGAGAGGGAAACGTAAACTACTCTACTTTGGAAAGACTGGTTAAATTGGAGGAAGTAGTTAGACGGGGCCCTTATACTCCCTTTCAAGTACACGGGATCGGGTATCTAAACCGTAACATGTTATTCCTGTTGCATTCGAAAATGTGGAACTAACGTTAAAAGTTAAATTGGTCAGATCGATGGAATTTTGCCTCGCGCTACTTGCTTCGTTTGATTCCATGTGACGCATTTTATTAGGCAGACCGTAGCGGCAATGAAACAGGTCGCGAGTTCGCAAATTTTATACACCGAATACCACTTCCATTGAAATTTCCTTCTCCGGAACGCACGTCATTTCGAAATCAACGCGAATACGATCTATTCATTCGCGCGTCTCATCGATCGGAGAACAAGAATTGCGCAAAGAAATTTCGCCCAACTATTACCCTATGATTCCTTTTCAATTTTAATCATACTTTCATTTTCGTGAAATGTTTTCGTGCCGCCACTTCAGCGTTCCCACTTTAGGGCTCCCACTTTAGGGTTCTCACTTTAGGGTCCACACTTTAGTATACCAGGTACTACGAGTTCAAATTCTTTTCGTATTCCTACATCTTGAAAGTTTGTGTCTTCATACGCTATAAACTTGTCAGGCATCGTTCCTTCCGCTGAAAATGTAATAGGGATAAGATATATCCACTTCCCGGGGTCCGATATTTTCCCTAAAACTGTAAGTATCGCAGAGGGCACGGGGTAAGGGGAGCAGGGGATCACGATCTACACACGGCCTCTCTCTTGAATCAAAAGCTTCAACGTCGCATATGGAAATTCGAGGATTTCCCATATAGGCGGGACGGTTATATTTCAGGAAATTGAAATTTGCTCGGCCTCGTTTTATCGAATCAAGAGATTGAACGTAACCCCGATTTCGAACGAACGGTATATGTAACCAGTGGTAGAAAAAAAAACTATAGGAAAATCATTGAATCGCGTTAGAATATTTTTCGTGAAATGATCGTCGGGAGTCAATAACAATTGAAACGGGGAACGTCGAATTTTAATATGAGAAATGTATCGCGAAGTGTTTAACTATCGATGAAATACAGCGAGCCGACTGAATTTTGCATTTTATTGTACGTTTCCATCACTTTTTATTTTGTTGCTCGTTTAATTCCACTTGAATATCAGAACAGTTGGGCAATCGGACGGTTTGATCGATCGGTTGTGCCCCCTCCTCCCCCCCCCGTCCCCTTCGGCACATGAAAGCCTCATCGAGATGGTAATTTCAGTTCTAGATTAAAACCGGCTGCGATTTATTAAAATTATTGCGGCCCCGTCTAAAGTTCACGATAAATTCGCCGAGCGATTGCAGACGGCGCGTTTGCTTTAAAACAGTAGCCCCCCTCAAAGCTTTGAACGTAATTTCCGCGGCGAATTTCTTTTCGTCTTGGAAATCATGAATATATAAAACGCCCCTATATTTATGTTACGGCGAGGGACTTTTTTTCCCCGACTTTTCCGTGCCGGGCACGAAACAGAAATATTCGCGGGACAGACACAGCGACGCGCGAGCAAACAAATAAAATACACACACAAAAAAAAAAAGAAGAAGAAAAATAACGGAAAAAGAGGGACGAAATGTCCACGGTTCCTCTGCAATATGCGCCGGTTCAATCAAAAGTAAACGAAAAGGAAAGAAAGGGTGTATTGTTGCTTGGCCCGTCGTGCAGTCTTTTTCCAGTTTTCAAGCGTCGACTCTTTGAGCTCCGTGGGCACGTATAGAGAGTCGGTCCTGTCGCGAAATCCCCAAAGGGCAGTTACGTGGGTGCATACCTAATCAGAGAGGCGTCCTGCAGAATGCTTGAAAGCCTAGAATCTCGCGATTCTTTCCATCTCGTGCGAAGACATTCGCGTGCCTTTGTCAGACACGTTCCTAAAGGGCCAGGCAAACTGTCATTCTGCTTAGCTACTCACTGCTCGCCCCTCGCAATTCACCATCGGCGGGTAGTATTAATTTTCCAGACGTGCTAGGTGCACGCGCGTTCGACCGCGCTGGCAGAAAGTTTTCCGCTAACGTAAAGGCGTTCGACTGGATATCGGTACGCGTGTACTTTGTAGACAAAATCGTAATAACCGAGTCAACTGTGTACCGTTCATATATACATTAATTATATTCTATATCCGCAATTTTGACGAATGGCGTGTAGTACGAGACATGTCTGACATTGTGGGTCAACTGAAGATTGTAATTGCGAAATGAATTCTTTTGCTTTTCTTTACAGTATTTATCGGTCGTGTAATGCTCGACCATATTTTTTTAATTTCATCAAGGTTTATCAAGGTTCAGGCTTAAGAAATTATTTATCATTGTATTAAATAGAAACTAAGTTCCTTGACGCGTAAAGTCACAGTAGTTTTCTGCTCAAGTGGTATAATCAATTTATGCAGATAAGACCACAGCATCAAAACACGCTTTTCTTCTCCTTCGAAACTGTTCATTTGTTCAACGGTCTTCTCTAAGACCGTATCGTTCACAGGAGCTTACAAGAATAATACACGTTAAATCGACGTCAATTTTGCACACCAGCGTGACGCTGCATCCGCTTGGACCGTAACGAGGCCGACGAACGAAACAGGTGTACAGGTGTGCGTCGCGGCAAGCAGCAAGGAGATTGTCTAATGGTTAGAAGACGAAGACGTCCGCTGATAAGACGAGCTTTTGCAAGCTCAGCTGGCTAAAAGACGCCCGCAACAATGCTGAAGAGGAAGAGGAAAGAAGTCGCTTCAGTCCATGGAGGATGAACCACACTTTATCAGTCATTTGCGATTATCGCTTGATTTTCCTTTCGTTTACAGAGTTACAATTGTCCTCGGTTCCTTGTTTCGTGTTTACAGAACATTTTACAACAGAACGTTCCGTCTTCCACTGTATTTAAACAGACATTTTCGTGCTGTTCTTCGCAGCTGTAACGAGATTCCTTTGCGAGTTACTTACCATGTATGCCGTCGGTCCACTAGCAAATAAACTTGCTTAACAGCATTGACAAGTATTGAATTAGTCATATGCTGACAAGATACGAGAGTGGTGTACAGGATTGCAGCGTTTCAGGGTAAATACATCAAGAAATTGGAGAGATCAATATACATATGTATATTAGATAGAACCATGAATGTTTGGACAGTCTCCATCAACATACTTTAGTGATTGGTGTTACTATATCGTTATTGTTACTGATATGTGGTACAGAAAAGAATAACGTATAATAAGTAGGAATATAATTGAATTTACTCCGCGAACTTTTATAAAAGAAATGAATATTCATGTATCAGCCGTGGAATTTATTATTAGCTGGCCTGTTTTTATGAACTGTTTAAAAGTTTGATTTGATATTTATATTCGTCGATTAAATGGAATTTCACGGTGGAGGTAAAACACAAGGTAATTTCTTATTTTCCACCATTATTCATTCTAATCAGCAAAGTTCTACGCCAATGCATCGTTGCATGCTTTTGTAAGAAATAATTCATGCAGAATATTGCATAATATAAACTATTAATTTATTTTAGTCATAATTATACAACATTGCAAAGGGTTAAGTGTATTCTCGCTTACGGTATAATAGTTATACGGAACACTGTGCAACACCTCTAAAGTCAGATGGAAAGGTATGCATAAAATAGAGACACGTGACATTAGATGCGCTCCTTTCCTTAAATGATTTGATTGCGACGCGATGGTATCAATGCTTTCTATGAAACATCATAGAACTGTCGGATTGTTTCGCGCGCTGTGCGAATTATTGGCTGAAATCAATTTCTCCTCGGAAACATCCAATCCCTGTTTCGCGATCAAGCTTTAACCGAAACCATCCGTCTCTCAATTATGAGTAATAACAATTGTACGATTGCGTTCAACTGCCCTGACCCGGCAGTGTGTCTTGTTAAAAGAAAAAGATTCAGGAGGGTGTTACAGACAAGCGATTGTGAAAAAAAGAATTGGGAAAAAGCAATTTACTTTTCATTATGGTTTGCTTACGAGTACTTGAGGAAGATTGTAGAAGCAGTACACTTTAATATGGACATCTATTACGATGTCTCAATTTTATCATATATTGCAGGATAGTTTTTAATTCACGGAAAACAGCCTGCTGTACAAACAATTGTAACCTGCCTCTAAGAATTTTTCTATAATAATTAACTTTGGATAAATTGGGACCGATTGCACGCAATTTTCATTCGCGAAAATTGAATAGCAGAGAACAACTTAGTGGCAAAGAGCTCTCAACCAACTAATTTCCAAAGTAGCAGAAATAAAACATATTTTTTACTTGCCAATATTTTAGCGAGATATAGAACGCCATATCATTGGTTTGGCTGAACAATTGTTGGCGCTCTGACGTCGACGACAATGAGGCTGCGTCAACCGCTTTATAACTTTCCAATACTAGTACACCTTCTCAATTAAGTATCCACCCACGTCACGTCTTTCTCCTGGCTGAACCATTTCTAAACGTGTTCGTCGTGGCTCAACGATCGCCTCAACTTTATTTCGAGCGTAGCTAATTCCTTGCTCGAGCAAGTCATTTCACGAAACGATTGCGAACAAGCAATTTGATCAGCACTGGGTTGTCTTGCGACTGCTTGCCAGACTGATCATAAAAATGAAACGGCTCAACAAGTAATTTCTGTCGTGCTGGAAGTTTCGTTGGTCTCGTTCGTTTCGACCTGATGCACGATTGTGCTCTTTGCGGTGAACTCTTCTTACTTGTCTGACAGTGCATGCTTGTTGTAATCAAGAAAAGACAGTTTCAGATTAGAGTACCGCGAAAGAGAAAGTTTAATTGACTTGGAGATGTTCCTTTGAATATCTTGTAACGCTTCCGATTTTTGCTACGCGTTTCGCTTCAGCAAAGGATTATCGCATTAAACATTTATTTGGCATATGGCTGTGTTCTCGATAAAAGATTGAATGAGACTGCGACCACGAGTTTTGAGGAATATAACATTTGTAATTCGTGAACCTTGAATTTCGAACGATTAATGGAATAAATACCTGGATGTCTAATAAAAGTCAGACACTGTCAGTGTCCTGTCCAGCAAGAGAAATATTACACGAGGTCGTTTGATTTCGACATCTAACGAGGACACTTCGGGAGGCACGAAGTAACCTTTTTGCTTGGAAGGACTGATTAAATTGGAATGAGTAGAAAAAGGGAATGCTATATTGTTGTCCATATCTATGCGGTAGGCTGCACAAACGTGGTGTTACGTGCCATTTCTTTCATCTGATACGGTATAAAAATTGGCAAAAAGCCAAACCGAATGGTCTGGAGAAATAACAATAATAATAAGCATTTACATAAAACTACAATATATTTCCCTTTTAATTGAATAATATATGAATTAAGTTAGCCACACTAATAATACAGTTTTGCACATGAAATCCAGAACTTCGTACGTATTAATTGTCGAATTTTCCGATGCTGTCACTTGCCTGATCTTATAAACGCTCTCGCGTATTTCTGAATTAAAGGGCTTCTTCTACGTCAAACCCAAATTGGCTTCTCAAGAAGCGCCGTTGCCCATGAAATTAAAACAGCAGCCCACCGCCCACGTAAACGCGATAAAGCGCAAAGACGGCAACGATACAGCAGAGTGAACGCATCACCGATAATTCCTCCAAGCTCGAATTATACCCGCGCGCGGTGAAATTCAAATAAACCAAACACGCGCGTCGCCCCGTCGCACGAAACAAAGCGTACGACGCCCGGGGGCGTTAAGAATGGACGCTCATACAGCGATTGAAGTCTCTCCCATCGTAACTCTCAAAGTGGCAGTTCAATTTTCCCGGGGGCATCGGGGCGACGTTTAATTAAATTCGAAATTTCCCGGAACGCCCCCGCGCGCCGGTAATTAAATCTGTAGGAAAGCTGGCCGAGCAGAAAACAAGAAAGATCCCCGGCTAAATCGGCCGTTCTTCCCTCTCACTGAGCATGGGAAATCGCGAAAAAACGAGCGCGACTCTTGCGCCGCTGTAAAATGTCTCTCGTTTTTTCCACGATTAATCGAGCTTACCGCTGATGCCAGGTAGAAATCGCGCTCATCTCCAATTGGGGCGACGCGTGACCCTTTCAGCGACTGCGGCGATCGGAGCAATCGTTGCCTTCGAAACTTTCGCTCCTCTCTCAGTGACAATGAGAAGGAGAAAACCGCGTCTCCCCACGGTCGTCTCCCTCCTGTCTTCGTGCTCTTTCGTGTCCTTTATTCTTCCTTTCGCCTCCTTACTTCTACGACTCCGTTGGTTTCCATTTGAACCACCTCTGGGGTCTCTACTGTGGCGGCGTGGGGGCATACTTTACGCCGACTTGTCCCGTGGCTTCATGAATGAACAATAACGAGGAAGCACCAGTTCACAAAGCTTTCGAAGGGTTGCCAGAAGTTGCTCAAAATTTCGCGGTAGTGGAACTTGCGAGCTTCAATTTGCGGTTGACCCCTTTGTAGTCGTATGTCGTGTTTGCTTTTGTATCTCGATTTGCTCCGGCCAGGCGTAATTTCGAGGCGACATTGATACTGAAATTTACCGACGACTTGGTAATGGTTTTCGTTATTCATCGGATCGGCGTAAACGTTTCGTTTGTTACACGTTGAGTATTTATAGAAGTATGAATCGATACAAAATACAATTTACATATCATATACAAAACATAGCGATATACAAAATACAGCTGGCATTAAAGTTTGATGTATCTTTTATACAGGTTTCGTTAATGTAAAGAAAAAAAACAGAATATTGAAAAGAGCACCCAGTTCAAGGGGATAACAGAGCTCGTCATTGATGGTATCCGATCGTGTTTCTACCAGAATGCCATCAATACCGTTCAATTGAGTTTTCTCCACCTGGTTGCGAACACGAGAATATTTCTTCTCGTGCTGAATGAGTTATTGAGACACCGGGTGCACGATACGCCGCGAAGTTATAATTGGCTACCGTAATTGGTTAGAGCGCGGTTGAAAGTCGCGACGAGACAGATCGTCGATGACTATCGCGACGCTTCGTTTACTCTAATCGGTGACTATCACATTGTGGAAAATGTACAAACGGTAATTGCATTCTTCAACGTGCTCAAAGGTATTCGGTCGACGAGGCAAAGAGGGCCGTTCATAATCGTGCGTCGCGTCACAAAGCGTGTCCTTATGGTTCCTATTGCGATTAATTTGAATGACGTTGTAATTGTTTTCTGACACTGTTTCGGCGTCTCTTCAATATGGCTTTGTCTGATTGTATTCTAATGCTAATGAGATCATTACGATCAATTATACCAGCGACGTTAACGACGTACTTGTTGTTCAACTGTGTTTCCATTTGTTTTTTTTACGGTTAACGTTGAATTTTTGTAAAACAATTATAATTATTCTACGTGCATAGTACGTATATGGTAATTTGCGATAAAATTACAATGTCGCATAAAAATGAGCAAAGTGTTTGGATCAGTGGCTTGGTATGTTTCGTTTCATTTCTGTACATTTTTGTTGTAATACGAACACATGTTTGGGATAAACAAAAAAGTGGACCGCGTTTGAAAACCCTAGGTAAATAGTGGAAAGCAGCGCGGAAAAATGATATGTTAAACCAAGTACAAAATGCGATCCTTCGTATTTTCGAAACGGAGATCGCATCCGCCGCGTGGTTGAATTTCAGTTGTTTCGGCATGTTTTAAGGTAACAATTTATCACCCGTACTTTTAATTCATATTTACCGATACGTTTAAACTGTACGTTCGAACAAATCCGGTTTAATATTTTTAAGCTGACGTTGCGTTTATCACGTCAAGAATAATACCCAACCTTTGTAAGATAAACATTTTTCCTACCTCGAAGAAGAGGTCGCTGAAATTTCGATGCGTATCTACGAAAATGATGAATAATGTAGAGCCTCGAGTGAAATTAAGTGGAACGGAATTAAAACATTTCTAGCTTCGAATTGCTGGTGAATTCCAAACAGAATCGCTGGATCGAAATTATCAAGATCGGTAGGACTTAGCAATGAAGTCAGTATTAAATAATTATATTACAGGGTTTTTAAAAGCGAGGATATAACAACAATATTTTATGCGAAGTATATCAGTTCGCAATTGATCCGTAGTGACTGGTCTCCTTACCCAGATATGGAATTTATTGACGTAAGCTTTGATATACCCGATGACGTAGTGAATATTAGCGTCAGTACAGTGCAGTTTTCGAGGACAAGACACCGCTCCACGAAAGTGCATTCATGAAACTAACCGTATTGTTCGTGGCATCTAGTTGCCGTCTATATTGCTAATTGGCAGAAATATGGAAACTTCCCCTGGCGTTAATTCAAGCACCGTATTAATTTATCGTTCGATGTTGAACACGCACATTAATGTCAACAGAATGGCCACTGTGGCTGCGACCCTCTTATTCTTTTCTTCGATAAAATTGTGATTCTTCGGAGAGTGCACGCGAACTTTTCGATTCTCGATACTTTGTCCGCTGAACCATACGAATTATACATCTATTTATCGTCCTCTTATTAAATAATACATCGGTTAACGGGGCGATACACGTATCTATAATAGAAAGGTAGCGCAATTTGAAACGTGTGACGCAAATATCCGATGGAGAAAAGATTAAAGCAACGATTACGATGACAGCTCCCAGGTGCAAATTAATTCTCGTCGGGAGAAAAAAAAAAGCGTGGCGGGTTAAAGAGAGCCAACGGGAGAGTCTGTACCGTGAAAATGAAAAAGCTGAACAGATTGATATCCAGTATATTAATTGAAATTTATCAGCTACGGAGCGGAATATCCGACAAATATTCGATTCACGGATGGACGAGTCGTGATACAGTGGAGCTCGAGTTTGCCGCGGGTGTGTTTTATTTAAAAATAACATTGTTCGCTATATGCATCATTCGCAGCGCAATTGCGACGTCATCTCGTTGGAAAGATAGGCAAGGCGAACGGGTTGCGTGCGTGGGTCGGAACGCGCCTCCGCGAATATCTCTCGCTCTGGTTCCGCGTTTTGTTTTATCACCGTTGAAAGGAATCGTAACGAACGTGTTTAGCGTCGCGCGAAAAAAGTGGTAATTGGCGAGACGGATCGCGAACCCGATTGTACGAGTGAAGTGCCGAGAGCGACATAGAAACGTAATGTTACAAGCACACCGCGCAGTGCAAATTTGATCGCTGTTCATTGTTACGTACCGCGTGCCATCGTTCCATTTAGATCCGCTTTAATTCCCCGGGGGAATTCAATTACGACTTTACTTGCCTTTTAACGAGTGATAACGAGCAAGAGTTTCACCCTTCCGCGTGAAAATTGTCCGATCTGGCGATCAAGGGAGACCTCTGGATTTGCGACAACTGATAGCTGACAATGAATCTTCTGAACGAGAAAAATAATATCGCGTTTCGAACGATTAACGCGTGCCTCGGGAAGGACTCAAAATACTTGGCGACATTATTCCCGTTTTTTATGGCTCAACGATTGGTACGTTATTATTGCTAGTACGAAGCTATGCGAAATTTGTATTAATAATTTGAACGAGACCAGCTGAATTTATCATAATGTTAAGTAATTTTCCGGTGGGCACCTGCGAGTAAAAGAATACAGTCGACAAATTCCATAAATTGTGTGCAATCTGCCGTGTTCAGTAGAATTTCAGTGGTACAGCAGTGTCGTAAAGCATCGACGGCGTCACGTACGACGGCGTTTATGTTACTTCGTACGGTTTGCTTCGCGCTGTGTAACCACTCGTCCAGCATACGACACGATCGCGACCAACAAATAAAAGAAAGGGGAAAGAATAAATAGGAATGAAACCAGAACGAGGTGTGGAACGTACACAGAACGAGAGCTTCGAAGTGTCCGTACATTTATACAATTCGCTTGGTTCTCCGGCGGAGAAATATATTTCCCATTAAATTGAAACCAAACTTCCAGTTGGTCTTACTCGAATGGCAAGCGATGAACAATCTGCCCCGAAAGTATACAAATTTATGGAATAACGAACGGAGTAAATAAATACAGTACAGAACTTGGCAAAACAATAAACGTATCTTCGTATCAAAGTACAACAGAAGTAATTCTCGATTCGTTATTCACCCGATAATGAAATAGTTCTGTTGCGCGAACGGGCACTTAACAACGCTCCGAACTTCGTTCTCAGGTAAATCCACTGAAATTGTTCGCACGCGAATTGTCGTTCATCCGGTATCCAATTTAGTAACAAAACAAACGAAAATATTCAGAAACAGAAGCACAGTGGAATCGCTCAATTTCAAATCAATTTCTCGTTCGATCCGTACCAATTATAACCGTGAAATCTTCGCTGAAACTATTATTTAACGCAAACCATCGCCGATCTATGAGTTTCGCAGCGACAAGTGCAATCGTCTCCGCGGTGTACGTCGCGCTCGAAATTGCTCCGACATCTTTTGAAACGGGCCCCGAACGTGCTCGGCGCGTCGCGTATTAATCAAAATGAGAAGCAAAATTCCTTTATTCGAGGAAAGACGAGGATATTGGAGTGCCTCGAAGTTTTCAGAGACTCGCTTGTGTATACCCGGCCGAGATGCGCGCAAGTGACGCTACGCTTTCGAGCCGTTCAATATAGAAAAGAAACGACGTGAAAGGAGGAAGGACGCGGAGAACGCGGAGGCAGGAAGAGTGCTCGTGTACGTGTATACCGGAGGAGCTTCCGGGGAGCTTTATCTTTTTCACCTAAGAATATAGGCGGTAGCGCCTTATATTATTCCACGAAACTCTAGTAAAGACTGGTTTGAAGTGTCTTATCATCGTTGGACCGGGAGGGCGTCATTACGTCGCCTATACCACCCCCTTAACCCCCCGCACTGTCACGACGACAACCCTTTCCACAAGGCCGTCCCACCTAAGTCCGCTCTGCTTTCACGGATAACTTCGACGCTAAGAAGCTCTCGATGAGAAATCGTTTGGCCGGGCCCTCCGTCCGTTCGTTTGGCCAACAGTGTTTCGAATCGAGTTACGGCAGCGTTTGAAGCGTTAGAGGCATGAATTTAAAATTGTTAATGTAACCAATGCTCGATCAATTTCCACGGGAAACCTAATACAGAACGAACGGACGGATACGAGTTGCAGGTAGAATCCGTTGGAATGGCTAGGCTCCATCGATATTAAATTGTTTTAGCGAAGCTCTTTGATTGTTGTTCATTGAAAACGCCAGGCTTCCAAACAGAAATTTAGTAAGCCATTTGTATGGCTTTGTATTGATCTTTCCAACGCCAATCTTATGCAGTTTACAAATGGGAAACACGGAATGAATTTTCTACGCGAGGACCGGGTATTAATTGAGCTCGATTAAGTTTATATTGATATCGGGTAAAATAATTCGCGAAATAATTAGTTGGTCGGCCTTATCTAATGGAGGAGGGACCAATACTAGCTATATAATACTATAGGACCAATACTTCCAATGCTAGCACGTACTTCCGATCAAAGCTTTGGCAATTTCATTTGGTCAACAATTTCTAATAATCAGCCTCACTCACGCGATAAGCACTTGTATCGTGTGCTGCCTGTAATTAAATGTTCTCCGGTGTGCATCGAATGAGCTCGAATCATATGCTTCATCGTGGGAGGTGTACGACGACAGAAGCGTTTTAAGATATTGGTCGTTCAAAAATACTTATATGAAAAAGTATCTCCGGTCCTTTCACATTTTAAACCGCTGTAAAATTTAGGTTTATTCCTCATCGATATTTTTATTTCCATCGCGAGGAAACGTATTTTTCTACTAAAATAAAAACCGAAACGCTCAAATTTACGGGAAGAAAAGTTTCTTCCGTCTAAGATAAGATATATTTATATTCATAAAAAATATTTTCGTTCACCTTACATTTCTCACCGGCCTCTCTGATAACCGACGCGAATTCCCAAAACGTTCGACAGAATTTCGCTGAATAATAACTTCCTGGGAATGAAAATCGGCTGAATAGCAACGGAGAAACTTTTCTTCGAAGAAAAACCGCCGCGAATTTCCACTCATCGTCAATTTTCATGAACCTATGTACGTATATCTAAGCTTCTTTAATCAGCCCCTTTATGAACGTTCGTTTCCGCTAAGAAGTAACTAGAATGTCGAAAGCAAATTCATTTTTTGTTCGTATTTCGTATGAGAAGATAAAGTTCGTCCAGGCAAAACGTGGTTCCCCGGGATGAAACGGAAATATTTTATGCAATATTAAATGACAATTTAGATAGTAATATCGATGCTCTGAAAGCGTGTGCTTTATAATTTTGAACATAAACAAAGAATTTTCCTGTCAATTTGCAGCAGAATCTAAAATATAAATATGTGCAATCTTGTCGAATATATATTAAGAGTTTGTAAAATTCTTATAACTACGAATAATTCGAATTTCGTTTGCTCTCCTCGTATTTTTGTTTACATTTATAATTTTTATTGTTTGAGATTATTTTGTAATCTCAAAAAATGTGTCCTTTCTTAAAGAAACGTTCCTATATTTATTCAAAATTACTGTCCTGTATCACGTCGATTCTTAGCTTTGCAATTGATTACTGAAATAGACAAAATCATTCTATCCCGAATCAAACTTACAAATTGTGCACTTTAACCCCTACGAACGTTGCACAAGACCGCCAAATACATTTCGAAAGAAATTTACGAAATGCTCCATGGAAAGACGGATTACAAATGCGTTCTCCTATAGAAGTAATTTCAAGCCAGGCAATTCTTTTTGCGGGAACTGTTTTTTTCTACTGGCATGTGTACAAGGACGCTCGTATGAAACGCAGAAGAGAGACAGCATTTTCGCGAGAATTCAGCGGAGAGTAAAGCTGCGACAAGAGAAAATTTCAGAATATTAATTCCCAAGATGCGGCCGCGTTTACTGCGGGAGAAAAATTTCGAATCACATTTTCCTCAACGCCCATCCCCTAATATCTTTCGCCGAGCGTAAAATGCTCGTTTGTATTTCGCAATTTCTTTATGCGTCTTGCGGAACAGAAACGGCTCCCGTTAAACTTCACATTAGCGTTGCGAACGGCGCCGCAGAATGTTCTGCAAACTTTGCGTGGAAACATTCGTACGAGGCAGGTCGGAAGCAAATTTTGCATATGCAATAGCGAGTAATTGCTGATTCTATGAACAGTTCACTGCTCGAATACAAATGAACTGGTTGCCCGAGTGTTTAGAGCTTCCAGGCTTTCTTGCTAATTATTTACCTGACGTCCCTTTTTAACAATTACGCCGAAGCTAATGAAGAAAGCGCGTCTCGATTTGGTAGCAGAATTAGAAATACGCAGCTCGTTCGTTGAGCATAATACCGGGGAATTTTTTTAGAATCGTCCAGAGCATGCTTATATCGCAATTACGTAATGGATGCCACCTGACCTTTGCCCCGAAGTCAGTGAATATTACCTGCTTGGTTCCTGTGCCACCTCGAGCGATCGCTGTTAGCGACTATACGTCCGTTCGTCGCAGCTTGCGACGAAAAACCGCTTTGTTTGATCTACACATGAGTCGGTCGTAAGCAAAATCGATTAACTCCATATTTTCAATTTTTACAAATTTTACCGGTAAAGCGATCGATGAAGGACTCTCAATTTTTTATATTTAAAGTAAATTTCCTTATTGTTGGGTTTGATATCGCGAAATAACAAAAAATTTGTCTGGCCATAAAGTAACAGACATAATTTATTTCAGAAGGCAATGTGATTAATTCCATACGCTTACATAAATCATGTCTTTCTACAATAATAATAATACGTTCTATAATGTTTATTCGGTTTTCCATTTAACAGGGAACTTTAACAATCAATGCATACTATTGAATCACTTTTCCCCACTGTTCGTTTAGCGGAGTTAACCGATTTGGCTAATGTGCGGCTCACATAATCAGGGTTGACACCGCCGCGTCGTTAACCGAATAATGAACGTTCGTTGTTTCACTGGAGATCGCGCGACGTTCCAGCGAAAAGGGGGACAAAGAAGGAAGCTATTTTTTAGACAGGCTAAATGAAAATTAGTTAGAAGCAGTGTCGTCGTCGAGTTTCGTCTCGATGCACCATGCAGCGGAACAAGTATTCCACGAACACGCGGTGGATATGGTACTTTTCTATTGTACCATTGTTTCTTTCCGTCGTGTTCCAGCTTCGAAACGTTCGGCGAATAATTGTTTCGGTTAACATTTCGGTATTCAATGGAAAATCCCGTCAGTGTCATGCTCAGTCATGGAACAATACACCGTTGAGCGTATTATTTCCCATTCCGGCATCGATACTCTCGTACAACAATTTCGTTCATTCCAATGAACGAGGAGGTCGAAACGGCGAACCAAGTCGCGGAAATAAAGATTCATTAAATCGTCGCGTCACGGAAACGAGACTCGCGAGCTGTCACAATTTCCACTCGCGAGTACAATTAACGTGCCCATTACGAACTGCGAAACGCATTCGTCTGGATCCGTGTACTCGCCTACACGTGTACGTCGCTTCAAACCGTTTACAGCGAATTCGTCTTTGGTACCTGTGACAATTTTCCTAGGAACTACCCTCGCAGATAGGAGCTGCATCGCCCGGCGCACGTAGCGATCCGTTACTTTGCGCTCGGTTCCTCGGCTTTGTACCTTCGCAGCGATTCGTCGAAGTTGTTTGTCCCGTTGCTTCGTTGAATTAGTGGCTCTTTGTCCCGCGGATTACCATACCATCGTTACGGCGACTGAATACCGAATGCACGAATGTCTCCCTTAAATTTCACGATTACCGCGTGAAATTCGTTGCTTCATCTTCCTCCCCCGTACGAACCCCGCGAGTTTCACCTTCGCAACGTTCCGCAACGTTTCCGTATGGAAAACAGAAGAAGGCGTGCTCATAGGAACGATAAATCCTTCTCTCTGTTCCCTTTTCATCCCGCCACCACGTCATATCCATTTCTCGGCCAGTCGCGCGTTAATTGCAGAAAATAATCCACCCTCGAATCTCAGCGAGGCAATAATTAATCTCCGTTAGGTTCGCGGGTTACTTGAGCCGTTCTTGGATTCGCAAAGACGCTCCGTGGGCTGGCGAACGGGCGCATTATAGATGTACGAAACGCAGGAACCGGCGAAACTTGTGTTATTAAATCTAAGTACGGGGCGCGGAACGAAGCGGATCCGAGCGCAAGCTCGCTGCCACAACGCTGGAAAAGCTGACTTTGCCGGCGTGGATGCGGGGCAGCCTGCCAGATATTGTCTCGCCTACTTGGAGCAGCTCCCATCGTAACTTTGACCCGTCTTCGTAGCTTCTGTTAGACCAACTTGCTAGCTCGCGAAACAGATATTACCCTTGTATACTCTGGACGCCCCCACGCTTTTCGAGGGGGGCGGTTTACAAATCCGCGCGACACTGGGCGCCCCGCGGAGCGAAATTGCGCAACGACGCGGCGGGTCGCCTCGGCAATATTAGACGTTATTTTTGGGTCACGCGTTAAATGGAACGGCGGTAACGAAGGGGAACCTGCCGGGGCGGTAATTGGGAAATTGGAAAGCAATTACGTTGTATTATGCGTTAGGGACGTTATTTTGCACGAAAAATAACTTGCATACTTTTTGATGCGTTTCGATTTTCGGATTACATTTCTGTATCAAGTGGTCCGCTTTGTCTTGGCAGGTGAGACGACGTTCGAATTGTTCCACGATTATGGGGCGGTCTGATAATCGGCGCTGATTAAAACGAAATAATAACAAGCGGTGCGCGGATTGCGAAGGCACTTGACGGTTGTGCTAATTATTTTTCTCCGAGCACACGCTCGTTTCCAATGAGTCGCGTGTAAATGTGTCTACAGGTCTGTTCAAAAGGATGTGTGCAGCTACGAATTCCCCTGTCGCCTGGCGCATCCGCGTGGCCACGCAATTTAGCTTCAACGGTCAATAGGTACGGTTCTAATTTAAGTAGCCTAACGTTGCATTCGAATCGATCGCGAAACCGGAACTGGAACAAGGTTCGACCTCCCGAAGGCCAATTCAACCCTAAATGATGGCTCGCAGTGAACGCATCACTCGGCCTGTGCATTCTATCTTACCAAGTGCATACTACACTGGCCACTGTCATAGAAAGAAATGCATAAACAGGAACGACGAAGAAAAAAGGGAATCACGCAACACCTTTTTACATCTGTTCGCCAAACAAAGGAGAGAAACAATACCGAACCTTTTCTGCGCTGCATACTTTTTAAAATTTAAAAGGAAGATTTTACTCGCTCTTGTTACAATGGCCGGCTACTTCGTTCCAGCGATCGCATGCTATATTACCGTTCCCCTCGGTCCCGATTTACAAAGCAATGATATCTTTTTTCGAAAATCCGATCGTCTGACCGAATGAAAATTGTTTCCGTTCCCTATTCTCCCGTCTGCTCACCCCCTTTATATCCGCCCCCTCCCCCTGTCTCCCCTGCAATTTTCTTCCGAACACGATCATGGGACGTACGGTGCATTCGCAGGAGTGGCAGGTATAAAACGATGCGCTTCGTGTCAGTAACGATTCGGCACAGAGTCACGCGATGTTTAATGCCTGGCCCCGATGCACGCGGCCTTAATTATTTTTACCAACCCTTCATCCCGGTGAATCGGGCTGCTACAAACCCCCAGATAATTTCCCACTTGGCGAATTAGCTTGTTCGCGGCTCGTACTCCACGTCCATCGACCAGCGAACCGCGTGCAACGTGTTCCTCGTTAAACGGCGATCCAATTGCGTTATTATCCGTGAAACGGAATTGCCTTTGAGAAAATCGTGGCGCGGCTCCACGTTGATCGCTGTCGCTCATTCTAGATTACTTCTCACGCGTGTCACGATGTCCTATTGCAGACGCATGAAATTATTATTCAATGGCAGAACAAGATTTCTCGGTGATTTACGCCGCGATTCGAATTTTCTGTTGCGGTATGTAAGCACGCTGAGAAATGGAGAGCGGTCGAACTTCATTGTGCGCTAGGAGAAAAAGGATTGGATCGTTGGACCAGATTTGGACTTTGATTTGTCCTTTGCTGAGCAAGTAATACAATCAGCTGAGTTATGTAGGTCATCGATGAATTTCTTCTTCGTAAGTTTGATTCTCTGAGAGGATACCTATAGCCAGCACTCTGTCGAAGCTCACGAGCTACCTTTTAGTTATTGCTCTACGGTTTTCCACGTTCGTGTCATTTTTGTAGTCGCGCAAGATATCCATATTGCAAGACGGAATTGTTAAAAATTTGTACGAACAAAGTGGGTACAAAACGCAAAAACGAAGAAGATAATTACGATGGAACTTTCTATTCGCCAGGTAAATTTTGAACGAAACCTGGCGTGCAACGCGTCTGGAATTGGATCGCGTGAATCATTCGAAAATCTGTTTCGCTACGAGATTATCATCGAAATCGATCGATTATCCATGCATCAGCGCTGCTTGATTATAATCTAGTTCCTCAACGTCGGAACTCGAGATATTAGGGGAATTTAACTGGAGGCCTGGTCATGTTGCCGAGATAGGGTTATGACAGCACGACGGGGATCACTCTAGTTGGATTGCTGATTGCTAATAGAACTATGACTGAAATACGGGACAAGGACATTATCCTACATACGTTCACGTTATGATGTGGTCAAAGTCATTAGATTAAGTCAACCTGTATCACTTGACGCGTGAGCTGCACGCAAAGTGAAACAGCAGAAAAGGACGACGCTGATTTCGTTACGTTACGGAGAGTGTAAAATTGCTTCGACAGTATGCGTGCAAAACTTGATCTACCCAAAGGTTGTGGAGTGTCACGCCATTCTATAATATTCAACAAGCCTCTGTAATCCTTACAATTGTTTAGGAAGCTCGATCTTGGCAAAAATCCGACGGGCTACAAATTTCTGCCCGTCGTCGTAATACGTTTATGTTTCTTTTTCTTTTATTAAGCTATAAAATCTCACATGGGATTATTAGCAACATGCACATGACTGTGCATGCTGCATTACAAAGATTTCTCACCGTCTAGAATAAACAATGTGGCGAAGCGTTATGTAATTCAGCTCTATAAATGTAAACAGTGAGCCGTAAGAAATTTACGTATATAAAGTAAGGGACACAGAGAGGATCCATGCAAAAAGACGTCTACTGAATAAGGTGGGAAGAATCCCTTGTTGCAAAGTGTATGAATCAGAGCGAAACATCTCTGTTGTTATCGTAGAACGGGCATCGCAATACGTTTACGTTAATCGTTTAATTTGTTTCCGCTATTTGCGCTGTCATCGATCGGTTCTACCACTGAAAAATTACCACGGCGCTCTTGATGATTCTACGAGCAATTTCTATACGTTCATTTTACAAGCGTCACTGATTTCCCCCGATCAGTTCGCATTCGTCGCGTGTCCAGCATCGCCGTGTCAACAGCGTTAGACCACCCCGTAACCGCGTGCGCGTGTACACACCTTGTTACGCGGAACAAATTGAGCAGCCAAAAGTAGAATATTAGATCTACGGGCGAGGAGGAACACGGTTAATTAGCCACGCCGTGACGAATGAACTACTTTCAAATGTCACGCGGCGCTTCGCGTAACCCAATTTACTTTAGCGAAAAGATAGGGAGAGGAAAAAAGGTGCTCGGGGGGGTTGCGGGTTGGGGGGATGGGGGTTTGTGGCGCGACGACGAGAACAGTATGGAGGGAACCAAGGAATCAAGAACGGCAGAAAGAAAAATGAAAAGTAAACGCGCCCGGGGCAACACACTGCACCGCCGAGCTTGCAATGCTTTTAACTTTTCCCATAAATTTATCCGCCCTCCCTTTCTCTCTGCCCGTTTCGGGTCGCGCGAATTTTTTTTTCTTCTCTCTCCCACTCGCGGGACAACCGTTGAACTTTCGTCAAGAAGTACTATTCCTCTCCCTTCCGCGCCGCCACGGTTGCTTCTTCATTCTGTTTATCTCTCGGCCATCTGTCTCTTCTCCGCCACCTTTGATCCGCTCTCCCGTGCCTCCATTGACCTTCTTCGTCGCGACGAAAAGTCGCCGGACCCGAATTAACCTGCGATTCTTCGACATAGTTCGTTTTCGCAAAGTTTTCGCAAAGCGAGATGCCGACTCGCGACCCCGGGGAAGAATAAATAGGGTTACGTAGAAATTTGGGGGGTATGATTGTTGCGGTATTTGGGCACCGACGATGCTGTTATTTATTGACATTCGGGCGAGGGGTGTAACTTTGACAATTTTCTGACCGATCGGTAGTCAAATATTGAAGCTGAGCTTAACGGTACGGAACAATAGCGGTAAGGATTTGTTTCTGTACGAGACAATGAGCTTGATATGTTTTAAATTGAAACGATACCGGTATGAAGTTTTTTTTTATAATAATTGTTTAGTACATTCTTTGTTTATTAATCGTTGCAGTGTAAGTGGCGATTTTATCCAGTTCACCTTATGGAACCAGTCCTTTCTGTTTTAATCGAACTTTTAACAGATTAATGGAGATGCCGTATAATGGACTAAACGAATGAGTGGAGATAAGAAAGATAGAGGGTGTGGGAGAGATGGGATCTAATTTCATCTTTTCACGGTTAAACGCTTATTGGTTCGCTTCGTGGACGGTCTCTATATTCCACACGATATTCCTATTATTTCAACGGCGACCGTGCTCGACTTCCGATCATTGCAATTACACTTTGTTCCCTGTTCCCCTGTGGAACGCGCGGAACAGATCGCGACAAGTGATGTCTCCATTCTCGTCCAGATAAGCCGCTGGAAATACTTGTTGGCGAATATTGATGAACATACGGGAACACGGAATGGAATAACTGTGTTGTTCGAAAGAAGAAACAGACGCTTAATAGGACTCTCCGTGTAACTGTAGTCGGAATACATTAAATTGTAGCAGGTAATCTTACGGAAACATGGCATGACTCGATTAAAAAAAAATGATTATTGACGCCGTTTCTATGAGCGCATCCAATCCATGTCGTGAACCCGTGAAACGAAGTTACTCAGAGTTACAAAGTATGTATGCGTAGTCTTTATTTAATTGTTTCGAAGTGAATCGTTGGACTGTTCAGTTTATTCTGATTTTTCGGAGTCGAATAGGGAAAAATGTAAACTATTGCTATTGAAGGAGTGGGAATAGGAGATCGTAGTGGTGGTTGAGAGGGTGGAAGTGGAACTGGAAGGGGTTCTCGGTTTTTTGGGGAAGGAGGTACTTATATGGTTTTAGAAGGCTTGAAGAGGTGCGTGAGTTTTCGGAGAAATTTGGGTATCATAAAATAAAAGGACTGAGATTAGGGCGGAGGGTAATTCTAGCCAGATTATTGCGAGGTTCACATTTTTGGCACACGTTCCGTGCGCGTGTAGGTTCGGGGGGTCCAGGTATCTAACATCCATCACAATTCCTATTTAGCTGTTACCGAATTTCAGAAACACCTGTCGTACCTCAAGCTTGCGCAACCTCGCACCCCCTCTCAAATGTACCTTCCTTTTCAAACGGCTACACGGCCCACCCTAGTGCATAGAATGGTGATCGAAAAGTTCTAGTTACCTATTCTATCCCGCCGCAAACTCTACTACGTAATTTCCAGCACGGATCTTTTCACGGCGCTTCTTACACGATTTTTCACTTAACTCGAAAACCGGGCGAGTTTAAAAAGGGCGGCGGTGTTATCCAGGTCGCTTCCTGCGTTCCTTTCTCTGCCCTTTTTTTAACCCCCTCCCCTGTATTTCCGGTGAGTAAAACGGCGAGCCTGGGCGTGGACAGAGGTAAACCCTCTCCGGATTACCAGGGATCCCGTCCCGTTTCCGGTTTCGCCCTCCGTGACTCGAGAGAGTTCTTTAAGAGTTCCTGCTTCTTCCTGAAGCAGGTCACGCGTCGCTCATTCGACGTCTGCGATACTACCCTAACGGAATAACGCGAATACCCGACGAATACAATGGTCCTCTTTTTTTTATCAAATGCCTCGCGAAAGGATAGTTGAAGTCCTCGGAACACGTCACGTTTGATTTGCACGCGGGACACGCGTGGATCTCCGAGAGTCGACGCACGTGCAACCCTTTAGAAGTTCGAGATGATACTTTCAGATTAAAATACGAGAAGGTTCGGTTAGCTGTTTCAGTTTTTGGGTACCAATAAGTACGGGGGAAGTTTAGTACGTGTCAATAAGGTTATAGCCCGACGATATGATTACTGTTTCATCCCCTGTGTTGATGGCAGGGCGTCGCTTTGGATGAAGGTCGTAAATCTTCACGATTCCCTGACACTTTCTCTTGCACCTCGGATTCGTACAAGAGCCCAAAATTTTGAACGGATGTTCAAATGTGACGAGCAAGGTCGGGTGGTAATCAAATAAAACTCGTTGCTCTGACACACTATTGAATTACTATTAAGTCTACTATACTCTGTTCGTAAACAGAGTTTGATAATGACTTTATTACGACTACACTGCTGATGTTACACGATTCTTTAACTATTGCTCGAGCTGCTCTCCAAACTATTCTAATGTTACTCAAACGATTGTCGCTACTATTCTAGATGTTGCTCGAGCAGTTCTCTGGCGATTCTGATTTCCTCGGCACAAGCTCCGCCGGAGGAAACCTACTGATTTTTTCGCAAAGGGTGGAGTCTTAAGCCTATGATATTAACAAAAACTCCTATTCGTCTAATTATTTGAGAAGGCGTGTCGATGTTGAGGGTGGTTATGATGCGGGAGAAAGGGAACATTACCAAATATGGAACGGCTCTAGACAAATTTTCTCCCGGCATCCGGGCCCAATTTATGACACCCTTGGCATTGGCGACAGTCTAGAAACCAAGTACCCCGGAGGCCACCCGAGTCGAACCCTCGAACCCTGGGACCCTTGGGTCCGGCTGAAGGGATAACTCGAGCCTCCGCGACAAATAGAAAAACAACAGCTAGATGCTGCGACTCGATGTAAACCAGACGCGTACCCTCAAACCAAAACATGACGATACGCGAAAGGTCTTCCCTGGTTTCAAGACGTCAATGCCATGCAATCTGAATACTCAACATGCCGCCTCCTCTTGAACGGTCACGTTCAATAATAATGACTTGTAACTAAATTCGTAATTTACCTACGCGTATTACCAAATCTACACGCAAAAAACCAAATACAATAACAAACAAAGTACACACTAACGATACGCAATACACAATACACAATACATCAATAGACCTTACATTAAAAATTCAAAACAATGACGAATAAACAAAAACCTTAAACTAGTATGGATTGACATGAAGTAGTGACGCAATATCCTACACTCACATTACTACTACAATGAAACAAAAAAAAGTCAATTACAATTCGTCCGCAAATAACGGAGCTAATGTCTTCGCACTGTTTGTATTCGCCACCTGCTGTCCTAATTGTGACAACACGAATGATACCATCCTCCCCTGGATGAAATGGAATAATGCGACCCATAGGCCACCACAAAGGTGGTGCGTTGTCTTCCTTCAAGACGACTCGCATACCTTCGCTGCTCCTGGTCACCTGGTCATCATGCCACCCTTTCCTGACCGTCAATTCAATCAGGTACTCCTTGTACCAATGGATCCAAAAATGCTGGCGAAACTGCTGGAGATGCCGCCAGGACGAAAGTCGACCTGTCTGGACACACGTTAAGTCGCACTCAGGCGTGCTTGTTAATGAGTCACCAATAACAACATGTCCTGATGTCAGCAGAATCAAATCATTCGGATCAGCTCCTACAAAATTGGTGCCGTTGTCGCTGTACTTGATGGTACATTTACCTCGCCTAACAATAAACTGATTTAGCCCGGCAAGAAACGCATCGGTGGTCAACTCACTAACTAACTCAATACGCACCGCCCTCGGTTTAAAGCATACGAAAACTGGGTGTTTCTTTTCTTTAATCAAAAACGGACCACAATAATCCTTAAACAAAACATTTGCAACCTGCCGATACACCGACGTCTCAACCTGCGCAAGCCGATGCACAGTTCTAATTGCGAGGTACGGAGCTGACGCTGTACCGTATGTGACCGTGTTCACCTGATACATTTTAATCGGATCGTCTGATTTTTCGTGCCACAGTAATTTTTGATACTTCCTATCATTTTCGTGTAACGTTACTGGCCGGTACATTTCTGCTATGTCGGCTTTCAAAACATATCTGTGGACGCGGAAATGCGTTAATAAACTTACTATGCCATCTTGAATCGTAAGTCCTACAATAAGTGTGTAATTCAAAGACAACCCTGATGATGCCCGCGCGGATGCATAAAAAATAACCCTAAGTTTCGTTGTAACGTTACCGATTTTTACGACAGGATGATGTTGTAAATAGCACCCTGACGTGCTTTCTTCGCTAATTTCGGTCATATGGCCGAAGTGTTCATACTCCCTAAGAAATTCAACGTACTGAGTTCTCGCACTCAGGTTTCTGATAACTGATCTCTCCAATGAGAGAAAACGTTTCATAGCCAATGTATATGATTCTCCAAGCTTATCCCTTTTTGAATTAAATGGAGGACTAACGGTATATCGCCCACTTATGGGATCTCGTACTGTAGTTTGCTGATAACGTTCCTCGCACGCTTGTTCTTCCGTAGAGAACAATTTCACCGACGGACACTCTTCGATTTTCCAAACTTTGTGCATATCCGTCTGTAACGTTTCCAGCGTCAAATGGCAACTAATTGCCGCGGTCAACTCACTACTCGGCAATTGTCCGACCACGATCCAGCCCAATTGAGTTTTTTGCAATTTGGTGCTTTTATTTGCTAACGTCTTGCGTCCAACGCATAGCAAATCCCAGAAGCACTGACCCCCTAATATCGCGTCTATTTCTCCCGGAGCATTAAACTGCGGATCCGCGAGACGAATTCCGGCTGGAATATGTAACGAAGTACAGTCGATATTTCCCTGTGGTAAGGGTTGAGATACCTCCTTGACTACAAGAAATGTGACGGTCTCAGCAAATTTTGAATACCGTGACATTATTTTTGCGCATGCTACCCTATTAACCTCAGATGCCATTGCATTCGTACCACGTAGCTGGATGGAACTAGACTGCGTGTTTAACTTGAGGCGTTTACACATTTTTTCCGACAGAAAATGTGATGCTGCACAGGAATCTAATAAGACTCGGCATGGAATAGCTTTTCCGAATCTATCTAATATATCGATGACCGCTGTTCCGAACATGATTTGTGATGGATTAGTGCCGACGGAACAGGTGCTGTTTACCTGAACCGGCTGCGACGGTTGGTTAGACCCAAAATGCAATAAAGTATGATGCCGTTTATGGCATTGCCGACATGTACTTGCCTGACAATCTCTAACCGAATGACCACTACGCAAGCAATTGAAACAGAGATGTTTCTCTTTCACCAAATTAAACCGTTCCGTGACTGACAAATTCACGAAGGTTTCACAATTATGTGACGCATGTGACCCTAAACAAAAACTGCATTTTGCCGTCTGCAAAAGCAATACTTGACTGTGCGACCGCAACTCTCTACCCGATTTTTTATTGCGACCCGGAGGAATTTCACGCGCGCGGTTACTGTCTGTTTGAGAGCTCGACACGACCCCAGCTGCGTCGCCTTTACCGAGAGGTTCACTAACGTTGCACCTATCGTGCAAAAACTCGAAAAATCGCTCAATACTAGGAAATGGATTCTCACGCTTATATTCTTTCCATTTTACAACCATGTCCGTATCTAACTTCGACAACAACAAATGGATTAGAATAGTGTCTGCCGTTGGCTGCTCGAGCACCTGCAATGACCGGTAATGCGATTCGGTTGCACTGATAAATGCCCTGAAGTCACAGTGGCTTGATTTTTGCAACAACGGTGCATCAAACAACGCTTGCAAATGATTGGCAACTATTATTGCCGGTTGGTTATAACGTTTTTCTAAAATGTCCCACGCGACTCTATAGTTCCCCGCGGAATTTCCTAGCGATTTGATGTCTCGGGCTGCTTCGTTCTTCAAGCAGGACCGCAAATACATCAACTTCTTACAGTCATCGATACCCACTTTGTCGTGCACCGATGACTTAAATTGATCCGAAAACCCTGGCCAGTCTTCGTATTCTCCCGAAAAGGTAGGCAGATTGATTTTCGGCAAGCGAACCTCACCGTCTATTGTCTCTGCTTGTGACACCGGCGACTCACGAATAGTACACTGTTCGCGACCCGATGCATTTCCTGGCCGTACGGCTGTCTCACTAAGGTTTATCAAATCTACCGCGCGTGCTTTACATGACGCGTACCGACCTTTCAGTGTGATCCTCTCCAACATAAGATCATCACTGTCCTCTACGGTATCTAACTCGCTTTGTGTTTTGCAAAAAACCGCGTATTCCGACTCCATTTCGTCGAAACGTATCCTGATCTCACTAATTGAGATGCCAGGCACATGAGCGTCCAATAAGCTCTTAAACTGCTCGAGTTCTAGTTTGAATGCTCCACGTTTGGCTTTTAAACTCCTGACGCGCTCCTCTAATGTCGGCGCCATAATGCGTTTGTATCGAACTGATTCCGCAATGAATTAAAAGTCAAACTGACTCACAATAACTACAAGTTGGTGACTCAAAAACAATATACTGAGTGCAGACTTACGTTGTCGATATCTGTGGCCTGATGAGGTGACACTCGATGCCAGCGATGCTGTTGGAAGGTTGCTAGCGACGGCCGGCTGCAGGCTCTCGGTGATGTCCACGCCGATTCCTGGTCAGCTGCAGATGGTTGACACACGTTGCCTTGTTGCACTCCCAATGCCGATGGACTCCGCTTCCTGGGTCCTCTTGGCGAATTCGTGATCTGCTGAATCCTGGTGACGATTCAGCTGAGTGGAACTTCCTTCTCACAATGTTCGATGAATCGTAATCAGCTTGATGAAATGGATCAAGGCTCTCCTGGCGCTTGGATCCGGCTCGAAGGACCAAAAAATATGTTGATGGCAGGGCGTCGCTTTGGATGAAGGTCGTAAATCTTCACGATTCCCTGACACTTTCTCTTGCACCTCGGATTCGTACAAGAGCCCAAAATTTTGAACGGATGTTCAAATGTGACGAGCAAGGTCGGGTGGTAATCAAATAAAACTCGTTGCTCTGACACACTATTGAATTACTATTAAGTCTACTATACTCTGTTCGTAAACAGAGTTTGATAATGACTTTATTACGACTACACTGCTGATGTTACACGATTCTTTAACTATTGCTCGAGCTGCTCTCCAAACTATTCTAATGTTACTCAAACGATTGTCGCTACTATTCTAGATGTTGCTCGAGCAGTTCTCTGGCGATTCTGATTTCCTCGGCACAAGCTCCGCCGGAGGAAACCTACTGATTTTTTCGCAAAGGGTGGAGTCTTAAGCCTATGATATTAACAAAAACTCCTATTCGTCTAATTATTTGAGAAGGCGTGTCGATGTTGAGGGTGGTTATGATGCGGGAGAAAGGGAACATTACCAAATATGGAACGGCTCTAGACAAATTTTCTCCCGGCATCCGGGCCCAATTTATGACACCCTTGGCATTGGCGACAGTCTAGAAACCAAGTACCCCGGAGGCCACCCGAGTCGAACCCTCGAACCCTGGGACCCTTGGGTCCGGCTGAAGGGATAACTCGAGCCTCCGCGACAAATAGAAAAACAACAGCTAGATGCTGCGACTCGATGTAAACCAGACGCGTACCCTCAAACCAAAACATGACGATACGCGAAAGGTCTTCCCTGGTTTCAAGACGTCAATGCCATGCAATCTGAATACTCAACACCCTGTTAAACTTGTTTCTTATGTTTCCACGGACTTGTTGCGGCGTATGTGTTTGAAAGCAGCTGTTCTACGTAAAAAAAATTAACGACTTAATAATTGACACTTTTGATGTAAGAAATATCCATTCTTCAATTGAGTTATACACCGATTCGAAATACAAGGTTTTAATTAAGAAACATTTTATTATATTAAACGAGACCCCTTTGAACCATGTATATTACCCTTCTATTATTTTTATAATGATTGCCAATAGAGACGTGTAATTTGACTGAGTCGTGTGAATCACAGCTTTTCTACAATTTCTATAATTGCCCCTTCCTGTTCAGTAAAATCGTGCGAGAATGTCGTCGAGCAGTATTAGTTCACACCCCGTGTAACCTTGTATTACGTTTACCTGTGCGATCTAACTGCGTTACCCCCTTCGACAACTATCACTCCTCCGGAGCACGCTCACGAGGGCATATGTCGACTATAATAATTCTGTCACGTCTCGCAAGGGTTCTCGATTAATTGGCACGTTTCGCACGTCCAACGTCATCTCCCTCTGTTCGAGCCTTCTCCGGCAAAGTATTAGAAAGTCTCGCGTTTTTAATTTCTTTTTTTTTTTACTCCTGGCCCGCCAACGGCGTGCCTTTAAAATGCATTTTATCCGATATGATTAAAAAAGTTCAACGCGTTCTGTTTGATGGCCAGGGGAGTACGTTTAATCCTTTGGTACTTCGCGAGTTAAGTAACCCTTAAGCCCTTTAGAAGTTGCAGGTTATTTTTAATATTCATGAGGGCACACGCCGGGAAACAACGAACAGTCGTATCTTTGTCATAGAATTAGTACAGGGGCACGGCGTCTCATCGGTGCACATCGTGCTGTAAGACCATTAAAAAATCATCCGGCTAATTCTGCGAGTCTTCTCCATAGTACGCCAAAGCTGCTTTCGTTACTTATTTAGCTTCAACTGTATTTCGCGAGAGATTGTAATGATCTTGCACTGCATCGATTTGCAACGGTAGTTTGTGAACGCTGGTACAATATATGTCTCCTTGTTTTTGTGTTTATAATGGTTCAAATGCTGGAGACACAGTTTTTTTAAACGTATGCGATATTTGAAGAGCGACGTCAATATTATTGGGTTAAATTTTCATGTAATCTTTGCGAGGACCACTCGCTGATTATTAGCAAATTTTATAATTAATGAATTTACTGCGAATCAAATTGGAAGGTTTAAAAGGCTGCAACCGCGAAAGTTGCTCCCTGTAATTATTTTTAAAATTCAATGCAATTATTCGTTAAAGGTTACTTCTCCTTAATTACTTCTCCTTATACATTTAGAAGGGTACATTTAGAGATCGCGCTTTATGTTACTAAGAAACAAAATGTGAAATTGCAATTGTATGTATCTAAAAATAACATTCGTTTCTTGAAATGTTGTTCCTTCTCGCGAAGCGCCTATCGAATTTCATATTAAAAACATACGCAGACGTGGGTGGTTATGCACCATCATATACTGCAATTAACGTACGCGCTAACACGATCGGTCAAAAAGCATTTTTAAACAGCCGACAAGTCTACCCGGGTAACAGGAACAATTGTTAATTTCGTTTGCGTTAGAAAATACGATGCAGGTTAGTTTTTCCAAGCAACTTCACGCAACGAGCAAACGAAAGAAGGGGAATGCGTATGGAGAACGCACGTCGTTGTTGTTGCCTGCGCAAAGTAAGATTACTGCCTGACCCAGTTCTCTATAATTACCTACATTCTTGCGTTTTTATGCACTCGTTGTTCTGTAGCGGCGAGGGTGCACGGTATCGGC
Organism: Nomada fucata; assembly: GCA_948146005.1. NCBI lineage: Eukaryota > Metazoa > Arthropoda > Insecta > Hymenoptera > Apidae > Nomada > Nomada fucata. Next base: position 3,112,065 of record OX411275.1, on the reverse strand, counting down.
GACGATTCAATGTAAAGGAGATATTTGTCCGGGATTCGATGTTCGAAACGACCTATCGTATCTCGACGCAGGACATCGGTACCGAACGAACGAATATCCAATTACGTGCTCGCTGTCCCGGTCAATTCCGTGCACCGTGGCGCGCCGTGACGTAGCTTTCATGCGAAATTTCATCGCGATTCCATTTCACGTGGGCGAAATGGCAATTCTTTCGGTCCCGTACAGAAAATTGTCGACGCGACTGCTCGCCTACTTGTACCTGTCGAACGACTCGCCCATTCTGTTTTCCACGCATCCCCTTATCACCCATCCAAATTCTAAACAGGATCAAGGGTTCAACCGCTCCTATCTAATTTCTAGCCAGATTCAGGTCCACTCAGAATTCCAGGAAATAAGTGCGTGACCCCTGAACCCAAATTCCTTCCCAGGCTATCTCCCACTCCCGATTTTCCGACACTTTTCTCGATATAAAAAGGGGTCCCGCTACACCCAAGCAGTTCAGTAGAAAAATTAAGACGAGTAGTTAGTAGGAGCAGCAATACGGCGACGTAAAGTAAAAGTATAGTCAGATCTGTGAAACTATTGTAACAGTAGGCTGACTTTGAATAAACGATTATCAACAACATCCAGTCTCAACCGATTCGACGACATACGCTAGGCTTGAAATATGTGGCGCTGTCGCAAATACGGTATCGTGCCAACGCGGTATCAATTACTATTTCTGATCCTTCATCGTGCCACGTACGGGGTCGAGCACGGGGACACGATTTACGATAGAAGTTCGACCGATCGGCTCGAGATAGGTGGAAAAAACGTGCTGGTAAACGTGCACCTGCTACGGCACTTGTTATTGCGGAAACGGCACTGTTCGTTATCCGTTTGATGACGCGGAGCAGGGATCGCAAATGAGAGAGCTCAGGTGACGACGAGAAAAACGTCGATATCCTCTACCTTATCTCGTGCTGCGTTGTTCGCCAAGTGAACTGGGTTCATCCCTTTCGATATATACCACGGTTAATATCGAGAACGTTCTCGATGCGTAAGACAGTTCGAACTAGCATTTAGCATTAGCACCTGCGCTTTCTAATCGCGGACAGCTTGGTTTGAAATTTTTACGTCGGACAAAACGGGGACAACATTTTTAATCCGTTAAAGGACGTTTTTACGAGGTTTTTTCAATTTTATAATAATATGAAAATATTGCGGATACGGTATCTAAGGTTACGATAAAATTTCAGGCCGACTATTTATAGAATTTATGAAATAGTGTTATTTATATATAAAATTTCCGTGAAAAATTCCCTCAAATTGTCATTCGTCTCACCTGTCACTTGGGATATTGTCTTCGGGAAACGCTCGCAATTATTTAAACGTAATCCAATCAATTTGATATCATTTCGAAATTACTTCGCTCGAGATACGGTCATTGTTTCTCACACGAATGGCAAGGATCTCTGTTGCACGTGAAACTCGCCGCAATAACTAGGAACCAGCTTCGTCGCGACCAATTCTGTTCGGTAAGCTAATTAAGCGGCATCGTTTAATTTTAATTGAAATCATCGTTCCTTCGCCGGTGTGCATGGTACTCGAGACTGGCTAATGACAAACGCTTCCACTGTTAAACGTTGCCTCGCGCAACCAATTATTACAGCAGATCTCCGCTTTGTCGTTCATTGGCTCTCTATGATCGTCGAAATCGAATGTCAGATGTAATCGTTGTTGGTACGTACATGCACATGTGCAATGTACATAAATTCGCGCTGCCTGCGCCCAAAAGTACAGGCCAGTGGAATTCATCGAGGGAACAGTGACGCGTTATCACACTTATTTTGTACTTTAAGTAGAGAAATATTGTTAACTGTCACGCGCACTTATCGTTGGTACATTCGCGTGGTAGGATTCACTTGATTTACTGTCGTCGTCGAAGTGTTTAATTTACCAATACGCACAAAATGATTAATTCACGCCACTAATATTTTACTCCACAAGGATCAATATTTTTCTTGGACAGCAAAGATAATTTTAATCAATGTGCCATACGTACGGACAATGAGATACATTAAAATTAAAAACTGAAATCCAACCGATATTTCTGTGATCACTGTTCTATCTCCTTGCAAATTTACACTGACACTATTGAAAAACCCAGCATACATGTACCGAGAGAACATTAACGTGTCCCCACAGCAAGATGCATGCATGCATTTGGAAAACAATCACGCAGATATTGCGTGGCGTGTCCAATGGACCCCTGAGGACAGCATCGAGGATAAGATTCGTCGTTACGTTTCCATTTGAGAATGGTCAACATTTAAGCAGGCCATATTAATTAACGGCGGGCGCAAGCTATAACGCGATCAAGCGACCCAATTTCCGGCCAAAAATCAATAACGCCAGCGCTGTCCGGCAACTTCGACGGTGTCGCGCGAGTCCGAGCCCGCCTGTGCGTACGTCCAAATGCTTTCCCGAAATAATTTCACCGACCCGGAGGAAATCTTGACGCTCGCAGCGACGGACAACGAAGATTTAACTGTTTTCACGACTGCAATCTGTACGGGCGGACGTTTTTCCGTTTCGTCCCGTGAATTTTCTACTTTCTCCTGCTCGCTTCTGTCTCTCTCCCTCTTTTTTTTTTTTAATGCCCCGGATTAAATTCCTCTGAAAATTTATTCCACGGTTCCCTTTGATATGTTGTTCCGCGCGACGAGCGTGTAATTTCCGCGGAGCGCATACTTCGACGGAGCGATATTAGCGCTGGTTTCACACGCCGTCATCGTCCGTTATCTGCGAACGGGCTGCCGTTTTGTGACCACGCGGGACACGGAACCCAAGCTGGCAAGCTCTCGCGAATATTTTCATAAATTTTCCAGCCGCTTCGCTGTCGCGTTTTTATCAAATTATCGAAATAAAATTGAGGAAACAAAAAAAAAAAGAAACAGCCAACGGTATTGTTTCGCTGCGAAGATATCATTGCGTTCAGATTAACGTTACCCAGGTCTCCGAGCTTCGCACTTCGCGGCCATGCACCTGTTCGTATCACAGTTGAGCAGAACTTCCCAAAGCTCGCGCGAGAAATATTAAAACTTACACGTTAAAAGCGCTGCGTTCATCGGGGTAACGAGTGTTTACGCAACTAATTAAAATTAAGACCGAAATTTCGTTTCCTACTTGCTGCGCGAATGAGAATCGCCCGCGATGCCCGAGTTTAAAAATCTTCAAACGGTCCCAACTTCTAATTAGTTTCGAGAGTTCGGGGAACAACTGTGCCCCTCTTCTGCGAATACACGGAATCGAGAACGGGAAATGTCTCTAATTCAACGGGGTCAACGGACGAGCCACTCGAATCAACAATGGAAAATGAAGAAGCCTCGTATCTCGCACGCGACGCGAAAAACAGAAAATTTTAAATTCCACGAAACTGAAATCATCGTACCACCGGCGATCCCTACGAATTCGAAGAACCCACGTTATCATAACGACACGAGCCGTATTAAGCATCCAGCACTCGTGTATCAACCATCGCAGAACCGAGCTCGTTAATTCGCCTACCTACTACGGTACCCGGAACAACGGTTCCCGATTCCCCTTAAATGGAACAAGGGAACCGAAAGCAAATAAAGCAAACGGGGGATAAAGACGCCGAACGAGACACCACGTGTTCTAATGGTATCGCGTGAGTAATGCCGCTTGGCGGCCTTATTACGCGCGACCGCGGAGCGAAAGTAGGCGGTTAAATAAATTACATTTGCTAAGTTATTTGCGGGGAGCCATGGACGTCGCCTAACGCGAAACGGGATTGCAGCAGACAGTAGTATCGGTCGCGGAATTAGTTTCGTCGGTCGGCTAAATCTGGTGCTTTTACGCCCTCGCGTAAACACGCGCATGGGAAATGACGTTGCGTGGCCGAAATATCCAATTCGTTCGTTCACGAAACCGGCGACCGTTCGGTAAAACGCAATTCACTTTCGGTTGTACCTGTGTCTAATCGTTCGTTTTTCAACAAAAAAATCTATAAATGTGATGTTTCCTCCGGCCATCACGGTTATTAATTTGTCGCGACGAAGCGTGACCGGTGAAAACGAAGTTATCCGGGAACGCTGGAAAAGCTTGTTTTTTTTCTTTGTAAGGTCGAACGACGCGCCGGTAGCTCCGTTTCGTTGAGAATTAATACGGTATTTGAATCTGCACAAACGTGACAGGCAGGTGAAGCCGGCACCAGATATCATTTCGTTGTTCAAACGGAGTGCCTCGCCGATCCAATAAAAATAACTTGGTCGCGCACGGGAAAGCTTTTAGCTCGAAGGGCTTTTTGCTTCCACAATGTGATATAGATTTCTTTGTGCGGTGGTCAGCCGCTGTGATTCGTCTCGAAGCCGAGGCATAAAGCTTTTCACGTTGAACTTCTCGTCGAACACGCGCCACGGCCTTTGTACACCGTTTTCACGGAGCAGAATCACATCGCACCGTGAACAATCTTTCCCGGGGTCTCTGTTAATCCAACGTTATCTGAACTCGACTGTGTCGAACGCGAGGTTGAGAGAAATAGAAAAGGTTAGACAATTTATTATCCGACGCACGCCGAGAATGATATTTCAATCTGTTAAAAGATATTGTAGGGATTAACGATCTCTGTATGTTCAATTTGTTCTTAATTCGCAAACTCTTGTTTAATATTGGATAGGTCCAAGGAATATTTGCGGCAGTAGCGTGTAAACCACTGTAACAAGTTGTACAATGAGGGAAATAGGGTAAGACCTACGTGTATTAGGTGTATGAAAGTTTACAGAAGGAAATAAATCATATTTCGTGTACGATGAATCGTAGTTAAATTTAATTAAAAATATAATTCTTCGCGTGTACGTTTTGTTTTCGCGAAATATTTTAATTTCGTGTACATGTTTAAATGAATGCAACGAGGTACGGGTTGCGAGTGTCGTCTCGCTTATCGTTTTCCATTTCGCGAGATTTTTTATTAGATACCGTGCAACAACTTTAAATTGACGTCAACTGTCGATCATAATTCATTCAAGAAGATTTCTTCCATTATCGTGACTGTTCTAATTGCACGTTTTCACGTTACTGTAACGCACGTAAGATGGTTTCACGCAGCTAAAAAATAACGTTACGATTAAATAAAAACATAGGAAGCTGGAGTTACCGGAGTTATTTTGTTTCCTGCCGATTTACACACGATTTGAATTGAAGTGGCTATGGTGTCGGTACTATTCGTCCTCTTTCCTACAGTTTTTTCGTCGACCGTATTTCCATTCAAAATATCGAATAAAAACATGAAATGGTATAAATCCGGCAGAAAAAAAACTGTGTAAATGAATTAGTAGAATTCTCTGTTTGAAATAAATTGGTTTAATTTAATAATGCATAAAGCTCCAAGAAAGAACGGGCTGCTCTCAATTATATAGGTACTTGCAATTTCAATGCTCCAAATTTAATCATTTCTACCTTATTAATACCATTATACTTTCCTTCCGCCTTTCCTGTAGAACGTGATCCAATAACAACGAATAATAATGCCATCAGAAAATATTAATAGAGATACGAGGCTCCTTATTTTACAGACATAAAATTAGTTGACCACTTTCGTTGCAACCAATTATTCACTACAGATACCAACAGAGATACAATAATCTATTCAACGAAGATTCTGCAGTCGTTACAAAATTTTCACCTTTCCTACCATCCAGTAACGCTTCCACGATTCAACCCCCTGTTTTCTCAACCACTCGACGCACTGTGTACATTACCCGTCATCCAAGAACGTTACTAACTTTCAATTCGCGTCCAGACCGGCACAACTTATCGGGTTCACCCGCGTCGTCGTCATCGACCAGGCTGATTCACCCGTTCGAATCGGCGTGGCACGTCAAAGTCGACATAATTTCATTGGATCGGGGAGAACTGCGGAAGTTCTCAACACAGAGAGACACAGGCACAAGGGGACAGACGTAGTAGCACGATCTGAGCACGAAGCACGGTTATAGAAGGAGGTTTTCACTTAGCAGATTGAACTCCGAGGAAAGTTGCTTTCTCTGAGGCCGCTATTCCGGGACACAAGGAAGACTGTTTCGCGAGCGCATAAGGTGTCCTCCGCGTCCGGTCGTACACGGGAGCACAAATACACGCAGAAATGAATTCATATCTGCACAGAATGTCTCCCGGAATAGAAGGAAACGGTGGGCCGTTCCTCGAGAATGTACGAATCATTTCATACATCCCGGCCGCGGAATCGCTTGACGAGGCGCGCTTCTGAATTCAGGATCAAAAGTATTTCGTTACGAGATGGAGCTGCATAATTCATTGCCCGTATGTTTCATCAACGGGATTACTCTGACTGCTCGCCGCAACGTGGCCGTGGGTACACTGGCTGGGCCCCGGCGAGCCATTAATTATTCATTTCACCGGTGGAATTTTTCATGTCACCGTTTTCCTATGGGATTTTTACGATTTCTCGTTGCAAGTGTCGCGCGACAGCTTTGTTACCCACGGATCGACCGATTTCAATTTTTCGACACCGCGATCGCAACGCTGTTTTCGTTTTATTACGCGCGTGTGTCCGCGCGAGACAATTTTCTAACGCGCTTCTCAACCTCGACGATCAATTTCGTATTTCCGTGTACGATCGTATTTATATCTGCAGTATCGGATGCGCCTTAAGTGTCTGCTGCCTGGGAATCGCCTTTTGGAACAATATTTTCGCTAAAATTAGCCCACGCGAGATACGGGAAACGCGTCATCGCTGTTCATCTCCCGCGTGTCCAGTGTGCGCGATCTATTTTCCCAAGGACGGGGAGAAACAAACGACAATTTATATCTCCCGTCGCGAAACGATACGGCTCATTGATAGTGGCAGGTGTACCGTGAAGTTTTCAAAAGAACGGCGGCTGAATGGTGCACACCAGCTTTTCCGGCGGCCTTTGTGCCCTCGTCTGCGCCACCTTTCCGCCGGTGACACTCTGGAAATGAAATTTAAGGGAAAAGGCGTTTATTTCATTACGCGGTCACACACGTAATCGTAGCGGCCACGTTTCTCCGCGGATGTGGAATTACAAGCGCGATATGAATGATATCACCAGTTTATTACCCCCGTTTGAAAATTATAAGGCGAGCTGATCATTGAATTTCACTCGAAACATTACCGACTGTACCGATTTCGATTATTATTAATCAAATTAATCCGCGTTTGCCTCTGTTGCATCTTGTCCGCCATTCGGTGCACTTGTCGATCTCTTCTTACACAAAAATATTGTAACTTGGATAAAAAGTTTTCAACCGCTAAGGTTACAGGACCCTTAATACACCGCACAAGATCACTACCGACCCCGTACGAAAGCCATCGAGGTTTCTACAAAAGTCCCACTCTTTCTGTGCTGAATAATTCATGCTACGTCAACGGAGCTTTACAACATGTTCGCAATAAAAATCTTTTCGATCAACCGCGCTCCAAGATACGCTTCCAACGAATCGTATCGGCGAAGAGGAAGTTAACAAACACGCGAATAAAGCCAATGATGCACGGATAACTTACGCGGTACACAGTTTCCGGCAAACGGGTCACGGTAATATCTTTCACTCCGTCAGGATCAAGTAATTCCAGAGATAATAACTCCAGCAGGCATTGGTCCGTGAAGGGTGAAGCCGCGATGCATTTATCTTAAAATTGGATTGATTATAAGTTCGTCGTGGAGCAGGCTCCTGTTCAGCCGTTACAGGACTCCAATACGGCCAGAAACTGGTTATTTCGAGGCTCATAGAGCACGAGTGCATGGTTAGGGGGGAAATATGTTACGAGGCCGGCTTTATCGTCGACGTGCACCACTGTGTGCTTTAGTGTTATTTCGCTGCTGCCGAGTGGCTCATAACCGACCTACGAATTTCCTTCTTTTTCCTGGACCCCGACGTTCTCGCCCTTTTGTTTCCTCTGTTACGTTTGCATGTTTCGGGCTCTTCGCGAATCGAAATTTCCACTCGGTTCGTTCGTTGCATCGTTCTCGATGCGTCGGGTTTCGTCGACGAATAATATTTACGCCGCCGCTGCTGACAGCTGCGACCGTAATTAATTTGTCGACCAATTGCCGGAAATTCGTTTGCGGCTGAACAATATTTCGGCATCACGTTGGTCCTCCTTCGCTGGTCGTTGAATTCTTCATTATATTTAAAGCGCATTGCCTCGCGTGATAATGTTCGTTACGATGTTGCCGTTAGAATAAAGCTGGCCAAAAGCTAATCGCCGCTTCGCAAACGTTAACACGCTGAAAACTCGACACAGATCTGGACGAATATCGTTCCGTTCACAGCTTCTGTGCACCCGTCATTCTTTACACCTATCTCTCGATTCGAAAATTATTGCCTGGTCAAATCCATCATCCTCGACGTCAGCGATTAATTGCGACTGTCATTTCGTAATTTATTGCAGACTCAATTGACAATCCTGTAACCTGTACGACCGGATCTTCGAGCCTGATCGCTCCGAAGGCAAGCAGAGCGGAAGCAACTAATGCAAGCATTGGATATCACGTCAGGCCGATAATTGAACGACGATTTACTTGTTTATGTGTTTGGTTACGTTGCGCGATATATCGTTCGGTCACCTGCAACCAGAAATCGTCGACACCGAAAGGTAATTGTATCTACAGACGTAATCTGCTCGAAAAATGTTTCTAGCCTATTATTAATTCTACCTGTTAGACGGGCTAAGATCTGGACCATCAGATTCTAACACTGTTCAAATACATCGATATGTATCCGAAGGATAATTGGATCACTACGAACGCGTTGGTTCTCGGTTCGACGGGATAATTCCCTCAAAAGGGTATAACGAGGCAACAACGTTTTCGGAAATCCCCTTTTTTTTTGTACGACGATCGAGTAAATCCGCGAACTCGCGTAGCCCGCAGCGATATCAACGGAAGCCGCTCCTTAAAAACCATCACGGAAGTTTTTGAAACGGGATTAAAGGTTTACTCGTTTCGACAGCTGGATATCGAGAACGTTGGCACTCGGAATTCGAGCGATATAAATGTGTCGCGTTCGTTACGTTGCATATATGTATGTTATGTTAATGCAGGAGTTGTTCGAGAATTATCAAATTTACAATTCGCAGTGGCGAACCATTTTTTACCAGGCGAGAATTTGCATTGAAAAATCGCGTGCAGACGATCGCGAAATTATTCCGGAGCGTATCGATCTTTAATTCGGCTTTAATTAACCTCGTGTATCAATTGTCCCCAATATTTTCCCGGTGTATTTTACGTTTAGAAATGTGAGTGCGAGGGTGTGCTCGTGTTTATATATGCGTAGCGGGTGTCCTTAAGGGTGGACAGTGTCCTGAGAGCGAAGTTTGGCACAGCACGTCGGCCAGAGAGAGAGAGAGAGAGAGAACGTGGGAGTATGTATCCGGGGAGTTTGCAGCGAGTTTATGGAGCTAGTTCTAGCGAGAATTGCAGTGCAAAGAGGGGAATTGCGGTGTTTGTTGTTATTCCATTATTATTGGACAACGTGGAATATCCTGTGTGAAAACCAGTAAAGCTTCTACTACTATTCTATTGGAGGAAATCATCGCTATTGTTTCATTCACGGGCAAGTTGCAGCACCGCGTAATGAACAACTTCGAACTACATTACGTCCTTTGCGATGCTTCGTCGCGTAATTACATTCATAATCTGCATTTATCATAGACAGAATTAAAAATTCTGTTCCAGCAAAGCTACACATTTCTTTGTTACTTTAATCGTACGAGAAGCGGATTTCGCGGTTTCGTTCAAATTAATTTAATATTACACAACAATACAATATAAGATCGACTAATATAACGCAACAAACTCCTTAAAATTCTATAATAAATATCGTACTTTCAAATCAGAGGCATTCATCAAAAGGGTTTTGATCCATGCAACCTAAAATGCGTTTGTCAAATTTTTCCAGAGTTACAAATTTCTCAAGCAGTCCAATCAGACATACGTCTTGGTCAGAAACGATCCGTCAGTCGCGGCAGAATTCAAAAAGCAAATAGAAAATGAAGAGAAAACGAAACCAAAATAATAGAAAACCTCTGTCAATAACTCAGCCAACAGCACGTCCTGTATCCTCTTATACAAGAACGAACTGCATCGTTCCCAACGAATCCAAGGAATTAGTTTGGCGGACAGCAGCGGTCAAATCGCTCTCGGCTCGCGGGAGTGCGTACAGGATGTCGACTGGACATCGTTAATCGCGGCGGAGGATCGACGTGGATCGTTAATCATCCGTTCGGGCGACGGACGTCGTCGTGGCAGCAATGGGGTGACGCTTCCACGATCGAGGCTATTCGTCTCTTTATCCATTAGTTCGTGTCCCAGAGCGGCGGAGCGGTGTTGTTTGCCTCGTCTGGACCATGGACGCCAATTTGTGGCCATACCGAGCCTTGAAATCGCTATTTACATTTGCCGTCGTGTTATCAGCCTCCATCCGCGAATTCGCATTCCGTTTCTGTTGCGGATTACGCGTGCTACGGTTACCACGTGAAACCGAAGCGAAGTTTAAACGGAGCGAAGTCACGATACGAGTCTTGCGCGAACGTGATTTTGAGTGTAAGAGAACGAGAATCAGGTGGGAGCAGGCAGTTTGTTGTTCGATTGAATCCATTGAACATGGGTTGGATATGGATTAACCACTTGCAATAATGTATTTATTTTATAACGCAAGATGAAGATTGTCGTGCAATTGCAGACTTATTGCTGGACCGTGACTTTCGAATAGGAAATTCTACGACGTGTACTCACGATAAATGCGTTTGCGGAGCACGTTGATTCGCATTTGCTCGCTGCGATTTTATAATTATAAAAATACGAAGCGTATTACCCTTCGTTGTTGAAGCTGATTATATCGTGTCGAAAATTGTTGGCCGCTTGGTGGGCTGGGAGTTCTAAACTAGGTCGTTCGAAAATTACGTGAATGTTTTTGGAAAGGTACGCGATTCTATCCTCTATGGGCGCTGCACCACCAAAATATTTCTGGCCACTGGAAATTCCCGTTCCACAATACGTATATACAGTTTACATGCTGGCGGTCATTTCGGCGTAAAATTGCAAATTAATATTCCTTCGTTTCATTTCGGGAATAGATGCATCAATGCGCATAATACTGTGCCAGGTTTGCTTCAAGCTGCTTTCTATTTTACAATTCAGGTTATATAAATGATTTTGTATTTACTTTGGAGTATTAACTTTTCCGTTCCGTTTATTCGATCGTATACACGCCTTCTACTTTGGCGGTGTATTTAGTCCCCGTGCTGGTTTCGTCTGATCATGTGCGGACCTCTTTCACTTACTTAGCCGTGCATCGTTTGTATTTTCCTGTACTCGATTCCACTGTTTGCGTCATTTACAGGGAATTATTAAACTCTTTTGAAGGGCTGTTCAAATGTACATACATACGCATTTGCAACGTTCTGTTCGTGGAAATTAAATTATTCTTACCAGAGATATTCTTCTACCTATAAATTACACGTAGGACACAAAATGTTTTCCCGTTTGTGATTAATTTACGCAATTAATACTTGCACTGCAATATCGACTAATTTATCCTTCGACTATGGGCAATGTTTTGTTCGCGTTTTAATTCAAATAGAAACCGAGAAACACAGCGGAGATAGACTCTATGCATACTTAAGTGGCGCAGTAAATTTTGATAATAGCAAGAGGACAGGTATATAAAAGATCAAGTTTTCGATTTGTTTGCTACTCAGTTGCGTTTAACCTTCTTTGCGCTCGAGGGCGGGCGTTTGATTAAATTGCAACGCCACGTTGCAAGAATCTAAAAATTTAAATTTCAAAAGTGCACGCCGGCTTTTGAGCTTCTCATGAATTCTAATGCGTTCAACGTACTGATGAGAAGAAACATCCCGCTTTCACAAGATACGTTTTATTCAAAGATGACCGTGTCAGCAGTCGTGTCTTTAAACATTTTGCACCATTATATATTCGCTAACCAGTATAACACTGCGAAATAAAAATACGTTGACATCTCTTATTACGTTTCCACGAAGTTTCCTCTTTATTAATTTATACTTACTCCTACTTTCGTTTATAGACTTCGTTTCGCTGATACGATGAAAAAATTCACGAAGACGTTACCAGAGATCAAAACTACCAATGCCATAGTAACGGAATACTCAATGGTGCCAAAATTTAAAAAAATGAGAATAGTCAGATGAATTATGAATTATGCAAAAGAGATTGTAAGTTAGTCATAGACAAAGACAGTTACACAAATCGGTTCCCCATTTAAAATATCACACATTTTACCACCCTCGTGCATGATCTATTATTCAAAATAATATTTTTAAACACGCCTTACTCAAGTTTCTACCCCGCTTACAAGATCTCAGAATTATCATATTCCCGGGCACCGAAGTGCGAATTAAATTCGCCTCACCGTCAGAATCGCCCCATTCTTTCCACCGTTTCCTGATTTACGTGGCGAACTTCTACCTCGTGGTTCCACGGCCGACGGTTGTTTCTCAAAGTTCCACGAATTTTACGAATGTTTCCACGGGAACGTGACGGGGAGGGGGACGCGCAGAAACCATCTTGCGGGCGAAGAGCAGTGCACGTTTGTGGTTACAGGAATCAGGACGGCGCCGAACCGAGAGTTTTATTTAAAAGCGTGCAGCGGAACGAGCCGCGATCTCGGGACAGCGTGTAAATACAGCCATAGATTTCCTTTATCTTAGCAAAGAGCAGCCGCGCCCTTGTTTCTTCCTTTGCTATCGAACAACGTGTGCGCTTCCTTAGCTGTCCACCCGAGTGTATTCCTTTGATATCGCCATAGAAACGTATCTTAAGGATATTTGAGAAATTCTTTCGCGAACGTCGACCCATCGCGCAGAAATATCTGGGCCGTGTCGAAGCTTGTTCGTTCCAGATTCACGTTTTTGAAAAAGATGATCGCGCCGCGAGGTTTATTCCTTTTTAATGAGTTTCGTATTGCTGCTTCTTCTACTTTGAAGCGTTTTTCTTCGGCGGGCAGTTATTCGTTGCTCGCGCAACTCTTTACTCGTCCGCGATAAGTAAATTTACGTCGAAATGAGAGGCTCTAAGAGACTGGAAGTAGTAATTCTATTTGAAGGTTGCAGCAATTGCTTTCGCCTATCATTTTTGTACACAGGCCTTGGTAAATCTTTCTAATTTGATTTAAATTATGGAGTTCGGATACGCGGGAGGGTATCTCGATTTAAGATGAACGCGTCCCGCGGGTGAATTAAATATGCTGCCGTCCGGCGTCATGTTTCCGTTTAAAATGTAAATGAAAAATTCGGAAAGTTTTGTGCCGGTGGCGTGTACAGGCAGAATAGTGCAACGTCGCGGGAGAAATCGTTGCCGTGTCTGATAGAAGGCTCGTTAGCCTAATTGTATCCTCTTTCCCGTCGCGATCCCCTTAGGCAGATGAAGAGCCAGTAGAGAGTTTTAATTGTGATCCACCGGCTTAATGTGGATACTTTGCCTGGACGTGTTCGAGCGCCACTGCAAACAGTTTTAGGAGCGACGCCATCCCCAGAAAGTGAATTAACTAATGGAAATACAATCCTGCTTTCGCCACTGTCTCCCCCCTTTTCCCCTTAACGATATGCTTTTGAGTCGACACTCGTCTGCCTCGCTCCTGTTCCCCTCATTTACGAAAGGAATAACTAGATGGAAGTCATATTTCTGTAACTTGTAATTTAAGGGCGCCGCGCGATACTTGAACGTCATCAGTTTTGCGAGAAAATATTGATATATTAGGAGTTCCTGAAAATAATGTGGGTACTGCGAAGGGCAGCAGGGCTGACAGTGTTGGTTTCGTAAATAAATTTGAATTGGTAAAGGGCTTCCGTTTTAAATGCTTATTGGGTGAACCGTGTAATGCGTTTGAACGTTCAACACTGAACACTTTTGTCTATCTGGGGAGGCTTAATCTTAATTCAAATCTCTCTTTTCCCCTGTAATTGGGGTACTTCGTTTCACTGACAATCGCGAAGAATCCGAAACATCTGGTTCGCGCTTAGTTTCCTCGAAATTTTATACTTTCCAGACCGTTGTATCTGTTTCCTGCATTATAATAAATAATCGCGTCTCCATTTCCACGCAGTCATTTCACTTTTAATATAATAATATTTGTACTACAGCGTAACAGCGTCCCCTCTATGTTCGAAACGATTGCTCAATTTCTAGCGAGAATAATTTAATCAACCAATTTATGCGTAACCTTGATGTTTCTTGCAAATCAAATTTTAAGTAATATTCGCGCTAGACGTACGAAGCAATTCGCCCCTCGCCGTATTCCACGGATCGGAGTAACATACCCGCACGAATTGTTCCTTATCGCGCGATTCCACTTTAATTACTCCTATTTGTAAGAGTAGCAAACACGTCGCGAAAAATATAGAGGGGGAAAAAAGAAGGAAGCAGATTCGTCGTATCTCGGCACGGCGGAGTGCAAGCGACCGTTCGAAAGTAATTGTTGGCTTCGGGATAATCTCGTAAAGGTGATTAAGAATGGTCCCGTATCGGAAATTGAATTAAACCGGTACGGTGAAATCGTGGCCGCTCTATTCTTGGCTTTATGGCTCCGCAGTTTTTTTTCCCCCCTTTCCTCCTCCATTGTTCCGTCATTTTGTTTTCTTCGTGTTCTTTTCCCAGCGCCGCGTCGCCATTCGCGGAGGAATTCTTTTATTCGCCGGTGCCTTGAAAGCCCGCTTCCGTTCGGCACGTTCGCCCCAGCCGGTCAGCGAAACGAGAAACGCGAGAAACGGGAAATGGAAAAGTGTACGCATGATCCTAACGATAGGGATTAAAACGGGCTGGTCCTGGCGGCGCTCAGAAATCTAATTTCCCAGAAGGCAACACGACCGAATTCATTGCCTCTAATTATTTCTCTCGCTGCTCGCCCGCGAATCCTCGTTAATTGGGGGCTATTCACTGGAAAAACAGTGCCGCGGTGTAGCGCTGCAGTCGGTTTCCGTTGACGTTGTCGCTATCGTGCTCGTTACTCCGACGAATGCCAAATGTGAGCGATATAAACGAGGGGGGCGATTTCGTTTGGGCTTTGGACTCCTCGTCATAGATTCGCTAGAAATCATGGATTTCGATTGCTACAAGGGTCGATTCCGCTGTGCAATTTCATCGGCTCGGACTTCTCATTTTCGTGGACGAGAATCGAGCGAATTCTACCGATAGTTCGAGTGCCTTTCCTTTCCTCGTGGTATCTTTGATATTTAACGCGCGGCGGTGAATCGCGAAGGGTCGTAATACACAAGGATTTTAGAAATGTGTTAGAATAATGCAGATACTTGACAGCATAAATTGTTCAAGCACACAATCACGGTGGTGCTTTACAATTAAGCACACTGGCAATCTTAAAATATTACACCGCCCGAGTAATACGTAAAGTATCGACGGTGCGTAAAAACGGGGAGCATTTGAAAATTCACAGTCACCTCGAACAATTTTGTCTATAAATCTATTTGGAACGAAAATTCATTCAGGACAAAAGTTGCGCGAACTGTGCCTGTTCCAAAGCATCGACGAAGGGGCGGCTACGATTTGCCAAAGTTCGTGGCCATCGTGTCAGCTACGCGAACACCGCGGGCCCTCCATTAAAGACCGATTGACCCTCGAATTGTCGTTGAATCGATTCGTGCGACCCCCGGAACGTAAATCTGAAATATTATCGGGCGTTTGTTTTGAACGTCCTTCATATTTTATCAAGTATCCCTTTTAAGGGTCCTACTGTTCCGGGTACGCGTCTCTCATATATCACGACCTTTATCTTTCCTTTGGGTCGGTTTGCATTGCTTTCAGATAAAATTCATCTTCGATGCTACGGGACTTCGACAGTTCATAACCGGCATATCTACTTTATCGCGGAGCAAAGGTTCGCGTATGGCGAAGTAACGAGCGGAAACGTTCGGAAACTTACGATCCCAGCAGGCGAATTGTTTTTAATATCAGTACGTCTTCGTTGTAAATGCAAGGAACGGTCTGGATTCGATCTTACAAAAATGCTTGAATTGATTAAAAAAAGGTTTTCATACATATTTGCATGGATTTTTTGAAACGGATGATGGTTGCAATTAAATTGTACATTTACCAAAACTTTCTGCGCGATCGAATAAAATAATATACCTAATATGAGTTACAATTACATCTTTACTTTAAACGAGTCTAATTCATTACGTGGCCCTAACTATTCAATTATCAGGTGAGGGTGGCAATTCTAAACTAAAAATAATCATGAAAACAGTAGCGACTATGATAATGATGAAATTCATTAATTTAAACACAAATAAATGTGCATACACTCCCTGCACGATTATGCAGTAATCAAAAAATATAAAAAAATCCGAATCAAAGACGCTTCACAACGCGTATCTTCGAGGTTCTTGTAACAGCAGCGTCACACGTCACGAGTTGTTTGCCGAATGACGAACAGCTGCATCCAATAATACCATGATACACTGACGTTTCGTTGTATTTTCAAGCAAACAGCGAAATATTTTTCAGGCTTGATTTACCGTTCGCAAAGGGCACTTTTACCCCCTATAAAATTTGTCGCGATCGCGAGCACCGACGGCCAAAAACGAATTCGAATTCGATCCTAGCCCATGGCCCGGCGCTATTATTTATCGACGCTCGTACGCGCCATTAGTTTCGAAAATATCCGGGGACAATGGTCCCTCCCCCTGCCATATATTCTTCGTACGATTTTGTTTTTTTTTTTTCAATGCTGCGTTCGTTACTGGCGGCGGGAAATCGAAAAAAAGGTACCATTGCCGATAAACGTCGGCTCATTGCTCTGTATCGATCAGCGCTCGTTTTATCGTGAAATCGCCTCGACGTTTGTATCGCGCTGCTTGTAACGCGTCGGCGTGAAAGCGATTTTAATCACTGCTACATTACCCTAAACCGGTTTATGGTACACGCTGTTATCGTGGTTACAGGATCGAATAGTCTGTGAGAAATAGAAGAATGACAAAAATAGGGGGCGAGGGTGTAGAGCGGGACGGTGAAGAAGTATATTCGGAATCGATCGCACCGTTTTTGTCGAAATTTTGCGAATCAATAGTGGAGGAGAATAATACTTAATTAATTATCGCTGAGCTGTTCTATACGCTTTGTAATTTCACCGATATCAAAGGCGAAGGTACACAAATATAATTACGAACTTTTGATAATTGTTTTAACGTCCCAGAGTTTCGTTACTTGCGATATAAAATATCGATTGCGACACGCGGTTAGAAAATTGCCGCAAATTGATGAATGTAAATTTTTGTCGATTTTTCTACGCTCGATGCATTTCCTTTTTTCGGAAACTTCGGTGGAAAAATTCAGTCCGCCAATGGTGTTATGGAACTTAATGGAAATAGACGAAACTTTTCAATTAAACGTTTAATAGTCTTTTCGTTCGTATTAACATTTCGATTAAACGCAATTTACATTCGTTTTATGGGAACGGGAACGAAGTTTCACGTGTTTCATTCATTTTTTTGACTGACAAAAGGTTAACTAATCAATATGATGGACCTCGTGTTTAATTCTTGTTTTCATTCGACGAGCACAGAGCTTCCGTTGAAATGCTGTTTACCAACTCTAGCGAAATTGACAATCTCCGTGGTTCTGTTCGCAGTTGTTATTTAAATAAACGAACTGCGGATGCTCATTACCACAGTTCACATTCCCGATAACTAAATATAATCGTGACATTTACAGCGCGTATTCAATATATGAAAGTAATGAATGGGAACGGAAAATAGAATTTCGTAAGAATTTACATACATATCGTTACAAGTAATGGAATCCACGGGTAGAGCGATTTATTACAAATAAATTTTGCTCGCTTCACTTACAGCATTCTGAGACTAAAATAGAATTTTAATAAATGCAGTATGATTGAATTATGCCGATATTTTTTCAATTGAATTAAATTCATTTCAGATATTAAATAAAACAATTGACATCCAATTTGTATTTCGATGTATTGCAAAGCCATGCCTAAAAAATGTAACATACAGTTTCTCCTTTTATACAAGGCTCTATATGCTGGTATTTTATCGAATATCACATTTCACCTTAACCTTTAACTTCCCTCAGTACGCTTAATTCTTTCTTCGAAATAGCACTTTAACTTTCATCTTTATACGTACCGACCAATGTGCGAGTAATAAACTTTGATGCGTAAGACTAAGAGGGCTGTTACGTAGCAAACTATGAAGGGAGTTGAGTGCATAAGCGTTACAAACATAGGAGATCATAAAATGTTAATCATTACTGAGGATGCAGACACAATGTGCTGTCAACTAATGGTTCAATACAAGTACGTAGGGGTTTGGCCCACGCAACAGCTTCCAGCCAGTGATTTCTGGCTGCTCATAAATATATGCCGCAACGATCTGATTTCTTTGTAAACTTTAGACTGAATTCGGATCTTCGTTCTGCAATTTCATATTCACACATACTGCGATAACTGTAGCAGTTATCACAGCATGAAATACAATTGATATTATTAGATTCCTTGTAATTATATGTTTAATAATACTGTGTAGCGATCATGCGTGATTATTAATGTAATATTGGATGTCGTTTGTAATCAATTCATCTCATTAATAATTCGCTAATTGTATACCCAATAAAGCAGCAAATTAAACAGAGAAATATCACTGTTAGCATCATAAACACAATGTGTCGAATTGCTCCAATTTTCCAGGAAGACCGTTCAGGCGTATACCGTTTCATTGAACCGCGTAGCAAATTCTGCCTTGCGACAGTAAAAAGTCGAAGGTACTTTATTCTCTTTGACGTGTGCGCTTTTTCGACATTCATCGCAGAACGTCACGAATAAAAAAGCGACAGTCTTTACAGATTTGTTATTTCTCTAAAATACAACTACCGTTACAATCGAACCGAAATTCTGTCGTACGTTTAGAAACGATAAATAAATTGTAATATAGCGTACGATACGTAGTCCCTTTATTATTTAAATATATCCTCACACGAACCAATCCAAGAAAAAAGTTATTTAAAGGCTCGTTGTACTCGTTGTGTCATATAAAAAGAAAAGTAATAGCTGCACCCCCCTTCTGAATATTTCTCTTTCAATGAAATGTTCAGGGCAAACACAGTGCCGTGAAACATGCATAGAAAATATGTAAATATCTATTTTACCCCCCCCCCCCCCATTTTTCCACCCACGCTGCATTCCATCGTCACGATAATTCTATTTAAGTGAATTAAACGAAAAAAAGTAGAGTAACCTAATTTAATCAGTACAGTACCGCCCCGCTAATCATCGATGATTGATGTACTTTTAACGCCACTGCGAGAACAGATACGCGCCGTGGGTACTCGCGACACAGGGTTAATGGTAAAGCAATTTATCAGTCATGATTCGATGGAAGCGTATAGCTGGACCGGGCGCACAAACGGACTCAACGAAATGTGAACTGGCCCGGGGGTCAAAGGTGACGGACGCGGGCGTTTTTCAACCGCGAATAATGCGACAGAAATTAATTGTATCGCTACGAGATGGGGGCACAGCGGTATCAGTGAACGAACCATTTATCACCGGCCGTAATGGATACGCACGGTTTATCATGGCACGCGTAAAAAACCATGTTGAAAGTGTCACACCTATCTAAACCTTCGTTTCACTCTTTTCATTCACACCGGGGCATATTCGAGTCGTCTGCCGGTGACGTATCGTATCGCGCGACGCGATTTTTACGCGCACAAATTGCGTAAAAACGTAATGCGTTTGTTAACGAGAGATTTTATGGTGCACGTGGTTTTATCGCCCCCTTACGTTCAACGGGATCCGTGAACGGGGTTGCGAATGATTGCGAGCACGGCCTCGATATCCGGAATATCGAATGACTTCGGGGCGAGAAAGAAATTTGTCGGGGACGGGCAGTTGAAACGTAAGATAAACTTTTCATTCAACAAATTTTCGACTACATTGAAATTGATTAAAAAGTTACTGTTCCATAGTAATCCTGTTTCTCGCGCGATACATTTCCTTCGCCTTGCTGTTCCGAATGTGCGATACGTTGCAATTAGTTCACGTGTCTCAGCCGTTACTGCGCACATCCGACAAAACGTTTATCATAATACGAAAGGAACAGTTGCCCGCAGAATTGCTCGAAACAAATAAATCGTACGAAAGTTCCAGATCGAACGTCGACATCGTTACATCGGTTACACGCATCCCTCGTTCCAACAACCACGGTCGCGGATAATTCGCTGGAAATTAAAGGAATATAAATAACGTTGATCGGCGATCGCGGCATTCGCGCGGAAATTAGACTGCGGGTAATCGCTCTATAACAACGCCTGTCCAAATGTGATTTTCAGTCGCGGCCATTGTTCGGAATTAACCCCGTTTTATCGCGAGCCATTCGATGACAACGAACGAACGGACAGATGAACTTGAACGAGGAGAAAATGGCCCGGCCTGTATAGGGGTTGTTGCCTGGGCGGCAGTCGAAGGGGAAATAGGGGGGGGGGCGGTGACGGCGAGGGAGCACGACACCGGGAACCGCAAATAACGCGAAATATTCGAAATAATTGTCGACGAGAATTAATTAAAATACCGCGGGCCCAGAACGACCGGGGTCGAAATGCATTAATCGTTGCGCGAAACAAAAGCATCCAACGTCAACCCCGTCCCCCATTCTTTTGTGACAGTTTACATCTTCCGCTCGCGGAGTGGAATTAAAAAGTGCGGTTGACAACGAACCGGGAAGCGGTTTATAAATCGTTTCGTTTCTATGTCGGTCGATATTGAAACACGTTAACCCCGTGCAATAAACGGGTCGGATCGAGTGGAATATGTATTGCACAGGGATAATGAGGTATTCAGCTGAACTGTTTTCTCGTTGTTCTTTTAGCAGCGGATTGGTAGGATATTGTACGGATAGAAATGGATGTCACGAGTGTCAATAATGAAAGCGTTAGACATTTCTGTGGATAGCGATGTATTAATTAGTCGCGACTTTATTAGGCAAACTCGTAACGGGAAGAAGTAACAGGAATACCCTTCTCCTTTCGAGGGAGGGGATGAAACGAAATGATATTAATACGTAATGTGTAGCTTTTCTTTTAAGCTTCTTTTAATGAAACTTTTTACTGCGTTGCTCTTTTGATATTGAATTACTTAATTTTATGTTCATATAACATGCACCATGAATATAAAATTACTCTTGCAGTGATATTGCTTGTGTTTTTCTTGGATACGTGTACGATTCTGTTTAAGGTTCTGGAAGTTAAAATACCGAGCATGTTTTTCAAAAGAGTAAACTTTCGTTGGAACATCTACTTTCTCTTAATTGTGTTCGTTTGATTCTATGCTGAGGCACATTTTCGTATTGCAGCGAGGAAATTTCTTTGGCTGTTTCAAACGACACCGAACATATGTTAAGTTTTGTAATTTTAAATTCGTACTTGGTCCCGACGGTGTGTTCCGAGTAACTTTCCTTACGTTCAGAATAAATTTCATCTTCCCTCATCGAGGCATACATTCTTCTCCAAATTCTCCAATTTCTGTTGCAGGGAAAATTGCAATTTCAAGAAGGTGTACTTACGATTAGAATATTTCTCGTGAAAATGGTAAGCGACATAATTCTGTTACACGAGAAATAGATTACAAAACTGAAGGAATTCTTGGGCCAGTCGCAAACAAAATAATATCTGCCCTCTGAATTGTTTTATACGTACATTAAACGATAGCTATGTATTAATTATGCACGCGGAAAATAACAGAAAGAATCTATTCATGCATTTCTATTTATTTCTTGAACCACTCCACCGGATGAATCTACCGAACAAATTCTTCTTCACAATTCCGCTGTAAATCGTAAGAAAAAACCACAAATCCAAGTTGAAAATTGATTGCACAATCGTCACCTAACACCGCAACGTGTAATAATATAATCTGCGAACCGAACCCACGGAACCTATAGAATCCCTTCATATTTTCAATTTGTCGCAGCGTCACTCGTTAATTAACGCTCAAATAAATCGTCTTTATCGGCCAGTGTATTTCATCCCTGAACCTCGATACGGGGCCAGCACGCCCAGCTCACGCGATTATCGTCGCTGCTCCGCCATTGTCGAAAAAAGAAGAAAAAAAAAGAGCGAAATAAAAGAGAAATAGAAACACGAGCAGAATCGATGCCGCGCAGAATCACGGACATGTCCGACGATAATTCACGGGATTAAGCGTTCCATCGCGAACGAGCGCACGAAATTGTTTCACCGTGAAAGAATAGCACCGGGGACGAAATTTTCGTTCCCCAGGGCCGACCGTAAATTAACCGACTTTCGGTGAATGCTAATCAACGGTAGGATATTATTCGACGGATCATGGGCGTTCGCGATGAATGAAATACGACGGCGATTTGTCGAAAAATATCGCGCGTTTCCGCGCACCAAGCGGCCGGCCTATCGAGCGTTCGATCATAAAGATTTTACGGTCGATCAGACTATGGGCAGTATATGCTCGCGCGAATTCATTAACCGTTCATTACGAGTATTTATGCAAATTTGGAGATGCCTCTAATTGAGTTTCATCGATCGGTTACCGGCGAAGCCACGTTTCATGTAATCGAATTGGAGCGAAACGCGTTTCCCGCGGTCAAGGCGGAGGGACAGAGAGAAACACAGTTAAAGAGAGAGAGAGAGAGAGAGAGAGAGAGAGAGAGAGAGAGAGAGAGAGAGAGAGAATCGTTGGAGAAGGTTTATGATTATTTAATGCAGTTAGCTTTGTATCCGTGGATTTAGCTTTATACTCATTTCCTTAGTAACTTTATTATTGCGTTACGAATTCTTTTGTAACGTTAGACAAGTTACAGAGTTAAGGAAGAAAGCGTTTGAATTACACTTGTCAGCTTCGTAGACTGCGTCACGCGAAGTTCACAGTACTTTGAAATTAATTTCTGTCATTGTCCTGGACATTCTTTAGGAAAACTGCGATTAATATAACAGCCCTTAGTGGCTGTATATCTTTAGATACTTGCTGACTTCATTTTGTCACCACCGTTCTCATCGAACTATTGCACGGCTGTACTACGACCGAATGCACTGGTACAACATACGAACGTCAGAAATTCTACGCGCATCAAATTCGTATTCGACGAATGCACCTTTTTGAATCTCGCGTATCCGCGCCGCGAATAACATTACATTTCCGCAAAGGATTTTCACGATTTCGTCGAAAACCGAACAAAGGGAAACCCCCCATTCCCAGTCTATTCAGATTTCGATGTAGAAAGGCCCGTTGTTCGAACACGGGAGCGTTAAAGCGATATGCTTTTATTTCGTGCGGCGAAACTACACGGGAAACTGCGTTTACCGCGTTGTCAATGCAATATTCAAGTCGACAGAACGATTACCAATATTTCCAATAATTTACGATGCGCGTAGAACAGCGACATCGTCGAAAATCGAGATCCCCGGGCTCCCGATGGAAAACGGTGGCCATCGTTGCTAGAAAAATTCCGGTCCACTCGCAAACGTCATTCCGTCCCTCATAATTCATTTCCATTTCGAAGTTTCCCTCGGTTTTCCGCGCCAGCCAACGATCGACGAGCCCTCGAAACTTTTCCACTCTGCCGCTTGCTTCCTTCCCGACTTACATCCGTTTCAGATGTTCGTTTTCCCCCGGGCTTCGCAACTACGTTCTTATTACTGCTGGTAAAAAATGCTGATCGGACGATTATGTTGGAACGCATTGTTTCCTTTTCGCCGACGCGGACGAAATACGAAGTGTAAAACGTTTCATCGAACGATCCCGATCGTGACTCGAATTAAATCATTTTTTCGTTCGACGATAACAATTTGTCATCCTGGTCGAAAGTGAACGACAGGGAGGCTGGGCGCAAAGTGGATACGTTTTTTTAATATTTATCTTGACAAACGTTCTTGCAGTTTGATTTATTATTTCTGGTTAAGGTTTCTATTTTATGTATATTATCTTTGCTTACAGGCGTGCATTATATCGTATCGAAGTTAAACTAGTCGCTCGAAAAACTATCACGATTCTATGTTGCTTTTAGTTTAAAACAAGCAAGACGCAAGAGCGCAACGTATCGTATAACGAAAAAGGAAGATCGCGATATTAAATTTATTTGTCGTGTAATGCAAGGAATGGTGCTTTGTTAGTAATCTATTGAACTTGTTAATTTTTTAGACAAATAGGTGTAACATCTGTCCGATTACTATACTTTTGCCTCGTTTCGATAACCGGGCGCCATACCTCCTCCCTCATCCCCTGTAGCCACCGTAACCCCCATAACCACCATTTCAGTAGCACAGTTTGAAGCGTTTCGTTATTCAATTCGACGAATCGAGTGGATGGAATTGTACCGTCGTATGAAAAGTATTTTGTCCTGAGCAGTAAAACCTTGATCGTGAACCTGCAGTAAAAAGGAAAAACGGGAGGCTTTACGACCACGTCTCGCGACCTACTTTTTACGCAAATACGTAGGATTTTTGCGGGCTTCACGATAATATTTGTTAAGCCTCTTTTACCGGCGAGGACTGGGGAGGGGGGGGGGGCTTTAATGCCATATCGATTGAAAGAACGTTATCTTTGTCCTGGTGGTTGTTTGCATATTGGACCCCCTTTTTATACAGATACATTTTACGGCGATGCCGAGCTCCCTTCGAGAGATACGAGTGACAAGGTTCTGTCGCAGTATAAGTAACGAGATGTCATTTCAAAAGGCGTCTTCCATTTACAATCTCTCCGACTCAAAACATGCATCTTTTATAGTACTGTTTAAGACTGCCGAGGTAGTACCCCTCATTGAAATTCACTTTTATATCTATTTCGTAAAACATTAAATTAAAATAATACGCACAGCTTTAGTAGCTAGAATTTCATACCGCTAATTATGTGCTATTATTAATCACAGAATGATACGGATTTTACACCACAATAGACATTTATAATTTCGTTTTGCTTATTATTTTTTACTTTTTTTATTACTTTTCTTCGTTGTTTCTCTTTTTTATCAATATATTTATGTTTGCTGAATTATGTAACAAAGATTTGCAGGAATTTTCAATTCTAGCCGAAATGTATGTCTATTTCGTTTCCAAAGCGAACGCGGAGAACACGATTCTCGATTTCCTTTCATTAACCGAGTCCGTTTTACTTTCGAGCGTGTCTGGCTGAAACTAACGGGCCGTAGAATCACCGGTAACGACATTAGTGTACAATTATGACGACCAATCTATGAGTCATCAAGTTTCGAAGTGCAAGAGTGAATTAACCGCACGGGTTGGCCTCACCGGCACGCTTCCAAACTTACCGCTACACGTTGCTCTACGAAACTCCGATAACTCACGATCACCTCATTGACAATAATACACTATAGGCACGTTCGATCTGCAATTAACGCGGACACCTTGCATTTACGTCGGCGCAGACGATCTCCAGATTTTCCGTACGTCTGTGAAATTCTCGGGACGAATAAACTTTCATCCGTGACCCAAACCTTTCTAAAACAATTCATTTACTTTACCGACAAAAGTAAATACATTTTTCGAATGTACTTAGCATAGAAATTAAAACAAAGCGTATAGTCGTGAATTTCCTATTGTGCCATGCAAATTCAATATTTACACAGCTCCTGCACCGAACACGAATAATTGTACCAATGCAGAAATACAAATTAGACCGCTGCGCATTACTCCCATTCTACTTTCAATTACACCTCAGCAAATCGACTCGCGCGCGTATGTACGTTAAATAAATCGTAACAGAACCCGTTCTACCATCCCGAGTCGCTCCAAATACAATAGTCCCTCCAGTCCCAACTACTTAACATCGAACTTCCCCCGCGCTGGGACACACAGCCGTACAAGTAACGCCGTTATCTTAACAGTACC
This sequence comes from Nomada fucata, assembly GCA_948146005.1. Classification (NCBI taxonomy): domain Eukaryota; kingdom Metazoa; phylum Arthropoda; class Insecta; order Hymenoptera; family Apidae; genus Nomada; species Nomada fucata. The sequence goes on along the minus strand of OX411275.1, from coordinate 3,086,146 downwards.
GCACGGTCCGCACTGGAACGAACCATCCGCGATACACGGGTGCACAGAGCGGAGCACAATGGCGCATAACTTCAAACGATATCGCTGCCGTGCGTCGATACGAATCTTTGGAGTTCCTTTTGAAACCGGGCACACCCTTTGCCACGTATTATAAACTCGGCCGTTCGAGTGTCAATGGAATGCCAGTGTTCGCGTGCAACGCACAATACACGCCGGGCTGGCGTGCGATTAGGTGCGACCTCCGAATTCACCGCACGCAACGTTCGTATCCCGCGTGCGTGTGTCAATCCGGCATTATGTCAACTTCAATAGCATTTTCGCCAGTGGCCTCGTTCGGGCGGCGTGAAAAGCAATGTCAACGACAGCCTAGCAAAAGCGAGCCCCGGCTCGAATGGAAATAACGAGCAAAGAATCGTCGACCCCTTTCGACCTTTATCCTTTCTTTTTCCCCCCTGACCGTCGCCACCGCCCTTTTCACTCCACGCGCTCTGGTTTTTGGCCCCGATGACCCCGTAGTCGCGGCTGCGATGCCGATGTTTGGTGTTACGCGGCGAGAAGTCCATGCTTCCATGGATTCTTGGGCGAAAAGTGTACGAGGATGGAACGTCGACGGATGATAAACTTACGGGGAACGACTTTTTATGGGAAATTCGGAGGCTTTCTTATGATCTATTTGTACTACTGACCAGTATGATAGTATTCGATAGAATGCTCTTGTTTTTTTAAGTAGAAAGTTTCATGGGCAAGTAGTTGCGAATATTTTTTGGGTTAATTTGTCCGAAAGATTTATTTCCTTCAATTTTTGGGGGACACTTATTTTCCATAAATTATATTAGAGAGAAATATTTTCGTGTCGGGTAGAATATTCTTAATTACGTTACACTCTGTGCCTGAATCTGCAGCTTATTTGACTCGTTCTTCTTCTACCGATTCTTCACAGTATTCCTCAATTAAGGAAACAAAAGTTGCTGAACTTTGTAATTCGCTTAATCGAATCTAATATACCTCGCCAACATTTTTCGTTGATGTTCCATACGAAGGGTTGAGAAAGCCAACTTTGCTTATTAGCAATTGAAATCGTCACGGAAAATGCGAAGTGTGCTTGGTGTTCCCGTTACGGATAGCAAATTAATTATACTTCATGAAGTTTCATGACGGACTTCGCGGAACAAATAAACAAGCGTTATGTACTTTCGACGTTGTGCATTCTGTTTTCGGTACTTTCATCTCCGCAATTCCTGTATCAATTAACGGAAGAGCGGAACTATTGATTCAACTCTCATCCCGGCTGTTCCTGCTGCTTTTTAACAATCGAGCTACGCATTGTTCTCCGCTTATGAATAAGTCGAACGCTCGATTAGCGACTTTAAATTAAATAATAATACGTCCTCGGGGTAGTATCCGCACTGCAACGGGAACCGTGGTAAAAATTTTGCATTAATACTACTGCTTTCATTTAATTAAGACCCTCAATTCCGCGTAAACTAATACCTGCCACTATCAATTGTCAACATTACCAACCAATCTAACCAAAGGCGAAGACATACATTGTCTCCGCAATTGTTCACAAAAAAATTCTCAAAGCGACGAGAAAGAAGTAAAAATCGAAGCTCTAACAGGTCCCTCGAGCATCCTCCATTACGCGACGAATGTACGCGGAGGGCTAACGATAATTTAACGACAATACGCTCAGGGTCAACGTTATTTGCCGCCGCATACTCGAACACAATGACTCGCAATCGCGTGCAACGAAACTTCGAGAGGGATGGAGAGTGGTTATTAATGAAATGCTTGCCAACCTACACGTTTCATTAGGATTTATACGCGAAACCGATCGCGGCCGCGCCGCGAAGAAGCGAACCGATAATGCATCGCTGGCAAATTCCGCAGTTACGGCCGCAGTGAATACGTAACCGGGGAATCAAGAGGCTGGAACAGGTTAAATTTTCGATTCGCGCATCGGGGCCGCGCGATACAGCGTTTCCGCCGCATGACATTCGGACAAAAGATGTCGGAAGTGGTGACGGCACGCTGCGTTCGTCCAACCTGTGCTTTGTCTACCTTTGGCGGCGAAACACAGGATAGGTGTTAGGTCGCGGAACATATAGTTCAGGCAGAGAAATTATGGAAGCACAGTTATTGCGGTGAACAGTTTTCCCTTGAAAAAGAATCCGCTCACGACGATCCGAGAGAGAAAGCAGAAACGTATTTTCAATTCGAAATGTATCGTCGATACGTTTATTGTACTGCAATTTAATTCGTCTTCTGGTACGATAATAGTGTAGAAGTTATTTTTTGTAAAGCCCACGCAGTTTGGAATAGAGGACAGGTGGTGTAATAAGACTTCGGTTACTCTCGTTAAAACACTAGATTTATTATAAACACGTCGACACACGACGTTACTCAAACACACGATACTTTTCATTACGCTCTGTTTCCACTCTCTCTTCACTCTTACTTAGCTCTCCCTTAGCTCTGCCTCGTTCATTCTTTATATTCTTTCACTCTTAGTTTCTCTTTCATTCTATTCCTCATTTGCTCTCACTCATTTAGGACACAACCCCGCAGTCATTCCTCGGTGGTGGTCGGTCCCGATCAGCCGAACCCTTGGGCCGCTGTACCCCCCATACACACGACCTTCTCAAGTACTCAGCACCGAACGTACCTTTCATACATCGCAATCATTCTAAACATTCACGCAGTATTTCCAATCCTACAATAGTAACGGTAACATAATACTGGAATGCATCGCAGTTAGGACAAAGAATGTAGCAATTCTTCAATTGGAAATTGGACCATAATTAACGCTATAGTGCCCGACGAATGTAAAGGAGGAAACTACAGTCTAGCCTCGACAATACATTCAACAGGCAAGGTAATATAATGGAGACGCCAGCATTTAATTGTAAAACACTGTACAAACGGAAACGAGTACGGTATATCGGCGCTACGTTGTGCTTGAAAGTGCGATTCGAGGAGGACGCGAAGTAGAATAAGACCGAACGCTTCAGACGTCCACCGATTTCCAGTTTGCGACATTCGACGGACGAAGTTCGAGCAACGAAGCTTGTACCTCGCACGCGCGTTACCTTGCGGAACAGTTTCGTTCTGTTCAGAATCTCGCGTCTGCACGCGGCTACGTGAAAAAACAAAGCGTTAAGAAACCGGTCGCCGCGAAGCAAGGGACCCCGCTTCAGGAATTCCGGCTCTCAGAAGAATTTGTACAGAGCGTGGAACAGACAATGGTAAATTTCACGCTGAATCCTGGCTGAATCGTTAAATCTCACCGAGTAGGAAACAATTTTAGGGATTTCCATTAGGTTGTGCGGGCGCAGCAAGCCGAGTGGCGCACAATCTAGCCTACAGCTAAGAGAAGCGGCCCAGGCTTTTAAGGCTCGCGATCCATTATAATGCTCCCAGTAGCGGTATTACTTCCGAGCTTTTAATATCATTGTCTCCCTGACCCGGCCGATTCGAGCGTTTCCACCGGCGCGCTTTCGGTCAAAATTAAAATCTGCTTTGTGCTAGCAATTTCGCGTGCACGGTTTTTCGGCTAGGATCTTGGCCGCCCGAGTTTACGGATAACAGCGTAGAAAACGTTCGAGTAATTCGTTCCCCGTCTTTGATATTTTCCCTGCTCCGTCGTAGCTTCGCTTTCTGGCGTAGTCGTTGCGCCTCGGTTGCTGAATTTCCGTTTACTTCGACTCCACCCACCCTTTCGTTCGTTACGGTTTAATAAAGCTACGTTTAAGCGTTTAGTCGCAGTCGTTTGAGTGCCAGAAGATATCGTACGAAAGGGCCGCTCGGTTAAGTGGAGCGAAACGTTCATGTGATTAGCAATGAAATTTCGTTGCGTCCTGCAGGGCGTATCGATGTTGGCCGGGTGTACGATTGATAAATGTAAAATATGATTCGAGAGGGGACCGTGGGCGACCGCGGATGGCAAACGGAGGAATATCGTACCATCGGAAAAAAAGGGACGTTTAATTTAGCAGGAAACGTGCCCGGTCATGAAAGTCCGCGGAGATAGAACGTCGCGACGGAGGATGCTTAATCTCCATTGGGAATAGCAAAGTCTTCGGGAACTGTTTTCATTCCCAACTTTCGAAGTTAAATGTCAGACACTTTTCAGATTTTACTTCCAAGTTGATTCCGCGTTAATACACGATATCTCGAGTGATTGTCGCGGGCGCAGTGGATCCGCAGGAGCTGAAATGAATTTTTAGTAGGCGTGGGAATAGAACGGATGGACCTATTTCTTTTTTTTTCCGCGAGGTGTATTTGGGTCATTTTCTGAATGGGATAATCGCGCGGAAGAACAGAAAAGCAATTATAAATAGTCCTAGAAGTTTGCCAAATTTATTGCTCGAAGTATACCGACATGCTTCATTCTAATAACACAAATGTTTCGTATCTTTTACCATCGCGATATCGTTATCACTGACTGCGGTGATACGATAAAAATCAAACGAAACAAAATCTGTACGCAAATTGTCTGGAACAGAATTGAAGAAACCGTAATACACGCGCACGGGTATAAAATAAAAATTGCGATTTTATAAACAACAATGTTCTGTGACACGAATAATTATCTGAAACAAAATGATCAATTCACTGCTCCTCGTTTATTTTTATTTCAATTGAACAATCACAAGTGGCTGTGCGTCTTTCACTGCAGTTTACGATTCATCGGGGCACTTAATTAATCTTCGACATCCTTCGTAACACAAAGTGGCCGCATTGTGTCTCGAATGTTGCGATTGCGCGTTGTCCCTTCGCTGTGATTCGAGAAGCGCATAAACAGAATCCAAAGGAGCCTTTAACGATTAAACCCGAGCTCCAGCGGATACGACATCGCCGCACCTAAGGACCTACCTATCGGAGACCCGTGGATAGGTCGCACCGCTTGATAATTAGTGTGGCTCGAGGCGTGACACAATAGCGAACGTTGACGAAGCGACGACTATGTCGCAACGAACACCTTAAGGATTGAATTAGGCAGCGCGTCTTGCTAATTCATTTACGTAACCGGTTTGGAAATCAAGTCGACGACGAGAGAAATTTGATAACGATTCTGTGACGTTGGCGAAACCTTTGGCAAACGCACTCGAAAGCACGTTCGGTTGCCATTTAAAGTTAACCCCCTTTTTACTGACGATCGATACGCTGCGGTACGTAAGAGGGTACTTGTGTTATCAACTTTGAAAAACATTTTTTTCTTCGCTTTCTTAAAGTACGCGTCTTCGAACGTATCTGCGTCGAAGGATACGCTGGAGTTCGCAAAAATAACGGAGTTACAGATGTTAAATGTAGCGCACAGATACAGTTTCACGCTCTCTGATATGGCTGACGTGATACGAGAGGTTATTCAGCAGATATGCCACTGTAGCAGGTGCTAAATATTTTAGGCGATCTTAATTTCATCAAATTTGTGTTGCGCCAAAAGCAAAACGTGGGTGAAAGGCCAACGTGAACTTTAAAGTGTTCCTGTGTTTTTGAACAACGTGATTTTTCATCCCTTTTGGCGGAGACTATGAACACTTTCATATTGAAGAAAATGACACCTCGTTGTTTTGTGTCGGTCCACTACAAAGGCCGGAAGCATGTCAGCCATAGTGACATGTTTTCATAAGGCAACCTTCTTCGGTGACGCGTACCTGCTACAATTTTATGCTTTTGATTTTGAACAAAATATGTAATATAGTTGAAATATTAGAAACCATATGCGCAGAAGGCTAGCACAAAGCGGTGTGCTGATTTGACAAAAGAATTCCCGCAAAGGCCTAACAATTGAGTGAAAAGAGAAAGAATTGTTGAATCAACTGAAAGAGATCTGTGAAATATAATAGATCACAATGGAGGATACTACGAAAATGTTAAATCTTTTAAAATTTCGGAGTATACAGAACCGTGTCCAAATGTTCGTACTGTACTAAAATTTATGTAAAATATCATCACTGCAAGCCAGTCTTCACATTTTTATTCTGGACACAAACTTTCATTTATATTTTATTCCAAAATAAAAATGTTAAACAGTATTATTTTCATTTTAATTTTCATTTTAGTTGCTTCACGTAATTGGACACTCTATGCGACACAAATAAATTATTATTCGATCGGAAACTTATAAATATCATACATTCTACGCCGTGAAATTTATACAACCTGTCGTAACTAACTTAAAAATGTTTTACCAAGTACCTATTTATTTTTTATTGTCCATGAACTCTGGTAGTTACTACGAACCGAACGTTTTTTTTTATAAAACTTTCCGTGAGTTATGATACGAATATCCGAAATATTGGCCCCGTTTTCAATAGGTTACTGATATTCTACGACTATAGTCGTTCCATTGATAATCTAACACCAGGTTATGGACTTTCCTAGAAGAGGATTTCCCTGTTCGAATTTCTCTATACAGGCATCGAGGACTGAATACAGAATATAGAAGGATGGAAGGAAGAAGTAAGTTTCAACGAAGTGCGCTTCAAGTGGATCATGTCGGCCAAGCCGATCTGTTGTAGAATCTTGTCAGTGGAACAAGTCGATCATATGTCCGACTATGAAGGTGCCTTGTCTGTTGGCAGATGTTGCACTTTGTCACTGTCACTTACTCAGATACCAGACATTTACAAGTTGTTAACGACCAACTATTCACCGAAATTCTCTTGTGCTCGAAGTCCTTCGAAGTAGTAGTGGCATGTATCCGGAGGAACGTAAGTAAACAAAAGTGATACGAAGATAGGAAGTTCTAAGTCAAATGAATGGCGGAGCTGTAAACGTTGCAAGCAGAAAGGATCGCGTTTTTCTATTGCTATATTTATTGCCGTCGAAATTACGGATATATGCGTGGTCAAATAAATAGTAAAAATAATTTATTGCGAATAATAATAAAATATTACTTCGACAAGGAAGTCAAACAAAACACAATTCGTCAGATAATAGTCGTAGATAAAATTTTATTGAACGTAATTCGAGTAATGCTGAACTCTGGTCCGCAATAATTTGTTTGGTGTCTGAAGCCAGCACAATTTTTCTCCATTTCATTCTCCTCCTCCATGCCAATTTCTATTTCTTCGTCGTATTTACCCGCAAGTGAATCAGCTATGATATTAAATACCGCGTAATTGCGTCGGAAAACCTGCCCCGCCAGTCCTCGTCAGGCGTTCGTCGATAAAAGAATCTCATTATAAGAAAATCGAAACCTTCCGGGATATCGTAGGGCAGTGTTGTTAAAACCAGTGGCCGAAGGAGGGCGAGGAAATTAAAATGACAAAGGAAACAATCAGAGGAATGAAACCCTGTATTCTGTATTGTAGCGCAAAAACAATTCCAGAAAGCGGCTAGGGTGAGATAAGGGGAATCAGTTGTACTTGAATCCCAATCAGAATGATCTTTTTCCTACTGAAAATGCGAAAGCCATTTGGTCGAGGGAAATTCGTTCAAAGAAAGTTAAAGCATTGAGGGTAATGCGGCTACCTGATTCGTTCATCCTCTTATGCAGCAACATTTTAATTAATTAGACGGTGATATTGTTTACCAGAGATACAATAAAGATTCAGATACAGCAGTTGAAAAAATAATTCGTGCAACCATGTTACAGTCTTTTCACGGAAAATAGTAAAATAGCATTGGAAATACCAGACGCGCGATAGAAACAAGGTTTAACCGTCGTTCAATGGATTGCAATGCACAATACACATAAACATGACGTGTCCGTAATAATACGTTAAAAACCAGCAATGTATCACAATACGGAGTGAAACTTACGAAATTAGTCACGCTCTGGATCCTCCTAAACGTTCCGCACTACTCGGCTATTCGAATTCACTGTAACTCGAATAACTCAAACCAGCTCTACGTTGCATCGAATAGAGGAAACATCATTTTCGCTGGCACCGTAAACGCAATGCAATATGCATAAATCACAAATCAGTGGTGCCTCGAACAATTAAACAACAGCGACCTAAAATATATTTCGCCATCGTTTCTCTCACACAAAAGCCTGTACGCCTGTTTAAGCCAGCCTGCCGAAATCACCGTGCCAGCGACATTAACTGAAACCAAGAAATCGAAAACTCACACGCCAAATTACTCGCAGACGGTCCCCTTCAGTCGTGAAGGGGAGGTCCGAGGGAACTTTCGCCCGGGGCTAATCGGACAGTTTTAAACCGCAAAGACACCGCAAAGATGTTCGGTGGAGCAATAATGGTGTGCAAACAGGAACCGGGTTCCCTATATAAGCATCGAACCTGGCGAGGAAGTGGCAATATTTGCGGACCGGCTTCGCTACCGAAAGTTCGGGATCCGTCTACCTGAAGATAGTACCGGGCAATATTTACCGACCTGCAATCAATTTACTGATTTCCCCGCGAATTAGACCATGCCCTGCAGCCAAACGTGTGCCAATAAACGATTTCCTTCCTTCGATCGGTGGATTTCTCATAATCCCGTGGCCGAACGCGTTCACGGGTGTTAATATTTCAACGCGTCGCGATTCGAGCGAGAGAGACGCTTTGACAAATTCTTCGGTTCTTCTCAAGCAGCCGACGGGGAATAATTTTACAGCGCAAACGTAACTCCGGCATAGTACAATGCCTTTGGTCGTATTTTTTCTTTTAAGTTTTTATTAATACGGTCAGGTAGTCGGAGAGCTCGACGCTGGTTCGCACCGAGGCATCTCTAATACAGATTAGTGAAAATACTAACAAGGATTCTGGCATTACTTTCTTTCTGCGGTACTTTCTTCACGAGATCATTATCGATTCCTGTCGCGCGATGTTTGTCTTCGAATTGCCGTTTGTATTTGGTTATTTCGATTTCTCTTGGGCCACGGTGATTGTGCAGGTGTTGGATGACGGTATTCGAAGAATGGAGAGGAATATTATTCTCTCCTGGTTGTCACGCGTGTGTCGAGAATCATGAAGAAAAGGAAACTCCAAACGAGTTGAAGGTCTTTGGAGAATGAATGCGTTACGTCGAGTATAGCGAATCTGTGGTAAAGCGAGCTCGAAAGTAATTTTCCCTGCACTTTCTTATTGTTTGCATTCATTTGTCATGGGCACTGGTCAATAGAAAATAAGGAGATTTAATTTTCACGAAAATGTTGCAGAACACTTTCAATTGTTTCGTTTTATCTTGCCCGAAAATTGCGTCGACGATCGCTTGCGGCCCGTGAAAATAAATGCCCGGCGTAATTGAAATGTAAATTCTGCGGGAATTATTGTGTTGGCTGCGAAGTTGCGCGAGGAAAATTCGTTCTCTTTGGCAAACGCCGCGATCGAGAGTAATAGCCTGTTTTCGTTTCATTGACGGAAGGATCTTTGAGGATACATTTATGGAGATAAATAACAGATTTTCTATTGACAACGCGTTACCGAACAAACAGTTGTTAACGTTAGTTTGCCTTATGAAATAAGGTAGACCGTTATACGACTGCTTTCATTTATTTCTTCGAAAGACGGCTGGAACTTTATGCCGTTTAAAATTACTGAGTTTTTCGTAATTTTTGTTTCGCCGAGTTTTCATATATATTTACATGCTCATGTGCAGTAGAAGTAGGAAATGTTTTAACATCTTTTTACTTCCCAGAAAGATGTTTCTTTGAGGTCGGTGCTTTAATATATTCTGTTTGAAGAACTCAAGAATGACCACGCACGATTGAAATATTAAACATGCCGTACATTTACGTAAATCAGGTGTACCACTCGCACTAATAAAAAAAATAGCTAACTGAAATTTCAGCACGAAAAGTCTTTAGTCGCCCTAGTCTCGTTACGAACAACCCTCGTTGTAACAGTTTCGTACCAGATAAGGTAATCCTACGTTCTTTACACAGGGCGTAAGCCGTTTCATAAGCAGAGGCTGGCAGTTTTTGATACAGTATCACGTTTCTTGTTACACGTAACACTTGAAGAGGCAAAGCCAGCGAAACAAAGGACGTTTTACGTATGAATGGATAAACACTGTCGTGTCTTTTTGTATCCTTAAATTTTCTTGAACCTTGGACAGACGACGGTTGGAAATAATGGCGAAAAGCAATTAGGAAATTCTACAAATTCTGTGATCAAAAATATTATGATTCGTGAAATAATCTGCCGGTGTATATTTAATTAGAAGCTTCTTGTTAAAATAGAAAACAACATTCACCGTTCTGCACAAATCGCGAACAATGACAGAAATAACTCCAGCGGAGTCAGGTAATTACACGACAAAGCAGACAATCGCATAAGCGTATTCGCAAATTCATCGCTTTTTCAAAATCCCCGGGTTTGAGGGGCAGAGGAGCAGAAAATGACAAACGATCCCCACGCATATTGTGGTCGTCCAGAGGATTCACCCTCTCCACGGAAAGTAGGAAGGAAAAAAGTACTATTTTTCCTTGCGACCTGGGGTGTAAAAATTCTGAAAATTCGACGAATGTCCAACGGGCTAGTGGCTTTCCTCTTTTCGGCGGGTTCAATGAATTTCCCATCGTCTAAGATAAATCTTCGTTCGAACATTTGAAGGATTTTGAAGTTTCCGTTGTCCCCCGCGACACCTATTGTCAGCTTGAACGATAAAGTAAAATTTGAGATGGAGAATGAATCAACTGCTGTTAAATTCAACAATTTATTATGGACAGTACACCGTTAATGAGATTCAGTTTTTACTCCGCTTATGGATATATCCAAGTGCTAATTCTCGCGGCGCTACTTTCGCGGACAAACTAATATTACAAGGAAAAACATTCCATCGTTATCGAGAAATGAGATTGGGAGAGCGTGAGTCTTTTAATTGAAGGTTAAATTAAATATCGCAATTATGAATAGTTTGTAAAGTTGAGACCATCTGGAATATTTATCTGAATGTGTATCAATTTTGTAATACTGCTCGGGCGGAAATATTTATAAACCGTTGAAGATATGGATACAGAAGCAAATATCTCAAACCCTGCTCATTATTCACGTAGTTCCGCGCGAATGTCCACTTAAATGGGGCCAGAATTGCACGTTGCAGTATAGCAACGATGTAAAAGCACGTTTGATAGTGCTACTAAAGCTTCGGTCGAGCCATCTGTCTGGCAGGCTCTACCATCTTCCTTTGTAGACTATAGAACGTATATGTGTAGATTGTAGACCACGATTGCTGTTCAAGCTTTACACTGCTGACGTTTAGAACAAGGCGAGACTGAGACATGATGCAAGCATATTATATACTCGAGTGTCAGAGTATGTACAAAATATGTTGTACGCAATATACAATAGACAAGTCCACTATTAGAATTAGTTAACAAACCTATTTAAAAATCCTCGCGTATCAAATTTTCAAGCTTCTCTGCGACACACTGAGTGCGAGGAAATCTTTCAATTGAGCATTAATCGCGTTGCAATATAGAATTTGAGGATGCAATAAAAACCTGCGAGAACGAAAATTCGAAACGCAACATAGATTACTAATTACCCATCTATCGATCAATGTTCAATGTTATCGCATTAGAGATGCATTAGTTATGCATTAGAGAGCAGAAACATCCTAAGTGGAATGAACCGCAATCTTTCTTCTCTTGTACGTTGAACACCTCATTTCGTACAATTTTTCTCCAGATTCAAAATAATACGCGACGAAACAAGCGAACCGCTCCGCGTTCATGGAGTAAGGGTTTCTCTATTACAAATACCGATTAAGAAGACAATGGGATCAATGATTGGCATGTTTCGTGTGCACTTGTATCAGTTTCGCGAGAAATAGAAAACAGAGCTTAACCGGTTGGAATCCAAGTTGGGGAAGCAATCTCGCGTAATCAAACCCTTGTTCGACGTCGTGGCTTAACTCGAAATCGGTATCAACCAATCCCAGGTGTTCAATTGGCGCCGGGCCAGGATTTAAGCTTGGCTTAAATTTCGCGCAATGGCTACGGAACTGGGACAGATTCAGATTAGAATTAACTAATTGTTGCGTGGAGCGTTGTAATTAGCCTTCTGTTTCCCACGTACTAACGCTTAATGAAAATCGTACGACAATGAATCGCTCGAGATGATATGCTTTCAAGACATTCTCAGCCTGTCGCGTGGCCCAGTTTGCGGGGAAAGCTTCGTGAACTATGAACGCGGCACAACGGGAGATTCACGTATCACGAGAACGGAACGCCTCGCGAAGCTCTCGCATTATTGTTATCGAAAACGACGTTCTATGCACTATTTAAGACAGCCGGTTTCGTATATTATTTGTCGTGTCACGGATTAAAATAATTAACAATTGCACGGTTCTATCGCGATTTAATTACACGTTCAGCGTACAATTTTCATTTTTATTCTAGCAGTAAGGTTTCTATAAAAGAAAAGACATTATGACGTGCAGCATTTAGTATCATGTAAAAATAGCAGCCGCGCATCCTGTCATTCAATTGCTGTTGAAATTAAAATAAATGCATCCGCGACGCCGCGTTTTAATTCCCATCTACGTTACATCCGAAGAGTAAATGTAACGACATTCGATAAAGTAACAAAAAAGTGATCGTTACGTATATTGTTCATTTCATTTAGAATACTCACGGATCACGTCCAGGTGCACAATGTGACTCATGTGCGGCGTCGTGGAGATCTGGCACTCATAGCTACCGGTGTCCCGAAGCTGCGGATACTTGATTTCGAGCATCCAGTCCTCCGTGTGCGAATTGTGGATCGGCCTGAATCGTTGGTCATTCGTGTACGTGTAACTACCGACGGTGAGCAGATGTACATCCCTATGCCGGATCCAGGAAACCTGCAACGTCATCTGTAAAGTAGAAAAACGTCTCTTCAGTCGATCGAATAATTTGTAGCTACCATTCCATTACTTGATCGACTCTGGAAAAAATTCGAATTTACTCGACAAACTGTGCGTCGCGTTACTTCTTCTTTTGACACAAATGAAGCGCAGATTTTTTGTCACACACAGAAGCTATCAATAGAAACTATTTCTGCGATCAATTCTTGCTACAGCAAATCTTGTTCAGTCGCTACAAATTATACGAAAGGCGTCGTTAATCGAGCCCATGCGCAACTGGTGCCCTCGAATTAACGAGATTCGTTGAATGTAATTTTAGAGGAATTACATGCGTCCGAATCAGACGTGTTTTCCGTACACAACGCCGAAGAAACATATACGATACGGAAAGCAGTAAATTTTATGAGCTACTTATATTAATGATAAAATCGATAAAAAAAAATCCATTTGCGTTCCATCTTCGCGGCCATATCAATTTCAGTAATCGACTGGCGAATTAATACGATTAATGCGGTGAGAAATACTGAATCACGCAAAAGACAATAAAATAGTGAGTGCATTGTGAAAGACATTCGTCCAGGTAGTCAGTATAACAGAGTGCGCACATAAATAAACCGTAACCATAAAAAAACAACGAAATCCTCCATACGCAATACTACAATATAATAGTAAAATAATTTCGAATTATTAATGCCCTCGTGAAAGTTAATAACAATTACCCGAACATCGAATACGCTGTTAAACAAAGGTCTAACTCTGACTATACGACGCAGGCTCAAGCCGTGCCGAGGGTGAACGGAAAGCGGGAGGGAACACGATAACCTGGTAGAATTTACATGGTTTCACCCCGTGGAGACCGCGTACGGTCTGCGAAATTCGTAGGCCGAATCTTTTGTCCTCGTTAAGGGCTTCCCATTAAGCGGGACCACGTAATTAGAAGTAGCTCGTTCGTGTGCTGAGCTGGTAATTAGCGAAACACCGGAGACGACATTTACCTGGGTATTCGTGATTTCTCTCGACCGGGGTCTCGAGTTTCGAGTTTCGCACCTTCCCTCGGCGGCACATATGTACGCTCGCGCGGGGACGCAGCATTTTTTCGACCCGTTCGAAAGGCTTTCGCGAAATTCGTTCGCCAACAACATTGTGGACGGCGCGCGAAAGGTTTGCGGGTGGTGAAACCGCGACAACGACGCTGTTCCTGCCGGCTCTTAATTATCAGAGCCGAGATTATTCGCGTGGCATTATGGAACGCGAAGACCGCCGCGCGGAATGCTTTGTCGCGAAAACCATGCGCAAGAGCTGTTAGGAGGAATTGCATTTAATCGTCGCGTGCGTTAACCATTACTTTATAACGTTCCCCGACGCACCGTTGGTAGTCGTCGAGAAACGATCGTATCTATGGAGTCGAAGAGAAGACGGTAGTATTAGAAATTGTATCGGCAATTTTTCGGGTGGTTTTATTGCACGTTCGACGTGGGTCAAACGGACAAAATTATTTTTGCCAAAGGAAGGCATTCTTGTATAGACTACGGTCGAGAGAGCGCAGTATTAATAAACGGAATAGCTTGTTAATATATACACGCGTACGCAATTATTCTAATACCTAATCGAGACTTCGATTCGAGTATTACGGATTTCTCTTACACTGGTATTAGTGTACTGTTCGAATTAAATATTTCGTTAAATGAACGTACTAGACGTGTCAGGTGGAACCGTGAGGTACCGTCAGATCGACGTGCTTCGTTAACTGGTATTAAATAAAGCGGTTTCTGACAATGAATTTTGTACACACGATGTTCGATCCGTTTTGTAACACGTTTATCAATGGAATGAAAATAGAAAATTAAGTTGCAGTTGCAGTCACCTGTATAAAGACGCCGCGAGAGTAATATACAGCACGTGTTTCTAGCATAACAAGATATATTCCTTCGGTTTTATATGACCCAGTTCCTACGGGCAGGTATCAGTGTAAAGGTTAATATAACGTCGGCTATTTATGCTAACAGTAGGGGTCGAAATTCAAGGGAAGTCGACTACACGTTGGCAGCTGCCGGCGTGCCGCATGTAATCCTCCATTAAAAAGTAATTGAAACGCCTTCCATAATGAAACGGATTTAAATTTTCATTTGCGCGGCTGAGGCCTGGTGCAAATTTCAAGACTATGCATAGCAGTCTTTCGTACTCCCGTTGCTTTGCATTTCTGCCGTAGTGGAAAATGAATAGAACTGCTTTGCATATCGTCGAAAAGTTAGTGTGCGAGATAAAACGCCCGGGGACGCGATAATTGGACATCCCGAGTCAGCTACGTGTAAATATTTGCTCCCTTTGTAATGGCTGACACGCATATCCCGCGGAAAATGTCTCCGTCGCTTGCGGTGGAAGCTTTCCTGCCGGAAAACACGCCAGAAAATTACGATGCACAGATAATCGTGTTTGCGTCGTAGCCTTGTTTTTCTGCCACTCCTCGAAGAAGGAATATTTTTTCTCGGCTAGCCTCGAGAGTCCCGTCGGGCTGGTCGAAGGGCTGATGAAACAAAAACGCCCGACACGACGACAAGTGGACAACGAAATTATAGAAAGTCGACGTTTTTTTGTTTCGTCCTTTCCCGACGAAAGAGGATTCAGAAGCGGGACGAAATTTATTGGGGCGTAGGCGACGCTGAAACTTTGAATTTTATTCATCGCGGGGCACTATCGCGGAATGAAATTTATATTTTCCACTTAAGACAAGGCTTCTTTCCAAATTTAGTAGATCTCGCGATAAAGTCTAGTAGTGTAGAAAATGAGACGACCCATGCGGAGCCAGTATGTACATAACATATACAGCTGATTGGCAAACCTAGAATCGATTATAAATCTCGTTTAAACAGTTCTCTAAAAACGTAACAGCTACAATTCCATATTATTCATGCCGAATGCACCGACCACAAGTGTCGTCCCCTTCAGTCTAATAATATATCCAAGTATCCGTATTCAAATTGTCTCGCCATCAATCACTAATCCCAAACTTTCGCATTAAATCGTGAATCCCTCTCCCGTGAGCTGTAATTCGAACCCAGCGACGGGGCAATCATTTCTGCCAGTCGATGATGATAATAGCAGACCCTCGTCCCCTCTCCGTACTCTGTTTCAAAAGTGCCCCGACACGCCAAACCAGAAAATTCCCCGTCAACTTCAGTCGGAATCGTTAAGGAGCAAGGAGATGCTCGTTTTCTCGTAACTGCCAACGTGGCATCGTTCCCACCCCCGGATTCGGGGCGCGATCCTTATCGCATTTCCTCCGAAATTTTGCGGGGGGAACGTTTTGCCCGATGGACGCGAGTTGTCGTCGCCGAAATTCGAGTCGCGCCATTCCCGGGGAAGACGTTCGCCAAGCAATTTACCCGATATCCGAGAAGATAAGGTTACAAGGGGGATGGCCAACGGATAGCAGGCTCGATAAGAAGCGGCCCCATCGAGGGGAACGGTAAGAGGAAACGGATGCGATGATGGTTACGCCCGATCCGTGACTCTCTTGCGCTACCCCGGGTGTATTACTTTCCTGCGTTCGATAGACCACGATGCTCGCTGGAATGCGAAGTGAATCGTAGGGATTTCTCGATATTCGAGAACGTTGGCTAAACACCGAGGGGGCCTGGAAATTATTCCGAGACACGGATTGCCGAACATTTCGATAATAGTAAAACGTCGACGGTATTAACCGTGTCTAATTCTTGAGAGCGCGCGATCAATGAAAATGTGCAGCTGTTTGTTTAAATATTTGCATCACTCGAGTAACCGAATTTCGAGGAGCGTCGATTAGTAATTTGTAAAGGATTCTCTGTCCGGTTGTAAAAATTGATCGAACGAAACGCGTGTTCGTACGCGTACGCAGGTGCAACGAAGGAATGGAATTCTTTCGTTATTTCAAAGACGTACGGATGAAGCGGGTTTCACATGCTCCGTTTCTTTTATACCCCGCGTATGCGTTTACATACATTCGAGTGAATGCGCTACTGCGCGTGCACAACTACGCACTAATGGCGCCCCGGAAGAGTGTCACGAGTCGCGGATAATTTTGCTCTTTTCTCTGTAACCGCTTCTCTTATTCCACGGTATTTTTTTCTCCTCTATTTTGAGCTTTTGGGGAGCGCTGGATCTCCCTCTCTCTCTCAATTTCTCTCTCTCTCTTGGTTTCTCCAGCTGTCTCACCATCTCTGTTCCACTCTGTCATATTATTCCGCGTGTATTTCCACCTGTTTTCTCTCTTCACTTCGTCTAATCACCCCGTTTCCACGGCCCTCGACCATAAACCTTTTCCCCCCAAGCGTTTCTTTTCCCTTTTGTTTTCATAATTTCTTACACTTGCGCCCACCATGCCGGTATTCTTTCCATGGTTAAGCGCATCAAGAAAAACGACCCCGACCGGTGGAAATCCCACTCTTACCGGTAATGGCGTTATTTCTCGAATCATGTGGCTACGGCCCTCGTGATTGTACGGAGCTTTAGGTTTCATCGCCGCTTTTAAATTACCCGCCCTTTCAAGTATCTAATGCTTTCATCGTTCGCACAGCTCTATGTTTCACGAATTAAGTTTCCTCGTTCCTCCTCGAATAAGCAAGACAAATGAACGTTTTTCGTTTTCTTTTGCGCTCGTGGAACATTCAATTGGATTGCTCTCGTATCAGTGCTCGTCGAGACTATTTTTTTGCGATAAAGGACATTCCTGTTTCAATTTTTTCCTCGCCGATGTATTAGATAAATATCCCTCGAGCTTTTGCACGGTCAAGTTTTTCTAGTCGCGAGAAAGAAAAATAGAACACCTTCACATTTCTCTGTTTATTCGTGGACAGAAAGATCTAACCGCTCAATTGTAAATGAAAGCTCGGATAATTCGTCGCCCCGTTCAGTTATCTACGCCGTGAATTGCAACACCTGTCGAAAATCTAACGCACAAAAGTTCTGCGACGAATCTGTCGGAACGCACCCCGCGTCTTATCCAAACATTTCGTGCGTCCCTTCGATTAGCATCTTTCCTCCCTCTCTAAACAGTGTGCTCCAGATACACGTATCTTCGCACGTTCCACCGTATGTATGCATACGTCACCATGAACGCACACGGTGCGTATAATTTATGATACATGGCCAGCGTAAGCCCTCATAGTTAACCCTCCATAGGGTACCGGGGTCGTGAAACGCATCGTATCCGTTAGTTGCATCACCGACACCCCTTGCTTTGCGTTGCCACTCGGCACCCTCTACAGTTGCCCTTTGCATAGCAATATTGTTGTCCTATGCAAACGATTTACGCACGGGAGGCCATAGGCTACAACGGTTGCTACTCCAGCGACGAAAATTGCCTATGGTTTCGCCACAAGGCGAGTCAAAGTCCCATAAATGTTTTCAATTAATTCATAATTCATTAAGTCAATTAATTTTATTTTGTCGGCAAGCGACGCTTTGGGACTAGTAAATCAAATTTCTTTTAGGATAAAGGATAAAAAATCATGATTGTAATATACTTTTCAGAATTTTTGTAAAAATATTTATAGTTATTACGTTGTACAAAAAATAGTTTTATACGTTTGTGTAGAGGTTTTACATTAGAAATATTTGATGATGATAATTCATTAGAATATCATTAAATTTCTCCTTCCTACAATTTCTTTCATAACTCATTTCCTATCTGCAGAAATACCCTCCTTTCGAAATACTGTCAAAGTGTCAAGTATCAAATTTTCCGTGTTTTTATACGCAATGGGTTCAGAAACATCGAAGGAGTTCGCCTCAAATATAAAGTATTTCCTGCACAATTTTCTAAATAGCTTTCGCCTCGGTCGAATCTTCGTTTGGTGGCGTCTCGTTTCGAACCGATTCTTTTGTCGTTCATTGCAAAAATCGAGGCGAATTCGGTCACAATCGCGCACCCCTCGCGAACGGCATTTGAGAAATTCCTGCTGATCTTTGTTACGGGGCGGAACGTGTGCAGGGGTTCGTTCAATTTATTCTTCTGAATAGAGCGTTCTCTGATTACACGAAGTACCACGGATTTTGCAAATCGATTGAGCGAGGTCTCTTCGAGAATTTAGTTCCTAGGGAAATTGAACGATCAATTTCCACGAGAAATTTCTCGCGATTTCATTTCGTGGCTTTTATTATACGTTAGTTGGAAGCTCGGTGTATTTGATGCTCGTGCATTTATTGACCCTTGAATTCTATAGCTAATTCGACGAGTGGTTTACAATAAATATGACAAACACGTGGAACATGAATTATAACAAGAACGGCTATTATCGTTGAATAGTCGGTATATTTTAAAATTAATATGGTGCCAGTTTTACGAACGGGAAAATTATTGTTTGAACACTTATGAACAATTATGAACACATTTCGAACTAGATTCTATTATCGTTTATCGTTTAAATATATATTGAGAAAGTCCCCCTCCATCGTTAGTCATCTAACAAAGTCTCGAAATTAATTGTTAAGCCGACGTTTAATACTGCTTTGGCAGCCAATTTTGCGCAATAGTAATTAAAGAAAAACGAAACGATGAAATGCGCGAACTAGTTACGCTTATAATACGATACTGACCCAGTTTTTCAATAAGCCTGTATATTAGTTAATCAGGGAAACATGAAATCGATCTCGACAGACTTACGATTTAATCACGGATGCAGCAATCCAACTATCCCGACCAAATTACCACGGTGAAAATTTTCCGCGGGCATCGTGCGGATTTCGGCGCTTGTTATCAAATTACTGGACAATTATTCGGCGTAAACAAATCCTGTATAAGAAGATTCTGATCCAATTTTTCGTTGCACCCGCCGCGGATCATGGGATAAAGAATAAAAAACGTTACAGGGAATTTTTCTATTATACTTAGAAAAAATGTGAGGAGAAATTGAAATTCATTTTCGCGTAATTCTTAATCGAGAAAAGAAATGAAACATTGCAGTAATAAATAATTGAGCTCGCAAAGTTGCTCGATGTGTTCCACTATTTTTCCTTTTACACAAATCTCGTTGTCGATACTCAGTCCGTTTTTTTCAAATTAAACGAAAGTGAAAAGTAGTTTCATGCTGATTCAAGCAATATTAATATCGCGCACAGTGCCTCAGACGTGACCGCGAAACAAAGGATCAAAATGAAGTCTGCGTTTCGGTACAGTCTAAGCAATTAGGTCAAGAGTTCAACAATGTTCGGACTTAATCGAACCCGTGCACAAAACGATACAATTACCAGGGTTAGAGGTTGAAACGGGGCTGTTATGTTTCCCGTTGTGTTACGTCGCGATTGTAAATTCTAAGTCCACGATTACGGTGGAAATGCTTTTCTGACAAGTGTGCCAGAACGGTCGAACAAATTAATCTTTACGAGGCCAATTACACCGCGTTCCTGTTATTCTTTAATCGAAGAACTTTTCGGCGGTGCTCGCCACCCGTCGTGTCCATTAATTTACGTTTCAATGCACTCGCAAATTCGTAACCGCGAATTTAATCTTTGTTCCGCGAACGAACCGAATACGATCGCGAAAACGAATCTCGCGAAGCTCCAATCGCGCGTGCAAATCCCATCGGGCACGAGGTAACGTTGAAAGAAATTCCTCAACGCTATTTCACGCGACTGACAGTAGCTTCGTCAAGTGACTTTATTATCCCAATTATCCGGCGTCCACGACGAGCCGGTATATTTTAAAATCGCCTCCTATAATATTCCATTAGAAGTGCACCGTGCAGCAACGGGAACGAATAATGGAGCGTATCAATCTTTGTCAAGGGAAAACTTTATGAAGAGCGACGAAGAGGCGAAACTCTGTCACAATGGCGAAACAATGGACAACTTTTTTTCCTCACACGTCCACCCAACGTGCCACGAGTTTTTCTAAAAGATACCCGACGCTTCGTTCGTCGATTTTCGGTCGATTTAAAAAAATCCCCCTCGGTATTCCTTGCAATTCATAAACTCTAATGTCCGACACGATCCGCAGTATTAAATCCAGCGGCCCCTATTAATACGAATCAACGCGGCGATTACTCCTGCACACGTACGTATATTCGTAGCTCTCAATCGCGTAGATACTACGTCTGCAATAGCGTCACGCTGGAACGTATGCACGTTGTCCGGGGCAGCTTTCCGTGTGCTTCCAAAGATTCTACAAATCCTCTCCTCGCACTATTTCTTCGACGAAACATCCAACTCACGTACGCGACTTCCACTCCAAGTCGGTATTTTGAATAGCGAAGCTTAGCGAAGTCGTTCGCTGTGTAACTTGTAGCGACAACTACGGAGCCTGTGGTTCGAATGCGGTTCGCATGACTAGCCGAGTTTGCCAAGACACTCAACTGTTGCTTTTCAAACATTGTACATGGACGAAAACCTGACAGGGCGGCGCGGTGTACCGATGGACAACGTCCGAGGCCGTGTTAATGCTGTCTTTCAATCGAATAAATTTATTGTTAAGGAGGGAGTGCAGTTTTTTCCATGCAGAAAAAGCAGGGGCTTGTTGTATTCTTATGCGAGCTTCACGTGCGGTTTATCGAAGTCGTTACGACCTGTTGGTGCGGACTATTTTAATATTTCGAATCTATTTAGTAGTGCTTGGATACTTTTGGTGAATACCGTGAAGTGGAACGAAACGAATTTAGGAACCGGGAAGAAAATTGACGGTATTTACCGAGATCTGTCACTGAAAATCAGAAATGAGAAAACTTAATGACTTTACTGTAGTCGTTGCGTGAATCTAAATTATGTGCGCATAAACGATTACGTGTACACAACTTTCTCCTTTCCTCCGCATAATACCGTGAACTATGTACGAAACTAGCCGATACGCTTTACTTCGAGGAGCAGAACAGCCCGATGATTTAGAAGTTTCCTGCTGCCTCAAGTACGCGTTCGTCTTTCGCCTCGCCTCAATATCTCACCACGCTCGGTGCTTCTTTTAATTGAATTCGTCGGATTAAGCTTGGAGTCAAGCATCAGCCGTGATTCGCCGCTCGATTCTTCATCAGTAGAATCGGGGGCAGCGTTTGCCTACCTGGAAATCGATTTAATCGGGAGGCTGAGTCAATCACGAAAGCGTTCAGCGTTTTATTTCAAAGTGCATCTTGGATGCGCAAGATCGTCTGTTTCGCATGACACGAGGGCGCGTGCGACAGGAAAGTTTACGGGCCGCGATACGATTTTCAGATTTATTGCTTCGGTTGTTCGTTCATCGGATACGTTACACATTCTCAACGCTTCTCAACGTGGAGGAATGTATACTCTTCTACTGGTAACACCGGTTCTGCTTTCACGTTCACGGCAATGTCCTGTAACGTTTCTACCATTCCGTGTCTGTCGTAACGTCTTCTATTATTCGCGGGACGCATCGAAACAGAATGAAACAGCTGTATTTAATATGTCGAGAAACTGCGACGTAGCTCGCGAGCAACGGTACGTAAATATAACGACTATCGAAGTTTCGCACAGCTCGAGGCTTCCAACTCTTCGCGTTTGTATACCATGCAAGTTTTTGAATCCCGCGAAGCGATATTTCCCTCGAATAGTTTTAAATAAATGTATCAGGAAACTGTTAAGATGAAACAAACCTATCAATTACACTTTTTCGTTACTGCCATTCTTGATTAAAAATTAGTTTCATTAGAAATCGACTTAACGCGTCACGAAAATGTACGCGTGTACCAGCGCCACGGACCTACCACCTTCTTCCGCAATAAACATTTACGGCACGCTCGACAATTCGCCGTACGCGTTTGGACCATTGAAAGGCTCACATTTTCCATTCTTCCGCGTGCGTTCGCCGTGCCACAATTTCGTTCCCGCTGCTGCGAGTTCAACTTCGTCGAGCTTTTCAGCGCCCGTCAGAAAGAGGGTGGAATGTTTCGTTCGCGCCCCTTTGTCCATTACACAGTGCGGATAGTGAGCGCGGAGAAAATCATGGCGCACGCATTCGTTCGCGGTTGTGCAAACGAGCCGATTAACGTAACCTGCTGCCGTTAATTTCGTTTCGCTCGCGGTCGAATAAACAGGCGGAGGCGTTGTCGGTCGAAATCCCAACGCGTCTACCGAAAAATACGAGAAAATGGTGCACGGGATCCGAGCGATTTTTTAGGCACTTGAACTGCGCACCCGGGGCGGACCGTCGCGGAAAGAATCGGGGGGCAAAGTGGAACGCGCGCGACAGGGAGCGTGAAATTGTTAAAAGCTTGATAATTAATTGCTTGCCAGAATTTCACTGATTAATTCCCACGGTGAAATATCCTCGAGCACAGTGATCGATACTGTGGCACGCGTGTACGAGCGAAGAGAGATAGAGAGAGAGAGAGAGAGAGAGAGATAAAAAGAGGGGAAGAGAGTGAGCACGAACGCGATGCAGTCGGATTTTACAACAATTTCGAAAAAATAAACCGCAGACGCACGCGATTCCGTTCGATACTCGATGTTTCGTGGGTTGAAAAGGTGCGTCAACGGATAGTAGGTTGATAGGTGTTTTGGTGGGGGATTGGTTGGGGTGAGCGGTGTGATATTATCGAGCGATGCTACGCCGCGCGAAGTGCTATTAAAATATAATTAACGCCGCCATAAATTATATTTACTGCCGGTTCTACGTACGCGTGACCCGTAATTCGACTTGCGCCCGCGACACTTCGTTCGAGCAAGTTTTATGCGAGCTTTAATATACGGGTATGTATTAAGAAGGGGATGCCTGCGACGGCGAGCCACGGGCCACGATTTGAAGACGACTTATTAGATGTTGTCCTTCGTATAGGCGGGTTATTTTAGAGAATTAGCCCTGCGCGATTAATTAACCGGGGAGGTGTTCAAAATAGATCAGGGCGTGTACGAATCAATTTTATCGGAAATGTGGAACGCGAGATATTAAGCGAAGTATTTAGATTTTATTTCTTCCGTCTCTTACGAGGGAAGACTCTCAACTTGTCGACTCGGATTTTAATGTCATTTTGCAAGTTGATAATACACAGGCTCCTGATGGTCTACGTAAAATATTAGGTGTAGTTATTCAGAAACTTTAAAGATATTAACAATTAAAGTTACATATCTTCCATGTGAGGACATATCTTCTAGAAATAGGAAAGAATCGTCAAGAAGATTGGTAGCCAAGTGAGAATGATGTATAGCTTGTGCCGTAGAGGTTCCGGGTTCGATTTCCGGTTAATTGTTTTTTTTTTATTTATTTGTGGTTTCATTTTGGCGACACTGCACATTTCTGGATAATAACTAGTTCCTTTCAAATGTTAAGAACTTTGAAACAGTATTTCTTCACAATGCGTTGTAGTGAACATGCGGTCCACACTGTTTATGATCCGATTGGAGATAAACTAGAGTACGTTTCTAATTTCACGTATAGGCTCACCTCACTTGGTGGTGTCGCACTTTCCTGTGTTCAATTGCATGTATGACAACTATCATCCAGAAACGTGCACAGTGTCGCTAAAATGAAACCACAAATAAATAAAAAAAAAATCAATTAACCGGAAATCGAACCCGAGACCTCTAACGGCACAAGCTGTACACCATTCTCACTAGGCTTCTCACCAATCTTCTTGAGGATTCTTCCCTATTTCTAGAAGATATGTCCTCACATAGAAGATATGTAACTTGAATTGTTAATATCTTTAAAGTTTCTGAATAACTACACCTAATATTTTACGTAGAGCATCAGGAGTCTGTGTATTATCAATCTGCAAAAGGACATTAAAATCCGAGCCGACAAGTTGAGAGTCTTCCCTCGTTAGTTGGTACAAATGGGTTCGAACCTCGGCTCTCCCATATTATTCGTCCGAGTGATTCACATTCGACGAAGGATGCTTGCTGATCAGTGAACGTTATTGAAAAAAGAATATTAGAAGACGGTTTAAAAAAATCCATACGTTATTCTACAATTTCACGCGTCCATCGTTCGCCTCGCTCCGCTGTATTATTGATTGTGCATTACGATCGCAGCTTCCTGCACTTCGGCGTGTTTAAAATTTCTGGCTCTGAAACGCGAACACCAGTTTTACATTTAACGGGAGAGCATACGAGCAGAAGCAATCGTTAAATATGCTAATGACTGAAAACAGTGAATGAAAAGTTCTCGGCCGAAACATTGATACTGAAATCAGACCAACGGAGATTTCAATCCCGATTTTTCGGGTATTCGCTGCAACTTGTCAGTTTTATTCTCGCCAATTTCAAGAGCTTAACTAACCATCCAAATGCGTAATTCCACGTGAACCGCTCGCATGGTATCGCAAATCACACGCGTTCCTCCGAACCCGAATAATGGCACGCAGTTTTCTAACCACGATTTGTTTCGCCGTTTCATCCTTCCACTAATTTCACCTTGCTACGCGCGGACCATTGCTCGACGCAGAAACATTTTTTATTTACATTCTTTCTCGCGTACGTAATGTCGTTTTCTTACTCGACAACGAATAGAATCGGTGTTTGAGTTATAATCAATCTCCATTTCCATTGAAGGAAATTATTGCTCCCTTGCGGTTCAAAATTTAAAGTTTTTATATTTGTAGAGAGAACGCTGAAAATGTACCGAGTTAAAAATGTACATAATTGCAGCCGTGATAAACAGCTCGTTACGCGTAAGTATTGCCAACAGCCGGATAATATTCGACTGGAAACTATAGGAATAATAGTTATTAAGCGCAGTGCAAGAATAGATCATAGTTGAATCAACAATAAGTCTCTTGTAATCAAATATATCTGTACGCGAGTTGTTTGCTTCAAATTTATTATTACACTTTGTAACAGTAAATCCTCGTTTCGATGAACACCGCCGCGGAAATGAGAAAAACAATCGCAAACAATTCGCTTCAGAACCATGGTACGTACGACGAATTTACGAGCTCGAAGTCTCGTTAGAGCGGCGAGTGGCCGCTGAAACTTTCGTTCTGTCGTCGATGAAAAATGTCACGAAACATCGATGCAAAAAAAAAAAAAAAGAAGCCGTCCCGTGCCGACGCGGACGTCGAGCAACTCGACGAGTTTGTCTCGGTGCTACACGTCGTGATGCTTGGTCCGCGACACTCAAGCG
The DNA here is from genome assembly GCA_948146005.1 of Nomada fucata. NCBI lineage: Eukaryota > Metazoa > Arthropoda > Insecta > Hymenoptera > Apidae > Nomada > Nomada fucata. The sequence continues at coordinate 3,060,357 of OX411275.1, read as the reverse complement.
ACGTTGAGGACCAGTTAAACGCTGTATACTGCACCTGTTGATACTTTTTCGCCGCAGCTACCTGGCGGTGTTCGTTCGGTTGCAAAAGAATGAAATTCCACGGTGTTCTTCCATAACGACGAAAACGATCGTTGAAGCTAGTAAAAACTCTGTATCCGAGCTTGTTAGTTAACAGCTCTTACAGTCAGTTATTGCGACTATACGTAGTTTGTTCTAAAAAAAACAGCTCTACAGTTAAACGCGGTTAATATATCAAAATATCGAAAATAGACACTAACATTGTCAAGGAATTATTCACCTGCCTCCGATTGACTCGAGATACAAAATGAAAATCACAACAGCTTTCTGCCTGGGAATTTTTTCCCCTAATAACTCGTTGTGTTACAGTGGCTAACATTGGCAGTCTTAATAATATTCGTTAGTATTCGTCGTGCATAGATAATATCGTTTAAGCCCTAAAGCCTTTCCGTTTCAAGGAATGGTGTACCCGCGCTTGCCATGTACTACCGTTTACCAAGAGATTATTATTGAAGCGAACTGTGAAACATTCACGTGCTGCTGCATCTATTACGGTCCCAGGACGATAATTTCACGTTAATCGGGATGCTTAGTTATTTACACAGTATGGGTAATATGTTTTGGTGGATCATAAATCAATGCTGATCCACCTGCCGGCAATTTGTTAATCGAATCGATACGAAAAGGTTCGCCTCTGCATACAAAACGATTACTTCATTACTGTAATTGATTAACGTTTGCCCGAAAACGACGTTGTCAATGTTTCACCGCTCGTTCGACTCTTTATTAAAAAAAAAAAATTGTTAACGAAACGTGAACAAGTATTCCGTTAATAAAATCGCTTGTTCCGTAACCAATTAAGGGATTCAGGATCGCGGCGTACAGTTGACGCGGACGTTCCGATTGTTGATGAATCTGTAACGTTCGAGTTGATTTTCCATTCCGTGATACGGTGACAATAGGTTTATCGATGCTTCGCGAGATAACACATCGATGCGGGTGATTGATCGTTTTCCTACAATTTTCGATTACACGTTATATATTCGTTCGATTGAAATCGGATTCTTCGTGAATAAAGGAACTTCGAGTTCGGATGTATTAGTGAAAATCTGTGGAATTTTATGATACGTCCCTTAATTCTTATTAAATACCGCGTGCCATTGAATTTTTGTTGCTTGAAAAAGGTTTACCGTAGAAATTCAATTTATTACAGAGTAAACACTAATTCTATAAAATGAAAACTGTTAACGGCCACGTTGCAGTCTTTCAATAATTCCGTACTTCGTTCTCCCGCAGCGAAATCAACAGTTAATTCTGTAATCGGAGACATAACATTCGAATCTCCCCGTTTATCGATTTTCCGAATTAATAATTTCCCCCGTAAGCCGCTCGCGCCCCGGCGAACTTGCTTTTAGCGTAATTAATACCGAAACGTTCGCTTTTGCAGTACTTATCTTACAACCGGTGCATTATTCAGGTAACGCAATAAAATCTGTAATTAGATTTCCCTGCATACATTGTAGAAAAACCGTTCGTTAAATACCCGCCATCGCAAACAACGCACATATCTGCCGCATAATTGCATCCGTGTATGCCCGTTGATAACTCCCTTCGTACATTTCATTCCGCGAAACAAAGGTCGGTATTCAATCGAGTTCGTCCACGGTATATACGCTAGCGCGCCGCGGCAACAAAATACCGCACGGTCGTTTCAATTTGTTCAAATTTTCGTAAAGCATTGCCAATGTAATTGATAAATACGATTACTGTACACCATGACAATCTGCACACCCCCGTAGAGCCGGAAACGATAATACCGTTGCAGCAACAGCTAATTATCGCCAGAAATTTAATTAAGTATTCGCACAGCGAGCACAGCTGACGGAGCAGCGCGTCGCTCGTGTTTCCACGCGCTCTCGATTCTGTACAATATCTCGCCGTCTGGAACGTGGTTCCATTATCAGTAATCGTCGAACTGATAAGCTGTAAACAGTTTCCAGTTCGCCGCTTTAGAATTCAACGAGCGTGATATCGATTACGTTTTACCAATCGTTCGTAAGCGAGCACTTCGCGACCCCTTTGTTCCGTTTCTCGCCCATTTCTGACTGTTGTCGTTTCCCTCGCCGCATTACACCTTTCTTTTTTTACACCGCTGTTTCGTCGACCCCCCTTTAACCATCGCATTCGGGACCCCGTTCAAGAAACGACAGTTCCTGTACTTCCGTAACTTCGTTCGATCTTCCTCGTGACCCCCGTGAAGGTATAAAAGTCGTGTCCTTAAATCGTTTTCATTTCGAGGACGGAATAAGTTTCGAGAAGTTGGCGAAAGACGCGAGAGTTCGGGGACCTCGCTTTCGATGCTGTACTCGCGGACGAGCGGCGAATAAGAATGGAAAATGTACGGGACGGTTGTAATGGGTTCAAACGGATCTCATTGGTCTGAGCTTTTAATTCCTTGGGCCTCATTTTACCCTTTTTTGTTTCGTCTGATTGTTTGTCCGCGAACATCGTGATTAATAAGTAATGGGAAAGTGGATGATTGCAAGGGAGATGAAAAGTACGATTCTAGAAACATCGAGCTAGCAGAAAATAATTGTGAACGAATACGCATATAAAGATCTGCGATAAAATAATTATTAAATTGGTAAAAAGTAACATTTGTCAATACAAACTTGGCACAGCCTTGCTTCTACTCGTTTACTGTATTATTCAGCACCACTGTCGTAGACCCCATTTAGGAATCAATAATTCCCATTAATATATCATGAGATACGCAAGCCGAAAATGTTCAACAATAGTAGTAATCAAGCTGAAATCGTTGACACGCATTGATTTGTTTGATTTAAGAGTCATTAGTACCGTCGTCTGCGATTAGACGATCATTATTGTGAACACTCCCGATTCCGGGGTCGCCAATATGAACGCGCGTAAATTTGAGATAGTCAACGTCATGTCGCGTAAACGGCAGCACGTCAACATGATATCCTGCGGCTCTGGGACGTCGATATTGGTTTGTTTGATTTGCGGGATATTAGCGGTGATTTCTATAACCAGAGGGCTTGCATTGTTAACTCTAGTAACTCGCAGTCCATTGACATAAACTCGCATCAATTTTACATCGCAAAATATTCTATCGCGCTGATTGCTGATTATTAATATACCGCGTGTATATACGTACAATGTACCTGAATGTATCTGTCTATCGTTGCTGACAGTCATCGGTAAAAAATAGGTCGGTGAAATATAACTGACTTTCATTTTAAATAAGGTAAGAAATATAAATAAGGTGATAAGATGTAATAAGAAAGGGTTGAACCGCTGGAATCTCTAATTGTCAATACTTCGCAGGGGTGGTTTTCATCGAAATATGCATTTATCGCACACCCCATTCAACGAGACAAACCCTATAAAGTGCGCAAGCCGTACAAATGGTAAAAGTGAAATAATATTTCGATCAAAGATCGCTAGAAATTGCGCTAACACTCTAACTCCAGCTACCGATTAAAGAATTATCGGAAAGACATTAAGGCACAAGAATCTCTGCAATAAATTCGAAAATCGTAGACACGAAATTTACGATGCAGCTGTTCAGAAGTAACCGGTCTAAAAGATAAAAGCGATGCACAGAGTGCAGAGAAGCGAGACTGGAAAGAGGGTGCAGTTTGCATGTTACGTTCTAGTTTGTCTACGCGAGTTCTATCGGTTAACCATTCGTCTTGGTCGCCGCAGTCCACTATAGTTCTCCGCGACGCCTTACTCTTCGATGAAACTATCCAGGGAGAGCAACGACATTCCTACGACTCCTTTGCGCCACTAAAGCGAGCCCCGCGTCTCTGTCGAGAAATTCGATTCTTGAGAGGTGTCCCTGCACTGGATGTTCCCTTCGATTTCCAGGAAGAAAGATTCGCGGAACAGTGTATCGTGTTACGTATACGCGGGTATTGTGTTAGAGTGGAAGATGCAGTACTAGAGGGGCACTTTTAGATGGCCTGTTTGATTAGAATGACAATAAAAGTCCGTAAAGGACGCTAGGAAATACGGTTCTGTGAAATATATTGCCATTTATGGGGGGTAACAATACGAAAATTTTTATTCGGACCTGGAGCACAATATTGGACGAGAATTAAATTTCGGTGCCGGAACGATTTTTCATAGGGCAACATATATTTGGGGCAACTGAATTTGATATCGAACTTATTGCACTTCGTGAGAGGATAGATAGTGAAGAAGAATTCTGTGTTAATTATGTTTTATTATGTTCATGAATATTAACAATTTTATTCCGTTAATGGTACAATAAAATATATTGCACGTATGTATTAAATGGCAGAAGCATTTGGTGTATTGATTGTTAATAATACTGGCGAGAGTAAGATGGCAAACGTTATGGATCTATAATAAATGTATTTACTCTTCCTGCATGAATTGGGAACATTATCAATCTCAAAATAAACTTGACAAAATCAATTGTACGTTCATTTGAATTTACAAACGATCCCACTGAATATGCACGTTTTCCTACCCTTTATATCGTTCTCGCTTAACCAAGAGTAGAACGTTTGTTTATTGTAATCAAAATTATTCCAATTATCCATTATTCTGACCCTATTGTTATAGGGAGATCGATTTTTATAGTCGAACTGCTATAGTCATCATAAATTATTGTACACATATGCCCCGCGTACCGTAGACTTATACAGTTCCAGAAAATAAAAGGTATATCGTCGATATCGTCGACAATGGTGCTGGTTCCACCCTCTGCCCTCGATTTCTCTGTCGATATTTAACGAATTTTTTCCATGCAAACAGCGACGGAAAATTGAAAAATTATTGTACTGTTTGGAAGATGGGAAAGCAAAGGTGCGAAACGAAGGCCAGTGCGAATTCATCGAGACGAACTTTTTCCTTGCACCGTGACAAATATCTAAAAAATCATATGCACCATTTTCTTCGTATTTTTCTGTCGCATTTACGTACCGAGAACAAACTGTCTCTAAAAATTGCTGGGTGTTCCCGTCACAATCCTGGTCCGATTAGAATGATCTCTATTTTATTCGAAATTCAAACCTCGCGAAGAAAGAGAAATTTGAATTTTTTATAATTAAACGATTCCAGACAAAGTGTTTCAAAAATTTAGGAACCCCGACGTTCGAGGATTCGGAATCGTGAATAATTTGAGAGTCCTGAGGTCCAAGGATCCACCGACCAAAAAGAACATAAATCAGCGCGCTATTCTCCTCTTAGGACCAATTAACTATGTTAAATATTTGCAGTACTAAAATCATTCCTTTCTCGCCTGAAATTCGACGATATTCCAAACCCGGTGACTCTATATCTGATAACTCCTCGCTGCTTAAAAACAGAGAGCTGATTCGCCCTCGCTCGAATTACCCGGTGCGATCGCAAAAGTCGTCCTGGCGAAAAGTTCGAACGGACACTGGCTCAGATCGAAGCTACATCAGGACGTAATTTTTCGCAATTAACAACGAAGGCGTGGCACCAATTTCACTCCCACGCGCTATAACAACATCGTATCGCGTTGCATCGTTTTAATTGGTCAGCTGTTCTTGTTTTTTCTTTTTTTTGCTTTTTTCGCCTCACTCTTGAACGCCCTTATTTCTCCTTATTGCACGCTGCGAAAGCGAGAGTGAAATAATGCCGCGCATAAATAAGGGAAATTTAAAACAGCGAGAATGCTAATGCTCCCGAGGATTTCCGGGATTCTCACTCGCGTTTCCCTTTATTAAATACTGTTTCCGAAGTGGCCCCACTGGGATTAAGTGTATTCATAATGAAAGGCTTGAATAACGACGGGGAATACAATGATGTTGGGGCCGACGACGTGGATCGAATTTATAGGGTCGACGTGACTGCGACTTTGTATCTAAAAGATAGACTTTAATATTATTCGGACGAACCCCGTTTAACATGGTTTACGACAAAGAAAGTTCGGTGTTCGAATTAAAATTTTAATACCCCCTTGACGCACGTAACTATACAGAGATCTGACCGATACGTTCCCTCTATTACATACTTTATTACAAAAATTCCTTGTGAAACGAATCCCTGCGACGTAAACGTGTTAAACAAAGACACGCATTTCTTCAATTCCCGAGAATCGCCCTTAAACAACAACACATTCATTCGTGTATATTCCAAATAATCCCAACCAAAAACTATCTCCAATCCCTCACCAAATCTCGCAAAACTTTACTTCGACCCGCTCACATTTAGCAACAATAATACCGCAGTAAATTGCACAAAGGTGAAACAACGTGTAAGAGATTTCGGCTGCGAGCGCCGTAGCTGGGCATCTTGGTTACGTCAGCGCGGGGCCCGATAGAGCACGTACCCATAGGACACCGTAGGCTGAAGGGAAATACGTGAGCGAGGCCCTTGAAGCCATGGCGCCTGGAAAACCCCCGACAACGCGTCCTTTTTGGCGATCACGATGCAGCATGGCATTCTTGCATCGATCGTCGAACGTTAGAAGTCGCCTTGACAAATAACAGAGTGCAAACGGAGCAATTCTTGTCGAGACAGTGTAAATAGATCTAACACATCTCTTTACACGCTTCTACATCCTTCTACGCTCCAGTATTGATTTCTATAGTTTTTGGAAGTAATAAAAAGGAATAATATTAGTAGCTTTACACGTTCGTCGTTTTTTTTTGCATTGTCTTACAAACGTCTGCCGCGTTCTCGCCCCGTTCGAAGCAGAGAATCGACCGAAAGTTAGCCGAGTGTCAACCGTGGATCACACCTTGGCACACCTTGCCAATTCATCTCGCACGCGCGAGTTTCCAAGCACGGTGGAACGATTAACGACACGGGCGCAATGTCGCGAAGTAATCGACGACGCGCGATTAAAACGAATCTCCGTTCATGTCCGCGGAAGGCAGTTATTCCACGAGGCGGTCACCGCGATAGGAATACACGCTACGAGTAGCTCGCGGCACGGCCAACGACGGTCTATCGATCAATCCGCATTTCTATTCCGGCTTAACGCAGGGGTGGCAGGAGCAGTTGAATGCGAGCGGCGAGAAGGCGCTGCACCGTGAATACCAAATAGGTTTTCGGTTACACTTCGCGGCCTGGTACACTGACCTTTTCCCCTTTTCTTTCCGATAGACCCGTTCTCTATCGCTGAAACGGGTCCCCCCCCCCCGTCCACCTGCAGATTTTTGTCCGGCAAAAACGTGATGCATGAACCCGGCCGCTTCGCGCCGCGCGAAATTTCACTACCCTTAGGCACACCATTTATGCTCCGCAGATACGGCGCAACGGAAGGCGAATTTATTTCTTAGCTCGGTACTTTTCTTGCTGGCCCTCGATTTATCACCTCGCGGAGGGTCTCGGTGCGGGCGCCACGCTGACAGCGGGTTGCTCGCGGAAACAAGTGACATGGTATTTTAAGTTTGGCTCGGGTGCGAAGCGGGTTTCGCTGGTTCGCGATTCGTTTGGAAGTACGGATTGGCTTGTTAGAGTAGTTTTTTTAGTTAGTTAGAGTAGTTAGAGTAGAGTAGAGTAGTTTTTGGTAACGGGATGTGTCGTTGGCAAACGTGGATGAGAAATTGTAAGGGAAATTTGATTGAGAAGAAAAGGCTAGGGCTGTTTGAATTTTTACCAAATTTTTTACACGTTGTTAGCATATTTCAAAAATGATTATTGATATATCGTTTGTATTGTTCTAATTATGTAGTAATAACATTAAGTCTGCAGAACGTCCGGTTTTACGTTGAAAGTAACAATATTGAAGCTGAACTTGTCGCAAATGAGTAATATAGAAAGCAAAATTTAACTAATTTTCTTATCTACTCTATCAAACTTGCGTTAACAATTTGATCGTCGATCAGAAGGTTCGTTTCAACATTTGCCCACGAGTTTTCGCCTGCGCCCAGCGTCTCGCTAATTTCGACAGAAAATAAGGGGTCTCGTGTAAATTCTTGTTTCGTCTCTCGTTGACGCGGAAAACGAATTAAACTTTTCGCGAGCTCCTTGTTCCTGGCCGTTTCCGGCGACCGAGTGCCAACGTCCCGGCCACCAAATTCCGGGACAGCCACATTTTAAACGTACGACGACGGAGAAGGTATGCGCACGAACGTGACCAACTACGAACACAATAACGACACGAAAAATATAGATGCGAAGGCTGGGAAGGTGTGCGCCCGGCATGCAAGAACCATCGACGATCCTAAAACTCCTATCGTTCCCCGTAAATCATGGTCGCTTTGTGCGGTCCACCGAGTCATTATCGCCATCGTTATCGCGTGCCTTTGCAAATTTTTAGATATAAACCAGCGTGACGCCATCGAATGAAAAATGTGCACGGTGGAATGTTGTGCGGCCCGTTCCGTGTTTTATGCGCATACATATATCGATCACAGGTTCGAGGTGAATCGGGTTAGCGGTGGTTTTGTATTACAAACTTGCATGCCAAAACATATATACGTTGTTGGTTAGCGCACAGATGTGGTGAGTATCTGAGACGGATGAGACGTGGAGAATGTTTTAAACGTGGTGAAATGGAAGAGGGGAAAATTATGTGAAGTTAGTTATCAAGTCATTCGAGGGGATCATTTTGAAGGTGTGTGCGCACTCTGTATTCGTGTATGAATGTAGTATTTATAAATTACCTTTTAAATGGTAATGGGAAAGGGGATACATGCATATAATCGATCGATACATATATATTTGGTTTCAGTAGTCACCCGTATATAAACGGGTCTGGTAAATTTTAAATTTGTTCGCTAGTTTTAAGAAAAACAAATAAATAACAATAACTGTAATATTAATGACAATAATGATGTACTCGTTATATTAAAATTGCGATGGGAGATAAGGGCGTACAAGAAAAGAAATAGACACAAATCTTAATAGTTTGAAATGTAACGGGTGAAGTAATGCAGCTACGACTAAATTTACCACCTATAATTTGAACGTATATGACCGTAACTTCCATTTAACGTATCAACTCCAGTTAGTTCTACGAATCCACATTAAACTCCTCCATAAATTCTATAAGCTCTTACGTTCCCATTAAACGACGCACTCGTTCGCCCCCAGAATAATACAAAACTCAATACAATATTCCCATCTCTAACAAGACGATCTCTGCTTAAAGAATTCTTACCAAAAAGGGACTAAAAACTGCAACAAGTAATCAGGCCAAACGTTAACGGACAAAGCCGGTTAATTGCTCCCCAGGATTCGTTTCCCTCAGAAAAATCAGCTCGACCTCCGTACTGCAATTCCAATTCCCGTCTCTAAAGCGAACCGGCATCCAAAAGAAATCTCGGCAGTTTTCAAAATGTGCCTCTCCGAACGCGGCGAGATTTCTGCTTATCCCCGCAGCAGAAAAACGAGGATCCTTCCAGCTATGGGGAATCGAATCGCTCGAGACGGCGAGGAGAGCGCGGATCGGTTTGGACGAGGAATAGAATCCTCTCTTTTTACACGGACGTAGACATTCTTGATTACGTGTAACACCGTTGCCACGAGCGAGGCATAGATTAAAGATCGACACCGGTGCACCGATGCGGCGTGCAGTTTAATAATGGAACGAACTTTAATCGAATGGCGGAAGGACGAAATCATCGGGCGAGCTTAAACAAGGCTTTCATGGTTGCGCGTTTAACGTTCATCCTCCCCTTTGTTCCCTTGCCTTTCCTATTCCGCCCCTGCTGCCATAGCTGCACGCACTTCTTATGCGGTCTATGCCTTTGGTAGTTAAATGGTTTCTGCGATTTCGCGTTTAATTAGCTGTTCGGAAATTCATTGCTTTAGTACTTCGGTCTGTGCTTTCTATCTCAGTTATCAGGTATAAAATATTGTTCCCAGCTTTGCACGATATAGGGGTGGGGAAATTGGAATGAATTTTGGGCAATTTGAGAAATGACATTGATAATATTATTAAGTTGAAGTAATGAATATAATAAATAGCGTATTTATTATTTAAATGCCTTAGTTTATACGGTTTCGCTAATCTATCGTTTCTAGCTGGTTCTGACGATTATGAGATAATGATTCGTCTTAGAGACAATCATCTTACGTATTTTTTTTTTCTCATTTACCTAATTTTTATATCGCGTTCCTCTTCGCGACAAATCTCCGATCAGAATACTCAAATCATTTCTGTCGTAGAAACGACGAAAAAATGTTTCAGATTTGCATCGCAGCGTTTCTATCTTTGTTCCCTAAAAATATCTCCTAACAGTTCTACCAGCTGCACGAATACATTCGCCGGCAAATCACATGCCAGCGCCAGTTTTACCACTATCAATCATTCGAGCAGCGGAAAAGAGCCGCGATTCATCCACAATATTCAGCGACTCCGGACAGCATGACGAAATCGGGGAAGACCTTCCGCGAAATTAAAAGGAAAAAAGAGAACCTCGGTTAGTCGCGCGGCCATCCTAAGCAGAAAATAAACAAACAGTATTTTCCGTCTCCATATCAATCGCGTTTCGCGCACTCAATGTAAACGTTACCCGCGATGAAAATTCAACGCGCGCAACGAAATCTACGACGGTAAAATTTTATACCCACGAAACCGAGTGTATGCACAGGGCGTGCATAAAAATAAGCGGCGATACTTTCGAACGAAGAGCCGGCTATTTTGTTCGCGTAAACCGACGAATCGTGAAACACGAGTCACAGTGTACTGTCGGTCGAAATGCAATTTGTTCCCTTCGCGCGAGGCTGCACGGTTTCGTCTAATAATTTTCCAACGTTTCCCTCTGATGCGTACTCGCGGTGGAAAGGAGCGAGCGAACGTTCGGGGGAGTTCCTTGTGTTGCTGGATTCCGGCGATGGTGAGGTTGAATTCTGACAGAATCATGGGGAAAATTCGCTTTACGAGATGACGCTCGTGATGTACCGCCATGAATATTTTTGTGCGCAACTCGGGGGCAGACAAGGGTTTGTTAAATGTGGCGAATACACGCGTTTGACGTTCATGATACGAATATTGCTGAACTTTAGCAATTTATCATGTTGTCGTAATTCGATTGCCATTCACGTGTATCTGTAACAGTGTTGCATTGTCTTGTCAGTTATTTATTGAAAGAAACAAACATTTCCGTCGAAGGTACGAGGTCTTTCGTTTAAAATATGACTATTTCCCTGCGAGCAGTGTCCTGCGAAACTTAATCTGAACCAAATAAACCCAATTTATTTTGGTCTAATGTGAAAAAATTTGGAATCAATTACAATTGATCTCACTGCTAGTGATCATCGTTCTGTCACGTACTAACATTTGCTAATCTTTGTTTGACACATTGTTTCATTTAAAATATTCTATATTAAACAGCGCAATAGCCATCCTTGCGAAGTGTTTCTCGCAAAAACGATGCTTTCCTGCGTCGATGAAGAAGCGCGTGCAAAAGTACCATTAACATTATTAGTTAAATCTCACCATGATCCCCGCATATGCACTCATTCAGCCCGATCGGTTATTTGAAACAGCAGCTTCCGTTCGATAAATCGGCCCCGGTTGTAGACCCCGTGCTTCCTGCGTTCTACGCGCGATGATTAATGCACGCACTGGTTTATCTGCGTCGATAATCGTATTGTCCGCTGTGCATTGCGTCAGAGATATTGCTGCATATTTTGAGTTGCATTAACACTACCCTCGAGCTGAAGATTCTTGCATTCATCAAAAGACCGGCCCAATGGAATCTGCCACACTGATTGCTAATGGCAACGCGAAATGGTTTCGTGTTCGATGAATCAGCTAATTAATTACCATCGTGATGGAAATTTCGCGTTTTCGAATGGCGTATCAATTTTCGTGAAAGAGCAAGTTGAACGGCGCAAACGTCTATTGTAATTTACGTTACAAATGCGTAGCATAATTCTGTGGCAACTTACGCATACAGCCTATCCAATAAAATATAATAGAAATCGTTCGGAACGAGAAAGGAACGAAAAAAGGCGAGTGCAACCATTTGCTCGTAACCCTATACGGTTTTCCTTTTCACCAGGCATCGCTCCAAATTCAATGCTTTCATTCGAACGACACGGGGTAAGGTCGTGTGCAGTTTTATGGTGAAATTCGCAACTTCGAAACGGGGTATTTGGGGGCGAGGTCCTCGTAAAGATTCCAGCGGCGCGCGACTATAAATCACCGACGCCGAAATTCGCTAGAATATTGACTTTTGCATTATTGGTTTTTATACGGAGAGTACTTGGGCAAACGTCTGCATCCATACTCTATCATCTTCATCCTTTCTCCTCCCACAATTTCGAGTCAACACCAGCTGCTTTCTCTCTTACCCCTTCCAACTGTTTTCATATCGTTATCGTTCACCTTCCTTCTCCCTTTCCGCGAAACTCCATTCGCTTTCTTCCCCGCCTTTCACCATCTGCATTTTAACCCGACTACAATTCCTTCTTTTCATATTTCCTCTATGTACTTCTTTCTCCGCTCAGTTTCATTCGCACTATATTTTTGGCGAACCCTGTCCGCTTCAAGTTATCACCGTTAGGATTAACTAATTATATTCTACAGAGTTTCCGTATAATTATTATTGTTATACACTCGACTGGTCCGGTTGATTACCTTTCTCCGTTAGCTTCTCCAACGGCGTCGCCTTATCCGCACTTCCACTTTCACTCCGATCCTATCTGTCCCCGGCCGGATCGCAATCTTTCCAACACTTTTCGCTATGTTTATCTGCCCACGGGGAACAGCGCGGCGAACTTTCGGATTAGGACAAGCGACATTTAAATGCATGATACGAAGTTCATCCTCGGTAACCTCGAACGCTGATATTAAAGTTAGGGACACGCGGTCGTCTAGCGGTAATAGAGGTATGGCGTCCGAGAAACAGATCCCAGAGGTTGATAGTCCAACGAAATTTGCTTCTCGAGCAAAATGAAGGAAAAAAGAATAGAAAGGACAAAGAGAAAGAGAGAGAGAGATAGACCGGAGAACAAAACGAATATCGATAAGATCGCGTCGTACGGGAATATTGACATTGCGACAAAAAGTTTTCGATTTAAGGAACGAAAAGTGAACACGGTGAGGTTCTAGTGCAAAGACGGGACACGCATTCTTGAACGGATTCTTTCAATTTCCCGGTGAATAGCTGCTCGACAACTCTGGTCATACGTGTCAGGGGAGACGAACGACTGTTTCACGTTGGAGTCAAAGACTGCTGTGAACGAAAGCTGCCCCCAAATGACAAAGCGTTCGTAGCCAGAAATGGTGACGGAGTCGCGTGGCCTGTGTATAGAGTGTTCAATCACGTTCCCGTGATACGTACCGTTCAGGATTACTGGAGTTTATACAGAGATAAGTTGGATTTTGCAACGTTAATAGAGAAACTAGAGACACTGGAATCTTAAGAATTTCCGATAACTATGAAACTGCAACTTTTTTTTTTTATTTGACTGTTTAAAATCGCATCGACTGCAGAGGTTATTAGCGACTACGGTGAAGTATGGAACAGCGACTATTGAGGTTGAAACGCGATGTTTAAAACCTATACCCTAAGTTGGACCTACATTTTTATGTGGAATCCGAACCACCAGAACCACGGTGTAAAGCACATGTAACATGTACAGTGGTGCCAGGTGAAATCGGCTGATCTGCGGGACTCGAATCGAAAACCGTTCGATTACGAGTCCAGCCGTCAAACGACCGAGCCACCGCGGCTCTAAATTACAACTTTACGATAACCTGAATACAGAAATCTCTATCCTTAAAACATAAAAATGGTTTACTATCGAATATCAAGAATATACATACGTATATTGTACAAACCGCGAGGATTGAAATTATTGAAACGTCTTTCTTCTCATTTCTTATTAAACATTACTGTACTTTCAGATAACACGTCGAATTCGTACCTACAAGCTTGAACAATACTTAACAACTGCATTAACTAACTGATTGCGAAGCCAGCAAATAATTCCACCATTTACAAAACGTCAGTTTTGCCAACGGAACGGCCGTTACGAATTTCCTAGCCGCTACATCCTTCTGCCCCAGGCTATCTTCTATCTGTGTACCCTTTTTCTGAAGCTTACATGCTCGCGAGGGACCGGTTGCTTCGAATACGGACATCATCGGAAAGTTCTGGCCGAGTCCCCGAGATCTTCGGTCGAAACTTCGCTGTCAGCAAATTTCGTGCTCGCTTCTGGTCCCAGTCGGGCACAGTCACCGTAAATTATTCGTTAAGTCGGAATCGGTCGCAACGCGTGGCTCGTGATTTATCGGCCAAAACCGTGCACCGGTAATTTACTCTGGACGTTTTCCTGAATTGCGGCATCTGTGTGTTGCACAGGATGCAGCAGCAAACACTCGAGCAAGTTTGCCCCTGCGGAATACAGTCGGACTACGTTCATACGCTGTGTGGCAGACGTAATTGATTTGTTCGTCGTACTAATTGTCGTTTCGCCTCCGAGAACGTTCTGCGCTGTGCAGGCGAGTGTCGTCCATCAGCCGTGTGAACTGCGAACGCAAACTTTTCACCCTGCCAATGGGGAAAGATTTTGTAACGAACGTTCGAAGCGCGATTGTTTCTGTTCCGCGAATCATCGTCGCATGGTTCCACGGTGTTCTCCGTTGGATAATTGTGTTTATTCATTGCGTAGATCTTGGAACAGGTATGTTGGCAATAAGCTGCATTGATAACTGTTAACTGTTGATACGAATTGAGAGTTTATATTTAGGTTTTTAACATTTTACTGACCAATAGAGCATTCGCCTATTCGAATTTGATAACGACATGTATTCCATTATTTTCGAACGAACAGAAATTCACTTGCATTTCTCTGGGGCATCTTTTTATGTGTAAAAGTAACACGTTAATTCGCTCTCACAGAACATAAGCTTCAGAAATGCTGCCTCGAATTGCCCTATAGATTTCCACAGTGTCATCGAGCAATAAGAAACAGGTTTCTTTATTCGAATAACTGGGTTCCTTCTGTAGTAACTGAATGTAGCCGAAACAGTTAGGAAAATAAAATATCCTGCATCAAGGGGTACGCAGAAACAGAAGATCCTTTTCTAACGCACGCGAAACCCTTACGCCCGCGGTCAATTATAATCAGTCCGCGTGAAAAGGAAGATTGAATCGAAGATCCAACGCCCAATTAAACAAAATAAAAATTAAAAGTAGCGCATTCCTATCCGGTGCCAAAAAAAAAAATGTAGCACATTCAAACCTGCGATTTTTGTACGCGTCGCGTCGTTCATTACGATTACGAGAATCAACGTTCATAGTGAAAATACACCTTTCACTATGGAGCAATTAGAGTGTGGTAAAACTAACGAGTCGAGATCCGGATTTCAGCGGCATTAAGTCGAGTGCCACTAATAACTGCGGCGGCGTGGCCGTTAACTCGTTAAAGGGTTACATCAAAAAAAGCTGCCGATGCTTTTTGCCAGCTGCCACCTTTGAAACGCGCCACAGAGGGCAACGCGATCCACCGCCTTGTGGCCGTCTGTTTCCGTGCATCGATCTACCGTCACGACAATTTTCTAACCCCTTCCATAGCACGGCGAGCCACCTTAATTGGCGACCGAGATAAATTGTAGGTATCGGTTGGAAAAAGCCGCAACTTGCACGAAAAACTAATGAAACTTATGTCAAGAGCAAATCTCGTCGACGTTTCCGTGACTTCCCTAAGTTGTTGATAAGCTGATAGGCTCGGAAAAGCGCAGAACCCTTATTTATATTTCGCTTGTTAGCAGTTTTGTAATATGGAATAACTATTTATAAAGAGTGGAAGAAAATAACGTGCTTAAATAATATTGTCTCGTAGTATATTAATGTTTTAAGATTTCGATGGAATTCACCGCTTTGATAAATTATTCCTCTTTTAGATGTCGAATTATCTGCCGATGGTTATAAAAATTCGATATTCTTTTTAATAATGTACTTGCGCAATAAATACATTTAAATAAATACTTCAAATGATAAAGGAATAAAATTATTCCCCTATTTGCCCCAATAGAATCATAACGATTACACTAAAGAGTACCAGCTTCTGCAACCATTCGATTGAAAGAAACTGTACGATTTTACCATGCCATAAAATTCAACGCGACCCTCATCGCCGGACATGCTGAAACGACAACGCGCAACTCGTAAGTCCTATGAATCCGAACACACTTCCAAGCGGACATGCCATTCGTTCCGTTGCTTAAGTACAATAATAAAGCAAAGACCCCCCGAGAGAACCCCGCATTTCTTGCCCACTCATTTTTCCAGGCGTAAACTCCGTTCGCTTCTCGAAACCGTATATAGTGATTTAACGGGCAACCGTGAAGGAAACTTTCGCAAGTCTTATGCGATTATAACACCCTGTCCGGTGGCAAACAAAAACTGCGACGCTCAGCGAATAATAACGAGTTTAATCATTCTTCCGCAATGGACGCCTTGAGAATTACGCTACAAAGGAAAATAGAGCGTCGCATCGCCGCGCAGCTTCGCGGAGCGTCGTAAAGTTTATTAGTTAGTCATAAAGTTTATCGGTGTCGCGCAACCCCCGCCTCGCACAGGATCTCGAACGGTCCGCTTCTATACGAAATTCGACCCAATGGCCGGGATTAAGTAAACTTCTAACGCGAGAACGGCTCGATAGTTTCGCGATTGCGATTTTTCAACGGGACGAGCGGCGGTTCGAGCGGCTAACTCGATTCACTGACGCGATTGTTACATCGGCATGCATAAACATAGACGTTTTATCATAAGTTACAAGTGTCGCGGCACATGCGCAGGAAACGTTGCCCTTTCCGCTGGAACGAATCGATAATATCGTAGGACGGTTTCGTGGAACGATAGGATAATTAGACGGTGATGAAGCTCTGTCGTTAAATTCATAAAAACGCAGGATATATAATGTACGAATTAAGAATTACACTCGATGACACTTGATCCGAGATTCTCTTGTGTCGTTTGACATTTTTCGCAGCTTCGTTGGTGAAACTGCGATCGTTGAATACTTGATTCTTTTTGACATAGAAAGTATTCTCTGATATAAACGTTGGGCGAATAAAAATTGAACTGTCGATTCCTGGGGAAGATTCAGAGCTAACATGAAACACACGCCACGAAAGATAAACAAATTCCAGATATATCAATTCTTTTATGCGCAGTGAAAGTTATGAGAAACGCGATTGCTCGTTTAATAAGACGATTAGATCTGATTAGGTGTCTTGATCGTAGCGGCCGCAACGAATGTGAATATTAAACTCGTTATAAGGAATTCCGTTGTGAGAAGATTCGAGAAGTTGGTGACTTAGAGAACAGAGAGTCCAGATAATGGAGAGTTGCAGTTGAAGTTGAGAATTGAGAATTCGGAGAACCGAGTGGTAGGACAATAGGGAGATCGAATATTCTGGAATACAAACTTTCCCTAATTTCGGAAAGCTGAACACTTGGGCAATTGAATATGCGACTAGCTCGGAACTTGCGGAATTAAGAAAGAAATGGCTTCGAGGTTTAGAATATTGAAGAGATGCATAAATGATTTTTAAACATTGAACATTGAAAAATTTATTGCTTTCCAGGATCTTGTATTTCGCATTCTGCAATTCTTGTAGCGAAAAAATGTAACGGCAATTCTAACGCATTAATTGGAAATGCCCATTTAACGAGTCTTTACAAATATTCTGCAGAGTTTAAAACATTTCGATAACTTGAAATCTAAGAAACTCGCAACTTACGTAGTTAAGTAACAATAACAATATTATTACGAGTAATTCAAAATTGAGTAAAATTATAACAATTAAAAGTGCTGAACTACGACAACAGATCTTTATTCGCCACGAAGCAACGAAATCTCGAATTCATTGCCAACAATTTCGAACAATTGAGTAATATATGCCCCGCGGAAAAGCAAGTTGATTCATCGAAACTCTGCTCCCCTACGATTTAATTCTGTTTTTCCATTACACGGCAGACATTCCTCCCGATAAATCGTGACATCTCAGTACGCCCAGTTAACCACGAGCTCAGCCCTGGCCGCTGTGATACGCGCGCCTGTTTGCCCATTCAAAGATCGCGTTCGCTGGACTAATTACTCACGGAGTGTTTTCTACAAGTTTAATGATCGTTGCGTTGCGCGAAGGTCTTCTTTCCTCGCGGACGAGCCTCCCGAGCACCGCGGCGAGTGCTCGTTAAAGCGAACGGAGGAAAAGCAGCAGAAACGAAGGCTCTGTCGTCGAAGAGGGAAAAACAGAAGAGGCGTCGTTGAAGAAGAAAAGGATAAAGTAGGCTCGTACTATTTTAGCACGGTCGATTTCGGTCAGACCAGTAACCGGTGACCCCGTCGCCGATCTGGAAAAGCTGATTACTTTTCAATTCGCCTCGAACCTCCAGCATCACTCTCCGTTCCCGTCGATAATCGTTTCGCCCACCAGCCTTTCCGCCCCCCCCCCCGCCCCCCGCCCCCCTCGTCGCTCGATAAGGTTAATTTCAAGTAATCGCAAATCGCGCCCGCTCGTTTAAAACCTGGACGAAGCTGGAGCCCGGTGCGAGCGAGACGACTTAAAAGATTTTCCCTAATGCATCTCTCCGGTGGGGCGACGTGAAGAAAGGGGGCGAATAAAGGGAAAGAAGGGGGAGCAGGGCGGAAAGAAAAACCTTCCGTGGGACGAATTTGCTAAATAGAACGGGGCAGGTGTACACGGGAAACACAGGGACGCGAGCGCACTGTGAATATCAAATGCGAATGTACGGAAAGTGGGCGACCCACGGCGACGCTTGATGGAATCAGTCTGTTGCGATCGTAAGTCGCATTCGGCGTGCTACGAAAGGGTTGAAGTTTGACGGAGGTATAATAACGCCGGGCGAAGTTGTCGAGAATTGCCGCCGTAGTTTTTCGTCAGTCGTCGTTGCGAGAAAAGAGGTCGGGTGATTGGTAAAATGAGGAACGATAGAAAGCGGTGTTACGAGGTTCGAGATAATTGCAACGACGAAAGTCGGAGAGGCTATCAGTTTAATGGATAATATGTAACGCAAGTCGCGGTGTTATTTAAGAATGCAGGATTAAAAGTAACTTTTCCACTACATTTTTACTGAGAATATTTCTTACTCTTTGAAAGCATTGGAGTAGAACGGATTATTTACAACGATCGGGACATTGGCATACTGAAATTATCATCTGCAAAGATACTTTTGTCATTCCGATAACGTCGCTACTGTGCTTTTAATAAATTTAGTCAAGTAAATAAATGTTCGCGCTACTCGTAAACATCCGATACCTATATCAGATTATTTGACGAGACGGATAACATTCAATGAACAACGATTCACGTCAACATATCGCCCACCACTGAATCGAACGTACAATCGAAACAAACCCAAGAAAATCAAATGCCACTTGCATCTTTCTTTCATTAAGAAAATCTTCTTCGGAGATCGTTGAATATTACCTCTGCCATGCATCGATCCTCGTCGAATCCAATCCAGGAACGATTTCTTCAAGAAGAAACTACTCCACGAGCATTCAAGAGTAATCAGATTAAGCATCAACGATCGAAATCGTGAGCTCTCTCCGGCGCCGCTTTCTCAAGCACTCTTTCTTCGCGTTCCGTTTCGGCGCGGATCCGTAATCGTGCCTCTTCGTCGGGTTGTCGAAGAACGGCTGAAGAAGTTCTTTACGTTTTTCGATCCGCGTGCTTTCTGCTCGATGCGCCGATTCTCCGACGCAACCATTAACGTGTACACACTGCTACGTCGTGCACCGCGTTTTTTTTTCTCCGCCCTTTTTCCGAAGCTCTTTTAAACGCCACCTTCGAGCGTGGGCCACGCTGCCACGACCGTAGCACGCTTTAGTGCATTTCCTGTGCTTTTAACGAGGCCCTCGTAAGAGTGCTAACCCCTCCTGCACGGCCCCGTATTCTTATCATTTAGTGGCGACAACATTGCCCGTAACACGAGTCATCAACTCGACGCTGAACACGCTGCTCGCGATCCGAATTCATACACGTCGCTGTGTTTCCTTCGTTATTAATTACCTCAGTTTTCTGTGTTAATAATTTAATGGATCGCGTCGATAATCGTTGCGGACGTTTCGTTCGAGAGGACGGTGTTAGATATAATTTTTTCTTCGAATCGGTTTCGAACGAATTTCATTAATTTAAACTATTTCGCGTTATTTATTGAATGCGTCGTATGATTGATTTATTATATTCAGTATATTTGGGGACTGTCCTTTAATCACTGAAGTATCACGTAATATGTGAATTAAATATGTATATGATAAAGTATACGCGTATAGGGGGTTCGCAGATTGCTAGTAATGGATTTGTCTCATTTTGAATGGAACGGGCTATTTTATATTCGTGCGTGGAAATTTCAAATCTGCTGGTAGAAATGCACTATTTAAGTTATTCGAGCGTGCACGCCTCTACTTGTCCGCCAAAGCGCTGGCACATTCTACTTTGGAGGTTGACCGTCATCGCGCACACTTGTCTGACCATGCACGCCGCTATACTACTTCTCTCAGTAGACGTTCATTTGTGATGCACGTTATTTTGCGTCGATTGTCACGCGTTTTCTTGTCGAACTTTTCTAGGCATTAATTGTTTGTTGCAAACAGAAAATGTACCTTATTTTACTCCACTTTTGACACAGATTTTACGCGATTTGGTGTAACTTATATAGCGTTACTCGAAACATAATATACTTCAATATTAGTTTCAATAATAATTATGTTGTGTTTCAATGATATTACATTCAGTTAATTAATTAATTTAAAAAAGCATAAGCTGTATTTAAAAGTCCGATGGTTTTGTATTAAATTCTACAAATTATAAGGACTTACTAATTCATTTTTTTCTTTAGATTCCTTTGTAACGTGTACGATACTGTTCTTAATCAATTTTTTGAAAGAAATAAGTGAAGCATGTGCTCGGCTTCAGTTAAGAAAACCTTCTGAAATGTTACGTTCATCGCACCTGTCTTTTCCCCTGTCTCTCAGCGTCTACCCGATGTTTCTCATTTCCTTCCTTCAATTCACTGAATCGTTTCTTCATGGAATTTCCTAATAAATTGCAGTCTTTTTCTTCATCATCCTCGCGCACCTGTCAAGTGGCTAAAGTAAAATGCAATTCAGAACAGCTATTTAGGTAATTTGCAAACTGTTCCACGAGGTTAAGAGAAACTTGGAATACTTTAAAAGGGGCATTACGCTTCGATGCTTCGACGATGCTCGAGAAGAACGGTACCCGTAATTTTATAGGGAGGTGAAGGACAAATTATAAACACGACATTCATAGATTAAATTAAACTATTAAACACGATATTGAATAAAACTTCGTTTCGTTTTCCAGAATTCGTAAACTTCCCGTACGCACAATACATTTAGTTAAATTATAGTAGGTAAATATTGCGGCAATAAAATTTTTCTTTCGTGTTTCGTCTACGCGGCATTACATGACCAATTTTATCATCGTAATCTATTTCAATTACATACCATGCTCGTGTTTCCAACGTCTGCACGCATATTACAATAAAAGATTTCAGTGTCTGGCCCGCCTCGCGAAACAAAAATAACGATGCACCGAACCACACAATAATCCACCAACAATAGATTTCATTACTCCACACCTGGCACACTGCTGTTCACCTGTTCGATTATTAATCTTGTCAACAAAAAAAAAAAAACAATCACCGCTCACAATCCACGCTTCCATTCACCTTTCTCTCTTCCTCCAATAAAAATAACAGAACGAATCGCCAAAGGTCGAGAGATTAACAGCTGCCTAATTGCTAGTCGCAAAACCTCCAAAGTAGCTTACCCTATTCTCACCATTCATCCCCTTTTCATTCCATCGTCTATCTCTTTTTCTCGATCCAGAGGATCGACATCTGGAACGCTCTTTTGAGATGTGCCTGTTCCATTCACTCAGCCAGTCGTCTCATCCGACGTCGCGTTTCTTCAACGAGCATTCATCTTTTCTCTGCGAAGCCTGTTCGCAGGATTCGAGACCGAAACTAATTCCAAAGCGCCACTCGCCGGAAGCCAGCTCGAGGATTACCCTCCAGATCCTTCTTGGTTAGACACCGTTTCTAAGATCCAATTTCCGGCAAAGTGTGCAATGTACCCGAGTACAGCGGCAGCCACTCCGCTTTGACGAATCAGAAACGCTCGCGGAATCCTTTGCCACGTCGAACACGAGACTACGCGGAGTTTGGTTGCCACTTTTGTCTTCGCCGCGTGTTCCCCGTGCCGTCGAGTGTTTGCGAACAGTGCGTATCAGCGAGATCATTGCGTGATCCTGAACGTAATGACTTACCTCGTATGGGATGGAAGCGTGATCGAGATCGATTACGTACCAGTTACCTCTGTTTGCCCCGGTTGCACCGCGGTGTACCAAAGTACCCATTTATTGTATAACAGTTCATCCTGATTTGTTTCATTAATGTTTGGAATTCAAACGAACGTTAGTGGCGGCGGCGGTCGCGACCGGCGGCGTTCGTCAAAAACAATTTTTTTGACTCAAAATCGTCTGGCGACACCAATAAGAGTCTAGCGTCATGCCGTGTCGTCATTTTCAACCAATTGGACATCGCCCGCAATGAGGAAAGAAAAAACCTTCGCTCTGAACTAGCAGAATTCAGAAAACCGCTCAAGAGTTAACATCTGCGTGCTCCCGCACAGATTCTAATAATTCGAACTACGACCATGAATTCTGTATTCGTCAATTTTGTCATTTTTGTTACTGGACCGTCTTGTCAGTGTTGTACTGGAGTGTTAAATGTACGTTGGGAGATACCGTACTCGTTGCACTCTATCTTTCGGCCTGCACTACCTTCACGCTCAGCGCTGAGCGAATCCAGCGTCCACCGATCCATCCGAAACAATTAAGAACCCTAAATAATATAGCGCTGTCGATTTTCCAAACGCATCTTTTTAACGTCACGTGCTGCTCTATTATTTATCTTACGGTTGCCAAGAAATTGATAGACACAAAATTTACATACACTTCTTTCAGATTAGAAGTGTTTCCACATTTTCATAAATAGCTTTGCCGCAAGTCAACGCGAGATTTCCAAGCGTTTTTTAACTTAAAAAAGTTCTATTAAATTTTAAGAAGCGTTTATTTTATGCCTGTCACAAATTTCATCGCACAGAATCGTGTTCCCGACGATGTCTCGGCGCGTGACGCCTTCGGGTAATCGAGTCGTTCAAATAACATTTCGATATCCAACGTTCAAGAGCTCCAGGGGTCTAACAAAATTTGTCGGATCCTGCTGCTGCGGTCGCTGCTCCTCCAGAAGCTCGGGAAGGCGCGAACCTACCACGGCACGGAAGCTTCCGCCTCCTCGGTCTACTACCTCTGAACCCCTTTATTTTTCTGTGCCACGGCTGCTCCTTTCGTTCTTTGACTTCCGTACCTTTTCCTTCCCCTCGCCCCTTTTTTCTAAATGCCGACTTTATACCGCCGTTCCGTCGTTTTCGCCGTGGCACACACGATATTACTCGCGACGATTTCCTTCACGGTTACTCCCACAAAGACACACCGTCTCGCCAATTTCCGCGATGGAACTCGATGAATCTTGAAATAACATCGACCGCTCGCGAGATCGCGCACGTCGGTGAAGTTTCGTTGCGGGCACGTCAATGGTTACGTTGCGACTCGTTTTCGAATATTCAAATGTAAAAATATTATAAAACGTGTAAACGAACGGGTCTCGGTTTTCCCCTCACAATCGTCGCCTATCGTTCGCGAAATCTATTTCGCTCGTTTCCCATCGACGAAAGGAGCAAAACATTTTCCTCCTTAACCCCGCCAACATGGAGTACAATGAACACACTCGTCTCGAAATAAAAAGTTTCACCGCAGCTTAATATTGCCAAGCGTACACCGCTTTGCAGAAATTCATACAACGAAAAGCCACTTTCATCCAAGCACATTCAACCCTCGAGCAGTCGTCAACACTCGCGGCTGCGTATACCCACGTAGCCCACGCACATACACACCTTCCTTACCGCACCGTCGTACTTTCTTGTTTCACCCTAAAAGGGCTTCTTAAAACGAGTTCAACCGCGCTCGATTCGCCCTCCACAATTACCCAAGACGTCCCCGCTCCGTGGCCAAAAACCCGGAGAGGAAATATCCCAGGCGACGAAGCGCGATCGACGCAGAACGCTCTTAATGGAGGAATTTTACGTCGCGTCGATTCGTGACCGAATCGTACCCGGGTTACCAAGGAATGGAGAAAAAATAAAGGCCGCCGCTACGAGCCGGAGAAGATTTGCCTCGTTAGCTCGCGAATAGTCACCGAGCGTGTGTCGACTGACGCGAGATCGAACGGTATCGATCGACGATCGTTCCGGTTCTGGTGTACAACCGGCTGACATTTCTTTCTGTTTTTTTTTTCTTTTTTTTTCTTTTTTCCACAGACGAGGCAGGATTTATCGACGCGCCGAGCTGCCGACGGAATTTTCAATCTCCCGGCAATTATACGTCTTTTATCGCCCTCCGGCCGTTCCTTCACGTCCCTTCTTTGTCTGGGGTTGGGTTATCGATACGACGGTGGGGCCGTTATTATTCCTTCTCGATAGATCCGCTAACGGGTTCGGGTGAAATGCTCGGCCGCAAAAAAGATAAAGAACAACGTTAAATTCCGTCTGCACCTAACCCCATGCCGGATTTATGGGTAGTCATTAAAATTCTTCGACGGTATCGCGCTGTCGGCACGCATGGCTGTGCGTCTCCTGCAGCCGGAGGAACGTCGGTTCGCTTTTCCTTTTTTATATTTGCTGGGACGACTGGATTCGGAATATGAGGGGGATGCTTGAGGAGTCTTAAAGGCATGCCGGATGGAATTTGTAGAATTTCGTAAATATTCGTAATTGACGTTGAATTGTGTTAATTAATATAGAGAAATGGTTCAGGATCTTATCTTTATTTTAATTGTAACGAGTCTGTTTGATGCTGCATTGTTTCTGAAATAAGGGCACCCCTCGTAAAATGATTAAAACCAAGCATTATTTTGGAACTTTTATGCAGTCCTGAAAATAAAATCCGCAATTCACGAACAATTAGAAATATATATATATCATCCTGGACATCAAGGGAAACATTCACGACTGACCATCATCGAAATCTATCCTTTATAAGTAAAAGTGTAATCATTGCTCTCCCGCGTCTGCTAAACGCGGTGCCCTAATCGAAGGGTTTCAAATAAATCGAACGAACCGCGGAAACAGTGAAGATAAAATTTCGTGGCAATATTTCTCGGCGCGATCTACAACTCACACCTGCACCCTTTGTCGTACGCTTCACCTCGAAACGGGCAATTGATATTCCCCCCCAGAAACGATCCTGTAAAATTTATGGAACTTCGTTATCATTGTTTGCGCCGGACAAAAGAAAAGTGTGCCCCGGCTGGCAGTCATCCAGTGGGCAGCAAGTTTCACGGACGACCGCTTGTAAATCAAGTTATTCGTGACAATGTCGATGACGTATTGTCGATCAAACTTCGAAGCCCCGACGCGAAATCATTCCGACGTTTCCCCCGAAAAGCAGAAAGCAGGAACAGGAACGAGTTACTTTGCTTTTAATCGACGCGCCGGCAGGTGCGTCGATACATTCGTGAGAAACGTCTACGCTGCAAAACCTTCACTAAACATTATTTCCTATCGGTTGAAAACAATAAATCAGGATTACCTTGGATAAAAAAAAATGGGGATTATACTGGAAATTCTGCAGCGAAAATGTATTACAAAATCCTCCCATTGGTAAACTTGTTCAGATATAACAACGGCGGGGGGGATATATATATACATATACATATATAAATATATATGTATCAAACCTTATATAGATCACACGTGTACAGCAAAACTCTGTATTACCGGAAATAGTGTAACACAGGAAAATTGTTACACCAAAAATTTCATCGTAAATTCACCATGTGAAAATGTTGCAATAAACAGGTGAGCGGAATTTCCAAAATTTTTTCGACCAGAATCGACCAGAACCCTGGTCGAAATTTTGCGTGGGTATATTCATCGAATCGGCACGTGTACGCGAAAGAAAATAAAAAATAAACAGGATTATTGGGGAAGCTCGGCGCTCTGCAAGTTACTCGCGCGTCCACCTGTCGAATACACTGTATGTATGCTGTTTCTGCGTCCTGTGACCACGAACAGGTCACACTGGTTGCGTATACATATATCGATATAAACGCGCCCCCGCCCACGTACACATATTTGCGCCTATGGTCAACCGCGTAGGTGTACAGTAAACTACAGGTATTCAAGCGTGAAACTTGTACAGCCAGGTCGTATACAGAAAAGAAGGTGATGAGAGATTAATTTTTGATACTGAATATCAAATCGTATTTGAAACTGAATGATACTGAATATCACATAGCTCAGTGGCTGTATGAAATACTGGTGATGATAAATGGCGTGAAAATTTGTTTCGAACGAGAATTGAAGTAACGAGAAAATAAATAATAAAGTGATGAAGCATAGTGGAATAGGACAATATTGAAATTGAAACGTGTAATTACAAGCAAATATTGGGCAATATTATTCGAAAAATTCAATATAATTAATTTTAGACCTGCCATTATATAGACACTAAAATAATATAAATGTTCCGCGCGATAGGAACAATTATATTCACAATATTCTATACGATATTCTTTCTAAAATTGATTTGAAGCTAACGCAATAAAACAAATGAACTACACCAAACGTCAAAACCGGTAAAGTAATGACTGCCTGGAATGTAATTACAAAAATTGTCGTTACACGAGATTATAAACTCAGCACGGTAGTCTGACGTTCAGGCATGAGAACAATTTTCGTTCTATTTATTTTCTCGCGATAGAAAAATATCGATAGCATTAAAGGAGGGCGGAATTGATATTTTTTAGCAACATTGTTTTAATTACTTTCCTAAGAGAAACTTTTAAGAAGGGAGTGAATTGTCTGTATAATTAATATGGAGGTAACTGTGTCTTATACTTTTTCAGGCATTCGATCCCCGTCCTTCCTCCTCCTTCCTGACCCCTTTAATTTATCTCAGAATTTCTTTCGTTGAACTTCCACCAATTTCTTTTCCCATTTTAGTGTCCACTTTTTTCTTCCGAGGATTGTCCAATGTTACAGACGTTGTTGTAATCGAAAACACGTAACTTCGAAATCCAATTCCTCGGTTCTGAGACAGAATTTCATCTTTTCAACTTCCTATTCCGGATGTTTTCCTTCCGTTAATGGACTTTCCACTTCTCTTTCCGATAATCATACTTCTCGTTGCGAGTGATGTACCCAAAGAATCATTATTCACCGTACAATCATACAATTGTTTAAGCCACTTCTTCGCAGGCAATTTCTAAACCAATGTGGACGCAACCGAATGCTTGCTGGAATTAATGAAACTTTACCTACACAACAATATACTCATTCACTCTCAAACGTTCCGTTATCGATATTAAAAATTACATTATATTTGTAGGAGTGCGAAGCGCCCAGCGTCTGGGCATGGGTCGTCTGTGACCGGGCTACATGGGACACAGCTGGTCTGCCGGCGTGCAACGCTGGCCTGCAGACCCGTGTCCCCAGTTTTCTATGTTTTAAGGATATCAATGAGATAGAGAGAGAGAGAGAGAGAGAGAGAGAGAGAGAGAGAGAGAGAGCGAGAGCGAGAGCGAGAGCGAGAGCGAGAGCGAGAGCGAGAGCGAGGGCGAGAGCGAGGGCGAGAGCGAGGGCGAGAGCGAGGGCGAGAGCGAGGGCGAGAGCGAGGGCGAGAGCGAGGGCGAGAGCGAGGGCGAGAGCGAGGGCGAGAGCGAGGGCGAGAGCGAGGGCGAGAGCGAGGGCGAGAGCGAGGGCGAGAGCGAGAGCGAGAGCGAGAGCGAGAGCGAGAGAGAGAGAGAGAGAGAGAGAGAGAGAGAGAGAGAGAGAGAGAGAGAGAGAGAGAGAGAGAGAGAGAGAGAGAGAGAGAGAGAGAGAGAGAGAGAGAGAGAGAGAGAGAGAGAGAGAGAGAGAGAGAGAGAGAGAGAGAGAGAGAGAGAGAGACGGGAATGACGGAAGACGAGTGTATGTATGAATGGCAATAGACAGAGTGGAGTTAACAGCGGAGGAGTGTAGATCGTGGAGCAGAGCAGTGTAGAATAGAATAGAGTAACAGAGTGTGGACTAGAGTAGTAACTGATTAATAAATATATTATAATTATAATATAATATATAATATAAAATAAATATAATATCAATATAATATAATATATAATATAAAATAAATATAATATAAATATATTATAATTATAATAAATATATATTCATGTTATTCAGTCATACTATACTTGCACCGGCTTAATTTCTCCTAAAACTTCCAATCCCACAATATTTCTTAGAGACGACAATTCAGAAAAAGAACCTCGCGACAGTAACACCTAATGATCATCGAATCGTCGGACAATTGGCAACGTACACCGATTCCCCAATTAACGCTGATAATAACCATAGTCTAACGGGTCTCGCGTTAATCTTCGTACGCCGCGCGAGGGCATATCCTGTAATAATCAAATTGGATACTCTGGCCGAACAAAAAGCACGATCTCCAGCCTGGCGTACGGGACGAAAATACACGGTCGAGTCGTGACGAATGTTAATCTGTATTTACAGTACCGTGTCTAACTTTGTAATACGCTCCCGTCGGCGTTCGTGTACGTGCGCGTGCATAGGTACGTGCGTGTATCGAGGAACCCCGCCGGTCGGACGGTGGCTGGAAAAGCTGGCTTCCGAAGGATGCGCTTCCTGAATTAATGAAGCCACGGACGCATTCGGCCGTGTGACTGGTAATCCTCTTTCGGTATTTCCTGAAGCGCCGTTTGGGACTGCACGTACGATAAATAGAGATAATCCGAGCGATGTGCGCATGCATCCAGGAAATATGCACCACGAGCGGGGGCACGTATTCCTGTAACCGTTGCGGGACCGTACGTAGACGGCGGGCACACCGAATCGAACGAGCGACGCCCCTCGTATACACCTGCGGAATCGTCTCGTTAGCGAGAAATAGCGTGCAAGAATATTCCGGGTAGTTTCGCGGATCGCCTCGATTTCGGCTCGGAATAACGTCGGGCCGTGGAAACAAGGCGATCGGTGAACGGCGAAGAAAAAATCATTGCGAACGGATGCGACGCGCCGCGAATGATTCACCTGCCTTTAATCTATTTGCGGTTCTTGCCTCGTATAAGTTGGGGCAGGACGACGCTGCCGCGGGGAAAAGTTCAAATGTATCGGCACGGATACTTTGCCGGTGTTTAAAGTAACTTTGCGCGGATCGCGGAAGGTGGCCTCTAAATGGACGTATTATTTTGAACCTCGTATAATTGTACTCGGAGGCGTGAAATATTTTAGGTGCAGAGGGTGTTCTCGAGGAGGCGAGATCAGAGAAATAGACGAAATTTGTTGAAACGAGTAAGTCATTTGATTAATTGGAATGTATTTTCGTGTCGCAACGATTGTATAATTGTCGGGCTTAAATATTCAGAAGTCGATAGAAACGTCGAGAGGTCGTATTGAACGCAAGCTTATCTGTAACGTTGTTTAAACGATAGAATTGATATCGCGATCTTAAAAACAATTCCTCGGTGTTACCGCTCGTCAGTCGTCAATAACAAGTCTTTGCAAGAGCCAGGTACTCCACGTACATTAAACAATGCTACCCACCTTATCCCAGCCACCTGCCTAAATAATTATCTCCAATCGCAGCAGTAAATGCAGCTTAATAAATCATCGATGTAAAAAAGAAACAGACAAATTGTCTTACAATAAATTATCTTTCAAAATCTCGTGAAAGACGATAAAAATCGTTTTCAACTGCGCGTACAGCTACAACGTTAATGACTCGCGCATGCATTCATCCTCGAAGTTCGACTTCAAATTTAATTTCAAGCAATAAGAGGGGCGTGGAGCGAGCAGGGAAGCTCGTACTCGAAGAAAGGAGAAGCTTAACGTAACGCCAGCGTCGTCCTCGTGCAAGCACGGCCTTAATTGAAAAAGCGTCGGCATTGCGGTCATTGTTCTCATCACCGTCATCGTGTTCGCATGAACGGATCGTCGCCGTAACAGCGGCTTCCTCTGGCCGTTCGCCACACACATTGTTCGCGCGTGCTCCATTCTCTTCCGTTCTGCGGATGGGGGGGAGGGCTCTATTTAAACCGTGGTTTGTAACGAATGCATATTTTTCCACGGGATCAGAACGTTCGCCGATTCTGGACCGAGGACGTTCGGCAAGGATGGAACAGCGTGAAGGATGTAAAGAAGCGTGGCTCGTTACAAAAGACGCGCTCTCCTCTGAGAAATGACAGCCCTTTGTGGATCTGAAAATATATATTTCTCGCGTTGATATACCATCGCGAGTGCGCACTGCGTAATGTTTGTTAATTTTACTAATTGCGCCGGTGCTTTTTAATTATTCGTAGAGAAATTATGTCGTTGTTGTAATTTTTCTTAAGGGAGATATTTTCAAACAAATACAGGGAACGCAGAATGAGAGGTACGACAGGAAGAATGCCAGCTATGCGTCCTTAATTAATCAATCGGCACATGTTAATATAAAACCATTTCCAGTCTCTGCGATATTAAAACGCGTCAATGTTTATAAAGCAGCGGGGAACAAATCTGCAGCGTTGCTCGCATAGAAATTTCACGTCAATCTATTAACTTATCTCGCAGTCGTAATGATACGCTTGGTTAATTACCGGCCACCGATTATCCCATACTCTGAAACCTAAAGTAATAAAAGCTCTGCAACGACACAGACAGAAAACGTGTTTCCAGGACCACTTGGCGAACTGTACGACGCACGCTCGTCGCGCCAGTCTCAGTGTACAGTTCGGATCATATTGTTAATCGCACACCACGATCGAGCAAAACAGTTTGCACAGTGGCACTTGGTTTAAAGGCGCCGATAAGTGCACCGTAATGGACGTGATTATCGGTCGAGATCTGATAAAAGGAGAGGGGTGTCTCGGGTCGAAACTGTCGACGAGAAAGAGGAAAAGAAATGGCCGGTGATTAGGTCGACGGATAATCCATAAATTGTTAAAGGAGCGGATTGTGCGAATTTTCAAAAGATCGCGGGGTGTTGGAGGGCGGAAGCCGCCCGCTATTACGTCGATTTTTCTCCAACGCGAAGACCCTTTTTCAGGATACATTATGGGATTATTAGAGAGCCAGGCCGAACTAATCTTTCCGGGGGCGAAATTGCTCGCCTCGTCCGCGACGCTTCTGTGCGAAGCCCGTTTAATAAACCTCTCTCCGACCGCTTTGCGGACGCCACGGTAGTAATTTCTGTAAGGTGCTGCCCATTATGCGTCGGATTTCGAGGGGCGACACGCTTTCCGCTTGCTTTCCTTCTTTTATCCGGCCGGGAAATTATTCTGTAACTAATAACGGTAACTATAGCGGAAAATGTGGCTGACAATCTGAATTAAACCGATGAAAAAGTTTGCCGGAGTGTGTTCTTGCCGGTTGGCAAAAGCCGCAAGGGAAACGATTATTACTGCGGGTTTATATGAGAGGCGAGTAGAAATAATATGGGTATTATTTTATAATCGTAACAATGGAAACTGTCGAGATTTATCCATCTACAATTTTGTGCGCCGTTGAATTAACAATTGTTGAATTCAGTTGCCGGCGTGCAATAATCATTGTAATTATCGCGACTTCTGTATTCATTGTGCTGCAGTTCGAATCACAATTCTGCCGTAGAATTAAAATAGCGCGTTTCGTTAAAAATTTTATTTACAATTAACGCAAGGATAATGAGCTGACCATTTCGAACACGAGATTTCTAAATTAATAATTACGAGGAGAATTTAATTGCAAACTGCTGCAAATTTCTGTCGTCCGGCGACAAACCTCTGGTTGCATGAAAATATGCAACAGCGCAGCGCGCGTCGTCCCACCTATTCCAGGTATATAATACGAGGTAATGATAGGTACAATATGCGCATCTCAAGAAATTTGCACAGTTTCACGCGATACCGCTCGGGTGCTTCTTCGGCTCGTTACATTGCGCAGTCAATTCGATTTGGTTCGTTAGCAAAACTATCATCAGTCGCGTATACGTAATTTCGTTCGTATCTGTGGCAGACAAAACGTACGAGGCACTCGTTTCTCTAAATACGAATCTCTAACGGTGAACGTGTAGGCGTAACAAGCGAGACTGATCGTTAATGATATAAATTTGACGATCCAGTGCGACACGAACGATCTAATTAGCGCCACCCGTTTGCATTGAAGAGAACATTAGGAATGATCGATCGATAAGCACGATGCGGGAGTGTTGAACAATTCAGAGATAAATGCACGCGAGATAGATTGCTCTTCACGATTGTTATAACAGTTATTAAGACAGCATCGATAAGACACCGCACGCGAACCTACGTGGCCAGAGAGCTGCTAATTACAGGACACGATAAATCGCGCCCCCGTCCATTTATCATAGGGGAATATTAAATGGTGGCCGACCTGCGGGAACTTTATGCAATTGTTTCAACGATTACGAATCAAATTATTCAAGCCCGTCGCGTCGGGCATTCATCTTCAGATTGATAAATATCCTGGCATTTTCTTTCGCTGTTACAAAATCTGATTGCGAGTTGCACATTATTTGTCGGCCTATTTATTCCACTAGGCACATATATTTTTACAGAATTTTTAGGCAGTCCGTTGCAATGGAAAATACACTCGAGGAATCGTTGGAGAATGTTTAAGAGAATGAATTATTAGAGAATGCTATAAAAGAAATACTATTGACCGTATTATTAAGTACGCACAAAAAACACTTAATAGTGTATTTAAACGATACATTGTACATCATCGCGAGCAAAGACGTCTGTAATTGATAGTGATCGAAAAAACGTACAAATAATCTTACTGCACAGTTCTGAACATTCCACGTGTACGCGTTATAAATTAAAGTCAGCCGAGCGTCAGCTGACGATAGATAACAGGATGCAGCAAACACGATGCTTCAATTACGCAACTCCGTAACTACACTCGCCGTTACATCGCGTCCATAAATATACATACATCACCCGTGGAAAATATATTACGGACGTCTTAACAGTTTGCACGGTACAGATAGCGAAGAATCGCTAATTTATCTCCACGCGGAGACGCACACGAAATTTCGATTTCGCAATTGCGCTCTCACGATCGGTTTCCAAGATATCGAAGAAATCGTGGCCAGCAACGGTGTCAAATATTCGAGCCAGACAAAACGAGCCCCGTCGTCCCGTCGTCGTTCAAAAGCACATTCGACGCTCAAGAAAGTAATACCGATACAATTACACCGGTAGCAGGGTCGTCTTTTCCGCTGCGATACTTGGCACAAGCTGGGCGAACGTTCATGTCTACGGGGTATTTAGAATGTTCCCCCGCGGAATCTGATAAAAGCGAGTCAATAACTGAATAGCGGCGCAGTTCCGGTCGGCGCATTACCGGCCAGAATAGTTGAAAGCTTTTTGCGAACAAAGGAATATCGCGTTGCTATCAATGAATTTATTTCGAATGACCGCAATTGATCGGGGGTGGGGGGGGGGGGGGGGCCTTTACGGCTGGTAATTAAACTCGGTACGGCTATTGCTTATCGAGCTTCTATATTCCTGTGTACAAAGGTGGACCGAATAAGAAATGCGGGGCAATGAGAAACTGTTTAGCATTTACGACGAACGGGCAATAAGATTTCGCTTTGTCGAGTCTCGCTCCGTTTAATAGTAATGGAAATTAGTGGAGATAACGCAGGAAATGGTGCGGGACACGGATTGTAATATTGAACGGTAAACATCGAGAGATCTCAGACACGGCTCGGTCGCGATAAAACAATAAAACGATCAGCTGACGCGAGGGTACTTTTATCTGAAAAGAAAGAAAAAAGAACGGGCCGTAGCAAAGTCGGGAGGGCCAATACGG
Source organism: Nomada fucata (assembly GCA_948146005.1). Lineage (NCBI taxonomy): Eukaryota > Metazoa > Arthropoda > Insecta > Hymenoptera > Apidae > Nomada > Nomada fucata. The sequence goes on along the minus strand of OX411275.1, from coordinate 3,026,430 downwards.
CGAGCGTGTATTATATGTACATTGCTTTCGAGCGCGATAAGATATGGGAGAACGGGGTTACGTTCAAGTTCCTAAAGTGATATAAAAGCGCGGCGTGCGTACACATGCCAAGGCCTGCCCGATCGAAGGTGAAACTTCGCTCGCGGCTCGTTTGCGGACAATTACGGGCGATCAACGGCCTCGTGAATACGATTTGAATCTCGGGGGATATTGTGCCTGCGGCGGGTTACACGTGAGACAATATGTTACGGAAGTTTTGCGTGGCGCGCAGTAACACGCAATTGCCCTCTCTAGAACTAATTTCTAGCTGGTAGTCCGAATTCTGAAAACTTCCCTCTGCAAATAAATCGAACAGCAAAGGTGACTGCGAAACGCGAAGCAGCACGACTCTGAATAACATCGACACGCAATGCAGTAACGTCTTGATATAAGCGAAAGACTTCTACACCGTGTAAGCGAAGAGTTTATCCCCACCACTGAGGGGTATACCCTTTGAGGCGACTAGAAGTTCACTCGACGATCGGTGTAACGCGATCCGGGCTCGGGTATATCGGTGAGCTAATACTAATTCAACGATGAAACTTTGCTATTTCTCATCCTTTTCTTACGAAGCTTTCGCATAGCATAGCTGACATTTTTCTGATTAAAATGACACCAAACACGATATAATTTGGACTATATTTACTGCCTTAATTAACGGTAATAAGTTGGTACGTTAAACCGTGTACCGGGGCTTCGATCTTTGCCGATTGCCACGATCGCGGCTTCTCTTTTCTTTTCACTAGCTATCCTCTTCTGCGGTCGAAACTTGTTACCGTTAATTAAGACACTAAATATAGTCCAAATTATATCGCGTTTGGTGTCATTTTAATCAGAAAAATGTCAGCTATGCTATGTAAAAGTTTCATAAGAAAAGGATGAGAAATAAAAAAGTTTTATCTTTGCATCAGTGTTATTTCACCGATGCGCTGGATATTGTTTTCTGGCTTGGCTGCTCGGTCCTCTTTCTTCACTCGCTGTCCTCTTCTACGTTCGACGCCGTCGGCAAATTTCAAACAATGTAGGAACTACACGATATAAGCGAACGTTCAGCTTATATCAAGACGTTACTGTACGTGTAAACCGCGTGTATACTTTCTCGTTTTACCTGAACTATAATTTACGTAAATAACAACAATAACGAAACACTGTTGCGCACGAAAGTTTGCACAGATTATTCGCGCAACCAAATGGTCGGACGCAAAAGTACAAGCACGCGGACAACGATAAATTCGAACGGAAGAGCGGCCGGCCGAATCAAGTTGACAAAAGAAAAGAAACCCCGTGCGTCCGCCTTCCACGGGTAAGAAGATCGACGTTGTGAATGCAATAAAGTCTCGTGCCAGGACTTCGCTTTTTCCTCTCGTTTGATCGAATGTCCGCGCTGGAAATCGGCTTTCGCATCACGTTGATGGCGGGGTCGCGTGTATCGCCTGACAATGCCGCCAAAGCATCATTCGAGAGTGGTGCTCGCCGGCTGATCGTGTGGATAAATAGAAATGTTCGCTCGACCAGGGCTTGGGCACAATAGAAAATTAATGGCGAACCATCCGGCATACAGATGACGGGGGCCTCGGACAGCCGATTCCGCCGCGGTTCAGCGAGCACTTTTGTTTTCGTCGCTGTCGCCGCTTTCACCCGATGCTCGATCCGTGGACCGTCGCTTCGCGAAACTGATATCGCCGGGGTCCGATTACCGGAACACCCTTTCAGTGTTTCGCTCGCCGTGTGCACCGGTAAGAGGTTACCTGACAGTTTTTGCGTTGAAACTGTAGATCTTTGTAGCCGTGTCGAGAGTACTGGTCGAATCGTTCGCGTCGCGCGTTGCCAAACGCGTCGGAAAGTCGTTCGTTACGGCGAGGTGGTACGTGGTATCTTTATAGTTTCACACGCGGAAAATTAACTGTTTCCTTGTTTCCACGCTTTACATTTGTATTATTTTGTTTATTATGTCCATAATTGACTCCATAATGAATTTGTTAAAAAATTCTTCATTTTACAATAATAATACCAAATGGCTTGAACGGAAAGTTGAGCAGGTAACGTGTTAAATATCGGTCGTGAGTTCTGCGAATACCTCGATCGAAACGAAATAATAAAATACTGTCGACCGAGATCACCACATCCGGGCGAACGTTCAAGTTTTCCCCGAAACAAAGAAACGAAGGAACCCAGTGAAACACGGCGAACTCGTCGCGCTCCACAACGCCGAACTTATTAACGAAACCTGCATTAGCTTAAGAATGTCAACGTGCGTCGCGACGAGCGAAGCCCTGCAGTTAAGAGATTACACGTCACACTGTCCTCTCCTTGCGCACAAACAAGTCTGAATCAATAACACCGCAGGATTAAGTTTGCATGATTTCTTTCCCTTGAGCAACCCTTTTCTTTCCCCCCCGTTCTAGTTCAGTGTACTTTACTCGAAGCGCGTGTAATTTTCACCTGTTCCCTGATAGAGGCCAATCGATGGTGTAACACGCTTCATTGCCGATACTCACGATACTAACGTTTCTACGCGATCGCCGCCGTTGCGGGAGACGAGCGGACAGATCGTTCGTGTGCGAGAAAAGGCACGTATGGGTTTTATCGGTCGAAGGCAGCACGGCGAAGTCAAACGACTCCGCGTAGGGGAGAACGTAGAAGGGTTGGAGAAACGAAACGGTCAGAAATGAGATCCGTGAGGCGCAAAAAACCGGGGGCCACTTCGTTGTTTCGACGTGTTCGCGCATTTACAGGCCGGCAAGAATTGTTCAAGTATTGGCGAGAAGTTCGCCGGCTATTCGAGCACTCCTTTCGTACCGTGGTCGAGGCTTTTAAAGTACATTGATCGATTGTGCTCGAACTTTCGGCATTTGCAAGTCGACCGACGGAATCGACGAAAACGATTGCAACGTTTCCGGTTGAAATCCGAGCGTTTTATTTCTGCGCGGATTCTTTCATTCGTTGTCAAATTATTCAGCGTTCGCGTTTACCCGCGTTTAATAGCTTAGAGGCGACGCTCGATATTTGCAAATATCGATATCGATTGAAGCCGTCGTGGTATGTAATAGCATTGTTTCCTGTGCTATTTTCATTCTCCGGAAGCTCGCAATTTTTCATTTCAATCGTACGTTGTTAATACCCTCCCGTAAATATTTGACCAATAATTCTTCGAACGTTTGTCACGCGCCACCCCCTGGTACAATTTTTCTAAACACTAGATTTGTAAAGGCGAATGTTTGACCCAAAATATGGATACAAGAATTATATTTTTCGTCGTAGCATGTTTGCCGTTATCCTGCATATAAATATACAACTCAATATACCTTTTCAACAATGATCTCCCCTTTCAATGTTCCAGGTCGCACAAACAACCTGTCCAATGCATATCGTACTTCTATACCCACGAAACACCCACCATCCCCCACATCCCCCCCCCCCATTTAAATGTCCTCGTTTCCCTGCACAATTCGCAATTCAACTTGGAATTCAGGATCTTCGCAGGTGTGCATTCCAATTCGTAGACCTACGGATCCACCGAAACAGGGTTGCAGTGCACGACGACCTACTGATTCAAAATCAACTCGCGTCGCTGCGCAATCGAGCCATCCCGACTTCGAAATCAAAGGAACAAACGCTCGCCCCGTTTTCAAACAGACGAAGAGCCCTCCTCGTGCGACCCGGTGCTTCTTCCGCTGTTGCGGTTTATATATGGATCCGCTCGAATATCACGTTAACCACGTAGAAATTATCGGATTAAGAAAGGTGCGAGGGGTGGCGAAGACGTTCGCATACGGTCGCGGTAAATCGGCAACAGATGAAATTTCATTCGGAGCTGCTCGTCCCTCGTGTGCTCATTACGGGTTTCTGCAGCACCCCAAAGGATTTCACCTTCTTACGTAACGCCATTCTCTGTTCACCTCTTCGTCTTTTATCGACTACGAGACGGAGACTTTGTGGTGCGCAGCGCTCTATATCGTTTTTGCTTCCTTTTTGACCACGCAGAGGTGCCCAGACGGATTATTGTCTACTCTGGGAATTATTCAGTTCATTGTGTGTAAATAATATCTGCCAAGTATAACGTAACAGATCGGAGTTTAGAAACGCGCGATTAATTACAGAGCTTATGGCGTATCGTAGCGGATATGTAAACAACGCAAGTGAATTAAATATTGGAAGCAATATTAGATTTATTATAAGCACGAGATTAATGATCGAGTTGAAGCTTTACTCGCAGTTCATTGATTTCACGAGCGGTACGTGAAGGAGCTTTGAGAAAAGAAAGTTCGATTTGATTTTTTGACGCGTCGAGTATCCTGTAAAGTTTTTGATTTTTCGGGCCTCGCCTAGCGAGTGAATCCGCTGGGAGTATTTCGGATCGAATATCTACTTTTCCGAAGTTTTAATGGATGATCTTGCAAACGTGATCTCGAAATCAAATACAGGGGCTGAGTTGTAATTACTGAAGTGTACTTTGCGGAATAAACTTGGTTGCGTCGATGGTGTGCATCAGTGAACTCCGATCGGGACCGTGGAAAACACGAGGAACAAGCTTACGGCTAATTTCGCTTCGGGGAAATTTATTTGCCCACCTGATGATAGATTTCGATGGAGAGATGTAATGCCCTCGACGAAGTGAAGGGCGCCTTTTGTAACCAACAAGAGTAATGCATTATACCACCGCGTAAATTTATAACAACGTTCACGCGAATAAAATGGTAATAATGTAAATAAATGTATCACACATGGAGTAAACTATAAAATACAGATACGCAACTCTAGGGAATAAAATACGCGCAAAGTGACAGAAATACTGAATTCTTAGAATATTTGTACTATATTTAACGAATATAAAAATTACGGATATGTATGTGTAAAATTACTTTATTAAAAGAATCTATTCTACCTACATATTGCGAAAGGATGAAACAGTATTATCCCCAAATTTCATTATGATTGCATTTACTTCGCAGACGTTCCAATTTAATCCGCCATATTCTCATTTCTTCAAACCGGCTCGCGCTAGATACGAAGGAGTTCCTCCTCTTTCTCATTTCCCAGTAGTAATATGTTCCAACAATAACGCAACACGGAAACAAGATTCGAAACGACCCAGTCAATCACTAGTTCCGCAACAAAACCGCGGCGATCTAAATCTACAATTTCGAAACGGTGGTCCACGAAATCGACTAAAAATTCGTTTCAACTCGCGTGTTTAACAAACTCGAAACAAAATGTTCGTCGCATCGGAGGCAATAATTATAAAAATATAGTGTACAACAGAATCGTCGTCTCCTACCGTTATCCCAGCTCCAATAATATTTCAACTACCATAATTATTAGTGGTCACCGCGCTTCGTAACTTCGCATACTCCTCCGTCAAAAATATTCTTCCGCATTCGCCTGAACCCTCGCCCAGCATTTATTATTGAAACGTCAATTTCAAAAATTACACGATCGTTCCAGCGATCGTACATTAGCAGTCCCAAGGGGCTGCTAATGACCCCACCCCGAATATCGAGCTTGCGAAATTACGAACGAATGCCCGATTAATACGGCTATCGTTTCGTTTTCGCCCGTCGATTCTACCAGGGAAATTTAGGAACGATTGCTTCGATCATTAGCGGCGCGTGTCGAGTCGCTCGCTCGCTCGCGCACAATTACTCGAGTCAATTTCCCGCAGGCCCGGCGAGTACGGTGTCCACGCCCGGTCGTACGCGGCGTCATTAAAATTTCGGGAACAACCGTCCGCGGTCAGAAACTGACCGTATCCCCGACACGAATTTCGAGGGAACACGCGCCCCTCGAGCTGAGCGCAATCGAAACTCGGTTATGTCATACATATGAATGAGCCGGGCACGGTTATGCAAACTTTTTCGCGAGCAAACACCGAATCTTCGAGCACCCGCCCGTGTTTTCGATCCGCGGATTAACCGGGTCCGACTCGAATAAAGATACCCCCGGGCTATCGACTCGTTGGACTCCTCATGTTTATTCCTCGTTGCCAGATGGAAGAGATTTTTCGGACCTCGCGCGAATATTTCTTTTATTTCTCGATTGCCGACGCACGGGATACCGATACTTGGAGACGCGTGCGATTTTTTGGTCGTTCGGGGACGAAGTAAGAGAAACAGCGACGAGTAAACTATATTAAGATACGAGAAGAAGAAGATTTTCAGGGTTTCAGATCTTTTGTAGAAAGATCGGCAATGAAAAATTCGTTAAATTATTTTCAGAGATGTTTGACGTCGGAAGTATTCGGTGCCACCTGTGGTTTAAATACGCTCGTCAAAATTACGCAAGCTAATGTAGCCGCCGTTCAATCACTGTTTAATCACTGTTTACCGACGAATAAAAAACCCTTCGTAAATTCGATTCCATGGTTACAGTTTAAACGGCCGCGCATTAATCCGAATGTTTCTGATAATTCCGCAGGGCCGAACGGTTACGTTTTATTCAATAACAACGCGGCACGCGGACGAAAAGATCGACCGAGTGCACACGAGATGCATCACTGCAGTTTGCTACAGGCAGGTGACTATCCATTGTGCCGGTAAAATATTGACACTCGATATTTCCCTGCACTCAGCACGAAGAAAAAACGTTTACACGTAAGCCCATCTCCGTGATGGAGGTCCGTGGCTCTCGCGCAACCAGCTCTTCGCTTCCTTCGACATAAATATCAACCCGTCCCGCCTTTGGTTGCCGAATACTCGGCAATTATTTTAATTTCCCTCCGACCCCCGCCCTCCGTTCGTCGTTACTCCGTGCTTTTAAGCTGTCCCAGAACTTATCGGTAAACTGACATCCAATTTTACCGTAAAATGTTATTCTTCGACGACAATAGATACGCGAGGACAATTGGTGAATTATTAACGGTATTTAGCGCTCGAATATCAACCGTTCCTTGCTGCCTATCGCAGACTAATAATAATTTTACTTAGACGCCGTGGAAATTCGAAAGCACGTTGCTCTCGATACACAGAACGATGTACGAATGATAGACTTTCCTTGATATCCGGTCAATTATTAGAATAATACGGCAAGCGACCAATATAAAGGATTACCCATGAAGAATTAGTACCGGGCGTGCTTGTTCCCCTGAATTGCGATTCGAGGGCCCTTAATCTTCTCCGCCGTTGACCCAGATAAAACTCAAAGCACTAGAACCGCGACCCCGTTAATTCAATCGACATCTAAATACGCCTTTATAAATACTTCATGTCCGCTGGTAACCCTCGTCATGAAAACCACTCGAATCCATACTGCATATCGGAATAATTGGATAATTGCCTTTAATTGCATTGTTATTTACATCAATGAAAATATTAGTTTATAATCAAACTTCTTACATGTTAAATCGCCGTGTCAAGTGATGTATTATACGCGCGTTAAATGCTAATTATGTACCAATATTCTCACGCGAAATTGAATTCCATTTCAAACGATATTTAACGGGAAAAGCTTCTACAATTTAGCTACAAAGAATTCCAAATAACGAAAGCCGCTATGATACGAAAATTGTCATTGTCGTCAAACGATATTCATCAGAATTATTAAAGCGTAACAGAAAAGATGCGTCCATAATGTTAAGCATGCGGTGTACAATTAAACTGACCAACTAAACTGAATAACAAGTGCCACGGTGAAAGTGTCGAATAGCATTCTACTCTTTCGCGATTTATTCTGTGCCATAGACATTGCACACTTATTGCACTCGCTAATCAAAGTATTCACGCCGAATAACGATTGAAGCGGAATAAATAGCAACGACCTATCCCAAATTGCAACCGGACTCGCGAACTCACTTACGTGACGCGAATCATAAATCATTTCCGATCGTTCACTTACCGTCTTGTTCCCCAAGTTCTTCACCCGGCAATTCAGGTACGTAGTCTTGCCCAAGATGGTGGTCACGTTCTTCGAATTCGATATGTCGAAGTACAGGCCGGCCTGTGCGCCGCTGTCGTCCAGACTGTTCCGATGAGCGTTGCCATTCTTTCCGCTGCTACCGTGCAGCATGCTATAGCAATGCGCCCCTGAAAATCAATGCAACGTCGATTAAATCTCATTGAAAGCGCTGACTCTCTTGTTCGTTATCGTGTAACTAACCGGACCCGCTAAGGGAACGGTCGGCCGTGTCTGTTAACTTCGGTGAATAATGGCGAGTTCCGCCGCACTTTGGCTTCTCGATTATTTATAGCGGTGAAAAATGAAGCTGTTACCGTGGAGATCGATCGCGGGAACTTCCAATACAATCGCCGGCTCAACCTATCTCGCGGAGGGGTTCAAGATCGTCTGTTACCTTTAAGGTGCATTCATATTTGTTGCTGAACAAATAATCCATTGGAGCAATTTGGATTATTTGCTGCTGAACAAATAATCCGTTGAAACAATACGGATGAAATGAAAAATTAAATCGAGGTGCGGGGATATTGTGGAACGCTCAAGCAATTCGTTTAGTCCTGCAGATTGTAATACTGAATATCCTTAGGACAGAGTGTCAACAGTTACAGGTTTATTGTAAATTTGCAATGCATGGGTTAATACATATTGTGGGATGCGAGAATTCGTAGAAATGGTCTGAGAGGGCTTTGTATGAATCGTGTGAAGGAAAGTATCGAGTATTACGCGAAGTGTGAATGAAGAGTGTTAGTCGAAACGTCGAATGCGGACCGAGTGAATGTTTATCTCGAGGATAGAGTGGATTGTTTCGGGGAATGCACGTGGAGTCTAGGATGCATGGTGACCCGTGGTCGAACTGTGACACGTGGTAAGAGTGTGTGTGTCGGCGTGGGTCTTAATGAGTGAGAGCGAATGATGAATAGAACGAGAGGGAAAATGCATGAAAGAATATATACAGTGGATGATGCGTGCGAGGGTTAGAGTTGAGGTGGAGTTGAGTTGAGTCGAGCGAGAATTGTAGCGAGAGTATTGTTGGGATGAAATATATTGTGTTGCGAGAGAGAGTGATTAAGAAACATTTAACAATAAAGTGATTTTACGAGGGAAAAAGGCAGTCACGATTTACCCTGAAAAATAATCCTACAATATGTTACACGAAGAAACAAAATATTTGCGGCCTGCTAGAACAAGCTGCGACGGGACAAATCTAAGACTTACCACGGAGAAAACTTGTAATAGGATAAAAGAGTATAGGGACAATAACGTGCGAAGCAATTTAGAAACCCTTTAGATAATGCTCAGCCAATACACGTAAACACCCCCATTCCAGAAAATCACGCGAAATTCGGGGTAGCGAGGCACTCAGATGGCAATGGTCTTCGTGGTTAAATGAACCTTGGAACTAATTACAAGCAGTCACTTGGGGTCAAACGAATTCGCAATCGGTGACAAAGTAGACCCCGAGGTCAAGTCAAGCTCTAGGGCCAAGTGGGCCCGAGGAATAAATCGACCCTTGAATTAAGTAGATTCCAGGATTCGTTCACCCCTTGTATTCGGTGGATTCCGTGACCAAGTCGACGCCCTGGATAAAATGGATCTTTCGGCCAAGTCAAGCTTTGGATCGAGTAGATCCCAGGGCTGCGTAAACTCTTGAGTCAAGTGGACCTCGGGACTGAATTACCCCTTGGATCAAGTCGACCGATCGCCAAGCCAGATCCACGCGACAAAAGTTACCATCGGCCTAAGTCAACGGGTGAACTAAACGGACACACGACTAAAAGTGAACTGCAGGCTTAATTTGACCTCTAGGTCGAGTGGATCTACCGCGGCATCGATTCCTAAATCATCCCGTCGGCGTCACAGCCAGTCTACGATCGTGCAGACGATAGGTCTAGAGTGGCAATCGTTGTCAGTGTTCATCGGAACAATGCCACTGTTTCTAGAAACCTGCGGCCTATCTTCAGTCAAAACGTCAATCAAGCAAGCACTGTTTGCAGCTGACACGAGATAAATGCCCGTGCTTTTATCTATGATGTGTCGCTGCGGCGATGCAAACTTGTTCGATAAATCTGTTCAACTTGTTGCTACAAGGAAGGACAAAGCCCGTTTCTCACAGACGCTAACAACGGTCCCCTGCGTCGCCTATTGTTTTATGAGTGCAGACCGTCGCGACGGTCGACTCCATTCGACTAGTCTGTTCATCGAACTACTTCGTCATGGAATTTCTTAATGAACACTGATAGAAAGATAAATTACACGTGATAACGGACGGCTGGTGCATCGCTGAATTGCGACCGTCTGCGTAAGTTTCACGGCAGACAGTGGAGAGCGCGTGTTCGGTTGCACCGCATCCGCGGGCATCGCGATTAACGAAATTTTGCACCGGTCCTGAGGAGAACAACGAATGCTTCGAAGCGCGACGCGGTTGACAAAATTAAACTTAATACCTCGGATTGTTTTCGTTATATTTTACGTGGTAGCCGTTGATAGTAGTCTGCTAGTAACATAGTAGAAACCACCTTTCACTTTATTATTAGGAAACTTGGATAAAGATCAGAGATTGAATCACATTGAAATGTGATCACATTGAAATTGAAAATAAATTGAACAAGCAAGAAATGGTATATATATATGTGTATATATATATACCAGTGTTTTTCGTTAATAACTCAAAAACGAAACTATGTATGACATTTTTGCCAAGGAAAAAGTTGTTTATCTACCCCTCAGCTATATCTCAATTCTCGATGTTCCCTGAGTCTTCTGACACCCTGTATATACCATTTCTTGCTTGTTCAATTTATTTTCAATTTATAATATATATATTACAATCAATTATATATATATATATATATATATATATATATATATATATATTCGTTCGAGATTTTTAATCCCCAGACGTCAGGAAAATGTTCCCGATAAAACGGTCGGTAAGTGTTTCTGAGTCTGTCCAGAAGATACAGCTCCAAAGTGTTCGCCACTCTTGGGGAGTTGCAGAGCAAACTTCCCGAATGAACTTTAATGCAGTATACCAAACTTTCCCGATAGAAAAAGGAGAATCGCTGATTTCATCGCTGTCCGGAACAATTACCGAACTTCTTTATTATTTTAACGCGGTCGGTTTTCTTTCGTTTATCAAAGACCACGGGGAACTCTTTGGAATTAAATGCAACGCGACGAATAAATGTTGCATCGGGCATGCGGCCACCGTGGTATTCAGTTCGAGGGCCATGCATGAAAATACGTGTACCGTTGACTTCCGTTTGATCTTTTGGTACGCCCGCGAGGTACTCTGATAATCCCGTGTTCAGATAAAATTGAATAAAAGATTATCTTGGTATTGAAATTACTACATTACAGGTTGCAAATTAAGTATGGCAGAAACATACAAAAATTGATGCAACAAGCGATAAAAGAAAAAGAATTTTTTCGTTCCAATGAAAATAATCGTTATTAGAAGAGTTGAACATATTCATTATATCATTGCGTCAGGATGTAATAAAAATACGAAAGTCATATTAGAAATATTATATATAATAATATAAGACAATAATATAATTAGTTACGTGTAATGTCGATTTCAAAACGTAAAGATTTCCGAAATTATCGAACCGACTTTTCCTATGTTAAATCAAGTAATACAATTTTCTAATCAATTATTCATCACTCATCCGAATATCTGTTTCGAAATAGGAATAAAAAGAAAACTCTCCGTTATATCCTGTTTAGATATTAATATTCCGTGAAACGATGAAGCATCGACGCTGACAGCTGGATTTAAAGCGACGAACCAAAATGTAATATCCTTTTTTTTCGAACAGCAAAATACTAGAAAAGCCGAGGCGTAGATTTAATTGGCACGTTATCGCTTTGGCAGACGTTCTAACCGCACGATTCGTTTTCTACTGGCTTCGCCGCTAATTACAGCAGATTGCCGGGAGTAGGCGACTACATAATCGAATTTCGCTGCTGCTAATTGAGGCACGATTACACGAGCAGACAACTCACGTAAATACATACTGAGTTTCGCCACTCGCACACGTCCGATTCGGATCCTCTCGACGTTTACTCCGTTTCTTGATTTGTATCTTGACACGAAAGGCACAAATGAGGAACATAAAACTGCTTCTAACTTATGCACGATATTATAAAGAGTGTACTGTTACGATGCTTTTATTTTCTCAGACATCAGTTTCGGATCAAATAAGGTGGCACACGAAAAAGAGACATTACAGTACAGTAATTAGTGTAATGGTATAGTCTGCGTCATAAATGTTTTAGCCTTATCGCATAATAGTGTAGCCTGTATTACAAATATTTCAGTCTGAAACGTATCGAATATTCGAACGTTTAATCGTGAGAAACTCGCAAGGCACAACGCGCGACAAAATTTTGCTCTTCGAGATATTCTGAATCCACAGAACAAATGGATGGATACCTGACGCGACATCTATGGCGACTCGTGTAAAATTTTAAAACACTCGAGATCGAGAGAGATCCCACCGAGGTACGCTCGAAGATTGGTGATCTTTTAGGAGCGCAGGAAGTTTTCGATTCCGCGGGGCAATTTGTGCAACCGCTTCTTCGCGACTAACGCTCGCGGAAGTTGAATTGCCTCGAGAGCAGCTCGTTCGACGTTTCCCGTGATTTCTCGTCGTTTTAATGACACGCCATTCTTGACCCCGCGATGCGCATTATTCAAGACTTCGAGGTAAGTTCTGGAAGTGATTTCATTCTGAACTGCGACCGATAAGATGCGCACGCGAAAAACAACAATCGGGTAGATTACCCTTTATACCCCCGAGAACCATAAAAACGTTTATACCCATGAAAAGAAAGGAATGCACGAAACTGGATGAAACACAGAAGTAAGTAAGAGAGTCCACAAAATTTGTATCTTTCCAGTGGCAAGTGCATTGACGGGAGCAGTATTTAGTTTTATCGGTGCGTGCCTCGTGTTGCGTGCGATTTAAAACATTTGACGCGATATCAGAATTAGTTGTTTAGGCATTAGAATATTTAGGTACAGAAGAAACAACGATACATCTAACGCATCTAACGCGTATTTTATTTCCACGTCATGCATGTAGCTTAATGTTTAATTATCATCGTCGAACCTAATATAACTCGTGTTACGATTGCAAATTTCCGACTACATTTGCATGCTTCAAGACCGATTCGAAACGAAATACACAACCGACCATTCACTAAGCCAGAGTGAATTTTTTTATTATTCGAATGCTACAGAAACATTACATGTTTGGCAGAATATAAACGACGTCCTCGCGGAGATCGGTCGTGTAATTGAAACCAAAATGGCCGGCTGGCCCAGTTGACGTACGGTCACAATGGATTATACGGAACTTGGATTAATTTAATTCTGGATGAGCTCTATTGAGCAAGTTCCATTGCTACCTAACCAGTCTTTTATTCGCGCAAAGCTTTCACGACCTTATCCCACTGAACGGCCATCGAGACGCTTTGTTCCTCGTTGCGATGTTTCCTTTGACACACGTCCATCGCGGAGAAAAAATTATAATTCAAAATTCCGAACGAATGGGACAGGCTCCCGGATCGTATGGACGAAAATTTCTCTATTATCGGTCTTACAGAATTTTCGTAGAATAATGAGGTTCTTCAACTTTTAACGCAGGCGAGTTTGTGACTCACTCGAATACACATCGATTTTGTCCGCGTTAAAAATAGGTTACCAATTAATCATGCAAAGATTAATCAAGCGCTACTATTTGTATTAATGTCCAGTGCACATAGATATTTCATAAACGAGTATCAATATCAGCATGATATTTTTGTAAGCCTTCGTGTCATAATTTATAACGAAATATATAAATGCACTGTACCGATACAAATAATTGCTGAATCACAAATTTCTACGTATCATCAATCACTGGATTATTGCTGGCTTATTTCCGCCTTTATGCATAATTTAAGTACCTTTCATGCCACAAACTTTGACCACGGATTACGTTCTATAGTTTTCATACAGTTCAACTTTTCTCCTTCATAGTCTATGCCAGCACCGATCATTATACGTTTGTTAGGTACCATATCCATAACCATTCTATAATACACAGACTGGTGTAAAGTCAATAATAATTTTCATATATATATTTATATATTTATACATTTATATAGAAGTTCAACTCTTCTCCACCAAAGATACCACGAGAAGGTGTCACATTTTAGCTCCCCACTGGCGTCCAAGTCACGGGCAGATCAGTATTCCTTAAACGAAGGAAACAATTTGCCAAACACTGGAGGCTACTTTTACGATTTCACGAGCGAGTAAATTGACAATACGCTCGAGCAGAAGAGGTACACAGACCGAATTTCCAAGGAACCAGAGACTTGCAAACTCGACTTCCACGCCCGACCAACTGCTGGAAACGTAAAACTCGTTTCCGCGAGCTTTCTGTCGTTTCGCGAGCAGCCAACCCGTACTCCCCCGTGAGTCAGACAATGTCTGCTAGTTGCCCAGATGCAATTTTCACGCGCAGATACACGCGCGAAGACGAAACTCAACGATGAACACTGATTCGTCCGCGTGGCCAGCCATTTCCATACGCGTTGTAACAGCAATACGCGTTCGATCGAAACACTTGTCTCTCTTAACACGGATTAAAATAAAACGAATAAGTAAATCCGTGTAACGGTGGAAGTGGCCGACGTCCTTTTATAACAAGATCGACGGTAGAAACCGCGTGCCAGCAATTTTTGCGAAATTCATCGTTCGTCTTGAATTTTTATTTCTTCGCTCCTCCTTCGATGTCTGGGGTACGCCAATCTTCGAGGTTTCAATATTTCGCACTCGCAGGCGGCTGCATATTAAATCGGCCAACACACCCTCCGAGCGTTCTGGGACTTACGAATCAATTAACGCGAGTAAATTGCTTAATCGTAAAGCACAAAGAACTTGTCAGGCTTTGAGTGGTAAAGAAATACGCATGAAAAGTGGCAGGAAACTTCGTCAGCAAAAATAATGGAAATCTCGTTACAGGTCCGCTCAAAGCTCAAAGTGAATCGCTGCGCATCGATAGAACGGTATGATGTAAGGAAGTTTCAACGCGCATACCGTAAACGATAATATCGGCGCAGAAATTAAACGTGCGAGTTTTATGCGCTGCGGTACCTGATTGAAACAACAGAAACGTCAACTATATTACAGCAGGTGGCTCCGCAATTAGACGCGTGGACGCAAGAAGCGACGATTGCGCTTATTGTGAAATCACATTGAATCCAAGCGCTGCCTATTTACTCGCAGCTACCGTGGAAGTGACGGGATTTCGAAGTGACGAGAATTCCGTCTCTTAAATTTTCAGATTTTACGCCTCTCAGTTCGAAGCCGGCTCGTAAAGCATTCGTTCCTCCAAAGGGGAAACACGAACGCACGGGGACGTACGACCTATGTAGGCGGAGGGGGGCTGGAAGGGAGATTTTTCGCAAGAAAATCTTTCAATCTAACGAAAGCGCGGTACGCTGGCCGAAAAGAGAGGAGGCGAGACGGAGAAAAGGACGGAGGGCAGACACGAAGGCCAGGGGCTGCTTTAAAATTCAAATTCACAACTTTTGCTTAAACGTCCCTTAGATATTCGAGATAGCTACGCCTTTAGAATACCCTTACCCTCTAACTGGGGCCCGGGGAAACTATCTGTTTGCCTCTCTGCGGTTGAATCTCGTCCGACACGCAGAAAAACGATCCCGACGTTCCACGGAGGTGTGCAGAAAGTCGGTGGGGGATATTTACGCGTGGAATCTCGAATGTAACCAGCTCCGTGACAAGTGAATTGGCCAAGATATTAGGAGTCGCCGACACGATGCCATTCCGATGACTGAGTGCGCGTTGCGGGACGGGCCTACGACGAAATCAAGTTTCATCTCGGTTATTGGCGAACCTGAGGTTGCCAACCGTGTTAAGGTGGCATCGATTACCGGCAAGAAATTGGGCGTACGCTGAGATGGAATCACGATGCCAGGCGGGTTACGGTAATTTGCCGACTGTTCCACTGACCGACTTCGAAGATGGAAATAATTATGTAATGTTGGAAAGATAGCTGCTGCAAGGACGCACGTGTTGATGCGTGGATGATATAATTTTTAGGGATTGATTTAATTATTTAAGGAGGATTAATGACAGTTTTTGGATGTTCGATAATCCTTGTTGCAAGGATGAGCAGTTGCGTTAAGACAAAAAAGGGAAACTGTGTACGGGTAATTGTTTGGAAATAACTTTTCGGTGTACACTGGGATTATTATTTGGAAATATTGGAAACAATTAGTTTGCTGTCGGTGCATTTAATAAATATAGTAGATGACTAACGGTGTTGTTATTTTGATTTTTATGTGAATTCTAAGGTAACCTGCGTGTTTGTAAAGCAGATAGTTCGGATCCTGAAATAGTATATCATATGAACTACTTAGGACTGGGGTATGATGTCGAACTTTATCTGGAATTCATTTTATCCATATTGATATACTGCGAACAATTTCCAAAGCGTGGATGCATTACGACGATGGGATTACAGTCTCCAATTCTAGCTGTCAGTTTCCAATATGTGCAATACAACTGTTCTATGCCTATAATTTATGTGAAAAGTTTGAACAATAAAATAGAGTAGACAGCATGTACTAAACAGGGAATTATAATATACGTATTATTAATTATCAACGAATCTCTAATAGGAATTTACTGTTTATTTTAACTTCACATTTTAATCGTTTTATGAAAATAAGCTAAAATATTCTTTGTTGTATCATCATAATAACATTCAAACTTGATTACTGCGTGATGTATTAGTTGCATTTTCAATATTTTAGAGGAGGATACGGATAAGAAGATGATATGGAAATAAAAATAGCTTTTTGTTATCATGCTACAAATGATTCGATTGGAGTTACTGCCAAATTGCAATGTTACTGCAGGTAGATGTGACGTATCACTATATTTACATATAATATATACCACAGGACGAGCCAATTATTGAAAGTTCCAGCACGATTCGTTAATTCGAAATAAGCTATTCCTTTTTCAACTCGCCGAATATACGCGACGGTTAAGTTGCAAGCAGATACGACGTTGAAATTCCAATAACCGTATCTGCGATGTCCCGAATCGCATCAAGAAGTGTTTTAGGGTGCTCGTTACCTTAATGAGTGTCGAGCTTCGAGCGAGTAACGCTAATCGGTAACGGGGCTTCATCGTTATCGTTCATTTTCTAGTAAACTAGATCGTTATGACGTCTAACTAAATTAACTCGCTGCCCCGGATCGCTAGTTCGGAGGACGAATCGACCAGGACAGTTTCTTCTATCGATATAAAGTAAAACGACTAACCAATTCCCTGCGTACAATTAAAAGCGTAATTATTGTCAAGTCCGAAACAGCGTTGGCTCCAGGCTATTAACAACCGCAATAGTAATTCGACAACGTTACAGTCCGCAGGCAATTAAATACCCCCATCCCCCCAATAAACGCTTAACTCAAGCAAATTTATGTAGGAACCGAATAAAAAGGAAGAACAGGCTTCGGGAATCGAACCCGAGATCGTCGTATTACCAGGCACTGATCAGTCCATTTGCGCCACGGCCCCTTCCTCGTATTCCTTATATCGTTTGTTCCTTTTAACGTTGTTCTTTGATGGAGGCGCCCAATCCCACATTTATTATTATTGATATTTCGAGGATTTTATCGCGTTTCTATCATTTCCGATTCTGCACAGAAAATGTAATACAAATCGCGTGGACGAAAGTATCGCACGAATATTATCAGCGAGCCGGCGTTAATTCGATAAGCTTCGCGCTAACCGAATAGACGCTTCGCGAACGACCGCATACGCACGGCCAATGAAGAATTGCCGGTTAAGCTGCAGACTTATTATACGATCCTAATGGATCAATTATTGGACGGCCGTCGTTGAAGGAAGATCGATAAGCAGTTTGACGCGTATTACTTTCCACGTCTGGAGCGTTTGACAACGCTGCTCGTCGGCTATTCCATAAACGAAAGGCAACTCGGGGCAGGGGGATGAGGTAAATCGTCACGTCGCTGAAGAGCCGTATCGAATGAAATTTGCAATGGAAATTTAATCCGCCCCGGTACCAACCGAAGAGTACTGGCTGCTGCTCGTTCTTAACGTCGCTCGCCTTTGCTTCTCGCGAATATTCGACGGAAAACGCCAGACAAGGTGACGGGCAGAAATTATCTTCGCCCCGGCGAAGCTATTCGCCGATCGCGGATGCAGCTTTATCGGAATATGCGTTCTACTTAAACGGAGGGGTAAGGACAATCGGTAGATACACGGCGCAACATCTTGAGGGAAGAACAGTACAGTTGGGCAATTACTTCGTGCCTTGGACGCCTCGCACTTAGCACGGGTCACGCTCGTTTAAGGTTCAGCATTCTGTATTCGCGAAACATTTCCGCAGCACGCGCCTCTTCTATTTCGAATTTTTTCTAACGTTTTCCTTATCCCTCTTTCGGCTCGCGTGTAAACGCTGCATTCTTTAATCGCCACGGTTAAAAATTGTTACTACTATAGCTGTTCCACATTTTCCACGACATTCGCGCATCGGCGCCTCCGCATCGCTGCGCGACAAATCGTGCGCCGCGCTGCGCACCTTTCCATCCCTTTGTACAGGAAAAACGAAAAGCCGAACGAGCTAACCGACGCGGCGGCAAATTCTGCAAAATTGTTCGAACTAGAAACTAGACGACGAATTCGTCGACGTGACTGCCGTCGCAGTCACGTCGATTCAGGCGAACCTGAAAGCGTTGGTAGCGATGTTACGCATCGTCGTAAACGACGCAGTCGCGTCTTGAGCGACAGTTAAACGCGATAATAATACGGCAAACGAAACCGTTACGGAGAAATACAAAATGCGAACGACATATTTATCTGAATCTGCTTAAGTGAGCCTCGAAACTGGAAATGATATATTCCATCCGTACCTCGAACCGTTCGTATGCACAAGCCTGACGCGAAAGGTTTGTGCACTCGGTTCGATGTAGCGCAATAAAAATCTCTGACAATACTCTCGCACGCGGAAGGCACTTCGCGTTTCGCCTTCCTTCTGTCGGAGTCTCGCAGCGGCTTAACCAAACACCGTCCGCAGTCAAACGCTTGAAATCGAACATGACTAGGCTAACAGGGTCGATCGAACGAACCACCGAGGGATAATTTATTTGAATATCAAATTAGCCCGCGATGCACGGCTCCGCGATGTTTGATGTAAAATTCATGAGCCTGCCGCGCGAGTAGGCGGACGTTCGGTTTCTCCAAAAATTTCTGAAATTTCGCTCGATTCTGTGCAACGGGGCAGTGCCTCGAGCTCGACACCGTCGTAATTTCCATTCTCGTCGTTCGTCGAAGTACAGGAACGATAACCCGAGGTTGCGTTGCGTCGCGTGGTCCTGTGGTCTCGCACTTGTTCCGCAAACCACTTAAAGAAATCACCGTCGACTGCGATTACGCAAAACCATCGTCCCGGAAACGGAGAAATCACAAGAGGCATAAGTGCCTCTGTTTTTCTTGCGATGCGATGTATGTCCTCGCGTTTCGTGCGTGCGAGCTTTATTTCACGTTTGCAGTATCTTTGGCCTCTGCGATTCTTCCCGGAGCAAACGCTGGGAACGAGCAACAAGGAGGGAACAAGAGTTACGTCGACCCCTGAATTAAACGCCTTCCATCTCAAGCTTCTCTGACGCACGCGAACAACAGCTTAGAATTGTTCTTTCGCGGTAAATGGTACTTTCCAGGAAACAGTTTGGCAAAATTGTTTCCACGGAATTGTTGATTCGATAGTGGATTCCTCACGAAACAACGGTCTGATGAATGAATTCGTTCTTCTTTCTTTTTGCAGCATTAATCGTCGACGGTATTCGTTAATAAACGGATTGAAAGATTCGGTTGGAAACATGAACAATTTGATTTGACGCATATACGCGCGCGGATTACCGAACGATAAGATGTACGTATTTAACGCTTTCAACTGGATAACTCCGATCGATCGGGTCAGCGTCGACCCAACAACTCCGCTCTTTCGATTTTACAAACACGTCAGGTCGAAGCTACCCTTTTCTCACTGTGAACCCCCTGCATCGGGGTTCGAACAACTATGGTCATTCACGATTTCGTTTTCGTTTTCGCGACACTCGATCACCCCCATCATCGGGATTTCCCGACGAGCCATTTCAGCCCTCTGACATTCTGCAAACTTTTGCCCAGCCTACCTACCGTCACCTTTATGACCCTTTAAGGCCCAGGGCTCGCTCTATATAACGCTGCACACACTTAAAGCTACCAACCTACTGCTACGAAAATTGTTTTATTAATGCAGTATAGATTTATTCCAATATTACTGAAGTATTATTGGTGCCTATGTAGAAACCGTTATACTCCATGGCGAACGATTTATTATTTCCTTTGAA
Source organism: Nomada fucata (assembly GCA_948146005.1). Lineage (NCBI taxonomy): Eukaryota > Metazoa > Arthropoda > Insecta > Hymenoptera > Apidae > Nomada > Nomada fucata. The sequence continues at coordinate 3,006,060 of OX411275.1, read as the reverse complement.
TTTCGATAATACTTTGAAACCCATTCAGCGAATGCCGAGCTATTCGACCTCGTTTTTAAAAGACTCGGACGTCCATGCCTGCCTTTTATATCAAGTTAATCGAACCAGTTGCCTGACCATAACAACATTTATATTATAATATAAATATTAATAAAGCGTTTGAAATAGTGCCCATTGCAATTTCTAATTCTTTACATGCAACGTATTTTCACCTCCCAGGCCAAACCTCCTAATAACACCTCAGTGGCTCACAGTGCACTCTAAACGATAAAGTAAGAAACGCTAGGACACGTCCAAACAATTAATGAAGCTGCAACAAAAAGAATGAACACTGTACCCGTTCGCCAACAAACGGGCGAGCAAAAAGAAGGAGGAAAAACAACGAAAAACCGCCGGCCGTTTGCGTTTCAGCGACAATCGTCCAAAGTGCGCTGCTTCACCTCGAGGACCTCGCGGACACGCTTCGACGGGGGGGCAAAACGGATGGCCGTGTTATTTGCATATATTGTCAAAAGCGGTGGAAGGAATATTTTTTCCATCGTTCTCGTGAACGCTCTCTAAATGTCTCCACTCGAGGCGGTTTCACCCCCCTGGAATCCCCGTTCTCATTCTGCCCCGTACGGCACGAGGGCCCACTCGTGCGCGGCCAATTCAGTTAATTTCATCTCGTGAGCCAAGAAGACGATTTCGCGCTGCTTGCCTTTCTGGATCGTGGCTTCCGCCTGCTCGAGTCGTTCGTCGCTCTTCCGTCGTGCCACTCGGCCGGTTTCTTTTCCTCCCGGAACGACGGTTTCTCGCGCGGCACTCGCCGTTGTTCGAGGCAATCCCTCCCGAGGCCTCTTTTTGTCGAGATCATCGCGCCTCCGGGCGGCGACGGCGAGAGAAATAATCGCGGAACGATGAAATTGCCGGGGACAACGCGCGCGAAGACCCGTTTGGGGTTGTTGGGCGAGAAGAGGACGTGCTCGAGAACGGAAATCCTATTGTGGATCGAATCGTTCGGATTGGCAACAGGCAGAGGATGATTTTGTTTCCTTGTTGCAGCTTTGGTGTCGGCGGCGTGCCGGTTGAACGGATACGAATGGATCGTTTACGGTTTTGTTTGCCGGTTCGTTTGAACTTCCGTGTGCCCGTGCGCGCAGCTCGATAAGTTAATGAGAGTTTGATGGTGCTCGAGCCATGGGAAAAATGACTGTTCGCGGCGATCGTTTGTCGCGTATTGCGGAAACTGCAAGGTTGCACCCGTTCGCGATTATCGCGCGTTAGACACCGAAGGTGTTAAATAATTTTACACACGCGTGGGCATTCGTATGCAAGTGGACGTATATGTGCAATTGACTTGTTAACGTCGGACGAAGCACTTATCCTGTGCAATTGCGACTGTAGTTTGCTCGCGTTAGCACACGCTCAACTCGTTAATTGCATTTTGTTTTGCGTGTATGTTAGTCGGGCCATAGAATTTCTATTTATAGAGGCGCGCGTGTACGCGCCTCGGAAAGCTCTCGAATTTAATAATTCCCATGACTGTTGGAAAAAAAAAAGAGATTGATATGTTAGAAATTATGTCAAAGCCTCCGTCAAGTTTCACGGAAACATACCGATTGCAGGATGTAGTAAGAAAAAGAAAAGATTAGATAGAAGAACGGGCAAACATTTGCTCTGACAAGAGAAATATTCATCTAGCCTCTAGACGGTATTGCGCCACAGGAGACAAACATAAATGAAAGAACCGTAAGGGTATTAAAACCACGTTTCTTCTACAGCGCGTACGTTCAGAAATAATAATTCCATGTGCTATTAGACAATTATTTCTCCAAGGTTGACGGGAATTGAGCGTGAAGTATACATAACTACATTCTTATTACGTCATTAAGATACGTCCACATCGGTGTGAGAAAATAAACAGCCGCAAACATTCAATGAAATAATAATTCAGACAATAAAGACCGAAAATATAAACGCAACATACGTCGGGAATATAGACAATTACGAAAATAATAATCGGTCAAGCATAAACGCAATTGATTATTTCTATAGCTCAAAACAACACTTTGGAATATTTGCCCCATTAACGATAATCGGTGCATATCGCCCAGCACCGTACGACGCATTAAAATTATCAATACGAATCACTATTTTCGTCACTGTTCCCACTGTCGTCATTAGTTACGAAAACTATCGGTAATACGTATCGTGCCGGAACACCATTCGCGTTTCCAAAAGAAATAGAAACAGTTGCGCGTAACGAGATGCCCGTGTCGGTAAGCCAGGTAATTACACTCATCGGCGATACAATACATATTTCGCGTCGAGCCTGTTGAACAATGACCAGCCGGATCACTCTTCGTCCAACTATAACAATCGTATCCAAGTCAAACCATTTTACACGTACCGAGTACGTACGTACCGTCGCACAGTGGGGTATTTGGCCCGAAAAACCGGACAAAAGTCAATTTTCAAAGTTTTGCGAGAGACAAAAATTTTTGTCGTCCGAGATAGTTAAATATGCGAGGAACGATGCATCGATTTTGGGTTTTCTTATTTGCGAACTCGGGGAGCAGCATTTTTCGTCGAACGTTAGCAGATTCGATGGCACGCATTTCTTTCTTAAGCATTCTATAAAACATCGTTGCTTATTAGCGATTTATGATTCTTTTAATGAATTTGTGTGAATTCTGCCGTTATGGAAGCTTCTAAGGTAGGTATATACTACACTTGCCAACAGATTTTACACTTTTAGCACATACATTTATGTAGTTATTAATATTTGAAAATAATCAATATTTCGGTACTTTTCTTTACGGTTACAAGATTTCATTAACGATTTTGTTATAGTATTTAACATCGTTAAAAGCTCGTTCTGGTGTCATTGCATTCGATAAAGGTTTGCGATAACGATGCAACAAAAATTGGTTCCGGTTTCACGTTTTATTTTATATGTTATTTATGTTATATGTTATATGTTGACATGTTTGGTCGCAAGAACCGATCATGTCAACGGCCTTCGTTACCAGATAAACATTTTTATGATCGGGTTTTCCTGAACTTGTCAGAAAACAACTCCCAAAAAGTAAAAATTACTGTATTGGCATTTAAGACGTTAATGTTACGCCGCATTTAGTCGAAATGGGGTCGCCTGAGAGTACGCACCAAATTGACCAAATCTACTACCGACCCTATTCTTCAAGGGGTTCGAACAGTCTTAAAAAAAAAAAGTTTTAAATAAAAGGTAAACGGTATTCAGACATCTACAAACTTCAATATATACAATTTCGAAAACAATTTTTGTTTATAAAAAATTAAGTTATAACGTTATAAAATAATGTTAAAAATTTATATTTAATTTCACAACATTGTAGCTGACGTTAAGACGATTTCAATGGCCCACCACATTATGACATCGAGCCTATAAACAACGCTACAATATGTTTGTCCGGTTTTTCGGGCCAAATGCCCCACTGTGCGTCGCATCGGCACGTACAAATTTTTACAGCCATTACCAGTGGCAATTCGCTACGCGATGGCCTGGGGTCCCCCCACCCCGCACCTGGAGTGTCCCGTGCCGTCGTGAAACGAATGTTATCTCGACACGCAGGACAAGAACTTGCTCGCAGTGCTCGCTGTCAGTGCGGGATCGAGACAGCTGCCGGCAGGAGCTCGATCGATCGACAACGATCCCGTCGTTTCACTGGTGATGCAGCCATGGACTCGCAGGAGGACTATCGCGACTGGTTGGACCCTCTGGTTCCTAAAATCACCGCCAACCTCGGCGAAGGATTCGACGACGTTCGGTACGAAGTGACGACGCCCGGCGACTCGTTCTTCCTCTCGAATATGCTGTTCGTTAATATTATCGCCGACTCGGCCAGCGGCGAGGAAAAGGCGAGGAGCTTCAGCGTGGTGATAAAGAAACCGTCGTCGACGGAGTCGCTCAGGTTGATGTCGCGAATGGACGAGCAGTTCCACAACGAGATATTGTTCTACGAAAGGTACGGGGAGGGGTGTCCGGGTATACCCCGTTGCATTTACGCGGAGGAGAAGCCGCCCGTCGACACCGTGATCGTTCTGGAGAACGTGATTACTCAGAGGGGTTACGATCTGTGCCGGTGGAAGTGCGACGTTCCGTTGGAGTACACGGTGGCCGCGTTCCGAGAAATTGCACGGTTCCACGCGAGAGCGTACACCATGAAGGAGCGCCGCAGAGACGAGTTCTTCGACGTCGTGGAGGACATAAGGGAGGCGAGGTATTGCCCGGACAGCGTCATGAATATCACGTTCAACGCCACGGCCACCAGGTCGATCGAATGTTTGCGCAAACGGGGCTACGACGGCCGGTTCTGCGACCAGCTCGAGGCCAAGCTCGAGGACGCGTTCGGGAACGTGCTCATGAGGATGGTGGTGCCGGAGGAACCGTTGGCCACGTTGTGCCACGGCGACTTCACTATAAACAACACGTTTTTCAAGAAGGACGACGGCGAATTGAACGTCATGTTCGTCGATTTCGCTCTGATGAGGTACGGCTCGCCCGTCTTGGATCTGTCCACGTATCTGTGTCTGCACTGCGCAAAGGAGATCGACAAGGACATGATCGACCATGTTTTAAGAGTTTATCACGACTCGCTGACGGACTGTCTCGCGGAGAACGGCGTTGATTCCGGGTTGTATACGTACGAGGCCTTGCACGAGGACTACAAGAAGAAGGGGCTCTTCGGGTTTTTCATCGCTACGTTTTTCTTGGCGATGCAAATGGGCAAGTGCGACACCAATCCGCAGGAATTCGCGGAGCTGGATTTGAACGAGGCGGGGGCAGTGTTGAGGGAAGCTGGCGGCGACGAAGTCTCCGAGATTTTGGCGAATATGTTATTGAAGTTGAAGCAGTTCGGCTGTTTGGATTATTTGCTCTAAGTGACCGACAGTATTGTACGTTAAGGCTAGTTTTAGCATTGTTCTTTAAGTCTTTCGTGTGTATCGGATGTTAACGGGGAAGAAAGTTTTATGTGTCAACGACCTCCGTTGGTGGCGAACTTGATGATGTTGAATCGTGTATAGTTAAGGAATCGAGCATAGAGGAAATATTGTCAAAGGCATTGCAAAAAATGTTTGTAATAAAACTCGATTCTGAATTAAATGCCAGTGATACCGTGATCGCGATTTTCACATATTCTTGCTAGTTTATTGATTTCAGGCATTCGTTAGCGAAAAACAGTATGATTAAAAAGATGAAAATATAGAAAGAGTTCGAAGGTGCAAGCGTTTTTAAAACATTAATAATTAAATAACAAGAATATAATAATTTGCAATGTATGCAATGGATTGTTCCCGAATGCTTCTTCAATATTTAAAATACAATCAATTTTGTATACCAGCTTTTGTATTATTCAAAATACGCAGAAACTTTCTTAAACTTCTGTGGAACCAGCAAACGAATATAAAAGCAGTTACAGCTCCTTCTATAACATCAAATTACTAGTCAACAATTGCTAGTCAAAATCTGCAATCCTATAACAAATCAGCTTCAATTCCTTATCCAACATCTCGCAGATTTGTACAACCGCCGATCCCCGCGAACATTTCACTTCCCGTGTCCCAAATATAATTCCACCAAATCTGCCAAAAAGCGTGCCCATTGAAATCCCCAGCGTCCGTCGTCTCGGTGAAATCGGCGTTCGCGAAACGTTTCGGTTGGCACCTCCGTAACGAAGGTGCGATCGGCAAATTCGCCGGGCAACCGTGGTGGTTTGTGTCGGGGACCCACGTAATGCAAACGAGGCGCAACGACGCGAGTAAAAGGCTGTTTCGAGGAACGCGTACGCGCGTACGTCCATGCCGCTCCGCTGTATCCGTCTAAATAAAGCACACCGGCCAGCCGTGAGACGGTGGGACGATGCGCGAAATTATTCTTTCGCCTGTATGCAAGTCGCGGATCTGCCTTTCAAATGGGGCCACTCCGCGGCGCGCGCGGAAAAACTTTGTCATTTCCATATATTTCGCCATGGACTGGCAGCCGCTCGTCTCCCGGGAAATTCACTTACGCTCTAACCTGAATTTTAAGCCCGTTAAATTCTACTCGTCGCGCGGTTCCGCGGCCCGGGCCGCGTGTCTTCGCGAACGGAACAGGAGAACGGGGGGCAGGGACACGGGGAGAAGGCTCGTAGGGAATATGCGCATACTTTCGGCCCGAAAAATGGCTCGACACGCGCGATTTACGCAAGTTCCGTTCGGATCCGAAGTTGGCACGAGCCTGGAATGGTAGGAAAATGAAGCGAGAGGGAGATGTCGAGTTTCTTTCGGCGACTCGAACTCGATTGCCTTGATAAGCGTACGTGCGGGAAGGTAATAACGGAAACTGGAGTTACGAGTGGGGATTCGTTTGATGTTCATTTCGATTGGTTTTATATGAATTCCAGGGAAATTGTGCGATAAAATGACGCGGCTGCGGGGAGCATAGAAATGAACGATACGGTCGAACTGCGAATGTTCGCAGGAAAATTATTGTGTTTATTGGCTGGCGAATATTAAGTCGTAAAGTAACGAGAACGAAGCGCGCAGAAAAAAACCGGTGCGTCTGGGAAATGTATTCCGTGTAGATATTTTTCAATTTGACGATGGTTCGTTATTTTCATGGAGCGGAATCATATCGATCAGGGAAACGGTCGCGGCGGTGTTGAATAGTTCTATCAACACGCTGTATTTGCAATTGTAAATTGGTATACCGCATTGTCGTCGATTCTGCAGGATTGATTTGCCTAAATAAATTGCCTGGATTTTCATGGAGGTCGTTCCCTACGTCCATGATACTCCGATTGTTTAAATTCCTCTTCCCTTCGGTCTTTTATTGAACGCTGTAGCGTACAAAAAACAGTGACGTGTTCTTTTTTTTTTTCATTATTTTGCATTTTGCGCAGGTACTCTTCCTTTTCGCAGACGGCACGTTATTTGTCTATACTCGAGTAACGTGTGCCTGGGGTAAATTGAACTTGGTTTCTATCTTTATCTATACAACGGCGATTCTGTTCATGTTTGCTGCGATTGTGCCCCGACTTCGATAACCACGGCTGTGTGTATGCAAACTTTCATATCGCTAAAGAGTTTATTGCCTCGCGACGGTCAGCAATTGTGGTTCGAAATGACGGGGGACACGATACAGAGATGAAATTTGTGCGCAAGAAATTAATAATGTATTTACAATTGTACACAAGACCGATCTGATCAATTATTCGGTGGTTAATATTTGTATATAATTGATTATTTTCAATGCCAGTGAAGTTAATGGATGTTGAGAAAAAACACGCAAGCCTCAAACCTTTTTCGTCAAGTAATTCAATCGTCAATTAAATTCCACTTTATACGCTCAATTTCAATATTGCATACGATTACTCACGTTACAATTAAAATGGTTACTCCATGGTGACGAGGGAAGTCTTAGTTACGTGCATAAGGACACACTATTCGCATTTCCTACGTATGCGCTACGAGTACGTGCACGTTCAATGACGATTGAGAAATTTCTCATTAGCCTCTGATTCGTTCGAGTCGACTTGTCACGCTCAATATTGTTTTCACCCGACTGCACGGATGCACGAGGCAGAAGCGTTTTGTTATCCACGATAAAGCGATATTTATGTGACGGAATAAAACCTATTGTGGTCGCGTGACGGGCGCATAATACGTTATTTACGTATCGCAAAATCTAGCAAACGTTTATATTTTTTCTCCTATATCTCTTCCGCGTTAATGAACGTTTTCCATCCTCGCGTAACTCCGACTTCCACTTGAAATACTTGGAACAAAGCGTGTTACGATTTGATAAATCCAGCTATTCGCGTTAATGAAAACGTTTCACAGTGCGCGTGAATGCGCGCTATTAACTATTTCGAACATTGCCGTTGGAGCACTCGAATAATTCATTGCAGTTACAACTATTTTCACTTGCAATCATGTGCGAGCTATATTAATACGAATAATTCTTGCATATTGTATACCGCGTGGGGAAACAACCGACGTAATAGATTTTCGTAACAGTTTCATTCCGTTAATAACTGCACTGGACTTTCGTCGCGTATCAACCTGAGAATAGAAATATTTCTTTACAGGGGTCATTGGAACGGATAGATTTCGGTTCACTTGCCGTGTTAGTACACTACCGGTAACATTCGTATGTTGATCATCGTATCATACGAGTCGTACAACGCGTCGCAGTGTGATATAGGCTATCAGAAATCTAGTTTTTAAATGCATATGGGATTCACGTCGCTCGTGCCGCTGGAACGCAAAGCAATTGTGTTTCCCTGGAACGGCTATATTGACGCACGTCGGTCGTATAAGCACGAAAACGCGTCAAATATTTGTATCTCGGTGGCTTTATTTTCGATTCAGAGGGACATGTTTATGGCGCACGTGTAGAGCCACCTTAAACAATTCGCGATGGCGATAAGAACCATTATCTATTCGAATCTCGAATAAATACACTACATCGTTGGCTAATAGACACGCGGAATTAGATACCGACAATTTGGCTCCATAAACCGCTTACTCATGTATGAACGAGGATTACCAGATTTACCATATTGAACAATATGCCAGACAGGCGTTGAGTTCCTTTTGATGCGTGGAAAACAACTATCGTGGCACTCTTCGTCAGTGAAACTTCGAGCTCCTCGACCCACGAACCCATGGAGGCAGGTCATGGGTCGCCCCCAGGCCATGAGATCTCAGTCACCGTAGTTCAGTAGTCACGGAACCAACCATGGGTAATCCCGAGTCCACAGAACCCCGACCACTACAGTCCAGGGACTATGGGACTAACCGTGAGCCATCTGAACCCTGTGAAACCTCGACCACCATAGCTTGGGGATCATGAGACGCGTATCGAGCCATCCTACATTATAAATCGTCAGGAAATCAGTACGTTTGCTATATCTGCATTTAATAGAAAATATCGATACTTGTTCCGAAGATGTGATAAGTTTGAAAGGTTATCTGGCAAGTATTACCAACCACCATAAAGTATGTATACAAAATTATTTTGATCGTTCTACCAATTGCCTGCATTTAGTTGCGCTGACTGATTGTGAGTACATATCTGTCGGTTACAATATTTCAGCGAACAAGCCACTGGACGTAAGTTCACATTTCCACCAAACGCTTCAATCAGAATACCCCTGGCCCAACCGTTCTCGCGATATCGATTGTTATTCGAAGCCCTGATCAGGAACATAATCCTGCCGATCCCTCGCGTGTACCGCACGGCTTATTGCTACGGCAACGCAAACGTCAACGGAAACGAAGCTATTGTTACATCCAACGTGGACGAATTGTTGAACAAACAGTGTGATAAGAGAAATGTTCTCCACGGAACCGACCTGAACCATGAACAACCACGTACTGCTTACGGTCACGCTAGCCGCGTGCCCGTTATATGTACAACCGCGGGTGAACTTGTCGCTTACACACTTATCAGTTACTGGAAGTTCGCCAGTTAAGATCCAATAACGCTTGTACACCAACGATAGTCGGCCCTAGCGTTCGAACATTTCGTGCAACGCGGGGGTGTTTAACGATCGTCGGCGAGAGGTTCGCGGCGGAAAGACGCGGAGCCGGCAAACCGCGCGAGATGAACGATGTGGTGGAAGAGTTCGAGAAGAATCGACGAGAGCTCAAATCGGTTAATAGGCAGACGATATTCGAGACGCGTAACGACGCTTCAATCGTGATCGGACGTTACAAGTTCGAACAACGGGGGATTCGTTTTCGTTGATAAAATGTTCTGATACCTCGACGTAAGAGCCCGAGAGTTTTTTCGCAAAAGGGTATCAAGGGGGTGGTCCCTGTAAACAGCCACTTGGGCGACCCTCCTCGGTGCGTCTAAGTTCTAGCAAAATTGAGAATTCTTTAATGAGATTTCGGGATTGCTGACGGGCGGTGGGCGATGGCGGAAAACAGGATCTAATGTAATTCGATGAAATTGATGAGAATATTAAGTAACGGAGGACCGGGAAGGAAAAGTGGCGTGGAATCGAATCTAACAGTGAGATCCTGGGAGGTCTATCGAATATCGATTTTACCCTGAAGTTATTTAGCGCCTCCTAGCCGTTCCATTTATTTCGAACACGAATCGACATCGAACTTCGCAATATTTTATTTTCCCCGCTGCTCCCGCGGAATTATCGATCAGCCCCGACACGAATCAGCCTTTCAACTTTCATTCCCCCTTCTTGTCCCTCGAATTAAAATCGTAAACGCTTAACATATCATACATTTTTCCAATTACGCTCCGCCTGCGAACGTGTCCAGAGCTCCAGGAAGATCGATCGAGCCACAGTCGCGAGCAATAAAAGAGCAAAATTTCATTTCATCCATTGTTCTGAAGAAAAGGAGGATCAACGAGCTCGACGTCGGGTGAGAGGGACGGGAAAACAAACGACGAATTCATCTTGGCGTTTATTTAAAGGGAAAGCAACAAGGCCGGCACCGTCGTTCAATCCCGTTTGCCAGGTTTATCCTCCCGTATACGAGTGCTTCGCGAATTTACGCTCGCATTCTCACCTCCTGTACAGTTATCGTATCTCCGATTTCCGCCAGCTAAAATATTTATCGGTACATGCGCCGCGGCAACGTGAACGGCTACGGGGCGTCGCGCGTTCCTATCCAGGTCGCAAAAGTCCCGAGTCGATTCATTCTGATAATGAAAGGCGCGGCTCGATCGGACAAATAAATCCATCCGATACTCGCGGCCCAAAAAGCAGCGTCTCGTGGGATTTCTGGTGCGGTTTACCGTTGCCGTGCATTTGTCTCCTGGCGAGACCGTATATAAGTCTCGGATGCGTTATTTGCACCGGTTGATTTATCGTCGCGTGTCGTCTGAGAGCCTCGATTGACGCGAATGCGGGGAAATATATATATATTTTCTACGCCGTCGATTTCACGGGGTGTCTGTTATCGTTGGTATTATTTTAATCGGTGAGACGTCTGAGGTATTTCGCAATAGGCGAGGCAAGCGTTTGCTGGTCTGGTGTCGTCTAACTTTTGGGGGAGCGAATTCAATAATAATCTGTAACAGCATATTGGCCTTTGAATTCTGTGTTAATAATTTATGGAGAACGATGATTAATAAGGAGTAAAGCTTTCGAGAACCGTGATGCTTCGGTTGAATTATATATTTGACAGGAGAAATAGCGAGTATTCTTAATACTTTTTACATTTAACCTTTTCTTTTTCGTTATTAACATATTTTCTTCCGCCTCCATATTTCTACGAAAGGGTATGCGAGCCTGTTGATTACTTTCCCTATGTACCTCTCACCTTTTAAACACCGCATACGTTTTCCTTGTTATCCGACAATAATTCTTAGAACTCCTTCACCCTTTGTTTGTTCCCAGCAATGCAAGATATTTCCTCTATCTTGGCACACTTGGGGGTGCGTTTTTACCAGCCCCACATTCTTGATCCTTCACCAACGACTTAGATTCATACGGCATTTTATACCACTCGAAATTGTTCGAACATCATATGTCTGGGGTGAAATGAGAGAAAAGCGGACGCAATTGGTTTCTACGAATTTCAATCCGGGCTCAACGCTGCGAGCACTGCTCAAGTTTGGTACATGCACCGTACATGCTCAAGCGGGCAACCGTTCAAGGCGGATGTATTCGAGCTTGCCTCTTTAACGTTGAAGAGTTGCAATTCTTCGTACTTAGAGGGACGATGGTGACACGCGTAGCGCCTGTTCACTCGTGGAACGTAAAGTAAAAACTATGTCGCGCTTTTCATAACAATGTTCGAAGCGGGGTAAAATTTTTAAGTGCATCGAAGGGGTTAACTTGACGCGTAATATAATATGGTACTCGTAGTTCCGACACGGTGGAACTGGAGTTTCAACGAGGTACCGTATTCCGAGACGATAATACGCCGCGGCGCGAACAATAATATGCATTTTAATTTGTATCATTTTGCGACCGTAGAGCCGTACATTTTTTTACGTCGTCCTTTTCCACGAGCATCCCCAGCATCGTTGGATCCACTTCGTGCAAGAAAGTGTCTGCCTATTTAGCATTTTATTAGTCAACAAGACGTTTAGCGTGCAGTTTTCTGTAGCCTCGAGTGCTTTCATTGTTGCAAACTTTAGTATCCATCCTGTTTGTTAACTGCATAGTAAAGGCACGAACATGAGGCACTTTATCTCTCTATATTCAGGTCTCGACAGCATAACAGTTGCCGCGTTCTCCTCAGGTAGCGCCGCGTCACCTGTCTCACTGTTCAACCGTTTAAAGCGCCATATATATAGACCGAATTTATTCAATTACCCTACTCGTGCTGTTCTTCCATAAACTGTCTTCCACTCATACATAAAGTCTCCCCATTACTATCATCCCCCAAAATTTCAACCGTCGAGTTAATCAATAAATCCACGTTTACAGGAAACAAAATAATACCACACCCCTGACAGTGTCCGATCGAGATCAACCAAGCGTACGATTTCTCGAAAGAAATATCTCCAACGCTTAAATTACACGCAGATCCGGCCGTAACACTATTTAACGGCCGTTACAGCGGCAACAACCAAGCGCCAAGGGAAACAAGTTACCCGGTACACAAGCTTACGCTTAAGTAGCACGGTACCTAAGGAACACAAACAGTCTGTGGGCTGGTGAATTTATTGCCGCGGTATATGTAGATGCGCATCGTTCTCGGTGGAAGAAAACGCGACGTCCGCTGCCAAAACGTGGCCAACGTCTCCAACGGGGGATATTCGCGGTTCCTATGAATCTCTAATGGCCATCACGGTCACCGTTTGCCGATTTCACGGAGCCGGAAACTCGCAGGCGTCGATCGCGAATGACACGCCGCGATAAATAATTCTCGGCCGTCGGTGAGCTGCGGAAAGTAATCTCTCGTGGGACTTCCGGCAAGGGATTTGCCTCCGGTGTGCATTTCAACCAGCATTTCCAGCATCGCGGTGTTATTTTCTTTGAAACGCCGCGGCGCGGCTTGCAGCTCGTTGGAAATGTTTATAAAAGTGTTTGAGATGGAAGATTGGAAAGTATTTCGAATGGGGAAAATTGTGGGCCGGACGGAATTCTATGAGGAAATGCAGAGAACGCTATCAAGTGTACGAATTAGATGAAATTATTAAATATTCATTTTTAAGTACAGGATTGTTGAGTGTTCCGTTGTCACGTTCTCGGTTGCGTTCGAATTAATTGCGAGGCGGAATTTCGATTTAACTGTGAGGTGGAATTTGTGACATAAAAATTCTTTACGAGAGGACGAAATTTGGTAAAAATTTAATTACACGTAGGCAGCCACGCGCGTATTAGTGATATTTATGTACGCATGCTAGCGTGACGAATTTCGTTGCTAATAAAATTTATGCCTCGGTCGGAAATTGGATTTTCTATACATTTTACGAACCCTCGAAGGGGTACCTTTGTATCGGTTGCTTCTGGGAACTGCTAAATTGTTGCACGCCACGTATGTATCAGGAAAATTTACGCGCAGGTGGCTGTAACATTGCTTTGGAATAACATACTGTTCTACATTTGTAAAGCACTACGGTTTCCAGATCAGTTTCATTGCCTCGGTACAATTTGTATCCATTGTACATCGACAAGGGACAAATACCAATATAATTTCATTAAAAGGCACCGCCAATGCCTAAATATATACACGTTACAATTACTGAGATTATTCGAAAATACAAATCCGCAGTAATTGTGAGAGTCATAAAAGGATGCACTGCACTGTATGCGCAATGAAAATGTAAAAAAAAACGTCGAGCGCAGAAAATCTTAAGCGCTGTTAACCAAATAATTTTAACCATAGAAAGGATACGTATAAAAATGATTAACGATACAATATCGTCTAAAAGTGTATAATAATCGAGTACACTGTAGCACATTATACATCTAAACTGCCTTCGCTGATATTCATTTGGAAGTGGTACAAATTGCTCGAGTGATTTATTTACAAATAAATTTGCACGCTCACAAATATTTTGCTTCAAAGCAAATTGGACATTTCAATGCAACTCTGTACTCATGACGCACGACTTAGCGCAGTAACCATCCCGGTTACAACGGAACGATACAAGAATACCGCGGTTGCACTGGTCTGCAAGGTATCATCTCCAATTGTGCAATACCTCAGCTAAAGTTAAAGGTCTCCCTTGCACGCCCTTCGAATCGCACTAACGCATCGACTAACTGATAACACCACTTATCCAAGAATAACGAACCCCACCGTCTGCTTGCACAAACTCGGCAACCCAAAAAAACATGTACCTACCAAGAAACAGGAGAACCCTACGAAACGCAACAGACTGGCAAACCGAATACCAACATCCGTGGCTGTTCCAAAACCCTCTATGCAACCCTTCCCTCGTAGGATACGAGGATTTATCGGGGAGGCTGACTCGCGAGATGGGCACGCTCTTCGTTGCCAGCTGTTTGCGCGAAGGTTCGCCCGCGATCAAACAAGAAGCAACGCGACGCCTACGAAAGCGCCCCGCGTCTGGCCATCCTTGGGACGAAAGGGGCGAACGCGCAGATATAGATTCTGAAAAGGAGCGAACGCCATGAGGATACAGAGGGGCCGAGGACGAAAGGTAACTATGCAAATGCGAGAGTACATTTATCTCGGTACCACGCCCATGTATTTCCTGGGAGCTTCCGGACGCATTGTCGGGGGTGAATCGAATCCCCACACCCCACACCTGCTGAACCACCCCCATCTCTGCCCCGCTCTCATCTTTCTCGCGCTTCATACTCCCACCCTTTGACCGTGCCTCTCTCCCCCTCGGTCCCTCTAACGGTCCGCGTTCACCGGTGTGCACGCGAGTGCCACCACCCGGGCCGATACTCCGGAGATTTACGAGCAAACTGGCACGGTCCCCAGGGCTAATAGACCGGCAAGTTATGGGCCGATTCGATTTAATTTCGAAAATAAACAATCGCCGACGGCTACGTTGGTCAATTTATTCGAAAATCCTGCGGGTGGATCGCGATACGCAACGCAGGAACGGGACCGCGTGGGGTCAGGATCCCGCTGGTCGGGGAGGAAACGGCGACGGAGGAAGCTGCTGGAACTTTCGCGACGGAAACGTCGCCAGGGCGCTCGCTAATTCGCGGGGCTCGTTAAATTGACCGTTTAACTGACCCGCCGCGCGTGTGTTTCCGCGTGAATTGTTCGGCTTGGCGGTGCGCCAGACAGATTTTCCCGTGCGGCACCGCGTCGAACGCGAGGAAATGTTTTTCGCGGCGAAGGTACGCAGGTAAATTGCACGTGGTTCTTATTATGTCGGTTCTTTCGTTGTCGTCGCCGCGCGACTGCGACGCGTGTCGCTTGCTTGGAAATTGCGGCGTGTCTCTGCAAGGGGGTGAAAAATGGAGGAACCCCGACGGAGGTGGCTTTTGAGAGGAGACGCGATACGTTTCAGCGCGACCTGGAAAACTCTCGTCTGAATTGCTTGATGGATGTTAGCGGTCGGAGCGAGATTTCTGGGGTATCGTGAATTTTTCGGGACATCGCACTGGACCCACTTTTTCGTCCAATATTTAATCTTCGTTTGTGAATTAACGAATTGAACATTACTCGGTTCAAATTAATTAAATAAAAACCCATTTGCCACCAATTGTGGGAGCAAAGTGACTAAGTAAGAGTACTTGAACAATCAGTGGATTTAATTTTTAATAATACTACTATCTTCTACCAAACCTTATTGCTATCAAGGTTTTTGTTAGAAAGTATGTTACGCCGTTGGACGTATGTTTCGTTTATTAATTGGAAAATATAAAACTGTGTCTAGCCTCCGCATGCTCGTCTACTAATAACCCGTGCAGTTAATTACAGGTAACATTCCATATCCCATTAGGAAATCTAAGCGGCGTTCCCCGACGAAACTCGTTGCTGGCTCATTTAATTTCGCAGGCATCCAGCGAAGAAGCTACAGAACTCGCCTGACCAGACGTTTCGTCCTGTCGGAAATTAACTAAAACTCGTCGCTGCGAAATTGCGCCGCACGCGAAACGTGCTCGCCGCGTATGGAACGGCGTTGCGGATAAATATGCACATCTTTCGGTTCTGAACTCGTCGTTGCCGTCGAGCGTACAGTATCCGGTTATCACGGGAGAACGAGAAAGCTCAGGGGCGTACCGTCGCCGACGAAACCATCGCGGCGCGTGTTAAACGCACGATGGATCCTCGCTCGAATTTACACCGCGATCGTAGCGTTCCACGCGAGGTCAATACTCGGTTTCCCTTAATCTTGGATCGTAGCTGCGTCGATCGTACTACTTCCAACCGGGAAGTAAAGCCCAGTCGAAGAGGATCCGAGCGTTCGTTGTTTGGCGAGGGTGGCGACGCGTGTGCTCGCACGGTGACCCAGTTATAGCAGAGAGCAGAGCAAACTTTTAATTTTTTTATTAGCTTGCCAAGGGTATTTATTCGTTCTGCGGTCGAAAAGGAATAATTGGTATCGAATGACGTTCGTCAGTTTCGTCGGCGAGAGGTTACCCACGTTTTTGTCCGCGCGATATTTGCGAAACGTTGGGAGCACAAGAGATTCGAAAATACGTTGCCCTTAATGCTGCGTTTCTATTCGCCGGGGTAAATTTCAAGTTACGTGCGAGGCGAGGATATCGCCGCCTTCTTTTTTTCCAATCAAAAATATCGACATTGGTTAAAATATCGCGTTTACTCGCGACACGAATATCGTCGTGATTTCTAGCAGAGCTTCGCATATCGTATCTGTGCGTTGCATATATACGTATGCACGTGTATGAAGAATGTATAAAAGAGTATGTAATCGTAAATAAAGGCAACGTTTTCTTCTACAGTTCGTCCAGAGCTAAATGAAAAAAGTGGTGTGCGGATTTCTCACCCCACTAAACGAACTACAAAGCTCGACCGCCCGACGAACCGAGCAGGGCAGTGCCATGCCAATTTGAAATGGGTGCACATATACAGTATATGATATACTGTTGATCAATGTGCAAATGGTTTGAGACAGTGTCGGTAGAACGGACCCCAATTTCTTGAAGTTAAAGAGAAATTTAAATGCCACCGTGTCGGTGTGATTACACAAATGCAAAACGATGCTATAATAAAAACGACAGCTTAACTTTTTTATCTTTAGTTTTTTCGACTTCTAATTTTTTTTATCATGTTGTTGAAATTCTTCCGATTAAAATGAAACCAAACGTGATATATTTCGGACCATATTGTATCTTTATTTTTATTTTAAGGCATGTATTACATGTAATAATATAATACACTAATAAAAACACACAAAATATGAAAGGATAATGACACTAAATAAACGGTAAAAAGAACTATGCAAAATAGAATAAATAGTAACGGAAATGAAATTGTAAAAGTTTCTGCTATTCTGACTTCTGGTTCGCATTGGCATGGTAACTCTACAGGCGTTATATATCGCATACCACAAACCAAGGATAATACTGCGCGAAGGATTAAAATTCTATCAAATACTTCAAATACCAAATAAAATGTATAGCTATACTAGTGATAATTGAACTACTAGTGTAATCAGAAATTAATTCGTAGCTTCTCATCTTATTGTTTAGAACCAAACATCGGCAGGGTGCTACGGCCCTGTCGATCGGCTGCATCAATCGGCCGCTCTCACTCCACTTTTTTCATTTAGCTCTGGACGAACTGTACTACCGCAGAGACCATTGCAATCGATCGCGTCGGATTTATAATATTATAAATAGTCCTCGTAGTTGCAACGCGCACATCCGAATCAGCTCCGCTACAAATTACCGCGGTGTCGTGTCGCTGAAGCATACCGTTAACGAAGATCGGCGAGAGATCGTGGCCAGATCGGTCCAGCGCGAAAACGAAACTATTCTCGACGACGAACCCGGTAAAATGAACCAACGACTGAAAAACCGCAACTCGAACGCTCACCTGGGTCACGCAGCCTCATTATCGTCTCCGGTTCGCGCAATATTACGCGTTCGCGATTAAACGACTGCAACGAACGGGCACAGTGTGTGTGCGTTCAGGCTTTTTCTTTTATCAATTAAGCCGGCGGCAAAGGCCAGCCTATTATTGGATGCCGATATTCATGCCGGTCAATCTGTCGATAGGCGTGCAACGCTGCGCACATATCCCCCCTAATCATAGCGTTATACCGACGTGTTGATCATCACACGTGTAATTGGCTCCGTGAGACCCCCGTGTACCCGTGTCGCCTCGTTCGATCCCGTGACCCCCTCTCGTTTCCTCGATTACCGAGCGCTGCGTCGCGTCGCGTCGCGAATTTGCATTTCTATCAACGCGCCGATACAGGATTCCGCCCCGCTCGATGACGTTCCTCGTTCGCCCACCGTCAACCGACAGTATCCAGCGGCGAATATTCGGGATTCGTCGATAAATTTTTCTCATTTCTGTTAGAATGTTCGAGGTACAGGAACGGCCGAGGCGGGCCATGTGCATTTCGCCGATGCGCGCTGTCTTTGTCTAGCGTAGCTCTCTTTCGGGGCGAACCCCAAAATGGTTAAAAAGGGCCATGTCGACGTAGGCGTCCTCGCGACCGACGCTTTTGCCAAAGGAAGGCATTCTTGTATAGACTACGGTCGAGAGAGCATAGTATTAATAAACGGAATAGCTTGTTAATATATACACGCCTACGCAATTATTCTAATACCTAATCGACACTTCGATTCGAGTGTTAGGGATTTCTTTTACAAAATCAGAAGTGGGGTTACCAATTGTTTAGTGCACATTATGACGATATATATATATACACGCCTACGCAATTATTCTAATACCTAATCGGCACTTCGATTCGAGTGTTAGGGATTTCTTTTACAAAATCAGAAGTGGGGTTACCAATTGTTTAGTGCACATTATGACGATATATATATACACGCCTACGCAATTATTCTAATACCTAATCGAGACTTCGATTCGAGTATTAGGGATTTCTCTTACAAAATCAGAAGTGGGGTTACCAATTGTTTAGTGCACATTATGACGATATATATATATATACACGCCTACGCAATTATTCTAATACCTAATCGACACTTCGATTCGAGTATTAGGGATTTCTCTTACATTTCTGTCCTCGTTCCTTTCTTCCCCTGCTCGTGTGCACGCGTGCCTGTGTTCTCTTCTCCCCGCGAGCTGGCCGTTTCGTTCCGTCTTTTCTTCCCTTTGAACTGCTGGTCGGACGTACGAATGGCTCGTAAATTACCACGCTGTCCACCGAAGGATCTTCCGGTCGCGCGGCACGAATCCACGCGCCGTTACGATTAATCAATCGCGTCGATCGCGAAACGTTACGCGGATCGCACGGCAATCCGGTTGACGAACGATCGATTAAGTTAACGCAGCGCGGTGTCGCGGGACGCGTCACCGGGTTACATTTCCCATTTCGACGCGGACTCGCGGGGAAAGCGAGGCTACGCCCCACAGTGGGGCCATTTCTCGAAAAGCTGGCCATAATTCAAAATTTCACACGATTTTCACAAAAATTGGTATTCTTATGTTTTTCAGGTTGCTGAATTCAAATATCTTATACAAAATGCAAAATTCATAAAGGACGATCTAATATCAGTGGTATAAACATTGATTTTACGTTAGCTTTTGTCAAAATTGACTATCTTCCGATTTTTTACTAAAATTATGTAATTAGAATGTCTAATTTAATATAATGAGGCTAATTTCAAAACTTTGTTGAAATTAATTATTTTGAAAATTTTACTTTTGCAAAATTTGTGTTTAGTAGGTCACGTAGTTCAAATGTATTGTCGAGAATAAAGAAAGGGATCTATAGGAGTATCTTTCGAATATGTCCCGATTCGTTTTCTGCCTAGATACTTTTTGACTATAAGCTCTTCTATACAATTTACACAGCTTATGACAAGATTCTAGGACTTCTTCCGTAAAACATCCAATTGGTTTAACGCAATTTTTCGTTACAGATAGCCCATGGATTAAAACTTTATTTACCGTGGGTGCCATGTAATACCAACTTCGCAGTATCAATATCATCATTTCCAAATTTTGTATAATTAATAATTCTGCCACAAGAAATAATAATTAAGATATTATGAAATCTTTCAATTATTGCGAGAGAGTGGAAGGAAGATTTGGCATTGGTTCTTAAAAAGGGTACAGCAGAGAAAATTTGTGTTTTGGGATGGGAGTAATTTATGGTCCGGATGTTGAGTTTGTTCATTCCGTTTTCCGGAACAGTTGAATACTGCTAAAAAAGTACAAAGGGTCTCAGTGGGTAATAGCGACCAGATGACTTCACGACTGGAGGTCCGAGGTAACTAACAGGGTTATAGTTTCCAGATGTGTGACAATAGAGAGTCAAAGGCGTCGAACAGAAAGTAGAAGACAATAGTTCCGGCAACAAATACCCGGAAGTACTGGTTCCTCTATCGATTACACTTTGTATACTTTCCAAGTCTGAACTCAAAACTTCGTTATGTTGTCCAATTGACTTATGTCAAGGAATCATGTTATCAAGCTATAATCTTGGACCCATCATTATTATTATTAATTATTATTTATTTATTATTATTGTATTAGTGTCTTCGATAGATTTCTTTATACCATATTAAATTTCTCACAAATATATTAACCTCTGCACGAGTTATCAGCCCTACGCTCTAGTGCGACAGACCGAAAATTCATCGTTTTGATATTTTAAATTTAAATATCTTAAAAAGGGGCAAAAAGGGGCAAACTTTCTCAACTGGATATCATAGCTGACATGCCACTTTATATCAGGACACTTGTCCCAGCGTGAAACTCCGTGAATAACATCTTTGTTTTCCTTCTTGTTCATTAAGATATGGCTAAGATTTATGATATATTGAAAACGGAATTACAATAATAAATTAAAAGATATGTTACTTTACTTCTGTGGAAAATTTATGTTTATAACACCTACTTTAATGGTAAAATGTTTCACATATGAATTTTATTAAGATAAACTTTCCCTGACGCAATTGACAAGCTCCAATTTTCAAGATACAAAGGAGCATGAAATTTCTTCAACTTTGACGGCCTATATCTCGGTAACCAATCAATATATTTAAAAAATTCAAACGGCATTAGATGCATTGATATGTATACAACAAATCTGCTATTCTGAAAACAAGCTGCTGAATACTTCAAAAATTGAGTTTTGGCCAGCTTTTTGGGAAATGGCCCCACTGTGCGCCCCGGCACGGTTTCGTCGCGGTGTATTTTCCGAAGGCGATGTTTGCCCGCGGTAAATATTCGGGCCACTCGACGGCATCGACCGGTCGACGATTCCGCGGGGGTCTGCAGTTTCGGCCGTTCGCTCGTAACGAGACACGCCGGCCGGGTACCGGCGTCGAGAGATCGATAGCCGACGACGTATGGCAGCGAGTCTGCGAGTTCTTGGCCTCTTTTGGGGTCGCGGCTTGCGCGTACTCGCGGTTCCATACGCTGCGGCGGCGTTTCGTCGAGGGAAAAACGGCTTTTGCGTTGGGCTTTCGGAAGGGTAAAGAGAGAGAGAGGGGAGAAGAAATAAAAGAAGCACGGGGACACGAAGCAAACGATGCCCGGAGATGGAAAAGAGGAGACGAGAAGGCGCGACAGAATGATAGAGAAAGATCGAAGTGAAGTTTTGATGGAAATATCGATCGTCGAGAACGCGATATTAGTACTCGACTGCACTTTTCGTTTCTCGCAAAACACGTTAGCGACTGAAACGATGTTCGAATAATGCGGCGAATCGAACGTGGTTAACTTCGTTTGGTAATTTTTTCAACAGCCTGCTTAATTACTTAATACTTCTTCTTTCAAATTTCAAAGTATCTTCGATCTGCTTGTTCAATAAATACGGAAATGAAATAGGTACAAGGTAAAAATAAGATGCTTACATAAAAGAGCCTTTTCAACACGGAATAATGGAATAATGGAATAATAACGTAACAAAAATTGTGATACTTTCTGTAACACGAGAACGCTGTAACGAACATTCCTCGAACCGCATATACATACATACGTGCTTTCAGCTACAACCGCGATCGCTGGCAAACCAGAAGCGAAAATGTTCGCCTGAGCGTGGAACTACAGTTCGTAAAATATCCCAGCCGAAGTGGACGGGGAAGCTAGCGCCATTAATTAACTTGTGCATGAACTTCTAGACGGACGCTTTGGACGCCAGTTTAAATCAAACTTTCTGCCGTTTGGCCGCTGTTGTGCGCGGTTATTAATTGCGACACGTTCCGCGCCCGTGTAACTGTTGAACGAGCGTAATAGGGAACGGCGACGCTCGAATTTTGATAAATGGCCCTTTCCGCGTTGTCGCGAAGGTTGCAGATCGATAGGTTTCTTTGTCCTCGCTCGTAGAGAGGAATGTGTATCTCTAAGGTGGCGGCATTGCCGACACGGGAACGCAGTTGCGGGAACACTGTTAAAAGTTAGTTGAGATTAAATGCGATTACATATTACATTTGCCGGTTCACGCGAGGAGGGGTGGAGTGGAAAGTTTGATCAAATTTCGAAGGGCTCTTTCTTGGATGAAATCTGGGAACGTGGTCTCCCCTAGTTGGTGAAACTTCGTAATATTTATTAATTACTGCTTAACGAGGCCCTTTGCCCCTTTCGTTATCGTTAGCATGGTAATTTGTGTCGAAAGTTTCTGTATCTGGTTCAAGTTCGAATACCGTGGAGTTCTGTGTCCGGATTTATCAAACGGCTCCGGTTATTATTATTAACAACCGTGCAACGCGATGGATGTTTCTTTATTGGAGGACGCCGTTTCTGTGCCCGGCTGCGGACTCGTTACTCAGGATATCGTAAATCGAATTTCGTCTGCGCAAACGATCCGTTACGCGGCTGTGCATAACTTAAAAGAAATATCCGCGAGTAGCAACCACGGACGCGAACAATTCACGGGAAGATCGTTGGAAAACTGTTGCCGTTCGAAGTGAAATAATGCCTCGAGTCGGAAAGTGTTTGAAAAGTTGAACGAGGCGAAGCGTAAAATGAAGTACGCGAAACTTATATTTTGAATAAAATATACATTTAAACGTGCCGTAACAAGGGAGAAGTGTTTATTTGAAAATCGTAGGGCGCAATAAAATACAATTACAATTGTCCAAATCAGATATTTCTTTTAAAAATTAAGCTATTATTCTCAATATTGGAAATGGTGTGTTAAATAAAATAACTATTATATTGATCGCAATCGGTGTATTTAAAAACAGCTCAGAAGGAATGTCTTATCACCATGAAATGTTCCCTTGAACTGAATAAAGCACCCAGAAGAACTGGGTACTTATACCTACGAATGCGCATCGTCTCATTTCACAACCCGGGTCCCTTTTGACTCCCCAAGCAGAGCCCCATCTCTTCCTATCTTTATTAGTAAGCCATTTTTAAGAACGTTGAGACAATTTTGCTCTAGCATATTTTATATTCACTGTCAATAGCAAATATCCAACGCTCGAAACTGAATCCAACCGATACACTAATTTCACTTCTAGATTATTAAATTCCTGCCCGTATAAAATAATCAACTTCGCAACCATAACCGATCAAGACCCATTCTGCTTCAATTCTTTCGATTAACCAAACTCTTTTCGGTCCCCGTTGTCATAGACAACCAAACACGACTAATAGGAAAATATAGAATTGGTATAGTCCACTGACGCATTGTCGCTCCTTGAGTCACGAAGGACCAAGGAGCACCAGTTCGAGAATCCAAAAATTCCACAACAATCCCTCCAACTTAGGTTACTCATGGCGAGCTAACGCAGGATAGAAAAGGGCTCCCAAAACAGGAGCCGGGGTTCTTTTGATTTTGTAACATCGTCACGTGCGGTTCGTCGCTCATTTAAAATAAAGATTTCGTTCGTTTAGAAAATTCGGTATTCCTTACTTTCCCTTCGATTCTGTAAAATAGTCAGATTTCGTATACTCCCTCGCGGTGCGGAACTCTCTACATAACACCGTCGAAGATCGCAGCAACGATCCACACTATCCGGGTGTACCATTTATACATTTCTACCCCGCGTTTCCCCAGTTTCTCAACGCGTGAAAGCTTACGTCGGTCGACGCGCGTCATTATTCTGTCCGCTTAATTTCTTCCTCGTTACCGGCGGACGGCGGTCGTCGAAAAGCTCGAGGCAGGCTCGCCGGCGGAGGAAACCTATGTAGGACGAGATTAGCCTATATCCGGTTACAACCCTTTCGACGTGTACTACAAGGGGGACGATGGCGGTCTTTCCGTACGGCTTCGTATTGTTGTGTATTATCGGTGTTAAGGATCGAGAGAAACGCGTTCGACAATCACGAGAGACACGAACGCAACGGACCGTGCGATGCGCTGCCGTGGAATTAATGCGAATGCGATTTAGCTGTTACAATTAGCGTTACGAGTGGGCGACGGAGAATCGTCTTACGGTGAAAATTAATTGAACGCGAGTATCGGTCGAATGTGTAAGAAAGACGGGACACTCTTTGGGAAACGATCGTCTAGAGCGGACTGATTATAACCATTCCATTGTATTGGCTTAGAAATAGATATACTTGTGGCAGTTGACGAATTTTATACGTACCTTAAATATCATTATCTTACAAATGATTGATCCAATCGACCCTTCGGTGTCGATTTGCGTCGGGCATTCCTGAATTCGGTCTGCGGGAAGTGTTACTTATTTACTGGAAATATAGATCGCGCAGCGTGTAAATTTGATAGGTGACCGATGATTTCTTTCGGGGAGCTTCTGCAGATCGATTAATTCTCGCGAGCGGCGAACGTCGAGTTGCGATATTTTCGAATTCTCGACCGATTACGTTCATGACGTATTTCACAGCGCTGTATTATTATCGACATATATTTGGAATGAATGAAACACTTGAACGGATTATTATTAAACGCACGAACGTGCAGTTCGACGCGAGGAATGCATTGTTCGATCGATTTTAATAAAATTGCCGGAACTTCGGTCGCGATCGCGAATGATGGAATCGCGACAAGAAATGATCAAATATTTCATATTCGTCCCGGGGTCAAGTCGCCCCGCGCTAATACACAAGGGTCAAAATTAAAGCATCGCCCAAGACGTCAAGTGTGTTACTGTGCAGGATTCCCTTTGAACGGGGCACGAAAACGTCGTTACCGACAATTAAATTAATCCTAGGAAATCTTAGCCCCGAGAAGCGGACACCGCTCTTTTCGCACAAGCCGGATACGCTATCGTGCAAATTAAACGGGAACAAAGTGGTATTTTTCTTGGCCGGAATTAACGTGGGCATAATGGAATGGCATTTCTATTGCCCATTATTCGTTCCTCTTTCACCGTCGGCGGACAAAGGGAAATGTGGTCAAATTTTTTTCAACCACTTTACCAAGCTTATTCAATTTATTTTACTTAACCCCCTTTTCCCGTTTGCCCTCCCCAACCCCGTATTGCACGTTTTAAATAGCATTTTATATTTCTTCGACGGGCATTAAAATACTTTGTTGCCGAAGCCGCAGGTAGAAATGCGAAGAGACATATAACGTTCAAAAATACGAATCATTGTAAAGGTGTGCATAGGTATTTAATAGGTATATGTAATATGTAATAGGTATTTAAACGGAAAAAAGAGTACAACGTTATTGGTGAAATTACTCGTACGAGCAATCTTTCGCGTCACTTTTCTGTCTGTGTTGCCACGTCATTCGACGGATCCAGTTCTTCCGCGAGGGCGGAAGTCATCGTGCTGATCCAGAAGTACGATACCCGAGTACTCTGCGCAATATTCGATGCTCGGGTAATGGATAACCGCGGGGGCAATATTACCAATCGATCAAAGAAACTTTGCCTCCGTATGGTTTTTGCGGGGGGCATCGAAAACCACCGTATTAATACCAACCGTGTATTATTCGGCCAGCCGCGTGATTTCTCGTATTTTCTCACCGATTCGGTGAATCTGTACACCCGTGAACCCATAAATATCGCCCTGTCCCGCCGCGTAATTTTATTGACATTTCCCGAGGTAATTTTTCATCCTTTATTGTTCCTCATTTATCGGACAAAAACCGAACGGTTTTATTCCGTTCCGGTCGTACCGGAAGAACGCCGCGTTGCTTTATGCGCACGAGACGCCCCGCGTGATTATTTCATTGCCAAGAACAGACGCAACGGGGTAAGGGATAATTCGCGCGGATAGAAATTCATGGGAGCATGATTTTTTTTTTCCAGAGAACGAGCGAAGCGGAGAGCTGATTCCCTGGCTCGTCGATTCGTTGCGTATTCAACGAATTTGACGAGCAAGTTTCCACTCCTCCTCTTGAACTCTTCAAACAGCTGGCTGGTCGGTAATTTCATTAATTATGACGGCCCCATTGAGCCACTTCACGTGCAGCGAAACAGTTCCCGTCCCGCGATATAATCGTTACAGTCAATTTTCCAAACTGTCAGTTGTTGATACATACGTAGCACACAACGGGAACTTTGTGTCTGGAGCAACGTTCTTTTACGTTTTGTATAATTGTTGTACAGGTACGTAAGTATGTAGAACAATTTCGAAGATTTTCTGGCAAGAGAGTTTTATAGCACAGGTACATTGTTGAGAATAATATATAATAATAATATGATTGAAGTTGATTTGTGCTTGCAACAACAATCATTCCAATTAGGCATGCCTATGGCAAGTATAATTTGTCAGAGTTAAAAAACTGAGAGAATGTTAATATAGCTTCATATGAGATTAATAAAAATATAGTTTATAGATTTTCAAACTACAGAGATACGCTGATGTTGAACGTAAATGTATTATAATTATTATAATAGCTTTTGTAATCGGCTCAACTTTTTCGGGACCTCCATTATACCGTTTAAGCATTCTACTCTAAGTGTGGTAAATTAGTAAATAATTATTAATTTTTCTCTCTGGCTTCGTGCTATTTCTGTTAAGTTTATGTCCTCCCACTATGTGCTACTTTATTTTTATTTCATTTGTTATTCTTTTCTGTCTTTCATTCTTTTCTTTACTCTTACTGTACATGATGCTACTACTCTGTGTGTGTTTCAATCCCCTGTACACTAAAGGGTTCGCTAGCCCGTTAATTAATGAAATATATTATTATTATTATTATTATTATTATTATTATTATTATTATCAGTTAAGTTATTATTATCACTGTAATGCGAAAAGATTAATGAAACTATATTTAATCAGGAATACATGACAATGTACTTAGTTGATAGTAAGTACACATATAAAATGATTGTTTCATGTTTCGAATCAGCGTTAGGAACCGACGATTCGAAGAAGTAATAGAAAAGAATTCTGTTCAACTGTAATGTTCTCTTCTTCCAGAAAAGGCTTCCTTCCCATTTGAAAGACGCATTTGCATCATTACGTATTTCCGATTACGCGTTAACGAAATTATTACAGTACTCGAATGGTTGAAGTACGGCAACTCGATATAACTTTTACAGTAGCTTGCGCAATTAAGCGCTTACAGACAATTGCAGTGCTTGTTATTCTTTCAAGCGGGTCGTTGTGTTTATCGCTGTTTTAAGTTCTGTTTAAAAAACTGTTTAAAAAAACTGTTTAAAGTTTAAAGGAACCGTTTAAAGAACTGTTTAGAGGACTGTCGCCGGCAGGTCGCATAACTTAAAACTTCCTTCCGTTCACGCTATTTTGCACGCTGTTTCGTTCGAATGATGGACATCGCGCCTTTCATAACGAGCACGGAGCTTTTCTGTCGCCGTGAATGCTATCGACAACCCATTATCATTCGAATAGAAGGGCCCCTACCGCCTTACTTTAATTGAATACAAGACAGAGTTCATAATTTGTTTCAATTGTTCAAGTACGTCTATAGCCAATAAAATCTTTAGCATCGCGTATAAAGGAACGTCGAATTACTTGGAACTAAACAACAAATTTTACTCAGCTCTTTCGTAGACGTTTTCGCGTTAACAAAATTTTTATTTCCACGGGCGTCCAATGATACAAAAAGGTCCTAATTCTTTTCGTACTATCGCCTACTTTTATTGCATATAATAATAATAAACAAATTATACTAGACATATAAAAAAAATAGCAGCTGCTTCTACTCATTGCCATCGAATCCTAAGTTACAAATAATGTAATACAGTGCCATTGCGTGAAAATGATTTCGTTCCTCGTCGCTGATCATTTTGTCCGCATGATATTAATGATTACAACTCGCGGTACAATTTGAGTGGTAGATATTACATCTGTATGCGCCTAACGAACTCCCCACGAAAAACTTACCAACTGACTGACGCCTCTGGGCGAGCACGAAAATACATAAAAAAAAAAAATATCTGTCGCCCGTATGACGCGTATTTTTGAATAGCTTTTGATTACCGGGGTAACGAATATCGCGCGAAAGAAAAGACTTCGGGCGGACTTCTATTCGCGACGCGGAAACTAGTTCGCGATATCGTGTAAATTGTTCGAAAATTCTAGAACAAACTGTATCAGGAACGCGCCAGTCCAGTATTCGCTTTGCAGTTTCTCGCAGCGCTACACTAGCTGTGTTTTCATATAATTTCGTTCGGTATACACATACCGCATGCAACGTTGCTCCCGATCAACGTGCTTCGTGATAGAAACCTATGAAGTTGCTTTGTAACATGATTTCGTTTCCATTGCATATCAGGGCAACTTCGACGGCTTCGTTTTTCAGGCTCCTTTCTGCGATTCAAGCAACTTGCCAACGAAACGTACATATGTACGCGTATTGTTATATACGATAGAACATCTTGTATCCGAAAATTCTGTCGTTCTGTACATTGTCTACACCAATGTTTTGTTATACAAGCATTGCATACGGTTCAATCATCCTCCACGCGCATTTACACGTTCCTTTTTTTAACTACTAAAACGTGTTTTCGATGAAGGAGATTCGTTATGATCGCCACCGTACTTACTAATAGTCTTATTATTTTTGTTCGAAATTGAATTACATTGCAAAACGCTGATGGCAGCGTTGAAAGTGAAAAAAGGAGCAAACATCATTTGTTAACTCTCGAGAAAAAATATTGGAAAAACTGAGGGCTCCAAGAAACTTGAAAGATTTTGCACTGCCGCAGGACAATGGTGCGCGAAGATGTAGAGACTGTTGCATTTCGCAATAAAGAGCGACGATTATTCCACTGCACGAAATTTCCGATATCCAATCGACTGTGTCCCCCTATTAATTTGGATCGTGGAAGTTCCACTGCATTATAGTTTCGGATCATCCGCGGCTGTCACAGAGAAGGAGGGGGGGAATCGATTTAAGCCAGTGGCAAATGATCTGCCTGAGTGTTTGCATAATTTTGGTACAGGTTTGCAAACGTTCGAAATTTCGTCGAAGTTAGTTACGGAGTTCGAGAGTCAGGTCAGTTCGGCATGCAGTCGGACCTCGAAAGTTTCAAACGCATTCGAACTGAAAAGAACCGATTCAAAGCCTTGTAATTAAGTTCCGATTTCTCTTTTGCGGACCTTGTTTGGGATTTGTCAGCGGGCACGGTAGCGCAGGAATGGATTTTTTACAGTCGCAAAGTGTACACGGGCCAGGTTTTTTCGGATCGTTATTAAATTTTCATGTATACGGTGATTAGCAGTCAAACGATACGAAGTTAAAAGTCGCAGAAAATGAAACTGCGACACGGAACTTCGTACATTTCGACGCCGCGAGTTTAAACCGCGACGAAATTACTATATCATTTAATATTCACGGGCGATATTTGTAGAGATGTTTGTTTTTATTGTCTCATCTTGGTAATAATACGACGATCAATTGCTTAACGCGCACGTTCATTATTACATTACTGTGTTCAAATAAATCCGCGTCGCGATTTCGAAATATCAAGATTAACTTGCGTACAGGCGATTGACCAGCCCAGTTACATAAATATTCACGCGGTCACGCGTAATTGTTGTAATTGCGGAGAGAAATTTATGCGATCGATAAAGTATTCTGTCATACCGATAATTAAGTGGCCGAATTCGATCGATCCTACGAATCGTCCATTAATTTGATATCGATAAATAATGACAGAGGCCCGGGAACCGTTGAACTAGAATAATTACGTTTCCTGAAATTGCTGTTGGAGATTGAGTGCAGCAAGCACGTATGAAGTGGGCGATGTATTTGTTTGAACAGGTATCGAAGTCGTAAGGGTCTTAAAAATTAACATCGCCAATCGCTGGAAAACGACGAATCGAATCCGCTAACGAACGTTCGTCGATGCACGAACATTACGTAATTCCATCAATGTTATTATTTACAGTACGACGGTAATTGTCTTTCGAACTTCTACGTATTCTCGTTTCGCCTGTTACGAACCTGCAAACGAACGTTGTCGAATATTT
Source organism: Nomada fucata (assembly GCA_948146005.1). Taxonomy (NCBI): domain Eukaryota; kingdom Metazoa; phylum Arthropoda; class Insecta; order Hymenoptera; family Apidae; genus Nomada; species Nomada fucata. The sequence continues at coordinate 2,975,712 of OX411275.1, read as the reverse complement.
AAGCGGCCCGCGCAGTTCGATAATGGGAGGCCAATAAAGTGTAAAGCGAAATTCAGACGAATCAGAGCCGAAGTAATAAAACTTATCGAAACCGGAGTATTATCAAGAATAAGATAAGCAGAACTGCACAAACGCGAATGCGCAGGGATTTCTAAGAGAAATTAAGAAAAGCAATTACCTTCTTCCGTTAATGAAAAAAAGTTTTCCTGAACAAATAAGCTTGTAACACGCGAGCTTGAAAATTACGTAACGAACTTGCAATGCATATTAGTAATGTATTCGAAAACAAAAATTTGAAACGGTTTTATGGAATACTGTTTATTAAATCCCGTGAAATTGGATGCTACATCTTACCTGATACCAGACATACGCGTATCAAAATGTTTGTTAAATCATTTCAACTTGACCACACACGTACGTGACTCTCTATATTCCAACAGCAATAAAGAAAAACTAGCTCCAATAAAGAAAAGGGCAGAATGTATTTAAGAAATGAGAAACATGAGTTAACAACCTCTTTTAAGTACAGCAATTAACTTATCGCGTATCTCGTATCAAAACTCCAAACTAATCAATTAACATGTCCGGCAGCACGCAACACGTACGTGCAAGTGCAGAGCTTTTCATATAGGTCGATATCGCGTAATACGCGAGAGAGACAACGCACAGAGCTAGAAAGAGTTTGCAACTTTTAAGGCAGCGCGTAGTAATGGTAACATACAGTAAAACATAATTGGAGTAAAGTAGCAATAAGTAAGAACAAAATTCTAATCAATTTCTAATTAGTTCATCTTGAAGCCTTTGAAAGTGTTAGTTTACTAAACATACGTACAGGAAAATCGTCCTTACGATACCTCTCATTACCGGCGAAAGAAAAATTCGCGAATTAATCTAATAATTATATCAGCGATTTTCGAAGCCTATCGAAAGCCCATCGAAAGTCTAATTCAAGGATAATTCAAGTCTACTTAAACAAACACCCACCATTTTAATTTCGACCCCACGTTCCGTTAAATCGCATCTTACGCGTAACAATTACTATTCAAGATATAATCCCGCGGGCCGTCCTCAATTAAAAAGCAAAACATTCCAGCAACGACAACGACCGCAACACATATTCCAAGAAACGCTTCGACGAAACGCGTTCGCTGTATCTCGCGACACTTATTCCCACAAACACCATCGTCCGAAAAGATCGAACCGTCTCCCCGTGACAATCAAAATCACTCCGAACAGCCATTTCTGTCTGACATAAACCCGTCTGGATCCCGTCTCCGCCATTGTCGCGGTCTCGTCAAACGTCAACCCTTCGTTGCTCCTGTTCGCCGATCCACCCTCCGACCGCCAACCAACCCCCCGTACGTCTGTCGGTCCCGTTCTGCGGTGTCGTGCTCCCGTGGAACGTGCTCCGGGTGGTTTTTTAACATACGTCGCGTGCCGCGCGGCGTCGTTCGCTCGCACGAAAGTCGAATTGTCGACCGTGCTCGGGAATACGGAGACGCACGAGGAATCGCGCACGCGACGCGAAACGAGGATCGAACGTTCTGGGCCGTCCTCGCGGAGGAACGGGCATCGCTGAAATTTCAGCGGCGGCGATCGATTCGAATTCGTCGGATACCGGCGACAGGGACGCCCCCGAGAAAGGGTCGAACGGCGAAAGGCGGCGAGGGCTGGTATCGAGCCGCGATCACGGTATTTCTTGTCCGCGTGCAACACGTCGTCCGGGTCGACAAATTACTTGGACCGCGGCGACGAATTCTCCGACGAATTTCGCGAAAATATCCGGCATAGCCCCGGCGACGAGCGATTCCCTTTCCGTCGGAGTAACGAGGGCCCCCGGCTTTGATTAAAATCGTCCGGCTGTAGGGCGAGACGCGATAATTGAACGAAATGGCGTGGTAATTGAAACGGGCGGTTGTCGCATGGTTCTGCGGTGGATGGATTAACGCGTAAATTTCTTATTCAAGGTGGAATATTGTTCGCAGCTTCGAATAAGATAATGTTTCCTTCCGAGACGTTTCGTCGATCTTAATTCGTCCACTGATTCGAGAACAGAATCACATTTCTCCTAACAAATGTTAACAAGAGGAGATACGATCGAGTCACTACGCGAGACATATTTTATTCACGCGTTATCAGAGAAATGCTAACCGCGCTATCTTGCATCGCCCAGTTACATTCAAACACCGCGAGGCCGTAGGAAACGCAGGAGAATAAAAGAAATCTCTCCCCCCTTGGGTAAACGCGCCCACAGCGGAGACCTCCGCGTTACACGAAATATACCCAGGTCGCCGTTGAAAAAAGCGCACAGACAGTAAATACATCATCCAGATTTCCTTCCCTCTATCCTCCGTAGTCAGCACTTTCGCCGACCCCGCCTCGGTCCATCCGAAAGGCCGTAAAAGAAAAGGAACCGCGGTCGCTGTAATCTGGAACCGCTCCAAAACGGACGGAAGAAAAAGACGTTCGTGCCTGTACACAACCACGTACGCGCGTCCGTGAGCGCTTCAACGACCGGCGATAACGATTGATTAGGCGATTCGTGTTGATCGTACCGCGAGTGGGTACATCTTATCGTGCGGCAGCTCTAAGAATGGCAATTTCCTGCAGAAGGCTCGAGCCGGCGCAGGGACACAGTCGTAAACGGCTCGTTTCCATCGAGCGTTATTACGGGAGCGTGTCCGCTCGCGATTATCTGCTCAGATTTCGAGGGGCGGTGAACGTCGAAACGGGGGATTATTATTTCTACCAGCGAAAGAAAAAGAAGGGACGAGGTAAGGAAGAAAGAAAGAATATAATAGACGATTCGTTTAGAATTGTGAAAGTATTGTGCGACAACGGTGGCACGCATAATTTCACCGGGGCACGGACATTATTACCCCGATTGTGGTAACACCGACCCTCTGCCGTTCGCCATCGCCAATAAACTTCGCGAGCTGTGCTCCTTGCGTGCGCGGTCCAACGACGTGCAAGTACTTTCCACCGTTGGCATGCGAACCACACTTACCTACGATACGAGCCCCGCCACCCATGCAGATAAAACGTGTAATAAATAAACCGGCGAACGCTATTATCTGCGACAAGAAACATCGAATCGATGCTGAGAAGCGCTTGGTCGAACTGCGCGAACTTTACGAGTCCGCGGCCGGGCTTTAACGACGCGAACGCTTCGGGAATTGTACAGGAAGTGATTGTGCTCCTGGACGGTTCGGCTTTCGGACGATTTCGTTTTTGTTCGCGGTGATTTGCAATTTGTGAACTGTGCTTTTGACGGGGCCTGGAGGTTATACGGGCCAAAAATGATTGTCTCTGTTAATTGCGGTCGCGATGATCTTATAAATTAGGGACCACTCTCAGATGTGTGTATGATACGTGAAATATGTACTGCTGCGTAGCAGTTCGAGATCGAGTGTGTCCAGACTCGTTACGACCACGCTTAGTGTTATTTTTTGTGTATCAGAGGCGCGGAGAATTTCAAGTATGCCAAGTAGTTGTAAGTTGCTATGTACACCTTGAAATATATATGTTTATTCTGAATATTACAGTGGTTATAACTATGCTATTCGAAGTCTACGTGTTTTATTGTATTAGCGTACTAAGTTTAGATTTGCAGTGTTGTGTTCGAGTTCTTAGTTTGTTCTCCTCGCGTTCTTATTTTGCGCTGACTGTTTTTATGCACCGTTAGAAAATAGACTGGTCGCGCCACACGTTTGTGCCGGCTGTCTCGCGGTCTACCTGTATGGGTCGCGATACCTGGCTATGGATAAATTGGTGCTGAGCAAGACCGTTATGAATGGTCGCGAGACAACATACGCATTGCATGTGAAATGAACGTCCGCTAAAAAAATTCGGTTTTCTGTAACTTTAAATTTATACCTCGATGGGCGAATTATTCGAAGAAACGGACGAAATTTGTTAACAGTGTGTCAAATGTTGCTGGATGTTATGTACCAGGCTGACATTTATTTAAGGAACAATTACAGTACCTGGAAAATCAATGATCGTCAATTACAGGTAGGACTGTGTCATTTATTGCAAATATATTTGCAGTTCTCTCTGACGCGCTTAAGTTATTTCTTTATTCAAATACAAATCTTTTTGCAATTTTTAACTACCGTCAATACCGGATCTTTTTAAATGGAAAATATAATATTTTGTACCCCCGAAGGCAACGCATAAACGAGCAGATTGATACGTACCCATTGAAGATTTGTCAATCGGCCCCAGAACAATTACACTTCGAAGTCATCAATTTCCCATGCGTTTCTACAAATAAACGGCACTACTCGCCCGCGTACAGACGCGAATCTGCAGGGATATTGTTTGCGCAGCACGGATATAGAGGATTAGGGATCAGTTATGTGCGCGTGCATGTTTGTCGAAGCAGCTTGTACGCGCAAACATCACGGTAGGAACAAGATCGTTACACGCCCATAATCATCACTGCAGAAACGTGCACGTACAAATATCAGCGAATTTTCTTGAACGGCGTAAACAAGTCTGTAACATATAATTCTACTACAACTGAAATAGATAAGAGCGTTCGTTGTTATCTGGCGAAAGTTCTCGAGTGTGGCGGCGGTACGCCCGAATACCGTGCGGCTTGCTTTCTTAAAGGAGTCAGTGAAATAAAGCTCGACTTTCAAGATTGCAAGCTTAAACGTGTAGAGAAAAGAAGAAACGAGGACAGGGGACAATAAAATTTATTTCCCCTTTTTTACAACCGTTTGCTACAGGAGTTCGAAAGCGGCCATCCAAACTTTAGCTATCGTCGAACGCACGCTACGCTGACAAAAGTATGCCTTTGAAATTGCGTGTAAATCTGAAGTGCTCTGAACGAACAGGAATCTAAAACTTGGTTGAAGTGCCAATAAATTCTACAATTAATTGCAGGAAACTGTAGTTCCTTCGAACACTTCCCGCAACTCTCCCAGGAACCCTTTGAACAGCTGTGTTTATCGATAGTTCACTTTTTGAACGAATCTCGATAACAGAAAATGTACAACGTTCCCAACTTTCTTTTACCAAAATGTTTCTCCTCCTATTATTTACGACGCTGCACAGTATTCGCCCATCCGATCCAATCTGTACAACATTATCATAATACAATATACTCTACGCGTACATCGAACCGTAAACAACAATGTTACATATAACACAAGAACAACTCATTCAGAGTTGATCGATCGCGTCCGCGTTTCTCACGTCCCACAAACACGTCGAACGTATAGAAAGATAAATTGCACGCACGCATAACATCATACCGTTCATTCAATTCGACCCTCTAATCGTTCCACGAGCATCTGTCATTCCATCGTCCCAAAAGTTTCCACCGATGTTCCCCGCGAGGACGCAATCTTTGTCGCGCGTACATTTATAATAAAAACGTAACTAACGATGCGCGTGTAAAACCGCGTGCACGCGTGCGTTTAGAACGGTCGAGGCGATAACAGACAAGATATATGATACGCGCGTGTGAGATCTTGTTCGTCTATATCGAACAGCTTCCGGTTTACGGGTCTCATTATTTTCGCGTTACGCCCGCCGTCAGCTCAGTTCCGAATCACTCCTCCGCCCTTTGTGCCGAACTGGATGGCCCTTTGAACCGCACTGCCCTATCTGTTCAATATCGCCGGTGAAACTTGACTATTCTCCGCGCTATAATGTATTCGAACTCACCCGTGTGCCCACGCTCCGTCGCGACGTCGGGAATCATTTCGTCCGATAACTCCAACCTGTACTCTCTTACCGGTCGGGGGATTTGTGTATCGCACGGATCGCCGGGATATTTCCCACGTTGATGCACTCGGTGCATCGAAGGTCCCGGAATTCGTTGCTCTTTGCCACGAGTACACATACCGTCGAACAGTTCAGGGAGTTCGAGTTATCTTGCCCGTAGCAAGTGTTACGATGGGGTGGTAATTAAATGGGACACGAGGTACGTTGGCGTTGAATGGGTTGTTGATTACAGGTGTTATATTTTCGTATACCGTATACCGCGGAAGACGGTTGGAACGTTCCGCGTTGCCAGCGAAACGTTTCAACGAAGTTTCATTTCTGTTCGCGTGTATCGAATTATTTGTAACGCCATGAATATTTTGATGGTTAGATAATAACACGGTAAAAATGGTAGTTACGAATTGTACCCATTTCTCTTTCGCGTTTGTATTCCTTTATCGCCCCTCCCCGTTCTCCCCGTTAATTCCATTCTTGTTGCTTTCGTTTCCGTTGCGCCTCTGCCAAGTGTTTATTTTAAGTAGGTGGACAATTACCAGAGGGCCGCCGCTGCTTGGCATTTGTAATAAACGGTAATTGATGTGGTTGGACATCTCGCAGAGCCAAAGGAGACGACCCAAAGGAAGTGCACCATTACCTTATTTCTTTCATCTGTCGCGAACGTCGAGGTAACGGAAAATATACTTTTGACCCTCTGACTTTTTCAATCTTAAACGGCACGACTTTCTGCGTTGATTCCATGACAATAGGAGTGCTTCGTGGAGAATAATTAGTGCGCGACGATATCTTGCGACGACCTGTAACCACTTCGCGTTCAGCTACATTTATGAGTCGCGGTTACTTGGGAATTGCGAGTGGTGCATTCCAGGAATCGAACGCGACTGTCAGCCACGTGCCATCTAAGGACAGCGGTGTACGCTGCTGCTCGTTGAACTCCAAGACAATCCGCATAGCGCGTGTCTCGATCGCGGAATGTGTAAACTCGTGAAAAATCTATTCGTACTTGCGCAACGATGAGTGTTATGCACAGCCGCGCAAGAATATATTGATACCTTGTATCGGAGCTGTGTACTCCTCCAAAAATGTGAAATACGAAACAAACGTAGAAGGAAATACACGCGTTACTTTAAGGATAATAATATGAATAGTCGTGGCAACAAATTTTTGCTTCCAAAAGTACATGGTTTTAAATCGTACTATCTTTTGTGAATGCTACGAGCGTGTTCGGTCCTCATTTGTTTTATTCCGTATTGAAATTTCTGTTCGGTTGGTGTTTCGATTTACTTTTAATTGTCGTTAATGTCGATTATTATCTCTTTCATAAAACGTCTTCGAAATCGTTGTAAACGATTGAACTTTAGAATTGGTGCATTGGTACGAGTGTTATGAATCTAGATATCTATTTGCCTTCGCTTATAAAACTTCAATGTATCCACGCAAATATGTAAGGGTAACAAATTTTCGTGAGCTTAGTTTTACGCCTTCGTAACCGGGAGAAGTTCGATGTATGCGAGGACTACAGCGCGTTTAAGGTGTATGCACAGAATGTTGGTCGTTCGCGTCGTAAGTATTCCGATGCACTTTCTTTTACTGTCCCGTATACACGAGCAAAACAGCGAATGTGTTAAAACGTAGAACTGCCCTCCCGCAAGGTGATGATTTTAAAATGGCAGTAGAACGGAAACTTTTACGACTAACCGACGGAGCTGATAGTCGTTCGATAGACACGTGCGAATGGTTCGAATGCAAAGCGATTCGACGCTATTCGAATATGAATCGATGAATCCCTTAATTAAGGTACGATCAAAAATGTCCAGTTCTCTTTCAAGTTAACTGTCTGTTAAACTCATCGTTCCGAAATTTCTCTTAACTTATTATCCATACATTTTCTCATTTTCCTTTAAACTCCTCGTAAATTTGGTTATATAACTGTGCGTGAAAAATGATTATAATTTTGGCTACTTCTTTATTAAAGTAAATAAACATGATCGACGCGAGAACGAAGCAGAAGAACTGCGCCCCTGTCGCTAGGATGAAATATGAAAATCGTCCATTGTCTCTCTGTCCAGTTTCCAATACGTGGCGACATCAAACCGACATAAAAATCGAAACGCTGCAGGAACTTTGAAGCACGTGCAAATGCCCGGGCGTAAAGGTCTTCCATTTTTACCTCATTGACACTGGACTTTTCTGTCACGTTGCAATTTTCCAAGATGACGCGCTTTCATACGTGGCGGTTTTGTACGTATTCACCTGGAAGGGTGCGAGGCTGTTTGCTTTGGAAATTGTGAATCGAGAAGGCGGACGGTTGCAGAATACACAGAATACTTGTCGAAATTACGGCGTGATATGGGAAAAGTTTGTGTCGTTTAGAATATTCTCCGTAGTGTAACCCGTTTTGATAAAAATCAGTCCGGAATAACGATATATGCGATTCGATCGATCGCTTAAAGTAGCGGTGGTTTTAATTATTAACGCCGGCATGCCAGCCAAGTAGAGATTAATGTGGAGTAGATACGCGAAACGAGACACTCGATAACTATAATTTTACCAAAATAATATTCGTTTATCCGCCGCTAACAGAAATATGTTACGAGTTCTAAAAATTAAAAGGAATCTGTGAGATAATGAATTGCATAAGGTGCGCAGTAATAATAATCATAGAATATACTATATAAATGATGCAGACCGTTTTATGCAAAAGATTAACTGACTTACACGGCATTAATTATGGCCAAGGTGGATCGTGCACAGTTAATTACCTTTGAGCATGCAAATATAATTGCATTTAGTTGTTAGCGAATTATGTTTGACGCGTAACGAAAAATCAAGTTGTCATCATTACCCAATTAAGAACCCCTAATTGCAAATGGCTATATAGTATATACGCGGAAAAACAAGCGTTCATTACAGGACTAGGCAAAATGGAAGAAAGTACTATGGCGATTCACCTGGAAAAGTAAGCACCATTACACTGTCGACATCCAAAACGCTCTAGAAAAATACGCCCCGAGTATATAAACGGTAGAACTTCCAGTCGATTAAAAGTTATAGGAATTATTATGAGAAGCAAGTCATCCAACCAGTCACCCACATAATCGTACATTCGAATCTACGTATAATACAAACACCGTACCTATATCTATAAATCCATTCATCAAGGCAAACAAGCTATTCGCATATAATATAAAAAAAAAAAATCATCCCTCAATGCGCACAAGTATTACAGCCGAGCAGTAAGCCACTTTCGCTTAACTCGCCAGCGTTCCGATTCAATCGAAACTTTTTCCGTCCAACGATCCGCGAATAAACAATCTTTGTTTTCCGGTTCTTTGACAGCCTTTGTCAACGTCCCCAAGAAACAAACACAATTTCCCCATCAAATCAGTTGGCTGCCTCCGGCCTGAACTGCGGAAGACCCGCCGGTCGCGGACGCGAGCCAAAGACAAAAGCGGAACGTTCGCCTGAGCGACACAGGCAGAACCCCCTCGGCCGCGAAAGAAGCTGCTTCGTCCGATTCGGCTACTATCGCACCCCTCCAAACCCTCGAGAACGAACGCTCGGATGTCAGAGGTCGGTGTCGAGAAACGGGAACGTCGAACCGCGGCGCGATGTCGCCGGACCCCGTTTTTATTCGTCGATCGTCGACGTTCTCTGGATCGTGTGCAGCCCAGTTTTAACGGAATCGCGCCCGATCGATCGCTAGCTTCTTCGTGGCCTCCGCGAGGATTCCTGGCGCACGGACGGACGTAGCAGAGGAATGGGGGCGAAACAATGCATCGGTGGAAACGGTCGGGTCGATCACGCACAAGCGTGAAATGTGCCGAACCGTGGGGCGTCGCGAGACCTTTATGCAATATTCAGTCGGGTTTAGGGTTGCTTGACTTCGCCAACGCGCACAGGATGCGCGGACCTTTGACATGCATTTGATGCGACGTTAAAGCGATATTTTTGGTTCGTCGAATCGATCCGTCTGCGTTTTCTTGTTGGCCGTCAACGCCATGCACATTGGCGGCGTGTCGCGACGGGACGGGATATAATTGGCTCGGCTGTTGCCCGGCGTGAAAACGTTTAGGCTTCGAACGCGATTTTGTATTACAGAAGATGTAATTGTGGCGGCGATAAGCCGGCGCCACGTCTCCGTCTTAGGTTTAGGGCAAAACCGTTTTGTGACTGGAAGTATCGGATGTAGCGTGAGGCGCGAATGAGAAGTGTTAGTGGAGATGTCGAACGAATGTTTATCTCTAGGAAAGAGCGAATGCTTTCTAGGAATGCACGAGAAGCTTTGAGTGCATGGTGACCCGTTGTCGACCTGTGACACGTGGCAAGGATGTGTGTGTCGGCGTGGGTCCGAATGAGTGAGAACGAATGAGGGGTAGAACGAGAGAGAAGCTGCGAGTGAGAGAATATATGGAGCGAATGATGCGTGCGAGAGTCAGTGAGTGAGCAGAGTTCAAGAAGAGTCTTGGTTAAAGATTTGAGTACAATAAAGCTTGTGTCAAGTATTGAATGGGAGGTTATTCCATTCCCTATCACCAATATCCCACATAATTATTTCCCGTGGCGAATATTTCGCGACTTCACGTTTTCGTTTACGTACGGTGGAACACGAGATTTTTATGAGATTCGTGTATATCGTATGTTAGAATATTCGAGGTACAGGAACGGCCGAGGCGGGCCATGTGCATTTCGCCGATGCACGCTGTCTTTGTCTAGCGTAGCTCTCTTTCGGGGAAAGCCCAAAATGGTTAAAAAGGGCCATGTTGACGTAGGCGTCCTCACGACCGACGCTTTTGCCAAAGGAAGGCATTCTTGTATAGACTACGGTCGAGAGAGCACAGTATTAATAAACGGAATACTTTGTTAATATATACACGCCTACGCAATCATTCTAATACCTAATCGAGACTTCGATTCGAGTATTAGGGATTTCTCTTACACGTACGAACTGTAATTTCGTTTTAATGCTTACCCTAATTCCGTCTCAGCGTTCTTTTAATAGATGTCTTTATGCCAGACGTATTCTTCTATTCTGTGCACGCTGAAAGCGCTTCGAACTATTTCCATTCCTCGCCGTTACGTGCGTCTCAATCGACACGAACGCTCGAACAACTTGCCGAATTAAAACATCACGGCAATTGAATTTCCCGGCCCGACTAATAGAATCCCCGAACAATAAAGCGGTTTAAATCATCCGAAAATGTTGCAGACAGTTGTGCAGCGGTGTGCGCGTTCCGCGTTTTCGCTCGTGCAGCTATACCGCGTGCACACGCGTCGGCGCAAAGAAAGCCAGTTCCATTTGCACGGGCATTAAGATTTAATAGAGAAACTTCGTGCCGAATGCAGTTAGAATTAGCGCGAACGCGAGAATATCGCCGTTTTAAGCACCGTTTCAGAGTATTGCCTCTAGTGCCAAATTACCATGTCGAACAACAACGAAGTACGCATACACAATGAAGTGGATCCAAAGGGCCGGGGCAGCCTGGTTAGGCTTCCTGCTGTGCTGGCGGGTACACGGTAAGTGTGTCAGCAGTTTTCACGATAAACGTGGCTAAAACGCATCGAACTGTGATCTTAATTCGTGTACGGATTAATGAAACACTGCCAGGCGAACTGGGCAGACCTTGTGCCCCCCCCCCCCCAGGTTACGCCAGTACTTCAAGTGGAAATGGCTCGAGGAATAATAAAGCGCAATGCAATTTCGCGCGATTGTTCCCGGAGCTTTAAGGCGGTCGTTTCTTTCTTAATTTAATACGTTCTCAAGTGTTTATGTAAGTATTATTACTGCAATTAATGAAAATGTACAGCTTCTCGGTGGAACCTCGCAAGAATTCAACGTCCGAGGAATAAAAAGTGGATTGCGTATTGCTCGTCCCGAAGAACTGTCATCATTGATATTGAAGAAAACGTGACGAATCGCTGTAATATCAACTTCACCATTAGTAGATTAAAAATACTGTATAAATAGACATGTTTTTAATAATGCACGCGGTGAAAAGAAAATAGTAACTCAGTTATGCTTAGTATCTTGATTGTAAGTAAACATGGTTTTATATTCAAGGATTGATACCACTGAATAAAACAGACGGCTTCTGTTTCCCGTTCAACGTCACTGGTTAATCGATTGAATAAAAAAGGAGAAACACTGCCGTTCCTTAACCCGCTATTTAGCTCTGCTAAACACGGCACTTAGCATCCTTATCGTTTCCGAACGCGAGAAGGATCCTGACGGCTACAATACTGGCGGAACGTCGCCGTCGGTTCGCAAACAATGGACGAGGCTTACAACCGGAAGCCGCGGTAAATTTGGGAGAAACACACCTCTGTAGACGTGCAAGTTATCCTGTCGTCTCCATACGGTCAGATATATATAAACGTTTTCTTTATAACGAAATGCTTGGAGTCCAATGAAATCCATGCAACGAATTATGCCAAATCCCATTCCATGTTACTCGCAAGACAGCCGACGCGACGTAAGCAGCGAAGAAATTCATTATAATTACGTAACGATTCAAATATTTACTGAAATTATCCGGACAAATAATGTCCTTGATTTATAATTTATTTGTACGCGTCGATATTCAGTGGAGTTTAATTAATAATACTGCAAAATATTGTCGTAAGTAATGCACAATATCGATGGAAAATCGCGGTAATTGTAAATTAACGTGTCACTAAATGCATGAATAAGTGCGGAGAAGCAGCTGTTATTTATTGTCCAGACTATCATAAACATTTGTTCCAACCTATATACATCCCGTATATACGTATATCCGGAACTTCGGGAAATACGATTGCAATGGCACAATAAATTATTTCGTTTACTGCATCGGACAATTCAATACCATTGTTAATTACAAACGTCTAAATCATACAAATATGTCTTACACCAGGCGCAATATTGTCGTTCGTGATCACGTTGACTGCCTGTTATTCACTTATCACATAACTATTCCTGACGCGAGTGTAAATCTATTCGAGCAACGAGGAATGAGATTGCCAACTGGTTCGTAACGATATCATTCAATACAAAAATATAAAAAACATATGCAATTGAAAAGAATATCTGCAACATATTTATTATCCCATCTCTGCCATAGAAAAAGTCGAAAAGTTCAGCAACCCCCCTATAGAATGATCATCTTCGCGCAAAACCACCGTTGATCACAGCTCTCCAAATGCTTGCGTGCATAAAAATCATGCCAATAGTAACTGAGACGCCAAGCACCGAACGTTTCTTCGAATAATAATCAGTTGAGTTCCGAAAGAGGAGGAGAAAAGAAAAGAATTCGCGAAGCTTCAGCTCTTCGTCCGGACAACCGATTTTTCTCTTTCTTCGAGCGACGAGGTTCGCGACGACAAAGCTGGTATCACGCGAGCAGCTGTGTATCGTCGTTGACGAGTGCGGCGTCGTTTCACGAACAGCGCGGAGAAATCCTTAAGCAGCTTTAAAGCTCGCAACCAGGGCGCGGAATACGAGTTTTTCATTGTCGTATGTTAGTTGCGAGCTGCGCGCACGTACCTTGGTCCCCGCGATATTCTTTTCATTGCGCCATCGCGAAGATATAGTGCGGTGTCCGCTTCTTAGGCAAACGGTATGTAGGTCGCCTCGAGCACGGAAGATACCCACGAACTTTTCCTTTCGCGACAATCGCGCCAGCGACACACAATATCTCGTACCCCGGGTGCAAGAACGAATTGGTTTTTCGCCGACAAAAATTATTTAACGCGCGTCGAATGACGGAGAATTATCAAGGGGTGGGATATAAATGAGCGACGCGTGTTCGAATGAACTAGCGGATGGCTGAAGAGCGAGTAGCTGAACTACCGGTTTTTATTACGACTTGTACGAAAAATCGTTGGTTTATTCGAATTTTTATACATATATTATTATATAATATATATTATACATATATATTCGTATTTTTATACGTTAAATTAGGGTAGCAGTATCTCTGGATTAAACTCGCGGATAAATTGAGCCCGAGAGAAATGGATAGAAATCAATTTTTCAGTGACATCGCAATCGATAGGAATAATTAAAATCTTTAGTGCCATTCAATTAACTAATTTTAGGGGGAGAATTTTATTTAAATGTGATCCACGCCTTGCTGCTCGCGACGGCCACCGGCTCACGAGTGAGAATTATAAATATATTATTAGCGAGCGTGGAACCGTGAATAACCTACGATCGGGTTAATCAGGGATCTACTGTGCTCTCATTTAAATAGAATCGCTGTTGATTCGTCCATCCAGAATGGCTCTTCAAAGTGAAAAAATGTGGAAAAAATGTTGCCCGCGCCGCATGCTTTCTGCAAACCCGGGGCTAAGTGGTTTTTAAAAATATAAACGCGAGAGGGAGGACTGAGAATCACGGTGGCACGGGAAATATAGGATCAAATTTTGAAGGGACGGTTTCCCACGTATTGTGCGACGCGCAAGAGCAGAAAAACCGAAATATTCCGTTACACCGAATCAACAGAAAGACGGAACCAGACACTTGTTTAATATTTCACGATACTGGCTCCGAAACTGTCGCTTATTTTCCAACCGAACAAGACACACAGCTTTCGGGGGGGGGGGGGGGGGGCAAATTGAAGAAATATAAGAAAATAGATATTTGCCGATAATATTGAACTTGGGACGCACATTATATTTTATGAAACGTAGAGGGGGCCAAGAGGGGGGGAAATACGAGTTTCGAGGAATGAGATTCCTTCGTGCTGAGCCGGTTCTTTGAGAGAGACGTATACCAAACGCTGGTACTGCGTAATCCTCGTAAAAACTAAATATCGTATTTGCGAGCGTTTCACGTGGTCGTTTCCAGACCTCATAACTTTTCCACGCAGCCTGGCGGGCTCATATCTCTTCTTGAAATTATAACGCGGTCCCCTTATATTAAGACTTTCAACTTTCATGCTGAGCTGAATTTTTATAGTGTATATCTTTAAAAGTTCGACAGTTTAAGCGGAATCGAGAGATTTGATTGCCCCCGGAGTTCTTCGTGCCGAAGTAAGAAGAACTAATAAGAAAGAAGTATCGACAGTTTATCGTTTTGGTTACGTCGGGCGACTGAGAAGTAATGGAAAACCGTGGGGTTCAGTATTGAATGTTACGGTCGTATTTGTTGTTAGCATTTATGCTTTTCAATGTACCGAGTGGTATTGAAAAATATTATTCGGGCCGATAGAACGCGGATACGAACGGTGCATCATTGCTACATTAAAATTCAATTAACACCGTGGTTGTACACTAAAGACACGTTTAAAAATTTCTTTATTATTTATTAATCGAAAGAAATACGAGGTTCAATGCAAAAATGTTCTTTGACTCGCTCGTACCTTGCATTAAACAGCACACCGTGCACATTTATTTCAACTTCGCTGAGTAATATCAATTTCTTTAAAGTTCTTTAAACCCAGCGAGCCTTGCAAAGTAATGCAATCGAATAGAAATGAAACGAGAACTCTGACGCTGCGTTGGAAGAATGGGTTAAAAGCGACATTCGTTATTGGAATCCAACATTGGGGTCAGTGTCAGAAACGTCGAATTTTTCGGCGGAGGGTGGGCAATTTTCGCGAGTAGCTCCAGCGAATTTCGTTTCCCAGATATTGACCGTCACAATGGCAACGTATGCTGTAAGACAGCAGTAAAATCTATATTTTGCTTCCTGTTAAATTCCTCGGCCTTACATTCCCCGAGCTCTCCCCGTTTATTTTAACACCATTTCAACGCTTTCCACCGTCTATATTATCCTTGCTCTTCACCTATATCCCTTCGTATCTTGAACATCCGACGTGCTTCCCTTTTTCGCTATTCTATTTACATTCACTCTTCTTTAAATAAATTCACTCACACTGTTTAATTAGGTAGCGGTTCGTGAAAAGGCAATTGAAACGGCGCCCCGAACGATATCGCAACGAGTTTTCTATGCCCGCGGGGGATATTCCTGAAAAATGTATAAGGTAGCTAACAATTCGTGATAGGGGTTTGAACAATCGATCAGGCGTGCACAGCACGCTGCAAATCTAGGACGCCGGAGACGGTATCTCTGACAGGAGCTTGATTGCCGAGAACTGTCAAGTTAAAAGCTACACCTTCATAGTTCGTGCCTGTCGTTCTTTCCGAATTTTCAGGCCGACTACGAAGTCCAGTCGAATACACTCCCTTACGAATAAACGAATAAACCACCAGTATGCAATTTTCGTTACCCCCCATCTTAAGAGCAGTTGACTTCTTCAAAAATTTCCAATAATTAATAACGACATTAATCATTGAACTCGCGGTGAAGTTCGCGAAACGTTCAAAGCTAACGACCCAACCGTGGTACGGTTTTTTACGCTGATCCACTAGACGAGTTCAGGATTGGCACGAAGAACTGAAAGGGTTCGGACTATCCGCAATTCGACCGCGATATTCGAAAGCTGTTCAAGCAAGAAACTCGTTCGAACGCATCAGTCAGCTCGATCTTACGTCAGCCGGGCCGCAGAGCAGGTTTTACCATGCGCGTGGCGCAAATCGGGAGCGAGTTTGCAGGGGGTCGAGTTCACCGTTGGCACCGGCCTGTTTCCAGCATTTCGGTCAGCTGCCGGTGGCGTGCAAACGGCCTGCAATTAGCCCGCTTTCTAATTTGGTTCTGCCTGCCTACCACCGATCTGACGATCAAATCACGCGACCCCCGCCCGAAGACAAAGTTGAAGCAAGCAAGCGCCCCGTAACTCGATAGCCCGCAGATTGCTGCCGTCGAAACATTTTACGATTCGTTCTGGACTGTGCCCCATCCCTGATTGCGGATCGTACTCCTATACCTATCGTACGATGGTACAATTCTCCGATAAGCAATTGAATATACATGGCGCTGCTGGAATTGCGCCGTGGCTAAGGCGAGTTAACTTTCCACCGAGCAAACGTGCACCTACGTAATAATAAGTTCCTCGATACTTTAGGCGGACACGACGGCTGTAAACGTCGCGACCCGTCGTCTCGTCAACGGCGATCGTCGAAAGGGTTAACGAGGACGCGATCGCAGATCGTTAGGAGTACACGAATCGCACGCCTGCACGCTTCGACTTAGTTTGCGATCGAGTGAAAGAATCGCCAGAAAACGAGCGCATTCGGTGTCAAAAATTCAGTTTCTTTGGAAACTCGCCGCACGAAACTGGGAACGACGAAGGCGCTTGTCCACGGCGGAACAGTGAAATTCTTTAATCCGAAACCCGAGGAATCGGCCGTTCGAAGCGGCGCTTTATTTCGCGGAAGAGGAAAGTAAACTCCATTCCGGTGGATCGTTTGTTTCTGGGGGACGACGGGTGTGGGGCCGCCCTGGCCCGCTTCGATCGTGATTTCCTACGTGGACATTGAAGTTTTACGGAGCGTGAACGAAATACGTAAGAGAATCCAAATGGAGGAGGGGGTTTTTGTCGCGAAGCGATATTACGGATCCTCCTTGAATCGCGGCTGCGAGCATCGCTGAATGAAGTTCGCTTAAGAGAGGCGAAAGGGAATTTCCATCCCCGTAGCGACGAGGAACGAGATCGCGGCAAAGGATTATCGGAGGGTGCTGAAGGGGCACGGGGAGGGGGGCGAGGCAGTGTTGCGTTTAATCAAGGGGGAAAAATGTTGGATCCTTCGGGTTTCCTCAGCAAGAACTTCGAACTTCCGACGTGGAAACGTTCGAGCGTTTACGTAGCGCACAATTACGTAAATTTTTATCTGCTGAAGGGGCCTGCGTAAATTTTGTTTCGAAGCTGTGCCGCGTTTGTAGTCGTTGGCCGACAAAAGTGTACAATGATCGAGCGACAGCGTGACGATCGGGGATTCGATGGAGAAGAAAGTGGACACTGGTGCGATCAATGTCGCGAGTAATTTATGACGGTGTAATTTGCGATTGTTTACGCCCAACAGAATGTGCAATATTGTGCGCTATTAAAAACTCATTAAAATACTTCCCCCGTTTATAATTGATATCTTCCGGAATTTCATGCCGCGCATAAAGTTCATGGGGATAGCCATTAGGGCAAATACTTCTGACAAGTCCACACGCGAGCGAATCGCTATTACGCTAACGACACGCGACGCGAAAGATCGTATTTAACAATAAGAGGCGTAATACAATCGTAACGTTTATCCGTCGGTTTAATCTGTTTCGTAAATTTCGCGAGATTAAATTATAGCGCGAACACTTTCGGTGTAACACACCCTTACGGTAAAGCAGCGCCTCGCGTATTATAAACCCCGTGGGTGGTTGGATGTGAAATATATATTTTTTTCTTTTACGACCAGCCAGGAGCGTAATGGCGCGGTGTCTCGCCAAAGATTTTACAACTCGAAAGAGCGACCGACAACCATAAACTCGAGCAATCGTGCAAAGTCGACCCCATACCTTTCGACCGACGTATACAAATAACACTTGCGTAACGGCCCCTTCAAGTGAAAATAATAAAATGAAATTTATTCATGAGTCTGTGTCTATGCATAACGTAACATTTTCGAGGCTGGGTTGTACGCTACACTGGTATTCGCGTGTATACACTCGGCGTGGACACGCAGACGGAATGATTTGGTTAACGCGCGAGCACGCGGAGGGTGGTTTTCGTACCTCGCGTTTGTTCGTCTTTTTCTTTCAATGTTGTTACTGCTATAGTAATAACGTTTGCCCTACGTTTTTCATTAAGCGGTTCATGATTGTTCATAGATGACATGATTATTCTACGCCACCCTAAATCTGCCAGCTTCGATATGAGGCAAAGAAGCTGAATGGAATGGAGCAAACTCCAGTAAACGCGCAGTCCGGTTTTATCGATAGATCGATTATTAACAGGAAATTTTTGAATACTCGTTCTTGATGCTGTTGATAGTGGAGTAAAAACATTTCATTGACATTTTTCCCTTGCTTGTTTTCCTGTAATCGCATCGACGTGAATGTTCGAGCCCGGCCGTTCCAGTGATGATAAATTGTTGCTAGCCAACGTTTCGATATCAGAGGAGGAAGAAAGTACCAAATATTATATTCTAAAATTTGTCGAAGTTTATTCTCCCTGTTCAACTCTGTTCAATTCCATTACTACTTCATTCTACAGCAAGAGTCTCTCAACTTCTTTGAAACTTTTGAACGAGTAATTTCTAATTTTCGAAACCTCCGGGCCAAACAGCGAGGCGAGAAAATAAAATCACCGAATGTGCAACACCTGCGACGAAACAACGGTCTCGATGTTGCTCAAGGTAACTGGAAAGTTGTCTGATGTCGGGGGTCAGGGGTCAGCTTCGTCGCGAGATTCTTCACTCATCGCAATTCTTGCCCCCATGGGCGGCGAACGATTCATGGAATAGGGTGAACTGTATTATCACCGATGATCCCGTCGAATTTCGTGGTTCGCAGCACAACGTGGATGTAATTAATTTAATAGCCTGATCGAACATCGTTCGTGCAACCGCGATTGTGGCTGTCGAATAAGGAAGCGAAGTTTTCACGCGGTTAGGCGAATAATTGTAGTGCCCTAACTAACGCACGGTCCCTGGCCGAATGTTAATTACCTGAGCGTAATTGTTACCTGTGAATCATTCAATGCTTTAATCGGGACGCTTTCTAGTCATCGCTAAAAATTACTATTTCTGTAAACCTTTGATCATACAGTTTCTTTAAACATCATCATCGCGCGAGAAGGTGTAACAAATTTTAAAAAGATTAGAAGAACAATATTAGTTCTTAATTAAAAAGGTTTTTACGATCTGTCATTAGCTTGAGAATAATTGGCGTGTTTTGTAAATGTTCTAAATACGGAATGCGTGGACAGCATGAAACTCCCCATGGGGAAGTAACGGACAATAACGATCGGATAAAATATTGGACGCAGAATTAAGATTCGAAAAGGACTTGGTAACTAAAGCGCGGTCTAAGTAGTCGCAGCCCATTCGAAATAGGGCGATAATGAACTTTTGAAATGGACGAGCACTTGGAACAAGCACGCCGCGAGACCCTAAACGAGTATCTTCTGACTCCTCGAGTCACATTTATCAGAGATTATCGTTAAACTTCCAGAAACGTTTATCTACTGCGCGTTCCCGTTAAAGCTATTCACACTGTTCATCGAATGCTTAGTTCAAATTTTCCGCCACAAGTTTAATAACGCATAACTCTGACCAAGTATATTTCACAGGTAGAACAAAATTGTGCATCCGTTCCGTCTTGGAGATCTTAGGAAAACAACCGTGATTAAGACACGCGATAAATGCTTTTCAAAATATTGCATGCGCGGAAATCGTGCGAACCGTACGAACGAAAAAATTTCCGACGCATTTATGGCGCATAGAATCGTGTTAAAATGATACACGACCGTTGGTAAATTATGGCTCCGCTAAATCACGCCTTGTCAATATAATACACGTACCCGTGTTCGGACACAGACGCAGACAGAGCCATTGTCGTTCTTGCAGACTAGCCACGCTCTACAATAACGCTCCAAGGCGATCTCGTTCAATATTCAATGGCGTACGATCAGCTGATACAGTGACGCGCACGATGCACGCATCGAAGAGCGTTCTTTTCATCGGCAATTTATTATAACCCATTAAAAAATGAACGTGCCACCCCGACGCTTCTGAAAATAACCTCGAGGGCTGAAAAATTTCAAGCACTCGACGCCACTCGACACACCGAATTTCGTGTTCGGTACTGTAGGAGTGAGAAGCGCCCAACGACCGGACATGGGTCGTCTTTGACCGGCCTACCTGGGACACAGCTGATCTGCAGGCGTGCAACGATGGCCTGCAGACCCGTGTCCCCTGTTTCTATGTTTTTGAGGATACGAATGAGGGAGAGAGAGAGAGAGAGAGAGAGAGAGAGAGAGAGAGAGAGAATGACTGAAGACGAGTGGATGTATGAATGGCAATAGGCAGAGTAGAATTAACTGAGAAGGAGTGTATAGATCGGAGAGTAGATTGAACAGCAGTGTAGTGTAGATCGTGGATTAAAGCAGCGTAGAACAGAATAGAGTAACGGAGTGTGGACTAGCGTAGAAACCGTTTAATAAATATATATATTCCTGTTACCAATCGTTCAACACTTGCACCGGCTTAATTTCTCCTAAAACTTCCAATCCCACAAGTACCAATGAAATCGAACGCCCGCCGGGAACGTTCTAATAACACCGTTAATCACTCGCCAGCCGAACGAATTAATTCCATCGGCGTTACCTTTCCGCCGTCAGCAACATCTACGCTACCTTCGCGCGCCCCGTTAACCCCCATCGACCCCGAATCACTGCCCGATTATCGGAGGCCAATTAAACAGAGCCCCCCTCCCGCCCCGGAAAGAAATCCAGCCGAATGACAAACGCAGCCCCGTCCACGAATGGAAGAAAAGGGGATGGGAGCGGGGCGCGATTTACCGCGGCCCGCGGATTTACACAGCACTAAATCGTAATCGGAGGCCGATACGGATGAGGATCGAGCGGCTCGATAATGGCAGCGCGGTTGCGGTTCCACCCCCGTCCGAAAGTAATAGTTGCAGATAATTTTATCCTGCCCCAGCGTTGGCGGGGGGCGAAGGGGCGTTGCGACGGGGTGGCCTCGTAATTCCACGAAATCGCGAAATATCATTGCGGCCCGGGGAGCTCGTGTAACGTGTTGCCGGTTCGTGCAGACCGGCTTAACTGCATCTGCTGCCGCGGGAACAAACTGAATACTAATAACCATCCGCTCTCCGCCCGCGATGTACCTACCGGTAGCCGTCATATTACAACGCTGAATGCCAACTGTGCCTACACGCGCGGCCGAGCTCCGGTCGCGTGTGTGCGAGCAGGAGTACTCGTCGTCCCGTGCCGTAGGATTCGATATACAGGGTTGGATTTGCGGCAGCCGACCGTGTCCCGTGACACGTCGATGCTTGCTGGCGAATTAATTTCAATCGCGACCGCGCAACGTTTCGGCCACTTAGCGAATACGTGACTGGGGACCGCGGGGCCGTGTTACCCTGGCCTTGTACCTGGCCCCGATTATCGGCACGGACCGGAGGAACGACGCGAGATCAACCTGGAGGCGGTGGTTCCGGGTCGGGTTCGATTCGGGTGTTTCGGTTTGCTGGGGAGAAGCGGGGTCGGTCGATTTGTTTTCGGGAGCTTGCTGGGACATCGGTGTGCACGGAGGAGAGCATTGGTCGAGTGAAGCGATTGGGCAGCGGGAGGGAAGGGTTGGATTAGAGGGGGGTTAATGCGATTTTCGGTGCGAATGTAATTTAGGGGTTCGCGTGGTATCTGTGCGGACGATTCGGTTTTTGCGGGGGGTTTTTTAAGTACTGTTTAACCCTTAACCCTTCCGACTCGACATCAGCACCGCGTACTGACCCGGAGAATGAATCAGCGCTCTACTCGCGCGTCAGGCAGAACCGAATTCGACACGCACTTACGCCTTTCCCAAAGTGTCTCTGGAGTATCTCTAGACCAACAAGTCCTCAGTTTTAAAGTAAACAATTTGCGATGCTTTCTTTATCACTGCAGACACAGTTCTTGATCCTCGACAACACAGAGAGACAAGACATCCATCGGGCAATACAGTAGCTACGCTAAACGAAAGACATTTTATAACAAACGTATCCCCAACGGAAAAAAACAAAAACGCGACAAAGAAGATGCGCAGTATATACGAAACGTGGAAGAACGGGAGATAGTAGGTTCTGGTGTCGCAAATGTTACGTTGGACTTTGCTTAGAAAAGTGCTTCGAAATATACCACGCGAAGATGAATTACTAGCTGTTACTGAGATTAAGCTTTAATGAATTTCTTAATTATTCAGTATAATACCGCATATGTTATGCATATGGCAAAGACGCAAATACTTTAGGAACAATTCGATATTTTAGGACTCCAATTCTCGCCGGACGGCTACGGACGTAGCGAGCGACTTACGCAAAACGCCGTTGGGTCGGAAGGGTTAACTGCTACGGTGAAATAAGTATAGGGTAAGTCACTGCGGCGGGTTTCCCTAGACCTTTTTGTGTAAAATTCAGAAATGTACTATTATTTGCAAAGCCAATGTGGCTGATTGGAAAGCATAGCCCATTTGAGGATTGCAGAGACACCTGGAGCTGTCTGTTGATTGGGAGCAACGTTGTAACGACTTTTTTAACGTCGGGAGTAGTCCTGGACTCCGCAGCAGCGGTTAAGGGTTAATATAGATATATTAACTATATAGAGAGGATATAGAGAGTTCGAAGGAATTCTAGAAGAATATTATCATCGTAAATTATGGTCGGGAGATGATTAGTTTCATCTCTGAAGAAGGTTTCGCTGTTGCTATTTTCGTTTCTCGAGTGGAACTGTATTGCCAGGAAGCGTGTGGAGCTAACGGAAGAGGTATAAATCATTGAAATTAAAATTGGCCACGTGTCACTCTTTATACTCTGAACTCGGCCTCAGCTTCGAGTATTTGGCAATCAATCGACGAAAGTTCGCAAGTGTGTACCAACGCTTTTGATTCCTCATGGCTGACAAGCTCGGCGCAAGATGAAGTATACTGTTTAACGATTCACTGATGTCGAAGTTGATGGCGCACCGCGCATTTAAATTATCATTTGTGCGGTCAATTTCGCAATTACGAAACGTTTAACCGCGACAGCGGATCAGAAGCGAATCATTCTTCATTGATCAAGTGAATGTTGTATACCTGCTTGGTTTACTCACGTTGCGGTAAAATCATCTTCAGTCAAATTATACCAATCGCGTTGCTCTTACCGTGAAATCGTTTCGAGCTTAACCAAATGGCCCAACTCTAAGTTCGCGTGGATGACGAAGTGTTTTCTCTGATTCGAAATTAATACAATATCGTAAATCTTATGTTTCGTGTGTCGTCATGAGGGATGAGAGATTCTATCATTGTCACGCAGGCAGATAAGAAAATAGAAAAAGAATAGGATATAGAAAAATGTGCGAAACACAGAAAATAATAGGAGTACAAAATTCATTTGAGCTGAGTAATGATAATTGTAACTGGTCAACCAGTATTAAACATACGTCGCTCAGGTATTCGCTGGACGGGGAAGAGTCACGAAATTCCATGTCCAAAAATGAATATTTTTATTACAACCACTTACCAATTACTACGGGCGGAGTGAACAAATATGTCGAACTTTCTTTCTCGTACGCGGTGGCAGTAAAATTGCTTACCTGTAACACAAAACGTAAAATTTTCCATTAATGCCGTTCCACTGATATCCGTTCTTGAATTTACGGTTACACAGCAGCGAGGCGCAATTTCAATTCGCGGCGATTGCTATCGGGGGTCCTGTAAATTTATGGCGGTTTAATCGTTGTAATGCAAACGCGATATCGAAGGCAAACAGATGGACAACGCTTCCCCGTGTGCCGCCTTTCCCCTCGACGGCACTGGAATAAATTATTTATTCTCCCGTTTCATTGTTCTTTTATAGCAGCTTTTTCACAGCGTCGCCCCGTACATTTAAGTAACGAAATACGATTTAAAATAATGATTTAACGACTGCAGCAATGCGCACGATAATATTGAACGGTTCATAAATAAACATAGAGAGTACTATTTAATGATACTATACTTTGAAACTATTTAAGTACTTTTTCCCTTCATCTCGTATAAAATTTCACGTTTACCATTCCCCATCATAGTCGTAATAATATTGCAAAATTTGCTGGCAGAAAAATTACGCCATCGCAAGAGGATACGTAAACTTCACCGGCTCAAAAATCGAACGGAGGCGCGCAGGCCACGTACAAGGTTGTAAAATATGGTAATCTCAATCTTAACCAGCGCGGCTCGTTCTCAGTGAATCGGTGGATCGTACGAGCTTCCTGAGAAGAGGAATTTCCTTTTCAGAGGCGTGCGCGAATCCATCCTATCACGGCTGGCGTCGGTCGAATTCCGAATTTATCGCTCTCCAAGTAGACGTGATCGATTCTAGATGGTTTTCGGCGCATCTATTCGTACCGATCTTCGTGTATACCAGTCAGAACATAAATCTGTTCGCGACAATTACGGCAAAAGGAGTATTAATAATTGATCGTTGCTGGCGAAATTTTAAATTTACAATGCCCAGTTGTCGGGCATTGCACATTTTTAACGACCGTTGGACAAGAATATTTATTACGAAATCGGAAATAGACAGTCCGAATTTCTATTTCTATTTCCATGTCTACTTCGTGTAAATTTTCGAGAGTCGGAATACTTATTGCTTCGCCTTTTCTGTTTTGAGGGACATGAATTTGTTTGATTATTTAGAGAAATTTTTAATTTTCTTAGTGGCACTTTCTTTCAGTTTCTCACGTTGCAGCGTCTAACATATCCGAGTAATATTTTTTTCGCGATATCATACTCATATTGAGAGGAATTCATAATTTATGAGGAATATGTACTAGCGAAGTTTGTATCTTTTTTTTTTAATTATTAAAACTTTATTTATTAATTTAATTAAAACTGTATAAATGAACAAATACATGGTCTCTGAAGTATATTGAAACAAGAAAAATCCTCTACTTATAAATCGTACGATCTCAAGTCAAGCACCAGTCTTCTTTCAACCACGTCTGACAAGCGCGGACCCTTTCTACTTATCGAACGCTCGGAGCGGTCGAATACTTTTACTCGAGCAAATTTTTGTCTACCCTGAAAATCTGCCGACAGCGGAAGTTAGAAATCTTACAGGACGCTGAATTCCGAGCACAAAAATCTTCGCAAATCATACATAAACTGAAACAGTACACCTGTCCAAAACCTAATGATTGACGTTCAATGTCCAATAAGCAGCGTATCAATGAATGTAGGACACGTTCTGGTGTGCCACAGTGGACTGACTGAGTTGAATTACCACATGCTCCAGGTTAAAGTGCAAGCCACTCGTTGCATGGAACCAGGGTTAAATTCAGAAGCGTGACGCACGCGTCTTACGAGTGCAGCATAATGCAGCGTAACCTGCGGGACCTCGCGTGTGAACGCCATAACTAATGTTACTTCTGTTTGAAAAACAGAACGTCGGGACGCGAGATAATATCTACAAAATGTTCGACGTAAAATATACTTTTTGTCGCTTGGAGCCTGGACAGTTAGGAAAGGAATCGTTCATTTGACGACTTAAAAACGAAGGAGAAGAGTGAAGGTAAGAATTTTACATTTTAATGAAAGCGGCGATAGAGTTTCCGCTTCAGTCTGAACGGATGTCCTGAAAGTACCTGTTACAGCGAACTAATTTCTCCGTGAACACTTTGTATGAATATTGAGTATCCTAATAGGTTTTTACGAAGGGACAATAGATCCTGGGCCACCTTTAGATCACGATATCCTTATTTTATTACATCAATTGTGAATGTTTGGATAGTTGATCTGAAGATCGATTCTCACAGAACACTGTTGAATAACGTTGTTAAAAATATTTTATAAATACCACAAATTCGTGCGCTATTGTTACGTTAAATATACATATATATCCCATAATTATGCAGCAATGCTTTTCCCAGATTTATCAACCTCGTGTAATTGATCGAACACGATCGCTATAATATATTATATTAAACTCGCTATAATGTAATAAATATTGGGGAACAAGCGAAATAGCTGTACTATATGAAAATGACCCGCTTCGCAAGTATCGTGCGAGTCCTAATCGAGCATCCACGTCGCCGTATTGTCCTCGGTCTATCGACGATTTACTCGTCCCCAGAGCGGACGGATGTCCTCGTTCGATCGTGTATTTGTTTTGTAAATTACCAGCCGCGTATTTTATTAATACGGCCGTGCTTTTATCGTGACGGTGAACGGCGAGGGAGTACGGCCGAGACTATGTGGCTGAACGGAGTTAGTAAATGCCCGGTGACTGCAACACTTGTCCCCAGTCGAACGTTGTTTCTAGTATCGATAAAAATTACAACAGCGCAGCTCGTGCAACGTATGTCACATTTTACATGCCGACTTCTAATATCGATTCATTGTTCTATGACAGAAATCACGGGGAAATCGTGACAGCTGTGCGCACGTACAATGTGGATCACGAACGCTTGTTTCTAAACATATTTTAATTCTCTGTTTAAATATTGTTGGGGAAAGCGATATTCTGTGTCTTTGCGAATATACTACAAACAAAGGAATATAATAATAAATATAAATATATATGTATATATATGTCTGATTGAAAAGGGATTAAAAAGTTGGGAAACTCGCAACGCTTGTTACATTTCAACTTTTTTCAAATGCTCAATAATCTAATAGAAAATTATAAGCAAATTGGCACTCAATGTCGGCATAACATTTTTTAGGGTTTATTCCAATTCTACCGTTCGTGGTAAAGTTGAATAGCACTTCGTCATTGCATTCACGGGTAAAACATTTCCGTTCTGTCGATGGACAATTCAGCGAATTCGGTTATTATTTTTAATTTAGGTCTAACACGCGTGCGATTAATGATTGTATTCCAATTAATTCGGGGAATACTTCTTTCGTTCCGTTTTACAATTTGTGTAACTGTGCATTTCTCCACTATTATTAAATTGATATTAAATTACCGTTGCAATAATAATAAATAAATCAGTATTCCGTTCAACTGGTGCAAATATCAGGAACACGCAGCCCCCTCGAGTACGCGTATTCATGGCAAGTTCTAATTTAAAAATCCACCCTCGCCAATGCAAGAAAAATTTCAGACGTCCCCGCGCGGGGCTTAAAATGTACACACCTGGAGGGCAACGGTTCTTCATTAGATCCCATATAAATTTGCGACGTAATTGCGAAGAAATCTTACGGATTCTGGGGTTTCCGACGTTACATGGAACTCAGACAGAGGCCAGGCAGGCACGTTCCCCTTTCGACTGTGTAATTTATGACCAAGGGATTGCAGCTCGGTAATACGGTAACGTTAAAAGGGCAAAGACCGTTGGTCGGGTGGCATCATTAACGTTGAGTAAGATATTCCGGTTGCTTCGTAATTTCACCACTGTTTCGGTTTCATTCCCGGTAATTCCCCGCTGCAAACTCGCAGCGAACGCACTAAACTGTCCGTGACAATGGGATGTGTACGCAGCAGAAACTAGTTTTGGAGTCGTCGCTATTCTTTTCAAACCACGGAAAAGATACGAGCTTTTTAATTCTGCTTTGTTTGTTTTTTTTCATTGCTTTGCTGTAGCGGCACGTGGATTTGCGGTCGTGGCGAAAAGTTTTCGTCCCTAATAAACACTCGTGTACAGTGAAACGAACTCAGCACGTAAGGATCCATCCACGCCAAGGGAACTTTGAACCGTCAAAACGAATTTTAAGGTATAGTAAACGTAACACGCGAGCCGCGTTCTAAAACCAGGGGGTGCGTTAACGGCACGATACGCGTAGTACGTTTTAATAACAAACGGGCAAGTGGTACGGCGAAACGGAAAATGAAATAATTTCGTAAACCTGCGCTTATCGGGTAATCGAATAAACACTTCTGGCGGAAATATCGATATATTCCTCTAATAGCTTATTGAGCTTGCGTTGCTTAAACTCCAAGCTAATTACGAATTCGACTGTGCGCACAGCTGCAAAATGTTACAAATGGCAAAAGGTAAGTTGTATCAACACTATGATATTTTATATTATTTTCTGTTACGTTTGTTATGCTCTCTTTTGTACGAAGAAACGTTCGCAATCAGCGAAGAATTACCGATAACAACGAGAAATCGACGGAATTGCCTTGCGATTTAATTTCGATTCACTGCTATTTTCACTTGAAATTACAGCGTCGTAGTCCACGATGGAGGCTGCAACGTTATCAGCCGCGCAAGAGTTCAATGTATGTACATGGCCTGTAGAAATTCTGGACGAAGATAAGCCGATTTAGCTGTCCCTTGGTCGGGAGATGCAATTAATTTCCAAAATCGATACTACGAGACAGAGTTCTGCCGACCGATTACCGCCCTGCACTACTCGCCTCGACCCTTATTTTTTTCATTAACACGTTGACGTCGAGTTTCGCGGAGAATTGCGAAAAAAGAAATATGCTCGTCATGAGGTTCTTTTGACATTCCATATCGGGGAGCAATTTCTTATTCGAGCTCGCTGTCGGCTAAACGTTTAATGGGCTATTAACCGTAATGGAAATGTACTGACTGGGGGTCATTAAATGTGCTGAACTCCGGCTATCGATTGGAATAGCGGGACGAGCAGTGGCGTCGATGAATGAAATGTGATTAAAGGAGAGTAAACGCGAAATAATTTTTTGCCAAAGCTTTTGCTGTTAAATGTGTCTTAGATCAATTCAAGCATAAAGCGATACGCTGTAGCTATGCACCAATCGATATCTTTGCAATTTATTAATATCTGAAAATAAATAAAAATGTTATGTATATTCCAGTAAACGAATCAATAGAAACATGTAGCCCTTCTGCAGCGACACACAGGTCTGCGCATCACAATTTTCCCCTTTGCCTCTGCGCGTATGTACATGTATGCGAAAGAGATACGCAACAGTGTTTATGAAACACTTTTGCTCGCAATACGTTCGTTCGTTTGATGAAAAAATATACGTACGTAATAATAAGGTTTGATATTTCATACATCTTGGTATTACAAATGTTTCCTCCACTTTGCATTCGATTTTATTCCTCCGCTGCTTCTGCTCTCGCTTACCTATCTTCGACAATCTTGTTTAAAAGAAAAAGAAGAAGAAAAAGGAAAAAAAGATAATTCAAACGATAGTCATAGAGTATACCCAGGAAATCTAACAATAAATTTCACCATTAATCTCACCACTCGTCTCAACATTTTGACGCATCTGAAAATATTGACCGCATTATACTCAATACGCGGTCTGCATAATACTTTATCAATTACAAGCATCACGCAACGTCACCTCAAAGCCTGCGCACCGAAAGGAAACCACTCGAAAATCGAAGCAGTTCAAAGAAAGTCCATCCCCGAATCCAGCCAGCCAGTTAACCCGTTTCTCGTCAAAGTCTTTCGGCACGTATCCTAGATTTGCCGCGGAACGTTTCCGGTCACGGTTTGATCCGCCGTCGAGATACCCGCGACTAAGATAGCAGGGAATCCCGAATTTGTGTACAATCGATAGGGCGGAGGCGAAATTAGCAGGATAATTTAGATCGGCAATCGAGATAGTCGAACTCCTGTTGAGGGTGGACGGGCGTACGAAACGGCGGATAGATTTCGACCAGGGTTCAACGAAGAAATCGCTGCTCCTTGACCCCGTTTCCCGTTTTCGTTCTTGCGTGCTCTCGCTGCCCGCTAATTCGAACGATCGTTCACGTAACGCTGATGCACCGTTGATGATTTTTCGTACGCTCGATAACGTTCGAACGAATGACGGGACTCCGCGCTCGCGATTTCCTGCCCGTCGGTTTACGAGGCCGATCGACCGTTTCGAAGTTGGATAATCGTGCGCCCGTACCGACACGGGGGTTCGCCAGTTTCGTCGCGGCGTTAAAAACTTTGCGGCCCAAGGACGGGATTAAACATTTGGCAAAGGGGAAAGGGATTGCACGGATACGCGAATAGAACTGTTTCGTTCGAACTTTGAACGCGGCCGATTCGGGTACGATCATCCGTATGGCGTTGCTCGAGAGTCGTCGCGCAAGGAGGCATATTTATTTCTGAGATTAGAAATGGATTTCAGATCGAGGAGATATAATGAATCGGTCAAATGATAATAAATATTGAACAATTTCGTTGCTTTGCGGTTACATATTTTCGTTAAGGCGATGCCGCGAAACGATAGTAAGAAGAATATTAAATCGGTGAACGCGCCTCCCAAGTGAAACGGAACTTTTTCTTGAACAAGTGAAAAGCACACGCGAAACAGTGAGCGCGGTATTTGGTCGTGTATGTGTCGTCGCGTGATTCAATTTTATAAAAGAAGAACTGTTGCGAAACACACGAGCACGGAATTTTTACGTGCTACTTAGATTGGTTTAAACCGCGGACGTTGCTTGTTACACAATAATGAAAACGCTCATGAAATATCATGTTACGAATTCGTCGTCCACTAGTGAACCATTAAGATTAATTCGGGTGCGAGTTAACGTGAAAATACAGTAATATACTGTGATTAAAACTGAACAAGAAGATTGGAATTGAAAGTTGCAATTAAAATTTGTTTGAAACCATATTTAATACCAGTACCGTGTAATTTGTTTAATTAAAAAAAAGCCTTCCTGCAAATTGACTAATCCAGAGGAAACGTTGTTCAACGTTGACCGTAACGGGAATAGGAGACGTCTGTTTTCGACATGCCAAAAAGAATCGACCAAAATTCCCTTATGCTGCAGGCATACAAGCATTATGCTAACAAACAACAAATCCAAGCGCCATGCTGTTACTACATAGCTCACCTTCCAAACATTTGTCAGCATTTCCTCTTGCCTCGGGCGTTTTTGTCGAAGCCGAACATTTTGCTTAGCTGTGTTTGCCAAAAAGACCGAAGCTGCAATGATTTTTTCATAGCAACAGGAACCAGACAGCCGGACAGTTGTAACGGATAACTTTATTAACAGTTATTTACCAATTCACATTGCAAGAATATTTATTCATAACTGACTATTCATTTGTAACATTCTAAGATTAAGCTACACTTTATAAAGAAGTACATATACATAGCTCTTCCTTGTTCCAATGAAAATTCACAGCGAACTCTTTCATAAAACATTTATTTGCGTGTAAACAAATTCTTATAGGCACACGTGTTAGATTTTTCAATAAAAATCAATACAAAAATTAACGTTTCATTCTCGTGTGAGAGGGGATGCCTTATACTGTTCCTTTCATCCTGTTTATAAGGTTTGGACTGTTGTTTATATGACAACCGATAGGGCCCCGCACGCACACGAGATTAGTCGTATATGCTTCAGGTCAGTCCGTTAATTTGGATGCGGTTAGTTCCTTCAAACCATTGATGTAGTAAGGAAGTCACTCTTATTGCGTGGCTAATAAAATATATTATAAAATCACAAGCTGAGGAGAGTTATTGAATAAACCCATTTCCAACAACACGACCACACAAACAACTTCACACAATTCCATACTTCACCCACAATTCTTCCCTTGGCGTCAAGAAACGAGACCGCGATTTACCGAAAAACAATAAAGCAGGCTTCGTAAAAAAAAACAAACAAAATAAACAGCTTCAACCAGAACACTGTACTCCTACAATCGAAAAATATAATAAATAGCCCCCCGCTGTTCCACCAGACCTATTGCAACCTTTCGTTCACTTTCACGCACCTCACCGCCCCACCGGGCAGCTCAAACAATTCTCCAAACACGCCTCCCATTATTCTCGCCGCTCAATGAAACGACACAGCTCCTTTGATTAATCCAACAGTCCCCATCGCTCATCCCGATTCACTCGAATTCCCCCCGCTGCACAGAATCCAGGAGCGTGTCCACGTCTGATTAATAAACTCTGGACCCCCTCGCCCCTCGATTTCCCGTGTTCATTGTTGCGCCCGCCTTATCGCGGCGCACGGCAAATCATTTATCGCGGCCGAATCTCATTGTCATTCTCCCGTTCACGGCAAGATGCAAATTAGAATACCGTGGCGAGCACGGATACCCGACGCGAGCCAGGTTCAACGTGGCCCACGGTTCGTATAATTCATTCGTTGCCTATATTTGACCGGGGCATACAAGCGTTTACGATACCGGACATGCTGCCATAATGGACACGGGCAAAGGTCCGTCGATTGGATGCATTTAATTAAATGGATAACCGGCCGCGTGTATCCGCTACAGAATTGCTGGCGCGGCTGGTTCATATCCAGTGGAATTTTTGCGAATTAATGGACTCGCGTTGTGGCAGGGGAGCTGGCCGGGGTGCCGGTTGATTGGCTTCAATCGTTAGAGATTAGTGCGATGTGATCAATTATATTTACTGGTACATCGTGGCGGGGTTTTATCGTAAATCATGATAGGGAGGGTACTCTCGTGTGGCGGTCGTATGTATGCATGCGTGTGTCCGTGTGTGCGACTGCGGAGTATGGCCGCGTGACAAGCGGTGGATTTTTGAAAAAATCGCCCCCTTGTGCGACTAATAAGTTGCAGCGTCGCAATCGATGCACAGTAATGTCTTGATATGAGCGAAAAACTTCTGCACCATGTAAGCGAAGAGTTTGTCCCCACCACTGAGGGGTATAAGCCTTGAGGCGTCCAGAAGTTCGCTTGGTGATCGGTGTAACATCGTATGTCGTATAGTTTTGGTTGTATAGTTTCGGTGAAACGGGTATGGACGCTATGTTTAAAAAAATCCTTGCTATTATCTAATAGATATCTCTATCCGGTATTATTGTTATTATTATTATTATTATTAATATTATTACTTTTTGTTTTGCACCGGTGTAACGATCCGGGCTCGGGTATATCGGTGAGGTAATACTAATTGAACGATGAAACTTTGCTATTTCTCATCCTTTTCTTACGAAGCTTTCGCATAGCATAGCTGACATTTTTCTGATTAAAATGACACCAAACACGATATAATTTGGACTATATTTACTGCCTTAATTAACGGTAATAAGTTGGTACGTTAAATCGTGTACCGGGGCTTCGATCTTTGCCGATTGCCACGATCGCGGCTTCTCTTTTCTTTTCACTAGCTATCCTTTTCTGCGGTCGAAACTTGTTACCGTTAATTAAGACACTAAATATAGTCCAAATTATATCGCGTTTGGTGTCATTTTAATCAGAAAAATGTCAGCTATGCTATGTAAAAGTTTCATAAGAAAAGGATGAGAAATAAAAAAGTTTTATCTTTGCATCAGTGTTATTTCACCGATACGCTGGATATTGTTTTTTAGCTTGGCTGCTCGGTCCACTTTCTTTACTTACTGCCCTTTTCTACGTTCGACTCTGTCGGCAAGTTTCAAACAATATAGGAACTACACCATATAAGCGAACGTTCAGACCCGAGGCTTTCGCTTATATCATGACATTACTGTATTTTCAACGGACAGTGTTAGATTTGCCTTAATGAATGGTGATCTGCTTTGCAAGAGGTGAATTGATCTTTAATATTTCCGATGATTCGTGGGAAAATCACGCTACTACAATATTCCACGACGACGATCGGTTTAACGTGATTTTATAAACTGATCGAATTGAAACCATCCTCTTATCAGAAATTCCGTGGGTTCGCAGAGTAACGACGCGATACTGTGAAACTTTAGCAACCTGTTATTACCTGTGCGTTATTAAAAGCTGTTAACCCCCACAATAAACACCGGCCCCAATTAATCGACTTAATTCGGATCAGAGAAAATTTACCTTCCCGTCCTTAATGACTCGTTTGATCAAGCGTAAGGATCTGCAAACACGTGACAGTCGGAGACAAGAAAACCGTGGCGCTGTCCATTAATCACACGGTATTCGCAGTTACGAAGACACGGCGAAAAAAAAACTAGCTATGCAAGGTGCATCAGATACATCGAACGAACATTCGACAGCGGCTCGAATTTGCATCGCTGTATTTTCACGAGATTTCGTCTGTAGCCGGTTATACATGGACAGGATGCAACGACACGTCCGCGTATGATCGAAGGCACGACGAAAAAAAAGGAGAAAAAAGAAAAACAACCAAAAAAAATGCAGAGCCACGTTCCGAAACGTGCTGGTGCTTTGTTCGACTGCGTGTGCGTGTGCGTTTTGTATTGCAAGCGCGCGATGGTTGTAAAATCCGGCGGCAGTCGTTCCTGTATCATTTCGCTTCTTTAATGCAGGTTTCATACAATTTTTTTTGGATGCCCGGAGCATTTAGTACGCGATTCGTTCGGGGAATACCAAATTTAGATAAAAATTAGATTTCGCGTGTGTGTTTTAATATTCGTCCGCTGCCCGCAGACGCGGCGGCATTATTTGTTCGTATCGAACGGTATTAACCGACTCGTTACGAAATGATTTAAGCTTTAAGTTAACGCAAGTAGTAGTTATTGGGATTTTAATATTTGGTAGATATTGTTTCTTCGAAGCTTCAAGGGAAATTAATTGCAATATCGCCACCAGTTTATTTCCGATTGACATTGAACGTAACGTGGAAGTCCTTTGCACTAATTGCACGATTCGTCGAGAAGACTGTTGTGAAGGTAAACAATTTACGCAGGTAAGATCGGTGATCCAGTAATTTGCCGCTTTTCTTTTCTTCGATTGAACAATGTCTCACGGAACAGGGTTGTTCTGTTTTCACGAATGTTCTTCCGCAGCTTCTCGAGGGTGTTATTGATTTAGGAACACGAGGGGCGCGCGGCTGTACGTTCACTGCGACGTTGATTGAACAATAAACAAGTTACACGTCCGGTTGATCGACTATTTATTTCCGGGAGGATTCTCCTGTGAGTTTCATATTTTTTCTATAGAATTCCCTTGCGACGTTCGATCGCTGTTAACTTTCGCATTACCACGACCACGACGAGCAAGTGGAATCTCCAATGTCTTAACTAATAGAGCGACATAAATTTACTAAATAATTATAATAGCACGATTCAATATCCACTTATTAAAACAGTTTTTCTATCAACCCAACAATCGTTCATATTTTCTACAAATCGTGACGATCTGTTTTCTAACGGCCAACAACAAGCACGAAATAAATATACACACGTACACGCACAGTCGCCCAATGCCTCTAAACTTTCTTCCACAACCCTCAATTAATCTCACCCTTACTCCATTTTCCTTGACTTCGCCCCCTCGAAAGATACAGCCAGGTACGGTTGCATAATATCCCTTGTACATTTATCATACCAATATCCCTTTTGCATACAAATATTCCGCGCTCCGTCGATGAAAAATATTCCACGAAATTCTTCCCGGAATTTCATGCAGAGTCGAAACGAGCTCACAGGTGCCCACAGACGCCGCTGCTTCGCCCGTGCAATCAACGGAATTATTTTTTACAGGGTAACAGCAATTGGCCACTGAATTATTCACGATTAACGAACGAAATCCGAACGGGCCCCGATTCTCATTTCCAGCCGTTCACCGGGAATTCGGCCGGGCCGCTAATTGCACGCATCCGACACAACGGAGAACAAATATTTTCGCCCGCAAACGAGATCGCCGGGGCAATCCGAGCGGATCCGAACACGCGGGTACATTATATTCTCACGCGGAACGAGCGCGTGTACGACGTACGCGCAATCACGATCTTTTCTTGTTTGGCAGCATCGAAAGCCGTATCGATTCGCCTCTAATTCGATATTCGTGTTCTACGATCGCCGTACACGAGGCTGGACCGGGACGCGGCGCTCTCGGATCGAGCTAACGAACTGATTCCGAATTAGGGAACGAAGCGTCGAACAAGCGGAGAAGCACGACGGCACCGTTGTTCCGTTGTTCCGTTGTTGTAACTAACAAATTGTCTCGCGATATTTTCTTCGTTCGCGGGCCACGCGCATCGTGTACCCTGCGAGAATACTTTTGTGCAGGAAACTGTTCCTGTTATTAGCGTAGGAACCGAATAAAAAGGAAGGGCAGGCTTCGGGAATCGAACCCGAGATCGTCGTATTACTAGGCACTGATCAGTCCATTTACGCCACGGCCCCTTCCTCGTATTCCTTATATCGTTTGTTCTTTTTAACGTTGTTCTTTGATGGAGGCGCCCAATATCCCACATTAGCGACACGATTTCAGAGTGGAACGGTGGAATTGTATTTCTGTCGGGCATGGCTCCGTTGACTCGCGACTGTTCCAAATTATATTGGGGGAAAAATTTGTTCGTCAACGATACGCGAGTTGAACATCGCGAGCTGCCTGGAAATTTTAAACGATTCTCAAGCTGGTAGACATATCGAGAATATTTAAATATTTCGATTAGGTGCTCGAGCGTTTGGAAGAATGCGTCAACGAAAGATGAAGATCGATTTTCAGTGACGTACGCGGTGCAATCGAAACGCTAAATCCCTCAGGTAGTTCTAAACTCCCTTAATCAGAGAAGTCTATACGATCTCGAGTCTTGCGACCGCTCCAAAACATTTCTATATGCTCCTTCCCAAGGACTCCCGTTAATTCGTGACATTAATTCGCCGTCTTTCCTGGCGGCGCTTCGGGCACTGAACATTGCAACCGTAATTGATATTAATCCAATAATTACGAACATATCGTTCGACTGATTCGCATACGGAAGTTATGCTATCAATTTCACAAAAGACTGCACCCGTTTTCTGTAACATATATGTCTTATGTATTTATAATAATACGAGTTATGATACAAACTGTGTATGTATTGAACAAATGTAGGATATTGATATTTATTAATAATTTAATGACAAAAACTTAACTTAATTTAATAATCTAATGCTGCTCTTAAACTACTATGCGCACAAAACGAAACGTCTTTTCTCTGCAAGTCGTCATTATCACCTGCCCTCTCGGTCCTTCTCCCGATCGTCGAACGTTTTGTCCCCCCGACGCTTCCTCGTGCCACGCTGCCCCACTTCGCAACGCACACACACACACACACACACACATTCCCACACAAATGTATCGAATGTATTGAAACAAATTGCTGGTTGGCGTTAGGTGTCTCTGTAGTATCTCCGGCGTTTATTTAATTACCTTTCGTGAATATATAAATTGCGTGTAAAAGGCGTTTAAGCAACGCTGCAATTATCTTTGGACGTACTACCGGTTCTAACGAAGTTCCTGAAATTTAACGACAGTGTCGTCGTGCCTTATTAGGCGACCATATTACTCCCCTTTCATATCCTGTTTGTAATAATCATTTGCGATATAATTGTTCTTAAATGTCTGGCATCTCGGTCGTCGTACAATTACGTTCCAGAAACTCCAAAATAACGAAGTAAAATTCCCGACAAAGAGCAGCCCCGTTTTCGTAATTACCGCCAACGGGGCTGAACGATGGCTTAACAATTAACCAAGCGTCCGCCGTCGAGGAGACGCATAAAATTATCAATGAAATTATTCCTCCGAAAAATTTCGATCGAAGTGTAGCTTGGATAAAAAAAAATTCTGAAACTTTACACGAAACACTGAATACCCCGCTTCATTTATCCGACAATTCTGTTTATTTGATTATTTATAGTTACACCTACCGTAAAACGATATCGCTTCGCGCCTCCTTACAATTCCATTCGCGAATCTCACTTCCTCCCAAATTCTTCCTGTATCGCGGCCAAAAAGCCAGCGAAGACCAAAATCCATGGCATGGAAACGTTCGCTCGCACGTAAACCCGGTTCCATTCGTACGCGCGGATAACGCCCCGGTCGTGCAATAATGCGGAAAGTTGCTCAGACGTCGACGAGCTTTTTTTTTTTTCCGGAGCGCCGCAATGCGCCGCGGCAATGCGGACAATTAAAAAGTTCGCCGTTAATTCCGCGACAAGCCTGGCCGCCGTACCCGGCCAATAGGCACGGGAATGGCATCTCGATGAACACAATGTCTTTGTATCGGCTCCGTTTCGAGGATCATCATGCTATACGTCACTGATAGACGGAGGCAATCGGACGTTGCAACAATCTCCGCTTATCTGATGCCCTTTGCGGCTGCATCGACGGATGCGACCGTCCGATACAGTTGTTTATTGCAGATTCGGATAGGGCAGAGGAGTGACTGCACATGCTAATCTCATATTCTCGTGGCGGTAGGGGAAACTTTGTTGGGCGATAACGCAGATTTGTAGGAACAAATTAGGTACACCTGTATTCGATATGGTTGGAATGATTAATTTGTTCAATTGGTAGAGTAGAAATATTTGATTGGCAGTAGCCTGGAGTTGATTATTTTAGGATAGCGTCTTTGTTAGCAGATTTTTTTGAAGCAAATTTTAGAGGAATGTAAAGTACTTCTCGTATAGACGCTACGGGACACGTGCGCTCGCATTTCAGAAAAGCGCTGCGCCGAAGTGAATTTGAAGGAATTAGGGATTACATTGAACCCCCATTTGTTATTCTGCAGATCTATTATTCGTATAATATTTTCTGATGGAAAAAGAATGTTCTTAAAAGGGCGAGAGAAAAGTCTTTAAAAAGAAGCAACAGATTATCTTACACGAATATCGTAACGATTTTTACGCGATGAAGTTTTCATCCAGAATTATCCCTTCGTCGTATCTTACCAATTAACATCGTTCAACACTTTCCACTCGGATATCTCACCTTGCCAAGTTTCAATCCCCCCCCCCCTTGGAACCGAGTTCGACCACACCAGCCGTACAATAAAACGTCGACAATAAATAAAAAAAAACAGCAGCCAATTAAAAAATCCATTCCCACCGTATCTGCTAATATACGATTGAAACACGTATCGTGACTTCACGCACAACGTTCAACGAACGATTGCGAGCGAACGGAAGGCAAGAAGTTATAATCGCGTTGTATGCAAAACTTCCGTCCAGATTAACATACGCTCAGCGTGTATAATCGGAAAAGTTACGAATTCAGGTCGCGTATCGCTCGGCACGAATTCAAAAAATCTTCAACGTAATCTGAATGTTCTGCAGCACGTGTGTACGTATATCGATACAAACGATAGTGACGCGAGGTGACAGGTAGGCAGTAGCAGCGGCAGCAACAACAGCAGCAGTAGCAGCAGCAGCAGCAGCAGCAGCACTGGCGGCACGAAACGTCACAGCAGGCTGTTTCTACGTCAGTTCTAGAAATTTTATTAACCCATAAATCCCGTTAGAGTTGGCCGGGGCTACAGGGCATCGAACGAGTTCATATTGCACGGGCATCCGTGAAATCGGACTCGGAGCTTTAACGGGTTTAATCAGCGCGCAACCGTAGCTGAATTACACCGTGAATCATCGCGGAACCTCGAGGATGCTTGGTGAACTCGTGGATCTCGTTTTACGGTACTTGATACCACGGTCACTGCTATTTCGATCCATCGATCGTAAACCATTTCCTTCGAATATTGCCGAAATCGTGTTTCCCCCGCTGCTTTAGGACAACGGCGTTAGAAATTGCGTTAACGTCAAGTATACAAGCGAGTGATTTACTGTTTCGTGGTGAACTATCGTACAATAGGATCGACTTGCGAAAGGGACGAGTCACCTGTATTGCGCTGCGACATTTATTCCTTTGCAAATGGGAAACGCAGCAAATTGAGAAACAGCGGATTGGGGAGATTTCGGAAGGTAGAAATATCGTGGGTTAATAAAAGTTTGTTAATTCGTTCAAGAGGTATCCTGATACGCATCTGAGGAAAATTTCAGCGTCGTGGCAAAAGAGGTGCCCGGATTTTACCATCGAACATTTCATTTAGGCCAGCAACGGGAGGGGTGCGCGAGAATATTAAGTATACACTTCTTGTTTGCCTCGGTGAATTTTATGGAAGCTAGTGCAGAGGTCTAGAATATAACACCAGTTCAAATCTTTGCTTCACGTCTATAGCGTTTATAGACGAATTGTTTGACTACGTAAGAAGGAAAGAGCATTTCTTCAATTTAAGGTCTGACTTGAAGTTGTAGCGGATTATAGCTACAGCGCACAGCAACGGTCTCCGATGAAGCAGGCAGCAAAGAAGCGTTCTTCCGGATTCGAAAACTTTGTGACAAAACATCGAGCCCGGTGCTTCAAAGCAAACGGGAAGGGGAACGAGAATGATCAGTTTGTTTCTCCTTCAATTAAAACAAGCCGCCGTTCGCAGGACAGTTACGTGGCTCGCATCGTGCTCGTGATTGCTTAGAAGCGAACCAGGACGACGAAGGATCTTAGAAATTTTATTCTCTTAATAACTGTCGCCGTGTCAGGGCAACGAGCTTTTCATAACAGGTGAACGAATTCGCGAAATGCAAAGATTTATAAAAATCAGGATACATCCGTTCAGTCGTATTCCTTGCAATAAAACACCTACGAATTGTTAAACGTTTAGTTCATCCAAATCATTATTTTCATTTCAGGTCTGGGCGACGCCTGCAAGGAAAAATAAAAAGATTACCCCTAAGACCGATTGCGCGTCTTCCGTAAATGCTACTGAAAGTTGCACCAAAATAAGTGTTATAAAAACGAAGAGGAACATGTCCGTCTACACGGATGGGAAACGAGCCATGACTGAATATCGTTAAAGACGATCGCCCCGTATCGTCGAATCGGTAATGGTGCTTCGCATTTCATAAAGTTTCAAGTATCTATTCGCGCGAACGATACGAACGGCCAAACCCGGCGCACGCAAACAACCCGAAACCGATTATTTACTATCGATTTGCTTTTAGGCGGCGAACTCGTAAAAGAAATCGTTGTTGTTCAGAGCGGGGAACGGTTTATTTCGACCCGGTCGACGAGCTTAAAAGGCACACCTGCGACGGTCGCTCCATAAATACCGGTTATCGTTTGCCGGAAAACGATGGGCGTTCACGAAAAAAGGTCCGCGATCCGGATCGATGTTGTCCAATAGCGTTTGAATGAGAATCGGCGAAGGTTTTATAGATATGTATGGTTTTTTCGTCCCGGGGGAGCGAAGGGGAAATCACTTGCACTTACGTAGCTGGTGCGGTTCGAATGAAACAGAGAAACAAATAGATACCGCGCTTTAACCAAGGATTCGTGCCTGCATCCACATTTGCACGGCTGTATAAATATTTCAAATTTTTGTTACTCTTTTAGCACGGACACGACGGACGAGATAAATGAAAATAGTTCAACCGAAACGTGCATTACTACGAAAATTGAAATATTCGCAATCCAAATAGCGAATTAATTCGACTTCTCCAGCGAACAGCTTCAGCTATTTATAAAATATTAATACCACGTTGAAACGTGCTCCAGTTGAACGTAAACCGCGCGCGTACCTTGTCACGTTTACGAAATATTCCACAGCCCCATCGCAGAGAGACGCGAACTCCTCGATTTGCATAGATCGCTACATCGAGTCTGGTCCGATTCGGCATAATCCCATTCGTCCCGTAACCGGGCCTCGTGTCGTCGCAACCCTACAATGCTCAGAACAGGTCGGGAAGAATGTCAGGCCGCCTGTCAGTCGATAACGGGAGCAAATCGAACGAGACACCGGCGCGAATCGATTCGGCGGGGCAAGCATTTTATTCGTGCGGATGCAGCCCCGTGACACTGACCGAATTCAATTAGGCGTAATGGGGTTAAACTGCGCCGCCGTTACGATTATGCCCGTCTCCTCGCGTCCTTTGCAACACGATCCATCCCCTTTACAGGCAGG
Source organism: Nomada fucata (assembly GCA_948146005.1). Taxonomy (NCBI): domain Eukaryota; kingdom Metazoa; phylum Arthropoda; class Insecta; order Hymenoptera; family Apidae; genus Nomada; species Nomada fucata. Next base: position 2,933,861 of record OX411275.1, on the reverse strand, counting down.
ATCACCGGTAGCTAGACGCCCTAAAGTTTTAATGCCCGAATCAGTGAGCGCAAGTTTAATAGACGGTCGAGCTACTCCGGCCGGCCGTTGCGCTTTATAGCGTAACCGGGGGGGCCTTTGAGAACGTTGCACGTGTTTATGTACGTCCATCGAGCGTCCCGTAAATGATTTATCGACTAGAAACAAAGAGTATTAGCGTCGCGCTGGCCCTAGCCCCGCGAGTTTCTTATTAATTTTAGCGCCGAACCAGCTTAATCGACCGGCTGTCTAACGGCGACGAACGAAACTTTACGCGTCATTATCCTTCGTGTCTGTGCTCGGGTTTTGGGTTCGATAGAAAATTATGCGACGCATGGGTATCATGTGCCGATTAATTATAAACCATCGATTTGTAAATAGCGTAATTATAGTTACGCTGTCGTGGATGTTCGATGATATGCTGTTAGTTGGGGTTAGCTTTTACGAAATAATATTTGAAGAAGCGTTCCATTACAATATTATGAGATATTTATATTTGTACTTGAGAGGTGATTTATATTATTTATACTTGAAGTTTCGGGACGACGTTATGCTGGAAAGGAAACGTGGTAGTAAAGTAGTCAATGTTCCGTGGCTTTTTAAACCAATCGAAAAGTACTCGCAACAAGCCGAGCAATTTAACGTAGTGCGATTCGACTGAAATATTAGGCGATCGTTGCATAATTAATGGACGCGAGTTATTTCCACGATAAATGATTTTATAACAACGGTATTACGATTGAAACATACATATTTCATTAATTCGTTTCTCCTGTCCCAATTTTTTCTCCTTTATCCCATCTCCCATCTTATCGCCGTCACAAAGCCACCATCAACGTTGCAACAAAAATGTCGACCCCACCGTCGCGAAATTCACGCGACGCCGCTCGGGGATACACGTCGCACACAGAACGCGCTTCGCTCGACGCCAATTTCCTCCTCCGCGCGATAGCTCGGCCCAAAAGAAGATGAGCGGCTAGCGAATTTATAAAATAGTCCAGCCAAGACGCCTCTCGACCCCGCGTTTCAAGGCTAACGGTCAAAGGAAAAACGCCGCGATAATTTCCGCGAGTCGATCCTGCCGTGTCTCATCGAGATAGTCCAACGATCGAAGCGGAAGCACTTCGCAGTCGCGTCCGAATGTTCCGTAAATCGGGTCGCAGTGCTTCTGTAACGGCAACGCATCCGTCGCCGCGAACCAACGTTAGATGTCGCGTCTTAATTGCAACGGACAGCCACGGTCACGTTCAGTTTCTGAGACGTTAATACGTGTCGCGTGGCAAACGGCCAGGAACGATCCAGCCCCTCCACGGCAAACGTAATAAGCCGAGAGTGCCAAAGGGGGGTTGTCGTTAATTGCCACGATCACCATTAACGGCGTCATCTAATGACTCGGACGTGCGCCGATCGATAAAAGTATATATCCCGGCGGGGCCAGGGCCGCGATAACGAATCAATTTATACGGCTCGATACGCGTCCTGATACGATTGCAATTCATTTATTTATCGTCCAATGGTTTTTCCGGTTGCCGCCGGGGACGTGGAATAATTCTGTGAAACATAAACGGGGTACCGGAGCAATAAAAAAAGCCGGGGAGCACGCATGCGCGCGTGCTCGCTGCGCTGTGCGATTTCCGGCGACGGTCTATCGTCCTCGCACGTTCTTGAATGGTCTCCCCTGCTGTCCGGATATCTTATCCAAATTTTTTCTAATTACATCTCGGTCATCTCTGAGACACCATCACCATTACGTACCGAAGCTCATAGGACGGTTTACGGCCATTACAATTGTCTTAATAGAATTTTTAACAATGTCAATGGATTTTATTTTTATCTCAATTTTTCTTCTTCTCTTACCCCTTTTAGATTTAACACTATGCGTTTTCTGGCCTCCTACGATTTTTCCGCTCAATTTTTGTTTCTCTTTGTAATTTTTTGTATTCCGAAGGGTTAAAACCCGTGTATATTAATAATAATAATAATAATCACGTTCTACCTGGCCAAAGCAGACGCGAGAACGTTGAATAATTTCGTTACGGATGTGCGTATTTTTTGTCTTCTTTGTTTAAACGGTTGCACTCGTTTTCGCGGTTTCTTTATCTTCGTTTCTCCCCCTTTGGAGAGGGGAGCTGTATGGATTTATTGTTGGACGACGTTTTGCGTTTGCTCGGACCAGCGGCCTCCTTTTTAGGCGAACGCACGCGTTTATTCGTGTGCGTAGATTAGTACGTTTGATTAATCATTTGTGCGGAACGAATTGTCACGCAATGGAAATTGTTTCGCTTGGAAGCATCTAAATTTTCCAAGACCTGTGACAATATCTTGTTCCTTATTTATTATAGCGTTTTGACCCTTTGACCTTATTGCTTCTTTTTTCGATGAACACATTTCTATCGTGATTACGAATCATGTCGAGACATTCTTTTGACCCTCCGCTACGAAATATAACAAGAGAAAGGAGAAAATGTATTGACGCGAAGAATAAATCGTCCCAAACGTTTGCGCATCAACACCGACGTCCCGACCGTTCCGATGTTTGCCACTATTGAATTTATTTGACACAAATTAGCCGATCCCTGCATTGTGGCGTTAATTGGAAACGCTGCTTTGACATACGTTCATGTAACGTAACGCTTTACCAGAGATCGCTAATAATCACGTTGCATTATTGATACACGAGGACCCTGTAATGAGCTGGCGATTATTACAAGGTCCGTCCAAGATCAATAACTTAGCAACGCGACATCTCCATACGGCGCTTTCAGAATATTCCCGAGCTATTAGGATCATCCTCTTCGCTTCAATCAAACGCGTGTCGCTCGACGGCGCCCCACGTCGCGTCGCTTGACTCGCTCATCCGAGGTATTCCCATCGATTTAGCATACCCAGTTTGCTCCCAACAATTAGAACAGAAAACTCAGACGTCTAAGCGCCGTCGAATGTTTCGCGTTCAAACGTGAAAAACTTATTACGTACCGAAAAACCATTCCGTCTTTTCATTCGTTACTAATTACGCGCGATACATTCCGCAACGATTTCTCAATAAACTCCTTCAGAAACGAAACAACCCTCCCTCGCGCAGAAGACGAACACCGGGTATGCACGTCGGAACGGAGAACGGACGAATTCTCATGCGCCAAAGCCAAAACAGAAATCACTGCACCGCCCCTTCTCCCGAGGCAAATACATCAGGCCCCGAAGAAACGCGTCGTCAGTTTTCGCCCGGCAGATTGGCCTGCACATTCGTCGCGTTGCATATTGGATCGGTTGCAAACAATTTTCGATAATATTCCGCCGACAAACAGCGCAGGCGTGCACGTTTTGTCGCGTGGCCGCGTTATGAAATGCCCGCTCCACCCGCCTATATTATGCACAGACGACACAGTTTGCGCAACGTCGGATCGTATTGCTCTGCACGTACCCTCGTACACTGGCGCATACACGCGCGATCCACGTAATGGAATACGACAAGTATGGAACGAGCGTGCCCCCTTCCGACGTCGCTTGTATTCCAAGCCGCGGCTGAAACAGGGACAGAACGATTCGACGGTTTGCTTCGTTACACTCTTCGCCGTGCGGGAATCCGTCGTTGCGACTTGCCACCCCGTGCTTCTTTAACGAACCCTTCCTACGATCCAATCGAATCGACCTATGATGGCGGTTCGTTTAATCGTCGGCTGGCCATCGATCAAAAGTCTTCGACAACGAACTCGTGACGCGTCCGTCTTATTGGAAAACTAGATTGCGAGGAAGTGTGATAATATATAATATACAGTTCAGTTTAAGAAAAGTACTTTATCTTGCGTAGTAAAAGAAAGCACGTTCTTATTCAAAGGAGAAACTCTACTGAATGAATATACAGGGTGTCAGAAGACTCAGGGAACATCGAAAATTGTGGTATAGCTGAGGGGTAGATAAACAACTTTTTCCATGGCAAAAATGTCATACATAGTTTCGTTTTTGAGTTATTAACGAAAAAACACTGGCCAATGAGAGCGCCCGGCGGACATCGGCCGACGCGCGCTCAGGTGCGAACCGATCGCTTGCGGTTGGTCGCGATGGGGGCATCGAGGGTACCGAAGAAAGCATGCGGCAAATGTTACATCGTCTTAATTAAGAATAATGTGGAATTATTCGTTATTCGTGAATAAGAAATCTACTAATAAATCGTGTATGTCAGCGACAGCGTATTTTTAACAAAAAGAAAAGGACCGAGTGGCGAAGTGCTGTTCATTCGGGGAAGAATTTATGATATGTGCGTGTGGAAGCGAGTGCGAACGTAGAAAAAAAGCATGGAGCATTCGGAGCCTATCGGTCCTTATTAATGTAAACACTTTTGTATAAGAATTGGAATTTGTTTCGGACGGATCGGTGGACGCTGGAATCGCTCAGCGCTGAGCGCGAAGGTGGTGCAGGCCGAAAGATAGAGTGCAACGAGTACGGTATTTTCCAACGTATATTCGACACTCCGGTGCAACACTGACAAGACGGTCCAGTAACAAAAATTGACAAAATTGACGAGTACAGAATTTGTGGTCGTAGTTCGAATTACTAGAATTTGTGCGGCAGCGCGCAGAAGTTAACTCTTGAGCGGTTTTCTCAATTCCAATTACCCAGAGCGAAATGCTTTCTCGCGAAGGCTCGTCGCGCGTTTTCTCCTCTCCTCTTTTCGGTTGATGCACAATTGGTCGGAAATGACGACACGGTATGACTCTGGACTCTTATCGGGCCATGGTGTCGCCAGACGATCTCGAGTAAAAAAAGAATTGTTTTTGACTATTGCGAACACCGCCGCCGCGGACGTTCGTTTGAATTCCAAACAGAATTCTATACCCCAATACATTCTCATAAATATAAGAGATAACTTTTGTTCAACTGGGTTTTATACAAAGCATAAAACCAACCCCTCTCCTCCGGAATGTTTCTCGCGGGCCGATAAATATATCTCGCCGCGACGTTAGGCGAAAACGAAACGAGCGAATGATTGATGAGAGCTGCATACAAGCGACACGTTTGCGGGGGTCAATTAGCGCCACTTCGGATCGCTATCTTCCGGTCAGGGGGTGGTTCGGGGGCGAAGAGGGTGGTCGTGGACGTTGTTTCCCGAAAATTGGGGGCCAATTTCTAACCGGCCGCCCGGTTCACCCACGACGTTTCGTACTTTCCGCCGAGTTTTTGCCAATTTCTGAGTGTTCGCCGCGCGGCTCGCGTGTCGACCATCGAGATTGCGAATGTAACGAATGGTGACTGATGAGGGGTGTCGCGGTCTGCGTTGCGGCGCGCCCGCGGTCGAGTTCACCGAGCCGCCAGGTTTGCACGGTTTTAGTGTTTCGTGCGTGTAAGGTTTCAACGTTGGCAAGGGGAAGAATTTCTCGAATCGTAATTTTGGGTTGCAATAACGTGCCTCGATTTGCCGTTCGGTTGTACGAAACGATAGGCGAATCTCGCTTCGCGCCGTACGCGAATCGAATGGGGTGTCATGGCGCAGCGGTTACTGCGACATTACTCACGATATTACACCTTCGACGCGATTTCGCGAAATAATTAAGTGTACGCCGCTGCGAAAATCGTTTGTCGTGAATAAAATTTGTTGGCAAGGGCGTTTCACAGGATCCAGCAGTAATCTCCTAACGTGCAGCACACTCGCGCTTGTATACGTAAACGTGAAATCCAGTAACGGGAATGGTGTGCTTCGTTTTTATGTCGCGCGCACTTTGTACCCAATATCACCCGCTAGGTACATATTTATTAATACTAGTATTATTATTACTATCATTATTATCATCATCATTATTGCATTCGAGCTCCCTCGATAACCAACGCCGACGTTAATAAATATTCCGCCCACCAGCCGATCGAACGTAACGAAACAAGGAAACCGAACCATAGGTACGAGGAGCTCCTTCGAAAGTTCCCAGTGAACGAATCCAACGTTCACCCCCACGAACCGCCTCGTTAACCGCGAACGAAACGATCTGGGACTAATTAGAATCGCGACGGCACACGTTGCAGCGCAATTTTCAACGACCGAACTCGATTAACCGACGACACCTTTGATCCGTAACTTTCAAACGAACGCCTCCTTGCCTCGGTCTACGGGTCCAGACCAATCGAGTCTCGAGTACGCGGCCGTGAGTTGTAACCGGGTTCGTTTTACACCGTGTGCCTCGATCTTGCGGGGTCGTAGTCGTTCTCGAGATCAGCGACGAGGCACGAGCTCATGGGAAAACGATTAGGACCACCGGAATGAGGTTTATCGCGACCTGCCCGATTTACTACCGGCCATTGAGCAGATAGGGGAGAAGCTGCCAACTCTGTGAAACGAACAGGAACACTTCTGGGCGGACGTGTGACTTTGCAGTGCGGAGATCGGCTAATTCGTGGCGTCCACGACGTTGCAGATGTACGGGGGAGATTTTCGTACTATTTTGTTCAGTTAAGAATGGCGAGTGCGTAGTATGTATTATGGTGAGAGTTATGAACATAGTTTTTATGAATTGTATTTTTATTCTTCGACAACGATGATGATCGAGAAATACGCATATATAAATGCCTGCGTTTAAAATGTAGACAGAACTGTGAATGCGGAGAAAAATATTGCTGGATATGCTTTTAATACAGATGATATTATAACGATTATTATCGTTTCTGCTGGATACAGGGCACTTCAGTAATTCTGATACATGCAAGAAGCAGACGTACATAGACTTAAACAACTGTTTGAATTTATTATTTAATAAAAAAAAAAGAAGAATTGAGCTAATACAAGATTTTAAAAATGTATGTGTTGAGGACAGTAAAGATGTTATTTAAAATGTTATATTTCGAAACCATATAAAAGTTTAATGTTTCCAATGTTTTCCCGAAATTCTGTATTAAAATGCTTTTAACGTACGTTAATTTTTAATATATATAATAAATGGTAAAAAAATTCAGGAATCATATCGTATTGAAACAAGTAATAAAGAAACGTGAGTGAATAATTTGAGAAATTGAGGTTGCCACTCTTATGATTCGAGAAACCACACACAAATCATGATCGCGCAGCGAAAAGTGTACGGTTGATTCTTAAGGGTGGCCAGGAACGAGGATCTTGAATATCTAGGAAATCCAACGAGATCTGCAGGGAAAGTAGAGTTTGGTAAATCTGAAGCGTCAATGCAAACGGCATTCAGAGTGCGAGAGATGAGACTCTATTCATCTTTCGAAAATTTTCACGCTTTGTGCAGCAGAATTTTCGCGCGGAGACGACGATGCAAATCATTCCTCTAGAATTCGTTGATTCTACCATTTCCAGTGTACAAAACAAATTTGAAAATAGAAGAACGATTGCATAGTTCCTTGAAAAAACTATTTCCTAGTGACGTACAATACTGGTAAAACGTAAAGGATAAGCGTATTTAGTTGTATGAAGTCTAAAAGCGAACAAAAAATAATTTGAATAAAAGGGGAACAAAATACTCTGTTACATATGTAGTTATTTACTACATTAAGGTATTTGTTAGTATTTAAATAATTATTCGCAGAGAACCAAGAGTACAAAGTAATTTTTGAACGTAAATATTATGATAAAAGCGCTGGCCTTTGTCCGATTAAAATGAATAAATGAAAAAATGTAATTCTATTTATATGGAAAGTTTCCTCTTCTATATTTTTTCCCCTTTCAATAATACTACGAGACGACCAACTACGAGCGCAAAGTGCACAGAACCATTATTTAATGTTTCACCATGTTTCTACTTGACAAATTTCGAGATAGCGATAAAGTTCGCCTGTTTGCAAATAAATGTATTCGTTGCGCGAGGCGCAAAGTGAGACCAGCCAGACGAGGTATAATAGAGGGCGATGGGAAAATTGAGTGAAGGGTTTCATGGGGGCGCTTAACAGCAAGTTACACGCGAGAGATTATGGCGTGTTAATAGTTCAAATGACTGAAGTACCGGAAGATCGTAACATAGGCACGTCCCATCAGTAGTTACGTTATACGACATCCCATTACTAATACGTTACACGAGTCAAAGTAATTGCAACAATATTATTTCCAAATTCACCGCCCTCCCCCTAAAATTGTGATTGACATTTAAAAATAGTAACAGACTTATCCACGTATCGTATTAAATAAATATATTCCCAGATATATCCTCAACTGCGTTTCGGCCTGCATTTGAAGTCGTAAAGGAGTCACGTATTCATAACTTTCAATCCATTAAGCTCGTGAATTGTAACCGGCATAAAGGTCGATTCGAAAATGTTCGGCATTTCTTTGTAGAGGTGTAGAAGGAAATATCTTAATGTAATGCAATTCAATTCCTCCCTTTACCTTTACTCCCGTATAATATCGTACTTATCTTTCAATAAATTCGTTCTTAATATATATTGATAAATATTAACAAATACGAAACCCAGATAACAGTGTTCGAATATTTTCTGTTCCAAAGAATAAGCGAAAGTCTGTTCAAGTTTCCACCCTTAATGGGAACTATGACGCCATAAACATGTTGCACACCGGGTTACAGAAACTTCGGTCCTTACATCGTAGTCTTCCCTTGGCTCGCATATCTCCATTATATATTTCTCTAAATCCACCCAAACACTGCGAGTCATAGCGTATCCCCATAGTCCCTAACTCGTTATTAGCCCCCTTTGCTTTCGAAATATTTTATAGAGCATCGTACTCCGCCCTTTTGAACCGTCCACGCTTCACAGTGACGTATCGGTAAGTAACAAGTACTGACTTCTCCGTATTCCTCACGCTACGTGCGAAACACAACGTGTCTAACTTATCCCTGTATTTTATGCACAATGGTGCGCTACGACCAAGTATGCAATTTAGCGGACGAGCGACAAATAACGTGAAATTGCAAGAATTATTATAGGAATTATTGTAAGATACTAAAGGTGTCTGCAACTTTGCTAACATAGCAATCCTTATTAGCTAAAGTAAAAATTCGAAAAACAGCAAAGCGACGCGGTAAAGTATTACAGTAATCGTTTATCTGCTGAAGTCTAAGTAACCACATACACAAAACCTCGACGTAAAAGTAGAGAAAATTCGGTAGAGAAAGCGAGACAATCTTCGAACCGTCTCCACCGACCAAAGAAACTGGCAAACAAGCACTATCCATTGCACTCATTCGAATCACGCAAGTTCCCCCTGCTGTTTTCTATATCCTATATAAATTTCATTATACCACGCATGGTTTGGAAGTTTCTCGGTTCGCTCAACTCGTGTGCACCATCCCGCAAACAATAAAACGCGCACCCCATTAAGCCATGCGACGTTCCCGGTTTTCTCGCGTGCGATGAAACGATTCTGTCCGACCTCTGTGTACGTATCCTCGCATGCCCGGATACCTATACCGCCCGGTGTTTTCCTAGAATCCAATTTTCCAAGATACCCGCTGCTCTAACGGGAAGGTCCCTCTCGCCATTATCTCTTAAGCGTGCTTGTCCCGTAATAGACTTCCCGGTCGGGTTAAGACACAGTCGCTTAGTAAACACGACCGTTTCGCAGTCGTAAATCGCCGACGTAAACGGGAAGGGGAACGTCCAGAAGAACAGACCGAAATATAGCGGATATTCTTCTTCGTGCGGGCACGTTCTCTGTCACCGTTCTCTGCTGCCTTTGCAGGGCCAATAAAGTGACTTCGCGTAACACACGATACCCAACGTAGCACGGATTTGTTCTCTCGTTTCCTTTTCTTCTTTTTCCCTTACCTTGCGTTTAAACCGCGACCTTTCCACGCTTTTCAAGGGGGGACTCGAGTGTTCCGCAGCGGTTACGACGGATACGACGTAGGGGACGAGAATTTGGACGCTTCGTGTAACGACTGGATTTCGATTTCGACGGGTTCCAAGGGAAACACCGGCGGAAAAGTTGAAGCGCTTGTTCTTTGAAGCGTCGCGGAAGTTGGAGCGGGGGGAACAACGGTTCTCGACGATCCTTCGGAAGTTTCGAGCTGCTGGTTGTATTATGTTGTTTTCCCGTGAATTTCGCGTAAGCGAGAAAGTATTAATTGTTTTGGGTATAGCGAATAGGGGGATGGCAATCGAGACTCATGCGAAAGCGTCCGATTTGTTTGCTTGCAGACAGATCAACGGTTTAATAGTTTAATCGTTTGTAATTACTTTAACCGATTAATAACGTTCACTATTTTCCCAGGAATTTATTAATGGATGCAAAAGATATGCTGGTACTAATTGGTGCATATTTAAAGAAATTAAAACGCGTTTAAATTATATCGAGTTCTTGTTTATAAACGCTTCAGCCTATAAAAACTATTCACTTTAAACTTCAATTATCTCGCGACACTTCTGCCACGTTGAAACACCAATAAAATAATATTGAATTAATTAAATTGAAATAACAATTGCGAGTGAGCGCAATTATTGTCACAGTCCGTCGAATTTTATCATCCGCTCAATGGAAACGGAAACGTCGAAAGTGTGAAGCCTCGAACGTCGACCCCGAATTGACCGTGCCAAATCAAGCCGGCTTACGTTTAATCGCGTTTGTCGTATTTAATTCCCACGTTTAATCCCGGGACGAGCGAGGTTAACTTTCCCGAGAACACGAAGAGTGCATCGGTGGCGAAACGAAAACGTAATTTTCCGTCCGGGTGACAGTTTCAATGTTGTGTGTCCGGCTTTCGCGATCTAATATTCGATGCGCACGCGTTCGCAGCATCCGGCCCGGCAGGATGCGAAAAGTTAGCGAACGTCTCGTTAAAAGATTCACGGTATTTCCTGTCCAACTCTATCTTTCTCTCGGTCCCCTCCGCTCCTGCTCGTCCGCCCCTCGCTCTCATTACTTCCTCCATTTTCCTTCATTTCACTCCACGTCCACCTATCGTCGAGTTACTCGTGAAATCCGTACGAAAAGTTTTAGCCCGATTCAGCGGTATTGTATTACGTCGCCGCTTAATTTGCACGCGACGTACCGAAACGGTCGATAAACACGTTTCGCGAGGGATTTGTGGGTTCTCGGTCGTTGTACGCTTAGCATCGATAACTGCGGAACCACACAGCCAACGAAATCGAAGATATTTTTGTAAACGAAAGTAAAGTGTGATAAAACAGATTCCATGTAATGGACACAGAGAAATTTGTGGGTTCTCGGTCGTTGTACGCTTAGCATCGATAACTGCGGAACCACACAGCCAACGAAATCGAAGATATTTTTGTAAACGAAAGTAAAGTGTGGTAAAACAGATTCCATGTAATGGACACAGAGAAAATTTAACTCCCAACTTCGGTTTTCGAGATGGTTTTATTATCCACTTAGACGTAGACTATGTCGGTTGAATATTTCGTACGATGTGAGCTCAAGAGTCAGGGAACCTTGGGTTTTTAAAGGGCGTTGGAAAGGATGTAGTAGGGATGGTGAGGGCGAAGTCCAAAGGACTCTGGATGGTTAGGGATTGTAGACAGTATGACTAGGTGTTTTGAAAACGGTGACTCGATAAGGTGCCATGACAAGTATTTCTGATGACCGGAACTTAAAAATATTTGTATACACGAATCCTTAGGTGACTAGTAGATAATAAGAGTAGTACAGAGATATGTCATAATACTAATATAGATATTTGGTGGTGAATACATTACATTGAGTTAAACGGAGTGCCATATTTCAGTGGCATCGGGGGTAAAAAATATTTCTTACGATATTTTGGAACAACGAGCAGTGAACTAGTGTTACGTTCAATACATCCTTGTTAATCGCCTTAGCATTATTCTTTCAACGAAAACTTCCCTTCCAGCGAAGTTTCACAAAGTATACAATAAAAGCCGAAATATCGACCTTATTGATATCAAAATTCCGCTCATCGACGTTTAATGGCCCACAGGATATTGAGCATTACACTCCTCGAATGGAGTTTGTCGACTAATCGCGAAAAGAAAAAACAGCCGCGGTTGTAATATAGTGAGTTACGAGGGTCGTGTGCGCAGCAGTGTAGGCGAATGTAATTGCGCTTGTAACCGTCGGTTTGCGTTACTGTGTGTGTGTGTGCGCGCGTATACGTAGATGTAGATGCGAAAGGAAAGTTTGAAGAGCGCGCGATGATGGAGAGCTTAGCGTGGAAGTTTTCAGAACCCGGCTTTTCTAATTATACCGCTTCAGAATCGGTTTTCCCGGGGATTACCAAAAATACCCCCTCTATATATCTTATCTCGGACACTTTACTGAATTTGAATCAGCTTAGTCCTCGGTGCGCCGTCAGCCCAAGCGGCCATTGAAATTTCGAATCGATCAGGACACGTTTTATCTAACAAACCGAGCCCAGAGAACGATCATCATTGGCAAACACGGCGGTGTTGTTTATCGAATCAACTCCGCATCGAATACACTGCATCTTCGATTACCCTGCGCAACGTACACGGGGATCGAATACCGCCGATCACTTTCATACGTTTGTCAGCAAATATTTGTCACCGACACACGGTTACTCGCATTTATACATCGATTAGTGTATACAGAAATTTCCCCGGATTATTCTTGCACCTGACGAAGCAGGTGCAAGAATATGCACTTGTAATGTGTGTTAGAATATTCGAGGTACAGGAACGGCCGAGGCGGGCCATGTGCATTCCGCAGATGCACGTTGTCATTGTCTAGCGTAGTTTTCTTTCTGGGCGAACCCTAAAATGGTTAAAAAGGGCCATGACGTAGGCGTCCTTACGATCGACGCTTTTGCCAAGGGAAGGCATTCTTGTATAGACTACGGTCGCGCAGTATTAATTATTATTATTAATAAACGGAATACCTTGTTAATATATGCACGCCTGTTGGATGACCAGCCCTTGAATCACCGATAATATGTAAGGATCATAGCCTAGTCAGAGTCAATATTATGCACCAAGGTAGTAGTCAGCGATATGACTACTGCCAAGGGCCACCCTCCGCGTTGGCTAAGGCGACATAAGGGCTAAGGTCATGTGTCCCCCCCTAAAACTCATAATATATATAGTAGCAGAATACCAATTGCAGTTAGAATAGTTTTGGACACGACGCATACCATCACTTTATCGCGCAAACTCGTCACGGAATTCTTATACGAAAACCTCTTTTCAAAAGTAATTGTTGCACACGATTTCGTTTACCCCGGCATCCGACACGCCTACGCAATTATTCTAATACCTAATCGAGACCTAATCGACCTAATACCTAAGGCCTAATACCTAATCGATTCGAGTATTAGTGATTTCTCTTACACGCGTTATTGTAGAATTGGGAACAGGGGACCTTCGAGGCAATTTCAGGGTCGAGTAATCGATGATGAAATTCCTTAACGGAACCTACCATTATTGTTATTGTTACCGTTGAATTATTGTGGAGAAGAGTATTGAGCGGTAAAATAAATAGACCACGAAGTAACAGTTATTTGCTATTTCACGTGTTACGTATCACATTCCTTCTGGTCGCATATTAATTTATTTCCGTTCCTCTCGTCAACGTTTCCCCTTAACGACAACATATTCCTTCGCAACTGTTCCGTCTCTTCCGCGAGCTTGCGTTTAATAAAGCTTCGGATATCGCGTACCCGTAAAATTATCAACACGGGGAAACAATGTGTTACGGGGGGGGGTTAAAGCTCTACTTTCTTATCGCCGTGGGTACATAAAAATTGCACGGTTGCGGAGTTAATTTCCAGAAAAGCTTCCGCCGTTCGCTGGTCATAAAGAAGGATTGTAATTGCATTCGCTCGTGCTCGTAAAACTTTATCCCGCGTTTTAATTCCCCTAACGGCCCGGCATCTCCACGGCCATCTTCGGGGGTGTTTTCTTTCCACGCGATCGGGATAGGGAGGGGAGGACGGCCGAAGGAATGTCGCGAAAATACTTACCCGGTAACGAAGTTATCTTGTCAGGAAGTCGCATCGTGATCTGAAAATTACGGCACGGCCATCTCTCTTCGAGGGGGAAGTTTCGCGCAGGGGAAGAAAGATACACCGATACTCGATTAAATGCTTGCTTCTCCTCCGTAAACATCGTTGTTTGGAAGTAATCATGGTACCATATGTGACAGGATAGAAGCAACAATTTTGTTTCTTTTACGTGTAATTCATGATAGGACATTAATTTTCTTTTTTTTAATTCAAGTGTAATCAAGATTTATGGTGCAAGGGATACATTATTGTTTAGAAATCTTCCCTACGCTCGTCTTGTATAATAGCTTCAACGTTCGATTTAATAATAAGAATCTTTACAAATACAATATTTCGTGCAATATATAAAGACATTAATAGTTCTATCTTTCCTTCCTCACAGAGGCACATCGAGGTCTTATAAACCGAAATAAATCAATAGAAAAAAAACACAGAAATTAATCAAGATAACACTGTATACACAATTTTTCTATTTCCCTGCAATCGCGTATAATGAAACAATGCGGATGCAACAACGACGAACGACAAATTGGAAATAAATGTGTACACGCGTAAAGGCTGCCACGAAATTGTAACAATTATCAGCGATTGGGGTTCGTTGTAACGAGACAAAAAAAACAAGGTTACGCCACACGGGGCCGCGGTTAATTCTGTCCCTGAACGGCGTTGCACAACTTATCACCGTCGTATTTTCTAATTCCATAATCGATACGCAATAAAGCGTTGCTGTTTGCGCGTAGATGCAACAGTGATTATACACACTCGGCCGGTAACGCCTGTAATGCCGCGGCATAAAGCTCGGATTATGTATTTCGCGGGGCTGAATATTTCCTCGCGGAAAAGTCGCATCGATTTAAAGATTAATAGAGGGGGAGAGGAGGAGAGGATTAAGCATGTGGACTGGTCTATATATTTTTGTCCCTGCGAGCGGAGCGATACCGGGGTTCCAGCGTTGTTATTGAATTTTTTATTCAGCAGCTGAAAGCAAGTATTAACTTCAATTTCTTATATTTTCCATTTTCCGGCGCACGGGCTGTATGTTTAATGAAAAGAGAACAATGTATCCTCAACGCGGGGACTGAAATATTAAACGCAAACTCCGAACAGAATTTTCTTTGCGGCACCGAAATTTTCCGGGCGTCGCGGAAACGAAGAGTATATATTTGTTTTGCCCTCCCCGTTCATCTTTCATGCCGCCTCGAAATGATATAAGACACGGCGTAGGGGATGGTAATCCAAAGGAATTTAGTTATACCCTGTGTGACGCAAGAATGCGAGCAGCCAATCTCATTGGGAGAACGTCCCCGCTGTAGGAACAGATACGACATGAAAACATTGGAGAATCGGATGTACCATTCACCTTTCGCTTCGTGTTATCGACATTGCTTAATTTTCCTGCTGAACCACCGACTGGAAATGGGGGGCTCGAAAGAATATATTATTCGTTCAATATTCGGCGCCACTATTTCTCGAAATATTGTTTAAGTGTTTAAGTGTTTAGCACTTGAGCACCGCTTAAGTGTTCGAAATGTTATTGGAAAGTAGAGTGTCAATGAAACGAGGGTGACGAAAATGTTAAAACGTTTACTGGATATAAATAATTTTCGAGCGGAGAAGTCGTCGTTCCCGATGTTTTCCTTTTGCGACCGCTACTAATTTTAGCTACTCGCCGGCCAATTCGACGATATTATCGCGGATTATTCTCTGTACGCGGCAAACGGACGCACTGGAATCGTCGTCGAACCACCGGAGGCCTATTTCACTGGCCGCACGAGCGTTAACTTTGCGGATTATGGCTCTGGGACAAGGAGACCCGACCGACGCCCGGCCATTTCCGACCCCGTGCATGCATCAACGAGTCGAATGGATGTTCGTATCGATTTTTACGATCAAGGAGATCGTCTTTCGACGAAAAACGGTGCATTCTGTTCAATTTGCAGGGCCGTCAAACACGTCTTCAAAGGGGAATCCAATTCTGTCGAGTAACATTTTCATTTCACGCGACGGCTGACTTTCAATTCTCAATTCCGACGCGGATGATCCGCGCGATACGCAGACCACCGTTCCACGTTCGTAGCCGTATACAGGAATTATATTTCGCGCGATGCGAACGTTGTTACCGTCGAGTTTGCTTGTTTCTGGCCGGCGATAAATTTTCGACGAACAGTGCGATCTGCTCGTGCGCGTTTAACACGGCGTAAGATGTTCTTACGTCAATGTTGCACAGCACCGGCTATACGTTGCAGTGTGTCGCGACTGATAGGCGTGATCAATGCTGGCCATGCGTTTTATCGGCGCAGGTGTACGGTATGCGTCAAGCGATGCAAGTTGGTGCGAGCAATTTGCAGTCGAAGTTCGGTCGAAGGTAATGGCGAAGAAGGAGATTTCTTAATCTTGTATTTTACGCGAGATGAAACAACGTGGGTAGAAACAAAGATTGAAGTACCGCTGAATGAAAATTTACTTGAAAGTTCGTTGCTGATTAAATGAGTAGCAAAGAAAATTTCAATCGCGACTGGATATTGATTAACCGGTCACCACCTTGCACCTGTGCACGGAAAATCTAAATAGCGTAATTTCGCCCTTACGTCATCCCCAATCACTGACAATCACTAATACACATCTACAGCGGAAATACGTGGCGTACGAATATTTAACGAACGTTTCTCGCGACAAAGCGAATGAAATTCGTAGATGATCGTAGATGATCATCGTATCCCCCGATTATTCTTCAATTACACCTGCACAGTCCGCGGACTACCGTCGTCCCATCGACAGCCTGCGGTTCATTCATCTGCGCGCGGCTGGCCATCGATAAATTGCACAGCCGAAACTTTTGACAAGCGGTTGCGTCGCGGCCCAGTTTATTTCCAGCGTGCTCCCCAGAAACCGGACGTTAACTCGTTACACGGTTTTGCTCTAAAACGAGCGACAACGCACCGGTTGGCGCGGAAGGATGCGCAGGACAACGCTGTCGTTCTTTCGGCGAGTTTCCGCGAAGCGCGTGAACGGTTCGCAATTATTCGCGGCCACCGTCGGCGAGCAGATACGAAACAACGGGCTGCTCGGTCCTTTGACGGTAAAAACTGCGAAAAATCAAAGCGTCGAGCACTGCTGAACCGACGCTGGGTCCCCGACTTACTTCGGGACACTCGTTTCACTTGTGCGACGCTTGGATAAGCTCCGATGGTCCGGATGCAACGAGCTTCGATCGGTTCGACGATATTTTCAGCGAAACTCGTGATTCGACGATGCTCCTACTAGCTCGACTGGGTTTCCACGGAGCACGGTATTGTTTATTTATTTCGAGCTGCGATTGGTGGCATCCGATTGGAAAAATAAGGGACGGTGGAATTTTTTAGCGGTTGTTGGCTTGCTATTCCAAGAATGCCACAGTCGCTACATGTAAATGAAGATTGTTAAATTGTCGCTGCGCGGAGAATTTATTGTTGGGTATAATCGACTAAGTTTCGTTAACGAGGAAACTGAAATTACTTTCTGCGGGGCAACCATTAAACGCATATAGCCGAGAGTTACTGTTGATGCTGAGAGAACCCGTAAAATGTATTGCTTAATCACGAAGCGCCTGAATAAAAAGCGCAGGCGTGCGAACATCTTCTCCGGCGCAGTATGCTAATGCCGAGCTTATATATTTTTAAAGGTTTTCGCGTTATTCGATTAAGAATTCCGAATTCCCTCTTGTTTACTCGACGTGCCGAGGCAAAGCTGCCTGAAGCGTGTACTCGAAGTAATTGTAAGTAATGCATATTGCACGTTTCAATTATTGCGTGCACGGACGTGGATGGATTCTAGTAATATGTGACAGAAGGTAACATTGTTTTATGTTACTTTTCTTTATTCTTTACTGGCTACGTTGCCGAAGGCGTTTCCATAGTATAAAGCATGCAAGCATATTTTCCATGGTAATATTTTGCACACAATATTACGCACTGCCCTCGTGTATCACAGAAATAACAATCCTTCGTTTCCAATGAAACAATAATACGAAATCGCAATCAATCGCGCTCGTAAAAATATTCAAACCGTCCAATGAAAAATTATTGTGGAAAATGGAAACGCGAATTACACTGCGTATAACACGCACAAATAATTTCGCGTTACGCCGACGAGCTTTTAAATCGTATTTCGAAGTCTCGAGGTATCGTGAACGCGTAAATCGCGGCTTCGTGGATGAATTTGGTAACGATTCCATGGACGCTGCAACGTTGCGGCCAATTCGTCGAAAATCAATAGCCTGGACGTGGCATGGCTCTTCGGCTACGAATTCGGCTAATTTTTGGGATCGCGGCCAATAATTTCAGCAACTCGCCCCCTTGATAATATGCCTGGCGGGGATGAATAATTCTCGATAAAAAACGCGAGCACACTGGCAGTGCGATCGCACGCTTCATCAATTTTCCATTTCGCCAACTGTTTTACGATTGTCTACGCGTTCCTCGCGCGAAGGGGAAACGGAATCATACATTCACGCGTGTCTAAAAACAACGTAACTGCGAAGACGATGCTCCCCATCTTGGAACGTTTCAAATCAATTCAGGTAAAAAATTGATCGCGGTCGTCCGACATTTCTATCTTTAGATCGCGCCGAGCGAGTTCGTTCGCATTAGAAATGTGATTTCTCTCGTTTTTATAAACACTCCGACTTACTCTTTCATGGGACACCCTTGATAATTATTTTACAAACGCCGTTGACCCCCATCGAACAGTTCGTCTACAGTCAACCTTAACCATGCCTGCGTTCAAACACAAATTGCAAAGGAAACAGCGCACGAAACCGAATCAATTTTCCAAATGCGATTCAACGACGGTCGTTTCTCCTAACATCCGAGTACCCCATCATCGAACGTTCCATCCTAACCGTAACATACACCGCGCCCTATCGCGGCGACAGGGTCCGCCGTGAGAGAAACGAATCACGCGATGGCATGGCCAAGTCGCGAGCCGCTCGCGAACACGATCGATGGCGCGAGCCCCGAACGACCGAAAAAGAAAAAGGATCGCTGGTCATGCAAATGGTAACGCGCAGCAGAAGAAAACGGGGATGGGGGCGAGAGACAGAGAGCGAGAGGAAAGGCAAAAAGCCCTATAGGAAGGCAGCTCGAAACGGTTTCGAGCTACTTCGCCGTCGATGAATATGCACGAGGACCGATTTAGCGGATTAACTGTCCGCGGAAAGATAAGTAGAACAACGACGATCGAATAAGTCGCGGAGGCAAGCAGAGTTGAAAAAGTGGGCAACGAGGCGGGGGTGGAAGAATGAGAGGAAAATTGAAGAGCGGCTGAAAGATGGGGAACCGCGGCCGGATCGGCCGCGAGTGGTTTGTTTCCAGGGTCCCGTTTCAGCGGGGAACGAGCGATGAAAACCGGCCGCGAGAACAAACAAAAAAAAAGAAAGAAAACCAAGCGGATGAGTCGAAAGTGGGGCAGCTTTTCTTTTCTTTTTTTTATTTTCGCGGCAGCCATCCTAAAAGGCAACTTTAACACCTTTCGTTGGATATTTCAAACGGGGAAGGGACGCCAAGGCGGGTACGCGCTCCCGGCTTCCATTAGCGGGCCGCGTTATTCGTCGGATTGCGAACACCTTCGATTTCGCGTCCCATTTGCATACCACATTTCGGCTTTTCTTTCCCCACGGTCCTGCCGTTTCGACGGGCGGAACCGTCGTTCCATTTCTGCGAGACCTTAATACCGTTTGGAAAGCCGGCGTGTGTGGACGTTGAAAGAGATTAACGCCGTCCGACCGGTGGAAAACCTGTTCGACAAGTGCAACGGTATAAGTGGTATTTTTTACTTTTATACGGTCCGCTGAATTCCCGGATTTACATTGAAATCTATTGTAGATCTACATACGCGGGGCGCTTTTGTGCTAGGGAATATAACTCGGAATATTCTGCAGATTCGAGGGTCTCGGTGTGCTATTTTGGCGTCGATGCGGCCACGTTCGAAATTGTTATTAGTTGAATGTGGGTGGAAGTTGGTAGCGTCGTTTGTTATATTAAGGATTCGTTAGATGGCTGCGTTTGGTGAACAACCGCGGCGCTTGTAAAATGTAGTACGGTATGCGAATTGATGTTTTTCTTTAGCTGGAAAGAGCGCAGTATTAATATCAATAGGAGAAGCAATTCTTTCTTGGCAAACATTTGGCGAACCTTTTGTTTTGCATTTACGAATATTCGATAATTGTCGTGAATTATTTTGTCACGAATTGAACGAATCTTGAAGAATCCATTCGCAATCCGCGATGCGAATCTTCCTTGAATTTCACCGGGACGAACAATCGATGCGATCAAACAACGCGGCGCAGCGGAAGCAAATCCAAGAAACTTCCGACGTTTCGCACGATCGGTGGAGACAAATAGTCGCCAACGATTACGGCATATGCACAAATTGCCCGTGCATTTGAACGTTCACGCCACAACGTCGGTGTCTATCGATAATCTAACGCGTATCGCTCCAACGAACCTGGAGGATCGACCTGTCGCGTACTGGACACGGCACGAACGTGAATACATTTGAAAGTAATTCGAATATTCGAGGCAAACATTCCGCGGTATCGATTGTTTCTTCGGGGTAATTGTCCATGGACGAATTAATCGAATTTGAGGGGAAACTTTTCATTCGACGTCAAAGACGAAGGTGACAGAAGACAGCAAGGGGACGTCGTTCGAAAAGTGAAGCGCATAATGGATATTTTGATCCAATAACGTCGCGCGTAGTCGCGTGAATTCAAACGGCGGCGAACAATAGAATTAAGCGTCAAACCTGGAGGAAATTCTCCCATTGTTCAACGAGGTAACCTCGAGCAAATCGATCTGGATGCTTTTTGCCCGGCAAATTGCATGACTCCTTCTTAGAAGAACTGACCTGCCTACCGCAGGAATTAAGTCTTCGATCGATCCTCGGCCACTGCCGTTGCGCAACCAACACGTGACGATTCTGTTCGAGTAAAAGCTGCTGTACGATGAAAAATATTTACGTTATAATGGACTAATTGTTTAATACTCCACCTCGTTCTAAACTGGAGCGCAGTACGTGAAATGGAAATAGTTAAGAAAAATTAAATGGGTCAGATTGGACGAAAATAACAGTTTCCGTTGCTTGAGAATATCAGATATCTTTATCACGATTTTATGATGAATATTGATAGGAGTATGAATAATACGAGTGCATTATCGAATTTTACATTTGGATTGTTCTAATTATTAATATAGGCCATCGCGAATAACACACGTTGATTACACTCGATTTTGTAAAGGAAATACCGCGAATGTTAATTTAGTTATGCACACTACGCGATACATGCTTTGCGATTTATCGACACGTCTGCAAATATCGCATCAAAGCAAACAGTCATCTAATTATACATTAAAGGGAAACGCGTGATACTCTTCAGTATCGTGTAAAAGTCACAAGGATTCGAACAAAGTGTTATATATGTATTCGTAATTGTATCGTAATTTCTATATTTTACGCGATTTCTTTATTTCACCAAAGAAAAAAACTGAAACAAACACAACTGGCAAACGCTTCTGTTACACTTTGTAACACAGATTGGTCTTCTCCGTTACGATTTACAATTGTTTCTACAATTCGCATTAAGAAAAAGTAACATCCGAATTGGGGTAAAAAGGAATTCAGCGACCTCGCGATAAATAAAGCAAGACACCTCGCAGAATTCCGAACACCGACCAAATCATAAAAGTCGTGCACGATTTCCCTACGTCCGCAAGCGCTATTGTCCTCGCTCGAAAAAAATAAATCCACGTTCCCGACGTGCAAACATTTTTATCGACGCGCACCTACCAAACCCGAGGAAAAGAAATCTTCAAGAGGCATCGAACGTCAATCGTGATAAAAGTTGAATAAAACCGGACCGTCGGGAAGGAAGGTACTTTGACGCTCGAACTTCATAATCCACATCACCCCCCTCTTCTACGCCCCCTTTTTTCTTCTACCCTTCACATTCTTATCCTAGCGACGTTGCACGGCTCATAAAAATCGTCGGAGTTCACGGCGCGAAGGGCCAGGAAGCGACGGAGGACTCGCGAGCTAGGAGACAAAAGTGATGCGAACAGTTCGATAGATCTTCACGATCCGTCCTTTACTGACAAATCGCGAAGATAGCTCGGCCACCGTGGAGAATGGCGGGGTAAAGCTCTCGGACGAATTACGGGCACGGAACGATGTCGTAGACAGAGACACGACGTTCCGATATCTCTTGTAGCCCAGATAAGAATGTTCCTCTGCCCGAACAACGGCCAGAAGGAGGATAAAAAAAAAGGGGGTCGATTCCTGAAGAATCTACGGAGCAAGTATTTTTAAGATCTCGGGAACCGGAGTGGATCCGTCTCTAACGGAATTGCTAATTTGGGGAAATCGCTTCAAGGGAAGATCTCGCGGAGCTTCTACGTTTGTGTTTTTTTTTAATGGTAACTCGAAGCCGTGAATTTTCGACGATGCTAGTCAAGACGGATTAAATTTGATACGAAATTCGAGAGCCGCAGCACTCAAAGAACAATTGCAAATATATGTTCTCTCCGTTTCATTTTTGAATTTCACGCGATTCAGCGATGTTTCCTTTCGACGTAGGGTTTTGTAATTAGTTCGATGAAGAAGCAGCAGCGTATAAAGGGCAGCGTGGCAAAAGTTGTGGAGCACCGGAGTAAATGTGCGGAGTAACAAGCTTCGGCGAAGTTTGGTTCATACCTTCGTTATGCAACAGTGGACGTAATTTAACGAATTGTTCGAACAGTACAACAGGACGCGATTTATTGTACTCGAATAGTTTACTATTTTGCACGTTGCCAATATTGTGTACGACAAATTGTGTAGAACTACGTTTCGATGAAATAGATTTTGAAAGGGATTCGCGTTGATATTAAACAAAGCATTACGAAATATTTATTCGTGCCCTATCGATTTTTCCTACACCATCGCGGAATTGCGAGGAAAAAATCGTCGATCCCGTTGGGGAATCGAAGCAAACAGGAACCGTGTATCTGGTACAATTGGAGTGGAAGAATTTTAAGGTAAATTAGCAAATATTTCCTCCAGGCAAACCCCGCCGGAAAGAAGAATCCAATAAAACTTTTACATTCGCTGTTTCTTTGATATTCGATTGAAACTCGATTACATCGATGCATCCCTTAGAGACTCACGGAATCTCTTGTTTCATCCTTCTAAATGACGCGCGGATACTTCCCGGAACAATCCGTTTACGACTCGAGACGACTGTTGCTTCTTTATATTATTCGGTGGAAACGTCTCGACGCTACGCTCAGTAGAATATTGCAGTTCTTCGTTTCAGCCATGCACACATCTCAATGGAATATGAACTACGTCACTGTGTAACTCTTCCTGTGCAGCTTATTGCAACGCTACGAATTAACTATAGTATATCATTCGGTATAGATGTACTATTTAAAAACTAGTAAACTATCGCAATTAAAAAATTCAACCTGTCATAACGACATTTGTTTCTTTATCGCAACGATCGAAATATCAATTAATTCATCAACGTTCTAAGATCGTATCGTTCAACAAATTGTCATCGACACATACGAAAATCCCATTGTCGCTTGCGACTTCGCTTTACGATTCAACGCAAGATTACAAAACCACTCGACCGACAGTAACGTTGCACCACGCCAGGATCCTCGGAAAAATCCCAAAAGCTATAAAGCAACAAAATCGACGAAATAGCCGCACTCGAACGTCCACGTGAACCCGAGCGGAGCGCTTCAGCGACGCGCAGTAGTCGCGCCGTTAAAACGATCAGCCATATCCGTACTCCCATGCCCCCCCCCCCCGCGCGAACCTTTTTCACCGCTCGTCCTACGAGGGCGCACCTTATCCTACCTTCGCGGGAATCACGATTGGCGCGAGGATCCTACCGACGGAAACGTCCAAGTTCCCCATCGGCTGAAAAAGTTATAGCCCGTTTTTCCTCCCGCTGGAGACGTCAACGGAAAAGTAGTCCGTTAGCGCGCTGGCATTCTCGACGAATTCCGCTGGAGAACGGAAAACGGCGGCGGAAGGGACGGGAGATAAGGTGGAGACGAAGAAGAGGAAGAAGGGTAATGCTCCGGAGCTGCGGATAGCTGGCCCCGCTTTCCGCCGCCAATTCAAGGAGATTGAATTGTCTGGCCGGCAAGTGACTCGTCGTTACGCGACTTTCAGTGACGCGGTCGCGTCTACGCGATAGGAAATCCTCGCCCATAATGTCGGACGTTAAAGGATCACGCGTTTGTTTCGTGCGCCCTTTTATAACCGCGTCGCCGCGACTACCGAGATGCTCGAATTGGATTGAATCACCTGGAGAAGGATTGCCGTCGTCGCTGGACCGTGAACAGTTCCGTCGCTGAGTCGAGAAACGGCTGAGGCTGTTGCGCGAAGACGAGTGCTTTCGGTTCTTGGTTTAAAATAGAAGTACTGAAGCGTTGAGCAGCAACCATTGAAAGCGTTGTTACGAGGAGGTTTTGATTAATTCGTTTAATTGATGGGCAATATTTTTGCAGAGCGAAGAGACAGGATAATGTTACATATTATGCAACGGAGAAAATAAACGAACCGGTATTGTACAAGTGATAATGAATCATCGCGATGGATATTAATTATAAAGGTTAATTCTGAAATACGCGTCGCGATGTAACATTGCGCGCAACGGATTGCTATTTGAAACGCAAAGATATCGAACGTCAGACAATTGAGCATTAATTTAGATTAATTAAATTATAAACGCGTATCTCGCCTGTTGCAAATCTGCAGCATATTATTCGTCGATAAACATGATTTGTCTTCTGCATATTTGCGCGTGCACAGCTAAATACGCTATAAAGGTGTTATCATTATTAAATACTTCCCCTGTGTGCGCGCATCGCGTGGCCAACGCTTTGCTTTATTAATAGCGCCGCGTTGTTAAATATGTGCATACGTAACGGCACCGTTGAAGCGCAACTAATCATAAACAGGTGTCCAATGTCTTTCCGTTGCGACAGTATTCCAGGAATACTCACCGAAATTCCACCCTCCTGCGAAGTATTAGAAAAATCTGTCGAAAAAGCGTATCGCCGCCAGCTTCTACACGAAGAAAGAAAAAATTATTACAGAAAACGAGATGATTCCGAGGGAAAGCACCGATCGTATTGTCGCCGTCACAGACAGTACCATCCCCAGACATGTCGTCCCGTCATCCACACAAAAGAAAGCTATCCTGACCGACGATGACGACCGTCGTCTGCCTCCCCATAATTTCGTCTTTCCGCATCGCGACTTCCCTTCGCCACTTCCCATCGCGCGGACGCTCGTTCGTCAACGGATTTCGATGCACGGGCCAGTTGGCAAAGGTCTCTCGACGTGCGTACCGTTCTTCGTTACGCGGAAACGTGCGGGCGGAATGGAGTGGAGGGCGGTGGTTCGAGCGGCGATGGCAAGGGAGGAACGACACGGAATAAAGGAAGATACAGTCGATCCGCAAGAGAAATACGGGAAACGCGAGTCGCACACCGAGAATATTGCAAGGCGTCACCGAGCGTCGAGAACGGTCGAGGGTGGAATACTCGAGACGCTCAGACGCCAGTAGGGAAGCAATTTTTTGATAGGATCAGCGGATCCCGAACGTGGCCTGGCCTGTGTTTCTTCGGGTATCCCCGTGCACACGACCAGACACGGAGCGTCGCAAATGGACCGCAGTCTCTCCTTTCAGCGGGTGAGCTATCGGGAATTTTCCTGCGACGCAGCCCCAAGGAAGATAGTTTAAACGCGTCCTCGTCGACGAACCGCGTTCCTCGCAAGGACTTCCGTGGGCGCGAGCACGGGCGGTTTTTATTTGCGGAGCAACGGTTTCGTGTTTGAAGGGTCGCGACGGTTATTGCGAACGATTAACGACCCATTTTGCGGCGCGGTTGTTCATTTTTAGGCGAGACAAATGGTTGCGGTGGGCAACGCGTTCTGTCTTTGTATGGGTCGTTGAGGCCGGGACATATTTGTTAAAAGGAAACGATTTATACGGCTGCCGCTTTTCCGATTGAAACAGGAATCGAAAATCGGAAAGAGGGTTCTTCTCGCTAAATATAATATTGCTGGATAATCGCGTATCGCGGGAATCGTTGTTATTCTTGGTTCCGAACTTCGTTGAACTTCGTTGAACTTCGTTGAACTTCGTTGCAGTACGGAATGCGTTAAGTATCTTGGCGGACGTTATTGTCAGTGATTAATGAGCTTTGTAACGGTGCAACAGCGGAACCGTAGAACCATCGAATGTTAGCATTTCTATTTCGGAATGTATATTTATTGTACTGTAACGACAGGATGCCACGGGGGATCGCAATCTTCTTCCTTTATCCGCGTACTCCTCGGATGCAAGCGGTTCGAGTTTACGACTGGGGGAATCGTTTTCTAAATGGGACGTGAAATTTCAGTGCGTGACATTCAAAACATTTTACTGCCACCCGATGCATAAAATAAAAGCGGCCGTTCAGAAATTCATAAAATTATGTAACGCAACATTGCGCAGTGTCAATTGAAAATTGGAAATCACGATTTCGGTTCACTCACTTCGGTTCATTATTTTCAACGTCTGCTTACCTAAATTCGTCCCCGATTAAAAATCCTTCAGCTGTTTTGAGCGTCGGCTAAACTCATAATTAGTCGATCACATGCGTCGCGTGCAGAATGGTCGAGTCTAGCTTACCGCGTCAGATGAACATGTCGTTTGTTCGACATTACTTTCACCCCGAGCCATCGCTGATTCATTTCAAACGAAACGCTTGGAACGCCTCTCGGCATGGCGATCGATGTGTCAAAAAGTTAAAAGTGTATCTTTTTGCTGCAGGAAATCGTAGTTGGCGGTGTTTTTGTCGACGGCGGAAGTGGAACGGGACCAGAAGATGAATCGGAAACACGCGAACCCCTCGCCAACGCACGCCACGCTCGTATTTTCCATTCCGCGAAGCGTGTTTGCGTTTCCTCGCGGAATCTCGTGCACAAGTCGATTCGACCGGCTTGCTGATTTATTAAATAACCAGGTGGAGATCTTAATGACGCCTGTTGGCAATCTTTTCGTGCCGTTTTCGACGCGATCGTTGCGAATACGCGACCGATGCTAATTTTCCGAATAAGGAATGCGTACGATATTTCAACGAGTTGCCAGATGCGAGCGTCTCCCTTGGCTTGTTCGTTTGTCCGCACGGTCGAAACGAAACGCGTGGCCAGATTGTATCGCGAGGTGTTACCACTACGGGAATGTTAAATGTTCTCCGACTGTTTCTAACGATGTGGGAATGGGAACGAGCGAAGGGGCGTTAGCGCGAATATAAATCACTCGCACTTAAGAACAAGATTCGTCATTCTCGTGGACGCACGACCGTTCCTTGAAATTATTTTCAAACGATACAGATCGCGATGCACGTAATTGCGTAATAATTTTTAGAATTTTGTTCGTCGCATCTTACACCGTATTACGTAAATCTATATACATGTAGGACCAGAAACAGTCCTGACTTGTGCGTGTGTGTGTGTATGTGTGTGTGTGTGTGTGTGTGTGTGTGTGTGTGTTTCTTGGCAGAGTGGGGAGCGATGTGGCGAGTGACGTAGCTTGCATGCGTGTGTGTATGTGTGCCGTGCGACTGATCGGGAAGCGAGCGGGTAGAGAAAAAAGAACGACGAACGACTGCAGAGGTAGATTTTGCGTGGCGCAGAAAAGACGAGGCTTTTCTTTCTTTTTTATATATAAACCCTTGTAATAATAATAATAATAATGAGAATAATAATCCTACAATAATAATCCTACATACATGTGATTCATCCGGCAAGAATTAAAATGCTCGATTCACTTGCAGCTGTGAAAAATATCGAAGGTAATGTATCTTCTGTAATGAACAATTTTATCTGCTATACCTCAGAGAAGTTCCATTATACCTGGTAGCGCTGCCTCAATAAATTCACCAAACTGCCATTGTTCCGTATGTGCCAACAAAATATGACAAGCCGTTGCGTACTGTATGTGCATGCCATTCAGAGTGTGTAGAACGTATCGGTGAAACGCGTTACACATTGGAACTGTATATAAAAAATTACTAGCCGTATATTGTGCGACGCACGACTGTGTTCAATATCGTGCAGGCCTTCTTTTTAAAAAGTTCGCGAAGCGGTAAAGTAGAAATTATATAGAAAATAAACAACTTATTACGCCGAATTACGCCGAAGGTTTCTTTTCCAAGTGAGTTACAATATTACGCGAGATGGAACCAACGACTCGTCCGAATTGTTTCAGCAACGAAATAACTACTTCCAACGTCGTGCGTCCGTCACAAACACCAATTTTTCATTTCTCACGAGACACGCTCGAACTTATCTAGCCATTAAAATCCAACGTAACGACAAACATTGCGCTCGACGCGAGCGAAACGTGGCAATTCCGTTCACGATCGGTCATTCAACGGCGACCCCGCGACGGTTTCCAATTCCGCCCGGATATCTCTTAGAAATTCTTTCCACTCGTCGCAGCCGGACGTGGACAGATCTCACGGAGGAACAAGGGTCGCTCGATCGAAGTGCGGTTAAGCCCGGCCAGCTGGTTCAATTACATCCAACCGAAATCGGGAATAGAAGTCTAATCGGTGGCAATCAGTGTTCGATCCAACAATTCGACCGGGTGATTAATAACAGGCAATTAGCGTTTCCATATCTAATTATTCACTGTGAACGGCCATTAGCAACGGGTTAACCGGCCGAAAGCGGAACAAAGACGCGAGCGAACGGGAAGACACGCTCGGAGCGTTTGATAGCGGATGTCTCGTGCCCCTCTTTATCCCTTGCTCTTCTCTATTATGCGAAGATCGATAGTTGGGGTTTTTTTTTCTGCCCCTTTTTTGGCCAAACCCCGCCGACACTTTCTTCGTCTTCGTTTTCTTTCCTTCCCCCACCCGCGCTTCCGACAATGGATCATCAATTATTCCCGCGACGACGGCCCAGGAATTTACAGATTTCGAAGTAACGAACGACGCGACGCTTCGTGCGCTTGATTTGAGTTACCTGACCTTTGATTCTTCTACGCCTCGCGACCATTATTTGCCCAGGTTTATGCGAACGACACTCCTGGTGATCCGGGCTTCCTCAGAAAATTTCTCAGAGCGGTCTCGACGATGTATCCCGTTTTGTTAAGTATTTTTTAAAGGAGAAACTCTTTTGAAGGAATTTAATTGAACTCGAGAGGAGTGGTTCTAATAAGCAAAAAGAAGAATGGGAAGAAACAGAATTTGGAATCATTTGGTACGAAAGTATTTCACAGTTTAATGTCACCGTGATAATTATTTATTTTCCTACGCGCGTTGCAAACAGCAGTGAAACGTTCATGCGGGATAAAATGGACAATAAATGGGGCAGGATTCTGCCTCTCGTCGAATATTGTGGACGTTGAGGCGTTCCGCAAACATTATTGTAACAGAACATTCGTTTTTCTATCTGTATTTCGATTTTCCGTTTCAATCTTGCACTTCTGCTTGTCTTTTCGACAAACATACTTCACTGTTCCCAGAGAACGCAATAAAGGAGCGCTTGCCGTACAAGATTTCACGAACTTCGCCCGCCGCGACTGTGTGCCAATGACGAGCACGCGGGGCCAACGAAGTACAGCCGTTAGATTCACGTACCGATGAAACGAAAATGTGTATCATGATTCGTAGTATACGACGACTAAGTGTCCAGAAATATAAACGGTTACATACCGCGAATATTAAAACGAGAGAAAAAAAAACCATGAAATTAATTAATTCGAAAAATTACGATAAATTTTATAAACGAAACGTTATAAACGAAAATAAATCTAATAAATGAGACTCCATTTGGAAACACACGTTTGCGTTTCAAACGTGAAACACTTACTGGAAGGTATCTCAACGAGAATCGAAATTGTTTCTCAATGTTGTACCCGGTGGACATACTCGTAAGGATGCGAAAGTGTGATTGACCAACTCTTTCAACCCTTTCAACCCTTTCATCCCTTTCAACGATGTTCCGCGCTGCACTTATTTCCATGAATTTACTCGCAGCAAAAGAGTTCGGTGCAGGAGCACATAAACGTTTACGCAACGTTTGTCGACAGCCGTTATCCGTAACTTGTTGAACGCTTCTTTGTGAGTCTTTATAGGGTAGGTCGTTGGCGTTGGGGAACAATTGCTTGGAGACTTGTTACCGGCAGTCCTTCGAGTTGATAGGTGTTGAAAATCGATTAGGGCCGTCGCGGAAGAGGGCGAAGCGCGGGGCAAAAAGGAAACTGAACCTGGAAATGGTATCAGTTTTAATACCATGGGGCAATTGACCTCTGTCTATGAGAGGGAGGTTCGGAATGCGGTGGACAAAATGTACGCTTCACGATGTATCACTGCTGCTACTTTCTATATTTACTCGTATTACTTCCTCGTCGTAGCCAATGCGTTTCAACAGATCACTGTCAACATTAATCTTTCAGTACTTCATGTTAAATCTGTAGCACTGCCTATACTACAAACATCGTTATATTAATGGATCGTCGATATTTCAAATATTGACGGAATTATTGCTTGATATATTTTGCACACCTTTTGGGAGTTAAATTTGCGAACTTCATTTACAAGTTCGTAACTTCCTGTACAGTACGAAACAGTTAAAAATAATAATCGAAATACTGACGACAGTTGTTAAATATTTTAAACATAGTCCAACCTATTCTTACAGGAATGAGAATAACTGCCAATTGTGCTTTTTATCTCGACGCATTCTATTTAAATCTATAATTGTTTCAGTCATATTATCGCCGTTGTTGCGTTCTCTAATCATTTAAACTACGAACCACCCTAATTCCCAATTACTCCTGCAGCCTTAAATCGTATCTACCATCGCACCTCTCGGCACGACCTTTAAGTATCACAATCCTGATTGCTATCGCGAGCATCCAAAGGCAGCTATTAAATTTGCCTCCGACGATCTGCAAATCGATCGAAATCTTATTCAAAGTATTCCCCCGTGGCTCGGAGCGTTCGAATCCCGGCAAAGGTTGACGACGTCGTTAACCAAATGTGAAGGTGGATAATGCGACGGATCGAACGATTCACTGCGTTATCATCGGCATTAACGTACCGATGGTCCCGCGATGGAAGCGACGGGCCAGCGAATCGATAAACTGCGGTCGAACTTTACGGCCGGCCGTATTTCGACCGGTTGAAAATATTTTTACAGGCACGTACGGGCCGGATCTCGAAGTGGTCCACGCCGCGTGAAAATTTATAGCGCCATAAAAAAAAATCTGCAACGGCCGCCGGCCGATTCCCGATACGGCCGTTGCAACTTATAAATCCACGTTTACAGAAAATTCGTTAAAATTCCGGCACCGGATCGTAACTTATCCGTTTCAGTTGCGCGATCTCGTCGGTTAATTCTTCGGCCGCGCTACGTTTCGTCGCGGTCTGCAACTTGACGGAATGTAAGAGAAATCAGTAATACTCGAATCGAAGTGTCGATTGGGTGTTAGAATAATTGCATAGGTGTGTGTATATTAGCAAGGTATTCCGTTTATTAATACATATTAATACAGGAAGGCAATTAAGAATGCCTTCCTTTGGCAAAAGCGTCGGTCGTGAGGACGCCTACGTCACCAGGGCCCTTTTTAACCATTTTGGGGTTCGCCCCGGAAGAAAGCTACGCTAGAAAAAGACAGCGTGCATCGGCGAAATGCACATGGCCCGTCTCGGCCGTTCCTGTACCTCGAATATTCTAACAGGAAGATCACGCGCAATTGAATAATTCGTTTGTCAATCGACTGATTCTACTGATTCGTTTAGGCGCCGGTGTGAATCAGGACTGTTCGAGTGAAACAGGCGGCGGCTGTAACATTTAACGAAATATCGTCGCAAATATCATAGCAACGACGGAATACTGCTTTTACTCGAAGCTTGGTTGAAAGTGTTGTTTCAAATGAAACGCGTCGGTGGCTAATTGCAACCGGTAATCGTGCCCTAATCGATGCGCAGCGTGACGTCTCTCGTGTACGAAAATCGGGGCGAATAAATTGTTGATGCTAACTTAATCGAGCGGAGATCTTCGGGGCCGAGAGTTTCCTAATCGTGGGAACTGTGAGCGACGAACGAGCTCGAAGCCCCCGCGACAGAGAACGAGCGTCGCCTCTGTATCCGCGCCAGAACTTTCCCTTCAATCGGACGCTGATGGGAGCCAAGGAACCGCGAACAAAGAAGGTCGATCAGACTTTCTTCTGTGCTGGGCGAAACGGGACAAGGGATGAACCATGCGGCCGTAGAAGAGGAGGGGAAAAAATTGGCCGGCTGGATGAGCGAGAAACGCGAAGGAAGAACAGCGAACGGTGGGGAACGTCGAAAGAACGGCTGCAAATACCTGGAGCGGGGGATCACATTGTGAGCCAGATATTTTCCACACAATCTATCAGGCAACGAGGAATCTCGAGGCTTTGTACTCGACGGTCCCAATGCCGCTCGAAGCAGGCGGAACGAAACAATGATCGAGAGAGTGAAACACGACCGGGTGTAATAGATTTCGTCCGGGCGATTGGTCAGCCTGTTCGATGGAACGAAATAAATATGCACGTGGCACGCAGCGATGTAAGGACGGGGGGGGGGGGGGAAACAGGCGAAC
Source organism: Nomada fucata (assembly GCA_948146005.1). Lineage (NCBI taxonomy): Eukaryota > Metazoa > Arthropoda > Insecta > Hymenoptera > Apidae > Nomada > Nomada fucata. The sequence continues at coordinate 2,901,294 of OX411275.1, read as the reverse complement.
AAAGAATAAGAAGGCCACGGGCAGGGGCAGATTCCTTCGCGGGGTCCGTGCCAAAACGGAACAATCGTCCCAGGTCCGTCGTGGCAAACAATGGGTCGGACGATTTATCGAAGCTGCCGGACTCTCTCCAACCTGGGACGTCGGGAACCTGCCGTGGATCGATTTACGCGCACTTTATGAGCTCGATGCACAACGAGGTCCGGTGTCCACGGTCAATGGAGCGATGATTCGGTGCTTGAAAACGATGGACGAGACGCCGAACCGAACGAAACTGCGGTCACGAGTGTGAACGGAATGGACAGGATCGATCAAGACGGTATTGGATTGTTTTAAACATTGCTCGATTCGGTATGATAAATTGGCGTAGGTATTGTAAACATATTATTCGTAAGAGGAAACGAGTTTTCACGATGAAATAATAATTAAAATTGTAGGGGGGCGAAGCTCGCAACGTCCGAGCATGGGTCGTCTGCGACCGGGCTACTTGGGACACAGCTGGTCTGCAGGCGTGCAACGATGTCCTGGCAGACCCGTGTCCCCTGTTTTCTATGTTTTAAGGATATGAATGAGAAAGAAAGAGAGAGAGAGAGAGAGAGAGAGAGAGAGAGAGAGAGAGAGAGAGAGACGCGAATGACTGAAGACGAGTGTATGTATGAATGGGAATAGACAGAGTAGAGTTAACAGCGGAGGAGTGTAGATCGTGGAGAAGAACAGTGTAGAATAGAATAGAGTAACAGAGTGTGGACTAGCGTAATAACTAATCAATAAATATATGTAGAGCGTGAAACTATAGAGAGTGAAACTAGCTGAGTGATCACAGTGAAACCGAGGAAACGTTATAAACATTTGTTGAGTATTCAGATTGCATGGCATTGACGTCTTGAAACCAGGGAAGACCTTTCGGGTATCGTCATGTTTTGGTTCGAGGGTACGCGTCTGGTTTACATCGAGTCGCAGCATCTAGCTGTTGTTTTCCTATTTGTCGCGGAGGCTCGAGTTATCCCTTCAGCCGGACCCAAGGGTCCCAGTGTTCGAGGGTTCGACTCGGGTGGCCTCCGGGGTACTTGGTTTCTAGACTGTCGCCAATGCCAAGGGTGTCATAAATTGGGCCCGGATGCCGGGAGAAAATTTGTTTAGCACCGTTTCCATATTTGGTAATGTTCCCTTTCTCCCGCATCATAACCACCCTCAACATCGACACGCCTTCTCCAATACTTAGACGAATAGGAGTTTTTGTTAAGATCATAGGTTTAAGACTCCACCTTTTGCGAAAGAATGAGTAGGTTTCCTCCGGCGGAGCTTGTGCCGAGGAAATCAGAATAGTTGGAGAACTGCTCGAGTCACATTAGAAGCAACAACCAGAACTGCTCGAGCAACATTAGAAGTAACAACGAGAACAGCTCGAGCAATAGTAAAGAATCGTGTAATATCAGCAGTGTAATCGTAATAAAGTAACTATCAAACTCTGTTTACGAACAGAGTATAGTAGACTTATTAGTAATTGAATAGTGTGTCAGAGCAAAGAGTTTTATTTGATTACCATCAGATCTTGCTCGTCATATTTGAACATTCGTTCAAAATTTTGGGCTCTTGTACGAATCCGAGGTGCAAGAGAAAGTGTCAGGGAATCGTGAAGGTTTACGACCTTCATACAAAGCGACGCCCTGCCGTTAACAACATTAACAAACGGTGAATGCGTTTATTAACAAATAAGTTAGTTGGCAACCGACGCTTGAATGTAAAAGACGGACATCGAATCCTATTATAATTACGTAAATTACATTTCTTACAATAAAGTAGTTTCTCCTCTAATTTATCCCTCTACATTTCTTGTTTTCCTGTTACCTGTTGCCAATCATACTACGCTTGCACCGGCTTAATTTCTCCAAAAACTTCCAATCCCACAAAATATATCTCGGCGCTGGACCTTCGCACTCGAATCCAACCTGGTTCGCCCGTCGAATGAAAACTTCGCCCGCATCCGTCGAGAAATACGCGATATATGCCCAGAAATTTATAAATCTTACGCAACGCTATGCGACCGCTCGCAACGTCGCCCACGCCGACGTCCAACTCCACCGTCCACAATACAAATCGATGGCATCCCAGACAAATGGAAACTCCGCGCGTTTCGCCCGTTCGCGCATTGAAATGACTCGACGCTGGCCGCGAAACGGAAACGTTTGTAAAGGTAAGTAAGTTCGCCCGTTTGCCATCTCTGCTTTTATCGTCCTGGCAAATAACGCCGGTGTAACAGCGAACGGCACAGTTGAAAAGTCCACGGGCGATGAGAATTCCCTTTAATTGCTTCACTCGCGCGCCGCGACAAACACCTGGGTTTATGCGCCGTCATTATTTAGCATTCAGAAGATTCGTTGCCGGTCGTAATTTAAATCCACAGCGCGGCCACAATGCCCGGCGACATTAACGTCGTACAAAAGCTCCAACGAAAACAAGTCTCGAAACTGCGGCTCGTTAAGTAACACGGATTCCCGAAACGGGTAGCCGGCCAGAGGATTAGACGCGAAAGCAGACCGCGAAGCGCGCGACAACTTTGACCCCCGGTGGTGCCTGATCGTCGTGCGAACGATCTATGATAAAATCGGCTGGGAATCGCGACGAATCGTTCAGCCGGTTTCGGTCGGATTGATCTGCAAGATCTCCACGCCGTTTTGCGGCAATTAGAGACGGAAAGATTAAGGGTGCAAGTTGTTCGTTCGTTCAGAGAGCTTGATATTTACTTATTTATTTATTTATTCTGTTTAACGGGTAGCAACCGTTTATGTACAATGTAATACCTCTGTTTATGTTGTATTAATCAGTCTTAATGTCTAAACTAAATGTAATGTTCGTCTATTCTAAGTTTAAATCTAAATCTAAGTCTAAATCTATTAGCTTGTATAGATATTCGTGAATAACGTTTGCCGAACCGCGGAGGAAACGTTCGTATCGTCAAGCTGACAATATTTGACGAAGTATAAAGATAGGTTGCACGAGAGTTGAAAGAAACGCGTGCAATGCGTCGCGACTAAATGCGTTGAAGTTTTACGCGCTTCCAAAGAGTCCTTTCATCGGTGCGCTGTTATTGGAAACGACAGAGAAAGTTGTGCTCTCCCACGCATCATGGGTACGGGATCGGTATGTATCCAATCGAAGCATCCTGTTCACTGTCTGCTAAATATCGCGGTGTTTTTTTTTTATATTATCGTTCTTCGCGATATCGAACACGACACTCCATTAAATAACATGTATTTCGATCATTTTCGACGATTTCCAAGTTCTATCCTGCAGCGAATATTCCCCAGCGCTGTTTAAAAGTGCGCCTTAAAAATATAGAATGTCGAGCTTCGATTAGCGATTAGATTTTTTCTCCCTTCCCGTTGTCTCTTCATTATGGAAATTCAACGAAGGAACGAAAACCGCCGTTCGTTCTGTGCGAATAAAAATAGCCTGGCAAATTCACGACGCGGATACGCATTCGCCTGAAACAATTGAATTCCGCGGCTTATAAATAATGATGATTCATGGTTATTGGCCGAATGTCGACGGGGTAAATCGACCGGAAGCAAATCTCCGCCCGGGAATCACACGGAGAGCGGTTTTAATCGCGCAAAAGCAAGGGAAACGTATTTCTTTCTGGCGGTTTCGCCGGCGCTAGGTTTAACGACGCGTGCACGCGGGACAAAGAGACGAAAATCTCGGCAACGAGGAGGACCGCCGTCGCATAATTGGCATAGAGCGAGTGTTTCCCTTCAATTTATCGCGCCGTCCCGTCGGCTAATCGTCACGTTTAATCAGAGTGACTTTTCTGGCACGTAGTCACGTAGATAAACAAACCCTTATTTCTCTAGTGGTAATTTGATAAGAATGAAAAAAAGGCACGGCGGAACGAGACGCTACGTGGCGGATGATACTTGCCGATACTAGTGGTTCGTGGACAGGCATCCTGCCGATATCCATTCCCGATCGTCGTAAACAGCGACGATTGCATCGATTTTACGGGAGTGCTGAAGGAGGATTCCAATTTTTTCATATTTAAAATTCTACGCTTCGCGAGGATTTTCAACCGCGACTCCGTGAAGGCAGTTTAATGCAATGCGCCGCGAAAGTGAAGAAGAAGATTAAACAGGGCGGAGATGCCAAATTTTGTTCGCCATATCAGGGAAGTAAATGAAGCACATTGCAAATAGTACTTAAATTATTGTCAAAATTAAATATTGAACGCTTTAAGGCATGTTTCATTATCATTACACTAATTTTTATGTTCGACTCAATTTGTGAATCCCCAATAATTAGTTTTTTCATGGACAATAGTCAATTCAGTTTGCCGGAAATGAAAAATGGAACCAAGAAATTCGCAAAGAAATTTCCAAGCTAAAGCCTGATTAAACATCCTAATAAGCCTCCCAATTGGTAGCATATCACATTTTATGGGGCAAGGAATGGTTGCTTTATGAAGAAATTTTCGTTATGGCAGTTGACACGCGTGCTAAGTGTAATTAGCTGAACGTGTCCACGGTCCGGGTGTTAAATCGCTCCAGCGAACACTCGACATTTTTTCAATTTTCACGTCACTACCCGTCTACCTTGTCGAACGTTGCCGCGTTCATCGCGAACTTTGTGCGGCATGTGCTACGTCTGTTAGCAACCACTTTGATGCGGTTGCTCGGCGAACTCGGCAAGAATTTCCATTACGGTTGTGTACAGGTTGTGAAACAACGGGTTTTATAATGTTGCACATTAGTTCGTACAAAGGGAGAATTTCTAGTGTATACACGTAGGATTAATCTTGCTGAAAGGAGACGCGTTGCAATCGGTGAAAATGAGAATCTATTCATGATACAACGGCAACGATAATGTGGCTGCCTAGTCAGCTAATTATAAGTGCAAAGCGATACAGATTATTTTATCCGTTTCCGAGTGGTTGGGTTTATTAAATGAAACCTCTAACAGAGTGTCTCTGTTTTGTTCGTTAAAAGGGCATCCCGTTGCCCCAGTTTCGAGGTTGGTCCTGGGAAAATTTAAGATAATTGGGCGTGGGCGTGCAGATCATTGCTTGATAATAATTCGTCGAGATTCTATTTGGTCGCGAAATGTAGGTCCAGTAATATATACGTTTATGTACAATTCTGAACAGAAATCAAACTCGCGAATCGAATTATGCGTAGCATTTTTGTTCGAATTATTCTAAATATTTACCAAATTTCTTTTACATACTCTTTACGTCGTTAGACAAATTGACATTGCCCTTGTTCTTTCTAGAACGATCCTACGGTGGGCAATGTAGCTAGAGTCGTGCTCGTCTGACCACACGCTGTCCACTACCACTTGCGCCATTTGTTAGCAGCGCCAGCCGCGCGATGCATTGCATATTGTACATTCGCCCAAACCTTTTCTATAGACGTTCGATGATTAAAACTCACAGCGAAATTCAATATGAACTGAAACTGTTCGAAACTAACAATATTCTATATTCACACATGCGTGTGCGCATCAACGAATCACAGTAAATTCGATACCTCTAATAAATTCACTTTTTCGATACGAATGGTGAAGGGTGTGCCGTGAAAGGCGGGTAAATTAAATTACGAGAAGAATTCATATTTCCAGAAGAACATTTCGCCAACTGATTAAATTCCTTTCGCGATAATAATTTTGTTTTATTTCCACCGCGGGCAATGCAACAACACACCACGGAGAACGTGCAAAATCAATTACACGTGATATTGACCGATGGAAGTTCGTAAAAATAGAACTCTTCGATGATTTTAAACGGGTTTCGGAAGAGACGCGGAATTTAATTATAAAGGAAGTGTACATTATTTCGCAACGTCGTTGAACGGACCAGTGTAAGGAAAGTTGCGAAACACGGAGTAGAATAAATTTTCGAGCCGATAAACTTCTAACGTCTCGGGGAACAGTTGTCTTATTTAATTAAACCGACAACGCGGCCACTGCCGGCGCTTCACCTGCTCGCCGTGAATCCCGGGACGATATTATGAATTAAATTCTGGTCGAGCTTATACAGGCTGACTGAATTTCTGGCTCGTTTCATCAGCTAATTGAAGAATATTTTTGGCTCTCTGCCTTTCTCCTCCTTTATCATGTACGCCCTCTAACAATTCGAATTGACGTATGCGTCGGGCAAATGCCACACCTTAGTGGCCTTTGGTTCCCAGGCTAATAGTACCTACGATTATGCTAGTCTGAATGGCGGCTGACGTAAAAATGTTGAACAGAGTTTGTACGAAAGGCAACAATTAGAACGGAAAAGCCGTTTCAGGAATGTAACTTCGAGGAATCTATTCTCCGCGCATATCACTTTAATAAAATGTCCACTCTGAAGCACTCACGTACTTATTCCCTATATCCAGTTTCGTTTCCCCATTCTCATTCTTGGAATGCATATTTTAATTCACTGCCGCCTCGGTTACACTTTATTATCGTGCCGTATTAATATCTTACGTTTCGTTGTCTGGCTCCGCTGTTTTCGAATATTAAGTTCATTCACGAAATAACGTCCGCAAGTTCTAACACACTTTGCACAACTGCCAGTGCACTCGTATTATTATACAACCACGTAAATAAATTAAACGGGGAACTTTGTAACTCCATCAACGTTCGCTCCAACGTGTATACGAAACTCATCAAAGCACCCGTTCACGACCGAAAGACGCTCCCGTCGTTTAGCCGAAAATTCCAGCCGCGTATAGTTCGACGTATACCAGTTTGGTCGTGATTTCAGTGAATTTGTTTCATCGACACCGGCACGAACTTTCTTATCGCCGCGAACAGTTTCGGCACAGCCGCGAGGGGTAATGCAATGTAGATTACTCTGCACTTCCAGCCTAGCCGGCCAAGAATCTTGGCTCGGCTCCCATTGAAATTATTTTCCGGCGGTGTTAACGGTATACGACGGAATCTGATGCACCGTGCCGTGCACGTCGTTCCTGATAATGAAACAATTTTCCAACGGCCGTAAAAACGACGCGGCAGACTGCCCCCGGTCGGGAAGCAGCTGCGAGGCACGCTGCGCTCGATTCTAACCCTGTCCTTTATTCGAATTAATAGGGGAATTAAGTAGATCCGAGCTTGTTCTAGGTTTTTTTTTTAACGCCGTCGGGCGAAATCGTTAGCGAGTATGGCTGAGATGGAGTTGGTCGTACAATTATGACGGACGGAGGATGTTGACTGAATCTTCTTGCGAGACCCGTTGTGTAGATTTTAGTGGAACGTTAAACACTTGTAGAATCGTTTTGGGCAATTGCATCGAGCGCATTGTTACGATATATTATCGCGCTGGAATCGACATAGGCACGGCGGAAGGGAAAAATTTTTTTCACGCGTTATTCAGTTTTTGTACGAGATAGTAAGTTCTCTGACTACTTTTCATTTGTGGAAGGTGAAATTAGGATAATAGTTAAGTCTCTATTAATTGCACAATCGAAATGATGCGATCGCTTTCTGTTAACTTGATTCACGCAAACGGAGCCCAATCGTCTACGCCAATTTCAAACCTGAACATCCCTCTAGCTCTCCTATCCGTTTAGAAAAACATTACTTCTCCATCGCTGTTACCGGAAGACAATTCACCGCGACCTCCGTTCATCCGCGTCTTGTTCGAGGAAAACGAAAAGGAAGGGAAGAGCTCCCCCATGAACTTTCCGCCCTTTCAAAAAATCCGTGCCCCCGTGAACGTCGTTCCGCGCGAGCCGGGCGCACAAAACAGTAGGAGAAGTACATAGTTACACGCCACTGGCAGTAGTATCGTTTAAAACTTCCAGACCACGACCCCTGATTCAAGCAGCCCGCGGGACCGACCCCCCCAGCACCAACGGTTCCCTCCCTCAAAGGGGCACCATTACATCGTATCCTTGTTCCTTCATTTTTTTTTCTCTCCACTGTTCTTCCGCATTCCGTCATCCGGGAGACTCAATCGGGAAACAGGAAGGGTATATCTCGCTCGGGTCTGGCCGTTTTATCCCCCCATCGGTTCGTCGTACCATGCCCACGGGGCTTCGTTCAATTTGCGATCGAACTCTCTCTCTCCCTCTCTCTTTACTTCTTTCTCTCTCACACACACTCGCCCTTTCTCCATACTCCAACCAAGCCAGATCGACTCGTGTCCCTCGGTCTTCTTTCCTCCTGGCGGCTTCTTCTTTCTCTCGTCTACTCTGGCCCGGTCCTTTCGCCTCGTTCTCCTTAACGAGCGTAAGTTAATGCTTCGAGCGGTTCCCGTGGAGATATCGAAGACAACCGCGTAGAGCAGACTGGCCCTGGGTGTCCCTTAAGAGTCCATTTCGCGATAACTACGTCGGGGTGGAAGTTGAGTGTGCGGTGTCCACGCGGTTGCAGCTGGTGGATTCGTAATATCCGCGGTACGGGATTAAAAGGGAGGAAATCGTTCCGATATGGTAGAGATAACGCGTGGAAAGTGACGATAGTGGTGGTGATAGCGGCGCTGGCGACTGATCGAGCGGAAGTGCTCTAGCAATAAGCGAGAGAGCAGATTCGAAATTGCCGCGTGCTTTCATTGGAGAATCGTATTTGGGGAACGCATCGCTACTCCCTATGGCACTTTCTCTATTTCCTTTTGCCCGGAGAATTTTTTGTTAATATTTTTTCAGCGAGCACAGCTGAAACGTGGAAGTTCTTTCAATAGGAAGAATACGACATCACACGAATTGATCGCGCGCAGCGATAAATAATAGAGCTGTAAATTTGTCACACTGTAGATACTACTATGCTTGCAATACTGTACATCATTCTGACACATTCTGACGGAATCGAAGTGCAACTATCAAAAAGTGATTGCACTTATCATTCTATAATTTATTTATTCCCGTCATCGCTAAGGTTTGACCCCAATTTCTACCAAAAAGTGTTTACCCTTGCTTCAGCTCATCTTTGTAACATGTATAGTATTATGAGTGTAGTAATATATTTATTTGTTACGTAAAAATAATTGGTCGTCTCTGAAAATGGTTGCCACTCTCATTTAGAGCCTCAGCTTCTCATTTAATAGTTCGGTGGTCACGTGGTGATTACCTGGTCAACTCGACCGGAAACCACGGCATTGTTTCATTGTCGGTATTATGAAGTTCGTCCCTGGGTAACGGCGAAAGTGACTGTCGGAAATCAATGCGCCGGTTTAAGCCCGTCGATTCTCTCGACGCATTAATTCGTCGAGAAATATTATTCGGAGGCTCTGCTTGAAATTCCGGTTTATATGTATACGATTTCGAAACAGCAACTTTGAAATAACTTAACGAGGTGAAGCAAAATTTGGGTCGTCGGGCTAATAACTACCGAAGGCAACTTCAAAGATTTTATAAACTTTGCTTTCGCGTCTGGCTATTTTGCGACGACGAATTTGTTCAAATACCAGAGGTACAATTGGCAAATAGTACATACTAATTATTAATTGTTAATATCCTGTTCAGCTTAATAACTCTCTGTCCAGAGTTCCACTCGAGCTTCGATAAATAGAGAACGATTGAAGTAAAGGGCAAACAGTTCTACCACGGAACGAGCGTAAAATAATTTAGTTGAAACACATAAAATGAAATATGCGATAAACTCGCACGATCATTATTTCCAAATCGTAACGCATTCTTGTTGTTTCAAGTGATCCTAACAGATGCTGTGCCGATTCTAATTGCCACATAACTGTCTCGTTTCACTTAAACGTTGCCAATCTTCCGCGCAATGCACTTCGTTCCCCAATTGCAACAGATGCAATCGCTTTATCTCTCGGGCAAACGGGACACCGGGGAAAAAGGTACGGGGAAAGAGAGAAATAGAGTCCTCGAGAGAAGCTTTTCCCACTTGACTCTACTAAATTAACAGCATTAATTCTTTGCACCCGAAATATCGACCCGGACACCGCTTTCGTCCGTTCTGTTCTTCCTTGCGGCGGGTGAACACGTTTTGCCGTCTCTCGAATCGCAACCTCGAGCCGGCCTTATCTGTACGTTGAATTCGTAAATGAATTTCTTTGGTAAAACCGGCCGGGGGAAGTTGGGGGGGGGGTTATAAAATGAGGTAATTTCTGGGCGGCGGTCAACTCGGTTAAACGCTAAATCTGCCAGGCACGTGCCGTCGCACTGGCGATCGGGCGTCTCGTGATTTTCCACATCACGATTTTAGTCGGTCGAGGACAACGGCAAATTGTGAATTAAATTCTGGAGACAGGATATATAGTGGTGGCCCCGCTTTTCGATTACCCGGGCTGCGGAGAGTCGTTGAATTTTCCGCAGGAATTATTTCTGTGCAACTTTTAAACGGCTCGAAGTGGGAATTAAAATTCTGTAAATGCGGCAAACTTTGTCGAACCTTTTTTCCATCGAGACTGAAGATGGAATATGTGTTAAAAAAAATTTGTCGAGTCCTTCCGTTGTGCCTAGGAAATCGTATACGGGTCTTCCAATAAGAAGCAACGATATATCAAGAGCAAACCATGGAAAGCATAAAATATTTACAAGTCAAGTTACAGCCGTTCTTCGCATAAGCAACAAGCACATATATCCCTTCCGAGGTATTCAAGATAGGAATCAAAAGTTATATCTAGGGTAGCCAAAAAAGGGACAGGTCTGACACCGTTTATGCTTGGAAAAATGCCCTTAAACAGCCGTTTTACTTGCGCGTGGAATAATTTCGAGATATACATTCCAAGTTAGCGGTTCGAGGCCCCGTGTCTATTTTATACCATACTCATCGAAAACTCGCAGTGAAAAGAGTCGAGAAGGGACTCGAGAGATCGCCCGGAAGCGAAACGCGACAACGATAAACGTACAATTTTCACGAGACGTGCTACCTTTGACCCCCGTTCATTTCGACGGGGCGAAAATTGTTCGAAAAATTACCAGCCAGCCTCGCGAAGTTCTTTATCGAATTAACGCGAGCGAAACGCGAGAACTTTCTAATTGTAATCCCGCGATGCTCGCAGCGAACAATGGGATACGCGTTTCGTCCGGGCTTACGTGTTGCCCGAAACGGCGAATTGAAGCTGGCACGGCTTTGCCCACCTTTGAAGAAAATGCAGAAACACCCTGAGCCAACGTTTCAGAACCGTCGCGCGCTGGCAGGGGGCGCCTGAAAAATTGATGCTCATCCTTCCGATCCGCTCGATGGAGGCTGCGGAGGTTCTCGCGAAGACGTCCCGTGAATATCTCGCGATAATTGCATGGAAATATTGAAATGCTACATGCGTTGAGGAAAGAGCAGTACGACTAGAAACGTTGCACGAATTTGTCCTAGAGTATCGGTAAGTGGACGGGTGCGGAAATAAATTTTCAAAGATTCTATTTTAACAGAGATGTTAAAGATAGTGGTAGACGTAGTTCGATGAATGTGTTGAATACTTCGAGTCCTGAATTATGTTGCCGCAATGTTTCATTAAAATTGTTTACTAAATATTCGAAACATTCCAAGAGTGATCGCAAAGATATTAGAAGTGGAAAGATTTTGTACAAACGTTCGACGATACGTTGCGACGTGGTTTCTTCGAGTACACATAGATCGTGTAATAAATTGCGAAGCAAATCACACGGCACAGTCCGAACCATGCGTCGCGCCTCGATAAATCAATTTTCCATCAAATTGCATCGTCTATCGAAACAATCTGCCGAAATCTACCCTTCGAGGCCCACCTTTGGCCCGACCCAAAATAGTCATACGTCGTCTTTCCTCCGGAGGATCAATCCCGGCTTCCCCTTGGAAGCGCAGGGCTGAAAGTCGGCCATCGCGATGGTCAAATTTTTCGGGCAAGCTAACAAAGGCGACGCGTATCGCCGATCTCGCTTCCGCAAGGAACTTCGAAACTGGCGAACCCACTCCAGCCTGCTTCGCCTACGTGTGCAAGCCGGTGTTACACGGCAGACAGTGCCCTAATCCAGGATGCACGCGGGCATATAAATAGGAAATTTCGTGGCGACGAGGGCACGTGAATTTTCTCGCGACCGATTTTTATCGGGGACGCCGCGGAAAAACGCAGCTACGCGCGCATCGTTTCGTTCGACACTCTATTCCAGATTTAACCGGGGGACTTAGAGCTGGATGGCTGTTTGCTATGTCGGAAGAATATAAATAGCGAATTTGGCGTTTCGAAACGTTTTCGCTGGTAACACCGTTAGCATAATGCCTTCCGGCGAGTGATGTAAGGGTGCACCGTGCCAATAGAAACTCCGACACGGGCACGAATTTGTTTTTCAAACGGCCGAGATCTTGATCAGGCGGAAGAAGAGAGACGCGATCAGGGGGGTCGTCCGATGTTTGATAGATTAGGTAAATTATTTAGAGAGGAAGATAGCGCCTGAACGGAAGCTGGACCGATGTATAGTATGCACGGGGACGTGTACTTGTTTGGAAGTGGTGAAACGGGTGTTTGATTTTTTGAACAGCAGGGATATCGGGGCTGGATGAAATTTTGCTCGCTGTTGATCGCTGTTTTGTAGGTATCATTTGATATGGAACGTGGAATCTGAATTTTACTGCTCTAATTATACCCGAGTAGGTGTTGATACTTGTGTTGCTTGTTTAGTTAGTGTGGGTCGCGACGAAATTAACAGTACGTATTATATCATATGCAGTACCTATGAAATGATATTGTTTTAAAAATTCACGATAATTTTATATCCTGTAATGAAGCAAATTTTTGTCCGATACGCTGTTGCATGTAAGTTATTAAATTACTCACGCAATTTTCCTTTGAAGTCGATTAATTATGCCCGCAAACGGAATTGGACACTTACCTGAAAGCGGAAAGAAAGCACATTAGATAAAGTTAGAAATTTGGTAAACGGTACACGAACAAAATTTTATAAATATATTTCCAGCAATTATTAACTAACCGCCGTACGAAAGAGTAATGCAATACAATAAGCAATACAATTTCGAACTTCATTTAATTAAAACAAGCTCGGCTCGTTTCTCAAGGAAACTCTCCTCTCTGGCACAAAATGAAAAATGATCGCAGCAAATTTTTATACGGGTGAAATAATTTTATTACGACAAATCGTTCATAACGCTGGATGAAATTACGAACTAAACAATGTCGTGCAAATAAATAAAGCACCGTCTACACAATATTGGCAATGCAGATGACGAGAATCAACTCGTTCCTCCCCGTTTAAAGCTAAGAATTCTGCGAACAGCCGAACAAGAGGCAGGAAAAAATGAGGTCCGAGTTCGGGGCAAATACAATTTCTAATTGAATCGGCTAATCGAAGGTTCGTCCGCTCTTTTTTCCTCTCTCCCAGGCTAATGGCATCAGTTTGGCCCAGTTCCTCGATTTAGTCCACGGCCAGCGCACTTCTTCTTGACTCTTTACCGAAACATATTCAATTCATCGCTATCTCGCTATTTATTGCCCTCCGACTTATTGTCGACAAAGTATTCGCCGACCTTATTAGAGTTAAAATACCTGACCTATACCGCGGTGAAGCCCGGCTTCACAGAGATATCATTTCCGGCGGGGAATTAAACGAAAGAAAGTTTTCTCTATCTTTTCTGCCGGCCGTATCGACACGGGAGTAATTAGAGTGTGGGGCTCGTTATTTCTTGCTTTCACGAACGAGCCTCGCTCCATTGCTACGTAATAATTTCTTGTTCGCATGCCGAAAGCACTTTGACAACGGCCTTTGTTGCGCTCCACGACGGCCAGAATTGCGCGATTCCCGCGGAAAGAAATGACATTTCTGTGTTTGATTGAATTGCGCGATAAGCAGCCGAAGAAAGGAGCTGATGTATGCGGTCGTACATCGATAGAGGGCGTAACGGAACGACGCGAAGCGTAAGGAACTGTACGGGTGATGGAGCGTCCGTCCCGTGCATTATTAATTAGAATGTTTTACTAAATATACATATTTCTCGACAGGTAAATGTCATTAGCCTGACCTGAACGATCCTGACAGGAACGCTCCGTGTTATATGTACACGGTCCGATTCTGGAGAACTGGCGAGATCGATGGGGCGCTTGCGATCGTTGCGAAGTAAAATAAACGTTGAATTGATTATTTCTATGGATAAAATGGAGCAGCGTGTTTTCAGATATAAGTAAAGCTACTGTAAGTATGTTTCGAGGAGCGTAAGAAATGTATACATACGAAATCCAGATTGATGAATTATAATGATGGAAACGTGATATTGCTTCATTTGCAATTATTATTCAGATAATTGCAGATTTTCATACTGCGGCTGCGAATCAGATTTAATTATTATTACGAACATTAATTGAAACAGCAGAACAATGGAATAAAATCAGAAATAAAAAGTAACAGTTATTTTAAAACATTTTTAGGTAAAAGTAATTGATGAAAAGTCGATTTTTATTCCAATGGAAGGGACTTGTCATTCAATTCACAAGAAATTTTGGAAAAAATGATGTGACTGAAAAATTTTCCTTATTAACTTTTGTGGTTACGAATAACGATTACGAATGCCTAATATTTTGTTGGTTGTAACCATTGTTAATGACCAAAACTGTTTTCGGTTATAAATAATTGTTATTGGGCGGCAGAAATCTTTTTGGTTAGGATTGATCACTGCCGAGGACAAACTTTTTTTTTGTTACGAATAACCATAACACGCGACGGAAATTTTTGTTGGTTAAGAGTAACCAATATCGATGCCCGGAGTTTCGTTTTGGTTACGTTAGAACTAAAATTTTAGCTTCGCGTACTTATTACTTTCCAGGATATTGATGAAAAGACTTTTTGGATAATTGCATACCTTACCTAAACGCTGCGGTAGACGTCGGCGTCGGGTGCGAGCGAAATTCTGTTTGTAAACACAGATCACGAGTATGAACGACACAGAGTCCTGTTGCGCGATTTCTATCTACCCGATTCATAATGCTGTCACACTTCGTAAACACTTTTTAACCATGAATACACATTACGAAGAAAGCTCAACGAAACGCGGTCGTTGTCGAACTACGATTTACGATCCATCTTTCCTTTCTTCTATCGGACGTTTGACGACGCACTTTAAGAGCAGGGCAACCAACGCAACAATGTACCAAAAATTAAGAACATAGGAACAATGCTGCACATCATTCGGGTGCGCTGATTGGATACGATTGATCACTTCACCCTGGGTGGTTCTCATCGTCTAGTTCGCGGAAAAAAGAATCGAGGAATAAAATCGTTTTTTCGTTATAAACTGAATAAAATATGTATAACGAAGTTGATACGAGTAGATGTCTTCAAAATTCCAATGACAATAAAAATGTATTACATATTCGACGATTAAATATATAACTAGCAGAAGGAAATGTTTGGTTGGTGACATTGTTGGTCGGGTGGACCAATGAACGAATCAGATTTTGAACGCACTTTTTACAATTAAGGGGAAAGGGCGACGTTGAAGAAATAGTAGTCCGGTGGCAAGTGACGTTGATGGATGTTCTTTTAACGACACAACGCAGGTAAAGATTTTAATGGCTATTTATCGGACCTTGGTCATTCGTAAATACTTCGGATTGCAAGTCAATCTTGCCGCGACGGTTTTCTCGTGTCCGCGAGCTTATGCGGTACATGCCACCCGGTATACGATTCAAAGTATAACGGGCCTTCCGTTTTGCACAAAGTACAAGCCGGACGCCATGATGTACGTAGTAGCCCTTTGTCTTTCGGTGCGTGAGTGTCGTTTCGTATTCACCGCTGATTTTTCAGTCGTGTCGCGAGTGACCGTGTTGCTGCGAATAGTGCAAAGTGCCATGGATACGTAACAATGGATATCTTATCAAGGATACCTTATCACGGATACCTAATCATGGATCGATATTATATAATGGATACTGTTCGACGCCGCAGCTATATGGTTTATAATCGAGCCTCCATCTTGATGTGACGTCTTCTTGGTGTCAACGTCAGCGAACGGTGAGTCCTCGCATACATGAACAAGCTTTTCTCATTCCGTACACGCATCAAGCGTCGAAATGTTTTTACTATATTATCGCACACACAAGGGAATGTCGTCCGAAAGTACATATTCGTTACGCGAAATAATTGACATACGAAATCAGTAGTGTTCACTATCAACGTTCGAAACAATTTGCACGCGCGGTTTTTATTCATTTTTATTAATAAATATCATTAACATGAATACTTAGTTAGCAAAATTGTCGAAATGTTTATATATCTCGCAATTTATTTCGCCCAATCGGGATTGTTAGACTAAAAAACGCCGGTTTCGATAAAAATTATGTACATTCTTCGCGTCCTCGTTTAATTCTTATTCGGTCAGTCTACCTTCGCCTCTCAATATAATGTAAAATACCGTGAAGCTTGTGATGTGCACGCGTACCGAACTGAGCATCAACGGGATATACGCGTACCGTCGATTGCATCCGCCAACAGGTGTACTAATCACGGAGCCCGCTGTCTCTTAAGATTATTAAAATCGTTAAAGTTTGAAGGTCCTCAAAGGGTTAATTACCCTACAGGATATTTATCTTCCCTCGCTTTGCCGGGGAACAGAGGTAAATAAAGATGGAGCACGTGGACTGATAAGGGACAGACTGCGAAGTATCCGTGGAAAGAGCCTTTCTTTTCGTGTGTTATTGTCAGGGCTTGGAGATAGATTGCACACACGATAGCAAATTGGAGATAGCATTAGTTGCTGTACGATAACAAAATTTGCGAATAGGAACTGTTGTTTAACTAGTAAAATTGTTGCTTCTTAAAGCGAACTATACATTTTGTGCCCAGGTTCGCTTCATACCAGCCATAGCGTGCCAATTTTTTTATTTATACGAGGACTTCCAATTATTATATATCTCATGCCATTGTCAACCCTATTGTAATTGCGCAGAGTTTTTTTCGATAAATTACGCCCGCACGCGAAGAAAGGTTTGCGCAAGGAAAATTGACGATTGGACGCGGTAATGAGAATAATTGCAAGTTCTTGTATTTTGGTGTGAATGAAAAAAAATTGGCACGTTATAAAGCATACTTGACCACAATACATATGTACAGTCCGCTTGCAAAGAAGTACCATGCTCGTGATAATCTTTGTTTGCAGTCCCCTATTGGCAATTACTTTGTAGTATGGAAATTAATGTGCTGTCCATTACGAAGACGGAAATTCAGAACTGCAGATTATTTTCTTACAATATATGTAAATTGGTAACAATCATAGACAACCACTATCCAGATCAGTTTTAGTGAATGCCTCGGCAAAAGCTCATCAAATCTTTCAGATTCAGTTTAAAAGGAAATCAGCAGCGACCTTTTCCACCTGATGCTTGTATTTACTCATGTGATAGACTCAAATTCCGTTTTTAATTGATACAAATCTGCATGACCACCACCACTCGAAATTCTTTTCTTATTTTGTAATAAAACCAATCGCCCTACTGGTTCAAATGTTGTCGCTTTCAAAGAAAATCTCGGTATTCGCAGTAATCAGCTGACTTCTTATTATACGTCACATATTCCATTTGTCGACACGGGGGGTACGTATATTTTCCATCGTATTGGCCATTCGTCTCGATGCACGCAGTTTGTCGCGGTACGAAGAGCAGGTTTCGATTAACCGACGTTGCGTGTGAAAAAAATGCGATTGAAATTGCATGTACAACGATCGAATACTATTCCACAGCTGTTATCTGTCTTTCATTCAGAATGGCAAAGTATCTTATAAAGCGTATATGCGCGCAGTGTGAAGTTCCTCGTTTGAAAAATAAGTAACAAAATTGGGACTCCAAAAATAGCTATGCCTAGAATGGGGCGTAATGCCTTAGTAAATGAAGCGCACTGGCTCTCTTAAGTATTCGAATGTTCGTCGAGTGCATTCAAAAGCGGTGCTCAGACTCGGTACGCGATCATTCTCAGCGAGATTTTGAAATTTCATGCATAAGTATGCTTGCATTGTCTTTTATCTTTTATATTTCATGTATTTAAATGCATATCTATTATCATACGGGCCATATGAAAAGGTAGGTGACGTACAGATATTTTTTTTTTTTTGGTTATTGGTCACACGCAGCCAAAAAAGAATTCGGTTATCCGTAAACAAGAATACTTTCCCTCATCTATAATGATTATTCTTAACCAAAAAGATTTCTATCGCCCAATAACGATTATTCTTAACCACGATCATTTCAACTAAGACATTGACTGTTATATCGCAACTTTTTCAAGTTTGGTTACAACAGTTATGGTCTCTGAAGTAAAATAGTATATCGAAAAATAGACATTCACATATTTTTAAATATTTAACGTGAATTATCGTCACAACCAAAAGAATTTCTAAATATCGCGCAGCCGTGCTTGAATAAATTCACTCTTGAACTGATCTCATTGTTAATAATGAAACACCACGGCTGAGATATTTTCTACGATTCAAACGAACCAGTTTTAGGCGTCAAACTACGGTATCTATTATATTACAGTCGCTGTTATCTGTACTTTATAACAAATTATTTTTTCACCCCCGCGTTATTACTGCAAAACGGATTGCGAATATAGCGACATTACGATGTTAACAAGCATCGTAAATTATTGCAAATGCGGGTCGGATTACCATGCACCAGCGACGGTATGGAGAATATACGCAACCGGGAAAAATGGAGTAGTAAAACAGAATAATGGTGCGTCCGTGAAATATTGCAAAAACAGTTTAATGCATCATCTTCGCAATATCAGCGCCATATTAACGCGGTTCAACGGTTGCAATAATAACTTTTATTTCCACTATTCGTCAGGGTATCGCATCGAGACCTGTAAATTTTTGATTTCATTCCTCATCTCCATAGTTTTATAGTTAAAACCGTCGTTTCTGGTTAATTTTTATTGCCCGTTCGTAAAGAATATACAGCGCTCTTTAAAACATTTTTGATGGACATTCGATAAAATAGATGGCGTGGAGTTGCAATAATATCGAATTCGAGATGAATTCTCGTTAAAACTCTGCAAGAACTTTTTTAATAATCAAACGTTGATGGAGGCCGTAATAATTGAGCCGCATAAAACATAATATTATTTTGTCGTGCCTGTAGAAATTATTTCGACGGTGAACATTTCCATATTACACTACAGAATATTACGTGGCCACGGAATATGCAAACGCACGCCGAAATGTTGGTAATCGTTTGAACGCGGATACATACAACTTTGCTTCGGCTATCGGTAAACGTGTCAATGTTCAACAAATAAATTTGCAACCAATTAACACGACAGCAACAACGAACTAGTTAATATCGAACATTATTCCGCGTGTTCCCCTTCCAATACTGTAATTGCCAATTTCTCTTTCCGTTCCCATATTTCGTGTTCAGTTTATTGATATAAATATTTGTATAATTAAAATGACGATTTAAATCATTCATATGTGCATCGGCAAACAGTACACAAGAAAACATTGACGCTTCAGTCGTGAGGGAAAAGTTTGATCCAATACCCCAAAACATACGTTGCATTGAGAATTCTGTAAATACCCAAAAATATAGTTGCACTCCTTGATGATGCTCCAAAATTTAATGTAAGAAAGTTAACTCTCCTATTATTTTTCCAAAAATATTTGATTTCCGTAATTTAATATTTTCAAATGTTGATATCCAACTGTTGATATTCCCAAACATCATAATTGAACAACAATATTGTTTTATAGATTAAATATAAATTACACTTAAAATTATTACAACCCTGCATTTTATTATAATAAATTTTTCTTTAATATATGTACAACATACTGAAAATGACTTTACGCAAGAATCATTAAACCGCGATAAGCAGGAAATCAAAGTAATCAGGGAACAAAAAGTTCTACAATTGACAATGTAATAATTTTGTCTCTTTGCCACGGACAAAGGAAGACAGGGGGATGGTTTCATCGATACGCCGATAGTTTCTCGCACGGATGGCCGACAGTTCACCGCAGATACTCTTTCACTGAAAATAAGGGCATCGCCGAGCACGCATATTGATGTTTGTAAGCACAATGTATCTTTCTCTCATCCCCCGCGGTATGAATAATGCATAGGCGTAACTCTTATACCGTCAAAGTGGCGCGAACGAACTTCGAACAGTCCTGTTCGCCACCAAGTTTCCGTTTCAGACGTTTCAAAAGGACAAGCGTACTAGCGGCCTGTGTACATAACCCGTTACAGTGTCCTCGATGTTAAATTTCAGTGCGAGGGCCTAAAAATAATATCTGCATTGGAAAGGAAATGGATAATTGCGAAACGGATAATTTGATTGAAAAAAGGGGAAGGCTATTGCTTCGGTGCATTTTTAAAAAATTTCCAGAACGAAAGTTAAGTTTGACGAATTTAGAGTTTTCTCGAATAAGATTGTTATCATTTGGATAGTCGTTCGCGTGATTTTATTTTGCTATATCTCTTGGCTTCTATTCTCTTGATTTCCGAGAAATGGTGTTGCTGGTGGCTTATGATTCTTTCTGGGAAGTAATCCTTATTTACGATGTAAATTGTACAAGAAGAAAGAAGGAATACACCAACTTTATGACTGCATGGTAATTTAAGTGACATATACTGCGCTTGCGTTAAGAAGATACAAAACATTGTTGGTAGTTCTGTGAGAAGAATCTGGGTCAGGTTTATGGAGTTCGCAAACGATTAAAGGATTAAAATGGGATATATATATCGCTGACACGGATTTCTATTACATTGCATGCGTTAAAATTCATTGCACGTGTCAACGAATAACTTAACTTTAACTGATGGTAAAATAAACACGTGAAACTGCAATTATATTTATTTCTGCAGTACCAATACTTCAAGAAATCGAATACGCATGAAAGCAATAGAAGGTAACAATAGAAAAATTCTGCGTGACAAATCGTCAAACAAATAACCGAACAAAAATATATATATATAAATAAACTAACATACGCGTGGTCACATTTATCTTTACATATAATATTCCCAACTCGCATTTATAGCAGCACACTCACAGTTCCTATTTGCTCTCGTCCTCTTTCTCCTTCTTTATGAACTACAAAAACTACATTAAAGTGTACTTTCGCAAACTCCGAACTGAGGGACCGCGATATTAGAAAGCATAAATTGACGAAGAGACAGTGCCAGGAGACGCTATCGTGAAGAGGTGATGCGTATACCTGAGTGCTTCGCGATGCGACATAGCGTGTTACTGGAATAATATATAATAAATAGTGGGAGCGTATAGCTTTTTCAATGCTGAGTAAATTGCAAAATGAAGAAGAAGTTGGGTGAGTTAGTATGGAAGGTAATTGTACCTTTAATAATACGACAGACGTACGCACATACGTATCTCTTCCGCCTCTTTTCTTTTTTACTGCGCGGCCTGACAAATTTTATAAACATTATTTTTATACGTGTACACGCTGAAGGATAGTTTAATAATAATTGCTCGTGCTAGAAAGAAGCAATTGGAATCCGAATAAAATCTTTGAATATTAACATTTTCTGCGATACATGATATTAGTCGGAAGTAATTTTCATATTTATCGTCAACGTGATCGAAGATAGTTATCTTGGTGCAGTGAATCACTGTCGAGTGACACGAATGTCAGATATGAACGTGTCGAAAATTCTGTACAATTGTTGCTCCTCCCCTGCAGTGAAATAGATACTCCCATATAATTACCTGATCTAGTTCGAATAGTACGCAAGAATTATTATTTCCGTAGGGCGCGGAACGTAATAATTATTCATCAAAGTAGCAAATGCTTATTAACGCGTCAAATACTTCCAGAATAACACTTTTTCCCCGATGATTTAAGGGTAGTATCCTCGCGAGGGTACGAAAGGATCCGTAAAAATTCTATTTACATATTTATTGGACAGCTCGTACCCCATGCTATGAATCTGAAATTCCCTAAGTGCTGATAAGGTATAGCTTGAAGGAAAGTCAATGCTGCTGTCGCGCAGAGGCACCAATTCCCGTCTGATCACCAAAGTTATACTGCACAATTAGAGGCTATGTGGAAACTTGCTGTGCTGTTGGCGTGAAAGTGCTTCGAAATTAGCCCGCAACTCGAAGTTCTAGTTAATAACTGCTGGAGTCGATGTCCTTTAATGCAAAGAAAATCGGTGGAAGCGGAGATAAGAAGGATAGCAAATTCATTTCGCTCTACGCTGATATTTTTGTCACGCGAATACATATCCCCGTGTGCTCGCGTAAGAGTAGCTGCAAGACGAACACAAGACATTGGCCTGCGAGAATTCAATTGCGTAAAGTAAATCAATCAATGCTGTTTTATTCCGTATTAAAATACGTATACTACGCGGAATTGCTTTACATTAATCACAGTCGGATCCTTCAATGTTTTACGGACGAGTTACGAAATTAGTTCAATTGTTAGCCGCGTCAACAAAAATTGCATCAAACGTGGTAAAACTCTGCCCCTAGATTTTCTAGATATCGCAGTGATCATAATAGTATCTAAAATCTTTTCAAAAGAAAAACTAGGACAGGGGACAATACGTAAGGAACAATCAGAATTAAAATATAAACGCTAGAAACCGCGCGCATAAATACATATAAAACCCCTCCACTGTTTCTCTTTCCCTTTTATTCCATATTCCATCCGCATACGCCGTTCAACGCTATGAAAATCTCTACCGATCACATTAATATTACGAATATCACGGCGCCGATTTGCAAGAGCCATCGGAAGAGTAATGCTCGGCTCGCGCATCCATTATTCCCACCTTCGCAACGCATATCCATGTTCCTAAACTCTGAATTCCCAGTCCCCGAATAAAGCATCACGCGCCAATGTACGTCCCCGAATTTTTCACATCGAACAGCCAACGATATCCAAATCATCTACGAATCCCCCCGCCCCCGCCCCAACATATTCTGCACGCACATCTTCTATCGATCTTCCATATATATATATATATATATATATATATATATATTGTATATATATATTCTCACGACCAACTTACATACGCAATAAACAAGCATTAGCGAGCACGATCGTTTCCCTCGGGACCGCGTCGATTTCGCCGAATCTACCGTCCCTGCTTACAAAGGGACAAATCCACATAAACGTTTCAATGGCGGGCACAAGCGGCATAGGTGGTAGACCCTCGTTTTCCCATGGGTACTTTCATCGTCGATTCCAACGACGCACTCAATTTCTGGTGATCGCGGGCCGCACGTGAATTTCGCGAATTTCCTCGAACACGGGAGTGCCGAACCGAACGGCGTGGATAGAAAGAAGGGACGGGAATAAAAAAGAGAGAAAGGAATCGAGGCTCGCCGGCCTTCGCAAACAGCAGCGTTCGAGAAACAGCTGGCATCGGTGGCCACGGACCACGGAACCTAAATAAGAGGCTACGTCCCGCAGCCACAAAGAAACAAGGGAATAGGGCTTTCCAACCTCTTTAATCTTTCCGGCTGGTTAATTACGGGACCGGCATGTTTCCCAGCGCGCTCGTATTTTTTCGTCGGCCCTTTGCTCCAAGGAACTGAAACACGGCCGCAAACCGGCGCTAAACGCGGAACCGGGAACGGCGTGCCGGATATTAATGAAATTGGCAGAGACAGAGGTCGGCCGCCCCGGGGACGTTTAATGGAACAGACCCCCTTGGCGTTTCGTGGCCGAGTGCGTTGATCGATGGATCACGCGATCGACGGTGGACGAGCGTCTTGGCGATGTAATGAAGACCGCGCGACGTTGCAACGCTTGGCTAGAAGAACGATTTGAATGGAGTTTTTGGAATTGATCGTTGGGAAATGTAGTAAATCGAATTGCCGTTAGCTTTGGAATAATTATGCTCTAGCAGCGTGTTTCAAAATTCGATGTAATTCTATTGTTCGATAGACCGTCGATGTATCGGGGTCGGCGGTGTGCAGAATTTTTATGTACACGTAAGACGCCGTTTAATATTAATGATTTTGAATAGTTGGCAGTGTAGAGTTATATATACGATAATTGGTAAAACACAATTAAAGCTATACGATGTTTCGTGGAAATGATGACTATGAATATGCTTTTTCTATTTGAAATTGACGTTATAATCGTATTGATTGTTTTGTACCTTGACATACTTGTGATTCATCGACAGAAGGGGTAACCATAAAGCCTGGCTTTTTAAATATTTTCCAATTCTGCGCACCACCTTTAACCCCTAACCCACCATTAACCCTGTACGAAAATAGAAAATCTGAGAATATATATTACACGTATGTATGACTTCCTGTCGTCACTAAGATGTTTCCGGAATATGTGCCTACAAAGCAGCGTGTATTTATCGTACGGTTTAGAGGAGAAACTATTTCGTGCAGTTTGCCGTCTGCTTCTCATTACGAATTTCCGTGGAACTATTAACATTATTATTCCTGTAACAGGAAATATTTTTTCGGTGGTGCTTTTCATAATGAAGTACCTCTAAATACAAGTGTATACAATTTGATGAACTGCACCGGCATATACTGCATCGAGTTGTTTGTTTCTCATTAAGATGTTCAACACGATGAAAACTTGATTTGTGTCTGCAACACTAACCCCTCGGGCTTCACTTGCTACCTATATTTTTAGATACCTCGTAAATCAGGGTGTTTGTATTTCAGTAAAAATTTTAATTTAGTATTTATGTGATTTAATTGCGATACGTATACTTAATATACCTAAATAAACGTGCGTATAGGGTGTGCACCATTGAGTATTAATTAAAACAAAAGCGACTTTTTAATGGGACAAGTGAGAAAAGCCAAACGACCCTTAAATACGCGCAGAATTATTTACGTCTGTAATAATGTTTCATCGTTAGAAGAAATACGCGTTGGACGCTGCACACGTGTGAACACAATTTTAGTCTGAACAGCCTATGCCCCTTCATTAAGTGTTCTATATACACCGCGCTGCACGTAGGGGCAGATGATTTTAACCCTAAACGACCCACGTACCAACGTCAAACGTTCCATGTTACGCCTTACACGTGTGAGAACAACGTTTTCGACTGAATCGACCCGCATAGCTTCGTCAGGAGATTAACGTCACACTTTGCGAATGCAGGCTGAATTTAAACATCTCACGCATGTGCGAATGCATAGAATTTTTCGCTACAAATTTTTCAATATTCTGTATAATTTTCCGTCCTCCGTGAAATACTATATTCAATAATATCCTTATAATTTAAATTACTCGCAATACTTTCACAGACTATGCTGCATTGGCGCAAAAGATATTGCAATTATATTAATAATATTTTAATCTTGTACCAGTGGTATTCATATTATCCCGATAATTAAAACC
The DNA here is from genome assembly GCA_948146005.1 of Nomada fucata. Classification (NCBI taxonomy): domain Eukaryota; kingdom Metazoa; phylum Arthropoda; class Insecta; order Hymenoptera; family Apidae; genus Nomada; species Nomada fucata. Next base: position 2,876,076 of record OX411275.1, on the reverse strand, counting down.
CTCTCCTCGAAGTTGGGAAAATTGAAAACAATAGGGTATTAAAATACCCGGCCGACTCAATAATTATCCGTGTACATTGGAACAAATGTGCACGCGCATATTATTAATGTATCGTCCAAGTTATTGAAAACATTGAAACGCCATTCTTTATACGTAATTCCGTAAAACAGAGTCACTTTTACCGATATTAAACGAAGCCGGTTTTAATAAAACATATTGATATTTCCTACGGCTGATTGTTCTTGCGAAACAGAATACCGTGTGCCGTATAACAACTCAGCCAATAACACATATCTAAAGCAACTTATAGCGTATACGATTATGTAAACCGACATATCTGCAGCGTACACTGCTCGTGTTACGCCCATGCTACTCGTTACTTATGACCGCAATTCCGTTGCAAATGTTAGGTCCACAGAAATCCTAATATTTTAAAATTATTTAAAAATATTCCATTGAACGCAACAGGATTTTCCGTTTCCCTTCGCCAGGCGTCCTTCCACAAAGCATCAAGTAATCGAACCGCGATCAAGTAATCCAAATCCGGCCCGGGGTGTGTAACGTGCGGACAACATCGTGCCAACAGACAGACGTTAAGTCAAAAAACCAGAAAAAGAAGAGAGAGAGAGAGAGAGAGAGGGGGGATGGTGGCTTGCTAAAGCGACCGAAATAAAGGCCAGACGCTTTTTTCCATCGGGGAAAATATTCCAGCGAGGCATCTTAACTTGCGAAACACGCGAGTACAGGATTAATTGCGGCTTTCATTATCGGCATTTTACTGACAAAGCCAGACGCGCTTAGTGACGCGCTCGCCCGCGTCACGTTTGCGCCACAGACACACAGAGCGGTATATATTTTGCGGTGGTAAAATAAGCCGTGTGTTCCGAGTCAAAGGCTGCGGTTTGCGGCTCTATGCAAAGGAAACGAACGCCTGGTTAAATGCTGCCGCGTTTGAATCTGGCGAAAATTTCGCTAATTCTGCCCCGTCATTTTTTTAGCGTCCGCGTGTTATTCCTGTATTTCTCCTACGGTGCCCCGTGGCGTCGCCGTCCCCGTTCCCTCGCGTTTCAGACCGAATGGCGGAGTTTCGAAAAATATTCGGAACGATTGGACCGTGATTAACATTTCTGCGAGCTTTTGAAGAGGCGTGACGTCGACAGGGATAATAGTGAAGGTTTTCTTTGTTCCCGATGGGAGGTTTCTTGTGGCCGTTCGAATTCGACATTTATTACGTTTTCATGAACCCATTCTTGGAATACGCGAGGTTTCGCGGTAATGATGATGCTCAAACGACCGTAATAAAACGGTCGCAAAACGCAAAAGTTCTGTTACGATGTTTACAACACTGTGACAATTTATTAAAACAATTCACTGACGATTTGTCGCGCATGAACGCTGGTTAAAATTAGAAATCGTGTGGTATATAGTGCTCCTTTATCTACCGTTGCGTTCTTTCCTCCCTTTTATATTTATACAGCCCCATTCCTCGCGTTTCTTTTCCTTTATCCGCTTTTATCTTCTCGCGTCTAAGCAACCAAGGCGACTGCCATACATCAAAAAGCTCTCCGTTATTTGTGGAATAACAAGATTGGTTGTCTTTGTTGATCAAAGGCCAGCCGAAATTAAAACCGAAATGTCATTCATTCAACGTTCAGTATCGCGGGTTACAGGATATTACGGTTGACCAGATGGCAAACAAAAATCGTACACCAAAAGCCATTTTTCTCTAGTTGAGAGCGTGTTAATCGCGCACAGGGAAAAGTGAAGGAAAACGATCAAGTTGGCATGCAAAACAGTTCGCCTGGAGCTTTAACGAGCTCATCGCCGGCGAACGATTTCACGGTAGCCAAATAATTCCCCAAGGGATTAAACGGACTGGCGATTTTCTTTGAAAAGCTGCTGTCGTCCTTCGTAAATTTCATTTCCAGAAAATCACTAAGTGTCGCGATTCTGCTTTTTTTTTGGTATCGCGATCCGGTAACCGGGGATGTGTTGTCACCTTCGAGTCACTTTCGATGTGGCGGACATTTCCGTAGATAGAGGAACGAACAATCCAGTATTATGTATGTAGAGTACTTATTTTACCTAGTTCTTTGGTGGTTTGCAGATCGCAACAAATTAATTCGTTCATGCGGTGCGAAATATAGGTTCAGTTGTTGCGAATTGTAAGAGAATGCAAGACATGTTACTGTCATATCTATCTTTGTTGCATATAATTAGATAAATATTAAGTTACGCGTTGCATATTTCACTGCAGGTTAAACAGCGAAGAGGGGCAAACGCAATCGGTAAAAAGAAAACGGGTGCCCGCATTTACTTTCCATTTGTTGAAATACTTAATATTGTAATTAATATAACGTAAGATAATTTCTAACTATCTGCGAACGGGATATAATTACACGATGAAAAATGTTGCCAAATAAGAGAGAATTTGCAACGCTTTATTACTCATTACTCGTAGCATTTGGAAAACCTGAGTAGTTCGCGCAATTTTTCATTCTCATTGCTGGATAAATTGCTTTTAACTCGCGATTCATGTAAGTGTTTCGCTGGCACAAAGAACTCGGTGCAGTTTCAACCTTTGCGCTCTGTTGGTACCTATTAAAGTATCAGTGTGCCGAGTACCGAGTCAGAAGAGTCTTTGTCCCGCGGCTCAAGGCTGCTCGCGACGTAATACTTTATCATAGTGAATTTTACGTCATGCCACGGCCGAATGTACGTAGGATTTCATGACGGGCGTACGAAGTATGTTTCCACGCTTAAAACGTTCCGCAGTATCGCGGAGTTTCTTTTTCCACGTGCCCCGACCCTTTGAACGTTCGTCCGGGATAGCCTGTAAAACTCTTCTGCACGTTTCAAGTGTTTCTGTAACTTTTAACGCGGCGAAAAGCGCATTAATTTTCGCCCGATTTCAAAGCGTTTGGGGCGAATTAATTTCTGCGCGATGTATGAAAGGTGTTGTACAGCGGGTAGCGATATTGAGACGCGCGAAGAACGAAAGAATAATCAAATGTAGGTGTTCGTATAAACCTTCGTTCTCTATTCACGAACAGCTCAAGTTGTTCAGAGAACGCACCACCTCGATCGATGCGAGTTTGTTCGATTATTCGAACTTCGACTACGAATTCGTCCTTCTCTATCGACTGCTAATTGACAAGTAACCACGATTGACGGAGTGTCACGGTTTGCTCGAAGCTTGACGTCCCTTGCATAATAAAAGATTTTCGCGGGATGTCGATTCCGCAGTTTGACAGCTGTCGTTATCGGCAACAGTTTATCCCCGATTCGAGAAGAGGAAAAGCGCGAATAAAAAGATATCGCGGACCATTGATTTTCGAGAAAATAACGTACGCGTTAGAATAGATTCTAGCGACACGGCGGATTTTTTCTATGCGCAAGAATCGAAATTCTGCGTGGAAAATTTTAACGGGGGATAAAAACAATCGACTTTTAATTCGCGAAAGTCACGTACCAACGAAGACTGTTTCTCTAAAAAGATATGTAGGCTCTTAAATTATTAGAGCTCGTGAACGATTTATAATTTTTCGTCCCTGCAAGCCAATTTATCAACCTCATAACAGATGTTCCGATAACATTTTTCGCAAATCTAATTTCTTCCTTAGGGCTGTTTAATTAAATACATCAATAAAAGGGTTCAACGATTCTAAGCAACCAGTTCGATATTGAAAAGACCAAACTTCGAGCGCAAGTGAGAATACATCGCTTCAATAAATGAAAATCTCGCATTACAGTCCGCCGTTCGAATTATTCGAACATTTACTTTTCTTTGCCGCGAATGTTTTGCGATACGCGTTACTTATCAAGAAAAAGAACGAACGTTTCGTATAATGCCAGCCATTAGCATTCTTTCATAGTTTTGCTCCGCAATACCGCGGCGAATTTGCGGCGGCCGTTTCTCAAAACAGCTGTCCGCAATGAAAGCGCGGCTAGCATCCTACTCGCGCGTTTCATTGTCGAATAAAGCACAAGCATGCATGCAGCTCGAATTCCATGCGTCGCGAACAAATTTTATTTCCGCGTTTGGAATCTATGCTAGATACTCTCCCGGCAGCAACAAAATATCCTGCGAAATAAATCAATTCCAAGGTTCTTCTTCCGAACATAAATTTATCATTCGCGATACGACCTTCATTCGGCGCAGAGACAACGAAACGAATGAACCACCTCTATATTTCTCCCAACCATTAATTATAATTACAATTTACAAATTAGAACTGCGTTGCGCGCAGTTCCATAGCGTTCGAAGAAAAATTCACCGAACGCAGTGTTCCCGAAATCGCGATTCCAAACACCGCGGCACCTGCGCCAAGAACGACATTCCAAGGGAGGAAATAAATATTTCTCGTCGTCCACGTGTACACGTTTCCAGGACACCGCACTCCGTTGAGATCACACACTCCACTCGATCATCGAACGTCTTCCAGCAAACGCGGCAAATCGTTTGGCTCGCGCGGTGACAAACGGTCACCAGCACCGTCCGCTATCGCAACGTTGACCGATCGTTTTATTAACCCGATGTTTCGTGGCGTAATAGTCATTTTTCCGGGGGTGGGGCGGCAGGAGCTGGTCCAGCTACGCGATAGCCCGCTGTCCGACGACCCCGATCCATTATCCTTAGGTTGACAGCGCAAACAGCGCTGTCGGCGTCGTCTAGGTAGCGGCCAATGCATTTCAAACAGAGGCATTTACGGGAGCCCTGTGCCGCACGGTATCATCCGTGAATCGTGGCAAAGGAACGGAGGGCTATCTTGAACCACGTGGGCGACGGGACGAGAAAGGACGGTACGAAACGGGCAATAGCACGGGGAAATGATAAGGGCCAACGAATTCATGGCGTGACGTAAACACTTCGACATACTCGATTGTGAGGCTCGTCGGGAATCATGACGGAAATACCCTTGGAAAAACACGACGCTCGGCCCCCGGATCGTAATATCCTGTTTCAGCTTATTAAAGGGAGGAATGGACGAGGGAAATTTTTGTCGCTTGTCGTGGTTGCCATTGTGCCCGGGCTCTGTATGGGGGAATCGTGGAAGACGTTCGCCATTCATTCCGATTGGAATGTTTTATTAGATTTAACGGGGACGGGTGGCAGATTGTTATTAATTTGCTTCGTCGGTGTAACAGGCTATGTTGTTTGCATTTATTCTCTATTCATGATTCAGTCAGGATTTTTTTAATATGATGTATGTAATTTCGAAAGAATAATTTGTCGCTTGATTAATACCAATTTTGGATGTCTGAATTTGATCAGTTTTTGTTGGCAAAGTTTGCGCACCTTGGATAACCTGCATAAATGATAATTGGCGAATAAATGTAAATCTGGCGTGAGTGAAGATTTGATACCTGTATCGATCGCTTGTGCGAACAAGTAATCGTATAATTGTTAACTGGATGAACGTATCAGCAATTACGAAATACTTTGATGTCAGTCCGGTTGGGGCTTTGGTATTTTATTGCGTGCTGTACAAAATGTCGTTCGCACAGCTTAACTCAGTTTCAAGTGTCTGAACTATCCGTGACATAAATTTTACGGCGAAGGAAACGCTGCACACGGTTCCCTAGTTAATATCAACAGGATTCCGGAGGACCATAATAATAAATTGGAAATCTAATATCGGGATCGTGTGTACTGGTACAAAAGAACCGATACTCGCTTCGTAATCTGGCATCATCAATTTAGCGACCGCTAATTGAAACGCTCATGATGGCGTTCATTAGAGATCCGTTTGCCACGGCAATGAGCGATTAATTTCAATTAATGGACTAGCCCGTCCACCTGTGACCTAAGAGCGTGCTTGTTTAAATTTATTGTCTTCATGGTTCACCGTGAACTAAATTCGCCTCGCGGACCCAAGCTTGGAAAAGGAATATTCGTAAACGTTCTTCCTTCCTGACCGATTGTGCGAAACAGACCCATCATTTTTCATATGCTCCTGAAGAAAATCTAAATCGAATTGCTCGCAAATTTTCCGCTTTCAAATAATACCCTTCGAAGCACGAGCCTTCATTTACGCGTTCAATTAAATCTGAAACCTCAATCTTACAAGAGGTACAATTTTCAATCCGCAATTCCGTTTTCTCCCATGCGCGACTTGAATTCTAGAGAGACTAAGAAAAGTCGAAGGGCTGAAGACGTCGTTTCCGTGACATCGAAAGTTCCACGGAATTCGAGTAAAGGGAAAATCGAGACATCGATACGTCTCGCTCTACATGTTTCCCTCTTTCCTTTTTTCCGAACGAGTGAGATCTAGGAGCAGGTTGGAGGGGTGGCGACGTGAGTGACGCGAGCTTGGCAGAAGATTAACCCTTGGCAGACCTTTATTTTCTCTCTTCGGCGTTAAGTTCTGAGACTGTTCTTTAGGACTAATCGTAAGACCTCGTGATCTGTCGAAAGCTTGGCAAGCGTGACTCGAATACGCCACTGGAGAGTTCCTGCAAAATTCTCTCCCGTTTCTCTCGACGTCTTCTGTTTCTCTCCACCAAAAGGAATTTCGGATAATTCAAATGATATAGAGGTGCGATTCGACGGACATTATATTGACTGATAGAAATCGTAATAGCATTATTTTCCATTCAAATTGTACGTATTACTATGCAATATTTAAGCCTGATAAGATAAAAATTGTTTCTTATGTATAACACAATGATCTAAATCTAACAAATTATTAATATACCAGAAATTGCTTTGCTCGTGATAATAATATTATCGCATGCTTAGAACCAAAATTAAATTTGAATCAATTGAACACAGAATAGACGAATTATAAAATTAATTGGTTGAACGAAGTGAATGTCTTCTTAGCTTTACATCAATTATCAATAACACCTAGGAAACCACGAAAAACTGACACGAACTAATATTACACGCGTTCCTTCTTTCACATCCGGAAACCGGCAACAAATTTCACCATTTAAAATCTCAAGTCGATCGTCGTCCACGTAGGTACCATACACATAGCCAGCAAACCGGTCAACGAGAATCATCCAGCACGCGACGCGTATATAAACCAACGTTGTAAATCGAAGCGAACTCATTTCGATGGCGGCGCAGAAAATTGATTTCCCGAGAAATGGCGTCCATCCTTCAATGGACTTCCTCCACGGACTCATTCACCCCGGCGCTTCGCCCGATTCGAAATCAATTTGATACGCTGCAAACACAGTTTCGTCGACCGGCTAATTGCGCCCGAAACATTATAATTACACGAGGAACGGTCAACGAATTCGAATGTCCCGTTTAACGACGAGGCACGAATTACGTCCCGACCAATTGCATCAAACGGGACAGCATCTGCTCGTATTGCGGCCCCGAATGTATTTCAACGAAGTGTATTGTCCCGTGGAAACGGAGGAATTATATAACGAGTTATGCAATTTATACCGCCGCGAACGTTTTATCGTTTTATCGTTTTATTCCTATTACGTCGCTCATTAAACCTAGCCGCATCGTTGGATCCAGTAATGCGACGAGACAATGCCAATCACTGGGGCGGGCAATTGCAACGAAAACAGGCCCGATAACGTCGACGGACATATACATTAGTGAGATCGTTCGTCCATACGAGCGGATCGAACTTCAGCTATCTTGATTATAGAATTATTAGGAAGAAATTAGGGGAGGTCGTTCTTTGTACATGGCAGTGTATTAGGGGCAAGCCTTGGAAACGTAAATATTGCATGATACACGTTTATTGTGAAGAAAGATTGTGAAGAAAAGAAGAAAAGGGAAAGATTGTTTATTATTAAATGTTAGTTGCTAGATGTATTAGAAGTATATCTTTCGAGCGTTCTCGTTCTTTACCAAAAATCATACGACAGATATTGTATCCAGCTTGAATGTATAGGATTCTATTTCTTTTCACGGTAAACTGTCACGCGCCTAAGCTTGCCAGCTGCAGTTTATTGTGATTGGTGACCGTAGGTCTCAAGAATGGCCGACAAATCGCGCTCTGTTTCACTGTTATGCACTCTTAAGGCACACAGAGATTTACGGTTCACGATTTTGTTGATTTATAGAAATGCATCTTCACGCGCATCTGAAACACACGGGCCCCTTTGGAGTTGATAAATCACACTGATAACGCAAAACCAAAGAAAAAGTTTTGTTTCTTATTCGCAACTGATCGAAGATCGGCGTTTCACGGAAAAACGGTGACACTAATACTCCCGTCGAGGTTACTTTAAGTCCAGTGCCCGAAAAACAGTAAAATAAATAATTAGCAAGAAATATATTCGAAAACTCGCTAATCACAGTACCGCTGAAATGTGCACAGTGCATTTTATCAATCTCATTATTTCTAAATTCAGCCGAATTCAGTTACCCCGTCCAAACAAAAACGTCTCCAACGTCGTTTCGCTCATCTAATTACGCAAATCTACGCCTCATTGCTCGTCTTCCCGGTTGACTCAATTGCGCAACATCGATTCACCACGCGATGCGTTCGATCTGATGTCGTCGCCAGCCGCTCCAGCCAAGATTCAACCCCTGTCGGGTCTCGTTAATCGCCGTACACACCGCGTAACAACCCTATCGCTTTAAGTCGTCCGGGATCGATGTTCGCAACGATTCCGGCTGCGGGAAACGATATCCCCCCCGACCGGCGCCACGGAATCAGAAGGTACATTCGCCGCGGCGTCAAAGAAGTTCGACACGGGCGCAAATACGCCCTGCAGGATCAGATACGCCGGAAGGGGTGCTCGTTAAATGGCCCGCCACGGGTCACCGGTTAATCCTCGAGATCGACTACACGCACGATTTGCAAGCGTCCCGTTAATTATCATGAACGTCGTAATGCAATCTGTTCCGCCTCTAGGTGAATGGAGATTATCCACGTGCCGAGGGAGACGGCGTTTATTATACAGAGGGCAGGGGATCCCCTTTTAGATTGATAAATCATTCGCTCGCGATACCTGTAGGCAGGGATTTTGTGCGCGAGTTGCAGGTAAGAAGAAATTACTGGGTACTTTTCGTTTTATTTCAGTCGAGCTGATTGAAGTACAGGCACGGCGTGACATGGTGCCAAACGCAGTCTGAACGGCTTGGGTTAACTTCGAGCAACGTTCGAACGAAGCCTGCGACGGATTGTTCGAGGCGGCGTAATACGGCTAATGACTACGCGAGTACTGTCGTTCAATCGACAGTCGAACTTGCATTACGAAGCTAACGATGGCTGGTAATCTATTTATTCGGTGTAACTAAGTGCGTGGATAGTTGACCGACGTATTCATTGCACGTGCCCTCGTAATTTCGGCATACGCGTTAATTTCCGTGAAGTGGCCACGTGGACGGTAGGGCCACTTCTCAGCCCTCCACCATTTCCGTTGTTCATAGATTTCCGTTTGTACACAGATCAACGCGATGGCGTTGATCCGGTCTACGCGGTGACCCGACGGTGGAAAATGCAATTGTTTAATGCGAAGGGCGCATCGTGTAGACTTATTTGCGCATTCAATTTTGGTATAGCGGATGCGCGATACGCAGGACGGATTGATACAGTTTGACATGTTTTAGTAGTAGCACATGTAGCACATAGATACAGTAGTACATGTTTACTTATATTTTCGTGGAACGCAAGGAATAACGCCGTATCAATGCTCTAGGTCCCCGAGGTACCCAAAAATTTGACAACTGTTTAACATCCTCCTCTGTTCGAAATGAAATTGTATCAAGAAGAATCCGACGTTCCTTCGTTCTCTGGCTTTACAGTTGCCTAATATAAAGTTCACGGAATGTTCGAAAGTCGCTTTATCCATTGCAGAAGTCAATTTGCGCAAGGTGCGCTTCCAGTTATGACTTCGTGCTTCTGTGGTGACAGAAGAAGAAAGTTTTTACAACTTTCCCCGCAGTTGATATTTTTGAACCTTTCGCGATACGGCTTCTCGAAACTAATGCCGCGCGAGGCTTCCTACTATAACCCCTTTCCAACAAAAATTGTTCGCGTTTTATTAGAGATGCACAAACTTCTTGAAGAGATATTGAATTGAATTGATGGAAATCGAGACATTGTGCATGTGACAATAGTTGAATCTTTCGGGGACGGCAACCGTGTTACAGATTTTGTTTAGAACCTTTTCAATGTATGCTCTTATTCTGACAAGTTGTTCCTTGTCGCATAATTCTTTTAACCATTCTATAATCGTTCGCGTTCTTATTTGCGCATCGTTTCAGTGAAATCTCTCTCACTGCCAGCGAAACGGTAACATCGGCGCAGTTTGGAGCACAGAATTGAAAAAAGTCACTCGAGACTTCGAAACAGCAATATTGCCAGTAAAATCTGGATGGGCGAGAAAACGTGAACGGCGCGGGGGTACAAACTCGGTCAAACTAAAATTGCTGTGCTTGTCCTTCGAGCATTTAGCGAATTGCCCACAGTAAGCACAGGCCACCTGATTCTCGCCGTATTAAAACTTCAAGTCTTAAAACCAGAGATGGAGTTGAGAAGGTGAGACGGACGAATGAAATTCAAGTGACGTGGACGTAAAACAACGATCAATCCGGAATTATGCCACCCCTTTCCCTCTGGCTTCTCCTAGGCGTGTCCTTGCAATTGTAAAAAGCGCGAAGTGTTTTACCGTTTACCCGTAGGAAAGGTGTGCGTCCAGATTGCTACTGATCGATAATGCTTTCAGTGCAGAAATATTTTTTTAATACCTAGTATTAAGTCAATGGATCAGACTCGGTGCTGAAATCAAAATGAAAACTATAAAACCTGCGAATCCATGCCTTTCCTGAAGTATTCGAGGATCCTAAACTGCGTTCCCGAAATTGATCTTCAGATTAAACATTTCTATTCCATTACAATGCTGTCTGCATTAAAAAAAACACACACACACACACAAAATCAAGGATAAGGAAGAGTAATTTTTTGGTTAGAAGCGACACGAATACCTGACCGACGCGAGTAGCCGCATTAAAAATTATTGTGTTCGACACCGAGCAACTCTCCCCTAGATGCGTTTTTTGTAGCTTGTTATCGGTGTAGATCCTCGCGAAATGACTGTCTACCCATGCTCGTCCTGGCTCACGAGGATACGACGTCCGTAACGGACGTAGCGTGTGATCGATCATTATTGGATCCTCTCATCCTTCCACTTCTTTCATCGTGAGTCCCCCGTACGCCCGTCAATCCCTTTATAAACACGACCCGCTTCTATTCCTGCTCCCTTGTTTCGCACGTCATCACCAAAGACTATCATTGCATCGCGCCACTCCATTTTCCATAATGGCTGTTTTGCTCCGCTTCGCTCTCTTTCTCTCCCTCTCTCTCTCTCTCTCTCTTTCACTCATTTTCCCTATCGCTTTTCTTTTTTTCTTAGCCCCGAGCGAATAAGGAAGGAAAATAGTTATCCGATCAAAAATCAGAGCGCACGGATAATCGAAGTGCTGCCGATTGGCCGAGGTACAAGCTTCCGATCATTTTTCATACTAGAACGTTTCCCCCTCGCTTCCCGACGAGAATTTTTTCTCGTTACTTCGAAGTCGAACATAATTCGGCGTTCGTTGGTTAATGATACACGTTTGACGCTAATTGATCCTTCGCTGGAGACGATTAAATGGTCGTCGAAGAGAATCGTTCAAGTGTTGCTTCTTTGCCGGTATTATTCTTGGACTAATTTTGTCAGGTTGACAGTAACTTTGTTCTTGGGTAAAATTGATCCATTCACGACGTACACTGCATTGTTTCCGCCTCGATGATCCCCTCGGCGTTCTTCGTTCTTTCTGTACTAACGCGTCTATCTTCGGCATAGACCGCCCCCTTCACTCCCCCTGCCAATTCCTAAAAGTTAGTTCGCCACTTTTAGCGGGGAAAGTTTCGCGTAAGTAGATAGTTCATGCGGATAATTAATAGAATCATGGGGCAAGAAGTAAATTTCATTAGTCCATCTACCGGCAAGAGTTCTGTGAATTTGCCATTTGCAGACCAATTACTACGTAGTAGATGGGAGTGTTCTGTGGGGTGTTTTCAGAGCTACGCAGAAAATGATATTAGGGGGTGATGAAGTAAACGACCCCTTGCGCAAGAAGAAAACGTCGGCTTTATTACCAAATTCACGGTTTCCATGAAACGTTACGGATAAACCGGGTAACCCATTAAGAAATCTCTACTGTAATCGGTAATTAATTAATATCGAACGAACAAACGATCCACACAACGTTTATGGTACGACAAGCACTTTTAGAACGCGACACTGCAATATTCGCGATACTTGCGAATACAATTACCGAATCGAAACGTATCGTCCCACCGGAAGTACAATATTAACGAAGCAAGTTGTATGTAACGAAGTAAGTTGCCGCTCCGCGTAGTGCAGATCTCGCCGTGAAATATTTTCACTCAGTTTCCCTCCAGCTATCATTTATCACCGAGTATCAACGAAACGACACTTGCCGTGCAGTCAGTCACGATAGACGAACGCTTAATCATCCACGGGGGTGCAGGGACGTGGGCCGACGTCAAGGGAGGACAGCCCGTGTGAACGACACCTCGAAGTCCACGAAAGGACCAACTTGCCGAACCGGTCTGCTTCCATAATTGAATTTGCATGCGAACGAAGCAACGCGAAAAGCATCTAAACCAGCGATTCAATGGAACGATTGACAAGATCAGTTCGCGCTCGAGGAGCTTGGCCGTTCGCGATTCAAAAAACTTTCTTCCTCCCGCATCTACGAATGACGACGCGTCGTCGCGACGCCCGCTTGGGACTGTTTAAAACGTTGCCACCGTTCGCTCATTTTCCATGTGCTCGTCTGTTGCTCGACGTCGACCGTCGAAACGTTGACGAACGAAAGCTATCCGCTATACGCGACGCGAGGCCAAGCTCGTTATCGCGTGAGAAACATTACGACAGCAAATACGACGATCAGAACGTTCCGCGTGTCGTTTGTTGCATCGCAGGCGGATCCATAATTGTACGGCAGTATCGCACGGCCTCTGAACGGCGCCCGGTCGCTGGTGCAAAGCAAACCGAACGTAAACTGGTATTGGAATTCCATTGCGCCCCGCTCATCGGTATACACAGGCCACTTCTAATTCGATCAGAATGATCTTTAAACAGAGTTTATAGGGTCCTTAGAATTTCCATGAACGAGGCGGACAGGAATACCGAATGTGGAGGAGCGGAGGCGGTTGAAGGGGCCCGAATTCCGGCTGCGAAACTGGCGACCCTATTTGCAAAAGTATGCGTCGCGGCCAGCTGATCACGACGACGCTGCGTTCGATGCTCGCTGCGTGGAACTTTGCTAACGGCTGGTTTAATCATCACGGATTTCGCGCGACGCCGACGTCGATAGATTTGCGAATCGGCGAGTGGACAATCACTCTAACGTACGAATCAGTTTCTGTAATATACCTGAAGCACGCTGAACGACTAAAATCTTTATTTAAGTTGTCATTGTTGTCAAAATTGATTTTCGCGAAGTTCAACCGGATCGAAGTCGGAAAATACATCGCTGATATATCTCCATCGAACTGCGCCGCTTATCGAGAGGTCGTTAGCTTCCGAGTGGTCAGCGCGGGTTAAACGGAAACCGCGACACTCCGTAAAATCAAACTGCGCAACATTTCCTGATACGCTCTGGATTCAATAGTTCCGCCACGACAGACGCGACCAAAATATCGTTGAACGTCGACTGACATCGGCGAACGCCCGGGGACAGTTGTCCAGGTGAAGTTCGCGGCCGGGGCTAGTCGAGTCGTCCGACTACAAAATTCGCCTCCCAACTATTCGCCACGGACGACGCCCCTCGCCGGCTCTCCGGTTTCGTCGTCGAGCGGGCGACAAATTTCAGCAGCTCGCTAAACGCGCGAACTCCGCGCCGTCTTCCTGACGATTAAACTCTTCCCCGCGACTTGAACGGGCGTACAATGGACCCGGCGAAATTCCTGTCCGCGCAAAAAGCCGTCTGCCTTAAAACGCGGTCGGGCTGACCCGGGGCGCAGGCCCGCGTGTCTGAAATCAACGGGGCCCGCGCGGACCGCCAGAGTTGTCGGGTCGTAAGGGACAAGGGAAAAGCAAGACGACTCGTAATTATGACGCCATTATCGTCGCGCCGGGGGCGCTTAATTACACGGCGTTAGCAGCCCGGACGTGCACACGTAGCCGAGGCGAGTTAGGTTAAGGCGCTCGCGGGAATACTTAGCCGCCTCTCTCCAAGGCAGATCCGAACCAGCCGAAAGGACCACGGTGGCCGTAAGGGCAGGTAGCAAACATCAGGACCCGAACGTAACTTCCAGCCGCTGGCTCTTGTTAATTAAAGATCACGTCGGTTACGTGTACCACCTCCTGATCATCGCGGACCGAACCGCACCCTCGAACAACTTCGCCCACCTCTCTGGGTACACAGAGTGTCCCGGGTACGTCCCGCGAAATTTATCGAAAGCGCCGAGGACAACACTGTGCATAGTTTTGAATGTGCTTCGTGAGAGTAATAGGATCAACGAGGTCGGATAGTTTTAAGGCAAACGTGGCTCAGTACTTTGATACGCAGAGCTCGCTTGTTCCACGGAAAGCAAACGGACAATACGGTGCGTTGCAGTGTAAAGAACAAATCTGACCTTCCTGTCTCCTTTATGCGTCTGTGGGGGTACTTCCCACATACACCGCTAGGGGACGAGCACGACGATCCGGCTCCCGAAGGTGGGCTGTATAGGTCCACGCGAGTATATATATAACCACCGACCGTTCCCTACTATCCCTGTGTCTAAGGCAGGGCCTGCTAGTACGCCTTACTGATGAGTCCGCTAGCAGGCCTAGGACGAAACGCAACTTCTCCCTTTCCCCTTTCTTTTCCCGACGAAACCTCTTCCCCTCATAACCCCCGCACGTCCACTTATTTTTAAAAAAAACCACTATCGCGACGTTGCGTGCTCCCTTAACACGTTCCCTGCCGCGGGGGGCGTAATACGCCCCACGCTGAACTTTCCGTTCAAGCCATTTGGTATTATCATTGTAAAATGAAGAATTTTTTAACAAATTCATTATGGAGTCAATTATGGACATAATAAACAAAATAATACAAATGTAAAGCGTGGGGCGCATACGCCCCGCGCGGCTTGAACGGGAAGTCTTCAAAAAACCGTCTGGCAGGGAACGTGTTAAATCCCACAACTTTTATTAGAAACGCGTTCGCGTGATGTTTCATGTAACCGAGATATTTCACACGGATCGAGTTCTCGGGACGCTCTGTGCGTACGTTGGACGTCAGAGGGGAAAACTCTCGGTCCTCTCGGTCGCACTCGTCGACGACAAGGTAGCGCCAGGGGGCAGCGCGTACGTCGGCGTCTTCGTAGAATTATGGTAAACACGTGGCTCTGCCGCGCGACAGAAACCCTGCGAGAACACGCGTCAACGCATTAATTATAGAACCAACGTTGGGGCTATTTTACGCGGCCGAGCCGCGACATTCGCGCGACGGCACTGTGCACCCTGTTCGTGTTCACCGACGCAGAGAACCTCGAGGATAATTAAATGTAAAGGGAATCTAGATTTTAATGGATCACGCTTTGGATATGGGGTTGGGGGGAGAGTTGGGGGTTGTGGGGTGTTGGAAAAAACCGTGTTCACAAGTAAGTGGATCGTAGAAAGGTACGGATTTTTGCGGCGCTACCGTGCGCGCACACCTTTTGAGTGTTAATGAGTTTCTATCATTTCATACGGAATGCCCCGCGTGCGAGTCTCGCGTAATTTCCATCGGTATGCTTCTACGTGTAGTTAAATGTGAGATGAAAATGTCACGGAAATGTGGTGTTCCTGGGGTGTCGTATTAAAAAGCCGGAATAGGTACACGCGTATAATAGGCGAGGGAGGACGAAGCAACTGTATTCGTATTGTAATGGATTGACCGGTTCTGTCGGCGCGGTAAGGGATTCGATACAGATGCGTTTTCAGTGCGCTGTCGTCGAGTATTGATAAATATGCCATCGAGTTGTTAATAAATTGAATGGGCTCATTGTTGAAGTGAAAGATTCATTTGTCGTTGACCTCGTAAACTTCAATTACGTCGAATAGATAAAGACTGATTTCTTTAATGTTTTATGGTCGCTGTGAGTTATAGCTTTCTATTTATTCTGTCCAATAATAGCGCACCTATAGACCCGTAATTATACCGTACATTTATCTTATTTTTACCCATAGAATACCTATATTGACGATGCTTATGCAGGTATTGTACAGGTACTATACGTGTATAGGAAGGTGCGACACATTGTAGAAAATATTATACAATGGTGTACTTTTATAGAATACAGCAGACTTCAGAGAGAGAATAATTTTATCGAACTGCTTATTTTTTCATAGTGGTTTAAACACTTCAAGCACTCAATTGTTCCTTCCGTGAAAACCTTTTCGATCCTACCCTCGCATATATTAATATAATGGATAATGCTTCGTTGAAACGCGTTAAAGAACCGTTTCCTTGACGCGTATTTTCCATAAGCGAGCCCCTAGGTTTGTGACGTAAATGAAATATTGAAATGGATTAATATGGAGAATTTCTAACAGCGTTTCCGGGTTTCGCTCAAACCAACCGTGAAGACCAAAAGTTGCAGGGACCTGGAAATCCCCGAAGTCCTGTAATATTCAAACTCCGCATTTCGGAATCTGCTTCCGTGAATCACGAAATTTTATTTTAATACGATGCAACTTCTTCGCCAGAGTACGTGGGGACACATCTAAATACGCCACTGTTGGACAAAGCTTTGAATAAAACATTCTATAAATCTAGAGAACGCCCTGCCTCAAAGTGCGGTATGTTGAAATATGTTTCGCTCGCACAGAAATTCATTACTTCTATATAATATTTAATAAAGCAACAATAATTCTTCCGCAAGATCAATAGCGGACGCTATTAACGA
This sequence comes from Nomada fucata, assembly GCA_948146005.1. NCBI lineage: Eukaryota > Metazoa > Arthropoda > Insecta > Hymenoptera > Apidae > Nomada > Nomada fucata. The sequence continues at coordinate 2,859,199 of OX411275.1, read as the reverse complement.
TAGGGAACAAATTGTTTGACCGAAAATTTTGAAACTGTTTGATCACCTTTGATCATTTCTATTTCAGGATCGAGTATGTTGCAAAAGAATTTAAAGAAAGTTCAACACTCACAGCGAAACGTTATCTTGCCATAATTTATGAAACTATTTTTATCTATTGAAAAACTTAAATGTGAATCGTCGACACATTTTTTCCCTTCTTAAGGGGATAGATATCCCAAGGGTTGAAGTTGAACAGCGCAAAGCCAAATCCCAGTCCCTTTCGCGTTAGTCTGCAAAGCACCAATTAACCTGCCATCAATGGTACATGGCCAGGTGACATCTTTACCAGAACCAGAACCGACGTATAAAACCTTAACCCAATTCGTGTTAATTAGCCATTCACGCATACCACTGGCAAATTTTGATTCTTCATTCAACTCGCTTGTGTGTTTTTATACGGCACACGATGCATACGTGTTTGTCTATCATCGTAGAATTCTAGGATAATAATGAAGCACTACCCTGCTCGCACCTGTCGAGTTAATCGAAGTAATAAAAATCTCAGGCGAAACGTAACGCGAGAAATACACACTATTTATTCCCTTTTGTCACGAGGCAATAACAATAAATAAAAATTTTCCTTCGAATCAGGCATCGCCCACGATTATTCAAAGCGTTGCTTTATTAGGTACAATTTAGATTACAAACACAGATAGAACATATTATTCACGATTGGACACATGATTGAGAGATTCAGATACGTATCTCTACGAAGGCAATTTACAATTAGTGTACCTTATTAAATTTATATGAACACCTACACGAGAACAACACGTTCAGAACAAATTCGTCAATTCATCGCTCCGTGTATTACTTCGCTTTTTACACCAGTGTAACACGCAAGCTTATTTATCTGGATGCCAAAGCCACTGTTTTTTTTACAAATCCTACCGAAGGGTGAATACAGAGCTTTTAGGCGCAATGATTGCAACAAACAACCGTGAATGAATTGGCAATGCGAAAGTTTGTGAGTGCTCAATTCGTCGGAATGAAAAAGCTTTATCGGCTGGGCTATAAACATTGCATCGAACGGATTTAGCGAAATTATTTTTCGATTCCATTGCGCCCGTTTCACGATCTTGAGTGGATCATGGACTATGCGCAACGTTGAAACGTTGAAACAGTACCATGACCGCAAAACAAATTGCATCAATAGATTTTTAGTATTAGCATACACGGTGATCGTAAAGCAACGTTCGATAATCTATACTTACCTCACAATTAATTTACAAAGTTTATTTCTGAACAAAAATTGCAAGCTTTATTTTGTTCTCGCTTTTCTATAAGAGTTCATTTGTTCGAATAAAAATATTCTATCGTTATCGTGCTTGGCGAAAATATACTTTTACGTTGAATTGAATTTTGCCAAATTCCCCATGCCTGTAGTTAACGTCTTCGTAATTTGTTAAATAAGCGTCACCCTCACTGGGAACCAACAATCACCTGCAATAACACCAATAAGCGCCAGAACACTGTTCCGCGTGACTTTCGCGAAAAGTCTTCTCATCTTTCTTCAATCCGTAATCCACTCGAACATCCCCGATAGCGCATCGATATTTGAAAGGAAAAACGGACGCCTCTCCGTCGATTTCTTCCCTGGCTCCTTTCGAATCGCGAGCACCGTACGTGTCCCGTGCGTGACACGTGCGCAGGTATATACCAGCCGCTCAGACAACGTAGTTAACCCGCACACAAACGTACCGCCTTTGCCGGGCTCTTTCGTTAACGATCGCACTTCAAATTACACCAAATCTAGGCCAGAGCCGCAATACGGCTTTTCGGCCGGAATATAAGACAGGTTAAACAGTCTTCGTTATAGAATATTCGGCTGCCGCAAGGACGCGAAATATCAGCACCGACACCGTCCTTGGGTTACGAGGATAATTAACCCTGAAGGAACCCTTAACTCGTGCTGCCGCTGTGGTGCGACATAATAGACCGCGGAGAATTTCCACGGCGTCACTCGATACGCGTCGCGGCAACGAAAATACAGTTTTCGACAATTCTACCGAAATTCGACGCCCGTTCTCTACTTTATCTGCGCCATGAATTCCCGTCCGACATCGACGAGCACCGAGGCCAATAGTCGTAATGGATTGGAGGCAAGATTATACTCGCTTTGACCCGCGTTACGCTGTATTAAGCAGTATAGATGGACGCACATATGTACGGTCGTCGTGTTAATTATTGTCGCCGCGCGGCTTCGTTTAATCGTTGCCGTTCCTGCATTGCTGCAGGATTAATATTGTCGCACGATTATCGCCGCGAAGTGAAATTCGCGGCTCCTCAAATCGGGTTTTCTCCGTTCTGTAAGATTGAATAGCGGTGGACGCGTGATGGTTTGTTTTTTTTTTTTACCCCTGCTGGGTTTAATTGGAATATCGATTGAAATGAACGTCGCTGCGGCGGCGAACATTATTTTTGATTTATCTCATTTGTTTCGTCCGACGGTAATAAACGCGTCATCAATGCGTTACGGCCAGGTAACGAGTGTAGTTTTATTGACTCCGTTCACGATATGGACACGTAACAGGGGTTTACGAAATGAAACGGTCGAATCGAAGGAAATAATTTTATGGTCCCTCGTCCCCATGCGATTCGAAGTAGTATGCGTCGCATCGCGCAATAAATCTGTGACTGTTTTACCGTACCCTTCTGATAAGGTAATTGATTTTTATGATCCGGTTTATGTTTCCGTTAATTTGCGAGTCGCAATTTATGAACCGCGTCTATACGGTATGATACGAGCTCTAGAAGCACGATGATTCAATGACTCTGCGCGCAAGTACTGGATGCATGATAATATGTAACTGTTTCGATTTTCAAACGATTTTTATCCCCTGAAACGTAGTTCATTGTCAATGATAGTTTTGCATAAATTCTTGGAAAAAATTGCTCGTTTATTCACCGTCCTGCGAAAATATCGCGTTAAAATATTAAAAAAGGGAACATATTATTCATTGAGAAAGGTAACTTGAAGCGTTCCTTGTTCACGGAACAATTCACTCCAACAACATTCGCGTCGAACCAACCGTATTAAATCGCAACTAATATCAGCGATACACAACAGTCGGAACATTTTTCTTCCGTAACCCACAGCGAAAACTAAAACATCGCCCCGTTAGGTATAGTCCAGCAAAGCTATCAAATAAATCCACCGCGGAGTTACGTCCATTTAATTACGATGTAATACACAGGGCGAATTGGCGGCCAGTGTCGTGCCAGAAAATGTGTCCTCCAGGTTGCAACCGCGTTACCTTACACCGAATAAAGGTGAACCGTGGGGACATTGATAATGGCGACCCGTGGTGTATATTATTTGCTCGATGGCTCGTAAAATTCGGTGAAGCAAAGTCAGCGGTGGAAGCTCGTTCGTTTCGTCGATTCGATTTCGGCATTGTTAAGTAGAATGGCCAGAGTTATGGCACTTTTGCCACCAATATATTGGGCGGGCTCGATTTAAAAGTTCGTAGAAAATCAGACAGAGTTCAGGTTTCTCTCTATTTCTCTCTCTCTCCCTCTCGCCGATCTGGATCACGAAACGCTGAGGCTGCAGAATCCCGGGGGCAGCATCGTACTTTCAATGAATGTCGATAAAACTCCGATTGATAACAAAGTGAAGCGCGTCAAGTGCGATTCGTCCTGCTCAAATTAGGTCAAGTGCTTCCCTCCAAATAGACGGCTTGGCGATTAAACGCTGAAAATCGACGAAAGGGGCCGGCGAAAAACGAAAAACTGGAACGGCGATGTTGATTTCAGATCACAGGAGTCGCTCTTGATATAACTTATTCCAAATGTAATCGATGGCTGTTTACTTTTTCAAGAGCCTGCTCGCCGGTCCACGAAGCGCGACGGGGGAGGAAATTAAGCTACTGGCGTGTTTCGAAATGTATGAGAAAACAAATGTTTGTATCGGCTGGCAGAGTGGTTCAGAAGGATTTTACGATGTCAGAAAATGAGGTACTCGAATTGCTGAGCGGAGAGCTGCGTTCTACGGTCAATTCGTTCGCCGCAAATGTTCAATTAATAATACGATTTTCGAATTGAGAAATATAAATTCGTTACACTTTTAATTTATCCCGAGAAATATAAATATATAATTTGTATGGAGAAATCGGCTCGTTGCACGTTGTCCTCCGCAAAAAATCTGGAAGGATAGTTCGCGCAATTTGACCGGAACGAGTCTACGGGTGTTTCACGACGCAGCATCACTATTTCAAAACTTTTCTAATCTTAAAAAAAGTATACAGAAGTTATCAATACCGTGCACCGTAAGCTGCCCGATATTGTGCACCGAGTCCATTCCGCGCGGAATTAATAAGTTTTAGAACGGATACGGCGGAATGTCTTTAGAATTTTTTCCCCATTTCTCCGAAAGTACTTTCAACGCTTAATTCTTAATACGTTTATACGATTCTTGGTCCTCGCGCAATTTACGCCCGCAGCTTTAAAGGGAACTTTTATTACAAATACAAATACCAGAAGTGCCCGCAACGAAATCCATTAAACGGAGTGTTAGCCAAATAAGCGTGTCGCCGCTGCGGGTTTAAAATTGATTTTGTCGAGAGCGAAAGTTTGTATAACAAATTGTTTCATATTTTCAATTTATATTTTCGACCGATATATTAATCAGACACTTCTTCATTGCGCAAACAACCAAATGAATCTTTTCCTCCGCGACATTTTTTAAACGCGTGCTTTTATTTAAAAAGATTTATTTAAAAAATCTCCAAACGCATCCCCATCCCCCGCATCTTCCATAAAATAAAGGACACTTCGCTCGGAATTTTATTTTCGTGTTAAATATTGTCCTTCAATACGCGAACTGCAATATAAAGGGCAAAAACAGAAAAATAAAATATGCGGCGCTGCCATTTCATTGAACTATCCTTTTCATATCGAATTCATCGCCATCAACACGAGCTGTAAATATTTCACCACCGCCGCGTAACACCGGTGGAAAAGTATTGAAATTGAAATATCGTGAAATCGTAGTGACTCTTTATTATCACTCCTCTGGCGTGTAATATTTGATACATTAACATCCACAGAATTTCTATATTCATATTAAACACAATACCCACCATCCATATATTAAGTTCGCGAGCCATCTATTCCAATGCCATTTTCCAATTGTTGGTAAACTTTTTTTTATAGCAGCGCTACGTAATACTACTGTGCCGTACAGTTTCTATCAAATTTCTGTTAATATAAGGTTCTCGAAAGTCATTAAGACGCCCAAATACAAATTACTCAAGTACACTTCACACCTCTAACCAAATCGTCACATTTCTCCAGACGTTCGTACAGACGCGACGAGACTCTCAACAACGACCATCGTACGGTCGAACAATGGTAAGGATGCGATGGAAAAGCGTAAACGACAAAAGTATCGTAAAGAGGAGCAAATTTCCGAGCGAACAACGAAATAGCCAGCGACCGATCTCGTTAATGCAACCGGTAAGTAGATTCGTCCTTGCTAACGACGAGAGACGCATACGGAGAAACGGAACTAACTCAAACACACTGTCCCGGGTCGCCAAGTTCTTTAACCGTAACTTAGTGGCCACGCCCCGGACTGCCAGCCGGGAATTTAAGTTCGAAAGCTTCGAACTTCGCCTAATTACGGTTTGCACAGCTCGTGACGTCCGCGCGTTGGCCGTCTGGTACGTACCCGATTCCACTAAGATCCGAGATGGCCAAACATAATTGAACCGGTATCCGATCCGCTCGATAATTCGACCGTCGATACGAAACTCCGTCAGAAAATTGAAGACGGCGTCGGGAACTTCCTATGGAAATCGTCGTGCCGTTCGGTCGCCAGCTGTTTCAAACGCGAAACATTGATCCACCAATCGATATTGCTCTATGACGAATAAATTACGAGGATAAATGGAATACACATGTGTGGCAGACGATGCCTATGGAACGTGTGCCTGCGTTGTGTTTTATAGTGTTTTAGTGTTTTATAGACGTGTTTCGACGCGGAGTAAATAGTTTGACGATTTTCATTTCGAGCGTGTAGTTTGCGTTCTAGTGGAGCTTCTCGTTTCGTTTGCAAAATTTGTCGGAATTGGAAGTACGTTTTATAGTTAATACGAATACAATGGAAGAGAAATGTGTGATTATTTTATATTTGTGGACTTTCGGGATGATTTTTAATTTCTCGTCTACAAAGTGAGTCGGCGTTGTACAAAGAAGGGCTGGTTTGGTTTTATGCAAACGGAAGAACTAGATAATTTTTGAAAGTGGCCGATGAGTAAAGGAAATCGTCCATCGTTTTTAAAAGTGCACCCTATTTTATCGCACAATGATACTAATAAACGGCATGTCACGAACGTGATTTTGCATAAATTACACCAATTACTTACTGAAGTCCTCCCTTATCCCTCACGTTACCCTAACGCATCCCCTATTGATTTCTACTTCTTCCGCTCAATGAACAACTTCCTGAAAGAGAAGCGTTTTTTTTTTTAAGAGGGGTGCATCGAAATCGCTTTTCAGCAGTTTCTTAATGGCACTGGTGTCAATTCTTAGTATCGTCAAACAGATACACTGTTCCTGTTGTTACGGATGAGACACCGATTCGAAAATATTCGTATATATCGATTTTATTTTCGTACGTTACATTTTATCCACGTATTCAAATCGAAGAAAGAAAAATTAAAGGATATCTTTCAGACAAGGCATAACTTCTAGATAACAATTTTTCAAATCTTGTCAATTTCTGATGCTTCCTGGATTACCAAATACCCAAATACTTCGAACTGTGCACTCATCAATTCAGTCTCCAACAATTCTGCCGTGTCCAACGACAATAAGCGTACCTTTTAAGGATTCTCGAATCGATGAGCCACGATAGGAAAACACGGTCCGCTTCAGCGTTCACTCGAACAAGAAAGGCATGATCTCGAACATAGCACAATGGTGTAAAAAATATGAGAAATTGGAAATACGATTCGAGAGATATTGATGCGCGATCTGTGTTCGCTATCGCGCAACAGCCTGCGCAAATATCTCAAGCATTAAATAAACGTGAAACGAAGCTGCAAAGCAGCACGAGAAAGGGATATGAGAAGCTGCGGGTTGAGAAATACCGAAAAATTCTTCTTCCGCGTGTTATACACCAAGATAGCTTTCGAAGTGGATGCCACTAAAATGAAAGTTCACGTGGAGCAAACGAAGCCTCGTCGTTCCATGAAATTTAGTTCTGTTGACTTTCGTAAAAATCGAATTGAGAAACGGCGTACATTTCAATTATTATTTTTCCTTTAATTGTATACACGCGACAGCTTTGGCATAACGAGGTACGTACTCAGATTGACAAAGGAATATCGAGCCTGAAGCTAACAATAAAGTGTAGAAGAATAAAATGAGCTTGATGTAAAAAAGGTTACAGACATTAATAACGCCGCAACGTCATAACGAAAAAAGCAGCTACTAATGCATACACATAGTATACGTTCCTTAATACGGGTAGTCCACACTTGAATTATGTTTCCGTTAAAAATGGTAATTCTGACCCCGGAGCCCCAGAAGACGTTCCCATCGGAGCTTGTAACGGGGCCCTCGGGGTCCCATGAATTCGGGGAATGGAAAAAATACATTTTGCACAACATTTTGTTAGTCTGTCCTTCTATCTCGTCTGCGATGTAACCACACTTGCCCTGTACTGCAATTAATAATTGCATTGGCCACGTAATGATTGAAACACGTAATACTACGATTAATCGAATATTTGCCACGCACCATTATACCTATTCCTTGATGCACTGGTATCGTGCATTATTTCCCTTGCTTGCGCCAATAAATAAACAATCGAGTAAATATCAAATAGCAGTGTACTAACGTCGCGATGAACTGTCTAAGTAACTAAGAACAATTTTATTTATACTACAAATAATTTTTCCATTAAAAAATTGCACGATATTTCGTTTGTCTGTTTCGTTTCATCTGCTATCGTTCACTTCTTCCAAATGTTTTCTCTCGCGATTCAGCGCACAAATACGCAACGGCGGTGACTGTTTCTAATTCACGAACACGCTCGTCGAACTCCGGCCTATGCGAACTTGCGTTTAATTTCCACGCAACAACAGCGGACAACAGCAATGCGACCTTGTCTCGGAATCTGACATAAATACGGGTTGGCATCTTCCCCCTATATTGCTTTACTATTGGCTGACCGATAGGCAGAGAAATTCATGAGGGTTCGTCGTGCTCGACGTCAACCCCCTTGTGCGACACCAGCCATAACTCCATCGGTCCAACCCCACGAATATGCTAGTCGTACCATTTTATTTCGCCCGCACGCTATGTCATCGCCTCGAAATCATTGTCACGGACGGGGGGGAATACTTTCGACGACTTCGATTCCGTAGCAGCGATATCGTTCGCCCCGGTAATGCTTATTGAACGCATTTACTTCCCTCGATATAATGTATAATGTATGCTATACATATATATATTTCGCTCGGAGATGTGCAAGCAGAAAATAACTTTTTTTGTAGGAAAAGATTGTATTAATAATTTAGTATTATGCTACAAGGACAGACAGGATATACAGTTTCCCCTGAGATTTCGATGAAACGCGCAGAGCCGAATTTATAGATAGATTTACAGGATTCTGCAGAATTGGTTGCGCCTAAAACGATATATTTGATGGATCATTCAAATTGCTATACTGATCGTTAACTTGCGATAATAAAATGTAACGAACAAGCATGTTACAGACATGTAATAGAAATTTTCTTCTCAGTACACGGCAGACCCCTTGAACAGGATGTGCAAAACAGCAAACCTATACTTCCATAAACTCAACTTTTTCGATATCAGTGCCTCTGTCTTCAAAAGCGAACTATACAAACTAATAGACTTAGACTCAGATTTAGATATAAACTTAGAATAGACGAACATTACATTTAGTTTAGACATTAAGACTGATTAATACAACATAAACAAAGATATTACATTGTACATAGTACAGGTTGCTACCCGTTAAATAGAATAAATAAAAAAAATAGAATAAATAAATAATACATTTCGATAAATTTTGTAAAGCAGAGGCTGATTATACAGGCCAATAAAATGATTCTTACCATTGTCTTCTGCAATTGAAATTATCGGCACGGCTTTCCATAAGCCCCGACCGAGGTTCGCCGAGCGAAACGTATTTAGTTGCCTCAATAATATTCCAGCAACGAAACGTCCGGCCTGACGGTTCGTCGCGAGGCAGAAACGTTCCGATAGAATCGCGCAATTGTGTCTTTCGTGTTTATAGCGACGGAACGATGTTACGGTGGGTCGAAACGAATTGTTTGAATATTCTCTCCAATACGCCGCGCGATGGGCCAGGCCACTTCGGCATATAACGTTCCGACGATGACGTCTTTTGTGTAGAAGGGCAAACATTTTCCACGGGAACGCATCGAACGGTGCTCGAGGAATTTTCCAGAGATGGGTAACCTGTGCCAAGTGATTTATACATTGCGCCGTGAAAACCACCGGTGGTACAATTTCTTTACAATTGATGAAAATAAAATTGTTTTACGAGGATAATTCCTTCAAATTAATTCCGCTAATTCATTTTCTGCCACTGCATTTCAAGATTCATTTACGTATAGCATGTATAGAATATGTTGTATTTACTGCTGTGGAAAAATTTAAAATAAGAAGGGCAACTTGTCCTTAAGAGAAATTGAGAAGGATTGTTCGAGTATTAAATATAACGATACAACGATACGATCTCGAAAAACTAATATTTTCTAAGCCAGATAAAATTCGGGCCGACATATTAAGAGCTTCCGTGGCTGAAACCGATAACCGAGCAAAATCACCCCCGAGGAGTCAGCGTTACACCTAAGGATCCTTCATCGTTCGATTTACCAGATGGCCAGTCATCCATTAACGATCCAACTTTTTCACCCGGGAGTAAAGAACGAAATCGTTCGTTCCAACCAATCCATCCGGGTGTCAGGAGGGCAACAATAATTACCGCAAAAACGCGACGCTAGAGCAAGCCAATTACAACGTTCCGGCAGGAATTATTCGATCGCGGTCGCTGAAGTAAATATACCGCAATGAACGAAAAGATAATAGAACTTGCGTCTAACAAATCTGAGATACGACATGATATACTGCATCGCAATTATGGCGACAATTTGAGCAAAAGGAAAGGGTGGAACGACGAATATCGGAAATTCGTTAAATACGGTCAACGGTCGAATTAACTGTAACAAAATGTAAGAAACCGTTGAAATTGAAATCGAGAATCGAAAGGACGAACTTCAAGTGCGCTCGCTGTGCTGCACAGATTATATTCGAAGAGCAATGCGTTCTGGCCCAGCATTCATTTAATCCTCCTTCTCATTATGCGCGACATGTTCAATTTATTTCACGAAATCGTTGCCTATAATAAATTACATTCTGCCACGCGGCGCTAAATATTCGGCGGATCATCGAATACTTCGTTAAACTACAATCCACGCGATCGCATGACTCGCAAGCCGGACACGATCGTCATTTGATCCCCGCACTCTTTTGATAGCGTCAAAGATTAGCCGTGAAAAACACCCGGCCAATCGAACGCTTCGGGAACGATTGTGACGTTCGGCCAAGAGTGCAACACTCGAACTCTGTCGGACGAAACTAAACGGAGCGAAAATACGTCGGTACGTATTCGATGCCAGCCCGATCGAAACTTTTCTTCCGAAAGGTAATTCGCTTCGGGTCCGCGCAGAATGTTCCCATTGATTGCCACCGGGCCACGTTTGTTCTCTATTTTCTTTTCGCCCTTCGACCGCTCGATTCTCTCCTCTTCGTTGCTCCCTTTTTTTTTCTCGCCAGCGAATTCGCGGACGAGTTAATTTCTCGCCCGAACATCGATATGCACGGGCACGTTAACGGTTCCAGGCCTGATCCTTGTCGCGTCGTCGTCGACGGAATCGAAAGGAAAACGAGCCACGAAAACGTAACACAGCCGAGGGTAACCGCGTTGCGACGTTCGAACCGCGTCGTCGCAAGTGACGGGTATTAAAAGGAATAACGGGAAACGTCGTTGCTGGTTTGGAAAACGTTGCTGCTCCGCCAGACACCGGAGATGAATTTAAAAGCGGGCTTTTGTTCGTTTTTCCGCGGTCGGAAATTTCGCCGTGTAAAGCGTTTCGAAACACGCTTTTGATTCCGGCTGGATGCAATCGATGGAAACCCGGCGGGCACGGCTCGTTGACGAGTCGTTAACGTAATGAAGAGAATTCAACGATGTTTATGGGTAAATTCGGATTGCGGTCCCTGGTAGTGTGTGGGTAAAAATTTCGATATATTCATAGCGGTCGCCTTTGGCATCGCGGACGAATGTAGCCCGGACAGTGGGTAACCAATTGAAATATACGTTTCAATCCATTTGTACAGAAAAAGAACCGTATGTATTGTGCCCCGTTTCCAAACACGCTGAGGACGCGAAATTAACGTGCAATTTGTTGCACGGTGCAACAAATTCCAGCGTCCGAAAGGTGCTTTCCAGTAGCTTCAGCTATTCGGTAGCAACACTTTTCAGTATCAAGGAAACGATATAATTTTTACTTGTCATTCGCCGCAACGAAGAATTCGAAAAATTATCAAATCGTGTACAGAGTATTAGAGGTCGCCTGTACGTTTCGAAGATTTAATAGAAATAAATCAATAAACGGGCGGGTGAAAAAAGATGATACCTTTCGCGTTTACGCCGTTTTCCACGTATTGGTAATCGGTCGCAAAGATGTTAGCCGCCGGAGGACTGTACGAACGAGGAATGGAAGCAGATGCTTCATCGAGATGATAAAGTTTCACGTCTGAAGTACAAAAGAGTTAGAGCGGGCACGGGGAACGACTTTATTTGTACGTCTGTACAAATAAAGAAGAGGCCGTCTGAAATTGGGTCAATTGCAAAACGAGTTAAATTTCACGGGAATACGGCAGCACGCCAGCGCATCGCGATACGATGACCGCGCGCCCTAATTTCTATGCGATATTTTATGTAAATTTTCAACGGACCATCACCGATACGCAACACGGTAGAAAATTTCGTTTCCACGTAAACGAGGATTAAACGATTCGTTTCACGCCGGTGATCAAATTGCTTATATCATTAAGCTGGTTTTCGCGTTTCATCTTCCCCCGATCGTAATATTTTTCCATTAACCTAGGTGAGTTACAGGTGGACCAGGCGCGGCGAAATTGTAAGCAACCGAATATCATTTGTAAGTAACGAATACGATTGAATATGCTGTTTAACTCGCTGTTGAACATTCTGACATATCAATGGAGATTGTTTCTCAGACAAGTATATTTAATTTGACTACTCTTCCTCGCGAAAGAGCATAGTGTTTTCCCAATTTGCCAAAAAAAGTTTGTACGAAAGAGATAGACTAGTCGCTTCGTTTGAAAAGAATCGCGTAACTTCAACGCGAAGAATAACAAGCGTACCGAAGAAAAACAGCACAGCCACGGGATTCAGAATTGATAGTGTCAATATCTAACTCGTTTAATCGTAGCCGGCCCTATTTAACCTTCGAAAGACCGACGTCTGACGTAATTGGGCGCTTTCACTGTAATCTTGACACGCTCCTTAAAGGATTAAAGAAACTTTACGTCATAGAGAAAGAGTTGCGCGTGAGTTGCTCGGTGGACAACAGTGCCTCAGCTAGTACTCAACCAGGAAACATTTGCGTAACCTGTACAGAACTTACTTTACGAATTAATTGCAATGAATTTTCTAGAACATTCAAGACAAAAGATTAAGGAAAAGTCACTGGTTAAAGAATACATACGAATCACGTATGTTAATGTACTTAAATTGCTAAGTGGAACATCGATGCAACCCGTAATAATGGAACCCAAAATTGTCCCAGAATGTAACGGTGAGTTACGAAATCTTAAGGTAACGAAGGTGTCACTCGCGCTTCTGAGAAAATCGATACCGAACAATGGCAAGGTGTAGTCGCTTCTACGCGACACTGTAGATACGGACGGTTTACGACGTCGTGTAAAATAATTGCCCGGATTTAATTAACAGCAGTCAACATACTGGCTCGTCAACGTGCAGTTTTCAGCTAATAAATAGCAGAGCTTGAACAGCAACTTGGCCTGAACAGCCAGTGACAAGCATTTCCACGAGACACATGTGTGCTGTTCCGCGTACGCATACGTACCTGTATTTATATATGAATTTCGAAATTCTGCAATCATCGTTCGACTTTGTTCAAAAATGTCAATTCAGTAGGGGGGCTGAAAATTAAGAGAAATATTGTTGCACGATATTTAATTGAAATATAACGCAAATTCGTGCCAATAGATAAGAAACGATCAATTCTTGATTAATTTGGTTATTTCTAATGGAGATGCAAATCGATAGAGTAACAGAGTGGCGAACGTCGCTTGCTAATGAGTCCTCAATCGATTCACTTTAGCGACTCGTTTCCTTATCGATAGAATGTATATCCGAGAAGAGACGCTTATAAAACCTTGCGACGGAACCAATTAGTATCAATTTCTACAACAAATGACATAAAAGTATAGTACGGATGACGTCGAAACACGTTGCTTGCGTACCAGAGAATCCAATTTGATATTTCCATTGCATAAAGCCCGGCCGATGCACATTTATAAAACGAATAACGCATTCGGTCGTTCGATTTAATCCAAAGCCACCGTTACGTCGAACGTTCAACGATTGAAAAAATTGTAGCCTGAATTAAATATTCTTCCACGACTCTGTAAACTGAAGATAGCAGCAATGCATTTCCAAGCATCTGACCATCTACTCGCATGCGTATGCATCGAATCGTTGTCTGATCAGTCAAAAAAAACAACTCTGGGCAACGAAGAGGCGGAAGGGTTGTACAAACAGGGATAGAAATAATAGCAAGAAACACTGGGTAGTACAAAAAAAGAAGTAGGGGGGAGAACAAAATGAGCACCGTGCGCATGTTAATTAATAACCACATCGTTCAATCAGAACGTAGAAATGGTTTTCAAATTATCGGAAAATTACGAACGTGAGCTCGCCTTTCTACTTGATATTTTGGGCATAAATTTTCGCTGTTTAAGTAGCCTCGGGCTATCTCCTTTCTCTGCCATTGCAACGAGAGTAACTCTTTCGGTACAGAATGCAGCGTAGCGCGAGCGAACGAAAGCACAATATGGATACCAATATCCTGCCACTTCTTAATATCCGTTTGGAAGGCACGTACGATGCTTGGAAAATTTCCGACCGGATTGACGTGGAAACGTCACCGTGAGGATTTCTCATTATCGGCCTGGAATTATTGCGTTCGAGCAGACACGGAGAAATCTTTCTTGATTATACCATCAATTGTTAACGGCGATGTCTATATTTCTTGATTATATCAAGCTTTCGTTTCTATTTTCATTTTTTTTTCTCTGAATATTATTAAGCTAATTAGACGCTTTCGTTGCAGCATTATATGCTTCATAAGTGAAGAGTATTTAGAGTAGGTAAACGTTATCTTGTATCTTTTTATTAACACTGCTATTACAAAAAATTTAAGATTTATTAGCAATTCAATGAATTGAATGTCCCGACGCAAAATTTGTTTAATCCACTCGAAGACATTACCAATTATCGACATTCGCTAATGTTAATAGCAAAATATTGTTCCCTTGCTCCTTTTATTTAATCCCCAGAATTTTTAATACTTAATCCGCATAATTCTCCACTCCGATGTATGTCGAGTTAAGCAGACAGAGAAATTAACTTCAAGTCTGCGTATGAAGAGAAAATATCCCCTTATTCCGCTTTACTTCGTCACGAATCAACGATGCACCAATAATTCATACTTCCATATACAATTCTGTGCTCTGTCTAGAAAACCAATACGCGTCTATCATTTTGCTGAGAGTAGCATACGCGGCGCCGGGGAAACGCAATTTATATTAAATAACGTGTTTATTTATGCAATTGACCGGCAAATGTCGCTCAGGTTTTTCTCGAGATTATTTTACATTATTTACGATACGATATTTGGTTTCTCAATCGAATACACTAATCAATTTTTGACTCACCGGTGAATTCCCAATTTTAAACTGTTAGTCAAAGGAAAACTTGTTCCTCAATCACTCGCGAACGTTAATACCCGGTTAATTAAGCTAATGGAAATTATATTTCCATTATTCTTATCGCGCTTCGTCTTCTTATTATTATTAAAATCCGGGATTCGAGACTGCACTTTATCATAGTCCCCGAGCACAGGAACGCTTCAGTTCACAGTCCATTTTGCTGGAAAACTTCTCGAACCTTCTCGCCAACAATGACTCTTCCTAAACAATATTATCTGTCAAAACTTCAACCGTCGTATTGCAATCGAACTTTCTTCCTCCAAGCTGACTAAAAATTGGTTCTCTCGCTTAATTCAGCTTCGCCACATTGCAAGCACAACAATGTCGCGACGAAGAGAATTTCTTTCGCGTGCCGACCGAAAATTCGCGTCCAGAATCGAATTGTGCAACGATACTCGAGCGCCAAGCTGACAAAAAAGAAAGAACAGAAAATATAATAGAATGCCATCTAGTAACGTGTTGATGAAAGTCAACGCGCTCGTTCAATACATCCGTCGCGATTCTTTGACAAATAACTGATGATTACCCATGATCTAGCGAGATATCGAGGCTGCAGAGAAAATGGGAAACGCGGGGCGCCGGGTAACGTGGCGAACGTTGTACGTATCAGTGGCCCCCGATACTCGAATAATATATTCCAGGACGGCGGTAGATACGTGTGCACGGGGCGTACATAATTCAGCAGCGCAGGTGACAAGTGAGGATGAGAAAACAGACATTTCCTTTTCCGTCCTGAAATGAAGATAAGTTACATAGGGAAAGCACACATCAGACGCCGCGCATATCTAGGAGAGGATGTATTTCGCGTCGAGCGAGTGCCTCGTGACTTCGTTCCTTTGAGGCAACAGCTTCGGGCTATTTGTCGCTTATCGATATGATAAATAATTGCTGGAACGCCGGGGATACGAAGGCTGGGCACGTGCGTGCGATAAATCAAACCCGTTGAATTTTGCTTCACGTGCGAGCAAACAAAAATATGTGAACAAAGAACGCGCCACGGTTTTTTGAATTCGATTTTATTTATTTCGCACAATATCGTGCCGCGTTGCAGTAGATAAATTAGTATACGGCAATGAAGTCTGATGTATTGTTGATATTTTTTATGATAGAATATCATTTCTTTTCCTTGGTCATTGGAGTTTTCGTTTACTTGTGGTGTATTGTATAGCATTGGGATAGTGCCGTGCGTTTCATTTTATTTTCCGCAACTTTCAATCGGCTGCTTTGCGACCAACGCTGTTCTCAGGTGCGGCGATTCAAATAATGAACACTTCATGTCCGCGAACGCGCACCGGATAACTATCCAATATTCTGCCCGCATTTTTGTCGCGCAATAACAGTTCAGCGTCAAATTTGCTACTAAGAATTATATTCATTCTAACAGAGATTAATAACAAAGTCGTTCTAGCTTGTAATCGTCATACATTCATCCTCTCATAAATGTTTTAGCGTACAATTATTGATATACACCAAGTTTCGTGTACCTAGTCGCGTGAAGATAACTATCAAGAACAGTCCTCGGATACACGAATCGTTAAGCACAAAAGAAGATCGTGATATAACCAAACTAAAAACAATTAATGTTCCATTTGAAAAGATGAACCAGAAATTAAGAACGGATATAAGCGATTGTAATTGAATCTTGACTATCAGTTTAATTTGCGTGAAATATTGTTCTAATATAAAAAGCTTCCAATAAAAAAAAAGTCCATGATTTCAAATATATGAAATACCAAGTACCTGCCTGTATCTGCAATATATCGTTACGCGACGAGCACGATACGTCATGCCTGACACAGCACCGATACTAATGCAAACGGTAAATCGTCGATCGGGCGATATCAAGCTGACGTAGCTATAAGGAGCAACAGGCAATGTCCAATTAAGCGGAGCAATTTGCGGCATCTTTGCTCCACTCCCGCGTGCTCCATTCGCGATTTCCGAACATGGAAAACGATAATCGAAGATTAAATATCAAGTAGCGCGGTGTCGATGCTCGTTACACAGAAGTTAGTGCAGTAAACTGCAAAGGGGATTGGATTATCGCGACGATGGGAACAAAGCTTACGGTAAACCAGTCAATATTGCTGGTCGTCCGTAATATTGATAACTATTTCATTTGAAAAGTCTCTCTAGAACGTGTTCCACGAACGCTTTTCAACCGATGCGATTCGAGCGAATTAAACGTATGATTGAACTCACGGGTACTTGCCCGGTTTGATAGAAAACTGAGATTAAGTGCTATGTTTTATAGTTTTGCAGGCTTGTGCAATGTTGACGGGCCTAGTTGAAATTACTGTAGAATGATTGTCTGTATGATAACGGTACAAGCGTTGCGGATAAATTATTGAATGCTCCAGGTGTGCGTCCACGCAGAAATTTTTCGGCTTGGCAACGTTCCGAATGCACATACCGCGCTGGAATTGCGAGCGTATTAAACAACCGACCAATTGAATTTATTAGGAACATAGAGTTGGCCGCACGTTCTTTCCAATGAACACGTATTTTAATGTTTTGCGTGCGACGATGCAAAGTATTGAAAACGTGCCAGTCGGGTGAAGGTAAAATAAAATTAGGTAGATATCGCAGCAAGAAATATAAACCAGAAGGACGCACACGTGTGGTATTTAAAAGAAACATATTTGTGGTATTTAAAAATTATTATTCTCCATGAACATTTCATCCCTTTTCCACATTCTCAAGAGTATATATATATTTTTTTTTTAAGTTCGCAAGTGGTATAAGAAGAAGCAGTTTTCCCAATAATATTCTGCGTGCAATAACAGAAGGGTCGTAATTATTTTTTGAAACCGTAAAATCTGGTCGCAGTCACTACTGGAAGTCGATATAATTATTCCGCTTGGATTTTAAAATCTTCAACAGTATTTGATAAACAGTTAATCAATATTTTGGGCAAGGAATGCAAATTGTTTCTAAACATCGTTAATTTCAGCACTGTAGTGTAACTATGCGGTGCAATACATCTTACACACTGAACCAACTGTAAAGACCATTACTCTTTCCCCCCGATTATACGATTCATCACTTTGCGTTTGTTATTTATAGTACGTGCCGGAGGACATTTATTTCCAGACCCACCCACGACCAATCGATAATCGGAAATACAGGTACATTAACGTTCTAAGAAAAACTCCTGTTCATTTTAAACCGACGCAGATTACACGCGACTACAAAGATAGGCACATAAATAATATACGTATACACTTAATTAACGAACTACATTCAAGAAACAACATTTACATTGTGTACGTAAATTACTTATAAGTACAATTATATTCACAACGTGTTGGATTTTTTAGAGTCTGAAAATCTTGATCTCCCAGCAAGGCAGTTACCTGTATCGAAAATTGAACAGGTAAACAATGTTCAACGATTTCTCCTTTTTATTAACATTCGATCGGTAGCAATAATTTTGGTTGCTGTTAAAAAAGCATTAATGGCTTCATCGTGTTAACTGCTAGTAGTCAGTCATCAGGAAAACGTCAAGTACTTCGGAAGTAATCAGGCCTTCAGCCTTAGTCAACTCATTAGTCAGCAAATCAGTCAGTCTTAGGAGCAATCAAGCTTCCAATAGTCGATAGGCGTTCGGAGCGTTTACGCTTGCATCAGATTCGCGAGCAATTAAGTTGAATTTTCGATTCCAACAGGTACGCGAATTGTTAAGTCATTTTTCATCCCTCCGCCATCCAACAGAAATGCGTGGCAAAATAAATTCGTTTACAAGCATTACCGTTTTCTAAGTAAAAGCATCGCGGTCTACCAAATTGCATCGATGAGTCACATAAACTTTATTAAAAGAGAGGGGGCAAGACTGCACAAAATGCACTAACGTTTATGAACTATACATAGAAACCTTTTTTTAAGCGCAATTTAAATTACTCCAGTAAGATAAAGTACACCTACCACGTTCTTTAAAAATAATTAGCACCTAAAGCCACATGATATCCACCGTCATAAGAATTAGACACATGCACATACCTTCCCCAAATCCATATATTTCACATAAGATCGTTCTGCCGATATCCCTCCCTCGAGCGTCTAAAAGCCACTTTAATGTCCCCGATGCACGAGCTGTTCGTCGCCACCTGTCCTCCCACAATTTAATCTCATTCGCGACCATTAGGTCCAAAACATTGACCCAATTCCATTCGCGGGAGACCCGCCGAAATTCGTCGAGAAAGTTCACCAAGAAAGCTCGCCAATTGCTACTCGGTCGCGCGTGCGACAGTTCGCGAGCGAAATAATAAATAATCTCGACGCGGCCGGCTTATTAATAAAATAAGCCTCGCGCGTGCCCGTGTGCTTGCGAATCGACGCGCAGAATAGAAATTCAAGCGCACCGCGGTGTCCACTGCGACCGAGCAAATATTCGCGTGCGTTAACAAGCAGCAAGTTCCACGGTTGAGGCTAGTTTGCCAATCGTCCCAAGACATGTGAGGGCGGGTGGCAAGCGGGTGCTCAATCTACGCAAAGTTGTCTCAGCGAAATGGCGGTCCCAGGGATGGTGCATTATTAAGTCGTCGCGCCTCAAGTGCCTCGGGCCAGGCGACTCCAGAACCGCACTCGCTCTCTCCTTCCCTCTATTTTCCTTTCTCTGTCCCGCCGTCCCTCTCTTTCATGGGACACAAGGGGGAGGCCGAGCAAGGATGAACGAAGAATTTCGATCGCGCGTCTGACCGGTCCGGGCCTACGCCACTAGCAGCGAGCCAACGCGTTTTCTCGTCGGTGCACCTTTCTTCGGATTATCCGGCACTCTGGCAGTCGATTCTACATCTCGAGCGATCTTTACCTGGTTGCGTTCGATTCCTGACGAAACAACCGCGACATTTCCCTCCCCAACGTTGCTGAGGACAAAGAACGCTTCAAAGGGAACATTTTTTCCAGGGCACGCTTCGATGTGCTTCGAGTAACGCGTAAACTCGGCGATAAGTCAGAGAAATTTGTTAGAGGGATCACGGGGTAATATAAATCTCGCCGACGTTCCCCCTTCGAAACCGAAGCTGCAGCTTGACGAAGCCTTCGCGTCTTAATTGTCCTTTGTTTGATCATTTGGACGCTGTCACAGTGACGGATAAAGGGAAAAGGCACCCCTTTCCATCGAGCTGTTGCAAGCTACGAAAGGGACGCTGCTCTTTGTCCTAGTATAGCGTCTTGAGCGCATTGAAAAGATAGTGCCTCGCGATTCATCTTCTTCCTCCTCCTCCTCCTCTCTCTCTCTCTCTGTCTCTCTTTCACCCTTCTCGCGTCATTGTAGTACATCCGACACTATTTACGGATGTCCCTGTTTCCGTCCTATTCTATTACCCCGGCCAATATTCAGCCGGAGATTTTAAAACGGCTGCACTTAATCCCAGAGAGGAAAATCTCGAGGCATCGTTATACCTCTGAACACTTGCATCGCGTAATTCCCCGAGGGTGTACGACAGAAGAAGAACTAAGAACTCTATTACCTTATTCGGTTTCTCGGTGATTAAAGGAGAGAAAACTGATCGACGAGCATTCCCTGTCCCGTCTTATCCGCCTTAATCAAACGAATTAAATAACGGAGAGCCCCCTTGGCGTATTAAAAGTACAAGCGTCGCTTAACGAGTTGCCCGGAATCGCGTGCCCCGGGCGTGGAAATTCATGGAATCTTTTCGACAAATAAACGCCCGTTCGAGCTTCGCAGATCAAAGAACCGGGTATCGTTAAGCGTGTCGGATATAATTATTTCTATTTTGTCGATTTTCATTTACAGAACGTTCCTCTTCGACGATTTTTGTAATGTCTTCGAGCGCGCGACGCTACCTGCCGAACGGACGCACAGGTGCGCGTTCCCGATGCCGCGCGGGCGACTGGAAGCGGAATAAATTCCTTCGGCTCGCTGGTTTTAAGCGAAACGGGCAAATATTCATCGGTAATTCGAAGACTGGCGAAATCGAACGGCGCCGCGTTGCAGCTGCTGCAAAATTTACTCAGCCGGCAGACCCGAAGTTTGTGTTCGGCAAGATTTGCTCAGGCTCGCCCTTTATACCGCGTACACACCTCAACCGCTACACCAGGTGCGATATTGCGTGCCGCTACAGGCGCGAGCTAACACAACGTAGAGCAGATCGACTCTAATTGGAGTCTGAACGTGAACGGGGGGGTGGCAAGAAGGCGAGATAATATTCTTACGGTTAGAACGATTCGGGGAAGTGCAGCTTTGTTCTATTTTATTGATTACAGAGATACCTTTATCTGCTGCCAATTGCGGCGAGCAAGGAATTCGGACTACGCGCTGAAATATTTAAAGCAATGCTAATGTCGAACGGAACATTCACGGAATAGAAATAGACAAAGGTGGCGATAACAGACTTGACGGAAGTTTTTCATAATTTTCAAGCGGTATCAAGCGCACGCACAGGTGATTACCGTTGAATTTAAGTTGGTAATGTAATTTCCACATCGCTCAGGGCGGCCATCAAACCGCGAATTCGAACCCGACCGAGCCGAACTGTGCTGAAAATAATTTTTCGAAACGAAATTCTCCGCGGCACTTAATCAACCTCGCGGCTAATACCAGCCGAGTTTAATCAAAGTCACGATACCCGATTAGCGAAGATATTAATGAGCTCGCGAAGCAAGGGCTGCGTGCCACGTCAAGTATTATACAAAAGACGGGCAATTATTGCCGCGGACAATAAATTACGACGGGACGCACGAAAAACAAAACAAAAAACAAACAAAAAAAACCAAACGCATCGCGTTCGTCGATTGTCTAGGTAGATTAAACCTGCACGCACCCTCGATTAATCGGCCTGTCACGAACCAGTAAGCCTTTTGTTGGAACGTTTCGCAGAAAGGGAAGCCGATTTTCGCCCGATTCATTTTCCGTCGAACGCGTCATCGTGCGCGTAACAAATCGTTCAGAAACGCCCTCCACGCCGGGAAGGAAATAGTCTTCCCTTCCTGTATCTCCTCCCTTCCGATGAAATTTTCTGAACGGGGCCGTTGACCAGACCTGACTCGGAATATAACCAGCTGGTAGACGGAAGAACAATAACATACGTACGTAGCAGATACCCGAGGAAAGGAAGGAGCGGAGAAGATTTCCGGAGAACGCCGTTACGGGACTACCGTGGAAGATTGGAGGCAGTTACGAGAAACGATCCAGCCGACGGGCGACACGAAAAATACAATCATAGGAATCTGTTGGCCGCGACACCGCCAACGCGAATCGTGTCCGAAGCCTCTCGTTATTCCGTACACGATCCTCGAGCTGCTTGCCGAGCTGATTCGCGGCGGGTAACGTTGGTCGCTAATTCGGAATCGGTACGTTAAAACGGAATTAAACGGGCGTAACGGTAACCTGGCGGTTAATAACTTCTAATTCAATGTACGTCGTGTGCGCGCGATTCAGTGAAACCTGTGTCGCGCTTTGCGGTCAAAGGAATCACGTAGCGCTGTGTTACGGTGAAAGGGTTGCCTCCGATTTGACAAACGACGAGTACATTCGAGTCTTGCGCTGAATCTGTAAACGTGCCACGAGTAAAGACATTTTTGGGGAAAGTGATCGAATCTCGAATGTTCGTTGAGAATGAATATGAAATGACGAGCACGACGTATTTAATATCGTAGCATTCTGTTAAATTTCCCCTTTTCAACAGTTCTGAGATAATTAATTGCTCGCTTGTCATTACAATCGGAACATAGAGCAGTGTTCTCCCCCTTTTCCACTCCCCCACCCCCGTTCTTCTCTCTATTCTCGTCGAATCTCCCTACAATTTTATTAATATCCTTATATCCAGCTGATGTTCGAACACACGCGCGCACCGTTGAAAAGGGAAAGGGGAAAATACGAAGCGAATTCGTCGTTCAATCTTTTACGAGAATGTACAATCGTAGCTTGCGCTTAGTTACGTTTGTACGCCGTTCACAAAGCTCGCCTTCGCCTTCGCTTGACATAATGGCCAGGTTGCTGAGAGCACTATTATAAGCTGAGATATAAAAGTCGTATCAGTCTCGATTTCCTGCGTCCCAGAAAGCCTCGCCGACCCTCTGACCCGCCGATATCGCCGTGGAAACTGTACTTTCTTCGCATTAATATCTGTAACCCTCTGGGTCTCGGGAGAAAGCCCTCGTCGTGGGCGGGCTGATAGAAAAGCACATCGATGATTCCGCCCCTTTGTTTTCTTTTAACAATCGCAAATCCAGCGAGATGAATTTGTCGTGTGCAGAGGACGCCGCGTTACTCAATTGACCTGGATACTTCGATGTATTCTCGTTTGAAACCGCGGCTAATCCCGTGATACACAGTTCTGGTCGTCGCGAGCAAAAGTGTCGAGGGAAGTAAGAGTTTCTGCTTTCGCGTTGCGTACACGAAACGTGAGATTATTCAGAAATTTGTTTAAATGCAAAACGACGGATTTTTTCCGAAATACGTAACCGTGTACGCGGAAGACAGATCGTCGCAGTAACCTGAACGCAATTTTCTCGAGCTCGCGATCTACGCGTTCACCAGGCTATTCGTGGGTGTTAAAAATGCTTGCACTTTTTTTAAGCGTTCGGGCAGCAATAAAAGCAAAACTTAAAACGTTCTTCACGCTCGCCTTTACGCATAGTCGAAGCAAATGCAGCATATTTGAGTACACGTTGTAAAAAAAAGCAGCTGGCACTTCGAACAAAATTTTTAATCCACTGTCTCCTTTGTGTCGTTTTATAGCAGCAATCCATTCAAGGGGTAATCTAGTCTAAACAGGAGTTTTTAGCGACGCACTTGTATATTCGTTTTATAAACGCGACGCTCCAGTGGCATATTCCGCACGTATTCTACGCATACGAAACGTTAGAATAATTAATTACCGGCCATTACACCGAAGCTCTTTTCTACCAGACAATTTCAACAACGGCCGCGCCTCGCACGGCGGCCAACCACTGCCAAAGTCTGCAGTTGCAAGTAAAAACCGACCCGACGTCCGGAAATTAAATATCGCCCCGAAAGTCGGCGTTTTGAATGTTTCAGCCGAGTGCATTAATTTGCATCAAAAACACCGGGCAAAGCGCAACGCTCTGTGCTCGCGGCGCGGTGTCAACCGGCGTGCTGGTAATGTTAACAACGGGAGCGTGCGCACACGCGTGCCCGAAGGTATAACGTTGCGTAAAATTGCTCCGCAATTATTCCCCGTCGAAAAAGGGCAAAGGCAGAGGTAAAGGAGAGGGAACAAAAATCGGACAAAAAAGGAAGCCGACGCGCCGTCGCGTAAATACGAATTTGCTATACAAAAATTGCTATAGCCCGACAGAAGCGTTACGAAAAAGCAGAGCCCAGCCAAGGTTCTTCGTTAATGAGCCGACCGGTCAGCTTTCCACAAATAATTTACGGGCGGAACGCTGGAATGTTCCAGGAGGTAGGTTTACGCGACCGAAAGTAATTAATGAGCCGCATATTAAAGTCGTTACCACCCCACGCTCACCAATGCTGTCCCGATCGAAACGAGAACCGAACTGACCGGCGGAACTCGTCGGCAGAGCGATGCAGGTCCTTCAATCAATCGGCTCGTTCTTCTGTTCGGCCAATAAACGACTTTATTACGCGACTCGTCGATGATCCATGGACGGCTTTGTTCGTCGCTCGTATGCACGATACCGCGATGAATTTTGAAAGGCCGCTGGTAAATGGGTCGCGCGTAGTTTGCTGCATAATCCGTCTCGAATGCGCACCTTAATGCCACTCGAAAGGAACTCGCTTGGACTCGTCTTTAGAAATAAAGGTTTTGCGCAACGATATCGATCTGCACTCTGGCGATTCAGATATATTTCTGGGCCGATTTGACACGAATCTCGCGCTACAAGCGAAAATATCAAATGCGTGTATTAAAGTGGGTCGTGGTTGAACTGTTCCGACGAATCGCATACGTATGTACGAAAAGATCGCAGGATTGATGTGGTTAACAATTTTCAAGTAATTAACGACTTTCCCGCATCGGAGTAAATATTTGCAATGCCCGTTCGCTGATAAATTTGAGAACAATTAGTACGCCGTAGCGGACGAATACAAATAAGTACACCTGCTGTACGAGCTGCCTCTATCAGAAATCGACGCATGTAATGGAATCAAGCTGAAATATGTAATAATACGGATTGATCAGTGAATTTCATTACTTGGTGGAATGGCGCGTTTAATACAACAACGCGCAATTCGTATACGCACGAGGCTGGAATGGAACCTGGTCAGAAATAGCGTTTATGTATTGAAATGTTGTTAACGCCGTGCGAACGGGTAACCACGCGTCTCGCGTTTCGTATACGATCATCGTTCGCGAAATATCAATCGAAAGCAATTATTAGACAGGGTCCGTGACAGGCGCGCAACGATATCAAAAACGATACGCCATAAATATCGTTCGGCCTCGAAAACTATTACAATGCGAACCGTTAACGAGCAACTTGTCGGTGCACGCTGAGCTCGTCAATTCGAAGGAAAACAAATTGGAAAGCATGATTTTATTCGTCGAACGATCCCTCGAATCGATGGGCAATCGAAGGAAACGCGGAACGACGTCCAAATGGATACATCCCGGACCGGGCCAGACATTTTTGAGCAGGAATTGTTCGGGCCCAAACGGTAGACTCATAAAGCCATCGAGTTCCTTAACATATAATTATTTACGTTTCGGGTGTACTTGCTATATTCCACAGCTGCAAGCTATATATCTATAAATTCGTGCATCGCCTTTTTTTGGATTAGCAGGTTTTATTGAAAGTCACGACATTTCATGGCTTTACAATCTGCGAACCTTTAGCTGCACATGTGGACTCCGCGTACGGCACTCTCAGTCACTACCTGAGAGTGACCGGTAATTAGGGGCGTTAATTTCCACTTCTACCAGATTTTGGAATATCCCTTCCGTCACCTTTTTACACGAACAAACCCTCTGAACTAACCAATCAGCGTATTACCAACAACAACACGCCCATCCTTAGGGTTTGCGAGTCTTCGTTAAAGCGAAACGAAGTAAGACTCAGCAGTACGACTAGATCGTCAAGTCGGATCACATCATCAATAGTTCCATCAATAGTTATCATCGACACCTTCAAAATCTGTGCAACACCTCCAAGGTCTTTACACCACCTTGCGAGGCGCTCTTATCAACAACCTTGAGTAGTCGTAGTTAATTATCATTTTGTACAGTAACATGTAAATATACGACTATTTATCAAGTTACACCAATTCTCATCACCTTGCACCATCTAAATATAACTACGCCTCACGGCATTAATTTGCCGTAGAGCGCAACGGTCATCGTGCTTTTGATCGACAGTCGATTCGCGAGCTGAGAACCGTACAGGAATCGTTTCGCGAAGTCTGTTACACGCTGGAATTTTCGCGCATCCCAACGCGGTTTTTATCGATCAGATACGTGTTACTCGGTCGGCGCGACTGGCGAACATAATGGCCGCGGCACACGCTATTAGACGATACCGCGAGCTACGCGGGGTGTAACTCGCCGCCGAGGTCGACGAAGAAATATTAGAAAATCTCGCGAGCCCGTGCACCGTCTATCGACGAAACGATTCGCCCCGACGACGAGTGTTATCGATGTCCTAGCAACCGATGCTGCACGGGAACTGTGTCAGCCTCCGCTGACCCGAATTCCTCTGTGTCCCAGAGTTTGTCTCGGCTTGGCATGTTAATCTTCGCTTGATTCCGTCATCGACGCCGTGTTCCCCGGTTCTTCGTTCCGTCCGGGAACGAGGGGATATTATTGAACGAGGATTTAGGATCAAAGCTGCTGCATGTTTGACGGTTGATAATATTTCTGCTTTATTGGAGAACTCGGCAGCCTCGCTAATGCCTCTTTGAAGCGTCTTTTTTTTTGCTGGGGCACGCGAATTTTTTGCGACGCATTACACCGTGAAATTGTGCCGGAGAGTAAATACTGTTATACGTCTGTGCGTGTACGTTTATCAGCGACGGCTACCTCGCGCGCGTAGGACGAAGCGTCGCTGTTTTTCTTTTCGGTCGGAGGTGCAATGATCGATAATTGCTGTGGACGAAACAATTAATGCCAATGCGAATGTGCGACAGTGAACTGCGACAGCGTTACGGCAAGCACGGAAAATGGATGCGCGGGTTAAGAAAGCTACGACTATTCGTTATTCGAGTCTCGTGTACGCGAATCGACGAGAACGAGGTTGAAAATCAAGCGGCGACGACCAATCGGGGAAGGAAGGGAAACGCGAGCGGTTTCGCGGGGAAATTCGAAGATCTGAGGTAAAATAAAAGTGGCACGTGAGCCGCAGATTCGCGTGAATAACGTATCTTAGGCACGAGTGCTCGTGTTATTAGGCGGGGCAATTTATTCGAACGATCAATAGGTACGAAAGTTGCAGGAGTCGAGGGATAAGTGAGAATGATGACAGGGCACTCGGCAAAATTGTTCCGCGATGTGTTTCGTATGAAAAGAATGTTGAGACCCCGCTGTTCAGAACGCTTCGCATTTCTCAGACGCGAAAGTAGGGACACTTCGCGTTAAAATGAACCCCTGAAACGTGCCTCTAAATTTTCCTGACCGACGACGGAAAACAACGGGAAAGGACGCGCTGTCAAGGAAAAAATGTTCACCCCGGAACCGTTCACGGATTCGGACTAATTGCTCGTCAATATTGATCAGCGATTAATGACGGCGAATTATTAATGTCAACACGGTGTCGATAGCCAGCACGGAAGCAAGTACGCGGTAAGTGCGTGTACGTTGGATAAATATGTCGCGTCACTCGCAGTGCACGGCGCGCTACGCAATTAATCATCGGACTGACGCGAGATCACTGTGGCGACGATAGAACGAGTCACCAGGCCTCGTTCCGACGAAAATCAGGAATCTTCCTCGGCCCGGAGTGCTCTGCAAACGAAATACACCGAATACACTTCGAATTCTGATTGCCGGAAACGCCGGACAAAACAGAGGGCTCGAAAGGAGGACGAGCACAGCCGTGCCAGTAGGCCAACTCGTGCAATTCGTGAATCAGCTGCCATTCCTCCGTTGCCAAGTCAGCTTCAAAGGGGAAATTAAATAACTTCTACGCTCGTGCTCGTCCTCTTCCTAGACGGGGCTCCTGGCTACCTTCGAACCGCAGCTTCCTGGCCGCGATGGTTCACTTAGCCGACACTTGATATTCTCTCCTCGCGCTCCCCAGATCCACCTGTATTTTCCTAATCCTTTTATCGGGCAAGGAGCAGCCGAACAAAGCGTCGTCGAATTGCGAATGATTCGGGTAATTGTTTCGCACGTGCCAGCCAGACGTTAGAGCCGTACTGTTATTCGATATATGTGATACAGCGCTTATGAAATTTACCGTAGAGCGATTCTCATTTTGCTGAGATCGAATTTTTTTGTAAGCTAGACTGTAACGCTCTAACTATATAAAATTTATTTCAAAGTAACTAAAGGGCGCGGTGAAAATTTTCGAAATTTCAATAACAAATGCAAATGACCTGAACGAACGATTCCAAAGTTTCAAATTGTCCATCGAAACTTTTCACCTACGTGACTTCAATTTATTCCGACAATAAATGTCATCCATTTACATCCCAATTATCAATCGAATCCATAATAAACGTATTCAACATCGCATCGACAACGCTCATCCACTCTAATAACAACGACTGTTAGCCGAATCACGTTGACTCCCCTTGTCCCGCGGCTTTTAAACATTCTCTTACCCGCGACAGCGAATCCGCGCCGTGAATCATTCACGACGTCTGCTAAACGTTCCCCGAAATCTGTGCGGCAAGTTTACAGGACAAAACACCGCGGGTACAAGACCGTTTAATGAACGATGACGAGGACAGACCCGTATCCGAGGAACACGAGCTCCGTTCTCAATACGGGGACAAAGGGGCACCAAAGTCTTCCCGGCAAGTTCCGGCAAAGTAGAGAGAGCCATTCATCGACGGACACGTTCAAGCACGGCTGAGACTAACTGGCCAAGATTTTGCTGCCTAGTCGAGGCGGCGACGCATATTCCATGGGGAGGAGGAGGGGGAGTCCTCCTTCGCGTTCCCATATACGGGCTATATCTGCATACCCTCCGGTATTAGAATACTACCTTGTGCCGCACACGTATAGCTGTACAACGGTATGTATGCACATACGCAAGTTCGCAGTAGCCTATCCAACTCCGGAGCCGTCCTGTGCAACTACGTTTGACCGTCTGGACATTCGCCAAGACCCCTATTACATTCCGTCTAATGTCCGATGTGGGAAGCCGGTCCACCTATATCACGCAAACCGAGCACGCCAAATTTACAGATGCTCGCTTACATGCAGCCGCCGCGGTTACTTTATCGTCCGACGGGCTCACGTGATTCGTCAACGACGGGGCGAGCAGCTTCGTCCGTGTGTACGGTCGCGTTTCGTGCGCGACTGGTGAACCTTGCCCCTCGAGAACAGTCGGGGGGAACGGCGGAAACGCGATGAACGATGATAACGTGATAGAAAGTTGAAGGCGTTCGGACGAATCCACAGCTGGCCGAGAAAGTAGTCGCACGGTTCGTTAGTTTCACTCGCAAGCTCATTATATCGGTGTTGGAGACAATTATTCCGAAAGCGGTTCGCGTTATTTTAAAGCGTAACAGGTGCGCTTCGTGTCCGTGTATATTGTTTTCGGTGTAACGGTGTTAACGTCGAAATAATGATGCTTCAAGTGACACCAACGCGCTGCACGCATCGCATAGGAATCGTGCGGCGTGGCTTTTCAGTTTCAAGCAAAGGGCGGCTCCTCCTACGCCATGGAGCGTCGTGATTTCACGAATTTCAGATTAATGACTGGGATCGATGATAAGGCGATTCGTGGTTGTTAGACCGTGGTACTTTTCGTACTACCGTTTTCTGTCACACGTCGCTTAATTCTGGAACTGTGAAAGCTCGGGGTTGATTGTTCGCTTGTCTTTAGCTCGATCTAAATTGCCGCGTGGATTTAATGCCGGCCCATAACGCACGCACACGGATATTAAGCGCGTGCGTTTTAGAAAAGCTTAATGTTACACCTACACGCAGAATGTTGGAGAAAATGGGTCCGAAATGAAGGTTCCGAGAGCGCTTTCCGTGGAACGGTTAACACGGGTCTCGAATAATATATACCCAGCACGGCGCAGGTAAAATTATATACCGCCCCGGCATTTCGTTTGATATTATTTGATTATTTTTATGAACGACGAGAACGACCGCGGCAAGTGTCGCAATAAAAGAAAAGAGAGGAGTAACCTGTCCGTGACAAATGTGAATTGCAAATGGCCAACTTTTATCGATTTGTCTTATCTTCGCTAGGGACAATTCGACGTTATCTCCCGTACCGGGTTCACCGTTTAGATTCTTCAATCTGAGAAAAAGTTCTATCGTTCGAGAAATATCTCCTGGTAACCTCCATCGATGCCGTGCTCCTTGGGAACGGTTCCACGGATTTCTTATCGCAATCTGGCTCGCTGGAAATTCCTTTTTAATATTCTACGTGACTTAGTGGTCTGTGTAACGCGACACACGCGGAAGTATTCATTACCCTCGAACAACTTATGCAGATTTTTACGTGCAAAATCGCCACGGGATACTTTCCAACAGCTCGACCGGTCGCATTACAGAGCACGCTGTTATTTCGTTGACGACTTGTGTGCAAGTCTTCCGTGACAATAAAGTGGATTATTAGTTTACTTTGGCCGGCGATAAGCTGCGTTCCCAGCAGTCGATTTTCTTCCTCGCCTCGTGCGAGTTTTAACGCGACGGAAGACTTCGTTGGGCTACGGCCAGTATTTGTTGCACAGACTAATAAACGAAAGCGCTATTTCGTTAATACAACGAACGGTATAACGTTGTCCGTTAAGGCAGACACTGAAAAGAAACACAGTCAGCACTTTCCTCCGATCTCCGTCGGTATAAAATAAGATGCTTCGCCGAAAACACCGAGAAATATTAACGCCACGGCCGCGTGGTCAATTAAATTTGCGAGTAGAATGAAAAATTGCGTTCCACCGAAACGTCGGTGACTATAGAGTCCTCGGTTGCGCGGTGTTCGGTCGATCCCCTAAATAAAATAGCACTACGTACGCCTCGTTATTTGCCCAGGAGATTCAGTCTAGCATACGATAGTAGGCTTAACAAACTGGCATAAATTTATGGGGCACACAGCTTAAAGTATTACGAAGCGCATGCCAAACCCTCGTCCTTTTATGCCGTATTTACTGCTATCTCGTAGCCCGAGCACTTACTGATACGCGCGCGAACAAACTGTACTTTGAAGCACAGTAATGTAATTAATAGTACATTATCAAGTGGGTTTGGTGGAGCTTAGGGAAACCGGTTGAAATTTCAACGTCGCTGATACGTACGTGCTGCCGGGACGCCCGTTGAACTTGGAAAATTCGTTTCTCCTCGCGAATCGAATCCCTCTCGTCCCCTCGAAACGAGATAGGCTAATGAATCGAAGCAACTTTCAGCCCGATACGGTTTGTCTGACCGGCGCTATTAGACGCGTCATTCGTGAATAAAATCAATCGTGGACAGAAGGCCGGTGTACTAAAGTATTATTACGCTTGTAGAACGATTTCGTTGTACGCTCGTCGCTCAAGCGTTCGATCGTATAGAATAATCATAATAATAATACAGGGAATCGTTTACCATTTCAGCTATTCACTTCAGCAGTCTGAAGCAACTCTGACAATACTTTGAATAGGAACCATAAAGACATTGAGGAACATTGAGAGAACGAATCTTACTACAAACGCCGATTAGGTAATATTTATTCTCTATCAATGAGCGCTGTAAACTTCACGTGCTCCGTCGTGCACTCTTCCCAACGTTCCATTTGGAATTTATATTTTCCGGACAGACATTCAGTCGTCCCGCTTCTTTTCACATTAAATTAATCACTACTCACGCTCGACCGTCCACTTGTTGTTACAACCGGCGAGGAATCCTCGTACAAGTCCAACGACTTACCTGAAACAAAGAGAAAAAAGAAGGCCAATTAGAAGCAGCGCAGCGGTCGAGAACTAAGCCGCGTCTTTGTGAACGTTGAAACACCACTCGAGGGATATGTCTCGCGGTTCGCGTAATGCATTTGCGAGGGTTGGTCAAGCGGCGACGAACGAAAAGGTAACGGGCCCGCGGGCAAAGATGTCCGGTAAGCAAGAAAAAAGAAGAGAAGAGCCGAGCAAAGGCTGCATCTTCGAAGATCAAAGCGCGTCGAAGGATAGCCGGGGCATTCCCAAGAAAGCTCTACGTTCCCTCTAATCTCGCGCTCACCTCTTTCCAATCTGCTGGAAAAGGGGAGCGCCACGCCCGCCCACAGGCGTTATAAACTTTGCCCGCTTTGAAATTCGACGATTCTGTAAGCCCCCTCGCACTCCCTGGCACTCTCGTTAGATTCACCCCTTTCTATCAGCCGTTGCCGCTCTCTTCATGGTGAATTATCAAGCACGAGAGGTCCAATTTTGTATGCTCGCGCTGATCGTCCCGGAAAACGTCGGGGCGAAATCTTCGCGGCGATCCAGCGATACCAGGCGGCATTACAATGCTCCGTACGCCCTTCCAGCATTTATGCGCTGGATGTACTTGGAATCCGCGATAAGTATCTTCCGTGTCGCATTATTATTCATAGGCTTTCAGCTTCGTTTTACGGCAGACGTGTCCCGGCCGTACCTATTGATTTTCCGCCGGCCGATTTTTCTGCGGGCTGCAGGACCGTCGCGGTTCACCTTGTTGTTAATTATTTAGAGTTCGATGGGGCTTTGTTTATGAATCTGGTACCGGCGTGCTGGTACCTTCTCTCTCGTTTTTTTTTTTTGTTTGATTTCGTTTTATTTTGCTTTCATCATGAAACATTCGGGCGTTGTTGAACGTTTGAACTGTTCGCGCAATTCTTTTGCAACAATTTTTAGTATTACGGACTGTTCGCTAAATATGTTATATGCGCAATGGTCGCTTTGACGAGTTGTCAGCCTGCAATTTTTCACCAGAATTAACTGTATCGTGATTATTCAATATATTTCTCAACTAATTTTGCGATTTGGAATTCGTATAAAGTTCATAGTCGTGTTTCATTTCGATTCAATTGTGCTTACAGAGAAATGATTTTTCTCTTCGCGAAATCCATCGTTATGCATGGAACAATTTAACTACCGAACGATATAATTCCTAATTTTGTGGTGTTTGATATTTGGGAAACAGCAGACTGTAATCGTACGATATTATAATGATGCGACGATTTAATTCCGTAGGTAATGGTCATATTCAATTAACGATAACTTGTGGGATCAGATATCGTATTTATCGTAATTATTGTAATACGCGACCAGACGGATTTGTTTTCTAGTTACACTGGAATCCATGCCACTATTGCAATAAAGTAATACCACAAGTTGTTACCCCACCAAATCGAACACGTTCCATTATTATCCAGTTATGATCTTGTATAGTATTCAGCTTGAATACTATATAGAATTTGCAGAAATTATGTCAATCAACGTTTGTCTTGAATAATATGAAAACATTCGGCGTCGTTCAGTGTCATTCGGCTATGTACTTGTAACATTAAGCCTTCGAACATATAATAGCTCATTATTGCATAAGATATTTTATTCCGTTATTTCATCGAACACTGACAATTCGATACGTAATAAGTGTTTCAACGGAAATAACGGGGCACATGAAACGTAATACCGCAATTTCTACTGACACATATAACAAAAAAATACCAAAATAACATAATATTCCATATTTTTCACTCTGGCAATTGACAATTTTCCACGAACGATTTGCAGAAAAGCGAGAAACATAGAGCGAAGAAGATATAATTTATATAATTTCTCCTGGCGCGGGTAACGCGGAGGAAAAAGAAGCCTCGTCAGTAGGTTGGTGGTTTGGAAAGGCAAGAAACTATGTGGTAGCATCGCGCTCCATTTAATTAGCGAGCTCGAAAGCATCATCTTGACCTCCTACGAGATTTGAGAATGTGCGCTATAAATAAAGAGCAACGGGCCCGTGGGTGAAAAGGCGAACCAATCCCCGCTGCTTTCGCGTGTCCCTTGCCTCGCTGATAAACTTATTAAACGTGAAATTAGTTTCGGATCGCCCTTACGGCCGTGGGCCGTTTCCTCGCGGGTGAGCGAAACGAAATAGATTTCTTGGCAAAAGAAACAAGTGATCGAAATATAACGAACCCTCTATCGATAGTAATGAGTTTATTGGAACACGGAACAAGCGACTAGGTTCTTTCCTTTACAGTCTGAAACTTTAAATTGTATCGAAAATTGTAATTTCAATTCGCTCTAAAGTTCTGCACGAAGTTAAATCCCGGTCTATGAATTCTAAGCGTTCGACGATAGATTGGCGCGAGGTACCTTCGTTTCTTCTACTTGTTCTTGCAATGAGGTGTGCGACGCGCGACGTACGAATAATTTTCACGGGGAGAAATTGAAAGTAACTACTTTTCCAAATTTTCGACGGCCTCGAAGCAGTTTTATTAAAAGCAAGTGGATCAATTCTGATAAAATCGTGCTCCGTTGAAAGTAAGGAAATAAGGAAAAGGGGAGCCTCCAATTATTCCAACGTTCGTAAAAACAAACGCTGTAAACCCAAAGGTGCATCACGCTAGATGCTCAAACGAGTTCAACTGTCGTTGTCTGAAATGTCCGCAATTTATCTCGTCCGTTTAAACGAGCAATTACAAACTGCCGCTGTACACCAGCCGGGGAAACGTAAAGCTCAAGCAGGTAGCGCACGTCTTGCATCAAACTCGACAGGAAAATCGTACGATAGCATATGTATAGACGTAGGGGGGTCGTGCTGCACGTAAGCGTAACCATCGATATAAAATATTTACCCGGAAACGATTTCTCCAGAAACAATCGTCTTGCATGCGCACAGAAATTCCCCGGCGTAACGTGGAATCGAACGAAACGGTCGATCGTATCGTGCAATCTCGATGGGGCTGTTAAAATCTACCTACGTGGGGGTATCGTATACGAAAACGACGGTAATACACCTTTCAAAGAAACCATTGAACCCCGAAGACGCGATACTGGGCCGGGATCGTATGGAAAATAGAATACTATGGGAAACGATCAATCACGTCTACCGCGGCTATATCGATCTCAGCATACTTGGAGAGATCCATGGGTCTGATCTTGCCTGGCGATTGATAAATTCTGATGGACCACGTTCCATTGAATTTGGACGCTGTCAGAATGATACGGAACGATACGGATGGTCGACAATATAATAATGATAATAATAATGATAATGATGATAATGATAATGATGATAATAATAATAATGATAATAATGATAATAATAATGATAATAATGATAATAATAATGATAATAATGATAATAATGATAATAATGATAATAATGATAAATAATGATAATAATGATAAATAATGATAATAATGATAAATAATGATAATAATGATACGGAGGGTCGTAATCGAGAACGTTCAGTTCGATCCCCGCTAACATTAACAGGTACGATAATCTCCATTAATACCCTGATTTCCGAAGACGTTTCATTTTCATCACGCGCGACACATACTAGCGATTGAACAGAAGCGGAACGATTGTTCGTTGCTGGTGTGAACTGTCCAAGAACGAAACGAGTAGACGAATCTCAGGCGGAACACGTTAAATAGGTCGAAGTGTATCGACCGTTCAGACCATTGTTCTCGTAGCAACAATGTTTCCAGTCGGCGGATACATTTCGCCGAGGTAAGCTAATATTATCGGGGAAACGATAAAATCGACGATTGCACATCTCGTAGCTGCGCACACATATCATTACGACAAAACCTACGGACGATACAGGTGCTTATAGCTCCTTGACGTGTGATTTACTCTTCGGCAGGTGCTCGTATTCCGTGATTCGCGTCTGCTTACGCCGGGACGAAGGCTACCATTTACCATACCGTTACGAACTTAGCGTATCCAATGGAAGAATTATTTACAGACATCCAAATTGCCACGTTTCTTCTATGCGCTGCACAGGAATATCCTGGGGTGATATTAAAAGTTGCAATTTTTATCATGCGAATGTTTAACCGTACAGTGAATCATTGTGAAACGAAACCAGAGTATGACAAATATTGAGTACAATAATGTTACGTTATAGAAATGTAACATAAAATATGAATTGAGCAAGCCATCCTGTTGAATGTCGCCAAAACAACTATTACTATTGAAATAAATTTTTAAAGCGTCTCGTTTCACGAGTCACGTTTAATTACCTAATCGACCATCGACATTTTCACTAAACAATTCAAGACTCAAAGACGTGCAGCTTGTCCAATGCATTCTAAAGGACGAATTAGTATTATATTAATAAAGGACGGATTATATTAATAAATATTTGGCTGGCAAATAGCAATACATATTTTACTATACGCTGAACCAACAGGTTCTACGATACGATCACACCTGATAAATAGAAATGAATGAACAACATATTACGATGGCACGGCCATTAATCCGTGACAGAAAGTACTGAATAATGAAGAACGTCGATCTGACGAGGCATTACGAAATAACAGAACCATGATACCGTTGGTCCATTATGTTCTATTAAAGCCTGCCCTTCCTTTCCTTTACTTTTGTTCTTTTTCCCTAGAACAAAAGCGAAGAAGAGGGGAGGTTTTAGTGATGCACTTGGGGGAAATTTTGCAATACCGCTCTCAAAACTTTCTCTTCTGCCGAAAAGAGACGCTCAATAATATCATGTACTTACAACTTCGGAATGGAAAGCAGCCATTTGACAGATTAAAATACGATAATTAGAGAAACTCCACAGTCTTATATGATTCGCGCACAGTAGCACTATGCA
This sequence comes from Nomada fucata, assembly GCA_948146005.1. NCBI lineage: Eukaryota > Metazoa > Arthropoda > Insecta > Hymenoptera > Apidae > Nomada > Nomada fucata. The sequence goes on along the minus strand of OX411275.1, from coordinate 2,822,197 downwards.
TCGAAACCTTCTCACGATTAATTCATAGCTACGATTGCGAACGAATTATGCAACCGAGACTTTAAGAAACGCAGCGCAATCCAATTAGTTTGCGACTTCTTCATTGTTTTATATTTAGCTCTATTGCCCGCAATGTTTTACCATGCCGCCCTTAAACTACACACGCAACGATTCGTAATGAAAGAGTCTGAAATAGCCATGGTACACAGGGCCGGTTAATAGTCGAGACAATACCGGATGAATGATAGTAGGGACAATAAAGTTGTGAAACAATGGGAGCAACGTATTTCCCTATCAACAATGTTTCCTACTAAAAACATATCGATTGAGTGCCCCAACAAATGACTCGTTGAGAGAATCCAAATGTTCGAGTAAAAAAAAATGTCTTTCACACAACGTTCACACAGTCAACATTAATCGCAACATTCTGTAACTGTTCAATAATATATTGTTTCCAAATCAATTGTAACATTTAAACGACGAATTTTTTTTATTTAATTGGACGCGTATACCCTAAACTGTGCGCTCTGTCCGGGCATTCCACAGCTTTGTAAATCTGATAAAACAAAACAAGAAAACAAAAGAAAATTTTCTAAACACGGTGGAAGACATTAATGAATGTTCCATGTCTCCCCAAATGTGCCATGCAAATCCGTAGCACCGAAAAATTATTCTCCGCGCTCGCTGTGCTCATAACTACTGTGGAATACATCTATAAAAATAAATTCACGCGCAGAGACGTCCCCGAGATTGCGAGGGGACGCGATACGCAGGCGGCAAGTATTGCCATTGAAGCCAGAGCTGTAGAAGTACCTCGGGCGCTATGGCTTCTACCTGCAGAGCAGCGTCAATCTCTCACCTCCGCGCCCTAACAAGAAGAAGAAAGGTATAGGGCGTGAGGATAAATTGCTCTTTCACATTTTTATCTGGTCATTAGGCCTCGGTACGAAACACCCTCCTTAACTCCCGCTGCAGATAAGGAACTTTACTCCCCGGCATTTACGCTCAGAATATAAATTAACCTTTGATATCGTTACGAATAGCCCCGTTGATAACGAGAGTCAGACTCCTATACGCAACTAACAATTTTAAATGCAATGGAAGAACGACGGGACGGAACATCTTTCGCCGCGAATGAAGTGCCGGTGTAGATGGAAAGCTCGCAGAAAAATTAGTTTCATCCTGGTCTATTGGATCTGTGCTTCACAAGGAGCGAACGTAACTGGTCGTTTAAAATCCTGAGGTCCTCGCGGCCTTCGAAAAGGAGCAAGAGACGGGCCACGGCCGTGGTGCGATAATTAACGAGCGATCAAGTGAAAATTATGAAAAGATCGGGGGACTCGGCGATACCAAAGAAGCTTGAACGAGGAGTAGGGGACAGATCGTCCAGGGCGGGTATGCAAATTCATTGAAATGAATTCCAACGCGGCGTAAGACCTGCGTAATGCAGAGAGTGAAACAGAAAAGGGGGAAGCTCTGACACCGGCATCGTCCTTGCGCATCCCTCCGGCAGTTCCTGTCTTCTTTGTCCCTGCTTAACCGCGGCCGAGGAATTTTTCGAGTTAATTTTCTCGTCGCTCCGAGTGATATTCCCCGGGCGGCTATTTACATTTTCGTTGGTCCTTTCTGCCTGCACTTTCCTATACTACTTCCTTAGTCATTTTTAATTATAACTCTACTGTTGAGGATACCGCGGCGCGCAACATTTATATTACGGGCGCAACAGGACTCGCGAAACTACTCGGCAATTGCGAGGGGTGTATTTGAAATATTAAGAGCGGTGGTCGCTCGTCTCTTTTTCACGAAGAAATATCTGGCTGACGACAATGTCTTTGGACGAGACTCGAAGCGAACTGTGTGGATGCAGGCTGTTGTTCGTTGCATAAAATTAAACGTAACACTTTTGCGATACCGATCCGCGTGAAACACCATGATTTCGACGCGCCTCGAATAATTTGTTGCTGTATCTGAATTCCGCTGGCAATCGCTCGTGCAACGAAATACCGTGTTACTCGTTTCAGTACTACTTTTATGGAACTCCGTTGTCTGTATCGGGAATAAATTTTTCCACGAGTATACGAACTGTGCGAAAGGCGATAAATAAACCAGAGCTAAATTCTCGAACCGAATACGCAAATGAACGACAGGCGAAAGCTAACTTACGGCTTTAGCCTTTACGGTTACCTTAATGCAGAGGCATAACAATATTTCGTATTACGTATCTTAACGTACACCGACAGAATACGTAATGCTGGATTCAACGTACCGAGATACTCGCGTTGTGCAACGGTGCGTCGGGTCAGCGTACATTTTGTTACGTAACAAAACGAAATCCACGGAGCATGAATATATCGCGCGAAATCGACACGGCGGGTCGATGCTGATAACGATGTAAATCAGATTCCGGTAACTGAATCGCTGGCGCAACGGTAATAAACGAGAGTACGCGAATTGTAAGAAAAGCGGAGAATGTAATTCACTTCAAGGTAAAAGGCGATTGAATGAGTGCTCCTGATGGAGATTGACCATTCGGGGAAGATGCGAAGATTTTGGCAATATCGTCCGTGGTGTTCGATCGAATTTATTGTACAGGGTGAATCGTACAGTGAACGCTCGTCGCACGGAACGACGCGCAAAAGGCGAGAGCTTGTATCGTTTTTCCTAAAAACAATCTTGTGGGATTGGAAGTTTTAGGAGAAATTAAGCCGGGGCAAGTGCAGAACGAATGGTGACAGATGTATATGTATATTTATTAAACAGTTTCTACGCTAGTCCACAACTCTCTAGTCCTACACTACTCTCTGATATACACTACGATCTGCACTCCTTCGCTGCTCAATCTACCCTACGATCTGCACTCCTTCGCTGTTAATTCTACACTACGATCTGCACTCCTTCGCTGCTCAATCTAGTCTGCCTATTGCCATTCATACATCCACTCGTCTTCAGTCATTCTCTCTCTCTTATTCATATCCTTAAAACATAAAAACAGGGGACACGGGTCTGCAGGCCATCGTTGCACGCCTGCAGACCAGCTGTGCCCCAGGTAGCCCGGTCAAAGACGACCCATGACCGGCCGTTGGGCTCTTCGCGCTCCTACAATCATTTAATCGCATCCGTTTAAAAAGTTCCCCAAAATATCAAAAGTAGAATTAAATCCAGCCGAAATTTCATATTCAAATCCTCACCTGGATCTGACGCAGAACACCCAATTGCACACTAGAATATGAAACCGTTCGGAAACCGTATCGCCTTTCAGTTCGACGGAATCACGGGCCATTAGCGAACGCTGAAATGCTTAAGTAGTATAGCCATCCGCTAGTCAGACACCGCAGAGTCTGCCACGTGTCACGTGTAACGTTGCATGCAACGTCCTTTAATATAATCCGTCGAATTAATTTCCATTAGAACAGAGAAGATTGCTTTCGCCATACGTAGCATAACAACGACCGGGACGGGGTTAAGGGTATATAGACCAGCATTCATCGGCAGCAATACGAGACGCTGAATCACCGATGTTTATAGCTCGATATCTCTAACCTGGGATTATACTTGCGCCCGACAAAGCCCTGGAGGGACAGATACCCGTGACCCTGGTAACCGCAAGGCTCTTAAGCCTTCATGCAAATCATATTTCACAGGATATAGACAGGATTCCGTATGGTTCGGCCAGGGGGCCGCGAAACGACGGCAGAGATTCTTCATTTAATAACGTTATCCAGCGTTCGGCGCGTCCAGTGGGAATGGCCGTCGTCGAAATCGCGTCGAAACGGCGCTGAAACAATTTATATCGTTCGCGGTGACTAGATACTTTCCACGTGGACAATGCTTGGATCATACGGCGTTGGTCTTCAATTCGTGGATTACACACCCAACGCCGTGCCTGGTTTCGTTCCATCTGTTTCCCGTTCCGCGCCTACGCACATTTCTGCTCTCGTTCGCGACGTTTCCGGCAAATTTTATTCCGTCGCGATCCGTCGCCACTTGTATTTTAATTTCATTCACTCGGTGAAATGAATAAATATTCAAATTCGCATTTGTCTTGCCGTCCACATCTGCTGCAACCGGCTGCTCAATGTCCGCCGCGGTGTACGCGTGGACAGCTTAAAATTCATCGTCTGTGCGGCCGACGTGGGACCAATTTTAAATACATTATAACGGTGATTAGAATTTTAAATAAGGGCGTGACCAGGTACGGGTACTTTGCTCCTGATTTCGGCCATCGCTGTGCTCGTTGCGGCAATCGTTAATCAACGATCAACGTTCTATCGCTGTATCAAAGCAATTCTGTTGAGGACGCAATGGAAACGTTGTGCGTGTAACTTTTATTCGTTATTAATAAGAAGATATCGTTAAGGAAATCTATCGTTAATATATCAAAATGCTAAAGAAATTGATCTTCAAAGATTAACACTGTCAAATTGATTCACTTCGCCCTGCACCGTAACGTCGAACTCCGTGTCGAACAACAGAATTTTATATGAAACGAATTCAATTTTGCGTATTCTAAAATTGGTCGTGCGTCGAACTTCTAATTATTGAACGTTATGCGCCGAGCATCGTGCTGTCGTAAACTTTCTGCGGACTAAAAATAAACGTAGACCGGGAAAGCGTGCATGCACACTTCTTCCGCGAAGCATGAAAATTATAAGCGGCGTCGTGGATTCCAGCGGTAACGCGGACGAGTCGAGCTAATAAACAAAGTTCCTGCGGTACCAGCCTCATTCGGTAATCGATTGATAATTAAAAGGAATGTGTGCTCATAATGTCAGGAAACTTTACTGTGTTCTCGTCTTTGCTATTACTTTGCCTAATTAAGACATCTGGAGACCAGCCCCCGAGCAAATTGACTTGCCTTTACACTTCAGGAACTTCGGAGCCGTGTTTCCGACTAAATAGACAAGGAGTTCTGCGTCGTAATAATCCTGCGCCGGGAGGAAAATTGCAGGGCCGCGAGAAAAATATCAAACAAGATCGTGGCACGTAATCAAACGAAAAGAGACGCTAACAATTCCCAGCAGCGCGAAAGTATAAATTTTGCCTAAATATCGTTCCCTCGGTCGCCATCACAGAGCACAAAGAATCCCCGTATCTGATTTCCACAGGACGAAACGTCGCTCGCGCGCGCGGAACCGAATAAAAATTCCACCGGGACGCAATATTGTTCGTGCTCGTTGAGATAGAATGCCAAAAGCAAGCGAAACGTGTGGGATCGGTCGCCTCCATCAGAGAACGAAGTTAAGAGGAACAAACGAATAGCGAATAAATCAGTAAACGGACTGATCAGTGGCTAGTAATACGAAGATCTAGAGTTCGATTCCTTAAGCCTGCCCTTCCTTTTTATTCGCCTCCTACAAATGCCAACAATTTGAGTAAAAAAAAGGAGAGCAAAGAAGAAACGTGCAACAAAGGCAAGCGAGCAACGGGATCGACTTAATAATGACGTTTCTGCATTCGAGCAATCATTCGAAGTCAGACAATATTCCGTCCTATCGCAGCTTCGGAAATGTATGACGATTCACATTTTATTAAACCGCATTATCCCAAGAACTGACATTCGTCAAATTAAATCCTTGAATACATTTCGCGTCGTGTTCGAAAGTATCACAGAACGTCGTACAGATTGCGATCAAAGAACGAAGAAAGGGTTAATGCTCGATCGACGAACACAGGCCAGTACCACCCATTGAATCGTCGAATAGTCCAATCGTCGTCCCATGCCACGTCGGCCAGAGTAACGATCTCGTTCGTGAAATATGACGACGAAAATTGCGACGAATTTATGACGCGGGATCGTAGATTGTTTACGAGCGATTCGTAACTAACTTCTAGAGACGGTCTGTCACTGGTGTGAAAGAACGCGGGGTTGTTCGTCGCGTTACTAAACGAATCGTAAACCGCACGAGTGCCGGTTCAACGACGCGATTTATTCAATAAAGGTGAACCGGGGGACAGCGAATTCCTTCCTCGGCTCAGGATCGTAGCTTGGGTAGTCCCCGGTGAAGGCCGAGTCGGTGTCGTCTCTGTTCCCCTCCATCTGCTCGGGTCAGAAAGTTTTTCGACGCGGCCGCGACAACCTTTATGAAAAAATCTGCCAACTGGGAGGACAACGTACACCGGAAGATAAAGAGATCGCGAATGACGCCAGGCATAATTTTCTGTTAAATATTCATCGCCTCGTTAATTTTTTTTAATTGCGTCGCCGGCCGTCCCTATCATTTTCGCTTCTTCTATATCGAACCACCACCTCGCGAGGCGAGAAGGGAAAAATGTTGGGAAACAATGGGAGAAAGGGGGGAATCGCCTGTTCGTTTTAAAATTGAAGGAAAACTGAAAGCTGAAAATTAATAAGGCCCGTGTTAAACGTAAAATTCAGTCCTTCGCCTTGGGTCCATCGATTTCGATTCGTGTCGACGCTTTCCTTGCGAAAACTGAACGCGCGAGTGATTTGCCGATGTTCCAGTCGAACGTTTCGACCGATCTCGATACTACATACGTGTAATATAAATCATGTACATAATCTGGAATTATTTAAACGAACGCATCGCACTGTCCGCCATCATTAGTTGTCCGATTTGCCTTTTCCGTCTCTCTACTGTCTTCCCTATTCTTACTCGAGCCCTTAGAATACTTATTGCACGTAACTAAGGGTGTCTTCCCATCAATTACCAACAAATTCTTATTATCGCGATATAATGTCCAACCAAAGATATATGTCGCAGCGATGCTTTTATTAAAATTATAAATTCGAATGTCCTAAAGAAAGGGGTAGGTAGAATAACAGGGGGTACGATGAAACACCTGCACGCTGGTGCACAGGATTTATGTTGGCCCTCCAAGGTGAAGAAAGGCCTGGACAAGTAAATTCTTCCGCAGGATGGCAACTACAGCCGGTAAGAGATTCTGTAAAATTAATGACACCACCGACAGGTTGTAGGCAAGCCAACACACGGGCTATATATAAAATATTCAAACGCTATGACAGACGGCCGTCTAGCGAGAGTGGATAGGGCCAACGCTTAAAAGGTAGCTGTACGTTTCGTGGGTGGGGTGTATCGAGGGCAACCGAGATCCACGAAAGTAACGCAGGCGTCAGGTGTGCTACCCGCTTATCAAGAATTCCTCGTGAAACGTGCGCGCTTCAGGTTCGCGACCGCGATGCTTCATTTAGACGTGGGCGGAAGTTCGAGTAAAAGAGTATTATCAATCTATGGGTCGGGGTTCATTATTCATTATGCGGATGGCTGCAAACTCGAGGGCTGAAATAATGTTAGCTTGCATAATATGTTTTAAGCATATTCGTTCGGCGAAAGGAAAACCTTTTGCGACAAAAATAATAGAGCGCAGATTTTTGACAGCGTATAGTTAGAATAAAATTGACGTCACAGTGTTTCCTTTCATTGGAAATTGGTTAGTTGAGGGGCTGGAATATTTAGCGAAGCGTAAATATCATTTTCCAAAGTAACATTTAAAATTGCCATACACAGTATTATTCGATGCAACTTTCGTACTGCAAATATTTTCCCTTTATTTCTCAACGAATCTCTTTTTTCCCATTTACAGCAACCTTTGCATTCTTCTTTTTTTTTTCACTTTACAGGTTCTATGCAATAGCTTCGTCTAAACAAATATTACTTGCAACGGCCATACACGAACAGCATTAACTATTCCGAAGAACTATTGTTACCATTTTAGCGTCCCCCTCGACCTGGTTTCACTTCTCCAACGCGACACACTTTCCGAAATAGACCGCTGATAGATTAATACAAATCACGGCGAACGTCAAAGGTCGGTTCTGGACAATCTGTTTGACAATTGCCAAACGCAAAGGCCATAATTCCATCAGCTACGACTGAACGAAGGATGCCGACATTAAATCAATTACAAGACGACAAAACCCGCGAATCATCGGCTCGCGAGTTTGCCAACTACGGTATACTCGGGAACGAATCTCCGCGGATATCGGCCGGTCGACTTGAAAATTCGTCGAGTCCTGGTCAAGGTCCAACTGGTACCGGTAATAAAACGGTATCCGGCGAATATACAGACTGGAATATCCAGTGAAAGCGCAGTCCATAGGTTGGCCGGGCATATCCAGCATAGTACCTAGGCGCTCCTCTCCACTTTCTGACCTATAAACCTTTTAATGGCCCCTGGTTAGCCGGCAAAGAGCGCTGAGACTATACCGGGGTCTTGGTATTTCGATCACACGATGGTCATTTTTTTCACGTCCGAATTCTCGCCGCAAATTGCCCAGAGCAGACGCCGGTGCGAAGTTTCACCCCTCATAAAGCTCGGAATCGCGACGGCGCCGCGGCGTTACGTATCTCGTAGCTCGTACGAGTGGTTTATGAACTGGAGCGAGGCGGGGCAATTTTTATTACCTCGCGACGATGGCCGTCCTACGGATCTCCTGGAATAATACGGCACAGCTCCGCGACCGGTTGGTATCGCCGAAATAACTCGCCTCGAATCAACCACACGGAACGTGTTTCGAAAATAGTGACGCATCGGTATTATTAAATAATTCAATGAGTCGCGATAGCGGTGCCGCGGTGAAAAAATATTCCACGGAATCTGATCGTGCGTTCACCCCTCTCGATGCAGCGTGCCCCGGGAATCACGGTTATATCGGCCGGCAAGGTGGAATTTTTTAGTGCGTTCGATCTGTGTTCGTTGAATCAGTATCCCGCGATATCGAATTTGCCCCGGACTCGTGCCACTCCAATACTTCTTTCACTGCCTTCCCCTGTAATTGGGTAAGCCTGGAAATAACACGAAAGAACGATCGCCCCCGTGAACGACTGGGAGCCACGTTACCGTTGCCGCGGTATCGAGTAATGAGGCTCGGTTCAATTTTTGGCATATTTCGGCCACCGTGTGTTGCGCACAGCATCGAATACATCCACGTCCACCATTCACCAATGAATATCGACATTCTTCGATGCGGATGGATTTTCGTACTGACTTGATTCATTCGAAATTTCGATGCACGTTTCATTGTCGTGGAACGAAGAGTTCGTCGAGTGGTTGCGCACCTAACGAATATCAAATTTGATATTGACGTTAGCGCACTTCACCCGAGGTTGAATTTACTGTTCCAATTTACATTCCACTGTATTATTTATTAAGGGGATTATTTACATCATAAATTAGTGTTGATTAATAAGCAGAATTTACAAGCATTGATATTATGCGGGTACGCTAATACGTTTGTCTCAATTGATTGAATATTTTCAAAACATGCACCACGCCGGAATGAAATGTCACCTGTCTTAGAAAATTCAACGAAGGAAGTAATCCGGAATGGACGAAAAATTCCTTCGAATAATGCCTGACAAAACTGTCTCCCCCAAGTAATGTACATTCGAAAGGTTCTTCTGCGCCGTTGCAATTTCTATCCACCGTCTTTTATGATTTTGATTAAAACGAAGGGCGAAGCGAAAACAGAAAGCTGACCCCCTGAATGTGCACTCAATGAACTGTGAGAGGGTACGTGCGGCGTAAAGTGCGAAATATCGTGCAGCTCCTTTATTCGCAAGTATGCGCTCCCGATTTTTCTGTCGTACTCGTTCGTCGAGATTCCCCGACAGAAGGGGGATCATCTTCTTTCACGTGGACGAAAGATGAAAGGCAAGTCGATGACGCGATATAGAAAGGCGAGACGCAAGTAACGAAGTACGAAAAAGTCGAGGATCCTGTATAACCTTCTTCTCGCGTCGATGACCCCGGCAGAGGGAAAAAAGAAATCATCGCTGCCGCTCCTCGTGATTTACAACCGAGCAGGAACCTTCGCAGTGTCCATCGCGACGCGGTAACTGTTAGTTTCCGCGAGGGTTTCAGTACCGAGGGTAATGCAATATGTATGATGCGGGCACCTTTAATCGGCTTAGCAAAATATCGGTGAAATCGTTAACGACGCGGATTAATAGTTTCAGCGCAAGTTGCGGCGGAGAATTTCGAAATATCGTACACCTCTGTAGCCTTTTACGTAATATCGCGACCTTATATAGGATGGAAATAATATGGCTTAACATTATTCCAAATTGATTGCATTTAGAGGATAAGAGTGTGTAAGGTCGATACGTGGTCAGGCCATTCGTCGAAATTACATAGGTGTATCTGTTCCAATCAAGTACAATATATTAGATGTATCTATTTTATCCGATTCCGGTGAATCATAATCATAATCCACTGAAGACAATCGGTATTAAGTCGAATAATACGAGCACTACGATCGTTTGGATAGCAAGCTATTTAGAAAAACTCTAATTAATCAGGCAACGAACAACCGAATGAGCAACGTTCCTGGAACAGTAGTACGAATCAACGTCAGCCGCCTCCAAAGTCAATTCATCGAGACCGATTAATACTAATTGTCCGATAAAAGTCTGGCATATAAATCGCACCAAATTCGTACGCCAGTGTAACTTTCCCAAACATTAACCTGATTCCGTTCGGCATACCGCCAGAACTACGCGTTGAGAAATTTTCCAGGTGTTTCGTTATTCATAAATCGGTCGGCCTGAGCCGTGTTCAAGTTCACGGGCTCGGCAAACGGTTGCCCGAACGAATACAATCAAGCCCGAAGTAACTGGACGGCGAGCCCAGCCGAATAAATTATCTTCGAGGCTTTTAACGACAAACTCTGAGAAGGCAGAACCAAGGTTCGCGTGAACGATCCAGCAAAAGGCGTTGGCCGTCGACTTTGGATCTCCTCCTGTTCGTAACGTTTTATTTATCCCAAGTTCCGCGACCGATACGCACGCCGGATATCGTTATTTCCACAGGATGAAAAGAGGACAAATAAATAAATATACCCGCGGTGGCTCCTCCATTTGTAACGCACGATGTCTACGGTGAAGGCAAAGTAAAACAAATAGTCGGAAGTTTCGCGAGCAGGAAAGAATTTTCCCGTAGAGAATATGTGTCAGTAGCAAACTTTCCGATTAACTCTGTTTGACTTGCGCCGCGGAAGAATCGACGTATCGAATCATATCGCTTAAGTTAAATAACTTTCCTCCCTTAAGTGAAGATCCGCACGGCGGGGCGAAAATGTAAGAGCCACCCCCCCCCCCCCCCCCCCCCGATGGCGTGTTTCATCGAACGAACAAACAGAGCGAGGCAAGTTTTTAATAATCCGGCTGGTTATTAGACACCATATATAACATGGAAGTGGTGTAGTATCGGCTCGAACAGGAAGTTTATTAGCCAAATAGCCGTGGCTCGACCACTACAATTTTATTAAATTACACGCAGTCGTTGACTGAGAAAACAGGGTCTTCCGCTTTCGTAATTTATGAATAATCAAAAGCAAACTATACAAACTAATAGATTTAGACTCAGATTTAGATATAAACTTAGAATAGACGAACATTACATTTAGTTTAGACATTAAGACTGATTAATACAACATAAATATTGTACATAAATAGTTGCTACCCGTTAAATAGAATAAATAAATAAATAAAAACTAGAAAAATATACCGAAATATATTGAATAACAATATACCATCCTACCGGTGGCAATTAAATTACGACAGTGTTCAGTAAAAGAATAATCATTTTCTTTCGCCTGTTGAAACTGTCAATCGAATGAATGCTGTTTGTAAATAAATGATGCCGATAAATACTACTCATACCTAAATTATGCCTAGAAAAATAGTGTTCTCTGTTTACTTTCAGTAACAGCATAACTTAACAAAAATTTCCACCACGTCGTATTAAGAAATTTTACGATGAAGAGGGACGAACATTTTTAAATCAGTAATTCGTGCACGCTCCGAATCTCCGAAATTTCAACTACAAATCACAAATCACTACGCAAATCCCATCTGCCGATAATTTTGCTTCTTCTACGCATACAGCGAGTTATAGATGGTGTTCATTAGCTCGTCGCGAATTTGCATATAGAACGACGTTCTCATCAGATACGGTTATAAGAGGTAAAGTTCCATTTTATAAGAGCAACTGTTCCTCGCACGCTGCATAATTTCCCTGTCCTGTTCAGGTTGTGCGCTCCATACGATAGCATCTTCTTTCGATAAGAAACGCTACCGAATCGTACAACATCCGTGCGACTTTAGGAATATCGGTAATTTTTGTGATACGAAAAGCACCGTAAGCAGCATTTTAATACAGCTTTTCGTTCGACAACTAAGCCACGGCCGGACATTTACGGGTGCGGCGAGGCGTGTAAAATGATACTAATTGATAAGGCGTAGACAGTGAAATTTAAAAATGACACGTTTTTACTGGGCAAAGTTAGGCGTTGAAAAGTTGGCCAGCTATATCTTAAGAATTACATTTTTCTTTTTCTTGCATAACTCTTTACACCTTTACTTGTTCCATCAATTTTGTCTAAATGTGCAACTGACTTGTACACCCTGTTATCATTGTCCTAGGCAAGGGATCGGATCCGTCTACATTCGATGTCACACAAGCATTACATTTTAAGCAATCGTTCTTTTATTTTCATTCATAAATAGTCAGATTAATCGTACTTTGTTTTTATGTCATACATCTACGGACAATAGTTACGTTACACGAATTGTCAGCTAGAAACGACGAAATTAATCTTTTCTTATAAGAGCACTTGGAAGTTGCACGATAAAATCGTGAAGCTTACAAATATTTGTTCGAGTTCTGTCTACTTTAATTCAATTAGAATTGTTATCATATACACGTAACTGTTATATCCTCGCGTTAACTCCAACTGTTATCGGTCCGCGCATTGAAGCATGTTTGAAAACGGCCAACACGAAACTTTCTATTAATTGTCCGGGCGAAAGATAGCAGGCACACTTCATTCACTTCGGTCGGTCACCATTCTACTCGCCAAGGTGTGTGCCAAAAGAGACAAGAAATTTTACCAATTTCCATAGTCGGTCGTGTGTTTCACGGTCTTCTACACCGACACCACAAATGGCAATTTTACATCGAAAGCAGTTAAAACGTAACTGCTGCAACAAAGTAAATACGAATTAACGTCGCGTGGAATTTATCACTCGAAACTGGCGTCGAGCGTTATCCGTGCCGGAGTTTTTCCAAATGTATCGCACGTTACTCTATCCGTGCGTCGGAGATCACGAACATATCGTGTACAATACACGCCGGGGCAATATCACACAATAACAAGGCTCGTGTACACGAGAGATGTCTCCTTTACGCGAACAAACCCTCCACTCCCGAACCCCCTTAAACGAAACATCGCCAAGAGGACTTGGAAGCATTAAATACTACCCGTCGATCTGATCGACAGCCAATAGTGCTCGGAAGGTTTTCGTTAAAAGCCCCCGCTAGAATGTATCCGCGACACCCCATCACACACATCACAGCTTCCGTTCTCAATTTCTTCGTGCCGTGCCAGACTATCCGTAACACGGGATAAAGGAAGATCGAACAGAAACGTCCATAGCATCCGTTCCATTTTCCAATCGCGACCCGAAACAATCCGGCAATTATTTTCAGTTATCATCGTCGTTTCGTTTCGTTTCGTTTCGTTTCGTTTCGTTTCCTACGGTCCCGTTTCGTTTCGAAGATGTGCACAAAGAAAGGGAAGATTGCCGTGCATGAATCGCGATACAGAAAGGGGTGAAAGAAGGCGGAAGGAGTGGGGGGAGGGGGCAGAGGGGGTGGCGGCGCACAAAGGGGCGTTATTCGTCGCAAACAGGCGAGAGCACCCTTGATGCGAGGTGCACCGATAAGGAAGCGGAAAGCACGAATTTCTACGTGGCCGACATACGACCGTCGCCGACCTCGTATCGCGATACTGGATTCCGGATTCCATGATCCTACTGAACAACGCGGCGAGCTTTGTCAACCGCCACTGGGTCATATGCAAATCCATAATCGGCCGCATATTAGCACGCGCGAGCCTTCGTGCAATTTTAAAGGCATTCCGCTCCGAGGCGTGACCCCCACGGAGATCAATAAGAGATTCGACGCGTTCGGTATGTTCGCCCCCGATGATTCGTCTCGATGGACCGTTCCGTTGATAATGGCCCTTCGCTTTCTCGCACTCGATTAGAGAACGGGGGCAAAGGGCAAAGGTACCGTGCATCGGAACGCGCGTTCGTATTACCGGTGCGCCGCAGCGGCAACAAGTTTTAGACCATTTCCGCGCTGATCGAGATATAATTAGTTCAACCCTTTTGCTGTGGAAGATATATATATATATATATGTGTGTGTGTGTGTGGGTCCAGCTATTCAGCAACTGCACGCGGAAAATTTATTTAAACGTCCTCCACTGTGATACCTCGTTACTGCGGTCGTTTGTGCAAAGTATATGTTGGGTAATTAAACAGAGTACCTAAGTGTTATACGTATGGCTCTTCGATATTAATCAAATCAATGCTGCTTCGTGCGCCCGGAACATTTTCATTTTTGCTGGCGCCGTGGCAGGAGGATTAAAGTACCATCAAACAGACATAAAAGTCCGTGAATTATATAAGCCTGAGCTACTGTAGCAACATATCAGCTGTTGTCTAATAAACGTCACGCAGTTACACCCCGTTGTATCGAGCAGCGCGTTAGAAGGAACGCACTATTAGAATTTCTCCATCGAGATACGACGTTGCGGAATGAAAGAAATATCAAAATGCAAATTATTCGAAGCAGCGTGATATCTGTGCGGCGTATCTCTTCCTCGAGGAGATAAAACGGGGGGCCGGGTTTGCATTTATCTCGAGGACACAGCGAGACCGGAGAAGTTAATACCTTCGAGTGTAATAAGGGGAAGAATGGTAAAGAAGTGGAATGGAATTCGTGTAATTAAAACGATAGGAGCTGCCGCGACAAAAAAGGTCGGACACCCTAAGCGATAATTCAAACATTTTCAACGATGCCCGCGGATCTAATTTTTAATCCACTCCCATTTCGCTAATATAACCGGCTTCCGGTTTCCACCGCCGCCAAGCACCCTTTTAAAGTGTGTTTTACATTCGAAAACATACGTTCCCTCCGACGCTTAAAATTGTTAGTGGTACACTTACGTTCCCTGTTTCTTCGCCGAATACGAGCCACCGCTCGTTATTCATTTTAATACATTTAAACCGCTTAATCTTAATGCCCGGACCCGTATAATTTAGATAAAGGACCCTCGGCTTCCACGGGTAATCATCTTTTTAAGTGGATATAGTAACAGTTGGAAAATGTGTTTTTCATTGTAGTGTACGCGTAGACGGTCGCCCATTCGTTTACATACTGTACGAGAGTATTATGAAAATTAAGCAAGTCGTCGCCGGAACGATACGAATATTATGAAAAATCTGCTGCGGGTGCATTTATTTCGGTACGTTGCACATAAATCAATTCGCTTCAGAAAATCGAGAAGTGTCGGAGCAACTTGTTACACGGATATTCGGACAAGGTCTTCTATAAACCGAGAATCAAATAATTATAAGCATTCGTTTCGTTTCACGGTGGAAGAAAACATTTTTAACGCAATACGTTTCGCGTGCACGTTTCAGGAATAGTATTACTTTACAGACTTGCATGGTTTCAACGCTCCCCCCCCCCCCCCAAAGTTTAATCAGTATTACATTTTTGTGTATTATTCCACGTTGCCCTCGGTTCCCTCTTTGATATTGATAATTCGAAACATAATTAAAAGTACGCCCCGCAAGTGTCCCATTAATTGACTGTCCACTAAGTAGAACACACTTTGCTCGCCATCGATTAATTAAAACTAGGGTATCTCGCGAGCAGGACAAATCCTTTGCGCCTCTCGCACTTCATTGGTCCGAGACGCGAACAAAAAGCAGAACAGGAGCTTCGGAATAGTAGTTTACTTAATTAAGCCCGGAAGACGTCCGTCCTCTGGCTTTAATTTCGTCTAAGACGGCGAGCAAAGTACCGGGACAGGAAATTCTGCCTCGGGAAACGTTCATTTCTTCGAACGGTGCGGTCAAGCGAATGGCCCTCAGCGAGTTCAGACCACAAATGTCATTGGCAGAGGTCTGCGAACCCAATGAGCACGCGAGTTGTTAACAAGAACACTCGTATAAAATGCGTCAGACTGTCGCGGAGCTGACGAAATGATTCTTTAAACGATCACGATGCGACAACTCCCAGATAACCAACGTCTCGAGTCGTACGCGCGTGTAGTTCCTCGCACAGAAGAAAGATATCGAATGTAACGACGGTCGCTCGACGAAAATTGTACAAAATGTACGAGTTACTGAATGTGCATACACGAGTGAGGATTAATAATACAAAAAATGTAAACGAAATTGCGTTAAACTTTCAGGCTTAATCGTCCCATTTATATACGACCGCCTCGTCTCTAGAGTAAAGTAGAATAAGCCGGCGCGGGTCAGACGCCCCGCCGAGTAGCCTCGCCATGATACTCATTATATTATACCCCGAAAAGAACAACCTCTGCTCAACCGAGGCAATCAATTTTTCTCAGCGCGAAACCTCGAATGGAATATAAAGCGCAGAAAGCTCGTCGAACCAACGAATTTCGACCACCCGGTTAAACGACTCGGAAAAAAGAAAGTGCAACGCGATTCAGCGTTCGGAATTCCGTTTCATCGTTGACGAACGGCCAACGACAACAACACGCCGCGAAAACGTGTTAAGTCGCGGAAGGGGTTTGGCGTTCCGCGACGAGAGAAGAAATCCTTAAAGCGCGCAAAGTAATTCCGCTATTACGAGCCGACGATTTCACCAGCGCAAACGAGAAAAGTTTCTCGCGGTGAATTTGTTCGCCGCGTCAACCAGCAACTACACGGCTGTGCGACGCGACGCGAACCACCATTACGATTACGCGATGCACGGCGGGCTTCCCATCTTGCCAGCGAATTTATGGGGGCCGCGGCGAAATATAGCGGCGGCGTGGCAAAGCGAGAAGAACGATACTTTTCCGGCAAAGGAGGAACGATCGTGCGCGGCGATTCCATTTAATTCGACGGTCATCGATGAGCCGGCCACCGATTCCCCGGAGCACGTTGTCCACGGTTAGAAGAGAACAAGCTGGAACGGAACGTCGAAGCTCGAATAAACGAAAACACGAGGAACGAGCGAGGAATAAAAGAGTGGAGACGGTGGGAGCGATTCGGCCGTTGGAAAGGATAACGAAAATGGTGTAGGTAAGTGCAGCAGTTACAGATTAAGCGCAACTAAACATCCTTTAAACAACCTGCCCATAAATTCACCAAGAAGATTAAGACGCCCCTACTGTTACCCACCCTCCTCTTAAATACACCTCTCCTTTTAGCGTATACCCTTGCCGTCTGCAGGGACACCAAACGGTCGGAAGCTTGCGGCGCTTCCGTCTCGTTCCATCTTCGAATTTGTTGCTCTCGTACTCCTCCATTCGCCTGCCCCCGTCCTTTCAACCCCGCCACCCCTTTCTCTCGGGGCCAAGTGTACGCCCATATCTGTTCGTTCCCTCGTTCCATCTCTGTTTGTTCCCGTCAGTGACAATATAACTCACTTCGCCTTGCTCCCTCCCTCTCGGACTCTCCGTCTAGCTCTCGCTAGTTAAGAAGGAAGTAGGTAGCCGAATAGGTAGCGCTGGCTGTAACTAACGGCATCTGATTATTGCGGCCGGAAGATAAATTCGGTTAATTTCACCCCCAGGCCTAGTTATGTCCCGCGTGGGTAGTCTTGCCATCAGCTACCGTGGCCGGATGCCACGGCAATCGGTGATCTAGCGAACATCTCGTTTCCTCGAAAGGAAACAACCCGGCCGCGATACGGCGCGCCATCGACGTCTGCACGGTTTCCGCTTAATGAAACGCCGACCTGCTTCTTTGCTTGAATTTACGGGCGGCGAAACAATGCGCGAGGTACGCGCAACCGGCTCCACGGGAGAATGAAGAGGAACGTCCTTCGAAATCGAACCGCGTCCGCACCGTTTCACGGATATTTATTCTGGGCGACGTGAGCACCGAGGTAACACACGGGAAGCGAAGGAACGAACTTCAGGATAAAAGAGAAAAAAGGACGAGCTGGAAGATGTTTCGTAGATTTATCCTTAATTAGATGTGCATACGTTCGCGGCGTTTGCTGGCAATTATGGGGGATGATGTTCATTTCTTTGGACAGATTTTTTAGAAAAATTTAGCAACACATTCGGCGCTTCACCATTTCAGTGCGCTATACGGATTTACTCTAATAATTACAAATTAAAGTACACTCACCTTTCACTGTCAACACCGTGGCAAATATTTCGTGTAACAGTAGTCGTCCCTTCGAAAGCATAAAGATATTATTGCTCGACAGCGACAATTAATCGCGGCCCCAAGTTACGAGAGCCATCGAATGAACGGTGAACCCGTTAAGAGAAGGGGGAGGAAGAAAAAAAAGGGAAAAAAAAGAACGGATTGCCGCAAACAAGTGCCAGCCTGATTCCGCACAAACATTGTACATTCCTCCAATTATATTACTTCTGAATACGCCTCTGCATTTTCTAATGGGACATCGATATTCCCCGAGCGATTCCCGATTGTTTCGTCTCTTTCAGATTGTTTCGATAGAGAAGCAGAGTGGCTCTTGAATTCAATAAGGAAACTGACGGTACAGTGAACGGCGCTGGGGGTTTGGGGGGGAGGAGGGTGGAAAAGACTAGGCGAGCCTCTTTTCACCCGTCCAGCGTGCATCGATTTTCCTTCAAAGCGCATTAAAGGTATTCGAATATACTTTCCACGCCGATGAGTAGCCATCCAAGGTGATGGGCTATTGAGAGCTGCAGCTCTACGTAAAGTGTGGTGAAATTCCCCCGGCCGTGTCAATGAAAGTAAACTCGGCACAATATTCAATTAAAGTGTGCCGGCGCGATACGACCGACCGAAATTATTCCGTCGCCGTTCCCCGAGTTTCGTTTCGCGTATTTCGATCGTTCAATTAAGAAATCGGGATCGTGACGCGAACGTGAACATTTTTCACGATTCCATTAACGCGCGTCTCGAACACGCGATTAATGAAACGGAGACGTTGAAAGATGCGAAGGGAGGAACGACAGAACGCGACACCCGGTGGCAACGCGAAGGAAACCCGGGTCTCGGGATATTCGAGAAATAAAGCGGATTCTATTTATTCTTGCAAAATATCTACGTAAGCCAGCGACCGCTTGAAATTCATCGCATTTATAAATCACCGTATAGAAGGCCGATGACACCGTTTAGAACGGCGAACTGCAGCCGTGGATTGAAATATAATTCATGCGAGTCGATTGTTGGCGATTTCGATCGGGCTCGTCGGGCTCGTCGGGCGTTGCGTTTCGCGACGGCACGGCGCAACAGAGTGACGGAAGAAACGGGGCGATAATGGACGATCGACGGCGAAGGAAAATTCGCGAGAGACAAACGGGGACCGTTCACGGGACTTCGAGCGTCAATAACCCACCATCGAAACAAGCGTCTTCGTTTCCTGTTTTCGACACAGTTCCGTTTCGAACGGCGCGGCGTGTCACGTTTGCATCGTTTCGCCGGATGCACGTTCGATTACCTGCGAGCTATGCTGTAACAAATATTTAATGTCCCTGCCATTCGATGCGTCTGCACGCCGACTGTTGCCAAATGTGTGGGTACGAACTTTATAGACTGGTACGTAGAACTGGTGTACGAGTACTGAACGGTCTTGAACGATAAGAGTCCCTCGGATGTTGTAATACGTAGGTACGAAACGCTTTGTAATGTTACCTTCAGATTGTGCAAGTATTA
This sequence comes from Nomada fucata, assembly GCA_948146005.1. Lineage (NCBI taxonomy): Eukaryota > Metazoa > Arthropoda > Insecta > Hymenoptera > Apidae > Nomada > Nomada fucata. The sequence continues at coordinate 2,802,526 of OX411275.1, read as the reverse complement.
TGTGTATACCTGCTGCGAAACAGGGACGCGGCATTGAGAAATGCGTTGCTCCCACAGATTCCGATCGTTCAGAAACTTAATCCCTCGTCGCAGAGATATCTGTAAACCCATGTTACAGCGCTTTGCTGTGCTTGCATCGAAATGAACCGTCCGAGTTGCGCGTACGCGCTAAATCGTTAGTAGCGAAGGCCAATGAAAATCGAATTGAGAGGAACATACAAATCGAAGCACTTGGAAACCACTACACCGTCCTACGCCTACGGGCAGAAATAATATCGATAAATAGAAGCACCGGGTCAAGAACGTTAATTACCATTGCGACGTAGATTGAAACGTCGAACGGCGAGATTGCACGCTGCAGAAAATCTTCAATAGGGTGCATCCGAGAAATGCGAGAGGTCGCGGCGACAGGTCACGACTTTAAGCGCGGTCGCATCCGACGCGGAGGCATTACCCTGTGATTTGTCGTGCTCACTTTGCGTCACGTCTTTTTTCCCACCCTTGTCCTCTCCCTCCTACTGTCATTTTTTTCGTTTTTTTTCTTTCTCTACCAATCTTGCGTGCTCCCTGTTTTTTCATTGACAAATTTTTTTTCGTTTCACCGGCGAACCTCGTGCGAAAGCCAATTTATATGATAAAGCTCTTGCTCCGCACCGTGCTTAAAAATTCCCCGGTGCAAATTCGTTCGTAACCTGCGCGCACACGTGGGAAGTAGCAGTCGCGAATCGAGGTGTTACAATTATTTGGGAAAAGAATGGAATAGAATTGGGTTATAGAATAGAACGCTGTAATATAAAAAATATAGAGGATACTACAAAATATTTTCGTGGAATTAATACACGAGTGTATCCCCGTGCAATTGTAAACACGGCAGGGACGAACATTCTTCTGCTTTAAACTTTAAAGGGAATAACGCATGAACCTTCGCGGTTACGAGCGAAAGAATAACGCTCATGTGAAATATTTTACTATATTTTACATAAACGTGGCAGCGTGAAGAAATATGTATGAACTCGGCTAACGAAACTTCGAGAAAGAGTCGAAGTTCCCTCCTTTTACTTCATTCCCGCTGCCATGGCTGGAAATATGAAAAAATCCTCCAAAGGCTGGCTGTTCCTCAAAGAGGTATCTCGCGGTATGAAAATATACGCGACATGGCATAAAAAATGTGAAAGGTTTCCGAAACTCTCGGATATGAAAATTCAGGCCACATTTATATCATTTTGTACCGTGCGTAATAATCTAGCTAACGAAGCTGTACGCGCGTTCGCGTGTACGTGTTACGCACCGGCAGCGGATCAATTCGTTCACGATTATTAAGAGCACATCGCTACCCCCAGTACTCCTCCTCGTCCTTTTAATTACAGAAAAGAAAATATCTTATTACCGCGGGACGACGGAGAAAAAAAGTTAAGACGAAAGCCGGTGCCTGCAGCGAAAGTTTAATTTAATTTCTCGAACTTGCTTCCTTCGAAAACTTCAATTTCGAACTGTACCAACCCCCCATTCCAGACTCCAATATGATCTATACCACTCTCGACGCAATAAATCTACCAATGCTTCGACACATTTTACCCGGACATCTTATATCGCCTCTATTCGCTCGCCGGTCCTGACCGTCCGCAGAATCGCGATAGAGAACGAAACTGCGCCTTCCGTCATTAAATTCATTAGGAAGAACTTCTGGCGCAAATGATATTTCGAATAACAATAATTGTCTCGAACCCCTCGTGCAGTTAATTGGTATGCATTACAAAGCAACATATTCGTGAACCAGCTTGCGTCGAACACACGGAGAGATTCCTCGCTTTCCGTCCGTCTATTACACGCGCATTCCTGCTTTGCGTAGACAAGCTTTATCAAATCACAATGAAATTCTCATCGCTGTGCAATATCAAAGCTCCACGCGCAAAGCTTAGCACGCGTGGGCGCCCGTTCGAAAAGAGCGTCGAACGCAATCTTGCGCGAGAACGCGGAAAGGAACGTCGCGTCTCCTCTGTTCATTAGAGCAACTTCCTAAATTCAATGAAACGAGAAGTTTTTTTTTTTTATCGAGCTTTATACAAAGAAGTCTCGGCGCGACGGTAACGTCGGCCGTGATCGTGCCCCCATCTCCAAATAAATCTCGTTTGCCCCGTCGAGATGAGTTGGGGAGGTTTTCCCTTGGCGCGAGCAGATCTCCAAAAGCGATAAGAACCCGAAACACAATAACCCCTCGTTCCCTTGCTGCGCTGTTCGGGACACGTCGAAACTCGGGGACGAACGAAAACGCTGCGAAAGCTGGAAGCCAACCTCGAACTTACGTCAATGCTTTCTTTTTGCCCACCAGAGTCATAATAACCGCCTAGTTAGCCCAGCTCTCGGGCCGTAGAACAATACCTAAGACGCTGGGTTATACACTTTTATTCCGTCTCTGAAGATGAAACTGCCCCCGACAGTTCGCATCAGAACGATGGACGAAGTCGGTGCACGTTGGGAAACCAAGTGATCCCGTTGTTCGAGAAGAAATTAGCGGCGGAAGAAATATTCAACGGGCAATGAACTTTGAAAATCTCTTAACCACTCGCGCTGGCGAGAAATTCGCCGACGCGTGTAACAGAAGGGTCGTTTTTGTTTCCGTGACAATCGCACGACGACGTACGTACCGCGTCGTTGGCGATTCTGTGACAAAAGCATTACGATATGCATGGCACGTCCTTCCAGCGCATAAGCGTTAAGTCTTTAAGAGCGTTATAATTTTTGGATAATTAAACATGAAAATAATTCCATCCAGGCGTATGTAAATTATCACAAGCAACGCGCAATAAAAACTATAAAACGAAAACAAAGTGATCGATGCAGACCGAAACGATATCGCAATAGAAACACCAATATTTATAAAAATCGCTGCACCGTTGCAATGCCGGGCCTATAACTCGCAAGTGCAGTATGTGTACCGGTAAAAATCTCAATCCCTCTCCAACAACCGGGCAAGCAGATTCGCCCTGTTCCACCGTGCGAAGCAAATCCAAACACGGAACTAGAAACCCAGATCCTACTAATCACACACGGAACGAATACGGGGTGGGGGGATGTTTCAGCAGCGTCGACGACGACAGAGGAGAAAAACGACTAAAAGCGTCCGTTACAATTGGAACAACCTCTGTCCGGGACTCGACTAGACCCGACAGAAACGGAACGGCCCGAAACGGGGCAGCGGTTGATCGGATGATCCTAACGAATCTGGGTAAAAACGTCGAATCCAATCGCGGCGGCGCGACGAACTCGTTACAAACTGGCTAAGGATTGACAATTAGGGTCGATCTGTTTTTGCTGGCAGCGGTTCGCCGTTACCACGGAAACAAAGTTTCCACAAACGTGAGAAACCGACAGGGGAGGGACGCGAAGGGGTAGAAAGCTTTGGAACGGGTTGATTCGAGCCCCGCAGGAGGTGGTAGATATCTTTGATAAGGCACGGCCAGCGCGAACGCTGATTGGTCGCCCGAGGCCTCGCGTCACCGTTCAAACAATGCGCTCCGTGCTAACAATGCAATCCCGACCGAGATAAAGATATATACAGGGTGACAATAAACTCAGGGAACATCGATAATTAAGCTATAGCTGAGGGGTAGAAAAACAATATTTTCCTTGGCAAAAATGTCCTACATAGTTTCGTTTTTGAGTTATTAACGAAAAACACTGGCCAATGAGAGGGCCCGGCGGGTATCGGCCGACGCGCGCTCAGGCGCGAACCGATCACTTGCGGTAGGTCGTGATGGGGGCATCGAGGGTACCGCGGAAAGCATGCGGCAAATGTTACATCGTCTTAATTAAGAATCACGTGGAATTATTCATTATTCGTGAATAAGAAATACACTAATAAATCGTGTAATAACTGTGTTCGATACGTTTATTCATTATCCGAAAGGAATGAAGTGTTTTATTAATTATGAAAAAAATACTTTTTTTTATCAGTACGTTTTCAGGTGGATAAATTATGTATTAAGAAAAACGATTCGCATAATTAATGTTAGGAAAAGCTAGTTAAACTTACCCATTCGTTCACGAATTAACCTGGCTAACATTGTGTGAATCCTGACCTAGGCCACAGTTATTACACGATTTATTAGTGTATTTCTTATTCACGAATAATGAATAATTCCACGTGATTCTTAATTAAGACGATGTAACATTTGCCGCATGCTTTCCGCGGTACCCTCGATGCCCCCATCACGACCTACCGCAAGTGATCGGTTCGCGCCTGAGCGCGCGTCGGCCGATACCCGCCGGGCCCTCTCATTGGCCAGTGTTTTTCGTTAATAACTCAAAAACGAAACTATGTAGGACATTTTTGCCAAGGAAAATATTGTTTTTCTACCCCTCAGCTATAGCTTAATTATCGATGTTCCCTGAGTTTATTGTCACCCTGTAGAGCCCGGCAACCTATATTTGCCGGGCCCCGGCTACATCTTCGCTTGCGATCTTCTTACATCTCTCGGATGTGTTACCACCGCTCTGCGTTCAAAGGCTCGCGGAACCGTGTCGCGAAACAGGGCCAAACGCGAGACGCCTAGCTGCCGAACTGCGTTGTCGCCGACTTCTTCGCGGGCGATTCCACCGGAGGCTTACAGGTTCGTCCTGACCGATCGAGACGATCGACCGACTGCGCAGGGCGCGTGAGAAGCAATGGTCGCGGCTTTCCTTTGCGAAATTGTTTAGAGCAACGAAAACTTGCTTCGCTCGCGTAGCCTTGGCGAATGGAAAAAGTGTCCCAAAAGGACCGTGGCGAATGCTAGGTTCGTTCGGTATGAACTCGGAAAGTTTTCGATACGAAATTGAATTGCGTCGATTGCGCGGAGTTCAACCTTCGAGCGCGATTGCCCCGCGTCCACGCGTCGCGTCTACGAACGCACACGGGGAAACGGTGTACGAAATTTTTGGTAGTTACGCAGTTTTTTGGTCGGGGATACGAGTGAAGGGCTGCAGGGATACGCAGGGTTCCTTTGGCTGAGCGAACGCAGTTTGCGGCGGTTTAGGTTTTGCGGAGTTCTGCCACGTTTTTATGATTCGATGGGTTACACGGTTGAGCAATGCACGAGCATCAAAGTTGGCAATAGATCAAAGCGGTTATCTCGAGTTCGCGTTGAGATAATTCAACAGCTGCGGGTTTTATGCTAATTGCTTTCGAAGCAAAAGGAACGGAAATATATATTTAAATTAATATTGTGGACCTTGCAAACGTGGACGAGTGTTAATCGACAACAGATACAACTTGACGTAAGAATATTCAATCAAACGCATATTGAGGACCGAAGAACGAGATAGCTCTTATCTTCTATCTCGCTCGACCCGAAGTCCAATGAAAAATTAAAACAACATCCCACCAGAATCGATCGTTCGATCGACGATCGCTTATCCGAGCGTCGTTTCGCTTACGCACAATTGAACCGCACTTCCAACCGCAAGAGTTGTCCACTTCAGCCGATGTCGGTCCGCGTTCTATCAAAATTTCCCGAGCCGCGTTTCCGTTCCAAACCTGACGTTTTCCGTTCGAAACGCGCACTCCCGCGGCCGTTGTTTCCCCGCAAAGCGGACCAGCCCGTCATTAGTCCGGCCTAGGGGAAAACTCGAGGTTCTCCGACGGCAAATTGAAGTTTAACGATCGCCAATCGAAAATGAAACCCCTCCGCCTGCCGAACGAAATAAAACAGACACAGAGGGTTCGTTCGGAGGAACTCGATTAAAAAACCGTGTCCCGCGCCACGGGTCGAACCGCGAGACGGCGATATCCGTTCGATCCGAAATTTAATTACGATCATGGAACGGTACGCTCTTCCGTCGTAGGGGCAATGATCGTGGCAGGCGCGGGTTGGAATGTCAGACAGGATATAGCCCATCGTCTGTCGTTCCTAACGCAAACTCGCCAATTAATTGTTTCCCCGATATTCACGTGGATATGCAGGATCGTGTATCGCGGTCGAAGGGTACCGTGAACGCCCGGCAGCCATCAATTAATGCGAAAATAATACAAAGCCGAGTGCGCAGGTTCGGCTCGCATTATTGCCGGACGCCCGACCTGGGACTAACGTGATCCGCGCTTAACTCTCGCTATCTCGTCTTTAATGTCACGTCCAACGGGCGTACGGCAAATTGGTGACGTAATTACGAGCCCCCGCTATGGTCAACAGGCTTACCTGGCCGTCGCGTTGGAATTGCTGGAAACGAACGATCGGACGTATAGCCGCGTCCGTCGCGAAACTCGTCGGCTCGACGTGGATCGTCGTGGAACACCACGAGTACGGTGTCGCGTACGCCGTTGGTCGACGGTCGATACGAGACGCGGCGTTTTCGAAAATTGAAACTCGCCGGTGGACACTTCGCCGTTATTACATTGATAGAAAATGTGTTGGAGATATTCGACGGGTAATGACATTTATGGGAAAGTTATTGGGACGTAGTTAGGCGCGATTTTCATTCAAATACAGTGCGATCCGCGAATGTTTAGAACAATTTCAGAGGATTGCGCGACTGACGGTTTATGTTGGAATTTATTGTTCTGAATAAAGGACAAATCTAATCTATTTTTCGTATATGGATTAATTGGTTTATTTTAGCCTGCCCTGGTCTATACATTGTGCGTACAATGTCCGCGGCGTCAATGCGTCGCGCTTTTGTTTCTCGATGTGTGCAACACTCACTCGAGACATTTCTTCGAAAGCGTTAAGACGTGCCTTTCTACGTGCCTCGGAAAATATACGGAAATAAGTAATATTATAGTATTAAGCATTATATTCAATCATTTCTATACGCATATTCCAATAGTTTATAATTGGCCTCGTGAAACCCGAAGTCAGAGTTCCGTTGATTGCGACATTACAGGAGGCACCGATCGCATTTTCCGGTGGAACATTCAAACTGCTCCACAGAGAATAGCAAAAGTGCCTCCCTATTTCGGTCGTATCGAACGAGACCTAAAAGAAATCAAGTAACGAATGCGTGAACAACTCTGGCGCTATGCGAGAACACTGCGCATTAGAATTACTACAATACACGGGGCTCCAATTACTGCAAGGTGCATTCTCGCGTTGGACAAAAATGCAGGTATTCAAAACTATAGGCAGTTCACGTGCATGCATATGCGACCAGCTCTTTGCGTATATGTATATGGTGTGTGTATGTATATATACATGTATATTTCGACGCATACCCGCTGCGATAACGATGCGATGAATAGACTGGCACCGTCGCACACAGAAGTAACGGAAAGTTGGTGGTGAAGAATCAAGGGGTGGAAAGGCAACACGAGGAGGGTATAGAAGGATGGAGATGAGTTTGAATTTGGCCCGCGCCTCGTTAATTTTTCGCCCCGTGTCACTGCATTGTTTGCCCGAGAAAAAGAGTGTTTATTGCCCGCAGCTCGAGATGAAAGCCAACGAGTTGCCTCTACGTGTTTCTTTTTTTTTTTGTTTTTTTTTTGTTTTTTTTTTTCGCGAGCCTGTACACACGACTATGCGCCAGTCGCTCACACAATCGCGAGACTCCTCGAGCATTCTCGTTTTAATGATTCCGATCTAACAAGCCCGTCTAAATCGCGCGACCCGCGATTGGAAGGGGAAAAGTTCGAAATGCCCGGACACCATCGTTCGTGTTCGACGGGAACCAACGAGAGAAGAACAAAAGGGAGGATTGTGGACAGTGGTACAGAGTTTTCAAGATTTCCATGTATTCGATAACGTAATTGATAGCTGCATTCGGCCATTGGTGAGTTAGCATAGATTTCGAATGCTTCCTTTTTCTGCTTGTTAAAAAAGTTTGGTTGGAAGTTTCGTCACTGCACGCCCGTCGCGTTTTGGATTTTGGCGTGCGAGAAAATGGTTTACAGTTCTTATAAAATACTTGGATATCAAATATTATATTAGTGGGATGTCAGTGGATAAAGATTCGCGTTGAAATATCGCGTGATCGTAGTATCGTATTTAGCATTAGATTCGAACATTTGTAGAAAGCACATAGAATTATGCACGAGGACTGTCACCGAAACGAGTCAGAGAGAGTTGAACGTAACAAATTCGGAAATACGTTTTAATAGTAAGACGAATACCGAGGCTCTCGGTATTCATTGCAAAGATTGTCGATACTGTCCTAGATAAATCCATTTATAGATTAAAATGGGTCACTCAATAATTTCAGGCGCATACACGCGACAAACAATATTATCACGCAAGTTCCAATGAATTTATAATAACAAATGTTGTTACCAGAAACTGCCAATCGAAACGAACCACGGGACAATCAAATGTTCGTAATGCGCGCGTTTCAAAAATAACGTTTCGATTACCGCTATTTTAGAGATATTTGTCAACGCGACAATTCGTAACGAAGCTCGAGATTTAATACTTCCAAAGCATCGTTTAATGATCTGATCGTAGGTAATATTCACTGACGACTCAATGTATTTCAAACACGCGGCTCTAGCCTTGCCACCATATGCTCCCGTTCCCACCCTCGTTGTGAATCGAACGTTCACACTCACGATTAAACGAGCGCACACGCGTACCGTGAAACAGCTGAACGGTCTTTGATTTTCGGGGTGTCGTTACGTTCCATGCACCCTTGTCCAAGCATATCACGCGTATAGTCGCTCGAAATTTCTGGTAGAAACCATCGAAAGCTTCGCCGTGACGGGCGAGGGACGGAAGAATTGTGGACGTACGTCTCGTGGCAGAAAATATACCACCGGGTATCGAATCACGAGAAAGGAGTCACCCGGAGAGCCGATTTTCAAGGGAGGAAAAACCCGTTCGTTTATTCCGGGTCAAGCTCGAATATCTGAATTGTAGATTGAAGATCTGTTCGGTAAGAACAAGAACGCTGCGAGTTGAATGCAGAAAGGGGAGAACGTTAATCTCTCACTGCCAATTCGTCGCATCGATTGGCCAGTGGGAAAATCAAATTAGCCGTCGAATCGATCGCCGGGAACGTACTCGCGGTGGTGAAATTTTTAATTACAAACCGTTGCCCGTGGTAACGTTAAAATTCATCCGTTCCGACCCAGCCGTAGCTGGCCCATTGATAGGAATTAGCGTTAATTTTCGCCGCGGTGCGCAGGCGGCTGGTCCCCGCAGCTGAAAATCACTTTGCAACTATAACAGTGTTAAAGCCCGAATGCCACCTTGCATTCGAAATGTCAGCGTTCCTCCCCCCCGCCCCTTGGTTTTCCCGAAACGGACGCAAGAAGGGAAAAAAGAAGTGGAAAGTTCGTTAACGACTTGAAAGAGTCATTCTCGAATCTAAGTTGAACGTGAATGACGTTAAAGCCAAGCGAAATGTTCGAACGAGGCGTTCGCGAGGCTGTCAGCCTCGTCGTGCAGTTTCCTCGCGGCCATGTTAATTATGATTTAACCGAAATAACGCAACAACGTACCGTCGCGTTGTTCGGTAACGAGCGCGTGGATCGAGCGTCGAACAAAGCGAATTAATGGAGACGAAAATAACGATTAAGAACGCCGTTTCGCGATCGCTAGAATTACACCGGTTTTTATCGAGTCCCGATAAGAAGGCCGTCACGTTTGTTCCCAGCCCAACAATTTCTACCGCTCAATTGTGATTTTAAATGGGCGCAGTGAAATGTATCGCTTGCATGTTCGCTTCCAATTAAAATCCACGTGGAACATTTTCAGTCGGGTGGCCGAGGGAACGAGGGTATAATGGCCAAGGCAACAGGCCACGTTATAAATTAAACGAAATGAAGAATTGCGAAGGCGAATCAATTCTGAGTTTTATCGCGGCGAACATTAATAACTGCAACGGTAACGGTTCGCGTGGTGCTACTATATATTACGAACCGCAATCGACACAGATAAAACCGTATGCGTAATAACAGCTTAGAAGTATATTTACGGTTGATTATGGCGTGGGCTCTGCAGTCCGTAGTTCTAAATAATCCGCACTCGAAATTTCCCATTTGAATAAACTGCCGAATATAAAATTCTGCGATTACCGCGCCCAGCGGGAAGAATGTTAAGAAGTTGACAATAGCGACAGATACTTGTCTATCATAAAACGCAGTTGACTTCGTGTCACCGCCGGCGTAATTAGTAATCCACGCGATAAGCGTTTTATAATGCGACTCACCGTTATTAATCGTGGCGAAAGCGACTGCGCTGAGCAGCCATGCAGCCACGCTGATGGCGGACATCTTCGTTTCCCTGTTGTAAGTCCTCACCTCACATAATACGTGCCTCTTGGACGTTGGAACAAGCTGAAAGGGGGAACAGACACATTGTATTATCCGTGTACGTGCAGACCTAAGTTATTGCAAGTTTGCTCGTGCGTTCGTAATATTTGTAAGGGGCATGATTTTACTGTCAGCTCGAATATACCCGTGTATATGGATATATATTCCTAGCAGCATCAATTTCGTATAAACAAAGTAAAATGTATCTACATTTATTTAAAGTATTATAGATGTGCTACATATACAGGTATATTGTTTTAGGAATAATTGGCCTGGCACCAAGAATTTGGTGACACGAAAATAATTAAGTTGCTAGGGAAACTAATGCCATATTGGTAATGTATGATTACTTGTTTGGCCCGCTGTAAATAGCAACCATCATATAATGAACAAACTTTTCGTTTCTTTTAGAAAGAGATTCACATATTTGGTGCGCGATTATACACGAGTAATGTTTGTCTTAAAAATTAATTCAATGCTAGTAGGAGGGTAAAAACAATACAAAAGCAACTACAGTTCGTTCATCGATCATAACTGATTCTGTACTATCCATCTTAATTTTCGCGATCTTTACTATTATAACAAATGTTGTAATCTGCCTACGAGGAAAGCTTGGAAATGTTTGTCACTTTAAATTAACGCGATACGACGAAATGATACGACACAAGAAACGTCCTCCTACTTTCCTTCACGATAATTCCATCTGCTTCGAAATTCTCTCCTTTCTGTATCCCGCACCCAATTTTCGATGCGACTCGCCCCCGTTTTTTCCTGCCTAGCCTACATTTCTCTCGCGCTTACGCAACAAGATTTCGTAAAGCCGCTCGTTCGTCACACAGAGATAACGTCCATCTCGAGATGGACCCGTAGGTGGCGCGGAGGCCCTCTCTGCTTCTTTCACCCCCGGACGTTAGTGAAATGGTCCACCGTGACCAACGCTGACGTCGTCGACGTATCTCGGGTCTTTCTTTTTGAGCCGCCCCTGGTCCTAGTAACGCGGTCCATTTATTCAAATCGCACACGATGCTCCGCTTCAAAACGCGACGAGAGAATGCTTTGACGAGCGACACAGGGGCGTACGTGGCGGGGAACGAAGGAACGCGAAGGAACAAAGGGTTAGAAATAGTGTGAGGGTGCGCGACAATGGAGAACGGGGTAGCGAAGGGGAAACGTTGGGGAGGAAAAAATAAAAACATAGAATTAGAAAAGGAGAAACAGGGTGGGCGACGAGAGTGATAACGCGAGGGGGAGAGAAATCGAGGGAGGGAGGGGGAGAGAGGTTTGGAGTGGGTTGTGGTGGGGTGGCAGGTAAAAAAGAGGAAGAAGAAAAAAAGAAAACAAGTCACAGAAAGGGGAAAGCTATCACTCTATCCATCCCAACTACTTTCGTAACCTGCACACAAGTGAACCAACCCTTCAGACACACGTTTCCCGCTAGTTCTCGACTCCTTTCATCCAGGTTCGCCTCTACTTTATGCACCGGCTGCGCGCGGTCTTTATATATCGTCGCGCACCATGTGCCACGAAAACCCCGAAATTCTGCTTCCCCATGGCTCGCAAGACGATGCGAGCCTGTCCTTTCGTGCCCGTCGCTTTGATCAGAACTCGTCGAGACCGTACCTACGTAGCGCGACCAACAAACTTCTGCGATACCTGGCCGAGTTATTTTCTTGTCCACCTTCTTCGTTAATGGACGTCTTGCCGATAAGTGTACGTATTTTGGTAGCACAACGCTGCGGGCAGGAAAGCAAACAGTTCGATAAGCTTTAAGCTTATAATACATCGCGGAACTTGAATAGAGGTTTCGCGATATTTTTTTCGAAGGCAAAAAATTATTGAAGAAACTTTAGCAACGGGTACCGGGATACCTACACGATTGTTCAATGAGATGCATGTATTTTGATATTACTAACTTTCGAATAACCTTAACTCAGCTCGTACTTAAAGGTCTTACCGTTGGTTTAAGTTTCCCTCGATAAACAATTGAATCGTTTAGAAGCTTACAAACTTCCCCATAGTCTGTATCGCGTGGCATCAAAGCGACCCAAGTTAATACACGCAACGGGGGTTTAAAGGTGAACTATAATAGCAGTGAAATTCTATCATCGATTTAATTGAATCGTGCGAGCGATCAACGAGCGGCCTTTGATAAATCATAGCTCGCGATAGAAATGAGACGACTAATGTGAAATAACTAATATTCTCTTTCGCCCCGGATAGAGACATTCCTCAATGTTTTTTTGAAGCTACAGCGAGACTGGCACGGTCGGAAAATATCAGAAAGAACGAATATCCTTTATAACAATCGGAGGACTCGAATTTATAGCAGCAACGCGAAAGAAACGCAAAAAGAGAATCGACTCGCTTCATCTTTTATTCTGCGGACCAGGTAGATCTATCAAAAGCACGCGGGAGAAAGCATTTTTCAATTTCAAAACAAACTTATATCCCCTACAGTACTCCACAGAAATGATCTACGGCGTAAACCGCTTGCCCCCGTATTCATCATAAAGCAATGTTAAATTACGTGACTGAGAAAAGCCTGATCTAAACGACTTCACATTTTAGTCACCCGTGGAAGGGACGATAGAAATCTTCAGAGTTTTTATGGAATCCATCGTTCACGTGTGACGAGCAGAATAATGTAATACCGGAAAGTAAGCGCGACACTTTCGCTCGAATTAGGGATTTAAATGGAAAGAAATATTGACGAACGAAATTTCGCCAGCTCGTATATAAATAATTCGTTAATATTACGAATCCCGTTACGACTATTACGAAGCCTGTAAAGAGTCGAATGAATGAAATTGTCGTGCAATGCGTACAACTTTGCGAATAAACGGGATGAAAGTGAACAAGTACACTTTGCCCCATTTCTTTTTTACCACTCGACGCGTTCGCAGTTCATTTAGCAAATAATTGCATCGCATCATTAATTGTGTCTGCGGAACGCGATATCGTCGGTGCATCGAGTTGCCGATTAATACCATTCAGCGGCACTTAATTACAAAGCACGAAGAGCCGTCATTAGTCTCGAGATCGGTGAAAATTTTCACGCTTCGACCACGCCGACGCACGAGTCTTTGCCACGCGGAATCGTTTAAAACGCGTGACACAGTGGTGATGAATAAAAATTCGGCCGCCGTTCAACGCGAAAAGGAACGGTAATTTATAATCGCGGCAATTCAGTCTCTGCGCTGTGCTCGAAACGCTACAGTGGAATATTATTCGCGAGGAAAATACGCTTGTTGACGTCCCTCGAACAAAAGCTCCTATTTGCATATTTTTTCGCACGAATTTGCACGCACAAAGACCGATAAAGATGTTTCTTTCCTTTTCTCCGCGGAAGAAAAAAATGTACGTAGGTACAGAAGAAATTCGCTCGCGAAAAAAAACAACGAAATTACGGGACACGTTCGCGCGAACAGTGATGTCCGCGTGCTTGGCCCGGCTTGGAAGGAAACAAGGTTCGTCACGGTGACAAACTTTGCTGCCTCGCACTGCATCCTGTGCAATAATCACGCGAAGCATAATTTGGCCGGCGTGCATGGCGGACGGCGCGAAATAACATTAGCAAAAATGATACGGCGATGCCTCTGCGTCGGAGTACGAAACATTTTTTTTCCACGCGACTTTTACGATTGCGAGATACGGCGCTGCCGTACGAAACATTCAGATTCATCCATAACCCCTCCGTTTTTTACCCTTTCGCCCGGAAACTTTCACTAATTTTACATTTTAAAATTCATCAGCCCGATTCTGGCAAAAAGTTACCGTTAATTATTTCAATCTCATTCATTAGTTTGTAAAGCATGGCACGAGTGTGCATAACGGGGAAAAGGGGAATATGTGAGCGCGCGAGTGTGCGTGCATGTGGTGAAAAAACGTATTAAATTAATCCCCAACGAATGGAGCCAAGTCAGAGTGGCCCATAAGGTTGTTTCAAAGAGTCGTATCTCATTGGCTGCAGGGGTCGTTTATTCGAAACTCTCTGCACTTTGTCTTTGGTTCGTCGATGAACTTTGGCAAACATTGGGTTTGCAAATACCGAGATAAATTTTGCACAATTTTCGCCAATTTTTTTGCGCAGCGGTTCTCGTAAATTTGCCTATCGAGTAAACTTCGCCCTTCTCATTTACACGATTGTTCATTTAAGCGAATTACAAATTAAAGGAACTTCAATTAAGCGCACTTACAAAATCTATAATATAATAATACTCCGCCAGGCGTTTGCAGAATTCGATATAGGATGTTTACCGTTTCTCTTTCGCACGACATAACTCCCGTGCATTATACGTTTCGTGGATCACACAACAGCTGACCCGATTCTCCAGGCCATTTTGCATCGCGCTCCTGTTAAAAAGCTTTCTCTCCGATCCGCGTAATATCATAGCAATTGAAATCCCAGCACGCAGGTAACTATCGCGCCGCATGGGCAATGATCACGAAGCGCTTCTAAGTTTACAATAGATGCGATGGCTCGCAAGAAAAAGATCTACGCTTTCCCCGCGCCTCCGTGCTACGTTCGCAACTTTTCCACAGCAGTCCGCGGTTCCGCGATTCGGAATGAGAAATCGAGCTACCTTTGCGCGAGTCGAGCGAACGGTGTGTAATCTAACGTCCGTCGTTTTTCCAGACATAGAACAACCGCGACGTTCGCTATTACCGTGCGATAATTACGCGTTCGTCTTTGCGCGACGCGTAAAATCAGCCAGCGAGTATCGATTCTCTTTTTGCCGAACGACCGACGATCGGCCGCCCCCGCCGCCGCGAATCGACAGTTCACGGGCTAATCTTTCGATACGAACGTTTCCACGGGCAATGCACGCCTGTCCGGTTGGCTATCTCGCGGACGATAACGTGCACGCATTAAAACGGACCCGTTACTGTATTATTTAACGAACGACACCGCAAATTCAGCCGCGAAATTGCGCAGAGACGCGTTTCCCCGTCGCGCTCCATTCGTTCCGCGTTTCTCGTTAATCTTCGTCGATTCGCAATTCATAATTTCCGCCGCTGCACAAATATAAGCATCTTCTTCGCCTCCCCCCCCTTGCTGTCCTCGTAAGTCAGTCATGCATTATTTAACCTCGTGTGCCGCGCGTCGCGAACGCGCGATCAATTTCGCGCAACGAGGACGCGCGCCGAGAGAAATTTATTTCGCAAATTTGCAATTAAACCTACGACGGCGTGCACAGCAAAGGACGAAACAATCGAAACCCACTCGCAGCTCAGCCGCGTGGCGACACCTAATGGATCATCGTTCACGGGGTAATCTTGTCGAAGGGGGCAGAAGCATAATTGCCCGTACGCATCGACCGCGTTGGATGAAAGAATAAAAAGCAACGATCCTTATCCGCGTTGCCGTTATGCTCTTAATCGATCATTCGTAACAGCCCGTGTAACATTAGGCCGTAGATACTGATCCGACAGCAAACAGAGAGACTAACTAAGTAATGTTTACCGTGGACGCGTGAGCAAAGATCGGGCGGAAAACGTTTCAACGAGTCGGAGTGTCGTTTCTATGATTGACCGCGTTACGCGTTGTCGCGAAACACTCGTGCAATGTGTTTGGCCGACAACTGCCGACCCCGTCGGGACCGACGGTCTTCAGATTTCTTGCTTCTGAATTGTTCAACGTCGTATCGATATTGCTGAATGAATTTACGATGAGTTTTAATCAAACAGAACGGGAATTATATGTACCTGTTTCATTTTATCACTATCACGATCGCGATGTACCTGTTCATCGGACGCAAGCGCAACCCTGCCGTAAAACCAGAGATTGTAAACGCAGGATAGAACCGATAGAAATTCTCGTGTTTCTTTTCATCGAATGTAATCATCTAAATTTCATTATCATTTATATAGTGTCTTATCTTATTCAAAATATTGAGATCACAGTTTTTCAAAAATGATCTTTTTCATCTGTATCTTCAGAGTCACGCATAAACAGTATATTTCGAAAATTGTACGGAACTTGTGCAGTAAATTCTCTATTATTTTTGTCGAACGGATACAAATTAGCACGTTCGCGGGCCCACTACGAAGACGACGCGTAAAGCGAACAGTGCACGATAGGAAACGGGGGTGATTCGCCGTCTCGGCTATCGGTCAAAGAAAAGTTCCAAACGAAGTTACCAACTCGCGTCTTTCGACTTGTTCCGTTCCATTTCGAAATTGGAATATCGAACGCTAAAGGGCGAACGCCGAGGTGCGCGATCCACCGGTTGATGTAACGTTCCAATCGAAACGAAATGAAATTGGCAATAAATGCCCTCCTCTGGCACCCCCCTCGCCCCCATCGATTTTCTGGCAACGAGCCTCGCTCGAAAGAAAGATGCGACAGTTTGTCTTACCTATTGCAGCTACTACGCCACTTTCATCCCTTCGTCGTGTACGCGACGACGTACGAAATGCTGCTCACTTTTACCACACTTCCCCGCCGGTGTATCCTCCTGCGAACGTTCACGGTGCTGCTGTCGCACGCGACGTCACAATTTGTCGCTCACAGAAAGCGTTTGAAACAAAAATCTGATCGAAAACTCCTCTGTCGTTAAGCCGGCGCACACGCGAATTCAGCCGCACGAAACGCAATTGCAGCGCCGTGCTTTTTATCCTGTATTTGCCCGTGTGCGTCGTATGCGTGTATATACATATATACGCACTTCCGATGATCCAGTCACAATCGATATATCGAACCGTTCTAGCGCGTAAAACAACACTCCCGACGATTCCAGCTGTCGCACGAAAACCAATGCCGCACTCCTCGGTTGAACGCTTATTTCTTATCTTTCGCACTTCCTCTCCGTCGCGATAACCCTTTGGCCACGCGCGGCGCGCGCCCTGTCCACGGCGGTTACTAATTAATTTCGAACACAAGCACGATAATGAGAATCCTGTGGGGTAGTTTAATTAAAACCTGAAAGCCGAGTGTCGCTCACACGGCGGCACGCTTGACCTTACTCCCGGGCCGATTTAATTGAAACCCCGTGCGATGACGATTCGCGACGACTTCGCTGGCACGCGTCGGTTAACCGTTCGCTGGTACGTCGCATATCCGAAATACTTTAACGAACATTCCACCCCGGAGCTCGCGATCTCTGTTCGATCCGATCTATAGCGGGCAGATCATCTGCGGCGCACCCTCGATCCTCGATGTATCCGCGCGCAGTGGTACGCTCGAGTGACGGCCGATCGTGCACCATTCGCGTCTTCGTAGAACGGAATGTCGGGACGAAAACTTCAGGGCAGCGTTCTCGATAAACGTTTCCCACGCAGTGCTCTCGCTCCGGCAAGTATCATCCCTCGAATCACTAATCGCGGTCACTGGAACTCGCTCGCATGTATTAACCAACTTTAACCGTGTACTTCATCCCCTTCCGCCGGCACTATCGGCGAGCACCTCGAATTCTCGAGTCGCTTCGATCGTCGAAGCACGGTGACACGAAGTTCACCGCCAATCGCAAGGTAAGCGTCGCTTGGACGGTTAGGCGTGCGGCACGCGTGACAAATGGTCGCGCACGAAACTCGAACAACTCGTGTCATCCAGGAACGATGGACATACCGGGTGACAGGCTGAGTGCGATCTTTTTCTTTTCGCTATTTCTCTCACTTAACCGTGTGTTACCCTATCGCGGGATCGATGTCATCTCTCGTCGAACGCGCGCAACGATGAACGGGCAGTTTCTCGCGAGCAACCCCTACGAATTCGTCGGGAGAATCGCGCCGCAACGAGCGGATACACGCGTGCACACGTATACGCGCGTGTACGTGACAGTCATGGGGCTAGATCCGACCGTCTCGCGATGCGATAGAGAACTGACGTCCTGACGGGTTGCAGCGCCCCGACGACGGGCGCCCGACGAACCATCCACCACCGCTTCACCGCAGGGAACCCGCCACCCCTTCGCGATACCAACCCCTACTCCGTCCATGCCCCACTACACCTGAAGCTCCTAATCGCGGCCAGGCTGTTGTGCCGTGCACGTGAAATTTCTCGTGCTTCTTTTTAGAAACGCGGCTCTTCGGGAGACGGGCGGCCCGTGAACGAAATTGTTTACAGCGACCCGGTTGGTATGCGATGTCAATCACCGTTGGCACAGGTTAAATAAAGTTGGAATCGAAGTTCGGCGAAATCTTTGCGGCTTCTGTCTTTTTATTTCTCGTTCGTCTTTTTTTCTTCTGCGCGGTGTTTGCGGTAGCGGCAGCCGGATTGCGTGGACGATAGAAGACGATTGCATTATCTTAGATGTTGGGAATGTCAATATTCAATGTGAAGCGCGGTTTGAATTTCGTAGCTTCGTTCGAATGGTCCTTCGATTCGATACGGAAATTGAACTCGGTTGTTAATTTATTATTTATTGTTATGATTAACGCGGTCCGAATGAGTGCAAGTTACAAATTTACGCGACTTGTTTATATTATTAGCGCCGTCGTCATAAATTAAATCCTGAATATTATCACGCGATACGTGAATCTTGAATATTATTCGCGTCAACTGAACGCAAGGGGTCCGATGTGCGAAGGAGTAGACAATTTATACAACCTCTTGCTCAACGCGCCCTAAATCATTCCGTTGACAGAACCAGACTCACTTACAGATTTTCATACACGCTCCGCGCACAATGGATTCGCGTTACTTGAGAACGGACAACGGCACGATTTAAATCCCCTTTAAATTAGATTCGTTAACGGGAAAATCTCTGTCGTTTATAATCGGTTGTTTCAGTTAACAAACGATGAATCTCCTTTAATAAAAAAATGCGCTGCGACACTTTCTTTTTATTATTGTTACAGTGTTCGTGCGGCTATCATATTAATTAATTTCACGAATTAAAATCTGCGCTACGCGCGGCGTGACCCGTGCTCCCCGGTAAACAATGCCGAACACCTGTGTCGTGATTTAATTTCCAATTGAAACGTTACTAATACCGAGGTTAGAGGCGGAGGTTTGTTATATGTTGCGGATTATATTGCAATTTACGTTTGAATCTATTCGCATGTAGAAATTGCACGTAAGCGGCCAAATTTCGTATATCTACATTCCGCGTGCGTTTTCCCCGTTGAATTAAACGAAATCCCGGAATGTTCGAGCGGCCATGCATTCCAAACGGCAGGAAAGAATAGTTGATAAACATTGCATAGATCGTGTTAGTGGAAAATACGGCGGTAATATTGCTTTTCCACGCGAGGCCACGTTTCCATGAGAGCGCACCGCGATCTCTGGGTCGAAGTCTTCGATATTCTTACAGTACTCCCTTTCCTCCCATTTTTACTTTCCACATTTTTGTTTTTGTTCGAAAATATTTACTATGTGCACTCGAAACGTTGCCTGACTCAGATGTTGGGGTAATTGTAAAAAATTTAGACGCACCAAGTAGCAATATAACGAGATACAGATGAACTTCTACAATCCAGATATTCTTCTGCTCGATATTCTTTTGTTCATAATAATACTATAGTCTATATAATACAGTGAGAACTAGGAAATGTCGCGAGAAGTTATCAGCAATTCGAAAGTTACCAAAATCGCCGGATAAACGCGGATAAGCAACACGGGGAAGACAAACAGAGTCGCAAACCGTTGCGCAAGGAGCAACGAGCGTTTTCCTATCGGAGAGCTTGATTGTTCGAACAAGTCTCTCCATCGACACAAATCGTGAACTGAGCATGACTGAGATTACAGCTCGCGAAATAAAATAATTCCCAGATGTTCGATAACATTCTTATAACCGAGCTTATCGGCGCGATCGCGATGCTCGACGATTGATAGGGTTGTTGAACGCAAATAGGCGAGCGAACCAAGAAACGTGGCCCGCCGGGCGGCGTCCCTCCGATTGTTTCGATAAAACTTGTCCCGAAAAGGGAAAAACTTGTCGCTGACCATGTTTATTTAACAAGCACGAAATTCGTCGACACGAACGGTTTACTCGAACCTCCCCCGGGGGGGGGGGGGGAGAAACAGAGGGTAGGTCGTTTCACACAGCGGCGCCTCGCTTAATTACTAGTTACTAGTAACAGGAGTTAGGAACGTTTAGCTCACAGTTCACGCTATCCAACAAAAGCTTATACCGTTACGACGAACTATTCCCATTGCTAGCTTAGATTCAACAGAGAGGCTTCACCGTGCCGAGATTCCTATTACTTCGAAATCATATCACCTGACGAAACCACCTACGAGTTAGTAGTTCCCGAACTGTAGCCAGCTTAGTTTGCAACATAATTATCCAACGCCGTAACTTTCAGGTACGATTTAACAAAATATATTGACGTCGGTGCATTATCACGGCGAAACGCGTAGCTACGTGTGCCCGACACGCAAATATTGATAATGACACTTTAACTCGGGCTACGTTCGAGTATCGGTTAGACTGCGACGGGGAAACTGGCGGCGGTCAGAGTGATCGGCACGAAAAGAGTGAGGCAACTGTTCAGAAATTGCACGAGTAAAGTGCAATTTCGAAACGGAACGCCGTACTATTCGAAGAGAAATTAATTTACGATACTCGTACGTTCTGCATATATTGCTCGACAGAGCAAATTATATATCTCAGAGTTCCTTCGTAAACTTATTATTATTTATCCTACTTCTCCTAACTCAGCACTGTTATTATAACTATATAACTCAGCGGTGGTACCAAGTCTCGATCCAAGATCGTCGAAAAACTATAAACCGTTTACATCTCCAGCCATTGGCTATCTATCCCTGTCTCCGCTCAAAGGGACACACTACACGAATTTCACCAGATGTCGGGGGCTAACTAAAAAATGAGATATTCCACGAGCAACAACGGCAATTTAGCCAGCGAACATCCCTTGTCGCCTTTGGCAAGGCTTTCGGGTCCCCTGCCGCTGTACCATCGGACACAGCGTCGTCGGTCTGCTGTATCCACATGCGTACAGTTACATCGGGCTTTGCACCGCCTACGCGTGCATGTAGACGGTGGGGCACCACGATCCTACACGCGCACCAGGCCAGTTAGACCCAGCTGGCATCGGTTAGCCGTTCACCGTACACACGCGTAGATTGGATCGGACGTTGCACGCCGTCAGCTCAGTTTCTGAACAAGGAGAGCTGCGTCCATCGCCGCCGCGTTGTACCAATAGGATACAGAGTAACGCGACCGGCCCGCACATTCGCGCGATCGAGTTGTAACGTACAGTACGAAGAGCAATCTAGATTTCTCGCCGACAAGATCGCCCCCGGAATTTCTGTCAATTTCGACGCCCGAGGTCGGCCGGGATCGGTGGCAACGGCGCGGCAGGTTTAACGAAGGCACCGACGAAACGCGAACGGAAAAGAAAACGACACCGTCGTGAATTTTGTTCGCGGCGACGGGCCCGTTAATATCCTCCGCTGCGCGTCCTTTATTTCGCGGAGAGCGAAACGATACGATATCGGATCCACGGTTTCGCTATCTCGACAGAGGCGAGTAAGCGGTCCGAGTTTACCTTCGATTCCGGGTCGAAAGTTCATGATTTACTCGGTCGCGAGTCCAGCGAAACCGATCGTCCGAAACGAAATTCTTACGAGGCGCGTCGAAGTCGAAGGAACGAGTTGCCCCGCGTTTGCTTGCTGGGACGATCGACGCGCCAGCCAATATCGATTTCTTCGCGCAAGTCGTTATCAGTCGATGGATCGCGTAATTTAATTGCAACGGAACACGAATCAGCGCGTTCATGTACAAGCTGGTTACTTCGTTCGTTAATCTATTGCCGCTTGTACGCGCGATTGTTCGATCCGTCGACGGTGATGGGTTGTGCCAAGAAGTTCGTAACGTCGCGTCCCACGTAACCGACGACGTTCTAAAGGGTAACAAGACCACCGAGCAGGCAGTTCATTTGCATTTATTTCTACTCGAGTGCTGCTTAAATATTTGCCGCTACCGGGAACAGTGATTAGCAGCTGCTGAACGATCCGCGAGGCTTGTCCCGAGGGGTGGTTTTCTTGGGGGGGCTTGGATTAATTAAAAACGGCTTCAGGGTATTATTTATATAATACGATCTTCGCGGAATAGAACGAAACAACTTTCGATTGGATCTTCGGTATAGGTATCGCGGATTAAATTGGAATTGAGGTAGTTTCTGGTTGGGAATTGTCTTGCGTCGTTCCTGAGAGGGCAGGAACAAGCGTACTTTAATGATACTTCAAATAACAGTGCTCTCGAAGCGTGGTGCGCAATAATTAACGTTTCATTAATATTTAATTCGCAACACGAATTGCGTTTTGTGGAAATAAATTCTGAAATGTGCGATGTTTTGCGCGGGGTATGTAGGACAAACATTGAAATAAAAGTGTCTGGCTATTTTTCGAATTGCATATTTTATTTACTCGTTTTCACTACGCGGAAACTGTGAAACGTTCCTTGGCCCACGCAAAAAAAAATCTTAAAGGTTGAAAAATTCTTTGCCCAATTCATGCTCACGCGTCACCGTGCCGTTTCAATGATCTTCCAATGAATACCCTGGGTCCGACCCACGCGACGTCTCATTAGTTTCCATTATTTTTGAAAGAACCGTGACTCCGAAATGCGGCCTCTACTTTCCGAAATCGCGGCTTCAACGCGAATTCTAACGAAAGCAACGCAAAGAATAAACGATTCCGTGTTCTTTTCACGATTGAGGTTATATCTGTTATAGAGCCCGGCTTCGCGAACGCTGTTTAACCGAAAGAACGACGCTATAACGCGAATCGGCTCTTGACTTCAAGATCCAGCTTCGTGAATTTCAATTTCTCGCGAAAGAGAAGCACGGAGGCCGGCAACAGAAGAAAAGCAGATCAGGAAGTCTGGCTTCCCTTCCATTATTCTCTTTCGCCATCGATTTCCGGCGAAGTACGAAAATTGTTCGGCTCGTTGGATGTCGAATTATGCGACGGAGAAGTTTAAGCCTCGACGCTTCTTTTCACCGTATTATAAATTTCTAAACAGGAATCGAAATAAAAGGCGTTTACATTTTCTCATCGTTCAGGCTCAATGAATACTCGGGCGCTGAAGGAAAATTAGTTCAAACTAATTCACCCAAGAAGACCTAACCCGATCGCCATGGATTTTTCTATCTCCTTCCAAAACTTCGTACCTCCAACGGCGTCGCGTGGACGTTTCAGAACACACGTAAAATACTTCTCAAATTCTCTATTTTAGCCAACCGTCGTTTGACGTCGACGGGCATACAATTTCCTTGTATCAATTGTAACTGATCTGCCCAAGTTCTGTTTGTCGTCGAATCGGTTGAGACTGGATGTTGTTTATAATTGTTTATTCAGAGTTAGCCTATTGTTACAATAGTTTCACAGATCTTACTATACTTTTAGTTTACGTCGCAGTATTGCGGCTCCTACTAACTACTCGTCTTAATTTTTCTACTGAACTACTGAACTACTCGGGTGTCGCGGGCCCCCTTTTTATATTTGGAAAAGTGCCGGAAAATTGGGAGTGGGAGATTGCCTATGAAGGAATTCTGAGTTCAAGGGGTCACGTACTTACTTCCTAGAATTCTGTGTGGACCAGTATCCGGTTAGAATTTAGATAGTAGCGGTTTGACCTTTGACTCTGATTAGAATTTAGAAGGGTGATAAGGTGGTGCGTGAGAAATATAATGGGCTAATTGTTCGACATGTTCTACATCAATTAATAACTATACGGTAAAACCGCTGCACGCAATAAACTACTTTGTAGACAACAAAAAAGTACGCCCGTTCTTTTGCCTGCTTACGGCCAAAACTGTGCGTCAAACAGACAAAGAACGATCCAATGGTGTCTCGTACAAAACCCGTCCCCTCGTAACCAAGCGCGAGCCTTATGGACGTTAATTTGCGAATCAGATTCAAAATTAGCAACCGGGCAATGGACTGCCGGCGACGTATGACGCCATAAATTTCGCCATACGTAGATCACGCATTCATACACACAGCGGGAGTGGTGTAACGCAGATTTCGTCGTCGGCGGAACCGCGATGACTGCTTGTCACCTGCCTCCACGGCAATTGTCAGCTTATGCGAAACGAGCAGGCATTCTCATGTACGAGAGCCGCAACACGGTTAACTCTAATAAACACGTCGTAAACCGCCATATTATACATGTACCCTGTCAACAGCCCCGACGGTAACGTTTTAACGCGGGGATATTAACAAGTGCGCGGAAATTAACCCAGCTGCATCTATGCCACCTTCTGGATCCGATCGACCTAACGCTAAACAAGCGAATCGCCTTATCGGCGATATCGTCGAGGAATTCAGCGTGCTTCCACTCGCGACGATGCACCGTCGCGCCTAATGGAATTCAACGTTGCAACGTTACAAGTTCACGCTCGATAAACCTCGCCCCTACTAAATCTATGGTGATTTACCGCTCGGAATGTCTGCCCCGGCCGATTCTTTCCTAAAGTTGATTTCCGTCCCATTGACGTTTCCGCGTACTCTGCGCCCGAAACGAACGCTGCCATTTGCATGCTGAAACGTTCGCCGCGGATCACTCTTTTATTTAATTAACAGTGTTTGCGTTGATTTTTTACATAGAAGAGGGAGTCGGTATCGGTGCCGCGTCGTTTCTTCATCGATCGCGACGTATTTAGATGATGTTAATGAAATGCTTTGCCGTGAATGCGATTCTCGATCAAACATGACGGGAACTCGAACGAGACGTTCTTTCACCCGTGCAACGATAAATCACGGAACGCCTCTACCATCATCGCGAACACCGACGATTTAATACGCAGCCGCGATAAAATACCACCGTGCAACCCTAATCCGTGTCATCGAGTCCAACGTGATATCTAATTTACGTAATTTTTGATCGTCATCGTTGCCGATTATCCGCAGTCGCCGTACCCTCCGTTCATCTTCCTGTTGTTCGAACAATGAGAACTGTCCGGAGTGCGGGGGGAAACGAGTGCCGCGAAATCCATTATCTCTGACAAAATACCCGTGAACAGGGTGCGAGGGGTGGTGGCGTGGAACGGCGTGAGTCGCGAGGTGGCTATCAAGTGTGTCTTCGACTGAATAAAACATCGTTATTACGGTAGCTGGTACCGCGTCGCCATCCAGATACTCGCGATCTACCGAGCTGGCAATAATCATTAGCCGTTAGCGGGAGGATAGGGAGGAGCGTAGGTGGTGCTGGCGTTCCGCGTAAAACGGTACGAAACGGCGTACGGGAAGAGGAGCACGAGCGAGAAAGGGCAGGGAACAGTGCCGGCAGAGATACGAGAGTTTAAATAACTCTGTACCCCGGGGGGATGGGGGCGGTCGGGGGCATTAGAGGGGGAGGCGGGGGCAGATAAGGAAGCTCATGGCAAACAGAGCCGACGAAGTTGCGCGGCGCGAAGTTGGCGTGCTCGTGAGCACTATTGTTTCGCTTATTGCGTCGATTGCTTTGGATTTCGGCATAAGCACACGCTCCCTGTGCTTCTCCGCTTCCCGGTCTCGTCCCTTCCATCCGGCGTTCTCTGTGTTCCCTTTCCCTTTCCGTTCCGTCCCGCGACCCCCCACCCCCTAACCCCGTCTGACCCGTGCTCTTTCCATCGAAGGTTTTCCCGAAGCGGTAGGAGATCAGGGTGGAAACTGCATTTAACGCGGCTTCCACTTCTGTTGCGGCTGTTCCCTCTGATTTAGAGGGAAACTTGGCCATCCCCCCCCCCCCCCCCGGCAAGAAGGACCTCGCCTAAGTAGTTCTACGTGCCCGCATTCGAATAAGGATAAAGGTGAATAAATCATACGGATTAAGTGCACGGGGGTATCGCCACGTGTGTACATTCGCAGAAGGAACGTCGCGGTTAAGGAGACGTATCGAGGGATTGACCGGAGGGATAAGACATCGTGGATACGACTCGGACATTGTACTTTCTTAGCTCTTGGACCTTTGTTACGAAACTTTCTCCGCTTGGAACGTGTATGTATGTATGCGTTAGAAATAATATAATTGTTTCTATAAGATTGTCAGGTTTACTAAAAGAATGCTTATGCGATGGAGGTTCTGGGGTAAGTGCCATGGGGTTCGTCACAGTCCTCTTACCAAAAGGCATTGCCTTCCCGACTCCGTGGTCAGATCCTCCAAAAGCAGAATCCCTATTCTTTAGCAATGTGACGTCAAGTCACTTGCCGTACTCAAAGTCTCTATCTCTTGTCTATAATAAACCATCCCTCGGCACTCGATAGCTAGAAGACCCAAGGTGGTCGCCAGCCATCGCCTGCCGACAGGATGTTTGTTTCCATTCATTTACTTCCAAGACGTGCAATGACAATGTCAATCCTCGGACATTTCTAAAATACTCTTCGACCACTACTTTCGACCAAATAATCCACAGGGTGCCTAGTACTTCGCCACCCGATCCTATTCCATTGTTTAAAAATACGCTGTCGCTAACATATGTATACGCGGTGCGCGACACGTTTCGCAAATTTCCTGTCTATGAGTAATTTGTCGTCGAGATACGGGCGATTATCCGCACGCGCATGCATATACGCGTTGAAACAGACAGCGCGGATCGCCAAAGAGTTCGCATGGTTCAATGTTGATTATTCTCGCGGAATTGCCCTGGTTCACTGGGAATAATGCCTCTAACGTTCGGTGTGCGGCACTGAACTCGCGAAGCGAATCGGTATTGAAAAACGCGATGGCCGTTGCGGTCTACGGCAAATTAATGTCGTGAGGGATAGTTAAAGTTTGACGTGGTCAGACGATGAGAAAGAAAGTCACTTTTATATTATAGTATATTTTGTAGGAGCAATATGCGAGTGATGAAAGACTGATGTTGATGTGTACTGTTCGACAGTTCGAACTGATCTGCTTGTCTGTCGTTTTTTCGATGTTTTACGTAAACATGAATAATGGTCGGTTTGCTTCTCAGCCTCTCGGGAGTTGGTGTTGGTCTTGGTTCATTGGCTGTCTATGTTTTCAAAATGTGAAATTATCAGGTGGCAGAAAAAAAGGGTGGGAGATGTACTAGAGTGAGAGGTCAGGAATGGGAAAGAAGTCGGAGTTTTCCATACCTTTGTCATTGACCATTTGGCGAGCAGCTTCGATTTATTTGAACGGTTTATGGGTCCGTACATTCGGACTGTAGGGAATTTTAAAGCTGAAGATTCGGTTGGCTCGCCAGACGCAACGAAGCTGACGTCTTTCCACGTTGTTCTTACGGACGATAATAATAATAATACATACAGTGCACAGTGCAGCGTCAAAAGTATGCAAGCTTGGCCTCGTGCACAGGATTGAGAAATATTGAAAACGTCCCGCAGTTAGAAAAGTCGATGACACAGTATAATTCGGGTGAAGGAGAAGCCCGATCTAATCGCGATTGTGTTCATACGTAAAGAGATCCGTCGCGAATGGATTAGCGAACGTCCAGTAGAAACGGTCGCCCAATACGGCGTCGTTTAATTAGCGCCCAGACTCTTTACAGCGGCGCAGCGGCAGCAAATCTATCGAACGTTAACGGTCGGATATCCGATACATCGAGGGATGCACCGCAAGCTGCATTGCGTGAGACCGCAGTGACGTTGCTGCAGCCGCTTCATATATATTCTCCATTTCCCGGGAACACAAATCCGCGATTTCTCTATTCGAAAACACGAACGGGGTCCGCGACTTCGTGTGTGTCATTAGCCGTACATTACACGTTCCAGTGCAACGGAAAAAGCTTAGAGGCACGTATGATTCGAACAGCTTCGCCGTTGTCGTTCGCTCCGACCGCACGGGAACGCTTTGTACTTGCAACGTGAAATGATGTATGGCTTTGTACGGGTAATTACCAAGTCGTAGTCCCGGCAACAGTAACGACGAGGCGGAAAATTACCAAATAACGCGCCCATAGAATGGTCGGGAATAACAATGGAAGCGCCGCAGTCGATTTCGATGAAGGTGTAACATTCTTGAGGAGCGGGGCAAAGCGTGATGCTGATAAGCGGCGAAATTTTGGCAAGTTCGAGTACCCAAAATACAATTGATACGGTGGAATGGTAGTACCGGTGACAGATGTTCATTGTGGATGTTGTTATAGACGGTGCGAATATTCTTATTGTGAGGAATAAATAATATTTGGCAATTATTTGAAGTTATTCCTCGAGTTGTTTTTTCTCTCACCGCTCGATTATGGAAAAAAGGATTGATATTAATGGCTGAACTGGGGTAAGTGGAAGAACCAATTCATAACTTTCACTGTGTTGGAATAGTGATAAGTTTAAACTGGCCAAATTGCAGAACGCAACGCTAACGAACGTGAAACAAACTTTTAAGCAGCATTATTTCCACAATAATTACAATCGCGAATGCTAAAAAAATAGGCAAATTTGTGTTACTGCGGGTTCCAAGAACCGGGTCACAATTTATCGACAAAATGATAGGGCAAGTTGTTTAAAAAGTAGATGAAGAAGAAAACGCGTAAAGGAAATTCGCATAGCCCAACCTACGATCCTGTGGTAAATAAGTACTGAACTTCAACGTGTCCTGCCCACCTTTGAGCTGCACCTACGTCCCGCGACACTCGCGTACTGAACTTCTGCTGCAGGCACTTTATGAAACATCGAAATCAATATAAGATACAAATTAAACACTGTAGTTTAAAATTGATTCCGATTGTCCAATTGTTTCAGGCATAGTAATAAAAGGAACAGGATACTCGTTCATTTATTACAAACTCGGCAAATATGCCTTTTGGTACATACGAGAAATGTCGCTGCAGCAGACAGTTGAAAGTGTTTGCCGAAGGTTAAACCACCGGAGCCAGGAAACGGTCGTTAAAGCAAAGAAGTTGTTCTTATAGTAGCAGATAAAAACTGAGAAGCGGAAGGGGATTACAGAAAAGAATGAGGGACACACTTTCGTTTTCCTGCCTGACAGCTCGCCTTGTTTCTTTCAACCCCATGGGTGGTGTGACAAATTGTTGCTATTTCACGCGAACTAAAATGTCCCCCGTGGTGTTTCGCGATTTCACCATTAACATTGCGAAGAATAAAACACTTACGTTCGTATATATAAAAGGCTCTAAATCTTATTCAAGGAAGTGCAGCGTGTGCAATTTGAATTATTTCGGCTCGTAAATGAATACGTCGCACAGTCTAAGTAATAGTTATTATGAGTGCAAAAGATTAACACAAAACAGTTTGCCGATTTCCTGTAGAAACATTCCCCCTCGACAACGTGGCCCTCTTTTCCATAAAACCTTTTCTTTCACTCGTAAAACATTCTATTTCTCATCAGCGCACCACTGGAAGGGCTGGTACGCAATCGACGACGGTAGCAAGATTAGTTGACTCGGTGAAATAATAATGCTCGATATTAATGTGCACCGATATCACGTCCTCGCTTTTTTCTTTTTCAGTTTTCGCTTTCGGGAGTCGAAACGGTACAGCGGCGAGAATAAAATCCGCTGCCAAATCCAGGTTTTTGAACGGGTTAACAGTTGCTGGCGTCATTAATTTCTACCCGCGATCCGGGTCGATCTATTGGATCAAAATCAGAGGCTTATCGCGCCATCCATTTCCTGTATCCTCTGCCACCCCTGACCTGCTTCGATCCAGCCCCCGTTTCTGTTCTATCGGGCGGCATCGTGCTTTTGTGTTTCCACGGACCGGTACTAGCTGAAATTTCGCGTGTAAATCCGACTCGCGCGTAGTTTCCAATCGCTGTATCCCCAGACCGATACAATGGACAATTTGTCAACGAGCGTAATGGATGCCAGGGAACCGGTCCGCCGATCTTTGTAGCCGCCGTCGCGCTAACGATTTAAGCACATCCCCTCCAAATGCTCGCCAATTAATTAACGCCACGCGAATCAACGATATTCCACGCGGTGCTCGGTGAACAATTTATTGCGTCGAGTGTATCGAGAACCGCACGCTGGATTCAATTTATTAAACGATCCTTGGCGAATGATTACGCTTCCCTGTAAGTTCAACGATGTTTCTCCCCGCAACTCGCGGGAACGAACGCGTGAAAAGACTTTCACGAAACGTTCGAACAGGCGCGCAATAAAAGGTTAATGAAACGTAAAGTATGTTCTGATTGCAATTGTTTAACGTTCATCCGCGCGGCCCTATTCGGATCTATAAAATGAAATGAGAGTCCATTGCGAACAGCGGCGTTAAACACTCCAACCCCGGCCAGCGCGTCTATAAAGTAAAGACAAATACGCGATCGTCGCGCTTACGCTTCTCTGCCCTCCCCATTCTGTTCTCGAGACAATTACACGCACTGCGGTTACCGGAAAATGCGCTCCAGCCGGGCAACAAAAACCGTCCGGATTGGGCTCGAGGTGTTAGCGTAAAGTTAACGTTAAGTGAAACGAAGTTAAAATGAAAATCGTACCGGACGGTAGAAAAGGGCAATGCTAACGCGATAAAGCTGTTTTCGTTTCGCGGCACTCGTTACCGTGAAACGACGAGAACGAAAGGATTAACCGGAGCACACCTCCGGAGTCGGGGATTTTTTTAAATTGCACTAGCCGGCCAGGAGGCGGCTGAAAAGTGCGCCCCAAGAAGAATTAATCAGCGCGAATCAACGCCGCTGCAATTACGGGGAGGGCGTGGCTGGCGTTGCGTGAAATTCGGGTAATGAATTTACAGCGACAAATGCGAGTGGTATAATGAGGACGGCGACGCGTACGCGGAAAGTGGCGTTCGCTGAAGACCCGACGAAAGATAAATCACGAGTGAGAGATTTCGTTGCGCCGGGGACATCGACCAAGCTTCTGTCCGACTATCGATCACTTCAGAACGAAACAGCATCCTCTGCGGGCACAACTTTTTCAGGCGCAACGCGCTCGTGTCGATGAACAGCCCTCTTGCGAGCTGACAAATCGATGGAATCGTACGGGGACGATTATTATTTCTGTGCACCTGAACGTTTCGGCCACGGACAATTTATTCTCGCGATGTCGTACTGACAGCCATCAATGCTTCGTAGATCAATGACAATTCTACTGTTATAGAATAAAACGTTCTTAACGTCGTTTCAATACGTCGTCTCCCTGCAGCCTCAAGCCACAAACACGCGCCAGTAATAAAAATCACGTCACCTATAACTGGAAAACCAGATTATCGGGAGACTCGACGATATATATTAGTAATACGCAATTTATTTTACGAAAGAATACTTTATTTCAATAAAACTGGAATGCGCGTCTTTGTTCGAAACAGAGACTCTTTGGAATGAAATTAGAAGAAAAGCGTCCAGCATTCGTACCCTATCGGTCCCGCTTAACACAAACATTTTTGTACAAGCAGCGGAATTCCATTCCGCGATGCATTCCCACAACCATTAAACACAACTTTTGCTTAACCGAGCTTTCCTCAACAGACGAAAGCAACGCCCGCGAATCCCGATTTTAGCGCCGCTTAAACGAAACGTGTTAACGAAACGTCGTCCAGCGGTGTAAAAACATCGATGCCGTCTGACAGGCGTAGCCTGGATCCGCCGCCGCCGCCACGGCCGGCTCTCGCCGAGAATTCGTTTAACAGAAGCACGATACCGGGCGGTGTATCACACCCGCCATCTAAATAACGTAATCGACAGCCACGGAAACTATTTCGATACGACGACAGGTACATATCTGCACGCCCATCGGCATTTCATGATGTATATCGCGGCGGCGACGGCATCCGCCAGGGCGCAGTTACCCCAAAATGCCAGTACGCAATCGAAACAATGGACCAATTGCGATTGCCGCCCTCCACCCCCTAGCCCACACCCCTCCGAAGCCTACAATTTCCATTTGACTGCAGTTGTCTGTAAGCTTGAATGTAATTCGGCGGCCGCGTGTGATTAGGTTTCAGCTGTACCAGCGTTTCCAAGCGGATTTCGTTGTCTGGGTGCGCGTTCGTTAATACGTGGCCCACTTTGCGCCTGTAATTATGCCCGTGAAAACGTGCGCCGACCGACCGAAAAATGGGCACACTCTGCAGGGGAGTCGTCCGTTTTGCGTGCACGCGTGCGATACGTGTTCGGCTTGCGTTGGAAATGTTCTGCGTCCGATAGATATATATATATATATATAATCGATTCGCGAGTAGCGCGTTGAAACGCGCGAGTCGCACTTTTCTTTGCAATGACGCGTTGGTGCGTGTACGAATTGTACGAATTGTAATACGTACGACGAATTTGACCGTCACGGGTTCGTATCATACACATTTAAAATACTTTCTTTTGTTTGAAATACACATTTTCGTTTAGCTTTTTTAGCTTTTTTTAGCTTTTACGTAATGGATACTATTAAACATTTCTGAGTGATCCAAAATTTGAAGAATATAACGATCAATCGTAATTAAGATTAGTTCTTTACGTAAATTATAATATCGTGTTTCGCAATTCTCCCACCTCTCGCGCTATGATAATTCGCGACTTTTCCTCCGTAATTCCAATTCCCCAGCTCTTTCAATATCGGCAGAAAATTCGTTTACTCAACGATGCACTGTACCGGGTACCCTATCCTCACAATAATACGTCGCGTACCCGCTGCAATGGTCCGCGCGAAACTTTGACTTAAAATTTCCGCTGCGTCGGCTGGGTCGTCGCGCTGCAAACCTCGAAAACGTTCTCCGTCCATAACGAATGCATATTCGTTCACGGTTTCGCCCCCGTAAAAAAAAATTCATACCGCTCGCACCGGTTTCGGTTCGAACGAAACCTCAACGGAGATATCGCCGTCGAATCGCAGCGTCGGATGTCCCGACGAAGTATCTGCGAGCCGCTCGTTCCCATTCCGCGTCGCAGAATCGCTCGTCGTTCCTGGGGGGGATGAACGTCAACGGCACGCCGAATCGCTAACGGAACCCGCGAGATTATTCCCCTCGTTGCAACTTCCGGGGCAAAAATTAGTCGCGGGCGCATAAAAAAGCACGAGGCGCACAGTGCGCAGCGCGGCGGGCGAGGCATTCGTCGCGTTTCGCGCACGCACGCTTTGATCAACGGGCTGTTTATTTTTCGAGAAAAACGCTCCCCGAGCGAAAGATGCCCCGAACGGTGAACGCGCCCGGAGAAAAGGGTCGTAGCGACAGAGGGGGCGAGAACGGAACGGGGCGTTTAATGTTTGAATAGCGTCGAAACGAAGTTCCGAACGAAGACGCGAATGCTGGCCGTTTTCGGCCGCGCGACGGCGACATTTATTATGCCGTGTTCCGCCGTTCGAGCCGGGGAACGACGAACAGTACGTCCCGGTAAAACTTTCGCCACGGTCTGGTTAATTAATACGTTCAGATATTCATGCCAGAAGATGTCAACGAAGTTCGTCGAATTTGCGGCGCGCGGCGGGACGCTTCGCGGCGGGGCTGCGCATCAAAGCGACGAATGCTCGGATCGAGAGGGACGAGGAGGGCTCGATTGGCCGAGTGCCCGAACATTTCCAAGATCGGGCCGGGGGAAAAATTACGTTACGAGGCGGGCGGAATTTTTTATACGCCTGTTAGACGAACAATTCGGTCGTAAAGCGCACGGTGGCGCGTTTGAATTTTCCATATCGTTATCGGGGACGCGAGAAATAATGGGGTGGAATGTTTTAGATTGGCTGATCGCGAGGGTGGGATGGTGTAGTAGCGGGATTACGGACACGAATTTCGGGAGGGTAGCTGTGAAGGTTCGTCGCGAACGGCCGGGTCGAACGCGAAATTCGAACAATCGGTTAATGGAATTCTGTTGGCCGCTTTAGAACGTTAATTCGTTAGCCCCGGCAATTTCGAAGCTTTTACGTAAGGATTGATGGTATATGGAGTGTCGTGCGACTGGTGGTACAATCGGATAGGAACTGATTCTGTGTAAACAAAATAAGACGAAAGTATGGAATACAATTTCGTCGTTTGGAGCTTTGTTTTCGAAAATTTCGACTTTATATTATGTACTTGGTAACCCTTAGACTGGACCAAGTCTCGACTCAACGGATTTCAGTGCCTAATAAATAGCAACGCCTTGTTAATAAAAATGTTATGAGCGTTCATTAGCATGAACATGGACTGATCGAGACGGAGACTGGATCGAGTGTACGTATACCGAATAAATTTTTTAATTCGACTTTTTGGAATAGCAAGACACGCATGAAAAGCTTCTATATATTCAACTTGTTTCTTTGACATAAAAACCCTTTGCTATGTATTGTCGCGATAGAATGTTTACAGATCGCTATATCTTCGATATTTTTATTGTGTTTATAGCGCAAAGTAGAATCGCGGACAGGAACGTTTGCAAAGCGCAGCTTGCAATGAACGATACTTATTCCCCAGTCCGACCGAGGCAATTCTACAGAGAAATCGTTGGACGTAATTCGCATTCCACCTGCATCAACAATAACAAACAACGATAGATGCATCTTTCATTTCCTACACCCGAAGAACAAACTTTCGAATTCAGCCTGCAATATCTGTCCAACATTTCCTTGCGGATTTCCCCACACACTGTCGACGCGCGGAACGTTGATACCTGCGCAAACAGGAGACAAAAGTCTCGCTACGAACGGTACAAACTTCCCGTGGGGAGCCTCGTTACCGCGTCCCTTACAAATTAGCAAAATTTTCAAACACGAATTCACTCTCCCGCAGTTTTCCAAGAAAACGCGCTCCCCCTCTGCACTCCCCGTCGTACGTTTCACTCTCCGAGCGTGGAACGTCGCATTCACCTGTTCGCCGGCAGCGCCAGCTACGACTCAAGTCGCGCACAGACTTTGTGCAATTTGCATTCGCGGGGCGGCACGCGCGCAAATTGGTGTCGTTTGTTCGAATTATCAACGGGCAGAAAAATAAAACAACACCGCCGTGAATTCGAACGAGATCGCAGCGAGCGCAACGCGTGCAGATTCGAACGTCCTGAGAGCGTCGAGGCTGTTTGGTGCGCCCCACGGTCCCGGATCCGTCCCACTCGAGCACGCCATCGGGGAGCTTCCGCAACAGCTTTTCCAGACGGGTTAGAAAGAAGGACGGCGGGGTCGACGGCGACGGGTTAGGCGGAAAAGAGTTCGAAACGGAGCGAGTCGTGACTGAAGCGGCCGCTCGGCTGTCGCGCGCAGCCCATCCACGGAGAATCCCGCGTCGTACAGTCGTCGTTAAAAGTTTCCGTCGCGCACGACCTTTCTACGGCGCCACTAATTACATCCGCGAAAGTTTAATTACATCCATCGGTTCCGAGGCGGCGAGAAGTTTTCCGTTTGTCAGCCGGCTGAGGGTATTCGTCCCATTGAATGGTCGGTCGTTCGTCGGTGTTAATACGGCGACGCGAAACCGTCGGCGTTTATTATTCGCGCAGAAATCCGGCGCGTCGACGGGGCGAGTATGAATTTTAAACTGATTCGCGAATGAGAACGTTGCTCCGCGAAAGGGGGGAGATTCGAGGGATATTTTCTTCCTCGTTAGGGGTTGCCTTCGTTGCACGTCGCGCCGCACAGTGGGGCCATTTCCCAAAAAGCTGGCCAAAACTCAATTTTTGAAGTATTCAGCAGCTTGTTTTCAGAATAGCAGATTTGTTGTATACATATCAATGCATCTAATGCCGTTTGAATTTTTTAAATATATTGATTGGTTACCGAGATATAGGCCGTCAAAGTTGAAGAAATTTCATGCTCCTTTGTATCTTGAAAATTGGAGCTTGTCAATTGCGTCAGGGAAAGTTTATCTTAATAAAATTCATATGTGAAACATTTTACCATTAAAGTAGGTGTTATAAACATAAATTTTCCACAGAAGTAAAGTAACATATCTTTTAATTTATTATTGTAATTCCGTTTTCAATATAT
Organism: Nomada fucata; assembly: GCA_948146005.1. NCBI lineage: Eukaryota > Metazoa > Arthropoda > Insecta > Hymenoptera > Apidae > Nomada > Nomada fucata. Next base: position 2,766,600 of record OX411275.1, on the reverse strand, counting down.
CATAAATCTTAGCCATATCTTAATGAACAAGAAGGAAAACAAAGATGTTATTCACGGAGTTTCACGCTGGGACAAGTGTCCTGATATAAAGTGGCATGTCAGCTATGATATCCAGTTGAGAAAGTTTGCCCCTTTTTGCCCCTTTTTAAGATATTTAAATTTAAAATATCAAAACGATGAATTTTCGGTCTGTCGCACTAGAGCGTAGGGCTGATAACTCGTGCAGAGGTTAATATATTTGTGAGAAATTTAATATGGTATAAAGAAATCTATCGAAGACACTAATACAATAATAATAAATAAATAATAATTAATAATAATAATGATGGGTCCAAGATTATAGCTTGATAACATGATTCCTTGACATAAGTCAATTGGACAACATAACGAAGTTTTGAGTTCAGACTTGGAAAGTATACAAAGTGTAATCGATAGAGGAACCAGTACTTCCGGGTATTTGTTGCCGGAACTATTGTCTTCTACTTTCTGTTCGACGCCTTTGACTCTCTATTGTCACACATCTGGAAACTATAACCCTGTTAGTTACCTCGGACCTCCAGTCGTGAAGTCATCTGGTCGCTATTACCCACTGAGACCCTTTGTACTTTTTTAGCAGTATTCAACTGTTCCGGAAAACGGAATGAACAAACTCAACATCCGGACCATAAATTACTCCCATCCCAAAACACAAATTTTCTCTGCTGTACCCTTTTTAAGAACCAATGCCAAATCTTCCTTCCACTCTCTCGCAATAATTGAAAGATTTCATAATATCTTAATTATTATTTCTTGTGGCAGAATTATTAATTATACAAAATTTGGAAATGATGATATTGATACTGCGAAGTTGGTATTACATGGCACCCACGGTAAATAAAGTTTTAATCCATGGGCTATCTGTAACGAAAAATTGCGTTAAACCAATTGGATGTTTTACGGAAGAAGTCCTAGAATCTTGTCATAAGCTGTGTAAATTGTATAGAAGAGCTTATAGTCAAAAAGTATCTAGGCAGAAAACGAATCGGGACATATTCGAAAGATACTCCTATAGATCCCTTTCTTTATTCTCGACAATACATTTGAACTACGTGACCTACTAAACACAAATTTTGCAAAAGTAAAATTTTCAAAATAATTAATTTCAACAAAGTTTTGAAATTAGCCTCATTATATTAAATTAGACATTCTAATTACATAATTTTAGTAAAAAATCGGAAGATAGTCAATTTTGACAAAAGCTAACGTAAAATCAATGTTTATACCACTGATATTAGATCGTCCTTTATGAATTTTGCATTTTGTATAAGATATTTGAATTCAGCAACCTGAAAAACATAAGAATACCAATTTTTGTGAAAATCGTGTGAAATTTTGAATTATGGCCAGCTTTTCGAGAAATGGCCCCACTGTGCGCCGCGTCGCGAATCTTGATTTCGAACGCGCGAGTCCTCGATTCTCGGGGAAGCGGGATATGCTTAGAAATGCCACCCTCCCCTCGCCGGGGACATATATGTAGGAACGGAATAAAAAGGAAGGGCGGGCGTCGGGAATCGAAACCGAGATCGTCGTATTACTAGGCACTGATCAGTCCATTTACGCCACGGCCCCTTCCTCGTATTCCTTATATCGTTTGTTCCTTTTAACGTTGTTCTTTGATGGAGGCGCCCAATCCCACATATATACGTTAGCCTCAGCGTATTTTTAAAGAAAGGAATGTGGCTGGATTGGTGGAATACTATTCATTCAGGGTATAATTTATATTAGGGTCTTCGTTTATGGGCGTTCGGTGATGTTGTTGCGAGGATGTGCAATCCGGGCGGCAGACGATGGCTGGTGGCTCGTCGCCACTCAGCTATCGGATGTCCTAGGATTTACTAATTTATGGCAGGTCTGGAGTTTGTATGAATGAGTCCAAACATCCTGCTGGCAGGCGATAGCTGTTGACTACATTGGGTCTTTCGGTTATCGAGTGTCGAAGGGTGTACTGTTTAAAAAAGGAGAGAGAATGGTCGGAATGGACAAGCGGCCCGACGCCGTATTGTTAACGAATAAGGACTCTGTTCCTCTAGGTTCTGGCCACGGAGTGGGGAAGGTTTTGCCTTCTGGTAAGAGGACTGCGATGAACCCCATAGCACTTATCCCAGAACCTTGGAGCTTTACAGACGCCTTTTTACCCGGTTGATTGAAATTATAAAATAAGATCTAACATATAAATCGTGTTTGCGCCCAGCGCATCTACACTTTTCGCGGTTAACACCGACGACGGTTATCTTAGCGGCGACGCGGTTCGGATAACGCGGTCGGACGACGTCGACGTGTAGGCTGTTACGGGATAAGATAAATGCTCGGAACGTATCGCATATGCCTCCCTTTTCCTGTCGGTACACGTACACGCGTACGGTTGCATGGATCCGCGTCGATGTTTTGAGCGTGAACAATTTATGCGGGCTGCATTTAAGGCGTGTCCCTTGGTAATTGTCGGTGGAAGAATTACCGTCGCGTACGGTAATTTGTACACGCGTGTAGCTATTCGTGTATTACCGTCGGAACGCTTGGAAGATGTACGACTTCTGAAGGACCGTAATAAACGATCCATTTGTCATTGCTTTTATCGGACGTGGAGTACTTTGGGCGGAAAAATTAAAATACCGCGGCACGATAGAGGGAGATTAATTTTGTTGCGTATCGTGCTCGCGAAACGGCATTGCCAATTAATTTGTGAATAAGGTGTGGGGGTGGGGGGAGTATGTGTAACTGCTCGAAATGAAAAAGGAATAGGAGAGAAATTGCGCGACCGCGGGTAATCGCGACGACGAACCGCGTATGGCGATATTTGAGAGAGTTTGGAATAATTACGCGAAAAAAGTGGTACGATTTGGCGAGTCGCGATTGCGAAGGACTGCCGGACATTCCGAGCAACAATTAAAATATAATTGCGTTAGAAACGTCGCCCTGCATTCCTGAAGAATGCAACGCCGTAACTAACATATCGGTCCGTTCCACGACAAATTCGGTTAACCCTTCCGACCCGACGGCGTTTTGCGTAAGTCGCTCGCTACGTCCGTAGCCGGCCGGCGAGAATTGGAGTCCTAAAACATCGAATTGTCCCTAAAGTATTTGCGTCTTTGCCATATGCATAACATATGCAGTATTATACCGAATAATTAAGAAATTCGTTAAAGTTTGACCTCAGTAATAGCTAGTAATTCAGCTTCGCGTGGTATATTTCGAAGCACTTTTCTAAGCAGAGTCCAACGTAACATTTGCGACACCAGAACCTACTATCTCTCGTTCTTCCACGTTTCGTATATACCGAGCATCTTCTTTGTTGCGTTTTTGTTTTTTCCGTTGGGGATATGTTTGTTATAAAATGTCTTTCGTTTAGCGTAGCTACTGTATTGCCCGATGGATGTCTCGTCTCTCTGTGTTGTCGAGTATCAAGAACTGTGTCTGCAGTGATAAAGAAAGCATCGCAAATTGTTTACTTTAAAACTGAGGACTTGTTGGTCTAGAGACACTCCAGAGACACTTTGGGAAAGACGTAAGTGCGAGTCGAATTCGGTTCTGCCTGACGCGCGAGTAGAGCGCTGATTCATTCTCCGGGTCAGTACGCGGTGCTGATGTCGGGTCGGAAGGGTCAACTCCATTCTCGAATCAAATATTCCGCCGCGATGCAACGAAATATAACGAACGCAACGAGACGCATCGGAACACATACGTATAATTAATTGCAATCGGACACAAATCATCGCTCTCATTATAAAAAGATGATACCGCAGAGGTTCGTACAAAAGAACCATCGGCCCAAATACCGCAGATTAATCTTTCAAGCCGCAATAAATTTCACCCGGAGTAGTAAATCAAGAAGTATCTTCGCTTCTCGTAATGAAAGTTTTACCCGTGGCCCGAGCCGCACGAATCATATTAATCCCGTGCTCCATTCTTCCAGCGAAACAACGGAAGACAAACAAAAAAGAAACGAGAGAAAAAACGAAGAAGAAGAAGAAGAAGAAGAAGAAGAAGAAGAAGGAAAGGAAATAATACCACAGGCACGAAATTCTTACGCGCGAAAAAACCCCTGTCTACCCGTTGCGAACGTCGCGGCACACCCTGGCGACCCCTAAAATTTTTCCTCACCCTCGCTCCCGTTTCATCCCCCGATGCGCGATCCCCGGTACTTCTTCTTCTCTCCACTCGATTCCCCGATCTGTCTGCCGGGGTAATTCCTCGCGCGCAAAGTGCACTCGTTTCGCGGAGTCGGTTTTCATTTGCCCTGACGAGCACGCATGCCCGGCGCGCATTGTTTTCCCCGCTCGCGGTGCGCAGCGCTCTTTTGTCATCCGACGACCGACGCCCCCCTTTCGCGCGTTCAATTCATCCCCTCGCGAATCTCAGCCGACAACCCCGTACGACCGTGCACAGCCGGCGTAATCAGTCCTTCGTCGTAGCCGTCGTAACCAGGCCGTCCGATCAAAGACCGTCCGCGACGGCAACGCCGTTGCACCTTGCAAAAATATACCCAGCGCGGACCGATGTCTTCCGTGCGGCGCTCGTTCAACCCCCTGGAATCTTTCGCAGAGGATCGATTCATCCGGGATCATTTTTTGTTTGTGCACGCTCCGTTTTGTTCCTCGCTTTCGCACCGGTGGCGATGCTGCGCTCGATGACACCGCGTCTCGATGCGTTTCCCTTTGGAACGATGCATTCGCGGGGTTGAAAGGGCGTGTCGGGGGATTGGGGACGAAGAGGGATAAGGGCGAAAGGGTTGAGAAAAGAAACGGGAATACACCGGGCGGAATTGTTTGCACGCGCCTGGGGCGTATGGACGCGCGAGGAAACGAATTTGGAGGAATGGAAACCTTCGTGACGTGTCGAATAATTGGGAGGATATTGTTCCTTACGGCGGAAGGGTTTGCTTTTCTCACGACTCGATACAGGATACAGGATGCACGGAATCGCCGTCGAGACACGAGCGGCCGGCGTTTAAATGCAATGGAAATAACAATTGTAAGATTCAAAACCAGAGGGGGGGGGGGGGGGGGGATGGAATGAAGGTGTAAAAGAAATGCTGTATTTCTGTAAAGCGGTACAAGCTTAAAATGCTACATGTTCGCTCGAAGGTCTGTGCAAGACTAGCGCATGGCCCAGCAGGTCCTTGCGTTGTCACAGTCTCAATTCCGTAGGGCCTGATCTAATTTATGGGGGGCCTGGCGTCACGTTGTCCGGACCCGACGTCGTCGTGCTCGCCTTAGGGTGCCTATCCGCGAGCGGCTACGCCTCGTTCGTGGAGCGCTGTCAGATTTTCTAACACAATACTCGATGAACTCGACGTGCACGACGAATCTCTTTCGCGAATGATATTTTCCCGACCGTTCGTTGTTTTCTAAAGCAGACCTCGCACGCTCCGCTCGTCCGTCGAATATTTCGCGTACGCGATCGAAACCCTCCGTGCCAATGAAACGCGTCGCGTTAACCGTCGTCCGCCGCGCGTTTCTCTGTCAATGCAGAGGGGCACGGCGGAACGAGAAACGGCGAAAAAGCGTGGACGATACGAGCAAAAAGCAACGTTATCGCTTTATCATGTTCCCAGGGCAGGCTATAAAGTTAGGCGAGCTTGTGCGGTCACAAAGCGAGACCCGATAAAAGATGCAACACCGATAAACGCAGGGAAACGGCTTAACGTCGCGCTCGAGATTAATCGCGTATATCCAGCCGGTCGAGACGGGGGGGCCACTGTTACGCGATCCCCAGCCAGCGGTAAAAATTAAATACCGTCGCCACCCAACTTTCGGCCGCTTCCATCTCGCTTCATTTTTTTGCCCGTCGCCTTTTTCCCCCGCCGGAGAAAATTGTCTACACGGCCATACCGTCGTCGGACGGGCGAGTCCGCTAACTCGTAACTCGCCGCGGTCGGAGTTTTACGATTGCGAACGGCGCTGGGACGTCGAGTCGCTTTCGCGCTTGGCCGCTCGAATATTTCATCATAATTTTCCATGAAAATGTGTTCCGCGCGACAACGGCGAGAGCGCGTCGCGACGCTCTGCAAACCGGGGTACGAGCCGTCTCCTCCGCGTTTCTTTCATCCCCTCCGTGTCTCGATGGAGCGCGACCGTTCAACGCGAACAGCTTTTTCGTTCGACGCCCGACGCCTAATTAGGATTTCGCCAATGCCGCCGCGGTCCTCTGTTCCCGGTTTCCCTTGATCGAGCCGTGTCGCAGCGATCCACCCGTCCTCGTATTTCCGTGACAGAAGGAACGATGAAAGAACGACGGGCCGATCCGTGTATCGCGAGAGCGCGATGCGCGGAACGGCGGCGACGTCGAGGCAGATTTGTCGTCCTGTTCGCTGCAATAATATGCGTTTAACTGCGACGTCAACGTCACTGGCAACCGTACGTTTCTGGTCGCTGGAATAATAATTACGCGGGTACGCGGCCTCCCTCGGTACCAACCTACGTATGAAGAGCGGAAAGAAAGCGATACGCGTGTATGCAAACGACGCGCACAACGGGAGCGCCGTGGAAATTATTTCAGGCTTCGCTTCGTCCCGCTTGTGTAGGGCGACACGAGCGCCGGAATTCTTCGGTGCAATTAAGCGGCCGCAACGTGCCTATTTAAGCGTGGCTTTCTGTTCCTGTACGGTTTCAAAAGATCTAGGAATTTGCTGGCCTTAATGCGTTGGGTGATGCGGGGGTTCGCGTATGTAAAAGACGGTATCGGACTTTTTTTTTTCTTGTCGATTAAGAACGGCGTTGCTTTTCAAAGTTGTAGTCCGAAACGGTAGCTCGTTTGTACGTTCATTTTGTTATTGTTATTTTCGCGGACGGAGCGTGAACGGAGTTCAATTGTACTGTAGAACGATTGCACGTTTATGTAATCATTTCTATATTTATTTGTTTTAATAATAAATTGTTGGCTTTCGTTGTTCATTTTTTTGTTGTTGCTTAACACTTGCAGCATTGTGCGCTATTCGTACATACTAATACGAGATTGTAGAGTTTTTATATTTTATATTTTATATTTATATATTTTATATTTTATATTTTATATTTTATATTTTATATTTTATATTTTATATTTTATATTTTATATTTATATATTTTAAAATATAGTTTCACTGGGCATTAATTGTTCCGTACTTGTTCGTCTTGTAACGCTTATCGTTTTTTAGATATTGTATAATTTTGTGTAGAGTGTAATAATAATCATTTTTTTAATTCAAGCATTGACTTCTAATATCTAAACTACTTTCAGTATATTTTGAGTTAATATACTGAATATATTCACTTAATGTATCCCATAGCGGTTCTTCATAACCTGTACATCTTTGCGTTAACAAATTATTATGTACAGAAGCCTCTGCGAGAGTTATGATTCATAACTTATGAAACGACCGATAATTCGCATCACCCAAAGAAAACATCTCTCGAGCGAAGTTCCGCGGTCCCTTTTCTCCATTTCGAAATGTTAGTCTTTCATTAGAGCTCTTAATATTGCAAGGTGTAAACAGTGGCTGTAGAAATATTTCGTGTGTCGTGGGGAGCTTAGTTTCGAAGTGCAGTGAAAAAGTTTTCCGAATCAATAGGCGGAATTTCTGTTTGACCCCAGAAAAGGCATAAAAGAAAAATATACTACAGTAGGGTTGAAGGATGTCTGAGCGCGAAGTACGAATTATTTAGGTTCGCAGTTCACCTTTTGTGCATCATTGAATAGATCAATCGATAAATAGCCTCCTTTTTAATAATGCACTTGAATAAACATCGATACTTCATTTATATAAAGTAGAATTTTTAAATCTATCGTTTTTTGTCTCTTGAAGTTGTCCTTCTCTGATTTTGAAACGAACGTCTAGCAAATATTTTCAATTCGCAGAAAAAATGTATCATTTTATGATGCAGCAATAACAGTGCCACTTTATCGACCAGTGTTGTATTTTCAACGCAGGCGAAAGGAATTTACATCAACTGGAAAGTGATAAAAAAATGTGCATAACAAGCAAGGTTTTCCAGCAACATTCGTCCCGTTGTTACCAAAGTCCAAAAAGAAACACCTGGCATAAATCACTATAGTCATTTCAAGCGATACATCGTAGATGGAAGTGATTAAAAAGTTTCCAAATTTTGTTTGAATCCTATCCGCGTCGGTCTCATCAACCAGTGAACAGCAGGGGCATTGAACATTCGAAGGCAATAATTTTAAAAGGTAGACAGGCACCGTTAAAACAGGTTCCATTCGCCCAAAAATTGATCGAAAAAGACATCATCACTGAATCGGCCGAAATTTAGTTGGCCACTTCCGGTGCTCGTTTCGAAGCGCGCCGCAATTACAAACAAACTGATTGTGAGACCATTTTCGCTTTCGGTCGCAATTCGAACCAATTGAAGTTGATCGTGCATTATCGCTGACAAATTACTGCATATTATGCAGTACGCGTGACCAAACGACGCGACTCAGTGATGATTGTTACGTATGCACGAATATTACATTGCGCATTAATAATTCACCAGGGGGGGGGGGACGATATTCGAGTCTTTGCCGACACACCGTTGGGAAATTCGCTCTGCTGATTAACTGCGTCGCACTGTTTCGAAACATCGTTGCCGGAGGTATTTACTTGGAGCCTGGACAAGGAACGGAAGAATCGCTGATCCAGAGAATCCGATGAAACGAAGGGACGATCTTTGTAAACAGGCTTCTTTCGAGAACCGAATCGATCGCAGAGCCATCCCTTTCGTGCCGTTCGCCTTTAACTTCCTGTTGGGTATCGCTCGTAAAGTTGACGATACGAACTGCGAATTGTCCTTTCCTCTTTTCACGATCGACGGTGATTGATGTTGAAAATTAAGAACAACTTTTTCCTTCGGCGAACGAACGGTGAAGAATAATGGATTGGAACGCCACCATAAGCTAAGCTAAGCTAGTTTATAATTTATTATTTTATCATTCATTGGGGCAGCGTTTCACCCTACATCGGCGATACTTCTTAACGATGTTTCCTAAATAATTAAACGATAAGCCAAGTTCCTTAACTGTACGATCGGTATTTAAAAAGCAATCACCGTGTATGATGCAGAGATATCAAACAAATATGCAACGCATTCACACACGAAATGCTATAAAACTATATTTCAACAGCGTAGAATGAATAGATAGTTAAAAAAACCACCAAATTCTTCGTCGTTAAATAATCCATTTTCGCCGAACCTATTTTCACGTGATATAAGAAGTATGTTCAATGAAACACGAGAGTCGTCTAACTACTCTAACTGATTGCTCACGGCGAAAGCAAAATGGCATGTACTACGCGTGAAAGTTCGTTCATGATCGGGGTTCGAGCACGACCGGTTGATCGAGCAAAAAGGACACCGTGCCGAGACGGAGGCAGCGTCGGGGATGATGGAGCGCGAAGCAGAGGATTAAAGTCTCGATATCATTAGAAAGTGTGTTTCAACGCGGGGCGAAGTGAAATACACCGACATCGTCCAAGTGGAAGTGGAAAAGTTGCGGTAAGACGCGGCTGGATTACAGCGACGAAATCGAACGGTACAACTCTCGCGGGACTGCCGGCTGGCGAGTTTGATTATGCGATTACGCAACCCCGGAAAACTGCAGGGAAAGAAGGCAAGAGGAAGGAAGGAACAAGGGTGCACGAAGGAGTTTTTCCTGATTAAATGTCGCGACGGCGAACTCCGGATGTCGCGAGACGCGACCATGGCGATTAATCGCGTCAAACATTGTGCATCGCGTTAATTAAACGCATCCATTAACGGCTCTGCGCGGGGATACACGAAGGGAGGGCGGGGCGTGTTACGCGGATCGATTGCACGGAAAATTCGTAATCCGTAAGGAGTTAATTAATGTGAAATAAAATATTAATTGGAACACCTTGCAGACCGACGAGCTAATTAAGCAAGTTCGACAGCTACGCCGGTCGCCAGTTATCGCCGGTGTAACTGATACGGGATCCGATCAATGAAAATTATTAGCGCGTCCGTGAAAGGATGAATGGGGGCGGCGATTGATAGTGAACTTGTGTAATTGGAAATCGGCGAGGCCGATTTGGCGGACGAATAAAGAGATGGAATTGATTAATCGAGGGGTGGGCAAAAATTGAGAACGATTGGAATAATTTAACGAATTGATGGAAACATAATTCAGAAAACATTTTTAGTGGACAATTTAATTATTTGCCACGTCGTACGTGTAACAGGTAGAAAGTACGTATCTGGTTCGAAAATGTTGGGCACACACTGTAAACGATCAAAGCTTTATAGGACATTGGTCGAGCAATGAATTGCATTAAGGGAATAAGATTCGAAATAATTACGATCTTTTTATTTCGTCCAATAAAACCTATGGCCGGATAAGGGGTCAAATGTGCCCCTAAACCAAATTCGACTTTTGAGGTACCTTATTGAGATAGCTTATCAAGGAAAACCAATTCGTGCCAAGCTCCAACCCTGTAGCTTCACTGGGAGGGTAGTGACAGCGAAAAAACAAAATTATAGTTTTTGCACAATATCTTCCATTGTAGCGCATACAAAAGTTTGAAAAAAATCTGACTCATTACAATTATGGAGACACGTATTGTATAAGTTTTGCAGATTTTTAAATCGGAAACTCGAGCTGAAAAAAATTAAAAACGTCAAAAAATGCTGAAAAATTGTCGATTTTGTATTGAATGAATCTTTTAACCACAATTATATTTTTTTTCTAGGTACGTATTATTGATACTACTATTCTCAATTTTTTTCAAATTTTTAAATTTAGTGCGCCGCAGTTAAAAAAATTAAAAAACGATTTTTTCGTCGTTTTTTGCGTGGCAAAGTAACTTATACAGCCAATATTCGTCTATTCTTTGCGAAATAAATGTTTTATGCAGTGTGTAATGTGTTTACATTCACCAGACCAGCATAGGAATCGAGCAATGTAAATAAAACGCGGCGATTGAAGTCACGTCAGTCGGTTTATATCTTAAAATATTCACAACATTTTTAACGGAATCGATGGTTCCGCGGCAATGTGTTGGAGTAGTAAATCGCTACAAACTTTTGATCTTTTTTTTCGTAAATTAACTTCTTTTTATTCCTAAATATAAGACAATGATTAATATTTGTTTACAAATGTTTTAAGAACATTTTTTAAATATAGAGCTGTAAGTAAACGGACAAAAGTTGCTAACTAAGCCCTAAGAAAACACAACAAAGATGAAGCAACGCCTAGCGAAAAGGCAACCAAGTTGCGAAAAAGAACTCGTGAAAAAACAACAAAAGTACAAACTGAGCCGTACAAAAGCGCAATAAAGTTGCAAACAATGCCTCGCGAAAACGTAACACAGTTGCAAACAAGGCCTCGCGAAAAGGCAACCAAGTTGCGAACAAGGCCTCTCGAAAAAGCAACAAAGATATATCAACAAAGCCGTGCAAAAACGCAACAAAATTGCAAACAAATGCCTCGCGAAAAGGCAACAAAGTTGCAGAAATTCAGGCGCAACATTATTGCAAATTTTGCAAAAAGTTTTGCAAGTTTCTTGCGTTTTCGCGAGGCATTCTTTGCAACTTTGTTGCATTTTCTTGGAGCTCAATTTGCAACTTTGTTGCAAAAAATTCAGGCGCAATGTTGTTGCAAACTGTGTCAAAAAATTTTTGCAACTTTGTTGTTTTCGCAAGGTGTTTTGTTCAACTTTGTAGCTTTTTCGCTAGGCCTTGTTTGCAACTTTGTTGCCATTTCGCGAGGCGTTGTTTTTGCAACTTTGTTGCGCTTTCTTAGGCCTCAGTTTGCAATCTTTGTTGCGCTTCCTTAGGCCTTAGTTTGCAATCTTTGTTGCGCTTCCTTAGGCCTTAGTTTGTAACTTTGTTGCGCTTCCTAGGCCTTGGTTTGCATTTTTGTTGCAAAAATTTAGGCGTACATTAAACAACACTGCATAAAACACTTATTTCGCAATGAATAGACGAAAATTCGAAAACGAAAACGTCGAAAAAATCGGTTTTTAATTTTTTTAACCGCGGAGCACCCAATTTAAAAATCTGGAAAAAATTGAGAATAATAGTATCAATAATATGTACCTACAAGAAAAATATAATTGTGGTTAAAAGATTCCTTCAATACAAAATCGACATTTTCCCGCATTTCTTGACGTTTTTTATTTTTTGCAGTTCGTGTTTCCGATTTAAAAATCTGCAAAACTTATGGAATACGTGCATCCGTAATTTCAATGTCTCAGACTTTTTCCAAATTTTTTATGCGCTATAATGGAAGATATTGTGCAAAAACTATAATGTTGTTTGTTCTCTGTAACTACCCCCCCAGTCGAGATACAAGGTTGAAACTTGGCACGAATTGATTTTGCTTGATAAGCTATCGAATGGTACCTCACGAGTCGAATTGGGTTTAGGGGCACATTTGACCCCCATATCAGACTATAGCCTTTGACGAAACTGTGCACCTCTGTCACGTTGCGTTTAAAAAGTCCCGTTCAACGCCTTCTCGAGAATGCAATTTTCCACTTAAACAACCTCGTGTGTACACGTGCACGCATCAATTCCTGAACGCTCATTACGCCGCACGATACGTGAACCGAGAAGTCGCCTTAATTAAAATGAAGGTACAGGCAGAGAAATACGAAGTGGGTTGCGACTGTGCTCGCACCTTTAGCGAAGTCGACACCTGCTGAAATTTCCACTCGCCGCTAACGACTCGTAATTACAGGCTGGCAAGTGTAAAAATGATTAAGACGGAAAGCTTGTTTGACGCTATCGATCGTGCAAGAATCGCGACAACCGCCTGGGTTCGCACGACGGTCTCAACCACGCCGTTCCATCGTGTCATCCTTGACCAACGTCTGATTCGCGAGGAACTGGCCATCGACTGCCACTCGCGCGAAAAGCAACTGCCATTTTCGAAAACTTTTCACCCGTCGATCCTTCCTGATCCAACGATTAACCTTTCGAGATAGCCTCGCGTGCTTCGTTTCAATACCGGAACGAAGTTATGCAGCTGCGATACCATTTTCCCCTTGGCTTCTTTCCCCCTGTGTATCTCACTGATTAATACCTTAATAGAGCTCGCTGCTTTTACCGGTAGATACGTTACGATAGAATTTAATGGGTGTTTATTGATTCCTGTTTTCGCCATTCCTTTGCCCCTCGTGATTTGATCATTTATTGTCGAAATGTTATTTATAGTAGCTCTAGAGAAGCAATGCATTTCAGTGTGCATTTCTCAAAGCTTTCCCCGATACAAATGTTTTTCTATAAATATAAGTATGTACTTGGCAGAAATATTTTTGTACTATCAGTAAAAAGATTTTTATTTATATTTAAGCCTGACGTCGTGTATTTTCTATACTCTCGGAAAGGTGTTTCTTAAAAAATTGGCTAAAGCAAGGTTTCGATTGCCATCGAATGTTCCTCGTGAAATATTCTTAATCGATTAACGCGTCTCGTCGTAATTGCAACTTTGTTTACTAAAATCGAAATCATTCCTTGCGCGTCAATTTTGCCACCGTGTACTAACAAAATTAAACGACGTCGATCATCATTGAAATATATTCTCACTTTTACCGTTGCACAATAAAATCTCTGTGCTGTTCAACGCCAAAAGATAAAAAGCTACTTCCAACGTTCTAATACGCCGGTGCACATCCATCGGCACGAATTTTACACATAAAAACACACCCTTAAACTGTTTACTACCACCCCAGCCACCTGCGTAGAATCGTTTCGTTCGTCGAGCAGTTCGATACGTCATCGTCCACTCGCGGATTAACGAGTACCATTGCAACAACTACCAACTACGTTCTCCATTTTCGTTCTCCCTTTTCACCGATTTTCCGCTTCGCTCGCACGCTCGCTCGCTGCTCGTGCTTCATTTCAAATCCGACGCGAATCTCCGACATTCCACGCGCGACAACGAAATGACCAAGGGGCCGGGACGTTTTTACAGCGACCGGCGTCGAATGGAAAACTAATTACGAGTTTCATCGCGTGCACGGAACATCGAGTCCTGTGTACGCACTCGAGGGGCATAAGGACGCGTAAAAAGTTGTCCGCGCGAAGCGCGTGAAGATGAAAAATAAACGTACGCGAAGCGTCGCGCGCCTAGGCGTATCATTTTGCGAAAGTTCGGACGGAAGTGAATTGCATTAGATATTTAACGCAATTTCGACGATGACCTATAATTTCCGCAGGAATTGCTGCGCAAAATGAATACGCCGTTTTCATCTTTCGTGGCCGCGCGGAGATTTCACGCCGTTGTTCAATGTTGCAGCCGTGTGCGACACGAATTCCAACATGAACGTATATATCAAACGCTGTGTAAATTGTTTTATCTCGCGTTTTATTTATGAATTCGTAGGGCGAATAATTTTTATATCGCTGCCGCACGCTTTGCGTTATCTCTTTTTCGTAGTTCTATAGAATAGACTTTTGTTACCCGTGCGGTTTCGAAATAATCGTTTCCGTTCCGCGAAGCGCGTTCTCAAATAAAAACTCCAGCGGACGGTTACTGGAACAAATTTATCCGACGTCAACAACGCTTCGATCCCGCGGTAAATAAAAATTTCAGAAACACCTACTCACTTTCCAAATTTAAATCTCCGTGAATGCTCGGCGCCCCTCCGTACAGAGCTTCGCCCTTGCAACGCTTTGGCAAACGTATATACGCGTTCGTGTACGATACAGTTCTGCTCGAAATGAATCGCGCCGATGTTTATGAGAGTGGCCTATATCACACATCATTTCTTTCGAGATCATTAATATTTTGCAATTTACATGCGTGCAGAAATATTTTGCCGGTATAAGAACTAAATGTTTAATCGAATATTTGCTCTTACTATGTAAATATTTTCTTTGATCGTGAAACTTTATTTGTATCTTGCAAATAATTATGCTTTCTCAAACGTCAAATGACTTGGATCGCTCGAAAAATTAATTAAATGACTTCTAGCAGTGAAAAATAAGAAACTTTACTAGAGAAATGTTGAACACCAACATGATCATTTGCACTTTATAATTATAATTTTGCTTAACACAATTTTTACCTTCTCAAGTGGAATCTTTAATGTTGAGTTGTTTAAAATATCGCTGATGAACAGGTGGAACGTACGACAACGAATCGCATCTTTCCATGTTTCCATTGCCAGTGGCCTCATGTTGACATAAAGCCAAGGCAAACGAATATTTTATACATTTTCATTTTCCACCACGTCTGACAATTGAACTAACTGTGACTTTCTTAAACCGACTTCACGATATCGCACGTTCAATACATACGTGCATCAAAAAATATGAAGCAAAACCATTTTCTCATATATCCGACTTTCGTAATCCACTTTCATAATCACCGGCATAATTCTTTCGCGATGCACCGCGAACCCCTGCCGAAAATCCGAAATCCGGCAGCAACAATAACGAAACGGGAGAAGGACGAATTCATCCAAGGTGCAATTTACCGTGCAACAAAGGCCGCATCGCGAATTACAGACCGCCGTTGCACACACATCCACGAGCTCCTCCTTAATGAACATCCTCGCCCCTGTGTTTGGATCCTCCTCTCTATTATTCGTCCAAATAAAGCGACCCGACCGGCCCGAATCGCGGTGGAAACCGTGCGCGTCAGACCGTACAAGCACGCGCGGCCAAGAACTCTTTGCATATCGCCGGATAGGGGCCGCTATCACGCCGCCATTATTCTGCCCGTCCCGTTGGTCGTGACGATCCGCGTTCACCTTTTATTGGATCGTTACTCGCGCGGAATGACAATGCCGCGTGGACCAGCACTCGCCGTTGCCGGCCCCGGGGCCACGACGGATGTCACCGTTTGTTCGAAGCCGTCATTTTTCAAAACGTACCGTTCCGAGAATTTATTCTTCGCCGTTGACGAACCATGGTCCTGACCGCCTATTGCTGTTGCTCGTCGTTTCCGCGAGCTTTCCCATCGAACGCGAATATATTCGCCCGACGATTTCCCCTTTGTCTTTTTTTCACGCCTTTGATTCTTCCTCGTTGTCAGCCGAATTGATCGATTTCGGGACGGGAATCGATCTTCGACAGCGGACCGATTCGGAGATTGATTTCGTTGTTATTTTTCTTTCAATCGATCGATCGGCTCGTTAATTATTGTGCAGATATATTCGAGGACATTCGCGAATAAATAAGGAACTTTTTAATCGAAACGTTGAAACGAATTTCAACGACGCAAGTACCGCTGAAGATTCTTGCCCTTAACGTTTGGCCGTTAAATTTACAATTCGTCTCGCCCTACCGGCATTGAAAATTGTTAAACGTGTATATCGCTGCGGCCATCCCCCAGCGTCCAACAAAACGGCCGGTAGTAAAATACCGTCGCTATTATACCCTCGAAACGTCTCCCCTGCCATTCAGCAGGTACCCTTAAATCTCTTCGGTCGATTAGGTGTCAATCTATTACAGTGACTTTCGAGCGTCGCCAGAGGGGTGGGGTGTCGGTCTGACAAGGGACGAGTCGCAAAATCTCCCCGGGTCCACGTCGAAGTGGGTCGAGTTTCGAAAAGGGGTGCTCGCCGATTTGACACGGCCGTGAACGGTTAGCGGTGGCGAGATATTTAGTCCAGACGGCGGTGGAAACTATTCCCGTTCCGTTTTCGAGGGTGAGAATAATTTGGGTCAGGAATCGGGAACAATAGGCGATCGTAGGTAGCTAGGCGTGAAATTCAATTGGACTGGCGGACTCGTGAAGGGCGTCGAACTTTCGGCGACGCCGCAACAACGGTCGCGTTCCTTTTTCGACCGGAAACGCGGCGCGTTTGATTAAGATGACGGAGAACGGAAGTGCTCTCGTCGCGCGAACCTTCGTCCGATACGAGGAACGCCCTGATCCGGAAATGGAGTCGATTAACTGTCCCGAAATCGACTGCAAACATTCGTGGACCTCGCGCGAAAGGGAAAAAGCATGGAATATTTGTGCCTCGCGTCGCTCGAATTGTTCGTCGGCGGCCCGGTCGAATTGTTCGATGCATACGTCGACACTACCGCGGTTGCAAAGGCGTGCACGAGCTGGTCGTTGCTCGTCTGCTCTCGTTTACTTCCAGGTGGGTGCGAGCGCGATCGCGGACGTGCGCGAAGAATGTTTGGCGAGAAAGCTGTGTTGCTCAAACGCGCACCTCGTCGCTCTATTGCGGAATGTATTTTGTGCAAGCGCGACGGGCTGCGAAAATGATCGATAAAATATTTCGTTCCCGAGATGCTGGATTATCGAAGTGCGGCGCGATATCATTGGCCGTGTTTGACACGTCCGACTCGTGTCCAATGTGTCTCGTTTGAAACTTTGCACCGCATCATTATTACTGTAGGAGTGCGAAGCGCCCAACGACCGGGCATGGGTCGTTTTTGACCGGGCTACCTGGGACACAGCTGGTCTGCGGGCGTGCAACGATGGCCTGCAGACCCGTGTCCCCTGTTTCTATGTTTTGAAGGATATGAATGAGAGAGAGAGAGAGAATGACTGAAGACCAGTGGATGTATGAATGGCAATAGACAGTGTAGAGTTAGCAGCGAAGGAGTGTAGATCGTAGTGTAGATTGAGCAACGAAGCAGAGTAGTGTAGAACAGCGTAGAATAGGAGTAGAGTAACAGAGTGTGGACTAGTGTAGAAACTGTTTCATATATATATAACTGTTACTAATCGTTCTGCACTTGCACCGGCTTAATTTCTCCTAAAACTTCCAATCCCACATTACTTTCGTGCATTCGAAATCTACGTTTCACAATCCACACGCTCGATTGAATAGAGTGCCACTGAAGCGCAGACGGTTGAATTGCAACGGCAGCATCGATTACTCATTACAGAATAAGGAAACCAGTGTTGTAAAACGTTAACAGGCGAGCACCTCGTTTTAAACGAAACGGACAACCCTATAATACGTCATTGTCCATTCGCACGCGTTAAACGATGCGTGTTATCATTGCATAGGACACTTGCATAGGACGGCGAAGAAAGTATGATAGAGTAAGAAATGTTCCACAAACGGGGTATTTGCAATGCGCATCTACTCCGATGAGTCTCGTTTGTAACACTTTCAGGTTACATATTATTGTCCGTTTCGAGTTGACAACGGATACTATGCGGGCAGAGTACGTACTCCGCTAATTCGAATCTCCGCGACCATAAAATACTCGCGCATTTTTTTATTTTAAACATCCTTCTCATTTTCTGCACCTTCTCAACTAATTCACTATCGCGCGACCATTCTGCCGGTCATTGCCTAACGGGCAAACGAAAATATACATCGCGTGGAAAATTATATTACTTCACGACACGTCCGCGTAAACTAACACGAGGAGGACACTTCCTTCCAGAAGAGCCACCCGTCGAAGACTCGATCAGTTTCATTGCGAAACACCCTGCGCAGAGGAGGGGGTGGGGGGCAATAAAAAATGAGCAAGTTCGCGGCGAAACCCGCGAAGCGATTAATTCTGCACGATCGCTAAGCGAGCAACGCTAATAAACGATCCGCGAATCCGATTAATCTTTAATCCCGTATACATAAATAACGATCACTCTAATATGCACATGTAAATAAGTCACGTCCACGAATGACCCACTTGAAAACCGATATACATACGTACGGCGAGGCGAGAGCGTGCGTTCGTTCCCTGTCAGAACGATCGATGGGGAATGCGAAATATACGGGATACGTATGAAGCTTAAATCGTGCGTAGAACGAGCGTGGAAGATACGAAAAGTGCCGCGGGCCGATTCGCGTGACCACGCACGATAATTGATGCCGGTCCATGAAATCGCACGGACGCGACGCGACGCTCTGGATGCCCGGTTTAAAACGTTCGACGCCCGGCGAGCATCGAAATTGTACCCCGCCGGGCTAATTAAACAGTCCGTCCGTATCGCCGAACATCATGATTCGGTTGTATTTACTTGATTAATATTTTATTGGCCCGCGTGGATTTGCGGTTCCCACGGCTTATCGCAAAAACGTGACGGCTATTGTACGCGAAGACACCACGGTGTGCGCACGCGCGTACTTTTCATCCGATGCGATACGCGAAAAAGATTTCTGGCGTAATATAGACGGGAGAATTATTCTGTCTAAGGGGAGTTTGTAGTTATCGCGAAAATTTATGACAGGAAAAATATTTTAATGTACTCTTTTTCTTATCAGATATCTACAACGATTGCATCGACAACCGCGATTGCGTAACATTCTTTTATTAAGCAGTGTTTTATATCTTTCAGTCGGAATCTTAGAGAAATAAAGTAGTCACACAAAATGAAAATACTGAGAAATCGTTAGAGGCAAGGGATGCGACAAATAATTCCAATTTATACACCTAAAGGGTTCGTCACTGTTGATAACAGTGATCATTCGGTCGGAGCGTATTGCAACGCCTCATTTTAATTAGCGTTACGTATTTACCCCCCCCCCCCCCTCATATATTTTGCCAACTTGCATTCAATTATTATCCCTCCCTTCGAGTTCCCTATTCCACTTGCGAGATTATAACAGCAGACGAGATATATTCCAAGGAAAACGGGCAGGTCAGAATAGCGAAAGCGGTTCCGTTAGATAAACGGAAACTCCGCCGCCTCCAGTGTTATTTACAACGGGCATTTAAATCGCGCATATACACACGCACGCATACGGTATATTAAACAGGTTCAGCATCCACGATGCATGAAAGTTCCTTCCTTGCTTAATTTTATCACGCCCTTCATCACCAAATCTATTCTTCGCACGGCGCCGCAGTAAGGAGGGCCCATCACGGGGAAGCGTCTTCCCACGAAACTTCGCCGAAAGTCGCAAGCGAACTGACACTCGAATGCAGCGAAACGGTGTTCGCTCGAGTAATATCGTTTCATTGCCCCAGACACGCAAAACCAGGAATAGAATTGATAGAAGAAGTTCGTCGAGGATCGCGAAGGAGGTGGAACAATCGACGCGCCATAGTTAAACGAAGATTTGTATCACGATTTTCTGTACGATTATTAATTTATCATTAGTGATTATCGTCGAGTCGCAAGGCTGGATATGAAACACATTTCATTTCTTATTCAATACTTCTGAAAGCAGATCGTTGCAAGTTTCAATGACCGTAGCGCAATAATTATTACTGCAGAAAGGCAACCTCGATTTAATTATTATTATTGTAAGAAATATACAGCGATGATATACGTACTATGTAGCGTCACGACTTTTTATTTATTCACACTGCCAGATAACTTGAACTACACTGCCGCAATTACCACGCACCGCTGCGATTAATCGAAACAGCCGAGTCTAGAAACATTTCTTCCAAAATTATAAATACGTTACACTACGACCACCATTGTGCATAGGTGTATGCACATAGGTGCGCACGCTGCACGCATGCATATTTCCAACCAAATGGCACCGGTATTAATTTACCGGTGTATAAATTAGTCGAAATCTGGTTAGACCAGACAGCAAGAAAGGTGTTCACCTG
Source organism: Nomada fucata (assembly GCA_948146005.1). Taxonomy (NCBI): domain Eukaryota; kingdom Metazoa; phylum Arthropoda; class Insecta; order Hymenoptera; family Apidae; genus Nomada; species Nomada fucata. Next base: position 2,746,141 of record OX411275.1, on the reverse strand, counting down.
TGCTGCGAGCCGTGTAACCGGCGCACGCTTAAGCGTACGCGTATGGCACATACGCGTATTTATAAGCGTGACAAGTAGAACAATAAGGGCTTCCTGTTCCACGTGCCTTCCCGTAGAAAACGGGTTACCTCCCTGCGCTTGATTTATCTCGCGTCGTTGGAACACCGTCGTGCCGAGGAGAAACGTGGCCGGAAGGCACTCTCTTTACGCTTGATTTCATAACCGTGAATGGCTTTCGTGAATTTTAGAGCGGGTTTAGGTGGAGCGTGCTGGAATTTCGATCGGGCACCTGGCGAACTTCGTTCACGAGATCGCTCTTGTTTTCGTTTCGCGGAGAACGTCGGACCGGGCAATTGTTATTAAACGATTGCACTCGTAGTTACGTTTGACGAACAGGTTGGGCGCTGGAATTTGCCTGCGATTCGACGGTACGAAAAATGAATCGGAATTTTCGGAAAAAAATAGAAAAGTCAACCAGTTTGTCGGTGAAAAAAAGATGCACGCCTGATTAGAAATAGATAGTGAAGCAGGAGAAGCCGTGTTTATAAGCAATCGTCGCTTTCTTTATCCCACGAATTACCTGAACCTAGATACTGTTTGCCTTTTCTTATTTTTACTCGAGCGAAAGAAATTTTTGTTCATTCTTGGCATTCTGCGATTATGGGCTTGTGTACTTCAAAGGTGTTGCCCTGATATAACCTTACCGATCATTACAGCATTTCTTATGCGCGAGAATCAAAGTTTTTATTTCAGAACGGCTTTTAAATAATACGTAAAAAGATGTATCGAAGTTTTTTTTGCTACTGCTTGCTAATATTTGAGAAGTGCATTCTTTTAGGAAGAGTTGTAGAAATAAATGAATGCGAAACTCGGACGAGTCCCGATAAGAATATAAGTGTCCTACGTGTTTAATTGTTGATTATATTTAACTGTCAATTATATTTTATTCTTCATTACGTTGTTTTCCATACGTTGATGCAATATTCATGGCCAATTCACATTTTAAACGACTGTCAACAAATATAACTGATCACAAACTTGTTACTCATTCGTTTTAAATACAGCAATAATGCAAAAGCCTGTTTATTTCCTTGAGACGAGTCCAAACTAGTTGCGAATTGTAAGAAAATAAATCTTGTCTATATATATTTCCGAGAAGCCACAAATGGCAGACGAAATAAAAATAAAGAGTCGACATATTTATAAACGGTCCATGTATAACTTAATACAGCTACATTCATATTAAATGCATCCCACTCCAACAAATATTCAGAAACCGACTACAATGCGAGCCAAACTGCAGCATTAAACCCGCACACCCTTCAAAACGAAACGTTTAACATCGTCCAGCAATATGTCCTTTACCTTCCAACGTACCTCTCTTACGACCGCCAATGTAAACGAATACAAAGTATTTATTACTACAACAACTGATGATCCGAAGTAAAACGAGCACCCCATAATTACTATCCTATCCCGTTTCCCTTTCCGCCTTGCGACTCCTCCTCGACAATGCAGCATCGATTCCATAAAACCAGCAACAGAGGCCCGTTGGCTGTCTTACTCTCGCCGCCGCCCCTGGCAGCACGCGAGGAAGCGGAATAATCGTTAAAAATACTTTCGCAGCGAGAGGAGAGCAAAGTTATTCGGACGAATTGGAGCCCGTCGCTGCTTAGCCCCGTTTTCATTCATTCGTCCTTATCGGTACAACGTTCCAGTAGTAAACTCGACGAACGACGATCCGTCCGCGCCTCCTCCGCCGCCTACGGTCTCCTCGCTCCCTTAAGCGTTTCCCAGCTCGAAAACTCGTCACCGGGTATCTCTCTTATCCGTCTGACGACGGCGGGAAGGAAAAATTGTATTACTGACAGGGAACAAAGCGGGGCTAAATCTTGGAGGAGCGTCGGTGAAAATGGACGGCCGCGTAGCCGGCCAAGATAGTATTAAAGCCGACGCAGACGACGCTGAATGACAATCGCCGAAGCTGCTTTCGCATGCCACGAGGCAACCGGTTCGCGGAGTGGGACACTTGTCTGGAAATTATCTGCGATCCGAGCACGACCACCGTAGTTACTGAATTTGTGTGTGAAAATAGAAGGGAGCTAATGCGTCGCGATAGATACGCAAACAATTCCGGTGGCTTTCTCCAAGATTGAGCGACGCGTTTGAATGCAGCATCATTTTGTCGTTCGGTTTTGACGTTCCCTTGTCGTTCGTCCACTTGGCAAGGAATCGTTCGCGAGGCTGCAACGTTGTCGAATTCGCGAACGAAAGAATATAATTTACGCTCCGCGCAGATAATGCCGGTTTCATTGAGGTAAAGGAATATCGACTTCCATTTACGCGTTCAAGTACGCTTCTGTTGTCTCGCTGCGCGTATAATTACGAGCGCAACTTTTTTTTTCTATTATGTCGTTAGCGTTGTTAGGAAATTCTCCGCCGTTACAGTTTCAAGGGAATGTATCAATGTAACGGGGATCGCATCTTGCCGACGCGTACGCGATTCAGAATTCTCCATTGTCTGTATCGCTATTTCAAGTAATAGACTCTCACTTGTAACGTCGAGCGCTCGAGGAGACACCGCTAACTTTCTGGCTCGTGGAAATCACAATAACCGTGACGTGTCACGAATGTAGGGCGGCGAAGAATACATGCTCACTCAAGGGGAGTTTGACCATCAGCCACTGTCGGATTAGGATTTACACGTATAGAGTTCACGACACTCGATTATCTTGCACGTACCAAAGTTTCCGTGCACATTGAAAGCTTGCAGGATATGGTAAAATCTCGCACCAGTCTAGACCTCATTGAAACGTAACTTCGCAGCCCCCGTCGCGAAAAACTTTCGCCGTCGAAATGCTTCGGAAATGAAAAATCGTGCGTCCTTAATAGACGCGCGTTTACGCTCGGTTTATAGGAAAATTGCAATATTTTATCTCTGCGCATCAATGTTAATTTTATTCCGAAAGTTAATTTTAATCGACCGGGTAAAATTATCGGGCGTTTTGTCGTAAAATATTTTTTCATCTGGAACGATAATTATTTGTTACGAGAGTACGCACAATGGTACATTCGCAAAAATACATTCGAGTTCAACTGTAATATCCACTCGATTCCACCGAATATTTTGAATCAGAGAAAGTACCCCTATGCAAACGAAACACACTTGGTTACTAATTTCGATTATGTACTTTGCCCAGTGCAAGAAGTAAACCATGTGCCCAATCAGCAACCTAGGAAAGGGACTTCCAGTATATCCTACCATACGTTTGTTGCGAATAGGTACGCAGGTCCAAACAGATTAGCAGCTCGCAAAAAGCATGCATATTGACCAGGCAATATAGTTTCGTTACAGCGCAACGGCGTAAAAACAGTGCATTGCCTGATTGCTCGTTCAATGGGTTGCTAATAAAATTTCCAAAATGGAAAATTAGCTAAATTCATTCGCTTATTTCGTTCTGCGAATGAAACGAATACTTGATTCCAGAACATAAAAAAATAAAAGAAAAGAAGTTAGGTAAAATAAGATACTAATTGTTTTATAAATCGAATATTATGTAAAAATTCAGCTTTCTTTGTATCCAGTCAATTTATAACTGTCCCCTTTATAATGAAGCTGCATCATGTGAACGAATTGTATAAAAACACATGTTATTCGGGACAAGCGCGACAAGAACACTAATGACGCTTATTAAGGGACAACTTGCTAGGTGTACCTATTAATAATCCCGATTACTAAAGAGTCGCCGTATCAGCTATACACCGTTACGGGACCACTTGATGAACGTTAATAATGTTATATAACTAATCGCGTATCATAATGAAGAGCGTTCACGCTCCCGTTTATACTTCAGCTTCAGCAATTTAATATCGAAACGCGCAACGAACGCGTCTGTAATATATCGTACACGCATCAATAACATTCGAACATCCAATTATGTTGATTTTACAAGCGACAAAGTTGAAATTTCCCAAATTTGAGAAGGCATCCCGATAAGCTGTAATAGATTCGATGATCCTGTCGCGAGTGTACTTCGAAACGGGTCTCAAAAATGAATTAACCGAGAACAATTTGATGAACGCAGAAAACATCAAAGAGGAAAACGCCTTCTTTCGAAAATTTAACTATTCTATTTTTTGTATAAATAGATTTTTTTATTTTTTTGAAATACAGTCTGGTGATATTTATAATTGCAGTAAATATAAAAAATGTTTTAGTCAAAATTCGAATTATTTGACAATTATACTTGCGATGATAAAAGCGATAACCTTACCCAGTTGGTTCCTACACGATTATACTTTTATTGCTTTTTATTCTTCGTATTCATAATCTTGAACAGTGATCTATCGCCTTTCACCCCTTATTTCACACGGAACTGAATCATTCGATTACTTTCCGTGCTCCTTGCCTCGGCGACCGAGCCAAATTGACATTAAAATCACGCGACAAAAGCAAGATTGTTTATTATCAGTGACTTCGAAAATTTTCCAATAACCATTCCACCCTACACATACACCTTTCCATACCACCCCGTTGCCAAGGCGCAATTTCCATTGCAAATTTCGCATAACAGCCGAAAAATAGAACAAAGTCTGTCGAAACGTACAGTCGGCGTACGAAATTCCTAACAGAAAGTTCGACGGTTGCCACGAATGAATGAACACTTCGGCATCGATCGATTATTATCCGTGGCGGAAGTTCGCGTACACTGTATCCGCTACGATATAATTGAAACGAACGAGTCAATTTTTGTCCAGGCCATAATGCGACCGCGCGATTTGATTAAAGCCGAACGATTAGGGGTCGCGTTTCCCTGGCCTTATCAGTTTCCACAAATTAGCCGGTTCCCTTCTAATTAAGCTGCTGGAAACTTTTACGAGCGGTTGTTCGGCGGCCTGATGGAATTTATTACCTCGTCATTTAAAGCGCCGCCGTTGTAACAAGCTGAAACGGTGTACCACCGTGGTGCATTGAGTGGCGAGCGCAGACATAAACGACGCTCAATTGACAAAAATGAAAAGCGACAGGGGGCTCGGTAAACTCAATTTTCCGCCGATAATAGATGTTTCATTACGCGAGGGCGTTGCGAAAAGAACTTCGACGGCTGAGTAAACGAACTAATTGGAAGGTTGTTATGATGTACTTTGGGCGTCGCATAAAGTTATTTAACAATGACGAAAGAAATGATAGGTTCGAATTAGAAAACCATTAAGTGCTTCGTGGTTTTTACTGTGAAAATATCGGAACGCGTTCGAAAGTTCGATTAGCATTGAGAGCTTTTTATCTAGGAATTATCTAGTAATCAATCTTGTACTATTGTATACCATAGTAATAATGCGAACAACAAATTTGAACGCGACGAGGATTTATTTTACTATAGGTTACGTTTATTGTTATCGACGATGTAATAGTCGTTTTATTCGAAGAAGATTTGTGACATTTGTATGTATGCAGGGTCGAAAAGGGTACGAAGGTCCAAATTGCAGGAACGTCACTAATCGCCACAACTAAATGACAGTATGCACGTGCCACCGCAAAACTAATCGTATCTTCATCGACACGGAATGTTCGTTTACCGAAATTTCCTATCGACCACGTTTTCTCCGGCAGCTGCTTCAATCTATTGAAAAATAACCCGTCGTACGGCCACGGTTTAACTGCAAATGGGAAATTAAATAACAGATTCTACGAACGCAAACGATAATTTACATAAACCGGCTTGATCTACAGCGTACAATGGTTCCCCGTTTGCAATGCTAGCACCGCGTGCATTAACAATCGCTATTACTGACCGTGGTATCAACCACAGTCACGAATAAAGTTTGATCGTACGAGTCAATATGTACTGAATTCGGGAACAAATACTAGAGATCCCCGCGCGTTGCTTAATCGTGCTAAAATGATACACGAAATTCCCGTAAAATTCTCGGAGAATGTTTTGCGATATCGGATGAGAAGTTCAGACGATCGAATCGATCCGATTTGACAAAGAGTCCTGATACAAGTTGTGCGTATTTCATTTTGGCGAAAGTTCATATCTGTACTGTGAAGTACGACTGCAAGATTGTAAAATGGAAGTGTTGATTAAGGGCGAACTAATCGAAATAAGCAGTCGAAACATATTGGAAACCGGCATAAATATCACTTAATCGCAGCAAATATAAATAACAAGGTGAACTGTAAAAAAATAAACGTGTCGAGAATTTGATAATTCTCTGAACAATAAATTCATCGGATCTTTATCGTCGAATGCATACGATTTAAATTAATCGAAGAATAAATGTAACACGAGATATCTGAGAACTTGCAGCCTCAGAAATAACGACTTAGAATCGGGAGAATGAGATGAAAAATCTTTGGTTTCCGGGAATTTTATACGACAAATTTTGCATTCATAGAACCTTACGCTAGACGACTTGCAGCAGCTGTGACACTGAAACAACCAATTGAACTTGTGAGAACCGATGCCGACTGCCACGAACTCGTGGGATTCGATACTGACGACCACAAACCCGTGGGATTCCACGCGGATGCCATTGGGATTCATGGAATTTAGCCCAGACGATCCCCATTCGCAAAACTGCTGGTCTCCTTCGAAATTTTCGTTGCTATTAGGATCCTGGGATCTTCGAAACAATTATGGCCTCGGTATAATAATAATTTATGTATTGTTTAGATCCTGCGTAACCATGGTCTATCCCTCGCTCGCATCGATTGCTCGCGAAAGTCTGCCAGTACTAAAATATTGTAAAATCCAATAGGCAGAGAATGAGAACTGTGAAGGTAAATATTTCTGAAGTTATGTTAAAATTTATCCCCTTGTGCGATAGATCTCACAAGGATAGATCACGAGAGTGTATGAATTCGATTGAGATGTGTAACTTGATGTATTATTATATTTATCGAGTAATTCTGAATGAATGAAATACAGTATTGTTGTTTCAAGTCATCGAGATTGTGGATTGCGATTGAAAATTAAATAGTGCAAACTTGTAGGTTCCAAATATTTCTGTACAAAATGTATAAAGAAGGGAATGTAAAGAGTACCAAGCAGATGAAATAGATACCACGGGAAAATAATCACGCGAGCAAGAAAAGATGTCTTTTAACTGTTGTACGAGCACACCGTTGCAAGAAATGCTTCGCCAGTTTAAAGCAAACGGTAGGTGCTTTTAAAAATATTATTCGAGCACAGAGAACCGCCATACGTTCAACAAACACACCTCAAAGGCACTAATGCGAACAGCAAAATTATTTGAAACCTTCGTAACAAATGTTATGAATTTTTCTCCGTACGTATTTACATTTTAATAAATTCTAAGATAGTTTACAAGTGTTCTTGAAACGGGAAAGTAGAAGAAAAGTAACGCAATAAATGACCCAGTGGTTGCGAGGACAGATACGAATTACTATTTCACACAGAAATTTTGAAAAATCGTCTGATCTCTGCGAAGAATGTTGTGCGCTGAATATTAGTAACATAAAGTTCCGAAAACGGTATTCGCGTAATATTACCTAGAAGCTACAATATATTCTAAAATAACACATATTATATAAATGCGATATCATTTATCATAAATTGACAAGACATTGCTAGTATTGGTAATAGACAATGCACAAAAAGGGGTTATAAAACTTGCATCGAAGATACAAGAAGGGCAGTTAGTGATTAACGACTCTCGCTGCGATGGAAAAAGTGCGATGCAAAGAGTACATCACTTTTAATAAAAGGCTGAAAGGGTTAGACGGTGGCCGAAACAGAAATAAGACAAAGCCCGATATATCATTCCGGGGGTACAGTCGGGGAAACGTAGAAAAGAAGGAAGTCGGATAATTGAATTATAGTCGAACGATCGTCAGATTCTGATAATAATGGTGTGGAAAAAAAGAGAAACAGAGAGAGAAGAGAACGAGAACGTAGGCGAAAAATGGCGATCGCGGGCAATGGGCGAAATCAATAAAACGTAATTATATTTGTCGAATGTTTCCTCTCCCCCACCCCCCCACTGACCAGTTAATTGAAAACAATAAAAGTCGACGAGCGCTCGTTCGATAACGCTGGAAAAGTTAAGCAGCGTCATATTTCAACGGAAACGAAAATCAGTTAAATCAACAATATTCATTAGAAATATTATATGTATCGGAAATTGTAATGGCATCGTACGGTCGTTGAGCAACGCTCGTTATTGCTTCACTCTTAATCGCGTTGCGTCCCAACTGTATCAATTTAACTGTCTTTATCAACTGGTGTCATTCGACAACCCCCGGTATTCTTGAGCCATCGTTATACCGGAAAACGAAGAAATTCCTGAACGTGCAATACTCCCGGAGGAGCTATGTAATAAAGGCATTCCACCGGACGCCCCGGAACGCAGATGCACCTGTCATTTCTACCTTCAGATTAGTCCGGTTCCACCTCCCCCCTTCATTCTTATAGCCCGAAGGGTTACCCATAAATGAACGATTAAGCGCTCGGCAGTAATTAAACTTGCAGCTCGTTTATTAAAAAATGCATCGCTGTTATCGACATAACATCACAGTTTTTATATATATATATATAACAAAGGAAACATTCCTCGGGAGAAAGAGGAATTTTAAAAAAATATTATTAAGCTGAAATTCTTTCACAATATTAATACGTACAACGCAGCCCGTTCGAACAACAGAAGGTCTTGGAGCAACGTTAATGTTAAAAAACGTTTCCTTTCGAAAGTCCAAACGAAAAGTATTTGCCCTACACATATATTAAATTCGTCGTTATTGTTCAATGGCGCAAAAATAATTAAACTCGTGCCACGCGTTGCCCCTTCGCCAATGAGATCAACAATGTATTCTCGTGCGGAGAAATTACGCTGGCGACGAGGTGAATTGCCCCCACACTTGTTACGTACCCGACGTTTCGTAATAATCAGCGGGGGGCGGCGTTAATTAATTAACAGCGCCAAGAAGAGGTGGCCGCGGCGCGCGTTTCATGTCGAAACGCAAATATTCCCGATGCACAGGGATCGCCGCTGTCCCGAAGTAAGTAATCTTGATAAATAATAAAAGGCCACGGGACGCGGAAGCTGGTATGAAAAGCGTCGACCGTTTAATTAATGGTGGGGAATAATTAAAGAAACGTGGGCGCACGACGCATCGCTGCTCTATTTAATTTTCACGTTCATTAATCAACGGGCTAATTGCCCGCGAAGCAGTTTAATATTCAATCGGTCAGTCAAACTGGACGAACAACGTCCGGTAGTTCGTGTAAATAATAGTATAGTGCAAGGGATGATTACCAGCATTTATTTGACGACGCGCCCGTCCGCGATATGAATACACGTGTCCGCAGGATATTTCTTCATCCGTGTAAAATAATGGAATGGCGAAATTTCAGGGCAAAGATAACGGGCAAAGTTATTGCGGAACGTTTTGGATGATAATGCACGCGTTGGGATCGTAATCGAAATTGTGAACGGAAAGGTAATTCACCTGCTGATATAGAAATATGTTAATTGGATATCAGGGGCGCGAAAGGGCAGAGGGTTGGTATTCGATTTTTGAGTAGTTTCGTAATTGAAATAGAAATAGTACTGCGGAGGATGTGTGATACGATATTTTAGATAACCTTTCACTGGTGAGGCACAACGCAAAGATACACCCAGGTTTAATCATACAAATGGAATGAACAGCTCGCACGAACAAAAAAGTGGCATTTGTATCACATATTTCGAATCCTCGCAACTAATTTCGCTGCATTCAAGCCTAACGAGATTATCTTAAAAATCGATATAAGAGCAGAAAGATTCGTTAAGGTGGGCTGGAAATCCGAAATTGTTCCAGCAAAAATATTTTAATCACGCATTCCCTGCAACTCTTCTCAGCAGCGACGAAATATTTCCATTCGTAGTCCCGCAATTACCAATACCAAGGGTAACGAATTATTTATTCGCATCAAAGTCGCTTACAATTAACAACGTTAATTAGCAATACAAAGCTCGTACAATTTAACGCTCAATTTAGGTCAACATACAGCACGAACAATCCTTCGCGGCTGCATAATAAAATCCGCTACACCTACGTAGGCTATCACAAAGTGAAACAAACTGCAACTCGGAGGCAATGTATCGGACATTCGTTTATACGTACTCTTTTTTATCATATTCGCGCCCTAAATTCTCCGCTGCAGTACGTGCCACTTATTAAAAAACAGCCCGCACATACGTGCATAGAACACGGAACGATATCCCAATGGCGGACGGGGCAAAGGTCAAAGGCAGCTGATACTATCAATTATTTTAATTAACGCCACGTATCCGGCAAACGGTGGAAAAGATAGTGCGCAGGTGAAAATGCAATTTCATCGTTTCGTGACGTAGCCGATGACTGTTTGCAGAGGGGGCGGAGAGGGAGGAATAAAAATGAAAAAATAAAATGAAAAATGGACACGGAAAGATACGAGTGGGATCGACCCGCGCCTCTCATAACACGTGCCAAGGATAATTGACTGTTAACACATCAATAAAATTGTTGACGAACTGAGTGACAGCTGTATATTGTTTCATGCCAGCAGGAAACCTGTCACTGCTGGCGGAGTACCTAGCGCAGAAGCGAATAGATACGCGGTTGAGGATAGTTTTGTAAGGGTTAATGGGAAAGGCAAGGAACAAAATTTGCAACAGAATTGAATTCGAAATGTACCGCGATAATAATGAACATCGATTATAATAACCATCGGGGTAGTTATTTACGAATGTATCGCAAATGCACCACGAATAAAAAGTTTTTTATGACATAAACCAATCTTATAAATTAACTGATACACTTTATTCGAGAATTTTCGTTTCGTTATCCCAACATTTTATTCAATTTCCGGCGCCGCATGTTTTCACATCATTTTGTTTTGTTCCTCGAATGCCATAATGTAAACGTAAACGATACGTTTAGAGTGGGTAAAAAGTATTCATGTCCCAGTTTCGTATCAGAAACACAGAAAAAGCGCCACTCCTTTCTCAATGGAAATTTTATTTAAAGAACGTTAATATTATAACGAAGACCGAATAAAACAGAAAACTTTTATACGAACGAAAATAGAAGCTTCCCTCATTAGTGAACGTACTAGGTTCAAATATATTACAATAAATACTCGGAAAAATGTTAAAACGTCCGTCGCAGTCGGCGGATGGTCGACCAATTAAAAGAACATCGCGATTCCGCTGCAGCAATTTTGTATATATTTTGTACACGCCGCGTGCGTACCTCGCGGGCGCGTAAAACGCGAAGTAAACGCGTTTTGTTGCTCGCATTGACTACAACGCAACAATATTTGTATGCGTTCCGGCGGCGACAGCGCCGTTACAGCAATCGATGAATCGCGCGAATTGAAAAACCGTCCAGGGTTTTATGAATCTCTCGATAATTTATCGATTAAACCCTGCGCGGAATACGAAAGCTTTCGCGCTCGCGTTGCCTCCCCGTGGCGGCGATTAAAATTCGTCTCACACCTGCCAGATTTCGCGTAGCGCCAAGGTGAACGGCGCACCGATCCGCGAAAATTCGTAATCGTTCCTTAATTTCACCTTCTCCTGCATTTCCCGTCTCGTCCGCGTCGGTTGTCCGCGGTTTTCGACGAGCAAAACGATCGGCACGTACGACGATGACAATTGCGCAAAATTATCACCTCGCCTTTGTTCCTTTTTGCTGAATATTCGTTTCGGCGAAGCGCAATTTATTTGACGAATATTTGGGTTTCGGTTGAAATGGAAAATGAAAAGAACGGAAAATGGAGGAGGGGAAAAACGGCCGGCGCGTACTGTCGGTTCCAGGGAACACGTTTCGCTGGCCACGAAGCGTTGCTCGCAGCAAGACTTGCCAAGGACTCCTTTGACGTTCCATTGTTGCTGCGACGAAACGCGTCCGCCGAAGAGCGCAAACCAAAGTTAACTCTTTCACAAAGTGCGCCTTCAGTTTCGAGTGACGATCGCAAGGGGGTTTCGACCGCCGGAAAAATGAAATTCCATTTCGCGTTGCAACAATAATCCTTCGCAGCTGTAATCGATTCGCGATCGAGGGAGGGCTTGAAAATTCGGTTCACAACGGGATCTGGATGTAAACGCAGAGTTTTCTTTATCTGAATTGCTGGGAAACATTGAGACGACGTGAAATTGGAAATCAACTTTCTTGTTCCAGCGGAGGTATTACATTGTAAGAGTCCCACTCCGAAAGATTCGAGTTTTACAGGGACGAAAAATTCCACGGTTTATATCTGTTTATAGAAACTTCGACTAGATGTTCGTGGTATCAACGTACAAACGTATCTACGAAACTCAACAAATTTCTATCGCGACTCAAACCGCCGCAAATTTAGAGCATTCCAATTCACTGTAAAACATTGCGAATATTATTTTATGAAATCGCAGTTCACCGGAGAATTTCGAGCGAAACATTCCCCGTTCGTTCGAAAGATTACAGTGCACGAAGTAATTATCCAAGGATGGATGCCCGTGTATCTCAGAACCAGGAAAATACGCCCATTCTTAATGCAAGTATGCTCGTTTTTCATTTTCCACGGGTCAAGGGAACTCGCGGCGAAAGAATAAAGAAAAGGGGACGTTTAACTCGTTCGGTGGTCCATTCATCTAACATCACTGTCGGCCGTTAAGCAAGCTGCCAGTCGGCGAAACTATTTTCACCGTGCTGCTCGCTGCTTCCCTGAAGAACTTCAAAACAGCGGGCCATAAAAATAGTCAAGTGTGCCGGAAACAGTTGGTGGCCGTCTGTGAAATGTTTTTTCGTGTTTCTTGTGTAACGCGCATTAAACTGTTGGCAAGTAAATCGTATTACCGGGCTATGAAACGTGCTCAACGTGTGTGCGTTAACGAATTTCGTTAAAACGTCGTTATTTATTCATAGCTGGATCAACGTAATAAGGTGGGCCCGCGAAGGACTGTCGTTATTAAATTAGATTATTTGTTAAATGATGCGTCATCGAATGTTTCTGACATCCAGTTGGAAATATACATATACATGTATATGTTGTACATTGTGTAATAAGTTGATGCCGAACAATGGTTTCGATCGAACGAACGAAAGCAATGACAAGACCATTGTTCAAGTATCTAACAATGGGAAGGACTATTAACACGATTTTAGGGGAAGTGAGTTACAGAACTAGAGAAGCTGAGATCGTGTTAGGTATTCAGCTATGGAAATAGAACAGTCCCTCTCGAGTTGACTTTTTTCTTTTTGAACCACTGACCTGTTTCTTGGGGATTCCGTAGAGGAAGTGCACTAAACATAGATAAATTATGCAGCGTTCTGTTTGCGAACGTAGGTTGACCACGCCGAATTATTGTTTATAATTTATTGCCGTTTCATTTAAAGGATTTGTCCCGGCCAGAATTTATGGTGGAAAATTAGCTGTTTGCCGTTGTTTAGAAATTATTGCTGCTACGAAAATTTATCATTACATTATAATGATGTTCCAATTGATATCACGGAAAGCAAATGATTTTTCATCGACGTGCATATTGAAGAAGACTATGAAATCTATCAAAGATTCAAGTAGCTCTACCAATTATAAATAAAATATTTCATTAAAATATAGTTAAGATGCAAAAAGAAATCACGTCTCGAAACTGTGACTTCTCGGTCAAGTGACTGGCAGACTTTTTGGTATTTAATAGGCGACTTGCCAAAAATGTAAGATCATTGGAGAATTGAAATGCGAGGTAACGTCGCGAAAGGAACTTTCAGAAACGATAAACCGCGAAAGGGCCTGTGCAGTTGTTCGCAATCAGCCGGTTGCAAACATCTGATTCGTTTCATGGAATTAGCCAAACGTTAAATCCATAAGCCATAAGCCAATAAGCCGTAAGGGAGTCGTCAAGTATGTTCATGATATAGAAAATCTCACTTTAATGCAGACGACCGCAAATGATTTCACCGTGCAGCCACGATTCTCCGTATTCTAGGATTCCGTAAAACACAGGTTCTCGTCATTCGACCTGTTCAACGTCGATACTAGGAACAGTCGTCGAGCGAGAAGCGTGCTCCCTTCTCGTCGTCAAAGGGGCAGAAAATGAAATTGCAATCATCGAGTCACAAAGCTCTCGCATTATAACGTAGCGCGCATAGGAAATCAATTTACAGCTTATCGCAGAACGAAATTCCGAATTGCACCAAACGGAGATGGGCAATAATACAATTTGCCTCGGTGATTTTTTTATTCATTTATTTATTGCACCCATAACACCTGCAAATTATCGTGGGTCAAGAATGCATGATAGCTGAAGCAAACGTCGCGCAAATGAACAAAAGTTAAATAAAGAGGATAGAAACTGTACGGAACAAGTGGAACAAAAATGGTTAACAAGTTTTTAATTTGTTTAATTGTGCCAACACATTTCGTATTCGTTGATGTGGTTAATTAGATCAAATAGCAACCAGATAGTTATCCATAATTAAATTTACTTCTAATCGTATGTTCAACAGAAGTTTAACAAAGATGCTACAGATGTTGCGAACGTTTCAAAATCGTGCGACATTAAATACATCCTAAAACCATCCTCTAACACATCCTCTACCTGTCCAAAATTGTCTCCCTAAATAAATTACACTTGAATCCCCGAAAATTTCGAATCAACCCGTATCAAGTATTCTAAACGAGTTCCATTTACGGTCACAGAATCATCACACTGTAAGTGAATGTTCCAAATCTCATAAATACCATGCTGCATACAAATGTTCGCCGTTCCAACAATGCCACGTCAAGTATACTATACGATACTATACTATACTATAAAATTCACCTTTAAATAAATCGACCCCTTGGTACACGTTCGGAGTTGTTTCAAATATAAAGGATACACAACGGTCGAAGCAGTAATAATCAAAACAAGTCACAGATCGAACCGAGGAATTCATGAAATATTGAAAGGAAAGTGACCCTTTAAATCCTGCCGTCTTGTTCGCCGTCCTTTTGTCCCCGGGTACAAAGTATCTTTGTTACGCAGCGGAATAATTGATCGAATTACGGGAATGGACTTCACGGATTAATGGACTTCACATTTTGCTTAACTGCGTCACGCTTTGCTGCAAACGCGGATTCAATAACAAGCAGACTGCCATCGTATCGCGTCGAATAACATTACCCCGTGAACACTGGTCGCCCTGGATTTTCACCTTTCAACGCGGCCATACTTTAACGCAGGCGTGAAAATTACCGTCGCGGCCGAGCCGTCTCGTCCCATATGAAAAGCGTGGAACAATAACTTCCAAACGTATATACGAGTTTCTCTGAGAGTACAAGTTCAACAATGCCGCCCTCTTACCTTTCGCGCCGTCGTTATTTCATTTTCGTATTTAATTCATTAGCGCCCCGACGATCTCTCCGGAGACACTGTTGTAATCATTGTAATTGTCATGCTCTTGCAAGTTACAACATTATTACAGAGCGTTAATTACTTCGCGCAGCAAAGTGGTAGTGGAATGGCGACGATCCGCATCGTTGCTACGTAATCTTTGAAAAAGTCTGAGTTTCTAAGATTTAGTTGCGGTGTTACACCTGTTCTTTATCATGGTTCTCCTTGTCGTTAATAACGCACAGCTCGGTTTCGTGGTTAAATTCTCCGACTAGTAACTAGTACGCGACGCGATAATGTTTTAATTGTCAATAAGTGGTTCTGGATTCTCGAGCGTGCCTTATTTAGACGAGTACTTAATTTTGACAAGACCGGATGCATTTTCAATGGGCGACTTTACAATCTTCGACATTTGCAATAATGCTAACCTATGTATGATACATCACCGGCCCCAAATAACCCCGCAATTTAAAATGAAGCCACTTTGACTGCGGTACATATACCTGAAATATGCGCATATCGAAGTCTGTTTCTAATAAAACTGGAATCGTTCAAACCGAATACCCAGACATAAAGATTATACCATGCGCAACTGGAGGACGAAAATAAAATTCAAGTAATTAATGAATGCAACTAAAATGCTGCGCTATTTTCAGAGTGCCACTGCAAATTGTACAGTGTTACATTTATAATTTTCCGTCTAATTCGGTGGTGACGCAAAACAACCTTTGAATAACTTTTGCATCACCTTTTCTAATTCATAAATAAATACGAACATACCCGACGCACTCTATAATAGCTGACCATCGGAAAAATTACCCCACACTTTAACTGTAAATACAAAATTAACTCGACATCCTCCAAACCGCATACTCGAAATCGCCACAAAAATATAAATGAGAAATAAATAAATTCGTCCGTTCTTCTGCCCCATTCATTCTCACTACAATAATACGGAAAAGTCTTCGCGATATACCTGAAAAATCGGCCCCTCGACATAAATGACAAAATCCTATCGTAGGATTGGAAATACTGCGTGAATGTTTAGAACGATTGCGATGTATGAAAGTACTTGAAAAGGTCGTGCGTATGGGGGGGTACAGCACCCCAAGGGTTCGGGTGGTCAGGACCGATCACCACCGAGGAATGACTGCGGGGGTGTGTCCTAAATGAGTGAGAGCAAATGAGGAATAGAATGAAAGAGAAACTAAGAGTGAAAGAATATAAAGAATGAACGAGGCACAGCTAAGGCAGAGCTAAGTGAGAGTGAAGAGAGAGTGGAAACAGAGCGTAGTGAAAAGTATCGTGTGTTTGAGTAACGTCGTGTGTCGACGTATTTATAATAAAGCTAGTGTTTCAATAAGAGTAACTGAAGTCTTATTGCACCACCTGTCCTCTATTCCAAACTACGTGGGCTTTACAAAAAATAACTTCTACACTATCATTAACCAGAATTCTATTCGCAGGTCTCAGAATCACCGACACGTTCTCCCGCGACCACCCCGAACGCTCTTCTAAAAAAAAAACACCCCGTACACCGTCCAAACGGAATACGGACGTGAACGGGCGCATAAAATCCGACGATCGACCACGGTCGATATCGAAATCCGGCGTGCAAAATTAAACAGTTCCCGTTCCGGCAAACGCGGTTAAGTCAAAATTTCGTGAACGCGAATGGCTCTGCTCACGGTGCAGGCGGCCTGCGAATGCAACGGCACAAATGTCGCAGCCCAACAGAGCCTGGACCGTTGCGCCACGAAGAACGTTTTACCGTCGTGCAAACCGATCCTGAAGGCCACAGTGAGGAGCACATGCGGCGTACGTCAGATGATAATTTCCACCGTTATCTTAATAATCATCGTGGCCGTCGTTTATTGCCTGTCCGTGTCCGGTCAGCGTATACGAACGTTAAGCGATAACGTGAGGGCTCGAATTCGAAGAGAATCTGCGAGCCCGCAACAGGAAGGCAACGTGGAGCAGGCGGAAACGCCTGCATAGCGTGCGAATAGTATGTATTGGAAATACGTACGGGAGCGTTTCAATTAGAGTCAGATATTGTACGGTGTTGTTAGCTTTCATTGATACACGTACGTTATTGGAATATCTTTCACCCTTCGAATTGCTCCACTTTTCGACGCGGGTTGACCCGTGTGTTAAGAGTTTCGTTGACACATTGGAACCCGGTTGAAATTTGTCGATAGGGAACTCGCGGCGCGATATTATCCTCGGATTGGGTGGAATATGATTTTTGTTTATTTCAGGTGCGTCGGCGAAATGTCTTGTAGGCTGCGTTTCTGGAGTATTTCTCCTGGCGCAGAGGGAAGCACGGAAAAGGATCGACGGTCTCGAAAAAATTGTTAGCAATTCGAACGGAGTTATCGAGAAAGTTGGAACAATGTAAACGACAGCAACTCCATAAAATTATTCGTCGAAACTTTTCGTTGCCTACGTTCATTGGGGCCCGCGGGACAAATTGTTAATCAATTCGGCTCGCCTGAAGCAAGTGCAACGCGATCCACGAAAATCGTGTACCGTCAATGACCGCCTATCCGGTCTCCTCGATATAAATCTGAGACAATATGCTCGCTGCGAAAGGAACGAAGGCGCTGGTTCTATACGTGCGCAAGAATCTGTGTTCAAAGGGGATCGCGGACGAGGTACATTTTTCATCCGCAACATTATTCGGGGCGAAAGTAACGTTACATTTTACGGAACAACGCCGATACGATTTCGCGTTTCGTAACAGCTGTATGCGGATAGGATGAAGGGAGCAAAGGCGTGGGGGGGGGGGAAGATAAAGCAAACGTTCCTGTGATCTACATCCTCTATTATTCTTGTGTCGATAGAGAATGGGAATCAAAGGTTCGTTTCGGTGTACGCGTTGAATCAAAATGAAATTCAATGGCTCGAGAGCATTCGAGCATTGTCAAAGAAACAGGGAGGGAATGCATGGAGATCGAGGCACTCGATGCTGTCGCTGAGAATGAGTGAAATACGCGGCACGGAAAGTTGACGAGTATTCCAGTAACTTTCAGCAATGTGAGATTAAGAAAGTAATCGTCTCGCGTCTAGTGTACCTGATCTCGCGACACCTCTCGGTCTCTCGAGAATTCTGGATATATTAAGCATATTTTTCGTAATATGTTGCTTTGGAATATATGGCGACATTTATTGCTTTGGAATGACGTTCACGACCTTACGATTGTGGCGTCGGTGTGGCGAAGCAACAGTAGTCAGTTCTTTCTGATAAACTTTCTATCATGCTGGATCGCGCGACGAACGCGCAAGCAGCAATCAGTATGATCTCGCGTTGACGCGCATTGCTAACGTTTATTGTAAGTTTGTAACACACGAGGGCATCAACATGTCGACGGTGGATGAGCTCATACATTCACGATTAACTAGCAATACGCAATTTGATTAAACTGGAAGTTCATTTCCGAAAATAAATGAGGTACGTAATAATTTTCTTCCGCTTAAATATCCCGGGAAACACTGCAACTTCTCGAGACACGAGAAACAAGCAATAATAAAATTTCTCGAGAAATGAGAAGATAAGCAATAACAAAATTTCCCGAGAAATGAGAAATAAGGAACAATAGAATTTCTCGAGAAATTCTAACTCGTGGTCTTTTTACACGCCGATAAATGGACGCGCGTGCTTTCATCAGAAACTAAGGTTTTTCTGGAAGATCTGAGTCGTTGCATAACCGAAGAAGGGGTGGCTCGCCCGTACCCACTCCGATTACCAAATAAGGGCATAAAACGAAGCGTAACAATGGTATCAATACGATTACGGAGGTATGGAAGATTGTACTAGACTTTACTGCGATAAGATTATCGAAAACAATGGCTTCGAAGACGTCAACGTAATCGGTATCTCGAAATTCAATACTTAAAAGTCTTAAACGTAACGACGTTGGGTAATTATATTTTACGGATTATCGTCGTCTTGTACGGATCTAAGATCTCGGGCGTTAGGTTTTATTTGCATTGGCATTACACTTTGCAACATATCTACGCATCCACGTATTGTAGTTATTTTCCCAACAGAATAATTTAATATTGTTCTTCCTCAGTTATATAAAAAAATATAAATATTTACGTGTGCATATTTTATATCACTTGCCTGTTCTACAAATAATAAAGTTAAAAAAAAGAAAGCAAACAATGAGCTTCCTATCGAACTGTTAGTCTGTTATAACGTGCGCCTTCATTATTTACCCATATCGCGCAATATTGTGCGAAACAATGTAAACGTCGAACAAATAAAAAAGGGAAAAGTTTTCTACAAAAATCAAAAAGAAAAAACAAAAAAAAACGGATTTTATTCGAACAATCCAGCAGGTCACAAAAGAAATGCATAATGCGCAAAACGAATCCGTCGCGGTTGCATCAAATTATTAATAAATTAACGAAACGCTGAACAACAATTTCAATCGAGTCTCAACAGAAATCTTCCAATTGTTCGAGCAGTAACAGAACTCTGGTGAACTCGGCGTCGGTGATGTGTTCCTGCAAGGACAGAACAACACTGGCGTAGACGAATTTCTCCACGATATCTTCCCTTAACCTTTTGCCGTCTATCTCTGGATACTCCGATTTCGCCGTCTCTATGTACAGCGTCAAAATTTCCCGCACCTGCGATAGCCCATTTTCATGCGTCACATTATACAGTAGAATGGGCCCGAGATCGACAGCCGGTGAACAGTATCTCATTGTTTGCCAGTCGATCACCTTCGCGTCGATCGGTTTTCCGTTCTGGTATTTGAACATGAGATTATCGTGGGAAAAATGGCCGTGACATATTGTAGACACATCGTTCACATCCGTAGCAAAGCTCTTCATCATCTCCATAGGACTTTTATTTAACCTACTTTTTATCGTCTCCACGAAGCTCGGGTTCGGTACAGATTCGAGTATGTCCATCATCCTGAAAATTAATTCATAGGTTGAACTTGTTTTGTGTTACTCTACGATTTGTATAAATAAAGTGTAGGATACGCTGTTCGATCGATTAATTTGTTATTCGTTTCTTTCCACCGTTCATTTGGGGTCTCGTCGACTGCTGACGGTCATTGACGACCACCACGGGATTACGGAACGATGAAAACTGGGTTTCGAATACCTGAGTCGAAACCTATATTAGACCCACAGTTAATCCTTCGATTACGAGTTCGAATCCTAGCCAACCGAACCACCGCGGTTCTTAAATCAATTTCGTGGAACTTAATTGGATAGGAGAATAAAAATTTCGTTCGCTGATGCTCGAGAAGCGTTTGTGTTGGTCGTACGTAGTTCGTTGCGTTCGATTGCATTAATTTCTCAGGTATAATTGTTTCCAGCAACAATATTTTTCGTAATATTTTGTCCGCGACAAGGACAAATCCGTTTCCATTTGAACGAAAAATTCGCCAGACAGAAGAAACAATAAATAGCATACGATTTCGAAGGGAAGCAGTCTCGACGATACGAATCATTCTGTAAAATAATGTCCCTCATCTGCGTACTGTCATTGGGCACTTTATGTGCCGCTTTAAACGTTGATTACAAGATAAACGTTCGATCAAGTGGTCCGTTCTTTTGCCTAACGTGTCAGTTATTAATGCGTCTTTGAAACTACGTCGCCGGGCTGCCAGTGCTTTTGCAACGAGCGCATTGTACGTTCGAAAGGCGTGCCGACCTATCTACCTAAATGTATACGGCTGTGTAAAGTGCACGGTATATGGCGTGCGAGAACTGCGAAACAGTGGTCGAAAGGAAAGTTCTCCGTGAGAATTCGTCGAGAGGCGAGGGTTTAGAAACGGTAGTTCGGAAAAAGTTTTATCGACAAATTAGAATGTAGTAGCATCTTGTTGGATTGGAATTTAAGGGCACTTATTTACATTGCTCTCCGCCGCACCGCGGTCGAACTTTTCCTTATTTCGACGGAAAATCGTTCACTTTAAATCTTTTAAAAAGGCTACAGTTTTTTTTTTTTTTTTTTTTTTTGTTCATACCGTTAAACTCTGTCAGACAAAACGACAACATCCGTTCGATATTAACCGGTCAGAATCGTTCCGACCAGATCCTCCGACAAACTGGCAAATTAATTGATTCGGCGTCAATCTGTTGATACCCGAAGCTCAATCAATTTTGGATTCTGTCCGGTTCGATTTATGTATCGATTATTCCGCGTCCACGGAAGTTGTTATATCGATGGTACGGGCATCGATAACGTCAATATTACCACTGCGAGCAACGTCGAATGTCTCACAACAACGGGATTATAACGCGCGTCAATGGCACGTAATTATCGCCCCTTTTGTTACGAAATTTCCGAGTTCGTTGAATCTCTCAGCGTTGACGCTTCGTCGTGCCAACGATCTTGCCCGGTCGTACGTACGTACGGACTGCTGAAGAGAATGAGACGCTGCTTATTAAAATCGTAACTGCAAACACTAAATGGAATTAGCATCGAACAGATTGACAGATTGAACAATAACTCCTTGTCCGATCAACTTGTAATAACAGTTTTGATATTGCGGAAACGGATGCCGCGGAATAATTCACAATCGAACGACGAACGGAAGATAATTTTAGGGGCAAACATTTCTTCCTGGCAGTATCTGCGTCGTTGAGAATAAAAATTGAATCGTTACAATGGAATCAGTAGCACATTTTTGAAAATAATTTTGGCTGCAGAACGTCGCAATAGGACACCTGTACTATTCCACATTAATCGAAAGACAGATAATTATTAGCTGCATCTTTGAAAACTAAATCCAAAGAACACTTTACTATCTTCGCCTGTTTCACCCTCGGAAACCATTGCCATCCCGCGAACTAGTAACGCACAAATTACCTGGACGATCTTTGCTGGTACTGCTCGATCGCCTCGTCGGTAAGGCTGATCTCCAACAGCTTCGCCTGGTACTCCCGGAAGATTTCCGGCTCCGTCGCTCTAAGCTTCAGCCCCCTGGCGTGAAACTTAGCTAAAACTTGCATGCACAATTTCAAATGGTCCTGGTCCAATTCGCCGTTCACGTGCTTGTACCCGGCCGCCAGTAGATCCTCCAGAACGACCACCGGCCTCCCGTATCGTCCAAGATCGGACAGATAACACTTCGACAAGTACTCCGTGCCGTACGTCAGCGTCATCTTCGAGTAGAACATCTCCTCGTTCTGGAACGCGTCGAAGGCCGACGAACTCGCGTGATCGCCCCCAACCTCCGGCAATAATTTTATCAGCAGACGGAAGCTGCGGGGCTCGTCGGAGAATTTGATCGCCACTGTTGCCCGATAAATCTCGCTGCTTCGACTGAGCTCGTCGAGGTGTACGTCGACGGAGACGAGCTCCACGTATTCACGGGAATTCTTCTCGCAGAAGCAACGATCGAACACCATTTCCGGTATGAGCTCGCTCTCGATGAAACTCATGCTCCTCTCCCACGCCTCGTCAGACTTCATGACGAACGATACTATTGCCACCAGGTACCACCAGGTAGCACCGTGCACGGTGAACGATTAATTGGCCGCCTGGGCTTCACTTCGGCCGAATAGTTCCGCGACGATTGCCCCGTGGATTTTTGTCGCGCGTCGCGAAGAAGTTCGCAACGTCGGCGTTAAGACTGACAATCGATATGAATGGGACCGCGTCGGTCGACCGATACGCGGCTATCTCGTCTGTCGCAATCGTTACTCGAGCGACCCGATAAACTTCGCGAGACCGTTGATCGACGACAGGGGGGGAACCTTGGACGGTTCGAACACGCGTAGCTAATGGAGCACGATACCTCGAAGAGGTGTTCGGATCTTCACCGATCCGACACCGACGCTTTCAACTTACAGCACTGTCCACGAGACTCCGGAACGTCGCGAGTTGTAATTTCTTCCGCGACCCTCGTTCTGCGATGACGATTCCCCGGCGAATAGACCCGCTGATCGCGGCTCGACGAGCGTTCCTCGCGCGTCTCGAAGGGTTACGGGTACGGGGCGTGTGCGTGAACACGCTGGCGATAAGGCGTCGCTTATCGATAACCTTCGTGGATCGATGCGCGAGCCGCGACGAGTCGGTCGCGAGTAACCAGCTGTGGAGTATCGACGGAAATCGTTGCGCGTACCGGCTCCCCTCGTGTCCGACGAGATAATGAACCTCTTATCTTCTAATGACGTCGCAAACAAGCTTACGCCGCGACGCTCAGCAATGCAATGGCCGGAGACGGTCGACGACTTCGCGCGTAGTTTCGGGAATGTTTGCACTGGAACGCTGCTGTTGTCGGTAACTGGTTGCCCGGGGAATGGAGGCAGCGTATTACAGTTCGGCTCGATTGTGTTTGGAGGCATGGTGCCGGAATTGAATTACTCGCCGGGGCGAAAGTGTGGAATATCGCGGGGAAGTGATAAAAAGATTGGCGAAGGTATTCTTTTGAATTTTTTGTGTGGCATGAATTTTTTCGAGGGCAACTATACGGTGTTTGACACTCGATCGTGCAGGTACATTTGTAGCAGGGCGATTGTTGTTACGATTTAAGAATAGGCGAATAATATGGAATAATATGCCAAGCGGCGACTCAATCGATGAGGAGTAGTATGATAGGTATTGCCTGGCTCAGGGGATGAGGTGACCGGTCTCGATTGTGTTAAACAAATTGCGAAGATGCGATTGAACAACGATTCGTTCATTCGTCTCACGTGTATTAATGGTAACTTCTTCGCAGGCTTCTCGTAAAAACTTCTCTGCTTCGTCAATCCTTTCGCTACAGGTATTCAGCAAATCGCCGCTAATATTCGATAGGAATGTTGTGCAAAGTGTATATTTACATTTAAGTGTATATATAAAGTGTATAGGTATATTTAAGTGTATATTTATTGGATATTATATACAAGTGTATACAGAATAAATAAATATATAAATAAATATTTAGAACGAATGATAGCTTATAACTCTGATATACGGAATGTGCCGATCGATTCATTGCAAATGCGAGAAAACAGACGTAACTTACGCCCTCGAAAATGATTACGTTATAAATATGTAACACCTTGAAAACTTGTTAGACAAGAGGCATAAATTACTGTAGTATTAAATCGAAGCCTTTTATAGAGGAGAAATATTCTCCGACCTCGTCATCGTCAATTCAAAGTTTAATTTTCTGTCTGCCTGTGCTACACCGCGCGCGTCGTTGTCGTTTAATATAATTCGACGAATTTAATCAGAGCCATTGTGATCGATGTCAAAGGGCGGCGAGGGAAAATTAGGTAATTGCCGGCGGAAACGCGGCAATTATAATAATAAGGGAATCTTCTTGAAGGGGACTCGTTGAATTTACAGCGCAGCAACGCGGCGTTAGAAAAAAAACTTCATCCAGAGTTTGTAACTCTTGCACGGTTACTTTGGCAATTTAAACTAATTCATTCTTTATATTTTAAACGTTTTTATCTTGCAACCCGTTTCTTGAACGTGAAGTTGTTCGGACATTATATCATTTTCGTAAACTAATCAAATTGTCGCTTTACGTAAGTTATCTCTATAAATCAATGGGATTAGAGATGTGCGGAAGCTATCAGCGAAGCTTAAAATTTTTTGAATTTGCACCCACAGGATATCAAGTTTTTGGCACATTTGAAAATAATATTTGTTATATTCTATTAGGTAAAGGAGGGCGGTTGAAGAAAATTGTCAATTTCAGAACTGAACCTGCGTAAGCACATCTAGCGATGATGAATTGAAGAAGAAACAATTCCCTTCGAATTCCTTAGGAACAGTGTTCCCCTTTTTATCGCCAAATAAATTGGCGACGAAGCATAATTTCACCGTATAGCTACAACTTCAGGAATTCGCTAACAATTTAACCAACACCCGTAAACCAACCCTAAATTCGACAATCCCTTCAGACTTTCCTAATTCAAAATTCCGAGTGTTAAAGCCACCGCAAAGTACACAAATTCAACGGAACTTAAACGAACCCGACGTGAATGCGACCGACTGACATTACTGCAAGAAGATTCGCGAATGTGCAATGGTAAATTCGCGTAACCTAACCTGGCTCATCGATGATTAATTTACCCTGCAACATGTCCCTGATGCCGCAAATGATGCCGAGCCAGAACATACCGGTGCAGACGAGTCTGAACAATTTTCGGACGTTCCAGCAACCGCAAATGGTCACGCAACAAATGCAAACCAATCCTCCAGCACCTTTCTCGACGAATCTCCAAGGTATCGGTTCGTTTAACGTTTTAGACCGAGCGGATCTGCTGTAATAATTAAGCGCTTTCAGAAGAATATACTTACAATTGGAACAGAGTTGGACACCAGTTACGCTTGTTTATTTATCGTCAATTTAATCCTACGAATTATTTCTATTCCTTCTCGCGATCGGTTCACGAATGATTCAAAGCGTATTCCCTCCGTTACAATAATTTCACGTTTGCGCATACATTTCGCTAGCTTAGCAACATCTAACAGCCACGTGCACATTTTCATTTCGCCTACCTATTCACGTTCCAATAAAAATATAGCGTTCAATCGGATCGTCGATTCGATTGTAACGTTCATTGAAAATATCCGATTTACTCGACCGAAGTAATTATTTCCGAAAGCGTACTATTACATCCTCCCGACGCAGACAGCTTCAAGCAGCCGTTCTACCAGCTCCATCAAGCGGACGTTTTCCTCGCGAACCAGCAATACGCCCCGGACATAATATCACCGAGAAACCCTTGTCCGCCGTTTTTCCAAACGCCAACGAATCTCCAAAACCCCATACAGACACAGCCAAACTACGCTCCTCTCCCTCAAAACGTTCTCGATCAGATTCGCAACTGTGTCAGTAGCGCGGCCCCGATATTCATCCTGCCGGGTTCGTGCCAACAGACCGCCAATCAACAACAACCCAATCTAACGAATCAAGGAGGTGCGATCCAACATACGGGGCCATCGACAGGCGTCAATTGTCCGCCGTCGATCTATTGTCCCCCCTCGTTCTACCCCTATCCAATTCCCATGCCCGTGTTCGAACCGTTCGGTGGGCAGACTCGTGGAAACGACGCCGCTGGTGGTTGCCCGTGCTGCCGCGGGAGACAACGCACCCTGGACGCCAAGAATTGTCCGCTGAACTGTTGCTGCGACATTCGCGAACCGGAGGTGCACTGTTGCACGGCCGCGACGGACGACACGATTTGCTCGAAAAGAAATTGCCCGGCTTCGGTGAGCCTCCAATCGTTGGCGTCGCAATTCTTGACCCTGCCGGGGATAATATCGTGCGCCGCCACCCGACTGATCCTGCGAAAGGTGGCCGGCTCGAATATAACCAGCACTATGGAGGACACGATGAACAGGGCGCAGAATTCCATCGGCGGACTGACGAAGGATCAATTGCTGGCCGAGTCCAGAAGCGCGCAGCAGGTGAACGCGTTGATTACTTTGCATATGACGACGAATCCGCCGGCGAACATCGTCCCCTTGCTGACGCTGGTGCAGGTGAAGGTGAGCGTGCTGAAGGCGCAGGTCGAGTGCTTGATCAACAAGAAGGTGATGGAGTGTCAGGGATACGGGTACGAGGTGAGGTCGTTGTTTCGATTCGCTTGGAGATTCTTACCTGCGAATAATGAAAATTGATTATGTTTTATACGTAAGTGCACAGTGGTACCTCGGTATACGTCGTTAACGCGTTACGGATCCTTGGACTTACACAGAACGAATTTTTCCGATCAGAAATAAAGGGACAATGATTAGCGCATGACCGTGGGAGAAATTCTATTGTTATTGGTATATTGTAATATACACGGGGTTGTGTAAAATAATTTGGACACTGGTTAATATTAAAATACATAAATGCGAAAGCAATTGGACGACATAAATGAGAATTTAACCCACTTTGATTTTCCCTCTCCTGCCTCTTTTCCCTGCTTGAACCCGGTTCAGGATTGCGAACAATTTCACGCACGCGAGTCGTATTCCAAACAAAATTTTTTGCATCCACGCAGGACTTATATAAAATTGGACTTGTTCACCGAGGTTCCACCGTACTTGTATTCGAATTTATATACTAATTAAATTAATCAAGATAAATTATACAGGTCGCGTGTATCCTTAAAATACCCGTAGAAATAACTAAGAAAACTGTTACTTTAAAAAATTCCTGAGTAAGCCGCGCATAAGTTGAATTAGATTTCTTACTAGTACTTCGCTTTCACCCAAGACATATACCAAATACAATCACATGCCTTAAGGAACAAGTCAATAACCAAATTCTTATTTACGAAACTTGAATCCTTATTCAACCCTTAACGAGAACTCTGGCAATATTATCGAAACTAATCGCGTTCCGTTCGCGTCAACGAAGAACGCTCGCGCGACTCCCCCATTCGCACACCATTACCGACGAAGCCCGTCCACGTTTTCAGGTAGAGACCAGCAACCCCATAGACCCGACCGTGCTCGCGATGAAGACGAACGCCGAGCTGCGACAGCTGGTGTCCGCCCTGCGGCAGAAGGAATGCGACGAGAGGGTGAACGTGAACTTCTCGCCGTATCAGTCGCAGCGAGCGATCGCTGAGGCTCGTTTGAGCAACGTTCAAGCGAAGATACGCCAGGTCGAGGTGGAGTTCGACAGAAGGAGGGGCGTCTCCGTGCCCGCGCCAACGCTCACCTCACGGGTCGTCCAACAGTTCACCGAGTCCAGGTGCACCTTTGGCTACGGGCACGCGAACCTTTTCGAACCGTACGTGCAGGGCAGCGCGCTGGAGTCGCCCGATCCGTTCGCGCAGAGCGCTCGCAATCCTAGGCGACTGTACCTGAAGCCGCGGGAGGCTGCGCTGCCCCCGTGGCCACAGAAAGAGCGAAACGCCACCGTGGACACCTGCGAGGACGGCACATCGATGTGCAAAGACACCGGGACCGGGGAGGGCAACGTTAATTGCACGAAGGAGAAGGCAGTGGAATCGAGGCACAGCGCGGATAATTGCAGTTGCACGGGTACTTCGTCAGAGGATAGCTTCGACGGGGATAAAAAAAAACTTCGAACAAAGATCGATAGGCGTGGAACGATCGAGTCGAGCAGCTTGGATCGCCCGGGGGATCCGTCATTATTGAAACTGGTGTCTAATGCGGTTACGCGGATCGGAGATGCTGAGGAGGATCGCACGGGGGCGGAAGTAAAGGCGGAGGGAACCGTGAAAGAGGACGGGGCAAGGAGGGATGGAGAGGGAATAGGGGAAAGGTTGGACAAAGGGATGAAACGGGAGGGCGACGAATTGAGCGACGTTGAGAAAGAGGATAGTGATAGAGACGAATTAGAGAAGTCGACAGGAATTAAAAAGGAGAACGACGACGATACGGTGCATCGAACGATAGGTACTGGAGGAATGCATATTAAAAGGGATCCAGATATAAGAAGGGAGATGGAAAAAGGGCCGAGGGTTAAAACAGAACCAGCGAGCCAAGAAGAAGCGAAAACGTTCGGTCTGGAAAATATTGTGATTAAGAAAGAACCGGAGGATTATAACAGAGACGATGATAAACGTTCGCTGGTTGAGCCATTGAATTACGCGGAAGTGGAAGAACAAATATCCGAAGACGTGACAATTGTTGCTAAAAAGCCGATCGTGATTGACGTCGCCACTTCGGGGGAATCGGAAACGGAACTATCGGTCAAACATTTGGATGCAGGAAACGAGGAAAATAAGGATGCACGAAGTACAGCGTCCACGAGCCTCTCGGCTTGGTATAAAAAGTATAAAGCTAACCGGCGAAAGAATGGGAGAGAGTTGAATTCGACAACCGTGAACGTCTCGAGGAATGGAGAAACCGAAAGTGGTGTATCTGAAAAGAGTCAGACGTCCGACTTGCATGCCGAAACAACTTCTGCGACGGAATTCAAGCAATCGACGGATAAGGTCGCGACGACGCAAGAAACGAAGGAGAGAGATTCGAACGAGAGGATCAAGTCCGAAGCAGACGAATCATCGATAAAGAACGCGAAAGAGAAACGCGTTCAGTTTATCTCAATGATGACTCGCGTCGAATACGACAGGCAGTTTGTCGATATTCGAGATTGGGACACTAACACCGATTGTGGAATGTCAGTAACCAACGCAGAAACAGAGAATCGACGGGAAAACGACGGCAAAGATGACTCCTCGAGCTCTTTTGAGATCATCGACGTTCCGGATAAGAGTAACGAGGATTCGGTTTCAGAGAAGGAAAATCGTTCGACGGTTTCCACTAGTCAACATCGCGAGCGCAATGCGAATGTAGTTTTAGCTAAGATATTCGCGGAGAATCGTCGAAGAGAAGGTGAGTACATTAATATGAATGCATACGATAAGATAGACGACACGTGGCTGGGTATATTTTGTATTAAAATTTTGTTGCTGTAAAATCTGTTCACTTTACCGAAATAAGTCAAACTAAACATATGTGTATGCATATACTGTAGAAAGCTACACGAATTTTCTGCAATTTTAAAGATATGCTACTTTCTGCACCAAACAACATTTACATATGCACAGAGCAAATGTTTTTTTTAATATCAGGGTATATACGGGGTGTTCCTTCTATTTGGAAACGGTGGAATATCTTACAATAGTCGTTCGGTATGAATGGACACACCGGGTGGTGCAAATAATTTTTGGTGGGAGAGATATCAAAGTAAACTTAATTTTATTAAATGGGACTCCGTATTTTTCTATCCATATTACGATATTTATCTTCTTCTATTGAAACGAAAGAAATGATCACAAAGTATTTGCCAGCGAAACAAACTGAAAATAGCATTCATTTATTACGGATAAACTCTCTGCGTTTCTACTGCATTTACACCAGAAATAATAATACCCAATAAAAAATGTTATTAAGCGAACCATGTGAATCTGCAGACGGGGGAAGGGAAAATAGGCCAAGACGATTTCCACCTCTGAAGCGAACGAGTCCAAAGACAAGAGGAGCAACGACTGGTATCTCCGAAAATATATTCCACGAAATAGAGATCGAATCAGGCTCCTTAAAGAACGTTTGCGATCGAAGCACCTCTTACCATTGCGATTCGAAAACGGGATACAGCATTGCCTCCTCGATATACTCCATGATCGAGAATCGGATCGTTTCTGTCGGCTCGTTTCTAAACAAAATACCGAATTTGCAATCGGTTCTGTCGTATGTACTCGACGAAAATAATTCTCCACTTTCCGAGCAACGAGCGGCTAAGAGATCGGGAAATAAAAATATGAGAGACGAAAACGACGATTGGATTTTCCTTCCTTTAAACGCGAACGCTTTCGACGAGGACGGATGCGAGATTTCCGACGAACGTAACGTTTCCGTCCGTAAAGGGTGCAACGGCATACGTAAAATTAGACACTCGATAATCGTGAACGAGGAAAGGAGAAAGTGTCTGCTGATTAGGGGGTCAAGCAGCGTTCAATTGCGCGAATTATCGAGAAACGGCTTCGAACGGCCGTATCGAAGTCGCAAGAGCTTGGTGATAAGAAGTCGTCTGAGGAGTCCTGGATCGTCGCGGCACGATCGTTCGGATCCATTCACGATTCTCAAACGACCCGAAGTCAGAAAATCGTTGCCGTCTCGCGCGACGAAACGAACCGTTCGCGAATTAAAAGCTGGCGAGGAATGTCAGCCCTTACCTGAAATACCGACAGCCACAGGGACGTCGAGAACAGCTGTTAATTATTCCGATCGAACCGACGGTAATGATGCGAATGTTAATAAAGAAGAAGAAGAGCTTGCATAACGCAGTAGCAAACACGGTAACGACATAGGGCTGCAATTGCGATGTTTCCAACGATAACTGGTTAACCGGAAACGAGAGGGTAAGGAGAGTGCATAATCGCTTCGATGTACAAAGGGAAATGAGGAGGCATATTTTGAACGAATATCACGATTTTATTAGCGTTTGGCAGTAAAGTATAACACTGAATATTAAATGGCGGCAGAATAACATTGAAAAACTGGCGAATCGTTTGTAAGTTTCATTTTTGTGCGAAATTTCTCCGTCTCGACAAGATTTTCGATTTGATAATTATTCTCTCGGGGAACATCGCGTCCCCGTGCTCTCTTAATCGCTTCTTTGGAAGACCCGAATTTTTCAACGAGAACGAAAACCCTATGTACCGGTGTACATATAACATATCGATGGTCTTCTAAAGAAAAAGAAAGAAGAGAGAAACAATGTAACAGACGATTAAACGTATTTACCTTCGTAATCGGAAATAATTGGAAACTGGTGAGCAAATGGAGTGTATCTTATTCCGCTTTATCAATCGCTAATTCAATTCGTTTAACGGTTACTATCTCTCGGTCGATATACCACAGTTTGTCGCAATCGTTAGCTGTCTACTGAGAATCTCTTTAGAATCCGTAATATATAGTAACAACGCGACCGCCTAGGTCGAACGTTTGAACACCCTTGTGATCGTACAGCTCGGTTTTGGAGGCCAGAATAAGAATTCTTAACGTAACACACCTCATGTACTATTGTCACATTCATTCGCGTCAACGCAAACGCACTCGACCCCATCAGACACTTCAGATTCAGATGCATCCGTACATTGTAAACTATAGTCGGTCCAGAATCAATCGAGTACCCATAGTCAGTGAAAAAGGGGAAGATACCCCTGGTATAACTTGATGCATCAACCGACCCCACCATTTACATCGAACCAAAGGAACAGTGAGCACGAAAATTTGCCAGTTTGCTTGAAATACAATTGATAATTATTGAAACAGCCTGCGAACTTTAACAACGTGAAAAGGCATTACGCGCGGTCAAGAAGAACTTTGAGTAATCAAATGATTTTGGTCGGACTTCAGTGAACTCATTCGATTTATGAATATTATGTGATTTGTTATTCAATATGTATGTATATATATATATATATATATGTATGTATATATATATTAAATTTCTTACGATCTAACAAATTATATAGTGAGTAAAAAATAAACGAATCCAACACGTTGGTCACATTCATAGAAGACTGACACTGATCTATAACAAAGTCTCACTTATATATGGTTGAATTACACAAGATAATTACGGAATAACGTTGTCACACCACACTGTACATATGCTATGCTGCTGGAAAAGAAAAATCTAAGGTTTGGACGTTCAACGTAGAAACGTGAGAAATTACCAAGCAACGGGGGGCACGGATATCGTTACAATCGATGTGGGCGTCGTAAACGCGGCACACACAGGTCGAAGACATTGTAATTGTCGGAAAATATGTTAGGTACTGGATTAGAGCCATATACATTATATTACATACACGCTATCAAAGTTATAAACGGACCGGTACGCTTATAAATACGCTACATACTTACACAGCTACCCACTACGTTCAAACTGGACACGCGCAGTTTAGCGAAACAGACCTGATCCATCATTAAAATTATCATTCTTACAAAGCTCGGTTTCATCAATAACGTTATTTCTCTTCTGTATTATCGCGGGTAACAAAACGATTGCAAGTTAATCAATGAATGCGAGGAACTGAGTACATTGGCGTCGATTCTGTGTGCAGATGTCCCTGTGCAGTATATGACTCTGATAAAAAAATATATAAAAAGTTCGATGTTGGGTGCAACGATACACTGTACCGTATAAAAGAAAAATGATATTTGCCCGAAGCGAGAGACTTTGTATATACCAATCGTTCATGATTCTTTTTCTTCCAACGAATCGGAAAACTCTTTACCCCTCGAGTATTTGTCGCGTTTGCTTTATCTTTTTTCCTGTTCATCCATTTCGCATGAAGCTCCCTATCCGCTACGTCTAATAATAAATATCCAATAGTCCGTTATAACCATTGAGAAAAGTATTAAATAAGTGGTGGCTCCTATATTACAGAAGGAAGATATAATAACACGAAAAGTCTACGATCTTTAATTAGTTTCTCCTATTCGGATAGCCGTTTTAAAGTAAACATCTTAAAAACTAAAAACAAAATGTTGGGGGACTATAATGTTATTAAATCTCCTGACCAATATCAACCTGTCCGCGAAATATTAATTTTTCTGATTTTCCCTCTCCGTTAGACGGATATGTACAAAAGTATTTACAGATACATTTACATCGCTAATATATAGTCAAATATCTCGCGGAACAAACTTAAATAATCCTGTATAATGGGTTGCAATAATTTAGTTAAAAATTAATGCTTCGTACGACAAATCTTTGATTAAAAAAAGAAAACTTAAACGACTAACAAGTACTTGTAATCTACAACCGCCCGCAACGTCTCCAACACGATGCGAAAATCTCTCTGTCGAACCGTTTTACAATAAAAATCTAGTTACTCTTTCCATCTTTCTTCCACTACTGTTACATGTAAGTGAAAAAAATTCGGATATCCATCCTTATATATGCTTTAAGTCCAAAGATTACTTCGTTAATAGGTATTTGTAGCGAATAATTTATTTTCATCTTCTTTAAGTTCAGTTCAATGTAAGGCGCTTCTTACACCTGGAATTATGTCTCGTGACGTAACAATGACGAAATTATTCGAAAGGTACGAGGTTACGCACATTTATAAGATAAATATTAAAAAAAAAAAGAAGAAAACACTGCCGCACTCGGGGCTTCACGAAAACGTGACTGTATAAAAGAATTAAGTAAAGAAAAATCTTCCAATTCTGAATACCTTCTCCTCTCAAGTACTACCTGAACTTTCGGGTGTACAAGATGAACTTCTTTACAATCAAGAACTTCAACTTGGCCAAAGGCACGTTTGACGTATGTTAATTTATGTGCAAACTATCTTCGTTACAAAAACAAAAACAGAGAAACTTAAAAAGTTGGTTTTTAAAAAAATAATAATAATAATAATGTAACAATAAATATAAGCGACGAAGATGCTATTTTTGTACAATAAAAATGTACAGTAGAAAATTCCATTTTCTAGCAAAAGTATTTAGAGCCACTATCATCGTCCCTGATTTCATAAATAGTGTCGTCCGGGAAACACTGATTCCGTTTTCTTGTTTTTCCGTCTGTTCTACACTGTCTATACCAATAATAAGTAGCATTCTCCATTCCGTTCCCTTCTTCTTTTGCTTCTTCTAGTTCACACTTTTGATGTACTCAACTTTCAGTTGACCCAAAACTAACTTTATATCGTAAAAAGTAGGTCGCTTCTCGGGTTGTAAGTCCCATGCCTAAAAAAGAGAAATTTAACGAATAATAATAAACTGAACAGTGAACAGCATTCATAAAATGCTGTCCATATTGTTGTGCCATGCATACTTGTCTCATAATATCATAAATTTCCTGTGGACATCCATCTGGTGGCTCCATTTTGTATCCTTGTTCGACACATTTCACAACATTAGCTAATGGCTGAAATCAAAAATCGAAAATGGAAAATTAAAAATTTTTTAAATCGTCTGGGTAACGGGCAAAAGAACAAAAGATATAGTACAACTGCGAAATTTTACTCACAATTCGCGGATACGGTACACGACCAAAGGAATATATTTCCCATAAGAGTATACCGAAGCTCCACACATCAGACTTATTTGAAAACTTCTGAAAGCAGAAAATTTCAAATCACGTTCACACGTGAAACCATGCTGCGTAAACACGATATCGTGGAATTATCATTTCACAGTGTAACATTTACATTTTGCTTTAAAGCCTCTGGCGCTGTCCATTTGATAGGTAGCTTTCCACCTTCGAGGGAAAAATTTTCGTCCCGTGCCAAACCGAAGTCCGACACTTTCGCAAAGTTATCCTCCGCGACGAGAACATTCCTTGCGGCCAGATCTCTGTGCACTACGTGCCTGTACTCCAAATACGCCATACCAGCACACGTGTCGCTGAAACAGAACGAAATGTATGTTTGAAACCAGTTCCCCTCTGACTAATTGTAAATAATTATGTGAATTTATGTGACGTGTCGCGCGTGTTCGTTTCCACGAAGCAATCTAAATAACGTAAAATTTGTTTACATACTGTCGTGTACAACATCTGTTTGATTCGATTGTACTTGTCCAATCATTTATTTTTTCCCAATTTAATAGCAACTAAAATTTCAATCATCAATTCCTCGAAGGAACACTGATCTATCGATCGCATCGCGTACGGCTCCAGCAGACACCCGTAGAATGTTTCAATATTTCCTAAACAATGCACCATCTACGATGGTTTCCAGGAAACAAACACGGGCCACGTCATAGGGCTCTCCCGAGCGAAACATAAATCCAAATCGATCCGTATTTCTACGTACTACGCGAAGTTGATCTGATCCTTCTTAGAAACGTGCAGTCTCCCCCTTGATCTCAGGTAATCCACCAGGGATCCTTTGCTCATATACTCCGTGACCAGGTACATATGTTTATTGTTGAAAACAAGGCCGAGTAACTTGACCAGATTGTCGTGGATCAACGAAGTCATTAGACTGGCCTCGGCCAGAAACCTCTGTGCCGCCTCGCTACTGTCCTTCAGCATTTTCACAGCAACCTTTTTGCCTCTATAAACGCCCAATAAAACATCGCCGAATTCTCCTTTACCGATGCACTCCTTCAATTCCAGCTCGAGGGTCTCAATCACCCAGCCAGCCTCGACGAATGCCCTCGGGTCCACGCAGAAGTCCTGTTTCCCCTGTTTCGACAGAGATTTCGTCAGCTGCGTGCACAATCCGTCAGCGTCTTGTTCGTAATGCTCTACCAGCAGCGCCAGATTCTCGAAGAACTCCTCGTCATCGATAGTCAATTGATTGTTCTTGTATTTCACTCTGTAGTGTTGCACACGGCCCTGGTAGCACACGCTCAGCGTATAATCGCCGGGGAAATTCGTCGACTCCCGGACTAGGAACAGGCCGTCTTCGCGCGGCCACAACAATCGTTCGGCAGTTTCCCTCGATATTTTCCCGTGGAACCATCTGGAATGACAGATTATGATGAATTTATTGTATGGTGGTTCGATAGACGATAATGTTCATTGAATGGTCGTTAATTGTGGTTTCAGAACGGTAGAAATGCTGCGAGGCTGGTCTATTTCTATTTGTTGTTTCGATTTTCTATAATATTACATTAGGTCTAGCGGAAAGTTCTGTTCGATAATATCATCTCAAGTTTCACCGATACACGAAAGCCCCCCTTTTAACCATTGTATTTCTAAATATGTGCTCTTTTCAATTACATTAGCAACGGTGGAAAGTACACCGTTCAGTCGATATTAATAAATGTATTGAAATAGTATTATATTCCTTGAATTCGGAAGAACCTTCCAGTAGACCTATTTATTGGTCTACTGTACAAAATTTGAATCGGTAGAAGGAAGACGATTCCGATCTGACTCTGCCTCTCTTGCGATTCTGAATGTGAGAATTAGTTTCTTTCAGATAATATACGCGATATAATATTTGATTACACTGATGATCATATTAAACGGGGGAAGCAGGCTTGTTTTATTTGTTTTATTTGTTTCATTTATACAGTCCTGTTTTGCGAGTGGTCGAAATCGTTCTGTATTTTAAAGAACCGCGCAAGCGAAAAGTTAAGGACTTTTCGTTAGTTTGCATTCGTATGTACGATTCGTGCCTTGCCTATGTAAATAAAGCGTTCGACCACGGACGTTAACAATCGGGAATATCGCAGCGACAGTCTGATTCAGTCGATTAGGATGTGGTCCTCGGGAATCGATCGCGTTGGGGTTCTGCTACTCTCTGGCCTTTTCACCTTTTCACCTTCCGGTCTTTCAACCTTCTAACCCACCCTTACTTTCACCCCCCAGACAATAACAGCAAATCTATATATACTCAGCAACTGAACCTTCAACATTATGCAGCTTTTGCGACAACGTTAACCCACGCGCAGCGAAGGCAGCGTAAAAACAATTGCACTGAAAACTTAAACCTCGCGCCATACGATTACCACTTGAAACTTCGACGACGATGAACGCTTGGAAGCCAGCATTGAATAATGTTTCAGCTCAGAGCAACGGAAATATTTTTAAGAAGGCGCCCAGGAATTATCTGGAAAATGGGAAGAGCGCGTGCAAAGTAGCAGTGAATGCCTTGCCGATTAAAACTAAATCGATACACCAAACTCTTCAACTCCTCGCGTAATCGTTCAGTCCATAAGTCGACAAATATTTCCATAGAATTGTTTCGAGCGTGTTAAAAGAACTTCGCAAAGAAATGATGTACTATCCTGTACTATGATTAAACGGGGAAAGAAACAGTGTCCATGAAAAGAACAGAAACACGAACAACGTTTCCATCACACGAATTCAGAGCTTCAAAAGTTCCAACTTTAACAGCAATGCTTCCTACTAAAACTGCGACCAGACACCAGACATACGCACAATCGTTTCGCTACCCCTACGATAATACCCTTCTGTAAGACAAAAACATTTATTGAATCCTCGAGTCGTTCTCAGACCTGTGTAACATGTAACGGGTGCAACAGAAACAGATACGTACGGCATAGCGTTCAGTTTGACCTCGTGCCTCGGATTCAACGATAACGCAGCGGGATTGTCAGGATTCGTGATGTTGGGGGTGAGGATTACCGGCGTTGAGCCGGTGTTCATGTGACTGGTTATACTAGGAGAAGTGACGTTCGGATGCGTAGTCATCGTCGGTGATACTGGATGGGACGGAATGCTACTTGCAGACAAGTTGGAAGGAACAAAGTTGTGTTGCGTGCTATTTTGTATAAGGGGATGGGACGTTACGTTTGAGGGGATAGTATGGTGATTTTGATTGCCATCGAGCTTCTCTTGCCGCGCTGGCGTTGACACATTCGGGTATCCGCCACCCGCATTGTGATAAGTTGGCATCGCAACTCCCGCAGTGGCCTCTGCGAACCTGCAAACGACAACAAAACCACTTTCAGTTCTCTTACGTATTGGGCGGAGAAGACAAAAATCACAGCGTACGCAAAAGATTGAGACGCGTAAAATTGTCATCGATGGCGGAATTGTTTCGAAGAACGAGGGCGGCGAAGTTGAAGTGTCGGGAAGAGGCGAGGATAATGGTCTTTATCTTTTTTCTTGAAAGATTTCGATGTCATTCGGGTTTTTCTGACTGATTTGACATAATTTCCTTTGGGTATATATGATAGTAACGATTGTAATATTGACGTCAGACTTAAATGCGATTATTTTGATAATTTGTGATATTTTAGCGTTCGTATTTCTTTTATGTTTGTATCACGCGCGCTTATAATTTGTCGCATTATAATTTTATAATCGTTCGACGGTTAAGATCGTACGTTAACAATCAAGTAACATTTGTTTCAGAGTCTGCTTCTAGAAAATAAGTCAAGTTTATCAACTGGACAGCGGCCATTCCTCTCTGTTACTTCTTTCTTCCTAGTGAACAAGGTCGGCGTCTTAATCATACTGTTCTGCATACCTAATCTCCAGAAACTAAGTCAAGGACTTACTAAAAGCTTTCATATAATTTCGTTGCGACCAGGGGAATAAAGTTTGCATACAACACGCACAGAAGCTGCTTCTAAAATCGTGCAATAGAATATAATAATTGTTAATTCATGTATTATATTTAAACAGGTACTGCAGCAACTGCTTATCTCAATTATGTACCTTGCATACCATTTGACGTGTAAGTATATACACTGTCGAAAAGTTTGACGACCACAATTTGTTTTTCTAAATATAATGCTCATATAATGGTATGCTCTAAGACAGATGTTACGAAACAAGTCACTTGTTACTATAGCGCTCTAGATCTGATGACTATTTATGGCATTTTAAACCAGTTAAACCTGAATTAGGGTAATTTAACTCACGCCCACCGCGGGTTATGGCACACTGCTGGCAAATTTTTATGAGTAACAACGTTCAACGAGAGTAATCTTGGCTATCGCGAACATCCCGTGCTAGAAATACTTGACCACCCTAACTTGACCACCTCGAATAACATCGTCAGTATCTCGTTAATTACAAGCTTCGCGGCACACAATGTTCGATACGTTTTTACCTGGAAATTAATGCCATTACGAACTGCCGCAAAAACGATAGGGCACACCATTTAAAAAAACAAAGTGGACATTAGAATCTCCCAAACTTATAAAATAACTCGAGTACACCGCGTGACGTCCTCCTCGATACCCTGCAACTTTTGCACGCAACAATGTTTTATCAGACGTACAATTTACAAGTTACTCGAGGTCATCAAGTTAGATGCGTCCCCCTTTATATGCCTAACCAATACTATATAATAATGCAAAGGCTTGAATGCTGTAGTACTGTCAAGGTAGCTCTTCAATTTGACTAATTCGCATGTTCGCTCTAAGCAACAAAGCAATTGAAAACGTTTCGCCAGTAATGTGGAAACGAATGATGAACGACCGTAAAGGAATCTGAATTTCTTCGAAACTATTCGCATGAAGAGTCTGCCCAACCATTCCAATTGCACTTGCTCCAAACGACAAAATGTTAATCAAACGCGACACGGATCGGAGTGAACCGTGTTCGTGTGCGATCTTCGTACAAGTTAACATGAAACCCGGTGTATCGTTAACCGATACGCGAAAGCGGAATGGGAAAAAAGAGCACGGCTATCGCGTGTCTCAAAGACAAAATCAACGTTGGAGCCACATGCTCTCGAATCAAGTCCCCCACGATGGGGCAATCTTTATAGTCGTTACTCGGGAAACCAGATATCTGAGGGGTGTTCTCTAACAAACGTTCCACATTGAACGTCGAAACAATTTCGATACGTTCGGGTCGTGAAAATTGTCGTTCTGCGGCGGTGGTTGAAGTCAGGTGCGACCAGCCGTGCATTTTGTTTCCAATTAATTCGCTAATCGATTCGCAAGATTCGTACATATGTACTTTGTATTCCACCGTAGAAGATTATTAATTGATAAGGTTGCTACGGTACGAGTTATGGAAATTTCTCCAGCAATATATCTGTGTACCAGTATAATTCACCCCGCAAGACGGTTTACTTGAAATAATCGCGAC
The DNA here is from genome assembly GCA_948146005.1 of Nomada fucata. Classification (NCBI taxonomy): domain Eukaryota; kingdom Metazoa; phylum Arthropoda; class Insecta; order Hymenoptera; family Apidae; genus Nomada; species Nomada fucata. Next base: position 2,705,861 of record OX411275.1, on the reverse strand, counting down.
TCGCTGAAAGATCGATGTAAAATATAAAATGAAACGGGAAAACGGTGTAAATTAATTACAGCCTGCGTCCAACGAATTCGGAGTAATTATTAAACGGTATTAATAATATTAAAAGCACTGAACAAATGGTGAGCAAAAATATGCATACACGAGCGTGATCTTTTTTATTTATTAATCGTCTCAAAATTAGCAATCCTTAACGACTGCTCCTCTTTGTCCACAATTAACTGCAGCCGATTTGAATCAACTTCTCTTGCCGCAAAATAATCCAGCCTGCCGTCAATTTTACACCCCTGCAATCACCATTCAACGTAATAACAACTTCTGTTAGCGTGTACTTAGTGTACACTGACACTATTACGAGCTCAATACACAAAGATTTTCCAATGCGTTGAAATAAATTCGCTTCAAGATCCGTCATATTTCATTAATTCATATCTCCCGAACTGAATTACATTTTCGCTCAGACAACCGTCGCAAAATCTTCCATCGAGGACGTTCGAAACAAGGCGAGAGACGTTTTGTCCAACAAAGCTGATCAAGCAAAAGGAGCACGGTGTCCGTGGTGTACACGCACCATATTTGATCGTGCATCCGCGGTGGCCGAGATGAGCATTTAATCAGCCAGTTAGTTTAAGTGGCTATTGTTCCAACGCCGCGTACTATCCGGTGGTTCCGTCCGCATAATAATACGCTAGACATCGATAGACGGCGGGCATGAGTGAAAGATGAATCACTTCGCGTGTTATTTTCGAAACGAACAGCAGATCGACCCATGAATATTCACGGTGCAAGCCATCGTCACCGTTCGAACATACATAGGTGTGTACGAGTGCCTCGTATGACTCCCTCTGTGCACCTGGATACCGCGACGTCGTTAACCCCTTGGCGCCTCGATGAATTTTCGGAAAACGTAAGTCGATGACGTGGAAAAGAAATTTCTCGCCGTATTTCCTTCCCCGTTCTGTATCGAACGTAATATTACGGAGGCGGAATTTCGAGAAGCGTAATATCGCGGAGATGGCTGTTAAGGGGTTAATTCCGTGTTTGCTGCGGGGCTGGTGTAAATCGGGAGCGGAAGAAATTTCCGCTGCTTCGTGTAAACGCATTTTCTCGTCTGGGAGCGGCGACGCTGAACGAAAACGTAAATTGTCGATGGAATCTTTTCGACACATCACTGCCGGAGCAGGCGAAGAAATTTGTTGGGCGATCGCTTGTGAATTGAATGCTGGTGGAATTTGTTTTAGTTTACTATGATTTCGACGGCGGTTTAAACGATTTGAACCCAAAGGATGGACGAAAGGAATATTTTTGTAATTTTTCCACGCAATTCATGGGATAATGTAAAAAATACTATGAAGAACGCGATGCAATGTTCGTGTGAGTAATCATTTCGGTGCAGCAACTCGATTAAATCGAAATCTATTGTACAGTGTTGAATTTGAGTGGACTTGTTTACTTTTATTATATTTTGTTGAATATTTGTTCATTCCTCCGAAAGCAAATTGTCACACGTTAGAATACTGAGAAATCGCAACAAAACGCAATTTTAATTTTGTTCGAAACTTCTATCGCGTTCCTAAAACTTCTGCACAGTACAAAATGTTTGACAAAAATTTGAATGAATAATTGATAATTGATCTAAATAATAATAATTTCGACGAATTTTATTAAATCTTCTGTCTCTGCGTAATACAGGCGGCAGGGACATTCAGATTCTATCGCGAAAAATTTTACTTGAATCGCAAACACGGTGACTCACCACCCACCCACATGGCACACAACGTTTCTATAAAAAGACAGTGATATTTTAACTGATTGCTTGGCGAAGGTGTACATTGTTCGAAAATAATGCGAAAGAATCAACTGAAGATGTTGAAACGTACGAGGAATGTATTTCTTCTTTTCGCACATAATATCATACATTGCGGTCGTAATATGCTAGCGAAGCACACCGAGTCTTAGATTACCATTTCCTATAAATTTTGCTACGTTTTGTAGCTGACACACTTCGCGACACATAAACGAGTACTGAAACAACGTAGACCCGGCTGTTGCACGGCGGATTCGCGTATAATGCTCACAATTGGACGCAAAATGTAGAGATTGGAAGCTTATTTCGCGAGTGCAGTGTCAACTCCAGTGCACTTACTTACGGTTGCAATACACTTTTGTAATAAGAATTTAAACAGAAAAATAAGGTGAAACGCAGTATACATGTTTGTACGCTGAAATTATTTTACAAACATACACATTCAGATTATTTCATAGAAATACATATCAATGTTTCTAATACGTGGGTATTATGGACATAATAAACATTTCTTTCATTATCGTGCTTTATCAGTTTAACGACAAAAAAATTCGCAAGTTTACAAACTCTCAATCTCTATTTTAACTGTAAAGCATTCATTTCGGTATTGCTGAGAAATAAGGTACTTCTACTTGCTGGAAACAAAAACAATCGCCACCCTGTCTCTGGTTTCGTCATAAATTCAGAAAATGAGGTAGGAACAGAAGCGGGGTATCTGCAACAAAGCCAGCTTTATCCGGACATAACGAAATTTAATCATCTACTGCGACGTAATCGTAGGCGAACGACAAGACGAATCTGTTGGGTCGAGAAAACATTGAATAATTCAACTGGAGTTTATCCTTGGTTAGTGTCTATGACGAGCACGTTATGTCACGCGATAATGTATAGCCACGGCCGGACATACTAATACGAGAATCGCTTATTACACGAGCATGAATGCCTATGTACGTTTCATTGTCCGCTTTTCGAATTTCGTATAAAGCGTGTCACGCGAGTGCCGCGGAATCGAACTTTCACAGAGAGCGTCCTTTCGAGTTGAATTCAATGCCCTGTTAATCATTGTTCTGCCACAATCGAATGGGGAAACCTTTGAACGTCGATGATAAGTTATTGATAAACAGTCATTCGCGGACACTTTATCACGAAATTCTATCACTGATATAAGAATAATGGGGGTGATTGAAATATGAATAGGTATTTCGTTGGTGCGAACGTTTCTCCATGTTTAGACTGTCATAGTTGATGTGTATTGAGAATGTAATGGATCGTACTGTGCGTACTGCTTACAAAAAGTTTTTAAGCGGTTATGAAATTTTTTGTTAGCTTGAAATGTCAGGTGACTGGACTCACAGGTCCAAACTCTTTACAGGTTCTGTACGCGATGGTGAAAATTCATTATCATAATTTCGTAATTATCGTAAGAGTACTGAAGCACTAAAATTTTATACATTTGTAATACAAATATCTGTCATTAATTTGTTTTCGTGGATGAATCGAGTTCTGTAGAAAAAGAAAGTTTGCACGATTGAACATCTGAGTACAATACTTTAATTTCCGGATTTACATTGAAAGTCGGCAAGGTTGCGAATAAGATCATGTAAGTATACGCGTAAAATGGTTTCTAATTTTCTATGAATGCCGCGAAATTGTGATTGGTATTGTTCTACTGAAGCAAAATAGTGTATGAAAGTATAATACTAGTTGGTTAGACAATTATATGTTTTTTTATTTAACCAATCTTTCGCGCAACTTTTACACTGATGAATGAAAGCAAGAATTTTGTAACGCAACGTGGTATGTGATTCAATCGTTTTCTCGGCAAACCGGAAAAACGCGTAACAGGTTGCTATGACTCACAATCAGCAGACCTTGACCAAGTTTCATTGAAATAGAAAATTGAATTCATTTTTTCTTCTATTCCGCGGAAAACTCTCGATTTTTTTCCCCCAATGAGATAAATTTACCTACTTCGAATGATAAACGTCATCCACTATCGAGAAATTGATAACAAAAATTTCTGCATCCCAAGTCCAATCGAGTACAATTTACAATCGTACCTTAATTCGATCGGCGACTTAATTTCTGTGAATTCGTCGCGAGATAAATACAACAATATATGAACTGTTCTCTAGTGATAAGCCTTTAAAAGAACAGCTTCGAGGTCGATTTTACTAAGAGGCCATTCATTACGCAAACTGAATCGAAGGGTTAAAATATGGTATACGTATCGTACACTGTGCAGACGTTGTTGGCGTATTATTCCTGTAATCGATACAAAGCAGTTGTATTCCTAACACTTACCTCGAAACGTTCTTACCTCGATCAAACGAAAAAAGAAAAGAAATTACAAACTCCTCGAGCGACTCTTCAATTCCTTAATCTATTTATTCGCTGCCCAAGAGTCTCAAGGTCCCCGGTAAAATTACAGTACTTCGCACCGATAAACCCCTGCCGCACTGTTATAAATCCTGCGTACTTCCGCATCCTTATTCCACACAATTACACTAACACAATATAGCCTTGCCCGCTGAATGGAAGCTATATTTCCGGCAGGCAACGGGACGGTGAAGCATTACGTGTAATACCAACGGGTGCACGCTGAAACCTTAAACACACCCCCGGTGTACACGCAACAAGTGCTTGGACTCTTTGCGTTCGAGAATTCGTCCAAGTTCTTACGATTCAAGGCGTTCCGTGGGAAGCGAGAACGTTATCTATGCAAATCCGTACGAAACTTGGCGAGAGCCGGACGAACTTCTCACGATGTGCTTCCCCGGGGAAGTCAACCTTTTAACGGCTGTTCCACGTTACACGTGGCAATTAGCAGGTACGAACGGAAATTCGGGCCCGTATATTGCACGTGTGCGTATTGCCAGGCGTCGGCGAGGTATGCACGCGGAGGTAAAAAACGGGTAGGAGGATATTATAACGTGATCGGCTCGAATAATAAACGATTCGGTTGCACACGATGCATTTTATGGGAAGGATGCGCAATCTTCGAGATTGACCGAGAATTATCCACTTCGATCCGTCTCGTTGGACACCGTTCCGTTTTAGTTGCCCCCGATGATTATGAACGTGGTCGGAACGAAATGAATTTACGGGGAAAATTAAATTTGCTAATTGGCTTGCTCCGCGTTCATGCAGATGGCAACGATTCGGCGCAGCGGTTTTTGAAATTGTGGAGAAAGGGTACGGAACGTATGGTGTTCAGGATGTTCGCCTTTGCGACGATTTGGCTGCAAGAAAAGCGTATTTCAGTATATTTATTAGGTCATGGGCTGATAGTAAAGTAGTTTTTCCGGGTTTCTTTAAATGGATATTTAATTCATTCTTTAAAATTAGTTTAATACCGTATTTATCGGGCAACCCGATACGCGGTTTACTTCTAAGCTATTTTATTATTAAATTATCCGCATTGTAGCAATCACAATGGTCGAGTTTAAGAAATATATGAAGATGAAAAATAAATTTACCAGATCCTCTATCCGCATTCAACAGAATTTTGAAAAACATTGACAATAATTTATGTGATACTGTAAATTAGAGTCCAGATTTTCTGAACACCACTCCCACAAAAAATTACTAATTCATAACACTATTTTAATCTCAGCTTTCAATCCTTGAGTCATTTATTCTTTTTTCATACTCTAATATCCAAGTCTTGTATTATATCATTCTTCCCCAGCATCAATACATCATTTCCCAAATTATCAAATCGCTCACAGCATTCGCTACCTCGAACGGGCAACGCATCTACGGAATAATGTTCGGAGAAAGCCATTACACGGCCGTAAAAGCCCAACCGAAAACAACGAATATCCTCCAGCGGAAGTAAAGGGAATAATAAACGCGGATCGAGTTTATCTTTCACGATTTTCAGGATACCGGCGCAAGGAGAAAGAGCACCGTGGTACCGATCAGGTATTCTAAAGCCGAAGACGCGATGTTACCCGCGTTTACGCGATATACTGGCCTGTAATTCCTCGTTACGGTCAATAAAACGTGAATTGGCTTCGGAGTCGTTTCATAGGGAAAGCAAACAAGCGCGCATGCTTCCATCGCGAAGTACAAACTGACTGGTTTCTATTACGCGCGATTAACAATCTCCTGAACTTTGGATTAACACGTTCGCGGACAGCAAGAACTTTAATGAGATACGAAAATAGATAGACGATTCATTATTACTCGTTTTTTCGTTTAATTCCAACAGATTAACGCTATATAGAATAGAATGCGCGACAATGTGGCTTATAAACTCGATATGCAATGGCATTCACGTCCACGAACGTGTTAAACGAGTAACAGCTTGCGTCTATTGAATGACTTTCAGCAAACGTGCCGAGCACGCTTTGCAACGACGATGTTTCGATACGATGTTACGAGAGATGCGCAAGTATTGTGTCACGGTAGAACGCGTACAAGCAGTGTCATTTCTGCATACTCTTAGTACTTCGATGTAAACCTTGCGGCTTTCATTAAAAGCAAAATTTATTAACGATATTTATTACCACTGTGGGTCGAGAAAATAATTTCAGATAATTATTTCGTGTTTCTTCTTTTTTTTTTTGCGTCACAGAAAGATTATTGAAACTTGCGCCGTGCGCGGGTAGAGGAAAGGATGTTCGTTCGTATATCAGCGTTGTTATTATTATTATGCAATAATCGTTCGATCACTCGCAGTCATTACGGGTTATAAAAGCTACTGTCGGATTTTATCGAAAATGGGGAAAGTCGTAAAAGTACTGTACTATACACTCAGGCGAATCCTCGTTTTATGCAGATTCCTTAGGACGCTGGAATCGTAAAATCCGACTCTCGTTAACATCTGATGACCGTTGATTTGTGGATCGTATTATTTTATCGCTGTCAATTTTCATTAAACATTCGTTGCCAAATACGTATCGACGTGTCTGTCAACCAGAATTCGTTTGCCGTTCGCGATAAGGATAAGAGAGCTTGCAATATCTTGGCCGTTGATTTTTTTTTAATATTTTGCAACGTATTTACTGTCGCGACAAACTTTTCAAGCCGATCGTGTGTAGACTGTTTGGCCAAAGTCGTGTGGCCACTGAAGGCCACCGAGGTTTAATGCCATCATTATCATCGCGATGTTCAGCAAAAACTGCCGTTCCGTTTATTACCCATTGTAATCGTACTTGCTTCACTCTACGTTTGCTTCAACGACAGAAATAGAAAACTGCAGATGGGTGGTGGCCAAAACGCATGTCTATAATTTAAGAAAGAAGCTACCCGTGACGTCGTCCATGATCCATTTTTCATACGTGAATAGTAATAACAGTAATTTCGTATCGCGAAATAGTAAAAATATCACGGGACTGCCCGGTTCTCTCAAAGCGTATAACTGTTTCGCTTCTGAACAAAAATTGCGACGGACAACGATATGTGCAACAATATTCTATCACTAAAGTGCATTTCACGTAACAGTACATATTATTACCAGTACAAATAACTAGCTCGTCCACTCCATTTAATAAAATCATACACCAGCTACCCGTTACACACCTTCTCCTCTACTATTTGCCATACCGTGTGTACTTAATATTTTTATACACTAACATGACTCATCCCTTTATATCATTATCGACAGAGATAATAATTACAATGATTAAAACGTTCGTCGCCGTCGACAAATATAAAAATAAGATAAAATAAGATCTCCTGAAACGCGTTTATCCATGTTGGATCGGCGAAAAGCCGCTTTTCTGCCCACAAACCTGCAACATTCGCGTGTCCGCACGGTGTCACAAATAACGAGGCGCAAAGTCATGCACGTAGGTCGTGCGCACCAAGAGGTGGAACGCGTGTACGCTCTCTGTCCCGCAATGGAAAACCGCGAGGTGCCTCGCCCCGTTTCGCGCGTCTAAAGATATCAACTTAACAAGAACGACAGAAAGAGGGAAATAAAGAAAACAGGGGAAACGCGACGCTCTAAACGATCCAGCGGGCGAGGAAGAACGACGCGACGAAACTTGGTGCGCGAAACTTGGGTAGCTTTGCGGCCAAACGTGACTCTCCTTCGAATTGCAGCCGGATAATGTCTAAAGCCGTTGCGCGCCGGCGTGCGAACTAATTGAATCTGTAATTGAAGCTAATTATAACTCATTATATCGGCACTGGTACACGACGCCGTGTGTTAATTAATAGTAACCGGGAACGTCTTGTAACACCGTTGCCGGCGGAGAACGCAATTTATTAACGCCACGGCGAATTCTGCTAAATCAGCGCGCATAAAACTACTCTCGTCTTTTACGAGCGCCGGTGTTGCAAACCGGGTGCTATTCCGTTTGCTGCGGGATTTATTCGCCGCTGTCTGTGTTTATGGGGCGGAGTAGTGTATTCGCGAGACGGGTCCGAGGCGTGAGATTTTTATGCATAGAAACTTTGCGGAAGGTTGGGCGGAAAATTGGAATATATTTTAGCGACGTGTACAGTATTAAATGAGCGGTTCGCTTGACGAAATGATGTACACCGCGAAACGAAGGTACAGTGACTCTGGAAGGTGCAATATTTAATCTACTCGTAAAGCGTAATACCGTTTGCCGGACGAACCGATGCGACAGGTTTTAGTCAACCGATAGGATAATACCGTAAAAGAAATGTAGAAGGTAGCTTAGCGTGTGGAGTTAATCACATTTACCTCCGAGGCAAATTATTTATTGCAACAACCGCCGTGCAAAGCTCTGGCCGTTTATGCGTGCAAAAATTTATTGCAAAATTTAATTGCGTCGCAAAAATATCATCCTGCCCGCTGAAATAAAACGTGCCCGCAATAAATAGCGCCGGAGCAATTTCACCTCTCCAATTACGCACTCATACAAATATTTGTCGAAGATCGAGGAACCTCCGGTTGCCAAACGGGAACCGGACAAATTTAATAGTCCCGCATACCTGCACCCACGAAAACAAACCGTTCTACCGTACAATCGTTCACGAGCTGTCTCACAATTAATGTGTCCGCAACAAATTCACAAGAACCAGAGTGGCAACGCGAGATCGTTCGTTCCATACTTCCTCGACAGTTCCGTGATCGTGGATGAAAGGCAAGAGGCACCTCCGCGTGCAGGTAACACCGTGTTCCATGCAAATCGCAACCAAGTGAATCGGTTTCCCCAGGGAAGAAGCAGCGAATTGGAAAATCGGATCGGCCAAAGGAGCCACGTGTTTCCACGGGAGGGGCGAATCGCTTCAACGACGGATTATCCGTCTTCGATGATACGGCGAGATTTATGTTAACGAAAGGGGTAGATCGTGGCGAAGATACCTGGCGAAGTTCTCGATCGTCGAACCAGCTTCGGTTCCTTTTCGTTCGTTTTTCCTCCACCAATTTATGCAAAGCTTATTCGCACCGATGTCTCGTAACCGACCACTATTAATATCCCTGGCACGCGAGGACAGAAGCAAACCGGGCGGCAAAAAGAACAGACGAATAAAAGGGACGGGGAGAAAGGAGGGGCAGGAACGGAAAGAAAGAAAGAAAGAAAGAAAGAAGGGAGCAAAGAGCACGCTCGACAGATTTGCTCCGTGTGTTCCTCTTTAACAGTACACGTTACTGTACCGTGACCCGCCGTTTTCCATCTGGCGTTACTGCATTACCCCTGCGGCAGACTGCACGCGTTTGCGATTTCTTCCTCCGAGAAACGGTCACACTTTTTCCTAAAGAACACCGACGACACTGCGCGAAGAAAAAGGGGAGTAATGTCGGGGCAAAAATTGCAAGATTGCGCGATCTATGGCGATGTTACCCGACAATGGTGTACAAGGGATGCGAATGTTTGGTGAAACTAGATTGATGCTATTGGGAGGATTTTATAATTTCTTGCTGCTTACTTTAAATCGCATTTACCTGAGGGGCTTTGGCGGTGTTACGAAGAAGATCGTGATAACGAGATTAAGATTCTTGAGAAAATATTGAAAATATTTTCATTGGTGTTAAAAGTCAAATCAGATTACGATTTAATCACTCGCCTTCACATTTGATACATTTTCCACTTCTTTTTATTCGTACAATAAATTCATATTCCCTCCCCAAATAATAAATTTGAATTCCCTTACCATTTAATAAATGAAAACTTCCTCGCCATTCAATTCAGGCGTATCTTGCAAGAAGAATAATGAATACAGGGAACAGGAATAATGCTATCAAACATTAACTTGATTCGTACAACCATTTACAACCGTCCTACAATGACAACGAACAGTCTGCCGAATCTGCGACGAGTAAAAAGAAGCCGGCATACATCTCGGTACAATTTCGCGCTACACAATCGCGAAACTGGTCCAACTCTTCCCTCGTCATATCCGCGCGAACATTTTCCAACCTCGTCGAGAAAAGATCATAGCATCAACGCGAGATAAACCACCCAGCGGGTAAAACGTAAGCAAAAAGAAAGGATTAAAAAAAAGAGAACAGTTCGCCACAGCGGTTTAGCGTACACCGTAGATTCCTAAGCAGCCGCACGTTTACAACTTTCTAACTATCTCTGCCGTTGTAACGTAACACGATTCACACGAGAAAGGGTATACACGGTGAATCGGCATCGAAGGCGGTACGCGAACTTGCTCCTAGAGCTCGCACCGAAAGAAGAAAGTATGACGTGACCTAGAAAAATGTCCATCGCGGAGTGACGCGTAGAGATTCGAAGATTAATCAAGCTGGAGCCGTGCGCGGAGCGTGGGGAATGAAAACAGGGGACGAGGAAAGGTTTTATATCGTGCACCGAAGAGCCATCGAAGAAGACCAACGACTTCGTCCAGGTACATACAGCGGCATACGTGCTTAACGTGATATAACGACGTTGGGAAGGGGACGTGCACGGTTTACTAAGGCGTCATCCTGCTCCGCGGAGTAATTATATTTTAGGAGAGTAATTTCTGGAAAGCCGTCGACAGGCAGCGGACAGGGAGTCGTTAATATTGGGAAGCGCTTCCTAACGATTTCGTAGTAAGTCCTTTAACGATCGCGTGGATCCCAGAAAATTTGCAGCCAGACACAATATCGAGCTCGCATAATTTAACGGTGAACGATGGATAATTGTCCGTGAATTATTAAAGGCGCCGGTATTGACGTGGTTGGAGACGAGAATTTCTGACGCCGTGTAACACTGTGTATGTATATAGTTATCTAGTGAAGCTGGGAGTGAAAGAATTCATTTGAATTGAAGATTATTTATAGTGGAACCATTAAATACGGGATAGACGGTGCGAACGGTATTTTTCTCGACCGACGAAATGTAAATCTTGCAATTAGAAAGTAACGTCTTCCGCTGCTGCGATTAATTTTAATTTCGAACATTCACCTGGGGGGAAGAGGTGGCGTAAATTATTCCAATTCAGGATTGTACAAATTAGGATTGAAATCGACGAGAAGTATGCGAATAAATAGTACGCAGCAAAATTAATCGTTTAGTATTGTTTCATTTTGATATTGTGTAAAATATATTCATTATTGTATGATAATAAATACTACAATTGTAACCGTCTTCCTTTATGAACTAATCTATAGATACCCAGGTGACCAAATTTAATGAACCTAAAAATGTATACCAATGTTGCAGTCTGGTCCATAATCGCAGATTACCATGCTGGGAGGAAACAATTGTCACTATCTCGTCTGAACTACTCGAAAAATGATAACCAGACTGTGAATCGAATATTTTTAATCAATTCTTCGATCACCATCGATCACATCGCTGCATTGAATCAACCCTTTAAGGCCTGCTGATTTATATTGCCGTCATATTTCTAACGCGATTTTTTTCCTATTCTCAGCATTCTAAATTCTTGGCATTTGATATAAGTTACGCTACAAAATACCGTTATGTAATAAAGGGTTAATGTGTATCGACGAACAATACCAGGCATGCTCGGTTATTCAGGTGCGAAATATTTCAATTCCAGGATTCGCTTGAACAACCAGCAACCTCTATTAATAAACATCTGAAAATTATACGCTATCGCGGACAGCGTGCACAAGGCAAACTTTATGAGTCCCTCCATTAATGGTAATGCAGATACTGCCTCTCTAAAGGCAACAGCCACTGGATAATCCCACACAACACGGACTTCGTACGGCTTAATCTCGCGTGTGCAAGAACAATCGTAAACGCAACAATCTGGAAAAGCAATCCTGGCCTTCGCGTTACACTAGACAGATCCACGAACGCCTTAAATCGCATTTGGGTCACACTTGAATATCGCCTTCGGTTTCGTACTTCAACGCCATTCGTGGCGGCTCGCTTCAATTTAACCACACGTATAAATCTCGTTGAAACGTGAACATTAAAGTGCAAGATTTTGCTTTTTCACTGCGCAGCGCGCTGGAATAATCTGAGCGACGTGCGGTTTTCATAGATTGACGCTTCTAACGAATGATACGCTATTACGGTGAGGCGCATCCCCCAAACTAATATCACGATATTGGTAATATTATGTGTGGCAAGGATAATTCTGTTGACAAGAAAATTCTAAATCGCGCGCAACACGATCGTACCCCGTCGCGTTAGAATTCGATTAATCGACGGCGCCTTCGAAACGTGTTAAAAGGGAGGGCAATGTTTGCATTCAAAAATATTATTCCGCGTTAATTAACCCTTTGAGGCATGAATTATTTTCGCCGTTGTTTTCTTTTTATCGCAATTTTTATTGCAACTGCGAGTAGAAATATTTTCCACGAATATATTTCATCAGGAATCGTAGCACGTTAGAAAGTTTCGAATAAGTAATACGGACAGATTTCATTCGTATTCTAAATTCATGGCGAGTATTTTTAATAGAAGTGATACTACAAATTGCCGTCAGGCAATGAAGGGTTAATCTTTATGCAGCACGGGTGGATATATAATAAGAATCGCGGCTTATAATCTTCGTCATAATCTACGAATTTAGAATAGAGGTATAACAAATTCCAAACCCTGCAGAACAACGTAAAACAACTTGAAAGCTCGAGATTCTTACCTATACTTCAGATTGATTGTCCATCCTTCAGGTATATACCCCTCTGGAACGAAGAAAAAAAGTAATTCAATTAATGCAACTTTATTACCAACCAGTTAGCGAACAGATATATGGATATTAAAAAGAAAAAGTTTGAGGACTTCATGTGAAACAAAATTACTCTCTCCGCGCTTAATCATCGTTAGCTAATCATTCTCCTGGGCTCAACGAGCAACGTAACTCCTTATTAGATGTTTAAGAAGAAAAAAAGAAGCGCGATCGCCGACTAACGCGATTTTAAGTAGCAAGGAAGAGTGGTATAACGAGCATGTCGTAACAAATTTAATGAGTCTAACTATAGACAAGCCCTGGCGTTTCACTGAGACGCTCAATTATTGCTAGTTGAAATACCGAACAAAGGGAAAATAGTTGCAACCAACGAAGCAAATAATCAATAAATGTCCCCCTTCGTATTTGTTTAAAGTAAATCTGCATTTCATCGAATTCGAAGATGTATTCGAGGGTTTAATGCTCGGCTCGAATAAGCAGACTGCCTCGTTGAAATGTGTTCCCATATAATTCTGTGTTCTTCGCAAACACGTGGACGTTTTCGCGCGGGAGACTGTCCTGGTGTAAATCGAGCCCTAGGGCTTCAGATAAATAAATTAATAATTCATCGCGGAAATAAATCAGAATCTGAATAGTATGAATCACGATGCAAATGCGTTATTGCGACATATTATGATTAATGCGCATCGAAACGCATTTTTCTCCATATTCTAACATCGATCATTCTACGGAATTAAACAGAACGCGATGGCGAATACATGTCTAACGATTATAAAACAATAACACTTGAGAAATTACTTCACCGAATGAGATATACGTTGCAATGGAAAGGAAAGTGTTTCTTTTAATTCGATTCTTATATTATTCTCTTGTAAAATGCCTGCAATGAATAACTACACATTCCATTTACGGTCCGCGGACTGATTAGCAAACTGCATTAAATAAATAAGCATATGTAATTTAATTTAATTATGCTCGTAATAGTACTCATAATAATTCTCATTCCCTAATTAAATTCGTGTTTGTTTCCAATATGAGGCTCACGAGAGGCACAAATGCACGTGTGCAACGAGCATGAACAAAACCATTGTTAATGAGATATATACAACAGACATCTCATTGCTACCTTAAGAAACCACCGATAAATAGAAAACGTAAGCTTCAAACAAAGCTTACACGGAGAATATTATAATTCGTATAACCAACATTGGCAACGCAAACTTTAGCCCCGAATGAAACGAACAACATATTAAACGATATCCCAATTTGATTAGAAGCCAAATATATCCCATGAAGTGTTCCATGCAAGTAATTCTTGCAAAATATTATACGTGGTGGAACCCCGATTAACCGGGTCGTGATTATCCCTGGTGTCGAATTTATTAATACTATATCAGCAGTCGTATCTTCGCACTCCAAAATTGTTTATAAACACAAATTTCTTATGAAATGCATGTGCAAAAATATTACTATCGGAACGTTCTAATTTAACTTTAACGTGTGGAATCAATCGCAACTTTCTTCTGGTGTAAATTATTTATTATAAAAACTGCCATACAAAGCTTCGTCGTTTAGTGGCACCGAACTTCATTATCAAGGAAATTTATTTGAAATGCGAAGACGAATTGAATCGACCAAACGCTTTGGTAATAACATTTAAAAAATACTGCAAAAATGAAATCGGTCAACCGGGCCTGCAAACAGCTCAAATGTCTATACGAAATGTTTCTTTCAATACGTTTCGAATCATCTGAACAAGTATTCGATTATCGAATAGCTCGAAGATCGTTAAAAAATTTGAATCATTCCCTTCGCAGTTATCTTTCGGCGCAAGCGAGCGGTAAGATCCAGCGCAAAATTGTCGGCCGACTTCGTTTCCGAGTTCTACTTAAAGGCTGAATTAGTTGGATAAAAACCACGTCGTGAGAGCATCGCCAGCGTTTGACCGCGAATCCGCGCAGCGAAGAAAAAGGCATAACAGCACGATTCGTTATGCGTTTTTCTTCGACGATGAACGCATCTGTCTGCGTTCGACGCACGTGGAAAAATATACGCAATAATCCAAGAGGAAGAGCGGCCCATTTGCAGCGCACAATTCAGCATTGTGACTGAATTATTCGACGTGGAGGCCGTGTACCGTTCGTTAACCGTGTAATTAGCCAATTGCTAATTGCTCAAGTTCGCATGAGCCGGTTCGTTCGTCACGGAAACGTATTAATGCATGCTCCGTACATGATATACAGCTTTCAGCATTTTGGTCTCTTTCATCTTTCCTCGCTTGATGGATCGTCGGTATCGATCCTGTGGACGCGGCAGAAAAGGACGATAACAGGGATAGCAAAAGGAAGAAGAATAAAGATACCCTGGCGGGGAAATTGAAATGCAAAGGACACGCGTGACGAATTCTAGCGTGCCTCGATTATTGCTGGCCAACGAGTTGATTCGGTCACACCGGTGTTGGTGTCCGTTTGAGAGTATTTTTACGTGATTGGAAGGGCAATTTACGTGACAAAAGCCGTTCTTTTTCGGTGCTTCGAGCATGGCGCAATGATTTTTACACGGGTTCCCGTCGATCAATTCGTTTCTCGTTTTCGCTGGAAAGTTATTTGACTGCGCCACATCGATTCTGGTATACGGGTTTCCGACGCAGCATTACTTTAACGATAACACATAAAATTACACTTATGCCCGGAATTTCACTAGAATCTTGTTAACGAGCCGGATCAGATAATTGCGCGTTTCATTTGGCACAGGTTAACCGTGTTTTAACCGTCGAATCTTTTCTTCTTGTTATGATAATTAACGATAACTATGTATGCGTGTATTACATAATGTGTTATCATGCAAAGATGTTTACGGAGACGGCGATATGAACGCAAGCAAGGATGGGGCAAGAAAGTGGGATCGATTGTTTTCTCTTTCACGATTATTCCGGTGCGGTATAATTAGCTGGAATTTCGGACAACGAAACTAAGAGACATGTTCATGGACATGCCGTAACCTCGAAAAAACCATGTTGCATTGAAAGGATTGCTTGCATACGTGCCGTGCGATATTTTTTGCGGAGTTATACACGCCGGAATGTAAAAGAAACGATACTGTCACGGGATCGATATGAGGTATTAGAAAATGTAGCGAAACGCGTTATTTCTCTGACGTTTGGTCCATTTAAAATGCAAGAGCGTATGTCATTTAAATAACGCCCACTTTAAAATCAAAGGTGGAGCGAGAGTAACAACTCGAAATGTAATGTTCGATTAACGCTAGTCACTTGTACAATTCGAAATATCATTATCGCCGTTTCATGGGGCGAATTAGAATCTAATCAGATTGTATTGCGTTCGACGGAAAGTCGTCCTAAACTCGTAAAATTGGAGCAGTTTGAACGAGTAACAGCATCCGAAGAATTTTATCCTGCGCGCGAACACGTCTAAATTACATGTACCCACCTTATCGAATTCTCGGTATTTTTTCGTGAACCTGCGGATAATCACAGGAAGCACAGTAACACTATGTCACATGAACAAATATTCGTAAAAACCACATAAAACAACAATGCAATCACCTCACGAAACGTCACACTCACTTTGGTCGGGCGGCCATTTTGTTACACACAACCCGAGTGAAGAACATTTTGATCTACCAGAGACAGAAGCTTGAAGTTAAACCTCTACAGGTGTCTAGTAACTTGCGTATTGCCAATGTTACAGAAACCCTATGAGATTTTGGTAAACAGAGTTGACAGTAGCCCGTGTTCAAAAATTAACTGGTACCATCAGTAACATCATTCTCGCACACATATGCATATTCCTTTTTCGATGTTGAGCAACGAATAACGTTCGATTCAATAGTTTTAAATGTTGTCAAACACAATTGCATTACCACCAACGTATTTAACTATACGTGACAGTTATGTAGATATGTTCGTTGCTGAAACTTATGTTCCATATAATTTTCATCCGATCTCTTTAGTTTAATGTGCATTGTGAATTAAACCTTGCCATATGGCAATAGGGCGCATTTAATACGAAATAAATTTATGGATACTAATTTATAATAAGATTGCTGAAATGGCGCCGCAATTGCAAATTTTATCGAACGTTATAGAGGTAATTACTGAATGCTCGTAAAAATTTCTACGCTTTTCTACATAAACAAATTATACGACTAATATGTAGTACAACGCCTTTGTAACGATTTCACTTTTCAGCGTTTAAAAAGTATAAAGGACGGAGTGAGTGGTCATTTGTACGGTGTTATGTATAATAACACATTGACCGTGTTAACATTTAGCGTGAACGTGTCAGATAACGTTGAAGTAAATATAAGTCACACGACATTGCAATTACATATGCCGGCAGAAGTATATCTCTGCGGCATTTTGCATGTTGGACAATGCGAGGAAAAACTACCCGATGCATTTCAGGTAAATATATGAAATCATTAGATGTATCTTATCATACGCTCAAAAGAACTGCTAACGTCAGATTGAAGATTTCGTTTCAATTAATGTGTACATTTTGAAATTGTTTAGGACATCGATATCACGGACAATCCATTATTTTTAAAATATGCACATGACAGTTTGAAAATAGATTCATATTTTTATATTCATCTGAAACTGGAGCCAGTTAACAACGTAAAAATCATTAATGAGAATGACATTCATCGAGAGTTTACATACATTAGACTAAGGGGAAGCATTCCATTAATTGCCCAAAACGATAACATAATGGAAGTACTGGAAGATGCAAGAAAAAATGTAAGTTGCGTGTGTATACCATATTCAAAAATTCAACAAGCGATATCAACTATGTTACGTTATAAATTAGTCCTTGACTAACCTTCTATTAATTTGGTAGCAAATTGCATCAGGAAAGATAGGAATTCATTTCCCTTTAAAAAATGCTTTCCTCTTTAATAATGAAAATAACATGAGGGATATATCCCTTAGAGAGCTCCTAGATATATCTGATTATTATGAAGGAACAACAAATGTAAAAAAGGGTACAATAAGACCCTCAGGAGTAGTGGTACGCTTTTTCTTTGAACTTTATATTTGTGATGCCTCTCATTTATCTAGAACAACTTAATGTTATTACATTTAACAGGATGTCGTGAATGCTAATATACTTCAAAAGTTATCCGGCGATAGAGTTTCAGAGGATAACACCAAATATGCTCCTGTACTGCAATATATTAAACGTAATGTTTATACTATTTAATGCTAACACATTTAAATGCGACAGTACCAAATCTAATGCATCGTATTAAACATGTAGGACCATTTAATAGTTTGGAATGTAACTTAATTATTGATACATTATCATTGGTCCACCTCAATGTAAGTTCGGCTGATCTATATGGAATACTCGTAGAATCTATGTGCAGAAATATTAAATTGGTAGAGAGGTGTTTTGAAACACATCTTGAAAAGTCAGAAACATCCATGAAACTGTCAGTGCCTGTGCATTTCAATCCACCTGGCTTTGGACATCTGCTTACAGTAGTATATCCAAGTGGTTCTACTGATAAAGAAAGAAGTAAAATCTGTTATATATCATTTAACATGTGTACACGTGAAGAAAATGATATACATTTGAAACAACTGTTAATATGCATATGTTTAATTTTCAGTGGAATACCGTGAAAATTTGCATAAAATTTTGGGATTGGATATGAGCAAGCCTTATTTTCGCTATGCCAATGCTATGCACTTTTATGGCGATACGCAAACAAACGGTATACTTATAAATCCTCATGAAGCAATTTCGCTAAACGATGGTATGTTAAAACTATGTATGTCAAACCTTATTAAGCTAGATCAAAGCAAAATAATGTTAACTATACATTTTAATTAATTTCGTAGAGGTAGTAACCAGTAATCGAAATATAAAAACTGTACAAGGTTTTTATGCGTATCATCATTATATGCAAGATAATTTTGATGATAATGGTTGGGGATGTGCATATAGATCTCTGCAAACCATCGTCTCGTGGTTCAGGTAAATTGGAAATTAGTACAATTATTAATATGTATAACGATAAATACTATACAATGCTTCGATCATTACAGATTACAAGGCTATACCGAGATACCAATACCTTCTCATCGTATAATACAGAAATGTTTAGTTGATATTGGAGATAAACCTTCTAATTTTATTAATAGTAGACAGTGGATAGGTTCCACGGAAGTAGGTTTTGTATTAGAAAATCTTTTGGATATCGGTGTTAAAATACTCTGTGCATCTACAGGTGAAGAGGTATCATCATTAGCTCCAAATCTGTTATATCACTTCCAAACACAGGGTACACCCGTGATGATCGGTAAATTTATTTTCTTTTTCGTTTCCACAAGAAAAATATGTTAACTTCACTTCCTAATTTTATGTTTTAACAAATCGTAGGTGGAGGAGTACTAGCTCATACAATTTTAGGAGTCAGTTACGATGAACTTACTGGAGATACTAAATTCTTAATCTTGGACCCGCATTATACGGGCTCCGAACATTTGCCAACTATAATAAACAAAGGTTGGTGTGGGTGGAAATCAAAAGACTTCTGGAAGAAAGACGCATTTTATAACATGTGTCTACCGCTGAGGCCAGTGTGCATCTGATCGTATTGTATTAAAACTTGAGAAGCCGTTGTTCATAAATATTTATTAGTAACTGAAAATTAAAAAAAAGGTAATATAGAATCAAATGCTACAAATATATATATCTATATACATCAAATGATAAAACAGAAGTGCAACTTTCTGTTGATTTTGTTATACAATTATTTTAATATAAAAGTTGCTATCCAAAATTGTTGAAATCAGAAATATTGTTATTTGTCTTTGTTTTAATTTGATATCTAGTACGATAAATTGCATTTTTAATATGCATGTTTATCTGTGAACAAATTGATAAAAATGATATTTAATGTTAAGAAGTGAACATCCATTCCATTTAGTATGTTAATACATTATTGCCCGGTCTGTTTGCGCCAGAATTGATGCGTGTGGCCGGCATATTTTGAGGATTGGAAATATCAAATATTGTAACATATTTATATGTAGCCGACATTTAATGCATGGTGCATAAACGTCTCCGGACGTTAATGTGTTAATATATTAGTGCAACATTTTTTCACCATACAAATTGTAGAGAACACTTCATACTTGTTCTGTAACTTTATCTTCTCTTAAAGAACTTTTGTTTGTATACTTACCCTTGTTTAATGAAAATGAAATGATTCCTAATGGTTCAAACTGTACGAAATGCCTCTGCAATGATGCTGCCTTTGAACGAAACAATTGATTTGACATCCACACAAAGGTGACTGAATTCACAAGTGCAAATAATTTGTATTATGTACATCATATATATTAAATCACTGAGTTATTAAATACTTAAGGGCAATATATTTTTATATAATAATCAGCTTGATATCTCAACTAAAGTATATCAATTTAAAGCTGGTTAAAGAACTTGTGTTTATATAAATTCGTCTGAAATATTTTTATAAATCTTAATATTAAATATTATTTCGTAAATTATTACTTAAGCAAATCCACATGCCACAAACGGGCTATTTTTCAACGCATGAATGCCTACAAATTTGTTAAGAATTATTAATATGAATATTTATATTGTTTATATGCTTGTGCAAACAAACGTAATTAATCACCTTTATTTAAAACATTCTGAATGTGCCTTTCAACCAATCAGCAAGAAAAGAAAGGTGGTGCTAAGTTTATTAGCTAAATTCAAAGTTTAATAGTTTCTTCGCATCGGGTATCAGCCAAATGTTATATTATATAAACGTTTTATATATATACCTTATATAGGCTTCGAAATTCTGTATATAGAGTTAAATGCACTTATGTTCATAATGTTTATAATGCTACAAAGTTCTTCAGGATACGTAATGTAAGATTAAAGTTACATATATCATTTTTAGAATTAAGAACATGCTTTTTATAATATCTAAGGTATAATGCATTACAAGTCTCTGAGAAACAAACGAATTTTCCAACTACATATTTATAAGTTATTGAAATGTACATTTTGTAACATATAAAATGCATTTGTTTTGTATGAACATATTTTAACTGGATTCTATTGAAATAAATATATAACTTTTGTTATTTGTTCAATATTAACGAAACTTGAATTCTCCACTGATGCACCAAATAATTTATTATTATACGAATGAAATAAAAAATAACTTTATTTCCAGTACGCTATAACAACAATACAATTATACGCATAATGTGTTTAACGTTACATGTTTCCTACGGCCTTTTGCAAGAGTTGTCCAAAACGATTTGTAATTAACAACGAAACATCTATAAACCTATCAACACAGTTGCTCAAACATGTTTCTGTTCGATTGTCCAATTTGACTCCTGGTTTATCAACACATTTCTCCCAACAAATATCGTTGAATTCACGGATCTATAATTATATTTACAAAAATTTGTATGAAACATAATTGCCTACAGAGATGGTCTTTGTATCAATTATTTACTGTTATATTAATGAAGCGATAACTGCAAACTGCTAACAATATAAAAAAAACTTCAATTTGCAAAGCGATGTTACTGAAATACTACTCAATAAGTTAACCTTTGGAATACGTTGTAATAAATATTAAATCAATTGTGAAAATTGACAAATGAGATAAACAATAACTTTCAGCCTTATATGTATTATCACGAAAAGTGCTTCACCTGTGCTTGAAATTGTGCCTTCTGCTTTTCGGCCACAAAAAATTCTTGCAATTCAGAGTCTGCTCCTGCAAGTTTACTAGCGTCCAAAGAATCGTCAGCCATTTTTTGTATACGTCCTGTATTTGCAATTTGTAAAAAATATTCTGGGCGACAGTGCTTCTAAAAGTTAATAATCTATCTTTCCGGCACGCACGTGGTCTTTGGTACTAATAATCGCGAAAAGAGTTGTTTACTGTCGAGTGTCTGGTAAGTTATATACTGCATGTAAGCTAGCATTTACTTACTATCTGAAAATGTTACTAGTAACTAGGCTGTGTGAAAAAATTATTCGTTTAAGCTTCTTACCAGCCGGAAAAATATTAAACCTCATGAAATTAATTTAAAATGCAATTTACCCATTTATCAAAAATGTATATATAGAACAATTTTTTTAATGAAGAATCAGAACATGATTTAAGAAACATGTTACCTATACTTTTCTTTCGTTTTTGGCAGTCTATTATTATGTAACACAATTCGTTTAAAAGGAGAACTCGGTCATTTTTTAACTCCAATGATATATTTACGATATAAAATTATATGATTGCATTATTTTATAGCACGAAAAATATTTTAACTCACATTACTTAAGTACATACATTTATGCGGAATGGCCCCAGGCAGTTAGTACGGGCTGCATCGTTAAAGCAATTGCTGATTTTAAGAAATGAAAAAGGCAAAGTCATGGAAATAAAGCTAATGCTTGAAGCTAAATTGCTTTTAAATTGCTTTTTTATTTACCACAATTCATCTTAAAAGTGCAATTGCCACCCCTTTTTTTAAAAATACAACTCTATACGTTTCACTCGAATAATCAATGCAATTTTATGCTCACTACAAAAAAGTGTACAGGTACTTATCCCTTAAAAGTATTACTTTATGTTATTAAAGTTTGAATTTTGCTAAATTATCTCGATGTATTAGTAAATATACATAATTAAGTATTCAAACCGCGCGCATATTTATAGCGATACACATTGGTGAATGGCTTAAAGATTAATAACGTCAAACGTAAAAATTTCTACGCTTTTCTACATAAACAAATTATACGACTAATATGTAGTACAACGCCTTTGTAACGGTTTCACTTTTCAGCGTTTAAAAAGTATAAGGGACGGAGTAAGTGGTCATTTCTACGGTGTTATGTATAATAACACATTGACCGTGTTAACATTTAGCGTGAACGTGTCAGATAACGTTGAAGTAAATATAAGTCACACGACATTGCAATTGCATATGCCGGCAGAAGTATATCTCTGCGGCGTTTTGCATGTTGGACAATGCGAGGAAAAACTACCCGATGCATTTCAGGTAAATATATGAAATCATTAGATGTATTTTATTATGCGCTCAAAAGAACTGCCAACGTCAGATTGAAGATTTCGTTTCAAACCCCTTTTTTAAAAATACAACTCTATACGTTTCACTCGAATAATCAATGCAATTTTATGCTCACTACAAAAAAGTGTACAGGTACTTATCCCTTAAAAGTATTACTTTATGTTATTAAAGTTTGAATTTTGCTAAATTATCTCGATGTGTTAGTAAATATACATAATTAAATATTCAAATCGCGCGCATATTTATAGCGATACACGTTGGTGAATGGCTTAAATATTAATAACGTCAACGATAGTGTTCTGATAGGCGGTAATAAAGAGAATTAAACATTAAGTACCTTAATCCTTTTTTGTACAAGGTGCATCTGCAAGCCTGCATCGGATAATGTAGGCAAAAATATGGAGTTGTCATAAGAGGGTGCAATTGCACTTTTCAGGTGCAGCGAAAAGTTAATTCCAGAATATGTTTCATTCTATACTATTTAATTCTGTTTTAAGGCGTTCTATTGCATTTACATTGTATAGATACAGCCTGTTCCAACTGTGTGTAGCATGTAGTACTCTATATACACACTGCAATACAAAACGTGATGCAATGCACAAACATGACTACATTCATCATGTGTATTCAGATGTATCATTGAAATTTATTTGCATAATACTTAGTTCAATGTAGAAATGATCATATAATGCAATCAGAAATGTTCAAAAATGAAACCTCCATGCCAATATTTTTTAAGAATTTCGGATGAGTGGCGCCTACGGCAAATCTGACCCAACTGATACAAACCAATATATCTGAAACATAGAGATATACATATAATGTATTATTTATGTATCCAACATACGACGGAAATAACGAATTTAAACATTTTACACGTCAAATATTAAATTAGAAGTATTATACAATACTGATAAAATACAATAATAATAATAATAATAATAATACGACAGTAACAGAAAATTTAATAATATTAAATGAATATTAATTCATATCATTGGCAATTGGTCCAAACATATTCTGTCACAAAAGGGGAAGGAATTGCATAAGATCGAGTTTCAATATCGCCACTGAATGAATATGTATGTATCTCAATAATCATCACGTCAAGAGTCACGCTAGATAACACGAGGGTAATACATATATGTAAGTAGCTAGTACGCGTGGGATATAGACGGGTATCAACAATCCACATCACGTGTGATCGATCATGCCACTTGTGGATACGGCCCTGAGTGCCGGCAAGTCTGTTAGCCGGCGCGGAACGTAGCGGCGCTGCATTTCAGGAACCGTCGTCGACGGCGTCATCGCTGTCGTAGTTGCGTGAATCGTCGGGCCCTAACGATCATTCCCTCGAGGGAGAGAAACCGAACGGTGTGGAACGAAGTAGCCTCCAAGGCGTACATTAGTGTCTCCGTCGGCACGGCGAACGTCGCTGTTTTGTGTTCGCGGTGTATTTATTTTATTATACGCTCATTGACAATGACCGCTGCCGTGGAGGAGTACTACGACGGTTCACGGGTTTTTTCGTGGCTCGCTGATTTCATCGATATCCCGATCGACCAGGTAAGAAATTAATCATTTTTCCATTTCTCTTTTTTTCACGGGCACCCGCCTCTCTTATTTGCCTTTCTACCGCTCAAAAAGGAGGGCGCATCGATCGAACTTTGGATTACGCCGGATACCTGTCGCTTTTATCGAGTATCCTTGCGATAGTACTCGCAGTGCATGCTGTCGAATTTTTTCCTTGCAACCTTTGTCAAGGTAAGGTTCCTCTAGCTTTGTGTCGATATCATTTCCGAAATGGCACACCGTGATCCCTGTACGATTATCTTCCTTTTATAAAGACAACAGTGACGCGCCGCATTCAGACATATGTAGTAGGTGGACCAGTGTGGTAATCGGTCATTCCATAACTTAAAGGGTTAACTGTTTGACAGCGTTCTCTGTGCTGTCATTTATATGGCATACGCGCGTGGGATTGATATAAACATCCTCATCATTGAAATCACATTCATAAAATTTCCAGGCTAGCCACCGGCTATGTACCATAGATTATAAAAGATTTTTTTCATGTATTACCTTTTATTTATGCACGCTGACCAGTGATATGTTCGAGTATTTAGTTCGAAATTAAATGAGTCACAATTTTAATGTGGCTAATAGACGTCATATGATTTTCTATTAGAAAGTGCATTGGAGTACGTAAATACGTATATTCGTAGTGTGACAAGAATATTAAAAATAGCAGATGATGTGTGCTCTTGTGTAAAATACTTTGACTCGAACTTGACTTCAACTCAAATCGTACGTGATTTTTTATGTAATTCTATGTTTCTCCCTTTCTCTCCCTATATATATATATATATGCACAGCCTGACAACGTCGATGAGTTCGATTATCGATAATGTTAATTGATAATATTATCTTTAGAAGCTGACGGATATCTTGTCTTGCGTTTTCAAAGAAATTTGTGAAAGCAATAGACATCGTGGTATGATGAAATGTGTACATGTATTCTGTAAATAGAATGACCGGTGAACGCATTCGGAGACGATGTACTCTATATAAACTGCATCAAGTGCAACAGTTGGGAAATGCTGAGTGCAACGTGAACTAATTTTACATAGGCTGCCGATATGTATCGCCGTCGTTTGTATACACATTTACACGGAAGGTACACATTTCCTTAAAAATATAGGTTAATAAACGAAGAATGGAACAAGACAAGTTTGTGAATACAGTGTTTTATTAACACAGACATTTTGTTTATACTCGAATGTTTTGTAGACACGTTTAACATCGTATTTATTAGTGATTAGTGAAATGCAAGTGTAATTTATATATTGCAAGTGTATAATTTAATTTTCGTGAAATAAAAAATTCATTTCTTGAACTCTAGTTCATGTATGATTTTAGTATCCACGTTGTACTACCAATTCCCTTAACAAAAACAAAATTCAATTTCATTGATAATTATTTATTTCTGCGATGTTAAGATTACATTGTATGCACTCATTTATATTTTCGAAAATTTACCGCGTATAAATGAGATAACAGTTGTACATTACGCTGATACGCTCGGTCATCCTTGTTTGCAAGTTGAACGATAATACACAATGGTGTTCCCTAAATTGACGCGTGTAATTTCTCGATTGTTGAAGGGTTCAGCAAAACCCATTGAATATTTTTCACTCTTTGTCACTTTTAACAAAGCTTTCTATTTTCGATTATTTTTATTCGCAGCGCGTTAGAGCCAATTAGTTTTCAGCGTATGCATACATACAACTCCAATCATCCGATGCAATATCGTGGTTTAAGATAACTAAAATAATCATTGACATTGATACCGTATCTGTAATATAAACGTTCGTAATAAAGGTACTAATGTTATAACCATTTTATTACTTTATTAGATATTTTTCTTAGTTCTACGTTCTGCAATTTTTCAGTTGCCTATTAGATACGATGTCTTTGCATATTTATTTTGCCGAGCAGGTTAAACATTGCAATAATTGCTACACGAAAATTAAGTATAAGCGTTATTACGATTATATAATCCGTGTAAATGTTGTTAATACGAAGGTATCGTCTCGAAATAATTGCCATTGGGTTACACATGAAAGTATACAATCAATAAGACCATACATATGCACGAACATAAGGTGGAACGGAACACCGATGATTTATTTTCATAAAAGTTATCGTGACCCATCCGCAGGATTTAATTGTAGATCTAAATGATACACGTGGACGCAATCAACTGGTGGCATTTAATTTATTACATGTTACGATGACAGTTTAATTGTTTCATTTTTTTTTTTCTTTCGCTGCACTCTGAACCGCTTCGATCATCCGACGTGCCGGCTCAGCAACTACGAATAATTTTCATCTGAATAAGAAAACGGAGATATTTTCAATATTAGCCTTTGAAGTTCATTTATCAGCATCGCTTTCATGTATGCATGCGTATATTATTTACAAGGGCATACAGAATCAGTACACGAGAACAAGCTGCATATTAAACGCAATTAGAGACGGAAGAGAAGTACCATGAGCGAAAGTTAAATGCAGACCCCCCCCCCTCCCCCAAAAAAAGTAGATAAATCAAAATGAAGAAAGTGAGTAGGAAACGATGCGCAACTATTTTTTCACAATTATCTCACTGCGAGGGGAGAATATACGCACTCCGTGATTCATTCCGCGTCGACTGTGCACAACACAGTGACCCTGTTCCTGAGTTGCTAATTCCACTGATTCGTTTTCAATGTAGCGAGGAACAGGATTTAATTCTAACGCCTACGTCAAGGTGCAACCGAGCGCGGCTTCGCCGAACGCACTTCGCGGACGTACCGGCAAAGAATGCATCGGGGTGCTAAAGTTGTAATGCAACTCGAAGAATGCGTAACAAAACACGGCCGTTCTCTATTTTCGAGAAGTGGCGTGACTAGGTTCCCGTTTAGCACGGATGAACTTTCAGCCCCCGATAAAAAGACGACGGATATCACGGACGTTCCGTTATTCTAAACAGTTCCCCGGATAACCGATGCATTGAAAAACCTAACACTCAGTGCAACTGTGCGCTGCATTGCCCGGATCGTTCTTCTGTTGCGGTTTTCCGAAAGTGTGTATTACGTTTGGAAAAGTATCAGGAAAGTCCAGTTTCTGTGCAGTGGCAGACCAGAAGAAACTAATCTATGTAACCTGAATAGGGATCGCCGTTTGTTCGATTGTCGATTGCGTTGTATTCCGCAAAGCTTTCGTTTATTACATTTAAAGAATTACAGCAACGCTTTAACTGAAACTTGACGATTACTTAGAGCGGCGGCGCACCGTTGATATTCTCGTAACAATTCGCTGAGAGGGACTACGTCGATAAAGTCTCTAGTCTAAAGGAACTCTGCTTTTTGGGACGTGGTTCAGTATGCATATATTGAGAAAAAATGCGAGAGTGGGATTAACTAGAGATTAATAAACTATAAATGACTAAATTAGAGTTGTTATGCGTCGCGAGGAGGTTCGAAGTATTTGCAATCGGAGTGGTAAGCTGAAAATACCGGATGTCTATGACTAATTTAGACAGCGAGCGATTCGCATTTGCGATTTAAGTTGTCTAGGAAAAGGAGATAATTATGTCGGTATACAACAATTCTCACCAATGACGACTAATTGAACACCCGAATTATTTGCCACGTGTCCAGACGCATCATTTTACTTCTGCAACTCGAATTTAGAATAGCCAAACCTCTACTACTCGAAGTTTACCTCTATAACTCGAACTTCTATCGATGCTGCCTCTGCAACTCGAAGTTTACAACTTTATGTCAGATATCGTTCAATTGTCTGCTTCCTTTCAGCCGTTAGGATTGTCGCAAAACATTAGACGGGAAACATAAAGCGAACACGTGCATATCCATGAAAGCTAATCGTTTCACGTCAATTTTCATACATAAACAATGTGTTAACGTATTAACACAGTTAAATTCCTGCCTTTTTGAATAATGTGAGGTCGGTACATATAAGTATGTATAGCATGCACAGTGACCTAAATTTCGTCTTCTGATTATGTTTATATACGTGCACAATAGGAATGCAATTCACGCGGAAAAATTTTAATATCCCTTCGTTTCCGTCCTCGCAAGACGGAAAGGTAACCGTCATACAAAGCCTCTACAAGTCGAATTTACGTGTATTAAACCTCTCTTACTCGAACACTCGATAACACGAAACCTCTACAACACGAAGTTTCTTCTCCTCCCTTGAGATTCGAGTTATCGAGACTCGACTGTATTATCAAGGATTTGCGATAATTCGTAAATACTTGTGCGACTAATCAATTGTTCCGTCGTATGTCTTCTTCAACGAGTTAAACGAATTCCACTTGTTTCAGTGAATACATGTCTGCAAAATTCTCAATACAAGAAATTGAGATGATCTTATAATCATGTTCATCATATAATCGTAATCACAGTGCTGTTCCCATTACAGAGTATCGGTTTGAAATATCTAGCGATGATTGCTTGTTAGGGGTGTGCGGATATCGCAATCACGAGTTTACGTATACACACTCGACAATTGCAAGGTTTCGAAATTACAATCTGATCCCGAAAAGAATTCCTAATTCGACCTAGAACCCGTAACTTTGGATATCCGTACACCTCTATTGCTCGTGGATCATTGTTTAATGATTTTAGCGCGAGCGTGTAATAAATTATGCTGTTCAGTTGAAAAACATGTCAATCGTGAATACATATTTAAATTGCTCGACTCCTCCTCTTTCTATAATTCTGTTCTCATTGAACTCGTTCACTCCATGATTATATCATGAGAATGCAATGTGGAATGTTTAACTGGCCGCTAGCGTTGCTCTGACACTTTACTCGGATTTATCTGTTCCCATTTCAGTTTCATATAGTCGGTCCGTACAAGCTAGATTACAAAATACGTAATAAGAATACGTAATTGTGTTTCTTTTAACAGTCAGATCCGAGCGATATCTATTTATAGGGATAATTGCAATTTTCACTTTATAATTTGCAAATAAATGAATAATAGTACACAACTGTGCTATATGAACGTTATTTTATCAAATTTGCCGTAGGTATGTGAACGTCGATAAATTACATTGCATTCATTATTTCTGTGACAGAAATAAAAACGATTTTCTCGTCTAGGTACTTCAAAGGGTGGCCCAGTCAAGACTCTTAAGTATTAATTTTTCTGTGTTACATGTTTCTTCTTCGACGAACCTATAATTGGGTGATGCTTGGATATCCTGACCTACCTGACGCTATAGCTTGTTAGATATGGCAAGAAAGGTCTAACTATATTCGTGGTCTTCGTTTATCTTTACGTAAGAACGGAAGGTACCGTTGCGTTACTCAGGTAACTGTTACAGGTAGAGAATGTAGCTTAAATGTAGTATACTCCAATACCGTAACATTACGTACGTCTTGTTATCTTCATCATAGTCAGTCTCTGTATCTGTAGATTGCTGATTGATAAAGAAAGCTCCGATATATGATAATTCTATCGTGCCAACTCGTTCGTTGTGCCTGAAATTGCGGCGTGAACT
Organism: Nomada fucata; assembly: GCA_948146005.1. Classification (NCBI taxonomy): domain Eukaryota; kingdom Metazoa; phylum Arthropoda; class Insecta; order Hymenoptera; family Apidae; genus Nomada; species Nomada fucata. Next base: position 2,675,843 of record OX411275.1, on the reverse strand, counting down.
AGATTCATATGTCTCTTGAGACGTTGAATTTGACGAGCTTTTTTGCTCCAGAACCCTTCAATTTAATCATTTGTGAACAGGGTACTCCAAACTGTAATTAGGTCTTGGAGGACCAATTAAGCTATTCAAGAAGTTGATGAACTGTTTCTCTTTGTGTCCCGCGTTCGAAGCAGACACTGTCTACACGAGTAACTTGAACATGAAACTATGTAATTGTCATTTTGAAATGTTGTAACAGTAATAATGGCGTTATGGTGCAACTATTTGAATCAATATGGTACAATAGTTCGAATTTGGTAATGCACGCGTTGAAGAATTATTCAAATTTGTAACCACTTCGTTTTGAAACGTTTTGTCAACAACATAGATTAACTTTCTCATCCCTTGGGTATGTTCGAAAATTTTCTTCTCCTTCTTTGAATATTAGATTATAAAACATAGATTCGGTTCAAAAATTGTACACACGCGGAGAATCGTTGGTCGCCCTGTAATTATTTACAATAATTTATGAACTCGACAATTCCGAGCTCCCGAAAATAATACTTTACTGCAACATATTTTCAAATAGTTTCCACGCAAAAATGATCTGTCCTCGTGTAACATGGTCCCACTCAAGAAATTATACCGTGATGAAATATTGATCGATCACCCATCTATCGAATCTTCGATCATCCAATTATCATCTTCAAGTAGGTCACCAAATTTTGCTGTGTTTAAAAGTTCGCCAGTGTGCAACGAATGAAAATGATAGAATGAACGTGTTCAACGAACGTTATCACGGTATGTTATTATATGGGTGCGCCCCGTAATCGGTAAATCGCGAAAACACTTTGAGGAGAGCAGAGGAAAATCTGCACGCGATTGTAGGATCAATCACGTAAGTAATCTCTCGGTTGGACGCGTTATCGCATTTCAACAGCCACGGACAAACGTTGTTCGTCACTGGTGGATTTATTCAGCCGGCATGCGGTTGGTGTGCCGCAGGAATTTAATTGCAAACGAAATGGGAAGTCTTTCCCGAAGTGCGCTGAGAAATGGTTGAACATCACGATGATAAGAAAAAGCGCAGACCCGCGAACGCTGTTTAACTTACATTTACGAAAGCACGATTTATTTTCGTTCTATTGCTAATAATTAGTGGCCGCCTTTCTTCGAAATATTGGACGATTAGGACGGAAATATTACTACGCAACGTATACAGAAAACGACTGTTGGAACCAATTTGTGTGTTAATAATGTGTTTATATTATTGTTTTGCTGTTTTATATTATATACGAAAAAATCATCCGATCATTTCATTTGAAAAATGGTCATCTGCGTTTCGTAAGTTCATTGATGTACACGCGAAAATAATAGCATCGGAAGATTGATTGCAGAACTCGCCGTGTCGTATGATGAATATTGAAACGTCTCCTCTTTATATTCCCATAATTCTAGTTGCGACTCTGCACATTTTCAGAGCGTTTGGAATGTTGAATAGTTTTTATCAATATTGAATTGGCAACGAACATTGCCAAACTTGAATTTCTTCCATAGTAATGGGCATTACGCGGTTGCTCCGAAACTTACGCGGCTTTATCTATCGTCGCGTGATTAACCGAATGTATAAATAAAGTTGATAATGATAATCGAAAACTGTTTTCTTGAACTTCTTTGGGTTAATGTATGCCAATTAAATTCGTATTCACTGTTGGTTCAGCTTTCTTCTTTCCATGGAATGCAAATTAACTTGTGTGACATTCGACGCGTTCGCCTTATCGTTACTGTATTTAATAGAATATTTTGCATGGGAGGATTTCCGACGATTTCAAACGCTGAATTCACACGCTTCAATGTCGGAGACATTGCCGTGACGGAGTCACATATGACAGAAGTTTTGCAAATTTTTTTATTGAAGAAGTTGTCCAGCTACGATTATACTTCTTTCCTAGGTAGATATTATTGATACTGCTATTCTCAATTTATTTTTCAGATTTTTTAGGTGGTATAGTTAAATGTTAAATGGTTCTTACCAGTGCCAGCTACAAATTAAAATCGTATGAACCGGCCTGGAATTAATTTTATCACAATTACAATGACGCGGCACAATTCAGCCACGCGCATTTATAAACACTTTCTATTGGTGATTCTACATCGAACGACTCGTAAAGAACGACGTACGGATAGATAATCGCACTGGAACTACGTTTCATCTGGATCTTGCGACGATTTCACAGGGATAGCATATGTACACACGGTTGAATATTTGTCGCTACGATACTTTTTATAACGCGGCATACCGATCGATTCACATGTAAATTATTGACTTGGAAAATCTTGTTCTCTCTTTTCCTTTTTTTTTCTTTTCGTGGCGGAATATCAAAGGCCCAGTCTATTATGTTACAAGCTAGTGGTTTTTTAAGACCTCCGCGACAAGGTTTCATCATCGCCCTGTTCTTACAATAGACCTCTCACGAGTTTAATAACGCTATTTTATTGATAACTCGTACTCGTTGCCCTACTCGTTAACCCCGGTTTGACCGTGCTTCATTATTCCACGTGCTCTTCGATTCCGCTGTATTTCTGTACGAGGAACGGTGTATATATGGATGAGCGCGATACAGTGTCGCGCGGAAGACGGACGGCGACGCGATGTCGAGGAAGTTCGGCGAAGACGCGTTCCTGAATAAAGAGTTGGTCGCTAACGAGCATTCGACGTGGTAGCACTGTTACGCGTTAGATTGGAACCGCGTGTACTTTTGCATCTTATTGATTAAATTGTTCGCTCTATATTACCCGGAAGTAGTTCGATTTGCGGAACACCGACGATCCCACATGTACATTGAGAGCTTAAACCCATTCGTATCACACTCTTACGTTCGAAGCATCCAATGTCTGTTATAATTGCGCTAATAAAACGAGAAGACATTTGATTGCGTAACTTTGCGTTAACACAGTGTATCGATTATATCACTGTCCTCTGTGAAATAATTAAAATTCAAGGGTTATCCAAGCGTTACGGAGTAACGAATTCTTCCTTTGCAATTCGAGGGATTTGATTACGCGGTTCATATAATAGTTAATACCTCATAAGAATCGGCATGACGAGCATTGTACGTCTATGCGAATAAGCGTAATGCACTATTGCTCGCGGGTTCGCCTATCAAGAACTCAATTTATTTCCACTCGAAACATTTACCATTTGCACTCAATGCACCGAAGGTTCATATGCACTGGACAAGTTTATTCACCCTTAACTTGAACGAAAAACCCGTGCGCCCTATGTGATACAATACCAATAATTATTACAATAATAACAACAATAGTAATAATAGTTTAAGGTTGTCTATAATCAACAACACTGGTTATTGTCTATTATTGGTATTATTTGTTTTAGGCTATTCTACAACAATGTGTTTCATAGTTCCCATTCCATTAAATATTTTAAACTACGTTCGTTTCGAAAACTGCCCGTCAAATTAAAGTCCCTACATACACCTCGAGTTACAGCAAATTCAGTAAAGCCTCAGGACTCAAAACATTCGATTAGGTTCGCGGTTATTTAAAAATCAGGATTCAGTATACATATCATACAGTTACGTTTATTTCATTAAATCTACAATAATCAATTCGAAATTCGCCAATGCCCCTCGAATTTCGCAGCCGTACATGAAACAACTAAACTACGCGTACATTCTAATAAATAATCCATAAAGTTTAAGTAAATGCAATCAATACGAACTCTCGCCGATTTTCATTGACGAAGTAGAACACGAAGTACTGTACACTCTTAGTACACCTCCTCCTCCTCCGCGAATTCAGGTACATCGCGCCTGAATCGGAAACCACCGGACAGTCCGAAGGTTGGATCAGGCCTTCCACCAGGTCCACGTTGAACTTGACCGAATCCCCTGACGAAGCCCTGCTTGTAGTTGCGCTCCAGTTGGACGCCCAAATGCGGTTGAGCGGCTTGTCCTGGACGAACGTTCAGTCCACCGTAGGTGCTCGCGGTCATTCCATTTCTGTCGTAGACACGCTGATGATAGTCCAAGTCCAATGATGGGCGACGATCCGGACCGCTTAAGGGTTTGGTTCCTTGAATCACGAGGGATCCTTGAGGATCGGCTTCTCGTCGGTATCTGGGCGAGTCCTGGAGGAGAAAAAATTCATTCTCGATTTAGTTGGAAAATCGACCGGAAATATGATGTATTTACTTTTGAGAAAGTGTTCGAAATTATCCGGGAGACGTCGGATGGTGTATTGTCAATATTTTCGGGTTCTCAATATTATTGTGCGTGTAAAGGGAAACTCAGACGACCGGTGTATACATTGTCAATAATGTTGAGACCCTCGAAATGTTGACAGTGCATGTTGACTGTCCGAGGCCTCCTTCAGGGGAAGATGTTGGAAGTCAGGATATAGATATGGAAGAGGACAAATTGGGGTGGAAAGAGTGGTAGTTATCGTTCGGTGAAACGAAGCAGGGATGTGAGTTGATTTCTGGAATATCGGGGGATGTTTGGTACTATCGGAATATTAGACGAATAAATTGAAATTTTCCAAAAAGCGTTGATTATTTCGTTATACCGATTTCTCGAAATTTTTGTTCCCCCCATTGCATGTATCTCAGAAAATGTCCTTCGCAAAATCCATGTACGAATTTCCGTTTTCATTCTGTTCTCAAGCATTTACATACCGAGAGAAATGCGACAGACGAAATAGGAAGAACTCCCCTTAATTTTGCATCAATTTCTGAGGTACATTGTAAAGTGGATGAAAGTATACTTACATAAGACTCCATGAGAGACTCAACGTCCGACTGGGCAGTGGTGTACGCAACCACGGCGAACAGAGCGAGTACAAGCCCGATGAATTTCATTCTGAAGATTTCTTGGTTCACTTCGAACTGTAGAGGCACAAGGTGTCTTAATGCTCGTGAGTGGAGCTGAATGAATTCTATGCCACATTCGGCAGGAGCTTACTCTTATATAGGAATTCCGAGCTTGGAAAATTTTCCCTGTTTTCTTTGTGACACTCGCAACCGGGGGATCACCGTCGGTTTCTTATCCGGTTCTATCTCTGTCTCTTTGCACTCGATTCTTCCACGAGACCGAGGGGAAGTCCTGACTGCGGGTCACCAAGGGTCATTAATAACAGTTCAGTTACTCGTACTTTCGATATTATTCGTTGCCACGCGTTATCGTGCGGCTTCTATTAAAAAGCGAACAATGTAAATCGATGTTCTATTATTTATAACTTCTATAGTTATATATTCTCCTTTTAATTTCGTCCGTCTGACCTCAATTTTATTGTACATATTTGCGAGCAAGTGTAATCTGCGGAAGACTGAACTGTGAACAATTATTGCAAAGGGGAATTTATAGCGGTGCGTGTTTTTTCTTCTTCCAGCCGAAGTATTAGTAGAGGAGAACGAACGAATGCAATTCGATTCAACATTCTATTTTCCTTCTTTCTTTTTTTGGGTGTACCTAAGAGCAAAAAATTAATGTAATGTAATACGTTTAGTGAACAGTTTTATTCGTCGCAATTTCAGTCTCGCCCAGTATTTAAAATATCGACTTTCAACGCGATCTTTTAATATGTGCGGCTAATCCAGTTTACGGTAACGCGGAACGTGAACATCGATAACAAACGCGACAGAACTCCAATATCTGTTCGTTTAATTTTCTCCATGTTGCAACCTCCGGTGCGTAATATTTGCATTATCTTTGCGAAATTACATATGCGATGCGTTCCAAAGTAAATGGAAAATGACACATCCCGCACGAATTAGAGAAAGTTAACTTCCATTCTGTCGTATGTTAAATTTACTTATTATTTCATTCGCATACACTTTGTTGCTCCAAAGTTGGAAGTTACATATTGCACGTGTCGCGGGGCCATTAAATACAGTGCAACAAATAAATCAATTTTATTTACTTGTTCAATTTTCGTGGGTAGAAAAATTGATGGAGGAACAAATTTGAATTAATCCAACATCAGTAGCGCTCACTATTTTCTGCTACTTCTTCTATTCGATTTACGCAAAACTGTAGTCCCACTAACGGAGCACTCTAGGAATGCAATTTCTGGCGGTGTTTTTTTCTTTTTTTTTTTTAATCATAGGATGAATACCACGCATTATGAACACCGTGTAACAATAGATGCCACACGGAGTAGCGTGTTCCCTTTCATGGACGGCCTTCATAGTTCATAGAAACATAATGCACGTTCCACCGTTCTTTGTAATAGACGGGGAACCCCTAGGGACCATAGTCATCAAGCAGAATCTTCATCTTCCCCGATTACCGACTGGCAGACTTTCCATCTTCTCGACCGACACGCGAGCAACAGCGGTATGCATTGATAACAGTTAATCTTGTCTGGAGTACATCCCCGTTAAGAATATTTGTCATCCAGCGAGATTAATCTGGTTATTCCCTGCGAAACTGAGTCGCGACGAAGCGGGACGAACTAATGATAACGAAAGGAAAACACTTGCGCAGCATCCGCTCGACGCTAGTCGAAGATTGAAACCCGTAGATGCTACCTCTCAATATTGCTACCTGTTGACGCTGGAGCTATCAAGCGAGACAAGCTGACTTGTTTCAGATTTTCTGCTTTCAAGTTACTGATATATAGGTATCGTTGTGATAACTTTTAATTGGAACGGCAATTGTACATCCCTATTAAATATTCATACAACGACTTTCGTGTTCTTAATTTGTCCAACGTGTGCTATCTAAATGGTGCGAAAATCTATTATTGTAATTTAAATAATGATAAATTGCTTCTATTGTTAGCGAGTGAATCGGCGATATCAGAAATGACGTAACTCGGTATTTCAAAAATTAAGTTAACGAAAAAAAAAATGCCTGCAGAAGCAGCACAAATCGTCTATAGGCATATTTGGACGAAAATATTATTTCCCTTCATTTTTGAAAAACTATTTACTATTATTTTTGTTATATTTATTTATTACTGCTATGTGATTATTATATACCATTATGTTCGATCAGTTTATTGGTCGCGATCAATGGATCGCAATTTATTTATACAACAATTTTATTGTCTACAATCGCTATACATTACGTTCGGTGACCACGAGGTTTTATAGGGTCAATGAATTTTGCTCTGATGTACGCTACGTATGATAAAATCTTGCGTAAATAGTGTACATACAGTACGTACTGTAGTCCCCTAATCATTGACCTCGTGCATAAGATTGTCGCACAGTAAATTGCAACTAACTTTCAATTAGCGGAAGGCGACTTTAACATTTGCCATTGAATATGAAAGTTAACAAGATTATTCCATCGCAATCTGATATTTGATCGGGAAAAGGAATGCAAATGTTATCGCCGTTTAATTGTGCATAATCGTCTCATAAATCCTGTTTACGATCGAAATAATTGTATGTCGCAGACCAATTAAATATAATACTATTGAAAGTGACCAGCTGCTGCTTGCACGAATCTGTTTCCCGAAAGTTATTGCTCATATTTATGCCACGAAAAAGGTGATGAGTTTGAATGGTTCAGCATTTTGTACCACACTTATAATATTACTGTTGAGTGCCAAAGGCTCTTCTTCTGTTTCAATTTATCTGTTACCTCCACTCATTTTGTTCGTGCAACGCATTTTTAAGTTTATCGATATATAGTTATACATTTTTATATGTTTAATTATGATCATAGGAATTCGAAACATTTTCGATACATATTTGTTTTATGTAGTATTGAAGTTCTTGTATATAAATGATTTATTAATGAACATTTTTATTTCTAGCCCAAAGCTGTTCTAATCCGAATTTTTGTTCTGTTTCTTCTGTGTGCAGGTGAATTTTCTATTAACACAGTTCACAGCACTGATATTGGCTGGATTTTTAAGAACATTTCTTAGTCCCGTCACCGTAACCGCAGCTACCAGACATGTATTTGGTCTCGTCATCGGCCTCGCGCTTGGATATTTCTGCTTCGGCAGGTAAACAAGCCAACCTGTAGAAAAACGAATCAATTAATCTAGAAAAAGCTCGTACCCTTAACAAGCATGAGAGTGTTATGCATAAAAATGGCTTTACACTCAGCCCTATGCATATAGTGTTCACGATTGATTAATTAATGTATTGAAAAATGTTGTTTTAACTATTTGTGACTATAAAGGTACTCTTATAGTACTTTATATAGTAATTTATCAATACTTATCTATTTTTAAATTTATATTTTCTGCGCGAAACATGAATTACCTGCCAAATATAATTAGGTATATTTAAAAAATCCTAAGTTAAATGTAGACATTAGTTAATATATTTGTATCGACAAATATACTTATCGAAACTTCGACATCGGAACCTCGCCAATTTTTCACACAACTTTTTCCTAACTTCTTTCGATATGTCTTGTACATACATATGTCATTATTCTTATTGTTACCATAATTAAGTGGCTTAACGTATCGTCGAAGCAATTATTATTTCAGTTAGCGTGTCCTCTAAACCGACGGAAGTTTTACAGGAAAATAAATACGTTTTAACTAAATAGCTTTTGAAAACATTCGGTTACATTAATTGATATCGAACACTGTTGTATCACTATCTACATGTACCTGTTCCTATAGAAGATTTAAAACATTGCAATATTTTGCAATATAATTTAACCCCCCCCCCCCCCCTAGATAATTTAACTAGCTTGCTTCGTTAAAAAAAGAAAGTCATATATTTTCAGACAGGCGGTACACCTTGCAGGCCTCCCCGCCTTATGTTACATCGCGATGCGCACACAAAATCCCCGCAATATCCAGAGGCAAGTTACTTACAACGATACATTCATTATTACTGTATATATTACCGTACATTACCTTACACACATTTCAGCCGGAGAAAACATTCTCCGATCTGGTGGGCAATTTCTTTTAGCTTCGAATAGTTCGTTTTCGTAGTGATATACATTTTAAAACAGCTTAAAAGTTCAGCCAACGCAACATTTATGTTTTTTAAAGACAATAACAACGTTCAATGAAAATTAAAGGGGTTCTGTAAATAGAAATTCGTAAATATTCGGTTGTTACGCGTTAAAGTTTATCCATGTTTAAAATGCCTCGTGTCTGTAATTACATGCAGTAGCACAGCTTGGTACAAAACGCATTCAATGATATTATATTTCTTCTTTGTGAGTAAATTCCTGTACGACTGTCGGGATATGATATAAAGTAAGAAAAGAAAGATCAATATTTCGATGAAAGTTCTGTAAACTCTAATCTGTCGAAATCGTTAAACAAATTTTTGTTTAATATATATATTTATCGTCGTCAAAAATAATTTCAAGTACGAAAGTAAATCAGTTTATTTAAAAATCTGTAAAATTGCATTCAGATTGTATTGAAATTATAAAAATCATTTTAAAACAATAATTTAACAATTCGTGACTCTGGTGGATCAATAAAATAAGCAGTGTGATAGGGTATATACTATAAATAGAATGTCGCATAATAAAGAATGATCCCTTGCCATTCTTATTACCATTACCATGGTCAATGATACCATGTTCCTTGATCCTAGTTCCTTGAACTTAACAACTCGTCTTCGTAATGCGTTTCAGGGTTGTGTTGACAACAGCTATGCTCTACTTATCTTGCGTGCATTACCATCGACAGATGTACAATTACGGTTCATACACTCTCGATATCACTGGTAAGTACATAAACGTGCGATCAATTTGAAGAAGAACTATGTTCAATATATCACGATAATCCGATTCACTTTCCTGCACCTCTCGAAAAACAATTTTGGTATACCTTTAAGGATTCGCGAGAAGAAACGTTTCAATTTCAAAACTAATCGCAGACGTATTCGGACAAACGATTCGCAAGATCGATATACTTTAAACTTTGACGATCAAAAATTGATCTCCGTCTATCGAATTATTTTTAGCACATTCAGCGCGATTAAGACACCAGAATTGTCGGTTGTTTCGTGCAGCTTTATTTTAACCGCGACATTATGTTCCAGCGCATGTATTTATATGTAACAGTTTATCGTGTCAAGTATCGAGTGTCGTCAATCCGGTTATCCGATCCAGCGTACGTTTTGCGATTGTAATTAAAGTCACAAATAAAAGAAACTGTCATCAATATAGCAGATTCGTGAACAAATAGGAGTAACGATGGGTGCGCACAATTCAAAAAGAAACGAGACGCGACATCGCATAGTAATTAACAGGGGGTTTTCAGAATTAACAAAAAACGCCGGTTGTGCGGCGTTCCGCGCGAAGGAACGCGCGATTCATAATTAAAAAGAAAAAAAAATCTTTTCTAAATAAAGCTCTCGGTGCACCGTGTGCATTGCAGGGCCACTCATGGTGATAACGCAGAAAGTAACAAGCCTCGCGTACAGCATACACGATGGTTTAACGCGACGTGAAGAGGAACTCACGCTAACGCAACGTCATCAAGCCGTAAAGTGAGTTGACGTTTTGTTTTACAACTATATTCTCTCAATTATATTATTATATAATGGACAATGCGTCGAGAGTATAAAAAAAAAGCATACATCCGCGTGGTAACGTATTATATTCGTAATGAGTTTTTCTTTTTAAACTTACTACCAAAGCATCTTTTGACATTGGTGCTTAACTTTTACGTATTTTAAAGAAATTTCCTTGACAATTACGTTCCACAGCGCCGTATGACAAAACTTTGCACGATTATTAAATAATTGATTTTGGAAGACTAGATGGATTAACTCCGCATGCCAAATTAACTTAGAAAATTCTAGTCGTAATATAAAAGTCAAATTTGTGATAATACTTTCTACAATATATATGTTGTAATATATATTTTATAAAAAATTAAGATTATTAAAATATTTATATTAGCAAGATGCCGTCGACGTTAGAATACTTCAGCTACGTCTTCCACTTCCAAGCATTGATGGCCGGACCGGTGATATTTTATCGAGATTACATCGATTTCATTCACGGTCACAATTTAACTGGAGGAAAGGTGTTGACGGTCAGATGTTTCTTTAATCATTATTATTGTCTCTCTATAATAACTAATATTTAATCAACCTTCAATCAACGAAAAAACTATAATATTTCTTTAATCCTTATTATTGTCTCTACGTAATAACTAATATTCAATCAACGTTCAATCAACGAAAATACTGCGATATTTATTTATTTATTTATTCATCCTTTGCCTCTCTTTTCTCTTCAGGGATACGATAAAAAATCCGCGCACTACAACGAAATAGTATTGGAACCGTCACCCACAACGGTTGTAATCAAAAAGGTTGTAGTGAGCTTGTTGTGTGCAGTTATGTTCGTTACCTTCATTCCTACGTACCCGGTTCAAAAGCTGAAAGGTTCGATATATCGTGCTTCACATTATAATTCAGCGGCGCGTCTATTGTATTACATTTTATTTTATTTCATCTACAGACGACGACTTCCTGGAGAACACAACGTTGATATACAAGGTGTGGTACCTGATGGTGGCCACTATGCTCGTTCGTTTTAAGTACTATCATGCGTGGATATTCGCGGATGCCATCTGCAATAACTCGGGGCTGGGATTCAGTGGATATGACGAAAACGGCGAAACCAAGTGGGACTTAGCTTCTAACGTAGATGTGTCTGGTTTCGAGGTGATTTGACAAATCTCTATGAATATTATCACGTGCAATTCTTATCCCGTAATAATGTACAGTTTTTATTAAAAAAAGTTTTATTTCCAACGGGGAAAAGTCGCGAACGTTCGGCTCCGACTCTAATAACACTTTGCACGCTTGAATACCAGTCCAAAATATTAGATGCGTATTTTTTTTAGCTGCGGTAACTCAAGTTTGAGGGACGATACCATCCTCCAAAGTAGAACACCTCCTAAATTGTTATTTTGTAAATGGTTTGGGACAGACAAATTTTGTTCAGCATTTTCTTTCGAAACATTACAAAATCATGCAACTTTTGTTTAAAAAATATTGTTCTGTCTCAAACCGTTTCTGAGATAGCACTTTACGGGTTCAATTCTCGAGGGTAGTTTCGCCCCTTAAACTTGAGCTACCGTGGTTTTAAAAAAATAGGTGTCTAGTTTGATTAAAATCGACGTCTGGCCATTCGCGACCTTTCCTCGATAGCGGCAGCAATATTTCCATAGAAAATATAATATAATATAAGTACGATTACACGTCAAGTTTATTATATCACTTATATGGTACATATAGCTTAACTCACTTATATTCTCATTTTTAGATGTCGCTTAGTTTAAAGGACAGCATTGATTGCTGGAACAAGGGAACCAATAGGTGGCTTAGGTCAGTTGCTTACGAGAGAGCCGGCCGTAAGAAACTTATACACACGTACGCGCTTTCTGCCTTATGGCATGGTTTTTATCCCGGTTACTATTTAACATTCACCAATGGAGCCTTTTTCACCGTCATGACGCGCGTTGTACGTATTATAATGATATACTACTTGTAATTATAATAATAACAAAATAAGTTAACATTTACAGCTAATCGGATCGAACGGAAACGTAGATTTTAACATTCTGCAGTTACATTTCGTAATCAATTGATTATTCGACAAGCGCCTTATCGTTATTGTCGTTTACTTTTTAATTTTCAACAGGCCCGTCGTAATTTGCGGCCACACTTCTTAGGGTCCAAGGGGAAGAAGTTCCTTTACGATGTCCTCACATTTACAGCAACGCGAATCTTAATGGCCTACATTACATTCAGCTTTATACTCTTGGAGTTTGCTCCAAGCATCAAGATGTACCTGTAAGTAGTGTTGAGTATAAGCATTCAACATTCGCCTCTAATATAACGTCGGATAAATTGCAGAGAACTAATACGATGAAAATATTTTCCATGTTCAAGGTATTTATACATGTTCCCACATGTGATAGGTTTAATTATAATAGTGATCGCACCACGTCTTCCGAAGATCCCGTCGCACAAGAAGGTCATTGAAAACGAGTCAAACGCTTCTCAGGAATTAATCAACGGAACCGCGCGTAAATCCATGTGAACGATATTTTAATGCGGCGAAAACGGGGGAAGAGGAAAAGGGGAGGAAGAAAGAAAAAAAAGCAAAAGTATCGATCACACAAAGGATAAATATTTTTTATGAATGTTTTAATATGCATATAAATATTATATACACACGCCACACATATTACGTACGATATTAATTGTTACGTGTTACTGGTACAAATTCTATGTCGAACGTGTAAAAAAGTATATTTGTTTTATATAATGTGAGTGAATAATCGTATATTTATATGAATGTCCCGTGCATACATTGAGAAGTTGACAGTTAGTTATTATAATATAATGCGCCAGCAAAGGGGGATCATGATCAGAACGATGCGATGGATACGACAGTCTTCTTCTATGTTCCAAACGTTCCTCTCATCCGTGTTCTCTGTTATAAGATAACGTTTAGGAAGAGCAATTGTTAATTGATAACATTTCCGTAGGACACGTCGCATGATCGCATTTCTGAACCGTTCTTCGGGTAACTTTTTACAGTTTTATACTTTTAATATCGGCAGTGACGTGGCGATTAATTGAAAATAAATTACCATTGTCCATTTGTAAAACGTATCGACCGAAAGTTTTATTGTCATTGATAACGATATTCTGTTCGCGAAATCCGGTTACTGAACAAAAAATTATATATTGCTCGGCCCCCCGTGATGCGAGTGTTACGTAAATACGAATCCACATTAATAATATTAACTTTATCAAATTTGCAGACGCCCCTCTACATTATTCTACCGTGGTCTACGGTAGACTTCACTTCTCTTCTAATCTAATTCAACCATGATTTACACCTAATTGCCGTTATTAAGTAAACATAGTGTAATTCTTCGATTCAAAGGAATTTACAAGTGTCCGGTATTATCAGCAACTTATTGAACCAATAGAACCGCGTTTCGTTCGAATCGATAGAAACGAAGGAATCGATGAATTAATGTAACAATCTCGTCAGAAACGGTTTTGTACGAAAAAATATCTAAACGAGAGGCCCCGTGTTCGGGTTGAAATCGGCATCGATGACGTTATCATCACTCTCCACCTGCCTGGGTACCCCCTATAGCTGATATCCATAATTCGACCGTTCACTGACGTTTTGCACGACTATTTTCATTCCGTGCCTAATGGAATATCGTCCTTATAATCGGGTAAAGAGAAGCACCGAAACTGTTCGGCACTCCCGAAGCCTTATTACACAGGGTGGCAACGGTCACTTAGGGGAACAGAACGTGCAGTGCGATCGTCACGATCGAGTCGCGGCGAACCCATGATCGCGAGTTCCGATAGAGGCTCTCTTATAGTGTTCCCCTGGCCCAAGGAAACATGGTAAAGCCCTCGTTAATTATACGAATCGTGGATGTGCAAAGGGCAGTGACGAGCCAACGAAACGGAAACGGGAAAGGAAAACGACGGAGAGATCGATGTGACGTCGCGGGTATTAATGTGTCGATTGAGAAAGAGAAAGAGGGTTGTTGATCGAAATTTGATCCAAGTGATGTAAAATCGTTTCATGTACGGTGCTACTTTAGAGAAACGATCGGCCTTTGCACAACCAGGAGTACAGTGTTTACGATTCGATTGTCGCGAAGAAATTCTTTCGGTTGGATCACTATTCGGAGTGTCCCTAAGGGTCGTACGTGTGCGTATGGTTTCGTCGGGGAGAATGAATGTTCGAATGAATTGTTGGCATAGAAGGAAGTAGGACGTTTTGTCGAACCGATTATCGAAAAGCAATCGAAACGAGGTGAATTCTGTCTGTCGTAAGTAATTATTAGTACGAACAGAGGCGGGTTATGCTTTTAATAGAAAGTACAATGATATAAATAAATCCAGTTTCTTAAGACGTATTTGTTTCCCAGTTCTTCCAGAAGTCCGAACCGAATTTTATTTAACGATCCTTTTCCTGTCCAAACTTTTTCGTTTACTAAAGTCTTTTTTTACTTGATATGGAAACCAATATTGTTTTCGAATAATTTATACAATTCTGAACGCAAGTTTTGATGCAATCGAAATTGTCAACTTCCGGTCAAGTTATACTAATACACGTAATACACTTTAAATTGGACATTTAAGTGAGTTTATTTCATTATAATGTTTATTAAATTTACGCCAATGTTAGATAAAATTCGATTAAAGAAAAATTATTTTTCATTCAAGAAAGTTATCTACTGATCTAAGAAAGCATCGTCGGAGCAAACGCAAAAAAATTGTAATATCGAGAATCTTTCTTAAAAATAATTAATCAACAATCGAAAGTTTTTCCCGTTGCGTGAAACAAACTAATTTATCTGAATTTTAATCTATTTCTTTATTAATTCAAACGTGTCGTAACGTATGAATCGTAAGCATGTAAGTGCCACAAATGTTATACAAATTTTCTTGTTTCCCGATGCCGCCCCAATATCGCAAGAGACAGTAAAACACGAATGGAATTGCAGAATTTGGCAATGATGGTAAAGGTCGGTTATGGTTTGGTCATTTTTACCCTGTTGCTGATGATGTGGGCATCCTTGGTTCGAATGCACGAGCTTCCGGTGCAATATCCGCCGTGCTTCTTCAACCCCCTGTGCACCTGTTCAAAAGCCATTCCCGATCTGGGCATAGTCACCTGTTACAACGTGCCGATGCCTCGGATACCGCAACCAATAAACTCGTCCAAGGTGTTCATGCTGCAATTGGAGAACAATGGATTGATGTTTCTGCAGCCACAGTTTCTAATGAACACAGGTATAAAACACGGTACAACGAATGCGGGATTTAAATCTGTTAAGTCAAGGTAGGATGCGATGGAAAATAATATGTGGAAGAGAGGGTGTGCTATTCAAATTTTTGTGTAATACCGCAAAAGGGGGAAGAATTGAGGGGGAAGGATAAATTATAGCTTCGTAAGAAGTCACGATCTAGAGAATGAAAATTCTGATATGGAATCGGGAAATTAAATTTTCTTCTTCCTTGCAAGCTATTTCCTTTTTACAGAATAGACGGAACAGTGATCTTTTTCCGCAGGACAGTGCCAAGCATTTTAGTAAAATATTGCAATCTATAATATTTTTTAAACAAACCTTAATCAACAGGCTCGACTACATACATATAACGGCACGAGCGTTCGTAAACAACTATTTATAAAACAAATCCATATCCTCTTAAAATAGTAACCCTCAAAAGAGTATCTTTAAAACATTGATTAAATAAATGTTTAAAACTAAATGTAGATAATTCACACGATAACGTTAATTGCAATTATTTACAAGCTTGCAGCGCAATGAAAAGACACTGTGTATCAAGCACATAGTAAAAAATACTAATCTCTTTAGCATTCAAACTAAATAAAGAATTTCGTTTCTTCTCGAACGTTATTTTCTTCTTTCCAATACTATATAAAAACCATTGGAGAACTGTTAAAAATAAAAAAGTTATTCCGAGGACAGTCGAACGACCCGAAAATTCAATCAGACAGAACTGTGACCACTTTTACTCAAGAGAATTTGTTGCAATACTATTCACACGTAAGTGCAAAGAGAAAGGAAATACCGAAAGAAAATGAATACTTTGTTCCTCGCTATCTGACATGGACCAGGTATAAATTTAACTTCGAATGAAATTTCCAAATCAAGATTTTTCTGCATTCTTGCCAGGATTACGCGGAGGAAGTTTTCTATGTATACACGTGTACGAGCCGACAGCACCCAAAGGGTTAAAAGTGGTCTCGAGAGGTCGTTGAATAAGGGAAGAATGCGATAGGGGTTAAGGGGCAGTGACCGGCTGTCGCGAATAATTCCTTGCATCACCGATTACGTTATGCACGTACGGTGCAGAGTTTTCACACGCACGCATTTCTCCTATCTCTCAGGTCTGTACAACCTACGGATCAAGCATAATCCCCTGGCCGACATCCCAGACGAGGCTTTCCTAGGGCTTGAGAGATCGTTATGGGAGCTCGAATTACCCTACAATCGCCTGGAAAGGGTTCCCAGCAGGTCATTCAGGCATTTGCAGAAATTACAACTTCTCGATCTGACAGGTATCCTGTTTGTCTTAAACGCGTTCAACGTTACTCGTGATTGATTGATGCGGGGAACGATTGCTTCATAATTGTTTGTCAAAGGGTTTAACTAGGGTAGAACTATATGTACGAGAAGTTATAACGAATTTCAGTTTGGACATTACTGCGTAAAACTCTTCGTTTTTCAAACAAAGTGCTTTCAATATTTCATAGAAAATATTATATTAAATATTTTTTATAAATATCGTTAGTGCATTCAATTTAGAATTTAAATTAAATCTATTAAATATTAAATTTAAATATTAACGTAATACGTAAATATTAACTTTTTCATTCTTCTGCGTTACGAATACTTTCACCCGACTAATGCAATGCTTCCTTAACTCCCCTACTCTTTGCGTCCCGAGATATTGAACACGTGAATCGTCCCAGGTAACAAAATATCAAAGATCGCCGCAGACAATTGGCGTGGCCTGGAGAATTCTCTGCAGAAGCTACGACTGGGGAGAAACGCGATCGACAAACTTCCTGCCGACGCGTTCGCCGGTCTCACGTACCTGGACATGCTCGATCTGCGTGAGAATAACTTGAAGGACATCGATCCTTCAGTGTTCAGAGATGGAATGGCACATCTGATACACCTGTACCTAAACGGGAATCAACTGACCCATATCCCTTACGCGCAACTGTCGTCCCTGAAACGTATGAAAATGTTGGACTTGAGTTACAACAGGATATCGAAAATGTTGAGCCAGCAACAGGAACCGGAAATAAGGGGCCTCCAGATGTCTTTGGATATACTACGGTTAGATTACAATCAAATCGAGAATCTGATGTCCGGGGATTTTCAGCACTTTTATAAAGTTAACAGGACTTACCTAGACGGTAATCCTTTAACTATGATCGAGGTAGGCTTTTCATTGTCATTCGTGTTTTCTTTCCTCGCTATTAGCATATTACTTCACTTGTTACGTTATTTATTAACGACGCGAGCAGGTGAAACCGCATTTGCACTGTTAAAGTGCGCGTTGAGAATCATTCAAGCATTTAAACAAGTGGTTGATATTTTTTGTTCCTTTTAATTAAGGAACCATCAATGTTCTTCGAATCGAATTAGATATACAATTCGTTGAATTGCACTTTATATTTTTCTAATGTCGTGATCATCTTTCACCTTTTTCTTGTTCTAACGTCTGTTTTTTCGAGCTCAACCAATTCGGAATATTTCAACATGTGATTGTTGAATAAATGGAATTTTCTAAGCATGAACGTAAATTTGTTTGAATGCTACTGTTTTTTTAGGAGGGCGCGTTCAGGGACTCGAGAATACGAGAGCTTTATTTCAGCGATTGTGATCTAATGGAAGTAAGCTCCCCCGATTTTGCCGGTCTGGAATCGTCCCTCGAATTGCTGGATCTGTCGGGGAACAACATCACTTCACTTGCCAGCCCTATCTTCCAAGAATACGATTTTCTACGCACTCTGATCTTCCGTGAGAACAAGATTCAGACATTCTCTCCAGGTAAATCGAGAAACCTCTTAACACTGAACAATATTTAATTATTCTGCGAAAATATTTTACATGTATATGCTTCGATTCGATTCAACAATAATTCTCATCATTCGCTTCACTTTTAATTTTGTTTTATCACTGTAGGTATAAAGTAGTACTGAATCGTCTTTTGAGGTCGTATTATACTTGACGCAGCGTTTCTCGAATTTGTTTTTAACATTTAAGGGAAGCCACCTTAGATAATTGTTGCGTGTACATTTTATAAACTATCGAAATTGAAATTCCATCATTCCGCAGTTCTTGAGAATAGCATTAGATTTAGTATCGTCCCGTTTAAGTAAAAATTAATAAAATCCTTGCACTGATACGGATTATACTTCTATACTTTTCAATACCATATAATCCTAAGTCAGAAATATTTCTGCGATGTTAAATATAAGGAGTTGATGTATGGAATTTCTCATTAGAAACACTCTCACACTTCAGTACATTTCAAGATTATTCCATTTATCCGACGATAAATCGCCCCTGGTGATAACGTTTTAACGCATAATATTTCTACCAATAAATACATCTAAGCGCCAACTAACGCGACAATTCATTGATCATTTATAACTGAACAGTTCCAATCCAGCAACAAGAAACTATTCAGTATCTCTGTAACTCCAACGCATTCGAAACTTTTAAAGCTTGCTACTTCGACCGATGTAACTAATTGCAAGCACCTGTCCATTAGCCGAGGTGTTCAATGGTTTCCAATACTCTTTGTACAACTTGGATCTGAGTGGAAAGGAAAACAGCGTGGTGTCCCTCCAAGATCTTCGACAGATGCGAAACATGCGATTCCTCTCGATCTCGCGGATGCCTCAGCCCACTTTATCCGCGGACGACTTTATGGAATACGGGATGGACATCAAAGAACTTCGTATCGTTCAAAGCAACCTGAACGCCATTAAGAATCACGCTTTCATGCACGTACGCGGGATCAAGTACCTCGACTTCTCAGAGAACTCCATTTCCTCGATAGAAGACGAGGCTTTCTCCGAGGTAATTCTATCGCCTTTCTTGCATGTATTCACCTTTCGATAGATTCGATGCCCTCGTTTTGTGCTACGGATAATTGCTGAATACCACGATGTACACGAATATCATATTGAATTTTGCAAGGGGGTCGACGAATATTTTTATTTTAAAGAATAACGATGAAGGAAATTAAGCCTGAGGGTTGGACAACTATGTATATGAATAATAATGAACCGAGAAAATGGCACAACTATTATTTAAAAAACGTGTTTCGATTAATATGACTGGCTTTCATTTTATACAGCCGTGTATAGTTTTGTGCTAGCCGATAGCGCATAGAAAATACGGTCTTTTAAAGTCACGATGATAACAGCGGGAACGTATTTATTACAATAAATATATTTTCAAGTGAACTCTCTTGTTTTTAGTCGAATAATAATATTATTTATAGAGGTGTGTTAGAAAATGATATTTCGCTGCAAGGAATTAAGTTGAATTTCATATTCAGTAAAATTTATCATCAACTATTTCTCTTCCAGTTGATGAAAACTTTGGTGAAAAGTGACTTACCGTTCCCTTGTGATCTTCATATCAATTCAGCAAACCCCAGATAAAATCGCAACTCGTTCGATACACGCGGAATCCGTGACTTAGCGTAATATTTAATTAATCTAGTTTCGTATCGCGTTTCGAGTCGAGGGCCTTGACAGCCGCGGATAATTCCACCTAAAACAGGCTTCTGCAAAGACTCGACCTACGAGTGCTTGGCCTACTGAAGGATCTACGTGCAACACGTTTCACGATTTACAGTTCCATGAAAGAATTTTCGTGTCAGAAATTGCGGCCGATCTCGAAGAGATGATTTTACTTTCAGGTCGGTCATTCGCTTCTGACGTTGAGAATGTCCCACGGTTTCGCTTCCTCCATATCCGAAATACCAATCGCCCCGTTCAAGTTTCTGACAAATCTGCAGCACCTCGACTTCAGTAACAACAAGCTGAAATCCCTGCCGGACACGTCGTTTCACTTTTTGAAACGGATCAAACGGATCGAGCTGCAGGACAACGAGATCGACAATATCAGAAAGGGAACGTTCCAGGTATGAGCAGCGCGTAGACTATCAATTTTGTCCATTGATTCGATGGTAATTCGTTGCGTCGCTGTTTCAATTCGACAAAGGGCGACATACACTCGTACTTGGAGGACGTGAGCTTCGCGTTCAACATGATCAAAACGATTCAGACCCACACGTTCGTCGACTTGCCGAAATTAACAATGATAAATTTAGAAGACAACGCTATAGATAGGATCGAGAGGAGGGCATTCATGAACATGAAGCTGCTGAAATATATTAATCTACGCGGCAACAAAATAAAGGATATCGCCGACGAATCGTTCCAGGTAAATGCGGCAATACCTGTTTCAAATGCCGCACACACTTTGTTAGTCGAACCTGAAATGATTAATGTCGAAATTTATTTCTTCGCGCGTCTTCAATTGTATTAATTTTATTAATTTGTTGCACGATAAATTTGTAATATTTATACACTGCTCGAAAATATTTATTTCCATCTCGCATGTATGTAATATTATTTTTCCACGTCGATCCGGAAAGTCGAGTAATGAAATTAGGGGAGGAAGTATTTCGCCATTTACACGGTATTCGCAATATTGAGTTATTTATTACTTAAACACGATTTTAATCCCTTTCGCTGAAGAATCTGCCCGATCTGGAGTTTCTCGATCTCGCGTACAACGATCTAACGGAGTTCGATTTCGCCTCGTTCGACCAAGTGGGCACGTTATCGTCGTTCAAGGTAAACGCCAGTCACAATGAAATACCGAAATTGTGGATCAACAGCACAACGTTTACACCACCGACTACCAGTAAGTCTATTCTAGAATTCCTTTGGCTGAAGCACGCTTAAGACTCGTAAACCGATTTCGTTAAGCCCGCTAAACGAATGTCGATGAAACCCCCTCGCATGAAACAAATCGACGAACGCATTGCTCGTCCACGTCCATTTTGTTCGAATGTGTGTCAAGCAATAATTTAATCCGTTCGAATCTACTCGGGACATTCGAACGAACGAATTATTTCGCTGTAATCGTTGTCTTCCGCCGACGCTTTTCATGCTATAACTTGCCAAATTTCATCACGGGGCCGGTATTTTTGTCGCGTTCTTTAAATTGAATACGATCTTGGGTCTCCATTGACTCGAACATTGAGAAACAAAGAGAATAGCAGGTGAAACGAATCTCGTACGAGATTCTTGCTATCCTTTTTTTAATACTCTCGCCTCAAGATTTATATTTCGTTTGAGACACTCAGAGACTCAGAGTGTCCGAGTGTCTCGTAATTGTCGCGGAACAAACGAAACGAGGATCGAGTGAACAATTGCGAAATGATATCTCTCGCGACAAGATCTTGGATGAGTAGAAATGGTGCCCACCCAATCGAACGCTGCACAGCAGCGTAACTCGAATTTCTAATTCATGTTCTCCCCTAATTACAGTCGGTGGCGCAATCCAATCGAACATCAAGGTCCTCGACCTCAGCTATAACAACATTTCCGACATAATGAAGTTCTACTTCAAGCCAGTCGAATACTCGCTGACGCATCTGTACTTGTCCCACAATCAAATCAGCAACGTGACCCAAGGTGTTTTCGGAAATATGCCACATTTGCAATGGCTCGATCTGAGTCACAACGAGCTGATGGAGATTGACTTTGACTGCTTCAGAAACACCAGAAACATACAGGTGTTGTCCCTGTCCTGGAATAATATCATGGACATTCCGTCAGAGACGCTCAGGCCGTTGAAGAAGTTGAGGATCGTTGATCTCTCGCATAACAGAGTTAGAACGCTGCAGGACAATATGTTTGCCGATTCGAGTATAGAGAGTCTGGACTTGTCGCACAATCAGTTCATGAGGCTGCCAATAAAGACCATGTCCATCTCGGCGGCCGCCAGTCTGTCCATGCTCGACATGTCCTGGAACACTTTGTCGGGGATTCACACCACGGACGGTATATTCAGACTGCGGGTAAGTCTCCTCTGGTTGTTGACAGTTTGTGGTCCTTTTTGTACGGGTGAATTCGGTTGGATCAGTCTATTGAATTTTTATAAACCATTCGAATATTCTTTAATCGAGTTTCGATCACTGTTACTGTCCAAATAAATATTTTCTTCGCTACGTTTTGGCGTTTCGAAAACCACTCGCAATAGATTGACTTCTTTGAAGACTTCTTTAATTTCAGAGTCTAACATGGCTAGATATGTCCTACAATCGACTAGTCAGGCTCGACGATGGGGTGTTCTCCGATTTACCTTATCTGACACACCTCGATTTGAGCCACAATAAACAGCTACTCTTGGAATCCCGCGGAAGAACGTTCCACGGTTTGGAGGACTCGCTTCTCTATCTTGATTTGAGCAACATTTCGCTCCTAAGTGTGCGTGCACGCGCAAATGAATACAAATCGTTTGAAAATATACCGGAAGAGAAGTGCCGGGCGTCGTTGCAATATGCATTGTTCGCAGGTGCCAGAATTGCCGTTGCGACGATTGCAAACGTTGTACTTGGCGCACAACGAGTTGGCGTCGATACCAGCGGAAGTGGCATCGAACTTGACGTCCCTCCACTATTTAGACTTGAGTGCCAATGATCTGACGGTGGTGCCGTTGATCACGCACACGCTGCCCGAACTGAAAACATTCAATCTGGCTAATAATCCTATCACCGCTATCAGCAACACCAGCTTCCTAGGCATAGCGGACAGTCTCGAGGAATTGGACATAAGACGGCTGTCCCTGTCGACCTTTGAGGCGAGCTTTCTTTCATTCTTTTCTAGATGTCAAGAATTGACTTTAATAGTTGTGGCAGGATGCACGAATTTCTCAGACTTCATCTAATTGTTTTTAAAAGCGTCACGGTTCGATTTAGAAAATATTTTTTTAGTCCATTCGAATTAATTATGTTAATTAGAATACGGAGTTATGTAAAAAAATTGTTAGGTCATACGACAGGCCTGTTCTATTTTACCAATGTACGTGTAAATTTTGTTACCCGTTTGCAGAGCGGAGCGCTGTGCAAAGCAACGAAACTCCGTAAGTTATATATAACAGCTTACAACGGTGTGAAGAATTTCAACTTCCCCAACATTCTGGAGTATAACCATGGCCTGAGGCACCTAGTTATCGACGTAAGCGTAAAATATTGATACAATAAATAGCAAACTATTGCGAACTAATCGAGGTATTACTAAGTCAAGGTGGACGATACGCGACCCAGATGTTTAACCGTGATATATTCTAATTCCAGGTGCACAATGACACGAATTTAGAAAAAGAGATGAAAGGAAAGTTTCCCAATAAATTGTTCAATATAACGTTGACCGGTCGGGATTTGAAAGATATAAGTCCGGAAATATTGCGAGTACGTAGTCCTAACAATAACATATTTCAATATATTTAGTATCAGAATTCG
This sequence comes from Nomada fucata, assembly GCA_948146005.1. NCBI lineage: Eukaryota > Metazoa > Arthropoda > Insecta > Hymenoptera > Apidae > Nomada > Nomada fucata. The sequence continues at coordinate 2,651,794 of OX411275.1, read as the reverse complement.
TTTTTTTTATATCAACGACAGATTAAAGTCCGAATGGTTATAACGAGCAATTGTAATATTGTGAATATTTGATCATGTCCACAGTATTTTACGAAATCTTGCTCCCGTAGAAATATCACAGATTTCGTAATTGTAGTAAAAATCGGTACAGGCTATTGCTTAAACAACTAGTAAGAAGTAATATTAAAAAAAAAAACAAAGGATTTTGCACGCCTTTATCCTACTATAATTATAATTACATTATAATTGTTTATTCGTACAATTTCTTAATATAAATTTATATTATCAGAGTGTACCATATTTCCGTTTAAATGAACATAAAGAAGAATTTTCCCCTTTCCTGAATTCCCTGCAATGAAATATGTTAAATCATATTTACGTTTCAGGGCATAAGAAATCCACATTTGCATTTCGGAATGTACAACACCAGTGTCAGCACCGTGCCGAAGAAGGTCTTCGAGAACGCGGAATGGGTGAGAAACGTGACGGTCCATCTGCATCACAACGACGTGCGAACTCTTCACAATCCGTCGAATGGATACAAGCCAGGCGTGCCGGGAAAACGATTTCTGCTGAAACTCACAGTGAGAGGAAGCTATTTCAATTGCGACTGTGACATCGGGTGAGTCACTAATTCCATTCTTATCTTGCGGCTCACGTTCGCGTCTATTTGCCACTGGTTTCTCTTCTTCTTTCTTTTTGCGACGGCTTATAACCAACACACACACACACATCAGATTAATATTCTCGCGGGACGAAAATATTTGACGCGAAGCTTCTTTTTCTCATTTAAATTATTTTATCGTTCGAATTGTTTATTCCACGTCAAGGAAAAGCAACTGATAACTTAAAATGATCGTTACTTTGGGGAATTTCAATGTCTTTCGAATCAGTCACACTCGACGATGCGCTATGTATTTATTTGCTATCAGAATCGATTTGTCCTCGCTTCATTGCACAGCGACACATTTACACCTGCTATTTTAGCAGGTTTGGAATCTCAAACGAAGTTTGGAATCTCGTTTCATAAAAATAGCGGCACAACGTTTCAGCTGGATATATTCTCTTGAAACGAGCGAGACCCCTAGGAGCGGAAGAAATTAAAAATAGAAAATACGAAAACGACAATCAACAATGTGTATAGAATATTTTTCGACAACGTGTCCGATAGAGATCTCGTTCGAAAACGGAAACGCCTGTTCCAGGTGGATGGAAAATTGGCAGAGGAAGCACAGACAGTACCAGGAGGATCGTTGCACGACGTACAGCGAATTCAAGAATTTCGACCGCGACGAGGAGGACGACGAGTTCGATTGCTGGGACAACGCCTGGGACGACGATCTTCGGGAATCGTTTTGCTTGAACAAGAACAACATGTCGGTTATAGAGGCGTTGAAGAGCGAGCTTGAATGCGGATGGGCAGCGGCGAGTAATATCCACGCGCCGCGTCGTTTCGTTCTAATCCTCGTCGTCATTTTTGCAGCAGCGATCTATTAGATTTTTACCTTTCGCCGTGTATTTGCATTTCACGCATTACGGATCACTGTCCTTTTCTCTGTGATGCACGTCGATTTCAAGCGCGGCCACGCTACTTTCGCTTGTCTTCTTCTGAACGGATACAGGCGAGGGAGAAGCTAAGTGGACAAACAGCGAAAATTTGTTTGATCATTTTTCATTTACGTTTTCGTTGAAATTTCATCGCTCGCTCGATATATTTTCATGGCGCATCCGATGATTTAACGCAGACTTTGAAAAATGAACCTCGCGTTTTTTAATACAAGGGCCGGTGATGTTATTTTGTTTTTAATATTCGTTTGATTAATAACTATGTGCTCGTGTGACTCCAAATCGTGGATGTGATCACTGTTTCCTATAAATTATATGATACGAATAATAATTATGTGTAATAGGTATATTGTAACGTTTATTTCTACGGGGACGTCTGCGAGTGCGTGTGTTTAATAAGTTAAACAATAATCATAACTTACTTATATTTACCGAGCATCGTTAGTGAGTATCGGTACTTACACTAGCTCGCATCTCGTTTATTTAACAGTAAGTAATACTACCGATTAAGTGTATCTTGTCGAGTTTATTTATTACTTTCGCCTGTAATAATTATTTATCGATTACGCACGTGATATAATTATTACGACTTAAACGTGATCACATCTACGTTTATTTTCTTCATTTTGACATACAGTATCGAACGTTCTCTTTCAACATTAAGAATTGTGTTGCACCCCTGCCGGAGTCCTTTAGCAAAAGGCCAATAATTGCGCCAGGTTGACGCTTGGATCGAGTGCATCAAAGGGAAATAATTTCTTGCACATCCCATCGTATCTTCGTCTAAAGCAGCACGCTTCGAATCAATGAGACTGTTGGATCAATTGTTCTGATACTCGTACAAAATGACTAACTACGGATCGAACGTTTATGAGTAAGACACTCGACACGTTTCTACTTTTCGTTCTATTGTGTCGCGTTCGTTAACAAGCGTCCGTCGAAATCGTCGGAATCAGCAGGAATTGAAATTTTACTCTCTATTCGTAGCGATTAGCTTTCTCCTTCTTCTTTCTCGTTTCATTCCTTGGGATCGTTGTATAAAAGTCATGCAGTAGAATGCACATTTTCTCATTTTTCTTTAGCACGAAATCATTGTCAAACTAAGAACTCTCTTCTTTATTCCGAAGGAAGAAATTGGAACGGGCGGAGTGAAATTTGATATTTAATTGCGAAAAATGGCATTGGAGCGAGAAATCGTGTTTTCAGTTTTGAGAACGTTCTATATACATATATTTATGTTTCTACGTCTTCTGTGAAGAAAGAATTTGGATTCTGTACATTTAGAAGATCATAGTTTGACAGTGAAATTATATTTCGATAAATTCCGTTCGTTAACTATGGTTGTAGGAAGCAAATTGTTCTGCGTTCGGAAGAATTAGTTGGATATGAATCGTATGATCGCAGAGAATTTTAAGGTAGTTTTAAAGTACACGTTCTCGAACGATATTAATAATCTGTAACTAATTCGACAGCAATGAGATTTTATATTATCTGTTGCAAAGGGTGAACAAAATTTGCCTTCAAGTACGTGCTGTCGACACATTTTATAATAAAATCGCACCGAATAATACGATGAACGTTGTTGTTGTTATTTATGTAACGTCTCGCCTCCTCCTAAATATTACCAAAATTACATACAACAAGGGGAACAAGATTGCGTGAATCGTTTAAACGGTTTTTTAAGAAAATATTTAGAGAATCTGATCTATTTGCAAACTTTGAAACTCGTTTGAAGATTTAAAGAAAGCTTTTGTCGAAATTTGTCGAAATCATCGGATGAACTGGAAAATGAGTGGAATGAAAATTGATTTCCTATTATTGACAGACGAAGATATATAAGTTTGCACAAAAGAATTCTTTTATTTTCCCACATTATTTCGACCGTTCTTCACAAATCACATGACAAATTTACGTAACAACAATTGCGTCCAATATCACTCTGCTTGGACCGACCGACCATTAATTACACTTAACTGTACAGCATGATTTTCGCCACTATATCAATTACCATGTGCACGATCGGCAAGACAATAAAACCAAATATAAATATGAAACAGATATAAACGCTAAATAATTCTGTTGTGAACACGAAACATCGAATCACCGTCTGCCGGATATCCTTGCTGTTTCGTATACTGATCACCTTGTCCAGAACGAATCGCAACAGATGCAGGAAAACCTAAAGAAAAAAAGAAAATACAAATTTTACATAATTGTACGCGACGAGAAAAATTTGCACAATTAAACACGTAAAACGTATCAACGCGTTAACATTCAAAGGCTCGAAATTTAAACGTACGAATATTAAGAACAACAAAAATGAAAAATGCCGCTCGTTAAGCCAGAATTGAATGATCATTGAGACGAATACAAAAATTACGGAACGTTTACTTATCCTAACAAGCGAATTGTTATTCAATTATACCTCTACGACAGGTACAATGTTAAGCAACACGTATAACAAAGCGATTAGCGATCGACCGGTCGCACGTCCCATGGTGCTAATCAGAGACGAGAAACAATACTCTGCTCTCGGAACGCCGCAAGATTCCTGATAATTGACCAAATACTCCCGGAAGTTGCACAAAAAATTCTGCTCCGTGTCATCTGTCAGTGGATCTTTGTAACGGCTGTCTATAGTACGCAAATCGCGCAGAAAATTTGCCGAAATGCTGTCCCCTTGAACAACAAGTGCCAGATTTAATACACAATTAATCGCGCGACGTAATTATAGCCGATGCAAAATTACCCGATGTCAGATTGCGCCGGCCCCATCGTCTCGGTCGGTCGAAATCGGACACGCTGTAAAGATTTTTCCATCTCCATTCCGAAACCGCTGGCTCCTGTGCAGTGCATCCCGCAGGGGGGTTCTTCGATTTCTCGTCGGATTTCCAATCGCCCGATTTTTTATTAAACGTGCTTCCGCCCGTGGCCGGTTCAACTTTGTCACCGGAACAACTCTTTCCTGTACCACATTTCTCGCTCTCGGGCAACTGATAATATACACAAGACACTCTACTATTGCAGGCAAATAGATAGTCGCGTGAATAGAAGATGGTACAAGATTAAGACGGTTCGAAAGAGAACGAGGAGTTTCTAGACGCGTAGAAAAGGGGATTTATTATATATTTGGATCCATCTGTTTCACGTTTACTTGTTGATTATGAAACGGGCATTTATTATCCAGACGCCACTTCTCGTCATAATCAGACTTTGGTACAAAATCGAGACTGCTCGGGCTTTGCGCGTCGTTCATAATTAAGAAGCTCGATACACGATTCTCCGCAGCCTGCTCGCCTTCGGCACGCATACTCGATGATTTGTCTCCGCGATTCAACACAGGACTTCGAACACCAGTTACAATTTGCCCGTTGCCGGTCGCTAAATCGACGTGTACATCGGTTAATTTTCAATTTGCGTCCATCCTCCAGCGACGACCCCGTCAACCGAAATGAGATTACGCGTGAAATTGTCCACGGCGCCTAATGTTTGACAATGTCGCAGCGTGCGATGCGCGATTCATTTAGAATCGGGTCGGTTTACACGTCCCCCATGCGCGCACTCTATTCTCCTTCCACGGTCGTAGATCGCTTGCGAAAATAAATGGCGATGATAATTACTCGATAGAACTTTATTTTTGTATATTGTCACGTGACTAACAATAAGACAGCCGACAACGTGGAGCAGTATCTCGAGAAAACCGGCGATTACAAACGTTTATACAAATTCATTCCCATGTCAGTTAATATGTATATGTATATATTACCAATTTATACATATATATATATATATACAATATATGACACATAATACATATATATGTATAGATCAGATACTACTTTGCATATCGGGATAAAATGCTTCGTAAAGTAATGTCGGAGAGAGGAAGTTACATCCAAACTCGAAAGAAAGACGGAGAAAAAAGAAAGAAAGAGAGAAAAGAAAGAATCTCAGCCATCGTGATTCTACGTTTTACTTTTGTCATATACAAAAATGTCCTTGTGTACAGCGTGACGACGAAAGTCGAAGGGGGTGTTTCTCGGCTTTTCTCTTGCGGCATCAAATGCCGCCTATAGGATCCACTATATCTACGATACGTATGTCTCTACATGTACCAACCGATCGTTTTCGGTACACTTTGTCACACTCTCATCACAGTCGCGCATCTCACTATTATACTTAAGCTGTGTGCATTGCATTATGCTGCTTCTTCTTTCCGTCTATAAAATTAAAATGAAAAAGAAGAAGGAAACGAGTTTCGCAAAGTCGATTGGAAAACGATATAGGGGGGCTACGTATTAATTAAACGAGAAGCGGGAGAGATGCGAGTCGTCCGAGACAACTCGTTAAGGGGCTCAATTGAAGTCCGTTCGAATCTGCTCTGGCGCCTTAAATAACACGAACGCGCAATAAAGTTTCAAGGTATGATTTTGTATTACTTTTTGTACAGCAATTCCAGTTTCCACTTGCACGAGGGGAAAAAACACATCGGAGGACAACGATCGATTGCGAGGTATTCTCGGTATCAAAGGGCTGATTGATTTGTTTTCTTCGTTTCGGATCGTCTTGCGAAAGCGGCGCTTTACAGCATTCCCATTGGTTTGCAGAAATTTCGAATAAATATACGTCCATACAGGAGGGGCGAAAAATGGGGAATCTCGAACTCCGTAATGGAACTCGCCGTGTTTTGAAAGACCGGGAGGAGGGGGTAATATCGAAGCTTTTTTTATGCACATTTACAACATGCCGAAACCCTTTGAATAGTTGATCGCTTTCAACAGGCGGTCTTGTAATTTCTCTATTGTACTATAATCTGGCAACAGTAGCACGTTGTAGCACGTGTGAGCTATTGGTAATCTGAAATGTGAAAAACGAAGAGATATTTGAGCGCGTCAGTAATAAAATTGAATTGCAATTATTATGGTAAGGCATTCAAATCAATTTCACGAGCGCACCTATCAGAATCTGGACCGTGTCTAGCAATGACCATCTTCAACCTCGATAAACCACCGACCGGTACTCTGTCGCTTCCAGTAGTAAATTGAAGAAGTCTACGTTGACTTTCCGGCGGCAACGAATGCGCGACACGCCAGAAATTACGTACTGCCTTACTGTCGACAGTGTAACCACCCTCGTATTCGGTCGCTGCTTCCAGTTCCATGAAATCGAAAACTTTGCTACCGCAGACAAGCTGCAGCGGAAGCATATCAATAGAAAATAATTCCATGAAATATAAAACAAATGTATAGTACAGAATTCAGACATACTTGTTCGATTTCTTCGGGTCTAAAAAGTAAGGCAAGTGGACTTTCGTCTGTGACCATTTGGAAGCCACGTCTGAACGCCTTAAATTGCCTTTCCACTGATTTATTAAGTAAGAAGTCCGCGTACAGATCTAAAAATTCCTTTTTGTTTTCCTGCGTCACAAATATCTCGTCGCCATTCTCTTTCAAATCGTGGAAAGATATCGAGCCAAATACGTCCCTACGGAACAGTACATAAATTATTAAATATTCTTGTTGAATTGCGTATTCTTTCATGCTTGAAGATCAGTAGTTTTATTCACTTGTGAGCTACTCTGAAAGTCTGCATAAAAGTCTGCGGCATATCGTCTCCGGTATAGTCCATCAATTCTTTCAGTGTTCGATATAAAGTTGGACTCCAATCTTCCAGATCGGCGAAGCATCCTTTTCTACCTAGCAATTTTCTATAAACCACCATAGAGAAACGAACATCAAGTATTACATTATTGTATATCGCTAGGCCAAGAACAACGCCTATGAGTGTGAAATGTGCGTCACTTTCAAACGATGTTGGATTGAACCACGTCATTTGTGTGTCTTCCTGTGAACAATTGATATAAGATACATTATGATATATTACATCGTACAAATATATGTACGGTATAATGTTCAGCTAATCAAACAAGGTAATAAAAATGAATCAATTACCTGAGTCGTGAACATGCCATAATCAGGATTGAAAATTTCCTCTACGATCAGTTGAAAGAATTCTTTGGAAACACCGCCTTCATCGACACCCTGCTCACCCTCGAATTCAACGACTAATTGTTTTTTAAGATCCGACGGATTTTCCACTGCGATCATTTCCAATTCGACTAACGCATCGTCAATTAAACGATCTCTCCTCACCTGTTTTTAAGAGGCTGTTAATGGGAGCTTAAAGAATAGTCGATTCATTTGTATACCTTTAGCCTTAAGTAAGGTTGAGTCGGCTGGCCAACAACCGTCTGTAGAAAGCTCATTCGACGTTCACTGTACATTCTAATACGATTATCGTAATACAATCCCAATGTTTTTGTTGCCGGCGTAAGAATAAAAGCGTAATTCATAAAACTAAATTTCATAGGTTCTTCGCTCTTGTAGTATGCAAAGTCTTTGTCCATTTCTATCGCGTCGCTGAGTGGTTCGTTATAAAAGTCAGTAAAAGGTATAAATGGTTTTCGCGCATCCAATGCCGAGATTCCTAGTTCTTTAGCTAAAGGATCCTGGTGAACATATATTTCAATAAGATTTCATAAATAATATTTAAACACTTGGCGTTTCGTTTAGTGTTACCTGTGGAATCTGCGACGACAATCTAATAGACTTATCGTTACTTGTGGATTCACCAGCCTCGTCTACGTTCAAATCAGGTTCGTCTAATTCGCCAGCTAACATACTTGCGTAGTATAAAATTTTCATAACTTTCGTGGGAGCAGTAATAGTGTCGGCATCTTGAACACAATAATCTCTGGTAAAAGACCCTTCTATTACCTGGAAGAATAAAAGCTCGTACAATTTGCTATTAAACTATTCACTAATTTCGTTTGTATTGAATGTCTATACCTTTACAGTTATCAATTCCTGTAGGACCCGCAAAATACTTGGAAGCCGATATTTACAATGTTTAGCCCATACACGTGCCAGTTTAGTTTGGGCCACAATAGGAAAACAGCTGAGCGCTTTACAAAGCATGTGGAGAGCAAGTTCCAAATATTCACTGTTTCCAAGCATAGGAATTTCAAACACAATCAAAAATACATTCAACAAGCTATCCGTATTATCCCATGGCATAATGCGAAATACTCTCAAGTCTAACTCAATATTATCTGCCAAAGTGACTAGTGCATTAACCAAAGCTGACTTAAATACTTCTCCTAAATATAAGGGGAACAAATTTGAAGGATTAAATAGTGACAATTAATATATATAATACTTTTATTTAATAATATATTTTTCTACCTGGTAGAGACCTAAGAGCAGCAAAAGCTCTTCGCACAGCTGGTAAATCAACGCTGGTATCATCATTATTAGGAACTGTGGGCAATGGTTCGCTACTGTCCTCTTCTTTGTCTTCTCCTTGAATAGATCGAATAGCTTCTTTATCCATATCACCAGGTGGCCTTAACAGACTATCTGAAGCTCTATCAAGCAGTGCAGCCAAGGGAGAGTCATTTTGTACAGTTTTTTGGAAACTAAGGCTTAGTGCCTTTGCGCATGAAAATACCTCTCCAAGTGTACGAATTAATAACGAATAAGATCCCACAGATTTACATCTTTCGATTATATCCAATAATTTTGCTTCTGTGAGATACGGATCCTGTTTCCCTGTTGGTAATAAAATAATGTCATATTTTTTCGAATTATTATAGAGTATTTAAATATTACACCTCGCAATGATAGAATTATAAAATGTATTTAACTATTTGTAATATACGTTAGAAATAAATAACAAGAATTGGGCATTAAATACAACATTTATTAGTATATACACAGCAGCCACACAAGAATTTGGTAAAACAATTATCACTAACTTCTTTATAAAATAATTCCATAAAAGTGAGCTGTTAAATTTTCGGGGCGCATTTCGAATATCTGTCTTTCTCTAAATACCTGAGGTACAAATTGAGTAGCAACAATTTTGCAACAGATCGAGAACAATAATTTACAGGAAATCTTTGTTTGGGCGATACTGTTCTTGGAGAACGATTACTTTTGTATCGAGATCTCTTTTTCGTTCTATGGGACGATATCTTTCTGTTCTTGCGTTTGCCTTGTTTGCAGTTCAAATTGTCATTGTACTTTGGGATATGAATGTTAAATCTATCTAACATTTTTAAAAATAATACATTATCTGATGTGACCGGTTCATTTGAAACAGAATTAGCATGGCCATGAATTAATTTACACAATTGGCACAAGTGGCTATTTATGCTTTGTTGCGAAGAATTTGATTTTTCCGTTAGAACAGTTTCTGTGCAAACGTTTGTGCTGTTCGCCAACTTATGATTAGAAAGAATCTGAATATCGTTACTCTCTAAATTATGTGAAGTAGAATTGAAGCCATCCATATTATTAGAAATATCCATTTTTGCAATGTCAGGAATAAAAGAAGCAGGATGTATGTTGAAATTTGTGGCAATACCTTCATCCGAACATGTCGGATTTACACTTTTAACTGGCAAGCTCTTGGCTAAGGATGCTGGTCCTGGTTCTAAAGTAGTACGCGCTACTTTACTTGGTTGTGTACCATCACATAGTCTAGCTTCCTGGAAAAATAATTTAATGGCTTGTGCTGCGGCTTGATTCGGAGTAAGATTCGGTACCTATGTGATATACAAATTGTATTAGAAATAAAGACGGTGCGGTAGAAGAATTATATAAATGTCTTTTGAACACGTACTTTTCCATTCGATGCACAGTTTTGATTGTCACAATCTGGATTGCCACATCCATCGGTAAGTTGGTAAAAATATCGTTCGATTAGTTTCTTGGCAACTGCACGCTTCATGTTGCTGCAAGGGCTCGTTGCACCTACCCTAATGAAACACAGATATGTTTAAACACTCTTAAGTAATGTACAACTATTCATTTATTTTATTCATAATCACGTTAAATAAGTCTATATTTCTTAGAACGTGAAGACACTGTTACGATGTACCGAGTTTTTAAAATAATTTATATGCTTCAACCTCTACAATGGACTATTGTTAGAAGCACAGAGATACAACCATAACCTATGAATTACATCTACATATTTTCGCTTGATATCACACATATATACAAATCTATATGTACATGTACATATGCATATACAGTTATATGGAAACAGTCTAAATTCGATGTTTTGCAATAGAAATACGTAAAAATCAAGCCTTACCGTGAATCTAGGAACAAAAATATTTGTACAGAAACCTAAATACTAACTTCGTCATTGGAAGGGTGACACAAAGAGTGAAGTAAACAAACAATGTGAATTTAACCGAATACTGAAGTATTTTCTAAAAAAATTGCAATTCATTACATTAGGAACACATGGTCGTGACACATTAACAATGATTCGCGACGTTGCCAGCTGAAGCGAAAATGACAGTTCCGAAATGGATTATAGGTTCTCGTGATCGTAAAACCGACCGGAGTCGTTGTACCAAAACAAAGTGTGACAAAAATAACCTAGGTTCGTAGAATTTTGTATACATACGATGTTTCGTGAAACATGTGTGAGCGAATCTTTGTTTCCAATGGAACGATGATAGGGGAAAGAGTCACGGTGACGGCGGCGAGAAAGTTCTAGACGATAAGTAGCAGTAGAATATCGATATGCACCTGGAAGCGTGATCTTCCCCAGGGTCCCCTTGGCCCTTGTCGCTCATAGACCGTGAATCTTCGAAATTTTGCCTCCCCTCTTGTCGATCGTAATTCAAAATCTCGCCACGACTGACTCCTGCCTTGTACAGTTTTTTTTGCCACTTAAACACTATCACTAACTTTAGTCAGCGCTTAATCGTCAGTTTCACCACAACGCTCGAGTTACGTTTTAACCACGTATGTATATTACGCACTACTGTATAAACTTCGAAGTAGAATAGGAGAAGAAAAGACGAAGTGAACAGACAGAAAAGTATTAGAAAGGGAGGAGAAGGAAGAATATAGAGAGAGACAGAGAAAGAGAGAGAGAAAGAGAGAGAACGAGGTTGGTTTGTACTTGAGGTATATTTGTCTCGTAAGTTGAAACGATTGTTTCCTCGAGGTTAGGTGAGCACCGTGAAAACAAGTGTACAACGCGTAATGTCTTTCGATCGTGCGGCTTGTCGATCTCGTTGATACACGAATTTTTCAAATCAATGTCAGAACATCGAGGAGGGAGAAAAAAATAATGGTTTTGAGGCCCCTTCTTGGCTGCTGTCTACTGTTCCGTCCGGACGCGACCAGCTGCGAGTAACGAAATTCTCGATTAATCGAAACACGGCGACTTTTCGCGATCTATCGACAACTCGGCGAGGGTGACCCAGATCATGCGTCGAACAAGACGATTTTTACAGGGGTAGTGTTCTGAAAAGAACGCTCCTGTCTTTCAACCTTTCGTATATTACATTTTGCAGGATGATATTTAAATGTTTTCAGAGTCATGGAGTACATAAAGTACATAGAGTACATTCGTAATGGAGATGAGAACAAGAGTATCTTTTATATCACAATGATACCAGATAAGCTTATTAGTCTTGTTATCGAATTCAAACTGCTATTCTCTTTTCTCTTAAAGTTAATTTAAAAGTATGTAGCTGTAATCACATTTATAATTATACTAAATACAATTATATATTGTTTTATTCCCCGATGAATATTACTGCAGTAATTTTACACGGGTTTTCCAAATAGAAAGCGAAAGCATTCATTTCGTGCGGCGCAAATAAATTTGAAATGATGGAAAAATAAATTCAAACTCTAAGCTACCATTAATCCCAAAAGCATCGATCACACTTGACAGACGTCTTCAATAATTTCGCATTGTAAGAGATAAAGGCTCTGTCGGAATTCGCTTTCCTATTCAATAAAGGATATAAAGTAGACTGATCTATGGTGCGGAAACTTTTCTAATCATCGAAATTGCACATTTTACTGAAGATATATAAGGGAGAATAGCAATAACAGTTATAATATCATTTCAAACAACAGTGCCATAAGAAGAATTACACACGTCCCATTAATACAAATATTATTTAACATAACTTTTTAAATGCACAATCAAAAAACATACTTAAAATATTATATAACATTTGCTACATTATTAATATATTGTCACACAATCGTTAAAGGTCAACGTGTCATGGAACAGAAATAAACCTATGAATTAAAAATTCCCACAGCAATGACTTTCCTAATCGCTCTCCAAGTGTAATTAAGTTTCCAATTATTCGAACGCCTTATAAAATAAAAGTACGTGCACTATAAGAATGTCTGGAGGGCAGGCATTCTCAGCGTGAATATCGATTTCATGCTAAATCCAGCCTGCGTTATCACGGTCGACGTCAACTATAATTTCTTGGTCGATTTCTGGACAATGAGTCAACGACGAACCAATCGGCGAGGAGGGGTGACTGCGGTGGAGCAAAAGAATCATTCGATAATTTCTATCGGTTCGGTGTGAATATAAGGGGGAAATTGAGCTTTCAGGGCAAAGCGGGGGTTTGACGCGAACAGGAAACCATTAGTCTACGGAAAAAGGGTGAAATTATCGGTGCCAAGCGGTGCCATTTGACCAGACACGGGAATAAGGCCGCACCTACGGTCACACCTTTCTACTTGTATGCGAGTTGCGTTTCAATTCGTGCATATACTCGCCAATTTCTTCTTAATTGCAACGTTATACCTACGTAAACGTGGAAGCGAACGTTTCTGCAGGATTATCCGGTTCGACGTGGTTTCACTGGTGAAAGAAAAAGGGAGTAAAAAAGAACGGGATACATTTTTGTTAATGATCGCGTAGTTGCTATTACTTGTGCGAACCAGGAATATAAGTGATGCAAGAAAAAGGAAGAGGATCGTACTTTCTGCAGATAATACCATTAAGGCGTGTTTTATTATCGCGTTGTGTACGAGGTGCAAATTATTATTCTCGCGATGACGGTTTGCTGAGTTTGTTATCTTTGTATTTCAATTTTTCGTTCACGAGTTGTAAAAAATGGAATAAATTATGTTTTACAAGAAACGAAGTCAAGAGAATGAGGTTAATGGAAGGAAAGGTATTGAATAAATATCCTAGAATTTAAATGATACTTTTATTGTAAAACTGTGCACAAACTAATTATTTTCTATGCATATTGTTTCGTATTTTTCAGTGAATAGTTTTTTTAAAATTTGCGACAGCATTAATATTTCCACGCATGTACATACGAAGGAAACAGTATGTATAACTTCATTTACATGTCGGACAGTAAGATAGTATACATGTTCCAACGAATAACCTTTTCTTACCTGCTGCACTTTTAGACTCCGCTTTATCTCTGTCATATCGTTGTTTCCTACAACAGAATTTATTTCAGCTATCTTTTTGTTTTTTGATTTCCCATTTCTGAGAATATATTTCAGTCGATCATTGTGAATGCATACTGCGGGCATTTGAATAGCTCGAATTGAAATTCAATTGTCGTGCTGGAAAAATTGTTCACAGTTACAGAAAACATTATTTCGTTCGAATATTATTTTAATCATGCATCGCGATTGAAATAAATTAAATCAAACTGTATCGAGGAAGTAAATCCTGCAAACAAAATATACGTATCAAAATTTGTCAACTCTAAATTGCAGTTGTATTATTTCATCAAAAAATCGATGCAAAATTAGAGAATTCCGCTTGAGGTTTCGCAAAGTATTAGTTCTGCAAACAGCTTTACAAATCCGACGAGTTGCATGCAACAATACTTAATAATAAGTAAGCTCGATTAAGCTCGATTAAGTAAGCACACAACGTACAAAAATAACAGAGAAAGCCCGTTCCGATCGATGGGTTCGCCAGTTTTTCAAGTCGACAGTGTAATTTAAAATTTTCGGGATCGCTCTCGATTCAGATAGCTCAGGACGTTTAGCCGGATGATCGAGAGTCGCTGATTAGACAGAAATCGTTGCCCGTGCAAAGTAGGGTGTCATCAGTAATTTGGTGGCAAGCCAACTACTCTAGATTTTTCGACGATACACATCTATATCTGTCCCCGAAATATGTCAAAGGTTTATAACGTTGCCCCTCCTCGTCAGAGGACAGTACAAGAGGAACATCAGCCTCTTTCACGCGCTCTCGAAATCTCTTATCAGTTCCCAAAACATCAATCGCTGGTCAATGAAAAATTTGCCCCCGAAAATGTCCACGTATCATTTACTCAGGCATCGTTTCATACAATACGCCGTTCCATCGTATTAATCGTTGAAACTTCGTGGCAGATGGGACGGCTTCGAAAGTTCAGCCCGATAATATAATCCAGCCGTGCCGACCCGCGCCGTTGGAATCACGAGAGGAAATCATTAAACTCTCGCCGGCTTCTATTCAATCCTTAAACCAAAGACTCACTGGCACAGAAGGAAATACGTGATTTATCGATCGGCCGACTCCGGCTCAATCTGTCACGAGTGTATAAAAGTGTTCCACGACGAACCCAAGTGTCGTCCGATGCTTCTGTAACGTGTCGACCGTGCGGGACGATCCTTATCGTTATCGCGAACCAGAGTGGAGAACTCGGACCAGTGTGACTGATGTAAACAAGCTTCCTTTTTTTTTTCCACAGCGGGAAAGCCGGAACTGGGGTGACGAGCGCGATAGAGATCGGGAAGCAGAAACGTACACGGATTTACAGGGACCAGGGGGTCGCCTGATAGGGGATGAAACTTCCGCTTGGATGCGGCCGAGTTTCGATCAAGGCCAACTTTGCCATTCGTTTGCCGCACGCACACTTCTTTTCTCTCTGTCTGAATCCCGCACGCCTATTCTGCCCCTCTCTGTCCCTTCGTTTCTTTTCACCCTCCCCTCTTCGTCATCCTATTTTTGTTCTCATCTTTTATTCGCTTCTTTTTTGTGACATGTCACGCTCTTTTCACCACTCCCGCCGTTATCGCTGTCCCTGTTCATCCTGATTGTCCTCCTCCTTTCATTTTTCACCCTTGCGTATCGTAAAAACGGTTTCGTTACGTCGGCTTGTCTCGCTTTAATCCTTCGTGCGCTTCTGCCGACGCGGCTCGGTGTAAATGCGCGTGGGAACGTTTCGACCGTGGATAGAGCGTTTGTATTGCGATTTTGGGTAGGAATGCATTTTCTTAATTAGAATCGTGATAAATGAAAGCGCATGGTTGTGCACGGTGAATGTTGCGCGGATAATTAGGAAGGTAAGCGAATTATCAATCCATAAAGTACTGTAATACGATATATTAAATACGGTTAATTAAAATTATTGCAAGAAAAGATTGAATTTACTGTGGAAACTTGTACGTTAAATAATAATACGGATTTGGGTGTTTCTCAGAAATCGATAAGGTTAAAACCTTGTCTTACGTTGTACAGTGAAGTTGCATATGATGCTGGTCATAAATATCCTTCGATTTCACTTAATTACTATTTTATCTTAATCCTTCAGCAATGAACAATGTTATAAGAATAGGCCCCGGTGTTCGTCAACGATCATCTCCTGACCGTTCAGTTCAATCAGTGTAACGTTACATGAATCACAGCGGTTCAATCACCAGCAAGTTTCCATTCCGAATAACGCAATTACCGATTGATATCGATTGTCTTATTAACGAATCTCGTCTTGGATTCTACGCGATCGACCATTTCTGCGTAGATGTTGAATCACGTTGTAAGCATCGTTGTTAAATGGCTTCTAGACGTGTAGACGCGTAAACACAATTCTCCTTTCACGGCTGAACACCTCGATTAACTCTGTGTCCATCAGAAGCACGGGAGGAATTACGAGTGGCGCTTAATTAACGAGTCCAGCGCATTAATTACAGTGGCGACCGGTCGAGGACATCGGTCGCGGAGAAAACGAGACTTTCTTTTTCCATGGTGAATTATAATGAGAAGCAGAAGGTGCGAGTTCAGGAAAATTTAAACGACACCCTAGATACGATTTTTCATGTGGAACACTGTATTCCCTTTTCAGTGTTTCATTATACTCTTGATAATGTATTGAAACGATGAATAATTTCGACGTCGTTTCAACAGTTTAATTCGAATGTGATGATAATTAAGTTTATATCTTCCCCTTACATTTTAGAATGATATTTTCGAATATAATTTTCGTTTATATGATTTACGTACTTTCGCTTAACACGGCGTTTTCTAACTTTATTTTAATAATATATTACTTTCAACGTTCTATTATCTTTAAACACATTTACTTAACGCTGTAATATTACAACAAAGTAGTGTAATATATTACTTTCAACGTTCTATTATCTATAAACACATTTACTTAACGCTGTAACATTACAACAAAGTAGCGATTTCCCAGCTCAAAGCGTTAAATTTGTAGCCTAAATTAAGCATAACACGTTAAAGTAATATATGAAAAATTTGTTTACCAATCACCACCCTAATTTATATATAAAAATTGGATTAAATCGAGACGCGAGAATTGATTAATAAATTCAATCAACAAGATGAAAATTAATGAACTGACTTCACGAAACAATCTACAAGGCTCCCTTTGACACTGACGCAATCTTCCCACATTTAATGGGAACCGAGGGGACACAGAAATGGTTCTTATGGCGGTCCGTAAGGGCTGATTTAACCTTCTCGGGTCCCCTATCGTTCTACACTCGCGAGGCCAGCCAACAATCGATATATGTATGTATTCGGTAGAACGAGTTTCGTTACCAAATATCCTCATCGCTTGCAGGTGAATCTTCTCAAGCGTGGAACTTTAAGGGGAACTCAATATGAGAACGCCTGAAGGCCGATACGGGATTAAGGGCATCGAGGGAGAAAAAAAGTTAAAAGTGTATCGGTTGAAGCACTTCGCTGAATGCAAAACGAATTCTTGACCATTTCCTTTCGCGGATGCATAGGTCCCATCTCAATATTTTTCGTACTGGAACAGGTGTAATTAACGGGGTGAAATGTTTCTGTTGGTCAGTATGTACATCGCACATGTTTCGCGAATAATATTTTGATTCGTTGAATCATATTTCGTTTTATTTGAGAAGACTTTTAACAAAAACAGTGTTAAGTTAGTTGTTAAGTTAAGTTGTTAAGTGTTAAGGAGAAGTTCACGGTAAATAATAATAATAATAATAATAATAATAATAATAATAGCAGGAAAATAATAATGTAACTTATTACAAGCGTTTTACAAATATGTAATATATTGTTTTTTACCTTTATATTAATAGTGTATCGGATAAATTCCTCGACATAATAAATTCGCAAATAACATCTTAATTATCTGCAATTTATCACGTCGCTAAAAATTATGGCACGGATACGTACGAGCGTCACGCGTTACGATATTACCGAAACTATGACGTCAGTGTTACCGTCTTCGGATAGCAGGGTAGGTGGACAGCAAATTCTTGCCAAGCCAATATTCTGGAAAATCTATTCTGCTTCATGATTCAGGAATTTCATTGTACTCCGCTTTCCGTATAATATACTACACGAGCGCAATCAATTTTTACCAGAGTTTAACCAGAGTTTGACCAGCGTTTATCTAAACGTTTTTGGACCCGCCGAATTCACGACGAATGTCTATGGCATGAAGATCAATATTTATTATGAGTGAAATTAAATAAATTCTTCACAATATTAATTCTGTGCTCAAATGAATTTCCCCCTACCTACTTCAAATTTATAATAGACTCGTTTCCAAACGAAACTCGTTCCATCCATCGATTTTTCTACCTGAAAAAGATACGTTTTAATTGTCGATTAATGTTACTACTTTAAGTCCACGAGTTTGAAAAATTAAGTTTCACAGTAATGTCGTGCATCAAGAAATCGAACTTCTGAGTATTCAAATAACACCAGCGGAGTGAACGGTTTCGAGAAAACGTTAAGTCGTCGAGGATCCTGGTATACCCGGTTCTAGAAAGAGCACTCGAAAATGTGGATAGTATCTGTGATTCTTCTGGTCGGCACCAACAAGTTGGCGAAGGTTCAAATTGCATCCAACGTGTGCAAAGTATTGCATATGGCTTGCTTCATATTTAATAAACGTGGAGTTATCGATTATCATAAAGGTAGGATTGTATGTTATAGAAATTGTTGAGCTTGCAGTGTTAAATGGACGTAACTTCGTTTTATATTTAACGAATGTAGCATTGTCAGTTAGGACTATGAGAATTGTCCTAATAAGAATGATTGGATTTCTAGTGTTAAATGGAATTAATTTTGTGCTCGTCGCGAATGTTATCGAGTATTGTGTATGGTGCAGTGTAACACCGACGGTTTTGCAACCCATTGCGTTTCAATGTAGTCGATACACCTTATCTCTCCTTATGTACCCGCTGTACGTATCATTATATATGTGTGTTGTCTATTTGTGCGTGATCAATTTTTCCGTCTATTTTCCAACATTTCTATATTAAGCAAGAAACCGTAGGCAGCCACGGCGATTCTCAGTTGAGCGGCCATGCGTTATGAAATTGCAAAAGAACATGCTCGTTCATTGAAAATGTGACGTGGATAAAGAAATATTCCGAGAAACTTTTGTCCTCATGCATGCGGCTTTTATAATTCAAGGTACAGGATTTTGCGATGACGCTTTTTTAAATCTGCGTGCTGCCCTGTCTATTTCGTTATTCTTTTGATAATGCACATTATCATTTGCATCTGCAAATCTGGTAAGAGTACAATTGTATCACTGTTAAATCAATTTTTAATACTTTTTAGAAATTTCAATGCTGGTCACTCGAAATACTTGACCTTTTTCGTTTGTTTATAAATTACAGGGATTTCGATTAATTTTTTAAATAAAACTTACGACCATCAAATGCTTCTATCTGCGTATTACACGCGTCTCAAGGCTAATTAAATCAGTGCATTTACATCATTGTATTCGTTAGTAGTATACACTGAATATTTCTTTTCGATTGCAAATCGAGCACAGACTGACATTGCATGTCTCTACTATACGTATAGGATTCTGTGGATATAGAAAATGGTATCTTCATCGCTGCACAGTGAACTAGAAGAACATCGACTTGGTATATGACGTTGGATGACATCGACTCGAAACAATGCAACCCTTTCACAATGCCATCGCAAGAACGTGGACTCTTGCTCGTCCTGCACATCACCCAATTTAACAGTTGCGTGACTGTTTCCATTCACGTCGAGCAGATAATAGCCAGTGTTATCTGGGACATGTAAATTACTTTCGGTAATTCGGCAGTACCTACTCGAATAATTGTCCACACACGGATCATATAGATCGTCTAATCAAATCCGAAACTCGTTAGCCCACGTACCAAATTTTGGCTTCACTACGTTGAATACGAAATACATTCTTACACTTTTCGACCGATATTATAATGTGCATAAAATGAATTATTACCATTATTTTGTAAAAGATTATTCAGTTTCTTTACATGGGATGTACCATCTAACTTCATTGATTAAAATCTTTTCAACAACATCAATACCATTAAACAAGTTCTACATTTTGCGTATGCACCGCAATTGAAAAATAAACATATTGCATTTGCAAATAATTTGCGACTTACGTCAAAACTTTCTTGACGCGTACAATAAAGAATTAAATACAATTAAAAAAACTATGATTATTTTTTATTTTCTTCTGATAACCAACCCATATTAAGTTTCAACCTTTGCACGGTATTTATCCAGAACATTTGAATGGTGCGTGTGACGTGACAGAAGACGCAATGCCTTTGGTTCGCTTCAACGTCGATGACGTTGCTTCGCAGGGAACGTCACCTGTTTCTTTCCGCCCTTTGATACATGGAACAAAAGATTTTGTCTCCGCGTCAGGAATGACGGTGATACTTGCACTACCCATAGCATTGCAATGAAGGCAGAAACGAGAGGAAGAATCGGAAAAGGGAGGACGGAGAGTGTGATCGATGAGGGGTTAGATAGGTGGGCAGACATAGACATAAAATATGAAAGGGAAGCGCAAAAACTGAAGCGACGGTGCGGATGATAGACATGAAACTGCTCTCAAGCGGAAGAGGGGTAAGGTAAGAGACACAAAATTATCATAATAACCCTTCTCCTGAAATAAAAAGCATTGCATTCGTTATATGCAACGAAATACGTGAAAAAATATTCATATATCCATTTCCACTTAATTAATATTATTTATTACTATTATAAAACTCGTATAAAGTAATACCCGCAATTATAACGAAGCCCGATTACACATTATCATCGTCGAATTTCATAAAACGAGGCATTACTTCGCAGAACCGCGAGAGACTGAAAAGTGGCTTGCAAAAATCTTACATACTCAAACGAGAACGAAGCGTATTCAAAAATATAAACCGGCAACCAATTTCAAAAAAACAGCGAACCTGTACAGACTCTACCAAAAAAACAATATCAATAGGTACCAAGAAACATCTGAGGAACTCCCATTAACAAATCGCTGCACAGAAGAGCCACATAACTGCTGTCCAAGCATTATATAACTGGGTGCAAGAAACGAGAGACACGTGTGTCCCTCTCGGTTCAAACGAAAAGCGCGAACACCGC
The DNA here is from genome assembly GCA_948146005.1 of Nomada fucata. Lineage (NCBI taxonomy): Eukaryota > Metazoa > Arthropoda > Insecta > Hymenoptera > Apidae > Nomada > Nomada fucata. Next base: position 2,630,743 of record OX411275.1, on the reverse strand, counting down.
CAATTACAATCACGAGAACAGGATCGTCGTCGTGTACAACGTAACCGAGTATCCGCGCACAGTGTCGTATAAAACGAGACGAGGAAACCAGCGAGGGACAAAAAAAAAAAGGGATACAGCGCTAAGCGTCGCTGGGCGATGCAAGGTCGAGTAGTATGCCGAAAGTTTAAGAGTTTCGTTGTAGACGATAGCTACGTAGTGGAAAAGGTGGGCACCCGACGTGTAGGAGAGTAAATGGTGAAGTGGCCAGGGGGTGATAAAGAAAGGGAACGGAGCGTAGAAGGAGAAAGAAAAAGGCGAAGCGAGGGAGAAATAAAGAGATAGAGAGAGGGAGATAGAGAGAGGGAGAGAGAGCAGAAGGTTTAGGGTAGGACGCAGCTCGCAGGAGCAGTAATATCGATCGATCCGTCGAGTTCGAGGCTCGACAGGGTCGACTGGGGGTGCTGCGAGTGGAAAAGCTCTCCCATAAGCAGGCAGGCAGGCTGGCTAGCTGGCTGGCTGCCCGGGCACGGACCGTTTTCACTGTCTGTCTGTCCGTCCGTCTCGTTTCGTCTCGCCGCGTCTCGTCGCGTCCAGCCGCGTTCAGTCCTTTCCTCCGCCGACACCGTTCGTCGCGACATCAATTCCGTCGAACGAAACTCTCGTCCACCCTGTCCGAACGCATTGTACACGCGGCAGGGATGCACACGTCGCGAGGAACGGCGAGAAAAACGGACCAGCGAGGCCGTCGTCCGGTTTGAAACAGCACTTCGTCGATCTCTGTGCCGCCCGGCGTGCCGTGGACCCAACGCGAGCCAACCCCCTCGCAGCTGTGACCCTGGCAAGCAGTGACAGTGCGCGTCTCCGACCTTGCTACACGGTTCACCAAGTTCTCCAATGGCAGCGAGATCACAGCTGCCAGACGCGACAGCTGATCGACCATCGGGCAAGCGGAATTTCCGTGGCGAATGTGCACCGGTCGGATTGCGTCGCCGTGAATAATCAGGTGCGTCCGTTCGAACGCGATCGGTTCGGGTGGTAGGACTGCCGGTTCGGTTGAACGACACATGGACGACGATTGCGTGAGGAACTTCGACCGGCGATGTTTCCGATCTCGCTCGGTTCGAAATTCAGTTCGCGGTGATACGAGCTTCGTTTCGGGATGGTTTTCACCTTTCGAACGTCATCGTTCGACGTTCAACCTGTGTCAGAGGTCGAACGCTGTGAACCGTCTCGAACTGGTCTGCGTTTGGATCGCCGCCAGATGTACGCGCACAATAATTCAGGTCCTTGTGCCCGCCGTTTCGTGGAAATTGGTTTTCGATGTTGCACGTTGACACGATCGCTCGCGACTATTGAATTTTCAATTACGTTTCAATTACGCGGTGGCGTTATGTTCGATCGAACGCGGGTTAAAATGTGGCACGATTATTAGGTCCGATGGATTGCCATTAGGGTCCTCCGGCTGTTGTTCACGCGTGGCTGTAGCAACGTCGTTTTAAGTTTTACAGGTTTTACACCGCCGATCGAGCGGGTGGATAAGTTCAAGCTGCCTGATCAGTTCGTAATTTGAATACCTAATACGTTTACGATGATTCGCAAATTATATTGTATATTCGGAAGTTGGAAATATGTAAAAGGAACTATGAATACAGACAAAGCGGTGGCGGACAAAATATGAGAGGTCTGATAGTCGTTCTTCTGTGCGCCGATCGGGAACTAGGGGTGAAACGAAATTTCGCGCAACGAGGGCGCACTCGAATCCCCTCTGTCAACGGAGACGGTTAAAGACGAGAGACTACGACGAACAAGGTCAACAGCTGACGTTAACGTTAACGCGTGGCACATTCACTCGTTAGCATCCTCTTGCGACGCTGGTTTCTTCTTCCGCGTTCCTTAAGATCGCGCGACGGTCGAAATCTTTGCCCGGACCCTCGATCAATCATTATTTCAATAAATTTCGTTGTTCTTTCTCGCGTTGAAAGAAACTTCCCACTAATGTCTACAGTTCGTACGCGACTGCGCGATAGGAATAACAGGTTGATATAATTCGAAATAATTATCGACGAGACACGCATTGATTCCGTTTCATTATATTACCAGGCAATTTCATAGCAATTTAAATTGCCAAGCAGTTAGCCGCTTCATCCGAAGCTACGGGTACATCGAATCGGCGATCCCTTAATCGCTTCGAACGACACGAAACGACAATATTCGATGAAACGTTAACCGTCTTGTATTAAACGGCGTTTCCTAATCGTACTTCCGTGAACATCGATATCGCGCTCCTTCTGTCTGTTTAAACGAGCGCCTGTCGTCGTGGAACAATCGCATCGATCGATAAAATATCGGATAACCCTCGACAAATACAGCAAATTGCGTTTCCGCGAATATCTCGAAAACCTATCGCTTATCGCCGTGCGTTCCTCCCGAATGGTCGAACCATCGGGAATCGCGTTGGCATCGTCCTGGCGTTATTTGTCGCAAAACGACGGATACATCCGTGGGATGGAAGTTATCGTTGCTCGAGCTCCGCGATTAACTGTTAGAAAACGAAACGATGGAAACGGTGGGCGGCGTAGAAATACGGCGTGACCTGGACTGTCAGCTGCAGGGCGGCGAACATCGGAAAAGGGGTAACCGCGTTACTGGGCTGCCGTGTATCTGGTGCGAACTTCGTAACGGCAAATGGAACGCGAACAGTCATTGTTCAGCGACGCGACGATCTCGCTGGATCTTCGATTTCGTCTTTTCTCGTCGATCGTTCCGTACGCCACACGCGGCGATAGTTTCTCGATTACGCAAGGGAGCGTAATAATTTCGATACGAGGCGACGGCGAATTAATTGCGAACGTTTCTGTCATTTCAGGCGATAAGAAAAAAATAAAAACGAACGAAGCTTTGGAATAATGAACGTCGATCGAAGAAATTCGTGCGAGGGAATCGTGGAAGCGGACGCCAGGATAGCCTGCCGGTCGAACGGGGCTATGCATTAACGATGGACAACAGTGGATCAAGAACAGATGCGCCAGCACGAGTCGTCAGACGTTCGCAGAGCATGTAGAGGAGAAGACTCGCCTGACTTCGTAGACGCGTTCGGTGCCAGTTTGGAGAATGGAGGAGTCCTCACCAAGGATTCGTCCCTATCTAGAATGCTGGGACGTAAGTGAAATTTCGTCGGCTCGTTTATTTCGCAATCCAAGGGAAATCGCGGCGCGAATAAAAGGGAAACATTGCTGAACGTGTATATCGATTATCCGGTTTCTTTCTGTTATTTGGCCATGCTGCGAATAATTAATATGCGCTGGAACTATGATGCAACAGAATATTTCATTCGGGAAAAAGCTTTTATAGCCCGAGGGCACATTGGAAAATCGAGCTAAAGAAATAAGAATTGATTCGAAATTGTTGCAACGCAGGGCGAGAACATAAGTGGGACGTAGAGTTCGATTTTGGTATTCTACTGTGAACATTTTTTTAAATAATTTGTTTTTTTAACTGGAACGAATTGTTTCGTTCCTTCGGTAATGAGAGAAATTCGCGTGTTACGCATTTGGTATGGCCTGATAAAATATATAGAACTGGCGTGCGAACAATTTCGACGAAAAGCTTGCAAACGTTTTCGAGCGAAGCTCGAACGGCGTTGAAGATTTTGACAAATGCAGCGAAACAAAGGGGCGGTTGAACGCTGTCTGAAAAAATGCAATCGTCGAGACTCTTTCTGATTTAAATCGGGTATTATGGAAATTGCACGCGCGCGCTGCGAAAGCACGAAGTTTTCTCGCTCGAGGGATCGGTCAGCAGGTTGCTCCTCGGTTCAACCCTTCGGTTTACGCAACCCTTACACAACCCGACGGACGCTATTGTTCTCTGGTCCTTCGTCAAGTTCCCCAGACTATTTAGAGCTGTTCCATTAGCCCAGACCGGAGGGTCCGTGCATTTCATTTTCAGTTTGAATGTGTGCGTTTCGTAAAGACGTTTCTTCATTCACGAACGGGGTCTGTTTGTTCCGAAACGATTGTATCGTAATTATGCATTGTTGAGGATTCGTTTACAGTGGAACAGCAGGACGTACATTGTTAGATGTAACAGTTGCACCGATTACTTTTCTGAATAGTGTTTTCCATTTCTGTTATTATTTATTTGCACAGCGCGCGTCGAAATTATGGATAACAACAATGAACTCCCTTCCGCTATTGTTATCGACCGTTCGGTGTTCTTCACGACGACAGTATTGTTGTTTAGTGCTGATGGATCCAATTTAATACGGCAGCATTAACTTGATGCACGTTTTATGACATTGTATAACAAGAGTATTCACGAGTGTTCTACGGAAAGTCGAGTAGATTGCACTACGGCCCGCTCGCAAAAGAAGAAATTGCATGAAACTTTTCTCTCGCGTTGAAGAGACTTCTCAATCCTTGACAATGTATTGCGTTATATAAATTTGCATCTTTATTCCTCCCGTTCTGTCCGTTGAACGGAAACGACAGAATTTTCCGCTATTTCGACGTTACCGTCGATTTTCTAAACGATAACGAACATTTTGCTACAATGCGTTGCGGAAAATGATACTTAATTATATATTGCGAGGTCTCTTACTCAACGTACATTCACCATTCATCATTGAATGGTCTCCATCCTAATACCTCGTTACATAAGCTGGATGTTTTCATTGTTACGAATATTTCCGTCTAGCAATAATAATATTATTAACGATAACGACAATTGAACGCCGCCTTTCTTCCTTTCGCCTCCGACGAATAAATGGAACGCTATTGCCGGCGGAAATAGAGAACGACACGAATTAATTTGAACGTCAAGAAAACGAGACGCGGTCGTGATAAATTCTGATTAGCGCACCCCTTCCGATTTTCTCGCTCGGTACAGAACGATACCTTCGTTCGCGATCGTCCGCGAAACCCACGGAACCTGTTCCGCCCGATCGACGTGCGGTTAATGAAACCATTCCTGTTGCGTCCCGCGACAAAGGAGCGCGTTCACAAAAGTCGAGGGTAAAGCCACTCGTTTCGATTCGTCGAAGCGCGAAGCGCGAGGAATTCGGTCGCGACGCGAAGCCCTCGCCGCTCGAACGTTTCGCGCCGCGGTAGATTTACGATTTTCATTCGAGCCCGACGGAATATCGAGTTGATGTTCACGGGAGCGAGGCGCGCCGAGGGAAAAATCGATGCGGAGGGCGACCCAGAGAGCCAGAATCAATCTCGAAAATGAAATTTCCTTGAACGGGCTCCACCGGGCTTTAATCGATTCGCGGAAAGCCAAACGCGCCCGCGAGCACCGAGGCAAACGTTTTAAAGAAACGGTGAAATAAGCGGGACACGGGCGGTATCTTAACGCGAACGTCAATTACGCGAATGGAGGAACGAAGGTTCGCCTGAATGGTTCGCGGAAAACTTTGGCGAAAACGTTCGCCTCCGGGAGTTAATTGTCAGCTTCCTTCGTAATGGCCGTCGAGTAAGAAGGAATAATTAGCGGGACTGGAGGACCGAATGTCTATACCTTGACGCGACTACTTTGTACCCCTCTCGGGTCTGAATTAGACTTTCGTCTTTTATTAACGAATTCGGGTTTGTTTTTCTCTTGAGACGTCGATGGGAAGCTCGATGAAATTACGGGCGGGCAGGGGACTTGGGATTGGCAAATGTTGCGCAAAGGTTTCGCAATTTTGACGGCGAACGAAGTGGTTTCGGTGCGCGGACAAGCTTCAGCTAGATTGAAACGACCATAAATTGGTTACCATTAATGCAGAGTTATGGAAGTAATGCGGTTGATATTGCTGTTGCGGGAGCGAGTCGATGACGAGTTAAACAGAATGATTTATTTGGGGGAGGCGCAGTTGTAGGTGCAAAGCCGTCAGGTGCAAATAAGACGAGTACGAAGTCATTACGTGAGATCCTTGATGATCGAAAATTGCGAGCGAGCGTTGAATACTGAGGATTAAATAAAACAATTATCGACGATATTAATGCGAAGGGACGGTCGTGGGACGAGTTGAAACGTGAAGAGGATATGAGTCAATTTAAATTCTATCGAAATATAATGTCGACGTATAAAATATAGAAACTCGCTGAATAAAAATTTAACTTATGAGGGTAAACGAAGCACTCTTAACGATCATACGCGTTTAATTAATGCAAGGGAAAATTATCGCACGGGAAAGTTTATCGAAATTGATTTCGCAGTTAAACGAAAAGAGAAGGATAGTTGTAAAGTAAAAGTGACGTGCAACGTGCCTCGCTAAATTATTGAATGATGTACACAGGCACATAGGAAAGGGAAAGTGTTCGAGGGATCCAGTTAAATGGAATTAAAAAGCAACGTGCGCAATCTTCAAATAAACAAACGCGTACTCGCGTTGTACGAAGAGAGAAACGAGGTCGTACGAAATAATATCGCGGCGGTGAAAATTTTATGCAAATATTCAAGTCGCGAATACGGCGTCATTTTCAATATCGCGTTCGTTTAATATCGCCATCACGAAATTCCGATTTATTGCGACCTACTAACAATTTCTACAAAACGTCAGTCATCTCGAACGGAAATGTGCATCGTCTCCCCAAAGCACGTATTTCGCACGCACTCGTTTCCGTTCATCGATAACATTTCCCGGCACGCCAATTCGACGCGCTGAAAATGAAACCCGATTTTCCCCGGAAAATCTGCTCACTTTCAATATTTCATTATTCACGAGTCACTGAATACGGCGCAGAGTTCAGACTTTATCACATTCGCAATCAAATAAATTCGACGAACAATCGACCAAGCTGATACACTTATTTAAAAACAATTGCCGTTAATTGCCTAGCCCGAGAATTCATATTTCATCGTGTTCAAGACGTACACGATGTTGCTGTTGAATAACGACGGGACCATTTCACGCACCGCACGGCTACAAACATCGGGCGGAACGTAAATTATCGTGTTCACGTTGCACTTGACACGCCCGTCCCATAAAACGTTACCTGGCCGTCGTCGGCGAACGGCGCGCGCAATGTTCAAGACGTCGCGAAAATTAGATGGTGCACGATAGATCGAAACGTCGAAGCAATTTGTTACCACTGATTTCCCAATGGCCATTACCATTCGCCGTTCCACCGTGGAACCTTTGCGGACACTGCGGTTCAATTCTTTCAACCGTTCACTCGCGCGACATCGTTGCGCGCATGGAGTCATTGGGGAACAACCGACATTAGAGGAGAATTCTGGAGGTTTGAAATCTTCGTCGTTGATTCGCGTGAGATAATCGAGGATGAATTATTGTGTGGAAATTAAACGAACATTTTTATTGTAGACGTTTACGGTTGTTTCGAATTCGAGGAAAATACAGAAAAGAAAGAAAAACGAGAAAATTCGATGTTTAACGATGCTACAATTTTTGTTCCACGACGAACGAAATTAACTATTTGTCCAACCAATACGCGACGCTTGGTTGCTTTCTGCACTTTTTTTCTGACACTGAACTAGATACACTCGCGTTCGACATGGTTTTTTTAGCGATTTGTTGCGTGCACAGTAATTATCGTTAACTCTGTTGGGCGAAAATATTTCACGCAAGATATCACAGACTTTACATTCCTCGAGTTCACTATTATATTAAAAATTAACATCGAGCCAATTGATACGCAAACGATACCCGAAACATTGACATTAAAAATACCAAGAATCTATATATTCATTTACGCTAAACGCTTACAATAAAAAGTACCGTAAATAATAAATCAAGCACAATTCAATCATAAATTAAATCTGTATATAAATCAAAACCAAAAATTCAGAACACACCGATTCACTGCTCGAGAAGTTTCGTCCGTATTTTGGAAACGATTTTCGTAGACCAATAAAATAAAATTCAGCGAGATAAAAGTATACATTCTGTTCGTTTTTTTTAAACACTTTGCAGCAGAACGAAGACAAGTACTCGGTGGCGAACAGCCAAGCGCCCCTGCAGGCCAACGAGGAGGAGCACCCAGAACGGGGCACATGGACGGGGAAGTTCGACTTCCTGCTGTCCCTTCTGGGCTACAGCGTCGGTCTTGGCAATGTCTGGCGATTCCCGTATCTATGCTACTCGAACGGAGGGGGCGCCTTTCTAATACCGTTCACGGTGATGCTCATTATCGCCGGACTGCCCCTTATGTTCATGGAGCTGTCGTTAGGTGAGCGAAGTAAACAATTTCATTGGCACAGGGGTAAATAGGGGTATAACTGTAGGCCACCTGGCGACGGAAGATTGGCTTTGTTTAAAGAAGAAAAAAAAACGAATATTATGGAAAAACATTTTCTATGCCCTTTTTAGTGAACGTATTCAAATGCTATGCACTTTCGTGCTTCATGTGCTGTCGATATATTGGTGGGTCATAGTTTACCAGTCACTGGTCGGTAAATATCTTTTTTCATATGGAACATATTTTCTGCAAATTTTTGGCGAATCCTCGATTGTTCATAAACGAATTTCAACTCATTTTTTGACCATTAGAGCCGCTCGGAGTTATTTGCGCTGATTGCGTTTTTAAGCTTTACCAAATTGGAGTTTATTGTTGAATCGGAACGAGGAGGAATAAATTGATCATAAAAATCGAAAGGCTTCACCCAAAATTGCGGCGCTTTCTGTGTTGCTAACTTTAGAGTCGGGAGATACGATCGCGAATGTGTTATTAGCGGGTGATATCGGAGGATCGAGACCCGGTTAATCGAGGCTCGAATGTGCTGCTGAAAGCTTTTAGGTTTATTACGTTCCTGCGAGATCCATCGTGAAGTTGTTGGATTATTTAATTGCTTCTGGTGGTATATTTAAGATAATTGATTTCGTAACGTACCGTGGTAAAAATTTATTGTGTTACATGGTGTCGTCCGTGTAACATTCGTCATTGCAATCGTAAAAACAGTAAATTGTTCCGATTTTCCTTCGTCTCGCAGGAAACACACGGTACACGCGATCCTTTACGAAGAAAGGGTAGATTCGCCAACGCGATTCGACCCCCATAGCACACCAATGCAAATAAAAAGAAACCCCGTTCTCATCGTTCGACTTTCTCGGAGTCAAGTCCGTCTGCGCCAGTCGATTCACCGAAATAGAGCGATCGTTTCTCGTTAACCAGCTTGCGTAACGACACTTTTAGGAGGCCGGTGCACAATTCACGATACCGAGGCCCGTCCCACGCCTCGGTACTTCGTGTAAATTGCAGGTGGATCGACCGACCGGCACAGATAGCTCATCGATCGTCTTCTTCCGTTGTTTTCCCTTTTCACTTCGCAACATTCTCTCCCCCCAGGGCAATACGCGAGCCTTGGCCCAGTGGCTGCTTACAAACGATTCTGCCCTCTTCTGCGCGGCCTGGGATACGGAATGGTGTTGGTCAGCTCTGTGGTGATGCTCTATTACAACCTGATCATCGCCTGGACCCTTTATTACATCTTCGCCTCTGTGGCCGGTGAGCTCTTATCGGATTACGCAACGCATTGCAATTTTTAGTTCTTTATTCCGTACTTTTTTCTTTACGAATTCTTTTTGTCCGCGTTACTTTCCCCTGCCTCGCTCGTCCGTACAGATTGTTTTACGAACGCGGGTTCACGTTATCAGGTGGCGTGAATTATTGATCTCTCGGCGAGCGTGGGTTATTACGTTTCGGTCAGAGACGAGTATCTGGTTTCCGTGGCGTTTCTTGAGGGATATTGTTGCCCGCTGTTCTCGAGGAACGCACGATTACGGAAGAATGGAGAAGAGATAGCACGACGACCTACTTCACGTTAATGATATTCGGTTGTTCTGTGTGCACGCTTCGGAACGATGAATGATCATTTTTCATTTACGGTCGGGGACGGACTCCGCGTGAATGTTGCATGCGACGCGGTTGCACAGGGGCGAGTTTCATATTCGTTTACGGGATAAGGGAGTCAGATCGTAGATTGAACTGTTATGGGGTGAAGTAGTACTCGTAACTGAAGGAAATATTAGAATATGGTAATTGCCCGTTTTAGATAGACACGTTTCGCATTGCACTTTTATCGACATTGACGCGAATGAAAAACGAGTGGACCTCAATTTATTCTTGCTTGTAATTTACCGAGGCGGATAGTTCGTGGAATGTAATCGCGTGCGGTAAAAATGAAAAATCTCCTTCAATCTTTACGAACCCGGAAATGATTTACTGTGCAATATAGTTTATTTATTTCGAAATAATTCTGGCTAATAAAAAAGTCTTCTTGTTCAAGGATCTACCCGGGGGATATCTGGAGTATTTTAGTTTAATGATCGTATTAAAATAATTTACTGCTTGTATCTTGCTCGATCGATGAAGTATTATTGCCCGTGCCCATAGGAGCCGGTGAACTACCATGGAGCAAGTGTGAACCGCCGTGGAGCACCGAGGACTGCTTGATGCCAGAAGCTGCCGAAGCATGTGTCTTCCAAAATATGAGCTACTTCAAGGAAAAGTGCTTAAATTCTACCCAGATGGCCTCCATGGGTCTGACTATAGAAAACATCACCAGTGCCATTAGAAGACCACCGGCAGAGGAGTATTTCAAGTAAGATCTAAAATGTAGAGAAGATTCTTGTCCTTTTTTTATTAAAATTTCTTTTCAAGTAACATTTCAGTACAACCATTCTGTCCTATCATTTTTCTTACAATTAGTATAGATTGCTGTATTATTTAATCATTCGAATAAATCGAACGTTCGAATAATTGAAGATCGCGTTATCGAGATATCATTATAATAGACTCCCAATCGTCCATGTCGAACTATTAAGCTTAAAGCTTTTTATTTTCGATTTGTCGAGAGCGCTTTATATTTTGCGTTTAACGTGACAACTGTATTGAAAGGAGTGCAACCAATTAGACGTGTTTCAAGTTGAGCGATTTCAATGATTAATATATTTGAAATTATATGGAACACAGCAATCACGTGTTGGGGTTGAGTAGTGGAATCGAGGAAACAGGAGCTATTCGACCGTCGATGGCAGTGTGTCTTCTGCTAGCTTGGATCATCGTCTTCCTCTGTCTGAGCAAAGGTGTTCAGAGCTCGGGAAAGGTTGTCTATTTCACTGCTCTCTTCCCATACGTGGTCCTGGTAAGTGTAATTTTATCCGACCATTCTACTCTATAATTTTCGTTCCATTATATTTATTTCAATCTTCTATAGACTGTAATTTACTTCAGGGAAAAAGACACTTAAATAATCATCGAAACGATTGCTATTGAATTTGAATTGAGTAAAACAATAGGTATACATTTACGTTCAATTCCGAAGGAATACTTAATAAGAAAAATATCGGCTCGCGACAAATGTTGTTTCAATTAAATTTAAACAACAACCTGGTCCCTTCATTTTGCTAGATTTCTTTTCTCGTATTTCTAAAATATTTTTATATATACCGTGTTCGTAAAGTCTCGCTGCTATTTCTTCCCACCGCAATTTCCCAATTAATATTGTCGACGCTAGTAACTTGGACCAAATGAACTATACATCAAACAACCATTGCACTAATTGTACGACGTTTGCCAATAAGTAACGAGACATTCAATCGAACCATCGTTACGCAATTACTGCCACAAAGTGTCGCGGAAAACGAAACAATTGCCCCCTCGTTTCCGTTCCCCTTTCGCGTCGCTCACCGTGCAGAATTCGTAATTTTTCATCGTTCACCGGCTGGCCCGAAGCACAGGGCCAATCGTAAACTGGGATCGTCGTTTTCATTCCTAGATCGCTCTTTTCATTCGGGGTATTCTGCTTCCCGGCGCAAAGGAGGGCATTCTCTTTTATCTAACGCCCAATTGGAGAAGATTAACGACCGCAAAAGTGTGGGGCGACGCCGCGGTGCAGATCTTCTTTGCCCTGAGCCCTGCTTGGGGCGGACTGATAACGCTCAGCTCTTACAATAAGTTCACCAACAACTGCTACAAGGATTCACTGATCGTGGCTGTCAGCAATATCGGGACATCTTTCTTCGCCGGCTTCGTGATTTTCTCGGTGATCGGATTTCTGGCCCACGAGCTCGATGTCCCGGTTGCCTCTGTCGTCGACGAGGGTGCTGGATTGGCGTTCATTGTCTATCCTGAGGTGAGTGAATTAAAATAACGTGTATCGAGCGTGCGTGTACTTCATCCCCCGTACTAGTGGTTTCCCTTTCTTAACAGATATTGCGAGCCACGCGAGAATTGCGATATGAGATAGTTGTTATTATGCTATAGAAAATAATGTTATTCCAAAAGTAATTTTCCCTATGCTTCTTTTTTTTAAGGCAAGTTGTGTCGTAGCAAAAGAGTCTTAGTTTTCACATTAACCTATTTTTTTCTGGGTGATATATTTTTCCAACATAAGTTGAGACATTTTTGTATTACGAATAATGATTTATTTGTTAATTACGTAGGACGCAAAGACATTACACTTCGATTAGCGAACTTCCTATTTTCAATATACTTGCACAATCACTACATACATATAATAACGTTTTATTCTACATTTGCAGCATTACATTTTTCTTCCTTTGCTATTTAAAAAAACAGGTTGTATCTCGTTTACCAATCGCGCCGGTCTGGTCGCTGCTCTTCTTCGTGATGCTCCTCACATTGGGCCTCGATTCGCAGTTCGCTTTAATGGAAACCGTCACCACGGCGATACTCGACGCCTTTCCAGCCCTGAGGCATTACAAATTGTGGGTGGTACTGGCGGCGGCTGTGTTCGGCTATGCCGGCGGGATTATTTTTACTACCAACGTGAGTTTTTCGTAGAAAAGGGCACCATTTTCTTTTCTTGCAGACAATTTCTTAGAATCGCGGGTCGGTAACGATAGAACACCGTTACTGGAGATGTTACAGTCACCATTCTAAAACCGTTTGCACAGATTCAATTGGATTTATCGAATTCCTGAACTATTTTGAATTATATAATTAATAATTACATCTCGGTCGTACACTTTCAGGCTGGTATGTATTGGTTGCAATTGATGGACAAGTACGCAGCCAACTGGTCGGTGCTATTAATCGCCATAGCCGAGTGTATCCTCGTCGCTTGGATCTACGGTGCCGATCGATTTCTGAACGACGTTCAACTGATGATCGGACCCCGCAGTCGACTCTGGAGGTTTTTCTGGACTTGGATGTGGAAAGTGGTTACACCGGCGACCCTTTTCTTCATTCTGTTCTTCAATTGGGTGGAGTACGAGCCCCTAAAATACGGCAGCTACGTTTATCCAAAATGGGCGGATATTGTTGGATGGGTCGTTGGTATGATTCCCGTCTTGGTCATCGTTGGCGTGGCCCTGGTAAGTATCGTAACATCATTATTCTCGAATTGGAACGACGATCGAACGCGAGAGGCGTTCTTCCTGTCATAATTCGGACCCTCGACAATATTTAACACGCTCTCGCCACTTCGAATTGTTCGCGTTTCATCGACGTGTCGTCGAATTGGTCCATAGACCAACGCTTATTGGAATATCGATTATTGAGACGGTGATTATAAAAGTTGTTGCCGCGGAAGCAACTTGTTCCAATGGGCAGACGGACATTCTGTCGTGCAATTGTATTCGAGGGCAGCTGTATTCCTACGCAAATAATGGTTTCAATGCGACGGGGTATAATGAATTATTTTCCAGGAGATATCTGATCAGCTGGCAATTACAATATTATGAAACATCCGTCAACTGAATTAGATATATTGAATTTCAATTTATGTCGTTCTTCAGAACGGTATATCCACAGCTTGGAAGATATTTCTCGCGATAAAGTGAAAATTGAACAATTTCAACTGCCGGCAGCTCCACTCAGGGGCGCGCTGTGTTTCTATTTCAAATTTATTTAACAGAATCCCGACTGTTCGTTGCAGAACCAATTGAGGGATCCCCGTCGTCGTTCTGCCTACGACGACGACGACGACGACGACGACGACCTGGACAACAGATCCTCGTGCCAGAGACCCGGCAGAGGAAAAACGAAGAGGAAGTCGAACAATATATGGTCTCGTGCCAAGATGTTGCTGCAGCCCACGTCCGATTGGGGTCCAGCCGCCAGGAATCTCTCGACACCGTCGAGGGCTCTCACTCACACCCCGTCACCAGGTAATCACAATGCCAATTACACTCCTGCAGCTTGAAATTGAACGCCGTCGGCCGGCGGGCCGCGGTGTCGCGGCGATGAAAGGGAACGGGGGTTGCACAAGCTCGTAATTTTCGACTCATCAGCTTTGGCTGTAATCGGATTTCTCTCGGCTGGCAGATAATTAATCTAAATATAATGCGCCGCGATGGGCGGCCGATACATCGCGCTTGGCCGGAGCTTAATGGGGCACAGGTGCGAGGGACGGTGTTCCCGTTTTATTAATGGAATAACCAAGTTCGTGCGGGGATGTACGCCTACGCGCGTGACGTCGCGATCGATTACGGGATACCGGCATGGGTTCGGTATTTCGCGAGTGTCGGGTACACGGTGTGCACCATGCATCGTGACGTTGCTCAGATCGATTCACCCTGTATCGGATATTATTTTGGGGCGTGCGACGCAGTTCGACTAGCGTTCGGTAGATTAGTTTGTTACAGGGGAGGTGTATTATTCGTAATCATGCAGAAATTGTATAGAGATATTATAGTAGTACCTTGACGCCTTCAAATTGTTTTCGTGCAAAGATTACGTGGTACTGTTCGCACGCGAACCGTTTTGCGTTTTTTAGCAAAAATTGCTTCGAATAATTTCGTCACGGATGTTAATTGATTCGGCTTGCGTGTGTCCCGAGCAAACCGGTTGATCAAGGTTCTATCGTATATTTTATATGAGTAAGTTTCACGAAAGGATTGTTTGCGCAGGCCCACCAGGTGGATACGATTCGGTGCGGGACACCATAGTCCTGGTGAACGGTCAGCCGATGATGGTGCAACCCCCGAGTGCATCCGGTGTGTCTCAGAAGCTTCCTGGACCGTCGATCCTCAAGAATTCTAGCAAAACCGACTTGATCACGTCGCAGCAAGTGTGACACGATGTTCATTTTACCTCTAAAGACGAGTCTGACTAGAAGTCTGTCGCGGAAAAGGCAACATGCCGGTAACAGGTAGCTGCACCAACGTATAACGGTCCGATAAGGATCGATAGTAATCAATTAAGAGGAGACGAGACGCCGTACGATATTGAATGTTAGAAAGGATTCCTACGAATTTATATATATTTTTTTTCTTTTTTTTTTTTACAGAGACAGACAGTATATTTTTTTATATCCTCGAATATAAACAATCAAACGTGCAATCATAGTGTCTTCTGTCTATCGATTACTCAGTGAAAATTCTGAATTTATCGTTAATTGAAAATTGTCCTTTTTATTTTCATTTAAAGAATTACACTCGATTTCACAAATATTTATCCCCGATTCAACGAGCGATTTGTGAAACTCTCTTTTCTAGAGGATTCACAGTTTCCAAGTAGTCTTATCATACATATGTATACGTATATTAATTCCGTTTCACGTGAAAACGAACGATATCAGTTGGTCTCGTTATCATATAGTTCGTTCAATCGAGACTCGTAACCGTTCAGCACGGTGAACAGGGAACTAAATTGCGAAAGTGTCGATCACGATCGGAGAAGGCTGTCGACGAGGAAACGATGGACTTAGCAGAAACGAACAAAAATTATACACGCCGCGATGTAAACGTCGAGAATCGTACGCTACGCCGCTGTGTTCGATTGCGCGTAAGAACCGGGGACGAGAGCGAAGAGACGAAATGGAAGACTATAAAAAAAAAAATGAATAAAAAATAAAAACACGCAAGGAATGAACAATTGCACGCGTTCCAAGCGAAAGAAAGTTACGCGCGTGTTTATTGCCACTTACGCCGAAGTGGCACACGAACAAGAGAATGATTGAATAGATCGAAAACACATTTCTACCCTCTCTCGCCCCAATTGGGCGGCCATCGCCGGACGGATTAACTGCTACTGCGTAAGGTGTCTTGTCTAAGATAATGCTGACTTGGATAGCAGATCGATCCAGACGTTTCGCGCGACGGACGTGTCCGATTTAGCAATGAGAATCGTGGAATTCCGGCGAATTCCTCGTCGCGATTTACGTAATCTCGTTTCGCCCGTAGAACAGGCTGAATTATCCATCGAATCTGACCGGGCAATTTTTTTCCAGGCGTTCGTTGTTATCCGTGTCTGCGTTCCCTTTTCTAACGTACAATTTCTTGATACGCGAGTGCATGATATTTTTTCGACGGTGACTCGCGAAACGTTTCACACGTACCTGTCCAAAAGGTAATTGCCCAGAAGATGGATCGACGGTGAGTGATTACGGGTTCGGGGATTTTAATGCAAGGGAGAACTTTGGGGGATGAATTTGCGCAGGACGAGCAATGAACGTGAAAGGGAGAGAAATTTGGACAGTATTATTTTCTTAACGGAGGACGATTAGCGTTATCCTTCTTCCCGCATTCACACGTCGATGTCCTCCAAGCGAGAGATCGCAGCAATCGTTACCCCGAACGGGGAATAGAATATTTTGGTTGAATCGCTCGCGGCGTTTCTCGCACGATTTTCGTCGCTTTTCGCTCTTTCAACGTTGATACCTGATCGAAGCGGCGTTTAGATGGAGCTGAAGGGTTCGCAGAGTTATTATAGATATTTAGCTGAAACGCACTACATTATAATTGATCTGGATCAACCTGGAATTTTGTGTCGAGCTTTAATTTGTATTGCTTGCACATCGACTGAGCTATAATATATTTATCTGTGATAAATTGTTTTTGGTACCGATACCGATATCGTTCAAATTTTCATGACAAATGAATGGCAAACGAGGTATTACGTTCAGAGGGTTAAAGTGTTGCTTATATCGGAGCCGTATAATTCAGCGACAGAGGAGATATTTATCGTTAGACATTAGATCGGTAGATCGAGCGAAAGTGATAGGGTCGAAAGCGTTTTTCGATGGGGAAAGGGTGCAAATTTAAGGGGACAAAAGAATATCGAATACTTTCTTAAATTATTACGGAATCGTTGGAATAAATTTACATTTGCATTGGCGTATTTATGAAACTGAATTATTTAAACTCTCAGGGGGGAAACGAATTGCAAGCTGACATAATAATAATTTGCGACGATATCGTTTGTTTCTTAAATTAAGTTCCGAAGCAATACCTTTGTGTTTTCTTCCCTTCATTTACGTAGGGGGTGAATGTATCTAAAGGTTAAAAAAGAATTACTCCGATAATCTGATTGACCTAAAATGCCCGTACCTGTAGCTGAAATGCAAGTTGAAATATATTTGTTACTCGCATATGATCCTCGCATAACTTTATGCGGCGTACATTTTGTCCACTTAAATTTGCAAGTTAATCAAGTGCAATAGGAGGAGGTCGACGAACACTTGTTTCGTTTCAGCTGTATCAAAGGATTCCTTAGGCGTTCAATATTTATTATCAGATATTTCAACGTTACTATTGTTATCAATCGTACAAAACAGATTAAATAACAAGTTCGTCCATATTTAAAAACGGCTGATACTATTCATATAATAATTCGTAAATATCATCGTGCAATTAAATAACACTAAATATTATCGCATAATTCTTCATTCACGATGGATATTCAATAATCCATTCAGTTCGATGTTTGCACGGTCAAATTGATTTCGTCAAATTATTTATCGATGCAGGACGAAGTTTCCGTTTTCATTGTACACATTAACGTTAGTTAACGAAGAACACCAGACGCGGCACAATGTTTCAATCCTCGACAAACTGCATTGCCAATATTTTCCACAGCGACAATAAATATTGACAATAAATAACGAACGTCTGAGGGCTCCCCGTAAATTCCAGAAATTATTTTCCCCTAGACAAACTATCAAATTGTCGAGCGTTCCCACCTGTACGCACCTCACGGTACCTCCGCTATCAATTTGTACGTCTCGCTATATTTTGCAGCTGCGTAAACATTTCAGGGAATCCTAGTCTATTAAACAATTATTAAATAGCTGTTCAGCGTGCTTTTGCGAAACGAGCGCTTCTTCTGTCGCCTGAAGGGGGTTGTCGTTATCACCGGTCAGCGAGAAAAGCGTTTCGTATCGTATCGGACGCAAATATAGGAATTACAAATAAACGTTAAGCCAGCGCGATGTTACGAGAGCACACCGGACAATTACGCGCGTACATACACAGTCAATAAACGTGAGAAATCGTGATTCTTTATTTTTTATGTGACCCCGTTTGTAAAGTGTTGCTAGCTGTATCATATGTATAACATTTGTCGAATACTTACGTGTACATATATACATATACACACGTTGCAAGTATACATATATAGTATATTATACGAATTATATAATATATATATATTTACATTACATTTATAGACGCCTGTACACTGGTGTACGCGTCGTATAGTTTATTATCATTACGTGTACAAAAGGCGAGTATAAAACGAATACACGAAACGATACGATCATTGTTTCGTATAAAAAGAAGTTCAGGGTGGAGAGCGTCGTGAAACAATTATACATTACCGAAAACCCGCTGCGTTCAAACTACAAAGGGAGAAATTGCAAATACGTGTTAAACCGTGTCCGTGCGAAAACGTGTGAATGTTGCGCGTTTTATCGTGCAAGCGAACGTTAGGTGAACGTGCTGTTGCGAGGATGTATGTACGTGTACGTATTAGATTATCAAAGGCCTAACTCCACCTTTCGTCGTCTTAACGATCCACGCGTAGATCGTGATTGATACGGTAGATCCTCCGAGAAAATTGTATACCTCTTCTTTCCTTTCGTTCGTTGAGAAATCCTTTCGTTCGATTCGCGTGCAAATGGGGATAGACACCATTTAGATATTGTGTCACGATTATTCGGTAGATGTTTACGGTAACCATTGAACTAAGAGACGAAGAGAAAACGATTTAGAACTTCGATCTGACTCGTTGGACGTCTTGTTCGGTTTTGGTTTCAATTGTTTATAGTTTGAGATAAACGTCAAAATTGAAGGAGAAAATAATCGAAGTGGACGTCGGGAGAGAATAATCGTCCTTTGCCATCGATCCTTTGCTCAAAGGGGCGAACACGTGGAGAAGGATCTTCGTTATCCGCGCGCGAGATGGATCCTCGGTGACCTAATTAAAAAACACCTTAGAATTTAGTCGTTGTTAATACTACGAGTTTCAATGAGACTAGACGGATGACATTGAATAGAACGGCATTCGAGTCCCAAGATATGAATTCATTTCCAACCGCGGCAAAAAACCGAGTCCCTAATTGAGGACAATGAAAGTTTATCGAATCGACGTACGTTTAACACCATTGACTCTGATTACACTTTCGGTTCATTGAATTATCTAACAATCAAGTTGTATGCACACAGAACCCCGTGACATAATTGTCAAATAATTATTTAGTATTTACAAGTACTGTTCCGTATTGTTATTTAAAATTACAATTATTTTTCTCAAGGAAGAAGGCTAATCGTAGTAGGATACCGACAAAGATAAGAAACGATATCTAAATTTGACGAAGAAACAAGTATACTGATAACTAGCCATATCCGAGACATAATCAAGAAAAGTGTTTCTTCGTTGAGGCATCCTCGACGGGTGACTAATTTATGGACAGATTTCGTTGGCTAAGATATGTGACGGAGAACAATTAAAAACGAAGGAGAAACAAAATACTTGGGATTCGCGAGGTGACGGGTGACTGACAAGATATAGATAACTTTGACAAGAATTTAATGCCCTTAGGATGGATAGGCGAATCCGATGCAGGTTTAAAGAGGAATTTAAATGATAATTTAGCGCGTCATTAACAACAACAATAACAATACGTATAATTATAATAATTATGTTACAAAGTGAATAATAATAATAATAAATGAATAATTAATAATAGCGTTAGCCGCCGGTTTAAATCGGCAAGGCCGCGTGGTCGACTGTCCTAGATAGGGTTAAATTTCGGTGACGTAGAATTGACGGTGACAACGCGGTATTTTTGTCAATAATAAAATAAAAAGGAAAGTATCATGTTGTAAACGTCATATTATTTGAAATCGATTCGCCCGTATGGTAATTGCAGTGAAGAGGTCCGCGTAAAATTTTGTTTAAGAAATTTTAACCCTTTCTCTGTTCAATTTGATCCCTGTTTCATTAATATTCTTATTTCCAATGGACACAAAATTCAATCAAAATAGCGAAAAAATATTAATGTTACGTGAAAATCGGTAATTAATTCTGTTACATTAAATAATCGAAAAAAAGCGAAGGCAACATAAATTTAATTTCAATTACTACTACAGTTAAGAAAACCCTCTTTCCTATGTTTTATCATAATTTGGTGGAATAAGTTAGTGCGAAAGGTTTGTTTCGCCTAATCGATTCACTGCTACCGAGTAAAGTTATGGATTTTACGTCACCAAGAGCAACCGGTAGAGCGAACAGTACAAAGTAACGTGTCCTATAGTTAATGGAAGACGGAGGAAGCGTTGGAGAAGATAGGATAGGTGATAGCAGATGGTTTATATTTCGTGGAAATGTTAAGATTTAATATCCCTTCGCTTCATTGAGACAGACTTTTGTACGTGTGTGAGCATAATTTTGTGGAAATTATATTTCAAACGAAGGAAATGGGAAATAATTACTTGCGTTCGATGCGTTATTGTGTCTTTTCATTTGTTGTTCTTTCGATCGAACAATATTTTCATAATATCTTTTCGATACAGAAAATCCTCTGCTATTATATTTATCGATCGATCATTTTTGTCGAGCCTCGTGTATTGAAACTATATTTTTATGAATTGTCAACTTAATTGAATCGTGCGCGAATTCTTATTATATTCTTGGCAATACAATTTTGTTTCATTTTGTCTTCTAAGAATGAAGTTCAAGAGCCACCGGCGAAGTATCGATCAGTCCTGTGATACGGTACAGGTGATTGTGTAATCTTTTTAAAACGGCGTGCAATAATTTTATGCTTAGACATGTGGAGAACAATATTTATACGTGTAATCATTCATTGTTACGAGGTCTACAATTCAACCGTAAGGAATATTAATTCTTTCCGAGATATCGTTATCGTTACCCACCACACGGTTTAATAATTTTTGTATTGAAACAATCTGAAACGTTATGAGCTACAAAGGCGTAATTCGCAGGTACTTACGGTTATCGTAAATTCTTGTTTCACCTCTCCTCAAAATAAATTAACTAATTTACATTCACGCGAAAGGGTAGTCAATCGTGTATACTACTAACAATTAACACATTAATAGTTAATTCGTACCTTAATTTGGTTTTCGATTAATATATAAAATGATTTAAGAGTAGACAGACAGTTTGGCGATTAATCAAAGATGTGTATGTATGCAAGAATTCAGGGAAAAGGAACGAACACGACAAATAGGAAAGATGCAAACAAATAAAATTACCTCGTATTTGTATTAAACAAACACGTATCAAGATATGCAGGCATAGATATGTATATATATATATGTATATTTATAAAACTAAGCAGTATACATATACTTATGTATACACGATGTTGCATAATGTCATCATTAGGCTCGATGCACAACTAACGCAAGAAAAGAACAAAAAAAATTAACACGAATTTCGCGCGTGTCTAGTTAGAAAAATTCGAATAAACGAGATGTTTATTGTGTGTTAAAGATTTCGTGAGATATTAAGTTCGAGGGGAGGAGAGGATTAACGGGGAAATAAAAAAAGACATTTAAAAAAAAAAGCGATAAAATTATATCGAGAATAAGAAACTGTATTAATATACATGTACATTGCATTGCGGGAGATATATACATTATGTAAATTCTATGTATATGTATATGATGCGTGTGTAATTAATAAAGTGTTGATATATATGGTTGACGATAATACCACCGCGTGTATTGTCTTATTTATCCATTTACTACGCAATCGTCTTAAGTTAAATGTTTAAGCAGATTGAGTTAATATTACATTCTATTATTTCTTTTTGGCAGACGTTTCTTCCTATAAATACGTTTTATTATAAATCTATAAATATAAAGTACGTCTATCGCGTTTACGTGACTTTAGAAGCATTTTTGGTGCGTTTCATTGTAACGTTTGGTTCAACGTTTAAGTTTTCACGATGCATCAACAATTGTATGAGCACAGCGAAGGTGAAATAAATCTCTATTCTTTATTTATAACAGAAAGCTTCTTATTAATTATTTGTTCCTTCGAATTATCTCAGAAAATGAAAATTAGTCATTCGAATTTTCTCACAACTCGTATTGTCTATTTATCAAATAAAATTGCATTTTGAGACGATGGACGTAATCAAGTCGTTTCGGTATTTAACAGTGGGCTCTGCAAGTATGCTACGGACAATGTTCAGCAATGATTGCTTAAAATCGTGTAATCATTGGCGGACGGAATGTCTGAACTCTACGTTAATTCGAACGTCTTTTTAATTTGCATAAAATACTTCGAGGTAAGAACTATTTATAAACCGCGTTCATTCAGATACAATCATTTACGAAATCTTGATTACGTGCTCAATAGATGAAAGTATTATTACTATCTATTCGATAAGATTTTATCTGCGTACGTGACACGATAAATATGCACTGTTACAGAAATCCAGCCCCGTTCTGAGAAGCTCCGATAAAAGGTCTCCTCGAGTCGATATTTCATTATCTTTAAACCGCTGCATCACAATTTCGGGTTCACTGAACGAATTGCAAGATAAATTTCGACGCGAATTTCAATAATCGTCGCGCGTCAACAAACGGAACGAGAAAGGAAACAAGAACAGTCTTTCTTCTCCAACAAAAATTTCGAACGAACGTTGTCCACGAAATCGAAGTTCCGCAGTATCAAAAGGGCTCCCCAAAGGCGTCCAACGTTTCCATAATATTACACTGTACAATAATATCCAAATTCCGCGACATTCGATTCCCTTTCAAGGCGCCACGCTACAAACTGGCGCTTGTCGAAAAACGTTTCTCGCCACTTCGGCAATGCTGCCCCGATCGACTCACTCTATCGTGCAGTGCAACGACGCGTAATTCCCATACCGCACAGCATTCCACCGTGCAAGAACAGAAATGCGCTGCCTTTTGAATCGTCAAACGCAATGCAGGACGCGTGCGACCCGTAATCTTAATCCTGCACCGAGCAACACAGTAGCGTATCTCCTATCCCACCCCCCAAACGATAGAAAAGAATTTCGTCGTTCGATTGACGATCCATCGTTACCAATCGCGTCAAGTGTACCACGCCCGACCAGCCTCGGTATCGCGATCAGGATCATGCGCCACGGATCTCGTACGAATATAAATTACGTGGTGGCCGGCGGTGGACCGAACACGACTCTGCTCCTCGACACAGCTCCGAGAACCGGCTTCAGCAGAATAAAGAAACCAGCAATAAAGAACGACGCGAAGGTCAAGCTTCGTCCGGTATCACCGCCTGGCCACCATCGCGTGTACGTGCCCGTGATCAGCGTCGCCAGCAACAGTATCGTGACTGCGATCCCGCAGAACGCGTGCACGATCTTCAGTAGAACCGGTCTGAAGCGCGGATAAAGCCACCTGGTGTTGTTGGTGACGACGCCGAAGCTCGCCGTTAAAAATGCGAGGATGATGCTGATCAGGCCAAGCACCGCGTGCGGCGTGGTGAAATGGTGCCCCTTGTTGTCGACTTTGTTCACCACGATGATTATGAAACCGATCAGGACGAGCGCGAGGCCGACGGTGTGCAGGATCCAGTGCATCGTTATCCTGTTGGCCCTGGTGATCCTGTGGCCGATGTACGCCTCGCCGGAGACGGAAAATATTGCCTCGGTCAACAGAAGACCCACCTGCGGTTGCGAAAGGACGCGTTTAATTCTGTCCCCGTCGTTTAAATTACGACGGTTCGAAGGGCTCGTTAGCACGCATCGTGCTTTCGAGCCTCGTGGCAGTTCGCTCTCGGGTCGGTATGACCCGTACGATTATGATTTTACGTTTGCATAAGTGTTCGGTTTCAGATATTGCGACCTTTCGAGTTGGGTAAAAATTCGACCGGTGTGTTGCAACGTTGAAATTTTTCTTTGAAGGATTAAAATTTGTTAATGTGAAACCAGGAGCGGGTTATACGGACCCGTAAATAATTCTATCGTGTCCTACTCGCGTTCTTTGTCAACGTGCGACGTTAATAAGAACGTAGGATACTAGATGAACTTGATACATTTGTCGCGCCTTGAATTTATTTGGCGTATCGCTAGAATTTGGACGGATTAGTTGCGACTTAAAATGTCTCGATATACATATATTCTTTTTGTACGAGGACACTCGAACGGCGCTCGAGTGTTTAATTGATTGGTTTTTGAATTATTCTCCGGCTAGTAGAATTGGACAATGGATCGAGTGCAATGGCGACGGTTTTAGTTTACCCGTGGAATGTTGTAACCATTTAGACGATCTAGGTCAAGAGTCTTCTTGCATTTAATTTTGTAGCTATGCAAGTGCTCGTGTACGGAGTAAATAGTTGGAAGAACGAGGATGCTTAAATATTCCAGAGTCGATTGAGTGTCCACAGTGAATGTAGCTTTTTGCAATCACATTTGTTACGCAACTTTGTTCGTTTGTTTGTTGTTTAATTCGAGGGAAAATATCGGTGCTCCGAATCGACGTTGCTGTTATCCGTTTGTGAAATTCTTTCGCGTACTACAAAGTAAATAGAACTCAGCATTCTTCCAAGTACAAAGATGATCTAAGGCTTGAGACACTTGAATGAAGGTCTCGTGAATCATGTCTAGAATTTTATGTCTTTTACATACGAATCGCTTGAGATACTACGGATGCATTTGTTTTTCACGCGAAAAGAATGCACGAGCGCATTAAATTACAATTCGTTTGCTTGGACATTCAATAAATTAGACTCAATAGGATCTGTTCTGGCGTTATTTTTCATCGTTTCAATAATTGTTTAGCAGCGCAATTATCGTACAGATATTTGCAAATTCAGTGACGATGTTCAGCAATAAGTGAATCAAGTACCTGTGACACATCAATCGCGCCGTGAATCACACTTAATTGTAAAATTTTATTGTCAAATTCGTAGAACTCCGTACAGTGGCAGCGAGGTGCGAGATATAAGACAAATGACTTCAGCGTTCTTTTTTCAAAACATAATTAGCCATGCAAATAAATTGATCAACCTGAAACGTATTACCTACTGTGCATATGCTTATCTCGCAATATGCATTCATTGCAACCCAAGCGTTACGAAATATTGATCACCTTAGCGAATCGAAATGAAAAAGTTGCGGTTACCCAGAGGAAATTGTCTTCCGTGTTCTATCTATACCCTATAGATGATATTACATATTTCGAAATTTTCCGCATTCTACTTGTTCTCGATCTGTTATATCCTAAATTAAAAAATGTCCGTGTTCCAATCCTGTCGTGCTTAATATTGAAAATCTAATCGATATTTGAATTACTGTCGAATATCATTTTGTACATCTATTGTCAGAAAATTACACTTCATAAAATTCATAAGATTCATAAAGTTAAACGATGTTTCATACTTAAACCTTACTTCCTATAGATATCCGTTCGATTGGCCGTAATTACAAAGAAAGCTGCCGCGCGCTTCAATATGATTTTCCAATTTTCGCAACGAAGAATCGAAAACAGTGAACAATTTGCACAGCATTGCACCGCATAACAGAAGGATTTATTGCACCGATTCATTGCGAAACGCTTCGTCGCTGGAAGATGCTGTTCAACTACTTTGAAAAACGGAGTTTCGTTAGATCCTCCTCTTAAGCGAGAATCAATATGCACATTACTTTGCTCGTTGATTTTTGTGCAATCAAACTTTCAACCTATTGCTATTCTTGAATAATGTAGGAGTTAAGGACCTAGATTCCCGATCCACGTGTATACTTTTATTAGCCGTTACATTGTGCAATTCCCGTTGGCCAAGTTGTCTACTACTTACTCCGACGCTCATGCAAATGGGATGCCACGAGAAGAAGCTGTACGTTTGAAAGGCCAAAACCAGGATGTATATAACTGGTGACAGTAGAAGAATATGGGTGATGGCTGAGAACACCAGCATAATTGCACTCGGTGGTCCTTTGCCCGCTGGTTGGTCGTTCATTTTCAATTGAAGCTCGCCCTTGCACCTGCAAACGGTAGAAATTAAATTGCTACCGGCTAAATAAGATAAGCGTGATTGATAAATTTGATTTGGGAACGCAAGATCTATCCATTTGCGAGAATTTGTTTAATTCGGTTCATTGCGAGTTTGATGCAACGCGAAAGGTTTCAATTCTTATTGGACATATTCAGGTTTAAAATGTGTAGCGTGCTTCTTTCAAGGAGTAATTCTTTTCAATGATGGCAAGGAGCAAGTGAGTTATGGAGTTCAATATTAGAGAAAAATCGAGTAGTGCTGATTAATCCTTTATTTAAATTCATTTATATGTAACATAATTGAAGCTAAAGCTGTTTGCGAATACTGTACAAATTTAAAACAACACCTTAATTTAATGAATTGGCCATGAATGGTAACTACTAAATCAGTTGAAACAATTTATGTTACCAGTGCCAGGAAGCAAGATTACGCTGCCACTAAACCAATGTTTACCCTAGCATCATTGTGACTTCAATGATAAATCTTTTCTTGTAGTAAAAAACTTATCAGGCGATAAAATGCTGCCAATTTGTATTCCACGATTAACATCTGCCTCCGATTTTTCATATAATATCTCCTCTGAAAGAAGGTGGAGTCCTACTGCAAAGCCTTGAGGAAAAAGTCTCTCTGTTCAAGAATTTGTTCGTATTTTACAGAATAAATCGAGAATTCTGCTGGTTAAATTATTTGAGCTGTGGAGTGCATTGGAATAAAATAGCTAATATCTTATTCCAATTGTATTCCAAGGAGAATTAGTTCAAATTTATAATCTGCATCGAAGAAAATCACTTATTTGTCTCCGCTAAGAAGTACACATCACTTTGGAACTCGACGATTGTCATTGTTAATAACATGAACCAAGCACCTCGTCTTCGATTTACAAGAAATAGAATAAATTCCACGCGACCTCAGCTGGTCTTTTGATGCAACTGCTCCTACGACCATTTAGTTGAACGACGTGTGATTCATTGCTAATTGTACGACATGATTCCATGTTTCTTTCAGCATTCGCTCGGACAGGCTCACTAAACGACGTGTTCTTTGGAATGATACAGAAGCTTGGACCCGATAAATGAAGCCACTGATTAAGTAAACGCTTGTCAAGATCGAAGAGTCAGTTACATATTACCACGATTCCGCTGTGTTCAAGTTACTGGACGATCTTTAAAATGCCACAAGCCAAGTGCAGTTAAGTTTTTAGAACGTTTGCAACGAGCGATTATCTCAGCGCTCTCGGTCTGGAGCACGAGAAATCGAGTCAAAGTCGAGTTGTTACATCTTTTTGTCCACCATATTTATTATGTACAGCTTTCTTGGATTAATTTGTCCCCGTTACGTTCATCCAAGAGGCGAACTGTTAAAATTCGATGGATGAATGCGAAAAAAATCGACATTACTTTGAATTAAACAGTGGTTCTATCTGAATTATAATAATAATAATAATAATATATTTCATTAATGAACGGACTAGAGAACACTTTAGAGTACAGGGGATTGAAACACACACAGAGTAGTAGCATCATGTACAGTAAGAGTAAAGAAAGGAATGAAAGACAGAAAAGAATAACAAATGAAATAAAAATAAAGTAGCACATAGTGAGAGGACATAAACTTAACAGAAATAGCACGAAACCAGAGAGAAAAATTAATAATTATTTACTAATTTACCGCACTTAGAGTAGAATGCTTAAACGCTGTAATGGAGGTCCCGAAAATGTTGAGGCGATTACAAAACCTGTTCGCGTTGGTTGGATTATGAATTATGGATATCGCATATTTCTGTAACACGGTATTGAGAACTTTTTTTATTTTAATATATACCATATTGTAATTTATTACGCCAGGATGATATTATGCCTCATTTGTTAAGTGGCAATCGCGATTTCGATCGAACCTTAATCTAAGTCTACTTGTTACAAGCTGAGAAACATTTCAATGCAGCGTAATCGATGATAAATGGTTCCGGGCTTCTAATCTGAGACTTGTCGCATTTCCCGAGGAGCATTTGAGAGAAAATACCTATCGATCAATGAGATATCAATTATCCGTGCCGAGTGCAGCGATTATTCTAATCTTTTTCAACTGCAACAAGTGCCTGGTCGATCGCGTTACAGTTAATTCGCATTGTAGCCTTTTTTTTCTGTTCCTCACGGTGCATCGTGTAACGTGTTACTTATCGCGGACAACGACAGGTTCAAGTGTTAACGACTGCAAATTCTAGCGGTAATTTTCATGAATTGGACGGACACGCCGCTGCCAAGAAGGATTCGGATGACTGATGCCACCGCGTTAGAAAGTCGAACACGATTTCCACGTTTTCTCACGTCCTATTTAAATTTCAGTTACTTTTTCACATTTCAGTCACAGTCACTGGCAATAGAAATTTCGTTTACGTTGACCACGAAAGTTTCTTATAGTCAGCGGAATTATGCGATTGCAAGTTTTGTTGAACATGGTAAATATTATGCACAGCAGAATAAGAGCATCCATTTCTTCCAGGAAAATGCAGCAAATTAATCCGCAGTATTAGTTACATGTGACTTTGTTCGAAAATGATTAGTTTTTTTAATGAAACGATAATGTACTGGAGCTTGAAGTGGAACAGATAAACCTCTTGCATTATTTAGTAAAGTTGAAAAGTGATTCGAGATTGTAAAGGTCAGATTGATATTGTGTGAATGAAATGGCAACTAGTTCAGAATGTATGACATGTTGATTTAAAATATAATGCTTTCATAAATATTGAGATAGTGATAACGGAAATAAAGTCTTATCAAAACAGGAATTAAATTTGTTTGAAGTTTCTTACATTTACGTACAGTATTGATAACTATGCACGAGTTGTGGTGGTTGAAAATTACACAGGGGAAAAATAGTTGCAATTGTTGTGGACTCGAACGTACAAAAATATAATTCGAATTCAAAAAATTGTGAATGAAACTTGCACAAAATGAATAAAACAAATGGGTAAATTAAAAAGAATGTTTAAACTGCAAATATTAATTAAATTTATGCTTGAATCGGAGCGTTGAGATTTTAAATTACTAAATATGTCAAGAAAAATAAAAAATTTCGTGTCAATCAATGAAAAAGTTCCATGTCATGCAATAAAACCTTAAGTTTGTTATTCTTTACAAACGTGACACTTCATGGCAGCTGATTGCACGAGAATTTACTATATCGCGTGGTAAGCTGCAAATACAAAACGCGTTATCAGATTGCATGATTATTATCGAATATTTTAATGCTGAGCAAACAGTGCGCAGCTTCTGCAAACACAGGGACTCGTTTTGACTGCGATGCTTAAGTGACAGCACGTATTTATGCTGATAATTTGCTTCGGTGGAACAAGAAAGGCGAGTGTTACCATCGTTTGCAACAATATAAAAGGATACACGCAAATAGAGCAATCAGTTTCGTGTATGCGCAATTGTTTGGGGAAAGATGAACAACGAGTAACGTTGAATTCGTTACGAAAATATCAAAAGGTGAATAAACGAAAGGGGAAAAACCGTGTGTTTAAAAATCGCGCTTGTCAAACAACAAGGAAGTAACGCTTTAAAACGTAGTAATGTGAAAGTAATGTGAAAAAGTAGCAGTTACTTCAAATACTTGCACACGCTTTAACAATTCAACAATTGAAACAAAACATAAATCGTGTGAAACTGACGACGACAGATGTGTACAATAGAATTCAATGGCCTTGCACTTTTATTAATTTTATTCAATTTTAATCGTGACCAATCTCTCGACACAAAGGAGTAATCAATAATAATTAAGTACTTTAATCCTATTATTTCTGTTATCACGGAACTGACACACCGTCGAATATTTCAATATCGACATTACTCGGTATCTATTCCTAACGAATTTCAAGAAAATTATCGGCGGATTAGCAAGTTCACCAACGACGATAGCCATCGCTCATGTTGTCCTAGTAATTACGGGAGATTACGTTTATCGCGGTCTAAGTACAACCAACGCGACGATCCAATTTATAACTCAGAGACCGGCATACTTTCAGATACGCTCTACTTTCGCGGTTCGTGTAAAATATACCGAGCGTGGCGCGCGAATCTAACGTTTTCGCTCAGCTGTATCGAAAATGGGGCACGTTCGGTGAACCCATCGAAGGAAACTATCGCGAATTGTTTGTTACATAAGCGAGGCTGAAGTACTTGCATGCGAATGCATACATCGTAATTGCAGTTCAGCGAAGAAAATATAATCGGATTGTCAGTGATTTAATTGAATATCCTCTCTTTCATTCATGAAAGGAGCTATTAAATGATCCCCAAAATTGGGCTTGACAAATGAATAAATACGTCTTTCGGCTCTTTATTCTAGGACGATGTACTGCGAGAACATTTGTGAAAAGGTTTTGGTTGTATTTTAGTATTGTTAAGTCTCGATTGAAAATAGTGATTTTGTTTGAATTGTTTGAACTCGAAATAACATTGTTTGATATGTGTGTTTAATTGGAATACAGTTTTGGTAGAAATTTCGCGTCTCGCGGAACATTTTACTAGTTCTGATAGTAGAACTAATTTTTCTTTTTGAAGCGAAATTTGGATTGCATGGCCAACATTACGTTTCTATATTTATTAACACTGTTGCTCATACTTCGTTCAATGTATAATACTATAAAATGGTTAGCGTGTTTTCGCGTTATACCGATGAAACGTGTTGCTGAAAAATTAGATCTATTATTTCCTTCAAATTCACTCCACTTTCTGTTACTAACTATATCCATGATAATAACGTAAAACAACAGGTAAGATTCCCAGCGATTCTCGTTTCGCCTACACTCACCGTATATCCGTTAAGATCTTACAAACCAATTGCCAATCGACAACAAGAAACTTGTGCATCAATAATGCAAAACAAACGCGACAATGCCAATTAAAATCAGCATTGGCAACACCAATCAGAATATTAAAAACAACCAAAACATTAAATTAATATTATAAATATAGAAACATCTCTGGAGATTAAATCAACGACTTTTTACTGCGCTCCAATTCGTAAGAAGATCGCCGTTCCTTTCGAAACAGATACTCCAGAGATATTAAGAAAACCATCGAGCAAGACTCACCTGGATTGTCACGAATTCCCCGTCTCGAACCTTCGTGGAGGAAAGGCGCACCAAATTGGGCCGTTTAAAAATCAGAAACAGTCCCGCCTCGACGAAAACACCCCAACAGAAGATCACTGAACGGCGTCCGCGCCTCGACTGAACCACGCGTTCGAGAATGGTCGCAACGATATATCGCTGCGTTGCCGATATTCTGTACGAACGACGAGGAAAATCGTCGAGGAAACGCGGCCTTGGCGGGTCTAATCGCCGTGATCTTCTCTCTGCATAAAATGATCATCGCGTTTGTAGTTTGCAGAGGCGGGCCTATTGTTCGTCTCGTCATGGTTCAATATCGCGTGCCATAGCGAACCAGGCGACTCTGATATCGAGCTATCGTTATTTTCTATCGAACCTTTCGAAATTCGAAACTGGAGTTCGCCAGTGACGGGCCGTTCGTCGACGTTCATCGACTGACAAATGCAATTTGCATACATTTTTCTATTAGGCGTAACAGCTTGAACTTTCGTTTTGAATTTCAGATGGGCAATATTCCGTATTAATGTCAGATTGAAGTTTTACGCGATTGAATGCCAATGTTAAATTATTTATTAACGATAGACGGTACGGGGTAGATTTGGTCCGGTCTGTCGAGGAAAACTGGCGAGGAACACGCGGCAGCATCTTTGAAAATTTCTCTCGGTATCATCTTCGTTTTTGTGTTATCAATTTCTTTGGGAGATATGATAAGAGAGAGCGTGAATTACGAAAGGGACGTTAAGCAATGGAGTCTGTCTGAAAGTTTTTTTCGATACAGCTTATGTTTGCGAGGAATGTAGAGGGGAACGTTGATATAATTAAGCAATTTGCTTAATTACATAGACGAATGTAATTAAGCAATGTAATTGGCAATTTGTTTATACTTTCTTGGTGTACTTACAAATAATCTGCTATCTATCATGTTCTATTTAACACGTCTAGAATTCACATATTTGCGGAATATATTCAGAACGGACTGCGCAGAAAATTTAGTGTTAAAATTAATGAACAAAAAAGTAAGCTGTGTGTTTAACAGTACAGCAAGCTTTCCGCCGACAGTTCGGTGTGATTAGATGTCGATTATCAAACCACGTGGCAGCCTGATTACACGCGATTGTTGTAACATCAGCTCATTTTTTCCATCTCTCCGCCTACATAATGATACTCTTTTCTTTGGCAAGCCGGCGAATTTAGCCGAGAACGACAAAGATAAAACGAAGGTCCCTCGACATTCAACAGCTGTATAAGGAAACGCGACTTCCTCGCGCAACGACGACTGATTTCCCACTGGATACGACTTCTTTTTGGATGCTTTGTGTGCATCCCGTTTTAGGTCGACGCACGGAAATTGCTGGAGTCGGAAGGACCGTGCGGTATGCAATTTAAATTGGCAGCTTGTTCGTCAAGAAAGATCAGCGCAACAAGGTAATTTCTAATCAATCAAACAGAATGTTTGGAAATTATTGTAAAAAATTTGCAGGATACTAAACATATAATTAATTTTCAATACGATAATTAGTAAAGTGCAGAGAGTGCAGCAGTATCTAAATTTATTTTACGATCGGCATATCCGTATTAACTGGATCGAGTAAAAGTATAAAGTTTGCCGTAAGTCATACTAAATATCGCATAATACGCAACATTGGTTTATTGATTTAAAACCGTGCACAGAACGCGGCCAGGTGTTTACGTACAGGTAGCTATAAGGTTCATTGTATCGCGTAAAAATTGAAACTCATGTCTGACGCTGCACGAACAAGCTTCGAAGTCTCTCTTTCAAAAACTGATTGAGAGACGAGAGACGTCTCTCACTGAAACTACGTTCGATTAATCACGCCTCTGATAAATGACACGTCGATGTCGATCTTTTCTCATCGCACGCGCCATTTGTTGCGGACGGAAGTGAGCATGGACAGTTCATACGTATGCACGCGAGCGCATAAATCGGCCTCGACGCTCATAGGAATGTATGCCGATTGCTTATTCGATGCATGGATGCCAGCTATATACTCTGATTATGCAAATATTCGGTGGTAATAACGTTAACAATGCTTGCACTTCGCATACGGGTGAATCCACGTGGCACCGTTATGCAAACGGAATAGGGTTGTCGATTAAACAATTTTCGAGTAGTTTATTTTAATTCGTTCGCGATCACTTGCCAGTTGAATTTCTTTATTACAAATATGAGAGGAATATTTCTCAGATCGTGATGCAAAACTTGAAACGGTGGAGTTCGTCGATACAACGGTGGTCAACGCTACGAACGGTGTTATTTTTTTATATCTTTTATTATCACAGGCACCGATAGGATTGTGGTTTGTGATTAATGATGCGAGACGGGACGGAGAATTGAAATGAAGATGTGAACAGTGTTTGGATTGTTTCATGTTTTATGTTTGTATTTCAATCTGGAATTAGTTTCGTAATTGTTTCAATTTCGTTTAAAAAAAAAAATGAATGCTTCTTTGAAGCCCAGTTTTGTAAGTATGCTTTGGCTATAGTATAACTCGGATTATGTTCACTTTAGATTAGTATTATGATGCTTTCTATGGTTTTTGAATGTTAATTCTATTTTAACATATTTTCGTTGCCCCGTAACTTGATATTGGGAGCATTTGTTCATTTTACATTTACTTCTGAGTATCGTGTTATGCCACGAATAGCTGTTGCTATTACGAAGTGTTATATTGCAATTAAAAATTAATGATATTCCGCTAAGAATATTAAACAGTATTAGAAGTCTGAGTCAGAAGTCGAATCACGAGCGTCCACGCGCTCTCCATCATCTCTTGCGTGTTTCCTCAGTGACGTAGTTCCTCAGCAATAGCTGCGAAATCAACAATCAACGTCTAAAATTAAGCAACAAAATATGAAACAAATTATTTCGCCAACCTGTATGCAAGTTTCCGTGAAAAGTATTTTCAGCCATAAGATGTTTACGCCCGCACTAGATCGCTTATATCTCCGTTCAATTTGATAAAACTAGGATAGACAATTTATTCTACAGGCACAGTATTTTAAATCTTCATGGATGTAATTTAATTCAGACGTGTACATACGTATGCAGGTACAAGAAACACGTCCATATACAATTGCACGTATTACTGTTTCGCAGCTTTATTTTATATTCCATCAACGAAACTAAATTCATTTCCTCGTTTGTAATTCATTTTACATCAATTTAATTTTAATTATTAAATTTAGCATTCCAATTATAATAGCCGCAGAATTTCATTTCTGATCCAATGTAAACCACAGGAATTTACTATTAATACGCAACGATAAATATATAACAATTGAACTAACTATTTTAATTAAACAGACTTTATAAAAATGTATAAAAACAAAAATAAACAAAGTATATTGTAATTACAAAATTATTTTCACTTTTCTTGTTCCGCTGTGTCCTTATTCTCGCATCATATTCCATATTTCAAGCTTTAATATATAATCTTTTTTCGTACGAGTTACAAAGTAAAATCTACTCCCTTCAGATTCACACATTCGAAACCCTTCCCTTCCCCATTTTTAACCAACCGCACCCCTTTATTTTCGTTACTATTTAAAACTACGAACACGCTAGCACGTGGCACAACTGACAGCCGGTTTGTGTTGTCCGGTAGTCGTCATGACAACTCGAACGATTACCACCCGACAAGGATGGCTACCTCGTCGGTGTTTCGTAGAAGCTTCGTGATCAATGTGCAACGTTTACGTTCTTTATAGAAATAATTGGTAGTCAGTACGATCTACGGGA
The DNA here is from genome assembly GCA_948146005.1 of Nomada fucata. Classification (NCBI taxonomy): domain Eukaryota; kingdom Metazoa; phylum Arthropoda; class Insecta; order Hymenoptera; family Apidae; genus Nomada; species Nomada fucata. The sequence continues at coordinate 2,595,738 of OX411275.1, read as the reverse complement.
AAAATGGTGGTGATCGACAAACGGAGAACGTTGATACTGTCAACGGCTGGCCACTTCTTCGGTGCGCCTCTGCAGGACGACGAGACGATCGCAAATGAGGAAACGGTGTTGGAGAATTTTTTGGACGGGGCTGCGTACAGGATTCTCTGCGCCCAGCCAATCGACGCTGAAGATAACGAAGTGAAATTGAAATTGAGCAACGAGTTACCCGTTGGTAAGAACACCTTGGTATTCTTTAAGGTAAGAGAAAAAAAAGAAGTTCCCAGGTATCGTGCACAATTTCATCGCGGTTCTTAAATGTTTATATTCAATATTGTTTACATTTTGATCGAGGTGTATGCAATTCGCAATTACAGTTTCACGATTTTTCTTTTGTAATGATTATGAATGTCGTTGGGAATCGTTGGAAAAGAATTTTTGCCATCGAAATATTTGTCAGACAATATTGAACATATTCTTCGTGGTATAAATATCGATAAGTCGACTGAAATTCTATCAAGAGAGGTGCATATGTCTTTTCTATAAAATCGGGGAAAATAAAGTGAGACTCCTCATTTATTATCGATGGACACCTGTACTCTATTTCAACCTTTCCATTTTAACCTCGCGTCTGGTCAATACGATTAATTATCGTAATTCTCTCACTGTAAAATAATGTTCATTGACCCTGTCGATAATTAATAATTAAACCAAACTCGTGCATCGACCAAAACATTTCTCAGCATCAGTACCTGCGAAACTGATCAAAATTGCACGACCGATTATCGCACGATACAGTTAACAGAGGCGCCGGTCACAGAGAAGAATTTTCATGATCTGGTTCACGTTACCTCGACTGGTAGCGGTAAAGGTGCCACATTGGTCGAAGCGCTTCGTCAGGTATGGGCACCGACTCTTCGATCTTCCGGTCTCGATTCGTCGTACTTGAAGAAGCTCGAGGAGAATCTGCTTGGCTCGTCGGCTACGACGTCCGTCCTCGACGAAGAAGATTATTGGTCGAAGAAATGGGAGAACTCGAAACGTTCGCACGACAAAACGATCTACGCGGAGACTGTGAAAATCTTGAGGGGTGTCAGAGCCGAGTTGGAGAGTGCGGCGGTGGCTAGGTATTGGAAACAGAAGATTCGGGAGAAAAATCGTTGCGTCGAGATTTTCGTGTGCTCTCTATTTTGTTTATTTATTTCTGTATGTACAGGGATCGGTTAATTGCCGTGGAGGACGCCGTCGAAGCGATCTCCGGTTACGTCGACGATTTATGGAAATTAGGGGACCCGGTGTACTCTGAAGAACGCATGAAATCCTTTTTGGACGTTATAGGGAACGAAGTGGTGGCTCTAGTAAAAAACGCAATCAACGAGGTGAAATACTGACCTGTAATTGTATACTTATAACTGCTGCTAACTCGTAGCTTCTTTATAAAGATAGTTTTCGTGAGGAAACGTAGATATAAAGACGTATTTCTCATTGAAATGATTGGAATCCTTGCAATAAATAACTTGCTGAGTCTAAATTAGCAATATTTCGCTAGTTAATAGATTGAGATACACGAATACCTTCTAATATGATACTTGCTTGTAGCACCCATTCCAATTTAGAAATTCCAAAAGTATAGAAATAATTATACAGCTAACTTAATACAATATACATTCTTATTAACGATCAATTTTAAATGTTACTACTTATATTTAAACTGAAATGAAAGTTCTCTTCGCATAGATTCGATCTACCGACGATCGAGTAAAAGTGGAGGTCGTATCGAACGGGGCAGAAATTTGCGAAAAATGGTCGAACTTGTCCGAGAAATTTACGATACTGTTCTGGCCGCATCATTCCCTTCATCCGTGGAAGGGACCCAGTCATGTACCCGAAAGATGTTCGCGAATTAGCAAAAGACTCAGGTATTCGAATAGATTCTTCGCGTTCCTTCCTCGACGCAAGATTTAACGCGATCTTCGTGATCCTCAGAGAGATCGCCGAGCTACGCGCACAGTATCGACAATTAACAAGGCTGCTGACACCTGGCGAGAGGTCTGGTCTTGGCACTGATACCTTGACGCAATTCTTCGATGATGTCAGAGGTACCGCTTCATTATCAAAACTTCGATACGACGTTGCGTATATTGAATCTAACGGATAGAAAGGGTAAAGATACAGCACTTACACGCGTGAAGATGGAAAACGAAAATCCGCCGCTATCATTGCACTTGATGTTCTAATTTAAAGTTGAAATAATTAGTAACGGTAGCGGAAGAGAAAGGTGTATTTGTTTTGCAAAGGAAACATTTCAGAGAATATAAAACAAGGCTGCTCTCTTAAATATTTAGCACGGTTTTCAATACAACAAAAAACAAATTTTGCAGCAAAAATGTAGTAAAAATGTTTTCTTTCCATTGTTTCCAAACGAACAATCTACGTATTATTCCATAGCAAGAATTGGGCGAAATACACGTGCAAGTGGTTTGGCTATAAAATATACAATGTCCGTAGTAAATTACTCAATATCTGGCGATCATTTAGTTAATTAATTTTGTCGAATTATTTCACTGTCGACTGGGTTAGTTGTATTCGCGGACGACGAGAGAAGCGTCGAATGGAATCGACTTAAAAGAAGAATAGAGGAGGGCTTGGTACCCGCCGAAGAACGAGTTGCACAGAAACTGAAGTCGCAAATTGCCGATGCAACTACTCCAAACACATTGCTAACTGAATTTCGACGTTACTTCGAGCTAATGAAACGGGACGGTTTGAAGAGAGCATTGCGTGGCGAACGAGAGACCTTGCTTTCAGCTTATAATGATCTTATAGGTAATTGTAATTGGTCAAGGGAAATGAACTGAATTCTTACGGATTCAAGATAAACATTATTAGAAAGTGTTGAATTTTGCGGTTCGTTTTATTTTCCCATTCTCCGCATCATTAACCGATGAAACTAAAGAAAGCTGTTTGGCTGGTCCGGATACGGTCGACCTGTTGGACAGTCCTAGAATACTTCAGGAGGTTCAAACCGCTAGATCAGCGGAATTGAGGCTGGAAAGTTTGAGCAAACTGGGAAAGGAACTTCTGGCGGATCTTCCCGGTTACGAAGAAATTTCATCAAGAGTAACTGGAGCCTTGAAAGACGTCGACAGAAAGAGACAAAGCTTCGTCGACACTTGGGTAATAGAAGAATCTTGTAATATCATACGCTAAGTTGTTGCTTCGAAGAAGCATTACATTACCTGAACCTTCATCTTGAAAAATAATTTTCAATTTTACTTCGAGTGAACGGAGAGAAATAATGTCGCAAGTATTGTAATACAAATTTTTAACTCGAGTCAAAGAGGAACAGTTTCATCTACGTTACAAATCAGCAATGATTGTACAAAATATATTTGTTTAATTCCATAGGTCATATCGTATGATAATTACCTTACGAATAATAATAATAATTATTATATATTACTTATATAATATTTTGTCCAATTACCTTTATTTAACAGACAGAGGAAACGAAGGATGCCGTCGTGAAGAAGGAACTAACATTGGGCACTGATTCGGCCGTGGTAGAATTAACTGGCACCAGTATGATGAGGGTGACGTATGATCCAAGGTTGATGACTCTGATTAGAGAAGCCAGAGCACTTTCCACTCAAGGTGTTGAACTTCCTCGTGAAGTAAGAGATCTGGTTGAACGAGCTGGATTGCTATCAGGTCGTGCCAGGGCCCTCCAACAGGTCGCCACCTTTCACAATACAATTGGTGATCGAATGGTACCATCTCAGAGGCCATTAATGCTCACTACAGCGTTGGAATTGGCTCGAGCTGTTCAAGAGCAATCTGGCGTTGTTTGGTCCGATCCGCAGTCCGTCGACGCTTACACGTCTAGACTGAAGGAATTGGTAATTTGTTTCGTATTTTGCAATTTTATTACGACCCGTTTACGTTAGATACAGAACGACGATACCTTGATGAACAAAATAAGCGATATTCCCTTTATTAGCTTGAAAAATGAAACGACCATTATTATTAGTAGTAAATTTTTGTTCATATAGAACAGTAAGAAAATGCTGAGAAGTTGACAGATATTTTTCACGAAGTGAAACGAAATTGAAATCCGTTTGATTCGAATTTTTGTTACAATTGTCTTACAGGTGAGGAAGTTCGCACAACAGAATTCGGAGCTGGCGGCCAAGCACGGCTCGTTAAGGGATTTGGTCTCCGGTTTGTTAAAAGGGGAGACCGTCAATCTAATTGGAAACCAGAATGCTTGGAAGGATGCGCTGATGAACATGAGACTGATAGTCGATACTGTGGAAGCCGAATATGGAAACACGAAGGCGTGGAAATTGCATTGGGACAGACAGCTGTTGAAAGCATTAGGTGTAGCTTATAGGTAATCGAACTTGTCTAACAAATAGATCAATAAGGCAGGATTTAACAACTCGTATCACCGAAATAAATTTTTACTTGCATTCCATTTATTTTCGATTTGTCGTAGTCGCCTTACTGGCGAGAATATTCTACAGTTTCCCCTCCGCATCTTCATTGCATTCTTTCTTCCGGAAGTTCATGAGTTCGCAATACACCTTACTGTAACAAAAAGTCACCCAGTTTCTACGTAATTTACCAAAAAGCGAAACTCAAGATCATAACAACAGAAACACGATAACAAAAAGAAAAAGATCGTGACGCAAAAAACAGAGATCCAAGTTTTCCATTCCAATTTCCCTTGTCAATCCCAGTCTACACCCAAACAAAAGAGTCACGCGAAAGGTTTCCTCAAACAGCTATTGAATTAACTCCAAATTGTTTCCGCCGTCGTAACGGACAATTTTCATATTCATGAGCGATCTGCATAAAGTGGAATAATCACCGAGAACGCTTTACCTTTGACCCAGGGGCGCGTTACCATCGTTGCTGAAGAAGCTGCCGGAAGTTAAAGTCGAGCTGACGTTCAGAGACGGTTCCCTGCAATGGCGGCCATCCCTCGAGGAGGTCCGCGCGAAATTGTACTCGTCGATTCGTCGATCCCTCTCGATTCCCATGAATTTTAGAGGCGTCGGCGACGCAGCGGAAGCCAATTTCGGTGGCCTGATTCAAAGAAGCTGTTACCTGTTCGGCGGCGTCTACAAGCAGGCTGAGATCGCGCTTTCCGGTCTAGAAACGCTCAGAATGAAATGGTTGCACTTGGCGGCGCCGGCGAAAATCGATGCTGCTGAACGGTACGGGCTTGAGAATGCAATTTTCTTTCTTCAAATGTCGAGATTAGCGAATCTTTGCGAATTCGAGTCAGATAGCGCGTTTCTTACGACGGATATAATAGTTGGAATATATTAGAAATCCGTCAACCTTCCATCGAGAATTGTTCTTATGATAAAGTATTATTATTATCATGCTATTTATGCGTTTCTTCCTTTATTGTATTATATTAATTTCCAACAAAATTCTCCGATTCAAAGACTGAAAGGGAGATCGCCACAAGGATGGACGAGGGCGTTCAAAGACGCCAAGCAGTGGGCCCAAGAAGTAAGCAGAACATTTTCGCCACAATAGGAGACAACGTTTCATAGACCGACATAATGACGATTTAATGAACGAATCAGGTTGGCAGACTACGCGGCTGCGAAGTGAAGATCTGGTGCATTAACGTGGACACGTCAACAACTAGAAACGATTTAGAATCAGCCTCCCGTCGTTACTGGGAACGTTTGTGTTCCGATTTAAGGGTCGAAGCTTCCACGAGACTAGTTGATATCGTTGAGTTCCTCTCGTCGGCATCGAAAGAACTCGAACGTAGACCACGAAACGTGGAGGAGGTTGGATTGGCTTACGAGGCTCATGCACGAATCCATGATCAGTCTTCCGGTATGGCTGAAGAGATGGAAGCCATCGCTGGCCTTTCGAAAGTTTTAGCTGCTTGGACCAGCGAGAAACTTGAAGGTAATTCACTTCTCGTATGTTTCATCAATTAGGATAGGCAAATTCGTGGTTGAAATCCTAATCACAGGCGTGTCATAGATATTTATAAATTAATTTAATGTAACAAATTTATACAGGTTTGCAAACGAGCTTTCATTATTCGCACAGTTTTATCTGAAATATCTAGAAATATCTCAGATATATCTAGAATGTATTGGTGAATATCGTATGTAAGCTTGTGATTGTAATTTATCAAATTGATCGAGTAAATGTTGCAAAGTTTACAAATTCTAAAGAAAACAAAATACTTGGGAAAAAAGTTATTGCAGTTCACATTTTCATTGCAACAAGTATAAATTATTCTACTTGCTACGAAAAATAATATTAGTGTAATTTAATTTTCGGGTTTAATTTGCTGCCAAAACATTTTGTAAATTTGTTCCCGGTGTCAATTCTGGTATCAGATTTCTTCCTACAGTATTATACTGTGTCATACGTAAGTAAACTGGTATAATACCGTACATCTGTGCTGCAGAACCGAAGATAAAATAGGCAGAAACGATTTTCTTCGCAGGAAATGGTATTGGAGAGGATTTGGGAAATTCCTCGCTCCAATGCTGAATGTTTTCGTATTCGAGACAAAACTTCAGCAGACATTCCTGCCACATACAAGATTTAAATCGCCAGTAGGCTTAAAGTAAAGCACTCGTGATTTAGTTTCCTTCCCTTTTCCCAGTGGATGCTGCCTTACAATAGAAATTCCTCCCAAGAATTGAACACATTTGCAGCTGTAATATTATTTTTTGCCTTACAAGTTATATTATGCTTCTCGTACCGTACTGTCTGAATCTTTATTACTGATAATTATCAGCGACAGGATTAAATTATTCACGTGCATCATTTTGGCCATTTCACGTCGTCGCATTTGTTTATCCTATCGGCTGATCGATTCATTTGGGTCTCAACTCTGCGCAATAACATTTTCCACTCGTTCGAATAATGTCTTTCACGCGATACTTATCATTCACGAAATCATAGAAAAGAAATGATCAAAATAGGTGTCGGTGCGGCAGTGACTGCGTGGCAAGATCTGGCGGACCGTCTGGAACGTCACAAAGTCGTAGTGGATCGCGAACTGGAAGACGCAAAAGTGAATCTTCGTCACAGGGTAATTGCTCTGCGAGACGAAATCGAGAGATGGCAGGCAAAGTGGTCCTCCAAGCCGGAAATCCTTACCCTAGATTGGATTATCACGATGAAAGAGAGATGGACGTACCTGAAGGAACAAATGGACGTCGTTAAAAACGATTGCAAGAAAATCGATTTGAACGTCGACGATGTCCTGGACGAGAACGAAGACAATATGAAGATGTTGGAACTGCAATTGGAACTCGAGGAATCGAATTGTCGTTTCCAGGCGGAATTTTTGGAGGAATTGAAAAACCAAGAGGAGGAGGAGTGGACCGTCGCGAGAAAACGATTACCCAGACTCCACGATTGGCTCGATTCCTGGGAGAGTAGAATTAAGGTTCAATTAAAAGATGGCTCGAACGATCAATCGTCGGATCGAAAGGACAATTTCGAAGTCGACACGTTCGTTGGTAAGAAGGTTCGTAATGTGAGAAGCGCCATCGAATGGTTGGAGCTTCTTCGCGGTGACGAAATTGCCGAGGAACATTGGGGAGAATTGATGCCGTTATTGGAATTGAAGAACGTGAGAAGTGTGGCGGATATCACATTGGGACATTTGCTATCTTCCACGGAGAGAATCCAAGGGCGCGTCGAGGAGATAAAGGTAATTTTAAAAGAGACATTTCTAGGACTGTTGGAAGTTTACGGGATATCCAAAAACGGATTATTTATTCCGAAGTCGTGTGATGCGGTTGCTAAACTAATTCCACTAAAGCAGAAGTCGAAGGAAGACAATTCTCAACAGCTTTTCTAATCGTCTAATATAAAATTGCGAGAAGATAAAATTGATTCCATTTCGTGACTATTAAAAATTGACGAATCGATACCGTTTCGTGAATGTATATCTGGTTGATTGTCAACAAATTGTTCGCGTCGAATTTTTTCTAGACACAGTATTGTCTATAAATTCAAAGCACTTACACCGTTCCACCCCCACCCCCAAAAGGAATAACTACCCTTTCAACACCTCGTACATATATACGTTGCTGCATTCGCTTCTTGCCTTAGGAAATAACGAAAAGAGCTGCAGCAGAAAGTGGCATTAGGCAGGGGCTAATGGAACTCGAATCGTGGGAGGCATCGGCTCACCTTCAGCTCCAGGAATCAAAAGATAGCAGAAACGCCAGTATCTTTCTCGTCGAAGAGTATGGCAATTTGTTAGCGAGGGCAGGTGAATGCCATCCAATTGTTAAACAATTTTAATCCACCTTAATCGAATCTTCATCGTGAATCTTCGTCCGATTCAATCGTCACTATCTTTTTTCTGTCAATTGAAGTTCATTCTTTTCTTTGATGAAAAGGTGAACTGAGACTCCTATTGGAGGGCGCAAAGGGTGCAACGGGATACGACAGATTCGCAGCGAGGGTTTCGCGATGCGAGACTGCACTGTCCGAGGTGGAAGAGCGTATAAAAATCTTGAGCACCATACAGAGAAAGTGGATTTACCTGGAACCAGTTTACGAAGGTGGCGCAGCCCCGAACGATACTGGGCGATGGAACAGAGCTAACAAAGAATTCAGGTAATTGCCACAATCTCTTTTGCACGACTATTCGATCAGTTTGAGGCGTCCACTGATAAAGAAATATGTATATAATAAACCTTCAGGTACCTCATGTCAGAAGCGTCCCGCGATCCAAGAGTGTCGTCTTTGCGAAGGCTTCCGCTTTCTGCTTTCGCGAATTTAAAGGATCTGCTTGGCAGATGTCAAAAAAGCCTCGATGAATATTTGGAGGTACTATAGAGATTAATTCTGTTAACTTTTACTTCAGATGAATATTTGATGATTTTGGTTAACGGATATTGTTCAACTATATGCTTCGACGTAATTGAAGTCAATTTTTCCCTATTTTCTTGTCTCCTCCAAAGGAAAAGAGATCGTCTTATCCACGTCTGTATTTCCTGAGCGATGAAGATCTTTTAGAATTAGTGTCAGCCAGCGGACGAGGCCTGGAAGCACATCTGCCCAAGCTATATCAGGGTGTCGGCTCGTTAATAAAGGACGATAATGGACTGACGGCTGTTGTATCGCCAGAAGGTGAAATATTGCAGTTACCCAAACCCGTCGATCTTCGCGAACCATTACCACGATGGTTAAGTAACCTCGAGGAGGGAATGAAAAATGCCCTTCGACAAAGTTTGGAAAAATGTTTGGCAGACGCTACGCCCGATCCATCCGCCTATCCAACTCAAGTAATACTTCCGTTTAATACCACGAGTTTATAATTTGTTTCAGGCATGTAAATCGCTGTGAGATTATTGTGACAATATAATATAAATGTGTAATGTTAAATGCATGAATTGGAACCTGCAAAATTTGAGAATTTCGAAAGTGCAAAGAATTCAAAAACGAATTCTATTCAGTTCAAAAATTACATTTCGATACAATTGTTTTTGAAGCTGAATGAAATTCGGGAACATTTTGCATAATTTCTTACGGTTTACGATTTGTGTTATTATTTGCCAAGGTTCTGCTACTGGCTGAGAGGATTCGTTTCACGGAACGATGCGAAACCGCTTTAAGGGAGGGCCGTGGAAGTTTAAAGAATCTCGTTGAATATTTGGAAACCCAAAGAGTCAGATACCGAGGTTTGGAAGACGCCGGAGATAAATTGACCGCTTTAAAAGCTCGCGGCCTCTTGCTCGACAGTGTTCATCATTTAGAAGTGGCAAGGAACCTCCTGAACGTTATTCGAAACGAGGAAAGCACCGTTTGGACATGGCAGAAACAGCTAAGGTGTTACAGGACTGTAAGATTAAACACCTTTATTGACATTTAAACAAATAATTAACAAATTCCTCTCAGTACTATATAATATTTCTAATTATCCACAACTGTGACTATAAAAATTCCAAGAAGGAAAAACTCTAACGTTACGTTAGTGCTCTAGAAATTTCTTATCTAGTCTACCTATTCTACTTGTCAAAAAATATTTCTCGCCGCAGCATGTTTCTGCGAAATATAAATCACTTTTAGTTGACACAGTAATATGCCTCGTTACTTTTCATTCTTTTCGCAAAATAAAATTGGCATAAACATTTTAATTCAATTTCTGTGCGAGCCGATAACGATTTATTTTGCAGAGCAACGGACCGGTCGTGCGTTGCGCTGACGCTGAATTTCCGTATCGTTTCGAGTACCAAGGCGCCGCAGTAGGTTTGGTTCAAACGCCATTAACCGAAAGGTGTTTCTTGGCTCTCACTCAGGCCATGAAGCTCGGTTTGGGTGGTAGCCCTACCGGGCCAGCTGGAACTGGAAAAACCGAAAGCGTGAAAGCACTCGGCGCTATTCTTGGCCGGCTGGTTTTAGTCTTCAATTGTGACGAAGGTAATAATTCCACGACGTTCACGAACTCCAGCTTCCTTTACCATGCAGAGGCTAAATGCGCTTATTACCGCGGATTAAATCACTTAACTCTGTTGTATTCCGTTCGGCACGGAGAAATTGAATTTCGTTTCTGCGGGGATCCTGATATAACTGATAACGTTATCGGAATGTATTTAAATAAGCTAGAAACATTGACCAACGATTAATTCGCGATGAAAGACATTCAGCGAAATGTTACTTGCGCAGACATTCTTAATTTAAGCGAAGAATTCGTTGCAAAATTTTTCATTAGACAAGATAAGCAGCAGGAACTAGAAGATAATTTATCTTCGCATTGACGAATTCAATTTATAAAACTATCGGTCTTCTTTACTTCGTTTTTTATTAACTTAGTACTGTCGAGTTTTTTCATTTCCACGCAGTAATAAATAAACTCCCATCGACAAGGTACAATTCAATCGAATTGAAAGAATTAACAAGAAACATTGTGAAGTATATTTTCCTTCTTTAGAATTTACAATGACGCAGATATACCATTAAGCAGACATTAACTTACTAATCCGTGTCGCGTGCAAATCACCACATTTCTTTCACGAAAATACGTTCCTGTCAGGAATGGACGCCGGAAGTATGCGACGTATTCTGGGCGGTTTGGCCCAGGCTGGTGCATGGGGTTGCTTCGACGAATTCAATCGCCTCGAGGAGGAAACCCTGAGTGCAGTGGCGATGCTGGTCAGACCTTTGCAGGAAGCGGTTCACGACGGTTCGTCGCAAGTTCTACTAGGCGAACAGAAAGTAAACCTCGACTCGCACTGTTGCGTGTTCATCACGATGAACCCTGCCGGCTCCGAATACGGCGGACGACACAAGCTTCCGGACTCCCTGGCAAGACTGTTCAGGCCAATTGGAATGGCTCATCCGGACAGATCGGACATCGTGAAAGCTTTATTGGAGTGCGCCGGATTTTTGGATGCGCCGACACTCGCGAAACAGCTAGTAGAAACGCTGGACATTGCCGAAATATTGCTGTCTAATCAGCCACACTACGATTGGGGACTTAGAGCACTTAGGTCTGTCCTCGACGCCATTCCCACGAGGACTAACTTGGACGAGACTAGCAGGTTGTCATGAATTTTAATAATAAGATATTCTTTATTTCTTGTCGATGGTGTTGCTCGAGAGGCAGTCAGTTCGCTCGTAGTACGATGTTAAGCGAGACTTCGTAGTATGGCTGGTAACAAAAGTTTCGATGAGACAGAGTAACATGAGATTGAATGAAAGCATCGAGGTCTTTGGGTGGGGGTGGTAAACTGATGTTGCATATATTTAAAACACGTGAACAAGTAAAAGTACATATGCAACAATCCCTTTCAATTGAATTAGTATTATTTCGTTTTATTAGACATTTTTTCTTCCCAAGGTGGTATAAATATTTTTACGACCTCATATAAATGCCCCAAAGAAAATTTGCAAATATCTTTGTTACAGAACGAACATTATCGTTATATTAACAATATACAAACCTGCTTCGCGACTACACGTTTTCAAATCGAGACACCAATTAATAGCCAGAATATTGAGCTTCCTTAAATATAATTATTTAATTAGTGAATGCAGAATGATCGTTGCTCGTATTGCAGACTGGTTGCCGCGATCAAAGCGTCAACGTTGCCGAAGCTAACAAAAGAGGACACCGCACGATTTCTTTCCCTGTTGGAAGATGTTTTCCCAAACGTAGATCAAACCTCATCGACGTTCGTTGAACGGCAAGATCTGCAAAGCGCGCTGCTTCAACTTTGCGCTGAACACGAGCTGGGCGATGAAATAGCGAACAGATGCATACAGTTGAACGATCAGTTGAAAAGTAGGACAGGTGTGGCAATTGTTGGCCCCCCGGGATGCGGTAAAACGACCATTAGAAAACTGCTGTGCGACGCATTGATAAAAATTGGCGAAACAGTCGTTCAGTTTCAAGTGTACCCTTGCGCAATGCCGAAATCAAGACTACTAGGACGCGTTGACCCACAAACCAGGTACGATATGGGAAAAAATCAAATGCAATTTGAACCACAATTCTATTTATACATTTTCTTCTTTGATGAATTAATATCAAATGAATATGTATCTATGACTGTGCATTGTGGCAGGATTAATCATGAACAAATGATTCAACGTATATAAATGTACAATATTATTATTATCATTATTATTATTATAGAATATAATGCTTGGAGCTCTCACAACGCTTGAAATTTGATCGACTCACGACAGTATAAATATGAAACGTTACTTTCTTTTATTTTCGAACTTTCAAACTGAAGAAAATAATTCACGTGCACTGCCACGTATTAAATAAATAAACGACAATTTTAGAGAACTTTGAGGGAAAATTCGTGCCGCTCGCTGTATTACTAAAATGTTCGCCTACTTCAAAGAAAGTTGTTGATTTGTTGTCTTGCCAGGGAATGGAGGGAAGGTTTGTTATCCAATGCCGTTGCAACAGCTGGAGATTCGGCGACTTGGATCATTTTGAACGGCGACGTCGAACCAGACTGGGCTGAGGCTCTGAACTCTGCACTGGATGACAATCGATTATTGACCTTACCAAACGGCGTGGGCGTGAAACTTGGCAGCGGAACAAAGTAAACTGACATTCGATGATTATTAGATCGACACTTGATACATCATTTATCATACCACCCGTACCCATTCAATCTAGAATAAAATGCATTCGGTCACTGACGAGTGAAAATAGTCGAAAAATTTGAATTATAAATTACTCGAATATAATTGTTTAAAAACGACTCAGGAATTTATCGAAATATACATTCAACTCGAATAAGCAATTTCATTTATAATCGTCAGACCGCGGGGGTTAAAAATGTGTTTCAATTACGACATTCTGAAGTAGAATAAATCTTTTACATCCGATTCGTAAATACTTTGAAAACATCAACGGATACGTTTGCACGTACAATTCTGCAAGACGAACGTTTACATGAATTTTAGTTTTGGCAATAACGATGACGTTGCATCTATACCATTAAAATACCACCAAAAATATTCTGATCTTCGATAATAAACATGTTGCATGTACAGTATTAAGGTACGCACCACCTGAGAAATTACCACTTTTACCAAATTTCTCGAACAGGTTCATTTTCGAGACCCATAAACTCGCTGGCGCCAGTCCTGCCACTGTATCGCGATTGGGCGTTGTTCACCTGGGTACAACGAGTCCTCGAGCGTTGCTAGCGTCCTTGGGGGTGAACACACTTCCGGAAACGACGAGGGAACTAGCGAATACCCATCTCTGTCCGGCCGTCGAGAAGTGTTTGAATATCAACGCAGATGTTTCCTCGGCTCGGTGCTTAATGGATTCTGCGCTTTGCCACTTGAAAACCGCACGCACCGACACATCCGTTTCTTACGCTCTGCTCGCGTCTTTGTGCAGCCAAATAGGGGATGAAAGTCGCCGGGACGAATTGGCCCGCTTCATTTACCAATCCATGGATTGCTGGTGATAATTTTATGAGCTGCTTTCGCGCGACGATTACAACGGTGTATTATCGACGTGGGTTATTTCAGTTCGCTGTTCTCGTTGGAATTTCAGGTGTCCCGATCCACAGAACCCGTGCTCCGTGTTGTATAATGAAGATATAGATAGATTGGAAGCTGTTAATGATTCTGACGAGTCGACGCACACCGAGGACGGGCCCGTTTCATTGTCAGGTATTGTAATTGATAATAGCCTTATCGAAGTTGTTACTAATATAGCATGAATTTTACTGGTTAACGAAAGCGTAGCCTTTATTTAAACATCTATTTCCGCAAGTATCTTCGATCTGTTGCAAATGGTTCGGCAATTCGCGTTGAAAATACAATGGATTGCCGTTTCTAAATTTGCGAAGAACAAGACGAATTCGTTTCTCAGCTCCTAAACGACTGCCTAATAGAAGCACAATGACGACGCAGTTACATTGCCAAACTTGATAATATGTTCAGGTGGAATAAAAGGTGCTCTGTCGTCCGTTCTACCGTGGATCAGAAATAGCCAACCGATATTAATAAGGGGACCAGAGGGTTGCGGAAAAAGTGCCCTCATTTCTATCATAGTTTCTTCAATACGAAACAATGAGCAATTAACTTTGATAAAGGGCTCTTCTCTTTACGGATCACAAGATTTGGTAACGAAATTGAAAAGGGGTTGCGTTCAGCTTAACTCGTCATCCAACGGGAGAACGTATAAACCACGAAATGGATCCAGAGTTGTCCTGGTCTTGGAAGATCTTCATCTGGCATCCAAGGATTTACAAGTACAACTATCACTAAATCATCAGATCGTTTATATAAAAAAACGAGGAGTTACAAAAACAGTTAAATTTAATTAACGCAGGAATTGATACGGGAACTGATCCAAGAAGGCGGATTTCACGAAGAAGATTTGGAATTTGCAAAAATTCCCCTGGCTGTTATATGCTCGTCTAATTCGACGACCAGATTGCATCCAAGATTGGAAGCACTTTTATCCACGCATTATCTCCCGCAAGTTTTCTTTTTTGTTTTTAATAGACTTGGTTTCGTTTCGGGTACTTTTGTTCGTCCACTTTTTGTTTTAACAATATATTTCATAGGTACCCGAATTCGAAGGAGATCGTGGCGATTCTAGAATTACATCTAAAGAACTCCTTACGTGGGAACAATGATATGACACAATCGTGGATCGCACGGATGGTGTCCGCTGTATTGGAAGCTTTTCAATCCATGAAATCTTCGAACAGCTCGCCCGTCGACTGGTCGCCCAAGGATTTAATCTTGTGGGCAGACAGCATGAAGTATTATCCCACTCCAGAAAATGAATCGAATATAACGTGCCATTTACTGGACGCTGGTCGACGATTGTTTCAACCGAGGTACTCGCAGCTCTTTAAATTCGTACATTCTCCCGCAGATCGAATATAAACAAAGATATCTCGAAGTTCCACAAATTTTCTTAACGCGATGCTTCTGAAGTTAGACACACAGAAGCATCAAACAAATCTACGTTTTCCAAATAAATTTGTGCACAGAACTTTTTAATTCGTAAATGAATCACGCGTAACTTTTTAAATTCACAACGTTCGACGTTAAAACTTTCCACCCCAAATTTCCACGCTTTGTATCTTATCACATCAACATCGTCGATCTTCCAAAACTGAAGTTTCATCTTTCTCGATTTGAGTCGACCCGTTGTCCCCCGTCTTTAACGTATTCCTTTGAACCCTATCAGACTAACGTTGGCAGACCAGTCTCGTTGGGAATCCATAGTCCTCTCCAAGCCATCCAAGTCTGTAACGCTTAGAGATGATGTATACATATGGAAACGCGGAAACAATGGACTGTTACCATTGGACGAGGACCAATGGCGGAAGGAGATAATTAACGCAGCAGCCAGATGTGCGAGGGAAGGTGATCCGGTGCAAGCGTCCATTTCGTCTCACCTGTTGCACACGGTGTCCGGTAAGCAGATTAAATTAACTTAATTTCACGTTATTTCCAAACGAGCTTAATCCACCGTTTAACCACCGTAACCCTGACCACGCTATAAATCTCGCAGGTTTATACCGGTGAAAATGATCGTTTCGAGCCGTGTTTATCCACGATACGTGTAATTATCTATCTCGCGGATCTCACTGAAATTCTGCGCTTATTTTTCGTATTGCAACTTCAATGTCTTTTTCCGGTTTACATTAAATTTTATAATAATATGTATAGTCTGGGTTTTAAATGATTTATTTGAAGGGCTAAGTTGGACGTTCGGTACCAATATACGCGGGGTCATCTTGATGGGACGACCTGGTGCTGGAAGGAAATCAGCAGTAAGGCTCTCTGCAACTTATTCGTCCCTTCGTTTAGTCGACTCTGGCCCAGGTACAGTAAGAACAATCTCACTTGATAGCATTGAAGAGTGTTTATTTATAAATATTTTCGTAAATCAACATTCGTCATTGATATTCGACGTATCGGAATAAATTGAATATTTCATTACTGATAACTGTTAAAACGTGAAATATTCTTTAACGTTTCGTAACAGTTTGTCCTCGACCATCGTTCGATGGTTTCCAAAATATAACCAACCAAACTTTCGATCCCTCCGCGTTTAAATGTATTTCTATTCCGAAAATTTGTCCAAACATTCCACGTGTATTCGACCTGTGTAAGGGAAATGGATCTTTACAGGCCGTGGGCGAATGTCTGTGAAAATCGCTGTTCAGGCCGCCGGAATCGACGGTGAACCGACCCTGCTTCTGCTGGAGGAGCATCACACGAGAGAGGCCGGATTGGCAGTTTTGGCGAGTGCAATAGTGTCGAGAGGTGAACTGCCTGGATTATTTACTGTAGAGGAACTCGACGGGTTAATAGCGCCATTGGCTGACGTAGCCAGGAGGGAAGATTATACGGGCACGTTGGAACAGTACCTCTATTACCGTACGTATTCAATTTTCTTCGCAGACGGAAAATGACGGGCCCGTTGAGAAACAATCTTCGACGCTTATTTAAATCATCCATAGCGTCCACGGTCCATTGCTGCCTGGACGTGCACGGTACTCGATAAATTGACGAACACAGATCGGAGAAATTATTAGATATATCTAGTAATTAATATTTATTATATATTAACTAGTCAACTATATTATCTAGTACCTGATATATACATATATTGGTAGACGTTAAACGCGGTACGAGGATATTGTTGCGTTTCTAGCGATATTATTTCTCGCGTCTGCGAAATCACAGGTTTGCGGAACTATCTTCGCGTCGTTATCATTTTGGACAACGGAGAAATGATGTCGCCCTGGCTATCGCGTTCTGGCCTCCTCAGACACTGCGCACTGATTGGCCCTGGCATCGACGGCGAATGGTGGTCCCGGGATGGACCTTTAATCGAGATTGCCAGCCTGCAAAACGACCTTGACGCGGAGGACTTTGAGGAGACGTTACCTGGCATCAAGGTGTTGGTAAAGTCCCACCTGGATGCGCCGCGGCAGCAACACGCCCCGGCGCGATTCTTTGCGCTCCTTCACACCTGGAAGGACTTGCACCTGACTTGGTGCGACGAGATAGAACAGAAGTTGAAGAGTCTCGAGGCAGGCGTAGGGAAGCTGAAGGAAGCCGGCGAGCAAGTAGCTAAACTGGAGGACGAAGTTTCGAAGCAGCGTCAAGAATTGGAGGTGCCGTATTCAATTATTCAATTGCATTAAATTTGCCATCTTTTTAATTATATTTATTTCACAATTTTTATTATAATAAAATCGGTGATGCCGTTCATCTGTTCATCTGCAAAACTTTATTTCGTGCAACTAACACCTGTAGGCGGAACAAGGCCGAGCCAGCGCAGCACTGGAACAAATTACAGCCACGATGAGGGGTGCCACCGGGCAGAGGGGTGAAATGGCCACCTTGAAAACTGAAACTGAACGAGAAAGCGCGGAACTGGCGCGCAGAAAGGTGAATCGGTCGCGCGACTGTTTCGCGAAACTGTTTCGGCAGAGAAATTTAATTAAACTGTACGCAGGCCGACATCGAAGGCGAGCTGGGGAAAGTCGAACCGCTGGTGGAGCAAGCGGCGCAAGCAGTAGCCGGTATCAGCGCCGACGCGTTAGCGGAGGTTCGTTCTCTGAGAGCACCGCCAGCACCAGTGAGGGACGTTCTCGAGGGTGTCTTACGATTAATGGGAATAAAAGATACATCTTGGAACAGCATGAAAACTTTCCTAGCAAAACGTGGCATCAAAGACGAGATCAGGTGGGCATTCCATTCATTCGACTGGAATAGTTTCCAATCAAATGGAAGTATTATCGCGACTGCAGTCAAGGATTGACAATGAAGATGACAAAGTTGGTACAGCAAGGGGAAGGAAATTTGTCTTTTAATTAAAGATATGTACTTGGGTGGCTTGGACGTTCGATGTATCTGACATATTCCGTTTACACCTGTTTCAAAAATCGCGAAATCCTTGTTCGATTTAGAACGTGGGATGCGAGAAGAAGCACATCGTCGAGCCTGGAAGCGGTCTCCAAGTTGGTCAAGGAGCGACCGGAGAGCTTCGAGGAGAGAACGGCGAAACGAGCCTCGGTGGCAGCGGCCCCCCTGGCTGCCTGGGTCCTTGCGAATCTTCAATATGGCCAAATTCTTCAGCAAGTGGCGCCCCTCGAGAGGGAGCAACGACAGCTGGCCGAGTACGTTCCTCGTTAATAACGATCAAGATTCAGTGTTACCAAACGATGTCGATTGTCAATGAACTTCTCGAAGATTCGATGAATTGTTTTACACTCCAATCTTGTCTTTGCGCACGATTTTGCATTCTCGATTAAATTTCAATAACCAATTATCTCATTCGAGGACCACTTTAAAATATCATCCTTTGTTACTTCTCGAAGGAGATTAAAATTCCACGTATACAATACTTTTGTGTCCTGAACCGTTGTTGAGAGAAAGTTCGTTAACGGGTTTCGTAAAGTATTGTAGGGCATGTTTGCAATTCATCGCGGGGCAAGTATGAATCGCGAACGTTATTGCAGGCGTTTATCAGCGGCTGAAGCTGAAATTGGCAAGCTGGCTGCTGGACTCAGCAGCGTGGAAAGCCGCGTGGCACAGCTTCAAGAGGATCTCGCCGAGCACTCTAGGGGTGCAGCCGCTCTTCAATTGCGAGCGGAGGCAACGGAGGCGAGATTGGCAACTGCCAGGGCGTTGCTGAAGAAATTAGACACGGAGCATCAAGATTGGCAAACACAGCTGGAAGAATTAACTGCTAGGAAAGGGAGATTAGACGTCGAAGCGGCCAATGTGGCATCCTTGTTGGTCTATGAAGTACGCGCAACGTTATTTCGTCTATGTTCGTTCCAGAATTTCCGGAACAGTATATTTTGAATAATTGGCAGCGCGAGCGAAACAGCGATAAGTGAAATCTGAACCAATTTCGAACAGCGCTTTTAATTAACAAAATTGAACAGACATTTAATTCTAGAACGATACCAGATTTCTTTCTCGTCCGTTTCACGCGGCTTAAGAATATAATTGCGAACGAATATTTTTATATCGGCTGAAAGCATTGCTTCCCCATCATTTGCAAACGAAAATTAGAATTTATAATGCTGCTAATTATAACATCTGAACAACGTCCGTATTAATTTGCACGTTAAAACACGAATGAAACTTGCGATCAGAGATAATTCAACTTAAAAAACAAATAAATTGAAAAACAGGATTCCGGGAAAGACGACGAGTGGAAGAAATCAGCCATCGATCTACTTATCAGCGAGAGGGAAAGACTACTATGGCGAGCTCAAGGATTGCCAGTTGACACCGGAAGTCTGGTCTGTGCTTCCTGCGCCCTCAGAGGACCATTGGTCCCAATATTCGTCGATCCGTCTGGTGTGGCGGTTTCGTGGCTAAAAAATAACATTGGCTCCAGAATGGAGGTTACGAGACCGGAAGATGCGAAGTTTTTAACTACCCTAGAGCTGGCTGTACGATTTGGCAAGCCATTATTGGTGGAAGAACTCGTTGAATTTCCATCAATCTTATTGCCACTCCTGCGTCAACGTCCTCTGAGAGTCGGCGAAAGAACTTTGCCCGCTCCTCAGGGCTTCAAACTTTTCTTGGCCACCAGACGAGACAAATTGGATGGTTTCCCGAAGGAAGTTGACGCAGTCCTTTTCAAGATCGCTCTTGGAAGCGGTACCAAAAGTCTCGCGGAGAGATTCGTTGAGAAGGTGAGCAAGATTTCGCGATATTCCTTTCTTGTACTCTCGTCGCAAAATTAGTTACGGTAAATTCGAACGACATTTATCCGAAATGCATTGCCACCTGCAACGTTTTAGACTTTCCATTTGCGTGTCTATCATTTTTCAGTAACAATATACGTAAAGCAGCTATAAAATCAGATGGCAAAGTATCATGAAACGAACGAGTACAAAATACAAAATAAACGTCGACCGTACAGAAATATTTCAAAGCTACAAAAGCATCTAGAACGCGCACCGACCTCACCCGCACCGGTGCACCTAAAATTATTCTCTCGACGAGACGATTCTTCAATTTCTTCCCCTTCTACGAAATTCCGTCAAACTTACTTCCCTTAACTCTCGCCCACCGATCTTTCCTCGCCATTTCGTCGTAGAATTGAAGAAATCAACTCGTTCGCCGAGTCCACGAATCGGATTGGAAAACTTCCCCCTCGACCGCGCGAAGGTCGCAGAAAGTGAAATATTGGGGCTAAAGATCAATTACCCCTCCGCGCAGGTATTGTTGAAGGAAACACCGGAACTGGCGTCGCAACGGAAGGAGGCGCTGGAACGCGAAGAAAAACTATCAGGTGAACGGGACACCGCGAGATTGGATCTGTTGGCGCAGCTGGCCACCGCGAGAGGTCAAGACCTTCTCCAGGAGGCCGAAGGCACCCAGGGCGGGCTTTTGTCCTCTTTGGAAGTCACTCAATCGAAAGCCAAAGAAATAGCTCTCGCTCTCGAGGAGAGTCGACGAAGCTTCGAAGACGTCACTAGGTCAGCAGAAGTCGTTTACGAAATGCGCAGCTTTTAAAAGGAGAACGAGAGGCGCCCGTGTAATAAAGTTTTAATCGTCACTCCGGGTTTCGTTTATTCTGTTTGAAGGAGGGCCAAAGAGAACGAGAGCCTGGCGAAATTCGCTGCGAACTTGTACAAAACTGTGAAAGGTCTGACTGCGCTAAGCCCACTCTACGTATTCTCCGCCGAAGCTTTCACGGATATTTATTTAGAGGCGGAGGATTATAGGAGGTCGATACTGTCTGGAGATAAGAGAGAACAGGATAAGCTTATTGAAAGGCGGTCAGTAAATATTTGCGGTCAAATATTTTCCCGGAATATATTTTTACGCGTTCGAATTTATTGATCATTCGGTTGCATGCTATATCTGCTGTTCGCAGTAGTGTATAATATATGTAACACCAATTTACGTACATTGACGAGTATATGAATATTATACGGTACGAGAATTGTCAGCGATATAGAGATCAATCTTATTAAATCGTTAAATAGCGAATTGACAAAAGCGTATGGTAAATTACTTAAACGTGGAAATCGATTAAATCGCGAAATTTTCAAACGCTTCTCGTCACGAAAGATCCTTCACGGACAAATAATTATAATGTACAAATCGTTGAAATAACGAAATGCCAACCATTTTATTTTATCGCTTCTGTTACAGTTTAATAAGTTTAACTCTTCAGTACTGTTCGAAAGCGGTGTACAGGAAACATCGATTGCCAATAGCATTGAAATTGGCACTTTCCTTAAATTCGGTGCCAGACGCTGAAAGAAACTTTTTGTTGGACGAACTTCTTCTAAGCAGCGACGAGGATTCTGATTACAGTACACCCGATTGGATACCGGAAGAACGGCGTCTAGCCGTTCGAACTTTAGTGTCATCGTTTCCAAAAGTAAACTGCCGATACATGCTATTTACGCAATTACGCGACAGTAACAGTAAATATTGCACGGCTACTTGCTTTCATAAATCCTCGCTTCTGCCCCGTCAGATTGCAGCCAAAATGAAACCCGCTTGGCTGACAGATGTCAGCAATATCTACGCTGAAAGCAATTTGAGCACATTCCAAAAAGTGCTGCTGATAAAAACCCTTCGCCCGGATTATTTGCATACGGCTCTCTCAAAATTGGCTGAGGAAGTACTAGGTAATTTTACGTTCCGTGCCCACCTTTAATTAAATCTTTCGAGATTTAAAATTCGGCGCAGTCAAAAGGAATAAAATTCCGCAAACGCGCAGACTTTTCAAAGGAAACTTCAAATGGCAAACACTTTTTCAGCAGATGTACATGTCCTGCATTTGCTATGAATTTATATTAACCAGAATTACACGGATATCTATTTGTAATTGGTACTCGGATATTTCATTGTATAATAAGTAACAGATACAATCGTTACAATATTAACGTATTATATCTATACTTTTCAAGATATTTTTCAGAACTGAATTGCAGTATAATATTAAAAAGGAATGATATCTCCTCTTTGATATTAAAATAAGATATATCCAAGAACTAGTGAAAAGTATTATGACCAGTCTTTACAACGAAATGATATATTATTTAATAAGTAAATCTAACAGACACATTTTATTTAACTAAACCAATGAATACAGTAAGAACACAGTAGGACATTTATGTACATATTATTAACGTGTCACTCAATCTCTACCATAATATCTCAGAAAAAAATGATTTTGTGAAGGTGTGAAAGACTTAGCGCCACCGCATTGGTCACTGAGAAAAATAGCCGAACGCGAAATCACGTATCCTGTATTACTGTTGCTGTCACCGGGAGCTGATCCTGGTTCAGAGCTCAGAGCATTAGCGAATAACCAGGTCGCCTCGGCCACAGGATTCGTCGAAGTATCCCTGGGACAGGGTCAAGTTGCTCAGGCTGAACTAGCACTGGAGAGTGCTTGCCGGTAATGTATCTTTCCGAGTTTCGTGAAATTTTAAGCTCTATACTTGTATTCTCTGAAACGCTGCACGCGAACCACCTGACACACTTCATACTATAATTTTCATATATGTTGTATTATTTCAAACACTGATATTTCAGAAGCATTGAAATACAACTTTGCTGGATAGAAACGATTATTATCAGTAAATAATTAGTATCCTACATGTTATTTCTAGTTCCACCGCTACTCCGTATATTTCAATTTCTATTCCACTTGATTTTCTCGTTTTATCGATTAAAAGCTTTGCAAACTATTTTAACGACACGAATTTTATGAAACACTGTTGGCGGATCAGTTTGACTATTAATTAAAAAGTGTCCTTTCATTCGAATTTTAGTATTGAATGCTGAATTATTTAACGAATTTTATTTTATTTCCTCTTATGCGCGGCTGCATCTGTTTCGATATATCCTCTGCTCTGTAATTCGCGACCTACGTGTTATAAATTCGCCACCGGAGATACCCCGGTGATCCTAGCCGGCTTATAATCCTTGCATCTAGTTTCCGTCAACAACGGGCTGAACAATACCTCTGGGTCTCAATATTGTGGAGGGAAGTTCCGAGTAAACGTACGACCATAGCCTCATTATCCTCACCTCGCTGTTGTAGAAACACAAGGCTTTGGCTTGGAGCCACGGTCTTCTAAACCGCGACCTAAGTCAGAAACGATCTTCGTTCCTGCACTTTCAGCACGTACGAAGGATTTTGTTATATAGAGGCTGTGTATATATGTGCAATTAAGTTTACGTTGATATCAGGAAGGTTGTTTTAAGATCAAGTTACCAACTGTACCAAGTTTCTACTCTTTCGTACTTCAATGTGCAATTTTCTTACCTTCCAGTGCAAAATATTTTTCCTTTCCTTTCTGTACCGATAATATTTTTCTATGCTTTTCACGCTGTCTTTAAGTAACGATTTAGTTGGCGTCCGTAACATGTTGCACGATTATCTTTCGACAAACTTTTTAGGACAACCGTTTTAATATATATTGTCTTGGCATATTAATACCGATCGTTGCCACGTTCCTTATAGAAAAATATCGTGATTTCGAAATATCGTTGCAAATAACTGTCATATTGCTGCAGACCACGTCGCAAGGAGTATTCAAATTCTAAACAAACAACGAACGAACAGCAGTCGCAAGAAAATAATCCATTAGCAAGCGCTAACATTCGATTTTCATTCCCCCTTTCAAACATTAATTACTTATAATTCCATACAAACGGCCCAACGAACAATTTCATTTCTTCCACCCGCAGAAACGGTAGCTGGATACTGCTAAGCAACTTGCACCTCGCCCTCAACTGGCTACCTCGATTAGAAAGCCTGCTGCGATCACCCGCGAGCACCGTAAACAAGAATCCCACGACAAGAATCTGGCTGACCACCGAGGAATGCCCAGGATTCTATCCCAGCCTGGCAGGACTTTGTCTGAAACTCGCTTACGAACCACCGGAGGGCGTAAAGAGGAACGTCAAACGGTCTCTTCAGCAACTCCATCAGAAGCAGGAAAACACCATGAACGTCCCGGGTAGCCTTCTGCTGTCCTGGTTGCACGCCACGCTTCAAGAACGACGGAAGTTCGTCCCGCAAGGTTGGATCAGATCGTACGAATGGAACGAATCCGACCTCGAGGCGGCGCACGAATTGGTGGTGAAGGAGATGACGTCGAGAAGGAGCAAGGACAGAGACGGATGCTGGCAGACTGGCAGAGGATTGTTAGACGTTGCTGTGTACGGTGGACGTCTTCAGGATGATTACGACGCGAGAGCGCTGCGCTCGATCGTCAGGGATGTTTGGTCTTCTCAGGTGTTCGAGGGCCGCCGAAAATTGGCCGGCGTTCTCAGGGTAACCGGACATTCGTTCGAGGACGCGGTGAAGGCTTTGGAACAGATGCCCGACAATGATTCGCCCAGGGAGTGTTTTGGATTACCTGCGAACGCTCACAGAGCTTGGGAGAGGACAGCTGCCGAAGCGGCCCTGTTACATTTGAAAGGTTGGTTACGATAAGAGTGGAGTGAGTTGCGAGGATGGACGATTCAAGGATAGAATCATTGCACCAGCGGCTTCCTTTAAAAAATTCAGAAATTCGAGTTCGCGAATTCAAATAATAATGGGAAGTAATTGTTGACAGGTGTTTTGGTGAAACTGTCGGGCAACGAGAACAAAATCAACAAAATAACAGAAACGAGGATCCGCAGGGATCTGAAAGAATTGATCGACCGTCATGGATCGATCTTCGGATCGCTGACGATCGTGGAAGAGGTTGAGGGTAAAGGTGCATTGCAAAGATTTTTCGTCGACGAAATGAATTTAACCAAAAAAGCATTGAATGCCATTGCTAGCGACGTTGAAGCATCGCACTTCGAGGATTCCAAGGTGAAAAATAAATTTAATTTACGTATCTTCGATTGACAGAATTTAAAGATTCTCGACATTTTCTCCATTTGGAATCGTTTTAGTGTTTCACGTCTGCCGACAGACTCTTTTACTGTTTGTCCTTTATCCATTATCTTTTCAAACAGCTGTTTGCTAAAACGTTGTAAGATTTATAATGTTGACGAACATTTAGACTCCCAAACATTGGATGGAAGACTGGAAGTATGGACCGAAAGAAGCCCTGCCGTTTGTTAAAGGATTACTGTCCAGATACCAAACCCTCGAGTCGATCTTATCCATTTCCTCGTCCATCATTGACATATCACGATTGGCCAGGCCGAGAGCGTTTTTCACTGTCCTGAAGCAGCACACTGCAAGGGAAACTCGTCAACCCCTGGAGAATCTTCGACTTCGCGTTAACTGGTTCGAAAATCGCAGGAACGACAATTGGAAGGTGTCACTGATCATCGAAGGCCTCTTAATATCAGGTAATTTTATTTACTCGGCAATATTACCTTCCATATAATATTGAAAACTATACAAGATTTTGTTAAGCAGCGTTCACTTGCATCAATATATGCGTAACAATCATAATTAATATTATTAAATAGTTTTAGACATATAAAAATTCTATCAATATATATAAATATACATACGACAATATGTATAAATAATTGCCCCGACAAGATGTCGCGAAGCATATACATAGATCGTATAGGTAGAGGCAAAGATTAATGATAAAATTCGAAATGTAACGATTGAAACATAAAATGTTCGATAATAATTATTGAATATCGTCTAACTAGGTGCTCTGATAGAAGATGGCGTTTTGACAGACCTTGACGCGAATGCAGCTTCCGTTGCAGTTGCACCAAGCTGCCAGATTGCATTTTTACCCGAAGATTACGGCGGCAACGATTCAGGTAATAAAATGACGAACGATTGCATGGGAAGCGGCGATTCGAGAGAAGTCCTTGATGTTCCGGTTTATGCGAATTCGCAACGGGACGTATTAATTTGCTCACTTCCGGTCGGATGTCCTAAGGATGGACAAGATAATTGGTTGCGACGTGGCGTCGCGTTTCATTTGAAATTGATATAGTCACAAAAATATATATTTCCTGCTATATATAGTACCACTGCACTACTTGAGTTTACAATTTAAGCAATAACTGTACTGTGTTAGTAGCTATGTAATTATTAAACGTAATGATTTTGCATTAATAAAATGTAACGTATGAGACGATCGGTGAGTAACCATCTGTCCGTTGCAAATTGTTTTATCTTTCATGGAAAAATTTCTGTTCCTTCTGTTGTTTATAATTGTGAGAATCGTGTATATAGAACGATCGTGTACAAATTCGATGGCGTTATTAAATTATACGTTCGCGCCGAATCGTTTTTATTACGCAAAATAAAAGAACGTTTCAGAAGAAATAAAAATGTGCAAAGATTTGTTAAACTACTTTTTGCCCCCCTGACACATTTTAATTTCAGTATTTTCAAGGCTCGCAGCTTTCGGTACTTACTTTATCTGATCCGCTGCACGCATGTATATTGTGCATAATTCAGTGGAGCAATACCATTATTTATGCAGCGGAGGAACGAAGTGCAAATACGACGGAGCAGGGTTTCAGAATATCTCTATCGACGATTCGATTGCAGTTGGAAAAGTTTGCCTATAAATCTTCATGGACGTAGGACAGGTCAAACGAAAGTTTCGGACGTGAGGTTAATTCCGTCGAGTTTGAAAAGTTGCCCGGCAGGATTCAGTGAAAAAAAAACAACGCTGGATAACAACTAATCCAACGTGTCGAGACATTATTATTATATTCAATACCTGTTCGAAATTTAAGATGATGTTAGTTAATAAAAAGCCACTCAATAATGAACGTATACATGTATTGAAGTTCGATAAAGAAATTCTACAACAAAGAGTAAATATTCGATTTGATAAGCACGTTCGATTGCACGAGCCTCCAGGAATCAGAAGAAATAATCGGAAATCAAAGGAGCCGGGTTAATGAAAGCGAAAAAGGAATACAATGAATTCGAGAATCAGAAATCTTTTTATTACTTATAAAGTAATCGCTTGATACATCCTTCTAATCAGAAGTTACTCTTTACGAGTTACATAGACTCAGAAAATAGCGAGCAGTAATTGCAGAAGTCGTCGCAGTCACACGATCGTTCCAGTAATCACGTTGGTTCGAAACATTGTCCACTACCAAACACTCTCATTCGGTTAAGTAGCAGATCCAGCGCAAACAGACAGAACAACCTCATCCACTTTTATCACACTTATATCGTGCACACGTATCCCACTTAATTTAATTACAAGTCACTGACTATTCGACCGAACAATAAATTAAGAATAGAAATCACAAGGATCCGTAAGGACTGATACTTTTCAAACTCTGAATGAACAAAAATCTGCATAAATTCGATCAACCCTTAATCGCCGATTTCAACGAGCGCGCGATTCTTCGGTTGCGCGACGATCGAATGTCCGCAAATTTCACACGACTCGCAAACTTAGAAAGCCACAGCTATTCGTAAATTATTGAACTGTTCGTTTCGTCACACGCCACCGCATTCCCAATGGTCAACAATCGAGGGTCGAACAATTTCGCATAAATCCCTCCACGATCCCTCAAATCGATACAATAGAAACCACCCTAGCAACACTGTCGGAGTAGCTGCATTCGGCGGGGACAGATTATATTTTAGGATAGAACGGATCATCCAAGTATCGCTACAACGAAATCCGAAGAGGCTAAAGCCCGGCATTTCACCGAGGGAAAAATCGAAGTATTTAGGTCGACGCTCACAATGCACAGCGAGCGACAACAGTGGCCTTTTGTTTTCCGTTCTGCCGCAGTCAAAGCGCACCGACCGCGGTCTAAATTAGCGGGGCATAGTTAAACGATCCGCTAAAACCGTAAATCGATTAAACATTTCGCTGGTTCCGACCGTCACGAGTCGTATCGGTTAACGCTCGCCAACTTATATCCCTTACAATTGGTGCTTTTCAGCGAAAGCACTTGGAAACCGGGGGTGTCGCGAGGAAAAAGCTCCGCGCTTTGTACTCAGGTATATAGGTGATCTTCGAGGGAGAGAGAGAGAGAGAGAGAGAGAATTTTCTATTTAAAGCTCTGGAAAAGATTTAGTAGTCGTGGTGAAAAAAAAAAATTTAGTATCGTGCTTGGTGAATTTCGGTATCAGGTATTTTCGCTCGGTTGGCGGAGGTTGGTTATTCGATATTTTTCAGAATGTTCACCAGAGCGAGAACGATTTACACGAAACAGATCGCATTAAGGTTGCATTTAATTCGCGACTTTGGGCGAGAATTTTTTATGAAATACTTATACAGACGTGTTACAGGTCCCAATCGTGGATTATCGAACGAATTTAGCACCGAGGACAAGTGGTATTCCAATCGGCTACCGCGATCATAGCATCGATTTTCGTACACGGTCTGCCTATTCAAATATTACATCGATCCGACATATCTCAGACCGCGGGCCGGATTTATTTGAAACGGAATAATAAGTCGAGTATTAGCATCAATTTCGCGCCCCGTCAACTCTGCATAATAATTGATAAAGCGCAGCTAGACCAGCAGAACGAGAAAGGAAAAAGATCGGCAACAATTCGCCAGATCGTCGCCAGCGAACGCACAAAATAACTGTTCGACTAATCGTACGAGCTGGCTGTCTGTTCGAGGCGACTCGAACGATTCGACGCCGTCCCAAAGTGTACGCTTCTCGCGTGAAAACGCGAAGTTCCGGCGAACAAAAGTCCACTAGGTCGTCGCTGGCGTGTCGCGTATCGCGAACCGGAAGTATCGTCGAGCCCGCGAAGTGCGCATCGATCGATGCAGCGACGGACTTCGTCGTCGGCGTCTGAACAGAGGGGCGAAAGGACGTGGAAACGCTGGCACGCACAGACGAGAAGTGGTTTAGCGACACAGTCTCGGCCCGTAACGCCGTGATTGTCGCCGATTTATTGCTCTAAGAACTTAAGATGAAACACACGGGCCGAGATCGCGTCCCTGAGAAAGGCAATACTGTGCATCTTTTCCCTCTCGCGCTTCGAAAATTTCTCACGCGATTTTTCATCCCGCGGCCGTCCCTCGCACTCGACACGCGTCCATCGTTATTTCCTCGGCCGTTCCTGTCGTGCCGTGCACGCGCTTCTTCCGTGACTTATTTATCACACGGTACGTACTGGCGTCGTTTTCGTCTTCGATCATTCGGCTGATCGTTCGCGAAGCGCCCCGCGTGAAAGCTTTGCCTGCTAAGCGTTCAATCGCAGGCGCAATTGAAGGTAGTCGGTACGACTGGAAGACAGACGTGTTAAATGCTGATTAATAATACCTGAAAATGGCGAGGTGTAACGTAGGTTGCCTGGAACGTCGCGACGGGGTATAGGGTGACTGTTTGGTCGCAAGAACCGATCATGTCAACGGCCTTCGTTACCAGATAAACTTTTTTATGATCGAGTTTTCCTGAACTTGTCAGAAAACAAATCCCAAAAAGTAAAAATCACTGTATTGGCATTTAAGACGTTGATGTTACGCTGCATTTAGTCGAAATAGGTTCGCCTGAGAGTACGCACCAAATTGACCAAATCTACTACCGACCCTATTTTTCAAGGGGTTAGAACAGTCTTAAAAAAAAATGTTTTAAATAAAAGGTAAATGGTATTCAGACATCTACAAACTTCAATATATACAATTTCGAAAACAATTTTTTTTTATAAAAAATTAAGTTATAATTTTATGAAATAATGTTAAAATTTATATTTAATTTCACAACATTGTAGCTGACGTTAAGACGATTTCAATGGCCTACCACATTATGACATTGAGCCTATAAACAACGCTACAATATTTTTGTCCGGTTTTTCGGGCCAAATACCCCACTGTGCGTCGTTGGATAAATATTTGGGAGAGATAAGAGAAAAGGAAATGTGGATCTTGCCTTTCGGCGAAAATGTATGGCTGTTTTAATGTCAATGATTATTCCGTGGAAATAATGATGGTTTGAGTTATTCTTTTTACGTTCGTTCGTTGTTTCCGTATATTTTCGTTTTGGTCGGAGAGTCAATTCTGGAATTAACGTAACGCGAACGATAAATGAGAGGAAATATTTTTCAAGATGGATTGTTTTCAAATCATAATCCACTTGCACCAGCAGACAAAGCTTCCACGTTCTTAATGATCCTGCTTCCTAAAGTTATAACTCCTAAAAATCATTCGTCTAGTTACACGTAGTATCTTCGCACTTTAATATGTTGAACTCGCTAATTCAACTCTTTGTCATCTGCGCGGTGACCATACTCAGGAATCACTTGTTACATTCGCATTACCTCGTATTGTACATCGCAATGAAAACTCGTTTCTGAGTACTAGACCATTTATGTCGTTGAGAAAACCAGTACCGTCGGAATCTGAAACGCATCCTCGAACAATTGTCTATAGAGTTTCGTCGTTTCAAGAAATGTGCCTCGAAAGTTACACTGTTCCTATGATTTAAGAAAATATTTCTCCTTCCTATTCGGAATTATATGAGTCTTTGTATTATATCGTACATACGCTATCGATCAAAACTTTGGAAACAGAAACGATCGGGAATTGGAAATCTTAATTTAAAAACGGCAAAACTCCTCTAAATTTCGTATCAAGTTCGAATCATCGATAGATTATATTATCGATAGATTCGATATTAGTAAAACCAATATGGTAATTCCAAATAAGGTGAATAGTGTGACACATGCACAAATGCATGCACGTTATGCTAAAACTTTCTCAGACATTCACCCTACAATTAGAATCAGAATCAATTATCCATTAACAATTAAGTAATAATAAAACCCCGTGATAGGTGCACGGTTCTATGATCGTCGACGAAGACGGAATTTCTTGTCGAAACAAATGAGAACGAGAAAAGAAAAACGTCGATCTTGTTTCGAGTTTCTGTTAAATATCTTTTTCGAGAATACCTCAGGTCTCTCTTTACCTTCTTCGTAGTTACAGTGCTCCCTTAATTCGATACAGAGTCGCGTAGATACCGTAAGAAGGCATTGATTTTTCTTCATTTCGTTAAGTACTCGACAGTTCGATAAATATAGTATGCAATAATAATATATGTATCTAGGGATACTAGATATATACATTAGCGTTTATTTTATGTACTGATAATATTACCGACGTAATATCAACGTTTAATCGTCGCGATACAGTGCTTCTCGAGGTGATTTCAATTAATAATTTAGTTCAACTTACATATTATCGATAGGACAATCGAAAATCAAGAATTATGCGAATGGAAAATTTCGTTACAGAAATTAGCTCGTGTATTATTCGAAATTTTTTCGTTGAACGATTTTTTTTTTCTTTTAATATACGTTATCTAAAGTGGTTCCATCCGAAGATATATCTAGTTTTACAAGTATATCGCTTAGAGTGCTAGGAAATGGATTTCTTAATATAAAGTACAATTAGTAAACGTCATTTGTTCTTCACGTATTTCTACAATGGAATTTTCGTCGGACCTTTAGCGAAATTTAAAAACCACAAGTTCGTTTAATCTTATCATCTAAAAGTAGACAGAAGTATCACGCTAATTATAATAGTATTTACAAATACAGTTCAAATGTTCGTTCGAATATTTTCACAGATCCCCCACGTTTCATAAGCACTACGATTCTTCCCGCAACGAAGAGAATTCGAAAGTCAAGTCAATGAAATGGTAATACTTATTCTGTTGGCACTCCAACTACCAAACGTCTAAGAAACACTGTTTGGCGACAAAGGTACGTTCATACGATCGCTTAGTGATCAATTTTCCTGAATAAAACATCGAAGTTACGTGCTAAGAAAAACGAACGACATGGAGATGAGCTTCCAATATTGAACCTTGACAAATGTTAGGGGTTAACATAAATTCTAAAATGTTCAAAGGGAATCTCAAACCGATCGTGCCCAATTTCATCGACAGAGTAGTGTGTTGGTTCGACAAAGAAATAGCAAGACAAACAATTGGAACAGTAATTGTACAAGATTGGAAAGCATGAATGTTCTGAAAATATTCCTTCACGGTTTAGAATTTAACACTTTTACTATATCTGTTGCATTCCCTTTGTCAAGAATCTTCTTACTTAGCTTGTTTACAAATTCTTATGAATTTAATGTGCAAAATATTGTACACTTTCTTGCGGTAATCTTGTAAAAGAAATATGGAACGTTTGAAATCTAACATTTACGATATTATTATTCATTTATCCGTCGTTAACCTCCTCGCATCGCTGATTGATCACATCGTCATCGAGCATTCACACATTTTAACCAACGCATCATAATTTTAACGAATAAATGATCAATTCTGTGCCTCAGTTAACGTCCCCTCGAAATCCAGCAAAATTCATTAAGAAATACTCATTGAAATGTTCACACACAGATTTGATTTAAAAGGTGCAAAATCCATATTATAACCGGTGCCTAATTCGATTGACAAAAAATCACACCAGACGTATTGAAATCTACGAGTAATTGAAACGATTTGACCGCGATCTCAATTTTACGAGACAACACACAAGATAAAATTGTCCTGCGCTTGCAAACTGGCTAAATACGCGACTTAACAACACCGAAGCGAAATATTTAGTGACACAAGAGGAGGTAGAACGATAGAAAGAAATCTTTTAACGTGAACGAGTACCTAAAAGAAAGATTTCACGTTCGAATTGTAATTATACACAGATGTCTACAATAATGACGAACGATCAAAAATACGGGACAATTACATGAGTCGAAAATTCTCTACAACACGATTGAACGAAAATCAAAGAAACAACGGCCGTTCCGCGTTCCTGAACCAAGGGAAACAAAAAAGTGTACACAGGTGTAGAAAAAAAGTGGGAAAGAAAACGGTTTATTCGAAGGTTCATTGTAATTTAATTCAAACTGGAAATAAAAACAATGTAATTACACAGAATCGAATAATTGCAGTTAAATTAAAGAATTCAATGGTCTTCGATGAAAAATAATATACGAAGAATTCGAATAAAACCAAAGGCCTCTATAAAGCGTTGCGTGTGACGCTTTTCAAATGAATTAAAAGCCTCAATTAATGTCAACGCCGTTCAACACGTAGCACCGGCTTCGTCTTTCTCCTGCTTCAGCAAATTGTTGCGGCGCTCATCGTACAATGAATCCCCCTCGTTTAACATTAAATAATAGGGGCGTTAAATAGAACGGTGAGTCGTTCGAGCGGCCGACGAACACCGCGCACCTTCCCCGCGAATAGACTTACGAGGGCGTCGAAATTACTCTACACATAAAAAAAAGAAAAATGTAATCAGAACAACGTGTTTCACGCTCGAAGGCATTCCCAGAGTTCGTTCGCCCGTCGTCATTAAATACCTTCGCCCTATCGATTAACTTATGATACGCGACGCTTGCCGCGATACTTCCCCAACTCGATCTCTACGCTTGTTCCTTAAACGTATCGGCTTTTAATTACAGGGAACAAGGGACACACGAGCAATGGACACACGCGATCACGATACAGTACGCGTTTCCATCAACCTACCCCACTGGATTCGCCGTGTCCGGCTTCTAGTAGCGCGTAGCCGAGTACGGATCGTCAATTATCCCTTAACTACGATTTTCTAACATTGAACGTCGATGTACGTGTTTGTTAATCGTCCCGATTTACCGGCGAATCCCCCGTTCACGTGACTCGCACGGGTACACCGCGTAATCGGGGAAGCGATTAAGGAACGTTTTAACAATAAAAAGTACGTCGATCGTAATCACGGAGCGTTCGAAGATCAAGAGTAGCGAAAGGTACGTGCACGCGAGGTGTTTCGAGGCGAGAAAAATATTACACCCCCCGCAACACGATGGAGGGCGGTTTGTTGAAATCTTAGCAACCGGGAAAATCGAGTCGGCCACTTGATGTTGAACGTCTGCCGGGGTGTTCACGCGTGTCCAGCAGGTTCAACTCACCTCTTGGACGCCTGCACGGGTATATCGTCGTGAGTCCATTTGTGTTCGAAACGATCTCCGGTGTCCGTAGGACGGAGAAACGTTCGAATGCGTTGCCATAAATATATATATATGTATGCATACGTTACACGATACATGCCGTTCGACAGTAAAATTAGAATAGTCTAGTAACAGTATAATGATAAGCGACGATAGACCGTCTTTTTAAGAGCTAATTGGTGTTCGTACGTTGATCCCCTTTTTCATTTTGGTACCGATTTATGATAATACATCTCCCACCCCCGCACCCCAAACCCCATAACCACCTTATCCATAATGCAATCCCTGTCTCTTTCGCCCACCCTCTCGATCCTATTAACTTCTTACCGGGTGAACACTTCTGCTTGGTGTTTCGAATGCCTGCTTACTCGGTTCCAGACGAGGATTTACCTTTCTTTATCTCGAAAGATCGGTGCGACACGATCGATCTGATTTTTGCAATACATACGCAGTATGTAACGGTTGAATGTTTACAAGGATCACGTATGGCAATTTGAAAGGACAAAGGAGATTCAATTGATCGATCTGTAGATGCACGAATGGCACTTCTGAACTTGCGCGTTTCTTTCAAAGGATTTACCATTGGTCCTCTCGCGCGGATAGGAGAATATCATGAATTTACCCTGCGGTTGCCGCACAGTGTGTACGTGTAATACACGCATACACCGATGTGCAACGAAGCGAGATTTGTAAAATTTCAAGCGGGCGAAAGCCTTCCGTTGATCCGTCTATTAATTGGCACAGTTCCCTTCTTTCAAAGAGTCAAGAGTCTTTCGCGAGTCTTTCTTTCTTTCAACAGTCTCGATATATGCAAATTCATCTGCGCTTGGAACTAAAGTTAACCTGCATAATCGATCGCAATCGCATCTATCTTCCAAATTTGACGATTCGAAAAAGTATCCAAATATCCCGCATCCCGGACTCGTCTCGCATCTATCGAATTAACGATCTCGATCCATTGGATAATTTGTCACCTAACTTCACACGTGTATCTCTGTGTATGCGTTTAATTTGTGTCTTTGTGTGTGTCTCTGTGTGTGTGTATGTGTGTGGTGTATGTGTGTATCCAAGCAGTAGCCAAGAAGTTCGACGAATTGTTTACGGACAAGAGAAACCATTATCGTGAAGAAACCGTCTGTATCTTAAGGACAATAAGTATTATATTAGTATTAACGTACGTAGAAAATATATGTATATGTATAATATATTGTATATCAATGCGACACTTATTTATAGAAAAGATATGTGTACCCGGTGGAACGAGGTACCCTAGAGTAAGCCAGGAGAACAATATAACGGGCGAGTGTGTAATTATTATTAACGTTTGGATATCGGCAGAGTCGGATAGAACTTACTTCTGATCGGGAAACTTCAATACGCGTGATACAACCGACGCGACCGATTGTTTCGCTCGTCAATCACATATAAGATAACAGTGAAACGTTTCGTTGGATTCGGCAATAATTACAGCCATACTTGTCGAAAGACGAGTCTTGTTCGCCCTGCGCCAGAATAACGATTGCACAGGTCGCGCGAACAACTGCGACGGTCGCAAACGGTTCAAAATTGAAACGGATCGACGTTCCCGACGATCCTGACAACGTCGGCGAACGAACAAACGATTAAGCAAACAGAATTCTGTCCAACTCTGTGAACGCTGCCGCTAATGATTCGCGTTCCCCGTGTCGAAAGGAAGAGAACGTAAAAATCGCGTCTACGCAGAGGAGCGCTGCCACCGTATATCGATAGAGGCGGTTTATTATATTCTGTCGGACTCGTGACACCTAGAAATGGAACGTAGAAAAATAGAAAATAAAAATCATACAAACGAATACGTGACGATTAATCTTTACGATCACCTACGATTGAATCCTCGCAATAATTATATCATTCACGATTGATCCTAGTTTCTCACTAATTCGGTTCGGGTAGTCCCGTGAAATTCCACACCCTTAAACTCGCGGATACACTTTTAACAGCAACGTCGTCGAATGAGCAAAGAGATCTCCCATCGGTACAAGTTTCTCCCTTTTCTTGTCCCCCATCTCACCTTTCTCGTTCGCTTCACCCGTGTCACTTTCATACACGTACATGTAAAGTAACCTCTCGCGGTTCAAACCGCGACAAACTGAAACACTTTCTCGCTTGCCTCGCCGTGGGTAGGACAAGCCACGAGGAGAAACGCACGCGCGCAATGTCCTTCTCACGTTTCCTCGTGTAACCGTACGAGATACGATTGGAAAAATATAAATATAAATATAAGTATAAATATAAATATAAATATAAATATAAATATAAATATCATAAGAGGTTCGTAGTTGATACGAGAAAACAAACATCCTTGCCTGTACATAGCACGAGCCGCCGCGGTGCCTGCGCGTATGCACTCGTGTAACTCATTTCCGCGGGGTGCAATTAATTTTCACGCCCTTCGAACGCGATCTCGAGGCTCGAGCAGAATATTCAGAGAGAGAGCACCTTGGTAAGCGCCGACATTGCCCGCTGTCGAAGAAAGAAATATCGATTTATCACGTGCAACTTACACAAGGGAACAAAACGACCGTGTCGTTGACAACTGGCGTCAGTGGCGATATCGTCGTTCGTTGAACTAAATGCTTCACCGGGATGCTCCGTCGAAGGTGTACTCTACTTATGGGTCGGTTCAGGCCCTGCCAATTACGGCCGGAGGTCAAAGGGCATTCTCCATTTCTTCCGTTGTCAGCTGGAACTGCTCTTGACCTACATCAAGCGAACAACGTCGATTTAACGATCCGCCGAAAGCGTGACAATGGCGGAAGGGATTTCAATTTGATAGAATGGCCTGATCGAACGGCCAATGAAAGTTGTACGCGCCGTGTAATTGGATTCAATGACTGCTTCAGTTTTTTGTTTGGTTCTTTTTTTCCTTTCCTTGAATGGAAAATTGTTGTGAATATTTCATTAGAGCCCCTCGTGTATTTCTGGCAGCGTCAATTTTTTGCAGTAGATAGAATAGATTGATGATTCGTGCAGAATTGTGGATGGATTAAACCGCTGCGGTGTGTATGCAATGTCGATGGATAAAAATTATGGGAAACGCTCGGGTTTTTCGAGAGCATTTTTGTATTTAATAGATATATTAAATAGAACGTTATTCATCGAAGATTATATCAAGGTGTATGAAAAAATTTTGAATAAAACCTTGAATGAATATTAAGTTCGTCGACGAAAGTTTGCTTCGGTAGTTCATATCGGTTCAAACTCGCGACGTAGACCAAAGTGACCGCAATTTTCCGAAAAATAAAGTACAAAGATCGCTTATTTCACTGAATCCAACCAAAAATGAAATCGGCATCAGTAACGCCAAGTAATGCCCACATAAACGTTACCTCACAAACTTTCATAAATATCGTGTCGCAAAAATTATACCGCAGCCATTATTCGCTGATTCGCTTAATTTTGCCCCATAACGTAAGGCATACCGTAGCCCATCAAATTTCTACAATACTTCGAACACTTTGACAACCATTCAGAGATCCATCGACACCCCCCGATTTGCTGCCCGTTGTAGCCAGTCGGGTGGACTATTTTTCTTCAAGAAACGCTGGAGAAAGAAAAGGAAAGTATGAAGAGACTCACTGTATAAATACGCTGCGAGGTCACGGTCCTCCGCTTGCAGGGCAAGATCGCGAGGTGAATTGCCTTGTCGATCCTTGACGGATAAAGTAGCACCGCCTGCCACTAGCATGCAGCAAATGGAACGACGCTTATATTGTGCCGCTTTGTGCAAAGCGGTCTGACCTCTGCAATTAGAAGGTACAACTCTTTCTTTTTTTATTTGCTCGGTATTAACGGGTCAGGAATAAACCATTTCTTTGATCGTGATCGCGGACCGTCGTAAACAAACTTTAAAGCGCGGATGTGCGAAGCTTGCAAGTATGCAGCTGAAGATTGAGGTAATGTCGCGAAAGAAGTACAATTTTGTTTCACTTCACTTCTTCTGTTTTTTCTTTTTGTTCATTTAGACGCATCGGTGACATATGTGTTGTAATTTTTTAAACGACAGCTCGACGCGACTGTTTAAGTCAACTTTCCAAGTCAGATTCAATATGTTTATTAAGTGCTTTTTATCTTTTTCAATTACGTACGCTGTGGCGTACGCTTGCGATATTCTGCCCTATCGAAAATGGACCAACAAAATACCTAATTGTACTATTAATAATTGTATTAACAATGAAACTAACCGGGGGACACTGACGTAACTGTCGCGCGTAAATAGATCCGTAATGCGTGAATTGTTAGGGTAACTCACTTGTCGTTGTCGATCATGTTGAGAATACTCGATGGTGCACAAGCGATCAGATATCTGACGATATCCTTGTGACCATATCTCGAGGCCAGATGAAGAGCAGTTTGTCCAGTTGAGTCGATGGAGAGAAGGGAGTATCCTCTGTCGTAGAGCTCCTTCAAAGCCTTAAGATCGCCAATTTTTGCTGATTTTAGTATACCGTCGCTGGCTTTCTCTAATAAACCCGTGTTAAAGGTGTGGACCTCGGAACTCAGGCCGAAAAGTCTATCTCGCGGACTGGAACAGATCGAACGTTCATCCTCGTTTGCATATTTCGTTGTTAAAAGCGACCGTGCCAATGGGTCGATTGTCTCACTCGTTTCTTGTACAAATTGTTGCACTATTTTTTCGCTCGCCTTCGTTAAACGCAATGGGACCGAAACACGCCGATTCCACTAATTAATCGGCAACGGGGACGAGGTGTCGCGCTAACTGAATCGTCAATATCTCACGAGAAATCATTACCGACACGGAGATTCCGTGCATTTCGCTGAGGCGTTCTAATTACGCTTAAAATACGGACGCGCGTACGAAAATTTGCGATAATCGAAATGAATCCATTTAGTTTAATTGCAAACTTTCAGCGCCTCGTCTCCGGGAAAATCAATCGCGACCGTTTCCTCTAACGGGTTGGCGAATATTTTTTGGGGATTTTTGATTAATTTTGCGATTAAAGGCAGCGCGCTGTGCCGAAGAAGTTCTTCTTCGATCACATTTATATATTTCTGATAGCGACACTACATCGTGCGCCAGCTTTTTATCGCGAAACGTTTGAATGTTTGAATGCTGGTAAAATAAATATAGTTATAATAATTATAATAATATAAATATAGCTAATAAAAATAGTTCGTCGAACCTCGAATTAGCCAATATAACTCGCGCCGTCTATGCAATCGGCTAATTAATATAAAACGCGGTCAACGGGAATATCTGCATTTCCCTTCCATCGAGCAAACAAAATTCTAATAATACCAACTCGTCGTTAAGGGATGGAACCCCGCGTCCAGCTGGGTCGCGGTTAACAAGGACAGTAACGGAAATATGTCGGCTCACCTAATGAAGGTTGATGATGCCTGGTGTTGCGACTGTGTGACAACCGTCGCAGAGATCGATTTCGAGGAACTGCTTTGTTTTATCGCGTCTCCGGATACCTTCTCTTCCTTTTTCACGGCTAGAGGCTCACCCTGAGACGCGTCCTGGTTCACTGGCTCCTGAATTTTCGCGGTGTCCCGGGTCCCGTCCTGTGTCTTCGGCTCGATTGGTTTTTCGGGCGCTGCGTCTCGCGGCTCCGGAGCTGCGCTCTGTTGTACAAGAACCGGCTGCGGCTTCGCCTCTGTTTCAGGCTGCTCTTCTGTCATGGCTGCGTTTGACTTTGGCCGTTCTTCGCTATATTACACGTTCTTTCTATTAATCTAATGATACGAGTTCATTACCATTACAGTTATCATGGACAGACGGACGAATGTACGATGCGGCAATAAAAGGTACAGGTATTCATTTTCATCGTCAAGCCACCGGTTATAATTTCGTGGCCTTTGGCATTGGTTCTTGATTATATCACACAGTTGTTCGATCAAATTTACGTAGACAACAGAGACAATTCGGGAATTGACATAGAACTAGATTACAAAGTAGTTGCTGTTCCTCTCTGTCGAAATTGAATTGTCTTGAATGTAATCAAGCACTTCTCGAGTTGTGCGAGAAATAGTTACGGACGACTCTCGAAAGTACGAAAGGCAAGGCAATTAACGTTCAATTCGATGTTCGAAAAATGTACAGCTATTGAAAATTGCATTCAGAGGTACGAAATAATTTTGAAGTCACCGCGCTGTAAAGTAAACTCGAACAGAAGAATAAAGAAATATTTGATCACCAATGTTACGAACTCGAAGTAAATTAACATAAGCAGTATAATAAAAAGAGTATAACATAAGCAGCCATCAAAAAGATAAAACAAATTGATTAACAAGACGCGCCGAACGTGCACGAAACATCGATGCAATTCAATTTCAGCAAACGAAAGAGCAGCTTTAAAATTCAACCCCAAAAAAATTACTAAAAAAAGATCTAACGTATTAAAATACTGTCTAAAGTATATAACACAATAATTATTCGATACCAGCGTTACAAAAGAGCTGTGTGTTAGAACAATCACAATGAGTCTACTACGGATGAACAAAACAACTATTTCCATTATCATTCTTCTCTTCTCAATTCGGCAAACAAATGAACAAATGGTACCTTGGCGGCGGTTGAGGTTTCTCTGCTTCTTCACTCCCAGCGAGTTTCGTTCCCTCGGTGCCGCTCGTTTGATTGGCCGTACTCTCCTCGAGAACGTACACCGCCTCGACGGCCACATCGGTCACGTAATGCAATTGTTCCTGAGCTCTGTCGACCCTGAAGAATCGCTCCGCGGTGCAGGCTGAAAATCAATTTGTACGGGGGAACGATTGCGATTGAAATCGTCATTTTAAACCGCTCGAGATTCGCCGGCACTCACAGTCGAGGAAGCAACAGGTGTCCATATTGTGATCTTTCGCCAGGATCTTCCTCAGGGATTCTAGATCCGTGGTGGCGTCCAGATCGAGGGGATCCACGATCCACGTAGTCGCCGCTTTCTTCAGCATGTCCTTATCGTGATGATACCTCTCGTAATCCAACATCTTGATCTTCACCACAGGCAGCTTTAGCCTCTCCAATTTAACATCCTGCTGCGGTTTGCTCGCGTTCCTTCGCTTCGCCAGCATCGTCGCCTTGTTCAACAGTTTTAGATCTATGGTCGACGGTAGCAGCCGACAAGCCTCGCCATCGACCTGGAACGTTTATAAAGAAATTCTCGATCAATGATATTCGACGTGCCGTTGAATCGGCGGGCCTATGAACATCGCAGCGAGTCAGCTTTCATTGCTAGTATCGTTGAAGAAAATAACAGTTGCGTTACCTATATAAAACTATAACGAAAATACGAACGCGATTTACAAATGTCGTTATAAATTTTAATTTCCGCAGTTGCTTTAAGAATTGGCGTATATCCTAAATACAAATTTCGGATAACTTTCATCAAATTATATCACTTATATCACGCGTGTATAAAATCTACGCGTGGGCGTTGAAACTGACTGAAACAATTTGCAAGAAAAATTGCTTCTCCATAGGATTCGATTCCTCTGCGGCCCGATTAAACCGACTGACAGAAGGTGAGACCGGGACCTAAAATCTTAAATTGCACAGAATTTACCTGCATCGGAATAGTCCTCGTGGTGACCAGCTTGGCCGTGCTGCATTGAGCAATGCAGGTACCGTGACCACCTGCCTGAAGAAGCGGTAGCTGGTACGTCGTCAAACCAACAACCTCGATCAGTCCGTCGTCCGTCGATGGTTCCTTGGTTCCACTGCCTGCTCCCCAAGGATGCGTTCCGCCACCGTACGAGGCAATATTCAAGAAGACTATCGCGTGAACACGATGCTCCTTTAGCTTCGGCGTCATGTCGTTGCCGTCACATTCCAACGTGACGAATTCCGAGAGATCCTTCCATTTTCGTCGCACGAGATCCTTGCCACCCATTTGACCGTAGTACATCTTATTCCGTAGTCGCGAGTTGAACCTTTCCGGATGAGCCTCTGGAATTGAATGAAATTCCTTCGGTTATTAAACGCGACTGCAGAGAATTTGGATGATTAAATTCAATTGTTCTTACGATTGTAATGAATGAATGCTAAATTCTTCGATTGTCAATGCAATACGTACATTGTTACGTATAATACGTAAGCATGGCTTTCTGTTTGATTTTGGATTTTAATGTGCTTCTAATCGATTCTGTTTGCGAGGTGAAAATAGCATTTGAATTTTGCAATCTTTAGACGATGCGATTCTGAGCCGGGGAAATG
The DNA here is from genome assembly GCA_948146005.1 of Nomada fucata. Lineage (NCBI taxonomy): Eukaryota > Metazoa > Arthropoda > Insecta > Hymenoptera > Apidae > Nomada > Nomada fucata. The sequence goes on along the minus strand of OX411275.1, from coordinate 2,553,147 downwards.
ATTCCAAGGATCGATGGATTTTAATACGCGGAGGACTTCACGCAAATGGATTGGATCCCTGCTGTTACGATCGTGCATGCGTATGTAACACTGCTGAGAGGGTCCGATGTATTTTTATTGAACGGACGCCTGTGCTTTTAATCTCTTAATTAAAATGATTATTGCTTTTTACTTGATGCGAATCGTGTTGTTGCCCGGATCTGTTATAAAAGTATCCGTGTGAATCGAAGCTTCGTTTGCCATTAGTCATTGGTAATAGAAGCGGAATATGTTTTGCATTAAAAGGTGAGTGACGACGTTGCATATTTCGAAACGTTCATTGGTAGTTGTAAATGGTGACTAATAACAGAAAGCGTAACGGTGCAACATTTATTTGCGATTTCAATTTCTATTTATTTTGTTTTGTACTTGTTATTTCATAAATATTACTTTCCGATGCAGTCACCAATTCTGACGTTAAATTACGCCCGAAATAGATCACTATTTTGAACGAGGAGAAAATGATGAGATAATATATTTATTACTAATAATTATATTCGAATAATATTATCATAAAAAATGTGCCCTTTTCACAGGCTATTAATTAGTAGAAACTAAGTTCGGCCAAACAAGAACAATCGACGTCTTTCACAAATTATTCTTATCAATTCTTATCACTTACCAATTCACCTCCCAATTTTATTTTCCCCTCATTTTTAAATACAGCGACCCGATACCATTACACACAAAAGGACAACAGACCCAAACGTGCATCAAACAGAATCAATTCCCTTTAAACGTCGTTCAGAAGCGTTTGCAGTGGAAACAGCATTGCCAATCCTCTCCACATTCTCTCCGAGGAATCAACGATACGAACGGACCATTTCTAAATTATTTACACAGAACTGTTGCACACTGCAGTATAGGAGCTACGGGACTAACCTCGAGCCTCGTGAAATTCAAGGGCGATGTAAGCATCCACGCCAAGGGAGAAGTAATTATTAACAACGTTCAGAGGTAGATTTTCCTTGCCCTTGCCGTTATCCTCGTCGCCCTGGGCGTTAGTGTTCCTCTCGACGACCAGCTGCCATCTGTCCAACAGTATCGTGTCGCTTTCCCCAATATTCGAGAGTATTTTCCCGATAGGCTCGTCCGTGTAACCACCGCCCCAGCCCAGAGCTCTGGCTAGATCGTTTCCGGTTCCCAGAGGAAGCACACCAACCGCTGGCGGAGAAGACGCACCGATCTGATCCAAAACCGAGAGTACCCAGCCGACGGTACCGTCGCCGCCACACGCGAGAACTCTTAGATTAGGAACTTTCTTGAATAATTCCAACCTGGAAGTAGCAAAATATATATATATATTTTTGTTAAAGATTGGTTACATACATTTGTTGTTCACTTTGTGCTGATCGTAACGTATGTTGAGTGACTAATGTTATGGCCAGTTTGCGAATTTATCGACAGGGTAAATATTGTTAAGACTGGAAGCGTCAAAACGATAAATAAAATATATTTTTGAGATACTTCTCCATGTATATCTTTTTGATTTCTCGGTCGAGTGGATTTTGCATTATATTTATTTTTCAACGATATCATATTTACTTTCAATCATCGTTGAATAGAGTATCGAGGATATTAATGTATTGAATATGCAGAAATTCGCGGCACGAAATTTGCACATTGCAAGCTCTTGCTAAGGTAGATATACATAATGCATATATGAAGAAACACTGCGGTCTAGTTCCATTTGTTTAATAACAAGGCCGCCCATCTGTTTTTACATTAGTCGATTTAGATGGTCTCGTTTTAATATAACTCTGCCATTTGTCGATGTCGAGCATACGAAGTGTAACGCATTATGAATTGTATCGTTCTATCAGTACGTAGATATCGATCAGGAGGCGAATTTAAGGGAATTCCCGTTCTCGGCTAAATACATTTACGGTAACGTTTACGACAAATATTTTTTTAGGGAGCCATGAATGCAGGGGAAGTTTTGAATAAACTTCTTGAGGAAGTTTCGACAATACCGCAGCAGTAACCTTTATTCAGAAGGGTTCACCTTTATACAGCCACTTCCTGGCTGCCAGCCAGCTCGTGGAACTTTAATTAAATCTCTTGTTCATTTACCATATTTTCCAATATCCTACCCCCTTCCGTCTAATCCATTGAACCAATTCATTTTCAACTCAATTTCCATTCAATTAACCTAATTCCTTGTCGAATTCCGGTCATTCACGCACAAAAATTTCGCACGAGATAGTCTGCCTTGTCTCTGGGAGAAATACTCCGGAAGATTATTATTTTACGAATTCGAGAACGCAAAGTTACGACGTACTCTTTTATATAAAAGTAAGACTTAATAAAATCAATTACAGCAAACGATATAGCACCAAATTCATTGATCGATTTTTCATAATTTGTGGAGGAAATTAGATTTTGTTGTACCAAAAGATTATGAAAATCGATTGATTTCGTACATTCTATACACGTTTCACTACACACATAATTCTCGATTAATTAAATAATCAATGAATTATTTCAATTTCTAAACGACAAAAGTGGCAGAACTATTTACCGTGTATTCTAACTCCAATTGCAATAAACAAAATAATAAAAATACTCTCCGCGCATGTACATATTTTACCCACAAATATTTTACGCGTATCGATGTACCACACCTGTACAAGCATCCACCCTCTGCCCACTGTATCATACACACCTCGACCTCCAACAACTTGTCGCAAACAAAACTTACCCCATTTTGGGTCCGCCCTGCGTCAGATCGAAGACCTGCCTGGGATTCAACAGCCACTGGAACTTCTGCAACAACTTGGCCCCCTGATTGCCGCCCGATTTCGGATTAATGAAAACCAACACCGGCTTCACCGACGGCGTGGGTATCGGTTTCACCACCCATAACCTTCCCTGATCTTTATCCTGCTCCCTGTCCTTCTCTTTCGACTTCTTCCGACTCGACGCGGTGCCCACGCCGCCGCCGGACTTCTTCTTCCTCGGCGATTTTCTCAAGCTACTCTTGAAGCTGCCCTTCCTCGGCAGCTTCACGATCCACGACGGCGGCACTACGATGGACGCGTGAACGCCAAGCTCGCAGTTCTCGCCGATCTTCTGCACGTTGAAGCAGGCCTCCTTGTTGTGATAGGCGAGCTTGCACCAGCTGCAACTGACCGCGACAATCTCCTTCGAGGTGAAGCTCAGCTTCGATTGGAAAGACTTGCCGCAGTTCGCGCACTTCCCTTTCTGGGAACGCCGGTGAACCCAGTGATGAAGAGTGTTGGTCTGCTCCCGGTACTGCCGGACGCCAACGTCCCGGAAGCTGGATTTGCAGGCGAAGTTCAGACCCGAAGCGCATGCCGCATGGGCGACAACGCGACAGGCAGCGCATTTCATCCGGGGTCCATGTTTCTGGGAATTTAGAAGGGTGCTTTTGTGAATTGTACTGAATATTTTGGCGAGAACGCTTGCAATTAATCGCGCAGCTGGTTTACGACCCTTGTGCGATCCATAAGGGGTTGTTTGTCAGGCAGTGTGCGATACGGAGAGGTATCGAACTGTTTCAGTTTGTTGTAGAACGAAATATATTTGTTTTTGCGTATTTATATATTTGAATAAAAATATTCGTCTATATTTTTAATCAGCACTGTGCGTGTACTGTTGTATAATGTACAAAGACACTGCTTTCGTCTATGATTACGCGGTTCGGATAACACCTTCGTTTAATTACGGAATATTCACTTTTCTTCGAAGAATCGTGCAATCGCAACTACGGGGTGGTTCGCGGTATTCGAGTGGTTTAAATGTTACTGCAGTTTTAAGAGGACACTCTCATTCTGACGTTTAATTGTGCAACTAAAATCTGTATTTATCAAAATCGTTGTGCAAATTATTCCGACGACTTTATCGGAATAATTCGAGCACAAAAAGAAAGAAACGATTCATCTTCAAATACGGGAGCAAACGTTTTATATTACAGACACGACAGTCGCACAAAAAAAAACACATAAATCGTATTTAAAATGTTTATTCGCAGAGCGGCGAATACAGAACTGAAATTCAATTTTAAGAAAACGGGAGGAAAAGACGCTGGAACGGTCCGAGATCCTCTTAACCGCGACGGCTGCTCGAGAAATCGCGGCGCAAGCTAAATCGGATTCAATGGCGTTCAAAAACCACCGAAGCCTCGTCACCTGCACTCCGATATCATAATCGACAGAAATTACTGTCCAGCGTGCCGTAATCTCGCCAATCCTTGTTCCCCTCGACGAATTGTTTCGCCCTGCCCCGACACTGCCACAGCAATAACAGAATCAAACATTCCTTTCTCCCGTCCCAATGAAAACTATTAACCGAGGAAAAGTACGATTCCCGTAGCAGCTTTTACCAACACGCTTTACGAGCCGCAGCCGGAACACGTTCGATGATTACTAAGTAATCAGTAATCACGAAACGAACGCAGTCGATTCGTTCCCACCGTGCATCGGTTACGGATACGCCATACAGACAACCGGAAACTCGTTACGCGATTCGTGTGAAACGTGCTTCGAAATTCGTTGTAGAAAGCCCGACGAAATTTCTCGGCCGTGCGAAAAGTCCGAACCTCTCGCGACGACGGCGAAAAGAAGAAACGAACGAACGCAAAGAGAAACAACGAAACGGGATAGGAAAACACGGCGCGACATATAACACGCCGGCAAAGAGAAATAAAGGGAGGAATAGGATATTCGCGTGTAAACCCCCGGCGTTCCCGTACGTCGCGTTTCAAACGATTTAAAAGCTTCATCGGTTTTCATTGTCTACACCGTGATCAAAGCGGCGAGCTGTCGGCGGTGTCGAAGAATTTCCGCCGCGCCTCCGTTTCGCGGTCGCCGCGAGTAAACTCTGCGCATCGGCGAACTGCGAGCTCCAGAACGGCGACGGTATTCGCGTTGCGAGAAACGCGGTCGAGTAGAGGAGCGACAGTGGATTCTAGGGGGTCAAGGTTGCTCGACAGACCCTCGTTGAACCTCTTATCCGCCGTTTCAGCCCCTACGAAAGAAAAGCTTTTTCTCCGCCGATATTACTCGACGGTCACGGTTTATATCGACCTGTACGAGTCGCCTGAAACGTGCCCTGGACCGATATCTGAAGCGTGCGAAGGAATTAAAAGGGAAAAGGAGGAGAGGAATAGGGGACGGATGTTTACGTGCTCTGTAGGATAAACGGAATGCATTTTATGGAATCGTTTAACCGGTTGTTCAGCGACGTAAATGTATCGAGGAGGAATCCAGGATACGAGGCACTCGAATTCGATGGACAAATTGGATTGGAAGATCGAGTGCATCGAGGAGTAAATCTCTCCTTCCCTCTCTGTCTGTTCCCTCGTTGATCTGGCTCGTTTTCTTTCAGCGATATCTATTCTCCTGGTGTTCGATTGAACGATGTAAAGGGAACGTCGATGGCTCTGCGAACATCTCTATTGCAAATACTGTACAGCTAGTTGGGTGGCTGTGAAACGTTTTTATAAATACTTATGCATGGAAATGGGTACAATTTCTAGTGAAATTAAATGATTCTTATTGTTAAGCTGAGAGCAGAATGCAAACTCTTTTTTTTTACTTTTAGGATTTATTGAATCCGTCTGCTCGATAATAGAGTTCCGAATAAAATACCATTGACAACAAAGTAAATGAAACATTTTCATGTGTACTTTGAAATATCCCACGGGATACAGCTGGTTGCGTTTGCCATATAAGCTTCAAAAGCAAACGCATTGAAAACGTGATAATAAATGTAATTGCCTGCTCGAATGTTGCGACATAAATAACAATTAGTATCGCAATATCGCAAACAAAATGAAATACAACGTAAACGCATTATCTCCCAGTTATCGCCCTTCTCCCACCATTCGTTCGCGAGCGATACTCGAGTCACGAGCACAAAAATTCGGGCTAAAAATTTGTATTCACCAGGGAAACAAAAAGCCACCCCAACGCCCACCCTATCGAATCCACAATTTCCGTTCCACATCTCCGCGCTTCGATCGTTACAGCAAATGCGTCCGCGTCAAAAATTCTGGCTCGACGACCGAAGGAATAATATTTGGTAAAATTCATCCCTCGACCCGGACCGAAAACGGAAACGTACCATCGATTAATCATCTTCTAATAGCTACGACGATCGCGCGTTCCCGTTCGAACGCCTTAGCGACGCGCGAAATGCTGGCGAGAGGGATGAAAACAGAAAAGGGAGAAAAGCAGGAACGATCAGCGGGAAACTTAAATGGAAAACTCGGCGGATGAACGGCCACCGATTCGTCAAAGTCTTGCGCCAGAGCAGAGGCAGAATCAATCTTCGTTACTGGCGCACGGCTGTTGTTCAAAATTCTCTGGAAAACGCCGCGTCGCTGACGTTCCGTGAGATTTATTTGTCCCGTTGAAATTGCTGAAAGTTCGCCGTTAAACGACCTTTCAACCGTGTCGATCGGGGAACGAGTGAAATCGAAAGTGCAGGGGATGTAAACGTAACCTCGATGACTGCTTCGCTTCCTTTATTTTATTCGCGTGGCTCCAATGGTTAATTGGCCGTGGTAAATTCTGCGCGTCGAGGTCTGAAATTCGCGAATCGGTGGTTAGAATAGGAAATTCGGGGCGGTTTGAAGTTCGGGTGCAACGGCGGGTGGGAATATCCGACAAGAAAGGGGATTACGTGCTGCATCTTGCGTTGCGAATACGATGGCATTATTGATGAAGAACTCGTGGAGATTCGGGTGTGTCTAATTGAATGGAACTATTTTTAACTTTAAGTTTAACTCAAACCGCATCGTTTAGAAGCTTTCCAAAGCTCTCTGTATAAAATATACAGCTATACACCTATAAAGCGTTTACTTATTCCGTTCTGATATTATGTTAGTTTATGCTGCACAAACTATTCCAGGTAACGATTGTATCATAAGTGAAATAAATTAAACACATAATTCACAGCGCGTAATATCAATGTGCGTTAAGAATCCCAAATTGACTTACAAGTTATTAAGCAAAGCCTCGTGTATCATACTGTCAATCGAATTGAGAACAAAGTTTCGATAGCTTTCCATCTAAATCGCATTTTAGAAAAATTAAATTTGCAAATATACGAATATTCGCAATATTCCATAAGAAAAAAGCAATTGAGCTAGGAAACTAAAAAATATGTTTACTATAACGTACAGCTTTAAGCACAAAAATCGTGGTGCAGTCCAGAAATAATTTACCGATTGGAAAATGGAAACCTGCGGGCGGAATGAGAAATGATTCTCGTAAACGCGTTAAAACCCTACGAATTATTTCCCTAAACACACAACAACAGCCGTTTCTCGCTGAAAGTTTGCTCGCTGATGGTACGTTTCGTTCGTTGAAATCGCCCCAGCAAGAAATACTATACTTGGTAACAGGTTTAAATATATCCTGAAGCCCGTTAAACGTAATTTAATACAAATAGTGCTTGTTTACATAGTTAAGGGAGAAGTTTCATTTTGCCCAGTTACCCAGACACTGCTACGGACAGACGCGTGTCTCTGCAAAACAAATTGAATTTGAATTCGGTTAGGCGTCTCCAGGTCACGGTTCCGTGGAAATTATGTCCAACCATTAAGGTAATGAGATGTCCCGGTCGTATAATGGTTGCAATTAAGTTTTTTGTAAAGTTACCCTTTGCTTGTAAAATCGTGGCAACTAGCAACAGATCCGTGAGATATTTTAATATTTCCATGAGGGCACGTAAAATTTGCAAAAAAATACAAATTTCTGACAGCCTGCGTGTAATTGCGTCCGAATACGGTGTGCAGTGTGCAATATTGGCATGAAAACAACTTTGATTTGCAATGAAAATTTAATAAAATTATTGGCTGGCATTAAAACGTAGGTTAAATATAGGTTCATTTTGAACTTCATAAAATTTATTAGCGATCCTCATATTTTTATATGCAGATATATCATTTTAATCCGACAAGTGATTCACATTTAAATTAAACGACAAGTTTCAGGAAAAATAGTACAATTAGAGATTAATATGATATTACCCGTGTACATTTTTGTAATATAAATTTAGCAGTTAGAAGATCAGACTTCAATTTCATATAAGTGTATTAAAAACAGGGAAGCTCGGAATAAATAAAATTCATTAAGCCTGAAATACTAATAAACCGTATAACAGGTTTACTCCACAAGGAATATATTAAACCTCCCCCTTTACTAACAGAGAAAAGCTCATAAATCATTCTGAACCATGAAAGGCGGATTGAAAATTATAAAACTCCCTTACATCTGAGAAACTGAAAACGGGTTTGATGTGATCATGGTCGTCTATCATGGAGAGACAATATATTGTACACAATCAACTCTTGCTAGATATTATATTCGTCGCCCATTCACTTGAAAACGACGAAATGATGGACACAAGAAGAGGCAATGAAATTCAGGTTTAAAAACACCGACAGCGGTTGGTATTGCATATTGATAAAGAAACGTAGCAACGTAAATAGCGACGAAGTGAATGAAACTCGCAAAATCGCAATGTTTGATGCAACATTTAATAAACGTGGAACGTTTGAAGAATATGGGGCGAGAAATACTGGATCGAGATAAATCAGGAGAATATTTCACGGTAAAATATAAACATGTTTTTCAATTTCAATCAGCTGCGTATTAATAAATACTTGCAGAAGTATCAGAAATATCATAATTACGTTAGATCTAACATAATTGGTTTGACACGCCAAAATCATATTCCGGCTGCAAGTGATTAAATTTGAAGTGACTCAGAAATAAATGAAGAAAACGATTTTCAATTTTCGTATACACCTAAAATTCATTATCTATAAACCAAACGAATTGCTCAACAAAATCGTATAATTTGTAGTTACAACTAATAATCGCATATTTAACTAATATAACGTATCAATATAGTAATATTTTATTCACTCCAGAATGAATAAATTTCGACGACACTATGTTAATATAGTAAATACATTTTTTTCAGTAGCTTTCAACAATTCACGTTAACGTCTGCCAATAAAATTCGGCCATCCGTATCCGACGATACCTCATAACCTTCTGATAAAAAAATATTCACGCGTTTCGAATTTCAAAATCGTCGCTGCGCACTGAATTGCATCCACGGAAATTCAAATTAAATATTTCGAAATTGAAATGTTCCAGTGTTTGCATGGTCGCCTCGGTTCTTACCGATTCTGGGTTATGTCAGATCGATTTTGTTGCAATGCGAACGTGCTTTTCCTGTCGCCTGAAAATCGATACACGTTTATTTTCGCAAGGCTGCATTGAATTTACGCCAGTGGGATACTCATATTTCATGCAAACTTGAATGGAAACGACGCTCGGGTCAAGAGTGCACTTGTTTTATTCCGATGGGGCTCGTGGTTTCATAACAGTTGGTTTCTGTCCCCCATATTTATTTTGCGACACGAAAAAAAAAAAGAAGAAATGCTGCTTCATTTCTACCCCGGTGAGTTTCCCCATTATGCAACAAGGCTTGGTCGACTTTTCCACGAAGGGGACACTGGGGAGCGGGATCTTCTTTGCGTTACGAAACTTTTAACCCTGACAAGCTTTCATCCACCAAACACGATTAGAAGTCATTATGTAAACTGGCTTGCACTTTAAGAACGTTATGGGAACATTGGTGCCCCAAATCTTTTAATTTTATTTAGTGTTAGACCTCTGTTTGGCAGAAAACACGGTTTCGAGGGAAACGTGTTAAAATTTCTGTGCCGTTTGTGCGAAACTTTATGCGTGGAATACAATTAATATCTGTGACTCTGTAGTTTCTCCGTATTCCCGCATGTCCGTCGACACAGGTATTTTCGAGGCTTAAAACACCTTAAGCTTAATCTCCTTAAGAAGTGAATTTTCCAACTGATTCTGTTTTAAAAGAAACCATTTATTTATTAAATTAACCATGTAACTAACAATAAGTCGCGATTAAAGCTACGACATAATATTCTTTAATTTAATAAAAAGCGTTCCCCTAAAAAGCTGCAGGTTAATACGGGTTATTGAAAATTTCACGAGGCATCAAAATCGAATCGATTCGAGCTATGTGCGTATGAAATTAATAAAATAATTGAATTATTAATAATATCGAAAGCATGCTTACCGCGTGTGACAGAAATTCAACTCAGATAGCCCGGCTTACGTAATTTGACGTCAAAGTCGACAATAATTGCTTGCAGTGACTCTATTACAGTTCTAAAACCATCGTTTCTGATCAGCGATCGCATAGTTTTCTGGGTACCGGGGTGAAAACACTAAAACAGTATTCTCGCAACCCCACAGTCCGACTGAATAAGGGCTTAATATTTATTTTCGTACATCGTGTGGACGCAAAAATAGACGTCGAGTATACGTTCGCCGAAATCAATTAATACGCCATAATTGATACGATAGAAAGCATCAAATCAATGAGTCGCATTACGTTAACGAGATTAAGTAGCGGGTTTGCAATGAAGAGCGAGGATTCGAAGAATTCGCGAACGTTCCCACGCGAAGCAAACGCTCCATTACGAAGCACGACAATTCCAATTGTCACGGTACACAGGATTATCGAGAAGGAAAGCTTCGCGTGGCGCAGTCAGCGAAATGCTTTGCTCTAAAATACTCGTTCTCCTGTACGGCGAAAAGAATACAGCGAAACAAATAAGATTTAACAAAATAATCCAACGAGAACTATCGCTCGAAGTCCAAGTAAATTTGCCCGCTGGCCACGATCGCTGTATCTCGATAGCAGCCACAACTTTATAGAACTTAGGTAGCTGAAAGGTGCGAGTAATTGACTGGAAAAAAAAACTTGCCAATTGTTCGACGCAATTAATATTACGCTCGATGCACGCCACGCGTACCACGGCGTTCGTAGCGTATAATCAATTCCCAATTCGACCCGAATAGCCATTAATAACTTCGAACTATAACTTCATTTCTATATCCACCTTATCTTATCCGTCGGGTCCCTTTTAAAGAATAATTACATCGAAAGCTCGGGGAACATTAGGGACAGCCGGGTACACGTGCTTCTTTTCTATATCTTCGATCTGCAATTTCTAAGATATCACGAAAGCACTATCGAACACAAGGGAATAAAATTTAATTTCCCCTGCTGAATCTCTCGATCCGAACGAAACACACGAACGACTCGAGCTCCAGTTCCTGAGAGCAACGTTGCTCGTAAAAGCGAAATAAACGTTCCTGCGAAATAAACGTGGATCCACGACGCGGCTATTCCTCGCAACTATGATCTTCTATCTTCCAACGTCCAATGAAGGCATCTCGTCAATGTTTTACTCGCTTCGTGGATTCAGTCAAGCCGTTTAAAACATCTGAGATAACTGATCGAGGGGGACGAACGATTTTGCTCGGCATGATGTTCCCAAAAATAATGTTCCCGATAAAAAATGCAAGCCATCGGACGAGGTCTCGCGAACGTATCTTCTCCAGCAGCGACGCCACGGTTTCATCTTGTTTCCCTGTATTACAGTCCTTTTTTCTCCCCTTTCAAGTGTACGCCACCGTATCACAGACAGTACTTCTTACGTCGAACAACCGTACGGTTTTATTCCTTCTTCGGACGATCGTATTTTTGTAAAACATTCTTTACGGGTACACACATACCCGATGTTTTCTTGCGCGCTTTTATTCCTCGGTTTTTACGATTCACTTCCATTAACTGTGAAAGCTGTTAGTGCGAAGGGAACGATCTTAACCAGCGTCGTACAGCAACGAAGAATAATGAAAAATGGATACCCTTTGGGGGTAAAAGATAGAAAATTATTTTAACGCGTTCCATTTCGTCCCGAAAGGGAGGAATTTTCACACAAATATTTATGAAACCCATTTACTGTTCGGATAATGGAATATTTGAAATGTGTGACGTTCTAAATACGGAGGGTACGCTGTATCTATTTGGAGAAAAAATGTTTTCGATTCATTTTGAACAGCCCGGAAAATATAATTCCTTGATATTTCTCACCTTTTACGCTTATTAGCTACTAGTGCACTATTATTTTTTCGAACCTAATTATGCGACTGTATCGCCAAAAGGGTTGAAAATTGATTGGTAGAAACCGGAAAGATTAAATTGGAAATAATTATTTGGCACATAAGTGTGATTTATTGGCCGTTTAGGTACAAGAAGGTAATTTATAATTAACTATACAATAGTGCCCGGATGAATCGCGAAACATTTATTTTCTGCAGCAATCCTGACGGATTGCTGTTCTCTGAAAACACTGTACAATCGTCTGCCTTTCCACTACCTAACTTCCTTCGCTCTGTAATCAGTCATGTTCAAGAGCACTTTGTGTTCTACGTGGAATTGTATGAGTACCTTTCCATACTCGAAACTCCTTACCCTGAAAAGTTGCTTCAGGCACTTCTGTAAATTCATCGCTATATAGAACGTTCCCGTTTAATTTGTACAGCTTAAACGCGATACCTACGTGGTACAATGATACAACGAATAAAATTATATTTCAGGGAAAATCAGATAATGGAACCAACTTACGATCGTTCTGCTATACTATAGTACATTATACTATTTATTGATGTATTACTCAAGCAACACTAATTGCATAATAAAAATAAAGAAAACAAAGAATATTGTATATGTAAGAACGAAAATTATTTGCACCTTATTCGGAGTAGAAGAGGAGAATCGTCTCTCCGGATATCATTAGAAACGAATATTTTCTCAAATAATCGTCCAAGAGACTTACGTCGAACAAAATAATAATAACGTCGTAGTTAAAGAAAGGAAATAAGATATTAACGAATATTTCTAAACACTCCAGAGTTCGATCGAATACATTTTTATAAATAAAAGTTTTGTTAAACACGATTTAGACTTCATTAATTTATGTCAACGCCAATTTTGGTAAATAACGCCATCAATGTGCAGCGGCGTTTTTACCCGATTTTCTCGAAATATCGAAAACACTAATTATTCGAGCCGATTACTGAAAGCAAGCGGCCACACAAAGGTGCTTTCGCTTCGAATGCAAATGCCCACGTTATTTTGCTTTCACCCACGGCCACTGGTGGACACTGGTTAAACGAAAACCAAGAACGAAATAGCGCACAAGGAGGATCCACCGTGTTTCTATGCACAAGTGTACCCGACCACCAATTAATTTCCTGTTTCGGTGACACCGGTCAATTTTGTTAACTCCCATGTAATGCCTCGTAAACGAAGGGAAAAGAACGTAAATCATGTCGGTTTAAATAGAATTTTAGCGGCGCGTGTTCCTACGACGATACCCGTTGCACTAGCCAGAATTTATCGCCAGCTTGGAACCATTAAAATTTAATCAAGCAAAGTGTAAAGTGCTGGAACACTTTTGGGAATTCGTTGAACGCGTGATGATAATAGAAAAAAGTTTCGATAACTCAACCCTCCTGCGACATAGTTTTTCATTCCAGCTTCGATATCGAATTGTTAACTTTCGACGAGTATTTTTTTTTTCTCCGCTGCAGGGAAACATTATTATATATCGCAATACGCATGTAATAATACTTCGGATCGATTGATTTATCGAAGCACACATTTAATTCCTTCATTAAATTCTCGTACAACGAAAGGAAACCGACACTCCGTTAGATATGCCTGCAGCAGATTCTGAAGAGACGAACTAGACAACAGCAGATACGCGATTCGAATCACGCGTGCGAAGATGTAATTGAATTCTGTCACCGTTCCGACGTCACAGAATTACATAAAAAGCGCAGCAAATTTGTTCGCCATCAATTCTCGATGCGACACCTGGCAAACGATCGTTAATCGCAAATCAGCATTCAAAAACGATTTCATTCGAGCAACAACGCCACCAGTCCCCGTTCGACTCATCGAGGATCGATCCCTGCCGACTACGTACTCTGCTAAGCGATTCGCACGCGTGCTCGAACCATTCAATACTCTCTACAACTATGCGCGCAACGTCCCCAAGTATTTAAGACTCCTCTGGCATCAACTGTTCGAAGGCAAACGATCAGCCAACGATATTATCCCTGTACCACCCCTAGACCGAGTACACTCGTTGTAGGAAATCTTCCCGTGGGAACAGGATCCGTATGGAATTAGCTGGGTGCCTTTAATTAGCCGCGTGGCGTATCATCTCCGTCGTCGCGTAAGCGTCACCGGAGTTACGACCCGGAAGATTCGTACGAGACACGGTGGGTGGTGTGCGAAAGGTGTAAACGCGACATCGATCTACCTGTCTCGCATTGATTTGCTGATTTTGTGTATACGATTTTGTAAGCGTGTACACGATCAATTAAAATGTATTGGTAATACGAATAAAGTACAGTAAATCCATTCGTTGAATATCTTCGTTCATACAACTTGACGCGAAAATTCACTGAGGTGAAACAATTTTGTTAAACATACTTCGCAAACGCTTTTTTTTGCGTCTTAAAATCGCGAAATTTTGTTATTCATCATCGGCCTACTACGAAAATGATCAAATGAACGGTTCTAAGTTTTTTTTCTTGAACATCGAAGGCTTTGTATTGAATCTTGGCATTGAACACGTATTGTCGGAATTCCAAGCGTGAAATTTATTAACTATTTTCTTGCAGCGTTACGCGTATATTGTACTTTGTAGTATTGATCAGTCTGCCTAACAACATAATATAGTGTTGCATTACGACGGAATGATGCACTATAAAGTGGTCCTGTAATCATGATACAGCCCGGTATTACCTGGATATTAACCGCCAGCGTGTTCATAAAATTTTGATGCTCAAATTTATCGGCAACATGGTCATAAAATAGTGATATTAAAATTTATCAGCGGCATGTTCGTAAAAGTTTGATATGAAAATTTTAACACGGTTTGATGCTATCTGTATCGTAATATGAATATTTAAGATTTAGATAAATGGGCGAAGGTTGTTCGAGTGACTATATCACGAGTAGTTATTACGCCGATCGTTGTAATCTCGTCAAATTTATTTACCAATGTCTAAGACGTTGTACGCGAAAGGCCTCGACCGAGAAAATATCAATTATTCATTTGCTTCTTGTTAATACGTAAAGAAAATCGATTTCCGGCATCGACTGTCTATTTACAGTATATTTCTCCTAATGCGTTTGAAATATATGTGTGGATGACAATCATGAATAAATTGAAGATCGACAGAAAAAAAAATTAGTCTCACAATCAGATTAATCTGCACCGTGCAACAACACATTCCCTACAGATCTGAAAAGTTCATTCCATCTTAAGGTGAAACGAAAGTTGTACGACAGGATCGACCTTGGTTCTCTTTACATAAGTCCCTTTTTTCTCTTTCTCGACCTCATAATAACCCGATGGAAGATACCAGGTAAGCAAGTTGCGAATAGTCGTGACGTAACGTTAATTATTTCTCGTCGCGACACTCCGTCGTCGTCCTGACTTCCAGCAGAAGCAGCCTTTTAAAGTAGTATGACGAATCGAGATAAATTGCCCTCAATATCAGCTAACGTATTACAGATTCTGAAAGCGATCTTGTAATAGACGTAGCAATTGCTTAGTTGCAGCCTGTTATCAATATCTTTGTAGCAACTTCGCATGAAAATTTGTTACTATGTAAATTCGTACAGATTAAACGGTGATTATCATATATTTGATATAATGAATGCAGAGAACAGTAAATGTATTCGACATTCAAATTCCGGAATTTGAGCCCGAAGCAATTCCGTCGCGACAATATTCATCGAAGAAAAGTATTATTTCTAGACATGTTTCAGATTAATTGAACTTGTACTTGTAATCAGAGACGAAATTAGGACACGTTGTCCACAATACGAGTATAAATATAATACTTGGAAATATTGTAAAACAAGTACATGCATAATTACATAAGTTTTTAATTTATTTCCTACTGCTGATGAGAAATGCACACACACGAGATATATAATTCACCAACGAATTCTCTTGCATCGAAATTTAATATTTGAATCTAAATCAATGTCCTCAAACGTGCTTTCAATGCAACTAACAAATCAGTGTCTTCGATGGAAAATCAGTTGACAATAATCAAAAGTTCTAAAAATATTTGTATCTTAAAACCACGCGTTTAGAACTGATCAGCATTTCGAGTTCAATCAAACAAAGATGTTAAACAAACAAAAAAATAGGAGGAAGCTATCAGTATCCATTCTACTCCCTTCCATCAATCGAAATTAAGACAACTATCGCTTTCAGTTAACACTCACCGAACAATCGTTGACGTAGCAAAAATCACCGGAAGCCGACGTCGGTACCCAAAGATGTTCACCGCTAAGTGCACTAGGCCCCCAATCTGGCGTTGATCGGGGTTCACGATGACCGGCACTCGAACCACCCTCGTCCCTCCCTCTGAAACCGCAAGACACTCGATTACACACTGCCACCTCGATACCGTTGACACGCCGTTCCAGGTGACGTTAATTCCTCGACGGGAATTCTATTGCGACGCAAACAATACACGTTCCACCGGCGAATTGGGAGCGATTGTCCACTTTTTCAAATCGAACCATGGTATTTTGGAGCACGTGGTTCGTTCACGTTTGAAACAAAGCGTCGTCCATTCGGGGTAGGTACTAAGAAACTTCACGGTTAATTTGTCACGATACATCGATATACCAATTACAATGGTTAGCACGTTCCGTGCCACGTGGGTCGTATGCGCCTCTGTCAAGAGGCTGCCAAGACCAACATTTTTGTTTATGACATACACGATTGCAAGAATCATTATTATCGAGATAATGGTGCAACGTTTAACATGCAGTACAGAACGGGTGCACAGTTTTGTTTGAAGAAATTATCGTCACAATTGGTGGACAGTTCAGGTGAAAGAATGTTGCCGAAAATCGGTCTGGCACGGAACGGGTTAAGCGACACTGAAATAAGCACGTTTTATTAACACTAGAAATACCAAGTCCGTGAAACGAATGGTTTACAGATTTCCTGCCTTTAAATTATTTTGACGTCGCATAGAAGATGCTGCAGAAGTCCATGATCGCGTTTGATATTATAGAACAATTGTTACATTATCTCTAGTTAATTTTCATTGAACTAAGTTTATTTTCATAGTCTGTCTACCTAGATACATCAAAAGACGCCGGTAGCTCTAGCGTTAAAGTCGTCATGCTGATCGACGTGGCGATACAGTAAGCTCGACAGACATTAATGTTGCTTTTAAGCGGAAAAGTTGATTTTTCGTTTGCATTGTTTCCACCTTTAGTGCCCGATGATAGTTCATAACAACAGTTGCATTAAAATTCTGTCATTTGGAACCGAGATGAAACTCGCAGGCCTTATTTCTTTCAAGTCCTCTGACATGTTACAATTTACGATGAAATTTTTGTAAAAAATATTCACACTTGAAATATGTCACATTAAAGAAACAGAAAAACAGCAACATAATTCAGGCCTCAAAAGATTAATGGCAGAGAATGGTTCGTAAATTCAGAGAAGCATACCGTGGAATATAATTCATGCTCGAATAAGTATAGAAATACAACACAGGTACAAACGGTATTTATCTTAATGCAATAAAATATTCTCCCCGCTGACAGATTTGTGGACTTGTTAAAAAATACCAAACGTAATAAAAACTATCGTTAAATAACAACTCCTTCAAAAATAAATATATCAATTTCCGTAGCTGTGTGTTTAATCCAAATTGAATTAAATCAGATTAAAAAGCGCCTACGTACTCAGCGGAACTACGTTCGACATGTACCAATCGACACGACAAGTCGATTCGTCCGTGGCGTCTGAGAAAAAATGAAACCCTTTCCAACAACTAATTATCCCAAGACTAACGCCGCACAACAAGTACGAGTACATATTTGAAGCCGACGGGAAAAGCGAGTTTCGGGAATGGCACGGTCTCATTGTTGCTAAGTACCTTCGACGATATGACGTCCGAAGAACGAGTTAATATCCCGCAGGACCTCGCAGGAGCGCAGCCGTGTCGTGAAAAATTCAAAGACCCTTTAAATATCCGAGACGCGACCCGAGGATAGCGCGCACCGTCGCGTGCAACTTTAACGACAAAAAAGTCACCCCCGGCACCACCGACCCCCCGACCATCGGCCACCCTTCGGATGATTATATAAAAATTTTAGGCCCGTGCTCGTCGCGGAGTTGCTCGCACAGTTGCTTTCTGCATAATTAGTCCACGGAAATTGCCAGATATCTGGGTCAAACGAGCGACGAAACGAGGGAACGCGAGATGACGTGGTTTTACGTTCCGTGCTCGCTGATGCCTGCTGCGTATCGAATTCGCTGAATATGGAAGATCGAATGAATCGGTGGAAAAGTCGTGTTACCCGCGGACGACGGTTTTGTGTCGTTTCAACGGAATCGAAACGTGTTCCTGGCGTCGCGTTGCTTCGTCAGACGGATGACTTCTTTGCTTCGTTTCAGGGGGTCTTGTTGTGCCCCGTGTACAGTGGAATGGTGGAAGAGCTCGGGGTGTAAGTTTGAAATTAACACGGAAGAGCCTTGCGTTTCGCGTGAAGGATAGTTAATACGATTGGATGGTAATGTAATGGTCCAACTAACAGGGTGAAATCACTGGTTACGTCATAGTTGGTCGTAACTTTCCGTAATGTTGATACGGTATGTATATATTGAATAATAGTTGTCTGTTAAGAGTATTGCTCGATCTAGCTGCGCATTGTATTATTAACATTGCCGCCCTCGACACTCACTTGTCAGGGAGTGTGTTTGAGGGTAAATTGAAGGGAAGGGTGACAAACTATGTATATATACATGTGAATACGGATACTTATAATGTACAGAAATGTTTCGAAAAATACAATTCCGTTTCGAGATAATACGTGGGCACACAATGGTGATTGTAATCAGTAACCAGTCGACAAAAGGTTACCCAGAAACTTGTTATAAATAGAACAACTGCGTACACCCTGCGGCTTAGATTATGCAAAAAGCAATTAGATCTATACGTAATACGGAAGAATTTAATTCGGTAAATTTGCCTTCCTTCTACTTTCATTGCGGCTTAGAAAATACGCGATATGTTCCTTCCGAATGGTTAATACAGAAGTTCGGCTGTCAATTGAACGAAACACACGAATACATCCGTGCAAACCAATTACACCGGTTGAGCTTCCATCGTTCGAACGATTATATAATATGATCGTTGAACGAATCGACAAAGAATATAGCCGTCGAGTCTGGAAGCAATGAAGTCGAGGCAGCATGATTGTTTCAAATCGATAACGGCAATTAACAATGAAATGGTGGTGGATTTGTAATTAACCGGATCGCATTCGATATGGGCCGGCACTCTAATCGTTTTGGGCTCTTTGCATTATCTCCTGCGCGTGAAACAATTTCATTTCCATCAATTCAATTACGTCGCTACTTACCGTCGGGACAAAACGGTAGAGAAATTAAATTCGGCACGGTTGAAAGCACGCATCTGTATAATGAAATGACTATTCGTATATTTTTACTGAAATACGGGTGGGGTGTACCGTTCCTTTCCCTAATTAAGAATTCAAATGGTGTCGAACGAGACGATTCATCCGATCCCGCATCCTCCAAATTAATTATAACTAACAACCCCCCGGCAATATCAGTACGCATTACCGCGGTATCTTCCTCGTTAACGAGTTCGCATATTGCATTAATTGATCGCCATGCGCCAAACGTTAGTTGAGTCGCGTCGAAACTAAGTAAGCGCACAGGTATTTTTCAAGGAAGGAAAACACAGCCCTTCCCACGCTCGGTCGTCCGTCGCGAAACGTTCGAATTCGATCCAGGAACTGGAATTAATTAGCCGACCTTGCGATAATTTTCAATAAGCGTACAGGTAAACGAGGAAGCACGTGAAGCGTACGCAGATAAATTCTAAATATAACAGGGATCGGCCGCGGGACGGTGCGCTATGTAGAATTAGTTCCTTAATAATGAACGCTTTGCGATCGTTAAAGATTCACGAGGATCCCCTTGAGGATACGCGGCCGTAATACCGTACTTGAAAATTTCATTTACCAATAGACCGTGTTTGGTCCGGCTATGGCCCTTTCGGGACCTCTCAATATTCACAAGTCGATCCTTCACTATTGGAATTCATCCTGCTAATCGAAACTGTCGCTGAAACGAATAGAACAAGGAAGATATTTGGCAAAATATCGTAGACGATCTCGATACAAAATAGGCGGATGTCGCATAAATGTTCAATATTCCTGTATCCCCAATATTCGTATATACGTGTATCGACGGTCGAACGTAAGCATTGATAAGCAGTAATTTACCTAAAACGATCGTGTACGCGTACGAAACTCATATTTCTGTGCCGGATATAAGAAATCAGTGCGCCAAAATTATTTGCTTTAAGGCTATTTCGTTCTCATGGATACCTTGTGTATTTATTTCTATTTATCTTTCAAGTATTGACTAGAATTGTCAAAGCTGATAATATTTAAAACAAGTATTTAGAGATTGAGGAGACAGTAGACAATTTTACCATACGTTAACTAAGTTCTGAATTCATTGTCTTTAATTTTTTAGCTTTGATTAATTTAAGCGTATGTTTTCCAACGAGAAGATATGTTCTTAATATTTTTCCGCGTTTCTCCTGGATAAAAATATCGATCTGCCGAAAGTATTTTACACTATGAAATAGCAGGCACGTAAATCATCTGAATCGTGTAAAGTATATCGAAATATCCTGGGGAGTACACTCATGTAAGTATATACGTGACATGCAATTAATATCGACGATATTGTTTCACTTAAGATGCACGTTTGAATATTCATACGTGACATATTACCGATAGAAAGGGGTAACAAATTATTATCCCCCGTTAATTAATCCATGGACGACCCCCGGTTAATTAAACTACATAAAATAAAGTATAAAGATACCAAAGCGTTCGTGCCGACTAATTACATTTATAATTGACAAGTGAATCCAATTTGGTGACATCGATCTCGAATAAAATGTCACTGTTAATAAACAAGAAACGACGGGTAGTTAACGAAATAATTAAAATATCGGATTAATGTAACAAATATCGAACTGCTATTCAATAAGTATCGAACAGAGATGATTCACTGAAGGAAACACTGATTTCAACTTTTTCACTTCGAATCAAGCAAGCAAATAACTGTACTCGTAGTCATTTGTTCCGGCGTGGTAAAAGTTGGTCCTCCGATGATAATATAAACTTTTAAAATATACTTTTTCCAGTTTCCCCTTCGATCAATTGCTACAGTCTTTTGAAAAACCTTCCAAACCCCTGAAACTCTGGAAATTATGCGGCGAACTGAAAAATTAGCCACTTTAATTGAAACAGCTTTGCACAAATATACATGTACGTACATTCGCTGATTTCTATCATCTTTAATCCTCCCATTGTACTCTGACAACATATTTTCCAACAGTTACTGTCTCCCTAGTTATACCAAAAAATTTCTATCGAATATTTACCCACAATCGATCCTCCATTACAAACGAAAACATTGTTACCTACCTTCGAATACAAATTTCCCATTCGCCAGCCTGTAAAATAACAATTTTCCAACTTCACGCTTCGACAAACTTTAAACTTCGAACCCGATCGAAAGGTTGAAACACAGATTTACCGCAATCGTCGGGAATAGTTTCGAAGTAATACCGAAGCAATATTCTTATTGATCGGATATTTCCCTTTTCGCCTCTAACGTATTCTGACCCCGCAACCCGACGATCCAGCTCAAAGGTCCTCGAAAAGGAAAAAAACGAGCGTGAAAACCCGTGATAGTGAGCAACTGCTTGAAAAATGCACTTTATTGGCGAAACGTGTTTGGCGACCCCTTTCGCGAGCCTCTCCCGGGAACCTTTATAACGCGAGAAATGGATAGGCATGCATCGACAGTCTGCAACACGCAGCATCAAACGACGGAATGACAAAATGGTATGCAATTCATCATTTAAATCATCAAATTCTTTCATCCTCCGTCTTTGACAGCGGACCAATCCAAGTTAACAAATCTTCAATAACTAAATCAGCATAACAACAACGATAGCAGTAACAACTTGATTATTTTTTATTTTTCAATTGATAAGGAGTAATTGAACTATGTTTCAGAAAGTTAGTTCTCTCTGTTTCAATTATATTTAACGTCGTTAGATATTTTTCAAGTGCAACAATTCCAAATAAATAGGTAAACGGTTCGTGGAACAGGATCTATTATGGCACTGTGGGCCCACCTTGCTCGCATGTACGACGCTGAAGGAAAGGGGGCCGGTATTGCTACCCGCGAAAAGTGGGCAGTAGAATGTAGAAGGTGTAATGCAGAGTGAGTACGTACAAAGAACGAAGCGAGTGCGAAGAAATTATTCTGCAAGGCATAGTTATAAGTAATGCAAGATTAAGTATAAGAAAGCTAGTTATTAAACGAGTCTGCCCGGGTCTAAAATCCACGCTTCGTCTGTCCCCATCAGAATCGTCGAATGCCCTCATCAAATTTCGAACAATTCTATGCAGGAGAACCTGTGAACTCGATTTTGTGCACGGTAGGTCATGCGAAATTAAAAACGCCGGGAAATTAATCAAACTGTAACAATCTACCGGGCAATGTTTTATACGTCCTCCGTCGGCGTATAGAACTCATTGTACAATAACTAAGGGAATATTGGTTCGGATAACGTACCGGTTATTAAAAGCACTACGTTTGCGTTTCGATGGCGCTTCGCGAAAAAAGAATCGTACTGCTAAATATAAGTGGCTAACAGAATCGAAGGTACGCATCAGCTAAATGTCAAGTGCCAAGTAATTTAAACTAACAAATATTGGGCTTTGAACAACACCAATTTGATACAGAGCGTATTATTACAACCGAGCGTGCTGTCGTAGGCACGCTAATTATTTTAATGATCGCTTGGAAAAACCATGCGTAGAACAACTACATGATAATTGACATAATTGTAATGCAACAACTATCAATGGCCAATCGAATATAATCATAGAACGCTGAAAGATTCGTAAAACTTTGCCCCGATATATATTTAACGTCACTCTTCTCGCCAACCGCGTGCACTCCTTTTAATGTTAAAGAACATTCGATCAATGTCAACATCAAATTCACATTGCCAGCCCCAAAAAACGCGAGCTTATCGCCCCCATAATGCCCTACATAAGGAATATCGTCGAAAATTTGTCACACGTAGTCGAAACAAACAAAGGGTCAGCCGAAATAAATCACATCGCCTAGACCATAAACTTTTCCATACCATTCGATACATCGCCGATTAGAATTACAAATTTTCGTTCGCTGCAACAGCGTCGCCTTCGGACGTGATTGAACAAACGATACAATTAATCACGGATCAAGCTCCTCCTTTGACATTTCCCTTATCAATGGAGTGCGAATGTTTGTGCCGGTACAACATCGAATTATGCAAAACATATACGGCAAACACGTAATTTATTTACGCGAGCTTTCGTCCCGCAAGTGGAATTGTTTTATTCGTTCCGCTGTTGAATTCGAATATATCGAAACAACTCGTTCGCTATTAACGCATGTAAATCGAAACAATTTATTCCGTTTAATTAGGCAAAAGTCACGTAACTACGAAGCATGCAAAAATATTCAGGATACAATATGCGTAACTTATACAAAATAAAGGAAAGGAATAATGCCACAACCTTGCAATCGCGAAGAAACATCTATTTTTCGGCCAGATCCCGTTGTACCGTGTATCTCTGATCCCTTCCCGGTACTTAGGGAACAGAAAAATATAATAATCGACCGGTCGACGCGTCCAGCAACGTCGCGACGTTACAATCAATCGAACGCGGTCTCGAGCATCGATGATCCGGCAAGGAAAATCGTACCACCCCGACCGAGTATCGCGACGGACAAAAGAGGACGCGCAGCCAGATGCCAAGGGGTTTCTTTCTTTTTTTTTTTTTTTTACGAATAAAGAGATAAATCCGGAGCATCAATTAAACGATAAACTCCCCTCCGTACGATTGGACGCCTGTCTAATTACAATGGCAAACATTTTCCTCGAGGAAAATACCGCTTTCGTCCACCGGTGAAGGTGAACGTGTATCGCGTTCCCCGCTAATTCCCCGCTGTTCGTAATTCAATTGCGACTCTTCGTTATCCGAGAAGCAGGCCAGAAATAGCTCGATCGAGGGCGTAAAACTGCCACTGCATTTTCCTCCCCCTCCCCTCTGCCCCCCCCCCCTGTCGAACGATAAATGTCATTTCACTTGCGGCCTGTTTCGCTTGTTCATGATCGATTGTGCTCGCTGGCAAAAAGGACCGCACGATTTTTCATCGTTTGGTAACGCTATTCAGATAGAAAGGGGCGAATATTGATGAGTTATTAAATCATGCACCGAACGTACTGTTTTAGATAAACGGTTGATACATTCGGCATGTATCATTTTCATTCTTGTTTTCGTTAGTCGCGAAACATATTGAGGTCTTTTACGTTAATGGGCTTTCTTAATAATTGCACAGACGGTTACTTGAGTTTGGTGCTGTTGTGCGAATTGCTTAATGTTTCATGCGAGAGCCAAATGTGAACCTATGCTTACTTCGGATATAAAAGTTAGTTCGTAGAGTGGTGGACGTGAAATTATTATGAACAAAAATTATACTTTTCGACGAAACTTGTGAGTATTATTAGAAGGATCCGATACTGGTAAGTAGGATAAAATGATATAAAACTAGGAGTACAGAAGACACACTTTTATGTCACTGAACTAATGCGAACCAAACAATATTTAAAAATTTTCTGTCAATAAGAATCCCGATTGTTTTACTAATATATGGACAATTAACGTGTAATAATGATTTATTTTCTGAAAATGTGGAAGGTAAATTATTCAGGGAGTGTACTTGGCCGGCGAGACAAAGAAAGTGGAGTTTGTCGAGCACTTTTCTTTCAGCTTCGTTTATTCTAAAAATATTTTTGAACGAAATATATCTGGCACAGAAAGGTTGTCAAATTCGCGTGTCTTGATGAAATAATGTACATCCCAAATCGAAAATGAAAAAATTTGCCAGCAATACGTCGATTTAACAGACCAATGGCCGATTCGTCATTTTCACGAACAATATCTAACTCTAGGTCGAGATTTCAAAATTTGCTGTCGCCGCGTCACATTTTCGTCCAACTACGTCGAACGATTCGCGAACGATACCTAATACTTTTTTCGTTTCGCCAATCGGACGAGCTTATCCGAAAGAGAGAAGCGCCGGGGCGTTCGAACTCCGTCGAACCGCATAAATCATTCGGGACAACGAAATGTTTAGTCACTTTGCCGTGTAATTCGTCCACTTGACGAGCACGTCGACCGGATCTCGGCCGTCCGTTGAAATCGCCGATCGACGACTTTATGAAAAACGAGTCGGCCCAGCGAGATATCGGTATACATTTTTCAACGGCGGCACCGCGTTTCCGACGGGGACAAGTTCCCCAACTTCCGAAACTTCGTCGCGCGTACTCGTGCTGGAATTAAAATCGATGAAAGGGCAAAGTTTCCGAGGGTGGAAACGCAGCAGAGTTCGATCTCTGCTCGAAGAAACGCGTACCGTGGGCGGTCGGTAAAATTCTGTAACGAAATTATATGAATTGGCCGCGATCTGATTGGAATGAAAATTGTCGACTGGCTATTGAACCGTTAAGGACTCTCCCCCAAATTGACAATATCTTGATTGGCAGAGACGGGCGAAACGCGTGATTATTAGGTGGCGCCTATGTGATAATTGACGGACAAAGTTAATTACTAACGGTGTACTGATAGTTCTAGAGTGTGATCGCACGTTTCATTTGTAACCTGACTCGATTAGTCCGGACGCGTGGGATATTTTCAATCCGCGTTCGAGCCATCCGACTGAAATATCGCGAAGTTTTTAATGCAGCAAATAATTCTGGCAGATATGTACATTTCTGAGACGCGGCGCTACAGAGTTAGCATTATTACATTTTAACGACGTACCATGTAGAAAAGAAGTAGTTACGAGGTAACAGCGGAATAACTTTAAGGGGATACTAAAAGATGTATAATACAGTAAAATCTGATCGTAATATAAAATTAGTTTGAAGAAATCGAGGACATTAAATAAAATAATACGACGCAAATCAATGGTTACATTTACACATGTAAGACAAAAATTCCCTTCGGTTTCCAATAAGAACGATTCTATTCGAATTCAGTTTCTTTTATCGTAATCAAGAACGAGTGGAATTACGAGATGTCGGATGCCAGCTGGTGCTTTTTTTCAATATAAATCTAATATTTGTTGATTTATTAAATCGTAGCATCATAATTCGACGAGGTTCGCTGTAATTACGAGAGTTATCGAAACGCAAAGATTAATCACCACCCTTGCTCCGAAACGAATTATATAATGGAGGGAACAGACGGATGTGCAAAAACGGTATTGAATAACGCGGCACGAAGAACGATCGACTTTCGAATGCCACTTTACCGCGAAATCCTTCGGCCATAACTCCATTCTGCACGATTTCGATGGACAATAGTGTGTAGTATGTGGCGTTAGAGTGATACATGAAACCCACGCACAGACTTTAAAAAAAAAAGAATAGCCATTTCATCGTGCTTGAAAAATATAGAAGGTACAAAAATATTTTCTTTATTCGTAATTATTCTCTTTTTCGTTAAGCGTTTCAAAGCTATTGCAATAAATATTCCTCGAAATATTACTCGAAAACTGTCGTTTGTATAAATTTCGATTTACTAGTAAAATATCATAAACATCTTGTAACTTTCGGTAGGACAAATGTTACAGAAAGATATGTGTTTCTATAACAGACAATGGAAAGTGTTCAATGCACTTGAAAAAAGGGTTAAAGCTCTTCGTATTTGTTACTGAAGTTTCACGCACGTTTCGAAAAATGCATTTGAAATATAGCGCGAAAGGAAAACGGCGACGACGATGCAAAGACTAAAGTGGGCTTCGCTATGGAAATTCCAGTAGTCCACCCCCGCAATCGCATAGCTAAGAATTTTCAAGTCGAGCATTGTCGTATCTTCATAACAGGGAATTTATATTCAAATGCAATGTACGGGCGAGTACTATCTCGTTGCAGCTCGTTGCGTACTCGAGATACTCAAGTGTCCTCCTTGCAGACGCAGTTATTGCAAAGAGAATGTGTAGGTGGATTATGCAATAACGTATAAGGAAGAAAAAGGTATTACCGATATTTCTCCTCTCTTTTCTCTCCAATATACATATAATCGTTCGAACCATCCTGAAATGTTTGACAAACGCCAAACAATTCAATTCAACGAGTAACGAATGAAACTTGAATTTCTATCGCGGTGCTCCCTACAATTAGTTCATTTTTATTTCTTCGCCGATACTGGGGGCGCAGCTTCGAACTGAAAATCTTATTAATCAATTTCCTTCGGCTATCGGCACAGATGAATTTTGATCGGAAAACTTGATCGGTCTGCCGTCTCCCGTGGACCACGGTAAACCTCGCGTCGGTACGCTTCAATTACACCGCTTGGAGTTCCCATAAACGTCCCTTTCCCGGACCATTAACGTCTTAATTTTCCCGCAATAGAAAACCTCGATCGTTGCTCGTTGCACGAAAGACGCCGAGATACCGGACGGTGAACGTACCGGTCGTAAAGTGAATCGCCATGATTGCAGTCTCCGCGCGAATCGCAACAATCACGCGAATCTATCGAGGGCGACCGTGCAAAGTTGGAACGTCCGGTCGAAAGAACGCACGCACATATTTACCGTGCGACAGTTTAAATAATTCTCCGTTGTAAAGCTTGGACGCATAAAGGTTCCGAAGATACGCAACAAACGCGACATCGTCGAACATAGTCGATCATTCGATGCATCAGCGCAAGCGTTCGATCTTCTCGACGTTAAGTGCAATCGTATTACGCTCGACAGCGAGATCACAGGGATATAAAAACATATGTATGCGGTGCGGAAAGAAATCGAGGAGAAAAAACAACAACGATAAGCAACAGTAAAAAATGAATAAATAAATAAATAAATAAATAAATAACATCGACCATACAGAATCGTCAAAGCAGAGCTGAGGCCGGAAGGAACATTCAGAAAATTCAAAGTATTCGGAACAAGAGACTTGTTCCATTCACCAGACGTACCCACCCTCTTGGAGGTCGAGCCTCGGTGCCAGGCAGCAGAGCTGTGTACCTCGTCTGCGCCTCCGTTGGCAGAACGATATCGACGCTCTTCGACCGTATATTCTGCTGCGGAACGGCCAACGTATCTGCATCCGACCCGTTCCCATTCTTGTTATTGAAGCAAGAGTCCACAGAAGCAGCCCGGTCCCTTTTCAACTCCGGAACCGTCAGAAAGATATCCCTGACGACGAACTTGCATTTGCCCGAGCCGACGTTGCTCACTTGTTCGTCGTCGTCGTCGTCCTCTGCCCTTTCTTCGTCCTCCGTCGAGCTAACCAACGTCGGCAAGTCGGCGGGGAACGACGTTAAAGCCTCCTGTCGTGCAAGCTTCGGGGAAGAGATCGACCGTCTACGTTGCCTCTCCGGAAATAGACCACCTCTGATCTCACTGGTATCCGCCGCGTCCTCTTGCACCACTTCGGGAGCAATCTCCGGAACGACAGAGGGACTTGGAACGTCGCTACCCGGCCCCGCTTCCGGTATCACTTTGGAAACGTCGGTCTCTTTCCCCGTGAACGTAGTCAGAGTGACCCTGATTTCGGGGCTGCCTTCGCTTCTGTCCACCAGCTCGGAGTCCTCATCCTCGGACGTGCCCTCCACATCGTCGCCGTCGTCGTCCTCCCTGGACGAGGGGTCATCGTCGTCCCTGCTCGAATAGAGGCTCTTGTACTCCTCCACGCAGGCACAGTGGTAGCATCCACTGACCTGAATCGTCGGCGTGTCAGATCTTCGAACGCTGCCAAGAGATTGCTGGCTGGACGATGATCCGTAACTTCTTTCGGAAACGTCGAAGCTCTTCGACCTCTGACCGCTCTGCAACTGTGGCACCCTGAGCATCGCGGACCTTCTCCCGCGGGAAGAGTCCTGCGACCTGGCCGGCGAACAAGACGACGACGAAGAAGATGTCGTCCTGGTAGACCTTGCGTCCCTGACATTGTCTTGCCTTTTAGCCTCCAACTGGATCTCATCGAAGGAAGCTGATCGAATTTGTTTCGGTACCTCGAGGCTCGACTGCGACTTCATTTCCGCTCCCGTCGGGGTGCGCGACCTCTTGAAGGTCGAGCGCAGTCTCTGCATCCTCACACGGCAGCTATCTGCTGAATGTCGACTCGTCCCCGTCGATCGACAGCTCGAACTTGAACGTCCACTGCGATCGTCCCTTGGACAGCTCTTCCTCGTCCCCTTCTTCCTCTGTCGGTGTGGCGACGCTCGAGCCGCGGTTCTCTCGCTTCTGAATGACCGTGGCCTCGCTGGGAAGCTCGGCGATCACCTCGCTACACCTGGGCGACGACGAAGCCGCCACGAACTGCCAGCGACCGCACCCTTCCACCACCTTCGACTTAGCTGCCGCTCTGCAGCCCATTATAAGTCTCCTCGACTGCCGTGCTTGGCTGCTACGCCTTCGATTCAGCCAGGTATTTGTTCTTCTGCTGTGGTTACCGTGTGCCTGTACCTGGACGAAACCTTATCCTCGGCGTGTTAAGCGTTTAGCGCGAACCGATTCGAACTTGCTCTTTTAATCGTTTAATAGTAACTTCGCTTTACTTCGTGGTTAGTATATTGGTCTTCAATTTTCTGGTGATCTTTGATTGTCTGATGCTTGAGAATCATGGCCACCGTCTTTTTAGTTGAACACATTGGATAACGTTCCTAATGTGAACGACGGTCTACCCTGATTTCGATCGCAGTTTCTTAATTACATCACTAAATTCATTCGCTGTCGAGTCCTGTCGATTGTAATCGACAATTGCCTCCGTGCCAGCCTTGTATAATTTTCTATTTCAAGCTCGTTTCAGCACGGGATAGTCTTAATTCCGTGGAACACGATGCCCGATCAATTAATGTCCATGGTCTTCGTTAGCTCGAGCTAGCCACCAGATACAAGGTCTTCGCGTAGCTCCCCTTCGACAGAGCCGGGGATCCATTCGCTAAAATTACATTCCGATCCGGGACGCATCCGACGCCACGTGGACCCCGACGTCCTCGATCCAGCAACAGCAATATTTGCAATTTAATCTCCTTTCCCTGGTCGACGGAATTTCTTCATCACCGCTTCCAGTGATCACACTATCTCGAATTAAACGCACCACCTCCAGCGTGCGACAGGATGGTCTTTATTCAAGGCTGTTGCCCGTAATTGTCGCGATCAACGTGCTGCAGTGCCGCTTTCCTTCGAGAATCTTGAACACGTGCGAACCGAAAGGTCCTCTTACTTCCAACGACGAAAGTGACATATACGTGAATGGTCGCAATTCTTCTCGTTAAATAGTTCGAACGTTATTCCGCGATTCTCGTCTAGCGTTGAAGCGTCAGGTGGTACACGAACGGCGAATCGTAGGTCCCTGTAGTTTCCACTTTGTTGCATTGAAAATACTTTCGAGAAGAGTCGCGGGGATCCAGCGAGGCGTATCAAGTTGTTTTCCCAGCTACGCTCCTCCGCGTTCGCTGTCGATCCTGTCGTTCTTACTTACACCCCGACCGACGACAGGGTGTCGATAATGTCATCGTCGAACGTTCAACGCCGTGACGATTCGTCGGGTCACGTGCTGCTAATGTATATCCATTCAAAGGGAAATAAACCGAATATCGATTGCCACGTAGACAAATCATTACGCGAGCACGACGCTTCTTCGCCCCCGAATCGAAATCGTAAATCGCGAAGCGAGTAGCGAACCCTGACGTTCGCGTTGCTAAATTGGGTGCCGATATCAGAAGACTGTCATCGATAGAATCACTGGCAATTATCCCATCGTTCGCGTTTCGCATCCTAAAACGCGCCGTTGAAAGAATTTCCCCATTTGCACGAAATAAAACCGCTCTACCGAGCTCGACCAAAAATTGCACCGCTCGACGCCCAAGCAGTTTACGATGGTCCCGCTACCGAAACACTTGTCCAACAAATATATTCGAGACCTCGACGACCTTGCCACGACGCCTACCCTCCTGCGCTGCACTCGATCCAAACTTCCAGTTCAATCTTCTCCAGAGGCGATCGGGACAGTCGAACGGGGTTTCGAAGTTCAATAGATCGTCGACTCACGGCACATTGATCACCGACGCGTGAACCATAGACGAAGGTCACGCGTCACCGTCCGCCAGGAGTCGTCGACGACCCCGCCGGACCTCCAAGCGCACGAGGTCGTCAAACAGCTTCGTCGAGCAACTTTTGCCTTACTCTCTATCTCCCTTTCTCTTTCTCTTTCTCTTTCTCGTTCTCCCTCTCACTCGCCGAGACTCTCTTCTGTCGAGTGACTAGCAGCATCGATCGACAGCCAGGCTTTCCAGCCCCATAACTTAATTTCACGTCGACGTTGCGGTAATCTGGTCAATTGAAATCCCATAAAACTCCATGGGCCGCGTGCCCGGATTATACACTAGCTCCGCTCTCGTATTCCTTAAGTTATCTCCATCTTACCCGGCTTCACCGATTTACCGGTTCGCTGCGCCCCGGTCCCAATACTCCTTCAATTCAATTCCAACGCGGCGTGCTGGTGATTCCTAAACCGCCGCCGGATATCATCGTCCAAGCAGGTGGATATTATGTCAGACGCGCATCGCAGCCACGGATGCGTTCTCGGCTATCAATCGGGTTTAACAGAACCGTAACGGATAATGGAACAACGTCGGAAGTACTCTCGATCCTAGGATCACCCTGTTGCAACTTTCGGGGCCGCGAGGCAACACTCGTGCTACTCCACGCTGCCCACTCCAGCCCACGCTTTCCGCACAGTTCACCGCGGTCGCAGAAGGTTCAAACTCCGGCGTGGATTCTACAACGCTGCAGCGCGACGATGGCCTGCCCACGCGAACCAACAGCCTGTCGCTCCGTAAACATCGCCGGTGTGCCCACGAGAATTCTTTCGAGCGATCAGCAACGATAGGCCGCCTCGTTATCGGCGAGGACTGTCGCGGTACACGCTGTTCACGGCACACAATCCCGGCTTCAGTCCACGTTGTCCAAGGGTAGGACCGTTCTGGACCGATTCGAACGCGTCCGTTCCTCCATGGTCGCAACGTGAACGGCACGAAAATAGTCCGTCAGAGGGAAGAGAAACGAGTTACGCGTAACGTGCCGTGACAAGGTAGACTGGTCGGACTAGTGACCAGGGCTCGGCAGTGGCGGATGCCAACGAGAGGTAAAGTGGGGGGTGAACACTGGGCTCTCGTCTTCCTCCAACCCTCGCGTCACCCTCTTGCTCGCGCCCTCCTAGCCGTCGTCGGTCAGACATGCGCCCTCCAACAGATTCCGTCTGTGCTCGTATACACGAACATGAGAATGAGGAACACCGATGGCACGGCCGACGAATTGGAGATTGCGCTACGTGGCCGACTATCGGGCAAATGTGTGACGCAGGAAGGGCAGACACGCGTGGAGCCTCCTCTTCTATCTCGCCGCTGCTCGAGATATTCCGTTGTCGTCGTCGTTGTCGACGTCGTTTGGCTTTACCTTCCTTTTTTTTTCTTCCTCTTTATTCCTTTTTTCCTACACCGCGAGCCAACGTTTACCAGCGTGGGCGGCGAATTCCTTTTTCTTTTTTTCTCCCCTCGTCGCTGCTTACACGCGTCCGCTTCCGCAACGGAGGGTTCAGGAAGGTTCGGCGTTGTTCCGGAAGATTCGCTCGTTACCTGCGAGAGGACGGACGGCTGGGGAATGTTTGATTGATTTTTGTGTTATTTGCGACGAGGGGTTCACTTGCTTCTGATTGCCTGGATTAGTATTCTTCGCCTACGGCTTTTGCACGCTTAAACGCGTTCTGGTTCGATTTATTCCCTTTTTCCGTCGGATTTTATACACGGCAAATTTTCTGGTTTCGGTGGATTCGTTAATAATAGAAGAGCGTAGTATTATGGTTTATTGTCTTCCTGTTTGTAGCGGTTGGTCGTGTGGGAGTTGTATTTTATTATTCAACAGGTTCAATTACACACGGCTGCGATAAATTTCAGACACCGGGGCTCGCTTTCGGCTCAGCCCCCGTGCCAACTTCTGTTCTATGAATGAAATACACGTTTTCTAATAATTATAGCGATGCTAACTGTCTTCTCGTGATATTTCAAAACAGCACTCAAATGATCGCGGTATATTCGCTGCATTGACTTAAGTATTTCATATTCAAACACGTATGTTCGTGTAACGTTGTTCTTTAACACTGTACTATATTTTGGTAATACTATTCTACCAAGAAACAATCATGGCCAGTAATAAAAAGTGCCGGGGTCCTTTAATCACCGAGTTCAAAATTCTTTCACTGGCAAACAATGCGAATGAAACTCGTCGACTCGTTAAATTTCAAACCTCTTCGACCGTGTTTCTTTGATCTGGAAAATAGCAACTGAAAATACGTGGACCAGGCTGATACGTCACTCCGATGTGAAAAATTCTTTCACTTTTCAGTTATTCTCGAGCCGCGTGAACTTTTCAAACGCAGAACCTGCGAAGTACACAACCTCGATCAATTAACTGTAACCTTTCGCCACGAAGAATTTAAGGCCGTTGGACACCGTGGGCGACACTCTTGCGCGTTACCAATCGTTAACCAAGCGTTAGAAATAATGCACAAGGTGAAATAAATCGTGAACGCGTTCGTAACGTTTATTGAGTGAACAGTTCGGAGTTGCGAGTCGCATGGCGTAGATCGTAGATAATTCTACGACAAACAAGTCCGCGAAGCGAGCCAACTCTATTGCAAGTCATGCTAGAGTGGCTGAAAATTATTTCAAAAGCTTCGTTCGCCCTCTTTTGCCAAACCGCGAGCAGTTTGCCTTCGATTGAACAACGTTTGTTTAATTGTTTTGGTAAACGAGGTTCCGCAAAATACAAACCTTTGTGATTAGATTTTCCATAGAGACAACTGTTTCCGTGGAGAACAAGGTGTAGGAGAAAGAGAAGGTACATACGTGTGATTACGATGAATCGGTAATGCACGCTATTGTTAAATGATAGCCGATATCGATTAACATCGTCTTTTATTCAGCTGCATTATTCAAAGGGGAGTGCGGTAGCCCCGCTTCCACCCAGCATAATCGATATGTCCGATTACGCTGCGTGATATTTTTTGTTAACTAGAAAAACGAAAGGAAATTGAAATTATGTCGTACGAAACACGAACGAGAAATATGAATTTTATAGAATAAACGATCCGGTACGGTTTTCTTCGAATATCCAGGTCGGTCATTGTCTCATAAAAGATATATTATTTCGATCTATATATAATCAATATTAATATTATTATTATTTATTGAATGTAGCATGTGTACGCAAGTCTTCTGAAACTCTGTATCTCTCTTATTGTTAATTCATATCGGCCCATATCTTTATTGAACCCTTCAATTCAAATAAGAAATATGCAAACAAATACGAAGTATAATATCTTTTTCCATTCTTCATTCGAACAAAAAAGTGGGAAATTACTTTAAGCGAATGCACATTCTAATTGAAAATATTTCATTGAATACCGATCATTTGTTAGAACAATTTCAGGTACTCCAGACCGTAATTGATTAACAAAAAGAGTCACTCTTGTATAATATAAAATTATTTTACTTTAAATGTGCTGTAGCAGGTGAAGCAGCGGTCGCTTTTTAATTAAAAATTAATCTCACCTCCCACTAATTTAGAGTCTTGCATAATCGTGCGTGATTGCGTAGCTTTATGTACGGTTCTCGCTACTTAAATTATGATTATCTACGCTTAGATCTGATTACACGTCGTTGCGTAGATTATAATTGCTCGGCAAGAATTGGTGGAATTCTGTTTGGCACTTAGAATATTAGAATGGGCTATTTTTAGCCTAGCCCGACAACATCTCTGATGAGCTTTTATCATTCTTATTGTTCCTGCTCGTGGATTGAAAGCAATTTAATAAATACTGTATATATTTCTCCCTAACGTCGCAACATTACAGTTGCAATGTATTTCAATGTTTGACTGGAGACGTGGATCGTTAGCATTCAGAAAGGAGTTGGCCTAAAAATAAGTATAATAAAATAACCAGGAAACTCTGGAAGCGGAATAATTTTACGACCAGCTTGACAAGCCTCTGTAAGATAGAAAACAAGATACCAATACGATTGATATTATAATTTTTCACTAGCTTCGTCCCTGTTCAATTCAATCGTGGAGGAACTAAAACAGAAATAGTACCTGCTAATTGAAAACGTAGCGATTCTACATTGCAATACGTACACACATATTCATTGTTAAAGAAAGGAATTATCTTAATGAACTAAACGAATCAACCAAAATCCTGAAATCCCTGATATCTACCCAAATTATATTCTACGTAATAAATGTGATAATAAACGAAAAATATATCGAATTAAACAAACGGCGACAAATACGACAGAATTCACTTTCCAAAAACGATGACCAAATTGCAATTTCTAAATGGTGCAGCGGTGTCATGCCATACTCACGATCACATTCAACACCAATTTTTATCCTTTCAGTAGAACACTTTTTTCCCCACTATAATTTCTACCGTTTTACCTTTTAATACGCCCGATGGTATGAATCAACAATGGCCCCGTCACAGTTGAAGCAACCCACAAATCGCGCGGCACGCAAAGCTTCCCCAAGATGTCACGGATTTATATTTGCAAAAATGCCGAGGCTGGCGGTCGTAACTTATGCGCATACGTAACACCGAAGTTATATCTACACGATTGTTTATTCCCGAGCACTAACCGTCGCTTTGCCTATTTTACATGCCACCCTGTTTAATCATCACGCACCACCATATATTACCCGACCCGGGAACGTAAGTGGGCCCGAGAACCAAATGCGTAAATACATATATTTATACGTAATATACATACGATCGGCCATGCAATGGGAAACAAACCCGGTTAAATCGCACGACAACCCTTGACGGCGAAGATGAAGCGAGATCGATACCGTTCTCGTGCGGGATGCTAATAAAAATTGAACACCCTGTAGAGTACGATTAAATCCATATTTTCCGTTTACGCGAGCTGTTGCGAAAACCGGGTAAAACATTTCGTAGGCTTTTAATAATAATAATGAAGAGGAGCAGGAAACGTTCAATTAGTGGTGAACCGTCGGTCTGCGAGAAACGTCACACGGTATCTACTTTCTACAATGGGACCACTTTGTAAACCTTTATTTTAACACCCTGTATTGTATATAGAATATCGTCGTCGTGCTGCATTTCGGTTTCCAATGTAAATTGTGGGTCGCAGTTTGGATCGTCAGTATTATTTCGTACATTTTCTTTGTCGAGATTGTACACGTTGTGTGCGTATCTGTTGCGGCCAATTGGATTCACGATAATTCAGAGATTTGTAGAACAGTTGTAAATATAAACGATATATGCACGCCTCGATCAAAATCACGTGCATTACACGATAAACGGTCGAAATTTATTTCGTGGTAGCCCAAATGCGCTGGCGAAAACAGAGCGGAAGAGCGCAGTTGCAATGTCAGAAGATTATCAACGGACCCACAACAATAATTATTAGCGAGTCAATTGATGTACCTGAACGTAGGGCGCGGCATAGTTTCCGAATGAAATTAGCGACCTTAAAGATAATTTCATTATAATTTACCCCGTGGTAGGTTCGTAAACAACGTTGTGCGCATCCACAGCTACATAAATCAGAACTTTAACGATGCCGCGCGACGAAACAAAAGTAACAAACATTATGCGGGTAACGTGGATAGTATAGTACATACATACCGCTCGTAAAGTTAACCCCGTCGATACTTACATGCGTTCCACATGTGATCTAACGTGAAGAAACTCGAGGCAAAATGTTCACCCCTGTTTAACCCGTATCGCATATTCTCAATCCGACTACAAAGTTATTTTTTAGTGCGCAGAAATTATCAAAATCACTTGCACCCTGATCGATTTAAACTTACGCACGAGTGCATTTTATCCTCGAGATTCTATTACTGCGTCTATCCTATTAATTAATCTCGAATCACAGGTAAATTCCATTAAGGTACATTGATTACTTTCTGTGCTAAACAATGAAATCTCCAATGTCAGCGTGCCGCTTCCTTGTTCCGATCGAATCCCTCGAAGGGAATTAACGAGACGGTTAGATTTAGAAATTTCCACGACGAACCGTCTGTCGTTCTGGTTAATTGAAATGATTCGAGCTACTCCGCGGAATGGAACATTCTCCTTTAACCCTCTCCCATCGTTTTCTTCGCCGCAATCGACTTGATTGAACGATGATAGATGCTTAACGCGGGGAAACTGAAATTTATGTGAAACGATATCATCTGTTAATGTTTCCCCTACTTCCGAGTTGATTATCAATGATCACGATTTATAATTCTTGAACGCTTCGGTTATTCGTTGAAAGAATTTTCCAGGGAGTAGAGAATTTATACTACACTTTATACCATATCTCGGACTACTTTTTTTTATTTTAGTTTAACGCTGTTGGAAAAACAAACGTGTGTTTTCTTACGAGCTATTTCATTTAATGAATAACTTCGGTAAAGGAATGAACGCCATTTGAAGGATATCATTTCATCCTGTTACAGTTTTTCTCTGATACGCTCGAAAGAAATAATGCACAATAAAATACTGTATACATCGCCGATCTCTTTGACATTCTGATCAATATGGCACCCTAATTAACTTATCACAAATTATGTATACGTCGTTTTATTCGTTTAAACGATCCAAGTGGTATAAATTCTACGCGCACACTCTCTCTCTCTAAATTGCGTACGTGATTTAGCGACATGCAATTCGACTGACAATTCCGACCGATCGTCGTATGGAGATCACAATGTTAAATCTATTGACCGACCAAAAAAAAAAATCACGTAACTTTCAATCCTTTGTCCAATCGGTGATTGGATCCACTGGCTCGAATTCTGCCCATTTGATTTCCGCAGTACCAATGTAAATCGAGACGTGTACAAATTGCGGGGATATTTCACTCTCTTCCGCGCCGAAAAACGCAGGAAGCATTTAAAACGCATATATTTTTTAATTGTTCCCAACACCAGCTAGCAGGTACTAACAAAGCTTCCTTTTACAAATGTATTGCGGTTACAGAAAACACATTGCGTAAAATGAAAATATGTTTGATCATTTCCAGAACGGTTTATTGTTACAAATATTGTAACACAGAAAGAGTTCGCTGTTGTTATTGACAGCGTCGAGAAGAACATGATCAAAAAAATTAAAAATGAAAGTATGATATTTCAAGATTAATAAAACTTGCAATACTTTTCTTTGATATTGTGTGTGAACAATAGGAGACCGCGAATCTCTGTTTTTCAAATAAAAGTTGTTAATATGACTGCAGTTTCACGTAAATTCCAGAAACCAGTGTCCAACAGAAATAGATTTGCAACTGTATTCAAATTTAACCGACCATAAATCGGCATAAATCTCTTAAACCGTTGAAAGAAAATTCAATATCCTCGAAGCCCCCAATGAACGAACAATTTTCATTATCCCGAATCGAAATGTACCTTGTTCCAAAAGTATTGCATTTTTCTTTTATCACGCATAACAGTAGATATATCATATCAATAAATCTAGACAATAGACAACGATTGTTAACGTTATCACGCCTTTGCCGAACCATCGAATTACCTGACACATAATACCTTCGACGGTAGGCAAACCAATAACGCGTACGCCATCCGGAAAAGCAATAGTTTTTTCGTTTCCTCCGATTAATAAAACATCAACCGCGATATTTATCCGAAATGTCCAGCGGTGTAAGCAGCGGCCGCGAGTTATTGAACGGCCGCGAAATTGCAGAAACGTGAAATGTCTGTCGTGCGTAAACCGACTATCCGTCTCTGTCGCAATTGTGCCTAATCGAACATCTAAGCGACCGTAACCACCATTTATGGTTTGCGTGGCTTGCTGAAAAGTGTGTCAGTACATGTGCGCGCGGTGTGTCGGCGTTTACACGTATTGAATGTTTCGACAAAAAGGAATACGACATTTCTTTTTAACCGCACAGTATCGGTACGACTGAGCCGAGAAATTATACTTCGACCGAGAAACTCGAAAATGTATTTACTTACGACACACCAACGAGTGTTCGATATATTTGCAAAGTTTTTTTTGTAAGAGTTGCACTTTGAAGTACATACATACTGAGGGGGAGAGAATTTTTTTGTAATAATTGTTTTATAACGATATTGAATTATTTGTGCCAATATAAGGCGGTGCAATATCTTTGGATGCTCTTCAAATTCTTTGATACTCATTTTACACGCTATACGTCCATACTATACGAACACTCCTGCCTCGAATTCTCCCGTCTTTAAACATTTTACCATAAAAAAACAGGAATTGTAAACATCATCGAAACCGCTTCAAAAAGACACGTCGACCCAATTAATCACCATCCCAACCATCCCATATCCATCATTATTTATACGCGCACCCCTGAAACTTTCAACTTCAGCTTGTTAAAAAGACACCCCGCGTGTACGCGCACGTTTCACACGTCCGCGTACACATTTACACAGCTGCCAGTTACACCTACTCTCCCGTCTCATCGCGCGAGCACGATCGCAACAGTATATCGTCAGAGGATAATCGCCGTTACTCTCTGATTGCCAACCTTTCTTCCGAATCATCGGACGGCGATTTCTTATCTTCGCGGCACCGTAAGTTCGTGCCCTCTGCGAAATGCACCCGTTGTCCTAGTTCCGGCGAGAATCCAAGCCACCTACAATGCACACGAGAAACACCGAGATGCTGTGGTATACGATCACTGGAGAGCACTGGCTCCACGCGAGGGACGGGGCACACACACCCTTCTCTCATTACAATTCGAATCTATTCTGCGACGAATCTTTGCACGCCGCTGCGATTGCGACTGATATCGCGTAGTGTGGATTCACGGGCAACGACACGCGTAATTTACGGTTGATTCTACGTGGAAAGGTTTGGGATCGAGATATAAGGGGGATGATTCGAAGATTGATGCTGTGCGAGAGTAATTTGGAAACAGATGGTACTCCTCTACGGGAATGATTTTCTGGCGGAGTTATAATTAAACGGTTCGACGTGGATGCAAGCTTTTGAATGTTTAATATTGCCCGGGTGGATTCAGAGCTGAGTTGAATTCGGTCGTAGGTTCTCGCTAATTGGACTTAGCCCTTTATTGCCGGACGATGCTTTGTAGTAGCCCTCGCATCAAGTGTATTAAAATACTGTCGTGTATTTGGAAACCGGATGAAATTTGCACTGCAATTTATGATGAAACGTTTGTAAAATATAATTGTAGTTGAATAAATATGTTTTATCTTAGCGTTTTTTAAGTATTTAAAATAATAATTGTGCTCGGACAAATAAGGGCAACATAATTCAGACACATTTTACAGACGATCTTTTCAGTACTATAACTGTTTTGTTTTTTAATAATAATTATTGCTTCTGAGATATTAGGCGGCATTGAAAGTAACACCGCAAAGGGATTAGGTCTACGTATTGAAAATTTCAACAGAATACATTGAAAATGTGATAAAATTCGAACACGCACATTATTTTTCACGATAATTGTTGTTTCAGGGAAGTACAGAATTCTTGATACAACAGTCTGACTCACGAATTCTACAGTTGAATGGAATTAACCATGAAAGCTTTAACCCTTGGTATACGATTGTTATCAATCAAAGTAACACGTGATTGTATCGCGCATTGCTATCTAGTACCATTAATGGCCTTCAGGTGTAAAGCTCTGTCAGATAAAAAGCTTACACCTTGAAACCTCGAATAGCGCTGCCAGTCCTTCCATCGTCGCCAGGCGTTTTAAACGCGTTGCATATAATCTTTTTCGCGAATGTAATATGCGTATATAGGAACATTTTTCCACGGCGATACGAGACCGTCAAATCGGACAATAAATTTCAAAAGTCATACGACGACGATGCAGCCGTAGAACCGCGGCGCGTACCTGCATATATTCTTTTCCCCTTTTTCCGCGCTTTTCCCGTATTTTTATTACTTTCGCAGTTCCGCTATTTTTAGTATGCGCGAATTACCGTATGAATAAATAAACGTATAAATGCGTCAACGCTTTGCTAGAATCCGGCGCGAGTCGTGCATCGATTCATCCGCGAATTTCCCCGGAACGTATTTCGTGCCGCCGGGAACGAGTAATCGATTAGAATATAGCAACGTGACAACGGACGATATAGCGAAAATAGCAATCAGGGGGAAGGGGGGAGCAAAAAAAATGGCCACGAGTACGACGAAAGCGCGGATGGATTTGGTGGTAACGCGATGTGAAAATACGGTGGAAAAAAATAAAACAGCCGAATCGAAGAATCTATTTCGACCGTGCGGCCGCGCGCCCCGCGAATCTGGAACGGTGGGAAGTTATTCTGAAAATTTCAACAGGATCAGGAACTAAACCGATGGATAACCGTGCGAATCGTAGCTGAAAATTCAATCCGATTATAACCGAGGGATTGTCCGCGTTTCGGCCGATCGTTCGCCGTTCCATCGATCCGGTTTCCCTTCGTTTAAATCAGTGCGACGACAAAGGATCGTTTAACTATTGAATTTTTTACCGCTCCTACGTCGAGCAGCGTCGCAAATATCAAATTGACGAGCTAATATTTGAGCGATCGTCGAACCTTTATCTATAAACGGTTCGTTAATCAGCAGGGAAGTAAAGTACAACTTACGTTACGTGTCGCAATCAGAATGCGCTTGGTACGCTGGAATATGCAGGGAAATGGGGAACTTTACATTTTTGTTTCTGTTTTTCTTTTATCTACGGCGCAAATTGTGGAAAACGCTGAAACGTGTACAGGGTCGACGTCAGTTCAGAAATGAGTGAAGCTCAAAAATAAAAAGTACTCGCGGGCATTGCATGAACATCCTGCACCCGCGAACCGTATTTGTTTACGTAAACGGAAATGTTCACTCCGGTTGTATGATGGATTTTAAAATAGTAAATAAAAAAAATGAATTTGAAGACAAGTACGTAGAATCATTCGTTCGGTGATTTACGAGCAGATGCTCCTCAAAAAGGAGTCGATCGAAGAATTGTGTGCCTCCTCCCTCGAAGTTTCTCCCAAAAAAAAGAAAATATAAAAAGCGTCGATGGAGTAAAAAACAAAAACTGCGTTTCGCTCGACATTTTACAGGGAATACACGAAACGGGAGCAAAAATAGAAAATACTAATTACATCGTACAGAGATAGACGGATGGAAAAATATAATGAAATATTCCCTTCGCTTCTGATTCAAAAATATCGAAATATCTAAAAGAAGCAAAATGTGTCGAACAATCGATGTATCAATTTATGCACACGTATATTCTTAATTGAACGGCAAACACAAAAACACTTCGTTTCTCCCTGTTCGAGCATAAAAATTAGAACCGAGAAATTTCCAACGAAAAACATTCCCTTTTATTTCCTCCTGAAGTTCAGAAACGAAGGGTCAGCAGTTCAAACGACATCGCCCGGTCACAAGCGCTCGTCGCCATTACGTCAACGCTACGAAACGAAAATAAGCAAAAGTAGATATTAAACGGTTTCGCGTCGAGATGCTTCTTTAAAAAAAGCAAAGTGTATCGTCGAGAATAAAGACGCAAAAAATAAAAATGAAATTAACGAGTGCGTATGGCCGTGATCAAAAAATGAAGACCACTGGCAATTTCTAGCATTTCTTCGTGTTTCTGATAAAAGTTAAGGGCCTGAGCAGTATTTAGTTGCAAATATTGGCAATTACCGTAATCTGTTCCAGCAAAATTACGACGGTCCACCAAATATATGATTAATTACCAACGTATGCAGCTAAACACTGTTCAGGCCCTCAAATTTTATTGTAAACTCGAAGAAACGCTATAAATTGCAATTGCGGCCCTAATTCTATGACCAACTGCGCGCATTGTAGAGACACGCGTTAGCGAAATTGTGCTCTCACTATGTTTATAGCTGAAAATATGGTCGCGCATTCACGTGAGCACTTTTGTCTCGGATATTGACTTGAATTCATGCTCTATTCAATGAAATCCGCCAGCAATCTCCGGATGGAAAAAGCACCGAAAAGGGAGTTTCATATACCGATAACGGGAGACGTGGGATTCGTACGATCCCAGAATGCCTTGACTTCCATCGCGATGCTTTTCACCTCGTGAATATTCATTTGAATTAAAACGCACACCGG
The DNA here is from genome assembly GCA_948146005.1 of Nomada fucata. Classification (NCBI taxonomy): domain Eukaryota; kingdom Metazoa; phylum Arthropoda; class Insecta; order Hymenoptera; family Apidae; genus Nomada; species Nomada fucata. Next base: position 2,509,834 of record OX411275.1, on the reverse strand, counting down.
CTGGCGACCATCCTCTTTTGTTATTCAATAAACATCTGAAAAATGAAACTACGGCACAAAGGTGTTCCGACCTCGCGTTCGAAAAGCTCCATACGAGCAAATGTGGTTTCGTTCGAACAGAACAGAAATGGCAGGGGAATTGAACAGTGGGAAATGCAGTTCGTTCGAACTAATAAATGTGCTAAGTTGGATTAGTCTCGATGAAAAGTGATTCTGATTAATGGGAATATATGGTTCGTGTTCGCAGTGAATTGATTTGGAAGGGGTTATTCGATTGCTGCATATGAAACGTTGCTTTTATAAAATTCGATTTTAATTTTTTTTTTTGTTGAACAAATGCAGTGTGTTAGCAGTGTGTATTTAGTACAGATCATGTTGATATGATTTCGTACGGTTTCCTCGTTGTTTAATATTTATGTAAACCGATAGTTTACGTATTCCAATTTAGCAGATCCTTCGAACATGATAAATTTGGAGAAATGGTATAATTTCTGGATCAACGATAATCCGCACGTCCAAAAATAGGGAAAAAATTGAGGGTAGCCCCGTTTTCTTTTATTCTAGACTATGAAATTTTTACACGGTTCGTTTCATCTAATAATAAAACTTTATTGTATCTAACAATACCGTACAGAATAAACAAATTAAATTCGTAACGAAGCGCCTGTACCTAATTTACATACTAGTAAAAATAATTGAAGTATTACTTGCTCTAGAGACAAGTACACTCTAATATTTAACAGAAATCTAGAATACCTCAACAGCATTATCATATTGCGATATCTGTGCTATCCTCCCGTTGTATTTCCCGTTGTACAATCTCCTTTTATTAGCTTAATAGCGCTATACCGATAGAAACGTTTAGGGGAAACAACATCAAAAGCTTCGCTTTACTTTCTGTTCGCCCCTGAAGTACCGATCTCAAAGTATAAAGTTTAATCCTTCCATAAAATCATGCTTCTCGCGATACAACGGGACAGTTATAACGTCGCGATACTTTCCAACAGACAATATTAAAAGTCCGGCGATATTCTTCATAAATATTTGTCCGTGTTATTGATCGAATATTGATACTGCGAACAGTTGCCACGAAAGAAGTCCACATATACTCAATGGCCGCTCGAACCGTTATTAAAAAATCTTTCCATCCCTTCACTTTACCCAATTAACTACTAATTAATTCGAAAAGCGCCGCAGTTAAGATATTATCGCCCTAATGAAAATCCCTGTACCGCGACCCTTGACCTTTCGCGCAGCTGGGCGCGTATCAGTGTAAAAAACAGTCGCTTTAATTTCGTTATAAATGGGGGTCAAGGAAGATTCGTTTCGGAGTCGGCGGAGTAAGAAGACGGGGAAAAAAGGAAGAAGAAAAGGAAGTGGAAAAGCGAGGCAGCACGGTGATCCTTGCGACGAAACGGCAGAACCGCCACGCCAAGTTATAATGGAATTTAATTCCGCAGGAAAGTCAAACGAGGAGAACGAGAAAGAGAAACACGATGGCGACCGCGTCCGACCGGAAGTTATAAGGAACTCCCTTCATTCTTTCGAACTGGATTTCCACCTCGAAGGCATAGAATCCCTTAATTAGTCGTAAAAGACTCGAATGAAACTTTTTGCTCTTCAATGGAATTGATCTAATTGTAAGATTTATCTATGTAGCCGCGATCTCGAGGTTTCGATATAACTTTCAACCCTTTCATCGATGCTGCGGAAGAAAGATAATTGTTGCGAAGTGAAATTTAGTATTGTTTATATGTATGTCATCAAACTGAGTAGAATTGTAACGTACGAGTAGTACCACAGACGAGATATAGAAACAGACAAGACATTCAATGTATCTTTTCGGCCAGCGATTCTGGGACCCCGGGTCACTAACCATCGCTCATCATTTCCGTGTCACTCGCAACGTTGCCAAGAAATTGTAGAAAACGAGCCGAAAAATAAATAATTGCAAAGAATTCTTTTGTTCTTTGCCGCAATGAAAGGCGACAGAGGGTATCAAACAATTAATGTTAATTAAATATCTGTTAAACCTATCGCTCCGTGCTCTATTCGACTAATATCCATTGTGTAATACTTGTAACAGAAAATATGCAGTTCGACACGTTATTCAAAAAACACCCGCCTTAAAGACAGAGCACCCCCCCACCACCCTCCCACTTACCAGCCAATTAGCGCAATCTGTTTCAAAAATCTGCCTCTTTCGCCCAACGGATCTCGTAGTGAATAGACGTGCTCAGAGTGTCCGTCAAATTAAGGTATGTCACATAGTCTAATATATTCTCGAAAACAGGAAACGATATACGCATTGTTTTCATTTCTCTGTCTTCCAAGTTTTCTGAAGGTTCTGTGGTAATATTAATGAATATTTTGTAAGAAATGAAGAAAATATTGCGCAGTGAACGGAATCGCACCGCGTGGCGTGCATTTTCAAATCGACTCGTTTGTGCATATACGTATTATCTTTTGCGTATGCGTATATGTATCTCAGCTCAGAATTCCATTGTCTTGCAGTATATTCAGCAGTTTCGAAACATATTATTTTAATATCGATGATTCTTCATACATTTATCCCTAATTTCAGTTCGATTCTGTTCCACGGCGTTCCTTTCGCTTGTTTCGAATCTGGAGTGGCGGAACGCGTTCGAACGTGACGCTGACAGGGGGGAATGGGCAGTACCGAACTGACGTCGTGATACATGCATTGTTAGATCAACTTCTCGCTGACAGGTAAGCTTTCTTCAAATTTCTTGTCGGAATAAGTAGAATTATAGCAATACATCTCTATTAAATTATAATTCGTACCTCGTATAATACTTGTATGATATAGAGTCGTGTCGTAAACAAGGAGTAACATAATACGCGCAATTATTTCCGAGTATTTCTTTGTTGTTTCTGGCGACGGTCGGGAAGTTTGTTTTCCTGAAAAATATCGACAATTTATCGCCAAACGACAAAGATACTTATCAAGTAACGTATGTGTTGAAATATTTCTAGGAAACGCAAGCGATCGTATACAGAAATGGTGTTTGGCTTTGGTCGGGTATCGAACATAGCCTAACGGGAACGGACAATAGCGTGGGTTCTCATTGTACTACTTGACTTCGTGCTGACAACATAAGGAAGACATCACAGTGAGGTGTGTTCGTAATAGCTATATCATAATTATTTGCACTCTATTACAGCTGCTGTTTATTTAATACGATTCTAATTACCACTTCACATAATATTGCTTCCATACTAAATCTTTTGTTAACATGTGTCTATACATTTGAAAATCGAATATTTACATTTTCGACAGAATTCGAGTTGAATTATTGCTTTAGTATATCACAATTATCCTTACTTTCGTGCACTTGTCTAATTTCCTTGTTATTCTTTGTTACAGGAGTATCCACAGAGTTGATTATATGGAATAGTGGAAAGAGTAAGCCAATAGATACAATGATGCCTACTAATTCAATGCAGCCAAGGCCTGTGTTGTGAGCATTTTAATTATACTATCATATTGGTTTTATACAATGTGTAACTGATACTAAGATGAAACAGCCACAGTTAAAAAGACTTATAAACACAATTACATTTTCTATACCAATTACAATTACGTAATTGCAATTGGAATAGCATTTTTTAATTTGCACTTTTTGCATAATGCATATGTTTTTATGTTTTATATTTAAAAACATATGCAATAACTTATTGCATTTGTTATTGCATTGTTAATGTTTTATATTTTTCTCGCATAGTTTCATATTTTTAATGCACACTTGCATATTTTTCATGTATATTTGCATATATTTATTTCATATTTACATATTTCTAATTCGTATCTGCATATTTTTCATGTATATTTATTTTTCATAAATATTAGTTATAACAAACACTCGATAGGATGAACATGCTTTATTTCAGAAAATTGTGTGACCGCGCGCAATGCGGTCGGTAGAGTCAGTATTTGCTTCGAAGTTTTCTACCTTTTTCGGAGCAAGTGGCTCTGCTTAAATTTTCGTTCACAATTTAGCTACACGCGATTGGAGAGTCAGTGTCTTTCACGTACTAGATATTAATACTATTATCAGAGCACCGATGTTCCTTTTCAATTATTTCAATCGCGCAAGTAGAGTCTTAATTTATTCGCCGATATAATCTGCGGTCGCGTACATAGTCTTTTATTTTTATTTTTTTCTTCTATTCGCTATCGGAAGTAGAGTCAGTGCATCACTGAAGGCGATGTTTTATGCGACACTGATGAAATGAGAAGTGTAAGTATCTTTTAAACAATTCTCGGTTTTCTGTGAAGAATTAAATTCTGCAGATTTAACAGTGGATTTTAATGTCGTTCGCTTTCCTGTTTAGTTACAGTTTGAATACTTGCTGACGATTGCGTTCAATTGAGATGCCTCGGTGATGTTCCTGATGTCTTCCACCAGTACACTTCCTCTATTTTTGCAATCAACGAGTTGGTGAGTCGCATGCGTTTTGGTTCCTCCGGTCCCCAATCATGCCGTAGGACGATTGGTCCGAAACGGTACGGGTGACTGGTTGTATTTTTCAGAAGTTTTGCGAACATAGTGACCATCATTATTTTCTTGCCTATTATTTCTTATACGAGGATAGATCTGCCTTCTTGTACTCCGCGTTTTTTAATATAAAAAAAGTTAAGAACCATAGAAATATTTCTTACTCAAATAAATATTTGGTCAAACAAGCACTGTTCACGTAGGTTCCTCTATTTTCATAACAATATATTACGACATTAATAAATACGTTGAACAAATGTATATATACTGCGGACCTTGTATACTAAATTCATAATTGCACTTCTAATCAATGGAAGTTTGTTATCACTGTTAAGCAGTGCAGAAGTCGGATACCCTCGGACTCCGTTACTGCAACTGTTTTACGATTATAGTAATCATCTATTGACATAAATAAATGTAACGATACGTATATTAAAATCAGCATTAAATATGCGTAGCCATTGATAGCATTTAATATTAATTTTCATATGCTATAGTCGAGTCCTTTTCGTACGAACATTACACATTATGTACAAGAAGGCACTTTGTATACGGGCAGATTTTTAAATCGGAGTAGCTATGTTGAACAATTTACTTCGATTAAGGAATCACCTGAGGCTTATTTAATACCTTGTCAATTTTTCAAGTAAATATTCTGTTGCATATATTTTTTGGTTGCATTACTTATTCAAGTAAATACAATTTCAATTAGAGTCATTTTTCTTAATAAATAAATTATTTATCAGTAAGATTCGAGTTTTTATTGATATTTCATAAATTACAAAGTCGAGTCATTTTTGAAGAGATTGAAAATGAAATAAACTATTCGCTATTGCAATTTTACGTATACTAATCATCTTTTTAGATCAGGATTTTCAGGTTTAATCCCTTCCGTGTCATTACCAGGAACTCACTCACGTGCCCAGGTGCTACTTGGGTGAGCGAAAGGCAATGGGCACGATGATCATATAGTTTTTAAAATAACAATGTTTGGCGACTGACATTTGCTAATGCACCGTGCACGACGTATTTTCCACATTATGTGTGTGTGGTTAGGCTGTGGAATTGCGTCGGCTCAGCAATTATGAAAATATGACAAAGAACAGAGTACTGTACGAACCAACTATACATAGTTGAAAGAAAATTTACAACACATTTTCGTAACCAATATTTTTTACGAAAATAATGCACAAGCATATACATTTACGCATATTTACGCAATGGTCGCTAGCCTTTGTCAGCCGATTTTAGGAATTGGTACGTACCCGTAGAGTGTGAATGATTGTATGCCAAGCTCGGGTGTCGGAGGCGTCCCGGGACGTCTCTCTAGTGTAGGCCCTTGCACCCGGGTGTTTGAGTGAGAAACGTGGAATGAGTTGTGTTTGTGTAAATGCTTTGCCATTTTTGAAATATAGGTCTAGGTAGGATAGGTAGTATACCTTCTGGTGTGCCTGATAGATATAAGTAGGTAGAGCCGGGCAGGTTGACACAGTCTCTGGTCGGGTAGGCACTATTTCGCGTGTTCAACCTGTTTCAGGAAATCTGATTTGAAAAGCCGACGGTGAAGCTGTGGCGCGAACGAAAATGCGTTCGCCTCTGGCTTTGCCCATCGATTTTTCGAATTTTTTGCGGTCGTGGTCGCGATTTGGCTTCGAAACGAACGCGACGTTATGCTCGAGGCTGCACGTGTAGGCGAAGATCGATTACAATTTTAATCGTAATCTTTACGATTTTCCACGATCGCAATTTTTACGATTGTATTTGGCCGTGATTCGTCCACGTGTGTTTCGTTTAGCTACGCGGTTTAGATCTTTATTTTATGTTTTTGTTTGCTTGCGAATAGAGTCTCGAGCCTAGACTAAGTTTTAGCGGGCATTGCGCCCGAAGAAAAGAAGAGGCTAAAAGCCGAAAAGGCCCGACGAACTGTCGCTCAAGAGGGCAACTACCAATGGCTCTGCATCCTTTGGATGGAGAGTCATTCTTTGTTACTATTTTGTCACTATGCTCGCTTTTGTACACTGTAGTTGTAGTTTATTGTTTCAAGCACTCATCATGGTATTGGGCATATCGCGATTTTTATTGACGTCGCGTACGATTGATAGCTGGTTGCATTAGAGTTGCGAATAAAATCAAATCGCGAGTGCAACTAAAGTTACGATTCAGTATAGCGTGGTTTGAATTAGAGTAGCTTTTATCTTAAATCATAGTTGCAATATGTACTTGCTTTTAGCGTTGCGATAAAAATTTTCGTGTTCCTATTCGACCCAGGTTTCAATTAGCATTTTCAGTACCGCGATATTTTTCCATCGGAAATATTTTTCTTATATTTTCATTTAGCGTTGCGATGATTAGTGATCGCGATTTTAAAGTAGCGTTGCGACCACAATTAATTGCCCAAATTGTTTCCTGAGTCACCAAATGCAGCTATTAAAGCCGTATAAGGCTACGGTTACAGCGGATGCGTATTCGGACGACTATGTATTTTGCATTTCTATGTCGCGCACTGTATAAAATGGAAATGGATTTGGCTAATTATTATTATTTTTGGGACAATCTTTTATTAACAACCTTGGTAACAAATGAAAGCTTAAAACGAGGAAATTCAACGGAATACATATGTATAGCGCGCTGGAAATCAAGCACTATGCTCATTCTTCTGCATGTTTCCATCTTTTTCTGCATGTTTCAATCTTTCTCTGCATGTTTCAATCTTTTCCTGCAGTCCCCTATTGGAAACTATTTTATAATATGGAAATTAATGGACCGTTCATTAGTACGACGGAAGTTTAGATCCGCAACTTATTTTAATAAATAATATCATGCAAATTACCAATTACTAATCCCATAATTGACACCTAAAACGTATGTCAATAAATTTAGTACGACAGTATTTGCCACCCTGGAAAAACTCATTACCCGAAGGGAGAAATTAGTAGGAATCTCTTCTTCCTAGTGGTGTTATTTCATCACGGAATAGAGTCAAACTCTGTTTTTAAATCGTTCAGTTCTTCGTTTTTATATTCTTACGACGTTTTATTATTATTTTGTGATAGAACCGGTTGCACTACTCTTTTAAATGTTGTTCCTTTACAAGAAAATCGCGATATTTTCAGTCACCAGCAAAATTTTTTGCTAATGTTTCTTATTGTACGTCACTTATTGTTAGTTCATTAGACGGTACCATTGGTACAAGGGAAACATATTTCTATTGGTTGCCTATGACTATAAACTTGATGTAAATTATTTAGATAATAGACCTTTTACAATAAATTAGTTGGCAATACAAATTGGAGATAGCATTAATTGCTGTACGATAACAAAATTTGCGTATAGGAACTGTTGTTTAACGAGTAACGTGGTTGCTTCTTAAAGCGAGCTATACATTTTGTGCCCAGGTTCGTTTCATACCAGCCATAGCAGGCCAATTTTTTTATTTATACGAGGACTTCCAATTATTATATATCTCATGCAATTGTCAACCCTATTGTAATTGCGCAGAGTTTTTTTCGACAAAATTACGCTCGCACGCGAGGAAAGGTTTGCGCAAGGAAAATTGACGATTGGACGCGGCAATGAGAATAATTGCAAGTTCTTGTATTTTGGTGTGAATGAAAAAAAATTGGCACGTTATAAAGCATACTTGACCACAATACATATGTACAGTCCGCTTGCAAAGAAGTACTATGCTCACGATAATGTTTGTTTGCAGTCCTCCATTGTCAACTATTTTATAGTATGGGAGTATTTATTAACTCCTATTTATTAACCAAAGTTTAGAACTATAAATTATTTTATTACAAAATATGTAAACTAGTAAACAATCATAGACATCCAAAATCTATATCAGTAAATTTAGTAAGGCGTTCAGACCTTTCGATTCAGAATAAAGGGAAATTAGGAGGAACATTTTTTGAGTTTTTTGCCTACTACTTGTATGTAATGATGTGACAGAATCAAGCACAATGTTTAAGTAATATCAATTTTCACGACGTCAATTCTTCGACGTTCTTTTATTACTTTGTGATAGTGCCGGTCGCTCTACTCCTTGATATGTTGTCGCTTTAGAAGAAAATCTCCCTAGCACATTTCGTTATTAATGTTTCTTATTAAACGTCACATATTCCGTAAAACAATCCCGGGCGTTGATAAGGTGAGAACGTATATATTCCGTCCAAAAAAATCCTATTGAAATTGCATGTTACAACGATCGAAAGCTATTTCACAGCTGTTATCTGGTTTTCCTTCAGAAAGCCAAAGTATCTTATAAAGTGTATATACGCACGGTATAAAGATCCCCGGAGGATTTCGTCCCATGGTCGAGCCGAAGCGTTCAGTTGTACTAAAATATTTACACGCCGTAAACGAAAAAATTAAATTCCGTCGTTTTGTCGTTTTGTGAACGATTGCCGCAAGAATAATAATAATTAGCCAATTCGAAGTCCATTTTATACGGTGTGCGTCATAGAGATGTGAATTACATAGTCGTCAGACTACGCAGCCAGTGAAACCGCAGCCAATGGTGATTGCTTCGATGGTAGTCCTGGAGGCGCCTACCATGACTTCTCCGTTATTTGTCTTGCGAATTAAAAATGATGGGTGCAGTGAGTTACTATTTTTATTTTATACATACGAAATACTAAATGAGAGATAACGTACGCGATTGACTTTGCAAGTAATGCAGTAAGAGATAATCCTCTTACGCTTTTCAAGCGGGCTTATAACGAGTGGACGATAATTAATAGTAGAATGTCCCTCTGTCTATTTATTATTCTCTTTTGCCTCGCACCTTTTTATTAACACTAAAAACGAGTTGTTTCATCTTAGTATCCAAGTAAATGTTTCTAGTTGTAATTCATAATTACTATTCAGCATATTTGCCGTTTGAAAGAATTTGCTCCCCTTGTACTACTGTACTATTTTTTCACAGTTAGTAATCCCATAAATAAGTTTGTTACAGAATTATTAAGTTAAAGAAGATGTCAATATAATAGAATACTGCCTCAAGTAAATTGCAAGATGTAAGCAATCAGAGGCTCGAAAGGGATGCTATATGGATCAAATAAATCGAAGGAAATCATATGATTCAAAGGAAGTGGTAGAAACAATCGAACTATCATACCTAACAAATATCACTAAATTCTTATAAACTTTGATGTGTTTCAGGTTGGAGGATCACGATTTTAGTGAAAGAAGATTCACTATAAAATATACCTTTCCCTTTTCTTTATATCCCTTTACGTTTTCAGCGAGGCAGGCAATTCTTCAATTAAATTAGCTTTTCAATTAGGCAAGCAATGTTTAAGTTACGATAAGTTTTTAGTCAGGCTGGTGTTTTCGTGTGTCTCAGGTGCATGATCAGAATTTCCTCGAAAGAACTTTAAGATTCATCATATATCTAAATTAAATCAATTTCCAAATAAAATTAGCTTTTTAGTCAGGCAGGATGTTTTAATTTAAGATTTAATTTACCTTAAGTATATGTAGATTTATTCGAACTACGTGCATGTTAATTTATATTATAATCTTGACTTTTTCATTGATTCAGGTTTAATAGAATTTTTATGTTCAGCTTTCGTTAAATTCATTTATCTTAATACTTCCTTGGTAAATTTGTAAATAATAATATACCTAAATAGATGGTGAATGGGGTGCGGCAGGGTCCGCGCTGGTCTCCATTCGCAGCAACCTCCACGTGGTGAGACGTGAGCAATCGATGTTATTCGTCATGCGTTTACCAATTCTATCACTTATTCTTGTTTGTACAATTGTTCAATACGTGATAAAAGCGTCGAGCGAATAGACTGCGATTTTAGGAATAGACAAATCGGCTAATTTGTCGGTGACCCGGGAATTCGGGCCGATAAAAGACATTGGCCGATTCGTCTATTGCTATGTATATCTCGTCGGTGGTTTTGGCACAGACAGCGACGAGATATAAGAATTCATATATCTCGTTTGAGGAAATTGCTTCACTGATTCCCCCCATAGCATTCACATATGTTCTCACGTAACCGCATGAATCCTGTCCCCAAACCTACTTCAGTAAATGATAGTTGTTCAAGTGATCAGTGTTCATGAGCAGAGGACGCTCAAATCAGCGTGGAATTTCTGAGTCGGTATGTCAGTCACGCTGGACCACGAAAGTCTATCAGATGTCTTGTCTATTCCTATATCTCCCCTGCCGTAGTACTAACTCGACATCTAAATTCTTTTTCACGCAAATATTTTATGGAATATATAAATATAATTCTCATTTGAGGTGACCCTGTAAAACAATGACGACGATGTTCAACCATAGAAAGGAACGAAAATCACAATCACGTAATTTCCAAATGCTTCCTGAACAAAAAATTAAATCCTTATTCTATCAGAAACGTGGGCACAGCTAAACACGGAGATCCCAGCAACCGAGATGTCCATTCTTAAAACCGGAAACAAAACTGTGGAAATAGACAAAACCGAAAACAATTATCCTCGCCTATTAAATCCTTTTCGAGTCTAGAGAAGAAATCCAAATACCAACGTACAAACAACAAAGTAGTCACACGTAAAAATATAAACGATTTGCAAGAAATATCCGAGTCAAGGGAGTCGAAGGTGGTGTGCCCACTCCCTGAATAGTTGATCTCCAAAAATAGTAGCGTCTCTGGGCACGCGAATGAAAGAAAGAAAAGGTAGCCTTCGTTTGACTCTCATTGTAAAGGTCCCCGGCTAAGAAATCATGCTCGCTCGACGAGATCACAATGAGGAAGCGTGAAAGAAGGTATGAAAGGTGAGCAAACCGTGCTCTACCCGTTGAAAGACCAAAAGCTCAATCAAAAAGCTGCGCCCCATTTAGAGATGCCCGGCTACGGTTTTTGTACGCGGCTCGTAGTGCCGTTTCTGTACACCTGCCGGACTGCGAACAGACACCTTCGTCGAACGAAGTCGGCGACTGCTTGGATGAAGTCATCACCGAAAAACTGTCTCTGTCTGGTGGAAAATTAAAGCCGGTCGAACTGGTTGCGGCACGATGGTACAACGAGATACAGGGTGTACGAGGGCAAAGGTGAAGAATAAGGTGGAAATGTGGAATAAAAATTTCGTCCGCTAAAATTATCTACACTTCTATCTACGACGTCTAATAAATGAATCACGAATGAATTTCTGGCATATATTTCCGTCTATTATTAACATTTTTATTTTCGATTTATGTATAAATAGATTGCCGTACAAAAACAGTTTAATTCCGAATTAATTTCTACACGATTGCGTTAACGTTGGAATGCCGATATAATGTTAAAATTTATTTTTGCATAACGACTAATATACAGTATTCTGTACTAGCCCTTCGTGGTGACAGATTATAATAAAAAGGAAAATATGTGTGATTTTTTTGGCAGATATTATTCGATCAACGTAAATTTCGATATCTCTGAGGTCACAATAGGAATCTATCGTAGACAAGCCATGAGAGTGTTTGTGAAATCGAAGTCCCTTTACATCAGAGATTCTTGCTAACCGGGGAAATTTGTAGACCCTGTCGCGACGGGGGTAATTTGTTTATTCCGGTTCGTAACACTTCGCGTGATCGCTTCCATCGAGGCTGCCATGCCTGGAAATATGAAGTTCGATTGTTCGTTTCGAACCGTATCGAACGAAGGTTAAAGCCACGTTTCAGGCGAGACATTTTTTTGCCGACACTTTTTATACCGCAGCCTAAAGAAGCATTATCGTCTTTCCGAAATATTCAAATAAAGCTATTATCTAATACAATCGGTATGTAATCTATGCATACCTAACACAAGATTCTATATAATAAAAAAAAAGAAAACATAGTATATGAAATGTTGATACGAATAATAATTATTAAATATTTCTGAATTGAACAATTTTCTCTGAATTTGCGCGAGTAAGTAATAAATAACAACGGCACATCCTTCTCCCCCCCCCCCTCTCTCTCTCTCTCTCTCTCTGATATTAAATTCGTATGAATAAACACCGAGCAAGAATTTAAATACTTATAAAACCAACAATTTCTTGCGCTGACACATGTTTATGTGACCAATGCGCAGTGTTTTTCTACAAACGAAGAATAACAAAGATATACATATTTATATGGGACGCGAATTGTCATTAGATATCTAGCAGCCGCATTGATACGCGAAACACGCGAGGACTGTCGTCAAAATAAATCCATGCTCTATATCATCGTCGGAAAATAGAATCGGTCTCGTATAAGAATGGCAATCGCGTGCGGCTCATCAAATTTTTAACAGAGCGTGAGAGTCTACCCCAATTTAGTCGCGTGAAAGTTTCAGCAGCCATGCCATGAGCTCCCTTCACGGTTATTGTACATTTTACATAATTCCGACCGGCTATAAATTCCAGGTGCACATGGTAATTGTAAACTCAGAAGGGGCAGAGCACACCGTACGATCTGTTTTATTCACGCACGTTCTGATCTATCAAACGCGAAACCGACAACTTTGCTCTCCGTGCTGCGTTTTCGGAACAGCTCTCTTTGCAAATTCGAGCGCGTTAAACATTAACGTTCCCTTCGTCGTTGCGGGACGGGAGAAACATAAATGGAAACTGAAAATGCTGTTTCATAATTCGGCCGAGATAACTGGACACACGTGTTGCGCCTTTTTCCAACCGGTGGTTACTTTTCATTCATTTGCGCGAAGAAAAGAGCCGTGCAACATTTCTTACGTTTCGCACGCAATTCAAATATTCAAAATCTTCAATGCGGTTTGCATTGCAAACTACCTCCAGACAATGCATGCAAATTTATTCCGGTTCGCGCGTGACATGTATGCATACCTATTTGAGTCTTACGCGGATATGATTTTCCATGTTTTAGGAAACGACGTGCTATTCCGTTGTTAAAGAAAACGGCGGAGTTATGTAACTAAATATAACGGACATCGCGCAACAGACAAATATCTTACTTAAAAATTAGTAACAGTGATAAGAAACATTTTCCCCTGATACAGGGAAATTTGCTATCCCTCTGTTCGTTTTGAAAAATCTTCTTCGGTAATGTTGAAGAGCTATAAAAACCATGACAAAGCACTGTCGCGCTAAGTGCAATTGTTAATGATCGATCGGGGCTATGGAATAGATCAAGAAACATTAACGAATCGTAGATTCAATGGGTAAATCAACTTTACAGACATATATCTTAGAAGAAAAAGGACTCACTTGAAACTCAACCCATATACTTTCGGAGTTTCCTGACCGGCAGTGTGACATCCGAAACAACTGAACCAAGGCATGCAATCGATGAACATTTTCGCATCGGGAAAACAAGCCACAATCAGATGACACCAGGCGCTGCTGCTACGACGGGAGATGCAATTGTGCACTTTCCTTTTCGATCTCCTTCGGAACCACAGTTTCACTGGCAGTTTTGCACCGACGTCATTCACGTTCTTACACGGTATTATGTCACCGGTAGGCCGTAAAGAACACACTTTTAAATTCCCACACACAAATCACCGTACAACAGGCCTCTTTAAAAACTCAAATGGTATCGTAACTTTCCCTATAAATTGTCCTCGTTAGAATTATCGCTAATTCGACGTAACGCGCGCGACGAACGAGTTTTTCTACTAATAACAGTTTAACGTTCGATTTAAAAGATGGAAATTCATTTTCCAAGCGCTGCTGCATTTTTTTTTTTTAGTTTCAATTATATTTCTCGCACTCTTCGATCGCGTTGCCAGCGATGAAAGTAAAAATATTTTGAACTGGCGTTAATTCAAATCGGACGTTGCTTCAAGCGGGTAGCAGCGAACGATGTTAGGTCGTTGTACCATTGTACATATGTCTCGTAATTTCATCGTAATTTCACGTAGGAATATGTATATACGACTTCCACGGGCGCACTGTGTCAGCAGAATCTGCGTTTAACGAGGTCCTTTGAATTATATACTCGTACGCTATTCAAGTCCGCCAGCACGTTGCCCTCTAAAAATTCCATTCCCACTGTTTCCCATTCGAAATGTCGCTTAACTGAAACGTAATTAGTACGTACACTTGCGACAAATCACGATCGGAGCATAGAATATTTCCCAACCATTTCCAAACCAGCTAATTGAATATGCGTGAAAGTTTCAGTTAAAAGTTCCGTTCCTATATTATTCCCTGCAATATGTGCCGCGTAAAAATGTTAAACGAACGAGACGCGAAAGAGGATGATAACGAGAAGGAGGAGTCGAAATTATTGAAATGTTCGAAAGCGAATAGACAAACCGGTTCGAGTACAAAGTAAAAATTGTAATGTAGAAATCACTGGATGAATGAAGTACTCATAAACTGGCATTCGTTACGCATGAATTAACAGATTGCGCGGCGTGCAACATGAAACTGCGAAGTCGGCTGGCCTGTAATCGTGTGTTACAGCACCGCGTGACTCTGTAATGCCAGCTTACTTTGCCATTAGTGAATCGATAATTTCACCTTAAAGGATATTTAGAACGTCGAGGTATAATAATTTTGTCAAGGGCACACGTTTCCAAGAAGATAATAACGCTTACACCATGGAAAAAGGCAACTGCAAATCAGTCTACCGCAATCATTTTAATATGATTCTAGCGTGCAATTTAAATAAATTATCGAGTTAACATGGAACTGACTCGCATATAACAATTAAATGGAGTTCTGGAAAATTTGCGTGAGATTAGAGCGAGCTTCGCGGAAAATTAATTGCAAGAACCACTTTCGTTCGTCCGCTTGAACTGCTGTTCACTTTCACCGAATTAAACATTTGTTCCAATCCGTCTGTAATAAATCAGCAACAATACGGAACAGATTGCACACAAATTTCTCAGCACTTCTGGCCTCCCGTAACAATCCAGAATTCGTGCAGCAAACCGATTCTCTAATCGCGGCGTGGACCCCTCTCAATATTCCAGCAACAACCAGCGCGAGTCGAAAGATAATACCATCGTGCATCGAGATTCAATGCGAACTATCAACCTGAAGTCGAGTTTCGGAACGCTGAATTCTCGCCGATGCTACGGAGCAGCATCAATATTTTCTTGAGCGCCTAAAGGATCTCTCCAGAATCTCGAGAATTCTAATCCAAATAGATTCGAGGCTGCGATTCGCGTCGGATTCGGCGTTAATATTCCATCTTTGTACCGGTCTCCCGGAAGCACAAAGCACCAAAGTTCAAGGAAACTGTACACTTCACTACACGAAATCGAACACGAATTCAACGCTTTCGAATCGACAACGCTGAAACACTTCGCAGAAAATCGCTCTTACTCTTGCGCGAGATCTGGATCCAGTCGCGATCGATACCTTGACTGGAGCACAGTCCACGAATCGATATCGCGAAGCGTACTGCGTTTAAAGCCCTCAGGAGTAACGCTATAATGGACGGAGTCTTCGTCTTTCTTTCCCGTTTGTTGTCTCTCACCGGTTCTCCCTCTCCTTCGACAGTCTGTATAAACAGGAGAGACCGGTATGAAATCGGGCGGATTCGTTATGATCGGGCAAACTTTTTTCCTCGTCCCACTGCGAAACTCGGTACACATTGTAGCTAGGATGCCCGATGTGTAAAAGCAGTAAGCAGACAGTTGAGGGCATCGAGACAGATTCGCGTGCGAAACGCGTATGTATGATTTTATTCGCAAGTTTTCCTCGTCGTGTTGATTTATTTTAATCCGTTACGATTACGGATTACTTGAGAGATTTTTTTCTTACGCAATCCTCCGAGGAAGTACGCCGACGATTCTAACAGCGAGTCACCTGTGAACACTTATCGTATCCACTTGTTACGAAAGGTGTTACCTCATTGAGATCCAGTACTTTTCGTCACGTTTATTGTCTTTGCCAAAGTGAGTAAACGTTACGATAATACGAACAAAGAGAACTCGCGCGTTTCTGTTGTATTACACACACATGTATGGACAAGTGTCATGTGTATCCGTTTTAATACAAAAAATAAACGCGTAGACGAAGCGACATATTTGCGCGCAGAAATCGAAATCGTTCTTGAGTAATAAGATTTTTGGTGTCCATCGACCAACCAAACAAACTGCTCCACCAGAGCGTTCAATTTATCTATTTTCTGCTGAAACCATCCTCTCGCGGGACTTGTCGCGAAATACCACGTTACATATTTGCCGCGTGCTCTATGTTTCTCTTCTTATCTATAGTCGAATCCAACTGAATAGACGTTCAACGTTGTTGTACACATGGTGCGCTCTAAATTTTGTAAATACCTTCGTCGGAAACACTTCGCCGGACTACAGTCCCCCCGAGGATATTCACGATGGGAACATCAAAGTATAATACAGTTCACGTCACTGACAATCAAGTATCTAAACTACGGGCTGATTTTCTATGAATGCACTTTGGGTACATCCCCCGAGGAGTAGCCAGAAACTGCGAAGCGAAAGAATATTTTGCAATATGGATGTTCGTGTATATGCGTACGTGGAACGAACTGAAATAAAATTCTACCGGTTAATCGACAGAATTCGTACAATTTTTCGTTAGTTAATCGGTGAAACAGAATGGATACTTGAGGCTTACAAGCGGATTTTCTATGAAACATTCGGTGAATAATAAATGAGACAAGTATTTAAACTGTGTTAATAATAATATAATATAAATAAACTTCCATGACTTCGTCATCTATAAGCTGATTAAAAGTTTTGAAAAACTCGAAGAGTCGGTATAGTTCATCTGAATATTTTAACATATTTATTTTAGAACGCCATTAATATCAAGGTGATTGGCTGCGTTTATTGTAATTGAGCATTTACGGATGTACGCGTCACGTAACGCATGTGCGTCAACTGCTCTAATAGCAACGACACGGATGATCGAAGCCGACTCGACATAATTCGATGCATTCTTGGTTTTACTTTCGCAAAACGGGTTTCAGCATTTTTTACCACTATTACGCATAGTCTCATAGTTAAATCTATAAACATGATTTCAGTCGAGAGACAAGCCACAGACAATTTAAAAACCAAAGTCTATAAATAATCGCTAAGCTCATTAATTCTACTTTAGTTACTCGCGCGATTATTGTTCCAGTATTCTCAACGGTATCTAGACTTAGGAATTTAAAATAGAAACCCATTATACCGGCACCGTGCAGGCAAAGTCCTTGCACAAAACATAAATGTCAGACTAACTAAATTCTGGCAGCGGTTCTAAAAATATATCGGCCAAAGTGTATTCCTTAATCTGAATTCGTCGTGGAAGAAAATATTTTAGGGATTCAATTCATTTTCGATTCATATGTTTGTCGGGGGAAAGCAGTTTTCGAAGGCTATGCGTTCTGTGCGAACAAGAATGACGAAATCGAACGGAAAATGTTCCTTGAAGCTTCGAAAGCCACGAAATATTTTCCACTAAGTGTACACTAATTGCTTTCGACGAGCGCCGTTCAAGGCGCCGTTCGTCGTTACAAGCTATTAGAATTTTGAGTAATGCGACAGGAATGTATCGAGGCGATAAGCTGTGACAAATACAAATATTTATTTCATTTACACCGCCTTGAAGAAACGTTGGACAATTTATAATATGTTATAATATATAATTATAATACATGTACATGTTAAACGTATGTTGAAGTTTGCATTAAGTCTAGTGCACTTTATGTCTCCGTTCGCAGTGCAGTTGTCAGCCACAAATATTTAGATCTTAATGTGTTAAACCTGCTGATAAGCATCTTTAATCATTCGTATTAAACAGACCAATTACAAGACCAACTTCTTAACCAGTTGCACTTAAAAAAAAAAGTCCATTGTATTTCGCGGATACGTATTATACGTAAGCAAATTCGTTAAAACGTATTTGCGATAGTATTCTTTATTTAGTATCACTTTATTCGCCTCAATTTTCGTCTCGATTCACGTGTCATTCTAACCACCTGGCCCATCAAATTCGAAACGAACGTTTACAAATGCAAAGCAGCCATTTTGCAGCGGCTCACAATGAAACATTACAAGCTCGGCGCGCGCTTGTTTCGCAGCAAGATACACATTTAATATTGCCCAACAGTCAGACGGAGATTACCCAACGTAATCCACCTGAAACACTTCATCAACATATCGCGAACACGCTCCACAAGTTATCATTACTAACAATAAAGCAACACGAGGCATCCGGCTAATACCTGCTTTTACCCCTACACGCATAGGACGCAACGTTTCCGGTAACATGATCGACCAACATCTCGGACGCGTTTCGACAGGTGCAAAGCATTGATTTCGACAGGAGCGAATGGTGCACGTTTCGCGATAGAGAGACACGAAGACAATGATTAATACCGCGAACGTTTATACGTTTTAATGGACGTGTAAAAGATGTCGGGCCATCAAGGAGCACAGGTGACGAAATTCAGGTCGTTTCTCGCCACAAAGAAATGTGGTGCGATAGATCTCCACGCCCGCGTCACGTTTCCGCCAGACCCGATAGCGGAAATTGTTGCATTTTTCTGCGCCCGTTCGACGCGACGCTGTCAGGAACATCGTTGTTATCAAACGGGCAAATGCACGCAAACGGCGGAAACACGTATCGGCAATCCGGACGCGGACCTATTCTTGCAAATGACCGGGTGGAGTACCACGAACGACTTGTACTATCGTTTTCCGACCGAACGATTTCTTGGCTTATCTCGCTGGTGAATTTAGAAAGCATTCCGTTCGTGCCACTTCGATTGGTAACGGAGTAGGAATATGTATATCAGATTGCGGCAGGTATTTTCGTCACCGAATATCGTTGCACATTCTGAAGTCTTTTGCAACTTCCATTTTCTCGAATTGATTTACGGTAAATTTCCATTACTTGAAAGAAATTTCTTTCGTCGATCGAAGACTCTGTCTGTACGACTGTTCGTTGCTGACAGAAAATTGTGGAGCGACTGAGTGCGGTAACGAATATAAGTGTAGTGTGGGCTAGTGTCGCATTACGACTCGTTTATAAATGATGTTATTCGTCCAACTACCATAATCGCTTTAACGTTTCTATTTAATGTTACACAATTCGTCGGTTGCGCGTGAAATGTCACTTGTCTTGAATGAAACTTTAAACGCAAACAGTTGAGGATATTGCATATGCAATTGAAAATATTTCTTGACGACTGTATCCCTCCTTCCTAGCAATTAACTGCGCTTTCCTATACAAAATACCAGAAAAAGGCACTTAATAGCTGCACTTTCCAATTTCTGCAATCTTTTTTCGGAAGCAATTACAAGTGTAAGTAATTACGGTAATTACAGTAAGTAGAAAGTACCCTTAATGTCGCTAGACGAAAACGAAACCCATAAATCATACACGTAACAGAAAAATGTTGAAAATATTGCTGGCCCTATTCGTTTTTTTTTTATCGTTCCTAAAATATTAATTCTCCACAAATGAGCTGTCTTCGTTAATATGTTAAAAGTATCATAAAATTATTAAACGGCCTTTCAATTATTCGAAGTAACGCAGTTTACAGAATTCTCTCACGCCGGAAACCCTTTTCACGTAAAATTAATTCCCTCCCAAACTTTCGTCCCCCGCAAGAAGCACAACGAAACGATTTTCCTTCAAGCGAACCTTTCTCGCGAGCGAGGAACCAAACGTCCACCGCGAGGAATTAAATTATAAATAACGTGACGGGTCACGGTGCGTCGTCTATGGAGCTTTGTATTCCAGCCCATTTAAACGCTCTCGAAGGAGTCACGTTTCTTTGTTCCATCCGGGGGAAGAAGTTCGTTAAGAAAAATGTAACGGGGCAAATGAAAGGATTCGTATAGGAGCGACTGAATGAAAAGAACGGCGAGAGAATAAATCCGCGGCTCGGCGGAGAATAGGTCGTCGTAATGCAATGGATCGAGCAACGCTGAAAGACGCGCAACTCGCGAACCCGAGAGCGAGTTGCAACAATGAAAGTGCGACGCAACCGTTAGCGACAAAATGTCGTTGAAACGCCGCCCCTCCATTTCGTACGCGCGCTGACCAGGTGAAGTATAATTATCTCCCACGGATAATCGGCCGCTAAAGGATTCGAACGGCCGACAATGAACTCCGTTTGCCGCTGCAACGCCGTTCTCGCGACGGCGGCACTCGGTCGGCGCGAGAACAGGGGCGAAAAAAGGGAAACGCGATGAACAAAGCGATTCGCCGAGAAAAACAGAGAGAAGCGGTAGAAAACTTGTTGCGCCGGCCGGCGTTGCGGGTAAATTTATTTTCAAACCCAGCGCGAAAAGTGCCGGGCACACGTTCTTAAACGACGGTTCTAAAAGTTTGAAGTGTCGCCGGGTAAGGGGTTAATTTTCTTCGCGAGGAAAATGTTTACCTCGTGCGGCTAATTTCGCGCGCGGATCTCACGTTGAAAGCGACGCGCGAATTAAACACGCGGAATTAAATTCTCCATCTCACCCTTCTTTGTCCTCGTCTTTGTCCGTCTCGTCTTTATTCTCCTCGTCCGCCATTCCCCGGCGTTCCTTCCCTCGCCAACGACGAAAGGGCTAGTCGATGGAAGAGTGGAACATCGGAGCGACGCCTCGACGAACAATCCTTTCGCTCGCGATGTTATTAACTGATTGCGAACCGCGACGACGGAACAAGCGACAAAACAATGCCGGCGACCGGACTCACCATCAAATTTCGCACAACTGGCTCACTCGAAGTAGCCCAAGGCATCGTTAACTGTTACGGCTTCTGAAATCCCGCAAGCACCCAATTCTATTTTGTATAATGCCATAATGCCATTAGGTTTATCCTATATCGGTCAGTTTTCCACCTGCGGTGTACTGCGGGCGGGGTGAGGCGTCGAAACGACGAAAATGAACAACGATCGGTCGTCGGTCAGACGGCAGGAATTGATGGAACGGATGTAACTATTTTCCCTCGCCATTGAACTGTTGCCGGGGGGAAAGTCGAAACGGGGAAACTCGACGCGAAAATAATTAGTACCTGGGCAGAAATTATTAATGCCGCGATATTTAAGTCGCAGCGGCATCGAACGTACAGTGACCGATGCTAATCTTGGAATACAAGGAAGCTTTAGGAACGAGGCGATTTATCAAATTAACTGTCGGCGGGCAGTTCGAGCCTGAAGAAATGTTTCATCCGTCGAGGCTCGACAGTTATTCATCGATATGAAATTTCATTAACGTCAATTCGCAGCCAGAAAGAGAAATTGGTAGAAATGAAGAGGATCTGATCGGAGGACAGGCTTCCGTTAAAGGGAACTGACATTATAATCCCGTTCGTACAGAATCGCTGAAGGGGATGCCTATCGAGCATCTCGATGCGCGTTACGTTTTGAAGAATTATTCTACAGAAGTGGATTAGAATGCGTGGCCGAATAATCGATACAAGCTGATGCAAGTTTCCAGCGAGACTCGTGATCACCGAAGCTACGGGCTCTTTTAAATCGTAATGGGATTACTGGAATACAACGATGAAATAACTTGAACCTTTTAACGCGTCCAACTTTTCGGACCACGGCATTGTTATCATTGGGATCCGCTAGAAATGGCAGCTTTACGGAAATGCTACGGCAAAGAACGCACTCTCGTTCAGATTTCCGTCCGACTCGAAGCGTAAAGGTTGTGTATTTCTAAATGATTACGTCGAGGTGCAGAACTGGCACGTGTACGAGAACCACGCAAACGACTTGTATTCGTATCGCAATTGCACTGTAACTACGCAACAAGAGTACAGAGGGCTGGATTTTTATCTCCCTCGCGAATACGATGTACTACTAGAGGTTCTCCTGGGAGAGAAGAGTTAATTTAATTTGTGAGCGCCGTGACGAACATATATTTTATTGTGACTCAGCCGCGTACAATGATAGAGTAGATTTTATTGCTTTCGGAAATATAGATACTGATAGATAAATATAGATACTGGGCTACCAATAATCAGATATACTAGGTAACACTGCCATGCGTACTTCTCTTTCGGAAAAGAATCCAATATTCTTGTCTGATTTTTCGTTCCCCTTTTGGTCATTACCTATCTGGATTTTTTATACAGCTTTTATTCTTTATACCTCGATTTTTAGGTAGCCTTAATAATAGTTCGCACGGCCGCGTGTGGATTATGTAAATCGTGCTCCATTTTATGCTACGTTCAATTTGCATAGCAAAGGCGTTATAATGACAATACATAATAGCTATAATTATAATAACATAATAAATACTTTGATTACGTCAAAGTCGAGTTAAAAGTATCGCATATAAAAACAAAACTATGCCATTTAAATTACTACCACTTTAAGATTGATCGAAAACCTCTTATCACTAAATAAGAGTCTTTAAGCTTTTTTAGTCAATATCGTTTAATTTGTTCTTCGATACAAATAGATACCAGCGGCTATCTCTGATCCTTGGTTTAATTTTAATCGCTGCGTCGTAATTGAAATAATTAATATTAATCAGCGTTGCAGTTCATTTTCCACGAGTTCTGCTGGCACACCCAGATCTAGTTAGCTACCACGCCAAACATCCTTAGTTAAACCCCACGAAACCACCGAAAATGGGGTAAGGCCAATTGAAACACCTACTGGCTAAGAGTTCTACTGACCTAAACTCGTCTAACCTCAGCCAGAACACCGTAGACTCGTTAAAAGTTTGTTAAAATCAATCAAGACCGTGCTGACTCGGTAGAAGTTCTATCGACCAACCTAGATCTAATCCACGCCTAACATGAACTCACGAAAGATCTAACCCAGGCCATATTAACAATGTGTCCCAGGAACACTTTCCAAGTTCCAGTGGCACACGTTGATTTGGTATACGTCATGATGATTTGGAGAAGCTTGCGAGTGTGTAATTACATTCTGGATGGATCCTGAATAATATACATACATAGTTCTCCGTAACATAGTCTCGTTTCGATAAATTGCAACTTACTTATATATAGTTCTAGAACGAACTCGTATATTAATTCTAGAATTAAACGTTAAAATAATATTGAAAAAAATATCCTCCAATTACGCGCCGTAAATTTCGATTATTTCGAGTCTAATTAGCGGGGCACTGAGTTAATGAAAATACAATTGGATCGATATGGTCCATGAAATGTTTGTACGAATTACACGAGAACCGACGGTAGGAGCTAGGTTTCAGTCAGGTGTACAAATCAACGTACCTTCCGTGGGATACGTATTACGCTGAAAACCGTTCACCTGTATAAATTAATATGCGCACAAATGCAAACTGTGCAAGTGTAAACAATTCCCCCGTATAAATGGTGCGAAAACGATTGGATGGAAACTTTATTCATCCGGAGTCTTCCATCTAAATAGAAGTCTGCTACTGTTATCACTGCGACGATAAGGGTGCGTTTCTATAAACGCGTATAAAGCCAAAAGGAGGATCTTCTATGCATAAGGACGCTATTCATTTCACTATTAGCAGCACGTGTGACACTTACTTACGCGGATGCACCTCGCTGACTTTGGCTTTATACATTCCCCAGGCGCAGCCTGTATCGTGCCTATTGTGAAGACGTAACGAAGCGTCGCCTGCCCGACTTCTGATGTTCCACCGGCAGCTGATGTATTCTTGTTTAATTTCCTGCGTGGAAAACAACGGCCGCCTGGTCCCATCAGTCTCATTTTCCACGGCCAACGATGCGAAAACGTCCTTTCAATAGATATTGCCGTAAAGGCGGATAAAGTGTTATTTGAATCATAGATAACGAAGGACAACAATGGATAATGATTAACTGATCACGATAAGAGTCTATAGGTGTATAGATATAAATTCCAACTATAATAACAAACTGATAATAAGAATCGGGTAAAATTAAATACTGATTATTATATCTATTTTCTGATTAACGATAATAGCAACTTGCGCGTAATTTTGTCGCAGCTGAATGAGTTGTTAATTATTCGACTATTCTTTTAAATATTATAGTAATTTTGGGGATAATAATTACCTGCACGGTTTGCCATATAAAAATATAAATTCATTATTAGTGAGCATGTTTCCTAAAATTAATAACTTTCGATTCTTTTGTGTCACACATTTTTTGTAGACAGAATGAATTAATACGTATACCTTCGTGAGAACAGAATCGATGTAACAGTCTCGTTAATCAGATGCAACGTTTGCATTTGAGATCACTAGCCATCCTTTGCTAACGCGAAACGCGTAGTAACAGGAAATACGTATTCATGGCTCTTATGCATTATTACGCAACAATCTGCAACCTATATGGGCCATCGTGGGCAATCTCGAATCGCTTCAATTGTGCGACGGTCTAACGCACTGTAAACGTTTAATCCTTGCAGGTCAACATATTTTCGCGCACCGCGAAAGAAGATCAATCGCGGAACTGTTCGTGGGCTATATATAAGCTCTCGTCAAATTTAATCGATCTCTAATACTGTAATCGAGGTGACTCCTCTTTTTATATCGTATCGTTGCTTTGTATCGTATTTCGTTCGTCGTACGTAGCTGGAATGTTCATCGCTCTACACGCGCACTACCTTAATTAATAGACGTCCGTTTCTAATTACTTAACTTGCTATTAAATAAATTCTTTATTCGAACATTTATAATTATTTAAAATATGCTGAATTCATGATACGATTTCCAGTATGTAGTAGGATACTTTTTCTTTTTAATATCGATTTTGTAATGTACGAAGGAAGATTCCCTCTTTGTGACGTGTATAATAGTCGCACATCTTCGGTCAATATTTCTTACGCTCTTCCTTGGATTAAAAATTCTGTGAATGAAACAATATCGAGGAATGGGGAGCAGGCCAAGCTTGAATGCGAAAATTGTGAGTATAAGAGCATTCTAAAGAATAATCTACGATAAAAGCTTTCGTCTCGATCTGAACTGGAAAGGCAGAATAACACAAACTTCGATGCGAATTCATGTACACGCTGCACTTCGTACAGAAGGACACTGGTGCTTGTAGTAGTTAGGTAAAGAAAGAAGTGGGGAATTAATCAAATTTATGCTGGAAAAAACAAATGAAAACTAAATTCGTGAGAGACAATGAACAGAGTTTCTTTTATTCAGACTTTACGTCGGATCAACATCGAGGTCATTAGCGACGAACTACCGAAATGACTTTAGATTTTGCGGAAGAGGGTGGTTTCGTTAAGGAATTCAATAGTGTTTCTTACATGCTTTTCATACTCGAGGGCAGTTCTTCAGTTGATTTTAAAATTGAGGCGCTTGGTAGAAAATTTTTGGCAGTCATACAAAAAGTGGTGTACTGTGAGCGTTGCTTCACAACAAAGGGGAGGGTCAATCTTCTTTATGAGAAATTCATGTGGCATCTTGCAATGACCAACTCTCAGGCTCAGAGAGAACGTCCACATGTTATTCCATTCTTCTTTAACTTTTTCTTTATTATAATGGATAATTTCTTGAAGTAGGATAGGGGTTGGATATTGGTCGGTTTGCAATATAAGGAACCAATTGAACATTCGTACGTAGTTTAAAATGTATGATAAATGTGTGGAAATATTTGTACGAGCATAAGTGCAATTTCTATAAGTACATTTCTCAATGTACATTTGTTAAAATACTCTAATTCTGAAGCATTTAGAATTATTGCTGTTTCTAATTAGGCAAATGGGATTCATAACAAATCAGCCTGCACAGGCGACTGTGCAATTGTAATAATTGCTTGAAATGAAAACATGACCTTCTCCTTATTACAGCATAAGCTCTTTGAGTCATCTGCCAAGCATTACATGCGTATCTTCTAAGCTGAATAGCGTGCAATAAATGCACGTGCCAATAACGAACGTGTAAAATCCAAAATATTAAAATTAATCTTGAATATTATGTGCTTGAAAATCTAGTTGTATAATTATTAAATATTTAAAATAAGGAGCTAGTCATATGACTCAATAAACCCATCTATCTAGTTCCCTTATAAATGGAGTAACATAAATTGTAACATATTGATTAAACTAGCATTCGTTAACAACTGTATGAAAGTAGTAAACAACAATTCGATCATTATTTCCATATGGTAAATACTGAAAAGCATTGGTGAAAAAACTCCAAAATCATATTGCGTAAGGTAATTGCTATACACGCGAAGTAAACGAAGAGTGAACGAAAAGATAAAGTCACCCTAGGAAATATACCTTTCCTCGTATTTCTAGTTTAGTGTAGTCACATGTAGCGTACTTATTCCCAGAAATACGTTTCTGCCCAATTGCCACACCTGTTTGCGTACTTTATTTCACAGAAAGTTGTTATACTTCACGTTTCAAAGAATGATAAGAAGTCATCGTCCTACGGCGCATACATGTTGTCATTTTCGCGGCCTGGATATTCGAGTAAAAGTACAACGATAACGGAGAACCGTAAAAACGTCTCAGGTTCATATTGCTGTCTTATCCACGTCACGCCACCAATTATTCTCGCATTTCGCTATGCCCGATCTCGTAATCGTCCTTATCGCGTGTCCCCCTAGTTATCGGGAAATCGCGAATTAGCACGAACCGCTACGAAGCCGTTGTCGGTCGTGTCTCTCTCTCTCGACAGAAATCGTCAATTTCCGTCGAGTTCCGTGCCCGCGCACGAGGCGTCGCGTCGGCTTTCCGGCATCGCGAAACGAAACTTCAAACACACGTCTAACGTCGCGCGGACAACACGCCGATGTGGGACGCGTTGTTTTCGACGCCGACAATCTGTCACTCGTTCGCCGAGGGAACAACTCGTGCTGTTCGTCACGATCAACCCAGAACTCACCTCATCGAGAATGGTTTCCCCGTGGCCAAGCCGCGTTGCAGTCACCTCCTCATCCTTCCTCTCTTCTTCTCTTTGATCGCCAACATTTTAACCATGTGCACGCGACCGTGTCCGTTCTGTGCAACTATCACCGCCATGACACCCGATTCCCCGTTCCCGCGCTAGGCGACTCCGAAACGAACATTTCACGTTTTTCCACTAACGCGCTCGCTACTTCCGGCCGGATCGTTTTGGCAACCGGCAACAGGTCGCGGCAGTCGCTGCTCCGTGACACGCGTCGTCCCGTGTTATTGTTTATTGTTCGATTGCGAGACGGTCGCGGCGTTGACAGCGTTGGTCTCGCGACCCACGATTACTCTATTTCGGTCCCCTCAGGTAGGAGTGGAGGGACAGCGCAGTCTGGCTCGGACGAATGCTTGGCGACACTTGCACGAAGCTAAAGAGCGGCCACTCCGCCGGCTGGAAGAGAGAAGAAGAGGGACAGAAAGTGAGGATGGTCAGAAACAGCGAAAGAGCGGACGTAAAAGAGAGGAGAAATACGAGACCCGAGCAAGAGGGTACCATTATAAATAGTCGCGGCAGCTAGGGATAGGAGTGATGCCCTTGCGTCCGTTGGGTGGGACAGTTGTACGGACGAGCAGTTCGATTTCTTAGTAATGTGATCGTCTCTCTTGTTCTTTAATTGCAACTCGCGCGGAGATCGCGGAACGATGCAAGTCGGTGAACGCGAATGGAAGGGAACGGTAATGTGCGGTCGGGCCGTTTGTTTGCAATTGTGCAAGGCTGGTTCGCTCCCATCACTTTCGACCGGGTTGGCTAAAAAGAGACAATGTAAAAAGGGAAAGGGAGACGGGAAATGTCGACGGAAGT
Source organism: Nomada fucata (assembly GCA_948146005.1). NCBI lineage: Eukaryota > Metazoa > Arthropoda > Insecta > Hymenoptera > Apidae > Nomada > Nomada fucata. The sequence goes on along the minus strand of OX411275.1, from coordinate 2,481,759 downwards.
ATGTACGTGAGATGAAAAGAGATGGGAACGGAAAATGGCTTCTCGTTCGCTCCACCTCTCGTGCTTTGCGTCATCGTCCCGTCACTGTAGTCTGCCTTGAATTTTAACGTCAGCGGTCCTAACATAAATTTCCATGATTTTTGACGAACCACTACGCGAAAGATGTTAGACAAACGAAGCGTGCACGGAAGGATACGTGAACGCAATTAACAAATTTGTGAATCGACATTAGAATCATCGTCGACAGCGAAGAAATTTCGACGAATATGCACAGAGCTTGTGCAACGCTCTGTCTACAAACAATGTACTCCACTTTAATCATTAGCTTTCCGTTTATTTGGACAACAAAACACATTAATTTTCAACATCTTAGATGCAAATTACTAATTACCTTAAAGCAAGAGTCCGGGACAGTGCATTTCCAAAACGTTTTCAAATCTTGAATCGGTTACGCCGGTTACAGCTACATAATTCCCCAATCACACAGACTTTCCATCGAAATATTTCTTATCAGGATGAAATATTCCGGTATACTAAAATTCACGCAACAGCTATCATCACACGCATATTCCGTATTGCTTATTTTAAGGAGCGGCGATTGCTGCCAACACCTCGTCGCCTCGTACCTGTTTAGAAGTTTTGGCACGAGTCCGAATTGCTCTGACGATTACAGGGTACTTTTGAAGGGATCCCAAATATCCATTGATGCGTCCTCGCTTCACTTTTGACTCGAACGACGAGACACGTTTGTAATTAGTTTAACGCGATATTAGGAGTATCGTTGAAAATATATATAATTCATAAATAGCTTATAAGTTATGTTAATTGTATCCGCCAAGAGTATCGCACTCCTAATAAGGGTGAAGTTCGAAAAAATGTCAAGCAATGATTCTAGAAACAGATTGTCTAACGAAAAAAAAAAAAATCTGCTACTACAACGACTTTTACAAAGAAACCATCTCTCAATTTCATCAGTATTCTAGTGCCACAACGTAGGAAAGGTTAAGCTAGTGGAATGCAAAGATGCCGACAAAAGTTTCTTGACCCCCGCGGTCGAGTAGGAACATTAAAGGGGATATTCCTTTCGTGCCACGAATCGCACAGATTATTACATACCATTCTACAAATTTTCGCGAGATTCCCGAGTTTATTTCAATTAATGAACGTTGCCAGCGGAATTGTAAGAAAGTGAAGTGATGATCAGCGCGGTGATGTTGAGTTGAATAAAAACACGATGGAAGCCTTGATCCGGATCTGTTCTCTCAGTAGATCACGATTCACGGACATGATTACAAGTTCGTGTACGTAACAAATTAAATTGCCTCCTCCTAGGGTGGGGAAGATTCCTTGCCGGAAATCTTATACGATAAATCGTTCCATTTATTTTAATGTGTGTGCGTGTATTTTGTACAATATAATAATAATAATTGTAGTAGCAATAGAAGTAGTAGAGTAATAGTAGTAGAAGTAGTAGTGGTAGCACAGTCGACAAGTAGTAACAGCGTGTTTTATCTCACCGGGACCCTCGCCATTATAAGCTATGTTCTTCGCGGAGAAATATGACGCCCTCGTGAGTCGCCTTACGCAATCGTTCCAGGTGGGAATGAAGAATCACCTATAACGACGGGATTCTGGGACAATGGCACGTCATTGTTGCCTCTATCGCCACCACGACTATATTGTTCGATGGTCGAAGGTTGTTTCGTGATTGTTTGATGATCGATCGATTGAATCTGCGGTTAGATGCCGATTTTTCACAAGAGGCGTTTTATTCTTCTTCTTCCTCTTCTTCCTCCTCCTCCTCTTCCTCCTCCTCCTCCTCCTCTTCCTCCTCCTCTTCCTCCTCTTCCTCCTCTTCACCTTCGGCGTCCTTCTTGTCACCACCCTCTTCCTCTTCCTCCTCCTCCTCCTCCTCTTCTTCCTCTTCTTCCTCCTCGAATTGTGGCTCCTCGAGTTCTTCATCTTCAGCCGCAGCCTTCACGTCTTCCTCGCCCTCCGGGGATTCGGGGTCTCCTGGCTTCTTGCCTGGCCTCTCTCCGAACCATTTCGGCAACTTCGCTGTATTTTTTCAAGGGAAGCAAAGTTATTACACAATTGACGATACTCGATTTGCGGCGGTTGCCTTCGTGAATACATCCCGTTCGACGGCAGCGAATACGCGAATGACGGAAACGAAATCGCGAGAGTAATTCTGAAACCAGGAATTATGGATATTTCATACCATTTTTACTGAAACGTTTCTCTCGCTTTTCGCCGAACGAGACTATTCCACGCGGTCGAAGTATACTTCTCTCCGTGGCCGTGTGTAGTTTGGCCCAGTTTTCGGAAAACATTCCGACTGCTCAGGTTTCAAGACCGGAGTCTCGAGCAAACGCGCACGATAACATAAACTCGTGAGAAAGAGCGCAATGCTTTTTACTTGTTGCGACGGTGCAGCGTGACTTATTTCTAACGTCGTTGAATAACGAATACAACAATTCTTCGGCTTCATAAAACCCATCAGAATGCTACTGTGCCCAAACCTAACCCATCAGAATACTACTAGACCCATTCTTTCTAGATATGTCACGAAGCATTATTAAATATCAGAATATCATTTCGTAATGCGTTTGCTCGAAAGTGATTTTATAATACGCACCCTTTTGACGGCCGAGGAATTGTTCCTTCTGTTGAGTCCATTGCTTCTCTACGGACTCCTTCAGCTGTTCGGTCAGACCCTGCAACACCAATGGACAAAATGGCATGCTAGGATACATTGTCACACGTGGGGCACCCGCCTGGGCCAATTCCTCGGTTCCCGAGGTATTGCCGTATAAATCTCTCCATGGCGAGCTTGGGGCTTGATAAGTAGGAGTACGAAACTAACTAGTCCTGGTACTATGTTCCTCTGGAACCCGTTTCCCGGCTATTTAATACATATATGCAAATTCGATTTCGACATTAAAGGGACGATGACGACGTTCAACAAAGTACATAACACAAATTCCTGTCCTTCGTTGTTATACCTTCAGTTAGTCACTTGACAACAATATCAGATTGTGATGACTGTTTGGTGAAAGTGTTTAAAGGGTGGATAAATTGTATCGATCACTATCTATAGACGATACGTGTAACACTTGTGGCATGTGTATATTTATATTATATGAGCAAGAACTGGAATCGCAGAACATTTTGTTCGTTTTGCTCTGTGTAGTATCCTACGTCGTTTGAAGAAATATTCGAAGAAAATGTTTCATTTTAGAATTATCCTGAGATATCGAACCATGTAATCGGTGCATTTGTAAATTACATCTCGTGTGTCGTGTCTATCTCGCGGTTGGGGTAAATTCTCCTGAATATTCGTAGTAAAGTTCGCTGTTCGTGATCATTGTGTTTATGGTTGCTTCGCCAATTCGTTACCTGGCGGTGTAATGAAACACAATCAATGACAGGGAAGGCGTGAGCACTGTGCTTCGTGAAACGGCACAGCAATGCATTCCAACACATTCAATGGCTTCTGCGCTCCAGATTGACTATTTAGTAGTTGGAGATCCGGTGCGAATTAGAAATACGATCGACGCAACGATATTCGGGCAAAAAAAGGGGGGTGGGCACAGGGGTAAACCAACAATGCAAGCAAAGGGGTGATTCACTAGTATGAGAGCTCGGGGGGACTCACTTTTGTTGCGCTTCATGAACTGTTCTGTTTTCTGTTTCCATAATTTCTCGCTGGACTCCGCTAAAAGCGTGTCGTAGCCCTGCGATTCAATCGACAATTTCTCACTATTCGTTTCTCGCAGCGATTATTTGCTATTTAATACATCTTCTAACGTGCTACGTCGCTTATTCTTTGCCACTTGTAATATTTGTTGTTCTCTTTTGAACATTACAACGTCATCACGATGAAATCTTTGTTTCTTTACGTACGTTCGTCAATTTTGAGGACACAGTGATATTTTTAATTACCGGCTTTGTTGATTATTATTTTTTTATCGCGATTCGGGGGACTCGATTGGCCAGATTGTTATATCGATATCCAATTACTGGGTCGGCTGAACATTCGAAGAATCGGCGACTGATCGAATTAACTAGCGGCATACTTACACCCTCGAAGAGTTTCTTCTTGTCGTCATAGGACCTGGTATCCACGCGACGTTCGTACTTGGAGGCGACTTGGATCTTGGGCTGCACAAAGAAAATAATTGTATAGTATTCACAGAGTAGTTCGCTTATTTTATATCTCGTTTGATCTCATCGATATACACTTACGGGGTATTTGCCGGTAAGAGCTTCGGGATCAAGACCTTTCTTCAAAGCCTTGTGCCTCAACTGTTGCTTCTGACGTTCCTTTAATTCTTTAAGCTACAAGGGAAAGAAGAAAATTAGCCAAACGTTGTGCAAAAGCACTGCGAAATTACGATATTCACTTTCAAAGTGTACTAACGTCATAGTCCTGGCGTTTCTGTCGCTCTTCAAGATCGTATTTCTCGGTTTCCAGCTTGACTATGGTCTCCCAGAGGTCGTTAGCCTTGTACCGGAGCTTCTCAATAGACAGATTATCGATTTCCAAAGGTTTGATGCGAATGCTCAACGAGATTTTCTTCTCCTCCTCCAGCTGTTCTTTCGTCTTATTGCGCTCCAATTGCGCTGACGTGAGCTGGCCCTGTATCGAACAGGAGGACACATTAATATACCCGGGGAACAGGGCTGTAACGTTTCGCGACGCGTTCCATTTCTCTTCCTATGAAATTCATACGTACTCCAAGATCTTTCCTGGTGATGGTGAAGTTCGGGCCCTTCTTGCTTTGATCCTTCATCGCTTGCATCATAGCCTGGCGTTTCTTTTCTGATTCCTCGAGGCGCCTGTATGAAAGAAAATTGTTGAGAAAGACCGATCTCTACTGTACGTACAAAGCAAACGTAGCCAAAGGCAACCTCACCTTCTCTTTTCCTCTATATCACGTTGTTTCTTCTCCTCTGTGAATTCATAAAAGTGTTAGTAAACCTTCACAAACAGGATCGAATGAAATTTCCAAACAATACCGAGGAAACAAGCTTACCGATTTCGCGTTGGCGACGTTCTTCCTCCTCCTTCTTTTTCTGGGCCAATCTCTTCTCCTCGTCCGCGCGGGTGATCTTGCGCTTCGCTTGCTTCTCCTGTAAAAAGTGCACGGCGAGCAATGAGAATCGATGAAAAATGGATACACGGTATCGCGACGGGACCGGTGCAGCGTACGTGTATGCACAAGGAGAATAAGAAAGGACCTCAAAGTCACTTTATGGAGCACGAACCTTCAATCTCTTCAGATCTTCCTCCTCCTTGGATCTCTGCTTTCGCCATTCTGCGATGTATTCCTTGAGCTGCTCGTCCAAGTCGCTTCTCTTCTGTTCCTGCCTCTGTGCAGCCCCGGAAAAACGACAGGATGTAAATACGCGAAGTCGGTAAATCTGTCGGATATATCGGATCTACGAGATCACGGGGATTCACCTCACCTTCATAAACTCGATATTCTCCCCAGAGTCCCTGATGTAGGCCGGAGCGAAAACAAAAGTAACTCTCTTTAGTTCCAGTCTCTCGTCCTCTAAGAGATCTCGCAAGATCTTCCAGAACTCCTTACGCCACTCTCACGTTCTACTTTCCATTATTTATCACGCTTCATCCATTCTTTCTCGTGGCGAATAATTTTCGTTCCTTTTATTCGCTTTACTCTCTTTTTATTAATTTCTTTTTTTTGCTTGTTTGTTTATCCTTATTTATGTCGTTTCTCTTGTCACACGCACACTACGGCCAGCCAAACGGACAGTCGCACACGCAAACGGACAGATTGACGGACAGGCGGGCAGACAGAGAGAAAGTTGTATGTACAAGCGTGTAGAGAGAAACGAGAATTAGGTGCACGATTCAAGAAAGTGTAGCAGCTTTAGGGGATTGAAAGGTTAACGGGACAATAATGATTTTACAGGGGTCGGATGAGACCGATAAGTTTCTGATCGAAAGAGACTCCGTTGGACTCTCGACGGACACGATATTGGAAAATTGTTGGAGGATTTCATCGGAGACTTACGCGATCTGTTGAATGTAAATTCTGTTTCAAGTAAAATGTACGGGACGATAAAACGAGAACTTCGCACGAATTAGCAGCAGACTTATCGAATCGCGTTCTTCAATGTTTAAACGTACTAAAGTGGAATATTCGAACAAGTGTCTCGTATATGTCGAAGCGAGCAGCTAATGGGGCAATATTTCGTTCCGCAAAATCGATATTCTGGACGAGAATAGGTAGCGCCAAAGTGTTCGTTTATTATGGAAACTTGGAGACATTTCAAAATTTCGGATATTCTCGAATATGAAGGTACCTTCACCGTCGTTTAAATTACATCGCGTGGATCGAGTCCAGGATCACTTTAAAATGAGGGAAGGATCTCTAATTTTAATGATGACTTAACGGCGCGACGGAAAATAGATGGCTGCTCGGTTTTTGGACACGGGGGACGGGGGGAAAGCACAGGATGAGTTCGTTTAGTTTTCTTTTTAGCTGGAAAAAGTAACTCGAAGCCGCCCGAGAACAAGCGATTAGGCATTTTTTTTTTACAGAAAGCAATTTAGCAGGTTCGAAGAAAAAACTGTGACAGATCTGAACAGCGTACAACGTGAACAAGGTTGCTTCTATTTAAATAAACAATTTCAACGATAAGGTAGTAAATCGTCTGATGCTAAGTTATTTGTGTATTACCGAAATATTTTTATATATATATATATTTGTAAAACTGTTTGCAAAAATGAAGTGGAAGTTAAATCATTGGAACAGCAATGAGCAATGAGGTTGAAGGTACTGTCTATCATTTTCGCAACAATGTCTATGATAATGGTGTTCCTCCGTTTCATTGCGAGAAGCATGATCCTCCATAAAGCCACAAAGACGATGATAAAGGATAATTGGGAAAGAATTGGAGCGCGGAGATCTACCACTCACTCTTCTTCTCGTCAGACATTTTCTTCTTCTTTCCCAACTCGAATGCAAGCAACACACACAATCGCCGTCGTTATCAGCGTCAACATTGTCGTCATTCTTATTATCAATTATTATCCACAACGCCGTAAAAAGCCACAGTCGAAAGCCGAGGGAGCTGGCCAATTTGCATGATAAACGAGGCACCGACGATCATATCATCTCGGAAGGCCACTGAATCTTCGTGAAATAATACGCCGACATTTTCAAATTTAATTCGGTCGAACGGATTAGAAATTCCAGTAAAATCCAACGTCAAATGATCCACGTGAGCCGTATTGAGACGCGTGAAATTTACAAAAATCGATCCGACCGACTGGGATCGTTTCCAAATTTCCCTCCCGGTCTGTTTTATCCGCGACCCTTACGACAATATTCTAAACAACGTTCCGCATTGTTGGCAACGTGCAGCATCGTTGCGCAATCGTTTCACGGGGCAATCCGGTGAATTATGTGAAACGAGACACCTGTGCGCGTCCCTCATCAAACGCCAATTCACACGAAAATTCAGCGACCCGCCGAAAACTTTGGCCGATAGTTTCTGCGTTCATTGCTGCGGGTCGATCGATTATGGTGCAACGTTTCAACGTAATTAACATGAACGTGACAAACAGTTGGCGGGTAGGTAAGACGAGGCACCAAAACTGGCAGAAACCAAAACAAACGACTCCCATGGGAACGCGGGATGTAAAAAAAAAAAAAAACGAAACACGACATCAAGTTCGTTGGTTTTAGAACGAGATCATACGAAACAAACTGCTGGTGGACTCGTGAACACGTATCCATATATGGACGCAGGTGTACGTGTAACAGTCACACGGAGATTATGTACAGAGCCGTTAATTCGTGATTAATCAAGAGTATGTAGAGACAAAAAGAAAAAACACGAGAGGGGGTGATAGAGACAGATAGAGAAAGAGACATGAGCTTTGGGGTCGGGGTTTGTTGCTTCGAACACTGATCACCAATTATTAGACCATTCCTTGGCGGGATCGAGACTTCGTGTTACGTCCGCGTACGATTAATCAATATTCTGGAATTTTTCGGGGCGGGGTGTCAGGCGAACATCGTGAGACACATAGCACAAGATATTTTTCAGGGAAAACGAGTATCGCGAACAAAAAGACTACGTTGGTCAAGTACTGTGGACATACAAGGTAAACGTGTAACGAACGGGGGTAAACGTTTCTGTACTGAAAGGAGAAAAATATTATAATGTCCATCGTTTAATTAAGTCCGGCTAAGCCGGACAATTGCTATGCTTCTCCACCGAACGGTTTGTCCATTAATTAAATTGCATCACTTCGGAACGTGGTACATTTCGAACGGACACACACCACAGCTTCAGTATAAGAATAAACCGCATTACGTTATCGTACACATATTTATGAAACGTTGGCAATCGTCCAGCCGACACAAGTTATATTAGTTGCACGCGGCCCTTATGCAACACCGCCGTCGCGGTGATACGGTCAAAAGCCTGAAAACTTTTCGATTAAACAACCTGCGCGTTGTATATAGGAATATATACGTCCATACACGCGAATTTCAGCTACGTTCTGATTGCTTCGAAACGTTGCCACGGTCAAGAAACTCGGCGTCGTCGTACGTCACGATCTGTGCTTCGTACTTTTCTTACAAAAAAAAAAAAAAAAAAAAACAGAAAATCCAATTCCCTTCGAACACCATGAACGCCCTATTTGCAAATGCTAGACGATTGATATCACGGAAGTTACAGGGTAGGATTGCTCGAAAGGTTCATCGCGTTGGACATCTCCACGGATGAAATATACGTAAAATCGATTGTTTTATCGTCGGGAGTCTCGTTCCCGCCAAAAATTCGATAATAAGCTCGGACTAGAAAGAGCTGGGGGCTTTGTGAGAGCGGCCGAAGAACAAAGAAAGTATTATTGACGTGTAATAAACAACCTCGAGATTCAACTTACTTTTGGGACGCCCTACCCCTACAAAAAAAGAAAGGAAAGGTACATTAATAACAATGGTAATCGCTCGTGCTTCTTTTAACGTGGAACTGGCGGAAAGCCGTACAAAATGTGTTCACCGGGGCTTTACGTATTACGTTTCACTCGAGTCTTTTTTTTTTCTTTTTTTGTTTTTCGCTACTAATTCCGATTCCATCAAGCCCTGAGATCCGATCGAGCAAAAACGACGTCGTTAAAATTGACGACAGTCTGCCGCCGTTCCTCCGCTTTTATTCCCCTCGATTTCTGTACGTTTTTTTTTCTATTTCCTTTTTTTTTTATTTCTTTTTCATTACGACAAGAGTCGCAAGGAAAGTTTCACACTCGCCGGGCGAAACGGCTGGCGCGAATCGATTCGCTCGTTTCGCGAGCGTCTTCATCTGATTTTCACGAACGACCCAAAAGGGGTGGAACGGGCAGCCTATCGTCTCTTTTATCGCGACGGAATCTTTTTGCGCAGAATCTTTGGCGTGCTTGTGTGACATTTGTTTTTCTTTTCTCTATTTTTTGTTGTATTTCTTTTTTTACGTCGCGAAAACCTTTCCATAGGATAGACCGCGAGAACGCGACGACAATGATTATGCGACAGAAGTAACGCGCAGAAAGATAAAAGTGAGTTAGGTGTGGTGTGGGCGCGACGAGCGACTTCTCCTTCGTTCGATAGTGCTTGAAAAGTGAAACTTTCGATTGGCTGTTAATGAGGTTGCGAGACTAATGGAAAACCGATGAGAACTTTTCGAACGTCTCGCTTGTCGAACAGGTAATTCCCCGATGTCCGATCCATCAATGGATTTCGAGACGATAATAAATGTAAATGACGAATGGGGAGAGAAGTTATTTAAATTCGCGAAGAATAACGCGAGGGATAATAAAGAAACTCTTGATCCTCTTTGTAATTTCAAATGTTGGATTGTAGTAAAAAAACGAGTGGTCAAGAGTACTTGCGAATTCGACTGACCGTGTCACGAGTTTCGGCAAGTTTTTCACCGTTCAAACACTTATGCACCGTAGAAACGCGTGTCAAAGAGTTCCTGTTTGCGAGACGACCAAAAATCACGCTGACTAGAGTACCTGAGACGTAAGTATGTATACGTGTATATCAGACAGGACAAGGCGACGGCGATAGACATACTTGTTTCAACCATCGACACAAGAACAGCGACACAGCATCAAAGACAATACGTTGAAGATAGCGGAAGGACCAAACAATAAAGAACAGTGACGCCAAAGAGACACAGAGAAGAAAAAAAAGTAGGTGAGAAATCAAAAATAGAAAAAAAAGAACAGGACAAAAAAAAAATAAAAATTATAGCCCCTGTCATTTCCATTCGTTTCTCGTCAACGATTTTGGACGATAGCTACATCGACGGTTACATCCCCGGTAGCGGTGGAGAAAATTGAAGATCAAAAGCAAACTAATGAAAAAGGAATATGGAGTGACGTGCTGGGCTTTGTCGAATGTCGGCCACCATTTTTAGAAAAAAATGCCTGGAGGGCAAGAAACATTGCGCAGGTGCAGAGCGTAAAATGCAACTTCGGCATGTGTGTATGCGTGTGCACGGGGCCGTCGCGATCTATGAACAATAATTTTAAGTGCTGGAACGAAAAAGGGGAGAAAAATAGTAAAAAAAATGGGAACGACACCAGCGGATTTCCAGCTGGCAATGTTCAAAGTAGCGGAGGTGATTTTTCACCGTCACCGCGACGTACCGTTGTGCGGGCAAACTTATCAGATTATTTCTAACGTTTAACTCGAAAGTTCCATCTGGGCGGCGGAGGAAAGGATTCGCGCCACTTCTCGGTGAAATTAAAAAGCCGCGGGGACGAGAAGCCAAAAAAAAAAAAAAAAAAAAGAAGCGACCCTAAAGGAAGGAAAAAAAAACGTATATTAAAAAAGTGTCAGAACGAGAAGCGTCGTGGATCGAATGAAACTCGCTTCAAGATGAATTCGAAATGATTCTTTCGCGTGGAAAGTCCGGGTGGGGGGAGGGGGGTTGTAATCGAGACGAGTCGTCGGGGAAAAATCTGTTTCCTTCGTGGAACCCGTCGGATATTAATTGCCTCTGTGTGCAGTGAAAAGGGAGACGGGGACGGAAACGAGTTATGAAGAAAGTGGAGATGAATTCTCGAAAAGATCTGTGCGTTGCAAAAAAAAAAAGATCGTTCGTTGTTGCACTGGCGACGTAACGAAAAAACAAAAAACAGAAATCGCATTCGGTTGATTTTCGCCGTGGTGAATGTATCGTGTTAAAGAAAGAAAAAAAAAAGTACATCGACGTGACAAGAAGAAGCATAAGAATGTATATAGAAAATAGAAACAGACTAGCAACGCCTTGCTGCGACAATGTTCTATCTACAGAAAGAAAAATAACATTACGCAGAAACGTATGAGCGAATTAGCGGACGAACAGATATATTGAACCGATACAATACAACAACCACAACAACAGCAGCAATAATTACGGTTAGACGATTAACAGAGAGAAAGTGAAGTACAGAAAATGTGAAGGATAGTAAAGAGAGATAGTAGAAGAAGAGAGAAAGAGAAAACGTGAAGTGAACATTGCTAGTATAGCTGCCTGTACAAGATATAGGCGATTGTTTTTTTTTTTTTTACAATTGCTAATCAGAAAACTTACTCGATCTTCCTTTCCGGTTGCCTTTGATTTTTCGATTTTTCAATTCGCGCCGCGTTGGTCGTTCGTTCGATGATGATTGGTGGTTTGATTCATTGGTTGGTTGGTTTTTGTGTATTGTGTGTGGAGATTCAGGCGGAGGGACGGATAGATATAGATAGATTGTTGAAAAAAAAAACAGAGAGAAAAAACGGAGATCATAAACCAAATTCAATGAAAATTGCATCCGGTTTGACTCTATTATGAGGTAAACAGGCAAATCGGATACTGGTAATTATCCTTATTATTTCCCTAGATCGTGCTCCCGTTCGTCGCGGAAGAGAAGGAATTGAAAACGTCGAGAAACATTCGTCGCCTCGAACAATAGAAAACTTTATTCCGAACGGCTCGTTTGTTCCTCTTTAAGTCTGTCCGCGGAGGTGATATTTTTCTCGTCGCTTTCCATTCCTCTCGAAACGATTCAATATTTCTCCTCCGCGCGGCCGAAATTATTACAGCGGAGAGACAGTGGACGCCGCGGGAAGAAAATTGTTGAACCGCGTTCCGTGTTTGCGCAAACGAATGGCACCGTTAACGGACGAAAAATTGTTGCGCGATTTTAAATCGCGATTTCACGTCGCGACGTATCCCCGAATAGAATGACGAATGTCTATCGGTTCGTGGTGTGCCATCGTTGAATTTAATATACGATTTGAGGCTTAAAGATACAGCGCCATTCGTCTGCTCTATTTTCGTGAGGGAAGCACGATTGGTCTAATTTTAAACAATAGTTCAGGAGAGATCGCTCTAAGGCTCGAACGGAATTTTTCGGGACGGCTTTAGCTTTCGAAAATTCTTTTCCTCCGCGACGCGTGACATCTCGATCGAAGTTCTCAATTGAATTCATTTTTTTCGTTACTGCAATTCCGTGTGCCAATGCGTTGCTTTGAATATCACGAACGATCTTAATATCGACGGAACGCGTGTGCGGCGTTTGAAGAAGTTGATTTGAATCGAACAGTAATCGCGATCGTTTGTAAATTGCCTCGGACGCGAGAAAAATTGTTTTCCGTTTTAAAGTCGTGTCAACTGGTATCCAAGGCTGTGCGATACCAGCGCCAGCGGACCGTCCTATTTTTGTAAAAAGAAACATTACCTGGTCTAATTCGAACGGTGTAGCTAGGGAGTATAATGTCTAATGTTTCGAGTTGCTGGCGTGCGTGTAGCTGGTGATCACAAAGTTGCACAAGTTTTGTAACGCGAGAAACCATTATTTGTGTCAATGACGTTGAACGTAACAATAACATCGCTATAGATATCGCGAAAAGTTGCATCGCTATTGCAATTAATAGTTTCGAGCTATCTCTTTCACGGATCCGGCTGCTGCATGACCCGCGACTCGCCACGTAATTAGAAAACCGGCGCTCACGAATTTCACCGTTTCCGAATGAAGAAATTCATTCGTATCGAATTGATCGCGTAGAACGATCTCTCCGGAACCGTATAAACTGATATCGGGAATATGAAAACAAAAAAAACCCAATCTATAGAACAAAAGCGACGATCGTCACGTAGAAATGAAATGATCACGTCTCGAAGAATGCTATTCGGATCATTAGGAGCAGTCGCTCCTTGCTTAGGGAGACGAAAGTCTAAAATCGAGATCAGAAAACGACAGCTAAAAAGATTCCCCGGTGACTGCCCAGCGGTAGCAGACACCTAAACGTAGACACGCATCTGGAACTTACTTCCTGGAATGAGAAAACGAGAGAACGTGAACGTTAGAGGTATTTTGGGAACGATGTCGAGGGATTAAGGAGTTACCAGCAACACTTACGTCTCCTCGACCACCTCCTCCTCGCTGCTGCAAAACAGAAAATGGAAAACAAAGAAATGTTAGTGAACGGCTACAGGTAGATGTTGCGGGGCTATTAAACGGTTTTGAAACGAAATAATGTGCAAGAAAATATACGGGTTCTTGGGGGGGTGTTGGGGGGGGGGGCATGAAAGTAGGGGTTCGTTGGGCTTTTCTTTTCATTCAATCGCGTACTAAAAATGTTTATCCATCGTAACTTCCGATTCGCCAAGCTAAATGTATACCATCGGACGGCACTTAAACGCGTGGACAGACAGAAATCTAATACCCGCAAGCTGAGGCAATTTATTAGGACGGTTTTTGGACGCGTCTGTCCACCCCCATTGAATATAGATCCACGTCGATCCAACCGAATGACTCATCGTCCCTCACGTACGATCTCTATTCGAAATTCCTCGTTTCAAAAATAAACTAAAACACCGTCTACACCGACCATGAGCCCGTTTCCCGTGTAAACCCGTCGCAGTACTCGGGCCCGAACGGTCCATTAAACAACGTACGTGTCATATTTGTACATCGCGCGGAACAGAACGAACGAAAAGATGAAACATTTTTAGCCGGCCATATGATTTACAGGGGGACGTGCATCGATTATCATTTTGGTTCAACACAGAGACACGTATGGGCCGGGGGATTGTGGGGGGGGTGGTTCACTTTCACAACAAATCTGAACGGGGGTTGCGGCTAAAGGGGTGCAATATCGAGAACCACATATCGAACAACGAGGTGGACACAAATCACGAACAGATTTTTCGTCTTACGTGGAGGCGATTCGTTTTCTTGGATATTGTTCGTACAGTGACAACGATCAACATTGTGGGGCGAAGGGGGGGGTCTCGACAGTCTTCGACTTATGTAGCAACCTGACAGAATCGCATCGAGAATTTGTGACTAGAATTCAGTGACTCTCGACCCTGTAAATCGGCACTAAGAAGTACTGAGCGTGATCTATCGACGACATGTTACCGTGACGCGCTCCGATGCTCCATTTCTTAACTTAAAATTACACACGTCCGAACTATCCTCGGCATTCCCCACTATTCGAGAACTCGTACGAGCCCCGATTTCATGGATATTCGAACGACGTCGCTGGTTATTTTTCACCCACCGTCTTCGGATGCACGTGCATCGTTCTTACGTAACTTTCCGCACGGCGATTCGACCGACGTGTTCCGTTCATTCATCCACATCCATTTCGGGCATGCACTCGTTGTTCTACCGCAACAATTGATATTGTCACGCGAGACTCGTCACAATTCGACGGGAACATTGAATTGCAGCGTCGAAAGAACGGGCCCGGGAATGCCGAGACTGGATTGAATAGTTCCCTCGCGATATTGAATGAAAATTGTATACTTACGAGTATTGCTCCTCGTCGTCAGACATGTTTGCTGGTGGTTACGGTGCTGCAACACACAAACAAACCACCGATTAACACGACGTATTCTTGTGGTCGATCTCGTTTGGCCTAATCCACGTTACTCGAGGCTCGATCGCGATTTTTCACACCGGCGGACAGAACGACCGATCGACAGGTCCGGCTCAGAGTTCCATCTTCGATTTTTCCCGGCGGTACGATCTAAAAGAGCTGCGTTCACACTTGGACGAGGCGACAAAGAAATGACGGCCTCGTGTCTGCGACGAGGGGGAGAAGTATGATTGACGCACTCGCGACGGGGAATGTCCGAAACGAAACGAAACGAGAAACGGAAAAGCACAAGCGAAAACGAAACGGAACAAGAAAACGGAAACGATTGATCCACGAGTGCAGCGATACCGATCGTCCTTTTATTTTCGATCTAGAAACGCCAGAAACATGGCGCTCTTCGCACGGTGAATTTTCAATAAACAATCCATAGACAAAGAGAGGGCGAAACGGAAGGCATGAATGAGGGTTTGCTCCTCGAGCATAAATCGAACCTTGCTATCGCGAGAGAGAAAAAGCTAGAAAGGAAAGAAAGAAGTTGAAGGGGCGAGACGATGCACTGGTGCAAAGGTAATCTGATATTCTGAGGCGAGAAAGAGAGTGCCAGTTTGCTAACCCTGGCCGCAAGCTCGACGTCGCAAGCTCTATAAGGAGCCATCCCCTTCTCTTCCTCGTCGCTCTAATTTTAGAAAACCGACTCTCTACTCTTCTCTCTTCTCTCACACACTCTTTCTCTCTCTCTCTCTCTCTCTCTTCCTTCGTTCGTTTATTGGCTTTTTCTTTCTTTCCCTCTTTCTCTCTCCTTCTCTCCCTTTTTTCCCTCGTTCGCCTCCCTCACTCCGTATGGAAGTTCCTCCGCCTCCAAGTCGATCTCGTCTTCGTTGCCGTTGTCGTCATCAAGCTTTCGAACTGTTTCCTGCCTCCGAGACAAAATTATGTTGCAGCTTTGTAACCGTTCCTCTGTTTTATCATTATCATTGATCCGTTAAGGAAATTCTGCTTGTTCCCTTTCTCTGTCTTACGTTCGGTCGATTGTACTTCCGGTTACGTGCCATCGTGTTCCGCTCGAGCGGACGATTCGTTCCTTGATTCCTCTTCGTGGAAAGAAAATTGTCGGCTGCCATGTACGATCGAATCGTTCGAAATCGTCGAAGATTTTGCAACGTTTAAGAGATGTCTCTCCCCCAGGTGCTAATTTCGCAAATTGCCCGGTGCGGTGTTTGGCGTTACGTGTTGCGGTGCACAGTGTCGCACAGGCTGACGTGCGGCGTGGGAGTGGAAACAATATTACATAATTATATACGTCACGGCGGAATATCTTGAAACGGGATATTCGACGTACATTTATAGGCGGTGAGTTATCACGGCGCCAACGCGATTCTATATTCGTGCTCTTTGACCCGCCATGTTAGAAGGGAGAAATAACTTGAACGGCGTTCCCAAAATGATATTCGAAACTTGTCTAAATATTTAGAAGCGCGATGCAGACATTTGTAGCCGTGGTGAATTTTGTGTCCCACGTTGTGCATTCGAAAGTTTCAACCCCCCTGAAGATTAGATTACTTCATTTTCTCCGATCATACGAACGATACATAAAATTCAGAGATAAACGTTTTGATCGAAGCATTAATTACAATATTATTATGATACAGATAATATTCAACAGAAATAAGCCCTTTTTTCAGTAAATATAATTGAACGTCATGAGAAATTAACGTTAAAACAGAAAGTGGTCACGATATTTCGAAACATAATACGAAGGTATTCAGAGTCGCTGTAAATTTGAAATCCTTACGAATTTATGATGAGGTATCTTACAAATTCTCGTCCTCTACTCGTCAAGCTCTCCCTCCGTCCTTCAGTTCGCCGTTCGATTAAACTAAAGCCATGATCACGGTTAAGAAAGGCATCCGAAACTTCCCGTTCGCAAACTTTCGAACCGGTTAATACGTCACATAGCCGCTCCGTCTGGCGGAAGCACACCGTCGAGAGACGGTCGAAGATGGAACCAAAACTTCGTCGATCCTTCGGCAAGTTCGTCGACACGTCCCTTTGATGCGTCCTCCGAAAATGTCTCCCATCGTTCCGCGTAACTTTTCCTTCCAATTTTCAGAGCCTTCGCTCGAGATCAACTCGGTCCTCCGTTCTATCCCGGCTCCAGTAGATAAAGTCACACTGTGGTCAGACGCCGCTTGCCCGCCGCTCGTATATCCTCGGGACGCCAGTATCTCTGGCCATTCCATACAGATTTACACAGAGCTCTCCGGAACATGCTCAGAGTTGTTTACTCCCTGCACTCCGGCCAATGGATTCTGCACGATCGTCCCCGATCGAAGATCGTCGAATTTTCTTCACATCCCTCCTTCACCGTCGAACTCCGGCGTCCGGGCAATTCCGTAGTCGTTTCACTTTTCACACTTTACTCCCCTCAATCTTCCGACAACCCGCTCGCTGCTTCCCCGTGATATATTTACGAAATCGTCGTCACGAAACGGCAACGAGGACGAGAAAGATATTGCCCGCGATCAACGTCACGCCTCGATCGCGACGCACAACGATAACGTCCCCAATAACGAAGCAGTGCTCACTGATTACGATCGATTAAGGATCGAGGTGCGACACCAGCGTGTCGAGATCGAGCGTGAACGTAGATCGGGAGACAGACGGGTTTGATCACTTAGTTAGATAGTTGTTGCACGATTGTTAAAGTGAAGAAAAAGAAAAAATACGAAGAAAGAAACGGAGTAACGAAAAAAGCAAAGAAAAACAAAAGAAACAAAATATCTAGTGAAACTTACACTCGAACGGTGTGAATGTGTGTGGCAGTGTTGTGTGGACGTGTAGGTGGGTGGGAGATGTGTGTGTTTGATGTGTGGTATGAGGGTTCGCCTCGGGGCACCAGCCGAGCAAGAGATGCTTCCAACGGGCACGCACGGAAGAGCTTTTGCCGGTGGAATGTGGAGTCCGCGACAGCTCGAGCGGCTCTGAAGTCCTGCAAACAGAGTCTGGACAGCACCAAGACTCGGAGCGATGCCTACTCGATTGGGCTGTCTCGAGATCGCTCCCTTTCGTTTCTCTATTAATAGAAGGCAGATCCACGTCTGTGGGGCGCGAGCGTGATACGATCCTGGCACGCTACTATTTTCGTCCCTTCTACACGATCCCGTGTGTGGATCGCTCTCTTTCCCGTGGACCCCTTCTGCCGCCTCTGTTACGCCCCCGAATCGTGGATGGAACCGTGGATGGAACCGAGAGATTGGGAGGGATAAGCGAATTTTGAATAGCTTCATTAGGAGCTTCGGCTGCTGGGCGGAAACTTGGGTCTGTCATTGTCTCCGTGTTGTCCCGGTCTTGAACGATTGCTGTCTGTGCGGTATTGCATTGTCGGCCTGATTCATTTGTCGGAAGTATTTACATAGATGCTTTTAGGGCTGAGTTTCCTTTATCGCAGTTAACTGTCGTTCGGTACGCTGCTGCGCGGATCGAATTGTTGCGCAAGACATTGTATGTTCGCCTGGGTTTGAAACAATTTTATTCGGAGTAGTGGCACAATTTTTGCACGAAGCTGTGCATCTTGATGAACGGAACTTATGCAGGTGTTCGACGTTACGACGGTCCGGGGTCTGTTGAGAAATTTTGATGCAACTATTCTGTTAATTCGTGGCGATATGTTACTCGCTTTAGCGCGTTTGGGTAAACGATGATTTCGCAGTGATGCACAATGTTCGAGTACTATGAATAGATTTATATAGTTCTACGAGGAAGCCTCGAGTAAATTCGTGTATGGTTTCATTGAGTTCAATGCATCTTTCCTGCCAAGCTATGAAAAAATTACTTTTTGGTTCCGTTGTGTATGCAATCGTTTGATTAAACGAAATTATAGATGCATAATTATCAATGATGAAAATGTTAACGATTAAGATTTTACACCAATCGAATGTATACACATAAAAATAATTATACTAGTCAACAATTGCGTTCATCCACATTTGAACTCTATGTGTATTCAATTATATAACAACGAAATTTACACAATCCGAAGATCTGATTGCAATTTCTTTCATCAGTTCATTAAGTTATCTGTCTTTGACTCAGAATTAAAACAAATTTCGAAAAATTGTGCTTGTCGTCAGAGGCCTTTCGTAAGATGTTAAAAAAGAAATGTAATTTGATCTCGTTTAAAATACATGTAGTAAATAAGCAGTGGAAGTGTTCCATTCTGTAACAACAACAAAACAACTATGTGTTTTCCGATATTTATTTATTTCAAGGTATCTTGGATAGTATATAAAAAGAATTTTTTTCAATAAAAATAACGTCTGATCTCCCAGAAAGAAATTAGTTATGCAGCATAAACAATTAGTCTAATACAATATTAAGGAACAATATTTTCTTCTTAATCGTCTTAGGATACACGTATATTCAGACACTCGAGACTTCTTATAACTTCATAAACAGCATCCATTTTCCTATACCACTTCACCTCTTGAAAGCCCCCGTACTTAAATCCCAATTTCCTAAATTGCTTCAAAACGAAGGTACTTGCCTTCAAGAACTTCTCATTACTGCTTGCCATCAAAATCGCCAACATAAATGGCTGCAAAATGCCATCGCGTATTCGGCTTCTAATATCGGGTGCTTTAATTCTCGAATTACAGAAACACCTAATTGCGAGCATTTAAAGACAGTAATTTATTCAAAATGTTGCTTGATAGCGACGAAAGACAAGAATCTTTTCCAGCTGCCTTTTTATTTCCATTTACGAACAAGAGCCGGTGCAAAGTGAAGGACAAAATTTCAGATGAATATTTAATAGTTTAGCGACAAATCTCGAGTTTGTAATTGGGGCCACATCCAAAAGCAACGTGAGCTGAAAATTACAGAAATTGAAGAACACTTAACGAGAACATTCATTCGACGAATAACCGTTCATTTTATGCTGTGAAAACTCTAGTATCTCTCTTCGTTATCGAATATTTCTTTCGCTTTTTCAGATATTGTCTTGCAGAGGTATTATTCGCTACATGTGTGTGCGTTCGGGAAATAAGATTGGTAAAATATCCACCTGGCTTATCTGCAACGAGAACTCCGTTTTGCCTAGTAGGAGGTGAAATCCTAGATACGAGCTGCACCCGTAGATAAATCTTGTAAGAAATATGCTTCGGCTTTTTAATAAACGTACGTATCGTGATAGCTCACGCAACATGATTATTTTAAAGTCGACTGAAACGCCGCGAACAAATTATAGGGCCTAATCGCGTTGCGAATAAGAACGAACATACATTTCTTCAATTTAAATGAGAGAACGTGTAAGGGAGTGTTGCATTTGTTTATCTAATCCGGTAATCTAACTTTCGTTTCATTTATTATAGCCTCGCAGCGGTACAAATTGGTTCACCGAGATTACATTTCGTGCACACTCATTAGATTGAAATTTGCAAACGATATGCAATGTTTGTAATTGTATACAGTGGTACGGAATGAATGGTATAATCAATAATAAAGTAATTTCGCGAGTGAAAACATAGTATGGTGCGCGTGTACGTCAAAGTTTCGTTTGTCCGAAAGGCTTCTGCTTGTACAAAGTTAATTTTAAGCACAATTGGCAATTTTACGTCCATGGAAATCTCGTGAACCGGATAGAATAAAGTCGCAAGTTGAAATTTCGCAGAATAAGAAGCCTCGTACTAATAAACATTGTTCTGAACTTTCGATTAATTTTCCCATGCCCAGTAAAATCACCACACCTCTATCGATCTTTATTTCCTGACATCCTGTAATATACCACGCATTACAAAATGTATGCACGTCTGAACAAAATTCAACAAGGGGCTGTGTTAAAATTAATCAATATCTCTGGTCACATAACGTCGAATAGTCTTCCTCGATTCAATGCAATGAATATTTGTCCTGCAGAAATCGAACTGTAATATTAATTGTGCGAAGAACAATGCAACAAAAGATTTGACAATAATTTAATTAACAACTAGTCTTTCGACATTCTACACACGTATTTATGCATTATTGATCGATTACACTTAGAAATCCATAAAAAATTAAGGTCTAACCCAACAAAATTGTTGTGTAAATATGTAAACGGATATTATATAGGTATTAATTTCCTTATACCGTCTCCCATTCTGAACGTTATCGGTCCCAGAACGAAAGTGGAAGCCGAGGAGACATTTTTTTCAGTGAGTTAGTTATTTCTGAGGCTGATATAGCTACATTATATCTGTTCTATGGCCGCTTCGTGTTCAAGCTCACCACCGCACCGCACCGCACCGTTGGAAAGTTTACTGCCCACCCATCTACGTGGACACACCACTAAATATATTTACCCTCCAGCAATGACAACATGAATCTCGCGGCTAGTGGTTCCTTTGCTCAAAGCCATCCGACAGCCTCCGCGCGGTTTAACTTAATGCAATCATTATCGCAGTAACGAGCAGTATATGACCGGCAAAGTGCAACATAATTTGTTGACTGACGCTAAAAACGTGAT
Source organism: Nomada fucata (assembly GCA_948146005.1). Lineage (NCBI taxonomy): Eukaryota > Metazoa > Arthropoda > Insecta > Hymenoptera > Apidae > Nomada > Nomada fucata. The sequence goes on along the minus strand of OX411275.1, from coordinate 2,460,366 downwards.
ATCGTCAATGTAGCAACGCGTATTAACGCTTTATCGACGATCATCTTGGCTGCTGTTGCGTTCGCGAAAATATTTAACGAGTTTCAAATATTTTGGGGGAAGAAATTGATCAAAATATTTGCTGCAACATTCGCTCGTGAAAAATTTTTATTTTCAGCAACGTTACATCTTCTTCCACGGTTTTGAGAGTTACGTCAGATTTCGGTGTACGATAAATTTCGCGAGGCATAAAAGATGCACATATTAAAGGGACGAATTGAAGATTCAAATATGCGGGAGAAAAATGATGAAAGTGCATGCGGAACGAATTAAAAAGGGAAGGGAAAAAGTGTATGATGGAATGTATAAGAGATTCCGTTTCACGACATGTGTGCTATTCAGTCGGAATATAATCAGTATTGTAAATTGCCTCGCGAGAATTCGCTGCATGTGTCTAATAGTTGCACGGCCGCGTTATTTGTGCGCGAATAAAGTTCCATTCCATTGCGTTACGCTCGTTCCAACGGTGTAGATTCTCGTAGTTTCAGAATAGAAGTTGATCGAATTTATTTTCAGTGGCAATATGTTCCGCGCGAGGAATAAAAGTGAAACAACTGTTAAATATCTGCCGTCGTAAAAGTTAGAATTAATGAAGTAGAATTAAAATTTGCTGCTGCGAGCAAATTAAAATAAACGATTGTCATGATTCTTAAACATGATTTTCGCACGGCTGTTCAATATCGCAAAATTCATTCCGGACTTCGATTGATACAGCAAAACTACCCCTTCTGATATAATTCGTAACTATCGTTGCAACGAATCTCAACTGAAGCCGCTGTTCGTCCCTGCAACGGGTATAATTCGCAACCAACCCTAATATTCTATTCCAATACAATCTCGAATTTCCCAACGATACACAGACGTTACACGTGCATCCGCAACCCTATCGCCTGACCCCAAAAAATCGTCGAAAATCCACGGCTATTAATAACCAAAACAAATCTTGAAATAATGTCGCCCCGCCATAAGGCGCTTGACAAAAGAAAATGGAGCGTGCAAAAAGACTGAAACAAGAAAATCCCTCGGAACGTCTACCAGCAGCGAGTATTATCTACCTATGACCGACTGTGCCTCTCCACTCCGTTAGCTGTGTCCGTGAATAAAAAAAGCACTAGGGCCAGCAGCAGCATTGTATTGTGAAAACGGGAGCAGCGGCCGAGACGACGAAATAGGAGCCGCGATAAACGAATGTGGGTTGGCCCTCTGAGACCTTGGCGAAGGCGGAGGAGGCAAAGGGAGGCCGAGGAAGGGGGCTACCTTATCAGAGGCAGCCTGGAGACTCAAAAGTTCGTCCGCGTGTCAGACGTTGTACCACGAGGCGGCTCCATATATGGAGGGGGCCGTTCTAGGGAGAGGGCGCCGCGACGCCTGGGTATAAAGTTCCACGACGCTGACTACGTGGCTTCACACCGCGCCAGAAAGCTCGACAACTTTGCCTTTCTCGCTCTGACGATTATCACTGATTAATTGGCTCCGCGACGTTCGTTAATTTTCCGCGCAACCCACGCAACTTAGAGGGTTTCGACTTTTCCGAGGATTCTGTTGCTAGATTTTGAATGCGCACCGACATTCGGGTCTCTCTTTCGACACGTTCCACAGAAAATCGCACAAGAAAGACGTAACTTACGTTGAAGAGTTAGGGACAGGTTCCAAATTAAAAAAGAACACCACCGTAAAACCGAAGCAATGAGTCAAAATGAACTTAAGATCGCAGAATAAACTTTATAGGAATTCAGGTAAATAGGAGTGCCGAAAATATTCGTTCGAAAATCTGACCGAAATTCATATGAAAGAACTTGATTGAAAGGTTGCAATTTCATCGGAATTATCGTCGCTGTCTGACAATGTCTGGCAAAATATGTACACGTAGTACATACAAGGAGGAATCTTCGAATTTTCATGGCACACGCTCACGCGTAACTTCAGAATCGCATTAAAAAGATACGCGTAAAAAGAAATTCGACTGCGTGAGACCCAGGTTTCAAAAGAAGAGACCGGGTAATATTGTTCTAATTCTAAGATTCTGTTGCAAGAGTGGGAATTTTATTTGTATAGCTTGACGGGAATTTGTTGGCTACTGCACGAATATTGTATAACAGTGTAGTTAAGAAGGGATGTATAGCAGATGCAGATCTTGTATCGCTGTGATAAATCGAAGCTTTTTACGAAAATATTTTTATTTCCACTGCGAGAGATTTCTAAGGGAGATTCGCTGCGAATTCGTTGTTAAATGTATTAACTAAAGGTTTTTAAATGTATGTAAGAAACCTAGGCGTTATTATGCCGTTGTATATAATAGAACGGGATTTTATTCAACGCGGCGTATCATTATCAAATGGACTTGAGTTCATTTAGCAGAATGGAGGTCATTAGGGTATAGCTCTACATGTATATCCACTATTAACGCACTGCGAGTCGTTATCCACTAATGCGTTCATAAATCTCAACTAAAACAAGTTGAATAGTTAACTGGACTCCGGTAATATTGTTCGAAACGATTTTATGCTAATGCGCGTTTGTAAATAGCGCAGTCGGATTACGATTTTGTATAACTGAATTATTCTTTGCCTATAGAAAAGTTAATGTTTTTCATTACTTTGGATAAGATTGAATCCATCTTTAAGCGCCTGTAATTAGTTTTCGAAAGAGTGCTATTTCCTTTCGAACGGGTTTTGTAACTTTCAATGACTAACGTGGAAACGTAAAGGCCCGAAGAAATTTTGGCATCGGCCAGAATTTACGCAATACCAGAAAAAAAAAAGATTTCTGCATGACATCAGGCCGAGAGCTTGTGGATCGTATTTTGGAGGTATTCGAATACAGCACAGGCAAAATAACAAAAAAGAAAAGTACACCATTGTGCTTCGAAAATATTATTTTTAAACTTTCACTGTTTTAAATAGACTACTCAAAGGTAAGCGTGAAATGAATACGCGCCACACTTCTATTATTAAAAGTTCGTTTTATTCGAGTAAGTATGAAATTTTCTATAATAATTCAAATAAAATTTACGTAGAATATATGATTACTATGTTACAAGTAAGTGTACAAATATTTACAATAAATTTGCAAAATGTTTTCACATTAACTACGACACAACCATTCAATAATAATTCGCTTCATAATATACGGTGGAGTGCTTTTCAATCCGCTTCAAACATACAGAAATACACAACTCTAAAATATTAGCATTGGATCGAAGTCAAAGTTGTAAACGTTTGTAAGCAAATCTTTCGTCGTGCGCAACTATAATTGATATGCCAATGCAAACAGTCAATTAGTTAGATCAAAGCAGTAGAAATTTATTCAATGCTGATGGTGATGATGTTTTTCTTGATGATACTTTTCTTGGTGATGATGGTGAGGCCTTATAATATTAGGTACGATTGGTTTTTTAAAAGGTCTATCCCTTCCGCCAAATCTAAGTTGCCCCGACTCCTTTTTGCCACCGAAGCCTCCACCTGGAAAATGATAAACACTATAGCAGGGTCTATATATAAAATAAAGTAATATGCAATATAGAATTTAATCATTTACCGAGCCTCCTTGGTTTCCATCCCTTCAAAGTTCGACCGCACTCATAGTCAACGAAAATTTGATAACCCTTCAATGTAACTTCAGCGCAACGTCTGACTGCTCTCCTAGCTTCATCTTCGTTTCTCATTTCCACAAATCCAAAGCCCTGAGGTAGTCCGGTTACAATGTCAACTATAACTTTTACAGACACAACGTCTCCGTATCTAGAAAAGAACTAAATTTGCCAATGAATTAACAGGTTATATTACGATAAAGAAAGAAAAGATAATATTGCCATTGTACCTCTTTTAAATCATGCTTGGTGACCTTTGAGCCGAATCTTGCAACAAACAATGTCCTCTCTGGCTTTGATTTTAATCCATGAGGAGGTTCGTAATGCGCTTGTATTGCACGGCTAATAGCTTTATCGTGCGGCTCTGTGTCTGTACCATCGATGCTTCCAGCTTTCAACGGATCGTATTGTTTGGCGTATGGACTCCAACTCTGCAATCCATCTGCCTGTAATGTAAGCGCATGTCCTTTAAAATATCGTGAGCGGACATCAATTACATATTATTCAGGAAAGCAAAACATAATCTTTAACATAATAGTGTTGCAACATTAATTGCTATTCCACGAAATGAGTAAAATTTGTATTTAAGAATACAGCAGTATTGTTGCTTTCATTTTGATTACAAGACATTGTTCACTCACCATTTTCGCGAACAAAAATTTCAATGACACTGTCAACAAAGATTGTCAGGGAATTATAAAAATAGATCGTCCTTAGGACGCTTTGTATATTTTCGTGGAAACTATCTGCGTGCAATGATTATTAATTGAAAGATTTGAATATTTACAGAATAACAACATGTACCACGCTTAAAACGTAATCGAAAAAATACTGTGCATACAAATCTTTGGGTAGTAAGGTGCTGTCATCTACAGAATATATTAGGAAACATATTTAAAAAGTCAGTATAGATCTCAAACAATTTCATAAGTTCAATTAAAAATGAAAATGCGTAGCACTTAATAAGAAAGTTTATTTTCACTGCATCGAAAATCCAGGAAATTAATTTACGAAAAAATTAAATATACACTAGTAGGGTGATAAAAATAACAAATTTATGTAACTTACAAAATCGTACCGACACTTTATAGTCTCTATATGGAGTTAAAATTCAAGTCGTTTCTATTAGCAAATATAAAATAATATTTCGTTATATATTGGGAATAAAATCTTAGTAATAAATCGATTACTATTTTTGTTCCGTGCATTTTTCTTTAAAAGCTTGATAAGCTTCGTATTAATGTCTCAGATACAACGCAACCATAAATAGAAACATCGCCCAGCTCTATTATTACAAACATTCTTTCCCCCACAGACAAATATACTATCGCTTGTTTTTTTACCCCATAGCTTTCCTAGCATTCAATTTTACACCCTCTGTCAAGTTCTACCGTATTCTTGTCTGTGCAACGAGCTTATTAGAACAGCAGCCTCGACTGAGAGCAAAAGGCGTCCAACAACAGGTGGAACTGCAGCTATTAATATAATACAACATCCCGCGGCTTCGTGTCGTGCACGTCACTGTAGAAGACTTTATTTAAAGGCACGACTGGCGAGTTATACGCGCGTATTTACATAATACGAATTCTGATCGTGCGGGAGCGTCGTAAATTCACAGTACGCACGGCTGAAAATCATATAGCTACATTTTTGCTATTCTTCTTTGTATAGTAACTTATCTAAGACTGCACCTTGGGAATTAAGTTGCTCCCTTGCATTCATTTCTGCTCCACAGCTTCCGTTCGTACACAACTATCCAGTTGCCGTAATTATTATTGAAATTGTTTTCCTGCATATATCTTTCCGTTTCATTTGATTCCTTAATGATTAAAAAATAACCACCCGGATTTGAGATATAAAATTGATAATTAATCTTGGTTTTTATAAGGTAAAATTGTCAGTGCATTGGAAATAGTACGTGGCGCCATCTCGCGTTTGTTGCTTTTGAAGCAGTCATCTGCACATCCAAACCCGAATCACTGACGAGATATAGGAATAGATAAGACATCTTCTGGACACCGTGGCCCAACGTGACTGACATACCGACTCAGAAAAACCACGCTCATACGAGCGTCATCTACCCATGAACACTGATCACTTGAGGAACTATTATTTACTGAAGTAGAGATGGGGACAGGATTCATGCGATTGTGTGACTATATGAAAATGCTCTGTGAGGGATCAGGAATCAGGCTATTTCTCGGGTAACGTTTCGGTAGAAAAATTGAGCTACGGTGCCCGGTCGCGCGATGCACTTCGGTTCGTCTCGAGTTGAGTCAAAATCACATTGCACTGCATTGGGGCGAGGGAATCGACAATGAGATGCGTGTCACGTCTAGCGTCCCGCCTGTGCTGTCGCGTTTTCAATGCGCGGCAAAGAAGAAAAGAATTCTTTAACGAGGATCGTAGGTCCAGCTAGTAGTTGGTCCGAAGTAGTAAAAGTTCAGTTGGCACAGCCGTAGAGTTGTAGGTCCGGCCAAAAGTTGGTCGGAAACAGTAGGAGTCCAATAGGTCCAATAGATCCTAGGATTGTAGAACTTACGGAAATGGCGAATACCGCCGAGCGCACACGACGCGCCGGCGCGTCGCGGAGTGGGGTGGCTCGCGCAGTGGCGTCGGTCGTCACGCGACGGGCGCTAAGTCAGTCCGCATTGAAGCGTCCCAGAGTAAGGTTGTTTGTATAGTTGAAGGCTGGCAACATACCTCACTCTACAACCCAATCGCACCTCGGGCTTTACTTTACCATCGTGTACACTTGATTATTACCTTCTATTAATTAATACGCGTTTAACTAACAATCGTTCTACTATCGCAACAGTGCATTAAACTTTAATGATTAAAACCTTTCTTGAGTCTCCTTTGCTGGACGAATGACCGATCATCCAATTGAGGATCGACGCGTCTTCGACCGGCATCGAGATTTTTGTAATATGAGATTAACTACTCGGCTGTTGTAACATCGCGTTAACTAATTTATTAGATTGAACGGTTCTTCAAATCTTTATTATATTTTATTCAGTCACTTACATATTGCTTTTGCGACTTCGAATTCGATTCTGATTTTAGAACAGGTCTATGGCAAGTCTATTCTTTTTGTTGTTGGCATAATGGATGATTGGCTGGCAAAGAATAATATATTGAGGCTGCAGGAATGGAGTACTGAGATACAATTACTGCGATGCATAGCAATCAGTTCGATGACATATGATGAAGGACTGGTAACATTTAACTTATTATCCCAACGATTTATGTATATTGATATAATATAATTGATATAATGAAGACATTTCAAGTAGAACTTACAATGTTCGCAATTGAGACTAGTCAGTAAATTTCATTAATTCTAAACGAAAAATTGAAATACGTTCATGTTTCGCTTCATTTCGGTGGCGATATCTATTATAGCTTCACTAATTGTTTTTAACAAACACTTTCATTATCTCTGTGAGCTAGTCACAAGTACAGAAAAATTGTATTTTCGATGGAAGATTACACGCGTAGTTACGTACTTGTTGCCTTACTCTAATAGTTTCGAATGCTCATTTGTACAAACAGCTACGACAATTTATAAATGCGCGATATTAATTTGTTGTAAACAATTGAACAATTGAAATTGGTATCACGGCCAATTGCATATAGTTACAGCAACGGGGTATTTTTTATCGTGTAGCTTATTCGTTTCCCTATCTTTTGAGACCCCGTAGATTAAAAAACAACCACCACAAGTTAAGATAATTGGAATGACCCGGAACTCATTTTCTCCGATTTTTCAATTGTCGATAACTTTTAAAGCATTAATGTCATATTATTGGGGCGAATGGTGGAGATAGCTGTGTACCGTACCTTTAATTGAAGACTAGTCCGGCTTAACGATATATACTAGAAGCAGAGAAAAACGCAATTGTTTAAATTAACGATGTAATTCAGGAATTTGGATTTGGCTGTGCGGAAGACTGCTCAAAAGGCCGCAAACGCGAGATGGCGCCACGTATCCACTTATCGACATATCCTTACCGACAAAATTTTAAAAAATTGTTATCTCTGCTCCTGGTAATTATTGTTTAATATATTGATTGTCGTATAAAAGGGATACGAATAAGCTACACTCTAAAAAATATCCCGTTGTTTTAACTCTATGCAATTGGCCGTAATAACAGTTGAAATTGTTTCATGGTTTATAACAAATGAACGTCACATGAAATAATGTTCACACCTATCCCAAGTGGTAGCTTGGACTTCTAGCTTTAATTTATGTCCATTGATCATTGATGTAGCTGGCCTGCAAATCGATATAATCGCATTAGTTTATAATTTCATTAAATAAATTCAATTATCTCGTGTTTCACTTGGCCGATTTTAATCAAAAGCGTCTTAAATTAATGTCCTCCATTCAAGGACAGATCGGTTCCCTGTTTGAGGGAAGCGACTCCGGCGCATAGTTACTATGGAATTCTCAAAAAATTGTTGAATTGTTTATAAAAAATAAATAACACAAGTGGCATTCATAAATCGTATATGGTCGTGTATTAGCATCGTTTCACGCTTTGAATCTTGTTAGTCCTGCCACGGTACTACATTTTTAAGGAATAGGAATTGGACATTGTAGTATCAAAGAAGTTGTTAATTAAAGAAAACAGTTAATCTTGTTCAGTGAATATTTATTGAAACTAATTCACACAGTACAAATTAGATAATTATTTTTAGTTATTACGTAGAAATTTATAAATTTAAATTATAGCAAGTGCGACTTATGCATATATAAATTATTTATTATAACCTTGATATTACTTAATATTACTTAATGAAAGAAATATTAAAATGTATATAATATCAACCAAATAAAATAAATATAAAATAAAATATATACGAGATATGCACAACAATTTATTTGCAGAATTACTCTGAATTAAACTTGCGCACTAACAATTACAAACTATTGATTGAACTTTTGATGTCCTTTGTCGTCTCTGCTGTCCCGCAGGCGATGTGCTAATGCCTTTCATTGCGGCAAATATCAGATGCATATCTTTAAAATTATTTAATTTCAAGGTGTATGATAGAGAGGGAAACACGATCAGGAAACACAAATAATAAATTTTTCAAGTTCGTGTCGAAAACGTTGAAGTCTTAATAATATTAATATGTATCTTGAGGCTGTTTTTGTTTAAACTTTGTATGCATCTAGCTACCTAATATCTACGTCACTTAAAACTATGTAAAATTATATTCCACATATGCATTCCATCGTTACCACGTACCGTAAATTGATAAACGTTATTAATACCATACCTTCAAGAATATTCATTCCTACACTTGAGAAAAGATATGGATAGTTAATAAATATGTTAAATAGTATCAACGATAAATATTTAAAAAACCTTAAGTGAAAAATATACATATATTAGCATCCTTTTAAGCTATCAATTTAATTACAACTAGCCTTACAATATCTCTTTATATATTTCGTTTTTATTAAGTGGAATTCTTTCTACCATAAATCCTTTCTACCATGTTTGTTTTTATAATACTGTCATTGTTCCAAAATGTAAAGAATAAGCAAGAATAAGTTAAAGGAATTAAAATCTACATTTTGTTTTCTACAGAAAAACAAACAAACTAACAAGCTTCCACATCAATGCGAATGTTCTAATTGTTACTTTCTCGTAGAAAAATATAATGCTTCACATGGTTAATCTAATGCGATTGTCTCACCGATGGGAGCAAAAATCGCAGCAATATTCCTTTACATTTCACAAACGCCCAGCCTGAGTATTAGTTCGCTATGGGAAACTATGCTATCCAACTAAATCGAATTCTAAGTGGGCACCCATTCGTTTTAATGCCAGTATAGTGTTAACCGCTTTAATCCATCTCTTCTTGATGACATATCGCTTTAATCTAATTTTACAGATCGGGTTCTCCATTGCCGCCTCCAGCCAGCGGTGATCTAAGAGTTGACCCGCGGATGGTCTTTTCCTGGAGGAAAACAATCGATCAAATTTTCAGTTACTTTTAGGCAGATCTACGTCGCCTATGTAATCCATTAACTTAAATGTTACTTTAATATTCACGGAAAATATGAAGGAATGGTTCATTTAATAAGACAAATATTAAATGATAAATTAAGATTGCACAAAACGAAGAATAAATTGAATAAACGTATTTTGTCGTATAATGGAATATCGTGAGATATCCTACGGTAAAGATTGCAATTGTTGCTTTTCTTGGATATCCTTGTGAATTATATATTTCTATACCTAATTATATTATTAAAAAATCAATACTCGAAAGGAGTAAAATTATTATATTAATTCCTTAGGTACAAAAAGAAATAAATACTTATCGTGCTAGATTTCATATTTTTCTATATTAAATATGTTGTATAAATAAAACATTAAAACGAAGTTATATGCGTCGACACGTGAACAGAATGACCGATTTCGTCACAATATAATGATAAATTGGATGATTATATACACGTGTGTATATGTATATTGGTACGCATCTTAAATTAATATAAATAATGTAAACACGCATTTGCTATACATAATAACAAGAAACAACTTTCGATATATCGCAGTCGATTCTTCAACATCAATTATTATTTGATACACTCCGTCTCCCGTTGTTACGAAACTATTTTCAACTTTCAGTGTTTCCATTTACTCGTACATAATTTATTAACGAGAGTCTATAATATTACCATAAAGCAAAAGTTCATTCTCTCTGGGGAGCAACAAATGAATATAGATATCGCTTAACCAAGAACTGTAATCCATTTTAACATCGATCGCCATGAATCTCATAGTTAGAACAATTCGCAAGCAACTCACCAATTTACTTGAATTCGACAGAAATGAATTCAAAAGAAACCTCGTCGCAGGTTCACTGCGAACCCTCCGGCTGCACTCAAATTTAAAGTTCCCCCTCTGACCACAAGCAATGCATTACACAAAAAAAAGATGACGTATATCCAGGAAACCAATGTCACGATCGTTTCCCCTGCCAGCGTTGCCCCGAGAATTTCACAATGACGAACAATCTCATTCGTTGCCGCAAAGAAGAAAAGTACCGCAACCAAATTCGATCAAGTCAACCCGCCAGTTCGAAAATCCATTTCAACGATGTATCGAACTGGAAGTTGTCGAATCGACATTGGCAGCCGTCGATTTCTGTTGCTTCGATTGAAAGTATTCGGCTAAAGAATTCATCGTCTTCCTAGCGACGGATTCCTCGCCGCCCCAATCAACGCTAACAGACTTCCGGCCAACGCCCGACTGCCTCGAAGCAACTTCCTCCCATTCGCCTAGCAAATGAAGCAGCAGGTCCTTAGTGCTAGTCGGCTCGTCCAGATTCAGGCTTTTGTGCACATTACAAAGTCCAGAAATCCTTGGAACGTCTCTGCTGGTCTCGCCGAACTGTTTCACGCGAGGACGTCGCCATGGCGGCGTTAAATCCATCTCGGCCTCCGTCCAACCTGATATTCTAGCGTTCTTATCGCCAGTCGAACATTCCACCTTCTCCTCGCCACCCTCAGACGTCGCCGAATTCTTGCTTGCCCATTCAGTCTCCTTCCTCTCGTCCTCCCTCCTCTGTCTCTTTTTTTTCAACGAAGCGAACATATTTCCAGCACTCGTCTCTGCGCCCCTGTCGAAGCTCCGGCTACTGTGAAACGTCGTCCCATTGAGCTTCCTTTGCCGCATTATGTTCGATAATTTCTCCGTAATCTCGTTGCATTCTGCATTCTCGCACACCAAACCGTTACTCCTCGAACCGCGAACACCATTTCGATTATTCTTGCTTCTATCCTCGAGCTTCTTCGCCGTCTCTTTACTGCCCTCGGTGGGTGCAGCCTCCTCGTTCGATTTCAAGCTCGCCCCCATGGCTATGGATCGTAGATGTTCCGACAGTTTGATTATCTCTTCAGCTAGGACAATCTGACTGGCGTGATCGCTTCTGGGCTTCTCTCTAGCGACGCCCTCCGACGCTCTTCTCTCCAGGCCAAGTCCAAGGCTGGGAACAGTCAGGAACATGCTACGGCTGTTGCTAGAAGAGTTGTCTGTCGTTTCCGATTGACCGCTACAGATGCTGGCGCAAGGAGACGGACTGTGACCCCTCATGGACACAAATTCTTCTCGATCGCGGCTCGAACTCTGCTGAGGCAACGTGCACTGAGGATTATCGATTAGATAAGGGCTGTCGGGATGTTCCCTCCAACGTTCAACGAACAGCCTCAGATTGTCCTTGGTCACGTCCAGCTCGTCCGCGTTGCTCGTCTGCACATGTTGGATCGCTCGATTTCGTACAGGAATTTCTTGCTTGGCTGTCCTCAACGTTTGCTCGACCTGCTGTGCGCTTGACTTTTTGGCCAACCAACGATGCTCCCTGCACTGCGTGGCCGTCATTCGTTTGCTGAAAGATTCGACATCTCCCTTGTGAGGCTGACCGTGGATTTTATTTGTTTGTTTTGGTCATTCCCTTTATTTCTCTCTCTCTCTCTCTCTTTCTCTCTCTTTCTCTCTCTCTTTTATTTTTGTCTGTTCTCTTAGGAGGCAGAGGCGAGTGATTTTATGCGTTCTTTTTGAGAATGGCGAAATGAAAACGTGCGAATCATGTGCAAGAGTGCGTTCCTTGAAGGGAACTTGAAGTGGAATTTATGGGACCCAGACACGAGCCTCGTGCGCCACGGGATAGAGGAACGAAGCGATGGATATCCACTTCACTGGTTGGTTTGGTTCCAAGACGTTTCTTTTTTTTTGTTTTTTTTTTGTTTTTAACGGGCAGCAGGTCGGCAAACGAAATGAGACAATTCGTGAATACTTGTCTTCCTCGGAATGAGCTCGACAAGCGCGTTAGAATTTTTCAGTGAAAACGCAACACCAGCCTCCGTTGCGCTCGAATGTTTCTGTTAGCGCTCGCATCGTGACAAACGTTCGATGGAAATAATGTACTTTCGTCTGGACATATTGCTTATGTCGTTTCGAGCGAAAGGCAGCATGTCGAGTGTGTGGAAAACATGCTCGGGATTAATCAGACGCAAAGGGAGAGAGAGAAAGTCGTAGAGTAACAATGAAAGATTCGGCGACGAACATTTGGAATGCAACCGCCCAGATAAACGAGAATCCAAGAAATTCGAGAAATCCAGTGAACCGAGTTTTTGGTTCTAATCTAATTTTAATGTTGACCATCTGTAACGCGCATGCTCCCAATTACTTGTGCGATTTCGTAATACGGATATAACGTGAAATATCGTTCGAACTTCCGATACATCTCGTTTCCTCCTCGCTATTCTTGTTTCTGATAAATGCATACAACGTATACGGAGATTCTGCACACGTATATCGTCCTCGTTACCCGACAAGACACGAGACAACGATTACACATCGCGATTGGAAACATTTGCCGCGGGCCAATCTGTTCGACGCAACCTAAACAATTTGGAACACCGGATCATGCAGATCCGGTGGACGAGGTAATCGAAACGAAAAAATACCCTGGTATTTCGCCGACGGAATAATAGAATTTTCTTGGCAGGCAAATTTCTATTCGAGACAGACGATATCCTGGCGTTTCGTTAACTGGGCTGTTGCGTTCATTAATTTTCCAAACGCTTTCGAGTGTCCACGTTCGACTTGGGTCGACCGCCAATGCCCAGCGTAATTAGTGACGACGCGGTGATATTTTAATGACACCCCTCCGCGTCATCTCTGAATCGCGTAATACGTCTCAAAAATAACAAACGATACGTACTCTTTCTCTTTGACCAGCAGACACCGGATGAAGTCTTTCGCGTCGTCAGAAATGTCGGTGAACGCATCGTGATCGAAGTCGTACTTCGCGATGGTCACGTTTGCCATTGTTTCGATGTCGGTGTCGCCCATGAACGGTGATAATCCGGATAATCTGGAAATTCGTGAGAAAATTTTTAAATGATCCAACACACCTATAGTTTGGCTGGTATTAGTTTTTTTTATCGAATTGAAATGCGAAATATCGCTCAATATTTGTTTCATTTCTTGATTAGTTATTCATTGCATTTAATGAACTTATCAATAGCGTGGAATATACAATTAATTTAACAGAAAAATCTACGGGATTGTTTGAAGCTACAGTCACGGAGTTGATTGGTAGAATTTATTTCCGAAATCAATCGATTCTTTCTGCAAGCGACAAGTCGATGTCGAACGCATCTCCTGTTAGATTCGCTTACATACGAAGTTGCAATGCGAGAATAGATGAGCAAAAATTGAAGGGCAACTTACAATACGTAACAGATGACGCCTATACTCCACATGTCGGTACCATAACCAATCTGATCGAAATTTACGACTTCCGGTGCAACGAACTCCGGCGTACCAAATAGAACTTGCAATTTCTTCTTCGGATCATACTCCCTTGCAAGACCAAAGTCTATAATTTTGATCCTATTACCCTCCTTTGTCAAGCATAATATGTTTTCAGGCTACAAGCAGAGAATTAATACTTTTAGTTTAAAAAGGGCCCACGAAAATTGTCGAATAGAAGTAGTCGATTAAATAAATTTGAATTTCGGGTCTAAGCTGCAAAATGTTGCGCTAGAATTGCTTCTGGAACAAATTATTCAGAAATTAATATACAAACTATTATTTTCGCATGAAGCGAATTGATAATCCAAACTAATGTTTTATTTTTTATCAAATAATATCCTAATAAATTAAACCACTATACAATTTCTTTAAATATTTATCACTTGAAACATTCATTTCCCAAGTCGCTTATAACCCTCAATTATTAATTGTACGTTTGATACTTGATATTCTTTATATGACACTATTTTTATCTATCCAATAATTTATATCCAATCTAACTGTTTAACATATATGGCACACTTTACACAACATTCCCCAGTCGTATCTCAAATCTCATCGTCAATCAAATACATTCGAAAGCAATCATTTAAACGATAATCACCTTCAGATCGAGATGCAGGATGCTCTGTCGGTGGATGAATTCTATACCCTCGCAGATCTGTCGCATGAAAACGGCGCAACTACGCTCGGTCAGCACAAAATCGTCGTCTATCACCCTCTCGAACAGTTCGCCACCTTGGATCCTAGGGCACACGCGAAAATAGTAAAATAGCCGTAGTCCACAATAATTTCTCCGGTCGGTGCAACACGTTTACGGCGGTTAGAGCTTACAGTTCCAATATAACGTATATCTGTTTGCCCGTGTCAATGGAATCGTAAAGTTGTATCAGTCGTGGATGTTGCAGCCGTCTCATAATTTCGACCTCTCGTTCTACAGCCCGTTTGTCCTCCCTTTTCGCGGTGTTCACCACCTTCGCGGCCAGCATCAAGCCGCTTGCTTTCTCCTTACACTGATAAACGGTGCCAAATTTTCCTCTGTAAATAGGAACGATCTCGTTTTACGCATCTATGCATGTAAAATTCGTCGTGGCTTATTTAGAACGCCTGAAACCGCTCTGCCGTCTATCCTTACTGGATAACTGCCGCTCTATATACGTATGGGCTTTTACAACGCTAAGCAGAATGGTAAAAATAGCGGACAACCGTGGCTCCAGGGGGTAATATATTTTTGGTAATAATGATAACAAAAAGAAAAAGCGTAAGTTTGTTTCTTCGTCTTGGGAAATTAATATGTTTCTCGTTAAACTAGTGGGTATAAGATTGTATTGATTTTATGCAGTATACGAATTTAAAAAACTGCTTTAAACAATTGTATAGAAAGGAGTACCAATTCCAATATTTTATAATTAATTCGACACAGAATCACGAAACATTCTACTAATTTCTTCGAAAACGTGTATGTACATTTCCGACGATCTGGATCTAATTATAAGTTGAAATAATTATACGATATCGAATGTAGTAAAGTTGAATGAAAACAAATAGCAACGTTTGGCAGTTAGTAAACGGACTTTTACTTTACTAATGCACCATTTTCGTCTGGCCAGTGTTTCCAGTACCACTCCATTAGACCCGTAAGGTATAACAATTCTTGTCTGATACCACGAGAAATCGAACGCTATTTTCGTCGAAAAAATCTCTCTTCTAACATAAACTTGCACGCCGATTGCTTTCACGCGAAGGATAAACACGTTTAAATTAAATTCTTCAGCGTACAATAACGCATTAACCATTGCTGATCCAGCGTAATTTGTAACGAGGACAGAACGACCTGTTTTACCAGGCTTATATATCATTTTCGTGTTTCAAATTTATCATCGGGGAGGTAGCGAAATTAGTTCAGAACAAACAGAGATGAGGGTAGACAAAATATTATAATATTTCTTTATGAGGCAAAGCAATAAATATCAAGCGTAAGGAATCCTAGTATCTTGAATACGACTTGATATGAAAAGTAGCGGAATAAAAACATGTTTGCAGCATTCTTTTGAGTGTTTTAAGAATCGCGAGCAAGAATTCTGTAACTGAATATTGGCCTTGTTCAAACTCTTCACATTTAGTTCTAGTCGTGTAAACGGAACATCCTATTTATATCTTTTTATCACAATTTACAGTGCACTTCGAAACAATTGAAATCCATTGTATTTGAATTGTTTGACGCGATTCACATTGTGAATTTTCCACTTTTAAGATCGAAATCTACTGTACCTAATGTTAAAGGCGTTCCTTCGTGAAATAACGAAATCGAACCGACACAGACACACATGTCCACTTAAGTTGCATGTAATTTCGTCCAATTTCGTGTTCTATCTAACAGAATAAATTCCGCGTATTCAACTGTCGCGAATCTCGAATTTATTGCACTTTGTTGTGCCAAGCAACACGCGCAAAATCCAAGACACTATCCAACAAACTACGAAATCCATTCTACTTTGCAACTTTTGACATACACACCGCGCCGAAAAGTTTTTTGCGTTAAATATAACGAGGAAAAGGTTTGTCCTGTTCTTTAAACTTTCAAGCCTCTCTCCAAATTCTAAGTCTCCATATTTTAAGCACGAGTGTGTGCCGTGATTTTCGATTTTTACAAAAGGATTTTTCGTGAATGAAACGAATGAAAACGACGGTTATCTGTTTAAATAGTAGAAAAAATTGTTACGCTACATCCTCGGTTGTTGCAAACTAAAGAGTGCGACGAGGTTGTCGCAATGCCAAATTAGTGAGTCAGTGAGTTAGTAGAGCGTACCATACAGAAGAGAGTCTGTATCCCGAGTTATCGAAACGAAATATTGGCCAACACAAAAAACGCGTGTTACCCCCGAAAAGTGTACGTTTTAATTACATAACGACGGTAAGTATTTTTGCTTAGTCCCAGGAATTGTATTTCCTTTGTTAATGTTCTTCGTCATACACTATGACGTGGAACGAGTTCGTACACATTAAATCTGAAGATCTTAATTGCAACTCGAGGGGTCATACTTTTTGTCTACAATTGTGCGTCAAAGTTGCTGTACGAAATCTTATAAAGTAAGAACGAGCTATAATTGTAAATGCTGGCTCGAAGAGTGGCTCGGGGGTGCATGGGTGATCGAATTCCTCTATCAAGAGCACCGGGACGCTGGGCGACTCGACGCACGAACGTCAGTCACCGCGAAAAACGCATTATTTATAGACACGCGAGGACCTTGATTAAACGTCGAACTCGAGCAACTCCTCCCCTTTGCATACCATCATTATCAAGCTACACAAAACTCACTTCAATTCGACTCGATGATCATCGAACGTCTGTGGGGTTATTAGATGTAAAATTGCTTATGTCGAGTCATGGATAATAATACCTTGTACGGTGGTGATACAATAACGAGACATTATTTATTATAATCATATTGAAACATTTGTATGCGAATGCCAGTGGCCGTTTGAAAGTTGATGCAAAAAAATGCCAATATTAATACACATTCTACAAATATTTAGGAGAAGCTTTACGGAACTTGAAACTGTCAAGTTCGAAAAGTTTAACCCAATTCTAGAGTGAAGAAGGAATGTAGATAATCTATATTGAAATATTTCGTTTCATTAAGGAATAATATGATTTCTGCTGCAGAAGGACGAATGATTAAATTCTTTGTTTCCAACCATCAATTCACATTAATGAAAATTGTTTCGTTAAAAATGAAGCGGTAAAAGATTGAAGCTTTTCGTGAAAATCGGCTTATTCAAAATGGCAATTTAATATATCTTGAACTAATATTTTTTTTTTTACTGTACACGATTCAGTCGCGAGATTGCGCTCCCAATGGAAGGTAGCCAATTCGATTTCAGGTAATTGGAAGACATGATTTACGGTCATAAACGTGTTGTCAAGGGAGTGGTCAATGATTTCCAATCGTGGGCGTTTTCCTGGGATTCGGAAGTAGGAGAATATCGAATAGCCATGATCGTGAATGAAAATGAAACATGATAAACGACTTGGGATCGTAGACCTTTTCTTGGAATTTTGAGACAGAAATTTTCGGTCGGCGCGGTTATGAATGAAATTATTCGACCGTAGTATAAAATGATGAATTATACGAGATTCTCTCTGCCTTTTATTTTTCTACGTAGGTACATCTGGCTCAGGTATACCATCCATCTCGTTTCACGCTGCATATTATATTATAGAATACACTATTGCTATATTAATTTTGCTCAAGGAAACGAGTTATCCTGTTTCGTAAGAAGTTTCATCTATTTTAATTTCGTCGCGTTAAACATTTCACAAGACAGCGATGCGTATCATCGTTTTATTATTTATCTACAATCAATAAAGGAAAGAATGATCGATAATAGGGGGAAAAATGCGATGTTTTCTTCGTATGACGTCGAAATACATTCTGAGACGTTTGCAATACTCTCGAGCATCGAGCCATGCAGTAAACATCTTTACATGTCCGTCGATCAAGAACGATCATTCAGAATTGATGGTTCGCTAATAGTTTGTCATTGACATTCAGATCTTAGCCTTGGCACTGGTCCACTCGTCAATACCTTCGATCGTGTCTACGGATGCACGATCGCTATTCTGTCACGTTATTCGAACGCGATTAAAAATAAAAGTCCACCCTCTGACGCGTCAAACGCATCCCAACGCAATTGCGTTTCTTCTGTACATGAGTTACGTACTCTCGTGTTCTACAGTAATCGCGAAACTGTATCCCTGCGTTTACCTGTCGATATTTCACACGGCATTCGTGGACAAGAATTGACAATGTAAAATAACGCGCAACACGAAAGTGCAAACATTTCGTTAGTTTATCTCGTAGTTTAACTGGCTCGTGGAAGCGGCAGCCTTGCATGCAAAGATCATTCATGTTTGTATCCCATTCATAATGGCAGACACGCATAGTAACTGAAAGATTACGATGTATACAAGACGGGAATACTACGTTCGCCGGAAGGAATAAACACGTCAAGGTTTCGAACATTTTTCCTTCCTCCTTTGTGGCCTCTTTCGATTCTTCTGGTAGGAAAATTTATCGTCCGTATCCCCCGTATTCGACTGTTTCTAAACTCGTTAAATTTTTTCCATTTTTACTTCAACAATACCCACTTTTGCCGCTTTTCACGTGCGCGATCAACAGAGCCTAGGATTCTGACCAATTTGAACTAACAATCATACGTTTATATTTTAATTTATTACTCAAACAGGTGTTCAACCTCTCCGGTAACGTACCCGTTAAAACTCCAAATATTCTTGGTGCAGAATGTAATGTAACGTTCATAAACGCGTTGGAAATTATTTACATGAATATCGGGCTGGTCTGCTTTGTTGATAAAAAATAGTAGAGATAAAGGATCAAGACATTTACCACCTCCTGCAAAGTACAATTACATGCAATACAATTTTCACAAATGATTGGACGATTTCCGGGCTCGAAAATTTCTAGGAAAAGGGCTAACTTTTATTTAATATACTCTTCGTCATCGAGGGCGTACATTAAAGTCTCCCAACAATTTTTACAATCGTTGCGCAATGCTAACCATGCATATTTTGTCAAATTCAGAAACATCATTGGCAGACCTGTGGCTCGTCCCAATATTTATAATCATCGTGCTCCAATCCGCATACGTAATATATTATCGCGAATGTCAGATGTGAAAAGCTACGTCACCATCGTTTTTTCGTTAATCGATTACAAAGGAAATTATTGAAAGAAAACATCGATGAAGATCTTTGCCAATCGAGAAACAAATTGCTATTGTTACGAATCGATTGATCGTCCTTGGCACGAAACATGTTATTTGTCACAATAAAAATACGCCGGTGTAAACAGGTATATTGTGATCAAAGGAAATCGATGTGATCACTCACCGTCCGATCTCCGATTGGATGTCGTAATGATCCTTGAATTCCACGCCTCTACGTACCGTCACATCTCGATAGGGAAAGCTTGGTTCGACCTCTGAAAAATATGAGACAATTTTTTGAAGAAAAATTTAATTAGCCACGAAGACTCAGTTATCCGATGTTATCGTTATTATTAGAATTATAATTGACACTTCGCATCCACGTAATTTTTGCATCAATTATTTTGTTTTTCTGTTTCTTTCGTTTTCTCGTTTTTCATTTTCCAATGCCTTCTATTAATATGTGGCATTGAAAGATAGCGTACCACGTTCCCTCTTCTTTTCGTATAATAACGCTATGTATCTTCTATAGCAATAAATAAGACGGTATTGAATTATTATTAACACAAAGTGGGATTATTCCTTGGTACAAAATATCAAAGTATTAATAACAATGATAACAGTAAGCATCGAGAATAATGATTATGATTGCTCATTTACTGGGAAGAATATAAATCACCTTGTCTTTTACAACTTTTAGGTATTAATTTAAAAATTACTCAATACAATAGACGTACGAGTTAAAGAATACTTGTTTTCCATTTTATCCCATAGTATTGCGTGCGCATTTAATGAACCAATAGCAAAGGTTCAGATTTAAATACACATGGAAGCATGGCACGTGAACATTTTCTTTCGAACCGGAAGCTGACCGTGCCGAAAGACCCAAGATCCACAGAATTACAGACAACAGTTTCAGCGACTTGATGCTGTCCGCTTACGACGCTAATTCATCAAACTGATCGTGAAATGACACAGGAAATTATTCAACAGCATAACCGAACAGTCCCGGCTAATCGTCTATTTTTTGATGATTCTGGGTTTAGAGGGAACCTCGCCAACTCATGAAATCTGACATTCAGGAAGCGGTGAACGTATACCGAATTGTCTCCGCGTATAAATTTAGCGATTTTTGTGTTTCAGCCACGATCTGGCTATAATGTACAAGCTGCCGTCTCAATCGCGTACCGTGTTTATCATTCCTCCGCGCGAAAAGAAATGATAATCGTCAACATTCCGTCGCGCAAGTTTCAGAAAGTTATTTCGTGGCGACAGCGTATTTATAATTTGTCAACGTTGAACGTATCGTACACTGAGAAATTCTTGATACGAAGGTCTTCTCGTGTTTAAACACGCGTCCCCATAATGTTCACGACAAAGGCGTCGCGTCGCGACGCTTCGTGCCGGCCGCGACCTCATTTCACCCTTTTGTACAAAACAGCTGCTTAGAAGCATCCGTAACCTCAAGCGATTCCTGAGTTCATCTAAAAACCGACCCCTCAAACAAATCGGTAAATAACCGGCGACGCCGCTTCACTGCCCCCGGTTCCAGTGAATCACTGTATTTATTTAAAGAAAAATCACGCCCGAAACACACTGCACCGCACCGCTTCTTCATCGCGGCAAGAATGAAATCACCGAGACCGGAACTATTCTACGTATAGAATGAAATCTATTCTCCTTCATATACGATGATCCTTATTAAACGTTCCGGCATCGTACTATCACGAACGCCAAAAAATTGTACAGAAACAATTCTTTAAACTTTCGCATTACTAACTGTATCTCACTTACGAAAACATCGTATTTAGGTATATAAAGAACAATAATACTAAAAGAGTGTCACAGTGCTCCAATTACTGGATAAAAGTCACTGTGCAACATCTGATCATCTTTCTTTGCATGAAAAAACAAAGAAAAAGAAACCACCCTCGCTACCGCCATTCAAGCACACCACCCCCAAATTTTTCCTTTTAAAAAAAACTTCCTCAACCTATATACCATCCTATCCTCCGCCAACTATTCTCATCGTTCGCGTAGTAAGAACGAGCGTGTCCATGCCACGATCGCCGACGTTCGCTGGCACACCGTTAACTCTATCGAGATATCCTTTTAACACCCTTACCGCCCACTGGGTCAGTCTCGTCGACACGGATCATCCTTCCGATGGTTTGGCCACCCTCCGCTGGTACGAAACCCTGAGGAACGGGTCGCTGCGTTCACCAGCGAGGCAGTTTCTCTGCAGCACACGCGGAACCACGGTCGCGTTTCTCCTCTGACGCTCAACGATCCGGTACACCCCAAAGGCAATTATTGACTATCGCGTTTGTGGTCTCGAGCGGTGGGTCCCCAGAGACCGACGGCGGGTGCCTCTTCTTCTCGGCTCGGACGGATTTAGATTTTCGGCGGACGCCGCGGATTCTGCTTGCGGGTCACGTGGCCAGTGGCGTTCCACGACGCCCTCCTGCACCGCAACCCGGTTCACCGTCGTCCACCTTCGATCAGCTTTTGTTCTGGTGTTCAGAGGTTCAACGAAAATTCTTCGTGTTGTATGGATATATGGCCATATTAGGTCGTTCTATGAGTAATATGGGTTTTGTAGGGAGGTGAGTGTGAGACACGGGAACGCCCGCGGGTGGATTTCGTATGGATTCCGTTGCAAATAAGAAGCATCGAATGATTTGTGTCAGATGTTTGTATGTGCGGAGCGAGGATTGTAATTATTGGAAATGTTTAAAATTAACGTGATGCCGGAACGTGTGAATACCGTCATTCTAATGCCACGTGCCAGCATTTGTAATGAAATCACGATCGATTGTAGATAGCATCAGAGAAACTCTTGTAATGTAAAAATATTCGAGATAAATAGTGTAGCAGTTTTGTGGTGCTGTAGTAAAACAACATTTTGAACATTCACGTGGTATTAGGATGCAAGTATCGATGTTCTATGTTATATGAGCTTAATAAAGAAAATGATTCAATTGTAGCGATGATAAAATGTATCTCAGGTGTGTGAACGAATTATTTTTCATTTAATTACCAGTATTCCAGTTTAACTAATTATATTACTTCTTCGTAAATTCAAGTCTTCACAGTATCTTCATTAAAATGTGTATGGGATGTTTGTATGTGATCTTAGAAAACTTTTGTTTGAGAGACTTATGGGAACGTATCCGTAATTTTACGACGTAATTTACGATTCATCAGTGCACATTTTACCCAATTCTGAAAAATTACTATGTTCATACTTTTTGTTGGAATTCGGTTTATTTTGATAATGCTCGAGGATGCGGTGTCCAATTCATTGAGCAGATCTCTATGTGTATATACTGTTTGATTCATTCGCTTGTAGATATGTAGATTTTTCGTGTAATTGATAACCGTCTCCAGAGAATTTGCAATATTATATGTAATAATATTAATAAATGCATAAAATACTGTTTAGTGTTACGAAGGTAAATATTTCAAAAATTTAACAAAAAAATATTCCAACTGCTTTATATCCTTTTATAAACAGCGATTCAATTCCGTGCTTGTGCAATGCATTCTTCTGTTGCGTAATTTTTTCCCTTCCCAAAATTTTATTTTGTACCAATAACAGTATTTTCTAAATTAAGACATTTATTACGTTTAATAAATTTTTTTATGAATTAAGGTATATAGCATCTTGCTGTACTATTTTTTTATTTAATTTCTTGTTCTTCAATTATTAATGATTGGCTATAAAAAGTTTATAACCCATTACTATTCATCTGCAATTTAAATATCTTAGCTCATAAGCGTGAATGCACATGTGAATCATCGAAATTGCAAATATTCAGAACTGCAGAACACGATCATATATGTTTATGCACAAATGCGAAAAATATTGTTGAGACGTCAAACACTGGAAGTTCTTATTTTTCTCAATCCCGCATACCCGTGGTCTGAAATCTTTACCGAGTTTCACAGACATTTTTTCACTTCTCTCATGATATTGATTTCTTTTTTATTAAATGCCTTGAAAAACATATGTACATGTATTCCGCGAATATGAGTTGCCTCTAAAACGGGTGAAAACATATATTTTTCTTAACGTAGAAAGCTTAAGGAATTTCCATAATTATAATATAATACTTTGTTGTGACTTATATTTCTGAAATTCAAAATTGCTATACAATACAGCAGCCTGAAATTCACGTTTGTTCCAATTACGACCTGAACTTCAATGGCCTCATTCCTAAAGAGAAGACGCATTCCATTCTGGTTAGATTTAGTACAGCCGCGCGAATCATAACAGTTTATTGTCGGCTCATGGGAGCTCGAAATGTTATTTCGAATGGAAATTTGTATAAGCGCGAAATCGTCGGTCGTAATGTTCGGTAGCACGCGTGCACGCTAAAAAGTCAGTAACTGCGTTTATTTTTAATTTTAAGTCTCCATCCTCGACATTCGTTGAATTGCTTTTGGCAACGTTTAGACAATTTGTTTAGTCGTCGCATTCCTCCCGCATTCTTTAGCAGTTTTTTCGAAAGGGACAATCTACTTCGATTGGAAGAAATTAATTTAAAGCAATTAACAAAATTAATAGAATTATTCAATTATAATAGAATAATTAACATCAATTGTTTTCGTGCAAAGAAATTTGAACATTATATGAAAGTTAGAAAGCAAGAAATGGTAAAAGATATGATTGGTTTATTAAATCCGATATAAGAGATTCCTTGAACAAAAATTAGAATTAATCAAAATGAAAATCTTTTAATTGCATACAATGATATAATAAATTTCATTATATTTATATCTGTATACGTATGTACCTTATACACGTGTATAATTTGAAACTTCCTCTCAAATTTTCAGGTATGCACATACATACACAGCTGCTACGCATGCGCGGACAATATCTCGTTGGGGTAGTGTGGATAAAATGTTGTATTTATACATCGCAGATGTGATCGCAACATAACCCTAATCTTACGGTTCTCAATAATTTTATAGAATGATGTTACAAGTTAAAGAGTGACACAAATTACAGAAATGGCAGGTAGCATGAGGCAGTTAGAGGAACGGCAACTTCCAGCCGAAGTAACAAGAATGCAATGGTCCCCAAAAATGGATCTTTTAGCAATCGCAAATGTAAAAGGTTAGATTTCCCTACCGGTAAACAGTACAATGTTTTATAATTACTTAAGATTCTCCTGTTAGTTACAATTAGATCTTATCAATGTTTAATAAACATTGTCAACATTTAATAATATATCGATCCCGTTCATATTAAAAAGAAATCTTGTAACTACTCTTTGAAACCATTATGTTTCCCGAATACAGCAAAGAATATTATTACAGGTGAAGTTACATTACATAGATTAACGTGGCAAAGGGTATGGTTATTAAGTCCTCAAGAAGATTCTGACACTGTAGTAAATTTAACATGGAGACCCGATGGAAAGCTCCTTGCAGTTTGTTACGAAACCTCCAAATTAGTATGTCTGGTAGACATTGAAAATAAAAATATAATTCACAAAACAAAGATGACATTACACAATGCAATTACGTGTATGATGTGGTTACCACTGACGAGTATGGAAAATGGTGCCTCTTTAAACAATGCTAAAACAAATATGCAACCAACAGGGGAATACCTTCCACCTTTACCTAGTTTAAACAGAAGTTTTGGTCCAGAACCAGAGCGTAAAGAATTTTTATCTCAAAATTTAGATATACTTTTTGTAAGTCTAGATGTACTCAATGCTTAAATACTTAGAGATATTAGCAGTACGATTAATATAAAAATGGATACTTTATTTTTGCAGCTTGGTTTAGATGACGGAAACGTTGCCATGTACGTTTTTGGAATGTTCTACTGCGGTACTATTTCTGTCGGTCATGGTAGAATATTAGAAATTAGCGGTGGGTTTAGTAAACCAATGTGGATGACATGGAAGGATAGTAATGGCATTAAAGCGAGCAGACTATGGTGTCCACTATTGGAGCAAAGCAGAGCATTCTTGAAGGTTTTGTGGCCAATATATATGACAATCCTAGTTTAAAAATATATATTAAATCGTTCTAAGTTCCATTATTTAAATCTGAGGTAGCACAAGCTCAAGCTAACATTGAATACCTAATGGACTATCTTTCACGAACATTAATGGCAATATCTGAAGCATGGGAAACGATTCTACTCGAAATGGATGAAAAGATCGCACGATATGCAGAAACCAATCCACCTGGAGGAGTTGCAGCTGATTTTCTAGAGTTGTTAATGATTGGCATACCAACACAAAACTTGGAAAATTTTTTATTGCGGGATTTAACTGAAAAGGGTTTAAAGAAATTAGGGCATAGTATTGAAATGTGCTATAGTAATATACAGGTATATTATAATACTACATTGAATTTTGTTCTTTGTTTGTAATTTCTCTGTTATAGTAATTCACTATTATTTTACAGAAATTAGTATTGAAAAATTTAACTAGTGTTGGAATGGCGTTAGTTTATCAGTTAGCTGAAATGAGAGGAATGGTGAGATTCGGCGGTCCATATGAATTACTAGGTCTCACTGACGAAAATATTATAACTAATGCTCTTCATGCGTCAGAAGCATTCTTAGCAAAATCCTCAGAAATTCAACAAGTCATAGATCATAGCATGCGAGACTACAAAGCATTCTTTCGGTATGTTTAAAATGTGAAAGCATCGTAAACAATATTCGCGCCCAAATATATTAATCTTGCGATAATTTTTTATTCAAGATGGTTGTACGTCGTAATACTAAGACTAACGGATGAGAGAATACCATCCGAAGTAAGCCGCGTCAGTCAGCAAGAATTAACATTTATTGCCGAATTTTTACGTGGCTTTGATAAGACTGAATCAGGTGTTGGGGGAAGAAAAGGGGTAAATTTAGAAAAATTAGGCCAATATCTACGACGTGAAAATTTACAAACTTGCTTAACCCCCGAAGGAAGCGAATGGGCAGCAATGCTCGATGAAAATCATTGTCTTCGAGATCATCCGCTGATTGTGAAACAAGATCTTAACTATTCTCTATTACAATCCCATACAAAGTTAATCGCTGCTATACATAATGTTTTCCGAGAAGCTTATCAAGGATTAGTTGAACATTTCACGGTATCAAATATTGCTTTGGCGCCATCCATTGGATTTACATCATCTCAAATTACAACAAACGATGATGCCTTGTTAGTAGCAGTGTGTGAAATGGATCACAAAATATTACGATTATTTAAAGTCGAATGCTTATCTACAGATCCTATCGCTCTCAACTTCAAGTTGAGTACAATAGATATTGATCATAGAACAGGTTCGTTATTTCATTATGGATGCATATAATCATTTAGTTCGCATAATTATATATTATATTTTCTTTCCCAGAATCCTATTCCAAAGTTTACACGGATGGTTCAGTAGTTGATCTACAATTTTACTCAAGCGAGTATCTCAGTTTATTACTAATCAACAAGCATACACATGCCTCGTATTTTGTACAAGCACCATTAGACCATTTGCGAATTTTCGAGAATAAGGACAAAAGTGTAATTAGTTTAACAGAGCTTTTAGGCAACAATTGGCCTAGATCTTTCCAAGGTATATCTGCTAGGCGATTAGCAGTCAGCGGTGCTCGCAAAGTTGCCGCTGTTTTAAGTGAAAGCAATAGAAAAATAAGGTTATTGGAAACCGAAGTTGAGCCTGAAGATGAGGAAGATGAGGAAGACGAGGAGGATGGTCCTAATGATAGTATGATAGATACTACTCATAGAATATCTACAAGTTCTCAATAAACATGTAAGACACGACCGTCACAAATCAGATGGAAATTTGTACTTATGCTATACCTATTGAAATAATGAAGCATTCAATTAAATAATTTAATTATTATTTATGTGTATAAATATTATGTACAATAATATGTTAGGAATTTTTATCTAAAAATTATTATTAGTTCAAATTAGTTTTTACGTATGAAATGATCATGTATTATATCATTATGGCATAATCGTATATTCAATGTAGATAAAAGAAATCTGATGTAAGTGTGTATGTATGTCGTCTGAATGAAATACTTTGATAATCTACTTTTTTTTAAAAATTGCTTTGAGTATGCTACAAAAGTGTTCATTATTTTTGCATCTGACTGAATACTTTTGGGAAATCTATATCAAGAGCTACGTTATCAACACCACCATCATCAACAGTTGGTGTCGAAGGTATAACAGGACGAACTCCGACGTTTGGCGTATATTTTTCGGGCGAATTTTCTCTTGATTCTTCCATATCTGTAGCAGTAATATTACATTCATTAATTATTTATAATACGTATCAATTATATTCGAACAAGATGTATTTACCAAAAAATCTGCGGTTTCGTCTTCTTTTAGACGTTATAATGTAAAGCACTATAGCAATACCAACAACTATTACCATAACAGCAGCCATTCCCCGTAACAAATTTGTCTATAAAACGGTGGGTTATTTAAATGAAATAATATGAAGATGTGGTTATTAATATGCAAGAAGTACCTCAAAGTCATTTTCATAAACATCTTCCCAATCTTTCTTCACTATTAATTCAACAACATGAATGTTGATAGCAGAATGATCCAATATACCTTTTGAAACACACTTATAAAAACCAGATTCAGCTGTTGAAACGCCCTAGCACAAAGAATATACTTTCTTAGAATGAACAGTTATAGAATGCACTCTGTCGATCGAGACAATTAAATTACCCTTATAAAAAGTTTTCCTGTCAGTACTTCATAATTGTATTTGTTTCCATCCATTGAATTCCCAGGCCCAATAATACGATTATCACCAGTGAGTTGCCAAAACATAAAGCGATGATCATCATCGCTGCTTAAGCATGGAAGCTCAGCTAAATGACCAGCTGGAACTTCTGCTACTGTCACTGTTGCTCCATAAACTTCAGTTTCGAATAGTAACAATGGGAAACAAAAAAATATAAAATAAATTGCGCTCATCTGTAAGATAGAATTACAATTGAAAAATTATTCATTTTAATCGAATAGAATATATATACATCAGTGAGTCAATAATATAGTTTAAATTATATGCTTTTGTATACGTAATTTAAATTCTTTATTTTATATTTAATTTTTACATTCACTGTTAATTTTCGAAACATTGAAATTTATATAATGTATCAAAAAATGTTATTAGTTATTCTATCTTTACTACTTAGTACCCACTTTTACAAATTCAATATAATATACATGTAAATGTATCACTATGGAAGTTGGTGACTCACTTTACAAAAGCTTAACTTTCACGCAGTCCATAAAAGAAATATTTAATTTAATGAAATTGAACTCATAGTGAACATACATGGATACTACATAACTTGTTTCATCGATAACTAAGCTACCAAAGATGCTCTACGTTGTTAACGCTGTTTTATCATACAACAATTAGACTCTAATTGCACTGATCACCTTTAATATAAGAATTTCAATAGTACACAACTGGTATCAAACACGACAGATGGTCGCCAGAGCAATTATTCTTTGCACAATACGAACAGAAGACACTTGTCAGCGAAACATATTGCGTAACACTAAAGATAATTATGTAAATTGTATGTAACTCTTCACTATTGTTTATTTTGAAATTCAATAAATGTACTAGAAAACCTTTACAATCACTGTTTGTAAATGATCACAGTCTTACTGTCTAACGAGAGACGTTTCAATAATGAAGCTACCATACAGTTACTTATTTATATCTTTGTCCTACTCATCCTTGTGCAATAGAGTATTTATAGTAAGGTAGACTGGCATCTTGTGACTACCAATACTATCTGAACATACATTATACATTTTTTTTTCCTTTGAATCATTGACAAAACACTGATGCGTGAAGTAAAACCTAATATCAAGGCAATATTTACACATGATGTATACCTATTGATCGTTATATAATATATGCATCCATATGAATTACAATCTGTAAGAAGATATTGCTGAATACATTTTTAAAGTCTTAGTAAATTGTTCAAAATATTTTGTACAAAGCCAAAGCAAATTAAAGAAATGTGACATTTTTTGTTTGTAGATGAAAAACATCAATTATTAATATTAAAGAAATTTGCTAATAATTTTGGCAATATTAGTGAAACAATAACATATATAGGATACAATAAATTTGGCATACACTTATGTAAATATTTTCTAATTATCTGTAATCTGGCTAATGTGAATACCGGTATTGGTGTATCAGATGTACAAAAACGATAACTGCCAAGGATGGAAGAAGAATCCAAAACGGAGCCAAAACAACTTTCGCCGGTAGAAACCAATGCGGTGCTTCTAATTTCAAGCATATTAAAATTTGGGCACTTGGTTTCATGATAACAGCTGCCATACACCATACCTGAAAGAGAACAACTCTCAGTATCGACAAATTGTATTCTCAATGCAGTTGAAAGAGTGCTTAACAAAACGTTTATTGGTGTAATAACGAGAACAAAACATAGCATATTTTATTTCATTACACAATTAAGGGAATAATGTAAGACACATTGAACATTTACAGTTTACTTAGGTAAATTTTGTATAACTTTTTGACGAACTTAATGTATTAGAAAGTAAAGTAAAATATGTATTTCAACTTGCAACTTACTTGTCGGCGTAAATTTAAAACGTGACCACTTTTACAGTGAGAAATCATATTGAAGACGATGTAGACTAAGAGTATGTGGTCGTATAACCACATAGGGATGAAAACTATGAACCAATTCCATTGTATTCTCTGATCGAGACGCAAGACAAGCAATATTAGAAAAATCAAAAGATTGAACCATGTAAATAATGCACGATGCAATACTGCCATCGAAGCATAAAAACAAATAACGTTAAAAAATTTCGAGGCAAAACGTAATCTAGAAACTATACGATCATGTTGCAAATTCGCCGATTTGTTTACATCCACATTTGATACATCTAACCATTGCTGTAACCTAACCTATACGATGTCAAAATTTTCGAGATGTCGCTACTTCTGGAATAAGCAGTGTATTATGGATTGTAATATTATGCAAGGGAGCGTATCGCATTTGTAAATATTGAATACACTACTACATTATTGTATTTTGATGCCTTATATTAATAATGAATTGAAAATCTTTCTATTAATAAGAAATTGCATTACTATTTTTATATCATATGTGAAGATGTACATTTTGAACTTTTACCAAAATAGCGTATGTATTTACAGAAATATCATTGTCCAAAAGTGAATTTATTCAGTTGTAATACAATACGCTGGTTTTGTGCAATAGTCATGGAACTTCTTGCGTAACGTATATTGTAATGTACATACTCATTGTTGACCTTTGTACATTGTACGTATTTATGTATATCTGATTTACAAGGTTTTATAAATTTCTAATTTTCAATATTCATAAGTTACTATATGCTACATTAAAACCGCTTGATATACGTTACATTTTCAACAATTAAATAAAGTTAGAGTAAAAATAAAATGCGGTATTTTTATAGGATGTATTAGAGTATACAAATATTTACTTCTCTTGAATTATTGGGTGCAATAAGTAACTGCAATTATCGAATTTATTGGCCATATTTACGTAACGATATTTTTGTGTAAGAAAAAAATATTTTGCTTCAGAGCAATAACAACTTGTTTACAGTATTGTTAAGACCCTAAGCTTTAAGGTTGTACACGTATTTTTAGTTTTTTTGCGTATTTTGATCATAAAAATTCCATAACGTAATTAGTCATTGGGCAAAAAAAAAGAAACGACACATATCGGTCTATAATCGTCGACTTCAAGCCATGATTATTTTACCATCCAATAGAAAACTACGAAGGACTTAAATCTGTTCGATCATTCAGTGAAGCAACACATAGCAAGAAGTTTTGTTGGACAAAACTCTCTGTGGCAGGAATTTGGACGACTACACATTTGTGCTAAACAAAAAAAATACAAAATCATTGAAAACTTCGAGTTAAGCATAATAACAGGTGGTTATCAGGTGATGTGTTCTTGATATTTGTGAACGTAATCGTGCAACAATATAGCAGTTATTATGCCTGAACAAACGGGCAGTACATTACAAGTACGTATATTTTGTCATTTTCTATATTATATGATTTCCGTAATATCTAAACCTTACTTCTATATCATTTTATTCAACATAAAAAGTTTATTCACGCAAAAAATACGTATTATTATTTCTACATATATTCTTAATAATTAACACGACTGTCTTAGAAAGGTAAATTGATTCAATTTAATTCCATGACAAATCGGTACATATCGATTGCAAGTTAAATTAGTCGCATTTGATTTTATAAATATGCAACAGATCGTATTGTTAAACAGCTTAGGCAGCGGAAATTAGACTTTGATTGCTTGAGTGTAGTCTGTGAACAATTGTAATTCATGCACGAATACGAATTCGTCTATCGGACTGAATATCTAACAAGCAATATTTAATATAATTATCCCGCCATACACAAAGTAAAGTAGTATTATATATTTTTCCATTAATCCGTTAAAACTCAGTGAAATAATAGACTTTTACATATAATAACTTATTATTAGATCATTTTACCGAAATGCAAAAAATATATTGTAATAATAGTAATATATTATTTGCTACACAAAATAAAGGCATTGAAAGAAATTTTTACGATTAAAACAAAAAATCATTTAACCAATTATATTTCTCCAAACTTTAACAAATTATAGAACCTGAAAGAGAAGAAGAGTGAGGAAAAAAAATATCTTGGTTCAGAACCATAATATTAAGAAACAATTCGACAATATGTAAAATGATTAATAAAATCCTCAATCACACATCATTCAATGTGTCTTCAGTACAGCATCCATAAAGTCATATTTGTCTGACACTTATAACACCTCCGGCAACATACCTATAAATACATTGAGACAGTAGAACTGTTCTTAGATCGAGGGAAGTAAGATCTATTTTAAAGGGGTAGCGCCCTGTGTCTGACCCCGTGTATTTAGAAGCTTTCTCGGGGCGTGCGCGTAAAAATTCCATAGAAGCCGGGGTACTGAACGAAAGACGTTTCCCGAGCCTCTTTCTGAATAAGTGTGCATCGACTGTATTGGTATTTTAGTGCACTTACGGAATCTTTTTTTATTTGTCCCTACTACTTCCGCGTGTCGTTACGACCTTAGCCTCGTTTCCGACATTCTTTCATTGTGGTCTTAACCACGTGCGATTTGATTTAGGATGACAAATTTACGATACGTGGTGAGTCTATTTAAATAAAATAGAGGATCATCGTAGGGAAATGGGAACTTGTTACGGTTCTTTTATTAATCGTTTCGTAAGATAAGATTGTTCGGTTACTTTGATCCTTGCGTTCCGTTTAGGAAGTAACCTTTTCGAGAAATCGATTTCACGGAAGCAAGCTTATTATTATTTTATGAAAAACGTTGGTTTCTTTAATTCTTATACACGTCTTGCAGGAGTAATGAAGTTGCAAAAGAAATTGCAACGATACTTGTAAGATGACATGTATGTTTTCGATAAATTATGTTATAGGGACAAAATCACCTTTTCATTTGCCTTTAGTATTTCAATAAATTATAATGTGTGTATAAATGGAATGTAGAATATTTATTCGAGAGTTTTGTACAAATTCTATGGTAAATAATTATTACATTGGAATAACTTAAGCCCATACTCATAACTGTTATTTTCTTCTAAATATTCCTCCATATATTTTGTAGGTTTTACCGGTGTTAGCAGCTGTAGGAACTGTAGCTGTAATAGGATTAGCATTAAAATTCTACAAATGCTGGAGTTGTGATAAGAAAAAGAAATCTCCAATTTTATTGGTTGACCCAGTAACTAAATATAGTTTGCCATTGATAAAAAAAGATGTAATAAGTCACGATACCAGAAAGTACAGATTTCAGTTGCCGTCGCCAAATCATGTACTTGGTTTACCGATTGGTCAACATGTACATTTAACTGCCAAGATTGGAGATGAAGTAGTTATACGATCTTATACACCTGTGACAAGTGATGATGATCATGGTTACGTGGATCTTGTTATTAAGGTAACTATTGTGAATAAGTGAAACACAATAAATGCAAAAACTGATATAGAAGTTTCAAATGGAAAATGATTTTTTTTAGGTGTACTTCAAGAATGTACATCCTAAATTTCCTGAAGGAGGGAAACTTTCACAGTATTTGGAAGATATGAAGATCGGTGATACCATTGATTTTAGAGGACCTTCTGGTCGGCTTGTGTATAAAGGTAATGGAAACTTCACCATAAAAATCTTAAGAAAGGACCCACCTGCAGAATACAACGTTAAAAAGGTAAGTACACATTATTTTCATATAACTATATATTTTTTAGCTGTAAAATTAAACATTAACTAAGCAAGAGTTTTTATTTTAATACAGGTTGTAATGTTAGCTGGTGGAACAGGAATCACGCCAATGTTACAGTTAATTCGTGCTATAGTAAAGGATCCTTTAGATGAAACCCAAATTTCTTTACTCTTCGCCAACCAGACAGAAAAAGATATATTACTTCGGGACGAATTAGACGACCTTGCAAAGAATTATCCAGACAAATTCAAACTCTGGTATACATTAGACAGTAGTAGTGAAAACTGGCCATACAGTACTGGGCACATAAACGCAGATATGATTAAAGATCAGATGTTCCCGCCATCGCCTGACACAATTGTACTCATGTGTGGTCCACCGCCAATGATTAATTTTGCTTGTAATCCAAACCTTGATAGACTCGGTTACGATTCAAAGTTACGATTTGCATATTAAAGCGATAAATCAATTTTTTCTGCATATATGTGTAGATTGCATTTGGCTTTTATCAAATAAGATCCACGAGCATTTTCTTTTTTTCAACCGTCTTTTACCCCTTTCTATGCATTTTGTATTAGTCAATATAACTGTGAAGGTTTTAAATCAATACACGTTAACATGATTTTGTATATCGATGAAAATTATGCAAAGAAATCTACACCAGTATTCATTGCAATGTTTCTGTAATTGCAAAAGTCCATTAACAAAAATGTTTCGAATCTAATTTATAAAATGGTAATGCTCATCACAGATGAGACGACTTGAAACAGAACCACCATACAATCTTATTTCTATTAAATGATTCCATTTTTGTTATTAAGTGTTATTAATAAGTTTTCATTCAAATGTTTAACTTTTATATCAAATACATCGCCAATGCAAAGCTTTAGCGAAGAACGGTATACAGGTTCAAGATATCAAGCATTTATTGATGTTAAACCTATTGTATTGTTATAAAAAAATTATGATAATCACAAATTATTCTCATCTTCTATTACAAAACGCTTCTCATACATTTTTCTTTGAAACGACAGTATACGATTTGACATATAAAATATTACATATTATAGCATCAAAGAAAAAATTAATATTATTACACCGATTAATAATTGGTTATTAGTATTAAGATTTATTGATAACATGGATGAAGCTAAATTCTTTATAATCTGATCACAATTCGTATCATGAAATAAGCAGTGCAAACGAGGCAATGAAGGAACATGCCTGATTAGCAATGTCCACGATCCCTGACACGCTTCCTTGGCGCCGCTCGTAAGATGTCATCCACGCGTAAAATCATTTCTGCTGCTTCCGCTGCGCTAAGTAAAACTTGCCTCTTCACAGCCCAAGACTCAGTTATACCTAATCGTGCCATGCAACCCACTTTTCCATTCTCCATATCTGTTAATGTGAGAAAAATAAAATATATTTATAATTGCTTGATTATACCTTTAAGGATGAATAATTTTAAAAGACTTTATCAATATGAAACATACCGAGACCCATTGTGTTCGCACCAGAATTATGCGCAGCTCGTAATTCGCTGAGAAGTTGAGCAGAATCATAACCAGCATTATCAGCAATAACAGTGGGCAGTTGTTGTAATGCTCGAGCAAAAGATTCCATGGCAACAGCTTCTTTGCCTGGTGTGGAGGACGCAGCCTTCATTACAGCGCAGGCCATTAACATCTCGCTACATCCTCCGCCATAAACGATTCTCGATTCACGCACGGTGGCTGACAATACGCAAAGAGCATCGTGCAAAGATCTTTCTGCTTCGTCGAGAATCTGTTGGGTAGCACCACGAATTATTACTGTGCAAGCTTCTCCCAAGGGAACTCCCGAAAACTTCAGCAATGTATCTTCTCCAATCATGACCTAAAAAGAAATTGAATAGGACTTTCATAAGTTGTACAAGATTTTAGTTATATTCAGAGACGTACCTGTTCAATAAGACTGCATTTGCCAAGCTTCACCATTTCAGGATTATCAAATGTACTAACTATTTCTCCGCCAGTAACAAGCGCAAGCCGCTCAATACCATCGAAATCGGCATGTTCAATAGCCATAATATTAGCATCGGCAAATAGCTGTTCCGGGTAATTGTAAATTAACTGTCTATTCACGAAAACGGTGCAGCCATGTTTTATGATTTTCTCAACTTTATCCTAAATTAAATATAAATACCGCATTATTATAGAAGGTAGAAAAATATATATATATATTCTTTTTAATTGTAACACCTCGTATTATTACCTTCATTTTCTCTTTTTCTGCTGCTTCCAATTCGGCAATTTTAGCCATGGAGTCAACCCTTACTCTAGAGCCAAACACCTACAATATACAATGCATTATGTGAACACTGTAGATGCATCGGAATACATGTACATGTTACAATTTTATATCTTTCTACCTTGATTTTATCTGTATCCATGGGAGTGTTAGCTATAAGAATACGAGCATCAGTTACTCTTTGTGGTTGATGTACACCAGGTTTCTTGTCTAACAGAAATCCATCATCTAGGAACGAATCAGCCAAAGTAGCACCACGCTTCTTGATCACTTGAATAGCTGATAAATTGCCAGATCCTTTAAGGCGCAATACAGCATCTACAGCGAGCTTGCTGAAGTATTCTTTATGTTGAGATAGAATTTTTGAGCTCAGAGTTGTTCGAGCAATATTCAACAGATCTTCACGGAAAGTGACAGGATCTGCAGAATTATCAGTCGCAGCATCCTTTAATGCTTCCCTTGCTATAGTAGTTGCTTTTCTCCAACCAGCTATTATAGTTTGTGGATGAATTTTTTGATCGATCAGTTTTTCTGCCTCCCTTAGTAATTCAGCAGCTAAAAGGAAAAATTGCTGACTAAAATCGAAACATATACTCAAATATTATTTAATCGTGCATTGCTTAAAGATGTTGCAGTTTACAAATGTTCCAATATTATTGAACAATGTTGCTGAATAAGTTTTCACAGTAAACATATTTTATATTTTTATCTCTTCTTATAAGTTTTACTCGATTCTTTCAATTGTACATATATTTATGCTCACAAAGAGTGACCATTATAAGTTCACTGTGTGACGTTCGCACAATCACGCATTTCGCAGAATGTATCCCGTTGGTAATTGGCACATAACTGTATAAAGTATAATAAAATTATTATACTAACCAAGAACAGTTACCGAAGTAGTACCATCTCCAACTTCATCATCTTGGACACGGGATATGTCCACCAAAATTTTAGCTGCTGGATTATCCACGCCAACATTTTTAAGAATGGTTGCACCATCATTGGTCACCTGAACTTGTCCTGCAGATCGTCCATGAGCAATCAGTACCTTGTCCATACCTTTGGGGCCAAGGGTTGATTTTACTAAATCGCCAATGGCTATTGCTCCCACGAACAAACTTAGCCTGGCAATTTCTGCCTTCTCTTCTTCTGCCTCATTTTTGAGGATCCTGACCGGATTCAAGGAAACCTAGAAATATCCACAATAAATTTTTACCATCGACATTAACAAATATGGCAGTAAAAAATTTGTTGCATATATTAATTTCATCACGTTAAGTGAATTATTACATTGTGTACGCAATCTTTATTTTTTCTTGGCTTACCGACTTTATAAAATTACATCTTAAAATATATAATGTAATACGATATATGTAAATGAGCAAGCGTACAAAATTCGTTAGTTACAAAGTGTACTTAAGCTATGATGGTATATTTTTTGAAATTCATTTTTTTTTATCGTAATAATACAATATTACATTAATAATAAAAAAGAAGCTTTCAATTGACACACGTGCGCCATTTGTCACACCTTCATATATGAAACCGGGTAATGAAAGTTGATCCACTACTATTACGGTGATTGACGTTTTTGCAATAATATCACTTTGCTTTACACCTTAAAAAGATAAGACCGATTAATTACCATTTTAAATCACTTCCAGAGGAATATATGTCAATTTACAATCGGGAATAACTTTTGTTCAACTCTACAGCAAAGCACAAATTATAAGAAATAGTCAGTCTATAGATGGCGTAGTTACTAGAAATGCCAAACTAATATTTTTTCATGTATTCCGTTCAAGCGTTTAGTGATTGGTTGTTGGGAATCACTTAGATTTTTTCACACCAATGAAAATACAGTTACAAATTTTTGAGCAACGGAAAGTGCCATTCAGCATTTAGATTCAATGGAAACCATCGAGAACTTTCTGTTGTAATGCGCCTATGTAGATGGCGCAAGATGTTCGAACAAACGATGCAATTCCGATTGCTTTAATTCCTTTTAAGGTTCGAAAATAGTATCGTGAAGCGAACTGGGAGTTGTACGCCTATTTATTGGAATAATTTTTATATTTATATAATAATATGTATAGTAATATTAATGTAGTGTCATTCGATTACATCCTGATACTAAACGCAAATAATTACTACTGAAAATAAGTCGAATTATATGGATTCATATATTGTAAGGAAAAAAAGATGTTCACTGTTTCCTAATGTTTATTAACTTAATCTTCCAAATATTAATTTAGCCGATGCGATGTAATTGTAAGTTCTTTATGCACTAAATAGTACTTCCTCTCATGTTTTCAGTACACGAATATCGAGTTACTAGGCATTAAAGTAACAGACATGCAAGCTGCATTGTTACATTCTCAATACCATTATTATCGTGACTGCTTGTTGAATGTGTTACCGGCTGACTTAATTGCACAATGCCTACTACTGTTAGAACTACGTTTTAATAATAGTAAAGATAAATCAAATCGTTAAATATTTAAATTTACATTTATTATTCAACAACGAATACAGTACAGCATCTATTCTCTATAGTTAAGTAATAATTAGTTCTTAAAGTACTAACCAATGTACTAACACTTTAATCTAAATTACATTATACGTACACAATGTAATAGGAAGGTTAACGCTGTACTATAAAATTAATTTCATCTATACGTATAATTACATTCAACAATCAGTACACTTAACACGCGATGAAAACTTCCGAAGCCTCAAGGAAATTTAAATTTCTGTGTCCAATCAGCGTGGTCGCGTGCTCGGACGCGCTCGCGCGCACCTTTAAATAACGGTCCGCATCCAGCTGTCCCCCATTTCATGCGGCTCCTCGCGCACAATAGGGGTGCGGACCCTTTGACGCTTTTATGCGACGCATAGCTGCAGACGTTCCCGCACATATGCGGTGTTCTCACACAATGCGACAGAACATCGGTCGTTACGGGATAGAAACAGCCCGGATTACCGATTATGAACGAACCTACCGATGTGCGTCAATTATCTTTCCTTCAATGCGTCTGATGGCATCTGCCTGTCTGCTCGTTGTTTTACCCTCGTTTAAAGAAGATTCTGCGAGGATGCGCGCGCAACGACGGGCTTTCCGCGCGAAATCAGCCTTGGCATTTCGCTAAAGTCGTACATCTTTGTGTTTCGATCGTTTTGTTTGCATTAATAGATGTGCACAAACGTCAATCGGGTGAATCAGTATACGGGTACTGCATATGCAAATGAATAGTTACAGACGCGCTTTCCTTCGCTCGACACAGTCGTGTATAATCTCGCTTTCTACGAGTCGTCGAGGGAAGGCAAGGTAATTATAAACGTACAAGTTATAGAACGCGCGATTGGTAAAAAACAGTTTTCGTAATTGCATCTGTAATATTGTTGGTAGATCTTCCAAGAACCAAAATATATACTTGTGATTGCTACGCTTGAGTATATCCCACATTCAGTGATTTCTAGTTCGAATGAATCAACTACTACTAAAATACCAAAGTGTGAAGTCATCGATTCGCGAAATCACTACTAGGAGGAAGATCGAGGACGAAATGTGCTTGTGTTACATACAGCCTCAGGCTGATCGGTTTAAATAGTTACCACCGACTATGATACATACACATGTATGATTTAATTGCCTTCTTTATCATACTCGAAAGCGAAACGTGTTTAAAGTATACTAACGAACAAAATACAATTATTAACATTTTTAACAAACTTGCAACGAATAGATGATAACTAATTCTTGACTATATTGCAGCCGCTAACGGTTGATCGGCTTTAACAATTGGATGCCAAGTTTTCCCGATGGAATTGAACGGACGATTGAACCAGTGAAAGAACGTGGGCAAAGTGAATCATCCACGCACACCGAAATATGGAATGCCCATCACCGGCAGCATATCACGCAGATGTCCGGAGCGGCGCGTGCCCCTGAATCCGGTGGTGGTGGCAGTGCCTCTTCGTCCTGTTTTTCAGGGGGAGTTCGACCCCCGCGTGTACATACACGCATACGGTTGCGATAGGGGGACCGGGTAGTCGCACCTGGCCCTTAAAAATAGCATTGGCGTGATTTCGTGACGTCGTTCTTGGCTTACGTCGTGTATCTGCTTCATGCCGTTTCTCCATCCTCTCGGAAATGTAATAAATTGTTTAATAAAGAAATGAATGGTGACGATAAAGAAAGAACCAATGATAGTTTTATAAATGTTAGGAAGATATGATGTTTATAATTTTATAAGTACGATTCAAAGAATTTTTGCACCGCGGATACAGCAAGCTGTCGCTGCCAAGCGTTGCAGCTGTTTAAAGGCCAGATTCACTGGTTTCACACTAGGGCCACCTTTTAATCTCTTTTTCCGTACATTTCATCGCTTCATTGTTGAAGTTATGCAACGACCAACTAATTTCCTTTCTCTCGTTAACGCTTTTCTTACTGCCTTATTACGTTTGGCTTATATTTTTATTATGCTCTTTTTGCCTAAACTTTCCTTGTAATTTTCGTGTAACACATGTTCATAACTGATACATTGCTGCTATTAAAACACTAACTGTACATTGCGATTGATCACGTAACAGCTTTAATCAGCAATTTCCGCAAATTAAAATAATAACACATATCCAACTCATATTTTTCTTGTCTTATAGGTATTTGAACTATATACGCATCTACACCTTGAACGATTGACAAGGGATGACAATATCCTCTTCTATCTAGGTAATCAAACTGCTCTCGACTTTAAATAAATGAAATGAAATAAACTGAAAAAGGTAAGATATCTTATGCGTTCTCAAAGTATATAAATGTGCATAATAGAATAATATATCAAATAATATAAAACTGTGTATCATTTTTCAATTGTTACCAAATCTTGAATCTGAATTCATATACAATTGCCACCCATCGAAAATTATCTTCTTCCTTGCAGGGATCATAACCATTGTCTTCACTACGGGCCACACATAGTAAAATCAATCAAAAGGACTTCCCGATGACGCCACTGCATCCCCGGTGCGGAGAATGCACCTAGTTGCGCTTTGACGGTTACACATGGGTCACACATGCCGTGGTACACGGGGTAACACGTACTGGATATAGGTATGCACCCCGTGAACACGACAAAAGAGAAGGGGAGGAGCTCCACTTTCATACGAGTTGGCTTACGAGCTCGAGGCGGGGAGAGTACGCGACTTATGGGAGGAAGTCGGAAGCGACCCGGTTCGAGTCAGTCGTACGCGAAGCAGCAATACGTTTGGACCGATCGATCTTCGAGTGCATCCGATAGATTATCGATTTAACACGTTACCTTCGAACAATCTCAATAGTTTATCCATTGCGTATTATTACACGTGGATGTAACAAGTGTAATTATAGACTGTTAAACGATCGAACAATAAATGAAGACGAAACAAAGTGTTCATTAAAAACTAAGGATAATTAATGAATACTTTAGTGGCTATTCGTTGCAAAGAATTGTTCCAATTCAGGACGATCAATTTGAAGTGAATGTTTCCATA
This sequence comes from Nomada fucata, assembly GCA_948146005.1. Classification (NCBI taxonomy): domain Eukaryota; kingdom Metazoa; phylum Arthropoda; class Insecta; order Hymenoptera; family Apidae; genus Nomada; species Nomada fucata. Next base: position 2,418,466 of record OX411275.1, on the reverse strand, counting down.
CTTTTAATACATACAACGGAGGATACATTGAAATAGGGAAGAACATTTTTAAGCGTACGATCAAGAGAAGGAGAAAATTTAAATTCAACGGAAGTGTGCAAGGGATGTTATCGGTGTCATCGTGAAAAGCGGTCGGATTCTCCATGGGGGTTGCGACGGACACCATACGGTCCTCCAGGCACGCGACCTGTGGGAGGGTTGTTTCGCTCTGTTGAATCGTGAAAGCACCCCGGTGTGGCATCTCATTGTTCCACCGTCTATCCTAGTTCTTATCGTCGAAACGGAAGCAACCAAGGAGGGTTCCTTTTTTAAACTTCGTCCACAGTTGTTCTCTCCTTAACGAACTTCGAAGACCCCCTTGCAACGAACTCGAAATTATTGTGAAAGTTGATCGAAGAAAGCGGACGGGACAAGATGAGTGCGTTTAAGAGATACCGGAGTAAAGTATTCTGGGGCCACATGGAGTCGCAGGATCTAGAAAACTCGAGCCCCTTCGCATCGGGGCATGACTTTGCCAAAGTTAATCAAAATTATGATCGCAACGGTTGCATAGTCGAAGAGGAAATGGAACGATCGCCCAGCATCAACGAGAGCAACGATGCTGAAAATATTACAGCTATCCGCGTTTGTTTGAACGAAAACGAAGAGCGACTTTATTCGTCGAAGCCGGCTCGCGAGGAAAATTTGATGACTCAGATGTAAGTGAAATTATTGTGTCTCGTATAAAGAATGCCGATTGTGACGTTGCGACTGTGCTTCGTCGGGCGAGTTTGCCCGACTATTGTTGGCTTTTTTTTCCTTATCGCGTTGACACACAACACTACTTTCGAACCGCTACTTTAATTACCACAATTTTTACGACGCTAGTACAAGTTTGCGTGTGTTGCGACCGGGCAAAATGCACTTTGTAGATTGAGTGGTAGCACCGAGGGACTTCAATGCCCTTTATTTTCCCTGAAATTTGAACGCCGCTTACTTGTGGAGGCAATGGTTTCATAATTGTTGATTATTGCTTTAACATTCAGATCAATTGCTATTCGTTGGGTTACAGATCGTGTCCTTTTTTTTTAATTTGACAAGCCATCATTTATACTGCGATATACAATTTTTTGTAAATAATACACACGAAAAGTATTTTATTAAATAAGATAATTTATTTCACTGTACAGGTAGATAATTTAAACAGTAGATAAGTTTATTGATTTTAAAGCAATTCAGGGACAGAACATAAAAATCAACCAAGACGATGTTTTAAACGTACTTTATAGTTTGTATGCTGTCACTGTTTAATTGCTAATCTACGTTCCATTTCAATCCTCGGGGGTTTCAAGACCTGTTCTATTTATCAGTGCCTTTGTTATCTCGAAACAAACACGGTTTTCTATTGCAGGTTTTAAAGATACTTTTAGTTAACCATAGTCTCCTGTGTGATTAAAGCGGTGCATTAACGATCGTAAATCTCAGCAAATTGGAAAACTGATCGAACTTTGTACATAACAATCAAGCATCGATAAAATAAATTATGCTGATATTTGAAAAGCTGCCTGCTTAATTTAATTCAAAATTTTATGCTTTTACAGGTCTACAATGGATATAAAGGATGAACATAAAGACGACGTGAACCATATCGCTCTGGCCAATAGATCGTCCAGCCCTTTGAGTCACGATCTTCGAAGCTTAGATTCAGGTTTCTCTGATTCTGATCGTTCGAACTGCTCCGAGGTTTACGAGAACGAGACACCGAGACGTAGAAGAAGACGAAAACGTGTCAGGGATCGACATGGAATGCATCCTAGACTTGGTGCCGTTTGGATGCAGGCCGAATCTCTTCCAAATCCTACGTACACTTCGACGCCCAAGGAATCGAGAACTTTATCTCGAACTACGACAGTCCTACGACTGAACTACGCGCCTGGCGAAAGAGCTGAATCAAGAACACAAAGGTAATTTCTATGATGGATTTAGTAAAAAGTCGTACAATAAATGGTCAGATACGGAAAGATGGACTGATCTATTGCATGTTTTTACTTTTCATGTAGAAAATAGAATTCTAGGCTGCTAATAATAATTGGAAAATCATTTGGGTACAATTCCAAATGGACAGCTCATGGGCATACTCAAAGGGGTTTAGAATGAGCTAGATAATGAATGTACTGAGTAAACCTAATTAGTGTCACAGAGATATGCTACTTTTAGTGGCTACTGAATAATTACTATTATGCAATACAAGGAATATTTAGTTGTGTAGCACTATTTGCGTGTCATATCTTGCATTAACAAGTATATTTGGACTATAAGAAATATAATATCCTTGGACCTGAATAATAAGTACATGTAGCTTTTGTGTCGCTAGCAAAGCTATACGAAAATTATCTAAAAAAAAGTGAGATAAAATTGCAATTAGGCTGAACTATGCCAGCAACTGCGACATACACTACCTAAACCACTTTCTTCACTGCATTTTCTATGGCATACACAAATGACTTGATATGACGAATAACGCCACGAAATTCTGGCGGCTCATACCAAGGGGCATTATCTCTAAAAAGCAAGGCGTGCCTTGTAACAGTCGATAAGGTGAAAAGAATGTATGTTTTAAGAACATGAATCGTCACGATAAATGTCCGCACCGTGAGCCAAGCGATAGGAATGTAACACACAAGGCACTTCAAGTGTTATTCTTCTGGTGGTTTCATAAACTCTCATATACCCCTACATAATGGTCAGAGACGCGTACTCCCGTGTGCACGTAGACTGGTCGTCATTCTCTAGGTGCATTAGAAGTAGCGCAACTCATTGTCGGGAATATTAAATACAAATACTCATTATACATACGCGTCGCGATCAAAACGGCTTGACACTCCTTTAATTTATGACGCGATACGTAATAAGCAGAATTTCTAAGCAACTTGACAATGTCTACGAAGACAGTGGATGCTCGCAATTTTTAAGAAAGATGAGGGAAATGATGGTTTGCAGAGAATGGAAGTAAATCTTAAATAATTGTGTTTGTTGTATTATCATTTTTCAATAGTTAATTCACCAGACTTAGATAATTAATTAATTTCATAGAAACAATAATATTTCGATTGAAGGTCTTCAAACTACATTCCATTGATATATTTACTGTATTAATGTTAATATTCAGAGATTGTAAGATTAGGAAAATGTTACTCTTCAATAAGAGAAAAAAATTATACTTCAATAAGTACTGTATGAGACTTTGCAATTCTTTAAATTGTATTTTTCGTGCATTCATTCTATTGTTATTTAGCCATAAAGTGAAATAAAAGAATGAAAGAATTGTTCGCTGTTTTATGCATTCTTGATTAATATTCTCAGAAGTTGAATGAAAAATTGAGACGTGCGACGTGTTCTGATGTTGTAGAGGCGATTTCCGGGACTAATTCGAACGGTATCTGAACAACAGAAATGGAACATGCAGAAAAATTCTGCACCATGTCGCCCATTAACATCGATTAATATACATACGAGCATCTGGAATGCAAATTAAATCTAGTATCTAGTTCAAACTAGTAATCGGTACAATCTGGAGAGTCTTTACTAACAACAGTAGGGAGTACTGCGCAAAAGAACTATATACGCATTTGCTTTGTAATTTTGTTTCCATTTATGTTTGTGTAGTTAGGCTGAATTATTGGAAAGTATTGCTTTCAACAGACGTTAAACTTTATTAAATATACTACCAATTTGATCGAAAAAATAGGTTCCAAGCTAAAAGATAAATTCAAAGTTACACTTAGCGATTCAATTAAAATTGCAACTGAAAAAGTTAACTTAATCAGCCGATAGAGGCATATTATTACTAATATTCATATAAGAATAAATGTCATCGTTCTTAAATGAAAATAAATGTAAATTATCTTGAAGCCAAATCGTAAAAAGTCACGTAAACACTGCTATTAATGAAATTAATAATATTATTATCTCTATGCAAAGCATAAGCGTCTATACCTTTGTTGAGATGAAACGAGCTACATATTACAAATTCCATTTGACTCATCTTCCCAACTTTGAATCTCCACTTGGGTCACAATTGAGCATCACGTAACAGATTATTTTCGTTGATAAATTAGAAGCAATCATACGGTACAATAGAATACCGAATATGTTATTATACGAACATATTTCAATTCAAAATCGTATACATCCTTTTTCAAGATGCAAGCTTGGACGTGTATTATATCTGATGTTCATAATACACGAACGGAATGATAACTTTATAGATAAACCTTTTCTAAATGGAGTAGCGCTCAGAATATAGTGCACAATAAGGGTAAAGGAATGTCAGAATATGTATTGTAACTACGCTAGTGAGAAGGAAAAATGAAACATTAAGCACTCAAAAGCAGGTAACTATATGTAAAAGGTCCCGAATTCCTAGCTAACAGGTCACTCAAGTTTCAGTCTTATCAGGAGAAGCCTTCTATATGTAACTTTAATTATATGTCATACCAAACATTTTTTCAGAATCTACTTTCCTTATTCTTACGTCGAGCCTCCACATAAAGATTGTTGATAAAAATTATTATTATTATCATGCCATTGTTATTGCCAATTGAATTATATATATTACATAAAAGAACATCAGAAACGTATAGAATAAACAATATTAAAAAAAGAAATAACTATAAGGGTAGACTAGGTGAAACTATTTTATATCGTATACAGATTTATATAACCAGATACCGTTTCTGCATTCTGCATTGGTAGAATATTTTTCTAAAACAAAGATTTTATACAAAAAATTAAAAAATTGTTATACTAATATAAACCCAGGATCAGGTCACATACGTACACCCGAACACAATACGAGACTTAACCGGTGTTCAGCCATAAATCATTTCTTCACAAATAAGTAAAGAGGCCAGCAGCTTACTCATCAATGCTGGTCACAATCCCCCTAATAGAAAAACGATTGTCATTTAAGAAGCCATTATACTTGCCCCGTTCTTTCCATATCCAATATAAGAGGTATAGAATCATTGTGTACTATGTGAAGGATTCGGTATACGTTTTTCCTGTCACCCTGTAGATGTACGCTCGCCTGTACGTGATTCAATGCAATGTGCTACACGAGGAATACGTAAATGAAAGAGCGACGACGTTTGAGTCAACTATGTCCCCATGTGTCCCGGTGCGACGACAGCAAACGAACGAAGAATTCCAGCTACCGTGTGGATCATGTGCAGGTGATGGCGTGCAGCTTAGTCAAAGAAATGGGATTAGTCATCGTCGTTCGCGAGAGAACGATTCTAGTTCCGATGCTGAGGGATTAGTCAGACTCTTGCGCTATACTACATCCGCTTCTTCGTTGATACTCGATTTTTCTACGATGGAATTGTGCACCTGGTTATGCGGATCGGAATTGAACAGTGGTCAGACTTTAACTATGCTGCGGCGAAAGTAGTCGAGGCTCGTGTTTCGGTATGGCACGACTAAGGTATCGTAGATTGTTATTAGTATCCTGGATGATCCGTGATTTTATGGTTTCGTTTGAAACATTTCGAATGCTGGACGTTTTGAGCGTGGACATGTTGGACGGCTTAAATGCCGAGGAAATTGAGAAAATATTGTCTCTATCTTGTTACGAATACGGTATAGCGGATTCTTGAATTAGCAACTTTGAAGTATTTATTGGATATCGATGTATTCGATTGAAATTGCTCTGATTGATGTTCGATTGAATGTTGGAAGGAAATGACGCAAGGTTACAGTTTTGTCGTTACGTGGATTGCGATATTGTCAGGTTTTGTATGGACGTAGTGTGATTTCGATTGTGTTGCCGCATCATTGCTATCGATAATACAGAATTGTTAGAAATTGTTAGAAAGTTGAATTTTTAAAAATCCTCTTTTGTACTCTTTGCTCCGTGAATTTTTATACAAACTGTGATAATGTCTGCAAGAAATGCAAGAATATTTTGGAAAAGAAGGTATGTTCCTGGTGAATATAAAACAGTCGAGTAAACGAAATTATACATTATTCTTGATGTCGTAAGTAGATCATTCGCCAGAATGCTGAAATTTGACCGGCATTAGTACGTTGAAAAGTGTGCATACATCTTCAATGATGAGAGTGTATTGTTTTTTTCGTTATGCAACACATACAACGATAATTGTTTAACAGAAATCGAATCGACATTGATCCTTTTGTTGAAACGATCTCGTGGAACATAGATGGCTTTAGGATACATGTTAATGATAATCACAAATGAGGCTAGAACAATTAACGGGATGAATCGGTCGTGCATAAATTTCACAGCGTATGGTCGACGGATACAATTATTTACGCTATTATAACTGTTAAGATAAGGGGCGAATCTATTCTGATGCCGTCTCGGAGCACGAAATATTTCGAAGTATCTTAGGAAACAGTTCTATAATTATATTACAGTGATGAATGTTTCTGTTCAATTGTTTGGAAAGAAATATTAGTTACGCATTTAATAATTCCGTATCGTCACTTACAATTGCAGATGACACAAATATAGAACATTTACTGCTTACTTCGGACTATGTCGCTATTATACTAATGGATAGTTTAATGAGTGGTAAAATTGCTCGATTAGGCGGTCGTTTACTTGCCTCGAGCAGTGAACGTTTCTCTTAATGTTGAAACACTAGTTAAATGACGCAGCTCGTTTATATTAGTACTATTATACATTTTCCCTTTAGGAATTTAACTTAATGCCATATTGAATTCAGATGATGTATATCGCATACTAATATCTTATTTGATAGACACGTCTCGTATTCTTATTGAAGCAACAAATCCAACTGTTTAAATATTAAAATAACATTTATCTTCTTTGCAGAATGGAAAGCGATCAAGTAGACGCGTCTACAGTCCCAACTGTTTCCTTGGAACACGAGACTCTTGGCGATTTCTTGTACGCAGCTGAACCACCAGAAGACATAATCGTGCGAAGAAGCGCGAACTCATCGATAGCGACTAATTCCTCCGAGGCCGAGCAGACTTACAAGTCTGAGTTACATTCCAGAATTTACAGACAATCTTCCTCCGTAAGAACATGGCTAGCTTGTCTGGCAACGCAGACTGAAGACGAGTGCGGCAACACTCTTCAGAGTAAATCTCTACCACGATATAAACGTCGTGAGTTTCTGAACGAGAAAGATGAAATGAACGATATGAAAACTTTATCATCATTGGCTACTGCTGCTGCGAACAAACTACTTATCAAAGCTGAACAATTTGATCAATATTATGGGCACATATTTTCGTAAGTGTGTGTTTGACAATAATTTTAATACGCGTAAATAAAATTATAAAGAGGACTCGTCACTCAGGACAAGGGATTATCATTTCCTTCGAAATAGATCGAAAGTGTAAAATAAAGTCGAAAATTAAGTTTAAATATTGAAATCTTAAGTACGAGTTATTTTTAATTCTTTAAATGTTTGACGCACAAGATATTAATGGATTCTTTTCTTTTCTTTTTACAGTAAAGTGTCGCATTTGGAAGGCGGCAGATCAGAGCAAGAGCTCCTACGTGCCATAGAGGACAGTGCTTTCACGGTGCTTACAGAGCTGGGTGCACCTCCTCCGCGTAGAATACAGCAAAGTAGCTTAAAAGGGATATTAGCGCAGTTAGAGAGTATGAAGAATTACGTCGACAGTGCTATAGATACACGCTTAGACTTTTATATCGAAGTAAGATTTCTTTTGGATTACACAATCGGACACTAATTAATAATTATTAATACATATGATGTTAAAAAAAAATGTTCCTTTTCAGAGAATAGTCAGAGGGTTGGAAGAATCACCAAAGGACGATACGTTATTAGCCAGAGGCATCCTCGCAGCTTTGACTGCTCTAGGCCTAGCTGGACCAAGAGCTGGAAGTAGTATCACTAGGTGTTCAGGTATCAGAGCACTCTTGACGTCGTTGATCACAGCTGGAAGAACGTCGACAGACTTTGTCGCAGCTTCCCTGCGTGCTTTAGCAAGCGTGTGCTCCTCTGCCCCGGCCATAAACCAATTCGTCAGAGACGGAGGTCCAGAGATACTCACAGACCTATTGGCAGCAGAGACTACGTCCGCGAAGGAGAAAATGGAGGCAACAGCGTTAGTCGTCCAAATCACCGCACCCTGGGTCAATGCTTTAGGCTTGCCGTACTTGGAACCCTTCGCGAATGAGCTAATGCTATCCTTAAATCGTCTAGTTGAGAACACGAACTGTGGCCAAACTTTATTGCTAGTCGCAGCTGCGTTCAACCATTTATCTAAGTCCAGGCAATGTGCTTACGTGATATTGGAACAAGATACTGTTAAGAAATTGCTGAAAACTGTGAAGAAATCAGCTGGAGCAAATGTTTGGTTGATGGAGCAGGTAGCAGCTCTTATCAGCGAATTGGCCCGTATTCCTGAAGCTAGAAGACACCTGGCAGAAGCTCGTGCGTCTGTAGCGTTGGTCTCCTTTCTTAGAATGAGGCCTCCAGGTTTAGAGGATGCGTATAGGCGTTTGGAGATTACAGCTGCAACGGCACTCACGCGACTATGCGTAGATCCAGAGATTGCGAGACAAGTAGTTGCCGTTGGAGGCGCGGATTGCCTTCCATCGTGTAAGGCTGAAGATCTTCTTACAAAGAATGAAGAACAAATCGAAGCAGGATTGCTGAGATATACAAAATCTTTGAGGAGGGCGTGTAAAAGAGCAGCGAAACAAATCGACATCGCGAAGGCCAGTGATTACAGTACTTTGGGTTAAGATTAAAGGAGATTTGTTTTAATATTGTACATACGCCGTGTATATGCATATATTATATTTTGTAAGGAAAAGAGGTTTTATATTTATATAGATATATTTGTACAACAAAGATGTGTATCATATGTAAATAAATATATATCATATTTACAATGCGTTATCAAAAATATAAGCAAAAATGATGTATTCTCTTTAGTTGCGCAGGTACTACACATACTGTATATCCGATTTATGTAAATAAAAATTGCACAATAGAGTGCCGAAATTTATAAAAATTATATAACGTGGATTGATACTGTAAACACATGTATTTTATTAATTTACATGGAATTATTTAATTATGATCTTTTACGTAACGTCATTTTTTATATGATTTTTGTGAAATACATCTATAGTTGTTTCTAAACAAGGTCTTAATTCAAGATCGCAAGCACCTAACACAAACTTTCCCTCGGGTGCTTTAAAATAATCTAGTCCACGACCTATTTTAACTGTCCAGCCGTTGCTAAGACTGAAACAAAATTTCATAAAGATGTAATCATATTAATTATAAGATACATGATGTATATATTATATATCCTTACGTTATCTGTCTATCATGTAAAGTATCAGAAAATTGATATTGAAAAGAAATAAGATGCGATGATAAACTCTGTTTCAACTCGTCCAATCTTGCAAGTTGATTCTTCTTGTCATCTGGATCCAGGGTTGTAAGTAAATCTATTTTGGACAACGCATGGCATTTCCTTACAGCCAATTCACAAAATCTTACCAAATTTTGACACTAAAATGGAAAACCCAATTAATATAAAATTTTCATGTTGTAATTTAAATATTATACAAAAGTCGAATACTACCTGATGAAACGCTCTTATATATGGATCTTCGATATTAATATATGTAACTGTAGCGTCTAAAAATCTTCCAAAAATTGTACCATAACCATGACCTGTACTACCAGTCTGAACCTTAATTAATTCTCTGTATGTTCCTGTTGCTTTTTGTTTATCAATTAAAGTCTTTATCTTTTCTGCTCTGTCCAAATATTCTGAAGCTCTGGTGGCAAAGTGTTTCTGCCGGGTTTGATCCTTTGTCTCTGTGCAATCGCTTATTAATTAATTAACTATGTCATACATTTGTAAAACCAGATAGAAAAAACTGTATTATCGAAAAGAATATTTATCAGTGATAAATATTGATAAAAAACAGTGATATACTATGTAAAACTTAGAAATTTAAACTGGATAATTGGAAAATTAATAAGTTGCTAGCAAATAAAATAAACGATGTACCTTTCATGGAATCAAGAAGTATTCTAACACCTTCTTGATATAATACTAAAGCCATTGTATATTGTTTATCATTATCCATTTCCACTGCTCGTTTTAAAATCGATGCTGCCGCGCTTTCCATCTTGTCTGCGTTTCCGGAAAATGTACTAAACCTGCAAAAATAAAATGTTTCGTTTAAAAACAGGAAATATATGTACACTTTAATATTTGTATAATCTTGATAGATCTGGCGTTCGGGTATTGAAGTACGACGGAAACACTTGAAGTACGATGTGCCTGCGCAAATGGCGAGTAAAGTAACATTCGACGAAGAATGCAAATTTTTCGGAGTGATTAGGTGTAATTTTTGATGCAATGTTCGATCCATTTAATCATTTATTACGAAAGTAATATATACTATTACAGAGTTGAGATAATCAAAGGTCGCTGGTAACAATTGGTGCAAATATTTGCAATATTAAATCACCAACAAATAAATAGAACAGGTTTGACACACAGATTGCAGATCTACAATTAGAATTTATGTGTAGCGCAAGCTGTTGTATGCGAACATTAAATCTTATCGATTATTAAATATATCGACCGCCATTTCGATTTTTAGTTGCACATCAACGTAACAGAATAAAATTATGGGCGCCCAAGAGCAACATGATCCTAACCTTGGCAGATAGTTGAGTTAACAGTAAATCAAACGCTAGTTACAGTTTAACTTTGCCCGTGTAAAATTTCTCAGGTGGAAGCGTTACATCCAAATCATTTCTAATCGCGCAAGAGGCAAACTCTAGAATTTCATTACAGTGCACAATTGTTACGAATTGCAATTTTTTTTTAACCAACATGCAGTGACGTTTTGCTTGCTGTACAGTGACACGTGAGTCGCATACGTGTCTGCTACGTGCGCGGGATTTTAAATAGATAAACAGATCCTGTTAACTATTATTCTATGCACAAAACAATATTGAATATTTAAACAGCAAAGAAATGAAGAAAATGTAAATAAGTAAAGTTACATCAAGTTTAGTAAATTGTTCTTACTATAATAATATATCACTACGAATGTTTAATAGAAAAAAACAATATAAAATAGTAACATTATCGAAACACGATTTATGCTATACAATATATTTTGAACACGGTATGGAACTATAACTTTTAGAATAAAAACAAATTCTTGTATTTGTATAAAAATGATTTACGATTCTGATAGAAGAGAATGAAGGATTCAAATTATAGATGTATTTTATATTCCTAGAGTTCTTATCATGAAGTCTACTAAAAATATTGGAACTGTTTCTCTGTGGGGCGAATTGCCAGCAAGGGAGACTCTTAAACAAGAGGTAATTACACCGGATATCATAGAGAATATTTGGAGACAAGTTATGGAGGAATCGAATAGCATCGACTGTGATTTTCAAATGGACAGACAACCTGAGTATATTCAGTAAGTTTATCTGTGATTTATAAATAAAAATACATTTCTTTTGTAATACTGCAAATGTCTTTTCTGTTTTACATTTAGATTACCTATGGGAAATCTCCATGTGTTAAATACTGTAAATCTCCATCAGCAATTGAGGATGACGGTAATAACTTAAAATAATTATTACTATAGATATCACATTTATGTCTTCCTCTTAATATTTAAATTAATTTTTAGGAAGAAGGAATGATATTGGGAAATATGACAACAATCGAAGCACAAGATGTGCAGCAAGAAGGAAAGGAATCGCAAGATTCATTTCAGTTTTTACCTACACAAAAAGACAGGTATCAGAATTTGTTAATGCAACATATATATATCGTATAAAACGTGATGCAGGGAGTTATAAGCATTATATCTTTTTTTTTTAGAAATATGTTTAAAGATTCTTCAATAATACACTATCTTACACCAGAAACAGCACGTAGTATATTGAGGCATTCAGTCATTATTCTTCTAGCTCATATAGGATTTGAAAAGTGTTCGGATATAGCTATCGAAACATTAACGGACATAGCCGAACATTTTATAAGAAGAATGACGCTTTTAATGAAAGTAGCATATGAGCAAAAAGATCACGGGTTTCCTGTAAGCCAATATTTACCTTTATTTACGTATACGTGTTATTATATTCAAAAGAACGATGAATGTAGAATAATATGGGTGCACATTCTATTCTTATAGGACATAGTAGAAAGGGTTCTATTGGAAGCAGGTGTTGGCGGTATAGCGTCCCTTCATGAGTACTATCAAGAGTATGTATTGAAATTTGAAGAAAACACGAAGAAGAAAGTTGAAACCACGATGGAGAAACAGAGGCAACTTGAACTTAATGCTTATAATTCTAAGTATTTAATTCCACTGAAGTAGATGAAAGGATTTGAAAAAAGGGAGAGTCCTATCTCTGTTAATATATATATATATATATTTTTTTTCTCCATTTACAGGATGGTTTTAGAAGAGGCTGCGAATAAACTGCAATTTGAAGAACTCGATGAATTTGGCAATGTTTACCGAGAAGTTCCAACTCTTCAATTACTCGATCCCGAAATGGGATTTCCTCCTAGTCTGGATGCTGGCTTTCAGATGTTGTATAGTCTCGAGCAGGACGAGTAAGTTGTTTCTGTAAACATCGCCATAATGCGTAACATTATAATGTTAATGGTTACAGATTAAATAACTTGGAAGTGGAAGAAGAAGAAGTAAATGTAAGTGATTCACCGAGTACTGGGCAACGATCAGACACATCGAATGATAAAAAAAAGTCCTGATAATATTTAGCATGTCCAAATTCTCTTACTTTTGTGCGTCCAAAAGAAAAAAACATTATATTGAATTCATGATATTAATAATGTTTCTAAGATTGTATATAAACTTATAGGATAATAAGAATATTTAATAATGCTTAAGCTATTAAAAAAATGAGGAGCAGTGCAATTCTTTTCATTGGAAATTTATTAAAATTAATTGATAAACATGCAGGTTACAAAAATATTACAAAGTTGCAAGCTGATACTTATAAACTATTTTTAAACATTACTTTACACTAGATTTTAGAACTAAAACATATTAAAATTTACTTCTTTTATATGTGTAAGGTTGTAACATTAAATTACAACATTTGGGTAATCTGTACTGGTGAGCCTACACCTATTTATTATCATTCTAATTTTATGATTATTATATTTAGTATATTTTCGCTATATTTAATTATAACACAGACGAGATACATGAATAGACAAATCGTCTTATGGTCCTCGGTGGGCCATCGTGATTGCTATACTGACTTAGAAATTCGACGCTGATTTTAGCGCCCTCTACTCATGTACGCGGGCCACTTGATAAAGAATTTATTAAAGAAATCTTTAATAAACTTAAGTTTAGTAAGAGCACATACATTATGTATCAATTCGCATGATTAAACAAAGCCCATCCTCGCCTCATTAAACAACAAATTACTCTTCACGATGAATACAATTGGCAGTCGTTCTGTCGTTGTACAATAGAATTAAATTAGACTATACAATAGCCTTGTAATATTTGAGAGCAGTATAATAACGACTTGTATACCCACAAAAACATTTGCTTTGTTTACTGTCCAGTTTTGTCTAATGGACATGTCCTGGAATCATTGTTTTTACAAGAAAACGCGATACAGAGTGTTGGACCAATCTTGAATCTCTTAAAAATCAAAGCACATATCTCGTTAGGGGCCAAAATATGCCTAGAGTCGGAGAGTTCCAAAGATTTTCGGAAATTGCGACGCCACCGAGCGCGCTCAACGCGCCTGCGCGTCGCGAAGTTCTACAAAGTAACGATAATAGGAGATATTTCTTCCTTAGAAATGATAGTAGAATTAGTTTTCGCATAAAAGGAGGGTGGAAGGGCCGTGGCTAGGGTGGGTCTCCATTCGCAGTAACCTCCACGTGGTGAGACCTGGGCAATCAATTATTTACTGTATAATTATTAAACGTTTAAGACACGTTTGGTAATTATGTGGAAAATAATTCGAGCGAATTGACTGCGAATTCCCTTCCCATTTCCTTCTCATTCCCTTTTCCGTTCTCTCATCGGAGGACCGGTGGAATGGCGCTGTTGGCACCTGTGGCGGTACTTGATTTGCACTGTCAGCGGGGAGTTGTGTGTGGGGCTGTGATTATGGTCCTAGACAGTTGACGTCAAGCACACCTTGGGGTGGCAGAAAGCGTATGGATCATAACGAATAAGTTACACCATAAAAAATACCCTGTAGTTGTACCTATATGCAGTTGGCCGTAATAACAATTTCAATTGTTTAAATGTTTATAACAAATGAACTGCACATGGAATAATGTTCACACCAGTTGGAGATGTTAGCTGATCGTCCTAACTTTAATTTATGTCCTCTGGTCATTGATGTACTTAGCCTGCACGTCGAAATACTGGTATTTGTGTATAATTTCTTTAAACAAATTCATTTATCTCACGTCCCACTGGGCCAATTTCAATCAGCGATATCTCAAAAGGATATCCCACTAGAACGCGAGATAAATGAATTTGTTTAAAGAAATTATAAACAATTACGATTACTGCCACTTCCGAACGAGATTCAGGAATGACCAAACGACATAAATTAAAGCAAGGAGTATCAGCTACCATATCCAATAGGTGCGAAGATTTTACGATGTGTATTTCGTTTGTTATAAACAATTGAACCATTAAAATTGTTATTACGACGAACTGCGTATAGGTACAGTGACGGGGTATTTTTTGTCGTGTAGCGCATTCCATTCCCTTTCATTTGAATCCCTTTGATTAAACAACAACCCCCAGGAGCCGAGATAATAATTTTTTAAAATTTTGTCGATAACGATACAAGTGGCGCCATCTCGCGTTTGCGGCCTTTTTCGCACTTTCGCACTCCGCCAAAACCGAATTCCTAGATTACATCGTTAATTTAAACAATTGCGTTTATCTCGGCTTCAAGTGCGTATTTTTTAACCGGACTTGTCTTAAATGAAAGCTACGTACCATAGCTATTTGCTCCAACATTTGCTACAATGTGGCATACCTGGTTCGAATGTTATTAACAATTAAAAAATCGTAAAAAATGCACTTAAGGGTCACTGCAATTACCTCGGCTTCTGAAGGGGCTACATTAATGATCGACTGCGAAAAATAATGGTAAAAGATGCTGCTACACGATAAAAAATATGCCGTTGCTGCAACTCTATGTAGTTGGACGTAATAACAATTTCAATTGTTATTTCTTTATAACAAATTAAATTCACATCGTATAATCTTCGCCCCTATTGGATATGGTAGCTGATACTGTTTGCTTTAATTTATGTCGTTTGGTCATGGCTGTATCTCGTCGCGAAGTGGCAGTAATCACAATTGTTTATAATATCTTTAAACAAATTCATTTATCTCACGTTGTACGTAACCGATTTTAATCAACGATGTCTCAAATTCAAGTTCTTGGTTCAATAAACAATCGCTTGCCAGCTTAGAATAGCTCCCGTGCATAGTTACCGTGTAATTTTCAAAGAAAGATTTTAATTGATTATAACAATTGTATAGCGCATAGAGCATTTGTAAATTGTTTATTGTCGTGTAGCAGGATCCTTTAGTTGCACTTTGAGCACACGATCATTAAGCTAACGCCCCCAGAAGGCGAGATATTTGCAGTGACCTGGAGTGCATATTTGCCGAATATTCAATTGTTAGTAACTGTTAAACTGCAAATACCATATTGTTGCAACTGTTGGAGGAGATAGCTATCGTTCGTAGCTTTAATTTAAGACAAGTTCGATTAAGAAATATGCACCAGAAGCCGAGAAAAACTGTCTAAATTAACGATGTAATCTAGAAATTCGGTTTTGAAGGAGCGGCAAACTGCGAAAAAGGCCGCAAACGCGAGATGGCGCCACTAGGCCGGTTATTGATATCATTACCGACAAAATTAAAAAAATTCTTATCTCCGCTTCTGGTGATTTCAATTGTTTATAACAAATCATGGAATTAACATTCGAAATTTTTGTCAGCACATGCCATATCTTTTATTCCATTCCTTCTCCGAATATTTCTTCATCTTTTAATGCTTTCGCATCGTATCTACATTATTAATTGCTTATTATATCCTGTTCGTTCCTTCATTATATCTTGCTTCTTCCATTTTTCTGTTTCATTCCAATACTGTTGCATTAATTGGTCTTTTCTTTTATGTCCCTTCGTTAATTTCTTTATTTCTGCTCTTGCCAAATTCGCTCTTACCAGACCTGTTACGCTCCTTCTTAAATAATACTATTTCTCTTATTGATCTGGTTTGGGCGTCCCTTCTTTCCTTGTCTTGCCAAGAGCCCGTAACAATTTTTCACTTTCCTGCAACATACTTACTAATATGTTTTTTGTGTGTGCAGGTTTCGCAGGCAAAGAGTAAGGAGCCTTTACCGGCCTCCCCATCGTGCACAAAAGCAAGAAAGAAGAAAGAATAACTTGCCACATACTTTAGTCATAGTGGATTGAGTTACAAAAATAGTTTGAAACTATTAGAACATAAGATTACTTTGGAACAATTGTGTAATTAAGTGTTATGTATATCTATTATTTTTATATTCAGTTCATTCGGTAGATCTTATACAAACTTTAATATTACTTTTACCACAAGTTCTACTGAATGTGCTAAATATAAAATGAAAGATACAATAAACAATTTACACATTAGTTAATTAAGTAATTTTTTTTATAAATCTACATACAAACTATGTAAATTTGCAATGTGATATTTATTTATAAGATGTGTTGTAAATAGATATAAAGGAATAGTTCATAAGTATTAGTTTGTAAATATCAATTAGAACATTTTTGTAACATGTATCTTCATTAATTAATTGAAATAAATCTGTAATGAAAGGAATAGCTGCTGTTCTTTTTCTTTTCACTCCATAACAATCCTTGTAAAGACCTAATTCCAATTCCTTAAACAAGTACTACCGTGCAGGAACTTTAAATGCAAAGTTCACAAACGGAGAACTTGTAAAAATAGACCTCAACAATACTAAACATATTGCAACAAGGTGTACATAAAGCGCCTCACCAAAATGCTTACAATCAACGCCTCGCGAAAAGCAACATAGTTGCAAACTAAGCCCTAAAAAAGGCAACAAAGTTGCAATCAATGCCTTGCGAAAAAGCAACATAGTTGCAAACTAAGCCCCCAAAATTACCACAAAGTTGCAAACTAAGCCCCAAAATTCCAACAAAGTGGCAAACAACGTCTCGCGGAAAGGACACAAAGCTGCAAACAACGCCACGCGAAAACACAACAAAGTTGCAAAAATTCTTGACAATATTTGCAACAATGTTGCGTAAAATTTGTGGCAACAAAGTTGCAAAATATTTCAAAAATTTTTGCAACATTGTTGCGTTTTCTTAGAGCTCATTTGCCAACATTGTTGCAAATTTTTTCGAGAATTTTTGCAACTTTGTTGCATTTTCTTACTAACCAATTTGCAACATCATTGGCGCAACATTGTTGCAAATCTTTTCGAGAATTTTTGCAACTTTGTTGCCTTTACTTAGTGACCAATTTGCAACTTTGTTGCAAAATTTTTGGCGCAACATTGTTGCAAAATTTTTTCTAGATTTTTTGCAACTTTGTTGCGTTTTCTTAATGACGAATTTGCAACGTTGTTGCCAAATTTTTGGAGCAACATTGTAGTAAATTATTCTCGATAATTTTTGCAACTTTGTTGCGTTTTTGCGAGGCGTTGTTTGCAACTGTTACATTTCTTTAGTGACCAATTAGCAACTTTGTTGCAATATTTGTTGCGCAACATTGTTGCAAATTTTTCTCGAGAACTTTTACTTTGTTGCCTTTCCGCGAGGCCTGGTTTGCAACCTTGTTGCCTTTTCGCCAGGCGTTGTTTCAACTTTGTTGTATTTTCTTAGAACTTAGCAACTTTTGTCCGTGTTTACTTAGGGCTCAATTTGCAACTTTATTGCGTTTTCTTGGGGCTCAATTTAACATTTGTTTGAGATTTTTTAGGGCTCAATGTGCAACTCGTTTGAGTTTTCTGCGGGCTTTAGGAATCGCAAGTGGATTCTAATTATAAAGGAATTAATATGTCTTTAAATTTAGTCTTCTCTTCCTGCTGCCAACTTAAATAACGAATAGGACAATTTTTACAAGTTCTCCGCTTGTGAACTTTGCATCTGAAGTTCCTGCACGGTAGTACTTGTTTAAGGAATTGGAATTAGGTCTATACAAGGATGGTTATGGAGTGAAAATAAAAAGAACAGCAGTATTCCTTTCATTACAGATTTATTCAAATTAATTAATGAAGATACAAGTCACAAAAATGTTGCAATTTAAACTTATAATCTAATACTTATGAACTATTCTTTTATACCTATAAACAACACATATTATAAATAAAACTTACATAGCTTGTATGTAGATTTATAAAAGCAAATTACAGCAATTGTGCTCAGCAATTGTACCTTAATTAACTAATATGTAAATCGTTTATTGTATCTTTCATTTTATATTTAGGACATTCAGCTGAACTAGTAATAGTAATATAAGCAATATTACAGTTTATACAAGATCTACCGAATAAACTGAATATATAATAAAAGACATAATACATATACATAACTGTTAATTACACAATTGTTCTAAATTAATCTTATGCGCTAATAGTTACAAACTATTTTCGTAAATCAATCTACTATAACTAAAGTATGTCTTTCTTCTTTCTTCTTTCTTGTTTCTGTACGCGATGGGAAGGCCGGTCAATGCTTCTTACTCTTTGCCTGCGAAACCTGCACACACAGAAAACATATTAGTAAGTATGAAGCAGGAAAGAGAGAAATTGTTACGGGATCCTGGCAAGACAAGGAAAGAAGGGACGGCCAAACCAGATCAATAAGAGAAATAATATTATTTAAGAAGGTATTAAACAAGTCTGGTAAAAGAAATTTGATAAGAGTAGAAATAAAGGAATTAACGGCGGGACTTATAAGAAAAGACTATGAAATGATGCTATTATAATGCTATTATTAGTATGTATTTATTACAAGCTGAGGTATTTATTTAAAGAAAGAAATATTCAGAAATGTATTTACCTTTGCTAAAGGGCTTGATTATTATAGAATGAAATGAACAAGGGAACTTCCAATGTCACTGTACATATTAGTGCATGTGTTTGCTGATACTTTATTGCTATGTCAATGAGAGTATGAAACGATTTTCAAGTTTAATTTTATAAATGGGGACATAAATAATCAAATTTTATTACTTTAACCGTACCGCTGCTTACAAAGCACTGCTTGACATTACGTACAAATTACGTACCAATCGTATCCCTGTCTTACCTACACACAAAGTGGCCTTTAGTTCTGCCATCTATAATCAAGTGTTCGAAACTACCTATATGTCTGCTTTACCTAAACTCATTAGTATCGCCATGTATACAGAGACCCGTGAAACTACTTGGACCTCTACCATATCTACACTTAAGGTAAATAAGAAGCACGAATAGTTTCAAGAAGTTCTGTATAGATGACGATAACATATCTGGAACTGTAAATATGTCAGAGACCCGCGTAATTTCAAGCATATACATACAGATATTAATTAGTTTATGAAATAGAATATATACATGGATAATACAATTATAAATAAGGAGGCTCCTTGAGGAATAAGAAAATATAACTCAAAAGACGAAACATATATGAATTATCTTCCTAAAGAATTATCCCTAGAGAGTTACAAATGCAACTTGCGTTATTAATTTATTATAGTTTTTTCCATATAGTTATTCGTTTGTGAATTCCAGAGTAACTATACATAAGTATCGTTCTGAAACAGGAACAGATGTTTCCTTGAATCGAGTTCTTTAATATGAGACGTCGTTGATTAAAATCGGCTCAGCACAGCGCGAGATAATTGAATTTGTTTAAAGAAATTATAAACAAATGCCATTATATCGACTTGCAGGCCAGCTACATAAATGATCAGGCGACATAAATTAATGCTAGATATCTAAGCTACTGTCTCCAATAGGTGTTAAGAATATTCTGTGAGGGGTTCATTTGTTATAAACAATTTGTTTGAAAATTACACATTAACTATACATGTGAAGTGTTCTAAACTAGAAAGAGATTGTTCCTTCAATCAAGAGTTTTAATGAACGTGGGTATACGAGTTGAGAGAAGTAAGTATTGAAATCTATATACCAATGGCCAGATAGCAAGAAATATACATAAATCGTTGGGATAATAAGTTAAATGTTACCAGTCCTTCATCATATGTCATCGAACTGATTGCTATGCATCGCAGTAATTGTATCTCAGTACTCCATTCCTACAGCCTCAATATATTATTCTTTGCCAGCCAATCATCCATTATGCCAACAACAAAAAGAATAGACCTGCCATAGACCTGATCTAAAATCAGGACCGAATTCGAAGTCGCAAAACCAGTATGTAAGTGACTGAATAAAATATAATAAAGATTTGAAGAACCGTTCAATCTAATAAATTAGTTAACTCGATGTTACAACAACCGAGTAGTTAATCTCATATTACAAAAATCTCGATGCCGGACGAAGACGCGTCGATCCTCAACTGGATGATCGGTCATTCGTCCAGCAAAGGAGACTCAAGAAAGGTTTTAATCATTAAAGTTTCATGCACTGTTGCGATAGTAGAACGATTGTTAGTTAAACGCGTATTAATTGATAGAAGCTAATAATCAAGCGTACACGATGGTACTAGCTAGCCTTCAATGACATAAACAACCTTCCACTGCGACGCTTCACTTCCGACTGACGGGGCGCGCGTCACGGGACGGCTGTCCCCACTCCGCGAGCCGCCCAACCCGCGACGCGCCGGCGCATCGGGTGCGCTCGGTGGTATTCGCTATTTCCGTAAATGCTACTATCCCAGGGTCATACCCACTGGACTTCTACTGTTTCTGACCAACTTTTAGCCGGACCTACGACTCTAGGGCCGTACCGACTATAATTAATGTTATTATGTTTTAGTTGTAAGATCTAGTGTTAAGTAATGTTTAAGAATAGTTTATAAGTACCAGCTTGCAACTTTGTAATTTCAATATTTTTGTAATCTGCATGTTTATCAATTAATTTTAATAAATTTCCGATGAAAAGAATTGCATTGCTCCTTATTTTGTTAATAACTTAAGCATTACTAAATATTCCTATTATCCTATAAGTATCTATAGAATCTTAGAAACATTATTAATAACATGAATTCAATATAATATTTTTTCTTTTGGACGCAGAAAAGGAAGAGAATTTGGACATGCCAAATATTATCAGGACTTTTTTTATCATTCGATGTGTCTGGTCGTTACCCAGTACTTGGTGAATCACTTAAATTTACTTCTTCTTCTTCCACTTCCAAGTTATTTAATCTGTAACCATTAACATTATAATGTTTCGCATTATGGCGATGTTTACAGAAACAACTTACTCGTCGTGCTCGAGACTATACAACATCTGAAAGCCAGCATCCAGACTAGGAGGAAATCCCATTTCGGGATCGAGTAATTGAAGAGTTGGAACTTCTCGGTAAACATTGCCAAATTCATCGAGTTCTTCAAATTGCAGTTTATTAGCACCCTCGTCTAAGACCATCCTGTCGAAAAAAATCCTGTGGAAAAAAGTATATTAACAGAGATTAGATTCTCCTTTTTTTTCAAATCATTTCATCTACTTTAGTGCAATTAAATACTTAGCATTATAAGCATTAAGTTCTCCATCGTGGTTTCAACCTTTTTCTTCGGGTATTCTTAAAATTTGAATGCATATTCTTGATAGTACTCATGAAGAGACGCTACACCGCCAATACCTGCTTCCAATAGAACCCTTTCTAGTATGTATGTCCTAGAAGAATAGAATGTGTACACATCATTTTCTACATTTATCGTTCTTGTAAATATAATAATACGTATACGTAAATAAAGATAAATATTGCATTTCTCCTCTTACACAAACGTCTATGTCACGTCTATGTTATACCTTGTCTATGGTAATATCTAGTTTACGATTGAATTTTAAATCATCTAATAGCGACCTCTATATACAGTATACCGACCGCCGTCACACGTCCCAGAATTCTTTGCGTGGCCGTTGACAACACGTCAATAATGGCAGATCCAGCGCCTAGTAAAAGTGATATTGAAGAAATTTTTAAAAGATTGCGAGCAATTCCAACAAATAAGGTTTGCTTCTTTATTTATTATTTCACCGTGCAATATATAATGCACTATAAATGGGCTATAGAAAAATCTTCGATATTACACTTGACAACAGTTTGAACGACATCATTAGTCTCATTCCCAACCTTTAATTTTTCTGGAGTCTTACGTTTCCTGATTACACATATGACGTTACATATGCGAACGCATATTTATACGTATAATATATTATAGGTGTGATGCTACTGAAAATGATGAAAATATACTAAATTAAGTTTTGTATAGAAAAATGTTAGCAGTTAATAAAAAAATTTATCATTTTTAATTGGTCAATTAATTATGTAAATATATGATACGTCTAGATATGATTGTAAACTTTTATTTTAGACATGCTTCGATTGCAATGCAAAGAATCCAGCATGGTCCAGTGTGACTTATGGTGTCTTCCTCTGCATCGATTGCTCAGCAGTTCATCGTGGATTAGGAGTACATTTAACGTTTGTGCGATCCACTCAACTTGATACAAACTGGACTTGGTTGCAATTAAGGAATATGCAGCTGGGTGGGAATGCAAATGCTGTTAGTATTGCGACTAGTTTAGTTCACAGATATTAATTTAGATTAATAAAAGGGTGTTATTATTTTATAAAATATTTATAGTTGCACAGTTCCAAACAGATATTTATTATAATTTTTAGAGAAAATTCTTTACGCAACACAACTGTACAACTACCGACGCCCAACAAAAATATAATTCCCGTGCTGCCATGCAATACAGGGAAAAACTGGCGTTGGCATCTGCTCAAGCAATGAAACACTATGGGACAAAGGTAAAATTGTGCACGTTCACATGTAAATTTAAATGTAATGTAAAACATTAGAGAACGTAGGCTTTAGTTAAACAAATTTACTATAACCACGAATGTGGTAATTATAGGTTCTCCTTCCTACAACAAAAAATAAACCAATGGTGAGCTGTACAATTACTTTTGCAAAAGGATCATAATAATAAGATTACTAACACTAGCTTATAATGTTTTATTTTAGAAAAGTTGGTATATCATCATGTTCACTATTGCATTTCTTGTTAATTACTGTGAAAAAATCTGCATTACTTTTTATGGAATCTTTTCTTTTTTATATCAATTATTTACTTTCTTATATTCGCCAGTTATTATAGTCTATATTCTCATAATGTAACTAACTCACCAAGTGTGTGTCTATGTTCAAATACAGCACCATAAAAAGGATTATGTTTGAAGGACACTTGAAGTATTTAACTGTTGTAAAAGTTTTTTTTTTTTGTGTAGCTGCATTTAGACGAGAGTCCAGTAACAGCAACTGAAGAGCAGGGTGAAATCGATTTCTTTAAAGAACATGAAAATTTTGATCTACATCTTGATGAGCCCCCACTGCATGCAGAAGAAAACTTCAGTTCTGCTTTTAATTCCATATCAATCACAGATGAGGTAAAAAGTATTCAAAAAGATTCCACAGAAAGCGTTGTCAATTCTCTAGGACCTACTGTTAAGTTATCTGATTCAACTACAAATTTAATATCTGGGAGGAAACCTACCATAGGAGGCAGGAAAGTGCAGAATAAACGGCCTGGTGTAAGGATACAAATGATTTACTTCTATTGATGTTTTATCTTCGTATCTTACTTGTATGTTTACATTTGTACAGTTGGGGAAAAAAACTGGGGGTTTGGGTGCTCAAAGGGTTAAAACAAATTTCGATGAATTGGAGAAAAGTGTTGCCGAAGCTGGCAAGGAATCGCAGGTGAAAATTCAACAAGAAAATACAAAAGAAGAACAGGAAGAAATTGCTACCCGCCTCGCCTATCGATACGAACAGAATCTAAGTGAACAAGCTAAGAAAATTGAACAGAGAGCAAAACAATTGGAACCCTCCAAAGCAACACAAGCCGAACGTCTTGGCATGGGATTTAATACACAAAGGTAATAATTGTAGTTTTTTTTCAAATTCGTTTGTTAGATTTTGTACACATACGTTTACTGTTTGCAGTTGTATATTTATATGCACAGCTTATCATATGTACCTTTTTCGATTAATCATCATTTTATGCGATAATACTTATGGGAAACAGGGGGAAACGTCAATGCTATTATAAAAACACAGTGCAGATAGATTAAGATGTTAATAATTTGTAGCGGTGCGAGTCATTCTGCGATTGGTGATATGCGGACAATAACACAGGAAACATCATCAAAGACTATAACTGTTTCTGAACCAAGGCCGAGAGATATGGATATTGAACGAGAGCTTCTTATTAGCTTAGATGAATTTTGTACAGCCTTATCAATCCCATATAGTAGCAATACTAACAAATCTCGCAACGAAGAAGTTGTTGTTATCGCTGAGCCAGAACCACCAAGACCAGTATCTCTGTCTAGTAGCAGACCAAACAATGCTAAGAGTGAGAGTAAAACGACGCCAGAAGGCGCAGCACAAAAGAAATTTGGTAGCGCAAAGGCTATCAGTTCAGATCAGTATTTTCAGGACAGCAAAGATGACGATTCTGTGAGTTGGCTTTACATATAAATATATATTTTGTATGATTTATTTTTCTATTTAAAATAAAATTTTCATGTCGTTTCAATTACAGTGGGAACGTAAAAGCAATCTACAACGTTTCGAAGGTTCATCTAGCATTTCATCAGCTGACTATTTTGGCACAGGAAGTTCTACAGCAACATCTCCCACGTCGTCTTTGTCAATGCGTCTGAGCGGTGGAAGAGCAGGTGGTGTTGATTTAGATGACGTTAGAGAAAGTGTACGTCAAGGAGTAAATAAGGTTGCAGGTAGATTAAGCTCTCTTGCCAACGCGGCTGTCTCCTCTCTACAAGACCGCTATGGACTTTGAATAAAAACTTACCGCATTTTACTAAAATTGTTACTTATATCTGGGCATGTCCTGTCCACTGTTTCGAAAGTGTAAATAAAAAACATGTAATTCAGCTTATTCGTAATTTGCTTCTTGAAAAATATAATTAAGATTTCTTTGACAATAATGATGAAAGAGGAATACTGACTTGGTATAAAATTAATTTCTTTTTTCCAATGCTTTGTGTTCATAAATGTTTAAAACAGCGAGAGTTCATACAAAAAGCCTAAATTTCATAACGCCTGACGTCATGAGCATGATAATGAAACATGGTCGTTTCTTTCTGATGTAAAATTAAATATGTATAATTGAGAAACTCGTCGACATAAAATATTATACCTTCAATAGCTAAGGATTTGTACTTAGGGATTCTTTGCAACGTGAAACTAAATGGGAATATGATTTTCCATGCAGAAAACATACAAGGACGACCGTCATATTATCGCAACCAGTGCCCATTAAGGCGTCTGGTGCTAGACAATGTTTCATAAGTTCTTCACAAATTTCTTCGGGATCCATGGTATCTTGTTCTTGACCCGGACCAAATTTTGTCTGAACTAAACGAGTCCTAACAAAATTAACTACCTCATTGCTCGTCATTACATCCCAAATACCATCGCAAGCCAAAATAACAAATTCCCAATCTTCGTTTACTTGAAACTCTTGGACTTCAGGGAAAGCTATAAATGTAAAAATATACTAACATAAATTGAGGTTTCATCAATAATTTTATTTTTTTTTCAAATCTATTGATAATATTACCAGTAACAATTTGTTCCTGCGGTGATTTACGTTCATTTCGTTTGAACATAAAATCGCCAAGGGCACGAGATAATGCCAGTTGACCATTGACTCTGTTAAATTCAACCCAACCACCTGCAGCTTCAATTCTTTCACGTTCATCTTTCAATGTTGGTTTATGATCGCGGCTAAGTGGAACAGCATTGCCATTAACACTTGCTACTGCTCTACTGTCACCAGCATTTGCCTGCAACGATTTTATAAATGAGCAATATAGGCAACATAAAGAACTGCAAGATTAAAGCCACATACGCTATATATAACATTGTCCTTAATAAGAAGGGCTATGACAGTAGTTCCAGCTTGTTCATCTTTAAGTACTGCATCGTTCTGCATTGCTTTGTCTAATTCCAGAAAACCTTGTTGCATAGCTTGGACAATGTTACCAGCTTTGTACTCACTTCTTCTCGTTATGTATTCATGAAGATGTTTTCCAGCATGTTGGGCCATTGCCGCACCTATCGATATCATCTATCACTTCTTTGAGCATAGAAGTAATTATAGTTAGACTTATGATACTATAACTTTCTATTTCTGGCGCTTATAATACAACCCACAATTTTCATTCAGAGGTAAATTGTTTCCACTTATTTTCTGTTCTTTGTACATAATGTACATCAGCAGTGTTTCTGCTTGGAATTCGAAACGATTCGCATTCCTATGTTCTATTCTTACCTCCATGTCCATCGTAAACTGCAAAGAATGCAGTACCAGGATCATCGGGTAATGAAAGTATATGCACATGACAATCTTCCATTTTTATACGCCAACCTTGCATACATGAACTTCCAACTCGATAGTTTGAATTTCTGCAGCATGCTGACTTCTTAGCTGTCACAGGTTCACTGAGCGTTTGACCCATTATCTTTCTGAGGATTCTAACATTGTTTGTGCCATATTACCATTTGTTCGGAATAATACAGAGTACAAAAGTTTCTAATAAAAAAAATAAAAATTGTGTTCAAAGCATTTGAGAGATAACAGCAGCTGAGTAATTCCATTTGTTTTGAAATTTTAGTGATAAGATTTGTTCACAAGAGTTATAAGTGCGTATATACATATATATGTATGTTACTTTTAATTATATTTGATTATATAAATGCACAACTGTGACATATATACGTATCATACGTAAATTTAAATTCAGTTTATGGTATAGTTTATTTGGATTGCTACTAATTGCTTTGTTATGCCAAAATCATTCACTGAAACACCTTTATATACGAAACTAAAAATCTAACGTCAAGCATCGAAGATGGTCTAACCTCTTGCAGAATTTTAGACGCATCGTATCGCCCACAATTCAAGATTACAGAATTATCCTTCGAAAACAATGTTTGCGCTTACACATATTACAATCTATCATTAGCTCTTGATCTATTTTTAACGTGATCTTATTTTGGCATCCGATCTCACCTTTATATGCTGTCAAACGACATAGGCAAATCTAACCTCCTCATACACTATTCAATTCGCAGAACTTTGTTCGCTGACCGTTGATTAACCATGCAACAATAACGGCCACTTTAGATTTATCCTACAATTTTTGTAATTAGCCATGCAGCGGGTCACTGTTAATAATCAATCACACCGTAAAAATTATACAAAAATGTTAAGTTCATCTAAACATATCAACAGCTGATCACACTGTGACGGTTCGTTGATCGAGATGGGCGAGATAAGAAAAAACAAAAGGACGGGACGAACGTCTTAGCGGAACAGCTGATCTTCGACCCATGCTTTATAAATTCTAACCCGGTAAAACAATTTGATAGGATAATAATTTATTGATAATATATAACATGCTTTCTATTCGCGCAGAAACGTGACAGCTGAATATTATTAGCATTTAGTCAAGTTCTTTTTAACCGGCAGAAGTCGAAATGTTAAATCTAATGAAGCAGGATTATTGAGATAGGTTAAGGTAATCAAATATATAGTCTGATTAAAATGTAAGTATGTTATATAAAAATAATATGTGTGTACAAATTGCAGATTTCCGTAACATATTAGACAAAATATATTACGTTCGATTTAATGCACAATGGGCCAAGACAAAAGTTCAGAATCCGATACTGTTTCATCTGAATCTGATAGTCAAAGTATATTAAAGGATCCCGATGCACTGCCACAAAGAACGAAGGATGAAAAGCCATATAAATGTGGTTTTGATGGATGTAACGCAGCTTTCGTTAGGCCATCTAGACTGGCAAGACACATTAGGTTTCATAATGGAGAGGTAATGCTTATTTAGATTTTTATATGGGCAAAATTTCATTTAGACTGATATTAATTGTTCTTATAGAGAGATTTCAAATGCGATTATCCAGAGTGTAATAAAGCTTACACAAATACCTCCCATTTGAAAAGGCATATGAAAACCCACAGCCCTGCAAAGAAGTTATACAAGTATGGAAATAAGTTTTGTATAAATTTCGTATTGGTGTCTCAACATTTTTCTGTCATTTTGATTCTTTTTAAGATGTACGCAATGCTCGTTGTATATTAGTAACCAACATAATTTAAGACGTCATTATAATACAATTCATAAGGAAGGTAGAAAATTGACATGTAATATATGCAATGAAACTTTTACAAAAAAATATCAATTTATAATGCACATGACGATGCACAGTCCAGTCGTTTATAAGTGTGATGAATGTAATAAAAGTTTTACAAACCTTACAAAATATAAGCGGCACAAAGCAATTCACAAAGAAGGGAGTAAAAAATATCCGTGCACTATGCCAGGATGTAGTGAGGTGTTTGCGAAATGGCTACTTTATTGTGCTCATTTAAAAACTCAACATGTAAATGGTAAATATATAATTTATAATGTTATTTAAATAATGTGATGTGTATACTTTAAGTAATTTTTCTTTATTTACGATTATAGATCACAAATGCAAGGATTGCGATAAAGTCTTTTTGAGTAAACAACATTTGAAGGTTCATTCTCAAGTTCACATGGAAAGTAGATCTGTTATACCTTGTCCAATTGAAAAATGTCCTCGAGTTTATTATTTTAAAAGGAATTTAAATCATCATTTACGAACCTATCATTTGGGACAAAAGTACGAGTGCGATATATGCAAAATAAAGATCGGTACAAAACAGAGATTAGCAGAACATATTCAAAAGCTGCATATGACTGAAAAGAAGATGAAAGAGATTAAAAAATTGCAGCGTAGAAGAAGAAAAGATGCTGGGGTACCTAAAAAAAGTGTGGCATCCAAACTGATTGGGTTTGATTTACCACCAAGGGTAGAAAAACTGGTAATAGAAAGAAAAGAAAATATAGAGTATATAGAAGCGTTTGAAACGCCATCAAATGATAAACTAGATTCGTGATTTACTAATTTGTGTATAATGAATATGATACTTATTTTATAGTTATTTACATTCACGATTTCTACAAACAATTGCAGCTGCAATCTTATTGCAGCCAGCAACTTTCCTTTCTTTCTAATTAAAAAGAATCCAAGATTTATGTGGATTGTAATCTTTTATGTATATGGAAGTTTCAGGAAGTTTGTTATGTTACAACATAAATACTTTACTTGTCACAGGACAATAATATCAGTATATGTATAAAAACTTAGCAATAGTAAGATAAAATTCAATTACGAGCATAAAAAAGCTGTAGATGCCAGAAGAGCTGCTTTAGTATTCTATGAGAATGAATTTATCATTCGGGATATTAGACATATTCTATGAGAATGCTTATTTATATACTAGGTACAAATCTGGTTGTCTTAAAACTCCTTTTTTTATATTTCTTTACGATTCTCTTTTTTTCATTTACAGCTTTTTTTTATTCTTGATCAATAATGAATATCAACATTGTTTTACACGCATTTCTAATAAAAAATGGTGTTTTAAAACTTATGTCGTGAAATAATTTTAATTCACGTTTTTCAAAAATATCGTAGAATTTGTATCCCGTTGCATTTAATTCATTCCCTTTCCACCCTATTTAAACTAATAACAAATCGAAGCATAGGGTTTTAAATATCTCTTTCAATCTAAATACATTACAGTTCGCGCTTATTTTAATTACAATTTTTCCTTTACTTTTTACCATTTCCCTAATTATTCTAAATAAGGAAATAGTACTAACCATCAGTACTCAATGAATTCAAATTGGATTAATAAGTTCTATTAAAATTTCTATTCTCGTAATCCTATGAAAATATAAAACAACAGACATTTCTTTTTATGTATCGTGACAGATTATTTCTTCATGTAATAATTTTGTATGCCTTCTTTACATTTATGTTTTCAATGCAGGTATTGTTACGTACTATTTATAACGTTTTCAAAAGCAATCGTGAGAAATATTAACAAAAAATATCGTAACAATATTAATTCATGCAGTTTTCTGAAAATATTTTCTTTATAATAATGGTATCCAGTAATACACTTTGCAATGCTATATCAGCATAAATTACGAAAAAAGCATTCAGTAGCTCAATTCCTAATTTTAAATATACAATATCTGATTTATCGAATGAATAGTCGAATGCTTTCCAGCTACCTGTAAATTATTTGAAAAAAAAATGTCCTAAAGGTAATACTACCCGTAAAAATTACGAACACCGAGTGTCTCCTTTATTTTAACGAAGCACAGAAGTATCGGGCGCAGAATGAGAAAAATAAAACCGTAAACATGATGGACATAATCGTTTACGGATACTACTAATATGCATGTTATCAATTCGTTTGCACTATTCTGTTGACTAAAAATACTGAAAATATACGTTCTAGTTCTAAATTGAAAGGATTATAATTCACGTTAGCCGGTTCCTTTCTTTTTCTTTTTTCCCATTGCGGAGCGATCTCACATGTACGATAATCGATTCCAATGCCGCGCCAATCATCGATCGATACCACTTGAGTGCAGAGCAACTTTCTTAGGCAATTAAGTTCCAAACTCTAAGCGGCCGAAAATATTATGGGAGTTCGGGTGTGATGGAGGATTTGACGCAGAAAGAAATTATTCCTTTATTTTTTAACACTATTTAAAAAGTTTATTAACTGATACTGATCAAATAACAGTGAAACACGAACGATTTTGTCAATGAGAAGACACAACTGCTGGACGTCCGACATTGCTTTATTTCCGTTCAACAGCTGTTCCATAACGAAAGAAATACAAGAAGCGTCACTATGCTTTTCGTATTTCTCGTTGGAGTATCGAGGAACGCGAACGCGATCCTTTGCACTCAAATGGTCAAGCATTTTATTGTCGACAAACGTTGTCCGAGTATTCTTTTAACTCTCTGCGAACCACTCCGTTTACATTTTCTTCTTTCCTTCATTTTATTTAATCGCAATTCGATGCAAAAAAATTTTGCGTAACAGGGCGTTCCATCGTGGGCAGCGTGAACTTCCGGGTTAAATTGATTTCTAGAGGATTTACAAAAATACAATCGATACGCGCGTTTGCAAAGAGCTAAAGCGGACAATGTTTTGTCTTACAGGTAAAAATATAAAATATTGATCGATTATTGCGACGATATGTATGACAGATATATGTATATAGGTATATTTTCTTTCTTCATATTTTTCTCTTCATGCATCGGTCAAATCGACACGTAACAGTAAAACAGTGCGAAACTATTTTCCCTTGCATATACATATATTAGCTTTTGGATGAAAATTCTGAGAGTCATCGTTGCAATCGAATCAATCGTAGCTAATTCTTTGAGTGAATTGTTTATTCCATTTCCCCGTTGTTTTCCCTATTTACTCAAACTGTTCGCGATCGTCGAATCAATTCAGACATTCGTGCTTTGCTATATTTAATTTTATTTCAAAGCAAACATCGTATATAATCATCTAAAAAATTATTTATACATGACAAAAATATTTCACGGTAACAAATATTGATACGAACGAAGAAGTGTGTATTAATTGTACTACATTGAATTTAATGCAGGCCGTCTGATACGAAATAGGGAAAACGCATTGTATTAATCAGGTAAGGATCAGATATCATTTATTTATATAGTGAAATGTCGGAAATTAAAACGGTAATCGGATGAAACGATACTGATGTGGTTAAGTACGATCGTGAGTGAAACATTGTATAAAATAGAAGATAACGTTTAATCAGCATCCGCGAATGAAATGCAAAATATATCGTCGAATTATGTACGATCTAATCAAGCGACGGCAATAACAACGTGTTCATCGAATTTCCCCTACAAAAAATATTGTATCGCACATTATACTCATTTTAATTTATCTTTGCTCAATACATACTTTTATTCATAGCGGAGGCATATTAAAACTACTGTGAATTT
The DNA here is from genome assembly GCA_948146005.1 of Nomada fucata. Classification (NCBI taxonomy): domain Eukaryota; kingdom Metazoa; phylum Arthropoda; class Insecta; order Hymenoptera; family Apidae; genus Nomada; species Nomada fucata. Next base: position 2,386,217 of record OX411275.1, on the reverse strand, counting down.
TCTTTGCTTTTGTTCTTTTTTTTTTAGAAAAATATTTTACGCGCATCTGCCTGGCGAGACTATGTTAAATTAAAGCATGGTAGTTCTTAAAATATTTATGTATTTTCGCAGACATTTTGAGCACAAGTGAATCGAAACTTGTCGATATTCACAAAAATATAGCACTCGAAAGTAATGCTACCGATACGAAATTATTTGATCACGTTTCATATGATATATCTGTAATCGATATTACATTTGAAAAATATTCTACATATAGCAATTAAACATCTACGTAATTATTGCCGCGTCTTGACCAAAACAAATCAACGTTTCCCAATCTACAAATTGTGCAGATATTATGCAAAGGTATCTGCCTGTTAGGAAGGTGTTCTTAAGTTTAGCAGGATCAGCTTAGAAGTAGCAAGCAGTTATTACATCCAAAAGGCAGTTCGCAGGTCCACAATAAAGTTTCTCTTATTTTACATACACGTATATCCCTCTTCAAAACAATTCTTCTATATTATTCAATCGCTTTACATCTTTCTAGAGCGAACGCAGCACAATACTTTTGCCTACAGGTACAAACTAATGAAAAACTCTTTCACAAAAGAAAAGAAAAAAAAAAAGAACGAAAAAGAAAGAAATAACACCAACGAGTAACAACACCATCATGTACCATCATATTAAATCAATTAGCAGAAATGAAAATGATTGGGAAACGCTGTACAAAATATAAAACCTTCTTGTCCGCAGTCGTTTTTGTTTTATGTTCTATTCTCGGTTCAGCATCGATCATCAGACAACCATAATGCCGATTGCCCGTCAAAAGAGTGCGACTGGAGATCGTTCGATAATCTTTGCGTGTTACGACGAAAACGACGAAGTTTCATATTCTGTGCACCTGTACACACCCATGTATTGCTGGGACCAAAAATGTTATACATACATATATCACGCAACTTACGTACAGAAGTACGGCAGGAAAGATGAGTGTATATGCGTGTTTATGAATGTATATATGCATGTATGTGTAAATTTTGTGCGTGGTGAAACGCGAAATGAACGAGACTGAATGCGTTAACGTTCTATGCACGTGTTAGTGACACGTGGTATGGAAGGGTTACGTTACTATGCTGAGAGAGAGAGATAAAGAGATAGATAGATAGATAGATAGAGAGAGAGAGAGAGAGAGAGAGAGAGAGAGAGAGATTAACAAATAAATATAATTACACGTACATCGCGCGCCAGAGCGTGCACGCATTAAAACCTAATCTCTAACAAATCGATATCGTTTTTATAAAACAATTAAAATGAAACATTTGTACTTTAGCAGTATAGAGCAGTCGTTTTGTCGTACTTATTTACCTTAATATCATTATCGTCATTTATATTATTTTATACATATAATATGTAGTATTATAATTTTTTTTTTTCTTTGCTTTTAAAGAACAATTCCCCGCCTCGCTTGGCACGCCATCATCCATCGTTCATCGTCATCGTAATCATCTCGATAGATCGTGGTTGTAGTATGTAGGCTGTTTCGTAAATCGTGAGACAATCAGAAGATAAAAAAAAAACAAGAAAAGGGGACGGAGATTCCGTGTCGGAAATAGGACGACCTTGAACAAACTAACGAATGTATAATTCAGAAGTTTATTCATCCAGATTCACTTTGATTGGAGATACAAGAGATTCCAGGAAAAGTTTCGTGGAATAACTTTGTTCGTAGATCGTCTTATATCTGAACGAAGAATCTTCCATTCTTGGCTGCTTTGCGATTTATAAAACATCCGGTATACGCATAGTATGCAGTCGATATCTCGTCTATATAAAAAAGAGGAGTACGTATAATATATGTGATGCAGCGTACGCAACGGGGGTGCACGCTTGAGCTAAACTTATTTATAAATATACAATCATAGAATCAATATCAAACAAAATCATGATTATTGCAGAATCCTGTTTTACGGGCGGAATATATGCATATATTTATATATATATATATATTTTTTACTATTATATTTATCTCTGAAACAAAAGGAACCGCCGTCTTCGCATTTTTTCTGTTCAACTTTGTTAGCGTTTCCCAATATTCACGCGCAAATTAATACAAGACGAATTTGTATATCGACAATACAATAAAACGTAATACTCATGTAAATATGAGTATCAGTGATAACAAAATAATAAAATAATGATATCAATAATAATAATAATAATCATTATTATTATTATAATTATATCGTAAGTGATTAACGTGAATAATATTAATAATAATGGTACATTGATTAAGCAACGATTCCCACAATATATGTACAGATACTATAGCACCATGACCGAAATTTCAAGGTTAAAAAAAATGTAGTATTATTAGAGACTAAGAATGGATGGAATTGGGAGAACGGAAGTTTGCTAGTGTTGGTTCGGGGTGGGGAAGTGTGCAGGGAAATAGAGGTGATCTTGCGCTTCGGTCGGAACACGAGAGGAGGGGAAAGTAGAAGGGGGATGTTATATACCTCCGTTTAAACGATAGAACATTAATTATCGTTACATAACTTTCTGATTATGCCAGTCAATCATTCACCTATTTAATCTTAATCAAATAGTTGTTAAGCATATTAGCAAGGACAATACCAGTTACAGAGGAGGGGAGTGATCTTATCGTTTTAATTCTTATTGAGTCGCGAAATAAATTATAGTTGTAGAATTGGAATTAAACACATTTTAAATGCACGCATGAGATCCTATAATTAAGATTTAAACGCGAAGAAAGTCAGCAAAAAGAAAATAAAAAACGATTGACCAGCGTGATCGATTAATATTTATAATATTATAACATTAATATCGTTATTTAAGTATTTGGCCGTTTCAATTAACGTGTTCCAACAACGTTCACGAGAGTATCGTAGCACAGGATTGCTAAACAGCTCGGCGAATATGTTGCAGGGACTAGAAATTTCGAAAAACAAAAATACAATGGAAAACACAACAAATCGCAATTTAAATATCACAGGAGGAAAATTGTCGCGACCTTTTCATCGTTATCGTTTCTAGTTTAACAGAGATGATTAGGACAGCCACTAGATCGTTTCGAATTAGAGAATTTATGTACACGAGCATAAAAATTCTGATACATACATATTATATAGCAAGTGACTCGATTTTCACACTTTTATTGAGATTTTCCTCCCATACGCCTCTCGCGACGAAGAGGACGAGATTAATAATTTAAAAGATATTTCTTGCGAGATCACTCGCTGCACGTGTTTTCTCTTTTATTTATGCCATCCCCTGGCGCAGATCTGTTTTGGTAGATACGTATAATAAGAGAGCCAAGTGAAACATACGATACGTTTATATTCTTTCAAGGGGAGTAACAAACAAAATAATGAAGAAATTTTACTGCATATTGTGTTCACTGTCACTGTGTGTATGTGTACGCGCATGTAATTATTAATGTTTCTTTTCTTGACTTCAATAAGATGGCCTACCATTATAGATCTACGCTCGTACGACATAATGCGTTTTAATAGCTATTCTTCTTGTATATAGATTTATAATCTTTATATATATATATTTTTTAATATATATATAGACTCATATTTATATTATATTAAACGATGATATCCCTTCTTTGTTCAATATATTAATTAGGTATGATATGTTTATTCACAACTTGATGTGAGCGCTTAGAGTTGGAATTCTTGCTTCCTTCTAGTATCGTGAAGATAATCTCCTTCCACGTTTTATTTTCATTTTTAGCGACAGCGATATACCGACGTTATATTATATTTAAGTACGACGCTAGGTAAAACATTAATTTCTCTAATACATAAACTTACATATTCCCCATTTCTCACGATGAATATATGTATAACGTATACAGTGGTGGTTGAAAGAAAATTTAAAACTCATTATTTTCATATATTTTCATATATAGCTGCTTAATTATAATTTTAAATACGTATTGGTGTGACTCGGTTTCTTTGTAAAATTTCTTCACTTTATGATATGTAGATCCCTTGTAGATTCCCTCGACTATGGCAGGCCAGAAATAAGTGAACAAAAATGATCGAATATTTAAACATCATTCGAACGTAAATGTTAACATTTAAATATATATAAATGTGATAGCTTTGATAATATAAGAAAAAATTAGCGACATCACATCATTGAAGTAATTAGAAAGATTCGATTAGTACAGTTCGATAAATAAAATAATTTATACATAAATTAATTTTCCAATAGTCAAACTGGTCATACTGTTGCATCCTTTAAATAAAATACATTCCTTCATTCCTATACATTCGTTTCATTATTTTATATCATCGTTATTACAAAATATAGTTCCTTCTTCGTAAATTATATTGTTTTCTATAGTTGAGAACTTTTCAAATTTTCTCCCCTCTCCCACTGTATGTATACATATGTACAATTATATTCATTACATATCGATACACATTACATGCTAGTCATTGTCAGAGAATTATTAGTGTTCAAGAGTTCGAAGATTCAAACATGCTCACTTCAGGATTTCATCAACAATCGGAAAACTTGTTTTTTCGGCCGTGGATCGATAACAAATATAACAGTTTAACGCAACAAGTTCATTATTATACAATACGCAACCTTCAACCCCTTGCTATTCCCGTTATTATTATCCTTATGATTTTCTTCTTCATTTACTCGTTACACACACGAAATATCTCTCATTAAAAATTTGCTCACCGATTATTCACAGGTAGCCCCCAACAAAATTACAGCTTCGTTCAAACATGTTAAAACTCTCCGTTTCCGTAGAACACCCTGAAGCGACGCAACAATATCTATTAAAGGTAATTCACTATACTACTTGTCAAGTAATAAAAATAGAGATTGCATAGATTGAGATTCGTAGCGGATGCATCTAGAGAGACACGTCCTATAAAGATTTCCTCTTGAGCTTTTATATAGCGTGAAACTTTTTATTTTGTATATCTGTATAAGTGTATAAGTGTCAGTTTCGTACGCACATGTACATGTATCCCCCACTGCATTTACAGGGGGCTTGTATCCTTTACACGTGCGCACCACCATATACAAACATTTATTTTCTTGCGTTTTTCGGAATCGTGCAGCCATCTGTCGAATTATCGCTTTCAATTTGGACATGGAAATATTACTCTCGGACTTACTGCATTACAAAAAAAAAGATGAGAAAAAAAAATACAATTATTACGGTCTCGACATGTCAAGTCATGTATGATCTGAGATATCTGTAAAACTTCAATCACTGTTTCAACAGAAAGCTGCGCGCGGCTTCTCTGAACGTTCAACGATCCCCGGTTCACCAACCAATCGTTCGAACGGTTCATACTAGATTTTTACAGCTGGATAAATCGTATTAATAAACGTGCCTGTAAATTGATCAGGATTTTGTGCTATCTTTTCGATTGCGACGCGTGCCCGAAAGCCGCGTCGCTTTTATTGCAATTAACGATATGCGCGAAACCAACATGACACGAAACTGTACTCCCTCCCTCATTGACTGATTGTGAGTATTTTTAAATACATACTTCCGTTGGAGTAGTGCGCCATATTGCATACCTAAGGAATGGTATAAAATCCTTATTTCTCCTATCTTTTCATTTTTTGTTGCATCTGTAAACCCCGTTTGCACCCACCCCCCCTCCCCACCCCCCCCATTCACCCTTGCGCGATTTAGAACAATCGACGGGGCCCTACCCGCTATTATAATTATCTCGAAACAAAGAGTATCCTCTTTTGAAGAGCTACTAACTTTTTAAAAGTTACCCGTTCAAATATATCATTCGTCCCGTTCATCATTACCGATCGATTCAATCGTCGATTATATCCGCGTTGCATAATTCATTCTAGTCTTCGATAAACCTCCTCCAGCCTCCTGTGTCGTTTCAAAAGTATTTCAATCAACATTCTGCACGCCTCGCCTCGAAACGATCCATCTTCCCCGCCTGAACGTGAATGAGGCGAACGACACATGACGAATCCGATAATGGCAAGTTCTAGCAACCGTATTGTGTCAGGTCAGCAACGATTTTCGGACGTCATCTCGTATCGAATCCGATCACGGTCTTGTCACAGATATCGCTGTACATCTTCGCCAGTATGCGAAAACAAATCGTTCTCGAGGCTCGAGCAGCCTTTGTGCGATGAGCGACGGTAATTAGGACTGTCCCCAGTTGGGCTGTTCGTTCTTGTCGAATTAACTCGATGTACTCTGAAACATTCTTCAATGGCGATCCTTTCATTAGAATGTTCCGCGATCGCCGCAGATTGTGGCAATTAATTCATAGTCGAACTGGTTTGAAATGTTTAATATTCGTTTACGTAGATTCGTGTATGGCGAGCGTGAATCGTTCGAAGACGGTTTTTGGTTTCTGTTATTTTTACACGAAGTTATATCGATGCGGAGTTTATGGTTATTTGGAATTGTGATTTGTTGACGAGAAATAATTTGAATTAACGAATTGTTTGTCGTTGTGAAAATTGTTTGAAATTTAAGGACGAATTTAGCATCCCCGAAGAGGACAGAAGCTAAGTTGGCAGAACGAAAGAATTTCTAAGGTAAGTAGCTTATAGTTGGAAAACCTTAATAGCTTCAATTACGGGAGCATCGACGGAGGCAGCTCGAAGACGGTAGCAATTAATTGAATTACGTAGTTCTAACACTTCGAAAAGCTTGAATACCATGGTTTTATGGAAGCTGATTCAAGAAACTAGGTCAACCTATAACAGTTATGTACCATGACAGAAAGTTCCCGAAGCCTGGAGTGACTGAAAAATATTTTCATTGCAAGTTTTATCGCTTACGTCGTTTTAAAAAAATTGTCAGAATTTAACATCATTTACGATTCCCTCATTTTATATAAATATAACATTCAGTTATCACTTTCATCAAAGCAGAACTATAAAATATTCCATTACCATTTGCTACCATTATCTTCGCTCCAAACAGCTTGCAAAATTTGAGCACCCTCGTCAATTCAACATTCACGGTAAATATTCTCCTTTTATTTGCTATTCATCGGAAGTGGCGTTGGTCTTTAGTAAAAGTAACACAAACCTTAAGAAAAGAAGAAAGAAAACAAATCACCTCTTCACTGAAGATCTTCCTCGCACTTGGGAATGTCGAATATCTCGGCAAACAGTGGTGGTAATTTGAGCTTGGTCCAGTTCCGTCTGAACCAATCGAGGAGATTCGCGTGTCTGGCACCCAGGGCCCTTAATTCTGGTATCCTTTGTGAGACGCTCGAGACACCGGAACAGCCCACCGCGGACGTAGTCTCACCGGAAACCGTGTGATTCCGTAATGCTTGCACTTTCAACGCCTCTAAAAGACGATCCTGAAGCCTTTGCACCGCCTTCACGTCGTTCAGGCCTGGCCTCTCACCAAGAAGTACGGCACCAGAGAAAAGACCCAACTCGGTGTCCGTTAATTGGTGGGCGTTTAGGGCCGATGTGAATTGCATCAAAGCGGACACAAAGTCTGGCTGTTTTGTTTCGTATAAATTGATTAGCAAAACATAGATATTTGAGGATCTTATGTGTTCTATGTTTTATACACTGATCCGTACAAATTCGGGTGGAAAGTTTGGAAAGTAAGATTCGTTTCGCATTTTTGTTTTTTACACGACGTTAGAATAAGCAATTGTAGTGAGTAAAATGAAAACGAAATGTATTACCGATCTCTTTCTAAAAATGTTTAGGCACAAATGTAGCCTACAGCGAGTCAGATCCGCAGTATTATAGATCGAAGTTACAATAGTGAAGTATCCGCGAGAAGAAAAGAACTAAATCTCGACTGGTACGTGTTCGATACATTTTATGATACGGTAAGAAGCTTTGAAAAGGATATATCATAAAATACTGTATTTAAAAAGTAGCCGAAAGCTCTACGTATGAGAAAGAGTAAAATGTTTCCGAAAAATTCAATTTGTACAATAAAGCTTTCGCTTTTAAATATTATTATTCGTTTATCAATCTGAGAGCGAAATAGTGTTCTTCGGTAACTAGATATTTGTACTCTTTTCCACAACGAGCTGCTCGCTGCCACCTACGGTCGTCTAAAAGCAACAATAGAATCCTTACCTCGTACATCAATTCCATTTGCTGCCTAGTGATATAAGTACCATCCTCGAACGTCATTGAACTGTCAGTGGTCATCTTTGAGATATGGCACAGCCAGACCTCAAAGAAACCGACTTTGATCAGGATCAGTTGATCGTCTTGCGATAAATCGCAAAATCCTGGCACCCTTTTGGCAAACTCCACAACCCTTTGCACCGATGGCGTTACTCTGGTGGCGAATTGTTGCCACAGCCAGATCCTCTGCGATTCAACTGTTTCTGCTGTCGAAGACGCCGCCTCTGGGTCCTCTGGACTGGCGGGCTGCGAAGAATTACTCGCCTAATCAGCAGGATTACAAAAGAAACAGGCGTTGCTGCCAGTTCCACCACGAAATTTTCATTTCGCGCTAACGTCTCAATTAAACAATTCGAAACGGCCACGTCAATAACAATCATTCACTTCTGCTCCCCTTTTCTTTAACACGCCCGTTAAGAGCCCGACACAATGACAAATTGCACCCCGATTAAAATCACGTTATCTCAGATTGTTCTTAAAACGCCGAAGCTCCTACTTTCATTGAGAAAATGTAATAGAATGTGAAGGAATTACGTGAAAGTTTCTCTACCGTTGGGAAAATCTGCCGATAAAAAACGTAGACTAAAGAACAATGAAAAAGAAGTATAAACAAAAGTAAATCGATATTCAATAAATCGAGGACGTTAATAGCCGCATCGAAGTAGAACTTTCAGTAGTTCCACCACGTGCCATATCCGCCACCAATATATTCTTGCTCGTTTCAAGTTCGTCCCTGTATCTCTAACAAACTCACCGGTATTATCATCGGTTTTCGAACGATTCCTCTCGTCGATTCCTCGGTGAAGCCGCAGTGAGCGTGATGCGCCTGCGACACCTGAAGTATCACGTCGTACACGGCCAACTGTTTCACGTCCGCGTCTGACTGGTCCGCTTCTACTACTGCGGCTGCCGGCACGCATGGTATACTGTTCTGCGCCTGGCTGTTGTTGTTCTGACTGCTGGTGTTGTTGTTATTGTTGTTGGTGTTGTTATTGTTATTGTTTGCACTGGAAGGTGACGTTAATTGCTGCACCGCAGTGGTGGTTGTCGTTGTCGTAGTCGTCGGTACCGTGTCTTCGGGGCCGCGCTCTCTCGAACGCTTCGGCACCCTGCCGTATCTTACAGCTGAAACGAAAGGAATATCTTGGTAACATTTCAATGATTTATCTCAATGATGTCACAATAATAGTTTAACTTGAACGGATGTCAGGTCAGGACAACACGAGTAAATACTACCATTCGTGTCGAAAGTGAGGATATTTATTATTTTGGCCTGAGTAGGGTCCTGCGAGTGCAGTTTGTATTATATTACAGTTTCGAAGTGTAATTTTTTTTTATTGCAAATTGGCTACTGCTTGGGTTCACACAGGTCGTGGGGAACAATTGTATTGTAAATGAGAAATTGATGATAGGTAACAGAAGTGTATTGCATTGAGGGAAACGAAGAAATTGGGTAACATACGAAGGTACATATTTTTGAAGGGACCCAGTCAATTTTCTATGATTCTTCTTTTATTAATATAAAATTGAGCTTTATGTTCCAGTGCTCGGAAGTATCGAGAAAAGTTTCGCTAATTGAATAACTCTCACGGCTGAATTCGACGACTGGCACTTGCTTTCGGATGCGCGGATTAAGGGCAAGGCTGATTATTTTGTGCATCGGAAGTTTTCTCCTTCAAACTTGTCCAATATAATTTCCAATAAAATACTGTATTTCTCGTGACATTCTCGAAGTATTACGTATTAAAAACAAAAAAAAACCATTAATATCGCACTGCCAGAGACATATCCGTTTATAACAAATTTATTTTACGAGAACTCATTTACTAATTGGTTCGGGTAAATAAATTCGTTCGAATTAACAAATCAACGCGGTTGAAAAAACATGTGCGTCATTATCCGATACCTGCCTTTTCATCGAGTTCAATTTATTATTAACCGCTGTACATCCACACATTTATACAAACAATTGTGCCAAGAAATTTGACAAATTGTTATCTCCATTATTATTCTCCTATCGTATTTGACACGCACTCCTGCCCCGAAGAAACCGTATTTACGAAGGATTAATATTTAACACAATGCTTGAGAGAATTACACCGGACAACAGAGGGTGTAAAGCTTTCGACCAGCTTTACTACGGTTACATCCGCTTCTTAAGCGGATCACAAGACTACCTGGGGCTTATTACGATTTCGTCGACAACGTGGTCGAGATGGTCCGTCGACTCTCTATTATACACTGCCGCATATTGCACGATGGAACTTTAACGTTTAATTACGCACGCAACTTCGTTTACGTTTACTTTACCCCTTCGCTGTTTGACGAACGCCAGAAATTCCGGATACTCAAAGACACGCGAGTAATTAGCCACAAGTGTGCGGGTCGTGATTGGTTTGCACTCAAATAAATTCAAAGTACATACACGTAACTTTCGTGGACAAGATTCAGAATGTTCGGTGATTCGTTTAACTTAGAAGGAAATTCATTTAGTGGATGTAATTTTGCACGTCTTGATATGTTATTTGTAATAATGGACGACATCATTGCTGATTAATACTTTGCATTTTATTCCGCCTACAGTATTTATAAAAAAAAAACAATTATGTAAAAGAACTGTCATGTGAAATTTGGCGAGGAATATTGGAGGTTTTTCGAAGTTAACTTTTAGTTCGCTCAGTGTTATTCCCGTGAGTTTATAGAACATGTATCTTTACTTACAATCTCTGGACATGCCGACAGCTAGGCACTTCTTAAATCTGCAGTATTGGCAGCGGTTCCGACTTATTCTAATGACCAAACAGTTGCCGTCTTTCAGGCACCTGTATTCTATCTGTTTCTGAATGCTTCTTCTGAAGAAACCCTGAAAAAACAAATACATCTTAAAAATATTGATTGTAAGATGTTATAGTTCTTAGGTATATTGCTATATTATATGAATCGTTTTGTGTCTCAAGAACCATAAGGCATGTAGGATTCAGTATGAACAAAATTAAGATGCTTTTTTAACGAATTATTTATTTTAATGCAGCCTGTATTCATATACTTGGCTTTAATAGCCTAAATATAAAAAAGGCGATGGTAGTTTTATGGATTTACCCAATGTTAGTTTTACTACAATTTAATTTACTGATTGAATAGCTTAATATCATTTTTGCATTAGGGTTACAGTAACATTCTTTTTTCGTTTTTGTCGATTTTTCTTTCAGGTATTTTTAACTCCAAATATATACAGCTAACAATTTAAATAACTCTTCATTATCAAAATCATCCGACATAAAATACATCCTTGGTAACTAACTCCGAAGTAATGCAATAATTAACAAAACCCTAGTATTTTAGTGATAATGGACAATTAATCCTCAGATTTTGTCTACACTCTATCTACACTCTATCTTTGTCATTCTCATCTACGTTGATTTATGATTTACAAGATTACGACCTACACGGTTGCAAGATTTTATCCCTTGTCATGTGAATCTTTTGGCCTCTGTTGCTTTCTCTTTCCAGATGATTGCACAACATTTGCTTGACGCTGTGATTTCAGCGATCCATCACCGATACGAACAAGTAATCACTTTAAAACGTCCCCGAGAAAAAAATCGCTGACAAATATTAACGCGCTGAAAAGCTTTGAAAAGTACCAAGCGAGCACGTGGTTACATCAAAGGCTGTTCAGGCGTCAAATAGTCCGATTCGTCGCGTGGATTTCCACTATTTCTGTTGTTCCTTCCCCATTTTCAGAGATAAAGAGAAATCCCTTTTCATCGCGGGATGAAATTGCCTGGAGAAATCTGACAAAAGTTATAGTCGAACCAGTCCGTTGAAAATCGACCGTTCACGATTTCTCTATCTTGAGCGATAGTAACTCCTGATTGTATATCCTATCCGATTTGGGTAAACGCTGCGTAAAATATTACGAGATAATATTAGAATAAACGTGGAAATATGGGAATTGTTTCGAGGAGATTTCTGAACTGCGGAGATATTTCTTACTGTCCTACGATCTCAGTAGATTTTCACATTGTTTGTCGTAGTAGCCTTAATTTTACTAAGTTTTTAAGGAATAAATGCTTAATTGAAACACGATTGAATTTAAAATTATACCGCAGTTGTGGATGTTCATTATTTTCAATGTTTTTTTTATATTACAAAAAAGATTCAGACTCGTTTAATAATTCAATACCACCAGTAACTGCAAACCTGACAGCGCAATACAAAATTCATTCATCCACTTAAAAACAGATTTTTCTCGCACATGCATGCGGAAACATATGCTGAAATGCTCGGCGATATCAGACGAAATTTTTACTCCGAGTCGACTTGCAGGAAAAGTCTGCGTGACATCTAGCTGCTTAAAATCTGGCATCGATCTAGCTTTCAAGGATACCGAATACTCGCAAGATGGCCGATTAATTCTCTCGGGTCTCAAGCTGGATTTAGCGCTCGTAAAAATATCGTTTGTGGGTAGAAACGATAGGGAAAAAAAACGGGCTTTCTAAAACGCCGAGATAGTCCCATACAGCTATTACCGCGCCGTTTCTACCGTAGCCCGACGTCTCTCGTTGATTTACGCGATTCGATCCGTTTATCGCTTTTAGGTAAACGCTCGTTAAATAAAAACGTTTGAGCAATTGTGCCGCGAAAACGTAACACGGGTAACTGTTCATTTTTCGAATAATATCTCAAGTGGCTGGCTCGAAGTCAGTGTACAATTAATAATTAATTCTCATTTCGACGTTTATCGCGTTTCTCGTAGTGTCCTTTGATTCTTTGGTTCTATATACATATAATATTCGCAATTTCCTCTTCCGCTTTCGCCCTGTTCACCTTTGACTTATGTATCTTAACGGAAAACAGTCATGTTAATAACGAATAATTTCGAATAATGAACAGAACAAGGTAATACAGAAATTTATAATATAAATAATCTAAAAATATGGAGATTACATTTATATAAATTTCAATAGAGACTACGTGAATTATTTCACGGCGATATACCTCAGCGAACGATTGTGGCATTTTCGAAAGTGTCTGCAGGCAAGAGAATTATCGAGCTCCTTTTCGCGGAGAAAGCGCAAGAAATCTAAGACTGATCCTGCAGACTTCCTAATTCCATGGTTAGACACGCATAACAGCGTTACGAGACACACGCAGGCAGAAATCGTATCGTTGGACAGCAGTGGATTGTAATTATGGCTATGAGTAGCTGACGAATCTCGTATAATTAATTCTGAGCCGTGGCTGAGCTGCCTAGTAGATTCAGTCCATGATTTTCATTTCCGAATCGATTACTGTCCACCTGCTTAATGTCTGAATTATCTGGCGTTTCCTGTTGGCGAATTCCTGAACGAGCTATGATTAGTTCTTTCATGGACATGCGTGTCAAGGGGGGAAAATGGAAATTGTCGAGACCCATGCAAGAAACTCGTATGAATTTAGTTGGACTGAAGTTTAACAGGTTGGGGATCGTAATGTTGATTTTATTTTAGAATTGGGGTAACCGACTTAACATTTACTTCAATTTTTCATTCGGCTTTGTAATCAAATAGTTACGGGACTTGCGTTTCAGAATTATTTAGAATTCAAATTAATTAATTAGCACCCGTGTAACATTGTATACTTCGTTCCATTAGATATTTCTTGCAAATACGGTTTCACAGTACACCTTACTCTGTACTTAATAAGTACTATAATACTGTACACTTGATAATATGCACAAAGCATATGCCACATTTAAATGATAACGTAATCGATTAACTTCAAATTCAGCGTACCTATTTTCGCTACATTTACCATTCCATATTCCATCACATAGAATTTTTCCTCGAAAATCGAGTCGATAAAGCGGGAGCAGTTTACTTTCAAAAGCAATTTCCTCTTTACACAATATCGTATAATTGCTTTCCTCTTTCGGAAAAGTTCCGTGAATCGATTTCTCAACACACACCACAGTTTCAGATGCTTCAATAAAGCGGACGAGTTCATCGAAACGAGTTACACAAATTTTCAAAGGAACTTCCGCCGCGTTAAACATCGAATTCGAAAGCCGAAAAAGTAAAACGAAGTACAAAAAGTGAATTAAACATCCATGTAAATTGGAATCGGTGACACGCATCGGTCGTCCAACGCCCGGTGCTTCATTTTCAATGGATTTCATTTCGAAAATCGAATCATTCACGGTCGAACGGGATAACCCGAGATATACCCGGAAGTGGGGTGCATTTTCGAAAGGAAACGTCGCAAGACTATCGATCGCGCGGGGGAATTTTTAAATCGGTGCCAACAGATGCTGAATTATTTCTGTGGCTTACTCCCACTCCATTCGGGACTCGGGCATCCTATTTTCCTCGGCCAATGAAACGCCGTATAATTGGATTCTTTTGTTTTTAGGTCTCGGATAACTTTTCTACGAAAAGAATACGAAGGCTGAATATCCATCCTCGGATTACAGCTTTTTCTTTCCTCCTTTTCTCCTTTTCTGAGCTTCCTTCTTTCATGATCCTTTTGACGGAAAACATATTGTTCTGAAGCAAGAAAAGCGAAGGACGGGGTCGGAAATGGCAATCTTGTAGTGATCGCAAAACGTTTCGAGTCAACTGTGGCGTGGTTGCAAATGAAATTTATTCGTCGATCGATGGAAATGTTGAATGGATACGGATGGTTTCCACTAGATACTACTGAAAGTTGATCTTTCGGTCCCTGTAAAATTGCTACATCAAGGTTTGGTGCAGGAGATCCAAATGACAATTCCAAGCGTTATAATATTCTAAAAATATTCAACAATATACCCCGGCAATTTCCTATCGGGAAACTAAACTCCGCATAATCGATAGTCTGGATAATTAGATAATCAACACTCTAAAAGATCCAATATACCGATACTAAATACTCTACACTCCTCTTCTATAGCCTCCTCTGTATGCATAAATTGTTCGAAACCGAGCAATCCTCCGGTACCTAGATGTTCAACGTCTCCAATCAAACTTTCAAAACGTACATAGACCGTCCAGTAGCAGTCCATCTGCAAGTATACATTCCTAGCCTCGACTTAATTGTAACCAGCGTGCACGCAGAACGTAATATACTGCGCGGACACGCGTGCACACCTGGCCGGGTTGGCTCGAAATTAACCGAGGGTCGTCCGGGGGCTGCATTTCACAGTGAGTCGGGGATGACCTCGTTGCTGCGGTCAACGGGACGGCTCGTTTAATTCACGACGTATTATGATTAATGGGCCTCTGGTACAAACGAGCCACAACTTTCGTCGTTTCGACGGTCGCGGAACGTAGACCGCGAATCCTGCTTCTTTCCAAGCAAAGCAAAGCACAAAAGAGGTCAGCCGACGATGCCGGATTCGAGATTAACGCGAGATTCTAAACGTTAACAAATAGTTGCGACGTCAGTGATAATCTATTGGACGGTTTTCATCGGTCGTTTCGTGTGACTGTTTAATTTGTCTGAGGGATGTGATCTTTGGATAGGATCGAGATCGCAGTGAAACTGAGAACAGTGATGTAATCTCGAGGGTTATCGGTATAATTGTACTGTGATTGGAATCATTACTGAGTCGGTGGACAATTAAACTTTCTTGTTCATATGATTAGCAAGTCAGATATTAGTTGAACCTGAGATTCGTGTAAAAAAACGGCACGGGAATATTTCTATTTTTCGCAATGTTAAATAATCAGGTTTCGGTAATGCGATTAAAAGTGAAATTAATAACTACATTGGGGTCGGTGAAAAATTTAAGGATTCTCTTCGAACACCGAACCTTTCGGTGATTTTCCGAAATTTCGATAAGAACATCCCTTTATCCGCTATAAATAACAATCATGTGTTCCATTAAATATACAATAAACCTTCGTCCATTAAACTATGGGCAAATTTAACTGAATAAATTCGTTCAATTTGTCGACCCATTTCATAAATTGCGCGCTAAGCGTTGCCGATTCGGGTGCCATTCGATCGATCCCCAATATTCTCACAGTTATTTCCGGCGGGACAATTTTATCACGAGCGAGATTTATTTTTCGCCCGTTCCGTCGAATTATTAATCGCCGATTTCATCCCTTTTTCCTTTTTTCAGCTCGCTCGGCCGCGCTGTCCTAATCTCACTTCGATTGTTATTTTAAAACGCGCCGCACGTGCTGCGGAAAGTTGTTTTCTTCAATAAAACCGATGCGTTCAAAGGGTTACTTCATCCTGGAAAACTTGCCCACGGTTAAAGGTGATAAATTTACGTCGCCGGACCTATTATTAGCCGAACACATTGGAACGGAAGGCATGGAGGCTGGGGCTGTTAGCTGCGGAGTTCATCCAGAACGAAAACGCCGCTTTCTTTCCATCGCGTTTTTAAATGTGCAACGCTATGCGGGTAAAACATGGTGGAGATAAGGATAAAAATAAATGACGCAAACGGTGGTTGTTAAATTTCACGGTAGAAATCTTAATTGGAAATTAACTAATTAATTAATCATTTGATTCAGAGGACGGCCTTGAAGAAATTTTTATTCGGATGTTATATTTTCCATTGGACAAATATTTCACGTGCGTGAACGACGTTTCATCTTTGCGCAGATATGAATCGCTTGTTTCGAGATTGCTAATTTCAAAATCGATAATGAATACTACGGGGCGCGTTACGTGTATATTTAACTTGGAATTCCTATTCTGCTTCAAAGCCCGCGTAGCCTGCGATATTGTATTCTTGTACTACTGTAACTAAAGTAGAATGTATTTCTTCCCTTTGAATACCTATAGAACACATAAGAGAATAAGATTTTCTCAAATTTCCTGGGCGCAGTGTATGTAATCTAGGCCGAATTATTCCAAGTGTTTCGCGTTCTGAAGTTTGCTAGTTTGGTAATCCACTTTAACGACAGCTGTACAACGAAAGCCAGGAACGTTGTAGTGAGCATTGGCCCACATTTCAAATTATAGAATTAGTTGCATATTAGTGAGGTACACTCTACTCCGTATTGTACAAGTTTACTGTTTACGAAACTTACTCAATTTCAGCTGCAAAGCAGATCGCGTATATGAATGTTGAATATATAAAATACCAAATTACGAAAAATATAATAATATCGTGAACATTATCAGCTTTCAGGTTCTATTCATTATCAACTTCGATTTGTCTCTGTGGACAGATATGGCAGCGAGTTTTATCTGCTTCGAAAGCTTTGTGGCCCTTTTGACAAAAGGGGAAAATCTGTAGGAAAATCCCGATTCGGCCGGGCCACGAAGTTCCTCTTTTCCAGCAAATCTGCTTTCGGATTAATTATACGTAAAATCACCGTGGCAGCTCTCGCTCCGACGAGCATCCTGGATATAAATATCATATGCTCGTTATCATCGTGCTTTTTCCAATTTTTAATAAGCGACGGAAGATGTTTGGTTATTCTCTGTAGTGTACAGAGTCTACTGTAGTGTAGATTTTCAATTGGATCGGATATACGGATTCTTATATTAGTTCTGGTTGTGTTTATGTCTTTCTCTTATGCTTCACTGTGAGTAAATTAATTTAATACAGTTTTAGTTTTAAATTATTTAACACGCTAATTTTCATTAAGGTTAATGATGTGATAGTGAGACAAACGATTGGTTTAAAAAATAATTTATAATTATTATTTCAATATGAATTCCGAAAGATATTCCTGCTTGATTAAATTTTTGTTGTTACCACTGTCATATATGTAAATCGTAATTATGGACACTTTCGAATACATTCATTTAGAAAAATAAGAAACAAAAAAAACCACAGCGATAGATTTAACTGAAGCTTTGAATCGACACATGAAGCTCGTAGGAGGCACAGTATGAAATTTCAGTCAAATTTCAAATGGGTTCAGAAATAGTTCGTTTTGAGGTGCAATCGAGTGGCGTGACATGTGCTATTTTTATTTCACACACATGCAATCGCGTAGTTGCTTTTGTGACGGTTGATTTTATTTAGCTGAGATAGGAACAGTGCATCGATGAAATTGAAGTGTTTGTAGAGTGTGCCCTCCAAGCTATTTCAGAATGCAGTCAAGTATTAATGTGCAAGAATTTAATTAAAATCGAAGATGTCTCTCAGGTTCCCTCAGGCCGACGAGCAAATCGATGTATGGTAACGTTATTTTCGCTGAAGGTACGTCGATCACCTATGAAGAAGCGCAAAATACCGTCGAATGAATAAATTCTATGTTATCGAATTGGCGAAATACGACCTTCCGTGAAGCTGCCACGCCAGTGGCTCATGATCAGCTTTGTAAAAGCTACGTTGAATGAAATTAATTGGGACAGAATATTTTAGCCATTAATTTCAAGCGAATTGCGAAATGCCTATATGCTTTATTTATCCTACATTACAAACATCCTTCTGTGACATTTTAATTCCCACTTAATAAGCAACCGAATACTACAACAAATTCAAATATTGAAATTCCACAAAAATTCCACAATTTCTACTACTCTCAACTTTTATTTATTCGTTTTATAAATTTCATAAAACAAAAATCCATAAATTCGATTTAAAATATCGATTTGTTTGCTTTTCCTGGACGCCGTATCAAGCGAACCACCGAACCAAGCGGCAGAAAAAATGAAACCGTAAAAATATGAATAAAATGAAAAAATTGTAATGGAAACAGAGTAAACCATAGAAACGTTAAATAACGTCGAGCGAAGTGTCCTTTGTCGTCTCCGCTGCGTCAATGCATCAGAGTAATTACGCAATGGAACAATCGAAGGGGCTCGTAGGCGTGCTCGAGCCGGTGTTCGTTTCGCTAGTGAACGTATCGGTTTATTGGTCTATTAACGACGATATTAATTAATGAAAGCGACTCGTGACGGTGCGTTGTACCGACATCGATGCATATCCCCCGGCCGATATCCTGAAAACGGACGGATGGAAGGCGATCAGTCGTACCTAACATTCAATAATATCGCCACTCAACAATACGGCTCGGCCATCGTCTGCCTCTGGAATTGATACGTCGAATAATGGGTCGAATAGTCAAAAGTGATCGGTGATCGAGAAATTAAAATTCATGGTTTTTAGTCAGAGAAAAAGTATTGCTATTATTAAACGAAGATTTATTTGATGAGTAACGCATATACAATTTTTCTATTCCGATTAAATCTAACGAAGTTAATATGATAATTGTGATCATTTTACCACACAGAGTGAAAGTATTTTAAATGGTTCCAAATAATTGAAACAATGTATTTTGAACAGAAGCCACGATTTATTAATTAATTTTGTTGTTCTATTGGTTGTGGATTGGCGTGAATGTATTTGAGTGAGATTAGTTCTTGGAAATTGGTTTGATATCGTTTGCTTGTGTACATATCGATTATATACGTATAGACATACGTATGTATGTGTCATATGTGTGCCTTGCACTGATGCGTGTTCAAATTTTCAGAGTTTCAATCAGGTATTTGCTGTTTTCGGTTCGTATAAATCACGGTATTATTGGATCGTGATTTCTATAGCGGGAGGAAACAATAATACGGATTTTATTCCGATAATGAGATTGCCAGTTTCCAAGTGGACGCATTATCGTTACGTACTAGCTATTTATGAGTGCGTGCGTTAAACAGCAGGTTTTAGGTTTGCCGGTTTGCTATTTGAACACTGTAATGTGAAATCGAAAGTGTAATAGTTCCCTGGAGTTAAAATTTACAATAATAGAGTTTCGAAGAAACAGTGCAACTACTGAAAAAAAAGGATCTGAAGAGATATAATTTCTAAGGATATTTCATAATTGTTCCTCACAAAAATTAAAACTTTTTCTTTCGATAGCGTTTAACTTAGAAGCTCAAATAATGAAGTAAATTTCAAAAGTGAAGCATTTACGAAGATTCTGAAATAATCTTTCTATTTTTGAGAACTGTACTCTTATGGTACTATTCGTAAAGAAATTCTACATCATTCACTAAATAATAAAATTTTGCGAACGGACGGGATATTCCACATTTCATACACTTTTAAATTCCATTACAATCCATTTGCGCCGTTCTGCAAATAACACCTACAAGTCGAAACAATGAAAAATCAACACAGCATTTTAATTCCATGCAAGAATATTAGAAAATTCCCATCGCATTCAAAGCAATTCCTCGCACAACGTGCTTATGCTTTCACGTGATATAATATTGCTACGATGAAAATTCATGAATATTCCTTTCGACAGTGTTGTTGAAATCTTCGGTGCATATTGCATACAGCTGCGTTCATAAAGCATGATATAAATCTCACAGGGGATACATCGTACAAAACGCATGTTAAATGTACCCAGCAGAGTGAAACGTGTTGATTGCAAATTAACGAGACCGAGCACATCAATTAATCCGGCGAAGAATTTCGGAAGGGACGAGTCGGACAGTAGTACGGCCTGTAATAAATCAGACTCTAAAGGTGCCGACGTTCGTGGCCAGTAGAAAGGCCTACATTTAATCAGACAAGACGCGGAGAACCGTTTAAATCCCATTGAAATGGGTTTAGCTTTCCGTGACGCGAGGATACGAATTGGAAACATGGTATTACACGCGAATTCAAAGCACTCCAATTATTCGATTTATGAATTCTCGTTCCGCATTTATAACGTCATTCTCACAAAGAACGATTATACATTGTTATAATACATTAACAACGTGTGCTACTACCCCATGGCTAACTCAATTTGTAGCTGCAATTCATTACAGATTGCGAAAAATAGTTTTTTTTCATCGTTTCAATGAGAATAGAGAGAACGAAGTAGTATAGGTCGACTCCTAGTCAGACTAACGAAATTCTTTCCTTCGAGAAATTTAATCTCGGTGTTTGGGGAATCATTGGCATGATATTTTGCTCGCATTAGAAAAATAATAAGAATAACTTTTTTCACGGAATAATTTCAACAATTCAGTGACAACGGTTTAAATTGGATTGAAAGGATATACAGAAATTCAACTCTTTGTGACTGATATTATTATTTGTCCAGGGACTACTGTACCCTCATTTCTTTCTGTAACGTACTCATTTCTACTGAATAATGAATGCACCTTCATAAACCCCTAATTTCTAGACACCTTAGGGTCCACGGTATTGAAAATAATCCCCATACGTTCTTGTCCGCACATGTACGCAAGTGTAGTTGTGCCCATGTGTTTGCAGGAGACCGGGAATGAACCTATTCACCGTTAACCGTTGCCTCAGGGCTTCCGTGTTTCAATCTGAGCGAAGGAGCAACGGCGGATGTACATCTCGCGGCAAGATTAAGACACGTACACATTGCGCTAGTCCTGGTCCCAGGAGTGCACTTTTTCACCGGGAGACGCGCCCCGTCGGGAAATACGAAACGAACCAACGATTTTCGTCGAATCGCTCGTTTTTTTTCTCCCACCTTTCCCATTTCCAGACTACAGAGAGAGATTCATCGACAAACGTCTGGAAGAATTTTCGTCCCGCTCTGCGCCGTAGAAAATCGAAGGTATTGGAGGATGGCGAAACGAAAATGGGAAGGCAGAGGAGAAAATAATGGGCTGAAATTATGGGGGAACGAGGAGCGGAGATAAGCTTTCGTTTTCTTTTCCCTGAAAAGTCTCGATTTAGTATAACGATACTTGGTATTTCGCGGTTATTAGAGGAGGACACTTTTAATGAATCATTGTTGGTATCGTCTTGCTTTCATGATTTTTTTGTTTGGAAACATCGAATGGTTGGTGTGCTGTGAACGTATTTCGTTAAACAAAGATAGGAAGAAGTATGTAGTATGTTGGAATTAATGAGAAAATAGAGAGGCAGGAATGCCTTTAATTAGGTATGGTTAGTGCTTGGAGTGTAATGGATAATTAAGTATTGTAATAAAGGCTATTTTTAATGAAATGTGTTGTATGAGTCACACTCCTGTTTATGGAGCATGGTATTCAGCAACAGAGAATAAGTTAAATGATGCACTATTCATATTCTGAGGGAGTAAAATTATAGAATACTATTTCTTAAATTATTCTAGGCATTGAATTGTGCTATACGTTGCGGTATTAAATGTTTTGAATATAATACATATTAGTTATAAATAGTACGTTATTCTGTATTCAATTTACTTGTAATGCCTGAAGACTTATAGTATAATGCGAAGTGGTACAAGAATAAATACAGATTGCTAAAAGAACAAACAGAAATTCGCAACTTATTACATATTAAACAACGATGAAACATGTGAATAAATTAATGTAGATCGTAAAGAACAAAATAATATTAAATAAATTTTTAGCTGAACATTTCAGAAGAAGATACACATCTTGCAACTCAATTTCCTCTGTACTATTTCTCCGCTTGCCTCAAAATATAAATAAATAAAGAAATAAATAAATAATAATTCATTTAATTTCATACTACAATTACCTACAGAATCTATACGAATTCCAAAACGTTATCACTTTTCACAAAACTCGATAATATTTCGAACTGACCTAACGAAATTGTAAATAAAGTTCCTCTCTCATAAGAAACAGTTAAAAGAATGAAGGAACGCGTATGACGTGTAATGTTCAAACGATGACGACATCATTGCTACCTGCTGGTTGCGTCAACGTTTGTGCTTTGATAGTATTTTTACTTTGTTTCGAAGTTTCTCATAAGGGGCTTATTAGGGGGACGCTTGAATGCAATTCATCGGTCTCAACAGATGCATAGTTGCAGGAAAAGGGATTGAGAAACCATGGCAGGGAGGAACAGTAAGAAACGAGATAATGACAGTGCGATCACGATACAGGCAATGACTATAGTTAATCTGATTGCTTGCACTTCCGCCGGTAAGTACAAGGCGGTGATCCCGTTTTGCGAAGATACGCTGCGTTTAGAATGAAATTACATATTTTCCAGTATTATACAAAAGGTATTCCGCGATCTTTCCATATTCTTGTACGACTTTCTATTAAAGGAGAACTCCTCTAAATATTAAACCAAGTCATATCACTGTACCCTTCTGTTACGTAGAAAAGCGGCATGCTAGTAAATTATTTGTTATAAACAGACATGCTAGAATTTAATCAATATTTGGAGAATGTAGAACCGGGAAGGAAAATCTTAAACAGGTTCTTTTATATGAAACTGTTGGAAATTTCTTGCACGTATTTCACGCTCTTCGAGCAAATGAATATTTCATTACCAGATCCGGCTGATAATACATATACATTCTGCGAAATAAAACTATTAAATAAATAAACAAGTACAGTGGATTATTAATAAAAACAGAAAGAGTACTAGTCGCAAATGATCCCCAGAAGAACGAAAGTAACAACGGAAAGGCTTTACTCACTGAGGAAGTATAGAAGAACCTTGAGATTATTGAACCACCCCAGCGACATTGACACTCATTATCGCTTAAATACCGCCTACAGCACGTGTCTATTAATAATCGATCATCCGAGGAATTCAATGACTGATATTTTATAAAGAAAAAGGTACGCCGACGGGCCAAGAAATTTTTGAAAATTTAACACAACTGATAAAAAAAACTGTTTCTAATTAGTTACACAGCCCCAGATCGATAATACAACCATATTTAACGCCTGCGAGGCACGGAAGCGGATTTCAAAAGGGAGCAATCTCCATTCAGAAAATCGTTAATAACTGTTCTAACATGCATTTAAGAAGAACTGCAAGAAATACGAACGCTTATCTTTACGACAGCAATTATTTCACGATAATAGCACGAAAATGTTTCCTATTGTTATTTCTGCTCGTATTTCAACCGCCGATCCTCATATTGCATTCCGGAAGCACAAAAGGTACACTTAACGTCGTTGTAAAGAAGTTCGAACCTTGACTGCACGGAGGAAAATGTGTAGCAAATTGTACAGTCATGAACTTAATGAAATATTATCGCCACGCCTTGGACGACGTGAACGATTTATAGGGGCCGGTGTATTCGCTATCATCGACTCTATTCGCATACTGCTGTCGCACGAGCAATTTATTTTCCGTCGATACTTAGATCGACGACGCTCGCAACGTTAATTACATTCAGACGTTAGATAAGATGTATGACATGTGGCTGTCAGTAGCGGTCCTGGACGATTCTCGATTAATGGCTTCGGAAAAACTGATGCACTTAACAACATTGCTACATTGTTGTTCATACTGACAGTTACTGAAAGTCCCAGATTAATTCGAAAATTTCAGATGTTACAGAAGGAGGACATCGAAAAATGAAAATGATAAGACGAGGGCGAGAAATATTAAATAACGAGAAGGCTGTAGGTAGTAGACGCGCGAAGGGGAAAGTAAAAAGGAGCAAATACATAACAAAAGAATGAAAAATGCGTGGTAATAGAGCAAGAAAATAAAATAAGAAATGCGTCGAGGAAATTGTGCACAGACATCATACAACGTGATAAGAGACTGAGAACAAAAAGTATGAGAAAAGAAATAAGAATATAAAGAAATAAGAAGGGAGAAAATATCGAAAATAACATGGAGAATCGTAGAACTTTTCTGACAACAGGCAATAAGGATATAGAATAATGGAGGAATAGGAGATGTAAAGCGGAAAGAAAAATGAAGATATACAGCAGACAAGGAATGCGAAATAAGAAGGAAACAGGAGAAATGATGCAGTTATTGGGCACGAAAGAGGGAAAGGAAGAAAAGCAAGAAAAGGATAAGAGCCATCGAAAGTAGTGGATATCGTTAACGCATAGACTCGATGAGAAAGAAAAATTGTATTTATAATGGCAGCAACTTTCTCGTAGGAAGCGACGCCGTGTCGACAGGGATCTTGTGCAAGGTGCACTTCGAGATAAAGAAAAGTTTACGATATATAATTACGATTCTCGGCGTAGAAAGTTCTTCGAAAACTATTTCTCGCGTAGCATCTTCACGGAGACGGTGCAGTATATATCTTTTCGAATTGCATAGTCATGATCGTTTAGTCTATTTTCATGTTCCGTACATTGAATGTAAAAAAAAACGCGTTTGATTTATACAACATTCACGATCGCAAATTTGCATGCTATAACATTGCCTTGTTCCATTCGTTTACCCAATTACTGGTTTCATTGCTTCGGCTATGAAATATTAAAGGTAATAAGGTAAAAAGCTGTGCCTAAGGGGAGACACACGGGTACACGGTATATGTATTGGGTACTATTCAACTTCCGGCAAAAATTCTTAAAATTCTTTCGACTTTTTCATGCAGAAATTTTTAACTGTCCAGCGTACAAAGATTCTGAACGTCAGATTTTGTCGTTTTTGAGCCGATCTACATATTTTCTCGTCGTTCCTGTAGTCAAAAATTGCCGAACATCTGACTTTTTAAACCCTTTTATTTCTGTCTTCAAACAAATTTACCAATTTTTACATCCCTGAATCATTTTATTTTGACAACTCGAAAATTCTCAAATTTTTGTACTCTTGTATGGTTGAAATGTTCTACTTTAGAAGTTACATCTAATAATTTTCAAGCGGAACAATCATACTCACTTTGCACCCTTCGCAGCTGGTTACACCGTAATGATAACCACTCGCTTTATCACCGCAAACTCTACAGGCCACGAAACTCTTCGCAGGCGTCGAACTGTTCGAATCGGCGGCAGCGTAATGTTGTTCTGGAACACAAAACAGGTAGCTACGTTACATAACGTTGATCGTCATCCGCAGAGGTAGGCAAATGTTACGCTAAAGCTGTTCCGGCTGCTTCGTGGAAGCAGCAAGTCCAGGAACCAGTGCTCCGAATTTTATCAAGATAGTAGACTGGTCTGCTTAACAACACTACGCGATTCAAACTGAACGTTAATAAAACTAATTAAAACGAAAACGAACAAAAATAAAAATGTTTCCCTAATCAAATTTTGCGGATCCATGAGCACGATGAATTTTCTATGAAAGAGTGAAGGCGATATAGCGTATTCTTTGTTCACGTAATGTTCTATAATATTTCCTCAGAGTATAATACATACATAATGAATTGAAGTAATTTACATAAGCATAAAGTATTAAATTTCTCTTGAACAATATTCGAATGAAACTTCCATTAGAATTCACTACGAGGAATCAACGGTTTGCATAACTGTTTCTAACTAAACATTTATAAATTAAGTATTTCAGTTCTCAAAGGTTACACCTGTATTCTGATCGCAAAGGTGAATTTTTCCATTGTTCAGCTACATTGCGATCCCCGTTGCAAAGCATAAAAAGTCATTATGGATCATAACATGCTGCACAATAGCATGAATTATACATAAGCAAGAGGGGGTTCGGTGATTATCCATTATTTAAGATATATTTAACTCAAGGTCCGTCATCAGCGTCCAACGCTTTAAAAAAGAAAGGATAAACGAATAAAAATGAACGCTAGAATGAAATGCATTAAATCTTTCCTTACATATCATCAACACCGCCGGCACGTTACCAGCCACGAAAATCATTTTGCCAGAAATTTCGCCAGAACGAAGCGTCCGTACGTTTCATCTGAAATTATAAAATCTGCGAGGAAAACTTTCTATCATAATCGTATGAAACACGCCGCAATCTACCCTATTTCATCCTCGAATCCTTCGTTCGCTACGTTCTTCAAGGGATCATCCTGTCGCTCGTAAACAGGCCTCTCTACGTCCAGTTTCCACGCGAACTTCTACTTCGAACCTAACGCAGAAGATGTGATCGCGGTTCATTGAAACCTTCCTTCCTTCTAACGACCAAAAAACAAGCATAGCGTGCGTGGACGTAACGGCATCGCCTCCCGATGGAAATGGTCATGCGTGGACGGTGCGCGAAGAAAAACGCGGAGGAAAAGGGCGACTGTGCGTTCTAGCCAAATAGAGGCGAACGTCGGAGAAACCCAGAGAAACAGACGGAAATGCAGAGAGGGAATGGAAATAACACGAACTCATTATGAAGATTTATTCATCATTTTTCTATGCGTAACAAAGCACGAGGAAATACATAAAGCGACCGGATTACGTACGAAATATTGTTAAACATCCGAGACGAACGGCGGGATAAAAGGGGCAATATTTAAAAATAATATTTAAGATGAAATATAAACGAGATGTACGCTGAACGACCTTCGCCGTCGATAAGCATCGTTTCGAAACCGTAATCCCTTAGGGGCTATCGCGGGTGAAATTTCACCCCGAGCAAAATTCTGCCTCGATATTACTCGAAAGCTCGACGACTGGTAACGCTAGACATCGTTTATACATTATCCTGCCGCATAAGTAGCGACAATGTTATCTCAAAATAAATCACCGCGTGCACGGCGTATCGTCCGTGAACTTCTCGATACATTTATTCCTCCACCTCGATGCTGATAATACCGTTCGCCACTTGGTTAACCGAAGAAGAGAAACGATTCGTCTAAAATCCTCCATTGTCCAATCATCCGACAGAACGATCCGGGCGGTCGAATAAAAAGACCGGCACGATTTCTCCGAAAGAAGTCGGCAGAAAAAAAAAGTCGCACGATCTTATCGAACGAGCCAATAGGGGGGGAACAAGACGAAATAAGAAACGAAGTAAATAGGAGAATAGTGGAAAGACCGGAAGGGAGGCGGTTCGTATGCGGCAGCGATATACACGTTCGGCCATGGCGGCTTCTTTCATTCGCCCAGGCCCGTTGCATCCATAATGCAACAACGACCGTGTACTCCACCGAAGGAAGGGAAAAGGTTGCTCCTGCTGGCTCAGCCACGCCGGTGGTTCGTGTAACGGAAAGCCCGCGTCACCGTTACAGAACGACGACCAGGGAAGAAGCGGGAGGAAGATCGGCGAGAGAAGAACGAGGGACGAAAAGAAAAAGGAAGATGAAAAAGGTGAAACGGGGCCGTCCGCAAAGGGAGAGCACAGGGAACCGTATAGGAGTAGTCCGCAACATTATATACCGTTGGACTCTCATGAAACCCCTGCCAGAGGACGTCGTTACCTGTTCGCGTGTTAGAAAGAGAGAAGTGGATGGTCTGATGGAGGAAAGATGGCGGCAGACTGCGACGACGGGAAGGATAGGCCAGCTCTGGCGTGTTAAAGAGAACAAGACGACTAGAGAGACCGGGGGAGGAGAGTGTGGCTGATTGCGGCGTCGCGTCTGGAAACAGGGCCCGATCCGGCATCTATAGAGCCACCGATGCGATTTTATGACGCCCGTAACGTGAAAGGGATCGAACGGTACTCCACCTCGTCTTCGTGGCGAGACGACAATCACGGATGTCTTGGGCATGTCTTCCCAGCGTTTCTACCCCGTTACGTTGCCACGCGGAGGGCATTCCTTTTCCGGACGGTCTTGCGCCGGAAGTTAGTCGGTGCCGTCTAAGGGAACTGTGGAGTTGGACTTTGTCTTTTGGAGTTACTTCTGGGAAGCTTGTGGGTGAAGATTGGTCGAATTTTATGGGCGAATTTTCAGTGATATTTATGCTGTTTGTAGGTGGTACAAACGTACGTAGTACGTAGTACCTTGGTTGTTTGTAAAGATTGTTTTAGGAACGTTCGTAAGAAGTTTTAACCAGAAGTATTATAATAAAGGAGCCCAAGATCTGTTTATAAAAAAGTTCCTGATTTTTCATGGCAAGAAATGATCAGCTTCAATTTCAGCCTGTATGAAGCTTGTAACTAAGAACAGAGCTTTGGTTTGGTTTTAACGACCCGTGCAATAAGTTATAAGGCGAAGTTAAATTGATTCGCATTTATAGTAGAGTAAACTTTCCTTAATAGAGGTTTCCTGAATTAAACGTAAGCTTTTTATACGCAAGAAGGAAATCTGAATTGCGGAATCAGTTTACGCCTGCCCTTTTTCGTTCCTTTCAATCTCGTCGAAAATTAGAATAATTACTTTCGTTTGACAGTATTACTTTTAATCAGCTTGAAATTGGAACTGAACTAATCCGGCTTATATTTTTGTAATTTTCTTGTCCCCCGCGGATCGTTATACTATAATTATATGCTTCAATTAAATGCACCAAAAAAGGGGAATTAAAAAATTCGTTCTTTAGAATTGATACAGAAGTATCAGGACGTTGCTACTATCATTACGTTTCTGTAATTAAATATTCCGGGGAAACTTGTCGACCTAGTTTTAAAGTTCTGCCGAGCATTTAAATTTTCTTGCTACGTTTTCTTACGGACGCATTTAAACAGGCGCATTTACTTCCTTCTCGTTTTATTACATTTTCTGCGCTATGGATTTTTCAGGTATCTATTGTTATACGTTCAAGAGTTATGTGAAAATAAAATAAACACTTAGGATGTTATTTGAACTTTTTGATCATACTTTTAATCATAATAAACAGCGTTGGTGGCACAACCGAGTAGGGGGTGGTTCTACGTGAAAAAATAAGCCGCCGATAATAAAGAAAACATTTTTTCTCACTTGAGACTTGGCATTCGAGAAGTATCGATCATGCATATTGCCTTGAAATATTATTTTTCAGCTTGGTATACCATCGCATTTCCCTTGACAAGTGAGACATTCATCAAATGAACGACTCGAATGCTGGTTCGGCCGTGGCGGCACGGTAACCCGGATTTTATCACCCCTTTCAACTTTTGCTTATGGGGTTATCTTAAATCAGCAGTTTATTCTAAAGATAAAAGAAATCTTTCCGAAGTTAAAAGCTTCTCTCTTTTGAAGAACTAAAGATATAGGAAGATATCGGGAAACGTGCATAAAAATTTGATTTATGGATCGCAATTGTACAAACAGCGTTTTCAACTATTTCTACATTAATAAGAATAGCGATAAGCAAACTTTGTTTTCTTCGAAACAAAGTCCAAAGCAGAATCGCACCCTCCTCGCTTGTGCTACCGACACTCGGAA
This sequence comes from Nomada fucata, assembly GCA_948146005.1. Classification (NCBI taxonomy): domain Eukaryota; kingdom Metazoa; phylum Arthropoda; class Insecta; order Hymenoptera; family Apidae; genus Nomada; species Nomada fucata. The sequence continues at coordinate 2,356,290 of OX411275.1, read as the reverse complement.
GCCCTGTATTTATTTTCAAGTATCGTCCCCGCCTTATACAAGGCCCGTGCGACGATTCAAAATTCCTCGAACGAGATTTCGTGGTTCGAGTCGGTTACCTCTGCGTTAAGCAACAGAACGATGTGCGAGGTTTTCGCGTTCGCACGCCGATACATTATAATTTATCGCGCACCCGGATGGTACGTAATTTCCAAGGGCGAAGGCGGAAGTGGCGCACACTTGCGCATACCGCTCGGTGCACGGAACGACGAACACGGCGGTCGTTCTATGGCGAACCAAAGTTTTTCGGTGCTCCTTCATGGGAATTCGTTAAGGCGTACCGTATTAACGATGCCTTAAACGGCCGCGGCGGAATAAATTTGCCCGCGTTCCAAACTTTTTGCACCGGGTGCTCGTTTCCGTCTTGGAACAGGGAGTTCCACCGTGGAGAACGTTCCATGCAAATGAGACTGGTCGGTGGCGATGCTACCTTTTGTCCTAATCGCGCGTTTACATGTATATCGTTTCGCTTTTTGTCCCCCGGATCTTGTTTAATTGTTTGCAGCGCGTCTCACCGCCGACGGATTTAATTGGAATAATTTTATCATTCGTCACGGATTGTTATTATTATCTTCGATCTGTAGATAAATGCGTGCCGATTGCGCGTGGATAATTGTGGGATACGGGTACGGGTGGTGAATTTATTTTTAGCCGTATCGAGATACGTTTATGGAAAATATTGCCCGCAATTGAACGCGCCTATTGAAGTTTTTGGTCCACGCAAAATTAATATCATCGCTGTTATCGTCGCTGTTTATTACGATTTTGATGGAAGTTGAGCCGCGAAGATGGTCGAGCAATAAGGGATTAATACCACCGAAACCACTGACGAGTGCCTAGCGAGTCTCGAATTTTGTAGCAAGGCTAACCTTTTCTATCTCTAAACACCTGGATAAATTCAGGCAACATCGGACGCACGCTCTGTAGGCTATTCGATATCCTCAACAAGCTTATCAACCAAGTATCTCACGAATTCTCGTTCTATCTTATCCCGCGAGGTTTTCACTTCGCGGAGCGGAGTGAAATATCCCCGGTGTTCGCGACCACGTACAGCGCGTTCATCAATTCGAGGTACTCCCTCGAGGAGAAAGTTCGTACGGCCGAGCAGAATTTATAAGCAGAAATAGAAATTGCGCCTCTATACTGTGGTAAGTGAAATGCTAAGTATTGTACGATTACGAACAGTATACACGGCGAACTGTTAAAGAAACTTACGGTCGCGATACTGGCAACGATCGATTCGTGCCTCTTCAACTATTGAACCGCGTGAAAGTCCGCAGACAAACGCGAGAAGAGCAGATAAACCGTTGGTTGCCTTTCGTTCTTGTGTCAAGACGCATCGATTGTCGTCGTTTTACGGGAGAAATTTGTATTCGATGTCGTCGCATTGACGATCGTCGCGTGACGAAGGGAAAATTGTTGGAACTTCGTTCGAAAACTTGTGGCACTCTGTCTAAAGAGGATCGAAGAATCGCCATGGTTTGTCTATTAGTTTATGTGTTAGAGTAAAGTGTCGGAGTAGCACAATCTGTTGGATAATTTCACAAGGCTGTTTTAAATAATTTTCCTGTCGAAACTCGTCGTCATGTGAAATATTATAGGTGATCCTTAAAAAAGCGTACGTACGTTTATATTATACGTGGCGCAGTAGAGAATTTTTTTATAGTAAAGCTTTAAATGATTCATTTACTGTATTTATTACTACGAATATATGTATTTCTGTTTGGTTGTAAAATAGAAATGTCTAGAGACTGATCAGAAATGTTATTTATACAAGTCGAGCATGCGTTCTCGTTTAGAATTTGTCAATACCCGTTGGTTGGTAATCATCGTTGCAATAATAATTACACATTCAGTCAGGCGTTAATGAAATAATTATAGCTTCGTTTACATGATAACGGTGGATAGTCTATTGTTGAACACTGTACCACATAGCGTACATGTAATTACAAGAGTAAAGTAAATGACGCATCTCATTAACGAGCAAAGTTGATTGGCAGATGCAATTTATCCATTTCCACGAACTAATGCACAGTTCAGTGATACATTTATAGGTTGCGTTAAGGGGCATTAAATATGTACAAAAGTATAAAAATTAAAAAAAAAAAACAGTTTAGTAGTAATATTGTTGTTCCTCGTAGCATTCAACCCTTTTGTTGGACATATCACACCCCAGAATATGAAAAATCATCACCGAACTGATCAATGCAGTGTTCTTTACAACGTTTAACCGTTAATTAGAAATACATTCCATCGCCATACGTCACTCATATAAACAAATTCATCAAATTTCGTCGAACCAAATAAGAAACACGGACCTATGCACACTAGAATCATACAACATTCAACCAAGCATTGTTGATAAATTCAATCACAACCATTATTTAGCTTCCCGAATTTTTATGTCGTGTACACGTGCACTACGCAGATATTGGTCGAATTTGTAATTCGTAGCCGTTGATATACAAAAAACAACATTATTCAAAGAAAGTCCAATTCTTATCCAACACGATCCAAATCGACGTTATTAGTTATTCAATGTAACCCTCCCACTGAGCAATCAATAATTCGTAGACAAATAATTTGACCATCAACGTAAATAACGAGTTGCCACTGACAAAATCGACGACTTGGCCATCGGTTAAAGCAAATTGTTTGCCTTTCTTCTCACGTTGTACACGAATCTGCCGCAGCCATGTTTCCAATGTCGATAGTTGAAAAACAGAAAATACAAGGCTCCGTTACTTCGTTTCCGTTCTCCTTCTAGTAAAAACTTCTGCCAATACAACGGGGACGGGAGCCGCGGCATCTTTCTTCTGCAGTTTATCTGCTTCGATCGATACTCGAAGGAATTCATCGTTTATTCAACGACGAAGCGTTTCAGAAATAATTCCCGACCATCATCAATTATTATCGATTTAATCTCAGGTGTTGGATTCGAGAAATCGCTGTGCTTCACTCGCAACAATTAAGGAATATGTAAAAATAAGAGACTGGAGGTTGTAAGAAGAGAAATTTGCCCGTCTATGAAGCGAGGAACGGATTGTGCGGTACTTTTAGAAATCTTGATGTCAGTTATCTTTCTTCAGCAAACATGTATATTGTCAAATTATTTTGTGCGCTAACTTTCTGCATTTCTCTTCTTCACGCGTATTAATGATATATTTAATGCACTCGCACGTTTTATTCTGTTAATTGATGTAAGGAATATTTTATATTAGAAATCTTCAAGTGCCAAGAGAATGACGCGTATTATAGGTATACCTTTTAACGTGTAACCAATGTGTATACTTAATTTTCACCGATCTGGAGTTTAATTATTAAAGTACGATTTCAATCTGCTTTAACGTTCAGCTGAATATCTAAAATCATGACGATTATTTATTACCCATGTTTCCCCATTTCTACTATTTTCATTGGTGTTTGTGAACAAGGAATACGTTAATAGTTGCAAGTCCAATAAAATAATTAATTATACTCCAACATTACCCATTAATTAAAAACAATATCGAACGCCTATACATCTACTACTCATACGAAATATAACGCTGAATATAAAATTGAAAAATGTACAGGGTCTGCGTTTCTCAAAACTCGAATACCAAATCCACGTACTCCTTTCCAAACACGTTTTCTGCCTCATTTTCGTCCATAACGGAGAATAGTAGAGCTGTTACATTTTTCTAGACAGTGCATCACGTTGTCCACGTATTTTCGTCGTCGATCGTTCGGGCAAAATATTTTTTGCTTCGGAACGTACGCTCAGTAAACATCGTCGAGGAGTTCTCCTTCGTCGCGGATATGAAACATAAATTTTGTAGGAGCACTTGCATATATTCAAGAGCGCTTTGAGCGGCTCAGTTCGAAAGCTCACTCGGAAGTCAGCCAGCAACGTAAGCTTCCTCCATCTGCTGCACCTTCGTCTTCGTCCACGTTTCCCCTTGTTCCGTTTATAATCTCTGGTTTGTACGCAGGAAATAGGTCGTAGCGGTGCATGCTCTAATCTTCTCGGATGATACTACTTCATCATACGTTACTTCGTGACCCACCACGAACGAATATTCTATGGTATTCCTTTTCAGGATCAGCGGCGAATTATAAACGACTGATATACACCTTGATATATAGACCTCGTTGATTTCTGGATAGAACGTATGGGACAGTGGAAAGTTCAAATGAAGTTTCTTGGAAATGGTTTAAATATAGCGCTTCCATAAATTATGATGGCTGTTACGATTTTTGAAAAGCGTTGATCGCGAAATTATCATTCAAGTGAATTCGTGCACTGCTCGATCATTTTCGTTGGAAACACGGGAGCTTTCAAGAGATTGTTCAGGAAGTTGATTAAAATTCCGCGTAACTTGAGAATAACGCATAAACAATCAGCATCTGCTCGAAAGATCAAACGTAGTAGTAGTAAAAACAAACGGCTTGATTGACGGTGAGCGTAGCAGGTGGGCAGCAAGAAAACCAGACAGGATTTCCTGGCTACAGATCAACGCCTTGTTACATTCTAATCCATTATATAATATCACGGCGAATTAGACACAGAAACGTAACTTTAATACGCAAAATTCCGATGGCTCTGATACCATTGCACTTTCACGAATCAGCGTCCGAACACGTTCGACATTATACAATTGTCTATTACGTGGATCGTTCGTTACGTGTACGGAATATATCTGTGGCGACCCTCTTTCTGTCGCGTTATCAACAAATATGGAAATTTCTGTTTAGTCGGTACTTATAATACACCGAGGTTAATAAAATATTAGAATTCCAACCAAGCTTTGTACAGATAATATTTTAACACGTGTATGCGTATTTTTATTTGTTAAAGATTTTTTCCCTACTTTCTTTGAGAATATTCATAATGCAATAATTGGACTAGCTTTCGAAAGGAAATAGACACAATTTAACGGCGGTTTAGTTGCGAAATTTAGATTTAGCGATTCATACAACAGGGTTCTAATTTGTGGTACCAATCACGAATCATTTATGAATCTATTTCATTATAAAGGGATTAATATATGTATGTATTCTATAAAGGATTTAGATTGCCATTTCACGTGGAACACGTGGTATAGTGCATTTAACAAAGGAAGATAATTTGAACTAAATTGCTGTCCGGTTTGCTATTGGAATGCTTCCCGCCATACGTTTCAGTGTACACGTGTACATGAATGTACGGAAATTGTCATCTATACACTTTCTTGTTATATACGTGTGCGACCGATTCGAATTATGCCACCTAAATTCTGTGTTAAATTAGAACGATGATGTTCTGAATAAACTAAACTATGTAATGTAATTTTATGCACCGTCGACTCATCCGCCAGTCGTACTCGTAAATTTGTGTGCACAGCTTTAGTCTAGTACGTCTTGTACAGTATATTACGAGTTCAAGTTCACGTTGTCCTTGTTAATTATTTATTACAACTAAGTTTATTATAATTCTTTATAATTATACAAATGTTAGGTCACTCCAATGGTCTTCCACTATATGTAAAAAAAGGAAATACGTAACGTAATATTTTCAATGCTACAATTATTATGAAACCCTCTTGATGTTTCCACAAAATAAGTAAAACGAACATACTATACGATTAACTACGTGTATCGAAGACAAAATCGCCAGAAAAAACTTTTTATATCGATTCAGGCTCTACATTTATTTATTAAATCCTGTTCTACGTTTATTTTTGTGGATTAAAAAATTTCCCTTCGCAGCGATCGCGGACTCAATGATCGAAACACTGTATGATGTTGTGTATGATGGACTGTGAACAGAGGATTAATTTGTCCAACGTGATCTCGTCCACATCGAACAGGAAATAAGACTCAGGAATTATTAACTGAATGTGCTCCGGGCTGGGTTTCGATGTTCAACGTTCAGTTCACTCGCTCTGGGCCGACTGGTTTTAATGCATATTCGATGTTGAATAGAATAGTAGGTGTACGAGGGTCGCACACATCGATTTGTCGGACCATCCTTCCAGCGTGTTTCAACGATTCACTCGCTTGTTTACCAGTACTGGAAAGTGCTGTATTCTTGCAAGCACCAGCTGCTTCCTGATGCTTTCAACAAGTGTAAGAGCTACGATTTTTGCTGTTTCTACAGAAATGTTTGGCCCCGATGTTGGTTGGGCATTGCTTTCTTTTTTCCTTTACACGACAGTGGATAAAGGACGTTTCAAAATTTATTGAAGATAGATTTATTAAAGATTGGATAAAGAGTGGGTCGAAAGATTTGTTATTTACAAATTAGAATTCTGTGGAAATTATAGTGATGGAAAAATGATAATACGTGTATGGGTTTCAAATTTTATAAATATATTAGCACAGAAGGTACATTTGAAATTCCTACTTCACTGTCCATTTTCATTGAATAATATAAGCAGGAAGGATGCATACAAATATTTAATAACCCCAGCTTTCTAACCCCTTCAACAGAGTTTGCAATACAACATGATAAAGTTTCTTCTTAGAACGCAGTGTTAACGCGTGCTGTGTTGGAAAATATCACAGGCTGGAAATGTATGAATTATTCCTTGCGACTTGACAACGTCCAATGAAATAACCACACTGACGTATAATTATTATTATTACATCAATTTCCTTTAATTGCAGATAATTTACTGACAGTGCATGAAATTGGTCCAAAATCAATCATATTTTTCTTTATCAACGTTTACAAACGAATTTTATTATAATGTTTACAAGAAATACAGATGTGTTCAGAGTTTTATTTTGCAATTTTCTTCTACTTTCATTAACGATCTGTATGTTGTGTCGGCAATGAGCTACATTTAATTAATTAATCCGCAATTAATTTTCGACCTATTGTTGGAATAAACTGTTCCACGTACGACAATCGAATAAACCACAGCCGCCCGTCGCTGAACACAAGGCAGTGTTTATTCGCCCAGGGTGATATCATAACACGTTCGACGCGCTCTTTAATTATCACAGAATTCTCGCGGTGTGATTATGCAACGAGAAGTGAAAGTAGCTCGATATTTGAGAGCGCGGGGCAGGGTGCGCGACAGAGACGTCCAGGTTTCAGGTAGAAGTTCGATCTCCACGTCGTCTCTCCCTGAAACGGCACGGCACTGACGGAAGTGAAACGAAATGCAATTTCACCGGTGCATCCGGAAACGAGTCATCGCCTACGTGTACGGATAGTTACGTATCTTACATGGAATATCAGTACGTTTAATTAAATAATATCGCGAGACGACGATGGCGAATAAGTGACTAAACAAATCATCGTTTAAGATAGACGTTCCATTATATTAATATTCTGACGATTTTCAACTATCTAGTTCTCGCATTGGAAAGGTGATTAAAGTTCGTAGAACAGTGTCATGCTGTCACTTCTTTGCGCCGTCAAATAAATGTCCGTTGCTCTAAAACTGACGCGCCAAATGAAAATGTTGTACATTGAAACAAGTAAATTGAGTATACAACTGGACTGGTATAAATGAAATATGGAAATTTATTTAAGGGCGAGCGATATTTAAATTGAACATCGAGCATTTTTATATTGCCCTTCGATAATATCTGCCAATCAATTGAATCACTCAGAAATTTTTACCGTTACACAAATGCTTGACAAGAAATACACGATTATTCTCGGATGTGCCGAAAGCTTAACGCGTTTTCGATATTCCCAAAGCGAATGGGTGTCCTATTCAGAAAATGAATTAACTCAGATATCCAATTAATCCTATCAATCCTATCAATAAGCGCCCCGCGAAATATAAATGACCTAATTCCACACATCGCTATCCAATCAACAACCACAGCCAGCACATACCTCGACAATTCTCACGTACGTACATACGTACGTACAGTAAATACACGTCTCGCAAATAAATCAAACAAATACGAAGCAATCAGCAGCTACGATAGAAAATAATCGGTCAGTTTTAAGTATGCAAGACTGGCGAAAATTGCGTTCCTGGGGTACGTGCCGGAAGTGAAACGAAATGTAATTTCGCTGGCGCATCCGGAAGCGAAACTCCGTGCACACGCGCGTAATAATACACGCCCCTTCTCCTTTTTCTCGTTTTATTCCGACCGGATAGAAGCAAGTCCTGAGACTTATCCGTCGCGTTTCCCGGCACTTAAGGATTTTATTGCCGGCCGCCATGAAGTCGACGCGTGATTGGTCGTCGAACAATAAAACCGCCGCTCCTGCCAGCCAGACGTTCGGCAAAATTTCTTTTCCCCGCGTGGACGAGACAATTTGGTTTTTATGCACCGGCGTATCTACTTGAAAAACTGCGACACTACTCAGCAACGATCTCGTTAGAGCATTCAATGAATTATCGTGGATCATTCGCGTGATACTCTGCGAACGATCGATCCGATGTGTGATTATTTTGTACTTCACTACCGTTTCATTTTCGAAAATTCCTTTCGCCCGAGGTTAAAAGGCATATCGTTTTCGAGGTGAACTCGCGTCGGTTTATTTAGCTGTATTTTATTTCCACATTTTTTTAACGCATTGGATATGCAAATTTTACGATGCGTGCATCGAATTAGGGGATGTTTATTGCAAAATGGTAATATCGTTTACTGAGATTTGCATTTAAGTACGCAATTAATTGTACTTCCTATTCGTCGTTGTAATCCATCCTTCTGATGCTGGGATAACATTTCCCCTTGTTTGATGGGTTCAATAATCTTTACCCGCAAGTACTGGCAGCTGTCGATTTCTTCTGCGAGTGCAGCAAAAGTATAAGGAGTATATTTACTCAAACATACTCCAGATCGTTTGAATTACAAAAAGAAAAACGTACAACGGTAGGTACAAGCCCATTACTCTACAACCTCGTGTATTCCACGTTAAATACGGAAATCTTTCTTGCCCGAAGCAATTTGCTTTCAAGATTGCATTAGACACTTAAGATAACCGCTGTACTTAATTTCTTCTGAATAATCGTGTCAAATGATGAAAAATGGTAGATCAGCCAACGCGATTGCGCTTTTTTCAAACGAATGAACGATCAGCTTTAATATTCCATGTAGTAAGCTCTTATAATTGTCCTTGGTTTCGTCGTCCTTGCTGGTTTTCTCGTTGCAAGAATTTTTTTGAGTAACGCAATCATTTTACGCTTAACGAAGTTGTATTAGTCGGCAGCGCATTGCTTCTTCCGTCCGTGCACCAAGAACATAGAAATGGAATTTCTTTTCGCCCTTCTCTATTCTTTCAGTCAGCAAAAGTGTGCTCTCGCATAAATGTTCCAATTATCTCTTGCCCTTTCTTTCGTCTTGCTACGACGCTGTTACGTGAACGTTAGCTTTGGAACAAGTTAGGGAAATGTTGAGAGGCGTCCCAGTTGTGTATGCATAGTGAGAAATAAAATAAACCTGTGCACTTGTAACGCGAACATAAACTGTAACAATTTGTCTTGACTTCTCAATTTGTACCTTTTAACCCTTTATACGTGAAACTTCACGCTGCACTCCGACCGGAAAGTATTCAAAAATTGTTTTCCCTCGATATTTATCTCGGTCAGATTCTCAGTATGCGGACGACAAACAATCGAAATGTCTAAAAGGGATTCAGAGGTGCAATATCGTTTTTACTTTCGACGCGCCCACGTACAAATGTGCTTCTGGTCAGTGCTCGATGAAATGCTGAATAAAGTTTGTCCAAATACGATTTTTATGCGTTCATGAATATTCCAGGTAGAAAAATGTACTGTTCGTTTGCGCCTCACGCTGGCAGTAGCTTTCATACAAGCTTGCTTGCCGTTTCCTCTGTCTGTCTCATTATTTTCATACCCCTTTCCTATTCTTCTCCCATTTTTCATTTACCTCTCGCTCCTTGACTTTCCCCTTCGGCTTTCTCTCTCCCTTTTTCACCCTTGCTTGCGTTTGAACGCTATTCCTTTGCGATCGTTTTCATTCTTATTTGCTCCGTACCGCTTTATTTTCATTCTGTTTCGCTGATCCGCCTCAACGTTTCACCCTTTTATGCCTTTATACTTCCGGCTATGCGGGTACTTTCCTGCGCTCTTAGTTGTTTCACCGTTTCCCCGCAATCTACCTTTCATTTGTGTAATCTTTTTATTTCCTCTACGGTGCATTAAAATTTCTTACATTTTGGTACTACGTGAGTATGAAATTATGGCAGTCACTTCAATGCAAAGTGTTTATCATCGATTTAACCGTCGTCTTCCATCATTTGTACCTTTTCTCTAATATTTTGTTATTCGAGTTCCTTCTTTTTTTGTATACACTTTAAAGTTTTTTTCCTTTTTTTCATCACATTTTGTTAGGCTTGATATATTACTGTTTTATGTATTATTTATAAGAAATAAAACCCCCATTCATCTCCCCTTTTCATGCTGCAAATGCTCTTCTTCTGATCTCACACAATTTTTATCTATTTCGCACACCCTCCGTCCCGGTCCGTCCATTGAATTGTACATTTTCCGCCACGTTACTACCAGCCACTCCACAGAAATGTCTGTTTCCACTTATTTTCTTTACACGTACTCGCAGACTGCCCTTCCGTTTTCCTGTCACCATCTTAGTTTCACTAATTTGCCCCATCACCTATTCTCTCAATATCCACCGTCTCTCTTCCTTCACTTTCTTCGACCTCCGACCTGTTCCATTTTCTTTTTTCTTCGCGCCCGTCCCATTTTCTCGCCCAGTTCCCGCTTGTCTATCCACATTTACCTCTTAGCACCCCACTTCCTTCGTTCCACTTCCACAATTTTCTCCCGCTTCATCTCTCATCCACCACCAATTTTCATTCCCCTAATTACTCCATGCCTGGCCATCAATTCTTCTTCGCAGACACCATCCAAACCTGTTCTCCTTCCACACCTTCTTTATAGTTTCCACCGCGGCCTACATACGCACGTCTTCCATCAATTTTCTTTCGTCCACTGTCCCTCGATGCGCCCCCTCTAATTCATCTGCCGCCACGTTATCTGGCATTTTTATCTCTTTACACGCCACTTACATTCAGACCTGCATCTCCCTTTCTCTCCTCCTCCCTATATTTCACCCCTATATTGTCCCCGGCATCGATCTCGCAGCTCACGAACGATTCTGGCGCACGCTAACCGGAGATAGGGCACGTTGTCGAATACAAACGGGCCAAAGGCCTTTGGCGTGGCCGCACAACGAATACAATTTGCCGGCGTCGCGTTTAATTACACCAAAGGTGGTCACGGTACAGCGTGGCGAACGCGGGGACACGCTTCTGCCATCGAAACGATCTCTGTTCCGCTATGAAAGAGGGTTCCACGTGTTTGGTCGGCATGGTCGATTACGTCGACTGGTAGAGAAACCGATTTCCCCGTTTACCAAAAGGGGGTAATCGTTTATTCGTTAATCGACGGTCTCGATGAGTTGTTAACACCTTTACGGTTAGATTGTGAGGATAGATTAACGCGTCATTGCTAACTGTTCCAACAGAACTTTCATTTTTCGTTGCGTAAGTTGTAACAAATAATATTTCATTCTTGTAATTAGTTTTCACGGCATGCCTACGTGTAGCATAGTCCTTTTTTCGAATTTATGAAACGCCTGTTAAAATATGCTGATTAAGATTGTTTTTATTTTGTTTCACGTTTTTTAATTCGATGCGGTCTCGCGGATTTGCGAATTTTAATTGGTTTTTGTCAAATATTAATCGATATCATTAATATCAAACTGAAAGATAATGTATGAAACAGTTCCCCTTTGAATCAAATTCATGGGATATTTGATTAAGAAACTTTGTAACGCTTGAATGTCCGCATTAAGTATATAATTTCCTTTAATACCGGAAAAGGAGGGAGACCAGCTACCGTTTCGGATAACTGGCTCGTTTTAGCGGAAATTTCACTTTAGATAGAGTTTGCGCGTTCGATCGGTAATACATTTTTCATCAATCGCCAACCGTCTGTTTCGCCCCGAATATTATAGGCCGAAACACAGGAACGCTTTTACTGAATATTGCTAACAACAGTATGATATTAGTTATAGTTATACGAACATTTGATATCGTTTATGGGCCATATAAATAGCAATTTCCCGCTTGCATTAAAGCAGGATAATACGACAAGTTTATTATTTAGATGCTTGGGAATATTATTTCGAAAATTATTCATGGAACGAAGAACATCTATATAAATATAACTTTTTGGCCATTGAAGACGAGTGGACGAAAATTCGACAAATATTTTCGTTTTTGCTATTACAATTTGCGATCGATTGAAATCGAATATACTTTTCGTGGCAACCAATATGGACGATGTAAAAAAAAATTAAGTCCTCGACCCTTTCAAATTTTCATTTTCAAATTCCAACAGCCGCGCTCGGTTATTTATGATCTCAAATATAACAATTTGCCTATAGAAATTAACATATTACAATCAGCTTTGTGTTTGGAAAACGACTAAATAAAATATCAAACGTTCCTTACTATCATTCCAGATCCTTTATAAATTATATTAATTAAAAATGATGTTTTCCAAATACGCGACGAGTGATATCCCGTTGAAAAGATTATTCTAAAAAGGATCATTCCATTATGCGACCGGACCGTTATTGCTTTCATTTAAATGAAATCGTCATTCAATCAACCCAGTTTCCCCCGTTTCAATCAATTCATTCTATTCTTTTCCCATCCTATTTATGTGTTTGAATTCTATTTGCACGCGATTGAACGGGGCGCTGAATAAATCTTCGCGTTACTCAATGCGACAGGCGGGCGGCAATGTAAATTCCATAATCCGTCAAAGTAATAACAAATCGACGACACTATCGAGGCCCATTTCGGCTTTGTTTCGAAATCAGCCGCGCGGCGAAAGCACGGCCGCCTTTGAATAAACGCTGCCACGGGATACCGACGATATTATCGCGTCGGATGTTATCGATTTCTATCGTTATGCGGGCTCGTTTCCTGCGTATTTATCGAGGAATTTCGCGAACATGCCTTGTTGCACAGAACTGCCTCGTCCATTAACTATGTCGGGGAAAAAAGTTACGATCGGAACACCGTATTCTTTTCCAGTTTCTTTGAGCGATTGATCGGTGGCGAATGATTGGAGAGATTGGAGCGAGTCGTATTTTGTTTTCAATCTATTATACCTTTCCGTTTCTATTTCTTGCAGGGGCACAGTGTTTCGGAGATATAATACGAAAAATAATACGGACAGACAGAAATGTGTATGTGTATTTGTAGAAACGTCGAGGAGAAAAGGTTTACTTTTGCGTAAGTAGAAAAGTGTGATTATTGAAAAGGAAATATGGACTAATTGAGGAAGCATTAATATTATTCTTCATAAATATCGGAGAATTAATTTCTCACGAATTCATATTGAAAGTGATTTCGAAACTTTTAATGTGTTATATGATTTTCAATATGAAAATTGAATTGTTTATTAGTAAAAATGAAGGGAACTCTTCGTTCGAATCGGAAAATGTTAAAACGCATTCGAACGTGCGTATTTTAAACGAAGCAAGATTTTCAGAAACTCGAGACATTAATGGATATTCCGCATTTTGTATTTGTATTCGAACGTCTACTCCTCCCGTTGAAATTGTTTTTAGTAGATCACGTAGTGCCACGATCGTGAGTATGATCCTCACGTACTCCCAGCCCTTTGTTTCAATAGATGACACGAAACGTGGAATTAAAATTAATCGTTCCCATGTAACTGCCGTGCAAGTTGTAAATAACATGGAAATGTAAAGAAAAAAGAAGAATATGTTGGAAAATGTTTAGACTGCAAATGTCCGACAAGCAATCGCATGCTTAGAGCGGTCATTTTTCTCGTGCAAAGACATATTATTATCTTACGGTCAGATAGACAAAAATTGGAACAGCGGACAAAGAGGTGAAACCAAAATATTTAAATATAATGTTCTGAACACCGGAGATAACAGCGTTGGACAAAAAATAGACGTAACGAGTAAAATGGCTGCTGCCCGTAGCTTCAGCATCTCCCTTCATCAACTTTCACCCCTTTTCTTACCTTCACGTTCAAGCAAGGGGCTACTCGTTCCAGTTTTTTCGTACAAATTCCATCACAATTTTTTCCCGTCACCGGACTGACATTTTCCTGCTTTACCTCCACTCTGGTCTTATTACGTCATCTAGAAACGACAGATAAGAATTTCCCTTGCTGCGATGGGCTTTAATAAACACCCCTTAGTGAAAGAAAGGGTTACAGTGGGAATTCACCGCGGTCGTGCCGTTTGCATCTGTTGAAATCTCATTTCGAAAGTGCATCCGTTTTATACAGGGAATATTAATAAACGTTTTCTCGCGAGCCAACATTTTCCACCCAAGGTAAATCGGTGAAATGGGAGATGGTCACCCAGCCGCCTGTATTCAGTCGACAGGGACGCTCGAGTTATTCACGAGAGTCCCGTAAGGAAGGAAATTAATTAAGAGGCAAGTAAATTTATTGAATTACTGATCAAAATGCGTAGTTATTAAAATGCTCGTAGTTATCGAATTCCCAATCGTCGTGTAATTATGTCGTGTAATTAAATACCACATCGATGAATGGTAGATACAGTGGGGCTACGAATATCGATCTGACAGATTTTTCACTCGCTCGTTCGAGCTTATTTAGTGCAAGCTGTGTACGTTTGTGTGTCACGAGCGTGCCGTTTGCGTTGGGCAAACGTGAACAGCTTTGCAGAACGTATTCTATAGTAAATTAATTGAAATGAAATTATCGTGTGCCTATATGATAGTGCAATTAGCACGATTGCATGTATAGTAATAACATTTAAGCAGTATTGATTTTCTGTATGCCTAATTAAATAAAGAACGAACCGCGAAAATGTTATTAATTAAAACATGTCAAATGTTTAGTACATTCCTGTCGCTTACAAGACTATTGCGTAACTATCATCCCCTCTTTGAAGTCCAATTGCTTTTCCATTAGCCTATGTGACACTGACCATAGTTCTGTTTCCTCATTATACCCACATATTCTTTTCCAGTTCCCAAGTTCCTTACGCATTTCCAGAACGGGGCCCATTAAAGCAAATATCGTTTCTCTATTTCGTTCCAATCCAACAACCCTTTCATCCAATGCCCAATTGCAGCTATCAAGGCGCGAGGGAAAACGATGTTCGACAAAACTACCTCGCCACGCCACTCTCGGTGTATCATCTTCGCGCAGGTGATAAGGGATCGGCGATACGGCGTAGGAAAACGTGTTCGCGGCACGAAATCTTATCGTTCACGCAGATCAACGCGTACACGCGAGCCATCAAAGCGGAGCCATTGTCGAGGGGCAGCGATGCGTATTTCGATGCGAGACGTCGGTCGCGTCGTACGGTCCGGAAGCAAGTACGAAGCTGAACGAAGGAGAGAGCGTGGATCGAGGAGGAACCACCACGACCGTCTGAGATTTACGCTCGCCCCATGAAAGACCGGGAAACGTGCTCGTGTGTGACCCACATCGTTAACGAGACGTTTCGTTGATTAAATAATGGGAGACCATTGCGGATTCGAAGCGGATAAGATAGCCACAAGGTGCGCTGAATGGAGGCGAACGACGATTCTGCCCGCGCCAGAGATCATCCGATAAACGATCACGACGACGACGACGACGAAGTCGCGATTCACCGAAAAGGAAAGCTGGGTGGTTTTGTTTCGAATAACGGATCGTGGATAGCGGATGCTTTCTCGGGTCGAGGACTCGCGGTATTGGAAAAATTGTTGTGCCACTCGCTTGAGACTTCCGGGAGAAGCATAGGAAGAGCGGTCTGCACGGTATGGGAAGGGGAGTGGCGACGAATTTGAAGAAAATTTTCTATATCCACTAGGTACCTTTTTTTTAGTACTTAATGATTGATTCACTTCGGGGGCAAATTGTTTTCATTATTGTTGTATAAGAAACGGTTGCGCAGGAAAGGAAATATAATTAATGCTGAATGATTAGCTAAATTTAGAGGTGAACGACATTCACGATATATTGTAAATTGATCGAAGTAACGAGTGGTACAATCACTCAGCGATTGTAGTGGAACAGTGAGGCAATTTTAGTATTAAAGTTGAAAGCTGCTCTAGATCTGACACGACTGGTGGTTTCAGGGGATTCATTGATGCCTTGGGTCAGAAGGAAGATTTCTACTTTTGAAGTAGACAATTTACACATAGCTAGTTGTATCTTCAAATACAAAAGACAGTCTAGAAAAAATTAAAATACAGGCAATGAAGTGAGAGGGATACTAGCGAGTGCGTTCTCAAAGATACTCCATTGTCGTATACTGTCTATTACCCTGCGAATAATCGAGTAATATTCGTATGAATTAAGTAATCAGTGAATCAATGACTCTTGTGGAACAATGAATACCTAATATGAAATATAGAATAACGCCAATTATTGCGAAACAATTCTTCGTCTCGTTTCATTACCATTCATGTATAAACGCGGTCGCAAATTTAAATTGGCGTTTTTCACTTGTCGGTCGTTGTTCTTTGCGAAATTAACAATAGAATTTAAAACTGCTCCAGTTAACGTTATCGAACTCTTGACACACATACATTCGGATTTATGTCCGGATAACGTTGGAAAGCAGAAAATACACGACGAAATCAACGACATCTCGTTAAACGAAACCGTGAATTGTCGAGAGTGGTACGGCAGTCGATGAACATTGTCTAATTAATTTCACGTCGTTCGCGGCCTCGTGAACGAACGGGAACAATTGTCGCGATAAAAGTGATACTTTAATTCGGGGTAATTAATGCGAATCGGTTTGTCGATCTGCTGCTGCTGATGCTTTCACTCGCGTGTACGTAAATCGTGTCATAAAACTGCGATGTGTACCGTACAATGGTTCTGCCATTGAACATCTTCAGTTTAATCGGCCGGAAGGGGGAACAATTGTTTTCGACGTGGCTTATTGTATTTGCGTAATTAAAAACCATCGGTGGAGGATCGTGCAAGTATATCGGGACCTCAATTATTTTTATCCATCGTACGAGCTCTAGTGAAATACTTAATTAAACATTCGAGCGTTTCACTTTTGTCAACATTTATTTTTACGATTAATTGGATTCCAAAGTGTTCGGTCTATTTTCCGAACGCGGAATATCTTTATTTTTACATTGATTACATTCCGTTAGATTTTTAGGTCGTCGGTATAAGCACTGCGCTACAATTTGACAGTAAAAAGTGCCACTTGAGACAGAGATATGTACCGAACAATGTAAGTGAAGTTAATAGCATTTCTATTACTTTGCAATCATGTTTCAATAAAACTGAACGATGAAACAAAGCTCACTAGCACTATATCATCACGATATATATGTGTGCATGTGTGAATACATGTTTCCAAAACGGTTTTCACACAGCCCACGTTGATCCAACTTTAATGATAAATTTTATTAATAATACTTGGCGATCTGAGAGTATCTTATATCGAACGACCGTTAATATCGACACCGTGGGAAAGCATCATCGCATTAACAGCACATTACGGTAATAACCGCTTCTGGGGATAGTTTGAGTTAGCAGGGGTTCCTGTTTCGCGGCAAGCAATTCCTGCGTATCACGAGAGAGAAACACGCGTTCCTGTAATGTCGACGTAACGTTGATGTAATGCAACGCTAGACGACACGCAACGCGTTAAGTGATGTACAGAGTGGGCAACGATCTTTGGGAATGTTATATTCCTACGTTTGTCCGATTATAGAAATGCGAAGGAATTTTTAAACGGTCGACTATTTCATTCGATCGAATTGTTCGACGTGCTGTAATAGATTACAGAAACAGAAGTTAAAAAGGTAGAATCATTTTGGAAAAGCATGTTAAATTAATGGATTCGTACAGATTAATTGTGGTTAATTGACTGCAGTGTTTATAAAGATGCAATATTTAATTACGATAAATGAGAGGTACGTTAATAAATTTATACAGTATGACCATTGTCTATACACTGCGACTTTATATTGATCATTATAATAGTGTCACACATATTTGCATGCAT
Organism: Nomada fucata; assembly: GCA_948146005.1. Classification (NCBI taxonomy): domain Eukaryota; kingdom Metazoa; phylum Arthropoda; class Insecta; order Hymenoptera; family Apidae; genus Nomada; species Nomada fucata. Next base: position 2,338,278 of record OX411275.1, on the reverse strand, counting down.
ATATACTCGGATTTAGTTAATAATTTAATTAAATGATTACCGTGCTCTAGCTTGAGCGGGGAATAAATGAATAAATACATGCAAGTTAAATAAGTTGAAAAATAGTTAATTAGTAAATGGGCATATCGAATTGTATTTTTGATCGAGGAAACGCTAATCGTTCGTCGCCTTATCTTATCTGTCACTGTCAAAGCTTATTCATCCTTTGTTTCACGACTTGTCGCATCGTTAAGCGCGTCAACATTAACTATTCAATTTCTCCATTGAGCGACCGAACAGCTTTAGCAATTGATGACAATTGATGCAGCACACATAGCAACCGCGCGTCAAACTTCTTTTCATTAATTACTATTATATCGGATTGTTTTACCATTTAACAATTCACACGCGTGTTGTTTAAAATTCTTGCATAAAATACCGAGCCCGAGTGTCAATCCCCGTTCGAGTCGTACGATAAAACGTTACCGTGGGACCTTTTCTCCAAAATTATTACCCTGTTCCGTACAAAGGGAAACGGTACAAGCATATCAGAACAGGACAATGTGTAACCTAATTAACTGTTAATAACACCCTAAGCGACCCTGTTATACTCGACACCGACCGTCCGGATTATTTTATACGTTTCCGTCGATTCTGGGAAACGATAAGGCCGAATGAAGTCGTTCGCACGTACGCCTATCAAATTAGCCCCAACACACTGGTTATAATAGTAATCGTTGCGTGGATATTTCGCCCGGCACGCGAGAGAAATTTAAGCAAGATTCTTTTCGTCTGCATGGTGTATTCCCTTGTAACTAGGTACGTATCCAGGCTCCAATATTCAGGTGAATGGTACACCGTTTAATTTTATATTTCCTCAGTTAGCTTCAAACCTATTTGAGTAGATGTATATAAATGTTAACTATTATTAAGTTCGTTTGCCGTAATGACCAATACCGCGAGGCTAAGAAAATGTATGCATGGTATTCGTTTGTATTCGGGAAATTATCTTTTTCTTATAGACTTTACACTTTCAATGATTCGTATGGATAATATAAATTGTACGCAACAATTAAGGAAGAGAAAAAAAACGCGTAATGCTGGTTATCGGTTTTATAAATTACTAGCTTCGTTAATCATTCTCGCCAGTGAATGTACGATCGAATAAACATATAATTAAACCGTACTATAATATCCGCGCAACCTCCGTCGTAGTATCTTTCTACGAATCACAATTGCAGAACCGTCAATTAAAATTTCTAATTAATTAGAAAAAACCAACCACATTAAGTCACCCAGCACGCATGCCTCATAAACGTAAGTACAATAGTTTACCCTGAGAAATCCAATGCTTCATTAACACTCTATACAGCATTAAATCCCTATAAATAATTCCTTGCTATAGTAGCGATAAAAACCGCGAGAAATATATTCACCGCTGCATTGTGAGCGAATAATAAAATCTTAACCACCCACCCCCATCCCTCCCCGGTTACATCAGTTCGTACATTATTCAAAACACTCGAACCGAGTCCAACAAATTTCAAATGCCAATAAAAACCACGGCAAATGAAGAACAACGAGGACCCCTCATAATTCATACACTGTCTTTAGATTATTATTAACGACAGGGATACATCCACGCTTCCAAAGCGCCCGAACGGTTCGCTTCTCGATGTCGAGGCTCGTGGTATCCAGATTCTATATCCGGCGCCATAAATATTCATGTTCAACTTTCCTCGAAAAATCGTTCTTTATTCGCCGATACGGATACCCACGGCCACCCGACAAATTGATCGCCCGGCATACGCAGTATAGAATGTATAATATTTCAACGCGAAAACCATAAAAATTGTCACAATGAGAAGGAGGATCGAAGAAATTCTGTAGCAACTATGCAATCAACAATTTCTAGTATCCTCTGCGTTGTCCCAATTTTTATTACCTGTACGCTAGAGAATATACACTTCCGACTACCGTGCGCCCATTCTTCGCGAACAGCTGCACGCGTACGCGACATCAACGGGACGCAAAGATCACCTGCACATCCAGCGAACGTCGCGAGGCGGATCGCCGATCCGCGGGATGCCCGACGATACGCAGACGGCGCCGCGGCGCCTCGAAGCAGCACGGACGGGATCAGGCCGGAATAATCGAATTAGAAATCGCAAGGGGGGCCTGGTTACGGGTTAGAACTGACAATGGTGGAAACTCGTTCGAGTTTCCATCGCGAAGCTGGCAGTCCTCGCGGGAGGAGCAGAACGGTTGCGAGGAGAAGTTTGGAACGCGGCCTCGACCCGAGAACCGGAGAGCCACTTCACGGCATTTAGCAGCCCTTGTTTACAAGGAAGCGGCGCGCATCGCATATATTTGCTCGGGTCACAGCATTCGTATTCCAAGCGACTGTACGTCCGTCCGTTCGTACTTCGCCATGCAGAAGTGCAGTGTGCGAGTGTGCCTCTAGTGCCGATACGTGCTGGTATTTCGACGCAGCCGAGAGATTCCAGGGCCGGCTCCGTTCTGGAGCTCGCCGGTGGAACTTTGTCTATCCGCCGGCGTGTTTCAAAGTTTTTCGCCAAGGGGGACGCACGGTGATGTGCAAAAGTCCGAGACCACCTGAGTTGTTATAGAAATTCAGGTTGTTCGCTGTTGAGCGACGCGTAAAAATTTTCATCCGTTTGCGTCGAGCAATGCACTGGTAACAAGCTGTGCAGGAGCGAAATGAATTTGGCGAGAACGTTTAATTCTTCTTTGTGCAGCTTTTGCACGATTTTTTTTAGTAATCTCAATTGGGATTTTTATCACGCCATTGTGTACGTAATAGCGAGGTTTTTTTTTTGGTCCACATTTTCTTCGCGTGTCGAGATAGCTTTAAACGTGCTCGATGGTATTTATGGTGGGGACTTTGAAGTGGCGAGTTCGTAAGGTCTAAGGCTCACAGTAATAATGTAAATGTATCTATCACTTTTAGAGGATGATTGTAATGAAAATAATCTGCTAATAAATACAGCAAGATATCAGCGTTCCCTTTACTGAACGACGTTCTTTCGGGTAGAAATTGTAGGGGTCGAGTAATTATAAGCTAAATATTACGTCAGGGAGATTGTTTCAACTGAATCTTGTGTATCCAGTTAAGAAATTTCTATGTTTAGCTAACGACAGATTAGCAGCTCTGGTTTTCCTGTTCAAAAGATCGGACATTCTTTTCCATTACAACGTTCACCTCCCGTTACCTCACTTATTACGTGATACGCACTCGCGCAATGAAAGTAAAATATAGGTCTTACTCTTAAATTGTCGTATTATGTAAAGCAGAAAGAAACCGATTATCACACCTGTATCACATCTACGCCCAAGCAGTAAACTTAATTTTTAATCAATTTTCATGGAAGCATTGCTATGCGATGAAATGCATTTCATTGCAACTCTAACCGTGGGAAAACGATTTGATAAGGAGAAAGGGTGTTACCTATATTTCAATACGCGATATAAGGTGAAATTAAAAGCGAGCAGGAGATAATCAAATAACGATAATCATAGAAAAGGTGCAATGGGAAAGGGTACGCAGAATCCATTGAACCAGAATACTTTATGCGTTCCTGGTACATTAACGTTTCATAACTCGTGATTCCAATAGTACATTTTCGAACGTCATCGCGATGTAATAAGTATCACTTGTGCAATACAACGTAGAAATACGAGCCATTCATAATGAAGTATGCATAAAATATGAAAATAGTCTGAATTTAAAAATAACCGGCCTCGATTTCCCAAATCAGATTACAATTTCATTATCTTCTACTTCTTAGGCGACAAAATTAGCCAGCATTCATTAAACCGAGAGCAAGGGAAACCAGTGGTTCGACACACGACGGGCAATCATCGGAAATAAATAATCATCCGAAATTTCATTATCCGCTCGCCAAACGTCGATTCGACACTCCGTCATTGCCCACGTCATTACAAATAATTCTCCCCCTCCCCATAAAAAGCGAGCCGGGTCTCTCAAAAGCCGAGTGCAGGAACTTCTTGCACCAAAAACGCCGATCTAAAATACTCCCGTAGATTCGCGCGGCCCGAACGAACCACCGCGTCGATGGATAGCAATACACCCGTTTATCCATCGCCAACTTTCATCGGCTTCCCAAGCCGATAAAATAATCCGCGGACGCAAAAATCTCGCTCAAGCCGTTCACTTTATCGGCCCCTCGTCCGTTCGACACGCGGGAACAACAAATTGCAACTTTCTCGGCGTCGAGCGTGGCGTAGCGAGGAAACGAATCCCGGCGCTTTAGATCCGACCAGAGTCAGCCTCGACTCGAACGCGGGCCCCCTTGTTCCGAACTCCGTCTTCCTGTCGGCGTCCCGAAGCCATAGTTCAGAAGAGCTATCGAATCCTGAGGCGCATTAAATCAACCCGCTCCAGCCGTAATAAGGAGCAGCGTTCGTTAAAGGACGAGGCTAATCTCCGCGCTAACTGCAACGGACACGCGAGACGCATTCCATAAGGATATACACGAGCGAGACAAATAATTTATGGTCGCGTTTATACGCTCGCACCGTTCGCTTTCCCAATGCACTTTCTACGGGCGATCTCTCGTTGCAACGAGGCCCGAGTCATTCTCCTCTTCTGCCCACGATTCTCACTTTCCCCGTCTCTCTTTCTCCCATTTCGCACACCGTCATTTCGTGCCGTCTTCCCTCGTCCCGCCCTGTCCTCCCTTGCCGTGTATGGGTGCGCGTATGCACGCGCGTATGCACGTACGCGGCACTGGTGCACGTTACGCAATTCCAAAGATATATGGCCGCTTCAGGAATATCTTCGGACGGTCTCACGCACGGCACCATTTACTGGGTGACAATTTTGATTTTTACTTGGGGGCTAACGTCAGCTGGATGGTGTTACGGTGTCCCGGGATATATTGCGCGTCGCGAAAATTGAATTTTAGCCGTGAATAGAGTATAATCATTTGAATGAAACGTGCTCCGCCGTGATTTATATTCTGTTGGCGTCCGATGGCAATTTTATCTGTTTACGATGCGCGCGGCGCTGCGGCGAGGCTGTCGGGGAACGAGGTAATTTCGAATATTTCATCGCCTCGCGTGTATTATGACGAATGCGAATTAAGATTTAGGATAATTTGACCGAAAATGGGTGAATTATGTACTTAGAACAGTTTGTCCCTTTCCTGTGTTACAATTATAAATAGTTATTGTTGATAAAAGTTCATTTCTGTGGTTCTGATTGAAATGTTACGTATGTACGCTGGTAAAAACAATTAGAGGATCATGTGCTGCAGCCGTTGTCCTCGTCAACGCGATATATAATTTCATGAATTTTCTGAATTATGTTTATATGCACATGTGCATACAACGCCATCCTTTGTTTCCAAAAGATAATAATCCCAGGAATGATGCTCTGTGTTGACCGGGACAACGCTTGCAATCTGTGATCCTCTAATTGTTTTGAACAATGTATTTCCTTTCATTTATCGACCATACGCGAACGAACACCTATGCAGCGCCGTTAACTTTTTAATTGTAGTACCCAATGATTACAATACCTGACAGTACGACTATCGCTGTACGTATAACCCAAATCTGCGGGAATGAATGTTCTCGAATCATTAATTTGACCAAATTTGTCGACAATATTTAACAAAATAATTAATCCCGTCACGATTTTTCAACGATGCCTGAAAGAAACGTGTAAATAAATCATGCGTGGGTGTTCGGTGTAATACGTCAGTTAGTCTAATCGAAACGATTCCAGCGCCGTCATCCATTGATCGAACGACAGCGAAAATATGAAGAGGAGGATCCCAGCGACGATTTGTTCGATCAACATTACAGACTTTCGTGATCTTCGCCAGGAGGTGAGAAGGGGGATTATATGGGCAGTGAACAGGTGTTGTGCAACGAAAACGCGGAAATGCAATGTCGATAAACTCGCCTAAGCGAGAGAGCCCCAGACGACCGGCGTCGCCAGACTCTCACTTGCCCTCCCCTATCTTCCTCTGTCCGTTTCTCTGGCACGTTACAGAAATACACCGAGAAAATTATGTCACTAATGCGCCTGGATATATCTCTAGCCGCGGAAACGACGTTTCGTTGCGTCGCGAATAACTGGAAGAGCCTAACGTCGAAACGGAACACTTTTCCACGTTGTCTGAGTAGTAGAGGGCTAATTCTCCTGAATTATTTATTTCCCTAGAGGGCAATGATGGAAATACTGAAATTACGGGTAGCAGAATTGTGTTATGAATTGATCGCACCGTGCAACGTATCTTGTGTATAATGTTATAATACTCTGAAATAATTGAGCGTAATTAGTATTGTTATTTATGTTACTCGAATATGATAATAGTAATAATTCTTGGAGCAGCATATTTTTCAGTGGACGGAATGGAATTTTATTGAGATTTATTCCCTTCATTTTTCTCACTATTCTGTTTCCATGCAGTATAATTTTGGGTAAGGGAATTTCGTATATTCGAACTTTCATTGTTGTTCTCGGTATGTCTGTTAGGTATAATATTTTTTCGCAAAAACGTACAACCCCGCAATCTGTAACGTAGAACGTGTTCTCCGCGAATTTATAACAATAATGCAGGCGGTACAGATAACGAAACGAGGAAGTACGATTTTGAAAGTGAAATCTTCGATCCCCCTCGAGCGTTAAAAGTAATTGTCCAGAGAAAATACGTTTGTAAAACGCATTACGTACATATGTACTAAATTTATCGGAGAAAGTACAAAAATCCATCATTAATGGCATAAATATGTATACACACATATACGTAGACGTATAATCGTTTCGTCTTTTTTTCCTAATAAAAAGAGAAGAAGTCGACAACAAGATATACTTGATCTGAAACTCGAACTCGATGCCTTTCGTTCGGCTTTTGATATAGTACTTTGAACCAGTTCAACAACTCTGAACGTCTATAAATTCTACTCAATCCGCATAGGTTGACACAGTAAAACCAGCGACAGAATTATTCCTGTACGTGATTCTATAAATAAAAAGAATCGCAGGTATAAGAGTGCACGAAGTAATATAAAAATTGAATTATTGGGACAAATTTCATGCTACACCTCCAGTTATTCGCAACTGGTTAGAACATATGTACGTATGTGCCTCCTTTCAAAGACTTCGGATACTTGTTTCACTCTGACTCTCGCTCGCACGACACTGACTCCTCTTGCAAATGCTTATCCCCAGACGTGTACACGTATGCATACTCGCAATTAACTCTCAGTAGCTCTCACGCACTTGCAGCATCCCAACTTTCCACAGTTAGTGTCTGTGGTCGCGATGATACTTCATCCTCGAGCAACTTTCTGTTTTCTAGCATGCTTGGAATTCGAAACGGACAATCATGCCGTGACCAATGGTCGAAATATTATTCCGTTAGTCATAATTGTATAGTTGCGGGGCAATGCTTTCATTTATCGTGTTTCTTTCGAACAAATATTGGAATCTCGACAGAATATTCCACTTCGCTGTTTCCTTCTTTCGTTACTTAATACACCGTAACCTGTACGTAATCTTTACAGCGAATTCCACACAATACCGGCGATCTCAAAATAATTATACCTTAAAATCATTATCACTTCCACCTTAATGACCTACCACGTGCAATTCTCCCCTCGAATAAACGGATAAACCTAGAATTTACGTATCACGCGTAGACTATTATAGTAGTATCACGCGTAGCCTTTATATTTGCATGTTTAAAATTGCTCACGGACCGGCGGTATTAGTTCCATGTCCGTTTCTTCCCGCTACAATACGCAGAAATATTTTTGCATGCATGCCACGGTGTGCAGAACACTTGGAGATTTCATAAGCGTTTCCTCGTTAAGAAACGTCAGGGAAGAAAGGAAAAAAATATATATATTTCCCACGATATTTCATCCAACGCTGTTGGCATCGATCCATGAAACGAAAAAGCACAGTGAGACGCAACATTTTTTTGCTCATTGGCATCCGCAACAACGTTTCCGCGTAGTTGCACATTTTTCAACGCATCGCGAAAGTTCCGCCACGTTGTTGAACCACGTGGAAGCGTGACTCTCGTGATCTGTTCACGGGATCACGCTTCAACATTAATGAGAAATCGATCGAATGAGTCGTGTGCGCCGCGAGACCCGAGAGCGTAGGTACCTGTACGCTTCAAGCACGATCGACGCTCGAGCATCGGTGAAATCGTACAGAAATTCATTTCGCCGTCGACACCAGGCGCTACAGTATCTCGTTCGTTTATGAGTCATTACGTTCTCACGATATCAACGTTTACGAACGTCTGAGAAATTTTAACTTCGCGATCTGCGTTTGCGGGCGGCGAACAGTTTCTGGATGCCATTGGCGGTGATTTATTCGAAGCCTTATCTTTGGCCTGTTTGGCAGTCAATCGTTTGGAATTAGGGGTTATTCGTTTTTTGGAACTTGAAATTTCGGAAGCCAATGTCAGTTTGTCCGGGTGTGATTTCGAGGTTTCGTCAGAAGGATAAATTTTATTTTTAAAATTCACTTGTCTATATTTAATTAATATATTATATTGTAAATAAATTTTTCATTCCGTCACATTTCTTCTTGAATTCATTCAATTCATTCTTCACATCTTAATTTATTCACCTTGATTTATTAATATACATGTAACTAACGTATATTACATGAATCACTTGTGCTAAAATAAAATTCAAAATCAATCACAAATACCCACAGGAATGTCTCAAACTACCATGCAAAATATTCTTTCCACCGAAATTCGTAAAACTGTAAATATCATCAATGCTCAGTCAGCCATTTCGAAGGAACAAGAATAAACAATATTTCCGAGGTATCTATTTCGACTTACTCGCGCTACTCAAAATCACACCCCCATGACAAACAGAAAGGATACGAGTCTGTGGAGTTCTCGCATGGGACAAATTGCATCGTATATTCGAAGAATAAATCGTCGTAAACACGCACGATCCTCTGCGCTCGACACTTTAGTTCCGTGCTATTACCCGTCGAAAGAACAAAGGGAAAAGTCGATGGAAATATTTCCCTTTTCTTTTCGTTTTTCACCGATGGTAACGGTGAAACCTCTTCCCCGGTGGCAATTTGCGACTGGCTCGAGTCGTTACTCGCGCGAACGCACACACTGTACGTTCGCGCGTTTTACATTGGCTCGCGCGAAAATTACAACCATTACGCCGGTTGCAAAAGAAATTCATTTAACACTTCTTGCGACTTCTTCGTACGTTGCGTTACCTTCTGCGACAAGCTACCGTAAGTGTAGTTAGTGGAATGTTAAGAACCTTTCGTAACGATCACGCCGAATTAACGGAGGGAAAAAATTCGATTGTGGATACAGTCATCCATCATGCTGCCGTTTCTGCCGAGTTTTTGCTTAATCGATAATTGGTAGGCTGAAATGACTGACTAGCGTAACATTGTAGACGGCCTGGGCCGTGGCTGATAAAAAGGTAAAGAAAATGAAACAGACCGCGTTGCTCTTATTCAGTGTATATCGCAGTTTCGTATATGTAGAATTGAAAAGAGAATAAATAGAAGAAAGTAGAACATATCGAATATATTTAATTGTCTCAATTGTAAGTCGCTGTATTACTTCGAATGATATTTCAAATGACGTCGTCACAAAGTTTCACACGAATTCTTTCCTGTTAGAAAATTAATATTAATTACAAATTTAAACAATAAAAATCGTACAATATTTGCAAATATATAGTTCATACTATTCAATCCATGATTCAATTAAATAAAATTATTTTACTCAATTATTTCACTCATAAGTGAAACTTATTAACACTTTTTAATCATCTTTCTCTGAACATCTGAATAAATGCAATTCTATCGAACATTTCTGGCGCCGTAAAACGTCTAGTACTGCATTAAGGGGCACTGAAAATGGACGAAGGATGTGTACGATGAAAAAGTGGACGTCTGTCAGATTTACCAAGACTGGACACGTTCAAGGCTCGTTGACTAACTGCAGCGACGAAAATAAACGCGACGACGAAGAAGGGAAATTGATACCGTGACAATGCAATGCCAAGGGTGACTGGCTATGAAACGAAATGCGCCAAGTGGAACCGCAACCGGGACTGGGAAGAAAAAATCGGCCACCAAATAACGCCTACTAGCTGGCAGCGTTCGTCCGGTACCCTGATTTACGTTGCAACGACGCAAACACAACTAATGCCTCTGCATGCCAAAATAAACGACAATTCTAGCGTTGCTCTTGCGGAAAATTTGCGAAAGAATATAAGTATGCAGAAGGAATATTAAAAAATATCGTTGTAAGTAAGTTGGATTGGTAATAATGGATTATTTTAAATTGATAAATATTCTGCTATACACTATATAAGTAAAGAATACGTGAAGCAAGAAATTATGTCGAGATTGTGGGTCGACGTTGTCCGTAATTATTATACTTTATTAATATGTTATAATCAAAATAAAATATACGAAGAGACCTTTGTAATTGCGTTTGTGTTGCAGGGTATTAATCGCTTCTATGAAAATTGCATTTATGGCCGATGGAATTATATTGCTATTCTCTTTCTAAATTTAACTGCTTCAGACATTTGCAATCAAGTTCTTTATAAGTTTATGCTTCCATGAAACTTTCAACCTACATATTTGTAATTTCACAGAAGGAAGAAGAAGCGAAAGGAAGGTATCGTATATTTTACTCCAAGAACAAATGGATGTGAAATGTTCTAGATACTTAAATCAAAATAGCTCGAAACTAAATAAAAGAAGGGGGTCCCGTTGAAACACGCAATCGTACGTTAATAATCGAATAAAAGCAAAAATTAAACATAAAGTTCCCCCCACCCCCCAAAAAGGCTAAATCAGAAAGAAGAAGCTTAATCCGCGTATAACATTAATCTCCAAGGACGGTACACAGAAACATATTTGCCCGTTCTTGCAAATACAGATCGCACAACACGCGTAACACAAGCGGAAGGAACACCATAAAACAATGGGGCGCGCAATTCACGCGGCAAATCAGGCATCGTGTAGAAAATTACGCAACCGGTCCCTCCCAGGTGTGTCTTAACAAATGACATAATAAATGTCTCATAACTAAATTATGTAAGGGCGAATCGTATCCGCGTGAACCTCTATCTGCCGTTGAAATTTCTTAACCCTCGGACCAAACCCCCTAACCACCGTTCTTCATTTCCCCCCCAAAAAAACCGAAGCTTATACACAGCACTCGAATGTCGGTCATACGGGTCGAATCGATTGCTCATCGATCCTTAAACAACCGCTGGTACAATTCAGCTTCGTTTTTGGTCGCGCGCGAGCATCGAAGTGCCTGCAGCGAGTGCGGAAAGGGAGGAAAAAATCGCGTTCGTCGGTTGAAAAATAAAGGCGAGACGAGTCGCGTCGACCATTCCGACGCGGCCAGACGAGGAAGACGAGTGCCGAGGGTTGGAAGGGGGCGGAAAAGAAAGAAAGCACGGGGATGACGATGGGTGGCGGGGGCTAATGAATAAAACGAATTATCTGTCTAGAACAGGGGGGGCTCGGTTGAAGGAACACATTGCCGCGGACGTGCACGAAAGGCAAGCCCTGGCCGATGACGAATTACGACAATGCCAGTGAAAAGCTGGTCGAAACGAGGGATTGGGAGACCAAATTCCGACGGCAACAAAGCGGAAGCTCGAACGGTCGTATCCGCCTTGTTTTTCCCCGTTCTCTTCAACTTGCGGATGACAAACCAATCTGAGCCGCGTTTCTGTATTGAGTTAAAGCGGCCCTCGAAAAGAACGAACGGGGATTGAACGCGGCGAAACCGCTCCGGATTTGCATAAGTATTGTCCCCCGCTACGCGTATCCGGGAATGGAATTAGCTGATCGGTTTGAGTCGCGGTTCGTTTGATCGTTGGATTTATAAGGGAGTTTTTGTAATCGGAGTATTTTCGTTGGAAATTGGTCTGCTGGTTCGATATTGGTGGGGTATCGGGCGAATGATTGATAGATAGAGTAATTGTGTTACTATTTTGTGGAAGAAAATGTTGTTCGATAGCGTTATTATATTTGTACTTTTCGTGAGAAACTGATTAATGGAATATCGATTCTTTTGATTGTAAATATCAGCTAGTTAATTGTTTAAGAAATTGATAATTAGGAATGCCAAGAAATGTATAAAGTTGTTCGTTTACAGATTATCCAGAGAAAACCATATATGTGTTAATGGAAACAGAAAATGATAGACATCGTATCCTTAAATATAAATTTTGTTTATTTAAACGCAATAATTCTCTTTGGAATATTTAGCAAAAATAATGTTCCACTAGGAAAAGTTGTTCCATTTTCATTGCGAATTTTTTTATAAAGCTTTCAGACGAATTGTATTCCATTCCAAAATATAAAACTTTCCACGAGAACTGGCAAATAGAAAATTTTATTTTACAACTTTCTCAAAATCTCCAACTGAAATTCTCGTGATAAATCCCTCTTCTCTTTTGTACCAAACACGAAAGCAAAAATTAGGTCCTCCAAATTTTTGATTAATCTGTACCGTATCTGTTTCCTCGGTCCAACGCGAGTGGCCTTTGTGCCCCCGCGCAAGAAAGTGCAAAGTGTTGTGCAAGAGTATATCGTAGAAAACAATTGTCTAGCCAGACACATGAAGCTAATGCTTTTTCCGCGTGTGACTGCTTCTGGCAGACAACGTGAGAAGCGAAGTGCATCTGACTTCAGGTTCACTGCCACGAATATTACGCAAGAAGAGCGTACCGTTCGTTCCTCTTGTTAGGGCTTAATCGCGCTTAATTAATCGCCTAATTGCCGACCTGCCAATTAAACGACCTCTGGTGTCAGCACGAATTGCGCAAGTCGGATCAATTTTCCCTAACTTAAGCATATTCCAGGGAGGATCCTGAAATGATTCTTCCAGTGGAAATACAATGCGGCACGAGTAACATATTAAAGACATGCTTGCTGAAAATAACGGAAAGAATATTTTCAATGTTTAAGTAAATGGTTTGAAATACCTCCTGAAGCGAAGAAGCCGAGGAATAATATTCCAGGAGTACAAGTTAAAATTCGGGGAATGTTTAGAATTTAAAAGAATTCATGAGAATATTGAAGATAAAACGCCGAGGAATGATATTACAAGATTATCGAAGGTCGCTAATAACCCATACCAGCGGTTGATGCGACACTAAAAAACTAACTTAAAAAGAAAAAGATTGCCGATTAAGGTTCAGAGAATTTTCAGGATTATTAGAATTTGCTACATTGAGGCATCGTGTAGATTCGAGACGTTAAAATGTCTGAGAATATTTCCAAGTCGCAAGTTAAATTAAGGAAAATTAAAATTTAGCTAATTCATACAATATTCAAACATTTTATAATTCTCATAAAATTCTGATATAACTTTGATAAAAGTCTCTAACTAAAGAAGATTGCGAAATTTATTAAATTCCTCACCAGCCGTAGGAGTCGACACTTTTAAAAATGTATTAAGCTACCTCCGGAAATGGTAAATCGAGCATGGACTTAACAAGACGTCAATCTCCATGTATAACAGGACATCTGGGACAGTGAAACTCCATTTTCGATCAAATTCAAGAGAAAAGTCCTGCCGTTTAATAGGAACGCTCAGTCAGCGATCATTTTAAACTCGTTAAACGTGAAACGAGAAAAGACCACGCGACTGCTTCTTAATACGCCGTAACGTTTAACGGTGGAAAACAAGAAAAATAACGAATGACAGTAATTAAACGACACAGGGTTTCGCTCGTAGGCCAGCGTACTGTGCACGCAAACGCACGGGTTACGTTAGCTTAATCTGAAAGATCCCGGAAACTAAACGCGCCAGGGGAATCCCACGTTCGATTCAATGGAGACTTTAACGCGACCTTAAGCAGTACAGCGCAAGTACAACGACCCCTGCCGCTAATTATTCTTATTAACGGAAAAGCTGGAATCCGTGGTATTGCAAGGAATGCGAAGATCCCGAAGAAGAATACCTTTTATGCCCATCGACTAGACGCTAGACACAATTACGGTTGTCTTTTATTGTGCACCCTGTACGATCAAACTGCAGGAATGTTATTTAACAATCCATTCGTTGTAGAAAAATGTTTAAAAAAACTGACCGAACACTGCATGGAATTCGAGGGTTCACATGCGAAATTAAATGAAAATTTCATTGCAACTTTGCGTACTTTGTTATTGATTTTCCATAGTGAAATGTTTAGTTCTATTAATTAAGTGATTTTATGTAATTAAATGTTTCATCAATGTGAAATTGCAGAAATAGGACAATTTTTTTCAGTTTTTAACTTCTGTTCAACAGGCTTCTTCGGTGAAAGAGAGTAAAGAAAATAAATTTTAATGGCACGGAAATATTTGATCCTCGATATTGAAAAAAATAATTGATTACTGTATATATATATCATATGAGGAGCGTTATTTGATAAGTCTTGATAATAAATTTTAATAAATAAATGTATATGCACGTACCGGCATGTGCGACGGGAAAAACGATATGTGCTACAATGTTGGGCTTCAGATAAGAGTAATTTGAATACCAAATTAATTTCCCAGGGAAAATATGTTTTTGTGGTGGTTTCCAATGCTAATGGCAAATACCATTAAGGCTAAGTACTATCTGTATTAAGGTTAACGCTTGATAAATTTTTTCTATGAATTCATTCTATTAGTTAACGAATACCAATGCGCAAATATTGTAAGCAGATATACACGTATTATACATCGGAACGATCATTACGTAGAACGTGTCCTCGGTGATAGTGTAACTATCGAATACTGTTATTATAAAAAATAAAAGCTACTCATTCATAAAACTGACTACCTGAATAAAGATATCGAAGCTCAGGAAACAAATTAACCTTCCAATAAATATTACGGAGGATGATTTTGTCTTCGACAAGAAATTCAAAAACGAGGCGAAGAAACTCGGCTTCCTTGTACGAAGAAGCTAATGATCGATCAAACCTAATTAAATGATACTACCGATCGTCGCAAACTTGCTATCAGATTTAATTGGTTTGGCACATTAGTTAAACACGGTGGTAATAAACTTCCCACGGTTCCAGCTTCGTGTTTCGAACGGTTGTTGCCTGCGTTATGCGTATTTCGAGACTCTTGCAAGATGAGGGAGAAATCAATCTCCATACAGATCGCAGTCGTGCGTATCTTGCTTTCCGAAGCATTTGGTATCGCTGCTTCGCAATTAATTAGAATCGCTAAAGCAACATAGCTTATCGCGGGCAGCCGAAACTCCCCTAGGAAAGTATAGCTTCCAGTTAGGTTTAATCAGGAATTCTGGAAAGCTCGGTGTACATTCGCGCCGCGTAACGAGCCCGCATTAATTAAGTTCCGCTTCCGTCCGCGACCGGAAGCGACGACGAAAGTTTAGCGGCCAGCTATCCGGCATCCACTGCAATGCGAATTTCACTGCCAAATTTTGCAAGCTGCACGTACGAATTTCGATCGAATCGAATTACTTGGAATTAAAATATGTATTAACCGTTTCATCGTGCACGTGAAAATTTCAGTTCAATTGAAACTTCACTTTGATTGAATATCTATTTTTAATTTTAATTGCGCTTGCACGCGTTGCGTTAAAAATGTTTGGTATTTTAATGAACGGTACATTTATAATATAAAGATTCATGCAGATATTTTTGCGACATTGTATGGTGATCATTATTAATGAATTTCGAATCAATTTATTTCAATTACAAAAATTACTTTTAACTTGATTCTAGTATTAAAGTAAAGAACATTTGTATGTCGATTTTACTAAAATTACTATTTTTGTGCGGTCGAAGAGAAATATTTTACTTGGATATTGCTTTAATTCTCGCGGAAAGTTAAGAGGTCCTATATCATTTTCTCACAATGCTTAAATGACTTTAAATATTGATCGTCGTCGCTTGGAACTTACATAGAATGTTTGATTAATGAGACTGAACGGCGATTTATACTTTTGGATTCTAATCTAAATCTATTAAGTCTCTACTTAATACAAATAATATGAGCCGTCTATCGCATAACCATCATACTATCGTCTAAATGCATCCCACCTTAACTATTCACATAAAATGTCTAAATATCTATATTTGGACGTTCAATTACTTCACAATAATTAATTTGAGGAAACGTCAACCCCTATAAGTATCCTCAATTCCATTCGTATCGTTGAAAGGAAGATTTAATTGATGTGCAATTAAATCTCCAAGAAAATTAAATGAAACTTGCACAACATCCGTATCAATTAAACGTTCATTTATAAACATTAAACATCACGCAGCGTCAATGCTTTTAGTTTCGGGTCGTCGGCCAGCCATTAATATTTCAATATTATCATTCCGTCAAACGCTCAACCGGCATTGTTCTCTATTTCACGTATTCGTACGGCTGTCTCGCTGTTTAGACGAAGTCACGATTGATGCCCGTGAATGAGTTTGGCTGAAAAATCGTATTCACGATCGAAGAGCGCGCGTGCATGTTTGTACTTGGTTATAATCGTGCTTTGAACTCTAATATTTGACCACTGATATATCAGATATGCGTATACACGAGTGTATCACGCCGGAACCAAGCCGATTTTTCAATCTCGCGAACGATATAAATGTTTGCGATTTGCGTGATATATTATGCTGGTGGGAAATATGCGACCACGCACTGCGGACACAAATTTTTATGCGTGCGTGTAACTTGTACATATATAATATAGTTTATATGGTAATTAGAAGGATTTACTTATCATTATTAGTAGTAGCAGTAGTAAAATAAATTAATATTATACATTAGATAACATCAAATTAATATTAATTCGATATTAAACTTTGTACTTAATAGTTAATTATTTGCTAGGTATGCCTATAACCCTTAATTTGATAAAAGTGTGTGTACTACCCCTCTTATATAGACACACTACTCCATTTACCATGGTCGTAACATGAAGACCGGGCCTTTATAAATCCATAGAATATGCATCAATGCATTTCCTTGAATATACCCAAGCCCATGCTTCTTGCGAATATATTAGTGCCCCTTGAGAATATATTACGTTCATCGTCATTCCCTATACTCGCCATAGTATCGTGATAAAAGGAAAGAATTCAATTTTTCTAGGGATGAAGCGACCTGTTCATTGATATTCGTATCGTCACCGACACGACACTTCAATCCGTTCTAACTTCCAACGCAGGCATTACCATGAAAAATTTATTAGATAAACCTTATTCGCTTTCCTATGAAATTTCAAATTATATGTTCGACATTGTCCGTCCCTATTGAGTTATGGGATACCTTTTTATAGGGCATCTTTCATGCTTTTATGTTGCTCAAATGATGATCCATCACCATAAAAAAGATATTCTAGACCGTGTTTTGAATAAGTTCAATTATATAGTAACAATATGCTCAGTACTCATTCTGTTGTATTGTATAGTTGAAAGGTTTATGCAATATTTCAATAATTTGGATTTATTAATTATATTACTTTATTTTACTGGACTTTGTTAAATTTCACTGTGAACTATGTACTTACAATATATGTGCTGATTCATAAAGAGATGAAACAGTTTTTTGAAGTTGCAATCTGCTAGAAATTAGAATTATTAGATATATATATATATATCTAATAATTCTATATATATATATATATATATATATATTCTTCACAGGTATTTTTTGTCACGTTTACATATTAACAATAGAACTTCGTATCAAATATCCAATTAAACCATTCACGCGTAACATACAATGTATCTGTGAGTACCAAACATATATATAATTCCTGTAATGTACAGAATTGCAATATAACATCGTCCACGCTTCATTAAACGATACTATACCGAAAACTGTGCCCCCTCAAATAATTGAAAGTAACATTTCAAATACAAATTACTAAGCTTCCAATAATAATACTAATAAGACTAATTATTATTATTAGCCTCAATCTGTTCTCCACTTTAAAAATTCAGATTCAAGCTTATCCTACCAAACACTTAGTCAACTCCACTGAATAAACGCAGGTCTATCGAAGCTAACATCCCCACACCTTGCCGAATGGGAGGAGATTCGCATTAATTCTCCATCGAAACCATGGATGGGGCAAAAAGTAAACAGCCCTGACGCCGTAATACCCATTAAACAGGGAATTACAGTGTCCGTTCTGTTTCCATTGCATAGGCTGGCCCGCGCGAACGTTCACCCCCTACATTAGGGGGTTGCAATATCCGTCGAACCGTATTGGCCGTGTGAAACCGGGATTATTGGTTTTATCGTGCTCCGCGCCAGGGTGGCCCCGATTTTATTTTAGCCTGCCTTGTTCTTCGTTTTCACCGATCGCGTGTAACGCCGCGCGAGAACGGCCTTTGATAATGCGGGAATATCGCGGGGTACGTTCAGTAAATATAAATGTTCATCAGGGACACGCTGCATCCGATTCTATGCGTTTCCATCTCATTGGACGACACCTCGAGCCGAGGGTACTTTGTGAACAATTTCGATAAGCGATCGACGTTGTTGATGCCGCGGGGACAGAATGTATTGCTTGTCATATTTAACCTCGCCGCGTTTATAATTTTCATGCATTGGCTAAGTTGTGCAGTTTTGACTGAACATTTTTTTGTGCCGGTATGTTTTATATTTGTAAGTGCATTTCGTACGACCAATTTTTATACAGGCACAGACGAAACGAGGTGAAGAAGAAATAGTGAAATGATTAAATTGGGGTCAATGTGGAATGTCTGACGAACTGAGATGCTAGATCGATTTAATTTTATATTATATTATCCGTCGATTTTATACACGTCCTTTATAAATTTGGTATATTTCACTGTGATAATTATAGTTAGTTTCGAGTGATTGTCGCGTGCAATTTGCGCTGTACCGAATTAAAAATCGAATGGATAAATTATTT
Source organism: Nomada fucata (assembly GCA_948146005.1). Lineage (NCBI taxonomy): Eukaryota > Metazoa > Arthropoda > Insecta > Hymenoptera > Apidae > Nomada > Nomada fucata. The sequence goes on along the minus strand of OX411275.1, from coordinate 2,319,358 downwards.
ACCTAGGATATTTACGTGTTTCTTGCGCCGGAAAAGTGGCGTCCAAACAATCAAAATTTCCAGCTTCCGACTAACAATTCCAGAAATGCTTAAGTACAGTTAACCAAATATAATACCAGCCGAAAATGTGTCCAACGGCGAGGCTATATCCAATCAAGAACAAACAGAGCATGACTAATTAAAGCTCCAGCCGCGAATGCAAGAAGATAATTCTAAAACAATCTCGGCGACATCAACTCACTGCCACTGTTTTCACACTACTCGTATACATTATTCTACCATTCCGTTCAAGCTTTTACAATCCACCAAATCACCTCAATCAATCAATCTCGCTTCCCCACTTCCTTCTACCCCCCCTGCCCTCGGAAAACAAAAATCGCCTACATCAATTCTCAGCGAACCCGGCGAAGACCTTCCACGATCCCCAGCGACAGTGGAATATTTGACTTAATCCGGCGCATTCAAAAATCCCTCGAAGAAGAAAAGGAATAGGTGCACGAGGCAGCCAGTGGCAGCCAGTGGCAGTAAGAGAAAGCCATTATTCCTTCCACCCCTGCAAATTGCAGATTCCCCGAGCCGCCGCGTTGAAACTGTTCTCCGGGAATGTATTCTTAGCGGCCGTCTGTTATGCCACGTTTTCCGACATTCGCTCGAAATTCCTCGACGACCGGCGAAAAGCTTCGCGGAAATTTTTATTCACTCCTTGCCGCCGCCTCTTCCTCCCCGATCACGTTCCTTACACACAATCTTCTCCCCTTGTCTCACCTTCCCTCCCGCACTCTCTCACACTCTCTCTTCCTGCCTCTTGTTCTCTTTCTACGTGCTTCTCTCCCCTTTTCCCTGTTCAGAGGTCTACTCTGCGTACATTCGAGACCCCGGTCTCGTACGAAGTCAATTACTGGTTACTCGGTTACTCGCCGATGCGCGCTGCGCCCAAGTGTAGAGGCGCTGCTCACACAAACGTTTAGGCACACGCGCATAGACGTACACAGACGACGCTGCGTATCGTAATTCGCAATTTACCCGAGCATTCACCTTCGAATTCCCGTTATTCACGTTCCGTATCGTCGTCCTACACCCGACACCCAAGGCACCGCTCCGGGCGCCATGGAACAACCACGTATACACAATACTTGCGAAATTCGCGAATCGCGAGACCATTGCTGTACGCAGGTTCTTCAATTTTGCGCCGGTGATAGGACGTGGTCGAAGGAGAAAGATTCCGGACGAGAAACGGTAGAATTGTTGACTCTGGTTTACCGAAGAAGGGGGTGATGCGAAGATGTGCATCTGTGTATCTGTATACGCGTGCGCATGCATATTTACGTAGGAATTGAATCGCGGAATAAACTCGCTTGCTCTTCATTTCGCAGTGTATTTGTCCTGTTCGTTTCGATAATGTTCGATCGACGAATGTGTATCGTACGATGGACGATTTGACAGTTTCTTTGCGGGACGAATGAAAAGCCGCAAGGCGTTCGCGATTTCGATTTTATCGTCGAGATCTTTTAATGCCACTATTTCGATTCCCTGTCGCGAAAAGAAATAACGTTTCTGTTATCAACCCCGTATCGAAATACATATGCACACAGGCATCGTATCACATATAAAGTAGAAAGCAAAACGAAAAAAGTTTCGACAAACTTCGCCAATAAACATTGCGAAAGGAAATATTTGCAGAGTACGACGACTTTCGCTGGTCACGGAAAAATCAATCGGACGAATCGAGGATGGATGAGCAGCGTTCGATATCAATCACAGTCGAACGATCCCTATTATCGTTACGGTGGTTGCAAGGCCCCACAGGCTCACCTTTTGCTCGCGTCGCACGATTGTTGCACGATTGTTGCTGCTCCCGAGCCAGCAATTAATTCTTACCGGTGCGGCGCTTTGTAATCGCTGCTTAATAGACGCACCGGTATTTATCGCCGGCCAGTTTATAATTAAACGCCGTGCGCGGGACGATCGGTTGCTTAAAAGCGAGTCGACGCGACGGGACGCGAGATGTATTTATCGCTGCAGCGATTCAGCGACGCCGACCAAGTTTTCGCGACCGCGACGCTTCGGTGTTTTTCGAATTATGAAGTTCCGTTCGCTCGTGAGCGTGCATTAAATTTAAAAATTAATTAGAACGGCCTTTTGGAGCGGTCGCGACTTATCGCCTGACGTTGAAACGATTCGCGGGTACAACTTTGGTGATGCATTTACGTATAATGGAACGATGTATCTACTCGACTGTTCTTATTACTTCTACGATTTTAAATGCAAAGATACTTGCGTATTTAACTCGTGAATGTGCATAAATTATAATTAAAATTGGTTTGCATTGTATGTAAAGTAGATAAAGCAAATTTCGGTTCGTATGCAAACAGACATATTTGTTATGAGCTCCTCTAACTGTGACCGGTCCATCGATGCGTTGTTGATGTTCAAACTGTAATGAACGGTTTTATGCATCCACAGAATTAAGCGAATAGGAAGTATAGCTGAAGATTTTTTTCCCAATCACGTGTAACATTACGAAAGTGTAAAATGAAGCTTGGAAAATGTGCCCACATAGTTGAGGGCACGAGATGTTTCTTGAAAATTGTGGGTACATAAGATTGTGTAAATTATCGGTGTGCTGTGACATGAGAAAATAATCAATTACCACTTTACCCGTACGCGAGTTCTCAAAGAGCAGGGTTTATATAATCCGCAATGTTACGCGTCGAAGAATAAATTTCACCGCACTCTAATCTCGTTCTTTATAAATCTCGGCTCCAAGTACTGCCCATCTATTATTCAATCGATAATTTGAACGCCATAAAGTATTCCCGTGCCGATGAAAGGCAGAAAGGAAATTAAAAAGCACGTCATTACGTAAAATCGGGGAGAAATCATTTCTCCTTCAGACCGACCGATCTATTCAATTTCAAATGAACACGCAAACTCGTAACTACGACACCGCGATAATTAACTTCTGCACCCGATATGATATATCGATTCGTTTGTAATCGAAAGACCCTTTATTATCTGCATAATTGCTACTACCGAATGTTCATTTCATTTATTATGCCGATCGCAAATTTATGCCCGATTTTCGAACAAATTAAGTCGAGTTTGCTCCTCTTACGTTTCATTTATTTTACAATTCGCTCGACGTTGCACATATTTCTCTACGACTTTCGTCATACTACGCGAAGATTATTTCTATTTTTCGGAAAATGCTGCCAGATGCTTTAGAGAGAACGAGGAGAACTTTGAAGAGAAGAAATTTGTTTTGACGAACTGCTGACCTGGGACAAAATTAAGAGATTTAAAAAATACGCAAGTACCGACAAAGTTAATGATTGAAATTTTACGACCGTATTTCCTCAGCAAAGCTTAAGAAGAAAGTTAACAAGTCTGTTGTTCCCTTAGAAAAAGAACAGCTTTCTGAATGAAGAATGAAAAACTTACTTTGTGTAATACATCAAGAACTGCCAGCTTTAGCTTTGAAAAAAACTTGAACGCCGAGATTGAGTGCCTTTTTACGAAAAATTATCTCGCAAAGGAAATCTTTAAAAATTCATTTCTTAATTAACATTGCAAGAATTAATATCTTCCTTTTAATTCCAGAACCGAAATATTATAAATTATGTACAAATAAATTCTATAATGAAGGAAAAACGATTACATACAATCTGTATTTACAAAAAAACGAAAATATAACAGAACCCCGTAATTTTGCCACGTTTATTATAACTAGTTTCAAAATCCATGCATCACAATAGAGATTAATATCGCAAGCCCCCTAAAAAACAACATTCCAAAGAAAGTCCCACTTTCCCGCAATGCACGCACAATACATTCATAACATTCCTGATATAGCATTCAGGTTCATCCAAATCAGACGAGAAATCTGAAAGTTTCCATTCGAGTTATCCAGCCTGCTGTAACATTTATCCCCGAATCGAGCTCTGATTACTTATGCGCAGAACTCGATATTACGTTAAGATTCTGGCTTCGCCGTTCAACTGTGCCATTGTCCGATTCCCCTCAGATACGCGCCATCCTTTACCCCTCGATTTCTGCTGAACTTATCCCTTATCTTTCTCGCGTTTACGTAACGCCCCGAAGTCTTAAAGGCCGAAAGAAAACGAGAGAGCCGTGGCAGAAGTTCCGATTCGCCAATTGAGAACCATTCCGGGCTCCAAGTTTCGTCGCGGAGGATCGATCGCGATTCCGAGCATAACGAGAGATGAACTTTCTACTCGCCGCGCTTGTAAAGTTCAGCTACGCTCGTACTTCGTGGTCGCGGGGCGCGCCAATCGTACCTGTAGCACCCCGGGACGACTCTGAACGATCTCGTGCCTCATAGAGGTGAGGCACTTGTGACTGGCTCTTTCGTTCGCGCGAAGACAGACGCTTGGAACGCTTTCTAATGTGCCACTCGCGGGGAAATTAGCGAACGAGAGTGGGCACTGTTTGTTCTTGAAAGGATAGGGAATTAGAGACTGTTTGATCGTTTGTTCGGCGGGGGATGCGGGAGCGATGACAGACAGATGGAATTTCTATTCATTATGCAAGCGTAAGATAGAGATGTTGAATTCACGATGAGTCTGTGGTTTACGGGACGGGTATGGATAAGTTTTATGAATAGATTTTATGAAACGCGTGTAGGACTTGCGAGGAGCATAAATTTATCGACTAAATGTTGTATCAATTTGGCTTTTAATTCATTGGTAATCATTTGTCATTGATAATTGTATTGTATTGGAAAAAACCATTTGATATATTATTACACTTTTTCATAATACATGCACGATTGATTTTGAAGCAAAGACAGACTATGGTACAGTTTTGGTTTTATTTAAATTCAATGACAGTATGTTGAAATGAAAAATGATTGAAACAGTATTATAATTATGAAAGTCTATATTTTTCGCTTCTATTTGCTTGATTTCGTTCTAAGCATCTGGGTAAATAAACTGAAGTTACGGGTTATAGTTGAAAAGGGGTCTACTTGTTCAAAAATATTACAGTTCCTTAATCCAATACTATTACCGTCTCAATCCACTCGATTGGTATAACTTTCTAAATATAATAGTATACCTGTTTCAGCATTTTAATATTCGCAACAGCAAAAAATGATATTTCTCTGTTCTGAATAAAAATGTGAAGCCCAGGTACGTACGAATTGATTGAAATCTAAATGAAATAATTATTCAAAGCAACCATCTGATCCTCCATATTGAAGTCTAATTATCAGTAGCATTACGATAACAGCTACCCGCAGTGCAATAATTAGTTTGTACAAAGCTTGCGTTCGAATCCCTTAATTATTAAAAAAAATCTATATGCATACGATACAGAATTTATGAAAATTCCATTCAGGAACAAACATCGTTGGATGACAAATTACAGCGATGGTTCGACACGTAAATACCCAAGAGTGGCATTATTCATGATCCCTGGAGCGCGTCTATATAATTTCTCATTCACACAATTTCCCTTGATGCACGATATATTCGCACAGTGTTGCAGCAGTGCAACTCTACTCTAATATCGATCCGGTATCGAAGGCATGAACGAAACTTCTGTAAGGTCGTGTGCACTGGTTTACAGTGTAACAAACTAGCTCCGCAAAGAGACGAAAACTTTTACTCGAGTCGTACTTCCTATCAAGGTTACCCGTTTATTAACTTTTACAACAGGAAGCGAACGCTTTCGATAATTATATTTCATTTTCCGAAGCGGCAATCGCCTCTTTTACGGCCGCGTTATATTGTTGCATCGACTTTCACGAAGTAAAGATTAATGAATGGAAACAAGGTATCGTTAAAGTGCTTTAAAGACGTTCCTTTTTCTACGTCTCGCGAAGAACTAGCTGTGAAAGTTGATTATCTTAAACTGGCTACCTTCATGGCAAACTTTATGTCTGAAACATTTTTATTCGTTCATCTGACCTACATATCTCGAGCGCCCCAATTTCTAATGTTCCTCGTAAACACGATACAATTGATTTCCGTCCTCGCCTCTCTTCTTAATCTTTCTTTCCGCGACGTTTACATAAAATACGATTCCATATTTCTGTCCGCGGTTAACCGTGAACATTGTAAATTCTCGGACACGTTTGCCGGCGTTGCATGAGCATACTTTCACGCACAAAACTTTTTCCACAGAATTTACATAAAATTCCCCGCCCGGTCGTCCGGCATTTTTCTTAAGTACACAGGGTGTCGCAATAAGACATCCTCATTTTTCCAATAACAAGTTAACCCGGCTGTCCCCCGTTAAGCGATTAAATAAATAGTTTTACGCAAACAATTTTCGCGGTGTTATCTACGCTCGATCGAGCACCGAAAATAAATAAATTCGAAATTCGAATTTCGTGACAAATACCAATACGTGACATCACAATGATCTACGGAGGCAACAACGTTTGCACCGAGTCATTAATTTCTCAACAGTGGTTCCAGAAAATCCTGCGTGGAACGGAACCTCGCATAGCGTTTCGCAAACAACGATGAACAACGACGAACAACGACCGACCAAAGGCTGATCTTTGATCAGCGTTAATGAAATTAGCCGGCATAGCGATGGCTACGCTGCGATGCCGCGAAAAGGAGAACGATGGGGGCGCACAGGGACGAAAGTGGAAAACGCTCGAGAGACAGATCCCGCGGAAGAGTTGCCCCGGTGCACAGCAGATACCTGATATCGGTATTAACTCGACCATAAAGCATTCCGCAGGCCCCGGCCACAAAGTGATTGCGATTGCGCCTCGAGTATTACAACGCGCAGATTTATGAACAGGGGTTGCCACGAACGTAAGTCAAATCCCCTCGGGACGCGTCCAACAGAAAATCGTTTGCACATACGCAGCCCCGGGCAGCACCGTGGAGCCTGTATGCACAGGGTGTCCGATTTGTTTTCGAGATGTCCAGATGTTAGCGCGTGTGCAACGAGACTCGACGGGAATTAGTCGTTCGGCTGGACGTTACGGACGTTGTGTAACGGTTACGATGTATTAAGTTGAATTATAACTTCTCTTTATATTGGGCCATCCCTTGGCAGCAGGAGTGCCGAAGGTTTTTGATACTGTTTAGAGTGTACACGTTAGACGGATTATGAAAACGAGGATAGAAGGTTCATTAGCAGTTATCATGAAGTGCTGCAACAACACCTAATCGTTTTAAAACAAGAAATCGGTAGCCTGTGAGTTTTACGAGCTTGGTAGTTCCAGTGTTAAGTAATGCGGTTCTTTTGTACACGTAATAAATGAAGATAAGGAGTGATTTGTGGATAATTAAAAACCAAAAATTAGGAAACGATTTGTGTTACATTTCCGCGTGAATAGTACATATGTATTACTGTTTGTTGTAAGCGTATAGAATAGATATTCGAATTTGCTGAAAGGTTTATGTGTATTGTAGAGTGTAGAGTGTTGAAGTATTTGATACGATCGTTAAAATCGAAGCGAAAAATTGGATAAGAAGGAAAAGTAAAAATAAAAGCAAATGAAATTAAATTATTGTTACTTGAACTTGGGCTGGCTAAGTTTGGCACAGTTTTCACAACCGGACATATGATCATTACGTTAGCAAGATAGTGTAATTTGATAAAAGTATTATCGTTATAGAATTATCGTGTAAAAAACATCAACTTAACTACAATTATTAATATCTCGTAAACTGTTAATCGCACAATTTCAGGAGCGAGTACATATTACCTTACGCTCTAAAGGTAACACTTAGAAAGCTCTCCACTTTAAAAGACGGAGGTAGAATTCCACTGGATCGCCGTTTCAAAAGTGGCCATGGCCGATAAAAATTTCTGACGTGTACTCAACAATTCTTGACTGCGCCAAAACTCTGTTAGATTATGCTGCATGGGAATTCGTTCCTCTTAATACCATTAATTTTATCAATATTATTATCATCGTCATTAGTATTATTGTTGCTACATTTTTAGCAGGAAATTTAAAAAAATACGAAAGAGAGAATACTTTATGGCATTCTGCAAAAACGATATTCGTTTATAGAATTTTTCTACAAACCGTGTCCTGCAGCCCTCCTATAATTGCTATAATTTTAATTGCATAACGGCATCAAAGGAAATACAAATTAATTTCAGCGGAGGTCCCTCATCGAATTTCTAGCGAAATAGCGTTTGTTTATTTCTTCTGCTTTGATCAGGAGTCCTTTCACATCGCTATTATTTTGCGCCAATTATATATCATTATTCATTACTATTTCTTCTACCGTTTCGATTAACATTATTATATGTATAGTACCTAATATCTCAATTACGAGAACATCAATTTCGACGAATTTATTTCAATGATACACTTCAGTTCGCTAGGGGAGAATAAATGAGAGAAGAAATACTTATCGAGTAGCTAAAACGTGCTAGCGATAAATACGAGAAAGAGAGCAGCGTAGTAAAGTTCATGGTCGATACTCGTTTCGAACGAAGGCATTAGCCAAGCAGTTAAAGATCACGCGGAACGACACTGCTATAAGGATTCCGACTCTAATTGCCAGAATCCTCTGGATTTCGAGGACGTTGGATACGTTACAAAATGCGTTCCGCAATGCGGGAACCGCGAAAGTTCTGTGCAGCTCGATGCCAGCTGTGCAGGGAGAAAAGTGTCAAGGAGAAGTGAACTGAATACTTGACGTCTTAATGCGAGCGGTAAATAATAATCGATTGTAAAGAGAAAAGATGCGGTGTTTCTCAAGGACCCTCTCAAAATTTACGACAACAAATGTTGTCAATCAATCTTTAATAGAAATTAATGCACTGCATTTTTCTTCTTGGGAAATCTTTGTAATTGTTTTTAATAAGTCAACAATAAGGTAGACGAACCTCATTTTCACATTAATAAAAATAATCACGCATGCGATAATTACACATAGAGTAACTTCGATTTTGAGGGCACCTGGACCTTGCATCAGAAAAGAAAACCCGAAGATTTTACTGCAAACCTGCAGACAGTATTATTGCCAATCGTATACCATACCAATTAATTAATGGCGTGCTTAGCTTCGCTTGATTTTGTTTTAAGATCACAAGGAATAATTCCTAAAACGCAAGGATCTCGTGTCGAACAAGAATACGGAATTGTTCCCTTACGATCGTGGAACTTTGATTCTTATCACTCGTGCGATAAACCGATTCATCTATCATATCTTTGGTTCGATGATTAATCAAAATCGAGTCTAGAAAAGTGAACACCGTACGAACTCACTGGACATCTCAATACCCTCGATGTACCGTACGCACCCCTGGAACACCGCGTTCAAACCTCAAACCATTGTGTCCAAGGAACTACTAAATCCTGTTATCGCACAATAGGCGTGTTCCTCTTTCTCCTTTAATCCATTGCGGACCGTAGAAGTATCTGGACGATCGCTAACCCCGCGGGGTTAAACGAGCAGTTTACAAAGCTGATCGACGCAGCTCCTCCACTCCGCTCGCGTTTCATTTGCAAATATACTTCCGCGTGCAGCCTGTAATGGCCGTTCGAAATTGCTCGATCTCAATAAAATGCACACGAACCACCGCGTACCACTGTACGCGTACACTGCACACGTACGCGCATGCATTCACAAACATTTACCTCCGCGCGAGGAAAAGATCCACTGTACGTACCGATACAGGTGAACGCGCACTCGCGCGTGAATATCTCCTCGCAATTTTGCAGAAACCCATCTTCTGGTCGAATTTATACGTCTCGTTACGTTTTGTGTGCGCGTGTCTTTCGGGACAATTTCGCGCGGAAAAGTTAACGTTTGCGGCACGCCAGCAACGGAAACGAGGAGTATTTCATCCTGTATTATTATTCAAAGCTTCCGCAGGGAGGCTAGAGTACTTCTCGGTCGAGATGGATGAATCAGAGTGTATGGCTTGGGGATATATTTTCATCGCGATATTGATTGGTAAAGGATATCGCTCCTTGTTAGGTTGCATTAACATTTTCTATTGCGATATAGGTAGCTTGTAAGTACGGAACCTTTACGTATTTGGTATTTCTTGAGAAGTTGCTTGACTGTACAATAGAAACAATAGACGGGTATGTACTTTAAAGAATAGTACAATTTGGTCTCCATATCTTGGTTATTTTATTCCAGTTTAGTACTTTGAACTTTTGGTATTAATTTGTTTCTCAATTCGGTTTCATCAGTTTTCGGATGAAAAGGAAATACGCAGTAATATCGTGGTTATCGCTTAGCAGTGAAAGCTTTTGACAATTCCCGGACTCCTTTCATTCGTGAATTGGAAGAAAGGAGTGAAAAAAATGTTCATATTATAGATTGCACGAGTGAAAGGGTGAATGGTGGAGATACATTAATCGATCGAGTAATTTTTTTGAATTTAATTCTTTAAGAATCTAATAAAATAATGGTGAAAAGAATGAAAGGGGAAGAAAAACTGACTGGATCTTAAATATTATCTTCTATTTTATGGGCGACCAAGTTTGCTTTTATTCATCGAGGAGTTTTACGCAGAGAGATAGCAGTTTATATGCCGCGATTATGGCGCAGAGCTCTACTTTACGATCGGTATACGAAAGTCTTCTATTGAACGAAGTTTGCTCCTAATGCTAACTTTGAATCAGCAGTACCCATATATACGTTTTTTTCTTCCTCGCCGAATTTTTTTGTGAGTCATGCATTTCCTTCTTGTGCCCAGACATTTCCTACACGTTCATCGTTACACCCATACGATACATAAATGATAATATCCTTATAATTTATTCAAAGTTCCAGTTCGAAGCGAAATCTTAACATTCCACGTATTCAGGTATTACAAATTTGGTCAATTTACATATTCGCGTATTGAGATACGTCTAACTCTTCCATTAAGAGGTTCGAATATTTCATTTCGCTAGGTTTCTGCATTTTAATTTACAAATATGCCAAACCTGTCTAATCACGAAATATTTCCGTTGCCAAATATAGATTCCTCAATGTTGACGATTATAAAATTGGAATATTTTCGAATTGCTAATATCGTAGCTCAATCTATAATTACACAATTAATTAGAAACGGCAATTCAATTTAATCAACGGCAATTTGTACGCATTTCTAACTATCCTCCGTTCATCGATTTTTGTCCATTTCCGTTATCATCGAGCGTCGCCGTGCCTCGGGCAAAGAAATCTGTCACAGGAAGTCGTTCGAAAGAAACTGTCGGCCCGGATCAACGTTTCCTTTCTCGTCCGTTCGACCACTGAAATACCAAGTTTCGAAAGAAATCCCCGAAAAGATTCCAACTACGTATAATGAAGCGAAGAAAAAGCTGTTAATCACCGAACGACCGTTCTAACTTCATCGTCTTGAACAATCTGTTCGATCCAGAACATCCGTTGAACCTGCCACCAAACGTGAACAGAGGAACGCAATAAGAAAGGCAGAAGCTAACACGCTGCTGCATCGGCGCAAACGTTGTTGCAACTGAAAAACGCGAACACGTGAGAACGACGTTGGAAAACTAAAAAGGAAGGAGGCGCGGATCGTAAAAGGAAGGGAAGGAGCCCGCCAAGCGGAGAAGCAGAAGGACAGCCGAGGAAAACAGAAGAAAAAGAGGAAGAAGAAGAGGAATTAAAAGAGAAGAGGAGAGGAGAATGAGGCAGAAGAGAAGACGGGAGAGGAAAAAGAGAAAGAAGCGTTACGTAATGCTGGGTTGCAAGGGATAGATATAACGAGTTAATTACACGACTCCGATCGCTGGGATCAATGCACCGCGGCGAAAGAGAAAAAAGCGAGGATAAGGAAGAGGCGAAGGAAGAGCGAAGGAAAAAGGAGGAGACTGGATCGAGAGGAGATCGAACGGCCAATCGATGACAAAATTCGTTGTGCGTGGAACGCAACGTAGACGCGCGACGTCGCACACTGGTCCGAAACCGTAAAAACACGAACTAAATTAGCATAGCACTGTTATTTACGCATTATTCGTTATGAACGGAAAGATTTTTGATAGCTCCTGAATTGTAGAATATAATTGCAATTGAAGATTCTCTTGTTACAATTATTTTAACAATAATATTTGATAAAATGTTGTTTGGTCGAAAATGGTTCTGATATTTTCGGTGGTGTGCAGTTATCTCTCAGATAGCAGTAAATAAAATTTGTCACAGCCGATATAACGACTCTTCCAATACTGACTTCATCGTTGAGATTCGTAATCTGTGCAAAACTTTATTGAAATTATATAGTTAATATAGAAATAGTTCGATAATGGGATGCAGAATGTACACATCCAAATGCTTGTTTATGATGTCATTTAATTAAACGAGCATGTTAGCAAAAGATTTAAAATAAAAAATACGTGCAAAATTATTTAAAAAGATTACGTCAAATAACAAAATTTTGAAAAAAAGGTAAAAGTTAAAAAATTACATAGTTATTGTTAATGGATTTACTTCTATGCAGGGCACTTTGGGCGTAACATTAAATTGGAAGAACGGCGTTCTGACTGCACGTATATTGTTATAACTTTCGGAGTGGAAAGAAAACAAAATTGAATTTAGTTCGTGTTTTTACGGTTTCGGGCCAGTTCGACGCTTAAAATTCGACGACTAATGGAGCAAACCGGAGTTGGTCCATTATCAACAGACCAGATATCACGAAGATTCCACTCATGGGGATGAAGACCCGACGTTTGACGGGTGACGCTTTTTCCATCGTGGTGTCAGCACGTTCCGCGGAAGAAATCGTTAAATCGGTCAGAGGAAAGACTGGAACGGAAATCGAAATCTGATTTGGCACGTTTGCTTTGAAAGATCGTGACTTTATTGAGCCGCTGAGAAGTTCTCGGAACCTTCAAAGATTGATATTTCCTTGAAGCTTTATACAATTTTTCGACTGCTCTACAAGAAACAACGAAATACTGGATCGATTGTTAATATTGCAAAGTAACGGTACACTTCCACGGGTTCTACTATAAATTATAGACGAGCCATTGGTCTCGTCAGATTTCGCTTTTGTTATTGATGCAGCCGTATTGAGAGAAAGTTTGTACATCTAGCCGGGTAAAATTGTAGCGGTACATATTGTAAACGGCAGGTACTTCAATATTCCTGCGTCATAGCTTACCGTATTATAGAAGATGTTAAGGAGGATTAAAAAGAAGACAGTATTCTTCTTTCATTAACTCGAAGTATAAAATTGGATACTCTTTGGGACGATAAATATACCCGTATATTTGTATATATAATAAATATTTATATTTCAATATGATTATAAATTGAAGTTAACTAAAAATAAAGGAATCGTAATGAGTAATGTCTTCCTCTATCACTGTCAAGAATATGCTTCTAAAATGTACTTAAAATATTATTTCAGACGTCATAATATTAATACAATCTCATTTCATTTCCTACTTCACATATTCTACTCAACTCTGCGCAGCATCTATCATATAAAGTATTATCAAAACTAATTCAGCCTTAAACCGTACAAAAACATCCGTCCCCTATCGTCGACTCGAGAAATTCACGAACCACTCCACCCTTAGACTCTTCAAACCCTAAATTCACCCACAACAGTGAGTGATTAATAAATCACTCCGTTCGGCAACAGCCTATCACCTCCGCTCACCGCTCAGAACAAAACTATCAGCCCCATCTCTCCCGGCAAGCTGAAAACCTCTCTCTCTCTCTCTCTCTCTCTCTCTCTCTCTCTCTCTCGAAAAAAAAGCGTGAAAACTTTCGATCACACCTACTTATCCCGGTTGGACATCCCCAGACGAACCTCGGCGTCGAGCCACGAAGCATTATTCTCTCGTCCCTCTTGACGAGGACGCGATAAATCCTATCCGTTATCCTCGTTCCTCTCTCAGGTGTTTCCTGCTCGCATCCCGGGTCTGTCTATATTTCACCTGGCAGGATATACGTTTGGTCGCCTGCACCGTCGCCGATGCTGTCGTACGATGACCGGTCCCGCGGTTGCTCGCAGCTGCAGCTGCAGTTTCCTGGATCGTCGGCACCCGAACGATCAGCGTCCACTTCACCAGACGCGTGTACGTGTGCTATCGTGTCCAGGTAGCGCAGGTATGCGCCGCACACACGCGAAACATGTAGAACCAGTCTGTGACGTCACGTGAAGGACCCACCGTGAGCAGGAGATCGTCCTGATTTCCGGGTTCGGCTCCCGCGCCACGAACGTGCGCCACGACGTCGATTTATTAAATGCACCACGCGAGAATGAGAAGCGTATTACGTGCGTATGCATGTATGTATGTATGTATGTACGTGTATGTACAGGTGGTAGGTACAGGAGGAAATTCTACTCGAGTTAAGCTAAATCCAGCCTGCGTGTACCTGTCCCGACGATGACAAAGTCGTTCAGGTGGTATGGAATCGTTTGTACACGGGTACGTTTAATTGTACGCTAAGGTAAAGGGGATGATCCTGTTTGTCAGAGACGTATGCGGGTATTGGAGCTTCTTTGCAAATCGCGCCCGGAGTAAAATATTAGTTTCCTTGGGAAATGGTTTTATGATGGTTTTGGCAAAAAAAGTTCCTCTGTGTTTGTCTGCTTTTAATATTGAAGTTACTGTGTTACTGTTTTTTCATGTTTAATTGTGTTACATTTGGAATTATTTTTGTTGGTTGATTATTCCCGTTTTATTCGATGGATAATAATCGAAGTTTAATTTGCTTTCTGTTAAACCAGGGATATCATCGAGGAGTTCGATGCGATACTGGCTTGTGAAATATTCTCATCAGTTTTAATATTACAACGTCGTAAACGCCGTGAATTGTTAGTTATCGCGTTTCACTTTTGCTTTAACTTCACTTTGATATAGATAGAATATGACCATCCCCGGAGAGCGATTCACTTCCGGCTAATGTCACGACCGATTACACTGTATCGTAAACCGCATCGACGAATCGCTGTATGAGTTATCGCAAGCGACATATTTTTACATGCTGCAGTATAATAAAATACTTTCCAATGCAATAAAGTGTTGCGCACGCTCTGCAGTAAAATAGTTTACTGCATAATATATTTATTGAACGCCGCCGTCGAGGAAGCGGTCCAATGCTCTCCAAGGAATACTTTGTTGCATAATATTGCACATAAAAATATATAAACACTTATCAAAGGAGATGCAGAAATTACCGACAGTTTCGAACACAATTTCATAAAATAAATTCCGCCCTCTCTCGCTCCTCTCTTTCGAATGGCCGATAAATTCACCGTTTCCATTGATTACCGTAAAAGCATCAAGCACCTGCAATTTTCACGAATCATAATTAGAACTGATTGCGTGACAGATCTTCCCCGAAAATTCCATGCTCTCGTCTTCGTCCTTTATGATAATAGCAGCGCGTTTAGAGCAAAGAGCGGAAAGAACAAAGAGCTTGTACGTCGGGAAAAGACTGTCTGTCGCGCGTTTTGTCACCGCTTCCATTGTGCGCCCGAATTAGGCTGAACGAAGGGGGTAAACGGTTAATTCGAGCCACGCAGTAAAAGCTCGACTTTATCGAAAGGTGAGGGAAATAGAGGAGATTAGTACACGACAGACGACGTTTCTTGAGGCCCGAGCTCGAAAGGGGATATAGCGCCCGGGGAAGCACAGCCCAAACGCGGCACAAAGTGTCGGCCGCGCGCGAGGTATCAGCATATTAAAAGGGTCGACAAGGGAAACGGAAAAAGTCAAAGGGTTGCGGAATCCCGAGCCCACCGTTCTCCGAGACGATTCGCGTCTCTCTCGCTTAGGAAATTTAACGCTGCCGATTGTGAAGAACGATGCGAAGAGCAATGAGAATTTTTCTTCTGCGTGTTTCTTTTCGTGACGGTAATTATATTCGTTCAGTTATGTTTATTAATAATATGCCGTGGCGTGGAATTTAATAGAAGACTGACGAACAGAAATGGGTCTTGTGACGGAGTGTATTTGAATTCCATCGTAATCTCTATTGGGTTACAATTTTTGAACCTGTTATTGCATCGTGTTAAGACGTCGTTTAATAACGCCTCGCTGATTCAAATGTAAATGAAATAATTTTCATAATTTTCTAAAGTCCTTTATATTTATTATTGTTATTATTTTTATCAGTATATTTCACTACTAGTTCAATACCGAATCTCCAGATGAAGTAGCCGGAGAACTACAAACACGGTACAAAGTGTAAGACTTACAAAGCACGATACACGAGCATTTCTCATCGTTCTTCTATGCAATTTCTCTAGAAAGATAGCAGATGCAAACGTATCGATTAATCAGCCTCGAATTCTATCAAGACTCTCTCCCAGGGGATTCCGTCTATGGGAACGTCGCACTTTCTCATCAGTCTCTCAGCGCTGCTCCAAAAGAGACGAGGAGGAGGGCACAGGCGCTCGTCGTGCCTGTACTCTCGAATTGGCCTTTGCCCGCGGTGAGCACCGTGAATACCGTGTAATGTTCTGTACGCTTTACCAACGAGAATATCAGATCCGTGCATACGTGTGCATAAGCTGGTCGAGGCGCTCCGTAGACGGTCTCTAACCTCTGCCATTTCCCATAGATCCACGCCAGCCACACCCATGCATCTGGCCGGCTTGGCGGAGCTTAACATTAAGGGCTTATAACGCGGTTGGTACTTGCTTAAGAAATCGGCGAACAAAAGGGAAGATGACTGGCGGACTCGAACGGAGAGGAGACTTTTTTAACCGATTGTCGAGTACCCGAGGAGTTTGAATAGTTCAGAGAGTGCAGTGATACTATTTGAGCCGAGGGTACTCTTGGCGACGCTTAAAACCGGACGGCGTCTTTGTCGGGAATATTCGACTCGACGACGTGGTGGTTTTGCATCACTGTTACACGGGGGAAGGCGGGACGGTTTCGGACGGACATGCAGTATGTTAATAAAATTAATGTGGGATTCGTCGTTTGTTTTCGTTTGGGAAGTCGAGTGTGCAACGAGTATAGAGAAATTGGAGAGAGAAAGTAGCGACAAGAAATTATGCAAGTTTCTTTTGGATGTGAAAGTATTTACTATTTATCGATCGCAGAATGTCGTGAAGAATTTAAGGTGTACTTTTTTCTGGTGCACCGCAACGTCGATGTTTGAAAAGATCTTTGCTCGAAACGAGGCGCCCCTTGTTCACTTATTTTTATAACGTCTCGATAATAGAAATGATTTCTCCATGCTTACAGAAAATCAGTGTTTCGATGCTTTCGAAAATAATGTTCTTCCAGAATAAATTCGAAACTGAACGTCATTCTAAATCCAATACATTATTCGAGCGGGATAAGCAACTACACCTTCCTATCAATTTACCAAAGTGCATAATACAATTCGATCGTAACAATTTATTTGTAGCTCCACATTATATTAATCGCGTGATAAAAATTCCATTATCCCCGTAACAGTTTCCATCAGCGAAGGACAGGGAAGAGCCCGGGTCCTTATACGAAGGAATCGTCGCAAGAGGCACTCCGAAATAACCGTCTAATAATGCAATGCGGAACAAGTTATTCTGGGCAGCCGAGGCCCCCTCACTGGGTTAAGCCGAGTGTTTGCCCGCGTTTTGCTTTGCTTCCTTTTGCCTTAGCAGCATAGATTGGGACAGGCCATGGATCACGACGTAAGCTCGCAGACGACGCACAGGGGACACTAATCACGCGCCAGTGCTCCATCTCGTTTCGTCCAATCTACAGAGTGTGACTGTAAAACCTAATTCGCATACCCTACGCGACGGGCCATCTCTTGCAGTCTCTTGCGCAACATTTTCTATCTCGTCTATCTCGCCGTTCTCACGTGTCGCGATGGCGTTTCCGTCTGGAAGAATGATTCTCCCCCCGGCTCGACGTCACGGGGCATTGAAATATGAAATCCTCTCCGTGAAACGCGAATTGGTAAACGCGTAAACGACGATCGCAACGAAGATTACTATCTCACGGGCGAAGGCGGCGAGGATTGATTCCACGCTTTCAGCGCCAAGCTGCAACGTGTTATCGAGAATGATCGAGCTGACCGGCCGGCCGGCAGTCGATACTCGTGGGCGAGAATCGCGTGCGATTCCACGCCGGCACACCGTGTATGAATCCGCGGCTCACGAGGAGGAACGTTCGTGGACGCGCGTATGTGAACGCGTAGCAAAGATAGAAAGCATTGCACACCTGCACACCCTTGTTACACAGCGCGTGGAAATAGGAAGAAAAGGAAGAAAGGGTTATGGACGGTGGGCATAGGGGAGGTAAGGAAGCCCTGTAAGAGAAACGGAGAGAGGGACAGAAAGGAGTTGGAGAGTGAACGGAGGGAAAGGGAGAGAGGATTGTCGAGTAGAAGAGAGTTTAAATGGAAAAGGAAGACGATGGAAAGAGAATGCGTTACGTGAGCTGCTCGAAGAGTAAAAGCGGCAAGTGGCTTCTGCATTAGTACAAGATGATGCGCCAGTGAAATATACGTTGCCGCGGCGTAGAACGAATAGCAGAAATGGGATACCAGGCGTTTCTTTTAGATGGACGCCTTGATGGATTCGCGTTTCCACCGCCGCTAATATCCGGGATACCTTATACATCCGCGGGAATCCCTGGAGCAAGGCTACCGGACACTTTAGGCGGAATCAACGAATCAGTTTAAATCCTTCGCTAATGGTTGAAGAAGAAGACGAAGAAGACGAAGAAGAAGAAGAAGAAGGAGCCGGTAGCCACGAACGTACTGACTAATCGGCCTTAGGGAACCGTTTGACAAGAAACGGGCTCCAATTACGCGAACCGGAAAACCGCCATGGAGAATCCCACGTTCCAAGACACCTATACAAGGTGTTTCGAAAGTATAGGCATAATGGCTTATGGAATTTATCGACGGGAGTAAAAAAAAAAAGCCTTAGCCAAGCATGTAGCTAGAAGTTAATTAATCGGCATGTTTGAAGTTACCTAATGTAGATTTCGAATGTTAAGCCTGGCTTACTGGTAGTGCCGTCCTCGTTTAATTTTTCGTTACGCATATGTTGCTTATTATAAGCTTAACGCTAGAACTACCGAGCAAGACAAACTGATTTGCTTCAGATGTTTTGCTTTAATATTATTAATGTATAGGTATCGTTCTAGCAATTTGTGATGACATTTCATAAGACAGAGTGACAATTGTGTGTCTCTATTAAATGTTCTTAATCTGTCTAACGTATGCTATCTAAATGGTACCAAAATCTATCGGTAGTTCTAGTGATTAAGATTAATGTATAATACAAAGCAATTTTTCTGGTCTTATAACACGAACAACAACAAAAATAAAAAGAATATGACAAATAGACGCCATCCCAATAAATAAAAATATGAAACCTACGATCTCAATTGACTAGACGCGTCGTCCACATTTTAACGAGTACTACGCGCCATGTGGTTCGAAATTATTCCATCCTTCATATCGTCCCGTAAAACATCCCCCGCTCGAAATACGTCCCCGAGTCCACCGACCAGATTCAGTCGGTTCCGTCGCGAAACATTCGCGTACGCATACGCACTTACGCCACGACACTCTCGTCCCTCAGGAAAAATTCGGGACGCGTAAAATCGGTCCTAAAATCCCCGAAAAAAATCGTCGCACTCGCGTGCGTGCACGGAGCGGTCGCGACGTCCAAGCTGGAATGCCAGTCGGCATGACGTTCTCAGAATATTTAGGTGCCCGAACGGACATCGAACCCTTCGTTCGGTAATCGAAAGATCTTTCCCACTCTCCTCACCGTCGCCATATTCAGCCTCGTAATATTATTTACGACACTTTTTCGAATTCAGCCCGGCCGGTTCTCGCGTACCGTAGCCGCACGTACGTACATGCGCCCGTTGGACGGTCCTGCGTTCCGTTTCCGCGTATTATTTACGACGACGCGTCTCGAGGCGCCACGAGCCGCCGCGAGAAGAAATTCCGCCCCGGCGAGACCCGGTGGTTGCACTGGGATTGATTTTCTGAATGTTATGTATCTTTTTCCTGGATCCCTTAACGGTCGTACGTTACGTATCGTCGGATCGTTTGGCCGTCGTCGCGTCGTGGGACGAGGAAATCAGCCGCAGATGCCTACCAGTCGTATACATGCCGCGACACAAAGATAAACCGAAAAAGAAGCGGGGAGATAAAGATCGTTAGACAGGTAACGCGCGACAGAAAGGGAGTAAGGGAGATGCAAGCTCTTCCGTGTTCGCGCAACCACTTATGGCTTATACGAGGCGATCGTATATGCATGCCTCGCTGAAAGGTAACGCTGTCTCTCTCCTTACGTAACCATATTAAGGCAACTCGTTGCGACTGGCCTCGTGGCGACGTCACCACGTACGACACCGTCGTTGTCATCTGACGACGGGGGCACGACGATTCTCGTGTCCCGATCGTCTTAATCACTTGGCTCGAACAACGATGGATCGTTTCGTTGAAAACGATCGAACGGTTCGGTTACGCGAGTTGCGTAACGAACGGCGAGGATCTTTGTCGCAGCGGTCGGGAGAAGTTCGGTAAGGATAAGTGAATCGCGTGAACCGAGCTTTCAGTTGAACGAGGCAATAATAGTCTCGTGAGTGCCGGACGGGGATCCGCGAAACGGGATTGCTATTGTCGAATTCGATTTGCCCCACCCCAATAGAATTCGGTGGAAAGGATTTGTCGGTCGTTCGCTGCTTCGTTATGCTGTTCCGTTATCGATCGCTTGCAATTTCAATCGCTTTAAATGAGTCGTCGTCAAAGGGACGCCAGTATTCTTGGCATTTGTGTAACTCGTTCGCTCCCTTTTCGCAAGATCCTCGTCGAGGTAAGGGAACTCGTTTCACGGGCGAAAATAGATACGCCTGACAGACAAACGGCGTACAATTAGACCGATCATTGTTAACTCAATCGAGATCGGTTATCTGTGACAACCAGACGAACCGGTCCGAAACATTTCCCCCCGGTTTCGACACTTTTTACTTTTTGCACTCCTTCCTGTGCGACCTATCGCCGTGTCCACGCTTTCGACCCGAGAAAGAAAATCCTTGTGCATTTCTCATAGTTTATTGCGCGCGCGAAAATAAGTGTCGTACCAATGCACACGTGGGCTCTTCTCCTTATCGAAAGTAAAGACATTTTTGCGTCCAAGAAGGCACGAAAGATTCGTACGACTTTTAACGATCGATTCTATGATCGTGATAAAGCCGCAAGAAACGAGCGAAGAAAGAGAGAGGCAAATTAAAGGAGAAACGACGATTCGTTTGGTTCGACGATAATGCGTTGCAATGCATTGGCCAGTGATCAATGCCGCGAGAGGTGTATGATTGACGGTTTTATACCTTTCCTCGGCCCAACCACCCTCTGTATGCGTACAGTGCTTATCGTTTCTCCGCCTGTTTAAGCGTTCGTCACGGAATATAATTAATAGTCGGTAGAATGAGTGAAATGTTTCGGGACGTATCGAAAAGTTGTGCTGCATAATGCTATATGCTCGCAACGTTTTTATTCATTGTGGAATGTTTAGCAACAACAGCTGCTTGGAATTATGGTTGATGGTAACTACACAGGATAAAGGTTCCCGACGTATTCATGTATTCTTTTTAAGTATAATTGGATTTGAAAGAGAATGTGGGGCTTTTGTATTCCACCGATACAAATGTAATGCAATCTTTGTCCATAAAATAAACGTTTGAAAAGATATCATATAAAGATATTATGCTCATAATTGCTCAGGGTAGGATAGTCTACATCGCGAGCATTGTAATTATTAAAATTATGTTGCGAATCCTAGATCGATACAAATTATACGTCCGACAGCTTCTTTGAGTTAATCTTGATTTAACATCAATTATAAACTGAATACTGACAGAACCAAGCACGCATTAACGCGTGATACCAGCAGTAAATTTCTGGGTTGCAACCAAACACGGTGTACCAAGAATACCTGATTTACTACCTGAATTGTCTGACTGGCCTTTGGGCCATTGTGTACAACAATTTTGCACAAGTAAGCTTCGCCTTTGTATTCCGAACGGCCCATAAATCTATCGTTGATAACGCTCCTATTTATCCCAGCTGAAACCAAAGCGATCGCCAGTTTGTTCTTTCGAACAGGATTCCGTCAGTGTACCAGATAACCGATAGGCAAAAAAGAAATTCATGGACACTGGTCGTTGTCCGATAGCACCGTACGCTCACAATCAGTTACAGGGATAATCGTAGAAATGGTCGACTAAGAACGAAGTCGCGAAACAGAGTTTCTCGTCGAAACCGGAAACGGCTCGGTCACAATGGAAAAACGAAACAATCTCGCGTTCCAAGTACGGAAAGGGAATCTTCCGCCGCAAAGAATTCGCTTTTCTTGTCCGGCGAACTAACCCTCAAAGCTAAAGCTATTAACCTCTTGCAAGGTTTTTCATTTAATTTTTCATATGCACAGAATAACTCGTCGAATTGCGTTGAGATGTGAAAGAATAAAGCAGGAATCTTATATTCTTTGTAAGAAAATTCTAGCCAACCTTGCTATAATTTGTATCATAATTTTTCGAATTTCTATAATCATCTTTCGAACAAACTGTAACACCAAAGGATGTATCGTTCGCTAACAAAACGTGCTTCGTTTGAATGTCACTCGTGGCACTCGTTCAAGAATCGCGCATCCTTCAAGTGCACCGATTGAATCACTACAAGAATTAGATTTTACCATGCAGCGCAAAATCGGAAGCAGTACAAGCGTTGCTAAACCCAGCCCTGCTGCTAAACAGGAAAAAACAAGTGATTCTAATGCGAATAAGAATAGGCCATACAAACCGGACAAACTCCTACTTTATTACAAAAACTTTATTACAAAAACTGCTTGCGAAACTTGCGACATATCAAACTCCATCACCCACATCCTAGTCACCTGTCCCAAATACAATAATAAAGGGGGGTACAACACGATCTACCAAACTCGCTCAATACGTTGCAATAAAAGAACATCTACTGCAGGCAGTTTATTGCACCGAGCACTTACATCGTGGTCACTAATAACCGCGGAAGGTGCATGTGGCCTGAAAGACAGCACAATAAAAGCAAAGGGAAGAATTGGGTTCGCAATCGAGATTTAAACCCCCAGATGCAGCTTCTTAAATTCATCTCTGTCTCCACACTCCTCCCATTTCCTTCAAAATCGAGAGGACGATCATTCATTAAACCTGGCTCAAGAAGCAGCCGGTCTTTCTTGCCAACGCGTTCCATCCGTTAATACGGCGTCGCGCGTCGAACGCGAAGAAGCGGACGGTCTATCCGCTCTGGCCTGGGCATCCTGCGAAACAGGAGGTCCTCGGCCATCAACGTAGACGCGGAGAACGCGCCGCGCGCGAAAACCTTTGATTCGCACGTCCCACGAATAAACGAATCGCTCGAGTCGTTGGCTTCTTATTCCACGGTGGTCCTCGCACGGAATTCTGAGTTCAATGCCTCTTTGATGAGCCTTCCCTTCTCCTTCGGCGCAACAACCATCGACTCCCGGCCATCGTCGCGAACAGGCCACGTTTTTTTTCCCCTACCCCTCTCTCGCCCATTGAGATCCATCTTGATCATCGGCGAGCATTCGAACGATCATACGAGCGATCAAAAACTGTCGATCGACGTTAAAGTCCGCGATTGACGGCCGATCGTCCGCGAACGACCCGGTCTTCGCGGTGTTCGTCGAGCACGACCGGCGAGAATGACGACAACACGTGTCGAAACTGGTAGCGCTGTCAGTTCCTCGTGTTCTTGCTTCTCCGCGGAGGATCACGGGTGTTCGCAGGTGAAACTGCGTCGAATAAGTTCCCGTTGATAATCATCGCGCGAGGAGGTGGGGCATATTTATGCGCGCCGAGTCGAACTGGCTGCGTGCAGGTGGAAAATCAGCGGGCCTCGACGAGAGCGTGCGTTATATAATCGCCGCGGTTATTTTCAAGTGTCGAAGAAATTTATGCGAAAACTATTTTTGTCACCGGAGGGCTCTCGATAGAGGTTGTCGGCGATTGTATTGGATTTTTTCTTGCTGCCCCGTTCTGATACTATTTTGAGAGGGTGTTGCATGGCGGAAAGGTGAAACGTGGTTGGATAACTGACTTTCTAGTACCGCGTTGAGCTCTTAGTATTTCGAGCAACGTGGTTTCTTCAGCGACTTGCATTGTTTTCTTTATTCAATTGCACGGCACTCGTATATAGGTGAACCAGAAATTTTCTCCCCTTTCTTTTTCCAAAGTTGTGGGTGGTCTACTGTAATATAAATTCTTCGTAGCAAATGCTCACGCGTCGCGATTCCATTTCAATATTTATTTAATACACTCCTTTCGGCCAAATGATATATATTGACGTGCAATATCGTCGTACAATATTGATTGTCAATCAGCAAGGTAGCCGAAACGATCCCACAGATATCCCTCGGGATAAAAATAATTTATTGAATTGCATTGGGCTGGCAGCGTGGCCCAAGCAGAGGGGAAGGAATGAATATTAATCGAGCACTGGACGCTGAATGAAAAAAAAATTGCCAGTAAATCTTATTTAACAGGGAGAACTTAATTCAACTGGTCGTTCTCTTTCGTTCGGGATCTTCGTACGACGCGCACAACTTTAGCCCGTAACATCCTGCAGATAACAATCGGAGAGAGAGTGAGTGAGTGAATTTATGCGGAGGGCAGATTCGAGGTGCGTTCAAGTGGGTGGAAAATCGGGGCCGGTGTGTGGCGCTGCCGATAATTCACGTTCACTGGGAGAGAATAAGGGATGGTTCTGCCCTTCAATTTTTTCGTGGAACCAAGCGTGAGAATTAGCTGATAAAGGTGGCACGATAGCGTGCAATTTATAGGCAATTTGTACGCACAGAAGTTCCCTTTCGTTTCGCAAGGTGGGCACGTCCGATGTGACTTACTGTTAGTACATAAAAGATAATCTTTTAATGACGAAACGGGTATGCAACGTTTATTAATATTTAGCACCTTTAGTCTATACAATCGCAGACCTTGTTTTAAGCATGGAAATAAATTTGTAGACTTTTGTGAAATAATGATTGTTGATAACGAAATGATTCTAAATTACCAAATGATACAACAAGGGATACAAGTACTAGTATTAGTACAAGAAGAATATGAAAATAGAGGGGACCATAATTTCTGTATGATTAAATACACACGGCAGTGCTGACATAAAATTGGTACATATACAATCGATATGTATACGGAGGGCTCAGAAGTCAATCCGTGTAAGTCTCACTTTCCTGAACATGAGTTTCGTAGTTCAAACACCTCTTTATTGTTGAAACTTTTAGTTGATAAATCAATTAAGTCGCTATTTTCGTACGCAAGCGATAGATGACGGTACTAACTTATTGGCTTCTGATCTTGACTTGCACTTATTGGCTTCTGAACCCTCTACAAGTACAATAAGTACAACACATTTGACGATCATTTAGCAAGAGAATGAGGCGGGGACACGTGTCGCAGTAGGGTTCTACTCGCACCGAATACCTCACCCTCAATGAAACCATTCCAACGACACTTTCACATTCTACCTTTTCACCTTGCTTTAAGTACTTTCAGGTCCTCTCGCCATCCCCCGTCACTTCCATTTTCTCATTTTCACGACCGCGTGCTTTTCCCGCTGTAGCCGCCGCACCTCTGCACGGATCATTACGTACCACCGAGTCGCTCCTCATCCATCATCGGGACGCGAGATTTTCAGAGATTAGAGAAGCACAATTATCACCTATATCACTTTGTGTCGTCAACGACGTAAATTGCGCCAGGGAATTCTATTCATTTCAAAACCAGGAGACGTTGGTGCTCACATATTTCGACATAATCATTTCTTTTATCATCAAGTCGTTTTTTTCACGGGAAAATTACTGGCTGAATTAATTCCGTGGGTATCAAACCGAGAAGTAATTTAAACAGCTCATTACGTGCTGTAAATGTTTTTATGACGTATGTGCAATCTTGTGCTTTACGTTCGTAATAAAATTGCTGTCGGGTTGAGGCGTCGGAAAAATTGCTTAAATTAGAAAATAATTTCTACTGTCGCGTGTGCTCCTTGGCGAATCGTCAAATCTTTCTCCCCTGTACAGTAACGGTACACACCTCTGAATGAAGTAAATGTTTGAAAATGTTTGCTTAAGTTGAAATCTGTTAGAAATAACTGCGACGAACGTAAAACTGTATGTTTCAATTTGGAAAACCGAGGTAACACGCTGTTACATCACGAACCATAATCTTGCACGTTTCGATTGATCGGAAGAAAAAGTGGACGCGACCTTGCAATAAAGCAAGCAATAAATATATAGCGAAATGAAAGCTTTAATTCGGTCCAAATTGGCCGACAAAAACAATGCCGCCGATATCCGCAGATTCTTGAATATCGAAGAGAAATCGATGCACCCGCGGATCGCGTCGAGCGTCGCGACGCCCGCGAAGTCCGCTCGCCAGGCTTCCCCTACTGCAATCGCGATCTCGAGGCCACGGGTTACGACGCCCTCCCCGCCGTCGCCCCGCAAGCCCGCGTCGTTTACTCGCGTTCCATTTCACGAAGGCTCAAAACACCGCCTCGAACAGCTGTTTGAAGCTTAAAGGCAAGGTCGCAGCCTTACGTCTGCGTACGCAATGCCGCTCGTTTCAACGCGTCGGTGAACGCGCCTCTGTGCGCGTGCGCGGGTGCGTGCTGCGCTGTCCTGGCGCGAGCATTCGAGCACGCTCTCACGTGCGAACACGCGAGTACGTGACACGTCGCGTCGCGAGTGCACTGCACTTCAGACAGTGCGTGTCCGCTATAGTCTCACGCATACAGCCGCGTATCGGCACCGCTCGTCTTCCGTTGCCGCACGGAGGAACAGAGAAAACACGAATAGTTTTCGCCCCTGTACACACGTACACACACGCGAGCGTTCGTCGGCCGATCGACCCACGTGTGCGCGCGCACATGCACCTTGGGATCTCGACGCGAGTGCACGTATATGTATGCACAAACACGTTTTGCAGTCGCTGGGAGAGCCGTGCCACCGCACATAACTATAGTTATGCAATCCGCCAACTCGTATTCATGGTCAAGGCCTGCGTCCTCGCCGCTAGATACGTGTGTATACGAGTGCGCACACGGGTGAACGGCGGCCGTGCACGGGGCTCGCGTACACGGAGAAAGGGGTGGCTAGGCGGATGGCGAAAGAATAAGAGCCGAACATTATCGAATTCCCGCGAGGGAACGGAGGATAAAGTTGAGCGTCGCCTGTGGACCGGTACGCGAAACCGGATCGTCCGGAAACGCTTAATGGGGTGGGAGACGCGATGGAAAAATCGGATTCCGTTTATGTACTGGTTTGGTGAAAGAGATAAGGGAGATTCGAGATGAAATTGTCGGACCGTCGCGATAAGTGCGCTCCTGCCGCATCCTCCTTCCGAGTCCACTGATAAACGTGTTTACGTATGCGAAACGGTGTATAATTGGACGGGGTGCATGCAAACGAGACTTACATTTCAGCGCGACGATTTCCTTTCGCCAAATAAGAAAAATTAGGATTATCGCGGAATTCGACGGGATCACCTCGGCTCCTTATAAATTTATTTCGCGCGGTCAAGAAAACAGGCGTTACTTTCGCAAATTGCTCGCTCAAGTGTTGCATAAATTCCTCGAGTAAGGAGTATATAGAGCAAAGCGGGGTGGTAATAAAGGTTGCAAAGAGAACGCCAGAACAGTCGATCAACGATACGCCGAATAACGAGAAACACAACCGATGCTGGTCGCGCGATGGCCGGCCGTGTTGGAAAAGGATGCGTAGAGGAAACGTCGTTTCTTTTACCTTTTCGCTCGACAGTTGGTTGAGCATGCACGGCCGTGTGTAGGTGAGCGCACACTTGTGCACGGGCAACGCTTTCAGGAGGTAATGGTAATGCATAGAGGAAAACGGTAATAACGCAGAAAAGCGGGAAAGGTGGTTGCGGTGATTTAATATAACTGAGTTGCAGGAAGCGAATATTATTAGCATTCGCTCACGGTGGACCTATCCACGCGCATTTATCTTTCTCCTTTCTCGCGCATTCGTTGCACTTGTACAGTCGGGCGCACTTCGATCAGGGAAATATATACGTGCATACTTGGGGTGCGCTGAAACTTGTAACGTGTTCCCGCATGTATGGACGGATGTATGTGTGTCGCACGCGACAGTGTGCACGGGTACGTATAAAAAAAAAACAAGTGTACAACAGGCAGGTCTACAGGGGCTCAGCGAGAAAGGAAATAATCACTCTTCATGTGCGTTTTAACGCGTCAACGAACGCTCGTGCAGACGTGTGACGATGCACGATACGTAATATGTGTGATGTAACGTACACACTGCCTGAAATTGCATGCGCGATTACGGCGCGCTTATTTGTGCGCCGAACGAGTTTCGTTGATGCAACGAAATCGCTTCGCGGTAACCGCCACGGCCGTGGTACCTTTTATCTTGTGAATAACGACCCCGTTGCGGGAAGAATCGCCATGCTCATGAGGGTATCTAATAGTCTACGTGAACAGGCGACCCCGCCGCGTTTAAATATCGCGGTTCCGATGTATCGGAAAACGGGCCAATTCCGCTGCGACTGGGGACAATTTCGATCGAAAGAAAACGTATTTATTTGTCCCCTGCTAATAGTGATTTAATTTTGGCACATGGTGTGACACTGCGTATTTCGTTGCATATTGCATAAGAAAATGTAGAGTTCAATTGATAAATAACATTCGAAGAACGTGCCGGTGAATTTAAGCATCGACGAATTCGCATTGATCGCGCATGAAGTTCCTGCACCAGGAAGTCAGAGTGTACATGTTCGATCAGATACACTTGAAACAACCGATCTTAATCAATTTCCCTTAATTTTACCGTTGCATGACCACTTGGTACCATGTAGTAGGCAATTCAATGGCGCTACACTACCAACGCCAACTCGATTCTCCCCCACCCTTAAAAGTGTCTCCTATTTATACCATCATTAGCATTGCCACTAGCCAACTTCCCTATGCCGCAAGAATATCTTCAGCTACTTTCTCAAAAACTGTACCAGAACGTTCCGCGCAATTATCGATCTATCTAAGGAACACAAAAAAGTCGACTCTAAATAAATATCCAATTACTCTCAAAGTTATGCGACACTGTAACTTCCTTCATTCGATTCAATGCGAGAGCAGTTGCTTTAACTTTACGTAACACGTGCTCCAAACGCACCATCTCTTTTCTCGCAAATCGTCCAAAGTGATGCAATTTCTCTAAAAAAAAAAACAATATTCAATATCCCAGCACAGGATTTCGCCCCGAACGAACCTCGAAGGTGAACGTGAAAACAATATCCCGGGAACCGCGTAGCACATGGCGGGTACGATCGAGCACGGCGTTAAACAAAGAAGGGAATAACAAATGTACGGCCGACCCACACTGCCGGCCACTTGCAGCTACACAAGTACACAAGTAAGTCCGCGAATAGATTATCGCGCGGTGTAACATCGAAGCAACAAATAAAATTCCTGTTTCAATTACCAACAACGAATCCTGCGCCCAACCATTATTATCGCTCCTGCTGTCTCGTTAAAATATACCCGGAAGGTCGATCGTTTCACAATGCAACGAGCGAGCCAGTTTGAGACGTACGGCGGCCAGGGGTCGACGTATGCACACCGTGCGCGGCCGTCTCCGACCGATCATACGCGTGCACCAATCTTATATCATTTTATTCGACGCTTGGGCAGCGAAAAAATGGGAAAAAAAAAAGATGAAAGGTGGAGGAAAGGTGCGATGGAAACGCAACTTGCTGTCTGTGCGTGCCGTTTCGCGCGCGGGCGCGCGCGCGCGTACCCGCATACACGAGCGCACGCGCGCACTGGTAGCATCACTCCGCTGATGATATACCTTACCGAGAGTTCATTGCTCTTGAGGTGCAACGAGGAACGACGAGAATTTACGCGGAGAAGGTTGAACAGGGACGGGGCGACGCAGAAGGAGACAGAAACTGGCATTGGCGCGATGAAGAGAGACAAAAACGGAGACGCACAGCACGGAAGACGAAAGGAATAGCGCGAAGAAGATAGATAGAGTTTGAAAGAGCAGGACACAATTACGGAGTGCATACGCTACATACGCGTACTGAAATGTCGAGGCGAGAGAGACGGAAGAGGTATTTACCACATGCCCCGGTAAACTTTCAATAATTCACACGGTGCTACCCCATCGTATCGTTCCGAATCGAATCAACCACCCTCTCGTTGGCTCCGCTTCCCCTGCGCGTACACATACGCGTGCGATGCTCGAGGGAAATGACAAGGCCGGTAGGAAGCGGTCCGGCTAAACGTTCGTTCAACGAATGTCCGGCGGGGAGTATTGCTTCCGTACCGACATGTCGTTACACGTTACTCCTTACGCGGTCGGCCAAACCACGTTGACCGTAAGACAGACGTTAGCTAATACCGTGACCGCGTGCGAACCGGCTCGACATCGTTGCCTTGATCGTATCGGTAATAGCAATCATTGTTAATCAAGAAAGAGGGCTCCGTGTCGCGAAACACGATAGATGAACATTTACGATATTCCGTTGAATCGTTCCCCAGGTGTACTCGACGACCGCGTCGCTGTCTGTGTCCCTTGATAACCAGAAAACCCTCTATCCGCAATTTCACCGCGGGCCACGAGCGACCGAAAATGATAATGGCCAGTTCGAAAAATCGGGAAACGTTGGACGCGGTTATCCGTCGAGCGTACCGACCCGAGCTTGTACCGGACACGTACCGGGTGCAATGTACCTGGATGAGTCACACAGTAACAGCGCACACATTCGCATACGCACATGCGTCTTCACGCGCGATTCGCGCTCGTGTGCGCTCGCGTCTCTCGTCTTTCCCTCTTCGTCGGTCGCGTCGGCCACGCTCGTCTCTCGTAGCGTACTGGAAAGAAACGCAGAAACGCCGTAACTCGCGCGCGATACGCGCCACGGAACAGAGACAACGCGCGGGGTAACGAGCGAGATGGAAGATAAAAATCCAATCATTTCGACCGGTTTTGCATCGTGCCGACGAGGATAATGGAATACCGCGTCACTTTTTGCCGGGGCACAGAATATTTCCTCGCGTTAATATCCGCGCGCTCTGTCCCGGCATCTCCCCTTCGCGTCCGCGGCCAGGTACGTAGCTAACTGTGGTACACGATTGCGCAAGGGGCGCCCTATAAAGGACTGGCGCCAACGCGTTTAAGAATTTCAAGGTCCTGCGGAAGCGTGTACGTATATTTGCAGCGTGGTTCTAGAATAGTTACTTACGTCTTGGAAATCGGATTATCGACCTTTACGAATTATTGGATTGATCCGATTTTCTATCCGCGGTTAAGGCACGCACAGAATGATGCGAATGTGTCGCAGCTGCGAAAAATGTCGCAACTGATGTCAAAGATTTTTCGAAAATTATAATTCACTGCGAGCGTATAGCTTGTACTTGAGATTATAAAGTGCCACCTGTTAAACCTATTTTTCATTTAAAAGACAACTTATGAATCCGTGGAAAATGGCAATAAAGTGAAGGGTGCAGTTCATATGTCAATTCCGATTTGATGTCTGTCTAGTGATTTTTATAATTAATTCATGGTAAGTCTGTAATCTCCAATGAATCATCTGCTGGGGTGTCGTTAGTATAAATTTTGATGCCATCTACTACAGAAACTGTGAAACTCCATAAATGCAAGAGGCGTCTAATAAGCGCAACGCTTAAAATATAGGCAGCAATCAGATAACCAGTCGAATGCGGATAGAAAGTTAAAGTTGTACAAGTAGAGCGAATTAGTCTGGCTAGTACTATTTTTAGGCACAACGCCAGGCACGTAATTTCAGCCTGATTCGATTAAATACGAGCGTATTGATTGTTTTTTGTTGCTCCGTTCTCATATCTTCAGCGAGACGTACTTTTCCCCACGAAACGATCCGACACGAAATAAATATTAAGCTCGAATGTTCACAACACGTGCACGCGTTTTCCATTCTCTCTAATTATTTTCCCTTTTCTCGTGAAAACTGGGTTATCGAAATACAGCTCGACCGTCCGCGTGAAAAATCCGGAAATATATCAGCAGTAAAGGTGAACGCCATACGAAGACGAGAAACTTGTATCTGGTTGCATGAATATTAATAAAGCACGTTAACTCGACATACGACTTTGCCGTGCTTAGATTACTCTCGGAAGTTGCCGACAATTATTCAAGCCTAATGTCCACGTTGCTGGAGTCCTTTGAGGGAACAGGAATTAGTATGAGAAAATTCAAATGATGTAAGTAATCACCTATTCGCAATAAAGATTGCGATCCTTGCTAATGTCTACAAATTTCGGTTAACATTCCGTTTTTTTTGTCTGGAATACTTCAAAAGACAGCAAGATATCCTTTAGAAAATATTTATGCGTAGGTCTATGCATACGCTTTCGTGCAAAATGTTTCTCGCTTCGCGAGCTTCGGATAACGGAGGCGGATTATTTATGCAAATTCCAATTTTGACATTTCACGACATAAATCAGAAATAGATGACAACGGACAAGATGCATACAATAAGATAATTGTCGAATGAATATTT
The DNA here is from genome assembly GCA_948146005.1 of Nomada fucata. Taxonomy (NCBI): domain Eukaryota; kingdom Metazoa; phylum Arthropoda; class Insecta; order Hymenoptera; family Apidae; genus Nomada; species Nomada fucata. The sequence continues at coordinate 2,286,876 of OX411275.1, read as the reverse complement.
CGACCACCCAAACGACAATATCTATATCGGAGTTCGAAACACCGCTGTAACTAAAGATCTATGGCGAGCTCGTTAAATAATACATTGTGTAATATTTAAAATTTCATGCACACCGCTAAACTCGTGCTTCCCAAATTGATCTCAATTGGAAATATTAACATAAATTATGCACACGACAGAAGTACCACATCGTTCAAACTTAACGTCTCCATCGATAAGTGATGTAAGTACGATCTATCGTTCTACTTTGAGCAAGCGACCGCCGGCGCAGTCTTGGTTGCACAAATTGATTGAATAGCTCGGACAAAATGGTGATAACGTGTGGAAGGAATGAGAAAGAAGGCGGTCAGAGAAGTACATTGAGTGACTTTTAAAACGGGGTTGCGTAATCCTTTGGATTTAGTTTACTTTCGTCGGTGTCGATGCCACGCACGTAGCGTGACCGTGGCACTGAACCAGCGGCACGAACTTTCTCGTGGCCTTCGTTCCAGGAAGACGATTTACGTGACATGAAGAGGACGCCAATGACTGTGAACGGTCATCGCCAGTTGGAGCGACGGCTTTTCCTTCGTCTAAAATCGCGGGGAATATGCTGTGTACGAATTAAGTATCGTAGGGGAGCCAAGACGTATCGAGTCCTAGTGGAACGAATTTTTCGGAACGTCCGAGAGTTACGTAATGCTATAAAAATAGTAGCGATGGTATCGCGGATCGTTCTCACTGGATGTTTCGCCTCCCGGAATGGGTCGGGTCTTTAAACATTTTTTACAAGTCCACATTTCTTATCTGACACTGTAACTCTCGATCTGCTTCCACAAGTTAAAGGGTCTTATTTAACTATTTTTCAAGGGGAGATAATTTATACAACAGATAGCCGCGAAATTTTTGTCACATTTGGCAGTGGTTCAAGGTAGCGTATAAAAGAAAAAGCTATTAATTATGGGCGAGCGACGCTTCTCACGAGTCATCTTGATTCGAAAACTCGAAATCAAACTTAATCACCACGACCGTGATTGGTAAATAATATTATGAAAAACGACGCTGTACATCCGGAGTGTTTACGCTACTTCGTTGGCCGGTTAAAATTCGAGACATAACTCGAAGAAACAAATTTCTGAAACAGGCGAACATTAAGATCGCCGCTAAAAACGTTTCCAATTCAATTTATCCCCAACTTCGTTTGATTTCGTCAAACCTCAAAGCCTCTCTTCTATCCGCGGAGCTCGGGGTAATTTAAAAGGAGGATCGCCAGGAGCAACGAAACCCTGGATGATTAAGCGAATTCTCGACTCCGACAGAACACTGAAAGTTCATTGTTCGAGAAAGAATGGCGAGCCTTCTTGCGAAGTTTCGATCGAGGGAAAAGAAGCGAAGGATAGCTCGGCGAACAAATTAGGCGGATCGACGTGCGCCAAGATGGGTATACAAACTGCGAGCGACTTCGTACTTTATCGAGAATTCCCTTTGGGCCCGAGGATGACAGTGCCAGCAAATATTCAGAAGCCGGTCCTTCGTGCGGGCAAAGTTATCCGACAGCGCGTGACAGCGCGACGAAAAGGAAAACGAAAAAACGGGGAAGAAATTCGACGCGGCGATACGGGTTATCGAAAGTCGAACGTATTACCGCATCCCAGAGGGGAAAACGGATCGTCCTGAATAGAATCAGCTGCGCCAGACCTTGACCGCTTCGAATTGAAATTCAAAGTTGGATTTTCGGGAACTGCCGAATCAGATCGTCGCCACGGAACTTTTAGACGAATGTATAATTTAAACGGCCACCGCCAGCGTGGTCCTGGATGGATTTCGGTGTTTCTCATGGTCAACGGAAAAGTGGTTCTCTAAGTGTTAAAAGAAACGTATCTAGTCCGGTTCTGGGGCACGTAAGAGTTATTACTATTTTAAAAAACTTAATTTCTCCTCGCCGAGAGGCATCGCTGAGTATGTTCGAATTAATTCCAGCAAGTGCATAGTTATGAATATTCAAGAACGTGCCCACGAGGAAAGATAAGTGAGATATGTTACGTTTGGTGAAATACGGAGAAAGTATTCAGTAGAATACCGAAGAGTTCAAATTACATTTGGAGGCTATAGAAAATTCAAAAGGAACGTGATTTTGTCGAAAAAGTAATTTTATTCGTTCGGGGATAACGTTAATGGAAATGGTTATGATCTGAAGAATTATGGGCAAAAAATCGTCTAAAGACTTACAGCAAGAAGAAATGAAATGAAAAGAAATAAACGAGAGTAAAATACAGTAGTAAAATCGCCTACGTCAAGGTTGCATTTCTTCCAGTAATCTAGGTATAGTTCTGAATACTTAGAAATGTAAATGGTAAGGTTCACGGTTCGTTTGTAGTTTGAATTCTTTATTGACTTGTTGTAGTTTTGCAGCAAAGTTTGCCACATATTCTTTCTATGTAACAGTGACTTTGTATTTTCGACTTTTACATTGTTTCAACTATCGATCGGTCTGTAATAATGCGAATAAGTAGATTCGTAATGTTCCTCTGAAGCGTCATGTTTTAAATCGAAAATATATTTGCTCAGCCTGCCTTCGAATCTGTCCGCGTATAACAAGCAACAAATTTGAATTTCTCATAAATGATAAGTTGAATGTATTTTTTGTACCGGAGATGTGCTCCGGTATGGTGCTTTCGCAATAAGCTCTCTGATCTAAATATATTCATTCAGAATCACCATCGACACGAATCTATAAATCATCTAAGCAACGATTTAGTGACTACATAATTCAATCGTAACATTAAACGATGCAGTCCTGTTACCTTATTCAATCTATCTTATATTATACATATAGACATCGGGCCCTTCGGGGGTTTCAATTCAAATTCTATCGCATCTATTCCTCTTATCATTAAGCTATATATTCCCCATATACATGTTTACAAATTTTCTAAGTTCTCTCCCCAGGATGTTTCTCTTCTCATTATCTCCTTGTATTTACTGCTTTCTCTGTACTAACGATTCCTCTGCGCTCGCAATTGAAGCAATATTCTGGCACCGACTTATTTATTTCCTTATTACGTTAAATATCCCCCCCTCATATTAAAATTACCGCTACTTCACCGCATTAAAACGTATAAATAAACGTTGCAGTGAAATCTTATTACAAGATGTTATTCCGCAACGATTTTCAGAGCCAACAGTTCAAAGAGGTCTCATCCAGCTTTCTCTTCTCCCTTTCGCCTAGTTAACCATGATCGATAGGATTTTCACATTTTCCCAGCGTGAACGCTCGCGTAAAAGGGCAAGCGATCTGCGGCTACACAGAGACCCTAAATAAGAAGAACACGTCTATCTCTGATACGTGCACTGTTGGGTCGCGAGTGAAATGTCAGCCCTCCGTTCTCTTTGCAAATAGAGAGTGGGTACCAGAGGGGGCGGGGGGGCACGGGGCTGGATCCGTTAGGAGGATCGTAAGAAACCTGTTTTCAATCCGATATTTCCTCCAGACAATGGGAATGCACGGGGAAAACTCGATTGAAAGGGAAATCGGTAGGCCAATGGTAGCCGTAACACAGGTCCGCGGATTTATATCACAGCCCGACGGTATTGCGCCCGCCGCGAGACGAATTGAGAATATTGCAAAACGCTCGACGACCTTTCCAATTTATATCGTAACCTTTGCGGAGGATGGCACGAGGAACTGAACGATGGAAGCGACCGATAAACGCGGTGAATCAGAATTGCAAAGTGGAAAAACGATATTAGAACAAGAAAGTTCTGCACGGGGCGACGTGAAAGTTTTTAGTCGCCCTCAAAGCTTACGGCTCACGAAGACCCTTAAGCTATGGGATTTGTCTACTGTTTCATTTACTTTGATATCGAAGTTAGGTTTCAAGGGGTTACATATGTCTGAAAGTACATACTTGAAAGACCGTACCGGGAAGCATAATCTCGAACAAAGGGCCGAAACTTTTGGCATAAATTGTGTTTGTTAAGAAGTACGGGATAGTCGCCGTCTTTCGATCTTTGGATGCACTTCGGGTAGAAAGGTTGGAAATCCTTGAATTAAAGTTGGAATAACGCATTGCTGCGAATTGTGCAATGATATTCTAAGCTAACAAGTCTAGTTCGCTTAGATATTGGTTAATCATATGTTATATCTTTCTATGAAATGTTTTGATTGAGTCATGCTTGATCTGTTCGTGGCGCGATGGCCATCAATTATTTTACACAGTTTCTATCACAATCATGTGAACTGTCGTCAGCAATTTGCCTCGCTCTCTTAAAAAATCGTCAAGAAGAACACACCAAACATCATTCTCCAAACACTACCCGACGTTTCATCAACCTACCATTAAAAGAAGAGTAAAAAAAAAGGACCGCAATCCTAATAACTAAACACAAAGGAAGAGAAATAAAACAAAGAAATAGAAACATCGAAGGTCCCCTCAAAAAACCCTGCTGAAATGGAAAATTGAAAGTTGAAAATTGAAAATAAGTAACAAAAACACCATGGAAACGCGGAAGAAGGAAGGAATCAAAAAAAAAAATTAAAATAAAACAAACCTTGCTTAATGACGATGCCAGGGGGCACTTGGACAATCGGTAGAGCAGCGTTCGAGGGGTTTACAGGGATGCTGGCTGGTGTTCCTGGTGGAGGAGACGCGCTGGCACTACCCACGGAGCCAGGATCGCTGAAACCTTGGGTACTGTTCTCCTCCGGGCCGTCGAAGAAGCTCAAATTGAATTCACTGCCGGCGTCGAACGACACTTCCGGCGTAAGGGTGTCTGGCGCCGGGGCGCTACCCAGACCCGCGCTCAGCGACTGGTCGATTTTGAAAACGTCCATTGTACGAAGAGGAAGTGGTGATGATGATGTCGGCGATCGCGCACCTCGCTGCCAACTGCGGTCACCATTCGCGTACTCGACTCGCTACGTGATTTGATTCGCGTCCGGTTCGGTTTTCATCACTGTTCGACGGCGGAATCGGTGGGCAGCTTCTCTACCTGCGTCGCGTCGATTAAGAAGAATTCGCATCAATCGACGCCGCCCTTCGTCCGTTCCAATTCAAATCTGGAACTGTTCGAATCGAAACTGTACCCCTGTTGACGTGCACGGCGGCGATGATTTCCCGAATGGAAATTCTGCTGCCGCAGCGTTCGAGTATCGATGGAGCAGTCCCGAGAATATTCACCTCTGTTGCGTCACCGTACAATTCACCGGATGTTCACTAATTTATAACCGGGTGGAAGAAACGAGTTCGCAAGCCGACACACATCCACGTTCCCCGATACCGTAATACTTCTTCGTCGATCGCTCGTGCACGGTCGCAGCAACGAAGGTACGCGACAGAGAACCAGCAACACCTTGCGTTCCTCTATGCCAGCCGAAATCGGTCAAACTTCGAAGGGCGAACTCTTCGATTCACTCGTCCGACCCGTACGTTTATCACGGTACGATCGTCACTCTCGGAGACACATTCTGTTCTTTTCACAAAACCGATTCATCCTGCATTAATCTTGAAGGACAACGAGGCGCAGGACAACGTTTACACGGGGGGATCACCTGGTTTCGCGTTGCCCCGTGGTATCGACAAAGCATACCTCCCGAACGGAGACCCGAACGATTCAGCCGAGGTCACTGGCCGTTACACCACGGCAGATTCTCAATGAAACTATCCGCAGGCGACTAACGAACAATTTTGGCACGTCTCGCCGGGCCACGGCACGTTTTATCTGTTAATCTCTCTAAAGCGCCTTCGAGCACATTAGCCGGTGCTCCTGTTCATACGATTCTCGTTATTCTACAGACAGGGCCGACCGGGGGCAATGCTTTTCGGTAGCCTTGAGCAGCCTATTATTCAATCTGATACGATTACGCGCGAATGCTTTATTACGCTCGCCGTGACACGTTTCTAGTTTCACTCGATCGTTATCGACGGACTACGGTGCCTATCGGGAGAAACGAATTTCACCGGCCGAGGAATTTCACGTCCCGATACGCCGCGCGAGAAACATCCAAGTGTGTAACTCTGTATCGGGGCCGATATCTCTGTCGTCTGTTCTAGCTGCGGGTTCGTGTAACTCTCGATCGAGCAACAGGTTACCTTGCTCTTTACTCTTGACGGTGACGGGGCGAACGATCGATGATGATCGCGGACCGAAAAGGAAAAAAGAAGAAAAAAAAGGGGAGAACAGACACGTGAAACGGAAGAAACGAAAAAAGTGTATCGTTACGGATTCTGAACTGTTGCGAATTCAGCGACGAGCGATCCCTGTTGAAGCCCAATTTTCACCAACGATATATTTTCCTCCCGTTGTCGGCGTCTCGATGAATACTACGAGACACGAAGCACCTGCGCGCGGATTACGCCGACGACAAACGGGAATAAATAGGAATAAAAAAGGAACAGAATAATCCGCACTTCACTGACACCGCGTCACAACTTCCAACCAGAGAAGATACTCGTTAGCTGTCTTGCCTACGGCCTGCGAAAATCCGTGGGAACGCGATCTTCGAAAGGGTTCAGCATTGTTTGAGAAGACGCGCGATATCGTCTTCGTGCGAGAGCATGTTCTCATCGGCATCGTTATCTTCCCCTCTGCTTTTCCTCGCTCTTCACTCTTCGGGGTTTCCGCTTGAAAATAAAAACGACGCGAGGGTTCAACCCATTATTTTTTCTTTTTCTTTTTTTTTCTTCGCTGCTCGAAGATCGAGTAGATCGGTCGGTGTCTTCGCTTTTCCTCTGAGAACGGTTTCCACCTTTTTTTATTTATTTTCCCTTTGTTCTCCCGCTCCTATCTATGTTCGCGTTGGGTCCGTTTTTTCTATCTTTATTCCGTAGTTTACGTCAATGTCCGTCGGCTCCCTATCTTCTTCGCTCTACGGGGAAAACTTTTTTCGCGTAACGCAAGCACGGCCATTTCCGCCGATTTTCAGTGGATCTGTGGTCCCCCGGCTTTTCACTTGATCCATCGCTGAAAAGACAAATCAAAAAGAAACGAAAATCAGAAACTAAGGACAAACCACGGTATCGGACGCGTGAAACAGAAAACAAAACTCCTATTTCTCTCCCTTCTCTCTTATTTTGTTCTGCTGTTTTTTTTCTTCGACGACCACAGCGAAATATAACGAACGATCAACGGTACGCACGATCGATCGATCTACCCGTTCAATTTTCACACTGTCCTGAATATCCACGGCTGCGGGGATCGTCGTCGTTGTTCCATCGTGTTTTAACGATACCGGGGCGCAAAGTCGACGACGACGGCGACTCGAAGCGGAATCGATCAGACCAGGAAGAAGCCGTGCCCTCGAATGGTTTTTCGGCCGATCCATCAGGGCAGCGGTTCGACCGGTGATCGCCGAATATTAAAATTGCTTTTATTTTTCCCCGAGGTGTTTTCCGCAGGCGGCAGCGAGAAAGAGAAAGGGGAACGACGACGAGAGCAGCGAACTCGAAAGAGAGGAAAAGATCGTGAAAGGAAAAAGACAGTGAGCCCGGGAGGAACACAAGGAGGAGAGTGAGAAAAAGCGAATGTCATTGCCGTAATCTTCGGACGTTGACTTCCTCCTGGCTCGTCCCTCCTTCCTCTTGGTCGCAAACCCCCACCAACATTTAACCCCTTCCTCTCCTACAAACACCGCACGTTCGTTCTCTTTGTCCTCTCCTTCTCACCTGTACGATATTCTTCGCGATTCTCTACCTGCCTCTCGTTTCCTCTTTTCCCCTTTACCTTTCCACGCTTCCTCTTTCTCACCCTCTCTCTCTCCCTCGCTCGATATATACCACCGCGTTCTACCTCTCTTTCTCCCCTCTTTCCCTCTGCCGTGGCTCGTTACGCCGGGCCGTGAGTCTCAAATATTTTCGTAACGATTCGCGCATGAAGTTCACCGTCCAGTTGGGGAATTTAATGAACATTGATTGAAAGTAACAAACAGGGGGACGGGGTTGCTGGGAAATGATGTCGTATCGTATGCCGTGCAAGCGAATTGATACCAGGGGTTGGAAGCAGTCACCGAGTGACACGCATGTTATTTCAATGAAATTTTGGCCGGAACGACGGAAACACGAATAATGGGATCGCGATGTACGGTTTCGAGTGGGCATGCTTCGCGATTCGCAATTAATGGGATCTTGTAAGGATCGCGGTCGAGATTATTTGCCACGACGATACAACCCGATGCGCTTCGATTCGATTAGCCGTTTAGCGAGTGGCAATTATTGGAAAGTAGAATGGTTTCATGGAATGCTTGAGTAAATTACGAGGAGCGAGGGAATTAACATATCCGGGCGTGTTGATAAAGGCGAGTAAGAATTGCCGTGGAAAACTGGTAATGTGAGATATCGTTTTAATAATTACGGAATCACGATCGCAGTCTACTGGCAACTGGAATTTCGTTAATTTCTCTTTATGACTAATCAGCTATTCATTAAGTCGCTTCTTTGCCGTCTAAATGGAGATCGGGAAGGGGATAAGATAAAAGAACGTCAGATAAGATAATCACTATTTTGCGAATGGGTAATATTGTGAAAATAATATATTGTAGTACATAACGAAGTAATTATTTTTAATCGGACATCCTTGATCTTTTACCAGGGATTTAACTACGGATTTTAATTCGACTCGCGATATTTTAATAATCGTGTGATCTATGGATGAATGAACCAAAATGAAATTCCTAATTAAAGTATGAAACCGAAGCATGAACCGATTATTCCTGTTTCGCGCACTAAATGTACTCGTAGACCACCAACTTTACGAAATGTCGTAAAATCGAAGCTTGTGAAACACCGTCAGCCCGTACAACATAATTTATATCCCCTTCAACTTGGTATTATCCTACTCTCAGCTTAAATACCTTAATATACAGCATGTTAAATAATTTCACAGACGTATTGATTGATCTCAACGTATGCTCGCACATACCTACACACACTGGTCGCACCATACTAGTAAATGCTTGCTACACCGATAAATGCGTCCTTAAATTCGACCTAATTCGAAAGAAGTGAAAATAATAATTGGCCACTGTATTTTCACTCCATTTAAAATCTGCGTAAATGCTAAATCGCGTACGCAAATACATTTCATTAAAATTAATATTCACGATTTTACACCTCCCACACGATATTCATCCGAACGCGAAGGAAGATTCGATCCTGACGTCAGATTCGATAAATCGCGACCGACAATCGTCGCTCCCGTTCGTGCGCGGAACGCCGTAACTTTGTTCGTCGATCGTTTTTCAATCAGAACGCGTCCCGGTCAACTTGAAAAATCAATCGAAATCCGTATCCCGGAAACGTACGCTGCAACCGTGACTACGGCGAGCCAAACGGCGACGCAATTGCGCCCCGACGAAACACGAAAAAACGCAACGGCACGGTATTTCCAAATAAATCAATCACCACGCCCTCGAATATTAACGATCCGTGCGACGAGTTAATTCGCCCCCGCCGCTTAATAACTCTCCCGAGCGTCGCGGGCAAAAATAACAATTATTTAACAGCCCCGGGGCACCGCCGTGCTCGTATCTCAACAATCGTCTTTTTCACCGGGGCGCGCAGCAGTTAAGGACGAAATCACGTTGCAGCGCATGGCAGCGAGCTATGATTCAAAGTCTCGCGGTGCGCGCACCGGAGAGGCGTACACGCCGCGGGATATACATTACCCGCGGTATAATCCGCCGCGAATGATTTATAAATGGAGTGAATCACGATTTGGCACGAAGCAAAAACGGTAATCGCGAATTAGCATTTGCATCAAAGGGGGCCAGACGAGGGACGGGCGGGGTGTGACGGAAAGGGTGAAAGGGTTGGAGGGCAGGGCACGGAATACGCGCGGCGAAGCCCCTGTCCGACAAATCGCCTCGAAAGAGAGAGAACGCTGGTCCCGAATGGCGGTTTCGCGGCCTCGCAGACGGTCATTTGTCTCCTGCAACGCCTGCCTCGGTTCCGCGTTCCATCTGCGTCACAAGTCGGTACGTTCACCTTGCCTCGAGTTATCAAAATCGGAACCGATGCGACAGGACACGCGTGCACGCGTATTCCTGGATCACGATCGATCGCCACGTGCTCTGGCGGGGACGGAAAATCGAGGCGGTTCAATATTTATTGTCAATATTTCTGTACCATCGAAGCGCGACGACGGAGGGTACGTACTCACTTTCGGAGTGTACAGTGCGACGGGCCTGAGACGAAGAATATTTTCGTATGTCCGATGGGAAAGAAATTGGTGTTTGCTGTAGCGAAGAAGATTTTTGGCGTGGGCGCTGTTGCTGTGTACGCTGTCCCGGATAGAATGGAAAAGGTGCATAGGCATGTAGAAGTTATAGATTTGTGCAATAAATGTTTGATAGTTTGTGGATCGGTGGTTATTGCGAAGAATTTATATCGAATACATATCGATGTATTCGGTGGATGAAATTTTCGTGGTACGTACGGTTGAATGATGTGTTCAAAGAAGGTTTGAATATTGAATATTGACTGGAAAGCGAATCAAAGAGGAGGAGGATTTTCCTTTTACTTTAATTCAATTATTGTTATATTCTTTGGCAGTATACTTGCTACAATTTTGTAGCGTGGTGTACACGCGGAGTGTCTCGGCCATCGTGGTGCAGAGTAAACTTCTTGCATATGAGTCTCAGTTTTCGGGACAGACGATTTTGGAGTATCTGTCAGACACACGTGCAAATTTTCGAGTTGGCAGACCTCTGTTTCTGTTCGATATCATTATCTGCTCGCTATTATTGTTACTGTTCTACTTACTATTTATTTGCACTACTAGACCAATTGAAATGATTTTATAAAAAGAACCAGACACTAAAACAGTATTAATTAATAAAAGAAAGTCAGTTTTATTTAACTGTTCGATAAAAGTGGCGACAGTTTGCACACCAGGGACACTTACAATTGTCGTACTATCGTAGCCAAAGGGTTAATGCTGTGTCCAATAGGACATTAAATATCCTGAAGGTCCTAGAGATTCCATTCGCCCGTTTAAATACCCCGCTATGTACTATCTTCCGTAGCCGTGATCAGGAAAGTGAATTCAAGCGTGACGTAATCTGGCCAAGGTGAATTTAGGTAGCCGAGTTTCCTGGAGCTTTTTACCCGATTCGCCACAGTGTTGCGCAAGAGTCGTTATCGATTAAAAGTACTCTCCGTAGGGGAGTGTTTATGTAGAAATCGAAGGAAAAAGAAACAAACTGAAACAATCGCGTAAGGGGGAACCTGAACGCGTGCAATTCTTCCTCCAACCTTTTCGAACCTTCTCAATTTTCTCAACCAAGAACATCGACGCGACAGCTTTTCCTCGACTTCGAACTATCTAGTTGCACTGGTGGTTCACGCGACACCGAAAATTTTCTCACTTAACGAGACAACGGAGACTCGAGTGGCAATGTGCTTTCGCAACTTCCTCGCCAATTATCCGCGCGCGGTGCATGCGATTCAAACGAAAATAAAAGGGGAAGAGGCGCGAGCCACGCTCGACGAGTTTTACCTGCACGAGACACTGTTGAAAACACGCCGGCATCCAGCACACGTTTCCCTTGCGATCGGTACACTCCTGCGCGGTATAATCGCGATTGCGAAGCGTCCTCGTCCTTCCAGAATAACAGGACGATGCCACCGCGAACGGTAGAAGAACGACGACACCAGAAATCGCGTACCGTGACTGGTTCCGCTTGAAGCCTCGTTCACACCTTTCGTTCGGTAACCGACGTGCAAATGTTCGCGTTCTTGGAATCCCCAATAATATTGTACACAGCTGCGCCCAACGAACTATCGAGGCAACGGGAAAGCCGATGCAATCGTTGGAAACCGTGTCCACTTCAAACGAAACAGTTCAACACACTTGTACACGCTTGTAACACGCTTGTCACTCGGGCCTCGATCTCTGTCACCGAGACTATCGTCCGCAGAAACGGGAATCCCTCTCGTACGGCAACAACACCAGCGGGCACCGCGACAAAACGATCGATACTAACAAATTGATAACGATGACGACGACGACCAAACACGTCGAACGTCGTCACCGACGTCGATAGCTTCGATCCCGATCGACCTGTTGCTCCTTCCCGGTGTCGCTTTAATCGTGCACCGATGATCTGCAAGTGTCTTCCACTCGCCCGATCGGATCAAGCGAACGGGTTAACAACATCCACGGGGGACGCGGTTCACGAAAATATCGAAAACGTGGCGAAATCGAGGCGAAACTGACGCGAGGGGCGGCGATGACGACGAAAAAAAGGGGGATGGAACCGGGCAAATACCCGCGAGCTGCCCTGTTACGATCACGTGCGTTTGTCACGAGTCACGGTGGTGTATACGGAGCCGACTCGCTCGCTCTCGCGCGAGTGCCGAGAGCGAGTTCTCTCTGTGTGTTTCTCCGCGCTCCGTCTTCGTCTCCGCGAACCGGCTCTCTCTTTCTCGCTCTCACCCTGCCTTCTATCACTGTCTCCGTTACGCTAAACGCCTCTTCGTTTCACTATTTTCCTTCCACGGGTTCTCTTTCTCTTTTCCTTTACCCCCGACCGTTCTAGCCATCTCGCGTTATCCAGTGCCCGTCGTCTCTCTTTCTTGCTCTGTCTCTATCTCGCGCGCTCTCTCTGTCTCTCTCTCTCTCTCTCTCCCTCTCGTGCGCGAGAGAGAGTGTCTTACCTGTGAGGTAAGTAAAACCGGCGTATACGTGTTACGGCATTGCGCGACTCGCCCGACTCGTAGCCCCACGCTCTGCCATTACGCGGGGTTCCGCGGCTCGCTTACAGAGAGGAAGGGGATCGCGAACTAGCGACGTCGACGAGGGGAAAGGGCGAGCAAAAGGGTGGAGGAGAAGGTGATGGTACGAGCTGAGGGAAGAGGTGGTAACGACGGTAATGCAGCAACAGGGGGTGCGAGGAAGAGCAACGGTCGGGAGGGAGAGGCGCAGAGAGAGGGAGAGAGGGAGAGAGAGAGAGAGAACTTGCGAAAGAGAAAGAGAAAAGGATAGGAAGATGTAGAAAAGGGTGGAGAGAGAAGGAGAAAGGAGAAAGGAGAATTAAGCGACTGGGTCGGAGGTGACTCCTGGAAATGGTAGGGGCTGCGTGGAATTGTAGGGTCTGCAAGGGGGTGGGCGAGGTGTACACATCAAGAAGAGGGAGAGGGGAAGGTGAAGTCGGAGGTGAGCCGTGTCGTTCGTAACAGTCGGTGGGGATAACGTGGACCAAGGCACGCCGGTAGGAGGGGGAGCGAATCGTGGGCTCCGGGTGGGAGACACCAGTGGACCAACTGGGTTCGCCAGCAACCAGCGGTTCATTGACCGAGAAGTGCCGGGAGAGCCGAACGCTCGACCGTGTTCGACCCGCTGCTAAAACAGAATTTGTACCGGCACTTTATGCGGCTCATCTACGCGACTCGCGAGAAACCGACGGAGACGGACGAACGCGAACATCGGCTGATAGAGGGGAAGGGGCGAGTGAGAAACAGGGAGGAAGAGAGAGAGCGAGGGGGGGAGGCAGGGAAGTAGCGAGAAGGACAGGGAAGATTTCGCCATGCAGAAGAGTTGACGGGAATCGAGGCAGCTTTTGGAGGGAGATTCTTGATCGTTCGTCGCCGGGAAGATGGAGAACGCGCCGGCACGAGAAACAGGGTGGTTGCAATCATTTCGATCGGCGAATGATAAGGGGAGGGGAAGGGTGGGGCGCTTGCGATTCGTAGGCTGTTACGAATTCTGACGATTCAATTAGACGGACACACGAGGCTGACCGAGGTGGGACCAGGACATCGTTTCCCGGGATCGCGGTATTCGGCTTTGAACGTCGCACACCGGCGTGCATGGAAACGTGTGATACGCGTGCGACGTGCACTCGTTAAGCGACGCGACGACACGCGACGGTACCCCCGGTGCGTCGAACGTAATTACGCGTGCGCTGCAATTAAGCGAATTAACGCGACGCTCGCCGGGTTACGTTCGTTTGTTGGTTCTCGTCGTGGCGACGGATGGAACGCGTCTTTGGATCGTTCGGAGGCACCGTTCGCGCCTCGATGCAATTTACGTCGACGGCGTCCCGCGGAACAACAACCGGAATAGATAGAAGCGTGAAATAATAGATCGAAGACAGCAGCGCACCCTCGACACTACGAACTCTATTATCATCGGTCAAATCGTACGATGGCAGTCGTATACGGGGTGTTTGAAAAATGTCTGGGAGGGTTTTAAGGGCGTATCGCGAACAAACTACGGGGGTGAAATCGGTAAATGCTTGTGGGACTTGGTTGCAGCTAGCCAATGGTGTCCGTTGGGTAACGAATAATTTCGATTGAAATGTCGGACAAATCGGTAAATCGGCTTTAATCCGATGAGACTCGACGAGACAGAGTAAACAATTGCTAATTAGCGATCGCGTATCATGGTGAATCGTCGAAGCAAGGTGGATGCGTCGCCTCTATTTCGCGTGAACTTAGTCTAACAATAAGCGTGGTCATTGATAGTTGCGCCCGAAAAGACGGAATATAACCGGATTCCTGAGCGGAATATCTAAAAGCGACCGTTCAAAAGCGCATGGACCAAACAAATTTACGATCAAATAAATCGTTAAAACCAGCCCCTTCTGGCAACGAAACAATTACCGTAGTGTCCCCTTTGCCCCGTGGATTATTGAACCCGATTCTATCTATATATCTATATATATATATATATATATCGTGGAACTTGCACGATTATTCTACAATCGTATAAAATGTACATTTACAATTCGCCTCCGATAGCGATCCATTCTGCGCATCCTCGCGCGATAGAAACTTAAATGTTCGGTACATCGACGATTTTATTCAAACGTATCCTCGCAACGCGGCAACAAGTGCATTCATGGAACTGATTAGGCGAAACATTTTGCAAACACCCTGTATACACGCGCACTTACTCGAGATACTGGCAGGGGCTCCAGCACGATCTTGCCGCGGTGCTTCTGCTTACTACAGATTGGCCGGGGAAACCGATCGATCGAGGATAGACCATTAGATCGATGTTATCGGGGATAGCGAACATGGAAAGGCTGGACATATCGACGCGAACGATCGAGTTAGTCTGTGATCGGTTCGATGACTTATCTCTCATTCGCCAGCTGCGCAACAACAACCATGTGTTTCCTGATCGAGCCGCGGACCTGGATCGCAGAAGATGGCCGACTGAGGAACGACGACCGGGAACATTTACGAGAAAGGGATGAAGTCCCCGTGTAAGTAAGTCTGTCGACCGGCGGTGACCACACGGCTGCACACTTGTCGGGAAAGGAGATGCGCAACTCAGTGTAATGAACCTGGGAAACCGGTTACATCCGCGCGTGTATATATACAGATCGGTTCGGCCTGTACTTACGTTACATTACGCAGGCTGCTGCTACCCGTGATCGAGCTATTGCACTGCAGAGAATCGTGGACTCGACGATCGAAAAGTCGGAACGGTTTCTCGACAACGTGCAGAGCAATTGTACGCTTATTGTAGGATACTTTGAACGACTTGACGCGCCGAGCGTGAAAAATATCAGCTTCTTTGCAAGATGTTCCGAAGTTGTTCGGTAATAAATAAATCGGGGGGAGGTAACAAGTAGAGAAATTTTGTTTCACAAGTACCCAGCCGAGGGGGTGGACTTACCGATAAAAATGACCGGAGCCGTATACAGGCATCGTGACATATTTTCATAAGATTACCTTATTCTATGACGCGTGCCTGCAACAATTTTATGTATTCTGACTTAAAGAAAAATATATGACGTAGTTGAAATGCAAATCTTTCGGAAGCAGAGAGAGAGAGAGAGAGCTGGCGCTCACAGCGCGTTTCGCGTTTAGAATTGCAAGAGTGCTTGTTTCTCTGTGCAACATTTATTTTCCGGACACGGCGTATTTTCGAAGGAAGCATTGAGAACGCGGTGATGCGATGGCGTATCTGGTGCGCTCGTTAAATCTATTTTATTCATGTTCAATTACCCGGACCGGGTGTGTTCCCACACCGAAAGCAAATTCGCTGGAAATCCTTCGCGACGGGAGGGGGGAGGTAGAATAACTATCGCGAAACGATCGCAAAAACGCGAAGAAAACCCGCTCGACGCGTTTCCCCCGATAAAATTCCCGCGAGAAGGAAAAGAATAAATAAACATTAAAGAAAGCCGGAACCACGCGTTTCAACAACGAAACACCGCGACGTATTCCATCATCCCCTCAAAACCACCATCCGTACTGTCCGTGCGCTATGTATAATACGTTAAACAGTACATAAAATCTTAAAAATTAAGATTTTCGCCTTAAATCAGCATTGAGAGAACGATCAAATATTAGTCGATACATTAATACCATAATTACAAATAGTAACTTCAATATTGCCATACGTTTCCACAAAAATCAAAATTACATCTACTCATAAAAAATAGTCCTTACTATAAAGGGATCATCACTGCAAATTTACTTGCATTCAATTTACTCGCAACACTACGAAGTAACGATACCCTACAAACACGTTCTAGCCGCTATACAATCCTTCAAAGTATTCGGAGAAAACAATTTACCAATTTCTCGAACGAACGAAACATATGTATATGCAACAATTCTCCCGATACTTCACAGTCACTATGTATACATACATATATATCGTACATATACCTATATGTATACGTAATCGTTAAACCTCTTCACCTCCAATAGTCGCAAGACATTCCTTGAATGAACGATGTTTCACTGCCAAGCGGAAGGGGTGGTGGACACTCGTAGTGGCGACAGCAAGGGCGTTCTTAAGGGTGGAAAAAAAATGCTGGGATTCAATTACCGCGGGGTGAAACGACGGAGGCGGAACTTCCGGTCGCTGGGATCTTCCGGCTCGGCGTAAACCGTTCCGGCATAAAAGGAAGGGCGAAGAATGGGTAGGTGGTAGGGGATCGGGTGAAAGCTCAGGGGAAAGCTATGCGTCGAAGGGGTTGGAATGGAGAACAGAAGGTGGAGGATGGGGGTTTAGAGGTTTAGCGCGAGAAGTAGCAGTGCTTGGATAGTAGAAATGGTAGGGGTATGTTAAGAGGGGGATGGGGTGGTTGAAGAAAACACATAATAGGGTGGGGCGCTTTGCTGCCGCTTTTGAATCGATCCAACGCCGGCTACAGCTGGTGTCTCATCCCACCCTTGTTCGGTCAGCGGTTCTCATTCTCCACCCCCCCTTCTTCTCTATACGCCGCGGGGAAGATTACCGTGGATACACGGGAGGACGGGACTGCGATTGGATTTAGATTAACGTCAAGCTTTAAAACAGTCGGAGAAAGATCAAATTGCTTGGATGAAACTGGGTCGGCTGGCTCGTATTGGGCATGAGCATTCCAAGCGGGGATGAACGAGCCTCTGCTACACTTGTTAGCCCGTATCGTTCAAATACGCTAACGATTATTAATTCATCATGGACCTGTCGCGAGTACGATTTTCCGTATGCCGAACGATAAATCAAAATATGCCTCACCGTCGATGCCGTCAGCTCACGATTACAAAGGACTGAGAATCGTAGTTTGTCGAGGGGCTCGTCGATTAACTTGGAAACAGGTGACTAACTCCCTTGTTGCCGCGATTTTAGGCCTGGCTGACCGCGAATGAACGATGAGTCTGTCGATGGAGAGAAGTGTCGGTTCTCGGTGGTAAAAGCGTAATGACAGGTGCACGAACTCGAGCGGTTTGCGTGATCTTGGTAATTAGAGTATCGAAAGGAATTCGAAGGGAATCGAAATCTCCGTCGATCTTAGAGCCGCGGTTGGACTTTATTATTGTACGGAGAATGATCTCAATAATATGATATCGAATGAAATTTTACGACGCGACAAACTTGTGTTAATATCAATTGGTATTACCTAACGCAAATAATGTTACCATATCGCACCACTCTGCACGGGTATAAAAGACTACGAAAATTCTGTTGCGTATTATCGCAAAAAGAAGGAGCATCGACGCGTCAGATTTGCGGTGGTAAATGGTAAATCAATAACTTAATCACCCCAACTGTAAGCACATTTCCCTACCCTCCTTGCGTACCACCAAATAACTCATCCATTAAAAATCAAGACGACCCCATCTTATCGCCAGCCTCTTGCCGGTCCAACAAACTCCCCGAGAATTACGCAACAAACATATTTAAGTAGAGAGCAGGAACGGTCACAGTAAAATAGAATACAATACTAATGTAACAATAAATACCGCGCAAGTCAGAGTTCATTCTCCAGGACCGGCTCGCGTGCTTACGATGACATAACCGGCGGCTCAAGTTAGGAACAGCGGGTCGGCGGGATCATTTATAATAAAGACTCACCGTTGTTGTTGCGCAGGATCGAACCAGGACTCGTTGCCTCGAGAGGGCTGCTGGGTTCTTCCGTGCTCGGCTCCCTCTTCACGCTGAAATAGAAGCATCTATTATGTATTCAATCGAACAGACTTTGGCGGAGGCGAGCGGGGAGGGTAAAGGATAGGGATGAAATCAGCCGAAAGTAGTCCAAGATCGGCATAAAAGGGAGAAAAGGAAAGAGCATCATCCCAGCCAGGGTCGTTCGGTCCTCTCCAAATTGTTCGCGGGCGAGTCCTTAAACGCGCGCAGGGGTTCTGTTTGCGCGTAGAGAAGAGGTCCTTTGACTACGGCCCTGACTCGATCCGTGCAATCGGGGATGACCCAGTTTTCAGTTCAATTTACGCGGCGAACGCGTGTTTCCCTTAAGCCGGCCGAAATGAAAATGGACCGTTAGGAAAAATCGAAGATTAATCGCCCTCCAGGGGAGGGGGTGGCCAATTGTGCAGAGAGTTCTAAACGATAATTGCTGTGAGAAGGAGTTGCAGTAGTCGCGAGCGGGTCTCGATTAACTTTCGTGCGGTGCGAGGGTGGTTGAATATTTTCGTTTCTGATCGAACCCAGTCGTATTTCGACACCGCGGTATCGACAAATATTTGCATATTTGTAATTACAGGAGCTATTGGTATTACCTATAAAACGTTTGCGCATCGCTGCAGGTACATTATGTTTAGTATGTTCTAACGTAATAAAAAGTATCAACTTCTTTATGGAAAAGGTGATATGATTTCGTGAAACTATTTAGAAGTAGGTGATCAAAATTAGATTTAAAAGAGGAATTACCAGAGACTATTTGGCAAAAATCTTTTATATTATAAACTTTCGTAAAATGGATTAAATGAAATTTGTTTTTCTCCCGACCCTTCTTCGGTTTCGGAACATAAAACACATCTGTTTTCCAACATCACCGTTGCATCCAAACGTTCTAATTTCTACCAAAAACCCAACTTCGTCATCCTTCACCGAGAAGATAGAGAAAAATCCATTCGCCAAAAGGGATTGGTAATAAAATCCACTGTCAACCAGTTATACGGATTATTTTTTCGCCGACCCAGAAAACTCCACGCTGAACCGTATTAAAGCTTGATACGGTTTCGTGATTTCCGACTGGAACAATGCTACGAACGAAGATGGATGCGATAAGGAATTATATCGAATCCAAATACGGTCAGCTGTCGCGTTTCGTGAAATATCGATGTTTACCATCGCGACTCGACAGATTGGAAAATTCTACGGGCAAATATTTCCCCGGGGCGTTTTGACGCTTCCTCAAAGAAGATCAGAGTCAATCAATAACCGATAGATCTAAGAGGATGGAGCACGGATAGACACCCCCGGCGTTTGGAAAGGGAAGCCTTTTCATCTACGAATAGATATCCTATTTGAAAAGCCGTGGTACGTCGTTATATGGAGCGACTATCAGTGGAATTGTGACAAGGATGACAGAGACCATGGCCAATATGGGGCTATTCTTGTTATCTATGATTATATTTAAAGACACATTGCTGGAGCGATTTCAGAAGAACATGAACAGACGAATTTTTTTATTGAAAAAACTAAAAAGCTTTAGAATTCCGTGATTTATGCATGTCTGGCTGGGAATTATCTTTTGCAGGGAGATTGAATAGAATATTAAATTACATATTATTTTGAAGAATTGATCGAAACTGTAGCATGTGTATTGTAATTGTTACAGACACGACGAGAAAAGAACAGATTTAGTTACAATATTTTAAATATTCCATGCTACGTTTTTTCTACAAAAATTAATACGGAAATGTATATTCGTCGCTCGGTTTTCTGCATGATGCAATTTAGTACGCCGGGACATACATTTCAATGAAAAAGAATCGATACGAAGTTTACTGAAATAGCATTGTTTCGAGAGCGCAATGCGGAAATCGGGAAATTATAAAGCGGTTTACATCGATTACTGTAGAGTAAATAAGTAGCCTCGTATTGGCTGCTAAAATTCGGGCAAATCTTCCGTAAAACATTAAACCAATATACATTCATGTTGCAACTAAATACTCCTACAAATGAAAAATACACGACGTAAAGATCAAAATGGATAACCAATAGAACCTGTCTATACTGGTACATTCGTGCTGGAATGAGATTAATACACAGTACGTCCTACGTTAGTTTTAAATACATTTAACAACTCACGCGAAATTAACTGACACGAGACTTAAAGAAAAGAAAGACACTGTCCGTTTAAAAAAGAATTAGTATTCTGTGGATTAATCTTTAGTTGCATGACGGTACTTCAATACTTCATTACTTGTGTTAAGGTGATTAATTTCGATTCACATATAAAAACGTATACCTCTCGATTTCTATAATTAAAATACCTGAAGCCGTGGGAATTAACTTTGACTTTGGTGATTTATAGCGAACCACGCTATTATCTCCCACTCATATGGTTTAATTGTATTCCATTAGGACATAAACTACAAATATATCTCTTTCGCCGACAAAATGAGACCGTTACAAATTTGAAAAACATAATTGCAACAAAATAGTTGCAGAATGAATTAGTATTATGCATTCCGTGAAGAAATATGAGAAGCAGGAGGCCATCGTCAATGAATGATGTCGGTGAGTAAATCATAACAGAAATGTATAATGAGCTGTTGCTAAACGTGGCAACGAGAATGTGGAAAAATAAATAATCTCTCGCAAGTTTCGCAGCTAGATGCATAGTTAACGGTGATTACTTGCACCGAAAGTATGCGCGTAGAGGTGAAAAGAAGTTAACAACATCGTAAACGCACACGACGGCCCGTATTCGCGGAGAGAACTTTCATTTTGAAACAATGATTGTTTGATGAGTGAGTGCAGATGGCACGAAAAGATATGGTAATGAATTTTTCTATAGTGGAAAAAAAGCGTGGGGATGAGAGAAGCAGAAGTAGGTTAATAAATCAGAAAAGGAAAAGAATACTGTTACGCAGGGTATCTCCATAGGTTTCCATAATTAGTTCATGTGTGTGCGACATGTTCGCGTTATGATTATCCACTATTTTTATATATACATATGTATATGTTGGACGGTATATTTCATTCAAAAAATAGCACAAGAATGATAATAATAATTTTGTAAGAAACACAATTATTTAAATTTTAAAAAATTTTAAGATTATTTTCATTCATCAAGCAACCCCAATTCTTTCTTATAAGAGTTTATAATTGTAGTTGTATTGAAATATCCGCTTGCACTAAACGCTAGTAAATGTGAGGCAAAATGTTCAGTTATATTAATAATAAAGTAATGGAAAGTATTATATTTATTCGGGTATATTAATATGAAATGTGGCATAAACAATATTTAATACTGAGTACCGATGGTGGTATAATAAATACAGAATATCGAATATTGCGCCAATAATGATATCCAAACCACCAGAACCACACAGTAAATATCGAATATTGCATACACTGTACCAATTACGTACTGCCGAATTGTGAGTTCTACTTATTCCACTATCTAATATTTAATATCATCCATGGAATGAAAACCCGGTTGCACAATTCCATGCATTGTGTACCAAAAATTGGCAACAAATTTTATACATTATATCGAGCATCCGAAAATGCTGAATATCATATATCGAAATTAAAATGTAAAAAGTTGTGGCGAAACGTATGTTAAAAAACTTTGAACAATTCCCAATATAAACTTGCCAATTGAAACATTGCCAGGCAAAGAAAGTAAGTTAACACTATACGATAACAGCTAATTGTGAGTAGTAGAGATCGTATTCGTGCATATAGCATGTGAAAAAATAGAGAACGTCGTTCGTGTTTTCATTGATTCAGACTCAGAGGAACGTGAGCACACTCTAAAAGGGGAGAAGGAAAAAAAAATTAACGTTTTCACAGGGTATGACCGCGGTACCATAATACAACGTTGAACGAAATAGAACCATTCTTCCTTCGAAACTCACTTACTCAATCCCCGTTTCGTGCACAATGTATTCAATTAAACTTCTTTATTTGCGCACTGTAAAACGGGAACGATGTTTAACGCTTGCAAAGAACTCCGTGGCGCATACTTTTAAAAACAATGATTAAACCTTGCGAAAGCCACTGGCCCTACGCTCAAATCTTCTATTCGTATTGGTTCTTTTATAAAACAAAAATAATAAGATTACATAAAGATGTGGATTAAATTAAAATACTAATAAAACGAAATTGAAACTATTTTAATGGAAAAGGGAAAGGGTTGAAAAAATGATGGCTGGTTGAAAACATTGTCCGATGAAATTAAACATTGACCATAGTGATGTACATGCAACTCTAAGTTAGGGAAATAAATTAATTTGTGGCTGTATTTATTTTTTTAGCTTATTGTAAATTTTTCTTAGAGCATGGCATAATCTATTTTTTCCTAATGAAGACTTTCATAGGACGAAAATACACCAATCAGCAGATCTTGGTAGCGCAACTTTTGAACGTCTGTATTTTTAAACGGACTGAATAAAAAACAAGCCCGAACGCCGAGGACAAGACGTGATGCTCTTAAAACCTGCATTATTAAATGATACCTGTACAATTGCATTCAGGACCAGAAACACGGGGGCAGGACAAAACGAAGGCTCCATCCTCATTTCTGAGGGGATACTTTAAAAGATTATGCACGCGTTCAAAAAAACGCGCTGCACTTTCCAACCTACGTGCTTATACAATATTAAAAACGCACGACATCAAAGAGGCAATTTTTTTTCTCACGATGCATCAAGTCGTTATCTTTTTGTACCCTATAAGTAACATACTAAGCTTCACAGTGAATTTATATCAAAATAGCTCATCGGGGTATAACCATTAATTTGGATCTTTCTAATACTACCACCGTTATAATAGACCTCATTTTCAACTGCAGTTGTACTTACGTATTCTATTTATAAACGTAACGTACAATTATATTACCTTTCTTTAGTGTTCCCTCTGAATAGGCGAACAACGTTTCAAACGCAACGGGCAGTTTATCTTAACGTAAACTTCCGATATGTTACACACTACTCGAGTCATATTAATACTTTGTATATGCAATAACAACTGTTGAACAACTGTCAAGTCATTCTTGCATTCTCCCACAATTGACGATATTCAATTTCGTCACCTTAACCTAAACAAAGACACGAATCTTCAAATTCTTACCTGATGAATGTCGAATCTGCTGCAGGACTGGAAGGCCTTGGCGAGGAACTTGCAGTAGATGCGGTATTGGTTTCCTCCACGTCCATCATCATTCATACCGACAATGACGGATCAATGCAAACGTCAGGAATTAACGGAGAATTATTTGAACGAGATCAACGAGAATTGAAGCCGGAAGGGATATCCTACGGTGGATGATGAATGATTTGTCAGGCCCGCCGGTCTCTGTACATCCGATCCCGCGGGAGCAGAAACCATAAAGTCGGGGAGCTTGACAAGTCGGGGGTTGGGGGGTTGGTTTCATGCGCCCGTCCACGAGCGCGGACTTACGGAAAACAACTGACAAACGATGATACCCCCACCGTAGGCAACCACTGTGCAGCGCCTGAAATTCTACACCGTCGACACCTACCGCGCAGGAACATTATCATGGCGCAGGCGCTACGTCACTCAAGTCACAGACGAGATACATGAATAGACAAATCACCTTATGGACTTTCGTGGCACAACGTGACTGCCATACCGACTTAGAAATCCTACACTGATTCGAGCGTCCTCTGCTTATGAACAGTGATAAGTTGAAGCACTACTATTTATTAAGTAGTGTTGGGGAGGTCTGGGCAAGAGTTAGGCAATTGCGTGAAGATATGTGAACGATATGGGGGGAAATCAGGGAGGCAATTTCCACAAACAAGATATTTGAATTGTTATATCTCGTCGCTGTCTGTGTCAAAAACACCGACGAGATATACATAGCAATAGACGAATCGGCCAATGTCTTTTACCGGCCCGAATTCCCGGATCACCGACAAATTAGCCGATTTGTCTATTCCTAAAATCGCAGCCTATTCGCTCGACGCTTTTATCATGCATTTAACAATTGTATCGCAAAAGAAGAAACGAAGAACAAGTGAACAAAAGAATTGGTAAACGTATGACGAATAACATCGATTGCCCAGGTCTCACCACGTGGAAGTTGCTGCGTATGGAGACCCGCGCGGCCGCAGCCGCGCCCCATCCACCATCTATTTAGAAATATTATTAGTTACAAATTTACGAAGAAATTATTAAAATTAATGAATTTAACGAAAGCTGAACATGAAAATTCTGTTGCACCTTTGGAAGTAAAAGATGAAGATTATAATATGAATTAGCACGCTCGTAGTTCAAATAAATCCACATATACTTAAGGTGAATTAAATCATAACTTAAAACATCCTACCTGACTAAAAAGCTAATTTTATTTGGAAATTGATTTAATTTAGATATATGATGAATCTTAAAGTTCTTTCGAGGATATTCTGATCATGCACCTGATACACACGAAAACACCAGCCTGACAAAAAATTTATCCTAACGTAGATGTTGCCTGCCTAATTGAAAAGCTAATTTAATTTAAGAATTGCCTGCCTCACTGAAAACGTAAAGAGATATAAAGAAAAGGGAAAGGTATATTTTATAGTGAATCTTCTTTCACTAAAACCGTGATCCTGCAACCTGGAACACATCAAAATTTATAAGAATTTAGTGATATCTGATAGGTATGATAGCCCGCTCGTTTCTACTATTTCCTTTGAATCATTTGATTACTTACATATTGCTATTTACTTGTGAATCTATTGATATCTTCATTAACTTAATGATTCTGTAACAAACTTATTTATGAGATTAGTAATTGTGAAAAAATAGTACAGTAATACAATGGGAGCATGATTTTTCAAAATGCAAATATACTGAATAATAATTATAAAGTACAAATAGAAACATTTACATGGATACTAAGATGAAACAACTCGTTTTTAGCGTTAATAAAACGGTGGGAACTACTATTAATTATCATCCACTTGTTATAAGCCCGCTTGAAAACCGTAAGTGGATTATCTCTTAATGCATTACTTGCAAAGTCATTCGCGTATGGTGCTTCGTTATCTCTCATTTAGTATTTCGTATATATTAAAAAGAAATTGTAATTCACTGCACCTATCATTTTTAATCCGCAACACTAATAACGAAGAAGTCATGGTAGTTACATCCAAGACTACCATCGAAGCAATCACCTGCTGCACCTTTAATAGGTGCATTTGGTGACTCAGAAACTTATTCGGGCATTTCATTGTGGTCGCAACGCTACTTGAAAATCGCGATCATTTATCTTCGCAACACTAAATACAAATCTAAGAAAAATTTCGAAGTAGTAAAAAAAAACCTGCGTAGAAAAGGAACACGAAAATTATTATCGCAACGCTAAAACCAAGTACATATCGCAAGTATAATTTAATATAAAAGTTATTCGAATTCAAACCACGATATACTTAATCGCAACTCTAGTTGCAATCGCGATTTGATTTTATTCGTAGCTCTAATGAGACCGTGTTTAATCGTACGCGACGCTAATAAAAATTGCGATTTGCCCAATACGATGATGAGTACTGGAAACAATAAACTCCAACTGCAGCATACAAAAGCGAGCATAGTGACAAAATATAAAACAAAGAATGGCTCTCCATCCAAAGGATGCAGAGCCATTGGTAGTTGCCCTCTTGAGCGACAATTTGTCGGGCCTCTTCGGCTTTTAGCCTCTTCTTTTCTTCGGGCGCCATGCCCGCTGAAACTTAGTCTAGGCTCGAGACACTATTCGCAAACAGACAAAAAAATGAAATAAAAGTCTAAACCGCGTAGCTAAACGAAACACACGTGGACGAATCACGACGAAATACAATCGTAAAAATTGCGATTATGGAAAATCGTAAAGATTGCGATTAAAATTGTGATCGATCTTCGCCTACACGTGCAGCCTCGAGCATAACGTCACGCTCGTTTCGAAGCCAAATCGCGACCACGACCGCGAAAAATTCGAAAAATCGATGGGCAAAGCCAGAGGCGAACGCATTTTCGTTCGCGCCACAGCTTCACCGTCGACTTTTCAAATCAGATTTCCTGAAACAGGTTGAACACGCGAAATAGTGCCTACCCGACCAGAGACTGTGTCAACCTGCCCGGCCCTACCTACTTATATCTATCAGGCACACCAGAAGGTATACTACCTATCCTACCTAGACCTATATTTAGAAAATAGCAAGGCATTCACACAAACACACCTCATTCCACGATTCTCAATCAAACACTCGGGTGCAAAGGCCTACACTAGAGAGACATCCCGGGACGCCTACGACACCCGAGCTTGGCATACAATCATTCACACTCTAAAGGTACGTACCAATTCCTGAAATCGGCTGACAAAGGCCAGCGACCATTGTGTAAATTTGCGTAAATTTATATGCTTGCGCATTACTTTCGTAAAAAATATTGGTTACTAAAATGTGTTGTAAATTTTTTTTCAACTCAGTATAGTTGGTTCGTACGGTACTCTATTCTTTGTCATATTTTCATAATTGCCGAGCCGACGCAATTCCACTTCCTAACCACACACACACACAATGTGGAAAATACGTCATGCAAGGTGCACTAGCAAATGTCAGTCGCCAAACATTGGTATTTTAAAAACTATATGATCATCGTGCCCATTGCCTTTCGCTCACCCAAGTAGCACCTGGGCACGTGAGTGAGTTCCTGGTAATGACACGGAAGGGATTAAACCTGAAAATCCTGATCTAAAAAGATGATTAGTATACGTAAAATTGCAATAGCGAATAGTTTATTTTATTTTCAATGTCTTCAAAAATGACTCGACTTTGTAACTTATGAAATATCAATAAAAACTTTAAACTTACTGATAAATAATTTATTTATTAAGAAAAATGACTCTGACTGAAATTGAATTTACTTGAATAAGTAATGCAACCAAAAAATATATGCAACAGAATATTTACTTGAAAAATTGACAAGGTAAATAAGCCTCAGGTGATTCCTTAATCGAAGTAAATTGTTCAAGATAGCTACTCCGATTTAAAAATCTACCCGTATACAAAGTGTCTTCTTGTACATAATGTGTAATTTTCATCCGAAAAAGACTCGACTATAGCATATGAAAATTAATATTAAATGCTATCATTGGCAACGCATATTTAATGCTGATTTTAATATATGTATCGTTATATTTATTTATTTCAATGCATGATTACTATAATCGTAAAACACTTGCAGTAACGAAGTCCGAGGGTATCCGACTTCTGCACTGCTTAACAGTGATAACAAATTTCAACTGATTATAAGTGCAATTATAAATTTAGTATACAAGGTCCTCAGTATATATACATTTGTCCAACGTATTTATTCATGTCGTAATATATTGTTATGAAAATAGAGGAACCTATGTGAACAGTGCTTATTTGACCGAATATTTATTTGAGTAAGAAATATTTCTATGGTTTTTAATTTTTTTTATATTAAAAAACGCGGAGTACAAGAAGGCAGATCTATCCTCGTATAAGAAATAATAGGCAAGAAAATAATGATGGTCACTATGTTCGCAAAACTACTGAAAAATACAACCAGTCACCCGTACCGTTTCGGACCAATCGTCCTACGGCATGATTGGGGACCGGAGGAACCAAAACGCATGCGACTCACCAACTCGTTGATTGCAAAAATAGAGGAAGTGTACTGGTGGAAGACATCAGGAACATCACCGAGGCATCTCAATTGAACGCAATCGTCAGCAAGTATTCAAACTGTAACTAAACAGGAAAACGAACAACATTAAAATCCACTGTTAAATCTGCAGAATTTAATTCTTCACAGAAAACCGAGAATTATTTAAAAAATACTTACATTTCACATTTCATCAGTGTCGCATAAAACATCCCCTTCAGTGATGCACTGATTCTACTTCCGATGGCGAATAGAAGAATAAAATAAAAATAAAAGACTATGTACGCGACCGCAGATTATATCGGCGTACAAATTAGGATGTTACTTTCGCGATTAAAATCATTGGGAAGGAGCCCCGGTGCTCTGATAATAGTATTAACATCTAGTACGTGAAAAACACTGACTCTACAATCGCGTGTAGCTAAAGTGTAAAAGAAAATTTAAGCAGAGCCACTTGCTCTGAAAATGCTAGAAAACTTCGAAGCAAATGGTGACTCTACCGACCGCATTGCACGCGGTCATAAAATTTTTTAAAATAAAACATGTTCAGCCTAGATATTTATGAAAAATAAATGTGTATGAAAGATATGTAAAGATGCATTAGGAATATGTACATATGCATTAGAAATTTGTAAACATGCATTAACAATATGTAAACATGCAAGCGTGCACGAAAAATATGCGAATGTGTATTAAAAATATGCAAATATAGAAGGAAAATATACAAGATTAACAATGCAATAACAAATGTAATAAGTTATTGCATATGTTTTTAAATATAAGACATAAAAACATATGCATTATGCAAAAAGTGCAAAATAAAAAATGCTATTCCAATTGCAATTACTTAATTGTGATTGGTATAGAAAGTGTAATTGTTTGTATAAGTATTTGAACTGTGGCTGTTTCATCTTAGCATCAGTCACACATCATATATAACCAATATGAAAATATAATTAAAGTGCTCACATATACAGGTTTTGGCTGCATTGAATTATTAGACATCATTGTAGCTATTCGCTTACTCTATTTCACATAATTCTCTTCATACTCCTGTAGCAAAAAATAACACGGAAATTAAGAAAGTGCACGAGAGTAATGATAATTGTGATATATTAATGCAATAATAAAATATTTAGTATGCGAGCAATATTAGCAATACATATTAAATAAACAACAGAGGTAATAGAGTGCAAATAATTGTGATATAGCTATTACGAACGTACTCACTGAGATGTCTTCCATATGTTTTGTCAGCACGAAGTCGAGTAGTAGAATGACAACCTTCGTCATCTTCCTTTGCCGCTCGGCTATGTTTGGTGCCCGACTACAGCCAAACATTTTTGTTTACGATCGCTTCCGTTTCCTAGAAATATGTCAACGTATACTTTTCCAGGAAAAACAAGCTTCCCGACCAGCAGCAGAAACAACAAAGAAATAATCGGAAATAATTACTTGTATTATGTTACTCCTTGTTTACAACTTACTCTATATCATACAAATACTATACGTGGTATGATTTATAATTTACTAGAGTTATATTGCTAGCATACTACTTATTTCAACAAGAAATTTGAAGAACGCTTACCTGTCAGTGAGAAGTTGATTTAACAATATGGCGCCGCGTCACTCGGCTCCTGCGTATTCCCGTTCAAAAAGTGTCGCGTTCGCGCCATTTCTGATTCAAAGCAAGCGAAAGAGACGCCATAGGAGAGAATCCAACTGAAATTAGCGATAAATAGATTAAGAATCACCGATATTAGAAGAATATTGCTAGAAACCACGGAATATATTGCAAAATTATGGAATTCTGAGCTGAGATACATATACACATACGTAAAAGATAATACGTATATGCATACTCGAGTTGATTTGAAAATGCACGCCGCGCGGTATGATTCCATTCACTGCGCAATATTTTCTCCATTTCTTGCAAAATATTCATTAATATTAACATAGAAACTACAGAGAACTTGGAAGACAGGGAAACGAAAACAATGCGTACTATCATTTCCCCTTTTCGAGAATATATTAGACTATGTGACATACCTTAATTCGGCGAACACTCTGAGCACGTCTAGTCACTACGAGATCCGTTGCGCGAAAGAGGCAGACGTTTTAAATAGATTGCGCTAATTGGCTGGAAACTTGGGGGTTGGAGGGGTTGGGGGATTGGGGGGATTGTTCATTCCTTAAGGCGGGTCTTTTTTTAATATCGTGTCGAACTGCATACTTTCAACACTAATCGTTTGCAGACACGTTTATCGCAGGAATTGTATTATATTAGTAAATGAGTAACTTTGTTACTGTTAATAGTTTATATAAATAAAAAAATTGACTCATTCATTAACAATAAAATTTCTCCAATGAAAAGAAGAATTAAAGAAATTGTCTAGTAACTATACAGTTATCGTCACTATCTTCTTCATTGTGGCAACTTTATTGTTGGTGTATTAAAAAAATATACATCTCTTAGCTCAATTTTGTAAGTAGTTGTATATTATTCATTGTCATTTATTAATAGTACAATTGAAATAAAAGAAACTGGTCATCATGTGAGATTTTATTAACATTTCATTAACAGATTTTTAATTAACATTAATTGTTTGATATCTTTTGTCGCCTTTCATTGCGGCAAAGCATAAAAGAATTCTTTAAAATTATTTAATTTTCGCATCGTTTCTTATAATCTGTTGGAAACGTTGCGAGTGTCACGGAAATGGTAACAGGACCTGAAGTGCCAGAAATGCTGGCCGAAAAAATACATTGGATGACTTGTGTATTCCTATTGCCCGTCTGTGCTCTAGTCCCCAATTCTACTGTAGTCAATAATGGTGCTTCAAGTGGTCACTGTTCATAAGCAGAAGACGTTGAAATCAGTGTCGGATTTCTGAGTCGGTAAGGATTTAGTCGGTGATTTGCCTATTCACTATTCGCATATTTAGTCTATGGTTTAAGGTTTAAGGGATGCATGAGAGTATTCCAGTACCCGTTGTCAGAATATGCAATTACAATAGTTAAACATCAATTTCTTAAAAGATGGCGGGATTAGAAAGTTATGAAAGAGTATACCGCGGAAAGGCTGGAAAATCTTGGGAAAGTGAAAGCAATATTCCATATAATTATCATGGACAAGAGGTTATACGTCCTCTGGACGTACCTATTGTTCACCCTCTAGCCGAAGATATCCCTCCTTCAGAAGGTCTGTTCGAATAAAAATCAGTTCAATTGCATCAGTAGCTTTACTATGTACTCGCATTAGTCGAAATCTGCTTTAATGTACGTTAACATTGTCATGTATTGCAGATATCACTGTAAAAAGATATATAGTTGCTGGCTGTGGTTTAGCTAGCTTAATTACAGAGACCTTGTTGGTTCATCCCCTGATTGTCCTAAAGAGACAGTGTCAAGTAAATCCTGGATTAAGTAAATATCATGTAATACCGATTACTTTGGTACCTGTGGTTCTTCGTCTTCATCAGACGCAAGGAATAAACACATTATGGAAAGGAATTGGATCGGTGCTGCTTGTAAAGGGAATGCTGTTAGCCATAGAAGATTTTATTTCTAAAATAACACCATGGCCAAAGTAAGGTGATCTTTATATATATTTATACATACATACAAGCAACATAGTTTAGGCTTGAGACATGGCATATATGATATATGTTATATTATAGAATATATTGTATATTAAAAATAATATAAGAATTGATTTATTCTAGGGAAATAACCTGCAACAGTTCGTTGAAAGCATTTGGACAGCATGTACTTCTGAAATGGTATTGACAAAAATAATATACGTATGCGAAGAGTTAATTTTGAAAATATGTATTTAAAATCCAAGAAATTCAAACTGAAGAAAAATGAAATTCCTGTAATTTTTGAAAGTGGTTATTAACATAGCAAAGCATGTTAATGTTTTTGAGAAAACAATATCTTACAAGTTAATCAACGTAATGTAAACAAATTTTTTGATATCTATTAGTACATATACGTGAAATCATTGTAGAAACTTAGATTGACTTAGAAATGAACTCTTCAGTTATTCTACTTTATGTTAAATGGAAACATTAATTGAAAGAAAATATATATACATAATCTGCGTGTGTTTGTACATATATATGTATATATATATACGTGCATCAGTGTGTCGATAGGTTTAGTGACACCATTTTACTCAGCATCGTTGGTGGAAACTGTACAATCTGAAATTGCATCCGAAAGTCCTGGAATATTGGATGTATTCAGAGATGGTGCGATTCGTTTAGTCGAAGTTAGCAACAAAGGCAGACTGATTCCTATTTATTCTCTTCTGCCACCAACTATCGCTTACGGAGTGTCCAAATATCTTTTCACCCTAGCTGTACAGGGAGTTACCAGTCGTATTATGCACATTAGACAGAAGCATACTCAAGAGTTAACGGTGAGTTTACTTTAACGATGCAATGGTAATCCTTAGAACGAGATAATAGATAACGACGATATGTGTACTAAATATTTCTATATTGTACACAGGGTGCGTATAGCAGAGATTTGTTATCCGAAACGGTTGTACAAGACATAGAGTTACAGTCATCTCTGATCTCTGCGTTTATGGCAGAAGCATTGTTTTATCCTTGGGAAACGGTCATTCACAGACTCCATCTTCAGGGTACACGTACCATTATTGACAATTTGGATACAGGACGTAGTGTAACGCCGCTGTTAACTGGATATAGCGGTGCAAGCGATTGTTATAGTACGATTATTTCCACCGAAGGGCCTCTTGGTTTATATAAAGGATTTGGCGCTCTTGTAATGGAATTTACCGTAAATGTTGTAATAGTGCGAGTTATTAAATGGATTTTAACAGAATTGCAAACAGTACTAAAACCAAAACCAAAGTCGGCACGTGAACCACCGCATTGGTACTATAACGAAATATGAAAATGGAACAATAACTTTCAACTGCTTCGGGCGATAATGTCTGTTTACAAATGTCTTTTCTGTGTAACAATCATAGAGATTATACTGTAATTATAAAATTACTACACTGTAATAGTTGTCAACATTTGCCTTGAGTTATTGTCACGTCTTACCAATACTTTAACAGCTTCAGTAATCGTTCGAATTTTCATCTACATATATCGCATTTTCAATAGATGAAAACGAATGAAATTTCAAAATTATTATAAGCATACATCGTACAAAAGTTAAATATATTTTAACAAGGAACAAGATAAGCTTAAAGTTAAAGACATGAAATTATTAATATTCGTTTATATAAGAAGAGTATATTTATTCTATTAATTTTTTGGAATGATGTGTCGTGTGTGTATGTATGATGCCCACGGATGAGTGTGTGTATGCGCGCGTGTTACTTAATATACTTACATTGCGAGAATTGAAAACACTGTAAAGATGCAAGTTATATAGCTACGGGAAGTATTTTATTTAACTATCATATTACCTTTAATTTGTCTGTAGCGAAAAGATAAGCGTACGAATACTCTTGACTACAAAATATCACACGATATTTCTTTACAATTTCTTACACGTATACAGTTGCGCTCTTTTCTTTTAACTTGCATCATATGTTACACAGCCTTTCATTTACACCTATTGCATATACGTACAGCAAAATCAAATATCTCGTGAAAGAATGTTCGTTACTAACTGATGTGCATGTTCATCTCACCAGAATATACGCACCGTTTTGAAATCATAATTTGCTGTTCGTGATGTACGCGATTAATACCAACCGAAAGTGTAAATTTTAACTTGTTCGATAAAACCTGAAGATGATTTTCTTATTGTTTTTGTACAAAAGTTGCTAGTTAATTACAACTTTTACCTGTTAAATATATATTCACATAACAATATGGAATAGACTTGTACCAGTTTCGTGCATCATTCGGTATATAGTTGTTGTATCGTGCATGTAGTGTTGGTATATATGCATATTACACGATATTGGAAGAAACAATATGCACAAGTCAACCAATTTCGGCCCAACATATTAGCGCGTACAATATCTTTCGTAAATAATACGCATGTAGGGGAAAAACCAAACCAAACGAAAAAAACACGTTAATCTTATCTTTGTTTCGCTGCACAAAGTATTCTTAAACTGAATGGTTTCAAGAATTTCGTTCGGTTTTATAAATGAAAACCTATAAGGTAAAGGTATACGTATACGTATACGTATGCAAGCCTACAAACAATTCAGTAACAAACACTCCTTGATATTGTTAGAAATTGTTTGTACAGAAGGCTAATTACATGCTACGGTTGACCCGATTTATCTGTACACTACACGTCATTCGCTATTAGTCTCTTTTTCTTCATTCTCGTACTATTCGCACATCCCGACTATATTTCGTTGATAAACAGAGATCGTAGCGAACAATCATTATTTACAATTTATTGGGAAGTGTGGATGGTACCGCCGCAAATACAATTTCGGATAACGTTTTGTTTGTTTATCGAGAAATCGGTGAAACGTGTGGTGTGTCATTTGCATGTTTTATTTGTTAATTATGTATATGCTGAGCTTGTAGTTCCTCCTCCGTGACATCGCCGCCCCTTCTGACGTACTGCGCTTTATCCTGACCACGTACGCAGCCCTCGGTCACATGGACGGACATCACATCGCTACCTGGCACTTCAAACATGGGTTCCAAAAGCAACGATTCCATAATAGCTCGCAATCCCCTCGCACCAGTTTTTTTTTCCATGGCTAGCGCGGCTATTGCGTGCAATGCATCCGTGGTGAACGTCAACTCTACCTGTGCAGGAATGGGTAAACGCGATGAGTAAAGATTTTGTTTGCGCTGAAGTGAAACGGTTCGTCGCGTTATACCTTGTCCATTGAGAATAACATTTGATATTGAGGAACCATGGCGTTTTGCGGCTCGGTCAATATTCTGACTAACATATCTCGATCGAGGGTGTGGAACGGCACGAGGACAGGAAATCTACCGACAAACTCAGGAATCATACCAAAATCAATTAAATCCCTTGCTTCAACTTGCTGCAGCAGTAGATCTTTCTCCTTGTTGTCCCTTTCTGTGGAGGGCGACATATTTGCGACATCTGCTAAATTTGCAGCTCT
Source organism: Nomada fucata (assembly GCA_948146005.1). Lineage (NCBI taxonomy): Eukaryota > Metazoa > Arthropoda > Insecta > Hymenoptera > Apidae > Nomada > Nomada fucata. Next base: position 2,251,757 of record OX411275.1, on the reverse strand, counting down.
CCGCCCCGGACTCTCGGAAGACGGTGTTGCACCGAAACCAAGATATTTTTCAGTTTTACGACGCGAGATCAACCTATCTAATCCGTTATAAGCTCCAGATGCGACAAACAAAATATTCGTAGTATCTATTTGTAAGGTATCCCCGCGTAATTTTCTCGAGCTATTTTTTTCAGGTACGTTCACAATCGTGCCTTCCAACATTTTTAACATCCCCTGCTGTACACCTTCCCCGCCAACGTCTCGCAATTGATGTATACCGGGAACAGCACCGATTTTATCAACTTCATCTAAGAATACGATACCCATTTGTGCCCTATCCACTACGTAATTAGCGTCCTGAAGTAATTTCGCAATAACGCTTTCTATATCTTCACCGACGTATCCTGCTTGGGTCAGTGTTGTGCAATCACAAATGGCAAAAGGAACGTCTAGACATTGAGCTATCGTTTGCGCTAGCAACGTTTTTCCACTGCCGGTTGGACCAAGTAACAAAATATTACTTTTCTCTAGTTTCAGCTGATGCTGCTTGCTATCCAGTATATCAGATCCAGAGATTGATTGATTGTCAGCTGTTTTGTGTTCGTTTCCTGCAGGATATTGTTGATAGCCGGCACCTAGTGAATTCCCAATGGTTGAAATATGTAACAAGTCTACAATGAAAAACAACAAATATCGTTAATTCAATATTATCGATACAGATGTAGTTTTACTGGTCGTTCAGCACTATTGTCGTAGTAATGATTCGTAACAGTCAATCGCGAATACACCATATTAATGTAAAGTAAATCTACTCGTGAATATTACGTAACAACCGTCGACAAACGTTAGTCTTCATCTTGATATTATATACGATTATGTACAGAAAATGGGTAAACTATTATTTACGTGGTTTAAGACCTCTATGAATGAAGGGATGATTCAGATCTGGTGTACCACTTGCATTAATAGAACCTTGCACTGAGTTCTGCATTGGAAAATTATTATAGATTCGTTTGTAGTGATTATAAACGGCAACGCTCAAAACTTTTTTAGCATATTCTTGCCCTACAACATGTTTGTTTAGGTATTCAAAAATCTGAAAATACCGATATATATTAATATTTGTGGTACTTGTCGTACGAGCACATAATACAAAATCCTTTGTTCTTTGCAAACAAATATTTATTTATAACATATCTGCATAAAATTGTTACCTTTTTTGGGGGCGGCGGTGGTTTTCTGTAAAATCCTTGTTTCGTATCATCGGGCCTCATAGCTTCCTTAAGACTTCTCTTCGAATCTACCTCTGATAGAACAACGAAAAAATGATGGCATTTTTCGCACTTTACAAACCTTGTTGACGCTAACAAAAAAGATGCTCTTATATCCTCGATAATTTTCCATTGTTTCTTTGTTCATTTTATATGAACAACTTGTAAGCGTTAACTACTCACAGACAAATGTTTCAACATGGGTACACGGATCACCACACTTTGGACAAGTAAGCATATTTTTCTTTCCACCACCGGTACCAACAGATGATACTCCATTGGTGGTGTCCTTACCAGGTGGTGTAGGCTCTGTCGGTGCTTTCCCCAATACATTGCCAATCGTCAGCGATCTACTGACCGCCACTCTTACAATTTTGTGAACTAACACAGAGAGACACAGAGACTTGCGATTAGTTGATTTTAAAACTCATTACAAACCATTATAGAATATAGAATATAGAAGCCAATATAGAAGCTTTTAAACATCCCTTGGACCATTTACTCACCATGATTTGCCACATGATTAGAAGATGCAATACGGCCTGCGCTGATTAAGCAACACCGCACGCAACTCATCTTTCTTCTTTGTTCTTGTACAATATAATATAGAAAGCAGAGAAAAATATTTGCCAGTAATTAACAGAATTGCTCAAAAGAGAACCTAAATGAAAAGGAAGCATTAAAAGCTATCAAATTAAAATCTTACTCTCATTAACATGAATATTGGAAACAGTTCTGTTTAAATTTCAATAAAATTTACATAAAATTGATGTGTAACGCGAGACCGATATAAAATTGACGTCTGTTGCCTGACAATGAAAAATAATAATTACAATAAGGTAATTAAAATAAGAAAAGAACATTGATCATACTGTAACAAAGACTTCCTGAATACAAAGTGCACAATTTTGATGTAGCCATCGGAAAGTAAAATACGAACACGAGCGCAATGTCAGTGTAAAAATAAACATTAAAGTAGCAACCTGAAGTTAACAAAAGTACTAAAATATCGATAATACTAACCTCGCCAATTATTATTAATGCTCGAACCGTTTGTTATTATTCATAATACATTGATTTTTGTCGCGGAATGTGTCATAAACCCAATGATCCAAAGAATCTTGTGCAAATTGATTATCGCGACCGGATCAGAGAGACATATTAATCTAAGGACACAATTGTCTGACATATCGCATTACAAGGTGCAACAATCGTTTGAAGCATGATTCAAGGTCATTCGTCGATTTCCCTCCGAAACTTTCCGATACTACATTTGCTATTACAGAATTCGATGAGAAACAAGCAATTTTTAATTTACCTTCATGTCAACAATACATCTAGAAATCAGCAAAATATTGATGAAATTGTACGATATAAAACTTGCACGTACCTACCTACATACGTGGCGGATATGTATGTGCAGTCAATCACGCTTACTGTAAACTCTTCTGCTAATGGCTGATTGCCTTTCGCACTCAGTAACTCATCAGATATTACAATTCCTTCGAACTGAAATGTTCACTTGCTTCTAAAAATGGAACAATTTTTCTGCATTTACTGTTAGATTTTGTAGCCGAAGTTTATCAATGTTCTTTACAGAAGCAGACACTACACACAATGACGTTTCCACGAAATAAAGAAACGTCAGTATATTCGTAAATACGATCACTCGAGGGCGCTTGATAAGTCGTATAATCCACTACGTGTAAGTGTGTCCGTACACATGCATAGTAAGAAATATTTGAACCAGTGTCAATAATTGCAGTCACTATTTACCTTGGAGTTGATTTCAATGAAATTTCCAAACAATTTTAACCAATCGTAAATTTAGCTCAATGTTTTTCTCTATTCCCCTGCCGATCCCTTCCCGCCAATGCAACATAAGTGTACATACTGTACAGTCAGCATTGTAATCATATATCCTTCCTTCTCCTTCCAATTCCCCACCTCGCTAGCTCCCCCCCCCCACACACATATGATCATCATGAACTATTTATTAGGTTATGTTGTATACGCGATGGAGACGCATTCTTTTGGATACGAACGTTGCGTACAAGCATGTCCAAAAAACGGAGTTTTATGTTAATAGGCAATAAATATTGTTATTTTGAATATTAATGTAGTCGCTGAAATAACAACATGAAGAAACTGGAAATCAATAACGAGGTACACTTTCAGTATATTTTAATTATACATGTAATCGATTGAAACTCGCAAGCAAGTAATTTCTTTCACTTGTACCAATTATATTCTTGGTATTCGTTGTTCATTTTTCAGGTCGTTTCGCTTAGACAAACCGTTCGACAAGCTCGCATATGCGTAATAAACAAATTGATTAGAGAAGCCAAAAGATTGCGCACCAGTCACGGAAATGAAACACAGTTGGAAAAGAACAAAAATAAAGCAGACAAACTGTTAAGAGAAGTGTTCGCATTGAAAAAGATCAAAGACGATGAGATATCAAAATTTGGTATCGTTAGTTCTGAAAATTTGTCAAACATATTACAAGACCCACAGAGTGACGATACAATTAGGGCAATGGCCAAGATTGTTCGTTACAAATCGTTAAGTTTGAGAATACTCGAATTCCAAGAAAAACACCCAGATTATAGGGAACGCATTTGTTGGAAGAAAAAAAAGCGTTCAGTGAAAAAGAAAGGAAGCAGTATTACAGCTTTGCAAGAAGGATATCCAAAATCGTTAGGTAACGATATAATCAACAGCAAGAAAAATAAAGGGAGCATGCTTGATGCTATTTCTACTACTCAACCAGCTTGCGAAAAACATAAAGAAGTAAATAAAGAATGTGATAATTTGGAAGAATTGGCAATGAGCAGAGCACCCAAGAAAAAGTTGAGTGATATGGGTGAAGAAGAAATAGTACACGATGCTGACAAACAATCGCAAAACAGTCAGACATCTGAAATTGTTACAAAAATTATTAGCACTCAGGCATCTGTTAAAAGATTTACAGAAGTTTTGCAAGAAACAGAATTAAATGAACAGGGTGAGAGAAATGAAGGTACTAATAAAGGCACGAACTCTCTGACCAGTAAGCTGAAATCCTTAAGGAATGCAGACGATTTCTTTGTAGATGCAAATGATAGAACTTCTTGCTTAAACGTTCGTCCACTTTTTAAAGAAAGAAACGTGAGCAATTTGAATAATGTAGATGATAATACATGTATACCGATGCAGATAAGAAGCAAGAAAAGCAAATTGTACATCGAAGGAAGAGAAAGGAGGGATTTAAAAAGATGGACCAGCAACAATAAGACCAGCTTTCAAAGTCATGGTGGTAAGAAAGAAATGAAATCCCAGCATTGGGAAGAAAAGAGAACATATGGAAGAGAAGAAGTTGTGAAAGGTGAAAGTCTCCATCCTTCTTGGGCAGCAAAGAAGAAGCAACAAGATATTATAAAACAAGGCTTTCAAGGGAAAAAGATTACATTTGACGAGGATTGAGTATATAATTATTGGTGTTTTGTAATTGTGTGGATCATTTTGAATATGAAATAAACACTTTCCCTATTAATTTTACAGCAAGTCTGCATAGTTGTATAATTATAATTAAGTAAATATTGTAATTGGAGTAGAACAAAAATTATAATTGGAAGTATGAGGTCGATGAAATGGATTTCATTAAGAGCTGAATTGGAAAGGAATGTTGAAAAAGTACACAAGATTCGAGAGGGTGGAAAAGATACGATGTAATATCAGTTTTCTTCTATTTTTCCCTCATTTTTCCTTTATTAAAATATTCGAATTCAAATTAAACTCGTTATACATAAGGCTATGTAGAATGTCTTTTGTACAACGATCATCATTATTATCACATTAACGTTCTAGGTGCGTTTTGAGATCTGCCCTGCGACCAGCGTCCATTGGCCCCTACAGACATTGAAATATGTTGTGATGCACACATCGACATTTATGTTTCAAGAGCCATGGTGTAACATATGTAGCTCGGTATCAGAAGCAACTTGTATCGATGCAGGAATCAGAATCCTGTCTTAGCGAGGAAGATGCAGATTTCATGGAACTTAGATATCGATGCATGCATCGTCAGAATCGGCAAATGTGTTCAACTTTCATAGGGTTCTTAACCATGATCGTCTAATATGGTTTTTCTTTCGCCGATGGGGCTGTTGCATTTATTTTCGTTGTAAAGGACCCCAAGGAATAGCTTGTTTGAACAGATTTTGTGGTGTGTAGATCAGCCTTGAGTGATCTATCATATTCATTACAGGTCAAATGAAACGTTGATTAACGAGTTACTCTAATTATAATATCATTTCATACAGAAGCAAAAGCTGTTGATTCATAAAACTGTGACAGCGCGGACGAATCTTCTTCTCTTTGCGCGATTTATCCATCCTCTATCGTATGTAGAGGTACAGTGTATGGCGTGTGCGTACGGTATCATACATAATGTGGTGAGACAGATAATGTTTAGTTAGCAGTAGTTTCACTCTCCTGGGATATAGTTTAGGGCAAGGTTTGTAACAGTTACAGGCTTTGATATTTAAGGGATACCACCATCACGACCGGCCCGAATTTTGAGCATTTTTTATGAGAAGATAAATAATCATGGGATTGGTGAGCCTGGTGGTAAAGATGTTTCGGAAAAGGTTCATTTTTCAGCAGAAAATCGTGGTTTTCTTTTTATAAAAAAAGACGTTTTTGACTAATCGAAAAATCGGTACATACTTCTCTGAAGAATGTATTTTTGAAAATGGATACAAAATTTCAAGCGAATCTGTTAATATTTGTTCAAGTTATCATTCCGGTAGTTTCGTGAAAAGTCGTTTTGAGAAAAATGCGTTTAAAGTATTTAGTAACTTTTTTTATACATAAAGATGGAAATTTTTAATTTCTCTCTAGTCTACTATTCCTGCATCGTATAGTTTACCGTATAGTTTAGAAGAGAATTTTCCTCGTTTTCTTTTCTATATGATTGAGCCTTTTTGGACATATCCGTCAGGGACCGTTCTGAATATTTCCACTCGACACGGGTCCGCTCGTACGCAACAATTGCAGTAGTTAACACTTAGTTTGAATCCCAATACATGCATAATTTACATTAATACGCATTCCATCCTTGTAAATGCATACAGACAGGCATGCAGCAATTTTTAGAATTTTTTACAACTTGGAAAAGATTTTGCAGCAATAGACCAAGCGGTGGAATTGAAACTCTCATTGTTCTTTTTGCATATACTCTCCTAAACAACGACGAAGGAGATCATCGCTGCTTAGATCTTCATATATTAGCTTTGTAACATTAAAAATTGTTTCTGTAGTTACAGGCTTATAAGTGTGCGAGTCCAAAGTATTCGTAGCTTTCGCCTTATGTCGAGAGGAGAAAGAGTCTTCACCCAAAAAGGGGAGAAAAATTCTCTTATAGGAATGAGCCTAATTGTACTTAAATTTTAAGACGCTGTGGCAACTTTTTAGCAAAAGTCCATCCACACGTTCTGTATCGACAGAAGCTAAGGATTCACTTTACAGCCCTCGCAATCGTTCGATATAACGATAAATCAATCTAGGAGGCTTGTCAAGGTGGTGTTACCCCTTATTGCATATAAACAATCGAGATAGCCTACTTCTCTTTGACTCGCCCGCTGATACCAAAAGAAAAGAAACAGTTGAGACGCAAATCGAAATGATTTTTGCTGTAGATGCAGGAAGGCCAGTTCAGAATATTTGGTAATACGAGGTGAACATTTTTGGCAATAAAATATTTCTTTTGAAGGGACGTGGCACAAGTATGCAATTTATACATTTGCGCTATCCTTGGCGCTCAATGCTAAAGTTGAAACATAATTTATTTGCAAGTTTTGAAAGAAAATGCTGCGATACTAGATCGTATAAGATAGAGATGTAAGGAAAATTTCGAGAAACTTGGCATCGTGTACATAAACGATTGGCATCGATACGAATGGAAATGATACGTACGGATGCTTTTTCCAATATCGCGGCAAAAACAGTTTCACCGGAAATCGATGAAAAGGAAGCTTTCCCATATAATGGGATTCATAATAGCTGCATACTTTGGTTGATGTGGTGTGAATGAGAATTACATACACTACCGGCCAAAAGTTCGGGTACACCTACTGTATTTGTATTCCACACATCACACACATACACACCGGGATTTAATATTTCGCGTATCTTAATTCTTGTGCATTATCTTTTTGTACGATTTTACTGTTATAAAAATACGCATTGTCCACTCAACGACAGATAAAGAATTTTTAAAATAGGCACCGTTGTCTATTAGTTTGGGATCTTTTACGGCGCGGATTGCTGATTTCTGATTGCAAAAATTAGTTTCAAGAATGCGAAAATTGTGTAAAATATTCTCTTTGTTTACATACATGCATTAGAAAATGATCCAATTAATTTGTAATAAATAATTTCTAATAATTGGATCATTTTCTAATGCATGTATGTAAACAAAGAGAAATAAAGCATTCACATTACATTATTAACAGAAGTTTGAGAATGTTTCACACCCTGGAAAGTGTAATGAAATTTTAGGTAGGTATCCGGTAGTGTATGTACGTACACAGTATGTCTGAAAAGTTCCCGAAATGATTTTCTATACTCGGTACAAGTAGCTCGATCTCTTGTTGAACTAAAGAAGAATGTAGTACCAATCCTGACGAGCATGGGTACAAAATTTTAGCGCTTTTGGCCACTTCATTCTCGAGTTATACACGGTTGCGTGTGTTGCGTTCGTGGTACCTTGTACGAGCTCGCGAGATGGAACAAAGAAGCGCAATTAAGTTTTGTGTTCGGCTTAACAAATCTTTCGTAGAAACCTTTTCTATGATTCAACAAGCATTTGGTGATCAAGCTGCATCTCGTACTACAACATACACGTGGTGTAAGCGCTTTGTAGTAGCGCTTTCTATGTAGAGGGCTAATGTGAATAAATTCACTTATCTTTTACCACGTGTTCTTATTTAACTTAATTCGGAAACTTTTCAGACATACTGTGTATAGCAGTACGTGCCACACATCATTCTCGCAAGTTCACAATTAACAATGAACATAACATAATTCGTTTGCCAAGCCCCGATTTACTTGTTCTTAGAACGAGTGCGTTGTTTTTCCGCGTATGTGACGAGTTGAGAATCCACCGGGAGGCCTTTCCGGCGACGCACTGCATCTATATATTTCTTAGCTCTATTTTCGCTGTCGGCTTTGTCGCCAAAGTGAAGGTATTCCTCATCCGTGGAAGGCGTCCAGTAAGGATCTTGCTCGATCACCTATCGGGTGAACAAAACGATGTTTACATTTTTCGATGCAATAATAATACGAGAAATAATGAAACATTCGAAGAAGTGAAGAATCAAACCACATTATCAGTAATCCATAATTCCGTAATTCGAGAAACGGCACTTTGTTCGGGACAGGGGGGATGACACTTTGAGTAATTTGAAACTTGAGAGTAAATAAATATGCGCTAACTAAATGATGTATTATTGATGCTCAGTGCAGTGATTCAGTCCACACCAAGTGATAAATACGAGCAGAGTAGCTGATAATGAGCGCGAAGAATCACATTAAGTCAATGCTCGGTCTCTCTTAAGTGCACTCGTACCTGATGGAAATTCAAACTGGATTTTCTCGAAAACGGGGCTGCGAACGAAGAAATTGTATACTTTTTGTTCGATTTAGGTTTGCACAAGGCAATGATATCTTTTCGGCGGGCGCCACGATTAACCGAGCATCTTGTATTTGACTATTTGGCTGATTTGTGCATATCGAAAACTGTGGCGAGATTAACGATACACATATTAACGAATTAATCGTCTATATCGACTCAATAATATATATTAGTGTGTACTTCTCTATGGGGGAATAACCGACGATTATTATTTGATGACCTGTTTGCAGTGAAGGAAAGCGCGTGTTTCTTTTGCATGAAAAACTTGCCTCCCAATGACTGAAAACCAGTTGAGGACTGGCTAGCCCAGACGTTTGTGTTCGCAGTTCTCTGGCAAGCTGAAAGCTCTCCGGTACGGGTAAAGTTGCAAGCACACGAAACTGCCCACCGAATCCAAGAGCACTCTCCGCGGCAACCACACGACCCTGCCTCTTTCCGAACACCGCGTACAATTTGCCTGAAACAAAATTGAACCTATATTTACTACATATTTACTTTTTCTACCTTTATTGCCATTATGTACATATCATATGCATACCAGTCCCCTGTAGTACAACATTAATGATCAACAATCTGGGAGGGAATGTCAAAGTATCGAGTGCTGTGTTTATTCTATCGGTCGTTTTTCCGTTTTTAGCCCACATTCTTTGCTGGGGCAACGGTAAAGACCGCATATATTTGCGCAACCATTCGCAGTCGTATACATAGTGAGCAGCATGGACTTTCCGATCGTAGGTTGCAACGCACCTGAATTCAACTGCCCTGCTCTATTCTTCTCTCATCATCGGCGCAAGAACCTGGCCCCTCCCTCTCATTTCTCTCTCTTTTATCACTATTTTATCCCGTCGTACAGGGGGCGACGTAGATAATTTTTAACATTTTTCTCTGCATCTACGTATCTACACAACTGTCTACACGAATGGCGAACCGATCAAAGTTTTCGTCGATCAAGTTTGAGAATAGGTGAATAAGATGATATATGTATACGGCAGTATTAAAGATAAGATTCAATTTCGTAAACTACGACGTTCGCAAAGTTTTCGCAAGCAAAAGATCGGACTATACCCTAAGTTTGAATCAATTCGCGTCGCTGTTCACGATGATCAAACATCCTTCAGCTGTTCCTTCGAGGTGCTGCGATGATCGATGATCGAATTTGATCAGAGTAGAGTTTATTTCTTTTCATCAATGAAGGAGAGTAAGTGTAACGGTTTACGTATGTAGAAGCGTCGTCAGGGAGCGGTGGGATTGGTTAGAGTTAGAGTAAAAAATAGGAGGGAAAAGGGAGAAAGTAGGAGTGAATGAATCGTGGGCTCGCTCAATGAGACAGTGACTCTTTCACGTAGCCCTCCGAAAATCTTTCAATATATAATGCATATCTATACACATACACGCATGTATATACTTGGTTGCCGTTGATCAATTCTGAACATATTAACTGTAGCATTACTATTGAAAAGTAACGTGCCGGCAAGAACTATGTACAATTATAAATCACGGAGTGGCAAAAAATCCGTCGATGTAAGACAATTTTATATAGCATGGAAACACATGTATATCTATATGCATACAAGGAAGGATAGTAGCCAGTGAAGTGGAATCGTATGGAGCGGAGCGGAATCGCACGGAGCGGAGCGGAATCGTACGGAGCGGAGCGGAATCGTATGGAGCGGAGCGGAATGCATTGGGAGTGGGGAACAAAGAGGAAAGGGTTGAGTGTGAATGAGAGTGGAGTCGAGTGGAGTGGAGTATAGAGTAGGCTAGGATAGCGTAGGGTAGAATAGAGGGGAGTAGAGTGGAGTAGAGTAGAGTAGCGCAGAGGAGAGTGGAATAGAGTAGGGTAGGGCGGAGTGGAGTGGGTACCAGTGATATGGAGCCGAATGGAGTGGAGGAAGAACAGCAGAGTAGGGAGCATTCATTCATACTTTTGCCTCTAGCTGCTAAAAGTTCAGTTGAACAACTGGTACAGGTTCGCGTAACACGAATGTGGCGGACTGTATGAACCTCGGACTGACTAAAATCGCGTTCGCAAATGAAACACGTAGCTCGAAGGTCATAGGACGAATGATACAGGAGATAAAACGCGAAGAACGCAAGGACACGGGAAACAGCGCGAGCTACAGTGCGCACGATCTGGAAGAAGGTGAATGCTTCGGTGAACGTGTAATGTTACTCAGGTTGCAGTTTGTTGTCGGTGAATGTGTTTCTTTGGTACGGTACGATAATACACGGAAACAAAACTCTCTGTTTTACGTTGGAAACAGTACTGTTCCGTTAATTGTCGATAAGTGGGCCGAATTTTTCAAGTGATTTCCTAGTCATTCCGCTGAACTGTTTACCGATAGATCGTCGGGTTGAGAAAGTATCGTGGTAGGACAAAACTTTCGTCGATGCCAAAAACACGAATAACGTATCTAATTTGTGTGAATAGAAATCCGTTAGTTTAAAGAGAAATACCCGCTTATTCACCGTTACTATACATCTCGCCGAAAATCCATTACTTTATACATATTGCCGCTGAGAATGTACGATGGAAGATGGACGATAGAGAAGAAATACTTTCACTAAATCGCAATAATTGTTCGCAGCTTGTTATGTATGAAGGTCGTAAATGCATACTCCTATCAACGTTCGCATGCGTGTCGCCAACTATACTCTGCTTTCTCCATTCCGAACGTTGATCTGGCAATCATCGAATAGTATTTACAAGTAACAATCCGATTTAGGTTCCGAAGTCTAATGATCGGTGATCCTGACGATCACCGATCGCAAAGCTAAGGTTACCTTGCATCGTTCGTACCAAGGGAAGAGAGAGAGAGAGAGAGAAAGAGAGAGAGGGGGGGCAGGGCACCACGTGCGCGCAAAGAATGGCTGATTTGATCTGTTTCGTATTAGCAATGTTAGGACAACTGCTCGTTCGTGAAAGCAAAGGCAGTCTTTTTGGTGTAACGCTCGATGAAACCGGTGAAAAGCTCCCCGATGAATATTTGTCTGCCGATGACGACAAGCACCACGCCGAGTTACAGCAGTTCGAAGATACAGGTCTCGAGCTGGACTTGATGGACCAGACAAGAAAGCATCGACCGATTCATCAACCGCTTAGAGTTCTCTATCAAATCGGGGTAAGTTCTCGTTCCAAAAGACGTATACATATATGTACACGTACAAACGACGAAGCTTTGGAGATGTGGGCAATTTCGCTCGAGTTGTACACGCATTGCATTGTAAATACGTACAATGTATTTGAATTCCACGAAAACACGTAAACACACATTAAATACATATGTACACGTATTATACAGGTGTATAATATGCAGAGCGATCCATTTCAATAGGAAAGTGTTTACGTTTCCAATATTACGTTGAGTTCCAAGGTTCGCTTTTTGCGCAACTACCAATATGCATCAGAGTTTGCAAGTGTGAGGTAGCTATGCATTTTAATTTTAGCTGCATTTTCATCACAGCGGAATACAGCTAGGTTTTTCGATATAAACGTAGCTTCCGAAATACGATCATTTATATATATGCATATAGGTATCGATACATTCTATGGAATACTTGACGAAATTTTACTGGAGAGAAATAAACTAAAGTAGCTTTCTATCGTATACATTTGTGTTGAATATTTTTAAATAAGGGGATCGAGCGAGTATCAATAGTTGAAAGTTGATGTATCAGAATGAACGTGTCGGTATATGTACATTATATATGTATCAGTATAAAAATGGGTCAGCCTGTAGCCCGAGAACCAGGTGTCATTTTGACCATGACAACGAGAGAGAAGAGGAAGAAGTATGAGAAGCGAGAGACGCGTGGGAACTTCCGGATGGATCGTGCGGCCTTTCCGGTCCCCCTATTATTCCATTTTAGTTTGCTGCCACGAAAGGTTTTAATACCTACGATCTTCTGAGAAGGCTGAGAGGGCGAGGAAAAGCGAGGACTGGATACACAAGAAAAAGGAAGGAAATACGGGAGATCGACGTGCTGCGAGACGGACTGGTCGAGCGTTTTAAGAAATTCGCATTGCGCTTGTAGCTACGTTATGAAACGATTGCTGGATACCATATAAGCCACAGTCATCGAACAGCCGGACGCCATTCCTACTGCTTAACATATTTTCCTAATTTCAGGTTGATTATCATTCAATGTACATATAACAGTCTAAACTCACAGATATCGATAGATCGGCAAAAAGCCAACGCGCATCTTGTAGATACGTGTATCGTATCACTGCAAATTGCCGTGACAAAAATGCTAATATCGCTTCATATTTAGGTACGTATATACATGGCTTCTGTCAAATTGGAATGAAAAGTACGTACTCGATTAAAAAGTGAAGCACTTCGAAACTGGAGACAGCAGAAGTAATCGCTACTTCTCGAACTCGAGATAACTTCTTTAAAGCTAGAAGCTAAGAAAGGAGGGTTAGGCAGAAGCAGCGGGGGCAGAAAGCGGTGGAGATGGAGGCGGAGGAGGTGGAGGAGTGATAAAAGTAAAAAGGGAATTTGACAAGTTCGGCTTAGGTACTCGATCAACGTGTACTTACATACATTGCGAACGGCTCGACGAGTCGACAGGACGTACACGATTGTCTCATTCAGCGGATTGACCGACGCCGTATGAATAGTGTAGTTAGACCAGATGTCGATTCTTCACAAGAGAAGGGTAACACGTATGTACCTCTTAAGGACGTCACAGAGCTTCCTCTTGCGTGCAAACTTTCTCTCCCTCTCTTGTGCGCGCACACGAGATTACTTACATGCATTCTCTTCTCTACATATCGCATACGTTTTATTCGACTCGCAGCTAAAGCAATAGCGATACAAAAATTGTGATGCTGCATAGAATTGGTTTGTCAACATTTCAACTGAGAAGTGGTCAAACGCCGCGCGACCATATGGAATCAACGCGCGCACGTATATATAAGGGAATTAGTTGAATATATGCACAAGTGATGAAAAAAATAATATTGTAACGATTATAAAATGGAAAATAAGGAAAATAATAAATAAGTAAGCAAGTACATAAGGGGGCCATAAGTAAAGCGCGATTAAACCGAGAGAGATGGTTGCGCGACCGCGATTCGTTAACGATCGCGTTATTGGTTTTGTTATAGCCTTCGCTACATAGATAGCTTTGGACGATCAAACGGCTATACAATGTATACATACCAGTATATCATACTCGTAGCGGTATTCCAGAGACGACCATATTTCTCGTTCGTTGGTATTAGTCTACATTAAAGCTGGATGATGGACCGGACCGGACTGGACCGGACCGGACCAGACCGGATGCGGTTTGATTTATTTCTCTCGAACCGAGATATTCGCGTAAGAAAAAAGGGAGAAGGAAACTCAGATACCGTTAGACAATTATGTAGCAGATTACGCGTCTAGGTCCTACATGCACACACGCGCATGCATCTATACGCGGATATATTTCTATCAAAGAATTTGTACCTCGTAGCGATGCCGCGTCGTTGCTTGCGAGGCATAGTATGCCGTACGTAATTACGTGGCGCGTAAGAAGAAAACATCTCGCGTTTGATAGAGGTGATGATGCTCCGGAATATTGAATCGCGCATCGCATTAATCGTAAACGGTGCCTACTGCTGCCTAAGCATGATCGCTACGGCAGATGTTTATGAATTTTCAGAATAGCGAGGACGAGTTGCCCGATTGTTCGGATCGAAGGGAAGTTTGCAGCAAAGTGGATTTATATGGATCGCCTTGGATCGAGAGGCAATGCCGGTGTCCGGATGGCCGTACCTGTCCCAGCAGTTTGCGCGGAGACGACGGCCGCACGATAGTTGATAAAACACGCCAGTACAAGCTCTGCGAGCCAGTGAAACGTCTTCCCATCTGCCGTTACTTCAAGTTAGTCGTGTTGCCGCTAGTTTCAATTCTTTTCAGTAGCACGCTACAACTATAGAGTTCCGATGGTTCGTTACTGTCTCTACAGAGACGTCACGTGGACCCTAGCACCTGCAGGCGGTCCAGCGAATGCGACGGTTCAGCGAGTTTATTGTCGGTGTCGTCCCGGCAGCGTACCCTATCTAGTTCGAAGGCAAGCCTACGAGTCTCCCGAGGGAAGTCAGGGATTTATTTATGCATTCGCGTGCTCTCCGCAAAGCGTAAGTTTGCCAATATTCCGTCTGCGGCAATTAATCGACGATCGATGATCGCGCTAATCGAATCGACGCGACGAAATGTTTCAGAGGCTACGCTGTCAGCCCAAGGAGCCCTGCAGACTTTTCACCGTACGCAAGAGACGAACATCGCAGCTCGAAGAAGTGAACGCTTCCCCTCTTTGTCAGTGTCCGAAGGGCTATCGATGTCCTCGAAGACATACCGATCTAGGCTCGCTTCCGGCTCGATCCTATTCAGGGGCATTGGAGATCGAGACGTACAGCGGATATTGCATACCCTCGCAGTCGCGTCATTCCGCAGTGGTTTATACCGTATAAATTGAATGCTCCGTGGATAGAATCGGCAGCCCGTTCGTAATTCTATATTGCTGCAGTTCTGGCGACCGAAAGTGTACAGAATAGGATGCTTCTACGAGAACGCGAAGAAAAATTCCTACCTGCGATTCATGTCGGGATGACCTGCGATACATGCGAGATCGAACAAAAAGAAACCGTTTGTTTCAATGATTTTGCTCGTGAACGAATACGAGTTTTAGAACATGAAGTGCATTGACGATGCATATTCGAAAGGAAGAAAGTGGCACAGCTAAACTGAATCTTGCCGGTCGTTGTTAGATCTGTGACGTGTGTCGATGTATGAAATTATTCGTTGCACAAGTATATACGAGTATGTATTCTTAGCGATATTTGCCCAACGGCTTATGATTCATTTATTGACACGGTTCTTCTAAAAATATGTACATCTACAATGACGTTATATTAACGCCCATCAACGTAATACTATGCCGCAAATGTAAATACTTCATTCTTCAATATATTACTCTTAAAATAAATGAATGTCATTACTTCCATCATGCATTTTATTTGGATTAGTTATTCGACGTGCCAATCGACGTAAGGTAATTATAGTTATCGTTCGTTTCAGTGTTTATGTAGAAATTTGGAACACACCTTCCCACTCTTTCAGAGTGGACAGTTTTGGAAAAATTCACATTTCACTCCTCATACACTTTCGCCTTACGCCGATCTGCCGGCGCTTTTCGTAACAGTCGGTCGTACTATAACAATTCGACTACATTTATTATTATTATTATTATTATTATTATTATTATTATTATTATTATATAGTCACATTTACGCCAAGGCGACTGTCAAAGCGTCAATGAGTAATCAACGGACAATTTGTGTCTTCTTTCTCTAATTGTACATTTTGACTTACCGGCAAATCGGATTGTTCGACCTATATGTATTTAATGTTCCCACCGCTAGATGGCGAGAGACTTTAATGTCATTTATATATATATATATATATATACAGGTTTGCTGTATTCTCTGCCAAAGGTCTCTAAAAACAGGAATTAGTTTTGAAATCGTTTTGCCAAAGGCCGATCAACATCGGATATGCCGCAATTTTTTTTATACACGTGCGAATGTTTTATTAGAAATATTGCACTTGTACGCGCAATTAACTACTGCTTCAATATTATAAAGGAACGATGAAAGTCGATACTTCGTTCGAAATGCTAGGCTGCTCGAAGCTTTGCAGTTGTTGGTTTGGCCGGGTGAAAATGAGCTGACTTTCATGCATCTTTTTGGAAGAGAAAGGTTTGTTTCACAATTTTTGAATTTTTGGATATCATTTATTATAACTTTTGCCAATTGCAACGTACTTCTTTTCAAATTATTTCAAAATGGCGGACCAAGCGTACGGTCTTCCGTCAAGGTTCTAGCGCGTCTTGTGAAACAGGGGAAGCTCTAGCTTTGGCTGTATTGGTCAGAGACAAACCAGTAAAATGTATTTCGGTAGACAACATTCACAATTTGTCGGTGAACCTCGAAAAAATGAAAAATATTAAAAATTGAAGAAATGACGAAATTCCGAATTTTATACGAGATTTCCGGTACATTTTGTAATGAAAAAGTACAGTGTACTTTTATTATCAATCACGTTCATATAGAAGGTAATATTATTATAAATATGTGTGCGAAATGTAATTTTGAGGAAAACGCATTTCAGGACTTGGTCCCACCGTATTGCGCCGGGTGGCGATGAGACACAATCTCATCAAAAGGCTATGGCATCAGAAGACTTTGAACTTCGTTTTAAAGCTTTTGGAGCATATTCGTAAGATGGTATACTAACATTTTATGGCAAAAAAAGTTGCGTTTTTTAAGTAACATTGAGTTACATACTATAAATATTGTCCTGGTTTATTTAGATTGGTGCAGTTTTGCTTCGTAATAAAAATTAAAAATAGATTCGAAGAGCGGGATAATTGCATACACTGAGACGACTAGAAATATCAAGGAATTATAAAAGGAACACGAAAATGTAGTAGAAACTATTCCAAGTTTTGTCAACGTTGCGATAACCGTACGATGGCTTTACGATTTTATTCAACTCTGCGACGCGACAGCTTCATGTGATCCATACCGTTTCTGTGAACTTCTATAAATCATAGAGCTAGTCATCCATCGTAACAATAGATGTCATAGTCATATTCAGATTAAATTGTATAAGAAATAAGAATAGCCCTGCATGCATGCGTAAACGAAGAAATGATTGAAATTAGTTTCTGTGCAGTATGTGCCGTTCATTCAGTTTATCGTGCTTGCGAGCATTACGAATAGCATTAGTGCATGTAGATCTACCAATGCTGTGTGACTTGGGCGTAATACGAATGTGTAATTGGAGCGGCGTCGTGCAATCGACTATAGGCTTTTACATGTACATATATAGAACAGGTCGCAGAGGTAGAAAGCGTTCGGCTATATGTATATACGTGTGTACAGTGAACTTGGGTATCTGGCTATTGGAGGACGATCGGCATTTCGAGGCGACGCGACGGCTACAGTCGAACATGTAGGAACAAGAGTGTGACACGCGAGAGAACTAGATCCCGATGCGCAAACGGATCAATTGCCCGAGGAGCTGGATCGAACCGATGCAGCGATATGGCAAAGTTAGCCTACTAGTTCGAACATCAGAACTAGAACGATTTTATATTCGATATATTTATCCTGGTATTCGTAATGGACCGGCGCGGGCGGAAAGTATCGATGCCGCTATCGACGCCCCGATCCGTTTCCGTTCCTGCTTGTATCGCAGGTCGATGCTTGCCTTTGTCCGCGAGCATTCTACGTTCAACGATACTTGTGCATTGCGACCACCCAACACTTTGATATCTGAATTATGCTATAGATATCGTGCACAGATCTGAATAAGTAAATGTTGTCAGAGGGAGCAAGTAGTAAACCCTTTCGCGGACCCTAATATCGACTTGAAACGTTTCTTACTCGTACGCGACGCATACGACACAAGTAAAGCCCTGCTATGAAAGTAAATACTTAGGTGTATTATTGGCTGAACCATCTAGCAAGCAACTACTTGTCGTTAAGCTAAAGAAGACTGCCAGAGTCAGACGGCCGAAACAGCGAAGCGGGAGAAAAATGTGTGAGAAATAGATAAAGGACGAAAATAAGAGTAAATAGTGAGAGAGAAAGGTAGTGGTTTAAAAGTAAACGAAATGGACGCGTGCAAGGTTGATTTTTCGTACATTCTCTGATCGCTAAACGTTCTCAACTTGTTTCTGTTAATACATATTCGGTAGATTTCTTTCGGGGTCCCGCACGTTCGGGCGCTCTATCCGCGAGGAAGTGGACGAGGAAGTGGAAGTTGAAGTTGAAGAGGAAGAAGTAGACGAGGACGAGGACGAGGACGAGGACGCGGTCGGTGATAGGTGTGCTGGTAGATGTACCATAGCATCCAGTCAGTACTGTATAGGTAGGTGTACAGATGGAGGAGCAAAGGAAGGTAGAGGATTGGCGGAGATGCAGCTTAGGATTCCACGCATAGTCAAGGGGTTTCTGGTTGGTTGGTAAGTGGGACTAGCTGGGACTCATAGGCAGCGTGTCTTCTAGGAGAGCTCGCAGTCATATTTGAAACGCCGAAACACGTGAAAGCGCGCCGTTTGTTTGCTTACTATCCGGACAAGTTTCTTCGTTCGTTCATTATTTCATTCGATAGTTGATAAAAGGGTCGACAATGCGAATGAATTTGAACAGATCCGTGGCTTGAATTGGTCGATACTCTTACGGAGAGAATGGTACCGTTGCAGTGAGATTTCATTGTTGGGACAAATCGAACGATACTCGATTGAGATTAATACATTTTTACCAAGACCATCTTTACGTATTATCGCGATCATCGGCGTATCTTTCGAATATCTTTGCGACGATCGTTGCAATAAGGGGACGGCAGCGGCCTGGAAATCGAAGCTCTAACGGATCACGCTGCGAGCAGTCGAAGCTGGAAGGCTAGACCGGAGTTGGACTGGGGCCCGGATCGAGATCAAGATTGAAATCGAGGTTCTGCTTGGAGTTCGAGGGTGAGTCGATGGACATTTCTCTCATGTTGAAACTAATTGCGAGCCACTTGTATCGAAAATTCCGACCATCGCGTAAGATTGCACGCATCTTCTTCGATGTTTGCGCCAATATTTTCTCCTTACTGCTAGACAATAGCAAATAGAGAATTATTATGGAAAATGGTTAGGTAGCTAGATCAGATAGCGCGTATGCCATATCATCATTTTTCACCCACGTACATTTTAACGCGTTTTAGACAAACTAGAGAACAGCGCGCCCACAGTTTATTCCAAGTGGGCGAAAATCGGTCAGAAAGATTCGTCTTCATCAATTTTACGTCAATCCGTGCTCCATGTAAAAAGATGTTTGAATCGTCTATTCGGTTACACCAGTTTCAAACAAATGCAAACAAAAGTTTCTTCGACACTTATCGACTACAATGATACAAGATGAGTAGCATTCGTGTCGTGTAATAAATTGCTCCACGAAAAAGTATCGTAAACGTTAACACGTTAGAATTGCTGTGAAATTGTTGTACAATATAATTGTTCGCGCGACTTAATCAGTTGTGTGTACGCTTGCGTGGGCACTTGGCCCCACGAGGATCGGGCGTAACGAAAAAAGGTCCGCCTATACGTTACGTGGTACGTGTATAGACGAGGCCACGCTTCTAAATAAACGTGCCAATTTTCTTTCCCCTTTCAATCTTCTGATCTATCGAGATGCCAGGGCAGGGATCGTAGTAAAATAAAACTATATGATTTAAAGGAGAAACGCGGGAAGTGAATCGAGAGGAAATGAAAAAGCGGCATATGTATATATACGTGTATACATTAGCTGCTTCAATGGATTTTGCTGGTTGCTGCATGCCGCGGCCTTGAACATGCAAAGAAAGATAACGGCTCGTGAGAAACGTAGCAGGCTAACCTAATTTCACCGCATCCGCGTGGTGAATTATACCGCGGTATAATTATTGTGGCACAGTACGTGTGTGTCCCGCTTTGGAAATCGGCATTGCCGCTTATCCATAAGTAAATAATAGAACGTTCGACTGATCACAGTGATCCGATATGTCACATGGCTATTATTTAGCTGCCATTTAGCTGCTACTTAGCATTAGAATTTCAGGATTCAATCGAATAAAGAAGAAATCCCGCTCACAGCTTCAATCGGCCGCTTGCCTCTCGGTGTGTCTCGGTGTGTCTCGGTGTGTCTCGGTGTGTCTCGGGCCCGAGCTCGAAAAAAGCATCGATACCGTTAAGGGAGCCTGAACTCTCCCACCCCTCGTGATTCTCCATCACCTTCTTCCTCTTCTTTTTCCTCTTATCACTTTCCTCCTTCCTTTTACACTCTTTCCTTTCCTTTCGTTCCTTTCTTTTCTTTCTTTCCTTTCTATTCGCTCGAGGAGATGCGGTCGTACCCTTGCTACACCGTGAAAGCTACGAAAGAAGCGTGAGAAACGAGAATATCCAGAACGAGATTCCACGCGATCTCCTATTTCGTCTTCCTCCAGCCCGTTCCTCTTTCGCGCTTCCGCTAATCCTGCTACGATGAGACATCACGAGCGCGAAGCTAAAAACGGAAGTGTAAAATACAGATCCGATTTGCTCACGCGGACGCGAATGGTTAACGCAGACACGAGAATACATCGATATTGGGACGTGATTACTCGCGTCAGCTGATACGTTTCAGCAAAATGCCTAAGCGAAGATTGCATGTGGCATGTCGTTAAGAGGATCCTTTCGTTTCTTCATTTTCAGGTCAATTTCAGGTCATTTTCAGAAGGTGCAAGCCCGATTCCCCATTCAAGAGAACGCTATTATCTGCGTTGCAACTATTTATTATCGCTCGGTTCGGTGATTTGCCAAAGGGATGAACTCGATTGGAAAGGCGGCATGCTTGACGGTCGTGCTCGTAGTCGGAAGTATGGCTCTGCCACCGCAATCGCTTCGAAATCATTCTCGAATCGCCGAGAAAACGAAAGAAACGACCTCAATTTACACCGACGCGAATCAGTCTGGATTTTCGATCATCACGCCGAACAGCAATGATCATCGAAATGACAATACTATCGATACAAAAATGAAGAAAAATGTCGACGACAGCGTGCCGAAACCGCTGCTTCGTCCTCTTGGTGGTCCTGTTACGATCAGCAGCGATGCGGCCACGCCACCTCTTCTGTCGTTGTCGTCCTCGCCAGGAACGATGTTAACGGATGGCAATTCTCTAGTGGATACGATCGAACAGTCGTCAACAATTTCGTCGATCGCAGACACAAAAACGGACGCGGGGATAACGACGGCAGCTTTCCTGACCGCCGCAGCAATTGTAATGTCGAATGTGAGTTCCAATCCCAACACCGGTACGAGCGCTGCTCCTACTGAAATTTCTTCGAGAACGATCGCTGACATTCAAGATGCAACTGCCTTTCCCTCTTCTTCCAAAATATCGACCACGAGCATTCACGAATTTACAACCACACCATCCACGATTTCGTCGAAAGAAACGCGAGAATCGGCAGGAAAAATTCGTCCGCAAATTAAATTGACAACTAATTATTCCAGCCTCACCGAGGTAAGTACTAAACTGTTCTTTCATTTATTTCTCTTTCTCTCACTCTCTTCCCCATTTCCCTTTACTCGTATCTATTAGAGTATTAGAGCATTGCCTTCGAAAAACAAACAACTTTACTTACGTATGTATTTGGTAAGTAAACGAAGCAACTTCTGCAGCCTTTGCTTTAATTATCAAAGTTGTCCTTCGCCAATTAGCTTTCGGTCTACGAACGTTACCACTGCATAGAGTTCTTCGCTGTTGTTTCGTTCTATTGCACCTTCTAATGGTGACAATGTTTCGTAAACGACCCAGTTTCGCTTTGTTGCGGCGCAACTCGAGGGAGAAGAACTTTCAAAAAGAAGAAGCACCGGGTAAGTCGAGTCGACTTAGAAAGTTACGAGCATCGAACAGCTTTTCTCTGCACTCTATACTCTACGCTCTACGTAAATACATGCACGAATACATAATGGTGCTTCCATAATCTCATTTAATCACATTTTTCTTTTACCTTGCAATTTTTTCATCGCAATCAACTTTTCCGTCGATATTATTTTCGAGAGAAAATCAATTCAGAGCAAGTAGCGCGTCTTCTCCCCGAGAAGACAATTAGCGGCGAGTGTAATAGCACGTCATGCTATTGATCACCTTGCTATCTTTTTACACCGCAATTGCATTGCACATTTACACGATCAACCGTTAGATGTTGGTTAATTGAAATAACTCTAAAATACAATTGCGGGGACATACGAGATTAAGCTAAATATTCTACGATGAAGAGCTCAAAAAACTCTGCCTTCCACGAAAGTTCGAACACCCATTGCCCCTTCTGACTACATTTAGCATATGATTTTGAGAATATACCTAACCAGAAGTGTGCAATGGATCGGAAAGTGCCATCCAGGCAAAACTCGCAATTACGCCACGCTTGTTTAATCGTACGATTTTTGTTTGACCACATTTTTACCACATTTGCTCGATTCTATTCAGGTCGTATTGAAAGAGTTAGCTGATGACTATCCAGTAGCCAGTAAAATGTGACTGCGTAACTCAGCGTGTCTAAAAAATCGTTGGTAAAAAAGCGGTACATATGTATTTGATCGCGACGAAAAAGTTGACGGGGCCACTCTCTGTCTAGCGACTATAATCAAGGATATTTATTAAATTAGCCGTTAATCCTATCCCCTCGGTGTACCTTTAAACAAGACTTGTGCGCGGTGCGCGTTTCACGGGCAATGTATAACTGTTTAAGCTATAACTACGTTTAACTATACCATAAGTACCGTAAGTACGATGCTATAAAGCGGTTAAGTTTCACGGGTCAAACAAAGATGTTTCGTAACCCACAATGAATCGTATGCTTGGCAGCCTCTTCTTTCGCTTCTTCTCGCTTCTTCTATCTAGATCGATCGATCGTGCGTTTTATTGTTGGGATATGATGGACGTTCTAATATGATGCACATCAACAGTTTAACATTATCTCGCAAAGCTTTCTTAGCTTTTTTTTTACTATTATCTCGGCCTTTCTCGCTTTTCTGATATTCATGTATGCCAATTACTTCAATCAAGTAATTGCTTCATTCTCGGAAAATGTCCAATCGGCGGTGGACCGATCGACACTGCCAGAATGTGCAACTGATACGGAATTCCGAGCACAATATTACTTTCATTCTGGTACGTTTAAGCACGTTTCTGTTCAAATGTCCCAAAATTATGTATTTACAGATTAGGAAGTTCATACTATATAAGAAAGCTTATTTGGACATGTCAGTTAAATATTTGAAAAGTTTATCGACAGTTGTACAATACAATTCTAAAATACTTGTAATTTACTATTTCCCTTGCATACCCTATATAACAGATATTGTTTATTACGACGAAAATGATAATATACTCTATATATCGGCATAAAGGACAGTAGCAAGCACAAGCTTTTTCTCAGCCCGCACAGTTCTTTTCTTCCGCAAAACGTTGAAGCATACTTGACGTGTGAGAATAACTACTACTCGCAGACGGAGCTGAAGTAGACGAAGGGTTGGAATGAAAGAGCCGTGACGAGGCGACAAAAGTGCTGGAATAAATTACGTAACCTGCATCAGAATCATCATTTGCTCAACATCATACTAGCTGATTGTAACTTGATCTTCGGTATCGAAGAGAAATTGTTCTTATTCGACGGTGATGAATAACCGTGTATGAATATTCTCTGATATCCTTGGATGATCCAATCGAAGAAAAGGAAGATAGTAGCAAGTATAGGATTAATAGTGTAGAGTCTAGGTTAATAGGCTGACTGAAAATATGAAGTAGAGCAGATGAGATCGAGGGCGATGTAAAATCGGTTCTTCGCTTTCTGTCCCTTTCCAACGCACGTATCAATTTGAAAACTCCTTTTACTTCATTTCCCGTTACTGTAATTTCTCTCTTCTTGACTAGCAAGGGGCCAGTAGCTGTATTCTGTATCACCTTTAGTCACATTTCATCTTTCGTTTCATTCCCCTCATGCTTTTCCTTCGCTTCTCCTTCTCATTGTCGACTGACAATGAGAATCTTACCGCTTTATTCTTCTTGTTTTTACTTGAAACTAAAATTCACGGTAAAGGCAGCCATATACTTTATTATAATATTTATTTATCATCATCACTGTCTGGCGATACGAAAAGACTGCCCGAATCGTACTTGTTTCTGTCTAAATCTGTCTAAATAGGCATTCCTTCGTGTACACATAAATGAAATTCTACGCTCCGCTCAACTCAAATGTTCGTGTTAATAACCGTTCGATGTATTTTTTTGTAAAAGATTGTCATGAATCGCATTGGTTGCTTTTGCATTTGAAAAGGAGGGCAAGTGTTCATGACCGTGACGTACGAATGGATCGACCGATGTTAATATCGGTAGTGGAACGTGACGATAGGAAAACAAGCAGAAAAGAATGAAAAGGGGAAGAATGCGAAAGGCGCGGGACAAGGAAACAGTAAAAGACCAGACGATCGATTTTTCCGCATTTTTTCTTTACTAACATAAGTAAAATTGAGTACTTATCGTAACTGAAGAGAAGGAAGGGTAAATGACAGTACCGGAAACGAAGGGAAAATGCAACAAAGAAGCATCCCACTTTCGTTCGCGTTAGCGTCGATTCTATTGTAGAGGATTTTGAATCGAGTGCACCGAAAGAACGTTGAATCGTGCAAGAAGATGTATGATACATCCATTACATCTAAAACATACGTTGAATTTCTTTTGAATGGAGATACGTGAATTGTCAGATCTGCACAAATTCCAATATCACCTTTGAAACATTCGCGACAACGTCGACAACTGCGAGATATGCGACAGTAACAGATGAAACGGAACTTCCTAACGGAAAGGAAGAAGAAGCTGCGATAATTGGTGAAACGGTTCTTTGTCGGGAACATAAAACTAATTACCCGAAGCGTTGAAAAGATTCTCAGAACTCGATGAATAGGAAGTAACGAGTACAGTGAGATTTAGATTGGCATTCACTAAATAGCATACTCTTGGCATTTTAGCTTGAATAATACCGCCGCGCTATTCGTAATGCATAGACCGGTCAAGTTTGTGGAGTTGGTGGTTCACGGGAATCAGCAAGAATCACGACTCTGTAAATTCTGTTATTTGTCCCTCTCATTTTTACTCCACCTCGCTCTTTCTCTATTCTTATTATTCATCTCGAAAAGTATCATCTGTGTTCCGCATTCCTGATTCACTGCTCCCCTTCTTTTCGTTACCTCTCTCTTCTTTTTTCTCACAGATGCTACGTTTTCTCTGTTTAGATTGCTGATGGTATATTTATTTATCGGCATGCTATGAGTAATTGAACAGTTGATCGGAATGCAACGCGGAGAGCTCTTTAGGAAAGGGCGAAACGCACCGAATGATCATTTGTGTTCCGTATAGGAAGATTGATCATTTCGGAGTAGACAAAATAAAGAGAGAGAGAGAGAGAGAGAGAGAGAGAGAGAGAGAGAGAGAGAGAGAGAGAGAGAGAGAGAGAGAGAGAGAGAGAGACTAAGAAAAGTGGAAAAGTAGGTAAAGTAAATAAAATATTTGGTGCATCGGTTAATTTGCAGACGGGTGTGCGACTACCGGAGGGTGCGAGTGCAGCTCTGGCGAAGCCAACCAAGTATCATTATTATCCGCACAATCAGCACATTTACTTGCTACCGGAGTGCGCGGTGCAGCAGGTTTGCAATGCCGTTTACGTTAGACTGAATTTTACCCAGCCTCTGTGCGCTTGTCCAGGAAGATACCGCGACCCTTGCAGCGCTTCTCTCGACAGCGATGATCTCCACACTACAGAGCTGGTCACCGACCCTCGAACCAAGGTTAGTCGCCTTGCATTCTCTATACTTTACTTATACTAGAACTCTATCGTTCGCATGCTCGCCGTGTATCCTTCTTCGGTCCTTTTGTAGCACTTGCCGAATCGAATGTAACGAAACGAACCGGCGATGATTGTCGCAAAATCGTATCGATCTTTTCCTTTTCCTGTTGCGTTTCGTTTTTATAAATCAAACGGTCAACGCGTTTGTTCCTATGTCGGTCTCGCAACAGATTTTCCTTTCTTAACTTCTCGGTAAATGCGACATTTGCCGATATAGAAGAATCTCGATACATATACTGGTTAGAAATAACGGCGGATAGTGATTAGAATAAAAAGATTGCAGAAATGAACAATGCTGTGTCCTGTTAGTAACACTTTTGGATATCTAATTAGTCGTTACGTTTACGTATAAACAAACGGAAGAAGCAAATGGAAACAATACAGAGGCGTGCAATGCTTGCATTTTCTACGAGACCACGAGAAACGTGAATTTATTCGAGAATTATAATAATATTATCAGTGTTATATGCCGGTGGCGACGGCTGCCGCTACATCGTAGTGTATCGTATGACCAAGAAAAGTCAGACACACGAGAAAGAGAATGGGACGATAGAGTAACCGCGGAAGCTTGCTGGGCTAGAAAACATACTGATTGTGAGAACGCAAGAAATGCTCATTCACTTTCAACCAGTGTAACAAGTTTTTGAAACCGCGGCGTTCCAACGCAACAATAGACTTGGTCGGAGTATGAATGTTCATTCCTTAGAGTTCCTTAGCTTTCTATCGTGGAACATTGCGTCGAAATTGCTTCTTTCAATGAGTCACGGTGCTGAAAACTTATTTTGCTGAAAGCTGTCCTCCTTTAAGAATGTGTGCCCAGATTCGTTCGCTCGTTAATCGAACCTTACACGATTTAGGCTCTCACGTTAGTGAAAACTTGCGAGCCGGTGGCGGAGATGCGCGAGTGTAGAACACCGAAAGACTGGTCTCTCCTTGCGCTGCAAAACGTGCGCACGGGAAAGTCACATTACCTCGTAATATGCCGCTGTCCCGATGCCAACATACTGGGTAAGTGAAATTGTGCTCGATCGATCTTACGATAGGGCTAGTGGGGATGCTTCTTGCAACAGAATGGCAAGGGGAAATCTATCTATTCGCGTATGTCGTAGAGGGTCCGATGATCCATGACCAGCCGACGTACGCTAGTGTGCCAGGAATCCGTGTTTATGGGATGATATGCGTGCAAGGAAGCCGAAGAGGACGACCACTGCGGCATACGCGTAGCCTTTCAGGTACTTAGCAATTGTATTCCAAGCCTCGAGTGGAATGCGGAATCGAACCCGAGAACATCGTTATATGGAAACATATGATTGACCAGTTTTTTTGTCGCTGCCTACAGATTACTCCCGACGAGAAACGTACAACCGCAAAGAAGAAAGGGACGAACGTTTTAGCTTTCCATGGTACAAGGTGCAACAACTGATGGACTCGATTGTTTGGGATTAAATTAGCTCGCTGTCTAAACAGATAACGGTGCGATAGAACGTCGACCAATTCTTATTCGACGGACACAGCACGCAATCTTTTTAGCGATATCCGACTTCTTATTTATTGAGTAACTTGCTTCGCTATTATGTTTCGCAGCTTCTTTTCGTTTAGCCAGCCAACGGGCGGTTACTGATTATTTATTCTATCATTACGTTATACGTCGTATACGTTAGGCAACACGTCGAGAGACTGAATAAAACTGAGACTAGATTGTCAGAGATCACGTATTATGATTGCAAGATGGGGTGCTGCGAAAACCGAATGACAGTATGTGTCGGAAAGTGTCGGCGTAATTGCCTATTTGAAATTCTGCTGCGTTCGCGCTTCATACCTGTTCACCCAAAAGGTACCCTGATATTTCTCTCTCTCTCTTTGCAAACCAATCAGACCAACAACTGCGCATGCACACCAGCACCTACACGACCAGTGGTTATGAAATTTGGAAGATGCCAACTTTACGGTTTAGAAAACCGTACACATGTCACATTACACGTAGATGCATTCTACTTGCAATTAATTAATTCGCTCACGCAGTACCCTTCGATCGGAAAATGCGAAGAACATTTGGAAAGTCGGTTCAATAGTTAACTACGCATCTTCCAAGCAGATGAGTATTCTTGTTTATAGGATACAAAGGGATTGCGAGGAGTGGAAGACGTGCTGCGACACCTAAGAAATGAACATCCGGGACAAATTCAAGGCATCGAGCGTAGTAATCCCCTTTTACAAGAACCCCATGTCGTTTGAAACACGTAATCTACGTTTTGTCTACGTACGAAGTACGTTTGTGTGCGCAGAAAAAGTAACGTATTCACCCTCATAAAGTTGCCTGACAAGAGAAACAAGAAAATTCAACGGCGCGGCGACTAAATTCCCGTGAATTTGGAATGTCGTTTTATCCGAAGCACGAGTCGAACGTTGCGAAATGTAATTTATCGGTTCTGTCCATTCATTTACGATTGAGCTATTGTATAGAAATATGTTTATGCGTTACGAAACAGTCGCGGCATCGGCACTTAGTATGCGGTTTGAGCGGAATCGAAATTGATTATACGATGAATGGTAAAGCACGTATCCAGGAAAATTTATGGGAACGCGTTCTTTTCGTACATTCGATGTTAAAAACGCCACGCGCGAATAAAAATACATGACTACATGGATCATACACCGACGAATAGGTTGTCGTGGCGTGTCGCAGCATCTGTGCGACGTGGATAGCGATCCAACGATATGCGTATACATGCTTATGTACCTACAGGGCACAGATGAAAACTTAATTGTACAAATACGACTTTAATAACGTTCAGGTATTAAAAGGGCGCTGAAAGGACCCCTTCTTTGCGGTTTCTCTTTCCACGTACTAACAGGAACGACACAAGCCGAGAAGACGGATAAGCATATCAATGTTTTTTTCAATCGACTTACCCAGGACGTCGGAGTTGGCTAAAACGCTGCAGCTATACATCGGTGTCACCAGGCGTGGGTGTCTGGAGTTAAAAGCGCGTCGACAAGCTTCTTTGCACGCCGACATCAAATGACCACCCCCGTGTCCTTGACCTTGGCCTCCATTTTCACTAATGACACACGTGTAATCTTTCCCTCAATGTCCAAATTCTTCGATAATTTAAAGCGAACAGCGGCAAAATAAGAAAGTTCTGAAGGGAGAAGATCGGAAAGGGCATGAATGAAAATGAAGAAGAAATGCAATAGAGGGGATGCGGAAAAGTCGGAAATAAAGCAGGAGGAAGGTGTATGTACGGGTGTAAGTTTCGGTAATGAGAAATGTTGGTAGATAAAGCGCACGCGCAAGAGGAAAAGATTCGCGTAATATACCATACGCTTATAGATATATACGACGTTAGATATGCTAACGTGATCATATCCGTGTATCGTGTTATGTATTAATCTATTAAATCTATTTAATATAGTATTGCAGTGTAAATAAAAGGAAACGGCGATGCATTATACCTTTGGGAATCTTGATAAACTTCCCATTTCTTCACGACAAAGCAGACCCCCATCATAGGCTCTTCGCATAAAGGTCCGGCAAGCGTCGCCAGTTGAAAGCCATTGACCATACCGCTTTCGTATCTGGTACATTCGGGATAATATACATATATTATGCGTTTTCTCTTGTCTTTACCCCACCTGGGACCTTGGCTGCACACCGCGTGTCGCGTGCCAGCAGCAACAACGAGAAGTATATGCCAAGCACGCTTATCTCTATTATTGTCA
Organism: Nomada fucata; assembly: GCA_948146005.1. Taxonomy (NCBI): domain Eukaryota; kingdom Metazoa; phylum Arthropoda; class Insecta; order Hymenoptera; family Apidae; genus Nomada; species Nomada fucata. Next base: position 2,221,632 of record OX411275.1, on the reverse strand, counting down.
AATATTTTACATACATACATATGATACTTACGGAGCGCGCCGATCGACGGACTTGGGGTGCTCCTCCCAAAACTTTCTGTGCTTGTAGTCGGTTTCGTTTAACAAAACGTTCGGCCCACAGTTTCGCGGACCAAACGACCATATTTTATCCAGAGCGTTCTCTTCGCCCGCTTCTCGAAACGCTGTCGCCACCGCTGATTTAAACGATTCTAAAGCCCTCTGTTTCCTTTCCGACATCGAGCGCACCGATTCTGTTTCTTGCGCGCCACCGGCTTCTCCACTCTCATCTTCCTCCTCCGAACTCGATTTACCATAGTGTTGGTAGAGAGCCTTTATCAAATCAGCGTTTTCCTCCAAGATCTTGGTGACTTTTTCTGGCAAAGGTCTCGCATCAATTTCAAAATAACACTGCCGATTCGCAGTCCAAACGGCAAGGTTAACGTCCTCCGTTTTTCTTTCGATCGCTTCATTCACCATATCGACCTTTGGCGGAGGCACCACCGTTTCTCTAAACGGCACGATGGGCTCCGACATGTTCACGTTAACCCTCGCGTAACGCAGCTTCAAATCTTCCAAGCATCTTTCCAAATGCACTTCCCCGGCAGTGCTCAGAACAATTTCTCCACTCTCTTGAATATGAACGACGGCACAGGCGTCCGCCTGATTAAGCAATCTCAGCCCGTTGATCAGCGGTTGCAAGTCGTTCGGATGTGTTGGTTCGAGAGCTACCCGCATTATGGGAACACCGAGTGAGATCAGCTCCGAAAAGGACGGACAAGCAACAGTGGTGGAAAGGGTCGCCGTCTTTAACACGTGTTCCTCCAAATCACCGATACCAAATACATTACCGGCAGTGACCCTCTCCGTGGGCTCCAACTCTCTCCCCATCAGCAAATAAAGTTTCTTTATGGTCACTCTGCTCACGTGTCGTCCGGCTTTTAAATCTTTCAACGTGCTGCTCTCGTCTATCGATGACTCTACACCCGTTTTGTAATGTTTCAGTGCTTCGCGGGGATCGTGTTTCGGCCCCAGAACGTATACGCTGTCCCCCTTTTTCAGAGTTCCAGAATAAATCCTGGCAAACGCGATCAACGCGGTGTCCGAATTTTCATCTGCCTCGCCGACATCCGGATTCTCGGACCTGTCGCTGCTGTCCTGTCCTGCAGTTATACCGTGCGACTGCTGTTCCCTCGTTATTCTCTCTGCGTGTTTTGTCCGTGCCATTTCCCTCCGTTCAGCCAACTCTTCGGGTGTCAGCGGTTTCGGTTTATTTTCTGGCAACAGCTTCTTCTCTACTGGAAACATTTTTGACACGAATACGATAATTGGTGAATCCACAGATGGATCGCATGCTAGAAACGCTTTTTTCAACTCTTGAGTTTCCTCTGGTAACGTAGAGAAATCAAAGTTTCCACTCAACAAACGATCTACCTTTTCCGAGGACAAATTGTGCGGAGCTGGCACCTTTTCGCACAGAGCGTCGAGACATGCACGTGCCAAAGGTAGCCATTGCGAACAAACCGCTTGTAGTTGAGCCTTAGGATCGGTATGCCTCAAGTCTCTTACCGTTAATTTGATCTCCAATCTTTCAGCCATCGAGGCTACCTTTTCCTTGTCCTTCCGTACTATTATTGTTTCGTACAGGGTCCAAAGGTTGTCCAAAATGAGTTGAACGAATAAAGGCTTTTTCGCTTTCTCCTGAGCTCCCTTCAGAATCCTTTTTGTCTTAGTGTTCACATAGAAATCTCCCCAAAGTGTCTTTGCCAAAACCTTTTCGCTCAAGCCTAATTTTGATGAAAAGATCTTGGCAAATTCTGTTACGCCGAATCCCCAGCCATCGGTAGCACTGGAAAATAAGACGTTACCCTGTTCTGGAGAGAAATACAAATTGGAGTCATCTATATCTTCTAGTACGGATTGCCAGTCAGCCAAATTCCTTTCAGAAACACTTTCCGCATTTTCCTTCTTTAACTCTTCTTTTTCTTCTTGCTCCATCAGATTGCTGGCAAACAATTCCCCCATTACGGCGTTTACCTGCTCCAAGACTTGAGTCAAATGTATATAAGCATCTAATGGAGACAATTTCATTTCTACGATCAATCTATCAATTTTATTCAACACTAAAATTGGTTTCAGTCCTTCCATGTAAGAAATTGATAAAGCGCTGCGTGTTTGAGGACATACACCTTCCACTACATCGATCAAAATAATAGCACCGTCGCAAAGTCTAACAGCAGTGGACACTTCAGTAGCAAAGTCCACGTGCCCTGGAGAATCGATTAAATTAATAGCAAATTCTTCAGAGTTGTGCTTATGATACAAAGTAATAGAACTAGACTTCATAGTAATTCCACGTAGTTGCTCATCGGGACGACTATCCAAATATCGTAGTTTACCAGCAAGTTTCTTGGAGATGATCCCATTGCTAGCGACCAACGAATCGGCCAAGGTGGTTTTCCCATGATCAACGTGGGCTAATATACAAATATTTCGTATATTAGCTGGTTTGCTTTGAATCTCGGTCAATTTTTCTAGACTAATAAGACGCATCCTGAGATTTAATCATAAGCAGATATGTAACTGATCAAACTAGTGACGTTATCGAAACCACAAAAAAAAAAGATGAAAAGACGTAACCACAGTGAAGAAAAAACTCTAAAATTCTATATGCTTTCGTGTTTTATACACCTATGAATATTCTAACTCGCCAAAACAATATTAAACACTATTTCACTTTATTCTGCTTAAACAGTGCGTAACGTTCGACAAACTCAACGAGGCAATACTGTAACCTTGTAGACGTCGTCGTTTTCGTCTGCCACAGCATGCCACTCGCTTCGGTCGCTTAATCAGCGCGAAATGATTATTGGTCAAAAATTGACCGTTGCGATGGTTTCTTCTTCCGTCGATCACGTCGATCATATATTCGTTAAGCGGAATGCCCACTTGACACTTTTGCAACTCTTCACCGGTTAAGATCATTAATGAATTATAGTTATCGTCCTGTCACTTGGTTCACTTGATCCTACAATTGTTCTTCCTTAATCGATCACCGTTTTCAGATTTTAATGAAAACTCGAGTTTTCTTTTTACCGGGACATTGCCTGGACAATTGTGCAATGAATTAAATACCGAAATGAATTGAAAATTGCTCATACAGTGAAACACAACAAGTGGGCACAACACTGATAACATCTACTAAATGCTCCAATCGTTACTGCCTCTATTTAGCTGTTGCTGCTGTCAAAGAGTCAACGTCACTCAGGAATAAAGAAAGTTAAATTAAACGTTATATAAAGGCACAACGGTGAGCAAAATCCTGATGAAAGAAAATTTCAGGTGAGCAGCACGTGGTGTGGTGGAGAAATATCGATGCCACTATCGATATTATCGATGGTTGCAACTATCGAAAACTATCGATATTATCGATGGTTGCAACTATCGAAAACTATCAATATTATCGAAGGTTGCAACTATCGAAAACTATCGATATTATCGATGGTTGCAACTATCGAAAACTATCGATAGTTATCGAAAATGTGTGTTGATATTCGTAATATCGCGAATTTAAAAATGTTTGGTAATATTCTATAACTGACGATAGCGATAGTATTTTGTCATTAAAGACTGACTTTCTGTGTGATCTTGTGTACGAAAGAATCTGAAATTTAAAGAATTTTATATTCTTTCTTCAGGATTTAACTGTATTTGCGCCCTTTCAGGAGGACTCTCCCTTCCCCCACGCCTACCTTTATTTCCTTGGCTGCCAGAGAGAGAGAGCGCTCTTCATAATGTCGATCACTATCGACAACTATCGATGGTCGATGGTCCAACTATCAGAAATTATCGATAGTGCTGAATATCGATATTTCTCCCCCACTAGCATGTGGTCATAATGTTAGTGATATCGTCCATCGCATCCATCGTGGCCATCGCTATCCGTTAGTGATAGCGACGTCCATGCGCAAAGGTTGTAGTCCAGACTAGATATATGAATATACCAAGCAGCTTGTAGAATTCCGTTACCCATCGTGACTGCCATTCCGATCTGGAAACAGACGAGATATCTCGATATCTCGTATGTGTTTGTGGCACATACGAGATATAGGAATAGACAATCCACCCAATGTATTTTTTCGGCCAGCATTTCTGGGGCCCCGGATCGCATTACCATTTCCGTGTCACTCACAACGTTACCAACAGATTATACAAAACTATACGAATTTTTAAAAATTTAATCAAGAATTTTAAAGAATTAAAAAAATTTCTTTTATTATTTGCCGCAATGAAAGGCGACAAAGGTTGTCAAACAATTAATGTTAATTAAAAATCTGTTAACCCTTTCGCTCTATGCTCTATTCGACTAACATCCATTCTGTAATACTTGTAACAGTAAATATGCAGCTCGACACGATATTCAAAAAACACCCGCCTTAAAGAAAGAACAATGGCCCCCACCACCCACTCAGTTACCAGCCAATTAGCGCAATCTATTTAAAAAGTCTGCCTCTTTCGCGCAACAGATCTCGTAGTGATTAGACGTGCTCAGAGTGTTCGCCGAATTAAGGTATGTCACATAGTTTAATATATTCTCGAAATCAGGAAATAATATACGCATAGTTTTCATTTCTCTGTCTTCCAAGTTTTCTACAGTTTCTTTGTTAATATTGATCAATATTTTGCAAGGAATGAAGAAAATATTGTGCAGTGAACGGAATCACACCGCGCGATGTGCATTTTCAAATCAACTCGCGTATGAATATACGTATTATCTTTTACGTATGCGTATATGTATCTCAGCTCAGAATTCCATAATTTTGCAATATGTTCCTTGGTTTGGCTAATATTGGTGATTCTTAATCCATTTATCGCTAATTTCAGTTGGATTCTGTCCCATGGCGTCTCTTTCGCTTGCTTTGAATCAGAAATGGCGCGAATGCGACACTTACGGGTTTACAGAATTTTATGTTCGGTTGAGGTTTTATAGAATTTTATGTTCATCTCTCCTTAAATTCATTTATCTTAATACTTCCTTCGTGAATTTGTAAATAATAATATTTTTAAATAGACGCGGGTTTTCGCGCGGCTGGGGCCGCGCCGGTCTCCATTCGCAGCAACCTCCTCGTGATGAGACCTGGGAAATCGATGTCATTCGTCATGCATTTACCAACTCTATCACTTGGTCTTTTGCGATACAATTGTTAAATACATGATAAAGCGTCGAGCGAATAGGCTGCGATTTTAGGAATAGACAAATCGGCTAATTTGTCGGTGGCCCCGGGAATTGGGGCTGAAAAAAGACATTGGCCGATTCTTCTATTGCTATATCTCGTCGGTGTTTTTGACACAAACAGCGGTGAGATATAAGATTTCATATATCTCGTTTGTGGAAATTGCTTCCCTGATTCACCCCATAGCATTGACATATATTCACACAATCGCATGAATCTTGGCCCCAACACTACTTCAGTAAATAATAGTTCTTCTGAGTCGGTATGTCAGTCACGCTGGGCCATCTATACCTCTATCTCGTCTGTGTCTGTGGTACCGACAAGTGTCGCATGTTCTGAAATATCGACTTTAAATGTAATGTTATCGGTGGATAGCAGAAATCGCAGACAATAAGATTTTCTTGACAAAAATGCATCTGAATGAATCCAAAGACGACTCAATTTGAACAAACTTTAATTTGATTTACCGAGTCTGTGTGTGGCATCTAAAATTACTTTTAAGTTTAGTTATATAGGAGAACGACCAGCGCAGTATTTACGATTAGTCGATGTAATGATTCGATTATGTCACGTGTGATGCGAGAATGGAAATTTTGAAGTGCAAAATAGGTGAAAGGATGATGCTTTGTTATTTAGAAGACTAAAGGAAGAAAAGGAAGAAGAAAATACTTGATTTATATGGGTAAAACACATTATAATTAGAAAACATATTGTGTAAGTACAAACTATTTAACAAGCAATCTACAATAAAAAAAACAAGTAGACAGTGATCGGAGGGCTAGAAAATTAATAGAACGCAAAAAATCTATAATAAATATGGCGTTTTCAATTTCTCTTGAAGTATTCCAATAATTAATAATCGCGTAATTTATGATTGATTGTAAAATAAAAAAATCAAACAATCGACAGACAATGACACTAATTGCGATAAAATATTTCCATTGTTCGGCTCGAAGTATTGAAAATCGTTAGAAATTGTCGAGGCGAAGTGAGAATATAATAGTCAGGATACATATTATATATTATCTATATTAAGTTTTGTGACTGCTTCACTGATCGAGCACAGAATCACCCGTTGGGCCCGCAACCACCATTACCACTAATAAAATGATCGGAATGATCAGACTAGGATAAGAGCGTATCTGGAAGAAAGAAAAAAGGGGGTAGTAGAAAAATAATAAGAAAGCAATAAATCAAGGACATAGAGTATAGAAGATATAATGAAATGTAAGCTTACGAATCATTCGACGCTACACGGGGGTTCCTGTTTCAATGTATCATTTGCATTACTCTTTGTCCTCTTCGCTTGTTTCTCCAAAGCACGGCCTTTAATTGTGCACATAGTCCTGGAGATTAGCCATTGCGCGCCTTTCTCGCACATACAACGTAATCCGTCCACAAAAGCGACCAGTAGGAAATGTGGCGGATACCCTGTCGTACACGATTCAAGGCCAATAGTCTTTAACGATGACTGTACGAATGTTTCTGCCGTCGGAGCCATCCAGGTAGGTTTTCTACAAAATAATATATATGCATATGTACAGTGGATTTCGATTAATAGGGACACGTTGGGCCGGACGAATTTGTCCCAATTAAGCGGCTGCCCCGAAAAAGCAAGGTTCAACAGCCAAACTCTAAACAACGTAAAGAGTGAAGGCAAAAACAATTTATTGAAAAACATCGTGCTGCTACGACTGGAGCGTGTCAACCTGAGTTCACTTCACTATGACTTTTAAAGCTGTTTTTCTTTTATTCACATTCTCCTTTTCTACGTTCGGGCCGTATCTATACTTCCAATCAGTATCACTACTTCATAATGACATCTACTGTATTTTCAATTTTAAACTGTACATGTCCCTTATAAGCGTAATGGAAACAATAGTTTTTGTTTCTGTTCTTCAGTATCTGTCCCGAATAAACGGCGGTCTCGCTTAACCGTCGCACCTATTAACCGGAATGTGCTGTATATGTGTACGTCAACGTACATATACATATTGAAATATTAACGAACGGAAATAGGTACGCATAAAATAGCGCATATAAAGAATGGTTTAAACTGAAATGTCGATGAAATGAATCTCATTTCCCTTACTTGATCTTTGACATCTTCGTAGCCACTATGCCAGGAAGCACGCACTGGACGGTCACCCCGTTCGGTTCAGCTTCTGCGGCTAAATCGTAACTAAGTTTTACAATGTAGGCTTTGCTAGCTGCATACGCGGCTAAATAGGGTGCCGGTATAACCGCTAGCGCGGAACTTATATTTATCACTACTCCTTTCTTCCGCTCGAACATGCGAGGTAGGAGAACCCTTGCGATTCCTGTTATCGCTGCGACGTTCAATTGCAAAATTTTTGCTATGCAATCCTCCGAGATGTTTGTAAATAGATCTGGGTATTCGTAACTGGCCCCGGCATTGTTTACCACTACGGCGATCTATCGAAGATGTAACTGGGTAAGATTAATCGTTCGGCGAATAGCTAGGCAGCGGTTATTTCGGGTATCATTGGTCGTTAATGTTCAATAGCGCGAAGATAGGTAGGTACATAAATGTTTACCTTTATAATGTGATATACATATTGACGATACGATATGCGCTTTAGACTATAGACTTCAAACTATACGCTTCACGTGTATGTACATTGTACACCCGTGTATGTATGAATCGAATGAAATTCACCCCTGAAATTGTATCGTAATTGGGTACCGATTTTAAACAAAACTATCGATCATCTTTATTTAGAATTCAGAGGGAGCACGGAAACACGAATATATGTACCTACGTACGCGTAATGCAAATCCAGCGTGACACGAAGGGAAAAAAGAAATGAGATAAAACTACCTCTAGTTCCTCGGTGGCTTTGGCAATTTTTGTATAAACGGCTTGTCCTTCGGTCAAGTCAGCCTCCACGATTCGGACTTGTACGCCATATCGTTGCTTGATCTCCGCTGCGACCTCCTCCAGTTTCTCCAATGACCGTGAAATCAACACAGTGTCCAACCCTTTCTGTGCAAGTTGCTCCGCATAAGCCTTTCCGATACCACTGGTAGCACCAGTAATCACTGCCCATCGGCCCTGCGTCCTGAGGTCGATGCCAAACCCAAAGCTCGGTCCTATCAGTTTTTTCCACACCAAAATGCTAACTCGTAATAAAATGCGCAGACCAATCGCTGCTAATGCGACCAGCGATATCTTTTCCCAGCAGGTTAACGTCATCCTGAAACGATCGAAGATTTTGTGCGACTCGAAATTCTATTTATTCGCCTCGTGTCCCCGCACGTTTAGTTAACGCGACCGACTCGAGTTTACGTTCGAACTGCCCCTTTCCTTCTCTTTAACGAATATTATCGTTCACGATGGCGCGATCAACCGAGCTGTTTAGTAATTGTCGACGATTATGTTAACCGCGGTCGTGACATCGGCCCTCGCATTATAACGCTGATACGCTATAATGTATTTTACATAAACCAGCCTGGGGACACACATCATTGATATGTATACACATACGCAACACTCGTTTCTATTTCGCCCCGTTCAGGAATGGGTACGTATGTTCTCGCGTGGCGTAAAACGTTTGCCAAAATGAATTATTGTTACTTGCCCCCGAGAAATAGTTATTCGAATAGATAACTATCGGTGGTATTCCTTTCGATCGATTGCAAGTAGTAACTGAAATGTATCGTAAATGTAAAAGGTCGCGTAGGGGTGCTATTAACGGAGGTGTAATCTACCAAAGAATTTCTACCGATCAAAGATTCCGGGTAATCGTTTATTTATTTTTTTTGTTACAATTGTGCGCACCGTTGTACATCAATTGTGAGAGCACAACAGGTTTCTTATCTGCCTTTGCAGTTCTGGATGCACAATTGACGAAACAATGTAATTTACACGTACAGCCGAGCAGTTATTCTTTATTTGACATATGGATAAACTCGATACATGAATTATTATAGTAGATGTATGTATATACATTATGACACAAGCAGGTACTGCATTTCGACGGATAAATATCGCATGGATAAATATCGTATTCAAGATACATACATACAACGTTCCGCAACGAAGATGAGAAACGTTCCGTTTGTACCCTATCGTGGGTCGCTACTACCGAAGGTAGAATTAGTACATATGTATAACAAATACTTGTGTACAAAACGGAGCGATGCGATTACGTTTATCTACGATACGATGCAGTGCGCGCGCCTAGTACCGATTGCCTGTTTTCTCTTACCTGTGTTCGATATCGTCGAGATTATCCGTCGGTGATGGCGTTTTTTCGCTAACTTTTCAGTGTACCTCGCTTCGACCCGATAGAAATGCGGTGGTACTCGTGAAACGATCACGCTCATTAAAGGACAGGTAATGATGCTTCTGCTCGGTAAACGGAGGAAAATGGGATAATCTTAGCAACCGCACTGGTGATCCCCGTTACGAGAACCGTCGAAATATTTTTCGAAAGAAAGAAACGACAGATTGTGCGAGGTAACGTGCGAGGTAACGCGCTTCGAACGACACAGAGGCGCGCCAACTCCAAAGGAGGTGCCGTACAACAGAACAGATCGCGGAAGAGAAAATACCAGAGAGAAAGTGGCAAAGGGAAGAGCGAGCGAAATGGGGATTGGTGAGGGAAGCCGGCGGTGAATCGATAGGTAACACGAGAAAGGGAGGTGAAAACTCGATATAGAGACACGATCGATGACAGCCGCGGAGTTTGCGCGGACGCAGAACGCGGATGCGGGTGCGGATCCACAGGATCGTGAGCACATGCGAAACCGCGAGAGCGTTTTACACGCGTGCGAGCGTGGTTGTGATCGCGCAAGGAGCAATGTCACGGCTAGGCCAACCCAGATGAAAGTCGTTGCCTCGAGCTTTCCTTCGGCAAGAGGGGGGAACAGTTAACTTTTTCTTTGACACACTTCTCTCCCGTATGGTCGTACAGCATGTACCTCACCATGTGATAAAAGCCGAATACCTAGCAGTCGATGATTACTAGCCTCTGGACATTTCCCTTTAGTTACTATATTTCTTTACAATCGTTAGTAATCTACATAATGATATATAAGTACGAGTGTAAAAAAAACACGATACAATATGCACGTGTTATTAGTTATTACGCGATTAACTTTTTAATTACATCTTCCATCTTCTTCTTAACTTGTTATGGGTTTCTTTACATTTTGGGGGTTTTTTTTATTTTTATTGGCGTTTCTACATTCTCGTACATGTATATAGAGTATGCTTTTTCATTTCCATTTTTGTTTGAACGGTAGTTTTATTGTATTTGTTGTTCACCACGACGAACTTGAAAGTGGAAAGCGTTCACGCGTTACGACGAGTTTTGATCGAGGTCGCCGGACTTTCGTGTCTATCCTTCTTGTTTAGGTTTCCAATAGAACGATAAATGGCATCTTGCACATTTTCATGAACCGTTGAGCAAATAGTTTACGCATAATTACTAATATTAAATAAATAGCTATGCACCGTTGCGAGCTAAGTCCGCATCCTATAGTTTTGATGAAAATTAAAGAAAATGTAAGAAAGATGAAAAGTATAAAGAAAAATAGACAAATTCATCTAGGCACGAAGCAGACATGTAAATCTCGTGTTTTTTTTCAAGCCTGCAAGTCTGTGGCGTCAATGAACTGCTCGGAGGGTTCTGAAATCGCTTCCCTTGTTCCAGTTTTAACGACACGTCGTCCAATCATCATTGTTGCCTTGCGCTCTGCTTGATGCAAGGTTTGCAAGTGAAATCGTCTCCAAAGTAAAGCCTTGGTATCGACCGATTTTGTCCAATCCCGCCATTCCCCTCGAGTAACTTGTTCGCTTTCCATCTCGAATATCTTCTCTATCACGCTGCGTAGCCATGCATTCCAGTCATTTGCTACATCGCTGATGTACGCGAGCCACTTTGTCCAATCTCGAATCTCCTTCGACTCTACTTCCGGTACATACTGTTGCATAAATGCGATCTGCGATTCAGTTAGGATCGATCTTAACCAGTTCGCTATCTTCCCGCATACGATGCTCGTAATAGTCTTTAATTCCTCTGTTAAGAGATCCGGATCTTCCAACGCCACGATATTGCTCAGCTTTTCGTAAATTCCACGATGTATACCGTTGGTAATCGAATCTTCGCCTGTATTTTCGGGCATGCTTTCGATCATTTTATAGATAGTGTCGATGATTTTGTCGAACGTAAGGAACGGGAGCTCCGTTTTAAATAACTCTTCTAGGCCCCACATGACCTCTATATCTTTCGGTACTTCTTTTCCAACGGTGTCCAATTTCGTTGGAACTTTCTCGTGGAACTCGTCCTGCGTTTCGACTGGTCCTTCGATCGCTGATTCTACCCTTTCTTCGGCTGTCACCGCTTCTGCCGCCGGTTCTGTCTCTGCTTCGATCACTTCACCGGGTGATTTAGCTTCCCTTTCTGCTGCTCCTGCTGCTATCCCTTCTGCTGCTCCTTCTGCTACCTCTTCTGGTACCCCTTCTGGTACCCCTTCTGGTACTTCTTCTGGTACCCCTTCTGGTACCCCTTCTGGTACCACTTCTGCCACCGCTTCTGCTTCTTTCTGCTCTTCCACTTCTACTTTTACTTCCGCTTCCGCTACTGCTCCCGCTCCCGCTTCCGCTTCCGCTTCCGCTCCCGCTTCCGCTCCCGCTTCCGCTCCCGCTCCCGCCCCCGCTTCCGCTCCCGCTTCCGCTCCCGCTCCCGCCCCCGCTTCCGCTTCCGCTTGCGGGTCCTCTGTTAATTGCGTATCCACTTGCGTTTCTGCGACTTCAGCTTCCGATTGTGTTTGTACCTCCATTTCTACTTGTCCCTCTGGTTCAACTTGAGTCTCTTGTTCCATTTCAACAGTCAACTCTACTTCTCCTTCCTCTGGCTCTGCTTCAATTTTCCCCACTCCTTCGTCTTTTGCCAATTCAACTGCTTCTACTTCCTCCTCAACTTTCGTTTTTTCTGTTCCTGTTCCTTCCTCCACCATTTCTGTTTTCTCCTCTCCACCCGCCGGCCCCTGCCCCTCTTCACCCTCATCTTCCACCTCCTCCTCCTCCCAGAAGAGGTCGGACTCGCCATCTTCATCTTCTTCATATCTCTTTTGATCTTCGTCCTTATCTTTATCTTCCCCCTCCTCTTCGTCAGTTTCCTCCCCTTCCGCTGCTTTTAACTCTTCCTCTTTCTTTCTGCACCGTTCCAACAATTTGCTCTCCTGATATCGTGCAACCTCTGATAGCACACCGGTTATCCAACAGGCAATAGTATCGGCCAAATAACGTAACTGCTGGGACTTGCGATCTTCGCTTTGCGGATAACTATATTCGAGAAGATCTACTAGACGCCCAACTATCACTTCCGCGATATCCTTGAATTCAGATTTGGGTAGCGAGCATTTCCACTTTAAGATACTTCTTACGAATCGCTCGGCCATAATGTATTGGCAACAAACTGAATCTTTGTCGAACGATCCAGTACTTGCAACACCTACGCTTGATCTTTTTGTCTTAGCTGCCTCCTTGTATTGTAGTTTATCCTTTTTGCTAGCTCCTTTCTTCTTTCCACGCACTTTCTTCTTCTGAGAGATCGTTGCGGCTTGCCTGCGGAAAACCGTGTCAAATTCGTCAGGTTAACGATGCTCGAGTTCTCGTGATCTCTTAGTTTATTTAAACGGCTCAGAAGCCAATCAGTGCAAGTCCATGAGCATTCAAGCCGAGATAAATAAGGTTCTTACAAATTACTTCGAAAAAAATGAATATGATAATACCGTCATCTATTGCTTACGTATGAAAACAGCGACATAATTGACTTATCAACTGAAACTTTTAACAATAAAGATGTTTTTGAATCACGAAACTCATGTTCAGGGAAAGTTGGACTTACGCTAGACTAACGCAGTTGGGCTTCTGAGCCCTCCTATTACTTTCGCCTAATCGTGGATTTTTATTGCTAGAAATTGAAAACGAACACGGGCGAAATACCGGTTGAAAGAGAGTGTTCGAATGAGTGATACTTTACTCAGGAGTTAAGCAAGTTTCCATCTCCACAGTTCGGACGAGATTGTCTAAGAGTGCTGGCGGTAATATAGATGCGCCTTCCTGCAAAGTGATTAGCAAACGTTGTCTGTTTGGCTGAGCCAATTCTTTAATTCGTGGCGATACAGGCTTCAATCTTCTGAGCACCATTTTATGGGCGGTATCCGGTGGGCATTTGCGACTACATAATGTATATAATAGAAATATTAGAAAATTTCATTAAATTCACTGCTCTACAGACTAGAGTTAACAATATTCTACACATGCACGTATACATTAAAATATGCTCGAAATAAACACCTTCCCGTCGCCAACATATCGATGTAAGACTTCTTTGTCAAACAATGCCTAGGTACGATATCAACTTTTGGAAATGTACACGGTTTCCCAAGCACAGCCACCATGACAAATTTCGGAGACTTTTTCTTTCTACTTTTTCGCTTCTGGCAGCAACTTCCATTCGAATCTTCTTTCTGCTGCTGAACAAACTTTTCGTTAAATCGCAAACACTATTTACAAATCAATAACAACTAATTTCCGGATACTTATACTTCGGTTCTACGATATTGTAGGGAGAAATGTAGCAGAACATCAGTGCGAATTAGTCGCGATCCAAGAGCAAAATGGAACTAGTTAGTATAAAGTATAAATACGAGTACATTAAGCCTTTCTTTCCAGAAAACATTTGATAACCGTGGCACTGGCGAACCAGAAATTAACCATAAGATACTGCAGAGTACCGTTGTCACGATTGATCATTCGTGTACTGACATGTCACCAAATTTTTCTCTACACATTCGAATCCATTTTATTGATAAATGGTGAACATGAAGAAACAGTATCTGTTCAATTAGCTCATCTGTTCGATGATCATTCGATAATAATGAACAAAATTGCGTTCTATTTTACATGCAGATGAAAAAAACGTATGAAAATTGAAGGGTATTCTGGATAGCAGTGAGAATGTGCTATTTGCCTTAGACTTTTTCAGGGGTGTTTTATCGCAATGTTCCCATCTTTTCTTTTTCTCCACTATTCGTGGATATCCTTCAAACGTATCATCCCTTTGACCCTTTTTTATTTCACGATCGACAGAAATAGCTCGCTTAACGTCTTCAGGAGAATCGTCAGTCTTTTCCATGATCGGTTCCGTTAGGTAATAGAAAAAATAATTTGTTTTTATCCTTTTCCTGGTTATAGATTATTATGTATGCTTTGAGAAATCTGCTTCGCCCTGTAGAAGATATTACTAATACCAGATATAGATATGCACAACTGACAACTTCTGAAGCAGATGAAAGACACGAGATGTTACGGTACCTTGTATTTATCGTTTTTAGTTTTCCTTTTTGGTTTCCTTTGTCTCTTAATACGTTGAAATTTTTGTTCGAGGTTTAAGAAACGAATAGGTAGGATGTCCGATTTGAAATTGATTTTTACATTTTACTGAATACCGTTTGAAATGATAGGTTAAAAAAGGCAGGTTCCGGAAATCGATTTTGTTTCGAAAGCATTGTTTTTCATCTTGCTCAATACATCTCGCATTTCACGGATATGTATACATATAATTAATGTATAGCACCTATATGAATTTGCTTATGTAATTCTATAGAACGCGTAATAAAAAAGAATGCGATTTGAACATGGTATAATGTAAGGGGATGAAAAAACAAGCAAGCCTGCTGGTTGTTGCAAAGGGAAACCAGAAAGAGTGAGAGGGGGGAGAGGGAGAGGGATAGAGAAATTTTGGGACGGAATTAATGCAAAAGCAAGAAAAGAGATGTGAGAGACATTAAATAGAAAAATATACGCCCATCGTGCCTTGTAGTATAGGTTGATATTAATGGTTATACATATAGATATGTATGTTCTAGCAAGTATACCAATAATTGAGGACGTATGTAAAATATATGGACACATATATAGTGTAAAGTGTACATAAAATAAGAAATGTATAACAAAATCGAGCTTGGGGGTTTATGTGCCCATGTTGCAGGGTACAAATAATAAGATAAGAAGAATATGATTTGTTAGAGAAATGTGGGCGAAATAAAATGTCGTGGTTGGTCTCATTTCAATCTAAAGAATGTGATCAATGCGCTTAACAATTTTTCATCCTGGAAAAACTAAAAATAAAAAAGTTGGACCGCAATTTTTATTATGACATCGTTGTGCAGTTCTTTCACCGCACCACGGTGCACCGATACGATGGCTTTTAAATTTCTCGGCTGCCTCGACCCTTATTCTATCTTTCTCTTTTTTTATCGAGTTATCGACTACGCTAGCGATATGTGCGACCCGGGAAATTCGAGATTCGAAATTCACCCCGTCCGACACTGCACGATTCTCTAAGACGGATTCGTCAAGCTTTGTAATTCCGATTCTTTTGTCATTTTAAGGTTCTAAACACATGTATTTTCTCCTCGACAGCAATCATTCGTTACATGATTTCTAGCCTACTATACGCATACTACTATAGCCTACTATAATATACGTATATGTATATACGACAGAGTGTTAATCACTCGTGGAGATTCAATAGTCGCTGGAAGATGGCGGTAGCTGTGGTATCAGTGCTCGACACCGATAGCTGCTTCGTTTACTAATCGATCATTCCGGGTGTCGGGAGTCGGTGCAAGTAGGTGCAAGTTAGTGTGCCTATTTGAGAGGATGCATACTGCACAAGGACACTTGGGAGCAAAAGAAGTGTTTCTAAGATATGCAGGTGTGTGAAAATAACTGTTGCTCCTGCATAAGCGAGCCGTGATACAGGTGTAACGGTGCAAGATGCTAGTTGGCATTATGTCGTAAAAAATGTCAAGATACAACCGCAGAAAATCATCGAAACGAAACATCATTTGAAAGGTTCAACGTTGCATTCACTTTATTGCTGTACCGGGCCAAGTGCTTGCGATTATGATGAGATAACAAACGCAGAATGATATACGGTAGCAATAACCTTCTCGGTTATGCTGTTTCCGCGTTTCTTCTGTTCTTTAACGGTGAGTTGAACACCTTTACTCCTTACTCTATCCAAGTCATTACGTCCTTACGTTTCTTCTTCTTCTTCATTTTCATTTTCATTTTCATTCTCATTACTCTACGATCTCGTTTCCCTTTCGCTTATTTTATTCTTCTCACAAACCATACCGTTTTGCCTCCAGCGCGCGCGCATCTCCTTCTCCCATACACACACGCACATATGCACGGGCATACACAGTAATATTAGGGTAATTCTTCAAAAGTACGCGCCTAAAATTTATTACAAAAGCAAGATATTATTTATTGTTTAATGACATATTTAACAACGCACGTATTCGGTTTTTTCATTTCAATTGCACCAATAAATGATTGTTTTAGATATATTTTGAAATGAAAACTCACTACTGCGCTAGCGGATTGACGTATGTACGTCGTATATACGTACGTACGTATGACGCATGTATTACCGCTCATCTGCTTTCTCGATAATTTAGATTTGAGTGAGACGTAATCGTGCCCCCCCCCCTCCTTTTATTGGCACCATAAGAAGGTCCTGCCTTTTACTCCTAAGCACCTTTATTAAACCGCAATTTATACAAGAGTAAATGACTGACAAACAAAAATTGAATAAACGTTGTTAAATATTTATTTTTCTTGACTAAATACAATTTAAAGTAGCAAATTTGTATGTATACGAATCTCTGTGCTTAGTGCTTATGTATTTTTTAGTTATTCGTGCAGAGAGTGGTGTTGTTTGCAAAGATCAACAGGGACGATCGTACGAAAATGGTATTCATTACATTCCTGGCCCAGAACCTTGTACACTGTGCGTGTGCGATAATGGTAATCCAAAATGGTGTAAAGCATTTATTTGTAGAAACGCAGAGGTATGTGTCGTCATAAAATTACAATTCTCCTTACATTGATAATGAGATTTATTTTATTTCTCAATGAACAAATAATTTTACAACGCAATAGGAAGATTGTAAATCTTCCCGCCGTGGAGATATCTGTTGCCAATACATTTGCTTGGACGATACATTGTCATCTATATCGAATGATAAAACTGATGGGATTGGGGGTAGTACAAATGACACCACAACAAATTACGATATAGGACTACGATCTGTTGCTAGCTTCGTAACAGCTGTATTGTCTTTGAGTCTACTATTTTTCTTAATACATCGTCTTCGCCAAAGAAAGATACGAGGTATATCATTGTCTGCAAACTGTCATGTGTTTTTATACATTAGCGTAGGATGACAGGTGGAAAAATGTTGATTATTTTGTAAAAGTTTGCGTGGCAGGAAGGCAGAACAGACAGTTGGCAGAGGACCAAAGAAATTTAGGTAGAATGGGATATTTAGAACGGGATGGACTATCACATGGCGTTCCCATGGATGATATTCCGTGTGGAGCGAATTATCCATTATGGAAACCACCTAATAACTACTTTCCACGTGGCGAGGCTCCTCCACCTTACGAAGAGGCAGTAGCCGCAGCTCGTGCGGAACAAGCTCTCCTATCTATGAATCCACAAACCCTTCCGCAACTAAATTTTCCAAACAACTATTTGCCAAATGCCAATAGTCGTGCAACTATATCGTTAGTGGGAAGTGCTCAAGCTGGGATAAATGGCAATCCGTCAACGTTAATTTCTAGCAGCAGTGCAATGGATCAAAGTGGCTTCCTTTCAACACCTAATAGACCAATATCAAATCCAAACATATATGCCAGTTACCGTCAGTCGAATCAAAATGAAACGTTATCACCTAGCGTTAGTGTAGGGACATCTACGACAAGTTTTACAATGGGAACAAATACTTATGAAAATTTACCTCCTCCCATTGCAATACCAAATTTTCCGCACCAACGTTCAGATTTAACTACGCAACCTGTATCCAACTTGCAATCTACAATTCCGAAGAACACTTACCAAACTCATACCACTCTTCCTCGTCAAACCGGAGCATTTACAATATCTGCCACCTTACCAAACTCTAGTATGACTGCTCATCGTACAATTCCCAGGACTTTAACGGCTCGTACCAGTGTAAAAATAAAAGATATTATAAGTGATTGCACACAAAAAGACTTTCTACGGCCCACTATGGCAGTTGACATTACCACGACGAATTTGTCGCGTTCTGTGCAACAAAGTGCAGCTTCTAAATTAGACAATACCAGGGAAAATGCAGATCCAGTTAAACTTTACGAAGAGGTACAAACACAGCCTTGTCTAGCATCTGCAGAATTGCAACAAACTGATGGGCAACCATTGGACCACAAAATGGAAAAATCGCACGATTTTAAGGTGTAGTAGAAAACGTATTATTGGTTTACTTTATTAACCGTATTATTGGGTACTGGTTGTATTACTGGCATTCCATTGCATTAAATATCGTACGAAATTTGATTTATTAGAAGCGCGTTGCATAATGACTTTCTTGTGTTTCAGCCACCATTGAATGTTGCAAATGGTATTAATGAAGAAGGAAGCTTCGAATCGGTAGCTTGTACTTGCAGCATGCAGGCTCTTCCTACTCTGCACGACGATACCGACGATTACAGAAGCGAATGTGAAAATTGTAAAAGCGCGACAGGCTCCCGTTATTACTTAGATAATGAAGATGAATTAGTTACATCACCGCACGAAACTATGACATTACACAGGAGACCAGATGAAACAACTTCGAGTGCCACCCCTCAGTATTACAGAACTTCACTTACACTGCCTATAAGTACCCGTCAACGGACAAGGTAACTATTTAAGCAAACTGTTATGATTCTTCTTCTTTTCTGTAATACATTATTATTGCATTATTTTGACATTATTTTTAAATTATTCTGAGAAACGATTGAAACTCCCCAAGGCAGTGTTATGCTTAACACTTTAAGCGCCGGCTATTTTGTGGGCAACTTTACTTAAAGCGCCGCAATATTTACGAGTGTTGTAGAAGTATGCATTTCTGCAAAGAAAGTAAAGTAACTCTTGTACAACACGACATTTCTATTCGAAATCTTTATATGATCTTGATAAAGAGTTTTCAACTTATGTATTTCGGCGGGTTCGGCGCGGCGCTGACCGCTAGCCCACATACACATTGCGCCTGAAGGCGGGTCGGCCGCTTTAAGTGTTGATAATGAATTAGATATTAACATAGAACATTAAAGAAAATATTTATTATCTGAAGGTGTAACGTCGTTAAACGTCTTCCGTTTTTTATCACCTGTTATTATTGTTATTGAACTCTGTCTTGATGGTTGACCAAAAATGATGGCTTCCCTGAACTTTACTATTATCGCTATGTTTTAAATGTCGTTTCGATTAATTAGTAAAACAAACAATAATTGCTGTACTTTATGACAAGTTCTTAACATATTATTATTTCTTTGCAATTAGTAGAGCGCCTCAGATTTCATGGATATGTCTTTATATTTAGGAGCACCGGTCCTCGAGAAAATTGGTTTAAGCCTAACACCATGCCTCAAAGTTCCACAGAATCTTCGGATGAAAATTAATTTCAAACATGTTTTTCATGCATCTCCATGTATTATCATTAAAATAATTTATGAAGTATTACCATCCATCGAAGATGAATATTACAATAACAGAACAATGTTCATATTTTATTGCGGTGCAAGACTGCAGTATTATAATGGTGTTAAAATTATTTCAGTATTGCATTGAAACATTTTCTATCTGCCTACAGTTGGACAATGTACGTTATACGAATGCGTGTGAGTTACACTTTTGCTTTCACAGTTTTTCCTTACATGTTATTAAGCTGTGAGAGCAAGGTTTAAGTACACTTACCGTATTGAGAAAGACTCACGATTTCGATAAGTTCAGATTAACGAACACTAACACGTTCAAACAAAGAACAAAATAACTGCGTAACATTTTTAGAATTATTTCAGCTATGTTCGATGCATATCATTCGTTAACGATTAATCGAAAAGGTTGAAATTACAATTTATATCGCTTTATCTCCGATGGAGTCGAGTATAGGGACTTGTTATCCCTCATTATCACAAACAGCGATATGTACATTTTTAGAAACAAAATAACGCAATAATATATAAAGAGCAGATCGGTTCACACTATACGCATTGGTATCTTTAACTGTAACTCTTCTTATTCGATCACGTATTCTATTATATTCAGTAATTACCATTTCCTGGAATAATTTCATTATTTATCTTCCAATAAAATAACAAAAGGGTGTATACAAAAGGATATGTGAAAGGTGCAGATAAACTAATGATAATTCTGTATTTACCATGATATTGTTGCATTATTTACCGTATGTTTCTCGTACAAAGGTTTTCGTCTAATTATATTACTCGAACATAAAATTTTGTTTTAATCATGTGCATTTTTTACAAACCATCAATTTCGTTTTAACACTGGATTACAAAAAATTTTAGAATTCTCAGTATTACGCAATGTACATACAATGTGCAATTTGTACAACTGCATAGGTTTTTTAAAATCCTTTAAAAATACATATCAGCGGTGAGTACAACCGGAATGTTATATTAAAATTGTACAAAAATGTTCAATTCTGAATATGTTATAGATTATAGATTGTAGACGATTTTTTAAAATGTTTATTTGCTTGAAGCATTCACAATTAGAACACTTCAAGCAGTTCTATTGGCCGAATAGTGTGAATCAGGCTCAATGTTTGCACATGCACTCATATGTTATGCTACATACGAATGTGATTATTTTCATTAACATTTTCGTGCCTTGCTTACGCGTCACACCCGGGCACAGACGCATGCACATGCACACGTACGTACAGAGCAAAGGATGCAACATCATCCTTGAATATACTTAACACTGTGAGATTTCGGAAAATTCATCATTCCAAGTCCATATATCCTTCGGACTTTTCGAGAAAATTTCTTCCGACTGATTTTAACACTCCAATATAAGGATATACATTTTGATGTGTATACTGTCGCATTGTACACGGTGAAGAGAAAAATCTGTGTATTCGGAATTGCTTGTGATAACACATACCTTATACATTCTGAGGGTACACAACACGAAAAGTGTCCATTATCTCTAATTGATGCCTAATAATTTTCTATATCAAAAAGTTATACATATTACGGTCATTTTATAAAATGTAGTATTTTTAATCATTTCAATGAATCAGTAGAATTGCAAAATTTAACTGATCATATTTAATGATATGAAAATATTTGATACTACCCTTTTCAATTAAGTTAGATTTACGGGATTACTAAAAACTGTCTTCGTTTCAATCTCTGCTGCACATACATAAAAAGGTATCTTTTTTTCTGTCCGATTTAATGAAAATACTCGAGTCTCGGAACAAATTGTAGAATCTAGGAACTACATATGTAGATGGAGCAATTATTGAAAATACTTGTTCACAAAAATAAGCAGAATTTTTTGTTATATTGTTCTTATGTACATATATTCATAAAGGCCCAATATTTTATTAATCTCTTACTCGAATGTGGAAAAAATGACCATTTATTTTCAAAAGTATACACATATGTAATATAAATGCAATTAGGGATACTGTTTTCTTTGTCGCTTTGTGCGCGCGCTCTACAGTATATAAGCACACAAGAATAACATATATCGTAAACCGTAAACAATTAAATGTTTTGACTAATGTTAATTTCATTTCGTAAGTGAATGGTTGCATACGTTTTCGCATTTTGGGCCAATCGAAAATACATACACACGCGCACGGTAGTGCATATAATAGTTTGACTGTTATCATCATCATCGAAGTGTAGAAGTAGGGAAGGGGAAATGTATGGGATAAAACAGGAAACTGTTGCATGGTTCGAAGAGATGAGGAAGATGACGAAAATTGTCTGAAAAGTTATTTCCAAACTGCTGCAAAGTTACCAATATACATATTTTTATATAAATATGTATTACCAGACATGTTGAGTAACGTACTAGGTCAATTGGTCGTAACGATCTATCCACTTTTGTCCACTATTGATGCAATGGTGCGATCGGACGGATAAGCAAAACGAGTGATGTCTACGTATTCTGATGTCCTCTTTTTTTAATCACTCAAAGACACATTTTACACTTCAACGTGGTTGGTTATCCTCCATACAATATTCAAATGTGTTACATCAAAAATACAAACGTCCTCTCTGTTGTTGTCTTCAATAACATTTTCAATTGCCGTTGTAGTTTAAAATCAAAGCATTTTGTTATTATACCTGAACATGGCTTGTTTGTCGACAATTTATTAAAATAAACATTTTCTTACAAAATCATCGAGCTGTTGTATATCGTACTTGTTTAATTTCTCTAAATAACCTCTATGTTACAATATTATGGTAAATCATCGTATGATTTTATTTAAAAAGATCGAAGTGTCCTTAATTTTATCAACATTGATTGATATTATTTTTTTATCTCATTGTGGGAAGTGTTCCCATTGATTGCATAGATTGTGTTACCATGAACACATAATCTCAACAATAAAAATTAAAGTAATATGAGATTAATTGTTCATTGAGAATCTTTCTAACGTACAATAAGAATCGATTTAAACGCAATGATGTTTTTTCATTGTTTCGAGGTCCTGAACACGCATTTTGCATCCGTTATATAACAGTGAGTAATAGTAGCTAATTAGTTAATTAATGAATAGTAACAGCGCTGAAAAACCTTTTTTTTTTGCAACAAAAAGAGCTTCGCCTCATCGAACCACGCAACGGTTTCTTGACTCACAATCTACTAGCATTTCGTGTTTGGCATAGGAACGAACATGCGTGTATCAATTACACCTGATCGTGAATCGTGAAACGAGGCACGTTGTAGACTCTACGACACATAGAGTACACCTTCCCTCCGAATTTCGTAATTTTCTCGTGCGTATCATGCGTACTTAATAAACAAATATTACATAGTCCGGTGCGCTACACGATGAATAAGTGATACCCCAATTTCTGAGCTAAATTCCATAAATGTGTTTGCCTGGAAGCGAGACATTTTGAAGATCAGCGAAAGACGGAGCTCTAAACAATCGATAGGCAACTGATCAACGGGATCACACATCGGGCAATATGTTACCTCAGTAATGAAAGTTTGAATTTTTATGTTTTTTATTAAATGTTTTTCAAACTAGTACCCATTAATTACCGAGATTTTCCCAATAAAAATTATTCTAAACAGAAACTTATTCATTTTATATTTAGTTTCGCGAGAAATCGAATTACCTGTGGACTTTAAAAGTGAAATCTTATCCATATTCAATTGTTTCATCCAACACTATGACAAATGCATAACGACCTCTTTTCCTTTGTTAATACACATATACTGTAGAAATTTATCTAAAAGGGCGAGAAGGTGAAGAACTTTCATCATTGTGTATTCGCCCTGACATCAAACGAATCAGTTGAAAAGGAAATAGATAAAACATCAGTGAGTACATAATCTGAACAGACACACATTCAATCAGAGTGTTCTTTATTCTTTCAAGTAAAAGATTTCATTTATTGAGTTAGATGCGGAAAACGAGATAAATCTTCAAATATATCCTTCATTCGTTTCTGATAATTAACGTTTGAATAGGGTTGCAGAAACCATCGCTACTCTCTTTATGTCCAATATACATTGTAAATTTACTTCAAGATCTGAAAAAAGTTCGCGTCGATGGAGAAAGTGGCCGTCTGGAGGAATGACTTTACGTCACTCACGAGATCTAATTAATTTCACGTCATTTTTTAAAATACGAAATGCACAGTACATATTCACAGGAATCACAGGGCGCAAGACAACCAGGCCAAGAATAGGGTTGCAAAAGCTTTTCGTAATTTGACAGATCTTTACGAAATTCCAATCGCAGATAGCTACGGATGCTTAGACAGAATCTGTCAGCTCTGTTGCCAGTCTGCTGTCAATATGCAGACAGATGGTTGTTAGGGTAGTTTCATTTAGATATAGTCTAATTATTGCCACTTTGACCTTACTGTCCTTACAAATACATTGAGGTATAACAATTTATTTCATTTTCATTCAATCATGCTTTTATGAACTGAGGAGCACGAACATAATATCCTATGTACATATATTGTATATAGTATATAACAATGAGATAAGAAAATGGGAACTGTAGTAAATGTTTGAAGTAAAGCAGCAAAATATATGTGACCGCGTGCTAGCCATTTTTTTCATTGGCGGCATAAAAGATCATCTTACCTTTCTTCTTCAAAACGTTAGAAGGTACGTACTAACTTGTTCTGCGAAGGTTTACTGGTAAACCGATGATTGCCGTTTCGCGGTGAACCAAACGGTCCGTTGCTGTGCACATTATCGCTCGAAAAATTTCGAGTCGGAATTCGGTGGACCTTCAGTGACCTGCGTTTAAGAACGCTAGCGTTAATCAGCTTTTTTATAACACGAAACAGTATGTGGAGTCATGATTTCATGGTATCGAATCAGTCTGATAAGTCATCACTGATGAATGACTTATCAGAATGTTAGGCGACAGGCACATTGAATTTAGATATTCTTGTAACTAGAACAGAAAACAAAATGAATAAAGAGTGGGCCGGCAATAGTAAACATAACTTGTCAAAGGAATCTTGAAGTAACTTTTCATACATTACTCTGAAAAATATCCTTTGCAAGAAAACATTACGAACTTCTGCTTAAAGTCCATAGGTAATTTCTCGATTCCGTGACCGAATCTGTATCGATACGCATACATTATCGAGGACATGATGCAAAACGTGGAAAAACGTAGCAAGAAGAGACAACTACGTATATGTACATATGTGTACACGTGTAAAACTGGCTCTACACAAGTGATACGCATTGCGTAGAAAGCGACACTGGTGAAATTACATATTAAGAAGAGGCAAGAATATACGACATACGAGACAAGAGCGATAAGCAAGTGGATAATTATGTCTATTATACTTCGAATTCTAAGGTAGATTCTGTTAAAATCAGGGTCTCTTTCTATAGTAATCGACGCATTCCATGTGTTCATTAAACTCGGCTATATTCCACTCTTGAAAAAAATGTGTTCATTATATAATAAATATCTTTCTACATACATACATATGTATATGCGTGCCAGTCGTTATGCCAATCGATCAAATAAGGTACAACAAACTGGACTTGACAAAATTGAGGAAATGTTCAAGACTCGTAGATGAAACGGTACAAAACCAGAAATTACTTAATTGTTCGTCTAGCGATCTAAAATATTACAATATATTTATCTAAGTAGTTATTAGAATAAAGTCTTTATTGCGCTTACTTGTGTAAGTGAATTATTATAAATTAATATAAGTTGTGTATTAGCACATTTATGTTGGTAGGGTATCATTTAATTGTAATAAATCAATACTTTACATAAAGTATTTCTTATTAATTATTGTTCGTATAATTGACTTTCTACTAGGACAACTAATACATATGTATAAGGTACATTTTACAGCCTGCCTACATAAACATAGTTTAGTGAATACATAACTCCGTTCGACAACCGATATTGTGATTTGGAATATCCTATTTGAACAAAAAGCATACGCTTAATTGCACATTCTTGATCTGTACAACGACAGTGATAAATGAATTCATGGGAAAAGAAAAGATAATACACCATATGTATTTAAGTTACCGCACGAAACACGTGCGGCGCGTGCGCATATGCGTCTGGATATAAAATAACCTATGAACAATCATTTTTTCTTTGGAAATACATTTGGAATTTGTGAGCTATACACATATGTACACACACAAAGACGCACATAACGATCGATAAAGTTGTTAATTAAATTCGGGGATCTGATGCTTTACGTGTTAAAAGAAATACAAAAGAAACAAAAATCGTTTTATCAACGCCTTTGTTAAAACAAGGTGGGGTTATTTAACGTTTCAATAGTTAATTAAGTCTTTATTATCGAATAAATGTTTTTGCGCGAGTTGTACGAGCGAGCGGAAGATACAAGGGAAATAAGATCACCACACGTGTAATCCAATGTTTGACACATGAATTGAATGTTCTATTGGGCGAAAGGCAGGAAGATGATGAAAAAGTAAGGTTGAAACTAAACACAACAATGAGACCGTGATGCGCAATCAACTAATTTAATCAGACGCCATCTCGTGCTATGTAAAGGTATCGTGTAAATCTGTAGTTGTGCAGTTCTGATTTGGTATTCGCTTAAAACGCAATCAACTACACCAAGAATTGTGACGGTTTACGAACCATCACGATAGTCAGAAATAGGCAAGAGGAGTGAAGAGGACACATAAAAGATGGCGGAAGCCGTTGTAGACGGGGCTCCAATGTCCCGATTTTTTTGTCATAAATGCAGTATCGAAATTGAACGTTTACCTGTAAGTATGTTTATCGATTTTGTTACTTTAATAGTTACACACTGACTGTAATTGTGTTTTAAAAGTCTCAAAATTTTTCTTTCGATCTGTCATTCGGTATTCCGCGTAAAAACTCTAGTTCCCCTTACGTATTTCACGTTTTCTATAGAAAGTTAATCATAATACGTACTCTATAATCTTCAACAGATTTCATACTTTTACGCATATTTTTCACTTTATTAAAATAATCATTAAAAGTAATCAGTCAACAGTGGCGTGGTATAAAAAAATAATACTGTTTTGAAGCGAAAATCATCTCTTTTCTCGTACACACTTTTCAATTTTCTTAAATCCATTCACCTACAACTTTTTATTTGTATTTAGATCAATCTACCTCTGCATTATGCGTATTGCACTAATAGTACTTTTCCAACTCAGCCAAGCCCAATTTATTAGTTCAACCAAAAGTAATATGTTTTAGGAAATGAAAATAAAGATGACCGATGCTTGGGGTCCAATTAATTCTCTTAAGTAGCAGGTGTCATTTTAGTCGACATATGAAAACATGTTATTTCTATTACTCTATCTTTCGTTACAATAACAACATGGAAGCATTGAACGGTTGCATCGTGTATCAATATATTTATGTTCTTTCACGAATTTTCAGGATTATACATGTCCAAAATGCGCAAGTGGCTTCATAGAAGAATTAGAAAGGGATAACACTGACAGTAGTTCTGAAACTCATAATGTAAGGGACATTAGGTTACATTGCTACTAGAACGATACATTCTTAATTAAATAACATTCTTGCATCTCAATATTTTTATTATTTCTTGCCTAGCTTTGGCCGCATTATCCAGAGGTTCATCCTACAAGGCCAAGTTTATTGGATTTAGGCAATCAATTTGAAACAAGTGGTACCTCTAACAGAAATAATGGTCCTGCTGGTAGAAGACAAGTTCATTGGTCACGTAATCCTCAAGATGTGCGCCGTTCAAACAAGTATGTTGTTCATATTTCTAGAACAGTGTGAAATATGTACATGCAACACAATATCTGCCTACATAGTTCTATATATAAAATATGCAATTACTTGAACAAAAATTGAAAACTCTATGCCGAAACAAACCTGTACATCTTTATGGAAAAAGGAACCTTATACCGTTATAAAGTGTATAGGTGTCGGTTATAAGTATTTGAGGTGTCGAGAATTTTAATGGTAATGGTATCTGGTTTACTTGTAATTATTTATAGTGTATATAAAACATTCAACTCAGAATAGTTCCATATGTACAATTATGAGAATTCTTTCAGGTTTTAACTAATTGATTCCATTTATGTTGAACAGTAGTCGTGGAAGGCAAGAAGGTGTGCCTATGACTCTGGATAATTTCATACAAGAATTCATACTGAATCTTTCAGAAGTAGGGGTAGCTCACCCTGTAACACAAGCTGGTCAGTTACCTGTGTACGTATTATAATTTTTCCCCTATTAGTATTTACATAAATATACAACTACCGGCATGCACATATGCATGCTCATATATTAAATGAATTTCATTCGAATTATAACATCATAGTTATATTTATATTTCACATAATTCCTTAACTTTGCTTAACTTTTTCTTTTAAGTAGATTGTTGGTATAAAGTATTATCCTGAGTGAAGTCAAAGGCCGTATTTAATTCCGAGTTCATAAGCATGTAAAATATTTTGTTTGGCCCACAAAGCAGGATTTTATAATACTTATATTGTATTACAAACAACAAATATTCCGAATTCTGTTAGGGAAAGTATATGAATTTGAATTTTTAGATTGTTCAAACTATTTTCCTTGTTTTTCTCAGTTTCTCAGCTCCTTATTATTATATTAATGTTATATATATTCGGCAAAACGTATAATACATACATTATGTTGTCCTCTTTCTTTTGCATACAGTATATTTGAAACAGCATGTAAATGGCAATGATATAGACGTTAATGGGAATGAGTGTACATAACTATTCTTTCACTTATTTACAATAATGGAGTTTTATTTATTTTGAACAGCTGCTCGCATACTTATTGTTTTAGAATATGGAAATAACTTGGATTTTATACATGTCACACGAGGAAGAAAACATTGATAAACTTGACAAAACTGTGAAATTATTTCTATGTCAATATATGTTTTGCTTATAAATAGAAAAATTATAATCCTGATTTGTGTATAGTCAAACGTTGATCAAGCCAGTTTTTTGTTTTGTCGCACAATAGTAAAATATATGAAAATCTTTATATAAAGTTACAAGGCATAAGAACAGAAGTATGTAACATGAAAGGTCTTTGTTTGGATTACGATTTGTTAGAATACATGCATCTACAAAGTACAAATAAATGTTACAAGAAGAATCATAAAAAGGCTTGTTCACCCAGGATAAAAAACGTGATTGCTTTATTTGATATTTGGTATTACTAAAATAAAGCACAATAATGTAGATTGAATATTAGACTGTTCTTGGGAAATCCTGGAGATTATGTTTGGGGTCAGGATGGCTTAGACGCGATCGTGACACAATTATTAAATCAGTTGGATGGAACTGGGCCGCCTCCTTTGCCACGGGAACAAATCGATGAAATACCGACTACAACTGTCGCTCAAAATCATGTTGGCAAGTACTTTAAACTACATGTATACTTGCATTTGCGTGAAAAGTACATAATATTTCTTGTATGTGTATAATATATGCTAAAAGTTTAACCATTTTTTTTTCTATCATACAGATAGTAAGCTTCAATGTTCCGTTTGTTGGGAAGATTTTAAACTTTCCGAACCAGTCAAACAACTTCCTTGCCAACATCTGTATCATACACGATGCATTGTACCATGGTTAGAATTGGTAAGGTCAAGGACGTCAATCTTATTCCGAAACATATTTTCATAATGTATTCCGTTTTTACCTGGTTTGTTTTGCAGCATGGTACTTGCCCTATTTGTAGACAGCATTTGGGAGATCAAAATTCAGCAGAAGTGAATCAGGATACTGTAGGACGTAGTTTAGTTGCCCTCTTTAGGTATGTTATGCGATTTATCGATATGTCAAGATATAAAATATATACTTCCCTCATTTCAAAGCACATATGGCAAAATATATATGAACATATGTATTGTTTTCAGAGCGGCAAACGAATCAACCAACACCGGAACATCGCCGAATGGAGATAACTCTAGTAGTAGCTCATCGAGTGAGACTTCAGATTGATTATTGTCTTTATATATTTTCTCTAATCAGCAGGACACACATGTATGCACATACAATACGCGTTTATTTTTCACTTTTTCAAATTTATTTTTCGGCACTGTCTATTCGAGCAACGCGTATATATATACACACACATATATATACGTAAGTATTGTATTTCGATACTAATATAAATTTCAGGCTTTATATTTTAATCAATAGTACAATGTAAACTGTGAGAAAAATAATGCAGTATCGAATTACAACTTGCATGTATTGCTTCGTATCAATTATAATGATATGCGACCATCAACAGTTTAAAAAAAAGACGTACGTATCTGAGGTTAAAATAATTCTTGCTATACATATATACGTATGAACGTACTAGCACTCGTGTTCATACATACACACACACGCGCGCGCCCACACAGTCACACGATCAGCCAACCGATAATAGCGAACACGAAACTTACTGACAATGAGTTTCCTGAACAAACATGCCTGAAATGAAGAAATTTGAGAAGAATATTTACAAAAAATATATAAAATAACAACAAAACTATAGTGCATAAAAGTAAAGAAACAAATTGTAATGGTCTCAATTTTTAATAGTTCTTTGAAAACTCATATTTAGAGTCAAATTTATGATTAATTTGCGAAAAAATTGTTCCCTTTAGTGACATCTTGATAGCTCATATATTCTTGTACGTTTAAAAATGATTGAAAATTGTATCATTGACATTATTGTTTCTGTTATTATCATTAGAAATTTTCCTATAGCAAATCTTTTCAAAAGTATAATTACGTTGCCGATATATGTGGGTCATTGATATATATATATTCTGTTCAGTTAACGATGGTGCATGAAGCAAGGATAACTGGATAGAAGAACACAGCAAAAACTATGGAGAATAGAAAATTAAAGAAACATGATATTTGTGTGCTAGTTTATAGTTGTACCTTGTCTCTATTCAATTAATATCATATGCTATTATATATGATTTACACCATTTTTTGACAATTTATAAAATTGATTTAGAACCATGTATAAATATACTACATCAAATATTAGGCGTGTCATATAACTTATCTTTGAATAGCCACAGAATTAGTACAGATGCGAATTTGATTGTTTATAATTTATATACCTAACGTTTGGTAATGAAATGAAATATTTTAAATGTATGGATATAGTAGACAATGTGGATATCATATAAATGGGATCGCATACTATGTTTAACTTTGTAGATTTCAATACAGAACTCAGGTTATTACGTGCGAAGTTGAAAAACTCTATCAATTTGCCATATTGTATGTAGCAAAGTAAACTGTAATGTTGTTCTCATAGGTTGATATGTTTGATTTCTTTCAATGGCATATTTAATAGTACGAAAAATGCGCTTTTATTTTTTATGTTGTTCGTTTTGAAGTATAATAGACAGGGAAGAAATATAATACTGTATTTGAGAAAGTAGTGTACTCGACATACTGAAATAAGTAACATTTAATTACAAAAGATTGTAAAGAACTTTAGAAAAAAATAAATGGCTTTTGTTCAAGGAATACAAGTACCATTAATAATTAGGATGTAGGATAAACATCTTAAAATATATCTTGCATGTAAATAAATACAGAGAAATATAGTATTTAATGAGAAAATATTTCTTGTGTCTACCATCTGAATGGAAAGAGAAGAGAAAACTGAATAATCGATAAGTTTAAAAGATGATTCCTTAGTTGTACAAGGCAACTGTTGGAGATTCATACCCCCCACCTAATATAACAAACATCTACTTACAATTGATCCAATTGAACTATGCTAAAGATATTTTTACCTGACAAATGTTTCAATGGTCACTGAATTGGATATTATTGGGAACAAAGGAAATGTATACAGATGAGATTGTTATTAATATGCTCTTTTTATAAATGGCATCAAGATTAACTGACATTTATAGTTGAAAGGTTAATATAATCCAATCTGAAACTGCCAAAACTTTATTTGGAGCATAGAGCGAGAAATGCAGAAAATTCTTTCATACATCTAATACCAAAACTTCTAAAAGAGGTTAATTTAGTTTAACAACGGACATGTCAGAGACAAACCTCTAGGCATTGTACAGTGTACTACAATTATAAATCAATGAATATATAACTAAACTTACTGTAGGTAATTAAATATTACACTACTCGTGCACTCCGTCGCTAAAACAATTAGTACATGTTGAAATAAAATTCCGGTAATTATTAAAGAGAAATATTGCTAAAATTTTTAAGAAATTAAATAATAAAATCATTTGATGGATAATCGAGATGTCGCAAAAGTAAGTGGAGCCAAGGAGAAAGCATATGCATATTTACATATGCATAGAATGAATGTGTGGCATCTCTCGCCTTAGGCCCCTACCAATCGGCTCTTTTACGTAACGCGCTTAAAGAATGGGCGGCTGCCAGGCGTCTTGTAAAGCCGGTCGTGAATTCGTGGATAGAACAGGATACATTAGAAGGATTAAAAAATATTTAGAATCCACAGGCCATTCCGTTAAATTTATATGCCTCTCTAATCAGGTTCAGGATTTTTCCTCCAATGTTTACTGCTAAAATTGCATATAATATGGTCGCTATTCCCTCAACATGAATATATACAGAGCGTTCCGTAACTACACGAACACCCGGAAATGGGGGTTTTCTGGGGTGACTCTGAACAAGTTTTTCCATTACCAAAATGTTAATTGAACCTTCGTTTTTGAATTATTAACGAAAAAAACTGGCCAATCAGAACGGGCGCTCAACCACGAGAGTGCGGCTCTCAACCGCGCTCGAGCGCGCGCTATACGGCGCTCTCATTGGCCACTGTTTTTCGTTAATACCTAACAAACGAAGCTGTAAACACCTTTGCTGCCAATGAGAAAGTTGTTCAGAATAACCCCAGCTACCCCCCATTTCCCGATGTTCCCTGTTTTACCGGAGACTCTGTATATATGTCATGTATGTACTTACATACGTATCACTATGTGGTTAATAATAATAATATAGTGCCAAATGATATCCGATAAATTTCTATGTAACGATGGATTTATTCTTATAAATATAGAATTAAATGATAGAGGGGAATAGAAGCTTTAGATTTCTGAAATATTGTAGTTAAGTTTGATTATGGTTGGTAAGTTCGGCAGCAGAGAAAGAGTTATATTTAGATGGGACAAATAAAGTATACATACGTATGTAATATGGTAAATGGTTTATATACATAGCGTGGATACAGAGGAAAGGGAGAAAGATCGTACCACTTGAAAATTGTTTAATAGTTTCCTTGATTATCAAGAAGAGAACGATGATTTTATATAGAGCAGAACAGTTTTGTTTTCTAAATAATGTTAAAGAAGCGCACGGAATTTTAATGTTAAGCGTAATTGTCCGTAATGCTGTATACGAAACCTAACCAAAAGGGAAGTGTTTCTATTCACGCTTACTAAATTTAACAAGGAAAAGAATAGTGGTACTATTCTTCAGTCCATCTTGCGCATACGTAAAGTGAAATGAATATTTCGATGTACGTTTCGAACATTCGTAAGGGATGGCTGAAAAGAAGGCAAAGATCGAATACGTGACAGAACCGTGTCCCATTAAACCTCGTAAGATAGGACCACAAAATATAGTAGTACGTTTAAAACGCCGGGAAACATTTGGCTGTCCTTATCCAGGCACGCATGTACACTGTGCTAGACAATTTTATCAAAATGTATTTCCAAATTTTACGGTCATGAATGTAGAGAAACCTCCATGTTTTCTCAGAAAATTTAGTCCTGACGGTCGTTACTTAATAGCGTTTAGCGCCGATCAAACTTCTATAGAGGTATATGAGTATCGTGGTGCATCTGCAGCTGCTGATTTATTGTCGAGTTGCGACGGAGAATATATTGGGCATAAGAATGATGAACGTAGCTTTCAGATCAGGAGTAAAATATTTGGTCGATTTTTTAAGGTAATGTGCTATGTTCTAGTGTTTTAATATTATAATTTCATATAACTTCATATAATTACATTTACAAATAAGAAACTTGAATATAATAACAATAATATTTATAGGCTAAATGGATTGTGAATGTTGTGCAGAGTAATGAACAATTAAATAGAGAATGCAGTCTGTTTACAGACGATGGTCGGTATGTAATTGTTGGTTCAGCGGCTCATATACCTGACGAATTGAGACCACATTTTTATCAGGTGAAAGCACAGTCATCAAGTTAATGATATTGATATGGTCATTAAGTTTATCGATAGTATAAAGTTTTCTTCTTTAAGATTTATACCAACAATGAAGCTCTGACGCCAAATCCTAGATCACCCCTTGAAGATTATAGTTTACATCTTGTCGATTTACGTGGTGGAAAATTATGCGATACTAGACATTTTAAAGTTGATAAAATATATTTATCTCATAATCAAGGTAGGCGTACTGAATGAAACCACCAAACGGAATACTCACATTATTGACCAAACACTATCCATTTTTGTAGGCCTCTACCTCTACAAAGACATATTGGCAGTACTTTCGGTGCAGCATCAAACTATTCATATATTTCAAATTCTTGATGGAATGTTCATTAATGTTAGAACAATAGGAAGGTACCAAATGCTTAATAAGACGCCCTTTTTGTTTGTTTTGCATTGTATGTCATATCTATGATACTTTATAACTGGTACAGTAATAACTACTTGTAATATGTAACAGGTTTTGCTTAGAAGATGATGCTTATTTAATTACAAGCGCTTGTCCTGGAGTAAATTGCCGCCCATTTAGAGATGTTACAATAAATAGCCTTAAACACAAACTACTAGTTTATTTGTATAAAAGAGCAGCATACATAAGCGACACAACTAAGGATCCATATGAATTGAGACGTTTTTATCAATATTTCGACCAAGTATTGTACAAAATTTCAACATGTATACACAATTCTTGTAGTAACAGCTTTCAACATACGTATAACTGTAGCCTATTAATGTTTCAGTTAAATTCATTGCGAATGTGGAAGATGCAGTTATTAGACACGAAACATATACTTGTAAGATTTGCAAGTGAAGAAGTTGCAACGCTTCAAGCTAACGAACCTAACGTGCAACCTGCGCTGTTAGTGGTTTACAATATGGTTACTGCCAAAATATTAGCCGCATATGATAATGCGTCCACTCAATTACTAACACAATTTGAGAATTTTAGTGATTTCTTCAGGAATGCTAGGATGAGTAGCGATTGCCAGTATATGTGTTCTCCATCTAATAACATATATGCAAGGTATGGTATTCATATCGGCTATGGTGCAATATAGGAAATGATTATGATACGATATGCTGAATAAGGATGCTTATCATGTGAGATATGACAATCGATTGTGAGGATGGGATATTGTAGTATCATTTTCGAAGCGGAAGAATTCGGGATCTGCGAGCTTTTAGATCGCGTGCTCCTTGCATTTGCGGATAAAATCTTGGGTACATGTATAATATGGTTCGGCGGGATTGAAAAATCGGCCCGTCCTATATCAGCAAACTTACAAAACTTTGAGAAATGAGTTCAGAAAAAATAGCTGCTCAAACTTCGTTATATTATAAACACTATAATACAAAATGCAATAGATATAGGGATATTCACAATATTAAGGCATACTACTAGTTACAGTATCGATAAATCGTTTTATTACAGGTTATTACAGCAAAGATTTAAGCAAACAATAGTAAGCGCTAGATACGGTGGCGTTACGGAGGCTACGAAAAGATTACTTGCTCAATTACCAATATGCGCTCAATCCTACTCTAGTTCACCGTACCTTGATCTATCTCTATTTTGTTACGACGACAAATGGGTATCTATGATGGAGCGACCCAAAGCTTGTGGCGAGCACCCTATACGGTACAGATTTAATCTTATTGTTGAATTTTAGTTTACAGTATTATTTGAGAAAATTATTATATGTAAATATTCAATTTCATCTTTATGTACGAAATTACTATTGATTGCCAGAGTTATATTTATGAAAAATATTAGAAGCATTGTTAGCAACAAACAAAGTTTTGAAATAAAGTTTTTAATGTTTTTATACTGTATTTGTAGGTTTTACGCTCGTGATTCTGGTCTTTTAAAATTTCGAATGTATGCAGGAATGCTAGGTCGTACAACAGCTACAGCTGCGAGACGTCTAGTGGCATTCACTTTTCATCCAACAGATCCATTTGCTATTTCGGTGCAACGAACAAACGCTGAGTACATAGTTAGTTTTCATGTTAGGCACATTTAAATCCTCATGAAAATAATCCAATGTCCTACAATGTTCATATTTTCTTCTTCGCATCGACATGATCTCATTGTACAGTTTTAATAGCTATAACCGTCGATAACACCTTTGAACAGAAGGATTTCTAAAAACAATGGTGTATTAGTATTTTACTCACAATCAAAAAGTACAATTAATTAATATTATATAAGTACCGTAGGTTACTGTTAAATCAAAGGGTTCGTGTTTTGTAAAACGATTATAATAAATCACTGTAGAAACAAGAGAACTCAGAATATAAAAGGAATCTTTGAAATATCTTTCTTTGGAGTGAAATATCTTAAATAGATATGTCATATTTTTATAATAAATATATGTATGCAAAACTTCCCGTTGAACGATATGCATATTGTATTCATTATAGTTGTATATTGTAGTATGTGTATCTTGTCATAATATATTTCTTTGTATATCAAAGTTTGGATTGTTTCAAGTACGTCATTTTTCAGCTGTTTTAAGGTGAAATATTTTACATTAGAACTATCACTGAGAATAATAATAAAAGTGAATGTCGGTAAATGATATGCATATCTATATTGTTCTTCTCCCATTTTATAGTATTAAATGTGTAGTTTCTTTAGGTATCCTAAATTTATGCACAAGTAATGATTGGAAGTAATTTTTAAAGCACATAATTTTTTGATATTGTATAATTAAGTGTTAAGTGTTTCAATGTTGGCAAGAGGAATAAAAGTCTTGATAAAATAGTTGGTTATTTTACAAATATTCAATATAATACTACAGAGAACTATTCCCAAACCTTAATATTTCAATGTAATACCACAAAGAAAGTCACATTCACATTGACAAATTGACAAAAACCGTGTAAAGTAAAATAAAATATACCTATGTATAGAACGTGACATGAAACAAGGAAAGAAAGGCTGCGACATGTAAGTGATATGTATGTATGGACATACTTTACAGTATCATCTGTTCAGAATATAAAATTTTTGTCCCTTATCAATCTCAAAGGTCTTTTCTTACATTATTTATTTTAGATGAGTAATAAACAAATTGCACACTGAAGTATTTTCATGCCAAATGATCGTATGGATATAATAAATTTATTATCAGATTTTAACTGCGAATACATAATAGGAGTATGAACATGAGATTTGGAATAATTACGTGGGAAATACACAGCGCCATCTGTACATAGGGCATATCGACTCCAAAGGAGATATTGAAACGCTGAAGCAGTCGTGCGAAGCCATGCTAAGTTGTGTATGAAGGTGTAGTGCGTGATATTTCAGTTCAAGGTTTTTTTATACGTTTATTTCAATCGGGAAAACACATTATCGGATTTTTGGGAATTACTATTAAACACAGACGACGTAAGAGTCGCAGTAAATGAAACATTGGATTCAGTAATTTGTATTTAAACTTTGCATACGACGACGGTATGTTACATCCATGAAATTTGTAGATAGGTTGAAACTACAAACTATATATAAAATATTCTTACATTTCATTTGTTTTGTAGCTACAATTTGCAAGTATTATATATACGTATTTGTTTATACGTTGATTTTTAGTTAGATATTACCTCCTCAGATATATTTGCATGCGTACCTTACGCCTTACATCAATTTGTCTCTTTAGGATTGCGTGGGTATGGTCGTGAACGCGCGCGCGCGTACATGCATGACCACCACATTGAAGTAGACATATTTTTCCCAAGAATGCGACATATACGAATATCCATGCATGTAATATAAGAATGCAAGCCGTGCTTGCTAATAACAAATAGTAATTCTTTTTTTCACGATTTTTATATATTCTGTAAAGCATCGTAATATATATCGCTTGCACGAATTTTACAGATCTTGTTTTTAATGAAAATCATTTTGCGGTGAATTTGATAGATTATGTAGCAATTTCACGTAACATGTAATGGTTTGAAAATTACTATGATAGAAACTCGTTAATTACTGCAATTTAATGTTACTATTTTTTTTCGTTTTTTGCAGTGCTATACAATAGGGGCTATGTATTGTGGAAGAAAATCATAGTTAAGCATATGATGACATAATATCATGGATTGTCAGAAATATCGGTTTAATATTGATGTATTCTAATAATTATTGGCAATCGACCATTTTGATACGGAAATAGAAGTTTTCCGATCGTATGGAGTTGTGAATAAAGGAAGCATATTTGTATATACATACTTAGATCTGGATCTTTATGTTTGAAACATAAACAGTGAAACTATGTTTGATGATTGTACTACAGTTAAAAAAATGAGTAGCGATAAAAGCAAAGAAGAGGATTATGCCATTCATAATGGTGACCTAGATCAAAAATGTTTAATCGCATGGAGCCCTCTAGAAGAAAACAAATTCTTGTTCAAGCATAGATATGTGTCGTGCAGCAGATCAGTTCCACGTCGAAATAAACGTTTTGTACGATACAGAATAAGTCGGTCTCTGAATTTTGACGCAAGTGTTCGCAGTTCTAGTTCAGAAAACAATTCATTCGAAGAGGATAAGCATTTATCTAGATCTGCCAAAATAA
Organism: Nomada fucata; assembly: GCA_948146005.1. NCBI lineage: Eukaryota > Metazoa > Arthropoda > Insecta > Hymenoptera > Apidae > Nomada > Nomada fucata. Next base: position 2,182,956 of record OX411275.1, on the reverse strand, counting down.
TGAGGGCCTTAAACTTCAATAGCAGTCCCTCGTATTATGGGAAGACAAAAATCAAAAAGTCGTTGAACTTTAATTTAAGTCCCAGCCCAAAAAGATTTATGCCTTCGAACAAAAGTATAAGAAAATCTTTGAGTTTGAACTTCAAATCACCTTTATCCGTTTCCAATAAGTTCTTACATTTTGATGATAATCCAAGCAATTCTGTAAATAGTGATTTGTTATTTTCATCTTCCGAATCTATTGACGAGAATCAGAATGAGACACCATTGCAACAAAATACGAAAGAACATGAAATGTTACTTTATTCTACACCTAATACAAAGTTAAGTAGAAAAACGCTATGTACAGACAGTTCTACACCATTATTACGTAGTCGGTTGAAAGAAACTATCGATAACATTGTATGTGTTAATAAAACGCCCAATGCACAACTGTTACAACACACTAAGGGCAGATCAAAATGTACAAATGGTATTGCAATGAATACTTCAAGAAATTTATTTTATGAATTTTACGATAAAGAAGACGATAGACCATGCACACCTGAAAATGTAATTTGCATCATTCCTGAAAGTATGAGCGCTATTAAAAGAAGTCACAGGAAGGTAAGTGAATCTAACTGGAATATGTTTTATGTCCCCTAGCATTTATTGTTAGCATTGCATAATTATCAACCACAGTTGATTATGTACTTCATATACATTGTTTGTATCTTAACTGAACGTTTTTACTAATGCACACAATATGTTTTGCGCAGGAAAGATCATCGAGACGAAACGAGCATTGTGCAGCACAATGTACAAGTAAGTTTAAAAACGGTGAGTGTGCCCTCCAAGATATGTACAGCCCTCTATTAACTCGGCATAAAAGGCATAGTGAACCTTCGGAAGATGCTAAATCGAATGTAGGGCGATATTGCAATGGGATTTTGAAATCTAAGGACGTGTCATTGAGCCATTCCGAAGACGACATATCGGATACAGGTTCGCTGTTTGACTATACAGGGGAGCAGGAATCTGCATCGAAAGAATGTAAAGAAGAATCTGGTTGCGTGTCAAACTACAATAACATGCCCAAAATGCATAAGACAAATATTCACGTGAAAGCAGAAGTAGATGTAACTTTAGGTGAAAATGAACTGCTACAAGATTATAGTACTGTTGATGAAAGTAGTTCATCCAACGAAGGTATCGATTTAGCGAGCAATCCTAGATCGCTTACACCAGATCCATTGCCGGAAGCAGCATTGGACTCACAAGAAGCAGTCACTCCCGAAAATCGTATAAATATTTTACGACAAGTTGCTAACGATTCCATAAAAAAGTCTCATAAGAAAACTAAAGACAATAATAAAAGAAGATTATTCAGTCCAAAGGTATTACGAGGTAATCTCGAAGCTACTGAAACACAAGAGAGCATCAAATGTTGGCAAAATGTTGAACGAAGCGAGAACATTGAGGAGAATAACACAATTATAGAACAAAGTTGTTTTGACGCACCAGGAGGGAAACGATCATGTACTCCCGAGAAGGTGAATTCTAGCAGACTTTTGTTATCGCAATTCAGTTCTGTCAAGAAGTCTCACAAAAAAGACAAACATAACAAAATACTATGTGAATTTTTGAAGCGGCAAGAATACTTCGGTAAAGGCGTGGACTCCGTAAAAAATAGTAGCTGTAAAGCATTTGATGTCGGTGACGTATCCGATTGCACAAATAGCATAGGAGATTTGTCTTCGGATTTAGATGTGACTACGAATAATCACGACTATTCTCTCTGCTCAGCTCAGAACACGTCTATAGAGAAACTATCCCCCAGTAAAAGGAAAAAAACGCTGAACCGATCGTTGGATCGAGAAGCGAGTGCGTCGAGTGATTCTGAACTGCAGGAACTCAATATGTCGAAAGAAGAATTTCAAATTTTCACCCCATTGAAACGAAAAAGATCGGTAATTACATCTACTGCTGTTAAAGAACGTTTGCATTTTTGCGATGCACCATCTGAGAAAAGTGACCACTCGGAGGATTCTGTTGCGAACATTAGTTTTTCACGATGTTTAACACCAGTACCAAAGTATCCAGGTGTTTACGTGAAAATAGAAGATACTGATGTCACGGCAATAAAGTCTGAAGATAACATCAGCAGTGAAAAAGAAGGCGATTGCTGTTCGGATGATGTGACCGGCAGGTTGACACCAAGAGATATGTCAACGATAGAATTGTATGTTAGTTTGGATTCAATTAAAAAGTCACATAAGAAGAACAAACGAGGAAATAGTTCGCGCAAGGGATTCAGTGTAGTCCAAGATAATAGTCGTGTCGAAGAAGGATGCGATCTTTCAATGGAAGATAGCGAATGTGAAGCCTATAACTCGCTAGAAGTTTCAAACGATTGTGTTGTGGTAAATGATCACGGACACGATATCGATATAAATATAATTAAGTCGACTAGCGATAAATCGGTCGACTATGGCAACTTAAGTGACTCCTCTGACAGTCCAGCGACAGATAGCGATGGACATGCAAGCCCTATCCAGGAGAAAAATGTATTGTCGAATGTGACGCCACCGCATTGTCTCAAAACAAAAAATTATATGAGACTATTGCGAGAAACCTCTATTAAACGATCACATAAAAAGGTTCGAGATCAGAAGAAGCAGGAATTTACGGCGGATGCGGATGAACTCTCGGACGACGGATCTATATTTGGCGATGAAAAGAAGTTAGATTTAATCGAGGATCAGTCTGCACATGATTAATGATATTTAATCTTATGAAGTATTAACGATTTTTAAAGAGTACCTTTTTGGTAAGTGTAACTCTAGCATTTTGCAACGTTAAACATTTCATTCAGAATTTTCCATACGAAAAGTCTAATGTCTTTCACAGAGATATGGCCAGAGCGTATCGTTTAGGTAAATTTTGAAACATTTTACCACGTCATATGAACAACTTTTTATTTGTCCCTAATTCCATAGAAACAGTATTAAGCTGTAACGTATCGGAAATTAGTGCGAAATGGAACAACTTAACGACTAAAACGTCTCGAAACATCATGAAAGCTGGATCGTCTGCAGCTTATGTACATGCGATTGTCATCGTGCGCGTGTACTAAAAGTAATGATGCCGTTCCGAGATTGACCCGCTTTGGTATTGTATTCATGGTCGATATGAAATATTGAGAAATAATGCATAGGTTTATTATTAGAATCGCATGCACTTAGAATTGTACATGGGTATCAGAAAATGCGTAAAACAAACAACGTTACATTTTCAATGCAAGGCATTTCTGAAATCGTAGTGCAGGCAAATAGTAATTGTATACTACTGCAAAGACACGTTTCTTCATACAAGTCGTAGTAATCGAGAAAATTAACACTCCCTTCCAGTTGTATTTCACGGTTTCGGAAATACCTTGTATATAAATTGGAAATCGAGAATCGAATTGCATAACTTGACACAGTTACATATTTTTCTTTATAATTTTGTCAATCAATTCACAACATTGTCCTTGTGGATATTTTTCTTCAATCTCAGCAAGCGATTTGTGCGATGCATGGGTAAATGTAGATACAAGGTAGCGTTGTATTTTGTGCATTGCATGAAACATTACATGTCGTTGGTATCACTCGATATCAAGGTCTGTGATAAACATCAATAACATGTAGCGGATTTGTCTATTGATATATTTTCGTTAAGATTTTTAGATGATTTATCAATTGAGGACTGCCGATTTTATAATGGTATGTCAGAACTAACGTGAATAATAACTTTTCTCTTCATTTCTTTCCTTTTCTTTTTCTTCTTTTCTTTTCTTCCTTTCCCTTTACCTTTTTCTTCTCTCTGTATTTCTTCAACATTTCAACGATTTTACATAAATATGTATTAATGTTAATATCTTCCACGTAGTAATCGATAAAACGTAAGAATTAATTGATTAGAAAATACCTGATACTTCAAGAAATATGTAAGAAAGGAACAAGGAAAGATACATATCTTTGTGGCAATACGCGTGTGCATTATGATATTGTATAGTACTCAACGGTGGCAAATAACGTAGAAGCTAACTGTGAAACTCTACGGCTGTTTCGCGTTAAACGCAACCCTTTATTTCTCAATGTCTTCCTTGTTTTTTTCTTTTTTCTTTTTTCTTCTGCGTGTATTGCGTTTCAGCACAGTAGATGCATTTAGCGTGTTGGGAACGTTACATAAATTGTCCATATGTGCAACTGGCGCATGATCGCAAACGTAATGTATACTTGCGAACATCAATTATCGTTTTCGGTTAACACCAAATTAACGAAGTATCACTGTTGTGAAAAATTTATGAAGCAAATTAAAAGAAGGAACAAAAATTCGTGCTTATTATTCTGATATCGAACTGGAGATAACGGTGGCGAAATCATATTTGCAACTATGTAAGCAACAGTCCCAAATAAGGTGTACATGGTCGATAGAAAATTAATTTTTCACCATGCAAACGCGTGGTGTACGTACGAGTAGCGTGATGAATATTCCGGAACGTATGGATTTAACGTGTGTTAAATTTTAGAGTAATAACAGTTATGATGATGATAATGATAATAATAATAAACGTCTACATTCATTTTTTATAATCAGGAAAATTAGCGATGACATCTGTAAGTTGTATTTTCACCTATTTTCAACAACAATTATGCGTGGACGGGTAATTTATGTATAAGGATTTTTAGTGTATTGTTTCTAAAAGTTGCCTCTATTCTGAGCTGCTTTTGAGAATAGAAAAGCGATACTATCGTAAATAAGTGAAGTTGCACGAAGGGCAGGGGATAGGGACCAATGCTTGTAATTGTTTAAATATCTCGACAATCTCTAAACTGAAGCAGAAATAGGAAACAGAAGAATCAAAATAGATACTTGATCGCGGGCAAAACACTTTTCTACAAAGATTGCGTTCATTTTTTTGCAAGATTATTGTCATGCCAATGATTGATATTGCAAACGTGAACAAATTGCAGTTTGCTTGATCGCATTTATCATTTTTACGTAGATATGTCTGAGGATTGTTCTTTATCCTATTACGTTTTTATATCTCCGTTGTATGTTAACATTAACTTTTGTAAGTTTACTTCGTTTATCGTTAAAATAAAAGCTCGAACTACAGCGTATGCATGCAACAACATTTTTAACGTAGAATACTTCCCTTTGTGTATATGCAACGTGACTTGAACAGTTTTCTTTATGTAAAAATTATTATTGCGATTGCTCGCCTGAGAGTGACAACTTATTACATTTCAACTGTGTCGTGCATATATATGACAATCGTGTTAAGTGGTTAAACATAATTAAGCACTTAATAAGACCCACGTGATATTTCAAATTGATCAATTTATTCAAAGCGTGTTATGTACTGTTAATGTTATATCAGTAAACCGTTAATTATATGTAGTTAATAAATTAGATTATCTAAAAAAAAACACTTCTTCGTTTCACATTCATCATATTTTATTGTATCGTCACTTTCTGACGTAGACTTCCAGCAATTAATGTTTATTATATCGCTTTTCGTCGGACAATTGAACATGCAGGAATTCGGAAAGATTCCATTCGATCAGCAGACAGAAAAGTAATAATTTTGTTTGTTGGTTATTATAATAATATATTTTAATAGGGTTTTGATTTCCTTGTATTCGTAGTTTTAGTCAATTCATAAGTTTCAGTCTATGTAATAAAACGGCACATAGTGTATATTATGACATTGCTAAATCGTAATTACAAACCGTATACGTATTTCATGAAATTTTGAAACGGATTCAAGGAATAAGATACACAAGTCCATTGTTTCCTTAGCGCTATCTCAAGCGCGATATCGAGATCAATGAAATATGTATGCAAAGTTGATAAGCGATGGGCCCGCGCAAGATGGGCATCGTTGGAAAAACGTATACTTATGACTGTAGAATGTGGAATTTTCATTATCCGAACACCATATGTATTTCCTACTACAAGATGAAACCTGTTCGTAATTGATAATGAATGAAAAAGTAATCGATTTTGCACATCTTGCGATGTATCGTAATCGTAATGCCGGTGAGACGATTTAAAATAAAGATCAAATACGGATTGTATATAAAACTGACTGTTAAATACTTTGTTATGCGAAAGTTCACTCAAAAACCCGTACGATTTTGTCTCCTTATCGGTTCGAAAAACGGAGGTTCTCCTAAACACATAAAACAAAATGTTTTGACGATCTTTCGTTGACCCCCTTTGTATGAATACTCTTGCCAGTATTTTCTAAGAACCAGCCATCGAAACCCGGGAAAATATGCGGGTTTGAAGACAATGATTCAAATTAACTAGAATTACTCTCATATACCCTTACAATAATATTTGACATAAAATTCGGTGAAACATATATATTTCAGTTCAGTAAAGATATTTCTTGGGAATCATGCGGTGCCGATATATGTATATATATATAGACCGTACGTACAAAAAGGGTCAAATTATTGGTCTTTTGTCGCCTTTAAAAAAGCAGAATGCCACAAAAAAACAATGACGCTTTTGTTCTTTTTATTTTATTTTTTTTTGCTACATCTACTGGGGTTATCATGAGATACTATTTCGCTTTTTTTTAAGAATCTTAAACATAAATCCATAGCTCAGAAATGCAGCGTATGCGTACATACATACGTAAATATACCATATACTGACCCGAAGTTGAAAAGAACCGTTTCATGGGCGATTGATGCTTATAATCTTGTCCTCTTGAGTAATATCCATATCTTGAAATGGTGATTTAGTGGTACTAAGTTTAGTAATGCAAACAATTAGGGTATTTCAGTATAAAATATATATTGAGTTCGATTTTCAAGGTATTATTTGATGTGGAAGAAATTATTGCTGTAATATAACCTGAAATAGCCATGGGGAAATTAAACGTCACAGTTTTACGTTACTTATCCCGCGACGACTTTCGTGTTTTAACAGCGGTAAGTAGATAAATATTATAGATGTCAACTGCCCGCAATAAAATAAACTGTATATTTTATGTTTGACATCCAGCTTTTACCTTATGATCTATATGTAGTTAATTATAGATGGAGGTTATGTTCATAATGTCGCTTTAATTGCTAGTAATTAGAAATGATTGATAGAGTTAGAAGTCAGTGCGACAATAAAAATCGTTCCTCCTTAAGGATATGATAATCTATCGATAATTGTAATAAAGTATTTGTCCATTGTTATGTTTATGCTGTACAGTATCAGCAATATGTTCGAACTTTATTGAAAGGCTTGTTAACATTTGCTGTTTATAGATTGAAATGGGAATGAAGAACCATGAACTAGTTCCTGGCTCGCTTGCTGCTCAGATAGCAAATTTGCGTTTTGGCGGTGTCCATAAATTGATGAAAGAATTGTGCAAACATAGGTTACTGAATTATGAGCGTGGGAAACACTGTTAGTACATGCTAATAGTTCATTAATTCCTAGTAACCATAAATATTGGACTTGCATTACAAAGTATCTATTTTATCTTTTTAGATGATGGTTATCGTTTGACAAATGCTGGCTACGATTATTTGGCATTAAAAGCTTTAGCACAAAGAGGTAGTGTCGTTTCTTTTGGTAATCAAATTGGCGTGGGGAAGGAATCTAACATTTATGTAGTAGCCAACGAAGAGGGAAATCCAGTATGCTTAAAGTTGCATAGATTAGGAAGGACTTGTTTTAGGAATATTAAAGGTAAAAGAGATTACTTCCAACACAGAAAATCTGCATCATGGTTATATTTATCAAGAATATCAGCAACGAGAGAATTTGCATATATGAAAGCCCTGTTCGATAGAGGATTTCCAGTACCTAAACCAATCGATCTAAACAGACATTGTGTTGTTATGGAGCTGGTTGAAGGTGGACCTCTGTAAGTAACGCTATTATCTCCTCTATGTATTGTATTCTTTGTTGTATCGATAAACTGTACCTTATTGTAGATGCGGTGTATACGAAGTGGACGACATTGAATCACTCTATGACGAATTAATGAATTTGATCGTGAAACTAGGAAACCACGGTGTCATACATGGAGATTTCAACGAATTTAATATCATGATCACACACAGTGGAAAAGCAATTCTTATTGATTTTCCACAGATGATCTCTACCGAACACATGGATGCTAAAACCTACTTTGAAAGAGATGTGAATTGCATACGCGATTTTTTTAGAAGACGCTTTGCCTATGAAAGCGAGATGTACCCGACATTTCAGGACATATCGTAAGCGGTTAAAATTAAAATAAGAAATTACAAGTGTGTAAGTTGTTTAGTTGAAATATTAAGTTGATCTTTAGGAGGGAGGACTGCATCGATGTAGAGATTAAGGCAAGCGGTCTTACGAAACAGATGGAGAAGGATCTTTTAAGGGAAATAGGTATGATGGAAGCTGAGGATGAAGAATCTGAGGCAGAGTTCGAGGAAAAGATCGACGAGGAAGGAGAAGATGTGGATAACAATGAAATTCGTAATTTGAAGTTTGAAGTTGAAAACGCTATTAAGGAGGTTTTTTCATCTACACAAAAAGGAACATTGGTGGTCGCAGAGGCAAATGAAAGTAGAAATTTAGTTAGGCCTTCAGAGAGTGACATCATAGAAGGAGTCCGGAGCATTGAGATAAATAGATTGTTGGAAAATTTGCGAGGCACAGAGGAGGACGATTTGAATGTCGAACCAAGCGAAGAATCTGCCGTCGAGTCGCACCTTGTTATGGTGGGCTCTTGCGACAACTCGGATATGGAACAACCAGAAAGGTTGAGTGATTCGAGAAGCATGCACAGCATTACTACAGTTTCTACGATAGCTCCCGAACTTATTAAGCGGAAAGTGAAGGTAGCTTTACAGAAGCGTGAAAAGGGAGAACAATCGAGAAGAATTATTACGAAAGGCGAAGCAAATGCGGCAACTAGAATTAGAAGGGAGAATAGAGACACGATCAAACAGTCGACCGGAATATGGGGTTGGGAGTGAAACGAATAGATTTTTTAAGCTCAAAGCGCAAATAATTTACTGCGAAAGTAAGAACGGAAGAGGAACACAAATGTGGCACATGTTAATAAAACTTTTGTTGTTCCTTTATCATACGTTCTCTTATTTCCTAGAAAAGTTATACAGGTATAGAGTAACTGTTTTATACACCTTCATTATCGACAATCAATGCGACCACTTTTAATGTATAATAGGCAGTGCCTACTCTTTTTCTCTTGCTTCTCTTGCTTAATTAATTTTATTTTTACGAGCGGTACTTAATAATTGATACGACGTGCACCGGAATAATTGAAATAGATTAGAATCGATTAAGAGAATGCGTGACGGGGTGGTGGGGTTGGGTGGTGCGCGAGTATAGAAGAATGTTGAACAACGGGGGTAAATATCGTTAATCTAATCTTTGTAGTTTGGAAATAAAATATGAGTCTATTGGAATTACCCGGCAACGTAGCACGTACATAATCTTCAATCACCGAATCGTAACGTTAATTTTATTTACTCTAAAGTGGCGAATCGGGTACCGTTACTTAATACACAATACCACAAGATAATACATAATATGTAAATACTCGAGATGCTTGAATGTTATATAATCTGTGGAAAATTAGTAGCACACGGACAAATACAGCATCACGGTGTTCACATTTAGTAGATAAGATAATTGTCAATCTATTTCAAATTACTAAGAAGGTGGCAAGGTATTTTCTTATCGTTAACTTCGTTTGGTTGCATCTGCACACGTACACGTACATGCGCACGCATAGGTGCGAACCGTATCAACGATTTTGACGATGTTTAAACATCTCGGTGTTTCGGCATTGGTTAGAATAGTACTTGGCCCTGCGATACGAGTCATGCAACATGTAGAAGTTTCGTCGTGAGAGGTGAAATTTTCGATTACTTGTAAAGATAGAGCCCATTAGAGCCCATTAGTGAATAGTAGGATATTTTCACTGAAGTTATGTTGAGAAAAGATGATTCTCCTATCGTATACGGAGCACAAGTTCTTTAGCTGCCATAAACTACTGTTACTGTTACTGTTACTGTTTCGCAATGGATCAACGATCCTGAACTTTGATCCGACTTCATGAAAACTTTGATTAGAGCTTTTGCATGAACGGCCGTACCGCGTCAAGAAGTGTCGTTCCGAGTAAACGATATTTGTGGAAAATTTTGAGGGGTAGGGTGAGAATTCGGGGAAGATGCAAGTGAGACAAAATTAATTGAAGACTAACTGTAAGTCCGACTTAGGGGAAAGTTCTACGAACATGCTGACGTATTCGGGAGAAGCGAAACGATTTTACAGGGTACAGATGATAAGGTAGTTGGTGGGTTGCGGTATCCGGGAGGGCCAGCCTGCTTATATATAGACCGCTCACGCTCCTCCTTCCTAGTACACGTTTCGTTTCAGCGCTCCTTCGCTAAATATCGTGGATAACGCGAGAGTTGGGAATTCCTTCAGTTTCAATTGTATCGTTCGATCGTAACGACTGCATTCTATCTTCGAGCATGGCCAAGGACAATCTAACTGCAATCCTTTACGGAATTAACGACATTAGATTGGTCAGTATCGATACATTTTTTGAATGAACGTCCTCCGCACGGAGCTAGGCGAGAAAACTATCGAAGGAGTAGCTTATATTTTTAACTTACATTTCCTGTTTCCTTTGTCCTTTTTCATTCGCGTTCATCGTTCTACGCTCAACCTCTTGTTCGTCGATTCTAAGCGCTTGCATTACTTCGAAATGAAATAAAACCCAACCGCGAATAAACAAGTAAATAGTTGAGCTATAGAATTATCGATAGCGAATTATCGTTTTCGTCTACGTACAACAGTTTATTCCGAGAAGCAAACATATGCCTGCAGCGCATACATTTGATATATTATCATATACATCGGATATACGTATTATACATATACATACGTACTTATGTTGGTATGATAAGTGTGTGCAGAGTTGAGGTGATATAAGGCATGAACAAATTTACCTTGTACCGGCCAACCGATTATCTCGATTCTACTTAATTTCTTTGCCCGGTCTATTATCAATTGAAACGATTCCTGTTGTTAATGCGACAAATATCGCGTGCGGCCAACGTGCCGCGGACGAGGTTCCCCATTTCCGTTATTATTCTTTCCCGATTTATACACCATCGTATCCTCCAGTTGTTACACGATTTCGTTAATGTTAAATCGAGCAGCATTCTATATCCACTTTTTAGTTTTGTCCTAGAATTGTGTTTCTCCGTTACTCACACCGTTACTCACATTGAGTATGCATCTCCTTACGATCCTTTCGTTTTGTTCAGCGGCAAGCTCGAAAATTTCAATCAAATTGCAGGAAGTGCAATTAGTCAGTAAGAAAGTAAAATTCATTTCCCACTAAGAATAAGATAATTTTTTCTTTCGCAGGAGCAAACTCCGATCGAGGAGCCCGACCAAAATGGTAAGAAACGGCTCGTTATTTTTGTTTCGCAACATATTTTTCTCGCGTTTCGTCCAAATCGAATGAAATTCGTGCGAGGGAAACGATTTACGTTCAGTCTTGCCCTCGCACGGATGTACATTTTTCAACCATCAGTTACACAACTCGAGTTACGAAATATGTATCGGCAAAAACATTGCAATAGGTCGTGGTTGTCTTTGTTTTCACTACGCATAGCTGTACGATGTGGCGAAGCGTGGCATTTTCTCCGAAAGTTCGATCCACGATATCTACTTGATTCTCCGTTAAAGCGAAACAAACGATAACAAGTGAAATAATGATCGCAAGTGTACACAAATGGCAGATTGTGTTTCTTTGCAGAGGTGCTTGTCCAGATGGGCTGTGTGGGAATTTGCGGTTCCGACGTTCACTACTTGGTGAACGGGAAAATAGGAGATTTTGTGGTGCGCGAACCAATGATAATGGGTCACGAGTCATCTGGTGTGGTTGCCAAGCTTGGAAAGAATGTAACGAATCTGAAGGTATGCACGAACAGCGAAATATACCACCCATGACCCGAAGCGATAGATTATTATTTGATAATACATAGTTGGTTATTTCGCCGCGATATGTAATCGAGAAGACATCGGCCGTTTCAATAATACCGCTCACTTTCCGACTCGTCTCGAGTCTTATCGTATAGCGAACGAAAAAACATGTTGAACATTTATTATCCTCTCTTGCTGAAAAAACTATAAGTACAAATACTTGTCGTTCTCCTACATCTGGATTTTAGCCCGCGTAACGAATACGTATATCCCGTATATAATAAAAACTATGTCGATATCAAATCGTTGGTAGGTGTACGTTACGTGTACGCAAACGCATGTACGTCGAATGACATACTAATTGTAAGTTTTTACGTTTTACAACGATAACAAGTAATTGCTAGTATTATGGTACTCGGGTCTACTCGGTGCCACTCATCGGTGTTCCTTCAACTGCATATTTACTTTCGTTCCTCAGGTCGGCGATCGTGTCGCCATCGAGCCAGGAGTATGCTGCAGAGTATGTGAATTTTGTAAAAGCGGACGTTATAATTTGTGCAAAGAAATGATATTTTGCGCTACACCTCCGGTGCATGGCAGTATGAGACGTTTCTATAAGCACGCCGCCGACTTCTGTTTCAAGTAAGTCGACGCGACATCGTACAGACGAGATTATTCGCCCCTTTCTATGGTAGTATCGTCCACGAGTACGCACATGTACGTACTACTGCGCACACGGACTCTTCTATTTATGCCATATGCAAGATCATTGCATTCAATCTATTAACGCAATGGGCTTACATTGCAGATTGCCAGATAATGTGACATTGGCCGAAGGAGCACTGCTGGAGCCGCTATCGGTCGGCGTGCATGCTTGTAAGCGCGCGAACGTTGGTATCGGTTCGAAGGTTCTAATTTTGGGAGCCGGACCGATCGGCCTCGTAACGTTATTGGTGGCCAAAGCTATGGGCGCTAGCCGAATCGTTCTCACCGGTTACTATCTTTCCCTCGCTGCCCTGTCTTTTCATATTCCCCGATCATTATTCTTACCTTTCGATTTGTGCTTTTAGATCTGGTGCAGAGTAGATTAGATCTCGCGGAAGAACTTGGCGCTACCGCAACTCTGTTAGTGAAAAAAGGTGACGCGGAGGCGGAAATTGTAAGAAAAGTTCATGAAATTTTCGGGGAGGAACCGGACAAATCGATCGATGCGAGTGGCGCACAATCGTCGATACGCTTGGCGATTCTGGTTAGTGCTTTCCTTTCGTTCGTCGATATCGATGTCATTGTATACGCGTGACGATGTAACAGTGCATTTGACTTTTAGGCAACCAAATCTGGAGGAGTGGTAGTGTTGGTTGGAATGGGTTCCCCCGAGGTGCAAGTACCATTGATCAACGCGCTCGTACGAGAAGTCGACATTCGAGGCGTGTTTCGATACGCAAACGAGTATGTAAACGTAAACTTTTACCTTTCGCGACGAAGCCGCTCGAGCGCGTAACTCTTGCGTCTAACTATTTATCTGTGTACCAACAAACTAATACAAACACGATTCGCGATCAATTTGCTGTAGGAAGGAAAATACAAACGGTCACATCCTTACGATCTTAGCGTTACGCGAACGATCGTTCTAAAGATAATGTCTCGTCTCTCTTTTTCAGTTACGCCGACGCTTTGGATCTTGTAGCCACCGGGAGGGTGAACGTGAAGCCATTGATCACTCACAATTACAAATTAGAGGACACTTTTCAGGCCTTCGAAACTTCCAAATCTGGGCAAAGCGATGTCATTAAAGTCATGATACATTGTAACTAGGGTAACTGGCGCTGGACGTTAAAACTTGTTCGATCGGGCCCCTTTTTAATGCCTTGACCATATCCGTTAAATGGAAAGATTCTACTGTCGAAAGCGATCCGATAACGTCGCTGATATTAAACGTATTACGTTTACGATTTGCGTAAGATTAGTTGGTTGTAGCCCCTACTGTTGCTAGGCGCAGTTCACTTTCCGATAAAGCGTAAATGTGATTTACGGAGTTTTAATCTTTGAGGAGACCGATAATAATATACGTACATAATAACATATGCGTCGCATTTCTTTTTATTATGTACATCACAATCTGTTTTATATCCAAAATGTGTCTCGGTAATGATCCTGCCTGTCCTACGCGTCTTACCCGTCTCACGCGACAGGCGCGCGTAGAAATGACCATTCCCGATCCATTGATTCGTTGTGACAACTAATGTATCGACAACTAATGTATGTTCCTATCGAGAGTCACCATACGCGATAAATGTTGCAATGGAAAATTACTATTATTTTCGTTTTCTCTATTATAATGTACGTACGTTACTGTATATATACATATGTAAATGAATATTTAAATGAATATGTACATGTGTATGTGCACCTATATATATATATAAATCATAGTACTCTGTGCGTGCGTGTGTGTGCCTGTACGGGCGCGCGCGTGTATGTGTGTATGTATGTATGTAGATAATTGCATTGCGAGTGCCTTACATTCTACAAGAGAAGATATCCTAATCTACTTGGGTTCTAGTTGCCCTATAAAATACTAATCGTACTATTTATATATAGATAGAAGAAAAGTTTCAACGTCCAAAGTGAATTGTTCTATTGGTCGTTTTATTTCGTAAACATTTTATTGTAGATCCAGTAAAACTGACATACCAAAAAAATTACTCTTGGACACGGCTGCAATGACTTTTTTAATTTGCTTTACGGACCAGGCAAGTAATGCCGCGCACTAATTGTAAGGCACCTACTTCTCATACATACTTCTCAACGTTTTATCGTTGAAACAGATGGTTGAGTTTTAAAGGACAAAATGACATAAAAATATGTGTAAGTTTGTTCTTTACCTATACGTACACTCGTATAGTAGAGGTAATATCTAGATAAAGTATGGTAGCGTAGAGATACCAGTGGGAAGGTATGTTTACCGCTGCCTTTCAACGGTTTTCAATGAAACCGAATTATTCGCGAAGAGAAACTTAACCATCTGTGACGCTGTCTGCTAACAATGACTCTGCATGACTTCTTCTATTAGCCTTCTACGTTACCAGAGTGGTGCTTAAACCTGCGCCCGTCTGTTTTCGAGTTTCTGCCGTACTAGAGCTTTCGCCCTTTGTTAAGAAGCACGCAACACGTTGCCCTTATCGCAAGAACGTTCTATCGACATACGACGGAACAAAGAATACGAAACCCGAATGATAATCCAACGACGACTTGTCGTTCTCGGGAAACTTGCCTGTCGGGGATTAAATTCGGATTAGATGTCGAATTTGAGGATGGGAAAGCAATGTACGTACGGATACAGGCAAATATGCGCGTACGTTGGAAGCCGATGAGAAAAGGAACGGGTTCGTTTACGTTCGATAGCTTTGGCGCAGATGCGTCTATATGCGATACGTCTAGATAGGAGATTCGAAAATACATTGCTAAGGGTTCGTAATGCAAGATTATGGACGCATTAAAGATGTTTAGCGTATTAAACGTCAGCATGCCGCTGGTCCCCTTCGTTGGATAACACGGAGCGATCAATTTTTCATGATAGCACCCAAGATGAACGAGTCGCAGGAATTTTCAGTTTTTAGTACAGCCAGCAACAATCGATCGTAGAAAGGGCGAATTTCGAATTGCTGTTACCCATTGGCGTCTTTTCTTCTTTAATGGGTGCGTATTATCATTGGAGCTGGGACCTTGTGGATGCGGAAGCTCGAGTGATGTCGCATCGAGGAAGGAGCTGACGCAGTAGCGTGGCAAGGTTGGGGGAGGCGGAGAGATTGCGCGAGGACGTCGGGATTGGGGACGGAAGGAGGAGAGCAGAGGGCGAGAGAGTTTGAAAAGCATTGAGCGGTGCATTATCGGGAATGGTGGATAATTAATTAGAGTGGCAGCGGGAATGTAAATACAGGTTCGGTTGGTCGAGGCGGAACGGTAGATTTGGTTCGGCCGACTGGAAGATTTTGGTGTATTCGGTTTGGCTTTGGGGCAAACATAATCGACGTCGATGCGTCTCCCTTGAGAATCGACATCAACGTCGACGTTGACATAGTTGGCGACGAAACGGACGCGCGACCAGTGATCCTCTTATACTCCATAGAAGCGAAACTTGTCTAACAACTAAAAGCGGCCGCTTCCAAACGAACCTACATACATATGTGCGTACCGCTGTTCGTTCGATCGGTCATCTATTTACGTATCGTTAGTCATTTTCGGCTCGATCACTCGCTAATACCTATACACGAGCAGTGGCTAGATAATAGATACGTGCATAGTTCATAGCCAGCGCCAGCGAAATAAAATGCATTTATTTATTCAAAGTTATTCTTGCACGATTAGCACCCACGCTTTTATTACAAACGCGAAGAAATACAGAAACATTCGAATGGTTCCAACTATGCGCACTGAGTACCCAAATCTATTAACCCTTTCGGTGCGGTAGCATAAATAATGAAAGTGCCCGGGATGTACAAAACAGTAGAGAGTTTAGTCATATTCAGGAGCGATTCGTTTAAAACTCTATTTAATTATTCAAGGTGTAACGTGTATTATATAGAGATTAGCAAAACTGATATACTCGCATCGGCTGCAGTAGAGAAGTTTTCTATTAAATCTTTGGCAAACAGTTGCTGAATATCCTGGGACGTGTATGTATGCATATGTATAAGCTGTTCGCAGCGAAAGAGTCGGTTGCGTAAGCTTTGCGACGCTATTAAAGAATAGAAATTCGATGATGGGCCCCCGAACGATGTAGCGTCCCGTGTTCGATCGATAGGAGTATCATATGAAACGGAGTTGGACAGTCCGTGGCGCGTATAGGTATATGTACTCGCGTGTCTATGTATCTGTGCACATAGTCGGTAGACCGCAGGTAGATTCGTTTTCACTTTGCGGTTTTTTCGCACAAGCGAAACACGTGCACGCGAGAAATGACGATATTTCGCGGAAAGATATTCTTTCCAGGCGGAAGGATATATTCACTCGGAGTTAGTGGACGCTTCACGGAAGTGACGTAATACTTCTCCCCGTACCTGTGCTACGGTCTCGCGATTACATCGCGCGACTCGACCAAACACAATCACCTACTGTTTGCCGTACGCTGTCAATCGGTCAATCGTGCCTCTTTCGTCGACCTGGAAATTTGGTAAATTTGATAAATTTGGTAAATTTGGTAAGATCGGTAAATTCTGTATATTCGGAAAATTTAGCACGGCGAATTCGCAGATACATAAATTCTGCTATTCTTTTACGTTCGTCACTGAAACCGGAAAATGATCGGTGATTCGAGCCGATCGAAGCACGGTGTATCTCAATCGCCTTAATGGAACCAGTCGCGGCAAGGGGTTGTAATCCATTTTCCCGAGACAAGAAGCAGGTCGCGGCAAGATGCTCTCGTAATTGTATTAGAGTGATTACGTGACATACGCGCGGACAATAGCATTATCGAAGAAAATCATAGCAATTGTTATAAATAAGAATGAGAAACCTTTTGAGACGAATCGTCCATAGAAGCCTGTCGGTGAACGACACTGGTTCGAAGAATGTTTAGTCGCCGAGAATTAGCCGAAGGTGAGAATTTCGAACGGCTGCGAAACTTTGGGGAAGAAGCGGGACGTTGATGGTATCATAGCGACGCATTTGGATAGGCGAGGAATTTGGAAGGAGATTCGACGGTGATACGAAGCGAAGCGAGGAACGGAAAAAAGAGGGACGTAACGGAGGGTGGAAGGGCGCGGGGCGGCGCGGGGCGGCGCGACGCGAAGGTAGGAACGGCGGGCCACGAGGAGCGAGCGAGAGGCAGAAAAGGTGGAAGGGTGGTAGTTATCTCGCGAGTTCGCATGGGAGGTCACGTTGGATAGAGGGTAGGTGAGGCGACCCACGACCTTCGACCAATCACGATTCTAGCTTGAAACTGGGCTGCCAATGGGGACGCTGTCGGAGTGACCTTATGCGCGATTCTCCTTGCACTTTATCACCGAGAAACCACCCCCACAGCGCTGAAAGGTGAAAAGCTTACCTTCCCACCGATGCTACGCACGCTGCCTACCAGCGGGCTTCGACCGAGCGATTGGATAGCGATTGGGTATCGCTGTACGCGTCGGCTATAATGCCGCACATGTTTTTCCTACTTCGGTCCACGTTTCCCGACCGATTCCTCCTGGTCGACCTATCTCGAGCTTCGAAAAGTCTGGCGAACATCCGACTACGGTTTTCTTTCTTCCGGTTGGATAGACGCCGACGTACGTAAAATGAGATGCAGGTCATCGAACCGGACACCCTCCACGACGCTTGCTTCCTCTTTCTCTGGAGAACGCAGCGACCCTCTGTCGGTCGTCGTTGATCGAGGAACGAGAGCACGCCGATTGGAGCGGACGATCGCCCGAGCTATTACAGCTTTTGCTCTAACTTTTACAGTTGTCAACTTTTATATACGCCTCCGAACACCGACGAGACTGTGCTCGTTAACGGAACTTGGAAGTGTTTCTTTTTGCGCAAGACATACGAAAGCTTCGTCGATTCTCCGATGCGTCCGAATATCGGACAAGTAGGCAAGAGAGGACAAAGGATACGGCCGATGGAACGCGCCGGTGTGACAGATAAAGTGCTTGCTAATTATCGCCGCCTCCATGCGTTTCGTAGGACGAACGTATTAATAGCCTGCGCTTGTTACACATATACATAAGCGCGATAAACGAATACAGAGACAAGCGCGGCAATGGAGGCATTTTCGACCTGGTTCCAGCAATCGTAGATATTAGATCGTAGACAGACGTTTGTTTGGATGCAATCCGGACGTTATTTCGCCTCGCGGGCAACACTGCCTACTTGATCGAAACGTGTTTCACGTTTTTCACGTTTTTCACGAAAAAGTTAGAACAGGAAGGAATAGCTAAGATGCGTCGTGCGCGTATTTGCGCGATGCCGTTTGGAAGCGGACAGGTAGATTCGGGAAAGACGTTTCGAAAGATCAAAGCGTCTCGAAAGAGCGTACTACTTTAACTTTGGCTGCGATCAAAAGCGAGTCCTGGGTTTTTTTTTACAGACGACTGCGCTTAGAAAGTGACGAGAGATAGAAAGTTGAACGACCACCACCTTGGTCTTAACCGTAATCCCGAAGAGTGACGAGCGTGTAAGCTACGCGGGGATTCTTCGGCGATATTTCTACCCCGTGCTGGCACCGTTCTCTCTCTCGCTCATTTCCTACCTTCTCCTATGGTAATGACTCGTCACCGTCCAAGTTAATAAGCAACCTTCGGTGCAGGTCGAGATCGAGGAAACGCACGGAACGATTGCGTTCTTCGAACTGAATCGAATGAATTCCATAGACGAGGAGGCGCGGTACCTCTCGAGTCGATTT
Organism: Nomada fucata; assembly: GCA_948146005.1. Classification (NCBI taxonomy): domain Eukaryota; kingdom Metazoa; phylum Arthropoda; class Insecta; order Hymenoptera; family Apidae; genus Nomada; species Nomada fucata. The sequence continues at coordinate 2,163,570 of OX411275.1, read as the reverse complement.
TAGTCGAAGCACTTTGGCGATATTGCACGGAAGGATGGCGGTAATGCGGCGAATGTACAGCGCGCAGCGTAAAGCGTAAGGGATCCTCCACAAAGCCGCGGCGAGTTCAAAGCGTTCCTAACCCGCGGCCCTCCCGTTTCTCTTCCTTCTCCTCTCAAGTATTACTCTCCTAGCGCCGGTTCTTCTGCCGCCTCATCGTCGAGAGCCGAGACGAATATGCGCTTTCCGATGGCACGCGGACAGCGTTGTCGCGAAAGGAGAACGATTTTTCACCGAAACTGGAGCGCTCCACATTTTCGCAGGTTCAACGATTCGCCAATGATCGCGGGCACCCGGGCGATCGAGTTTCGAACGAGCAGCTGCTCGTGTCGCCTACCTTCACGGGGTGGCCGCGAGGTTTTTTTTTTACCGACCCGCGACGCGATGACTCGTAGCGTCCCGGATATGCGTGCATTGAACGGTGTCCGGAAGTAATTAGATCCGAATAGAAAAGCTTCCCCGGAAGCACGCAGTCGAGGTGGGTGACGGATGCCGTTCTAGGGGCAGGGGCGAAAGCTAGCCGTCAGGAACGATCGAGGACGAGTTTTGCGGGCAAGTTGGATCGATGCGATTTTTCACCGCACCGATAATTCACCGATAATTCACCGATAATTCGTTCCGATTCGGAGTACGAGAGCGTTATTTCGACGCGCCTTCCTTCGAAGCGCGGCTCGTTCTTTTCGACGCTACTTCGTTACAGAAACGGCGTTTTCATTCCGGCTCCCCTGCTCGGCGCTCGCCCCTCGTTGCCCGTTTTACCAATGCGAAATATCGCGAGAAGAAAAATCTTCCCGACGCTAACTTTTTACCGCGGAGCATTCTCGCGGAATAAATATGAATTGTTAATAAGGGATAAAAGCAATTTTGTGTTAGTCTACGTCGCATCGATATATTCTTCGGAGCGGTGCTCCCTGTTGTTAGTCTCGCGGCGAAATGGGCCGGGCCGGTTCGCGCGGACTATGTAAATCGCGCCGATATACATTAACTTCTCTCGAGTTCGGTTTCTACCTTTCTATTAGGTTTTCACGAAGGACCGTTTTGCTCGTCGAGTTGGTCGCTTCGCTTCCTCCGTGGCCCCTGTCCTCGGTCCTCGGGGGAACGGCGGCGGACCGATTGCGAATACGATACTTTTATTTCAAGAACTCCGGTGGGCCAGAGACGAAGAATTTAATAGCATCGGTGGGATGATCGATGCAAGATAGTTGACACGGAATAGCGAAGATTACGTATCGGAGGGTTCGGGTTGAGCGGTTGGATGGCCCGGGCGTATCCAGCGCACCGTGAACAAACGCCGCGTCGAGATGAGCGATCGTTCCCCCGAGACGAAACGAGACTAAAGCAGAAAAGACGAGACGCGCGAACGTTTCGGTAGCCCATCCGAAGTTGTCCGCCTTATCGCATTCTACGGGTTCATTGTCAGCCTTGCCGCTAATGGAACGATCGCGTGCATCGAGATTCGAACCTTTCCGAGAAAATGTAACGTTTCTGGTAAGGATGCGCGAATGATGCAGCGAAGGGGTCGATGCTTTTCCGGTGTCGATGGTTGCACGCGCGCTTAAAGGGTAACGCCGAGGGTATGGCTGTCGCGTTGGACGAGAGGGACGCAACGGTTTAGCATAACCGAAGCAAGTATCGTAGACAGGCGAGTCGAAAGAGCATAGGCGCAGGTGGTTTGCGAACGCGTAACGGCGAATCGGTAACCGCGAACCGGCGAGCCAATCGAACGAATCTGGAATGGCATCTGCGGGGACTACGATTCCCCAACGCGACAATCGCGTCGCGTCCGTCAACGAGCAGGGAATAAAAAGAACGGGGAGGGTTTCGCTCGGTTGGAAGGGAGCCGGAGTAGCCGAGAGGCCGGACGAATCGACACACAGGGTGTTTTAAAACGAGTGCTATCGATAATCGAAATCGCACGGGGGTTGCGGTTGCCCGGGGTTCTAGGGTAAGTCTCGCTGAGTGCCCCCCTCCGTCGCTGGTGGACGGTCGACGGTCGCCCGTCGCCTCCACCGGCGATACCGATTGCGATGACACCGCGGACGAGGAACAAACGATTCGAGCGCGTTCATCTTGGCCGAGTATTCGGCAGGCACGCAGGGCGTAGAGAGTCGAATATTTGCGATCGAATCGGGCCGCTGGCTCTAAAAGCGGTGGCCGGTGTAGCGCAAACAGGTGGTACGATAGGCCGGGCGATGCGGTGGGTTGCCAGCTCGTTCCGAATCGTCGCGTGTGAATGTGCCCTGATTTCTCACCAAACATCTGTCTCGCGATCGTTATCGCGACTTTACGACCGGCTACCGATCGTTTCGCTCGCAGGTTAGCCCGGCAAACTGACAATGAGCGATATCGCGCGGGGGCGACGCTCGAAACGTGTCACGCTCTCGCTTTTGTTTCGTTCCTCGAATAATAATCGAGCATCGGTCGACGCTCGTCGCCGGGCCTCCCGTTGATGCGTTGATATCTTTGCGCGAATTTGCGGAAGCTATTCGGCTTCCGGTTCGTCGACAATCCGCTCGCAAGCAGGCCTTCCATTTTATTTCTTTCGACCGTACGGGAATGTTTCTGCCTACGCGTAGTCTGCCGGCGGGAGGAGTATCGAGGCAGCATAGCGGAAGGACGAGACCGATCGAAGTCTGTTTTATCCTTCTTTCGAGCTTCTCGGTCGGCGGAAGTTCCCTTACTCGAGGACCGTTTCTCCCGTATTGTCCTCGCTGGCGAAACGGCGCGGGTTAAATGTACCGAACTTCAGATAATAAACAACAATAATGTGCTCCAGAAATAAATAATAGTCGAGGAATACCGCAGGAATGCGAAACTTTTGTCCCCGAGTATCACGCACAGTCGTTCGTCATTCCTGAGAATCGCTCCACCGTGTCGGAATCGATAAACCGCGAAACGATGTCCGCGTCTCTTTCCCTTTGCCTCCGGCCCCGCCCCCCCCCCACAGTCCCCTTATCGCAAGCTTTCCTTCTCCATTTTCATTTTCCTTTCCCCGTTTTAACCGGGCGCGAGGAAGCCCAGAGTTGCAAGATCATTGTTCCACGGATCGTGACTCGTAGCGGTCGAGGCGAAGCCGAGGGCAAAGGGGAACGCGTCGAACTTCGGAGAATCAGTTCGAGGCGGGCCGAATCGTCGAATCAAGGATGCAAGGATCGACGGTCTCCGGTGAGGAGAGGACGGGAAGAGTCGCGTAAGGGTCGACGAGTTGTCGGTGAACGGTAACGGAGCGAGAGACGCGACGCGTCGGCAGGCGTCGCGTACCTGTATAGAGATACACGTATACCGGAGGTAGAGGCCGAAAGGGAGGCAGCGCGCGGTTCAATTTGACGAGGTATAAGTAAACAGGGGAGATCTGGCAAGTTTGTTTGGTCAGAGGTAACTGCGCGTCGTCCTTTAATTTACGGACGTCTGTGTGCACGCGCGAGGCTCGGAGCATCGATGCTCGCCGCGACGCGACGCGACTTGGAACGTTTCAGCCGCGTCGCGCGAGTACTCGCGGCCATTCGCTATCGCCTTCATCCGTGTTTCGACGCGGGTTTTCGCCAGGTCTGCGCAAATAAAAGGGGTGCCCTTCGACAAATAGTTATCTCAATGGCTGTGACAGACTGTGTCGCGAACGCATGCCGCCTTACCCCTATTTCAAACGTTTACCTCTCCCCTTCCTCGCCCTTTACGTTCACCACACTTTTCGCATCGCCTCTATCCTCTTCCTTGCACTCTTACGCGCCTACGGCTACTCGCCGTTTCGCCGTTGTCGGTCCTCCCTGACGATTCATTAGAGATCCTCTTGACGCGGAGGCGTTAGTAGCGAATGCAGCTTGCCGGCCGCGTTTTACACGTTTCGCGAGGAGTATCGTTGCACCGACTCGTGAGACAATTAAGATTCGTTCGGCCCTTCGAGGGAGAAAAGAGTTCGGTGGTAGAAGGGGACGCGGCGAACGCAGCAGAACGGGGAACGACGACGCGACGCGGCGCGTATAAAGGTATGCAGAAGGGATGGCAGGAGCGAAGAGGAGCAGGAGAAAGGGTGGCGCGTATCTTCGATTCAAAATAGCAGGGATAAGGATAAGCCCGTGGATACGACGATGGCGGACAGGGGGGGGGGGCGAGGGCGATCGACCGGTCCAAGCGGAAAGTCGAAAGTCGAAAGTCGAAAGTCTACCGCGAGGGAAAATCCAAAAGACGGCTTACCTAGGTTGTAGCATGCAAATTTGAACCTTTAGGGTTTTATGTCGGACGGTATCTCCGAACGATCTCCCCTTCTCTCGGTTCGCGTCGATGGTGGCCCTTGGAGGATTTCGGCCGATTTTATCCCGAGTAGAATTGTCTGTCGCGCTCTCAGAGGGGGAAGCGGGAAGGGGGTCGCTTCCTCTTTCGGTGATCCGCGCGATCGGTAGTCAGCGCGTCGTTAGCAGATGCTATCCTCCGTTATCCGTCCGATTGTCGGTTTAAGGAACCTCGAGCCGTCGCTTGCGCGCGTCATCGATAGGATATCGAGCGATTTCGCCGACTCGAAGAATTTCCCGATCCTTCTCGCAGCTTGTCGAAAACGCGTCGACGGGCGGCCAACGGATTTTCGTGGTTAATTTCGGCGGCTGATAGGAGTGGAAAAACATTGGTCGGCCGCTGGATTTTGGGGCGCGTAGCCGTGTTTATGAAAACGGTTCGTCGCGGTCCGGACGAGCTGGTATCCGATTCAATTTAGATTACGATCTCGATCGGGCGGCGGCAATAAAAATAGCTGGTTCGGCCGTTGCATGAATTACGAGCTCGCGTATTAAAATCGTTTGCAATTCCGTATCTGATTTTGCGTTCGGCGCGGCGTATAAGCGACTCGGCTGCCTCGGCTCGGGTTAATTTTTTCGTCGAAGGAACATAGGCGAGGCGGGGGAGCGGCGTCGGTCAAGTATAGTCGGGGAGCAATTAAATTGAAGCACTCGCGCGGTAGCAGGTCGGCTAATAGCGCGAGCGTCGCGACGTACGACGCAGATCGATCACGCGGATTTTAATATCTCGAGCCACATTGGCCAGGCATTCGGTAGTCACGAGGCGCTTCGGCCATTCATCATAGTAACGTAGTAGGTTACCGCGCGGAGGGCGCGCGATTAGAATCGGTTACCCTTTACTTGCGCGCGTTTGCCGTCCCAGCGGTGGTGATGGGTAACCCTTGATATCCTGGACAAGGATATCCCCTCGGGTGCCATCTGCCAAGGCTCGTTCCTTCTATCTCCTACCGTTCCGACCTTCTATTTCGCCTTTGCCGCTGCGGCCTCGTTTCGCGCCGAAAGACCGTACCCTCGAAAAATTAATAACCCCTGCCCCTGTCCTGCCCCTGTCCTGCCCCTGTCCTGCCCCTGCCCTTCGACTTTGCCCCAGACCCCTTCTACGCCCGCTGAATCGAACGACAGCGCGGCCGGATAGTCGTCCTAATCGTTCGCCGCTGACAAATTTCTGCGATCAATTTCGCGGATCGGTCGGATCCAGCCGAAGCATCGCGACGCTGCGGACCGCGCGTCCGAGAAAAAGCTTGATGCACGTCGCAAATGCGAAATATTTCGTTCCGCAGCCAGTCGCAGGGTCGCGTTCGACTTTTTCACAAACTGCTCTTTTGTTCCTTATTTATTGCGACATGAATAAAACACGGAGGTAGTAGATGGGCCTGCAGCAAGAAGGCGGCAGGAGGGAAGGATGGCGTATTAAATGCGGTATAATTTTCAAATTTTGGGAAATAAATAACGGCTAAACGATAGGCTGACTGGCGCGCCGCCCCTTGCTCTTCGACGTTCGCGTTCCCCTCGAAAACGCGCATAAATTCTCGAGGAACGAGCGGGACGCGGATTCGAAGGAAAATTCTCAAAGGGGAGTAAGGGTACCGCTTTAGAAAGTATCCCATTATGTTCGGGTTGTTGCAGCGAATCATCCAACAAGTGTTTTCTTTCCCTTTGACGCGCGATTCCCGTGGCAGGCAACGTTTCGCGAATAAGAGCAACGCAACCGACGATAATAAATGCCGAATCGATGAGAGCGTTCAGCCGCTCGCCGCGTACGCGTATCCTACAATTGGGAAGATAAATCACGAATTGACGAGTAAGTTGGGTACGCGTTCCTATTTACTGTCTACCCGCGTATGCCTGTTTCGAAGCAAAGAAGGAGGGAAGTAGGGAAGGAGGGATGGAAGGAAGGAAGGAAGGAAGAAAGGAAGGAAGAGAGGAACGATGCAGGAAGAGATTCGGGCGACCGAGAAAGTGTTGGACGAAATAAAAAGTGCGGGAGTGACGGTAGAAACGTTTCTACCGCGTTTCTTTAATTGGTGGCATTAATCACGCGTAATTACCAAGAATCTTGTAACAGGGCCAACGGCTGGTTCGCAACCGTCTTCTCGCTCTCGGCCGCGGAGTTTACCGCGACTCTTTGACCGCAGAGGCGTAGCGTCCGCTGAAAAGTTCGCATCCGTGTCACCCACTGCTCCGTGCCTCTCGTTCCTACGCCGCTGCGTATTAACCCCGAGAAGCAGTAACCGGCATCCGTGGCTGCAATTAGTGCGATACCGCATGGAGTGGTTACCGACGCGACAGACGCGACGCGACGACCGAAGAGCTCGCCACACCCCGACGTATCTGCTGCCGTCCTTTTGATCGCCGACCGGCTCGGCGCCCCGTGTCTTTAACCTTGTCGTTGTCGACCTCCTAACGTTTCCGAAGAAGAAGGGGCGAAGCGCTCGCGCCTCCTCTCCGAAGCGGTGCAGGATGCGACGCAGCAGGGATGGGAGCAGCTCGTGGCGATCGACGCGAAAAATCGATGCGAAAAGAGGGACGAACAACTCGAGCAAGATCGTCCGGCAAATTGGTCGAGCCGAGCAATCGCAGCGTCGCGTTGGATAGACCTTGGTCGACCGCGTCCCAACAACGAAACCGAGTTTGCTGCGGAGCGAGGGCAGGCATTAGCGAGAGTGACGCGCATTAGCTTGCTTCCTGCAATATTAAACAGAGCACGAGTGTTTTGCACCGAACTTGTGCCTGGACCGGGCTTGGCTATCGATTTTAACCCGTAGAATGGACGGGGTCATCGGCTTAGCCGTTTCGGTTCCTCGTTCTACGTCCCGTCCTTTCGATGCGTCGCGACGTCATCGTTCGTTTAGGACATTCGTACCTTCGCTTCTTTTCCCCGCACTCGATACGGAACCCGAGGATTCGGACCTCGGATCATCTTCGACGGTGCCCGTACTCGCGTATCGGTCGAATCGATCGCGGAGTCGACGAGGAGGAAAAAATCATTCCACAGCTTGCACGACATTCTTAGCGTTTAGCGTTTAGCGAAAACGGAGCATCGCGAACGGTTCCTCGATTCTTCTTATCCCAGGCGTCGCTGTGTCTCTCTGTCTCCCTTTCGCCCCGGTATACAGCGGTGTACCTGCACATTTACCGAATTTTCTGCCGCTTACGAAACTGCTCGGGATTGGACAGCCTGTACGCGGCCTCGGATCGTTACGGAAAGAGGAAATGAAATATTCAAGCGCTTTCCATTAACGGACCGGTTTATACTTATCGAGGATAAAGTCAAAGGGGTGCTTCGGTGTGTCACGCTTCGGATAGAAAATAAAGGGTAGCTGCCCTTGAGCGACGAGCGGCATTCGAAAGTTGGAAAACGGAGCAGCTGAGAAACGAAGAAAGATCTTTCCTGTGTTCGTTGCTCGGAGGTGAATCGATTTCGAATCGAAGAATGATCGATTGGAAAACGGGATTGAGGTCAGCGGCCTTTCGGAGCTGCTTGCGGAGCTGCTCCGGGACGTGGCAGTACCGAAGCGCTAGTGGCGGTGCGGTTCACTGGCTGCCGTACGGGGTGTAATAGTTTAATTCATATGTAAATGGAGCGACGAACCGGAGGGAGAAAAGTCACGGGGCTACGCATGTACGGTCGACCTCGTAAATCTGCAACGGGATACTCTGCGTAATCAGAATTACTCCCCCGACTCCTGCCGGCTAGTCGTCGCGACACTTGTCAGCTCCTGCGTGCCTACCGCCCAGCGCATAAACACTTGCATAGTCTTAACGACTATTCGATCGATAGGAACCGACCGATGCGAGCACCGACGAGCTCTGTCCAGGACGGAGGTGTACCTTCGCGCGCGAAGGAAATCGTGCTGTTCGCGAGGAAGATTTACGAAGGGGGCTCGGGTTGCGAAGGAGAGGACGCATCGGCGTCGAAGCAGATAGAAGCGGAGCAGTTAGTCGGGGCGAACTGCGCATCGACCGAATCATCGTGGACGGAGAGTTTCGCGTAGGTGTACGCTCGGTCGTCCGTCCGTCCGTCCGTCCCGTGTTCCGTGATTTATGTTTGCCATACATTACCCGCCGAATAATCCCACGAAAGGGTATGCCGCGGCCGAGACACCCCCGAGCTCGACGCCTGAAGAGCACCCTTCCGAAGCGACGGAGGGTCGGGCCACGCTCCAGCCGTCAGTCGGCGTTTAACCGCTACTCGCTGATCGCCCTATCTGTTTCAATTAAAACTAGGATCGTCGCGGTGAGCCAGTCGCGCGACGAGCTGCCGCGATTCCGTCGAGGACGATCCTATTTTTAGTCGTTCCACGATGCCGTTAACAATTGAACGTGGAAGCGAAGATTGCCCCGCCTCGCTTTCTTCCTGGACCAAAGTCCTCGCTAAGAGCGCGGTGGAGCTCGCCGAAGTCGCCGCAACTCCGAAATGCGACCGGCGTTACGCGTGGACGGTTGTGCACGCGGGGAGTACGGTGCGCGCTGCTAGTCGCGCGAATTCGTTCGAGAGGAGCGCAATCGATAGCGTTGCGGAGAACGCTGTGGGCTCGAATTCGGTAACAAGATATCGAGAATCGTCCGCAGCGGGTAACGCGGCTGAGAGGTCGTACTAGACGAGCTGCAACCGGACTCGCCTTCGTTCCTTTCGTCGGTGAAAGAAAAGATGCGGCACGAAATTCGCGATGCATCATCAAGAGACACGCGCTTGCGTCTCCCTGCCTCACCTTCGCGAGGGTTTCCCGCACCCAAAGGAAGAGAGCCCGCTGTCTTTGTCCGCGACTTTCCGCTGCACCGCGCTGGTGCTGGGCTATTATTGTCTGGATTAGGTACTCGACTTGGCGATTGTCACGCGAACTGTCGAGCAATGTCGTTACGCTCTCTAAATGGCTTCGTCCTCGACGGAAGCAGTCATTTGCGATAAGAGACCGTTCACGCGACGCGCGACGAGCGACGCGCGACGCGCGAGAGTCGCTCGAACGACCGTCACTTTCTTTCCTCTTCTCGGTGGTAGTTGTCGCGGCTGGAGTTGGATGGGGTTGCAGCTCGAGGGGGAGAAGCGGCACGAAACAGGGGTGAAGATTGCCGACAAAACCGAACGCAACTGCGGTCGCGCCTCCCCCTGCGTCGCCCGCTCCTTATTGGGGAGCTGTATATGAAACGCCGCGAGAGAGTAAACGAATAAAGGAATAGAGGAGTAGAAGAATAGACGATGAGGAATGGAGCCGCGAAGGAGTCGCGAATCGACGGGATATTAGCATCTCGAAAAGGCACCGCGCAGTCGAGGTTTCGTCGATCGACGAAGTATAGGTCGACGGGCTCGCGCGACTTTGCGGCCAGCGTGGTCGTAGCTCACAGGGGCGAGCGTATATATTTTTGTCGAGCGGTGCGGAGCGGTGCGGTGCGGAGCGGTGCGGCACGGCTCGGCACGGGGAGCTAAGGAGCTAAGGCGCTAGGGAGCAATTCCCTTAAATGCCCTGTCGTCCGCAAAAAGCCACTCCGTGTAAAAAACAGCCCGGGCTCCGCGTCTGTGCGCACCCCCTCGAAATCGTGTGCGTGTCGACACTCGCAGTCGTTCGGTCTATCGCGTTCCGCTCGCTCTTTCTCCTCCTCGGGATTATATTAGTCTTTATGGCATCGATAAAGTGCACCGACGATTCCTTTGCTTTCCGCGGCTCGACCCTTCACGCGCGCAACCCTCTGCCCGACCGAGCGCCTCTTTTAGCAGAGTGCCTGAATTTGACGTCTCGTCCCCACCGCGCGCGTTTCCCGATTCGGCGACAATTTTTTTTCTGTCCGATTGATTTTTCGACGACGGGCGTCGAACTAAATAGACAGCTCCGCGTGAACGCACGCCGGACGCGTTGCGTCGCCTCTGGCGAATTTCACCGCGTCCACCGGTCTCTCGACGGCAGAGATCGGAGCGGCGACCGTTCGGTCCGCCCGGAGTCGATCCGTCGCGCGTCAGCTGCGCTTACTCTCCGCGGTGCTTTCGGCTGCTCTGTTGCTCGCGAAATTTTGCGCGACCGCGCTCCACGCCCGGTCGGGCCGAGGTCGAGACGGATCGTGGCGCGACGCGACGGCTGCCGAATCCCCGTTGACAGGTTTTTCCAGCTCCGTAAAATCGGATCGAATCGCGCGGATCTCGCGGTAAATTGAACGGCGCGCGTGATATTTCCAATATTTGAAGGCACGACGGAAATCGCAGTCGCTTCAGGAAATGAAACGTGTGTCTAATTTCCAATGCTCGTTCCCCGCGTGCATGCGTCGCGTTCGCGTTCACTCTCCCTTCCCCCGACCCTCCTACCGTATCGCCGCCGCTACGACGCAAGTGCCGACAGGCCGCGTCATCGAAACCGAGCCTCCTTAATTTCGATTACCTTCGTAAGGAATGCAAACGTTTCGTTAACGCGCGTCGACGATGTCGTCCTCTTCCTTTTCCTTCGGCGGGGGTAGGAAGAGAGAGAGAGCGAGTTAGGTGGGGGAAACGACAAATTGTCAACCCTCGGCATTGTTTGGAGCGCGCTGATCGGCGAAGCACGATACTCGCACCGTTTCCGATACTTTCCGTTGACGGACGGCTCGCGTTTGTTCCGGGGGTTGTGTCGGAAGCTGGTGTACGCGAACCGCTCCGCGTTGGTTTACGAGCGAACGAGAGGCCGCGGAGCGGGTCGGCGGCACCGCCGCAGCGCGGCGAGGAACTCTGCTCCATCGCCGACCCGGAGCTCCCCTCGGCCCCCGCTCGGTTCCACGCATTACGTATGCGGAATGAGAGCGCTCGGCCCGCCGCGGCGGAGCGCATTATCGTCTATCGAAAAAATATGAATAAGCTTTCCAATTTCCGACGTATCGTGACATTTCGCCGGGTGGCTGACTGGTTGGCTCGCCGACGGTGCCGGTGGCTTTCAATGAAACGCGAACGGCGCAACGAAACGCCATCCGATATTCCAACGCGTTCGACGCATACGAGATATTCATATTTTTCTCCGACTCGAGGGGGAGCGGCGAGAATCGCGGCGAGAATCGCGGCGCGCCGCAAAGCTGCGAGGGCCACCGACTCCGGCCTCGGAAACAGTAATTAATGGGCGCGCGGTTAATCAATTTGGATGCGCGCCGGAAAGACGAAGGAGCGCGAGTCGATACTCGATTTGGTCGCGAATGAAAGTGTTTCGTTGAAAGACCGCGATCGCTTTAGGTAGGAATGTTTAAGAGTGATTTTATAGTGTCCGGCGCAGAGGTCAACCTATCCTCGGATACATCACCCCAAACCCTCGCGTCTCCTTGATGGATCGCTCTGCTCTTCCCCTTCGCCGTTCTGTCCCGTTCACTCCGCTCTACCTCCTTTTTTCCTCGCCCTCTTACCCGTGTCTATCGTTCCTCCGGCTATCCTCGCCCGTCGTTCCGAACCATCTACACCCTCGATCGTTCGCACTCGCGTTCGCCTCTGCGCACCTTCGCCGTCGCCCTCGCGCTTCGCTTTCGCCTTCCTCTTCGCCTTTGTCCCACGACGGATTACGCCCGCGTTCCTATCTTTGTTCGTTCGTTCCACGCCGCCAAACGAACCAGCCATTTCCGAACTCCCCCGGACGATACGGATGGATCGCGATCGAAATCTGGATGGGTCAGTTGAATCAGGAGGGAGAGTCAGTCGCTCCGTCCTGGGCAGAGCTGCTCGAACGGCGGGTTGCGCGAAATTGGGAAGCGGAAACGCGGATACGCGTGGCCGAAAGAGTCGAAAGAGCTGGAACCGTCCCGAATGCAAAGTGCGCGTCCCCGGTGCACGTTCTTCGAAACGGGAGTAAGTACCTCCTGCTATCTTTTTACTTTGAAATTCCGTCGATACATCACGCCTCTGAAACTTGGTTCGCTCCGCCCTCGCCACCTCCACGCTCCGCCTTGCCGCGCCGACCGAGCTTTCCTTCGCCTTCTTTCACCTTTCTATCCACCGCTCTTTCTCCCTCGCCCTCTCCACCCACGTTCGCCTCCTCCTCACCTCACCTCTCCTCTCCTCTCCTCTCCTCTACTCTCCTCTCCCCTCGCTCTGCCTCTCTTTATCGCGCTCACTATCAATCTATACATCTACGTATCCGTCAACCCATCTGCTTTTCCGTCCGCCGGTACTCGCAGGCGTCTCGCGGTGGCAAAGGCGAATCTATCGATGCACTAATCGGAAGTAAATTCTCCGTGTCTTCTTTTTCAGGGGACCGTGTAAATTTACCCAGGCGAGGGATGCGTTGGGTGGTGCCGCTCGAGGAAACTGGAAGGTGAAGACGAAACGAAACGAAACGAAACGAAACGTAGGTTACGAGAAATGTTCGAAAGGAGCAGCAGGAGTGGTGCGGAAATGGCCTCGCGAGCCAGAAGGAACGTTCGGGTAAACGATCCTGGCGGTTACACGCGAACCCGCGTATACACCTAATAATAGTCTGGCAGAGGAGAGAGAGTAAGCGATACGATTGCTATGCCGAATAGGCCGCAGGAGCCTCGCTCCACGACGGACGGCTTTCTTGTTTTCGGCGAATGCCCGTGAAAAGGAAAAAGACGCTCCCTCCTTCGGGACTCCGAGCAGGGAACTCTTATCTCGCTTGCGGTAGCTATCTTGCAAGTACCCGAGCAATACCGAATACGTATGTACCTCTGCACTCTGTTCCTTCTCTATCTCTGTCTCTCTCTCTCTCTCTCTCTCTCTCTCTCTCTCTCTCTCTCTCTCGCGCGCGCGCGCGGGCGCGTCTCATTCCCGATCCGCCTTGCTTGCAACTCGCGTGTACAGCGTCCTCAGCCTTCCGTTCTCCGTTCAATTTATTAGCGTCCATCCCAGCGCGTTGCCGATCGGTAGCCGATTCGACGTATCCGTTTAACTCAGTGCCGGAATGTAATGTGTCGGGCGATGCCGTTCCAGTTGAATCACCTCGGCCACCTTTTTCTCCAAGCGCTAGGCAAACAGTCGCGTCGGCAACGCGTTCTGTCGGGTTTGAACGCGATCGTCGCGCGAACGGTGCCCGCAGCAAAGCAGGATCGACGAGACGCGTCGTCGCTGAACAGCGGTGGACCCCGAGTTCCACGGCGAAACTCTTTCTCCATCCGTTCAGATAAGATTTGAAACGAACTTGACAGTTTGTAAGTGACAAGTGGTCCTCGGACTCCGGGGCTCTTCGAAGAGGAGCGGGAGCAACGAAGTAGAACTCTGTGTAACTTTGCGTCGCGCGGGACATAACTTTAATTACAGAAGTTCGTGCATTGTCTGGGAACGTAGGCACGGCAAGAAACCATGCTCTTTCCCCAGGCAAAGTTTTCCGCGTGTCTCGAGACAAAGCGCGTCTGAAAGATCAGGAAAACGGGGACGAAATATCCAGGGACTTTTTCTTCTCATTCTCTCCCCCTATGCCCGCCGCATCCCATCTGCCCAGCTAATCTGGCCACCCAAGCGCGCACCCACCTATCGGTGCACCCGTTTAGTCGCAACCTTGTACGAACTTCGATATATCTCCCGAAGCAGGCCATTTGGAAAATACAGGTAGCCGTGAAGTTCATGCGAGAAATGAAAAGTTGAGACGAGGATGGGCAACGTGGAACGATGCACGAGTAAATTCGAAAATGTCCGGTTCTCTCGCGCGTTTCGAACACTTGCGTATCTCGAATCGGGGAAACGCGATCGATCTTTCTCGTTCGTCGATCCGCTTCCCCTTCCTATCGCGAGCAAGGATTATCGGCACGCGTAACCACGAAAATGCATACGCAGGTCGCAGCGTATCGACACGAGCTTATCGATTTAGGTACGCGTTTATTTCCGCCTGTATTATTTATTTATTTATTTATTTATTTATTTATTCTGTTTAAAAGGTGGCAACCCTTTATGTACAATGTAATACCTTTGTTTATGTTGTATTAATCAGTCTTAATGTCTAAACTAAATGTAATGTTCGTCCATTCTAAGTTTAAATCTAAATCTAAGTCTAAATCTATTAGCTTGTATAGTTCGCTTTTGAAGACAGATGCACTGATATCAAAAAAGTTGAGTTTGTGGAAGTAGAGATTTGCTGTTTTGCACATTCTGTTCAAGGGGTCGGATGTAGTGTGTGTTCAGTGATGTTGTTCTGAATAGGAGAGGCGCTCTCGTATTCAAGGATGGTGAACTGAAGTTGATCCTCGATAGTAACTCTGGACAGGAAATAGTGCCATTGACGATTGCTCGAAGGAAACCCAGATCTGCCACCGTTCTTCTAGTCTTAATTATACCGCAGGTAGATTTTTCTTGCGCTCGGTTCGTCGTTAATCTCCTTGGACCGTGTATCGAATCGAAGCATCATCGACTATTACCGAAGAACAGCGTGAACTGCACGTGAGGGGCGAACAGTGTAAACGCGATCCTGCGAGGGTAGAGAGTGGAAGAGAGGGAGATCTCGTCCAACTCGAGTCGACACCGCCAGCACGCTACCGATAAAAACGGCCGCGTCCAGGAACTCTTACGGTACTCTTAATTACCTTGCTAGCCGGTCACCGTCGTTTATTTAAATGGCCTGGTCGTAATTTTTTTCCCACCTGCAATTAGTGCGCCGAACCCTGCTTCTTTACGAATTCCGTTGCCGTCGAACCTTTCCTTGCTCGTTAATCCTTCCTCGCCGCTGTTACTTTCCGCGTCACGTTCCACGCGTGCGAGCGAAATAAAGGGAAGCAAAAGTTGAACGGCGCTGCTCGCGAAGGAACGACTCGCGCGCGACAATGCCTCGCTAACCGATCGGCGATGATCGCGCGATGCGCATGCACGATCATTCCGTCGCGGTTATTTTTTCGACGCGCAACAGCGCTCCGCGTATTCGAACGCGAACCGTGCGTTATTAGACGATTGAATCAATTCAACGGTAAATTAACGGACAGCGGGCTCGAGTCGGCTGCTTGGTAACATGCAAACGGTCCCATCCAATTGAGGACCACCCAAACTGTCCCTTTTATCTCGAGACGACTCGCATCCCAGTCCCATTGGCCGATCTTTCGACAACGCGTGTCGCGATCGACCGATCTTGCGACGATTCGCGTGCACCCGGCTAGGAGACTCGCGAATATATACGCTACGTATCTCCGACGAAAGTTCTGCTCGTTCCGCGGAGACGGATGGACGTTTCGTTCGTTTATTAGTCTTTTCGGCATCGTGCGCGAAATCTTTCGAGGCGAAGCGATATCGGGCGATGCGTTCGCGGCGAAGTGACGGGGCGGCACGCACGCGTATGCTGGTAAGAAAGCGAAGCGGCATGGCAGCGGTAATTGGCGCCGCACGCTCATGAGGGTGCCTAATGCGTTCACTCGAGAGAAATTCTTCTCACGAGGTCGACAAACCTACGACCAGAGTAGGTATGCATTTCGTCCAACTGTGTCACCGTAGATGCGGGACCGTGGACGCGTGAAAACGATCAACTTTTCCCGAACGACGAATAAACGCGGCCCATCGCGCCGGCATACCCCTTTCATGTCAGATACAAAGTTCCACTTGCATCAATGGACGCAGCTGTTACGGGCTGCTGCTCGGATCGGATCCTTTAACGACTCGGGTAACGAGCTTCTAGAATGTATACGGCCCGCGTACCTACGCGGTTGGGCAAGTTTAATCGATTCCGATTCGCCTTAAATTTCGTAGAGGCGTCCGCACGACGCAACGGCGAAACGCTTTGGAGCTGGCGACCGCGAAGCCGAGAAATCGAACACGATCTTAGGAGTATTCTCGTGTAGCCTGCCAGCTCGGATTCGTCTCGACTTTGCCACCTAGTTCCCCAGAGTCCGTTCTTCTTTTACTTTTCTCAAATAAAGCGACAGCTAATCGATACACCGTCAAGTTCGCGCTTCTTCCGTCTAGCCTGGCCGATATTTTTCTCCTCTCTCTTCCCGCACCACCGTCAATCGAGAGAATTCAAAGTGCGTCCCCGATTGCACCATCGATTCGCACCCTGCCCGAAGCGTTAAACGAGGTGCCCGTCCCGTTGCACCCACCTGGAACTTTGCGTTTCCTTCTGTTCGAAGGTGTCGGCACAACCTCGATACAGTGTGCTGCGCCAAGTAATTAAATGTCGTTCCGATCGATACAAGAGGAAACGCACTCGACACGGATACAGAGATAGGCATGGAGTTTGGGCGTACGCGCATGCACATATACGTACATAAGACGGGCAATAGGCGAGGGGCGAGCGAGCGCGTTACCTAAATGCGATCGGACAGATGCGATATTGGCGTCGCGGCTAAAGTCGGAGCCGGAGTTGGATCGTTGCGATCTTGACATTTCCTGCGGCGCGCACGGCTGCACCGCGCGAGGAGCTCGCCTACGGCGCTCACCCTCCTGCCGCCGAAGACGCGTCTATTTCTTATCTATACATCTCTCCTTTTGTGCCCGCGATCGGAGTCCGATCTGGCGCTCGCCGATATTCCCCGAGGAATCGTAAAATTCATCGCGACCCGTCACCCACCGATCGGCTATCGTTGCCTCTCCTCGGGTTTGCTCTCGTTACGACGGGACGTATCACCTCGCGATCCGTCCGGGCTATTCGTTTCGAGGGTTAACGCGCTCCGTTCGCCGCCCGCAATCCAGCGGAAGGACAACCGTGGCGACGCGATAGGCTTCCCTCGCGCTTTCGACCGGAATAAAAGACGCTACGCCTGTCGCCGTTTGCTTTCGCTCGCCGATCGAAGTGTGCAGGACGGCTCGAAATCGGCGCGACGACTTTTTCGGGCGGGACGGAACGGGATTGCTTCTTAACGATAAACGGTAGGCGGAACGGGAAGCGACAAATTGAGAAGCGTAATGGCAAAGGTCTAGCTGGCGAGTCGGTTCTAAGAAGCCGATCGGTCGGCCGGTCGTACGGTGCAAGCTGCGCGGCGAGCGAATTGCGGTAAATCGTGGTAAATATCGACGCGCCCCGCTTGAACGGCGAGAGAGAATGGGGAAAATGGAAAAACGAGAAAATGAGAAGACGAGGAAGAGGGAAGGCAGCTGGCTGCAAATGTCACGGGGCCCGTGCGACGTACCGTCGAGGTTGGTTCGGGGGCGTGTACGGTCGGGCGAGCAAAGTGGGCGAGCATCGCGTAACGAGAATCGAGCGGCATCCAAACACAGCGGAACGATACAGAACGACCGATGTCCAGCTACCGACAACAATGAATCGAGACGCAACGAACGATCCGAGGCCGGTGGACGGTCAGCTGGATGCACATATTTCGTTTCGGACGGCACGTGCTGCCGTCGACCGGGCGCTGCAAACGTCTCACTCTGCATCGGTCACGCCCCGCTCTAACGAGCCGTTTAATCCTTCCTTTCAGTTCGGCGACGCGTTCTGGTGGCTTTCCTTTCACGACTCTATCGTCGCACATTTTAGCGGCCGTGAAGGAAAACGCCTTAAACCGGGGCTGACGTTTTAGTGGAAACGCGTCGAAATTTCCTCGCTGTTGCCGGAACCGTAGCACGGGAGCCCGGGAACAGGCGTCCGTGGCAAGTTAATTGTATCGTTTGCACCGCGATACAGGGGAGCACCCGTTGCAAGATACGACCCCGTCGCAGAAATAGATCGGGAAGATAGCGGAACGGCGGTTGGCAGAAGGAGCGATCCACGCCATAAAACACGGAGAATCCGGAGCTTTATTTTATTTCATTCAATTCTTCACGGGCGACAACCACCGCAGGAATATGAAATCGAGTTGTTACGCGGTAGCTCTCGGTGGATGACGAGGCACAGGGGTAGGTGGATATCGGCGGTTTCGTTGGCAGGGAACGGCCCCGGACGACACACGCCGCATAAGCAAGTGCCGAGCACGCGGCCACGCGCTACCTACCACTCTCCATTCCAAGCAACCGTAGACACTTTTGTCCCTCCTTTCGCCTCCCTCGTCCTCTTTTCTTCGCGTTCGTCTCGACGCGATTTCGACATCCTTATGAGGCTCGATCCCGTCCTCTCTGTCCCGGGATGGATGTGTCACCGTTTAGACGCAAACTGTTCGCTGGTCGCTTCGGCCCGTGGTCAAAGAGTCGCGCGGTTGCGATTTCACCGCGTCCACCTCGGATCTGGTTGCAGCGTCGCTTACATTTTCGCGTTACGCTGCGGATCGAGGGGGTGGTCCGGCGTACGCGAGGGAGTACGAGAGAAGGACATTATTCCGGTGGAAGAGTCTGCGAGGATCGCGGGCCGAGGGAAAGTGTCGCCGCAGTTGGAAAACGAGGCGGAGGAGAGGCGGAGGTGGAACGAGCGTAGGAAAAAAGCGATGCCGTAAAGCACTCAGCGGGGAGCGTGATCCGCTTACGAAAGTCAAGGTGGGCCTGCGTTACCAAGTTACCGAGTTACAAAGTTACCGTTTTACCTAGCTGTCCGCAGCCCATCCATATACGCGTTACGACACGGGTCGCGGCGACGCTTTACTTTTACTCCCGCGTTAGCCCCGGCTCCCTTCGGTGTTCGGTGGGCCTGCGAGTACCGAACAATTTTTCTGCCCGATGTCGCGGGCCCCGAACGACCGAGCCGAGTCGAGATCTCGCTTGGAATCGGCGATTTATCACTCCGGGAGCCGAAAGCGAGGAAGACGCCGATCGAATTGGCCGCTCGATAGCGTTGCGATTAGACGAGGGGGTGGAGGGACGCAGCGAAACAAACGCGATGGAATTTCGAGTTGACCCGACCGAGAGTATCGCTTGTTCCGCGAGCCGAGCGAGAGGCGACGAAAGGCGCGACGAAAGGCGACGAAAGGCGGCGATGAAATAATGATGGGATCGGTGGGTTTCGCGCGAGCGGTTGTAACGGCGTTATGGGCGAAGCGCGATGCTTTCGGAGCCGCTCGTTCGAGCCGACCGTCCCGTTTAATAAGTTAAGCGAGGACGACGCAGCTGCTCGTCTTAATGAAACATTAGCTCGCATACGAGCCTGGGTCTCGACGCAGCGTCGCCCTCCACGCTTCCTTGGTCGGCTACGCGCCACAGCGTTCGACTATTCGCCGTTCGAGCGTTCGCCGCCGCTCCTCTCTTTCCACCTCGAAAATCCGGGCTTTTCCGGCCCTTTCTCTTTCCTCTCCACCCCTTTTCGTAGTCGTTTTTGTCGCTCGAGAGAAATGGTCCCGTGCCTTCTTGTAAATCGAGGGCGCGCGTGTCTTCTCGAGGCAGCGTTGCATGCCACCGTGTTTCCTCTCGTCCCATCTCGTCCCATCTCATCTTGTCTGGTCTCGTCCCGTCCCGACCCACCTCGTCTTCTCTCGTTTCGTCTCGTTTCGTCTCGTTTCGTTTCGTTTCGTCTCGTTTCATCGGTGACACAGTTATATAAAGAGGCAATGCGTAGCGTTACTGCTAAACGCGTTCAATTGCCGTTCTAGGACACCCCGATTCTTGTTCAAACTGACCCGTGATCAGCTTTCGAGACGCGAGCAATCTCGCTCCCACTCTTTGGCTCTCTGTCTGATTGTGAATCAGCGAATCTCCGAGTTCCTTTAGAGTCTGGACTCGCGAGGTCAACGCGGGCGGCGCGTTCCTCTGCTGCTGGAAATCTTTGGATTCCGCGTTTCGTTTCGGCGGTGGTCTCGTTGGCATTAGTCCTTTCCGCCGGCGATGCAAACAAAACGGGTTGCCGGACTCTTATTTTACTTCGCGATCGTCGAGTTCGTTTGCATTTGTATGTCAGAAATATGAACCTGTATACAATGCCGGCCAAACGTCGGACGGAATTCGAACCTGCCCTATTCATTTCTCCTTTGCGTCTCGAAATTATTTCCCACGGGTACCTTTGGCGAGACGTAGACACCTTCGAGTCGAACGAATTAGGCTCGACCGTTTTCGATCGTCGTCGATCGAACAGGTACGCGTTATCGCAATGCGCGCATGCATCTCTCGACGCGCGTACTCCGCTACACCCGAGTGCGCTCAGCGTCCGAGCGGGTAAACTTTTCGGAGCGATCGTAGAGATATCGTTTCTGACGGTTGACGTACTTGCGAAAACACGTGTACGGAGCAGGTCGGTTTCGAGCGGCAGGTCGAACGAAAAGGAAATATCTAATCGCGGCCGAAGCGAGCAGGCAAAGAGAACCGGAGCTTCGCCGCGACCGGTTCACCGAGTCAGCTCGGGGTGGAAATGCGAGGAAGAGTGACGATTGAAAGGAATGCGAGAACGCATTTTTCCGCTACACATAGACAGACGCGACGGGCACCTCTGTCCCTCTCTCGCTCTCTCTCTCTCTCGAGACGCAAGTTTTTTCCGTTCACCAGTGGAGCCGCATTATTGCCGGTGTGTACCGTATCGCAAACTCTCGCTCGTTGTCACTCGTATAAAGCGGCGCAAGCGAGACTGGTCTATTCAGAATGTAATTAAAAGCTGCATTCACGCGCGTGCTGGTTGTTCCCTCGGCGAGCCTTTCCTTCGCGACAGACTTCTGGAAGTCAACCCCGACAATGCATGCGCTCGTGGCCTATTGTTCCTTCCCGTGACATTTCTGCCTTTTTTACTGCCACTCGTGTCAGCGTCGACGTTTATCGTTTCGCGTTCGCGTTTTCAGAAAAGAAGAACTCGGCGTCGATGTCCGGCCGGGAGGGAGTTTGCGCAGGGAGAATCGCAGCCGCGTCTATCCTCCTCGATTGTCTTCCGAATCGATGAAAAAGCCGGCGACATATAATATACAATCTCGCGTTTCGCTATTTCGCAGCTGTCGAACGCCGTCGAACGCCGTCGAACGCCGTCCAATGCCGCGGACCGCCGCGGCGACCGATAACACGAGCATCAAAAATGAACGGCGTTTCGAGTCTCAACGGTCTTTCGAAACGAGCGGAGTTTCGATCGCGAGATGCCGCGCGGTCGATCGCACGCGGACGCTGGAACGAGACGGAAAAAAGCGAGCACACGTCTTCGCACGAATCAACGGAACGTAACAAATTGAATCGCTCGGTGAGTCGCGTCCGGTCGTTCGGCTGACCGCCGGGTTGGCCGCGCTAACCAGTGCCGCTTCGGGCCCCTTGCAAATATATGGGTGACATCAGCATATGCATGAAGCACGAAAGAAGGGTAGAAGCTGTCAATGTGGGTGCCCGCTATCGATTGCCTTTCGACTCCTCCGCGTGCCGCGTTACGATCCTAGCGAGCCGCTCGAGCACCCTAGCTGTCCGCTCGAAAGAGAGACCAAGAGCCATCGGGGCGACTCGGTCGCGAAGGAACGTCGCGACTCCTGTTTCTATCGCAAATATGTATCGTCCGTCGACCAACGAGTTCCGCCATTATACTCGAGGAGAGCGTGTCGCCAAGACGACGCGCGTTATCGTCCTCCGTTCGTTAGGTTCCAGGGGATCCGCGGGACTTTTCCCATTGCACCGCGCGTTTCTTTGTTCCGACACGCGACTTTGCGCGACTTCCTTTCGCGCACTTCGTTACGCGGCACGGTTAATTAGAAAATGTCGATTTATATTTATGAGGGAGGGCCGCCGCGAGTGCGGCTCGGATTATCGTTGCCGCGGCCAGCGCCTTTTCCTTGCTAGCGGGACACCCAGAGCGTACGTGCACGCTCGTCCATCGATGGGTCCTTTTCGAAAACTGCTTGCCTCCATTTTGCTCGAAGGAGTTGCCGCGAATCTCGCCGCGGTTGTTGGCGCGTCGAGAAGGAAGGAAAGGACAATGCTCGGCTTTGGCCGTGGTTCGTTAGCGTCCCTAGGGAGTTAATTAGCGAAAAAGTTAATTTCTTGCTCGCTCATAATCGGACGCTCCTCCTGATGAAACACGAGCTTGATAAAGACGGTTGAAACTGGAGTTTTCGGATCGCCGGGAAAAGAAGGGTACGTCAGCTGCTTAACAGATTACCGTCGCTCCGCAAACAGCATAGCGAAACTTCGGACGCTGGCATGCCGTGTCCGAGGATAATAGATATTTTTCTTCTCGCAAGGACGGCGCTCACCTCTCGCGAGTTAAAATGTATCAATTATTGGGGCGAAGGAGTACGCGCGGCACCGCCGCAGAGATGCGAAGAACGCGGAGGAAAGGATGCACGGCGTTCTCGGAAAGAAAAATATTATTCTTTCGTTCGTCCTGCACGGATCGGCCGTTGGCGATGAACTTTCTGAATAATTACCAGCGGTGCGAGCTTGATTCATCACCGAAGTTCGCCTACCTAAGATGCTTTATCTGCGCGTCGCAGTCTCTGCGAAATTAATATGCTAATACCCCCGTTGCTCCCCCTGCTTCAACCCCGTTCACCCCGGAGCGGTAGCTCTCAGCCTTACCGCCTCCGCTGCTCACCGTCCGCTACCGCTCTCGACGTTCGTCCAGCCTCCCTTCGCGACGTCCGATTCCTAAATCGGGATCGATCCGACCTCGTTTCTCGATTGCCCAAATTTCCTGCTCTCCATCCTTCGCCTACTCGTTCTTTCGCCTTCCGTCGCCGCTCTTACCGTCACCGCGCGTCGTTATTCCGGGGTGAAACCGTCGACACTTGCGAATTCATCGCTCCACCAATAATGCGCTGGGATATGGCGCGCATCGGTGCGTTTCCGTGGACGATCCAGCAAGTTGCGAACGACCGAGTCGCTCGAACCGTGATTAGTCGGGGTGATTGCGCGTGACGCATCGTTACCACGATTTACGCGTGCCTACATGCGTCCGAGATATAACGTGGCCAGTAACACGCCAATTATCGCTCGTTCGCTTCAATTAACGGTTAACAGCTTCTCTGGAACGGTATTAAATCGTAGTCGACAACAACTCGGATCGCTGCGTCCGCCTGAGCACGGTAATCCGTCGCGCAAGCTTCCCCCGTTCCTCTTCCGATACTCGATCGTGCGCCGGTCGTTTTCTGCATCGAATGAAAAAATACACGCGGCGGAAGGGAATAAAGGACGCGCGGATGGATAGCGCCAACGGCAAATGTGTTACGTTAATTACGGTAAAACAGACGCGGGCATTATTCATCGGTCGCAGCTCTATACGGGAACGTTCGCGAGCAGTGAAACGGCGTCGAGCCCGTTTCGAATGCAGCCGAGTTAATTAATAGTTTTTTCTTGTCGAAAAGTGGCCGCGACAATTGACTGCGACCGTTTGGCCGGAGAACGTAGCGTTCGCGATCGCGAATCGATCGAAAGTTTGTATCGAAAGTTAGCATCCACCTTCGCGCTTGACCACGGATCCTGGTAAACGAACGAGGCTTCGGCGAAAGCAGGAAAAAATTGATCCGCCGACGGTCGGGCTATTGCGTAATTTAGTAATGAAGTCTGCGCGTTGCTCGGGTCCGCGGCACTAAATCACAGGACGTAGATTGGGGAGCGCTCGGCCAGCTGTGACCCCGTGCTTTCCGCTAATTTGCCGTAACTCTCATCCTTCGTGCCACTTCCATCCTCCGCTGACGAGAAAGACCAATGCAACTCTCTACCCCCTTAATCGCGCTATTTATCTACGCGTGCACCCGATAGCGCTGCGAGCAGAAATGTTTTGTGCGAAACGGTTTTCGGCGCATCCGGATCGCGAGTCGAAAGTAAAAGCAGGACGCGATGGACGCGAGGATGGCGAGCGCATCGAGGAGTCAAGGTTGCGGGTAAGATTATGTACTGCATATACATATGTATGTGGAACGAATACACAGACTGGCGATGCGCGCGCGCGCGTGCACGCTACGTAGCCCGTGGTATGTTGAATATGCCCGCTATGTCGACTCGTGTTCCGGTTTTGATGCGTGTGCGAGATAAGATTGCCCTTTGTTACCATGACTCGTGTCTTCGAGACCCAGGAACCACCACCGCGGCTTTTTACCTACGATCTTCCTTTTTTCGGCGCTGCCCGTCGTCCTTTCCTCCTCCCCTTCGGCCGCAGCCGCTGCGCTGCCGCTGGTAGCCTCGTCTCGTTGCTCTCTTCCCTTGCGAACCCCATCCCCGGGCTCGTCCCATCGCTCTCTCTCTCTCTCTCGAGCTCCTCTTTTCTTCGGTACCAGGTTAGATTCCGTCGAATCGTGCACCTCCCGTGGCGCGCATAATACTTTCAGATCGCGCTCCGTCGTAAACTTTCGTCGGTTAACATGTTGGTTCCGCGAAACGACGATTTTTCTTTCGCGTCGACAAACGCTACGGACGTCGAGTCCATTTACGCGTATCGTACAGGTTTACGCGTATTTGCATATTGTATTCCTATTAACGAGGTCGTCTATTACATTATTCGTTGGACCAGAAGGATCGCGAGAGCAGTAAACCCACATTAACGAAACCGCGTTCCTATGCGTTGGGGCAATGTTTATCGGTGCACAGGATATCCGACCGGTCGAACGATTAACGTTTTATTCAACGTCTCGCTGGCTTTGTATAGCCTCGTACGTCGCGGGCCGTTTATCAGCCGAGATGCTATTAAGTAGGCCGGAGTTGGCCGGATTTTCGCCGTCCCTCCTATCGTTTTTTGTTCGACGGTATTCGCTCTTGCCTCTACCGAACCACGCTCACTTGTTTAGGAAGCTCGATCAAGCGCTGGGACGATCGACTCGCCGCTAATAAAGCGGGGATCGCCGAAATGAAACGGTTCGCGCACGCATTCGACGACGTTAACAGGCAGCGTTCGCGGTAATAGCGTCGGTGTGCATTGCGGCGCGCAGTCGAGTAGGGTCGAATCGAGTCGAGCACGGAGGAGTCTGTGCAGGGCACGGCGAGCAAAGGTAATACGCGATGCGCAGAAAGGGTAGGTAATGCGCGGCCTGGCGAGACGCGAGGAGATAGAGGGTAGGGGAGTAGGCTCTCGACGAAGCGAGAGACGGTGGAGGATACGGCGCGCCGCGGGCCAGGGAACGAACGGGATGGGTTAAGATGGGTCAGAACGGAACGGAACGGAATGGAACGGAATGGAACGGAATGGAACAGAACGGGACAGGGTAAGACGGAACGAGAGGGATGAGAAGGGCGGAGAAGGGAAGGGAAAGGAAAAGAACGGAAGGGAACGGAACGGAACGGAACGGAACGGAACTGCGGCGCGGCAGGGCCAGGTACTGTACGGATACGGGTACAGGTACGAGTAGCAGTATGGGTGCGGATACGAGTACGAGTATATACGCCGGTCGGAGAGAGCAGAGTCAGGGCATCGTCGAGATATGCCCTGCCTACGGGTGCAACGACCCTCGTGACCTTTGTCCGGTCTGTGCTCTGGCCTGGCCTCGCCGGTACCGCCGAGCGCCGCTCGATCCACCGTCTCCTACCTTCGAACTCGAACTCGAACTCGAACTCGGGGGACGACGAACACGATGCACCCAACCATCGGACGATCTTCGACCTACCACCGCACCGCACCGGCGAACCTCGAATCTCTTTTCTACCTGTGTTCGCCAACGAGGATCGCAACGAGCGTACAAGCTCCGCTCTACACGCGCATTCGCGTTCCCGAATCTCTAGCGGAAATAGGAGCGAACCGCTTCGGTTTCCATCGCACCGTCAAGGTCTGCGCAGGAGTTAGCTGTCGAGTATAATTTGGACGAAAACGTTGGAACGACGCTGCGCTCGTTTCGATTTTCAAAAGGAAGCGCAGGCTCCGGGTAATTGTCGTAAATTCGTGGTAACGGCGAGACGAGACGGGGCCTAACCACGATCTAGTTCTCACGCGAGATCTCGTCGCGTAAGAAATAGTCGGGACAGGGCGGGTTTTGCTTGGCCAAGAGCATGCAGGAGAAAGACGGGTCATCTTTCGAGGTGAGGTTTAATGACGCTATAAAGATCTGGAGATGGTTAGGTGGACGAAAACGAGCAACAAGCGGAGTGTGCTTCACATTTTTTCGAGTACGATGACCGTCTCTCGTCCGCGATCGCGGCGAGATCGTGCGACGTTTCCTTGGAAAAGCAACGCAGTCGGTTCCGACCGCCGCTGCACCGCGCCGATCTCCCTACACTTTTCTCAACTTGCGGATCTCCTCTCCTCGCCCGTAGGACGAACGCGAGAAATCGAGTTATCGATTACCGGTTATATAATATCGAACGGGGCATACGCGCAACAGATTGAATCGAGTTCGCCAAGCGCAGGTGGCGTTCCGCTAATTTCCTGGCCCGCTACGAAGGGTAGGCTAATTATCGCGCATGAGAAAACACGCCTGGAACTTTCCGACTAATTCGAGCGCAGAGACGGGAAGGGGAAGGCAGCAGGGACAAGATAGATAGACGTACGCGCGGGTACTTACATAGATGGATAGACGCAGGGCGCGAGGGACGGAGACGGAGGCGGAAAGCCGATACCGCGGGGCGACAGCGGGGCAGAGTGACGGGGGCGGGGAGGGGGTCCATTTTGCGATACTTTTAGCGCATAAGGTAACGATCTTCGCGATAACGTTTTACCGTAATCGTTTGTTTCGCTTTGCAGTTGCGCACCGACTGACAGACGATTGCTTGGCCAGCGAGAATAATGCCGAGGCTGTTGCGTCGACGATCGCGGTCTGTCAACGATGGATTCGAAAAGTATGCCGAGTGTTATTTGCGAGGGCCTTAACGCGCGTTTAAATACTCTTCGCATTCGAATCGTTTTTCCGATCATAAATGGCGGCGGAAACATCGAAGAATCGTTGCTTCGCGCGTAAGGGAGGGAGCGAATAGTCGCGTAGGTGAACGTAGAACTTTGGGATATTTCAGCTCGCTCGAGAGCGTTTTTTAACGAAATCGTCCGCTTTTACGAACGCGAGGAACGTCGTCGGCCGGCGTTCTTCCACGGCTACGGCCGCTGCATTATTGCGAGCTACGATGCGCGTTCAATTTTGGGGAGGCATCCTGGTTCGGTTCGCCGCATCGCTCGCGGAGGAAATGGTCGGAGAGAGTCGTCGAAGAAATCGGCCGATCCGTTTGTTGAACGACGCCGAGATCGGTAGCGGGCTGTCGGGAACGATATCCCTGGTTCGCGCCGCCACGAAACCGCCACCGCATTCCGACTACTTTGCGGTCGTACGATTACGCGCCGCTTAGTTTATGCCACCGCTCGCGCGTCGTCTCGACGCTGGATAGCCGAAAGGAGCTCGCGTGCTTCGGCCGGTGGCCCGTGCCGCGTCTCTTCGCAATTTCCAATGATTTGCGGTTCGAGCGACGGACGTCTCCTTTCCTCCCGTTCGCGCGTCCATTAATTTCGTACTGCTCGGGAGCGAACGGTCCGCGCAGCGGTTCGATCTAGGAGGGCGAGGGCTACCTCGCGGCCTCGTAAACGCCTGCTCGCGGCCGCGTATGCGTGCACGGAAGAAAAGGAGACGCTAGAAAATGATATCGCACCGCATCTCTCGGCCCGAGTCCGTACGCTACGCGCATACGTAACGAGGGAACGAACGACCGGCCGAACGAGAGAGCATATGCCGCCCGACTCTGCCTTACATTTCCTCCCCCTGCGCGGTGCTCCGCTGCCGCCCTTTGCCTTTTTCCCCGTTCTCATCATCCCCTTTCCCCACCGTTTCTCTTAACGACTCTTGCTTCGGGTAAAACGCGACGACGCGGCCGTCGCCTCTCTACCGCGTGCATCGGTTCCGCCACCAGCCGACGAGTGCCCAGCAGCGGTCGGAAGATTTCCTTCTTCCTCCGAGGCACCTCGTCGCCGATATCGAGTGGAGACTCCGCGACGCAGAAACGGTGGGGAGCGGAGAGCGACACCGCGGTGATAATAAACGAGCATCGAACGGGTAACGCGATTGCTACATCCCGCGCGCGAGATGCCTCTGGTATGCGACGACGGATGACGGACGAAACCGCTGCCGTTGCAAAACCTACAATATAAAGCTATAAATCAATGCTACCGTCGACCTGCGTCGTGAAATGGAAAGAATCGTGCAACCAGCTAATTATCGTTACTGGCTTCTACTTAGTTCTCACCTTCTCTCCGGCGTTGAAACGATTCGAGCGAGAACAACGATTCCACTCTCTCCCTCTCTCTCTCTCTTTTTCTCTTTCTCTTTAGAACCCACCTCGCGTCCCCTAGCACAGAGGGAGATCACTTTTTCTTCAAACGCGTATGTCGAAAGCGGCAGCCTGTTTCGGTGAACGTTATCATCACCGTGGGTTTCCGCGCGAGTTGCACGCTTCTAACAAGCGTGTCGCGCTAGATAAAAGAAAAAAGTGGTATTAGCAATGGTTAACAGTTTCTTATGCATCCGTTTGCGCTCATAGTCGAGACAGCAGGCGCCGCGTGTTCCATCCACGAGAACTGCGAGAAGGAAAAGGAGACAGGGTCGCGTGCCCGTTATACTTGTCGACCATGAACCTTTTCGCGATTGCACGACGCCGGAATGACAAAATATCGCGCTAGATCGTTTCATTCGGAACGAGCGAAAGTAACGGCGGATGCGGCAAACTGGCGTCGCTATCGGGAAGAGTATCGTTCGAGATCTCTGAATCGGCGATCCATTGCGTGCACGGGCAACGAAGCCAGCGGTGCGACCGATCCCAGCCTAATATCGAGACGCTACGCATACCAGCGCCGAGCATTCGGCATCAGCGTTCGAGAAGAACTGTTCGCGAGGTAGGATTATCTACTCCGAAACCGAGATCGTTGTACGAGCAATCTGTTGGGCGAGGAGCGAGAAGGTGCACGCGCAAGCATGGGTGCGCGTAATACCTGTATATGTATACACACGTGTGCGCACGATATAGGTGTACGTGGAAGAAATATTGGAATCCGGCGGGAATCTCGTTAGTGCGACGCGACAAGGAGCGTAGAGGAGCGTAGAGGAGCGTAGAGGAGCGTAGAGGAGCGTAGAGGAGCGTAGAGGAGCGTAGAGGAGCGTAGAGGAGCGTAGAGGAGCGTAGAGGAGCGTAGAGGAGCGTAGAGGAGCGTAGAGGAGCGTAGAGGAGCGTAGAGGAGCGTAGAGGAGCGTAGAGGAGCGTAGAGGAGCGTAGAGGAGCGTAGAGGAGCGTAGAGGAGCGTAGAGGAGCGTAGAGGAGCGTAGAGGAGCGTAGAGGAGCGTAGAGGAGCGTAGAGGAGCGTAGAGGAGCGTAGAGGAGCGTAGAGGAGTATAGAGGAGTATAGAGGCGTATAGAGGCGTATAGAGAAAAAGAAATGTATGCAAACGTCGAACAAAGAATCGAAGGAATGCAAGTGGCGGGCCAGATGCCTGTCGACGATCGACCGAGTCGAGAGGTTCGCGGCAGCCCCTCTTTTACATATCGGTGAGCTGAACGCTCGCGATAGATGCGATGTCGCGATATCGCGGCGCCAACCACCTCGTCCTCGTATCGCACCCGCATCCTTCTTCCCTAAACTGTGCGCGCATCGGGAAGCCGAGGGAGCAACGGAGAGCAGCGGCGAGCGACGATGCTCGACCGGCGAGGCAGAAGCCAGCCAGAAATGGACACGGAGGATGAGAAGGAGCGAAAGGGATCGGACGAGAATACGAGGACGGTGGAGGAGGTAAAGATTGCGAGGGCAGATGGTGCAAAGATCGTACCATTGTTTGCTTTCTGACAGCGATAAGTTCACAATAAAGTTACATTCGTTTCCAAGTAAGTGTCCGTCCTCTATCCGCGTCTGCTCCATCCTTCTTCGTTTCAGCCCTCCGAATACATACCCCGTCCCGGCCGCCGTTCTCGGTTTCTCTCTGGTACCGCGGCCACGTCGAAGCACCCTCGCGTCCGACGATAACCATAACTCTCCCTTCCCACCCGCGCATATTTCGCTCCTCTTTCCTGCGTTTGCTTCCTACGGTCCGCCTCTCTCCTTGTCCCAGCCGACCCCCTCGCAGCCACCGCGATCCTCGCTGGCGATCCTTAACTTTTTCTCGATTCGAGCCAGGCTTTTTCCACGATCGAGAGGTCCGCGCGTAGCTGGCGTGCACGCGACCGCGCCGCGCCGCGCCGCGCCGCGAGAGGAACGATGACGACACGCGACGAGATGGTAAAGCGGGGTCGAAGAATGACTCGAAGCCGGCAACGAGCGCATCGCGAGGCAACACCCGTGCGCGCACGCTTAATATCCCTCGATTAGCCTCAATTAAACGGACGGTTAAATACGCATTCCGTGCATAGCGAGGCGACCGCGACGAGTCGAGCCTCCGTTGCCTCGATACATCATTTCCCACCTATCTCTTCTCCGTGCTATCTGCCGTCCCGAGCTCGCCCTCCTTCGTTTCGACGCGGACGCAAATCGGAGCGACGATCTCGGGGACGGCGCTACGGAGGGACGGATTTCGTTGCAACTGCGAGCCGCTCGCTACAGAGTCGCGCCCGGTCTAAATTCGGGGCGCTGGCGACCCTCGGCGACGAGGAAGAGGTGGACGCCGATCTAGGAAGCGAACACGCGGAAGGAGGCGAGGCGGCCGCGCAGCGTTCGAGAGGCCGTTTCGGAGCGTTCGACGCATTCCGAGAAACGAGCAGTCGTTCGTGGGAATAATTTACGAAGGGCTCGCATCTGCGCCAGTTATGACGGACCGAGCCGTTAAGTGGCCGTGTTTATTTTTAGAGGGAGCCGAGCTAGCGCAAAGTGGAGCTCGTAATTGTTCTCGTTAACGCTCCACTCGCATCTGTCTGAACTCCTGAACCTAAGACGAGGATCGGAGCGACCTCGATCCAGCGACACCGTCCTGGTCTGGAGAGCGCGCGTGCTCGGAGCGATCGGAGCGGAGACGGCACCCCGCGCCGATCCGAAAGCGTTCCCAGGAGGAACGCGAAAGGGTTAGTTCGCGATGCGGCCCATCGCGAGCAACCAGCGCCGGGCGTATCGAGTCGTCAGCGGGGCTGACGAGGGTACGCGGTCGACGATTTGCTCGAACCAGGCGCGAGTGATCGGGTTCGGTGCGTCGCGGCCGCTCCGTCCCGTTCGTTCCCTCCGAGGTCCGCGGAGGACCGCGGCATCCACCGCTGGCCCCGACGCAGGGACGACATTTTTTTTCCTAGAACGCAACGCCCATCGACGGTTTTCACGTCGACGATTGTGAGAATATCACGGGAGGAAAAGAACGAGAGCGTGAACGAAACTTATGAATTATGTATGCACGTACAAGATGGTGCGGTATAAAGCGGTTGATGCGAGGTTGAGTTGTCGGCGAAGCGTCGATGGAACGATAAGGCTTTCGTTTATCGTGAATCTAAAATACAAGCATAAAGTGACGGCTAGACTTTTGAACGGCAACGTATTCGTTTGAGTTTCTCAGGGGTCGCGCGGTGTCGCCCCACCGATGGCCCGCAGAGCTTTACGCGCGACGGGAAAGGAACGGGAGAAGTGCGGGAAAGACTCCGGACGAATAAACTCGATCGCGTTTCACAGTCGCACGGGAAGAAGAAAACATATTTTCTATTTACGATGACCATTTGGATTTTCTCTCCGGCGTATTTAGGAGGGGTTCGTGGCCGAGGGGGGAAGCGCGCGGCCCGTGATTTTGCACAGCTTTATACGAAAAATTCCTGCATAAAAGGCCGGCTGGCTAAGGGACAGGACACCCTTCGGCTTTACGCCGCTATTACGTATGCAAGTGCTGCCCGATTCTACCCTAGAGCACCGCTCTGCCCGCAATGCTCGCCCGAGACGATTTCCTTTTTCGACGCTGCCCCGCTCCGCGACGCGCGAGCCGACGCGCGATTCTGATCTCCACGCTCGCTCGTTATCTCTGTTCTCGACACCGTGGCTCGCGACGAGCCTCGAAACAGACAAGTTCGACGCGATTCTCCCTTTGCCCCGATACGGGATTGTTGCTTCGTTCGATCGCGGTGGACGCAGGCCGAGTCGGCGGTCTCGCGAGTTAAGCGACTGGCTCGCGAGCTAAAAATAAAACGAGGAAAGTTAATAACGGTGACGCACGGGCGCGGGTAATCGGCAGAGACTGGTTTTTTCTCGACGCGTCGCGCCCAAAATAAAGGAGCAAGTTGTCCGGGGCACCGGACGAGAACGCCGGGTGAATTTTATTCTCGATTGTCGGGTCGTTCACGGATACAAAGCGTTCATCGAGCGGAATATTCGATGGGTCGGAAGAAATTAGGCCAAGGGTCGTGGAAGGACCTTTCGAACCGAATTCCCCGCTCGACTCTGGAACGAGCGTCGCCGATGGGAGAAGCGAAACGAGCATTTTTAGATTCACCCGGAACGTCGAGCTGGCGAGAGTAGTCGAGGCAAATGTACGCGATTCTCCGTCTCGTTCACCGAACGTCGCTCTCGCTGCTCTTTGATCGCGCGATCGAAAAAAAAAACATACCGAGCCGCACGACCGGAGGTTGAAATTGGACAGCGAAACACAGGTACGAAAGATTTTCATCTAGGACAAAAAGGCAGGGGTTGCTAGCCGGCGGAATGATTTCGGGGGAACGATAAACACCGAAGTTTACGAGAATGTCGGTAATCGCGTGACGGAAAGGAGAGGCGCGTCGCGACGGGCCGACCGTTTACCCGGCACAAGAATGCTTCCGGCATTAATATGCGTAGCTGCGCGTTAAAAATATCGGGCCATTTAATCGCTGCCCATATCCGATCAACCGCGACGAAAGGATGAAATCGTCTCGCTCTGTTGCGACACTCGGTTGCACCGACCTAGAGCCCGCAACCCGCAACCCCCTCGCCGACCCTTCCGTTCTCTACAAAGAGGACGCGCTGGTTTTGTCACGGCGATCCGGGGAACCGTCTACGCCTGGAACGGAGGGCACGGTGCGGTGTTTGCGCGTACCTATTCGATCCAGAAGGATACGCTGCGCGCTGGGGGAAAGGACGGAGAGCCGCGGTCAGCCGAGCATTCTTGGAGCGGAAAAGCGGCGGAGGAAAGAGAACGCGGTGTCCATTATTCGAGATTTCGGCCTGGTCTACAGAGATATCGTGAATTATGCATGGTCAGGACTGGGGCGCACCGGTGATCCTCGACCGTTCCCATGCATACCATGCGTACGTCGAATGATAGATGGACGTGTCAATTTCATCGGGATCCGCTATCGACGCGGGCTATCTTTATCGGTGCCGGATTACGATACAGTTAGGAGGCAGTTACGATGCAAAGCGAACCCCCGTATAAACCGGCCGAACCCCGTACCGTTCGTTTTTGCTGCCAGATCGGACGGCGAAAGGTGCTCGAGATAGGGTTTGCCGTTATTTGGGTTAACGAGACGCTTCTGCGCGACCAAGGAAGAATTGCGCGGGTCGTGGACGCGTAAGGCCGAGGCGGATTGACGCGAAAGAGGAAGGATTCCGCGAGGAAGGAAGACGATGTACCTCGCGGGGCGGAATCGGCACGCGTTCGAGTCCGTGGAGCAGCGGACAACGGGCAGCGAGAAGCGGGCATGGGCCATCGTCCAGCCTAAGGATCCTTCTTTGGGCGCAGACACGCAATTAACTATAGGCAATATTCCTTCGGCGGGCGGCGCGCGGCGGGGCGGAGAAGAAAAGAACACGAGGGACGGGAGAGAAAAAGAGACGCGGGGAAGTACGGTCGGACGAAAAGAGCAGCGATCCTCAGGCCGTAGCTGCGGAGCATTCTCGATCCGTGACTGGGAAACGATGAGCCGAGAAATCCGAGAGAAAGGAGAGACACGGAGGAACCTGACGGGCCGAGAGATACCACCCATCCCCCATAAAAGCTTCCATGCGTGTCAAGCGTTATACGACCACGTTACTATTAAATACGTCAAAGCTTCGTATGTTTATTGCATATTGGATGCCGCGCACTTCGGCTTCTCTGCCGGTCGCTATAACCCGTAACCCGTAACCCGTAACCCGTAACCCGTAACCCGCAACCCGAACTGATCGCCATTGTCGTACTCGAATCTATGGGTAGCGCCGAGCGTCATCGTTTCTTCTCGTCGTTTCGCCTCTTGTTTCCCTCCGCTTCCTTCGGAACGGCGCGTACGCGTACTTGCTATGTGCTACACGCGTCCAGCTCTTCCGGTCGGGGGTCGAAAATTCACTCTTGGATCAAGTGCGCAGTCCCGTTTCGTATCGCGGTTCGAACGCAGCGCAGCGCAGCGGGAAAATTGTATCGAGGCATTCGCGGGATAATTACGCGGATGGCGAATCAACGAACACGCGAAACGAAACTGCTGGCTGCGGGATGATGAGCCGAATGGTTGGAGGGCCGAGGGGAGAGATGGCGAAGAACGGATAGGAATAGAAAGGAGGGGAAAGGAAAGGAAAGGAAAGGAAAGGTAAGGTAAGGTAACGAAGCGAAGGAAAGAATGAACGAACGTGTTACCGAACGGTATTTCAATCTCCATAATGACCGCCCGTTCCCTTTCGGTCGGTGTGTGCGGGCACAGGGATACGGTCACAAGGAAACCGAGTAGATGCTAATAACGGAGAAGCTCCATACTGTTCGTAGGCATCGCTCATTCAGAGACTTCTTTTGCATCCGCGTTTGTTCATCCCGAAAGAGAAAGCAGAAATGCGCGCACGCGCAGCTTCTCCCCATTCCTGCCCCCTTTTACCCACATCTCGTTTCCCTGCTTTTCCCGACGTCGCGCGTCGATGCGACGACGCGGTTTCGATGGAAATCGAGCGACGCGTACCGATCCCGTTGGCCCTCGACCTTCCATTTAGAAGTATAGAGGTGCATGCAAAACGTGGGCCGGTACTGCAATTCTCTCTTCGCCATCGACCGTTGACGAAACGCTGCTCGGAGTTGGAACGCGGAGCGAGAGAAGGCATTCAATGGACCGAGTAATAGCGCGCTGCCGCGCAGGAACAGCGAATGTCTGCGCCCCATCGAGCAAGGGAAAGATTACGCGCTTGGAGCGGTGAAAACGAGGGCGGCGTCGCAATCTAGAGTACCCGTTTCAGTTAACCCGTTTGGCTGTATTTAGCCGGTTCGACCCGACGCGAAGCGCCGCGAGTATCGGTGGTCGACGATCGGCCACTGGTCGGCCAATCGGTTCGGAAATCGGAGGGCCGCGACGCGAACGCGTACGCGTTTCTGTTTCCGCTTCTGCTTCTTTTGCCGGACGCGTTCGCCCGCTCCCCGTCGCCGCCCAGCTAGTGGCATTCGGGCACGGGCGGCCACTCGCGTGGTCTTCCTTTTCATTGAAACGAGCAATTCTCGAAAAGCGTGCACGTAGACGCGGCGGTAAACAGAGGACGACACGGGCCGGTGGGCGCACAATGTGCCGGGGAGCCCGGAAAGACAACGCGAATCCATCATCTCTCCAGGAGTGGAGAGGAGAGGCGAGGCTGAAAGGGCTTTGCGGCACCGCACTCTGTGTAATTGTGGTCCCGGCCCCTGGTGGCCCGGACTACCCCGACCAGCACCCCCTTTCTGGCTCACCGCGATACGTATGGCTGCTCGACAACCTCCATCCGCCTCCTCCACCTACTCAGCCCTGCATCGTCCACCAGCCGTAGTTACTCGCCACTCGTCGCCCGTCGCCCGTCGCCCGTCGCCCGTCGCCCCACGCTATCAGTTCACCCCGGAACTCTGCTCGCTTTACCTCGCTGCTTCCTTACCGACCATCGTTGTCGCCGTTTTTGCACCCGAAGCACGCAGACAAATTTCGACGGAATTCGTCCACCGCGTCTGCCAACGACGAGCGCGTAACTGACCCCTGCGCCGATTTGCGCACCGTCGCAAAGCTGCGAGTCGCAAGATTCGCAGGGAAAGTGGCCGGCGTTTGTCCGACCAGTAGAGGAAAACGCGACAAAGTCGCTCGCCGATCCGCGACGACGGGACGCGCGCGCATCGCGCGGTGGGACGGTGTCGGGGTCAGCCAACTCGAGATACACCGATGCGACGACGACGCCGGGAGACCTCTGTGCCCTGTGGAGGTCCGGGTCCCCGATTAAGAGGTTCCTCCGCGTACTTGTAGCGTTCGCGCAACTAGAACAGGCACACGCTCCGTCCGTCTCTCGTTCCTTCTCCCTCTCTGCACGCGTGTATTCGTTCTCCCTAGACGGCGTGGCTGCGAAACTCGAGATAGGAAAGACTCGGCGGACGCCTCCCTCTTTCCTCCTTCGGCTTTCCCTTGCGCGCTGCGCGCCGTTCGTTCGGCGAATCGGTTAGGGGCATTCGCTAAATGTATCCGCGTGTCCGCGTATTCCGCGGCAGCTTCGCCGGAACGAACGAGGACGAACGCGGACGATCTCGGAGTCATCGTCGAAGGAACGACCTCGTTTCCTTTTCCGACCTCCGACCGAGCTCCAAGTGGCTCGAACGACGCGTGCACTACAATTCGAAGCGGCGCGCGAATCACGGGGTTGCCGAGACTCCGGAGATAGACGACGGAGTCTCGCGGTGCGCGGTCGCGTAACAGCGATGCGAGTCACGGTTCTTTATGGGCCGACTCGTGACCCCGCTACTTGTAAACCGACTAAAGATTCAGAAATAGCCGCCGCGCGGCACCGCGCCGCTCTTCCATCGCGAACGGATCCTTCCCTTCCGTCTCGGTCTCGGACACCGACCGAGGGATCGCTGCCGTAACTTATGTACCGCAATACGATCGAAGAGACGGAACTGCCGCCGTGCCGTCGCCCCGTCCTCGTCCTCTCCCTCGACGCGCTCCTTCCTCCCTGTTCTTCGCCCGACGATAATTTGTCCCATCTGCGGTATTTACGCCGCGTGCACGCGTGCAAATCTATTCTCCGTTCGTGGAAGCAGCATTCTCGTACGCGCGGCTGCGAATCCGCGCGAGGAGAGGAAAGGATTCGCGCGACGCGACGCGAAGCGACGGGGTTCGGCCGGAACTGGAACTTCTTGCGCGACGCGAAACGAACGGCGACGTCCGCCACTGTCCGGCTGACGGCTGACGGCAAACGCGCCGGAAGGAGAAAAGTCCTCGAGTCCGAGGCGAATCGCGAATCGATGATAGCGGACAGGGTGGACGTTCGGTGCGCTACCGCTGCTCGTTATCTCCGTCACGCGTCAAACCGATACTCGATCAATGATATCTCTGGCATGGAAACGCCTAACGCCTAACGGATCTTGACTATTCATCGTATCGGTATCGAACTGCGCCATTTCTACTGTCTGCTGGTCGGAAACGAGTCGAGGAATTTCTCTCCCGTGGTTGGAAAGCCGGGGAACGTCGAACGGCGAGACGCGGCGAGACGCGGCGAGGCGAGGCGAGGCGAGGCGAGGCGAGGCGAGGCGAAACCGCGGTAAGAGCCCGAGACGATTCCATTAACATCGTGGTCGCACGGATACACGTACGCGCGTGTAACCGCGAGTGCCGCACCCTTCGACGCGCCGCATCGATTCCGTTTCAGACTTTTCGCGAAATCAACGGTAGCTGGCCGTCGCCGTTGGATCGAAGTGGAATCGCTTTTAGGATAGGTCCAGGATGGGTTCTAAGCGCCAAGCTGTTCGGAGCTGTTCGTCGAGCGAGCGGATCGCCGCTCGCTGTCCTCGGGGTGACCGATGTCACGAACGACGTTCAGGGACTCTCGTTCGGAGAGCCAGGTGAGCATCGGCGGCTCATTGTCGTAATCCGCGTCATCAGCAGGCTCGAGTGGACCTCTTCTCCGAGCTACGTGTCGTCGCGAGCGAACGAACGGTATCGAACGTACACTCGACGATCGCAAACTCCGGGCTCGAGCGTGCACTCGTCGACAAGCGGAAGGATGCGGGCTATCGCGTGCCCGTTCGAAGGGAGCGTGCAATCGCGACGGAACGGAGGGCGGGTGGAAATGGAAAAAACGGATCGCAGGTAGAAAATGCGGAGGTCGGTGGCGCGACGCACGATTGTCCTGCGAGGGGCTTCGAGAGGTCGGTCCGTCGAGACTAGGACGCAATCGGAGAGGCGAAGAAGGGAGGCGGAAAGCGAGGGAGACTCGACGGAGATATCACGGCACGGGCGATTCGGCAATAACGCGCGGTCGACAAATTAGCGTTAATCCCGGGTCGTTAGCAAGATTGATGCCAGGATTTCACTTAAGGGCGCAGTCGAAGGGAAAGTTTCGACGGGTGGCGGTGGCAGCCACCGCGGTGTTCTCGTTCTCGTCGAATCTCTGTAACGAAGTGGGTGGACCGACGACTGGCTGGTGCAACCGAAACTCGCGAACCCTCGGTACCGGTTCGATCGACGCGGACCCGATAGCATCCGATGCAGCCGCACGCGCGTAACGCGCGTACGCGTTCGCGAGGGCGAAGGAAAGGAGACGAAAGGTTCGGGAGAAGAGGGTCCCGAAGGCGGAGCGTACCGAAGGAATTGCGAGCTCCGCGAGGGGAAGGAAAGAGCGAGGGAGTACGAGGACAGTCGCGCGATGACCACGGATCAATCCCTCCTCGCTCGTCCAGCCTCGGTCCGAGGTGGACGTCTTTTCCCTTTCGCGAGCAAAGGCCCCTCCCGAAACGTCCACCTACGTCCCCTTGGATACCGGACGGATTATCTACCGTCTCGGGGTCGGAATATCGGGCGCGCGTTGCTCCCCGAACTCGCTTAAACTAGTTTGCGGCGAACGCTACTTTCGCGAACGAGCGAGGCGGACACCGGGTCGACGCTTCGTCGAAAGGGCGGTGTCGTAAAATTTCGAAGCCGGACGATCGAGGAGCGGCTCGGGGCCGATCTCGATTCGTTCGACGCGCGGAGCGCGTGAAAGGTTCGCGTTCACGAATTCGGCACGCTTCGATTCGTAGCGAAGGAAAGACGAGCGCAGCGCCTCGAGCGAAAAACCCCGAGAGGCTCGATCGTTCGAGCGACCGGCCTCGCCGTTCCTACCGTCGCCGCGCGACGCTCTCTTCCTTTCTGCCACCGAGTCTCTTCTATTCTCGTCTCGTCTCGCCTCGTCTCTTTTCTCTTCTCAAAGACCTCTCCTCTCGTTCGTCCGTTCGCTTTAACTTTTACGAGCATCTTCTACCGAGGAGTCCCGTAATTGCCTCTTTAGCGGTAACCCCCCGGTCGGCTCTTCCACCCGGTACCGACCGACCGCGTTTCGACCGAACCGTCGAGTGCTTCTTTCCCTTTCCTCCCTGTCCTGTCCTATCCTTTGCCTTTTTTTTTTCGCCCACCCGCTCCTCCGTGCACCTTTTTTCCCCTGCTCGGTCTCTTCTCTCGTCTACGAGGACGCGTCCTATCCAGGGCTATCGATCCGCTCTCGAATCGTCCCGACGCGTTTTTTTCTTTCGCGCGAGAACTCGATGCGAGCAGCGAGGCTGCTCGACATCGCCGTACCGACGCGCGAGCTCGCGTCGGGGCGAAGCGTGCGGAGTTCTTTCCACCAGTTCTCGCCGGCGGGTCTAATCGTTAGGCCGGGGGGGAACCGACGGTCCGCGAAAAGTTTGTCGCGATAAAAGCTGGGTGGAGAAGTTCCGAGAGAGCCGGGCGACGTTCGCACAGTTCGCGCAGTTTATTACGGTTAATTAATGGAGTGCAGGCGAAAGCATGGCGCGCTCGAGTTCCGAGTCAGAACGTGCCGGTTGCTCCATATCTGTCACGAGCGCTTCGCGAGTCACGTTTACGGCCAGTCGTAACGGTTGTACGTGCTCGCCGTGTAATTGATTCGTCTTGCTCCAACCTTCGAGTCTCGGCGAGCTCTCCGAGAATAAGGACGATACGCTCGACCAGGGAACTCGTCGGTCCACTCGCGGGTCGGCGCAGCGTTTCTCGAACCGCGGCCGTCGGCGAATCGTTCGAAAAACGCCCGAACGAGATCCCGGGAAGAAGCGCTTCGCCACCCGCGCCTACGCTCTTCGCGGAAGCAGTAAAAAATCCTGCGACAATTTTTGGACGAGAAAAGTTGCGAGGCCGAGCGCGTATGCGGCAGCCGCGTCCCTTCGACGAAAAATCGTTCAGGGAATGGAAGAAGCGCGAACGGTAGGCAGAAGCGGAGCGCGGCCGAAGCATTTCAAAGGAGATCCAACGCGAAACTTGTTACCCCGAAGATCCGTCTCCGTGGCTTAATCGCTTCGCAGATATTAGACGGACGCGAAGCGACGCGACGGGGTGAATATGCAAAGAACGTTTTTCGGCGAACAGCTTTCTCGAGTCGCGGGGGACTCGTCGCGTCGTCGTGGGGAGGAAACGCGGCGCGATGCAGAAGCCCACGGCCGAGGGGCAGAGGGGCGGGCAGATTGGCTCGGTCTTGGAATCGGTTTACGAGGCTCGTTAAAATATTACTCGGGCGTAAGTTTCTTGGTGACACGCGGCGCGATTCGCGCTCCCAGCCTCCAGCAGCCTCTGGTCTATGCAAAATAATCGTTTCTTAATTGCGGAGTAATTGCAAATTCGAGAGGGAAGCCGGCGCTCGTTCTTCTCGGCAAGACTCTCCTAAACTGTCGCCGTCTGTCGCTTCCATTATTCTCGCGAACTTCGACTTAACCCCCCCCCCGAGCATCGGAAAAACCTTTACTTTCGATACGTCGGCCGGCCCCCAACCGGTTTCTGCGACGCGAACTCCGACGAACGCGGGACGAACGCGGGACGTACGCGGACCAATTTAGAAAACTCCGCTTCCGCGATAGATCCGCGAGGCGAGGCGAAAAGTCGTCCGCCTCCACCTCTCCTTCGCTCGTCCTTCGCGAATCGGGACGAGCCCTCCGCGACGAGCGGCGTCGCTGTTGCGCACCCTTTTCTCTTCTCTTTTCCTGGCGCGGATAACGCGTTGCAGTGGCTCATGCCGGCCGGCAGGAACCCCGTGAACAAACGGACCGCCAGGCAGCCAGCCTTATCTCAAGACGCTTTAATGTGTTTAACCCAGCGAAGATAGTGGACAATTTATTGCTCCCTATTTTAGGCGTACTCTCTCCCTTTCTCCTGCCCCTCCTTCCCGTATCGCCGCTCCGCCGTCCTCCTTCGCCCTCCACCCTCCTCTTCCGACAGCCACGCTGGATTCGCTTCGGCGTCTTTCCTCTTCCTTTCCCTTTCGCTGCTCGCCCTTTGGCCTTCGTCCTTCGCTCCGCGCCATTCGCCGTTCGCCCTGCGAACGTTGCATTCCGTTCGGCGCGCTTACGAATCACCTTCCCTCCGGACTTTCCTTTCCGTCACCGTTTCGCTCGGCTTGCGCGCAGGACTCGATTCAACGTGGCCCGGAGCACGGGAGCCACCGGACGGACCAAAATTCTGGTCCCCGACAGATGTTTTTCATCGAGCCACGCGGGTCAAGGGGATTCTCGGCTGTCTCGCAACGATTTACTAGCCGTTGATAACGCTAGAAACACGTGCACCACACGGCGCGAGTATTCCCGAACTGGAAACTGGAAACTGGAAACTGGAAACTGGAAACTGGAGATTTTTTTCGTCCAGCGGGGGACCTCTCTCTCTCACGTCATCCCTTTTTCTCAGCTTTCGTAATAGTCGACCCACTCGTACAGGGAGAGAACGGTCGTACTCGTTCCCCCGCTGCGAGAGGTACCGAACGCGGTGCACTTGGAGGATAAACGAGGCACTCCCGTGCCTCGATAAATATCGATAAATATTGGAACGCGAGGCTTCGGACCTTTGGATCTTCGCGCGAAGCGACGAGTAAAGTCGCTCGCGCAACCGAGAATGAACGCAGCCTGGCAGCTGTTGGCGCTTTCCCATAGACGTTCGTTTTCGGCTCCGAGACACAGGTTCGCCGACGCGACGGTAAGATGCGAGCGGGTCAAAGAGATAAGCGTCGCGAGGTCGGGAGAAGCGCGTAAATGTCTGTTTTCGCGTTAACCTCGGGCTCGTTGAACATTCCTCCCGGCAAATGCGCGTGTCGTTTTCTCCTCCGTTGCGCAACTGCTCGATTTCTCGGCGGTCGCGCGCGCAGCTTCTCTTTCGCTCGTCACCGAATGCATACGTATTCCGACAAATTGGGCCACTAGCTCCGCGCAGCTTGCCTCGCATCGTCGGAGGCCCTAGGAAAGCGTTCCGGCCCGTTAAAGAGAATGGAAGACGCGCGACGCGCCGCGCTTCAACGGCGATACGCGCGAAGGCGCCGCGGTACCCGAAGGGGCGGCGCGGCGAGGCGACAGGTCTGGGCGAGCAGGATCGGTTGGGAACTGCAGGTAACGCTCGCCGCACTTTGACCTCTCTCGTAAAAATGGTCGAGTTACAGGCCGGTCGCAGCTGCGACCGATGCAAATATCTCTGCCGGGAGCGCATCGGTCGCGACTCGGCGAACGATATCGTTCTTCGGAGACGAGCGACTCGACCGGAGGCCGCCTAAAGTGGCTGCACCGCTTCGCGACTCGGCAGATGGCATCGAACGGATTAACGCCGAAAAATTTGCTCGACGAGCGGGGAAGGAAGACGGTCGAACGACGCAGAAGGAGAGGAAGGAATCTCGCGGCAGCTGCGAGTTAACGACGCCGGTCGATGCGAAATTTTGCCGTTCCACGACCAGCGACCAGTTCGTCCATTAGCGAGAGCTGCATCTCTAATTCGGCCTACCTACCCGTTCGAAGCCGCTCCGGGTTTCCAGAGGCGCGGAAGAGCGAAAGCGGAAGAGGTTGCGGCGAAGTCGCGTTTTTTCGCGAGCGAGTGGGGCGAGAGTAACGAGTGTAACGAGCGTAACGATATACGCCTATCCGCCGCTACGCCCGGCTCGATTAGGTATTTGGTTGTTCGTGTCGCCGCATTGTCGTGGCTATCATTACGGTTAGAGATACAAAGCGCGCGCGGCACGTGACTCGGCCTGATGAAAATGTTAATCAGCGGCCCCCCTAGCTGCTCGCTCTGCCACCCTCTCGCTCTCTTTCTCTCCCGCAGTTCCCCTCTCAGATTCGATACCCTTTCAATGACTCGACCCAGAGTTCCGTCGATGAATGAGCCGCCGGACGACCCGTGGGTCCCGGTGCGCCCATACGGGTCTCCGGTTACCACCGCGGATTAATTACGGGGTAGATCAAAAGAACATGGCAACCACAAAGCGGGTAATGCAACGGGTGGTTCGTTTTCCAGCGGACGCGGTCGCGTTTAACCGATCCGACCGAAGGTGTTTCGACGAACGCCGTCGATGAACGATCGGTGACGAAAATTCTTGAGAGACGAACTTGCGATACTCCTTCGTCCTTCCCCGTCCTCGCTATTCGCTATATCGGTATACCTAGGATCGGCTGCAACTTTAGCGCTGGCGATTTAACGCAGTTCCATTAGGACCACGCGGAATCTCCACTTTGGCTCGAAGCGTTTTTTCAGAACGCGTAATTGGCGTTTCGGTGGTGAGATTTGTCGCTACTCGCCCGCTCAATTTTAGTCCTCGTATTTGTTTCTCGTCTTTGCTGTAGCTGCCACGGTATTGTGCTTTACTCTATATTCTTTCATCGCTTTCTTTTTATTATTTCGTTTCAACTTATCTTATCTTGTCTTATATTTGTTTGTTTTTTCTTCCTATCTCTGTGTTTGCATCGGACTGTAATTCTTGCTTCATATTTTTATCGTGCAAATTCGGTTCCTTCTCGTACGGAATTACAGCAAATTAAATCATTACCGTTGGGTGACATTTTAGCGTCGGACTGTTTGCCATTTGCTGTGCGCTACACGTACGCGGATATAGATCCATCGCGCATCGCGTCCTATCCGTAATTAAAACGAAAATCATCGCTCGCGATTTCACCGACAAGCTCGCTCGAAGCTCGCTGCACTGCAAGACTCTACTCGCTACTTATACGTACGCACCCGGTGTACCGCGTATCCAGGTGCCCGATCGAGAGGGTCCTAGCTTCGATCCTTCGGCCCTTCGATCAGCCGGATCTCGTATCGCGGATACGGGCGAACGAGAATCCTCGTTCCTGCTCCGCGGCGTTGCTACTCGCTCGCCCCGTCGATCCCGTGCCAGAAGATTATCGAAGCTGCGAGACTTTGACGCGACAGAATACCCTTGACATGTAGGTTATCGTCGGGAGAGGTCGAAAGGTCCGCCGATACGTAAGAAGAGTGGAACGAAAAATCAGTAACAACACTTTTATTCTACGCGTCCAATGCTTATTTACGCGCTGACCGATACAGCGCCGCGATTTTATACCGCGTCTACGCGTAATAGATTTCGCGGCGATACCGCGCTTCGAATCGATTATCCGTCGAATCGCACGGCCGT
The DNA here is from genome assembly GCA_948146005.1 of Nomada fucata. NCBI lineage: Eukaryota > Metazoa > Arthropoda > Insecta > Hymenoptera > Apidae > Nomada > Nomada fucata. Next base: position 2,119,463 of record OX411275.1, on the reverse strand, counting down.
TTCGCGGGCGCAGGAGTCGGAAAATTTGTAATCGGGCGACCGTCGATCGGGCAACCCGTTGGAAAAAGATGGTCGGAGGAACGAGGGAGCGCAGAAGCCGGACGAGTGCGCCGCGTTTCGTTTCGAGCGCAACGCGCGGCGCGCTGCTGTTCTTCGGTCGGGTATTTTTATTCGCATCGGCATACCATCGGCTTCCGATCCGGCTCGACGAAAGTTCCGGCGAATTTTTTCACAAAGTTCCCGCCGGCAAAAGAGAGGATCGCGGGAAGGCGAGCGCCGGTCGTCTAAAACTCGGTTTCCCGATGCAAATAGGATTCCCACTTTTAGGATTAGGAGCGGCTATCATTCTCGCCGGGCGTTTCCGCGAGGGGAAAAGTTCCGGAACGGTGTCTCCTTTCCCTTTTTTCCAGCTGTCGCGGCTTTTGCGGCAGCTTTGTCAGAATTAACGGGCTCGCAACGACGACGAGCACCGATACGCTCCAACGGATGGACGATCGACGAAACGGCGATTCTTTGGATCCGCGACGCGAACTTTTGTTCGCGATTTTCCGCCGTTTTCGCCGGCGAACGGCGGCCTCCTGTCGCTTTTATTAGGACTAACCGCGCCCGGCGTCCTCCTTTTCCGTAAAATGCACGCGTATTTGCGTACTCGAGGCGACGGCGATGCGGTAAACAGATACGCGCGTACGCCGCGAAACGGGAAACAGCCGTTTCGCAAAGCTATCGGGGAAACCGAGAGAGAGCTGGGATATGTTCGCGGAAAAACATCGGAGGGACGATAAAAATGTCGGGCGAGAGCGATTATTCGCGCATCGATATACCATCTGCGATGATTCGGAGCGAGGCGAGTCTGGCAGTAGCGCCTGCCTGGAAATCACTCGATGGGTATTCATCGGGGAGCAAAGGCGACCGCCTCGAGGCGTATTTATGAATTCATGCCGCAGATGCGTATAATGGCGCTGATTCGTGACATTTGATTAGAGCATTGTCGCGGCTCCCGCTTACTCCCATCGTTTTCTGCGTCTCTTCGTAACTGGTGGTTCGCCGCGCCGCTCCACGCCGCTCCACGCCGCTCCACGCCGCTCCACGCCGGTCCGCGCGGTAGGGTGGCAGAGCGGCGGTGTACCGCAATCGCAACCCTTACACCCGCTTCCTCTTCCCGGTCAATGAATAGACCGACACACCGGTCATTATTTTCCGATTCACCGATCGTGACGATTTCCATCGTAACCTTTCGCTTCGAAGCTGCGAACCACCCTCGGCTCGCCGTCGCCAGCTACGCACACCTTTCGAAGGCGTCCTATGCGCGCGTACCGCATACACACGCGCGTACGTACGCAACGCACGCACCGTCACGATAGCCCGGCGAACGTGGGGCGCGAGCCAGACGCCGGGGATCGTGTTCGTTCTCGAACCGCTAACGAACCCCGCCAGAAATAATACGCCTCCGCCATCGACCGATATTTCCGTTACTCGTCCGTCGTACGTTCGCGCGTACTCCTTTCCCCGTGGAGCGCGGAAGCCTCGGAGAAGCAGGGGATCCCGATCGCACGCGAAACGCGCAAAACGCGTCGAACGATCGTCGGAAGTTCGCGTCGAGGGTGAAAGGTAAGGGCCGGCGAATTAATTCGATCGTTCGCGGTCGCGGTCGTGGTCGCGGTCCGACGTGTACGAAACACGCTTCCCCTCTTCGTTTCCGTCGATTGCGAGTCGACCCGGGCGCGTGCGCTATCTCCGCGTCTATCTACGGACCGATTCATCTATCTATCCGTCCATTTATCCGGCCATCCACTCGACGCGACGGCCCGTCCGACCGTTCATCCATTCTCCTCGCCCTCCCGATCGTTATTCCTTCGGCCCTGATTCTCCGTCTTCGGCCGTTCGGCTGTCGCCGAGGAGGGCGGAGGGAGGCGAGAAGAGCGCATCCTCGCGTTATAGTTGGGGTAGTCGCATCGCCCGCGGGTTGGTAACGAGGTTACGGTCTCATCTCCTACTCGACCGACGACTCGAGCCCGAGCCCTCGGTTCATCAGGCCACAATATTACTAATCAGCGCGAGAATTGGCCCGGGCGGTAAGTGCCCTTCGGATTGCCAATTCACGCTGCTCCGTGGAACCGTTCGCTGCACTCGAACTCGTGGAACGCGTTCAATTTTCGCTCCGGCTGCGACGGCCTTCTCCTTCGCGATCTTGACGCTCTCCTCTCCGCCGCTTATCCGTTTGCTCTTCGCTCGGCCGGTGCGCCAATAAGGCGGAAAATTTCTTTTTCTAGCGTGCTTGCGCGGTTTTCGCCGTCGCCGACGCGTTCGGTGGGCGAAAGGAAACGCGAATCCGTCGTCGAGGGTCGATGCGCGGCTATCGATTGGCGCGCTCCTCGAACGCGACAGCCAGCGAACAAAGATACGAGGAGTTTCCTGACACCTTAATGCATCGTCACCAAGGGGATCGTTAGGCGTAACTCGTATATCAATTCCATTCGCTGATCTGATTACGCGACGGCTAATTACGCCGCATCCCGGTTCGTAATTAATAGTCGACTAGTGGTTTAGGTGGAACGTCTTGCGTTTCAACCGGGCCCGACGCCCCGGTAAAATTTCGCCTTACCAATAAAACGACAGGAATCCGTCCGCGCGTAGCGCGGCGAGTCCGAGCGCTCGAGATGCGCGCATCGCGTACACACACGCGCTCCTATCCACGCGCGTACGCGCGCGTGCATGTAGGTTTCCAAGAGCGAGGCTGATGCGCGCGGAGAAGAAGCCTCTGGGACCAGACGAAGATTAACGACGGTTATTCCCTTTGCGAGCGCGCGGTTCGCCGCCCCTTGTCTATTCTACGGATATATTCTCGAGCCCGTATCGTTCTTCTAACGCTCGCTTATTAATAATCTTCTCGACCGACGAATCACCCCCGCTCGTTGCTATCGATGCCGACGCGCAATCGTCCCTAAATTGATCGTTCACCGCCGATGAAACGGACCCGATGCAACCGCGCCGCGATGATTGCGCAACGAGAAACAAGCGTTCTTTCAACGGGACCGACGGTTAAAACGCTCGTGCCCCCATGCCGTTCGAACCTCGGCGCGAGGAGATTCCTCTTTCCCGGACAATCCCCGCGAGGATAGACAATTTCGCAAGGGCCCGGGCGATTCGTAGAGGTAAACTCGCGGACGAGCTCGAACCGGAAGCTGAAAAATCGTTCGAACTCCGACTCCCAGCGTTCGGGGGGAACGCGATAATCTGGTCGCATCCAGTCGAGTGGAACTTTGACTTGTACTCGCATACGCGCTTCGTATCTCGTTGCCTGGAACTTTATCGACGCTCCATATTTAGTGGCATTCGTCGCGGGACAGCTGGAAAGAGATAGCGGGGTAAATTACGACATCGATAAAATCAATATCGCGCGTGCTCGTAAACTGGTAGCTCCGCTTTATCGTTCTTAAGATTACGCCGATTCTCGTTCGATAATTAGGAGGCAAGAGGAGCCGGGAGCCGACGATGGATCTTTTTCATTTTTTTTTCGGAAAGCGCCAGCCGAGCGTCGCGTCCGAGAACGATAAATTAGCGCTCGAGCGGGCTTCGACCGCGGCGTTCCACGTTTCGGGAAAGCGATACGGGAACTGTACCGAGCTTCACGCTCCGGGCATACGCGCGCACGAGACTAGAAGTACAATAAGAGAAGCGGCAGGTAAGCGGGGAAGATAATGGTCGCGTTATTCGAATCGAATTCTCTTTGATCGAATCTGTCCAATTAGCGCGGAACCGAGCATCTGCTTACGATTATTCTCTTTATAGACCGTAAAGTGCGCCTCGTCGATGGCCTGCCGGTTGGTCGCTCGAGAGTTTCGCGATCCGTTTTTTTCGCGCGACGGGGTTTGGCTCGGATCCGTGAGAAAACGTGAAAACCTGCGAATCGACGAAAGGTTGAAGCGGAAGAGGTGAAAGGGGGACGGGACGGAAACGAAGTCGAAATCGGAATCGAAACGGATGATCGACGATGGTCGGGGTTCCCGCGCCCGAACAACGCGCACCGGGGTGTTGCACGGTCGTGTATTAGATTTCGGATAATCCGTAAGGATAGTCTCGAAACGGGGTAATTAATGTGCGCTGGGGATCCGTCGTAGCAGCGGCACGGGAAAGAGGGAAGGCGACACGACGTAGCAGGGTGAAGGAAGACAAAGAAAAAAGGAATCGAAGGCAGGGCCCCTTAGGATTGCTTTTCTCACAGTGAGTCGTCGTCCCGTGGCCGAAAACCGGACATCTGGACATGGGACAGCTGCGCGACCACGGGCACCTCCGTCCCTCCGCTCCGAGGGAGGCTTTCACGGGGGCGAGTCCGCTCCTTCTTTCGCTATACCTGTTCCCTAGATTTGCTGTACGCGCGGCGAGTGCATACACGGATACGCGTACGCGCGTATCCGGACGCTTTATGCTTGCGAAGAAAACTGCGGGGGCGCCTTGATCTTCCTTCTTACCCCGACCGCGTCGCCTCGAGTCCGACGACTCGAGGCGAGCACGGAGTTCGTCTCGCTGTCGCTCACTGCTGGATGCAAGTGCGCTTGCTTCGTTTCAGGTGCAGTTTCGTTTCACCCATGCGGCAGAAGTTACCGCGATTCGTTCGACTTGGCAACGCGCATTACTCATATTCTTATTCTGCGAGGCCGAGGGGTGTCGATGAGAAGGGAAAACTCAAATACTCGTGTGACCGCCTGACCGCGTCTCTCGATATTCGTAAAACGGTTAGGTTCCAGTGTTATTCGCACGCTCGAGGTGTCCCTCGATTTAGGGGACAGCGTGCGCAGCTAAAATTCCCCGCTCGAGTACGAAATACGAAATGCAAAGGTATTCTCGAAACGCAAGCGGACCATTGGAGAGAGGCGAATCGAAATCGTGGCGGGTCCAGCCCGTACGCGAGGGCCACGGGGAAGATGGAAAGACCGCTCGAGCTCTGCGCGGTTCAAGGGTCGAAAGCAAACGCGTATCGACTTTCTCGATAAAGACGAGGAGCGAGTCCGACATCCGAGACGGGGCGCATTGTGCTAGGCAAAGTGGCAAATACTCTGGCTCACCGATATCGTTTCCCCGGCTATTTCATTCGCAACTAACGGAGAGCCGCTCCGTTTCAACGATCCTGACAACTCCGTCGACCCTGGCACTGGTGCGTCGCGTTGCGTTCCCCTACTCGCGCGTGCTCAGGTGTTCGACGATCGCGACTCGACGGCAATCTCACTTCGCCGCGAAGCAAAGGCGAGCGGCCGTAAGGTCGCCGGTGAGAAATACGCGACGGGGCATCTAGAATATTTGATTAACGCGCTGCAGGCCCACGGCCGGGCCCGGCCCACGAAAAGCTAGAGGAAAACGAGTTTTACCGGCTATCGGTCCGGGACGTCCGGGGACGCGGCAACTCGTTCGCCGGACTTTCGCGTTTCGTGGGATCGTCCGCGCCACGGGGAAACTCGATTTCGCCCCGACTTCTCGGAGGAAACCCGTATTCCCGTCCAGATCCGATTTCCGGCTGAGAACTTCGAGGAGGGCGATTCGATCGCGACTGGTTCGAAGGAAAGCTCGGGAATTCGTGCGCTCGGTCCGGTCACCAGACACGCACCCGGTCACGTACGTACGCGCTTACGTGCGGTCCGGTTCCTCGAAACGGTTTTTCCGCTACCTCTCTCCGCTCCTCCGCGTCGACCGTCCGTCGTAAAACGACGCTCCACGGGTGCCGTTGGGTTCTTGTTACCCGCGTGAAAAAGGATTCCGGTATCGGAACCGTACGATTCGAGTCGGCCGAGAAGGACTCGACGTTTCGTTCCCCACGACCCGCGCCTCGAAGCGTCGAAACTCGTCCAGGATTCGCGAACGGAAGGAACGACGCAACGGGTTTCCATTTACGCTCGCCTCGGTCCGTTACGCGGCGGTGCAACGATCGACAGCGGGGTAATGTCGCGGAAGTTGAATGGAACTCGGAGTCGATCGTGGGAGTGTATCGTTCTCGTATTTAGCCGAGCGGTCGACCACCTCGAGCACCCCAGGCAGCCCGGTTTCTCTCGCCCTCTCTCGCTCGCTCTCGCGGCCGCGCGTAGGCCGACCGATCGCTCGAGAGCAGCACGTGGGAGAGGCAGGGGATGTTTGGAAAAGGATCGCGCGACCCAGAAACTTGCGGTCGTCTCGTCGCTGGTCAGCGCCACTTTGTCCTGGACCCTCCCGAAGTGGACACGATGTTTGTTTGTTCCGGTCTCGGTGTCACAACACACCCACTACAGACCGCAGTGGGGTGCTAACTGCTATTATTGTATACCATTACCTGCGGACCCCCGCCGAACGCGGCACGACTGCCAGCGTTTCACCTTTCGTCGTCGCGCCGCTCCACCTAATCCAAGAACACCAGGAGTACGTTTCTCGGGACCGCGGCGTGCATTGGCACGGGCGCGGGTGGCTCTTCGTCGGGGCTCGCGAAACGATCGTCGATCGATTTCGAAATCTCTGGGCCGCTCCGTCGCTTCAACGTTTCCTGCGCACCTGGCGTCGGTCCAACGATAAGCGTTCGAGCAGCGATGAACGCGAATCGCGCTCACCGGCTACATTTTCATGGAGCACCCCTTGGTAGGGGAGAAAGGTGGCGGCGCGCATCCCGTCCGCGTTCCACCGCCGAAGAATTTGATTTCCATCGCATAGAAATTTATTGGATACGCGGTCGAACACGGTCGGCCTCCTTCTCCGCCGGTTCGTCCAGCCTGGCTGCCGGATCCTTCTCGGCGTTCGCTTCAACTTGTTGTCCGGCTGCGCAAACTTGGGGTTGCCGGGACGCTTCTCGTGGGATCGAGACTGCGACCCTCGGACACGGATCATAAACGTTTTAAACGAAATTCAGGAAAATTTAAATTCGTCGAAAGAGGGTCCCCTGGCGGGCAACGAAAGACAGAGGAAGGGAGCAGCCATAGATAGGGTAGTGGGGGAAGGAATCGCGGTTAGCAGCAAATAGAGGCAACCTGCGGTTGTCCGCCACCGGAACCGACCTTCGGATCGCCCCGAGGGGGAGAGTATCCGTCGATTTTAATTCCAACCTCGGCGACCGTTCTCGACCCTATTCTTTCGGACGTACTTTATACGAGGACCGTTCATCGATGCGAGACGGAACGAAGCCAAACTCGCATAAAATTTCGAATTCGACGTCCCGCCGAGCATCGGCGGGGCGATTTTATTTTCGAGCGAGCCCGATCTGTGCGGGGAATTATGGGCAACGGACGGATTCTACGAGAGGAAAACGAGCGACCGCGTACCCGCGCGGATTCGTTCTAGGTTCGAGGCACGATCGGCCAATTCGCCGGATAGTTCGAGGCATCTGTCCGGCGGATAAAATTAATAAAACAATACGCCATTATCGGGGCCGCGTCTCCCGAGCAGGCTGTCGGAATATCAATCCGACGAATCGCTGGAAATCTTGCGGGGTCTGTCGCTCGACTGAATTCTATTTCGTTCTCGATGGCAATCACCGCGATATTCATGCAAATCCAAAAATCGAATTATTCTCTCTCTATATCCACCTCAGCACCCCCCCCCCTTCCTTCGCTCCTCCGCCTGCCTCTTAGCAATCGCATCGTCGACCGGTCTGGTCCGCGCACCCTTTCAGGTGTCGCGAGGCTTCCGATGGAAAGTTTCGAAGGCAACGTTACCGGGGGACTCGCGATCGTCGGCAAGAAGCAACGAGCCCCGGACGAGATCGGGCCGAGCGCCGACCTGATTTTTTGCTCCCTTCGATTGCGTGGCTCGCCCCCTCCGCTTCTTAAGCCGTCCCGTTTCTTATCTAAATTGTTCGCCGGAGGAAAAATTGTCTGCGCTGCGATTAGAGCGATTTAACGCCGAGCTGGAGGGACGAAACGAAGCGACGCGTATTTCGGTTCCTCTCGTCAATTTTCCGATCGCTCGAGTACGTCAGCCTCCGCAGCCGTCGTCCTCGTTCCTCGCGGTGCGGCGGAGCGCGAGTGGCCGCTCCTCGCGGCACGAAACGCGTGCGTAGCCGGTCGCAAGGGCGAGAGGGCCGAGCGCAGGAGGCGGGGATCGAGGCGCGCGTTTCGACGCTCTCGCGATTTCGGATCGCATTGGCAGCGGCGCGAGACGGGCCGGGAAGCGAGGAGAAGCGAGGAGAAGCGAGGAGAAGCGAGGAGAATCCGATCCGTGGTAGGGGGTAACTCGTTACAAAGTACTCGTTCGGCTTTTAATAATGCACTTCCGTGCACGCTGGGAGATCTCGAACGAGAGCCGATCACCGGAGAATGGAACCGAATGGTTTTCGTCGTGTCGGTCCTCTCATCGCCGTAGCAACCATCGCGCGCTCTCCGCGGGGCGAGCGACGGAGTGGCGGAGAACGGGGACGGGGATGGGGTTGGGGTTGCGAGCGGGCGACGACGAGGAGGAGGAGGCGGCGGAGGAGGGAAGAGGAGGTGGGCATTATGTCAGATCCCGCGGCATCCCGCGCGGAATACGCTACGTTTCGAGTGGCTCGCATCCTTGTCGAGAGGCGACCGACCGAACTCCGGCAAACTCGCTTCGAACTTGACGCCCCGCTGTAAACGAGCGGAGTCGTCGAGAGTCGTTGCTCCGAGGGAGGAAAGGAGACGGAGCGAGGACGCCGCGGCGGCCGGGGTAGCACGGGTAGCACGGGCAGCAGAGGGAGAGAGCACGAGGGTGAACGAGACGGAGACCGAGACGGGACCGAAGCGAAACAGGATCGGTGTCGTGGTATAGGCAAAAGGGGGCGGCTCGAAGGGTTAGTCGTGAATCAGGGGCCGCGGAGAATCAAGGGCCGACGCTGGCCGTGTCCCACCGCGCTCCCGGCGCTCCCGGCGCTCCCGGCGCGGCGGCGCTCCGCGAGCGACGACACATTGATGGAAAGCAACCGACCGAGCCGGATTAATTCTGCCGGATTAGCGGCTTTGCAGCGAATTAGGCACCGTTACCGGCTAATACGATCGTCGAGCCGTGCGACCGCTGCTTCGCCGAGCGGCTGCTTCGCTTCGACGCGCGTACGCGCCGAAGGAGTCGCCGGCTCGAGTGGGTCGCGATCGAACGAACGAAGGTCCGAGCCGATGAATTTCCAACGATTTATCGACCCTCCGAGCTTCGGCCGAGGGGCGGTCTATCAATTAGATCGAGTCGAATCCTACCCTCCGGGAAACTCGAGCCCGACCCTCGCTCGCCCTGCGACCGGAACGAGACGCCGATCGCGAAGCCGTCGGAACGTCTCCCGTCTTTCTAACGAATTCAGCCGCGCGATGCCGCTGACCGTGCTCGCTGCTCCTCACCTCGATCCTCCGATGCTTCGACGCGACTCTCCTCTCCGGTGGTATTCTTTTAAAGTCGCCAGCGCGCTACGCTCGGCGCGTCTCGTCTATCGGAGCATTGTCGGGGAACGCGCGAACGCGCGAACGCGCGAATCCGGGAGGGATGCGCGAAGATGGTACGCGGAGGATTCGGAGGCAAAGGGGGACGACACGGATGGACGGAGAACGACGAAACGACGCGTCGCATGGGCGGAGGGGCTGGAGGGCCTCGTTTTTCATTTCTTTCCGCGAGCGTAGCGGACAAAGGCCATTGTGGAGGATCCCATTGTGGAGGATTAACGTATGCACGCGTATACGCGCGCGTCGACCCGATACGAACGCGCTCTCCCGCGGCCGATCGCGAGCGCTTCGACGACGGTCCCGAAAAATTCGCGATCGAGCTTGCCGCAAAAACTTCGTTCGGAAGGTCGTCGTCCAGCGTCGTCCCGCGGAGGGAGCGAGGAGAGCTGTCGACGTCGCGCTGGTGTCGTCGAGTGGACGCGCTTCCGTTGAACTCCAAATACGATGCGACGTCCGCAACGTCCGACGCGGTCGGGCATTGCGCTCTTACGCTCCCGCAATTGGATGGGCGACGACCTCCACGCGACTCGCGATTCACGCGATTTACGCGATTTACGCGATTTACGCGATGCGCGGATGCATGGGAGCGCGCCGGCACGCACTCGCCAGGAATCATTGTCCGTCGACTTTGCAGGATCGACGCTGTTTTCCTCGCGGAAAACCGATTAACCCCGCGGTATCCCGCTCCTCTCTCCAACGTCCTCGCTCGCGCTATCTCTACCCACCTGGAACTTAGCCGCGTGCGCCACTTCCGACCCGGACGGAGGATCCGGATTTTCGAAGGCCCGGTGGCCACGCTCCGTTCGCTGAAGCGAAGCGTTCGTTCGATTCGAAGGAAACGAAAGTCGGATATATCGCGAGACAGGTTTAATTGTGCGGCAAAACCGGTCGCTGTCAGGATCGCGCGGTGGCCGCCGCGATGCTCGGCAGGGATAGGATAGGATAGGATAAGGAACGCATAGGCCGGAGCGCAGGTTGCGATGGAGCGTGGCACGGCACATGCCATATGGCTAATGGCTTCCGCGTTGCTAAGCATCATCGATATCACGGACGCGTCGGTGCGGTGTCAAGGATCGCGTTCGTGGCCCTTGTTACGGCAACGGCACTTGCGCGCTTCGAGGCGAGGACTCGCTCGCGCCGAGGAAAGAAGAGTTTTCCGAGCTGGAATCGGGCGCGAAGCGAGATCCGGGTGCTCTGTCTCGAAGGGACGACGGGGCGAGGGGAGGAGGGTGAGAAGGGACGAAGGGACGAAGGGACAGGGAAAATAAGTGGGGAAGGGTCGCGGATTAATCCGCCGGCATTAGTCCACGTTTCAATTAATTATCCCCGCTGTGACGCGAGGGCTTGGTTTCCCCTAATTAGGCGTGTCCCGGCAGCCTCGCGCATTCCGGAGTCGAAACCCTGCACCGGTTTCGTCGCTGGCCGTTGGCGCAGTCGTTCCACGGGACGGTGTCGGCTGCTCGGCAATTTGCTAACGCGAAACTACCCAGCGAGCGTCGCGCATTTGTTACGGTACAATTTCGAGGCCTCCCCGGCGGACCCACCGCGCGGCGAACGAGGAGGTCGCGGAGGACAACTCGAAACGAAACTCGAAGAGGAATCGATGGATCGCCGCGCGGGACATCGGCCGACGAAAGTTGGCGACTCGGCGCGCTCGATGCGCTTACGGTAATCCCGTCGATGCGTTTTATCGACAATAGAAGGACGATACCGCGAGTATTAAAAGCCTCCTCTGTCAACCCTTTCTTCGAGCCCTCGGTCTCGGGGGATGCACCCTATCATCGGTGCGCTCTCTGTCCTTCCCCGGGGAGAGAGCGACGCCCGGGTCTCCTCGACTCCCTCGACGATCCGGAGCTCGATCCTTCCGCGACCTTCTATCCGGCCGCTCTCTCTCTCTCTCTCTCTCTCTCTCTCTCTCTCTCTCTCTCTCTCTCCGTTGGATCTCAATCGCTCGCAAAAAATCTCATTTGCCCATTGTGCAGCGCGCTAGTCGTCGCGCGGCCCCGGAGAGCAGCGAGGACTAAACGGGGGAACACCGGAGGGCGAAGTCTACCTGTCTTCCAGCCGGTGCCGCTTTCTCGCTGCCTATTCTCTGCCTACCTCCGGCTACCGGTCCGGCTCGTGCGCCTTTGGAAGCTGCTTCGCGTCGCGGAACGTGTTTATTAAGGTATCGCGTCGAGTCTTTTATTTCCATCGGATCGATACCTCCCGGTCGGAGGTCGAGGGAACCCGCGGGACCGAACTAGTCGCGCCCGGCAAACGATTCCCCACCGGTGCCGGTGTCCCGCGAGAAAAAAACCGGATCCCTGGCCTCGCCCCTTCGTCCTCCGGGCGCGCGTGGACGCGGCGTCCCGTCGATAGTTTCGTCCGCTGCCCGCAGATTTTAATCGAGAGGCGAGTAGTCGGTGGATTCCGCGAACGGGAAATGCTCGGGCGACTACGGGCGCGTGGCGACGCGCCGGGCGCAGCCGAGGGCCGCGACGGCAAAGGGAACGACGCCGGTGGACGAAAAAGAAAGAGAAAAAGGAAAGGGAAAAGGAAACGGCGAGAAAGTGGCAGGGCTCGAGAGATTCTAACGGGGCCACGGAACGAGATCCTTCGAGAGAGAGGGTAGCAACGGAGTAGCTACGGACGAGCTGGCAGCAGCGGGTGGGGTAGTTTTGGCACGGGGTGCGAGTTTCGAAATCGCTCGGTCGTAGCGCGGCGTCTCTCTCCGCGCCGCTGCACCGCGAGAGAGCTTCGGGGATGCGAATGAACAGATTAAGGGATGATCCTTTGCCGCGGTAGGGCGCCCTGTCGGCGCCGCTAACAGGATTGACGATTAACGTGTGGGTGGTTAGTACGCAACCGTTTTCACCGTAGCCGTTCAGCGCGGGGAGAAAATCTTGCCTGGGACGGGAAGCCTCTCCGATGGTCCGTGAATATTTAACGGCGCTTCCGTTGGCGCGTTTCGCGGGAATCCGATTCGTGGCTCTCCGACGACGACGACTACGACGACGACGACGACGACGGCGGCGCATTTATTGAAACGTGCACGCGGCTTCGCGCAGAGCCCAGCGGATCGCCGGGGGAATTCCCATCCTGTCCGGCTGTCACGATCGTGGCCGATCTCGCCGAACCCTCGGGGTACGCGGTTGATTAATGCTTATGTAATTCATTGGGTAAGACGTTAAAGGTACGATCGCGCTGGCTCGGCCGGCCCTCGACTGCGGATCCGTTACCGCGAACAGGTATACGAAGCGGGCCGGCGCGGCGTTTCGGCTAACGGGCGGTCGTTGTTTCTCACACGAAGCGAAGGGTACGATACCTATTGTTTGCACCTAGCACGGAGTAATTACCTTTCAGGATCTTTTCTCGGTCGCATCGTCGCCGCGCCGGTATTCCCGTAGTCGTTCGAACGACTCCGAGGGATCCTTTATTCGACCCTCTTCCTCGCCTTCCCTCCCTGCGCCGTCCACCCCAGGGGAACCATCCGGGTCCAGCCCCCGCCCCTTCCTTCCGCGGCCCGCCGCCGGTAGGCCGGCTTCTCTTTCTTTCGCCTCCGGCCTTCCTTCCTCGAAGAAGCCGCGCGGCCGAGCTCCTAGATTCGGCCGACTCCCGCCTCGAGGGCGAGAAAATTGTCCGTCGGCGCGGAGGTCGTCGGGCGAACAGTCCTCGCGTTCGCAGCCGGAGCGAGGAAGAGCCGAGGGACGGGGCGGAGGAGCGAGCACGGGTCACGGTAGCAGATTTTCGGAGCGGAAGGTCGTCGCATCGCCGGCTCTTCCTTTGAGAGCGGCGCGCGTTAATCAGTCGACTCGGAGACGAGGCTCGGAGGATTAATTAAGCCGTAATTACTGGACAGCCTCTCTAGTCGCTAATGGGCAACCCGATATCCGTGAAAGGCCGCGCAACGCCGCGTGAATAGGCCTCCGAACCGCTGACCGTCGGTCTCTCCGATGATTATCGACTCCGACTCGGTGCACCGGCCTGCGTACCGCCTCTCGACTCGAGACGTCGCGACGCCCCGTTCACCCGAGCCGCGGAGACTCGTCGGCGACGTTCGATTCCGCGATCGAGCTTCGTTATTCGGGGGCTCGCGCAGCGACGAGGCGCCCCCCTTTGCCGGCGCCGAATCGCGTGCTCGAGAAAGCGTACAGGTGAACAGGTAGACGACAAACAACTGTATCCGCTTACCGTTTTCCGCGCGAGGGGCTTCCCTCGTCGAGCGAGCCGCGCCGGGTTAAAAGATTCATGGACCAGAAAAACAGTTGCGTTCGACCTGTCTCCCGCTCGGGGAGCGAACGAGGTCGTGGGGCGAGGGGTGCCGAGAGAGCGGCCCCGTTATCGCCGCCTTCGGTCGCCGCTAATTACGAAGTCGAGTGGCTTTTAACGTCGCCGACCATCCTCGTCGAGCTCCTTCCCTCTCGCCGGAGAGATAGTATCTTTTTTTTTCGCGACAAAGTCGGGAGAAACGGTTCGGCTTTTCCGGAACGGTCGAGCGAGCGACGGCTGGGCGAGAAATCGAGCAGGGTTCGGAGGATCTCTGGAACGCGCGCGCGTGTCGGCGAGGATACGCGAGGAGGGGGCTCGCGGTACGGGACGGGACGGGACGAGGAAGCGTCGCGGCGCGGGTGTTCTTTGAAAAAATTCCACGATCGCGGATCCAAATAGGCAGGAGGAGGATCGTAAATAGGGAAAGTCGAATGGGAACGCGAGCGAACAAAACTCGGGAGCGCAAAAAACGGTTAAGGGGCGAAGGGAGAAGGGAGAAGGCAGGGAGGACACGCTTCTCCGCCCCCGTTCAATTCTTCGTAAACGAATCGCGGTATACGCACGATATCGCGCGGCGCTCTCAAATTTTAGGTTCGAGCGAGTTTCTAAAGCGCGTAACCGGGGAATGGGTTTTTAATCAGGGTATTCCGGACAATAGCTCCCCCAGGGGACTCCCGCCACCCTCGCAGTACCTTTCTTTGCCAACCCTGCGCGTAGGTGCTTTCGATCACCCTTCCTCCGGGATACGTTTTCATCCTGGAGCGCATCGTACGTCATTAGCGTCTCGGGTATTTCCTTTCCGCGCAATTAATTCGGTCCCGCGCCCGCGGCTCGCGAACCGTCTTCTGTTTCGCGGTACACCTTCGTCCCATCGTCTCGCACCTTCTCGCGACGCGTTCGCGCCGCGGTCGTGTCCGCGAGTTTCGTTCCTCTCGCGAGCGGGTTCCTTCGAGGCGAGCCGATTAAAAAGCGGCGCGACGCTGCGCTGCACGGTCGCCATAGAGACGAATTCGTGACCCAGCGATGTCACCGGTAGAGAGAGAGAGAGAATGAGAGAGAATGAGAGAGAATGAGAGAGAATGAGAGAGGGGGTAGAGATAGAGTTAAAACGCCAACAATCGGTATCGGCCATATGTCGGGCGGGCAGCGTTGACGCGCCGGTGCGGGCGCGATCGAGGGGAAAGCGTTGCCCGCGTCCTTTTGTGCAACTCGATGCCATTCTCCCGCAGTCCGCTTCTTTCAAAAGAGGCGAGCTTTTCGATCCGCGATGAATTAATCGTCGGCAACGCGTTTTCCGGCTTCGGTTGCTGTTTGCGCAGGACCCGGGCGGAATCTGCGGTCGAGGGCCGCGGACGAAGGAAAACGAAAAGGATAGCGTAGAAAGCGAGCCGGACGACGGGCATCTGCGTTTGACACGGTCGTCGATCGATAGGCGAAAGCGGGTTGCCCGTGAAAGTTTGCGACCGGACGAGCTCGCACGGTTCGAAAATCGAGCGAGCCGTCAATAAAGCTGTTTACACACGAGAAAATTTCACGGGAGATTAATGAAACGACAGAAAAGTTCGGCGAGCCCTTAAACGGTCGGCCGATGTTTGACGCGAAACCATTAGCGTCCCACCTGCGCTTCGCTCCCAGCACCGAATCGCTTTTCCTCCTTCCGTTCCTTCGAAGGAATCACGAAACTCGGGTCCGGCTTGGGATCGTTAACGATCCTCCGAGCATTGTTCGTCCCGGGTCCGGTAAACGTTTGCGAACGGTGGTCCGGCTTTGGGAAAACGTTCGCGAAACGGCCCAACGGTCGCGCGAGACGAGCGAAAGACGAGGGGACGAGGTGCGAAACGGCAATTTCGCGTTCCTCTGCCGTCGTTTGCCGTCGTATGCCGTCGTCTGCCGACGATTCGTGTCGCGGCCATAGCTCCACCGGTCGAGCGAAGCGCGAGCAAAAGAAACCGACGCGACGCGAACGACCATAAATAATTAGGGGACAGTTGGCGATTTGAATTTTCGCGTGAGACCGGCCAGCGAGAACGTCGACCCCTGGAAAACCATTAATTTATCGTAAACTCGAATGTCCGGAAGACGGCGCGCCGGTACGAGGGGCCCGTCCCCGGGGTTGCCCCTCGCGCAATCTTGACCCTGGATAATCGTGGGACAGGTGATCCCGAAACGGCCGACTGACCACCGTGTCCGGTCAACTTGCGAAACGATGCTTCGATATTTTCCCTATGCAAATGCCCCGTCCCCCTTTTCGAAGAGGCTTCCCCCTCCGAGGGAGAAATCGTTTGATAGATGGCTCGATCTTTCGGAGAAAATTCGTTTCTACGCCTCTTCGAAAACTTCCCCCTCCCTTCTGCGGGAGCGACACCGCGCTCACCGGACAGGGCGATCGTTGAGTCGATCGGGGCATCGGGAAATCTCTTCTACTCTTCCCTCGAGCGTTACCCCCCAGGCCGGTCCGTGCGTGGCAATCGCAATCGCGGAGAAAGAGAGCGCTCCCTCTTGATCGTAGATCTCTCGCTCGACGATAAAGCGCGGAGGCAATAAAGGAGGAAGCGTTATTAGGGCTCCGTCCTTTGGTCGAGGAAGAAGCTCGGCCGACTCGACGACCGCAATCGCGACAAGGGGTTGAACCGTTGAACCTCTGGAGACGAATCTTCAGCTCTTTCTCCCGCTCCTCGCACCCTCGGCTACCCTCGTCTTTTCTTCCATTCTTCATCCGCCGTTCCCTCTTCCTCTCGCTCCCTCTACGCCCGAAACGACGCGACGCGACGCGACGCGACGCTGGCTCTCGCGGACGGCGTCGCCCGCTTCGACTCATAAATAAATTAATTAAGCGGCAGCGGAGTAACGGATAATGTTAAAATAATACGCCGCGCGGGACAACGAAGATCGCCTTCGGGTACCGTTCGGGCGGGCAGGGGAGAACGCGTATACCTTGTAGCGGTTCTTAAACTCGCTCCTGCCGGAGTTAATTTCGCGGCATTAACAGTCGAAAGAGTGCGAACAAAAGGGCTCGGAGGGTAGAGAAGACAGATAAGGGAAGGAAGGAGGCAACGCAGGAAATATGAACACACTCATAATGCAGCCGGCTCCAGCGGCGCGACCGCTCCGAGCGAACACCGATTCTCCCCTTTGCCGCGTTCTCGCCTTCTCATCCCCTGTCCCTTGTAATCGTACCCGCGCCCTCGCTTCCGTGCTTTTTAATCCGATTTTAGAGCCGGCGACGGTCCGGCCTCGGGAACGCCGCGGCCGAGACGCCCGCCTTCGCGGGCGCGTGCCCCGAGGGGCGCTCCGCTTTTCTATTTACGCGGACGTATCGGACGGAGCGGCGCGTCGCCTCGCTTCGCGCAGCCGGAAAGGGGTGCGCCTTCCTTCCGGGTAACAGGCGAGATCGCGAAGCGCCGCGAACCCGGAGCGATGGAGCGCCCGAACGCCAAAGGGGATGCCCGAAGGCGACCCCGAAGGTCGTGAAAAGGTCCGGGTCGAGCCGATCTCCGTGGCGATGCTCGACGTCGAGCAACGGCCGCAGGATTTTTCGCGTCCAGCGACGCGTTTCCCTCTAATCGTTCCGTCGATGGACTATTTGCCGACTATGGCAGCGTCGCCGCGAACCGCAGCCGAGGCGTATCTTCCGGGGAAGAGATTTAACGGCGAGAGGAGGTCGTCGCGCAACGATTTCGATAAATCATCCGAGGAGCGGCGCGAACGTTGGCCGGCACTTTGAAAGCGTCGCGCGTGCCGGGTCGAAACGCGAGGAGGGCCGCGCGTCCCGAGCATTTTCAGGGCAGCAGGGAGAAAGGAAGCGGGCGATGCCAGCCGACCCGACCCGGGGCAAGGGAAGGAACGGCGGAGCGAGGAGGCCGGTGGTTTTAGCGTCGGCGAGTCGCGGGACGAAGGGAGCGGGAACGAAACGAGGGGGCTCGGCACGTTTTCGACGTACAAAAAGTAATTATGGGATGGTTTCCGGTAATCATATCTAGAGCGCATTGAACGAGCGCATTGTTCGGCCACCCCTTCACCGATATGCACTTGTGCGCGGTGCCAACCCCCTCGCTCTTCCCCTGCTTTCGTCCTTCTCCGTTCTCCGGCCCCCGTTCCCCAGGCCCCCGCGCCATTAGGCTTACCACCCTCGAATTCTCCTCGCGCTACGTAAGCCACGGATTCGCCCGCGTCCCTTCGGACCGGCGCGACCATTAGGCGAGCCCACGCGCGCGAGCAGCGCGCAATTCGCGCCGGTGCGATGCACCTATCCTTCCGCTCGGATCCGATGTCGCCCGTCGGCCTATTTTCGGCGCACTCGCGCGCCACCCCTTGCGAGCCAAGGGCCGAGGAAGAAATTCGCCGCGGGTCCTTCGTTGGCCCCTCGAACGTCGACCGCGCGTCTGGACCGAGCGATTCAATTCTCGCTCGGATTCCACCGAGTCGATAGCCGTTCTCTCGAAAAGGCTACTGCGATTCGCGACCGCGCGGTATCGACGGGACGAGGGTCCACCGTCGTTCGTTCGTTCCAGGACGCGAGAGAGGAGAGAGCAGAGCCGGAGGAGTCGCCGACGAGGTGGAGAAAGGCGACGGGGGAGCAAGGAAGAGCAAAGGGCAAAAGCGGACGAGAGCCAAAGGACGCGGAGACGCGAAGACGCGGAAGCGCAGAGATATAGGTCCGCGACCCGACTGACCCCGCGTCGACGGTCCGGCCGTCTTCGAGTTTGTCGGGCTACCCTACTCCGTCGGCACTCTTACCCTCGCCCCTAGCCACGGGGGTGGATTGAAGCGGGCCGGCCCATTTTTCGCGCCCCACTTGACTCCTCGTCCCCATTGGTCGCCGCCCTCTGGTCTCGCGACCTCTCGTCCCTCGCGGTCGTCGTCGTCGTTGTCGGTGTCGTTGTCGTTGTCGTCGTAGTCGTCGTTTACCCGATCGCGCGGCGTTCCATCAAGGACGCTCGTTCGCGAAGGAAGTATCCAAGGAGACCCGGGGAAATCCGCGGAGAACGACCAGCGGCTCGCTTATCGGCTCGTCTCGTCGAGCAAACCCATCGTCGTCCCGTTTCCTCGGTCGCGTCGATCGCTAGGGTTTCGTCCACCGAGGGTTCGGCCGTATCGGGACGCGGAGAAACCTCAACCTCCGTCGGAGGAGACGCCGAGCGAGCGTCGAAATCGAAATCGTGGAAAAACGAAGGAGACGCGGAAGAATCGCGGGACGGCCCGGCCGAAGAAAGAGTTCGGCGCTGGAAGGTTCGCGAGCAGCGGGCCGCGAGAGGCAGGGGGTCGCGCCGCTCGAGGACGCATAGGTTGCTCGCGCTCGAAAAGAAACGAGCGAGCGGGTCCGGGGGCAGAGCGCGGGCGAGCTTCGCTCGCGCACAGCGGCGAAACCTCTTCGGCGGCGGAGCGTGCATACGCGGAAGGACGCGACGACGAGGCGACGCGGCGACGCGGCGTGGGGGATTCGGTCGGAGGGCACGAGGGTAGGGCGAGACGGCGGCCAATGAGAGGCGCGCCGGGGCGCGCCCGGGACTCGACCCCACCCTCGGTAGTCATGGCAACGGACGAAACCCGCGAGAAACCCGCGAGAGAGTTCGGGCTGGTGGGGGACAGGTCGGTGTCAGGGGTCGTCTTAGTCGGCAGTCGGTCTCTGGTCGGCCCCAAGAATAGTCGTATCGAGGCGGTAGTCGAGTATCACCTCTCTTCTCCTCCTCCCGAAGCTTGTGCCGGCACGAGCGACGCGGCTACCTACCGGCACACGCGCGGCTCGTCGACTGTGCTCGCACGCGAGCGCGCTCCTTTTCTCGCCCCCAACCACCCCCTCCCGACCGTCGCATTCCGCTCCTCTCGTCCCCCTTTCCCACGCGGTTCATCGCTCTCTCTCCCTCTTCGACGCCACCTCCGCCACCTCTGCCGCCACCCCCACCCTCTCGTTCGCCTCTCTCGTCCGATCCCCCAAACCTCCCCTGCCTCCTTCGCCGCCCACCCACGGCCCAGCACCGTGGTCTCCGTTTCACGGTCTCTCTTGGCCTTCCTGGTTCGACGTCGCGATCCCTCGGGTTTCTTCTTTCCGCCGGCTTCCTCCGGAGCTCCCTCCGACTCGCCGGACACCCAGCACCCGACGCCCACCCCGCGGTGCGCGCGAAGCGTACACCCTCTCCGCCCTGTGGATCGGTGGATCGGTGGCTCGTGCCAGCGCGCATCCGCGCAGCGCCGATATACCACGATACCGCGGCTACGCGACAGATCTACCGCGTGCGCGCATCCGCGATCACGATCTCGATCTCGATCCCGAGAACTCGACCCTGCGCGTCCTCGAGTCGGTCGACCCGTTCAACCGGAACGCGAGGTGCTCGGTAGTGCAGCGACGGCTGATCCTCTGTTTTCCGTGTCGCGAGAAACGGTGCGACGGATGTCGGTGAAATAGTGTGAAGTGCACGGGAATCGAGCGTCCGCGAGGTGGACGCGAGCAAGCGAACGGTCGATCGCCATCCTCGGCCGATCGCGGCGTCGGATCGCGATCGAGTCGCCGATCGCGTCGCAGTGGACGTCGATATCCGTTGCGGCGAGTCGCGCCGAAGGAGAAACGGTTGGACGTCTTCCCGAGTACGCGCGAACTCTGCAAAGTGCGCGAGTGAGTGAGGAAAAGTGCGCGAGCCGCCCGATCGGCCGCGATACGTCGGCGAGGTGGTGCGCGAACCGGGGATCCCGTTCCACGCGGGAGAGAAGGAACGGTTCGTCGTAGGTTCGCCGTAGGTTCGCCGTAGGTTCGCCGTGGGTTCGCGTCGGCTGGTCCCGAGGGGCTCGTAGGAAACTGGGAGCGGAACGAGAGAAGATCGCAGCGAGAGGAACGAGGCGGAGAGGAGGCGCGAAGGAGACGGGAACGCGATCGCCGGCTCGGGGTGGTCGGCGGTGGTCGCGACCGAGAAGAGGAAACCGGCAGGGTGGTTCGCGGCGGGACAGGAGGCGCTGACGCCCTGGCGACTGCCGGGGTGGTTTACCCGGCCGCGACAGCGACGTTGTTCCCTGGCCGGGTGTCAGCTGGACACCACCACCCCGAGTTCACCACCACGTTGGAGGTGGGGTTCCCGGCGCGCGGCACCACCGCCTCCATGGCGTTGGTAGCCGCGCCGCCCTCGTGGCCCTCGCGGGACCCCGGGGCCAGCTTGGCCGCGACCGGCGCGGCGGCGGCGGCCGCCGCGGCCGGAGCCGCCGCCGCGGCCGCGTCCGCGGCGGGCCCGGGACCTCTGCAGATCGCGCCGCCGCCCCCGATGCCCCCGACGCACCTGACGCCCTCCGCCACGCCGGAGGACATTACCTGCCTCGTGCCCGCCGGAGCGGTTCTCACGCCCAGGGACCCGCTGCCGCCCAGCACGACCCCCGGAAGCCAAGCGAACAGCTCGCAGTCCGGCAGCTCGCAGACCGACAAATCCCCGAACATCGAGTGCGTGGTCTGCGGGGACAAGAGCAGCGGGAAGCATTACGGCCAGTTCACCTGCGAAGGTAAGTCCACCTGCCCCACCCCCGCCTGCTCCTCGCCGCGGCGGGAGAGCGCCGATCCGACGGTCGCGCGGTGACGGAAAGTTAGTCGACCGCGAGGAACGTCGAATCCACGAGATTCCCGACCGCGTCGCAATTTCGCCCGTCTCGTCCGGCGAAGCGACGGTGGTCGCCCCGTCCAGCGCCGAGGACGCGTAACTGAGAGAAATGTCTCGGTCGATGGGCGCGGACGAAGGTTGATCGAAACGTATGGCGCTCTCTCGCAAATCAGAAATTACGCACCCTCCCACGGGCCCTGCTCGCCCCTGCTTCTACCTATTATCCGGAATTACGGCTCATCGATATCGGTTCGTCGCGCCGAGGGTAATTTATACCCTACGCGCGCGATGTATCGGTCGAGTGATTTAACGCGCTTCTCCGCTCGCTGCGATTCCGCCTCTCGCTCCACCTTTGAAACGCTGCGAGGCTGCACCCGCCCCGAGGGTACGACGGCGGGACAAGTGCGGATCACCCGGTAACGACGAACGAGGGTCGCCTTTGGGATACGAGCGAACCCTTTCGCGATTCGGTATCGCTTTCCGCTCCCCGTTAGCTTTCAACGGCGCGAGGGCAACCTGTCGTCACCTGTCGTCTCCGTTCCGTCCGGACAACCGGCTACGGCTCGTCCGCGAACCGCTCGGACGGCTTCGGAATTCCTGCTTCTCGCCGCTTCTTCCGTTAAACTCGCGGGAGAGCGGCGTCGAATACACGCGCGCGCCGATGGACTAGCGACTCTCGTTAAAATTCACGAGCCCTCGTCCGTCCGCGTCTTTGTCGCAGCTGAAAGTCACGGGAGCTCGCGCTCTCGTGTGCTACCCGCAGAAACCTCGCTGGCACCGTTGCGTCCCGGCGTCGCCTCGCGAGCAAAGCGCGGCACCCGTTCGATGCATTTTCGCGGCGTATTGGCGCGCGACCGAGTCGCGATGAAATATTTACGAGGCATTTCTGCGGACGCGCGTGTCACTGGAAACGTATCGCTTCGCTGCCCGCGGGGACGCAGCCACGAAAGTTACCGGCGCGGACGGTTCGTCCTGCCCTGCCGACTCGCTCGTCGTCGATCACCGTTGACGCTAGACCGGACAGGCCGGGAGAAAGGGACGCCGACCGGTGGCGATCGCGATGAAACGAGTTCTCGACAGCGCGGTTCGCGTGCAACGAGAGTCGCGGTCGCGCGACCCACGGCGCCCCGGCTCGCATCGCGTTCCGCTAATTCGGCTGCACCGCTGCCCTTCGGGTTTCGGTCGCTTCCGACGTTCGCGGGGGACGAACGGCTGGGTGCTTCGAAGGGGTGCCCGCTGCGCCCAGGGGATGGAGGCGATCTTGCAGCGCGTCGACGAGACGGTCGACGGGCGACGGGTCTCTGTAAAAACGGTCGCGCCGACTCGCGTTCGCCAGACCGATCTGACTTAGGTCCCGCGGTTCGTCGACGGGCCCGGAGGAATCCGTGACCGTCGGTTCGACGAGGAGCGAGACTCGATCCGGATTCCACCGCTTTGTTCCCGCGGGAGGAGGACCGACGACGTTGGCGTTTAAAGCGCCGCTGAAAATAATGCTTCGGGGATTAGTTGTCGCGCATCTGGTGGTTCCCCGCCTCTGTTCTCTGTCCCTTGCCCCACGGTCGCCCTTTCCGCGTCTCTCCGTCGTCGTCGAGCGGCCGGACGCGTCCGTTAATTTCCAGCGCGTCGGACTGCGCGAGGATTCGACGCGTGGAAACGTAGGATTCGAGCGGGTTAAGAGTCCGTCTCTTAATTGAACGCTCGAGTTACAGCGGCGAGTCTCTCCCCGGTGTTCCAATTACGGTCGCGCTAACGATATTTACCATTGTTAGGCCGAAGCGCCGCTCTCTCGCTTCGCCGCGGCGCTCGGTGCCGCGATAGCGCGCTTAATCCGGCGATAATTTCTATTCGGGGTAATCTTAATTACCCGCTACCCTCTGATTTTCCCTTGGCGCCGATTTATACAACTTTTTGCCCCTCGCTTCGCGCAGCCTCGTTCGCGCGTTCGCGAGCGGAGACGAGCCAACGATGTCCCAAATAGATTCCCGTGTCCCGTGTCCCGCGTCCCTGCGGGGGATCGCTTTCCAATGAAATTGCCTTTGGACGGCGAGCCAATGTCAACGGTTTCTGCCTCGCTTCTCCGTAACGCGTCGCGCGGATCCCCGAAGCTTCGATCCTCTTCGGTCGACGAAACGTAACGAAAACCCCGCGTCTTCCCTTTGCCTCCTGGCTGGCTGCGCCCTGGCCGAGTTTTTCTTGGGCCGCGATTGGCCGGCTCGATCGACGATACGCTTTATTGAGAATCGTAGAAACATCGATGGACCGATACGCCGCGACGCATACGCCTTCCACATTGGACGTTCATTGGCGTAATCGCGGCGATTGTCGGCGATCGCTTTATTACGACGAATTGATTTTGATGTCAACCGATGTCAAACGGTCGCGAATTATCGCCAATTTGTCGCGTCTGTCTTTGGTCGCTGTCGATCGAGACGGAGACGATCGCGACCGCGTTATCGGCGAGCTCGCGAGGTCCCCAGCTCGAAAGTAGCGGCGGTCAGCTATCGAGCGAGAGAAACCTTTCCCTTCGCTCGTAAATCGTTTCCTCCGGCCGAAAAGTGCTCCGGCGATCCCGAGAATCCCGGTGTCCCGGACGAACCCGTCCGGCGGATTCGCTCGAGATTAAGTTCGAGAAACGAACATTAATCTGCCGATTACAGCGGCCCGGGCACCTCCCATTCGCGGTACCGCGTCTGGAACAAGGTGCTCCGCCGTTGGTTATTGCGCAATAATCGTTCGCGGTTCGACCTCTCGGCTATTTTCGCGATCGCCGTCGCCGTCGCCGTCGCCGTCGCCGTCGCCAGCCTGTCCAGTGCACGCCCCGTTCCGTTCGCTCTTCCTTTCCGCGATCGCCCGATCCCTGAGACTCGAATTCGTGGATTTCGGCGTGAACGCGTTTCGACCCGCGGACAATTCGTTTCCAATCCGCGCGAATCGGGAAGGTACGATCGAACCGTTACGATTTTCTTCCCAGCTTCCGAATCGGCGAATGCTCGCGGCGCTCGATCAAAAGGGGAGCGAGAGATTGCGACGGGCAGTCGACGTTAATTTGCCATTTACGACGTTTCTCTTTGCGTTCATCCGCCTTCCAAACTCCCCTCGACTCTTTTCCTCGAGTCGCTCGAGCAACCTGGAGAAGAGATAAGAAAGGGAACCGTGTCGTAGAACCGTGCCAAAACGTCGGCAGAACTCCGCGTCACAATTTCAATAGAAATCCAAGTTTCCGCGGCTCTCCTTGAAATATTGTGCGGGCATCGCGGAGAGAAACTTTGGACAGCGTGTACCAATTTGATCGCGACCCTTTCTCGCTTCGTTGCTCCACGGCGTACCGAAGTAGATGCGCGCGTGGAACTGGCGTATCTCCATTCCCGTTTCGCACCGCGGCTGGAGGAAGAAAATCTGTCGGTCGTGCGCGACCGCGATCGGAGAACGGTCGAGAAAATTTGGCACACGGGAAAGGTCGAAGCCACGGATTCCTAAACGACCGTCCCGCCGCGACGCGCAAATCAATTCTGCCCTATCGCGCTCGTAGACTCGTACGACGACGATATGCATATGCATGATTTTCACGCGTCACGATGATAACGTTGATTCTTTGTGTGTAGACTACCGACTCGTTTCGATCGTGTCACTTCCTTTACGTAACTGGAAGATTTTAACGAACCGCGGCTTCGCCTTACCGGTGAATCACTCTGCACCGAAGCAAACAAAAATTTGGTTATCGCGTCGGGGCCACGCGCGTACTCCGCCGCACAGCCGAGAGAGACGAGCGGAAGGTCGACGGGACGGTTGGCTCCGGCGGAGGTCGGCCGACGTTTTCCAAGGGATGAAACGGCGAAGAGACGGCCGCGCCAGCTGCCTCGATGCACGACCGTTCCTTAAAAATGCCTGCCGTCTCAATTATAGTAATTGGTCGTGGCATGCGAGTAAACTAGCGTTTAAGACGGGGCTCGTATTTATCGCGAATTACACGGAACGTCGAAACGAGTCGCATTACGGTCTTTGACGGCGAGGGAGATGGATAGATCCATAGATGGATAGATAGGAAGGGAGGGGGGAGAGGGGCGCGGGGCACGGCAAGAAAGCGCACGTCGATGGACGGACGAAAGCCGATCGAGCGAGCGTTTCGACGCGGCGCGGCGCGAACCCGCTCGAGAATCGAGAAGCAGCGGTGCGAGAGCGGCGCAGGAAGCGCGGAGGGTACGACGTGTCGTTTTCGCGGTTCCTCCGAGGAACGGGGGGGGGGGGGAAGAAAATTTGGGGCGAGAGACAGGGGCGCGAGGCGAATAAGAGAAGAAAAGGAAATTTAATTCCGGTCTCGCGGTCGGAGGTGTACACCCGCAAGGGGCTTCCTGTTCGGGGTCTCCGCTTCTCCCCCCGAGTCTTACGGTTACTTACGGACTTACAGACTTATGCCTGGCACAGCCCACCGCGTGCAGGAAGAAGCCAGACATTCTGCAGCCCGCTCCGCGGGCTAATCGCTCTAACGAGATCATATTATATTATTCCGACTTTGCTAATCTTTATTAATCTCATTTACCTCGAAGGCGCTCCGCTCCTCCGGTCGCGTATCGTTCGCCGAAACGATGCTGCGGTATTCGCGCGCGATTCCGCGACGACGCCGACGACGAACAGCGGTGGACGAGTAACGGCAACGGGATCTCAAAAGTTGGAAGGTGGAAGCGCAAAGGCGCGTTACGCGAGTGCACACGAGCCGCGCACGCGGCTCGCCTCCCGCGCGCATGCATCGAGCAGAAAATTACGAACCGCGACGCATCCCGAACGCATCCTCTGTAACCAATTATCTCGCTAACGAAGACCGCGCTATCTACGCACAGCTCTGCCCACCGAATAACGCGCAGTCCGACGACTAATTAATTATAACAATGTCGTTAATTTTACGCGGCCGACTCGAAACGTTGCCGACCGAATCGCCCCGCGCCCCCACTCTCCGACGTTCCCTGCACTTCCTTCGCCCTCTTTCTTCATCCTGTTCGTATTCCGCCACCGTTCCCCCCTGTTCAAGCTTCTTCCCTCGATCCTTTTGCTTTCCGGCTGACTATTCCTCGCCGCGGCGTCCCGAATCGAGGCGCTAATCGCACGATCGGTCAGGTGTAGATCAGCGATCTCCGAGCTCGTTCTCGGGATACTTTCGAACCGACGCGCGACAGACGGAATGGAATGGCAGCGAACGAGCCGAAGCAATGAAAATTCAATGACGCGAGCAATTTGAGCCGCGGAGGGCTGCACGAGTTGCAATCTGAAAGTATAAACAGTAGGTGCTCGAACGCGCACTCTCATTCCCTCTCTCTCTCTCTCTCTCTCTCTCTCTCCCTCGCTCCTCTCTCTGTCCAACGCGCGCACACACACACACGTCCGCGCACGCACGCTCCTTCTTCTTTTCTTCCGTTTCCCCTTTCTCCCGCCGCGTCCCGATCCGCCAGCCTCTTCGCTGTCCTGCTCGGTTTCCCCCTTTTCCGCCAACCCATTTCTCCGTTTTCCATCGCGCTGCCGCGACGCGCGTACACGCTGTCCCTTGGCGGTTGACTCGTGTACTGTAATCGCACAATTTGCGGGTAACGATGCAATTTGTAGTTACAGCGACCCTACACTCTTTCGCAACGTCGTCGACGACAACGATTACGGGCACGATAAAGATGCGAACGGTAGAAGCGGGAACGGAAAATGCCGACGACGCGAGGCGCGCGATCGCGAGCGCAGGGAAATCGAGAGACGCGAGGAACGCTTCGCTCTTCTTCGTTCCGCCGACGAAAGCATCGGTCGGCGGAGTATGGACTCGCGGGCGAGAGATCGGCCCGGTCCCTGGAAGTGTCCTGCCGCGACGAGGTGCCGCGAGCCGGTTAAAGACGAGGCGAGAGCGTGGAATCGGTGCCGCTCGCGACGGCGAACGCTTCCCCGAACTAACGCTGCTCGCGTTGATAGGGAGCGGCAAGGATTCGCCGCTCCGATCGGCGCGTCGTTCTTTCCGCGGAAGCGGGTATCTCGAGCGAACGAATCGAAGCGTCGCCTCGATATCCGCACCGTGCGCGTCGAGCGAGATCGAACGTCGATCGGAATCGCCGGCGATGGCCAGGGTGCTCTCTTTATCCACGCGCGAACCGTTTCCATACAGAGGACGCTTTGTTGCCGCGATATGAATTGCCTCTTGATTGCTTCCAAGTAGCAGCGCTTCGTCTACCCGCCCACCCATATGCCCGTCCACCGAAATTGCCGGGCTCTGTCGGATCTCGCCCCGAAAGCTAGACGTCTCTCCGAGAAGTTTCGATACGACGGGTCTGACGAGGGTATCGCGACGGCCGATTCCGGCGAAGGGCTATCGACACTGGGTGGCAGATGGACCGTTGCGGCGAGCAGGCAAATTAGGACCGCTCGACCGCGAAAATTCTGTCACCTCGGGGCGGAACGTCGTCGGCGGAATTCTCGGGCCACCGAAGCCGCGGGGCTCGGTGGCCCGTTACAGATGGATCACGGACGGACGGGCCCGTCGCGCTGTCGTTAAATAGTCTGGGACGCGAATCGAGCGAGAGAAGCGAGAGCAGCGAGAGCAGCGCGACGCCCCGAGGAAGACGCTGCGGGGTTGTTTACGGCGCGCGCGCGTGCGCGATCGGCGAGGTATCCGCTCGGAGCGGGTCGCGAGATCGTCCGCGTCGAGCTTGCCCAAACGTTTCCGTCCCCCCGAGGGACGACTAAGAATGGAGAGAGATTTTAATTCGCATCTTTTCCTGTTTTCAGGGTGCAAAAGTTTCTTCAAGAGAAGCGTCAGGAGAAACCTAACTTACTCGTGTCGGGGAAATAGGAACTGCCCCATCGACCAACACCATAGGAATCAGTGCCAGTTTTGTCGATTGAGAAAGTGCCTGAAGATGGGCATGCGCCGGGAAGGTACGTACCGTACGTAATGTTTTCACACGCATAGATATCTGGCCGATCGACGCTCCCCTTCGGAAGCGATCGGGGAATAGAACGACGCGGTGGCTGTTGCGACCGCTCGCGACCGCTCCTTAAGATCAAAGTTCACCGAGGCGGAAACGCTTCTATTTATTTGCATCGAATTCGCGGGCCGTCGAGCCGCCACGAGCGGCCCCGGCATCCTTGGAACTCGACGCCGCAGCGGTGCAGCGCGGGACAAGTTCTCGCGTATTTATATTCGATCGCGCTCGCGTTCCCGATGGTCCGTTTTCGGCCCGCGCGTCGACGTCGATACCAGTCGCCTCGCCCCTCGCCTTCCTTCCTTCCTGCCTTCCGTGTCCTACGGCGGCCGTGCCCTCGAAGAGGCGCGCGAGAATCGACCTGGACGCGATCGCCGAAAGCCCGGAAAGCTTCCCACGCCTCTCCCTATCGGAGATCGCTCTTCCTTCTCCTCTTCTGGGGGCTGACCGAGTCGAGTCGCGATAACATCTGACCTTGTTGGAGCACGCACGAACTGGTCACCGACGCGGACGGGCCAGGTGTACTTATTTCCGTCCGAGGTTTCGTCCTCCCTCCCCGCGACTCTTTCACCGTTCGTTGTTTCGCCGATGCCGCGACGCGTCGCCGCGTCGCTGCCCTCCTCGATCCGTTACGATTTTCCGTTTCCGATTCGCCGAACTCGGACGCGTACCCCGCGTTTCCTCGCGGTCCGCGCGGCTCGATCCTACGTTCGCTCGAATCCGGCTCCCCTCACCGGCAGATACCATCTGACCTTGTTCAAGGCGTACGTAAGCGAGACGGTCATCGACACGAACGGTCAGGGAGCGCAGCCCGGAGAGTCTTCGACGACCTAGGGCCCGGGGTATATCTCGCGGCGACCAGGGCTGCCCCGTCGACGAGAACCTCGAACGGCGATCGCGGTAGCGCCGCGTCGGCTCTTCCGTCGCTCCGTCGGGAGCGCGATACGCGTACGCGCGTTCGTTCTTGCTCGCGAGTAGGTATACTTACGCAAGTGCTCGCACTCGGGACGGGAGACCTCGTCGTCTTTTTCCCACGAGAAAGCGACCCGGGTCTTTTGCCCTGTCGCGGTAACGTCCGCTCATTATCCTGGATGATGCCTCCGCTTTTGATAATAATTCGGAACGCTTATTCGCGCAGGGCACGCAACGCCCGACTCGCTCGACCGGTGCGTTTCTTTCGCTCCGTGGCCTCTTCCGCGTGACGGAAGGATAGACGGTAATACCGTGGGGAAACGGAGGGCCCGTGGGACCCGAATCGTCGCGAGCGAGTCCGCGAAAGGGGTCGTCCGCGTCGACGAAAACCGAATTTTCGCGGGCGACGCGGCGATGCCGATTCGAGTGGAACGGACGAGGCGGAGCGGCGAGGAGAGGAGAGGAGTGGAGCCTAGGAGGAAGAGGCGGGGAGCGGAGAAGCGCTAAAAGCGAGAAGGCTTCGCGCGGCCGCAGAGGCTCGCTCGAGCGGCGCAGCGGAGCGAGCCGTTGCGTTGGCGCGGAGATGCGAGCTGGCGCGCGGCGAGACGCGGCGAGACGCGGCGAGACGAGGCGAAAGGGGGCGGGACGCGGCGGGACGAGGTGCGGGACTAGAAGAGGTTGCGCCTGCGAGGGCAAGGGGGGTCGAGTCGGTGGTCCGAGGTCAGCGGGGTGCATGACCTTACATCGGGGGCCCCTTCCTTCCGTGGGGCCCTCGAGGCAGACAGGATGCGCTCAAGATTACCCCGCAGATACTGTCCGCGATGATTACAGAAATCTAGGAAGCCGCTCAATTTAATTAACCCTTAATTGCGACTGGCCGGGTAGAAGCTGCGTTTAGCGATACTGTCCGTCCGTTCGTTCCTCCTGCCCCGGTAGTTTCGAAACCGCGCCGCGGGAAACGCGTCGCGAAATCTCCCCTGTCGCGTATCGAACGCGCGCGGATTTCCCCGATCCTCGAGTCGTCCTCGGAGGGGTCGGGCCCGCGAGCGTCTCGATTCGCCGGCCGATTGAACGGCAAAGGTAATTGCGCGCAACGATCGCGACGGGAACCGCTCGACGGAGACCCCGATGCGTCTGGCGGACGACTCGCTCGCGAGAGGAGACGCCGAGTCCGCCACGGGGAATAGACGCCGCGTCGGATTTCACTTATCTCGCAGCGTCGAGGCGCGCCTCGCGCCGTGCCGGTGCAACGACGATCGCCATTATGGTCGCATTAACCGAAATTAGACATCGTTTCCCTTGCCGGGCTGGAGCGACGCAACAATGGGAGAGGACGACCGAGTCGGCCTGGCCCGACCGAACGCTCGGGCCGGACCAAAACGGCGAGAAGGAGGGAGGGATACGGAGCGAGATGGAAAAAATTACGCGAGGCCACGTACGAAGGATGTGGAAGAGAGCGAGCGAGACGGGGCGAGCGAGCAAATCTACTCCTCTACCTCCTTCCTTTTCTTTCCTGCCTCCCTCCTGCTTTCCTCCCTGTCCTCGGCGTCCACCTTTCTCCCCAGCGCGCGGCGAGAGGAGAGATTGCCGATATTACGGCAGGGTCAGGATCGTGACTTTAATCAATTAGCGAGGTTTCTCGAACCCGGGAAATGATTAGGAGTACGTAATCCGACTGGCGGTCGATCCGCTGCGCACGACCCAGAGATTCTTCTCCGACTGCCCCCTGCGTTATCGCCGAGCCTCGACCTCGTAACGTTGGATAAAGTTTCGTCCCCGAGGAATTCCATTGAAAAATCGCCGCGGCAGCTACAGAGCGGACTCCGAGGAAAATCGGGGTTTATCCAGCGCCGCTTATCCAGAGGACGCTCCGTTTCGTAGGACAGCGCTCGAGCGCGAGTAACGCGCGTGGAAGATCCTCCCCGTTAGCCGCGAAGGGAGACGCGAAAGCATCGTCTCGGAAACGAGAGCGTCGACGTCGAGCGTCGTTCGGTTGGGCCCGAGTGCCAGCGACGAATCGATCAGCGCGGCTCTCCGAGGCTACGATTGCGATTGCACGCGTTGACCCGTGCTAACGCGGACGACTTTGACGGGATTCCGAGTCGACGCCCGTCGCGATTAATAACGACGCACCGGTCTGTCCAGGTGCGTTGCTTTCCATCCACGCGACGCGACGCTCGCTTCCCTTTCGTTCGGGCTTCGTTCCCAAGCTCGGCCTCTGCTTCCGATTCGGCAAAATCTTTCTAAAACTTCGCGCGAACCTCCGCAACGGCAAAGGCGAGCCGCGGCGAGCCGCGCCGCGATTGGAGAACGAGGAAAGCTCACGGTTCACGAGGTTACGCGAAGTTGATGGCTCGAGGAGAAGCGAGGAGGTCGCTCGGCCGTATTTACCCGCATAATCTGTTCCCGAGCATTAAAATACAAAGTAGACGCATTTCCATGACAAAACTGTCGTCGGGTCAAGAGTACCTGACACCGTTCGTGGGGGATTGCGATCGGAACTCGGGCTCGTTATGCATATTGAGAACGGTGCAAGGTCCACACGGTTGCGCGTATTACCTTTTGTTCGTCTCCCCTGCTCGGCGTTCAGCGAAATTTTCCTTTCGACCGGAGCCCCGCGCTCCCTTCCCTTACCTTCGCCTTCCTCCAGTCGGACAATATCTTTTCGCGTCGTCGGCGACACTTCCGAACCCGGCCCTCGACGTTGCGCCGCGACCCGTCCTGGAAGCATCGGGAGCACCGGGAGCAACGAAAGTAAGAGAAGCAGCGACGGAGGAGCGCGCGGATCCTCTCCGCGTACAGGCGCGCGTGCGACGCGTTCAACGTTCAACTTCGAGCACGGAGAAACGACCTTCGAGAGTGGCGGAGCTCTCGCGCGATCAGAATGTGAAAGTTCACTCGGAAAAGGCGGTCAACGCTACGTTAGCCGGCGTTACTCGTGCCCGCCAGCTCTCCTGCGCTCTCGCCTCTCCTTCGTTCCTTTCATTTTTTTTTTTTTTTTCCTTTTCTCCATTCGCGACGATCAGGCAGAAGTATCTGCGCACCTTTGCCCGACCTTGCGACTCGCTCGATCCTGTTCTCGTCGAAGTCGTTTCACCGAGGGCTTCTCGAGCGAAGATCGGTCGGTTCCTGGACAGCTGTACCTATTCCGCGGATCTGGAAGGAGCCTCGACGCGCGGCCGGAGCCGGGGCTCGCGAAAGGTCCGTTCGGTCGTTCGGCGAACTACGGAACCGCGACGCTTTTTCCTTCCAATCGATTAGCCTGCGCGATCGCGAGGTGCATTTCCACGCGGTGGAACACTTGCGCGCGATACTCGTGCACGAGACAAGTGCCACGAGGACGAGAGGAGAAAAGGTGGAAATACGACTGCAGCTGTTAGCTCGAGGAGCTCGGCCGCGTTGCTCGGGGAACCAGTCCTCGACCGATGCGGCGTTCTCGTAGACCTCGCGGAACCGAAACTCGCGAACCTTGCGCTTTCCTCCGAGCTCGAGGTCGTCGATAAAGCGGGCCCGAAGAAGGAGGGAGCGCGGCTTCTAAATCTCCGAAAAAGTAACGAGCAGCGACCGTTCCGGTTAAAAGTTGAAGGCGTCAAGGATGACCACGGGTCCCGAAGGGAGCGACGGGAGCGAAGGGCGACGGAGGGAGGAGAATCGGAGTGAATCACGGTCCGAAAGTAGCCGCGCCGGGTCGAGAGGGGCGACGCTAAAGACAGTAGGTCAAAAGAGCGTTCTCTCGTTGAGCGCGAACCGGAACGAAGACGGGACGTCGTTGGAAGGAATTCCTTCGCCAGAAGGCTCCCACGCGGTCGCGTCGATCGAAGGTTCCGCCGTTGCGGGCCGTTTCCTCGAAAACGCGACGGATGGCGGGGCCCGCTCTGTCCTAGCGCGAGGCGCGCGTCGCCCGGGAAGCAGTGCGCCTGCCAACGTCTGGGACGACCGTCGACTTCGAAGCAATTAACGCGACCGCGAAGCCAGCCCCGATTCGGAGACAGCGGATCTGGAGAGACCGATCCTCGAACGGTTTCACCTCGGCCGTTCGGCCTTGTTTCGCCCGGTCGGAACTCGGGCTGCGTCGGGCCCGAGGTGCTTCGCTTTTCGATCTCGCACTCGTTCCCGTTCCGTTCTGATTCGTCTTCTTTCGGTTCGTACTTTGTATACCCCCTCCTCGGGAGCTTAATGTTACTCGCATAACGCGAGACCGTAGCGTGGAATAGCATGCGAGCGGAGACCTCGCCGCGAGCAGGCACCGTGGGAATGTTAGGCGGGCCCGCTGGCCGCGAGCGCTGCCCTCTCTCCTCTCTCTTCCCTCTTCCCTCTTCCCTCTTCCCTCTTTCGTCCTTCTACCACTTCTATGCGTTCACCCTTTTCTCATCTTTCGCTCGCTCCTCTTCGTCGGGCCCTTTCGCGTTTCCCCTCTTTCCTCGGACACGCGCCCAACCTCTCGGCGATCCTTTCCCTTTCGAAACGTTCGGGACCCTCCTGTTGTCCGCACCTCTGTCTCGGCCTTGCTTTTCCAATGGCCCGCGGTTCCCTCGGTCATTGTCCAAAGCGGCGAGTCGGTAAACACGGATGGATCGAAGGTACGCGGAAAGCGTTTCGAGGAGAAACGGCGTCCGTCGATTCGTCTAGCGGCAAGCGTTTCTATCGAAAAGGTTTCTTAACGAGCGTCTCCGTCGAACGATCAGGTAGATCGCGTCGAATCAACGGGGACGGGATAATGGGCGGCGCGGAGCAGCGTTCTTCGCTCTAGTCGCTTGGTAATCGTTCGCGATCCTCGCTGGAAGGCGAGCGCGCAGCTAGGGTAGTCGGCAACGGAACAAGTCGGTAACCTTCTTTCCGGCAAAATTATCATAATGGCTTGGAACAGAAGCATGGCCCGAAGCGACCTCCGCTCGCTCGAATGCTGCCCGCGCGATGCATACTCTCTCGCGTCTTCTGCGCGCGCGACAGAGGGAGAGATAAAGTTTAACGGACGACTCTGGACTGGAGAGCATAGGATATAGGCGCGCGTGCTCGCTCGAACGCGCCTCGGTTGCCCTGCCTGCCCTCCCTGTGTCGACTCTAGACACACACACGCGCGCGCGCGCACACTTCTATACCTCTCGCACGGTAATTACGTGACGTATTAATACCAGTTATTCCAAGTCGACTGGTTCTCCGTTCGTCTCGATTCGCAGGTGTATTTCGGATCTCTTCCACTCCGTCTTCTCCTCCTCCTCGTCCTTCTCGCTTATTTCGTCGTTCTTCTTCCCCTTTTCTGACCGTTCCTGTCCTATCGCCAGTATCCTTCCTTTACCGATGTTACCGATACCTTTGCAATCTTTTCGCGGAGGATTGCCACAGTTCGATGAAACGAGCTGGCCGCTTATCCTTTGCGACCGACAGTGAGTACATAGATAGAGAGGATACCCTGTATACATACATATATATATATAGAGAGAGAGAGAGAGGGAGAGGTGAGTAACGGAACGAATATACGGAAATCTTAATAGCATCGACTCGTGGTACTTCTCACCCGCCTACTTCTTACCTTGCCACCTTCGAACCGGAACTGCCGCCCGAGGGAACGAGCACCCGCTTATTAGCCGCGCAAAAATCCCTCCACGCGATGCTGCATTGGCCACGCGATACGCGCCCCATTCTCTCTCTCACTCTCTCTCACTCTCCCTCTAGCCGCTCGTTTCATTTTCTCTTCCTTCTTTTCATTTCCATTTTCATTCTTTTTCTCCCGTTTGACGTTACTCGACGCGTTCCTCGATTCCAAATCGCGCATCGCAAGCGGTAGCTCGCCTGTTCGACGAGTCTCGTTCCGTGCAAGGTCTTTCATCGCACGTTCGAGCGAGTAGGCTCGAAAGTCGGAAAGTCGTCTTTGGAGGGTTTCGAAAGGAACGGAGCGAGGAGGGTAAGGCTGCCGGAAGAGGGAAAACGAAGGGAGGGAGAGGGCTTGCCAAAGCAAAAGTAAGAAGGGGCGAGAGAAAAGTTCGGGTTGGAAAGAAGCCGGGGAGAGATCTCTTCCCATCGTTAGGACGCTTGGTCGCGGCTTCGCCGCAGGGTCTTGCGTAGGTGTTTATTTATCGTCGGAGGCTGCCCCCGACGAATTAGTATCGGTCCGTATAATCTCTATTTGGAGTAATTATAACGGAAACGCTAACGAATGTTTCTGCTCGGTCGAATCGAAACGCGGGACGCGGTGCTTCTATTTGGAGCAATTTCGTGTAACCCCTAAACTTGTAGGCGAGGGAAAGGGACACCCGTTGCGACATTTCCGAGCACCTATCCAGGTCGAACGCGCGTCCCACGTGGGTGCAACGCGAATCTGGGTGGACCAATTTTCTATTTCACCTCGACCAGAGAAACGGGCAGCCAAGCGAGCGCGAGCGATCCGCGGCGACCCAGCTGTGGGTCGAAAATTTCTAAAGAAAAGGCGTGGGTTCGCTCGCGAGACGCGAGTTTACCGTTATCGAAGCTTCTCCCACCGTATGGAAATTAAACTCGGCTCGCGCCGAATTCTCGATCTCGAACGATTTACGCTGGACTAAACGAACCAATCGCGGGGAGAGAGTTTTTAGGAATAGAGGAAAATGCGCTCGAGCAAGCGATACGGAGTTACACCGATGTACGTACGCGCGTGTCGCGCATACGTGTACACGCGTGTAGCCGCCGACCCAATGGCCTCGAATACCGGCATTCATGTAGGTCGTTACTGTCGCTGGCGAAATTGTAGGCAGCAGAATTCGCGATACGTCGTTTTCCGTGTCGCGTTTCCTCTTTTTTCTCCTGTCTATCTCGAGTGGCAATCGTTTCGCCGACTCCCCGGTACCGCTTTCGCTACCTCCGAGCATTCGTCCCGGTAAACGGCCGGCTTCTCTCTCCAAATATACGCAGGCCGCCGCGTCTAGGAATCCGTAGCACCGGCGCTGCTGTTGCGCGTATACCTCAAGTCGGAGGAGCAGGGTTTAGGGCACGAAACGTCGAGCTCGAAGGAGGAACGTTCTCGCGACAGCCTTGCACGCGTTCGTTCAACGGCGTAGGTAAGGTCGAGGAAAGCCTGGCGAACGTTTAAGGTCCGACGACGAAGGCGGAGAAGCCGCTCGGTCGTGCCGTTGAGTCGCGTGAAATTTCTAAGCCGTACGTCATGGACGTTAATGAAATTCCTTTCCGCGCGGTATCTACGCGCGCTCGATCGTCTTAATCAACGCGCTGTCGCTACGGACGAAAAAAATTAGCATTTTAAATCACGCGCTCCGCGGGTGCCCGCGCTCTGCTCTTTCCTCGGGCCGGCTGCCCCTTCTCGACCATCGCGCCTCGCCATCGCCGCTAGACCTGTCATTCCGGTCGTCTCCTCGCGTCTTGGCCGCCTATTCTTCGCTCTCCGACGCGGCGTCGTCTTCGTAATTCGTTTGCTATCGAACGCGAACGGAAGATTGATCGTCGTTTATCGACGTTTATAATTATTTCGAACGGTGCCTGGCGTTCGTCGCGCGACGACGCCGCGCAGGTGCGGCGGATCTCTTCCGAAATACGTAGCAACGCGCGTCGAACGAGAAAGCCGAGAGACGGTCTACGTTACTTTCCAAACCTATCGCCGGTGCCCCCGCGGTCCCCCGACCCTCGCGGCGATCGTTCTTCGTCGAACCTCGCATCGGCATCATCAATCCACGTCCGACGATATTTCTGTGGCCGCGCGCGGCTAGATTTCTCGTCGCGTTGCGCTTCGAAAATCTCGTCCGGCACCGGACGCTGAAAACGCTCCGACCGCGGAGAAAAATTGCTTCGACCGTTCGATCGGCGCGGACTTTGGTACGCGACGAACTCGCGCTGTCGCCCCGATAACGCATTATCGGTACGCTGTCGACAAGTTTTTTTCCGCGGGATCGCTCCGATTCTTCGACTCTCGTCGGTGGTCTCTTCCGAGCGCCGAACGCTGATCGCGCCCGCTTCCATTTTCGAGCGAAAAATTTCGTCCCCCGATAAGGCGGAACGAGCGATCGCGTCCGTCGGCGATAATCGGCCGACCTTTGACACGAGGCGAGCCGAGAAATTGCGGGTCGCCGTCGCGAACGGACGAATTAGGCGAGACGAGCGACGAGCGAATGGACTTTGTCGGACGGCCATTCCGCTCGGGATCCGCTAGGCTCAGTCCGGACCCCGGCGTTTCGTCGAGCGCGTAAACGGGGAAGAGGGAAGTTGGTCCCTGAACGAGAGCCGATAGCGGAGATTCGCCGGAGCTGGTAGAACCGGGAAACGGTATCCCGCGCGATACGGGGTCCGGCGTTCCTTCGAGCCTTCGGGTCGACGGCGGAGGAGGGTAGCGAGGAATGGAGAAAAAGGCGTGGAAGGGGTGCAGGTAAAGCGGGGGAGGGTGCGGCGCGAAGAGGAAAAGATAGAAGACACGGCGTTCGTTAGCCGCGGGCGGAGGATGGAATTCTGGCGGCGCGCAGCGGGGTGTCGTTTCTCGTCGGGTCTCCGAAGCAAAAGAAAGAGGGAATAACGAACGACGCGATGGAGGAAGAGGAGGAAGAGCGAGGAAGAGTCGCGCAACGTTCTCGCCGTCTCCGCTCGGAATCTCCGTCGATTCGTCGCGCGACGAACGTTCGACGAAGGAGTCGGATCGGAGCGAGGAAGCGTAACAGCCCCGCCCCGATAGAAATTGCAGCGTCTTTTCGTTTCCATCGCTCTCCCTCTCCCTCTCCCCCACCCCTTCTCGGTCATCGCGTCCCCCGCAGCTCGACCGACGAGGATCTCGCGACCCTCTCGGCGCAGCGCGAATTATCCCCGAAGAGCGCCCGATTGCCGCGACAGACGCGAACCGTTGGCGGTCGCCGATCGACGAGAATATCTGAGAATAATTGAAATTCTATAGAAAAAGGAGAGGCCAAAGGCGATTGATCGATGTGGTTTGTTTGTATGTTGCAGCCGTACAAAGAGGACGAGTACCGCCGTCCCAGCCGTCGCTCCCTGGCCTGCCCGGACAGTTTGCCCTTACGAACGGCGACGCTGTTGCGTGCGCCAGCCTGAACGGTCACTCTTACCTCTCCTCGTACATAAGCTTGCTATTGAGGGCGGAGCCGTATCCGACCTCGCGGTACGGCCAGTGCATGCAACCGAACAACATCATGGGAATCGACAACATCTGCGAGCTCGCGGCGAGATTGCTGTTCTCGGCGGTCGAGTGGGCCCGAAACATCCCGTTCTTCCCGGACCTCCAAGTGACGGACCAGGTCGCGCTGCTCAGGCTAGTTTGGAGCGAGCTGTTCGTGCTGAACGCGAGTCAGTGCTCGATGCCTCTGCACGTGGCGCCGTTGCTCGCGGCAGCCGGCCTCCACGCGTCCCCCATGGCGGCGGATCGAGTCGTCGCCTTCATGGACCACATCAGGATCTTTCAGGAGCAAGTGGAAAAGCTGAAGGCGTTGCACGTCGATTCCGCCGAGTACAGCTGCCTGAAGGCCATCGTTCTCTTCACCACAGGTAAGACCTCGTTCCTGCCTTCTTCGAGGAGCTCCGAAACGGCTCGCCCCCGCGGTCGCCTTTCCAGCGGCAGTCGATCCTATCTGCGCCCGCAGGACGGCGCTGTCGACTCCCGCTCCGTCCTCGACGAGCTTAGAAAGGGGACAATACTCGGCGCGGTTGATTCCACGCGCGGTGGCAGGGCCGCCGGAAGAAGTCCGATCGCGACGGTCTCTCGATACGCGTACCGCTCGTTCGTGGCTTCGTCTAATCGACGGGAACAGATGGTATCGGGACGACGACTGTCATCCACCGGGCGATCCCCGTTCCAGCCAGAGACAAGATTCGCCGACGTTTCCAGCACAATGCGCGCGCCCGCTCGGTCGATGCTGGCCTCGTCGTCGAGCAACGGGGACGGTAATCGCGACTCGGCTTCCCTTCGCGCGGCTTTCCCGCGTACGCGCGTCGCACCTGCACCCTGCGCACGATTCGACCGATCCAACTTTTCCTCTCCTTCGTCTCTCTCTTGCTACGAGTCTTCTTCGAACCGACTTTCGCCGGCGACCGCGGGGCGACCCCTCGTTCGGACGCGACGCGACCCGACGCGACGCGACCCGACGCGACGCGACCCGACGCGACGCGACCCGACGCGACGC
The DNA here is from genome assembly GCA_948146005.1 of Nomada fucata. NCBI lineage: Eukaryota > Metazoa > Arthropoda > Insecta > Hymenoptera > Apidae > Nomada > Nomada fucata. The sequence continues at coordinate 2,080,284 of OX411275.1, read as the reverse complement.
GACGCACGAAATTGCTGCGAGAGACGGAGCGCGATCGGAAACGGAATTCTCCTCGGACAAAGATCGAGACGCGCTCGGAGGACCGATAGGCCTGTCGTGGGTGGGCGCACGTTCGAACGCGCACGCGTTCGGCTTTTGCGGGGTTCGCGAAGCGGTTTGTCCGTGCTGAACCGTCCCGGCGTAGATACGAGACAAGCGGCTATTTATTTTCGTGCTATACGGCCGCGCTTAGCTCGGTTTAGCTTATGCTAATGTCTCGTTTCTCGAGCTTTCCCCTATCACCCCTAAGCGCTCGAGCTGCCCTCTTTTTCTTCTCGTCCGTCGCCAAAGGGGAACCGCTTCTTCTCCCGTGCGCCCTTCCGCGGGCCTCGTCGCCGCGCTCGCCCGAGGATTCGAGCGACGCAACCGCGAATCCCGCGTCCAATTGTTTGGACAAACGATGGAACGAGGACGCGGTGCACGAAGCACGTTCAGCTACCTAGATCGATCGTTTCAGCGTCCCGGCTTTCTCTCTTGCATACCCGGTGGGGCGAAAACGCGTCCGCGAGGTGCATCCGTGCCGGTCTCCGTCTCCAGGCGATCGGAGTCCCGATCGGGACGCTCACGGCCACCCCGTAGAAGCGTGCAAAACCGCGGCGCAGGTATATCGGTGCGGCAGTGTCCCGATGGGAAACGCTCCCGCGAATCTACGCGCGTCGCGACGCAGCCCTCGGCCGGAGGTGCCTCCGACCCCGTGAACCCGTCGAAGGGGACGCTGGGCGCAGTGGACGAAGAAACGGCTTGGTTCGTTTTCGAGCGGCGAACGCGAAATCAGCGGGCGCTTCTCGGCGCGTGCACGTGGCCGCGAGCAGGCTAAAGAGCATCGCGAGCTCGCAAACGGGGACACGACGGAGACGCGAGGAGAAAGTAAGCAGGATCGCGGCTCGCTCCTACTCGACGGACCTATGCGCATAGGTGTACCGTACGAATGCGTTCTCGTTCTCTGCGATAGTCGGCGGGCCGGGCATCGGAGTCGGCGGATCAGGGAGTGAAGGGGTTAGAAGAGGGAGGAGGGAGGAGGGAGGAGGGAGAGGAAAGAGGGCAACCGGATTTCGAGCGGCTAATCTCGCTCGTTCGATTCGCCGTGCCCCGCGATCGACGCACAGCGACGGTTTAATTGCCCCGAAGCGCGGGGAGCGAGGAGAAGACTTCGTCTCGGGAGCGCGTCGGCGTCGTCGCGACGCGCAACGGATCCGGGCGGAGGATCAAAGTTGGCGAACGCGGAGAGAAAGGCGAGACGGAGAGGCCGGAGAGGCCGGAGAGGCCGGAGGTAACCCAAATCGGAGGGAAATCCAGGAGAGCGGGTCGTCCCGATATCCATCGTGAATATCGACTAGGAGAGTAGGCGAGATATGTGTTGCGCGTCCCCGATGAAGCCGGTGCCGCCGGCGCGTTATTGACGCGTTTATCGTTGCCGTTATTATCGCCGACTGTCGTTCGCGCTCACCTGTTAACCTCGGATAATTTATCGACGCAGCGGAACGGTCGCCTCGCGTCGCGTCGCGTCGCGTCGACCGGAGATGGGCAAGAAACGGCCGAGCCAAACGGAGAGAGAACGAGATGGACGGACGTTCCTCGCGTTACGGTCTAATCAGCGTCTATCACGGCTGAAACGATCCGTCCGGACTTCTCGAGCGTCGCGTCGTCCGCCTATCGCTCGCGCTTCCGTGATCCGACGATTCCGCCGAGAGCCGTTCGTCGAGTGCATCGGATCCGGAAAAGAACCCAGAGGCTGACGATTTCTTCGAACGGTACTCGAACTCGCGCTCGCGCTCGGCCAGCGAACGGAAGCGATCGAGAACAACGATTTCGAAGACGCGCCGCGAAGTTGGGCGAAGTTGGATGTCGAGCGGATAAATCTCGCGCGGCACGCGCGTACGCTGGTGCGAGAAGGCGGAGGCAACGAATGCAGGAACGAACGAGGGAAGGGAAGGGAAGGGAAGTTGGCAAAGGAGAACAAGAAGGCGAGGGCGAGGGCGAAGGGAAGGACAAGGGGATGGGTCGCGGAAGGGGAGAGCGCGTTATCTGCAAACCCGGACTACGATTCTCGCGGTCGGCTCTCTATCTGCCGTATTGTTGCGCGGCGTTCAGCCGGGGTCGCGTCCCCCAACCCTTGACTCTCAGCTTTACCCATTTTCCTTTTACTATCTGCCCCCTTTGCATCCGCGTGTCGACATCCCCTCCCCGTCGATCGAAGCCAGAGATTGCTCTTGTTCGCGAGACCTCGGCTGCCTCGATTGTCATCGCGGAACGGAACCGTCCGACAAGTGTTTCTCGATGGTTTTTCGCCGCCCCGTAAACACCGCGGCGCCCGGGAGGCACGAGGAGCGGAGCGGGATGCTCGGCTGGCCGTAAAGGGAACGACGGAAACGAGAAACGGAGGAGGTTGGCCGCGCGGTATTCGCGGTCGGCCGCGTAACCCTTATCGGCGTATCGCAGGGCAAAGGGTTGCCCCGGTATTAGAGTAAGCCACGGTATTAACCTCGGAGTTTAATATAAACGACGGTAGCCGGGACAGGGCGGTCGTTTCGGGGTGGATCGGGTGGCCACGTGACCGTCGGACAATGCGACCCGCTTATCGACGTCCTCGGCCGAAGCGAACCCTCGGCGGACCCCGACTCGCGACGCTTGCCCCCCGAACTCGGAGTTTCGCGCGACGACTCGGTTAACCCCGACGCTTCGGCCGCGCTGGGATCCGCTCCGCAGCTCGGCCGGTATCCGATACCCGCTTTTCCGTCCACATTTCCGTCCTTCCACTGCTCCGAAAACTCGCTCGACCGCGATATCGGCCGGCGACGCCGTCCTCGAAACAAAGCGCCCCGTCCTTTTCACCGCGTCCACCGAGAGCGCGGCAGGCCGCGGAAGGACGAGATCGCGACGGCGCATCGGAATTCCGTGCCGCCCTTTCCACCTTCCGAGCGAATTGAGGAACGAGGATCGCCTAAATCGGTTGAAGCTCTTTCGGTCCGCTATTCGGGCGGCACCGAACGCGCGCGATGCGCGAAATAGCGCGGATAGCGCGGAACAGCGCGGAACAACGCGGAATCCGTGGCGAGGGGCGCCCTCCGAGTCCGAGTCTCGACAATGGACCGCGCTCTTCTTTCCAAATCGGGCACGCACGTGCACGGAGGGCCGACTCGAGTGGAAGAAGAAGAGGAACGCGCGGCCTGCTTTCGTCGGACGACCGACCGGCCAGAGGAGACGGGATTTTATTTAGGCGCAAGCGTGTTTTATGGCCTCGTTTGACACGGGATGCCGTTAAATATGCGACAGACCGCGCGCGTTTCTCCCCACTGGCCCACCCCTCGCTTTCTTCCCTCGCTATCCATTCTCGCCGATGTCTGTGTTATCGTTTCGGGCGTCCTCTCCTATTAACGGAAACCGTGTCGGGACGATCCGATGTTTCTCTTTTCCCAGGAATTTCGACGAACGCGTCCCAAAACTTTTCTCCTCCGCCACCGTCTTGATCCTCGCCGCGCTGGCGGTGCTCTTTTTTCTTCTCGCGAGGCTGCGGCACGGCTGCGGTCGTTTTTTCCCAGAGTTCTCGGGGTCGTTAGCGTCGCCGTCGATCCGGCTCTAAATTAAGAACGGTCGCGCGCTCTCGCACCAATTCGCACGTTCGTTTGTTTGGCCGGCCGAGGACGCGGGGCCGCGGGGAATTCGTCGACGGCGAGGCGCGTCGAAGGGGTCGGCGAAGGTGTCGCGAGGGTAGGAAAGAAGGGGATCGAACGTTCGGCAAGATGGAGCTCGGAGGGCTGGTCGCCGCGTGGGAGAGCATCCGTCGACGGGTGCACGCGTCGCGTTCCTAGTCCCACATGCCGAGCGTAACCGTTGGAACGTAGTCGAGCGGCTTCCACCACCAGACAATATCGCGCATTCACAGATTGCGCTGTCAGGCGGTCGAATAATATTCGGGGTGACACGCCATGTATCCGCCGTGCGGTGCGCCGACCGGCCTGTATGAGTCAGCATCCCCTAACCGCGCCGCACCGCTTGCGGCTCGCCAAGGGGGTAGCAGCCGAAGAAACCGAGGAAAGAAGGGGAGCGCGATAAAGAGGGAGCAGGTTGGCCCGGCGCGCCACCCATACGCTTCGCGAGGCGATCGAACGGCAGCGGATGGAAGGGCGCCGGGGTTCTTTTTCGCTTCGAATCGGGCGGCACCACGTGTCCGTGACCGATCCAATTTTTTTTTTCTCCACGCTTCGATACGCAAACGTTCGACCGCGCTCCTCAGGACCGTCCCGGTATTGGCTTCGCCAACGAGATTCGTCGCGCTCTCGAATTTCGCGTTGGCCGAAACCCGCTCGAGTCGAACCTATTTATTCCGCTTAAGCGTCCCGGCCCTCTCGCCGGACGCATTCTCGTAATTGCGCGCGGTATCCTCCCCCCGACCTTCGAACCAGCCACGATTCGAGGCTCGCGCGAAAGATTTCTACGCGAGCAGCCCGCTCGTCCTCGGTTCTCGCGTCGCCGAGACGAGTAAAAGCTGCGCGGCCCTCCGCTGCTCCTTCTCCTTTCCCCGTCGCCGCCTCGACGCCGTCGCCGGCCTTTAATTAATCCGATTTACATCGAGCAGCATCGGCCCTCCGCGAGCGTGACAAAACTCGCTCGCGCGTAGCCTCCGTTACTTCCTAATGGGGCCCTCGTTAGGAGGAAAGCGGCCTACCCGAAACATCCACGGCAGCCACCGGCTACACGAGCACCGCGTTCCTCTTTCGTCCGAAACAAACGCGCGGATCGGGGCGCGCGAAGACGCGAGCGTAATTGGCGATCGCCCGCGGTCGGCCGCGGTCGGCCGCGGTCGCCCGCGATCGCGAGACGCGCCGTGGAAGCGACGCTCTTTCGGCGCTCAAGTGGCGGCCGACTGATAAGCCGAGCGCATTAATTTTACGAGAGAACCCCTCTTCGTTCCTGCGCTAGTGTGCTCCCCAGCACGACTAATACAATTACGCCGTAACCCCGGTCGGGCTCGTGATCCTCCTGCCGGCCCTTGTCTCTCCTAACTCTCTCTCTCTCTCTCGCTCTCTTTATTCGAATAGGTATATCTCGTTCTCGACTTTCGCCGGCGTAAAATTCGGTTCGCGAAGCAGATTCGCCGGAAGCCGGACGGTGTCGCGAGCGAGCGGTCGCGCGCGCGTGCCCTCGCCCCCAACTCCGACGGGGTTAGGGCAGGCGAGAGTTTTTGCCGCGCCGCGAAACGACTGCGCGTTAATCTCGACTAATTCCCAGACGAGGACTCGCCGGATCTCTTGGCATCGGCGAGATTGCGCGTCGCCCGCGACAGCAGCTGCCCCGCACTCCGCGAGGAAAATCGCGGCGCGTCGTCGCAGGCGTTGCGTTTTTCGAGCGGCCGCCGAAAGAGCGACGCGAGCGGCGACTCGAAGCCGAGACATCGCTTTCCGTCGCAATCTCGGCGAGAGGGGAATGCTTTTGATTGGCGTGAAAATCGGCCGGATAGAAGCAGGGAGAAAGAGCGAGAACGCGAGTACGCGGGGGATGGGAGAAGGAGGAGAGGACAAGCGGGTCGCGCGAGGGTTAAATAATCTGATTAGCTGGTCTCACTGACCGTCGAGCGAAGTATGGAAATGAAGGGCATTCATTGGACAGTGTCCGGTACATTGGTGGTCGCGGGGATCGAGCATCAGGAGGGTGCCGAAAAGGGTGAGAAAGTTAACGGGGGTTGGGTTCGTTGCGCGACTGCGTACACCAGCGCGCGGGCCGATAGGATCGCCGCAGAGTCGACGAGAGTGTCGCGTACCGACAATTAACTAACGAGCAGTTGACACAACTTATCAAATCGTATCGCGTCACGGAGCCCGCGTCACCGACGTCACCGACGCGTCCCCGGGCGTCGCGGGGCGTCGCGGGGCCGGCCAATTATTCGACGCGGATGCTCTTTTTCCTGCCGCCGCTCGTCTGCTCGCCTATCCCCCCAGCCAGCCGCTTCGCTTTTCCGCGACGCGGGCGGAAAAGAGTCGCGGGATTCATGGTTCGCGTATCGACGAATACTCGGGGCGAGGTACTTGAACGAGTCGCGACTCGAATCGGGCGGCGCTCGCTCGGCGGCACGCGTCGTTGGCCACCATCGGGGCCCACCTTTTTTTTCTCGCCCACCTCGAGCCGAACGCCAGCAAATATTTCGCGTCCCTTCCTCGCTTCCCCCGCCGATGCTTTCTCGCTTCGTTTTCCGGTGGCCGTCGATCGCTCGCGCGCACCAATTCGCTCCGAGAACCGTGCAAACTGAAAAGTATCGACCCGCGAAAGGTGTCGACGCCGAAAACAGGGCAACGAGGACGTTTGCATAATATTTCGGGGAAGGCCTTCTGGCAGAGGGTACGAAGGTTATGCTTCCTGTTCACGCAGGAGGGTAGTCGCGCTACTCGAGGTCGGGCGAAATCGGCGCGAGCAAGAAGAGAGCGGCAGAAGGCGAGAGGGAAAGAGAGAGACGGGCGAGCGTGCAAGCGCGCGTACTTACGCACGTAGGTGGGTGTGGATAGAAACGCGAGAGTCGAAAGCGTAGCGCGAACGACGGTTAATCGTAACGCGCGGCACGCGTCGCTCGCGTCGCCGTTTATCGGGTTCCGCGAGGACGCGAAACGATTCGCGACGCGGGTTCGAGAGAGTCCGCCACACGCTCTTCCATCGATTTTCTTCTCGCTTCCATATTCCGTGCCCGACGATTACTGGCCGCGCTGCCGAACCGATTTCCCCTTGGGCCTCCCGTCGCGACTATTGGTCGTTGCTTCGTTACCGCGAGCGCGAACCGTCGAAGCAAACGATCGCGCGCTGCGCGCACAGCCCCGGGCTACGCTCGCTCGCGCGGAGCGATTCATCCGCGAGAAAAATCCTCGAAGGGACGGAGGCCGGTCGCCGATGGCTCGCCGGAAATTGCCGGGAGACGCGAGGCAGCCGTCGAGTTTATCAAGAATCGACGCGATACGCCGGACCTGCGCGATCTCTGTCGCTTTCGAGCTTCGCCCTGCATTCGCTCTCCGAGTTGAACGACTGTAGCGGCCGAACGATCGATCGAAAATTCGCGGCGGTTTCGAACGCGCGGACCTAAGTCCTAGAAGGATTCGAGGCGCGACGGAGGAGCGAGGTCGAGCGCACGGAAAACAGAAACGAGGTCCCGAGTCCCGGTCGGTCGAATATCGTGGCTGCTCCGTTCCTTCGCCTCCCGCTCTCTCCGACCGTTCGCTCGGATCTCACCCGAGAGATCCGAGATGAGAGGGCAGACCGCCTCGGATCCCGCGAGTGGATAATTATTAATCGTTATTTTCGCCAATCACGGCCGTTTATCTCGAAGCACGCAACGCCAATTATCTATCGGTCGTTCGAGCGGACGAGGAAAGGCAGAGCGAAGTGTCGTGGCAGGTAGAAGGAGGAGGGAAGGATAGATGGATAGCGAACGCGAAGGGGGGCCGGGGGGGTTGGTTGGGGCGAAGGTAGATGAAATGCCGGGGAACGGGGACGGAGAGTTCGAGCGAGTCGGCGAGTCGGCGAGTCGATCGAGCGCGGCTCGCTCTCTCGCCTCTCCTCGATGCTCCCTTCGATGCTCTCGTCCGAGGAACGTTCCACGCGAACGCGCTTCTCGAACGCCAGCGCGTCCTGGACGAACCTGCGCCGCTTTTCCGACCGCCGCCTCACCGCGTCCAACCGTTTCGCGAACCTGCGAACGATCGGGTCGCGAGCTTCTCCCCGTCGGACTCGCGGGGATCCGTCCGAATCCCGACAGGATTTCCCGCACTGGGGGAGGCTAAAAAGATTAAGCCGGGGACGGTCGCGCCGTTCCCGTGATTCGCTCCACTGCCTTAACGGAGACGCTCGCCACGGTCGCTCCCTTCCGCGTTAGCCACAGACGTTTAACTCTCGATCCTGCGATAGCACCGGCGCTAGGGGCGTTATTAACGGCGGTGTATGCGTCGACTGGGACGATACCGCGAGAGATCGTTCCCAGTTTTGTCTTTATTTCGTTTCGCGACGATTCGCGACGATTCGCGACGATTCGCGACGATTCGCGACGCAGCCGCGACAGTTCCCCCGCTCAGGCGGGTTCAGCGCTACTCCGATGCGCAACGCTGCATCTAACGATGGTGCAACGCGGAATCGCACGCGCAACTATTTTTATCGCGCGCTCGCAAACTATTACGCGACAGTTCTGCTCGATATCGCAATGCCGCGACGCTATATTCGTTCGAATCTCGCGTTCCGTTCGCTCGTTCTCGGACGCGCTATTCGGTGGGAAGCATGTCCGGGCTCCCGAACCATTGAGGGAATACCGGGACTCGGCTTCTCGGTCGCAGTGATTTTTCGAGCCCCAGCGCGTCGACTCTCTCTCTCTCTCTCGTTTGTTCCCAGCCAGCGGTCGAGAGCGAAGAGAGCTCGATAAAACTTCTCACTTAGCCGAGAATACGAAAACCCCTTCCGGGCCGCAAAGGGGAATCGCAAAGTTTGTAGAATACCGGTGTCGGCTGGCGCGTTTGTTCGACTCGAAACGAAGTTTAAAACTCAGCCGCGCCGTGAATCGAATTCCGTGGGATCGCGAGTTCCACGGTGGTTCCTCGACGGGGCGCGTCCCTCCCCCGAGAAATTGAAGCCGGAGCATCCTGCTACGAACGTAGGTCTCGCGCGCGTCTCCAGGCGAGGCAGCCGTTTTCCGCGAACGCCTCGGTGGGAACGCGGAGCGATGACTTTCAGCTTCGTCGCCGCTTTGTCCGGATTCGGGCGCGGCAGAACTTTCGGAAGCGTCGAAGCCGATCTCGACCGTAGCGATTTCGGATCGGGCATTGTGAGCGCGCGCGATTCTCTCGAGAGGAGAAAAGAAGAAAGAGGAGGAGAGTATCGTTCGGTGCATCGAAACGTCGAGCACAATGCGCGACGGACGAGATCTCGGCTCCGCGGACAATGGCAGCCAGACGCGCGACCGCCGCTTGAATAAATATCGATCATACCGATGCCAAAAGGAAATATTATTTTCATATTCGGAGTCCGCGTTGCGTCGCCTTCGGGACGAACAGCTGTCCGCTTCGGGGACAATGGCGTAACGTAATCCAATAACGCCTAACGCCGAGCCCTCCGCTTTCCGAATCGAGACGCGTCCAGCTCGAGGCGAAGGACCACCTTCGCTTTCGGTGGTCCGTGGAAAGACGAACGATGGCCCTTTCGACTCGCGCGATTCGCGACAGCGCGCAACGGCGACCGGTTATGGAAAGCTCGTTCGGCGTTCGCGCTCGGCGTTCGACGGCGTCGAGGTGCATCTCCGAGGTGAACGGAGGTGGCGAGTCGCGACGGAATCGCGAACGAGCGATCCGCGCCCTCGCGGCGCGCGGCGGCGGGCAGAGCCACGACAAATCGGATAATCTGTGGCGACAATAGGTCGGGAGGTTAAGCGTGTTTGCTCTTCTCTCGAAGACGCGCTCGCGCGACAATGGGGCCAGCGGGAGTGCTTTTCGAGATTCGACGAGAGGGCAAAAAGGGGCAGCGGAGCATGCGAGAGAGACGGCTAGGCCGGAAGAAAGAAGTCCGCCAAAGGGTCGCTACCTATTCTATTCTCTGCGAAGGCGCTGGAAGGAAGAGGGAGACGATTTTCAGAGAAAAGGGGGCACGCACGGAAGTTCGGTGGCCCGGTCGGCCCGTACGGCTCGGACGGCACGAGTCGCCAGCCGTCCAAGTGCCCGCCCGAATCGGCCACAATGAGCCCAATCAACCGACGAGTGTACACACAATCGACAACAAACCCGGCTATACGCGAGCGTATTCTTCCGACCAGAGGACGACGAGCCAACGATCGCAAGGACGGATCTCTATCTCGGCCCGCGAGGATCTCGGTCCTAAGAAATTTGTTCGAGCGTTCGCCCGGCCGAAAAGGAGCCACCAGCTGCCTGGAACGAGCCTGGAACGGAGCGTGCCGAATCCGTCTCGACGATTCGGAGGATATTTAAAGACGGTTAGAGACCGGCCGATTCGTCGCAGGATTAGTCGCGGCTCGTTGTCGCGGTTCCGTTCGAGGAGCGGCACCGGATTTGGCTACCCTTCGACGCGCGGAGGCGCAACTAGCGATACGATTGCCCGCGCGCCAGCTCGGACAGGCCGATCGATAAACCGCGGCGTCGCGGCGCAGAGTTTCGATCGAGCTCGATCACTCGAGAGGAGATGGATCGGCGCGATAGAGAAACGGAAAAACGGGACGGGTCGAAGGAGCGGTGCTCGACGCGCAGCTGGCGGGCATCGACACGCCTACGGGGGCTCCGCGTCGTAGAATGGATAGGCGAGCGAACTTTGGAGAAGTCGTTATCTCATTCAGAGGACGCGGAAAGCGGACGATTGACCAAAACACGGTCCATTCTTCGGGGGATGCGACCGTCGAAATACTCGAACGGTTCGAGAGCGCCTCGACGGACGAAGAATGGCGACGCCTCCGATGTTGTGGCGTTACGCGCCTGTCGATGTACAAATCACAGCCCATTTGCTCCATTCAGAGGTGCGCTCGTTTAACGACACTCGGACAGCCAAGGAGGCCCGGCCATAAATTTTCACTCGGGATCGTCCGGTGGTCTCTCTCCTGCCCGTCAGCCGTCTCCCTCGGCCACCGAAAGAGACTCGAGGCGCTGGAAAAACGAGAGGGACGCCTGTGAGAAGTTTCTGCCGCGGCGCGTCTCGATAATTAGCCGCCCCTTCGCTCGTCCTTGCTCGCGACGACCGGTGCACCGCGGCGAAATAAAAATAGGTTGCCGATATCGGCCGGACAGATAGAGAGAGAGAGAGAGAGAGAGAGAGAGAGAGAGAGAGAGAGAGAGAGAGAGTACTTTAGTCCCAGGTCGTTGCTCTCACCTACGAACGGCCGGCAAAGATTCGAGAATCCGCCGCCGTCCCATTCGTTCTCGCGATATCACGATCGATCGAGCGCGGCTCGATAGCTCCGCTGCCGATGCTCGGTGGTTCGACGAGGGACGCGTGCACGGCCGCGAGTGCGTCGATATTCGCACGGTGGGCGTATCGCGGAGATAACGATCGCGATGAGTCGCGTCACGCGGAATTCGTTTAAACTCGGTGGAAATTGGACGACACCGTTCCCCCCGAAACATTGGCGTCGTCGCGACGCTTCGAAGCGAGTCGCTCCGCATTTTTCCTCCGACCGCGCGACCGGTGCGCCGCGCTGCCGGGCATCGACTTTGCGCTTCGAAACCCGTTCGGTTAATCGCCGCGCGAGTCGCGCGTCTCTCAGTCGAATCCGTTGCCGGTCGCCGATTCAGGGGCGCGCCGCTCCGTTCCACTCGTTACGCGCGTAGGCAGAAATCGATCCGGTAGAATCGCGGGGAGTCCCGACTGGACGGGCCGCGACGACCAGCGATCGAGAGTCCGACGACTGAACGGGCCTATCGGGAGCAGAGGTCTCGCCAGCCCGACCGCGCTTTCGCCGTCCGCGTTGGCCAAGAATTTTCGAGCCCGCCGCGGCCCCGGGTGACTCTCGCGACGCTTCGGATCCCGCGATAGAGCCGGCCGAGCGCGACGCACCGGTCCGACGCCGCGGTCGAAGAAGGAGCGAAACGGCGAAAGGGTGGAAGAGGGGGACACGACGACGCGAGACCCCCCAGCGTTCAATGAGAGACATTTCTCATCATTTTCCATTCAGACCGTCTGAGTTATAAGCCCGCTGCGTCTTCTATCCCGGCACACTCGTTCGATTTATCGTAACCGCGAGAAGCCTAATGAATTTAATTTCATATTTCACGGGCGGTAAGTAGCCGGGAACGGTGCCGTCGTGAATCGCGCGGCGAATGCGAGGACCCCGCGTTTCCCCGTCGATTTAGGTGCCACTCGGCCTCCTCCTCCTTCGCGACCCTTCTCGCCCCGTCCTCGAGGCGACCGGACACCGAGCCACCTCCGCCACCCGCGCGAGCGAGAAAAGAACGCGACGCAGAAAGGGTCGTTCCTTTGCCGGACCCGAGCGATTCACGATCCATGCGGAATCGAGGTCGTATCTCAAGCGAGAGGCAGAAGGTCCGGGCCAAACGTCCGTTCGTTCCTCTTCCTCCAGATACAGAGGGAGGGAGAGAGTTACCTCTAGCCCGACCGGGACGATACGGGAACGCGCGAGATATAGTGCTCGATATTTCTCGAGCTTTCTCCCTCGATTTTTACCTCCGCCTAACTCGAGCCGCGCTCCCAACCACCCGAGTCCCTTTGCGCGCACTTCGAACGCACGATAATATATCTCGACCTAATGTTTCTCTTTGAACGCGCACGGCGCGCACCCATCGCGGCGCATAAAAATCAACCTACGGGCAAGTGCTCGTACGTTCCGCGGTCCAGCGATTTATCGTTCGGGACGAGAGCAAACGGTCCGAGCCCGATAGAAGCCGGTCGACGGGCTTTCGGCCGTCTCGGATCGTTGATAAGCGCGATCGGAGCGGAGCGGTCGCGATCGCCGTCGATCGACCGCGCCGCCCCGCTTCCGACCCTCCTCCTCGCAGCGAGGGAAGGCGCAGGGGTTTGCCGAGGTGGCCGCCTCCGAAGGAGAGATCCGCGGTAGTTAAGTTATTAAATTTATCTCCTCGAGCTGGAGCAAAAATCGGGGGTGATTTATGATTTTTTGCTGCTTAACGACGCGACAACGGAATATGGCCCGGGATATACGTCTTCCCCGTTCCTAGACCCGCTCCACTTTTTCTGGCCCGGTCGCGTCGCGCCGCACCGTCGCGGCTCTCCTATCTCGCCGAGCTTTTTCCCGTGCACGCGCCTGACCGTCGGGGCGATAAATTTTCGCGGCCGCGTTTTCTGCCTGCCCCGTCGACCCTCGCGCGGGGAGGCTTCCAGCTCGCGGGCCAGCGAGCCGCGAGCGGCATCGGTATCGGAGAAGGTTCGATTGTTCGGCGCGGCGCGACGCGGCACTCGGCGTCGAGGTTGGACGAGACGAGACGAGACGAGCGAGCGAAGAGGGGCAGGTGGGCGAAGGGGACTCCGAGCGAGGTGCGAGCGCCGGTTCCGCATTCTCTAGGTAGCCGAGAGCGAGAATGCAGCCCCGTCCGGTGGACGAGCGCGGTAGTTGCAGCCCGACGCGATGCAACCGCGACACGGTTCGATTCGCGTGCACTCGGTGCGCGTTGAACGAGGAAAGATGGGAAAAGAGGAGCCGGAGGAAGGGAATGGGAGCTCTAATCTCTCTCTCTCTCCCGTTGCTGCTCGCTCTAGTCGTCCCTTTCTTCCTATCCTTCCTCCTCCGCTTCGGCTTCGGTGCGCGAGGCGAGCGAATAGACTCGCGGGAGGACGAGCTGGCGAACCGGCGAGCGAACGAGCGAACGACCGGCCGACCGGGCAAACGACCGTTCGACGGTCGGCCAGCCGTCCGAGGAAGCAGCCGGGCGAGCTTCGAGCAACCTAGTAGGTAGACCGATGCACGCGCGGCTTATAAAACGACGGATTCCCCCGAGTATATCGAGAGACTCGTATTCGCGCACGAACCTTGACGCTAATGGCATGCATTACCGCTAATAATGGTCGAAGAAAGAGGAAGGGAGCGTTCGGCGAGAGAGGGATGGAAACGTAGGCAGAGGCAGACGAGGAGGAAGAAAAACGAGATACATACATCGAGCGCGGGATCTCGGAAAAATCTGCGCGCAATTACGAGCGGAGAAGAGAGAGAGAGAGAGGGAGAGAGGGCAGCTCCGGCCCCGCGATTCCTGCTCCTTCGTTCGAATTCTCCGCGATCGCTTCTCTTCGTTAATTCGATCGGGGCCGGAATAGCGAGGATTTCCTCTGGAAACGCGATGCGATATCGAGAACGGCTGATCCAGAAACGAAATTTGAGCTGGATATCTCTGCCGCGGGATAATCGAGGTTACTCTCGCGTCGAGCTGGGATCGGCCGGCGCTCTTTAGACGCTGAAACGCGCGCTAGTCACGGTCGATACCGTTACCGCGTGCACGAGATCGCTGCCGCGTCGATGACCCTTCGCGTTGCTCAACGTATCTCCGACGTCTTCCTCGATCTTGCCTGCTCTCGCTCAAAAACCACCTCCTATCGAGGATCGGAGACGCCCCGCGCTCGGCGCTCCTTATTTTTCGCCTTCCTCGTCCGACGGAGCAGCGCTAAGAAACTCGCGCTAAAAGCTTCATGGGACTCGAACGAGGAGGTGGACTGGTTCGCGAGAAGACTCGCGGGATCAGCGAAAGGGAAGAGGGATCGAGGCTGGACGCGGACGAGCGCGTCGTCGAAAAAGGTGCACGGTCATCCGAGATAACTAGACGGCCGCGGATAATCGCGACGGCTTTCGCGGCAGCCGCGAGAGTCGCGGGCAATCGCGCTGCTCGGAGGCAAACGTAGGGGCGTAGGCAGAGAGTCGCGAACACGTGCGTGGAGCAATCGCAGCAATCGCAGCGATCGCGTGGCGCGCGAGCTCGCGACTTCGAGATCGAGCGGACTCGGCGCGGCGGAGACGGAAAAGCGACGAGCGATATCGCGGCCCGCCGAAAATCCGCGGAAAGCTCTCGGGTTCGCGATTATTTATTTGCTCGGGCGGCCGTTATTATCCCGCGCCGTGGAGTCGCGGAACGAGCAAAGTGGCGAGGGAGCGGAGAGCATATATATATATATCGAGGCACGAGGCGATATCCCTCGTGCCGCTAGGTTGCGACCCCTGCTGCTGCGGCTGCTGCGGCTGCTGCGGCTTCTGTCGCTTCCTGGGGGAGCCACGGCCCCTCGTGCTTGGAAAATAATTCTATTAGGTTATATCGCGGTCTGCGTGAATGACGCGTGCACGCTCCGCTCAAGGGCGGTCAGGGAGTCTGTGGTTTGTTACGAGCAACCAGGCCCGCTCCGCTCTCTTCGCGGAACGAATTCGCCTCGGGCCTAGCGCGCTTCCTCCTAGATTGCCGGCGAATTTTATTAAGCCCCTAATTACGTCCAATCTATCGCGTTACCAGGCGTCCATGGAAACTCGCGCCCCTCTAGTGTTCCCCTTTATCTCCGTTTCGTCTCCCAACCGTTCTATCCTATCCGAGTGAGTTCCCGTTGCTGGACGCGCTCAGCTTCCCGACGATACGCGCGGAGGCGCGACCGTTTAACGAAAGCCCGCTTCCCGTCGCGCGCTAGAATTCCGCGTGAACGCGGAAATTTTCACCGCGAGCGATAACCGCGCGGTTCGTCCCCCCGTCTGCTGCGGCGCGGCGTTTCGGATGTCCTCGGGAAGAGGTGCGTATGCTGGGTGCTCGGCAGTATATCTCGGCCGCGTATAAATCAGCAATGGGCGGAACCGACACGGAGAGACACCGTAAAGGTTGGAAGGAAACCCGTCGCTCGAAACGGCGGCTGCTCAAATTTATCGCGGGGCGAAGGCAAAGGCAAAGAGCTTCGCCTTCCTTTTCCGTCCTCCTTCGAGACCCTCGCGCTTGACCCGTCCTCCTTACCTCGCGCCTTCTGTTCGCGCGACGCAAATTTCCGCTCGACGTCCGACTCCTCGAAAGGCTGGACGGCCGGTCGAACGTCCGCGAGGAACTCTCTCGCGAGCGGAGATCCCGCAATTAGAGCGAACGAACGGTTCGTCTTCCGCGACTCGATTCGCGGCGTCGCGTCGCCATCGTCTCCGGAAGTTTATCGTCGCGAAGGACTCGCGTTTCCTCGACCGCGCGATCGACGCGACCTCGTCCCGAGGACGATTCTGCGAGCACCTTTCGGGGAGCGATCCGCGTTTCCATTATCGGAGGCGTCGCTCGAGCTGCTCAAACGGCTTCGCTTCGACGAAAACGTTCGCGTCTTTGTCCGCCGCTCCCGTGTTTCCGGGTATCCGCGCTTCCGGCCGGAGATCGGTGCTCCCCGGCTGGCCGGCGTTCCACGCGATTAACCGGTTAGCGCGTTTCGCGAGGAAAGTAACGGTGCGAGGTGTCGCTCGCAGTGGCAACGTAACGCGCCGCAGCTCGGTGCTCGCAAACGAGCCAAGGATTTGCAATTACTTTCCATCGAGTCGCTCCTTTGGCGCTCCGCGGAACTCCGGCGACAAACGAGTTTTTCTGATTTTTCGTCGGCGTCGATAGACGTACAGAATTATGCGGCGTCGCGTCGCCGAGATTCCGGGCGGAGGTAACTGGATCTTTCCGCGCTCGTGGCTCGATCGAAGGGAAAAAGCGGAGCAGAAGAGAATAGGCCGTGGGGGGAAGAGAGGCGAGGAGCTCGAAGCGCGGCCGAAAGTGGTGATGCCGAGCGCGAGCGAAACTCACTTAACCCGTTCTTTGCTGCGTCAAAGAAACGCTCGGGCCGAAACGTTCTCGTTCGCGGTGATCCGTCGAGCCGAAAATGCCATTACTCGCGCGGAGAAAGCAATCTCGGATGCGAGCCGCGGGAGAAAGATGCTTCCTGGGTACGAAATATTCGAGGAGAAGTTTGCTTCTCGTTATTTTCTCGCGAATCGTCCGGACGCGAGGGCGAGGGTCGTTCTCGCCGCGTTCCGCTTCGACGACGGCCACGCGACCGGGACGATCGGGGACGGTCGGGGACACAGCCTATGTAATTCGCGGTGGCCGGGCGAGAAATGGGAGACGCGCAGCACCGTTTCGCGAGGAAATCGACCTCCCGAATTTGCCGCGCCGCGGCAAGTCGAAAGGTATCGACAAGGGCGGAGAGAAAACGGCGAAGGGGGATGAAGCGGGCACGCGGGCGGCGAGCAACGGGAAGAGGTCGCGCGGGAACGAGAATGGTTGCGGAGCGCACCGGAGGCGAGGCCTGACATTTCGTTACTGACATTTTCACCCCGGGGTTGACGGCGGGCAACCCTTTGGCGTTACACGCGCTCAATCACTCCATTGTCTCGAGCGGCGCTCGTTTTATGCTCGCGTCAACGCTTCATTATGGGGCCCCGGGTCCGGTCGACTTGGCTTCTATAGCCCACGTGCTCGGCACATTGTCTATCCCAAGAATATATTACGCGCCCACGCGATCGCGAGCCTACAGCCTGAGCGCCGCGCGCCGCGCGCCCCTTCGCCGCGAGACGTCTACCGTTCGCCGTCGTCCCCCAGGAACTCTGCTCAAAGATCTCGACGTCTCCCGTCTCGGCTGGCCGTTTGGCCCTCGATCGGGGAGAGAATCGGGAAACGTTCGCGGCCTCGACGTTCCGAGGTTCCTCTCGGGACCGAGGTGAAATCGCCGAGCGAGCAGGGCGAACCGCGCGGTGCGCGGCGGTCCAGTCGACGCGGCAATTAATTACGGTGGAAAGTCGCGGCTGCTCGTATTCGATTAATTACCGCGGGTGCCGCGCGATCGGCGCACGCATAATTGACATTGCCGCCGCATTGTTTCCAGCGGCCCGTGAATTTATCGATGGGCTGCCGGTGGAAGGTGCCGTCGTGCCGGCGTTGCCGAGCGACTCGACCGCCCTCGGCCCTCCTTTCCATATTCCTCGCGCCTCGAGGTGCCTCGCTTTTTCCACGAGCGGCTGTCCCGCGAAGACGAAGAAGTTCGGGGGTGAGTCGGCACGGCCGATCTCCCTCGTCCTCCGCAGCTCGTCTCGATTTCCGCAGGGGACAAGAATTTGCCCGGATGCTCGACGGATAGACGGAAGATTCGTGAATCGGTCGTGAAACGCTTCGCGGGTCTAGGCGTTCGAGCTGCGCGGAGAGCCGCGACGGCAGGCCTTCGGCGAACGTCTCACCGAAACGTTAACGCGCGACGCTTTCCCTCTGCCCGTGCGATCCGATGCTTCCCTTCGCAGGTAGATCGAGGCAGGTACAACGGAGGTCAAGCTTTTTTCCCTTCTGGCGCGTCGGCTCTTCCTGTTCCTCCTGCTGTTCCTACTCCTGTTGCACCCTCCCCTACCCCCCTTTCGACTTTTTTTCGCCGCGCTCTCGCGAAAGCGGATGAATAGAGGACGGGTCGAGTGGTTGCGCGCCGCCTTTGTTTCTCTCGAGGTTCCGGTCGGTCTCTCTCTCTGGATCCGTGGGTTCCTCGGTCCGTCGGTGGCGCGAGCGCGTAACACCCTGGACCGGTTTCGAGAACAGCCGCGGGGGCTAAATGTCACCAGCGGCATAACGGCCTGGTTAGAGGATTACCCTCGGTGTTCGCCCATCGCCGGAGGGTAACACGGACAAAAGGTCGTGAACTTTCCGCGTGTCATAATCCGTCTGAGAGGGTTCGTGGCTTCTCTTCTTGTAGTTCCTTTCTCTCTCTCTCTCTCTCTCTCTCTGTCTCGCTCTCGCGATAGCGCGCGTCCACGCGCGCGCACCGGAAATCGGGCTGTCGAGCTTTTCCGATTCCGGGTGAACGATCCGGCCGTCGGATGGTCGGGAAATAAATCGAAAAAGAGCGAGCGGAGAACGGGAGTCGAGCGGCTCGACGCGTAACCCGACCGCCCTAATGGGACCGGCGCGGCATCGCGAGTCGTTAACATGACAATACAGATGTAGATCCTAAACGGTACGCTCGTACGCGTACCGGGCCAAGTAGCGACTGGAAAGCACGTGCGTCGATTAAATGCGTGTCGCGTCCGATGCGCGCGCCCGATAGGGTCGAGGCATCTTGTCTCCAAATACGAGCCTTGTTATGATAATCGTTGCTCGCGCCCCCGTTCGCTCCGCGTGCACGCTCGCGCCGTTGTGCCGCGTCTCGTCGTCCCGCCTTTGCCCCAGCTCGTTCGAAACGCGGCCGCGGATCCGCTGCTCCTTACGATCCTCCCTCCTCGCGGCCGCGAATAAATCGCGTCGCGAAATTTCCTCCGGGGGGGGGGGGGGGGAAGCTCGAGGCGCCGTCGCTCGCGCGAAACTTGCATAATTAACCTTAGCGGGACCACTTTCTCCGTGCAACGACTGGTCCCGACTAATTCTCGGATGGTCCGCGGCCGATAATTAAACGGACGGCTGAAAGGAGAGCCGGTGGGAGACGGGCGGAAGTCGCGGGCCGACGAACTACATACTTCGACGAACGTCCTCGCGAAAATCCGAGGGAATATTTAGGAAAGTTCGTCCCGAGGGTCGATCGATACGGGGAGTCTTGTTCGGCTCGCGTGGAATCCACCGAGCGGCCCGTACGTATTGCGACAGCTTACGCTCCCAACGCTCCCGATAATCCTCCGGTTTCGCCAATCCGCGAAGCAATTCTTCCCCGTAAGACCGTAAGACGCAACAGGACCGGAGTGTTTCGCGTCCCGCTCCACTCAGCGTATTCGCGGCGGATTCGCGGCGAGAGCGATCGCTCTTTGCCTAGCAGAATTTCACGAACGTTCGCGAAAAAGGTGGAATCGATCGCAGTTCCGCGAGGAGCGCGGTCCGATCCACGGAGGGGAGCCCGGTTGATTCCTGCCGGCGGTAGAGTCTGCCGTCCCGAAAAATCGCGACCTCTCGTCCGGCACCGTTCGCGACGCTGCGTCTCGGAGTACGTGCGCGCGAGTACTCGCGTGTGTGCGTCCACAAATAGGCAGCCAGAGACAAATGACGCGGAGAGGGATCGGCGCAGCTCGACACAAAGCATCCCCCTGAACACCCTTTCCGAGTCGGAGGTGACGTCACTGACAATGGAAGGTCGAGCTGTGATTAAAGATCGAGAGACTCCGTAAAAACTCCTTCAAAAGTGTAGGAACGAAGGAGGGAGCGGGAGGACAGGCGGGCCTACCGGCGTGAAATATTGCCTCCGCGGCACCCGACAGCTATATGATGTTTCCGAAGGGCATGAAAGAATCTCTGACACTCTCGCTCTCGCTCTTCGAGTCGTTTCACCCGTCTCCTCTCCTCTCCTCTCCGCTCCTCCTCTTTCTACACGGCCTCTCTGCTCTCTTGTTCACGCGCGGTCCATTCTCGAACCACGAACTCCGACCCGTTCTCTCTCCCTTGGCTCGGCGCGACTTCTTTTCTAGCCGCTTCGCTCGTCTATCGAAGGAACCGACGCGCGCAGCGTCGGCTGTTAGATTTTATTCGCGTGCAACGACTCGGGATAAAGGGAGAGGTGTAGTCTTCGGAGTTTAAAATCGGTCAATTTACGGTCGCGAGGCCGGTCAACTAGGCGCCAGGGCATTTAACCGGTTAACGCGCGCGGAGTACGCTCGGTAGGAGAAATCGTGATCGAGTGGCGAAGGGGAGAGAGGTAGAGGCGCGGAGACGCCACTCGACGGCATTATTCGAATTGATGCGGAGAATTGGCGCTGACGACATCGGACAGCCAATCCGACGGTTTGTTTATTAGCCGCGCGTTGGCGGATTCCTCGCGTCGAGTGGTTCAATTGAACCCTCGTCGATCGCGGGCCAAACCGACGCGCTATCCTCGGCCAGGAGAACGCCAGCCCCGCGAGGGCTCGCCGTAGGGTACGGCGAAATCTCCGTCGCCTCCGCCGCCGTGTAACGCGGAGCGCAACGCGATAGAAGCTATCGTGGAATTCCTTCGCGACCGCCACGTGCGCGTAATGGCCCATTACGCGTACGCATGGAACGAATGCGATTTGCATTCCCGCAGACCTCGACGACCGCGATCGAAGAGAGGGGCGGCGAGGGCCGAGGGTTGGATAAACCAGGGCCGCCGTTCGAGGATCTAGGCGACGCGGAGAGACAGATAAGGACGGGCAGGTGAAACGGGTGGGAGCAGCAAAGATTCCAGATAAATTCGCCCCTAAATTCGGCTTAAGCGAGCCGAGTCGAACGACTCGGCTAGAACGAGACTGAATAAATGGAGAAACCTCGAGGAAAGACCGAGGCCCCGGGTGGTGGAGTGGTTCCTTCGCCGAGTGGTAGATCGGTTGCTTCGAAACCGCGATACGCGTCGATGGGGAAAACGGGGGATCGCGCGGAAGGATTTTCGACGCCGAGAAACGAAACAATGGGGGCGCGTAAAGCGCGCTGGATTTCACGCGGAAGGGTAAAATCACGGGGCATCGTCGCGTCGTCGTCGCGTGATTAGTCCGACGCTCGCGCGGCCTACGTCTCTCTAGTTGGCACGCATTCCAATGGAACACGAATCCCTGCTGGTCTCATTCGACTGCGTGTCTGCACGCCCCGGGCTGTCTCTCGCAGCTCTCGCCGCTCTCGTCGGGAAATCATCCCTTCCTCTCCACCGAGCTGCGATTTCGCCAACCGAATCTTCTAACCATGTTTCTCCTTCTGCTCTGGTTACAGATGCCTGCGGTTTATCGGACGTGGCGCACATCGAGTCCCTTCAGGAAAAGTCGCAGTGCGCTTTGGAAGAATACTGCAGGACTCAGTATCCCAACCAGCCGACGAGATTCGGCAAGCTGCTCCTGCGATTGCCGTCCCTCAGAACGGTGTCGTCGCAAGTGATCGAGCAGCTGTTCTTCGTCCGCCTCGTCGGAAAGACACCGATCGAGACCCTCATCAGGGACATGCTTCTCAGCGGGAGCAGCTTCAACTGGCCGTACATGTCCACGATGTGACATTCTGTCTGGAGACAGCTAGCTTCCGCGTAATGCCCTAAGCATTCCGTCGGCTCGCGGACAATACTTTCCAGGTTCGATCGTCGCGGCGATGAAACCCTCGCTGCCGGGCAGCGAAACGATTCCGTCACGATTCGAGGATCGTTTGTCCGGCGGAACGAAGGAGGAGTCCGCTCGAGGAATCGTGGCTCGCGTGGCGCGCTGGAGGATAGAGACACGTTCGCGCGAGCGCAGTTTTTGCAGCGGCCGCGATCCATCGGAGCAGAGTTGAAAATAGGGCGGCCATTCGACGACGGTGTCCTCGCGATATCCAGTTCCGACCGCGACGTCTGCCGCTATCGAAGAACGTGGCGACGAACGATCGCGGAGGTCGAGAAAGTAGCGGAGGAAGCAACGATGAAATGGAAAGAGGCTGTAGAGCGCGGAGAACGAGGCGAGGAGTCGCGCAGTCGTAAATTAGCATTCCTAATCGACGGCAGAGGATCCGGCAGATCCTTCGCTTGCCGCGGCTATCTCGCGTCGCTCTTCGCGCAGAGTAACTGCCGTTAGCCGAGTCACGCCGAAACCCTTGGGCCCGTCGCCGGGTCGAGTCGGGCCTCCGTTTTTCGCCCTACGCGCTCAGCGCGCCTAACGAATCGTCCAGGCTAGCCGAGAGCTTTCGCGGCTGTTCGTTAGTTAACTTGGGCAAACGCATAGCCGAGAGAACGTTGCCCTGGACCGGGCAACAACGGCCGAGTGCCGCGGTTGGATCTTAGTCGCGGACGAAACAACATCGCGGTTCGCCAGCTCGAACGTGCGACGACCCTCCGCTGCTGCGACGTTCGCTTCCTCGTTCTCTTCCAAACCGAAACCAAATTTAATCCAAATCTGACTCAACCCACGCACACGCACACACGTACGCGCGCGCGCGCGCGCGCGTGCACGCTCGTAGCGAGCTGCTTTCGGATATTTTGTGCCAGCATCGCAAAAATTCTCGCGCATCGGCCCCAAGACCAGAAGCTTCTCCGAAATACGTGCTTGATGCGTCGAGCGAGCCTCTTTCCTTTCTCTTTTCTCTGCTCGGCTATCGCAGCGCGCGAGCAAAGCGCAAAGCGCCGAGCGATCCGAATATTTCCGCCTTTTCTTTCGTCGTTGCGAGCCTTACCGTTTTCTTTTTACTGCGCGACGCGAACCATCGGTTGCCGTTATCGTTCGGACGTTCTTCATTTTTCTTGCTGTTTTTCCTTTCGAGAGGGCTTCCAGATTTCGCGAGAACGGAGCTTTCGTCGGGCAGCGGAGTCGTCGCGAACAGCGCGACCATTGGACTCATCGATGAGACGGCGAGGACAGCAAGAATGCGAAGAACGTCGCGCGACGCCGCTCGCCCATCGGCGATCGGGGATACCGCGAGCGGAAAAGAAAGCTGAAAATTCAAAGAACCGATCGCCTCCCGTGTAAATCGCAGGTTAATTCTTAATCGTTTCTCGAGATGATTGCTCGCACGAAATCGAAGCAATCGTTGCGTCGACTCGCGCGACCCTATTCCGACCCCGATCGAATCCGGGTTTGCCTCGTACGCGGAAGGGCAAAACGCTCTTGGTCGATGCGTTCTCCACCGTTTGTTTTTTCCTTGTTCTCGCGAATTCTGCGCGACGCGCTCGAGAACGCTCGACGATTCGAGGCGCCTAGCAATGGTTCGGCCAAAGTGCATATCTTCTGGAACGTCTACCTCGATGGATCGACCTCGATAGTTTGCCCTTTCGTTTTCGTCGCGGGGCATCGACAGTTCCGTTCCGCGGGCGAACCACCGCTCGAGGATCGCTGCGACAACGGCTGGTCGCGACCAGCCGCGTAGGCGAACAAATATATTTTTCTTCCGCGAATGTTCGGCCGATCGCTGGTCGCGACGATCGTTCGACGAGGAGTGGACGCCCGTCGATCGCGAGAGGCGGACGAGCGGAAAGGTGTTCGCGGGGGAACACGGCAAGCAAAATGTGATACACGTGTTACGTCGACATTGATATCCGATTTTTCGAAACGGTGCTTTTCTACTTTGCAAACACTTTATCGTAGCCGAGCTCGCCGCGTTCGTAGGGGCAGATCGAAACGTCGAACGGGCGAATCGTTCGAAGGAAACGAAATTCACGCGAAATGCGAATGCGCGTGGCAATGTCGAGCTAGTTACTTAGAGTACCACTTAGGGGTATATGGGATATTTCTAATATTTTTAGGCAGCCATCGTTTCTTGAGTACGGCGCGCGCGCAGCACACACATAACCACACACACACACACATTTCACTAACACTCAGTCACGCACACGGGACAAGCCGAGCGATCAGATTCGAGGGAAATCCTCGAAACCGTCGCGACTCGAGCCAGAAAGGTTTCACGGTTCGAGATGCGAACGCAATGTCGAATGCCGATGTTTGTAAACGTTGAACAATTGTATTATATGAACACGAATTGCGTCGTCGTCTTAATGTACGTAGACCCAAGTGACATCTACATACATATTATGTAGCGTTGTGTATAAAGGCGCGAGAAGATTTTGTATAAACGTGTACATAATTAATATATACATATACGTATACATATACATATACATACATATATATATATACATTTTTAAATATATATATGTATATGTATATATAAATATAAATGCAAATATAAATACCACTATAAATACGAGTGTAAGTGCGAATATAAACATGGATATACGTATGAATGTAAAGAAAAATATATATGTCAGAATTGAAGAGCTTCCCAGATTTCATTGAAGGCCTGCCCCCGAGTAAAGATTAACCGAGCGGAGGGCGAATAAATATCGAACGAATTCTTAGCGCGGTCGGCGCGACGCCTTTCCATGCATTCCTCCGCGAGTTTATTTCAATATAAACAATCGCCGAGCGAATTTTCCCTGACGCACGGCAGTGATTTCTGGCCGACGTGACAGCGATGCCTTCGTCTGCAACCGCGACCCCGCGTGCCACCGACCGAGGAACGCGACTCGTTTCGATTCTTCTTCAACGTCTCTCCCTGCTGCCACCTCCACCTTCGTCTTCTCCGCTTCCTCCAGGTCAGCCAGCGCGTTCGCCTGTCCGTACGCCTGCCTGCCTGCCTGCCTGCCTGCCTGCCTGCCTGCCTGACTGCCTGCCACTCGTCCACCGAACTCGACTTCCTGTTCGGCCGCATGCCCTCCGACTACGTACACTTATTTATCCCTCGCTGCCTTTTCTCCTTAACCCCCTTGCGACCCCTCGCAGGCTTTTTCTGGCGAGTGTGCTCGTGCTACCAGAAGCGGGCGAAGAATCGCGATTCGAGGAGCGTTCGGTAGGTGTTGTCGCGACTCTCGGGGCTTTCTCGAGGCGATCGTATAAAACGTGGATAAATCAGCCGGTGAACGGCGAGTTAAACCGTGCAGGGTCCGGATTTGCTCGGTGGAGCAAAAACCGAGGGAGGCCGTGAGGAACGGTGTGGCGCGCGGGCTGCCCCGAGCCAGCCGGATGCTTAGAATTTCGATAAATCTAACTTGGCAGGAGAAACAAACGGCCGAAGAGAGAGGCTTTTTTCGAGCGAGCGCAGCGTCACGGTTTTTGGCCTCCGTTCAAAAATTTCGCTCCCTTTTTCGTTGTCGTGGTGCCGCGCGCCGGTAAACGGTGCATTAACGAGCGTTCCCCGTTCCGTCGAGCGATCGAGGGGCAACAGGAGGAGAGCGGACAGCAGAGAGCAGTGCTCCGGGGCCAAGCTTGCGAGCGGAAAAGAGCTTTGGAGAGAGTCCAGGCCGGGTCGGTGGGTCGAGCGGGCCCTTTCAACAAATGCTCGGATCGGTGAATGGTTACGGTCGCGGGTCGCGAAGCTAGCTCGTTGTCACCTCGATAATCGGATCCTCCTCTGATCGTCTGATCGGTACCGGTGTTGTTGGAGCCGGGGAACGCGAGCGCAACGGATCGCGATATCACTCGGACTATGGTTGCGTCACCTTCTATTACGGTCGACCGTCCGCTATCAGAGTCCAGCGGCGATACGCGGCGCGTAAACAACCGTTTTCCTTGCCTTGCCTTGCCTTGCCTTGCCTTGCCTTGCCTTGCCTTGCCTTGCTCGAATCGCTTTCGGTCCGTCCGATAACGAGCGCGCTCGCTATTGAAAACACCGATCTCGACGAGGCGCATCGCTCCGCTGCGCTCCCGATCTTTACCTATTTACTTCTTGGGCGAAGAGGGGACCGCGGATCTGATCGTTCGAGCCCGCTTCCGCGTTCATCTTCCGTTTCTTGATGAAGTAATGCGCGTTCGTTGTGTTTCAATTAGCATTCGCGTCCCACGCGCGATTTCCGATTCTCTCGATCGAGGACAGGCCGACTCGATCGAGGGTAGGACGCGTCGAGGACTCGTAACTGCCTGACAGTTTCTAACGAGTTCGCGCGGCCGCTCGTGCCACGCGGAGTAACGGCGTAAACGAGAGGCGGAGCAACGGCTTAGAAGAGGTCAGAGGCCACTACCAATCGCAATCTCCCGATAAAGTACTCGTCCCACCATCCCCTCTCGCGATGCGCTTCTCCTCTATCTTCTTCGCGGGATACGCAGCGAGGCACCACTTTTTTTCCATTTTCTGCATCGCGCGTTACTCGAAATCATCGTAATCTTTGTAATCTTCGCGATCGATCGATACCCGCGATCCCCCAATTTCGACAGCCTCTTCCCATGGGACGTTGTCCCAAAAATCGCCGCTGCCAAGCGCCCGATCTTCGTCGTCGTTGAAACTATACATTTTGCTTTGCGTTTCGTCTTTCCTCATCGAGCTTCTACTTTCGCGAAAAGTCCGATCCCGAGCGAAGCGAGCAGCGGCCGCGTCATTTTCTACGACGCGTTCGCCGTTCGTGTTCACGCTTATTCCGTAGGCCACGTTTTCTTTGCTGACTGAATCGTGACGCTGCAGAAAACGTTTCCTTCAAATTCCAATGTCAGCGCTCGATTCAGGGTGCAGCGCTATCGTTTAAAGCAGCTGCGCGAATCATCTTGGCTCGACTTAACAACTCCACGCGTCGCAAACTTTCATGATCAAGAGCAATTAGTCAGCCCCTTATTTTTACTATAAATACTTCGTGTACCATCGCTCCCGTATTTGCTGTGCATAATTAAATTCGAAGTGTCCGGTTAGACACGAAAGGTGGAGCGAAACTGCGTATAGAATTCTTCCTTCTCGTGTTATCATCCCTGTCGATCGAAAGCAGGCCGATTGGCCACGACCACAGAAGAGATGTAGAATAGACCTATCACCTTATGGAATTTCGTTTCCCGTGTTCGACTGCCGTACCGACCTGCTAAATTAAAGCTGATACGAGCGTCCTCTGTGCACGAAGAGCGATCATTGAAGGCCTACTATTTACTGAAATCATGTCGACGGTCAGAGGAATGGGATATCGGAATACACAGGTATATGCGAAAGCCACGTCGGAATAAAATTATTTCATATAAATCCGTGTAATATATTTAATCAGAGCGAAGCGTGCCATAGATAAGGGCATTTCTCTTTGAGTATACAAATAGAGTAAAGGGCTGCTCTGCAGTGACTGAAATTTTAACTTTTAATTGTTATTCTCTCACTGTTGTCCACAGGGAAGGGATGGTAAGTAATAGTATTCGTTTATAATGGGTTTCACTTTTCTGGAAATCCACTTTTTTCGAATACTTAATACGAGCAAGCGATAAAATATAGAATTAGACAGTGCGGTACATGCAATTAAAAACAACATGCAATATAAGCACTCGCAGATTTCCCATTTAAAATTTACTATTGCATCTGTAAGCAGTGACAAGATTTTCATTTTAATGCGTACCTGATTAATTGCATTAGTTTCCGCGTATCCCTCGTGGTTAAGCGACGCAACAGTTATCTCTGTTTAACAAAATCTGAATGGCCTAGAGTCTAGATTCCAGATCGATATCGATCGTAGATATGTCGAAAATTATTTATTTTCGTTCTGCCTAATTACAATTTTTAACGATCCAATAGCGCAGGTAGTTTATTTTATTCCAAACTAATAACATCACATGAAACACAAAAATGTTAAAAGGGCTATGGAGCCCTCGGACCGTGAGAGGCAAATTTACATCGCATGTAAGCTGTCTTCTACCTCATCCGTGCCGCCACCTACTGAAATGTTTCTACCGTGAACCTACTAGCGCCATCGGTCGGTCGTCCCTTCAATTTTCTCATCGTAATTTGCCACGCGACATTCACCTTCTATCCGACAGATATCGCATTGATCAATATGCAAGTAATTAGTAGCCTGTGTAAATCGCAAATAAACATTGTCGATTTCGATATAGCTGAGCAATATGTAAAGATTTCAGCTATTTCATACTTATTGGAAAACCTCAACGTTGCTGGTTTGCTTTGGCTCCAGCATTATTCGTCTAATATCCACGACGAATTTAGAGACGAAGCGCCAAGTTGGAAAGCAAAAGGCGGGGTGGCTGCAACTTGTAAACCCGAGTAACTGAAACTATCGAGTGAAATGGAGGACAAAATTGAAAGAAAAACGTGATAATTTAGTTGCGATAACTATTCTCATTATAATCTACTTTATAACGAATGAAGAGCAAAATTTCACTCGATACATCGCGCATCCTGTTTTCTTGCCTGTCTCTTCAACTTTTCTACGATAATTTTTCGACCGAATCGTGCAAGCATATAATATATAATTAATTCGGAAAACATGCTCTAACAGTCGTATAGTTTCACATTTGTTTGCGCCTCGCGAGTTTAGAGAGTGGAGCACGTGATAATGCTATGTGTTATTGAGAACAATACGGACTGCAAATAGATGCATGCGTCCGTTTTCAGTGAATACGTTTAACCTGCTTGTGTTGACGAGTAGAATCTGGTCGACGAAAACTTACCCATCCTGTGTAAAAGAAAAAAACAACGTGCTTTACACCTCTATTACAGTTCTCAATATACTTGTAGGAAGCGTAGGAAATATAAATATAGGAAAATATTTTACTGTTTCATTTCGAAATAAAACAGGGAGATATGCGAGATAGATTCTTTCCGATGTAACGCTATATGGATATAATGAAAATTGTTCGCAACATAAAACGAAGATTTGAATGTTACTCGAGTCCTACAGTTGTATCGTATTAGCCACGCAAGAATTCCACTGGCAGCCACTGTCTTCTACGCTTAACACGAGAACTACCAAGTCAAAATGACTTGTTTCCGATTTCTTGCTGTACAATTACTAACATATAGGTATCCTTGTAGCAATTTATAATGAGTTTTAATAAGACAGAATGACTATTATATATCTTATTTAATGTCCATTCAACGACTTTCGTGTTCATATCTGTCCAACGTATGCTATCCGAATAGTACGAAAATCTGTCGGTAGTTCTAGTGTTAGTATTTAGTTTGGAGCAAAATGCACTTATGCCAGTAACGACAATCAAATGAGAACATTCCATCCGAATCGCTGGCCGAGTAAACCGCTGCTTTGAAGTATGCCGGCCAGTTTAACGCTGTTTCGAGTGGATATTGTTTAATAACCACTGCGCATACCTGAAAACGCCACGCGAAACGATTCAAATTTTCATCGAGGCCAAACGACGTAAAATACTTTGGCGAAACGTTACACTCGCTCTTTATTCGACACACAATTCGACCAGCCCTACGGCTCAAGTGCTTTGCAATATTTACAACATGTACCAACGACAATTATCGCATAATCTATTGGAGTTTCTTTCGGTGTGGGCAACAGCTTGCACGCCCATCTCGTACTTTCCCTTCGAGTTGACGCGTTTCAATAGTTTCCACAAAAATTCCACCAAATACACAATTTTTCAAGCTAATCACCGCGTTAAATTCCTAATTGCATACGTATTATTAAACGCTCAGGGCACCAAAAATTTACTGCATCGAAGGCATCTCGTGACTATTGTTGTATTTTATTTTATTCTCTTTTTAAATAAATAAATCGCAATTAGTTCGGCCATTTATTCGATAGCATTGGACGTCGGAGCATCTGTACGTGACAGCAACAAGTTGCTAAGCTAATTAACTCGCTTGCGCGTACATGCACGCACGCACGCACGCACGCACACACACAATCATCTCCCTCTCTCCTCTCGCTTTCTTCCCTCCCGCTCTCGTTCGTCTGTTTTACGCGTTCACCGTTAACTGTTCACGCAAGTGCACACTACATACACTCCATTTGCACACACCCATATACACGCTTTTGCCTCTCGTTTCTATTTTCATATCTACCGGTGCAGAAAATAGTATATCGTCATTATATTTTTCATTTTTCTTTTGTTTAAAAACTGTTGCCTTAAATCGTACTTCATATATCTAAGCACTCTGCGATACAAAGTTATACATTGAAATCTGTTTATTTTGTATGGCGGAAAGGTAGTCGCGCTTCCAGCACACGAGTGTGGAGCAAAGTTTGTGCGTTTCAATGTTCATCACTCGTTAGTCAAGGAGGAGGAATATTTTTACAGGAAAAGAGTACCGTATCCTTAAAATCGAAATGCAGGTACACTAGATATACAAATTTTTTATTTGCGCGCGATGCGTACACGTATGCGTCGCGCGATAATTTGCTATCGTTTGGTGAAATGTGACGGTAAAGTCACCGAGGCCGTTCAAGTAAGTAAAGCAACGACGAAACTTGATGCTCCACACTCTTACGTTGAATGTTAGACGCGAACGAAGCCGTACGAAACTAATTTCTCATAAATATAACATGTACGTATAGCAACATCGCGTTCCGTGAATATCGTTAATAAACGCGCACGCTGGACCATACGAGGAAGGAGCGGAAACCTTTGATACAAGTACTATCAGCCGGAACGCGACACACATCTCGAGCGTGCTCGTACATAGGTACTTTTCCACATTGCGTTACGTTACTATGGTATTTATTCAGCTGCGCTATTCTTTTTTCATTGTTATTAGCACTATTTACTACCACGGTGCCCTGGCTGACGATAAACTACGCAATGTACATTATAACTCGTTCGTGGTGCTATATTCGAAACGAAACTATATCGTTCGACCGAGATTGAGTCGTGCATCATACGAGCGTCTGTCCACGTTTTGCGTTACAGATTTTGCATAAATCGATCACTGACGTGCACCAAGCACTATTAGACGCAAAAAATTCGCACACACAATTTAATCCTTGGTCGCTGAAACCGAAAGCAAAAGTTTCTTACTTGAAATCCAGTAAGAAATAGATTTGTAAATGTTTGGACAATTTTCATTTCTATTTTAATTATCATACTGAACGTAAAATATATGTACACCCAACACTAAATTACATCGAATATTTCACACAGTTAGTCTTCTTGTTTCTCTTGTTCCATTATCATGTTTGTTGTATCCAGCGCTTTAAAATGTCTTGCCTTTTGTAGTTTCTTGGTTGGGCTTCGCGTGTGCACGTACTAGGAACCTTGATAAGGCAACGAAGGGGCCCTGAATTTTACGAATGTATCATTTTTCGTTCTCACGCTCTTTATAACGTGCTCTTAATCTTCTATAAGTTTCGTACTGTTCAAGCATGAACAAAACCGTTTGCGAATAGTTTTGTAAGAAAGAGACCCGGTACCTGTATGATTCTCATCTTACACACGTTTTTCTGATACTTTTCCCATCTGATCGAAAGCTGTCTCTTATCTCCAGTTAATTAACTGAAACTCGTTTATTTCATGGTACATTATATACGAATACAAAAGTTCACAAACCACAAAAATTATGTAAAAGCTTGCGTTATAATATGCACACGTTCTAATCGACCACCTTTGGACTACGGTGTATATTTTCATAGTGAAACTATGATAACTCGCAGATAAAACATCAAAATATTCGTCGCGTACTAAGAGAAATTTTCAGATACCCGTTTAAGGCGGCAGGCAGGCTTAACGTAAAGGCTGAATAAAATCTATACGATTAAGCACGATTAAAATGATCTTGATCTATATTTCACCGAATATTTTTCGTGTAATTTTATATATTATACACGTAATAACAAACACCTAGACAAAAGCTCTAAAAAAATATATAAATATAAAATACCGTCTTTATATCAACAGATTTCTAAATTTTTGTTTAGAGAAACGTAAGCAAAATCGAACAGAGTATAACATTCGTAAAGTTCAGTAATCGTTAACAGACAAAACAGTGATTTGTATACAAAATTTTTAAACAATATCATATCACAGTGCTAGCTATAAATACAAGGTTGGAAAGAGAGCTGAACACGAAAACTAAACCAGTGCTTCGTTAGAAAGGAGGAAAAATACGGAACGAAACGAAACGAAACGAAATGTAACTCAAACAAAAACTGTCTGCACTCTCCGAGAATCACGGGACCGAGGCTCCATCTTTGCATTTTCTATTAATAGTCTCGCTACTACATAGAGAGAAAGAGAGCTTATTATGCTATGCTTCGTAGTCCGAATGACGAAGAAATAGTATCGACGATAAAGCAGAAAGAAAAGGTGTTTTTTTTAAATAGCTGTAGTCATTCGAAACGTTGCGGTGCGTAACGAAAATATGTCGATTCCACCTTATCACATGTACATCGATTTGTGCACCTGTTCTTCCTTGACATTTTTATCACTTCGCCTTAAAAATTGTTCTCTGTGAACACCAACACGATTGTATACAAATGGATCGCGCGTCTGTCATGTTTGTCTTTTCCTTTGTCCTTCCGTATCCTCTACATTTCTTTTCTCTCGCCTGTGCCTTCGTGTGAAAAAACGTATACGCAGATACGTCGGTGTGTTGATCTGATTATATACATGCTGAATCGGACGTGTCGCCGATGACTGACTGGAATTGATTGGATATCGTGTTCAGAAGATGAAACGATTCAACCATCCACTCGCGATACCGTCGATGACAACGGAGGGTACGAGTGATGTACCAAGGCCGGAATTCCAGTTGCATCAGGCTGCTGACTGGTTGAAACCGAGCAAGAAATAGGGTGTTGCTATTTCTTGGTCGGTGTACCTCGTTGCGTCAAACCTTCGAAACGCTTGAACGTGTAATTAATGAATACCCAGTCCTTGTATATTACCTCCCCGTCTTGAGGCATTGGTGCAGATGCTGCAATCGACGAAAAAAGAAGATTACGTCCAACGTTACAGCTGTTAATGGATAATAGCAGTGCATATATTTTTATTCTCCCACGAGTATACTCACGTATTTCCAACTTTACGTCTGGAAATTCGTCGAAATTGGAGGTATCGTCGATGGACCGCACCTCGACTGGAATTGCGGCCGGCCTCTCCCTGATATGTTCCCAATCGACGCCACGGAAAAATGGAGCTAGTTTGAGCTCCTCGATGCCTCTTTGCGCGCCTAGGGCATCGTGCGAAATGGGGTGTTACCAGGAAACTAATACATATTATATTCGGCGTTTGTTCGTAACGTTAGAGATACCAACCTAGTCTTCTGTCAGCTTCGCAACAAAATCTTATTATGGTGTCCTTTGCTTCCTCGCTAATGGGAACCTCTGGTGGAAATACTAAAGTTTCCCTCCAATTCATAACTTTCCTGTATGTTTCTTGTGGATTTTCGCTACAGAATGGAGGATACCCTGCAAGAGTGATACGTGAAAACTGACCAAGCAAAGAAATCTTCGCGGGTGATAAAAATCAAACGGGAAAAATGCCGTGTAGCTATCGGCAAAAAGGATACGATCAAACTATGGAACTGCAAAGAAAAAAGATACAATACCTATGAGCATTTCGTACATGATAACTCCTAAGGACCAGCAGTCGCACGCAGGGCCGTAACCGGTTTGCAAAAATACTTCCGGAGCTATGTAATCAGGCGTTCCCACTGTACTATAAGCTAACGCTCTTCTGTTTCTTTTCCAACTCTCTGCTCTTCGTTTACTATCCATCGCTCCACCACTTCCGCTGCCGCAGGACGTCACTGTAAAAAAGATGGAAACGCCAGTCAGCCTGTGTAGCCCGAACAACGAACCGAGACCGAAATATAACGAAACAGTATCGCGATACTGAAAGATCAATTGGAGCTTACTGAAATCTGAAGGCTTCGCTTGACTGAGATCTCTGTAGAAGTCAGTTCTGTGAGATTTTTTCAAGCCCGTACATAATCCGAAATCAGAGAGCTTTATATGACCTCGTGCGTCCAGTAACAGGTTGTCCGGTTTGATATCTCTAATAAAGAAAAAGAAAAAACCTATTAAACCGACGTGTAATTCACTGTGTCGTTACGTACTTATTAATCGCCAACGTGCAATTCGGCCCTTCTATCATACATACAATTGCACATATACTTACCTATGAATGAATCCTAATTTATGAATAGAGTCGATCGCCAACGCTGTTTCCGATATATAAAATTGCGTGCACTCTTCAGAGAGTGTATCTTTCTTCATCAACAGCGTCATCATATCACCTGCAATTCAAATACGAAACGGACTATTGTTGATCGAATATATTGATTCGGGTGAAACGGAAAAGAAGAAGAAAGATGGAAATGCAAGAATAGTGCGTAGGTAATGAAAGCTTACCGCCTGGAAGAAACTCCATTATTAAATATAAATTTATAGGATCTTGAAAGCTATAATACATTTTTACGACCCACTGATGATCCGCTTCTACTAGCACGTCTCTTTCGGCTCTGACGTGGGCTACTTGTTCCTTCTCCAACATATCAGCTTTTCGGAGAATCTTCATCGCATAAACGTGACCAGTGTCCTTCTTCTGCACGAGTCTCACCTTTTTTCGTACGGCAATAAAAATGGGGATAGTTATATTAAGGAAAATTGCTCATCGGGAAAGCACTTTGGAAACATACCTCACCGAAAGCACCTCTACCAATTACTTTAAGAGGCTCGAAATCTTCGACGCCGAGTCGGGAGCGTTTCAAGCGCAGGAATTCCGTTTCCTTCTGGGCATGCTGCAATCGCTTCTCCTGCTTCTGTTGCTCCGACAGCCCTTCGTCTTTCAACGATTCCTCTAGTTTCGCGAGCCTTTGCTTTCGCTCGATATGCTGAGCTATTAGATTACTGTAGTAATTCTCCAAGGTTACCTGAATTCGGTAAACCATAAGTGTCGACGGACAAAGCAACAAATTATCTAGTATGTTCTTTGGAAATTATATATGGGAAATTCGGCTAGAGAGTTTCTCTTTAAATGAATGAAAACCCGCTAGGGTTCTGCACTGCATGTTAATCGGAAATATATGCACCGAATTTAAACGTAGGAATATACATTATGGGGAAGATGGAACACGGAAGCGGAGGACAATCAGGGGTGTGGACTCTGCGAGGGGAGAGAGAGAGAGAGAAAACTCACCTTGGCCTTTGTAGCCTTGTCCAATGTATGGCCGCTGAAACGAATCGTGCTCTCTGTGGCCGCCATCTCCAGCACCCCTGTAATACATGCAAAAGGAGGTCACCGAGTGTCGCATACCAGAAGCAAGTTCTTGTGACGTGACAATGACATAGATCCCTCCATGTTGACATTCCCCGACATAACTCGAAAAGATATTGCGAAGATCAGCAACGAAAAGTTTGGAAACTTTGCCGACCCGTTCCACATTTCCTTGCTGATATTACGCAAGCTATTTGCGAAGCAACGAGTCCCTTACAGATCTTGACGCAACGTATTGCATCTCCATCGTTTTACTCGTTGAACCGTTGCAGCAACCGTTTTACATAATAGCTGCGTTTTTTTTCGTTTCAAGAGAGGCACACGCAAAAAGGCTAAAGAAGCGTCGTTGGCTAAGATCGAACGAATACAACGAATAGCAATACGTAGGGGAGACTCGTTGAAAAGAAAAAACTTTCGGGTAAGACTCGTTGAAAGGTAAATTGGAATCGGAGTGGACGTGTATAATATGTACATACAAGCTCGAAGTACGGGACGGTTGATACGCTCGGAAGTCGACCGTAGCAATGTTGCGTCTCGAAAACTGCGTGCACGTCTCTCGCGCGTAGAGCAAAGGTCGACTAGCCTTGGAGTTTATTAAATAATGGCTGCGCGGTGAATGATCGTGCAGCGTTCACTCGTACTGCAGCGTCTTTCTGTACAAAATGATGCGCGCAAAAAAAAAATCAAGTTACATACTCTTCAATTCGATAAAGCAATTTCGATCGATGTGTTTCTACCGATAATTTCGCATAATCATTTGCAGATGCGAATCGTCTTTATTCTCGTCAGACTTGGAACGAAAATCGTGTAACCAGCGATACGAACAGATCTGCTTCTTCCGCGGAGTTACTTACCGCGCAAGGTCGAGCTTTTACCTAAAACCAACGCCGCTGTTCCTCTCTTACTTCAATATTATCTATCTGGGACACGAAACAATGGAAGACACCCTTCTGTTTCTGCGAGAACTTTTTATCCAGCGCGGTCGATTGCCGTCTTACAATTAGTTTCTTTACTGATTGTGAGTGAGTCGGTTCTCGATATGCATAATCGCGGTACACTTAAGTTCGAAAGGTCCGTCGGATTCCCGGATGTCTCTGGTATGCTCGTCCTCAGGGTATACATATTTCGCGATCCAGTCCTCGCAGAACTTGGGACTAGGAACAATTACGTCACGCGCTGATTAGATTACGGACAGCAAGGCCGCATTAAACTATTCTAGAAGCCGTACTTTGCGCGTTTCTTGAGTTCCGTGTGCAAATAAGGGGCCAAGATGGATAATGAACGCGAAACTGCAATGTTCTTCGAATGTTCGCTACGGTTACGCTTTGTATCGTAGGCCCGGTAGGCCCCGACTCGGAGCAAGCACTTTTTTGGTCGAATCTCCACGAAACCAAAGGTATAGAATCACTGCGCAGTGGTATTGACCAGTAACATTTTTACGCTCCGTACACACATCGTACATATGCATATGCGAAACACAGGAGATATCGATGTCCTTGTCCATGCCGTTGATAGTATAAGCCTTACGCTATAAGGCTTCTCCGTTACGTCCGCGACGTAAAATGCGTTTGCGTCATACACGCGACAAACGCTTCGACCACGAGGCGGAACGTTTTGTCCGTGTAAAAACGTGCCCTATTATTACTCTCGTTTCCCGACATCTTTGTTCTTTCGCGGTTGCGCTGCGTGAACAAAAATCAGCGACTGCTCCACGCGGGGTTCGTTGCTGTGCTTTCCATAAAAACAAGATGAGCCATAGTTTTACCAGTGACCGTTCAAAGTCTCAAATATCGACTCCATTAGAACGTAAGGGCAAGACCAATGCCGACGACGATAAGCGATACATAAGCAACGACGCGACGTTATGCATCAGCACCGCATTGAATAGAAACCCCCACGGCCAGACCGATAACATTTCATACATTTTGATATGCCTCCGCGAATTACTTTTCTTTTGAAACTACATAGTTACATGGGACACAGCTTTGAATATTCGTTAGCAAGTGGAAGCAACATCCCAGCGTGGAATGCGCACGGAATATACGGCGAAAAAAGCTATGCCCGAGTATAGAGTGGTAATAGTTTCTTATTCCTAACAAGTGCCAGAAGATCGTGATCGAACGTTAAAGCAAGTGCGTTAAACACCGTTGATCTTCGGTTAGAAATCGTGTGAAAGTGAAAACGCTGATTACATCGCGCTACTGTGACCTCCGATACGAACCGGTAAATATAGGACTGTATACATTTCAATCTACTACACGTACACCGAATAAAATAAGGACAGGCTCCTACTTAGCGTCGTTTTATTTGCCTTTTCTGAATGCCGACTGTCAGCAGCTAGCAGCTGATCACTTTCGCTCGTTTCTCTGCTCCTTTTCCCCGCCCGTTTTTCCGCTCCAGGAAAAGAAAGCCTAATCGTTAAACTAAACGTTTGAAATTTACAATTGCGCGCTCTGTATTATTTAAACCGTCGAGGTTCGTTCGAAAAATCATGGTACACGTTAAAATGCGTACGCAGCGCATAGCGTACGCCGAGAAATATCGCGCGGCACACAGCGAAAATGACACGTCAGCCGCACCTATGCCGCTGCAATCGTATTCGCTTCGTTCGCCCTCGCGCATGCACGTGTACGGGACAGGTATGCATACGTATCGTAGAAATATTTTGCAAGCAACAATTCGCGTTCTGATTTCTAACTTCTGTCATGTTAGAGCTACGGTGAAACTTTACACGCTTCACGTTCAAGTTTACATTAAGATTTCTTTTATTGTCCAATAAAACGTTGACGCATCAAGCGCCGAAGATACGTGAACTATACGGTTAATGTATACCATTTTTCTTACTGCTCACTATTGGTGACTATATGGCGACTATTGGTGACTATATGGCGACTATTGGTGACTATATGGCGACTATTAGTGACTATTGGCGACTATATGGCGACTATTAGTGACTATTGCCGAGTATTGGCGACTACCGACGACGAATGAAAAGGTTTTGGAGCAGCATACGTACTTGAATGTATACGAGGCTAAAGCAAAACTTCGAGGTGCCCGTGTGAATTGAAGTAGCCACGAGGCGGCCACCGTCGTATTAAAATTTCTTTCCTTTGACAGTCGTTCGACGAAAATTTTTAAAGCGGCAACGGTATTTCGAACCGTTCCAATTAGTTGGTCAACATGCAGGTACATATCGCGATCTGCTGTTATTGATAAATATTTGGAAATGATGGATACCGAGTAGCGTAGAAAAGGGAAGAAGCTCTAGCGACTCAACCGCAAACGTATCGATCGCGCGATCAATCGTGGTTCGGCGGCACACGAGCAACCGAGAAAGGTACGAGAGAAAGGAATGTACGTTACAAATAGCTACGCGTACGTATACGTATACATGCAAGTACTCGATTACTCGAGTTCATTCAAAGCGTAAGATAATTGTAATCGAACGATGAACCGCCTGGAGCAGCCAATACGTTCGGTTCAAATCATCCGGGCCAGCACCCGAAATCTATCAGGGAGAATTATGCTAGTTAATGACCGATATAGAAAAGAGAAAGACAAAGGATCTGGAAGTAACGCGAAATACGAGGCGACCGATTACGGGTTAGTACTTATGCATATACGTACGTATATTGCAAGTAAGTATACATAATATAGATTCGCGTTACGCGAGCACACCACTATCGAGAATATGAGTCACTTCTGCGCGTAGGCGTTGATGGTAACAAACTTAACTGCTTATGCGCTTTTAGAAATTATTTACATTCAACGACCGTGCAAATAATGAACTATGCCCAACACCTTCATCCTCGACGTACACGTACGCTGCTAAGTAATTGCGGAAAATCGATTCTTTTCTACGTGATCGACGCCAATAACCTTCCAGTACCATACATTTTTAAACGCGTCACGTTTTCGCGACGGTGAACGAACGAGTAATGGCTGCCATAAGAATTCCGTGTAGACATTCTCCGGTATACTTAAACGATCAAACGAACTTACCTGTTTGTGAAGTTCGATCGCAATTATATCAAGTGCCCCGTTCGAAGAGATTACCAATGTAGTTCCCTTTTCGTTCTCAAGATGTCACAACGTTTAGTGTCGCGTAAAAACAAATCCCCCACGGTTCCATCCTCCCCCACTCACTGCCAATAACGCGTTTAGCATTGCCGTTTGAAGGGATAATTGTTTTAACGTTGGCTCTGCAAGTACGCCAGTACCCAAGATGTATCACACGTGACCTCATATTCCGAACTCGGGAATTTAAGTCTGACGATTCCTTATAACAAAAATCTGTTAACAACTTAGTCTTTCCTTATATCATCTTTTGCGATTAATAAAATGTCTGCCCTATGTGAATTAAGTGTTCCATAGCATCAGCAATTGGTGGATATGTTCATTGCTGGTTACGAAGGGTCCTAGGTTCCTTTGGTTGCAAAATCTCTTCCATTGGCGGAGAGATACACACCTCCCCAAAAGGGAGCATTTTAAAAGCAGTACACATGTATTGTATAAGTAGAGAGGGGTGGGGCACTGGGGTTTTGTTTTTAGGCACATTTAAACGTTGTGACATCTAGGTAACGAAAAGAAAACTATATTGGAGATATAGAGAACGAGACACGAAATATAATTGCACTTCCCAATGGATTATTCCCGTCGTAAAGAGTTAGCAGTGGCTACGAAACGTACGGTAAATCGTGGACGCGCGCGGCTTTACACCGGATTCGTTTACTGCATTCTACACAAGAATACGCGTTAATGGCGCAAGTCTATCACGAGTAGAGAAAAACCGGCCACGACGATGCCTTGGCACTTGCTGGATACGATTACATCGGGGGACCAAGGTATGTATATACCACCGCGGGTAACGCGAGAGTTGGCAAGGATGTGAAAAACGCAGCCTAAATTTATTTCATGGATACACGCGACAAGCACCAACCGCAACATCGATCGATAGCCTGCCAGCAAATTCCTAACATTCTTGAATCACTTTCCACGTGTCTAGTTGCACCAGCACATATGCTGCCATCGATTACCTTATTTAACGAAGAAAGACACTTTTTCCGCATGGTAGTCGTTCGAAGGTTAGATTTCAAACACCGAATGATTGTGATGAAATGTACAGATGCGATTAAATATAGCAAAAAGTCAGGCAAAAAGTAAAATTTGTTTCGAAAACATTCGTTCGACAAGCGTTCATTTCACAGTCAAGTGCGAATCGATATGAAAGAACGAGTTACATACTTTCTGGAACGATCGACTATACTGTACCAAATATGTAATACGGGCGACCGGCGTCAAATAATGAAATAATGCATCGCAGACTTAGACTTCGGATGTACTGCATTATGCGCGTTCAGTTCCAACGTGCTTCGAATGCCACGCGAGAAACGTGTAGTGAAACATATTTCTATTCGTATGTACGATTTAAAGTAAAATATATGATATACATATCCACACAGGTATGTATAGTCACGCGGGCACTGCGGTAAAGAACGATTCATGCAAGAGAGAATTTTGATTGGTTTCTTTGAATTTTCATTGGAGGCGGTATATTTGCATAAGCGTGCATTCTAAAACCGTGGATCAATCATATGAAGGAGAATAATTTCCTACGCTTTCATTTTTGTTACGAGATAAAACAAACAAAGCTGGGCGAGAAACTCTATCGAACGTCTTTGAGATGCCTATCGAAATTGTTACCTAAATGTGCGCAGACAGTCGTATCGATAAGGACTAGATTTTTCTGTAAGCATTTTAATTCCTGAATTTG
Source organism: Nomada fucata (assembly GCA_948146005.1). NCBI lineage: Eukaryota > Metazoa > Arthropoda > Insecta > Hymenoptera > Apidae > Nomada > Nomada fucata. The sequence continues at coordinate 2,039,719 of OX411275.1, read as the reverse complement.
GATGGAAGATGGATACAGTTCGAAACATTTAGCGAGTGGAGAATCGCTCCAGATACCTGTAAACTATCAAACCCATTCACAGGGCGACGTCTCGAATGCTCGCTTTCCGCTATTTAACAATTAGATAATATGCCTACGCTCGCAAACAGCTGCGCCGATAAATTTTAATGGACCGTGTATTGATTTTCTCAGCTAGTGCTAAACAAGAATCACAGCTTGGTGTAGCGGAATAAAACAAACGGTACATTCACCTACAAAGCCGAACAACCATGCCGATTTTCTGACAACGAGACGAGAACCTCCTTTCCGTACCTCGGTTCTCGATTCTCCATCTCTCTTTCTCTTTCTTTTCGACCGTGTCGATTAGAAGTAGCGTTAATTTTGGTCGGAACAGCGAACAAATGTAGCGGTGAAAAAAATTGCCCCCATCTACTTTCCTGATATGGCCGATATGCTTGCTCGATTGGAATCGAGAGGTTAATGTAGCTTCGGATGAAACGCGGTCATCTCTTCTCTATGGCGAAACCCGAGGACGATTATCAAGCATGCACGTAATCGACGTGCACAATTGATTTTCTTACTCGGCGCAGGAACGATTCAATATTGCGCTTTGCATGTACGTATCGAGTAGTAAAAGGGATCAACAATTCGAACAAGCGCAAACGAGTTTGCAATATTCGATGCAACGATCTATGCGCCTCTTCGTACATGGACAAACACGCTGGACAAACGGGGGCAATTGTTTCGAAAATACGACAAAGTTGAAACAAGTATTTAATTATAAACTGCTACACCATTTTGCATCCCAGATGATCGCTCTACTAATCGAACCAATGTCGTTTCCATCCGCAGATATTGTTACCGATTTGAAATGCTTTCTCGCATCCGACAAGAATGCTTGGCGATTTTCAACGGGCACCTTGAGAAGATCAACTGGAACCAGACCGATACCGCAAGGGCAGCGCCGACCATACTTGCAAAGCGAATACCTGTGCGATCGACTGGGATTCGATCGCTCTATTTAGGTCAAAACTGCCGGGTGCCAGTCCACTAATACGAACGGGCTTCCAGGAAAGAATTTTCGTTCGAGTACATGCTCCCGTATCGTTTCAGTAATATTCCGAGGCAGTTATATACATTCGTGACCTAAATAGAGTAACGTCTCTTCGACCGTATCCAGTTTCTCGCTCATTGCGAAACATACAAAGTACAACTTGTATGTATGTATCGACTAACGGGATTACTTCGTGGAATGATAAGTAGTGGAAATGGCGAAAAGAGTAGAACAATAACAATGGTCGTGGCGCGGGTAAATGTGTCACGCGGATACCCCGATTCTGATTGTGAGTCATTCGGTCTGTTCGCTCGCTCGCTAGCGAGTTCGTTGTTCACCGTGGCTTCGTATCGTGCTCCTGCCCGTGCTCTTTCACCTACTAACGGTCGCTCACGGTTCTTCGACCCTTGCCAAAGGCACCGTTTCACATCGACCACGGTTGCACCTGGAAAACCTAATCCCGAACTGCCGCTCTTCTACGAGTGCTCGAATGTTTCAACATATACCAAATTGTCCCTCGAAAATCGTGACGTGTCCTAGTCAAGTACGATCCAACCTGTTTATAATTTTCGAGGTAAAAAAGATGTCGCCAAATTGACAGGCGCACATTTTGCAAGCACTTTTGAGCATTGCGAGATTAGTTGTCGTGCGGTAGTATAGGTGTAATACACGCTCGAAATAAACGGTTGTTTCGAGCTTCAGCCGACCCGATACCAGCGGTATTCAACAGTCACTGGAAAGGCATTCGAGTCGAATTTGGAGGCTGATGGGCCGTAAGAATAAAAAGTGGCGGATGGCCGACGTCATTAAGTTTGTATCGATATACAAATGAGCAGTTGAAACATTTTGCGCGCGTTTCTACTCCTCCAGTGTTGTCTTTTTTAAGGTAGATGGCTTCGAAGAATAAAGGTTTCCCGTTACAAGTATTAGTATTAGAAAAACGCAGCATGCTATTAAGAAAACTCAAATTCCATGAAAAAGTTACATAACCCGTTTATCCTCCGAGACCGCCTTCGATTCCTTTTCATTGGGTGCAATATTCGCGAAAGAGGTCGAGTTCCCGGAATGTTTTAAAAGACACGACACCAATGTCAGTCACGCTTCTCGACTCTCTTTTGGATCCCAGAGTTTCGTCGTGGTATAGAAGAAAGTTCGAACGTTACGTAAAAGAAACTGTTAGCGTTGAGCATAGGCAACGTGTATCGCGACGCGCTGAGAATGCAATTACAACACATCTAAGCAATGCGTAAGTGAGCGAGTGCAAGCGTACAAGGATGATACGCGTTCGATTGCGAGCGAAACAAATCGCAAGGAAAACTGAAACGAATTTGTACCTTCCTCGTTATCGTTGTCGGTTAAGATGTTTTACGCGACTGCGCATCGCTCGGCTCGTTTTTGGTCTCGGTCAACTGCGAATATCGCGTGGTCGAGGCGGTATCCAATTTTAGCGGGTCTCGAAAAGAGCGCAGAACGCGCAGACGTTCTCGCGTAGGAACGACCGCGAAAACGCATCGGGATGAATAATGCACTTTCCTTTTTCTGTTTTCGCCAAACCGTCTTCTCCAACGATCAACGAAACAACGACGAACCACTAGCAACTGTTACCACGCGACCTTCTGGTCATTTTAATTTCATCGTGAAACCACCAAGGAGAGTGTTGCGTCCGGCTCCAACTATACGAAACAATCGTAACGAAACGCGTTGCACGAGTGCCAGCCGGCGACTCCTGCTCTCTTTCTCTTCTCTCTGTGCTCGGTTGCGCGGCCAGACCTATACAGCCTGAGGGGAAGCTTGTCGAGAAACAGCGGCATAGCCGTGACGGGAGGGCGACCGTGGACGCAAGACGAGCGACTAGTGGGGAGTAGAAGAAGGAGAAGGGAAGGCATGGAAAAGAAAAGGAAAAAGAGAGAGATGGACGCGTGTGCGCGCACTGTGACGACGAATGACGACGAATGACGGCGAAGAAGACGACGAGATCAGCTCGTCACCTGATCACCCCATCGTTTGCTTGCGCGCCTGTCCGTTTCAATTTTTTCTCCCCACTATCCCTATTTGCGCTCGTTGCTACCCTTGCCGGTCCGTTTTCTCGCCAACTCTGTAGCACTCATCTTTCTCGAGCATGTGCAGCTACTTCTCGATCGGCTTCGCGTGCCTCTGCTAATATCTCCGGGACACCTTCCCACGAACGTGCTTATCAATCGTCCTTTCGCTTATCATCGGGGGGAAGGGGTGCCCCAGCAAGTTCCGTGTTCCGGTCGCGTGACATACCGCAACACGTTTAAGATCAGTAAGAAGCACTAGGGTCCAACAAGCATCGAGCATTTGGAGCAATGCTTTGCGCGTGAATGCGTCAGTCAATCCGTCGATGAATTGTGAACGTGAACATTTTGGTGAGGCGCAAAGCAGCGTTCATCTTTTAAAGTCGCACATCCTGTCCTCGTGTGTACCTTATTTGTGCAGCTAAACGACATTTGTCGTCTATTTTGCGGATACCAGTGTCGAACGATAACGCGCGTCGTATAGAAATAAGTATAGTACTGTACGAGCGAGCCTACCAACACAGAACCAACACGCGATTACGAGGTCTCCGTGTATGTATATACGTAGGCTCGCGTCAGGAGGACGGGGAACAAAACAGCTGGTTGTTCGCATTATGAATCGAATCTTCAATCTAATTTCGATTCGCCAAAATATATTTGTCGTCGATATATCCTTGCGATTAGCCCCCTTCGCCTCTGAATCTGCCGTTCGTTTACTTCGATCCAATCTTTTTTAACCCTGGTATTTTTGTTGCTATCCATGAAACAAATATATACGGTATTTGTCTAAGATAAAGATAAGCAGAAAGAAAATAAATTTTAAAGAGAAGCATGCATGCCTGGCGGATGGTTTCGCAGTTTCACGTGTTCAGAAAAACAGTAAGCCGCTTGGGTTGGTTCGGTGTTCAGGTTGCCCTCTTATCTACACATCGTTCAGCTCTTCACGTGGGAATATCGATTTCGTCGCGTCAGCTGCTCGCTCTATTCTGCTCGGTTTTGCTTGCCTATTCGGCCTCAACCACCTTTCGTTTATTCTGCTTTACCTGATTCCCCATCTCCCTCAAACTATATACACAACTACTACCGCGTTTTACAGTATGTAATTTGTATGTAACTCGTTGTCTATCGGATCTTCGGGTTATCGTATGCCTCTCTCTGACAAACATCCCTACTATTCGTAAGACGTTTTGATTGGCATGTTTCCCTGATTCATTATTGTCGACTATGACAGAAATGAAAGTGCAGCAAGAAAACGTGCACATTGCGTTCCTAAACGAAGATATGGCGTAGAATGAGAAAGAAAAGAAAGGAGACGATTAAAACCGAATAAACCGAATCACTGAAAATTGTGATTCACCTTTCAACTAAAATAATATTAATGCAAATAGTAGGTGGAACTTTGAATCGTGAAACTCTTTGCCCTGGATTCAATTTACCCTCCTACTTGTCGCTTTAAATCTCGCTGACAGTATGCATGACAGCTGTATGGTATGTATTTGTAAATCTCTTCGATAATTTCTCTTACCGTTTGAGCGAAGAGTAAGATTCGGACGTTGGAAGAGTTTCTAAATATTTCTAACTTATCGTCCATTATCTTGGAGAACGCTCAAGAGAATAGCCATACTAACCTGAAACAAGAAAAATTAATATATATATGAGTAATTTTGTTCGAGTTTCTTTCATTTAAAAAATACAAATATTAGGAATGTTAGGATCGTCCGTAGTAGACTATTGGGATTTGTCGGCAGCATATTCTTCGACGTTATCATGGAATTCTGTCACTGGTCTAGATATATTTTCCACCTCTTATACCGTTGTATCGAGTCGTATTAAAAAGAAGGGTAGATGAAGAGAAAGGAAAAAGCCACGGACGATGTCAAGGGTCGGAAAATGAATGGGCTGGGGGCGAAAGAAGTTCTATCGATTTTTCGAACACCTGATTCGAAACGAGTGCACCGAAAAAGGCAAGTTCGAGGCGAGAACCGAAATAAACGAAATCATGTGCACTACCGCGTGACACTGATTTTAAATAGGAATGGATACGATACGGTATGTATAATCCATATATTATTTCGTTACAGTTCGCAGTGGAGGTCTTAGGCCCGATTCATACTATCGATCCGCTCCCGGGGCGATCAAGTATCGTTACAATTATTTGAGTTGGACGGGTTCGCATTACGAGTAACGCTCCAATCGAACGAATCGACATCGTGGATTGGGCCTAAAACAAAGCCATAATCGTTAACATGTTCCTCCGTGATACCACGTTACTGGATACGTATTTTGCCAAAAATCATAGCATAAATTGCCCGAAATTTTACCTAACGTTGACAATCTGCTTGCACGACAGTTTATACGTACATAATTGGAAAAATGAATAGAAGTAGAAGGAAAGTATAGAAAGACATTTCATTTCAGCTTATTAACGCGGAGCGCTTCAGGGTATGCGCGTTGTATATACATATACGAGCAGGTCCACCCTTGCCTTCATCCCCATTCGAGTAGGTGCTTCTTCTTTGCTGTACCACACCTGTGTTCCCACGGTAACAGCCTAGATTCGAGAGGTTCGAAAGTGAGGATCTATGGAGTAGTCAAAGAGGCAGCGCGCGCGGTCTCCGCCTGCACATATTCACGTTACGTACACGCACACTGACAATGTGTGCCTAGAAGAAGAAATACGAAAGAGATGGAAAGGTGGAGAACCAACTTGTCCCTTGATCGTGTTTTTTTGTTTTGGATCTCCGCTGTGATAGGTTTATACCGGACGTGAACAACAATTCCTTGGAATATATGGAAGGTTCGGAAGCCAAGATAAGAACCGAGATAAATAAGGTTTTTACAAGTTACTTGGAAATAATCACACTGTTAGTACCGTCATCTATTGCTTACGTATGAAAATAATGACTTAATTTATTTATCAACTGAAAGTTTTATCAATAAAGAAGTTTTTGAACTATGAAACTCAGGTTCGGGGAAAGTTGGACTTACAGTGATTGGATTCTGAGCCCTCTATGTGAACACGAATATATGCGGGTTATTAAGAATGAGAAAAAGACCCAAGTCGTGCCTGTTTTGTTTCGAAACTTTTAAACCAGCTCGTTTCACAAAATAGACTACATGCTATTGTAATGCAAACCTTTCGTTACGACTGCACAATTTTCGAAATACATATGTAGCTCATAAGAAAATGTGTTGTCTGCAACCTCAAATGACTTGAACGATAAAAAATAATCAATTTGAAAAAGGAGGAAAAAAATAAAAATGTAGAAAAAAACATATTTATCTTCCCTTGTATAATTATAATAGTAGCTCATTAATGTCTAATCAATGTTCTAATTAGCTTCGTTTTTCGCAGTGACTTTTGATACGTTGAGTTTTTATATACTTAAAAATATTTATGATATGACTAGCCGTCCTTACAGGGAAACTATTCACTTTTTTAAGTTCAACTAGAATGATAAATTCGGGTTAATCTCGCTTTCGAGCTTCGCAGTAAAATTAAAGAGGCTTGGTCATCGTTTACAAGAGATTTTTGTACTCTATATAAATTACAAATGTAAGAAGTGATATTAAAGTACGTACTGTCTAGAAATAATTAGATTGAACGGGGCCGGTGCACCTTGTTTCCTCGTAATTATAGATTTAACTACTATGAGGGATTTAAAATGGATTGCAAATTGATTTCAGATAAAATATACATATGTCTGTCCTCGAAACTGTCCTCGACGTTAATTCTAATCTTTTTCATCGGTCCATAGACACTTTTTTACCAATTATCGGCAAGTTAAATAGTTATGCACGATATACACTTTCGGGATGCAATTGCGACAACTTTGCAGGCGGCCTGACCTCGCCCTAAATTACATTCCTTCAGGGACATTCGAAAATCGAGCAGTCCCCCTCCTTCCTCCTTCTAGCCAGGGTAATATTTTTGAAACTGTATGTTACGCGTGGAAAAAGTCATACGATAGCAACACTTACGAGCGCACAATGATACGTTCCATTTGAAATATCCGAAAACGGCAGAATACTAGCACTGGCAATGAGTTGTGGCGAAAAATGAAGCATTCCCAGTTGTGAAAGTGTGTTTCATATTTATAATTATCATAACAAAGGTTGCGCGAATCGTCCGTGGAAACTTGGGTGTAGTATATCAGTGTAAAACAAGTAGCATTCGAAAGATCCGTTCCTTACGAAATATCGAATGGAATTGTGAAATTACTACGTCATCGAAATTGAGATTAAGACTAATAGTTTTTAATTGTTCACGTGAGCATGACGCATGAGAAACGCTGGAACGCGACAGCATTATAGATTTGAATAGATAAGCGTGCAATAGATGACTTCAACGATGGAAAGTGAAAGTACATCCGCGTAGCAATCAGCGTTTCGTTTCCACCTATGCACTGCATTTCGGTGCGAATGTATTTTATTCGAGCTGATATCGTTCAAACATACTTTTGCACTGGGCGAATTAATATATTATTATAGCATCTAGTAGTAGACGAGTGTTCCACAATTACATGAAAACGTTTTCCGCCGAATGAGAAGTTTCCATAAAAAGAGAGTAGGTTCTCCTCTCGTTGGCATTCCAAAGACATGCTGCCGTTAGAGGGACGATAAATTTCTACCAACTAGTACATCGTTAGGCGTGTTATAACATGGTAAACGTTAAAATTATTAAATCGATTACGCTTATTTTAACGATAAGGCCCATTCCGACTAATCGAACTGACCCGAAAGATAAGACTTGGCACATGTAATGTAGCTGCACATCTGCCCTATCTTCGTCCATGCACTCTTGAGCAGTTCCGAATCGTACATCGATGACCGCTATTAAATTGACGCTTCAGCCTCGATCGTTTCACTTCACCACGCTTCGTTCTCCTCCTAAATTCATGCGCACTCACGATCCACATGCACGCGTATATGTGTCTCGATCGTATCGATCTCGCGGCACTCGTTCTTTCACTAGAGAACGTTTCTAGTAGTTCCCAGTGGCATCATTTCTTTCGGCAACTGCTCCCGTAAGAGTTGTTTGCTCCTTATGTAACGTCTACGCGTTATCACTGTGCAGCAGGTCCCTAATACGAATTTGGACTTTGGGCAGTTGAACTTTCTGTGCAAAGTATCAGAAAGTGTAAGCTATAAAGAACTAATTGTATCTAGAGATTTTCCACGACTTCCTTGCGTTCGTTTCGCTTTTTTCACGTAAACGCAAATCAAGTAAATATATCGTGCTCGACAACGTAGCAAACTGTAAATCGTGTTCCGTGCGGTAAAAACGGAAGGATCGGAATGAGCAAAGAGCGACATAGGATGACGTGAAGTTAAATACACCCACGAGTTCTTCCGCGTGTCCTCGAATTAAAACAATATCCGTTACGCATCGAATCTACCGCGTACCTGCAGTTTTTTTTATCGCGCGTAGAGTCAGAAAATGCTTAACGCATATATATGTGTTAGATTTTATTTTATATTCTCAATCAACCGAGTAAAAAGGCGACTGTAAAGCTCCAAGGTTCTGGGGTAAGTGCTATGGGGTTCATCACAGTCCTCTTACCAGAAGGCATTGCCTTCCCCACTCCGTGGCCAGATCCTAGAGGAACAGAGTCCTTATTCATTAACAATACGGCGTCGGGCCGCTTGTCCATTCCGACCATTCTCTCTCCTTTTTAAACAGTACACCCTTCGACACTCGATAACCGAAAGACCCAATGTAGTCAACAGCCATCGCCTGCCAACAGGATGTTTGGACTCATTCATACAAACTCCAGACCTGCCATAAATTAGTCAATCCTAGGACATCCGATAGCTGAGTGGCGACGAGCCACCAGCCATCGTCTGTCGCCCAGATTGCACATTCTCACAACAACCTCACCGAACGCCCATAAACTAAGACCCTAATATAAATTATAACCTGAATGAATACTATTCCACCAATCCAGCCATATTCCTTTCTTTAAAAATACGCTGACGCTAACATATGCATTTGAATTACAAATGCGAGAAATGCATATGGAATACACGGCTTGTCCCCGTTCTCTCCACAAAATGTATCGGAATTACGTCATACACGATGTGAACTTTGTACAGTACCGTCTACCTTTTAATAGCAAATGCACCAAGTAAACTTTTCCTGCGAAAGCTTTTACGATTACTCTTCAGATGGAAAGAAAGATAAACGATATCCTGCCGTAAACATGTACCAGCTACAAGGTCCGTCTTTCGGATACGATACGAATGATACCAATGATACGAATGAATCCTGATCATTCTAACCCAAACCTGACCAGGCAATGGCCGTTAACTTGGTGAGCAACACCAAGAGAGAAGTGCTACGTCGACGGTACGAATCTACCCCCAAGAACGTTCCAACGTTTAAATACAGTCGTTGCGTCTAAATAAGCAATTATTATCCTTGACTCTTTATTAAATCCTGCTTCATCGACACGACCTTCGCACTCGTGACACATTACGTCATTTAAAACGAACGACCCTAGCTTGTTAACACCAACGTGTTTATGGCCACGTTCCTTCCATTTGTCTACTGTCGAAGGTAATAGAAAATACGGCAATTTTTGTCCCGAGAACGAGTACATACGAGTCTGTACGAGTATCAAGCTGTTGATTTTGTCTCTTTAATCGTTTACCCCAATTCCAACTACTCCACTTGAAAATAGCCCGCACTGATATAAACATGCTGGACGAAACGAATATAAAACCACTGTTTCCACGCTGGTCAAGGTTTGGTTGGTCAAAGTTACTTGGACAAAGTATAGCCAACGAAAAATTTGTTGCGTTCGTGTTACGAAGGAACGTCGACAATCGACAACTAATTCATAAGTTTCGAACGCGATAAAGTTATCACGTTGTTAATCAAGTCAAGGAATATATTCACTCCTTTTCCTAGGAACTGAAGATTGGAAATTTACTTCTACGCTGCTTCTGTTTCTCAACGGAAACCAGGAATCCGTGGAAATATGTTTGGTGGAGGAGGTACGACTGAATGGAGAACGCCAACAGTAGTGCGCGTTGTCCTGAGAAAAGAGGTTCGCTCGAAAAGAGAAGTTGAAACGCGAGGTTGGTAACGATAGTGAGATAGAAATAGCGAAAATGGTTGTTGCGGGCAGTATCGAGGCGAAAGCGAAGGTGGAGAGTAGAGCGCGCGTGACTGTTCTATGGCGAAACAATCCAAGGGATTGGAAAGGAGGATAGCAGAACACGATTCAATGTCGTTGAGCTACGTTTCGAGCAAGAACCGAACCGAACCGAATCGAACGTTTGAATGGCTCACGCGCGTCCGCGAACGTATCTCGGTGACCGTCTAACCGAGTGACTGAACGATCGACTAACCGTTCGGTGGTCAGACGAACGCCATCGACTACGAGCAAATCCGAGTACAGGCGTGTAGATGACACGCGGTATGAAAATAGGGGGACTCGATGAGCGCCCACGCGTCAACGTGTGCTCGACGCGCACGTTTCTTGCACGTAGAAGAACGTTTGTCGCGGCGACTCCACATCGCTGGTTACATATTTGTTTCGTCTTCCATAGCCCTGAGAATCCAAATCTCGACACTTTAGAATACCCCTGCCAGCCGATCGCGGTATCATCGCTAACCATTAGACTTGTCTGATCAGGGAATACGCAACAATATCGCGTTCGGACGCGTTGCGTCGAATAATCGAAACGAATCGAACGAACATCGGCAAGTTCCTGCCGCGCCTTTGGCTCGTGCTACAGGTCGGCCGAGAGTTGTGAAATTACAGCAGGTTGTTTCATCAATTAATAGAAACGACGTATAATCGTATCGATTCACGATTGACTCCCCTACTTTAGGCAGACCGAACCTGGAGTACTCGCTTCTATATGAACAGAAGAATGCAAAGAAGCGCTTCAAATTAAAATTTTTAAAATTGACAGCGCTTCTCCAACCGAAAACGATTTACACGGAGTCGCGAATATCGATGATCGATAATTATTGATTGCTCGATGGCCCCAATCGTCATTGCACTGGTGGCGATGGTGGTATGGTAGCCTCGATTGGTGACGCCATCGATCTAAAGTTTCACGCGCTCTTCTGGTTAACTGTACATCGGATCAAAAAGCATGAGCGGCATACTCATGCGTTTACTTGTTCCCCAGTGCAAGCATATATGGAATCGAACGGCCAAACACCGAGAGGGAAAGATAGGCTGAACGCAGACGTATATGCGTAGGTATAGACCTAGTAAGCGATATTGATAAGAACAATTTCCTTTCAATACAAGAATATTGTATACGGGAGTGATTTCAGCAACCTTGTTCAACTATACTTTCGATCTAAGCGAACTTTTACAAAAATTCCATACCATCTTTTCGTAAACCCATTGCTGCATTTATTTTCATTTTTGAATGATAACAAAAATAACGCGATAGATATTCTTTGAGCGCAATAGTTACAGAAATTGCCTACGTTGCACCACTAATTAGAGTCAATACATCATTCGAAGAAGCGCATTCATTTCTTACGACCGTAACTCGTAATTCTTAACGCGGAGTAACTTGAGGAATTGGCTCCTGTAAAAGGAAATTGAACGTTAAAATACAAAGCTTTCAGAGGGTGGGCTAAACGTACGTACATCGCAGCGGCAATCGTCGGTAGCCGAACCTCGGAGCTTTGCTAACGCAACACGCATTGCAAACGTTCTTTCCATGAAAAATGATACGTGAAAATAAACGTTCTTCTTCCGAACCGTACAGAACAAGATAAACGATCTTTGTTATCCGAAAAAATGTTCAGACAAAAATAATCCAGGAGGTGAATTTATATCCAACATATTTACCGAGTCCATCCTTCTGATATTCGTTAAATATTTTTAGTAGCGGCCGTACGGCCGGACAAATGTGTGCGCGTATTGCGTTTCGAGGAACGATTGAGTGTGCACAATTCAATTGTTTTATAGGAGCTTCACAAGCATTTTTCAAATGTTCTATAAGCGTAGTCGCTTATAAAGCATAATGATAGAATTGTGTATGCGACAATTTCTGAAAAGGCATTCCATATACGTGTTCGTTAGATAGAGCAAGATCCTTTGGAGGATCGCCTTGGATACGCGCTTCAACAAGCTTGAAGAACTTCTGCCAAAGTTGTAGCATCGATCTTCGGCCCTGCTTTCAAATTCTTGGACTTAATTTTAGTTGACATTGCGCGCGTGTCAAGGATATATTGTTATAAAATGACGATTCATAGGTTGCGCGGTGCTTCAACTTCAATGGAATTGAAAAAGTATGTTCCTCTCACAGCAATTACATATCATAGCTCCATCTTTGCAAAACGAAGGATATTTAGCCATGGTAAAGGAAACACTTGTAATAGGAAAACATACATGTGCAGCCAGAGTTGAAGGGACGGGGCTGCAGATCTAACGCTAAAGGGACACCGATAAGTGGCAACGCAATCGAGAGCATTACAACCGGAGCGAAAATTTGACGCTCGTTTTCATGTAAGACGCATAAGCACGCGGTGTGTAATTCGCGGAGCTTTCAAGTTTCCGCATCGTTAATTCACGATGGATAGAAACAAGAGGTATACGTACGAAGCACAGAATTAAGAGAATTTTACTACGTACACGTAGAATGATGAACTCTCATCTGAAACGGTGGCCCGATGGGATACATGCCCATTTTTACGAGGTTTTCATTATTCTCAGCAGCAATTTCAGTCCTTAACAAGTAAGCAATGATACGCATTATATTCCTCTATGGTTTTCGTTCTTCCTTACCAAACTTCTTACGGTTCGCGACAAAGTCTGTCTGTATAAAAAAGATTTTCTCCACAGCCACACAAGCCTACCTATGCTTTCACTTAACCGTAGCGTTTCCTTTTTCCCAATCTTTTCCATGCTCGAAGGTGCAATTGAAGGACCACGATTAACAATGGCTGTGCTCATACATCTTAATCCGCGTACATCATGAAAAGGGATGACCTAAAATCTCTGCTGTCGTGCGCCTCGAAAACAAGGACGAGAAAGTACAGAGTATAGGTTTGCGTGAGCATTATTCGCGAATATACACGTACGACAATGGTCACTTTGTTCCCGAGCCCCTACTTACGTATGCAAGTATGTACGTATATGCATACACGTATTTATCTATGTATATTACTGCTGATGAAGTGGAGGGGCAACGAATCGAGTTGCCATGAATTGTAAATAATAGTTTTGTTCTCATGTAATCCTTGACCGCACTTGTGAAATTTTATTTCGTCTCTCCGCTGCATTGGCCCTCTTGTTACAAAACAAAGAATGAAATGATGGGGGAAAAAATAGTTGTGCTAATTCCTTTTAGTTACGGAATGAACTGTGGAGTTAAAATTTCAAGGCGGGCGAGATTGCCTCCGCATTAATTAATTTTCAAGTATAAAAACTTTAAAAATTAGTAACTAAGTTTCCTGTATTTGAAGCCAATATAAATACCGGTAGTCTTTTGTGAAAGAAAACATTTCTGTTACTAGAAAAATCGAATTGCCAAAGTACAGTTAGCGTTCGCAGTGGGGAACGTGCTCGCTTAGGAAGACAATTTAAAGCAGGTGACACATTCGTTGCGTATTCTTGCACGAGCACCTGTGTGTAACCTCCTTGGGAGATTACGAGCCAATGACCTCGCGTCTGATAGCGCAATGCGCGACATCGGCGTTCAGATACAAAGAAACGTTCAGCAACGAAACAAGTTTTTCATTCTGTCGCAGTAGGAAAAAAACCTGGAAAAAACAAGGATACCGCCTTGACACGTCGATCTATGGGAAAAATTGGTCGCAAGTAATTATCCGTGCCTACTTATATACCGCGAAGAGCATTGCTAAAACTAATTCCTCTATTGTTCCTAAGTTTCCCGTATTCAATTGCTACACTGTCTCGGCAGAAAAATAACCCGATTGTGATTCGACCAACTTCCATTTTACTCGCAACGTTGTCGCGTATATTCTCAGCTTCACCCACGCATAAACGAGGCAAGAATTGCACAACACGATCATCATTGAAAAACCTTTCGCGCTCCTTTTTCAATGGGAGGCGACACGACAGCTTCTACCCCGTTGAATCGCGAACTAAAAGTATTACACGTTCTTATTATGTATATATTTTCTATTCTGTACATGTTCTTTCAGGCATGGGTTTTAAGTCGCATCCACAGTTTGGTTATTAACAACACAGTTCATTTATATTTTCTATGTAACGTAGTATAATTGTGGTACTCATTTTCAGTGTTAACGAGGCCACTTAAGCTGTGCCTTTCATTATCATAACAAAGGCAGTTCTCGATATGTACATTTTGCAGTAAAAAAAGTTAATCTATCCGATGTAAATATATACTTTAATAAGAACAATGGGAAAGAAGCTAAAACCGTGAAAGGTAATTGCCAAGCGTATCGTAAACATATATAGGATGTATCGTACATTTAAGTTCAAGAAAATTATTATATATCTCATTTATTTTGCGTTATGAGTTTTCTGTTTGCCCTCGTGTCTTATAATTTATAATAAATGTTAGCAATGCATGTCGAAGTGAGTAGAAATCCAATACATATAATCGTATGTTCAGCTAAAAGTTGGTCGAAACCGGCAAATGTCTAGTAAACACAAATATAGGCACGGGGGAATTCTCCAGAAATACTATCTGATTTCTCATTTCTCGAAAAAGGAAAAATATCGGGAAATCAGGAACACTGGATAGAACCATTAAGGCAGTGAAGGCTATATATGGCGACCTTACGTAATTTGTTTTTTCGCATATTAGACTAATCAGAAACTCAAATAATAGAACAACATTTTTCTTGTTAAACATTGTCTTTAGACGTAACTTATCCGTCTTAATTCAAACGTTTGCACTCAAGTATCAATCAAATATTTGTTAGGTATGTAGCGAATGGATTACGCTGCTGCAGAGTGGACTAGGTTATACGTAGTACATATGTAGCAGGGAGAAAAGGGTGACCCGTCGAACTTGCTCGATCTATATCCTTCACAGAGAAGTAGATTAATTTCCTTTGAGTAACGAAGAACAATTGAAAAGATAGAAAAAGTAACGCTTAATTGTACGTAGGAAGGGCGAGACGGATAATGGAGTGACGCGGTTATTACGAATTCTACGGCATGCCGTTGCCAGCAACGATCGCGACCTGGTTTGCACACCAAGTCTAATGTTTATTTATCAAGTTTACGGTTCGTCCTCTTTCCGGCCTAGTTATTGTGTCGTGCAATGGTTGCCGGGGAGTTTCAATCTCAGGAATACATTCTTCTTTTGTTCTCGGAATACTTGTTACTCTTTAGATAACATTATACATGTTTGTTTTTGGAAAACATTCGCACGGTTAAACGCGCGTTAGCTGCGAAGCGAGAAAGGGAGCCTTAGAAAGGCTCGATAAATATCAACGATAGTATGCATATGACGTGGTGCTTGCCTATTTACGCAATCAACACCTACAATTTTAATGTTTTTGAACAAATTTTGGAGAAAAATGTTGTAATAAGTTTCATTGAAACGCTGACTCATGTAGCCGACTTCCATACAGCTAAAGTGAACGCGAAACAACCATTACATATTTAAATGGGTATAGACACTCTCCATGTGCTATTAACAAAACGCTAGCCATCTAATTTGCATTTCGTCACAGGCCCGACCCACTTCAAGAAACATTGCCGATCCGAGTGTCAACAGCCAACGTAAATTTCATCCATCTCTATTATTCGCGGCTTTTAATCCGTTTGACCACAATCGTGTCCTGAACATATTAGACGAACTAATCGTAATTATTGCGCGATAGCTCAGAAATTAGCATAATCTGCATAGACTGTTAATTCAGCTGGTAAATTATATTAGTTCATTCCAAGTAAAGACGCCAAACTATAACTTTTGATAAGAAATTAATTTAGAATTAGTTCCGCTTCGTGTATCTATTACAACAATTAGCAGCTTTAATGCGAGGAATATTGGAGCATATTGTAGGGGAGTGCAGAGGGCTGAAATGATTGAACTGTGATTAGAGGAATAGGAAAAAAAGAAAAGACAAACGACGGAAGTTATGCCAGTCAAGAAATGAAGAAGATGAGATGAAGTAGAGCGAGAGAGCGAATATCGCGAGTATGAATGTGTAAATAGAAATCCGTAAACTAAGCACGTAGCTTAAGAAAATGTAACGCGTAGAAAATAATTTGTATGGAACAAGTTCCATTTCATGGCTGTAAGGGCGAAAATAGACTATCTATTTACCAGCTTCAATGTATAATAGATAACATTTGCAATTAGCTTTGCATCAACATTATTTTCTCCGCTCTTAAATATATATTATCTTACTTCGCGTCGTTGCTAGTTCTTGGTTACTTCGCGTCGTCGCTACATAATTGTCGATAACAATATCGGACGGCGATAAACAATGATGCGAAGGCTTGTGTGATCCACTGCTTGGTTACATGGTATGTAACCAACGAAACAACAACCCATACCTACGCATTAGAAAGTAACAATGGATATCCTTTACTAATTAATTATCGACGCGGACGCCTGCGTTAAAATTATACTCATTTCGTACTGAATCGTACCAATGAGGGACGAGATACACGTGCCATTATCCGATTCAACTTTCTTTTATTCAACAGATTGTGTAAACCTATTTATGTACTGTCAACATTTCGGTTTATCGATCTATCGTTTATAGCTTAAATAAGAAATTCCGTTTCCCTCGAAATACTTTTACACAAACACGATTTTCTTCCTCTGTGTAGAGGCTGCGTCAAAGGTACACTGTCGGTTGTTTTAAATGCAAGGGAATGCAATTTGAAAAAACCATAAGTGAGCAAACTGAAACTCATTAATTTGCGTGCTGGAAGAAAACATCCGTCGAAAGAAATAACGTTTGTTAAATATGTACCAAGATGTGGACAGTGATCGCCGCAGAGATTCTTTATACGTACTATGTAGTTGGTATACTATAAATGCAGAAATCAAGGAGAGATATTTCACTCAATAAGAATAAATGACTTAAAACTGGTGACGAGAAGTATCATAAACAGAAGAATTTATTGTTCTTAAATATGAAAGCCTGGGACACACTATTTAATCGGTGACCGATCGTCAATCGAAACGCCTCCCTTTTTAAAGACGATTTATAGAAATTCTGAAGCAAAATATGTAGAGTACGATGCATGCGAACGATCGTTCGTCAAACACGCATCTAGTTGCATAGATGTTGTATGAAAACACCGTTAGAAGTGATGCTTCGATGTTAATTGCGTATGTACAGCTCCTATTCAATTACCCGCTGCTGCCGCGGCGAGTGCGCGTTTTCCTCGCAAGCACGGTCTTTTTATTAATGACCACTGCCATGCGTACGGAACACCTGCGATGACTAACAGTACCGCGTTGCCAGCTATAATAAGATACGATTATAGTTTAATACGTTATTCCGCAGTAACATCGATCTTGTTCTCTTCGGATACATACATCCGTACGTACGTTCTAACGCGACTAGTTGGTATAACTGCTAAGTAATCAAACTAATTATCGTATTATGCGCATCAGCGACTTAAAGAACGCGTGCATTGGCTAGCGAGAAATATTGTTTGACGGGAAGAGATTTAGTCCTTAAATTTGATCCTTCGAGCACGCTTTATCTATTCGATGGCTATGTAAGAGGATTATTCTTCCGACAATTCTCCTTGTGTATGTCAGCGAAAGGGAAAGAGGGCGAATAAGAATAACTGATCGAGATAAGAACGAGTTAGGATTCAGTACAGAATATAGAAAAAATATTTCCAGAGTGAACCACATAAAACTGGAGCTTTTTTGGGAGGCGAACAAAAACGAAAGGTGAGCAGCGATATTCTAATTTACCTGATTTTCCCATCGGAGGTTGACCGAGCCTGCTGAACCACCTAAAAAACTTTCTGGCGGTGGTGGCGGCAGGTGGTCTACATCCTTCGAGTATGACAACGCCATTACTATTATTGCTGTGATTGTTGTTGTTATGGTTATTATTGTTGTTGTTGTTGTTGTTGTTGTTGTTATTATTAGAAGTTGAACGGTCGGACGGCGATGCTCTGCTGTACGGCGACATCCAAGCTGTGGTCGTGCTTTGGATAGTAGCACCTTTGACGGTCGTAATGGAACTAGTTACCTTTGCCGGGTGTGCCACCCAATCTTCCGACGCGACAGGCATTTGTCTCGTCCTTTTGTCGGACGAGTCGGAAACGAAGCCGCAAAACAGGAAAGTCATTCAAAGTTTTGGGCCCTTCGTAAAATAGGATTGTCCAGATGAGTCAAGCGGTACGCCACGCTACACGGTTCCGTAGAACGGAGCAGTGGCTCGTTTTGGCTAATCGAAGCATATGTAGCACGACTTTGATCTCCTATCGGCTTCCGCAATTCGTAGAGGCTTCCTCGAAACTCGGCCAGCGAGTTCTGCCGCGGGATTTGCGAGAAAGAGACCGCAGGAGGATGCGCTCTTTCCCGCCTGTAAAGTTTCGCGGTCGTCGCTTCCAACCTTATCTACGTCGCTCGGATGTTTGTTTCAGCAGCAAACAGTCACGTGCTTCCCCCTAACTTGTTGCACACACTTCGATTACACTTTGTGTATTCTAAATGCGCTCTTGCGGATAGGACGAAAACTCTTGTACATGAAACGCATCCGGTTTAATGCAATATACATATACTATAATGAGTCGTACGTGGACACGTTTTCCTGGTAGCGTTCGATTATCGCGAAATTCTTAACAGAACGTGCGATCTAATCGGTTTATTTGGTACGATAAAAGGTACTCCGTTTTCGATGCAGCCTTTCGCGCAATATTCAATATCCTATTTGTGTTTGTACGCGGAACGGTGGTCGATGTAAACTATAGAGGCACAAGAAACATTGTACGCGTGTTTTAAAAAGTCAGACTCTGATTCACGAACCGCCCTTGAGAAAGGGCAAATGTAAACAATAAAAACTCTTCCTCGAGTAGGATTACTGCACTTTGTCCTACTTCGCTCGATTCGATCCAATCTCCATTAACGGTTTCTCGTGGACCAGCGTAGTATCCTCTTCAGACATTTGCACGAGTCCAATTGAAACCTTCTACGATTAGCACGGTCGTGAAAGCACGGACGAGGGTATTTGTTTCTTCGAATATTACGAATATTTCGCTCCGCTCGATGGTGGTAAAATTTTTTCGAAACTACACTGCACGCAACACCGCGTTTGGAGATCGAGGTTGATCTTTCGTATTGTTGAACGTTGCTCGGTCGGTCACGTAGTTGCCGCATTATCCGAGTTTCAGCCCGCTATTACGTCTGACTATCCTCGTCGTCCTCGTCTTCGACGTCGTCGTCGTGGACGTGCACGATTCATTCGATTTTGCCAGAATCACCTTGATCCGTACCACATATGTATATTTCCCCCCTTTCGCTCGCGACGATAAAACATCGGGCACATATCTTTTGCGGCCTATCGAATTCGCTGCTAGTCTATGCAGATGACCGAACGTAGAGGAAAAAGAAACTTGTGCGCGACTGATGACGGTTCAATGCGTCAAGTACTTAAGAAGAACACCTAGCACAGAATGCACACTTGTTTGCACTAGGAACGACAGCCTGACAAAGCTTGCACACATGTTCAAAAATACACTGTTTAACCCATGTTGAGAAACGTGGCGAGCGAAGATCCCGGTTGCACAATTTCATCCGGTTCGCGAGAAATCCAACAAAGATAAGAAGTGAAACGTATAAACGCGGGGAACGTTGGCAACTAGTCGATTCTAGCTGCACGTCTCCCGACCTGACGACAGACTCGAACTGCCAACTGCCACCGACCAGCCGCCACTTCGCTCGACACTGCCTCTGTCTGCCAACTTGCTTCTTCGTGCTCTTCTACCGCTCCTCTTGTCTACCTCGTCATTCCTTCTATCTGCCGCTTGTTGTTCTCTTTCTCTCTTCGATACGCTCGCGCGTTCATGTAACCGTGTGCTCGCTTATACACCTTCAGCACAGTGCCAGCACCCGCGTTACCACTACCGGCACACTGTCGCTAGCTGCCCCACTACACTGCCACTTTTTCTTCGGTCAACTCCCTCTCGCACTCGGTACTTCGTAACTGTATCTTTATCTTTCTTTGCTCTTTCTCCATTCGCTTTGATTCGTCCCTCCTGTGACTCCGTTCCTAGCGAGTACATATTGGAGATCCGTAGAAACGATTGAACACAGCAGATGTACGCCATACGAACGTACATATATATATATATATATATGTATACATGTTTGCTTCAATATGCCGCCGTCAGTTACATACGCCAACGCGATGTCTGTATCGCAGTGACCATGTCGCGTGGAACGCGTTTCGCGTTCCTATACAGCGGATACATCGCGTGTGTATGCACACGTATAGACAAACTTTGCACGCGATTTCGACCGAACGACCGAATATATACATGTATTTAGGTAGAGAGAAGAGATGACGGAACAGGCAAATTAAAAAAACGAGTAGCTACAGGCACATCCACCTCAGCTGACACGCTTGCCAAGTGCAACAGAACACCCAATGCGCCGCCCTGGTCCACCCTAGAACTACCCCCGTCAAGCCATGCCTGCAAGGACATGTGTTTACTATTGTGCAACTATTGTTCACGCGATGCCCGTCGCCATAAAATCCTTTCTGTATGTGTATGTATACTCCCATGTTTCATACGAACTTTATTAATTTTCTGTTTCCGAGGTAACATTAACGTCAAATATTTTTCAAATTTGAAAGCCCGCTAATTATAAGTACAAATTTTATCACTGTATATAAATAGGCACGTGCTCGAATAATTGGTCAGGTAACACACGACGTAGTCGTTTATTCACCAAGGTAGAATTTCATAATGATACGTCAACGATTTCTTTCTGCAATCGTTAGAACATCATTTATGTTGAAAATGGAAAGTCGTTGTATTTATTATTCGAGCGAGGAGCGTAACCTCCCGTTCTAGGGACGAAGTAAAAACAGAAAGCGTGTCCGATCGAGTTCAGTGAGACTTTACGCCTCTGTCCATACCTTCCTGCTTGTTCGTTGATATTCCTCTAACGATAAATTATATACAAAATCTTTCGAAGAACTACAGATCGTAAGTGCGTACTAGGTCCACGTGTTTTCAATATGCGATGGCGGGAAGAGATCCACAGAGAGCAGAGGCGGAAGGGGTTAGGAGCAATAATGTTTCACCAATTCAAAATTATATTTAAATGGATATACGCGTGTACTTTACAAGTTGTATGCAATCATTCTTTCACTTGAACAAATTGCTCTTCGAATCTTAGGCAACGGATCGATCGTTTATATTGCAAATCTTAATGCTAGGGTGTAAGCAACCTAACTGGAGGGAATAAAGCGATCGACCACATCGATTAATATTGATATTGGATTTTTTTCTGGTAATCTAAATATGTATGTAACAGTAACGTATACAGTAATCCTAAATGGAAATCTATCATTTATAGTCGACAATGCCCACCCGAATCGTAGAGACTAATTTACGGAATGGTTAACTCATTGGCCGATTATCGAGAATCGGACCTTAAAATGAGCGACTTCAAATTACACATACGTAGACATATGCTTTGCTACATACATATGTATATGGGGAAAAGCACATGCCGAAATAGTATCACGTATTCGAACAATAAACATGATACACATAATTGTACTTTGAAAAGTGTTATGCCACCTTAACTAATTGATAAGACATCACACAACATTAATTTATATTTCGATATTGCTATATATTAATATATGAGTCGCATATGGCGAATGTTTACAACCAAATAACTGTAATGTACTTCGTGAAACAATACGACCATTCACATATAATATATTGAAGGCGTCGATGACTCACACCGCTAAATAAAAGAGAGGCTGATAATAGGGCTTTGCTTTTTTTGTTTTTTGTGATTACAAACAAGTATTTGGCTTTGCATGCATACCTAGATGCATTACCGCGACATAATTTTGTCGACTATATAGTTAGATATTTCAAATGAACTGTTCACTCCAAAAAGTCGTTAGAGTGAAAATATACAATTACATATTGGAGTACGAATTTCGACTGGGAAGTCTAAAAAGTGTGATTCATTATCGAATGCTTTTGCCTTTAAGCAGACGGTAAAACCTGGATGTTCGGTACGGGTGGTAATCGTCGGCATCGGAAAAAAGTGGAAAGGCACGGCTGGTATAGAGTTTTTAGTAATTAATCGTAAAACGGTTGGACGCTAGCGCGCTATTTTGCGTGTAAAAATAGAGGCGCCATCGAGGATTCTGTAACGAGTAGAAGTTGTGCAACGCATTAAGGGCACTGCTGTCCGTATGCGGATAACTCGGTGAACGGTAGTTTTTGCCCGTGCTGCTAAACTGTTAATGTCTTCTGTTAAACGAACCACAGCAGGGTATGCGATAGTGCCAAATAATAGTGTCGTGGTATAATTAGCGGGAATATTTCCTTTAAACTCTTCTCCGTTTTTGGTCCGTACCGCACTACTCTTATTCGTAATCAATCACACTGCTACTAGACAACTTTTGCGGAAGAAAGGAAACGATGCCGATAACATCGCCGAGTCGGACGATACTTCGCATTGTTTGTTCTTCTCGCGGAAAAGAAAGTGCATACGTTTATATCGTAGTACGATTCTGGAGACGATAACGTTGGGATATAATGTGCTTTGATAATCGTGATTTATTGCAACGGGAAATTGAAGAATAGCGTCTTGGGTTGCCCTTTCACTGAATACACATTTTCTCTTTTTAGTAAAAAATAACGAACTTTAGTTCGACACTAGAACGAAATACCCTAAGAAAGTACAATAGCTAAAGAAATTGTACTGCGGATGTAGACGAAGCATCGATCGTCGCGTCGTCGTGCGCGACTTCTGCTCAATTTCTCTGAATCGGGTGGATTGGAAAAAAAATTGTTATCCACGTTGGTGATCGTTAAGCTACACACTTGACCTAAAATATCTATCGGCGAAATGAATTCGAAGACGAGGTTGCAGGAGGATGGCACGACGATGAGGCAAAACCAGGATGACAAAGAGAAAGATGTTGCTGGCAACGGTTCAAAGCGCAGTTCGACCTAACTAAAATACTGCAGTGCTCCACTACGTGTCGCATACCGAGTGAAAATATTGCGGAAGTGTTAGTCCGCTAAGTACAAGTATATTGTATAATCATCGGCTTAAGAAGTTGTCACTGAACATACTTTCACCGTGCGATATCAACATTTCATAAACACGTACCGACTGATAAATCCCTAGCAATAGAATAAATACGGGAATGAAACAGAAATGAGGCAGTTTAGACAATGCACGCAACGGTGAACGATTTTTATAGGAAAGACTCCGGGCAGGATTTCCACTCTAATAACACTGTACACTCTACCGTTGACATTGTAGCTGGCCGTAGTAGTAACAATACGGGTAAAACGGACAATACTCAACCGTGTTGACGTTTCAACAATTTTCTTATACATATGTAGTGCGTAACGTGGGACTGCTCGAACGAATAAGGCTGGTCGCTTTCCGAAGGTATCTACGTTACCAACCAGCGACCAGTGGATAAATGTGACCCAACGGATAATGCTACCTGTCTTTTACATTTAGGATCGGAGTCCGCAGTCCTTTTATTACAATTTAGTTCGTAGAATTGGAGGACGCATTTGATATCAAAAATTTCCACCCAAAAAAAGAAAAAGAGAAAAACGAATACGATAGTGGCACCGTAAGTTGTACTTTTCCACGAGTAGGATATTCTCCCTACAACTTTAACGGAATCAATTAATTTTCCATAAGTGGAATCATATTTTCCTAATAAACGTATTTCGTAATTGTATCATCGGTATATTATAATTGGAACTACTTCGTATAAGCTCGTTTGAAAATATGAAAGGCTTGTGGGAAATGTTTGGGAATGACTTGAGAATCGTTTGTGCCATCGCGATGGATCGGTTTAAAAGTAGACCAGCTGATAATTCATTCAGTATGCACGATACGTGGAAAGAAGTTGTATCCATTGTACAACTTCCGGCGTAAGATAGTGTGCACATTAGGCGCGAGGAATAGTTTTATTCTTCCATGTTGCTATTTTTGTGAGAATGAGCGGAACGTTAGTGAAGGCGATAATACCTTTTGCGTAACAGCGCAGTGCAAAAAAAAGTTCCATTGATTACTAACTCTTTGTTTCGTCTACGAACGATACTTTGAAAATCCAGAGCTGTGGACACGAGAGAGGACAATAGTTGCTCGCCTTTTTAATTCACAGGCTTCTAGAGTACGGTACGGGAAAGACACGCGGAGGACAAGGATCGTTAAGTTCTCTACGGTAATTGTTGGGCAAGAAGTACACGTAGTACCGTGCAGGTATGTCGCATCGGGACTTTCCACGTTACTTCCGTGCCGACATAATTAAACGGATTAATGAGCGCACGCTTTGCTTTTTAAGTTCATTTTAAGTTGAAACGTGAGAACGCGCAAGGTCTATTGCGAATCCGGAAGAAAGTTATATCGGGTTATCGTGCGCTTATCTTGGTAAATTGACCGCGAAAATGACAGAGTACGCGAAAAGCTACAACAGCCAGCAGTATTTCCTTCCCTCAGAAAGTTTCTTTTGGTCAATTTGCTGCCTTCATACTCTGCATCTTGAGTTGCATACTTTGTGCGATCAAATTCGGTAGACGTGTATACATTTTTTGTGACGCAATTATCGACTCAAGTTGCATAAAACGCAAGTTTCGGCGATTCTTATTTTGCTATTACGCGCTTCGATAACCGCAGGTGCGAGAACAGTCCCTACTCTTGAATGAAAGTAACAGCTCTGACACGTACCTTCTTGATTGGGGTTATTAACATTGGGGTTAGGATGAGAAGTCAAAGAAGACGGCGTCTCATCCTCGGCGACGCCCATCGTTGTTGCTGCAGTTTGCTGATGATGCGTCTCCACTTCTGTAGCCTCTTCGCACCTACGGCATAAAGACATTGCACGCTTTACACTCTTCAGCTTTCTGCCGGTGCCTTTACGTACATATTGCTGTCGAAGTAATTGCTGCTCATGCGAACAATTCTTTTCCATGAAATTTTCAATTACTCTTTATTCGAAAAGCATATCTACTCCTCCCGAGTACCCAAACGTAGAAGTTTTATCTCTTAAAACATGTTAAATGTCGTTAATGTATCGTGTTCCCTGTAACTGGATGTTTACCGAAGATTTTATATATAAGAGACGGTTCCGACGGTCGTGAAATATTTGACAAAACAGCAGGGATGTTGTTCAAATTTCTAATAAACCATGATGATTGACGGGATTGCTCCTGTCGCTGATCGCTTTCGCATAGACATATGATATACATATAATGTACGTATCTTCGTAGTTAGAAAGTGCTTACGTAAAACTGCTTTATCTACTGGTAGCGGCAGAGTCAAGGACCCAACGCAACTGCGTCGCGAAACGTATACGACCGCGCATCTACATTAATCAGCGCTTACAATAATCCACCTGGAGCTCATAACTCATTGATAGCAGACGATATAAGTACGCGAGGTGTGTGCGCGCGTCTGTTTCAGTTGTAAACCGATCAACGATCGTAATTGTGACTATTTTAGCGCGGCGTCGATAAAATTCCTGAAATTTGAATTAGAATGCTAGAGCACAGGTGTAAACGATTTTTCGATAAAGCGAGTGAAACAATTAGATTCATCTAGTTTCTTCACTCTCTACACGCTCATCTGCCACGAACTTTGAGGTACTCGGACAATTGTTTGATAAGCGATGATAAGCGATGCATTCGGAAAATCTATTCATACATAGATATGATATATCACAGGAATTTTCTTAATTTAGATATACGAATTGGAAAGATTCAGCTATAAAAATATTGGCGGTAGTTCGATGGAAACATTGCCACGACTAAACCAGACACAAAGAATCCTAGCGATTTAGCTGCTTAGAACTGACTCTGCATGTGTCGAGGATTCTCGGAAATGATCGATACAAGTTGAGGTGCAGCAATATTTTCCTGTGCAGACGTTTATCCGTCGCAGACTGATGACGCTCTAATTATAATACATGAAGTCTTCCGTTTCGCAACATAATTCATACGAGTATGCAGAATTGCTAGTTTTCTTGAAACGGGTTAAATTGAAATTTGTAACGACATCTGCTAGTGTATTGGTCGCACGCGATTGTATCGAGGAGGTTGCAAAACGCGTTCGTAAAATTGCAGGTATTTCTATGGACGTATGTGGTTGGAAAAATGGAAAGCGCGCTGGCTAAGTCGGTTAGACGCTCACGGCGAAATAAAGAAGAAAGAGGAGGATATCGCAAAGTCTCTAACGGTATATTGACCTCAGTGATGCCGATTGCCGTAAACACGTATTCCATATCTTGCACGCGACTACATTGCTCAATCGAATTTCCATACCGCGATGGTTTCTTTGTTTAAAGTTAGACATAAAGTTCTTGGTTTTTTCAACGCTTCTAGCAAGAAAAGCTGCCTTTATCACGAATCCAAGTTTGTATCGCATATACATAGTGTCCGTTAATGAGTGACGGGGTGGACATGTACCGATTCAGATTGAAAGAAGGAACGGAGAGAGTAAAATTGAGATTTGTAAGAAAGAAAATAGACTTGTCTACTAGAGTAACGTTTAACGTTTGTTCGCGGTGCGAATGGAAAAGTGGCTGAACAGGTTGAACAGATTCGAGCGCAACGGCGAAGTCCTCGTTCCCCGTAGCGAAACAAGCTCTTCACCGTCGACTCGAGCGACTCGAGCGACTCGAGCGATTCGCCGCGCGCCGGGTCGTTTCTCCTTCGGCCAACGACCGTCACTCTATCTCTATATACCTTTAGTTTTTACGCCGCTCCCTTTACGGTCGCTGCTACATATGTGAATGGAACATCCAGCTATTTAACTAATATCACATAGTCGAATTGTATGGTTTCCCCCCTTTTTTTGAAGACCTATCACTCCGAACATTCGGTTTCTCTTTCGTTTCTCTTCGAAAAATACATCGCGATCAAGGTAGTTAACTGCTTCTGCGAAAGACGATTGCCACGTTATCTCCATCTAGTGACAACGGTGGCCTGCCTCTACATGTATACGTATATCAACACATTCCCATTCAGCGAGTAGCCTCTACAGATTCGGAAAAAGTATTTCTCCTTTAATCTTAGGTTGCCGTTTAAAAAGACAGACAAACAGAAGTGAATCGAAATATTTATTGGAACGTTTTTCTGAAACCTAAGTAATACATACATGTGTTTCGGACTACGCATGCGATAGAACAAATTGAACGAACTTTAACAGCTCCCAATCGACCATACTTTCGTAGTGTATGCAATTAAGCGAGACTCTGCGAGATGGGCTTTTAACATTGAAACTGGAAAGGTATAAAAATGGAAGACTATATATGTACATGAAGCGATAATAGGACCTGAGAGAAAACAATCGATATCAATATAAATATACATATATGTATATGTACATGTATATATTGCTCATAAATGTCCTAAAAATATGCAAAGAATTTCAAAGCATGAATTATGTTTTCGTGCTTCCAGAATTTGATGCGTATATATAAGAGAGCGATTGAAAGAGGTTAATTGGCGAAGTGAAATCCAATGATGAAGAAGAAATGACGTTTACGCGGCGGAAAGAGATGAAGGAATGCGTCGAGGAGCGTTTGAAAGGACAAGACCGGTTCCACTGGCGTTCCCCTCGCGATATTCGTAGGTGTGCGGGTAGAAAGGTATACACAACGGCATCGTTGATAAATCGTACAAGATAGTATGCGAGGAAAGAGGCGTGCGCGCGACAAGCGCGAACGTACATAAGAGATTATGTGAACTGTTCAATGTAAATAAATTGTATTTATAACAATAACTTCTGCTCGTTATCGGCAGTCTTCCATACCGTCTACAAAGATAGTCTTTTCCATTGTCCTATAATCGATGAAGAGCCATCGCGACGGATGCAACGTTCGCTGGCAACGAAACCTTTTCTTCTCCTTTCGCCATAATTTTCTCCTGAAATCCCGCTCGCAACGAACACTGTGTATTCGAAGGGACACCGTACTCACATCTTAATACGCGACTCCGTCTTGAAACTGCATTCGTAGGCCAGATATTTGCTGCTTGGAAGTTAAAATCGCGTCAACTTTACAGTCAAGGTTACTCTCGATCTTTGTTATTTCACTGTATTGCACTCATTCACTACCGCGCTCCTTTGACTCTTGAACAAGATGGGCAATATACTCGCGACCTGCGGACCTACCGAGCCACTACTAGCTATCGTTTCGGGTCCGGAGTCCCGGCCAGTCCTCCGATGTCCCTTTTCCGCGCCGAGAACTCTCCTCGCCTTTCGACCCACGAATTCAACTTACTGCCGACTCGCAACGAATACCCAATTTTTTACTAGAATCAATCGAATCATTCGTCTCGAGAAAAGCACGGCTTGCTTTTTTCGTGAACACGTACGAACCGTGAAAATTCTGAAAACGATGAGATATTGATAAATACGTCACGGCGTCGCGACACCGTCGACTGAATTTTCTCTGACCACCAGCTGGCGCCACGTAGCGGTACCCCCGTTTTTTAACTCGTACAAATATTTTAATAAGCCAACAACGAAGCGTCTCGTGTTAAAGTATTTTTAGAATACATTTGCAATGTCGGGGATTGTGTTTTTTTCAAATATTCTTTTCTTCTTTCTAATAATATTTCTCTTTTGATAACACATGTTTAGCTGATACTCAAGAAATATAATCTAATGATTAAAAACAGCCGCCTATTTTTCTTACTTTAAACTTCAATTTCCTTATTATATTTTCAATAAGAACAAGTTCGTCCTCTAATCTAAAGATTATACGCATACATTGTGCAACTATTAACTTTAACCATAAATTATTTTACTACTTCTTCTCCAGAAGAATATATAAATGCAATCTTCAGAAGTTAATGACCGAAAGTGTAAGTCATTAGTTTATTAGTTTTGCATAATCATTGCATCGTCTTTATCCTTTCATTCTTTCCCCCTCCTGTTTGATAATTAAACTGGACACACATTAATTTTTTTTAGCAATAACAAATCAAAATATATGATATAATTTTCATGAAAAAGTAATTTAAAATAATGAAGAAATATTTTGTTAGTTATTCATATCCTTTTCATACGTTTTATAGTAGCACTATGAGTTTTCCGAATAATTTATTATACATCGAAGGACGGAAGGCAGGCGCGCTTGTTTGAACCAAACGTAAATGTATAGCATGGAGTTATAAGGTAACCTTGTCTTCCGATGATGACATTAAGTGATAAAGAAAACCTATAGTTTTTGCCATGATATATGCAGAATTTATGCCATATAAGTTTTCGATTAAATAGGTTCGTTTAAAATAGTTTCTAAAATAATTTTTCCTCAAAATATTGAATATGGTTTTTAACCTAAAACAACATTTGTGCAGATTTTATTGGATATAAATAAATAGTGCAATGTGTATGTTCTTTAAACGATCTTAAAAGTATCAGATATATTATCTCTAGTAACAGTGACTTGATATATGTTATTAAGCTATGGATAATATATTTGGTAAAGAAGATTCTGGAAATGAGAGCGAACATATAGATATAGAGGAGAAAGATGAAAGAAGTAGTCCTTTACAAAATTCTGGAAACAAAGATGCGGAGTCAATGGATATTGATAATATGCAACTTAAGGTATGTAATCGTGAATGAACATTATAAAAATAAAATAACGTACTTTTTGTATTCTAGTAGCTATTACTTATTGGTATATTACCTTCGAATACACATAACTATTCATAACTTTAGGTAGAATCAGATGCGATGAGCTCTCAGTCCCAGTCCGATGTTGAAGAAGCTGGGTCCAATTCACTGTGTGCGGTAGTGGATGATCAGTTAGAAATTGTCAATCATGAAACTGAAAATAGGGAAGAAGATCGAACAGCAGACGATATATTTGAAAACGATATAGTATTACCACATGCGATTCCAACAAATGTTAAAGAAAGAAGAGAAAGTAAAGAAAAAAGTAAGAAAGAATTGGAAGAGGAAGAAAGAGAAAAGATGCAGTGCGTGTACAAATTTGATTTATATGTTTTTTTATGTATTATTTCATGTATATATATATATATATATATATATATATATAATAATATTTATTTATTTATTATTTATTTATTTATTATATATAATAATAAAAATAAATAAATGTATCAATGTTACTTTTTTAACAGAGTCTTAGTCTCAAATTTTACGGAAGATCAATTGGATAGGTACGAAATGTATAGAAGAGCGGCTTTTCCTAAAGCAGCAATAAAGAGGGTAAGCAAGCTTTTTATTACAAGTATTTTATATTTTGCAACTCTTTGTAAAGTTACATTTTCTGGTATATATTGTATGCACTGCATTCCTTATTTCAGATCATGCAAACTATAACAGGTTGCTCTGTATCGCAAAATGCAGTAATTGCCATGTCTGGTATCGCAAAAGTGTTTGTCGGAGAAATAGTAGAAGAAGGTAAAACTTAATAAAATTCATTTTCCAAATGTTTAACGAACCGTACGCAACACCACTCATTGCCAGATCAAATTTACTTATTTATTTAGCTCTTGATGTTATGGAGGCGCATCAAGAAACAGGACCTCTGCAGCCAAAACATTTGAGGGAAGCAGTTAGGAGATTAAGGCTCCAGGGGCAAATTCCAAATGGGCGTTCTCACAAATCATTCTTTCGATTATAAGTATGTTTCAGGATAATTGTTTAACACTGTGTGTAATTCTTAAATTAGTATTTGATAAACATATATTTTTGTACATATATTAGGATGAATGTATAATGCATTAAATAATATAGATACTTGTCAAATTTTAGAAATTTGGAACAGTAATTACTTTGCGCATGCACAGGTTAATGCATAATCTGTCTTGAATGCGTAAGTTAACATTTATTAGATCTCACTCATAGTATTACGTATGTACTTATATTCCCCTTAAATTGTTGCTAAATGTCATCAACAGATTTTTCTCAGTATTTTGCTATTCATTATCAAATTTATATTTTCTCTGACTCCCCGCCCCACTGTTCTTTTCTTTCGTTTATTGCCATTGCGTATATTATAATAAAGAATTTTCATTGTTTCTAATATTTTGATGAGTTCCTGTTATCTGTCTAGAGAAATGAATAAGTAGTAAGTAGACCAAATTGAAGGTAGTTAATAGTATTACTATACATTATACATACATGACTTGAATATTCTGAAATAACATATGCATCTGATTTGTAATGTAGCTATTTTCTGTGTTATTGTTAACCAATTTAACCTGTGATAAAACATTGAAACAGATTAATATGATATGCAATTATTATCTGCTCTGATATTAATACACTGTTTCGATTGCATTTTCCTACAAAAGTACGATCATGAAGCTAAATTTGAAAAGTTGTACACCTTTAGATCGACGAAAAATGCCTCAATATTTAATGCAAATATGTCGATAGTTAATTTCAATCATAAACGGTAGATAGTATTTACATAATTTAAATAACTGTTTTCTATACGTCATATACTGTATTGCATTATTTACATTACATTTAGACATTTATTTATTCTACTAATTTTATATTAGTGTGGTTATATTAATGCGTTAATTACCAAGCTTGATACTGTGTATTTGAAATTAGTATGCACGATAATCAAGGAGAAAGGTTTTCTTTAGCTGAATTAGATTCTGCCGTAAAAAATCATGCTCGAGTTAGAAGGAAAACTATCCCGCACACTTTTGCATCCGACATCAAGGAATGCACACACGTAAATATTAGTTATTTACTTTAAGACAATATTTTAGTTAGTTTTTCACAGTTTTCTAGTAATATTAATTCAGTGCGTGAAATAAAGGGTGCTGAATTAGTACTGCGATGGCAAACTGAAGAAACCGGCCGTGGTTCCCTTTACTGTCAAAGATCAAGAGTTCAACGCCGAAAATTGTTACTTTATTCGGATAGAACGATATACGAAGATCCGATGGAAAGTATGGTATTGCGTGGTTCTAATGACCAGTTTCATAAAGGCGAACAAAGTTATTCTTTAAGTGACGTACCAGAAACTAGCGGAAGTCGTAAGTAAATAAAAATAACAAACACGCTTATGTATGTAAATATGTATGAGGACCTAGTGTTTTCATTCTATTTAATTAATATAACATAACGCCTGGATAACTGTAGAAAATGAATTATGGGATGACTGGGGCAATTGGAGTAGTTGCAGTGTAACTTGCGGAAATGGTCGCCAAGTTCGTTGGCGTCACTGTTCTGAAGGAAGTTGTACCAAGGGGTTGAAGAAGGCGCAAATAAAGACATGTACTTTAAAAAATTGTGAACCTAAAAATATACTTCACTGGTTGGGAATAAAATCTAGATAGTAAATTTTGTTAGACCGATGGAACATGTCGCGTATCTAATCTAATTATAATTTACTTGTATTAAAATTCATATTTAATTACGAATTATACATTGTACACGAAATAGAAATCTTTTATGGTGAATTTATTGATCGAGATAAAAACAAATAAATAAATGAATGAACAAGTTAAACAGCACTACTTCAGCATAACAGAAATGTTTTCAGAATTCTACTGTTGTATAATCAGCAACTTCTCTTTCATTATCCAAACAAATTAATAATTTAAGTCAATTATCTCGTTTCCCATTATCCGTATTAGTAATTACAATCGTTTTAATCCATGTGGAAAGATTAAAAATATGATTGTGTAATTTTGTTTATTTATAGATAGTTTCAGGTTGAAAGATGTGTTGCATGAAATTAAACCACTAATGTAAATTATGCTATACAAGTCAACAAAAACGTTTGTTAAATTAATCATTATATTTGCAATTACCGAATGTTCGTCAATTTTTCGATCTGAAAGTTGTTTGAATACCGCGGTATGTCCTTTTCAGGATCAGGTATCGTCTACCCTTAAACAAACAGATATTCAAGAGGAAAGTGTGCAACACACATCACAAACGTCTATTATAAACCATGCTGAAGATAATAAAAATGAAGAAAAAAGTATAAGCAACGGAACTTTGGTTTAGTATTTTTGTTTTAATTCAATCAAACAAAAATATCATTTTTATGATCGTGATTAAAGTAGAGAAAGATATTCTTGCTAAAGCGATTACCAAATTTGTTTCAATACGTGGAATCGATCTGCATTGAAACGAAAAATTTATAATCATTTAATAAAATTGTATAAATGTTTTACCAAAATCTTGGAATAACACGTTGACGTTTGCTTTTTGACAACTACGACAGAATGGGTGTTATTCGCAAATGCGTAATGTGGTCTGTCCCAAGTTTTAAATAACACATCTCGTAAGGGTAAAATATTGGTCTTCGCTACCTTTCCGAACAATTATAACGTAAAATATTTCGGTATAAACTTGCTATTACCCATCGCCAGGTACTAAAATACTAATAATCGAAAAGGGCAAAAGAGAAGAGATAACGCGAGCTTTTCATAAAACGTGTGACAGCCTCCATAGGAATTGTCTGTTGAATGTTTCTTAAATTAGATAATAGACTGGGGTATTAATAAATTGATAAATGAATATTTTGATGTTAGGTAAAGTCAATCAACAAGATCTTAAGATATGGGATCAATGGGGTGCCTGGTCCGGCTGTAGTGTAACTTGTGGCATAGGAAAGTTAACAAGGTGGAGACATTGCATAAGTGGAAGTTGTTTGTTAGGTGAAAAGAAAGCACAATTGAAGACATGTACTCTTGCAGCTTGTTGACAGTTGAAGTATGTTAACATGCATTGCCATATTATAATAGGATAATTAAACAAAATATAATCAAATTAAATGATGGAAACTATCTCACTTTTGGGCCCACTCTATTTAACCACCTGAATGAAAGTCATTATTTTACTCTACTTACTAATAAATGAGCCTCTTCCAAACGGTTTATGTCTGCCTTAGAAAATTCTAATTAGATGAACAAACAGATTTTTATTTTATACTTGTAGTAATAACATGTGGAATATATTTAACATTACATACCTCTTAGGTATTAAAGATGTGTGTTCAATATACCTATAATATACCTTATTAATGTATAAATATTTTTAATCAGTACATGAGTTTTTCTTAAAATGAGATACTTTTTTACTCGCTTTTAAAATAATCATTGGTTCTGTAAATCGTAGGTGGCCCATATGCTGTCACTTTGTTTTGTACAACTGGTTCCTGAGTCTTCTTCTGAAATATAATATAGGTTTAAATGCAGATTGTTCCAAGACTAAATAGTACTTTTAT
This sequence comes from Nomada fucata, assembly GCA_948146005.1. Classification (NCBI taxonomy): domain Eukaryota; kingdom Metazoa; phylum Arthropoda; class Insecta; order Hymenoptera; family Apidae; genus Nomada; species Nomada fucata. The sequence goes on along the minus strand of OX411275.1, from coordinate 2,005,251 downwards.
ATGCAGATTTGGATGGACTTACAAAAAGAGATAAAGGATTTAATATTCCAAATAATCTATCAGAAATGCCTAATTCTGCTTCTGCATTGTCAACAGCAGCTTCTAACGTAGTCAGATTTACATTAACCATTGCAACAACATGTTGCAAAGCATCTATTCTAATAAAAAGATTTCCAAATTCTTGTTTGATATTTTGCAATTTTGGGATATGTTGGTCAATACATTGGCTACTTTCCGACTGAACCTTTCAACACAAAGTAGAGCGTCGCGTAATATCCTTATTGTAAGGGGATAATGAATTTCGTGTGCAATTTCTCACCATTTCAATAATTGACTGAAATTCTTCCAAACGCATCATTACATCTTCGATTATAACATGAAAGCTTTTCATCTGAAATAGATTTGTTTAACTTAATTCTTGCTTTATCAGACCAACAGATTTGTGCGTTCCAATTGAAAATAAATATTCATACACTGTTCATAAAGGTTATGTAAAATCTAACACATACTTGACTGGGCAAATCTAATTTTAAATAATTTCCATAGTCGCTAGCTAATTCTTCAACAATTGGGGCTGTGTGCGAAGACATTTCTATCTTTTTCTACAGCACTTTATTTAAATAGCGATTGATTGTGTTGAACGCATCAAATTTCGTGCGCCCATATGCATGCATACATTTATGTACACAACACTCAATAAGTCCCCGGTCTGACACATATATGGCAACATTGTTGACAGACTCACGTGATTTCCGGGTAGTACTAACCTTCAAACAGTATGTGTCAAAATATCATGTCATTCTGACCGTTAGTTTAGAGGTTACAGTCGTTTTAGTGACTCCAGTTTTGTAATTTTTAAGACAATGGATAGAAAGGAATTTCGTGTGTTGATTGAACACTATTTTTTGATAGGGAAAAATATTGTTGGAGCCAAACAGTGGCTTGATAAGCATTATAGGGACTCTGTATCAGGGAAATCAACTATTATTGACTGGTATGCTGAATTTAAACGTGGTCGTATAAGCACCGATGATGCTGAACGCTCTGGTCGCTCAAAATCGGCAGTTGTTTCGGAAAACATAAAAAATGTCCACAAAATAGTTTTAAAAGGCCGCAAAATGAAGTTGCGTGAGATAGCTGACACCTTGAAGATATCAGAAGGTAGTGTCTTTACAATTTTATATGAAAATTTGGGCATGCGCAACTTGCTTTCGAAGTGGGTGCCGCGTTTGCTCACACCGGACCACAAACAACAACGCGTCGACGATTCAGGGCGCTGTTTGGAGCTGTTCAAGCGAAATAAAAAGGATTTCTTGCGGCGGTATGTGACAATGGATGAAACATGGATCCGTCACTACACGCCTGAATCAAAAAGATCGTCAGCTGAGTGGACAGCAGCCGGTGAAAGTCGTCCAAAGCGACTAAAAACACAAAAGTCGGCTGGCAAGATTATGTATGCAATTTTGTTCATCGACTGTCTTGAGAAAGGCAAAACTATCAATAGTGAATATTACATGGCATTATTGGATCGATTAAGTGCAGAAATCAAGAAAAAACGGCCCCACATGCAAAAGAAAAAGGTGCTGTTTCACCAGGACACAATGCCCTGTGTCACATGTCGATGAAAACAATGGTTAAATTGAATGAATTACGCTTTGAATTTCTTCCCCACCCACCCTACTCTTCAGATTTGGCTCCCACCGACTACTGGCTTTTTGCAGACATGAAAAAGATGTATTACTCTTGAAGGAGAGTATGTTGATGAATAAAGTGGAATTTCTAAAAAAAAAAATTGTTTTTCTTAGTTAGACTGGAGACTTATTGAGTGGTGTGTTATGTGCAGCCTATTGCATAGTCGTGTTATGTTTTGCACCTTTTCCTTCAACTATTTTATTATCGACTGCACTAATTGCCATATGAATATTCAATGTGTTTATTCTCTACAATGTAATTCTGAATAGCGTTCCCTCTATTTGTATAAATCGTTCTTTTCAATTGTTTCGCATCGCTGCTTCCTGATATAATTACCTGTTTTCATCAGATTGAGTACATTATTTGTTTCAAAAACAATGAATATGTACATATATGTATTCTAAAATGTTCAAAGCGTGTTATATCACTGCAACCCACGTACTAAAATCAAAACATTCTTTAGCATGTATTTTTATTTTGACCAAAAGTTGCCGATTATATAAAACGTATAATACTTCTAATAAGCTATAACATTAGCTCGTTTCATTCTTCACCCTTATTGCCAAATTGAATTGGTGGATACACTTAATAATTACGTATCATCTCCCAATATACTAAATATATAACATAAGACAGCTTGTTGTACAAGTTGGTAATGCAACTTCAATTATGTAGGCAATGTATGTATGCCTATATATATTATACGTGTATTTGTACAATTTGGGAATTTAATTTTGAAAAATATTATGAATATTTAGAATTATTGACCATCTAGTTAAACAAATTATAAAGCAGATGATTAATAAACTGCAAGGTGAAAGAAAGAGCGTCTGCTGGCGGTAAAAAAAGGGGTCAGAAGGGCGAAATACGGACAAGGAAAGGAAGGTAGGGAGTGAAAGAGAGATCCGTTAAAAGGGCAATGCAGAAAGTCGACAATCTACAATGTGCATCAACTTTACGTAACATCTTATGCAACGGAAATTTTATATACAGTTTCAACAACAATATTTATCCGAACTAAAGCAAAACCTGCTTCTTTCTAACACGAGTTAGAAAAAAGCTAGCTTAAATGTCGTTCAATATACACGTTTATATGTGTATAGTATAGCTTGTTTTTTCCAAGCAGAATGAAATAAAACATGCGTAATAAGAACAGGCACTTCCGTAATGTTTGCTACCTAGTATTGGGTTATCGCGCGAATGAATACTTTCGACTGAATGCACACTTTCGTGTTTTTCGCAAGAGTCTGTAACTCCACTTGTTATGTTATACATGTTTATCTAATTGTAAAAAACAATATATGTTGCTTTTCTTTTTAAGATAAAGTTAGGCCGGTGAACGGAACTCTTTTATGCAAATATTATATACACATGTTGTATGCAAATTTTGTACACGTCCTTACGCGTACCGTACTTCTTGCGATGTACATACTTTCAAGATTAATATGGCAAAGCTGGTCCGTCAGAAATGTAAATTCTAACGTGCAAGTCTCTTTTTCAGTGTATTTTATGCTAATTTCGATATGCCGAGGCGACTATCGTTATTGAGTGCCAATATCGCTGCTGTGAGTTTTGTCAAACTATTTCGCATCTATATTGAGTGCAAAAATGATTTTCTAACTTTCCTTAATGTCCTTTTGTAGCAGGATCGGATACGATTAAAATTTCCCTCAGACGGTTTCTTTTTTAAATATATTAGAAGATATCAGCAAGAAAAGTTGATTGAAATATTCAAACATATTTAGACGTATATAATCTAAAAACTACTTATATCATTTTATTCGGGAGAGTCCACAGATTCATTTCGTGCCACGAGCAATTGAATAACTATTACTGTAAAAGCATGAAAACTACGATCTAAGAATTCGTGTTCAGCATATTAAAATCGATAGGAAGAGTCTATTGAAGTTTGCAAAGTAGAAAAAAAGTTAATACTTGTCGAACACTGTAATTAGTCATCCTAAATTTTGTGTATGGACTTCCTATGCCTTATGTAAAAATAAAGTGTTACGTTCGCATTGGTGAATACTCTTCAGATAGTTAAGGAATTGTAAAATGCGAGTTAAGAGGTGAATCGTGAAAGTTTGATTCTGTCGTAGGTCTGGCAAGTCATACGCGTGACATCAAACTATTTATATTAATAAGTAAAAGAAAGTACCTACAGCGCTGACATGAAATTTGAACAATGTAAAGGAAAGTGTGATTCGATTGCGACCACACCCGCTACGCCAACACTTTATTTAACCTTTGATCTTGCACGCAAGTCCTTCGTCGTATCGTATTTACGATTCGTTACGTTTTAATGTTTTTGACTGTCTACTCATATCTAAAGTATTCGACAAAATCTGTATATAACCTTTTATGCGGTTTCTTTAATTATTGCAAGCAAACAAATTCCGGTTTCTGTTATCCGGTTTTCTCTGGCGATAGAATGAAATTGTGAAAGATATATAGAACATATTGTAGTACATATGTATATAGAACAGAACGTTTGTTAAATTTGATGTAAACTGAATTGCGATTGAATCGTTTTCAATTAGCTTAGATAACTTAATAAACATATTAATAATATAGCAATATTGTATTGATTGCCATATTTATGAGAGTACATCTCTGATTGGAATTGAACTGTACATTCTTGGATGAACGAGTGCAACGGCGATGGGACATTTATTGAAAATCCGGGAAAAGAGGATACTGCATAAACGATAGCACCGAATGTGACGCGAGTGAATAAATTAGTGACAAAGAATGTTGTGCAATCACGTCAGTAGCGTGGTAATTTTGGCAAAAGAATAAAATGAAATAATTGAGCGAGTTGCATATTATCCACCAATTCGATGCATCGAACGATGATGGTGCTGCAAGGAAATGTATTCGGATGGGGAGAAAAAGTGCAAGTGAACAAGTTGAAGCAGGTGGGGAGACAACGTTACTCCTGCTCTACAGTTCCCTCGCGGACCACATTCAAGCCGAGTGGCTTCCAAAGCGCTGTTCACGACTGTTCCACCTGCAGACGTTTACTCGAAACCATTCCCTGCTGAATTCGCAACCCTGCGATTCGATTCACTGTCAGAGATCTCCTGCAGAATCTTATTTCGGGCCCAAAGGATTAATACCTAGATTGGGTAAGCATATTTTCGTTTCATATTCAATTTTAATGCTGTGTTCTGGCTTCGGCACCTACCGGTCTGCAACCGTCTTTTGCGCTTTCAGGACTCTCTATTTATTTATCCGTAACGCTGGAATAAAATGTAAGATATATGAAGATGACATTTTCTTTGGAATTATATCAATTGTTCATTTCAATTTCTTCAGTATATTTATTTGAAACTTCGTATTTGGTTGATACTATTTTTATATAATCTTACTAACTTTTCCTTGCCCCTCACGTACTTTATCGGAATTATTTATATTTTAATAAGTATAGTCGAGTTAGCACGGTAGAAAAGTCTAGTTGACCTTAACGAATGCAGCGTTGAAAACGGTGTATTTATTTTTTAATTACTATTATATTTCATTGTCATAATCCAGTTGTTTCGTTATTTCTAGTAACGTAGAGAGTTAGTCGACAAGGATAACAGGTCGAATAATTATCTATAATCTATAAAATAGATCGACCTTTTTCTCGGTCTTGGCGAATTCTGTTAGCAGTTCGTTACAAAATATTAATCGCATAAGAAAAGGAAAGTTGCAATAAAAAGCGAGTGTTGGCCGTACGGAATAAAAAAACCGTTGACGCTATTAGAAACGGAATGAATTAACATTAACGCAGGAACAATTTACTCGAGCTCAGTTTTCCTTGTTTGCGTGTAAGAAGCAGAGCGATCTATCGATCCAAGTGATTAAGTACTCTCTGTTGACGCAGTTACTAATTTCAATCTAATCTTTTGGTGCTTGTAAGCGTTTTCCCATATTTTCCATGAATCATTCGGCTGTGCGATATACTGAAATATTAATAATAATCGAAGGATTAACTCGATCATTTCTGACATAATATAATACGTAAGTTTTACATAAGGCGGCCGCTTACGTACACTGGCAGGATCGATAGATACTTTCCACACTTGTCCAAGCGCCTGTTCGAAACGGCACTTTCATTGCCCTGATCTCTGTCCACATGTTCAATACATCCTAAAATACTTTCAAATTGTTGCGTAATATGTTCGTAAACGCATAGCTGTGTTGCAGTTTGTTGCATATTTTCATCTCTCATGTAACAAACATTTTGTACAATATGTTTGTTAAACAGATATTGGGTCCTTTTTATCTGGCAAATACTTTGCCCGTTACAGCTACACTTTTTATCTGTCGCGAAAGATTGCGTTAGTTATCGCACACAACGATGCACATTTATGGCGTTCGAAGCAAAAAAGAAAGTACTGGACGAAACAGTATAAGTGTCAGTTTGCTTTTGCTTGGCATTAAATTTGCCGAAAAACAGGACATTTTCTTGCAGTGGGTTACAAACGTGTTCGAGGTATGCATACATGCATTTGCTTTTGTCCCTTTAAAATACTTTTAAATATTAAAAAGGTGAAAGAATTGAATAAATTAAAATATTATTCCCGATTACAAGATTCGTTAAGGGTATACGAAATATTACGCGATCACAAGAGTATTGAGCTTTTCTAATTCTACCGTAGCAGTTATTTCACGCCAGCAGCGTTGCAACATTTGAAAATGGAAACTTGCTTAGCGATGCTGAATCTAGAATCCATAGGATCCTCAACGAATTGCTTTCGTTTGAAATGCAGCGACCGTATCGTTATATGTGTACATCTATCTTTTCATCAATCGTGGGGTATTAAAGCACAATAATGTACAACAATGTACAACATAACATCAATGTATATAACATTTCAGATAGTTCTCCAATGGGTAAAGTGCATTCAGAGTATTGACATTAAATCATTTCTCTTTTCGTCACTCTCTTTCGTCATCACTTTTCTAGTGTCACTCAAGCAGAACGAAATTTAGAATCCTTATGGTGTTTGTATCAAAGATTGATCAACATGTTTCATTCTAATTGCAAAAGCGAGTATTTTAACTTTATGACGAAACAATTAATTCGATAGCGCGGGCCATACATCGAAGGAACGGTGATTTGTCATGTAACTTTCGCAAGAAGAATTCCGTAATATACAGAATCGTTGCCTGTTACTGTAAGATATTACTGTAACATCATTGATTAAATGGTGGTAAAGGCAGTCAAAAGTTCTACTGCGCAAAGATGTGGTTGCAAGGGTTTAAGGACACTTTCACTGTCAAGTACACCGCGGGTACTTGTGCTGGTAGCACAACACGGTAATCATTTTCGTTGATAACTTCTTGCGACTACGTCGGAATCGAGAATCGACTTGAATAAATTAATTATATTTTGTACGATTTTCTATTTTCGTTGAAGGATATATAAGGTTTTTTCAATGGTATCCTTTATAGTGTTCAATTATCTAATTATCAATCTCGTAAGTGCATCGACTGAAAGATAACGAATTAAAGAACTTGCGAGTTAAACTTAATGTCTTTAGAGTTGGTCGTGTTGTCTTTCCGACTGGTTATAGATATAGATTTTTACATCGATATAGATTAGACGATATAGATTTAAGCAGGAATATATTAAAACTCGCAGTTAGAGAAGTCTTTTGATACTATAAGCATATTAGCTTCATGGTGAACACGATCTATCAGAATATGCCGATTATGCCAATGCCTACATGCTGATAGTAGCAATTAGATTTCGTTCTCTTCTTGGACTTTGTCCACGCAACAGAGAGCGGCTGAGTTTGCAAGATTCGTAGGCAGGTGAACGTACGTGAATGTGAAACATCTACCGTGAAATAGAACTGAGAAAGTTCAAGAAGAAAAGCAGCAGAACGCACGAAAGAAAAGCGAACCAAATGTTAATTGGATGCCGTCAAGGAAATAATCATTCACCGTTTCAAAAGTTGAACAGAAGAATGTAGTACATGATGGACAACATGGACTCGTACCGGTTGAAAATTTGTCAAGCTGCACTATTGATTGTAATCGTTCTAATTTTCAATTAAGCGTGAAGTTTTTTTTCAAACATGGTTTTGTAATTACTTCGTAAAAAGATACAAGGGTTCCGACACTTGGCTTTATTTTCTTCGTTGTGAATCCGAGCGGAATTTATTAGACAAAAGGTGAAACGCAAATATCGTTGTAGAATTCTGTGTAAACGTTTCATGCATTTCCTATTAAACTACAGCAACAATTATTGCAGCATACATTTATGAATAAACATTGCGCCTAGCGTGTCTAAGTATCTATAGAATTTCAGGCCAGAAACATTAAACATAATCATTTTTCCTGCGCAAAGAAAACCATCGTGGACATTTGGAAACCACATGGATGTTATGAATAACATTTGGCTTTCGTAGTTTTCTCCTACATGAACTATCTTGTTACCTCTGAAAGTATTGTTTACAGAAGTAGGTATATCGAACACAGCTAACAATTTTTATTCTGAATTTATTTGTGAAAATATGAATTTTTTATTAAATTAAATTAAATTAAATTGAATTAAATTAAACTAAAACGAGAGGCGAATAACACAGTAAACGTTAGCGCAAAAAAGAAATTTTCATTCAGTTAGCATTCTTTCACTTTCATTTTTGCCGGTTACTCGTACATCATTTGGACCGCAACTGTTGGGCCTTTCACTTATTTTTTTCCGTCACAAGCGAATCGATCGACCAATCTTTCCTGAGGTAAAGCATGTTACAAAATTGGTGCGGAATTTTCCGTCATGCCTTCTATTTGGGTGGACTGGCAGTGTAATATGGGAAAAAATAGAGGTCAGTAAGAGGATACAAAATTCTTGAATAATGAGTTACGGGCAACACCGCGGCAAGGGCACAATTCGTAAGCCTGCCTTGACGGGCCGGTAAACTTGACATAGATATTTCAGCATAAGTGAAACTATGTTAACCCTAGGTTACAGTCTATAATCAATATGTTTAAGCTCCTGTCATAGTTAATATTCACGCAACTTAGGTGAGGAATGAACTTCTTAAGTACATATATATGCAACATGTCGGTCATACTAAAGGAAAGTGGTCGCATATGTGTTTACAGATGTGTTTATATATTTGTTTATAGATTTGTTTATAGTGCACCGACACCAAGGAGAAACGCTATTTAGTAACAATTAAATGATATCGTTGTAAAGTTTTATGCTAATCTGATGCAAGTTGGAAAGTTAAACCAGGTTTTATGCAAATACGTATCCCGATTATGATTTGTCGATCGGTTTTTCTATCGTGAATTTGGCATAAAGTAAACGATAAGAAGAAAATGCAAGAAAATTTCGTACCAATTTCTTAATTATGTGTTATAATTATTTGTTTTAGTATTTACAAGCGAGACAATGAACGAGTTAACCGAAATACAGTCATTCTATAAGGGGAAGAATATTTTCATAACCGGCGGGACTGGTTTGATGGGAAAGGTCCTCATTGAGAAGCTACTCTATAGCTGCAGTGAATTGAATAAAATTTATGTTTTGATACGACCAAAAAGGGGCCGAACTTCCGAAAATCGTATTGACGACATGTTTAAATTGCCCGTAAGTATGAATTTTCATATTTTAAATTTTATGATTCCGTGTCCTGCTCTTCCATAGTTGCTTCAAATCGATATAGGGGAACACCGTATTTATTTAATTACTATTATGTTTACGAACATGAAATGCCCACGATTTCTCGTTAATGATAACGCGTGAATGAAGTGTCGGAAATTATGTACAACACTATGATGTTTTTGCTTATTGATATGTAACTCGCTGCGAATTATAATAATTTTGAGCAGATGTTTCAAAGATTACGAAGTGAAAAACCACAAATGATGAAGAAAGTTGTAGTTCTGGACGGGGATGTTGGGATAGATAATTTAGGTTTGACAGAGCAGCAGCAGAACACGTTGATCAGTGAAATCGACATAGTGTACCACTTTGCAGCCACCCTCCGCTTGGAGTCTAAGTTGAAAGGTGCAATCGAAATGAACACAGTAAGTTTAATCAAATTATTGTATTAGGTTTCTACTGTTCCAAAAAGAAGCAAGTGCTCCATTCACTTTTCCGCTACCGTTTAGTTCTACGCTCTCCAAACATTTGTATTTGCATTTGTTCTTTGTTTGCACCTAATGCAGTAAAGCTTTATTACTTATTCCAATATGAAGCCGAGTATTTGAAATGTCACAACTATTTCTTCAAGGTTGGAACAAAGAGGGTACTAGACCTGAGTAAGAAAATGCTAAAGCTAAAGGCGTTTGTGCACCTGAGCACGGCTTTCTGCTACGCCGACAAAGAAGAGCTCGACGAAAAAGTCTACGACGGTACTGATAACCCACACGACGTTATGAGACTGGTTCAATGGCTGGACGAAAGTGCTATTGATCTTATCACGCCCAAGTAATTTACTTTCCTATGAGGTTTTTTTCGTACTACAATAAGGGCCACTGGAACGGATGAACTCGAGCATTGATTCAAATCTTGAATAATGACGTCGACCAATAAGGTTTATTTAATTACATTACAACGATTGTAATGTTAACCCCTCTTCCCCCTTCCCCGTTTTCGTTCACTCACTCACTCACCCACTCTCTGTTTTCAAGAATTTTCGAAACAAACGAATCGACAACTGAAAATTAGTAATTCTGACAACGTGCCTACCGAATAAAGCGGGATGTAAGGCTGTTAATTTAGTGGAATGCAGTGTTGACTAAGCCAAACGGTTGTAATTTTAATTACTTTTTCCTAACATAGCCATTCGTGAGTTTAGACGTTACACTTTCATTTCCGAAATATAAACACCAGAGAATTTTGTACATGTCATTCCAGTGGTATAAGATATACGATAATATTTTTAACTGCGTTTCTTACAGCACTCTTTACGAAAGTTTAAATTGCATTTTGAATTTCATACAAACGGATTGGACTACATAAACATTAATACACATCGATCTCGTCGACTACAGGTTGCTGGATCTTCATCCAAACACTTACACGTACTCAAAGCGATTGGCCGAGAAACTGGTAGCAGACGAATATCCAAATTTACCTTGCTGCATTGCTAGACCATCTATCGGTAAAAATATTTTCATCGTCCAATAGAATGTATTCTAAATAGATTTGTTAAACATTGCGAAAGCATACTATGATGGAAGTATAGTAAACTGGCAAGGGTGTCCCCTCCATTTTGCCAATAGCAAATGAGCGAACCGGAAAATTTCTTTGTTCCGAGTTGAATTAACTGTCATAGATTTTTAAACAGATACCCCTTACAGCAGTCTCAGAAGCACAAAACTGCAAAACTATGAGTCGGTTTTAGGTAATATAATGGTGCTTCATTCGGGTGCTTTTAAATTAAAAATTCTATGCAAATAAATATTGCAAATGCATATACGTGTACAGTAGATATATTCTGCAGCGTAGAAAAAGACTAATTTCCTCGGGGATACAAATCTATACCACATCTAAATATGATGAATTAAACGAAACACAGATCAAAACTCGTTGCTAATGGCCAATGACTTGAAATTGAACTTTCTACTTTCAGTTGATCGACTCAATTGTTTTTTAAGTCGTTGTCGAAAAATGAACTGTTAAAGGGGCTGTTTTTTTTAAGTGTGTACAGGTGTGTTATTTTACGTGTTAACAGTAACTCCAGCGTGGGTAGAGCCATTACCAGGATGGGTGGATAATTTGAATGGGCCTGTGGGTCTTTTCGTGGGTGCAGCAAAAGGAGTCATAAGATCGATGCACTGTTACGAAAACTATCATGCCGAATTGATACCAGTGGATTTAGCTATTAACGCTTTAATTGCAATTGCATATAGGACAGTAACAACGGAGAAGTAAGCGACACCTTCCTTACATGTAGTTGGTAGAAATAATCGTTTCTCAGTTTTCTGTTTTGCGAAAAATATGTTTTCTACATTAGAGCGACTATTTTCCTATTTACGTATAAAGTACGTAATAGATGCTTCCGTAGCTTGTAGATACCGCGGAGAGGAGTGTCGACGTAACATGCCGTTACACATTTTTTCCAACAGGCTCACACAAATGCATATTACTTTTTAGGAAGAAAGTTATACCAGTATATAACATTACGCAAAGTGGAGTCAGGCCTATCACTTGGGGCGAAATATTGAGGAAGGGTAAGAAAATCGTGTACCAGTATCCCTTCGAAGGACAAGTTTGGTATCCAAATGGTGATATTCACAGCAGCAAGTTTGTGCACAATCTGTTCGTCTTCTTCTTCCACATCATACCGGCTTACTTTATCGATTTCCTTATGCTGCTATTCCGACAGAAAAGATTGTAAGTGGTTTACATAATTTAATCTTTCCGTTCTTCGTCCTGCGCAACAATTTTGATCTCTAATAGGGAAACTCCTTTCCAGCATGGTTCGTATTCAGAACCGTATTTCCGTCGGGCTTGAAGTTCTGCAGTACTTCACTACTCGAGAATGGGTTTTTCATAACAATAATTTGTTATTAATGTTTGATGAAATGAGTCCGAGGGATAAAGAAATGTTTACACTTGATTTTCTTAAAATCGACGACGACGAATATTTGAAGTCCTGCCTTCTTGGCACACGACAATATTGTATGAAAGAAAGTTTGTCGACTTTGCCCAGAGCTCGAAGACAGCAAAAAATGTAAGTATTCGATACTTAATTTACAAATTCTGGCAAACAAAGCATCTATCCATTGACTAATTACGATTAAGTACTTATTGCCTTCTGTGTCAGCTACACATTATTTTATGCGCAGCTTACGTTCAAACTATCTATTATAATTTGAATATTTTGTTGCAGAATGTATGTGATACACATAGCTACTGTCTACTTATTCTATTTCGGAATAATATATCTTATTTTCAAGAACTTTGAAGTAGCAAGATTCTGTTTGGACACGGTTACGGAGCATATGAAATCTTTACCAATTGTGGGCGGGATTGTCCAAAAAATTCATCACTAACGATGCAAAGCGCAAAGGCAATCGGGACCTTAATGGTTTACCATTCTGATGTATCGTAGAGAAGTTGATAAATAGTTTAAAATCGTACTAAACGCTGTAAATATATCGATGATGTCGAATAAGTTCCAACAAGTTTGTTTACGAATGCTTCGAAGTACAAGATTTTTTCATTTTCCAATAACGCGAGAAAAATGAAGCATCCGTCTTAATAAATTTTGGAAGAATTTTATTCTGCTTAATAATTGTTTATTCATAATCGCGTGCTACGTCAACAAGTGCGATGCAAAGTTCAACTTAACGAATGTTTCAACAATCGTTGTCAAATGCGCTCATACGTTGTGTTACGCGAAGTAGGTTGATGAATCTTTAGTTTTGAGTGTGAAATTGCGTAGATTATAAACTGTCTGCGTGGCTTTTGATCTTGCATAAGTTGATTAATTGATAAGCGTCAAATTTTATATTTTTTTTAAGGAATGGAAGAATGTAATAGAATTCCAATAAATAAAATTTAAGTTGGGTTAAACAAAAAGATTCCTGACCACTACTTGAAGCTTACGATCGCCCGATTGTTGTTCCTTCAATAGTTTTCCCTGTTGAAAACTGCTCACACGACAATTACGAAAAAACGTTTCGCTAGCTACAGACGCAAATTAGAAAATCATTTGTTTCGTTCAAGGAGCACACTACCGATCGATTTCTAGCGGACTTGCAAGAAGTACATCTTTTCCATACAATATGTAGAATCGGACAGTTGAAAGCTGTCGATGTGGCGATTACTATGCTTAGCTGCATAGCTGCACGCTGCAAAAGTAGGTCAACGATGTCTACCAAATTTGTGAAACACATGCATGGGTAATCCGATGCATGATACCGTACTTTCTGACCCCACATTTTTCTAACTACGCGTACATTGCTGCACCAATGTGCATTAATTTTCACGGCAAAACTTCCCGATGCATACTTCTAAATAGCTTTCAGCTCTGCTCTTGTCGTCGCATAATTCAAATTAGAATGTAGTTCGACGAATTGTGCGAGACGGAAGGAAAAGTGTTTGGACGTTCATCGCCACGAAAAATGGGCACATAAATTGATGGTCTTGATTCCGGGATGACCATTTAATTCCAGTGCATTTTTCTTTACACGGAGCGACAAAAATGTTATATTGTCATGGAATTTGTAGATTGCGATAAAATATTTCGACGATGTAACACAATTGCAAAAAGATGAAACGTGGAATGAAAGGTGTGCTTTTCGCAGAATGTTTACAAGATACACGACACTGGCCTACGAATGCAGAACACGCGTCCAGCAATTCCTCAAGACCGCTTCCGCAATTTGCTAGTTTCGGAGAGGAATGTTGGTGAGACGAGGGTGTTGTATGTATATAGATATGGGTGTAACACTACGTCACCGATTACATAGCGAGACAGGGGAGTGATAGGCAACTGGTGTAGGGGTAGAACGAGGAACACAGCTGTGTAGCTGTGCCGATGACGCGTAGTGCGACGCGTATGTGTATAGTGTATACGTGTAGAAGGAGGAAAGCAAGTGGCGCTTGCGCCGGTTCTCCAGGATGGCAGAATGGGAGAACGGGTAGGTCGAGTGAGACGAGTCGGACAAACAGGACTCGGGGGTTGTTCGGGGCGCGAACATCACTAGTCCGAAGCTGTCCATCGTTTTAGTCGTGTACATGATTGTTCGCCCATCACCCGCGACACCGGTGTCGCGAGCGCTGTCTGTTCAGGTCTTACCGAAACAACAAGTGGACCGAAAGTACTCCTCGATCACGGTTCATTTAAACTCGACCCTTTCTGGACGTTCGCATCGAACAACCTCGCGAATTACACGTTCGATTCGTTTCGAGCATAGCTGCTTCTGTGTCCTTCCGTCGTTCGCCCCGCTGTTGCACGGCTGTAGATGACCGAGGAACAGGACACGATATGCGGTGCAACACGTTTACCCGGATCTTCTGACACGCGCCACTCTAACGTGCATTAAATTTCTCGCGAGAAGAATTTACGAATCTGTCGATGTACAATGGCGCTCGTCGTTATCGTGAGGAACTTTCAAGGACTAAAATGCAAAGGGGACAAGGTCGTCAAGGTTGACTTCCGGGGTAAGTTTGAGAAACCATTCCACGACGATCGGCTACCTGTCGTTTTAATTCGAGAATATTGACAGACGCCGTTTATCTCACCGCAATGCGCTAAGAATTTTCCGCTTCGTGAAAAGTTCGTAAATCTATTAAATTAATTGAACTTTTGCACTACATCCGTGCGAGAGACATAGTTGATGGTTCACGAGAGAGTATTAATAGTCATACTAAATTTCGTCACGTCGGGCCAGCTGTTCCCCTTTCCCACTTTTTCCTCTTTCCAGATGATGAATGGCAAAGGGGACGTTTGATTGAATGCACGATCTCGCAGAAAAACTTGTGAGGCGTAATGCTTCCGTGACACGCATACGGGTGTAATAAATTAGTTTAGCCCTGCATCCCTATTCTTCTCGTTCCTCCTGGCCGAAACACTTCACTATACTTTGCACTTATATATTTTATTGCTCTACGAATCTGTCAGTGTACACGCGCTTTCCAATACCATCCAAGTATAAATTTGAAGATTTTCTCAGTCGAAGATGTGCCATTGCGTTAAAGGCGAAACTCCTAAATGATTACACGTGAACCCCTTGATTGTTTACCTAAACGGTGTTGGAATTATTCCACTATATGGACACTCGCAATCAGTGATGCGGGATTAGTATATGTTTGCAAAGTGATGCGAAATACGTTTAAAAACATTGCATCGGAAAGAGTTGAGCGGTTGACACAATTATAACATCGATGCCAACAATAGCATGACAAAAACCAGCGATCATTCCGTGATTGCGTGCACAGTAATGTGCTTTTCCGTGATCCCCTCCGCCGATATCAAATTTTCGCAGTTATTCGAGTAATTGTAGAATTCTACTTTTCGTGGCACGCTAACGCTTTTTGTTTTCAATTGTCGGCTGTCGTTTGCGTTAGACCCCTGCCGCTCGGCATCAGCTCCTGCTTTTTTTTTTTATAAAACCTATTCTGTTGTCCAAGTTAATATTGTTTTTCCTCTTTTTTCCTATGTACAGAAGAAAAAGATCTTCGGTGTATTGTTATATTTATGAGCAGCGAGATAATGTATGCGAAATAAATTGCGTTCGTACCTATAAGTTTTTGTAACTATGAATCGTTGATCAGAGTACCTAGTATGGACTGAAATAATTACAGGTCTTGAATATTCTAATACTCGTTCACATGCAGCTACTGCATATGTGGGCGTTTCAGACATTTATTCCAACAAAATGGTAATTACATTGAGATTAAAGTATAAATGATCTCTAAGGTAGTGTAAATTGGTTACTGGTAGTATTTATGCGCTTGCTGTATTCCAATTGTGTTTTTAAACTTGAAAACCGGAAGTGGTTATTTTACATTTTATTCATTACTACGCATATATACGCATCTTAGTGTCGTATCGCGGCGGACACGGGAAACGTAATGCGTCGAGGAAATAATGGTTTCAGAGATAAATTTTCAATTGAATATCCGCTATGCACAGAAGAATATCGCATTCCGTTACGAATGATAGGGCTACTCGCGCATGGGATTGATTGACTTGGTCATTACGAAGTAACGATACGAGAGATATTATTTTTTTATATTTCCAACCCTTCTAATTATATGTTTGATAACTTACTTGATTTTCTGTCTTTTCCTTGTTTTCAAAATATCTCTATGAAATAAAATATAAAAGGTCGTCGGAACAATTTTATTCGAATCGATATACCGTGCATGCCTATATAGAACTATGTGCATACATAGTTGCTTTACCTTGGTATGCTTTTGCAGAAATGTTAATGCCTATAAATAACTTAAAAAACGTGGTCGTTAGATGTTTAGCAAGCGATGGAGACAGAAATGCTGATAAACTGTCGAGGGGTGGCGTTTTAAGCCGAGCGTAGAAGCGCGACTTGCAATATTTACGGGAGCGTAAATATTTGGAGGATATGATTGCAAAAGTTACGGATCGGTTAAATGAACCAGACAAGAGTCAGCTTAGTCGGTCATCTCGTGGGATCGCGCAAAAGCATAAAGGGAAATTCAGAGGCGGACCAGGGTACTAACGAATCGTTAACCAGAGACCTACCTGTGGAAGATTAAACTTTCATTTAAACACGCCTGTCCCAGTTCACGGACGAACGTCAACTCGCGTGACACAAAGTTCGGCCTCAAGATTTTATGCTCGACCCCTTTAGATACTGAACAGATTAAAACCTCCGCTCTGTGGCCAGATTTACTTAATTCTTAAACGCGTGCAGGTCACTGACGCGTATCGTAACCAGCAATCTTCCTTATTTTACTTTCACCGAAAATATTGTTACCGTTGTTGAGATATTTATCTCACCGTACTCTTTTTATCTTATTTATACCATAAATTTACTTTATAATCAAATGTAATTAACCTAATTCCAGTTAAAACTAAGGTAGTATTTTATTTTTCGCATTGCGTGTACTATTTCGGTGTAACACCCTCAACACAATTTGTAGCTTCGTTTAAACTTAGGTTAATTGTATTCATGGCGATGTAACGAGCAGTAAAACAATGTAACTAAAGTCTCCTTTTTCCAAAGGAGTTTTCGTTGCACGCAAGCACACACATACAGTGCAGTGCGACGAGCTGGCAATTTGAAGAGCAATTTGTTTTTTTCAAATTGTAAGAGATCGGATTAATGGATAACTTTTATTATTCCATAATTTCGATATTTCCATTCGTGCATTAGTGTCATAGACATAACTTAATTACGTATAATTTGTATCATGTTCTCCCTTAACTTTATTTCACTAATGTACTGAGCTTCCTCGCTTTAGATACATCGTATAGCATTACACAGTTTCAATTTGGATTTCAAGGGAGTGAATTTTATTTTATTTTCTGTACAGCATGTAGTATGTAATAGTGTGTACTTTTGTCCCTTACACAGTCTACCCTGATATAGAGGAGTAGAGCGCAAATATTACTCTGTATACAATAAATGCTGTTCCTATAGAAATTAATGTCAAGTCTGACTTAGAGTTCGAGCTGGCGTCCAAATTTAAAATAGCGTTGCTATTCATAAAAGAAAGTGTGCTAAAGGAACGTAATTTTTTTCCATGCTATTGGAAAGGAATCTGTGTAATGGTCAACTAAATATGGCACGTAATAGGAACCTTGTGGTCGATTTTGTTCGTCATAGTTTAAAATACCGTACTTCTATAGGAAGTAAGGATTTTGCGAACGTTTAAAGGCTTCTCATAAAACTACAATAAACTACTCTTACGTGTAACAAGACAGCGTATCGCACGGGTGCTCCTTTATTCATTTATTAAATAATGTTTAATCGATACCATAGTTTCAATATAGTCTGTAGCAAAAGTCTAATTTTATATTAGCAACTGGATGCTCCTCATTTTCACTATTCTCCGATGTTTCGTTTGCAATTATGTTTTTAATCGATATATCATATCGATTAAATAAAATCGATTAAATAGCATAAAAACGAATCAAATATAACTAAAGCAATTAGCTTTGATTTAATAAACCTTTTCTGTGTAAACTGGACGGTCAGCTCTGAATTTTGTATCGATTGAGATTAAATAAATTAAATTAAATGAAAGTGAAAAACGTGCAGATCAATAACTGCGCTCAAGTAAAAATTATGCGACTGAAATGTTTATAAATTTACATGGTAGGAAGTAGGGAAATATTAATTTATATTCACAGACAGAATATAAGTACTATAAGTTTCCAAAGGATTGCAGGTATATTTCGTGTTGATTAAAATGCTTTCAGAAGTTTCTCTTTTCTTCATTTACACCTTTTATGTAAATGCAGTTTCTGTTCTTCGTGTTGTCCGCTAAGCTTAACAGCCTGTATTCGAAAAACATACTATATAATTTATATATTATATTTGTTATTTATTAACGTTTGATCCTGGTCTGCCGATGTTTTCGAATTATTTAACTTACAAATTCAGTAATAACATATTAGCAACACTTTTTACAGGATGCCCTCACTATTCAAAATGTCTCGAAGAAAGTGGAGATCACATTGAAGTAGACGAGGTAAGTTTTTACGTAAACTCGTTTTTTTGCTTAAGTTGCTCCACCAACTGTGTGTTTGGCGAAATTTCATAAGATTTTACTTTTCTTTAAAGCACTATTATCTAATTAGGAATTTGAGGTGAAGAAATACGTATATACCACGTGGTTCGTGCTGATTAAATGAAATAGCTATATCGTTGACCATATATATAATTAATTTAAATGCAATTAAGTCACTTTAATTACCTCTTCTTATTGCGCGTACAACTCAATTAATATGCATTTCGTTCATACCTGTACTAAACAAGTCTTGAACATCTGGAACACATTTTCTACCGAAGATGAATAAATATTGTGCAACGATTCCACTATCAAACAAACCTAAAGTCAAAGTGATATGAACTTTACGTTATTTTCTACCTTGTACAATATTATATAGCACAATTATAAATGGGTTTTAGAAATGATTAAGTTCGTTTGCCTCCATAGATTGCATTGAACATGGTTTCAAGCATAGCACAGTAACGTACCGTTTGAATATAAGCATTTCATTAGGCAAGAATATTATGAAACAGCTAGAAATTAAATTTGACCCTTACGGGCTTGTTATTCAAGGATTGCGTTACAACTACGCAAGGACTCGTATCCGCATTTTGCGATTTCCTGAAGTATAGCTGTAGTTCGTGAAAGACAAACGGGCGTGAGCCGGTGTCTTGTATATCAAGCACTTGTCGCGACCTATTTTTCACTCGATTGATGAAAAGTTTACGAAACGCCTTTGTCATTTCACGTTGCTCGTGCACGGTAAACATTCTTTTTTCGCTAATTTGTTGTTTTCAATGCTTGCCCGCAATTTTGCTTCAATAGAGAGCGTAAAGAGATTTGAATAACTGTTGATTCTTCTTAAACGTGTTCGTCCATTAATGAAAGGACGCTACATAATTTATCAAAAGATAATACATGTGTACTATAAACTACAAAGAGGATTAATTTTGTTGCCCATTCTTAGATGTATTTTCGAGTTTATGTCACGCCTCGCATTATCCAGCGCATTCGATTATTTGCTAGGCTACATGAATTATTATTTCATTGCAAACAGACTCAAAAGTTGCATAGACGAAATGTTAACAAATGTAGAAACATACACGAACATTTGAAACACACGATAGATTATGCAATACGTTATACCACGCAAGCTCTTGACATGTATGTATCAGTCGCAAGTACTTTGTAAACATTTGATTATAGGATCGAATTGGAAGGATGAGAGAAATAACATATCGTGTCTATCGAATAAGATGTTTGATTACACGTTTTTCAGAAGTTAGTAAAATGTAACTTTCATTGTACCCGTCTATTAGTGTTGAAGCGATAGACAACATTATTACAAGTTCGAGATATTTGTACAAGCTTCGAAGTATTTTAAATGTATCGAGGGTCGACAGGGTGAATCCCAATAGAGTTTGAAAATTGTACCACACGATCGACTAGAGTAACGTAAAAGCGGCAATCTGTTATATCGCTTCGGATATCGAGTTAACTCATTCAAACATGCGTCGATAATCCGTTCAATTTTCCGATCACTAGTGATACAACACATCAGCGAATTGTTAACATTTGCTATGTTCAAGCTTTAATATTTAAGGTGCATAGTTTTATACATACGCGTTCAGAAATATCTTCTCATACTTTGTTTTCTTTAAATATCCAGAAAAAGAATACAAGTTTCCTCGATGAAGGCTATTTTATTCATAATTGAATGTAGGCAAAGTTCGGTGTCAAATTTTGCCCGATTATATTTTTAAATCAAATTACATTAGCACATCGCTTTCAGCAAGCTGCTACGTGTCAAAATGGTTGCCGTCCTAATAGCATGAGAAATATGTATCGCATGCCTATACCGAATGTTAAAGTATTATTAGAGAACCCGAAAATCTGTAATTTCGTTTCAGACTTTCACGTGGAACTTGGGTGGGCCGGTGGACGAGACGGAGGTATTGCAATTATTCGTGATATCGCGGGGAATATTGAGGAACGGGAAAGTGATCGCAAAATACGGCTTGATTTTGCAAACTGTGGCACGAGAGGGCCGAATCGTTGTTACAGATTCCTTAGTGGACCTCAATAACAAACCACTTCCGGTACGTTGAAACCCGTGCTATCAATGACTGCGATAACAGCATCCGCGGTTAATTCTGTATCGGGCGACACATACGAATTAGCGTATGCCGCAATTTTAAATCGATTATACGAACGAAACCGCCGCTACTCCTCCCAGGTGAAAAACATTCTGCGCCGCGGTACAAATGGCGGATAATGGAAGTCGGTGTATGTCATTCCAATGACCACCACCCGTTTTAACAAATTTACACACTTTTCGATTTTCGAGTCACCGAGTTGAAGCGGATTCATTCGAGTATCAGTAAACTAATAAGAAAGATCCAATGACCGTTCGGACTGTGCGGTCAAATACTGCATACTGATCACATTTGATATGCATAGGCCGTCGTTTGCTTCGAAATTCGATACAATCCCCCCGACGGAAGTTGCGCGTCGTACGCTGCATCAGAGATAATGGAGGACGAGCAACAGATGCTGATCAACATCGAACAAAATATCGCGAACCTCGAGAGAAGTCTCGAGCAAGCTAATAGCGCCGCTGCTGCTGGCAAAAGCAAGGGTGGTTCGTCGTTCACGGTCGAAAAGTCACCCGTTCGGAAGAGGTAGGAAATGTCCTCCAAGTTATTTATACGTCCTGTAGTATTTTACTTTGCTTCATAGTATGCAATTGCTTTTGTCTTTCATTACCTTTCGCCTCTGTCCCCTCGCTCGAGCCAAAAGAAGTAAAAGGTCGAGGGGATACAGCCAACCCGAAGTTATTATTTCTACCCCATGCAATTCGTAGAGGAACGTTAACTAGGGTGAGCGCTAGCAGCGCTCCAATAGCGTGTCAAAAATCAATTATACAATCTACGTATTATCCTGACTAAGCCGTAGTAAGCCATTATACATATTTTACCCGCTTCATACATTTCCCACTTCTTTATCCAATGATCGGTAGCAAACGATCAATGATTATTGCGCCTAATATGTGGGATACCGTTTCGACAATAGTTGTTTTCGTTCCATTCCATTGCACAACTAATCGAGTGAAAGAAATTTTAAAGCTTAACGAAGGGCAATATACATACACACCTCGCTCTTGAACTGTGCAAGCGAAGGCATGCGTGGGTAAAAGTCGGACTCGGAGAGCAATCGAAAATACCTTTTTTACAGAAGGAGCATTACGTTGAAAAGCATGAGATCCATAATGAGATTGGGCAAGCAAAGGCCGCCTAGAGCCCGATCCTGCGACAGCTCGGACACCAATGAATTGCTCGATGGTAGAGACTCGAGTTGCGCAACATCTAACGAACCTTCGAGGACGAGTTCCATGACTTCTTTGGAAACGAACGTTTCCGATCGCGACAATGAAGTCGAGAAAAATGGGATGGAAGCGCGGGACGATGCCACCGTTAAAGCAACGAGGAAACTAAAGCCAAAGGTTCGACCGACGTTTCGAGCAGTTTCGAATATCCTTACCGAGTTCCCTCTATATGCAGATACGTCTTATCGCCTACGTTATACCGCAGATGTAGCGTGTGAAAAGGCACAAAGTTGCGTATAACACTAAGGAGACGTGTATAAGTGTATGAAAAAATGGAAAATTTCGAGAAATTCTCGAGCTTTCTCTCGCTCGTTGCTGTAAAGTGGTTTCCCTGTTATTGCGTAGGGCGTAGATCGATAACTACCGAAGGCAGTTGGGCGCCTACGAAAATTCTCAATTGTTTTCTACGGCATTTTTACTAAAACACGTGAGAAACTCATCAATTCCATTCCGCGTGACCTGACTTAAATAAACCGGAGATCGAGCGGAGCGATTAGCGTTGACATACAGCAAAGAGGGGAAAGTAATAAGCAAATTGCGTAACAGCTTCCGCATAAGCATTCGTTGTTCCGCTTTCGTCTTAAGGATCGAAGACGCTTCCCAGGTTGGAAGCCATGCAACGCGACACAGCGGTCGTTTTCAGTTGCCTCTTTTTTCCTACAGACCAACGACACGGGGCAGATCGCGTTAAAGGCGCAAGATTATCAAATTTGCATCACCATTATTGAAGCGAGGCAATTGGCAGGGCTGAATATGGACCCGGTCGTTTGTGTGCAAATTGGAGATCAACGAAAGTACACGAGCGTCAAGGAATCTACAAATTGTCCGTATTACAACGAGGTAAGCGAACTGAAGTTCGATCGAATGAAAATTAGGAGAAGGTATAGTCGAACTGAAATTCAAGCAAGGAAGTATAATTTCTCGAGTAACACGTTACGGATGTTTTCGCGTTACATGTACGCACACCTGTACGAGATATTCTTAATCTTGCCTTCTTCCTTCGCTTGATCGATTGCTCCTCCAAGAAAAGAAACGTAGTCCACAAGTTACGTCGTACAAATAATTTCTTCGTCCTATTGTGTTTTTCAGTATTTTGTCTTCGACTTTCACATGCCACCCGTAATGCTGTTCGATAAGATAATTACGCTTTCGGTAAGTGGATTTTGAAATATTTTAGATTTTACTTGGCCGCCATTTATAGGAGCTAGGGAGCCAATTGCTTTGTTAGATAGACGGAGTTATCAATTGGCACTTGTCGATACGTCATAAAATATACCGTAATGCGTTGCCACAAATTGCTAATCGCGGCTTGGCCTTCGAACATAACGTTTCCGGCAAATACATTTTTGTTCTACATATTGATCAGTTTGAACCCTTCAATCATTGAAGACGTTCTGAACAGAGCAGACAGATTCTCTTTGTTGCAGTCTCGGTTTTAGGAAAAAATGCTGGGAATTGAAAATTTTTAAATTGCTTCATACACCTGTGACCAGTTTCTCGAACGTGCTTTTCAAATTGGGTAGACCGATTCGTTCGATGAATCGCTACGAGAAACGAAAATGTAATTTCCCGTAATAGTTTTGTTTAGGAAAGTGCCGGAAACGTTGTATTTAAATAGTGGATTACAAGTATTCTTTTATTTCGGCGCAGAGCAAGGCGCGAACAAGTTTTATGATGCATGTTGCAGAAAATAAATCATCGCTCTTAGTATTTATAGGACAATGGAAGTTTCTCCGTGGTAAAATTAAAGAAGTAAATTAAACCTATTTACACGATAATAATATACATCTATCGGATTAGGCAATCCCATAAGTGATATCGTTTCTTACCTTTTAGTTAAATTAAAGTTGCGAATAATAGCGTCCTAAAATGATCCATCCAGGATCGATAAATTGCTGTAACGAATTGGAGAGCGTTCTCAACATAGCCTATGAAAATGTCCATCGCTGGCAACGTTCAGAAGTTAAAGAAAATTGTGCCCCGTCATGATAACTCTATGGACATAAAGACAATATAAAAAATAATTTTGAAAATTACAATTGCTGGCACACGCTGCACGTACAAATCGATTACCACTTGGTGCGATTTTTCTAATACAAGTAGGTGTTAAGAAACGGCATTATTCATGAGGTGATGTAGACTACATACTGTAGCAGATAAACGATTGTTGAAATACCAAATTGTCGCGGGAGCTTAATTCACTGTATACGTTTGTACATATGTACGTATATGTATAAAGAGGAAATGAAAATATGTGTGCTCAGTAAGTGTACTCAGAGGGGTGAGGGGTGGATGAGAGAGAAAAATAAATAGGAGAAGAATGGAACAAGCCAGCAATACTTGTGCTTCGCTTGCAATAACATGCTTTGGGATCTCTAGTAATATGTATTCCGAAACAGGTAGCTCGTGCAACTCTTGAAACGAGGGGTAACCTTTCGCGTTGAACGACAAGAATAAGAAAGCGAATAAAGATTACTTGAAGTGAATCCCTTCTACTGATACACAGGTGCAGCAATCGCGGAATCTCTTACGCGCTAATCTAACGCTGGGCATCTTTAAATTAGACATCGCGACTGTGTGGGCACAACCAGGTACAAATTTTCTGTTGTCCAGAAGGGACTTTAAAAATTACTCTTGACCATTACTAACTGTCTTTCACCCTCTATCGAATCGGAGCAGACGAGAAACATTTTGGTTGCCGTCTCTCGACAAATAAAAAAAAAAAAAAACACTTTCCGATGTATATGTGTTACAACTGTTGCTTATATTCTTGCAATTAGATGCGATTGAAATCTTCAGTACAATTGTTGCGAAATTTCGATTTAAAGTCTAGCAAGATTAATCACGCCCCATCGTCGTGCATGCCTATTGTGTACATTGTACATCAGCAATCTCATTTATACATTATATGTATGTATACAATATATTATACAATATATATGGCACGATAAAAACATCCTTCGTAGCTCTGCACTTACAACTAATCGTAAGAAAGATTGAAAATCATTAAAGTGGGTCATTGGACCGTGACAGTAAAACCATTATAAGGCAGAGGTGAGCTTTTGAAAAATTCATGTTCGATACGCGTCCGCGCGAGCAATAGAAAAGGCAGTTGTTAGAAGGGGACTAGTACCAGACTGAACAGCAAAGGAAGCAATCCTGATAAAGGAACGGGAGGAAAACACGCGTTGGTCAGAGTATCGCAGTAATTTCATCATGTGCCATTTCGATGCATGTTTTGTACAATTCTCTTTTTATATATCGCTTATAGTTTCTTAAGTCATGCCGCTTCAGTTGCATAGAATATTTATTGCGATCACCCGCAGTACAATATACTTTGCTGAGAAGAATACACAATTTGCTTTTCGCGCAATACATCTGCACTAAAGACGAAAAACTCAACTCACTAGAGCAATTAGAAATTACGAATGTGCATATAGAACTAGCGTACGGCATATCGGTACGTAAGCGTATGCACATATGTACATACGCAAACATATAAATAAAAGTTGCTCGCCGATTGTGTCAGGTTCGTCGACACATATTCAGAAGCGTTCGAGACGCGTTCGTCGTTAGTTCAGACGACCTGCCCTCCACTTTAAAATTAATCAATTGCAGCACCGACAAAAGGTCGATCGTGCCATAATCACAGATTTTAAAACATTCGACGAGCTGAACATTCCAAACGTTGCAAAGATGCATCGGAAGCGGACAACAGATCGGTCGCATCTTCTCTCGTCCATTAAAAAACATTATCCTACTTGAATTGTATCTCTATGGTCGTTCGTGAAACGTTCTTTCAGCTTCGGTTCTTTTGTCTACACGTGTTTGCAAAATATAAAGATATCCGATATCTCTGATCGATCCATTAATACAAGTTCACTCTGCAGATCACCAATTTTATCATAAATGGGCGCTGTTGACGGATCCGGACGATATGGCTGGTGGGCCAAAGGGTTACCTGAAGTGCGATATAAGCGTGATCGGAAAAGGCGACACCGTGAAAATCCCTTCGAAAAGCGAGAAGGACGAGGATGATATCGAGGGAAATCTTTTGCTTCCGGACGGTGTGCCTATCGAGAGACAAAGGGCCAAGTTTATCGTAAAGGTGTTCAGAGCGGACGGTCTACCGAAGATGAACAGCAACATTATGGCGAACGTGAAGAAAGCATTTACGGGAGAAATCAAGGATCTCGTCGATCCATACGTTCAAGTTTCTTTCGCTGGGCTGACCGTAAGACTGATCAAATTTTTTCATTGCTCGTGTTTACCGACAACGTTTTCGCACGATCCTTGCAATTACTTGGACGATTGTTACTTCTCGAAATTGACGGTTGCTTGTCGTTCGGGAAAAAGAATTTATTCGTTTCCTCGTACGATTCAGGGCAAGACCAGCGTGAAGAGGCACAGTTACGCGCCAGTATGGAACGAGCAAATTGTTTTCACGGAAATGTTTCCACCCCTCTGTCAGAGGATTAAAATTCAGCTATGCGACAATGACCCGGTGCACGCTACTGTGATCGGTACGCATTTCGTCGACTTGAAGCAAATCAGCAACGATGGCGAGAAGGGCTTTCTACCTACCTTCGGTCCAGCTTTTATTCACTTCTACGGAAGTATCAGGGACTACAGTCTCATAGATGAACATTCGACGCTGAACACAGGACTGGGAGAAGGAATCTCGTACAGGGCAAGGTTGTTGTTGCTTCTCATTTATTTTCGACGGCTATTAGAATATTGTACAGATGGACCAGCGCGCATATCGTGTTTGTTAGAGTCGCGTTATTGCACGCGTAAGGAAACTCACGAGGCGAATACTTGAATAAATTGGGAAATTTGAACGAAACTGTTATATACGGCGGTTTTTACGAAAGCTGTTTTTACAATTCTCATATTTTAGATTGTTGATAGCGATTCGAACGGAAATAAGCGACAACGTGGAGATGTCTGCGTCCGAAGTCGAGGTAGAAGCTGCTGTACCCGTGAACGAATCCGCTTACGCTAGGAACGAAGAGTTTGTTCTTTTCGCGACAGTAATGGATGCGACTATGGTCGACAAGAAGCTCGGTGACAAGCCGTTGTACTTCGAGTTGTCGATAGGGAATGCAGGAAACTCATTGGACGGTCACAACGAGAGCTCAAAGGTAAGACTCGCGCAGCGAGTTTGGAATTTTCCGATCGACGAGAAATGTTGGAAAATTCGCATAAATGATTTTAATCGGCCGGGAACAGATGTGCGACATGGGACCAAAGAGTGGTACAAGTGCCGATCAAGAGGAGCTGCAGGAAGTATTATGCGGGTCCTGGCAGAGCACTACTCCAGCTTGCAAACCGATGACGCACGACAAAATCTATTACTTTCTACCGTACTGGGACGATAAACCTTGCCTCCATGTTAGAAGCATTTGGCCAGATTATAGGCGCAGGATGTACAACAGCAATATCATCAGCAAAATCGTAGATAAACTGGTAAGTGGAAGAGGAGACACCCAGCAAATAGCGTGACGTTTAAAGCCGAGCAACCTACTATTCGTCTTACTTTTAATCCTCGCTAGGAAGAAGGACTATCGGAGTCTCAATTGCACGCGGATGATTGCACCGGCGAGAGAATTCTAAAGTCCACGCTAGAGGAATTGAGTGGCAATTGCAATCGATACGTCGGTATTAGTAAATCGTGTTTTACGGGGTCGGGGGTTGGAAAAACGAAACTCGACAAAGAGAGGACAAAATTGTGTCAACGGGAGCTGGAAACTATAGGGATGATATCGCGAAATCTGAAGGCGGTGGTCACTAAAAGCAGCTTTAAGGAAAGATTGAAGACGGCTCAGAACTATTTGCAGAAGTTGAAGTTTCTCATCGAAGATGTGAGTTTCGCCTTAAAAAATTTCTCCGCAACGTACATAAAGGAGAGAATTGATCGTTGAAAGGAAACACGAATTTCAGCCTCAAGATGCTTTGCCGGACGTTTTCATTTGGGTGATCAGTTCGGGCCGTCGAGTGGCTTATAACAGAATATCCGGGAGGGACTTAATTTACTCGATCGTCGATGAGGAGTGTGGCAAATATTGTGGCAAGGTGCAAACTATGTTTCTCAAGGTACGTCAGTTTTCTAGTCTTGATAGTTTCAAGGGAGGACTTGGGCGTTCGACACGATATTGTAGTATCGTGGAATGCAGTATAACATGCTTGAAAAAAATTCACGAGCTTGAACTAATAAAACGCGTCGCTAGCTTCCAGGTAAAAGGCGATACGGACCTTCAGGTTGGGCAATTCAAACGAAGTTACAAATTTATATGTGGCTCGGCATTCTGAAGCACAAGAAGTACTTTATCCAAGGTTTACCAAAGGGGTACGAGGTCAGTCACGAACTGAGAAACATCGACAGACCACGCGCTTTACCACCGACCATTATTCATTACGTCGAGAAGCATGTATGTTCATTCGAAATGATCGATCAGCGTTTCAATTCCGTTCAGCTTTGTATAACGAAGGATATGTCGAGTAGAAGTTTCAGCTAAGGGCGCACATGTATCAGGCGCGGTCTTTGATCGGCAGCGACGCATCCGGTCTTTCCGATCCGTTCGCGAGAGTAATTTGCGGCGAATTTTGCAAGTCGACGCAGGTGATCGACGAAACTTTGAGTCCTACGTGGGACGAGCTTCTTCTCTTCGACGATATCCTGATCTACGGGACCGGCGAGGAAATCAAGAAGGACCCACCGTCCATCGTCGTCGAGCTCTTCGATCAAGATAAAGTGGTATGTTGCGGCGGACTTACCAACGACTTATGAAATACAACAATTTATATTCTCTTGATTGCGATACGATTCTCCATGAAGAACGTAAAGAAACGCATCGATTATCTGACCTTCTTCTGATTCTCTTTTTGCAGAGTCATTTTGTAACTAAGGACATAACACTGCATGAGGGCTCTGCTTTAACAGTTTGTATGCGATATACGACATTTCTACGCAAACAACACGCTTCCACATTTTAATTTTTCGCACTTGTACCAAATAATCAAGATACGTGCACCATCCTAAAGCGGCGTTAGTCTTTTAATTTCAAAGCACGTGCAGCATTCTAGCCTTACTTGAAAAAGATAAGTGACACAATTCAAAACCAGATACGTAAGATAAGGTCCTGGAGGAGCTTTCCCACGTTGAGCCATTCTTTCCTTTTCATTTCGAAAGAGAGAAGAAAACAGAATGAAAAATGAATGATTTTGCTCGAGATGGTTAATGAAAAAACGAAAACGCGTGTCATTTTAGGGTAAATCGGAGTACATAGGACGAGCGGTCGCGCGACCTCACGTGAAGCTTGCGTCGGAATCGTACGTGCCACCAGAATTTCCACCGTCTTTGGAATGGTACGACGTGACAAGGGGTACTGCGAGGGCAGGCGAACTTCTTGCCGTTTTCGAGTTACTCGAATATCCCTCGACCAAGGACTACGGTTTCCCCACGTTACCAGACCCAAAGGAAGTAGCGGTCCAAGCGCCGAGCATCGCGCACGACCAGGGTCCTATACTCCCTGTTCCCCTTGGCATTCGCCCGACCCTATCCAAGTATCGGTAAGATTGACAAATTAGTTGAAGCTGCACCAAAGTAATTGGGTCGTTTTTCATAACCGCGCCGCTTCTTCTT
The DNA here is from genome assembly GCA_948146005.1 of Nomada fucata. Lineage (NCBI taxonomy): Eukaryota > Metazoa > Arthropoda > Insecta > Hymenoptera > Apidae > Nomada > Nomada fucata. Next base: position 1,975,368 of record OX411275.1, on the reverse strand, counting down.
ACAGAATCGAGGTGCTGTTCTGGGGTTTAAGGGACCTGAAGAGAATACACTTGATGACGGTGGACAAACCTCGCGTCGACGTCGACTGCGCGGGTCACATTCTATACTCGTCCATAATATCGAACACGAAGAAGAACCCGAATTTCAGTACGCCAGTAAAGTTTTTGGAATTGGAATTACCGGAACAGGAGCTTTATAGGCCACCCTTGACGATCAGGGCCGTAGATTGCAGAAGCTTTGGTCGTTACACTCTCGTCGGAACGCATACGATAAATTCGATCCAGAAGTATATGTACTGTCCGCAAACGAAGAAAGCAAAGGACGCGGAGGACAGGAAGAAAAATTTGTATCAGTTGCAGCAATACACAGGTAATCAAATTGCGATGCACATAGGTAGCAGAGTATTGACCGTGATAATTTCAGGTTTTGAGACAACGAAGACGAGGTATCAGCATACGTCTCTGCCAGAATCCTTAACTGACCTCGAGTTGAATCAGGGGGACACTATTATCTCTCTAGGTTTGACCCACGGTTGGCCAACGAAGAGGGACAAAACGGAGCAAAATGTACGAAAGAAGCAAACTTTGATCAATGATGGGAGCATCGGTAAGTGTATTGAATCGAGGCAAAATATAGGATAGTATTGAAACACCGAGCGCGTTCTCTTAGGAGATTTCGTTACGTTCGACGACGAAGATGGCTGCCAAGACTGGTGGACGAAATACTTTACCTCTGTCGAGGCTATGATAGAGGAAAATAAGGAGCTCCGTAAAGAGAACCCGATGCTTCAAATACACCCGAACGGAACTGTTCCAACTTACTCGGAAGAAACTGGCAATCAAAATCAGGTAAACGCGTCGGGAGAGAAGAGTCCCGGCGTTGCAGCGCGAAAACTATTTGGCCTTAAATCGACGGCGAACGCGGCTAGATTCGTTTCGAAGCTCAGCCGAATATTTCCCAAAACGGCGCTATTGAAAATTTATCCAAATGAATTGGAAGCTCAGCCGGAATTCGAGCAATTCAAAGAATGGCTGCACACATTTGAACTGTACAGAGGAAAGAGAACCGGGGACGAGCCTGAGGACGAATCTAGAATAGTTGGAAGCTTCAAGGGTGCTCTGAAGGTTTACAAGTGGCCCCTTCCGAAAGATCTAATCGATCGCACGGTTATGGGATTCGATCCGCAGTGTGGCTTTTTCCAAGGTGTTCCTTCGAACGAGCCGATTCATGTATTGGTCCGAGTATACATCGTTAAAGCTAGCGATCTTCATCCTTGCGATCTAAATGGAAAAGCGGATCCTTACGTGGTTCTACAGCTGGGGAATAAACGAATCAGCGACAAGGAGAATTACGCGTCGAAGCAGCTTAATCACGTATTCGGCAAGTACGTATCAAAAACATTGCATTATTTCAACTCGATCGATTACATCGTTCGCAATTCCTCGCAATGTTTCGCTGCGTTTTATTTCCAAGGTGTTTCGAAGTAGAGGCAACGTTCCCGCAGGACTCGCTGTTGACCGTTCAAGTGTTGGACTGGGATTTGGTTGGAACGGACGACATGATCGGTGAAACAAGAATCGACTTGGAAAATCGATTTTACAGCAGGCATCGGGCTACCTGTGGCCTGGCGAAAAAATATGACGAGTAAATTTCTAATTGTGAACGCGAACGTTTCGATTGTAGTTCTACATAAAAAAACAAAAGAACAGCAATGCAGTTTATGCACGGCTACATTTCGGAATCAACATATCCGGAAGTAACGATATACATGTTTATTGAAGTTAAAGTGCAGTGAATTTCAGGTCTGGCTACAACAAGTGGAGAGATGCCATGAAACCAACTCAGATTCTGTCGAAGCTTTGTAAAGATGCAAAGATCGATGGACCAATGTATTCCCATGGAAAAGTGACAATTGGAAGGAAAGCGTTTTCTTTATCGAACGAAGAAATGGAGTACTATGTTCACGCGAAGGGTAAATACAATAATTCGACTCAGCGACCATCTATACGTAGTGAAGTTGGGAAACTGTTTCGTCCTTTCTCCCAGGTATCGAGGAACATCTTGCATTGGCTGTTCTTCATCAGTGGCATACTTATCCAAGGGTTGGTTGCGCAGTGATCCCCGAGCACGTGGAAACGCGGCCACTCTATAAACCGGAAAAGCCAGGAATCGAGCAGGGAAAATTGGAAATGTGGGTCGACATGTTCCCAATGGACATGCCGTTACCGGGACCTCCGATCGACATTTCACCGAGAAAGCCGAAAAGTTATGAACTTCGAGTTATAGTTTGGAACACAGACGACGTCGTATTAGAGGACGATGCGTTCTTTACCGGGGAGAAAATGAGTGACATTTACGTTAAAGGGTAAGCTATTCAGGTTTCGTTGCACTGTATGCAGTACGTAACGGTTGGATTTGATAGGTGGGTGAAAGGTTCGGAGGATTGCCAGACCACGGATATTCATTATCGATCATTAACCGGAGAGGGAAACTTTAATTGGCGTTTCATATTTCCGTTCGATTATCTCGTAGCAGAAGAGAAGATTGTGATAAATCGAAAGGAAAGCCTCTTCAGTTGGGACGAAACTGAATGCAAGATTCCAGCTCGCTTAGAGTTACAAGTAACGATATGACAAATTTATAATCTCATTGCTTATTAAAATTTAATACGTCGCATTACCATCGTGATTACTTTTACGAAGGTCTGGGATGCGGATCACTTCTCAGCCGATGATTTCTTAGGCGCTATTACTCTTGACTTGAATCGATTTCCTCGCGGCGCGAAGAATAGCAAACTTTGCACGTTGAGTATGCTGAAGACGGACGGGTCTGTGCCAACTGTGAATATATTCAAGCAAAAGCGAATTAAAGGATGGTGGCCTTTCTACGTAAAAAAGGAAAACGAAGACATGGAGTTAACGGTAAGTATCGATTTCCTGTACAGTGTACCCTATGTACTGTATACAATATTGCACATACTTGGCGCTAATTGATAACTGTTTCTTATCGAACACGTTATTAGGGTAAGGTAGAGGCTGAAATTCATTTGTTAACGAAAGGAGAGGCTGAGAAGAACCCTGCTGGATTTGGTAGAAACGAACCAGATCCAATAGATAAACCGAAGTAAGTAACGTTCCAAGCTTTAAACTCATAGAAACCGTTTGATCTCAATACGTTCATAAATAACTATTCGGATCATCTATATCTTTAATCGTTTTCTTTTCGATTTCAGTCGGCCCGATGCGTCTTTCATGTGGTTTTTGAACCCTTTGAAATCCATTAAATATATCGTATGGCACAACTACAAATGGGCAATCCTAAAAGCGATCGTGGCAATTGGATTCATAGTACTTGTATTGTTGTTCTTCTATGCGATACCCGGTTACTCTGTTAAAAAATTGTTGGGAGCTTAAAACTGATACTTACAACAATAATAATGATACAACATACGCTGATATTTTAAATACGAAAGACTATATTTTGATAACAGATTATATGTTAACAATTTATTTTAATCGTATAACATTTCATAGCTACATATCTTCAAAAAACAATTATTTTGTTTCTTCCTAGGAACTCTTTGTATTGATGCATTGTCTGAAAGTTACATAACTTGTACTGCATTTTATCACATAAATTTGATAGGCCTCGAATCTTAGATTATCTAAAATGTCTGTAATTTTAGACAATTCGAATGTTTCCTCCTTTGGTAAGCAATACCGAGTAGACAAATTTTACACAAACTGTCCTCCTACGTAAAGAAACTCTCTTCGATTAAATAATTGCTGTATAGTGGACCAACGAAACAGTGACAAAATTTATAATGTGTATACGTATATACATATGTACACGCAAATGCATACACAAAATTGTAACAAATAATTAGAAACTATTAGATATAGAACAAGAATGCGTGTAACATATCACGCTACGTTTTTACTTATAAAATATTTCGTTATAAATACATATATACAGGGTGCGGCCGAAGAACACGTACAAGCGTGTACGAGCTGATTCCTTATGAAAAAATGAGAACAAATTAGGCATAAAATTTTGTCATTTAAGACTGAGTTTACGAGAAAATCGATTTTGCACAGCCATGCATACGACCAGGTGACAATCAGTTCAGCAATTTTGTAATTGATAAAATAAAATGGTGTGCTTTAAGTCTTCTATGTATTTTTTCTTGAAGTCAGTAAATTTTAAATGCTGTGTAGACATTTTTTACAAACACGATACGCGTTATACGTCGCTCGATAAACCGTAACTTACGTGTAACAGCATACGTACGCCTCGGATTTTCAAACTCGATTTTCTCAAAAACTCGAGCCAAAAAGCTTCACATGAAAAAATTTTATTCCATCGTTTGTTGTTATTTCTTTTATAACGAATCACCTCGAACCGGCTTGCACATGTTATTCGGCCGCACACTGTATATATCACCGTAGCCTACTTCGTTGTAAATAGATAGCTTAGCGTATCTATGGTGCATCCAGATATTAATAAAAAATGTTCCAAAATAAACTCTAATCTCTTAACTTTGTTACACATCTGCAGACAATGCTCCAAATTTATTTGATACACGAGGTATATCCGACCCTTCGCTAGCCGTATCATCAGAATCATCAGACTTTTGTTTCTTTTGATGCTTTTGAGTTAGTAGCTGTTCCTCCTTGCTGTCATCATCATCTTCCGAAGACACATCTGATTTTTCGATATCGGAAACCCGTTCCTCTTTGTTTCTAGCTTGAATCCATCTAATTAGCTCAATGTCTGGATGATTTTCCCACATTTCTGTTTTGCAGAGTATAGAATAAAAACAATAAAGCAGATCGAAATTGGAAGTGATTCTTATAATTGCATAGTAACAGGTGGTACCTTTGTTAGCAAGCCACTCTGGCGGATAAACGTATATACAAATTTTTCCTTCCAGCGCCATTCTCAATATCAAATTAGCTGCTCTGTAAGTGTCCAGTCTACCAGCCCGTGCAGTTATGAAATTCCGCTTAGAAGCCCAACCGTCACAAATATCCATAGCGGACCACGTATCGTCATTATCTGGATGCTGAATTTTCAATATTTTTGGCAAATTTATTCTTTCAGCCAGAAATTTAATTGCCGTGTACGGTTCCCGGACTTGGGCTATTGGGAAAGATCCCATTAATATCTGTAACTGTTTGGGCACTGTAGATGGAAAAACTAATCCAGGACAGTCGCAAAGACAAACCGTTTTTGTAAGGAATATAGTTTGAAAGTGTTTAGTATGCCCCGGTGTACGCGAAACGCTTACAACTTTTTTTCCTGCAACAAATATTTAATAATAAAAAATATGTTATCGTATATATTTGGGTATTATTGCGTGTAAAAAGAAATAGTTACCCATTAATGCATTCATTAGAGATGATTTTCCAACATTTGGAGTTCCAATGCAACCAATGGTTAATACTCCATTTTTATAACGTTCGTGCCTGTAATAACTTGTATCTTCTTTTTCAACCATTGTAACATTGTCTTTGTGACTGACATCGTCTAGGTCAAATTCCATTTGCATTTCTTCCTGAATTTTATCATGCCAACTAGACAAATCGACATTATCTTTAACGATTTCTTTGCAGACATCAAACAATTTCTGAGCTCCTTCTGCAGACATTTTTAATTTTCCTCTTCTTCGTCTTTGCTTTATACCATCTGTTTCATTTGTGTTTCCACGCAAATTATAAGTGGGATACGATGTGAACATCAGAATGTGCAATTTCGGGTAAGCCGTACGAAAATATTCTCTCCAAGCTAATACTAAAGCTGGAGGAGATAAATCGATTTTGTTTAATACTAAAATCATGTCCTTCTTAAGTTCCTCTGTTACGTGTTGATACAAATATGGTGGGAACATTAACACAGGGTATCTGATATCCACAATAATTAATAAAACATCAGACATTTCTAAAACTCTCCACAATTGTCGCCAGGTTTCTATGTTTAATTCAAAGTAGCTAACTGTGCTTAATTTTTCCAAATTTTGTAGATATTCCTAAATATGACAATCTGTTAGACGATCAGAATGCAATATACAATTACGTAAATACAAATAGGAACTACATACCCTAAAATATTTCTGTTCTCTCAATTCTAATTGTTCCTTCGACATATTGAAACACCATGCTGGTCTTTTAGGCATATCGATTTCAGGTGGAAAATAATTATCGGTCAGCTCTTGATCCTTGAGTGATAAAGATTCGATAGTGCTCCTAGCTTGCTCTTTCCTTTTCATTAATTCTTCTTTACTTTCCTGGAAGAACTGCAAGGTATATCTATTTCTAGAGCTGTCATCTTTTCCCTGTTTATTAATTTTTTCTACTGCATTATGCTCAAAGTCATTATTGGAGTTTGTCTCTCCTTTGTTACTTCTGCTATGACTTCTAACTGCAAATAATAATGACAAGTTAATTATTTCGCACAATCAATTTGTAACAACTGTTTTGCATCAATGTGTTACACGTACCGAGTATAGTTGAAGGTTGACCTTCTTTCTTTGACTGCAATTGCTGCTTTTTCGCCTGCAATTGCTGCTTTTTCGCCTTACCGCTAAAAGGAATCTTTTTCGTTCCTTGCGGCATTTTTTCGTTACCTTAACCTCGCGAGTATAATAAACACGCTCGAAGTAGTGTGGAAAAAGAGCCCGTACAAATATTTAACGCATGTCAAGTATGTGTGCATAATATGTAACATGCAAAGTACATTCGAAATTTAAAAATTAAAGTTATATTGGTAGATTTTAATTTGTATCTATCTTTATTCTTGCACTGTCAGAAAATCTTTTTTTTATTCATTAGTATTGGAAAATACTGGGCACGGAAGGGGCATATATATGTATGTTTATCTATATCACATATCATATCATTTTCGTAGTTCCATAGATATTGTGTTTGCATATATGAACATATGTCCGATCTTTTGTGATACTTAATATAAAGACTGATTATTGTTCTGCAGACTAAAGAATTGATTGAGTTAAATAAGATACAAGTGTTATGGAATGATATGAATTATACAAAAAACACATGCAATCACGTGTGAATTACTTGACGTGTACAGGGTCTACCCCTACCACGGAAGGGGTAGAAGTCGATACACACGCCATCTGTGAACTGTTGCTGAAGGTATAAAGTCTTGTAGGTAAGGTTTGACAAGATTGAAGAGATTGGTCTGAGACACAGACGAGATTTAGGAATAAATTTTGTGGCCCAACGTGACTACCATACCGACTCAGAAAAACCACGGGGTCGGCCACCGCGCGGCGCGCACTTCTCAAATCTCGATTGAAGTGTCGCAGTGTAAGGTAGCCTATGTAGTTGAAGGCTAGCGACATACCTCATTCTACACCACAATAACACCTCGGGCTTCACATTACCATCGTGTAGGCTTGATTATTAGCTTCTATTAATTAATACGCGTTTAAATAACAATCGTTCTACTATGGCAACAGTATATTAAACTTTAATTATTAAAATCTTTCTTGACTCTCCTTTACTGGACGAATGACCGATCATCCAATTGAGGATGGATGCGTCTTCGTCCGGCATCGAGATTTTTTTAATATGGATTAACTAGTCGTTTGTTGTAACATCGCCTTAACTAATTTATTAATTTGAACTGTTCTGCGAATCTTTATTATATTTTATTCAGTCACTTACATACTGCTTTTGCGACTGCGAATTCGCATTATGTCCTCTGGTCATTCAGGTACCTAGTCAGGAAGTCCAAATAATCGCATTTGTTTATAATTTCTTTAAACAAATTCAATTATCTCGCGCTCTACTGGGCTGATTTCAATCAACGACATCTCGAATTGAAGCTCTCGTTTCAAGGAGCAATCTGATTCATAAATAGGCCGGCCCTTGCTTATAGTTTCGATGCAATTCTCAAAGAAATTGTTAAATTGTTTATACAGCGTAAGCAGCGCACGTGGCATATGTAAATTGCTAATTAACGTGTAACGGCATCCTTTACCTGCATTTTGAGCACTCGATCATTGATCTAGCGACACCAGAAACCGAGATAATTGCAGTGACCCGGAGTGCATTTTTTCCGAAAATTCAATTGTTAATAATTTTTAAATCACAAATACTATATTGTTGCGGCCATGGGAGGAGATAGCTATGGTCAGTAGCTATTATTTCAACAAATCAGCTTAAGAAATATGCAACAGAAGCCGAGAAAAACGTAATTGTTTAAATTAACGATGTAATCCAGGAACGCAGATTTGGTGGTGCGGAAAACCGCGAAAAAGGCCGCCAACGCGAGATGGCGGCACTTGTACCGTTTTCGAAATATCGTTAAGGACCATGTTTTTAAAAATTATTATCTCGGCTTCTGCTAAGCCGATTTCAATCAACGACGCCTCAAAAGGAGGGGAACCGAGTCAGCTAGAAGATCAAAAATACCCCGCTGCTGTAACTATATGCAGTTGGTCGTAATAACAATTTCAATTGTTTATTTGTTTATAACAAATGAACTGCACATGGAATAATGTTTCCACCTATAGGAGATGGTAGCTGATGCTGCTGGCTTTAATTTATGTCCTCTGATCATTGATGTACGTAGCCACGAAGTGGCAGTAATGGTATTTGTTTATAATTTCTTTAAACAAATTCAATTATTTCGCGTTGTACTGGGCCGATTTTAATCAATCATATCTCAAAATAAAGGGAAACAGATAAACTACGCGTTGTAAGTACTTATATGCCGTTGGCCGTAATAACAATTTTCGTTGTTTAATTGTTTATAAGAAACGCACGGCTTATCGAATACTTTTGCCACCTATTGAAGAAGGTAGCTGATGCTAGTAGCTTTAATTGATGTTCTGTGACCATTGACGTAGAACGCCTGCAAACCGATATAAGTAAATTTGTTTAACGAAATTATAAACAAATGCCACTATTTCGGCTAAAGAATAGTTCTTCAACTGATCACTGTACATGAGCAGAGGAGGCTGAAATAATCCAATTGTTTATTGCCCAAGTTGCAGCCATCGGATTGTGGGATACAAAACTTACATTGCATGTAGGTCTATCTTATACCTCGTCTGTGGTTATATGTACATATAACCTCGCATTATTATTGGAAGCAATTTAGATGTAATTTCACGTGTTAAGTGTCAATATGTACAACGGGTTTCGGAAAACTTTGACAAGTAATTCTATATGTGTCCTAAAAACTACAGTACGGAAGAATGTCAATGTTACAGGAAACCAGGCGGAAAATATAGCGTATCCTCCTATACTGGATCTTTCACTCAGGGAAAGGATTAAAAGGAAAAGAGATACATGGCATAACAAGATCAAAAATTTAGAGACTGTTGAAGAAAAGTTGTATGGTATTAATATGCCACATTATTATGGTTGGAAATCTTTACAGTTAGAAGAAGGGAAGGTTGCATATAATTCATTGGATCATGCTCAGTACATTACACGTACACACGTTATAAATGATTCGAAATTACCTGAATTTTATGATACCGTGATTACAAATGAACAATTAGATTCAATGGTACAAACCGTTAAGCATCATGTAGAAAATATAATAGGTTTTGAATATTGCAATAGGTTGTAAGTACAATTGTATTAAAACAAGTTTTTTCTAATGTAATGCAAGTTTCTATAGTACGATTACAGTACAATGTAATTTCTCAACTAATGCAACAATAATTATACGTTTTAGGAGGGATCACGAAATAACAGAGGAATTAGAAGAAGATAGAAAAATTGCTCTACAAAATGCTGTCACAAAGTCAATAGTACATCAGATTAATAGAATACTATTGGCTACTTTGTCTCCAACTGCGGCGTATTTATTGGAGAGTCAAGTAGATTTTGAACCTAGGATAGAAGCATTTTGGTTCGCTGGTGGCATAAATCGTCCAATCAAAGCCCAAAAATCTATGGAGAAAATTGACGTACTGAAAGAAATTGCGAATGATCCAATCAATATACCTGTTCAATACACTGGCACTCCAATTCTGCAATTAAGACATCAGTTTCCTTTGAGAGAGATTGCATCTTCTACACAATCTTCTAATCCAGAATTACACGTTCCAGTATTTAAATTCGATCCAAGAGTACTAGGTTATAGGTTTTCACATAGACATGCGTCCTGTATACCCGGTTTTTGGCCAGGCGATTTCACAGAATTTGGACTACTATCCTATCATAATTTAAATAAGATCTGTTTTGGTCCGTTAGGCGTAGACCAAGATGCTATTACCGTGCAAGCTATTTATGCATCTTATAGTTGGCTACTAGCGCAGGCATCTTATCAAGGTAATAATTGTTAATAAAAAAAATCTTTCCTTTGTCAAATGGAGCAACTTTCCTGATATTGTTTTTAATTGTAGGTTTCTCTACGTTCAATGATATAACTTATCCCTTGGTGTCGCAAACAATTTTGACGACCGGCCAATTGTGGTCATTCTGCGTTTATCAATTAAATACTACATTAGTGCACTCAGAACATTCGGTTGATAATCCCAAACGCAATATATGCTGGATAACAGAGCCAATAAAATTATTTGACAAAGTCGAGGAAGGAAAAGTGCATGGATTAAATGAAGATGTCTTGAAGAAATTGATCATATTGTACATGAATATGCCTGCGGAAAGAACTAATGTAAACATGAAACCATATTTAGGTGAATCAACAAAACTTATTGCCGATATTGTGGATTCCGATCGACGAGTGTGGTTAGAAAATCACTTCAAACATCTTATGTCTAATAGACCAAGACATTTGTATGTATTTATATCGTTATATTATTTAAATTGCGTGACTTACAAGTGCTGTTGCATAAAATTATTTACATCTTTAACTTTATAGCAAAATACCCCAGATATACAATTGGCAGAAAATTTACATGATTGATCACGACACACGTCCTTTGGATAAGAAACGTGATCCGTGGCAGTTTGGTTATCGTCCTTCCAAACGAAGATTGGATGATCATTTACCAATTTACGTACCAAAGTGTTTAAGAGAAAATCCGAAGAAGAGAAAAGTAGGCCGTTGGGCAAAAACATATTACCCGAATGCATAGAGCGTTAAGTTGATGTACTTTGAATATAAATAATCTTACTAATAGTAAAATTCGTGTGTTCTTGTCACTCAATGTCACTTAATATTAGTGTATTGACTTTATTTATAATTTCCATGGAATATTTTCTTTTACATTTATAAAAAAACATTCTTGGTACTTCTACAATTTGATCAGGTATAAATGCAAAGCTTAGACATTCGTTGAAAACTAGGTGAAGGTAGAAAGGTCGGATCAGTATTCTGATCCGAACTTGAAAGACGCTCGTAGGGGCATGGGCCCTAGCAGATGTGGCGCATCTTCGTAAATGCATAAATCGAATGGCATAATGTTTTCAGTAACTTTTGTGTACATTTTAGATTCATCATATAGTATATTGTCCATTTTATTTGGCAACGTGAAAGTATCTTAAAATATCTTAAAAACTATATCTCATTTATATTTTTAAATGGGAGCTCTATTTTTGTATTGCATATTCTCGTATTTAACAACATAAAGTTTTAAAAACATTACTAATTGCTATCCACTATGGAAATAAGTTAAGCTCGCTGACATTAGCCAGTATTTCTTTGTATTCTTCATATTTTTCGACATATTTAACTGTTTTCAGGTAAACCGTAAATTAAATATAATATTTCCCCCTTGGCACCATAAAATTATACATTTGTCTGAAACAGATTCTGGTACCACCCAAAGAATTTTCAGAGGTTTACACGAATTGTTGTTTAATATTAGATATAGAAAATCGAATTATACTTTCTACTACAGAGCAACAGAATTTGGTACTAATTTATTTCTTGATATTTCTTGATATACATTCAGATAAACGATACATTCAGATTTTATTGTGCATAAATGATAGTGTTCATGGAGCGCGCAGGCAATTGCAGGCATATAGGTTCTTTGTCCAAATCTTGTAGTACAATGTTTGCAACTGTATCCATCCTATGAAATAAATTAAAATATCGAATATTATATGAAAGTGCTAAAATTTAGTGAAAATAATAAATATAAATAAATAAAAAATTAAATAAGTTTGCATTACTCGTTGTACAACACCGCCACGACTTCTTTCGAAGGTGTTAAAAAGGCAGTAGATTTAATATCTTCGGTACTGGTAATCGAGGTTCTAATAGAGTTTCTATCGACAAATCTACTGAAATGTGCGAGAGCATAGTACATTGGTTGTTTAAAGAATTCATCAGTTTCTGGGCTCACGATAATGGGTGAATCAACGTAATTTTCAATCCAATTTGGACCCCCAGATTGGTCTAAGGCTATATTCCAATCCAGCCATCCAATGGACCAGTGATTCATGTACTGAAAGAAGAATATATTTTATAAGTGTCATTCGTTTTCTTAAGTCTATTTTATAACTACTATTGTAATAATTAAGATCGTTTATTTTACCTCTATTATGCTCAGGATGTACGATTCTCCACGATCCCAAGATCCTAACTGAACTTTTGGATAATCCAGTAATCCGCTTCCTGCATATAAAATTATTATTTCAGTCGCGGGGAATACATGATTCATCATTTTTGCCTTCTGCGAAAACTTTTATGTTAATAACGAAAAAATTCTTCATTTCCTTATGAAAGTTCGTGCGTTGAATTTCTTCCGATTTTGATTTCTTTGTAGCAAACAAATTACAACTAGTACGCTTAGTTTTCCTACAAAATATCTAATAGAAGGTAAGTGTTGTGAAAGTGTTTTTGCAGTTGAATACGATAATACAGGCCGCATTGTATTATATTTGCAAAAGGATCGCCCATTTGTGGGATACCTATATCTGGATCCGAGAGTCTCAAAGGAGGGTGTCGTATGAAATAGTTTTTCAGTAAGAGTAAAACTATATGTCGAAATAACGGTCGATTAGCTTACCTGCAGAAGCTTCAGTCAGGAGAAGATCCTTTTCTGGGAAATCGTCGTGCGTTTGATCCAAAACTATTGCCGGAGTTAGATTATCAACGTACCAATGTACAGCTATGCCGGAAGTGTATTCTAGCGCTTTTTTATTCCGAAACAATACCTCAGGATACCAAGGTAAATTGATCCTTTGGTCATCCAGTACAAAAATCAATGTCTCATTGTTTCCAGTTGACGCTAAAGTGGGGCCTAAATTATCACCAACCCACTTGCCCATGGTCTCTGGTGTCCAACCCATGGTGTTGAGGACATCGCCGGGCACGAAGGCATCTAGTGGCTCGTTACCCGTCGTAATAGCCCACATATGCAGTCCGTTTTTCTTATATTCATTCAGAAATTTTACAAGATACTCAGCATAAATCTGATAGTATTCTTCTTTCAAGAAACCTGTAACACGAGGATGTAGCGAATGTGGCATTAAATAAATTATTCGCATTGCATATTGGACACTCGATTGCGGCACGTACCAAATCCGTTGATTTTTCCATTGGTCTTCATCCATGGCGGGGCTGACCACGAAGAACTGAGGAATCGCAGTTTAGGATTAAGTTCGAGGGCTCTTTTCATGATTGGTATTTTATAGTCGTAATCCTCTTCAGCAAGCGCGAAGTGTTCCAGTGTAGTGTCGTTTGAGTAATCATCGTACGTGTAGGGTCTCGTGGAGAAATCAGTACCACCAATTGGTACGCGGCCTAATATATACCTGCTTCCCACGTTTGGATCGTAATAGGTCCTACGGAGACATACGCTCAGTTACGCCGACATAACAAGACCGCCGTTTTAGAAACGCGTTATGTTCGTCGAGTAACGTCCTCAGCATTTTACAGCATTTTATCAAAAGCGCATTTCTAAATTTCGGAAAGGGGTGCCCAAATACCTTGCATGGATTTCCTTAAGACGATTTCAATTTGTTCTTTAGTTACCGAAGTAGTTGCTCCTGAGCGGCCGGACTAAGTTTCTTGATATTTATTCCAGCAGAGTCAGTGAAGGCTCCACCAAAACCGAAGATCCTTTGATACCTCCGCGTAGTGTTTATGTATAGGGTTCTGGCGTCGTTGTTGGACGCGTTGCAGGAATTGAAGCGTGCTGTGGCCATGCTCATTCTGAGACCTTCTTTACTTGAGACGTACCAGTAAAGGCTTCCGCTGCTCGGGATTCTCGGATTGTTGTCTGGTATGTCATCGCAATACGTTGCATTGCACACGCATACGGTTCTGTCTTCGCCGAAACGACGGGACACGCATCCATTTCCTTCGCCTGTGATCAATCAGAATTTAGTACACGTTTAGTACACTTCATTGTTATTTTTCGTATCTTTGCGATTATTTTATGAAATTAAAAAATTCCACGCTCTTTGTACACGGTGTTACGAGAATTTAAGAAGGTGATATTTTAGTATACCTTTTGTGACGAATAGCGCCAGCAACAGGAGCACCGTTGGCAACCCACACCACATGTTCCTGGATGATAGAAACCAAATGAAATGATTCAAAGTGAATAGGTATTCGAATTATCAGTCATATATATAGACACTAACAAAGTAAGTCACAGAATGATGGCATTATATATTTTCTTATCTATTTTCCTTATCTATTATCTATTTTCTACACATTCAAAAATGATGTAAAACTTATATATCTCCACCCTCTACCGTTTATTCTCGAATAATTAAGACACTAACAAAGTAAGTCGCAGGATGATTGCATTATCTATTTTCTTATCTATTTTCTACACATTTAAAAATGATGTAAAACTTATATATCTCCACCCTCTACCGTTTATTCTCGAATAATTAATAAACGAAATTACAGTATTAGACATGGAAACGGAGAAAGAGAGCTGAATGCGAACGCAGAAGGAGGAAGCGTCTATCAGAAACTCGACAAAAGGCAAATTCGATAATTTTCCGGACAAAAGACATTTTTTTTTATAGACCAACGTTTGTCACGCGGACCGGCATTCTTTTGGATTGCCTTCGTGTTAGTTTTTGTTGGTTTTGCTTCCTGCCGGTTGCCAGGTGGAACCAAGTGCACGCTACGTAGCGTTGCGAATTTGAACAGGCAGACGACACCCAACGGAACTGTAAAACTATATTGCTGAGAACGTGGTGTCGCGGCATCAGCTATCTCACCTATTCCCAGTTTGGTATCACGTCGAGGATGTTCGCAGCGCGTGCAACCTGAATGCTGTTACTCTGTTCTATGCACCACGCGTATATATCATTTCATATTTCTCGATTGTTCCGCCTGTCCCTTTTTAGCCACATACTTGTAAGATGTTGTCAACGTAAACGAATGCCTGCAAAAGTTGCTCATAAATCACTACAGTTTCGGTAATTGCACACACTTGTTTTCGAACTGTCAAATTCTTCAGCTGAGCGGAGGTGCATCCCCGTGACGGTAAAATGAGGGAGCG
The DNA here is from genome assembly GCA_948146005.1 of Nomada fucata. NCBI lineage: Eukaryota > Metazoa > Arthropoda > Insecta > Hymenoptera > Apidae > Nomada > Nomada fucata. The sequence goes on along the minus strand of OX411275.1, from coordinate 1,959,941 downwards.
TGAAGAGATCGGACGGAACGACCGAGAAAAATTCACTGGAAATGAACTGGTGACCGGCGACGTAGCGAATGCGATGAACGTTCGGTAGTTCAGTTAGTAAGTTACCTTGCGGATAATGTTTGCGCACACCGAATTCTGGCGGGTTTGTGCCGCACCCTGCCAAGAATCACTACATTTTATGTGCATTTGGAATGCCGTCAAATGTTTATTATCTATAAACTCGTACCGAAGTTACATAAAGTATATTATATAGTTATCGTTTCAAGTGACAAGTAAAAATGCAAATTTCTCTCACTTTCCTTGAAAACCTCCTGCGCTTATCGAGTGTTCTACGAATTTGATAACTACGTTGCTCTACATATATACGATCCCGCAGTGCGTTACCCATTTGTGCTTATTTGGATCGAAAGGTAGATTAGAGAAGAAGGTACCGAGAGAGTAACTTTCAAGGAAATCTGAACGCCATTAAAATAGCAAAATCTAACGTACCAACGCAACGTAGATGTCTTGAAAGTGTGAGCGACAATATTTTTCGCAAACCAACAATTTGAACTGGGAGAGGGAGAGAGAGACACTTAAAGTAGAATACTCGAACTTAATTTTTTTTTATTCGAAGTCGCGTCGACTATCGCGGTGATCATTAGCAAGAGTATTTTGACTGTGTGAGTATGGGGCGGGCATGCAATATTTGTAAGAGAACTGGTAAATAATGCAACGAAGGTGATAAAGATAAAAGAGGCGGATGTCGGCTTTGCGGGTAAGATTCAGTCACGGTTGTGTAACACTTTAAGCCCATTGAAAGGCTCGGTAAAATTAATCAATGCATTTAGATCAGTTTTCGGACTATAAAGGGAAGATTGATTAGATTCATCCACAAAATTTGCAACTAGGCTGGCTTGCGATTTAGTGTTGAAACTTGAAACGAGATTTACGTTAGCTTGGTGATTAAACGGTGTCACAAAAGGCGAGCTCTCTATAATAAATTCGTCCCTCGTATGCCAGCATTCAGCCGGTTTAGCGAAGTCGATTGTTCCTGCCTCATGAAATTTAACTCTCAACTCCTATTCAATCCTCACGATATACTTGGCATAAAAAAGAGAGTTCGTTCAAGTTTTGTTTCAGGGGCAACTTTAACGATTTTCATCAAATGTTACCTTTGCGCAAACAATCCCCCAGGTCGGTCCTTTGTGCGGAACAATGATGAAGCAGTCGACAAAATATATTTCTGTTCTGATACGTTATATTTCGTGGAAGTATTTCGATCTAGATTAATCGTGGTGAGTGAACGTTCACGTTATATAATATGTGAATGAAATAACATAATTTAACACAATCTTGGATATATGTACAAAATTATTAAGGGTCCTCGATGATCAATTGAATCAATTGAATATCATACCATATTATTTAGTCTTCTTTTTCGGAATCTTTTGCTCCAGACAATCCTCTTGGAAATTTTTTATTACGCAATCGTTACAAAGCTTCCGATAAAAGATATCGCATACGACACAAAGATGATAAACGAAAATCGCAAGTATCATAGAACGAACAATGCGCACTCGAGAAGAACTCAAACGATTGGATCGATTTCAATGATGTCATCGAGTTGACATCTCGGTCAAACAGTCAAAATGAGCAACATTCGAGCGAGTTTTTCAAATAGATTTCGATGCAACGAGAGCTTTTCGACTAAAAGTCACTCTGCTACCGATTAGTTTTCATTTGCTCTTCGATTCGTTTCGTATATGGGGGTTCAGGTATACCCTATCCATTTTCAGTCGTGGGAATATAAATGATGTTGCGTGTATGCTCATGAATTTTTAGATATTTAAATTCGGGCGTATAGAATGTTTGCTTACCTCGTTGGCAATGCAGATGCGCAAGATAATCGTAACATTCTTCGAAAAAACATGTATTATCGGTTTAACTTCCTTATTTCGACAGTACTGAATGTTTTGAATACCCTTGAAGTTATCGCTTTGACTAATAGTCCCTTTTTTTAGTCACCTTTTTTAGTCACATTTCCTTTTGTGAAGGAAATTATAAACCAGGATCGCTTTCTCCACACCGATTCGATGACCGTATCGTTCCCCCCTTGTTACTTTACACCGAAATAACGTGGTTAGTAGATATGGTATTAACGAACGCAACGATTCTCGCGTCGCTTCGGCTTTATAAATCATAGAGATTCACGATGCGAGAAATATTTTCAACTCTGCTGTATCATGGTGCGGTTAAGAACCTTTTTCATTACAAAGAAGAAATTGTAATATATCAATGTTTTGTTTGCAAACTGGTCGTGGCTGTAGACACACCGCGCTCGCTTGTATGCAAACGGATCAACTTTTGTATGCTTTAACCAGATGTGCTTCTAAATAAAAATTTTACTTCGAATGTACTTCTGCGAAGTATGTATGACATATAATAGTATTTCCATCGAAGATCGATCGAAAGCAGATCAAGTGATGCAGTTACATAAACAGAATGGACATCTTTCTGTATCGAATGCATGGAACAGAAGAATTTGTTATTTCGTCAAGAAAACAGGATAACAATCCGTAATCGAGGAAGGGGGTTGCACGAATGTAAATCCTAGATAAACCGAAAAGAAAGATAGGGAAAACAGTTTGTCAGGGTGATACGTTTTGTTTGGAAAGCAGTGGTGCGAACAGCGGATGAAATCCCTTCGAAATCACTTCTTTTCGGTGTAGAAAAAACGGAAAGAAGCTTTTATACTTACGTTGAACAGATCGTTCGTGGATTCGGACAGGTCGATAAGTGGATACGATACCGGCAAGAAAGATTCGTGGAGTTTGATAAATCAAAAAGTCAGACCTGGAAGCGTGACGCGGGATACGCGCATCGAGCGACAAGGTACGGCAAGAAGACAATCTCCAAGAACAAAACTGTTGATCGAATGAAACGTTTTCTTCCTTCAGGCATTATGCATGAGGGCGGCTGTCAACATTTTTTGGAATATCACAGAATTGTATTTCTTATTACTCTTTGTCAGTTTCATCAGATATTTCTGCGTATCCTTCAACAGTTTCGGGCTGGTTGTACCTATATATACATATGTATAACTTGCAATATCAATACATCATTTTGGTCGTTATGTGTATTAAACTGTCAACTACCATAACGAACACACATAACAATAATTTTACGCAAAGGACAGTTTGTTAAAATCGAGGTTGCTCATTAACCAATAACGCATTGAGGCGACAGTATACACTTTACGAAAATATGTTTGGATTGCGTTGATGTCGCAGAAAATATTGTGTATATCGTTGCCACAAGTTGCTCCACGTGAACCGTGAGCGTACGGAGAGAAATATGTTTTTTTAATAGACAGTTGTACGAGGAAAGTTAATTATTCTAGCCGATAGTCTTGCATGTGAGAAAGTTGCAGCGTATTTATGTAAACCAGTGTCGAAAGGTTTTCATGAAAATACATTGGAAATTTTCTGGGAACCTTAAACGTTTCAGATGCGACGAGAAGAATTTTAATCACGCGTTGTCTGGATGTTTCGATAAAACAAGCGTCTGTTGCGGATCGTCATTTCCACTTAAACATCCCTATCTCCTTTCCCACTGTTCCCCCTTCTTTTCGTTAATTTGAATGCTTGATTATTAAATGGGCAATAGTGAACGCACGTGGCTAATGATAAAAGTGATATTAGCATCCTCAACGTCGACATTTGCGCTGGACCTTCAACCATTTTAAGTTTTTGCGGTGCAATAAGGGTGCAAAGGCCGTGTAGATATATTTTGAAGCACATCGTTGCACCATGATGATCGAGGGTAGCTGCAAATATTCTAGAGTAGCTGCGGCATGCATACGTACACATTTCGATGGTATTCGTAAGAATAATTAGCAGTTTACTTGTTAGTCAGGCGGAAATTAAATTCAAGCAAAATAAATAGAGGCGTTAAATTCGCTTCGTAGCGAAACATGTGTAATTTACTTTGAATTAGGACGCAGAACTTTGCGCCGCGTCGGTCACGCTTATGAATACTCTCGAACAATTTTCAGCGACAGCAATTAGTGTTCCGCGTTGCAAGACTGGCTGCGATGCTGTTTCTACTTAAACTTCCACCTCATCTTTTTCTACCTCAATGAAGAATCGTTAATGCAGATGATTAATCTACAGTATCATCGTCGCGTACTATTTATCGAGGAATGCTAGTAGTTAGATTTCGACTCGTTAGACAAACGAAGCATCCCTTGTTCTATACCTATCTGTGTCATAGCGTACCAGAATGTTGTGAGTTTTGTTTGTAACGCATAACCGAGAACTACATGCATGATCGCGGAGCCCATCGATTTCGCAAAGTGACGATGAAGAGTATGAGGAACCAGCGAATAAAGAGTTCCTATGCAAACGTGCTTTCTTATCCGTGACGGCTAGTTCTGCCAGCTCTAAACGGGTTTTCTCAGGTCTCTGCAATATTTTCTGGTCACGTCCGAGGTATGCATGAACTTTAAAAAGTGGCGCCTTCGTGCTTACAGAATATTAAAGCCATTCATATTTAGCAGCGAGAAGATACTGTAGACACGTAATAACGCAGGTAACGTCCTTTTTTCCTTTCGTCCCTAAAATTATCGGCCCCTCCTGTTCGTTTTGCGTATTCAGTGCAAAACGAGGCTATGTCACTACTTCTGATATTTAGATTCATCGCTGGCTATTCTACCTTGCGACGTCTGATTTCGGCTTATGAATATGAATTGCATCAATTATATGGAACGTGCTCGATTTCCTTGTCTACAGGAACCTTAAAAATAATGTATACGTGCTTTTACTGCGAAGATTTGTTTCGGCAAAGCAAGTTCTTCTATATGCTTGGTCGATTCTGCCTACTGCCTACGATTCAAGTTTACCTTGTAGGAACATACGTCCATCATGCTTGCAAGCATTCGTGATTTGGTGGGTACTTTTTCAAAGCAGTAATCCAATTACTGTTTTACGAGGAAGAAGTCCAGCACTGTTAAGGGATATTTATACATACTCTCGTTCGACAATTTATTTGATTCTCACGGAGCAATTGATTTGTATAGCGTTCAAGCATTTTTTCGTTTTATAATATAAGACATCGTTTTATAATGCAATCGTTATTGTCCATGCTCGAAACTTTCAAATTATTCATTGAGTAGGAATATGAACTTTTAGCATTTATGTTTCACGAAGTATTGCATTTATTTGTCATTGAACAAATTAAAAGGCATATTGTAGTTGGAAAAATGTCTCCTTTCTGCAGGTATTATCGTTGATACCGAGGCATCGTGTATTGTAGTTCCTTCAGCTATTGTTACGCGGTGCATTATGGCCAAGTACATATAAAGGATAGTACGGAAGTATGGTGTACACGAAGTATTGGGAACAGTCGTAACAATTCAGTGCTTTAGAAACTTACGACTTCAGCAAAAGGGAATAAAACGGAACTTCAAGTGGCGCGTGATTTATGATTCGAAGGCACATTGCCTTAACTAATTGGGCCCGATTGTAATTATCGCAGGATAATTGGATTACCATTGAAAAGGAACTTTCTCGGGATACTCGTATCGGCGGAAGTGGTGTACTGATTCGTAGGTAATCTGTAATGAAAACGAATCGAAATCTCGAAACTCCGATAATAAGGAACGCTGGGATAGAAAGGGCGTAGCAGGGCAGCGCGAAAACAAACCACCGGTAATGACCGAAGTTTGTCGCGAAGCAGATCGAGGTAATAGCGAGTGGTTAGAAGTGGCGCGTGGTCAAACACTTGGCAACTCGCTGGATTAGAGTGAAACTCAACGGTATAGAAAGCAAATTGTTCGAGCGAGCATGAAGAAAATCTGGAATCCTTCGAGCTTCTTGATTGTTTCCATCTCAGCTTCTGACCTCCTCCCTTCTATGCTTGACTGATCTTCGTAATCAAGAATGAGCCGAATTAAGCTTCAGTTTAAACGTGGACAAACATTTATCACGAAGAATTCATCATTGCCTCTCTACACTCCCTTATTTGTGATGCCGACTATCGTTGAGCAAATGAGAGAATCAAATTTAATTTATAGGAAAATACGTAAATTGTGCATTTGTGTAAATGCGATTCGCTCGTTCAGCGAATGAAGTAGATATATTAGAATGAAATTTAAGTTGATATGAATTTTTACGTTACGCCTGGTAGACTGAGGCGAGTTTCTTCATCAGATAAGATGGATAAAACATTTTTCAGTGCGGTCCTTTTATTTTAATGTGTAAAGTTTGTCTCTGTTTTGGTATTTGAGTGTACTGAAGTCGCATATGCATTGACTCCATAAAGTATCTGACTAAACTAGTCACCGTACGAGTTTCAATAATCGGTAAGTTTTTCTGGGAAAGAAAGATCGAGGGAGGGCAGAACTTGTAATTCGCTATGCTATTAATGTAAACGTAACATAAACGAGCAGGACGAACGTATTTTGCAAGAAACTTACATTTTCTAACCAAGTTTTACAGCTTAATTTTCCTTCGCTGCCGCGAGGAGAGATAATAAGAGTAATGTCTCGTGATTATAGAGCCGGCCGTGATATCGCTTTGTTACCGTCTTACGGAGCTAACACGAAAACTCTCGTCCACTTGCTGCGTAACTTATCAAAATCAAAGTAGCCGTATTTTTAATGAAAAGGAAATTCCCAGCACTATCTTAATCTACAATGCACGAGTATACTTGAAAGCCGAAGCACATATTGGCCAAAGTAGATTTCTTGCTACTCAATGCGGGGAGTTTATTGAAATATATGTTTAACGTAAAGAAAAGTGTACATGTATATTTCGCTTTCACTCGAAGACAATTTCACGTACAATGATTTCCATAATGTGGAAATTGTGTGGATAATGCGATAGGAAGCAAGTAAGAAAACAAATTTTTTAAAACTGCCTACAAATATTCTATCGCCACCTTACTCCATAATTTATGCTCACGAAATATATGCTATTTCGATTTTAATGGACTCTAGTACACTCGTTCGTTTCGCACCTGGTGGTCGATGTGGCAGAATGTCGAGGATTCACTTACTGGTATACCTATAAACGAGTCGATTTATCGTAAGCTCGGCTCGACGAGTAAGTTTACAACGAGCTGGCAAATTACACGTCAGGGAGATTTGCATAAAAATAACGTCGACTGAAAAAAACAAGCTTAGCGATATTGCGAAGTTTATGGGGAACTTGCAAACAGCGAAGCTGTCGCGTGATATAACTCCGCACTGGGTGAAAACGTGTCGCAAGCCTTACACGCGTGCAATGTTAATTAAATTCTCATTAATTGAGTGCACTGGCTGGAGACCGTTTTTAAGTAAGGACCGAAAGTTGGCGGTTCGAAGTACAATGCCCCCATTAATAAGCGCGATGGCTTACCGCGACCGGCTTCTTGTCAACGAGACACTTCGTTGTTTATTTTTAATGTCCACCGGCTGTAACCAGAACTAATTTTCATATGAATCCGAATACCGTGAAAGTTGCAGCTAAATGGAGCAAGTTTTTTTCTGCCATTTCTATGCTCCCTCCGTTCGCGCCAAGAATATACTTCCGTAACGAGCGTACATACATATGTGTCTGCGTACACTTCCGGGCCGTGTTTCGAGGAAAAAATAAAGGAGCACCACCGGGTATGCCATCCCTATTCTACTCTGCCTTGAAATATTTTTTTCATCCCTTTTCTTTCTTTTTTATCCGCATCTCCGCCGCGCAATTCCACATATTACTCTGCAGTTGAACGCGCGTTTTGACTCTCCTGCCTTCGGTGTCGCATCTTTTTGCTCGCCCTCGTATTTCTTCGTTCTCAGTGGATTTACGCATTCTTCGATCGATAGCCTATGAGCCCCGTTCCGATACTACGTGCCCATCTTTTCGGCTCCAACTCTACATGTACTTATATACATACCTGGATACGATACTTTTGTTGTCCTAGTGTCGGCCGACAGTTCGTTTGCAACTTCTGTCTTGAAAGTGCACACACGTTGAAAGTATTTGACGGATTTTCGGAACGTAATCGCTGCAATTCCGTTGCAATTACTACTCCGAACGCGGCCACTTCCGATGATCCGTCTCGACGCAAAAATGCACGAACCGCCAAACGGAGCGAAGGGCGGCTCGCTGCTTTCAGGGAATTTGCGTGTTGCTCTCTGCTCTATTGTTCGTTAAAAGTCATTGAATAGCCATTCAGTTAACCAAATCGTCGGTGCATGTAACGCGGTCCGGTTGCCGTTAAAAAAGCTTCTGCTCGCCACATGTTATTTTATTATGGTCGTTGAATAGCGCTTGATTGATCGTCACGTGTTTGCTATGCCAGTTCTTTTCGAAGCTGGTCGATAGGCGTGTCGCGCGAACCGTCTCTTCGAATCAATCGAATTTTCACGCGTCCCGGTACTTTGCTTTTTCCAGGGCCGACCGAATAACAGCCCCGACAGACGAATCTCTCGCTACGGCACTACGGTTTCCTTTCCCGTCTGTTGTCAAATGGGAAACCTGTGACGTTACGTAACTTTATGGCAGATACTGAAATAGCGAACTTCCGAATAATCTACTATCGCTGCTACAGTACTGCTGATGTCAAATGCACTTACAGTACATGCACTCGATATTTCTTTCTTGGTAAACTGCGGCACCGTTCGGGTCATTTTGGCCACGGGGTATTAAAAACCATAACAATTCGTGATTAAATTATTTTTCTTAATGCTGATAACAGCTTGATATGTTACTCATTTCCCCCGAGGACAATTTCTCTGCCTCGCTACGCTTTTTTTAAAACACTCGTGTTCAATTTATAGTCTCTACCAAAGGTATATTATAAAGGTATATACAGTTGCGACGCATGATATCATTTGACATGGTATATCCATCATGGACGATGGACTTCCTATCCACAGACCTGTACCAGAATGCAGTTTCAATAGTCGAAAAATGGGACAGTTTATTTGAGCCAAGACGTACTCGGCCGAGATAACACCGTCATCGTTGTTCCATAGAGCAAAGAACGATAATTTCTTAATTGCTCATCTCATCGATTGAACATACGTTGCGATAAAAGTGTACTTTTAATCGAAACGATGTTCGAGTCGGGTTGTACAAAGGACTCGTACTTGTTGGCAATTTGCGAGTAAGATACCGGATCCTTATTGAAGTCATCGGTCAGGTTCAGTTCCAGTTCCAAGCGAGAAGTAAGCATTCGGTTGAATCGCGAGGACGAGAAGACAAGGCGGCGGTGCAGCGGTGCAGCGGTGCAGCGGAGAGGGTGCCCTTCCACGGCAGAGATGGGCTACAAATGGGTCAGCGTAAGGATAGAGGAACGTTAACAGCGACCAGGGTGCAGCAGTTTCGTCGTTTCTATGTCGCGCACGAAATCCGAAGGGTGCGATCGTCGAAAGGTTCGACCTCGACCGAACAGTTTATGAGCTTGTAACTATCGGTATCGAGGGATTGGAAGTTTTCCCGTTTCACTAATAATAGCCGGGTCCACCGATGCCCCGACGCAATTTCTTCTCGAAGATTACCGCTTTCAAACGGTTTCTTTATGTTCTCCGCCAATACACACGAGGTATCGGCTCACGCTCCCGAAACTTTTCGGATAACCAACGATCGAACTACTCTAGACACATTTCAAATTCAGGTAGAACTTTCGTCCTGATTTCTTACGATAAATTTCTCATAAGAATAGGTTATCCAAACAGTTACACAAATGCACCAACATTAGCGGTCAGATTTATAATTGGAGTAGCCAGTTCACGGCAGCGTACAATTTGGATAATAATAGTTCAGATAAATTGTAACATATTCCAGCTGTTTGTAATTAACGATGATCACCCATTCAAAAGTTTAGTATTCGTTTATTGTTAGTCGAGCTGCTAGAAAAATATATTCACCTGTATTTGCCTGCGTTTACATATCCCGCTGCATCGAGAGTAAATATTGTTCTGCGGAATGGTGACGATGAACGCACGAGTAGATTCGAATTAGCTTTACGATTCGTTCTTAGGATCGTTACATATGAGCGTGCAACGTTTTATTCCAAAAACGATAGTGACACATTGTACGACATTGTTTGGCGTTTGCAACTTGGATTTTATACACCGACGAACAAATGATCAAGCAAGGGCTAATCTGTATTTTATATGCACCTTTGCAATCAATATTATTCGAATAGCCCAGATATCTTATACTATCGAGTTTATCCAAATTTTGTAACGATCAAATTAATATTTAAACAGGATCCTTGAATTCTAATAAAACTGACATTTATCGAACAATTTATCGAAACTTTAACGTTGCAGGTATGTATATATGTAATATGTAAATTGAAAGGTGTTTCTTGAATCTATTATAACTTGAACGCAGCATTACTGTCGGAGGGCTTGGAATTGAGTTATGAATGCTTCGACTCCATCAAATATTTATGTATTTTATTATATCCGTTATAAATAACGGATAATTGTAAAGACAAGTTGTCTCCATAATAGGATTCGTTGGTGCCACGATTTATGTTCAAGAAGAAAATCATAGAAAGAGATTTTCATAGGATGTATCCTATTCGGTAAAGACTGAACGCGACCATTGCATCGATTATTTCGGCGCCAGCCGTTTTGTGTTCCACCTCTTACGATCGTACTGGAAACACAATGAGTACGTGCAATAAACTTCCAACTGAAATTCAAATTTTCTTCTATGGACTTTGCATCCTTGCTGTTCTTCATTGTAGCCGAGGTGAATTGTTATCAACAATCAAGGTAACGTGAAAATTTATGCGATAGCATCGGTTCATCTATTCCACGCTCCTTATTTTTTTAATATTTTACTAAATGTGGAACGTTTATTCAAGCGCTCTTCATACTGATATAACTTTCGTCAGAATTTCTACTCATCAGAGTAGTCAAGAATTGTTGTGCAGAATCAACGCACAGCGCTCTAGCCAAGTGCCAGTGGATTCGCATATAGGGACATTCGTTTTCAGTACTTGCTTGACGTTTCAATTTCCTCGGAGACTATAATTACAAAGTCACTCTTGTAACTCGTTTCATCCATAGTATGCTTCCATTGAATATAAAAATGTTGAGAGAACGTGGTGCGTTACTGAACGTAAAAAAGGAGGGGATATTAGGAAGAAGCTACAAAATCGGTCGATCTTGAAAGTTAAAGTTTAAAGAAGAGATTAAGCTCGAGTGACTTCCTGTAGTTAATGAGAGGTCGTTAAAGCTCATAGGTGGCTACTGGTAATTCTAGGTCGCAAATATGAGATTGCGGTTCGCGTGTTATTGGAAGGGAAAAGTCTCGTCACCGAACTCATCGGAGGTTGCTTGTAAGCAGAACACGTACCTCACCTTCTAGGGATGAAAGTGAGTTTCGTGGATCCGAAGTGGTCCAATGCATAAAAATTTATGAGTAAAATGAATTACCCGACAATCCTGTCTCGAAATTCTGTAACTGATATTTATAAGAATTTCTAGTGGCTACTTTTAATGTTAATCTTTCTTATCCTGGCTTTCGTTATGGATAAATATGTCACAAGATGGACCATAAGGGAGACGTTTAAATCTATTCGAGAGGAGAAAGTGAAAATAAATTGTTTCATCTACCGACGTTTTTCAAGTTGCCACCTTTCGTTTTTTCCATTTCATAATTTCAGACTCGGCCAAACGATGTTGGACTATATTGTTTGATACTATCGCTGCCAAGGTAAATGATTAGGTAGTCTTGTTGTAGTAGTCGTCATGTATGACACACGTTGCAACGTTCGTTTTCAACATTTATATTCCTCACGAACACCGAGTGATCTGAGTCGCAATAAAATTGTTCGCGGGAGCGCTGCGTTTTCATTAAAGTTATGTTTATCATAAACGAAACATCTCGCGACCATAATGTTTCCCTCTGGAATAGTCTGGAACAATCGCACCAAACAGATTAGTGAAGTAACAAATCTCGATCCACGATAAAAATATTCATGCATCCATTGCGATGTCAGAAAAATCCAGCTGCACGTTTCGATACGCGCAAGTTTAATGATTAACAGAGCACACGCGCGATGGCGGAGCCAAGTTCGTGACAGTAGAATAAATTATTTAAGACAAGTACGGTATCCTAGATACTGAACCGGCAGGATTGAAGATCGATAAATAGGAAATCGCCATTAGAGAACATACGGTGGAAAAGAGCGACCGTATACGGAGTTTGGAAAATTAATATCTTCCATATTAAATAAATATGTAGTTATAATGTTTTAGTAGTAAAATTGTGTTCAGTTTTCTTGTTCAATTGTTGTATTGCTAGAATTCATTCTCATATTTTTATCACGCGTGTGTCGTCTGTTTTGAAATGTTCCTTGGGGATTCGCGAGGTTCATTGCGCTGAACATCGTTTTAAATTAATGAACGGAAGAAAACATTGGCTTCCCTCCTCTCCGTCTGTATCTTATTCGTTGCATACCATTCATTATGTTTTATTCTTCACGCGGAGTGTTAGTAAATTTAATGAAGCTCACTGAGATGATTAATTTTCAAGCAAACCCGAATTGGCTTGAATCTATCGAATGTAATTAACGAGCTGTCCAATATACATATTATAAATACTTAACGGCTGTCCAATCGGTGTCTAGGGCGAAGTAATATTCTTGAGTTGCGCTGCACTCGAGATTCGGGTATGCACGGCGTAGAGTCGGCTTTTCAACATGTTCTTATCTGCCGTTCACAAAAAGATCTCTTCGAACTCTTCATAGTGCTCACATAGTGCCGAAGGACGAACTAAAATTTCACTCGTGTTTTGCCCCACCGAACTGCGCGGTTCTTGTTGCACGGCGAATTCATTTCGTAGGGATGCAATCCAAATTTTCTCTTAGGTTTCAGAAAAGCAGTATATTGCAACCAAATTGTTTTTTCTCTAGCAAGCCGTCACAGATATGCACGAAATGTCAGAAAATTGTCCAAAATAAAGTAGGAACATTTAAAGCTACTCCAAACATTTATTTCAAAGTATACATACACCTATAAATTGATTTTGAATCTTGAACTAATATTATTAATTGCTAGGGGAAATCGGTTTGAATGATTTATTAAATGTTGTTCCTAGGAATTCTTAGTAATAACAGAGGTTAGAAGAGTGATGCACAGGCCAGATGGGTGGTGTCAGTACTTTTATTTCTTTTTTTATTGTGTAGTTGGAAAAGCGGTTGAAATAGCCGGCTTATAGGGGCGACCGAGGTAAGAAGTAAGCGAGCTTACTTCATAAATTTTCTTCTCTTTTAGAGGAAAGAGTTCCTTGATCTTGCGAGATGGAGCGGACAAGTTTCATTGTAGAAGCGTGCGATATCAAAGTAGAGACACGGTTGGATTTCAGGAAATTCGACAACAGCCATAATCAAAATTTAAAAAATTTGGGGGTGCATCCGTAAATTTACCGTCTATTTCGAGCACGCGGAACATGCTTCATTACCAATTGCTGCTTACAGATTCAATATTTTCAAGTACGTATCAGTTACTGGAGATTTCCACATACCGATATGGCACAGAATATTTTCTTTGCAGAGGATAAAGTATAGTATTGGAGTCCACAAAGTATGATCGTTTTATTCGAGGAGATAAAGATAATGAAAACGCGACCGCCGCAAGTTCCAAGTTCGAAATCTATCAGAAACAATGGCCGACAAATGAGATGATGAAAGTAATTGATCGAATCCCAATGGCAATGGCCGATGATTTGTTCGCCGCGCACTCATTGCCGGGCATTCTCTCTTTCTCTCTCTCTCTCTCTGTTTAGTCGGGCTTACGTGATCTTTCCAAATCGAACTGCATCGAATGCAGAAATCGGCTAGAAAATAGTCTTGACCGTTGCGATAAAACATGTTTCTAATCATTCTCGTTCATCGACGGTAGGTACTTCTGATCGACAAATTGAAATTCCTGCGGGAAATTTTCAAGCGCCAGAGAGAATCTCAGAGATCTTAGTTGCTTTCAAGAAAATGTTTGTATGAATTCGCAAATTCCATAGAATTTAAAGCATCGATGAGAACCTATTTTTCATCCTAACATGCCTACCTCCATCACTGCATACGTTCCATCGTAATTGTTATTGAACGAAGCAAATCGCGAGGGCGTACGGGGCAAAAGAGGAAACCAAGTATCGTTTGGATATGCAAGATTTTAGTTTGACCACAGGGTTACACTTGTTTCCTATACGGATGGCAAACGACGTCGTATGACGGAGCAGCTATTGGCCAGCACAGTGGTATCGTAAATACGATAGCAGCACGGACAGCTGTTCGAACAGCAAGCAATTCTCTTTGGCATTCTCTCTGTGCAGCTTTTACGGTCACCTGATCGCGATCTCATCCAAATTGGGTCACACTTTGTCCCACTTGTGTCACTGGCATTGCTATTGTTCACCGTTCCCCTATGCTATATTTTAATCACTGGTCCTCAAGATACGAATCCCCTATGGACGATTGCGATTGAAATACGTGTACTAATTGGATGCAGTTCAGAGCCAAACTATTGAACTTAAGCAACCTTTGTATCTAGTTTTACGTTGCTATGTATGTATTAACTTGTAACTTTGAAATATTGTGTACTTATATTGTTCCGTTCCTTGCAAATAAAGAATTTGAATAAATGTACCGATATGAAACACACATTATTAATAGAATAACGCGTAGACAAATTTTTATTCTTACGAGCGTTAATTCGTTCCGGGGAAGTTGCGATAGAAAACTTATGCATGTCATGCGCATCGTAATTTGTGACGCAAAATTAAGTAAGCTTGAATAATTAACTTCATCGAGTTCTGTCGCTGATTTTGTCGCTAGAAAATATTAAATCGCACCTGTGCAAGATGAGATGTGGCCAAATCGTACTTTTGTCCGTTACGGAAGAATTCGCAGCTGGCGAACAGTGTAGGTGAAGCAGTGTGTCGGCGCGTTAAATATGGTAATGAGTTTCAACACATAGGTTAGCAATAGTCATCAATTATTCTGAATAATGGCATGCAAATAGGATGACGCGAAGGCAATGAATGTCACTATTTGCATAGGCTTATCCTTGTTGCATAGGGCGAGTTGGTACAGAGTTGCGTTGCAGCCATATTCGTCGACCGTGGCTACATGACTCTAAACAGGCGACAAACGCGATACCCGCCGTTTGTATATAATATAGTTTGTACGATTGCATATCTGTATCGTTCAAAACTCTCTTCACTTTCGGATCTATGCATTTCAGATAACTGTCACATGTCAAGTACATATCTAATACTGTCGTTCGTTCGGGAAAAGTTATTCTAAAGTATGGAGAAGATCGTTTCGTAATAGCGTTTTCCTTTTGCCTATAATATATTACTAATAATTACACATATGTACATACATACGTATAGTAAGTCACGTTTAGTCTTAATTGTAAGTAATATATAGATATGCATATTAGGACAATTTTCGCAGTCGAAGTCGCAAATTCAAACACCTATTGATATTCAAGTATCCACTAACTCGCGCGTGGATTGGTGACTGAATAACACTGGTTTTGTATCAATTTCGTCTAGTCTTGGACGACCGTCAATGTTCTAGTAATTGGTCCCTTTTGCAATTTTATTTCAACGAACTAACCAAACGTACTAAAAGTGTTGCACAGATGTTTAATATTGATCTTCGCGTTACAGAGAGTAACGGCTATCGAAACGCCAATGCCAAGCTCGGCATCAACCAACTTTTCACTCTACATATTCGGAACTTTAGAAGAGGCATACTCCCCCCTGAAAACTTTAATTACCTCTCAAAACCTACTGACTCTAACGGACGTATTACGAGCCTCGTATCTTTTACTTACGTACATACATTCCTATCGAAATCACGTATACGCTGATCTATGTAAGTTCTACACCGTCCAATCAAACCACAAGTACCTAGGTCAGTACTTTCGTTAAAATATTTGCCAACTGTAAAGAGTACGTATATATTACATTTTACACTGATGTTCCTTCTACCTTTTACTACAATTTTATTGCGATTGTCCATATTTTAGCAAACGTTGAAATGCATCGCTACGTATGCTTCGTGAAGCAACTTTATGGCAGAAATGAATAATAAAACAAAATCAATGGTGAATCATAAGCGTTGATTGCTTTTTCCAAATTTCTTCGTGCAACAGGTTTATGGAGTATACTGTTTGAATGATATTGGTTTGGGCGAGATTAGCCTACGGGCTAATTCCTACAGCGATATGTAATTGTATTGGTTCAAGTTTTCAACGCATCTGTACCCAAGTCGGCTCTGCTTCGCGAAGAAAATTTAACGAACCTCACCGAATATCCATTTCTGTTCCCGACATTGTTATCGATGAGTGCAGTTGGCCAGATATTTTAAACAAGTATCGCTCGTTCATCCTTAACAGTTACTTGGACGTTTCTTGGGGAAGTTCTTAGAAGGTTGCGCGGTATACATACATGTATATAGGTAGTACGGGCGTGGGTGCACGAGTCCATCGAAAATATAGGTACATACATATGTATGTGGCTTGGTCGCGTAATATAGCTAAGCTAATCAAAAGTTTTGGTGGTGCAGGAACGATAGACATTTCGGAGAGATATATAGAAGAACTCACTGTCCATTGCCAACCGATTCGCTTTCCTGATCTCATTTGTTCGCAGCTGGAAAAACTCTTTCAATTTCGATCGTGAATTACGGCCGACCGCGTTCGGTACGTGCTCGCTATTCCGTAATGTGGGAACATCCAAGAATGTAACTAAACCGATCGAACACGAAACTTTATCCTCCCTCGCCGATGAAATCGAATTATACGGGTAATCAGAAAGTTAAAACCGCAGTCCATTTTCTGCCGCGAGAACGACCGATGTTGAGCACTTACGCTATTTGGAGGCATTTAAAGCTACATCGATGTTTTTATCAATTTAGACCTACTAGTTAGACCCAAATTGCTTTTAGTTAAATCGTTCTCCACTTTTCATTATATCAATGATCAGTGGTGTTTACGAGAATCGTATGGAATTCTGTATGGGCATGAATTTCAGATGCTTAGCGGAATCGCAAGTTGCAAGAGGGGGTCTGCGCCCACCTTTGCACAGGTATATACGCGGCTCGATTAGTATGCGCGATCCTTTTGGGCAAATATGTACCTAATATGCTAGATCCAAAAATGCGTGCGAGAAGAGGTGTGACTCTTCAACTCTGACCAATTAGATTCGCATTCCTTCTACTCGTCATCTTTTTCGGCTACCAACTATACCTGCCTTAGTCAATTCGAGTCTAATGAAAAAACTTTCATGCACGAAAAGGCTCCGCTGCAAGCGGATTCACTGAAGGGACTGTGCCTTTGTTTCGTGCCAACAATGTTACCAAAGTGCAACGCCACGTCCGAGTATCGTCTGCACGTGGTTTTAATATGTCGGCCAACCGCTTGGTTTCTAAACGATGCCTCTCATTGCTACCATTTTTGACCTGATTTTCAACTAGGCTGTGCGAAAGGACGCAAAAGTTCCGGCACTTCGACGCAACCATGATCGTATAAGTTTCTGTCGACAGACTTTACGATTTTGTACGTGCGCATGCATGAATTTGCAGTAAAAAGTGTGGCCATAATCAGCAAAATAATCTATAGAATGCTTCTGAGACAAGTGTAATTTCAGCAAGCAGCGGAAGCTCTCTGATCGTTATTACGCGTAGGGATCTCATGTAAAGGTATAATGAGTTACACGACTTCTATGTGTAATTTTTATAAATACTGAAAGATAAAAGTATCATCTATAGGCCGGAACAAAAATTTTACCGTGCTATTGTGGAATAGACAATTTTTTACTCGACATCTTTAATATATGTGGCCGAAGTTTTACCTTTTATTCTTTAGAATCAATTTTGCAATAATACAAGGTAGCCATTAACTATGTTAGATATGCAGCTACTAATAAATATGCTAGCTATTTTTAGGAATGGCACCTATTTTGCAGAATTGAAATTAATATAATCTTTTTAAAATTCACTTTACACTTTGCACTTTGACACTGTACTTCAGTATACGAGAACTGCGTGACAAATGAAGATAGTTTTTGAATTCTGATCATTTAGCAGGTGTAAATGGTAAACCCTTTTCACCTTCGTTTTTCGATAGTCACAATATCGGTATACCCGACCCAGCAATTAACATACCCCCAACGACAAATGTATATTTTACGTTCTGGCCACAGTGTTACGTTTCGGGACCACTGTGCAATTCTTCAGTTATTATATTATATAAATTCATCTAATTCTATGGAAATGAATAAATAATTTGTATTAATTAGTGGGAATATATTTTGCTACTTCCTGCAAACGATAAACGGAAAGCAGTCCATTTTACCAGCTTTTACATGTACATACCTATGCACGTGAATTTAGATTTGCAGGAAAGTTTTACGACACACGTACTCTTTGCATCGCGAACTTTTTTCTAACGCTTAATTCGCACTCGTTTAGGAGCTGGCTGCTTATCAACGGGTTTAATGCCTCATTAACATAACTAAATGAGTTTGCTATCCAGTTGCTTTACGACTGTACCTGTGTCAGCGATAAATAACGATCACACTACTCATTCTGTGTATATAGTAAAATGATGCGTACCAAAAGCTACACATAACTTATCTAATTTTATGTATCAGGAAGTTAGCACATTTCGCTGGAGTACTGCAATCGACCAACTAAATAGAAAGAATGTAGAAGATTATAATACAAATTTGAAGTTTAATATTATTCATTTAAATATATTATTTTTTCATCGTCGCAGGAATAGAATGACAATATTTTGAAATCTCTGATCTCTTGGCAACACAACACTGTCATATCTGAGCGATCCCAATTGTACGATAAAGGATAGGTCAAAGAATGAGTAATATTGTGAAACGCTGCCGCAGACCATTAGGTCAGTTACATGGATAGATGCAATTTATATTACATCAACTATCACATCCGCTCCTCGACATCAAGGTACTTGCGCTGTGCGTCCCCGTTTATTATGCTTCTATCGAGATTTCGCGTTTATTCAAATTTCGTTTCTTTGTTCCAAAGCCAGCCACAACATCGTAATTGTTTCTTGGATTTCATTGAACTCCAACCGATGAAATTTTTTCTGAGTTTTCTTATAGAAAAGCGAAACAGGGTACGGCGGTAAGGGAACCGGGATGATAAAGGAGGGAACGGAGGAAAGATGAAAAGAGACAGGAGCTCAAGATAAAGGCAAAAACGACGATGTCCGGAACTTCAGCGTCAACAATTTCCGTCTACGTTTCTACTTTTTAATTACAAAGTCGCGCGAGCCTCTGGCATTCGCAGCGGACGTCGACAGTCTCGCTTGACGAGCCTACCTCCGCTTCAATCCTCCATTCACGCCATTTTTTGTGGTCTTCCCATTACCGTGATTGTGTGTCTTTCGCTTATTCTCCCTTCGTTATGCCTTATACTCCTCGGGCACGCCAGCCTAACGATCTACTCCCCCCATCATTCCTTACCCAGTCAACGAAAAATGAGACGCCGCATCTTTCTGATAAATGCCTTTACGCCGGTTCCCTCACCGTCCGAAAATTTGCGAGAATTTTTTCGTAAAATCGTTTGAAATCTTTACGGTGGCGTTCATCTTTTATCTGAGTATTTCCTTTTGTTGCTAGATACGGGGACGTTGAACCTTATTTTAAAATTCTGTACCATTTGTCTGCGAAAGTGAATCATCTGTTTCGTTGGATCTTTGCATGCAAATAATTGAACTGTGATTTTTTGTATCATTCGACAGTCGTTAAATTCCGTGACTGTGTGTACGCTCTTAGAAAAATAGGTAAGCATATTGGTAAAATTCTCGAAAGGCATTTTGTTCCAGGAGTGATACATCGTTTCGTTTCATTATGCTTTTAAAATTTTGCATCCGGTGTCTGCCTTGAACTTTTATCAATTATGTACAGTTGTCTGTATCAAAAGAACTTTCCTCTAGAAAGGTACTAAGGAGGTAACATTTAACTATTATATTTACATTTCTGAGTGAATACATAAATTGAAATTTTATAACCTTGCTGACTTTTAAATTCGCAGGCGAAACTATGCATATGTATTTAGTATGTATTAAATATTGCGAAACTTCAATTTTTGGACTAGCAAAGTTAAAAAATGTTTCGTAAAATATTCATATATTTCTGTGGTGGAATAATAAGGAGCGACATGTCGGCGACCAAGAAGAAAGACCAAGCCTTTGAATAAAACTTGGTTCATTTTAATAAGCAAAGAGAGTTTTCTGTTCCTATATGTATACTTTTGTTATTTCTGTTCTTTTTCTCTTGACGCGGATTCAGTTTCGATTCCGTGAAGTCGAAATCCCGTGGGGTCGAAATCATATCGAGCTGCAGAGGAAGCTCGACGACTCTGCATTTCAACGTTTTCCTGGGGCTATGCAATCCACTGTAGACAGTGATTGCATTCATGTTTCCATTCCTTCTTCCCATCGAAGTATCAAGAAATTCGACAAGAATTTTTTTAATTCGCATTACTTATAACTAATATACGTGTGAAGGTTTGTGTCTCTGAATACTACGCGCTTCGGTCACAAAACACATTGTATAATACAGTAAAATATTACGCGAATGGATTTCACATAGCCGAGAAAAAGCATAATATGAAATTGAACATCGTAATTTTTACTTTAATCCCTGCGCTTCTTTCGAAAGGTAATTTGGATCTGGGTAATACCAGATTATTTTGAGGAACAGAATGATCTGTTGTCCCGAAAAACAATGTGGGCGGTGTCAAAGAAGAACGGTAAGAAATTTTTTTCAGAAGGCAACAGTTGAATATGTCCCATAGAATGCATATTGCAGATAGTTTAGAAAATATATTCTACACTGCACGCTGATTAATTTGCTTTTTTTTGGAACTCGATCCGACAATTCTAAGCCGAGTTACAGCCGTTCAAAGTTTCGTCAAAAACATGAATGAAGATTGGCCGAGTGACCCATATAATTTCCTAGAAATGCGTACGCTATTACTACTGCTGAGTCAGCTATACGCGTGGGAACGTCCTTGCAAGGCCGCGCAGATGCATTGTCGTAGGGCCATATTAATCTCGATTTCCTTCTAAATTCTCCAGTTTGTCATTGGCGTAACTATCAATTTTTGTAAATTTAATTTAATTTAATTCCCCTTCACACTTTCCTTTTATATCATTTGTCTCTTTTCGTATAAAGTAGCATTTTGTTTCGCATTCGCGTTGCAGCCATATTAATTACGTGAAACTGGATAAAGTAGCGGCAACTCTAGAAACTCAGTTATCTCACCTTTTGCTAGGCCTATATTAATAATCGACGCCTTCAATTAAAGCTCTGGATTCGAGGATTCGAACAATTTATTCCAAATTTTACAACAGTCAGCATGTATAGTTACTGTGAAATTTTCAACCGAATACTCGAACTGTGTATATGGCCAGCATAATATGCACATATCATGCATCGCAAGTCGTCAAGGAAGCTACGTGAGCTTCAAAGGTGGGGAGTGGGGACAGGTGAGACAGGGAGACAGTGAACAACTCCTATTCACCCCCTTTTGGGACTTCTTTCTAGCTCTGTCTGACTCTTTGGAATCTACTTTTTGACATTCTGTTACATGGAATGATATCATGCACGTCGTAGGTCATTGTATTCGTCTCATACAGAGATTTACTTCTATATTTTTCCTACCACTACACTTACCCTCAAATTATTTATACCACCTACCGTCCACCATCGTACCAAACAACTATTCTGAGAAAAATATTTTTATAACTTTAACTTTTCGCGAGATATTCCACCATTTGAAGTTAAATGGAACACCCCGTATGTATATGTTTTCACGCTAAAAGGATCATAGTCCCAAGTGTACCAAGTAGGCAGAGCTGTTGGGAGCAATGGGCGCACAAAGGATTTGAAAATATACATGCAATTCGGGACATTCCCGTTTCACTTCGGTCACGGTGAAAATGAGTGAGCAACGGCTTATACTTACGCGGTTTTCTAGATACTGTTGCTTCATTTGAAGCAGCATCTGTAAAGACTATCATGCATTCCTTTCATTTGGAGAATACAGCAAGAAGGGCATGGATATGTATTTCGAGAATTGCCTCGACTAAAAGCCACTTGGCGTTTTCGTATAAAACCGTCGCAGCGACTGACGTGACTGCCGACGAAAATCTCTTCGTCCGACGTGCTCTAACGGAGAAGGTGCTGTTCCGTTTTTCTTGCTCTTCAAAGAGACAAGTAAAACGAAATACTTTAATCGGGCTCCGTGACGCCAGCTGCGCGAAACGGAAGAGGAAGGCGCACCGCTTCGTGCTGATTGTTGCGAGAAAGCTACATATAATTAGGCTACCAAATGCCGGAGGGGTGTGCCATTTGGGAGGCCCAAGCTGGCCACTATCTCCTTGTCACTTATACCGAGTGGAAAATCAAATTGTCGGCATGAGTTCAGCTACGCCAAGTGAACAGCTACTGCTAGAGAAGATTTTTGGCGTTACATATGACGCGATTATCATACGTCGTAGATATTTCTTTCTGACTGCTAATGAAAATTGCATACATATGTATGTCAAAGGTGTATGTTTCCGGCATTGCAAAATATATGTAACAACGAGTAGAGCTAATTTCATTGAATGTACATTGTCGACGGAAACTTTTTATTTATGCACCGGAATATTTTAAAGGTTCGAAGCGATAAAGGTTAGCCAGTAGAGCGTACATTGTTCGGCTTTATCCGAGCAAGTCGAGCATTCTAACGTATATGGTCGATGTCAAAGTTTCCAACGATGGATTGGTATTTATAGCTGATCTGTGTTTCATTTAACCGAAACTATCGGCTCTTTGTTGGCAGAGCGGTGGCTTAATGAAGCCTCCTCTGGGTACCTTTGTTTCTACCGGAGGGTAGTAGCGTGTAAATGGTGTCGAGAGACATGACAAGCGAACGATGTCCAAGATAATCTCGTGATTGCCCTCGGGCTTCAATTACACCTGTGACACGCTCCGTGTGGGATCTCAAGATTGCTTCCTTTAGAATCGGCGGTTGCTTCCTTGCGGACACTAGGTGTATGAGATATTTATGTATATGCATATATAAGGAACTGCACGAAGATATTGTTCACGTGCAAGTAAAAGAAACCACAGTGAATGAAGAAGAAAATTGTATTCTCCTCCTCAACGGATTCCATTCAGTGAAATACATTAATGTTCAATATACAAATATATTTTCCTTTTACTCATCAAAATCGTTAAGGCAATAAAATATTGATTGAAAGGCACGTATACCAAACGTATGCAATTTATGTGCATGTCCGTAGCTATATTTAAAGACGCTGCCAAAATATATAAAAAAAAAAGTATGGTGTATAGAACTCCCCAAAGAAGACACGTTGGCATGCCACTTTTTGATCAAAGTTCATTGAATGCATGAGGTTGAGATTGAACTCTTCTGCTGTATACCAAGTGAACCGAGAAATTGAGGATTTCTGCGCTGCTGTAGCAGCAGAAATACTTGTACGGTCTTTTTTTCTGTAGTTCGTCTTTGCCATCGAAGTCAGTGGCAATATTCATACCTTAAGTCAAAATTCATCGACGTTTTGTCTAGATTTTCATCTACCGTACTGCCCAAGCAACGCACATTTTTTATATGTAGTCTCGGAGAGTGTAGACATATCTGTCTGTACTGACTTGTCTAGTCAGTTGTACCCATCTGAGTTGTCTGAGATATTGACTTTTTCCGTTTTTTCACTAATTGTTTTTCATGAGCCTCGTTTTCACGTGCTGTACACTTTGTACATCAGTACGGCAACGTACAGCTGCTTCGTAGAAGATTATAGCAGGAAACCCGAAAGGAAGTACAAGCGCAGAGACACTGTAGTTGGACGCAACTATGCGAGCAAACTTGCCGGCATAACGTCCGGTTAACTATGCATCGAATGATGCGAACTGTGCAATGTTTGTTTCACTATACCAGCACCAGCAACTGCGAAATGCAAATCGTCGCTGACGAAATCAGATTAAAGGTTGAGTTTCCTGGAATGCCTGGATCAACCGATAAACATGGCAACCTTCTGATTACTTTCAAACTTTCCGCAGATTGTTGCACTCGTATTCTAGTCTCACCTTGGAAGAAGCGCGATTTTATGCGATTTCATGCGATTTCATGCGATTTCAAGTGCAGGCAAACTTAGTAATAGAGGAAACAATTGCACGAGATTTGTACGGAAAATATTGTAAAAAGATAAATCGACGATTAGACATTTCTATAAGCTTCACAGATATATTTACGGTTTACTTTGCCTTACTTTTATTGTTAACGGTTTCATGAACATATACACATACAAGTGTAGATAAAAATCGCGAGAAAGGAGTAAACAATGAAAGCCCGGAAGATTTATGAGGGTAATAAGTTCCTGGCTTGTAGAAGTGTAGCTAGATTAAGACTAGAAGTCGAAAATGAAGGTGTACAAGAGATAGCAAAACTTTTGGTATAGTAACCTCGATGCAGGAATTCCTTCTCCAAATAAGGGAGCGAAGAGAAAAAGCAATGCCTGGAATTGTACGTTGATTTCCAATTTTTCGACAGTTTCGTCCAAATGACAGGACAAAAAGTGAACCGTATCGAGGAGCAAGATGTTTGCGGCATGAAAGAGCGTGTACCGCGGCAAGGTAGCTCTTTGTTTCGTTAATCTCACCCTGTGGCCCGCAGATAAAGCCGAGGTCGCTAGTTCTAAACTCGGCCGTTGCTCAGTACCGTTATGTCAAACCGTGGCGACAAGGGAAAGGAGTTATATTGTACTTAGTCGCATATAGCGATGCGAGGTGCGGTGAAGCAAGGCATACAAGCCTAGGACGTTGTTACGCCCTCGGCAACCTATTCAAACTTCTCACCCCTTTCGACAGAGGTGCGCACACACTCGCGCGCCAACCATTACGGCTGCTCCTCTCCTTTCTCCTTTCTCTCCTACTCATTTCACTATCTTCACCTTTGTCTCATCTGCCGTCTATCGCGGTATAAAAGTTATGCTCATCTGTAACACGTATAATCACCTCCTTACTCTTATTCTCTGCCTTATCTATACTTATCTATATATAGTGTGCTACTTGTGTAATTGTTATTAAGTAATCAGGGATATGTTACGTTTACTTGCAGTGTGTCTTCAGCTAGTATTTATTGTTTGGAAATTGCGAGAATTGTAGCTTTATGCAGCCTTATTAATATTGCTGTAGCTTTGTAAAATAAGTGTGACGAATCAAGGTATATACGTATTTTTCTTTTTAGAGGCCGAGCGTGCATGTACGCGTGCAGATGAAATTAAGACAGTCTATCTATCTTCGCCAGGGCAGAAAATGTATTTCATATGTATGCCAATTCATGTGTTCGAAGTTGGGCTTCGAATTGTTTGTTATTCCATGTAGTGGTTAAATCGATTTATCGCTTTATTCTCTAACACTATGGAGTACGCTTGGGTACATAGGAGATATTCGAAGGTGAAATCGATAGATAACTGCCGCTGGTTG
Source organism: Nomada fucata (assembly GCA_948146005.1). Taxonomy (NCBI): domain Eukaryota; kingdom Metazoa; phylum Arthropoda; class Insecta; order Hymenoptera; family Apidae; genus Nomada; species Nomada fucata. The sequence goes on along the minus strand of OX411275.1, from coordinate 1,934,421 downwards.
TTCCTAAGTTCGTTTCAATCGAAAATTTCGAACAAAACTGTCAGGGAGAAAGTTGGTAGTGGTTTTGCATGCTTCAGGAGCTTCTTAATGGTCGCTAAGAAGAGCTTATTGAAAGAAAGTTACTTCGTTTAAATCCAATCCCTCCAGTTTAGTTTGGCGCATTCATCGTGCATGCACGAATCGTTCCCCAAATGGAATTCATTCTCGACTTAAACGGTAGTACATATATTCAGTGAAATGCTATTCTGCATCTGGTCAGGCGAGTTAGCCTCAAGTTGCAATCGAGGAGTCGTGTCGATTTAATTCGCGTCCAGTTTACTTGCGGACTTTAATGCATTAACCGGTTCACTTCCAAATCAGTTAGTTAACCGAACAATCTATTTGCTTGAAAGCTTTATCAGCGTCGATGACGTACAATTCAGTGTTCACCTATTTTTTCTAGCTCGCTCGTAAAATTGTAAAAACATGTGGCGAAAACAGATGAATTAGAGAATGCTAGGCGACATTCTGTCATTTTCGCGACAGGAACACACTTCAATAAATATTTCTTCACAGATTTGTAGAAATACTCAATAATAATAACAGCAATCGGAACAAAGCTATCGCTGCTTGCGAATTTGATTATTACGTTTTACCGATTAATTTATGCAAAACTAGGACAATTGCAGAAATATCGACCATTAGTATGCATTTACAACTTCTGCCTGACAGATAGCAAATAAGTTCGAGTTAAAGGAGGTTTATCTTGCTGTTGTTTACTTAAATGACGGGACTATTATTTTCGTACTGCTAAGAGATAAAGGAGTGTCGATTACTGAATACGTATTTACAGAGGTATCTCCCTGCGCCGGAAGCTTGCCATATCGAAACATTTAGGCGAGAGCTAATTGTAAAGAACTTTTGCTTACGTTTCTCTTCATAATTTACTAAAGTAGGACAGTGTATTACTGTCTACAGGGGACACTATGTATCCAAGTAATATTACTGTGCGGTTATAACATCGAATCAGTTGACCAATTTGCACGGAACTTTGGTAAATGGCGCTATCGCGAAAATTGGCGGAGGAGATAATACAATATCGGCGGAATATCGCATTCGCGATAATCGATAAGGTTGTAACGGAACGGGCCGGAGAATTCCCCGACTCGTGCCGTAACTCAGTTCTTAACAACGAATGTTGCATGCACGGTAGAAAAAAGACACCGCGTACTGTACCACAGACACTATTGCGCGGCGTGTAAATCCGAAGGAGGCTAATAGATCAAGAGAAATGGGTTAAAGCGGCGAAATGGAAAGAAGTACATATCCAGACGTCGATGCCTGAGGATCACCGCTCGATACACGGCGCGTCTAAGTGTACTAAATGTCTCTTTCTCCCCTTCATTTGTTATTATGCTGCAAACTGCAACCAGTTCTTTCCGGAAGAATACATTTATCAAGTTCGGCGCCAGCCAGCAGGCATGCGGTAACTCGCAGCTGAAACAGTGCCGTGGCCGTGTCCCCGTTCGTGTGTAACGCGTGCACTGAGTTTTCATCTCGTTTGCTGGAAACGGATTTTTCTGTTAGCTATTCTAGAAACGAATTCCTACGTTACTGACTTACTAAACTGCGTTCCTTATGCAAAATTTCGCGCTTTCCATTGCGATAGGTAATTGGGTGGCATTGTCAGTTACGAATTGTGAACGTATTCGCGAGTCTACATTCTCGTTCACACCGCCCTGTGTATTTAGTGCAATTTGATTTTACGCGTACTATTTTTTTTTATCACTTATACTCATTTTTATGTTACACTGACATTGAAACAAACTTACGACGACGAGCCGGTGCTTGTAACTACTCAGCCGTTGTACATATTCATTTACATCGCGGTAGGAGGTGTACTAAACCTGTAACAGCATCGACAGCAATTCAGGCATCGCAATAACACTGCAAGTGGGCGAATGATAAATGAAAACCGAAGATTCATTCAATTTTTAAAGCTTCAACGTTTACCTTCTTTGAAATCGCATTATCAGTGCTCCATCGTTTAATGTCATTTAATCACATCTCTAAAAGCGTGTCATTCGCGGGTTTTACTTTTATAGGATCATAAATGTCAGAATTTTTGATAAAGTGCGAAATACAAACGGTACGAGGAGTGAGCGAATAATGTATTAAAGAACTGAGGACCCATGATTTCTTACCTTGACTCAATGATCTTTCCCAATTACTTCATGCGTCCCTGTTCCATTAAGACGTTGCAAACATGAACGATACCACTAGTTGCCACCCCGAGCGTTACACAATTTCAAATCCAGAAATATTCCATTACGTCGACAATGTTCATTTGCGAGTTAACTGTTCGTGGAAAGTTTGTCAAGCCGTTGTGTTGTGCCGCAGTCTCCGGATTGTTTACTTTGAAATTTCCCCTGGACGTTTGTTCGTGCAATCGGTAATCGTACATGAAGGTCTCTCGCGCATCAAAACTGCGCAGTTTATGCTACAACTTGCTAGGGATCTCAGGTCCGCATATAGTACATAGAGTGAGATCGTTGCAGGGTCCGTATCTACTACGTTCCAATGCGTGATCATTTTCATCGTCATTTCAGGTCCGAAAAATATATTACAGACCAGAAGTTAAATAGCATTGCGTCAATCTCGCAATCAGTTTCCAATCGTTTCTAAAAATTTCACCTTTAGAAAAGTTGGAGGCGTGTGTGTATTATTTCGTGCACTTGTAATTTGTTCCGCAGCGTAGTAAACTATTATAAAAATAGTACTCTTGCAGCCTGTTTGTTCCATAAATATCATTTTCTGCGCGTCCATTAAGCTGATCTTAATATAAGTATCGCGTGCAATTAGACCAATCATAGTCTATAGGGCCAGTTCGTTTGTTGGAGTTGAATGCTCGTTGCGTAGAGTGTAGAGTATTGGTTGTTCTGGAAACTATTGTATGTATTTTGTATTTTGCAAAGCTTAGAATCATCGCAAAGGAAGTCTGCAAATGCCATGTAGCTCTAAAAGCCGTGGAATTTTCGTTCGTTGATTAACGATTCGGTCGCGTTGCAGTTCCACTCAGCTAGGTGTCGCAAATTGCACGTCGAAGTGACGCCTTTCATGCAGTTGTTGACACGTACAGGGTGGAAGAAAATGTTTACTCGTGACTTGTACCGGTGATTCTACACCTTTGGATCGGTGGACATAATGTCGTCTATTTCTTCTCAATTCCATAACCCACTGGACGATTACCTACACAACTCACCGTATCAGCATGGTAATTGGCACCTGTCAGAGCGTAAAGAGTTACAACGCATAGTGACTGAAAGTCAAACAAAGTTCCTTCAAATACGTATCGCCGGTATATGTATCTTGTGATGATAGTAAGCATGCTCATTTAAATGACTTTTGTTCCTCCTGGCGAGTATATAGTTTAAGATGCAATGCTTGTGAATCGCTTGAATACGGTATTATAAGAGTACTGTTGAAACAATACGGACTGATCCGAATGAATTACGTTTATTCCACAGTTTCCATGAAAAATAAGAAACGATAATGAATTTTCGATGACATTACCGACTCCATCGATTGGAGTAGCCGAATAATAGGTATTTTTTCGACTCTCCACGATTTCTTAAGATGTCCTAATAATAAAACGTCTCTTGCTTTTTAAAGCAGCACATTTTATATTACTCTGCGAGGCTCAGTTTGTCTTTCTTACATACCTACTTTCTCTGAAAGCGGTACTAATGAGAGGACCGATTACAGTTTTGCTCGTTAAATACGGACGCTATTTTTATGTTTTGGTTGTTTTCGAGTGTCAGAGGGAAATCTCGCGACGGGCCATTTCAACGAGAAGGAAAGTTATTTGCGTCTGGAACACGTGGCACCGGCATGGCAGTCCGGTACAAAGTGCGAAATGTACAATTACGAGACTAATTGCCGAGACGTATGCATTCTCGGTCCTTAAAATGGAATCGCTACAAAGTACAGCTTACTTTTGTGGCAGGCAAAAAGGGCACCGATAAAGGGGAACGAAGGGACAAGTAAGCGAAGAGTATGTTTTTCTCACGTAATTACTCGCTCCGGGAAAGAAACGATTCTGGAGAAGAAGGAAAATGGTTCTGCCGGAAATACGAAAGGGCGGTTGTACTTAAAAAAAAAGGAACATAATTAACCCTCTCTTTTGTATTGTTCAAGCAACTCTTATTTGACGAAGTTCAATTCAACGTTTGGGCATTACGGCGTAATGCCAAAAAAGCGATGATATAAGTATTATATAAGATAGAAACTTTAGCAGCCGAGTTTAAATTCGTCCGTGTTAAGCGGAAGTAGAGCAACTGAACGTAAAGTAGAGTAGTTCCCGGAGAGAAATAGTTCTCAAAGAAACATCTACGTAATACATGACTTTGCTTTAAATTGCACAAAGGTCCCTTTAGCGATATAACATTTGACGCGAATACGCTTTTCGGCGCTTCAATCTGTAATACGGTATGTCTCTCTTTGAAAAATATCAACATAGAGGTTTCCTCTGTATAATATTTTTGGTCCTTTTCATGACAATACGTGACATTCTGTGTCACCGATTGCACTCGCGAAATCTTGCATAGAGAATAGATGCACGAATGGAATGCAATATCAATTATTCTCACACTAATCTTTCAATTTTAATCAAACATTACATTCTTGTGCCGGTCGATCACGCACGGCAATCATCAATTTGATTGAAATTCCACGGTTTAATAACGTAAGTATGTAATATGCAGTGTAACGCGGAAAGCTTGATGTATAACACGGTAAATAGCCAGGCTTTGAAGCTTGTGCTAAAAGTATTATCAAACGTCGTTAGTTTCCGAAGCGCATACTGGCGTGAGCAAAGTTTGTTAATGGAAATTGAAGGACAGAATATTCCGGTATTCTTGATACAGACATGGTTAGAAACCCCGAAACGCTTATACGGTATGTCTATTAGCCGACTTGCAAATTGCCTTTATCCAGCCTCTCTATTAAACGACGATACATGTGCGAAAAGCGGTACTATCCAGCGGCGATTAGTAGACTTCTCCATCGAACGACGGACATTCTCTCAAATAGACGATAGGATAATTCAATAATTCTATTACATACCATGCTAACTCTGTAAAGTTTCATTTTAAATTTCCTACATTGGAAAAGCTTGGGTAGAAATTTTGCGCACGAGTAAAAAGTGTTTTCAAACCGTAGACCGACCAACAAGGACTACAACTGGAAGTTCTCATGGAAAGATGGCTTTTTGAAGTCACCGATTATCATTTTAATTGACTTTCTAGATTTATGCTAGAGTATGGTACGCTCTAGCTTTTTCAACACCTATAAACATGCCAATTAAAAAAAAAAAGAGGCGTATAACGAAGAACTAGCGTAACGCAATATACAATGCTTACTGTAAAACATAAAGAATGAAGAGACAAATTGCTTTCATATTTGACCGTGTGATCCGTTTACTTGATGAACAGTGACCTTCGTTGCAACGATCTGCAACTGTGCTACACATATATCGTCCATTTTCGAAGAACATTTCATCGGGACGATAAAAAATTCCTCAACTTCTAGAATACTTCATGAAAGTCGTAATTTGAGAATCTTCCGGTAAGGACATCGCGAATGAATGCACCCGCAACATGCCCAGCATAATCTGAGCAATGGTTTAGTTTCGAAGAGAGGGGAAGAGAAGCGAAGTTCGAGATGAAGCGCGGAGGAACGAGGCCGCGCTAGTAACGTCATGAACTTAGCCAGTAAACTTCGTAACTTGTTTCTTCGTTGAAAATGCATCGTGCGAGATCTACAGACACCAGGATACAAGTGCGAACGTACTCTAGCGTTTTCAAACAAAATTACCTTGTAATAAGATTTACACAACTTCGAGCCTGTTCCGGTACGGTGCAAAGCACTGTGGAAAACTTTAATTTCTGCAAGCTGCGTCAAATGACGAGCTTCTGAAATTTAACGATTGCAACCTTGCGTGGAAGCAAACGGGCACCACTTGTAGCATCTCCCATGGCAGTGGAGCTCCCCTTTGACTCCATCACTTAATGCCGAATAATCTGATTGTACTAAATGGGTTGTTGAAATGGACTAAACGCTTGCCATTCTACGAGACGTCAAAGAGTATAGCGTGCTATTTAAAATAAATGGAGTATTCCGTGGCGTGAAAGATGCGCGTGGTTCTCGAAGTTCGATGCTATAATATTCGCCAGATTTACATATAACGTATCAAGGTGATTCGCTTCGGGAAGCGAGTCGGGGAAACTGAACTGCAGTCCAATTCTTGATCTCGGCCACTTAACCTTCTTAACTTTAATCAATATATTTCCGTCGGCGCTTCCATAATTAGAATAATGGAAGGTCTAATAGGAGCTCGTATGCGAATAAGGACGTAATTGTGGATGGAAAGTTTAAAAGCATTCCTGGTACCTTTGGTGATTAGAGAGTGCAGTGGGCGCGGTTACTTAGCTAGTTAACTCATTCTCTCGTACAGCAAGTTGGATCGAAAGCGCGTTTCGCTGACACGATTTCTACCCTCTTACCTCGTAGCCCGATGTTTCTATCTAAACACAACGAATATCTCGGTGTAGACGATGCATCATCATTATGTATGGAGGAAACGTGCAATACGAGTAAACGGATTTGGTCCTTCAATTACGATTTGCCTTTAAATTATTTACGGGAAAATTCCGTACGATTGAGTTTCTCTGCTTTGGAGTATTTGCGTATGCTCTAAACTAGGTCGAAGCGTGCTGTAAACTAAGAGTACATTGGTTAATGTGTCAGCGTACCGTGAAATTCCGGAATAATTCAGAATGAGAATCGTTCTAATTCAAAACTAAATAAGGATTTTTCCTATAAAGGAGGGAAAGTCAGATGCTAGTATATTGGAGGAATATTTGGGCCTGTGTGGGAAGTAGTAGATATTGAAAAACATTATTGCAGAAAATGCATTGCCTTAAAATAGTAGCTATCACGTTGATATAGTCGGGAAGTGCAAAAACGTTTCACCACGCTATACGCGACCAAGTGTTAACAATAACAGTGTGCACTGAATTTTGCTGCACGATATCGACGCGTGAAGTATTTCGCTGTATGTACGGAAGAAATCAGTGTTCACGGATATCGCTTGTTCCTATATGTATTTTACGATTCTGTAAATAAATATGTGTATTTACATACGAGCATATTTTGCCTTTAGTAGGGCTCTCTATTTTTCAGGGATCACTTAATTTATAGTTTCTTCTTTTCATTGTCTCTGTTATGCTATAATTCACGATGTCGCAGGTTAGAAAATTGCAGATAAACAATGCGAAAGCCTGCAACATGATTAGCAAGAAGTTGGTGGTGCATGGTAATTGCGAGAGGGGAAAAAAAAGTAGACGATCGGATAAAAGCAACATGCCCAACATTTGACACATTAATGAAAATCCATAAATAACACAAATTCAAACCGTTCGGAGTAGAAGAACCATGCAATAAATTTGGGGTTAAACCGTATACCACGAGCCGTCGCAAAAAGTGCGCAAATTCGAAAACAGGGAATTACGATTTAGAGATATCAATGAGGAACCCCTTTGCGGAACGTCGCAAATCGATAAAACTTCGACAAGACGTTCGCTACACTAATCAACGCAGTACACGACCAGAAAATTTCCATAGTTTCGCAAGGTATTTCTAGAGGCAGAAGATACATAGATACATAGATGCCGTCATTCGTCGAACGATGAAATGAAATTTCCGTTTTCAATATTATTTGTCACAGTTCCAACAAATGAGAATAATATGGCAAGTATAACACCTCGTTGCGCATTCTACGTATGTACAGGTAATGTTTTAAAGCAAAATAGCTTAGATACTTAAACTTGTGTATGGCAAACTTGAATGAACGAAATACTTTAATCGTGATCAAGGACAAATTTGCGAAATTTGACGTTTAGATTATTTGTTACGCACCTTTGTTGAAGTCTGATACAATTAAGCTTGGAGTGGAATAAAAGTATATAGATACTAGATTTCATTACAAACAATATTCATTTATATTTAACATACTTATATATATATATTAATTTATATTGTGTTCGTTGTATGCACAATACACAAACAAAAATTCGACGAAAGGTTGCTGCAACCCTTATCGTCCCAAATTATTATTTAATTTGGACAATCGATAAATTTAGTTTTCTATAACCAATCCCGCTATTATTGCCATGACAGTTTGTGACCACTGTAACAACGATTTACAATAATACCGTGGGATTTGGAGAATATGGTGGAATTTTTGTATTTTTGAGTTTGTTTTGTTTCAGTGCATTTAAGAAATAAATGAATACAAATTGTAGTTAGGACTTGGAACGATAATGGTGCAACTACTTTATAATAATGTTCGTGTAATTTACTTTCGCGAATCAAAAGGTTACGTAAAATTGGTGGTAGATTAGTATGACCCTATAATCATGGCAAAAACCAGATTTCCCAAAGTTCAGTGCACAAAAGGTTAATTACTTAGGCGATTAAGCTTGTCAGACAATAAGGCGGTCACGTTAAACAAGCAGGTTGATCGATTTAGCCTTTTCCACTTTATGCAGTCCGCGTTCAAGGTGTAAGAACATCGATAAACATTTGCATACTTATAAATACGTTACATTATATAGAGCTCTCTTCATAAACGCACCGAATTTTTTAAATATATATTTTCCCTACCACTGAGCAAATAACATTATTTTTATTTGAATTTGAATTTCACTTATGATTAAGATATTACTTGCATCGATAACCAATGTTCTTTTTATCAATGAATAGTATTCGATTAATATTCCGATTAATATTGTATTATTTATTCAGGAATTGACATAAAATAATTTCTCCGATATACGATAAAACTATGGATTTGCCACTCGACTTAAGGTACGTATCTCGTTAACGAAACGTACACATGCGAACGCATTTAATAAATATGTACCAAACGGAAAAGTCCAAGACATTGAGATGGTATCGCGTAATAAATTAGAACGTTTCACCTTCATCGGTCAAGGGATACTAAGATCGCGAAAGATCCAGCGACTACGGACATCACGAACGAAGATAAGGCAAGCCAGTCCTATTCCAAATTGGCTCCTTTGATCAGCCCGGAAAAGAAGGAGAGTCAGGTGAATCCGTACAATCGGGCAGACTGGACCAAAATGAACTCGAAATGGCCACTTCCGGACACGGATGACAATGAGATCGGCTCCGTTAACAGTCTGCCGCAGCTTGACTGCGGCATATTTCCGAAATCGTACATGGACACTTGTTCCTGTTGCCCCCGGGACATCTTCGACAAGCACGACACAGACAATATCAATAGCTACAGAAGCATGGTACTCAAAGACGACGATTGCTGTAAAGCTCACTGGTCGAAGAAGGAACGTTACTACAAAATTAAGGCGAAAGTTGGCAGAGCCCTTAAGGTAGACAACATATCCTTTAAGAATTCTCGATAATTGAAATAGAATGTACGATAGTAGTTAAGCACGTGTCGTTCTGATTTCTTCACTGTCATATGTATGTATAGCTCGTAGCGACAACTAACGCGTTAAATAGATGCTCTATTTACGAACATAGTAGCCTTAAGATACTTTTAAAGGACGTATTATCATATTCCAGAGGCATAAAATATTTTTGATACGGGGCGAATTACCGAAATTGAAGGAAGCTCTAGAGAAAAGGGGTTGGGTGCAGAAATACGAAGCTACGAGAACAAGAAACTTGCCTTATGGTTAGTTCCCATGCGTTTCATAATTGAATTTGAATATCCTTCTTAATTAAGAATAGACCGGCTGCAGGGCAGTAACGCATCCAAGGAAAACCCATTGTTGCATTTGTAGGTAGCGTGGCCAGCTTGGAGGCAAGGTCTTTAGGTGATTTAACCCAATCGGATGGTATTTTAAACGAGAAAGCGATCATTTTTACTTTGTTACGACATAAATCGCCGGACTTTATATGGGACTGTCGAAACGACTTCGTCGACTGGCATCGGGGCCTGAGTAGTAACACGATCCTGAATAGATACCAAAAACCGTCCGTCTATACTTCCAAGGTTAACATCATTAGATCACTTTAGATTTTCGCACTTCTAAGTCGTAAGTTCGAAGGCCGAGGTCGAACATCACGCGACTTTTCATTTAATTGAACTTAATGCTCGACCACGGTGAAATTTGTTGCTTACCTGATAAAATATACGCGATTACAAACAATGTAGCTAGGAATGGCTCGTTTGCTGGAGGAAGCGCACTGGTTATACGAGAAAGACGTGTCGTCTGTGCTATTCCCTCGAAGCTATAACTTGAGTAGAGAACCGAAGGCTTTTCTCGAAGATTTCCGATTGACCGCCGCAGCTGGACTGCTCAAGTGGTTCGTCCAAAGAATGCAAGATGGTCCGGATACGATAGACCAGGCGCACCGTTTGATTCCAATTAGTCGACTGGAATTCGCCACAAAACGCTGCGAAGAATTTATCGCTTGCGAGAACCATCAAAATATAGATGAGGACTTTGTCGCTGAGCTTTCGGAAGAGGAATGGAATTCCTTTTTGGACGACTACACCACGGTCGTTCACGAAGGCGCTGGAATAGAGGTTACATCGGAGAAATGTCGGGAGCAGTTACAAGTAAGTACTTGCACACCACATCTTCTTCTTCGTCCTAGTCTGCGCGAAATAAACTTGCTTCCGGTGCTAAAATTAAATTAACTAGTCCGATTATAGCTGCTACATAAATTTTTATTTTTCAACTACTTGCATGTATATCGATTATACGAATTAACTGCAACTGCGTCTTACTGCATCGACCAATATTTTATTGAGAATCCGTTTGCATAGAAATATGTGGAAGTTGCGAGTTCGACGTTGGAAAAAATGAAAGAAGTCGATCCTCAGTACGAGTTAAACGGAATGAGGAATATTTGGATTTTGAAACCGAGCGAACTTTGTTGCGGCACAGGAATCAGCATATCGCACAGTATAAGGGACGTATTTCGGAAAATAAAAAGCAGACCGAAGGATTACTTCATTGTTCAGAAATACATAGGCATGTAAAACCTTTCTGTTCAATTTCGCCATTCCTCTGTAGTAAAACTATTGAAATCGAACTTTCACTCCATTGCAGAACGCCCTTTACTGATTCACGACACCAAGTTCGACATAAGATTGTGGTACTTGGTTACGAACACATTCCCCATGACAATATGGGTGTTCAAGTAATTATATTTCCTACTTCATTGTTTTTTGAGTTTTCAGCGCTGGAACGGTATTCTAAGTAAATTCCAATATATTTAAACTGGGAAATCACTTCTAACCGTGTACTTTTCAAAGCAAAAAACACATACGAGTCAACGGAGGTAAATAATAGACGGGCACGGTTCACCGCGAACATAATAATTTTTTCTATAGAGATTTTACAAAGAAAAGCGTTTTCGCATTTTTTCAACGAACTTTACCGACGAGAAATTCAGCTAGATTCCATCAAAGAATTTACCCGATCCCCTTTTGTCCTTTTCCATCAGGGAAGGACTCCTTCGGTTCAGCTCGAAGCCCTACACTTTCTCAACTTATCACGAAGCGATTCATATCTGCAATACCGCCATTCAGGAGAAGTACGACGAAGAGAGGAGAAGGCGGAGGAAACGTGGAATTTCGGAGGAAGTCGTAAAATCGATTCGCGATCAGGGATGGGACTGCGAGAAGCTGAACGAATATTTAAAGTAATCTCTCGCCTGGTCTATTCGTTATACGAGAAGCTTCGGTTATTCGCTTGTTACGTTCGGGGGCCTTCGGCGATTCCGAGATTGATAGGTCCGATGTGCAAATATGCTCAGAACTTGTGTGCACCTTCTTGTCGGATGTCTAGTATCCCCTGTCCTTCGTTTTACATTGTTTCCATAAGTTGGGCATCTCGTCGGTTTTTACTTTCCCTGTAATGCGAACAGTATTGGAGCTTGCGAAAGATTTCTCGAATTCGTGCCTCGAAAAGAACTGTCCAATCGATGCAATTAAAGGGAGGCAGCAAACGGAAATGTATAGTAACGTCCGTGTAACTATAATTTATGTCCTCGTACCTTAAATCGGTACAGTGCACGAAATAAGCCTGGAAACGCGCATATTTCATTCGCACAGTGACCCAAAGAAGTTATTCTTCCTTAAAAGAAATTCTGCGATTACATTTCACAATGAATTTTCAACACTGTGAATTGTGTGGAAAATTTTCTATTGGCAGAATGACAGGCCGCGGAGTCGAGCCGTACTACGACATGATTTTTCCGAAAATGTCGGAAGCCATAGTGTTAACGATGCTGGCCTCGCAGGAACACATGGACAGGCGACGATGCAGTTTCGAGCTATACGGGGCCGACTTCGTCGTAATGGAGGATCTTTCGGTCTGGTTGATTGAGATCAACACGAATCCACGAATGCACCCACCCAGCTCGAGAATCACCAAACGCCTCTATTCCAATGTTCTGGAAAGCTTGGTTAAAGGTTAGCAAACTGCGATGCGTCGAGTTAACGTAGACAGAAGCAAGTTGTCAGGAAACGGGACCAGGGGTGAAAGTTTCGTGGATGGTATATACATATATATACCTATATTCTGCCCTTCATCGCAAACGTTCAAACGAGTTTTTGGATGCCCAGTATCGACTATTAAGTTCCCGGATCCTGATTAAGCAACTTCGCCAGCCAGGAAAATTTCGATCTAAAGTTAACATAGTACCAATCTGTACTGTACCACGCTTACATTTGTGTAACACTTTTGCTTTTAATCTGACTGACACGTACGCGATAATCATTAATTATTATATTTTTTTGCGACAAAAGTTACAAAATAGTGGCAGCAATAGAAGCGGAATATGCAAATGTACATGTATTTGGAGCGACGAGAACAGTGGTGCCAACTGAAAGAGTTTGACACGGCAAAAAGTGGTGCAGGGTGAGAAACGAAGCTGAACGTTCGTTCACCTACATTTTTTTTCAGTGGTCATGGATGTGCCGTTGAACCCGACCGCCGACACAGGTGGCTTCAGTCTCGTCTACAAACAAAACATACCCGATTTCCGACCATATCTTGGCCCCTGTCTGTTCGTGTTCGGCAAGTCGATAAAGCTCCAAGAACAACCGCGAAAACGAGAGAAGAAAAAGAAGGGGAGTTGGTCGAAACAGCAACAGCAGCAACCTTCGCACCGCGCGTGGACGGCTCCGCCGATGATTCCGCGCCTGAGAGAGCCAAAAATCGTTGACTTTATCGACTACTTGAACACCGCGAGGTGCACCGCCGCCAATTGATATCATCGTTTGCTTTTTATCACCGGCGCATGTATTTGGGCAAACGTTCCAGACTCGATGCTCGATAGGAGTTAAATCAATATACTCGACGTAAGACGAGGTAAGGTCGACCGAGAATCGCGTCCCGACATAAAAAAAAGATAGGGGATAGGGGGCTATGCTCTCGTAAACCGTGGCCCGATGTGGAGAATTGCGGGGAAGTCATTAAACTCGTTAAAGAAGCGACCTAGTTCTTCGTGGGAGGTCGGGAAACGAAATAGTTTTCGGCGGAGCATGCATTGCTTTTCATGGGGAACAGTTGAAAGACAAGTCACCTTTTTTGCGGAAAGGTGTACCCGAGGGTAGGACAATTTTTCGACTCGTATCGATTTTGCGATTCTTCCTACCCTGCTTGGGATTACGAGTGTGCACCTTTCGAGAGAAGTAGCACCATGCTACGTTCGTTTTTTCGCCCATTTTTGATCACACGTACCGATCGAATATGCTCGTCGGACTTAAGAAGTGGAGTTAATAGCCTTTTACACCGCTGTGCTGCACGTAGAGTACACAATAGCTATTAGGTTCCACGCTTCGAGTACGCTCCAAGTGCACAACCACGCTCGAACAGGGGCGTAATCTTTATAGCAAGCGAACGTTTTATATTACATCTTTTGTCACTCGGAATGGAACGAAAATTAGAGGCCCTCTCTGTCCAGATAACATTGTCTGGAAGAAGTATAGCGAAAATTGCTGGTATTCAGTTCCTTGATACAATCCAATCATATCTGTCGATGTCGAATTTAACACGAACCAAATAAATAAACACAGTACTAACGATAAGTGGTTTGCGTTTAATTGCCATTGATTATAGCTCGTCGCGCGAAATGAAACAATTTACGGCAGCTTGTCACCTGCTCTTGGAAACTGTTGCAAGTCAGTAAATGCGAGACGAAAAGTAAAGACAATGGTTTTATTGATATGTACATACAATGAATTTATTTACAAATAATACAATAAATTTTTACGTCGTAAGTTAGTCGTTCTTGATGATATATCTTAACAAAATACTACGCTCTTACCGATTATTGTGCCGTGCTGATATTCGAAAACTCTTTGGTCACGGAAATTGAATGTAAATGTAGGTAATATTCGGTTTTACCCTGCGCAAATATTCACCGAAAAACGTTAACGATCATAGGCAATGCGGCTATATGAAACCGCGCTGTATTATCGTGTCGCGTACACTTCTGTTTTCTTCCCATGTTTCACTTTCTGTCTTCTTATACAAATATTACATTAGCTACTATTAAAATTATAAAACACATCGGCAGTGTCTTGGCGTACGACGAACTTCCGTCTCCGTGATGCATCGCTGCCGGATGTTCCTCTGTAACAAAAATTTTTGATGTTTTTCCTCTTAGGCTTCAGGTATATACCACGGTGTAATTTTGTATTGCATTAAATTCATTGCCCGTGTCCTGTTGAAGTTGAAAATGTTGCGATAGCGTTGCGATAGCGTTGCAAGCTCAACGATTCGAACAATTAAGAGAAAGAAGGCAGGCAAACGTTCGCAAAGGGATCAGGCGGACGATGACAGTGATAAATCACTGTTGTGCACGACGTGTCGCATCGATCTGCATTCGCGTCGGATACGGCCGTGCAGGCCACTGTGCCGAGCAATTAACGCTTGAAGTTGATAAATAACATACCGGAAACTCGGCTTAACTTATTTCGAATTATCGTTAAATCCACGCGTCCGCTTTCAGCCCATGATAAGGCGCGCCTTAATAATTTAGCGGCCATGGGCGACCGTTTATTTCCATGCTATTCTCCTTGCCCCTTTGTAAGAAAAATAATATTCTATTGCCGTGTTTGACGAATAGCGAATAAAAAATAGTTTGGCTTGAAATATTTTCCACAATCAGTTGTGGGATTTAACGGCATCAATCATGTTCTTAAGACCATCGTTTCTTAAATCGTTTCGTACTACGCTGGTTTCCCATTAATTAAAACGAGGGAAGGGGACGAACGGATCGATGTCTACACGGATAAAGTATAATGTACAGTGAGAAATTGATAAGCGTGGGGGAGCAAAGTCAAGGTTCTTACTTTCAAATATTTCGCAGCACTTACCGTTAACAACGTGCACTTTGATGCTGCTGGGATTCGCGTTGCTCGGCTCACAGGTGTAGATTCCGGAGTCGCTCGGTACTGCTTTCTGGATCATTAAACGACTCGTTGTTTCGGGGCCTTTCTCCGTCACCAAGCTGATACCACCTCGCGGCGAGTCGAAATTAATTACCTGCAACGCAGGATATAAAAACATACGTTTACTTGCGCGTTAACTAATTCTAGATTTTTTTTCTTTGGTAAAAAGGAGTCTACTGTCGAATGGTTGCTGCGTGTACATAAAAGCAAATACTTTTGTAATTCGCCATGGTCCTTAGTTGCGGCTCGTCGCGGCTTATTCCACGCGATAGCAATGGATGATGGCTCGCATAAGTTAAAACGGGACATACGACGTTTTGTTCGCAATCATTTTCTCAAAGCTGCCGCTTCTGCTATTTCATATTCCCGTGCAAACTATCCCCACCCAGGGGATTTTTGCACTGCCGCGTAATACCCTTGCCTCGTATGAAGACAAAAGGTATTTTGCTCGAAGGTTCGCGAGAAGAATGGTAAGAAGATAGGTAGGTACATATACGCGCGCCGCGTTTTCCTCTACGTATTTCCTTTGAGGTGGTACAAAGAACCTTGCGAGTACGTAAAATGAACGCCGAATACTACGCTAACCGTGTTCTACCTGTGACGTGATCGTGCAATATAATACGTATGCCTTGGTTTTGGGAAATTCTCGCGTCGTAATTAATATTGCTATCAAACGTGTGGGGTTTAGAAAGGGTGTGTCATGAATTTTTTAGTATACCGACCTCTGTATTGTGACTCCAGACCATCATGGGCGGTGGTTCCGGGGCGTACTTTACGACGCAAGTCAGGTTAATGGTGCTACCCTTATTGACGAACAGATCGGGTGCGCCGACAATGATGGTGATCGGTTCTGAAACGAAATTTTCAACTGCGAATGATTTGTCCGATTCCGCAACGTTCAAGCTACGCGGCAAGTGGTTAGTTATTTCTATCGCATGTCCAATGTTTCCTATGAAACGGGAATAAGAGTCCTTAACTAACGAGAATTAGTAAAGCTTCAAGACGTGTCCGAATTTCGAAAGGTTCAACTATGTTGTCAAGAATAGATCGAATTATTAAATACGCACTGAAAATAGAAGCGACGACGCAGTATTTTATTCACACGAATTACTTTATGCTAGCGACGAACGACGATTAAATATTTGCAACTTTCGCCAACGATATTCGCGGAATGCGCAAAAAGCGCATTTGCTGAGAAATATTTTCACTCCAAATTAATTTTTCGCAATTCAAATGAAAATTTCGTGATGCTATTATTGATCATTGCGCTCTTTGCCACGCTCTTGATACGAAATATGGACACGTCAAGCTTCGCGACGACAAATCCCACGGTAGGAGAAGGTCGGAAAGAAAATATGAAATACGATATGAAGTAGCAGGACAAGATGTAAAGTTTCTCGAATGTCATAATTTCATCGGCCTTCGAAACATAGAAACGGAAAAGTTGGATAACGTTTTCAGGTCAAGTCAGTGCGATAAGATCCTCTCATTTAATAGTACGACTCGGTTAGGATATCAGAGCAGTCATTAACGGTATACCTGCTGGGATATATGAGCTCACAGACCTGCTTTCACGTACTTTGTATGCCTGCATTGAATCTTTGCATGGACTTCGTACCTATCCTCGATTAACCTCTTTCGCGCCGCCGTTACACATTTGCACGTCTATCTTGAACTGAATTTCAAACACATTGATCATACGTTTGCTTATACAATGCACCTTGCATGCCATTCATTCACTTTTCTGGAATCGTCGGCTGACTCTAATCTATCGGGCAGGGAAAGAAAAAATAGTAACGGAAACAAACTTTTCTACCGCTTTTGGGGCAAGCAATAGGACTTTCATAATTGCCAATATTTTTGTATATACTGCGGAATCGTGATTGGACGTTAATAACTACGAGCGTACGAGGAAGTCGAGCTGCGAATGAATTTCTCTTTGTGTTATTACTGCGGGAGGTTAATGAGTTATTTTAATAGCAGAATGTCGTATCGAGATCCGCGAAATAATTAGCTCGCATATTGCGCAGTTCATTAAATCGGTGAGATTATTGGCACTAAACCGAATAGGTATCAACTGCACTGCGTTCGTATTTGTCAGCTTTCGCAGTGAACAATGAAACGTGTTTCTGCCCAAAGGAATTCTTTTACAATTTATTGCGCAGCTTTTTATTGTTCCGGTTGGAAAGTTAAAGTTCCACGAAATAATGTTTAGACGAAGCAACCAGATTAGGCGTAACGAGATTGCGAGCCGACATTGCATTCTCTTTAAAACGCCCAATAAACAAGTGTAACAAGAATTTCACCTTCTTACAATTGCGCATCGTTCATAACGCGTGCTCCGTTCCCGATGCACTCGTTTTTCGAGGATGACCGATCCGAAGTTCAAGAAAGATATCGAGCTTCTAAAGGTCAAAGTTGTAACACAGTTCGAGGCTATCTTGAGTTGGTTGTTCCAACTCACCGACTATAGTTAGATAAACTGGGTGGCCGATAGGCGGTGTCGTTGATATTTGGCACTCGTAAATTCCAGAGTCCTTGCGTTGAGGATATCGTATCCTTAACGTCCACTCTTCGCTGTGAGGGAAGTGCAGTGCTTCGAAACGTTGGTCGCTGGTGTAAGTGTAGCGACCTACGGTCAATAGGTGTATGTCTCGGTGCCTCACCCAGGAAACCTGCAATAAAGTATCGCGTTAATGAAAAATTGCGGCGACGGTAGCCGGAATAATAATCGACGAACGATTTTCCAAACAGAAAAAGTGTCATTCGATTTCCTGTCAAGCGTGAGCGTGCACGATCGAAGAAAAAGTAGGCCAAGTAGCCTGGTCGTGGCAGTTTCTGCGATCAGGCAGATGCCTTTATCGATAGATTCGATGAAAAGACTCGTACGCAGATCGCGGCCTCGCGCGTGTCACGCTAATTTCGAACTCAATTGTGCGAGCATCGTGTATACGTATATGTACTTGTGTAAATGGCTCACCGATAGTATCAATGAATCGCGAGCGCAATTTTGTGGCGAGAATTTACCCGGCTCCATTGCATTTCGATTGATTTTAATGGTGGCTGAAAACTCGAGTGAACGGTTGGATGGTATGCTTAATTCGTCTCCTGGAGTGATGAATATAAATACGGTGAAACACGTAGGGTTGCCGTCCTAATGATTTCTCTGCATTTCCTTTAAATTGATCAAAGTCGAATTCTTATTACCAGAACGATAAAGATAGAAAGATTTCTACCTTATTGCTTCGTCGTAGTAAGTGAGAAGGCGATGCCGGCAGTCTAGCGATGCAATAATATGTATCGTTAGAATGGAATTTCTATCGTGCATCGCGGAAAACATGTTGGGCGATAAATACCCAGTCGCAAGATATCGACTATCGGGCAAATTTTGTCTACTATATATTACAAACGATACTTAGGATTTGACAATGTGCAAGCGAACAAAAAATTGGAGAATTGCTTTTAATCGATTCAATTAATAGCATACCGACAGCGGGCGTGCACATATTTGCGCATGTGAAGAAGGAATGAACCGTTCGATTATTCGGAGCAGGTTCGAGTGGTCGTGGCAATTGGAGTCGACTAACAACGGCGCCTTCTTGAGCGGCCGTCGACGAATCAAGCGGTGTCTTGGAATTAAAGGGGAAGCGACAAGAAAAGGAAGGAACAAGTAGACAGGCTCGGGTGAACGGTGTCGCGTCGCACGGCGCGAAGGGTCTCTTCGGTTGCACATATGTATTTCGTTTGGCAGTGGTTCCCGTCATGGGTGTGCGAACCAATTTCCCATGACGCCGCGGCGGTACCGCTCAAGACGACCGGGTCGTCATCACGGAGATTCGGTATCGTCCTAGTCGGATCCCGAACCCGGCAGCTGTGTCAGGCTGCGAGGTCTCGAGATGACATCGGCGTGTCGTCGGCATTAGTCGCGGCATTGTTTGCTGAAATCCAACCGAAATCTATGCAACTCGGGCGACTGTGCGCGCCGCTTTTCACGCAACGAGCGAATCCTAATTACGCGAGCGCGAAAGTGCGCACACGCGATTAAATTTGCGATGGAATTGTCCAGCCAAGTGTCCACCATTCGCTTCCAGCGAATTTCGCGGTTCTCGGATCCTCCGATTTACTCTTCCCCATTCACGCCAGCACGACCTCCATTTATTGTCCTACAATCTGGCCTCGTCCACCGTAAACGTGTTAAATAGTTTCCACTACAAAATTGATTTACGACCGCTTTCTAATCTCACCGTAAGGGTCGTTGAATCTAATATGTACGCGACTTGCCACCGAAGCCATGCTATCATTTGGCAGGTGTTGCCTTCCGAACGAGATATCCACCTATTGGAATTGGCATTTTCACATTTTCCTGCTACCGAAGGGCATTCCCAAAAGGGATGGATAGGTTTCACGCCCGATCGCTTGGATGTAGCAATGTTTTCACGAGGAATGCCGTTGTTAGACGCTCGTTTTGCGACTTCTGCTTCTATTCGCGCTCGCGGGGATTAGAAGCTCTTATTGTGAAAGTAGACAGCGAGGAAAATGGGATCGGGAAAAGAGACGGGGGATAGACTTCGGGAAAATAAGGACTCGCTGTGATCTCTGTTCACTGTTCGGATAAAAGGGGAGGGCTACGCCTATCCAGGCCGTGCGAGGCTGTCCCTGCGCGCTCGTGTATGGTGCACTTTACTGTTATCCGAGAAGAAGCATGGAACAGAGTAATGATCTCCACCGCTTTGTTCCCCTACGACTCTACGACTCTACGATGTAATCCGACTGCACTTCCAACAATGACGAACAACCAACCTTGCGATTTAGCGTTTCGAATGTCTTCGATTCTTCTTTCCCTTTCTTCCTTTGCGATGCGAATCGAGCCTATTGTTTTTCAACGATTAGATCATGGAGAGAGCGTTTAGAAGTGAAATTTATTAATCACCGGTTGTGATTTATCGAATTTCCATTGCACCATTTTCTCAAACAGTTCTATAACTGCATCGTGCATCATTTCCCTCGAATTCAAGTGCAGTATAGATGCTGACAAAACGTGGAATGTTCCAAAGGATATGTACAAAACAATCGAATGGGCACTCCCTATGCGAACTAGACAAATATTTTGATTTCTTTACTTATTCTCACGTATTGGGACACTGGACAAAATTCATTGGAACTATGTACTTCTATCAATGGCGTTTGTTCATAAGTAAATCGAGACACCCTAAGTTAGGACCGTGCTTTTGGCGAACAGATTCAGATACGATCGAGTCCCAGCCATTGTAATTGCTTCCATCGGGAAGCTCTAAGCCAAAGTCAACCTACTGTTGATTAGCTTGCGGTCTCTGTATAGGCAGTAATGAAGACCGTCATTATCGTCGGCGGTGTAGTAACAGCTGGTTCTTAACTATTCTGACTAAACATATCACCGTTATGTACCTTCACCTGTGAAAGCTGCCAACTGTTTTTGTGTCGCGCGAGCATTCAATGTTTTGATGCCGCGTATAATAGCCAGAACGACTCAATTAGCAGATTAAACGCGGGCAGCAACCAGCAGAAATCTATGAGCAAAGATCTTTGGAGGTTCTACCAACTTGCCGTACCTCCAACTTGGTCCTTTGTTTTGTTGGCGAACCTCCGTTCTATTTCCGTGTGCTTTGTCCTCCGTTCTCCCATTACGTATCTGGTTTAATCTTTCATGTTAGAAGAATTTTTGTACGCTTCGTAAGATCCTTTGGAAGTCTCTACTCAACGTGCTTTTGTCAGATATGATAGACAGCTGTTAGTTAAACGGAGAACATTACGGGGAGATCGATATATATTAGCGGCTATAAAGTATCGTAGAGCCAGTAAATCTTTCGATTGAACAGGTGCAATCGAATCCAGGAAAATGAAAATGCCATTGACATCGATAACTTTGTCCTGGTTCGAAGTAAGTAAAGATTTTTGTGAGCTTACCGTTCGATTTCCGAGGTTCTTCACTTTGCATACTAGATGCACAGTTTTCCCCACCAGGCCGGTAAAGTTTGACTGCATGGAGGTATCGAAATGGGGCCCCGTACCAGGAGTCGGCAGTTCCTCCAGGAAATCGGATCGAAAGTTTCGCACGCATGATGCAATACCACCTAAAAGACCATCAATCGCACAGTCATTATACAGTTGTAGTTAACAATTTACAACAATTGTTTCATTTAGTAATAGATTCGTTAAAAATATCATCGCTTCTTTATTGCATAAGAAATTACTGCGTTTCGCGAAGGCTTCTTTTTAACTAAATGAGGCGAATGTTTAAATTGGGACCCCCGAGTGTTTGCTATGTATGTAGGTAATATAGTCAAGGCTCTGTATTCCAGACAAAAGTAGTGAACAAAAAGGTTACAGATGGATACAAGGTTTGGAATTGAATAGTCTCGAGGCAACCACCTGGCTATTCAGCTGAGCGATCTCTCGAGGGCCTACGTAAAGACGGTACCGATGGGAAGCAGGACGCTTTGAAATCCCGTGAACTTACGGAGAAAAGAAAATTGCGTCCACTCGTTAGTGTTTGTGCGATATTAGAAAAACTTTGGCGGCGTTAGTTGGTGGATCGAAACTAATAAAACAATTGGTTATATATAATTGTTTCTAACGCAAACATTGTCTTACAGTTAAAAAATATTGTTCGAATTTTTGCGAATTGTAGCGCATTTAGGGAAGTTTAACATTTCGCTATTTGTTACGTTTCGCTATGGTACCATCTTCTATGTCCGGTAATTATCTGCTTCTTATACACCATGCATAGATTGCAGAACACAGCTGTAACGAATACCAACTGCATTCGTTTGAAACGTTTTTGATGCGGCACCTCGTGGGGAACGATAGTCGGTGGATTCGGTGCACAATTTATTCCACCGTGCATCGAGAATTGTTGGAACATTTTGGCATGGCATACATACAATTGGGCACTATTTTTTATAGCTATAGGCCTTGGTATCAATACATTAGCATAGATTTACATAAACACACTCATTTATCAAGCCTGATTAGCTTGCCGCAGGATTTTAACATATATGTACCTGCTTACGGCGAGGTTTACCCATTAAATGATATTACACAATCGGCACCGTATCTAGTTGCTTCTCCTCGTTCAAAATTTCTCTACACGAAAACAATCAATTAAGCCGCCGCCCATCTTTTTTCTTTTAGGTTCGTGTGTTCTTTCACGTTCATTTCGAGCATCAGCTTTATTTCTCTTTGTTCCTCTTCTTGCTTCATTGTTTCATTCGTGCTCATTATTCTGCAGACACTGACCTATTTGTGTTCTTATTATAATGCATACTGTTCTATCTCGCAATTTCATAATTTTACGACAATTTTAGGACGACAAAGTGTCAGATAATATCCTTTATCTTTTGAAGATTTTATAGAAAAAGAAACCACTACATCGATGCGAACTCTCTTGATATTCGGGAATTCGGGACTGTTCAAAGACGGGCAGCGCCAGCCAATCGCGAATTCGAACAAGTGGTGGATAGTTCCGTGAGGGTAACAGCGTGTAACGCAACCGACAGTTTGGGGGAGGACCGGACTATTTTGTCCCTATTCTAGTGAAATAACACCCATAGAGTGCTACTGTTCACGAATGATCGACTTTCCTTCTCTATCCATGCTATTTGGTACTCCTCTCCCCCAATCGATCCCTTTGATTTACGCGGTAGAAGACGTGGACAATCTTGCCCTACGAATTTTTATTATTTCTTTGCATGTGTGTGCACGTATACATATACTTACACGCATTGCACGATATATTATACATGATACATATGTATGCATCAGTCGTATTGTCGTGCCTGATTTATATTGCAATTCGCTAGTCGAGAACAGAATAAATGATAATGGTGCGCGAAGCTCTTGGAATCTATCTTTGGAAGAGATCGTCAAGTGTTACAGCTATTGATTTTTTTTTAAATAAATTAAATTTCATGAAACATTGTTGGTCATAGAGTACCTAATATTTTTTGTTTTTGACGTTTAAATAAATTTTTAAGTTAATAAATGATAATTCTACTGTTCGTGCGTTCGAATCCGTTACCTGGAAGCTAGTCGGGTTAGCAGACAAAGTTTTAACCGATCGTTTCTCTTTTTTCAGGGTAATACGATCGATGGACGAACTGTATAAAGTTAAGCCTATAGAAAACCACAGGCACGGTACACCTAAGTGAACAGATAGGAGTCTGGTAGCGTACGAATATCATCGGGATCCATTTGTTTTCTAGAAAAGAACACGCGACGTAATCGCGTATTCGATTCTCGAAATCCGATCAAAGGTTCAAAGCGGAAATCGAGAGCCGCATTCAGGGCTCGGAATCAGCGGATGAAGTTGAAACGTGGACAAGAACGCCGGTGAGCTTTTCTTTGCAATTGCACTTCAGGATCATTCGCGGGTAGAGGAGCACTTTCGCAGTGGTAAATTCTCTTTCGTTAGTTTACTAGACCGTGTGCTCGTAGACTACGCTTCGGAGCTTCTCAGTCCAGGAGTGGTTGAGTCGAGTTCACAGTAAGCACCGTTTAAGATACACGTCTACGCTTGCTTTTCCGACATTGATTCTTTCCAAGCAGCGCGATTTTCATGTCATTCTCCTGTTTTTTAAAGTCGCAAGCCTCGATAGACGACATGTTCGACATTGAAAAAAAATGTATGTCACGTAAAATGATTAAACTCGTTTCATCGTGATGTACCAGGTTACCTTGCTTGTTTGTTCGTGTTCTTTTATATCCTATCTGGATCTACTTTGCTCGTTGGAGGAGCAAGAATCTGCTACGCATCACTCATAATACAATGGTTTCGTCGCAGGGGCAAGGAACCGAAGGAATAGGAATAAAAAAAGAGGCGGTATAGGCGGCGTAGTCGCATACAGGTGAAACACAACGCACTTGCTCTTCCATTGAAAGGTATTACTGATACGCCGTGATCGAGCACTAACCTTGCAACGTATAGGCACTCGAACTACGCAGGTGTTCCAAGTAAATCGCTTCGTTAATCAATGTATAAATAGCTTTCTCATTGGATCGATAAGATTGTACCTAGCTCGATTAAAAACAAGTTACACGTCTCCGTGGCACGCCGCAATTACGGTGCAATTCGTCCACGGAAGCGTGGCACAGTCGACGGGCCGCGGGAGGCGGTCGGGTTTCTGGGCTGCATTTTTGGTACGTGCATGTTATTCTCGGCGAAGAAACGTTTCCAGGTTGAACTCGTTTCTCCAGGGAGAATTTAAAGGTCTCCAGTATCGCGGACTCTTAAAGCTTCGAGCGGTGTACGAGTTAAGACGAGGAGCTGGCTGAGAGTAGCGTGTAGCGTAAACCACCGCGCCAGTCGTACTTCGACGAAAATTAATTTTGTCCCGAAACACTATGCTTGAATTTTCCTTGCAACGCGACGCTGCGCGACGCGACGTGTCTCGACTTCCCTCGAAATTCGCATCGACTGACAAAATTGCACAGGCGTTGCCGCGAAAATATTCCCGGCTGGGATTCGCGTCCGTTTCGTCGGCCAATTTACCCAGATCCTTGGTAAACTTTATTTCGCAGCTTCTCAATCGCAAATGGGATAAAGCAAGAACACCGAGCACCGCGAAAATTCATGCTCCGCGTCCCCGTCCATGTGAATTTATTTTACGCCAGGCTCGCTTGGGCGAACTTTTCCTTGCTCGTTTGCCTTTCCAGTTCCGTTTCGATGAACGGAAAATGACTACATCTGTTGGAACTCAAGGTCGTTTAATGGAATTCGCTCCGCCGCGCTGTGCAAATTCCGTTCAATGGAACATTTTCAATTAGAGCATTCTGTGCAGGTCAGACTTAGGGGGCAGTCTTTCAATTCTATTTCCTATACAACGCCAATAATTTTACACCTTCCATAATGGGCATTATTAGGATCACCCAGCGAATTAAAATATTTTCATCTTGACGAATTAGTTCTCCGTGTTAAAGACAATACTATCTACATACGGGGAAATACATTAATTTCGTCGGTATTTATCTTGGCAGAGGAACGGAAAGTTCAAGCAGTGTAGGTTGTACTTTGCAGCTCCTTTCGCCAAAAAAGGTCGAATAAGTTCGCAGCGAGTATCGGATAATCTGTAATCCGGCGGCTGGGCCGGAAATTAATTTTGCGCTTGAATCTACTAATCCATCTTTGTTCCTCTCTTTGCCGCTTATTCTTCTTTCCGGCCGGTGTTCTCTCCTTTTTCCGGGGCTTTATCGAAATACTTTCACAAAGAAAATAATTACAGTACCGGAAGAATATCTTTCCGCGGATGAATATGCTCGTAATGCTGTTTAAATTACACAGTTTGAAACAATTAGATAATTATTTGAAACTGTTCATATCGTTTAACCCTCGCGGCCCGAGCGTTAAGGTAAATTTGCAGGCACAGTATTTTGTGGGCATAGCGCGATCGTGTCGGATTTCAATCGAAAAGTTTTCAATGGCCAAAGTATAGTGCCAAGGGTACTGAGGGTTCATCTTAATTTACAGAATTCAATTTTAGGGAAGTTAATTGCCGCAGTGAAGGAAACTAAAAGAATGTGGAGGAATCGTAATCGGATACGCAAATGGTAACCGGGGGCCATTGATTCGCCGCTCGAATTTTATTTCTGGTGACGGAAATTGAGTGTCGGAAGATGGTTGAATCCGTAACTGGTGCGAAGCCAGAGAAGTTTGTGGGAGAACAAGCTCTTCGAGATGAAGTGACGTGGGTTTTCTTCTGGTACCCACGTAAGATGTCACATCCCTGGCATCCTTGGTTGGAAACTTTCGAGGAACCTGCGGAACGCTCCAACACAGCAAGCGGACGACTTTGCACTAGCTTTATAATTATTTGTACCCTCCTGAATGGTACTTGTCCATCACGACTAACTACCAGAGAGCTCTTCCTGGACAATGAGGAGCACTGAATGGTTCGGTTGCTCACCGCAAGATCCTGTTTCGTTCTAGCCCGCTTATCCGCCGCTTCCATTATCCCTTCCATCCGAATGTAGGATCCACGGATGGTCCAGTCGATCTCCATTTTTTTCATCCTTTTGTCTCATCCCGTCTGGTCGTTTCTTCTTATTGCATATGATGCTATTTATATTCAATTAGCCGCAAACGAAGTTCATTTCGACCACTCGTTCGATTGTTCTTGAGCATATAGTGAATTCTTTGGTACAGTTACCAATTATTATACGGTATGTATGGTATAGGTAAAGTTCTAACTTTGTAAGTATACGAAAAAATATGTCACTGCGATGTCGATTCTCCTTTTTCAATTGAACGTATCTATTAAATAACAGACAAATGAAAACTGCGAGAAGACAAATTGTAACACATGTTTTTGTACACCAATATTTGTGGTTCGATCTCCGAGGGTTATTATATTTGTTTAGTTGAAAGCGAATAGTAAAGTAGAGTCGATTGGGCAAGAAGGGAAAAAGCGAAAGCATATATAAATTGCATTAATAATTAAAATCGTACGAAAATCACCCCGACTCATCCAAGAACACGAAAGCTTACTATTTATAGATTTATTAGATAATCCCACAAGTAATGTGAATTTACCGAGGAAGCTTCAACGAAACAGAAAAATTGATCGCCATCAAATGTGGCAATCTGGGAAATATTGAAAGTTTCCCTGCATCGTTTCACCACCTGCGTGTCTGGACGCAGGTGGTGATTTGAAGAAAATGAAAGGTAGCCAAGACGCGAGTGAAGCTGCTCCGGTCATCGCGAATTAGCAGTGAATCCCAAGGCGCATAATGAAAAGCAAACGAACGGTCGAAACGCTTTGGATGTCCTTCGAAAAAGGCTAACACAGTGCTCGGTTTTGGCTCGTCGGAGTAGGCGAAATAAGTCTCTTGACGGGAATAGCGTCAGTCGCGAGGGAATTACCGAGGGAGGACGGCTTAATTTTCTCCTCAGGTAAGATCGATGGAACGGCCGGTCGTTGCATCGATTAGTCACACTCGCATCGGCCAAAAGGAGCGTCCAAATCGAATATCGTCGAGCGTTAACCTTTAGAAATGGACGAGAGCACCGAGAGGATCGATCGACGTTACTCGGTGTATCGTTCGTCGAGCCGACGCGAAACGGTTTGTCGGTAAACGTCTCAGTGGCTACGAAGGGGCGGGTGTTGCCAAAGGCGAAAGCACTCTACGATCTACCTTTACTCTCAGCGAATCGGAGTTTTCTGTCGACCATGTACCGCGCACCTCTCGCCGAATACTTTAATCCGGATGTTTTTGTACCGAGCCTGGATGTCGCGAAAGATCATTATTTTCGTTAGCGCGTCGCTTTGTCCCAATTGGTCTTGCACCGGTTAAGCTAGGCGGTGAACCGTGCGGGCAAAGCCGACGGTAAACCCGCGTTGCATCGAGCCGGTGGGTCCGTCGCGACGCGGTGCACGGGAATTACGTGCGTCGTTTCGCAGCGTAACATCATAAATGCGAGCGGAAGGTTCTACGACCCCGATCGTCCTATAAACGCCTCGTAGGCTCGCCTGTATCGGCGATTCACTGCTTCCGATTCGTTCTATGGGTGGACGATCAAAGTGAATTCGCGAGCTCGATTTCATTCTCCTCATAATCCGGCAAGATTAAACAAGATGGCTACGAGCGAATTGTGCGATGTCGCCCGAATCGTGCCGCGGCCTTTCCTCTTTTGCCACTGCCTCCTGTCCACCGATCACCTCCAATTTGCTCGTGTTTCAGCCCTCCGTGTCTCGCTTCGTACTCGCAACTTCGCTTCCTCTTATCGTTTAATTGCATCGCCCGTTCCTTCTGCGCTATTTACGTATAGAGAAAGAAGCGTGAACGTGTCTTGTACCTTCTTTTAATTGGAAGGTTTTTTTGACAAAAAACGATGGCTGATCGACGCGAAGGTGAGGCTCCCAAGGCGACGAGATCTGTGTTCCAGAAACGCCGAGCCGCCGGAGTGTAAGAACGAAGCAAGCTAGAAAACAAGCACTGCCAACGGTGGAGCAATTTTCCATCGGAACGAAGCGCGAAGAGAAAGTTGCAGAAGATATCGCCCTGTCGCAGTATCGCTCCTATCTTTTTCGGGGTAAGCTAAACAATGTTAAATCACACCGGCAAGGGGAGACCGGTTATGGGTGTCGCGATGCAATGGCACGAGAGACATGGCGTCCAAAGATGGAATTAAAAATGTCATATCGAATTAGAAGATCGTGAAAGCGGAGGAGGTGAACGCCTAATATTACTCGAACAATTTATATTATTTCTAGAGGTGTGTAAACAAAATGACGTGAAATGGTAAGAAATTTTGCAATTATTTGTCAGGATTCTAACCGAAAGACGCAGAACTGCGAATGGAAAATTGTGAATCAAGGTTGCATAGAAGAGTTTCCTTCCTACACCTAAATATAAAAGATGCGCTTAGTTACGACTCAGCCGTGGCTATGCTTGAGATGTAGCATGTGCAATATAGCTCGCAATAGCACTTGCAGCGCAAATATGACGTTACGTTTGTTATATCTACCTAGATCTACGAGATTAAACGGCGTGCAAGTTGCACGTGCGAGAACAGTTTGGCGAAGAATATTCTATTGCGATGAGAATATTGCACTATTCTCGCGTGATTTAACGCCCTTTGAAACGGAATCGATTTACACCGTTTTGACTTTAATCTAAGAAACACATATATACCTATGCGCATTCGAGCAGCATTTTCCCCTTCGTATTTATCTTCCATTATTTTATTGGCTCCGGTTTACACTCGTAGCTGGTCTCCGATATGTATTAAAGGTATCGAAGAAGAAAGAAACCAGTCGATATTTTTGCTTCCGCGATTGCATTCGTTATTTCCACCCTTGTTGCCTAATGTACATACGAGTTTTAGATGTTAAAAACGGAATGCTATTTACGCGGCATATCTTGAAAAGATAGGAGATGCAAAGCAACGGAGTAAAATCCCCGATTTCATGACGCGTTTTCACTCTACGTTTGCGGCGGTCATTGCGGCTTTCTCCAGTTTACAGGGACGTTGGTTCGCGAAGAAAAACCATTTCAACTTTTCACGGAGCCAGCTCTCCAGGGGGAATCTCTATACCAGGTGTGCGAAAGACGAACGAAAAATTATTTGTGCGTTAAATTGTACAAGCGTCGCACTTCCTTCTCTCTTTTTCGTGGAATGCAAGTTTTCTTTGGTAGGTCAACCCGGACGATTATATAATACACCTCGCGAGAAATGTAGAAAGACATTAAAAGTGTTGTAGAAACGAAACTTTCTACTTCTTAAAGTGTTTACGAGGAAAGAAACGAGGGAAGGCCTATAGCCATTCTTTTCTTCCCTCGCTTAAGAATGAAATGGAAATTTTCTGATTGCGGATGAAGATTAGAAGTAGAGAGAGTATATACAAATTTGAATACAATTCGGGAACATATATTAATTTCACATTGCAACCGAAGTTTACCGAAGTTCAATTTTTGTAGGTGTAGAGTAATAGAATTAATCGAATCCGTTACCGTTATCGATAGCGCATAGAGGGTCGCAATTGTTTTGCCCTGGATGCAGGTGAATTCTGCAAGCACGTTGGAAATTAAATACATAGATCGAGGAGCAGTCGCAGCCTCGGGCTCGAGCATATATTCTAATGTCCCTATCAGCCAAGGTAGACATCATCAAATTCAATCAAATTGAAAGATATCGCTTCGATGTGCGCGAGCTCGCGCCGGGTGAAATGTTGTGTCAAAGTGTTGCTCGAATCGAGAGGTATGCCATGAATAATACAAGTGCTGGGTCAATAGGGAGAGAAACGATCGATTTTCAATTTACAGGTAAAATGTTCGTCTCAGATGAAAAGAATTGCTTACACGTTCGATGGCGATGAAATTCTTTAACGCTTGATAGCAAATACGAAGCGGGTTGTACGGAGATCGCAAAATTTTCAATGCAAATTTTCGTTTCAACAAGATGCTCGCGAATGAGCACGTCGATCTCGTTAGGGCGCTTTCGCGATATTACTGGAACCGTTGCCTCGCCGCTAGATAATTTGAACCGTCGCGAATACATGGAACACTTTATCTGGCGTACAGTCGGCAGTTTTTCGCGAAATCAATCGTACGCTAGCAAACGATCGTTGGCGATTCTACTTACCAAAAGAAATGATAAAACAGACGAGTATGGGAAGAGAAGTAGACATCGCTTTACCTCGGCACGGTTCTTTCACATATTGATATACTATCTCACACGCATTTCAGTTGCTTCACTGACAATGAGACGCGCATCTCTGCGTCGGATAGTTCGCTAGCAGTGCCAGTTTCTCGATGGACGTGGCATTTCTCGCGACTTTTCTAGATCCCGTCAATGGTCCGGGCACGATCACTTCTCGCGGATTTTCTCCTTCTATCTGTTGGTTACTCAACTACAGTGTCATGATCTCCGCTTATCTTGTGTGAATAACACGACGCGCACGGCCCTCCGAACGAGGTTTACTCGAACTGTTCTGCACTCGCTTACGTGTAACCGAAAGAAATGAAAAAGAAGGAAGAAGGCAAAGAAATTGGTTTCGCGCACTGGGTGTCTTCGGTGTCTCAACTTAACCGAGTTTATCCGCTTGTCTTCTACCTTTTTGGAAACAAGAACGCTGCACACGGTTTGGCTTCGGATGCGGGGGAATTCACGGCCGGATTATTTTTTGCCAGCACGGGCAGAGAACGTAGCGTGGCGCGGACGTTGTATCGCACTAACCGCTAATGAATGTAATTAAAGGCCGGAGTATTTCGTCGGCGGGGGTGCGGCGCTCGTTTGTGCTCGTCTAAGATCAGATGGAGGAAAGGGGTAGGCTTCGTCGCTTTTATGCTTCTCGCCGCACTCACCACCGTAAGGCTGCTCGCGATGCATTAGGCGAGACTTGTTAAAGCGATTTCCACGACGCGATAGACATTCGGTCATGCTTTCTCACGATTTCTTTCGAAGCAGATCTCGCAGCTGCATCCTTCTGAATCGTTTGCCCCTTTCTTCCGATCTCGAATCTATTCTCTCTTCGAATCTATCCGAGCGCGGGTTCCTCCGCAATCTTGCTCGAGTTGATACGATCGCCGGCAATAAGTCGCGGAGAATTTTCTTCCGTTCGGCGGGGAATGGTGCAAAGACGCAGCACGAGGAGGAACGAATTATGACCAAAGGCTTCCTACGTAGTAGCTACGCGACAGAAGCGGGCGGGAATTGAACGCGATTCCTTCTTACGGAAACGCTCGGGTAAACAAGAGTCGCGGATCGTTCCTGATCCATCAACACCTTTTTAGTTTCAACATTTCACGAGACAGGGGAAGGAGCAACCCATTCTTACTCGACTAGGCGTAAAAGGATTTCGAACGTTTCGTCGAAGAGTAGTCGGGCGAACCGCTGTGTAACCCCTCGAGTTAGCAACGGAATTCTTCTTCCTTCTTCGTTTCTCGAGAATTAAACATTTCCACGGCGATTTAATCTCGGCAGCCTCGATTTCGTCCAGAGTTTCACTACTACCTGCCGGAAACTTGTAAGCCCCGCATAAATGGGAGCTAGTTTACTCGAATAAATCGAAGGTGTCCGTTTCGTGGCTCCTCCAGAGACGCAGGGAACTTAATCGCGTCCAAGCGTCAATATAAGTGCAAGCGTTTCTAGTCGAAATCCGGGTCGTTTCTATCGACGTGATTCGCGACGAAAGGAAGTTTATGCCAAGTTCGATCGGGCCGCGAACGATAACCGTACGTCACCCAGTTTCGTTCGTTAAGCACCGACAGTGTTACGAGCCTTTTATGCGGACCAGCCGATTGTTCGCCAGAAGTTCGGCTTCGACCTCGCCGAGGAATACGCGGCCAGGAATCGTGACAGGTTTCCAATGCGCCTCAAAAATCTTCCAGCAAATTTCACCGCGTTAACAGGATCTTAATATCTTGGCCGTCGCTGTTCGCGTCTGCTCGTAAATCGGAGCGTCGTAAATTTCAACGTCAGCGCTTTCTGCCAGTTCCGCCGCAACGATATTCCTGCGGTTCGACGATATCGGAATCTCAGGAGTTGCCGTTGAAGTCGCGTTCAGATGCCCCAGCGATCGCGCGAAGTCGACGGGGACCAGTGCTTCGACCGTTCACCGATTTTTCATAGCACGATATACATATTCGGCGGTAAATTCCAGCATAAACAAGCGCAGTCGACGTCGGGGCTGCGTCCACGCACTATCGACCGGTCACAAACAGGATCACAACTCGCGGATCACAGTTGGCGTCGGCACAACTCGTCTCGAGGATCGATCCGCATCGCTGACGGCTCGCACCGTGCACCGAGATCACGCGGATGGATCTTTCTGCCGACTTGCCTTCGCGCACTATCGAAGCAGGGTTAAACAGCTGATCGACGTCGACGGTCGCGAGCGATCGATCCGAGCGAGATGCACACTGGAATTGGCGGGCTTCGTAGGAAATTGGCCGGCGTCGAGGAGCGTGTCCGGTGTTTGACGTTTTCACGGAACGCGCGCGACGAGAGAAGGTCGTCGCTGTTTCGAAACGACGATGCTCCCGCGTCAAGGATAGCCGAGGGACTACATTGCGCGAGCGCCGCTCAGGCTTCGAGCACGCAGCCGCCCCGTCCAGCCTCACCGAACTCCGCTGGAACACCGCTACGTTATCCTCGTCTGTGTTTCCATTTTATCCGAGTGTGGGTGAGCGCGTGCGCGCTTACCTGTGCCCGCGTTTCGCGTGTCTATAGCTTGCTTATATATCAACCAACCCGTCTGCCCACCCCCTGGACACCACCCTTCCTCTGCTTTCTCTATTTTTCTCCAGCTCTCCCTTCCCCTTCTTATCATCTTCGTCTCATCTTCTTCTCGTCTTCTTTTCATCTTCTTTATCAGAAGAAGTTCCCCTTTATTTCCGTTTCAGCCATGCGCGTCGACCTTCTGGGCTTCCTCGCCACTTCTTTCGCGTTTTCTTCGTCGGTTGTCTCGCAGTTGCTGCGCGCTTTCGCCTCTGTCCTGTGCGATCTGGCCATTCGTTTAAAGCTGCAGTGGCGATGAAAATTGTAGGACAGGACACAGGGAGTCGACGGGTGCTTGCAGGAGCGTGAATCCGCTTCCAAGTTGCGAGCGGGATAATTAAAAGAAGTCGAGGCTCTGCAGACGTTTGTTCCTGGCTATGAAAGGCTATTACGCGGCAAGCGAAAGTGCAATTCCACCCCCGTCTTCGAACGGCCTGCTGCTCGTAAGAAGAAAATCAGTAATCCGTTTACACACGTTGGATGTCTCGCCTTGACAATTTTCGCCAACTTAACGGATAGAAAATATTAAGGAAAACTTTCGAGGAATTCCATGAATATATCTTGCCGATCCGCTCGAAGTTCACCAGGAGGAGATCGTTCTTTCTGTACGTCGAGGAGCGACTGCTGCCTGAATGAATTTCCACTGGGCAGAAAATGCGAATATAGAGGCTCGTCTATGCAAGATCGATATGTATATTCAAGAGTTCTGAATAGCCCGCGTGTTTCTGCTCCGAAGGAAATTCATCGTCCGTCAAGCATTGACTACTAATCACTCGAGCGACTTCCTCGAACTTCCGAATTGTGCGATCGATGAGCGCTCCAAAATATCGTGTATTCGAGTTAAACGCGTTCCTGATGCTGAAAGTATGCAGCGCCGTATACGCGTTAGAAATTTCGAGGACCACTTCCATTCCGCTTACCTGCGCATGTACGACGTGAGAATTAGTTACTCGCAAAGTCTTTTACCTGCCTCGACTCGGACACCTCTCTTGCGCAACGATACAATTCTAATTTGAATTGCCCGGCGGAATGGACTTAGCTTGAGGCATCGCTCATATTTTTACGTTATCGGTGTACGGATATACCGTGCTACTTTTATTAGAACGCACAGTATAGCACAGCGCGCTACGTTTGCGCCAGCGTTATTAGAACGAAGAATCTTTGG
This sequence comes from Nomada fucata, assembly GCA_948146005.1. NCBI lineage: Eukaryota > Metazoa > Arthropoda > Insecta > Hymenoptera > Apidae > Nomada > Nomada fucata. The sequence continues at coordinate 1,900,005 of OX411275.1, read as the reverse complement.
ATCAAAGTACCCGGAAACTGTTACCAGAATCGAACCATTTCTATTCATCGATGTCGCGCATGCATGGAAACGTAGTCGTAGTTATATACCGCAGGGGCGAGCCCGATATGGCACAATTAGATATGTTCACGGGCAGTGGGACGTCGCTGTCCAACGATCGCATCGATTTTGACAAAATTCCTACGCTTTGATGAATTTAACGAGAGCTGTCGAGCGTTTGGCAGTTTTGGAGTCGCGTGGTTGCGTCTACTTGTGAGCGGAAACACTTACGCCGCTTCCAAAACTGGCGAAGCAATTTTATTGGCGTTCCGATCTCGCTGCACCGTCTGACCTGTGACATCGTCCGTATTGAAGTGAAGCGATGTTCTGGAACGAAAAAAAATACACGCGCGGTTACGGAAACGCCTGTTGAAATTTCTGTACCGCGCGTGCATAAGTTTCGTACGACCGGATAAGTTTCTAAGCTACGTCTTTAATAGGTTCAGGAAGGAAAACGTTTATGTTTCTAAGTAGCGTTGTACTTTCCTCCATTGTTGAATGCGGTTCGAATAGTCTTCGCGAAAGTAAGATGCGTATTCCCATTAAATGCAAGCTATCTGTAAGCAGCGTACGATAGCAAGGTTGAATCAATATGAATCGGAATGATTCTTGACCTGCCGGCATTGCCATCAGATACTTGGAAAATTCTGCAATAATCTCTAGCATCTCCGAAAGTATCGCTGAAATGTACCGTACGTATGGAAGCGTGTTTCCAGCACGCGTACGAATTTCCACGTTCCAGCGTTCCGTATTAGCGCGTAAAGATTTGTATTTAAACCATGACAATTCAATTCCTTCGAACGCAATTTTATGAAAGAACTAATTCGAGGTTACTTTTGCCAAAAGTCGTTTTCAACGAAAGAGCGTTGCTTCGTACACTGTCCGTGTATATTTTCACGGAATTGTTCCGTGGTGCGAAGGGTGGAACAATTGTTAAAGTGGTACGCGTTGATTTCTAAAGAAACACTCGGAACGCGTTTCATGCGGCAGAGAATAATTAAAGCAGCTTAAACGTTGCGCGAAATATGTACGTACCGAAACTAACATCGATCCGACCATCTGGATATCGGGCAAGGGTTACGCCAGACTGGCACACTGAACCACTTTAGAGGAGAATAGATATAGGGCGGGTTTCCCGTGAACTCTAAAACAATTATTCGCGCGACGGATTTTCGAGGAAAACGTACAAGGATTCCTCTTCTCTTTATTTTCCTTATTACCTCGAGTCTTCGCGTTCTTAATGCTCTCAGGAATTTTCGTTTCTTATTGTTACGTTATTCTTCAACGGCTACGTTGCAGCGCCACTTTCCTCTGACTTTTCCCGAAGTTAATGGAATTCATTAATTCTGTCTGTCAGAGTAGCCTCTTCGTTATTCTTATGTAAAGATGGATTGCTCGAATATCCAGCAGAACGGCATCCATTAACGTTGAGTGAAAGCTGTTCGACCCTTCCTATTTTCAACTTCGGTTCCAAGTTTCCGCCAAAGAATATTTTCTAACGAGCAAATATATTTTGCGCGCGATGGTTTTGTGCTTTCATTTGCGTACATGTATCTGTAGGGTGTATCTCAGCTAGCGTACTCCTATGTCTGCACATCTAACACGTATCACTGGAAACGTCTTGCGTCGTTTGTTATAGATTTATCGCATTAAAAAGCAAAGGAAATACAATGCTGTAGCTACCTTTCGCAAAAGCTAACCTGCTAGAGGGATTCGGGACTTCGTATTACAAATTTAATTGGAAATGGAGTTTCGTATAAAAATGTGTCGCTCTACAATTCCGACTTCCCTTTCTCGCGTAGATTCGTCCCTATTCTTGCTGTGACTTCAATTCTTATACATCCTGTATACTCGGAAACTGCCATTGAGAGGTGGTATTTTTGAAAGCAATTTACAAAATTTTAAATGCTAACATCAGAGCGAAGCGGCTTTCTCGATTTCTAATTACATACATCGCACGCAGTGCACGAGACAAAATTAGCATAGCTCCCGTTTTAATCTTCCTCATCTAATCTTCTCGCTCTTCGCACGCTGTCTGGTTAGTTAACAATATCTGTCCCCATAGTTGGCGGGTGTTCTTACGTTCGTACCGGTTAATTAATTCATTACAGGCGTCTCGGTTGATAATAGGTAGTGAGCCTAATTACCTGACGAAAGAGAAGTTTAAGAGGAATTCGGAGATTCCGTAGGCGCATCGTCGAATTGCTCAGTGAGTTTGTTAGTTCTGTTTCCGTCTTAGTGGATCATCTTCAAAGTGGTTTCATAGCGCGCACAGCCTCAGCGAAATTATCTCATCAATGAATTTCCACCACGACAGCGAGCCGTTACGTGTTTCAAATTTCGTGTGAAACGATTCGAGGTTCGTCCCTTTCGAGCTGATGTCGATAGTACTTACAATACGTTTCGATTGCTTGATCGGACGTTCGAATTTAATGAGGCCTTGAAATTCAACCCTTGAAATTCAATTTCGCAGAATTATTTTTCACGATTTTTAGGGCAATGGAAGATAATTTATAAAAAATTATAAATATTAGCGATAGATAGGACGTTGAAAAAAATCTAGTTAATAGGGGACAATTGCGAGAAAATGTGTGTCTTCTGGCTATTATGCACCGATCTGAATAACGTGTGCGCTATTGATTGACGTTAAGATTTATGTTTCAGAAAAGGATACAGCTTAATGTAACTTCAGTCATAATGATTAATTAGTAGGGAACGAAACCAACAGGTTTCAAGACATATACTATATTTAAGACCAAGACACTACAGAATATAACTTACTGCGAAGTATGGTATTCGTAAGTATCTAAACACTGCAGTGATAGTGGTTTGAAGATGAAAGACAGTAGTACAACACTATAACCGTACCGACGTCGACGCCCAACTACGTATTGCGCTGCTCTACTCGCTCGATCGTTAAGTTACGTTTCAAAAATTTATAGGTACTCTTCAGCAGCATTCTGTCTATTCTTCCTTCGATTCTAATTTACATACTACAACATTTCTCGCCTATTATTTCTAGGTATGAACGTATTTTCGTACATTTTTATTTACACCCTGACAACAAGGAAGGAAAATAATAATTATTTTTAGTACTTTAATACGCACTTCTCGAATGAAATTCAAATGTTTTGTAGTATTGGAACTTTGCTAAACAATATTTTTATTTTTTTTTAAAAAGCCTCAGGTTAAAGCAAAATGGTAAGACGCGTTATTCCCTGGTCTACATAATCCTTGATTCCCATTAATTCCACTGATGCAAAAAGAAAGGAATAGGAACCAAGAAAGCACAAGAAAAGTATTCCCCGTTGTTCCATTTTATCAGATCCCTTCATAGGAAGGCGTAAAGGCCAGACAATCACAATTTACATCGAAACCGTTCGCTCTCAGCCTTTGATGCTTCTATGGCACGAAGGATGAAGATCTTTCGAGCTTCGTATTGCGTATAAATATTTATATATACCAGTTCGCACACATGCCTATTTGCTTACGCACGCCATTGAATATTGATATTCTAAACGTATTTCTATAACGTATAGATTCCTTTCGAGAATCTGTACGAAACAGATGACTTTTCATCTACTCAATAGGGACGACTATCGTGCGGTCTACATTGCGTGGTTAAACTTTCTATCACATTGAAGTGAAATGTATCTACTCTCTGCATATGATAAATAATTATACCCGATTGCACAATGAACACCTTAATGCATCGATGTAGGAACAACAATATATTTCCGAATACTGGCGAACTTTGAGACAGCGCTTTGTACAAATAATAAATAAGTGGCTCTAATTTTCGTCAGATGTCGCGTATTGGCTAGTAGAGCATTTGAAAGGAATCGTACACGTGGCGAGAGTCGGTATAAAGGAGCCAGTATGAAGCTCTGAACGTCAAGGAAAAGGAAGCATCTTATCCAGCGGAAAATGGGCGGCATGGTTAAGTTCCAGACTTGAAGTTCGCCTATTACCGTATATAATAAAGAGCCGTTATTCCGTGGTGCTCTTATCTCTAAGGTAGCTGTGAAATAAAGGGACGTAGACTACACCGGGAGCGGAGAAGGAGATTTTGCCCTAGACGAGGACTCTCGGCTTGTCTCCGTACCGTCGCGACGCGCCGAGCCGGGGCGGACCGAGCAGAAGCCCACAGGCTTCTGCAAACATTGCACGAAGATGGAGAACGAAAGGGAGAGAGACCGAGAGAGCTCGCTGATGAGACGCCCCTGAGATACGTTTGTCACCGGTCTGATAGAAAAAGTCTCTTCCACTTTTTATTTTTCGTCGAGACAATGCCCCCTGGGACGTATTATAAGCGGCGACGCTCCACGAATTGGCTTATTCTTTGTTATCGGATTTCTTCGGTGGAATCGGATAAGGACCTGCGGGAAATATTGATGCGAATTTAACAAGAGGTATCGCGCTACCAATGACCCTTGAAACCTTGTCGACCTTTTCACTTTCCAATTACAGTGCACGAATCGGTCGATTCCGATGCGCAAGGCGCGTGTACCTCGCAGCACGACGAGGGTGTCTCGCGTCGAGCCCATCGAAATCTCGATAACTAATTTTTCGATCTTCGATGCACGGAATTATGCGACGATAAGACGCGTGGAGCTGATTATTTCGTTTCTGCTTCGTGCTCGAAATAAATGTCGCACTTTCGTTTTCGAGGGATGCTCCTCTACCGGATAGTGTCGGACGTTTTCAATTCGGAATAAAATTCTAAATGGACATCATATTTCAGCCTCCGTGTAATTTTGCACTGGCCACGGGACAAAGGATTTTCATTTCCGCTCCGCTTTCCAGAACTTGGGGGTGTTGAGTCCGATGCCGTGAAGATTTTCGATTTCCAACATAATTTGAAATGAAGGTGGTATGCCGTCGTCGCGGGAAGACAGTGCAGTTTTAATTTCAGCCTGAATCCTTGTCTATAAATTTTGCACCGAACTAGGTCGCCAGGAATCTATCATACAGCTGGCGAAAATTGGATTCCACCGCGAGTGTAACCGTTCTGTAAAAGCTTGGGGTATCATCGGACTTTAGAATGGCCGATGGTATCTCTGATTACACCCGTGTAATATACGTTCGCCTAGCGTATCGCGCGAAAGATTTCTTGCATCGACAAACTCGTCCCGGGCACTGTTACTGCAAGAAGCAAGTTCGCCAGTGATGACTCTGCACCCATTCGAGAATAAACTCTAGTTCCACTTCGTCGTGTTATTGCCGTAAACTTGACAGCATACATACCGGAGTCCCGCATAGAATAAATTCCTCATACGCGTATAATAGATACGAGCTTCGTCTCGATCATACCCTTTGTTATGAATTGTAATGTTTATCGAGTCGCGTATCGCATAATCCGAAGACTGTGGGGAATTAATGGGCCAGAAACAATTGAAATTTAAAGGTTCGGCAGACAGAAAGGTGAGTTAAGGAGGTCAAAAGAGCTGCCCGAAAGACGGCCCAAAGTGGCTTGCATGGTACATTACGACATCGTTTATCATACTTCCCCATCCGACCAGTTTCTGAAAACTTTAAGCACTCGTGCACGCATTTCTACGATCCAATAAATTGTTTTGGGTCAAAATATCAGTCGTTTCCGTGCGCATGTCTTGCATAAATAAGCAGAGAGGGGGAAAGATTGATGGGTAATAAATGATTTTCATTCGAGTGCGCTTTTTACGAAGCGCCCGAAAAAGTATTCGAATTTAATTCCGTTTCACGGCCCTCTGCTTCTGTACCTCTGCTGGTCGGAGAACGAAATCGCAGAAATAAATTTACCAAACTGTTCGGTTTATCTCCACTGGTGGTAACATAGTGTTAGGTTAGTGTGATTAGGGTTGATTGTAACCGCCAATAATGTTACGACAATTACGATCAGCAATACAGTACTCAGGAATATTCGTCTTGAAACTGGTCGGGGAACTCTAGACCAAGCTTGAAATTCCGTTTCCACGACGACCAACTAAGACAATTGATTAGACTAGCTTAATTTGGATGTTTGCGATGATCTACGTATACACCGTGAAGCCTTGCCTGTTACACTAACAAATCGGTGACAATAATCGTGCAGGTAGATTCCGTTGAATCGAAACCTCGGGAGCATTCAGTTTACGCTACGTAATACAATTTAGTAAATGCTCGTTCAATTATCAAGACTCTGCTGCGTTTAGGCAGTATTAGTATCATATATATTAGTATCATAAAGCATGGCTGACCGTTGTAGTGAGCTCACGCAAGAAATCAATTACAACTATTGAGATTACATCCATGCTGGTACAATAGGGAGAAGATGCTCTAGAAAGCATTCAACCGACTGGATTCTCGCCAACTCATCAGCAACTGCGGGCAGCGACGTTGAATCAAAAAGTATAGCTTATTCGCTACACAAAAAATGTTGCAACTCCAGTTACGAGCTGAATTTTTATTTCACGTCGAAGCAGTTCGGCTGCGGTGTCAAACGGAGAACTTAATAAATCGTTCGTTAATGGCATCAAAACTTCCTTACGAGACAACTGTTTCTCGTTCTTTGCATTTCACCTTTGCTGCGTTTGAACGGGGGCGCAGTTTCGAAAAACGTGACAGAGGTCGCAGATTAGTTTGGAACATCGAAGTTTGCAGCGTTTCTCTTAAAAGGAGATCAGCACGCGTCACTACGTTCGCCAAATACTCGACGGTATTGGAAAATTGTGGATCAAACGGCTCGCGCGAAAGAGAGTGAAACGAATGTTGTATTAAAATTACGTTCGGTTGGGGGGGAATCGTCTCTGATCCCCGATTTCACAGTTTTTCTGTAACGTTGGTTCACAGTTAAATCTCGGTAGCCGTTGAAGGGAGCGGTAAAACCGCGATAAGAGGTGCTATTATGGTCCAATGTATTTACGAAGGTGGACAGGTAGGTTTTATTTGCCGCTGTGTCAGCACACAGTGGCTCTGTGTGCACTAGGTGTTCCTCTAGCCTCTGGTAAATGTGAACTGGCCCGAAAAAAGAGGGAAAGGGATCTTCCGCGGGCCACGAGCTCTCCGCCCGTTGACTTTGTAATTTAGCTGGCTGCTTCGCCGCGTTCCGCTCGAAATAAATACTCGTTCCGCATACGAGGTTGGCGTTGTCGCGAACGTCGCCATCCCGCCTACCTTTTATGCACGTCACGTCGCGTCGCGTCACCCAAAATTTCTCGTCGTTGCTTTATTGCACTCTGGATTTCTCGCGTTTCGTTCGCACGAGCTCTAGCTTTGAGATTTGCGACCCTTTCTGACAGTGACAAGTATGTATTAAGCTTGTCCGCCCAATTAATTGCAAACTAACGAATTGTCCCTCCACTAATTAATCCATCAAGGTATTCGTATCTCCTGTCTCATAATTCAGACGATTGAAAATATTCATGATATTATTATCACGTAGTTTAGTGGCAAATGAAACTTTCCGGCAGTACCAATTGTTCGCCACCTTAGGACTCCACAGTTGTTTACGAATCATTATTTAGTGGTGAATCGAAGGTTCATTTTACAATTTTTTTTCTCACTCTGCGTGGTGTTGCATCACGATGCAATATACATGTAGTTATCGTAGCGTTCCGTTATTTCTAGAATAATTATGTGCGTCTTCCGAAATGGAGTATAGCAAATAAATAATTAAAAATCAAGTGATACCTTCGTTCCATTATTGCTTCGATCAGTTCGGTGCAGAGTTGCATGTGCAGAAAATTTTTGCGGAAATTGAAACTCGATCGCTAATTTGTTAACTGGGTCGCATCTCAATCAAGAAATTCTTGACGTACAAAACTGCAGTTTTGTATTCATTAGAGGTCAGTTCTATTTAATGTATTCCATCGAAACATAATAATGGTAGTGACCATAGTGCCTAATCAGGTATTCGATGTTAGCACTTAAACCTTTTCTTTATGTACCAAGTCAAAATTAAGAAAGAGTTGTAGAAGCTGAAGATGCTACCAATAATATTTTCTTTCGGATCGTTTTCAAGTGATAAAGTTCTTTTATCTGCGAAAGCAATTACTCTAAACACGATCATCAGATTAGTCAGGGTAACGGGAAAGAGTGATGGAAAAATTGCAGGATTTCAGTGAAACGTCGAAATCTTCTCATAAGAGGAATCGTTGGGCCAAGGATGAGGAACGAAACGGATGAGCTGGATGAGATGGACGAAAAAATGAAATGAAAGGGGGATATGGATCACGCCTAAAGAGGACTTAGTATTCAAGGTTTCAGCATTCTCTCCTGGCATCCTTCAGGAAAGTGTTTGTCTTAAGTAATCACGGGGATAATACTCTTTTTTCCAAGACGTTTTCAGGACAGTTTTCTTTCTTTTTATCCGAGCCTGAAGGTGTGAACGAATGAACGGCCAATGGAGGGACGTTATTACTCTTCTAAAAGTCTTTCTGTCTGCTAGTGAGCGGAACGCCCTGTACTATTACAATGCGCACAAGCCATATCGTCTCAATATTAGATTTCCGCCTTTTTTAAAAACGTAATTATATGAATTTCGCGATAACATCAAGGGAAATAAAATTTAAAAAGCTTCCCTCAATTGTGGTAACTCCGTTGCACCTGTGTTTCAGATCCTTGGGCGATTCGAATTTAGGTACAAATTTATTTTCCGAAATCTTGATTACCTTCGCGTTTTTCGTAATTAAATATCTTCAACATCGACATATAATTCGAATGATATACAATTCATAAAAAAACGGGTCTAATTCCTGTTAACATGCAAGGCAAGTTTAGAGCTCTAATCAAAGTTGGAAGTTTCTTCAAGGTCTGAAACCTTTTTAAATCTTGAAAATTTTCAGGGTTGTAGAATTTAAATATTCTTGGGGAGCGAAGCTGCTTTACTATAAAACCTGTGGAGATAAAAGAAATAACGAAGAACGTACTTATTGTACTTTTTATTTTCACGGAAGCGTACAAACTTTATAAAATTATTAATGTCCATTATTGAAAATAGGTTAGTCAGCCAAGGTGCTGTGTCTTAGAACCACTATATGTATAATACTAAATTAAATAGTGCTTGAAAGGGCGCAAGATGAACGCCTAATTGCAACGAAAAGAAAGAGAAGTCCGCTTTTCATGGAAATAATCCAGAAATCCATTTAATGAACACTGCTTTGTGACACAGCATGGCCAAGAATAACGCAAATGAAAGGCAGTCGCGTCAATAAATAGTTTCACGGTAGGGCGCAAGCATGAGACGCCAAAACCATTGACCTTCGACATCCGCTTTGAGCAGCAATCGCGGGGTGGTGAGGGTGGTGGGGTGGAAGCCGCAAGGAAGGGTTAATGACAAACCCTCATAACTTTAATCCACTTTCACCCCAGGATTGCCAGTCAGAAGAACGTATGCAAGGTTTATTGCTAAGTCATTGTTTGCCTTGAGATTATTAATCATGGACTCATGGATAAGTGTACTGCTTGCTCCGGTTGTATATAGTTTATTCACGATAGGTTTTAGTACTCATCATTTTGTTATTTGTGCAGAGATAATCTTCTGTAATCCACACGCGAACGGACTAGAGGACAGGGATGGTGATAAGGGTTTAGTCTTCTTGACACATTAACGAACCTTATTAATAAATATAAATGTCGTCACACGACAACTCTCTCACAACACTTCAACACAACGACTGTCTACCAATATTCAAACGTCTCTCTCAACTCCCACTCTGATTCAACACTTTAACAATTCTGACTCGCGCGCGCATCACGCATCACGCATTTTATTCCTCATTTGATCTCACTCATTTAGGATACACATTGCAAACATCCCTTGGGGACAGACAGAGCGCATATCTCTTACATCTCGGGATCAAAATGATGCAACTTGGGAAAACATTGTTTGCAGAAGCTTATAAACTGGTAGTCGACATTTTTGATTAACAAAAGTTCCACACAAGGTAAGTGTCAGTATCAATACATCCGTGTAGATACACATATATAAGTAATTTGATCGTTAGAAACGAAACAGCAGGGTTAATTAATAATTGCACTGATGCTTTCTACCTTGTATAAAAATTGCGGAGGCTTGCGTTCTTTACGACCGCATTCGCAGCACATCACAGATGGATACAAATGCCTTAGGCCATTAACGTGTAGTACATACCTATATAATGGTTCCATAGATTACTCCTGGCAAACAGAGCAAATTTACGCGTTCTTTTTCGAAGCACAAGACCTGTGCGTTGCCTTGCAAGGTTTAATGAAAGGTATACCATAACTTCCGCCCCGGAAAATTTAGCCAAAGGCAGGTATCAATTTTATTATAAAGATCAGCTGGTGCGAAACTTATAATTATGTACGAAAGTCATTCTGCAAAATACTTTTTTGACCGTGCAATGAAATAGGGAGGGTTATAAAAACTAATAAAGTTTTCGTGGTCCAGAGAATGTTCATCCTATTGTAAGCAGAGAAATTCCGGGAGACGGGTATTGGAATCATTAATATGTGGCGCACCAGCATATTTCTTTCATCGGGCAATATTTACGCCCGGTTTCCCACTTTTGCGTGGTGTATTTCGCGAGAACCGTCGTTTCGCTATGATTAATGTACCGTCCCGTGCCGCTAATCGATTTCATGTAATTTTTCGAGTCCAGCCAGCTTCGATTTCCTCGCCTGGAAACTGAACCGAAAGAAGGGATAAGAATTCGAAGAAAAATATACGGCCCCGTGGGACGAATCTTTCTTTTCGTAGAAATTCGTGAAAATAATATTTGTTCGATTCACCTGGAGACGATTCACCTACGTGCGACCTGAAAGGTACGAGGTGATTCGAGCCTTCTCGAATTTACGACTAAAACCTTCAACTTTTTGTTCGATAAGATGCTGAAACGATAAAAGTTTCTGTGCAATTTTCTTATTAACAATGACATTTTGTAAGGACTTTCTTTGATAGCAATACTTGGAAAATAATGAATTAAGTCGTTGATGCAAACTTTATGCATTGAGAGATCCCCAAAGGAAAAGTTTTAATGGAGAGTATTTAACTGGAATTTGTAAGTTATTGGTTTTCATGCGCTACTTTCTTATACCCTAGCTGCAGTTAAAGCAGTATACAGGCTCACGGAAGGTTTTTAAAACAAAACAATTTTGCTATTCAATGTCTCTGGTTCACATAAGACATGCAGTCTGAAGTACGGTCTACGAGATACCTGAGGTTCTGAATGTTAGTTATGTATTCCCTTGGTACAATCTACGGCTGAAAGGCTGCGTCATAATATTTTCAACTTTGCATTCATCTTTCATTAATCTAATTCATGACCTTAGTAAAGAATGTGGATTGTGAAATCAGTGACGTTAGGCACAACGTAAGTGTCAGGATTTCAATGAAAATCTACCCTATTCTGCTTGCGGATATTCTGTTTAAATAAATAAATCAAACATTCGTTTTCGCATATTGCAAAATATTTCGAAGAGTATTATAATATTTAAACAATTCTAGCGTCGCGTAGCATCATTCAGAGTGTTAAATACTCCTTTTGATGTAACGCAACGTATATTTCTGAAGGAATTCGTTGCCTTTCACATACCTAATATTCTCGCCAAGTGTTGCTCCGGGGGTTGATTTAAGAGAAGAGAAACGTTTGGTAACAAGATCAGGTTGGAGGTATGCGCAGCTCGATAGGAATTCAGAAACCATCCTTAATTCACACGCGTTCAGACCGTTAGTTCCTTGGTGACTGACTGACAGTGAGAGGTAAAAGAGATAGAACGGTTATCGAAGTTCTACGATCGAATCGAAACGTACCTCTGGTTTTGGAATCGTTTATCGTTGGCGCAGTACATGCAACGACATACTTAATTTTCGTGTAAAAGAAAAGGGCGATTCTCTATCGCTTTTTGATATCGGTTGTAAGCAGACTATTTATCGATGCTACCATAAATGGTTACTGTTGTAATATACTTTTATTACCTTTGGTACAATATTTGTATGGTCTCTGCATGATCGTCATTCTGTACGACAAATGCGGGTACGAGAAATGTAAACATGTCGGTAGTTCAATTAAAAGTATAATAAAGGTTGGTAAAAGTTATGGTATACTCTGCGTTTTCACATAACATATTTCTGGATTCGAAAATGTTGGTGTGGCTGTTAAAAAGAGGAGCTGTCATCTGGCATAACGCGTTAGGGAAATTAGACTAGGGATCGGAGGAGCAAATACGTAAATCTGTCTATGATGTCAGAGGCTTTCTGCGATTGTTATTTATGATAGACGAATTTGCGTCTAGTCACGGCAATATTTCAAGGAAAGTGGCAACCGGGGAGTAGAGGGTGCAGCCGTGAAAAGCTATGGTGCCTATTCTCTATCGCGGCGAATCTTTCGGCTTCTGGAGCTCGCTCTTTCGCGGGGTGCAACGCGCTCTTAACCGCCTCAGCTTGGCTTCGTCTCCGTCGGGACCGATTACATCGATCGTTTTATGCAACCAGTCTTGTTACAGGATCCCACAGGAGCAGAAGTATCTAAAACCTCCTTCTGACCTACCTACGTCGGCAGAATATACGTTTATCCAACGAATAGCTAGAAGTCTAGCCACTTTCTTCTTCTACACAGTCGTGTAGACAGTCGTGAGCTTTCTGTTTCTTACTGGTCCGCAGACCATTTCGACTGCCCCCACGTGGTTACTGACGTTAGTAAGATTGAGAAATGCCTTATTTTTATTAAATGGCAAATATAGAAGTGTCCACGAAAATTTCGCGTTACTATTTGGCTCGGTTCATGAGACCTTGCGTCGCCAAATCGTTAAAAATATTTATTACAGCTTCTTTGCGGTCTTAGCTAATGTTCCCTGTCGACTGCATCGCTCTGCGAAAAGAGATTACATCGATTGCTTTATGAGGTCGACCGAATCTCGCTAGAAATGTTTCAAATTTGTTTCAATATTTTTGTTTCATGTTACTGCTTCAACTTGTGAATGTATCGACCAAAATTCGTTGGAATCCTTGTGGGCCTCAATTAAAAGCTGATAAATAGGAAGAGCAAGAGGAAGCATAATAATTATACCTAATGACTTCCCTGGAACAGATACATCCGGCGGGAAATGTTAAATCGATCGTTTCGTGTTAACTGTTTACAGACTCACGGGGGAACAACTAATGCTCGTGCCGTCGCGTATTTGCCTCAATGCCTATCGAATGCTCGATCGCATCCTCGATCGCACCTGTTAATCTCTCGAATCACGCTTGCACGTCTACAACGGAAAGAGATTTCAAATCCCGCACACAAACTTTACAGGTTAATTTATGGCTGCGAATGCCTGTTTTGATTCGACATAACAATTTTCTTTTTTATCTCAATTACCCGTTGCGCTTCGCAACACTCAATGAAGATTGAAAATATGCTATCAATATGATATTGCCTCTCTTTTCAGACTCGCGTGTCCTGTCATTCCTCTAACGTTATTAAATATATATCTCCCATTTTATCACAATGTATTTTTCAAAGGCATTCCGCATTAATTTGATTAACTGTATAATTCTTCCGAATGAACAAATGTTGAATCGCGGAGGTGTGCGAAAATTTCTTATAAAAATAATGTTCTGGCTGGAACTTAAAATTCGAGGAGATTTTTCGGATTAAGCAATGGCGCAGAAATTGATATTCGAATACATAGGTACACCGTAAGTATCGGCAATCGTTTCACCTTTCAGTTAGGCAAAGGAATAGTTCACAGAAGTTCGCAGTCGATTTCGACATGATGGAGGGTCTATTCTCGAAATGGAAATTACAAATGACTGCTGCGAAAAATGGAGGAGGACGTTTATAGGTGAGCGTGTAAAAAGGTCTGCGTAATGCGAATGACTGATCGGGAAGCGACAAGGGCGCGGTAAGTACATACTTACATCGGCCCGTCACTTGCAACTGGTCGCACGCTCATCCTGCTACTCTGTATTTTGCTCCCAAAATTGCAGGAATTTTACGAAAAATTGACCCGCATACGTCCTCTGATTATCTTCGTATTAGATTCGAGAGTTTACACGTGAAAGTGGAACAGACGGATGCAGAGTTTAACTGCAGATCGATCGATCGGATCCTGCATTTTATTCTGCGGAAGAAAAATCGAATTTTCAACGCCAGTTCGGCCTGATGCAATGTATACATGCAAAAAGGAAAATTTAATCGCACCACTCGCCCCTCTGTTTTTTCGTGGTTTGTCGAAAATTCTCGACTACGTTGAAATATTTAAACAAACTTTCACGATCGAGGAAGGCGATTCGATCGACCGCGCTTGTGTTTCCGGCATGGCTGCCGTTGTCGAAAATCTCGAATTTGTATTTTAGTCGAAGGGATTCGATGCGACTTTCTCTTCAACTCGCTTCCGCTGTATCGCTCCCTTGAGACTTGAAACACGCGTCGCGATATTGCGTTATATAGTTTTCCGCCACGTAGGGTAGGTTTCCCGAGTTTATTCAGATTTCTATGGCTTGTTCCAAAATCGTGAACTCTTTGTAGTGGGCAATGGTATTCAATAAGTACCATATAAAAAGAGGGCAAGGAAACTGAGGGAGACAACCTATCCGCGAAAAATAATGATGCGCTTTGCCATTTAAGCGAGCTGGACTTCGTATGTTTATTCTCCATGTCTTGTGCAGCATTTGCTATAACCAATACGCAAGAGTATTCTTTGAAACCTTTGCCAAATCGTCTCCGGCATCGCGGTACAGTTTCCGATGTAGGCGGTTGCGATAAAGCAGCAGGCGTTTGGTTGCCAGTTAAAAAAGGAATTGCTATCACCTGTTCGGCACTTCCAGTGCTGGCCGGTCCGCCCTTGGGGCGTAAATCGATGAAGGTCGATTATTTCCATGAAATATTCAGAGTCGAGAAGGGTTCTAGGGAAGTCGAAATTTCTCGGCCAGTTTATCGTGTATTCGCATTCATTATCGGGAGACTCCTGAGTTAACGATCAATTAAGCGATCACGGGTAATAGGGAATGCCAGGCACGTAGTAATGGCCGCGTAAGGATCGCCAGAACCACTAGAAGGAGAGCCGGCGGCTTCGTCCAAACGACGCTCTTGTCTTTGTACTCTCGCGGCGATCCATTATTCGAGATTCAGGGGCTTCGTAAGTGGACGGTCGATTACTCTGTCGTCACTCATTCGTTGTTTCGGTCAACGATTAGAAAAGTGTCCCGCGGCCAAGTTTCATTCGCTTGGTAGCTTTCGACCCTTGTCGTTTTCATTCCCCTTTGCAATTCCTTTCGGCGAGACCGTGCTATACCCACGTAGATCGAGAGCGGATTTCAATGCAATATTTTTGTTCTCATCTGCTTGTCTCGAGTACCGCACTGCGTGCGAGTAACGCTAGGACTATTTAACGAAAACCAATCTTTTTTGCAAAAGAACGGGAAATGTGAAGCATAATTTTGAGGGGTTTTGGATAAAAAGAGTTTCATGTTAGCGAAACGAGAATGAAAATAACAGTTCTGGTAACATTTTATCCGAAACTTCGAAGCTAACATTTACGTATTTATTTTGCGAGATGGTGGATAACAAACATTTCACGTTAATGAATTGTTTGTGTGGTGGTTTTTGCAGAAGTGTTTTCGTTTATGGCGGTCTTCATCCTTTTTTAAATGTTTCTAGCGGTATGCAAACTGTCTATAAACTATCGAATACAGCGTGCCAGTGAACGGAACGCAAGTTTTATCATTTCGAATGGAAACGATCGAAAACATACGGTGCAACTTCATTATTTCCAGCATCTGTACAAGTCCTTTTTACCGTTACACCGAGCTTTCCACGCGAGCCATAAATCAAATAAACGGGTTTCATGCGCAAAACGGAAAGCTGGTAATTATTGAACTATTTTGTGTACTGTTTATGATCTTTTCAGCCAGGAAATATTCGTGTGCTGCAACGAATACGCGAGGCGAGTCAAAATTGCGGCGTAGTTAAAAATATAATAATTTGTTCTCATTTTAATGAAATGAAAGTAATAAGACAGATTCTATCCAGCAGCTTCACGTTTGTTCGAATTAACGCGATACTGTATAACTAAGCACACCAAACGCTTTTCTCTATAATAAAAAAGTGTCACTTGTACGATCAGAAAGGAGAAAATGCAATTTTGCGCGCTATGAATTACTTTCTTTTTCATTTGGCAACTGGAACTTTGAACCGTGCACCAGAAACGGTGTTTCAAACGAATACGATATACACACTTCCTCAAAGAGCTGTCCAGAGTCAACTCGTGTTTAACACTTTTTGCTTAGGTTTTCTCTTGCATTATGTCACGTTCTATTGTACCATGAACATTTATTCCCATTATATTCTTCTTACTATTCCAGGTAAGCACACTTGCCGAAGACCAAAGGACATTCTTTGTTTAGAACATGCAGACTGATCACCGGGATGAAGCCTGAAGAGGAAATACATACTTGTTATGTCAAATCAATCGTCCACCTTATTTCAATCAGAGAGTATCTATGCAAATATGTACCACGCTGCGCTACCTGACCGAGCCTGAGACATCAGTATACGATAAGCACTGCTAGTGGATCCGATTTGAAATGGAAATCAATACCGAAACAAGCCTCGTATCGATCCGTTCCCGATACGCTTGCGATGCAAACGTTTATCACTCTACTTTGATAATGTAATACCTTTAACGAGCACCGATTTTCGACAGGACGCTGGTGGAATGATTTTTCGGTCAAATCTGACGGCGGACATATATTTCAAATGTCTTCGGTGTATTGGGAAATACATTTATTTATGTATAATACACGGATACGTTGTATTTTCTTGTCATTAAATATATATTATATATAAATATATAATAATGGTTTCGATAGAAATGAATTATGTAATTTACTCTCATTTTAAGGGAAAGCCTTTGACTGGTTCTTATGCATAGTTGTTGAATACCTGCCGAAGTTACTTTGCATGGAATTATTCGCGGAATAGGGCTAGAAAGAAAATCATCGATCTACGATCTGACGTGGTTGCAGGCAATGATTGACTCTGAATTAGTTTGAAATTCGCAATTATTTTCTGCGCAAACAGAGCAACAGAGTTTCTATCAGAGGAATATTTGTACAATCCTTCTCATTCGTCCTGAAAGTTGCATTGTGTTCCTTCGATAGTTGAATCGCATATCGGCGTTACAGTAGAGTAGGTTGCGCCCACGGTAAACACTTTTACATGGACGACCACGTGGGGGTAATTGGGTTGCAAACATAACATTTGGTAGAGCATGTTTGGCAATCTATTACGAGAAATATCGATTTCGCTTAGAAGATGAACAACTACTGCCGCCATTGATGTCGTC
Source organism: Nomada fucata (assembly GCA_948146005.1). Lineage (NCBI taxonomy): Eukaryota > Metazoa > Arthropoda > Insecta > Hymenoptera > Apidae > Nomada > Nomada fucata. Next base: position 1,882,692 of record OX411275.1, on the reverse strand, counting down.
TTTGATCGCGTGTATTGTTTACGGAATAACGTACCGTTTATTCTCTGAGAAGAGATACTGATATTTTCTTCGATACTCGGTACAGTGGAAAGTGCTTGAAAGCTTTAAATAGTTCTTTTAACATTATATGACATTAATTGTATTGATACATGTTAGTGAAACGATTGGTAACGGTGAATGTAATTAAACAAAGATCTGTAGGGCCTCTTCTCCAAATTGTTCTTCCAAAACTTATTCTTGATTCGCGATTCGTTTAGAGGGAAGATCTAAACGCGCTTGGGGCTTGAACCTATTTGTGGCTGGTTCACTGTAAAGTGGAGGGTGGCTGCACTCTCCCTTCCATTGATTCCATTTTGTATTTGTTGCGACGTTTAGTTAACGTAATATCGCGTATCCATCGACGGAGCACGACGCACAGATCCAGAGACAAATAAGCCGCAAAGAAAATCACAGAATTGGTAGAAGGGAAAATTCTTCTTCCCTCCAAGAGAGATACGGCTTCGAGACTATTCAATTTCATAATCCGATTTGCCCCACGATTGCGGCAAGCAGAAAACTTTCGATTTATGTCACGGTTAGGACAAAATCCTGAGGATTTTAGCCCCTCGCTATAGTCCGCGGGATCACCGCAAACGCGATTTCCTCTGAAAGAACATGCTCGTGAAATAGGGCCACTCTATGCCTCATTCGTAAAGCAGTTACGGAAAAATGGAGTTACGCATTATATCATATATACGTTTTATTTTTTATCCTTCTTACCAAATCTGGGAAATAATCGGTGCAAACTAGGTAACCAGCCAAGCTCCGAGAATTCAGTCACCATTGGGAGAAAGTTATGTCGAATGTACCTTCATATTATTAATGTTAATTTTCGGTATGCACGCCGGCGAAGAATCAGATTGTGAAACATATTCGATGTGACCTCGATCGGTTCGATGGTCTGGTCCATTGAAAAGCATGCATATAGGGAGGGTACCATTAAAAATGATTAAAGCACGATGCGGCACAATAGCATCTACTCCAAAATTTAAACAAAACAATAGAAACTTCAGTTACCACATATTATTCAAATTATTATACCTTTCGGATGCAAATTAATTGGCACGAAATATTGTTATACCGAACCGTTAAACAGGCAGGTTTATAACGCGCAGAGTATTGTTTTGGGGACGATACAATATTCAAAAAAATTAGCATTAAACAGGCATGGGCTGTTGCATGTAAAGGTTCTAATTAGTAATCAAATGAAATATTCGGAAACACCAAAGAAACGTTTCCTGCGGCAATGGTAACGTGTCGGCTCGTTTCAATGAATTACAGGGTTAGCGCATCCAAAGGCAGATGGTTCGTTGCGTGTTAGATCTGGCTTGGGTTAGCCCATTTAGCAAAGCCAACCAAGGCTTTTCGTCGGCGCATAAGCATAGAAAGTTCCGAAATGGCAACCACGTTGTTGCCGCGAAATTTATACGTGCATCCGGTGTTTCGGCGCTCTGCTCCCAAGTAATCACTTTCGGAGTACCAACGCGCTTTCAAAAATAATACCAAAACACGTTACACTTTTTGCAATGAATTCTTCGAAAATGTCTATAACGCAAACTCCATATTGTGCAACGTTTCATAACAAATTGAGAAACGACGCACAGAACGATGAGAGCGGGGCTTATTCATAAAAATTAATTGAAACTTCTAGTCGTACGTCAAGAAGGATGACCCGAAGGAGTGAGCACCAGACTTAATTTCGTTAGAAAAGAAAAGGGTAACATGCACGGCTTGCATAGTTGCTTTTTTTTTCTAACAGCAGGATTCGTTTCTGAATGAGTATCAGCGCGGCAGTAATTGAAATTTCCTCCAGCGACACGATCCAGCTGTTTATTCGTAAAGAACGTTTCTCAATAGGCCTCTCAGAACTTAGACGATTTATCTTTGATGTTTGCCACCGGCTTCGCTACGTAGCCGGTCAGCGTTAAGTAAACTCCGCCGGTGTTGCCAATCCATTAATTAAGTTAATTAACTCTAGACAGGTAACACGACGCTGCTATGGACACCAAGTAAACTCTAATGTCGGCCTAGAAACCGACCAGCATTATGCTCTACATACGCACGTAATTACACCGAGTTGCACCGAATCCATCCTGCGCCACGCTACATCTATTTTCTTGTCTTTTGGCTTATCAATTGACCTTCCACTTAAGCGCAATTTAGATACATCCCATGTTACAGATAGAATCCCCACTTTCGTCACCGCTTGAACCCATTTCACCCTCAGTTTCAATGCTCTGTCGCCTTTAACCTGTTTGTGAAAATGTAGAATCGTGTGAAAGGTATTACATATTACTATTTGCGATCGCAGCAAGGCGGAGAGGAAAAACGTGCACCTCTGTCGGGACGAATTTTAGTTTCATGTTCGAATGGCTATGAATACCTTTGTAAACTCGTCTAAGGAATATGATTTTTTCTTTTTTTAGGTAGTATACACATTTCCTACTTTCTAATACATGCATATTTTCCCCACTCGTATGATAAAAGCGGCATAGTACCGCATTCATTTACTAGAATAGAGACAGCAACTATTTTTAGAGGGTCCGTGCATCCTCAATTTTTCATATTAATAAGTCCGCAGCGTTGTTTCGTTTTCTTACCTTAATAATAAATGGCTGCTGCACAAAAAAATGTATCTACTCGTCGCAAATACTGTATCATCAAAGGAAATCTATAAAGATTGTACAAGCTCTTCTCAGGCACAGTGTTTGTTCTACTTGTTACACAAAATGGACAAACGTCCCAGATCAATGATGTTCAATTGATAGAAGTAGAAATGCGGGACACATTCTTCCTTCGAAGCTGCACAAATGTTCAAGTGAACAGGGGGCCCGTGCAAACGATAAACAGTCGTGTTTTTAATCTTTCAATTGAATGGCTGGGCTCGCGCGTAGGTAATGTTCTTAACTAAATTATAGGCGACCACAAGATCGCGTAGGAACGTACAAAGTGGCACAGCTAATTCGTAGGCGGCCAAATTACATAATTACTCAATCGTGGAATTCCAGTGTGGTCTGTTGTTACGCGCGGTCGCGTATAGATATTTAGATGAGAGCTCGGTTGAAACTTAGTAGAGTTGACCACGAAACGGGATCAAGGGATGAAGTTCTCAAAGAGAGGCAGGGGCTGCTGCACGGACGCGGCATGTGTACGCGTTGCATGTGTGCCTGAAGTTTTAGTTTCAGGTTAAGATATTCTCTCGTCGCTGTATCTTTATGAATTATGATCCAAGTTGCATCTCGGCAGGATACCTCGCGCGTTTTCAGCATAGACCGTTGTATCGTAAAGGTAGCAGGGGAAAACACGCAGGACAGAGAAGCAATGAATATCTTTCGTGACGCACCGTTGCGGCAAGCTGCCAGCTTTATTTTGATGTTTCAGAGCACGTTCGTACGCGATTTGTGCGACGGAATGCTGAAACGATTACGCCGCTTCGGCTGCAGCATGCGAGGAGCCGCGACGCTTTTTGATAACCCGAACAATTAGTGAAAACAGAAGGTCCAGGGGAATGTAGAGGAATTCGGGAAGGAAAAAGTTTTTCGGTTCGAAAGATGCTCGCATTCTGTCTCGAGCAAGGTATTTATTTACAACTCGCCTTTCAACTGAATTCCTAATCGAGGACGTATGCAAGGTGTCTTCTAAAAAGCTTTGGACTCTCGTAGATCGTTTGGTTGAACGATCTTATTCATGAGCATTTCATTTGATCTTTTTTAGAGCTATATTTTATTTATCCTGGCAAAGGGGCATAAATTGTCTTCCTTCGGATTAGGGCAGCCCGACTTCGAAACACGTAAACTACCGGAATGAATACATCATTAAAAAAAGAAAGCTTTTAGTTCGGTCGTTACTGCGTGCCCATTTTCTGCTTCAGGCAAAATGGTCAGAACGACGCGAGACGCGCTTCGTTCGCCACGATACACCCAGGCGAGTCGCAGCGATATTAGAGAGCTCGCTAAACTTGCAACGCGCTAATAACGCTGAACAGCGGCTCGCTAGATAAATATGTATGACGTGGCGAGGCTCCATTCATAAACAAATCGCTTTGGCGTCCGTTTGTTTGGATTTGCAACACAATGGTGGACAATAAAGTACAATGCAGTACGTCATCTGCACTTCGGCCCATTCGCGCGCATAACTCCTGCATTTGTCGATACGCTTCAACAATACGCCGTGTTACACGGTCGATTCTAGAAAATTGTCGGCCAACCTGATTTTCTCTCGAACATTTAACAAACAGCAGCTATTTATCCTGTCGATTTAGCTTCTCGTAGCGGTCGTTTCGAAGCGCGGCTCGTAAAAGCGAATAAATATCGCGCTGCGCCGCGTCGACGTAACGCTGCTACATAATTCAATCGATGTATCGTATATTTCTGTACACGCGTAAATATTCGAATAATCGATGCTTTTTTGTGCCCAAATTCCCGGACGTTCAATCTATGGATAATTTAATTCCTTCTCCCGCTGCACACGGGAGTGAAAATGAAGTATGGCAAACGAAATCAGAAGGGCAAAGTTTCGCGACCGGCGACCGCGGTCGACCGTGGTCGACGCAAAAGGCTTGTCACAAATTCGGTATTATTTCCCACCGAATAATGAAAACGTTTGACACGAAACAATGAAACGCGATTAAACCTTCAATTACTTTGATTCAAGCGAAACCGACATTCCCTTTTATTATTTCAAGCAGCGTATATGTATGTAACGTTTGCAGATTTTGTGCTCGAGGGAACGATAAATTTTAAATAACTTCCCCAGCGCGCGGATAATAAAGTTCGTTTCGGGGCGAATCGGAGAAATCGATTAATCCGTTTTAGAGGAGCTGGTCGTTGGGATCATCGGTGTGCGCGGTCGATGCCCAAAGCGTTGAGAACTAACGGCAGGTGATTTTACACGGCCGATCATTCCCACTGGCGGACGTACGCGTTCTCTGTCAATTTATCATTGCCGTATAGGGGGACGCTGCAATGCTCGGCTCCTGTGGGAACGGGCCGCACCACGCGACGAGACGCTAAACACGCGATTATGCGCCTCCATTATTATGCCACCCAAACACACCGACGCTACATGCTTCTCGATGTTTACATACATAGCCGCCCTCCAGGTGGATCAACCCTTTTCTCGTCTCTTTGTCCCTTCGACTATTGCCCGACGGACCTACCTATGCGTCCGACCGATATACGATACACAATTATATAACAAACTGTCGCCTCTTCTCTTGGACTAATTATATTTACCGCAATTAACATTTTTACGTCATCATCGATAACAAGAAAACATGCAATATAAATTGCATGCAAATAAAATACACCAACGAAGATAGCAATAAAGGTAGTAATTGCTACGATATAGATAACGTTGCACGGCAATAAATAGTGGTGAAAATGGCGTTTGTGCCCCGACGAAAAGAAATACGCTGGAATAGAAACAAATAGACCGTGACACGAAATATAACGGAGATCGCACAATAGAGAGATAGAAGTGTTTTCCTCGCTCTAATATCTGTATTCGATCTACTATAATTGCCACGTTTAAGTGCCTAAACCAAAGTATTCTCTGATCCACTCCTTCTATCCAGGTCGGTTCAATCTACGGGCAGTCTACGAAGCTAGTTAACGTACAATCGGCATTTTATTTAAGCTTCTATTTATGTTTCATTTATCCCTTACGACAAAGTTGCCATTACTATTCGTAGCTCGTGAAACTTTGCGCAGCAAAGTTGTTGCTGGAAACGGTAAAAGTTTCGACGGTCGTTTTGTGCAGCGTCTACCATAGCCACATCTTACGGCAAGCTTATCCAATGTCGTCGATTCATTTTCTGGCCGTTTAGCTCGTTAATTTTGTCGACGTTTCCAATAAAGTTGCTTCGATCCGATCCGCAGTGCGATGCTCGCGTCGTTGGGAAACGGAAATTTTCTTCAAACCGCGCAAAAAAAATGTCGTTGCGCAATGAAACGGTAGTAGCAACGTTGCGGGAAATACGAAAAAAATAAATCGCAGTTTCAATGGCCGAGGAATAAAGTGCTGATACCGCGGCCCCTTCGATGGTTGCAAGTGGCATTCATAGAAACGCCGTTGACGTTCAAAGACATTCCGATATTCTCTGTAATATAATTTCTCAGGAAAATTTTCCTTCCTCATCCGATTCGCTCGACCCCATTTTTGTAGCCGTTAAATATCGATCGTTTCTCTCTCTCCCTCTCTCTCTCTCTCTCTCTCTCTCTCTCTCTGTACCCCCGAGACAATTAAAGATCTTATCCCTGATAACTTGGTTGGCATAAAAATGCTGCACGTAAGTATTTCGCAAACCACTTGACCATGTTAAATTGGAATTTCTCCGCCAAGCAATCGGCATCGCGTTAAAAATCAGCTTGTCGATTTTAATTGCAACGCGAGAGAAACTTTAATTGTACCGCGATCGATAGAAGTAATATCAATGGTCCGCAGGGCTGCAATTCAGCGCCGTTGTTAAAATAAGTTCCTAGTAAGTAGTATTAGCCGACGAATAATCGAGCTCGGTATCTATGAATCTGTAACGCTTCGTTGGGCGAGCTTCTGATCGATCGACGCGATTTTTCTGATCCGCAGACACCGGGAATACCGGCAAAGGGAACGGAAGTAAAAGAGCATTGACTAATTGAAACATGTACGGTAATTCGTGCGCGTAGCAGCTGGTCCCCCCTTGATCCGGTAAGGAGGAAACAAGAATTACATTTTACTGCAACGTCGCTAACGGGGTACGGTTTCTCTGAAGCGCTGCGAAGGAAACTTCTGGTAACGTTATCGCAGAAAGTAGCAATTCTTGCCAGGCTGCTTCGAAAGCTTCCTCGAAATATTTCGACCTTTTTATTTCTGCCCAGTCTTCGTTCCACATCTAAAAATTCCAAAACGATCCACCTTATGGAAATGTCCCTCGAACGGGCAAAAGCCATTTCGTTAAGCTGCTGCTCCAAGCAATTTTTAGCGCGGAAAAATTTAGCGACTCCTCATTTCCTCGGCACGCTGACCCTACTTTTCCCTTTTCCTTCCTCCTACCTGCTCTTCGTCTTTGAATTTCTTCTTTCTTTCGACGTTCCTCAATTCTGAGAAAATCGTGAAGAGTTCGCGGATCGTCGTACGGAAAGCCAGAAACGTCGACCGTTTCCGCACCATAGATTCCACTTTTACATATTTTCTTCTTCCTTCCCTTTCGTCCCTAAACTACGACCCCCCTCGACAAAAAGAATCTAGGTTCCTATTGCTTATGCTTACGCTCCGCTTCGTCTTTCTTCTGGCCGTTTTCATAGCTTTCCGCGTTGCCGTATTTTCTGTACCTCCCATCGACATTATAGGAGGAGCAAGCTGAATCTTCATTTCCAGAATGGCGAGCACGTCGCGTCGTCGAGAATGCCTCCTGTCCTATGCATTCGGAACGCAATGTTTTCGCCCGGAAGCTCCTTAAAAAATCAGTGTTCTCGATTCTCCGGGGGACAGAGTTATCGGCAGCAACGACGAGCAACACGAGTCGCGAGTAATTGATTTATCTCGGTCACGGAAATGCGAAGAATTTCTACGGGCACCGCAAAAAGAATAAAACATCTGCTTCGTCGAAACGTTCGGCCATGCGGTAAGTGTTTCATAGGAAGCGTGCATTCCTGTTGCAGTTGCAACGCGCATTCTACTCCCGGCTTCTACTGGACGCGATACTGGAACATGCAGTAATTGCATTTTGTTGAAGCGATTCTGCAACGAAGTTTCTATGCCTTACGAAGTAAACTCGATGGAAAAAAAAATTGCTATTGTATCATGGCGCGAGCAGGAAGTTTTAGTATTTCTCAATGAGCTTACCTATTTTGATACTGCAAACCAACTTTTGTGATTGCTAGTGTGAAAATTTATCGTTGAAAGATATTCTCTGTCACTCGTTCCATCGAAAATTCACGATCCAATAGCGAAATAATGCAAAAGAAAAATTGACTGGAAGGTGCAGTTCGATAACGTTATTCCAAGCTGCTGCACGCATATCCGTATCAGGAAAATGTCTCGATCGCACGGCGTGAAACGTATTAAACAGAACCGCATTCTTAGGAAGCACAATTCAACGATAATAGTTCACGAAAAAATGAGTGTGCTCGGCACCACCGACGAATCCGGAGTAAAACAGTAGCCCCGCCGAATCGAGCAGCGAAATTAATTTCATTACACAGGTTCGATAATCGGCCAATTATTGCACGATATTGTTCCATCGATTTTATATTCGTTTCAGGGCGGAATGGGATTACCGTCGGCTTCCAAAGGAAAAATAGAGAAGGAATGGGACGTTGGGAAAAAAATTCACCGCAGCCAATCTACCGACGACTATTGCCCGTGAAAATCGATTGCAACTACAGGATCGTTAGCGAAAAAGAAAGAAAGGGGACGAAGCGGCAATGTTCCCTTTCTTTGGAGGAAGGTATTATCGAGTTGGGCGATCGCTGAACAAACGTGTAGTTCGATCGGGCTGTACGCCAATTGCTCTTGCTGCCTACGCCAGAGTTGGCTGCGAGATGAGCCCCTTATTCGCCTATCTCTACAATCGTGTCTTATTTGCTATGAAACAGATTGTATTTTATAACTATATACATCTTGCTCCTGAAACAGAAGATAACGCTTTAGGTATGACAAAGTCCGGGATTAACGTTTTACTCGCGAGTGAAACTTCGCCAGTACAGTTTTGTAGGACTTAAAGTACACTTCCATGCTGCATTTTTACCGATTAAGAGGACTTCTGTCGACTTCATGGAGCATAGAAACAGTGCGCTCATGATTTAATTAATTTTTGCCCCATAAAATATTACCATTGTACAAAAAGGGTTACTACCCGTTAAACAGAATAAATAAACAAATAATTAAACAAATAAAATCAGTACATTTTTCCTCCATTCGTTCGCAATATGAAATTACAGAAATTTAAACGCTGAAGAGTGTCGATGCTTTCCAGTCATCCACGAACATCGTCGAAAGGAAAAGCATCTTCCTTTTCCGTACTTTGAACGCGAGCTCTCGCAATGGCCATGAAGATGACAGAACGCGGGAGACTACCTTCCCGATTAAAATCAGATCTTGACGATTGGTTGCGCCCATCATTTATGTTCAAAGTTCAATAACTGATACTCGATAGGACTTTTTATAGTGCCCATTTTTTCTTTCGTTCCAAATATCAGTCGGACTCGGAGACGGTACATCACTTGAAAAGAATTCCAACGAAAGATCCCGAACCTGTACGTGCAGAATCTTCCGTGTAACTTTAAAAGTATCGCTTAAAGAACTAAATCGACAACTTCGAACTAGTTCCACTTCGACAGCATCGTTCTATCAGCAAACCTTTTCTACACTCGTGTTTCATTTTACGTATGTCATTTCGCTATAAATTATCCTACTAGTATTTGAAGCAAGTTTTCCCAACGAAGTCGAGGTTTCCAGTCCTTTTGCTAGACATTTACTCTGGCCTGGAATCCGGACAATTGGTTTATACCGAAGACTGTTACTTTTCTCAACAATTTTTCTCTAACTCCAACCGACGTAGGATAGACTACAACTTTTCAATGTTGGCGGTTTTTGGGTACCCATGTCTCCCCATTATGTAATTTAAAATGCTATCTTGCTTACACCCAGCATGCAGGCCTCAGTCGCCAACTTTCATTAACTTTACAACGTTGCCCTTTCGGCGGACATTTTACCGAATCTCGTTTTATTTCTGAAATATTTGTCACCGTGTCGTTTCTTCGTAACAGAACACGAAAATCTATCATCTATGAAAACCTGGTTTCAGGGCGTTTTCACCAATCTCTTCATATTGATACGTTCCATCTGTTGCGCATTTTATTTAGTTTATAATTTAACTCTTACTCCTTCCACAGGAAAAAGGTTTCACTCAATATGAAAATAACGTAGATAGTAAAGTGATCTATGACAGTATAGAATGCCTAAAAAATAAGTTGTCAAGTACGGAATTCAATTAGGTATTTTCTATATGCTAGTTAATAGTAGGTGCAATGCCACCCAAGTATCTAGATATTCTTTTAATAGCTTATTATTAACATAAATGGAAAATTAATAGGCAGTAAATTTAATATGTAGTATCTACTCTTCGAAATATTTATTTCTCCTCTACCAGTGTGATATTATATTACAAATCACGCAAAAATCAGGTTACCCATATATGTACGTGCCGGCGATACATTATGTACAAGGAACTCACGAAAGTTCAATCTCTTATCGAGGTCACTCGAATGCCGCGTTAGCGTTAAATTTTAATTTAGTTCGCTTCCACTGTTCGTCACTTTGCATCCAGCCTCGAAAATAATTCGCGACATGCAAATTTAAGACACAGAAGCATTTTCAATATTATCGACGTCTCCTTGATTTCGGGGGATATTCGTGCGATGTCTCGCATACGATAAGCTTTATTACCTTATACGAATGACCTATATGTATACATTGGTAGCAACTGATGCGAAGCGAAATATCGACGAGGAAGAGGCAACGAAATCTGTTCATTTATCCTTTTCACGATACTCGCCGATGCCCGTTGATGGAGAGTCTTTCTAGATTTCTCGTTGTCAGTTTCGATACGCACTTTAATACCTCGTATATCATCCTTTGAATCAGCCTCCTTTACGAGAGAAAACGAAATGACAGCTAAGGAGATTAGCGAAAAAGCTTTTGTCCGAATTTCATATTTATTTTCACGTATAACATGTGCAACATGTAAAAGGTATTTATCAACTTTTTTATCGTTCTTTAATTTGTTCTAGAATACGAATGTCTGTAGGATGACGGAAAAGGATGTGCCGAAAATTAGGGTAATACAGAAAAATGATTTCAGATATTTCCTATCTCGCCCCATAATGCTAAAAAATATTCTCCTGGCTGGGAATAGTAACTTTGGGTGGACCGATAAATCCATATCCCTGGCCGCTACCGTTGCTTAATGTGATAGCGGCTTTCGTTACGCATGGCAATTTTTTAGCATTACCGCTCGTTGCATTCTTTTATATGTTTCCTGAATCGCGTTGCAGAGAATTCTGTTTATATTGCGCAGAATACGTCGGTATTTATGGATCAAATTGTTTTTATTTCAGTTTAAAGAGCTTCGACAACTGCATCGTTGCCGTAAAATTATTTGCATTCTGTAGAAATGCCTTCACTCATGAATTGCAGTTCATTCGGAGTGTACGTAAACAATACGATATCAGAAAATAATCGGAATAGTTGTTAGTGTTCCACAGTCAGCCCCCGGAAAGACAACTACTTGTACGTAATCTTCGAGTAAAGGAAGATCTTCTTGTGTAAGAATTTTCTGCTCCTCTATATTCTGTTTATAAACTCATGCGTAGTCGATTCACGGATTATATCGATAAAAGTATACGCCGCGCCGGTCGTCTGCTATGGGTAGAATACATATACTTACTTCCTAACGGAAACACCGGCCTTGCTTGATTTACATGTTCCTATGATTTATTTATACCAACCTGCTTGCAAACAGGCAGAATTTTATAGAGCCAACTTTACGAGCCGCAATAGAACCTGCATGTTCTCTAGCTTGCTGAATCTATTTGGGTTCTCGATATTATTCGATCTTCGAACCACAAGGAGGGCCTACGTATGATACACAGCCGAAGTCTTTATGCGAAAGATGAATCTTAAGTAAGTCGGAAATGCTGAGCAACAAAGGTACTATTTCGCGACGTTTTATAAGACATTCATTTGGTGGATGTGTTCGAAAAGTCACCGAAGGTGCAAACATTATTTCGCTGCGCAAGCTGCATATTTTGGAGCACAATTAAGATAAGGAGATAAATGAAAGAAAACCGGGAAAGGTGAGAAGAAAGAACGTTCAGTAATATAGATTACGCGGTGGTAAGCGCATAAATTTCATCGTTAATATTATATTATCTTCGAGAAATGATGAGCGAAACTTCTCGAAGCAAGATACAGAAGTTGAGAAAAATGACTTGTGGGAGTAGTTCCGGTGCATACCGAAAATTTGTGTACAACCACCGGCAAAGTTTCTATGGAAACTTTTTTAACGTAAATGCTCGGACACCAGATTATCCCAGGGTATTTTCGAAATTGAACTATTCTGAGAACGAAAACTTAGTATGCTGTTATGGAAATTCTGTTTAATTTTTACCTAAACCAGGTTTTCTCGCGCGGACATATCGTCTATATCAAAATAAGCTACGAAGTCGATCTGCCGTAAGACTCGAGCGTTGAATTTGTTCGAAAACGTCTTACAAGACTTGCCGCGGAAAGCGTTAGAAGAAAGGATCTCCTAAATGGAGTATCGAAAAACTATTTGCTGGGAACTGCGTGCTCGTATAAAGTACATGAAGTGTGTGTAAACCTTTTGGAAGGGGAAAGTTGTGAGTTGTCGAGACGCTTTCGTTTCATTAAACTATCGTGCAAGAAATTCCACCTTTTATGGATATATGAGAAACACGTTAGTACCATATCTATTGCATGTTTTACGCAAGCAACAAATATTTTGCCCATCACGCGCACTAGGCTTTCGAAGCTCTGGAATCACAGTGTGTTTCAGTACATTCCACAGATTATTTCTATTCACTGCATTCCAGGACCGATTTATTGTTGTCCGTTGGTTTATTTGCAGGAGCATATTGCGTACTTGGCACGCATTTTTTCGAGCTACGAAAATTCATTGCCCGTAGCCCAGAATTAGGCTTGTCGCTTTTTTCCCAAACGCCAGTTAACTGTTCGAGGAATGGCCATTTAAAAAGGATACACCTTTCGGGATAGCGAGGAGCGCGTGCAAAATTCGAGTCGATAGATTAGCGCTCTTTCGAGAGGTTTCATCCTAATCATTTCTGTCGATGTTTCTTTTGTGCCACGCTCCGATTCGCGGTCGATACCTTCCGCTCGAATGCGTACCCCGATTCCCTATTCTCCTTCGAAGCTCACTTTTCCCTGGAAAAACTTTTCTGTTGAAAACTTTTAAATGCATGTTAATTAACGATACGGCAATGGTTTTAATTACCTAAGCGTTGCTTATCAATGCGATGCATCGATGCACTTTCTATGCAAATGATCGCAGCATTAATTGCGAGACCTACTTTGAAACTTGCACCAAATTGGTAAACTGAAATATTTGTATGTTCTAGGTTCATTATTGAAGAAACGCGTTCTCAATGGAGCGCATATCTACTATAAAGTAAAATTCAGGTTCAACTATCGTGTTTGTCGTTTATGTTCTCATTCGGTAAGACGATCAGTAACATGTTCGGGCTGCTGACGCGTTATTCATATAGAATGAGAGTCCCCGTCGACGCAAATGCCTTCTTGGAATTATCAAAAATTTAAACCACGACCTTCGACGAATACGTTCGATCGATATGCTTCCATTTCTATCGTTCCATCGTATTGCGACAAAAGATATGTTACCCCTTTTTAGCGCAACTCCAGCAAGAACCGAATCTTTACTATGAAGTTGTCAGTACTTCTTCTTAGTTATCCTAAGAAGATTACATGTCACACTATTTGTTACAGTTAATACTGGTCTCTAATAAACTAAAATATGTGCTCGTCTTTACATTATAATCGAGTCCGAGCGCATAAATAAATTACACTGAAGTACGACAATAATGGCAAGCTGGCTGCGTGTACAAGTTACAACGTGCATGCACAGATTTGAAAGACAAAGCATATGCATCGTCATTTGTACTGTGCATGGAAAAATTTTAAAGACTAACAATAAGAATAATAGTAGTGACGCGTTCAGAAAATCCATCGAGCTTGGAAACATTAGCTCCTCCTGTGTAGGCTTATTTTCTGGAAGTATTTGATCTACGTGTACGCGACGAATCCGACAAATCGAGGGAAAATTCAAGCCCGTGCAACGAACTTCCGTAATTTGCTCTCTTGCCGTATTTCTCTTGGGGATATTTCACATGGGAGCTTCTGCAAAGAGAAAAAGAGCGCACGAGAGTGAGAGGGAGAGAGGGAGAGAGAGAGAGAGACTGGGAACTGCCACGGGTCCCCTGCTACTATCCTGATTTCATTTGCGAAACGTGTATCAAATATCTATAGAAGCATTCGCCAGTGACTATGAAGCGCACCACCCTAACTTTGCGTTCCACCCGGATACTGTTTTAGCAGGTATCACGTTGCTCTAGAGATTTCGACTTTACTCCTGTTTTCCTACCGTAACACATTCAGCCCAAGGGTTCCCACAAAAATGGGGCGCGCGAAATTTCGGCGATTCATGGCTCTTGAGTGGAATTACTAACGCAATAACTTTTAATTGAACGGTGCTTCACCGTGCAAACTCGAACTTTTACAGTGGATGTTTAACACTTTTTGCTACCGCAGCCTTAAAATTCCAATCGCTCCAATCTAACTAACACTTTACGCTACCCTTCGAGACTTCTTGTGCCGAAAGTACATGCGTCGAAAGTTCACAAATCGCAAAATGAATTTTAGCATAGAAAATTGGCGGAACATGATTATGCAATTGAAATTTAGCGAAGGGATGAGCTCTTTCGCTGCAATCTGTGCTGTTATTGGGAGTGAATTAAGCTTAGCCCATTTGTTCGTTATTTATCCCCGCATAAATGTCTCCGTCGCGTCGCGTCGCGTCGCGTCGGTAGGAATTACCAGTTGCGAGACGAAACTTGCGAAAACAAGCTTCGCTGATTACATTACACCGATCTGGAGTATATTTCGAGCACGCTAGATAATTTACCACTCATCCGACGCGGTTATGTGATTCTATGGCAAGGGACAAAAATTGGTAGATGGCACGGGTATGCTTTGAGGGTTAATAAAGATTTAGAAGAATGGCTTATAGCGGGCGAACTCGAAGGAGGAAGGGAGAGATCTGGTGTGCGCAGATGACGATAGTAATACATGCTAGCTGCGTAAAGCAACATTTAATCCAATGAATTAATTATAAACTCTGCTCGACATCTCGAACTCATCTTGGCCAATTACCATGAACATGAACTATACTCTTTCCTACACTTCCACCACGGAGCTTCTATTTTCGGTTGATAGTATGGGTAACTTTATTTACAAAGCCCTTCGTGATATCTTTCAAAAACTCGTTCCTCGTTTAATATCAGCTTTTGCAAACCGCCATCCTTCCTTACCCGCCCTTTCTCTGCCGATGCTCAGGTATAGTAGACACGTTTTAGGGCAATTTTTATTTACTCTTTCGAAGTTGACGGGTTGTTATTAAGTAAGGTATAGTGAGAAGGATTTTGTAATTACCGCTATTCAGCAAGTATGACAAAAAATGAAGTTGAGGAAAGTTGCACGCGCGAGTAAAAACGAGGTACACCAAAAACGCGGCGCCAAAGTTGTAGAAACCGCAGCTCCATAACTTTCAAGGTACATATTTAGGGTAATAATAGTTTCCGGACTTTGCTCTCCATAATTAATGCACGTTTGTAAATTTAAGTTCGCACCTGGCGGCCATTTAGATATTACAGTCAGAAAGAAGCAGCGTGTCAAATTTGTTAGATCTGGTAAGAGAAAAGTTTCAATGCACGAACCTGGGAAACCACGCGCCTCACATTTCCTTTCTGTGCTTGCTGACCTCCTCCGTACAGTGTTTGCAGCTACTTATTGAATTCTATGCCCGTGAAATATACAATATATGTATTTCGTCTCCTTTGGTTTCGAACGAGATATGGATATTTCGAATAAACCAAAACGAACTGCCATGCAAGCGACTATGAGTATCGCAAGCAAAACAGGAGGAACGAATAACTAAGTTCCAGATACGCTGAAACCTGTTTCACGATGGGTTACCGGCGTTCCGTATTTATTTGTTTGGTTGAACGGATAAAGCCATTCTTAGCGTAAGTTTTGTCAGTAATTGCATTAAGCGCAGCACCGGAAGCAACCCTGATACCGGCTAATAGTCTCCCTTCTTTTCAATTTAAGGCTGAAGTTTCGCGAGTCGCTATCGAATACCACGAACGCGTTAAGTCCTATACATGTACATGTCATTTACGGTCAGAATTACGGGGCGAACGTTGAAACGGCACTTTCGCGGAACGGTTATGTTGGACACGGAATCGCTCGAGTGGTTGCATAATTGGCGCTTCCCACCATTCGCTGCATTGAATCCTCTTCATATGAGTTCCCTTTACCGCTGCTTCTATTATATCTCTCTATTCCTCCCGCTTTTCTTAGGACGTTGGAATACAGAAGTACGATTGTAGCGCATCACGAAATTGGAAAGCTCGTTGGCGAATTAAAGCCGTTAATAGCGAATCTGTTTCGATTTTTCTGGATTAGAAAATACGGCCAATGAAAGTGATATCTTGTTTCAGACGAGCGTACTATAATTTTCCAGGATTGAAATATTTTCATTGCGGATAAATGTAAAATCTGGCCGAATTTTCGCGTGGTAAATGACAACCATGCGACGCGTCGCCATATTGCGTTGACAGTGTATTGCTTGGTTTATTCAGTCAACATTGCAATTTCTTTCTCGTTCCGCTAAATTAATAATACCTCTTGTAATTTTGTGACCAAACACGCCGTTGTGTGCACGTAAATGAAAATTGCACATTTCCTGATTTTAAATTGCTATAATAAACATGTAGAGCGCAGCGTGACATAAAAATTTTGTAATTCCATTCAAGCCAACTTTGAGGCAATTCACGTGTCGCAGAAACTCGACAAATCCTATGGAAAATTTTATAAAAATTTCTTCATCCTCTGTGATTTAAACTGAAATTGTTAAAGTCAATCTTTGGTAACAATGTACAACAACCTACTCTGCAATAAATTTCCCAATAATTCACTGATGTAATGCACATGTTTTTAATATATATTTAGGCATTATCATATTTACCGCAGTATATACATACATAAAAATGAACCCAGAATGCAAGCACGTACGTACATATGTATACAGCTTGTACATTATTTGTTTAGAGCTTCCGTATCTGCGGTAGCGTGCATACTGTACACGTTTAGTAGGGTGCATACATTAGTAGGGTCTGTACATACATGTATACATATCCCGGTGTTTCTGCGTTCATCTCAGATATACATATAGATTTAATGTGATGTAGACATTGCGCGTAATATGATTCCATGCAGAGCAAGATATCCATCGTTCGGAGTAACTTGGTTACCTTGTACGATAAATTAATTGAAATAACATAATTGTATGTAATCTCGACCTTGCAAAATGAATTAACAGGGAAACATTTTGTAGTATAGGTATAAACTGAGGCTCCGCACGTGCATTCGGTGTCGGCATGATATACGAATTGTTAATGGGTATACCGACGAAACATTATTGGTTGCAATTACAGGTGGAGCGAGATTAAATATATGTACACATTATAACACTTCGTTCATCGGATTCGAAATGAGATACGGAAGAAATTTTTTTTCCCCTGCGACCTAATCAATTCGAGGTGGCTGGAACACGGGTGGACTTTGAACGGAATTTAGTAATTCGGAAGGAATAATTAAAAAAAAAATGAAATTGCACGTTGACGCAGCTTCGGTCAGCTGGCGTAACTGCCGATGGACGCGTCAAGTGCATTAAATCGCCAACCATATATGGGACTAGGTTTTTTTCTAGGAACTACACAGATCACTTTTGTATACACCACAGCTTGCATGCAATTTTAGATGAAACCAAAGTGTCTAACTATTTTCACTTGTTGTTGGTCAAAAATAATACTGTGACTACTTCAAAAGTGTGTGCGAAGAAAGTTACTACAACACCGGGCAATCAAAATAAAACAAAATGACAGATTATAGGTAAATATAAAATAAACAATGAATTGGATTTTTAGGTAGTCTCTTGAGGAACATATGGGAGTGTTTCTCGATACGTAGGCGGACATTAAACGCATCGAGAAGAAATTGAGAGTACCTGCCGGTCCGGGTGGTGGAAATGTTAACCGACCTCTAAACCACGGTCAGAGGGTATGAATATTCTATTGCGTAGTGACCGTATATGCAAGATCCTGTACGCAAATAGGTAACTCGTGCTCCGTATAGTTTGCATAGGTAGCTAGGTGTGCGCGTATCTTTCTAAGCGGTTGGTCGTGTGCAGGGTGTATAGTTTGGCCCGGGGTATGGGATATCTCCGTGTAATTGCACCTTTCGTGCTACGTGCGCACCACCCTTTCGGTGAGAATCGCATAGCGTAAATCTGGGAAGGCAATTTCGATGCATCTCTAGGCGTACAACGACACATGCTCGATACTATCTTTAATTGGGCTGCGGCTATCGGGTCGCTTGGGCCTTTACAAAATAATTAAATGCCGCCGCTGTCGTACCTGGCTCAATGCGCTAGCTGACAAGCGAACGTCAAAGTCCAAAGTTCATTGGCAAAACTGTATGAAGCGTTTTGATATTTGTCAGCAGAATTTTTCTGCCGGATATGTTTGGACATATGTCTTTTTCCACAAAAAATTTGAGATATTGCTTCTATCTTGCTCTTGTTTTGAACGACAGCTTCGTAGTTGAAGCAAAATTAATATTCATAATAACTAAGTATGCAAACTTCGATTAAAAATACTCCTGTGTATTCAATGCTCATTGAGAGCGACGTTTCTGACGCGCGTAATAATCATGCTTAAAAGCGAACACCGGCGAAAGAACCGGGACGTGACCAGGCAAAATTAGTTCTCGTAGAAAATTCGAAATATTCCGAGTATCTTTGGTCCGATGTAGCCAATATCGGCAAAGACAAGAACATGGTAATAGGGCAGATGTTGGCAGGCGCCAGGTGTACTCACTATTCTACAATGTAGCTTCGTAAGTGCTACGTGAAAGTAAGGCTCTTATTGTCGGAGCTAGGACAGAATTTCTCCCGGTGGACACTCTTTGTCAGGTCTTGTATTGTTCTTGGGGTTTTAATGAAAAAAGATTTTACACCATTCAAATTTAGATAACAAGCTTTCCAATGGCAGATCGGAGAATCTGATCTGAGTAGGTATTATTACCAGGGCCTGCATTGTTACAAGTTACAGTTCACCGGTAAAATTGAATGTAACAAGTTCGCGAGCGACACATAGATCGCATCAATTTATTAACAATTTTCAATCCAGAATGATCTGTCCATATACGCAAGTTCGAAGTAATGTACCAGCGGCAATACATTAACCGTTCCCCTTGTCATCGAAATTGACAGTGAAAAATAGCAGTGCCGCTCGGCTCGGGGTTTCTTAATTATTATTCGATGATGTAGAATGTGGAGGAAGCGCGCGGCTTTATTTCTTAACCGCACGTTCTCCTATATGATTTATGACACCCGTGTACAAAGGAAGAGTGTCAAGCATGACGGACCAAATATACATACACGTATAGCGTTTTACGGGGTCTCCGGGGCTGGGACGCAGCTGTGTGTTTCCGCGAGGTGCGTACACCTCTGCATCACGTTCCTATACATAAGCTTGAGCGATGACAGCTATCGGAAGCGGCTAATGTCCCCACGGTTCCATTCGCGATCAGTCAGCCGGTTACGACCGCGAGAACGGAACAATTAGATCGGTTTCCCTGTCTGCTCGGAGAAGAACAACGCCGCCGTAGAAAACCTCCGTGGAAAACAATTTCTCGGGGCCGTGCGATACGTCTTCTGAACGGAACGACGCGACGGACGAGGTAACGTCGTGCCCAGGATACGGAGGAACCGGTCGAAACGAATAAAAGAGCCGTTTCTGTTATCGCTCTAGGAATTTCAGGAAATTCCCGCACGGAGAACGAGTTTGTTTGGACCTGTTACCGTTCACCCTTTTCTCGGGCAATTAACCAATCGCGCTTCTAACGCGACGTATCGAGGAAACGTTCGGGCAACATTTATCACACCGCTTTAGATAAAAGGTAACCAGTGGTTGCGTTCTCCCATTCATTTTCTTCGATATGTCGAAGCAATATCTTTAACCGGACACAGCGCATCGAGATATTGAAATTAACAGCCGCGCGAGACAATTAATTGTGAAAGTAATTGGTTTCGCTTGCAGAACGTAACGCTGGGCTGCTGTAGCGTGACGATAGTAATTTCCTTTAACACAAATGTTTCGTCGCAGTATCTCGCAAGAGAACAATACGTCTCCCGGCAACAATGAAAGAATCGAGTGCCCGCGTTGCAGATAGCATCTCGTGGAGGGGTGGAAGCATCGAGTCACTCTCTGGACTTAATCCAGAAAATGTTCCTGGGGACGAGCCGTCTCTCGGGCCGCGTTTCGTCAGCGACGCAAAAGGTGGTCGTTTCTTATTCCAAAGCGTTCGACGTCGTGCCGATATCCGTCGCTTTCGGGACAACTGAAATTCATGTCGTGCGAAAAATGAAGGGCGAGCTGAATAGCGAAAACTTGGACAAGTATTCCAGTCTTGTAGGGGATCAGCGTCTTGTTCAATAGGGGTTGTCATTGGATCGCGTCCGTTGAGGTCTCTCGTGTGACATTATGTCGTTTGCTCACTTATACAGTGCCATGGGCTAGCTCCTTTGTGCTTCGTGCACACGTTCCTCTGAAGTCGAACAAATAGTACGCGAATGTCTAATTACAGAAGCAGGTTAAAGTTCGAAAAGTCATCAGTTCAAGAGTCGTACATGAATCATATTAGTATCATTGCGGCAATTCTTAGATCAATATTTGTACCAACTTTGAACCACCAGTTCGTAGATTCAACGCATCAAAATCCAATTAAACGAACTACGTTTGTTGTAAATGCCATTGAACATGCGTGGCGCAATGTTCTGGCATTTTCGTTGGCAAACCTAGTACGACTATTTTTCTGAATTAACAGCAAGGAATTAAATTAATGACTGTTCTGTGTAATCAAATGGTGTGCCGGGCTAACACAAGTTCATTAGTGCCCTATGATAATTGTATTATGTTTCCGTTAAAACGTTTCGCGCTACTAAAATCGCTTACTAATGCCGCTAGTTAATTGCCATTAATCATCACTCTGAATTTACCAAGCATTTTACAATACATTTTACCAATCTACTCTTTGAAGGTATGCACATGTGCAATAAGATTGCACAGATTAATCTTGACTTAGTATCTTTTTACAATTTGCAGAAGGGGGGCGATTTTTGCTCTAATTAAACGCAAATCGTATCAGCTGTAGATCTTTCCCAGTAAGAAGAGTAATGGAAATTATACGGCAGCGCAGTGTTCCAGCGTGTTACTCATCCTCTTTTAAAATGTTGTAATAGATAAAAATTTCCATTTAGAACTATCCAGACGATCCGTAGAAGCTGAATAATGCAACGGAATTTCGTAGTGGATAACGCGCTTTTTGTGCAAAGTAAGTTTTGTTGGAATTAATATTCCAAGAGTTGTTGGCGTACAAGTAACTACGCAGCTCGCTTCGTATAGCCATCTAAATAATTTTCATATTACAATGAAGCGGTGCAGCTAGAATTCCGTAAAACTTTTGCTACCCTAAAACGACTGTTCGGTTCGGTTCGGTACGGTGCGGTGGGTCGTATTAAAGCGTCTGACGAGAATGGCATTTCGTTCCGGTAAATGGTAGAATCCATAAGTCGACAAATTGCAAATCCGCAGATCGCTTGGCTGTTGTCCTATAAAAATCTCGATCGCAATTCTCATTCATTTTTACGTCCTCATTAAAGTGGCAACTTGTTAAAATAATTAAATTGGCCAATTGCTTCGGCCCTATCGAACATTAGCTTTTCCCGATTCAGCTATGCTCAATTTTCGATACGAATTGTAATTAAAAAGAGTATCGCGTTGCCGGATCATGCGATATTTTTAGCTTCTCCCTATAAAAGAAGGAATCGACATCGCAATTCGCCGGTAATAGAAAGTTTATCGATTATAGTTTAGCCTTGTGTACAGAAGCTTAAGAGTGTGATACCGTAAGTCTTCCTTCCGGGACAAATAAATCCTGAAAGGTGTAATTCGAAAGAAATTTCACGGTGGAGACGGGGGTTGAATTAAACAATTTCAGAAAAGGGGGCGGATCGGGTTTTAATTACATCACAGGGAATCGAGTGTGCCAATTCAAGTAAAATAAAAATTTGACTGGTCGCAGTTGCCAATCCGCCATCATAGGAAGTTCGACAATTCTGTAGGTGAAATTAATTTGAAGTGCTGCGTAGGTCGTAGAAAAGGCATGCCAGAGCGAAGAAGGGATGGAAAGTGGAAGAGATCGAGATGCGAATGGAGATGAACATAGAGCCGGGCAGGACTAAAAAATTCATGCTATCTTTTCGACGTTTCCGATATCGAAGGCAGGAGAAAAAGAGGCAGCCGATATCTTATAGAACGCGAAATGACGTATTCTCGTTAAAGGTTGCGAAGTGCTCCGATCGAGCCGAGGGTTATTCAGTCTTTAAATTGGAGTCGTTCGAGAAGGAATAAGTAAGAAGACCGCTCCAATCAAGAAGGCGTGGATCCTTGAAAGATCTAGTCTCGTGACTCAAGAATCATTTCATTGGTCAATTATTTGCCTATGCTTTGAGTCTCGAGAGTACGATCGAACGATATCCCTTTGTTTTTTATTCTTTCACGGTAAAAGCATTATACCAGATAAGTAAATTCTGTTGCAAGTGCAGTGTATTACGATACTGTAACAGTGAATTTGTTGTTATTAAATATTAATATAAATATTTTATTATTTTTAGAGAAATCAGAAAGATTTTTCGATCGACATTTTGTTATTACAATCACGCAAGCACAGAATACAGCAGAATAAAACGCACCCTTAAGAAAACCAAACTGGCAACAGTAATAACTTATACGTTACAGCATTGTTGGGACAATTTGTAAAAAAAAGTCAGAAACATACCGTTTGGACAAATATATTGGTAATGAGAGTTTCGCTGCAACTGAAACAGGAACACTTTAGGACATCTGCTTGTTATTATAACTGTTTTCCTATAGGAATAATGGAAGAAGAAATGACCCTTTGGACAGGCTCTTTAAGCGCACCCTCTGAGTAGAAATAACGATCGAGGGATGGAAAAACTAACGGAGCAAACATAATTTTACCGAAACAAAGGGGAAAGCAGAAAAACAGTAGTAATCGATGCTTCATGGTACACCGCTCGCCCATTTGTATTCAAGCAATAACCAGAAAAAGCTGCAAGTTTTTACGAACTTCTCGTTACCCGTTCGCACGGAATTTCCGTGTTATACGGCATCGACCGCATATACGAACATTAATCTTTCATCAACTTCAAGGATTGTCACAAGAAAAGTTGCCGCAGAGGTAATAGGAAGATTTCGGTATTCCCGTTTAACTAAAACAATTCACCGATTAATTCCACAGATATAAATATGTTGAATGTAAATGAACTTTGAAGAGAAAATTTAAAGGAAGCTGATATTTTTTACTTTGATTATGTAAGATCCATATGCTTGAAATAATGAGAGAAGTTTATGGGAAGAATAATGTACACGAATTGATTTAAAGTTATGAAGCAATTATTTAAAATTTGCGACCCTAACTTTATTCGAATAATGCTCAAATGAAGACGACAGATGTTCATTGGTACCAGCAATATGTATCAAATTATTGCCCGACCATTAGGATAACCGTATAAGGGTTGCAATGTTACGGGTTTACCTTTCTTAACCAGGATAGTATTTTTTAAGAGCATAATTGATTACATCAGCCATAATTTTATCCTCCTAAATACTCATTACTATTTTTTTTTTTTAATATTTTTTACGCAAAATTCCTGTAATAACCATTGAGCACTTCAGCCGTGTTTCTAATTTTTCGATTGCACTGCTCGGCTGAATTCCTGAAACGATTTGTGGTTTTTCCCTTGCCCCTTTTTTAAGGGAACGAATTCATTAGTTGCCGTGGCCGAGAGCAAAAAAGGATATTACAAAATTGTTAACCCAAGCCACCCGTTGGACGAAGTCAAAGGTGCAATCTCAATTTTCCACATCTTTTCCATTACATCCCCGAGGCATTAATATCCGTAAAGTAGTCTCGGACTTCGCTATGCGCTATAATAAATGCAAAGAAATATAGGCTTGATTGTACGGTTGCATTGATTATAAACAAATTTCTCTTTAATGAACGACGCGTGATAAAGGTATGTGCATGCCAAGAGGCACGTTCTGACATTCGTGGATATGTATGTTATATGTATGTACGAGGACCATATCTTCTCAGAGATGATAAAGATGAAATCAGAAATTATTACAAGTCCAACAAAAAATTTTGAAATTCATATAACTGTATACAATACATGTTAATGGTGCATTTGATATAACTGCAAGCTTTCAATATTTCAATTTTTAATTCCTTCTTTCACTGGATCCACATATTGTTCACTAAACAAGATACTCGTTCAATGGGAGCACGTACTAATTCGGATTATAAACAAATATTGAGCTCGAACATTTAACCCCTGTTTTGTAACTAATTCCTACGTCTAGGTACATAGAAAACTTCGACGCGATGTTTGCCTCTGCCAAATAATATTTAACCGGCATTACTTTTTATATCAATCGTGATTGCTGTCTAGTCAGCCGAAGGTAAACTCCCGTCAGTGAGAAGCAATGGATTATGTATATGTATTGAATTCAGTAGCAGTGTCGTTAAAAATTCCGCTTTAATCGGGCACTTTAAGTGGGCGAAACTTTCGAGTAGAAAGGCCAACGTTTCTGGTTAACGAGGTGGCTCGAGTTCGCTTGTCAAAGACGCTGAATACATTCCGAAATCAGCCCCGCGAGTCAATAGCTGCCGAGTACTAAACATTGTTACGGGGCATACATTCTGTTTGGTATTCTACGTTGAAGCGGTACAAAAGAAAATTGCATATGTACAACTTGATGCTCGCTGTATGATACTCGTTCGTAGCTGCTCTCTTATATATGAGCGTGTATTTGATACTCGCTAACAATAAAGGCCTGTTTGTTTGTTATGTTAACGATGGGAGAGATTGCAGAAAAAGTGCATGATTTCATTAGATATATTAGACGAGGAGAAATTGCAATGCCTAACGACAGATGAGGACATCGGTGTTTGGAGACGAAAGTTTTATTTATTCTAAACAATAACAGTTACGTAAGGACAGGAATAAAGTATGTGTGGTCCATCGGAAAAATGAGATAGATAAGTTAAATGGACGACATTTAGTGCGCGTAGAGATAATGGATCGAGCGACCGCTAATCAGGTCAGAATTGGTCGGCATTGTCGAAATTTCGAGAGGACGACGCATCGCACCATTACATTTCACCGCAGCGACCGTGCTCTTTCGCTGGGCATTCGACGACGTTGTGTACTGCAAACTCAACTGTCAGCGGGTCATACAATTTTTTCAGTCCACATTATTTGCATAACCGAGGGCAAAGCGTTCAAATACGCTTCACAGTGTCAGCCGGATAGAAATAGAACGAATGGCGCGCTTTAATCGATTTATGCTGATGTAGTCTAAATCGAGCTCAGAAATTCAACTTTCCCCGATTCTCGTTAACGTGTAAATCTAATATAATGAATTGGAGAAAGCTCGCATCACTAATACAGGCGATTCAATTCTTTTAATTACATATTTGATAAGATGCAATTCTGCTTTAAGCGTGCTGCTGATTGAATTTTATTCAGTACTTTCCGGCCACCAAACAGGCATGGTTCAATGAGTCAAGTATTTTTCATTACAGTTCTCTTTGAATGTATTTCGAGAGACAAAACGGTCTCGTGAAAATGCGTGGGTCGGAGCAAGCCAGATGCAGCGGCAGCGGGTACAGAAAGAGCGCGTTAAATAGAGGGAAAATGGAATTGTGTATTGGGAGAAAAGCAGGGTTTCTTGTAGCGGGGAGGAGTCGCAACGTTTTGAAGGGAAAAGAGCGAAACGCGTCACGGGAAATCCGGCGTTCCGGCGTCGTTGTTACGCTTCTTAGCACCGCAGCGGCAGGGGATAAATCGCGCGAGAGAAAAGAGCAACTAATGGTTCAATGAAATGTTTATCAAAAAATCAAGGGTACTGCGACAGCGGAGAGCGATCGTGTCACACCTTTCGTGTCTGTTCAGTGCGCTAGCTACCAAGACATTTCTTTTATTCGCGGACCGATCAATTACATTAGTTTCATTGTGGTGAATAGTGACACGTATTTTTAAAAGAAGCAGATAAATGCATTATTTTTTTCGGACGACTAATACGAAGTCGCGTGGGATTAAATCGATGCAAAAGACCGGCTGCTGTATTACGCGTCGTTTTATTTTCTTGGCTGCAATTATTACCGTTGCTGTGCCCTGACCATCTGTTTCGTACGCGAGTGGATTTCGTTATGTCCCGCTAGTTCGGATGACACCTTCTGTACACTGAAGCAATACCGAATGACGCGTAACGCATGTAGCTGCTGTAAAATATAGTTTATATGCAAATTACCGCTGCCGCGTCGACGGACTTCGAGCTAACGCACTGCCCTTTCGAGAGACTGGTTGGTAGTTTTTATTTGTGATGCCGGTCTAGATTTTTCCTACCAGCAAACGTACAATTTATTTTGTTCAGAGTAAAAAAAATAAGTTCTGCTCCATGTATCTTTGTAGACGGATGGAATAATCGCTACTGCAAATGCATACAATCTAATGTCACCTTTTACGCATTGATATTTGAATAAAATTTCAGAGGTAGCGAAATTGTATTGGTTCACTTTTTAATTCTGGAAATGAGCTTTACTTATGTATTATTTTTCCAAGTTTCGTGTTCAGCGATACACTTGTCTGCGGATTATGAAAGTTATGACGCAAAGTCCACATATCATTGTAGTATTTATGTTGGCATTAGTATAGACTTTATTATAAGCATATCTTTTGAATTTTCTATGGATGAATTCAGCTGTTGACAGCAATCGACTTCTGTTGTGTAACATTTCAAACGTAGTGTATAATGCAGATAATGCAGTCTATAAATTTTCAATGAAAATGGAATTACATTTCACGTTAGCAATACGTCCATTAATATCCTATAGTCACGTGAAAGAGAATAATTTAAATACGGTCCTCGGGAAAGACTTGTTCGTTTTTCATTTCAAGAACATAATTTTAAAAAAATGGCTTCCAGGTAAAAAGAAATACGTATCGTTGCCCGGAATATTGGGATAAGCTGATCACGGCGATGGTGATTGGTCTGGCCACGAGCACGACGTACAGTATTTTATCACGGTAACCTTTGTCGTGGAATAGCGTGTAACTAATATTTTCTACTGGGTGATCGATGAGGCAAAATGGTCGTGATTTCTCGTCACGTTCCGAACTACTCGGTCGGTTGGCGAGGAACATTTTTAAAATAGGGCCCAACTTAGGCCAAAACGACGCAGCAGATTACTCTTTTCGCCCCTATGCCGTCTATTTATTACAGTAATGCCGCATGACAAGGAGTTACTAAAGCGGAATATTCCAAACGAGAAAAGAATAGTTTTTTGCATCAGCAGAGCATACCTTTTGGAATTAAAGCGTGATAATAGTTCATTATTCATTTCAGTAACTTGCGACCGATCTATCGAACCGTCAATAATCGAGCACTGCCGGAAATAATACATTTCGATTATAGCCGCTCCATCACGTTAGTTCAAAGGGTAAATGTTAATTATCGACAAGCAGCTGACTTTGCTCCAATTCATCGAGTACGTTTACGAAAGGGGTAATGTCTGCCGACAGATATTACCTTCGAGAAACAATGTTCCTATACAAGTAGAGTGCAGAAGATTTAGGTCGCAATCGCCTTCGCTAATTGGATTATTGAACTGTAACAAATGAACGTATACTGCAGCAAGATGTTATAATGTAGAGACATACGTACATTTTACATAGCTGTAAAATGACCATTGTATAATGGAAATATTGTTCGAGATAACTTGATTATTAAATGCCACTAAAGCCAGTCGTTGGTATACCAGCAAAATTTTAGACGAAAGTAAAACGGAATAAAAGGAAAGAGTAAGATTTGTTAAGCGTAATTACTCAATAGCGTGGTTCCAGCGGAATTGTGACGTGTATCTGGGGAAATAGGAAAGGGGTGGAACTGTAACAAAGGTTCGGCATTGCATAGAAAGAAAGCGAGGGCGAAACGGTAACCAATTTCGCAGTGTATCAAGCAGCTGGGCGCAGAATACGCGGTTGCGGCTGCTGCGCAAGTGGATTGAACGCAGAAACTGGGAACGTTTGGTAATTACGCGTCGTAACAATTATACATCCTCGCGAAGGTTTAACAATCTGACGCTCTCTCTCATTCCCTTTCTCTAAGCCTTTCAAACCACGATTGACCGATGACCGCTCATCGTTCTATAATTAGAGGAATTAAGATTCATACGATTAACGAGACGCAATTTTCGGAGGAGAATTCGCGGCCCTGTAATACTTCACCTGCAGATAGAGATGTCTGGCGTGTAAAGCCGGAGACGGCTTTAAACGCCAATAAATCGATCATGCCCCATTCAGGAACTCGTTATCGCGTTTCCCCATAACGAGGTAACTTTTAGACCTAAGAAACAGCCAGTCAAATATTCCCCTTCCCTTCGACGTAACTTCATGATTTACAAATTACGTATCCACTAATTACCTTTCCTGGTATTTTCAAAAGACAACGTACATAGATCGAGTCCCGCTAGGAAGGGTATTGGTAAATTTTCAATTCTGCCAAAAATTGAGCAATAATTTGTGCAAAGTGCAGACAATCATTCCCTACGATATTAAACATATTTTAATTACGGTGTAGAAATTCATTTTGGTATGAATTACACTCTGATTGAAAATAACCGGAATATCTAATTGTAAGCATTTTTACTCCGGTTCCTATCATTATATTAATAAATGTTCGAGTGATTCAACCTTCTCGACAATCAAAGGCTTCGATAATATATTTTAATTGGATGTATTTATCAGCTACACACCACAATTCATTTTTATATATTTTGCGATCAGACATTGTATTAAGAAGATGTCAATAACTCTAAAGAAATTATGTATTCGGAAACTAACGCGACATAATTAACTAACAAGAAAAATTGTGCTGGTAGCTACTAAAATTTCTAATGATAGATCTTTTTCGATCATTGGAAGAATCTTAACCATATGTATAGATGTATATTACATATAAGTTGTAATGGGTTACTTTCTTTCTGACGGCAAGTTGGTTAATATTTCGACTTTGAAACAATCGATACAATTACGCTGCCATGGAAACCTATTAGCTGAATGCGTGCCGCAAAAAAGCAACACGGTTTTCTCGTTTAATTACTCAAAGCCTCTCTTTATTGCAATTTAATTTAAACCTTCAAACATCCTAGTAGGGGACATGATTAAAAGAGGTGGAGCGTTATACCGGCAAGGTGCGCGTTTGGTCTCTGCTTCTTCAGAAACACTCTTCCAAAATGCTTTGGTGGGGATTCCCAGGTCCCTGTTCGTTAAAAAATTACGTAGCCTTGGTCGTTTTCGTGCAACCTACATTAAGGGATCCCTTCGAAAATCCACCTGGTTTATTCTTTGTGACTAAAAGTTTCAGCGGAATCAATCGCGAGTGAAATGAATCGCGATACTTCTTTCAATAGCACCGAAGCTTTGATCCTTTCTCGCTTAGAACAAAGTTGACAAAATTAAAAGGGGTATGTTTCCTGCCACGGTGTTTCTCCTAGGCATTCCAAAGTTTTCTAGGTATTTATTTGCGGTTCTGCGACACGTGTAAAGAGATTCACAATTTATTATTGACTGTCACTATTATAACTTACGTAATATTAACGAAGAAAATTAGTTTCATTCGTCTAGAGCGTACGCGAAATTCTTATTCCTGTTAGTAAATTCTTCAATTTAGTAATTGCACACTTTTGTCAAAAATTGCAGAAACTTAATGTGCCATCGGAACCTGGAACTCGATTTAACTCTCATGTAAAAAGTACAGAAACCGTGTTCACTCGGAGTTTACTACTGGCGCACGTCTGTATACATATGTATGCATCATTACATTTCCACGAGTTCGCTTTTCAGTTTAAGATAACTGTAAATAAAATTTATGACCGAACAACGGCAGCATTTGAATAGCAAAATTTGATTCATCGAACTACAATTACTGTAATCGATAACCTGCCCCGTCAACAGACGGTAATTATTGATAATTTATTGGTTTAGATTAAGACTGCAATGTAATATGGCCATTGTTATTTATGAATGAAGAATGAAACTGCACGAAAGGCACCACTACCGGAGCCTTGAATATCGTTCGTCCCACTATCAACGATTTATTCGCTCACCTAATTTCGTTGCTACGCGAGAAATAGGATTATTCAGAATACTTTTTAGAGGAATATAAAATTCCAATTGCTATTAAACGTTGCAGGCAATAATTTATGGTCGGTAATTAAGTTAATCGGGATTTGTAGGACAAGTACAGGCGAATTACCACGTTTTGAGGTTCGATAAATTTCACTGTTATGCCGAGCATTTCCATAATCTCCTTTATTATCGCGTAAAATCGAAGTTGTCGTTGAACGGCACTTTTCGCCCGTTATCTATGCTGGAATATTTATACATATACGTGTTTCGGCTAAATCGTGTAATCCAACTGCCTCGACCAATATACCTGTGGTCATTGGACGCGAACAAAATCGAATTCAATTGTAATCTAATGTAAATTCTAACTGCGACCGTTAATTGCAGCGGTAGCTAGAATGGATGCCTGAAAATTAATCAAGCTCCGGCTTTCGCTCCTGAATACCTGAAAGTAATAAGCGTCTGAAACAGAAGTTTGAGATTTATGGTTTATCCATTACTTTAGTGTACCACATTGTTATCACATTTGCTGGCACACTCGGCGCGCTAGCAGCATTCGAAGCAATTAAAATATGCGAAATTAACGAAATGGTATGTGAACATTGTAGGATGAAAAAAGAATAATTCCCGTTGCAATGTTCCACGCACATGCGCTGCTCGGCTCCGTCGCTCGTACGAATAACAGAATTCGCGAAGACATTAATATTAACGCGAATATCCTACACTGGATGTCACGGCTGTGCAACGCGCGACGCTGTTAAACCGAACGATAGGCTTGGCGAATTTTTAAAATTCATAAGTACACGATTGCCTGAATACGCGGGGAAAGGCCCACGGTGGTTTCACTTCTGCGAATTCGCGACGTCCCCGGGGGAAATCCATCCCAGGTGGTTTTTCGACAAACGTCTATTTATTCTCCCGTGTTATGTAGCTCGACGGTATTTACAAAGTACTGTGTCAATTATGACTAACTACAATACGTTCTTCGGGAAATTTGACATCCGACAAATTTTGCTTCACGGCGGGGAAACGTGAATTTTGGCAGAAGTAGCGTAAGGTACATAGATTGAGTTAATACAAACTGAACATATTCGTTATATCTGAGAATTTATTAAGAGAAACCATTTTTTGAAAACTCAATACGAGCTGAAGTATCACTTCGTTTCGTATATTTCACTGATGACTGTAAACGTAAACGAACTGAAATTTCACTGCAATGCAACAGGTCACGTTGGAGGAAGGTTTTTCATTATGTCCACGACGCGCAAATATCTCTCCTTGTAATACGTAACTATTCACTTCATCATATATTCAGTAACAATAGAACTATCTCAGGTATTCATAACAAACAAGACGTACCGCGTAACGCATACATAAATTTGCATTGAAATTTGAAGCCTGTGCGGCAAGCACCTTGCGGAAACGAAACGCTTGCAATCAAAATACTTGCCAGTGAGTGTGTACCGAACGATTCAATGACAATATTTGTATCTCATCTAAGATTCATACTGAACTATGAAATGGGTAATCAGGTGAATCGGACGGAGGTTGGTCGTGCGGTTAATTATTCGAAATGCCTAAATACCTGGATGTATTTCACAGAAACGTAACGCTGGCCGAGGTCGAACCCGCTGCAGGGGCGTACTATTTCATCGGAGATAATTAATGGAGACTTTGGACTAATAGCAGAGCAACACGACCGCATGACGGGGTTACGATGTAAATGGCCATTACTGGCGTTTGACTAAGAAATTAGAGTGACTCGCCACGCGAATAGTTACCAGTCAAAAGATTTTAATTTTCTGAAGGAAGCTCTACAAAGTATTCGAATTGAAAAAAAAATTGCTAAAACGAGTTGCCTGCGCAACAAAAATTGTTCTTTTATGTGCATTTTATCGATACCTCTACTCGCTTTCGTCTTTCATCTTAAAACAGCAATCTGCATTTGTACAAAGCTTCGCGGCGTGAAAGCAAATACATTCCACGAGGGTTTTTGCAAAAATCCGTATAAAAAGTATTAGAATCCAGACTCGGTCGTCGACCTCAACCAGTAACCGAAAAAAACTGCGGTCGACGACCTAGGTTCTACGTATCACGAAAGCTAAGCGCATGTCTATGAGTGCGTGTGGTAGAATTTCGGTCAGGTGGAACAATTACGGGCAATCTTTCCCATCGTTAACCACTGCTAGGGACAATGACTAAACGCTGGAGACGGAAGGCTAGGAAACAATAGTGAACGAATTTACACCCTTCGCTCGCACAAGGATTTGTCGAATTTAATATTTTTCATAAAATACGCAAAAATCTTTCTTCTATAGTGGAAGGCACGGTAAAAAAAACAAACTTTGAACTAGGGGACGCGAAGAACCTATTGCTATGATTTATACAAGAAATAACAAAAAAAAATCGTCTGAAGTGAGGGGCTATAATTTAGTTGCTATGAGTAGAGAATTGAAAAACACGTACCATTTTGTATGTTAAGTAAGTGTGCGAGGTGTGTTTTCGAGTGGTATATGAATCTTTCGGATAAGCTTCTTTCCTTGTACCAGGGAACATAACCCGAGGACATCGATACCTAAAATGTTCTGGAAATTCTTCGAGGCACCGCGTTGGAGCTTTCGTCTCGCGATGCTTTCGAGAAAGAGTGATATTCTCGGAGGTACTCAATTTTGACGGGCGTGTCGTGAAATCGTGCTCGTTTATCGTGGATAAGCATTGTTCTATTTGAAAAAAGGCTAACTAATTGTTTCGTACAGAGAAACGATATCATGAATTTTATTACAAAATCGAACCCGTATTTTCGTTTCGACGACCATACAGAAATTTGGCACACTCACTGAATATGAAGAAACAATAAATTTAAAAAAAAATAACTAAGCGGGCAGCTTGCCAACTACCGGAAGTGTGTATTATTTTCGAAGAACTTTTCGCGCCAGTAACGACCACTGAAGCTGAAGTTCATTTGTGGTTCACTTTTACGCGACATATCGTAACTCCAGTAACGTTTATAGCTTCTGTTACGGCATTTTTCGGTGATCGCGGTGGTAAAAATTTTTCCAGCGATGTGTTGTAAAAATGGTGCGGGGGCGGGTGCAAAAATGTTGACGGGTATTACTGGTTAGTCGACGACGGTGAGTGAAAAAGATTTAAAAGAAATTTTAGCGTTGCAAGATTTGACCTAGTCGTCTCTAAATAGCTGTATGATTCTCATATTTTTTTAGTATCCCACTAAATCCCATTTATACGATACTTAAAAGTTGTATTACGGCTGCCGTGTAATTTCGGCATTTTTGCATCGCCGAATATGGCGTTCAACGCTTGTTTTCTACTTCGTTATCCTCCCTAAGATATATAGCGTGAATGCGCAGGGGGCCACGCAGAAAATTGGGCAAAATGGAAAAAGCAGGTGAAAAACTGAGAGTGCTGTCTTCTCCTTTTTCTTTCTCCCTTTAAGGACGCCACGAATTCGAGATTGCAAGAAGTCGTAAGGTTCAAAGTTCGGAAGGTGTATCGTCGTAGCCGATTAAATGATCTGGTTCCTCTTTGGTATCGGAAGCTTCTCGACAGAAGTTTCTTGGCCGTTCAATTCGAGCCAATCTCGGCGGACGGCTAAGAGTCAAAGGGAACTTGGACCGATCGAGGTCGAAATTAAGTTCCGACCCGATTGACGTACGGGCAACCGTGTTCAACTTTATAGGCGAACCAATTATATTCTTCCCTATGCTCGTCCCTATCCACCTGCTCCTCATTTTTCTTCTTCTTGTTTCTTTTCCTCCCGTTCGTTCGATCGTGAACGCCGGGAACGTCGGCACACGGATCCCGGAAATAATAGCACTCTCGTTTCTCCCCGATTTTCGTGACCGGGTTGTGCGCTGGCATTGATTTTGGATAATGTCCAATCTGTTTGTTATTTATGGGCAACGAGGTAACTCCACTCTTCCCTTTCGCTTCTGTGCTTTCACCGTTTCGCTAGGACGTGCCAGCCGGCAACCGATTTTCTATCTTCTTCCTCTGTCCAGCCACGATCTCTGACTATCGCAGTCGTGCCACCGTTCTAAAAGGAGCGACCACGTACACCACGCCGGGAAATCAATTTTCGGGATCAACCAAATGTCCGCCCTTTTCAGTTCTACTCCGTGTCGCCGCTGCATCGTTGTATCGCTAGAAATGCTTGCCGCGTCTCAACATCGTTTCATATCGAATCGACGAATATCAACAAAAAGGTACAATTGACGTTCCGAATGTGTGGCAATTTGGTATAAATCTTTTTGGAACACTGCAAGGCCGCGGGTATTTATATTCGTGAAAGCACACATATATAGGAAGAAATGGATAAATTAATTTAGCGCCGCCTACGCAGCCAATAAAGTCCAAGGCATTTAGATGCAGCAGTGACAAGTGTGTGTTTATGGATACGTACATATACTGGTAAAGGTTCCTGTCGGGTTCGCACGCTGTTAAGATTCGATTCGCCACTGTTGGGGATTAAATATTCATGAGCCGCGTACACGAGGGTTGTCGAGATGTTAGATGGAACTCGAACCCCTTAGGAGATATCGAAAGTTTTATTGCATCGACAGATTCTGTAGTATACTGCGGCACGCCACTTTCAGTCGAACTCGTGGTCAAATCCTAATTCGATTATATCACTCGCGCTATCCACAATTTAAGCCAAAATCCTATGGCAAGCAGAAGCGTTTAATTTTCAAAGATACTTGCAATACGAGGGATTGTCGAAAGTCAGAGTAAAACAGAAGCAATTTTTTCGAATGATTTTGCAACTAATTGCAGCTAATAATACTTGATTTAAAATCTCTTTAGGATTATTGCATTAACCTGCGCGTTAACCTGACGTGCTGCTCAAATTGATCGCTTTCTAGAATTGATTTCGCGTTGAAAAATCTTACACCTGAGTAATTTCTGCAGACCTTGACGCTTCGTAAAAGCGGTGTCTTTTTTGTTCCCGTAAAGCAACTTTTTGTTTGCCCGTTGATATTGCGAGATTGGTGATAGAACATTTGACGGGCACAGATTGGGTCAGGTTTTTTATTAAGGACAACCCTGCCATTTAAACGGTACATATCAGCATTCCGTTTGCACGTGGAAAAGGTGTCGCACGTTCTCGCAAAGAAACTATATCTGTGTTTCTACTGGTACTAGTTGTTTGCACGATAGTAAAGAAATTTCATTTTGGGAGTTTAATTCCGCTAACTTGCGAATTTTATTGTAAAGTACGGTTTTATCCTTGGAACGTTTAGGCGTGCAATCTGTCCTTTTAAGTAGAAAAGTTTTTCGGCACCAACTTTGAAAGAACTTTCCCCTCAGAATTTACGACAAATTTGTCTGGCCTTTTCATTTTGTTTTGCTCGGAAGGATCATCTTATTCCCCGTTTTACCACGATCCTCGACTCGGCGTACTTACATGTAAGAGGCTTCGCCAGTACGAACACGATGCTTTGGCATGTCGAGCAACCTTGCAATTCTAGTAAAACTATTCAATATATTGATCTCGAAATACAGCGGAAGCAATATCTCTCGTGGCCGAGGGACAATCCGGAATTCGAGATAAAAAGGAAATGTGAGTAACGACCACCAAAGAGTCCCTTATGGGTTTCCATAATACCTTCAACGTTTACGAGTCTTTACGTTTATGAGTATCTATTGCCACGCATTACCAATAGTCCGCCCTTTTATCGCGAAGCTCGTTCACGAATGTCATTAGCGTATTAAACTATACGTCGCACAACTTCCACTTTATGGTAGAAATTATTTAATATCTAAGAATGTACTACAGTTTCTTCGCGTACAAATTCTTGTCTTCAATCCTGCAATGTAACTACTTTTATGGTCATCGACCTATCCTGATGATATCGACAGTCGTAATAATGATTACACCTAACAGTAAAGCAAACTATAACTTTGGCAATCGAAAACTCTTATGCCTCGCCGGAAGTTCCAAACTGGAAGACGTTGAAGGAGAGGAGAGCGGTGGTCTCAGAAGTCTTAAACAGTGCAAGACGGTTTTCGTTATGAAATTACAAATAGAGAAATTAATTAAGGCGGCGAGACACTCATCCAGAGGGCCATTGCCGTCGGTGAAATCGATTTCAGGTGGTATCATTAGGCGAGACTATGCACGTGAACCTATGACGTACAACTTCTTCGGCGTGGTCTTGCGCGTAATATAATGCACCTGCGCCCCCGTACTTTCCACTATCTATACCATGTACGCGTATTAACGCAATAACCGTGGAAATTACGACAGCGTAAATGGGAGCGGCGTCGACGGCATTGTCGTAGAAAAGGTTTTCGCGACGGTACTGTTTAATCGGGTGATCCCGGTTAATGGGAAAGATTCAGCAGCCATACGAGGCGACGCGACATGGCCATGCTGCGCACCACAGAGCTGCGTTTGGATGATTAAGGTTTTCATTAATCTACCGTGCGACGCCGTTTCTATGGCCCTTCTCTAATCGCAAGTATACGTCTCTGTGCTTAAATTGAATTGAACGTTAGGTTGGTGGGTGCGCGCAGTTGCAAACCGCCAACACGCTGTGCTCAATCATTTGCTAATATCCAGGGCGCGCCACGCTTGGAATATAAAAGATGAGGCGACTCTTGGGTACTTGCCCCCCTTGCTCCAACTTGCGTCTAGAAATATGCTAATGCGAAGGAGTGAATGCGGAAAATCGAAAACGAAAATACATTTAGCCGAGCAATTTTCAACCTCGCTGCGGAACACGCGAACGTGAGCATTAACGTAGAATGACGTAGAGAAATTAAGAAGCTCGGGACAAAGATTGTCAGACAGGGGAGCAACATGCATGGAATAGAATGCGGGGAAAAACTGTACCCATTTTCGCGAATCGAGTATTTTTTTGAGGAAGGAGAAATTATTTAGTTTCACTGCTGCTCTCGCCTGTCGCCTATCGCAACATACCTTCGTACACACATCCTACTGCAGACACGCTAATTCTTCGTGAACTTTGTGAGCTACCACTTCGTAACGAATTCCATTTAAATGTTGCGTGCATGTGTACTTAATAAAAAAGAATCCTGGAGTAATTTTTTTCTGCGGCGTTGTAGTCCATTTAGTTTCTCAAGAACAATTATCACCGCGTCCGCTTCACCAACAATAACTGAAGCTCCTATGCGCCTTACGTTATTTGGCGGAGTGCAAGGGTGAGCGTTAAACCATTTCTAAGGAGATTCGTGCTCAATAAAGGACGAAGTTGCAATTTCCAAGAACAAATGATGCGTGCCAGAGAAGGGCAAAATGCAAAGGATAGATCGTTAAAATGTTAATCAGGACTATAAATTCTTTGCCGCTACTATCGTACTTTATATACCTGGCGTGGACAGTTTTTCGCAGGCGAGAATATCTGGGAAGATAAGACTACGGGGCGAGTTCGGGTCGTAAATCAGAAAACGGGCGGTCAGTCGAGCCGCTGAGCTTCATCTCGTGCATGGATGTGATTTATACGGTCACCGTGTACGTATAGTTGAAATTGCAGCTTGAGCAGCCTTCTTACTCACCTTAGAGACTCACCTACCTTCTATTAAACGGCGTCTCCAGAGATGGATAGGTTATATCAAGGTAAGAACCCTTGCTACTTTATTACATTTAAAGAGGGTTAAATTATACAATGTAAGTGCACTTCTTGCAACCAATTATAACGAATTATCTCCTGCATGTGAATTGTATTATATAATTTAATAGTACTAATTACAAGCACCGATATAAACGTAGAAACCCTATTAATCATTCTACCAAGATCATTTTAAATGTGTTTGTAGGGTTAATTATGTATCCTGACATAGCTGAGATGCTTATCGTTAAATTCTTCGATAAGTATGACGTAATGATTTGGTAGCCGAAAATGAAACGCATCGGCTACCAATATTAGTATCTTCTTCTCTATGATAAGGTTCTCTGCCAAAGGTCTTCTAATTGTAAGAAAACAAGCTGATTATGTTGGACACAGGATGCTAACAATCTAATGGAGATAATCCACAAATGTCACAATTTCCTATAGGAAGTGACGGAAACACGAAATGATCGTCGCAGTATTTGAAAGCAGTGTTATTACTCGAAGTCCTTTAGCAAACACGATGAAACGAAACAACATCGATTGAGGTCCCGTCGCGGCACTCGGGGTTAATAGAATTTGTCAGATTATACATTGGCAGGCACTTAAACGTAAGTGGTTAAGTGAATTACTTCGTGGCACCATCAGCTCTTGTCATCTTGAAATATTCACCCGAATATTATTACGTTAATCCATTGGAGTCCTGTTAAAACTCTGTGACTCTTTCAGTACTGCAAACACTGGTCGTTATTGTATTTTACATCGCCCTCTGAAACTTCAACGAGATCTGCCTACGTTACTTTTGCCCGCGACGCGACGCTTCGATAGAGAATGCTTATTCTGTTTTAAATCGATCTGCAAAGCTAATTAGCATTTGCTATTGTAAATACATTAACGGAAATATTGTACCAAAACTAAATCAATGAGAAAAATTGACTTTGTCCAAACAGATTTTGTCTAAAAATTGTCTGATAAACATGCAATACCATTCCCACAATTTCGCGGAAATAGTTACAAGCATTTGTTAACGTATGTTTCAACAGTGTATTATGTATCCAAAGGGATGCAATTGGCATTCATGTTGCTTTTTTATTCCTAAGTCTCCACCACGCTCTTCTGAGGGCCCCATATACGATTCTTAAGAGAAATCAAACGCAATACAGTAGAAAAGATTTGTTACGGTAAATTTAGTCTAATAAAATTTGTATTTTCTACAGGATAGGTATACATTCGATATGTTGGATTATTTCAAACATCAGCACATTAAGATACATTCAGAATAGCATGCGACCAAAAAAGTTTCTCTAAAATTAAAAACGTTGCACTCTAATTTGGCAAGAAGTAATTGTTATACAAAAAACATTGCGGATACTACTGCGAAACTAAATTTCCAAGGCAAAATTTGATGGTGCCAAGGGTAAAGTTTCGCCGTTCAATTCAATAAAATTCCTGTGTCATGCTCCAGTGTGTTTGTGTTTGCTGCAACTTAGGGAGTTTCAGAAATTCGAAAGAACTGCTGGTCGGAAGTAGAACCGCTGTTGTTGGGATATTTTCATCCGGCAAAAAGTGGTACGAGAAAGACCAACAGCCACGAAGTGAAGCAGATTTCTTGGCAGATATTAGAAGGTGGTGCAGTTTGTACGAGGAAAGCGAAAAGGATGCGCAGAGAAAAGACTGCGATAGTCGCCATGAAGAATCGTATTACTCTATTAAACTATATGCACGGAGTCTCGCGATAAATTTTACGTGCCGGATGAAACGAACGCGAAACAGAAGGGCGAAGTTTGTGGCTAGGAAGACAACGCCGTAAAGAGAAAATGAGTAAAAGCGGGGGAAAAGGGGAAGCAGCGTAAACATTTGAGTGGAATGGAAAATGGTGTTATGCAGATGCAAACAACGCAAACTGGAATCGAGCGAATAAAGCAAGGAAAAAGGTTTGCCACGATGCAAATCCATCTTCATATTTAAGTTAGTCATACTTCCACACATATTTCTACGACCATTCGGGTTTATTTAACCTTGTTCTACTCGAAGGTAAAAAGGGTGGCAAGAATTAACCGTTCAATAATAAAAAAATTTATAGAACGTAAGTAATTTGGTTTAACAGCCCGACTTGTTTGTCTTCTAGAGACAAATAATAATATTTTACGGCCGCACTTTCGAATATATTCCCCGCAAAGAAATGTATTTCTGTATTTCGCTGTTTCGGTGGGGCGAAGGAAAACTTGATTGCGGCATCAAACGCGTCCAATAAGTTAAATGGAAGGGAAGCAAGGGGACATCGGCGCGTGCACGCTTGTATGACGAAAGAGAATGAAGAACAGGAAGCGATCGGGGAACATCGCGTAGACCGATTGGGAAGGGGTAAAGGGTGGCGAAGTCCGTCGCAATACCCTGTAACGAAAGCCAATAAATAAAGGACGGATTTGCCGCGGAATTAAAACGCATACATCACGATGCTGGCTGGTCGGCGTCTCCTTGTTTCCGCTTCTTGTCAGCTCTCACTCTGGTCACATTGTTCGACCGATGCTTCTCTGTTCCTGGCTGGCGCAGTTCGAAACTGCGGTCGAGTCGGGGCTCGAATTAATCTCGGTCGAACACTGATTGCGAAATAATTTCGCGATCGAACCGCCCGCCCCGACAGCTTTCCGCTCGTTACCAATGACGCAAGGCGCGAACGTTGCCGAACATCCTTCGGATATAATATGTCTTTGAGCGGCCAATACTTTCCGCCATCCTCTCCTCCCGCAGGTAAATCTCTTGATTTACGAAGGTAATTCGTTTCGCGGCCGCTGATCGTTCTCGCATTTCGCGAACAATTCGATAATGAATTCCCGACGTTTGAACAACTGACCACGTTATACGTCATATACAGATTTTTCGTGAATCGTTGCTTCGACGGAGAAGTTCTTTTGGCCCGTGGATATTAGAAGCATGTTGGTTCGATCATATTCAGTTTTAATAACGCCAAGGGTCGCGAGACTAATTTCTGAATTGATTATTCGCAATTGAACAGACATTTATGGACGTTATATGCAGTTTGTTAGCAAGCTCTCAAACTTGGAGTTTGTAGATACTGTACGAGGAACGGGATACAAGGGGCTGAAAATTTATTCATGAAATACAAGACACGCTATTAAGTTCTAGAATGTTTCGCGTTTCAATTACACACTTATTCAATAGTTCGGCGGGTACGCACAGTGTTCTGAAGTATTCAGAAGTTTTCAAACTAAATTTATTCGGGATACATCGATAATTTGCATATATCCGTGTTTCAACCAAAGTTTCGCAGACGGAGGAGTATGTATGTAAGTTTCCTAATTAACGCACCCGTTGGAGTTTAAAATATTTCTGTGCAACGCGTCAGTCTCTCAGAAACAAATTGTTTGCAACACTTTTACGTTACCCCCGAGCTTGTATGCAAGAGAAAAGTTAGAATTGATGAAAATTTAGATACGCATCGGTCTTAAATTAGAGCCATCTAAATTCGCCCCACTGTATTTCCAAGCACTACTTATATCTAGATCAGATATGAGTTAGGTTTACGTAAAGTCATACAAGCATTCTATGTGCTACCTAGGTGTACGTGATATATGGTTTAGGTCTGTCTAGGTTTGCCTACACATTCTATGTACACATATACCTACTCTAGACGTTCTATGCGCTTCCTGATCCGGACTAGGGATCGGTTGAATGCGGCCGAGCTCTAGTTTAACTCTAGAAAGTATTTTTCGCTTATTCCGTCCCATTTGGCGATCGATAATGAACCCGTTGTTTTAAACAATGTCGCCTAGAAAATTCCCGATTCGAGTAAGTAAGCAACGAATCGAACGGACGGATTGCGCTGCTTAATCAACTTGTCTAAAACGAGCCCGAACATGCGTCGTACATGTACGCAACTTTTGAAACGAGAAGTAGGAAATGTAAAGCGCGATTATCCCTCTTGCAACGAGATATTTCTGTGCTATATTTCACTTAACGGTATTAATTGTCACGAGTTCGACTTCCCCTTCTTTACCTTAAAATCTGTACCTTTCAAGTCTGTAATCGATAAGGTGAGGAATTTTGCACGTCGGATCGCCTACGGGACTTTTATTTGTAAGCACTGGGTCAAAGGTGTTTTCTAAATTGCTCCGAGTCTGTCGCCGTAGGGATTGAATCCTTCGTATTCTGGTTGGCCCAGCATGCCATTAGCACTCAAGACGAAACTAGACAGATCTGTCCCTATTTACACCTATTCTTTCTGTGGCCTTGCGGGAACGAAAGGAGTCGGCACACCTTTTCGTGGCCTATCGTTTCTTACCCTCGATTTCCAACGACCGCGGCTCACCTTTGGTCCGTATTTGAACTTGTTTCAGAACTAAAGAAATTTCTTGTCCCCGACACCCACGAGAATCACAGTACAACTCGCAGCATTTATTGCCGCACTCCTTGGTCTCGTTCCATACTGTTTGACGTCCTCTCATTTAAAAAAACATGATAAATGTACTAGTTGCAAATATGTTTATAGTGTACAATTTAAATATTTAAAAATTAAGGTAAAATATTTTGTCCAATGCGCAATGTATATCTAGAAACACATATACATATTTTTAATAATAACCCCGCCTGTTCCTGCGCGGGTGCTAGGGCGGCGCGATATTCTTGCACCAGCTGTACACTACTGTCTTCCAAGGTGGATCCTAAAGTAAACGATCGAAGTTCGCAATCGTGAGCGTTATTCGCGGCTGGAAGTTAGGCTGGAGGGTGCAACGAATGAAACGCAGGAACCGCGGGGAGACGTTTCCGTAGCTATGAAAGGCGCGACAGGATGGCGGGTGTGCAGTAGGTCGCGTAGGAAGGTGGAGGAGATGTAAATGGTGCGCTTCATTAACGTGAGTTACCGTCACATCCATTATTCGCGGTAACCGAGCTGACAAGCGCGATTCCAGCTTGTCCAGGGTATTACCGCGCCGCATTCCCTTCTGGACAGGCAAATTGGAGCGGGCTGATGCCATCGTCCCAGGAAACGTTCCTCTCGACAGCGCAGCGTAATCGGACGAGCCTACCTTTAATACGAGAAGGAGTGCGGCGTGTATCCTTATCTACATGCTTCTCGCGATTAAGATGCATTCGTTAATTTCACGTTCAACCGTGATTCCCACGACTGGAAGAACGTGCCGGTCTTGGCTAGCAAGCAACGCGTCCTCTGAGCGAAACGTGACTTTTCTAACGATTCAACTGGTTCGTGTACTTGATACGAAAATAATGCTGAAATAGACATTCGTTTCGTCCACGCGACCTAGCGGGTAGTTCGTTAGTAACGAGTAACGTGATTTCTGGAAAGCGTGGGCCAGAACGTACGCGAAGGAATTTCGAAAGAATTTTCTTTGAAGCGACATTGCATTGCAGATAGTACTCTGCCCAGCACTCTTCGCCGAGCTGCAGGATAAATTATACGTCAAATTCCTTACGTGGTTCGCACAGAACGCTGCATAATCGCATAACACAGAGTTTTCGTTGTCTTTCGTCGCGACAATTGCTACTTTAATTTCGACAACACAAATGTTTTCATACTTGTTCTCGTCAATTCGCATACTTTCACGAAGAGTGTACCTGCTTGAATGTGAAAGGCAAAATCTTCTTAAACTGCGCTCCCTTTTAACTTCCCCTCGGGATGTAGTCGCACTGAAGGAAAGAAGTAAACAGAATTAA
Source organism: Nomada fucata (assembly GCA_948146005.1). Lineage (NCBI taxonomy): Eukaryota > Metazoa > Arthropoda > Insecta > Hymenoptera > Apidae > Nomada > Nomada fucata. The sequence goes on along the minus strand of OX411275.1, from coordinate 1,839,156 downwards.
GAGTAAGGAATGCGGGCCCGATACATTATCGTTCGCCGACAAACAAAGGGGGCGCCCTACCCTGTCCCATTGGAATCTAGAAATTGGTAAGCAAGGTATTCGTAGATATTAATTGGAGCTGGAATTAATTCCCCTCCGCCGGTCTCTGCCATTACGAACCACCTGAAAACTTGATTAGTATTCCCCGGAGTTGCGCCAACGCGCTGACGGTGAATTTCTGCGAATAGTTGGAAGTCGAAGTAGGTATACCGAACCTGGTCGCCATCTACGAGTCCAGCTATGCCGCGAAGGAGATTCCGCTCTTCAACTATCATTTGTTATGCGTCTACCGAACGAGAGGAATGTTTTATTATATACCGACTTGCTTTCGAGTAACGGCGGTGGCCATCGTTTCGTAAACGCTACACACCGGCTCCGCGTTCCTCTATGCGCTCGACGAACTAAACCGTCCGCAGTTCTGCCGCCGCGGACCACGCGATTCTTGATCATTGAAGTCATCCCTCGTTAACTCTCTGGAAACTGGGTCCCGAGCCAAATAGGAACCACCGTCGCTGCATTCAATTTATCCATTCGTATCGAGAAATAATTGGCCAATTTTGTGTTTCGTTTAATCTTTGCGGTACAAGTTCGCATTGTCCCGACGAAATGCCGTCGCGACATTCGTCACCCGCGTTTTCATTGGAATTTTATTTGCTAAATTCGAAAGTAGGGGCAGTCTGTTACAATAATTTGCCCAATTGCTGTGCCGTTTTTATAAAGAAACTTGAAATTGCCACGTTACGAGGGTATCGCAATACTAATGCTTGCGAATCAAAATCCCACGGGACACAATAATTGCACGCTACGCAAGCCTAACAACTGATTTCCAATTCAGTTTTACAACAAGCTCTGCAAATATGTTCTTGTAAACGATATGAACGATACTTGCACTGCTGATCGTATAAATATTATTGAAACATTTTTTAAACGTTATTCGTTTGCCGTGCGCACGGAAAGAAATAGATGCGAGGGGGAACGGGTTTCACTCTCAGTCCAGAAACAAAAGGGCTGATTTATCATTCTAATATTGATCGGAAGCTGCGATGCAATTTCGAGCACTTGGAAATTAATACCGCGCGGTATGACAGGTGTGTGGTACGCGATGCGGAAAAGTGATTATATCGTTAATCATCCTAGCGGTTGGTGTAGCTAACGACTTCGTTTCTTTGCTTTTATTCTGTTTCACGGGTCGGGTGATCGAGCCGACGGAAAAATTGTCGAAAATGTCTCGTTAATTATCGGCATTCTGTACCGGCGCGGCGGCGTCAATGGAACGTCACGATTAACATGCAAATCGACTCTTCTTCGCTGTAAATTATTTCAAGAATCACCGATTCATAATTAACGCTGAAAATCTATCGTCCCGCTGCGATCAACCGAGGCGTTCCGTTTTAATACGCCGCGCTGATTATCGTCCCGGCGTTAATTAATGTCTTCGTACAAAAGGCTGGGCGAATTCGAAAGAAATGTTCTTGCAGCCCTCGGCTACCTTCGTCTGGCAAGGAAACAATGGCGCTGCCGTTCGACCCGTTCAATTTACAGTTCCTCTGCAATTCGAGTCGATAAACGAGTTTGCCTCGTTACCAGGTATGCGCGTAATTAGTCTGGCAGGATCGTATGCGCGTTCGCTACGCACACGTTACGGATCTACGTCAATTTCTATTACAGTCGCGTTACGTGCCACGAGATTTCGATTGGAACTACCGAAACAGATGGGTTCCATCATAACCTGTGTTTCCACCTCGGTTATAGAATTCTGCGTTTGAAATCACCAAGTTTGACGCCCACCGCGCGCATCGATTCCTGCTGAATTCCGATATTACATTCCGCAATATGTTTTCTACGAGCGTGAAATTCGTATGCTGGTATTTACTAATAAGCGGGCTAATAAATATGACTGGGACCGCGACGAAGGCAATGTCAAAGAAGATGAAACGTACTCGCTCCGCGCTTGTAATTCTCTATTCGGAGGAGGTTTTTTACGCTCGGAGCGTCTGCTACGCGGTTTACCAAGGGCTTGCACGCTTCTTACGCGCCTCGTAAATTTTTTACCGTCCGACAAATCGCACGGGAGATTTACAGCAAACACTGCGATCCTTCTTTCTGCTACATGGCGACGCTTTCGGCTTCTTTGGCCTCTTTTGCCTCCCTCTATACGGCACGAGCAGAATAGCCCGCGGCATATGATTAAGGATTAGTGGGTGAAAAGTATGCGAGCGTGGGAAATATAGAGTTTGTGCTACTGACAATGAACGAACGAATTAAATTATATAGCTTATGTTAGATTGACGTAGCACATTGTTACACTCGTGCTTGGAAGAAGGCTGCAACAGTGTAGAGAGGATTATAAGGAATATGTGGCTTTACATTTGTATTGCTTGATAATAGAATGCGAAAAAGATAAGGATTACTGCGAAGTAAGTTAAACAAATATAACGAGGCACCTGTGGAGCAATCCCTGTGAACTATGCAAACAGGGCCGACAGATATAATCGTGCAACATATTTAGTCGTGCAAATTTTTTAGAAAAAGGAGAGGAGGCAATAGGAACGAAGTAAACCACTTTTAACAAGACGACGAGGTACAAATTGTTGAAGGTGAATTGGGGCGAATATTGTTCCGTTTGACATTCATACTCACAATCGTTCGAATAAAACTGAATACCTCGGCCAGCTAGAAGCAAAATAATGAACAAACCGCGGCTACGTTGCTGAACGAATCAAGCTTCCTAGCTGTCGATACGGTCGACAATTTTCGAGGATCGACCATCACGAGATTCCATGCTAGCCAATTAATTGACGCGTTTGATTTCTCCACTTTGGTTTGAAATACTACCATTGATGCATATTGACACCCCGCCGTATGGAAACTGTTACAGTTTAAAGCAATTAAATTTCCACGAGAAGTGAAACACAATTTCCAATGAATTTATCCGTAACCAGATTGGGATTATATTTTATAGGTACGGAACATCGTGTCTTTTTTATTAGGTCGTATTATACTTAATGGACATGCTTCTAAAGATAATGGCACCACTGCCGTGAAAGGATTTATTTAAAGTGTAAATTCAGTTGCTGAACGGTACACTTGGAAATATTTAAAGTTGGACAATTCAATTTAATTGACAGGCAATTTGCATTACATATTCCGTTACCAACGAAACTGTGATCGCTTTACAAATTTTCGTTACTATGCTTCCATTATCCTATTCTCCGTTCACGAGTTTCTCCAGACATTTATCGAACTCATTGATTGTCAAAGTGCATTGCTACATTTTACCTGGCAACCCAAAAACTCTCCCCAAAAAATGATCGTATTACCGAGTGCTAATTTTTCGCCCTCCTGGTAATGTATGATTTATCCAAAAGCCAGTGTAGCTGGGTTGCACGCAAGAGCAGCAGCACCAGCAGACCGACTTTTCTCTTTAAAACCCGGAGGCGGTAGTCGTGAAACGAAGGGAGTCCGGAGAGGAGAGTCTCCCCTATCTTTTCGCGTGCCACCCACGACCAGCTCATTTATCAAGCCGGCTTCCATTAATATCCGACAAAATAGTACAGGGACGCGCGACATCCCATAGAAGTCATGGCTGTCCGATGAGCAGCACCATGGCTTCTGCATCTCACGCTTCTACATACATACATAGGTGTATATACGTACTAACATATATCTGACCAGCGTTCGCACGCGCCTCTACGGCCACGTTTTCGGATAGCACGGATGACCGACTCGGCTCTCTCAAGCGTATGTCGCGTGACGCGATTAGTAATGACCACCCAATGCTTTCCTGTGCGAGTTTGCAAGCAATTTCATAGCCCTAGCCTCCTCCGACTTCGAATCGTGCTTCCCCCCGGGCACACCTACGGAAGTCGAATAATTTAGTCGATCTTGAAAAATATTTTCACCCTCTGCTTTTCACGCACTTCACTATTTTTAATTTAATACGGAATTTAAATACGCACTTAATTGTAACAACCGTACATATCAGTTATTATCTTCGCTTCCTTCGTGTACATCTGTTACTTTTTTCTGTTTAGGAGGAAACCACGTAATCGGCCTATCGGAGTCACCCGCTGTTGAAGGGTTGATTGCATTTGGGATTGGAAAAGCTTGGGGTAACAGGGTATGGTGGAAAAAAATTAAATGGAATCGATAATGCAAGAAAATGCTGTTCAATTTGGGGAAAGTGTGCGATATAGGAAAAATGTGTTTTCTTCGTTTTATAAAGTAACGAGAAAGGTGTGCAGGTGTTGCGTCGGAAGAAAGATTTGTTCCAGTGCTGATTTTTAAGTTGCAACTTTTACGATAATTTCGTTTGCGATACTCTCACGTAAAAATAACTTTAACACCATCTATATTTAAACTTCTTGATCGCGTCCCTTATTCATTAGTAGTTAAATTGTAATAAATGCAACGCGATACCTTTATAGAAAATTGGGATTCAGAGTTAGTTCTACATTTTCCAATATCTTAATGCGTGGAAAAAGAAAAAGGGGCTACGAAGTGAATCAGATTGGTAGACAAATGAATTACCATCGATCGTGGAAGATCGTTCCAGATTTATAGATAGTAATGAACATTCTAAAAAAATGTCCTTTTACTTTTGAAATCACCAAATTCTAAGCATGTTTCGTAAAATCAACTTATATGTATAAAAGAACATACAATTTTATTTGAAGAAGGAGCAGGATTGCACTCTTGTGGTACGTAAAACGTAAACGTATTGTATTACGTAAATTATTCATAAGTATTAATTCCATGGAACTTGTGCTAAGTGCATAATATATCCTGCGCGAAAGAGAATTTCTACAGATTAATTACATTCTTACGCAGCTATAAGGTTAAACAGAACATAGGCCATTCACATGGGCATTCATCTCACATATTCCATTTTCCTGTCCATTTAATGATCATCCGACATTGAAACGTGCAGTAATATGAGAAAAACAATATTTGTATACAATTCACTGTAACGTATCCTGTATAGAAATGTTTCCGTATTCAACAGACGCGTCACCCAGACATCTTGTAAGTTCCATTGGTGGAACGCGTCAAAGCGTTACGTCTGTACGTAAAATGTATATACTATTTCGTTGTGTCCTTTATTTCGACGCATTAACATCGTTAGCAAATAGAACAAATAAATAGAACAGGGTGCGATAACACGAGTACTTCAAAAAACAATGAAAACGTACGGGCGCGGGATTGTTCAACGAGTGGTAAGTTTTTCCGATAATGGGGCAGCGTCGATTCTTGTTTTTCTTCGACTACGCCCGCAGCAGCTTCGTCGGTATCGCTGCCAACAATGTTCGGCTGGTCGCACCCTCCATATCAAGCAAAAGTTAAAAAAACCAAATTAAATCGTCTCCGGACTATAGACCAAACGCTACCTGTACTAGCGCACGGCGGAAAATGATATTTATCCTGCGAGTAGTATCTGCGGGAAATATTGTAGTGACTTAAAATTGGAATACACGGAAGCATTGATACTTTTCAATTACATTCTAAATGCTCACTTAATGGAACTCAGTGGTGTGTAAGGTCCGCCAAGTTGGAACCTCGAGCGATTGCTCGGAGAACTTGTTACTTTCGGGACGAATGTTGCATGCAGATACCGAAAATGCATCCCTAGAGACTGTAATTGTTGAATTGAGAAGGTTAGCGCTTACTGTTAGAGTGTCCAATCTGTCGTACAAATACTGCGACTGCGAGGACACACCAGAGGTAACTTCGATTTCAAACCTTGGGGATTGTTTTCTGGGTACAAAGAGAAAGAACACGATACCACGGAAAAGGAAAGCATCCCATTTCTACCTCTGGTTCTTATGCCTCGTTCGAGAAAGTAGTTTCAATCAACATCGGACTGCATAATATCGACCGTCGTTTTTCCATAACCCTTACGGGAAGTTACGTGAACGCGAACACTTTTCCGGTCGCGAGTCTCGCTTGATCGAGCTACGAATAAATAATATCAGGCAACTGTGTTTCAAATTATAAAACGTTCAGATCTTTTCTGCGATCACTTTTTGCGTCTGGCCTTCATCTTCTCAGCGTTCCCTCTCACCTGTATCAACTAATTCAGTACATTGTAACAATTTATGCTCGAGGACTCTGTGCGTTTGTGCAACGTTTTTATTCAACTGTTCTTTGCGTAATATTATAATTTATAATAAACAGCTTTTTCTGTCATTTGTTTGCTAGATTCTGCAGTCCGATGTTACTTCACATTCCGACACATTCACGATTGAATATTCTGCGAAACATTTAACATTATATAATATCATCACGTGCACTACAAGACTTGTTTTATTAGGTGAAACAGTAATACGATACGGTATTATCCAACATCAAAAGTGGCAGGGGAATGGTAATTTAAAATTTCGTAGTAAATTATACTTCCCTCGAATTATTCCAAAACCGAAAATGCTCTTCCCGATCTAGATTCTCGTGTACTTCCAATGCAATGGCAGCCTCGAAGTAACGAGATCGGATATTTAAAAAGTTTCGAAATAGTACCGGGGGAGATGAAGTCGTGTTTACCGTAGGAACTCTCCGAATTTTTATCGACCAATTTGAAAGTCAATACCTGGCGCACCGGCATACCACGGCACGGAGATCTTTTAAAACGGATTACAGTTGAAGCGCGTCTGAAAATTTCCGCTCGGAATCGTTTCAACGACGCGCGAATCCCGGAGATCAGGAATCTGGCTGCCAGCTTGATCTATGTAATTTTCTTTTGAAACGTATCGGCTGCACGGATCGATAGACCGATTCGGACAGATCTTTTCAGATGCACTCGCTTACTCTCTACTCACCGACCTTTATTTATACATACAGGCTGTTTGCGATCGCAGCGAGGGCTTATACGCATCAACGCGATCAAAGACTTTGCGTAACGGAACGTTTGCGAAAATCGATCTTCCCCGCAAAATCGAAATTCCATTAAGGCGTATTAAATCGTGCAGAAAATCAATGGCCGAATCATCGCTCGAGTGTCAGCCTGGATAAATGTGCATTTGGTGGTGATCGAAAAGTGTCTTACGCGGAAGGAACAGTACTTTCGTCTATAAAAGGAGTTAATGATCCCTTGTTCGACGCGATATCGCAATTTGTCCAGACGAACAGACGAAGACGTATCGCCTCTTGTTCCCCGTTGATGAGCAAACGGACCATGGCAGTGGAAAATGAAGTTCTTTTCGCGATAGTTTATCGTATCTCGAGTCGAAGGGAATCAAGGATACAAAAGCTTTCAATAACCGGAGGCTGTTCTGGTGGGTCTACTGGCGCGTCATCTCCCAAATGGATTTCAGCATTGTTGTGCCGGGAGCTGCACGGCACGCTTTATTTCCTGTTCCCTCTTACCGTCGCGACGGTATCAGCCGAAACCTGACTCGGGATTCTCTCGAACTGTGCAGTATTCTTCGAGCTCGCTGCAGCCCATTAATTTCGCAAAATTCCCCCAATGACAGCAGTATAGTTCGCGTAAGAACACGTTCCACAATTTCTGCCGAGTCTGTTTTGTTTTTCTCGGAAGCTCTGCTCCAAATCTCCACGACAGGTGCGCGCTTCATAGTCAGGGTAGCTTAAATAGAGTACTTTTTAAACGGAGCTTTGTTCTCCTACACCAGAAGCTTCAGGAAGGATCCTCGGAAGCGCGATGCGTACTATAAGGGCTTACGTAGGACGAAAACGGTGCACTCTCCATTACGGTTCATCGTTTCGAGGGACGAAGTAGATCAAAGGTGCACGAAAGCTTTCAATTGTCAATTGAAGTTCGGTACTGTAATGTTCAGTTATACGCTTCCGATCCCCGTTTCTACTTTCTGTCAAACGCTGCAGAAATTGTCACTTGCATCTAGTGTTTCTGATTTCTCGATATTTTTCGTTTCTCGAGATACGAGAAATCAGATTACGTTTCGCGAGTATTATCGAGACATAGTGTAATTTCTCGAGAAATGAGAAATAAGCAATTAGAAGAAGCACTATTTGTATCTCATTTTTCAATTGCTTCGTGCTCGGCAACCACCACCCGTCTCTCTTTCCACCGATTATTGGCTTACTATGTACGTACTGCATGGACGTAATTCCACGTGCATCTTTGTATCGACAGCCAATCAAAATTTTCATAAAACAATCAAAATTCATGAATGAATTATTCATTAACATGCATGCATATTTTGCTTGACAAACAGTTTATTTGTAACCCGATTTCATTAACGTCATGTATTAACAGGATACGTTACAAGCTCTATTCACAATTTTTCATTTAAAGCGAAAGATGTTTCAAAAACATTCCGATGGCACGGGATTTAATTTTACCTTTGCGTTATTAGTAAAACAAGCGCAACCAAGTCAATTGACGCGCAGAAAGTTTTGCTCAGTTGCGAATAATATGACAGTACCGACAATTACAAATATGTATCGTGTAAATTGTTTGATCCGCATTTGTATTCGAGGAACGATGTATCGACAACAGGTTGACTCGCAGCGTCAGTCGGTTTCCCGTTTTATTTCGCGCACGAAAGCGAATACGATAAAAAATGAACGTTCCAGGAGAAGCATTTGAGAAACGGGAATTGTATTTCCAGCATGAATTTCGGCTGGTCGATGGCTCTTCCGGTGGGAGAAAGACGGCATAACAACTATCCTAACTTCTCGCTCATCGTGTATTCTAGTCAGCAGTTTCGGAAGAGCCAGTAACGTCCAATCCGAAGCTGAAACTGGGTCAACATTTGCTCGCCAATCTGAGAAAAGAACGAAATACGTCCGCAAGAACAGCCCGCCCCTGTGATGTCGATCGTGACCTAACCAGATGCCCTCGACTATCGATCCGAAACTTTGATATTTTCGATCTATTTTGAAAATCCTAGCTTGACAAATTCGACTCCTTGCCTCATCCAGTAATTACTTTCCAATCGAACGTCGCGCGTTGCCACTAGCTCGTTCCAATTGTGTTGTTCCGCTAAAACTAATGCAGCAACCAGCATTACAGTTTTCCCGGATATAGATCATTTCGTGTTACTTTCCTATTACACGGGTTACGGATTTGATTGCCCAAGTAACATATAGATGTGACCATTATGGCGCGTCAACTACAATTTATGTTGCGATAGCGATCAGTAGAAATTGAAACGGTGAAGAGAAATCGAACTCTCGGCAAAGCGATGATACTAATAACTCGATCGGGCACATAATACAGTCATTTCCTCCCATTTTTGCTTACTCATTCCCTGCGTTTGATTCTCTTATCAACCGGAAATGATCGAAGCTGTGCAGAATAAGTAGGCAAGCGAATAATTATTCGAAAGAATCACATGTTCCGTGAAGAATATTGGTATACGCGTAGAGAGTTGCATGGGAGAATTTGTCTTTGCGGTGTTCGGGGGAAATGGGATTTAACGTAGCATTTGGCGTCGGGAAATAGCGACGCACAGCACTTCGCCCAGTCACGAACAGGTCGATTGATATATCGCGGGCACCGAAGCTTTCTTTGCTGACAACTCCAAAATGGCCAGTGTCCACCGTTTCTGACAAATAATCCAGCTTCCCACGTGGAAATGTGATACAAACCTTCGGTGCCATTACGAAGCCCCGGGTAATCGTTAGAGTAAGTAAAGTCGGAGGGAAAAAATCAATTTATCCCGTGGGAAAATAAATATTGCTATGGAGAAATTGAAATTGATAACCGTTCGTTTGGCCAATTCCAATCGAGAGTGGAACAATGCAGACGAAGTTCAGTTTTTCTCTTACGCACGCGAGCTCGCATTCACAGTCAATAAGGTTAATCGTTTTCGTTTGACGCGAAGTTATATCCACGAATATTTGTGCGATTCAAGATTATTTATTTTTTAAATAAATTAAAGCATGTTAACGCATCAGTATTTGTCGCGTTATAAGTTGATGTAATTAGAAAGTGCAGTGAAGAATTGGGACGAAATATGGAAATAGTACATTATTACATTATTGAATTATTCGTTCATAAAATTATACCCATATCTTCAATTTTGTCCTACAAATCCTAAATAATGAATATTATACTGTTCACGTTTCTGAATTTCTACGCATTTAACCACTTTTGCTGGATGGAGGAGATAACATCATCGGTTACAGAATCGACAACGGAGGCTACCGTAGGAAAAACAGGAAGCGAGGAGGAAGAAAAGGAAGAGATGGGAGAAATTGAGGCCGTGCCGACAACGGAACAGATTATGGATCCTAATATAAAAATAACCAACGTGCCAGACGTGGATGAAGTCACCGAAGATTGGGACGCAAACTGGGACAAGAACAAGGTTATACGTGATATCGCCTATTATATTCGGGCACACAAATTCCACGATTATGACCGGCGTTACTACAAAAGGCCCGAAGATTCATGGAGCAAACTTTATCAGGAATTCCCGAAACCACATTTGAGATCTTTGCATTGGGAAGTGCGTAGGTAATAATCGATATTTGATCTGAATCGTTGCATTGCATATTATTTTTGGAATGATTGAAAACACACGCTACTAAATAGCAACAATCGATTTGAAACCGATGCTTGTTAACATATAAGAAAATTGCTCGGCGCGTTGCTGGACCTTCCAAGCATAGAATTTATAGATGCATGCGCATGCTAGATAACGTGCAACGAAATCTCTTAATGCAAACTTCCGTTTATAATTACATGGCTCGGTTCTATGTTTAACCAGAATTAGCAAACCTAATGAATATACATATATTTATTTAGTTTCCTAGAACGTTTTGCGATTCATTGTTAGTACTGTAGACCAATTCAATTTTAATGGTACAACGTTATATTGTATACCAATATCGGTGCAAACAATAATTCGTTTACCAAGCCAATATGTTCTAGCCAAATATTATTTGGATATTATATTTATAAGCAATTCAAATAAATTATTCGATGGCTTCTTCGTTAATTTACTCTTTACGGGTACAAAGTGAAGAAGCCAGTTACTTGTGTCATAGATATTTCTCAAATATTTATTAAAGTATATTAAAATTGACAGAATTCCTTCTGTTCCTAGTACTTCGTTCAATACATTGCTACATCGTTTTATTAAAGCAGCGTGGAATTAGAAAATCGATTCGCAAAGGCTAAATAATTGAAGTGAATTCAATAGCAGGAAAAATATATGTTCACTGTATTACTACGGTCTGCAGACACTGCGAGACGAGCTTCGACGAGTGTCTAAGATATCTGGAAGGGATTGTTACGCTCACTGCCCTCAAGCGGGAAGACGACACGGTCACGATCATGAAAGAACAGAAATGGAATTTCGAGAACAATACCCAGCAAATTCAGGCCGCTCAAAGGGACTGTCAGACAGCTCAGAGGCGTGACAATCAAACCATGATTCCCTTTCAGGGTCCAATAGGCAAGTACTCGTGCTTCCCTCGGGACCCTTCTAATAAAAGAGGGGGTTAATGATCAATACCCCGGGGGAAAACCTTCCAATAAGAGCCGTCTCGTTTGCTGAGTTCAATAATTCTGACTACTTTTTCATATTTTAAGCGTTCTATAGTTCTCTTCGTAGATATGAATTGTAGTAAAAAAATTCATGAATGGTACGAGGAAGGCTCACCTCGGACGAGAAGAGCCAGAAATATATTAGTCGCGTTTCACATTATTTTCGATTACGATTACGTGCACAATAAATGTAAGAAAATTCCGGTTTAGAACGTTTCCAGTGGCGCACTACGGTGAGTTATTACATGTGCTGGTACACGATGCTCGGCGTTCCAGAATTGAGCATTTTCGGGGAACCATGCGATAATCACGCCGACTGCCAAGTTAAATCAGAGGGTGGAAACCAGGATCCAAGAGCCGATGACACGAAACTGTATGCTTGCGCCCTTTACAGTTTCTGTCCAGATCACTGTTGTCCTATGAAACACATCCAAGATATGACGGATTGCTATCAGTCGCAGCACAATCCGTGTTACGATGGGAATCAACCGGGTGCGTAGGGGACGCTTTAGGTTTCGCGTCATAAGAGGATCGCTTTTGTTTCGGAATGCGGTGCCCCGACTAGTTTCGTGTAATATATTGGATTATTCGAGTCATGCTTCTTTGAGCTCATCGCGTTTCTTTTTTTACCTGTTTATACCTATATCGCAAAACAGCATCAGCCTTCCGAGAAATAGCAGTTTCATTCCCTATTCATGCAACTGTTATAATTTTTCTTATTTTTCACAGAACACAGAGAATGCAAGTTGGACCGGGAACAAAATCGCGACTTCTTCAGTCTAGTGGCGAATCAGATTAATATTACCTGCGAGTGTCGCGAATCAGGGTACGAATGGTCCTCCAGGTTCGGTCTTTGCATCGATGTAAACGAATGTTCTGGCGGTGGACACGGTTGCTCCACGGAGGAGGGGGAAGTGTGCATGAACTTGCCCGGCAGTTACGAGTGCGTTTGCAAATTTGGCTACGTCTACGATGCAGCGCAGAAGGAGTGCATTCTCAGTTCTGACGTCAAAAAAATGTTGGAGGGAGAGAAAGATGAGCCGAACAAGACAGAAACGAAGAGCCTTATCGACACGATTGTCAAAGCAATTGCGAAATCGTCCAGCAATTGCCTCGTGATTAGCGAGACGATGCTTTTTGCGGCGATTTTTTCATTTTCTTTCTTGGTATCGAAGCTACAGCAATCAAATGCCACAATAGAGGAACATTTTCCGAATAATATTAATATTCATAATAATAGGAAGGAAAATTTGGCTGGTTCTATTGTATTATATAGATTTGAGTTAAATAGTTGAATTTAAATGTAAATCTTACATCATTTTAGTATTTACGACTACACTATTATTATTATTACTAATATTATTATGTATTAATGTTACTTGCAATAGTCTACAGCTGCACATGTATATGAAGTTCAAAAGTTATTAACTGAATAAATAGTTTTGTAGTGCAATGAAAAGGATAAAAATAATCGTTCCACGAATTCTATAACCGAACGTGTTTATTATTTCCACGCTGCAACAATAAACGAGGTAAATAGAGCTCGGTAAAAACAAGTTCTAGCGTGATAGTTAAATGTCTCGCAACTAAGTCATCTGATTTAATTTCTAATCAGCATAGCGTGAAAAAGAAGCAACATCTGTTAGAGTTCCAGTAGTTTCAGTTCATGAACACCATTATTACAGTTTAGAAAATGGCTGAACAGATGTAACGACTCGTTCAGATTAAAATATTTTCATGTACTATGTACCAATCTTTGGTCTGCACATAAAATGTTAGAATCAGGCAAGATAACGTCGCGTGCCTCGGCCAGAAGAGCAATCGTATATTGCGGAGACTTGTAGAGTAGGGTGTTATTAGCAAAATATATCTAGATGTAGATTAAAATGAAATCTGAAGGTGCAGAGCAGTAGCAGTATCTCGGAAAGGCGAACTTTCAGCAGCGGGCCTTATATCGTGTTTTAACTATTCAGAATGAGATCCACGCTCGGAAAAGGAACGCGGAACGTAGCGTGTGATAAAGTGATTTAACGTAGCGAGAAAGCACTTTAAGAAATTAGGATGGGGATGCGTAGACGGCTTTAAAGACATCGTTACTTTTGTACGCTATTAGCCCTTTTCCGGGCTTTGAGCGCTTTCACCGGGAGCTGCTTAAAAGGATGCCGTTCATTTTCCGCACGAGCCGTCTGCAATGGAATATTCGACGGAACTGAAACGCAATGATCTTCGAAACATCCAGGGGAGTATTTTCATTGTGATTTTAACTCGATATTACACTTCTCTGCCCCTCTAGAGAGTTGTTCGTTGCGTTCTTCGAAAAATGTCTAAACCGTCGAAAATTTCTTTAACGGTCGCCGCGGATCAGGGGCCTTAATAAAACGTAATTAAAGCGACGTACTTCTAGAACTTCTTGCAAATTGAATTCTGGACCAACATTTCCGAAAAGCTTCTTTTTATATTTAATCCTTGTAACTCTCGCGGTGTTCAAACTTCGGTTACGTCGTTAGCTCACCTTATGAATTGAAGTGCTGCTAAGGAGAGATTACTGTAATTAGTAGACGGAGGATGTTTATGGAAATATTATTATGAACTATTTTTACTGAAAGTAGATAAGGCAGGGAAATCTATGTAGATAGAAATTTGTTATGCCATTAGAAACTTATGGAGATATATGTTTTACTTCACTTGTATAATGCATATGCAGTTTATAACCTGCATATTTTAAATTCACGTTTCTAGTTGAGTCCATAAATCATTCGGATTGACGAACTACGATAAATTGAAATAAATCAAATAACGGAGAATACTGTTTATGTTGTAACGCATTATATAATATACCTGCATGAATATCTGCAGCTCAGTTATTACAAAATAAAACTATGCCCTCTCCTTTCCTGTAGCAAAGACTAGAAAGAGATAAAGCTAGACCAACATTTCAGGTTAGGTTATAAAAACAACCCTCCTTTGCATTATAAGAAAAGAATTGTATACTTGAAAATTTCGCTGCCAAGAAACCGGATTGATTTGATACACGTGTTACGTGCACGATTCTTCGACGCAACAGTTGCACTTTCCATTCGACCCGGAAGCTACATGTAATCGAAATCGCGGAGTAAAGTAGATCAACCATGTGAAATTGGTACGCGGTGCATTTTCAGTTGTTTGTTACCACGAGGTACATAATTACACCTTCGTGCGGCAAACGTACGACAGCGCTATTACAAGCTAATAATTTGTAAATGTTTTCGTATTAAACAGTTACACGTGGCTCCATTTAAAATTCTAATTTTGCGTGCAACTTGCTGCGCGTGTGTGCTGCATACTTTGTTGGGTCGTTCCATCAAAGTTTTTTTAACCTTTGTCATTTTTAGGTAATCTGCGGGGTTTGAAATTATCCCAGTGGATTTAAATTGTTTTTTATTTCCCGGTATATATTTCTTGCCCATTGGGAATTTAACAGGCATTGCATTTACATTCGTCAAAATTATGAACGTTATCTCGTATTTTTAGTCCACCTTATCCATGAAATTCTACAACAAAAATGTGGGATGCAAGAATTCGTGGAAATGGTATGAGAGAGCTTTGTACGAATCGTGTGAAGGGAAGTATCGAATGCGAATGAAGAGGGTTAGTCGAAACGTCGAATGCGGATTCACCGAATGTTTATCTCGAGTATAGAGTGAATGGTTTCGGGGAATGCATGTGGAGCCTAGGATGCATGGTGACCCGTGGTAAGAGTGTGCGTGTTGGTGTGGGTCCTAATCAGTGAGAACGAATGACGAATAGAATGAGAAGGGAAATGCGTGAAAGAATATATGGAGTGGATGATGCGTGCAAGAGTCAGAGTTGAGGCGGAGTCGAGTGAGAATTGTCGTGCGAGTATTGTTCAGATAAAGTATATTGAGTCGTGAAAGAGCATAAGTTAAGAGACATTGAGCAATAAAGCAATTTTATTTGAAGGAAACAGGCAATCATAATTTCCCCTGGAAAATAATCCTACGAACACTTATTAATCTGTGTTCTGTTTAATGAGCTGGTGGATAAGGAATATAAACTGGCTCAACGTAGGACACAACAACGGAAGCGAATTATCATGCAAGGCACATCACCTTAAATCACACATTTCGTCCCTACCATGGAATAGATGTCCCCCGTTCACTGCAGTTACGGTATTTTCTCTGTTACATGGTTGACGCGGTAATTTCGCGTTGCATCGAAACGGTGATTAATTTACGGTAATTAACTCGTGACTCGTTATACCGACTGACGTAATAATTTTGTACCAATCTCGATACTGACGGCGCGTACCGTAGAGAAATGTACCGTGGTCGTTTTTCGCGCTACTTCCGCGTAGTCATACGCGTAACAATCGCGTAATAACCGAATTATGCGCACGAGTTTCGTAATCGTCGGCGATTCGAGTATTTTATTGCTTGAACCTCGCAGGCATTCGTCGTAGGGATCGTAATATTTTTCGCCGATGAATTCGATGGCATAACATTTTTTTCACCCTAACGTGGCTTGATTTTACAAATTGTACGTCGCAAGATACTGCCGTTTAGTCTGGCAGGGATTTGATAATCTTGTTCGGCCCAAATTCGAACAGCGGTCTTCTATTAAGTAGCAATCGATATCGATTCGGCTCACCATACGAATTGCAAATTCTGAAATCGCTTACGGTAATTGCGATAGCGATCCTAGAACGAGACACCGATTCGATGGCGAATATCGTTCTGCTCATAATTCCTGAATAGCGCGCGTTCGACGTCTATTCGATGTAAATAGGTATGGAGTATAGGGAATCCAGGTATCTGCTACTTCGTGTGCTATTACAGGCGTAGCTAACGAAATACTACCGTGCCGATTCCGATGTGTCCTTTAATATATGTATCCGTCGTCTCCCTCAAGGTCTATGATTTATTATAATTATGCGTCGACGTTCACCTTCGGTCGCATCCTTTCATCTCTATAATCGCGTCACTGAAATAGCTATACCGTATATGTATGCGTAGCGGTATTCCGCTAAAATATAGTCGCCTGTGTCAATTTCCAGTAGAAGCAATCTTTAATTTAAGACAAGAAAAAAAGGAACAGCAACGTATCGGGTATTAAAACAGCATATCTACGTCAGAATAGTGCGAAGCGGAGCAAATCTCGTTTGCGATGCGTTCAAATATTGGCCGCGATGGTGAGATGAGTATCGACATTTCTTGATAACGAACGTGTCCGTCAAATCGACGGAGCAAGCTTCGCGATTTTGCAGATACACGTGGTTCGGTGGTTTCTTCCAAATTGCCACGATTTTGTATTCGCAAACAGTATAACTGACATGTCCGAGGGCACACTGCGGACGGGCTGGTACGCGGTAAAACATGCGCTTGGAAAAAATGTATTTATTCATAGATGGATATAAAGCGGAAGGGGAAAGAGGATGGGTGGTCGGTCGCGCTACGGGGAAATTGCGCTTCGGCCAGATGGAAAGGTGGAAAAAAAAACGCGTCACCTAGCAATGCTTCTCGACGTGAATCGTGTTTAGAATTATTCAGCGACGCGATGCGACGCGACGTCGAATCGTTACGAATATATTAATGCGCCTGGGCGACTTGTTTCACGCGGACCTAGACATTTTGCGGTTTAAATGCAAATTAATCACGGTTTCATTTCATCAAGTTTGTCCCGGAAGGTACGGTAATCCAATCCTGCAGCGCGCCGTTCGGTACTTATTTCTGGAGTCGCATCGAGTGTACCTGTTATTGACTTCCTTTCTCCCGCGGAACGATCCCAAATCGAGGCCAATTCGAATCGAAAGGTGAAAGTGCAAAGTCCGTTAGTGTGATTAATGACTAGATCCCATTGAATTCTCGTTCTCCGTCTTTTATGCACACTGTTTACACCTTCGATATACCGGAAATAAGAGGGCACGGTGTATATCAGTTTTCAAATATTAAGCCGTATTGTTGAAGGAAGAAATTGTTTGTAGAATGGAGAGGCTATAGAGTCCTATTATCCTAGGCAACCTGTTACCCCAGCTACCTCGTTTCCCAACAGGTTCCAATAAGTTCCAGCGTATTTTCGACCACGTATTGCCCCTCATACGAAATGAAAATGCAGCTGGAACCAATCTAAAGGAGCTTGCCATTATGCGTACCTTAGAATGTTTGTAAACGAATAAACACGTAACATCGAAACTTTTCGTCCGATGCAGCGATCGCTTGACACAGGAGCGGCGTTTCTGGCAATCTTGGCGAATGTACCAGCAGTCTCATTTACATGGAGATGTCCGAAATGTCTATGAGGCGTCTGTCTGCGATCCAGAACCGTCTGTTTCTCGTTTGTCCGCTGTTGATCGGACTGCGACAACAGCTCTGGCATACGACATTAAAGGGAACCCTATGGGACGAACATCATCAGCTCCGGAGTGAATTAAATTGTCGTCGGAAACGAGCCTACGTATGGACCGTTTTCTGGTAAATTGTTGTTACGTAGTTTTGACACCCGAGTCTTTACAATTGCAGGTACTTGAAAGTGGCAAAAGAAGAAAGTCCTGTCGTTGGTAAAACGTTTCATTTAATGTTATCGACGTACAAGTTACATAATAGCTCCTTCCTTGTCGGGAGCTCGTAAATACTTGTGAAAGTGGCAAAGTCACAGGCTAATTAGCTGATATAGATCATCACCATTGACGATCCAAACATTTTCTTCGCCACGTTCTCGGTTAAGTCGTTTTGCGAATTTGCTGCCTTTGTTGCTCGTAAATTTCACCACTTCTGCTCTGTTGTCTGCGAACTTTCGAAGCACGAACGTGTCGAGAGCCTCTATTGCGTAGCTAAGGCTTTCTAAATGTCATAACTTCAACACCGCGAGGAGAATCCACCAAGGGAAATGATTTACCGTAGAACCAGTCTACGGCGTATCGACTTTGAAACGAATCTCTTAGGTCTCGCATGATGCGTTTAAAGCTGACGAGAGAAATCTGTTTATCATACTTCCTGTGGACACGTTTGTTGCTTCTAGAGCTTGTACAGTAGTACGTACCACGGAAGTACAATAGCACTGCAGTGGCAGCATGTAGAAAGCGATGATGGAAAGGCCAAGTGGTAAAAGTCTTCAACGAGCATCTCCTTTATGCAACGGTTTCCTTGTACTTGGTATATTTATTCTGACTCATGCGTGTATAGTCCCCTATGCTTTGCGCGATAAATTTAAAATAATGCAAAAAAGCAACGGAAAGTATCGTAATTGTAAATGATGAAATAACCTTTTATTTGGATTCTATTGCACTCGGGCTTTTGTCATTTAACAGTCTTATAACGATCTAAGATTGATAGACTTCTTGCGATTTCCAAACTCTGCCCCCATTTGTGGATTTCTCTTTCACGCCTGCAGAACCGTAACTTTCGCGCACTCTACGGTACATGTATGTGCGTTATACTGCGTGCAGTGTAGGTGATCTTTCTTGATCGCAAGGAAAACTGCAGCGATGGAAGAGCAGAAGGCAGCAGGTGGCATAAGCATCGGCAAGTGGGCAGCCGCGAGGAGAGCGTGGTGCTGCTTTCTTTTCGCAACGGTCAGTCAATCAGCATGTCTTTGCGCGAATGGTACGCGGATCGCGAATTGCTCCTAACAGGAGTGACCAGTGACCTGGGTCGGACGCTGCTGGAGAAGATTCTCCGCGAGTTTCCTGGTGTAAAGGTATACGCGATCGTCCGCTCCCGGTATGGCTATAAGAAAGACGACAGGATCAAGAACATCTTCCTATCACCTCGGTATGAACGTCCGATTTCTGCAACGCTGTTTTAAATTGCGATGGAACGTGCGCTTTGCTCAACGTCGTGTCCGATTAGGGTCCCGACACGGATTCAGATCTTTGGTTTATTAAGTGCGAAATTTACAGGAAACGTACAGTGGTTTATCGACCCATGTGCTTGTGGTGTCTAATCTTATAATCACTTGGAAATTAATTTTCTGCTAATAACACGGATTTCTAGTTTCCGCGAAGGCTTCTTTATTGCGCTTGTGCGTAACATTATTGGTAGCATGGAATTTGTTGCTGCAAGCAGTTGCTGCACAGTTAAACGCGTGTGTTTGTTCAATTAATTCATTGAAATGGTCATGCTTGTACTCAACGTTAATTGAACGGAAAAACTGCAGCTTATTAATCGCTACATTTGACAAAAATGACCATCGGGTCATCATTGGAAAAGTAGGGTATACCGAAGACGTTACTTTCGGGTAATAAAATCACGAATATGGTCAGAGAGGGTGTAAACGTCTGAATTTTTAATTCGAATAAAAAGTCCGTACTAATTGGGGATTAATTGCAACGAACGGAGCAAAATCGCATAGGAATAATAATATGTGCTTCCAGGTTTGAAATTGTTTATATTTATACGATTCCATCTTTGGCTCTTTATTATTGCTCGGTCCAGCTTCGATAAAGCAGCTTTCGGAAGGAACGGCCTTTCATTGGCCTACAAGATTTACGTTATTCCTTGGAGCATTAGCTCGTTTATCTTCCGCGTTCGCTCGAACCTTCGTTACACGGAATATCGTGCTGGCGTAATCACTCGCTCGTTGCATATTATACTGCATATACGTTAGATATTGCGTTTGACTTTAATCAGGCATTCGTTAGATATTGTCGCCGTCCATTCTAATTAAGGGTTTATTAGACACAGCAGCGAATTTGAATTATCTTTTAGCAGTGAACTTGCGTATGGTGCAAGAACTGCGTCAATTTTTTGTGCGCTTAAAATATATTACGAAAACCAGGTTCTTAAAGTTTATTAGAAATTAATTGCGTCTGTCGGAATCTCGTAAATAGCACCGAAAGTATTATCTTAGTAGAAATTATCTTGGGGACGATCAGCCCTTCATAAGCTAAGGGGAAACGGAGTGCACGCTAATCTTGAGTCCACCTTTTCAATAGATCTTGTTTACCCTAAGTGGCTAGCTTTGTAGAACTAGCGATGGAGGGAAAATGTGCATCTTTAAATAAGATTGGGCCTTAGACTGCTCCCATTTTAATTAAATGTAGAACTTTTCGTTTCATTTTCTGGCTAAATGGTCCTTCTATGTAACATTTCTGATTGCAATGATTCTATGCACCTGCAATTCTCCATTGCCATTATTTATTTAAGAAACAAGTTACATTCGTCCTTTCAATATTTCTAAAAAACGAATCATGTGCATTAGGTATACGTATATGTATAACGTACGCACGTAGGCATAAAAATCGGATTGCTGCATCACGTAATCTTTTAGCGTGACGATTTTGGTTGCATCGCGAGACACGCGAGCAGAATTGGACAAATGCAACGAGACGACGGGTATCCTTATCGTTGGAGAAATTTATTTTCATTTGCACGCTTTCCTCGGCCGCGGTGCTTTAGCGCGATTACATTGTGAAAGCTGTATTTGACGCGCCATAAAAATTTGTCGACGGGTTTCGAATTTTTTAAACCGAAATCTACTAAACTCTATCCCCAGGAGGCATACAGGGGTTGATCAATAACGCGATGGAAATTCTGAAAACGAACATTTTCAGTTTGGTTCGTTTTTTGCATTAATTTCTGTTCCCTGTGACAGTTGTTTTTAAATAAAGTACTGATGTGGATTAAATAGCATTTGTGAGTAGTAACAGATTAATTCACCTTCTATCGGCAATAACACGATGGAAATATTTAGCATGAAATATATAAAAAAATTAAAACGTTCTACTAATTGTAGTTGCTTAGAGGAAGTAGACGTTTATATTATTACAACGGCGACTGCAAATTATTGATCACGGCAAGTATGTAAATCGAATCAGCGTGACATCGTAAACGTAAACTTGTTGTCTAACAGGGAAGGTCGTTGTAAAATAAACTAGTGGTACTATGCACTCAGCATTTTATAATGAACGATGAATTAAACAAAAACTGCTCAGACTGTTCTACCTGAATTACTTTGTCACTTCACCCAGATGAAAATCTACCGAGCTTCGCGTAATACTTTATAACACTCGTAGCTCGTACCCAGTGCGCGAGTCCTATTCGACGTTTTCGTTCTCGAGACGCCACCACTTTTCGTGTTACGCGCAGTAAGATAATATCAGCGTTCCTGCTCTGACGTGGATCTTGCATGTTACGACGCAGCCCGTATCATATGCGACTGGAGGAGGCAAACATTTGGTCGGTCGAAAACCCGTTGCATTTATTCTAAGATATAAAGTTTCGAGCACCGATCAACATTCGTCGCCTCTTTAATCTGCTATGCTATAGTAATTTTCGGCACCTTTCTTCCAATCTCACGCTCAAGGGACAAATCAGTGCACGATTCTTAGCATCTTCATCGAATTAGACTGGCGAGTAAAATCTGGCCG
The DNA here is from genome assembly GCA_948146005.1 of Nomada fucata. Lineage (NCBI taxonomy): Eukaryota > Metazoa > Arthropoda > Insecta > Hymenoptera > Apidae > Nomada > Nomada fucata. Next base: position 1,817,281 of record OX411275.1, on the reverse strand, counting down.
CGGTCCAATAGGAAAAACAACGAATTTACTTTTCCTTTGCTGCAGATTCGAGAGACTAAGACAGGAGGTTCCGGACGCGTTTTCGCGGGTGGTGGCGTTGGAGGGTAATTTGCAGTACAAAAGATTGGGCACGACAAAGTCGGACGGCGAGCTGTTGCGAAACGTGAGCGTGGCTTTGCACGCGGCTGGATCATTCGAGAGGCTGCTGCAGTTTTGCCAAGAATTGCCGCGACTGCAAGTTGTAGTGGTCGTCTCGAGTATCTTCCAGCAGAAGGGTCAGATCAGCGAGTCGTTGGAAAATGAAAACTTGGGCGATGGACCTGTGGCTCTGGTACGGATTCCGTTTCCCGGCCCATCTGTCCGTGATCCTATGCCTGGTTTCGTGGACGTCCTCAAAGGATCGACTGCCTTGATGGTAGGAGCGGGTCTTACCCTTGGCAACTCGGACTTTCAAGCGGAAATCATTCCGATCGACCTGGCGGTCAACACCCTCATCGCCGTTGCTTGGGAACGAGCCACCGCGTAAGTACCCTTTTCCTCTTCCCCCTTACCATCCGTTCTACTACCTCCGGGTCTTCCACTAAAGCGATATGATTCGAATTAAACGTTCTCGCGGCTATGCAAATAAGACGGGCGTTCAGGGCCCGTGGTTGTTGAATTGCAGCGGAAGAGGATAGGTAAGGGATTGCGGTGAATATGGATGCTTCGAAGGTTTTATCTAGTTTGGACGACTGAAATATTCATACAGATGTTGTCTATCGCCGAAGCGCTGAATTTGGAAACGTAATGTACTCGCGGGATAAATAATGCCATGCTTCGTTACGGTAACCTGAGAAAAGAGAAAGCTGTCTGGTATCGGGAAAACGGTAAGCCCCGAACGCGTAACAGATTATTGCGTAAAAAGGTGCAGCGTTGAAATTGCATTATCCAAGGGAGCCGTAACATACGCGCCGATGAGACTTGCACTCTTTCGAAGGAAAAGAAATAAATATCGTCTAGGTAGACCGGCCAACGAGTGCAACGCTCGATCGAATGTAATACAATAAAGCGATACGTTTAAATCACGAGCTTTTATGTCCACGGGCTGTTGCCTTTCCCGCTGTTAAAACCATAAAACGTAGCAATTAAAGCTTACGCGAGATGATTGCGGTTTCGTTTCACGAAAGCGTTCAAATATCTTTTCAGCTGGCCGAGAAAAGGCAACAGTTTACGCATGGAATATTCGGAGTATGGTGCAATGGTAAAGGAAGGTGGCATTAAAGCGGTTTAGCGGCTCGAATAGCTTTGGTTATCGTTTCACAAGGTATTAAGCTCGAAACTGGCTACGCTTTTTACAGATTAACCGCATTCCTCGAATGAAGAATCATAAAGTTTGATTTAACACTGGAATTACTACGATTCTGTACGGCTGGAATCAGCATGGGGAGTCGCTTCGCGCGTTTGTTACAGAGCATTAGTTTAAAAATTCTTTGCAAACCTACGTATACTTTTTCATATCAAATACTGATACGGTAAGCTACACTGACAAAAGATTAAAACCGCCGTTGGAATTGTTCAATTACAAAAACCCAGTCGACAAGGTGCGTTTAATGTTTCACTTGACATGCACGGGTGCTTGCACTCGATAAAGCTACAGTACTGCGTCTCCCTGTCAATTTCAACTGTCGCAATCACTTGAGTATTGGAAGCACTAAGGATTGAACTAAAAATGCAATCATCCGTAACCGACTCGTTGCGATCTAGAAAAGTGTAAACACCTTTGTATAGCGAATCAAGAGAATACGCATTGTTTTTTTGACGAATCATTTCCAAGAGCACGCTCCACTTCTTTTGATCCGGGTGAAATGAAAACCGACAATGTTATTGCCAGTGTAAGTGAATGACGAATTTTTATTCCACTTTGTTCGAGTGGATAGATTCGTGTTTCGGAGAAGAGTTTGCCGCGGTAGCAGCGGGTAGAATATGACTAGATCGCTTTAATCCTCCGCATCGAAATGGAGTTTTAAATTCGTCACGTGTGTCGCGTGACAGGGGCGGGTTGTATCGGGGGTGGCCTTTAAGCGCGTGGCTCTTATTTACGTCAACGAACGCCCAAACGATTAGGACGATACGTGGGGTATTTTTTAACGAATGCTGGCTAATAGTTTCGCGTTTTGCATCGAGTTCAAACTTTGCGGCGCTTCTTTCCCTTCTCTTCGCGATATATGTTTATATAAATGTACCTCCACCGGTTTTTATCGCATACGCGTAATAGTGGATAGCCTACAAGTAAGTCGAGTGGGCACTTTGCCGATAATTTTATATCTCCTTACTGTTTCTCGAAATACGAGTTGCGCTCTTAAAATCGCGAACGATAAATCGGTAGAGCCTCGAAAAACTATAAAACTTGGAGTTTTTAAGGGTAGACAAGATATAAGGCGAGTTCGGGCGCGAGTATCGGTTGCAAGATATTCTTTAGTGCGGCGGATTTCGGCGTAAGTAGAAGATAAGTAGATAAAAGATAGGAAGGAACAAATGGCGGGTTCCAGCCATTTCTTTGAAATGACGATCGGGTGGGATTTTTATAAACACACATGCAAGGAGGGGTCAGTGGCCAAGGTTATAAAATTTGAAGTATCCGAAGCGCAACAACTAATGGCTCGGCTTTTTGAGTACTCGTATCAAGGTGTTTCCGTTAGTTATATCTGTTAATATTATTTTAACTGCTGCACTTTGCACCTATATGGACCAGTCCTTAGTTTAAGTTTAAGGTTAACACTAAGAAACGTTAGTGGAGTAATGAAATGACATTTATCGAGCACTGTGCGATGCCGTTTTAATATTGAAGCAGCGTGAAGAGTAAAATGTTTGATACACATGCATGTAAGTACATTAATATCTTTTCTGTAAGAGGTGATGCATATAAATCTAAAAAAATATGAGTGATACTATTTTCTGTATTAGTTTTAAAGGATTCTAAACTTCAGTTTTATGAAAGACCTCGTACAATTTGTAATTTGTATCATTACTATACTCTATTTCCTACCTGAAGCAGCTTATGTTCCCTATTGCTAAAGAACATCGAATCTAGGTACATTTTCTTCTTACTGTTATAGAAAAAATGTGAACGGAGCGTTGGTATATAACGCGATCCCGATAGGATGCACATGGGGTGACCTGATTGAGAAAGGACGGCGAGGCAACCGAAAGTTTACATATCCGACTTTCGGCCTTCGTGGAATGACGTCTATGGCAATGCTACATTGGATCCTGGTGCTACTTTTTGAATGCCTGCCATCCGCACTCTGTGACACGATTCTCGGCTTGGTAGGAGCAAAGAAAAGGTATAACGAACTGGAAATTTCGATATCTCTGCTGTTGACCTGAGTCGTGCATTCGAATAGATTCCTATGCTATTCTCAATGCTGCTATCGGGCGAGCCTACATGAATTCATGAAAAGGAAACGCGAAATGCTAAACTGATAGTGCGAAGCAATCCTTGCTATGTATTAGGCAAATTCTATAGCTATACTTCTGAGGTTATCAGTTTCAATTTCCTCAATACACCGTACTGAATCCCTCGCCATATAGATACCTTCGTCCAATTAACAGTCCAAAAGCTTCAGCGTCGAACTTTAGAGGGGTCCAGCGTAGCTGAGGACTATTCGAAAACGATTCCGAAAGAAAGGATTTGCTGGCACGGGAGAGTTATTCGTCGCGTTCAGACGGAAATCCGTGGTTGAAGAAGTTCCCGGGAAGTAGCGTGCAAGAAGATTGTCAGAAAAGTTTGATCACAGGGGTTGCATTCGGTTGCAAAAGATCGCGCTGGAAAACAGGTCGCGGTATACTCGGCTTATACGATCTAATCGTAAAAGTAAAAGTTATTTCGGACAACGATTTAAGAATAACAAAGTAAGCAGGTTTTCCATGGGGGTATCCGAATCGAGGAGGGAGAAGGAGAGAAAGAGAGACAGCTAGAAAGAGGAAGGAAGGAAAGGAAGCGGTAGTTTGGTAGAGGAAGCAAAAAGGAAAACAGTCGAAGGGAAACTCGTTTTCCCCGCGGGAAACTTGTAGACTCGTTCTCTGATTGCTTTTAAAAATCACGAGTTTTCTTCACCGACGAGGAAACTTTCCGAAAATCTTGACAGCACTCATTGTAAATGCGTTCCTTTGCTGGTACGCGCGATCCTAACTTTTCCTCCCAGCTATTCTTCGCCCCCTCCATCACCGGGAAACTACGGAAACTAGGTGTCTGCGCATGACTTACATTCTTGCCGTGAATGTCGGTTTGATCGTGTTAGTTACAAACTTTTCAGATTTTTATTGAACAACTTCGCCAACGGATTTTAAAGTAATATACATACATTGTCAGCAAACGGGAAGGTTTGTACCCTGCAATTTATTCTCAGGAAATAAATATAGAAACCCTTCCGATTTCTCTAATGTTCTTAAAGTGAAGACGGCAACTCGGCCAGTCGAAAGTATTCGTACCTTCTATCAGGAAGGTGTTATTTATAGGTGTCAATATTCGATTTACGTAATCGTGTACCGCTTTCATAATCAAATCGTAAAATGTACCATTTTTTTCAATCGCTTTCGTATCCATCCGGAATATTCTACCTCGTTTCAATCAGTCCTTATTAACTACACTTTCGCCGATGTGCAAGTATTTTCTACGTAATACTCTTCATCTTGAATGAATATTGCAACAGAAAACGTGCAGGGTTTCGAATGAATACTTTTCCGCGATATCGATTTCGCGTCCGGCCAGATAATTGGAACATCACCTAAGTTAATATCACGACGCTGGGTCGCGAGTTCACGCATCTTCATTACTCGGCGCAAGTCGTGTCAAGCGCAATCATCGTCAACACACTTTTGCAATTACATATATCGAACGGACGGTCGAAAATCGAGATCCAGTGCATCTCATTCATCTGCATAGGCGTGCATCTACCTACGTGTTGCATGCGCTGTCGTGAGCGCGACGTCTGCAGCCGTTTATCAGTCGGGGAAATTACTGTACCACTGCTGCGTCTAATTGCGTTAATCGATTAAGCACCGGAATAATACTTTTGACTAATTGTGCTACGCGCATGTTCGCGTCACGCGATTGTCATCTTGTTGCGAGTTTCCCAAGTGGGGAAACTGCGATATGTATATTAGGCATATCCTAGGCAGCATTAAAAAAAATTTATTACTAAGTTCCCTTAGATTTATAATTGCTGCGCTGTTGAATTTCAACAGAAGCTTTATTCGCTGTTGCGTCGTGAAATTGGCATTTGCAAACGCAATGAAGAGAGGCGGGTTAGATCGAAGAAAGTTGACGGTTATGCAATAGGGTAGAGAAGAGTTTGCGACAGAAAGGACATATGCTCTCGAAAGGGGTACGTCCATAGGAAATGTTCGAGTCGAACGAGCAGCAGAAGCTCGAGAGGAAACAGAGTACATTAGGATACAGAGAAAAGGGAGGGGCGGGGAATAAAAAAGATCAGACGCGAAGGTAAAGCCTTTGCTTCTTCGCAGGTTTCTCGAGGAGCAACGGAGAGTTCGTAATGCACTTCGATCTCTGGAGTCAATTTCATCGAGGCCGTGGTCAGTAGAGAGGAATCGCATGCACTCGCTTCAGCATCGTCTCACCCCAGAAGACCAAGATGCATTTCCGGTTGCCACGGAAATCGACGTCGAGAGTTATGTTCTGTGCACGGCCGCCGCTGCTAGGAAGTATTGCGTGGACGAGAGCAATATCAGCCTCGTAAAAATCTTTCGACTACTTTTCTTCTTTCTTATCGCGACCGCTCTTTTCTGCGCGGTCTTCTTCTATAGATATCACGTGCCTGGGATACATCGTGAACTCTGAGTTGGTTCTACCTCAGACAAAAGGGGGAAACGTCATTTGTGTGTCAGGAGTGGTAAGGTCACAGAAGTTTATCTATCCAGGATGTTAGAAATATGTAGTTTCAGATTCCAGAAGCTTATAGTGCTAATCGGAACAAGTAAACGGATGCTTCACTGATAACACTTGTATTTATCATTTATGTTAATTGACCACGCGTCGAAAAGCGAACACACATAATGCTTCGACTAACAATACTGATCTTGAATTACAGTTTCCGACGTACACGTGTAAATTAATTTTGTGACTGTCGAAAAATGTTGTGCTTTTCTCGTTTTCCCAGCGTTAGATTTGTTACATTGATTGAACACTTTCTACCCGCTACAGAGAGTATTTTCACAAGCTCTTCCGGTCGAATCATCTTTTCTCACATTGTGCCACGCTTCTGGACCATTTTTCAAATTAATTTTGTCCAACTTTTGTATATCGAATGACACGTTGGTATTGGTTCCTTCGAAAGGTAGACCAACTAATTCTCGAAATTATGGTAACCATTATGATAAATAACTTGCTTCCAGTTGGTGGAACACCGAAATCGGAGAACATCTTCAAAAATATCTTCTGGTAAAGTGGAATCATAAAGTTTACTTTAGAGAAAGGTGTTTATGGTTTTATGTTTGTATACTTGAGTTTGGCCATCGAGCCATAAAATATAAATTCTCTTGAATTTCAACTTACATACATTACGTAAAATTCTGACGAAGGAAATATCCTTGGCATTTAGAAATCTTCTTTCATAAAAAATGACATTGAAAGAAACTGTAAATAGTAGGAAAACAATTTGTGTACCAGTTCGATAAAAAAATAAATCGTTACATCCGCGCATTTACATGCGATACATCAAATATTCCCGAACGTTGGCAGAAGAGATATACCGAATACATAAAAGGGAAAGCAGTTTTCCACAAAAGATATCGTTTGCAAATACAAGTTCGTTCACTTGCAGCTTTTTCTTTGCTTGCAAATAAACACTTGCACAGAGTGTAATTGTACGACGCTGCTTTTACCGACCACGATCAGCTATTTTACTCAAAGTGACGGTCGAATAATTGGAGGAAAAGATTGCATAGGGATATCAAGCAAGTATGCGCTCCGTACTATAGGCTGTTCATTCCTCTTCTGCAATTCTCTTTTATCTCTGGCAATTATGCATGTGAAAAAACGATTGCGCTCGTGTCTGTTTTAATTTTCGCCAACTGACATTCCTGTAACAAGTCTACGCGATTCTACGAAATGTTCATGCCCGAGTTGGCTCTGGAATTTTCTTATTTAAATTTTATTAGATCCGAAGTAGTTCGGGCCATTCTGTCGACAACAGCGTTGCACTTTCGCAGTCTAACTTAACGGATTGAACAAACCTTCAAGCGGACAAAAAAATTTGAAAACACCATTTTCGTAACATTTAGACGCGCAGACATCGCCTGGTTTTAATTCCAGGGCTATCCGTGCCAACGTTATTAATCAGGCCAGTTTAATATCTGCTCGCGACGTAAAATGCCCAGCATCGCATTATAGTCTGTTTGTGCTTCGCCTCTTTCCATTGCGGTCCTTGACGTTCGTCCTCTTCGGAAAAGCGCGCTCAACTTGTAGCATCTGCTTCTACCCTATGAAAGGTGCAACATTTAAAACTGAATGCTTGAATAATTCCGCCATTTTTTCGCGAGATGCCAGAGAACATTTAGATATCATCGCAGTTAAATGGTAAGTCTTCTTTTCGAGCACGAACCGCCCCAGATCCAGTTACCGCCCTTATTAAGAAACGAAAAAGTAATTTTTATTATACATGATGTATATGCAAAGAATTGAAAAAGGTCGAGTAAGCCAAACAGCGAAGGTGCAAAGTATGGTGCATAATTTAAAAATGTGTGCGGCAAGAAATAGCCTGAATAAATTTTTTAAAAGTTTGCCAAGCAAGAAGTGATTTAATAATGGGTTGGAGCCACCTATGTAAAATAATGCAGATACAAAGATGAAGCAGTAAAACAACACCTTTTAACGTACAAACGCTCACCATGAGACGCATGTTTTATTCACAGTAAAAGCAAACATTATCCATAAATGACAGCAATGTTTTTTAAACGTGAAAACAGTTTGAACTTGATATGGCGTAACAAGAAAATGAAAAAGAAAATGAAAATGAGAAGGGAAAATGAAAGTAGGTAAATCCAAAAACACCAAGAAGTTCTACAAACGATGGCAAAAGGTTGCATGGAAATGTATATACCGGATACATCGGTATTCAAAGTATCGAATGTATAAATATGGCTACAGTCGAGCGGAGTGCATGGCAAATATTCGTGAGAATCGTGCAAGGCGCCTGTACACGGAGAATGCTGTTCTGGTGAAAGTTTGCCAGAGAACATCTACTTGCCTTCGCGCAGAGCCAAGAAACACATATCTTTCGCATATTTCCCCTTATGTAACGCATTACATCAAGGCTCCGTTCATCGAGATGCCCGCTCTGATTTCTGCCGGAATGTAGAAACCAGTTGTCCAGACTTAATAACGAGTTACAGTCCTTTCGATGCAAGCAACGTTATTTTGTCAATTCTAATATATTCTTCTGCTACCTACTTTATACTCATTTAGCATACGTTAAACTTCGTAATTCCAGAGATACTTTTAATACTACAATGTCGTGGCATTTTATGTGGATTCTGCGAGCGAAGATTCTGCAGGCGGTGCCGTGGTCCCCGGGAAGTGCTCCGAGCGGAAAAGATTAGAATAAACCGTATGAAATTTTTCACGAGCGAATAAAATAATAAGGTTGGAGGCGACTTGTAAGATGTAACAAGAATCTATTGCTTCGTGCGGCAAACTGTGCGTACCAGCGTCTGTCGAACAAAATAGGAACTTGAAATTCGCGAGAAATTATAGGAAATTAAATGTGCGATATTTTTGCTAATGTGCCACTAGCTTCTGAAATGAAGTTCTGTAATGTTCATTGCACGCGACAGTGGTTCTCGGCTAACGGAGGATGACGAATGTCGCTCGTTAACTACAATCGTATAAAGGCGCATGTATTAATCGGCGAAAGATGGCAGTCCTTAATATTCCCATGAACGTAACGAAGGAGCAATAACCCGAGCCGGTCTTTACGTTGGCCTATTCCATCAGAAACTTGGTTCGCGTGACTGCATAGCAGTAGGCGCGGTGGGTTATGCTTTTAAAATCCTGTTACCAGTTGCGAGCGCGAAAATTAACAAAGAAACTTACAGATTAGTTTCGCGAGATATAATTGGACGTGGTAGCTGGAACTGTGCCTTGGCTATAATAATTGGGGAACGGCTGTTCCGCGAAAGAAATTTCCACGGGGTAGCTGGCTGGCTGCCTGCGTAACGGACGGAGAGTAGCCAGCGGAGAAAGGGGAAGTCGAGATGAAATAAAAGAATAGAGCAAGGGAAAGGAGAGCAAGACAGTGGATTAAGAGGCGCAGAACGAAAGAGACGAGAAGCAAAGTACGTATTCAATTTCATTGCAACGTCCCAACGAGAATGATAAGATGTACACATACATTTGCGTATACGAATTGCCTCTCGGCGAAAGTGGCTTGGGCTGGTTTGTTTGTCACGACAAAATGGCACGTTCCGACAAGGGGACGTCAAAGCAATCCCTGCAAATCCATTCAGCTGGCTCTATTACCATAGAAATATTTTAGTGAGCGTAGCAACCTCGAGTTCGCCCGCTTGCTGAATCGTGATAAGCACCCTCGTCAATGAGTTTTGCGGCAGTTCGTTCGATGATCGCGTCGCTTATTCAATTTTTCTCTCCTGTATCCAAGCGAGGCACGACCCTAGTGATTCGGCGATAAACGATTTTTCTTCACCTGCTGCGGTCCTATCTTTGGCCCCGTGACTTTCGGTTACCGAGACGAATCGAGGGTAAAAATTACCATAACTCGACATCTTTGCGGAGGGCGTCTCCCCTTTAAAATTCTCTCTCCATTCGAGATACTCGGTCCAAAGGGAACATCCACATAAGCGATCGTCGCAGTTTTTCCGGCGACTTTCAGTCTTTCGTGAACATCGAGCTCTTTGCTGCGTTATCATTTTTAAGCGTCACTTTCCAGCTTACGCGGTTTAACGATATCTATGCGACAGCTAGGACTTTCCCTTGTGTCCGTTTGGTGTTAGAAAGAATAATGAAGTTTGGAATTTTACTAAGCACCGGGAAGTCTAACTTTCGGTCTGAAAACTAAAGTTGCCGCGTTCTTTCGCCGAATTCGGTGCCAAGTTTACTGCGTTGGAAGGAAAACAGAAAAACTGGGTCACATATTTTCCTGGGATCGCGTTGAAATATTTATGCGCTCGCAATGGAACTTTCTGTAATTAGCACAGAGGTGGCTACGTTTACTAGAATGAAATATGTTGCAACAAAATTACAGCGAGTGTATTATATGCGCGTTTCGAGTACTTTGGCCCGGCGAAATGTAATTTTATCTTCGTGTATTATTATCCCGACGCTTGAAATATCCCCCGTCGGTCACAATAATATGATCCATAATTTTCCAACGCCAACCAGGAAGGTTATCAATTTTATTTGGCAATTAATTAAAACGAGCCGTTCAAATGAATTGCAGAACCAGCAATGATGATACGAAACCTGTTGTTTCCACTGCTATAAAATAAATTTTGAGCGAACCTCCGTAAACATGGATTTACATGACTACTGCGATTCGCATGTGTGGCACGATAATTAAAAGATTAATTGATACAGTGAGATTTCCCGTGCTTGTACAATTAACACGTTACGTTGAGGGCACAGGTTTCTGGAGACTTTCTGTATAGTTGTGCGTGCACACGCGTTGGTTCTGTGCTCGTCACCTCTCTAGAGTATACTAGAATCTGAAAGATACTAGATAGATAGGATAGAAGTGTCGTTTCCAGACTTTAAGAGGTGCAATGGAAAAGCCCAGTAGAGCAGATTTGCCAAGAGTCCGGGCAGTTTAAAAAATACAGACCCGGGCGTTTCGTCGTCGTTTTACCGACAAGTCTTCTCCATCGGTCGTCCCGTTTCGGCATCTCCGAACCACGCTGGCCCACTTCGAACACGACGGTACTATGTAAGTGGTGGAAAGAAAAGCTACATGTTCCTATTATTTGCTATCTTTATTCCACTTGATCCTGCAACACGGCAGTCCACTCTGTTCTCCCCCGATGCTATCGCGCACCGCTGTTTCCTGGGAAATAGAATCGTCACTGACACGATTAATCTTGCAATTACAATGGAACAGGTACCCAATTTCGTGCACCACTATGTTTGGTAATCGTTGGCTGGAGTCACACAAGAAAACGGATTCGAAACGAATCGGGAGAACAATTTTGCCGGCGATAATTCACCAGGCATTTGCGTTCATGCAGTTTTCTAAACACCGTTTGCATTCCATTGCTTCTAATGGTTCGATTGACATAAACAAAAATACAAATGTGAAACGGAGACATTAAAATTAAAATAAAAATATTATAATACTGCTCATTATTCTCGTTAACGTTAATATCTATTTCGTAGGCATTCATTGCGATGCAGCTGAAGCAAAGAGAATATGATAGCAAATATTTTGTTACAATATTTATAACCCGTAGTAAATAGTTAGGATAGGTGGTTTAACATGATTGCTATAATACATCTTGTGCCAAGAATTTCATTGAAATGAGATTTAAATTTCTAATTGCAAGACTTTTCTCAGGTTTCCTCGAAAACATGCTGAACAGCTATCCGCGCAATCTTGTCGATCTGCAGCGCATTAATGACACAGATTTTATCGCAACTATGCAACGAGCTCACCAATTTCGAGCAGCCCGTTAATGTTTTCACCATAGAACTGCTTTTCCTGTTTCGTTTCCTCGACGGGATCGTTTCGAGATCCTCGATACCTTTAAACTCGAGACTCTCAGGTGGAGGAGCTTCATGATTTCGTTTACTTAAGCGCCGCGAACTGTGAAAGACATCGGAAAGAGAGGATACTGCTTCCTGTAATGCAACCTCTACCACGATCCAAGGGAATTAGCTCTAGAAGTGGAACGAGTAAATAACTGTGCAGCCTGAGAATATCTTTTTAATGACAGGAGTAAAAGTTCCGGTACGTGTTTTATACCAGACCATTCTCATGGGGGGGAAGAATTTATATTTCAATACTGGTTTAACTTCAGTCGTACAAATTTATCCTACTCGTGTGCGTTCTCTACTACCAATTTTTCTTTATCATCGATTCCATTAACCTTAAGATCTAAAAAGGTACGTTAGAGAATTAGAACAAAATATGTACTTTCAAAACGAAGTTTTGGTGTCCAATATTTCTACAATATTTCTTCTCCAACATAAATGTTTCACGTATTTCAACAGTAAAGCTGGGAGCTGAAAGCTGTTTTAAACGCAAGGGGTAGATATTGTACATCTTCTGTTTGATTAAGAAATTCAATTTAACCGATACACGTAATTTCTGCTTGGTAGAAAAATTGTACGAAAACTTTTGCCAGACGGCAGCTTTACGTAAGCTTTTCTGCTTGCCTCCGTATAACAATGAAGGAAACGAAGATGGACATAATGAAGAAATGCGGCGGAAAAAGGGAGGAGGGAGGCAAACAGAACACGATGCTCCATGTAGAAGGGAAACAGGCAAAGCGGATAAAAAAAGTGTATGAATACGAATGGGGGAACTGCTATGTAAAAGGCAATGCGATTGCAATCGCACGCCTCCGCGCAAGAGTTGAGTGTCATCAATCGAGATTCGCGTAGAAAGATATTTCCATTGAAACAGAGTTTTCCAACCTTGGCGATACAGACTTCGACAGAATGCACAGCATGTTTATATCAAGGATAACGTTTTCTCCTGCAAAGGGATGCAATATTAGAGGGCGCCAATTTTGGTTGGATCGGACAGTCGAACAAACTGACAAAGTAATATGAATTTGCAAGAAAGCTGCCACTAACATCGTAGACACGAGTTCAAAGTTTTTCACTACGCAGATCTATCGAACGTGGAAACAGAACGTTCAAAGAGAGGATTACGTAAACATTCGTGGAGGCTGTGCGTTCAAAATGATAAATGGTTTCTGATATCCTCGTCAGATTGCAAACTGACAAATGTATTTAAAAAACGAAGAAAATCTCCGGATATTAAGAGGTCAGGGACTGATATGACACTGACAGAAAACTAGCTGGCATCCGTCTAGCCCGATACCATCGGCAGATTTCCAAGGTATGTCCCATCTGGCGGAACTCGGGAAGCGCCGTCATTGAAAAAGGCTGTGCACACGTCGCGGAGGAAACGCGAATAGACACAGTCTCGGCGAAGGCACGCGGGTGTGTATGCAAAGGTAAACCGCGAGAAGGGTGTGGCGAATGAAAGAGTAATGCAGCCACTGCTCTCGAGTAATGGAGCGACGAGGAGAAGCGAAGGGGAGGGGGCATGTGTAAGAGATGGCGAAGAAGAGAGAGTGGCGCATAAGTTATAGTTAGTATTGTGCAAGACCCTCGGGCAAAGTTGCGCGGATCCGAAGAGGGTGTAGGTTGGCAGGGTGTAGACTCCTCGAGCAGCTAAGCAGCTTTTCCTATTGCAGAGCAAGCCGCGTGCAAGCCACGGACGCGTCAGTTAATCTACACCCTCGCCGCGTTAAGCTAAGCTTTTTGCCACACTCTTTTCCTCTTTTACCCACCCGGACGCTCTCCACGAGAACAGCACTCGCTCTCTTGAGTCGCTCGGCAACCGCTACGCCTTAATTGAAAATTCTCCTTTTTCGTCGGCGGGCTGAATAGTCAAGACGGGGTCTATATCCACCATTCTTTTGCCATGTGACTTCCCTTCTGACCGATACGACTGTCGTGACAAAAAATTTTTACATCTCCTCCTGCGTACCACCTACGCGTAGCTGCGATTTCTTTTTTTACTTTTCGTGCAGAATTATTGTACAAGGACAGAAACTTGAACATACGGGATTGGATCATGTATATTCAGAAGAATCCAAGCAATCGCTGCAATTTTGTTGGGCGAGGCAGGGAATATATAGTTCTAACGAACATACTTGCGTTAAATTGGTATGAAACCAAAACAGAGTGGCACGGGACTGATAATACGCTCGGTGAAACCGAACTTTCTTCCTTAGTGACTTGAACTCCGGTATGCCAGATGTTAGCTAGAAGATCTTAGGTGAATAAACAGTGCTCGACTTTAGTTAAACTCTCGAAGCAACGGTATATACGCCGCGCAGATTCCAGATAATCTCAGATTCAACGGCGATGATCTTGCAAACATCAAAGAACGGCAGTTACGTTTGCTGCATAATTCATACGATTAAATAAACTCGGATAATTTTGGTGTTAAGTAACTCAAAGGAGGGCGCAGGAAGACTTTAGCTCAATCAGCAAACATGGCGAAAATACGGGCGAACCACACCACAGATCGTTCAAGAAGAAACTAATTAATATTATAGCGAGAGAAGTTGCGTTTCCTCAAAATTCATCGACTCTTAACGGATGTAGCTTTCTTTCTTGCTATAGCAATGCAACAAAGCAGATGCCCGAGTGATATACTCCGAAAATAATATTCTGATCTGACAGTTGAAATAAAAATTTATTTAAATGCTGCGAAAAATATACGGGGTTATTCGTCGGAGATACAATAAAAATGCTATTATGGAAAGATTTATAGTCGGGGACCATCTGCAATATACCGAGGAAAATTGCAGTACGTTCAACTTTTAATGCCTCACATATGACACATGAACTCTACTTATCCTGCGAGTAACGTTAATAAAACGCTACGCAATAAATATTCGCATCCCATGACTATCAGAAGTATCGAAGAGTTTACGGTTTCTTGTCCATACATAAAGCGATATCGTAAAACTTTTTAGGTATATAGATATTATAGCAATGTGTAACATCGTGCGAATAAAGTGGTGCACAGTTATAAAAAGTGTTTAATTACTTTCACCGTCAGTTCGCCTCAACTAACGTCGGCCAGGTTTATACGATTCTTCGCAGCAACAACTTTTACCTCGACCTGACCTACGAAGCTCCGTAAACGTTTAGCGTTCGCCAAGTTTCTTCGTTATCCCGCAACTACAAAAGCGAGCCCGGTTCGAGCTTTTCGCCATTTCAACGATAATCTCGGTGTTATCGCACGAAACACTGCCGGCGACCAGCCAAACGGTCGAGCGCCGTTGTGTGCATTCGCTGATAGCTGCGCGAAATACTGGAGAGAAGCGTTAGAATCGTTCGAAACGGTCCCTAGTAATAAACGGTGCAAGCTGGAAATTCACGTGTCCAGTGCTCTTCGACAGGAATTAATTTATCCTCCGCGTTCTTGCCAGGGTCAGGAGGGGTGCGCGGAATTTGTCGCATTACGGAGGAAGTTTCCGCGACAGTACTCTTGGTTCGCGGTGTGCAGAAGGAAACTTTGTATATGCGGCGGACATCGTGGAATCACGAGTTACACTAGGCAATTACAAGCACCACGAGGCGAATAATTATTATTATTGTCTGCCGCGTTATCCTTGCGAGTCGTCGCGTCGGGAAGCTGCACGCGCTGCTTCGCCTCCAGTTCCGTGTAATTGCAAGCTGCTTTATGAAACGAGACGTCGACTTCCTTTACGAGATTCATATTTGTGCATGGACTCTACGTATACGGGTGCTTTTTCCGCACTCGTTTGTATCACACAGAAATTATAATTATACGTGTAGGTACTACCTCTGATATCGTCACCCAAAACTGCAAATGGTAGACCAAACGAAAAGCATTTGCGATTTATGAAATTCAGTTTTTCGCAATATCTCGGGCGAGGTAAAACTAGTTCTCTCTGGGTCTCTATTATGCTTTCTTACACGCATATGCATACATAGATTCCGAATTATACTTTACGAATGTTACTAGAAATTCAACATGCCTTTTACGCTCACGTCCACGATTCAGAAATATATGTATACGTAAGTCTATAGACGCACAGATTGAAGCATAAGAGTCTAAAGTGTCGGTGGAATGCATCTACAGAATCTACGCAGCCCTTCAACGAAACATATCGGACGATCAACGCGCGATAGCCGTGCGGCATAAAAATAATTTCGCGTTATCTAACTGTAACAAGGTCCTGCAGCGCATCGGCAAGTATTCGGGTAAGCGGTTTCGTTGGTAAAACCATTCGAGTAAAATTGTTTTCCCCGAAAGATACTACGATCCCTCCCTTCCTGCATTAGGACATAAAAGCCAGACAATCTGAGCAGCAGCGAAAAACGATCGCACAAAGTTTCAGACGTCAATGCGTCCTTTATGCCGGCCTTTTCATTTCTTTTCCATATCGTAGCACCTTGAAAAGTGTAAAAACGTCGCTGGCCGAATGCGCGAATCCTTCGCCGGCGCATCAAAATGGGAAAATATATTTCCGGATTCGCGTTGTAACGAACGCTTCAGTCGTTATCGTATCTATCCTGTAAGGCGCATATTGCACCGCGCAACTTTGCGCGGCAAAGTGAAGAAAAAGTTCGCCATTTTTCACCCAGGTAATCTGCTTTCATTCCTGCACCACACAACCGCGTGCTCCTGGTAACTCTGAAACGAAATCATCTATTCTTTGTGGAAAAAAAGCATATCGATATTCGACAAGGGGAATACATTTCCTACTCTCACAGAAGATATCGTACCAAAGTGTATGAAAAATCGATTCACTTCTTTCTTCGTATCTTATTTTTTCTTAACCCCTTGCTGAACTTACTCCTAAGGTTTTTAATCGGCCCAAATTTTCTTCCGCAAACTCGATAAATTAAAAGGAGCATACCAATATACATATACGGTTCCTGAACACCTACAGAAGAATGTCCTTAAAATAAAAATACCTCCTTGCCGGGTACGAGTGATTTCATACTTATACATTTTAATTTTATTTTGCGTGTGCTTTATTCACGAAACACGCATTGTTTTATTCATCGCGTGAAAAATTTTACTGGTGGCTCCGGGTGCTTACTTATACAGAGAAGGGGAAGAATTGGGGAAAAAAGAAAATGGTCGAGGGAAGTTGGTAGCAAAAGAAGACAGCGATGCTAATGCTGGCAAAGGAAGGGGCCGGAAGGGATGTAGGTAGAGTAGGCTCCAATTTCTATGTGTTTGCCCAGCTTCGTAGAGCGTCTCGTTACGTAGCCTGGTGCCTGGCTTCGCGCTTTCCTCGCTTATGTACACACTTACACTGGTGTTTATGTATCATTTATGCCGCGCACCAACCGTGGAAAACTATCTTTCCGCGTAGACAGAAACGAGCTCTATGCCGGTCCGCGTGTCGCCTTCTGATAACGTTTGAATGATCAGCTAGCCCATTCGCAGAAGGAGTCGAAAGCGTCCAGACATCTTCTTTCGCTATTGATGAATTACGCGATACATTCTCTATGCTCAAACACGCCCTTTCAATTCGTTCTTTCATTTATTCTCCATGGCGGTTTTAGTATTTCGTTGATAGATCAATTACGCTTTCGTTTCTTTGTTCACTAAGCGTAGCATAAGCGTCACATTTTACCGGTTGTCGTCCACGAAAATTTCAAACCCAGCTACTTGTCTCTTCCGCTTCTATCTCGCTGGACGAAAGGCTTGTCGTACGATACTGTTCATCGATTATTTGTGCAAGCAGAGGAAATCGAACTGCGATATTAGTTGCTCGAAGCATTAATACGAACAACGTTGTTATTTTATAGTTTTCGTTATACGAAACATCTGGTTCCGAAAAATTCTTCCAAATTCCTGTGCGATTTGGAATTAATTACATGATTATGTAAGAAAGTCTACTGGAAAGTAGGAACCAAGCTCTATCTAAAATACACTGTAGTCTAACACGGCAGCAAAACCAATCACCTGGCATTGCCGTGACATTTGTCGACAAACACTTTACAGTCGGCTAGATAATAATTCCCCCTGATCGCACGCCCGTTACGAAATAAACATCGTCCACGGGACAGCGATTTTCTGGCAAACACAAGAGTCGACCCATTCTAACGAATTGTTTGTCATCGCAGTTTAACTCTATTGCGCGCACGTGCGTGCAAATTCCTCCTTTATGTTTGCTCCTTATCCCTCACACATCTCGCTTTCTTAACAGGTCGGGCTTTCCCGTTTACCGGGAACTGTTATGCTATTCCCGTCTAATAAGCTGCGCCCGTGGAATAAGAAATCGCAGACAGTCGAATGGGACGATCTTCCTCTTCTTCTTAACTTGCGATTTTCAATAGATTTGCTTCGCTTCCAGGTTTTGAAAGTTTTCTACTAGGCGATCGTAGGCCGTGACTAATGCTTGTTACGTCGTATGTTCCACGGCGAAGAGGATTTCGCAGGGGACGACAGACAGGTCTGCTGTGCGACTCGTGTGAGATGGATGCCTACGCATTTATTACTCCGATAAGAATTATTTTCCAACGTATCGTGCCTAGCGTGTCCCTCATAAAATAAGATTCACGCGGCACGTCGCATTATGCGGAAGCACTTTCCGAGTTCCAGGTGGACAGTTACAGGTGTGGCGTTATCTTTATGCTGGTCTTTCGGGATACATTTCCTACAAGATGTCTTTGTGCCTTATGAATTGCTATTGGACCTCTTGCATATCAAGCTGAGAAATAAATTCGACCCCTGAATATATTGTAATGAATATTCCTGCCGAGAATTATTAATTGCTTTATTGTCGGGCAAAAGTTTAGTGAAAAGTAATCAATAAATTCTTGCCATCGATGAAAGTATATTGCTATACGTATGTATGTGTGTTTCTGTTTTATTCAAAGTTAGGGAAATTGACTTTTATAGGATATTTCAGGTCATTTCAGCTACCAATATGTTCATTTATTATATATAGAGGAACATTTTGATAAAATTTCTTGAGGAAGGTTACTGGTGATACGTTGCATTCATGCAGATTCCTAACGTACTAGATATTTATCCTGTAGCGACGAAATAATTCTGCATACTTTTATACACTCGAAATTCTGTTCTAATCGAAAATGCTGACCATTTAATGAAACTGGCTTCGTATAATATATCTAATTGCTTTAACTGATTAATTGTATTCATTTCACTGACTAATGCATGAAATATTAGAGCGAATTCGACTTGCTATACATATACGGCAGCCGAATAATTCCACAATTTTGCCGATAATTAATCTACGAAACTTCAACGCGAATATCGGCCGGATGTACAAAAATCAGTGCAAGGAACATTTGTACTTTCATTTCGACACACGATGCAATCTTTTTATACTACAATTTAAGTGTTATATCAGTTGATCGCGTAATTTGTATTAGGACTGTAATGTGCTAGGTAATGGAAATTGTACTTCAATACTTGTTACAATAGTCCAGTCATTTATGTAGGTGTTCCGCGTAAAAATTGTTAGTGCTAGTTCACTGAAAAATATTCAACGATTTCCTAATAGCACGAACTTTTCAAACACTATTGAATATGAATGAGAAGAATATTACGGCCTCATCGAATATACCTTTGGCCATCACCCGTTATTCAAACGCGCTCCTGGCCGATGCACACCCCGGGCACCAGTAGAGCTGTTCCTATTTTAATCACGAAGTTCTATTCCTAACTAGATAACTTTCAAGCACCTGTAATGACCTATTACACGCACGAGGTCAGATAAATCTGCTCCAATCTGATTCAACCTACGGATGATGAACATCCACTAATTTATATTTCACATTCAGAATTAAACCAATTACAATTGAGGATATCCAAACTTAGTTCATCGCAGACTGATAATGATGAAAACGCGATTCAGCAAAGAAAATCTCTCCGGTTAAATTCTGCACTGCAAGGATGTACGTTAAATTTCAATGCAAATTACCGTTAGTATTTAGCGAAATGCAAGGTTGCATAAGAAAAGAATCATCGACATGAACCTGAATGACAATGACATTTTTCAGTCATTCAAAGTACTCGCACCATGAGTGGAAATAAGAAATACAAATTTTAATTTAACCAACGTGTAGCTGACTCAAATATTTCTAAAATTCATCCTGCTTGTAACTCCGTTTAGCATGATTTTCGTTGCGCGTGATCACTGTTCCATCATTAATTCGCCTGGAACGCAAGATTGCGACAAACGAATGGATAGGACGGTACGTGACCGTTAACTGGTCGCAAAATGCAAAGTTAAATAGGAGAATGGTACGCGTCCTCCGTTACCGTTAATCTGTCGAGAAGGAACGTAAAGCGGAATGTAGCGTTCTCGTTAAAATGCGCTCAATCTGTAGCCGGGCTGGCAGCTAGCGAGATGAGCGAAATTAATTTCCGCTCGGAGATGAAACAGGCGCCATCGTTTAATTCGTGCCATACTATCAATGCGGCTATTAACGGTTCATCGGGAAAGACGTTTTAGTTGTATTCATTGCCGCTTCTCTGTGACATCCGAATACTTTTTTTCTTCGCGCGATCGCTCTCCGACCGTTCCGTTTTATTTTGAAACAACTCTGTACCTTACAGAGACAAACCAGGGCATTCATACATGATTTGGACCGTTGAAAAGTTCATTTCGTAGAAATGGGACAATTTCATTCCCCTCTTAGCATCCACGCGGCTATTAACGTTTCGTTGAGCAGGATATTTCAGCCGCTGTCCCTCCCTGTCCATCCCCTGGCCGTTTCCGTGCTTTCCCAAACGTGCGATCGTTTTTTAACGGGTTCGTTTCATTTAAACGAAGGCTGCAATTGCGTGCCTTGAATTTTGATACGGTAATATACCCATCTACAGAATGCGGCTCGTTAAAGATCGTTTAAATAATAATGCCACTGCACCGTAGGGGCAAAAACGAAACGATACGCCGATCCTTTCACAGCGTTCGTATTTTTCCTCCATATTAATTGCTCTTCCCCCTTCGTTCTCTCTACCATTTTTTCTCCTTTGCTCGTTACTAGAGAGATCCGTAACCGCATAGACACGATGAAGAATGTAGGTAAAGTGGACAGAAGTCTTGGACCATACGATCCATTTTTCATAATTGAAACCGGCAAAATTGGAAATGCAATTAAAATGATTTCTGATCGAACTGTCTCCCTTACTTACGACGCCCTTGTCACACCGGCGTACATTGAGGCTGAACTTTAATTACCGTCTGCGATTTAGACCAACGTTCGTGAAACGGAATATGCTGGAAATATTCGTAAATCAGACAAATCATTTAGCTCGTTCTAACCGACGTGTGCGAACTAAAATTTTAAGTTGAACAGAGTGTCGTACATCAAAGCTGCTGTCATCCGCAACTGGCCATATTTGCATTCCGACTCGTCTCATGCTCGGAGAAATAGTTTCAGGTACAGCTCGGATACACGAACATGGCTAGTGTTTTTACTCGACTTCAGTTTGTCTTCCATTCACGGAGGAACGTTGCTGTCGCGAAAAACTTTCTACCGTGTCCCATAGAAACGTTACAACCTTCTTCGACGTTTACGCTCCCTAAATTAAAGACCATGGAAGCTGTCGCGTTTTGCTTTCAACTTTTCTGCGTCGCCGAAAAAAGGAGTTCGGTACCACTTCTAAAGTAGCGTAGAGATTTTAAAGTTGCCTACTAGCAACAGTAAGAAATTTGTATTACTTGTAGGAAAATTACATGTACTGCCTATGATACACGACTTAAACATTCTGTTGCAGAGACATTCGATGTGCGACATAATATCCGCGACGAAAGAAGTGGCGTTTCAAGATCAATCGGCAAGCTTTTTAATTATCTGGCACGTTCGCCCAAGCATTATGTGAAAGGGACGATAGGGGCGCATTATTTCAACGGATGAGGTCTGACTCAAGACGAAGCACCTTCATGCGACGGCTGTGCATCCAGAGTACGAGGATTCCGTAAATATCGTCTTAGCTTTGCGATATTCTCTCTAGTCTCGCGTAAACAAGATGGCTCGATATTTACATAGGAAAGACGAGCTTGACGCTGGTCGAGGAGGCGCATAAATCTGCACTCGTACGGAATCTCATCCTGCAGCCAGTATGTACTCTCTATAGAAACGTGTCGAAACCTCAAAGACCGCTGTTTTCACGATGCTGACTTTCCAATAGATACTATTTTCTCGAACTTAATTTTTAGAGTTGTTCCAGTCGTTCCGATACAGCTAAAATTAATTGCGCCTGCTTTTCTAATACACCCTCCTCTACTAATACTATTATTATTTGTTTTCATTGTACACTACAAAGAAGCACGCGTTAAATAATATTATCACTAATGCTTCAGGAAACAATGAAACAACTAAAACCACTGTCGACACTTGCTTCCTCCTGCTTCACTTAATTCCGCGGAATTTGTGAAACATTCTTTTCAGAAAAATCATACACGAATGAGCGCTCGTTACCTATCGAATAATCTAGTAAGCCTTTGTAACGAGTTGAAGCGGAGAAGTTCAAGAAACTCGTACACGGTGCACAGCTACTCGGAGCTTTGAATTCGCATAGTTCCAACAAACCGTGTATTATTACACTTAACGCGGAGTTGGAAAGTTCTGGCGCGCGAACGGCACACCGAAAGAAGAGACTTAATGCCAGAACGAGTCGATCTCCGAGTCGGCGGGCTCGTTAAAGATTTAGACGTATTTTCGTGTCAGCTGTTGGAAACGAAGTGGCCGGATACAGACGGCCTCGATTCACCGGTTTCGATTCTTACCCCCGCAACCCTTGCCCCCCCCCCCTATGTCGCCATCAAATATTTACAATGCACACCTTAGATACCAAAACCGAAGTTACGGTATTCGGGTGGGTACAATGGTTATTAATGGCCTTCGCCGGGAGCCTGTACATTGTTGGAAAATTCTACTGCAACCTATTCTAGGTGGCACGACTTTGTTTGCTCGAGGTCTATTGCATGCGCAACTTATTGGCACAGGTAGGTGTTCTGGTCGAGCAGGAAGGACTTATGGGCAAACAGAAGTATCATTTTGACGTTTTCAGAGGTTGCTGATTGTTTACGGCACCGGAATCTCATACGCGATCGTGCTACCTTGTGCCTCCAACACGCCGTATATGGTAATACAAGCAATGTTCGTGCACGGCACACTTAAAGGAAATTTGTCAGCGACGGTGAAATGCAAACAGTCTTTACTTTCTGGTAGTTTAGCGATCGGAATGGTTTATGACTTCATGCGAAGGAAATTTGTTTTAATTCTAAATAGTGTCCTTTGACAATCTGCTCCGATGAAATTGAAGTTCACAGACATATTTTTCATAAACGCTGAACAAGGTATTCGAGGGCCTTTGCGTTTGAAATTTTCGAAGCAGGACCAGCTACCATATACATAAGAAAAGCAAGAATCAGGTTGATCTTTTTCGCCGTTCGCCGTATTTAGACACCTCACGGATGCTCTGCTTGAAGTTGCAGAGCAAAGGAAGCAGAAAGGCCGGGGAAGATAAGTTTCTTGTAGCCCGGCAACAAACGAAGTGAACTTCAGCAAAACTAATTAAATCGGAAGCTACTTGAGTAACTGCCTCATTTCAAAGTACCTAGAACTTTCGAGAGCTAATCAGTTTTCGAAATTAAAATTAACGCGACATATTTATAGATGTGTATGTTCCTCTGTATAGAGACAGTTACGTTTAAGTTAAGAGGGTTGAAATTATTCTCGCTTTAACGCCGGAAAATAAAAGATTCCTCCGTGAACAGCGGTATACAATAGTCGCGCGATCGAAGTTCACTTTCTCCCCACACCCGAATGCAGGAATCCATTAAGAGTTGAAACTATTCTCTTCGAAACTTTTATGAGCACAGCTAAGTGCCATTTTCTTTCTATTCCTCTTCCTTCCACTTTGTATGACTGCAATATTCTTTAATCCAGCGTTCCGTTTAGGTCGCAATAATATTCGGTTTTGATTTTCTGAAAACGTGCGAAGAGAGTCAGAAGAGTGGGGTTAAACAGATAACGAAATGGAACGAATGGGGCATGAATTTACGGAAGCGTCTATCCAAGCAGAAACGAGAAGAAGATGAAATTGGATACATCCATCCCGGTATCCGCGTTAGATGTATTATACATATACCATGTTCTATGCGCATATATTGCATACAAATACGTACAATGTAGGTACTCTTATATGCTGGGTCAACTAAGAGCTTCCATCTGCACTTCAGAATACACCGCACGTTAGTTTTACGAAATCTCGTTAAACAATTATTATTACACAATCGTGTCACTATATTATACATATAATGATTGTAGTGCTATATTATTTTTGATAAATATGCAATATAATAGACGGCAAGATTGATAATTGCATAGAATATTTTGCACTTGTATCTACCTTTGCTGGAAGATGCGAGCTGTATCACATTATTGACCACAGCGTTTGTCGTCAGATATTTGATCAACGAACAATGCTTCATTAATTGCATATAAAATTATACCCGGTAGGAATTTATTGCTGACATTTCGCATGCGGCACATGAAAAGTATAAATAAATTGTTTCTTAGATAATTACTCAGCTTTCAATTGCATGACGCATCGAATGCAATTCGGTGTCTGATTTTTCGACAATGCCCCCTTCTATATAAAGTGTGTTTGAACATTGCTGTAATCCAGTGGTGAGCAACCTTTGACTCGCAGTGGGCCAACAGTTGAAATCTACTACTTTACGCGGGCCGCAATATTAACCCTTCGCATCGGAGGACGAGATATCTCGTCGCGTGACTTCCTTCATGATATGCTTTGGACGAGATATCTTGCAACGCGATGTCTTTCATGCGATGCCATGTACGAAGTATCTTGCGACATAAAATCGTTCACGCGACGCTGCGTACAGAATATCTCGCATGCCTATTTATTATAACGCGATGTATCTCGTCCTCCGCTTCGAAGGGGTTAATTGCAGTGCATGGTAAGCGCGGTTATACCACAGACGAGATACAAGGACCATGCAAAATGTATTTTTTTCTATTCCCGAATTCATGAGACCCCGATAACCCCATTGCCATTTTTGATGAAAACATGATTGAAGTGTCGACTATTTGCCAATGAATTATTAATTGCAGTACACAGCGTAGCATGAACGATTCTTTGTCGCGAGATATCTCGTCCAAGGCATATCGTGAATGACATCACGCGGCGAGATATCTAGTCCTCCGATGCGAAGGGTTTAAATTCTCAAATATCTTAGTCAATTAATTTAATTTAAGGCGTAAATTAGCCATTAATATTTTATTTGAAGCAAAATTCTCTTCTGTTTTCTTTTTAACGTATGCATATTAACGCTGTTCAATGCGTTACATGTTCAATGAGCAAATGCGTGGCCCCCGTGGCTCGCGTGTCATAAGTTCTGGCGGGCCGCAGTTTGCTCATCGCTGCGATAATCAATTGAACAATTCTTAACGCAGCATCAGCGTGACTTTGTACAAAAGAGAACCAATTCCTCCAAACTGTAAAAACTTCCTAGCATTACACTAAATGAATTGAATTCTCACGGCGTCCGTGCCTCCAACGAATGGCAAAAAAGGGAAATTTCTCAGCGTCATTTTGACAAGAAGGTGGAAACTTTTCAGAGTAAGCGGATCGAAAAGTGGTCTCGAATACCGAAACGTATCAGTGCGGCCATTTTTCTCGTATCGATCGAACATCGCGTGTCCGCATCGTCCTTTCGAGCGGAGCTTCCTGAACGATAAATCACACGACTGTTTCGAGGAAGACCAGACGAATCGTCAAAGTAGAAAGGGTTTTTCCGAGAGAGATTCGTAGCGATGTGCACGCACGAGCTCACACATAAGTCTCGAAAATGTACACGGGTCCTAGGATCCCATCTAATTCCATGGAACGGCGATGTCGAGAGATCGAACAGACTTGATGTATTATTCTTCTCGCAAAGAAAGCTCCGCCCCGGAGCCAAAATCGCCTCGCTGCTATTTTGAGGTGGCTCTCCTTGGCACAGCGGTTTTACTTGGGTGATATTCGTCACGTTGCTCGACCTGGCAGGTTCCGAACCTTCCAATAGATTCTAAAATAATCCCGATTTTCTGGGATTACCGCGTATTCGCGATAATCCATTTGGTATTCTGTATCAAGCTTTTCGGATCTTTATAGAGAATTTGTTCTCCATATTGTTGATATTTCATTGGATAAAGTAAATTCGGTTACTGAAATTTTCGTCATTGGAGCAGTAAAATTTAAGGACAATGCTAGCTATTTACAGAAAATTTCTGCCGGAACTAAATATACGGTTACCGAAGAGCAATGCGGTTATAGAAATACCATGCGAATTGCTTTCCCTTTTTCGGGTGAAGGTAAAAATTTAAATGACGCTTTTGCAGAGAAAGGTACATTGCCAAAATTGCGGAATTCAAGTAGCACGGGTGGAAAGTCGATTTGCACATTTATTCAATTTCAATTTTTCATTAAGCGACGATGGTTACTCGTAACATCTCGTTTGACAAAGCATAACGGTGTACTCTTGGTTTTATAAACCCGATGTTATATAGCCGGCGGCGGTTTAATTAAAAATTTTTTTACCAACCCGCACTATCCCGCGAATATTTCTTTCTTTCTTTACCCAACAAACTGAATACTTAATAATTATTTCTGTACGCTCGCGTCGGATATCTCGTTGAAATATCCTTCACTTCCCCGAAACCAAAAAACCAATTAATCTGTATGCTGTTTTCACTTTCTCTTTTCGTCCAGTCCAAATTGATGGGCCTTTAGAAACTTTGAAATAAACGTTGCTGTACCCGATATTAGAAGACGGCCTCCGAAATCGGTTGCTGCCTCCAATTAGTGCCTCGATAGTTATTAAATCTGTCTCAGAGAAATTACGCACCACTGTATGCTAGAAAAATTTTACGAGTCGGAAGCCATAATCGTTTCTTAATTAGAGTATGTTGAACGATCGTTCTTGCAAAATTTTACTCGGCGATGTAGGTGAAACTAGTTTCGTGCCTGACTACCCGATTGTTCCAGTAAATCTGTTTTGAACTTTGGTCGGACTTTCTGGCACTCGAAACCCGAGATATAACGTATGTTTCCTGCCCGTACGTTAAACGATCTCGTGAAAGCACTTAATTGGCATGCAATCGATCACTCACGTTTCTGATAGAGGTGTACTAAATATTCGAATGTCTGAAAGTACGTTTTGGGGAGAATCTTATTCCTCGGCCGAATGGACAACCACGCAATTAAAATTTTCAAATAGCACAATGTAATGAAAATGTGTACCACATTTTTCTGCTAAATTGGTTGAAATCAATTTCAATCATTACCACCGTGAAATAAATTAATAATAATACGACTATCATATTGATTAGACGAGGCGATTAGGCGACGTTTCACAGTGGATAAATTTGTATTAAATTTCTTGAGACCAATGAGAAAAATAGATCGCGTTTTTATGCGGTTTGCTGAAGATTCAGGTGTTGCTAAAGAGGTTTTAGCATGACCTATACGTGAGTCATAGGTTCGATCGCGGTGTCAGTTCTTTGCCCAGCAAATCGAGTGTCAGCCATTTTCGGCTGGCGCTCGGAGGAAATGGTTAATTTAGCACCTATGCGAACCCGAACGTTCGACCGCTCCGAGACTTTGCGATAAATCAACGGCTCGCGATTTGTCTGGCGTTCAAAAAGCAGAAACGTGGATTCAGGCGGAAAGCAGATAAAAAAGTAACGAGGAACAAAGATTTTTCGCGCAGGTTGAAAGAAACGATTCGTTCCCCTTCGTTTGACGTTCTCTATCAAATAGCACACCGTACCTAATGTACAGAATTGCGCTTCGATAACGTTTTCGTTCTTTTTCTCGAATCATCAATGAAACTTTGGTTGACAAAAGACTTTCCTATAATGAAGTCGTTAGTTCAAGTTACTACAAGCTTACGTTTGTTGAGATTTTTTTACCACAATAGAGTTGGATCATCATCAACAACAGCAACAATACGAATAAATATAAGAAATTATTCGTTTAATAATCATTTTTGTCGTACGTGTATTCCGAGTGATCCAGACATTCATTACGTCCGACATATCGGGTGCTTATACTACTTGACATACTATATTCCTCCAGCACGATTTTATTTACTCCTCGTAGTCATCGCAAAAGCTAATGCCAGAGTAATTTTTATATAAAACTAACAAATGTAAAGTTACAAAATAGTATTTTAAGTAACGTGTTAAACAAATAAACCACGTTTGTTGGTGATACGACATTAATTACATCAGAATGAAAGAATCTAGTATCATGCATATTGTACATTGAACGCACAAGTACGCACATAATAATTGCTATATTCCCTATCTTAAGGAACGAAAAGTGATTATAGACAAGTAATCCGCACAATTTGAATAATTATTTCACTTAAAATTATGAAGCTATTCCTTTTTTCTTTTAACATAACTCGTTCTAGTCCGGAAAAAATAAAAATAAACATTTGGTGTACAGAGAGAAATATTTTTTCATTGTAAAATGGGACCTGAAGGTTCAATAATGTGTCATTACGGTGTCGAAAAAGGTGCCGCCGTTTCTAAGGGAAGATTCAAGTCTACGGAGGTTAATAAAAGTCCGCATAAAAACTCATTATAGTTATGCAGCTTGCACTTCAAGGGGAATACTGCACAAGTTCGGCCCTCTGGAGCACGTAGTTTACAAGAAGTTGTAACAATTTGAATTCCACTGGGCGAACGCTAATTTATCCGCTGCTCGCCGTAATACTTCGAAACTCGGAGTGATTTTTAATTGGTCGTTTTTCTTGGTACGATCATAAATTGTTAATAATGGTAAACATTGCACACCGCAGATGCACGAAGACAATTGAGAAAAATTTTCATTTGCGACCAGCGATGCTCCAGATTTTTGATTGGATTAAATGTTTCAGTTATTTCCGTGCGTTCTGAAGTAGAAAACTTCAAGAAATTGTTACGAACTTGTTTCAGAAAACGTCGCTGTTCCTATCTTAACTTCTATCGAACAATATTACTGGACGACAAACGAGGAGCAAATTGACCGAGACAATAGTGTATCAAGTGGCCATGAGGAGTTAACACGGTAATCGGTTAGTCCGATTTTCGAATTGTCGCGACATGTCGGTCAGGCTTAAGTCGGGTCAATATAAAAGCGGTGATCGTAGCTGCGATTACCGTTCCCATAAGAAGTCACGGAGGAGGACAACGAGAGAATTCCTTCTCCGATCGCTATCGAGCCGAGTAAAAACGTTGAATTACGCCAATCTAGGTCCGTAGAAACACGCCTCTGGTTTTCCTGTTGAAGTTTCCGTGAAAGAACTTGCTTATTTCCTCCCTGCCTCTCAATGGTGTTTGCAAACTGTTTTTCGAAAGCCGATGCATCCGATGAATTATTTGCACGAATTCACTTTAGATAGTAAACGGCCGTTTTCGGAAGAGCATACACGAAGTGTTGAAACGTTTCTCGAAAACTGGTTGCCCCCTGCAAAACGTGATATTCCACCTTTTTCCGTGCATCGATATACATATGCACATATTTCTGACGCGTGATTTTTTATTTTATTACTTTCTACAATACGTTATACACGTTGCAATCATTTTTATTACATAGATTCATTCTCTAGTTTTTTATATTGGTGGCGCAGCATGAATGCCACATGTTATACACGTTGCAATCATTTTTATTACATAGATTCATTCTCTACCATTTTTATATTACTGGCGCAGCGTGAATGCCATTTTTTAAGAGAAGCCAGTTTGACTTGCAATGAAAGTTTCGTGTGAATATTCAAAGTTGTTTGCGAATTAAACGTGTATAAGGCTGCAATATTTATATCGTTAGGTCAACAAAACCTGTATCTGCATCGATTCTATTGCTCTGTTACCAACAATTTTCTACTCTTCGCCTTCTCGATGCACACGTTTAAGATACTTACGTTCTATTATGTCACCCGGCGTAAAGCGAAAATACATATGGATTGTATAAAATGTATATTGCTACGCTAGATATTATTTTCTTCTACTTTTTTATTTGCTGAACTACTCGATGATTGATATTCATGAATTACGGACCGAGCACAAACGGAAAGCATCTTTCGAATGGATGTAAAATGCTAGTATCGATCGCCGCATTCTACGCTTGGAAAAAATACGTCTGCTCGCAGCTGTTCCTCGGGTTTCGATGGAAGATACATTTTTCAAACTATCTCGTTGATCGATCACGATAGATGAAAGTATAAAGCGCACGACGTCGCCCTTCAATACGTCGACTATTCCGAAAGCTTCCGTCTCTTAAATTATTCGCGTCGAAGTTCAAGGAATACTGGAACCTTTCGTTACCTGCCGTTCATGCGAAACATTCTGAAGTTTCACGTTCCACTCAATGAAGAAGCATTCGTAACTAAAATGAAATTACCAAACCAGTCCATATTTGACGATACCCCGACAGCTACGTGACTGCCTCTTCGAAGAATAAACAAACAAAAAGCAGGCTTCCTCGCCGGACCTGTTTCGCTTTAATAGCTGTATAAATAATGATTTTAAGAGAGCCGAGAATATACTACCTTGATCCTACAGCTACTCAAGACTTGACGATCGCAATAGCGAGGAGAAAAACAGAGCACGTCACCTAGTTATGGGTGATAAAACAGTGGATCGACTGACTCGCTCCGAAACTGAATTCGCGGAGACCCAGTTTCCTTCTGATAGGTAAGCTTTAAAGCAAAGATGGCCGTCTCCAATTATAGCAATGCGCATAACTAATTAACGAACTGATTTAACGGGAAGCGCGAATACGGAGGGCGGATGTCTTAGGTGGTCGATCGAAGAGAAACGTCGCTTCACAGAGCTCACGAGTAATCTAGAGATCGCGTTTGGTTTGAAGCGAGCGTGCCGGCCGAATATCGCGCGACGATATTGATACAACGGCAAACATAATGCGGCCTGGAGCACCGCCAGATACGGGTCAACGGTTATTGCCCGTAATAACGTCGTAAATCTGCGAGATGGATGCCCATTCGAGAATCCTTCGATCCGCGGAAATTCCATACGCGCAGAGTTCTATCTCGCAATCGTTTCGAGTTACGGCCTTCTCCCGTGTCCTTGGCACAGACTCGACTCCAGACTGCGCATCGTCGATGCCCTAATGAACCAATAATTTCACTAATGACGCTCGATCAAGAACTGTTTGTCGTACACCTGCGTCCGATTACAGTCAGTATCCCAGGAATCTGCCGTAACTACTTGTACACGCTCCTATTCCCGCCCGTTAATCAACGATCTTCCGAGTTTCGGACCGCCTATTGGCAAATTTAGGACCTCCAAAGCGGTCGCTAATCTTTGCGCAGGCGTCGGTTACCCTCGTTTTATTTTATTCAAAATCGCACGTCCGCGTCAACCGCCGGGAACAACATTTTTGTCCTTTTCTATTATTAGTCGTGTAAGCGAATATCTTTGTGTCTGTATGTCTCCTGGAACAAGCTATTCAATTTCTATCGAGCTATTGGGAATATTAGGTCCTCTTACCTTGCACTGCTCGTGCACAGTGGTCTCTGGGTAAGCGATCGCCAAACGGATCCGTTCCTGGTCGTTTAACTTGGTGCTCGCACAATTAGCGATACGTGTTTAATGATCTGTGCCCAGTATCCTTTTGTATGGAACATTTATATCCTTCGTACCGACGTTCATTTCGTAGCGACTGTTTCGCGTTTTATAAATTACATAGGTTACGTCTCCCTCTATTCTGAGTGAAATGATATTATAGAGAATTGGCATTCACTGGTAACGCTGAAATTATGTAGGGACAATCGTGTGCCAAATAGTATCATTCGTCTCAGTTCCGCGTAATAATGTCAAAGGCAAGAAGAATATCCCGAAGTCGCAAAGAGATACATTGTATTTACTACTTCAAATTGACGATGGATTCAAATACCAGTTTAATAGAAAATTACCACGCAGTTCCTTGGTAAAAACAATTTTTATGAATTCCTATAGCACGTATCTCTCACAAAATTCATGTTCTAACACATCTGCGCATCGTGTTGTCATTTATTTCTCCAATAGGCGAAATTATGACGAGACTATTAGATCGACAGAATCGAGCTACTCGTGTTTTAAGCCTTTTCAATAAGCAGCCACTTCTCCAATAGAAGCTTCAGCTGACCCTTAAGTAGGCGTGCCCTCGCAGTTCCCAGAAATCAATCTATCCCGAAGAACGTAATGCACTGTACTATCTACACCGTGCAAGCGTTTCGCTGATGCCAGCATTTTCACGAGGCACGCGGACACACGAGTTGCTGGAAAGTTGGACAGGAGCGGTACCCTTGCCGGACGTTACACGCGATCGCTTGGAAAATTTTTGCACGCGATCGTCGAGCACACTTGTGAGCGAAGACCCACCCAAACCCTCGGGATTCTATGTGCAGCACCGCAAACATAATCAGCGGCCGTCACGAAGGAAATGCGCGTTACGAGGAATCAGCTATGATTAGCTCGCAACTGTCGCGATTAGCCCGTCAAGCCGGAGCGGCAAGATGCGAGACGAGCTCTCGCGATTCCTTTGCGAAAAATATCTCTCGCGGTAATTGACAAATTGGTACGCATATTCGGGTTAACCGTATATCGCCTTAAGCGCAAGCGTGGCAAATTATGGAAAATTTGGTCGGACGTAAAGAAAAAAGAAAGTGGAAATGAAACCGCGCGCTGTACGTCCAGCGGCAGCGCTACAAACGTTGATGAAAATTGAAGGCGATAACGTTAAGTATTAGAATATTAGATTTCGTGGGAACGGTTAAAGAGATCGTAAAGGAAAGATGGGGGCGGGGGGCACGGAGAGGACGTAGGCATCTCGAAAACGGCGAAACTGCAGAAACGGGACGGGGAGATCGTCGGTAGTCTTTGAATTGCTCAAGATTACGTTTTGCAGGCCGTGCAGTTTCTCCAGTTCCGTGGGCTTGATAAATGCTCGAAGAGAAAAAACGAAGCCAGGACCTTTAATTTTTCAGCGGCGTGGAAAAGAACGGGGCTCCCCTGAATAACGCGATGTACGGCTTCTAGAACCGTGTGCTATGCCGGTAGGAGCCAAAGAAGTAAGAACCACGGACGAGAAAAATCCTCGCAATTTTTATAAATCCCGCTAACGACCGGGGATCGATTTTGCACTCCTTCTGAAAGGAAAACTTCACCTCCCGAACAAAGAGGACCTACAAAGGGAATATGCTAGACGATAGTCTGCATTAATTTTAATTGTCATAGAATTAACCTGCTTGTGCAAGGAACAAGGATGGATCAGCGATAGACGGAACAGAAATATTCGAGACAAAGTGTCTGGGAAACCGCAAACAGTGCGAGCATGGAAAGTAATGGAACGGAAGGCGTTCGCCGGCCAATCGGCACAACAATTTACCAGCAGCTACTTTTATCTGCAATGGTGGCGGACGGAAACGCCGATAGAACGAGGGTGGAACCTCTATCGCCGCGTCGTTTTCAATGCCGTTAGAAATTGAACTCGCTTTCGGCAAAGAGGATACGCTGCTTCTCTCTTACGACTCGTATCCCTTTCGAATAAATATTGAAAAATCCGGTGATCGAAAAGGGTGTCGAAACTTCGCAACGGGCCTTGTCTGCTAGATTGTGGGGGCGCATTTCGTTTGGAAAATGATAAGCACAGTATTTAAATAGATGGACAGTCGTACGGATTCGGCATGAAAAAGTCAAGCTGTTTTTCGAGCATGCACGAACGTCTTCCAAGGAAGTTTCGCGGGAGCCATCCGAGGCCAGAAAGTGAATGGGAGAAAAGTTGTGAAACAAAAAAGATTGACGTTTGCGAGGTTGCTGGGGAATTTGGTTTTGGTCGCTTTCCGCGAACGGAGTGACTATGTAGTTTGTCTGTAAGGCGAGTCGAGCCGCAGGACGGAACGGGACGAGAGAAAAGCAGGCGAATCGTATTTGGTCTTGCGTACCTTTAAGATTGGAAGGGGGTTCCGGTGGAAGGAGCAGAGAGGAAACCATCGCTCGGTGGCTCCAGCCCCGGACAATTCGCTTCGTTTAACCAGACTGCCTGCTGGACGGTGGCCAAGCGGTATCACACAGATGTTTGCTGCCCTTTTGAACGTCAGTTATGAGTCTTTCGAATAGCATCAAAGCTGTACAATAGCCACCCACCCTTTCTCTATCCTCCGCCGTGCCCCTTTTCCGATCCTATCTCCTCTCTCCTTGATTCTTGTTTCTCGACTGGAAGATGAAGATAGACGTCAGGGATAGCTTTCCTGTCCACTACTCTCCGTGGCACTTGTGTTTCTTCCTCCCCCGTTTTCCTTCGCTGCCGATATCGATATCCTTTTCCGCCACTTTAGTTACTCCGAGGCGATGGAAATGGATCTGCCCGTGATTATAGGGTTAGCCATGAGTAAACCTTCCACCGTTTTTGATACAGCGAGAAAAGCACGGGGATAATTCGAACGACAATGCGAGCAGAAACGAAGGACAAACTTTGACAGGGCAAACTAGAAGTGAACCATATTTTTAAATTTATTTCTGGCGTTCCGTATCACTTTGCGCAATAACTTTTGAACGCGCCATGTATCTATGGACGACGCTGAAACAATTTATACGGAACTCTATATCCAACTTGTCGCTAATTTCCGCGAAAAATATGGTGAAATATTAGTGAGTCGCTACAGTTCTGTCTGAAATATAATGATTGCATAGGGCAACGAGCAAAGGGGATTCCCCTGCATTTTGTCTGCAGCATAATCCGAAAATAATTCTTACTCGTTGTTCCAGTTACCGGTCGTTTTTCATCGTAGCATAGCAAGCGGCCATAAAGGGGCCAGATTTTCCCGATTCCCTAACTCGCGATGCACTTTGAGCAGCAGGAAGTAGTTAGATAGCTGCGTGATGGCATATCAGTGCTTCCTTCGCGGAAGCAATTTTCCGAGCCCTCTTCGATTACTTTAACACGTTCTACTGAATTTTCTCTCATCCGCGACAGCAAATCAGTCAAATATATGTACTTAGGATAGATTAGACATAGAAATACGTAATGCACGCCAGTAATGAGAATTATGTAAATAAGTACACTTAGAACATCTTTTGCAGATCTTCGATGGCATTGATATTTTTCCGTAACAAATTGTTTTGAGGCTTTCAAAATATTTTGATTCGCTGTATCATGCTTAACCTCTTACCTGTGAACGACGAGTATACTCGTCGCGAGGAATTTGTCATTTTTAGCGACACGAAAGGTAATTATCATTTGTTACGTACATTACAATTTCTGCCAAAACTAAAACGTGTTCGTAAATTTTAGACACTTTAGAATGTTTTGGCAGAACGTAGATGCATACTTTTCAAAAACGGCGCCACAGCTAGGAGGTTAACTGTCGCATTTAAAATAGAATTTAGGTCACCAAATACGCCAATTGTTTCAGATAGCATATATATTTTAATGTGCTCTTTACGAACGAGCATAATTGCCATTCCATATTTCATTAGTCCTCGTTTCACGTTTCTGAGTGGAGTTAAATTATTCTCGCGAAGGGATAGCCCCTTAGCGGCTGCTTATCTATCAATAGCTCGAACGCTTCGGTCAAGAAGCGTTCCTGAATTTCGCGTGGATTTCCACGAAGCACGATATCCGTTCAGGACGGAACGGAAATCGCTCGAGCTTCCGCGTGGTGCATATATCAGTAGGGAAGCGCGGCATCGAGGATCGAAGGAAAAACCACGACGATTCTATCAACCAAATACCAGCTTAGATATCAGCGATCGGTCTCTTCTTTTCCGCCGCACCGAGCTCTATTTTTC
The DNA here is from genome assembly GCA_948146005.1 of Nomada fucata. Taxonomy (NCBI): domain Eukaryota; kingdom Metazoa; phylum Arthropoda; class Insecta; order Hymenoptera; family Apidae; genus Nomada; species Nomada fucata. The sequence continues at coordinate 1,781,712 of OX411275.1, read as the reverse complement.
ATCGTTTTCTCATTTCCTTCCGCGTCGCACCGTCCCCGCTTTTTACGTCTCCCGTGTTCTCGATTGTCGACTACGCGCAACCTACGAGCGCGGCGAGTTTTTTTTTTGTTCGCCACGCTTGTACGCGTGACACGCGACTCGATATCGATGGACGTAAATGGGATTGCATTCGAAAATATCATAAAGGGAAGGCAGAACGCGGCCGATCGAACAACATCCGCCTATGCCTCGCATGCGGATCTAGCATAATATCGTTCGAAAGATTCCTCCGTGCGATACGCCGCGTCGTGTTCTCGTATTCATCGCGATCCTCGGAACTTTTGAAACACCCGGAAATGATCTGACCGTGTTGCTTTTATACTCCGCTCGTGTCACCTGACGAAACCAGAAGCTCACTTTGCGTCGTTCCTTCGAACCTTTCGCGAATATTCAATCGCAATATGGCATCAAACTTTTGTTGCGCCGATGTTGTGCGAAAGCTTTTCGTTTCTTTTGCCCGTGCCTGCAACCACGGCTATTACATTTAGTCGAACGACGCAGTCCTGCGCGTTGGAAAGTACGAATATCTTGCCCGTACATTCTAAACACGCTCCATCCTATGATACTACGATGCTTGTCTTAACTCTTACTTGCTCGACGGAACGTGTCATACTTGATCTCGCAATGGAATACAACCACATGGCAATAACACCCATAATTTAAAGGGCTAGGTGTCGTTTAAAATCCAAGAAATTACGATTCGATACCCTCTTTTGGGAGTAGCTGAGTTCTTGCTCGACGGTACTGACGTTTGCTAGCCTTCATTTTCTTCCGATTTAGGGCACTTCTGGATCGGCAAGATCGAGAAAGTTACAAAATATCCAGAAACATGGATAAAGGTCGCCCCAATGCGAGGGTATTACACATTTGAAAGTGGTCCATTAACAGTATACGCCCAAATGGATTTCATGCGACTTCGCGAGGGGAACTAGAGGACGCGGGTAATAGTTTGGAAGAAGGCGCGTGGCTAGGAAACGGAAAGAAATCGTTCTAAGAGGAATCTAATGGGTTGCGGTTACTATCCGTTTCATCGGTTTACCCCAAAACGATGTAAAAGTATCGCTCACGCGAGGTTCATTAGCATTTAGAGTGGCGAGGGATTTATTCTCCGGCTGTGACTGCTGGATCACGACACGGTATGCATAGGATTATCTTCGAGCACCTGGACAATAGTGACCTAATCCATTTACAAAGAAAACGAGCTACTTTCCCCTCTCTTCTATCCCTTCCTCTATGGGACACCTCCATTTCTCTTTCCACGAGTCCGGAGATCCGATCTTTACATTTTCATCTGTTATTTCAAGTTTCGCGTTCCGCGCTGCAACCGTGTAACGAGAAAATAAAGGAGCAAGGAAATTATTGTCCTATCCCACTACTATGCTGCGAAAGAATGCCAGGCAATTACATTTGTGCCTCAGTGGATGAAGAATTTGAGTATTTCCTTAATGTAATCCCCATTACTTATATCATATGTACACGTCAGCACGTGACACTTTCATAACAGGAGGATAAATTGTAGTCGCTTGAATTACAGACGTTGTACAAATTTCATTCAATTGAAAGCCCTCGAAAAATAAGCATTCGTCGTGAAATCGTTGATCGAGGTCAAACTGTGAGCCATTTAAATCAATCAAGCGAATAACTTACTGTCCGTATCGAGATAACTAATTATAAGTTCGCGGAAACGTGGTTACTCGCGTCTGACTATCCCCCCGACTGTACCAAAAAATTATACTGTGTCACACAATTATGCTAATCTTCATTTCACGGGGCTAAGATTTTCGATACTCATTGTATGCAGTTAACACCGGCGATTCAAGAACAATTCAGCATTAGCCATGGCAAATATAATATTTTCCGTCCATGTATTTTCATACGCACTATAAAAGAGCTAGTTTCCCTTGGAGTTAAGCTGTCAATAGGGGCAACAGCCACTGGCGCAAGCTATCGTGAACGCACTAACTGTAAGATTATCATATCAGACGGCTCGACCTTTGACAATCCAAAGGCATTTGCATTCCACGATATCGGAGACTCGTCGAAGAACTGCATTTCCGGCAGCTCCATAGAGTCTCGGAACGCCAAGTATTTTTTCATTCCTCCGTATTACGAAGAGATAAATATTTTATTCCTCGAAGGAGGCGGACCCTCGCGAAGGTATCAGAGAGGCGTCACAGCGCTTCGACGTCGCGATAGTACACGAATTACTGCAATGATGTCCGCATTAGCGCGTCGCGTCGGATTGCAACTTAAGCGTGTAAACGCAGCTGCTTTGTATTTGCGGCCTGGCCTCGTCGAGTTGGCCGATTATATCACGGCTCGTGGAAATCCAAGCATTCTTGGTGAACGCCATCTGTCGCCAGCCAACGCTCTGTGCTCCCTGGTGCGCGAGAAGTTACCGCTTTCCCTCAAAGCAGATTGCCGTTAGTAGTTGTTCCCTTAGAAACCTTAACGTCACTTACCTATCAGCGGACGCCCATAGCTATGTATGCTCCGGATACCCATCTACGTTCGATTAGCGACAGTGAACTTTGAAGATGAAATGCTCGGACACCCACTGTTCGTTAATTTTTCTTTAGGCGCAAGGTATATACTACCCTGCGCAAGTTTAATGTCTTCGAATTGAAATAAAACAGGTGTACGGTATCTGGCGCAATTGTATAAGAAGCCGAGCTCTGGCAGATTTGAATGAGGAATTTGTAATAATACTAGTACAGGAGTAGGTATTTTGTTTCGAGAATAAATTTAACAATGTTATTGGTCCTGTTAAAAGAAAGTTATCGAATTAAGCCTTTACCTGCTTTTGCACCCTGGTGTCGCAACAAAATTATTCAATAATGCGAATGAAGTACTCAATTAAAGCGAGTGGCATTGTTTTTGACGAAGAAGATAATATTACCCCGTAACGTTTGGAAGCTGTTATTGTCATTGCACCCCTATTTCTGTTTGCCATTGTCTCTTTCTATCATTGTTCGGCTCTGCCGAAGTAAGCTCCTTTTTAGATCTAGATTAAGTAATTGCCCTGAGTTAGCAAATAGAGTCAAGATATTAAACGAGATCTTCGCATAAATACTTCAATTTTTATATAGCAAACACGGAAAGCTTGGATCGAGATGATCGAACGAAGAATAAATACGGTGCGTCATGAAAGAATTGCAATGAAGTTCACAGAAAGAATGACACCAAAATTGTTCAAGTTCGAAAGCACGGAAAGGAGCAAAAATTGCAGTCTGTATTAAAGTGTACTTCGTCGTTTCAAAGTTACCACTCCCCAAATGCTCTTTCTATTTGCAGGCTTCAATGAACAAGAGTCAAGTCACGAGTTACGCAAACCAAAAAATTGCTATCGGCAAGCGGAAGTTGGAGGCTAAACTCGGGAGATAGTTACATAGAGCCGGAAACAAGAGGAACTTCCTATTTGTCCGAGCGACGAGCATAGGAACTATGTTAAACTTATTACGATGCAAGGTAAACGGTAAGTACGTAGACACCGAGCCATTCACGTGTTGCGCAATATACTAAATTGTTTGGGAACTCGTGTAACATAACATTTGCATAACGACGTTAAGCTTGCTAAGCTTCGTCGGTATCATAGGTCCATTGAAATCGAAAACCTAACGAGGCTTCAACTTTGCCTACGTCGTTCTGCTCGTACATCTCAGACAGGAGCGATGCTCAGTAAACGGTCCCAGTTTACAAGGGAATCTGCGCGATTGTAATTTATCGTCCAGGAAATCGATCGATGCATTGTATCTGGATAAAACGGTTTAGCCAAATGAATGGCTTATCATAAACAATAACAATATTTCGTTCTCTACGCAATCTGGCCGGAAAGATTTATGAACCCCTGCAAACTGTGGGACTTCCGGTTGTGGACACGGCTTATGTCGAATTTGGTACGACAAGGGCAATAAGTATCGTAGGAAATATGCAACTTCGGAATAAGCATTACTCGAGGCAGAGCCAAGCTTATCAGTTTCGCATTGATTTTATCTAATGTTACGCCTACAGAACGCTCTATAACGGAGACGCAATCGAGTACGAAGAGAGTTCGCGAGAAAAGTTAAAAAATGCATTGCATCGTGAAATACTTAATATGCGATTCGAATTGTGGAAGAAACCAGGCGTCTGAAATTTTTTGTTGCAGAGACGTACTGCAGTATAAATACACGATCGGTGTCGAAACTACGGCCCCAGCTGGGGCAAAAAATGTTGGGTAAAATCACTGCCCCGAAATACACTTTGTTTGTCGAAACGAGAAAACAGCGGTAATGCGAGAACGATTTCCGGCATAATACTTTTTATTACAGAGCACACGAAAGCTGATGCACGGATGAAGCGTACAGTGCTCGCACTTCTCCAAATCGATCGAATAAATTCTGCGCTGCGAATAAACGCAAACACTTCTTTTCCGCCACTGTACAGAATTCGACGGTTCGCAGAATTTTCGAAAATTCTTCCAACCGAATTTATCGGGCGCAATAAATTCTACCAGGTGGTTCGTTCGACAATAAAACCTGCCGCGACGACAGCCAACGAGCTGAAGTACGAATACATTCACGGGTAGGAATATCACGGTAGGTTTGCACGCGTCTGTGAAGGTGCCATTTACTTCCGGAATGGCGCGAGAATTTTACGGCTTGTGGAGGACGACGAAAGTTTCGGATAGTCGAGTCACGGACGCGGGATAGCGTATCCCTTTCTTAGATAAGAGTGTTAACAGGGTGTCGAGTTGTGATCCCCGATCTTGGCGAGTTGCAGGCCCGCCTAAGCCAACAGCAGTTAGTCTCTGGAAGACTGTCTGTTAATTCCTCGTCAACGGCCACCAAACTTTCTTCCTGCCGCTTCTCTCCGCCCGCTAATGCTCTTAATTGTTGTCGCACGATGGCCGCAAACTACCTGAACCGAACGCCTCGGAAGATTCTCCGAGGAATTACGAAAACCGGATTGCTTGCGATTTCGCTTTTCTCAACGTCCAGTTAAAAGTTCTGCCTGAAAATCTTGCTTACGGTAAAAATGCGTTTCACGCCCGACTCTAATAGATGATAGAGGATTCGTAGGTTCCGGCGAAACGAAGCGAGCAGAATGCTCCACCGAAATTAGACGATGCAAAAGAAACGTTAACAGCATCAGCGAAAAAGGTTAACCGGTGCGCGAGAGCTTGTAGCGGAATATACATGCACGTTATATGTGTGCTCGCGGAGAGCTACGGTTTCTGGAAATATATGCGAACCAGAGCTCGAGAAATGGAACTATGATATATGTTTTTTATGGTTAAACGAGGCCATCGCAAAGTAATGACCACAGTTTTAAGAAATTATTAAAGAGATAGTCTACTTTTCGCGCACGTACATTTCAACGCCCGAAGAATTATTGCGACACTCGCTCAGCGGAAAACTACGCCGCTATAAATACAAGAGCACCGACCGTCGAGCTAATAAAGTCATACATTTGCTTGCTACGGAATATTAATGGCGTACTATTGGCTTCAACTTCACGAAATTTGCCATCAATATCAAAGGTGGTTCAGCGGTGGGACTGATTTATCGAGTTATGGAAACTTTCGAGTGTTTCGTTCTCCTCTTTTTCAAAGTTTACAAGATATATCAATTTAGCGGTGAAAAGAATTTGCGACGAATTTTCTTTCCAGCAAAACGGCCAATCGCGCGAACATCGCGGAATACGAGGTAACTGATCGATGCACTCGGCCAGTTTCCTCGAGCAGTTGATACGTTGACATGAATTCAAAATGCAGAAAAAACTGATACTACCTGGTATAAATTGGCTCTGTTGAACCCGTTGCGTTTCTGGATCCAATCAATAAATTTAAATGCGGTATAGAACAGTTTTGCGAGTGTGCGACACGTTTCAATTAGACTTTTCGAAAGGAAAGTTCTCTCGCAACTTTTTGCACCGACTCTTTATACGCAAATTGAAAACTCATTTCTGGCTGGGTGGAGTATTCAGTAAAGTTCATTCGATATTCCGCAAACGTCGATCGAGCAGTTCCAATCGTCTTTAATTTTCTTCGCATTCATAAAGTAGCAGAGCCAGCTTGAACAAATATGATGGATAGGTAAACATTTCGATCGGAAATGAAACGTATAATTCGTGTGTGTTTGGAGCATTAAGCGTCAGCTGCTGAGAGTAAAATATTTCTATGAGAATTTGCATAGAACAGAAATGAAAGTGAAATGAAATGAAATGAATACTACGATGCTATGAAATACGTACAATTACTGCGACATTGTCAATTTTCCTTCCCGCCCAAAATTTGTTTCGTTGCTTGCTTAATCTATTGAAGCAATAGTTTATTACACCAATTAATTCACGGTCTCTGTATGCCAGCCTCGAGTTTCCAATTTCAATCGTTCAATTAATTTAAGTCGACAAATTATGCCTTCTCGCACCGCTCGGTGTTTCTATTTTTCGTCTCTAATTTTTATTCGCGATGTATCATTAGAACATTCTAAGAATAATATGGCTATTTCGCTTTCGGAAAAGCAATTTATTTCAAAATTACTCGATATCAGTTGAAGTAATTCTCAACGCATTCGCATGGAATTCGTTTTTCCATCCGTACAGTGGAAAGAATGTGCATAAATCAGGCAGATATTAAAGCGGCGCGGCCACGTTACGATCCAAACGATACCAGGAACGTGTTATCGAAATCGTGATACCGATACCGACACCGTACACGACGTAGCCTTATTGTGCGGTGAAAATGCGGTGAACGCTAACAATAGGTGACAACGAATAGATCGACGTTGGAGCTTGCCGCGTAATGCAGCGACATTCTCCACTGGCTTTTGTGGTGATCGTCTTCCAAGTGTCTATAATCGCAACAATCACGCATCGCACGATTTCCTGTATGGGTTCGTACGATTACAAACTTAAAGGATAAAATCGAAATTTCATATTGCCCCGTGCACAGCTCTGATGCTTTTTGCTTACAGAACTTGTCGTTTCTATTTTATTCTAAACTACAAGAGACAACAGGGCATTATTTTGGCTTTGAAACCTTGGCTATTGTGAAATAAAAATGCGTTCTACAAATTGCCTCGCGTAATTTGTTAACAAACAGAGAAGAATTTCAAGCAGCATATTCGCGTGAACTTTTTCCACGGCTGCGTTCATTTATTATATTACGTGTCTACGTTTCTGCGGCAAAGTCATAATAATAACGATGATAATTACAATTATCGTTATTGACAAAGCAAACCTTGAATGTACGAAAGTTTGAAGTTGCCTCGGCGATAGTGAGTGTTCAGAGTCCACTCATCGCCTGTGTAAAAAGCATAGGAGGAATTCCAGCACACACATACATAGTGCGGAAACGTGCTTTACAGTAGCGTACAGTTTTCTGCGAAATGCATTCGGTAACAAATAATTGCGCACATTGTTAACGTCGGGGTCTTTTCGCGTTACGCGACCAAAGGTTTATCGACACTGCTATTAAAAAGAGCTCTACTGCTTTGCGCACCGCGAACAATTGAAATCTCAGTGCCACCGTTAATGCCAAAGTCACAGTTGAATTTACCGCTTCTGCTTTACAAAAGCCAAATACTCCAACGCTGTCTCGAAATTTGCAAGCATTCCCGGGCACGGAGTAAGCATCGGCGGAAAGTTTATAGACGCACTACGCCCGCCACGAATGTTGGCCAATAGAATCGGCGGAGACGCGCAATTGTAAGAAGCGAACCACGCCATCGATATTTAACAGGCAACGGAAACGGCGTTGGTCATAATGGTCGGAGTGTCGATCATCGCAATAATAATACGAGCGCTATCGACGGCCGGCTGGCATCGCTTGTATTGTTGGTATTGCTGGCATTGCTGGCAGCACCGCGGCCAGAGTGGAGCGAGCTGCGGAGGCGGAGGTGGCAAGAGTTGACGCCGCTGGTGGTCGGGGGTTGATATCCAGCTCAGCGCGGGCGCAGTTGGATCGCGGTCTCCAGCACGGCAGCATTTCGCTCACCGGTCTCTTTACGCAGCTCTCTCGGTCGCTCTCCTTCTCTCTTTCTCTCCTTTTTTTCACGCGCATCTTTGGACACCGATCGCCTACCCCGTCCGCTCCTTTTGACCGGCTACTTACCTGTCTATTCGTCTTACCAACCCGCCTTCGCCACCCTATCGCCCTCCCTCCCGCTGGAACCCTGTTCGCTCCTTCGCCCTCCTTCCTACCACCTTACGGTGCCCCCTCTCTTGCTCTCTCTTTCTCGCTCCGCCGCTTCAGCGTGGCACGGCGAGTCCGTTCCAGTCGCTCCGCCGGCGCAGCTCGTGGTATCGGCCATGCGTACGTACACGCAACGAAACGTGTACACGGAGGACAGAGCGTGCGTGCCGATTGAAGAATGAGTGGCACTCAAAAGGGAAACGGAAGTTCCGACCGCTGCGCCGGGCTGCTCGTGGGCTGCGCGAATTCGATGTTCCGGCAGTGCACAGCTGAGTTGAATGGCTGACGAGCCTGTCACGTGGAAACTTCTTTCGTTCAAGATCCATCAATCTGTCGGGATTCAGTCGAAACCGATCCGCCGCGAAAGTCGACGAAACTGTGGCTGGTAGAAGAGCCCTTCCTGACGTTGCTGCGGACGGTGTGGGTTTGCCAGTATATTCGTTGGCCCGTGATTAATGGTTTTTTTAGTGATTAGCGGTGGTGCTGCGGAGCCGTTAAACAGTTCGGCATAAAAATGAACAATATCGTCGAATCTCTGTGCATTCTATCGATAGATGCGTTATCGGTTAAATGTTCGTTTCAATTTCGATAGCAACACGTTCGCGTGTCGTATCGATTAGCAAAACACATACGTATTTCGAGTGCGAAGATTTATAGGCGTTTCGTATCTGACCAACGCCAACGTGCTGCCCGCTTCACCTTATTATTCTACGAATGATGCGAACTTTTCACGATCGCCGTAAAAATTTCAACCACGCCACTGCTATTCAAAGGAGTGAACTGCTCTGCGAGAGAGTATCGTCCAGACGTCGGCGGGGCAAAGCTTAATCTACTCCCCTATTCGCGGCCGCGTTTTCACTGATCCATTTCACTGCACGGTCGCGAACAAGCGTCCCGACGTTGAACCGTGTCGCGTGAGTTATCTGCGCGCAGAGTGTTCCGCTGGGAAGGCAAGGAAAAGGGTCGATCAGGTAAACAGGATGACAACAGAGACTCCGAGGACGGGCGCGATTTTCTTGAAAAGATGGTTGTTTGGTGAAGTGGGAGAATGAGTTCCTCCGTATCGGGTTTCGACGAGACGATTCAGAAAAAATCGTGGGAAATGCAAGAGAGAAGAATGGAACACGTGGCCTCGAAATGGATGTAGTAGACACGTTTTATTGGTGACAGCGAGTCAACAACGGCTGACACGAACCGCTCCAACCACTACGGTACGTTTTTCGCGATGAAAACGCGCGGAATATAGAGCGACCCCCTTTTTGCTATAGTTCGTTGATCCGGCTACGATAACGGCGGGGGACACGCGTTCGTCAAATTTGCATTCACGTTTGCATAATTTCTTGTAAATTATCAACGAAAATACTCGCCACTACCCGACTAGAATATCAGTCGGCGGATAATTGAAAAGACTTCTGCCCGCCTGGGAACATTTTGAGGGAACTCCTTTCGCTTGTTCCACGAGGTTCCCGTGTTAATGAGAATTCTATTACGATTCGTGGAATGGAATATACAAGGGACGCTGTGCCTTTGACAAGGAAAGCTGATTGGTTGGAAGCGGCACGATAGATTCAATTAATTAAGATTGAACTTTACGTTAAATTAATTGCACATTTTCGTTAAAGTTATTGCAATTATTATCAAATTTGTTAACCGTGTAGCAGCATCCTATACTGTGAAAAGTGGTATCCGGTTTGAGGATAGTAGTAGAGGAATAATTTGTGTCCAAGGAAAGGGGAAAATTTGGTATTTTATTGTAATTGGATGTACTCCCGAAATTTAAAAGCTTTAAGGGACCATCTACATGCACATGTACATACACGAGGCAATATAAGTAACGAATGAGCGGATTCGATTACATTAATTCGCATGTGCAATAGAATGTTGGCGATTTCAAATAATAACATAGTATGCCAATGAGCCATGTCCATTATAAGGTCAAGGCTATTCGATATTCAGAATTTTTAGCGGAACATTGGAAAAATGCATAATCTTGATCGAAGCCTAATTGCAGGTGACAAAGAAACGAGGAAACCAGCTTTTTACCGGAAATTTCCTGGTTGCTCGCCTGCCAATTTTCCTATCGGAAGAAATAAATTTTCTGTATCGGAGGGTGGGCACAGAGTGTATGGCATTTTAAAACACGGAAACGATGTTAAACAGTTTTCGCGGGTTTAAAGCCCCTAACACTTTTATGCGATTATCCGGCGGACGATAGAGCTACATTTTGGATTGGTTTCAATTTACGTGCAGGCCACCCTCGCAGACGAGCATACGGTCTCTGCTCGTTCGTAATAGGCTGATTATTATTGTTGCCACGTAATAATCTACTAGCAATATATCCGCGAATAGATAATTGCAAATGTAAACATTGTGAAATTACTGTCGCCCCGATTTCGTACTGGCACCACGCTCGGCCCGTCTGCAAATTGTATCACAAATATTATTATTGTACATATTGCTCTAAGCTATACGATCAGCGTTACGCAGATGCCCATTGTGAGTTTCGATTGCGACACATATTTATTTTCGATTAACGTGGTATAGATGCAACTACCGGGCGAGTATGTGTCGGCATCCTGTGAAACTGGCAGCGCGTAAATGAGACATTTCAGGATTTGTGGGTGCAAATGCGATCTGAGGTCATAGAAGTTTCACATCGTAGCAAAGAAATTTATTTGTAGGAGCGTCGCTTCCTCCGAGATCTTTATTCTGTACCGAAACGACAATGTTTTTACTTTCCCCACAAAGCGAGAATCATCTATCGTAACCGTGCATTTTAAAGGATAGGAAAAGACATGCACATATTTAAGGTATACGCGATATGAATAAAACAGGACATAACACTCACATCCAGCACACGCTCCATAGATTACTTTAGAAATACACCTACAATGTCATTCATCGACGGTATTATTCATCGGTACGCCCACAAAAACCTGCATCACCTCTCAGTTAACTACAGTATGTCGACATTAATTTCCTGAACAAGCGTCGGGAAAATCGTGACCCCAAATTACACGGCACCTAATGTTTCCCAGGAGAGTTAATTACTTTTAACACTTTCAATAAGGAGAAAATTTTAATGTCCATTAATGAATATATACCAAGCAAAGGTCATACTTTTAGAAAAAAACATAGGAACACGGGTACGTAGTTACATGCCTTGAAAATTGTATAAGGTTCAAGAGAATTGAACAGTGACTGGGGAGTAGTGAATGGAAAAGGGAATATTCAGCGCGAGCAATTTTTTCCAATCACCGGAGTTGGAGACAGTATTCCATTAGTAGGCAAAAGAACGCGCAGATGTACAGAGATTTAGGATAGCGACGTTTCCAAGCGGGAAGTGAATTTCTGTTTATTGTTGACAGAAAAGGTACATCGCTCCACTCGGGTTGGCAAGACTTTGCGGCTGGTATCGCGAAATGTGCCGGAAACGATGGACTTTGAAAGCACTGGAAGTGGATTTACGGTACGGCTGCGGTTGCTGCACTCCCGCTCTGACCAAGATCATCTGCATTTTTTTCTTCTCGGTGATGCTTCATGGTAAGCCGATACAGAATTTATACACACTTGAGGACGCTTACGCGCGGCACGATAAGGAAGCGTTCCCTTCTTCTTCATTAAGCTCAGTAGTAAATAGAAGCTATCTACATATACGTATAGAACATAAAACTTCAAGTAGTTGCACTCTAATGTGCCCCAGATTTCATCCTTCCCACGCTCCTTGCTTGTCCTGCAACTAATGTTCCTATTCTTCTACGATTAAATCGTGGTATAGCAAATAGAAGTGTGCGATTGTATGGCGTTGGTAAAAAATTTACTTTTCGGGGATGCTTATTTGGGGTTAAACGCACGTACAGATCTTTGCAGAGCTACTTCCCGAGATAAAATTTGAAAATTCAACTGATTTACACTTTAATTGTACATAAACCTCTGGAAGTGCTGATCAGCTGTACTGAACAAGCTTCTAATAATCACTCCCTCGTATAGGCATGCGATTGAATGAACTACCCATGAACATTTCGCGATCGGAATCGTTACGACTCGTCCTAAATTCGGTGCCAGTGAAAGAATCGATTACTAGAGCATAGAACGGAAAATTAACGCGTCGTTTAATTTACCACGGAAGCCGAAAAATAAAATAGTTCGGTGGAACGTATATATATGCGAGCTCGTTCAATTACTTTTTGTCATTGATTCTTCTTGGTACATGGGTCTGTTTATTCGGGCTGTCCGCGCGTGCAATTTATTGCGAGCAAAGTGCTCGCATTTGTCCTTCGTTAATTAGAATCTCCGCGCTTCATTCGGTCAACTATCGATGGGAGTGTTGACTACCCGCTCTCATTATGGTAAGTCCTTATCGAGGAATTAATTGTTGCGAAAGTAATTGTGTGCCGCTATCTCTCAGCTAATTGGAACGTTCGCCGATTTTTTTCACGTACTCCATTTGAAGTACGAGTATATCGTAAGAAACTCTCGTTACACCGAAATTAATAACAGGTCGGTACTGTTCCCGTTTATGCTACGATATTATTTATTACGATTTAAATACCTTTTTCATTTTGATGTTACTAACAATTGTAAGAATGAAACCCCCTTGGATTTCTACAAGGACTTCCTACCCATACATTTGTCAATTTCCTTTTATTCACAGTACGGATATATTCTGCGTTACATTGTGCATGAAACATTGAATTCTAAATTGCTAAAGTATAATAATTTAACTTCTGCATGAAATACATCACCCGGGAGTATTGAAAATGTTCAATTGCACGCGGAGGCATACACCAGCATGACGAGTAATTACGTAATAAGATATTATTCCGACCACAATAATCATTATTATAGCTTGTTGCATAAAGTAGGATGGCATTGCATTGTTGTTCAACAGAGCCAGGTTAGATATTATAGCAAGCCATTATTCTCTCCTCAAGAACCATTCCCCGCGAGCATTAGCAAGAGCTGCGAATTTCAGCCAAGATACTACTCGCGGCATACTTTGACAATGCAATGAAACCTATCAATCATTTGATATAATCTGTTGAAAACTCGACAGGAAATAGTAGAATACCGTCGGCGCGGTTCCGCGGTCTGAAAACGGCGCAGCCAACTCCAAGAGTGGCGTTTTACCAGGGCAAGTGGTTTCGGGTAAGCGTAATTAAAAAATTCAGGAATATTTCTTGTTTGAAGTTGCCGGAGTGGTTCCATGCGCGGAACACTTTGTCCTCGGGCCAGTAATTCACGCGTCACGGAATTCACGTAAAAGCTCGCGATACAGGCGGAGCAATGCTGGAAACGTGCACAACGATGTAAAAGGATGGAGCAGGGAATGTGGCATGTAACGTTAATCGTTACGCGCGAGCTGGGCGCACGGCGGACAGATAAAAAGGCATCGGAGAAAACAATGATCCCCGATGACTTTGCAAATGTTGTTGCGGCCAGCTAACAGCACGATCGCGCATCCCGCTTTAAAAAAGTACGCGTGTACGTACATGTGTACTATCTGCGCGACAACGAGCTCAACGCACCGAATATTCATGCTTGGTAAATTTTTTTTTACGGTGGCCGCCGTTCCGCCGTACCCTGGCCACTCTATCCATTGCAGCGAGAATCTTTCGTTTAATGAATATCCTATCGAAAATATTTTCGCGCGAGTGCCCCTACATTGCGCCGAATGTACAATATCGTGCGCGAGCTTTCGAGATTTAATTGAGTTTCGGAACGTTAAATTTAGCTCTTATGGGAAACTGTGTAACGCCGCGAGTTGCACGCAACTGGCCGAAAGTATAAACCGTCATAAATTGGGAAGTATTTTTTTAAACGAGAATTCAATCGTCGTGGTATTGGTACAATTGTAACGAGCGATTAGGTCCGTCTCCTTTTTCGACGGGCTCGTCGAGTCGTCGAGGAATCGTTTCTTTCTTCGAGCAACTTGCGCGACCTACTCGAACAGTGCTTGCGAATGTAATTACAAAATTAACTGAACTGTTTGAAAAGTTCCCCGATGCATCGTCAGTGTGTCACTAGTCAAAGTAGTTGCTAAATAAAAACATTTAGTTTCGCATGGTACGTATGGATACAATTGCAGCAAATAGGTACGTGACAGGTAAACTTCTACCTATTTGCTTTCCTTACCCGTTGCTCTCTATATTCCCGCACTGTTAAACTTTCAAAGGTCCTTTCTCGAAAGAGTTGGAGCTGTTGCGTTGTAAATATTAAAATTTAGAACTCACCGAAATGCACATACGTGTTCTATCTACCGCTCTACGCCTGCAATTTTTTATTCAATACACACTTGCTTATCCCGGCCGCTATCACCAGATTCGAGATGCAATAGTGCTTAAAAATATAATAGCAAGTTCTAACGAAATAACCCAAAATTAAAAAGAAGAAAGACGTGCGTAGATTTTAAGTAGTCATGGTGTAAACACATTTGCAGCATGCACGGTTTGTTGAGCAATAAATTATTGCAAGTGGAACATAAGCACCAAATTATCTGTCAAGTACCGACAATCAGGGCAATCACTTTTTATGTGGGACTGGAAGTGTCTAACGGAGATGAAATTTAATTGTAACAATTTTCTGTGTGCATACCACGCGGTATTAGCTATGGAGAATGCGCATGGGCAGACAAAGTCAGTTTAGCAACGCAAAGCTCGTACACGATGTTCTCGGTATCCAAAGCGAACCCGGCATATTCGCCGACAGTAAACGCGCTTATCCGAAAATTGTAGTTACGCTCGGTGCGTGTTTACTCGATATCGTCTGTATCGCGTATCGCGATTGCAATATCCAGTCACTATCAGCCGTAGCAGCGTCTGCTCTCCCTCCCTCCCGTGGACTGCATACGACGTAATGACACGATGATGCGACGTTCGTAACTGTGTTAGCTCTGAGCATTTGCCGCAAATGGGACCATAGTTTACAGACCGGGGGCTGTTTAATTTTACGAAGGTTCCTCCGTGGAACCGGAAAACCCTACACCCAGGCGCTACCCTCAAAAATTTACCGCACTTTCGTATCATGACTTCTTCGTATACGCATCTAAGTCCAGCCGCTTTTTAGATTTCTTATGCTCGCTCATAAATCTTGTCCGAGCAACATGCGCTGGTACAGTTAAAAATACACTCTGTTCTAGACATCTTTTTTCGAGAACACGTTTGTTACTTGAGGAAAGAAATTTTTAGAGATGCCAAGTGTAGTATACGCGTCTATTTTACAGTTTGTCCGGCTGCAAGCGAAATACTGTAGCTGCTCGTGCAATTGCGCGTCGCAACACGAGCAGATATACGTATTATTGTTATATTATTCGAATTTTAAGGATAATACCAGATCCCTGATCTTGAATGCCTGAAATATGTGGAACAACGTATCTCCTCGCATCTCGCCCACTTCTCGCAAGGAATAATCGAATATTCGAACTTTGCGAATGAAAACGCCCCTTTGAACCGCCAAATATTCGAAACGCGTACAGATGCTTATAAATAAACATAGGATGCAATTATAAAGGAACCGCGTTCAAAATATATACCGGACCGTTCGTTAAACTTTGAACGCGGCTGTTGCACGCTCGATCCTTTGTTGACTGAACCGTTCATCTGGCTCTGCGCCGAGTTCGTCGAAGTACATCGAGAAATGAACGTTGCTTCTGATTCGATGCTCTCTGTAGACGAGGAACAGGGTAGTATTCGTTCTTTGAAAGTTTCAACCGAGTGCCGAAACTTTTGTCCCTTCCAACAGTTTTTCAGCATCCTCATTCGTCCGCCGTTATCGCGATATCCGTGCCTTTTCACTCTCGATTTTTCCTTTCTTCGCCATCGTTCGAAATTCCACACAGGTTGACGAATTTAATTGTATTGCAAACCTGGGCAAATATTGATGCACCTTAGTTTGAACCGTTGTAATCGTATTTCGGCACCCATGTACTGCAGAAAGGTCTTGCTCGACCTTTCTGCTTCAGAGGTACGTACAACGGTTTGCTCTTCGTCGCTGCTCGAAACAGTGTAATCTACTAAAAAAAGGACGAGATGCTTGTACTTTTGCAGTGCTTTGCGACGTATCTGTGCATGTCTGACAAGAGTGGAACAGTTATTTCAGTCTATGAAAAAGTAAGAAACGATGTTCACCGAATCGACATTTTCGAAAGCTTTCAAAGCGGAAAAGATTTGCAAACATTTTTCTATCCAGTAGAATACTAGTTGAATTGCGAATTGAAGTTCCTTTCTCTCTAATTTCGTAGCGATACTTAATGTAGAAGCACGCGGTAAAAACGTGTGCAATGTGAACACCTGGGGAAGAAGATTTCTGTGATCTATCGTGATTCAATGTTTGGGAAAAGTATTCGGACTGCCTGATCGTGTTGGAAGAATGGGAAGAATAAGCATCCAAGCGTAACAGCTACAAGAGCAATGGAAAAGCATTGAAGATGAGCCAATAACGAGATCTCTTTGTATGCAACTCGTTCCTAATTCGAAGAATTTGCGTAGCAGCATGCATGGAATCGTATAAATTCGTAGAGGCCCTCGCTATTTCGTGGTTGGAATTAGGTTTATTTAACAACGCGAAGGCAATATTACAGTCACGCTGATGAGTCATACACGACTAATGTGGTTTACGCCCGCTGCGCCCCTTGAATTTCTCTTTGACGTGCTCTGCAACACCGCAAATACTCGGCGAGCCTTACTGTACAAACACCTGGATAGACTTGCTTGCAAAGATATACACTGAATTTAAAGGCGCGGTATAGGATCTCATTGCGGAACGATCGCGATTCTGACACGATCTTGCGATCAAATATATACATAGGTGCGTAACTGACATCTACTAGACATTCATTCAGGTGCTCTGAATCGTGAAATTTGCTACATCAAAGTTATAATCCACCATTCCAACAAACGTAGATTCTCAGCTTTGTTATTCTTTTGTTATTAAATAATTTGTTTGGTTTACAAATTCATGGACCACAATTTATATTCATTAATATAATAATAATTAAAGATACAAATATGTGTGACTAATTATTCTCAAATTCTGAATAACACGATAACAGCGTTCGCATGGTTCAATGTTATATTAATTATAATTATATCGATATACTGTTTTTTAATTAAGAATAATATTGTATAAACTCGGGTTGCGATGAAGATATCGCGTAGGAATTATTTAATTATAGGGGCTTCAATATCAAAGTAGAATTTGTTACATAAGCACGGCAAAATGTATTAAATTAAATACAAGAAAAACAATAGGAGATTACTGCCCTGTTTTAATTACTTCCTTTTATTTGTTTCTCCTGGAAATCCCCGACACTAGCGGATAAAACTTGAATTAATCTGGTGTAGTCAGTCTAATGAGATTATATTAATTCAGGAAGTGGTAAATCCAGAGGTAGATTCATCACGTATGCTTTGCCGACACAATGGGGCAGGATCATCAGTTTAACGGATTATTGCCCTTTGTTTTTCTTCACCGTGAAATTATCAAGTCCTCGAAAGAGTAGACTTAATAATGGACACCGCAGTTCGCCATTTTAATATAATACTATACATGTACATAATGCAATTGCTACCTCTATTGTAACGAATGGCTTTACGATGGAAACGTCTAAAACAAACGAAACCTGTTTTCTTGTTTCCTTCTGCTCTGTGCTTTTGGAAAATGCATACTTATATTTAACCAATGAAGCCATCATTTTTTACTAAAATATTTTGTTTATTGAGAGTCACTATGTGATTGGTAGAAATACGCGTTGGAAATTTGTATGGCATATGAAACTTTTGAGATTGCTTTTCGCATATACAATTACATTTGGCGTTCAAACGAACGTTACTCTACCGTGAAAAATTATCGTGTCAGTTGTGCTTGTGTCGCGTCATAAGATTGAATTTCATTGAAATCATTGGAACCATCACGGACGAGGTTGCAACATTTTACACATAGTTTAACCGTTCCGCTTTGCTCCAACATGATTTACTTTTGAAAATCTGCCCCAAAACTCGCATACATGTACCTATGTAATATATACTTTGACTTCAGACAATCGTTCCTGAAAGATAGGATTTTGTATTGGGGTTTCGCGAACCAACTATTTGAGTGCAATTTATAACAAACTAAATTGGAAGCGCATTCCAATACGAATCTATAACCTCCCAATTTTCGGAGCAATTAAATATACGGAAGCCGCAACGGCGTAGTTCCTGCAATGCGTACAAAGACTGATTACCCTCTAAGGTGACTAATTAATTAAAGTCTCAAACTAATTTAATACTGCAAGTTTGTCGAGCAGCCACGCGACCCAGCTGTGGACATTTCCCTGTAGAGCCTTGCAACAGGAAGCGCCGTCGGAACAAAATCAATCATCCTGGATGTCAGATTCTTCCAATAACAAAATAATTAGAACGTCCGATTGAAATAAAAGTGCGAGACTGGTAAACGCTAAACGATTCGGGCCTGGTTTAATCTTGAATTCGATTAAAGAGCATCGCCACGGTTTGGTCCGATTTCGGTCGCGACAGGCAGCTTTCTTCGCGATAATGGAAAGTCTCTCGCCAACGCCTCTACACTTATTTTCGTGCTCGGGTGGGTCGCTTCAGACCGAGGAGAGGAGCGTTCGTCGTTCTCGATCGTACCACTCGAGGTTATCTATAAATTTCCAGCTGATTGCTTCCAGGTAATCACTCGATAATACTTCCAGTGTCTCTTCGCTCACGAGTTGACCAATCGCCGGAATGACAAAACGTGCGCTTAAAAACCGATCCGACGGAGAGAAAGTTTTTAAGAGCTAATTAAGAAATCGTAGTGGCTCGTTCGGCGCCAAAGTTGACGCTCCACTAAAGTTGTGGCGATATACTATAAACGATGTAGCTGGAAAACATGGAAAGCTGAGGGATGTACATAGTTCGGTCTTGAATATCGAATTTTCCGAATTCGGTTTGCTCATATTGATACTACAAAAATGTGCTACTAAAAGTAATTAGTCTATATATTAATCGGTTTAACTGAGCTGCGAAGATTTGTTCGCAATAGTTTATTAATTATTAATTCGGTCTGGAAATTTCAAATGCCACGCAAAATATTTCGCTACAGGTGCTCGAAGCGTAGAATGGGGAAACAAAATTAATCTAATTAAATTATCACGTTTCTACAAATATCCACCGCAAGAACTAGTGGTATGCTTGCTAGATTTATTTATAAACCTCGACACCGAATTTCCGCAATATCTAAAATACGCTACATATCGACCCGCAATTTACAATGTTGTTGCACTACCGATATGAGATCGCCCTTTTCCTTCAATGCTCAGCCTGATGGGAAATACGAAGCAATTGAGCGACGAATCTGAAATTTATAACGGGATCAGCTGCTTAAGTCGATGACGATCCCCCCTGGGCAATGTTGCTCGAGGATGCGCAAAAGTGTGTACCTCTATTTTTGGGTTACGGGATAAGAAACGTCTAATAAAAAACAGACCGTGAAATGCTAGTGCTTTCACACACGCATCGTCTTGCTCATTCTGGCGTATATGTATGTATGTAGGTCAGACTTACTTCCATAATGTAAAATTTATGATGTCAAAAGTTTGCTACGGTGTTTTTAACCCTGTAGCAGCTTAGTACATACGACGTACAACGTAGCAGCGTAAACTCGGAATGAAAGTTTTTACACACTTTAATCTGCTGGCTTCCTATTGAAGTATGCAACGTTTGCATACAAGAAGTGTACAAATAAGAAAACACAAGTAGAAACGAGTAACTGTCACACCCCTCGATACAGTTTTCTATGCTACTTTCTCTAAGAGTTAAAGGAGTCATGTAGTATCGAAGGTTAAAGAATTAAAGTATAAAGATGCGAATGAAAAGAGTCTACACGTTTGCTTACTGATAAGCGTTTATCATCTTATTAAACACGCATAAATTTGAAACGAAGCCACGTAAGGATCACCGTTATTGCAGTAGGATAATGGATTTGTTGGTATCGCGATGGTCGTGACAAATTATTGCGAGAGTGTATTTGAAAGAAACGAGGTGCTTCCGAAAGATAATAACGAGATTAAATAACGAAAGGCCGCACGGACTCGAGAGCTTTCTGCTTAACGCTGATTTATTGCATGTCGAACACAGATGATATAGTACAGGGCTGTTGGAATACTCAAAGGATTCAAGTTCTTTATGAGGGCCTATTGGAGAAAGAACGCATAGCACATTGAATAGTCCCGAACAGAGAGCTATATACCTGCTTATCAGAAATATTCACGAACGATTTGTACAATCAATCGATAGAAAAATTCTGTGCTAATTCATTGCAACTTGTGAGTACAAAAATTGCTCGCAGTATCGACTGAATCAAAATCATGTAATATGTGCGATTCTCTCACGCGGCAGTGTAAGGTCCGCTCCAAATCATTTTAACATTCTATTTCTATGTCCTAAAATGATTTTCAAAGTAGTTCACTTGGAGAATGATATTACGATAAAAATGCTTATTCCATTTGTTAAAATCAATCGGGGCGTCCTTCAACGAAGGCTGCTCTGCTATTTGTTCGCTGCCTTTTGAATATACTCAGTTGCGCAAAAATCATCAAATCAATCTGATCGACGTAATCTATGTAGACTGTAGACGATTGCCAAACTTTTACACATATGCTGATTATTATTCCAAACTTCGTAAAAAACGATTTCCTGCATTGGGTCATCGTGAAGTAGTATCGATGCTAATACCATGACTGCTGTGCCAATGCGTCCGAAAAATATTGTTAAAATATGTATCGGTTCGCAAACGGGAAGGTTCTTGTGCAGCGATGCGTTCTCTTAACATATTTCCCGAATGACCCGTGATTCTCAGGCTTCTATCCGCCCAGAAAGACACGGAGCGCTGGGAAGAGTTCCGCTCCTCCAGCTTTCGTATTCGCAAAGGAAATACGTTCGCGATGACATTGCGCTGATTTTACAATCGAGACGGAGTGGACTGTCAAAGAGACGCGATATGATAGAAACATAAAAAGCGGGAACGAAGCGTTGGATCCTAGGAGTCGATATTTGTCAGTGACTGGCGAATGTTGCGTATTCCTGTGGATCCCGCTGGCCAGCGTGTTATTTATTTGCACACAGCAGTCCGTTCGTGTTGTCCGACCACTTTGGCGCGAGCGACTAACAAATTGCGTTGTTTCTCGATCGAGCGAAACGCTGCTTCGTTTTCACCGAGAAAATGAATAACGAAAAGCACAAAAAAAAATGGAAACCTTGCGTTCTTCTATCTGCAACCGGCGAAAAATAACGAAGACAGGTGAATCCCGCTCTGCAATCTGCTGCGAGAGAGAATTGTTCGGTTTTCTCGGAACGCTGCGGCATAATTCCGGGAAAAATCTAACGAACGCAAAAAATGAATGGCAATTTGACCTTCTGGAGAAAAAATAACAATGCCGAAAGAGACCGCGGAACTTTATGCGGACCGGTTTAAATTCGAATCTGGAAAGTTGCGGGCGACCCCTTTGGGACTCTGCCAAAGCGAAGCGCGATATGTATGTCCCGTTGCTCGCGCCTCGACCCCTTTCTGCACGCTCGACCGTTTTCAATTTCGCGGATCGATCTTCGCGACGCGAAAACTGCGTGCGCGAGATTTATGAGCTGCTACAGGAGTGGAGGTATACTCGGGCTTGTTACGTATGCACAAATCATGGTGCTTCTGTAACAATCCTCGCCTACGTCATCCATCTACTATGGATTCATCTAGGCAGCTAGTCATCTAGCTCGATTCATCTAGGCTATAGCGTCAATACCTTGCACAGCTTTTCAACATTAATTTTATTTCGGATTAAAATGGCTTTGCGGTGGCTTTCTGCGACAGTACAAGAGTAATTCGCATTGCACGATCGGGTAACAGTCCCCGTTGAGCATTGCTTCCGCTACATATGACTAGTATGTTTCGGTAACAGATATAATTTATATCTGTTATTTATTCAATGTATCTTAATATCGTCAACGTTATTGGGTGCGCATAAATATTTGATGATTGCTCAGTAATCGAAATAACGATTGGACGGGGAATAATAATTTTTCTAAGTATTTCGAGGGGAATAGTTAAGTTGTAGGCAATTGCGTGACACACTCCATCGTTTCTGAATTCATAATTAGAAACCTTATCCTTTTACCACGCTCAAGAACATTGTGGAAAACTCGAAGGTACTTGTGCGCAATTAAATCCTTAAAGCGCGGCTCTGAAATGTCTCCTTTGAAAGGTATTCAGCAATCATATCTGGAATCAAACCGAGGCATGGTTCATGACAGCTCCACCGACCCTTGAAATGAATTTCTTTCCCCGAATCTGTGTCAGTTAGGAGAACGTTCAGGTCGTTAATATTCAGGCCGTATCGCTTTACGCGACGCGTACGGGCTAGATTTTCAGGATATTTCTGAAGAGCATATCGGCCAAACGTGGGAAGAGAGCGAACGAGATGCGACACGGACGCGAAGGTTTGCGTGAAAAGACCAGCCGAATGGTTGAACCGCGCTTTCGGAATTTCCATATTTATGCGAGATACGATGTTTCAGGAAAGCTTTGCTGCAGCTTGCAAGACGTTACCCACGGTGTCGCGGTCGTTCTCTTCCACCTCGAGCAAACATTCGCAATGGCGCGCGATGATTTTAGATCGAGTGACGCTTTGAAACTCGCGAAATATTCTGCTGGCAAAAAGTTTGGAAGATCTACAGGCGTGAAACGAAAATTCGTTGGACCGACTGATCGATTAATAGAAATTCCTAAACGCCCATACGAAATATGCTATTAATTGACCCACCATAGTGGACATCATATTCTCCTACGTAATATTTATTGTAGCTACTTTTTTTCTTCCAATATTCTTTCTCTTTCGTTAGATAGAAATGGATAGAAATGGCAACTTTACGTTACTGCTGCTTATTATTTTTCTTTACTTCACGCACGATGCGTGATAAACTGGCATTCACTGTGTTTCATGAGAATAGTAACTGAGAACTATCACTTCACTAATTCTTTCGGTGGCTTGCTTTTTAGCAGTACACTGCATCTGAATTTTTAACCAAGAGGATAATACATATCGAATAAGAAACTGCGGTTCTCAAAAGCAGGCAATTGAATAAAATTTTGTAGGGTTTCAAATCTTTCGTCATTTATCTTTTCCAACATTGTCGCTACTGTGTGTCTTCCGAGCAACGATGAACACGCCGCCAGGTGATATCTCTTGGGGGAAACATTTCGATTCGTTATATCCATAGCATTTTATTGGGCACCGTGGGAAACGGAATTTCTATTTGCATAATAGCGAGCGACGAAAAACGAGCGTATTTATAAACAATCGACAACGAGATTAAAAGTATACAATGGGCGCCGACAATTCATCGAGCATGGTAATTGCAACGGTGGAATGGGCTATATATAAATGTTTGATGCAACGTGATTCTCGATGGGCATCGCACAGTTAATTTTCCTGCCAAAAATGAGAGAATTTTAATTACACGACTATTATATTCGAAGAAATAAATGTTACATTTTTCTGAAACAGAATACACGACCATTCTACTGTATATATTTTTTCTGTGCTGAAACGGAACGCACACAATTTCCTTGGTTAATTATATATTCGACGCAATATCCCCCTGCGGATGATATTTTATTTAACACGTTCGAAAAACTGCGAGAATGTAATAAATGGACGTTGGCTCCTGATCGACAATTAATATCTATTCCCAAGTGAAGCGAAATCAGCCAGCGCAAGGTACTGACCCATAAATTTCCTAGGCACATGAAACGAGCTCTTCGTCGAATTCCCAATGTTTTTCCTCTTTCTCCTCTTTCTCCTCTCGCTCCGACGAAATTACGCGATGACGTCGATCGCGTTTATCACCAGTTTGCGATGAATTCTCAACGCATCTGTCATTTCGATTCATCAGTGCCAAAATCCCAACAGTGGCTAAACCACATAAAACAGTCCTACGAATTTTTGGCTAAAACTATAAAATCCTGTCTCCTGTTATCGATATTGACAAATAAATGTCACTTTTCAAGAACCCTTTCTAAAAGGCCCTTTAATGTTTTGCAGTATGTCGGTTTCGGCGCTTAGCTAGGTATTATTAATCCTCGAACGTTTAAGAACAAGTACAATGTATTTGTATTTTCGATAACCGCACTGTTTCCTTCTCCGCTAATAACAATGGATTTAATATCTATTGATAACAATTCATTATGAACAATGCTGTTAAACTAACAAAGCAATGTATACTGATTCGATAACAATATTTATTTTAAGTTATATAAATAATTGCATAATGTTGTATAATATTGTATTCTCCGTTTATATAATTCTCCTCGGATTTATATATATATATATTATATTATATATTTATATTATATAATTATATTATATATATATATATATTCCTTTTCATTTGCAAAAAGGAAGAACTAAATAATAATAGGAGTCAATATAATTGAATTAATTGAAATACTACCTAGAAAATATTAACAAATATAGGAAATATCATATTCCTCCTTGATTATTCGTATAGCTATATCTATACATACGAAATCGTTTGATCGGAAATCGAAACTCATTAGATTCTTCCCGAGTACTGCCGTTTAATTACTGCCTAACCATAGTTAATGTCAATCCAACATCAGAGGGTTTTTAATAGAGGGAAAAATAGTTAAACGTGGAATAATTACGGTACTGTCTCCCCGGATGTGATGACATCATTTCATTGTGGTTTTATGATTCAAAGAGATTCAGAACTTTTGATAAAGTTACCGCAATTATTTTCCAGCGTAACCGAGAACTTGTAATGTTATGAAAACGCAAGGCAGGCAAACGTTTCACGAAGCCGTTTCCAATTAAGCTGCGACTAGCGTCTAATTTATTTGCCCGGATTTTACTTTGCACCATCACGCTTTGCTTATATCATAATTATTACTTGTTATTAGAAAGATCTGGCATTACACGTGAAGCGCTGCGGGCACTAAAAACGTGTAAAGGTGGAAAATTCGAAGGATTAAAGGTTAAAAGAGTAAAGAAGAGAAAGAATGCAATGTGCGAACATTGGCAGGAAAGTGTATATAAAATATGCATTTAAAACGCTATTCCACCAGCTTTGAAGTAGAATGGATTGCTTTAATCTAAATGAAGAACTTTTTGGTGTATTAAAAAAAAAGAATCTACTATTTGTAGTTCCATCGTTGCGCGTACAATAAAAGTAGATTGGTAGAGACTTAGATCTATACCATTTTACTTAGATATTGTCTCTATTATTTAACCACGAGAAAGATGCAATCCGTTTCAGTTGCATCTCTTTTTCTCGGCTCTATATATTGCGGAATAAAGTAACAAAGACTTAATTCCTACGCTACGATATTACGTTAAAAAAACATACGAAAGTTGCAAACACATATTTATTTATCCGCAACAAGGTGTCGAACTATAGCACCACTCAATCTGTAGACGTACTTCCTGCATAAAGTAACCAAAAAGTAAGGTCTTTACAATTCTGTATCTTCTTCGTAATTAAACGGCAAAGCTCTTAAGAAGCTTATGTGCTTAGATTGCCAGAGTCTTGTCGTCAAGACACGTCTGCAGTTGTCAGCAATTTTCCACAGGAGCTTTTTATCCTCGCCGCTTTTCTCTTCTCCTTCCGGGTAATAAGGACTTTTTTCAACTTTTTTATTGGGGCATCGTCGAAATGATTTATGCGTTCCATGCGAAGTGGCGATCGAACTTTTATGAAGGAAATTCTTCGTCGAAACGCTAAAGGCTCCTGAACAGAGCCATTTCTTTCGGAATTCGCAGCTCGTCAAACGTTTTTCGAACGATACAGCAAAGACGGTGCATCGCACTTCGTGCAAGCTTGCCACGCGACCTACTAACTTGTATCCTGAACGTTCGTGGCCAAACTGTTCCACGGGAGGCATTGTTTTCAAGTATCGCGGTATTTTGATCGCTTCTTAATGTTCCCATGGTCATCGTCGTTGGGGAACGATAGCGCAAGGCCTTTGATGGAGCTTCCTCTTTGCAAGAAACCCGTTTCTTAGGTTTGCAAATGTGCTAGGGGTGATTAGTGACCTAATCGGCTCAAGATCCTCTTATTGTTAGGAAGATAATGGCATGTCAAGCTCGTGGCTAGGAAGAGCAGGCTTTGCACCACGGGACATTTGCAGGGTGAAAAAGCGGCTGCATGTTCTTCGCCGTACGATGAAAAGAAAGCAGCCCTTGTTATTTACTTCGCGTTAACTGGGGCTTTTTGTAAACGAGCAATATGCACAACCGGGTTGCGTTTCAATGCCGCAGTAGCTGCACCTAGGCGATGCGATCATTTATTAAGCTCGTGTGGCAGAAAGGATACCATTCATTTAATGGAACGGAGATTGCGTCACGATTGAATTTATGGATGGACTTTTATAAAATGCCCGGTGCACGGGAGGGATCGGGGAATGAAGATATTTCTGACTGTGTCTGATTTATTTCTTATCACTCTTATATCAATAGCCCGGTTCTTTATTAAATTGCTCGTTTTATGCAATTGGCTAGAAGGTTCAAGATAATTATTCAGTATTCGAAAGAAAGGGCGAAGTATATGATACAGTAAAACGTGTGCAAGGGAAATAGGATGTCTGGGATTTTCATTGGAACAATGCAGAATGCGACTGCAGTGCCAATACATTCTGGATAATGTTCCAGGTAACGCGTGATAATAAAATATTTTATTAATCCGGATGTTGTGTGCTCTATTATTATTCGCAGGGAAATATAAACTTGCCTATCGTGTTTAATGCTTATCGATGATAATATGTGTTTTTTATTCTTTAAACATCATTATCACTCGATTATTTAATGAAACAAAAGTATACGTGGCTCATTAATTATTCTTCAGCGAAGTCGTCGATCTTCGTAGAATTGACACCACAAGGTGGAAAATATTTGTTACGAGTACTTTATTTAACACCTTTATCGCGATGCCGCAATTGTTAGTGAAAAGTAGGCCCAAAATTAGGCTCGAAATCAGCGTGACAGCTATCGCGAACGTAGCTAGGGTCGCATTCAGCAGTTTGCGAGGTTAAGAGAATTACTAGGCCGAGCCGTGAGAGGGAGAAGGTAGAGTACAGGTTTTTATCCGAGAAGGAGGAGCACTCCATCCGACCAGTTTCGAGAACAGCGGCTCCTTGAACGTTCGCTGACGCTATTTCGTCTAATTAAATCGGAGCTCCTTTGAGGGTCTTAAGCGTGGCGTTTACAGTCCTATCTCAAGTCATTTGCCGCTTCGTTATGTAACGCGCTACGTTTCTTTAGAGCTACCGAGGACGGTAGAGTATTTTTTTCTCTTGAAGCTCTCCTTTCGAGACGACGCGACGGCAAGGAAATGCTCTCAATATTGCGAGAGATCTTTAGTTGTTGCAAGAACTATTTGTCGTTGCAAAGTTCGTTCGCCGAACCTTGTCCACGTTTCCACGAGGTACCGTGCCGTGATTTAATTCGCGAAGGAACTGCTAATCCGAGTGGCACGGACAGCAGTACCTATATTCGTGGCTTGCATGAAAATATTAACTGCATATTTGTTTAAAAACACCCAATTTCATGTCGGAAGCGTGCTAACTTGAACGAGGAACGCACCGACTTAAAAGTTACGGGGCTTGCTTAGACGCGCAAACCAAATTTCCTGGCGAGTCTCAACGCAAGACAAACATTTTCATAGTGAAATCGGAGCCGTAACGGAGAAGTTATTTAAAATACCGTTTGCAATGGAAAAGCTGTCGCGTCTGCTTTTCATGCTTTGCCAACAAAAAATCCACCAACTGCAACGGCACTTTGATTCGAAGAATGCATTTCATTTTCCTCGTACTTTGTGAAAATGCGGGCTCTATTTCTTCAACGGGATGGGAAAACGTTTACGCAGTCAACTCTTTCCGGAATTTTTTCTACGCGTTCGATTATACGAAAGTTCAGAGAACGTGATTGACGTAAGGAAATGGACACGTATTTGTGTGCAAGATTTCCTCTGCGTAGAATAGAGGCAAATACATACTGCGAATGCGCTTTGTGTGTGCGAATCTGCATCAAATACCTGCAAGTTAATATCGAACACCGTGCCTTCTTTACTAGTAAGAAAATGTTTCACTGCTGTAAGTGCTGATC
The DNA here is from genome assembly GCA_948146005.1 of Nomada fucata. Taxonomy (NCBI): domain Eukaryota; kingdom Metazoa; phylum Arthropoda; class Insecta; order Hymenoptera; family Apidae; genus Nomada; species Nomada fucata. The sequence continues at coordinate 1,753,348 of OX411275.1, read as the reverse complement.
CTTTGAGGAGCGTGTCCTTTTGGCATTACTTCAACCGTATGCACCATTTTCTACGAGACACTTTCCTTGGCTACGTTCTCGAGGACTACGCTACTCGGTACAAAGATATACGACAATTATTCTATTTTCGTGAATTAACTCGTTTTTCGTCTTAATAGAACGGTGAGAGACAAAAGAGCACTTGCAAAGTCAATCGCGTATGATGCTTCGTTAACTCTCATTTAGTATTTCGTATGTATTAGAAAAAAATAGTAATTCACTGCACCCATCATGTTTAATTCGCGAGCCAAATAACGGAGAAGTCATGGTAGTCGCATCCAGGACTAGCATCGAAGCAATCACCTTAGGCTGCGGTTACAGTGACTGCGTATTCTGACGACTAAGTAATTCAGATCTCTATGATGCACGCCGTATAAAATGGACGTGGAATTGGCTAATTATTATTATTATTTTTGCGACAATCGTTCACAAAACGACAAAACGAAGAAATTTAATATTTCCTTTTACGGAGTATAAATATTTTAATACAACTAAACGTTTCACCTGGACCATGGGACGAAATCTTCCGGGGAACTTTACACCGTGCGTGTATACACATTATAAGATACTTTGGCTTTCTGAAGGAAAACCAGATAACAGCTGTGAAATAGCATTCGATCGTTGTACATGCAATTGCAATAGGATTCTTTTGGACGGAATATATACGTTCTCACCTTACCAACACCCGGCACTGTCTTATGGAATATCTAACGTTCGATAAGAAATATTAATAACGAAATGTGCTACGGAGATTTTCTTCTAAAGCGGCAGCATATCAAAGAGTAGAGCGAACGAGTCTATCACAAAGTAATAAAAGAACGTCGAAAAATTGACTTCGTGGAAATTGATATTACTTAAACATTGTGTTCCACTCTGTCATATGATTACATACAAGCAGAAGGGGAAAAACTCAAAAAATATATTTCTCCTAATTTCCCTTTATTCTGAATCGAAAGGTCTAACGGCCTCACTAAATTTACTGATATAGAATTTGGATGTCTATGATTGTTTACTACTTTACATATTTTGTAATAAAGTAATTTATAGTTCTAAACTTTTGTCGTGCTAATGAACAGAGTTAATAAATACCCCCGTACTATAAAATAGTTGCCAATGGAGGATTGCAAACAAAGATTATCATGAGCATAGTACTTCTTTGCAAGCGCACTGTACGTAAGTATTGTGGTCAAGTATGCTCTATAACGTGCCAATTTTTGTTCATTCACACCAAAATAAAATCGTCAGTTTTCCTTGCGCAAACCTTTCTTCGCGTGCGAGCGTAACTTATTGAAAAAAACTATGCGCAATTACAATAGGGTTGACAATTGCATAAGATATATAATAATTGGAAGTCCTCGTATAAATAAAAAAATTGTCACGCTATGGCTGGTGTAAAGCGAACCTGGGCACAAAATGTATAGCTCGCTTTAAGAAGCAACCACTTTACTCGATAAACAACACTCGTTAAACATTTATATAATAATTTATATAAATAATTATATAAATAATTTAATTCAAATTTATAGTCATAGGTGTGACTATGGTGTGACTAACAATAAGTGACGTACAATAAGAAACATTAGCAAGGAAATTTGCTGGTGACTGAAAATATCGAGATTTTCTTTTAAAGGAACAACGTTTAAAAGAGTAGTGCAACCGGCTCTATCAAAAAATAATAATAAAGCGTCGTAAGAATATAAAAACGAAGAACTGGACGACTTAAACAGAGTTTGACTCTGTTGGAATTTATTGTTCTGAATAAAGGACAAAACTAATCTATTTTTCGTATATGGATTAATTGGTTTATTTTAGCCTGCCCTGGTCTATACATTGTATGTACAATGTCCGCGGCGTCAATGCGTCGCGCTTTTGTTTCTTGATGTGTGCAACACTCACTCGAGACATTTCTTCGAAAGCGTTAAGACGTGCCTTTCTACGTGCCTCAGAAAATATACAGAAATAAATAATTTTAGTATAAAGCATTATATTGAATCATTCCTATACCCATATTCCAATAGACTCTATCACGCGATGAAAAAAAAACCACTTCGAAGAAGAGATTCCTACTAATTTCTCCCTGCGGGTAATGAGTTTTTGCAGAGTGGCAAATAGTGTCATACTAAATTTATTGGCATATGTTTTAGGTGCTTACGCTTACTGGTAATTTGCATGATACTTTTTAATCAAATAAGTTGCGAATCTGAACTTCGTCGTACTAATGAACGGTTCATTAATTTCCATATTATAAAATAGTTGCCAATAGAGGACTGTAGGAAAAGATTGAAACATGCAGAAGCATGAGCATAGTGCTTGTTTTCCAGCGCGCTATACTGTACATATTCCGTTAAAGTACGCGTTTTAGTCAAACTTGCCATTATTATGATTACAATGTACAATGGTCAGTTTCCTTTGGGCAAACCTTTCTTCACATGCGAGCGTAATGTTTCAAAAGCTTTGCGCAATTACAATAGGATTGACTTTTTTTATTTGTTAATATGTTAGTAAATATGCTTTTGTTTATTTGTTCAAATATGCTTTGATTAAAAAATATCTCTATGGATCTTTTTTTATATTAAAAAACGCGGAGTACAAGAAGGCAGATCTAACCTGGTATAAGATATAACAGACAAGAAAATAATGATGGTCGGTCACTATGCTCGCAAAACTACTAAAAAATACAACCAGTTACCCGTGCCGCTTCGGACCAATCGTCCTACGGCATGATTGGGGACCGGAGGAACCAAAACGCTTGCGACTCACCAACTTGTTGATTGGAAAAATAGAGGAAGTACACGTGGAAGACATCAGGAACATCACCGAGGCATCTCAATTGAACGAAATCGTCAGCAAGTATTCAAACTGTAACTAAACAGGAAAGCGAACAACATTAAAATCCACTGTTAAATCTGCAGAATTTAATTCTTCACAAAAAACCGAGAATTGTTTAAAAGATACTTACATTTCTCATTTCATCAGTGTCGCATCGAACATGCCCTTCAGTGATTCACTGACTCTACTTCCGATGGCGAATATAAGAAAAAAAATAAAAAGTTTTTTATCAGTGACATTTAAGAAAAATAAATATGCACGAAGAATACATAAATATGCATTATAACTGTGCATATATATGGAAAATATGCAAGTGTGAACGAAAAATATATAAATATGCATTAAAAATATGTAATATGCATTAAAAATATGCAAGTGTGAACGAAAAATATATAAATATGCATTAAAAATATGTAATATGCATTAAAAATATGCAAGTGTGCACGAAAAATATGTAGATATGTATTAAATATATGCAACTATGCATGAAAAATATGCAAGTGTACATGAGATATATGTAGATATCCATTAAATATATGCAAATATGCATTCAAAATATCTAAATATGCAAATATGCATTAATAATATGCAAGTGTGCACAAGAAATATGTAGATATCCATTACATATATGCAAATATGCATGAATAATAAGTAAATGTGCACGAACAATATGTAAATATGCATTACAAATTTGTAAATATACATTAAAAACATGCAAATATGCAAGGAAAATATACAAGATTAATTATGCAATAGCAAATGCAATAAGCCAATGCATATGTTTTTAAATATAAAACATAAAAACATTTGCATTATGCAAAACAGGAAAAATAAAAGATACTATTCCAATTGCAACCATTTAATTGAAATTGGTATAGAAAATCTAATTCTTTTTATAAGTATTTTAGTTGAATTAGTATTTTACAAGTAGTTAGTTTCATCTTAGTATCAGTAACACATTATACAAAACCAATAAGAAAATATAATTAAAATGCTCACATAGGCAGGCCTTGGCTGCATTGAATTATTAGGCATCATTGTATCTATTGGCTTACTCCTTCCTCTATTCCATATAATCAACTCCTGTGGATACTCAACAACTGTGGATACTCCTGTAACAAAGAATAACATGGAAATTAAACAAGTGCACGAAAGTAATGATAATTGTGATATACTACAGCTGAATTTTGTAGAAAATGTGAATATTCTAAAAGATTTTGTATGGAAGCACTATTATGTGAAGTGGTAATTACAATCCTATTAAAAAAACCGCAGCGGTAATAGAGAGCAAATAATTGTTGTATAGTTATTATAAACGTACCTCTCTGAGATGTCTTCCATATGTTTTGTCAGCGCGGTGTCAACTAGTGGAATGACAACCCACGCTATTGTCCATTCTCGTTAGGCTATGTTCGATACCCGACTAAAGCCAATCACCATTGTTGTTTACGATCGCCTGCGTTTCCTAGAAATATTTCGACGCATACGTTACTTGATAAATATCTGTTTTTGTTTGGCGATAAATTGTCGATATTTTTCGGGAAAAACAAGCTTCCCACCGGCAGAAAACACCGGTCGAAACAACAAAGAAATACTCGGAAATAATTACGCGTATTACGTTACTCTTTGTCTACAACACGACTCTATATCATACAAGTACTATACGTGGTATGAATTATAATTTAATAAAGATACATTGCTCTAATTCTACTTATATCAACAAGAAATTTGAAGAACGCTTACCTGTCAGCGAGAAGTTGATGTAACAATATACATATGTATCGCGACGTCAGTTCGGTACTGCCCATTCCCCCTGTCAACGTCACGTTCCAACATGTTCCGCCAGTCCCGATTCGAAGCAAGCGAAAGGGACGCCGTGGAACAGAATCGAACTGAAATTAGGGATAAATGTATTAAGAATCATCGATATTAAAATAATATTGCTCGAAACTGCGGAATATGCTGCAAGATAATGGAACTCTGAGCTGAGTAAGCTGAGATGCGTAGACGCGTACGTAAAACATAATCCGTATATGCATACTCGGGTCGATTTGAAAATGCACGCCACGCGGTGTGATTCCGTTCACTGCCCAATATTTTCTTAATATCTTGCAAAATATTGATTAATATTAACACAGAAACCTCAGAAAACTTGGACGGCAGGGAAATGAAAACAATGCTTATATCATTTCCTGTTTTTGAGAATATATTAGACTACGTGACATACCTTAATTCGACGAACACTCTGAGCACGTCTATTCACTTCGAGATCCGTTGCGCGAAAGAGGCAGATTTTTTAAATATATTGCGCTAATTGCTAACTGGGCGGAAGGGGGGGGGGATTGTTCTTTCTGTAAGGCGGGTGTTTTTGAATATCGTGTCGATCTGCATATTTTCTGTTACAAGTATTACAGAATGCATATTATTCGAATAGAGCACGGAGACAAGGGGTTAACAGATTTTTAATTAACATTGACTGTTTAACATCTTTTGCCGCCTTTCATTGCGGCAAAGAACAAAAGAATTCTTTAAAATTATTTATTTTTCGGATCGTTTCCTATAATTTGTTAGTAACGTTGTGAGTGATACAGAAATAATAATGAGAACTGCGGTCCCTTGTCTAGTCCTATATCTCGTCTGTGCTTACGTTTATGACAAGCGTTGGCATTGATGGGTCCTCTGTTTCACTCATAATTTTACTTCACTTTATTTTTACCAACCCGACCAGTTCCAAAAGTTCCGGTAGCTGTCGGCTGGCAGAAGCTTCCCTTTAATTCTTTACGATCTGATCGACCACGTAGCAATAGACACACAGTGCTGCGAATTGTTTCACCGGACACAATGCATCCGACTATTCGTTATATATTATCGATACGATTCGTTATATATTCGTTATATATTATTATATACGAAGGAAGTTGCACACAATTTTGGGGTACTGCAGCCATTTATTTAAATTTGAATAGCGTTTTTTCTGGGAAGACCTATAAATGCACTAATTCAAACAAAAGATTCGTGGAAGTTCGAAACTTTCCACCGCGATTATGATTGAAACAATGGATATCTGAAGTCAAAAGTGTTCATATATGCGATCCCTCATAAATTGTCGATTATGGTAAAGAATATATTATATATATTAATGGGCAAAACCTTTTTTTGTCTTCCCTTTATTCTACAATATGAACGAAGCGAAGAATAGTATAAATAATAATGGCACTATGAACTAGACATATCTTTTCCGGATAGATAAATTGAATTAGATTTTAGAAAAGCTATTTAAAATGAGATCGACGTAGCGAGATTGGCGGCGAGAAAATTAAATTTTCCCCGAAGATGAAAGAACTGGATAAAGGCACCACGTCTCCCCATCGCCTTGGAGTTGGACAGGCGACGGTCTCTGACTGGGAACGATGCAAAAATATTACTTCCTTATCACATTATTCCTTACGAACGAAGACATGTATTCCCGACGGTGTACTTTACGGTGGCGTCTCTCGAATTAAAAATACGTACTGCAAGGGTTGCGAAAAGAAAGATGTATTATATAGAACGAAACGTTAAGCGTATCTATAGGGATTGATACCATGAAAAGTTTTGCGTGAATGTCTTCAGAACTATTGGAAGTATCTTTTTTAAACTATAACGAACAATAATTAAATCGTTGTAAGAGGAGCATAGCACTCTAGCCAAGACTTATGTAAGTGGAATATCTTGAAAATAATAAAAAAAGCAAAGAAAGCAAACAGGAACTAATTGTTATTTAACTTTCTTGCAGGTACTTTGAAAAATATTTCTTTTTGCCAACAAGCTTAAGGTACCTATGAGAGTACTGTACATTGTTTGAATATTCATCCTAAAAGATACAATTTTCACATTGAAAGCATAGCAGCTGAACAGGAATTTCTGCGAGTACATGAAATTGGTATAACACGAAATTCATTTAATTACTTAAATCTTTATACATGTTTCACGCGAATTAAGTCAATATTGGCATAATGTTATTTCACCAAAAATGTTGATCTATCTCTTGGCAGTCACATCCCAGCATTTTTTCATACTTACCGTCTAAAAATAAGATTTTCTCGTACTCGTCCTCCCACCACTATCCTACGTTCACAATTTACATTCCAAGAAAAATCTTTAATGTTTTTTATATAAAAAGGGGTTTGAATTAATGTAGCGATACTGATTACTTCATGATAATTGACTGCGTTGCAATATTACCATAAATCTTAATATCTCCAACGGATTTATTCGATAATTCGTGCTCCTCCTTAAATACGGAAATCAGGATACAAAGAGAAAGACTGTAGGTGTTTCATTTGAAGCAACGAATACCCAGTTGTATATTCATGACACTGTAGATTGTAAATCAAACTTGCAACGGACGTAGGGTCATTAGCATTTCACAAAGAGGGGAAGAAAGACGTTTAGTCGATAGTCGAACATTAAAGGCAAATTATCGCGATGTTTCGCGTTTGTTTGAGGATGAAAGGATGAAGAGTTTTATCGAGGAGCTGCACGCTTTACTTCCCACGAAAGCAGAGTTTTTTGATGTCTGAGAAATCAAGCTGATCGAGGCTCTCTGACGCGGGACTGCAGTATAAAACAACCGATGAAAAATGCGAGGGTGCAAACGACAGCTTAATTACCGGCACACGGGACAGATCGCAAAAGTAAATGCGGTTCCAATTATTTGTGCGTCACGGTTTAATTTTTGATCTGCATAAACGAATCTGCCGGTCGCTCAGTCGCAGTTTCCGTGCTTTTTCACAGGAATTTCTTTTAATTATTTCGCGAAAGTATCGCGAAACAGGTTTCAATAATGGAAATACAGTCTGTACTTAGGAGGACACTTTGGACTTTTGAGCAATAAAATTCAGGGACGGGTATAATTATACGCGTTTTGTGTGTCAATTTGTGTCAAAACAAGTACGATCAATTAGCTATAGCATTATGTGAACGTTATACATTCGTCGCAATTGACTATTGACTTTACACATATACGTACAATCTATGTCTATGCATAATACATTTGAAGCATTATGGTCATAATCATTGCGCCAGCAATAGAATCGATAGGCAATGCGAGTCGATGTAGAAATTTTACGCTGTCTGAAATAGTTTAGGGCAGGGGATAATAATGCGACTGTTGCGTGCCGCGCATACTATGGTTAATATTCGTGTTAGCTTATCTTCGTACGACGAACCAAATTATCACGGTGAATTATGCGCCCTCCGTTAGACGACTCGTTATACGCACAAACGCCTGTGCCCGTCTAGGATTACGCTTTTCATTTTTGCGAAATAAACCAATTTCGATCCAAATCAGATTCGATAGACGACACGGATATAGGCATGTAAATCAACGACATGTAAATTGTATAGTGAATTTGAAGGAAAATACATTGTTTGTACTTAAGTTATTAAGTTGACAGCTATTGAAAATGATCTACAAAAAAAATATGTTGGTATTCGTGCAAAGCTTCAAATTGACACGCACCCGGTGTTTCAATTATAGGTACGTACTTGCGAATCTGGGCAATACTAAAAATAGAAATAAATGTATGAATTAAGCTTGGCATATATAACGTTGTTTAGATCGCAAAGAATCAAGGGCGAGTCAGAATCGTCGTGGAACTAAAGGGCAAGAGTATTGTCCGATACTCGTGAGCACAGTATGCAATTTCAGTAAACGTTAACGCGATTGTCGTGACAACTTTCCTCGGCCAAATTTCTTATCAAGCCATCCATCAAAGTCAAAGGATACCGGTAATAACGTTTGAAAAGTTTTAATTTTTGTCGGCGAAGGGGGACGAAGTTTTCATTAAAATCTCAAAGCCGTGCTTAATAAGGGTTTCCTCGCGAGATGGTTCCGCTTGTTACTCAAAAGGGGATCCCAGATCGCAAATTTACAACGTAGAACCATTTAGATTTAAGGGGGGTTAAGTAAGTGGTTATTTACGACGAATCTGTGAAACTCGTCGCTGTTCGTAAAGGCATCAGAGCTGAGAAATTCCGTTCTATCTGAGGAGGATCGGCAGCTGAGAGGACGGTTAAAAACGCCTGATTGCTACAATAACTTGGGGGCAAATGTGTGCTGAACGTACATAGTTCCAAAGTGACGGAAGGGATGACGACAGCTTCGTATTAATATCAGCCCCTTTGTTTTTGACTTTACCCGTTACTAACGTCGGACCCTGCCTGTTTCATTTAATCGGGTTAACTCCGTCTACTTGAATTGTACATCGATGCTCGATGCCCGAAGGGAAAACGTGCCCTTCTAGCCTCGGGCGTGCGAAGCAGTCACGAACCGAGTGGCATCCCACTTGATATGCCCTCCGAGTATATTTTTGCTTCATTTAATGCCGTCCCCTTAGTTTGGAAAGGATAAAATAAAGCTATATAAATTATTATGTGCATGCTGTTGGGCGCTGAAAGCGCAGCATCTTTTTCAAAACATCATTAATGCGGTTACACTTTTTCGGACGGTGAACTATTTTTTTTTTTCTTTTTTAATGCATTTTCATAGACTCGGACACGTTCGATTCGACGACCATTTGTCGGTAGAATTTAAACAGCCCTTGGTCGAACAATCTTGCATCGCACCTTTATTTCCTCGTACAAAGACTATGGATGGGTACATAGATAATTGTAATTGAATTTCTGCGGAAATCAATTCATTGGCTTCGCTCGAGCGTATCTCAGGGAATGAAAGTAATAAGCGGTGTGTGGATCTTCTAAATCTACTGAATAGCTGGAAACTTCCGATACCCGGTCAGTCGTATCGGTTTTTATCGATTCGGATGTTCGATCGGATATGGTCTTAATATCCGACAGTATGACGGGCCAGTGATTCGACTGTAATTCAATTTCCGCTTAAAATCCGCTTCGATTTGCGCATTGAATATTCGAATCTGTCTCAGGCAAGATAATTTGCAGCAAACATTTAAGGAACATCATTTGTTACAAAATTCTATAAACTTTAGTATTTGTTGTTTAATAGTTTATTTGCGGAAAGAATAGGGCCGGTTTAAGTAAGGTAGCTCACAGTCTCCAGCCTTTTTACCTTCTGTATACATCTTCCAGAGGAGGGAGGTACTTCTCGCATAAACGATACATCCGCCAAATTATTTCGCGAATTATGAAATTCAAGTCCAGCCACTGTTACTGTTATTGTTTCAGGATTTGCGAGTAAAGTGGTCGCAATCGCGTACACGCGGCCTAATTTGAGTCAACGCGAAGAAACTAACGAAATAATTCATCCAGTGCACTCCAGCTCGTGAAGTGTAATGTGGAATAATGTTTTACACCGCGGAGGGTCTTGGTGAGAATGAGTCGGGCCGCAACGTTGCCTGCAGCCGCAGCGATGAAATGAATTTTACAGTATTAGAGGGAGCGTGTACTTCATTCGTCATAGAGTTTTTGCGTCCCACCATGGCAGGGCGCCAATGGACTGACTCTCGCCGTTATTACTAGCTGAGAAGATAGAACACTAAGAGCGATACATTGGATCGGCAGCTCGGGAATATAACAGTAACGGTTTTCGAATTTTCGGCTGCGAAGCTTGTAGGAAGAAATTACAATTTTTAATGAAATATCTCGACTTATAAATTAGCGCCCGCTTAGATTTTTCGTGCTAGTTTTTAGCCAACATACGAGCATTCAATCACTTTGCCTAAGCGTTGTCGAAACCAGTCAACGCAAATTACCCTAGTTTCAAAACCCTCAATTAAAAACGCGCTGTCGATAAATGTTTGAAGAGAGATGCTGGTAATTAAGTAGCTCCATTGATTTCCGATGTATCGGAGTATTCCAATCAGCTCACGCAAACTAGTGCACTTGATTTGGCATAATTTGTTGGATTTTCGTTGCGGCAGCCGCAATTAATCGCTGAACAACGTGTTTTGTTATTCTTAGAAATCTAATAGAATTTTCTCTGTATGCAGCTAAAGTAATGAACAAGGGATTGAATTAAGAGCACTCTTCTAATATTTATTGAACATCGATCAACCGTTTCCATTATACCACGAATTGGCAAGCTGTGTTCGTGCACGGAAAATATCATGCGCCCACTATAGGCAGGGGGTGCAATTTGTTGATCAAGATGACAGCGGAAACTACCAGAGGCAGTTAAGGGGTGCTTCAAGGTCTCTGTTCTTGGGGGTCCATGTAACACGGAGCTCACAATATGCGTTACGAAAATACTGAGCTGTAATTCGTCAAACTTATATCGGGGAATAAAAGAGTGATGGCCGCAAGAAATACGTCGCTTAGGATTTATTATTTTTCCGCTTCTTTAGACTGTCAATGGATGATATCTCGTTGCGTTATTTATTCCAGTTTATAAAACATCGGTATTTGTTTAAATTAAAATGCAGGCGACGGTTTTAGCAAAACTGGGTTAAATCCAAATGAGTTCGACGTATTTCCATCGAACAAGAAAAGTAGCCGGCAACAGCGTCGTTGAATAGGTCATGACGCTTTGAATCCCATGCTTCAAAATTATTTATTTGAGAAGCGTCCTTCTCGCGAGACTCGAAGTGTGCTAGCTTAAAAGCCACATTTATAAAGTAGATTGAACAATAATTTTGTTTATATGCCCGTCTAAAGTAAATTGTACTTTATCAATAGTTGATAGTAATTGCAACACAGGGCTGACCCTTATTGCCTCGCCGGTTCAATAATAGTGGCAATATACCGAGCAGATTGACAATAAATATGTTACTTCCGAGCGATTCGCAAGAAATATACGTTTGAGTATCTCGTAAATCGTCAACTTGCCCGACCATTAATTTAATACCTTTGTACTCAAGTACAATGAAGCACGGCTTATCATTTAAAGAAAAGCACTTGCGCTTGTACTATTCTCTCATTGTGAAACTATTCCTTCCTCCAGCTGTGTTTTAATATATTTAACGAAATATAAAATGCGGCTCGCGTCGATTCCGCGACTTGTCTTGCATAAAGCAGCTGGAAGAAATTAATTGCTCTCAAAGCTGTAGCAACATATTGTTATGACGGAACAAAGAACTCACCGGTCCGTGAACGAAGTTTCAGGCGTTTTTTACGAGTCTTTTGAAACTGTACTCGTGTAGAAAGTGGTGCAAGTGCACGAGTGTAAAACAATTGTGTAACAAAGTAGGTAGAAGATAATGTCGCTGTTTAAATGTCCGAACGTTATTGAGGATGACTGTAAAACGAATTTACTTACGTTATTTTTCAACAACTTTTGCCACTCTCAAGCAACATAATATCACGTAAGCAAATTTAAGTTAAAATGCAGCTTGTGCTTCTCACGTTTTATTCAACGCCATGTGTCGCGTTATCGCGTTAAAAAGTGAGTGGTAGGCGCGCAATCATGTCTGCCTTTTTCGGCGCAATTGCAGATGTTCGTATGAAGCTGCGACAGTTACAGCGTCACGAGGACGCGTACGTGCAAGCTTCATCCTCCATTTAATGAAATGGAAATAAATGTTAAGAACAAGTTTATGGTTCGCTTCATAAACGGCGGTATTACTATGAAATCATGGCCCTCGCTGATTGTGAGACGAGTAAATCGAAAGAGCAACGAGAGTACGAAGTGCAGTGGCACGATTCACAGCACGAAAATGCGATAATATCGGCGGCACGATTAGCTGCTTGTACAAAGTGTACTGCTTATTTGTAGAAATAAAATTTGTAGAAATAAGATACTTTAAATCTCCGAAGCGAGCCGTGTTTCATTAATTCTGCGATACAATACTGAAATAATTTAATACGGATGCTATAGCCGATTAAATCGTAACACATTCCCAAGGATAGAGCAATTGTTGGAAAAATCGTGAGAAATATTATCTCGAGTAAATTATGCTCAATTACCCCTCGTCGATATTTCCTTCTCTGCTGTACGATCGTAAGCGCATATAAATGTGTAGCGCGTTAAAGATTAATAGCAAGGTTCTCGATCACCATGCGATGTACACTTGTGTGCATGTTTCTCCCCGAAAGGAAAAGCGACTGGCAGAAATGTTGACAAGTTCTTCGCGGTGCCGGCATCCTGAAAAATTGAGTGACCACGGACGAATTGGCTTGTCAAAAACGAGCAGCAGAAAAAGAAGGCATAAAGATTGAACGACAGATGTCGGAAGTGCGCTTCGGCATACGAAAGTTCGGATGAACGCAATCGACGAGGTATGTCGAAAATTCCAGGAGCGGAAATACGGCTGAAATACAGCGGAAATAGACGCCTACGTGGCTCGTGGGTGACGTTGACGATCGAAATCGACACATGCGAAGCAGTCGTGTCTTCCGGAGCCTTCCGTCAATGCGAAAGAAATATATCGAAAGGAATGCCTATATGTACCACTTCCAACTTCTATGACTGTCGATGACAATTTTCTATTTGTTTAAGCGTTCTATCCTCGAGTCTCTCTGGGAGGCTGGGACCCTAACTAAGTCATGTTTCACGTGGCGATTTTTTCTCGTAACCATCTTTACCGAATTTATGATCAATACAACAGACATATTGGTGGATCAAGAGACCAAGATGCTACAACGATGCCGTATTTCGTGTGGTGAATACAGAAATAGGCTTCCCATGATTTTCATCGTTGCCTACAATATTCCATTGCTATGCCGTATTTAACTGCGGAGTTTTCAAGCTCGATTTCAGCTTACAGGTTGATAGGAACTCTGCTCTCAGAACTTGGTGAAACTTTTCTATCCAGTGTACGAAAACCAACTATTCGTATTCTTTAATCCGTTTCATTTCAAATACATTTCTAGCGATAAGGATCGAATTCTTTTGGCGAATAGCCCGATAGCTAAAATATTGAAAAAGAGTTTCTTGCTGAAAAGAATCTGGTAGTCAAGTTTATTCCAAGAACTAGTTCGCTTATGGAATTGAGTTTTCGAAAACAATTCAGATTCGGATTTATCGCGTCGGTGCATTCTTTATCCTTATTGCAGAACGCTGGCTGGTATCATTACTCAATCATGTATACAAATATTTGAGTGCTTTTAGACACCGGATACAATAATTATGACGGCGAGCGAGTGCTTCGACAAGAGTGTCCAAACGACTCAGGTTCCCAGACGTACCTTTTATATAACGGCTTCGAATAATTGATGAAGTATCCAAGTGGTTCTGTGAAAGCATGCCACGAAGAATGGCTACACGGCGATCCAATAGACTTTCAAAAAACAGACTTTGGCCAGCTTGTTCGATCAGAGTTGTATCGATTATTTCCTAGCCCATACACGTTGTATCTAGTTTTTCCTCCTTTACGGGCACACGTGCGTTCATTTATCATGCATCACTTTCTCGACACTTATAGCAAATAATAGCGACGTTTAATAAAATTTTCTTAGGAACGACAGGCTTCACCGACAGATAATGGATGAATAAAACGACTGTGCAAGACGACCATAGCGATCGTTCCGACACAAATGAAATTTCATTAAAGTTTCTCGACGGTCTGCTATACGTATCAATGCACGTGTCGTCTCCGAGAAGTCATTAGTCACATCGCAGATAGGTTACCTAGGAAGCTGCTCCTTGACATACCCTGAAATTTATTATTAAGACGAGAAACTGACGATAGCCTGAAATGGCAAGCGCGGTTTAATGGGTGGTCTCTACCGGGTCTCCTGGTGGAACGACAAATCGGAATAGTTTTCTTGTGCCTATCGATCCGCCAAACTTCGTTCGTTTTATTCGGATTTTAGAGGCTCATCAGTGGCATTCTAATAGTAACTTTCGAATAACTTACACGCTACTTACGCTCTCTGTGCACTTACCAGATTTTTTCCTCGCTGTTCACACATTTATATTTGCTCTACAAAATATGTTATATTTGGGCGTGAAAGTAGATTTCGTTCGTTCCAACTACCTTTCCTATAGAAATATTTTAATGCTCCCCGCAAATATCGTGCGCTAAATTGATCGTGTCGTGTACATACGTAGGAGGCAGGGTATACAAATATTAACACCCAATAACGGCAAATAAAAAGGTACACACACTACTACTCTTACGCTTAATCGGCTTATGCTATATACCGGCATTAAAAATACCATTTGCTAGGTTCAGAAACCATGTATGTAATTCGTTTCCTACAATTTTCAGTAGCTACCAGTCGGGTCTATTTCGCGGAAATCCATGTTTCATTAAAGGTATATGTATGCACAGAGTTTCAACCCAGGAAATTATTTCAGTTAACGACTTACGTATAGAAAATGTTGGCGGATCCACTCTGATATTATACAATCAATACGTCAGAAAAGGTGTATTAAAGTTTAATAGCGGTGCAATAAGCCGTGTCGACAGCATCCGAGGTATCAAGTGTCTCATCGGGATGTTAATAAAAGAGGGGAGCAGGTTGGCAACACTCGGCGAGCCAAACCAGCACTGGAAAGTTTTACGAAATAAGGAAAAATGATAAAACTTTGGAACGAAGCCGACGTTTCTCGGTTACAATGGCGCGCGATATTGTTCATGCGCTAAAAGCCCAGACATTTTCCAACCCTGCATTTTCCCATATTTCCTACTTACAACCCCAGGTATACGTTGCAGCTGCACGGAGAAAAAGTCACAGCGTGGAACGCCTCTTCCGCTAAACGAAGACACTCGCGATCCAATTGCGTCGACCGACTACAATCCTCTTCGAACTCGAACGCCGTCAATTTTCTCGCAATGTTTGCTCTACGGTTGTTGTTTTATCGAATAGCTTGGTCGCTTCCGTGCTCTCTGTGCAGCCAGAAGTCGGCGCATAGGAAAACGATGCTTGGAAATTTCACGTCGCCTGTATTGGCGAGGATACGGTAACGGTAACCCAATGGAAACAATGGAAAGAGGATTTCGCGAAACGTTGTCCTTGCTCGTTTGTCGTGCGAAATCGGTATGATGGCGCAGGTGAGCATTGAGTTCTTACTTGCTTTCATGAGTGCTCTACTATTTATTTATTTGAACGGGAAAGATTCACAACCCAGTAATTAACAAAGCGATGCAATACTTACAATACGGTGACAAACCAGAACTGACAGACGAGAAATGAGATAAATTTATGCAGTTTTTATCGACGTGCATTAATATTCATAGCAACTTGTGTGCGGCTATCTTAAAAGAGTTAAATGAGGTTTTAAGATAATCAAGTTTGAAGCAATAATTTGCGGAATCGTATATTCTGTTTTATTGGGTGTGAGGGAATAAACTATTATCGTAAGGCGCATAAGAGAAATGACTGAATAATTTTTCAAAGTGTGTTCTTTTAATCTCAAAGATAAGGACAGGGCGAAGGATATGCGCAGAGGTGAGAAAAACTTGCAAAAACGGAAGAAAATTCTGTAGCATTTAGGGACTGTACTTTCAACGGAAAGGAGGCACATCCGATGAACTTTAAGATCATTTCCTTTACATCCTGCATAGAACAGATTAGGCGAATTATAGTTAAAGAATTTGAATTATCCACGAGGCAAGCGATGGTGGCCGCTTCAAAGTTTTATACGTTGCCCAAGGCCTTGCTCGCCTTCTTGCTTCAAATGCCGAAGTTGTTGCACGTAAAAAGTCACATCAGCCGAGCTACTTTCGCGTCAAGTTTCGTTGTTCAAGGAAACCTCTTATATGACGGTACATCACGAGCCATGCCAGTCGTGGGTGTACGATAAGAACGTAGGTCCTTTCGTTTCTAGGCCAGCCGTTTCGAAAGGGTCAGTCGTCGTAAAGTATAACTGGGGTATCGAGATTTCAGGGCTCGTTGGCTGGCGGCGCTGATATGAAATGCGAAGAATACCTCGCCTTTGACATGTTCATCTTATACCGGAAATATAGCTAGCCAGGGAAGCCATCTTTTGCTTGGAACCAATTGCCGATGCGACCATTTTGAAATACGGTATCTGGATCGGAAATTCATATCTGGCGCAAAATGATTAAAATACGGAATATTTATTTTCTTCCTCGTAAGATGGTCTAGAATAATAGAGATAATTGTGTCCTTGCTTGATTTCATCGAGTATTATTCTTCGCTTACACGTGGTCTTTATTTTTCTTTCACTTTTTCCCTTGTTTATGGTGAAGCTAAGTAGAACGGCCCGCTCCCCCAGCTGGACCTTTCCGGTTTCTTCCCCCTATGCGGACTGTTTCGCCTTTATTGCGGCGAGAGATTTTCGCACCGCCATTCCACTAATAATTTATCACCCGCTTGTTGTTTCTTGTTCGCCTGGAGGTCATCGATACACCAGATTGCTGTGTAACACAGCTTTTTCTACCGAAATTCGCCGCGTAACTTCCAAAGATTGAAATCGTTTTTGGATCAAATAGTGACAACCGTGTGATTAACGCTCGGGGTTTTCGTTCTTCGGTTTCCTCTCGCAGCACTCCCCATTTTGTTCGTTCCTGAATGAAATCATGAGAAGGCAAAACACTGTTGAACATTTAACTATCTAACCATCTAGTTGTGCGTAAGTCATTAATCAAATTCTCGGGCTTCGTTCTTCAGTAGGAGAGTAATTATTTTTCAAGGCACGTGGATGCTGCCAACGAGAACCGACGTGCGGGTCGTATTTTACCAAAATCTCCGTTGTACATATAATTACTTGCTGCGTTACAGAATATTCAGTAAGAACAGTGAAATAGATTATGGAAAGATATTGTACATTTCAACCCTTCGCGTGCAGTATCTCTTACAACATTTGAATCTGTTCTAAAAATTCTCGCTATGCAAACTTCGGGCGATGCCTTCTTCGCTTATAAATTGTCTGGGTTACGCGAATAGCCCTTGCAAGTCTCAGAGACCATCTCTTATACATAGTACTTCTATCTTTTACAGACCCCCTGGTCGCACCAAGTATTATGCTCCATCTTAGCGTACCTTCAAACTTCTAGGGACCGTCCCATTTACAAAGGATTACTTACTTGCGGTTGAAACTATTAAACGAAGTATACCATTTATAACGATACTCGCTGCCTACTGGCAATCAATTTATTTTTTATACTTTTACTTGAACGTTCTGATTTTAAGCAAAATATTATTTCCAATTAACACTATGTATGCTTCTGAATACTTTCTTAAGGGAAAATATAAATTCAAAACTTTTACTAAAGGAAAATGGTACAAAATGAGGCGGAAGAATTAGAGTTGAACAAAAATGTTTTCTTCGAGAGCGTCAGATGCCAAGCGAACTATCAATGCGGAAAATTTCTCTACAAGAAGCGAAGTAAAAATTTGTCAGACTTGGACTGGCGGTGCCCGATCGATGACCGATTACATATTTCGTTGGGACAACTTGAATAATCGGAGTTCGGTTAATGGATACTCCAATAATCGACATTCGATGGATATTGTTCTGAAATTAGCGCGGCACACAAATAAAGTACTTCACTAAAGGACTGTACAATAATTAAAGAATTCTACCAATGGAATCGACTTAATCTTTTATGTACCAACAATTTGTAATATCCTGTTTGTTTCGCGTAAAATCTTGCGCGAAATATAATCGCATCGCAAATTGTAACACCGACTTTAATTATATTACTGCCCCCTTTTATGCGCACTTTACATTCTTCTATAAGCACACTGGCATCAGTGAATGCGTATAGTGCACGGGATATTTACGTACTCCATTCTTCCACATTAGAAGGTACTTAACTTGCTCGCATTAATAGCAAATCAAATATATTCTGCGCAGCGTTCTGTTGCACGAAAAAATTCTTTCCTCCCGTATCAGCGTATCACGGAGAGTCAAGAAATACCTTCGTTCACGCGAACGTTAGTTTCTCTTGGAGTGAACGATAGCGGCTGAAAATACTTGCGCTGGTGATTCTTACGAGCTGGAAACGGAGCGAATAATTCACCCGGTAGCCGTAAAAGCGTGGATTTAGTGGAGAGAAGGAAGGGGTTAATTTGTGAGTCTTTGTTCGAGCCAATGGCGACCCGAGCAAGCTTATTACGGTAAATATCTTAAAAGATCGTACATTACATCCTTCATAACGCCTTCTCGCCCGCATCGTTATACTTTAACCCTTTTGCCGGGATTAATGTATACCGAGGGGTCGTACGAGGGTGTCGAAATCCCGATGCAATTTCAAGGATAAATATTCGTATCTCGGATGCTACAGCCCGGTAATTTCCTTTTCAGTTGATTTCATACCAAGGATAATAACGGATGAAACAAATGTAGCAAAATATTTTCCTTGTGCATTAAATCTCCCAAGGCGTAGACTTTATCATTCATTCCTTCGCTCGCCGTGATATTAGCGTTATCCGTACTCGAGATACACACTTCGGACGACTTGTTTGTCTGAATTTATTAACGGTCCGCTACCGTGTGAAATAATAGTAATGAAAGCAGGAGAAAAATAATGCAAATGACAATGTCGAACTCGCTCGCGGTAAGAATGTTTGCAAACTAACTTTTCTTTAAGTACTTATTAGTCAAGTGTGATTATTTGATCGTAATTCTATATTTGCAACGATTACGATAATGGCAATAATAAAAGCACTTGTTGTAAGGCTAGAAATGGTTCCCCCTTCACCTACGTATATATTTGGGTTGGTTAATTAAAGCACTGGCTCCGAGGGGGAGCGAAACGTGAAGCTTATTTTTCTACCACGGTAACCGTGCGAATGGAGAAAAGACATTGACACAGCACCTTAACGATTTTACAGAGATTAAACTACACGGACTAAGGGGAGGCAAAATTCACGAAATCTGAGTTGTCAAGTTTGTGTTCCCCTCACGAGCGGACCGCCAGTTTATTATCACTTTAATGATGACGCGACGCTCTTAAGGTAATTTATTAAACCAGTAGGGTGTCCTTGCAGCGATTAAAGTATTGCCATTAACGCGTTCAACTTGTGCTATTTTTATGGGTGGGCTGGATCTCTCTAATCGTACACCTGATGTAGAAAACTCGCGCCAGGAGCCTCGACGAAACGTGCCATGCTAAATTGATACTTTAATTATAATTGAAATTGAAGAAATATTTTTAGATTAGCCGTCGAGTTCGAAAATAATAGACAGCTCGGTACAACTATCACCTGGCAATGAATAATTTGAGCGTTAAAATTGATTACGCTTTTCTCCCCTTTTTGTTAATGGCACAGCTTAGCAGAAATGCTTCTGGGTACAAGAATTAGCTGAAATGTCGTTCCATTGAAAAAGTCTCAATTGAAAATACAATATATCGCGAGGAATATTAATAGGTGAAAAGTAGCACCCTCGAATTCCGGATGGAGCGCAGCGCACGAACGCTGCAGGATCGAAAAGAAACGATCGAGCGCCGAGTGGAAAACTCTACGAGTGAAAGTATGCAGCATAAACGATTTATTACGCACTGGTGCAGTCGATCGTAATTTTTGTCGCTTCGCGATTGATTAATTCGCCCGGGTGAGCGACAGTTTTTCTCTCGAAACGTGTCGCCTATCGTGACAGGACGGTCAGATGCGCGAGATACTTTATAAGCATTACAAATCGGTTAATCCCAGCGGGTGTCGCGAGCACGATGCGTGCAAATATTTCGCACGAGATCCTCCTGGCTGATTTCGCGTTAGACCAGGAAAAGTAACAAATATCTCAGCATCTAAAGCCTTGCTACTGCGAAAAGATGATTTCATTCGCCCGGTGGTTCTTTGCTTCTACGAGTTAAATTGTGAAACGGTCGCCCATAAATATGCGCGATCCTCCACCTTCCCGCTAGAAGTTATATTCAGAAGATACGAGCATGTTAACTGCAGATTTGTTTATATCCTGCTCGTTTTCAGATATACTATATTTGACGGTATTACCGTTTCGCAAAGAAGTATACTTGTCGGTGAATACTTGCATCGTTCGGCTGATCTCGAACATTCACTGCAGTTATTACGCGTATAAGGCGTGCATGTATATTTCGCTACGTTAACTTATGTTCGCTCGATTTCATAAATATATAAGAATCCTGCACCGCATACTGTTGGCTACCCGTGCACCGACGAAACTTGGGAAAAACAGAGCGACCGCGTATTAGAGACTTTTCCAAACGACCTAGGAATAATTACGTCTGCGCGGCGGAACGCGGAGCAAAGCGTATAAACTCGCCGACGGAAATGAATGATTGAATCGCGATCTAGAAACGTAGAGATCCGTGAGCACTCAGGTCTTGCCGATAAAGAAACTTGAACCAGTTCGAACTCCAAAGCGGACGTATGGAAGTCCGTCCGATCTTTGGAGACGGTCACTACCATGGAATCGCGTCCATCCGATTTGATCGCGTGTGCGGGCTCTCTCTCCGCACGGTCTATGCACGCTTTGTGCACGCAGTTACCAGCACTCGTGCGGACAGGATCGTATTTGCCGCAGTGCAGAAGCACCGGGAACAGAATAGTTATGCGCCAGTCGTTCCACGGTGTACTTTCGAGCCACTCGGCTCCGCGAGGACCATTCGGATATTCATGCGTTTCGGGCGATCGGTACCGCGCGTTGTTCGATTCGAAATTGCGCGAATAAATCGCACAGCTAGCGAGCCCTGCAAACGAATATAGGCGATTACATTTGCAATTGACTTTTTGTCTGCCAGGAAATCTTGTTTGTTTTCCTAACGGTTAGGGCTCTTCGGGCTGTCGAATGGAATTAGCTGGCCGACGAACGCGATTCTGGTGTGGCATAATGCACTCCCTGCGACATGCGAGGGCCTGCCAGGGAATTACGTGGTTTATATCAATATTAGATAAGTGTGTATCATATATTGTTGCTTCGAAACTAATAAACTATAGTCAGGTACTACAAAATATGTTACTGGAAGGCGCGTAAAATTTGAAACAATGTGCACAATGTATCCACTAATTATGAATTTATTCTAAGATCATTCTGTTTTCCATAAATTCTTTCACTATTTTTAATGGATTCGATTAAGCTTGGGTATTAAGTGCATCGATAAATGAAACTTTATTTGAACTCATCTAACTGCAGGCGCGGCGTAACCATTAAGATTACATTGTAACTTAATATCTCCTTGCTGAAATTGCGTTTTCTCGGGAAAGACGTTTAAAGTATTAACAGTTACGCGACCATGTTCTTTCACTTTCTTATGTAAAACATCAAAGGATATGGTGTTTCGTTTTTTCAGTACTTTCTAGCCCAATATATGAGTAAATGCCGCAGGATCTGTGAACATTAATTTTTGGAAGCAAGGTTATCGTTCCCTCGAGCTCGTGAACATTTTCCTTCCGCGATAGAACTGCTTGCTGACAACGTTATTAAAGCATAGCTGGTGGTACGTGTACACGGCTACAAGTATATTATCGCCCGCTACTTTCCTTTGGCGTGGTATAATTTTAATAAATGCGTCTAGCGGGCGAACGAAAAAATTATTTTTCCCAGCACCAAAGGTTCAACGCTGCCGGTTACCGTGCGTAATTAGGGGCCGCCGTTAAAAAAAGGAAAATAAAACTCTCGCTTGAAATAAAAAAGGGGAGCGCTTTCAGTGGTACAAAATTCACACGATAGATGAAAAGAGCATGACAGCCTGCGAAATATCGTTTCCAGCTTTTCACAAGATTTGTTTTGCGACATTCTCTGCTTTCTATAAAAGCGAGTCTCGAGAAGTTCCTTCAAAGGTAAAGGGATTATTCGATTTGCCGCACAACACGAGTGTTCAAGCACACTATTGAAACCATTATATGTCAAGCCACTCGTATATTTATTGAAGAGTTTCTATCTATGTATGTCACGGAGGCTGAATGAATTTCCGCCTATACATTAATGATGTACATTGTTGCAAATTTCCAATTGAATATTGTGGTAATCGTTGCTACGTACATATGATTTGTATTCTTTGCTTTCAGAGGAAACTGTGCACAGCACCCTTGTGTTCGAGGCTCATGCTTTCCCGGAGTGGCCAGCGCAAGATTCTGGTCCCTACTTCGACACAGCAGCTTCGTCGAACGTGACGGGTCTCGTTGGAAAAACGATACAGCTAGTGTGCAAAGTGAAGAATCTCGGTAACAGAACCGTAAGTATTTTTTACTATCGAGTATCTCTGTTCAACGAGGGGGAAACTTTTTCGTCGAACCGAGTGCATAAATACGGCACAAATTTTGATTAATAATTGTATTAATAAACCTAATCAAAATGGTGGGCGAATTCACGACGGCTTCCGTTACACAACATTCCCCCAAATAATGAAGTGTATCGAAACGATGACGGTACTTGAAAACACTGTGCAGGAGTTGCACGGCGATTACATTTTGCACACTTGAAAAACTCCAATTCGTCAACATCGGTATCAAAGGAGCACGCTTACGATTCCGCCAACGTGTGGCGCAATGTTCCGAGCGCAAGCACCGATTTCCAAAATCGGCACGTATGACTGGTCAGTGAGTAAACGAGACGTCAAACATCACGCGTGCCAGGCCAACTGATTTGTTTGCGTGGCACACGTACTATCCCAAGAATAACAAGCGGAACTTGCTGTCGGTGGGCAGCGTGCACGCACGAAATCGGCTAGAACGTCAACATTTCGCTGATAGTTGACGAATGAAACGCTCCGTGGCGGCGAATGATTAATCCGCGAATCACGGAGCCCCCACGGCCTCACGAAACAATCCTAGAGTCGGTTTAACCCTTTCGATACGGGTGTCGTGTAGGTATACCTGATTTTAGAAACTCGATAATCGCCATCCAAGAATATAAAGAAAAAGGACCTCTAAAGTGCAACACGCTCGCCGCGAGCTATACGACTTGTATTTTAGCGAGACTTGTATTGTATCGTAGAAGCTGTGCGCAAAAAGTAAACAAATTATGGCCGCCTTCCAAAGTATAATAAAATCTTGTGAAATCGCGCGCCCATTACATTTTGCAATCGAGGACAGTGAGCTGCCAAATTCGACTGTCTTGAAGTTCGATGAAACAATTGTTAGAGAGAATTTCTCCGATTCGATGAAAGAGGAAGGGAGACGGTTCGATCTCTGGTGAAGTAACCGCGTCGAAAAGCGGTTCGAAATCCCGGTTATGCAATTATCAGACCTTCTCTGAGATTCGAGTACTCTGTTGATTAACTCCGAGCATCATTTCCAGGATATTACCGCAAGTTGCGTTAGCCCGCAGGGCTGGCCCTGTGGTTCTTTATATTCAGCTACGCATTCTGAATCCTAAGCAGAGAGGTCCGCTCATTTTGGTAATTTCTACTGCTGGACTTCCTGATTACACGGATTTCTACGGGCAGAAATAAATGTTCGGTACAAGGTGCATAAAAAAAGGAAGACAAACATTCACTGAAAGTAATCTCTTAGTGCACGATATAATAAATTAGCTCTTAACGAACATTAACGATCTTAAACCAAATGCATCCACGACACAAGGCTGATATTTCAAGCATCAGCGGCAGAGGAGAATCTCGCGTCTGATTACGTATAATGTGATAAAGTGAAAAAGAGAGGACACGTTGAAGGATCAGCCAGGCTGAATGCAGGCGGTGCGTTACATTTTTAATCCCGAAACTCATCTCTATGCAAACCGGGTGACCGCACGCATAACTCTACGTGTGTACTGGCTAATACGTTTCGTTGATATTGTACGTTTACGTCCGTGTGTATAACGCCGCGGCGGCGCACGTAAAATTGCGATTCCAGTACTGTGCGCCGGTGGACGAAGGAAACGAGTGGTCGAAATACGATATTCCGTCGGGGGAAGTTTGCTTGGCACCGCTCCATCCTCCGTCGCCCTTAGAAATTGTATTTGCGTTAAAAATTGGCCCCCTTTGCCAGCTGTGGGACCGTAGCGACGGTTCCTACACGCGACGTCTCGAAAGGAGGCGCAAACACTTTCCTGGAAATTCTGCAGTTAATCCGAAGTGAGAAACGTCGCGTGGAATCGTGGCTCTGGCTCGCGATATTTGTGGACAAACATGTATTGATGTTTACTCTAGATATAACAAATAGTTGATTTCACGCAACTATTTATTTACCAAACACGTCGGGCAGAGTAAATGAGATAGCTGTTGCCAATTGCTTATCGCCTCTTATGACTTATTTCAGTCTGACCCTTGCGTTCCTTGCTAGGTACTCTTCATAATGTAATCGAAATGCGTGGCACGTATGGTAAACTGGTAAACGAAAGTGACGATCAAATTGGCTACGAAAGTATGCTTCATTGTGCACATTAATTGTCATCTACAGTTAATATTGAACTGGAACAATATTTTAAACGGATACCTTTCGAAATACCGTTCACGGTTTATTCTTTGCTACATATGCAGAGGCAGGATTTCAAAAAGTTGGAAGTTTGATTTCATAGAGGCTTCTTTTAGGCAGATACTAGAACATTCGGATACGTATACACGTTATGATAAGTTTGAACCGGATGACTTTGCCCCTAGTGAAATATGTATGAGAGCAGTACGTCTTTTGCGCCACCGCTATTCGAGGCAGTTGCTTCTACAAGATTTCCTATTCCGAAACTTCCGATTTAATCGTTTATTCCCTCGAATGTATGTATAGGCTCTGCACCGTTCGTCGAATTTCTTACCCTCGAAAGCTGATTTCCATTTTCTTCGATGGTAACAGGTTGCCAAATATTCATTGCTAATGGAACAACAGCTCAGAATTAATTTCTCTGCGCATCATCCCCCTTTGCCTAAAAATAGACGGAAAATGAAAGGCACAGCGTGAGTTGAATCGCTCTTGCGAGGAAAAAGGAGATTCATGGTTAATTGGGATGCACAAATCATAGGCGACTAAGCGATTGGTGTCGTTTATGCATCGGACATTACACGGAGATAGGGAATAGGCTGGTCGTAACGAATGTGCGGTCGTCTGGATTTTCCGGAATCGCATGCGGATCGCGTAGAGAGATTCGCAATGATTGCCTGGCCGCAGCTCGAATAGCCGAGCGTAATCTGTTAAATTACGTCGACAAAAACGACCGAAATTGCCATTTAAACTGCGAGACCATCGTTGCGGGCCGATGCAGTGCTACGAAAGGAAATAGTTCGAGTTATGAGTGTTATGATGGCTTCGAATCATCGATTAGATTCCGTTTTAATTAACGACTTGGAGAAGTTCTCGGTATCAGCCAAACTTACCTTGCGCCGCTTTGCACGCCTCTCGCTGGAACTTTGCCAATTTGCTTATCCCCGGTTAAATGGGAATCCTCTTAAAGTCTATCCCACATACGGCGCCTGTTAAGTAATTATTGCCATTGTTCCAGTATTATTGCGCCGCAATGTTCACTTAACGTACGGAAAAGAGATATCTCTCTTGAAAGTATCCTTCACCGTTTTTGCTTACTGACTTCTCATCTCGTATTTAGTTAATTAATTAATTGGAAACAAGAATTTCGACAATCTCCAAACGTTATTACTAGTCTTCTTATTAGCTATATTGTACATACGCATATGCGCGTATGTATATCGAGGACAAACTACATACGTTTCAATGTTGCAAGGAAATCGAAAAGATACATACATTCGAAGCTCCTGATGTCAGTATAAATTGCGGGACACTAACGACGTAGCTGTCTCTGATACAAAGTCCAAAACAATTTGGTAAAGAACGGATTGGATCTATATAAACGGTGAACGAGGTATAAGCTGAACAGCTTCGGGTCGGAACGTAAAGGTATAACGGCGCGAGACTCTGGTAAAATGTAAAATCCAGGACAAAAGGAGAAGCAAAAGTTGTAAGATCCAATGTTGTAAAGAAGGGAGTGCTGGTAATAAGCTGGCGCGGAAGGATGTCGAGCGAAACATAATGCAACGCGCTCCGCGTCCCGCATTATCTTCGGATACGACTTTTTAACGCTAACACTGTCTCGCTCGTAAAGCCTTAGAAACGATCCTTCGAAACACAAATTTCGACCCAGGTATGCGTCGGTAAAAAATTTGTCTCGCGCGATGCCGCCACGCCAAGGCGGTTCCGTCCCACGAGCCGTGAAATTATTATATTCGTCAAAGCCACTTCTTTATTCTCCTTGTTGCTTTAACTTGGCCCATCGATGTCCTAGACCGTGGAAGGTAGATTTAACAAGGAAGAGAAATATGGAGATAGTTCGATGCGGAAAAGGAATATATAAAAAGAGTTTATTTTTCACCGCGATGGAGGGGGTGAACAACGCGTTTCACTGCGTGTTTCCTCCAATATGTGCGGCACAGTGTTTACGATATTACAGTCAGCAGATAGCGCGTAAATTTACGGACGGCCGATGCGTGGGTTGCAAATCGTTTCGCGTCTAATCATTTTTGTATTTTAGGGGGTCGATTAATCCCCGGAGTGCGGTCTGACCTACCTTTTCCGCGCGCCCCGCTACCGACTGGATTGTGTTAGTTTAAGCAACTCTTAAAAATTAAACTAGCGGTGGGCGTTTATTCTTGTATTCGTAAAATATCTATATGTACACATATCCATACACACACACAGACATGTATTGCATATATCTATAAGAATATCGATACCCTTACAGAAGGGATGTGAAATATTTTCAGGACAAATTTTTATTATTCCCTTCTGGACCGGGTTCGTATACTTAGTAAATTTATTGCCCCTTTTTTATTTTCCCATGATATATGTTGTATGATTTTCCGTGTACACATGTATCATGCTTTTTCTACAGTTGTATGGTTTCCAGTTGTACCCTGTCCCTTGCTTTATTTTTTTGCTTTATATGCTGAAGGCTAGATTTAATGGCATCGTAACCTCGCCATATGGTCCGCAAAATAATCCTCATCCCTTCTATACCGATACATTTTTTTTCAACGAAACTGTTACAATTATTGTACTTTGTAATAATTTCGGTCGCTTTTATCGTGATTTTGTCGCCCACCCGTTAATCCCTTTTATCCAGTGTCGCGGTAAAAATGTCGATGGTGTCGAGGCGAGAACAAGTGGCCATAAATCGAACGAATGTTGGTATCATTTTAAATTTTACCACCGAAAAGCATTCGTGTGCGCTATGTAAAACTTCCTCGTATGTAACGTTCGCGTATCATCCCTACATGGATGTGGTACAAGAGGTTACAGATTTCAATTAACGCTAAACGTCACTGCACGCGATGTGCAACCATACGTTCTAAATATTTGCGGCCTGTTCCGCTGCTTCCAGGTCTCGTGGGTGAGGCATCGAGACATTCACCTGCTGACAGTCGGTCGTTACACCTACACAAGCGATCAACGCTTCGAGGCCATGCACATCCCGCACACAGAAGAATGGACACTGAGGATACGATACCCTCAGAAAAAGGACACCGGTATTTACGAGTGCCAAATATCCACCACCCCTCCAATTGGCCATTCCGTTTATCTCACCGTGGTCGGTAAGCAGTCCATTTCCTACTCCCAGCAAAACTATTCCCCTAATTCAATTACCAACGCGTTTCAAAAGGCGAACTCCACCCACGCCACTGCACTTCGGCTTAATAAATGTTTCTATGCACGCGTTTTGTATTAATATCGCGTCAGGTGAATCCTTTACTCAGATAACCGTTCATACAGAGAGGCGGAGAGGGCTTAAAACAATTAACTGAACTCTATCAACTGCTCGGTAACTGGCGTACGAAATGCTTGACAAGCGTGATTGGAAATCACGTGAAAATCTTTAACGCTACGTAATATTGATGCGCAGACGCATTCCGTCGTTCGATATTCCGTTTTATCCTTCCCATATATTGTTTACAAAGATACTGTTTTCAGTATCGCGCTTTTACTTTTGGCACTGCAATCGTAGAAACAGCGTGACTCGAGTTACTTTAGTTCGTGTCCGACTCGTGCGTTGTATTCGACAAATTTATTACCAACCGTAGCGCACGTATGCACCTCAAGCGGGCAGACTTCTCTTCAACCATCCTGGATGCGTGTGTTCCGTGCATCGAAAAACATCTTGCTCGGGTTCGGGATTGGAAAGTCGGCTAACGCTGAAGGTTTTTTGCAATTTAACGAGTGACGCGAGGTGTCGCCAGCGAAATTATTGCGCGGCTATCGCAGTTTAGGGGGCAACTTTTCACCCCCCGGTTTTATAACGAAACAGATCTCGCCGCAATGACGTACATATCGGCGGTTTCAATCGTACACGCGACGACGGCCGCATGAAAGGAAAGCGCGTTGTTATTCGTCCGACGTAATTACATGGGCTAGTAAGAGCGTGTATCGAGCGAAGTGTAAACGAAAGAGCGGTAGGGAGGGACGGGGGGGGGGGGTATGAAATTTTCCGGCAACATAAACGCCGCGATGACAATACGGAAACAACGACGAATGCACGCTTCGACGCTATCCGATGGAACGATCTATTAATTTGCCGGAAATTTTCCATGGAAAATCGCGATACAGCTATCCGCTCGCGATCGTTACTATCGGAACGAAGAATTTTACGACAAAGTATGCCGTTTTTACGAGACAGATTAATCTATACAGTAAACACCGTGATAACGCGAGGTTGATGGAACGACGGATGACTATCATTCGAACAGATAGGATACCTAAATTTTTATGGCCGTTAAACGCATGAGCTATGAGACGCGCGTTAAATTTAGAGGAACGCCGCATTCTTATTTATGACAATCCAACGGCAATTAAATCAATTTTCCAGCCACGAGTATTTACTGTAATTAAATTTAGCGTGACGACTAAAAGTTCCACTCTCCCTACGTCACCTTTTTTAATATCTTTTCAGCGCAATATCACTGCTGCACTGTTAATATGCGAGGTTTGTGTCTTTCGCGCGTGTCATTTTATTTTACAATCACCGTAAATCAGATAATGATGCAGTGACACGTATCTCTACTATGTTATACCTAAGTAGAGCAGCGAGCATCACGGGTTTCGTAACGCATTTAAACGAAATCGCTCAACGAATGTTAGCGCAATATCATAAACTGACGAACATTATACTCGCGGCTGAACGACGATAGTCTCTTCGTAGAACACCCAGTAAAGACAAAAGTTTCGAAACGGTGTGCGAGCTCCAGGATCGCCTTTAGAAACTGCAAATTAACCCGATAACGTTCGTTAGAAGTGAAAGCAGAGGAAACCTTCTTGCCCTGTAGAAGAAAGTAGCACGAAATTCGTATGCGTCGCGTATATTCCCAAAGAGAAGTGAATTTAAATGAATTTCAAGAGCAACGTGCAACGGAGAACGATTCGCTGTTCGCCAAAATAGCGATTTTCCGAGAAATAGAAAAATGAAACACAAAAAATTCGAAATTAGCAGTTTCCAAAGACAGGTACCTACAAAGGAGAAAATAGATGAAAGTAGCATGTCATTCATCGGCGCATGTTCTTTACCACTAGCTTCCAAGACGTAGTCAAGCAAAATCATAATTATGTTATAAAATAGGACTGAAATAATTTCTTATTGCTGATTGACGCGCCACGAGTTCAATTCAGAGACGCGACTCCATGCACATGTTAATTCGAATGCGAAAGCGTTGACGGGGCTCGGGAACTAGCGGAACGAGGACCGAGAAAAAGAAGGTGGGCGAATTGGCCAGGAGGTGGGACGGGAGAAAAAAGAATAAAGAAGAGGAATATCGGAGGACGTGGCAACGGATTCCGGTAATTTCTCTTCTTTCATTTCTTTTCGCGAGCTATAGCTTCATTAGTCTCAACGATAATTGGCTAGGTTCGTGACTCGCTTTCGCAAAACATTGTTCGATCCGTGACATCGTTATCCTTCGAAGGCCAATCCTAAAGGATCTCTCTACCATCTCGTCCCCTGCAGCTGACCGAAACGCTCGTAAGTTCTGGATATCCGGTTCTGTGTAACGCTCGAAAGAATCATTACATTTCTCTTTTCTATCGTCCGGCGGATTTCAGTGATTCCAACTAGCCGTGCCCCGATAATACTCGGGGACGTTGATCGATCGCTGAGACGATACGGATACCCCCGATGATCCGGCTGCAAAGCGCGGTCAAGCTGAAAGCAAGAAAATTATATCGTTACTGGTTTATCCGGATGCGATGGCATTTAAGTGCTTTCCGATTTTCCGCGGTTATCGCGATGCACTTCGAAATTTAGGTATTTGCGAAGAATTCCATGAAATCGAATTCTGGAAGTAAACGTCGGCGAGCTGGTATATTTTTTGCGGTCCTTTTTGTATCGTTCCATTGCGATTTTATTGTACCAATTGAGAGCGAAAATATTTTTTAGCTTTCCTTTTATTCATTTTTTTGCGCGATATGATCCAGTTAGGACCACGCGAATGGTTCGGAAACGCAATTGAAGTATATTTAAATTCTGTTATTCCATTTTAACATACTTTTACAATTCGAGCCCAGTTGCGTGAAATTCGCAATAAGCTTAGCCGCTATTAAAAATGTATTACTTAACGCAGATTTAAAGCATAAAGCACACGTATGATTACCCTTTTTCTAAAATTATATGATTAGTAGCTCGTTTGGCTACGACGATGGCAGGTACCGCGGTTGTATCTACTGCTATCAATGCGCAGCGTCACTTGGAATTGGAGAAAGGTGTCGACTAAAATGAAATAGGAGCGAAATCGTCCCTGCGATTAAAGTGCATGCCTTCCTTGTGGAAGCCCTTCGTGCTGCCGGCGAAACAGCCAATGCTTTGTGTCCTTGTGAAATCGTGAAACAGAAAAGAAGAATGAAAGAGCCGTGCTACGTATTGGCGTTCAAGCAGACGGAAACGTAAAAAAGAACGAAAATCAAACGCTGATTTCAAGTAACGGATGGAGACGAATGCTGGTTCGATTGTTCCACAGTTCGGTGTTCAGTGCAAATACACGACGTGTGCACGGTAGCTGGGGGAGAGAAAGGCAGCGCAAAGCTCGGGACCCCGGAGCGTCTTTAGGAAAAGCTGAAAAGGTGTTCGATAAATTGTTCATTCGTGGCGAATCGACGCCAGTACCTTGGTCCTTTTGCGCCGTCTAATAAAGGAAGTAGACTAGAAGGAATCGAAAAACAATTGGCCGGCTTTCAGGTACATTCTTGGCACCCGATACCCGTGAAATTGTTGCGACAAATTGAGTCTTTCTGCCGGCAACAACGACAACACCGACCTTTCCTCTCGACGCGACGCCTGCTTCACCTAATACGTACTAGTCCTTTTCGTTGTTCCTTCGTCCTGGAATGCACGCCGCGCCGCGCCAACTGCGCGGAGAAGAAACGACTGTCGCTCGTTTCGGTGTCCCCTTCGGAGCTTTCCTTTCTTCCGCTTCTCTTCTCTTCGCTGTGCCGGGCTACGTTTCTTCGAGAAACTTTTCTGGGGCATACACGACTTCCTTTCGCTTTGCTTTAAGCTGAGAATTCGACATTTAGGTCCGGTCCCTTTGCAAATATCTAGCGGACGTAAGAGGAAATCTGGACTTCTATAAACAGAAATGCTACCTTTTCCGTAAAAGTTTGACAGCTTATTGCGCTGCCCTGTAAATTCCATTTAGACAATTGGGTCGAAACCTCATTGGGCTCGAGTTTTTCGCCGTCGGCTGTGCCAGTGCAGTCGGAAAAATGACGCTCAAGCATTTCCGTCCGGGAGCTTCGTTGCAAGAACGTAGTTGATCCCTCGAAAGTAATACTTTTACTATCTTCGACCCTAAAAATTCGTACCTGAAAGACTTTAATAGTACGATCTATTTGACGAATGGATGGTCGCTCAATTCAATCCGCCAAGAGGCACTCAAGGGACAGTACCAGAAAATGTAACCGGGTCTATTGATTGCGCATCCTTTTATGAGGCACGGTCCCTCTCTTTTTCCACGAATTTGGCAGAAGAAAAATATCTACGATTGACCGATACATTCGCCATTTACTTTTATAACCACTTCACGGGCATCCCTTCTGTTGCTTTTATCGCATTCATCACATTTCCTACGCGTAAAACCACCCGGAGTTTGACACAACCGCAACAAATTGTTTGCCATAAACGCTGCCGGCACTGTTGACTTTAACCGTAATACTGTTTCCGCAAATGAATTACTTCCCGTCGGCAATTTCCCTTAGCTGCGCTTTCTATGCTCGGGTTCGTCTTATTACGCTCCGACGTTTTTCCTTCCCTTCGCTTTTCGCTTGTTTGCCACCTAAAATCTGACTTCAGATATAAATTGACAGGTCTATAAGGTTGTATACATTTCTTTTTAATTTGGGAGATACGGCAAGATATTGATACATGTATATGGAAATATTTTTATACGGGGTTCGTGAAGTACCAGGCCACAATACTCTCTGTTTCCATTGACAATTTTACACGTGTAAATACATTAATCTGATAACGAATGATAGTTCATTCTGCTTGACAAATTGCAGCGAAGCTTGCATCCACGTGTATATTTTTCCATAAATATTTTTTAGTCCGTACTTATAACTTCTATACGCGCATCTTGATACTCCATTTATCATTCCAATTTACTCGACGCAACCGTATAAATTTCAACGCTGGATGAAAGCAGCGATGATTTGCATACGGTTTACTCTTTAATTACTCATTTCCATTCTTTAATTAATCAAAGCTAAGCAAAGGGAAACTTCAGCCCGTATCAAGCTTGGCTAAAGAGGGGGAAGCGACGACCACGCGTTCAGTTCCCCTTTTGATCATTTCGAATCTAACGAAATGTCGAAATGTTGTTAGACTGAAGAGCTCGGCAACTTGAAATCGCGCACGATTAGAAGCACGAGCTGTACGGGGTTTCTAACCGGAGGAATTCTATGAAACGATTTCCTTGCCTTGATCGTGCAAATTAAATCGGGAATCGGTGGCCGGCGATTGGCGTGAAGCTGCGGTCAATTCAAACTTGAAATCCAGGGTCCTCGACGGGAAACCAATTTTGCGTTTCAGCAGAGAAAAACAATTTCCCAACAGTGTGTGTGCTCAGTCAAGCCGCCCCTTATCCATAAAACGAGGAAGGAACATTACGGCGGATTACGATTAACGAAAAAAGGTCGAATATTTCAAGTACTGTGCGTTCCGTGGTAGATATTTTACTTTGAAATTAATCTTGAGAACTGGAAATGTGTATCACGCGTAGAACTAAAACGTTGCACATTGGACGTACGTCGTACGTAAAGAAACTGAAATGTTCAGTTTCATTCGGTATTTTGCATAAATGTTAAACTCCCACAGTATAATTTTTAACGATTAGCTGTTTAACCGATGATACACGACAATTACTTGCATGGATAATTATACGCGCTACAAATTCATTTGCACGTATTTACGCAGCAAACAATGTTCACTCCTCGGATGTTACAGTTGAACCACAACAGATACATAATTATCGGAACGGTGATTACCACGAAAATCATGGAAATGATTTCGCGTGCTGCCGTGAATCGGCCAAATGTTCCGCGAACCTTTGCATGAAGCAATATTTCGGCGTGGCGCTGAACAAGATAAACGAAACAATTGTATGAAATAACAGTCCGCGTATTCCGGGTGTTAATGTTTTGAAGCACTTAGTTTGCGCTCTCGCAGTCGGTTGTTCAGGGAGCTCAACTCCCTACGGCGAAGAAGATCCTTTGCAAATATAGGTTGAAGAGTCTTGTGCAAATCGTACGACAGGATTACGAATTGAAATACGCGGACCGCCGGTTCTCGGTAAAACTAGATCACGATAATCCCCGGGGACATAGAGGAATCGCGCGATATACAGCAATGCGAGAAGCTCGCACGATTGATCGTGGATGGTAAATGAATGGAATATGGCGAAGAATTGGAACTAGTTCCGCTGGTTCAAATTAATCGAAGCTGATTTATTACTTGCTATTAACTGTGCGTGTAATACGATAGAATTGATTCGCGTCGAAAGGTCAAAAGAAGATGACTGGTAATTCTGCTATCAAATCCATGCAAAAGCAATTTCGTGAACAAATATATACAAAATTGGGAGAAGATATTATTCATAACGATGTATTATTTGGCGCTTGATAACCCAATCACCGTGGGTGTATTTGCAAATGATATTTAATGGTTGTAAAATAAATGCCCGATTAAAATTGATATGTTTAAATACATGTAATTGATATTTACTTTGTCAGAAATGTGGGACAATGTTGCGTAATGAATTGCAAGGCGCTTTGAACGAGGATAATAAAACTGACTCTGAAATGAAATAATGTACCTCACATACATGTATGTATATTCTCGGATATGGTTAGATTATGCGAGATTGAATAATTGAAACATTCTTCGTATTTCGCATGGCTGTGTATTTTTCGAATCTATGTTAGAAGTACGAAACACCTACATACGTTTGTAGAAAACTTATCAAAAAATCCATTAAATTACGGGGAAATGATACACGATGCAAAGTAGAAAAGTATGTATTCTCAACGAATGGAGTAGTGTTTAATTTGAAAAAACAGAGATTATCTTCGGTGAACCTTACGTTAATGGGTTAGGGGCAGGAGTCGCAATAGGACTTCGGTCTCCTTTAAATATTAACAACTTTATTAATATAAAAGTATCGACACACGACAATTCTCTCACACACGATACTCTAACGATTCTCTCAAACAACTCTCAATTCTACTCTCGCTCTGATTCAATTCTCTAACAGTTCTGGACTCGGGCACGTATCATCCGCTATGGATAATATACTATATAGTATACTTTCACTCTTAGTTTCTCTCTCATTTTATTTCTCATATGCATTTAGGATACACACCGCAGACATTTCTTCGCGGAAAATCTCAAATTCTCAGCTCCGAACACATATCTTTCACACCTCGGAATCGTTCTGAACAGTCAAGCAGTATTTCCAATCCCACATAAATCCAGAGCCATTGCTGTTTTAAAATTTCAGGGGTGCGCGTATAAAACCGTGATATAGCGCAGGTATTGTATTCCTGCTGCAGGTAATTCATTAAATATTTTATAACACCGTTTCAGTGGTAATTGAAACGATATTTCAATGAATGTTTGCAGAAAATTGTACAGCTTATAAAAAAAAACCCATAATAGTGGTTTACTTATCTACAGCGTAGTAAAATTTCTATTCGCTCGTACGCATTGAATAAAAACCAATTTTGGAAGAGTTTCGTACGCTGTACATAGAAATAGGTCATCTTTCCATTCATCAATCATCTAGTTGAAACTTTTATATCCGTTGTATATTTAATATATTTCGCAATCGCTGTGCGTCTATGATATATCAATATTACGAGCAAGATTTAAAACAGCCATTACGTTCGGCTGAACGTAGAAGGAAATTTTCTCCAAAAATTAAGTTGATCCGGAATTACCCCAAACGTACCACGATTACTTCGATCTCGACAGTTACATCGCCGCCGTTAATTATGTATACCACTTCGAAGGAACGTTTCATTCTTTAAACTCCTGCCGGTGAATATAACGATAATTTGTCGCGAGTTCGCTGCACCGGTACTCAATGCTGGAAGTAGTTTCCGGCTTGGATTTAATGACATTACGCTTAACTCGAAATACCATAACTGTTCCGCAATTTGTTGCTTTACCTGTCGCGACGGTGTAACGCGTTGGTAGGAAACGAAGCAGGTGGTATTCGTGTTCGTTCCGTTCGAGCCGACTCACTTATAGCACTTTCTTTTCGGTATCGCGTTACGATTCCCTGCGAGGAAAGAACTGCGCTAATTGCCTCGAATTACGGGAACGAGAATAACTTTATCGGAATCGCGCGGTGTACGATTTCAGAGCCTCGCGAAACTGCTGAAGCTTTCATGCCTTTTGCAGAAACTAGACGCGACGATCTCTATACTAAATTGGGCAATTTGGAAGTACGCCACTGGGGCGAGACGAAACTGGGTCGAATTTTGGATACTTTGAGCCGCTATCAAATGTTCATATAACGTCGAAGATAGCGAACATGGATTACGAATCATCTAAATTTGAATAGACATCAATTTTTGTCCGGGCATAAGACTTATTTCAGATAATTGAACGCTATATTGCTTGACCGTAGTAGAATATAGTAGAATATCTCGAGATCCCGAAGTCTTGCAAAAGTGCGCCCTCGAAGCTCCCGGAGAAAATAAATGACGAAAGCGGGAGAAAAAATTCTCCTAACAGCGACTTTAGCAGCAGTCGCATTTACGTCCTGCTGTAAAATCCATCGGAGCAGTTTGTGTACCGCGTATCGTGATTATTTTGTAACAAACTCTTTCAGCTGAAATGTATCGTGGCTGCATGCTTGTCCGACCCCTTACCTAACAGCGATTTCGCGTCCGATCCGTAAAGGCTGCCTCGCCTTGGGAATCTTGTTCCTCGATAAAATCGCTGGAGGCCACACGGGTGTAGCGCGCAATTTATTGCTAATACGCGCTACCAAGTGCCGTCATCGTGACGGATTAACGAGGCACCGTTGAAAATGCAAAAAGCTTTAATTTCAATGACTATAGGGCTGGTGTGGTGCACGGGTTGAATAATTACAAGGTAGGAAGGGGAGGCCGGATCATCGTGATAACAATACTCGAACCTCGCCGTTACAGCGTGCTATTGTAATTACCTCTCGTGCCTCAAGTACACCGTGCTATTTTCGCGAAAATACCGGGGGCGGGGGGGCTGTTGCCCCATGCACGATACACCGATATATTCTACGGCACCGCCCTACCCTTTTTTCACCGACCACGCTAACTGCAGCGTGCCGAGGAGCTTCCATTAGTTGAATAATTGCCCGAGGAAAAGTGCTACAATGCGCGTACCTCTGTACTTTTCGATCGTTACCGAGGACGCGAGTATTCATTTCGTGTCAGCGCGACGCCGTTTTACTCCGCGCGTCCAATGGCTTCCTTAACTTGCGTGTCTACGCACGGAGTTCGCTTGGGTGCTTCACGCTGGACCGGGGACCATTAAGAACACCTTTGTCCGGGGTAAAAATTAATAATTAGTAGATTGACGCTGCTCGAAAACAATGCAGCGAACCATAGACCGAACGGAGTTTATATTTGCCGTCGCGCGAAAAGTTTCATATCCGCAAAGGGGTAGAAATTGGTGGATTTAACTTGGCGGATTAGGGGAGTTCTCGGTGGCGGCAAAGTTTCTACGTTTTCGTGCTGTTCACTTGCGCGCTACGAAAAGGGTAGCAACTGGACACAGCGAAGGGGTGGTAACGGGAAAAGCTTTTAACGATTGAAGGGCAGTCGAGCATATCAGTTGCAGTAACAGGTACAGGGACAGCAGTGATTCCTACGGAAGAATTGCTTAATCCTGTTTCGATAATCCTCCCATCGCTGCTGCTGCACTCGGCCAAACAGCTCCTCTACTAAACCGTTGGTTTCCGATGATTTCGCAAGTATCACGCGTAACCAGTGGCGAGACTCAAATAAATTGCCTTTCGAGCTATACCAATCCGCTGTACCAATTACAAATGCGCATACTTGAAAAGCAGAAATAAAAATGTAAACGTCTCGGTTATCACCGTAGCCAAGGAGGAACGTCGTGCATTTGTATACACGGCATATCTACTACAGCAGGCCTCGGATTGTCGTAGACTTCTTTTTCATCTTCGAAACGTCAGCTCGTGGCATGTCAATTTCCTCCATGGGAAGGGCAAAAAGTTTGACGGTCGGTAAAATTAAGACGAACATGGAAATATTGCAAATACACGTACACGCATAATGGCGAGACGCCTCGACATCCGTTATCCTTTTGAACGGGGAATCGAATGCGGTGGCGCGAGAACGATCCTAAAATTGGTTCAAGCGCGTACAACTTAAGCTGACGTTCGTTGGACGGTTCGATTGATCGAATAGAGTGCGCGGAGAGAGCGAAGTAGCCCTAGTTGAATGGAAAAGGGGGTCGCATCGGGCAAAGGAGGACGGCGCGGCGGAGAAGTAGCCCCGATTATCGCGACACGTCTACCGGCCAAGCAATTCCTGGGAAAGCATCGGTTAATCCGGTTTCGATAATCCTCTCGTCGTCGTCGGTGGATACGAGCAGGTGTAGTTTCGGCTGGAAACGACGAAGGAGTAGAGCAAAGGGGAAAGAACGGGAAGAATGGTCGATATAAAGTAGGGGGGAAGGGAATTAACGAGGCGCGCGGAGGATACGGGTGATGCAAAGTTTCGTTAGTTCAATACGGTGGCGAATGATTTGGAATGCTGGCCGGGCGCCAACCTCTTTCCGGTCGGTTTAACTGAAATAAAGGATGTCATATTGAGAATTCGTCGAAAGTAATGCGCCGACCGATGGCGGCCGTGTGCCATTGTACGCGGAGTTCTGCTCCTGGGGGAGCCAACCTGCCCTGGGAACGTTATTTTGCGGGATTAACGCGGACGATAAAACCTCCGTCGTCGCGGTCGGGAATAACGATCGGGGTTGTTAGTCGATCGCGGTTGAAAATAACCGCGAGCTTTTACTGGTCTTTCGATTAGGATTGTACTCGCGGTCGAGCGGCCGGTGTCTCGTGGAACTTTGTCGCTCGACTGTGATTAATCCATCGCGAAAACGTATTACAGCCTGTTTCAGCAAACCGCCGGGAAACGCTCGTCCGACTGCGTTCTAGGTAAACGAATATTTCCGATTAGTCGATCGATAGTGTCGTTGTCGAATGCAGCGTCGGTCGTAGATGGGGCGGGTGAAGTGCGCACCTTACATACGTCGCGAAAGTATTATAGCGAACGTGAACAGGCTTTTCACCGAAATCGAATGAAATTAGACGGTAGTTTTATATGCGGCCGGAATGTTAATTCGTCGAAAGATTTCGTTCCTATTTGGCGTACTACAATTCCGAATTGTTGAGGTTTGTGGAAGTCGTACTTTACTTTCTCTTGCGTGCGCGGCGCAAGCTGCACAAATGGTAAGAACTTCCGTACATAATAAGGCCGATAAACTCCTTAACCGTGCAACACACTTGAATTGCGGTGAATACGTCCTAGTGGAATACGAATATTTCCTCCGCCTTTTGGAAACTTAGCCGAGTGTTTGAAGCGCGCGTCTTAGCATTATCGTGGTCTTTTGCCCGAATGGCTCTTGTTCAACAGTTCAGACGTAGTTCCCCTATGGCCATTGTAGAATCGTTGGCCACAGAGAGCCCGGTAACATAGAACACGGTCGATCGTCCAGCTTCATGCTTGAGAAGACATTTTGATCGCGCATATCCATTGAACACGACCAGGCAGCGCCTTATCTCGTCGTTAATAAGATATTAGCTCGTGAAATATTCACACCTCGCGGAAGTGCCGCTTAAAGAAAAACAATGAATCGGTTCCCACAGGGACCATCGATGGCCCCTTCAGCGTTTCCTGCGATTGATCGCCGCTTTCGAACCACGTGTTTCATCGCTTTGGAGAAATTAGAAGAATCTCTGTATCGTTGGCCACTTACCGACATTATCGATACATAAAATTCGTTGTGTCGTTAGATCGACGCACATGTTTGATTTCGGTTGAATCCAATTTTGGGTAATTAACGCGAGAGTGGATCTCCGAGTGTTTCAAATACTTAGGTGCTTCACAAAGAGCATCGACGTATTAAATCGCACAGGTCGGAAAAGGTTAACCATCGAAATTACTGACACACAATTTATCAATAAAACCTGCGCAGCGAGACGTCTTCGAAATTTCCCAAGACGCCCGGTAAAACGTATCGCTCAATCCGCCATTTACGTGCGTGTACAGTTTCGTTTCCATTCGGAAACACTTAGACCGTCAGTTTCAGCGTGGCCAGCACGTGACCATCAACCCGGGGCGAAGATAAATTATTCCGGCACGTGAAAAGAGGGCAGAATCAATAATGAAGGCAGGCCCCGCATCCATCGAAAGCAAAAGGTTCAGCGTCGCAGAGCGATTTCCATTGCGGCTGAAAATCGTGACCGGCGTTCATAAGGACAATGATGGCGGTCTCGGCCTGTGCCGTCCACCCATCGTAATCGAGGACGTTCACCCGCTGGATATACAATACACAGCTGACGGTATTGAATGTGGCTTAACGTAGGACGAGCGAGGAACAACCGTGCGACGGACGCGACGCGTCCCGACGCGGCGTGCGCATTATTACCGGCAATCGAAATCGCTCCAACTATTCCGCCGGTCTGAGGTCCTATGGCTTCCATAGGTTACACGCTATATCGTCGCTCGACTCGCAGCCCCCGTACTTTCATCACCGGCACGGTACCGGTACGGGCATTCCTCCGCCCGATAATAATCTTCCGTCCACGCCGCACCGTTACCGATAGAAATTGATTGCATTCGGATGCGCCTAGCGATAAGGCTGGCGTGTCCGCGTGGCTACGGAAATCGGACAGAGTCCTGATCGCATCGATTCGATCCAACGTCACCCGCGAGCAGAGAGGATTTGTCCTGTCCGATTTTGATGAGGGGCACTTCGATTTCGGTCTCTCGGGAATTGCTCGGAGATAAACTCGAAATCCTCCGGCAAGAAGCTCGTCCAGTCGTTTCGGGGAATAGCTTCTCTTTCCAGGTTGAAGTCGGTGGCTGGCTGACGTGGACCGATGCAAATTAACTGGAAGATGGAAAATTCTATCCCGCGACGCGTAAGCAGAAAAATTCTGGATAACGAAGGGACGTTTGCGTGGACGACGTTGCGGTGAATCGAGAGAGTCCATTCCGAGAAAAGTTTACGCGGCGACTTTATTACGGATTGGCGTAATATTTGCCCCCCTCCACCCACAGTGGGCCGGAGTTAATTGGATAAAGAAAATTTCAGAAAATTTCGGCTAAGACGAAATGAAAGCTGCCGGACCGGGCGTTCAGTTTCTGTTCGACTTGATTCCGCGTATTCTGTTCGAACTAAAATGTTCAAATATGTAAAATAATTTTATTTCTCAATGTTAATTTTAATTACTGTAGCAAATTTACAATTTGGCACATGGTAGCTTAAATATGGAGCACTCCACGATACAATAGATGTCTCTCGCAGAGTGTTGGCAGAATTCGATTGACATGCAATTCACGCGATATACCCCGTTGATTGTAACAAACAACCTGCCCAGGACAGGCGGAGAAGTGAAAGACTATTGCAGTTTGAAATGAAGTAAATTAGAAACGGTGTCGAAGCTGATGGGAGTAACGTTTCTTACTGGCTGAATAAAAAAAACAGGACTCGTGGGTTTTAAAGGGATGGAATCAAGTTGATTAGATCGTCGGGATTTCGGTGAATCAACGTCGAAGAGAATTCTATTCTAGCTGGTGCGTCGATTTACTATCCTCTCACTTGTTAGTCTTTTTTGCGAGAAACTGGAAGCAACGGTGATTCAATTGCGGCCAAAGTCGCGGTCGAGTTACGTATCCGGTGCCCCCTCGATTTATTTCCTGTCGTAGCAGGAAGACCGAGTAAAGATCGATTAGACACAGAGATCGATGTTTCGGTTAGATATTAATTTGCTGAATTAGTCGAACCTCACAGATTTCGATCCAGCGGAGCTATTGGATATCCGGGATAAATGTTTCTGAGAAACCTTGGCCACGTAATATTTCTGCGAGATTTGTCGTTCCATAGTATGCAACTACGGCTATTTAGTGCTAATTGTTTCTGCCACATTGCAAATTATATAGCTGTTTATCTCGTTTCAATAAATGTGCAAACGCTAATACTCGCCTGTACTCTTATCTTGTACTTTCTACATAAAATTCAGGACTCAGGCATCCAACGGACAATAAATCAATATTCACAGTTTGGACTAGATAATAAAAGCAGTGAAAGATCATACAATTTTCGGTAAGGAACGATTTAATTACTGCTTACTTTTTAAACGCATTGAGAGAATTTTTCCATATCCTGGTATTCAACGATGAATGCGGTATGGCAAGATATAGAATACACCGATATAATTATTTCAGGATCCCTCAAATGTGCTATTATTTGGCTAAAAGTCCAACAAACTCGGGCACAGAAAATTCTGCGAATAAACAATAGTCTGAACGCGGCAATAGGCCTCCTAAAGAACATACAATACCGTATTCGTGTCGCGCAAAAGCATACTAACCGGGAAACACTTGAATAAAATTAGTATTCTCCGAGAAGTGACTCGCTTTCGACATTTTATTTCCCAAGTGATCTCCTCGATTGTTACCCGACAAAAGTATTACTGTAGCCATTTTTCAAACGCAACAATAGTCAGATATTCGCCGAGATTGCTGCCTGCCGAGATAAGCAGCCGCGGTGATCGATGAATCAATTGAATGGCAGTCTAAGTTCACTGGGTCAATTTGTCCCACTGAACTTTCGGAGAAAATCAATCGGCTTGCCTTCTGCAGGCGCTGTCGAATTACCTCCGAGGCAGCTACGAAGGAACGGAGCAACTATTCCTTAAGGAATGAATTCTCGCGATACCACTAGTACCTCGTAAAATGTCGTCTATAGTATCGACACCCGTCCCTTCTCCGTTCAGCCTTCTCAAAGTTCCCGAGGGAGAAGCAATATGTCGTCGAAGGGCATGCTGCCGCGTCGCTTAGGGATGTGCTTCTTTGCAGGAAATGAGGATCTGTTGTTGCTGCCTTGCTTCCATTTCAACGACTAGGAGACGCCGCTTGCCGAGAAGCACAGAAATTCCTCAATCGATCCAGAAGAACTTAAAGAATGTTCAAGTCCGATGCAGCGGCCGTAGTTTGACCTTCTTTTGCTCGTAGCGCGACAATTGTACCGCTTTTCAATTTTTACATTTATCGACTGGAATAATGTTGATAAATTATCCACTGACGCAAGACCGTGTAACAGTATCGTGCTTACATTGGTACCGTAACAGGGAACA
The DNA here is from genome assembly GCA_948146005.1 of Nomada fucata. Taxonomy (NCBI): domain Eukaryota; kingdom Metazoa; phylum Arthropoda; class Insecta; order Hymenoptera; family Apidae; genus Nomada; species Nomada fucata. The sequence continues at coordinate 1,709,900 of OX411275.1, read as the reverse complement.
TCAGGCTGAGAGTATTCGACGTTTGCGAAGATTGATTCGAGAATATAAACTGAGGAAACTAGTGGAGCTAGGGAATTATGTATGATGGAATACCTACGCATCTGAGCGCCTTAAATAAAAATTTGTACAATCATAGTTCGTGACACAGAATCCCGACGCATTTTGTATCGAAAATTCATTCACTGCGCCATTTGAATCAGTAAATTTTAAATGGTTTGACACCTCACATATTTCCCTCGCGCTCTCGGAAATATTTGCAACAAATATTGAACACTGCGACTCTGTGGAGGTGTAGAGAGTGAAAAGTTACTCCAACTGAAGGAACACTTTAAATTGCTCCAACACAAGTTGTCGTCGCACGAAGCAATTTGCGTCTACGTCAGGATGCAAACAACTCGCGCTGCAGCAAAGACGTGTTTGCTCAAGAACGTACGACTCTCTTAAGGCATCCTGCCCGAAAATTGAACAGGGTCGGTCAGTAAATCATGCCTGACCAAAGAGAATTGGAGGACTCCTGGAATCCCCGTTGGTCGAGTCCGGCTATCATTTCGCTTGTAGGTAAACGCCGCGGCGCGTGAATAACCCTGTTATTCCTTCCTGCAAAATGTCACGGGAATAACAAGGCTGCACCGGCGAAATGATTACTGCCCCCGCTGTTTGTCTTATCCCGTGCGATCTAGGGTCAACCGTTTGTGTCCCTCTTGCGATTGTCCCCCTTCGAAACTGTGTACCTAGGAGCAAACCACTAGCAATTGTTCTGTCGCCGACATTTCACTTCTTATTATTTCACGCCTTGTCCCCTCGTTCTCAAACACGGTGAAGATATATTTTTGGCAACGAAGAAAGGCTACGGGGCTGGTTTCATTTGGGCGAAGAAACCTTTTCTTGACATATTATATTGCGATTATTTTCGTTGCGTTTTATTGGATCATAGAAACACGCGTGACAGTTTTATGGAACATCCGGAAATAGTTATAGTGACGCTGTATCGCAGATATTGCTACGCATTCAGCAGTCGAAGAACATGCTTCCAGGTAGGAAATGAAGGTCCCAGAGTTGACCGGATGACTCTAAAGTTGGTCAGCAAACTGAGGAAATCCTGAACCCGAAGCTTGTCGGGTAATCCGATCCAGACATCCAATGCTCAAGAATCTCGGTGATCCTATTGAATCCGCAATCTTAGTTGTCTTTAGTTAACAGTTGTTCGATGCATCAGGGAAAATGGATGGATTCCTGGGAAATTTCACATCAAATTGGATTTATCGAACTTGATGCTATAACTGATACAGGCACACACCCAATAACTCAATGGAAAACGTAAGATTTGTTTAGTAGAATTGAATATGTACTTTGGGTACATACGATAGCTTTCTTTTCTAATCAGAACTACACGTATAAATGTGTATGTATATATGTATATATTTTTGGTTTCAAAGCATTTTCAGCAATCGGCACCAAAAAAGTATACTCAGGTCTGACAAATTTCCCTAATTTGATAAGCGTTAAACAACTTTCCTAGGAAATGGACGCTTTCAAAAGTGGCCTGGCTTTTTGTTTATTGTATGCGCCAACTTTTTCGGCGTCATGTAGAACTGACCCAAAGGATATTCCCTTGGTCAATTCTTGCTTTAAAGAAACATCAGATATCTCGCATCGAGTGATCTTCGTCCGCCGTTATTGGATTTTATTCGGTAGACCTGCCTTTGCCCAGTGTCTCGCAATAAGATTGAATTTGAGCCCCGTTGGACGAAAACAAACGTCTCCCCTAGACAAAGATTTCTTTTCATCGTTTACGAGTAGTATCAGGGTTATTGTCCTTCGTTAATGCTATTTTATTGGGCGTTAGCAGTAAGACGAGCAGTGCTTCACTGGCATGGAGGTAATAGCGTGACAAATACAAATTGTAGTAAATTGCATGCAAAATTTGTGACCCTGCAAATCAAGAGAAAGTAGAGGAAAAGCGTGAAATATTTATTGCTATGTTACGATATGTAGAGCGAAGTACCGTGAAAACGAAGTCAGAGTACTAGTATAACTTTTTGTCGTATTATATTTTATATTTAACAGAAAGATGCTACAGATATATGGTGCAAACACCATACGTTTCTTGCTAGCAGAATTCTAACTTGAAATTAATGTTGCAGTAAATAATAATAGCAATCAGTAATCATCTTCGCTTCCATCTATTTTAGTTCGAAGAAGTTTCTGAATGTAGCTTAACATTATTAAGATTATTCGAACTGTAAATGCAATTTGAAATGTCAGAAGATCCAGTCTTTTGACTGACAGTAACAGTCCCCCGATCGAACCAACAAGTCTCAACATTGAATCACCAAACAAAAAAGACGAAACGCTTCGTTCTCATTGCAGAGCCAATCACGGAAATCGTCGGAGGTCCTGATCTTTTCATCAACAAGGACAGCACGATAAACCTGACGTGCCTGGTCAAATATGCTCCCGAGCCACCGTCTACGATCGTTTGGAGTCACAACCACGAAGTAAGCGCTATGATTCTTTCTCTCCAGACCGCGACGCATCGCTTTTGCCCCTAAAATGTTGTAGTATTGTGATATGCAAATACAGCGATACTTGCGACGCATAGACATATTCTGCCCTACTCTTTGCGCCGTTAATTCAAAATGTTAGAAATCTGTATTCGCTCGATCCATTGTTATCCTGGGATATCCATTATCCGTGCAGTCAATGCCGTTGCTACGCGCTACGTTATTTATGAAGCCTGCTAACAAGCTCGCGATTGTTCGGGAACAGCGATGCGTAGAGGCCAAGCCATAAATAAAGATAGACCGAGAGTAAATTATGCATAGCCAAGTTGAAGCTGTCAATGATTGAGGAACGAGGATCCTCTTCGGCAATGGTGATCTATTGCCGACAGGAGTTTCGTGGCTTTTCCCTTCTCCTGGGTTAGCATTTTGCAAACGTTCACCAGGGCGAACAACTGCGACATGGCGACAACTAGTGTTCCTGATTTCTCGATATTTTTCGTTACTCGAGAAATGAGAAATCAGATTGTATATATCAAGAATTCTCGAGAAATTAAAGGTTCAGAAGCCGCAGAAGTCCACGAGGTGGACCTGACCAACTTTCAGCTGGACCTAGGACGCTTGGGTCCGACCTAGTGGCCTTCTACTGCGTCTGACCAAATTTTACCAATTATTATAAATGAGGTTAATAGCGATGCTTTTAAACCCAGGTTTTTCGAAACATTTTGCAATTTTTCGCGAATTGAGAAATAAGCAATTATAAAGTTTCGCGAGAAAGAACCGTCGCGAAGGAACCCTGGCGACCAGGTTCAAACCGCTCCGTAACTTCGTATTAATATCTTTTCTGTATAATTGTTCCAAATGTATCGCAATTGGATATTGATAAAGAGAGATTGAAAAAGAAATTGCCTATTGAGGCAAGATATTAAATATGTACATACACCTGTGCATCGATCGTGACCGCGACGAGTCCGTGTCTGTAAAAATACGAATGAAAAGTAGCTCGCGGGGAAGTTCTGCGGCTAACCGGCATCTGGTTCGCGGTTGAAACCGTGATTTAAAGGCATTTGTGTCGCGATGCATTTCACCACTTGGAAAAGACACTTCCCGTCATCACTTGTTCCCTCGACTGCCGCATAAAGTAGCTACATTCGTAAGAAGTCACGCCGTGGATCGGATAATGCATCGCGCTGTCTGTCTTCTTTGTTTCACAGGCGATTAACTTTGATTCGCCGAGGGGCGGCATCAGCCTGGTTACCGAGAAGGGGCCCGTGACTTCCAGCCGTTTGCTAATTCAGAAGGCTATAGAGAGAGACTCCGGACTTTACACCTGCTCGCCGAGCAACACTCATCCGAGCAGCGTGCGGATTCATATTGTTAACGGTAAACGAAAGTACGATGTACTCAGAAGTATGGAGGGTGCCCGCAAGAAAGGTGACATCGTTAACGTTTCTGACAATAATCGGCTTCGCGAGTTAAGTTTTTAATAAGAAACTTCGTCAGCGAAATCTTTCATTATTATTTTTATTTTTTTAGCCGTCTGGCTGCATTTCTAGATCAGTCTCGACTTAGATAACAGGCAGAATCGTATTATTCAGTTTTAAGATTGAACCGTGCACCAAAATACGTGGATTACTGATTGTTTGACGCATCGGTACAAATGTCTTGCATGTTCATTCTGCATTTATACCAGGGCTGTCCTAAGTTAGATAATACTCTCTCCTCGAACTTTCTCGCCGTTGACACTGAAAACAGTTTGCGCAAGGCTGACTCGAGCATGGGCGGAACAGGAAAATTAAATATCCTCCTATTTTGGATCAACACCAGATTGCCAAGCAACGTTGTTACAACAGCGCGAGCATAATCTTGATTCGTTTTGTAGTTGCACGTCGAAGCGGCTTCGAAAGCAGCTTCAAACGAGTTTCATAAACCGCATAATCGAAATGAAATCTTCGGTCTCGCGTAAGTTGGCCGCTTTTGCGTGACAAGCCGTAGGAAGCGGTGCATTTCATGGAAGAGTTTGTTGCGGGGGAACGCGACGGTGTTCTAGGCAGTTCCAGACTTCTCGAAATTTCATTTACTACCCACACTTGTCAGACATATTAGGCGCTATAAAGGCGCCCCTTTCGCGCGTAATTCCGCGTAATTGCATAAACCAAGTGGAGATGTTGACGCGAGTTCCCGACGCGTCTATGGACCGCGGAATCCTTCGTCACTCGAGAAACAGTTACACCGTGAATGGTGCTTCTGGCGTTATTCAATGCGATTTGCACCGGTGTAATTATGTTTATACCATACATTGTTAATTTCCGTTTGTTACAGAGCATCCAGCAGCGATGCATCACGGGAGCGGCGACAGAATGGCTGCGACCTTGCTCACCCTCGTTCTCCTTCTTTTCGTGATCATTTAGCAGGTGCTTGGTCTTCTATGAAAGCCTTATTAACCGCGGAAAGTGTGCGTCACGAGTTCACCTAGACTCTAGCTCCCAAAGTATCCGTGTGTTAATCAAACGCGAACTTCATGTAACTGCAGGAAGCGAATCACTATTAGGATAGTTGGCAATCATCTTCCGAAAGTGTAGAACTTTCAGTTTGTTATTGGTGTCGGCAAGCGCTACCACCGTATTTCGGATATTTATTTACTGCGTGCTGTATACCTTCGTATTATTTTTATTACTCGCGGTATTCCTTTTAGTATTTGTTACATTTGTACATTAAATTCGGTTGTATAGTAATGAGAATCGTTGCTGGTTTTCTATTTTCTTGTCTCACCTATAATTATATGGTTAGTTTACTTAGATTATTTTGCGTAAGATAATATTTTTTAGCAATAACAGTAACAATAGTAATCTATCTGTATAAAATTTGTTTGTATAGGGGCATAACTATATGGTTATTTTAATTCGATAGCTTAAACTTGGTAGCATAGCACAAACTTCCTTTGGACTTTCAAGTCTCTGCTTTTGGCACCTGCTGCATGTCGCACTGTGTTTAACAAGTCTGCCAATTTCGTCGCATCTAAAGCGAGAAGACCGAAGTAAATGACAAGGACTCAACTTAAAAAGACTCAAAGACTTGTAACTGCAATTCAACAGTGGTGGCAAAAGTTGGGATCTGTTGGACGTTTAACTCGAAAACATTACGAGGTTGATTGAAAAAGTTGTACACACCTGATAAATTGGTTTCTTTTATTCCGTGGTGTATTATTTCTGTAAGCTGGAAAAGATTGTATTCTTTCCATTCGTCAGGCGTTGGATTGTATCACGCGTAATGCATGCGACCTAAAAAACCTTTCACGGAAACAGAAAAGGAACTACTAAAATTGTATAAACTAATAGGCAACCGAAAGTTCATGAAAACATGCCGAAAACCAATAATTATAAATAAATTTGTTAATATTTGCATGGTTTCAGTCGCAGAAATAAGAAAGTCTGGAACTGAGATATCGCTCATCTTAGACGAACTGTTTATCGCATTACAGGTAATCGAATAAAAACCAATCGATCGTATCTTTCGACGAAAGACATAGCAAGCAAACACAGCCGTCGTTTCGATCAAGATATCATATTTGCCCTCCCTGTTATCGAACGGATGAAAATGTTTCACGCTTGGAGTTAATTTTTTAACGAGATTTGAATGGCTATCGGCAGCGTGAGCATGACATCGCTTGCACAATTTCACGATCGAATCGTTAATCAAGTTAGAATGGGACAGCCAGTATCGAGGGTGAATTTAATTAAATAAAAACACGTTTCAACCATCGCCGAAGTGGTCCGACAATATATTGGCCTCTCCGACGTCGTCGAAAGTTTAGCTCTACTCCGCAGTCCCGTTAACGTTTATCTCGAAAAGGATAAGGGTTGAAGCGACTTGAGGTCCCGACAAACTTGTTACATTCTGCGCTTGTCGCCGAGAAATAGAATCAACGCCAGCCAGACGAACGTTCAGTCTTCTGTGTTCCACGTGGATAATCAATTTATAAGAACAGGACGGATATTCACCGCAAATGGGATTAATTTGTCTTCAAAACTTTGCACGCTTTGGACAGCAGCAAAACCGTCCAGAAAGTTGACACCTTTGTCAAAATGTCTTTGAGTAACGTCGTTCGCCTGCATAATGGAAAACTATACAGCCTCGGACTCGAGTCGAGTCGAAGAATCGCGATCCGACGGTACAGATTATTTTCGACGCAGCACTAAAATTTATTCGAGCCATTGCAACGAGACGCAACTTGCAGACAACTAAAGGGACAGGTCATACCTTAGACAGAGGGGTGCGCTGTCGACGTATGACGAGTGCAATGACTCGCAGCAAAAAAGAAAGTGTGGCGAGGCGTCTAACGGAAAGAAACCGAGAAGCAGTTTACTCGAAATCAGTGTAGGGCTATTTGCAGCGATTTCTACTTGATTTTGCCCTTCTCACAGAGCCGTTTAAGCTCCCGTGACTACAGGAAGATACGACTATTTCCTTTTCGCAGCTATTCCTACGGACAACTTAGTGCCGCTATAGCGGCCACCTTTATGCTACGAACCCAATATATTATTGCCGGGCGAATAAAGCGTAATACATATTCTGTCTAATTTGAGGAGCAAGTTCAATGTCAAGCATTTACAGTGCGAAGTACAAATGTTCCAATTTTCTGTGCATTTGCATCCGTTGTTTACTATACTTGTGTATAAAAATCTATATATTGAATAGCGTCATTGTTATATCCGTCGATACAACTTGCGTTGCAATTTGTGTGAAATGTATCGACCATGTTTTCCGTTTTACCTAAGGGACCACGTTAATCCAAGACAGACGGTCCAATTATCCGCATTAACAGATATTATTGGATTTCGAAAGGTAGGTACTTGAGTGCGCCGAATAATTGTCACGTGTACAGTCAGGGACGAAAATAAGTAGTCCAGTAGCGAAACAAATAATATTCGCGCCTGATCGCGCCACTCAATCGATTAGATATGATCGTGGGGCGTTAATTATTTATGCACAAAATGAAAAACAGTTTTTTAAGTTCATACCAATAAAATGTATGTCTGGACAAATTTAATGTACAATCACTACCATCGCTTGTTTATCTTGTATTCAATTTCGTCCATGACTGTATATAACGCGTTTGCTGTTTAAAAACCCTGCAGTGGCAGACGTATCAAGCAAACCAGATGTTCATAATAATTGTCTTACGTGTGGGATATATTCGTGGCGAGGCGTTTATTGGCACCTGCTACCTTGGCATGCTCCATCTACGATTGAGACGAATATACGTACCACCGATAATCTAAAAGCAATACCTTTAGAGTAACCAAGGGTGGGATATCTTCCCTCAAGCGTCTAGGGTAAAATCTCAACATCCATTGAGGCTCCCTTAAGTGAAGTAGCTATGTTTCCAATAGATATAAATGTAAAACTGCAGCTATAAACATTCATACATATATGGATAATGTATGTATCCATCTATGCCACGGTACCAGGCACGCCATTTCATTTCGAAACAGAGTATTCTAAAACTGCACTTATACCTGGCTGAATGGATTTTTGGCAGTAAACGCGTCAAAAGGAATATAAAGTTTCACATAACGTAAGTCTTTTATCTGATTCGCAGCAACACATAAAACTTCATCGTACGTATATTCCAGATTAACACATGTAACGCGATATTTTTAGCTGTAAGCATTTTTACGAAATCCGAAACAAATGGCGAGAGTTGTGTGTATCTGATTACATATAGTAGATATTAATACGGATCGTGCGCGATATTTATCATTGCTAGTTGAACATTATTGTAAGAACTAGCCGTGACGTATTTTCTGTTCAAGAAATTTTGTACGAATGTATAAATAGTTAAGGAACTAAAACTTTATAGCGACGGTTCTTATTCCCTCGTTGTAGCGACTTATTAAATTAAAGAGGAAATCTATCCCGTTCAATGTTATTCTTGGAATTTATTATCTTCTCTGGTCCAAACTCATCGGAGTGAATCACAGGCACGACAGAATATCTATTTTCATATACAAGATTAATATTCCTTTATATTTTCGTAAACTCCGTTTCTGTACCAGTGGCGCACTCAATGAAGAACGATTTAATCTACCGTTCCCCCCACAGCGGAGAAAAATGGGAAAACTGCAATTCAATGAAGAAAGACTTGGCGGGGAACTTTTCCTTCTTGCAGGGGTGAAGGCAACCTTAGAAATGTAACGCTAACAATTAAGTCATAATTTCCTCTTGAAAGAGCTGCGAACTTTGGCGAAAACTGTAAAACGTGGACTTTCCTGGCGGGGAAGACTTAGGTGATCCGACAGCACAAAGTATAGCCGAGCCTCCAGAACTCAACGTAAATTGAACTATGGCGGTTTTCAATTTCATCGACGCAGTCGAAACTACGCGACTAGTATGCCCGGTTGCCTGGGCTTAATTAATTTTACCAGCCCTATTAGGACACCGTTACTCATTAACAAAGTGCAGGAAAACTTTTTCCTGCATGCAACTTCAAATGAGCGACGATGAGATACTATGGAAAGCAGGCACAGTGTAAATTATCAACCGGTACATCAATCAATAGATTCAAACAATACATATATGGATCCACGTCTACTCATAAATATTAAAATACTTTGAAACGTTAAATTGGAATTGGGTCGCCTTCGATAAAAATATTTTTCATTCCGAGATTTGTCAACGATGAAGATATATATACATAAACAGATAATCTTTTCTATTTTACGAAAGAAGACTGTGCGTTATTTAAAGAACAATCCCTTATTCGTTTGCAACTCAAGTACTAATCAAAGCCTCAATTAAAATGAAGCGTAATCTAAAAATTCTCGTCCAACCATTATTTGTTTCATACATGCACGTCTTTCTAGTGGTACCTCCTTCTTTAATAGCAATAATAATAACTCTTAGTCGAAACAGCGACAGCGACGTTCTTCCCATAGGCACAGAGAAGCTAAAAAAAAATGAAATCGACGCCAAATTCTGAGGAGACGCGAAATCGAGTGCAGTTGAAAGGGGGCGAAAGGTGAATTACAAAGACGAGAGCCATCGAGGGGTAGCCGGTTTTAGCCGCAGAACCGTTCAATTATATTCGGCATGAAGCCAACGTGGAACGACTGCGAAACAGCCCTTTCATTCCTGGGCCCTTTTCTTTTCTCATTTTAAGTAACCGTCGACGTCGCATTTTCAAGGAGCCGTTTTAATTAATCCACGAGCGGACCGACGCTAATTACCCCTCTTTGCAGCGGGACTTTTTCGCGCGTTCTCCTCTTTGTAACATCAACCGGTCACCCTCTTCAATCTTCCGTTAGATTTCACCTGCCGTAGGCGTGCCGTACGACGCGGTCTTTCTCCCTTTTCGTCCGCCATTTTCCTGTTTTCGCCACCCCCGTTAAGTATACACTTTTTGTCCGAGGTTTAATGACGCGAAAAAAATATCTCCGCCTGAGCCGTTTAAATTCGACGACTCCTTGATATTCTGATCCTTCTTTAATTAGTACTGTCACAGGGAAACACGCGAGAATATTATTCACGAAGGAAGGGGAAACGCGCCATTTAATTTCCGTTTCAAATTATCGGTAGCCCGAGTTGTGAATTCCGCAAAAGCGTAATAACAGTCGTGACGGGAACGGTGTAAAAAGTTCTAAACGCCTCGATTGAAATTGGAGTCAGAACGGTCGAAATGTAGCGCAAGGATTTTGATCGTGACCATGATTAACAAACGAAAAAGTTGTAGTCGCCGACAAAGCTCTTAATACGGCGATATTAGTAACTCTAACTATTCTGTGTAGAATTTTCACGCCAAGCATTGCGAACATAAAATCCTGGCACAATTCCTACTTTGATTCACGTCAAGTCAATCGACCACTGATGGTATTATAATAATCTCTTACTGTTGCATACATAATTCTGCTTTTTATTGCAGAAATTTATCACCAGTAAACATTAGCGTTTACAAAGATTGAGCTCAATCCAAATAGACAGTTGCAAATTTGCCTTGCACAGTTTAGATCTTACAAATATGCTGCCGCGGTAAAAGGTATCGAATTATTTCCATTTCAATTCCACTCGTGTAATTTAATAACGCGGTGAATTTTTTACTGGTGATTTCAGAAGGAGATACTGGTCTCGGCTTCATCGGCCAGGTGAAGGGCAGCGGCATAACTTTTAATTATTCCAGGCAAATGTAGAAAGATTTTGATAAATAAATTGCGGTCCGCGCTTAATTTCCCGGCTGGTGACCGCATTTTAATAAACGGTTCTCATATTTGCTGGGACATCTTACTTTTTATCCCGCCGCACGCCCAAGGTTCCCATTCCCGTTATATACTCGCGTTAATGAATAAAATTTAATTAAAAAGTTGGGGGAACTTTCGCGCAACAAATAGAGCCGCAGCGTAAAGAAATTCTAATTGGAAGGTGAACAGATTGTGTTCCGCGCAATTATTTTTCACGATTCTTTTATTTCCGCCGTGGGAGCCGTGTATATATTGCTGTTCGGCTTTGCATTAATTATCCGAGAGATCTGGAAAGCGAATAAACTCCAATCGGTTAGATTTGTTTACCCCGAATCCGCCGCGCCACAAGCAAACGATTCTCACGCGAGACACAGCTATCTCGTTCGACACGCTTATTCATTCAAATAAAATCCCGTATTTGTACCTTGCGGTATTAAATTGCTACGAAATAAAATAGCACAGGATTTTAAATAATATCTACGTAGTATTTTAATCGGCACTATTACACGGACAGACAGAATTCTCGTGCGTTTGTATTTAATTAATAACGTGCTCCGTTAATGTCAAAACGTTCTCCCCTTTCACCCGCAGAACCCTTATTTCTCGAAGTCTTTCCCCACCATCTACTAAAAAACTTTGTCCACGTTTCGACGACAGTGACTAAATGCTGATCTATAAAGCAAAGCGCGTAACGCGATCTGCCACACGAAGTTCAGGCAAATAATTTTCTTCCATTTTCTGCGCTCGATCTAGACCGCGCGGGGCTGCGCAATCTACGCCAAGGGTTTGCAGCCTATTTCGAATCCCACTTGACTTTCACTCGTTCAATTGGCGACAGAAACGGCGCGTTAAACGTACGCACAGGCTCGACAATAGTTCGCAGATCGAACATCGTCGCCGATTCAGCCAGTTAGTCCAGAGTTAATACAATGGGTCAATCAGTAGAGACGTATGCAGACGTCTGCGGCTATTTGTATGTCCGCACGCGGTCTGACGTTCTCGTTCAATGGGCACGTCGCGTCCCACGTTCCACTCTGGTATTGTGTCAGAAGTATCCCTCGCCAGTGAACCCGTCTGATCATTACTTACCAAACGCAGCGCTAGTTGAAACTCTATCGGTCCAATTAGCCAACTGCCGCGTCCCAGTCACCCTGCTGTATCGCTAACCATGGTTCCTCGCTTACCTAGATAATGATTTCGCTGCGTAGGACGCAACGATTGTCCTTTGATCATTAAATTTGTGGATATTTAACGATATCAGAGATGTCTGAGACGTCTGCCGTCAAACGTTTCGTGCATATTCGACTAGGTTATTCGCAGGGAATTGGTCTATGCCGATTCGCAAGTTCGTTTGGCGTTGTGACACGGGTCTCGTTAACCACAGTCGATTCTTCGGATTACTGGGTAAGATACTATCTGTGTATAAAACCATTAGTTTCAAATAATTGCATTGGACGTGCCTGAACGTCGCGTGAAACGTTAGCTGATCCCGGCACAAAGAAAGCGCCGTTCCAGAGAATCGAAGGTACCAGCATGAAGGGACACCAGTGTTAACATTACGTTCGTTAGTAAATCAAAGGCTTTTATTCCTCGCGTTGGCCAACAACCTGTACAGAGGATTCCGCCCCGTGAAACTTAAACATAGAACCACGTTCGCAGTCGTTCGCGTTCTTGGCTAGAACAGATATAACGGTCGCTCTGCTTCGCGCGGCAAGAACAAAGCGGCGGGGTGAAATCTCGTTTAGCTCCGAAATTAAGCTCGGCCAATTGAATTAACCTTCAAGCGCAGGCACGGTTGGTCGTCGAATCCAAGTTCCCCATCCTTTCTCCAATCTACGAGTACGTAATCGACGCTGGTGGAATGGCGAATTAAGTGGGAAATCGAGATACAACGTCGCGCAAAGTATACTTTTCTGACGACACGCGATCGTCGCGTTTGCCGTGGTTCGGTTTGTCAAAGTGACGCGAGGGTGAACAGTGAACCACGTTTATTAACGAGAGATAGCGTGCGAGCAGGTTATCGGTCATTCATTTGACATTGCGGCGTAAGAAGTCAGGACGTACGGAACCATTTTTTAGTAAGCTTAGCAGACTACTAATTGTGAGTGCTTGGAGGAAGTGCTCTTAGTTTTTTCCGCCGCGACAACCTTGAAATTACAAAATTAGCGCAGCTTCTTCGTTACCAATAAAGCTACGATCGTTTCGACGAGTTTCGAAATCATCGAGACTGGAAATTCTAATCGCGTTTCGTGTTTTTTCCTTTTTACCTTTTCTTGATTTCGTTGTAGATGAAATGTAACGATATTAATTACACGGCACTGCTGTTTCTTGTCTCATTTGAGGAATGAAACGGGTTTCAACTCTCATGATTTCATCCCGCGAACAGACAAGCCTTCCAATTTGCAACACTTTCGTAGCAGCAGTCGACAATCGACTCGCGCAAGTTCCGTCCTCGTACAGTTGGCAAAGATAGAAGAAGTTGAAGTTTCGTAAAACGAGTACTAGACCAGTCCCATAATCTAAATAATTAAAAGCGTCTCCTGGCAGCAGAGAAACCGAAGCGAACCGAATGGAACGGATAAATTCCATCGAAGCTGGAGTCCCAGTTAGCGAAGCTTTCAACGAACTCGAAAAGAGACGGAGTCGTCCCTCGTTGACCGTGGTTAACTTGCCCGACTAACTTTTACCGACCGGCTACAATGGATTTGTAAAGTTCAATTTAATTCGCCAAGCAGATTTATGTGGACTGAAGCGCTCCCGTTACGCTCGAACTGCTGCTCGCTTCTTAATTACGTCTCCGGATACTCGCGCCGTTTTACGATTCGCATTTATCACGGAGCCCCGTAAGATTCTCGCTGAAAATATACTGCCGGGAAACAAGAGAGTGTGCCGCCGTTCGTTAAGACGTTTAATTTTATACGCCTTTTAACTGCGCTTCGTTGGCTACGATGTTACTTATTTCCCACCGCGGATGAAAGAGCGGAAAAAACATGATCTACCGCGAAATATTCGAGCGATTGCTAAACGATCGCTTCTCCTTTGCTGCTTCAAAGTTAATTTTTAACGCCGCATCCTTGCGGTGTTGCCCGATATTCGATAGAGGCTAGAAGTATCTGGTCTCTCCTGTTTCTGCGGAAACCTTGTCAGGGAAAAGATATTCGGCTGAACGGAACTCGACGAATCGAGCAGCAGAGTAAATCGAGGGACGGCGTTGCTGCTTTAACCCTGCCAATGAACTAATATTGTTGTTACAAATTGGATTTTCGTTGTAAACGATGAAACAGACCAGGACTATTTGACGAGGAATGTTAGACGCAAGTCCCTTTAGCGCATAATAAAACTAATTACAATTGCTGTGCAAAACAAATTGTACATACTTGGCAAACAAATAAATTAACGAGAACACCGCTAGTTTCGATATCGTAGAAGAAACGCGACTCTTAGAAAGCGCATTAAAATAATTACGAATCGCACGAATTATTCGACGCTGAATCGCCTACCCGAGACTATCCGTTTTGTCCTAACGAGGATCCAGCTCGCCCATCGTTCGGTATAATTATACCGTGCTCGTGTTACTTTTTCCAGCTTCTTGATTCTCCCCCGGGCTTTCCTAGAAGCACGTGATTCGCGAAAAGTAGAGGACAATAACGAGGAAGAGGCGGTCCGAGTCGGCGCTTAATTACCACGCCGTCAGCAAAGCTCGCGAGCGGAGGATAACCGTAATCGTCGATTTCGTGGAATAAAAGTAACAACGGAGCCCCTTCGGAGCTGGAACTGCGCCCAGGAGGATAATTCAACCGTGTTCTCGCTCCTTTGGAAACACGTCGTTAGGTTCTTGCGCGGGATCACGGGTTGACTCGTTTCGAAATACGCGTCGGAACGGATACAGTCGATCAGTTTCCACTCGACGAGGCACAAATATAAATCGACCCCGCTAATTATCGGCCGCATAATAATAAGCTGAATCGTTGATGCGCATTCCCGGCATGCTCTGCCAACGCGCGCCGCAATCTATCTCAATCGGCACGGACTTAGAAGAGCATTCCATGCGCATTTTATATTCGTTTTAACGCCGAATTTTGTTTGCTTCGTTTAAACGTGTCCGCGACAGGTAACTTTTTAACGAAGGCAGGACAACTCTCGCGAGAAACAGATTTCTCGTTGACGGCTACCCTGTATCCGCGATCGATGATTTTCGCAAGCCTCTCGTTTCACCCTTCGCTTCAAACGTTCCGCTAATTTGTTTGTTCTATCCGTGCGCGGAATTGGGTCGCTTTTCCGCTTGAAAAAAGGATGAAACGTCGGCAAAAAATTTTAATGGAGTGACGCAAGCGGTTAGCCGGCCGAATAAAAAATGCAGCGGTTAATTAAAAATGTAAAAAGCCGGGACACGCTTTAATATTATCTATAACGAAATTTCGTGGCGAGCACGGACGCGGATTAATAATAAAAACGCGCACGATCTCCAGCGAAGGCTGCGCAAAAAGTGAATTAGGAAAAAAAAAAGAGTTAGATTCGAATATTCATTTGCGTCGCGCCAGCCTCGCTCCGCGTGTTATTTCAAACGGATTATCAACGGCGGGCGACGCGTCGCATAAAAATACGACACTGTCCGCCCTGTGCCGCTAATTTTGCAATTGTCGTTTATCGTCCGTCGCGCAACGTCGAGTTTCGTTACATTTTATCCTTCAATATTTCGCGCATGTGTAGGATGCGGAAAAGCGTCGCTTCGAAAATGTTCGTCATGTAAATCAAATTTTAGTATGGGCCTTTCAATTGGCACACCTTTCAAGCTCGACGAAATTTACGAACTGCTTTACGAACGACTTCAGAGGAGTCGCACGACTGCTTACCCTAATAAATTTCAGAGGAAACATTGTGTCATTTATTTAGTGGGTCAAGAAAGTGCGTTTCTGTTTAGCCTGAGCTATTTTTAACGACACGCCAATCCTCTGAAGCTTATACGAGGAAACAGCATTTATTTTTCTACATTTTCGACATGAATTATGCCACTGCTATACC
This sequence comes from Nomada fucata, assembly GCA_948146005.1. Taxonomy (NCBI): domain Eukaryota; kingdom Metazoa; phylum Arthropoda; class Insecta; order Hymenoptera; family Apidae; genus Nomada; species Nomada fucata. Next base: position 1,694,143 of record OX411275.1, on the reverse strand, counting down.
CAGCGTCAGTAAGCAGAAGAACTATGCCCAATTTTCTTCACTGTTTATAGCAAGTGTGCCAATAAGTAACGACTGCGCGCACGAAACAAAATTTCACCAAATACTTTTATTACAAATTTAACCGTCGCACCTCAGATATTTCACCAGCAAGTGTACTAAAGTAATAAAGCAGGGAAGAAAAATAATGTATGTAATGATGGCACCGCAACGGAATAAACCAAACAATCTAGAAAAATAAACCTTTCATGGATTAAGGTATTAGAGCAAAGCCATGAAATCATTTTCAATCAGTAATTTAAAGAGAATAGGTATTTACAATCTGCTCCCGAAATCGCAGCATCCAACTCCACTAGCAGTAAGCATAAATCATTATACTTTGACCATAGGGGTTAGATAAATGTACGGCTCGGCGATTTGTTGCTACAAGACATAATTTTCCTACTGCAGAGGACCAAACCAGGTTTCACGAGGTGCTAAGGTTCACCCTCGACCCTTTTCATCCCTCCAGATCGGCAAACTTTCCAGATAGCCGTCCCTTTCGCTACAGCAAAATCGCTCCTCGTTCGATATATCATCCCGTAGCCGGCTCTGTTTAACCATATCGACACCGTTGCTGCGGAAACGAATTCGACCCCGTGCTCGTCGGTGAAATTCATGTAAGTATCAAAGTAGCCGGATCGAGCGAGGCTAACTTTCATTAAAGCTCCTTTCCGACACGGTTAATCGTATTTGCGGTCGACGCTGAACTTCGCCCTTCCCGGAATACCAAAGCACCCACGAAATTTTGCCCCTGCACCGTCACGATAGTTCCCCGAATTCTTTCGAACCACGTGGCCCGAAAATCAGCCGAATTTCAATCGACGGCCTCGAACTTTTCCTGCAAACTTTCGTCGACGATTCGCGATCGTCTTTTTCGCGCTTTTGCCCTCCCATTTTCGCCCAACACGGTCGTGTCTCGCCGTTTGATACGGCTGTCGCTTTAAAATTTATTACGAGTGCGGCCGACGCGACGCTTGCACGTCGGGGGCAAAAGGCGTGCTGCTTTCTGAACGTCGTCGTTTGAAAATGGTGCGCGTTAAATGGTCTGAATGGGAGTGTGCGAGATATAAAATTTGTTTCGCGCTCCGCGGATTACACTAACTCGGTTTTCGTTAATGTGTCACCGGCGACACGCGAACGGCGACGGCGTAATGTCTTTTGAAAGCGGAATTCCACGAGAACGATCGTTCTCTACGACATTATAAGGAGGCTGGAGCGTTTTATTCGGAGAGATTAATCACCCCTGGCTATCGATTTCTCGGAATCTGTCACGATTCGTTGCATTTCTGTCGCACCGTTGAAACAGCCGACAGCGACAATAAATTTGTACGCGATATAAAGCTTGTGCGACACGTAGGACGCCGGGGATATGTAACCCGAATAATCAAACTTTTCAATTTATTCATTTTATTCGCGATCGTGCTTTTTAAATATTTCATTCGACTTGGCACGAAGCATATTTCACAATTTTCCTTCTCTAACAACAAGTGCTTAAATATCAAAGGGGAATTGGTTTATACATTTTTAATAAATTATATCTCGTATCGTAGTGTGCCTAAAAATATGAAAACATCCTTTCCTTCGTTCCTTTCCTTTCCTTCGTTTCGTTATTTAGATACCGCTTTTGTGAATTAAACGAATCGAGTGCAAACGTTTATTTCCTGTTTCATAATTACATAAAGGATACGTAAAAAAACCGCGTTGAAAATAAAAGCTTAATATGTGCAGTCCAAGCATGGAATTCTTTCGACGATGCGATGTTTGCCCTCGTCAAGTATAATTTTGTAGTAACTGCTTAAGGGAAGAAGGTAATACTTTCTACTACTTATCAACCTGGACAGTTGGCCCTGGCAACATTTATAGCCTCCTTAATCCGTGGTTCCATTAACGGCTGGCATACACCGCGACAAAGTGTAGCCCATTAGTACGAAGTCAACCATAAAACTTCGCGGGGACACTTAATAGCCATCGTTTTAGGTTGTACTCGCGCGAAACTGCAAGAACGTGGCCCTTTTCGCAGTTACTCGCCCTTGCACTGATTAAAATCGTCATTAGAAGCCATTACGAGCTCCTATGGAATTTTCTTTCCTCGCGCGGCGTATTACGCCGGGACAAAGGGAGAAATTTCATTAACAAGCCTTGCAATTTTAGTACGCCAGAGTAACTTCGACTTTCGCAACTGCCCTGCTGAAATTTCGTTTTCTGTCACCGCCACTCTCCCGTAGAAAATGTTCTCCGTTCGTTTTCCAACGCGGCTTAATTGGCTTTGGAACATTTTGTATTAGTTGCTACACTAATTTCTGTTGGATAAAGTACTTTTCTAACGCTTCCGACATCTACCGTTGCTCGCAGCAATTATACCTGCAAGCTATCGTCGCATGCATGAGTTCTAACGTTTAAGGATTTTGTTTGTCAAACAAAATTGTAGCGTGGACAAACCTGTCTTGCGGTTCCAAAATTATTAAAATCAAATAATAATGGTAGCAAGAATCCACGCAGCCTCCAACTTTCTCTTCAGTGCTCAAAATTTGTTTGAACTTTCTTTTTAGATTACATTCAATCGGGGAAACAAAATTAATAATAATTGTTCTCATTAATAAAAAATAAAGTAGAAGCAAAGTAAATTGTAAATATTATTAATACTCTTAATAGAGCAACTAAAATTATCCTTTATTCGTCAATAATAATAACACTTGCACTCCCATTTAATAATTGCTAACGTTTTAAAACTTCAAATTGGTTCACGCAACTCTTTCCTACAGTTCTAACCGAAATACGTTGCCAAACGTTTGAGAAAACTCGTTTGACAAACGATACCGCTAAGTCCTAGGTTGAAACCATTGAATTGTATGTGCAGCTTCGAATGCGAGTTGAGTCGGCTATTTCCGACGAAGCAAATAGAGAAACATTCTACTCGCCGAGGTAAAGAACTTTCGTAAATAAACGTGAAATATACCTGTCCGAACTATCGCCCGAGTTTCATATATTCCCTCACAAATGTTTTCATATTTCACTGGGCGGATCGCGCCCGTTCTTCACGGTTTTTCGTTGCACGCTTTTCATTGTTCAACGCGAACTAATTGGTCGACGTTGCCAAATGAACGACATCTAACATTTTATGCTTCATCCATTCGCGCGTTTTCATACTTTTTACCAAATATAACGACCACGGAATGATTCGATATGGTACAAACTCGCGTTGAGTTATGGATTATTTGAATATATACGGAATTCAATTGTTTCTATGTGTATTATTAGGAGATTACTTCTGTGGATATTAGAACCGAATGAACAGCATAGACGCTTACTGTTAGAGAGCACGATTTTATTGAGTGGCCATACAATCATAGATATGGATTTATAAACTGTAATTTTTATTGCTAAATCTCTCAATAGCCAGCGAGTATCGATTCGAACGACTGACGCGCATCAAATATTTTTCAATATATCTGTAGGGTTGGAAATGGAAATCGATGCGCTATACGTATTTCGCATGTTTCCCAATTTGAAGTAACGTACAGTTTATTTGCCGTTTAAAGGAGCAGGAAATTATTTTGGTTTTCCGTTCTTTTTCCATTACCCTTGGACGATGCTCAACCGTTAAGTACACTGCTGGAATTTCCCACTATTTGCACCTGTGCAATTTGCAGCGATTTAGCGGAAAAGTGCAATCGTTTCCAGAGACAATTCACCTTTCGTTACTCACTATACTATTCTCAACTATTCTCAACTCGACCCCCCTAGGACTCGCGTCAGTCGCCTTATGCCGCGAAGAATAGAAAAAGGGCAGAGCGACCACGGCTAAGAATTCGCAACGAGGAGTCTCCGCGGCCCGTACCCGGGACGTGCTTGCACGTTTCGAACGTCGACCGGAAGCGCAATTATTTCAGCCACTGGTGTTCCGTCTCATTGTTACGAGCATAAGTTTCGAAACTGTTCGAGTGCTCGAGGTGCGAACAATTCCGAGCAAACTCCGACTTGGCTGATTCTCACACCCCCATCGCTGCGCGGTATTCCACGGACATTTAACACTTATTACTCTGCCCGCTGATATTTCGTCGGGTCAGGCGAAAATTTGTCGGAAAATTGGACGACTTGGAATTTACGGCGCGCGGTGCGCCGTTTGAAAATGACGAAACGCGACTCGAGACAGGTCAGTTGGCTCGACACACGTTTCCCCGTGTGTAATTAGAAAAGTCCTTGAATTTCTGCAAGCAGAGACCGGTGATTGATCGTGCGGCTGGCTTAAATGAAGCGACTGACCGGCCGTTGGCTCGTAATTATCGAGGGACTCGGTTAATTGGCTTGACCGCCGCACTCAGGCCATTCTCAACGCGTCCCGCTGTAATTTAAAGTAATGCAATCCGGTTTCTAATTAGCGTTCTCTATCAGAATATTCAGAAAACTGTCGAGCCCGCAGTTCCTTGCATTATGCACCCCGTCGTCCGCGATCTTTCAACTGTTCCTTTAATTACCTTTCCCAGAGAATCAATCTCCGTTCCGGTTCTCCGTTTCCTGCTTTCCTGATTGGACCGATCAAGCGTTCATATTCGGCGAGCTACCGAATTACGCGAAATGGAATGGCAGAAATTGATATACTTTCGAACCGAAAGGCACTCCACACATTTTTATAAATTTATTTCAACTTTACGTGTCTCGCTTAAAAGACCTTCGCTTGTATATATTTTATTCGCCACTATTTTTTTGTTGCTGCAGACGACAGAGTGCGTGTATATGTATATGTATTTTGCGATAAAGACACGTTCAGAACTAAAACACGCGACGTGTAACGCCGTTATGGTGGAGAAACGCTACAAGTGAAATGAGTCCATACTTGGTCAGACCAGATCTACCGATGTCAATTAAATGGCAATCAGTTATTCTTGCCCATTCATTTATTATTATGCTGTAATATATTTTCGCACATAATATTTCCTGGTCGAGCTTCCACCGCATTACAAATAATAAGACACGCGCACCTTCCAGGCAGCGAAAATATATTTCGTACGCTTCGCAGATATTTCAACTTTCTGAAAAGGCGAACCTGCGCTACCTTTGATCCGCTAAGGATCAAAGACCTCTATGCCCGTATAATTTGCATTAACTTTCCCCAGACAGAATACAGGACCCTTGGGCATTCCATTACGTAAATAGGATACATTATTAAATCTAAACAAATTCTTCCTTGCCGTTCACCAAGTGAAACGAGAAATGGACAATGTATTCCAGAATATCCCTGCTGCACTCTACCCACCAGTAATTTTATTTGTAAGAAACAGATAACACTTTCCCCAAAAATATCGCTTCTAGAAATGTTCTATCTTGACGGTCTTTAGAAACAAAGACGTATCACACGTTTTACCTGCTTCGCCAATGACCGTAGACGTACAATTGGGCAAAACACCTCAGTAAACTGTTTCTCATCGGAAACTGCAAATACTTTGGAGTCCCCGGAGTGCGGAAACTAATTTGTTTGAATACAGTAGCATCTCGTATAGCATCGGAAGCACGAACGAATCTCAACGAAAATGAATTGAGTTCGGATGAGTTCTACTTATGCAGATGACAGGGATTGGGTTACCCAGAACTCGTCAGTGTAAGATGCCGTCGAAACTTGACTTCCCCGTAGGATTTTGTTCAAAATAGATCTCCAACAGAAACATATACGCGCAAAGACTTTGGCCGTTTGCCGGAAACGTCTCTTTCGGATCTCGCAGAGCAGAATTGTCTCTAGCGCAACTACGTGGAAGACTCAGTTTGGGAAAATGTGCCGAAAGAGTGCGGCATTGCGGCGAAAAATAGACTCCTACAGTCGGGCAATCGATCTTGGCCGGTTTATGGTCAGGCATTTCCAGGTTTCGTGATGTCATGAAATATTTTTTTCCTCGCGCGATACGAATGGGATGCGTGGAAAGGCGTCGGGTAGCTCTCATTTTTAACACTCCTCGTTACGTCTTATCCACTCATTGCGTAATATAATTTCATTCCTGCGGCGATTCATCTTGCCAGCGTACACCGACAGCAGCGGCCACGCGTACGCTTATATCGCAGATAAGAACGATTATAGGCCTGCTCATTACCATTTTCCCTTGCGCCTGACTAACCATTTACGCGGCTGAAATAATGGGGCAATCAAAGCCAACAACAGCCACCCCTTATCGTTTCGAGACGAGTATTTAATCATGCACCATTGGTTCCGGGCAAATCGTCCAGTTTATTGAGCACATGCATATTCGTTGTTTGCAAATTCGATTAATGAATTACTGTTTTCAATTTAAAAATAGTCGCATTTGAAACATTTTTCTGACCTTCATGAACTACCCCTGTGCCCATGTTCATGTTAATTTTATTGTTCGCATAAGTGGCAGCTAGTGCAGTTCACTTGTTCTCAAAACAAAATAAGAATGGAAATGTGAACATCTAATTCCATATGTTTAAAACCGAGACCACAGAAGAAAAAAAACATGCAATGGAGTGTGCTGTAAACATCTGGCAAAGAGCTGCGGAATTTGCCATAAATATTTTCTAAGGCAGAGGTACACAAAGTAAGGCAATTTTTCCCTCTGTCGACGCGAAGATACTCTGTACGCTTGAAGGGAAAACACCTGACAACTTCGAGGCGGAATCCTTCGAGCAGCAAATAAAGAGTATTTCAAAGTTCTTGTAACGCTTTATGGCTACAAATTTATGCAAGAAATGTATCATCGTTTAAGCATTTTCCTGTATTCATTCCCTCTTATTTGCTATGCTGCAGCAAATCCACTTCTAATAAAAAAGTAAATCAGTATTATAAATTAAATGTTTTTCTTTAAGTTACTGTGTATTTATATTTCCACTTCTTCGGATATTCCGAATTCAGAGCATAGACTGAATATAATCGAAGCAACGGCCACGCATTTTTTCGATTATATTTCGAAGAATGATAACTAAAGCGGTCGTATAGCACCAACATAAATATCTGGAACGCGCGTCACAGATTGCAATCAGTACGCGAAAAAACAGGTTTCGCGAATACGTTAATATCTGTTCCCATATTCATGCGCGTGCATTGTTTTTCACGCGTCGAAAGATAGATTTCCCCCCTTTTATCGAATCAACCGGAACGACACGAGCAGAGGAAATTCAGAAAAACATTGAAAACGTTATACTCCAGACGTCCATTCCCAGCAAACGAAACTCGAAACAACAAAAACTGGTTCTATCCGTAAACTGTCAGTTTGCTTAACCATGATTTGTTTCGCGCCAGCGCAACTTATTCCGCTGTACGCGCGTACCTGCGCGAATTCGTTTCTGTCGTACGCTTTGATTTATCCACCGCGTCGATGTTTTCATTGCGTCGCGCGAAGCGCGGACCATCGTGGGATTCGAGCGGCGCGGCGCCGCCGATCGAAATGGCTGTGGCAATTTTCACGCACGAGATAACGACGTTTATCGTCGCAGGAAGTTTGCCGGGAGAGAGCAAGGGAAACATCTGCGACTGGAGCAAAACACGAGCCGAAGGAAGTGACCAAACCAGGCGTATGAAAGTTGGCAAACTATTCCTGTTTAAACTGTGAGCGACAACTGTGCGAATAGAACGTACTCGGACAAGTGCAAGAGGAATATCCACGATGCTCCTCGATTAGAAACAAGTTTTTGACCAGGTACAAGTGGAGCGGTGCGAAGTCGAGGACACTCCGGACAAATAAAAGTGAAGGACTGTTGCAATTTTAAAAGGGGATGAATATTCATGCCGACGTTGTAATTACTCGTAAGATCTTATAATTATTATCGCGCGTACACGCAAAAAAATAAACGTCACGGAGTATGCTATTTCACGAGAATCTTCATTCGAAAAATTGATTTTCTTCAATCTAATCCAGCGATTATTGAATAAATGTGTGCAGAAAATGTTCTTGAGCGATTCGAAAGTAAGGGGAAGCGGTCTTTCGCTTTCAGATCGCGTGACATCTCTGTAGAAGTTACAAATTAATCAAAGGCTCGGATCTAGTATCAGACCTGTTTAATTGAATAGAAAAATGGTAATGAATATTCATACGGAAAATAATGAAAATATCGTGGAACAGCCGGATATAGCAGCAAGCGGCTGTTCATGAAAAAACTAGCGACAAGAGAATAAATGGAAGATTGAGGGGGCTAGGTTGGACGGGAATTAATTAGAGAAAATAAAGCTGGTGGAAAGTGAGACAAAAAGAGATAGGATCACGCGTCGTGAAGAGGAAGACTGGGCGTAGCAAAGAAAATAGAATGGAATGAAAGTAGATAAAGTAAACAGATACGAGAATCCGGATATCGAAGGGAGCGTCTCGTGAGAAAAACGGAAATCGAAAGGAAAACGGGAAAAAGGAAATAGTTGAAACCTTACAATTCAATCTTGTTTTTCCTTTCTCCTCTGGTGCTATGAAGAGAAAGAGCCTTCGCGCTTGCGCAAAAAGTGTGAACGCGCTACACCGGTTAAAAACTAAGAAATGTGTCGCAGACGAGAAATTAGACAAGAAGGAGAATCAGGGTTGCTTGCTCTTCTCCCTTAATTGAATTACTTTATTTGCAACGCAGTACGGTCGCAATTGTTGATATTATAAAAGCAATGGGAGCCAACAAGTTTGATGAACGGATGCGTGCAAAGGGACCGACGGTAGATTAAACGAAAACAACTGATTAAAATCGGAGGATCATAGGACAGGTACATCGCGATAACTGGTATTCGTTAAGCGAGGTTACCTTGCTCGGAGTTAATTACTTAAGTGTCGGGGTCGTGTCTTAGGGCCAACCACCTAGATGCTTCGCGTCCGAAACTCGATGCGGCTGAAAGGTGATCAGATAAATTGCATGAAATGATCGGAAACGATCGGTCAACATCAGCAACTTATTCTACGAACGTATCAGCTTGCGAGCAGGTTCTATGTAAAAATCTTCCTTCAATTGGATTAGCACGTCGGCGTCTTCTCGAGACTTTTTTCCCAAAACAATTGAATGTTCATCTAAGCTAGCAATCGTCACACTTGGCTGCGAATAAAATAAAAATGTTGCCAGGAAATTGAACGCTTTCGAATGCTACCCCCGTACCCCAGTTATATAAGGCGGAAAAGTTATCGTCGCGAGATGGTTGCCTCCCGTAGGTTCCTTATTTTACTCCCGGGAAACCGTTAACATGAGCCACTCCTTAAATCTCCCGAACCAACCTGTATATTTAAGTAGAGGCAGGTTTTAGCGCGGCTGCATATCAGTTTAAGTCGAAAGAGCGTTATCTTGTCGGCGTGTGCGCTCGCCTGCTAGATAAGTTTAGCTCCGTCTCTGAACCCATTATGTACGCGCGCGCGCACACGGACACGCCTAGCCTCGACCAAATGTTAACAACCCCTATTTCAATTTTACGCCGACTTGCTTGAAACCCTATCAGCTGTGACGTTCATGGGACGTAATTGTGCCCCGGCTTTGTGCACCACCCCGTATCCCTTTCACGCGAGAAAATATGCAATTATCGGCCGTATCTGTTTCACCGTTTTCAAGCGGTTTGGACAGAAAGTATTGCCGTTCTGTGGCAAGCGTTTCACGCCTTCGCATAGCCAGAGAGATAATATTATTCGAGGGATGCAATATCTTGGCTCTCGTTCGCTGTTAATCGTTTCGTGACAAATCCAGCGATATATTGCAGATATGAAGTAAGAAGGGGACCCGCCCCTCTGTATAAACTGTCAAAAGAAGAAACAGATATCCCCATTTATGAACGATCCTCGAAAATGAAACGCCGAGACTGATGATAAGCCTCACCTTCGGCGAAGATCTGTATCGGAGTGGCAATCATTTAGGGATTACAGCTGATTCTTTCTTTCCAATTGCCCGTCTTCGTTCGTGGAAGTTGAAAAGCAAGAACGAACTAGAAAAGAACGATTTGCATCGCGTAAATGCTCCTTTGATAGCTAGACTCACGTGTCAACAATCTCATGCCATTTTCGTTTTGCATGGTAACAACCTTCGATTAATGTATTCATAGACTCCAGGTTTGCAGTCAACTTAATTAAAAAGTTACTTCATTATTAATGCCACAAGACTTTACAGAAGATAGATATTAGTAGTTATACAAAATCGACAAGCAGTTAATGTTATTTAGTTATTAGCACTTTATAAAATCACGATTCCAAACCGATGTGAACAAAATTGTACCCGTTTGATAAAAATCTTTATTAAATCTTTTCGAAACGTCGATTTTAAACCGCGAATTTCATCGGACTTTCGCAACTGAATACTTCCAATATATGTATATCACATACGTGTGCATAATTCAGTAGAAGTTTTCGAGTGTACGATGAAGTAGTTGATATATCCGAACAGGTTCAGCTAGACGCACGATCGGAATACCTTTGATCTCAAATGGCGGAAGGGTGTTCATAAACTGAACCGTACTCAATCGAAGCGAGGCGATCCTTCGAGACCAAAACGCATATAATTGAATGCTTAAGTCTAGATGGAACCGTGGTAATTTAAATGCATTAGAGTCTAGAAAGTGTCTCATTAACCGGGATATTCGTGATCGGATTCGGCGTACCATTTGTATCTTGAATATTTCATGACGCAGCTGCTGAGCATCCCAGACGATGTATTCGCTTGTCAATCGATGCGCGTATCAAGTGTATCGAACTCGACCGCCTTTACATTCCGCCAACAAATTTTCGCGTGCCATAAGAAGAAACTACCGCACGGCCAATTTTCAACAATTTGTTTGCTCTGCTTTGAAACAGTTCCCTTTCGTTATTTTAAAATGGAATCTATCGTGTTCGCGGCTGCAATAAAGCGCTCCTCCGAGCAAGCTTCTCCTAGCTGACGTTACTCGAGACTTTCATATTCTCTTATACCGGGGATATCGTTTACCCTTGAAAACTTCAAAAGGTGTGGACTTCACTCGGGGCAAGTTTTCAGATAACGCTGCTAAAAGTATTCGCGTAATGTAACACTTCCCATCCTAGATCAGTTATGCTGAATAAAGCGTAACGCGATACGAAAATTTTGTAATTCGTATATCCGTAGTCATCTCTTGTGCAAATGCAGGATGAAATATTTTTCTTCATTTATTCGAGAAATGTTTTTCTGGAATTTCATGATTGTTCTCTCGGTACGAAGATCGGTAAAATAAGCGTTACGCAAATAACTGTGCAACATACGTGGCCCTTCGTCTCACGTTTCTTCCCTTTTTTCCTATCGTGTACTGAAATTCTCCGTTTGCATGGTTCTCCCCTGCGTAGAATGAAGCACGGGTAGATCGGATACTTCGCGTGGTTCGGAGGGCGCGCATACTTGTTATAAGATATTATAAAACGCCCGCAGCACCACTCTTTTTCGGTGCTGTTCAATATCCTCCGTCAATCGCCCTTCATCCGATCTGCTATCGTCCGCTGCACGATGCGCGAAACTTTCGTCGAATTCGTGCAAGACAGAGCGACTGAACGGGACAGTGGTGCCGTCGAAGTAGAAGATACCCGTTCCGTGCAGACCGAGCGAGTTCCTTTGCCGAATTCGCAATTTTTACCGGAACGAGTAGATAGCCTATCGACGTTTAACGTTGCGTTGCGCGGCCTGACATTTTCACCGATACGCGGCTATCGATTTCCAGTCACGATATCTTACTATCTGCGGAAACACGTCGGTCGCACGCTTCACTCTGTAAATTTCAGGACAGCAAGTCCCCGAAGCGTCAGGACTCTTAAACCGCAACGAATCTAGGGTGCATATGATAGGCACCGTGCACACTATCTACTAACCGTATATCTACGTGCACATATATACTTGCGGCGTTACCTTTTGCATAAATATGTGACGCTGGTAATAAAGGTGTATGAAATTTTGACGCCGCTACTTGCAACACGGGGAGATACGAAAATATTTAGACCTTCCATCCTTATAAAGTTTCACCTTTGTTGCAATTCCTTCTATCTGGACCGCCGTAACCGGAGCGCGAAGCATCAGCACGCGAGTGATGTCTCCGAGTGAAGTCTGGTGACCAACTGAATCATGAATGCTGCGCTTTCACGCGGGACGAAACGAAAGAGTAGGCACTTTCGCAGAACTCTCGATTAGCGATCCGACATCGGTCGCCCATGGCGCAAAAATTTCGAAACGATCGGGAAAAAGTGCGATTCTTCTGAGTTTTTTTCATTAAACGTCAACGTCGCGTCGTTTGTGTCGCGACATGCTGGTTTTCCAATTCTAGCTTCGATCGAATGTTACGGAATTGGCTCTTCTATATTGTTACGAAGCCTCTGGGAAGCTGGCTCGCGGTAAATTTTCATCGCCCTGGTGCCATTTGGCGTGATGAAATTTATATTGGGTATAATGTGTAATCGTCATAGAATTCGAAATGAGTTGCGTTCTTTCCGTAAAGACAATCGAAATGATATCATAGCTATAGGATACGTATTTACCAGGTGTTAAAATATATTGCCCTCGTAGCAATAAAATTTGTCTAAAGCGACAGCGACATCGACGAATGCGTTGCTCAGAACAGGAAACACCTGTCCCTTATCGACGGAACTATAATATGTCCGAAGAAGTCGCCCAATTTTCGGTTGCTTCGCGGCTACAGGCATACCCTATGCACGTCTATATTTAGAAAATTGCCTTTTTATGTCCAATTTGAAATTCAATGGCGTACTTTGTAGGAAAAGCGAAGGAAATAATGTTATCGTCTATCAATTGAATGATGACCTATAGCGGCGAGATAGAAAGGGTAGAAAAGGGGAAGAGGAAGATTGGACCCGAGCCCTTCCAGCAGACTCATAAGGCTCACCGTAAAGCTTAGTCGAGGGAACGAACGTTCAGTCTTACAAAAGACCATCCATATAAACGAATCGACAGTTAGACGCGAGAGTTACGAGCAGCTCGAATTTTACGAAAACGATAGAAACTCTGCGGAAACGACTGCCGTAAACCTTTAAGGTAACTAGAACATATCCCCACCGACAATGTATTAGATTTGTCCCTTTGCACTGAATCGTACCTACGCTGCGTCCACGGAGGAGTTTACCGAGTGAAAGAAAGCGAGCATCCATCGGTGCAAGCCGACATGCTCCTTGCAATCGCAATTTGCCAGATTACTTTAAAATGCCGAAGCGTGCAAAGATCTGGATCGTGGTCTGAATAAATTTATGGTCGACTCGTGAGAAAGAATGGGTAGCGCGTTAATTTATTCCCCGTAGGTGACAGCGAATTTCGCTCGTTTCGCTGGCGAACAAAGCTGCGAGCGAGATCCTCGGCTTCTGTATTCCCGAATCTCCAGAATTGAGGATAGCCAAGGAACGATCCATGAATCAACAAGCACGAAACGTCGAGTATTTATAATGCCTTTAAGCGCATCCTTCCTGCTGGGCCCAAGGAGGTTGCTATCCCGAGGAGTATCGCGGCAGCGGGCGGACGGGAATCAACACGGTTCGAGGACGAGCCCGCTGAATCTGAAATTCTGCCGACGTTGATTTCAGCCAGCTCACGTAGCTGGTTCTACGGCAAACTCGCCTCGACGTAACGACGTATTCCTGGTCGATATACAAAGGCGCGTCTAAATCCTCCGGAGCTTTGGTCCGATGGATGCTTTGGTCTGGCCGCGTAATGGAACACGAAGCTGGGTTCGAGCGGCTCGTTGATGCCGAGCACCACCTACGATTGCCTCTGGTCTCTACCTGTCCCCGACGTTCTCGCTGCTCTCCTTTATGTAGATAGATGCTAATTTCGACAAACATACTATTACTTGCATTTTAGATTTCCGAGAAGATTGCCGGTCCGAGAAAGCAGATGCGAGATGTCGTCTCTGAGTGAATCGGCTGCTGCTCCTTCCCTTCATTGGATTCTACTCGCGTTCCCCTGCTTTGCGTTTCGCGGTAAGTATCGATATATTTTTTTATTTCTTTGCTGGTTAATAGTCCGTGCAATTTAACACGCACTTTAGTACTCGTTGCAGTAGAATGTTTTTTTTGCTCGAGGATCAATGAAACCCGAATATAGCAATAATTTGGGCTCGCGATCGATTCGTCCTTTTATTGACGTTGCTTTATGCCGGCTGTGGCCCGCTTTTACGACGTGAACACTTCACGGTGGGAATCGTGAGGAAAATATAGCAATTCGGCTACCCGCATTAGAACTTGCAGCGCATTAAATCAATTTCTATAAAATGCTTCTATGTTTAGTATTTTAAACTCTGGATATAGTCGTTTCCGACCGACGGGGTCAAGCTAGGGAGCGATGCTTTTCAAAGGATGTACTGGAAGCGAGAGCCCGTGCGATGATTAATATTTAATAATTCAAAGAGAAAGAAAAAGGTGCAAATGTTATATAGAAAATAATAAAAGCTGGTTTCTTGGTTGCATCGCAGAGAGCTTGCATTCTTGTGCAACAAAGAATGTTATATATATATATCGGTATTAATATTTTCAACTATGCGTGTCCGCTCGATGCAATCTCGATTTGGCAAACGAATCCAGATAGGAAAGGCCATGCAGCGAAGAGAGCTTTCAAAGGCGAAGCTCGTTTCCAGAGTTATTGATGGGTCAAGATTTTACAGCCGCAACGTTGAACCGACGTTGAACCGACGTATCTCATGTTTGCATTCGCCCCGGGGCCGCAAATTAAATCGCGTCTACCAGCTTTCTTGTATTTACGCAGCCAGGTGTGAAATGCTTTCGTGCACGCATCCTCGCGTGCCACGGAACTCTCGCGGATTGCCATTAATTCTTAAATCTCGGACCGTTCCTTACAGTCGGAACGCCCACCCCCGTGGAAAGCCTCCCGCTGTTACGTGTATTCAGCTACTGTTAGATAACCGAACAAGTTTCGTTTAATGTTATCGATTGGCGGTCCTTCGTGGCAGGTATTGCGCGAGGGGAATTAGAATAACAAGGTTTAGCCCGAGTGGCAGCACGGTGAAACGATAAAACTTTACGAAACATATATCGCGCGCAATGAAGTGCTCGAAAATAATAACAATGTCTTTATTTGCAATGCCCTCGGTACACGCCCGCAGTTGTACGTACACGTGATAGCCCGTCTGCGATAGCAACGCACAGAGTATTAAATCGACCCGCTAGAGATCAAGCGTTTCTTTGAAATTAACAATCCGCATTTAAGGATCGAAGACAGAGCTGACGACGTCGGTTTTCATTAACAACATTTCTTCTAGAAAGTCAGTGATTACATGACAGTGAATGAAATTGATAAATTCTTTAACGTCGCAACCGCTAAGTCGCTAACGTAACCATAAACTGAACTCATTTCCCTGGGATAACACAGTTCCAATGCAGTAACTCGATTCGACTCGTTAAAACCAGTTAGAAATACATTTCGAAGCATCTTCATGCTTTTCTTTGCCGCTCTCCAAAAGGAGGAAGCTCTAATGCGAAGGGAGATATGCGGGCCACCAGAACCGATAGAAATAAAACCCAGTAAATTCCGTTAAGCATACGAAAATTCGAACGATCGAATTCCTTTATACAGAATTGGAGTCTTACTTAATTTATGAAAAATCTTTCGTTTCGTCTCATTGTCAGTTTTGTTTTTTTATTAAATAACCATATTTCCAGAAGCTAACAATTCCTAAATGCATATTTTCTTCCGTTAGCCGCGCGTTTCTCTCTTTTAAATAACTCCCAATCTCGTATGACACGAGGTTCAGTTGCGCGTCGCTTTTTAATAACCCAATACAAAAGTCGTGTACTCGAAAACGGAATGGGATAATCATCGAATCAATGTCGAACAATGAAGATAATTCTTCTACGACAACTCGACGCCATACAATTTGCAGTGCCTTCGTTATTCCATATTACCGAAGTGCCAGCTGGATTAATCCGTGCAAATGGACGTATCGATTCATTCAATTAACGTGTTCGCCCGAGCGTTGAAATACGTGATTAATAGGGTTGGGATGTGTTTATAAGCGATCACATCTGGAAACGGCTTGCTAGAAGCGCGCGGTCGCCCCGAAGCCGGGTCCCGTATCGACCCCCTTCTCGTCTAGCTATTATGCTGATTTGTTTATTGAAATGATCGATCCAACGCACGTTTCGACAATTATTAACATTTCTACATCGACCGAGCTCGATATAACGCGACCCGGGACAAATTGGAAGTTAGTTCAGCATCGGCTAATGTGCACCGATTCCGCCGTTCAATGCCCCCTGTTATGATGATATAGCTGTCGACTGTTCGGAATTTCTGCCAGAGGAGACACGTTCCAGGCAATAGAAATGAATATGTAGCTGTGTATTTCAATGGTATTACGAAATGTTGACTGGTCCAATTATTTGGGAGTTTGGTTTCGATAGGGTGATTGAATGTTCCTTTCGGGTCAACAAATTGTGCGCAGCAATGGATCAGAGTGTTCTTCGTGCCCTGAAATTTGTTTACCGACTATCGTTCAGCAACGCTGAATGATTAACTCCAAGGTAATGCGTATCATTGATTGTATAAATGTTTTATACAGTTTTCGGAGTATCTTTTATGACTCTGTTAAAAAATTCCAACAGGTAAATGGATACTCGACGCCGGAAGTAGTTACAGAATTTGGACGGGGGCAGGTCTGTTCTACGATTCATAAAGCTTTGCAAAGAAAATCCGAACAAAGCAAACCGAGTAAAATTTCCTTTCATCTCGCTCATGGACTAAATTACCGTGGAACCTGGTTTCTTCGCCGACCGGGATATTGAACGGCCAGCGAGCTCCAAGTGCAACCATGGTATTACGAAACCAAAAAATCGAAAGACTAGCTTGCAGTGTCTCGCAGATATTGCGTTCACTGCTCCCATATTTCTGTAACAAAATTAAACATCACTTAAAATACAAATACAAAATTTAACGAACGAAACCGCTGTTCTCTGGATTACACTTGCTTTTTATATCTGTCTTCGGTTTCACGCACCGCCAATACCTCGGTGTTACCTATATATTAACTATACGTATTTCTACTAATTGGCGCATCACAGTTGCGCCAAGCATCATTTAACTACGTGCATACAAATTTCTGCGTAGCGAGTAATCTACCCTCACCTTAAACGGAAGGTACACCAAACGTGTTCTCGACGCAATTCATTGCAGGACTGCGAGAAAGTATTGTATAAATCCACGGCAACGCGTCAATTCCATGCGCGGGGCGTTGACACATAATCATCGAGAGAAGCACTCGAGCGTACGTGACGTCGGGGAATTAGTGAAGCGTCTCGAGTTCGGTAAAAGGACTCGGCGGAGCGTCGCGACGACCCGGCCAAGGTCTACGTGACCAGATAGACGGAGGCTCGGTTGGGGCGTCAGCTGAAGAGAGCAAAGTTTCTGGTCGGGGGCAAAGGGGACGAACACACGAACGAGCGAACCGGGTGTAGAGAGGACGCTCCAGTTACCCTCGGCTATCCCCCTTCGCCTCCCCCTTTTCCCACGACACGTATGGCAGCGAATCGCAGTCATAATGTGGTAGACAGACACGGTAAACGAAAGGCGGATTGCGGAACGGCTGTGCGGCCGCAAACAGGTAACGATGCACGAAACTGGACAAATAGAAAGCATAGGGATTAGAAGAGAGGAAAATGGGGAGATACAGTGGAGAATAGTGGCGAAGGTGGTGTTTACACAACGTTTACCAAGCAGGGTAATTACCGGCAATAGCCGGTGTTCGGATCGTGCTGCGAAACGCCTTCGACATCGATCACGCTCGCTCGCGATACGAAACGCCGAGGTACGGCCGACCGCCACGCGAATTCATTCGCTCGTATGAAAATGAAAGAAAAAAGTGGTGATTACATTGCGGTAGACGCATGCACTCGTGAATGCGATGGGGTGCAGCGGCTCTATGCGTACGGAAGGGATGAGGTTACTTTTTCGAGGGTTGGGCCGATGGAATTGTCGAGCACCGTCTAGTGTGTCGTGAAGATGCGCCTCATCGGCGCGCTAACAAAGGGGTTGTGTATAAGAGAATGAGTATCACGAGTGTCATGGGTGAAGGTAAGTACTTGAAGGAACTGTACAACGTTTCGGCAGTGGGTGTAAATTTAAAACGAACTTCCATATACCATATACCATCTATCACGTTTTTGTGCTTACTGCGTTAATTTTTTAATTTCTGCACGACGAAAACGCCTTGCACGAAATAGTATATGTGTGTAACGTTTTTCAAGCGACACCGATTTCTTATTGGAGCGGTTAGTACGAGTATACGTGCATGTGCTATGTCAAGTATTACGTAATTTAATTAAAAATCTGCAATAATTATGTAGAGTGGGGTAAAACAAATTAATCCCACGGGCACACGTAAAATCGTTACGAAAGGTGCGATAAAGAGGTAAGGTAAGTTCAGAAATTGTCGTGCTGCACTATCCACGACCCAAATATAACGGTCATTACACATTCATGGTTTGTTCCGCTTTAAGGCAGGCCATTGTCCGAGTTGAATAATTCGCGTTATTTTTCGCTAACATTTGAAAAATCCTCGCGTATGTAAATCTATCGCGTAATTTAATCCCAGCTATTTCAATGGGTCAAATGATCATCGTTTCGTGGTCGTTATTTATCAATTATGTATACAGCGGTGCTGGAGCCCGATATTTTACGGTGGCGCGAAAAATCGTGGAACGCGAAAATGAATTTTTTCGCCGGAGTGGCGTTGTCACGGCGGGAACGAATCGGCTTCCATTTGTAAACTCAATTAGCGCAGAAAACTATTAATTTGCCGGGAAGTGGAATTAATCGACCGCCATCGCGACGATAAAGAGGGGCATTAAACGCAGCCGAGCACGGGTATGCACGGGCTTGATGAAACTGAAATTGCAGCTTTTTACCCTGAACGTGTCCATCCTTCCGTTATTATAAATCCTTGACTTTGGCCGAATTTCCCGTAACATTACAGCAGTTACAAAGCTCGAAAATTCGCGATTTCAAGCAGTTATCTGCGCCGCGCTTCCTCCAGTGAACATTTTAATGCTGGTGAATTAAATTATGAGAAGTGCTATGCTTGCTGCCCGAATCCGACTGTTCAAACCCAGAAAGGGGAATTGCAATCCCATCGCCCTCAATGAATTTCGCTTTAACTCGATGGGCTCGATATTTCTCGATGCCATTCGTATGAATAAGAATATGGTGGAGCGCAATATTTCCGAAAAATTTGCATACCAATAATTCACTTCATCGCAGAAAAATCGCGCATTTTTTCCCGAACAGTCTGGTTCCAATTAGCGAAGTAAATTCTTTTGAAACGGGCGAATGGAATCCGCGTTGGGGTGCACCGCTGTCGATGAATAATGCCTAATACGGACATGATCGAATTTACTTCTTTAATTGCCCCTGCTACGAAATAACGGGGAGGGCGGAAGCTCACAGGCAGCCTTTAAGGGAATCCTTGGCATTTCTTTGTAAATTGATTCCGCAAACATTGATACGAACTCTTTTCAATTAGGAGGATGAATTCAATTTCCCCTCGATTCAAATGAAAACGACAGCCCAGATGCGCGATCGATGTTTAAATTAAGAACCGGCGAATCGAAACTTAAGATCTTCGATTCAGATTCCACATTGGTTGCCCATCAAAAACGTAATTGGTTTAGTCGATGTAATGGAAGTGGCGAATCGATTTTCGGCCAACTGCGAATGAATACAAAAAGCGGCGGAATCGCTGCGCGAACTTCTTACGACGAGCCCTGAGAACTTTAATGGGGGTACAAATCTCGGTGAAATGGAGCTATTTCCCGCGAATCGCGATGTCTCTTGGCTCTCTCGCTTCCTCGTTTATGTCCGTGCCCCTGCGTCGACGCCTATATCTCGTACTATTTCGTGACCCACATACAATCCATGTTCTGTGTATCGTAAAAAAAGGAGGAACCATATAAATCAACGCTCGTCTGCTTAATGGACGACATCGTTTGGCAACAAAAGACATTCCAAATTGAACGGGGTTCTGGAATAACGCTACTGACGTTAGAGTTAGTGGCGTCGGGTTTTTGCTCTTTGTGCTTCTGACGTGTGCCGCGGATTAACTTTTCTGTAGTGGAAATTGCGTAATAACTAACGCCTCTGTAAATAAATTTCTGTAATCCGTTCGAATATGACGAATGCACTGTTGTATAATTGTTTCGTGAAATCGTTATTATCTTTCTAGATTTCTGAAATCTTCTACAATTTAATCTCTCCTGATAGTCGGGAGGTGAACGAAATGAAATGAATGGTGCAAAAACGCGACTAAGCTTTCCTTTATCAATGTCCATTAGAGTTTGTAAATGTATTATTAAAGCCTGGTATTGATGCGCCGTTTGATCTCCCTTAGTTTTCGACCTTTTGCGCCCGATAATGATATAAAATAAAGCGGGTTTCGCAAATGAGCGCGTGTGAGCCGATGTAAAGCCTATGACGACCAATTGGCACTATGCAACAATAATGCTTCCCATCCCTTCCCAATGCAATTACCTAAATCGAATTAATTACGATGCGATGCAACTTTTCATTAGATTATGTAATGGTTAATGGCCGCCGTGAATAGTTGATACACTTTGTTCCTCCATTAATCAATTCAGTAACAGCTCTGAAAATATTTGATAAAACTGCGACGGTTTTAAAGCACGTCAACTGCACGCGAAGTGTATCATCAGTCGCCGTTTGCGTATGATCGTTAAAATCAAGCGATAATGATAGTCGATGCAACAATCCACTTATTCCTAATAACGTTTCGCAATTACGTGATAGCTGGAACGTTTCATCGAGTCCCCTCACTGTCACGATACTTATATCGAATTCGATACTTCATTGGAAATTGTTTGAAATTGTTTAAACGGGCTTCACGAAAGCGTATTTTAATTCACCGGTCCACGTATAACTCGGATTGCGAATAGAAAAAAAATTGGAATAAGCCCGTTCGATTAAACGAGGGTGAAAGTATGGGAAAGTTTCAGTGAATGAAAAAGAAAACGGAACGCCGTTGACAAAAGTAATCGCGCATATAATATCCGCCAATTAGGGCGGTCGCAACGTGAAATGCGTTAATTGAACGGCAAATTGCTTGATTAACCATTTGCCAATACTGCGGTTAACGGTAGAGATATATTTCCTGCGAACGATTCACGAGCTGCAACTACACCGAGCCTTCAAATTAATTTCTAGTAAGGCGCCATCAAAATTATCGGTGATCGCGAGGTCAATTCGGAAACAGCGACACGAAGGGCAGCGTAAATTAAATTTGACAGAGGAAGCAATTTTGTAGAGAAAAGCAACCCCTTCGTTGCCATTTATTTCGCGATTAAAATACGTCTCCAGTACAAATCAAGAAAACTAGATTTAACGGATACGTTGGTGCTAAATTCGAATTACATAACGGAACTGATTCGTCGATATATGAATTCTCCGAGTCCTTTGACCTGGGAGCGGACGACATTATTCAAAATATAAAAGTTCATTAAAAATTCTCCTCATCACAGCTTGCGAATTATATAATTATAACTCATTGGCAATTACAATTTTTAATGAAATTAAAGTTTTGTAGAACAGTATTAATCATCGCTTCTGAAAAATTCATTCAGAAACTTACAACGAAGCAGTAGACACGAATATTAATTTTTAGGCAAGCGTTGCTCGTTTAAAATTCTGACCTATTTTCCAACTCGTGTTTCTAGTTAAACGCAGAATTAATCGTTCGCATCACGACATGCATAAACTCGCACCCTAGTCGTAGGAGTAGCGATTACTTTCGAAGAGAGATTTCCAAGTTTGTTAATACACCACCGAATCAGAGGAGCACAATATATCGCCGTTTACGGCCGAACAACTACGCCCTGCGGTTATTAAAGCGACAAAAATTACGCTCAAAGTCCGATTGCCTCCGCAATCGAAACATTCAACATGCCCAGAATCGCAAAATCTTTTTAAAATGTTTAATATTACACCTTTCTTCAGAGAATTCAATGCATCGATTCTTGGATGTTTTCGTTTTCTTCTAGCTTGAAACAATTGCAATGCGTGTCAAAAAATATTGAAACACAGTTACAAACGCTTGTGTAAGCAACTGTTGATCGGTCCCTTCTACACTTGACACATGTATTCCACGAAATGATGATATAGAATATACAATAAAATGATTTGGCATTAAACCGTGCATGTTCACAAAGTTCATCGAAGGACAGAATCAATCGTATTTGCAGCTGACATGGAAATTTACAGCGACCGCGTAGATTGTATGTTTATCCGTCCAATAAATTTTTTTATTACCTTTTGCAATCATCGAGTAAACCAACGCCACGATTTTTCACCGTGACCCGCCGCGCCTCGACGACAGCCTTTCGAACGTTTGAAAACCTGCAGCAGGTGTGCCCGTAATTGAAAACGCTGTACATATTTATGGATCTCTTTGTGTGCGCGATATTTTTTGGAGTTTTCGATCGACTTGTTTTAACGACGATTGGCTAATTGCGTGGAAAAAAAATGGAAACGAGCAGCATGCCCCGAAAGAGTGGAATATTTCTCTTTGGGTAGAATCTGTAAACAGCACACAATTTGTTATTCAAAACTCTTTATTACTTTAATAGTTGAAAGGGAAGCCGTTAAAAAAGATACCTTGGCCTCGTTGCACGGGTTCAAAAATTATTTAATGGTTTAAGTCCTGGTTCAGTAATTGGGGAAATAATTTGAGGAATGAAATACTTCAAATCTTCTCCAACTTTTTTCACAAGCATCGCAGAGAGAGTTGAAAATACGAGCAAAGTGAGAACCTTGTTATTAATACGTATATACTCAGGGCAGCAATTTTAAAACTTGTACAATGAATGCGAAGAGAAAGAACATCGTGCATTAGATAGAACGAGGAGAATAATCATTGAAGGGTCAACTGGAACTCTTACTCTGTACGATTTGTAATAAAACTTCCATAAATTGGAATTGTCACACGATATTACGTGTCCTCTACGTGTTGTATGCTGTATCGCACCCTCTTCGACGACCTGCACCTTTCAAACGCGCTCTCGCACTAGAACTTTTGACTTTAAATGTGCAACACCTAGCTCTAGATTGATTCTTTTCTCACTTAACACTGGAACGCTTAATATATTATAAAATTCGCATAAAACTTTTATCACCGGCGGAACAATTTGAGCGTGGGTTGCATGAACTTTCGGTTACCACGTCGTAATGCTTGTGCATCGTAAAGAAGATGGACGGTCGTCGCCTTTTGCGGAAACGCCTTCATCGCTAAATCCTCCGAACTTATCGAACAGTTTCGTTTAACCTAACGCCACCGAACGACCGAGATAATGGCCAAGAGAGGGAACAGGGAATCGTTGATTCGCGGCGGAGACTAACGCCGATTTACGGGGCTACGATTTTGACTGCGCTCCTCTGAACGAAACGGAACTTTTCTACCGGTGTTAACCGTGAAACGGATTCAGTTCTCACCTCGAAATTTGTCGCCGTAAAACTCATGGGCTGATTAAATTGCGAATGCAAAGAAACACAGTTACGGGATTAATAAGTGATAGGGTGCAAGATTTTCTTGATTCGTGAAAGAAAGATAACTTTTCTCATTTCGTACTCTGTAACTGCTTGCTACCGTATTGCTATATTGTTGAACTAGAAAAGGCAGCAACGCTGTGCTAGTATTATCCATAGAATCAAGGAACTGTAAAAAAATTGCATATGAAAATAAAATATTTCTTGAATGGGGTTTTTGCATTGGGCAGAAGAACTAGGGCGGAAAGATAAAAATGAGAAGGAAATGAAAAAGACACAAGACAATAGGGGCAGAGAAAGAGGGGAAATGTTTCAAATTCTAAGAGAGGAGATAAGAATGGATTGGTGCAGTTGTCTTTTGTTTCATTTACATCATGTAATGCGCAAACGGAAATTCAGTCTGCCGGGTATTTTGCAAACGGCTCAACAAAATTTAACGTCAATAAAATTCTACGCTTTCATGCAAGATATAAGTACATTCTACAAAAATACTGGCAACACAGAGGCTCGCCGATTTCTTATTCTACTTCCTTTCCTGATAGCATATCCTGGAGGGACCTGAAATTTAATTCAATCTTCATAAACTTGCCCGCCCGAATCCGCAGTTTATGATAATGATCGCCACATCGTCGATTCGCCTTCAGAGACCGACTGACACGGCAGATTCTGCGTTTCTTTATCCCCCGAAGAACGCACTCTTTCGTCCGCAGATAAAACTTTCATTTTGAAAATTTTGTATGCAGCCGTAAAAATCATTCCAAGAGTTACGCGCCATGGAATGACTGCTTATGACCGATAAACTTTTATTCGCCTGAGAACTGCCGCGAAAGCAAGTAACAGTTGTACAATTAAAGTAGCTCAAACTAACGATAACTGACTAACGCCTAGTCGTTTATTATTTTAGCCCTTTTCTAACTATATTTTTTAACGAAATTTCTCCAACCTTAAACTGAAAAAATCGGACGAAAGAATTCTTGCAATGCGTATTTTTAAGTAATGGGAGCTCCTGATTATAAGTACGAAAATTCTAACATAATACAAACTATTCGATACTGTCAATATGCAGCTGCAGATTGTATGCATATATTTAATAATGTAACACGCAGCTGCAGGGTGCAGCTTTATTTATTCTCCCCATGAACGTTTTTACAGCCCCCCCCCCCCACGTACCTTCAAATTCATTGTTTCAATAATAACGCGAAAAGACAAATCCTTTCCAGCTTCGAACAGCGCAATTGTTTATTTCATTCTACGAATGTTCTTTAAGTGCAAGTTGAATCACACTCGAGTCCCGGGTACAATACAAAATCGGAGGACTGTCTGCAAATATGTGACCATCTTTTGCTAAAATCGTGCGAATAATGTTTGTGAAACGCGATGCAGAGCGAGACGCGGTTTACCATTCGACACGGAAGAGAATTCGAATTGCACCAGAAGGTTTGTGAAAGTACAACGACGCGCTCTGCTCTGTTGGACTCGTCAGAGGAACGACGGAAGAAGGAATAAAGGAAGGAAATGAAGTGGTCCGGACTCCTTGAAACGCATCTGTTTCCTAGCGTCGTCTCTCCTCTCCCGCTGCTTCTTTCCATGACATCCTGTTCTCGTTCCTCCCGGAACGTTCCGCCCGGAATATCTTTTAAATATAAAGCGTCAGTGGAACGCGGAGATGGATGCTGGTTTCATCGACGCTCGACCTAATTTGCTGCAGTTACGTTTGTAAAGGAGAGGTACGTTGTTCCCATAAGTACGGCGACTTTGTAAAGAAGTTGTCGATTTAAGATTTTCAGGGCTACGCTTTTAGTATGCTGAATATTTTGGCGATATACGGTGAACGATAAATGCCATAATAGAATGCACTTTATTATTGCAAAATGAGAGCACTCTTGTTTCTGTATAATTCGATATTACAGTAGCAGTCGTCTGTTAAAGACTATTCAATGTACCAGGTAGTTTCGTAAGAGTTTCTTAAAATTGACTTTATCTTTGTTGTAACCTAGCACAAGCAATCTCAGATTACTCAAAGAGTTTTTCAAGTCTTCGCACCAACAAAAATAAAGTACATAAATATATAGACAGCCTTTGGGTGTGCTTCGTCGTTACTGAAATATTTTGTTAGCACGTCTATTTGAAGTCTATGAAACGAAGTTCTGAAGTTTTTTTTAGATAAACAACTAAATATAGATAAACAACATCCATTTGCGTAGCGCTCGATGCTGGCCGATTGCAGCGATGTGTCGGAACGTTTGCTAGTAGAATAAGTCAATGTTACGCGCGCCGCCGCATGCCCGCGTCAGTAGTATAAGTCGGCGGAAAAGGAGTCGGGTTCACATGGCCCCCTTTCACCAGGTATTGCCATGTCCAACTCGCATAAAAAAATTGTTGCGTAGATTATTGCAAAAAATCATCTTCCCGGCTGAATACCAATATACAATGCTTTCATTTTAAATAACACAGAGAACAAGTACTCTGATAAAACATTTGCGTTGTCACTTACGGATATTAATACCGACAATTGAAGCCAGGAGAGCAACAAATTTCAGAGAATGTTCTTAACGGATTATAAAAATTTCTATATTTTTTATACGCCTTTCAGTTTATATCAGACTTAGCCTCCAAACACGAGACACAGAGATTATCAACCATCCTGTTTAACTCCGCGGCTGTAAACCAGATCCAACCTGTACTTCCGTGCCACGAAAACTCGGCGGCTTCTTCCGTTCTAGAGTGAGGCAAACAGCGAGCCCAAACGATAGTTTGAATTGCTAAAAGCCCCGGCAATCGCGGCCGAGAACGCAACCGCAGCCTTATTATTATTCCGAATATAATAAGTCGCCGGCTGATACGGCTGCTGATTCTAGCTGCCTGTCGGCGTTCCGTTCCGTTCCCTTCTGCATTTTTCGGATTTGCATACGAACCGACCAGCTCCTGTCGTTCGGGCCACCTACTTCTTCCGCTTCGGGAATTCCATTTAAAAAAATGAACCACCCTTGCTGAGGATTCATTTTAGGAATGCTTCCCGTCTTAAGGAGCTCGTCATAAGCTTAGCCCCCGGAAGCGTGACCGGAAGAATCCGGAGGAAGGAAACACTTTGATGGAAATGCGAATCCGCAGACTTCTCCTAGGCTTGCGTGACTTATTCCTTTCGAATGATTGATACGAGTATAGAGCATCCGGCTAGAATGGCGCGCCAACAAATTAGCCTCGACTCTTCTATCCGTGAAACTATTATTTACGCTGGAAAAGATGAATGGGAGGAAAAGCATCGCTGTTATTTGCCGGCCTTACCTTGCAGTTTTGTGTTCTATGCAGCTCTATTCTTATATGCTATATAGGGTTGCGATAACAGAAACTCTGATCTGATCTTACTTTTTATTAATTGTCCGTGAATAATGGAAACAACGACTTACACGAAATACGTTGCATTCGAATCGCCCGATTCGGAAGAAATATTTTATCTTCTTATGGTTTTCGAAATGTGTTCGAAACCCATGCTTTCAAGAAATAAACTAATATCTGCAAATTTATTTCCTGGCTTACTTGTGTAGGAATACATTTGTATCAGTGTTATAATTCAGTATAGAACAAGGCACATGAAAACGTACCTAGCGTTCCTTCTGAAGAATTCCTTCTCGAGAATTTCTCGAGTTTTATAATTGCTTATTTCTCATTTTCCGAGAAATTAAAATATACCTGGAGAAACTAGAGTTTAGAAGAAACTGGACTATTACAAGTTCTGAACGATCTTTAGCCGAGCCTTCGTGTATTCCAAAAATATAAACGTTGCGATATTTTTTTATTTCCCGAGAATTCTTGAGAATTGTAGAAAAATACAATCTGATTTCACATTTCGCGAGAAACGAAAAATGTTAAGAAATCAGCAACGCTAGATGCAACCATGTCGAAATTGTAATATATTAATACCTGTTACACGAATAAATGGCAACATGAATTTTCAATTAACGATAAACTTTTATCGACGATATTCCATTGGACAAATTGCTCTATTTTATTTGCGCAAAAATATGATCACCGATTAATTAAATTTCCCCTTTATTGTGAACATTTTTATTGACCGATTGAAAAGTCGGTGATTTTTTAGCCAAAAAATTTGGTGGATGATTAATCGTGGCAGCCTTGTAACAAAAATGGCAGAAATGACTGACATATTTACAACTGCACCACCGCAGATACGCATAATACGATACGATAAAGATTAATTCACGAAAACGCGACAATTTAAAACACAGTAACGAAAGATGTCGCAAGCTGCAAAGGAACTCTACACGTTCCAAAGCGTACGTTGGTACAGCGTGTTAAAAAATTGAAATTAGGAAACACTTTAATTGATTACAGCAAGTAAGAGGAAAAGAATTATTGGCCAATGCATTTTGATCAACGGCTAAGCGTTTTGCATAATTTCGTTGTAAAATTTGTCCATGGTTACGTTCAAATGCGCTTGCCCCGAACTGAAACTTATCAGCCGTGGAGAACTTTCGAGCGGAATTTGAATTTTCGACGGAACGATCGGACACATTGACTGGTCTGCGGAGAAAAGAGCAATGCCGGCAGTCTCCCAGAACAATCAACTTCTGCTCCTGCTCGGTCCAAATTGTTTTCTCCTTGTGTGAAGCATCGAGGGCCCGTTGCTCGAACTCTGCCAGATAGTTCTATTTTTGCTGAACATTTTCGGCTCCCTCTCCCAGCTATCCACCAACGAACAAAACATTCTAAACCTTCGCATCGGCAGCCCGTCGCTATTATTGCGAATGTCCCAAGTCTGTTTAGACATGTCGAAATTCTATCCGCCTGAGAGGGTCGAAACAAACTTTCCGTTCGATTCATTCATTTGTTTTTGCATTAATTGGCGTGGAAATCAAAGTCTAGAAGGAATTGTCTCCTTCGAATTGTAACAACAAATATCATTTCAAACCCTTTATATGTGGAAACTCGCGATTAACAAAAGAGTGGGGTGTAAAATATGGGTTTAAACAAAGTTATAACAGAATAACTTTTCTTGCCAGTTCCAAAATTTGTTGTGACGCAACCCCTCGGTATCTTCTTCCAGCACAATTACTACTTGCTCGGATGTAAAAAAAAATCATCCCAACGAATAAAGTATTCGGCAAACCACACATGTGTTGAAACGAAACCAGCAAAGGAGTACGCTCACGGTTTTTAGGTTAATAAGCCAAAATAACGGCGGAAGCATTTGAAACGCGCGTTGCATACCGCTCTTACCCCGGTGCAACAGAAGTCTTATTATGCGTTTTCCGCGAAAAAATGCCATTAATTAACAGGCTGACAGGCTTAGTTTGGGCGTGGTGCGGAAATAAAAGCATGATTGCCCAAGCGGTATCGTCGGTGTAAATCTGAAAAACTAGACTCCACCGACAAAACAGTAACGGCGACCTGGGAATCGCAATAACGATACAGCGAGTACCGTTTCCAGCTTCGCCATTAATCGTCCGTATCATGCGTAATTACACCTGGCCAGAGAAGAGATCTCGAAAGGTGGTCGAAATATAATGCCGGCAGTTCGAGACGAGAGAAAAGCGTCCAAAAGGAATGGGAAGAGAGAAATGGAAATAAACTGCTGGGTACAGAGAACGGAAAGGGAAAACCGGAACTCGATTGCCGCGGAAGAATTGCTGGGAGCAAGGGAAGTTTCTGACCAACAGCATAAAACTTTTTACCGTTCCAATCTGAACTTTACGATAAGGAGATTGCATCAAACGGGCATTGTAAGTCACCTTGGAGGCCGGTGAAGTGCCTTTTACTGTAGCCGCTGGATGGAAGCAACTTTTTTTCTTCCGCGTGTGTACATTCGTACTTTGAAAACGGAATTAAATATCGACTGGAGAAGGCAATCCCTCGCGGTCATTGTACCCGGCTGTCCTCCTCTGCTGCCCTGGTTTTCCTCCGTTGATCAATTTTCCGTCGACACGCGTCGTCGATAGCTCTTCTTCGGGCTCTAGTGAGGCTTCAAACGGATACATGTGCTCCGCTGTATTTAGAAAAATACTGAAAGAAAGCTATGCTCTTTGCGTTTGAACAGCCTACATATGAAACGTATTCTACGTTCTGGCATTTCACGCGATATAATTTTGCGACGTTTACACATTTCTAAATGTTCCAATTGTTTAATTATTTTCTAGTATAGAATAGTACCAAAGGAAATAAAAAAAGGAGTCGAAATCTTATATTTTAACCTATTTCAAGGGCGACCATCTTCTTTAAAAACTCTGGATCCATTTGAAATTGGCCCGCTATCGAACACCGATACATCGAATTGTCTTGTTCAAGCATCGACACGTGGCACGCCTTGTACAGAAATGTCGTTCCCCCCTGTCCCCTTTTCCAATTTCACCCGCTGAATTGTCCACTCTATCGAAATACCACCGCGGCGAATTTTTCCTGAAAAAGTGCAGCATGTTTAAGTGTTCCACGATTTTTCCGTCGGTTTATTTTCTTTTGTTCATTTCGTTCCATTATGGAGGATCCGCCGGCGCGTGTGCAGGTAACGCTTTTTCATCAAACTCGAAAGGCAAAAATTTCATAAGTCCGGCCAACTTTCGGTTTATATTTTGGTTATGTCGTAACCGTCTATGCTTCGGTCGCGCATCGGTACTTTTAATTGCGGCTCATCAAAGCGAAACATTATGGCCGACGGATTTTAAGCGATCGATGGAAAATGCTGCGTGTACTCGACTAGTGGTGCATACGCAACGAATACACGATACGCCTGAGCCACCAGCAAAAAGTGATATAAAAAATTCTGTTTTCCAATTAGCATTCCGACAGAGCACATTCTGCAAATTTGATACGCTTCTAAAAAGATACTACCTAACGGTGATCGTTGGCTACGACAATTCCTTCTGCCAATATCTTCCCTTTATTCACTTATTTGGAGAATTATTGTGGTAGAGCACAGTATCATTACATTGGCGACAAATTTGAAGACTTACAAAGCTGACACGAAGTATAGCTTTTAATTTATCAAATATGTAAGGAACAATAATAATTAGGATCGAAATTATACTTAACGAAGTATATTAACTTGATTAACGAATTATTTTAACTTAATGAAACGGTGCATGATTTAGCGAGTTGACCAAAAATGGATACAATGTAAGCTCCTTTCCGATAATTAAGGATTACCCAGGAGCAAAATGTACGAGCCGATGACTCATAAGTAATTCGTAACGATTAAAACGTAACTAGCGTAGCGAAGCTAGAGAAAGAATTATTATAAATTTGGAAAGACTGAAGTAGCTTTAATGGGGTGCGAAGCAAATCATCGTGCGCTCTGACACTTTGTTTCTCATAATATTGGTTAACCGCAAATTGAAATATAGTTAATTAAGCAGCTGCTCGTTAAATGCTGTATTGTCTAGTAAAACATTATATTTTCCGATCGCTAATTTCACCACTGCCACCAACTACATACATAAACTTTTCGGTGTGCCAGAACAATGGTACCAGTGTAACCGTAACTTCGAAAGGTAACGGTCCAGATTTGTTTCCTTTTCACTCCCTTTTCCTCGAAATGCCCATCCTCGCTCGTTTTACGCCATCTCGTGTACACTTTCCTGTGTAACCAAACGCACAGCCCAACGCGGGTTCGAATTAATTTAAATTAAATAACGCTTAAAGCGTTCCAGAATAAATGTTTCAGCACCAGAGAACGTTCAACGTACTTTGCAGATGTTACAATATACGCCGAGGATTCCACTCCTGAATTTATTATCTCCGATTCTGAACTTGATCGTAACAACATTTGTCGTCCGACAAGTTTTCGTCAAACCGTTTCGTGTCTTCTTCCTTAATGTTTATTACCTCTATTCGAAGCTACTTCATTTTACGCATGTTTTCTGGCACCCAGGGTACACAGCAGTACAAAAGTTGAAATAAGAGCCCACATCGTCCAAGTCCAGGAAAAGTCCACGTTGTAAGTGAGGATTTGTCACAGTTATCATGGCCCCTGCCGTGTGCAACAGATTGTTTGCTTTTAGGCACCGTTTTGTCGAATTTTAAACGTTTGTAACAAGTTTACATTATAATTCATTTTCCTCTTTCTTTGCCACGTATAATCGCCTAGAAATTCTCTGCTACACGCGCAAGAAGAATTCTTCTCCGTACAGCTAGTCACTTAATCATTGTGAAACATATCGTGCCCGCTGTAATTCTTCCAAAGTTTTGCCGGAATGTTATTCTTGCCTATTATTGTTAGGAGAATCGCCAGTACGTGGAGGGGGCAACTTGGCAGAAATCCATTCCAGCCACGACATTTCTCTTGCAGCCGAGCAGGCGTTATTACGAGCACCCTCGCAGCCGGAACTCAGCCTTCCGTCAGGATCGTATCACGGGTGCCCACGAAACGCTGAGAGAAAGCAATATCGGACGATCCAGCGTTGAATCGTGCTGTAGCCCGTTCTCTCTCGGCTACGCTCGGTGAGACAAAATCCCTGGTATCCATCGGTGCAGCTTTTTCGAATCGTGCAAGATCGTGGCGGCCGTTTTTCGTTGCTTCGCGGCCACTGCAACAGGGGAAACTGCGGTTTGCGTAATCGTTGCTAATTTCATCTCGGGACTTCCTGCTTCGCGTTAAAACCTGCCAAAAGTTTGTTGGAATCTGGTTTCTTTTATTCGTGCGTTCTCTCTTCGGGCTTGCGCGACCAAGATAAATGTAGTTCAATAGTTCACAGGGGTACCTAATATTTATGGTATCGTGTTAGCAAAAGCTTACGGTAGTATAATGCTTAACGCAGAGTTATGTCCCTACAGCAGTTTAATTAAAAGCTCCAATAATCGTTTCGTAATATAACAACAAAACAAAGCGGATGGCAATATGTTATGTGTTTCATTGAAAGCGGATTGATAATTTTGCCATTAATTATTTTTCATTCGTAGGAATGAAACTAGTACGTTATGCATTCTGATTGCATTGCGTGACAATCGGGGTCGCCGTTTTCGTTGAAATTATCTGCAATCCTTAAATATGAATATAGATTTAAATATCATTGTGTACCCCACGAATAGGGAGTTTTAATAACCTATCGCTTTATCAATATATATGCTGGGCGTAGACTAGCGTACGAGTTGATGCTATGCGCGAGTGATGGTTTAAGGTAATCTCCAAAATCGAAACGAGATGCAATTAATTTCGCTCTTCGAACGCGTCGTTAATTAATTAACACCTTAGGTGTATCAATTTTGGGGGCCTGTATGCGTTCACCAATATGTATCTCGCTATTACATTTCCTATGCACCCCCTGTTTGCGCCGCAATCACGCTGTACACGTGCGCGCGGGCTTATAGCACGGCAATTAAAAGATATCTCTCCCCCTGGTACATTTTCGTTTCATTTCGATCACCCAACGTTCACCAGTTTTACGTGACCAGAGAAAAAAAAAAGGTGAAGCGACCCGAGTATGTACGTGCCTGGTAAATCGGCCAAGTAATTCCGTCGACACCGTTGCTAGAAACGGTAACGAAATTGAGATTCCGCATCGACGTGGCGACGTGTTTACCACGATTTTTAGACATCCGTGCGGAGTTGGCGGGGAAAACAAGCTCTGTGAAATTTCCTCAGCCACGCGGGACACGCGTCGATCGTTCGACGATAATGGGATCGTTCGGTCGGTTCATTCGACGCTCGTGCCCCATCGATTCTCCTCACCCTTCCGAAGCTGCTCGAAAGTTCTTGAAAGAAGCGGCTTGACGCCACTCCAAGTCCCGAAGTTAGTTCACCGAGGAACGACCGCTCCTTGGCCGCCGATCCGAATACGTTTTTTCGACCCCGGCCTGCCAACTTAGCTGATCGTCCGCTTCGATAGAGATTCGAGTGCGTTTAACACACGCAGTGTTGTATCCGGCTTGATCATTCGATGAGGTACTGCATTTCGCGAGTTACGGGTTCGGAATGATTCAAGGGCGGAGCAACAACTTCCTACGACATTCAGCATTCGCATTTCTGTTCGAAATTTCATTTCATTCTTTGGACGAACAAATATCGTTTCTTTGGAGAAAAGTGGTCGCGATATTTTTCAACCGCAGGGACATGCAATAATTCGAAAGACTCAAGCTATCGCATATTGCTTTCTAACATTTTCATCCTCTCTTGAGCTACTTATTGAATACCACTGATTTCGAATTAATATTGCTGGGAAAATCAGCACCCTCCAGAGCCTCGTCTTAGATATGTATCGTCTTCCGCTCCAGGGACAAAATGTGTAGGTACTGAGTATTTTTTATACGATAGCGATAATGTATGGCAGTGGGGCAAGGGTGGCTGGGCAGCCAAGGCGTGGACAGCACCGGCTTAACCACCCTCGTTCTTCCTCCAGGAATAGAGATCAAAGATATCGAGCTGAAGGCGATGACATTTTCTCTATCATCGGTGGGCAGGAAATTAAATCGCAGAGAGCTGTTTCATTAGCGAAAGCGACTTCGTGCGGACAAGATTTTTCGTTAGCTGCGGAACGGAAGTAGGTCGATATAGCATTCGCGGAAGACGCCACGACATATCGAACGAGAACGGAACAACCGACGCGGAAGTTATATGTAGTCGCGGGCGTAGCATGCGCAAACACAGTTACATCCGGTGGAGAAACATGCCGGGGGAGCGTGGAACAAAGCATCCCGTTTCTATTTGTCGAATCTGCCCCGACAAGTAGGCTTCCTCGTGAAACGATAAAATATTGAAAATGTTATGCGAGCTTCATAAAATTGTGAGGTAATGGCGAACAATTTTAGGGCAGTCGCGGAGTAACGCGAATCCCCTATCCGATACTAAAGTGTGATAGGATTCCTTTTACGCGTGATGGAATCGATAATATTGAAAAATTGAATTCCAGCTTCCTGAAAAATAATGGCGAGTGGAAAATTCATTTTGTTCATCGTCGAACGAAAGTATTATATCTTTCTTTCCAAAGGAATTGTTGATTCAATGAGGAACAAGTATTCCACGCAACTGTGCACGCATTTCTGAACTGTTTTTCTCCATTCGTGATGGCATGTGAATTATTTATAAACGTGCATGCATGTGCACAGATATTTGCGTGTATACTTTTCATAGGGAACGACGAGTTGCATAATTGATTGCGGCCAAAAGTGTAGACTCCTGTTTTTGTAAAAAACTGCAATTTGTGTAACATTGCATATTTTAAGCGCAGGGGTGATAAAAATGGACGCGCAGTACAAAAGGTTGCACCGCATATATATACATATATTCGCACGAAACACCTTGTCTACCTGCCATCCGTATACTTTGCTCGCGCATGTTGCACGGCTTGTTATAATTTCACAGCCGAGCGAAATTCTGCTATCATTAATATTTAGCTCGCAATTGTGTGACAATTATCTCGCTAGCTCGCTCGTACAGCAAAGATTCGAACATTCCTAACACGGAGGCAATTAATTGCCGCGTATGTAAAATCGCACGCCTGCTACGTCGCGCGACTTCCATCAAGGAATCCAGGAGCCAGCAGAATCACGATAGGCACGTTTCGCGAAAGGAAACGTCGCGACGGGTTCCTTGATTTCGCCTCCGGCGCAGAGTTCCATTCGAAAATTGGTATTCTCCGCGGAATAATTGATTGAATTCGAATCGGACGGAAGATGTTCCCGTCGTGATGAGATACGATCATTGGGGGTGAGCGGGGAGGCGACAGCCTGATAACGGCGATTCATTTTTCAAGGGCGTGACACGCGGAGCGGCGAACTCACCGGCGGATATGAAATCGTCGTCCCGAGGAAAGTCAGGTTGGATGGAAAGTTCGTGTCGCATCAAATACCTCATCATTTCAAGCGTTCCTTCTACACGGATCGCGCGGATACGATTCCCGACGATGCCGTTCACTACCGGTTACAAATCGACGACGAGGAACATCACCTCGAGCTTCGACCGAATTTATGTCTCGTTGCCCCAGGCGAGTAGAAAATCACCGCGATACCCGCCGCCTATGCTAATTTGCGCGAACGGTATTGACGGACGATTGCGGCTCAATTTGATTTTCTAATGCTGGACTTCGTTAAGAACGATGAAAGTAGAATTTATATTTCGCGACAGTCGTCCGTTAACATAATTTTGTACGCAATGCTCGGTTGCCCGAGCAATGAATTTACGAGAGTAATTTCAAACGGCGGAATGAAAGTTTTGTTTGTTTTTGGTCGCCAGGCTTTGGCTGCAATATTGCTGACGCGAAACTTCCAGGAAAAAAGATGTTTGCTATTTAGGGACCGATCATAGCGACAAAAACTTTTGAGATCGGACGATCGCTCATTTTTTTAGATAGTATAATGTGTTTCGAATATACTACTGTCGCAATCGATAAAATTACGCGTTTGTCAATTTATTGCGCAACGATAACGAAATGCTCCTATTGCATTTAATGCGTGACAAGAGAGTGAACGCAAATACATAAAATCAACGCCGGATTATGATATTGAAATTATTCCTTTGATCGTGCGAAGATTGGTATATTAAACCCAGATGAATCAGGGCGATGCGATCGATTCCACGAGTTCGTTTCAACATTTTCTAGCGACGCTGTCACGAGAGGAGTAATTTCAGACAATTCAAAATTGCACGCAAATGAGCGAGTTTTTCAATTCTGTTGGGCTCAGGTGCCGTCGCCGAAGAACACAGCGTGCCGCTAAGGGATGCCAAGCTGGTCGACTTCCCGACGAACGAAAACTTTCATCGAATTCGCGACACTCAGTGCCATTATCAAGGTCGTGTTCACGGCCAGCAAGGAACCAGCGCCTTATCCACTTGCTACGGCCTCGTTAGTATTAAGATTTCGTTCATCCATAATTGGTCGTTTGAAATCCGCCAAAGGAGTAACCTCGGCCACCCGTGATATTTTAAGTAATCCCTTTGATTCAGGTCCAAATTAAAGCATTCACCTTTGAATAGCAGCGAAACACAAAAACCACGAATCAGAGAATCTGTTAGTTAATAAAAAAGAAATTGCAGGGTCAACAAGCTCGGAAAGATGGTACAATGGGAACGGAAAGCGCGGAATAAGGTTTTAAATCGCTTCACGGGAGGCTGCCTCCCGGATAAGGCTTTGAAACGACTCGAACAAATATCGTGGCCCGGGTCCGTGGCGTAAGATAAATCTGACTAGAAGGAATCTCGGTGTTCTCATCTCCAGGCCGGATATATTAGAACGAAACGATCGTGGTACACGATCGAGCCGGTGGCGGGTCACGACTTTACCAAAGAAACGGAGCACCCGCATGTCGTCTACAAAAAGAGACCGGACGAATTCGGAAGGAACGCCGAGATTCTCTGTAATGTCACCGGCAATATGGCCAAAACCATTGCCAAGCGCGCTTTCAGTTCGCAGAAAAGCCAGCCACCTAAGAAGCAGGCCAAATCCTACACGATGGAACTGCTGGTGGTACTCGACAAGACCGTTCTCGATTATCGCCAGGATTTCGACGTCGAGAATTACGCGCTGACGCTGCTCAACATGGTACTAACTTTGCCCTACTTTCCCTCTAATTGCCTTCTATTAAACTTTAAAAATAGCCGGCCGGTTCGTGAGCGCGTCGAGACAGCATCGGAGATTGATTAAACTCCATTTTCTTACTTTTCGCATATCTTTATGAATCCTGCGAACAAGGGAAGTAATTAATTCTTATTCATTCGCCCCAGGCTGCGGGGCTGCTGCGCGATGACAGTTTGGGGGTACCGATGGAACTGAGCGTCGTTAGAGTCCTACGAATGCACGACCAAGTTGACGAGGTATTTAACATATTTTCTTCAATTACCGTATTCACAGTAGTTACAATGCACTACGCTCGCCGCGCTTGCTTCGTTTACAACAAACTTGTGTTTGTCGCGTTTCGCGGCCAGCATAAGTGGCTGGGTTAACCGATACAACGCGGACCTGCTTCGCGATCGGTTGCCCTGGGACGTTGATAGCATCGCATAACGTATTACGTTTACATTGAATCGATCAGATGAGTTTAGCCGTGACGAAAGACGCGAACGCCACGCTGAAATACTTCCAAACGTGGCAAGAGATGATTAACCCAGGCGACGATACTCATCCGAACCACCACGACTGCGCTATTCTGATCGCAAAGTACCTTGCCCTCGAATTAATGTTACGCGAGTCCGACTTAACCTCGAACGAGCTTCAATGCTCATTCATTTGGTCAGGAGCAACATCTGTGATTCGCCGAGCTTGTGCGGCTTCACCGGCACCTCAACTATCGCTGGAACTTGCGACCCATTAAAAGGCGCTGCCGTTGTAAACGATGTTGGCCTACACACGGGATACCGCATAGCCCATCACATCGGACACACGTACGAGTTTCATTCTTCTTCTCGCGGTTTCCCTTAAGTGGGTATTACGGTCTGAAATGTCACTATTTACGGGATTCTCGACGCTTGAGAATTGTTTGCACACAGGAATCTCATCGTTCACCGTGAATCATTTCGTTCCCATATTTTACGACGAAACAATATTTTCGATTCTCGGCGAAAGAAATTTGACCCGTCGGATTAGCAATTCAGCTTGTACTTGGACCTCCTTCTACTCAGTTTGGCCATGTCGCACGACGTCGAGGAAGTAAACGGGTGTGCGGGCATAATCCATCAGGACGAAGGATACGTCGAGACCACGGTCATGCATCCCGGAAGTTTGTACGCGGCGAAAAGATGGTCCAAATGTTCGAGGGACTCGCTGAAGTCGTATCTCCAGTAAGAAACTGCATTTTACTTCTTCAGATTTCGTTCGCTTTCGTTCATTTTAATGCGGCGAGGAGTCTTCTTGACCGGAAAGCGCTTTAAAATTCCACGACGAAGCTGGATATGCGAATTCTGGATCTTCCAGAATTTCCGCCCAAACAGTACATATTTCGTTCACTCTCGTCACAATTCCTCTGGAATTAGCAAACTTCGGTGTCTCTTTAACGAAGCTGCTTTCTTTCTGCGAAGGACGAGCAAGCGCTAACCAATGCAATTCTGTATTATAAAAAAGAAACGTTCGCATATTATAACACCATGATTGTTCAACCTCGTCCTTCGTTCTTTAACATAGCCACAGCAACAGCGCTCCGCTTTAATTGCGTCAAATTTAATGGCACTTAATCTCTATTATTTTTGTCGCTTCACCAGAGCAGGTCTGGGATTCTGTTTGGAAGACGAGCCACGGAACTACGATTTTCCAAGCACAGAGCTTCTTCCGGGAGTAATGTACA
The DNA here is from genome assembly GCA_948146005.1 of Nomada fucata. NCBI lineage: Eukaryota > Metazoa > Arthropoda > Insecta > Hymenoptera > Apidae > Nomada > Nomada fucata. The sequence goes on along the minus strand of OX411275.1, from coordinate 1,655,443 downwards.
ACGCTGATGCCCAATGCCGATTACAGTACGGTCTAGATGCACGCCACTGCGATACGGCGATTGTAAGGAAAAACTTGTACTTCTCTCGTATTATTATTTTCGTAAGCCACGATCCTCCTCCAATTTTCAAGCGGTATTACGTTACACGGATCTTCCTCAACCTTATTTCCCGCATAATGTTACAAGCTGGCGTGGAGCCCCGTATACCTTATATTTCCGTAATATTTCGCGACGGCGAAGGCAAAATATGCGGCCCCGCGGAAACTATGTTCAGGGCGGAAATTGAAAGGTTCGCGACAAAAGCATTTTCATTGCTCCGATTAACATCGAACCTGGCAACACGAATTAATTACGACCGCCCTCTCTATCGTTCGCTGTATCCATGACGGCCTTTGAAATCAATATTTTCATAAGTTTGAGCGGGCGTGTTTGTCCCGCGGGGTCGACCGATTTAACGTAAACGTGATTGCGAATTGAACGGACGACGCCCTCATTATTTCGTCGCTCGAAATCACCGACGATGAGCCAACATACAGTCGTTGTAATTTTATAATTAAACATGGAAACGCGGGGGAACGTGACAGGTTTCTGGGTGTACGTTGACGAACTTAACGAAAATTGGTTGGACGGTTTATTTGTCGTGCATTATTCTCTCGCGTCTCTGTTATTTAATATTTGCCTGTTCCCCCCGGGGGGGTGAAACAAAGATTCCGTTTTTTGTTTCCACGCGCTGCCCGCTGCGACGGAAAAGAAAGTTTACTCGTAATTGCGTGAACTGGCGCGGTTTCGCTAATGCGTTCCATTTGTTCATTAAGTTATTCATATTTGTAACAGTCGGGGTCGGTGTAAAGCGACAGCTGCAAACACTTTCAGCTTTGTTCAACGACTTCGCCGCGTTAATTAAGCCGCCCCCGCGTACGAAATTAGTTAAATTTGTCCGGCTGTTTGCCTTGACGAACAAAAACATCACTTGCAGGGGGCGTATGTTGAGATTTTTAAGTACGCGGGTCCTGCGATATTGCCCCGGTCGAAGCACGTCATGGATAGGCGGCTCAATTCTCTATTAGAAACGGTCAGACAGGGCGGATTGAAAATCGTTCGCGCTATTTTCATTCGGAAATATCCGTGTCAGAAAGGGAGAACGACATAATTGTACGCGTGTTAACGTAATAAGCATTTTCCAGTTGACGCGGCTACGCTCTTTTCCAACCCTCGCTCTTTCGATCGAGACGATGCGTTAAACGAACGACTCGCTTTAAATTGTTCCGCTGTACGGCAAATTAACTTGCTTAATTTCTATTCAGGAAAATTTAATTGGAGAACGATGTACTAGTATCAGCGAAGTACATAAAAGGTTCGCCGGCGGCTAAAGAATTTCGTGCAATTTGTGCAATTGCATCTACCCCTTGTCCCTCCGCATCGCTTGGATATAACAAACTGCAGAAATAATTACTTTAACGGTGCCGAACTATGTATGGGGTTCTCGAAATGCAACTGCTGTACAGATCACGTGCTTTTATTTGCGTCAAGTACATCGCCCCGTTCGCTTCTGCAAACCTTCGCCCAAACTAACACATTTTTCAGCCAACCTTTAATCAGGTCCATATATAAAAAAGAAGGAATTAATCCGTATCCTATACGACAGTAGTGATAATACACGTCGTATAGCGACGGCTGGCTTTTAATCTAGAGACCAGACAATTTAATTATTTATTTCAATAATTTAATCGTGGTCCGCCGCACAAATTCCGTGCAACCGTTCTAAGCTGGACAAGTATACGACGGCGGTTGCGTATGCAGCAACGAAACGGCGATCCGAAGATAATCCTAGTTTTCAGCCCGCCACAGTAGTATAACCCTTGAAGACGCCCACAAGCTGCTGGCTGCGCGATATCGATACGATAAACGGCAACGGAGATACAGTTGTCCGTAAAGAGGCACCATCTGTCGCTCGGCGAACCAAGTTTCTACCTTGCGAGCGTAGCCTGCCTTATCCTTTTAGCGAAATACGTTCCATCGTGCGTCGTTTAGATAAGCGACACCCGGAGCCGGGCTATCGTCCCGCGATATCGCGACCCGCACGAAACCACCCCCTACCCCACCACCGAATACACTAATGGGATCGCGTTTCATTTTCAGAGCTGCGAGGCCCTGAGGTGCGCCATTCCGGGAAAGGGTTGCGTGTCCGCGAGGAAACCACCGGCTGACGGCACGCACTGCGGGGAGAACAGGGTAAATTATCGCCTGGAAACGTACAAAGAATAATTAGCCAGTATCCCTGGCGCTGATCTCACGGAGTTACTTCATTTCGCTTGGCTAATGGCTAATGAAAATACCGCTGGAACTGTAGTCGCGGATATCGTGTGCCTTCACTCTCGCGCGAATGTTTCATCCTTGGAAGGATTTCTCTTTGGCTAGAAAGTAACGTTTTTAATCTATTCGGGACCACTTCCGGCCAACGCCGCGGTAATTGAAGGGGGAAAATGTTTCGGACAGCGGTAGGGTCTCCCCTATCAATGTTTCTACGCGTCTTAAAAGCGGAAAATCTAGAAACTACATAAGCGCAGTGATTTTGTCCAAAAGGGTTTGAAATCAGTTTCGCAAAGAAAGCCGGAACAATCTTTAAAATCTCGCGCTCGCGTTGAGCCCCGCGTGTCTTTACGGTGCCGCATATTTCATTCCCCGCCCCCTCTGAGGAAATTGCACGCCACCTAAGAAGAACAAACATTGTTACAAATAACCCGGTGATTCCCCACGCCAAGTATCTACGCTTCATCTTCAAGCCCGTACTGTATCGTACCATCTGTATTGCGCTTAGGGAACGTTCGCATTTACATATCTGAATTGCTCGACTCTTTCTCTTTTATTTTAATAACGTCCAGCGCGAAAGGGGTTAACGATCCGAGACGTCGGGGGGTCGAATGTAAGGTTTATTCGCCGCGTCACGGCCGATTACGAAAGAATTATACGTTTCTGCGTCGGTATGATACGTATTGTTTAGATATGCGATAATCCTCTATAAATACGTCAGGAGGCGTTTTACGGCGTGACTTTTGCAACAAACTGGTCTAGTAGGATTCGCCGCGGCGGTGAAACCCCCCGGATAAAAATCTCTCCCTCCATCTAGCCCTCTCTTTCTCTTCCTCTCTCTCTCTCTCTCTCTCTCTCTCGCCTGCTTCAATTTCAATGTAGCTACGATTAAGACATTGTACCGGGTACACGCTAGAGCAGCTGTTTCCACGCGCGTTGTTGGGGCGAGGCGCGGCTGTGCTTCATCGAACATGCTACGCTTATTCAGCTTGCAACGATCGCGGTAATTAGAGCTCTCGCGTATGGAAAATGAGCTGGGCGTCTCGGGGAATGAGTCAGATACCGGCGATGGAAAAAATATGACGCGTTTAACGTCGCTGTTTTCCTTGACGTCTGACGATTTGATTGAATGGATGATACAATCATTATTTTTGTAGACTATGTCGTCGTTCGGATCGTGCAACGTATCGGCAAGGAAGCCGAGATCGTAAAGATATTTCCAATTTTTACGCGTTCCACCGAGCGGTGTATACTGTTACGATAGATAGCGGCGTAGCTGCGATCGTCGGTGTATAATGTTGGGAAAATTTAAAGGCAACCGTCCCGTTGCCTGCCCTTTCGAAAGCCGCTGGTAGACTAGATTCAATAAGTATGCAAATTTCACGCTATATTTGACTCTGGATGATACACGATGACAGAGTCGTGCGAAACTTTGCGTCGCAGAGGGAGGCCGCGTTTGCTTAGCAATGTGTTAACGCTCATCCCGGCCACTAAACGTGTCAACTGCAGCCTAGGCGAACTATAGGACAGAAATTGTCTCGAAAGTGGTGGAACATGAAAGGAAAAAGCCGGCTGCCTGGTCCGATGGATCAAGTTGAACGATAATACAGTTCTAGACCGACCTACATTCAGAGCCGGATAATTTTGAAGGAAAAAGTGTATCGAACGCTATTTAGCTTATTCGAGCGAGCTAGATTTCAATTGGGATAGCAGTTTTAAGGTGATGAAATTTCGACAAATGAAGCACTTGAATAAAGAGAGGAATTAAAGAATCTCGTTAGCAGGATTGCATTTTCGCTGCAGCGCGTTGAGTTTAATTATTTGCGAGGAGCCGGGGAATATTATCTACCAGCCTCTATTCCCCAACATTTTATCACGTTTCCGTGGCTTTTCCTTCGTACCGCGTTCGTCGATTATCGAAAAATATTTTTGATGGCGGCCCCGTCACGTAGCAGAGCGTGATCAAGCGACCGCAAACCAGTACTCTGGATGATAAATTGATTTTTCGATTTAAGGATAAACCGCGCTATATCATGATCCCCGCGTTGAGATCATTAAATTTCAATTTCTTCTCGGCCACTGTGGAAAGCGGTAAAGGCGAAATGTAACTCCCGCGGCGAACGAGAAGTCACGACGGAAAGAGCGGTACAAATAAATGAAGAGACGTAATGCTGAATCTTTGACTCGAAATGATCTCCTCGTTCTCTTCATTTAAACGTCCATAATGCGACGATGGAAGCAAATGGGGAGGCGTAACGATGGTTCCATGGGCAGGACGCGCGATTAATTCGAGCATGGTAAAGGGCCTGGCCGATTGATCGATAATTAACTTTGCAGTGGTGTTACGGAAGGAAATGCCTGTTGGTCGGCGGACGACCAGGAGTCGTGGACGGGGGTTGGGCTAGCTGGTCATCTTGGAGTCGATGTTCTCGAAGTTGTGGTTCCGGTGTGGCTTCGTCAGTCAGACGATGCACCAATCCTTCGCCGTCCAACGGCGGGGCTTACTGTCGCGGTAATAGAAACCGCCATAAAATATGCGCCACCAAGGTAAGTGCTACTAGCGAAATTCTGTATTGCGCGATAAAATGGGGATGTCGTAAATTTATATGAAGACTCGTGCAACACTTAATGAGTGGTTGGAAGTATTCCGGTTCGTGTATAGATTTACGCGCAAGCGTTAGTGGCGCCAAAGGGATTCGAATTAAAATATTCCCTCGCATATTTAAAGTTACAGGCGTCGTAAATGCGGGAGCACTGATAGGGCTATTGCAAACTGCGTCGTTTACGAAACTTGCAAAACTGCAGCGCGTAAATAAAAAGTACTTGGGAACGTTGTTTTATTCTATTTGTTTGGAAAAGACAGAAATACCAACAATATTCCTACATAATCGCCTTTCAACCTTAATCCCGGCAAATCTCGAAGCAGGTCTTCCTTGCGCAAATTTTCCTACGTCGTTAAAACTTTTTCTACGTTCCCAGCCCTGCGACGCGAACGCGCCATCGTTCCGTGATGTTCAGTGCAGCAACTTCAACAATTGGGTCTTCCCAGAAGACGGAAAAGTTCACCAGTGGACCGCTTACAAACTGCCCGAAGGTAACCAGCATACAAACTGCATCGACCTTTACCGCATAGCATAGCCTATTGCGGGTGGTGCGATTGGCAGGGAGATCATTCCGCGTGAAAAAAGTCAGTCGGTAGCCCACGATAATTTTTTTCGTGGGAAATACCATCTTTGGAGATCCGGTAGGTTCACGGAGGGGTGACTTGAAAATCAGGGGGCTTAGTGTTTCTATACTTTTTGAACAGTAATCGTAACATTGCGAGTAGTATTGCGGAAATAATCTAACCTTTCCACTTACTTTTTTCATAACGAACTAACACTTATGGTCCATTGTATCAACAATAATGAACCAGCCGGTAAACATCGCTAAACGAGCAATCGATCGATAGGTCTGAGGGAATCGGAAAATCCGTGCAGCCTTTACTGCTTAAGCGAAACGAACGTAGTGGCATCTCTTCGCCCTAGAGTCGTCGACGGTACCACCTGCTACAGGGGTATTCGGGACATTTGCATAGAAGGTGTCTGTCAAGAGATTCCGTGCGATCTGAATATGGAATCGAACGCCGTCGAAGACGCGTGTGGTGTCTGCAAGGGTAATGGCACATCGTGCAGTTTGAAAGAGGCAACGATAACCATCGGAGTGGCGTCTCGTGAGTGTAATTACCCGATTCCACCGATCGTTCCCTGTTGGAAATCTCGTTTCGCATTTTATTTACCCGGCCTTTGAACTTTATGACTTGTTTTACAGTTATTCCGACGTTTTATTGCCGGTTAAGGCAGTTCAGTTTTACGTTGATGTTAATGTCACGGCAATTTTTTTCCTTCCTGGCTATTTCTTACGGGAAATTGGCCGTTCTGCGAAAGTGTCCTGACATCATTGACACTATTCTTAACGAATAGATATATTTTTCGTTATTACGTCGAGATTGCACTATAATGCACGACGATGCGGATTAAGCAGCAACAGAAATGGTTTATAGTCCAATGTAAGAAATGCCGGAGCTTTGATTTATTAAGAAGGACGAGGAAAGTCTTAAGACGGATAGTGGCACCTGCGAAGAGTGCGAAATCTTTTCAAAGTATTTCCTAAAGAATCTCGGCCGTTCTCCCGGCTTTCGAACCCTGCCGATATATTCTGTCGATCAATAAATCTCTTGCTCGCGATCCTTCGAATCGATACCGCGCGTCCCAATCCCGTACGAAACTTATAATAATCGGGAGGGGAAAATTTTCACCGACAGACCCCCAAAAAATAGTGGACATCCCGAACGGAGCGATCAACATCCGTGTAGAAGAGAGCGAGCCCTCGAAATCCAGGATAATGGTACGAACCGACGATGGGAAACCTTTAATTGATGGGTAAATGGGCTTTCGCCAAAGAACTTAAGCACTGTATCTTTCGGAAACATGAAACGTTCTCCCCCGTCACGATGATCCTTTCGTCCACATTTTCTGCAGTCAAATATTTGTTCTGTCGCAGCGGCGCGAAGCAGCGCGTACCGCATATTTTTCCAATAGGGCAGTAACTTTTTAAAAGTTGATCCCCCATATTTGTTTTTTTTTTTTTGTATTCAAATCAAAGCGTCAAGTCTTCAAATTCACCTTCACGACTTCATCTTGCACAATTTACAAATTCCCCTGAAGTTGCTTCCAGAAATGGAACTCGAGGCGCGACTATGTTACAGCTAACACACGCGGCCACAAATATTGTTATCGAATCAGCAAAAACAAAACGCGAAAAATGAGAGGCCATCGTACGATACCACGCGGTGCGTATCGGAAACGATTTTCGCCCCACAAGCTATCCTAGTACTCGAACACGCCCACAAAATGAAGAAAATAATTATATCACGCACACTTCAATCGAGTATTCCGTTCCGATATCATTTTACTCCTCCCGCTAGGGAAACTTCCGAACTGAACCAATCTACCTTCGTTCAATGCTGCGCCATCTTCATCCGCGGCAATCACCACTTCCAGAACAATGGTTTCCCAAATCAAACGAGAATATTATCTATGATTATTCCAGGGATCGGTTAGGAATGTTCGATGTGGTGGGCACGAGGGCGTGGCTTGGAACGATAAGAACGAGCCAGGAGGTGCTCAATATACCTGGACCTGTCGCGGAGGACTTGCTTATAATGGTAAACATAACGAACGTGGCCCGCTAATTAGCCGGCCGACCAGATCGATAAGGTATCACGAACAAGGTGTCCGGTCTTGGACACTTCTTATCTGGTCGCGCAACACCTCGGCGTCTCGGGATAGCGGGGAGAATTTCATTCGACTCCATCTAAGCGTCCTCTAATTGCCATTACGCGATACCTATGACAGCTCCCTGTTACGACCATTCGCACCTACGCGGCACAAGCCGTAAAACTTTGCATCCGCCCGTTCGAAGGAGCACCGTATTCCGTTCCAGTATCTCTGGAGCACCGGGGAATGATGGACGAGAACGGTACTCGGATCTAATTAGGTTCGCGCGAGCGTTGAAATCGAGCCGTTTCGAACAGATTTATGATACGCGTTTTGGCAGATATTGTTCTCGCGATTCCTGCCTACGGGGCAACAGGGGTAGATTTCCTTGCGGTTCTATTCGAGGAAATGACATTAAACGAACGAAACGTACTTACTCAATTCTATTTTCAATTACGACGCACGAAGGAATACGCGTGTACACTTTTGTACAGGAAAAGGGGACAGCTGCGATCTGTGAGACTTAAAATTACTTACAACTAGTATGATACAATCGCGATGGAAGAAACGAGGAACGAAGTGACCCGTTTCGTAAGGAACACTCTTCCTATCTATTGCTGTTAGGTCGAGCGGTAATCCTCATTTTTTTACAAAATTCTTAAATGGAACAGCGTTTCCCTTTTCTTGGGCGAAAAAAAGTGGACCACAGTCAATGCTTCCTCGAATTCCAAAGAATTAGTTTCGTTTTCGTGCGCTCGTCATATTATTGTCGACCGACAGGGTTGTTTATCGAATAGATTCTGCCGAAACAAAACGTGACTGTGAGGTATTCGTATGGAGTGAAAGAGAAGAGCCCTCGTAAGCCGGAATTCTCGTGGGACTTTGTCGACTGGGAGAAGTGCAACGCGAATTGTGGACCCGGCGAACAGATTTCCAAGCCTCGCTGCCTGGAGAAGCTCGCTGGCATCGTCGATGAGACATTCTGCGAGAGCATCCCGAAGCCAGAGGCAAAACTGAAACCCTGTTATCAGGCAGCCTGCCTGCCGAGGTTAGCACGACGCCTTCGTTAAGGAGATACTTTTAATTAAGGCAAGAGTGAACTGAATGAATAGCGTCGAGTTGCTCGAAAACTAGGAGCACGATATCTAATAATTATTCGCGCCGTATCTAGCTTGCTGTATTTTTAAAGAAATTTTTGTCGAAGCATAGAAACTTGCTCGCCATTCAGCTAGCGGGCATTATATTTTCGTTCTCCCTCTCGCGCGCGTATACACGGGCAGACATGAACGCAAAAAGGATGAAAAGGTCCGTAACGAAACAATCGACGGTTCGGACTAACAAGGCGGCATTCGATAAACGAAAGGAAAGCTGATCGTCGAACTAATTTAATGAAATGGCAATCACATTATCGATCGCAGATGGATGATAGGTGACTGGCAAGACTGTACATCCTGCGTAGTCAATTGCGAGAGGAGAAGGATCGTCAAATGCGTACGTCCCGTCGGCCGCTACGAGCAGGATGTAGATATTATCGCTGACAGCTACTGTCAAGGACGAAAGCCGAAGGAACGGGAGTCCTGCGCCGGTCGTGAAAAACGAAACGACGTCCTGACACGCGAGCGGATGGATAAAAGTACCTATTTTTCGCGAACCTTTCTTCGTCCGATCGATCGATCGTTAGATATAGCCAAAAACGTTAATCGATGTTTCAATTTGAAGCGATTCGCAACGCTGGCTTGAAGTGTTTTACGCGTTCCTGCTTAGAACCCCTCATTCGTTTGGTATATAGGTTTGGTAATCATCGCTCGAAATTTTTCTAATCTAAAAAGACTGTTGAACAGTTGCAAGAACATCTCTTCTTTGGATGTGAATAATTATTTTAAATCGCATTAATGAAGGAGAACCGCCCACACCGATTTTTAAATCGTATGAACTAAGCAGATTCGCTGCCCACTGCCCGGTTCTTTTATTACATAAAGTGGGCAACATCGGACGCATGCGTGACGAATGTAAAATGAGGGACAGGTGTACATCATAGTATGTAATGATAGCTATAATAGGACCTAAAGATTTGATTGACTAACTCTCTCGATCGATTGTACTTACAATTAGTGATATTCTGTTAGTAGCTTTATACTATACTTCATTAGCTTCCATTAATTTATAGGTTCTGTAATATCCTCAATTTGTCTTCTGCTATAATCGGAAATAAAATACAAATCCTTACTCGGTTCAGGTAATGAATCCCCTGAAGAAATATCAGAGAATCGCGTGCAAGATGGAGAGGAAACAACGAAAGGTCCAGAGATAAAGCAGGGTGAAGTGGCATATGATACGGAGGATATTAAAAATTTAACGCTCACCATCATGTTAGAACGCGACGAAGAAACCGGCGCTCTGAATTTTCCAAAAGATTTCGTACCCCAGCCACCATCGAACAGCTCAGAATTTACTTTAGTTGGTATGGACGCGGTCAGATATATCCAGAAAATTGAAAAGGACGCTGAGAATACCCTGACGCGTAATTTACAGTAGCACTTCGATTTCTGCGAGTAACGCGTCGGTACATAATGGGATTTGTAGATACGAAAACGCGACAAAAATGATAAAATGTATCGATCGTCCTACTCGTAACCGGTAAAGCTGCGATATCCCAAATGTCTAGATTAAATCTAAATGTACAACCAGAAATTGTATTCGCTTTTGACAATTTCAAGTCGCGCTTAGCGTCGCATTCCTAATAGCAATTTATCAATTGGAGTAAGGTGAAAATCTGTTTTCATTGGCGACAAAAAAAGAGTACCGAAACAGAAACATATTCTGGAGACCGTGGCACTAGCAAAAGAGAAAGTCTAATCGTCACTTCGAATCTAGAATATCATTCGACAATAGGTTGAATGCAATTTTCTGATAAGTAAGTGCGGTGTAATTTAACAACACTGATATGTACAAAGTTGAATACACTTACAGCAAATTCCGACCACGTGCATGCCATGTAACGTAACGGCATGCCGTTAAAGCGACATTTTCGTTTTATTTTCTGCCCAATACCTTTAAGAGATTAAGCTTGGCATGCAAAAAGGATCACCTCCCTCTTCGTAAACCAACTTTTCAATATTCATTAGTACAGCTAATCAAATTAAGATCCATATCGAAAATGAATCGCAGAAACATTTGACAAGCGCTTAATAAGAAGTCGTAAACTAAGGGTTTATCTATATTTATGGATGCTAATAATAAGTGTTAGTGCAAGTACATACATTTACAGTACAATAGTATAATATTCTCGAATGCCCTATCAAATAAATATCCATTAGTAAGATCTAGAATCTAAACTATTTGTATAGGGTGCGGTGTTTGAAATTATCTTGCGATATCCGGAACAATGGAACTTATTGCTAATAATATGAGTACCCAAGGTGCCTGTATACGTATACAGAAATCTCGTAATTTGAAAACGTGCAAAACGAGGCCCAATCATTTCAATGATGATAACGATTTAATAATTCTCCTCCCCGATAAGATACAGATATAAAAAATATCCTTTCTTTCGAATCGTGCGACTTTCTCCAAAACTTCTCACCACATTCAATCGTTCATAAATATCGAAAAATTTCAATCCGAAACCCCTCACCCTATACGCGTGCCACAAATTACGAGCAATTGGTATCGTCGATCCAAAATATCGAAGAACGTTCACTGATCCGCGGCATCCACTATCCTGGCCAATCCCTCGTAACTAGAATTACTCTCCTTCGTAGTTTTCTGCGTGGTCGCATGTCCCTCCATCTTCTCGATCATCTCGACAGCCTGCGATCCGTTGTAGATCTTGAGCTGAGATGTGTCGATACCGACACCGACCACGTCTCCGGCTTCCTGGTACGCCCTATCCGACAGATTCGACTGCAGATTCTCTTCTACGGCAGGCGCCTGCATCAGCACGACATTCTCGATTGGAATCGAGTCCTTGATAATCGATCCCGGCTGCGGCGTGGAGACGTTGGGCTGGCAGGCGTCGCGTTTCCTCTTCTCGTCTTCGACGATCGACCACTCGTGGAGAAGCTGCCGGAAGTCCGGTGTGTCGACTACTTTCCTGATATCGTCGTCCTCGCGAGGGGCGCCGTACGATTTCTCGAGGTAGCGAGCGAGACTGAGATCCACGAACTTGTCGATCATTTTGGTTTGCTCGTGGAGAGGTACCAGCCGCTTCTTTTCCCTGTTCAACGGCGGGCTTGTGTACGTGCCGCGGGTCTGTTTGGAGCAGGTCTTCTTGCACGGTCTGTCGCCTGGGAAGGATAGGTGGAGGATAGTTTGGGTGGGTTAGAGTCCGTGAGGAAAAGGTAGTATTCCATCGAAGGGGATTGTAAGGTAAAAAGTAAAACAATTGAAGACAAATTGTGTTTGCCATGCATAGTTCCTTACGTAAAGCAGGTTGCTCAATTAAATGTTTTTACTTTAGTGATACAAAGTAGCATGTTTTTACTCGTTACAGTTCTACAGAGAAGACAGTGATAGTCCTTATCATAAAATTATCCCTCTCCGAGTTTTGAAGAACGTAATTGCTTTTTTAAATCATAGGAGTATATTTATTTTCTTGCTGAAAATAATTTCCTGGTTGCAATCGCAATGAAAAGCGAAGCGTCCATTAAAATATTTCTCACTACATCGAGCGTGATTGTCGCGACAACGGACCTAAGAGTCGTGATTTATTGCGAGAACCCATTGTTCGAGATAAAGCAATCGCACCTTACCAACCTGCAGTTTTTAATAATTCAGTAAAACTGAATAATAAATAACCCGTGTGTAAAGTACCTTTCACGCGTAAGAATACTTGCGTGCCCCTGAATGACGCGTCAATTACGCTGCCAATGATTAATGGATGGAGGAAATATTTAGCGAAAGATTGATTGCGCGTAGGACTTCGGGTCAGGGTAGTATTAAAACACACACAAAAGAAGAAGAAAAATGCGGAGAAATTTCTCCTATCCTTACCCACGCATTCTGCTGTTTGCTTTGGCACTCGGCCTTTGCACGCGTTCAGATTCGCCTGTACGTCATCGTCACCTTTGTTCGCCGGGGGTCGCACACATTGAACCTTTCGATGCATTGTTCCTTTCTTTCCGTCGCAGGCGCTACACTTGCTCCATTGGCTCACTCGCCATCTAAATGATTATAAGCTCCGTGCAGTAAATGAAACACCAATTAAACGTACAATAATAAATTAAAAAGTACGAAATATTTGAAACACAGCATCCGGAAGATATAGAAACATCGATTACACGAGCAGAATTGTATTTGAAATACAACTTACTTTGCAGCACAAGGATTCGCGTTGCAAACACGGCTTTTAGGTTCCGGTCGTGGTATGGCATCGCAAAAGCTGATACTCACCTTTCCCCCACTCTCCTCGAGGCACGTCGACTCCGAAATCTTTGCCAAAAGAAAATATTAATTTATGCTGAATTGCGTCAAGACTAAAGATATACGAGCATATAAATCAAGCAACTCTAAAAAAAAGGTCAAACCATTTGCGCGAGGTTACACCATATAATATACACTGTGAAAACAGGTGCAAGGATAAAATTGTTGGCGCAATGACCAATATAGTAGACTTAGCTCGTTTTAGAATACACGATAGTGACTTAACTATATGTATATATTTAAATCCGTTGAATAACATATCTAAATTACCATTGTGCCGCCGTTGCATTTAGCACTGCACTCGGACCACTCCGTGAAATCCCATATGTATTTCGGCTTGTATGACGCATCAGTCGACGCCGTGTAATATGTATAACGAATCCCAGGATTGCTGGCTGGCCGGTAGAACACGTACTGAAATCGTCATAACCGAGAACCATTACTGCACGCGTTTAGAAAGATTCATCCGTACGTAGGCAAGCATAGCATGAAAGAAAATCGGTTTCATCGGCGACGCGTTACCTTTTCCTACGAGTTACAAACTAGAGATTGAGCGAGAGGAAGGAACGCGTGCAATTGTTATTTTCGTTTGTTTCTGTTCATAAATTGTTTTCCACGGGAAAACTGTATCCAACGTTGATGTCCATTTCTGTCCATGGTTTTAAAAAATCGACACAACTGTCAATACGATTTACGGTGCATGCAAATACGTCGGAAAAATTCTCCCCACGGTTTTCGATTTTCTTTATTATTGGGAACGGTAATGAATTCCGACAACTTTTACGCACTTCTATTCGGATGTCCTCTGCTATAGGTCCCTTCAATGTAACGTCCTCCTTCTCTGGTTCGGGATGCAAATAAATGAGAAGCCCATTTGCACATTCGTAATCCCCGCTTCGTTGTTCTGTCCTACGATCGGCAGAAAATTTCAATTGCACCTTAATTCCACATTATTCCTTACTAACCGCATGGAAATTGCAATTCTTTTATGTTCGCAACTGAATTTTAAACGTCTACATAAATTCGATATACTATTTCGGGATGCAGTTGCAATGTCAGTAGAACGGTAATTACATGTTTCCGTTCAAGCAATAAGTGTTGCTCTTCTCCAGTCTTACTGCCAGCGTGTTTCTATCAGGTTTCATCTCTCTCACGTGGATACTTCGCGCACCCTTGGGAATCGTCACTATCTTTTCGTACCCTAGCACGCGCATGGACAAATCATTATTGGGAATAACGCCGTTATGCCACGGCGACAATTTTACAAATGATTTACTTCACGCGTAAAACTGCTGCGAAGCATCGTTAAAAGTTTTCTGGGCAAAATTTACCGTCACGAGTCTTTTTGCGACGCGGCTGCAATTGCAGAAATATTTTTACAACTTTTACTTTTACAACTATTTGGATTGTCTCAAAGTTATAAAAATGGTTTTAAAAATATTTCAGCGGATTGCTGGAGTACCTATAAAACCTTTTTTCAAGTGCAAGCTATTAAATTTGAACGGTCTTTCGTACGTTCTTTTCCCTAACATTTTGTCAGCGTGGAAAAAATTGAAAAGGATGAATAAAAATGTTCGCTGGACGAATCTAACAGGACGGCCGATTATAACTTACGATTTTTAGATCCTGTCGCGTTAAAGGAACCCTCCACGGCTTTACATTTCGTGCCGTCACCCTTACAGATCCCACACCGGTCTTCGATAGCGTTCGAATCTAGCACCCAATCGCAACCAACTTTCTGTAACACCGCAATCCATCTGATTTTTAAAGACTGTGTTCTCTTCTCCAACTGTGTCTTCCGATGTAAATGAAAACTCTCCGTTTTACATCAAAAGTGATATTAAGACCTAATGTGCTTCGTAGGTACAGCTTTCTTGGCGTCTTAAGAACCTCTTTACAATTTACTACGTTATCCACAAAATTTAAAGGTAGCGAGGTCCGACTATTTCGTGAACCCTACGCAATTAAAACTGTTCCAAAGGTATGTATCAGGATTTATTGTCGGGTTGCACGGCAAGTCACACAGAACTGATATTATTCCCAGCAGAATGATTGTATACGCTATAACGCTGACACTACGATTGTTACTGTGAATCGTAATAAGGATGATACTTACCCTGCATGTTCCGGCAATGCACATGTTGTTCGTGCCCGGCTTGCACGGGGTTGAATCGTTCACCATTGGCTTGAGCTGGACGAATGTACGCTTCTCGTTTATGCAGTATAACGCACACGGATCTATGCCCGGGGCGTAGTGCGGGGTCCATTGATGGAGGCCATCGGACAGAACCTTCCGATTGTCGAACGCGCTGCACTGCACCGCACGAAACGGCGGTTTCTTGAGGTCACAGGGCTACAGAATAGAACGTGATCGTTATCCGCAACCATAGGCAAGTCGTTGCCATGGCTGATACTGATTGAGATGCAAGCAAAACCCTTGTTTGAAATGAATTAGCAAAAGGCGTGAAACGTTATGCACGCGGGTTGGAAAAATGTCAATGGCGTGAGACGGTAAAAATATGGGAGATACGTTCGATGTAACGCAGTTCTCGTGGATCTGCTACTTGCTAACGCTTAGAAATAAAATTAGAGAAGATATATTGCTTCGCTCGTTGCTTGATTATTCGTGCACAGATGAAAACGCATTGCAAAATACGCAGACAAATATTTTGTTTAAAAATGCCTTGGAATCGCAACGATATATTTTACCCATCGCCGAGCAAATAGAAGGCGAGGAAGGACTAAATTGCTAACAGTGAGACAATATCTTGCACGCGTCGGAAAATAGACGAATCTCTGGAATAGCAGAGAAAAGGAAACACGGAGAATACAGAGGAAATAAAGTTGAGGGTGGAAAGTGGTCGAAAGGTTGAAATGCCGTGGAATTTACCGTGGTGTTACAAATGTTCATCTTCTTCCTCTCTCCGATGCAATATCTGCCTCCGTTGGAGGGCGGTGGTTTGTCGCATTCCCTTTCCGCGGTTCGCATGCCACCACCGCAGGTTCTGCTGCAAGTGCCCATGGGCCCCCATTGCCCCCAGCCACCGTGCACCGCTGCCGGTCGAGAGCCCATGTCCACGCATTTCTTGTGAATGCACCACTGAATACACGGTCATTCTTTATTCTCCGCTCGTTTCGTTGCATAACATTTTACTTTGACGATTTTCGCGAAAAATTTCTCGAGTGGAATGTGCGGATGTTAACACGGTACGTGCTTCCGGTTAAGCATATTTTTCGAGCAAGATGGACGTAGAAAAACGGAATATTCCTCCAAAGATATTTACTACCGCCTTTCTAGATGGCTGATATTAGTAATTAATATTAATATTCATTGACCCCGTTAAACCTTCTTGGATTTGCGCTCTCGGGAAAAAGGAAATTAAAAGTCCAGTGCAAGACTTTCGCTGAATGTTAGACTAAAATAGTTGCGTAGCTCGAAGCACGAAACGCGTTAATCTGTTTTAAATTCGAACTTGGGACAGTTTAGGGCAGTCTCTGAGTCAAGTTACGTTAGCCCCTTGAAATAACGAGCAGTTTGTTTTGCATATTGCCCTACGACGCTTCACTAGAACATGGTAAGGCCGTATTTTGTGATCCCTTTGATAAAACCATTAATAGTCAAAATGGCAGGCAGTGTGGAACTGATAGCGTGTTAGGATTGGGAATAATTTGTATGAAGTATTAATGGGAAA
This sequence comes from Nomada fucata, assembly GCA_948146005.1. Classification (NCBI taxonomy): domain Eukaryota; kingdom Metazoa; phylum Arthropoda; class Insecta; order Hymenoptera; family Apidae; genus Nomada; species Nomada fucata. Next base: position 1,638,762 of record OX411275.1, on the reverse strand, counting down.
AGGGTATTTAAACATCATTGCAAGAGTTTATCGCAATTTCTCAGATTGCACGTTATGAAAAGGTACGAAAATGATTACTACGAAACACCTGTATCAAACTTGACGCGCCACCTCTCTCGTCGATTTAAAAAGGTTTTATCAAAAAGAAACGTGGATTATAAAGATAGGTGCCAACGACAAATCGAGTAAAGAGACAACTGGAAAGATGTTTAAAACCCTGCAACGGTCACGAGGAAATACATAAATTGATACTATTAGAGAGCACGCTTTTTTCTATTCAACAAACCTTGTTCTCGCCACATTTTGTTCCCTCAGCCAAAGGCGTCCCGCGGGAAGAACAGCTTGTATTGGTTTTACACCAGAGTTTGTCGCATGCCAGCTGAAATATACGGACATTCGTGCACGATATGGGCAAGGATAATTAAAGTATTCTTGGAGGACCGCTACAACGAAATAGATAAAGCGAGAGGTGAAGCTAAATACTATCCGACTCGTATACGAGGATAATCGAATCTTTCTGAAGGGAATGAAATAAATGAAAATTTGATTCTCGCGTCATTATTCGGAATAATCTAACAGATATATCGTAACTTAACTCTTGTTGTCTGCTGCTTTACAGGAAATTTTCGTCGAACGATATTTTAGAAGCGAATTTCAGTGTTTCCAAAGTATCGTGCTTTTACACGGTCAAACGAGACCGAGCAAAAATCAGCGTTTTACAAAGACCGAATGAAAATACCGAGCCGTACCGGATTGTTGGCGCAGCGTTTCGATCCAGGGAACAACATATCGCATTGAGCGTCGCCGTCGTACATCGCACCAGGCAACATGTTCGGATACTTGAACTTTTCCGGTGGATTTCGGGGATCGTCGTTCAGGCATTCGCCTAAGCCACTTCTATACGATCGGTACAAAGCATTCAACTGAAATGATCGCGTCGCATTTAAAATGTAATAAAATTGAAAATTTACTCCAGCAAGGTTGTAATGAATTTTCTACTGCAAGTTGACCACCGGATCGTGTAGATAAAAACAATAGGAGACATGACGAAGTAACTTTCATCCTTGTCCTGAGGTGGACATCCGCTAATACTGACCTCGTCGTGCGAGCAGCCCATCCTGAAAAACAACTCCTTGTAAAACTACTTTTTTTTACAAGCCCTCGCCACGATAAACTGCACAGAATATGTGCGATTAGAAATCTCTGCGAACGTCTAGATTCCTGTCTTTATTAACCCCTCCGCTGATAAAAAAGGAAAGAAATTGTGGTCGTGGAAAGATTGCGACGATAGGAATAAATTGGCGAACGAAGGAAATTCATAAATATGCGCAGGCATAGGAGGGTGAATAAAAATTTGGCAATCGATGCTGCGGGAAGCTTTAGGCCACGTGGTAAAAGTGTGCCACTTTCGAAACATACATAAAGACGCATTGTTAGTAAAATAAGCGCAGAATGGCACGTAGATGGTTAAGTTTTTCAGATGCTGGTAAAAGCGAAGGGATTAAGATTAGCAAAGGAACATGCATGGACAGTACACGTGACCAACTTCGTGGGCAATTACGATTCCCAGCAACAGGCCATTGTCTTCGTTGATAGCGGCTGCTTTATCAGCGTCGCAGGCGGTTCCAACATACGCCAAGCCCATCAATTCACAGTTCGTTCCTTCCGAGCAAATGTCGTATCTAAAGTACACATTTCCATTAAACACTGACGATCTCGATTAATTCAATATATCTGTCGAACTGTCAAACAGTACCTGGTTACAAGGGTCGCAATGTCATAGTGGTTAGGATGAGTGTGGTCTTTGGGATTCATCTTAAAAGCCCACTTGGCAAAACTGGCCAGAGTTTCTTCGGCTGCGGGACTAATGAGCAAATCTATCTACAGGAAAACCGTCTTAATAAAATACCTAGAATGGCTGACAGTTTCGTAAACTTAACACATTAATGCACAATGTCTTAATAAAATGCCACTTGCATTTCGATGCTTTCCAATGCATTATGCAAATGTTTTACATTTCACGAACGAATTTCGGAAAAACCAAATAGTGTATTAAACAGATAATTTAATATGTTTTACGGTTTAATTAGAATGTGTTCTGTTTGATAAATGCCAAGTGTAAGAAATATTGAAATGCAAATCTGTCCTGCTTTTTATATTAATACAAATATTAATGGCTGCAAATTGTATCATTATTACATAAATATAAGTATGCATCTCCTGTTCCCACTAATTTCGTATTACCTCCTCCTTCTCCTTCTCCAGAAATATCATGCGCACGACAACCACGTCGATCTGATTTCCCACGGATTTATCGTGATAAAAATCCGATACCATGTTCATAATAGTCAACAAGTATCGTTCGTAGTTCGTGTTATTGTGGAAGTCCAGGAATCTTCTATCCGCGACTAATCCGATCTCTATGTAGCGATGGATACTATGACTAGCGAAACTGACCGGAGCTGCTCGTTTCGCCTCTTCAGCGTTCTCCCCCATTAGTCGCTTCTGCCGTTTTGCCAACTGTTCTGCCCACGCAGCCTCCCAGTTATCTGCCCGCGAAAAAAACACAAAAGCTTGCGGTTCTGCCAGTTTTAAAGCAGCATGCAGAATGAAACGTGAAACCGTGTTTTTTTTTTATATCTTTGCCGGTATCAAACTACTTTATTCACTTCAGAGAGTAACGCTCGCCGGGGTGTTCGTTTTTAAAAATCGAGTACATCTTGTTGCGCAAACGTTATCCAGATATTCTCAACTGTGTTTCGTAAGATCGTTTCTTTCTAACTGAATAGGAGTACTCTCTGGGAAAAGTCTGCTTGACGTTCAGGAAGACCCCTAATTTATTTAATCATTGAACGAAATCGTGCGGTTTAGATAACCCTGCAGTATCTCGTAAAAATCTGCAGCGTCCTATCGCAACTACTTTGCACCCGATTTTACTTTTGCAAAAGCACGAAACGATTCTCCACTGTTAACGTTGTTAACGTGGTCGGGGCGCGTTCTTTACCGCTACATAAATTCTTAAAGGAGCGATACATACTTCCTGAACCAGCCAAGCACATCCTATCCCTCGCGGAAGGAGTCTTTAAACTTGTAATCTTTCCTTCGTACCAAGGAATTCCTACAATGAAGCCATAACGTTGTATTTTCTTTTAGTTAACGGCTACTAACCACTGGTTGCGCAGTGCTTCTTCGTGCTATCATCCTTTCCCTTATTTTCGTGCGGAGCTTCCCTCGTGTAAGCGATATGAACATGCTGGCCGTCCAGCTGAGGTTCGGCTTCGTGCGCCGGCTCGATGAAGTACCGGCCATGATTAGTTTGCACGTATCCAACCTGAACGCGATCCACAGGCATTTATCGGCTTCTCATTAATCAACGTTATTGTAAATAAGATATCGGATTCGGGCCACGGCAAAGGATGCCCACGAGAGATGCAATTACGAGAGCCACCCCAGTCGGTTCTACGCCGGACCAACAACGACGCAGCGACGTCGAGCTCATAATTGGACCTTCGGTTTTACGAATATTCATAAGCGGAATGGGCGCACTCGTTGCGCGTTTAAGAGACCACTCTGGAGTAGAAATGCTGGAAGCTCGGCCCGTGGAGTTTGCTTTCGAAGTGTGGCAATGCGTCTTTAAAATAATGTGATACGTGATAACTTTGCCCCCATTTTTAGCAGGGTAAGGGAAATTTCGAATTTCGTGCTATTCGAATAAGTACATAGTTGAAATTAAAATTGCCACTGCTTACCCCCGCGTAATTAATGCTGCTCGGGAGATACGCGTCACAAGGCTTCATAAAAGAAAAAAGATATACGACGAGCGGCAATTGGAAAGTGCTCGAAAAGAACGAGGAAGAATGTCGATTGAAGAACGATAAGCCATCGAATTTCGAGTCACGAATCAGGGGAACACGCGTGCGCGAGTAGAAAATTACAATCCAACTATCCCAATTACTGAGATCGGTTGCGCGTGCAACATTTACAGTAGCTGGCAGCGATGGTATAATTCAAAATGGCTTACGCCTCTCCCGTGTGGCAAACAAGCTATGCTCGGTAATTAGAAGCAAATTGTGGTCTAGTCGACACACAGCTCTGCGTGCAGCTTCGATATTCGGGAAAATTTACCGATTCAATAACACGCTGCGCGGCCAATTCGATCCGGCCGCAGTTACCTGGCTCGATGTAACTTTGCGCGCTCGGGCGAGTAACGATACGCTTGGGAAAGCCAACCTAAGGGATCCTTTAAATTACGACCGCTACTTCGCATTTCGACACCCCTATCTTCGAAGCTTTTCCCCGGGAAATACAAGCGTGGAAGATTTGTGCGGTGTCCCGGTGTTGAATTTTATTCTTCGTGGGTAGCGAATGAGCGCGTAAAATGAGGTGAACGAAAGAGGTCCTACAAATATGATATCGACGGGGCAAGCTGGGCAATTTGAATGCGACAGAACGCTGCCGGTGTTTCAGTCACAGATCTGTGATGAATAGTCGAGACGATTGTTTTATTCGCTATTTAGAACGTGAAAGTTTGAAATCGAACGGTGCATTCGTAACGCGAAGACTCGGTGTTTTATAAAAGGTACATCGTCGCGAAAACACCAGCCTGCAACACTGAATGGCCGCATACTTATTCCGTATTAAAATTTGTTGAACCGTTAAAATGACAGTATTAAAATACTACCTCGCATAATACTCAATATCGACGGGAAGCGAACGATTACTCCATCGGCGAAACTCACCCCCTTCACGGATCCGATCTACGGAATCCAGTACTCGACGCGACTTTATTCCAAAATCATTTGAAATCCCTTTACACGTGAAAGGCACTGGCCTAGCAGAATTGACACGTTGTCACCAAGAGGAGGAGATTATGCAGATTCTATCTCGCAACGTGCAGCGGCAATTGCGTCAAGTTGAAAGCAAGAGCTGCTCGGTCAGCGCATTTCGCAGCGGAATGCTCGAAAGAACGCGAGAGAATTAGCCGTGATTCCAGTTGGTTGAATTGCTGTCGCGTCGCGTCGCGTCGACTCGTTTCGATCCGAAATTTACGATCGATCGTTCCGTCGATTCAACGATATTGGTCGACTACGGGTCAATCTATATGCAAATACCTTATATTAATTTGCATCTGCTTAAATGCATAATAAGAGGTCTGATTAGTCTCCGAGAGGCGTGTTTGCGCGCCGATGCTCTATCGCCGTGGACAAAGAACACAATCGTCTTGGGAGTTCAATTGTATCGAGCCTCTGTGGAATTAGTGGCACGAATTAATCTCGATCGTTGCAATTGTTGTTACAACGCGCGATCAATTATGAGTCAGAACGCATAGAGATGGCGAAATCAACTGTAGAAAGCTGCGCCCTTTTTGCGGGACTGCTAACCGACAGAAGTTCCACGGATTTCGATAATGCGCGACTATTTTTGTACGACACGGTTGAAGCGCGATTCCCACACGCAATCAGTTAAAATACCTAGCCCAATCCCAACGATCCAAATTGAAAACAGGAAAATGCACTAACCACGCCGTCGCACAGAGAAAGCGCCGCCCTGGATGACTCGTGGCCCCTGACGAAGCCTCGATAATGGCACTGCTGATCGGGGGCCTTCTTGAATCGCAAGGCCTCGTTTAGGTTGCTCCTCAGACCGGCGCCTCGCGTCTCGATCACCATGTCTGGCGAGATGAATTCGTGGTACGGGCTGAGCTCCACGTGGTGCTCGTTTCCGTTGAAAGGCAAGACCAGGTGTAATTTATCGGTATCCGGCTCCTGCTCGCCCGCTTCGATCGACCTTTTTCTGCGCTCACTGATCTCCGGCCGATCGTAGAAATTCGGCAACGTGTACGTGGCGAAGCTGCCATCCTCGAACACTCTTCTCGGGATCAGGAATTCCGGCTCGCGGACGTCTCTCGTGTACCTGGATACGGAGTGCAGGGTGGAAGAGAGATTTGATTAAAGAACGTTCGCAGCGAGCGGACAAATTTCACTCGTTGAAATTTTTTGCTTGCGGTTGCAGGTTCCTCGAAGAGCTCGGCAGCGAAGGTTTTACTTAAGGAAATGGATGGAAAAACTTCCATGAGACCAAGTGCATTGGTTGAATTAAAAATGTGCATATTATATTTCGTTCTACTTTGTATGCACGCGGTCCGCAATCGCGGTTACTCAATTTCATTTTCTGGGTTAATTCTGGATGAACAACGTCTGAGATAACAGTCCCTCAGGAGGGCTGCGTCGAGAAATATGTTAACTCCATTGCGAGTGTACGACGCGATAATAATTCAATGTTTGAAGACATCAACCATCGCTTTAAAAAATAATCTAGGAATATTGCAGGAAATCGATAAAAATATTCGAAGTTAATATTGCTCCAGTTGTAACACAAATAAACAGTAATTTACACCACTTCGTTAATGCTGTAGACTGCAGCTTGCGTAAGTAGAATATATTTCATTTCAATATGATCCGTGTATCGAAATCGCGGAAATATTGTTGACTTATAGTAAAGACCTGACGAAAAGGTCACAGGTTTCAGACTCGATAAAACAACATCTACGTTACTGCGCTCAAAACTGTGTCCAAAATAAATTTGACGTGAACGAACTTACTTTCTGCACGCAGAATGTCGCGTTTAATGGAAAGGAAATGGAGAGAAATCCGTCTCTGTCAGCCTTCTGGCCGAATGGTTAGCGTGCCAAAATGCATCGGGTTCGAAATTTTCCTACAGAAAATTGGTAAGCGAATGCACTTACCTACCATGGTATACGCTTCCGGATCCGCGACTATACTTCTCCAGCAGATCGCCGTCCGCGATCACAATGATACCGAAGAATGTCAGGAGTATTTGAAATCCGTACATGACAAGCCCCTTTTTTCATCGAGCTTTCTGAACTTTGCCGTGGACGATGAATTTTAGCGCAACTGTTTCCGTTCGATGGGCGCGGAATTTTTAGCAGCTTAGCAGTAAACTGTCCAAATCTGTTAATAATGTGGCCAACTCTCGCAGCCGGGAGCGATATTGTTCGTATGGTAGTAATGATCAAGTACCAATTTCAAAGCGACAAATTTGTACTTGCTCTTTCTATATCATTTAATTTTAACACGAAATTGCGAGGAAATTAACGAGGCAATAAATATCGAGGATAGCGGAATTTAAATGCATGTTATTCGGTATCTGCACAAGAATTGCCATTTCAAGGTATCTAAAGGCTACATTTACGTTACAAAACTGCGATTGTTCCATGAAATGGCGGAATAATTAACTCCGTGTACAACCCAGTCGGTGTATTACGAGTGCATAGTAAGTATTGTTAGCGGTAAGGGATACAATAGAAATAATTATTTGCGAGTGGGCGGCGCAGAATATATTGCTTTCTCTATCGCCTTTCATTGTCAGAAATGTGGAAACAAGTTAATAGCCGGCACCGACAACAATGGAAGAAGACAAATTTTAATGACAGTTATAAACACCCAATTCACGTAGATAATTAAACGGTACTCAAAGTCCTGCCAAGTTGCAACTACATTAAGCGTTCGAATTTGTGCAATTCTCGTTCTTGAAATATTATCCAAGAATCACTCTTTAAAACGATAACAATTATAATTATTACCGTTGTGTAGCATTAAATATCTCATCGGTCAGTATGAACGGAAAAGTACGTTTTAAATAACAAGTGCCGGAGCTTTTGGAAATTTGTGACAAGTGCGTCGATGTAGTTCAAATTTGTCTTCTTCGTGGGTGAAATCGGTATTGGAAAAAAAATGTTAAAATGGCAGCTCTGAAACGAGACAAATAGAAATTGAAACGGCAACCGCAAAAAGCACTATTTGGTGTAGCTTGTATCGCAAGTCGCCGAACGCGAAACAATGGCGATAGGGACGCGACAACTACACTTCAGTATCTCGATTCTGCTTATATTTCGCTTCCAGCTTGGGGCAACTGCAATTATTGCGAGGAAACTTGCTGCATTTCGTTCGATGACGAGCGACGAGTGATTTTACTTTACCGAACGAATTTTATTGCACGTTTGCTGATGGAGCTGTAAATTGAGGATACAATTATGGGCGTTTTCTTTAATTATGAAAAACGTGTTGCGATCGATATGAGCAGATTAAATACATATTCTGCCATCCGATCATTGAAGATATTCCATCGTTTTAATAGGTGCCACAATTAATAACACATTTGTCTAACTGAATAGCCAGGTTCAAAGTTAAATTAAAGTGGAGTCATTATGGTTATTCAATTTTCATACAATTATTGCTGCCAGTAAATTAATATTAATAAGAATAAATTGCAGAAATGGATGCAATCAAAATGTTTGAACATATGTACAATTAAATTAGTAACGAACATTTTCATTACTACAGACATCTCGAAGGTAGAACCTTAATTAGAGAAACTGTTTGGCACATCCACAGATATATATACCTACTATTATTTGCACTGGTTGTTCTATTTATCTTAACTCGAGCTGGCTGGAGCATGCGTTTGTCGTCGGCATCACAAAGTAATACTTTTAAGGAGCTACTGTCTCAAAATGGTAAGTAAATTCGGAATGACAGACGATCCGGTGTACGTCCTCTGCCTCTCTCCGACAATGCCAGGATACCGGGCGACTCGCAATAACCCGTTAATATCGTATTCACTACTAAACGTAACAACCGTAACATTAATACCATTTTAAAGCATAGTTTTCACTGTTCCGCGTAAACTGAACGGTTTTACTTATTCATTTTATATAGCTCTTCGTAAATTTAAAGACATACGAATTAAGTTGCTCGGAACATTAGTGAACTGACGAGTACGAATCGCAGTTTCGATAGTTCAAAGTATCGATTAATTTGTATTACTATTATTAATAGGGCAGTAGAAATATATTTATCGTTTCAAGGAATTTTGTAGAAAAAATTGATAATTGTATTTGAGTTGACGGACGAGCCACTCGGTATATAGAATACGCCTGTAGTTCTTCCTATGGTTATACGCGAATCGAACCAAATATGGGTTCAATCAGACTCTGGGTCGGGCCTGATAGGTCAATTTTAGTTGACTTTTTAATCGCGTTGGCCCGACCGGGGCCGACCGTCCTTTCCTTTCTCTGGTTTCGGTCGATCAGATTGCGTTACACCGCGTGTAAAAGTAATTGTTTCGCCGTTGAAAGGTGTGTCCGAAGTTACAAGTTTTCCTTGAAATCAAATTGGGAAAGATGCCCGAAAGTTTGAAAATTTGTATGCAAGAGTGCTATCTTCTTCATCAAACATTTCCAAGACACAATTTCCTTCGCTGTATAAAACAAATTTGTAAAGAAAATAACGCGCGTATAAATAAAATGAATTTCATGGAAAAGATAAAAACGACGCGAAAAATAACAAAATGGTAAAGCCTCAAGATAGAGCAGCCAAATTATAATTTATAATTACGTGAAAGTTGAGTTGAGTAAGAATGCTTTCATGTCACAATATTATGGACACACCCAATGAATTCAACGAAACATATACTACTCGTATACGCAAGTTTAGTCTCCCATACGGTTTTAGTTTTCGTTCTACGGACACATTGCTCCACGCTACTTGCGTTACTTTAATTAATGTCTCGTCGTGTGATTTAACTAGACGAAACGATTTATTTATACACTTTATATTGCATTCTTCTATTTCTCTCGGACCGTCCTAACAATTTTCCAACTCGCTAACTAACACGAAGCCACAGAAATAACCACCGACAGGGAAAAAGTGCCACTGGCCCGTCAAATTAGCTCCGTCTCTCGGTTTCACGAGACCGCCACTCTAAAACAACGACGGTCGTAGTAATTTATCTCGAACAAAAAGTCTCGCAACTCGGCGCATCTCATTTACGTAATTCAGTAACACAGTATCGTTAATCTAACTTCAGTTTTACTTCACTGCCTTCGTCAAGAAAACGACTTTATCCAATGAAGAACAAGAGTCAGAGAGAGAGAGATCGAGAGAGCGAGGGAAATGTACGTACACGTATACGGTTGGATACGTCGATGTGCTTGGCTAAAGCACTAGGGTGGTCCGTTCGCGTTCGTTACTGCGGCTGTCGATGACAACCGGTCATTGGCCGGCTAATAATTAAGGTTGCGAGTCGAACGAGCAGAAAAGAAAGACGTTCAAATTGCCAGGATCGACGGAAGCGCCTAGGATATACTGGAGTCGTTGACTGCGAGAACTAAATACCTTGTTACCTAACGTGATCGTATAAAAGGTGATCTATGCTGGCTAGAAAAATGCTTTTCTTTTACGAGGAAACGTCTTCCAACGGAAGGAAATTATACCGTCGCTATTAAGAGCTTTCGAGATAACAATTATTGATTGGAGGCAATCGAAATAAAAATTGCAAATTTCCTTGCCATTCACTTAATCGACGCTTCTGCCCACACTGGACGGATCGATTATTTTGCTTCGCCACTCGAGGAACACCTAGCAGAACGGAAATGAAAAGGAGGTGGACGCGGTGACGATGAAAACACAAACGAATGTTGCCTATCGAAAAGTCGACGAGGGTAATTACGGAATGCCGGCTGGACTGGCGAGGATAAATTGCCCTGTATTTAATTGACGGCCGCGCGTGCCAAACTCGTCTATTCAACGCAGCCGCGTATTTCTTAACCTTCTTCTAATGCGAAAGCGAACAACAATCTGCTCTTTCCGTGACATTAACGCCGGATTCCGAATAATTCAGCTTGCTGCCTGAACGGACAACAGGCATTGAGTCGATACATTCGATACGTGCCAGTGCCTGGTGGAATGACTTCCAAAGGGGAAAGTAATTATTCGGGTTGGTCTTGTATGTACTTGATGGAAAAGACGGGGGCTACAATTATTGGCTAATGAAGCGTTTCGAAGACGCGGGATATAATTCTTCTGTCAAACGGAAGATAAATATCCTCGGTGAAATTCTCGACTGGGATCGAAAAATTTCGTAAAAGCCTGCCTGTGTCTGCATTTATAAACGGTCTACGTCCGTATGACGCAAACGTATGACGACGACGAGTCGATCTGGTTCTCCGCTTGTCCCTTCGTGGTCGTACACGTACCCGTCCCGTGGCTATTTGTTAGGACAACCTGGATCGCTTAACCGGCGGACGCTTTAATGAGAGATTAAAGCCAATCAGGAGGCTAACACCTGTCTACTTAGAGAAAAATTAGAAAATCACGTACCTACTTGCGCGCCGATTACCTCCGGCTCTACAAGCTTTTTCGCCGCAATAATGTTGCATATCGCAGTGCGAGCTGCATTTCTGTTCGTTCATTTGGAACCATCACCGCGCGCTGCGAACGATCCGCGGCTTGTTAATTTTTACTCCCCCCGTAGAAGTAGAACGATGATAATGCGGATGGAATAAGTGGGGCAATAAACATATCAACGCAGGCAATGGATAATAACACGTTACTTACATACAGCTCCTCGAATAATTATTCTACGCGTGTTACCTGTTCAGCGTCTAACGCATGCCCCGCGTCAGAATTTTCGTCTGCCATTGAGGCGAGCCATGTTCATTTTTATCCAGGCTGCTGCAAAAATGTATGCGCGTTTCGGCACCTTTCAGTGACGAAAGGCCTCGTAAAAACTCGGGGCACTCGGGTCTGCTGCCGCAAATGGGCCCGACAGATGACGTGGTGTGAACAAATTTCGACAACCGTGTCGCGTTACCCTACTTGCGAGTATTTTACAGTCGATTGATCACTACCGAGTATAGGAACGGCGAGTGCGCTCTTACGAGCAGGGACTCAATGCATCCTGGCGGATACGGTCCGGTGGACTCAATCAAACGTACGCCGACCGGTTGGAAGTTAATTCGACGTTATAGCCAATCGTTTGTCATACGCGATCGAACGAATCTTATAACCGGGCTCGTTGCGTTTCGACGACTCGAGTGGAAACGACGTCGACGCCGGACGATCTAGGGTGGGTGGTCCCATTCGGTGAGCGCCATTTTATTTTACTGCCTGTGATTATAGGTATCACTGGACACGTATATGCGCGCTGGTAACTTGCATATCGATTGGAATATAAAGCAGCATACCTATTTTTGTACGCGATCAACCGCTTAAACCGAAGACAACAAATTGTACACAATTGTAGAAAGATAGCAACTATACGCGTAAAACTACTTTGGAGCAAAAATAATGCAAAGTATTATAATCTTCTCTAAAATATAATGTATCACAGCGGTACCTAGCACATGATCGAAACTAGTCTCAACTGCATTTAATGTTGATTCATTGGAGGAACTGCGAGACTTTTTGTCCCGATGGTCTCCACTTGTAAACGTGGGTGAAAAGCGTTAAACACTCGATGGAAAGTAACATATTGAGTTTCCATAAATGTCCAAAACCTCGAGGCTTCGTTCGGACGTTTCATTCGCTTTGTTCCGCTTTACGCGCTGAAATCGATAACAGATATTTTATCGGGTAACGTGTTTGATGCAATTTGAAGTGCCGCGCGAAGTGCATAATAAACGAGCTGGTGCTCCAGTTGATCTTGCGCAGCTGCTACCGCCGAAGGTCGTATCGATTCTAAAATCCACGGATGGTCGACCCACGCGAACAAGTTCGTGGGCCGTGTAAATAGCTACCAGCTGCTTATTATCCAGAAAGTTGTTCCCAGCGCCGTACATCTTCCGCGCGCAATTAATGCGCTATCAGTTGGCTAATTTCCCGAAATCGTGGAAAACCTTCGACGCCGCGGAATTTCCTGCAATTTCTTGGAATTGCGGTGCAAATTTTGTGAGATAATGCTCCTTGTCTTCTGGAAACGCGGAGGCAAACAACGGAGGTGTACAAACTTATTACGTTGGAACTGTTAATGCTGTTAATTCGTTTCGATGATATTTTTCTTCCAAACGAGGTACATTAAGCTGCGTACGTTTTTGCATATTGTACATTAAATTTGTATACACAGTTCCATAACTGCTCCGCCTCTTCGATACGAAAAACTCGATAGCCTTTTGTCGAGAAAAAATTCGAAACTCTTTCTAGGTGGAAAGGATCCCACATTTTGGAACCAGTATTGGGCACCCGATAGGTAAATAAGATTAATAAGCCTTTCCGATTACAAAACTCCCGCGAGGAGGGCTACACTCTCTATCCACTTCGTGTTTCCCCAAACGCAATATAAATCAGTCTAAACTAGATGAGCAATATTTTTTTCGATCGAATTATCCGAGTCACCGATCGCATTTCTAATACCGAATTTCCGACCTCTTCCTTTTTCGTTAAACCTTCTGGTATCAACTTTAAGCGGAGCTATTTCTGCAAAACCTTGACACTATTTGTACAGTACTCTAGAAGGGAATGAACGATAAGAAAATGCTTACAGAAACGGTTCAATACTCTTCCACGTTGTTCAAGTTAGTAAGTCAAAGGAACGAACGGCAAAGCTGTTGTAGCAAATGACAACGGTATACAGCTGATCCTTGTGTATTGGCTATTGTACTCCACGCAATCACCGTATCGCAACAGACACGATGCGCTTTGAAACGAATACCTTTCAATTTCATTGTGACACCGCTTTAACCCTTCGTGCCACGTTCCACCGCTGCGAGGTATCGTTTCCTTGCTTTCAGCTCCGCCTTTACTGACCCTTTTGTCAACGCGACAATGTAAACCTGGTGGCAACGAGACGCCCCATTTGTAACTCGACGAAACACTGCAGAACCGTTCAAACTGTAAATCTTCCGCAGCTCAAATAACTGCTTACAGAGTATTCGAAACATTGCGAGAGATCCAACGCGTTGCGAATAATTGACGATAAATTAAAGGTAGAGAAAGGCTGAAAGCCGTCGCAGAAGAAAGAGATAAGAGGAGAAGATGAGAATGGGCCTCGAAAGATGATGGGGGAAAAAGTGCTGAAATTCAATGGTGATAAATCTTGGCGAAGGGGACGAGTCAAAAGGTACGAGACGTCGCGAAGGAACTAACTTTGCTTGGAGGAAAGGGAAGTTGTTATCCAGAGAGAATCGGGAAAAGTACAGAATGAAAGGTGAAGCGGAAAAAAAATATATTGAAGTTCTTGTAGCTTTGCGTATCATGCGATAAAACGAAGCTCGTCGGCTGGCTTAATTGTATACATTGCTTATTTGCAGTTACCGTTCCAATGACTGTGCGATTATCCGAAACGATAAACGTACGCTACGTGAATTTTAGGTTCATTCTTTTTCATTAAGGCAACGCAAGCTTAAAGAGAAAGCAATACTGCTAATTAACGCGAGCCTGAAATGCACGAATATACAAAGGGCTATTAAAGACTCGCGCGGCCATAGAACATGACAAATATTATTGGAGCAAATATTATAAAAAGAAGTTTCCCCGCGAACGCGTGTTTGTTACAGCCTGCATCTACTATTTAGCATAAACCACGGTATTTCGATCGTGTAATGGTGCGGCTACAATTAATTCTGTTGCAACAGGTATTTTTCTGACTCGCCTCTCGGGCGAGAAGAAAATTGCGCCACGGGCCACTGCCGCTCCAGCCAGACGCAATAATTCTTTAATAATTTGTCAATAATTATTCCTGTTATTATATTGGTGCATCGAATTCCTGGCACAAGCGAGTACCGTATCGGGCAGTGTAGGGAAACAAAATAGGACACGGACCGAAATTGGTACAATTTTGTGTACAAATCGATAATTGTGTAAAAATATTGACAAGACAGCTGACGAGATAATTTGTCTTTTCAGATTAATAGGCAGTCTGCAAACACGTGCGTGGTTGGCGGCAAGGATTATTGTGGAGATGCGTGTATGGAGGTACATGCATACCACCTATGAATTATTCTTACGTCCGTTGTTTAATGATTGGGATACTTGCGGCATTTTACGATAGCTCGGCAAACAGTTTTCTTTGTTAGGCCTTTTTAGTTTACGGTCGTGACAATATTTAGAAGCCTGGGAAATCAAATTGTTGAACGTTTCTTCGTCGATGTCAGTTTCTGCTGGTCCAAGGAAGTTCAAATTGGTATTACGATAGTTCCTGTCCATCGACAAAGAAACATTTCTATCGCAATACCGAAGTTAAATACTCAACGAGCTTCCACTATTAATTCTGATTCGTTAAAAGTTCCACCACGATAAATCCTTTTAATTGCGCAAACAGCGAACAATGCTAATTGTCTGCTCAATTAGCAGTGGCTAACGACAAAAAGGGTACTGCGGGTCTTCCTCGGCGTTCCAATGAACTAACAATGACGGATCGAACGAATTTAATCAAACCAACCGCTACTAAGTCGACAAAGCTAGCGGACGATTGCGGATGAGAAGAACGTCGGAGGAGAAAATTTATGCTAATTCGCGAAACTGCGCGGCGACAGAGGAATAAATCGATCGTTGATATCACGAACACGCTGCTAAAACGAAGCCTGCAATCTTGAGACCAGCGATGAAGCATTTTTCATCTATTCTAAGGGTTGCCAACCACGATTGCTGCATTCTCAGGTGCAACGGAAGGGGCCCGATCCCTTGTATCGTTAACCCTTTGCAGCGAGATGAAACCATTTTTACGCATTTCATTGCAATCGAGTCCTTCGTCGTGCCCCCTCAGAATTTCGAACTCTTCGTTGCGATAAAATCGTTTGCAGGGAGTTAACAGCCAACACAATTCTCTCGCTGCACTGAAAACATTCTACGGCGGGCGACAGGTAATTAATACTGAGCTTAATCGTCAGGTACGAATGAAACGTACGGGTACGGGATTTATGTACGTATCTCTGGTGACCACCACTGGTGTCTACCCTATGGCTCAAGAGTATAGATCGGCGATCGTCGAGGTTCATTCACGCGTGGTAGATCGGCGGCGCGTATGCTCGCGCCCGACAACTAGCTGGAATAAAGACGACCGCGGGAAAAAGAGAGGAAATTCGCGACACGCCGGAGATTTATGTGCACGCGGCGGGGCACACGCAACGGCTAACGAGCAACACGAATCGCGAACGAAACGAACGGGAACAAAATTCGATGGAGAAACGACCCGCGGAACACGACGGAGAACAGCAGATGGTTTGACACGGTACGTCTGAAAGGTACAAACCGCTGTCTGTACCTGCGCGAATTATTTTTCCGTCGATGCATCTATCGCTGCGTCCGCTTCGTGGAAAATTTCTCCCGTTGAAACCATCCGCGTAATCCTGGATTCCAATTATTCGAATTCTAAGCTTCGAGGATAGGAAGCAATTCTTTGGGCGTAAAACGAAGTGGCACATTGGCGAACCTTCCGACGGTTCTTGCCGATAAATAAATACCAACGAACGAGTAATAATTAGTCCCTTGAATATCTTTGAAACTGTGAACGCTGCAAAACCACAGAAACGTCTGTCGCATGTCGCGAGTTGTACGACGTCGCCGGCAAGAAAATTGTTTCATCCGCGCGTATCCCTTTTACTTGTCGCGAAAAGTTCTTTCGTCGCTCCAATAGTTCTTGGCACACCCACGTGCATCGCTACGCGCGCGTACGCATACGGAAAAAGAAGACGAAGTTGCGGCAACACGCGCATGTAACGCGGCGCGTCGCACGCGAGTACAAAATGTGGGGACCAAAGCGAGGGCAAATCTTCGATCGACGGAGAGGTAAAGAATTTCGCAATAATAGGCAGCTCCGAAGCGACACAGCTATGGAAATATAAATTCTTCGACAATGCCGCGGAAGGAGCAGCGACGGGGACTGGGTACGCCCGGCGCCGCGCCGCAAGGAGACGACAAAAGCTTGGAAAGAATCAGACCACCGTTCAAGTAGATAAAGCCGCGAGGAGCGGACGGCAAGAAGCAGGGAAGAGAGACAGACTCCACGGACGACGCGACGCAAGGAGATCGAGAAGGTAGACCGCGGCAGGACGAAAGGGGAGAAGAAAAGAGTCGAGAGACGGATACGGGGACGATAAAAAGAGCAACGCATAGGAAGAGGTGGCGAGGGAGACGGCGAAGCAGAGTGAAACGAAAAGAACGGCGGGAGGGGCAGAGAAAGAGAGAGAAAAAGGGTGGGAGAGTGGTCGACAGAAAACGGGTCCACAACTGGGTGGAGGAACTAGTCTTACCTAGTAGATCGCTCTGTCTCGATTCTCGGTCCGTGCTTTTGCGGCCGACCAAGGTAGGAGGGAACCACCGAGTTCCTCTCTGTTGAGCGTTACCGAGCCGCGGAGGAGGCGGAAAGGAGAGGCGAGATCGGCCGCGAGTAGACACGCGTAATCCGTGTATCGTGCAAACGTAGACAGAGGGGCGGGCGGGAGGACAGCGAGCTCTCACAGGGCCAGTGCCGATCGAGAAGAGGGAACAAGACGGAGGAACGGAGGACAGGGACACCGGGAGGAGAGGACCGTGTGTACGTAGCATCGGACCGCTAGTGTTGTGACGGCAATCGTGCCCACGACTTCTCCGCCGGGCCGGCATCCGTGTTCCGTCATTTCTGCTTCTCTCTCCTTTCTTCTCTGCATCCCTCTGCCTTCCTCCTCCTTTCGCTCCGTTTCCGTCACCGTACCTGCCTCCGCCTCCCTCCGTCGCCGCGAAATACAGATATCTCTTCCGCTCTCCGGACCCCAGCTTTTCACCTCTCTCCCCATTTTTCCACCCCCTGTGCGCTCCGTCTATTTTCCTTCGAGCCCGCACCTCTGCCTGCCCCCCGACGTCGCGTCCCCGCCTCCGCATCTTCGATTCTCGCTTCGTTTACTTCCCCCACCCCCCTCGCGGCATAGCATAGCCGGCGCGTTCCCTCGCACTTCCCCTACCCGCGTATCGGAACCTCCCCCACGAGTCCCTTCCGAGCCGCGCGTTTTCGTGATCCACATCGACACTTCCGGCGAAAAGTGAACCGCCAGGTGATGAACCGACCAAGTTGATGAACCACCGCCGTAGCACCCGAACGTTCGCGAGGAGGTGGTCGCGGGGGAGGCAGATCTTAGCACCGGTGTCGAGATCCAGTGTGTCGCGTCGTCGTCGCGATAGCTTGTGCGGAGAACGTGCGCGCAGGTGTTTCGGTACAGTGTGCCACCGCGCCACCGCCACCACGTGTCCACTGGGACGCCACTGTTCGACGGGTACGTACAGCCGTCCACGAATTTTCGGATAGATCCTGTTGGATGCTTGAGATTGCTCGAGCTGCTGCGAGCGTCGGCAGATTCGATTGTCTCGTCGAACGACCGTCGATCGCGAACGAACTGCGCCAGCCGTATATAGCATACGTGCGGCGGTAAATCATAAATAAATGATTTACTGCCGAATCCTTGCACGAAAGCATGCATCCTTGGGAGTTTTGTTTATTTAATGCAATTTAATACGATGCGCCAATGCGCGACAAAATTCGATGGAAAAAGCTTTTTTATTCTTGGAATGCACGTGCCCCCCAAGAGCGTTGCAAGTATATTTCTTGCAGCCGTTTCGCATAAAATAGAGATCTAGTTCTTGGGAATTGTGAGATCCAACGTAGGATCGAGTTAATTCCAGTTTAACGACTGTGTCCGATTGAGACGAATTTCAAATATCCGACAGTTGACAGCTCCTCGGAGGCTTAGAAATTGACAGGCGCGGAATTAAAAAAGTTAAATTTATCACCGCGATAGAACTCGAATACCTATCAAGGTATCGGCGAATTCATTTTAGGGAGATTAATTTTGCTTCCTATCGGCGCTACTTGTATTCTATAATTGCCGAGAAGTACGGCTGACAAACTTGATTTATCGAAGCTCGACAACCAAGGTGTTCATTAAGCGGCTTCACTGAAAATACGTTCGAAGAAATTAGAATCTCTTAACGCTGAATCGCGACGCGTCGCCTCGTTTGCGTGGCCAGCAGGCTCGGCTTTTAATAAATCAAGTCCGCGGCCCGTTTTGCGAGACGCGGAATTGCGCGTTAATTTAATAAAATATCGATGGTGCAAAATTTGTTATCGCGTTATATTAACCGTTGCGTGCAATAAAGTTAGAGTTACCGCAGGAAACGGATTGCTGTGGAATTGTTACGGACAAACGAGGTCTCCCCGTTTAATGAACTTCTCCGCTGCAGCGCTGCGAATTCGGCTAACAATTCCAATTGCGTGCATTTCTCCCTCTAGGAACATTCGCTGCTAGGAAGCTTTTCAGATCTCCATGAGCTTCGTACATCCAGTGTTTACAATGTCTTCTCTAAATTGTTTCTTATAAATACTTTTAACAGCGGCAAAGATTTTATTGCATCGTAAACTGTTATTGCATTCAGTACTTCTATTGCCGCGAAATCTAGTCCCAGCTATTTAATATTATTATTATTGTACCATTAATGTATTTGTGCTACAAGTGAATGAAACGGTTAAACAGTTAATTGGAAGGCAGTATCTTATTTTATACCGTACCGTGATACACGTTCGAGTAGGTGTAACATTAACTAAGTGTAACCTCGAGTGGACGAATCCGGTATATGTTAAAACGAAGGTGTCTTAATGGGACACGTGGAATCTGAAAATCGCTCGAGACACCAACAACAGAGCTCGATAACCACTAGCCACCTAGATTATAGGATATCGAGAGCAGGTTATTCCATCGGTAAAGCGAATCGTACCATGTACTTGCAACCATGCTGCGTTATAAATTTTTTCAAACGGAAGTACCGGTAATCACGGAGTTGGTAAGCCCTTAATCCGCAATGGAATGGGGCGCGATATTAATTGAAATAGATAATTGTTGCAAAATTAATGATACGAATTTGTAAATAAGATGAATAGGCGCTGACAAGAAAAGTATTTTCAATGAAATAATTACTGAAAATGTGTGCCACCAGCATGCGAATCGTTAAATTCGTATCAATAAGAACACCTATCATCAGTGCTGGGTACGAGCTAAACGTGCGTACGATATCTCTGTTAGATGCACTAATAGGTGCGCGAAATTCAACTACAAAATTGGAATGGGAATATCCACATGAAAACGCGTATTCGGAAACAAAGTAATTAACGAGTAATACGATATGTACATATTTAGTTTGGTAGTGCATCGAGTTATATAAAAGACAAATAACGAACAGAATAAATAAAGATAAAAACTTACACAGCCGTAAGATGTATGAGACGTAAAACGTGAACTTCATTTGTCCATAAATTAATGGAACAGAATGGGAAAGTATATCGGATAAGGAAAGGTCCATAAAATTTTGATAAACGATGCGGTGGGCCCAATCGATTAGATAGGTCATGGAAATTCGAAGCAGAAACGATGATGCTCGGTAGCAACTGGTTCTCGCGACTCCTGGAGGCTGGCGTGATTTATCGCGATCAGAAGTGTCAGCGACGTCAACCGTATCGTTGTTTCGTCGGTGCTGCAATTGCTAGGGTATGCGGCTAATCGGGAATCCGAAAATTATCGACAGAGGTATGGATACCCTTTGTACGCGTTCGAGTACTTGACGCTTGCACAGGATTAATTTCACAGAAACCAGCTGCCGTCGGCTGACGCTTGTCCGTTATTTGCTTATTCGGTAATCACCGTCCTGCATTACCTCGTTATGCAAGTATCGCGAAAAGGAGCGACAGCTTTGGATGGACAACGCATTAACGAGTATATCATTCAGGCTGAAAAGGAACCGATCGATTTTACGGCCCGCATTATAATTAGAATCTATATTTCATTGCGCGACAACGCGACGCGACCATTCCGAAACGATCTGTACATTTATGTTATTAACGTAGAATCGCATAGCACGCATGCGGCTGTTTATATTTCGTAGCATCAAGGTTGCAACTAATTTCAGCCCTCGTACAAGCACCCTCCATCTGTACCTTTGAAGTCAAAAAATATGAAAATGTCAGAGTATTACTCCAAAGTCTCGATCTAGTTTCTGCTTGTATCTGCCTTGCAAACAGTTTCACTCATTTTGCAAAATAAAAACAGACGTCTGAACAATTTTTGGATAGCTCTCTCGGATTCCCGTGGTAATATCGTAGTGAGAGCAACCCGCTCTTGGATCCGTTGGCTCTCGTTCATCACAATAACGGGCGTACCGGTATCGCGTAAGTGCATCCAGAGCAAATTAACTCGCAGCACAGACATTCTATTAACGATGTCTTAAACGAATCTTGAACGTCGGTTTATTTACGGTACGTGCTGGTACATCGAACGCGAAACGATCGTGGAAGACACTAGAGCTTTGTCCATGCACGACGACGCGACATGCCGATTCAGGATCATAAACTTATTCGACAACGCTGCATTTCGCGCACCCCGACTACGGCAGAATTTATCGACAAACGCTTACGTGACTCGCGTCACACGCGGGAATCGATAATCGAACCGCACGGTACATACGTACAGCTAATTAAAATTCCTCGTTAAATCGCAACGTTTCGTATCGCTCGATCGTTTTCATTCTTTTGGAAGCCCGCTTTCCTATTGTTCCCTGCCGATTGCGTAAATTATGGGAGACAAAGTGCAGGCAAAGTGTTCACCATGGCAACCTTCATACGAACGAGTACAAATTAACAGATATTGGGAAATGAATAGCTTTAGAAGGATTTCCAACGAAACTAATAATAAAGTGCACAATTGTGGCGAATAAATCCAAGCGGAACGGAGAACCGAGCGAACTATCTAGAAGGATTATCTAGAAATTGAAGAGCAAAGACGCGACAATTTTTCACGGAGAAAACGAACAACGACAGAGTGATTGGACGTGTTTTGCTACGAAGGGCAGAAAGAAAGCGCAGCCCGAGGAGACAGATCACGTATGGCCTGTACCACCGCAACGACAGCTACCACTGCTACTCGGCGTTTAGCAAACGATATGCATACATACGTACAGCAAACTCGAAGTGCGGAAGAATGATCGCGAGGAAATTACAACCGACAGGCAGGCATTCTGCTCGTTTCCCGACGCGTTATTACGAATCCGTTTGCTCGCTGCACGCCACACTTTAACGCGAATCTTCCTTGCTAATTGGAGGGCGGAAGCTTCCATGGGAAGCTTCTCGAGGCCCTCCGCATTCCGAAACTGCCGAGACGCCTCCAACATTTCTTCACGGGGATTCCGCGACTTGTCGAAGACTTAAGGTGGCAGGGGAAATTCTCGATAATAAATGAAATATAATAGAATTTAAGGTAGAAGTCTATGAAGCAGGATTAAACGTTAGACGGATTTTCTGTACTCTGAATTCTTATGCTTTGGAACACCTTCGACGCGTGAACGTTAACATTAACCGATAATCCAATACAGAAATCTACCTTGCATGTTTCCAAGCACAATATAATTAGTTTCTGAGTAACAACGACGTGGCATAGCATCGTTCAGAAAACACTTCCGCCCAAGCTCCTGAATCGAACCTATCGCTTGTATTATATATCCCATCCGAAGCAAGTTGATATTTTGTTTCGAGTAAAAAAGTCATGATTATTGTTTACTCTTATTCTTCGCTTTCTCCGCGTCATTATGTTGTTACGGGATAATTGTCACGTGAAAGCAAACAGTGAGGAGTCTCGTCAAGTTTCTCGTCGTGTTGCATATCAAATCCGGGGGCAACGTATTGCATCGCTCTTAATAACTGTGTTGTTCCGAATATACGGAGGGAACCGCGCAATTATTAAATCATTAAGCTGGACCGTACACGTCGGGCCACGGAGGTCCTATAATACCGTCGGGTTTCTCTACTTGTTCTTAAATTATCGTTAACATGTAACGTAATTTCTGCCCTTGGTGGCCAATCTCCCCGACAATTTTCCAATCTGCTCGAGAAATAAAACGCTGCCCCGGCTCGTACGTGCAGTCAATAAGCAATGCGAAAGTATCGGCAGATATAATTAATTGCTTCGCTGCTACGTAAATATAGGAAACGGAAGAGGGGCGGCTGAAAAAAAATTATAAAAATAATAGAGCAGACTGGAAAAAAAATATTGATAATAGTCGAAGAGGAAGATTGTACCAAGCTGATTTATCGGAAAGTGTAATGCTGTTAACCGTAACATCTTTATTGATCGACGTAATAAGCCCTCGATTAATTTAAAGTATTCATTGGAAGATCTTAATTTTCAGCATCCTGTTTGGTATTAACCCATTCTCAATTTTGTTTCCTTTTTATACAGGTACCACGTAATACGGCAAGTTCTTGGAAAAATTTAATAAATTGAAAGTTAAGCACTGAGAACATCTTCATTTTGATGAAACTCGTTTTCTTATTTATTAATTAATTAGTAGAACACATTCCACGTTAGCATCGTTGCCCTTCCGTATTGTTCCCTGTATTATTACCGATGGAGCATCAGAAATGTAACAGTTTCAGTAATGAATGCGGTCGAAATGAGAGGTCAAGTTATGAAAAAAAGTACTTCCAGGCCGTGCGTCTATTTATTACGCTTTCATAAAAGGAAGAAATATTTTATCGCAATATCACGAAGAACAAACAGCGTACAAATTAGCTTGATTTATGTTCACGCGCTCTCAGTTTGATATAATTGTTTGTGTACGTGTGATAAACATCGCATAAATTACACATGCAAAATTCGCGCGTTATATCTTAATGGGCGATCCAGCGAGGAGCACGTCCACATAAACTCGAAATAAAATTTCTATTCGAAGAGGCTCCGCGCTAAAATCAGAGCTGACATTCTTCCCAATGTTTTTTTCACTTCGAAACAACTGTGCTAATATCTGCTAGCTTTAATCTGTTTGCATAGCGTTCTTGGTGGTTTCACGAAACGTCCCACTTTTATTCCAACTGTCGTCTCAAAAAATATATCTTATCATATTTCACCGGGTTTCATCGCTTCAAGCCAAAATTGCCTTTAAACGCGATCAATTCGACCTACATTTCGTAAAAGTTTGCCAAACCCACGGTGAAATTTTTCGGGAACGCTCATAAAGGCGCGGCCACCCCCAAAGGAAAGGGGCATCGGTTCGTGAAATTCCACCGAGTGATCGTGATTAATTTGAAAATATAAATAACCTTTCTGTTCCACTTCGATCCATCACACACCGAACAATGAGTCGCGACGTGGTATCGGCGCCTCAGCCGTTGCATGTGCTTTGTACTCGCATACCTCCCATAAATCACGCATGAATATTTATTTACTCGACAACCTGGTAACCACCGCTCTCGCACTGGAGTGACGTGTGCCCCTAAAACCGAATCACGCTTGCGGTCTTCCTTCGTTGCTCGAAATTAGCTCGTCAAATTAGCTCGTCGGTTCCCTCGACTTAGCTTGCCATTCGTTTTGAGACGGAAAGAAACATCGTGCAACCCCTTGGCAAATTTGTTTCCATTTAAATTGGACGAGTGTCCGACCGCGAGTTTTATATTCCCGCGACGAAAGAAATTCTTTCCTTTATACGCGAATACCGATATTTAAACCGTCTCGCTTTTCTCCCTGCTCAATTTCTATTCATACTTCTATACTTCGCGGCAGGTAGTTTAATAAATTCTCCGATATCGTGACATCGCCGGGCGTGAAAGCGCGGAAAGCGTAAATTCCACTTCGCATCGTTTCTAGTAGGTGTGAATCACAATTTCTCGAACGTGGCCACTGTTTTTCGGGGGTGCGCGGCCGTATTCACGCATATACCACTTGCCGGTATACTCGAAGAACGTTTTGTCGCCTCTCCGCCCCTGGAAATTATGCATAACCCCTCGAATATTGCATCACTGGCGACGCAATGTAAATTGGTCCGGCGTAAATCAGTATGAAAATTCGGCGGAACCGGTGGAAATAATTTGAAAATCGAAGGGCACGAATTAACGAAGGTATGCTGCAACGAGAAACGAGCTTTTGCGACGAGGTTTCGAGTAACAGAAAAAAAGGAAGAAGAATGGTCGTGCACGGATAAGTTGATCAAGCCCCGCTGGAATGGGATTATAAAGTACGAAACCGCGATGGTAGTCTGGCACGCAGTGACTTCATTAGCATTGCCCTGAGCACTGCGCCCCTGCGACTGGCTGCATTCCCTTCTTACATTTCATCGATATTAATTAAACATCTACATTCGTCCTCGCTGGGCAACTTTATTATAGCCGCAGAGATGCCGTGGAACGTTATATGTATATCCGCGAAACCTTGGTACAGAGGGGAGCAAATATTCGTTAGCGTTGAAAGATATTGGGGATGCTGTTATTTTAAGTTGAAAGCGAAACAATGCTGCGATTCCACGATTCGATATTTTACCATCGTTTCTCAGAAGTGCTCCAATTTGCGATAAAACAATATCTAGGGCACGTGAAAACCATCGGCCGACAATAAAGCGCACCCAAAAGGACGCGAGCTTTGAAAACGAGATGGGGCACAAAAAATCGAATAAAGTACGTCACGTAAATATTGAATTTAATGTTGAAAAATACGGATTTGTACTCTATTCAAATAATATTTGTTTCTTCTCCGCGCTTTTAAAAACACCTGTGCACGAAACATGTTCCTGCACACCTACACGTATCGACACGGCCGAAGCAAAATTTTATTTCATCGCCCGCCGATTGTCCGCCCCCGTTTTGCAGTTTCGTTCAAAGAATTCGCCCAGCGTAAACAATTTCCATCGCGTGTAATCCATTTGCACAATAACCGTGGCGGCCCCGCTAGTTTTCGCCCGGAATAACTCGGGCACAACCGCTCCCAGCAGCCTGTCGATTAATTACTATTAGCATCGACGAATTAATCGAAGGCGAGCGTCGATACGTATTCGTAGGAGTAAATCCCGCTCGAACGACTTCGTTGCTTATTCCGCCTGTTCGTTCTCTCTCCTTCGCCTTCACCTTTTTCCTCAAGCGTACGCATTTTCGCACGGGGCCTTACCCACGCGTTCCAACATTTACTCGAATGCATTTCCGGTGCCTCTCACTTCGTGGACGGTTCCCTCGGATCGTCGTTGACGTCGTCGCGCCGCCGTCGGCTGCCCACGTGTATCGTTTTCGAGTATTCTTGACATCTCTGATCTCTGCACCCGTGTCTTTCTTCGCTGGCGCGATGTATAGCTGCGTCGGACGCCGCAGTAGACGAGTTCGAGTCGCTTTGAATATTATTTGAATGGAATATTATGGAGAGAATTATGCACGTCGAGAACATTAATATCTTTCCTCACCCTCTCCGATACTATGCTACTTTGCTAGTTTTCTTGATCTACGGTGAATTCGAAGATTGGACAATTTCTATTATTTTCAATTTGTCATGGCGCACTCTTAAATATCGCATAGCTATTAGAAGATTCGGATATTTTGAATTACAGGAATATCTTTGCTATGCTCGCAACCCTCGAA
The DNA here is from genome assembly GCA_948146005.1 of Nomada fucata. Classification (NCBI taxonomy): domain Eukaryota; kingdom Metazoa; phylum Arthropoda; class Insecta; order Hymenoptera; family Apidae; genus Nomada; species Nomada fucata. The sequence continues at coordinate 1,612,563 of OX411275.1, read as the reverse complement.
ATCGTCCAAGTTTTTAAAGTCTTGTTTCTTAAACAGCGCCGATTATCCTGGCACTTTTAACACTTCTGTGGCACGTGGAAACTTTAACAGCGCAATTCCCCAAGGATTTTCAATACCATATTAGCGACCGCACAATTGCAGTAGCTTCGATAAAAAATGATTTTCACTTTGAGAAGAGGCTCGTCAAAAAGACAATACGCTATTTTCGTGTAATTACTCAAAATGTTTCGCTTGTACATCTCCGCGTAGTATTTGACGAGCGATCAATGCAAAGCTGAATAAATAGCGTTGGTCATTCGATTGAAAAGTTGATAGCAAATCGGGATCAAAGTGATATTTTCGCTCATTAAACGGAGAAACAGGACGTGACGAAATTCGAGGCTCGATCGAATGTCGCTATTATATTCGAAATTGCTGCATAACGCGGCCCGATCGTTTGTCTTGCAATTGCTGGGCGACATAGAGAATCAATTGAATTTTGCCGTAGGCAGAACCGATAATGGATAAATAATTGTACGAAAGAGCCGAGAATATAGAAATTGACACTCGAAATTACTTGCTATCGGGAAAACCGCGTATCCATTACATCTTTATGGTGTATTTCTGTGGGACCATGAGAATATCTTTTGCCATATAGGTAAATACCTTTTATCGTAAAAGTTATGCTCAATTAAATGAATCACTCCTGTTGATTATCAATAGCATCGGCAACATAACGCTCATAAACTTAGTCGCGTTAATTATTGACTACAGAAATATTATATGCCACTACTATACCAGCAGCAGTTTATTAGCTTCCGTTTTCCCCGTTTGAGTATAATCGGCACTAATCATTGCTTTTCTAGGCAAACAATTATCCGGTTATACTGGCTAAATGAGTTTCTTCGATAAAACGAATAGGAGGCCGCCCGAGCTCCTGGCTCTTCAGTTCGCGAAAGTGCGGTGCAGTAAATTTTTTCTACGCTTCGATAATATCGGCTGCAAAATTAAAAACCACGCATCTTACTAAATACGAACTCATCGATGTAAATAAAAATGAAGCAAATGTAAAAATTCTACGGATTTGAAACGAAACACTTTTATTTTCTCTCCTTGTGTCCGAGGAAATGGGAAACCCGTGCAAAAACAACGACAGAAAGGGCAGAATAAAATTTGCCCAACCATGGCGAAACTGTGCAAACCGATAAGACCTATGCACATCGAATCCACCGGTCCCGCACAAGATCTCCAGTCCCAGGATTATGATATAACCTGCGTTTCAACAAACGCAGAAACACGATAGAGAGAGAGAGAGATGGAAAAACTGTCCTTTAGATTAAACACACGGCGCGATCAGATAAAACGGTCTCATTGTACGAGGATAACCGAGACAATTTCTCACTCGGTTGGTGCGACGTTCGCATCGTTAATCTCGGCCGATATGCTCGTCTTGTGTGGCATATTACACGCGCGACAACTCAATTCAGACGACAGAAGACGCTTTAAAACCGCGCCTCTCTTATAAATATTCCACGGTCGCGTCCTAAGTGGTCGCATCTGATACGAAAGGGACGTTTGTTCGTTAACGCGAGCTTGCATGCCCGATCTAGCGAACAAACGGGTTTGGAAGGACAGATTCGATCGGGACGGAACAAGTCGCGCATTGATTAAGCTTCTACCAAGCGCAGAACGCGGTAAGTAAAGTCGTCGGTTAATGTTTCGACGGGTTCCAAGGCGTTTTGTTATCGTTGTCTGAGTTATTGTCACTTCTGGAAAGTGCTGAATCGTTTACGCTTCCCTGAGGTCGATAACTCCAAATTGCACACTGCATCGACTCTGTTTTACTGAAACTGAATTGCACGAGAAAGCGCGTCCGCAGCTTTTATCTAAAAAGAATACAGGCCCGTGATATTTTTATGCAACAAAAGTCACTCCATCAATTATAGAGCACTTGTATTAAATTATTAAAAGTTGACAGACAATTAAACGCAATTCTGTAGAGTAAAGATTAACGTAAAGATTAACTCTGCACTTTGATCCTTACCCATAAACTGCCAATCATTTACACTTTTCCCAAATATTTCAATTTAAAGTCACAAAGATCGCAGATTGCTTTCGCTCTGGCTCTGGATATAACGCGAAACACGAGGTCGCACGTACAAACAACTCTTGTTCTAATTAGCAGCCCTCACAGAAGGGTCATAGTCACCACCTGCGATACGCTGCGGAATACCTACCGAAAGGGTTTGGGGAAATCAAACTCAGTTGATTAACTCTCTCCCTCTGTCTAGGAAATCAGTAATTAGTCTCCCGCGAATACCCGTCGACATGAACGAGCTTCTGATGCACCTGCATGGCAATTAATATTTACTGCGACACCCCTCGGCTGAGCGTCAGCTCGCAGGCCAATCTCAAATTATAGCTTTTTCTGTTCGCTTTAAAACGATGCGTTTTTATGCCATACTCGTTCGACTATAACAGAATAATTGCCAGGCGCTTCGCTTGCCTTTTGTAACTTACTTTTTCTCCTTTATATTAATTTTCTATGCAATTAATTCGCCTTCAACGAACACGAGAAGAACCCATAGATCTTGATACTATTTAGACGATATGCGCTAGATATATTATGAACACGAAAGTGGTTGAAATCTGGCACCAGTCATTTTGACTGGCTTGATAGTGTCGATGCTAAACAATTTGAAAGTCCGTGTCTCAAATTATTCTTTGGACAGCATTCAACAGTTCCTGAAACCGTATTGTTCGTTCTGCTAGTTTCAACCGAAAGTCCCAGAAATAATCGCCGCTGGAAGAGGCGTGTAAGTCAAAGTGGAAGGTAAATCCGTGGGTATTCGGCAAGAAACTGTGAGAAAGGGTCAGTACGGTTGCCGGGTCCAATCATGGAGCTGGGATGGCCCGGTAAAATCCGATTACCATAACTTGCCGGACCATGAAAATCTCGTGTAACAAGGTACATACCTTAGGCCAAAGCTGCTGCAAAAGCATCCCGCAGGCTTTTCCTTGCGAATTCCGAAGCTGGAAAATTTAGCTTCAAGTAAATACTTCTAGTTTAGGTCTGCAAATTCGATTTTTGCATTTTCTTGTTGCGTACAGATGCAACTACGTATTGATATATTAGTGATATTGCAAAGAAGCATTGCGATTGTCACGAAAATTGCGAAATATCACGTATGTCCAATAAACTGGTATACAAGTATAAACCTGAGGTTATTTAATTACTTTATCTTCATATCTTAGCATTTCGCTGAAAGCAAGTATATTTTCTAGTATTTTGCAATAACTAAGAAGACCAATAAATTCTCTCATTGGACGCGCAACAATTTGTTCGTGTCTCGTGCCGTGTAAAAAATATTCCTTGATTCTTCAATTTGCGACAGCTTTTGTGTTTAGTGCAAAGTGTTTTCACTTTGTTCTAGAAGATGTTTCGTAAAGTGGGCATACGCTACCATCGCAAAAATAATAGAAAAAGTTCACGGGAACATTTATACGCGCGCTGATCCAGTTTTCTGGTTACAGAGCTTCCAATATTGGACCTGGCGTAAGAATGTCTTTACGGGAAACGCTTATAGGGATTTCGTTAGGATTAAACGCAGGCCTCCAAACATTTTATCGTTTTTATAGTCGAGTATTCTAATCTGCTTAAAAGTTCTGTGCATCGCACGGTTCCGCTGTCAGCCCAGTTCTAGAAAATCGAAAAGCGTAGTCGAATTGGCGAAAATAATTACGACAGTTTTACGCGAAAATTTCTACCTTCGTAAAAAGTATTGATTACATGCAATCGATAATTACTGGCATAAAAATATTTTCGTGGATCACAGTATGAAACTATAACTATAGGTATACAATGAACGTCCAATCACGAGCTACTCAAAAAGTGTAATAAATTTCCTGGAACCATTATCCAGAAAACATCTTGAAAGACGATCTGTTTATACTTATTACAGCTGAAGGAGTGACAGCATAAAGAACGGAAGCTTATCGACCTATTGGCTGTCGTGTACTTATTGGAAGACCCGCTTCCGGTCCGGCTATAACCATGCGCTATCCACTGATGCTTCAGGCATTCATCTTCGTTGTGCATATCGTGCCCGAGGCTCGTCTCCATCGATCCAACGTCAGGGGTGAGTTCAAAAACCGCACTGAAAGATATATTACAGCGATAAAACGGAAATGACGAATGGATTACGCTCGATATTGTTCGCTTTTCTTGCTGCGGAACTACTTTCGCTCTGATTCGGCCAAATTCTTTGTACGGATGTACACTTGTTCAATTTTGGACATTCAGTGGCGTTCTTTTTAAATTCTTTTAACACGAAACTACTAACCATTAATAATAATGATCAATCTTTAATGAGCAAGGGAGTTTTGTTAAACGTTGATTACAATGCGCAGTACGCTCAGGTGAAATTCATTTCCCCGTGTTATTTCTCTGGGTTTCAAACGTCTGAAAATTAATAAGCATTGGCATTTTTTGCGAGGCGATTGCTTGTATAGATTTAATATCAAACTAGTATCTCTTGTACACCTTTTGTTATAACGTTTTCGATATAAATACATTATGTTCGAACAAATAATAATTTGCTGCGCATTTTTATGTTGAATCAGACTGATTGTAAATAACAGCGACGCAAATTCTCACTTTCTATTCAGTTTTCCCCGTGAAATGAAATTACTTCGATGCTAGCAACTGTTTGACATTTCCGAAAGCAATAACAATTGCTAAGCACATAAACCTAACATACAGTAAATCACGTTGGAACATAAAACAGAAGTATATTCAGAGCATAGTAGAGAATAAATCACGGGAAGTCCAGTGAGCCAGCTAGAAATAACGAACAGGTAGAGTGCACGTTTGAACGATGCAAAGGTTCAAACGGGATAAATGTCGATGGGAATTTTATTGTAATAGAAAGGGGAAGCGTAATAAAAGCAGGCTCGCAATTTCCATGTGGGGTGGAGTAACGAGGACAAATTTGAACAAAGTCTGGTTGAAGGAATATTATTATCGGAATCTCGTTAAAGATTTGTAGTAACAAGGGAGTAGGTATACCGATTCCGTGTAGACCGATATTGGCGAAACCTATCAGCACTGGCTCTTGCTTGATCAAATTTATCAGAAACTAATTGAGATCAAAATTCAGCTCAGCGTGGAGCTCTAAAAAAAATTCAATTTTGTGTAATTGCAATTGAAAATGATTGCACATAGTCGAACCGAATAGAAGCCCCGCCGATAAAAGAAGGGGCGCAAAGAAAAGCCCACCGGCATGGATAGAAGAATTAGAAATAGGTCTAACGTGGCACGAGTCTAAGAAAATTAATAAACTCGATGCACACGCCGGTTGCAGGACCAATTTGGACGTAGAGAACTGCAATCGATCTCAAATCAAAAATAGACAGCGTATAAACTTTATTGAAAAATACGGTCCACAGGTATTTCAAAACATATTGTTTCTCGTATTTATCGCCATCCTATTTAATGCAGCGAAAAACTGGTTACAGCACGGATGGGTCGACATGTTCACACGCTACTGTACGCGCGGACGTATCGCCCAATTAATCGGGGGTCAAAATTTTTGGAAAAGCAAAAGCCGGTTTCACTGTAGCATCCGGTCGAAAACACCTTTTTACCGTAGCAATATACAAAAGTTACCGTTTCTGGCGAATCGCCGCGCGGCAGATGCGGAGCCCAGGATTGCGTCTCTTGACCGTCTGCCAGATCGTCGAATTCGCGCGGCGACGTTATCCTGATAAGATCGGCAAAATCTCCATCGAAAAAACGTCGAAGGTGGCTCAGATTTATGCCCATGACTTGGACATTACCGCGGGACAATCAATTACGCGTTTAGCCGTGTCGTTCGAAATGTTTACTGGCATAATTAAAAACCAAGCCTCCGATAGCGGTTAAAGTGTTTCGATGAACATAAACAAGGTGGCCCCAAGGATTAGCATTTTGCGGGGAATCATTCAGGTTAATTCTTCTTTTCTTGTCTCGCGAGGATATACTCTGTGTAATCTCTTTTCGTTTTCATCCGTGAATAGGAACCCGACACTGTTTGCGCGCTTAACAGAACCACCTCGGGCGAAAATGAACTTCTGCACGGTAGCGGCTGGGCGTGACAAGCCCTCGAAGAAAAGTAACTCGAGAAAGCGGTTGGAAAGCTATCGAATTGACCACCCATCTTCTCTGTTTTTTTTCTCGTTTTTCACCTGTTCTCGACGCGTCGTCGGACATCATTTTTATCGGTCGATTTACAGACGCCGGATAATCCATTCTCCGAGAGAAAATTGCGTCCCTGTGGAACTCGGCTGGTCGAGGAAAGAAAGGAACTCGGGCAAAGCATCTTTGACGTTTGTTTCGTACGCGATACGAACAAACAAGTGCAAGGTGGAAGATAAATAATCAAGCCTGCGAAAATAGTAATTAGAAATTTCTGTCGGTTCGTACGTAATGTCGCTTTGGCATTCTATATTTAAATTATATATATATTTAAATAAAAGACTTCGAAGCAATCCCAACCCAATCCGTCAACGTACGAAACTCAAAGCGCGCACATTGAATCACTAAGACACGATTGCAGCGAGACGTTTTCACTGTTTACAATTGATACGCTGCCAGTGCGTGTAAGAATTTCATCCACGCGGCATGGTTATCATACGGGAATAGAGCACGGACCCCGGAACAGAACCGTTGGCGGGGTCTACGAGGGCGGTCAGCATTTTTTCTACGGCAGGAAAAAAAAGCTCGGTCCTTTTCAATGTAGATGACTCGAGGCACTCGTAAATATTTATTCATTTTGTGGGCGCGGAGACAATGCGAACCGAGACAAATTAACGGCGCGGAGCGGAACCGCGTTTCGAAATTGGCCTGCCATTAGGAAGCAATTATTCTGATCGACGAAAATTGCAGTGAACGGAGGAGGCGCGTTTACGTGGCCGTTCGTCTCGCACGGAAGGTCAGGATTTTAACTGGTCCTCGAAGCATATCAATTCGAATTTCTTTTTCCGATTGCTCAAGGATCAGATACTTAATACGTTTGTATTCGGAGCACTACTGTGCGCAATCAGTCCATAACTCTGCGTTTCCTATCGTTTTAATATATCTAACAACATGTATGGTATGTACCCAATTTTAAAGAATCCACCGTGCTATTCACGGACAATTGGAAATAAAAATCGTTACGGCGAAGACTCTTCGTAAGATAATACGACCTTTAGTAATTAATTAATAGTATCGCGAAATACGAGAAATATCGTCTTCGTGACCGAATTAGGAAATGCCCCTCCCTTTTCGCCACTGAAAAGGGTCCTCGGCCATTTTTGTCCCCTCTAAAGATCGAGGATCTCCTTCCACGCTGTGCAGATATCCGATTAACCTTGCAGAATATTATTTTCTTGTGACGTCAAAATTGGTCTTCTTCGGACGTGAACAGATAAGAACCACCCTAGTGGCCGGCCCATGAATCGGGGCGCCCCGTGGGCCAACGACATGACAGGCGTAATTTGTCTACTCTGCCCACCGTCCCCTCAGTTATTACGGAGTTATTAACCCTGTCCTCATCTCTCTCGCCGGGAGTATCATAATGACGAGGGCATTAGTAGTGCTTGCACCTCGTCGTCACCGATGCTTCTCCCTAATTTGGACCTTAACGCCGGGAATTCATCCACCGCGGCCTGCCCCGGAAACTTCGAATTGTTCCGAGTCCTATGGTAGTTAGGCTCGGGTTTAAAACCGTTGCCCGCCGGGGGATAACTTTGGCCGTAATTGCTTCCTGTCGTGCGGGAATATTCCCGCGGCTGAATTTATCGCTGATGTTTTTCAGGATTCGCCGTTACGCTGCCGCCAGTAGCTGGTCACTTTATTCTTCTAATGCCGTGTTCGCTTGCTGGCTTTGCAATAGAATACGGAGATCGATCCTCGCAATACGCTGCCTGGCACCCCGCTCTTTACATTAAGAGTGTTTTCGATGGAAATTTTGACAAGTGTCAAAACGCATTAGGTATCCGTAACTCGTTTCAGACTCGACGCACTTCTTTTTAGGAATGGTGACTAATATTGACAGCATTAGCTGTAGCAAGCCCGATGGGACTATCGAGAATAGATCGCAGTTCTCTAGCAGCGAAAACGAATTTCCGAACACGCTGAGAAACGTGTTAATTATTTAAAGAAGGTCTAAATGAAAAGTCGCTGCGTTCCCAACCACGATGAACGTTGATGAAACCGAAGTCTAGAAGATAAACTAGTAGCCTTAATTGACCGGCTTTTATAGCTGAACGTTTCGAAATTGTCGTCTCGAGGTTTTTACTATTCACGATTCACATTCAAGTGCATCCACTGAAGCTGGGCACATGTGACTTTTATGGCGCGAGACCCCTTAGAAGGCGGCAATTAAAACGTTCTATTTTGATCGTTGTACACATGTTGCGCGTTCGCTTGACCAATTAAAAAATGTGTCAACGGGTGTCAACTTGACACGGTTCCTTAAATATCTCCGAGCGCTTAGAAACGTCGCACAGAAAGCGCTGAAGCAGATTGAAAGCAGATCTGTGACCTTACCGGCTCGTATTGGCCCATCGCGGCGAGTGTCTTTCGATTTCTTCTTCTTCGAAGAAGGACTCGGTCGTCCCTGGGATGGCGCCAAGCATCTGCTAAAGCGACGAAAAAAAGGACCGCTCGTGGCCAGTTCTTGAAAGCAACAAAACCTGCCGCCCATTCACAGTTCGAACCTGTTAAAAAATCGCTCGGCCGTTCGCTGAATAAGTGCTCGAGCTGCGGCGTGGGTGCCTGTGGGTGTTTCTCGCGTGTGTACGCACACGCGGAAGGACAAAGCTCGAAGTCGATTCCATTCAAATACCGTCTTATGAATCGAGGATTTGCGACCGAAGAACGAGGAAGAGAAATTGTTTCTTAATCGATGGAACAGATTGGCCCAGCTAAAAGTTTCTTTAAAATCCGTTCGGCTTCGCCGAGGACATTACGAGTGATCGCTTGACGAATACGCAACGCACCTCCGAATAGAGTCCATACGTAAACGGTAAAAGAAAATAGGCAAGGTGTTGGTACGTGGTACGCCTGAAAGAATCATGAATGTAATTAATCGAACTGGCTCGATAAATTAGATAACGATGAACATTAATTTGCCAATAGCGTAACGCGGGATCGCATTCGAAATATAATATTACAGAACTGTATCCTTAAATGGTACTTGTAGATCATTTGAGTTGTAATTACGTATCGGGCAGATGGAATCGTTTAACATGGTCTCAGGTGTATAAAATAAATTAAACGTAACGCTAAAGTGTAGGTTCGTCCTGAGGACCTCTACAATGCCAATGGGAGAACTTTTTTTAAACTTCCTATTTAGTAGCAAGAAAAATATATGAACAGTGCAGAAAAATTACGATGTATCAAAACTTTTACGATTTGTACTTTGATTTCTTATTGCTCGAAGCTTGACGAGGCGTCACCACCCACTTCGCAGGGAACCAAGTGTTTGAAATTTTGATCGTGTTCCCGAGATCGTAAACTTTCAATTTTTAGACTCCTCGCGAGGCTTTGTAGAAAGTTTCTAAGTTTGGGGATTCGCGGGATCTTCAAACTTCCTAAGCCGATATCAAATCTTAACTCCATGAATGACACAGCTCTGCGGTTCAAGGTTTAACAGGAGGCGTCTAAGACTTTCTTCGAGTGCCTTCGAGATATACAGTAAGTTTCATAGAAACTTATGAAATTTCAAAAGTCTGCAGAAAAAATGCTAAAATTATCATTCGAACCCCGATAGATCTGGCCAACTAATTGTAAGTGATGGAAGATGATCCAATTTTTTGTTCCACCTCTGTTGTGTTTAATTAATTTATAAAACACAATGCAATTAAGGCTCACAAGGGACTCCGATTCCCCTTTCCATCAAAGTTTAAGGCGCTAGCTGATGGCCGAGTGATTAATATTGGATGTCCCCTAATGAACTTGGCGAATGAAACAGTATACATAAAAAGACAAATCGATAAACTGTGACAAAAGCGATTTTACTTCATTTGTCATTTGGAAGACAGAACGCACAAGTATTTGTTCGTAAAAAAAAAGTACAAAATGTTTCTTGTAGAATACACGTCACTGAAGCAACACAAGAATAAAATCTTCCATTGCAACAATAGATTTCTCAACATATTTTTCGTCCAGGCCAAGGAATATTTTCGCCTGGAAACGTAACAAAATAATACACATTAATATGTTTAAAAAAATGAAATAATAACTAGTGATCCTTTGGTTATTTTCAAGTTTATACACTTCTCTGCTCAATAGGGATTTTTTAAGAGCTAAGTATATTTTTCTCGCTGTCGTTACATTATACGGTTGAAACACGTTTCCAGACGCAGAGTAAAAAATTCGTATGAAAATTTTCAAGTGCCTGCACTTGTAAACCACCGTAGTATCCTGCGAAGACGAGAAGCAAGCGTGCACGCAGAATATGGAAAGAAATAAATCTTTACGTGGTCACTGTCAGTATCTTTAGTTAATATGAATTACAGATTTTTTTATACTGCTCTGCAGCACCGTAGTATATACAGTTATTCTACTATATTTGACTGCGTTTAGTAGTAATATGTAAAATGTACTTTTGTTTATTTTCCCACTTCGACTCCATGAATATTTTTACCCCCCCCCCCCCCCCTCTGTATATGTAGATTGAGTTTAAATTTAGAAACGTGAATCGGTTAAAAGCGGTGGCAGGGAGGAGAGGCCCGAAAACATATCTCAGCACGGCACAAAAAATACTATTAAAGTCACCTATCACACCTTGCGTCACTAAAAAAATTAATTCCCGTCCATTGATCAATGCCACCGATGTCCGTTACGACGATAAGCATGTTAATAACGCACAGCCGTCAATCAGACTTCCCACATCCAGCAATTATTTTTCTTTCATTCATATATTTCATTAATTTTGCACTACATCGGAGGTTTTTATCATTCTTTATATTGTATCGCGTGCTCGATCGTATACCGCTATTGTCTTCGAGCAATCAGTCGCTTGAGTACAGAAAATTGATTCACGCGCGCAACATTTATGCAATCTATCCGATTGCGTATGGAAGTCTGCCCGTCTTTCAGTCAGACTACACGTTTCCCCTTCAACGTTACATAGTTTACTATTTCCTTAATTTCACGCGGGACTTCAAATTTATGATATTTATGATATATTATAAAGAAAATTTTTCAAAATACGACAGCAATGACTTATATAAGCTCGTGCAATAGTCGCAATAGTCGTACCGCGTAAACATATTCGCAGGAACGTTCCAATCGCAAAAAAAGAAAAGGTAAGTTTGCCAAGACGCAGGTGATCGTCGCGCGAGCGGTTTTAAAACTTTCAAATGAATTCGCAAGATTTGCAAGAACAGGAAGCACCGTTCGGAAGGCCGAGAGCCGGAGAATGAAACGACCAAGGAAGTCGACGCCAGGCGAAATAGGCATCGGTAGCGGCTGGCGCACCTGTGCTGTTGCACGCAGGATGTTCGATGAATGCAGGCGCGGGGGCGGACGGCCGTGGGTCGCACCGTCAATAGACGGTACGCGTATTGTGTGTACTATACGTGTACGTGTACGCGCCCGCTTTTTGTCTCTCCTTGTCTTTTCGCCGATGCCAAGGATCGGGCCGGTGCGAAAGCGGCGGAAAATAAAAGGTAAGGCGGCCGTGGGCTGCGCGGCGCGCAAATCCGAAAACGCTGAAACGCGACTGCCGGCGATACCTGATCGACCTGCGTAGGCACCCGATGACGAAGCGTTATCTTTATTTTCATTCAGAACCAGCGCAGCGCCGCGCTCGAGCTTCTCCCATTCTCGACGCGAGCCGTTGCGCAATGTCCCCTCGTTCGCCCGATCGACTTATTGGGCGACCAAAGTGGCTTTTTCACCGCCGGAATACGGTATGCATTTCGCGAAATGCGAGAGAAGAAATGGGGATTTTCAGCCTTTTCGGACAGCTGTCGGACGACGCGGTGGCACAATTTGAATTAAGCGCTGGGAAAAGTGGGTCGCCATCGTCCCATCGTACTCGTGGGCCAGTGAAAACTGTAATACGCTTTGTAACGAGCTGAGGTACCGTCGCTATGCTATTAGACATTTGCATTATTCGTGATTTTCGCTCGCCTGTACAGCCCTGGCAATTTGCCTTACCGAAGGAAGATTCGATTAGAAAGGCTCGGTTAATTTACTTGTCATTGTTGTTCCAAACGATTAATTTATATTCCACGCGTGTTCCTTTATTTCTATGCGCGAAAACGTTTACGTCGGTGGGCGGATGAGGACAGAAGGAGGTTTCGAAGAAGAGCGAAGAAGGGCAACGCTTAAGGACGCGGGATAGAGTAATATTGAAATCACGGTAGCGCAACGGTGCCAGGATTCTAGTTCCGTATCCGTATGCGGGATAAACGTTACCCGCGGATCGCGATAGTATTAAAGCAAATATTAGCGCTGCTGTATTTGCTCATAACGCGTGCGAATGTTTAGCTGCATCGCGATAACGCCGCCAGTCATTGTGCCTGTGATCTTATTAAAGCGTCGTTAGCGGTTCATCGTGTCCAGCGGATAATGAAACAAAATTCTAAGCTCGTCCAGCTGAAGGGATCCGAATTATAATATGTACATGCATACTCGTCGCCGTGACTGTAACTAGTAGCCGGGGTGCTATTAAGTTGCGGACAAATGATTGGTCCGTCATATTTCTCGCACGTGTTATTATCCAGTCTAGGCGAACATCTATAGCGGTGGATGAAAGAAGCGCCGCAATTTCACTAATCAAAATATGGAACGCCCGTATCGCCGTGCACTGGATCAGTGTTATCAGCGCGACAAAAAGTGTCTGGCGCGAAATATACCGACAGTCGCGCATAAAAATGGCAATTTGAAATTTTCTGCAGTCCGGGACCGATGCTCGCGATCGAAAACCATCGATTCGAGATCCGCGCGAGAGGAAGTCATCGTCGGCGCGATTCGAGCAGCGCGGATGAAGAGCGAGCGATTCGCACCTGCGGGGGCAGACGGAACAAAGATAAAGCGAACACGGGACGAAGACAAGACGAAGACGGTACGGAGCGTGGGCCGGTGCTCGGTTGATCGGCAACATCGAGTAAAACCCACGCGGGCGTCTCGAAAGCGGCGCAGGAGTGATCCTTTTCGAGAGATAACGCGCCTCTCACCCACGAATACACGTTTCTACGTTCACCGGGAAGCGCCATCTCATCTATTTTTAGATAGGGTGGCTGGATCTTTGCACTGTTTCTTTTTCTTCTACGGGTTCGGTGAATTTACAGCGAAGCTATTTGGACTTTAATGCCAGCTTGATTAGAAGAGTATCCGGGCTCTTCTATGAAAAAAGAATCGTGCACCGATTTCCGTAAACCCGAGATAAACTTCTGAATGAAATTTCATTCGGCGGGATGTTGTTCGAACGTAGATTTGTTTACCCGAAAACCGGATGCCCGCATTGCAGCATCCGCGGAACAGTTTCGAAGGAAACATGAAGTTTTAGGTAAAGACGAATTGCGATTGACCATTTACGGTACGTACTTGAAAATCGCACAGGGCTGGCCCGGGACTATGCTCTTTTCATTTCTATCGGATCGCAAGCCTGGGTTCGTTCGTCGCTGAAAATATTTGAGACTCCCGAAAAGCTTTCAGCGCGCAACAGGGCGAAACAATCGAGCCTTCCAAAAAAGGAAGACAAATTCAGCAACATTTCAGCAAGTCCACTTTCCACGCGTTTGCCATTTTTCCTCGACATAAATCTCCCCTGTCAGTTTATCGCGCATTGTCGCCCGTTTCCCCCGCAATCTGGAACAACGTACGTCAAACACACGGCGAAACTACAAAAGAAAGTCGATAACCAGACGCGATGCAATCGCATTTGCTTCTCGGGCGTATATCGAGAGAGATGTTTTCATCTGCGTGGAGAAAATTAATGCCCTCCCCTTTGTCCCGGTGCGAGACAAGTTTATCGACTGTTCGACGCCAGATATCGTAACCAGATGACCCGGGGGAAATCGTGAAATCCGTTATTGCGCTGTCTCCAGAAGAAGACACACCGGTGGCAGCTAGTTTACACGTTAGATAAGTGACTGCACTGGAACGCGTGGAAACTTCTCCTGCATCGAACGTATCACGCTCCTGCGGGACACCGAACTTTCCTACTTACGTGACCTTTCTTGGAATTAATGCGAATCGTGCTTTGTCTCCTGCCTTTCCCTTCGTGCGATCCGATGCATTGAATTAGTAGAAAGTTGGTTTTTTTCCTTCTTTTCGCTACAAACTGGGAGCCACGTTTCATTTGGCTCAACGGTTCCGAACGGAAAATGTTATTGCAACAGATATGCATTGGGTAGATAGTAACGAATTAATTGCCAATAGGAACGAATATTTCCGAATGCTTTATATGGTTTTTAGAAACCTCTTGCGCAATGTACAGAGATTTCTCCGCGAACAGAAAAACAGGGAGAAGGGAGAAGAAAATTCCATAGCAATTGGCTTCTTTCGAGCACTCCCACCGCGCACTATATTCAAATGTGTTTACACTTCCTCATCCCTTATCGGCACCTATCTACGCTCACCCGTTCGCTCCGTTAATCATCCCTGACAGTATTCCAGTAATAAAAGTCAACGGGAAATTAACGCACAATTTGTGGCAGTTAAAGACGAACGGGAAACAGGAATCCCCTTATCGTTGTAATACTCGTGACGTACACGGATTTAGATAAAATATGGCAACGGGCACAGGGCGTAGCCAGTGGCAGGACTTCTCGTTGCTTCGAAGGGACGATACCGTAGCCGGTGAAGAATATCTCGGGAGTTCTTGTTCCACGAAAATGGTTAGCGAGATAAGATGCCACGGCGTTCGTGTACCAGCATGGTGCGGCACGTAAGTGCAGCCGCGTAAATAGCCGGTTGCATGCACGATTTATTGGCCTGGCAAAAGATAGATGCATTTTGTCGCAAAGACAACGCGCCACTTGCACGCCGGCATCGCGATAACAATTCGTCAAGCGGTCATCATAATTTACCCCCGCAAGCTGATAAGAAAGATTCACGATAACGCCGGAACAGGGGATACTTGGGTGACACAAAAGCGTTGCTTTATTTTTACGTCAAAGACATTGTCGTGGATAAAATGTTTACGAGATATTTGGATATTTCTGGCGCTTTCGAGGTAAAAAGGTGGGAAGAATGTGTTTCTTACTATCTACTAATTGTGGAAAATTTCGCTAACGTCGCGCAGGTGTGCAGGCATAGAAGATTTTACGCGCCAGATGCAAAGCAATTAAGTGCGTGCAAAGAATAAAAGGTTGAATTTTTTTAATGGCCACCCAAGAATGACGGGGTAAATACTTAGCGAAGTAAGTCCAATGCTCGTAACTCATAGTTCCTTAAAACGGCGCTGCGTTTCAATAGCACACTATTATGCATCGAATTCCATTTCTGCGTAATAAATACGTAACAGTAGCAATAATACCATAAATTCTCCTCTAACACGATTTCGAAAGGCACGATTAGTCGGCGCAGGAAATTATGACCCGACGCTTTCGCGGCAATGGAAACGATCAGGATTTTCTGAAGTCGACGCTCGCGTTCCCATAAATCCATCAAACCGAAAGTGCAGCACTTTTTCGCTTGTCAGATTCGCTCAACGCGGCGCAATCCTATCAGCGAAAATGCCTAAGATAATTAATGAAAAACGAACGAGCCAAGACAGTCGGAGATTGTGCGCGGTCGCCAGACACCCACGTGTGAAACTGGCGAACCAGCCGCGAGAAAAATCATTCCGGAATCGTTTGGCCGTTCGAGAGAAAATCATATTCGACTGATTAACGTAAAACCGGTGCCTTATTCAAATCTCGCTCCGATCTATCGAAGAATTCGCCTCTTTACCTCGGGGCTGGCGATACTGTGAAATTCATAGCCGGATTTTAATATTCAAAACCGTTTTAAGTGTTTCGATAGCGCTGACCTGTTAAAGGCGCGGCCTGGAAATAATTACGGGAAACTCTCGACACGAGGGTGCTCTACCTCGATGAACGGCGCGTTTACAGCACGGATCTCGAAGTCTTTGAATATTCTTAATACCGCCTTCGAAGAATCCGTCCTCCAACTTGGCAGCGCCCCTTGACGTGCCCGGTGACCTCGCAAGAATCAACGGATCAAAAAAAAAAAGACGTCTTTGAACTTTCAGTCTGTTCGGGAATGGCACTGCTCTGCAGCGAGAAGAATGTTTCTGAAAAGGTGTTTGATTTTTCGCAGACGGTGGAAACGTGAGAACGGGACGGAAATCCAATTTCGGAAATGGATCGAGCACGCCGAAGCGTGCAAAGGGCGAGCATTTTTGTCTGCTGGGATACTTTAACGCGAAACAGTGCAATCGGAGCGCTCGTAATTATCCGGCTTCCATCGTTGGAAACGCTGTAAACGAACGGGTCGAAGCGAACGCGTGCTGCGCGTTAAGGAAGGCGTGGACAATAATTAAGTTGTATCGCCATGATTAATCGTCCTATGGTTGACCCAGCCGTATTCCAGCCGGGGCCACGACGAATACCCGGAAAATTGCTCGGCAGACTGCGTTCCGTACTGCGTTCCGTACCGCGTTCCGTACTGCGCGCGCCACGCCGGCTAAAGTTAATCCTTTTACTACTGAATATTTCCTGCCGCGCTTCCATTCCATTCGTTCCTCGACCCTGCCGACGAGCACTCGATTAACGATCGTTTTTAAAGTACTTTCAGAGGAAAACGGAATAAAAAGAAATTCTGGATTTGAATAATCCCCACTCCGGAGGGATTACTGATGTCTATTTGGGAATCGACGATGTCAGAATTCGCTATTAATATTGTTGCAAAGTGTAATATTTAGTGATCGCCGCGGACGTATTTCAGTAGTGTGCGCTAAAATTTACCCCGGACACTTATGCACTGGCTGCTCGTTAAATATTCCATCCCATGATTTATTCGAAGCCCCGGAAAAGAATAGTTCTCGTCCAATCCCCCATCGCTTTGTCCCAACGGACCTTCGACCTCGTTGAAAATTCGATCCTTTCCATATTAACGAAGCGATTCGTATCGAAGGAAATATTAATACCTTCGTTATAAAATTATATTTGCTTTCAATTTTGCACCAATAACGTAAAGACAGAAAGAAACGTTTTCTTCGTTCTTCGAAATACAAAGCTCGTGCCGCGCTTGGCCTATTAATAATTGCTCCGCTGTACGTCTATAGGAGCGAAGGGTATGATTCGATCGCGAGGATCCCATTTATTTACGCCGGCGAAACTTTGAAGCGCGATTCGTTTAATCGTAATCGCGTAGTTCACTGTAAAAGCGAAGCCATGTGTTGCGTCGGAGGAACGGGCGCGGTTTCATTTGCAACAGTACTAAATACTGTGCTTCGAAGAAATCTTTGATCATTCGAGGTAACGTTCAGGAAGATACTAGCTTATAAATAACTAATTTCCATAGCTGACGGAATCGAGAGGGATTTGAGTTTTTTTCAATTTATCGTGAAATATTATCCTGCAACGAATTTTATCTGCCACAGTCGATGCATTTAGGCGAAAAATTTATTATTCCACTACTATGCATGTTATTATGAACAATCGCATTTAATTTAATCGTATTCTCTTATTATGTATACGAGTCTGCGTAGATTATATCTCTTTCCTTTCGTAAGAATCCGTATACAATTTGCCATAAAGGTGTGCTGTTATTTATTATCATACGCAAAGATGCGCTAAAAAATACGTGCCAATTGCTATATCTCATTTACATGTTCCGAATGTACCTTAAGTTCGATTCTCGGCCATTAAAAACATTCTTTCGGAATGCTGCTTGTTCTAACTTGTTTGTTGTCAAGGTACGTAAAAGAAATTCCCGAAAGCACCATACCCCTAGGGACGAATGAATACAGGAGGAACATAATTTAATTAAGCTGTCAAGTAAGAAGAGCGGTTTATTTTCCGCCAACGTACGAATCAAACGAATGCTATAGGAAAAAGTCTATGGAATCGATAGTCCTGGGAACTAGCATCGAACATAAGTCAAGGGAACTACCATTTCCCATAAGTTATGTTCCGCATGGGAGTATAAGCGTGCTACGAACAAGGGGCAACGAATAGTTACTTATTATTCCGTGAATGATCTCTAGACGTGGCGTGTGAAGCACGCGAGACCGCATCCTTCAGAAAATTTATGAAAATCGGGGAACAGTAGAAGGCGCATAATTCAACGATTCGTGGATACAAAATGGTCACGAAGAGCCAAAGAACGGTGTCAAATTTCAGCGTCGTAAAATAGTCGATTATCCCGTGATCTCGGAACTGTTTGCAATACAGAATGTAAGAAAATATTATTATTTAGAAAATAAAAATGAAATGCGACGAAATACGTTCCCCGACACGTCAAAAGAATGAACATTTATTAGCTAGCTGGCCAAAGCACGATAGTAAAATGCTTTTAAAGCAAAAAGGTATCTCACTTTTAACTATGATCTACTAATGATATATGTTGATATAGAGAAGGGAGGCAAATTCGTGCTAGAAGCAGAAGTGGATTTATATAATCTTTCAAAACTGTAAAATTTGTAAATAAGTAAGATCTTCAAACATATTTCGTTGGTAGCGATGACCAAACTTTCTCGTACTTTGTCACTCTACAGCTGCTACGATTTTCGACTCACTGATTTCCGGTTCGTTCGACAGATTTATTCCATGGTCTGTCTTTGTAATAAATGCCTAGAAAATCATTGGCCGTGTGAAAAATCGGAGTCGATCGGAAAATCATTCACAGAGTAGCGAATACACGAGGAAGTGTAAAGCAATGTTATTTATCGGGCTATTGAACGTGGATTGCTGCGTTACCGCGGCTCAACCGAGGGAAATTCGATTCTCTTGAATCGAGCTGTGCAATTTCAGATATCGAAATATAATGTATCACCGGCTACTGTGGCGTAAATGAAATATGTATAAAACGGAGTAGTTCAACGATTTAAATCGTGTACGCGCTTAAACAACTACAGTGGGACGTTTTAAGCTGAATGCGTCCCAGCTAAAAACGGACCCTGTACGATAGATCTTCTCGTAACTATCGCATTCTAATTTCATTTCAGTGCCAAAGTAATCAGACGCGCCGCGGCGAGCTCCGAATTCGATGCACGTTCACACTGATCTTCCAGCTAGGAAAGGGTGCCGCGAAGTTTACGGATTCTACACGTTAAAATTGGCAAAGCAACGTACATACACCTATGTGCATTACTGAAATGAAGACAACGCGGCATTGATTGTCTTGAGCTGGTGGCAGATGTACGCATATGTATACAAGCGCGAGCAATATTTGTTTTACGTGATAAATAAGTATATCAGGGTCACTTCCAGAACGTAGTTTTGTCAGGAAATTTCAAATTTTCTTGTTATATATTTATAAAGAAATTAATGTTTCTTGGGTAAATATTAGGTAAAAAATAATTTTATTTTTGTTTCTTTTTTTTCAATCCTTCGCCCGAGAAAGCTTACGAACAATAGCAATAATAATAGTGTCAGGGTTTTATCCGTACACGTATACTGGGATAAATTTACCAAAAATACAAGGAAACGCGAACTAATTTTGAATTCTACCGAGATGTGCTATATTTAGAAAATTCAGAACTAGAAAATAACTGTTCGTCTGTGGTATTTCTCGGTGAAGTACATTCAGGCAGCGTCGACAAAGTTGTCGAGCTCACTTAACATTCAGTCCACGTCGTCTCGGAAACCGCTTAGTTACATTAAATAAAGGAACCGAGATTTCATAAGAGCAACATTTCATAATTTCTAAATGTCCAAATATTTAAATGTTTCATTCCTTATCAACTCTAATTGTATACTATAAAATGTAAAACCATACATTAATTATTATTTAGACGTAACTCGTGCACACTTCTATGTATGTACATACGTCGGGTCATACGGATGTAACAAGTCACAGAACTTTCTTCCTTCCCGTTTTATTCAGACTCTTTTCACATTAGCGTTGTAGAGCTTGCTTATATTGAATCATTCTTTTTCCCCCAACATTTGCCTTATTTATCCCATATTTATCCGGTATTGCACTCAAGCGAATCTCGCTTGCCACTTTACGAAAAGTACCAACAGAAAATTGCAGAAGATTGTTCGCCCAAGCGTAGCGGCATAATAATTGAAACAGCCTGTAACCACCCAAGCACGCCAACTGCTAACGTACACGCATGCATGTGTACCTACACAAGTCGATCGCATGACTCTGGCTAGATTCGATTAAAAAAAAAAACCGCCGCTGTTCAGCCGGACGCCTCTCGACAATAATTACACCGCGCAAAATTACGGGCATGCTTCATCTGTCCCGCGCCAATTCAACAAGCGAACGTACAGCCGAGTAATCGCGGCTAACGAGATAACTATAAAAGTTCAATTAGCATTAGAAAATGATGGCTGCCGTCGATCGAAGGAGCCGCTTATTAAAAAGAACCACGAACCCCGCCTGTCTCGGACCGGGATATCCATATTGCAACGCGTTTCCGCGGCTATCGTGGCGGCCTTAATGAATTCGATAAGTACGTACACGCTAATGGACAAAAAATTTTGCCAGGCCGGAACGATGGGGCCCCAGATCGGGCCTCATGGGAGTGAGTCATCCGAGAAGGGGAACTGGTTTTCTACCGTAATACCGGCCGTCAACGATAAAGTATCGTCCCGACGCCTAATAACTTTGACTCCTGGAACTTGGAGCGTCGAGCCATGGAACCGGAATCTAAGGTTGCGTGATCCTCGCGGCCCCTCAACGTGGGTTGAATTTATTTTTTCTCGCTATTGGACGGCTCTTCCGTATTCGGAGGTTCCTGGAAGTCTAATTTAGAGAATTAGAGGGGGCGGTGGGTTGTTGGGTAGATTTGATCCGGTGATTTCACTGTTTTCGATTGCTCCGGATTCGGGCTGGGGTCCGATGGTTCGCATAGAACAGATACAGAAAATGTGTAGAGCGTAGAATTTAGTTCATCGTGCATTGAATCAATATTCCCAGATGGTTTACAATTTGAAAGGGTTAACAAAGGGGTTCACATTTTTACGCATTCTAGGATAACGCTGAAATTAAAGGGGTTCGTAACACCAACGTGTCGGGACGATTATCCGCTCCGATCGGACAATTTTTACATATCACTGTTCGCACACACACATACCTTTGCGCTTCGCATCAAACGCCCCAGGCCACGCATTAACTTAGCATCTATCCACTTAGAAATTTCAGAAAAAAGTTTAAAGTAACGCACTCGAGCAAGATCTCGGCGATCTCACTTTTAACGCGAAGCGGCATCCTGCCTGCAACCACTTTCCTCCCCTTCCCACCCTTCGCGCAGCAATCTCTCAAAGCGCTTCCGAATCGCTGAAAGCAGAATTGAAAAGAATGCATCCTGCATTCTCTACCCCGGTAGACAACTAAAAAAACAACCCCCCCCCGATTCTTCTCTTCCTCCGCTCATCGCCTCGTCAAGGGGCACAGGAACGTGTCACCTGGCACAATTAACGACTCGTCGTTCCATAAAATCGGTTAATTAATAAGCCGTAACGCACATACACGGCGTGCGATTACGCATCTCCTATTTTGCGTAATTAAACGAGTCCTGTGCGTTGGTTCGCTACGCGCACAGGCATACAGTGAGTGTAGGAAGCATCGGTAAGAATACTGTGTGCACGATCGAGTACAGAGGATCATTGCAGTAGGTAGAGGCTGTATGGGAGGTCCGAGTATTCATCCGAGTCCCCACCTGCAGTTAACCCCGACTCGCCCGAGGCGAACGCTGATTGGTCGAGCCGCCATTTTTCCGACTTTAATGATAATAGGATAATGATGATTATACCGTTCACCGAGCGTACTAGATGCTAGCTTAAATCTCTCTCTCTCTCTCTCTCTCTCTCGCGCGCACACCTTCTTCCTCCTCGTTCAGCTATTTATCCGCATCGCAGAAACCTGTATCGAGCGTGGAAAGCAGCGAGCCCGATCGATCGTTCGATCGATCGGCATTTTTTCCCACTGGACTACCGCTACAGTGTATATAACGTTGTATCGAGATCAACGCCACCCGCCGTTCTTACTATCGCGATAGAAATCGAACCGTCGTAAATCGGCCTTCATGGGGAGGTACGATATCTTGATTAAACCCCTTCGTAACCGCGCAAGGACGTAGCGAACAAAATTTCGTTTCTCGATGAAACAATTTGAACGTTACTCGATATCTGGGATGGCAATGAGATTTAACGTCGAACGGCTGCAGAAATTGCACAGACACCGACGCATTTTATGCCGCGTATATAAAGGTGTTAAACCGTGTACGTTTAATATCGAGATGAAAAAGTCACGCGACTTAACTCGAAAGCTTTCTTTCATCGCTTTACGGAACGCGGTTTCGGTAAAGGTTACCCTTGGTACGCGCAAATAACTTCCATTTGGATTTTATTCCTACGTTAGCATTTTGGAATGACGATTTTGTTGAACTTATTTTATCGTCGAAAGCGTCACGGTACGCATGAAAAAGTAAAGCTTCGAGTTTTTCAAGGCTGCATTCGTGTGCCCTTAGGCAGACGAATTTTGCAGGGTAGTATGTATGCAGTGCGTTCGGTCGAGTGGTTAAAAGCATGAGTCGAGTCTGGAGATCGATGGAACTGTTCACCGATAATGACGACAATTATGACCAGTACTCGTTCGTTATCCTGTGCTTAACTCTCCGGGCGGTCCTGTATGGGATAATTGAAGCCTGGATCCGGTGGTTCTTTGCTTATCGGGACTTTAGGCTACTCGCGGGATCCAAAGGTAAACTTGAGCGAAGCATTGCCTCCAGTTATCGAGGATGGGCTTTCGGAGCAGAGGCGAAACTCGTTGTTAGGATGCAGTTACAAAAATATGCGTGCGTGTGCACGATACGCGAGTAAAAGGGGCTTCAGCCAAATGGTATCATTACTGTTCCCGTCATTATTAGTATACTAAGGTTCCGTTTTTGGCCAAAGCAGAAATTTGGAGATTTGTCGTTGCAAAATTTTAACTGCGTCCTTGTAGCGATGAACGTGGTCCAGTTCTCTTTTTGTTACACAATCCGATACGAATAAATAGTCAGTCACACTATTCGTATCAATGAAATGCGCAATATACGTTGCATACTTCCGTGAACCTGTCATCTATAATTTGATATCAATGATAATTAAATTGTGCAGTTTAATAATAATCCCTCCCCAGACAATCTGCATCCCAGCATCGATATAAATTTATCTGATTTATTTATGCAGAAACTGTCGCGTTAACTGAAATCGCGAAAACTCGCCTTTCGGTACCAAGATCTGTCACACGCCGCATTTATTCGCAGATAATATAATCGGATCCATGATGCGCGCATAATTTCTATGCCCTTGCCGCGCATCATTAATTACGCCCATTAACATATATCACCCGTCCGCGGTCGTACATTTTCCGAAATTTATATCGCACGAAGGGCCGCCGGAATTTCGTGGATATTTTAGGTCCTGTTTCCGGTATATTCGTAATAAGCCGCGTCGCGCGAATAATTTTCCACGCGGTCAGAGCGGCATGAATCGATGCCACCACGACCCGCTACCAACAGGCTGATTAGAGTACAATATTAATGTAGAGACAAAATTAAGCGATAAACAGCGTAAATCGACCGATCCTCGTTGCCGTTTCCCTCCCATGAAACCTACACTTCCAGCGGTTTCGCACATTACGATAGTCTGCCAAATTTCGGAATGACGAGTTTCCGTGTCGTTCTCCACGTTACTTTTTAAACGACATACTCGAATATCTTTTAACAGCTAATTGTTCCGATGGGAATGTATACGAACGTTCCGTAATTGAATTGAAGGAAAGGGTTAATATATTAGTTAATCCGGATAAAACAGTATACTTGTATTCAGAAATTGAATAGTAAAACCGCAAAATATAGTTTGAGAATCCGTGATCGGTTCCCTAATTTTGTTCCTGTCCGATTAATATCGTTTTCAATGTTGCGATTTCTTTTATGAGATTTTTTGCAAGAAAAACAACTTTTTTCTTAACGGAGTAGCGCTCTTACTCGGCTTTGTCACGCTACCCATTCTTGCTTTAATGAATATTGTCGTGCCGCAATCGTTTCTCATGCTCGAGAAAATTTCGCTCAAGAAGTGGCTCATTTTCATAGCGAGATGATTGCAAGAAGGAGCATTAGCGAGCCCGCTGTTTGTCGGTTGCTCGCATTAATTCGGACGGCATCCGTTTCCTTTCTCCGGGATACTTTTGTTTCGCGGCAGGATTCGGTACAATTACCGTCAGCTCTCTGTAATTGCGGTCTATCAATTGTTGGAACTGTGTCCGATTTTTGCGGCACGAAAAGTGCATGCTCCTTTTGCGTCTGAAACACAAATTTAAGTAACAATATATTTTGTAAGGTAGTATTTTATTCGGTATAGGGTAGAAAGATCGAGACAGATGGGTTGAAATCTTCGTGTCTTCGATATCGTGTTGTTGAAAAATATAAAACGTTGTCTCTGGGTTAACCGGTATTACCATAAAGCAATGAAAAAGCATTGCTATTATTATTGTTATTAGTACAACGCGTTTATGGGCGCGCCTGTAAAAAGAATTCATGCAAACTGATCCCTCGATTTACGTGACACTTCTTATATGCGCTTTCCTTTTATACGCGGCGCTTCTGGTACGCGATCCAAGTTTTACGCCATTTCAAAATAATCGCGCAGAACAAACTCTCCAGGCAAATCGTAGGACGAGTGCGCGCAGTACAACTTGATACGACAAAAGGCGTGCAATTATTCGTACTACAGGAGCGCTGTATCTTCCGAACATCCATTACTATTAATCTCCCAAGTGCTTGGATTTCACGTACCATTTTTTGGACCGTTCAGCCATAGACGACAGAACAGGTGTTCAAAATAGATAGACCACCTAACTATTAATTTTGACTGACGCAATGTAAACTGTAACGCATGTAAACTGTTCACTCGAATTAACCATTAATTAAGGAGCAAGGTACATTTTTCGCAACTAGTCAACCCCGCCACGTCGAAGGAATTCGCAACAGTGATACATAATTCTTGAACGAACTGCATTATCAATTTTATAGCACTTGGAAACGCGCATCGTGCCAGCATAAACGATGCCATAAATAGCGTTAATGCGGAAGATATCGAGCAGTCTATGGAGTAATTCGTCGTCGCGAACGTCGATCGATCGGTCGGACGGTTCGACTTGAACCGCGACTTACTATTGTCGACGGTGATCTAACGTCTAATGGAATAATTGCGGCTAGCCTCTGGCCGAGGAGGACGGAGATAAAAGAATGTCGAGAATGCAGGCACGGTTCAACTGCGATAATATGTCTTCATGTACGAACCGTCTGATAGTTAACGTTGTTGCGATCCAATTTACATACCGAGATCGGATATCGTCTTCAATCAAACGACAGTACTAATGTTTTCCTCTGTGCATGTAACGGACCACTTCGATAGGTAATAGCTTGTTACTTTTTTTAAGTTAAGGGACAAGTCTGTTATTTCATGGATGATATCGTTTGGTGACACCATTGTAACAGTACTAGTCTATTCTTATATTTTTGTGGTAGCACTTTGTCGCGCCACTCCAATGTGCAGACAATAATAATAAACATGACATTTTTTACACACGGTTTATCGCGGCAATTAATAATACTAGATACTACCCGTTACGAGGAAACGAATGGATATTTTACGGAGTAGCGAGACTTATAGTTGAGTTACTTGATTCGAAGTTACATTTCGCGCATGCATTGCATCATTAGGGTGATGCATACATTAATAGTGACAATAAACCTAAAAGAGTGCATTTTCAGCTGCGCAGTAATAAGAAAAGTGCAGAGAATAAATCGACATAAAAAAGAGTGGAATCAGCAACCTCTACAGGGTTTAAACCGGTTTAAACCGTAGGTGTACTCAATGATCCTCCCTACCAAAGGCTTCCATAAAGTATCGTCTGACAATAGGACAAAGCAATATCCATCAGCGGGCAACACCAGTTCGCGAGATCAAGATTAACGAAATCGCGATACAATTCTCTATCATCGCGGTGTTCAAAGTAGCTCGACACCTCTGTGATCCTTCGACTTCGTATCTACAATCGAGATTTATCAGCAGCCGGACGCCGTATTGACAAATTACCCAAGACAATGTCGTAGGTCGCGGTGCCAGGAAAAGTGTACCTATGAAAAGCTTTCAGGATCGATGAGGAGCGAATAATCGAATCTGCGGCGGTTCCTTTCTGAACGGTTCGCTCGAACGCGTGTGTCGACCCATTAAATCAGTCGGAAATTATTGCACCAGCTTTACGGTGCATAACTGTCGTTCATTCGGTAAAGCGTTGTCGTTCGATCGGCTAACCGCTTTTCATGTTGTGGTCGCCGGTCGCTTGGCCGCCCCGTTTCGCCATTATTCCGAATAATTTTTGCTCGCCACGACACTACGGCCAATTGTTTGCTCGCGCCTGCTCGATACGCGTTCAGGTCTACTTACTTCGCGCTTCGAAGGTGGATTGGGTTGATAGTTAGGTTCCTTGAAGTATTTTTACCGAAGATTCGATTGGATATTTAAATTTTATTTTCGACATTATTGCATAGACCATGTAAAAGCTGAAGTCTGATAAAGTTAATCATGATTTAGAAAAGTTGCAACTTTTACAAATTTTGCGATAGTCTTATTACATCTGGTCCACAGTATTTCAGTAAAAGAAACGCTGCATAGATGGACCACATGACAGTTGAAAGAAAATGTAATTAAAGAAAGTGAGCGTTTTTAATCAATTTTCCAAGCATCGCTGTTGGTAAAGATTATTTTTCTGATTAAACCGTGTACCTACGAGACGAGCTTCTTTATTATCCGATGAAAGAGGCTGTATGAATGAAAAATACATGAAGATACCCAGGTAAAACATAGTGGTAGGAAGGAGGGAACGGGCTGAAAATGAATGTAATGTAACTTTCAAGGGTTGCGACCGTGTGTTAAGTGAGTAGAAGTTGGAGAGAGAGGTTGAAAAGTATACAATCCGCAATGAATACTGTTGGCCTGCCAGCATATTCTATTCAGTGCTAACTTCGCGACATAATGAGTTTCATGGGGTGGAATGAAAAACAAATTATACGGTGTCTCGCTTCTCTAACAAGCACGTGAAAATATTTTCATTAACGATGATCGTGATTGTGGGTAGCGGTAAATGTTATGCAAATTTTTTTCTCAAGTATATAAAGTCAGTCGCAAATATTTGAAATAACTGTAACGAGCGTAAATTATCTACAATGCGTATCAGGAAAGCCGCTACGAATAAATGCATAGTATGACACGAGTAAAACTCTCTTTCGTTCCTCGTGAACCGTGGCCAACAATCTTCTCTTTTAGAGCTTTGTTGAACTATTTTATTATTCTCGGTCGTCCTTGTAACACATAATGTGGAATGAACTGAATAGAACAGGGGGCGTAATAAAAACGGGGGAGTAAGCATAAAGGGAGGCAAACAAGTGCAAGATAAAAGAATGCATAAGCTGTAAAGTAATGAAACAAAGTATGAAACGAAAGATTAATCTTGCAGCTGTTATTAAACCAGCCCTTCATTTTGATAGTAAAGCTTTACCCTCGCATCATTTAGTTTTACGCAGTAGTCTGATATTTTGCTGACAATCGGACTTTAGTACATTTTTATCTGATCTCCGTCGTTACACCGGTAACAACTGTCCTTCCTTTATGCCTGCAAACATTGTAACTAATCCCACGAAGCCATAATTAAATTAAGTTGCCCATGAAAAAGTCACAAAGCCGTCTTAACTAGCTGTCTCGAATCCGGCAGCTAGTGTTCGTCCGCGAGAATTCTTTTTCAAGAATTTCTGAATAAATTTTATAATTGCTTGTTTCTAATTTCTCGAGAAACTACAATATATCCTGAGATATTAAGACAAGTATTACAAATCTCATTTATTCTCGGTTACGAACTTTCTGTTTATTCAAATAGTGTATTAACAGTTAATCGTGAATGTATAAACCCATATACAGGCTAAGTTGTAGCTGGACGATGGTTGGGTCAGACCTATTGAACTTCTACGTTTTCTGACCAACTTTTACCTGAACGTACGACTCTATGGCCGTGTTTTATCCAAATGGACTTTGACAACTCCTGACTGACCCTTAGCTAAGCCTACGTTACTTCAAAAATGTGAACGCTGCAATATTTTTTGTAATTTCTCGAGAAACGAAAAATATCGAAGCCCACAAGTACGAGCACTCTGGGCGCAAGCCGCGAGCGTTACAATTCTCAAACAATTACCCGACTGTAACGTTTGAAAATATGAATAATATTTAGGCGTCGCGCACCCAAGCTGATTTACTAATCGTGTTGCCATAGCTGTCTCAATGAAACAGCGAGCAACGACGATTCAATTATTTATTTGAAATATTACTCGCTGCAACGTTGGGTGTACGTAATCAATCACACCCTCCCCTAGATTGAATTTTACCGTCCCTGTTCGCGTTCAGAAGTTTCTACCTACTTAAGTGCCCTACAATAAGCGTTATCCTCTATCGCGCCTGCAAAATCGCCGACGGTAAACAGTCAATAAATATGTAACGTAGTTTCACGCAGTCGCTGCCCCTTCGCGGAACATTCACGTGAGATTTATCGCGCGTGTCGTATAAATTTCAAGGGAAACGAATACTCTTGCGTAAAACGGATTGCACTGCGACCGATGCGCGACTTCAATTTTGATTGCCAAAGACGGGGAGGTTTCACTGGATTCGCGAGAAGAAATTCTGGTTAAATTCTATTGTTAATCTAGAAATTGTTTGGAAATTTTACACCGTCTCGGAAGATGCATATTTCAATATTTAGTGGTTAGTGTAATAATAATAATACTTCGTTCAAAGCTTTGCAATAAATATCGAACACTGATTCCACGTTGCCAATGCTACTAATACAATGCGCAATCCTACGAACTGACCGACACATCTCAATGAACTTCAGAATAATTGGACGTAGACAGTTTGAAATGGACGGTAGATAACAAAAATAGTAGATAATAATCGAAATCAGTTGCACGAAATGTGAAGCAAACTTCAATGGAGCAAAATACAGCCATGACAATGGCAATTCCGATGCATATGGCAGTACAATTTACAGGAGACTCCCAATCGTGACGACGCGAAGCTATTTATCTATGCTTTCGTTTCAGGAGTATACACCCCGGAAGAGTACATTCGAGGACACGAAATAGTGATACCGCGAAAAGTGACCCACCTTGGGGAGCTAATCTCGCACAACGTGACCCACCACCACCAGGAAAATGGGCCAGTGGTTCGCTATCGATTGTCGGTGGCTGGTAACGAGTACCACATCGAACTGACGGCTGTGGACAACTTCATCGGACCCGGGATGGTCGTCGAAAGGCGAAAACGCGACGTACACGTGCGCGGTCGGCCAAAGAATCGTTCGAGCAAATGCCATTATCGGGGTTTCATTCAGGGACACTCGAATTCCCAGGTCGCCTTGTCTGCCTGCGACGGTCTGGTGAGTCCTATACTTTTATCTTCTGCTTTTTCTCGGCGGAAACTTTTGCTTTTATTTTTCCAGTCGAGTGAAAAAACGACTCTATTTATTTATTGCAATTTTGCTACTTGGCGTGCGAGCGCGTAAAACTCTGGCTTCGCGCAATATTGGTAGAGGTGAATACGATGATTCCCTTAAGTAGAATAGGACGGCGGAATATGACGCGCGCGGCTGATGTATGATGTGGTTACTCTACTTAAATTTTCTTACCGACCACAGAACGTTTCGCAAGGGTAATTATAAAGTGGTGCTTAATTTGCAAGTACTGTGCATTAGCATTTTTTCCTATTTGTAAATTGCAGCTTATAGTTAATATTACAATTGCAATAATAAATGATTCGGATGAGCCAGAATCTCATGATTTTTAGTTGATTGCGAACATTTTGTAACGCCTACTGCTGCCAACTAAAGGCAAGACGTATTAGCGTCATCTTCGAGTCATATATTAAAAAAGGAGTCTTATTGAGAAACCACTCCCCGTTTCTACGGCTTTAAAATGTTGCGCTCTATATTTTCCGTTACTTCGCCTTTAAAGTTCCATACCGATATACGTAGGTGCACGAAAATGTAACACTGCTAACAGTCAACTTCAAAGAGCATCAAATTTCGAAGGGAATATAAGCCGCATACAGAGAACGTGTAGCAAACAATACATTTTGTTTATACATTGGACCGCAATACTAGCGGAACGTGCTACATCCATTTTAATCTGCTAAAAGTCAGTTAACAATAATGCTCCATTCTCGTAACAAATAGTACATATACATACGGCAGTATGCGCCTTTTTCACTACAACAATTCTGACCATTGATTCTCGTATTTTCTCTTTGCGTCAAATGCACTATACTTTGTATTCTATGAAATCGAACCGCGGAACTCTAGCACGGCGTTCGCAGTGATAAAATTTTCACGCGAAACAAGGTTCCAATCGGTTCGCTCCTGGCGAAAATAATCAAGCTAATAAAGTTAGGCGAGCCACCATCTACGTTATTCCTCCCCGCCCGTACACTTTACACCCCGTTTAATTAAATCATTTTCCAGCCCCTCAAACGATTACAACGTACCGTAAAATTCCACGGCTTCCTCTCTCGCTCCCACAAAATATTTGCTAAAACAGTAACTCTCGTGCCGAGCCTTCGCCGAATTTTCCAATTTCTCCAGAAGCGCGTCTGGCGCTTATAAAACGGCCCCGAATTGGTAGCACTTGTATCCGCTCTCGAACCAACGGATTCGGCTCGGCGAAATTACATTTCTAAGTCGGCTGGGAATTGTTTCGACCGCGCCACAAAACCGAAGGGCGAAATTTACGAATATTAACGTGCACCCTCTGGCAGCCAAGGCCGCGGTGTATCGCGAAGGAACTTGAACGGAAGTTGGCGTAGAATCGCGAAAGGGGGAAGAACGCGGAGGTGGTGGCGAAGTGGTGGAAACGTGGAAAAAAAAAAGGAACGCAAGAACAATGGAAGGGTCTCGAGAATGAAGATCGACGAGAAGTGGGAAGAGGTCGAGAGGAAAGAAAAGGGGAGAACGGATGTTGGAAGAGGGAGGAGCCACGGTACATGCATCGGCGCAATTTGCTCGCAGCTTCCAGATAATGATTTAATTTGCCGCGGCTTGGCAGATTTATGACGGCACACCTAGATCGTTCGTCCACCTGTAAACGTGCACACCTATTCTGCCGACCGCCTGTACACTACCCACAGAAAGTTTGGAGGGAATTGCGGTTTGCATAGATAGACGGAATTACCTATCTGTTTATTTATTTCGCGGGACCGATGCACTTGGCACCCAATTTATTACGCGCACAGGCGCCGTAAAAATGATTTTTCGGGCGACCAATTGAGACGCGATGACGTAGCCTATCTGCATAGCTTCTTCTATATCGAACAGGCTGCCCTATGCATTCGATTCGAGTTCGAGCGTCCTGGATGCTCGTTTATGCTGCCACGAAGCATCCCTTTGTTTCCTTTCCTCCAGCCAACACATTCTTCCGAGTGATTCGTAGAGGGAACGTTGCCTGGAGTATGTTAAAAGGTCCAGAGGAGATTATTAGAGCGGCTTATTATCCGACCAGGACGGTGTGCTCGAATTGTTTGTGCCGTAACGAGCCGATGAAAAAAGGTCAGGAACTACAATGAAGTATTAGCCTTCCCGAATACTTTATTCAAATATTCATATAGTAGGCAAGGTGCATAATGAAAACAAACAATGCAAACCTGATCTGCTAGTGAATATCGTTGATCGTAAAACGATTGGAGTGGCAGTTGAAGCAGCTTACACATTTCGAAGCG
The DNA here is from genome assembly GCA_948146005.1 of Nomada fucata. Lineage (NCBI taxonomy): Eukaryota > Metazoa > Arthropoda > Insecta > Hymenoptera > Apidae > Nomada > Nomada fucata. The sequence continues at coordinate 1,580,619 of OX411275.1, read as the reverse complement.
AGACCACGAGTAGGACGCGTAGGTGGATTTTCAAGCGAAGAGTTTCGAATGTACCGTAGAAGGAAGCTTCCCTCTGTAAGGGACAGATTCTCACACAACGGCATGCAATTGCTCAATTTTCACCAGGAAGCCGGTGGAACTGTATATCGCTGGCGGCGATTGACCCTGGCAACCTATTACGAAGACACGAAATTTGGCTAGACCGCCTTGCAGGTGCAGCTACACGAAAACCAGAAACGTACGCGACGTTGATTTCGTCCGTTCGATAAAGACAAGCCAGCATCGCGAAGGTTAATTGATTGGTTTCGTTGTGCACGTCCACTGGCTCCAAAGCATGATCCGAATAGTAATTAGTCGAATTGAATCATGAACAGACGTTGACGAAATAACACGCGAACATGCTCGCGGCGAGTCAATCGACCAAAAACTTTGATATACATATCTGTCTGCGATGGCTGTAATTAATCGGATAATTTTGGGCAAGAAATTGTTGCTTTCGTTGAGGCAATTTGGCAGTAATCGTCGGCGATTCTAATTATGGACTGCATACTTGACCCGTATTGAGAATAATAAATTCAAAAAGTAAACTTATATAGGGAACCCTGAGTTGGTCTTTTGAAAAAACTATACAGATTGTGCTTATTATGCATAAATTTCCTGCGCACATTATTCGCGTAGATAGTATTATAAAGCAAATGCTTGGAAAGCAACAGCAATGAAATATAATATTTTAATATAGGAAAGTCGTATACGTTTCATTCAATATTCCTTGCAAAGAAAAGTGAGAATATTTGTCAAGCATGCTGCGCGCCACTCAAATTTTTATTTCTCCAATCAAAATGTCGTCGCGCAAGGTGACGCGGTCAGCATATAATCATCGGAAATCGGATTCAGGGTACAATATAAATTAGAATCTGTCGAAGGCGGCGGGTGCAGGTGCAAGGATTAGCATAGATCCTTGTAGAACAGTAGCTGCACACTTTGTTCTTAATTTCTCCTTGAAGCCGCCGTGCCCACGTGCAGGCGTTTTAGTACGCGTAATCGTGTTCTCGGTGCTATTACGTATTTCTCGTACGCGTGATATCCCGTTTTATTGCACCGTAAAACGGATGGAACAGAGGCTGCCGAGTGCATGCGAAACTTTCACGTGAAAACTGTCATAAAAGCTAAGATTGTTTGTACTCGCGGCTCACGATTAGATAAGCCTTTAGTTTAGATTTAGTTTTCAATCGTGTGGCGCTGCCCTCAAAGATTGGAATAATCGCAAACTCTTTCAGAGTGAAATTTATGAACCTGTGAAGATCACGTTGACTGTGGTTATGTGCAGCGCAGTGGTGATGAGCAGCTCATTTGTTTGCATCAAGGAAGACATAATATTGCCACGTAGGCGTCGCAGTATTTAATCGGCATTAAGAGCGAGAAAGTTGTGGGAGGCATGGAGGAAGGAGAAGAAAAATAAAAAACTAATAATACCTAAGTCAGAGCAGCTGCGCACGTTTCATATAAAATAATATTTTCACGTATTTTGGACATGTGCTTGAACTGTTGCATAATTTTGAACAATCAGCTATGAAGAACATTTGCATAATATTGCAACAAACTGTACATTTCGTAGAATAAACTTATTCTGAACCAATCACAATTGTGGCTATATTATAGTAAGTAAATGAAATTTCAGGCACAGTACTGACACCTCCAACTACAATTTTTCGTTGCAGTAAAAGAGCATCTATATAGGAGTTTCAATACTTTCTACCTAAACTATATTTAAAACTCGCCTCTCTAAATATCCCATCGTGCAAATAAAACGTTTTGCCCTACGAGATATTTATGGCTCCCTTAGAAGTAGAAAAATTGCATTGCCCTGTACAGTTTTTGCAGGTGATTTATAGTTAAAGTGGAAATAGGTTGCCATACTTCTGTCTAGCAGTGAACGTAAGACAGGAGCTCACTTTTTAAAAGCATCTCACGTTCAGAATTGAATTCCACATTTACAGATATTACTCGTGGCCCTATTTTATCCCTCTTCGAGATCGCAACGTCCAGCGCATCAAAAATTTGTTGCACTCCAAGCCATCTGGATCGGGGGCTGCTCTTATAAATTTTAACCATTCGACAGGTATTTTAAATATGATGAACAATCCTCCTAATACAGATATTCAGCAGTGTGTAAAAAAATGTGAATAATAAACAGAAATCAGTTGCCTTTCGTCAAAGGAGACTGCGAACGTTACAAAAATAATATATTATAAGACACGTGTCATAGAAAATTGAGTAAATGATATTCGATAAAATTATGCGATCCATGTACTCTCCGAAAGTGTTTCTCGGTCGAATCGTTGCATGGCAATCGACATGGATCTGGCTGGGAAGCTTCGTGCGTATTTACACACCACCTAAATGAAGTAATCGCTCGAATCAAGCGGCAACCGGCCAAGCGCAATTGGCATCGATACGTAATGTTCAGTAATTTTGGGCTTCCACGCTAATGGCATTATCTGGCGGGTTAATCCGCCTCAATTCAGACTGCCTAACGTGAATTAGAATTGAATTTGACAGCTCGATCTACCCTTTTGCCGGTAGCCCCGCAAGATGCTGTACCGTGATCCCTTTGTTACCCCGAGAGTGGCTTTAGGGACATTTCAAAGCCCGGCATTACGTTTATTGGATAGCTCGATGATATTAGAGCCATCTAAGCGCTGGAAGCTTCTTTGGACGATGCTGCTGCCAAATCCCTTTTGGGGAATACCAAATCTGAAATGGGGGCTTTTGTCTCCATTAGCTTGTTTACATTGGGTTAGACATGGCATTTCCGTGGACAGGGCTCGAAAATTTTACCGTCCACTTGATTGCAGAAAAGTTTGTAAAAATACTACACTGAATAAATACCTGACGGAAGAAATCGTAACGCCTGACTGAACTGGTTTGCGGTTGTTTAATCGCTTAACGCTTGTAAACCACAACTCCAGTATTATTTAGACAACGTAATCGCTTGAATTTAATAGCGGCTCTGCATAAAGAAATATTAACGATGCAACCAGTTTCCTTGCTTCAATTCATTGTTCGTGGCGGGCGAGGGAAGGAAATCCCTTAACACCTCGTATTTACTTCCCTTATTTATTTTATCCTCGCGCAATTTATTCCTCGTTTTTCTCGCAGAAGCGTTATCAGTTTTGCGCTCGAAAATTTGACAAATTCCGCTCGCAGGTCCGCCAGTCTCGCCTAACTCAACCCTATCAAATCCAGGCCACGATATTATTATCAGCAGCACGCGAATCTTAACCGCAACGGTTTTCTTTGCGAAGAAATACGAAGGACAATTCATCGTTAGTACACGTAGGAGAACAAGAGAAACAGAGGACTGGGAGGACTGGGAGGACTGGTAGGTATCATCAGCCTGTACCAAAAGGTGTGGCTCCCTTATCCGTTATCTCGAATTGCACGAAGTCCGCGCCAGCGGCCGGTATCGTTGTCGAAGGATCAAGGATGCAGCGGCAGGACGTGTCTATTAAATTTCCAGGAACGATCGCGAGCTACGATAGAGTAGGTCACGCCGATTGCGAAATGCACAATGAACATGAATCTTCTGGCGCGGTATCTTTAGCAAATCGCATTTGCGTACAGGCATCGACTCTCTTCTGCACAATTATTCGCGCCTCGACGAAGAAAATGTCACAGCCGTGGTTCTAAATCGTCGCGAAATTTTTCAAATGGAATTCGTAGACGAGAATTTGTGTTGCTTAAATTTGTTCTGAATCCTAGACCACTTGGAATTGTTTCTTCCTCTTCATTGAATATTACGACATTCGGTCATTCTCCAAAACTTATCGGTATTAATCACTTGCTCGTGAAATGTATGGGGATGTTACCTAAGTAAATATATCCCGAAAATATTAGCTAAAACTCCACCGCAGGACATTTTAACGAACTGCCAAATGAAAGACAGGAAGGACCGGAGAAAAACAAAAAACTGGAGGCGACACGCTTATAAACTGCTTACCAGGGTGAACTAATAAACTGCATCGATTATTTGCGGCTCTATGTCGTGGTAACGAGAGACGACGAGCCGCTAAATTGCCCGGAAGATAGTACGCTGATTTAATTTGCCGGAGTTTTTAAAAAACGAGGGCGCGAAGACGATAATACTTTAAACGTGAAACACGACGTTGCCCGTTAAATTCTGTCCGTTTTTTTTTCACCTCGATTATCAATTTAAGAAAATAGCATGCGGCAAATTATCCAACGGTTAGGTTCGCACTTCGAACGTTCGAACTCCCTTCAAACAAATTACCTCTGTTCATTGATGAAATTTTGTATCAATTTTAATGTTGCAGATGGCATGCGTGAAATATTATATAGTAGTTTCAACAAAATTTTCAATTTATTGCAATGCTATGCAAGGCTAAAGTAATCGCATGGAAGAGATCAAAGGAAACAGGTTATTCGACGCTTCCCATAAAGTTAATTATGGATCAACTTCGGCTGCTTTCCTTAACTTTCTTATTGTTAATATCATTATGATGATTCTCATAATTATTATTTTTGCCATAAATCTTATGCGACCTACAAGGAACAAAAATTTGGAAAAGTAAACAATTCAAAAGGCATTCCGTTATACACGAAGCAATCGAAACAATTATCGCTCGCAAGTGACGTTTGCGTAAAACGACTTTCCTGGGCGCGTCTGGAAATTCGTGCTTTCTTTAAAAGTGATCCGTCTCGAAGCGAAAACCGATTTCCTCTGCATTGTCCGACGAGGTGCGGAATTACCATCGACGGTCGCGTAAGAACCGAAAGGCAGGGAACGTTAACGCAATGTCCCCGATATACCATGGACCAGCAGCAATTATTTACGAGATCTAGCCTGTAGCGAAAGGTTCAGGAGGCGTGAATACAGTTGGTGTACACGCATGCACGCGCACGCAATTTGATTCAATGTTCACCGCTGTAGGGGAACAGGTTCTCCAGAGTACGTGCCGGGTCGGATCTGGATACGCGGTTAACATATAATTATCGGTAATAGGTAATCAGAGGAGAGCAGCCCCTCGTCCAATTAATGCGTATCTATTTTGCCGGATCTAAACGGACGATGGGTGGTCCCTATTGCTTTTGGTAATTACCCTTTTAATCGATCGTTTAACTCATCTTCGCCGCGGGGAAAAACGTGGTCGGAGGGTTAAGTGAATCGTGCGTCGCTTCTTTTGGATCGCATTATGTACCGTGGAAGGGAATTTTGCTAATTAATGGGAAATTGCGAAATCGTGCGAACTGGCCTCGCTCGTCGCATTGAACAAACTTGGGACAATATTTAATACATTTTATATATTTTTTACTACGATCCGCAACGATTACTATGATTGAAATTACGATTACCAAACCGCGTCAGGAAAGCATTGAAACCCCCAAAAATCCTCGCAAACTTTCTAAAAGACGTCAATGTTTTACACTTCCTTTAACCTCGGGAATCCCAAGCTTTCAGCGTCAACCGAGTGACGCGCAACTCCCGCAGCAGAAAGTTTTGAAAGAAACTCGAAAGAGCGACCGTGTTCCCATAAAAAGCTACCCTGAAATGTTGCGCAGCGCAGAAATGCGGCCAGAGGATCCGAAACACGTGGAAGGCCCCAGGTACGCCGGGGATAATAAGCGACCAATGCACCAACCGCGGACAGTGTTTATGGGCGTCGCAATCATCGAGCAACGGGAGCCTTTTTTGTAAAAGTCAGCTCGTCGAATAGCCGTGGAGAGCGTTTACACGTATATACGTGGTAGCGATCATTATGCACCACCCACACGGGAGGTTCGTGGCGACTATTCTAATGACGGCATAAATCACGTTCCTTCGCAGGAAGCATTTATCATCATCGAGATCCTTGATTCTCCTTCCTCTACCTTCTCTTCTTCTATCCTCGGTGCACCCTCGATTCGCTGCCTCGCCCTGTCTCTCTTCGGTCTCCATTTGCTCTCCCCTTTATGCAGGCCATTCTCTGCAACCCGTGCAGTTGCATCCACAGCTTGGAAGCCGCCCCGAGGAATACGAACTCTCGCATGTCTTTTATCAAGAAATCACCAAGTTCCGCCACTCGGGGGAACGTCAACTTCCTTCCACTTTTTGCCACGCTGACGCAGGAAAAATCGGGGAACCCGGTATACACCGAGTGCCTGGAAAGTTTGAATCGAGGGATCCAGGGAACGGAAGATAATAATAAAATCGAAAGAAAATTTCACTAACGCCCTTGGTAAACCCCGTGAAAACAGCTTGCAGCACTTTGTACGCGTTGGTCCGTTTACAACTTTTGTAACGAAAGGATTATGAAATTTGTCTGTTTTATAATTATTTTATTTGTCGCCTTATTTTTTGCTGCACTTATTTCGCAACTTTCCCCCTGTTTTTCCTCCTTCGTTTTTCGATCGACATTTTTTATTGTCGCTCTCTTGTTCATTAGAGGGATTAGTTTAATGGCCATTGGCCTGGTATCGATCACTCTTAATCGTCGCTGTTGTGCGTCGTTTTTAATGTCACTCTGATTGATCGACGGCGTAATTAATTACGGTAATGACTCCGTAACTCCCGACAGTTTCATCGGTTACCCCGTCCCTGTGAAAAACCTCATACGATCCCCAGCGGACACCCCTTCGCTTTTACACGCATTGGCTCAACGCTTCTGAGATAGTATCGCGTATCAATTTCTTCTTTGCGTTCGAATCTTCCTACATTCCACGTATTACGCAATTGAGGAAAGCTAATTTTTCTGGTAAGGACGAGTGTAAACGACTTTTATCTTAAATAATGTTTCTGCAGGTTGATTGTGTACACGCACGTATCGCATACAGTAATATAATCAATAACAGACATGAAAATCGATTCCCATAGATGTATTACAGCACAGACGATACGTAGCAATAGACAAGACATCTTGTGGACTTTCGTGGCCCAGAGTGACTGACATACCGACTCAGATATCCCACACTGATTTGAGCGTCCTCTGCTCATAGACACTGATCACTCGAAGAACTATTATTTACTGAAATAGCGTTGGGGACAGAATTCATGCGATTGCGTGAACATATGTGAACGCTATGAGGGGAATCAGGGAACAAATTTCCATAAATGACATATATGAATTCTTATATCTCGTCGCTGTCTTTGTCAAAAGCACCGACGAGATATTCATAGCAACAGATGAATCAGGCAATGTCTTATTTCGACCCGAATTCCCGGGCCACCCACAAATTAACCGATTTTTCTATTCCTAAAATCGCAGCCTATTCGCTTGACACTTTTATCGTGTAAATAACAATTGTATTGCAAAAGACCAAACGATAAAATTGCTAAACGTATGACGAATAACAACGATTGCCCAGGTCTCACCACGAGGAGGTTGCTGCTGAAGGAACTATTAAGATAAACGAATTTAACGAACGCAGAACATAAAAATTCTATTAAACCTGAATCAATGAAAAAACCAGGATTATAATATAAATTAGTATATACCTTGTTCCAGTAAGTAAAATGTATGAAAATAAATAATTGGAAGGAAAGCTGAAAAGAAAAATTCAGCTGCACCTTTTGGAGTAAAAGATGAAGATTATAATGCACATTAGACCATAGTCAGTTTAAGTAAATAGGATGTATTAAAATGATTAGTTATGACGAAAGCTGAAAATAAAAATTCTGTTAGACCTGACTTAAACTAAAGAATAAAGATTCTAATATAAATTAGCATGCACATAGTTCAAATAAATCCACATTGTATACTTAATGGAATTTAATTCTTAACTTAAAACAGTCTACCTGACTAAAAACCTAATTTTATTTGGAAATTTATGTAATTTAGTACTATATTCTACTATTCGCACCTATATTCGCATATGTATATTCAATGTTGATTTTAATATACTATAATTCCTATAATCATGAAACACTTGCAGTAACGAAGTCGGAAGATATCCGACTTCCGCACTGCTCATCAGTGAAAACAAATTTCAGCTCATTAAAAATGCAATTACAAATTTAATATACAAGGTCCTCAGTATATATACATTTGTTCAACGTAATTATTAATATCGTAATATATTTTTATCAAAATAGAGGAGCCTACGTGAACAGTGCTTAGTTGACCAAATATTTATTTGAGTAAGAAATATTTCTATGGTTGTTAATTTTTTGATATTAAACAACGCGGAGTACAAGAAGGCAGATCGAACTTGGCATAAGAAATAATACACAAGAAAATAATGGCGGTCACTATGCTCGCAAAACTACTAAAAAAATACAACCAGTCACCCGTGCCGCTTCGGACCAATCGTCCTACGGCATGATTGGGGACCGGAGGAACCAAAACGCATGCGACTCACCAACTTGTTGATTGGACAAGTAAGGGAAGTACACGTGGAAGACATCGGAGACATCAGGAACATCACCGAGGCAGCTCAATTGAACTCAATCGTCGAGCAGTTTGCAAACTGTAACTAAATAAGAAGCAAAGAAGATTAAAATCTACTGTTAAATCGACAGAATTTAATTTTTCACTGTTAACTGAGAATTGGTTCAAAGATACTTACATTTCTCACTTTACCAGTGTCGCATAAAACGTCCTCTTCAGTGATGCACTGACTCTACATCCGATGGCGAATATAAGAAAAAAATAAAAATAATAGACTTGCTCTGAAAAAGCTAGAAAACTTCGAAGCAAACACTGACTCTACCGACCGCATTGCGCGCGGTCTCAAAATTTTCTAAAAGAAAACAAGTTCATCTTATCGAGTGTTATCAGTGACATTTATGAACATTACAAATATGACAATATGCATTAAAAATATGTAAATATTCACTAAATATATGAAAATGTACATGAATAATATGCAAATGTGCAAGAGAAATATGTAGATATCCATTAAATATATGCAAATATGCATTCAAAATATGTAAATATGCAAATATCTATTAAAAATATGTAACTGTGCATGAGAAATGTGTAGATATTCATTAAATATATGCAACTATGCATGAAAAATATGCAAGTGTGCATTCAAAATATGCAAGTGTGCACGAGAAGTATTAAATAAATGCAAATATGCATGAATAATAAATAAATGTGCACGAACAATATGTAAATATGCATTACAAATTTTGAAATATACATTAAAAACATGCAAATATGCAAGGAAAATATACAAGATTAATCATGCAATAGCAAATGCAACAAGTCAATGCATATGTTTTTAAATATGAAACATAAAAACATTTGCATTATGCAAAACAGGCAAAATGAAAGATTCTATTCCAATTGCAACCACTTAATTGAAATTGGTGTAGAAAATCTAATTCTTTTTATAAGTATTTTAGTTGTATTAGTATTTTATAAGTAGTTAGTTTCATCTTAGTATCAGTCACACATTATACAAAACCAATAAGAAAATATAATTAAAATGCTCACATAGGCAGGCCTTGGCTGCATTGAATTATTAGGCATCATTGTATCTATTGGCTTACTCCTTCCTCTATTCCATATAATCAACTCCTGTGGATACTCCTGTAACAAAGAATAACAAGGAAATTAAACAAGTGCACGAAAGTAATGATAATTGTGATATACTACAGCTGAATTTTGTAGAAAATGTGAATATTCTAAAAGATTTTGTATGGAAGCAATATTATGTGAAGTGGTAATTACAATCCTATTAAAAAAACCGCAGCGGTAATAGAGAGCAAATAATTGTTGTATAGTTATTATAAACGAACCTCTCTGAGATGTCTTGCATATGTTTTGTCAGCGCGGTGTCAAGTAGTGGAATGACAAACCACGCTATCGTCCGTCCTCGTTAGGTTATGTTCGGGACCCGACTAAAGCCAAACACCATTGTTGTTTACGATCGCCTGCGTTTCCTAGAAATATTTCAACGCATACGTTACTTGATAAGTACCTGTTTTTGTTTGGTTAAAATTATTTATTTTTCGGATCGTTTCCTATAATCTGTTAGGAACGTTGCGAGTGACACGGAAATAATAATGAGGGTCGGTGTCCCAGAAATGCTGGTCGAAAAAATACATTGGGTGTCTCGTCTATTCCTATATCTCGCCTGTGATTATAGTCCGTTGTTCGAAAGATGCCTTCTCTGGCAGCACAAGGGCCAGGGGTCATCTTTCGTAGAGCACGTTGCACACCTGTCGTCGCTTAAATTCATCGACATCTCTCAATCGTGCAGTTAGTCGACGTTCTGTGTCGTAAATAAAATTTCCAGGCGAAGACTTTGCCGGCTCGACACGGAAACGCTGGTGATCGACTATCGATGGTCGCAAGACCCAGGCATTCCTTGATCTCGTTACTCGTTACTAGTGCTCCATCCGCCTTGGAACGTATTCCTCGAACTCTCGTGATCAAGGCGTTACGTTCTTCTGCGCTGAATGGACCGAATGATTACTATCGCGAATGGAGTAAAAATGATCGTTATTCACCGGCCGCGATCTCGTTGTTGTATCTGCTCCGATACTTGACAGGAAACGCGTGTAGCTAGAAAAGCCGCAAATTTATACCATGTGGAGAATAAAGGTGCAGAGATTTCCATACGGCTCGGCGTTGGATTCATTTGTATTCAGCACTCGACTCTCTTATAATTGAGATGTAAAAATAGCAAGCCGTTGACACCAAAAAGACGAATTGGTTTCCACGTGGATTAAAAGGGGTGCGGGGAACAAGTTTTTGTCTGATAAAAACTAATGAGAGAGGTACGTGTAATTTGGCGCGTTGGGCTCGGATACGCGAGCAGAATTTTTTAGTGGATCGTACTTTGTCTGCCATGGATATTTGCGTAACTCGTTGATATTCGAAAGAACCAAATGTAAAGAGCCAAATATAGTTTAAATTACAAACTTTAAGTTTTGTAGCGAACGGAAAGAACATTTTTGTACATTTCTATTTCTATCGTACGTTCGGACTTGAACGGAAAAGCTTGCGCCAAAAATTGTTGACCACTTGCGGATTATTTATGGGAGTAGTTCTTTTCCCTTGGTAAACTAAAATCGCAGAAATTTATTCACGAGAAACCGTTGAACGTGTAAAGGTGTAAAAACGAGGCACGTCGATCAATAATAACTAACGAGCACGAACGGACGCCGATGACTCCAGGTATAATTAAATGCCGAGAAGCTAGGCAATTAACGAGCAATGCGCCGATCAATTGCCAGCAAAAGGGTTTTTCAACGCGGGGATCAGGGACGCAACCTCGATGCTGTCGCGTTGTTAGCAGCGTCGTGACAAGTGTACACACTACACACCTATGCTTGCGGTTAATGCGACTTGTCTTCGGTACGAGGAACAAGCTATCGCATCGGTCGCGCCGTCTGACGCCATTGCCGATCCTTCGCACGATTAATCGGCGTGTCGCAGACCGAACGATAACGCGCAATTGACATTTCGAATAATTTACCGTCAGTTTGATACATCTTGCTGTCGAAGAAGGGTGCAATCCCGGTACCAGGCGACGCCTCCCCTGCCCCGCGGCGACGTTTGCCGTGTTTCCTAAAATGTCCAATGAGATTGCCAATGTAGATTTAATGTATTAGTATTATCATTATTGCTAGTAATTATTAGTATTTATTAGCAATGCGATATCTAACGAGACGTTTGTAAAATCTCGCAACGAATAGAATAGAGTAGGACCAAAAACTGCAGTTTTCGAGAATACTAATATTTTGGTAACCAACATCGAACGCTTTGGGAACTCTATAAAAACTCGAAATCGTCATACGCAAGTTATACTGATCTAGCGCTCGTATACTCTTCGGTTGTCATATAATTCATCCGAGAAGAATCCATCGTCTAGACTAAAAGGAATGTGCATGCCTGGAATAGGATAATGCAGATCACGATAGACAGCCTCGCCACTCAAGCATTTTCAAATCGAATTTAAGCGAAAATTGACGAACTCCAGATGAAGAACTCGCTTAAGGCAGGAGAGCGAATTAAAAGTTAGTCTAAGGCGGGACGGAAGTGGAACGCGTTTAATTCGATTCGGTGGAATTTGATTAGAATTGGAAATTCTCCCACTACGTCTAGCTATGTAACTCAAAGTTTAATAGTCAATCGTCGATAATGCTCTACAAAAGTCTTGGTAAAACATTGCACTACAAATACAGGATACCTGCAAAGAAAAATGATGCACTTAAGTAAGCGCATATACTACGACTTATACTACGATACTAAAGGTCCTTTCAACTTTCAGTCATTGTACTATAAAACTATTTTTATTTAGTACACCGATTTAGGCCCGCAAAAATAGACAAAGGAAATTAGAATGTCTTGAAATCTCGAAATAATTACTCCTTTCCAACATTTATTTGTGTACTTCGATTTCGGGGTGCTCCGAACTGAAAGGCTGTCTCAGCGATTCCGTTACGCTGTTGCGGGAACACTGAATTGGGCAATGAAGTGCTAATTCGAATTCCACAATGTGGTTTGTTCCGACATTATGGAAACCCCGCCATCGAAACTACGGCGACCTCAACCCGCGCATCAAATTTAAATTAATCGAACCCGCTGCGCGGAAATGACTTGAATTTTTAACCATGCCATCGATTTTCACCTCGAATTGTTACCTACAATTGGTACGATCCAAACGAACCGACAAATATTTTCTATGGCAGAAGCAGATTCCTCAATTCGTCGCAAAATACGTCCTCCTCTAGTTCAATATCACTGCTACGATATTTAGGCCAAATTAGGCCAAGTTAGTAACCAAATTTCAATTTATATTTAAATCTCTATTCTGCTTACTCTAAAAGTAAATTTCCGTGTCACGATCGGACGGTCGTTTAATGAATTTTTACCTCGGATAGCTCAACTTCGAGAGCTTCCCCTTTTTCAAGCGTGAAACGAGTCACGACCCAGATGCATTTGTCAGCTCGATCTATCGACGGCCTCGCGCAATTATGAAAATGGCTGGTGAAACAAAGGAGGGACACGAAGAATTGCAAAGGTGACAAATCGCGATCATTGTTGCCTCGATGCAAGGTAATACTTCACTTACGGCCCGGCCAATCAAACTCAATTAGCTTCGATATTCGTTGGCGACTGTTCGTGCCGATGACAAATAGGCTACGATATACCCGGGCGATCAAATGAACTTCAGCGCGCAAAGATAATGGAAGAATGGTCTTGCAAATTCGCTGCTACGGAACACCAATTGTTGATTCTTCACGGAATACAAGCAGCAAATGTATACGAACCGTTTCTCTTGCAAAATCCGTGGGAGTGACTTTATACGTTCGTTTGAAGGTTTTATCGCAAAGCTGCTTTTCTATAATGCTGCGTCTCATTGAGTTGCTTGTTGCTCGGCTATCTAATTTTCCCGGCGCTGTAATCATTCGTTCGCATTAGTCTTTCGATTGGCCAGGACAAATTGATTTACCGAATCGTCGCGGTAGATATCGCTTTTGGTATTCAAACAAATGGGTGCTCCCTGCGAAAACTCTCTGCTAGTTTATTTCGGAAGAGGAAGAGGGCTTGAGTGTGAATGTACAAAATTGCTACGATCCCTCGATTCAATGAACGACGCGATAAATGACCCCAATAAGCAAACCATAAAAAACATAAACATAAAAAACAATGCGATATAGACGTATTTGCTACATATATTAGCAGGCTGTCACGCTTGGAAATACCAATCCAGACAGGGAAGACCAGTAAGGGCACGAAACGATAGTAACACACAATTCAATGAATTGTCAACACCGTCTAAACGGATTTTACCTTCCAAACAGAAACCTGCCGAAGAATATAGTTGTACTACTATTTACGCCCCACTCTGCATTTAATAAGACCGTATTCTACCGTTCGTGATTCAATAAGCGAGGCTTATCTGTAAGTCATGACACGAACATGGCTACGGTTAACATGCAAATCAAAGCGCTACAATTCCACCCTCCCAACAGGAAAAAACGCACAATGCAATAAATGCCGCGAATCTATCGGCCACGAGCCACGTATACAACGCATAGAAGCGTGCATCAACAAACGGGAACCGCCAAGCCGACTTCGATAAGTCTTACAAATGTGTCTCTCCGCAAACGCGTGACGCGTAAAAACTGCGTCCATAATCTATTCCTTATTGTATTCAATATCGCGCGATGTAATCGCCGAGATAATCGCAAAGCAAATTCAGAGTCGATTCCAGTCGGCCGGGCGGAGTCCGGAGAGCGTGCAAAGTGTACGTTTATCGACAGGCTTTGGCAGATATCGAGGATCACGGGTGGCATGCGCGTCCGATAGATCCGCGAAGGCATCGGCAGCTGCGATTTAATACGCGAAATTGCCGTGAGTATAATCTCGAAGAATTAACATCGTACCTGTGTGGTATTGGGCGCCTCCATCGAAGAACAACGTTAAAAGGAACAAACGATATAAGGAATACGAGGAAGGGGCCGTGGCGCAAATGGACTGATCAGTGCCTAGTAATACGACGATCTCGGGTTCGATTCCCGAAGCCTGCCCTTTCTTTTTATTCGGTTCCTACACCTGTTGTCATCGGAATCTTTACAGATCGTAACGCACAGTACTTAGGTGTCTACGCACACGGAGCGGCTGCTCGACAGACACGAGGTTTTATGCTTCGGGTAATACAAACTGGCGCAACCCTTTAAGGCAAAGATGCACGGTATCTCGCAATCTTTATCAGCCCAATTCTTATCGCAGATGCCTCAAAAGTGATCAAACGCGATATATTCCAGCTACGCGTACCTTTTACAAATGTTTGATTACAAATTCTAGCAATCCAGAGGAATAACACGCGCATAGAAAGCTCGCGGCAGCATTTTAATAACAGTGGCGCTACAAATCATCGCCGGGCAATAAAGGGACAATATTGCGGAGCGTCCCTTATTCGCTCGCCAACGCTCCAACGTTCTCCTATCCAAAAGTGGGGCATCCAAGCGATATCTATACGCGGATTCTGCCATGAAATTTATTCCCCAGGCTATAACGCCGAGGATACGGCCGCGTTACGCGAATCCGCATTATGCGAGCCGTGAGCAATATTTTCGCCAGCGTCTCGCTTACCTGGTTTACCTGTTCTATGCGCGTTGCCAGTTTCGCCGGGCACTCCACAATGCCCGCAACAAATTGGCCCCGTCCGTTAATCGCAACGGTAAGCGCGTGTCTAGAATTGTGCGAGCACTCGAGCAACGGTCTTACGCGACTCTGCGAGAAGGCGAAAGCGTCGTCGGGCGTCCGGCCGCGGCGGTACATGGGCGTCGACGGGCGACAGCATTGCGACCGCCCATCGATACACCTCGTTGGCCGGACAATAATAATTTATATACGCTATCTTGCTACCAGGTTGCACGGTAAGGTAGCCTTAACGATCGCAACGTATTGCCGCGTGAGAATAATGACTGCTCGGCGACCATTAACTAACCACGATCGTGCTGCACCCCGTCTGATCGCTGGTTCCGGGCATTATGCTAATCCCACCTACCGCGAGTGTCTCCCGCTCCATCGTGCCGCCTGTTTTACCGTCACTGTACGCGAATATGTACACGATCTCGCGATAATTAGTTGCATAGTTTACTCGGCCACATTGCGGAGAAGGGAGTCCTTCACTTCCGAAGGGTACGTCACTGGGTCTCAGGTAAGAGAGCGCGGTACTCGCCGTTTTATTTGTTTCATTTAATTGCTCGTTAAACGGGCAACGCAAGTGGGAGAAGAATGCTAATAGAAGGGAAGTTGAAAGGCAGCATTATCGCGAGCGGTGTAAAGCAATTAGGGCTAGGGCGACGCACAGTTTAAGAGAGCAGGCAATATTTGGACCCATGTAGTCGTAACATATTCTTATTTCGCCTTTGTTCCTTATCCCGGTAGCCAGAATTCGCGCATCAAATTAACTCTACGTTCTAGCGCAGAAACATATGGTTTCAGTTGTCGAGCTCTTTGCAAAATTGTACGGTATAGAAGGAGCGCAGGAGGAGTGCAATTTACAAACTAGCTATTAAGCGAACCATAATTCGAGTGGAAATCGAAAATATAATTGCGATAATAAACGTCTGAGTTAGTTTCTGAGAATTCTCATCCAGCTTCGTTGTATTTATCTTTCCTTTTCAAGGAAAACATTGATTTTACGGAAACTTATCTAGAATATCGACGAGAACACGATTACGGTTCTATTCTTTTCCTTCTGTTAAATCCCTTTTGTAGAACTTTCAACGGATGAAACTTGTTATTGCAGGTATACGTGCACGACGGAGATTGAGGTTGTGCCTTGGCACGGCTCTCTAGAACTCCCGTAGCAAAAACGTCTCCTCCCCTCTAGACCCTGTATAATATATTTTGGGGAACAACTCGTAATACTAATAGAACTAGAAACGCAAAACTCGATGTTCTAGCGCAGACGAAGTGCGACAGGCCTGTCAGAGTTTGAAATAAAGTCGATAGACATTTGAACAGACGCTATTTCCATTAGCTCTGAGTGTTTCAGCGATCAGACTCGATGGATTCTAAAACGGCGCGGATAGAAATATGCGGCCAAATTTTGCACAGCTCGATCTATAATCGTGAAGTAGCAAGAAATCCTTCGAGTTACTCGTCGTGCAAATTGCTACCGTTTGCTCGCCCATCGAGTGCATTCCCACTCGGCGAAAAACCGCTTACTACAATCGACAAAGCAGCCAGAAACGTAGCTGGGAAATTTTCTTCGGGGTTCGAGATTCCTCGAAACGCAACCGTGTCACGGAAACCTCTCTCCCATTGGTCTCGCGTGTTCGCGGCAATTAGACGAAGGTGTGACAGATACGAAGAGGTTTCGCCGTGAAACGAGCAGAGCGGAAGGGACAGAGCGTAACGCATAGCCGGCCATAAATTATTAGCCGATGGTCGGAATTAATCGGATCCTAGAAATGGACGGCAAGACGGGTCCGTGCGAGCATTCATCGTGCAGGGAGCACGGAATGGCCGGCCGGGACCAATTACGCGAACAAAGACGTCCAAATGGGACGCTAGACCGTCATAGAAATATATTTACTTGTGATTGGACGCATTCAATGCCTGCGGCGTGGCGAAGCACGCATGCGACGGACGCGAAATAACGAACGGCTGCTAGATCGCGGGATCGATAATGTCCTCATCCATTTCCATGCAGCGGTTCGCGTAACACCTCGCCGCGGACGAAATTACTTAATTTGCTCGCGATCCGCACGGCTCCTGGCCCGATGGTCTCCGATCGTTCGTTAATGGGGGGAGGCCGAGTGATCTACGGCCCCTTTATATCGTCTTTAGCGTCCCCGCGTGTGGCCGCCACTCGTTGAAACCGCATCGCGAGATTCTATCGGCAGGTGTGAACAAAAAGCGAACGTCCGATCGATGACGCGGTCGCTGTTTTTGCGACGCTTCTGGTCCATTGGCGCAGCAAATAATTGATCGAGAGGAAACACGCTTCTAGACGAGAAAAGCTCCCGCAAGATGTGTCGGGTAAAAATTTGCCGCGATCAATAGTATTTATCGCCATCGCGGAACGACTGTACGGCGCCGAGATAAACGTTCCAATTTTTCCAATGATTCCCGCGGGACGAATCGGCGCACCATTGATCATAGGGAGGGCTACCTACGTCCGCGATAATGGGCCCAACTTTTCCGTAGCAGATGGTAGGCTCGAAGGATGCGACCACGCGGAATGTTTCTGTTTCCGAAACGGTAACTCGCTGCTACGATAAACTCGTCCCCCTAGTTTTGCTGCTATCGACAATTACCTACTCTACCTGAGAAACATTCTAAAACTCTGAACTGCTCCGTCAGGGAATCTAATTGAAGGCGCGGGACCAACAATGGGGCTCGATTAACACCGCGCGGAACGAAGTCGTTGAAACGGGTGTCGAAACGAAGCAGCCGACTCCGTCCGTTGGTGAGCAACGCGTATCGGCATCGTCTTCAAGATAAATCCGGATTAAACCGATGAGGCAGTCGGAAGAGGAACGTCGAATCCTAAAGGGATAAGGTTACAGTAAATAGAATGCTTTGCAGTTAACCGGTTCCACTCGTAAATTGCCAGGGCGATAGTGAATTTATGTGGCGGGCAATTTATGTAGATCCGACCAGTTAGCCTGACCGCGGACATCGGACTCAAAAGTATCGAGCTTGCAAATAAATTCAACGTCCAATCAACTTCCGAACGTACCAGCATTCACCCTCGGCGTGCTGCAAACCCTTTCGCTGTAAACCTCTCCGGTCCGAAAGATTCGACATCGTGTCGAAGTAGCGAACGTCTGGGGAATAATACTTGGAAGTTTCGCTATGCTCGAGGAAACGGCCATTGGTCGTGAGAATTTTGCGACGAGAAACAGTCAGGAAAGTTAAAAGCACGCGATTTAGAAAATTCAATTTTCTTCGTGCCACGTAGGAGGTTCTTGAAAACCGATAAATCTGCCATTTTGTAGTTCAAGTTTGTACTCTGACCGCAGCTCATCCCAGCTCGCAAACTTATTTATTTTTATTACTTTAAGGCAGGAGTTTCCAAAGTGCCGCCCGCGATGTCGGATCATCCACGATGCTGAATTTGTAAAGATAATTTTCATGAAGGATTAACATAATTTTTCACAGGATTTTCCTAAATTGCGCGAACGAAAGGTGCGCAAATCTTTCCTTCGTATCTAACTTCTCATCGATTTGAACGTGTTTCTCCATCGCCATTTCTTCTTGGTCCGCCAAATATTTTGGAATTTACAATTTGACCCACCTACGAAAATCTTGGGAATCCCTGCCTTGGAGAGCCAATTGGACATGGCTAAAACGTTGGCGAATCTATCGCGCGACCAGATTCTTCCCTCCGAAATTGCAAAATTATCCGAACGTTCTGAGAAAGTTCCCTGTTCCGGAGTGATTTACTCGAACGATTTCGAACCAATCATACATCGAGAGCAAGAAAGGCGCCCCTAGCCAACAGAGGAGACAAAAATCGGTGAGATCGTTAACCGATCGGACGACAATGTCCACGGTGTGGTTGAAGCCGCCTCGGCAACAAATCACTCCTTATATAGTCGATCGAAGTTTCTGCGGGCATAAGATGAAAAGAAACGGTGCAAAAAAAAAGGTGAACGCGCCGCGGAAGGGAGAAGAAAAAAGATGCAGATGAAGAAGGAAAAGGTAAGGGAACGGTGAGGACGAGGAGAAAAAGAGAAGGGGGTCCGAGCCGTGAGGCCCCATGCGGCGCTGAATCACGCTCGAACCTTTTTCACTTTGAGGTCCTTCAACGGTGCCCCTGTTGGAGCTTACCTTTGTGAGGCTGGCGCCGTGATTTTTCACGGTCGGCGTCGGAGAATAGTCGAAACACGACCGAACACCGTCTCGCTCGACTTGTATTTCAAGCCCTTCGCTCGGCTTCCCTATTTCTGCCGCGCCTAACCGCCCCCTTCTTCGCCCCGAATCGATTATTCCCGACTATTTTTGCACGGTGTTCGTGGTTTTACCCGGCCCCCGTTGGAATTCAAGCTTCGTTTCTGGGATTCTCTGTGGCGACGACGAGGTATAAATTATGTCGTCGCTGAAACTGGTATCCGATCGGAAGAATCTGCTAACTGCTGGACACTTTTTACCCTTCCAGCGATTCTTCTTTATACTGCAATGCAGGTACCAAGGAGAGGTCGGAGTTTTAAGTAATGAAAATAGTTTTCCGTGCGCGTTATCAGCTACTTTTTGTGGAAAGAACTAATTAAGCGTTACTTCTACGTAGAGAGAAATTGTAATCATATTATTTCAAAAGCTTTCGAAGACTGTCCCAAATTTGTTTGGTTTTTTTACTGGACGATAGCATTTTATAGAAAAGTTCAGCCTCGCGTTTCGTAGAGGCCAATGAAATTGAGCACTGTAAAGCATTTAGCTCGACAATTTTTTTTTTTCCGGAGTGCCCGGTGAAATGCTTGAAACAGGGAAAACTGATAAATTCTCCGGGGGTTATTTGTATAGCCGTGCGAATGGGCGCTTTGTAAAGTTCCTCGCATTCATCCGCGATTCAGCGGGCAATATAAAAATCATGAAAGATCAACAAGAGAGATTTCAAATAAAAAGGGCACGAGTGTATGAAAAATGAGGCGCGAAGCAAAGAAAACGATAACAAAGGCCCATCCGAAATTCCAATCGAACGGATCGATGCGGCTGTCGAGGTTGCGTCCGTTTGTAACAGCGCGATAAAAGGGAATCAGATAAAAAGAGCGATAGCAGAAGAAGCAGCGAGAAAGGGCGGGCGTAAAATGAGAATTACAGCGGAATCGGGCGATGGGTGTTCCGCCAATCAATTGCTACTTGACAGCGGATGGTGAATGCTATCGATGATCAGGAATGATTAATGACGCGGCACGACTATAAACGAGCTAATCTGTGCCAGCATCGAAACCGATTTACATTGTACCGTTTCTTGTTTCGAAGGTGTTATGCGCCGGGTCTCCTAACACGGGACCTCTTGAAACGCCCTTCCTCGGACCTAAAACCGACGACCCTTGAGGGATGCGTAAACGGAACCGAAGAAATTTATCGTAGTCCCTGAATCGGAAAATAAAAGTGAACATTGTCCGTTGTAAGTTTATAGGTACGATTTTGTACAGAAAGTTTGTACCTACGGGTTGTAATTAGGTGAAAAATGGAATAAAAGACGAGGCCCGCTATCAATTGAGCCTGCGTTCTATCTGATCTGACATTAGATTTTAATGTAAAGAGAAATCGAATTTATAATGCGAAGAACGACAGCATTTATAGGCAAGTTCAGAAATTGAGTAATTTAGCACTAGTATTACTTTTGTACGCTAGCTTGCCACAATATTTGCAACATTCAGGTGCGAATAATAGCAAACTGATAACACCAATCCCTCGCCATTTCGCAAACCTTGCCGTGTATTGCAAATTGTAATGGTCGCAATTCACAACCGTGCCATCGCCAACCAGCGCGGAATAAAAAGCAGAGCGATAAAGCGAGGCACGAAGCCTCGCACCAGTGTCCCTCAAGAATTACATTAGCCTGTTACCGCAAACCCGAACATTACACATCGTATCCGCGGCAGATTCGCGTTCGACGAACGGCAGCGGTGTCCCATAAGCTGCGCCGCGAGAGCTGTCGATACATCTGGCACCTAGTTAAAACCCTGAGCGAACCGGAAGTCGCGCACTCGAGCCACAGAGACGGTCGCGCGGACGATAAAGTTGCGCGTAGCAGTTGTCTCCGGGTGAAGGCAGAACAAAGAGTCCAAGTAACTCGATAGCGGGTTTCGTGTTTCAGGCGGGCATGCTGCGCGGCGATCACGGGGAGTTCTGGTTGGAGCCAGTCGCCGTGTCCCCGGAAGAAGAAGAACGAGTCCGGCCGGAGGAAAGGTTGAGGGAAAGGTTGGAAGACGCCGGCGCCGAGGGCCGTGTACCGGCTAGGCTGGACCGGAACTCGTTGCTCGGTAGGCCGCATCTCGTGTTCCGCAGGTCTGCGAAGCAGCCGCAGCTCGAAATCGGCGCCATCGGCCGCACCAGACGCCGACGAAAAAAGAAGAGAAAACTCGAGAGAAACTGCGGCACTCGCGGTGAGAATCCACCGGCTCCGTTCTCTCTTTATTCTCCTCCGGCTTATTCTGCCCTCTCCGCCTTCTGCGACTCCGAAGCCTGATTTATACTATTCTTTCGCGCATCGAGCGGCGATGGAGCGGCTCCGTTCGGCCAATTAGGAGATGCTTTCTGACTATTAACGGTTCCTAGAGGTGCTTCGCTTCGGGTTGCGGTCGGCCCAAGACGGTAACATCGTGGTATCGCTTTTGAAATTTTATACGCGTCCAGTTCCTGTTGCTTTGGCACTTGGCTTGAAAAAGGCAGATCTTTCGAAACTGCAATCGGTGGTCTCTTTTTGCCGAGAACGCAAAGCGATAGAGATGCGATCGCGGTTTACGTTATATACATTGCATCGCGAACACCCTGCACATTTGTAGATGAACGAATTTAAACTTTCTGCCACAGTATTCGAAGGAAATCTTTCCGGTAGCATTCCATGCTTGATCGAAGTGTATAAATCGGCCTTTACTTTCTCTCCCCTTGAACGCTTTTCTTTTCTTTGCTGCTTTTTTATTCCTCCATCGATTCTTCTGTCTCCTGGTTTCTTCTCTAAGCTTGTCAGTGTTCTTTGCTTTCTTTTGCTGGAGACACGAGGTCCAGGTAACGCGACTGCACCATCCTTCGGATAACGCGATTGACGATATGTAGTGTGAATAAGGTCTTCCGAGGCAAAAACGTGCTTTATAAAACGTCTTTAAATGGTGGACAATATTTAAAAGAATTAATCTCACTGGCATTAACACAAAGCACAATGGAAGAGCAATGAAAATATTGCGCAATAAGAGGAATCAATATTTTTCGCGTAGATCGAGGGACGAGTGTGTCTGCCTCGTGCGCCCGTCTGACTACTTTTTCCTATTCTACTTGCTCGATCGTTCTATACACAACAGAGCGATGAAATTCTACCCAAAGAAAAGCTGATCTCGGGAACTCTTTCGAATTACTAGTACGTAAACAACGGTAAATTATTTAATAATTTACCGCAAGCTACGAGAAAAGTATTATAATAATATACATTTTTAATAATCGGTTACATAATTGTAGACTTTTAACAATCGGACAATTTTGTATACATTTAACTGGTAGCATTATTAGCAATAGTCAAGCACATACTTTACAAAAAAGAATGCTACAAGAATTTGCTGCCGTATCTTCGAAAACAATTAATTTTCGCACAGCAGTTTAAAGTATGGATCAATATACGTGTTAGGTACAATTAATTTTAATCTAGGTACTAATTTTTAATAAAATTTCGCAGCGCAGATGTTGGGTCGAATTTCCAATCACCCTCCTATGTAGCCCGTTCTCCTTCCGTTTCGTTCGCTGTTTTTTCAGCTTCTTCCGTTAGAAACATTTATGCGACTGAGGCCTCGGGATAATTGGATACGCGAACTGCAAAGCGTGGGCGTGTCGACGCTGAACGTTATCTTCTTATCGATGAAATTGCTCCGGGATACGACAAATGTTACCACTCGAAAGTTTTTTCCCTCTTTAATTACGGACTCGTGTAAGTAAAGGCCGCGCTGGCGCGCGGCGGGCATGGATACAGCTGCTCCTAATTGAACGGTATTATTTTTCGATCTTTTATACTTATGTACATGCGTGGTTATGATCGCATGCGGCCTATCTTCCGATCGATGCCACCACTTCTGCTTGTAATGAATTTTACCGTTCTAATTGCGTTACGCGACAGCGTTAACGTAAATCATCGGAACGGCAAAGGCGTAACTCGTTTGGCGGATTACGATGAACTTTCTGTCATACTTAATGATTATCCCACTGTTATTTCGGCTTTCCGTAACGAAATTGTAGCGCGGATAATTGAGATGCTGTGTACCTTACTAATAAGGTATGCCTCGTTCACACGAAAAAGAAAATAAGCGAATTTCCAGTACCATTTGAGAAAATTATTCGCAGATTTCTGCACAGATCGCGAGCAAACGTAATCTCTTTTTCCATTCTCATTTGGTGCACGCGCTCTACGCAATTCGGGCCCCTAACATTCATCATCGCAAGTCAAACAGACAAAGTAAATCAACAAAGAGTAGAAGCAAACTAAATTGTATTACGCTTTCGAGGAACGGCGGAAAGCAGCAGAATTCGAAATGAACCAACGCGGCCCATTGTTAACCACGCCTACTATTAAATTCAAATGACCCCTCGGCACGCAGCACCGGGGTCCGTGTCTCTGTTGCAAATTTTTCATCGCGAGTATCATAATCCGTAACGCGGACAAATTAGCCCAAGAACGGTACGTCTGCGTCAGAGTGCTGGCCGATATACCGGCTTTCAGTGCCGATCGTAAATCAGTTTTAACAAATACTAAAAGACCACGCCTTATTTTCTCCCGTCTATGCGTCCTCGTTGTTCGAGGGACGGCGCTTCCCTTAATTACACCGATGTAAAGCACAAACGATGCGTGGCGTATACGGAAAAAAAACCCCCCCGGCATCTACACAGGTCTGCAGCGACGCGACGGTGTTATAATTAATGGCGAACCAACGAAAGGTGGGGTAGAGGAAAGTGGAGAACGGCACCCACGGTGCGAACAGACCGTCACCTTCTTTTTCTTCTCCACCTTCGCGTTCCTATTCCCCTTCTCTGCTCTCTCTGGCGGGCTGTTCGTTTGCCAGCAGCGCATATTACGAGTATTTATGCCGTCTACGCATTATAATGTAATTGGACGTGTCGTGATAGGGAACGTGGGCGTTCCTGTAACTCTTGGTGGCGAGAAGAACATCTTTGAACGTGTGCGGCGAAAAATTGGAACTCGATATTTATTAGCCCGGGAGGGAGCTTCGAGATCAAATCTTGCTTGATCCGTTCCTGTTCTGTCGCTAATTAGCGTGAAATTGGATACATTAATACATGGGCTACGGCCTCGGGAGTCTTATGTATAGCGTGTCGAGTCTTCGATAACTCTTCCTCGGGTTTGAATAAGTGAATAGAATAATTTCTGGGTTGGTTGCTTGCTATAATGAAGGGTGGTCTGCAGTGTCCCTTAGTCACGAGAAACTTAAAGTTTCGGAAAAGTGGTATGAATCTCATTTATTTTCGGTTATGCATTTTACCTGTTTATTCAAATTGTGCACTACTTGTTCTATCTACGGGTAACGCGTTGATGCCCTCGCGTGTTACAATTCGTAATAAATGTTCGCAATGCATGTCAAAGCGAGATCACGCGTTTGGTGCTTTTGCGTTCCTTGCACGATCCAAAATGATAAAATGTTTTAGGCAGCGGGGATCAGATTTCTGAAAAGCTGCTGCTACAGTCTTATAAAGAAAGCAATTGCTTTAAATCCTGTAACACTTGTTTGAAACATTTTCGCGTATTGAGTAAAATAACGAGGATATATTTCAGGTGTACAGAGTTCGTGAGTCACACTGTATACGATCCATGTATTCTATCATACATAGTTGCTACTGCAGCACATAAATTATCCTGGAAGGAAGTGAACGCGTCGACCTACTTATGACTTGTACATTTCCGACGTAGTTGTCGCAATAGAATCAGACATTTTTTGCGAAATTATCATCAAAAATGTGTGCTCACTTGCATGGAAGCACAAAATATTACATTATTCAGTAGCGGGGTGATTAAATGAACTCCGGTCAAAGTCAATTGCTCATTCGAAAAGTCAGAGAAAAAGTATTTTGAATTAACACCTAGTCAGCTGCAGATTTTATGCACGCGCTATCCAAATAATTATTATTCTTACATTTTCCCGAACGAAAATTATATTACAACATATTTCACCAATTTTCCCGTTTCTCGAAATGCACCGATAGAATTATGCCGAACGTCGGTGCACGTACAAAGTTTGATTACTCGCTTCTAAATTAACCGCACGAACACGTGAATTGTAACTGATGTTAGCGCAATGTGAACCAGCTTAACTTCATGCAAACCGAAATCGCTAGTCGAATTTCGAGCAAAATGGTCAAGAGAGCGCGCGATTAATTCCATCAGTTAGGTTGCGAACTGTCAAAGTAGTTCATCGCCATTCGCACAAAAAACAAAGTAAGGAAGTATTGTCGCCGGAAGGTACAAAAATATTGGTTTTCAATTTTCGCGTTCTATTTACAATTGCACAGAATCGACAGCTGTGTTTTTAACATCTTCGAAACAACTAAAATGCGATGGAATCGTTTATATTGAGGAATCTGTAAAGAGCAGCCCATTTAATTGGGAAAAAATGTTTGAAACTTGACGTATGGAAAATGCTGTAACTAGTAAATTATTACGGATAATTATAATTACTATACACACATAAAAGAGAAAGTTGCGATGAGACGAAGCACAGCCAAGTCTGTTCCAACGCGTGAACCTAATAATGAAGAAAATTCAACCATTTTTGATCTGCAATTAGGTCAATTATTGACACAGGCGTGGGGAAAAATTAAAAATGCCACTTGGAACAACCCGCCCAGACGACAACACCCCCCAAACGGCGTGACGTGGACGCGCTTCAACGGATTAAACGATCCGGCGAGGAAATATTTGATTCGAAGGTTAAATCAGGCTGGTTGTTAGGTGGCCGACGCGTGATAATCCAATTCGCTTGAAACCCGTAATTAAGTACAATGAATATCCATTTCGGCATGCTGGACTATCTATCGGGAGACTCGAATGAAATCTTAATTGCACACCTTTGCGATCGAGCAATCTGCATAAATTAAGACCGTCTTACGTGCCCGGCGAGTGTACGTCTTTTTCAAGATAGAGCTGACACGGGGGCCAGTTCGTAGATAGTGCCGCAGCAATTTCGGCCTTCGACATACCACCAGAGATTGATATGTTTTTGGGGTGAAAATTAAATATCCACCTTATGCCAACCTGATTGTTACTATCAGAATGATGTTTCTCAACTTCTATTGAAGGATTAATCCTTTAATTAGAGTCGCCTAGGGTCTAGAGCATGAGTGGCCGTTTTACGAGCGCCTAATGATGGCTCGCGTGAATATACAGCCAGGTAAAAAAAAAAAATCTCCGCTCGATACCTTAATTAAGCGTTCACCTTGGGATGAAATTGAAATTGTGATTTAATGAGTTACGGGTAAGCTGACGTAACGTTAAGTATCGCGGATACTTTTCGCGCGCATGCATAAATCGATAGAAACTAGAGTCGATTAAGTTTCCGTGCACCGGAGAAAATCTTCTTCGAGGGACTCGAGGCGACGAAACATTTTCTTGCGCAACAGAATGTACGAATGAATGAGCAGAACTTCACTTTCGGAAGATCGTAAGTGATCGGTTGACCAAGTATCACGTTTCCCGTTTCGAATGGTCGAAATCCGGCGCGCTAATTATCCAATCGAGGATCGTGTCGAGAAGATGGAATTCCTTGCGCGAAAATCAAACGCGGTCCCGTAAACGCCACTCGCGCTAAGCCAGATCGGAATTTCGGATCAAACGTATACGGTTGGCCGTACTATATGTACGTACACGTAGCGATCATGCGTAGCAAGTTACCCATTGTTGCACGCATATTTCGGACGATCGAGCTAAGGAAATTGACTGAAATATAGGTATTCCATCGGGGCTAATTGTCGTCGATAAAAATGTCACTGGGGCAACGAACTTGATAAAGCACAGGAGGCAGAGGAAGATGGCTGAAACACTTCGAATATTAATTACAGCGGTAGATGAAATGTATATTTCATTAACATTTGGAATCTAAAATACCGAATGAGGTCCTCGCGGGAATAATTGACAAGGAACAATATATTAGTACGTTCAACTTTATTATACGTGTACTTCGCGAGGGCGCATTCCTCGGTCCTCGCCCATCAAGTTTCGACGGACAATTCATAGCTACCCCATACACGCATTTTCCACGCCATAGAGCCACACATTCTTTCCCTACCTCGCTGAATTCGAACAAGCATTACCGACATTCCTATCGAGCAATCAGTCATGCCCTCCCAATACTCTGCTCTTTGTTCAACTCTAGTCTCAAATCGTCGATCCTGAAACTATCACCCCTTCGCGTTCCTCGCATTTTATGTGCCCGCTGTTGAAGCAAAAACGTCCGCTTTGTCAAAATTTAAGTTCCCTCTTTAGAATGGACGGTGGCTGGCGCCTATTTAAAATATTTCTCGCTTCATCGAACTCGAAGCTGCTCTAATCAGGAGAGTTTTTGTTCCCCGTAGAGCCGCGGCGGCAAACGGAAACGCGGCTCGAGTGGCAGACGCAGCCAGGTTTGGTCCAGGTTCAAGGACGAGGTCGAAGAAAACAGCACCAGACGAAACGATGGCAGCGTTCCAGGAGATCGATCAGTCGGCCGCGCCACGTCGAGGCCCTAGTTGTCGCTGACACGACGATGATGGCTTTCCATCAGGACGGCGACGTCGAGACGTATCTGCTGACCATCATGAACATGGTGTCGTCGCTCTACCTGGATCCGACCATCGGAAATTTCATCAACGTCGTCGTAGTCAGGATTATCCTTGTCGAGGAGGGCGACGCGGAAGTACGTGCGAATCATACCGGTGATGTGCGTTTTGGCTCCATAACTCGATGCGCGGCGAATTCTCGCAGAACCGTGTAAAATCTGGAAGATGCGCCAATATTTCCAGACATCGTTTTGCCGTTGCCTCTCGAGATGCGATCAGGGGTGAAGGTATTGGTCACATTTCCATTTTTCCTTCGGCTTAAATAAGAAAGGAGCACCGTTTCCAATATTGATAAACGCATTATCGTAAATCTTGTATCGTTCGATCGATACCAGCGTATAGCAAGCTTATACTACTCGTTTTCTATTTTACGCCATACATTTTCCCAATGATCTTCCTACTACCGCGCGCAGAGACAACCCCCCGAAACGCAATTTTCAATTTCTAATTAATCGAACGATCCCTATCGACCACTATTTTTACCCCGGTCGTAACTCCCTCCCGCCCTCGCGAGCGGCATTCTGGAAATCGGGTCCGTTCGTCGAACGAATCACGGTGGAAAAGTTTAAATCCCATCGCAGTGAACAGCGCCAGAATCGGCCGGTGCGCTCGTAAACCGAACGTGGTCCGAGGCTCGCCGGTGGAAAATGCGCGCATTTCTATTCAGCGGATCGCGAAACGGCCGAACTAACGTCTGTTTTCAGCAAGGGCTGGACATCACGGTGAACGCGGACAGGACGCTGTACAATTTCTGCAAATGGCAACAGAAACTGAACCCGGCGGACGACTCGCATCCGAATCACCACGACGTGGCGATTCTGGTGACGAGGGAGGACATCTGCTCGAGGGCGAACACGCCGTGCAGCACTCTGGGAGTGGCCCACGTAGCCGGTATGTGCCAGCCGGACCGCAGCTGCAGCGTCAACGAGGACAATGGGATCACGCTCGCGCACACGATCACGCACGAATTGGGGCACAAGTGAGCGAAAACGTTCGATGAATCTTTGTGTTTCACTTGGCGCATAGAAATCTCTCGATCATGGTTCGCGTTGTGTTTTTCCCCTGTAATTTTATTATATTATTACGTCGCGCGCGGTGTACGTTATGTGTACGTTATTGGGTAGAAATGGACCGCGCATATCGTGTTACCGGTAGCCGTTTATACAATTGTTTAACAAACGAGGGACCGAAAACGTCAGAGATAAAATACATTCGTGTCTTCGCAGGAGAGCAACATTGTAAAACTTATTTCGACTAAACGAAATTGCGTTTCTATTGCGGTGCCTCCCTTGAAACGACAGCTTTATACGCAGCAATTCGGCGAGCAAAAAATAAGAATTCCGCCAGTTTAATGCCGAATAGGTACTCTGGAATTACCGAAAAAGTTCGCAGAAAAAAGTAGCGGCGCGCAGGTGAATTATCTCCGCGAGGCTTGAATTTTCTTTCCTGCAATACTCTGAAATTTATCGCCCCTTTTTTATTGGATTCTTAGAGGAGCACTTATCTCGGCCGAGCTTCTTTGCTGCGGGGCAATTACCCCAAACACATTTCATATTTCTCGACGACGGAGTAGCCACGATTTAGCTAAGTTTTTGTCTACCTGCGGCAAGTTTTATTTATAGTTGCATCTACCGCATCTCCGGGCTTTTCCACCCCCTTCACTCCGAGCGTAATATCAAATTGGAGCAATGCAATTTGCCTTAGCGTCTGACGTTTAATAGTATACCAGACACGAATTTACGAAGCCTAGCGTGCATTGCAATCTCATTCGACGAATCATGCGTACCGGTGTTTGGTATACGGTTTCGAAAAATTCTTTCCTCGAGCTCTCAAACTAGACGACCAAAAACTAAAAATTCGTAGGCTAATACGTATCTGTCTACGCGTGTACTTTTTGTTTGCAAGCAAACAAAACCGACAGAGAAAGCTAATTTTGGATGCAAAGCGTTTATCAAAATATCGCGACTTACGCTAACGAAATGAAATTCGTTGTCGGATAAAATCATACAGTCTATTGAGCATTTTTGTTTCGCGCGATGACAGTACTGGCATAATATCGCGACTCACCGAACCCGCAAATCCACTTATTTCGCGATTCCTTCTCATAAAAACCAGTGAATTCAAATGCGGGTAAAAATGAATTCGGTCGATACATGGTACGCTTGGTTAGTGGACCGAGAATTTGGTTTCGCGTGCTCGCCATTAACCGATTTGTTTTTATTAGCCGATAATGCGGCCTCGTTATCGCGTTTGCCGCGTATTTGGCTGCAATCGTATCGCCAACGAGCACGTGCGAATTCGCTTTCCGTTCCGGAATAGCCATGCCCGGTCGGCCGTTCCAGTTGACAAAGTGATTCACGACTGCTCGATTTCGATTCCAGTTTCGGCATGTACCACGACACGGAAAAAATTGGCTGCAGCAAGCGGGACGGGGACACCTTGCACGTGATGACACCGACTTTCGAGGTGGACACCATCGGTGTCGCCTGGTCCAGGTGCTCCAGGAGAGACATCACCAATTTCTTAGAGTAAGAAATATTTGTAGACGGTTCGACATCGTTATTTATTATCGTCGAGGCCGGTCCGTGTTTTCTAATTCAAGTAACGCAGTTTCATTGCGCAAAGTTTCATACCTGGAAAAATATAATTACACAGAATCATTCTCTGCGGGATAATAGATTCTTCGTTTGCTCCTCGGCTATTCGCTTAATACAGCTTGCCTCGCGTCTACCAGAATGGTTATTGCATTTTGTTCTTCGAAGCTGCTGCAATTCGAAATCGCGCTATAAAAGTCTATTTGCACGCCTTACTCGAAACAGCGTTTCAAATATTTCTTCCATACATTCAATATTTATATGCATACCTTGCATACATCCAGCCATAAATTACAGTATGAAAGAGATGAGAGCTGTACGAACAAAGTCTTTGCTTGTAGTCAAGGGAAAGGACAATGCTTAGAAGACGAGCCGACGGATAACGATTACACGTATCCAGACTTGCCACCTGGTGCGATGTACAACGCGGAACACCAATGCAGACTTCAGTTTGGCGTTAGAGAGGCTTCCGTTTGCTCGCCCCTGCAGGAGGTGACGAAACAAAAGTAAAACGAACGCGGAGCATTTCTGGACCGATGAATAAAGTTCGCTGACTTTGTTCGCAGATTTGCTCGAAGTTATGGTGCATCGTCGACGGCACTTGCACCACCATGCTGCATCCGGCTGCGCCTGGGACTCATTGCGGAAAACACATGGTACGAACGCCGCGCATTTGTTACACCGATAATTATTATTTATTACGCATACAGGGATAGATACGGCATGATTCGAATTCGATTCGAAACGAACGACTGCTGACCCACTCTCTCGATTACATTTAGCCAGCGATTTAAACACAAGAGGATAACAATAGGGGGGAATATTGGACTAATTTAAATACAGCACGATAGTATCAGTAGGGTGTTAGCAGTTCGATATTGACCGCAGTCGGAGAATCGAATCGTGACAATGAATCGTAACGATGTTACAGTGGTGTCAGAACCAAGAATGCGTGCCGATCGTGGACAGGCCTCGTCAGATCGACGGAGGCTGGGGCGAATGGGGCTCCTGGAGCGAGTGCTCGAGAAGCTGCGGCGCAGGCGTCTCGATCGTCGAACGGAAATGCGATCATCCAGAACCGGCACACGGTGGAAAGTTCTGCATCGGCGAGAGGCGGCGATACAAAATCTGCAACACCGATCCGTGCCCGGAGGGCACTCCCAGCTTCCGAGCGATTCAATGCAGCAATTACGACGGCAAGGAGTACAAGGGCAAGAATTACACTTGGCTACCGTACTTCGATCAAAGTAAGTCAATCCGGCCTCGTTAATTAAAGGATGCGAGTGGAATTGCAAGAGAGCTGGAACGTTTCTTTGTGCAAAAAATATATGATCTAGCGTACCGCGGGACACTAATGAATACCGTTCCTCGTTGAAGCGGAACCCTGCGAACTCTACTGCACCGACACAGAGGAAAGCGTGATCGTTCCTTGGGGCGAAGCTGCCCTCGACGGTACACCCTGCAATGTTGGTACCCGAGACATGTGCATCGCCGGAATCTGTCGAGTTAGTATTCGTCCTACCGCGACGAACGCTATTACCTTATCGATACTTTATAGAAAAGGTTTGAACGATCTTGGCAGAAAGTCGGCTGCGACTGGACGGTCGATTCGGACGCCACCGAGGACCGTTGCGGTATCTGTCACGGGGATGGAACGCAGTGCGAGACAACGGGAGGAGTATACGAGAAGAACGATGGTCCAGGATACAAGGAAGTCATCGTTGTCCCGACTGGTTCGAGGAACATCAAAATCGAGGAGATCGGCAACAGCAAAAATTACATCGGCATAGGCGTGCCGAAATCTGACAAGTACTTCCTCAACGGGAAACGGTACGTGAACGGAACGAGGAACGTTTCCCTTGAAAAATAGATAATAAGTCGATGCACGTTTTCCACGAATGCGATCGGTCTAAGTAGCTCCCAAGAAAAATTTCTAGTCCCTCGTCCGGCAATGCATTTGCATCCACGGCACGCCCTGTTTCTATAACGCGTGTGCGGCAAATGTGTTACAAATTCCTTTACAAAAGCACGCTTTCCATTCGAATTGGACAGGCAGATCACTTTAGCAGGGGAATACGAAGTCGCCGGAACCCCAGCCCTGTACGAGCGCGACCGCGACAGGGAGAAAGTTCGAATCCCCGGACCTATCAAAGAAGACATCGCAGTCTACGTACGTATTCAACGCTGCGTACCTAGTTCTAATTCAATTGCAATTCTTCGACCGGTCCACACTTTTCTCTTGAACCCAGTCCAGCCTGGCCTTGTCCTATCGAATCGTCGTATCCATTCGAACCCCTATTTTCCATGCTCGTCGATCATCTAGCCACTTTCTTCTCGTTCCGAATAACGTTGTCCTATTACTTCAGTTGATTTCCAGAGGACACTATCGGAATTTCGGGCTGCGGTACGAGTACACCGTGCCGAAAAAGGAGCCCGATCGGGCGCCAGAGTACTCGTGGGTATTTTCCGATTGGTCGTTGTGCACGGCCACTTGCGGAGGCGGCACGCAAACCTCGAGAGCACTGTGCAACGAAAAGAAGAGCGGTGTCGTAGAGGACCACTTTTGCGAGGGCATCGAAAAGCCGGAATCGATTTTAAGGGAATGCAATCTGAATCCTTGCCCGGCCAGGTAACACGCAAACCGAGGTTCGGTGTAACGTTTACAAATCGTTTAGTCCGGGCATTAACTTCAATTTCCCGATCCACTCGAGTTTCCAACGCGAAATCGGCCGCGCTTCCACTCGATGACCTCTCGTTTTATTCAGAACGTAAGCAATTTCGGCTTTTATCGTCTGCCCTGTTTACCGTGTACTCGTTCGTTTACCTTGACGACTCTGGTAGAATTTTAGTACAAGCCGCCCGGATGTTTACCACCCTTGGAACAATTCTCGGTTCGTAATCCATTGCGTTATTATTTTAAGAGACTTCATATTTGGCTAGGATGTCCGGCGAGATTCTGTTTCAACTGCACATCAAATTCTTTAGGACGAACGTTCTATATTGTCTGGGCAATTACGTATGAGTAGCGCTAACATTTAAAGATCCATTTTCCTGTTTGCAGTTCAGCTTATGAAAAATATTGTTCTCGATTTTAGAACTTGCAATTAAGCGAGTAATATTGGTTTATCGTGTTTCAACATTTTTATTTCTTTCAACGCTGCATAGCGAAGCAAAATTTGTTATTGTTATTAATGAGACGGACACAGTAACTATATTTGTTAGATTGCACGTATCTGATGACATCTGGCAAAGGTCGGCGCCATTTATAACTTGCGAAAATCGAGCATAAGCAGCTAAAATAAGTGCAATCAATAATGTATTTTATTCGTTGCTTGTTACATCAGCAAACAAAAAGACGTGGACACGTATATCTTGAACGAGGTTAAAAGTACTGAAAAATAATAAAATAAGAGTTAATATGGTTTCGAAACGTGTATTTTCGTCTCCGCGATGGACGGTTGCACCGTTGTTTTTAACTGAACCATGCATTTTAAGCAACAAGATAAGATACTCGAAAAATCAATAGCTTACAACTTTTTTTCCACACGAATACAGGTATTTCAGACAGAGCTTTAGCTCGTTTAAAAAGAGTAAATGTGCCTTGCTAACGCACAGGTGCATTTCGAAGAGTAACGAAGTCTCGCAGAAGCTAGAATTTTTTTAATCTCGACAACGGTTTATAAAATATCACACGCTGCTGTATATCGTGACTCTAGTGCTATCTTAAATAAGGAACAAATTACAAATTATTTTATCACGAATCAGATGGTGGATCGGCCCTTGGCAAATGTGTCCCGTAACTTGTGGCGAAGGCGCTCTACGAAAGCGATCAGTGATGTGCGTCTCTTCAGGAGTGGGTCCGGATAGATCGGACTTGGCTCTTCCCGATCGAGATTGCAACAGGAACGTAAGACCGGAAGAAGTTAGCCCATGCTCCAATTTACCCCCCTGCAGCTCCACAGAGCCACCCCTGATAGTCTACGCGGATAATAAGGATGCCTCTTTCTACAATGTGAGCTCAAACGATCAGGACGGTATCACGATCGTTGACGGCTTAACGACAGAGGAGCCGGAGATCCTCGAGTTCGATAACGTGGTCGATGAAAATCCGGATAATTCCATGTACAACACTAAGTCGAAATGGATCGTTTCGAAATGGAGTCACTGTGCGAATAGGAAGAGGAACAGGAAAGTGACCTGTTCTGTGCAGGGAGACTGCAATCTGGAGAATAAGCCGACCACTGTTGAACTTTGTCAAGGTGGACGATGGGTCACAGGTGAGTTGCAGGATATTCCGTTTCGAAGAATGAGGGAGGGCGTGAAGAAACAAAGGAGTTAAGAGAAAATCTACTAGATACACTAGAACAATACTAAGATTCCCCCAAAAAAATTTCCAAGTTCACTTTATTTTGAAGTCAACTTTAATCTATGCTATACTTTTTGGAATGACAGAAAAGCGAAATTTAAATACAAAGTTTTAGATATTAGAAACATCGCCTTTAGTGCT
This sequence comes from Nomada fucata, assembly GCA_948146005.1. Taxonomy (NCBI): domain Eukaryota; kingdom Metazoa; phylum Arthropoda; class Insecta; order Hymenoptera; family Apidae; genus Nomada; species Nomada fucata. The sequence continues at coordinate 1,545,565 of OX411275.1, read as the reverse complement.
TCAAAATGAAGGGGAAAAGCTGTTCAATTAACACTAAAGAATTAATTTATTCGAACCTTAGGTGTAATCGAACAGTACACACCTTCAGTCACGAGTTGCTCACAGGGTCCTCGCTTATATCGTTATCCGCAAGAAGTTTCTTTTCGAGGTCCGATTTGCTGCCAAAAACGCTGTGGCGGTAATCAGGCGTATAAAATATCGATCTTTATGGCATGCTTGCAGGTAGATGGGGATCCTGCAACGCGAGCTGCCTGGCAAGGGTTGGCGTTAAGCGCAGAGAAGTCGAGTGTCGTGACCGTATAACGGAATTGCTGTCCGACGATTGCAACCCCGAGAGAAGGCCAATCGATACCAGGCGTTGTTATCACAGGCGGCAATGCGCGAACGATAAATCCGGTAATTGCACGAGCCAGAGGGCATCGGTCATTAAGAAATAGCCACGGCACTCTGAACGCATACATAGCAATTTTCTTCATTTATTTCGTCCCTTTAAATGCATATCTACAAACTAAAAGTTTTCAGGGTTCGTTAGCCGCGGCACATGTACACGATGAATTAATATCCTCTGGCAAATGTTTCACGGCAATGCTTTAGATGCACCCTTGTTCGTTTTGCTCATGATCTTGATGTAGCAAGTACGTGTGTACGTGCAAGAAAATATATTATCGTTAATAATGCCTTGCAGTAGTAAAGGCGTGTATAATATTTGATTTTGTAGCACTTTTGATTTCGTCTCGCAACCCCTGTACCACAGCCCCACTGGAGAATTTATATAGCATTAGATAAATTGCAGATATCAGTACATTATACAAGATAATACCCTTTAACCACATTTTATTCGAAAGAGTCCGAAAGTTCATAGAGGTCTCATCCCAACTATCTATTCTTGGGATACCAAATTCTATTTATTAATAACTGCTTTCGACGTTAAAGCATAATTCCAAAATATTACTCCAACTTCACACATATTTTTTGAAACAAGAATTTTAGCATTGCAGTAATAGTCCCTCCGCGGAGAAAAGAATTTGCATTTCTATTAATGTTGAAATATGGAATAGAGAGTATGTATTTATTGCACGATACAATAGCTTTTTTTACCAAAATTTTCCTCCTATTTGAGCTACAAAGTGCAACCACACAATCCCTTCTCCGGTTATCAGAAGTTACTGAGTATTGCTCAATAATCTACCCTTAGCATGGTTTCTATATTAATGAATGTATTTACATTTTTTTATACTTTATCGTAATCCCTCCCCGAATATATGCATGTTTGTTTCAGAATGTAGGGATACCATAGTGCCAGCCACGATGTGTGCAACCTACAGACGCATGTGCGATGCATCATCGATTGTACAAAATAAATGTTGCGCCACATGCTTCAAAAAACGAAGACACGGCCGACAGAACAGAAGGCATATATTCGACCACTGATTAATTATCATAGCTGCGACAACTTGATCCATTTTCGCCTTTATCAGGAAATCACTTTTGTGAAACAAGATCCGTCCTATGCATATACCTTTATTAAGAATAAATTTCTTATAAAACAACGCAAAAGAATCCCTAGCTGAATCGAAGAAGGAACAAATTACGTATTTTATAAGCATAGATATATCAACCTCTTTGTAATTTTTGTACTTATTGAGAAGTGTGCGTGATATTGCAGCAATGTATGCACTTAGCATTCCAATATAGAGAATTATTGCAGCTTCAAGATTCTGAACGATATTCATGGAATGTCATAACATTTCTGAATTCGTAAATTAGTTATAATAACATGTTGTAGATAAATCTTAAACGAGCACCTGCAGTTTCTGCAGTTTTAGCTAACTAAACGGTGCAAATGCAGAATTAATACAATTCGCAACATGTGCGAATATACGTGTTTGGAAAGTGTGTCAACTTATTTTTAACTTACATAATATACATATATACGTAAACTTTTCAACAATGTTATGAATCTCCTCGGATTGCTCTGCTTTGTTATTGATACATCTAGTTTATAAATTGTCCGTAGCATAAGTTCCTTAATATAAGCAAATGTTCTTCCTACTGTGGTAAAGGAAAAAATTTGGCATTAAAATCGTTTCTTGGAACAAAGAAAAAAAAAGGATAATAAAGTTTTGTTTCACTAAAATGTAAATTTTTATGTTACTTTATTGTTGTTTATATATTTCCTCCCGCAAACTGACATATTCCATATTTTCAGGGTACTATATTTTTATACAATTATACGTGTAAGACTGAGATTGTCTGTTTTACCCCATACTTTTGTCCAGAATCTTTTGGGCGTTATAATTTTTCACGTTGCATGCAACCCACATTGGTATGAACATCACTCCCACATAGAAAACTGCTCCAATCATCACTTTTTCCTGCAATCAAAAAAGGTATCATTTAACACGTGCGATTGAAATTACATAACCACTCTTAAAATCTCATGCGAGTATTTAATGTGAACCAAGATTCAATTATGCATATCAATATTTTGCGAGTTATAGATATTTTATGGTAAATATGTGTGTTTGCATTTAATTTTTATCTATTTACATATTTTTGTAACGTTTATATGTGTATACAACTAAATGAATACTTCAGCAGTCTTATATACATAATCATGATCAACTGATGTAACAAGTAACGATAATTCAAAACTTAATTAATCATTTGCAACTTATCAATGAAATGTTCGCATGTGAATAAATAAACATTTCGGTGTTTTCCAATTACAAAATAAATACGACATCTCATTACTTGAAGTACTTTCTAATATATCAAAAAATTGTTGTTTGGTACATAATAAATCGAGGCGAAGGTACGCTTCAATTTTCAAGTATAATTGTAAATAACAATTTCTTCAATTCGGATGATATGTTCTGCAATTTAATTTACATTACATAATTGCGTTCCATGAAAATGGCACTTACAGGAAACGAAATGCGAACTCGTGGAGGTGTGCCTATGTACGAGGTCCTACATTGATTTTTAGACAACTTCAATAATTCGGGCGCTTGTCTCGTAATTCTCTGAAGGACGTGCATTTTTCTTCCTTCCGCAAAATTTAAACTGCACTGACTGTCTTTCTAACAAAGTCGTAAACGCGAATAACGTTGCATAGTGTATACAATAGACGTAGAAGGGAAACTCTAGGGAATTCTTAGTACTACGTATGGGCACACCCTTGTATATTTCGTATTATTACACGTTGTTAAAGAACCAAAACATTTTAATTATATCCGTTTATCAGATCTATATTTTCCACTTTAGAACTATAAATTAAGATTCGATTTTAATCCAAGTAGAAATGTAAAATCTAGGAAAACTACATTATACATAGATCCGCTATCTATGGATATTCATACTATGGATACGCATATCTAGTTGAGTATGTGTGATCTCAAAAGTGGAGGGACTTCGCGCACTTTTTCAATGCAGTACATTTGACTACATAATGCTATAGATGATATTATTGATATTACTTGTTTCTTTGATAGGAGCGAATAATTAAATTTTGTATTCGAGCATTAGGTTAGCCTCCAGTTATGGAAACGTAAGAACTTGTTCTGCTTGGAGCAAATATTTTCAAATTTATGCTTTACAAATAACATACTCTTTGTATCTACTCAAACTTTTCTTCAATTCGCAAACCAGAGCATATGAAAGTATACATGCGAATTTTGATATCTCATTAGGTTCGATTCATTAATCGGAACGAATGATTTCTATCGTGTATTTAGAAAATGAAACAAAATAGTGGAGCATGTAGAAAATATATATAACATATTTATTTTTGTACACAGAAAAACATACTTTTCGTAAGTACAAACAGTCATTCGACATACAACACATTTCACAATCGCATACACACATGCACGCCGTAATTAGGTACCACCTGTGCGCGTAAATAAATAGAAATTCACACCATTCTTCGCATCAAAGTAGCGTAAAAATTACACATACTGAACACCATGTTCTGAGCAAAATTATGACACGCTATACGTATCGAAGGCATTCAATGCTAATAATTGCAACAAATCGCCCGTAATAACAGTTTAATAAATATTCAAATGAATTATTCTACTTTCATTCAATGGGTATTGCCCAAGGGTGATCCGGTATAACACCATATTGTATGTCAGTCAAATATTTGAGCAACATTTTGTGAACCGGATTAGTGTGTTCCATCGTTGGTATATGTAATGGTTGTCCAACATATTCTATATACGATATGGGACTAACTATGCAAGCTGTTCCTGCTCCAAACAGTTCCAGTAACTGAAATGAGAATTAAATTTAAAAAATATTCACATGTATTTAGTATGAAAGAAATTAATCTTACTCTGTTTTCTGAAAGTAAGTGACAAATTTCATCCATACAAAATTTCCTTTCGCTGACTTTGAATTGATTCCATTCTCTACCTATAGCTAAAATAGAGTTTCTTGTAATTCCCGGAAGAATTAAGCCGCTCGACAGTGGCGGTGTTATTAATTCTTTTTCTGAAATGGTGAAGACAAATGTTTGGAAATACTTCTCAATAAAACACACGTACTGTTAAATACATGTGAAATTAATGAAATGTAACACTCGACTGAAAAATAATACAAAAAGATATTTACCTCCATCGTCATTGATATAGAACATGAAGATATTCATCGTTCCCGCTTCAGTTACCTCATTATCCTTCCCATAAAGCCAAAGCACTTGCTGCAAACCTCTTTCCACAGCTTCCCTTTGTACATATATAGTAGGGCCATAATTGCTACCTACTTTATAGTTACCGCAACCACCTGGCCATGCTCTTGTGTACTGAGGATCTGCTAGTAAAGACACACCAACGTTTGCTTCTGTTTTTTTAAAATAAGAACCCACGGGCGATAAAATAACATAGAGTAAAGCAGATTCTGAAGATGCAACGCCGAGTGTGGGCTATATAAAAATACAAAAATGATCATTATTATATGCCATCAAATTTTATTATATTTTTTTATTTGTAATTGCATGTTTGGACCGAATCGTTAAATGAATAAGTTTCATGTAAAACTATAAATTATTTGACACCGTTTAAATTATGATCATTACACGTCATTAATGTCTCCAAGTTATTATCTGCATATTTATGGTAATCATTTGCAACATCAATGTGCTGTTTTAACAAAAATATTGTATCATCTGCTATTAAGCCATTCGCAAATTTTTGCTAGACAACTTAGAAAGAAATATGCGATATCGATATATTGTTTATATAGCTTTTTCATAACATTAATTAAACACAAGCGCTGTCATTATGCTAACTTTATCTGTTATCCAAAACGAAATATAGTAAATAATATATTAATATTCACTTTGGGAATATAAAGATAAAGGTATCATTATTAAATGTTTTGCGTAAACCATTAAATAATAGAAGGCACAGAAAACAATAGAACATATTTTAATATCGATTATACATTGTTATTTATCACTCATTCCTGTTGCTTTCTACAGTGCCACACATGTGTCAGCTTCTGATCTAACTGTATCTTATGGCCCTGCCCCAACAAAAGAGGATCATGCCCCTATTTATCATGTATTATCATTAGGTATTGAGAAATATGTATCGCTTAATTCGTAAGTATGTGTTCTGTGACGTCTGTGACATAAGTGTCATGATATTACGATTCCTATCGTGCAACTGATTATAAAATTTGCAGAACAAATGTGTTTGCTTTGATTGTTTATATTTTCGATATTTCAGGAAGTTTTCCATCCAAGAAATCGATACTTACATCTATTCCTATGAGTGTTGGACGTATATATAGACTAGAAGCGGTAGAATGAGGCACCCATTCTTGGTCTATGCTAATTAACCTACAGCAGCATTTAATTAATTCTTCCCCGATAAAAGTTGGCAAGCCAGTTCTCATTGCTGAACTGTTCATTCGCTCCATGTTTAATTCTGGCCTAAATATTCGTATTTTTCCATCTACACCCCTGTAAGCTTTCAAACCTTCGAACAACTAAAATAAAATATATATATATGCATAATTAAATTATTTTATTACCACTGAGAAGCTTATTTGCCATTTTACAAGATATCATAATCGACAAGAAGAGGTTTGTGACAACAAGATACACATACCTCTACAGCGTAATGAAGAACTTTTGATGCTGGATGAAGGACTATATTTTCAAGAGGCATAATTTCTGGAATTTGCCAACCTCCCAATGCTTCGTGATAAAATATTTTTAACATGTGATTCGTAAAATATTTGCCAAATGCTAAAGCACTGACATCAGGTTTCGGTTGCAACTGCTCTGGTCCTGCAAGGCGGACAGATAGATCTGCATACTGGAAATATAACGTTCATGAACTTTATTTAAAGTACTTCTTTTTGGTTTTTTAATTACTCGTAGATACCTTTAGAAGAAACATTATACCTTGAACGAACGTTCTGGCTGTATTACTTTTTTATCCCTAATTTGTAAAGACGAACTCCACCTGACATTGGATTGAAGTTGATTTAAAATGTTTCCACAGGACAAGATCTACGTAAAAAGATGTTGGCAATTTGAATTGTTTCAGTAATGTTATCACATTTGATCAACACCAAGTTAAAATCAACATACATAAAATATATAAATAGCCGTGATTCAATTCGACATGATCGTAATATTACACAATTGTAAGTTCATGTAATGTTCGTGTCCGTATTAATTAATATAGGTATGTAAATTATACGATACTGTTGAATTCTTTCATTGAAGCAGTGCAAGAATATAATTATCATTTTTAATATTTGGTGCGAATCGTAGTAGATACGCGGATTTATATCGGTGTTTCGAAATATCTGGCCACACTCAATGACTTGTAATGACAAAATAAGAACAGTTATGTGTGATAAAGCCAAATTCATCAATAATATATCAAATATATTACGATTTATACAATACAATGTCATCTTAAATCTTTTAAACCGTAATACCTAGCTAGGAATGTAGCGGTAAGGTTAGGCCAGCAAAATGTATTGCTATAAATTTGCTAAATAAATACTGTATTAGAAATTATAAACTAAAGGAACGCACACGAAAGTTAAATGTTATTAAATTAAACATCACAAGTTTGTATAGTTGATGTTTTATGTTTACTCTTCCTTAGAGTGAAATCGTTGCTTTTAAAAATACTAATCTTGAGCACGTGGTATTACACACAGGCGCGTAAATGTCATATTGATACGAAATACATGTGTATGTGAATGCGCTACAGTGTACATATACTGTTATGAATATATACGGAATATATATTGAATAATGAATATATATGAAATATATACATACAATTTTGTTTCATTCAGTTAGGATTAACAAAATTTTCAAACTTTAGATAATAACAAAAATATTGCAACTAATTAATAAAAATATAATTCATTTTACAATTTTATTAGTTTGGACACAAGTAGTTAGACATATTCACAATCTATTAAATTGTCTTTAAAACATGAATAAAATGCTAAATTACTTAAATGTGTTATTCAAGTCGTGTTTCTCATAAATAAATTAATTTGAACTATGCGACCTGCACTATATCAATCTAGCTCTAACTTTTTATTATTAATTCCGTTTCGCATAGCAAAAATTTATGAACGTAGCACAGAACATTCGCAGATGGTAAAGCGTAACAAGTATATACTTCGCCAGATTTTCTCTGGGTGTAAAAGTATTGCATCCGACAGAAATAGAGTAATAAGTTCAAAGATTACGCAAAAAATAAAGATCGGACAAATATCTAAATCTCTTCCGAGATACATATACATATACTCAGATTTGAACGCAGTAACTTTTCAATATCTATTCTTTCAATTTTACGTAATACAATCTTTGACTGTCTTTTTTTTCACATTAACTACTTGAACTAAATAATAAAAACGAAGTGGCTTACCTTACACCGTAAATGAACCATGGCAAATAACCAATGCCGAATGATAAAGAAATACTTAGTCCCTTAGTTGAACCCTAGTGCACAAGACTCATAACACAGGTATGCAAACGCACGAGTCAACACTCCTCAAACTAAATATTGAGATGAGTCGTTTGATTGTTCTGTTACACCCTTACTGCACTCTTACTACACTCGAAATTAATGAAATTGATAAGGACAGGATCTATTAGGATCACAGGTGATTTCAGCCATACACTGTCAAAAGCACAAGTATTAACTGTGATGATACAAGTGAAACCACTTGCATCTGCCTCCTTGCGCGCTCCCGAATAATGTCTTTGCTTTAACCGTTGGTTAATATTTTATTTATTAGCGGGCAAGGGGCATGAGAGACAGAAAGAAGCAAAGAATCCCCTCTTCTTCTTCGGAAGAACAGAAGTGGGGGATTTGACGATTTAATATACATATGTAGTTAAACATATACAGTGTTTAAGAAGTGTATACATTTAATTTCTATTGACTGACGGTAGAGTTGTCCAATACTAGGACAAAATATTCTTATTTATTGTAAAGTATAAATATAACTTTGCATTAGGTATTCATTTGGAGAGTGCAAAAAGGAAAAGAGGGATAGAAAGACAGTTAAGAGAAAAGTTACTTCATCCTGTTTGACTCACAGGCTAATTTTTTTACGTTTGCCCTTTGCAGTTAAGTGTAATTGAATGAAGACGTTAAATTAGCTTTGGATATGGCTATATTACTCGTATCGTTACGAGTTGTGATGATAATGTTCAGCGTGATAAAGTGACAGTGTTAATGTAATAAAGTTACAAGTCAGTGTTTCCAAATCTTTTAAAACAGTGATTTAATTGCCATATAAATATATAAGGAAGAATGATTAAAATAACGTTTAAAATGATACTTTAGGGCACCCTGTATGTGAAAGATAAAACTAATGAATATTGTATGATTGGGAAAGGGGAGGAAAAATTCTTGCGGGGCATAATGAGCGCGGGCAGGGAATTAAAAACATGTTGATAATACGGTTTCTTCCGGCGATAAGAAAGAATAGCACGCGCGATGTTGTTAAGAACATCGAACGGTTCTCGATTTCTCGAATATAGAGAAGTAACATAAATATTTGTTGGATGTACCGAATGAGATTCGGGCTAATAGTTCGAAACTGTTACGTCCTTGTGGTCACAAAAATATTTTCCTGCATGTGGCGGTCCCTTGCGCGCAACATAGGATGTATACATATACCTAAACGAACTATTCTTTCATCAAATTGCTAAGCAAACAACTTGATTTTCTAATGAACTTGAAAGTTATTCATACATTAAGAAATGCTTACGTTGAACTATTATTCTCTCCATCTGGTTCTTTTCTTTTCTTTTTTTTTTATTTTTTGATGGGAAAAGTGTAGAAGTTTGTGCCAACGATAGAATCAATCCGGAATGAGGAAATATTCTATGATTGTTTGCCGCAATCGAGCGTAAACACGAGGGTGATGATTATACGTAAGTGATGTAGATTAGATGCACATAACACGACATTTCGACATAAAATATTGAAATCCAGTCATTTGAATAAAGTCAAATGTCGCCATTCAATTGTTTCCAAACATTAGCGTGGCAATTGCAGTTTCTTCTTTATTTCAAGCGCAAGTTCATCAGAAATCGTTGCACTGCTTAAGAACTAAAGAGCTACACCAACTATCGTTACACTGTGCTATTGCTTCAATAACGACAATAGATCAATTCTTGTAGAGCTATTCTAGATGGTTTGCCGAGCATCCATTCCGCGATTATCAATCCATTATTCTTCTTATTTTGACACATGTAACCGTTCTAGAAACGGATTGATCTTAATTATTTTTAAATCGCGTTCTGTTTTCATCTTCTGTACGATTGGAAGAGGAATCATTTCTTTGCAACCAATACACAAGGGGCCGGACCGATCGCATCACCTTCTGATTAGGTAGATGCATCTTGTGCAACTTCTGGAATTAATTGCTAAAAATAATAGTATCTCTACGTCACAGTTTCTTGTGTACTCTCTTGCATCTTGTATTCTTGCAATCGATGTATCCAGCATCATACGACGATAATGAAACAGTGACGAAAATAAACAGTTTAGCGCATACATATACGTATATACATATACGCATACATGCAACCCTACGGCCATTGCATTCGCCTCTTCAGATATCGCAGGATAAAACGAAGTGGATTGAAAATGTTTCCAAATACGTCATATTTACAAAAAACACAAAATGGATAAGATAAAGAGGAAGGGAAGGCAGCAAGAGGAAGGAAATCGAACGTAGAAAGGGGGCGTGGAAACTTATGTTAGTGATATGCGTAAGTGTTCGCTCAAAATTATAGGAATTTAGTTATTTTAACAATACGTTGGGACTAAATGACAAAGTAACTTAAAAACTGATTATTAATATATTATAGAAAAGTGGTAAGTAATCATATTTTTCCAATAAATTGCAAAATTCAATTTTCTCTTTAAATACTTGTCTCTAAATGTCTGTTCTTTAAAGAAAAGACACCAAGCCATAACTAAAAAACAATAATCTTTTATTTTACCAAACGCTTCCTCTGCCTGTGAAATATTATATTTAATTTGCCCGAATTCTGAATTTCGAAACGCTTAGTGGTTCAAATATACAAGTGCGTTTAAAGTTTGAATTCGTCCGGGGGGTTGTTTTAAAAATATCACGCCTTTGCAATTAGAATAACTTCATCTTGTTAATTTTTTACGTGGCACGTTTTTATGCGCAGTATAAATAACAACATTTACATTTAAACAATAAATAAAAAGATTACAATTTATTAAAGGTGTTTAAATATTGTTGCAAGCATTCTGCAATATTCAGCGACTAGTGGGGCCAATTTGAAAGGTGTTCAAAAAACTGACCAACTATGGTTACAACATTATTGCAAATATACACGAATAACTGATCCAAATACATTTAGATTTTTCTAAAAATAAATTGCAATTTTCAATATCCTTCGATGAATAATTTAGTAAAGCAAGATCACTTGCAAGTTTATCAGGGTGCGGCATTTTATTTCATTACGGTTGGCAGTACTTACTTTATCCTCGCACGTATTCTGCATTTCGAAACGAATAATTACTTCACCTGAATTACTATTTTATATGAGTGATTAAACATTATAAACTATGGGATATATAGTAATTCTCAGTGTTCGTATAAGATTGTCTTTGGTGCTCTGTATCATGTATTTCTATTTAAAAAGTTCTTTCTTTGAAATATCCCGCCATGTACTGAATAATGACGTAAGTTACACTAACACGCCTTCAATCGCACTTGATGTTCTATCGAAAACTGAAAGCCAGACGAGTCATATTATGATGAGAATCACGATTTAAAGGTGACCGTTTCATATTTTCGTTTCCTCGGAAAAAAATTACGATACGTCGTAAAAGGGAATACAGTAAGAGCGCGAAGCCACGCGCTAAAATGAGTCTCAGCATAACAAAACTATTTTCGAGAAAGAAAACCGGTACGGTTGACACGGTCGCAGAGATTGGTTTGCCAACAAACGTTTCTCATAAGTTTCATGTAAGCAAAAATGCCGAGACAGGACAATTGGAGGGGCTTCCTGATTCGTGGTATCGTCTGCTCAATACGCAAATATCGAAATCGGAACAGAACGAAAATCCTGCCGCAGCTTTGCAAGCGATAAAATTTTACAATTATTCGATTAAACGGAAACCAGAGGAGAAAGTGTTCAAGCCCTTTGTTACGGAGGACCTAATCGAGGAAGAGTCGCAAGAAATCGATAAAATATTGGCGAAAAAATATCAATCCGAAGATTCCGATGGTTCTAGTTCTGTAAGTTCTACGGATAGTCAAGTACAAAGGTTACCAGAACTTCCACCAAAAGTAAACAAAATCCCAAAACCCACACCTCGTGTATGCCCTGATAGAGTAGAAAAAACACTCACAGAGATTCTAGAAGATCTAAACACATATCAGATAGAAGAAGATCAGTCGACCGAGAACAATAAAGAACTGGATAAGACGGAGGAGAGTCCCATTTTGCGCAGGAAAACTGAATCCTCCACGTTAAAGCTTAACGAAGAAGAAGTTTTCGAAGAGCTCCGCGCCATATGTCACGATGGTGACCCAAATCTACGCTTTAAGAGAACTAAGGAAGTCGGAGCTGGTGTTTCAGGTATTGTATTTATCGCTACCGATTTGCAGACCAATCAAAGAGTTGCGATAAAAGATATAGATTTAGCAAAGCAGCCAAAGAAAGAACTTATCTTGACTGAAATTAAAGTTCTCAAAGAGTTTCAACATCCAAATTTGGTCAACTTTTTGGATGCGTATTTAGTGAACGAACATCTCTGGGTTATTATGGAATTGCTAGAAGGCGGGCCGCTTACAGATGTTGTTACCGAAACTGTAATGAAGGAAGTACAAATTGCTGCAGTTTGTAGGGAGGTCCTAAAGGCAGTTAGTTTTTTGCATAAAAGAGGAATTATCCATAGAGACATCAAATCGGATAATGTGCTCCTTGGAATGAATGGTGCTGTGAAAGTTACAGACTTTGGTTTTTGTGCTAATATCGATGGCGATGAGAAACGTCAAACTATGGTGGGCACTCCTTATTGGATGGCGCCGGAAGTAGTGACAAGAAAGCAATACGGCAAGAAGGTGGATATTTGGTCTTTAGGTATTATGGCAATTGAAATGATAGAAGGTGAACCACCTTATATGAAAGAGACACATTTGCGAGCCTTATACTTAATAGCGGCTATCGGTAAGCCTTCTGTTCCTAGATGGGACACATTGAGTCCAATGTTTCAAAACTTTTTAGAAAGGTGCTTGACAGTAGAAGTTGACGACAGAGCAACTGCCGATGAACTATTGTCCCATCCATTTTTGGAGAATTGTGCTGAATTAACGAGCCTTATACCATTGATAAGAACAGCGCAGAGACTTCTCCACAAAGATTTTTACTAAATCATTTGATCAAATAGGAATCAAAATATCTCTTTGTATTTTAACATGCATTTAGCTTCTGATTATGTATGCAACATTGTATTGACATTAGTTGTAACAATGAAGGCTTAAAGGTCTTTTGTGAACTGCACTGGTAACATAATTCTATGCAGTACAGCAATTTTATATATTTTACAATACTTGACCACTTATTACATTTATGTCGATGTGTTACCAAATTTGCCGTACAAGTAGTATAAATTAATAGTAATGAAGAAATTACTAGAAGATCAATTTTAGGTATTCATTCGTATTAGCAATTTTTGTAATTAAATATTAGAGTTAGTTTAATTTGAGTTTCAGTCATTGGAGAAATTATTCATGTAAGTTATTGAAAAACATTTTATGTGCAATATTTGTTTGCATCAAAGGCTGTATTTTTCAAATGCATTCTAGTTGTTTTTCCTTTTTAATTACAAAAGTGCAATTTGCCAAATTATATTATAAACTTAGATCAAGTTAGGTGAAAAAAAACGATACAAGCCAAATTGTTGTGTTAAAAAGATATATTTAGTATTAAGATTTTTTCATGGAAATTGTTTGCATTTACTTCACATATACGATGTGTATAACACTTTTACTAAAATATTGTACTTAGTTTAGTTAAGAACTAAAAGTGTTAGATATGCGCACATGGTATCTATCAGGGGGTTAATAGTAATCTGTTTTATATTTAACCATAATCAGACCATTGCGGAAAATAATTATTCCAATTTAACAATAGTACAAATTAAATTTATAATTTTAAATACTTTTACCAAATTATACTGATTTTTGAGTACATGTAATTTTTTCTTTGTTGCAAGTAGCGTCTATATTTTTGACCTGCATTCCTCTACTGTGTAGAATCGTAAAACATATCAATCAAATCATGCCATACATTTTAAATCAAACATTTTATATACAGAATGAATTTCTAATAAATACTATTCAATTATTCATAGTCTGGCCGCACAAAGATTACTGTTTTGTAAGAAATTTCTACTTTCCTCCTTTTGAAGGAATCCTTTATAGCAGCGAGTAGTTGTATCTCATGGTTCAGTGTTAGATGCATCCATAGTAATAAGCAAGTATTGTGAGTGATGTGGCATATCGCACCATTTTAGAAGTGCTAAAAGTCTCAACTAGTTTTCTAAGGTTTTACCACATTTTATAGTATGACGTAATTTTCAAAGAAATTTTGGATATGTATTTTTAAGGACTTAGCATTGTTGGAATCATATGCCAAATTTTATCGAGTACTGTGGTATTGTATGAGTATAATGAATTGTGTATATAACGTTGTATTTACAATATCTTTTGTGAAGAACATTTGTATTTATACCGGAACTAAATATTATTTGTAATTAGTTTAAGGCCCAAGCAGTAATATCACAACTGTGATAACAAAAATTGAGTCCTCTTATGTATTGTATTATTATATTTAATACTGTCGTATTATTTTTATCTCTTGCGTAATTGAATAGTGCATGTTCAATTTAAGTGTATTATTCATTTGATAGATTAATAATGAGAATTATTGTAAACGACAAAGGTAATAATTTTTCATTACGTGTATAACTTTTCCTAACAAAACATTAATGTATGAAGTATCTCAACATTTAACAAACTACATGTATAATACCTTTTATTATCTGTCATGCTAATGTGAAAACAAAAATTTGTTTAAAGATATTTAATGAAAAACTGATTAGACTTTGAAAGCTGTAACATCTGTGCCTTATCAGGATCAGTACATATGGTTCTATGACAGTTGCCTTATTAAGCCATTTATCAGTGATAGCACAATCAGAAAAGATAACTGTAATAGTAGTTTACTCGTAAAGTATAATTGCTCAAAAAATTTAGAAAATTTTCAACTACCTTTATATTGTATAGAACAATAAAGATTTCTCGTGCACTACTTTCAAACATGTATAAAAAAAAACATCACAGTCGTTTTAACAATAAATATTTTATTTACAAGTGACGATCTTGTACATTTTACTATCCCCAAAAATTCTTTACACCACACTGAAATATCTAATCATGTACTATATTCATAATACATAAACAAAATTTACAGTATACGTATTTACATTATATTTATACATATTTCATGTTTTGCTTCACACAAAAGGCCATGTGCTCTTTATATTTAAACTACTGCATATAATTATTATAATATTGCATGAAAGAGATATTGTCACAGTGTGGTAATTACTTTACTAAAATAAATATATAAATAGGACATTTACATAATTCAATATGAATTGCCTATTTACTTACAAGTATATAATTTTCTCATATGGATGTTGTTCATTTTAATGAATTCGTAACAATTTACCTTATTCACTAAACTTGAATTAAAACATCCAATTAGTACTCTATGTTCAAGTTCATTAATTTTATATGTTCTGCAATTGTAATATTTGATGGAAATGTAAGATACATTAATTGCTCAAAAAAAGGGAAACAATTTCATATAATAATAAATAGCATCAAACAAAGTTTTCAAAGTACAAAAATATTTATTGATACTTTGTTAAATTTCAAAACATTCATGTATCGTGTATCAGTTTAATTTTGTGCTCATTACATTTCCACCCAATTATTGCTACTTTACATCAGAACTATAAACTTATATGGCAGTATCCATATGCATATAAATAAAATGTTTCTTTGGCTCAGATCCCAACTTGCAAATTATTTTGCGTAATCTTTTAAATTAAAGTTTCAATTTTGTCGAAACAAATGTAATATTTGTAAAGGGAATTGATCAATGTGAACGTACCAATTATATTAATAAGTGCAATAATTTTAATTATCTGGAAACGTACTACGAAAATATTGTTTCTTTTTGAGAGCAAATTGATGGTTCTCCAGATCTTCTTTGACAAAATTAATATCATAGGAAAAAACTAGAATTTATATTAGGGCCTTAACGACATTTTCAGTAAGCTTTTCGAGGTAAAGTCTGAATTAAAGGTCAATCTTGAGCATACCTTAGCGCCCGTATTCGACCGGCTACAAGGAAATTTGGATCTTCTAACATGGCTCTGAAAACAGCTAAGAAGTCCGCAGCTTGGTCTTCGTCGATTGCTCGTCTATCATACGAAAGAGTTGCCGACATTTTTGTCACTGTTTGTAGTGCTGCATCTACAAAAGAATACATTAATAGCATTCAAATCCTCAGAACAAATGTACAAGTTTTTAGATATTTTTACCCAATTCTTGGCGACCACCTCCAATAGCGAGTATTGCCGTTTGGGGAGGATTTATTATGGCACTGAATTGCTTGATACCGAACATTCCCAAATTCGATATTCTGCAAAATATTTGAAAGGATGTATAAAATTCAATTTACAGTTATTATATATACATATATATAGTATACAAACTCATTTGCTTACGTGAATGATCCACCTTGGAATTCGTGTGGCTTTAATGTTCCAGTTTTAGCTTTCCCAGCTAGTTCTTTAATGTTTTTCGAAATGTCTACTACACTTTTAGCCGAAGTGTCAAAAACAATTGGCGTGATAAGACCTGTGTCAGTAGCAACAGCGATGCAAATATCAACTGTTGGCATGCGGAGGATCTGTTAAAAAGAAGTAAAACTTGTTAAGATGCTTTGTATGTTTATGAACTTATACTTTCTACGGGTTACGTCGAATTACATACTCACTTGACCATTTTTATACAACGTGTTGATAAATGGACACTCGACTAGGGCGTGTGCCGCTGCTTTCGCAACGAAATCGTTTATGGAAACATTAATGCCGTCAGCCTTGAGTTCGCTGCGGATTTCATTTACTTTATCTATTTTAATATCGACGAATGCATAAGAATGCGGGATATTGCTCTGAAAAGTTGTTACATATCTAAATATTATTCACTACTGTCCGTAGTGTAAAATGTATGTTTCTTAAAGGGTTTTTTTTTACTTTTGATTCCCCAAGCCTCTTAGCAATAACTGCTCGTACAGTGGAAACTGGAATATCCACATAGGCGGATGGCTTGCCAGAAGGTACATGCGCTTTATCTAAACTTGTTGGTTCCTTTTTGCCTTTTTCACTTGTAGGTGGTGGAGCTGTTTAATTGAAAGTAGAATGCCAATTGTGTACTGTGTTCAATTCTTTGCACTATAACAACGCAAATGCGAAATGGCACAATAACTACGTAAGATCATACCGGTTTTTGGTGTAACTTTTTTCACGTTATTTGCTTGGATATGGGATAAAACGTCGCTCTTTAGCAGTCGATTAGGACGTCCGGTGCCTTTGATAGAATCTGCGTTCAAACCATATTCTTCTAACAATCGTCTTACCGCTAGACCATACACCCTAAAAAGTATTACAGTTTTAATAATAGGTATAATAAGTGAAACATTTTAAGAAATATTCAGCTCTACATACTGCCCACTTGCTGCAGATACAGCAGCCGGAGTAGCTGGAGTAGCTGCAGTAGCTGGAGTAGCTGGAGCAGGGGCTGTTGTGGTTGTTGGAACAACAACATTTTTCCAATCCATTCCTTTTTCTACCACGATAGCAATTAATTGTCCTACTTCGACTTGACTGCCTTCAGGAACCTGTTGCGCAAAAATTTAACTGATCTGTGAAATTTACTTAAACATTAGAAAAGGTTGGTTAGTGTTCAATAAGAGTATATACAAGAATTTTTGCAAACACAGCTTCTTCTTCAACTTCGAAAGTCATAACAGCTTTGTCTGTTTGAATTTCTGCCAGAGCATCTCCGGGGTTGATATCCTCTCCTTCTTTTTTCAACCATTTTACTATCGTACCTGTGGCCATTGTTGGCGATAGTGCAGGCATGCTAACATTCGTTCTGAAAGTGGCATGGTTTCAAATTTGTACCATTTCAAGTGTTCCTTATTAAAACTAGTAGTGCAAATATTCTTTGCTGACACATACTGGCCAGGAGGTGGAGTAGCTGATGCACTAGCTGGAGCACCATTTGGGGAAGGTGCTGGCTTAGGAGCAGCAGGTGACGCCGTCACACTATCCGGCATTTCCACAGACTTCCAGTCTTGATCTGTTTCAACAGTAAGTGCTATTAGTGTTCCTATTTTAATATCTTTGGTTCCTTCTGGTACCTAGAAATACATTACATAAATTTCATCAATTGTTCATCAAACAGGGCGCAAACAAAAAAAATTGTCCCATCAATCTTGCAACTTTTAAAATCAGAATCCATGCTGAATTTATAAAGCAATGTGCTGTTATATATTATAAACTTGGACAGTTTTGCAACAAAGATACTATGATTTATATTGCTGATTTTTTTTTTGCTAACATATACTTTAAATCTTACAATTATTTTTGCCAAAATACTCTCATCATCAACTTCCATAGACATGACGGCTTTGTCAGTTTGTATATCAGCTAGTGCATCCCCTGCCTCAATTTTGTCACCTTCCTTTTTCAACCATTTGACAATAGTACCGCTTTCCATGGTAGGCGACAAGGAAGGCATTAACACCGGATTCCCTTTGACTACAAAATAAATAAGGAATAAAATATAAACGTGATACTATGTACTTGATTGCATAATCGACTTAAATAATATCGTAAACACTTGCTATCACACGCTGAAAGGAATTAAAAATTAGACACATCTGTGCCTTTGACACGTTCGTTTACCAGCAAGATTTGCACCGTGATTGTTATTACGAATAAATGCGGTTTGAAATAAATGTCTGCTAGTAATAACCTCGCTTCCATCAGGAATAGCGGCCTTAATAATGTATTTCTGAATAAGTGACATACCATCGAGAACCCAGCTTGTATGGAAACATGATCGTTGATATTTTAATGGCACAAAAATCCGAGGTAGTACGCGACTACTGTTTTTAATAGACAAAAGCGCAATCCTAGGTACCATGGTTTGCGCCATATTTGATATGAAGCAATTCAGCTAGAGAGATGCCTATGTGTATGTAAATTAGGATCGCTTGGAGGGGCCTCTTTTGACCTTCACAATGAGAATGTGCTTAGATAATTGCTTTAAGAAGAGAACATCTCTCTGCAATTACTTTTGAGTTAATTATGTATTATTTATTATCCTCCTCCTTATGTAGATTCTTCTGTTTTGTGAAGCCCTACAGATCGTTCTTCAGTAAGATAATATTTACTTCGCCTTAAGAATTACATTATCTAATTCCTAAAGAAGCCTTCTTTCTTACAAATGAAATACCTATGTATATATTTTAATTCATAAATTAATTAATATATCTAAAGATACGCTGAAGGCTACGCGGGTCTCGGCCATATCACCAGTGCCAGCTATGGTATCGACATCTATACAGAATTCCTTGAAACTTCTTGCGCCTGTAAGGTATTGCCATCTATACAGAAGTCCTTGAAACTACGCGCGCTTGCTATGGTCATAGACAAGATATGTGGCGATAATACGTGATGGAAAAAGAAACTCTTGCACTTTTACCGACTTAGGATCTTTATTATTATCGACACTCACGAATTGTCGTGGAGGAACTCGCACTACTTTGGAAGCTCTTTCTAAGCTGTAAAGTATGCTAGGTGCTAATGACTAGATTCAAAAACTTAAACCTAGTATTACAAATCTAAAGTACTTAAACAACTAGAACTAAAGACTAGTGTCTTAAAACTAACTACAATAACACTAACCTAGTTAAATCTAGTTACGCCCGCCGACGATAACACAGGTCGCGACTTGGCGACCAACGTCGGTAAATCAAGGTTGGGTCTCCACGCGCAGTACCCTCCACGGGGTGAGACCTGGGCAATCCATTATTTACTGTACAATTATTCAATTGTTTAATTGTTTATGACAAATGAATTGCACATGGAATAATGTTACCACCTGTTGATGATGGTAGAAAATGCTGCTAGCTTTAATTTATGTCCTCCGATCATTGATGTACCTAGCCAGGATGGCGAAATAATGGCATTTGTTTATAATTACGGTAAACAAATTCAATTATTTCGGCTTCTGCTGAGCCGATGTTAATGAACGACCACTCGAATTGCAGCTCTCGGTGCAAGGAACAATCTGATTCCACTTTAGGTCGGCCCTCGTGTATAGCTTCGGTGCAATTCTCAAACAAATGATTAAATTGTTTATACACAATAAAGAGCTCATGCAGAACTTGAAAATCGTTTATTGACGCGTAGAGGCATCCATTACCTACATTTTGAGCACTCGATCATTGATGTAGTGCCACCAGAAGCCGAAATATATGCAGTGACTCAGAGTGCGTTTTTGCCGAAATTTCAATTCTTAATAACTTTTAAACCACACATGCCATGTTATTGCAGATATTGGAGGAGCTAGCCATAGCCCGTAGCTACAATTTAAGACACGCCCGGTTAAGAAATACGCAGTAGAAGCAGTGAAAAACGCAATAGTTTAAATTAACGATGTAATCCAGGAATTCGGTTATTTTTTATTACATTGTCAAGTTATATTCCGAAAATTTATTACATTTCATTAATAAAGTTAAATGTTAAATAAGCGTAAAATGAACCAGTTTTCATTCTTTAATTGTTTGAAAAGGAACGGGTATATTTGTTTTACATTTAAATCGTCAACTGTGGCAGATTTAGAAATACAGGTTTGTGATGGCTTAGAGTATGTATAATAATTTGTCAATTTGTTTTATTATAAGACTTTTTAATTGCAATTAACTTGTACAACATTTTCAACATTACGAAATGAATGATACCTTTAATTGTCTTGGAGATGGCAACCGGTTGCTTAAATTATACGCCCGAGTCAATGACCAACTATTGAACGTCACAGTTGTGTTTTTAGCAATCAGGTAACGTTCATTTAGTTTTTATCGTGTGGAAGATTGTACAATATATGATTATGAAAAATGAATGATTAAGATGATACAGCGATCATTTGATCAACACACAACCACAGCGATATGTAGTTTTATTAATCATTTTTTTTTTAGTCTAAGCTTGGACTTCAAGATATTTATTTAGCTTTGCATTCTTTTCGGTCAGCATTTTCTGGCCAATCACAAACGTTGTTCCTCGTGTTCCAAATTAAATTGTTAGGACAAGTGAATTTCATAGGTATTCCATGGACACATTCATAGTACTGTAAAAAAAATATTCACGTTATATACCATTTTTATAAAGAAGTCTTACTCGATGAGACCATCAAGTTACAATTTGTCAGCACTGATTAGGTATTGAATAAATTGTTTAATTGGCGCAATAATAAAAACAATGAACAACCCTGGAGTACTTATAAAGCAGTGCATACATACGTATACGTATAGATATGTACATATCTTGTAATTCGAAAATCAATAATTGAATTAAAAGTGTTTTCAATCACCATAAATTACTTCTAAATTTTCTAAATACAACAGTGGACAAATTAAAATCTTTTCCACTACTTATAAATTGTTATACGAGTATTTTCCAGTTCAATCTGCTCAAGGCTTAAAGGATTATACTTTCTGGTACTTACAGAATGACAATTTTTAGAGGGGACAAATGTATCAGCATTTCTACAGTCGATCTTTTCTACTTCGCTATCGTCTATCGGATAGTGCGCAGAATCGGATTTATTTGTTTCCTCTGTGGTAGAAGTTGTTTCTGGCCTGTGCGTAGTTTCGTAAGTCGAGGACGGCCGAGTCGATTCAGTAGCATGAACAGATTGAGTCGTTTTAGTTGTTTGAACGTCGTTCGACGACGCGGTGCTTGGTGGCTTTGCCCAATCCGGCTAAAAATACAAAATCATAGTACTATGGCCAGCAGATCATGAATCTCTATTTAAAAAAAGTCACTTTATCCTTATGTTCATTTATTCCTAGCAAAATAATCTTCCTAATGTTGATAAAATTATAATTGTTCACCGTAGGCGTGGTATGGAAGTCCTTGTCCGGTACAATATATCCCTTTAACCCCGCGTAAATAGTATTCATCAAAGGATTGATATCTCCACAGAGTCCTTGGAAGTCGTCCATGTCGATGGCCCAAACCATGGCACCAGCGTACCGAGACTCTTTGATGAAGTCGATCTTGTATTTTACGCTCTCCACGTTTTCGTAGCCTACCCACTGCGTTCCTATAATTATCAGTTTATAAGTTAAAGAATATTCCCGGTTTGATCATAATAGGACGAAACTTCTGTTCATGTACACATATACCTTGGTACATGTATGGAACTTTGCCGATGTTGTCGAATTTCTGTGTCCAGTTACCACCTGGCGCCTGTAACTTGGTGCAGATCTGGAAATATTGTTAAATATTGTTGGTAATTTAACGTTTATATTATTATTAACATTATGACGAATTGTTATGTATAGCTACTATTATAGAGACAAGCATCAATCGATCGTACTTCGTAATAAGAAAGAAATCCTTTAGCTTTCGTGTATTCTCCGCGTTCACCACCGCCGGCTTCTTTATTGATGTAAGTGCCAGGGTTGTAATTATTGTTGCTTTGGCTGAGCGTGAACGTACGACCGTACAAGGGAATTCCAACGACCAGTTTCTTGGCTGGGCAGCCTTTTTCTTCCCAAAGTAGAAGGCCGTCGTGCTACGAAAACATTTCATTTAATTATTATTTTGCGCAGCAAGCCGAATTCGACAAATAGAACTTCCCCGTTAATCAAAAGTCGTCCTGCTGTTTACAAATTCTTACCACATTCAATTTTTCGTACGCCCACTGATCGTGGGGTCGACGATAAAGTGGACTGTGCACGTCTGCGAATCCAGCCCAGTTACCACGAAGATCGTAAGCCATTACATGGATGGCATCCATATTTCTGTGAAAGAGCTTTCTCTAGCTTATCATGTTTTGCGTAATACAGTTCGAACAATGTCCTACTGTTCAAGAACCGAGAAGTTGTCATTTTTGCCCTGACTAAATTTCTCAGGGGATAAAAAAAACTTTATTCGCTCACTTGCATAATTCCGGTACATGATAACCCTCGTCCAGACGGAATTTCGCCATTGGTACCGCCATCGTGAGTTCCCATCCTTTCTTTTCCTTGTCGAAAGCGCGTCTCAACTCTTCGACAAAGTAGAAGAACTGGTCCCTGTCGGAGAATTTTCCACCTCTGTCGGCGGCACCAGGATACTCCCAATCGAGATCGAATCCATCGAAATTGTACTCGTGCATGAATTCTGGTAAACGGTGACGGTAACAGAAAATGTCCATTTAAACGGGGCCAAATTTAGATAAAGCTCACTCGAGCTTTAATGTAGCTTAGCTTCTTAAGCTTATTGATTTTCCCCAAGTAAGCAACGAAGTGGGATAAAGTTACAAATTATATTTCCCTCCGCTGCAAACAGCAAACGGAGAAAACTGAGGCGCCCCATTAGTATTCGAAATACCGTAAACAGACGGCAATAGAAAGTGAGGCGTTAAAAATAATAAAATATTGACAAGAAATATTGAAGTCATGAATTTTCTCACCAACTACGCTTCTAATAAATGTGTCGCGCCTTTCTTTTACCCCAACCAGGGCACTGTACTTCCTGCCACCTTCTCCCCAGCCGCCAACAGCAACGGAAGTCTTCAAGTGCGGATATTTGGACCTAAGATTATTGAAGGCCAGGAAATTGCCCTTGTCGACATCCAGTTCTGGGTCCAGGATGAGCACCTCCCAAGTAACATTGCTTACACCGATGAACGAGTAGATTATGTGCGTACAGAGATCACCTGGAATATCGTTTATCCCGTAACTGCCGACATCCGGCCGATAGATCGCCCAGTTGCTGAAGTAACACGTTATTCTGGCAGGCTCGTCCGCTGAAACTTAAAAGCCGGGAAATCGTTTCCTGACATTTCGCATTTTGAACGAGTATCTCGGACGCTGTGAACACGTTTCCAGTCGAGCTTTATCAGCGTCTTATCGCGAACGAGTAATTCACTTACCTGTTGAGCAAGCAATAACCGCAAGTAGCAACGGCAGGGCTAGAAAATTCTTTCCGGATGACATTTTCGAAACTGTAAGGAACACGGTCAATTACTTGTGCTGTTACTGCTATTAAAAAATTGTAATTGTTTACGCAAACTCGAGAAACTTTCGAGAAGGTTTATCTGTTAACGGGACGCGATTCCGCCACTCGTAAAAGAGAATTGCAAAGTTTAACAGTATCAACAGTATCCACCATTTCTTTCGAAAAAATATTCCAAACAAATGCTATGCTTTCCGAAAGATTTAATATCCGGCAAAAAATACTCAGCAAAATGTCTCACCTACTGCTGAACCAAACACAGTACTCTATTAATACAAAGCCGATGAATTCGTCAGAATAAAGCAGCGGCAAGTAATCAAAACTGTTCTCGGCTGCACCCTGATTCAACTTCGATACGCGCACCCCAATTTTCAAAAGTTCGCCGAAGGACGTCGACGGTCTGCTTAGGTCGAGTGTCGAAGCGTCTCTAGAAGACGAACGACGAGTCACCAGCCGGATGATTGGCAGTGTCTATACGTATACCGGGTGGTGGGCAAAGCAATCTCTTCATCGAAACGTCGTTCGTCAAACGGTGAACGATCCAAGCCGACCGGTTTTCAGTAAAGCAAATACCGTGAAATCTCGGAGAACATTTTTTTCGACGATATTTCGCTCAATATTCCTGTTTATTCGGGCTGGCGCTGGTTGAAACGACCATGTTAGGATCTGGCTAAGATCGTTTCGCCAATCTTGGTCTTCAACTTGAAACCCTCGGGCAAGGTAACAGAGGTAACAGAGGGAGTCGCGTTTGAATACTGAATGGGCCATGTGCCGTTGATCAAACGAGACTGGCTTTGCGAAAGGTTTACCGTTCCGATACTACTACTACCGTTTTGTTTTCTAGTCCTCGTAACATTTGCGAATTACGCTTAGGCAGCAGGTTCGAATCTATATTCGAAGAAAATTTGGTCGCAGTAAAATTTTCCAGGCTCCCGTTTCGGTTGCTTGCTCGCAATTTCTTGTCCTTTAACTAAACGTTCGTTTGTACGAAACTATATTGACTGCAAGCAGATAATTTTAATCGCTACAAATAGATAAATATCGGTTAAAGTACGAACGCAATGAAATATAAAAGTATTTCGCTCCGAACGAGGAGCCGCAAACTGTCATTTATATTTGCAGTCCGTTGGTTTTTACCTTCAAAAAATGTTTGGAATTGTCCACACGATTCCGCGTAATTATACGCCTTAACCGATACTGTTTACGGGCATATCTGAGATAAAAACAAGTTTGGGTTCACGGAAAGGAGCTGCGTGGAGCGTTAAAGGTTCAAGAACCTTCTCGATAAAGGGGATTTTAACGCGAGACCGAAGACACGGGCGACGCTTTCCAGCGCACACGCGCGAGAACGACCCGCGCGATAAAAGTCGAGGATATTTATTAAGCAGTCCCCGTCAATAAAAGTCGACGCGAGATGCCACGCGCTGTTAGAACGTGCTCGTAAAAACTGCAGTTCCCTCATTCCGTCGTGAGAATCGCACGATCGAATTCTACGGTCAACCGCGTACCGCGATCGGAGCAGGGGATCGCTCCGTTGAATTTGAATGAATATCTAGAATCGTTGAGCGAGATGCACGTACGGAGAAACAGGATGAACACGAAACTCGCGCAACGAAGATATTTTCGCGAGCTGACATCGAATTGCGATTTCAAAGAGGCGAAGGCCTCCTTTCCAGAGGAGTCGTAGCTCGAAACCGCTTTATTTCGCTCGAAAAACACTCGAACGCGCTGAAAAACATCGCGAGAGGAACGCAATTCGAAGCTGAGGAAGTCAAGGCAACGTCGCCCACCTTGATTGTCGTCAACGGTAAAAATCCGTTTCTTTCCCGTTAATTCGAGGGAATTATTTACCTTCCTCCCCGCCGGGATAAATTGTTTCCAGTTCATTGTCTTCCACCTCGTCGGAGTTGAACGTTCACGGAATGACAATCGAATATCGAGATGGATCGAAGCTGAAGGGGGGTAAATGGAGGAAAAGGTATCGAAGACCTGGGATTCGCCGAGTTTCCCGTGAAATAAAACAGGTGCTTGCAATGGCCGTGAACATAAAGGTAAATAGCAGTACTGTCGGTTGAAAATCTGAGGTAATTATTTATGTGAAAAAGTAATTTCTACGTTTCGATAATAAAATGCGGAGTCTCCTAGATTTGCTGTTCCAATGGCCAACGAGAGTCCTATATAAGTACAACTATCGTTGTTATTACTCTCGCGAGAACCTTCTTCCGTAAGAAAAGAGCAATACTCGAAGCATACTATACTGGCTATAGATTAATGTAGTACGCATTAAAAATAAATAAACGTTACGAACTTTAAATAAAAAAGTTACTCTTGATCTCCGTTTTTGGAAACATATAGCGATCCGCACGAATGGTAATAATTTTTCAACGAGCGCGATCAAATAGATTTGTAACTATTTTTAGACCCCCTGGTCGAAGAAGCGGCTCTTTCATTGGGAAAATTAAAATGCCGGCTGCATCGGACTCTTCGACTTCTATTCCGGAGGTTGCAGTCCGAATACAAACACCGCAGAGACCGACAGCCGGAGGATCTCTGTCTCAGCGAGATAATAACTCGTACTGTTAACGTTCCACCGATCTTTCCACTTTATTCTGTCTTTAAGGACCGTTTCAAGAGTTCTCGCGGAAGCTGATATTAGATTCAGTGGTCTTTTTCAGCGAAATATGGGAAATTTGGTTTAATTGGAACGCCTCTATTTAGTTCTGCTTGAGGGGCTATCCAAACTGGTAAAACTGTTTCTTCTTCTCGGTGCGTGCAAAGCACGACTAAGAAAACTTTGATTTCAAAGTAAGAAGAAAAGATTCCAGCGACGGATATTTTTCCATGAAAATTCTCTACGATGTAGAGTCTACACGCAGTGATTGCATTCGTTCATAGCAAAAGCAATAACAACCCTTTATCTTCGGGGCATTTTTGTATCCATATATTTATAACCTTGGATATTTTTCGGATGTAGAAATGGTTCGGTAATGTCTAGACGTTGGGAAAACATCGCTATCGTTCCGCCATTTACCTCCCATTAATCTAATAAAATATTGTCAACGAATGCTGGTCCTCTTACAGCAGGTGGATCTCCTTCTGACCTCCGAGTGGAAGCTTTTAAACAGTATCGCCCTAGGCGTAATTTATGCACATGTTTTCGAATCAGTATGCGACAAATGATTCGAGGAAGAACGGGCTAGATCGCTTTTCATACGTATTCGATGCTGGCCGTGCACGTTTTCGAGGTTCTTCCTGCTCGACAAGAACCATGCGACGTGACTATTCGCAAGCGAGTTGCTCGAATCTGCGGATGTCTCATTCCTGCTGCAACTAGCTGCGCTTCGTCGATTCGATTAGCCCGGCCACGATTTACGATAGACGAAGAATCGATAGCCTTCCGTTTAATATGACGTGACCGACATTCTGAACGCTATTCAATCGATTCGTCTACGCGGCTGCCCCTTATCTCCTATCAATTCCGTCTACAGAGATTGCTTTGTAATGTTTGTTGCTGTCCGACGCGTCAGCAACAGTGACAATGCTCTTGCAGTACAAATGCCGGTGAAATTCCTGACAGATGGTGTTGCAACGCGTTGCAACGTTGATTGCGTGTAATACCATATTTTCGTTATTTTAGTGCGACAAAAAGGAATGAATATAGCAATATGTACTTGTAAATTCGAGGAATCGCACCAAGACTCTCGCGGATATATTGGAAATAATTTGGGGAAAACGAGACCGCGGTGTCGCGCCACTTCGATCCTATCTAAACTGGCCTTCGAGTCACAGATAATAAAGGGAGAAAAGAAAATGGAAACGAAGGGAGTGGATGGTCGGCAACGTGACGTGTCAGCTATCTTGACGAAATTCCGATGACTTCGTGCAAATACTAAGAAATCGTTTTGCTCGATGCGGCACGGTGCTCGCGGTCGGCCCCGGATGAGAGCAATTAGCAGGAAAAGTTTGCACCGGTCGTTTTTCTATTTTCCCGATTCACGTGATTGCCTGCTTTCCCGGTGGAAGCGTTTACGTTGCTTTTTAGGGGACAAAAGTATTCGATGTTCGAGGTGTATTGCAGGAGAAATAAAATTTTCAGTTAGACATTTACTTTTCTCGGACTGTTGAACTCAGTTTTATCCCGTTGGCGAATTAAGTTTCGTGCTTTTTCCTTGGTTAAGAAGAATCTATTTGAATGACGCAGGCCTGCAAATATTATTATCTTTCCCTTCAGTTGCTGTTTATATATGAATCTAGGAATCGAATGATACGATGTATACAGTATATTACTGTTTAAAAATTGTAATCGCGTTTCTCAAAAGTCTTTATCGATATGCATCCTAACATTCGAGGTATTATGCGATACACGGTGGCCGTGATTAAACTGTTGGCACTGCGTAGAAACTTCAATTACGTTTGTCGGAATCGTGCACCAAAAGTACGATGAACCAGTTTGGCGAAATGTCATCGATTAAGCCGATAAACAATCGATATTGATATTCCCAATATATTTATGCAGCGATAACAGTTAAAATATTATGCAGCGCAACGAAAATATAGAAAAACAAATTATTTCAATCTGCTGACAAGGGACGGATCGTCACTTGATACAATTTTTAAATCTAATAAAAAAGCACCGCAATATCAATATTAAATTTTGCTAGTACTTGATAAGTTACAAAGTGTCCCTCGATCGAAACAATTTTCTCTCATATTTATAAAAGGCGTTCCCCCTCTTGTAATGAAATAGATCAAGCTGCCAGTCCAAAAAATAATATAAAAGGTACAGCTAGACAGCACATCATATCTATTGTTATCTCGAAGCAGAAAATGCGGCCGGTTAACGCGTCGTCGAGAGAAAAGCAAAGAATACAGAGGACTCACCTTCGCGACAAGCGGGTACCTCAGAAAAACCGTGGCTTCTGCCGAGGTTAAACTCTCATATATACCCAGGTGGACCTCATTAGAATTCAGGTGCAAGGGAACCGGCAACGATTGGTTGGTTCGTGGACCCACTGCCTCCCGTCAACGACGAGGGGGACGATCGTGCGGCGATCGCGATCCATCACCGCTAAATACTCGTCCGGAGGATACGATTCGTCATCCTTTTGTTTCGATTCTGTCCTCTCTTTTCGTTCTCATTTTTATTTACAAGTGTTAATCGTCCGGCAGTTTTGTGTTGCCTAGACAGCGCGTTCTTGGCGAGAACCATTTATACTATATATGCCTTTAGAAGTGAGTGACTGCGAAATGAAGCACTTGCCACCTGCTTAAATTGTGAAGATAATTAATTTATCTTGGTTTCCAGATACACTTAAGAATCTATGCCGGTAAACATTTTTGAAGAAGATCGCGAAGTGGTCGGTGACTTATGCGTAGGAATGCATATTTCAAGCCGCAGACAATTTGTTTTGCTTGTAAAGTAGTTTTCGTAAGATGACTGGGTTCTGGAATTTCTGAAACTGTAATGTTATACTATGCGTTTAATGTTACTAGGAATTTTAGAGGAAACTAATTTTATTCGTGCACGCTGCTTAATTTTTTCTATGGTTCTTTTGGTGACCCGATGTCTACAAGAATTATACAATTTATCAGCAATGTCGATTCATCACCGTACCCTTATCTGGAAATCAATACTTCGTTACTACGTGTGCTTGATTGGTAGCGCAATAACATTTACATGTCTAGAATGAAACTAACAATGAAATTGTTAAGGTTGTTAAAATAACGGCACGTATTCACTTTGGTTGATAATTACCTCGAGAATACACATAAATGTCCAATCGAGCAATAAGTAGCCAATACGAATATACTGTTTGTTGTGGAAAAAGAAAACAGTATTTATTTGTCATCGACATATTTTAGTTTCAATGTGTTCCAGTTATTACACAATTCAATTTCCCGTTCAACAAACTTCGCTAATGCAACTATGCACGCGCATATCTTACAAATTCTAAAATCGTTGAATCGACTGCTCTCGATTTAAGGATACAGGATCTTTTGAGCACCTCGTATAAAATATACTCGACTATCATATACATATACACATACATACGTTTCTTCAATCCCCAATCAATAACAATTTACATGCGGTAACGATTGCGATGGTCGGTATGCCTGAAGGAACTCGGGTACAGTGAATAGAAAATACGAGATGTAAAAAAAACGTCAGCTCATGTAATATGGATTTTATTTTATTCGTGTAACAATAACAGTTCCTGTTTCCACAGTAGTTCTCTTTTACAATATTGTTTCGGTGTTATCGTCGTTGTGACGATCCATCTGGCGCAGTGGCAATCCCAGAAACCAGCCCTTCGCTGGTTTCTCAGGTACCATGGACCAACGGGAAGTGTCGAACTATGAGCGTGTCACGATAAACGAATCTATCGTCATATCGTCAACGTTTCCTCGTTCATTTTCGAATTTATACGTCCAATAACTAGCGACGAAAGTGCGCTCGACCCACGTGGACAGTTCATAAAAAGGGCACGGTGGTAACGATTGGGGCGAAACGAGCATTCCTCGCGAGCTAAGCCCCCTCTCATTCCTTCGTCGATCCTCGCGAGGAGTGGTCGCGATTCGATCGCCGTTTCGTGCATACTGAACCGTACACGGATCACGTATCGTACAAAATTATTTCTAACGTCGATGCCTGTGGACCGAAGAGCTCTTGGCAATAGAAACGCGTGTCTACCATTAATTATCAGGGTTGAACAGTCGTGGGAATTAGATTCTCACGTTCGACCCTTTGCGCTGGGCGTTGGTCTCGCCGATTTCCGCCTCCCTTATTTTCTTTAAATTTTGTTTCTCTTAATTGACGAACAGTCGTCGCGCTTGACGATCGATCTGCTTTTTGCGTGTGCAATTTGGCACTCGTTCGCTCGAATGGCGAGAGCGTTCAAACGTGTACGCTTTTAATAAACTATAATCGTGCAAGACAAATTTGCTCGTGCTGATTTCACGCATTCCGGTATTCGTCTACAAATATCTTCGGTTCGCGAAGCGACAAGATACAGAGGTTCGCTGAAGGGCTGGGTAATACGGGCATGTCTGACATCGTGTTTGTAATCGCGTGGGAACATTCGATACTGGTGTCGAAACGGTGAATGGTGTTCTGATTTCAGTAGAATCGTTCGACTAGAGTTAAAAAGCGCACGTTATGACTATTATTATTACCGTTATGCTTTCATTTGTGTCGACTTAACAGTATTTGGCGAGCGTTGATGCACGAATCTCCGTAAAAATTGGAAAATATTCGTACACGAATATTTTGTTGTTCGACAACGAATGCTTTGAAACGTTCGGGAAAGTGACGCTTTGCGTCGAAACACTGTGCCACTCTATATGTGCTATTTAAGAGCTCATTCTTCTTTCTTCTTGCTATTAAACATAATTGCAACAGAAATATTCTCCAAATTATTATCAACTATATCTTACAGTCACTTTCGTAACCGGAGTCTCCGCTTCGAAGAATTAAGTTTCGATTTCGTCGGAGCGTGTATACCCCTTGCAAACGGTTTCCATTAAATGGACACGACGTTAGATGTTCGCTGCGCGTACCTACATTTTCGTCGAGTTTACCTGGTCGCATATTTAACCCCTTCGTTGCTCTGTGCGACGTTAATCGCTCGCCGCGAAACGTACACTGGATACCATAGACGACTATTACAGTAGCTCGACGCGAAGCGCTCACATTTTATTCAATTAAGTTACCGCCGTACGTTTATCATATTTAATTACAGACTATCTATAATGCAACGTATAAATGCACACAAGTGTTGCAAGCACAGAAGATACTCGTGCGACGAGTTTCGCGACGATGATGGGCGTAACGAAAGGGTTAAAGTCGCTTTCGTCTTCGTATTCTTAAAGAAAACGAGAGTCTCGTCCAACAGATGCGACAATCGACCTTAGAAAAGCACGAAACACGCTGCTTCGGAACGTGAAAAGTGCCGAAATGATCGATGCAGGATGCTGTTACAATGCCTAAAGCGTACATGTATGTATACGAGTTACATATTCCTTAAATTACAGGTGGTTCAACGTCGATCAAGTGCATTGAATTGTGTGAACATGTCCGTAAGAAAGTGTCGAATGGAACGACGAGTGCTTGGGTAATTAATACAGGGTATAAAGTCGTGCACTTGATCGCGTTGAAAAATTTCTTTGCTTCGATTCGCGATCGAAGTTCATTTCTGGCTTGAGACACCGATCGGCTATACGGAATCCATTTTTTTCCTTTTCAATGCAATCGATTGGAAAGGTATCCTGTTAAATGTTCCCTTAGGCAAAAAAAAAAAATGAAAATATAGAAGTTACTTATGATCCATTCTAAAAAATTTGCTTTCAAGTTGATCGTCTACTGGAGTACCTCGAAGAAAGAAACTTCATTGTTCACCTTTGCTTCGAGTTACCGACAGATGTGTTCCGTTGTGCAGCGTAAACAATTTTGTTAAGCAACATTTTATTACACGGTGAACAGAACTCTTTTTACCTTGCGCCGTAAAAAGAGAGCACCGAATACGCGCAAATGTTTGAGAAAAATGTTTCAAAGTTACGCGCACTCCTTATCGGTGTATCAAGCCGGCAAATGTTCTTGTTTCAGTCCGTAGAAGGTTACGATTATTTGTAGTGACCTTTTTTAGTGTTTGACTACGTTGCGTCGTTACTAGCACCGACCTTAAACGCAACCTTAAACTCTATGTTACTCCGTTACCTTATTATTAGCGTTTTCGTTTTTTTTTTTTTTTATTGTAAATTTGCGAGTCCTTTTAATTCATGACTCCTAAACTCGTATAAGAAATAGTTTCTGTAATGAATGTTACGAGGATGAAACATGGTTTTACATATTGAACAGACGCGCCTGAATTCGGCCAATACAAAATAAATGAATTTCCTACAAGTTGGAATATGATAGAAAAGAAAAACAGTATGACAAACCATTTAAATTATTAGACACAGCTTTATTCTTATTTATTCTAATTAATATTTATCCGAGAGACTATGCAGGCATTCGTGTATTCATCTTATTTAAAGACAACCAAACACATTTTATAGTAAACTTCACCTCCGCACGTTTACTTTACAGCTACCCTCGATATTACTATGCAACGATATTCGTACGAATTGTAGGAATTCGATTACAGTCCCTTGCTATATGAACCGCGTTGTGCGATCGCTGTTTCTTAATTTATTATTATTGCTAGCGATAGAAACTCGTGGAAGCGTTCTCTTCAATGAGAAAGGGGATACGTCGAGTCAGAATGGCATCGAGAATAATAATAATAATAAAATGGTTTTTAATAAAAGAGTACCATCGACAGACGAGGGTTTTCTGTGATACCAACGAGCTACGTTTTTTCTAGTTATCGTCGAATAACGAGGAATTAAAAAAGTCTCTACAAACAGTGTACGTATCGTGAATCATTGAACAAACGGATTGATACTGAATTTTTAAACGAAGCGAAACTACAAACCATTCTACCTCAACGCCAAAGGGCACAACATTTTAAGTAGAAAATAGTAAATGGAAGCTACCTCGTTTTCGTGTATTAAACTAAACCATACTTACTACGAACGGGGAACAGAAGTCGTTTAAAAAAATAAACAGGTAATAAAAAATTATAAGTTTCTTTATTTCTGTTATAAATGACTGAAATAATAATTCGCGATATTTACTATTTTCCCCCAACAAACATCGTTACTCTAACTCTGCTCAACACCCATTATTACTATTTACTTCTTATCGACGATCCAAATGACGACTATATTACTATCAGTTTATTTAATCGATGATTATGTACAATATTGACGCAAATAAAAAAAAATCAACAACTCTGTTTTCCTTATAATCATAACAGCAAGTGTCAGGTGTATATCACCTGTTATGAAGTTTCAGAAACGTTACACGCGAAAAGATGTTTCTTTTTCTGTTGTTCCGGGCTGGCAGTAGTGTTTTCTTTTTTTTTTTGTGCTAATAAGACTTCTTTTTTGGTATCTACGTCCAGGGGACTTTGATCTATACCTTCTTACGAATAATAATTTTCTCTCTGTTGATAGAGCGGCAATGGGGTTACTGGTGAGAGATCCTCGTCTTCTAAGCTCGATTCAGTCCTCAGGGGAAGCGTGGCCAGAGCTTTCACTGTCGATCGACAGAACGGAAAAATGAATTTCTCTTCGACGTTAGATTTTCGATGGAGAAGCACTCCTTTATACGTTTGTGCCTGAATCGTCTCAATTGTACGATTCATTATATTTACATATTTCCAGAGCCGTTCCTGACTGGGGTAACAAAAGGTGTCCCTACACCTGGGCGGCCAAAGATAGCGGTTTAGTATATGTAACATTCTGATTAATATTAAATCAATATGGGTGGCGGTATTGTTTTTTACCTGGGCGGCAAACAACCCAGGAACGGCCCTGCATATTTATGGCAACGACTTCTCCAACGAACGTTCGTAAAGCAATAAATAGTAGCACGGCAGAAAATGATTTTTCGTGGAAAAAAAAAACATATATGAGAGGCAATGTAAAAGAAAGGAAAGAAAATAATAAACAAACCTGAAAAACGATAATATGATGTGCGACTCCTATATGGGGAGATGGAGAAAGCATGTCAGTCAGTGTGCCTGGTTACCTATACACAGCATAAACAGTCCAAACAACACTCACTACGTATGACACACCTAGGTCTTATATGGCTAGCTTCGAAGGGGATCAGTTGTATAAATAAAATTAAGTTAACCACGATGATGCATGCCAATTATGACTTCTTTTTTACATAGTATATTTGGAACTGGAGAATGAGAAAGTTTATAGAAAACGAATGTGCTAATTTCAAACTCTAGACGTTATCCTAGTTCCGATAAGATACGACGGCAAGATTTCGTTAAAAAATAAAATAAAACGAAGACATCGTGTAAGCGCAAGCCTTCTGTCATTTATAGTACAAAAAGAGGAACAAAAAAGAAAACAGAAGGTACAAAAGCCACTCTAAACATTGGTCATGCTATCAAACCTCTAGTGACGATATGTATTAGATTCATGCAGAATGAATCAAACCGACAGCATGTCTCGATCCGCGGAATGAGAGTTCGACGTACCTGCCACCATCTTGCTCTTTTCCATAACTTGCTTGGCCAAAATTTGATTCAGCTGAAGAATATGCTCTCTCTGCCGCTTTTCTTCCACCACTTTTCTCTTCAAGTTGTCCGACTTCTCCGTATTAATATTATCATCTGCAACAGGAACAATACTCGATTAATTGGCGAATATTTATCTAAGACTCTAAGACGGTTTGCCAATTAAACCTTTAGGCATCATGAACCACCCCCATAATGTTATGGGGTCCTCTCGAAAAATCAAATAAAGTAGAATTCACGTAGGTTTGCAAAATTGACGACAATTGAACGCTTAGTTGGCCTGACACGAAAGGATTAAATAAGATTCTGCAGATGCATACCGTTTCCATCTGAGGCAGTCACGGTTGTTTCCGACAGCATCTTCCTGATCGCTTCCGCTTTCTTCAGCCGCTGCTCCTGCTCTTCGGCTGTTAATTCTGGTGTCTGAAATCCAATAATTCTATTTGCCAGACCATTTCTTCTAATGCAATTTAACTTACTGCGAGCGTACAAAAGAATTCGCCGTGAGGGGATAGGAGTAGTAAAATCTTTTACCCTCTTATCTTTTTATGACCGCGATAGGGAAGTTACTCCTCTGATCCTGTATTAGTTTATCAGATGCTATGATACTATAGTATTGTTTTACAAATTGATAACACGCTCAAGTAAACTAATGGACAAAAAAAAAAACCGGATGTTTACGCAGGTTGAAGGTATCGATTTAATACTGATGGTGGTGGTGGTGGTATTTTACCTGTTCAGGAATATATCGTTCTGGAATGACAATCTTGTTCGGCGTACCGAGTAGCTGATCGATAGTGCTCTCGTTATATTTCAACTCTTTGTGACTCAGGGTGGATCTCACAACATCCGGTGCATTGATCCTCGGCCTTAGCGCTCGTTCCATGTCCAGATCGTCCCTGGCTCTGCCCATTCCCTGCGAAACACCAAAAGCACCTCGTTCATTCCCCGAACCGTTTGCCACAGCGGCACACGAACCACGACAAAGAAGTGCCAAGAGAAGAAACGTTGCGGCAAAAGTAAACCCAGGACCAACAGATAGAAACAGGTAGGACAAAAACGAACATACATAAAGTGGAAACACAACGTGGAGAAACATAGAAACATAAAATGCAAAAAAGAAAAAGATACCATCTTCGAGAAGGCGTCTTCTAGATCAAGAACGGGTTTGCTACTGGACACCGTATAGTGTCTTCTTTTCTCTCGTGGTATCTGCCTTCGTCTAGGTCCCTCCACCTTTTTCTCCGTCATCTCCTTGATAATCTGTTTCGCTGCCTCGCTTTTGAAAACCGGAGACAATTGCGGCGAACTCGAGGTGTTCACGTTCAACGTCGAGCCGAACGGTCTTTCTTGGCCCTCGAAATTCGTCGCCGACAGCAGTTCGGGGCTGACTGTCTCTTGAACGATTTCGTTCCTCATGGGATTCTCGTAGTGTCTGTGCGGTGGATAGTATGGCGGCTGATGATGGCTCGACCTGACCGGGTAATTCTGCTGACTGGGGCTGTAGGATGGACTGGTCGAGTAGTTTGGGGAACTCATTGGCAGGTGCGAACTCGATGCTAGGCTCTCTGTGTACGGCGACAGGGTACTGTCCGAGCTTCCGTCTTGGTTTTCGAACTGTGCTCATCGTCGTGCAAGATAATGGAAAATCGTAAAACAAAAAAGGTGAAGATGGCGGGGGCGAAATCAATGAAACGAGGAGAACGAACAAAATGCACGAAATTTTTGTGTACGATCGATGATCGACGCTGGTGATCGTGATTATTTCTACGGTGTCGTGGACAATGTTTTTGGTGAATGGCACATGTTATACACTAGTGCGAATCAATTCTGGAGATTCTACAGTTTTCTTATCGTACAGTATTATTGCGGTGTACCATGCAACATTTACTAATATATGCATTCTAGATATCGTTTCCAGAATATCATGCCTAACATGTATTGTTATTTATACTGTACAGAAACATAAATAGTTAGCACAATAGATGTTCTTCGGGAATTCGTTAAATTTTGGACCGAGATACAATGAATAAATGTTATAAATAATAAACGCACTGCCGACATAGTTCGTCCGATATCGTATCTGTAAAATACTCTCACGATGAAAATCATGAAATAATATTTGCCATACAATATCTTTGTAACGAATATTTCTCCGCGAAATATCTCTTCGTTTTTCAGAACCATTGTCGGAAACACATATTTTACTGGCACCCGTTCGATCGGCAATATTTTCCGAATATTTATTATCATCGTTGTCCGAACAATTAATTAAAGCACCGCGTTAACTCACCCTGACTTTGTTCCGCCGTGCCAGCATGGTTCTCAGCGCGTGCATACTGTCACTTCTGGGAGGAGGTACCACTGGAACTTGATGGATCTCAGGTTGCTGTTGTCGTTGTCCGCCAAATCCTCGCGGCAGGGACATGCTTCTTTGGAACTGCACGTCGTCCAAATCCGTCAGCTGGACTGTGCTTTGGGCGTGAATCATCGGCGACTCCTCTACCACCTTTCCTAATTGGGCCTTCTAAAAATAAATTGATTGGAAGTAAAGCAAAATGAAATGGAAACTGCGACATCGTGGATCGTTTGATGAAGCTGTCGCCACTGACAAGAAATTTCACCGATAGGCCTTACGAGTTGTCAATGAATTCGAAGATCGAGGGGCAATACTTTTAGAACAAAGTGTTGATGTTTTATGAATTTAGTGAAGGGAAGTTTGAGTTGGAATTCTGAAATCTTGAATAGTAGCATGAATATTCTATAAAATCGGTTATTGATGGGACATCTATTGAGCGAAAAATGGAAAGCTATTGCAAACGATTGTAAAAAGAAAAAAAAAAATTATTTCTGTCCATCACTGTATGTCTTTAAAAAAGTCCTGGCAAATTAAAGCAGCTTCTGCAATTCAGATTTATCGTTTGATGAAAACAGTACGATTTGAAGAAAAGTCTACTACAGAATGTCAATTCAAATTTTATTTAACAATCCCAAAGAAGGAGATGCAACGTCCCTCGGTGTGTTCAGTCAAAGAAATTAAACGAAAGTTTTTGGCCACCCTACATTTCTCCAAAGACGTCTTTCGAGATACGAATTGCGCGAACGGCGGCAAATGGTAATCTGGAGAATTGAAAGAGATTACCTCGAACTTTTGGGAGCCTCCTAAATCATCGTCGCACAATCTCTTGGCACCCCCAGGCGCCTGGAGTCCGTTCGTTAATGGAATTCCAATGTTTCCAGTTCTGTCACCCCGATCTCTTTGTCGTCTTTCCGATTCCCGTTTCACGATTCGCACGGTCTTAATCTCTTGTTTCTCACGGTTGTTAATTAAGCCTTGAAGAAGATCATTATCAAGCGTATTACCAATCGCTGTTGCATTACAGTTCGATAGTTGCGTTATCGCTTCACTCACCGGCAAACTTGTTGTCCTCGTTCTGCCTGTAATGATCGTTTAATAACGATTCGTCGATTAAGGGCGGCGGCGGAGGGGGTGGAACGTATTCCGGTGCAGGAATCGCTGTGCCATTAGGTAGCTTTTCATCGTGCCTGTTATTTTCTGCAATTGGTTAAGAGTAGCAGGTGAAATAATGGATTCGCAGCTGCAAGTTTAAGGAAGCAATGATTGCTTCCAGCGAGGTGACTTGCTTCGGCTTTTAATGCAACTTAAAATTTCGTAGATCATATCAATATTGCTCGAAACGAAATAAACGATTTCATACTCGGCTGTTTAACATACACAAGTTGCAAAGAGAACGATTGCAACACTGCCTCCTCCAGGATCATTTTTCCCCTCGTAAAAAAATGTTGTCTTCTTTCGTTGCAAACAAGTACTTTAAGCGATGCTTACGCTTACCTGAAATCCTAGAATCCGTGTTGACGTACAGGGGAGCAACGTTCGCCTGCATCAAGCTGCCCCTTCCTTGCATTTGATCCTTCAGGAGCTGCTGCTTCAACTGATGTTGCTGAATTTGCTCTCGCAATTGAGGAGACAACGAGGAAATATGATTTTGCGGCGATTGAGGGTACGATTGGTGGTTGGCGTGCTGACGATTCGTTGGGGAGGGATCTTTGATCTGCGTCGGCGAACTAAAGTGCGGATACGGAACGCCGTTTGGTTTGCCACGAGGCGACGAGGACAGTGCTGGGCTGGATGGCGAATCCAGACCGTGGTCCAAAGTTATCCCAGAATCGAGGTCGGTTTCCAACCAGGAGTTCTGCGTTCGTTTTTTCGGCTGGTGCACTTGAGGAGCTGCGTTAGAAAAATATTTTGTAGCGCCTAAATTGGTATATACGTTACCATTATTCGTGAATTATGTGCGAATACGATTCGAAGTGTTGCTATGTCATAAGATACTGCAGAGACTTACACATAATTAGTGGTGCTATAACTGAGCGTGTCTTTAATTGAAAAATTGATCGATAAAAGACTGTTTAGCAACTGGTTTTTTACAATATGTTCAGTACATTAATCATATTGCATCGAAGCATGCAACTTATAGTTTTCAGTGATACAGATAAATTTCAATGTCGAAACTAGACAGGAACTAATTGTTCCTCCCAAAGTGAAACAGGAGAAACTCACCAGAAGGAGGCTGTGGTCGTATCTGCTGCACCAGACTATGAGACTTTTCAGTCAGCTGTCTAACTTGAACGCTCAATTCCTTCCGTTGTCTCTGCAGGTCGCCGACCAATTGTTGAACTCTTCGCAATTCAGCTTCCAGAGGGCCAGTCGTGGCCGAGGTATCCCTCGTCATGTTCCCCGCATATCGTCTCGATGCTTGAAGCTTCTGTCTCAAGACGACCAGGTCCTGTTCCAATCTCGCGTTCTCCGCTACGGTTTCTTCCAGTTTCTGAAAGGCAAATGTACGGACCACGTCATTGGGGATCTCTATACATGCGCGCTGTGAAGTCTAAAACGTCGACGACGATAATACGAACAGAACGGTCAACTAAACAGAAATTTATCTAGCTCTGTGCTTTGATTGATTTACCTGGGAGAATACCGGCTTTACCTGTGAAACAACGAATGGACAATTTAATCACTCAGGCAAATCAGTTCCCTCGAACTGTAATTCATGTACGACCTTCCTCTACTTGTATCCGATAAAACTCTTCGTTGTTTCTCTTTAACGCGGCGCACGTGGATAAATCCAGATTACTTTCCGCGGATTGAACCGTCGATAGTGCGAGGAGAAACGAGAAATTTCCAAGTGTCGGAAGAATCGTTCGCCCGGAGGAATTCCGGCGAAAGAGAACTTCTTGGCTGAATTCGAACGGTAGTCGAATAGAAATTCTCGCCAAACCGATTAAAGTTTTGTCGTTCGTGGGAACTATGCAGGGCTATTCGCGATCAAGCAGCATCTGTTGGATGTTGGAGATTGAGGAGCGTCTTCGAAACAGAAGCCTCCTTGTTCCTCGAGCGAACAAAACTGAGCCGGAATGATTCGTTTCGTGTTACGCTTCCCTTTGACCAATTTTCGTTCGTTTTAACGCATGACTGTCGCGACGTTTTCGAAAATACTTATCATTCAGGGAAACTAGTTGACGGCATCGGCAATACAATTTTTTATGTCAATTTTATAAAATCAATTTCGGTTTAAGCTTCGATTATTTTTGTAATATCAGATTCGCGATCAGTTTGTGCAAATTTCGATATCATTCGGGTTTCGAAAAATGTTATCAGAGTGTGAATTTTATCAGATTCAATGAATACATAAGTGACGCACTCGATGCAGTAATCTCTTCCTGTTAATATCATTTTTCAGTTTTGGAAAAAATAGGGACGCACACGTTTGTAGGATACAGTCCGCTTGAAAAAATTTGTAAATACAGTCACTTGAGTTTTTCAGGCACTTAATTTTCCCTGTTAACGATTCTAGAATCATTTTCTTTTTATCATAATTAATTCTGCGAAGAAAAAAGATTGTATGCGAGGAAATTTTCGTGACCGATTCATCAGAATCCGAAATGCTATTGTAAATCAGGTGAAACGATATATTCATAAAACATTTCAAACCGCAGCGCGGATGGCAATCTAATTCAACCGGTCGTCGTGGTTGCGCGTAACATTATTTGTTTTCTGCATATTCTTTATTCCGTTATACTAACAATTATTGCTCTCACGAAGAATGGCGACACGTGTCGTACATAATTTAACAAAGTAATTGAAAATCCGACGCGAACAAACACTATTGCAACCAATGATGGTAACAGTTTTCCAATTGCCAAAATATGAAAATAAAAAGCAATTGACATTCATTGAATTCGGACGTGCACATTTACAAATGTGCTTAGTAAATATTACAAATATAAATTAACGTCGACGTATATTCCCTTCGACTTTTTAAACGTCTTTATATCGCAGATTATTGAGAGCAAGCTCTCCTTCAACTTGCACATTTTTAGTTAGTCGATTTTCGTTAAACAATGACAAGCAAATAGCCGAAAGTCTCTCGAAGATGCTCCAAACTGCTTACCTTAGAATTGTGCGCTAGTAACACCCTCACTCTGCTCAGCTCCCTTTCCAGTAATAGCTGTTGCTTTCTGTATCTCTCAGCTTCCGCCAAATTGCTCCTGCTGCCCTGCAGCTTGTGACGGAGGCCACCCAGAGCTTTTTCCAAGATCTCCTGCAATTCAAATCGAGGAGTTCAATTCGCCGGAAAACTTACTCCGTCTGCCTTTCGAACGGTAACCGTCGGGAAAGCTCGAAATGGCACGGTAAAAATAATTCATCGATCGAATTCGCTCGCGGGAAGTCGCATGAAATCGTCCGCGTTTTGTTGAATACTTGGCGGAATAGATGTTTTCTGCTCGTACTACTCGAAACATTTTTTACCGTACTTTATTTGCTCCACTCGTTCGAGCATAATCTTTACTAGCTTATTGCAAGCATCGTTCGAATGAACGCGACTGTAATAAAATCACGCGGCAAGTCTGTCGTAATGCAATGGGTTCGCTGCGCGATTCTTGTACACCCGGTATCGCATTTTCAATTTTATTTAACGTGCACAACTTTGCCAGTTGTTTGTCAGTTTTCAAATTGTATTATCACTTCCGGAACGCGATGCATTTCAAATTCCATCGTAAACCACTCACACCTGAACTGTCCACTCTTATTACTTCCTCGATAAATTAACACCATTCCTTGGAATCGTTTAACAAGTCCACACAAACCTCGACACAATTGCACACTTTAAAACCGTACCGACGTTACACAATCATCCACCTGAATGTCAATAGCGGCAACTTTGACACGCTTCGCGATCAAAGTACGAAACGATCCATCGTTGCGTACAACGAAGGTCTCCGCATTCCATCGGCATATAGCGCACGCGAATAAAAAGAAAAGGAAAACGAAGAATACGGTGCCATCCGAAAAGAAAGCCAACGAAGAAAAAGAAACCCAAGAAAGGGACGCGCGTTGTCTCGCAAACAGAGCGCGGATCGCGTTACTCGCCTTGTCTTGCTGAAGACTGTGAAGTGTTCCGGATTCCTCCTGGAGCAGGCGATCCAGTTTGTAGAGCTGCTGCACCTTGGCCTACGACACAGAAGCGACGCGACGTGGTGAGTTAACCTTGAGGTTTTACCTTCCAGCGGGCAGGAGTCGCGTTTCAACCGGAATCGTGATTCCGCTAGAACGAGCGGGACTCGTCGTGTCATAATATGCGCTTGACGAACAAAAAAAATTTGTGCCTGGATATCTCGTGCATTCGCGGTTTTTAATACGACCGACCTTCGATCTGCAGGATGCATTTGGTAAGTTTAGACCTGTCTTTCCTTTTGGACGATCGGCGGTAGATCGTTTTACATTGGCCTTCCTACACGTAGTTTCAATTTCAAGACGATTTAAGGAATCTCTGCTATGTGTATTTATTATTGATATTATTATTATTATTATTATATGTGTAGTAGGATAATGGAAAATTATTACGAAAATATCTACGAATGTTTTTTAGTCCTGCATCCCTGTATGCACCAATTAGTTTGTTCGTCGCGTCGTTGCAGCAGAGGGGTTAAAAGAAAATTGTTACACGTTTTTAAATCGTGCTAAGAAATGATAAAGCTCCGCGCAAATTGCTCTTAATAATTTTTATGGGACAAATGAATGCCGCTAAACGAATATAATTTAATTAGATTTCCCACGCGTATAAAGGAACGAGCGTATTATATTTCGTTAGCCGCGTTCGACGGTGCATTTTCCGCGTTTCGTCGCGCAGGGCTGCGCGTTCTACAAAGGATTTAACTGTATCCAATGGTGGCTTTAG
The DNA here is from genome assembly GCA_948146005.1 of Nomada fucata. NCBI lineage: Eukaryota > Metazoa > Arthropoda > Insecta > Hymenoptera > Apidae > Nomada > Nomada fucata. The sequence continues at coordinate 1,502,233 of OX411275.1, read as the reverse complement.
CAACTTTCCCGCGGGTTTTCCAGTCCGCGCCGATTGCTCCCTTCTGTCTCTGATTTTTACCGTGGCATTATGCACCGTTACAGTATTCCGCAATGTGTAATCCGTATTTGTCGCGGCATGCGTACGTCCGTTGCAGAGTAATAAGTATTTATTACGGCGGCTGAGTACAATGGGAGAAGCAAATGTTGATATAATTTAAATGAAATCTCCCGGGTCTGTCGATGCTGCGTTCCTTTCTGCGCTCCTCGTAACGAACCGCTTTGTCCGTCATTCCCGTCACTCCCAGCGGGAAAACAAATTTTCCCAGAACATCGGGACACCGTTTCCCCGTGGTATTTGTTACCACCGCAGGAGTAGGGGCACCCATGGGAACCGCGTAGACGAAAGAATTATGGAAATTTAAAATCGATAGTAGAATTTTCAAATCAAATTTCAGCATCCTCGTTTTAGATTTGCAGACAAATTAGTACGTCTGTAGTAAGTATATAAAACAAGGAAACGTGAAATTATTTTAAGTACAGGATGCTGTTCTATGTACAAATCTCTATTATATATTTATATAACTGTTGCAGATATACGTATCTCGTCTATTCAATGCAGGTCTGTAATAAACTTGTAATACTTCTACTATTATTATTATATGTTTTTCAATCTCCAATTTTTTTAACGATGCTAGCAAAATTACGCATTCGTCGCTCTCTCAGCGCATGAAGATTATGAAATGGAAATAGCGAAACGAATTGTATTTAGCATATCATACTCGTCTTTCGCGAATACGCGACCCTGGGTAGTAATGTTGGTCTCACTTAACCGTGATACAATTAGAAATTCCGCGGAGGGGTTAAGTAATCCACGCGAAGCAATACCTGTAATTGTCCGTGGTCGGGGCTCAACCGATCCCAATCCCTGCGCTCCTCAGCCAGCAAACGCTGTTCCTGGACCTTCTGATTGAATTCCAACCGATGATCCCTGGAGTTGTCGTGCGCCAGGTCGTGTCGAGAACCCGAGACACTGCTGGTCCCATTGGCAGTGTTGCGATTATACAGCGAGCCCAGCTTCACCATGTTGTCCACGAGGTTCACCAACGGCTTGCCCTTCTCATACTTCAGGGCAAAGTACACCGCCGTATTGAATTTCTGTTTTAGAGCTTCCAAGTTTCCCAATTAACCAGGCTACGCCCGAAAAAGTTGACTCGACAACTCGGACGGAATAATTAAACGCCGGCAAACGAAGCGTCCAAATAAATTTCGTTCTTACTAATTTCACTTGCAACTTGGACCACGCGTTGGTCGTTCGCGACTCTAAAATGGCTGCCGGTTTGCGAAATTTATGGTCAGTACATAAATTTTGCGACGGTAAGAAAGCAGGAACTTTTACCTGGTCAATGGAAACATTGGTGGTACGTGTATACGATAGCGCACATAAATTTTGTCTCTAGTAAAAGTCTGATCAAGTAACGGAGAAACGAAAGGGGAAGGTTAGCCCTCTATAATGTAATCGATCGGACGTTTCACCGTTGCGAGGAAAGGACGTCAAGTTTATTTGCTATTTAAATTAACTCCAGAGACTAGAGCACTAGCGACAATATCTTTGGCGCGTCTGTGCGGAATTAAGTAGAGAGGTTTACCTGTTTCTCGAGATCCATCAGGTGCTTCTTCAATTCCTCGAGCTTCTGAAGATTCTCCAGCCGTCTCGGCGTATCGAGCTCTGCCAATCTAGCCTGCGGGTCACAAAAGATCGCTACTTTAAACCGCGACGTCGGGGGAATTTCATGCGCTGGACGTTGTTTAGCAATCTTTGCGATTAATGATGCAAACGCGTTGCCCTGCGGACACCGCGTCCTATATTGTTCCGTTTAATCGAAACCCAACGAAGACACAGAGCATCGTTAATGGAACGATGGACTGCTTGCAACTACATACTTGTGCCGTTGTGGAGGAACTTTTTATCTAGCTGTACACATAATATTCTATTTGCTCGTCGATAATCTCTATTACGTTACCAGTTGCTCTTATTTATGAAAGCCAACTTAATCCTAGATGAAACGACAACACATGAAAAGGTGCAAGAGTCTGTAAAAGTGCAAACAACGTGACGAATAATCAGCATTCACAAAGGAACAGAGGGAATATCGTTTAAAACTTATTAATCCCCGCGGAACATATGTTGCCGGAAGTATGGGTACACTTGCGATACACTTTCACTCGATATCATAGCTAAACCACTAAACATCGGTGGCCACTAGACAACTTTGAATCGACTTTGGAAACCGACGAATAAAGTGTGCCACTCAAAATTGGAAGCACCTCCCAGTAGTCCTATACAGTTCCCCGATTTCACACGATATCCTCTACGTGCGGCCTCGCCAAGAAAGAAATCACTTCGCGTGCACCGAAATCACGTAATCCTTTCTCAGGATCGAAGTGCAATAGTGTTCCTCTCGCGGCTGTCGGTGTTCTCGATGTAAGGTGAACGGCGACAGAGAGGAAAGGGTTAGTGGACTTTCAGCGATCGAAAACATCAGTGTGTTTCAATGCTGTACGTACAGGTTGCTTCGAAAACGTGCGTTGGCACCGCAGGCTGTGAGTTCGAGTCGAGATGCAGGTAAAACGTGTTAGGTGAACGTGGATCTTACGTAAAATGGCTGTTGGAGTTCTTATGGATTCTGAGAATGTAGGATAGGCGCGGATAGTAAGTCAGAGAAGGTAAGATCTGGCGACATTTGCGCAAATTCTTTCAAAATCTTTCTCCTTGTGCTATTCAAATGAGAACTTCTGTTCTTTGTTTTAATTCACAGTGTCAATAAAAACTGCCGATTGCAAGTATATTTTTCTTAAACAACTCATGGTAATTTCTTTCATTTGTGCAATAATTTTGTCATTTATGTTTGATTAAATTCTGCTACTCTGCTGATCATTTATATCGGCAGATGCATATACGTATAATTATGTAACATACAGAACAATGCTTCAATAATTTGTAGAAATAATTGCAAAAGTTTGTCCGACTTGGAGCGTTAGTTTTAAATGCATCTCGACGTCGGCTACAAGGTGCTGTATTTGAAGGAGCAGTAGTGGCTACTTTGGATCTAATTCAATCCTTATAATAATTAAATATTGACCTAAACTTCTGTTCCAGGAGCTACGTAGCTGACGGACGCTTTCGAAGCACCCAGCACATTTAAAAGTACGTCTAATTAAACTGCCGCGACATACCAGAAAGTAGTCAAAGTTGAGCGAACGGATTCAAAACTCAGCGACTGTCATTTGTTAAAGGTGCCTATTGCTCGAACAACGGAAGAAATGTTGTCCAATGTTCGTAGAAACGTTGTTCAAGTTAGAGCTACTTTTATTTTGCAAACACAATGGTTCAAGTATTGATAAATATTTGCAATCAAAATCGGAGTGAAAGTGCCACGGATCACCCTAATAACAAACTCTATCAACGAGTAATTGCATTCATGAACCGAACCGCTATTCTTATCCCGAATGAACTGTTAACAAACCGTAATTTCTTATAGCGCGACACTTTCTCCCAACTAATCTGTACACACTGAATCATCCAAGCATATTCTACAGCCGTTCAAAAATTATAGCTACGAATACCGGGACCAAACACACACACAGATTACTACACAAAATATCAACAAACTCGTGTTCTCTAGTGACATCGTTTAAACGAAAACCATCTCATCTATACAAGAAGCTCCGTCCGCGGACAACATTTCTTCAAAGCGTGCCTGAAATGCACAACGAAAGCCTATCGCAGCATCGAAAGAAAGAGAAACGACATCGGCTGACACAGGCTCCGCCGTCCGCATCTGCAGTTAACCGTCAGCAAATTAGTGTCTCTGTGTTCTGAAAAATGTCTCCGGACCTGTGCCTCGATCTCCATGTGGCAGGTCTCCATCGCTTTGTAGATGGTCGCGTTCTGTCGGCGCAGCTGGATCAGCAGCAGCACCAGCTCCTCGTGGGTCCTGCCAAGGAGTTCGCCAGCGGAAACGCGAACCAGTCCGTGGGTTCCGGGTTGCGCCAGCTTGCAGCCGCCCTCTGCCCGATGGGAGCTGACGTTGCTCTGTCGAGGCATGCAATCTTACGTTAGCCATCTCGCGTACACAAACGCCGACCACTTTTCACTGCGAATCTTCCTGGCGAACAATTCGGTGTGAACGCGACAAACCTCGTGTAAAGTACAATGTCCCACCGCTCCCTCGACTCGGCCTCAAGATCGATCGAGCTCTGAAAACGCTACGCTCTACGTGCATCCTGAACGTTGCGACGATTCGACTAGGCTGCCGCGTATTTTCAGGTGAGGTATGGCGGGCAAGGTTCGATGGTTTTACAGAGGAGTGCAAATTGCGGATCGCAACTGCTGCGATTGTACCCCGTGGTACGCCTGGAGTTGATATTCGTTCGTCGAATTTAATTCTTTCGAAAACCGTGTTTGTTTTGTTTAAATGAATCGAAAATTACTTTCTAACATGGACGATTGTTATAAAAATTATGTCGTCTGGTGCGTTTAGTTGAAATGAACACAGTCGGGGATCAAATATAGCAGACGAACTTTTTTCTTGTTTCTTTAAAGTACTGTTAGGTATACTATTTGTATTATTAGTGCTATATAGTCGATTAATGTAAAAGATATTGTAACAGCGAACGAGATTAATTAAGAACGCTCTTGCAAATAATTAGGTAGGACTGGCCGAGCAAACTGTACATGGTTTGTCGTACAGCTTTAAGAATCTCGTGAACGAGAATAGTATTTTTCTGCGATGATCTTATTATTTGTAAAAAATATCGTTCCTCGGATCGCTGAAAATGAGAGAATATCTGGTCGAGCAATGAATTTGCACACCTCTGTAGCTCGCATCGGTTGCACGATTAAATGTTGGGAAATCGAAGAATGAGTTTCGCGTTCGAAGCTCGACATTGAGGTGAAAAAAATAAGTGCACGAGGTGTAGACGTGTGTTACAATGAATTAATTCCTATGCGATTGTACAAAATGAAAAAACGTGACTTGTGCGTTTAATTAAAAGTTAATCAGTTTTTTCATAAGCTGGTGATACTCTTCATTTTTACACCGAATTATTTCACCATGCAAACCCCAAATCGATAATATCTTTTGGCGTTTACGTTGATGCATTAATCGAAAAAAACGTTTCGGCGTGATTGGCATGGAAAGAATGAAAAGACTAGGACGATCGGTGAAAAAAAGTAGATCACGATCTCGACCCAATTTTGGATGCACATATCTAGTAAAAATGGCATAATTCTGTAAATAATAAAATCAACGATGCTGAGATGATACTGAAATAAAAATTGATGCGAGCGAACCTAACAATAAGCTCCATATTTTCGAGGGCTACGGACACGTATAAGCTGGGTCAGGCAATTCGAGGTGTATATCAAAAACACGTGGAAAAATATTTCTTGCATTCATGAGAAAAGAATTGCAATCATATTTTTCTGGTGCATCGAGTCTGCAACTTTTCTCTAGTTTCACCTGAACTGCGCGATTCACGGTACACAGCAATGCCAATATATCGTTATCTACGTAGCACACGTATGAGTGAATTTGTTGCACAGATATTTACCACCTACGAATATATCGCTAAGCGACCAAGGCTTGCAGCTCCTGCCGCTTAATTGCGCGTACTTATTAAGTTTCAAATGACTAATTACACATACGGATACAGCAACTGCCGCTTATTGCAGTACAGCAAGTCTAATTACAGGGAACGGGAACCAGCTCCCATGGACCAATAAGAACCACCGTCCTCTGCGCCATGAAATACCTCAACGAACAAAAGTCACAATCCTCGTAAGCTCTCAGAACCCAGTACGGCCCAATGATTCTAACCCACAGTTCCCGACAGTGTTCTACACGTCCACAAAGCCCTTTAAAACACCGTCAATCTTCTATCTTTTACCCGGCTCAACTCCATCTAAATCGATCCACGAACGAATATACAGGGTGTGCCAGAATTGAATGGACAAGACCTCAGGAGCGTATTCCTTTGCACGAGAGAACGACAGAGGACCACGTAAACAGGGTTCCCAAAATCAAGATTTATACATACTTCAACTCTGGCAAACATTCGGAAAAACGACCTACCCCCCGTCGCGACAAAATTCGTCAAACACGGGAAACATTCCAACGCGTTGAACGGTCAAAGAGACTCCGATTCGATTGTGCATAGATATCCGATAAAATAAAAACGATGAAAGAATAGCGTTTATACACGGCGAAGCTGAATTTTCTAGGCCCATACTCAGCACTAGGCCGAACATTTCGCCCTAGCCCGGGGATGTTTGCCAGCCACTCCTTCGTCAATAAACTAAACAGAAGACGCTCCTGATATATCCATACTTCTACAACACCCTGTACACCCGGACATCCCGACTCGTCAATCCCCCAAACGGTGCTCGTACCTGTTTCAATAGATCCTGCCGGCAAGTTCCATCGAAGCTAATTTCCTCCCTTACGAAAAACGTCGGTGCAACGCGAACCTTGGGTACAATAGATGGGACCAGGTCGACGAAGTTTCATATCGACACACGTATCCCGAGCACACGAACCGAGCACAATGGAGAGCGTCGCGAATGTGGAAGGAAGACTTTGGAAGACTGGCGTCATGCCCGGTCTGATCGGCTCGCCTGTTCACCGACTCCTACAGTACCCGGCATGCACCGTGGTTCCTTGCTCGGCTTGTCGAGCCATCGTTTTGTATGTTTTGCCTCAGTTCTGGCTGGTTTCGCCTCGACCACGCGAGCCTATATTCCTCGGCTAAGGCGGCCTTTGTAACTGAGATCTGATTATAATGTTCTTGCTTAAATATCGGCCCCCCCTTGCGCGATCCTGCTGGATCTCTCGTTCGTTTCGGTCGGAATTTTTGCACACGGTCGTCGCCGCTCTGCAGATAATTGCACGGTAACTTTGTTCCCTGGGTAAGGGGTGTAACGATCCGATGCTGCGCCGCTCGAAATAATAGCGAGATCGTGTTACTCGACTTGGTTTAAAATAGTACCGGTTGCGGGGACAAGGGGTATTGTTGCAAAGAAGTCAGTAGGGTAAGAGAAACATAGTTACGAGACGCGCACCATTGTGTCGAGGGAATCGTGTTTGCTGGAATGCGGCGACTTCGGACGAAGCGCACACGCTTCGCCAGTAAACGCGGTGAAAGTAAATAATAATGCATGTTGCGCGTTAAGGGATAAGGATCTAGATCGGCTACCATGGCGGCCAGACGGCGAAACCTGAACCTGACCTACTCCCCTATTAGGTACATATTTCCTTGAGTGGCCTTTCATTTCTATTCCTGCTGAAACTCTTTGCCTCCTGCGTTAATAAAGATTTTTATTGCACGGCTGTCGCTGCAAGGTTTGCACGCGGGAAATGTTTCTTCCATTATTCCATAAACTTCCGGCTCTTTCTTCGCAAGATCCTCCCGCATCTGTTATTTCGTATTTCACAGTTCCTCTCAAGAATTCTCGAAACTCACGGAAACGCTTGAAAACTTCGTCGACGATTACACACAGGCTGCATACCGTATACCGTAAACCGTTTCAAGGTAACCGAGATTTTCGATTCCTCCCGAGCTCGAAAGCTTCTCGACTTCCAAACCTTCGAGGCCATCGAGATTAAGGCTTCCAAGAGTTTCGAGACTTTTAAGATTCCCGAGACTTCGGGGCTTTTAACGCTTCTACAGAATCGTCCTCGGCTGTTGTCGTCGTTTTTGAGTATCCTCGCTTCCGGTACGCTCTTACTTCGCGTAACGGCTACTTTTACCGGAAACTTGCGCCCCGAGGATAGCGAGGCTTGTTCCCTCTTATCGCCCCTGTTGAAAGCGTTTAAATAAACGCGACAGAATCGTAATCTGTCGTGATTTGTCGTAGGCAATTACTATTTCTGCGACTCTGGTATCGCGTACTCCACGTATGCATGTTTTACTATCAGCTCTCTAATGTTCTCCCTTAAACGATGGAATTTTATGTTCCTCCCCTTCTTCTGAACTTGTCGATTTCGTTCACCTTGATACAGCTTCGAAATAAAATTAGTCAATTGGCTCAATTATCCTAATAATTGCAAGCCTTCACTTCTTTTTATCTCCAAACGAGTAACAATTAGTCGCAAGCAATCATTTCAATTATCTTTTTTCGGTAGCTAGCTTGCAATACCAAATCGACAGGATTCTAATTCAAAGTTTCGATACTTGAACGGCAAACTTCGATAACCTGTTTCCCCCTATCTATCTCCAGCGGTGACAGCCCTGCAAATATCCTCCAGTTGGCATTAACAGTACCCAAAGTAACAAAAGCCCCGACCCTTGGTAGCTTGCGGACTTAATTAAGCTCAAACGTGCCGAGTCCCAGCTCACGATCGGTCAGAGGGACGTTCGAAACAAAGAAACTCCGGCTGGAGTGTTTAACGAACGGCATAATACTTGTCCCAACGTTCATGCCGGACGCCATTGTGAACGAGGCTTAAAGTCTGTCTGCAGTTCCCTGGCACGGTGCCCTTGCTGACCATTGCTGACCGTATGCAGGATCGACCCTGGCCCTCGGTTTTCTTAATCCTCTTTCCTCCTCATCCCTCTTCCTCTGCCCCCGTTTGCTTTCTCCCTCTTCTTCTTTATCTTTTCGTGCCTTTCCTCCTTCTCCGTTCGCTGGAGATTCGCCGGCCCTCCCTTTTCCCTGCGTACGCACAGGTAACGGCCGAAGGAAGACGACACGAGTGTCGTTACCTTCTCGCTGGATTCTGTTCCGCAGCCTCTGTAATAGAGAGGCGACTGGAGAAGGCTCGCTTGCTTTCGAGAATGTTCGTTTCGATTGGCATTTTCGAGTGCGAGAGGATATCGAGGAATGTCTGTAGTAGATGCGGAGGCCATTGATTTTTTTGCCGACTAGTTGGCGAGAGTCAGGGGCCCCGGTGTTCGAGCGAGGAGCGACGAAAAATTTCCTTGCAAATGCAACGCGGAAATTTGAGAGCACAGGTTTCGGTGGCATAGCTGCTTCAGTAGGGACATTTTTAAGACAGGTTTGCAAATGTTCCCAATATCCCTTTTCACCCTACCGCGACACGGATTTGTTTCTTTCGTGGGTTTCGAAACGCGAGTTTTATATCTGCACAGTTTTTAGGTGGCACCCTAAACAACAGGGCCACGGTGTAGATTCCACGTATCCTGTACAGAGTCTCGAACCGAGGGTCCTTCGGATTATTGTCTTGTAACACAATTGCAAGACAATTGGTCTCTTCAGTTTTCTTTCTTCGAAATCACCGCAGACATCGGAACAAACCCAAGGGGCTCTAACAAGGCGAAGTACGTACATCCGTGCGGTACAAATATCCACGATAAAAAGCGAAACAGCGTCTTCTCTGGCGGAAGATTAATATCCCAGGGCAGATGCGCGGGAAGAAGGCTGGCGTCGCGAAATTGCCGTGAAACGACGAGTTACGTAATACCGAACGGAAGTTCTGAGAATAGTAAAGCTGCAGAGTTTCCGGGAAAACGGACGCGGCTGAACGTAGCGGGTTATTTCAGAGGTGGAACAAACGGGAACGATTCTCTATCGAAGGAGCAGTCCGTGGAATCCTGAAAGTTCCCTTTCTGCGAGTAGAACGAATCCTTACGAGCTCGTTACTTCCGAACGAGAGCGTTACGCCCGCTCGAAGCAGCTAGATGCGTTGCGTTTCGTCGAATTTACAACGTTATTGTTATTATGGTAGGATTTCAAAGGACCAGATCCCGGGGGAGCGTAGTTCTCTATGGTAACTGTGGGTAGTTACTGGAACTCCTGTCATGGCCTCGTGAACTGTAATCAGGGAAATTGCCTTTCGATCGCATGACAGAGATTACTGACGAAGCTCAAATTGCACGGAGAGTGGCCCGATTGCGGGAGAATTTGAATAATTTGCAAAAATAGAGGGCATGTCGTATTCGCATATTATATTTTAATGAGAATTGTGTCAGAACATGGCGCGTGAATTATTAGCGATACGATATCCTTTATTTTCGGAGAACAATTTTCGAGTGTATTGTTTCAAATAACTCTTGTCCGTTTGGTGTTCCGCTGATCATCAGTTCCACTCCCAATGGCGAATGCGTCATGTTCATTGACACTAGCACGCCCTCTGACCGATCCTTTTGCACCCAGGAATCAGTTGCCTTTAACCATTCCTTTTCTCTATTTTCTATAACGTTCAGGTTTTCAGGCATTATGGCCATGCAAGTGCAATTGTCAACATTTTCAACTTTTCCGTTCTCCACAGTGACTTCGACCAGCCTGCACATTATTTACGTAGCCATCGTTTCAAAATGTTCTGAGCAACATCGAAGCGTCGTTTGTTGAATACAAATGATAGCAAGATGAAATTGGCAGCAAGGATTTCCCCGTGACAGACAGTGGCGTCGAAAGTTCGCGATAAAAGACGCGTCTCTACCCTCCGGCCACGCGTATGCTAATGGATTTCTGCGACAAGCAGTCGGTGCTAATGAAAATGCCTGGAAACACGGCATCAAACGGACGCGGTTGAATCGGACGTTCGAGCCAAAGAGAGCTTCGGGGGCCAATAGGTGAATTCCTCGCGCAAAGGGGAAACGTGCCCCCGTTCTACCCTTGGAGTTTCAATAGGTTTCAGGGGTTCCTTCGGGTGGGCCGCTTGTCCCCTTTCATAATGCTCACGGTTCCCTCCGGGCCGTTTTCTTCGCCACGCTTTCTATCCGTCGAACGGTCTGACCTGTGCTCCTGACTGGCCAGATCTACTAGACGATACGTTTCACGGCGGTCGATTTTCTGCTACGAGACACGCTCGGGGTGCGATACGTACAGGGAACGCGTCGAATACATGGAATACCGCTGCCAATTCGAAATACCGAAGATGAATGTAATTTTCAGACTTACAGTTAAGAAGTTAAGATTGATCCTATGCTGCGATGTTTGCGTCTGATCAGATGTCAGGAGGAAATAATTATATTGTCGATTAACCGGGAATTGAACCCAGGACCTCTATATTACAATCCGTACACCATCTCACTTGGCTACTAGTCTTCTATTATTATTACTATTATTATTATCTACTTGCTTTTTCTTTAATTTTATAAAACGAATGCAAATTGGTATACCGGTTTCCAAATTATCAGCCCTTTGACAAGATCGTTTCTTTCTGTCATCGTTCCTATCCTCTATCATAATTTATTATTCGCGGACTTGTTCCACAGCGAATCGATCGAAAATATTTGCACAGGTTTCCTCCGCCAAATTTGTCCAAGTGAAAAGTCTCTGCTGGTTCTATTTTAGCGTAACCTATAACCGAGAGAGGCTGTAGAACTGTTCAAATTTTAAATTGGACAATATTGTAAGAAGTATAATTAAAAGTTTAATTAACTTCATCGTTCTTTGATGCCGAAGCCATCCTTGTAGCTCGACGATACACTTATCGTGCTACACCGCGCGTACAGAGTAGCCTGGACGGAATCTTCGTTTTGCACCCGTTCAGATAATTCCTCCTCTATCAATATTGACAGTAACTTTCCTAATACGACGCCACTGCGGCCCCCGAGCGATAGTTTACCACGATTCACCGGTCGCCGACCGAAGGAGCAGACAGTTACCGATGTCTTCTTTGGAAAACGATTTGGAAGTTTCGATTTACCTTGAGTCTAGGTAACGGCCCTAGTTTATTCACCCTTTGACGAAGTTAGGGTACATTAATGAACTGCTAACTACTGTAATTGCAGGAATCCGAGACTTCAAACATGTTGTAGATCAACGAAACGATACTAATTTTGTTGCTACAAAGTCACTGGAGATCTGGGCAAGTTATTCCTTGCTTAAACGGATGCTGTTTCATTTGTTTTTTTAGGAGCACCAAGAAACGTTTCCCGAAAGCTCCCTTCTTCTATCGAAATAATCGATTTTTTCCGCGACAGCAATATAGATTAACAGTTACAATGATCGGCAACAGTTCAAAATTACCGTCCGTGTTTCACGGTTCCCCGATACTGTTCAAATCGTGAAATAATCATGAAAGGAAAGATTCACCTTGATTTAAGGCAAATTCCTGGCTCCCCTCAACCTATATCTTGTATAACTTTACGTGCTCCGAGCCACACAGCCTGTCAAACTCTTCGAAATTAAAATGGCAGGAAAAATTATGTACAGCTGGACTGCCCATTTATTCGATGAAAAAGGTACCGAGGAAGAAAAGGTGTACAAACTAGTCGTCTGTACTTAACCTGGTCCCCAATTTTCGACCGACAGCATTTCTACTCTATCAAGCGAAACACACAAAACCACTACAAAGTCTAATACTTTAACAACTGTCAATCTACGTTTCTGGGCTCTCGACGACCAATCGAGGGCGATACCGTCGAAAACCACAGCTACAGGTAAAGTGAAGCAGAGTTAACGTCGTCGACCAACGTTTCACTCTAAACCGCAGCTACACTTTCACGGTGTTTAGCTCGCACAGGGTGCCTCGGTAATAAGGATGTAAACGCTAAAAGATTATCCGAAAAGCCGACATTAACACGAATCATTACATCTCTTCCCGTTTCACCGTTACGCAACGCCAGCTAACGAATCGAACGCTGCAACACCCCTTTATTTAATTCGTCTCGGGGAATCGCTGCGCATCCGATTGTACCGCAATCACGCGGACAACCCGCATGCCAGAAAACCTGCTCAAATTCGTATGCCCCGGCCAAGATAATAATCCTCTAACGAACACAATTTCAACCCAACCCTGGACCCATAAGTATACTCAATACGCAACAAGCAACCCCGGGGCTTTCCCCGGTCTCTCAAACGGCACCGTTTCGTAACTACTAACTAACCGAACCACCAGACCTATCGGGCCAAACGAGCTTTCAATCATCTTTTTCACCGCCCAAAATTGGACACCGTAACGAGTTGCCTCGTTCGTCGTCGATCGTCTCGAGCGTTCTCCCCCTGCTTTCGGGAATCCGTGCGCCAGCAATTAATTCCTCTGGCGCGTCGCAGACGCGGGCGAAACTGTTGGCCCGCCCGCGGCAACGTTCTAATTAACCGAACTAATGAAATTTACATGCTGAGACGGTAATGCAAACTATGTATTGCACAGTCCTTGGACGGAGAGCTGGTGCAACCGTAAACGTGCGAGCGTGCTTGCTTACTTGTCGCGTGACACTAATGGTGTTGTGCACGTCCACGTGGAACGCGAAGGAAAGGAGTTCCGAGGGGCGGCGAAGGAGACGGGGGGAAGGTGTGAGAAAAAAAAGCGGCTAATCAGCTGAAGCCGGGTCTCGTTACGTTAGATTCCTTTCTCTTTCCATGCTTCGCCATGCCAATCAACTCGAAGGTTTCAACGCTTGCGCCAAACTGTCTTTCACTCACCCTTTTATGCAGCAAGTCGTTGCACTCCCATGCACGCGGATTCTGTCTACCGGTCGTGCCTCCGCCGCGGTCCACCTCTCGCCCGATCGGGCTCACCATTTTCCTCTCGACTGTGCACACAAGAACGATCATGCTACGTATGTATATCGTTTCAAATGTATCGAACGGAAAAAATAGAAGTCTATCTTTTGGCAATTGTTTTGTTTAAAGCAAAAGTAGAAAACATCTTTTACACAAATGTATTGTTGATTCAAACGAGTGGTGTAAATTTGAAACGGTGAGTCGTCGAATATTTGGAAATATCGGCGCCAAGGGTCGTAGCTTCCATGGTTCTGGTATAAACCGGATGTAAATGTGGAAAGCGGCGCTTAATATGTATTCGCAGCACAGGCCCAGACAATGATCTGGTACGGAACAAATATTGGCTCGATATCGTTTAACCGCTATTCGGACTCGGCCATCGGCCACACTCGCCGATGTTTGTTTAATAATGTATTCCCTGGGTCGTTATCCGCGATATTACGCAAAGTATTACAACGTATACCGCGTCTAGGGTAGGCACTTGTGCATACGTACAATATGCGCTCGATGGGTATTAATAATCTGTTAAGCCTCGCTTGCTTTCTCGTCGTGAATGAAGGAACCATCGATTCTTCTTGCGAAACGTGTTTGACTTGACTTTCAATTAAACTTTAGGACTCTGGGATATTCTTGCGAGGCTCAGCGTCTAAAGAGACGTCTTTAATATTTCATGGAACGTTGGAAAATTCTAGGACAATGATGTTCTTTTTTCTCGATTTTCTTTGTAAAGTTGGTTTGATTGTTTCATTTAGATTCACCAATTCGAGCAACGATAATTTTGTATTGTATGCGTGCAAATTTGAATAAAATTGTAGAAATTGGTCTCAATATTTTATCCTCGCGTTACTCAATTGTAGATTTTTTGCATAATTCATTTAGACGCCACTCGCTTCCACGATTGCCACGCGATTAATTTTATATAGCAGATAATTACCTATTTTTCGATTTCATAATTTTCTGGGCAAATGCCCTGCAGCCAACAGAGATTCGAACCGAGTTAGCGTTCGTATGGTCGCATTGAATGCACATGGAATTTCTATTATTCCCCGCGTTGCTTTGTACGCCGATGCAGCTCTTTCTTACTACCCATAGATATCTGAATAATTAACCCAAACAGTGCGGCAAACTTCCACGCCAGAATTCACGTCCCATTCAGAATGTTCGCAAACTCCCTGAGCGCTATCTGATATTAATTTTTCATCGTGGCTTCGTTCCTTCAATTGTTCCACTGACTGTTTTGTTATTGAACACGTGGTTCCATACAATTTTCGTGACATAAAAGCAAGGATTCAAAATAAAAAAAAGTATGAATGCATTTAGCGATAAACTAATTTTCTTTGAATTGCAAGGGTACTTTTGTATTATTCCCTAAATTTGTGAAACATATTAAGCAACGAGGGTAAAAAGATTACTTCTAAAGGGTCGACGTTGCACACTTTGCAATACGCGTTTACTTACTTGGACTGTGAATTCTTATATCGTTATCGCTAGGACTAGAAACTCGATGGTCGTTCAGAGAAACGACTCTCAAGGCCCCAGCCGGACTCATCAAACGTTGAGCAGAATGGCCACCAGGAGATGTTAACCTTAGGTCCTTCCCATCGATGTTGTTCAATCTGTAATTTCAACATCAAACGAAGAGGGTATATTCTATCTTATTCGTTGTAATTCGTCAATTATTAAGATTCATTTTTGTCCATCCCAAAAGATACCAGAGAAATGCCTGTCTAAAGGTATCCGCGAAAGAATAAATGTTTCCAGTTTCCAGGAAAATTTTCCTTCAGCTTATCGAATTCCATATTCATAATTCACCTTAATGTAGAGCAGTCTAGCATGTGTCGTGGGAAATGTAAATACCCATAGCTGTGTAATAATTATTCACAGAGGATAGCATAGTGGAAGGAAGATAACAGCGGAGATAAAATGTCAAGAATGAGGTCAGTGAAATTCTTTCCTAATTACATTATTTAATCCTGGTAAATGTGCGATCTAACAAGTATTATACATAAATTGGGTTTACATTCATTTCTTCATCGTTGCAACATTTAAATCAATGAGCACTGCGGACAATTTGTTTTGCAACTTTTCAGTGTAAGAACCATTTTATATTTTGCTATAGTCAATGTTGGTATTGCAATTTGGAATTGTGCATGCTTCTTCGATTCGATTTGACCTCCTCGACTTATTTATGACAATGTACAATTGTTTAATTCTATCCAGAAATCAATTTTACACACAAGGACCTCCAGGCCAGCATTTTTATTATTTTTATTTAAAGTGGGATCACAGTCCTCGTGTTCAAGATAATGGAAAATTTATGCAGCCCTAAATTTTCATGTCGCAGAAAACTGGTTCACTAACGAATTGTTGGAATAGTTATATCAAAAGCGACCTAGCCAGGAGAAAATCGTTGACGGCGTTTGAAAGCGTACGTTAGTCGCGTTTGTGTTCTTTATGTCTCCACAACGTGAAACAGTGGAGAAAAATGTGTCACCGCAGGGAATTCCAATGCCGACTTGGCTTCTGCTGGAAGCGCTAAAACTCGTGGTCTTAAGTAGTTTTCACGCCGGTCTACTTGAACACTCCGTTCGTGTAAATGTTTCAAAGGCGCTTTGGTGACAAATCGAAAACAATATAGCGAACTAAATATCCGTATCGTTCCGTCTAATAAAAAGAATAATGATTCACAAGTATTTTTGGAGGGATCCAAGGTTATCACATTATGGGCGAGTTATTACCCTAATAAGCTCCCATTCTTAATTCCCAATTTTAACCTGGGGGAAAATTTCCTGTTTTCAGCAAATTTTTGGAACTTTAATTTACGGTTTCGCCCGAATCATTTCACCTTTTTTCACGCGCTGAAATAAGTGCTTGATTTTCGAATCGCTTTCGAATTCGCAGAATGCAAAGAGGGAGGATCCATTATTTTTTGGTTTGCGGTGGGTAGAACGTGTCGTTGAGAAGTTTACAAGTGGCATTAAACTTCAATAAGTGGAGAGTTATCGTGTAGCAAATTTTAACGAAAGCGTCGCGTTTTTTATTCCTCAGTTTGCGTATTTAATATTTAACAGTTTGTTCGCACGCGCAGTCGCGGCGCAAATTGACAATTTTTTTTAATGAATCTATAATTCTGAATCTTCCATATAAATTCAACTAACATTTTTGCCCTCGATCCTAATACTTCCAAAGTTTTTCAAGTTGCATATAAAACTTATACGATTTCTTAACCGCAAATCTATTGAATGACAGTGATTGGAGCTAAACATGCATGCGCAGACTGTCAAAATAAACACGTTAGAAAATAATTACTGTATATATTAATTTGCCAAACATTATGCCACTACTCTTTTTTTAAAAATGGATTTCATTAACGCGTGTTACAAACAAAAGTGTGATTAACGTTCTGTTAGAGATTTTTGACGCACACCACATGTATAAATCTTTTGATCCATAAAAAATCCGCGACTCTTTAACACAAATCACTCGTATGTACAAAAAATTAGTACAGAAAAATACTCACACAATAGAGCTTGCTCCAATATCACCGCTGCTGGCAGCCCGCAATAATTGCGAATTAGTCACATCGTTCTCCGATTGTCTGGCCGATTGGGGGGTGGACTGGTGAAGGGGCAAGGGCTGCCTGTGGGGTGTGTTGCTCGGTGGCAGTGGAAGGGTTGACACCGTGACCGGTGGTTGCGTTTGCGTTCTTTGTGCCAGCTGTGAAGTGCTGACAGCCCTCGGCGGAAGTGGGTCCCTTCCTATCACCGAGCCGGATCCGGAAGCTGCGAATAAAATATTGCTCCTGATAAAACACTAGTCTCCTTCACCCGATAGTTCTGGCAGGCTGTATATGTAAAGTTTTGGTGCGAATCATTTAGATTTACGCACTCGTATTATATGGTTTTGATTGTTTGGAAAATAAGGCAAATGCTATTCAACATGTATTCAATCTTATCTTTGATATTTTAATTTAAGTACGGATATTTCTATCATCATTTGTACGCGTTGTTCCTTAAGTAGTCTAATGTGTAAACGTCTTGCATATTTGTCGAGACTGCGCTGATTTCTTTATCTGTGAATACAAACAACCCGGAAGCAAAAGTGTTAAAATTATTTCTCAGTCTGTACGTGTACAATTTAGTTGTCTGTAGACGCCAAAGTGTGTATCGGGAGTCGAGAGTCGCCTCACCGAAAGATTACTACCCTTTACGTATCGAAGGGTAAAATTATTTACATCGTTTAAACGCTGCACGTTTCGCATAAGTATAAAATTATTTCAAACTTTCCCCAAGTTTCTCCTAAACACGGTAGACCAATATCTTGTATTAAAGAGGCGCGAAATTAATACGAATGAGAGTTAAGTGGTATGACTAAACAATAATGGCAGAAAGAAATGAAACTGTACAGTAGACAGACGTGTAAGTAAGCGAATAAAGTACAATAGAACCATAATTTATGTTTTCCCCGCGGTTTTCATTGGAATATTGCTCGTGATCGGGGAGCGTACGCAGCAATGTACAATAATACTTTCGCTGTTTACGATCGCATCGAAATGGCACGCGGCGTCCGCAACAGCCAATCTTTATTTCTTGGAAAAAGCGTTGCAATCGCTTGACTTTCACCCCAGGAATTTCCTCCTCGCACTTTACACTCATCGCGCCTTTATTGATCATAGTTCGTCCGGGGAACATCCATCTCTATAGACACGACATGAATATTCATACCGCGAAGATCGCAGCATTGCTTCTTTGTAAATAAATAGGGTAGTTGCGCTGAAATATTTTATAAAACGGTTATAAAAGTAGAAGCGTGATCGGAACGATATATGTATAGGTTTATATTTCCTTTTCTTCACCAGTACCAGTCACGAGTACCCTGATTCTTTTATTTTACGTTGTTACCGAACGGTGCTCCTCGTTTCACGAATATATTTGGAAAAAGAGTTTACGCGATGGAAATCTCTCGAACCATAACTCAACGCAAAGTTAACTGCAACATAATACATTGGGAACACTTGGAGCGTCAATACTGCGATATTTGAAATAACTAGCCGTCCAGTGACAAGAAATACGGTAAATAATACATTCTTCTTCCAAACATAATATTGAGATCGAATGGCAAACCAACCGAATCCCAATGCTCCAGACATTGAACAACAACGAGTAATTAACGACGAAAGGATCGATCGACCATGCAAAATGCAATACTGTAAGGTCCAGGCGTTCCATAGTATGTACGTGTGTGTGTACTCCGTTCACCCTCGTCGGTGCTGATGAACAGTTGCACGCGTCACAAATTCTGTACCAGCTTCCCGGTCCGCAGCTTTAATTACCGCAGTCCTGATAATTGGAGAGGTGGGCGATCGAGAGCCGCATTAGATCCTTACTTTGAACGATCTTACAAAGGAGCCGATACTCTGGCCACGATAATGGCCGTTTACGTAAGCGCAGCTGACTCGCGACTAACTAATTGGGATATTTGGATTGTAGATTTTGTCTGCAGTTTCCTATGTACCAGGAGTCGAGAAAAGTTAATTTAGCGGAGTAATTTTTTTACTTTCCAGTATCATTTTTAATAAGGATATTATTCGAAGCTTGAAACGACGCTTCTACTCGCGGCTGTGCGTATTTCATTTTATTTAAGAAGGCGTGGACTTTTTAAATATTCTTTCCCGCTTATCTACGTGGACGGTTATCTTATTTGAGCTCTTTAGACTCGAGTTGAAGAAACTACGATTCAACGGATATAAAAGACAAATCCTAGTTCTTTTCCAGGAAAAATGTTGACTGACAAATTCGTCACTCACAATTAGATAAGCGTCTTGTGATATTCGAGGTAAAGCGGATTACCAGGCGTCTGAACGTTGTCCCCATTCTACTTAAACCGTATATCGCACGCTTACGCGTGTGTCGTGCTTATCCGCTGAACCGCCAGAATCGGCCAATTGATACGGTTATAAAAATAAAACGAAATCTCGGACAGTGGATGTATGGTTCAAGAATAATTTAGCAGCACATTTTGCGGTCTAATTTTACGGCATTCTGAACCCGGCGCATTAAATAAAATACGCTTTCGCGATAATACTGATCATCTGGCACATACGTTCATCACCAGCAACGCGAATGGAGATGCAATAATATAGGAAACGGAGAAAATACTCTTATTTTTTTTATAAAATATCGCGCCAACCTTTCGTCATCGAAATTTGACCGGGCGCGCGGATCGAATTTGAGATTCCAAAGCATTCCGGCGTAGAGAATGCGACAGCGGGCCAAGTAATTGAATCCAGTTCGCTATTTTTACGTACAACGGACGTCTGTTAGCGCGAACGATGCGGAGAATTCTCCGTGAAAATACGATGGCACTCGCGCAGAGAGCGGAGATGTGGAACGCGAAAAATTTCCGCCCGCCTCGTAGCCGTTTCCATTAATATCCAATAACGTCCCAACAGTATTCGGCGAATTAATTTTCGCGATGTATAGCGCAGTTCCAGTAAAATGACCGTCGAATAAAAAAACAATTCGGCCGCAGGACATTCATGAAAATGTCACGCCTGCAACTACCTCTGGTTTAACGCGTCCCTAACCCGAATTAGCACGAATTGCTCACTTTGGAGGATCTTTTTTATCGACGGGAATTTAAGCGAGAGTTTAATAACTTGTTTGAGCTGAAAAACGTGAAAAGCGATCTGGGTGGGAACTAATTTACCACCGAGTACCGTAGAATGCATGCTCGTTGCAGCGTTCGACGCTCCAGTGAAATATTAAATATTTGACATAATTCCAATGTTTCCGCTTGCACCCGCTTCTGCGCCGAATTGCATAGTTTCGATATTCTTGGTAGCAGCCACCTAAGGAGCCAAATTCACGGTGCTTAATCTGCAGGTTCAAGTTTCGCCAGAGGGCTGATACGCATTTTGCATTATATTTCACGAAACCCGCTGGGCGCTATGACGCGATTGGCCCGATCCAGTTATTAAATCACCGTAAAATATCCTCGTCGAGCTAATTTTAATTTCATCGCAATTTGTATCATAGAAGATATTGCTAACGTATTTGTCGTTCGAGGAGACGACGACAATGGTTTCGAAATCTGCTTGAAACGATAACAAGTCGTCTTCGATAAAACAAAATTGAATGCTTGTTTTCACCTGTTTGGCGAACTGTTAAGTGGCAATAAATTGGCAGGCATGACGCGTTCTTAACCCCAGAGGCCACGATCTCTTCCAATTATAGCATCTCCTCGCAAAATATTCATTTTTCTACAAGGAAGACGTTCGCAATCGTCAAGTTAAAAATAAAACTACTAATTTTCAGAAGCCGCAAGCTCTCCGCCGCAATATTTCTCGCGTTCCCAATGTTACTTTCCATAGACGCGTTTCCCCGCCGCTTAAAAAACGACAGAAATATGAAGAACAACCCTCTCGTCCTCCGAGAGGCATTCCAATCCGGCGTATCTTCCCACGGAGGCACTAAATCTTCCCCCTAGTCGCCGTTCGAACGGCCCCAAAAAAGTCATAACTCGCCGGCCGATCCCCGACGATTATTCTCCCCGCAAGAATCCAGGCGGACGGTGAAATCTCTGCGACGAAAGGCGTTCGGATTGGCGCGGGAGCGAAATTCCGAATGGTCCCCGGTCGAAGGGGGTGCACGCGTGTCGCGGCACGTGGAACGCCAGCAAAGAGGACTCGGGGACGTAATTGGATCTCGCGACGCTACGGCGGCCTGTTAGCGACGCCGCGAGGTCATAACGAGCGACCGGATGTTTTGGGGACATGGGAGCGGCACCGAACAAAATAGAACGGAACCGGGGCGGCGTGCCACGCGGAGCCGGACGACCATCTGAGGAGAATTACCACAGGAACCGCCTCGTTTCGGAGCATACCGAGCCAGAGACACGGGAAGGGACAATTTATCGCGTGCAATTAACCCAGCCTCCGTAACCAGGCCATCAGCGCGCGTGCAGTTGCGTAAGGGGCGCGAGTGTCCGGATATTTTCACCTTGTTTGGAACGATAGTTTGCGGAGGATTGTGCAATTAAGCCCGGCTCCTGGAAAGGCGGAGTGTTTTCGCGGAACGAGGAGAAAAGGTGATACCTGCTGGGCTAACTGTTTTTCGATTTACGGCGAACGGAGGGTTTTATGCGGGGCTGCGCAATGGCGTGGTTGGAAACTGTGCCGTTCCGGTCGGAGTCGGTTGCAAGGGGAAAAGCGACTTCGGTGTGAGCCGGTCGAACGAAGAATTACTGTATAGGTACGTTCTTGTAAAGAAGAAAGTGTATTTGAATTCGGCGGACACGCCAATGTAAGCGCCTGTGAAGATACAATCGTCCACAAAATTAAAGGATCGCCGAAGAATTGTCGACGTTTCACTTGCCGCAGCTTCGCGAGAAAAAATCATTACTGCAGATTTGAAGATTGCGGTCTTCCCTTTGCAACGACCGCGGAAAAACTGATGCACGATTTTTATCCATTTTATTGTACTCGCCGAAAAGTGTTTTGGTCCCGAATAAATAAATAAGTAAATCTTTCTTCGTCTAAATGACGCACCGATCGCACCGTACGAATGTTATCCGATAAACAGAGAAAAGAAATCCATTGTGTCCCGGAAAACTTGGTTAAGAGGCAAGGAACGGAATAAATTCTAAAGTGGAACAAAAGTAGACGTAGGCGAATCAAGAACTTTTCTTCGGCCGCATCGAAGATGCACTTAAAAAACTCAATTTCCTCCGTTGTTGCTGAGAAATCGTGTTAAAGCTCGGCTTCGAGTTATCGGCCTCCACTTCAGACGGCGCTCGAGAAGGAAACTTCAACCCCTCCGTTTTAAGCGAAAGATGAAATCTCGAAAAAGGCAGGCAAACTTCAGAAATATACGGAACGCGGCACGAGAAATGCATCAAATTTCAAGGATCGGCCCAGCAATGATCGCGAGGTGGTATTAAAATATTTCTTGCAGGTACATATACGGTGAATCGCACAGGTACTCGGGCACTATTGGTTTTCTATTCCAAGCGTTTCGCGTATCTCGTTATATCGCAAACAGCGACGAATCTCTGCGAACGTTCGAGGGTAAAGAAGCTAATAAACGCGGAACGCGCGTATAGGAAGGAGACACTTTTCTTTGCGGTTCGGATAATTTAATCTAACGGAAGTGTGACGCTGGGACACCGTGACATTTCGATTTTCCATAAGCACCGCTAAAAGCAAATCGTCCGCGCCGCGGGACCAGATGCATCGACACGGAATAAATTATCATAAATAGCGAATGTCGATGCTCGTTCGCAGTGGAATGCGTGACGATGCATTAGCCACGACCACGATTCGCGATGCCTCGTCCTTGGACAATTTCGCCTTCTTTTCTCCTTTACTTCTTTTTTGGCTTCGACGCATTCCACAAGTTCACTTCGACGTTTCAACACTCGCTGACCTTTTGTGCCACTTTTTCCGTGAAATACTGCGACTACGAATTGGTTGAACGCCGTGCGTTCGGGACACGTGTCGGGGTTTGCAACAGATATTCGAGGAAGCGCTAATGACAGTTCATTTCCGATGGAACGAGTGCTTTATGCCGCGGGTAAGGGTAATTTATTAACAGGATTCGATAGAGTACGTGGCGAAAAGTATGGCACCATTAGAGCTGTTAGTGTTTCCATCTTTTTCGAATTACGGTTGCCTTCTGGAATGAATTTCTTCTGGTTTAAAAAAAGATGCTTTTATCTTAGAGATGAATTAAAATAGATTGTTGCGCGCAAGTGTGCATTATGCTGCATGCGTCATTGTTCATTGACAACATATTCCAAATTAATTTCTGTGGTCCATTTTATAAAATTAATGCAAGATTTGTCGAATCGTACACGATTGAAAAATATTGCATTATTCGCGTGCAAAGACAGTATTGCTTCAACCTCTTAAAATACAAAGATTAATAATAACAATAGCAATGTCAAAGACGTAATCCCATAAAATAAAAAAATATTTGTCCAGAAAACTGAAAACCCAAGACTAGTCTGCAATTGGGCAAAGTACAAACGACGCTTCCAGAAGAGCAGCCTCCGAAAATGTTTTACGTCGCGGGTACACCGTTTACTTTCTGCACCGTAACCATAATCAAAAAGCAACCTTTTTCGATGCGTTCGACGCAGCACGGATTTCAAGATAAGCTCGCAGCAAAATATTAAACGAAATTCAAGTAATTACAAGCGGGCGTACCGAGGGCGGCGCGGAATAACGATGTAACAATTCCATCGGCGCCTTTTCCAATTACGCGTGTAAAAATCTACGGTGGCGAAGCGTGCATAAACAACGAGCGGCTGAACGTGCAAAAGTAAAACAACACCGGATTAAATGTAATCTTCGTTCGGCTCAGTTTTTGCCATGGCACAGCTTTCGTTTAAACAGCACGCGTGTTTCTCGATTTATTTTTCGACGCATACGCATGTACACACATAACTTCCCTGTCGTTGTTTCCCAACGGTTGTTATCAGATTTTCTCGCCCCTGATTTGATTGTATTTAACATGCAAGGCTATGTTTGGATTTGATATGTGTAGGTACATTTTTTCACCGAGTAACTATTATTGCATTGAAAGTGTTCGGCAGCGTGCAGATTGTTTATCGCCAACTGCACGCACCAAAGGTCAGAAAGTTCGGAGTGGGCTGAAAAAATGTCCTCGGTGCATTAGGGGCAGGAAAAGCCGATTCCATCGAAGATTTGCTTCGATCGCAGCTGTCGCGTCTGGACTTTGGAAATGGTGAAATATTGAAACGGTGACGTTGCATCACGGATGTCCGCGATTTGCATGGATTTATCCCAAACGGCTGCTCATTGGTGTAAAAGAAGCGCAGATTTTTTTACACCTTTTCGCGTCCGGAAACTTCCTGTTCAGCCACCGTCATTTTCGATCCGAACCGTTTGGTACAAAAGGAACAGAGTACGACGGGTGGACTCAATAATTAGGCTGCTGCAGATTCCTTTTTCGTAATTGTCAAATTCGTTTCAAATTTTACCTCTCGGACAGCATTTCAGTTTGGAAACACGTCCTGAGATCTTAAAGGATCTCTTTTAATTTTATATTTTTGTTTTCCACGTGTTATCGTATTTTAGAAAAAATGGGCCGGATAATTGAATTGTATAAGCATCGCATTAAAAGATCGGACAATATCGTCGCTCGCGACTTCAATTAACGATCCGCGGCACGTCCGCAAAAGCGAACGGAAAGGGTGATTCTAATCCCACGAATTCCACCCGATCTGGACACGCGGCTATCGCGTGCTGTGAAATGGATGGCAACTCCTTCCCTCTTTAATTACATTCGGTACTGAATGTTAATTGCGAAAGAATCGATTAAGCCCCTTGCGAATGCGCGCGGGGCCTTCGTCGCGCTTCCTATTCATTAAATTCAATCTCATTTTTGCCGGATCACGAATCTCACGGTCTTCGAAATTCACTGCGCTCCGAGATAAAGTCCGTTTAAATTAAGCCGTGACTGGACGCAAAATTATTGCAGCAGTCCAAAGTAGAAAAGGTGTTGAGCTGCTCTTAAAATTCCCGGCGCATCAAGTGGACATTAGCCTGAGACGTTAAAAAACTGGCGGCCTCGATTCGGCTCGTGCAAAGTGCACCGTCAAAGTCTGTTTATCATTACTAAATCTCTCACGATCATTAGACCCCTGGCATCCGGTTGTGCCGAGCGTAATGCGACAATTACCGTCTACACCATTCGCAACCGCGTTGCTTGAACTCACCGCGACCGCGTGACCATTGCAGCTCGAAAATTCCAACGAGAAACAAAACTCACAACTTTAAAGGAAACCCATTGATACTGGCCAATGCTCGTAGCATTTGGTCCGCCCGAAAGACCATATTCAAAACAGCATCAGCAAAAGCTCCGTCAGGGCCGTAGGACTAAGGATACCCAAAATATCGCTTCACGCCATCCATTAATGAACAAGAGCCACTGTCAGAATGAAGAAACCCGCTGATCGACGTAACAGCATGGTCCCTACGACACCTTGATCTCTTCTGCACCGGTGCCAAGTGGAACGTCTATATTTGCCGAGCACGTGAGCACGCGCGCACCATCACGAGTCCCCGCTCGGTAGTGGATAATGTTGGGCGGGTTAAATAAACCGTCGTATTAAATAGCGCCGGTGCATTTCACTGCGGCACGGTTGTCCGGTAAGTGGGTCGACCGAGGACATTCAATTTTGCAGGGGGACAGACGCTATCGCCGCACCATTTCTCTGCCGGTCAGCGGACACCCCTTTTTATATTTAGACCATCCGGTCGCGGTAACTTTTCGTTACGTCGGTGTTTTGTCTGGAATTTTGCGTCACGCGAGCGCATTACTGTCGCGCGTCTGCAATTTCTGCGACAACTTCGCAAGCTGGTAGCTCGATTACATTCCGGCGGATATGCTTTTCAGCGTGTTTCCGAAAATATTGCGCGGCGTATGGCCCGGTGAATCGGTGAAGGCGGATTCCGATTTACGTGCTGGGTTTGTTTTCTGCGTTTTTTAGTTTAGCCTGCGTTACGGGTACGTTTGTTCTGGGCAGATATTCGTTTTGTAATTATTTTTATTCGCGTGCATTCCGTTTGATGGCCGTACAAAACGAAAAAGCACTGGCACAATTGAATGAAAATGTTCAGCTTCAGATAGTAATGAAATAATGCTGGCTAATCACTTCCTTGCCATTGATACGATAATTCAACTCAACGTTGCTGCAAAAGGCTGAATACGTCTAAGGACAAACTGTGACAATAGTAATCGGACTAGTTCAAGACGCTGCGAATAAATGCGAACCGCAACCGCATCCTCGCGCCGCGAAACCTGCGCTTCCTGTCAAATTCAATTCCCGCAAGACACTCCATTAAATGCCCTGTAACTAACTAAGCTAACTAACTGACGCATCTGTTGCAGCAAAAGTTTCGGCTTTGTCCCGCATTCGTTTCACTGCGACCCTGTCAACTTTGTTGCGTCGCGTCATGTCCTAAAGCAGGAGGCTCGAATGCGTTTCCACCGTGTCGCGAGGGCTTTGAAACCGAGCGAACGTCTAATTTCGCAAATAGAATTTCCACCAACTACGTACTGGAAGGGCGTGCGTAGTCCAAGGGAAATTGCATCCATAGGCTGTTCACCCCGTGATCCTGGCCGCGACAAGCCATGGGGTTTAATGGTGGATGTCGCGACGGCGGAAGTGGCGCCGGGCAGACGTCTAAGCCTTAGGGGACGCGGAGTTGTTATTGGGGATGCTGTGACGGGAATCTGCCCCCCCGTCAGATGGAAATTCTATCCGCGCCGTTTCTAGGGGCGAATATGGTGACTCCGAGGCGATCACGAATCCCGTAAACTTTGACGCTTTACGATGACATGTTCGTCCATGTTATGGGTATCGGAAATTTGCTTCAATTTTATGGGTTACTTGGGTAAATGAATTACACCGCGAAGAAGTTGTAATATCCGAAGCGTAAAGTGTTATTGCGAGTCTATAATATTTAATCGCCATTGTGTAATATTTAAACGGTACATCCTATGGGATCTTTTGAAGACGCACAACAGGAACTTCCTATGTGGAACATGGTTCTAGTGTTTGAGCAGATTCCGGGTTGACGGATTAGTCATTGCAGAAGTATCGATATACTTTTATTTGCGACGCATTCTAAACTAATTAGATGTATGAAAGTGTAGTGGTACCAAATAAATATATAGTTACGGGTAATAATAGCAAGTAGAAGCAACAATGATAGACGATAGTAATGATAATAATAATAAAGGATCACGAAGTATCAATCGACGTATCTTGTTCTTTCTTAACGCGATAATCCACCCCAATTCGCCCCAAAAATTTACAATTAACTGACGCGCGTGCACGGTACGCGTCCCAGTGAAATCCTTCCGATGCTCAAACGCCGATCCAATCGTCGACATTGCTGATATTCCCGGAACCCGAATGACCTACTGTTAATTACATCCGGGACACCTCGGTCCCCCAAACTTCTTCGAACCAAGAGGAGCACAAGAACAATCCTCCCTTCCGACTATCGAACTATCCAACGTCCGTCGTGCTCGCAATTTCGAGGGTCTCGTTCCCAGAAATGGCGAGAGAATTTCTAGGGCGACGGCCGTGCCGGAAAGAACGGGAAGATAAATCGTCGCGCAGAAGAACGTCGGATCGACGAGCGAGCACCTCGAGCAAGAGTAGCTAGAGCGCAAAGAAACAGCAGGGAAGAGAAATTGATCGAGGCGGTTCGGACAGACCGGGACCAGAAACGCACTTCTATGGGTCATTTGTATCGTTGCTCGACCTGTTGCTGCGCATCGTTCGGTCGGGTTGTTGATTTTTCGTTTTCTGCGACTCCGTGCCGTCCGCCACCCTCTCATTGGCGCTTTTTATTGCTGGCGGACTGTAAAAGGGTCGGTGCCGCGGTTGTGGCCAGCCGTAATAAATACTTTACGCTCCCGCGCTGCATTTTATTGCATCCAGATATCTTGCCCGCGGTAGACCGACCGGAATTTCGGGTTTCCCCTTTTTTTCGGCGCAACAGTTCCCTACTTTGACGCCTGCGGAAGAACGGACGAGTATAATGACCGCCACTTCCGATTCGTTCTTTTGTGTCTTGTGCATTTCGTTTGATTTACAACTCTGTATGGGACAGTCGTTGGGTCGTTGTTGCGCGGGGTGTGCGTAATTCGTGGTGAAAACAAAATTGGGGCAATTCTTCGCGCAAGAATAAGTACCCAACTGTAAGAGAAATTTGTGGCAGTAATTTGTGAGAATAATCGGAAACGTCGAATGGAGGAATTGTGTTTAATATTTTTTATTCCGTTTTTTGGTAGAAGATCTGCGCGTTTGGTTGCATCGCGAGACGCGAAATATTTTGCAGCACAGGAAAATCGATTCGTTTGGCAAAGGTTAATTTTTACCGCCTATCCAAGGCGATAAAAACGCTAAAACTCTTTTACCGTACGTGCACCTATTAATTTCATAGTCCAGATTTCTTATTGGACTGCCACTTCCTGCTGACCTTTTCTTATGGATCGCGCGCTAAAGACCTTCCGTATTGCATCAGTACCGTACTACATACTGTTACCACCGGAATTTTTTAATAGAAAACGTCCATTACTATTTCTGTGCCGTACCACGCGACCGACAGAAAAGTGATAGAAAACTGGCCCGTACAATTTTTGAAATACGCGTGGCACGCTGGAAAAGTGTAAGAAAAAGTGAAAAGGTAATGCCAAGTTGAGAGGCACTGCTGTGGTCACTTGGGAATGCGCCGATCACCGACTTGGAATTTTACAACGGGCCCTCGTATTACCGTATCACGACAAATTACGCGATTCAGGCTTTCTCGATTCCTAGAATCTTGCCCGTTACGTGCATACTCGGCTTGTTGCGCTGATCGTTAGTAGACCCACTTGACCAGTAAACCTCCTTGGAGCTTCAAGGATAGACTGGACGTTACGGGTTTGGCATAATAAAACATCGCACTCCCTTGCCAACATGGAACACCGTGATCGTAAATAAAATTTGTTTGTATTTTTTATTTGTACCGGTACGCTTGCAGGTAGCAAATCTGTTGCGCAATTTTGAAGAACGAATTTCGATGGCGAAGCAATGCTGCACGATTTCGTGTACATGTATAAACGAAACGCCGTAAGAATAATTTCACATCCAGCCAAATGAAAAAGTAAACGATATTAATAATAAGACCACGCTCCAAGTCTCCAAGTGGTCGAACTGTTGTCCGTTGCTGTATCGGAACGATCGAGAAACGGTACAATTGTTACATTAAACTGCAATTCAAATCTTAAACCAGTTTCACGACTTGCACTTGCAATTTCTTTTCTCGGCAACAATGGAGTATATATAAACCTATCCAGCTGCTAAAACATCATCCTCAAAGCTGCATCTGAAAGATTCCAGCCCCCAAATCGTTCAAACTTCGTCCAAAGAGGATGCGAGGAGGAAGGAAACAAAGATTGGCAAAAGAAACGACGTTCGTCCACAGCGGGCGTCTCAACGATAGAAATAGAAGACTGGCAATCATTCGAAGGTCTTGACACGTCGGCGATCGTAAATTCGCGAGCGCTCGAAACGAACCGCGTCCGCGGTGTCCAGAAGCGTCGATGTCTCTAATAAATCGAGCGTGGTCAACAATGGCCGTTCTCCTTCAACAAGCAAGTCCGATCGAGAGCGTTTTACCAGCCGCGTGGACGTTTTCTCTCGGTGTGCTCGTCGGATTGCCGTTCTCGCGGACGCAGTAGCGAGGTATGAGCATGCCGCCGGCACTAGTGTCGACTCGATGCCAACTAACGGGATCAGTAGTGATCAAGTGGGTCAGACGAGTCGATGGCGTTTCTTTGTCCCGTCGATTAGCCACCTCGTCAAGGTCCGAGCCGATTCCCTTCGTGACCCTGCGTCACGGTGCGGGGTTGCGGAAAAAATGCTGGGGTGGCAGGGTGACAAATTTGGGAAGGGAAGTATACGAGTATGCACGAGGTGGAACAAAGGCGTACAGCGTTCGATGTTCCCGAATTAATTGTCTCGAACGATTCGGACGATCGGAGTGGCTGGCAGGGGGATGAAACGGAAATTCGGATTGACGAGGGTGTGACGTAAAATTTCGTAGCAGGTGGTTAGAATCGGGTAGTTAGGAACAGGGACTTGGAACTCGTTCTTTAGGAACGTTAGCTTGAATTAGGTGGAACTTTGCCTCGGCTGTTTCGGAGTTCATATTTAAGGGGTTCTGTTCTAGTTCGCCGAACGTTGGCCAATTTACCGTTCGTTTCTTAACTTTGGAAACTAATTTGCTGCGATTACGATACTGAATGAATTATCTATTTTTTAAGTAGTACAAAATCTTTCATTTCTGTAATTTCTCTTGCATAGCAATTAATGCTCTACGATTTGTTTGGTATTAATCGATAATCAGTGCGATATCGTAAATTGTCCATTTATCGCAGGGAATATAAATATTTAGATCCGAAGTGGACAGACTCTCTGATAATTTCGCTTTCGCGCTGGCCACCTATCACGCGACATCAATTTACCCCGAGTCAATGAAAATTTTATGGACTACATTCTCGTGCACTCAACGATTGGCAGCTCAACGGCAAGAGCGTGACAAGAAACGGGTACAGAAGCCCATTCGGTGTCCCCGTGCAGCAAATGAGCATAAAAGGGAAACCTTGTCCCTGCTCGAAAATTTACTTGAATTTAGTCCATCGTCATCTGACTGCATTAATCTGCCAAAGGATACCTGCGACCTGTCCGAACAGTTCCATAGGCTTTCTGGAGTTCGCCAAGAATCGCATAATTAGGTGTAACATAAAAACTCCTTGAACGAATAATTACGCGACTTCCAGCTAATATCGAGAATATTTCGTATTAAGATAATATTGTACTGTAGAACCTTAATTTTTCATACAATCTATAGTATCATCCAAGTCAACATAATTTCAATTTTGATAATTTATTCAAAGGTCTTATCACATGCCTAAGAATGTTGAAATACTAACAATACCGCAATGCTTTTCATTCAGCACTTTGCAATTACCATAAGAAGCATTCCCCGACCCGTTCTACGTACCACTTTCCTGCGATGCATATTCGGTTTACGCTTCTTCGTGGCTAGTACTGGCGTTTCGATTTCATTTTTAATATTCTGTCGCGGTTTCTGCGACTGCTGCGACCGTAACTGTTCGTCAAAATTAATTGATACGCCGAGTGCGTACGTTCGTGTACGCCGTGAACTCGCGTGGAATTTGTGGCAGGTTTTACTAATCGCGTTGCAATAAAAGCCGAAATCGCGGCACGAGTTTGGTTGTACGTAACGCGGCCTGATTGATTGGAGACTGCAACGGTGTTTGGCGTTAACGGCATGACAAAATGTCGATTAATCTGTATGTGACGTTGACTTTACAAATTACGTACTTTGGGCGGCTGTATATTGACCGATGATGGCGCTGCTACGTTGAAATCGTACCTATTGTTCTCGTTGTTACTAATTTTGCAACTATTAAATTGTTAAACAACGCTCGCGAGAACACATCGTTCACCGAAATATTTTCTACGTAGGCGGTAGGACTATAAATTCTCGTACAAAAGTTTAATTAACGTTTGACATTGTACGGTAGTATTACGATCATTAAAATATTGGTACACCCTCTATATCTAATTATATTGGTGCTCGTTTATTCGGCAACTGTGAACGTTACTTTTATGTTGAACATACAAGCTAACAGAAATATGTATTAGAGAGTATATAAAAGTAATGCTTCAAAAACTGATTACCATATACCGCAGTCTAGAAATAATCTCGCAACGGAAGCTGAATTTATTAATTTATTAATATATCTCGCAATAAATTAAATAACGGATTAACTATCAACGTTCAACGATTCCATTTACGATATTCCAGAGGAAAACAGAAATTGGCGATGGCCCAGATAAAGTAAACGGGTAAAGCATTCCAACCCCTCCAGCAAACGTTATACCCAACTTCGATGTTTCGACCGGTCGATTAAAGTTTTCTCCGTGCAGAATCGAGGGGATCACCTTGCACACCTCTGTGGATGTCGAAGCATCCGTTACAGGGCCAGTTGTCAGCGAAGAAAAACAATACCATCTACGAGAAACGAGACGAAATCTCGCTCGGTCCAAGACCGCGTTCGTCCCGTTTTTGCGACGACGGATCGAGCTCTCCGTTTCTCTCCTTTTACCTGTCACCGATTTCTCGTTCGTTCCACCTTCCTTGTCTACCCGCGACCGACAGGTGCTCCATCGACCGAACAAGAAGCTACTCGTTTTAATACTTTCCTCTTGATTTGCGTTTTTCTGCCGCTATGACCGGATCCGCGCTACAGAGATCGCGTTCTACAAACGGGATTTCACTTCGTGACTGAACTCCAGATCTCTTTTCCTTTTTTTCTTTTGGAAGCGTCGACGAATCTTGCTTTCAACGTCGTAATCAGATCCCTGATGAGATTTTCTAATTACATGCTTGGAGGGTGAGACGGACACTTGCAGGGGCGCCTGTCTTCTCCTGTTCGTGTTATAATAAAGAAGCAACTTTTTTTTCGTACTTCTTTGGCAGTCGCGATTCTGTCGCTTCTAGCGCTTTCTACTTTCTTTTGGGTCGCTTTGTACACGAATTTAACGAGGAATAATTGTCGCGCGAAACGAGATGAAACGTTTGTTTGGTATTTAAAGAAGCGATCGAGAAGGGAGTTTCATTTCGAAGACAGGCAGATATATTAAACATCTAAAAATATAAATGATTATTATCGCTATTAATATATGGTTCTCACTTATTTTAAAGGGGGAAAACAGTTGATGGATTTAAAGTCTCACTGTACAGTCTCTATCTTTTCCTCGCATTTTGCTATTCATAGACAATTGTTCGACCGGTTCTGGGGTTGTACCGGAAATGTTCGAATTGCACGTAACACGCTAAATTAAGTTTTCGTTACGTTTGCACGACAGATTTAGCAAGTGCTATAACGAACACCTTGTAACTCTATACATCGCAACAGCATTCCAAAATAAAAGAAAAACTCGATTCGATCCGACTCGACTACTCGAGAACGTGTCTTCCAGTTCACGGCTTTCAGGACAATAGGCTTATTTATTTATATAATAGCGTGCACTGCCTCGGAGAAAGTTTCCTATGGATATTGCAAACGTACTGACCGCTTATCTTTTCACCCTCAATCTAGGTAACACTTGGTTATTCAAGAAAATACGTAACGGTAATAACGATCGATTGCGATCGAGCGATATTCTCGTTGTATGTTACTTTCAAGACCACGAAATCTCTCGCTTCAAAAGCTAAATAGATTCAGGAATGCTCAAATCGTGTGGAATATTAAAAAAGAAGAAAGATGGTTACAATGTACATATGTAGACAACGTTAACCCTAGGCGACATTTTGACCATTTGCTACTAAAGCATTAGCATTACATTCGCAAACACAAATTTGTGAACGCTTCGCGCACTGGCAAATGTGCCGGAACTGTTGGCCGGCGGTGCATGTGTACATCCAGCATCGATAATAATGCTACAAATATGTAAATCTGGCCACAAGCATCGAACGTCGAAGGGCCGCTTTAGAATCCGGCACGTGACTCAGGATCCAGGCTACGGTGTCGAAAAATCGGAAACGACATTACGGCCAGCACGGATTATGTAATGAACGAAGGTGGGGAAAAGCGAGTACCGCGAGGCGAGTAACGGTATCCGCGGAGTAGAATGGTTCTGCATCGTGTAGCCTACGAGCACGTAAAATCACGTTTCTTAACGGTTCATAAGCCGAATTCGAGTTCCACCGCGTTTCAAGCGTACGCCCGGTGTTCCTGGAACTTTCGTACGGGTCCTATTTGTCGGCAAAAATCGTTCGTGACCTACGCGCCCGGAATAACTGTCGGATAATTGACGACACCTCTGCCGACCATCCGTCCGGTTTCTTTAATTGATCGTTTCGAATTCGAATGTTCGATACACCGTCGACGCGTTAGGACGTTCCTGCTACCCCGTCAATGGAATTAATGCTAAGCCAAATGAATTTTGTCTTTCGCAAAGGGAGATCGCACGGAAGAAGGAAATTGATTTCCCGATAAGAATTTAACGCGAGATGTTCGGCCAACTTTTGATAAGATGGCAGGGCACGGGGATTGGCCTGATACCTAGGTATCCTACGAACTTCAACATTTTCGGCTCCCTCCATTTCGTTTTTCCGCGCCGTATAACAGTGGGCTTAGACTTGATACGAGGTTCTAACGTGAAGCTGAGAGATTGCATCCTTCGCAAAGAGGTTTCTTGCTGGAAGCTACCAAGCAGGCTACCAAAGACTCCATTCACTTTGAAAGCACACTAGGAATTTTCAGACGCCCGCGTTCTTTATACGATTACTGCGAGCAGTAATATAAAAATGCATTCTTTCAATGACGCTTGTCACGAGTCCGTTTCAAACCGACCAAAACATACCCAAACACTTCTCCCCCCCAAATTGGCCAATTTCATTCGGTTCAGCACGTCGACGGAATCGTTGACGAGGCAGAATGATCGTTGTACGGGCCGTCAAGGATGATCGAATCATCGAAAGTGCTACGATAAGGCTAACGGTATACGCCCAAGAAGTACGAAGATGATCGACGAGAGAAAGAGGAGCGGTTGTGCATCGTCCACGGCCTCGGGTGACCCCGGCACGTATCTCCAAGTCTGATTCGGCGGTTACGCGTCCTGGCGAGATCGATAATCCGGCGAGCAACAGTCATTTTGGCGGTGCGCCCGAGCGCAACCCTTTCTGCTTGATGAATTGAAAATCGTGGACGACCACGTTTTCCACGCTGCCGGCTGTTCTGTTTTCCTCGATCCATTAACCCAGTGGCTCGCGGCGCGAACTGCGTGGTACTTTTTTTTGGCAAACCACCCTCCGTTTACATTTCGCAAGTTGGTCGCTGGTTCCCATTTCTTTTGTGTCCGATGGGAAAGGTACTTGGGGGACTCGATTTGGTTGGTATATTTGTATTGGTGTTTGGAGACTGTAAACAACAGTCGATCGCTGTTGTCTCAAAGTTTCTGCGAACTATTAGGGGGCGACATTTGTGAAATTCTTGACGACTCGCTTGGTGGGATCAGTAAATTGGCCTTGTACTTCAAAGCTGCATGACTAACTGCGTTCAGCTATTTCTTATTGACTTGCGTACCTCGTGTGTGAACAGTGACGGAATAGCTAAACGCGTTGGAATTTCTACAACAGTAGAATTAATAGCTTGCAATGAAGCTGAAAGTGACGGTCTCCGGGTTTTGATTTCATAGACCGTTACTGTAAATTACAGCTGAGTAAAGAATTATTTTTCCGCCCGCATGTTTTCGCGTAAGTTTCATGCCTTTACTTGATTGCAATTCGGCTCATAAATTCAACTGTCGGAAGGTGTGTTTCGAGTATCGCAATCTTCTTAATAAAGCAAAAGGTATCAGTACGGCGAATGTTGGAAGTGCGCTTTAAAACGAGATTAAAATAATCAGAGTTTACTTTGTCCGTTTACAAAAACGTGTAGCGTGGAACGAACTCTTATCTCTTGAAATTTCTTTTAATTTGATAGACACGGAGTGGAAATGCGTTCCGTTTGAATTCCGAACCGAATTTATCAGGTTGCACTTTATCTCCCTTGCAATCAGTAGCAACTGTATCAATCTTTTTGCGGAAGCTTGTTTAAATTAATTTGACGTTGAATAATACTTATTACCTACGTCGATTAATTCTCGACACGATATTCTCGTACGTAGAATGTAGGAAAAGAGTGTGTCACAAGTTCGCGCACGTGAATTGCAATCGATTCCTGCACAGTTCGATACCCCACCGACGTATGAAAAAACTCTTGGTCTGTAAGATAATTGATAGGCGCGGAGCGATGTTGATTGATGCGTTCAACAGCACGGTAACAATAGCGTCCAAGAGTTTTCGATACAAATCATAAACTGTACAGTCTTTGAATCGCGTGTCCACCGTGGCAATGACAAGCTTCATGAAATATTCAAAGGCAGACAGCAGGAATACAATTGCGACTGCGTGTACCGAACACGCATCGCGCGCAAACAGTTCATTCGACGCGACGTACGCGCAATTAAATCAGCGATATCACAAAATACATACTGTATTTTCCGGACCAGCAGCTGCCGCAAATTAGCCCAACCTTTCCGCCCATTTCCCTGCGGAGGCGCACTCGACTGATGACACGGAGGCAGGCACTTAGAACTAACGACTGCGAGGTCGCGTTTCCTCGCGACGCGACGGATTTCAACGAGCTGTACCCGATGCGGTAGATGCGTGGTCCCGCGCGTGTCATAAGACGCCAAAGAGTTCCTCGTGGCTTCTTCGTTCCGTCATTCTCTTGGACGGGACGCACGTGTGTCTCTTTCCACGGGTAAACACAAACTGTCCCGATAACACGCTCGATCGGCTACCGAACAGTCACCGCTGGCCCGAACGTGCTTCCCCTTGTCTCACTTTTCACTTTTTCCGCTGCTCGTCCTAGATTCCAGGTGATCGTGAAGGGATCAGTGACGCGATTCGAGTTTCCATTGGCTCGTACGATCGTGGAAGATTTGTACCGGGGTACAGGTGAATGGAGTTGCGACTCGCGGTCGTGGAATGGACTTCTTCTTCTGCATTGCTGACTTATGCATTTACGGAGAGGTGATTGTTTGCTGGAAATATTTTAACCACGCCGCACGACCGGGGGACGTAACGTTCACCGTTAAACGGCCTGCAAATATGTATTACTGGTTGTAAGAAATCTTCTGGAATTCCTCTTAATTGCTTCGCCAGTCTTTGCGCGATGTCTGATTCGCAGGGGAGGCATTGGTTTTTAATGATAACTTCTTCATCAGGTTTCGGAGGAAATAGGGGAGGTATTTCTAAGTTTAAAAATATTATTTTTTGCGACATCGGATATGGAACGTGACATTTTCTTAGACAGACGCGTGTTTCTTTGCACTTTAACGATACTGGTATTCAAGAGCTTCTGTTTCTTTTATTACTATTATTTGCAGAACACGGTGGTGAAAATGTAAATGCAAAAGCTCTACTGCGCTCTCTATTATTATTAACACATTTGTCAATTTAAACGATTAATTAATAGTAAATTTTGATTTCCTACTTCATAGATTTGCATCAGGGGGTCAGAGTGGCCCATTAATATTAAGTAAGTAACTGCTATTATTGCTTATACGCTCTATGATAGTGGAAACCATCGAATCACTCGAAGACGAACTCCAGAATAACTTTCAAGAAATTTAAACGCGGTCACTTGCTATTATTACTTGCACAGCTGGCTAGAAATTCGATGCTGTCTCGCTACTTGCCGGCAAATAAATACCATTGACCGCAGCCACTTTACTTTCGCCTGTCAATAAATTGAAAATTTCAATTTCCTCCCCTCCTCTTCCGATATTTATCGCGGCCGTAACCGAAATTGGAAATAAACGTGGCTCTCGTGGCAAGGATCACAGACTACGATAATGCACCGGGTAACTAGAAATAGAATTATCCCGCAACGTTGCACCATTGAAATTCGATTTCCAAGTAAACTCGGCGCGCTACTTCGCGAACGGCGCGGTAAACAACGCTTCCAATTCCTTTGCTGCGAGAGAATCAAAGATTCCGCGAAAAGACAGAAGGTAAATCTGGTCGCGGCAGCGACAACTCGGTCAACTTTCGAAAGAAGTACAGCGATAGATCTTCGAATGGAATTCCGTCCCCGTGTCTCGATAATTCTCCACTTGTAAAATATTTCCGTTGGCCGTTGGGGTATCGCGACGGGAAATAAGGAAACTCGCGGAGGAAAATACGTTGTCCAAACTTTTCCGTTTCCTATTCGGGTCGCGCGAGCTTTTCCTCGCGAGCTCGATGTCCCTTCCAAAATTTTTGCAATTCTCTGTATACCGCTCCGTAAACTTCGTCCGCGTGTTCTGTGCGCCTTTGGCGTATAAGCAAAGCTAAGTCTTTCTCTTTTGATTAATAACGGTTGCGGAAGTTTCAGTTAATTTGGATTATTGGAGAAGATTATTCGATTTTAACTTTTGAGTAAAATTTAATTTGACCCAAATTATGCAGCATGAAAGGAAAACTGTTCAATGGAGTTTTGTAAGTAATTTCGTGGGATGCAGATGAATTCAATTGCGATACCAACAGGCCACCACGCGGCTAATCATTAACTTGTCAGAAACAGAAACTCAATGATCCTCGTGTTATCGACACGCGACGAGAAGCTACATTTAAGGCTCGATATTACGCGCATATGCGGGTACACGTTTCAGTGATTCTTTCAAGGTTCGATTAAGATTTTAAATTCAATTAACCAAGATAAACTGTTGTCCAATTTTCGGCAGCGCAATGACGCTAAAAATCAACGGGGATTTCATAGAACTTCTGCACAGAATTTACGCGACCATCAAACCGCTGAAACAATCACGACGGTCGCAGTCAACCTCTATAAAGAAAGGCAACGTCTAACGTCGCCAATAAACTTAACCAGCATCACCTCACATTAAAGTTCATCGAGAGTACAAAGCTCGTAACTTTTACGACCGGTTCCGACGCGATCATTATGGAGTCGCGAAGAAGCCCGCGATTTTCGAGCCGGAAAACGTACCGGCCATATGTCTATAAAATGATCACCGGTGGTAAACACGATTATTCACGTGTTCCGTTTAAGCGATCCATGGAAACGCGATCAGAACCGTAGCGTCGAGGAGGACATTCGGGAAAACTTTTTTTCCTGAAACCGGAACCTCGAAGGCCGCATTCTTGTACAGCGTGTTCGAAAGTCGATCCCTGCCGTGGACGTTTTTAAAATACTAGGAAGCGAACGAGTGGAATAACGATTCCTCGAATGAAATGCAACGCACGCGTGTACAAGATTTAGTTTCGTTTGCAACGTTACGTCGCAAGCGCTCGTTACTCTTGCCGATACGAAAATATATCAAAGTCGCGATACGACGATACTACGATGAGAATACGATATTTGCTGTGTTCGAAGCAAATGATCTCGACAAAATAGGGCCACGAATTTCTGTTGCCCTGCAAAAATACCGGAGATATAACGATGAGCATAGATCATAAACGGAACACGCCGTATACGCCACGAAGGAACGTTCGGGACCCAGTGAAATGCCAGTCAAATATTGGCTCGGTAAATTAGAACGTTTAATGATACCGCGTAAAGTCTAGGCCTTCGTTCTCGCCAATGTTCCAGCGATTCGAGAGCAGAAAGCTATTCATTTGACGATTGCGTGCGCGAATAACGCTTCAACACGCCTCTGTACATGGGCAAGTGTTACTCCAGTATCGCGGTGGTCTAATGTGACCCTGGTATTCGCGGATTCTGCGCTTGAACGCGTTGCTGTTGCAAGCTCATGGCCGGGTTCGACGTTGCGTACCGGAGATCGATCCGTGGTGTTGCTTAATTGCTTATCGTTGAGCTTTTACGTGCTGTTTGTTCTTCGCGACCGAAGTTTACTACTGATTCGGCGTGGATATAGCTGTAGTTTAATGCGCATTTATCGAACTGCAGTATCTAATTCGTCTATTCAATTGTACTTCCGGAATGTTAGGAAATAGTGTTCCAGTTTTTTGACTAAAACGAGGATAATTGTTACGCGTTTGGTGTTAGTATGTTTCATCTATTCAAGGGAATTTCTTGCTGGATCTACTTCGAGTTCGCCGACCAATTTTTAATGGAACATTTAATGCGCTAGGAATATACAGGGTGTCAGAAGACTCAGGGAACATCGAGAATTGGGGTGTAGCTGAGGTGTAGATAAACAACTTTTTCCTTGGTAATAATGTCACACATAGTTTCGTTTTTGAGTTAGTAACGAAAAACACTGGCCAATGAGAGCGCCCGCCGGTCACCGGCCGCCGCGCGCTCAGGTGCGAACCGATCACTTACGGTAGGTCGTGATGGGGGCATCGGGGGTACCGAGGAAAGTATGTGGCAAATGTTACATCGTCTTAATTAAAAACCACGTGGAATTATTCATTATTCGTGAATAAGAAATACACTAATAAATCGTGTAATAACTGTGTTCGATACGTTTATTCATTATCCGAAAGGAATGAAGTGTTTTATTACTTACGAAAAAAATACTTTTTTTTATCAGTACGTTTTCAGGTGGATAAATTATGTTTTAAGAAAAACGCTTCGCATACTAATGTTAGGAAAAGCTAGTTAAACTTACCCGTTCGTTCACGAATTAATCTGCTTAACATTGTGCGAATCCTAACCTAGGCAACGCTCAACAGCTGATGTTATGGCCGGCTTAGTATGCACGATCACTTCACTTCACGATAACTTCACTTGCCACTGTGAAATGTGGGGGTACTTAAAAACAATTTATTTTTCCTACGTTTGAACATTTTGTAATATTCTGCGTTTGTACGATTCATGTTGCTCGGTCGGTTAGCAGCACGGCTCTGGCAGCTTGAACGTTCGCACTCGCTTCCACACGCACACATGTCTTTAATGTGATGACATTGTAGTGCCAACGCTCGCGCTGCGACGTAGTCCACGCAAGGGCCGATGCTGCCCTGTGTGATCGGCATCTGCCGCCGATTTCCACTAAATTTGGAGACGGTGTGTGCGCGTGTGTGTGTGGAAGCCAGTGCGACGTTTAAGCTGCCAGAGCCATGCTGCTAACCGAGCGAGCAACATGAATCGTACAAACGCAGAATATTACAAAATGTTCAAACGTAGGAACAATAAATTGTTTTTAAGTACCCCCACATTTCACAGTGGAAAGTGAAGTTATCGTGAAGTGAAGTGATCGTACATACTAAGCCGGCCATAACATCAGCTGTTGAGCGTTGCCTAGGTTAGGATTCGCACAATGTTAAGCAGATTAATTCGTGAACGAACGGGTAAGTTTAACTAGCTTTTCCTAACATTAGTATGCGAAGCGTTTTTCTTAAAACATAATTTATCCACCTGAAAACGTACTGATAAAAAAAAGTATTCTTTTCATAAGTAATAAAACATTTCCATTCCTTTCGGATAATGAATAAACGTATCGAACACGGTTATTACACGATTTATTAGTGTATTTCTCATTCACGAATAGTGAATAATTCCACATTATTCTTAATTAAGACGATGTAACATTTGCCGCATGCTTTCCTCGGTACCCTCGATGCCCCCATCGCGACCTATCGCAAGTGATCGGTTCGCACCTGAGCGCGCGTCGGCCGATGCCCGGCGGGCGCTCTCATTGGCCAGTGTTTTTCGTTAATAACTCAAAAACGAAACTATGTATGACATTATTACCCAGGAAACAGTTGTTTATCTAAACCTCAGCTGCACCCCAATTCTCGATGTTCCCTGAGTCTTCTGACACCCTGTATATCTGTCTCGGTGAAATCGATTCGAACGCCGTATTTGTGACACGCCAAAACAATTAGAACTGATAGTATGTGAATTCAGACAAATCGAATAATCGTCTTCAGTGTGCTTTTCCATACGATTCC
Source organism: Nomada fucata (assembly GCA_948146005.1). Taxonomy (NCBI): domain Eukaryota; kingdom Metazoa; phylum Arthropoda; class Insecta; order Hymenoptera; family Apidae; genus Nomada; species Nomada fucata. Next base: position 1,460,751 of record OX411275.1, on the reverse strand, counting down.
GAAGAGAAGAGTGAAAACGATGAACGACATAAATACAAATAAGTTTCAACCGGTCCCTCGTGGACTAGAACATTATCCGGCCTTTGATATAAAAATATCAGTGGCCATCCAGCAACGAATAAACAAATAAGATACGATCTGCGGAGGAGCGCAAAAGATCTTGCCACTGATTTGCCACGCAACCATAATTCACCTTACGACAGGTATACTTTCCAATGGCGTTCCTCGTTCGTGCTGCGCGCACCGAATCGGAATTAAACATCTCCGTGTATAATAGCTTGCAAATCTTTGTGCGTGTTTCTGCAACGCCTGTTACGCGTGGCCAGGTTCACCGACCCCCTATTCAACAGATTCAATATAATTTCGCGGATGGACTTTTCAACCATCGCGCAATCTCGCTCGTTTTATTACGCTACGGCCTTCCGCCGATGGATCATTTGGATAACGGTGTTTGCCATTCCTTGTTAATTTCCATGCAGTTTCACGCATTCCAATTCAGTGAATCTAAACTTGGATCTAAGAATTGCTGTTATCATTTTCTTTTTTTTTTTAGGTCAATGGTTGTACGTTTCAGTGGATCCGGGATACACGAAGTTCACTTTTAACTATTAGGAAACTGTGAAGGCGGTGAACAGAACGCAAGAATGCATATAAAGTATTGCTAAGCCTATATGTGGCAGCCACTATTCGTTTGAAATTAGGAATGTCTAGTTGCACACCGAGACGGGTCGCCCGAATAAACAGAGCATTCCATTTATTATACGAGTTCCGATCATTCGAAAAGTTCGAATCAAGAAGAGCGGGCCGACACTTGTCTAAATACGAAAATTCACTCCTGCCAGCAGGTCCAATATTTAGAGAGCTGATCCCACTAGGTATCCAGCACTCTGCTGGCGACGACGATTGAGAGCTAACTGTGTGGGTCAGATTCTAATGATGACACGGTCGATGCCAGGAAACTCGGAGAGAGGGGAGGGCAAGAATTTGCGCGAATTAAGAAGCCAGGTATTCCAAGTGGACCAGGAACAAAATAATGGGTTCTAACCGTCAAACCGAAAGCGATGCATTGGAAACTCGGCTGCTCAAATATTCGACTCCGCTGTATAACATTTGCCCTGCACTGCGATCGCGAATTGCGCACAACTGAAATAGTTTTTAAAGGATCTTTAAAAAAAGAGATGCATCCAACCGAGTGCCGCGCCAGGCTTGTTTTCGAAAAGTGGAATTCAAGCGGCTTAACGTTCGCCGTAAACGTCGGGTCGCGTGTATCGTTACTACCTCGTAAACTTCGGCGGCCTTGCTCGAAGGCGGTTCGTTAATACGATTCTCGTTCGACACCGGATTTTCGATACTCTTCGAAAAAGCTTCCACAGCCGCGGTATCCAATTTTCCCCGATTACGCAGGAGACGTCGCGCTCGCTCGATCGACATCGCCGTCAGGCCCGCGTCCCGATTATTTTCCATTTTATCAACTAGCAGCACAAATTTTCAGCACAACCAAAGCGACCAGATCTCGCTGGAAACCCCGACTCCTGTTTAGTCGAACAAACAATTCGATCGACTCCGCGCCGCTGTCGCAGCTACATCGCGACCTTATCGCAAAGACAGCTTGTCGTTCCCGCGAGAAACAGGTTTCGGAATTTGCATTACGCATTCGAGTGTCGTCGAAAATGTCACGCTCCCGAGTGCTCCCATACGCAACTCCCGTACTCCTCCGATGAAAAATCTGGCTGAAACAGCCCAGCCTACGAACCCTTTCTCTCACGACGAGTCCCGTTTCACAAAGTTTCAAACGGTTTCGAACAATCTCACAGCGATTAATCTCGCGGCATCCGCGCGGGTCGAGGCCGAGCAACGACAGATAATCGATACGCGGGAGCGAAGCACGAACGAGAATATCCGGCGATAACGATCGCTTCTCTACGAGGAAACCGACTTTCTCGCGCTGGATCCCGATCGACACGGTGGATCGAGCCGAAAGGAGAAACGTGGCGCGTTGTGCCGTCCGGAGCGGCATCGGCTGACTGACTGAGTGGCGAGTGTCGTGTGTGCCGCGGCCGGACAGATCTCCCCGTGTGCTCCTTCATACCGTTCATTCCGTTCATTCCGTTCCGTCCTCGACGTCGATTCAGGGACCGCTCCAATTCTCCGCTTCTCGATATGTACCTAATCGCACGCGGAAAGCTGCGTTCGGTGCGGCCGTCGCTGACTCGCGTCCCTTTTGTTCGTCGCGCGTTAGGCGTCCCGTCTCTGGTATTCAATACCGCGTGGCCTTTCAAACTGAATATAAAAGTCCCGATATTTCGATTGTTCGGCGGGCTGCCGCCGCCGCTGTAGTTGGCGTAACTACTGGCCGGTGTAATTGTACTGGAAATAGCCAGACGATGGGGTGTCTGGGTGGGCGAGAGGGACTGCGAAACTGCCTGACGATTGATGGGGTTTGTTTGGAGACGCGGTGGACGTTGTTACGGCTGGGATAATATTTTTAACCGTTTTCAATTTTTCGGGCAGCGCCACTGGATTCCTTTCGGCGGGGTGGTCTTTCTCTTTTTTATTTGAGAATAATCTTTCGGGCAGCATCACCCCTTTTTCTCGGTTCCAAAAATTTTTGTTCGCGGCCGGTAACGTTGACTGAAATCGATATTTAATATTCTGAATACTTTCTGTTGCAGAAAAGACGGATTTTTTGCCTTCAAGGTGTTCTTTTTTTTCGTTCCGGTCAACGAACAAAAGAATGAACTATTTCTTTTACTTGAACTAGTAACAGTGGGTTGCCCTAAGTGGGGAAGAAAAACCGATTCGGCGCACAGCTTTTCGAGCTAAGATTTCCGATTGGAAATAGCGTCACGGGTAAACACAGTTCAACCCGCCGGAGAAACTGAATTTGTCTCCGTATAGTGGTTCCAAAGTTTGCCTTGCTGATTAACATAATCAAGGGTGGAACGTTTCTAAGTCGATTAAACTTGTCGCTCGCTATACAGCGTAAATGCTAACGCCATAACGTACACTGTGGCATCTTTCCAACGTGTATGTACGTAGATACACGTATGCGTACAGCTCATCCTAATTCCTATTCAACTGCACCGTGTTTATCTACCGATTACGATTTCCAGCCCGAGCAAGACGAATGTCTATCGTTCGCGTGCCTCGCTCCACGTCCGTCCCCTGACAAAAGAGAAACCACGTCGACGATGGACGTCCGTCGTGGTGAATAACAATTCAGAGAATGGCCGGGCTACCGCAAATCGGAGTAAAAAGTGATACGGGCATCGAAATGATCGTCGAACGATTTATTCGTTTGGAAATTAGCGTGACAATTTCATAGTTTCTCCTAACGGTCAAGGGAGTAGTAAAAGTAGCCAACAATAGGAACGGAGATGCTCGAACGTTTTACTTGCAACGTTACTTTCGTCTCTAATGGCGACTATTTGCTTGCTAGAACCTTATATTTTATACTTTGCGAGAAATATTTAGAAAATGTGGAAACTTCGTTGCGTTGAGGCTTGGCCCTAGATATAAAAATAAAATCGGATGTTATTCACGGTGGCGCGGAAAATTGGTGTTTAAGTGAAGCATGTGTAAAATTAGCAGGGTGTCGCTTTAAAATATTTTATTCAGCTCTTCATACGTATTTAAATTTCCCAACATTTTGTTTAAACTGTGCAGCGACCAACTTTAAAATCAAATTTCGATCCCCATTAATATTCCATGCAAATATTTGAACCACAGGCGCTAGATTTTTTTATATTCTGCGCCAAATTGTTCGAATAAAAATGCTATGTTCAAAGTATTAAAATCAACAATTTAATACAGCTCTATAAATATTTTCCCCTGTTTGTTCCAACCCGCGTTGGAAATGATAATCCACAATGAATGAACCGAGCGAAGCTATTAAACGAAATCGTTTCAACTTCCATTACAAACGCGACTGAGTCGACGTTCATCTAGACATGCTAGCTAATCAAATATTCCTTGATGCATCGAGGGGTATCGTCGGTCGAGGCGCTTCTAATATATCCGATATCAGACCCTGAAACGTTTCTTGGTGAACGAACGGCACGAAGAGTCGAACCGTTAAAAAGCGAACGTCGACCATCCCGATTGATGGATTAAAAAAAGGTCTCGGTCTGCCATTCATCGATATTTCAAGACGTACCTAGCCAATCGGTGATCGATCCACGATGCAGTATCCCTCGCGCAACTGAATTATGCAACAATCGAATTTGCCGTGCCCGCGTCGTTTTCGCATTGCTACCGTTAGATGATCGAGCAAACGAATACGTATCGCGGATTTCGTTCGAATATTCGTTAATCCATTTGGCAAGTTGCTCGAGCGGAAATTAAATAACCGAAAAGTACCTTAACGCAGTACTAAAATATTGCGAGATCGGAGTAGGGCTTGAGGTAATTGCGTTGATTATGAAACCTTGAACGATCCTATTACACAGAAAGAACCAAAACCACAGAATCTTCGGACACTTGCGCGAAAGCATACTTCCGGATGAAACTGTTTTCTTAAATAAAACTCGCTTTAATATAAATATTCGTGTTTATCGCCAAAGAAAAGAAAGGCAATTCCACCGTCTAACTGAAGTACGCTATTGACGTTTCACGTTGCAACAAAGAGTGCGTCGCGGTCGAGATGAAAACGATAGACGCGTTAGCGTCTATCGAACAAACGATTGTTCGTGCTATTGAACTTGCGACAAAGTGCAACGCACAGCGACGACGCGTCTAACGCGTTTAACGATAGCGTTATATTTCTCGACGGGATGAGCGGTCGCATTTATGAGATGCTAGTGACCGCGGTCATCGTTGCCCGTGTTAGTGAAATGTCAACTGCCGTGTTGGGATCGTAAACGCGATTCGTAAAGGTCTCCTCAGTCGGTGTTCGTTGGCGATTACGATATCGTCGGGTAATCTGTTCTTGTTATCGAGTGCCCGAGGCTTGCGAATGGACGGAGCATTGCGATGCGCGAAATGGTAACAGAGATATTTTACCACGCGACCTAATTGTGCTTAACGGCGACTGGCCCTCCAGGTGGTGAAATATCATTGAATTCATTTTTGTTTGCGCGTTTACTAAAAATACTGCAACTATGTATATCCATTATATGTATATTCGTGATATTTAAACAACATATAGCATTCTGATAGCAGAATAGACACCGACCCTTATATTTTAATTTTAACAACAATCACAATTATTATTGAAACGAGACTTGTCTATTTCGTTGCGGGGATACATGAATCACAGAAAGGCAGAATGCATTGCAATTATCAATCATTATAATTGCAGTTCTATGTCCGTCGAGATTTTGATCGCGAACGATTATTTGATGGTACACTTCGTTCGATGCTTTTAATGATATGTCTGAAGAAGGGATGCGTTTGGAATGTAACGCGAAATAATTACATTTGCATAAAATATTCCTCGTACAATTTTTCGTTTATCTATCTCGAGGACTCTTATCGTGCTCGTGTTCTGAACACACTACACATACTAGCAGCATTGAAATTATGCCAGGGTACATAGGGTAATTTTTGTACCCAGAATAGACCTTATCTTTCTCGCGGCAGAAAGATAGGAAAATAATGGTAGACGTGTTCTTGCGCGGCCTAATAAAATATGGTGTCCTATCGACTTCTTTGTCGAAAGGAATTATATACTCGGATTACGTCAATCGTCCCATTGCATTATATGCAAATGTCCCTATACGTATCTGCAAATGGTATTAAGATAGCCAGCAAACATAACGTCGTATTAAATCATCTTCACTGTTCAAGTTGAAAGCGTAGAAACCGTGTAAAACGTTCTGTATTGCGAATGCTGGCCTGAAATAATTTCCTTCCATTCTTTTGAAGTTTTCTAGCGAATAAAATAGTTCACATTCATTTCCAGCATCCAGGATAGGCGAGGGCAAATTTAGTTGCGAGCTTTTTATGTTAGTCGAATATCTTATTGTATATTACAGTTTATTCGCCTATTTTTGCTACACCAAAATATTGTGAACAGAAGATAGACAACTGTACCGGAATCTCATTTTGCACTACCGCTAAACGCCATTAGTTAAGCCTCCCACCCATTTCCTCCATTTTTTCGCAAGAAAAGCGTTGCAATCGTGTATTCTAGAAAAATACAACCCACGCACGAAACGAATGCCTCGCGTCATTTTTTCGTCACTAGGTAAACGATATTCGCGCGGTTGACAGGTACAATCACTCAACGTTTAATCTCTCAGCGGGCAATGTCCGTGAAAGATCGCAGGTTATAGCCACTTTAATACAATAAGTGATATATCGTTTTGCCATTCGATCAGAAGTTAACCCTTCGGCAGTGAAATGTTGGGACGATACGGAGATATCGTCCGGTGTTTATAACTTGCTGTTAGAAATGATAGAAAATGATAAACAAATGTATGGGTTAAACAGATTCCTCCGCTCTGTTCAATGTTATGTAATGTTATATAATGTTATGTAAAGTGTAGGCAAAATAATTTCACGTTGAAGAGGAATTCATTCGTCAAAGCTTTAAAGCTTTCACCGCGGCGGCTGGCGCTTGTTTGAATTCTGTTTCGAGACTTCTCGGTTCAAGCTGTGCCCAAATACGCCGAGTTCCAATGCTCCACCAACAATATTAACCCGAAACAGAATTTACTTAAGTTCAACTCATGCAGGAATGTATTTGGCAATCTTGCCACGTTCCGGAGGAAGAATGTTTTAGTACTACTAAAAACTATCTATTAAAAAATGTTATTCTGCAATTTTAATTTATCTCTTATGGCACTACGTTCTGAGATGCACTACGTTTCTAGAACAGTCAGTGTGAGTAATAAAATATGCACCAATCAATTCCTCTCCATTTAAATTAGAACCGTACTGAGTTGCCTCGTTACTATTATTATCATAATAATTTTCGATATTATGCAACTCCATATTTACACTAATATACAGTTCCATTATAAAGTGCTACTTAAATCCCATAGCATAGCAAGAAGGAACAGACAAAAGAAAAGAGAAAAGATGAACAAAAGATTATCGATCTACAGGGTGTACAATTTTTCCGACTGCGACCAATCAGCACAATATTCTGTACAAGAAATGTTAAATTCTTCACTCGAGACGCCTCGAAGCCGAGGGAAACCACGACAATCTCGATCCATTCCTTAATATCTAAATCGAGAGATTAGACCAGCGTATTTAGGCTCTGCATGCGATTATTTCGCGCTGAGTGCGGCGGATTCGATCGAATTTACACGGATTATCCGGCTACCTATACAGAGACAGTCATCGTACGGATTCCTTCAACTTTCTTCCCTTCACCCCCGAACCCTTTGCCCACACTGCACACGCTCGAACCCGTTTCGATAGCGGTCTCCTCTTTTTCTCCAGCATTCAGAATGCAGTCGGACCACCGCTTTAATCCACCGTGTTTTGGGTGCTCGTTGACCACCGAAGGTGAACGCACTTATTAAGAAGTCGCCAGGACCGCTGTACGGGGCAGCCATTCGACCTCTCGAGAGGTTCTTCTGTCGACCGTTATCCAAACTTCTTGCACGCGTGTGACGACGCCTTCGTGTGCGTTCTGGTGTCTACGTTAATTCTTCGACGCTGCTGTACTCTTTCGTGGTCTCGGACGTTCTACGCTTATTTTCTTTCCTTTCTACTCGCGCGTTTTTTTTTTGGTTCTTGGTAGAGGGAAGGTAACTGGTCACGCGAGTTCGATTTCAATTTAATTGAAGAGTTTGGTCGTGCTTTTGAACTTGCGAATAAACGTCTTTTTGTCTGGTAACGCGTGAGGTAAGCATCTTCTTTGGTGCGCGAGAGGCGTACAGTACAATGTAATGGGACGGGCAAACTCTGGCGTCCGTGAACATTCTTTGAATCGGGGATTAAGAAATCGTTGGACGAGATAAAAATGTTAGTTTTGATTAGAATGGTTCTGCACTTGCATTTACTTACTTCCCCGAATCGAAAGTGAAGTAAGTACTTGCACTTTTATTTATGATTTTTTGTAACTTCTAAACTTTTCTTAATTTCAGCAACTTCCGTGGTAAAATGTAGTCGACCTGATTCGTATTTCGGAGTAAACTCTTGATATCTCGATTGAGGTCAACGACAGTTAGTTTGTTAAACAGTTAATTCCGTGTTATATCGTAAAGTGTTATTACTCACGGAAATTCCGGGACGGATCCTCGTTCCCTTTGTACAAACCTGTAGCTATTTTTATGGGAGGTATCCGAGGAATCTATGAAACGCTGGCAATTCATGTTTTGTTTATTTTTATTTATACTGTCAGAATTGAATATTCTGATTGCTCTTCGGGCACAACATTTTGTCTCTAATTTCATTACATGATACAATACTTGCAAGTTTTGTAGTTGCCAAATACAGTATTTAGAATGGTGTTTTTTTTTAGTTTAAGCTGGCGAAAGGCACGTTTGGCAGTATTATTTCTAATTACGAAAATCAGACATTCCTGAAAGAAGTTGTAATTTCGTCAGCGGAAGTTCGCGTAAACATAAGGCACAATTATTCTCCGATTCTCAGTGAAATTCCATCGACTTAATTAATTCAACAGGTTGGCGTTAAAAAAGAACGTACAGAATATCAGAGAGCAAAACAACGGGAGTAGCGAAATAAAACATTACCCCTCTCATTTAGCCACGCTTACAAACTAAACAAATTAAAACATAGGAAGAACAGAATGGAGCACTTAACGTGTATATACACATTGGTGAAACTTAAAATGTATAAAGGAAGAGACGCCTGTGATCGCGACTCCCGTATGAATGGTATCAGAATCGATAACCGATGGTTGAGTCACAAAATATATTACTCGTCGCTATTAAATTCGACCCCTATCCTTATACCCTGCAAACTTACTACAGATACCTAGCTTATTCACCCCGCTGAGGGATGTAACTACGTGTCAGTCATTCGCTCAATAATTTTCCTGTCACCGCAAGATTCCTTTTACGCAATAAATAATACACATATTATTCAACAACCCGGAAGGCAGAACGGGTCGGTCAGGCTAAAAATTATTGAGTATTAGTGGCAGTAAAATATGTCCAATCACGATTCTACGCATAATGAGAGCGAAGTACAACAACAGTGATCGGATAATTCTACGTAACAATATAATCTCGGTGCTGGTCGCGATTTTTCTAGAATTAGCCAGCTTTCTTTCTCGTTGCACAATGGCTGCTAACGAGAGGCACTCACACACATTCATTTGCTAGGCCGTGTTCCAACTCGCAACTACTTGCGATTAGGGCGTCGTTGGTCGAACGATCGTCAGCAGAGAGGTATTTTTGAAACGCGTTACCGTGACATTCTTTTTGCTGGAACCGAACGGATCTTGCCTTTGCAAAAATAATGTTCCTCGTGTATCGGAAGGGAAGGCGTTAATCGTCGGTGGGATGCAAGTTGGAACGCGGTCGTTTCTATTAGCTAAATAACAAGAAATAGGAGCTGTATTCTTTTGAAACTCGTTGCGGCGGGAAATGATGATACTTTAGCCTAGGAGGTCCATGAAATAAATTCTTTGACTTACTTTAAGATCACATTCTCAAGGACCGTAATATTTTAACATTCTGCGTGCTGCTGCGTGTCAAACAATGTAAGATTTGTTAGAATATAATATTCTTTTACTTTGTTCAAACGGATTTTGAATTGTATAAAATTTGTAAACAATCTCCATTTCTAGACTAGAATATCATTATAATTGAATGACTGGATGCGGCTGTTTTGGAACACGTTAGCGAGAACATGTACCCCTCGAACTCGGGCCAAGTATTCTTAATTTTAACGAAACTGTCTCGTTCAGATCATTTCGCATGTACCGTTTTATATCGTTTCGTGCCTTACAATATGATTTGTTTATTCACTGCAGTGCAGCTGCAGCAATAATTTGACTCGAAGTAATTAATAATGATACCAATATATTTCTATTGTTCGTTAAATCGAAGAATTTTAGGAAGCATCGCCAGCAAACCGGCGATCTATTACATGAAGTAACTAAGTACGACGCTACATAAATATTAACAATCGTCCGAACGCGATTACTCATCCAGCTATCGGGTTCCAAAAGAATACAATAACGCATCGAGTGGCAACAACAGCTACACAGGCCACGGATAAAACGCAGGTACATTTGGTAGTAAAACAAGTCCATCGAGCGTCTAACGATCGACGAGAGAGGAAATGAAACGTCCGAGCGAGAGTCAGCCGAGGCTTTGGAACACGGCCAGTCACTTCCTGAACACACCACCAGTTGTCCTCACGAGCCACTCACCTGCAGCTCTGTTACAAGTCTCCTGGATCTGGTTCAGCTCCTGTCCCTTGCTCGTCATCGTCGTCGTCGTCGTCGTCGTCACCGTCGAGCTATTCTGCAAACCCTCGTCGAGCACCTTCAGGACGACGTCCCGTGTGGCCAAAACTGTCGCGCCGATGTTCAGCAGCCGCGCACTGTTCCTCGTTGCGTCCAGAACGTCTCCGGGTCGTTCCACGCAGGCTGGCAACCCTCGTCCCGAGTCCGCCATCGAGCTGCGCTGCTGTTCCTGGAGCAAGCAGGCGCTCGACAGCAGGTCCCATTGCCGAAGCTTTTCTCGGTCGAGCTCGAACGCCGCGGACATCTGCTGCGTCGTCTCCGAGCGGACCGGGGGAAGGTTGCCATCCTCTAAAAAATGCTCCCCATCTTCCGCCGTGGCTTTTCGGTAGGCCTCGTTCTGCGCGTCCCACACGTAACCACCCGCGTGAATCCTTTCCATCGATAGACTCTCGTAAGTTAGGTCGTCCACTGTTTCCTCTCTGTCCTGTTCCTTGTTTGCTCGACGTTTCACGCGGGGACGCTCCGCGGGATCCTCCGAACAGTTTTCTCTTCTTGAAACCACACTGTCGTTCACGTACGTGGCACCGCGAGTTATCTTATTTCTTCCTTTCGTGTCTGAATTTGGCAGGGCGGACCTTGGCGGGCTGTCCAAGTTGTCCAGAGACCTGGCGTTCCTCAGACTTACTCTGCGAAGGCTTTCTCTCCACAGAGAGTCCTGTTCCCATGGATCTTCGGTGGCGAAGTTGCTTTCGGATGTCGACAGGTTACTATTAGGGTTTAGGTTCGGTTGCGTTTCCTCCACTTGCGTGGGCTGGACGGTTGCCACTAGATTGCTTCTACTTCTTTGTTCTACTAAATTTTGTAAGCCCACGTCGTCTAGCAAACCCTCCAGAGACCTCGATCTTCTGTGGGACGTCTGCGTTAGGTGCGTCAATTCGAAGCTATCTCTATTGCTCGATTGGCTATCCGATTTATCTCGAAGGCCATGGGGATAGAGATTCCTCGTGCTGATCTCTGCGGACGAAATATCCGGCAGGGGGTCTGTCGACTTCACCCTCCTCAGCGTATCAGCTTCGTAAAAGTTCTTTTTGTCCACGAGGTCCGCTTTGTTGTCCCCCAGTAACTGGCACGTCGTCTTCCTTAATTCTGCAGCTATTCTTCTAGCTTCTTCTATATCGTCCACCTGTATTTGCATGGGCATCTGCCTAGAAATGGGATTCACAATGCGGCCTATATCGTTTCTCTTGTTCAATCCAGAAGCGTTGTCTCTCTGATTATTTAGCTGCGGCAGTCTCGACGTATGGCCGATTGGTTTCGCTGCTTCTGTGTCCATAGCGTTCACGCTAGCTTGCAGATCTGAATAATAGTAAGGAGCACCTGACTGCTGACTTTGAGGACGCGCTTCACTCGGCAAATAAGATGGAGGCGCATTAGTTTTGATGGTAGACGTAGAAGTTGGATAGTGGCTTGAATCTTGGCTCGAGGAAGATCGGTGGTTCGATATCATGGAATATCTGGCAGAATCTTGACTGGCTGAACGCGAGTGGTTATGGAAACGTTGATCGGAATAGGGGCTTGTGTTGCGAAGAATACTCGTCACCAAGTTGTTCCCATGGTTCCCCAAAGACATCGACCCCGTAGACGAATGCATCGATGACTGTGCGCTAGCCGGCCTCTGACAAGCCATGGACGTGGAAATGGACGCTGCTGCAGAGGTAAACGAGTAACTGGAATCCCTGCTGTGACAAGCCGTCAAAAGATTGTTTTGAGACTCTCTATGAATTCTATGAACATCGTCTAGACACCTGGACTGCTCATTGTCAGATCGAATGGCTGGCGAATTCCTTAACGGTGAGAAGCTAGTGACATTTTCGTAGTGTGTGTCCCCGGTGAAAGATTGGGAATGCTGATGAGACGGAGGGATATCGCAGACTCTCATGGAAGGCAAGCTGCTGGCGGATCCCATTTTGTTCCCACTTCCGTACTTGAGGGACTGGTCCAAGTTACTCAAGCCAGAGAAATCATGGCAGGGAGTTTTCTGCAGTTTATCTACTACCATCAAATTCTCGTTGAAGCCATAAATACTGTTATAACTGAGGTCCTTCGCGTACAAATCGACATTGAAGGCGTCGCGAGCTTGCAGTTCCTCGAGATACTGATCCAAGTCGATACTAGCGCCGTCGAAGCGGCTGCCCAGTGACTCCAACTCATCCAAATTATCTAGAACGTCGCAGACCTCGTTGATTGGTCTCGTTTTCAATTGCCTGTGTCTTGCTTCCTCTTCTGGGGTTCTTAGCTCAACAGAATCGCTTCCAGATGCACTTTCTAGGGACATTCGACTATCTCTGAAGGTGGAGCTAATAGTAGCATCAGAAAACCTAGATGGGGGTCTGTGTGTCTCGATTTGTCCCATTGGCTTGTTCCAGGACTTAGGAGAGTCCCTGTTTGAATGACTGTCCTTCGTTACTGCCACTTGGGGAGACACTTTCTTAATTTCCAGCGACTCTTGCATGTCTAGTGAATCTAAATCGTCTAGCGGAGGTGGCGACGTTGGGATTGGAGGAGGAGATACTAGTTCACTGTCGGATGAATCCTGCATTTCCGCTATCATAGTTCGACTAGCACCTAGATAGTAGGAGGCAGGTCTGAAGGTGTCCGACAAGCTGAACCTAGGATGTCTTGGAGCATCAATTGAATCTAGATCCTTGGAGGATTCATCGTCCGCGTCGGAGCTATCCGATTTTAGAGTCGTCAAAATATCTGGAAGATCGACTCTCGAATGCGGCGAGCCTTCGTGAGCTTTCTTTCTCATGTATATACTCGAACAATCATTTTCCTCTTTCTCCGATAGCTGACTCACTTCCATATAAACAGGTTCCATTTTGCTGTCGGAGACGCAAACAAATTCGTAGTGAGGCGTGTCCAAAGTGGAATAGTCCCCAGAATCGTGTTTTCTCCTTTCCTCGGGAGGTGCGAGAAGGGAATGGGTTATTCCGTTTTGGGCCATCTCTACGTACGAACTTTCTTCGTGCTCCAAATTAGCAAACAGACTTTCCATCATCGTTGGATTAGGTCTGTCGTCGTTGGGATCCAAAATTGCCTTCCTGGGAGACATTGGCAGGTAGTGTTCTTCAGGGTTGATGTCCTCTTGCTTAACCGTAGGACTCGCGATGTCACCGTCGTCCGAGAAGCGATCCACGTGAGTTAGTAGCGACTCTGTTACGCTCAATCTAGCGTAATTAGGATCCACTAAAATATCAACGTCCTCGTTAAAAATAGCTTTGTCGTGCAGGCTCTCCGTGGAGCTGGATCTTTTCTTTCTCCTAAACGAAGCATCTCCTTTCTTCTTTGTACCTTCTACGTACGTCTTATGGTCGTTTATAGTGTCAGGTACAATTTGGTCCGCCAGTGCGTCCCTTTCATCTTGCAGATCTTCAGTCTTGTCGCGCAGATCCAGATCGCTTCCTGTATCGTAGAGCAAAGCTTCCGAGTCGCTGAAGACGCCGCGGTGTTTCACCTCGTGACGCCTACCATACTCTTGCCTCTGAACCTGCTGAGATTTCCTCTCGAAATCAGCCAAGAGATCCTTCACGGATTTGTTGCTATCCGTGGACGCCTGTTTGGCGTGGCCGTCCTTCACTTTTCTGTCCGAATCACCCAAGGCAAAATTACGAATGATCGTGGACGCCTTTTTCGTAGAATCCAGTTTCGAAACGTGAGCTTCTGTAGCTTGAACGGGGGACACTTTTAAAGGTTCCTGCATGGCAAGTACTTCCTTAACCGGACTAGATGCATCCATGCTCAACTCGAACGAGCGTATCCTGCACTGCACCAAATTCATAGTGTCCGGCATACCAGAGGGCGATGTTTCTTCCATCGTTGAATCCGCCTCCTCTTTAGCTTGAATATACTGATAGGAAAACTCTTTAATAACCTTACTCTCGTCGATATTCGAATCCCCTTCATCTCGTTCCTTCTTACTGGTCCACTGAACACTCTTTTGCGCCGACCAGGTCTCGGATACATATCCAGCCGAATTTCTGCCGCTCTGTTCGACACCGTACGCCGTAGACGTCTTCAGGATCCCAGACGGTTTCCTCTTGAATTTATCCTCGTCGAAAGAAGATGCTTCCGCGTCTTGCTGATCGTTTCTCGATTCAGACCGCTGTTCCGGGGGTACGTATGGCGGAGAACGATTAAGTCTCTGCGCAGATGGGAAGCTAACTTCCTCGTAGCCGGCGTCCGGCGGTATTCCGCCAACGTTGGATAGAATCGCGGCTGCGGGGCTCGTTTGGCGGTCGTCCGAGGCTCGAAGAGCGTTTTGACCCTGGCGGCCGTCTTGCAGTGAAATTCCCGAGGAACGATTGTCTCCGACCTGCCGGGGGCTCCTTCCAGCATGCGAGGGTCTGCGCGTGCGTTTCCTCCGGACATCTCCCAGCTCTGATTCGTCCGTTACAAAACAAACACACGAGGACTTTCGTTACTCACGAGTGAGATTAATGGACAACCCAAACCTCTCGATACAGGCAAGCCAAGGATGCCAAGCTGGAATCGGTCTCCGTATTACAGGAATGGTTTTACAGTAATTTATAACGATCGTATATACTCTTTATGCCGCATTACGGTAGCCGTATAAACGGCGCATCTACAACTTCGGTTGTTGGAATGAACATAAATTGTAGTTTGAAAATTTATTTGCAAAGAATACTGAATAACCAACCCCGTAACGATTGCCAGACCGATCCGTTATGCTTTCTGTTATCGACGGCGAAGTATTACGAGCTGGAAGGTATTATGAATACCGGCCGTAGTTCTACGATAGTGTTAGTGATATATAATTCTCGGCATGCCATGCTGACCCACATGTTGCAAAGTAAGTACGGCACATGTACGATTGTTAGGTTGTAACGGACGGTTCGCTAGTTAAATTCCAAAGGTGTTAATCGTTCCCATTCACCAGTCAGCCCAGACCCAACAGCAGCAAAGAGAAGGAGCCCCACGGAGAGAATGTTTGCAGATTCCGCCTTTCTTTTTTTTTTTTTTTTTACTTTTTGTCTATGCTTCGCAGCTTTCCTTTCACCCTTCTCAAAGATCTTCGTTATCTACAAACTCGGTCCACCCCTCGAGACGAGGGGCGTCTTGGCGATAGAGAGAAGAGCAGCCAGAGAAAGACAGGACAGCGCAGACGAGGAAGTTGAAACTCGTAAAAGCGACGACCGCTCGTTTTCTCGATCACAAACACGCCGCTAGAATGTGCGTTTCTTTTTTTTTCCCCTTTTCTATTTACTACGTTTCGTATGTTGCGTAGTTCGATTTTGTTAGTCCCAAGAAGGTTTACTTGATTAATTACGTGTGGTGGGATTCGTGGTGCACGCAGATTAAGTCGACTCTCAATTTCAATTAAGGCACACATTTTATTTTGGAAAATTGGTATTTAGAAAAAATATAAAACATCTCATGCGCAGATAGCGTCTCGCACAAAGTTTCTGTACGAAGGCCTTTGGTAACGTGTCTCTAACGCGACCTCTCGACTCGTGCAACATTATACAAAAGCGTTGAAAAGTCTTTGTAGGATTTTCATTTCTATTACTTATGCGGAACACGCGCGTTACTGTAAGTCGTTCGTGTTAGAGCGGTTATACGGGTTAGAGTTTGCTGTCGTTCTTAGTACAGTCCAACTATCTACTTAGTTACTTAGAGTACTATCAGTCGCACACGAAGCACGTTCCTGGGACCTATTCGTAATTTCATTCGTTTTAAACAGAACTACGGAATTATCTACGAATTTTACATGTAATAATAGAAGTCTTCCTACTGGAAGGATAATACTAATATTTTGCATCTTATACTAGAACATTAGCAATACAACAGTCGAAATACTCTTTTTAGAGTGCAGATGATATAATAAATCGAGTTAAACAATTTTATTACTTAATAATAAATTCTAACGCAATAAAATCATCGAATAAACTTAATATCGAAACAGCATTAAAAATAGTCCTTTTAAGATATAAAAATTAATTTTACCGATGAATAAAATCCATACGTTATATAAGAACACCGAAGCTTTAATAAAATTTAATTTTGCCTTATATTTTTTTTAAGATACTTGCTGTTACGTGGCACACGGTGTGCACAGGGTATTTCAGAGCGAATTAAAAAAATTCCGACAAATTCTAAGGGGGATAACTCTGACAATAAGTGGAAAAGTGTCTTCGTTCCATTTGAATTATAATTGCACCATTGATATTAACTTAAATTTGATTTCCCGCACAATCGAATTGCTACTGCCACCGTAAGCCTTAGAAAGATTAACAAATGGAATTTAACTGTACGCAGACAGATTGATTTGATTCTTTAATGTAACGCGATTTCTAATAATCTAAAACGAAACAACAGAAACCGAATAATTATTTGCTTCACCCTCAGTCTTATAACAAAAAGAACGAAACATACTCCGCGAGCCTAGATACATTCGTAGTACCGAGAAATCAGCCAATAGCGTAACACTGTAATCCACACTTCTCCATACAAATTTAATTAAACACAGCGAAGCGTTAAGCTATTTCAACTACACAAGTACAAAAAACCAACAAAAAAAAAAGAAAAATAGAGAGAATCCATTGCCCACTCTGATTTTCCAAACAATCTATAAAAATTCTAAACATTCGTACGATACACCCCGCATGTATATTTCTTCACGTCCGGTAAAGCGCGACAGATTTCCACCGAATTCGTCTCGAAAGCAAGAGATTGGTCCCAGGAACGGCCCGTATCGTAGAAGCCACAACTCAGATAATAAGTTCAGGCGAGGTGTCCCTACCTTCGTCGTCGCTGGAGTAGCTGTTGTATCGCGAAACGTTGGCACCGGTCCTGCGGCCGTCGGTGCTCTTGCTGCGGACGTGCGGCCGATGGCTGTCCTCTCTTCGCCGCGAGTGACGACCCTCTGCGACGGAGGCCTCGTGGGCAGCGAGATCGAGCAGCGCCTGCTGCTTGTAATAGCTCGATAAGTCGTTCTGCGCCCTGCCTCTGTTTGCCGAGGCGGATGGCTTCCGGGTTAGCGGCGACTGCAGCATCCGCTGCTTCCATTCCAGCAGCCGCTTCATCGACTCCTCGCGCTGCAATTACACGCACCTTGTTATATGTGTCTACGAAGACATTCGACTTAAGCTTCTC
The DNA here is from genome assembly GCA_948146005.1 of Nomada fucata. Taxonomy (NCBI): domain Eukaryota; kingdom Metazoa; phylum Arthropoda; class Insecta; order Hymenoptera; family Apidae; genus Nomada; species Nomada fucata. The sequence goes on along the minus strand of OX411275.1, from coordinate 1,443,239 downwards.
GGAAGCTCTTCGCGGATACGATTGCTTTTGGGTGATTCGCTAGTTGGTTTCGAGAGGCGAGGTTGATTCGTTGAGCAGTGAAAACAAGTTTAATGTAAACGCGAGGCAACGCGTTGTTGGATAACGAATCAGTAATTGAATAATTGAAGGCGTTGATGCAAAAACCTTGTCGAAGTTTTATAGCTTTCTGTACATTGCCGATCGATTGGGGCAAAAGTCAATGGTAAAAGGATTTTATTATTAGGTGTCTTCGATTTAATCATTCGACACTAGTACTCTCTTCCCCTAAACACAAGCATAAAGTGCATTTCGTTTTTGCGAGCCCCGAGAATAAAGGGGGAATCAAGAGCCAATGGAATTGGTTATAAACAGTCGAGGCTGCATCCGTCGACGATCGAAGCAGTTAATCGAAAGAAAATCACAAAGTATCTAGTATCAATCGAAGTGGAAAGAAAAGCGATTCGAATTCGAAGCACGAAGACAAGACACGAGGAAGTCGCGAGGCGGCACGCCGCGTTTCACGTTCGAGGAATCGCGCGGGCAGCTCCGTTCGAAGCGATGACGAGGATCGAACGGATCGCAGTGAAAGCAGAATGAAGGAACGCGACGTGACTTAAATTCATGTACCAGACCGCAGGTTGCACCTTCGCATGAATCATCTACGGTGGCCTGGCAGACCCACGAATTCTTGTGCCCGTCAACCGGTCGACGAACACGCTTTACGATTGCGTCGAGGAAAGCGGACGGACGATTTATGAGTCATCTCTTTTCGAGCACGGGTCGGCCCTGGGAATTTTTAACGCGTTTCTATGGTATCTGACCGATGTCGTTGGAGTTTCAAGTGTGTCTAAGCGACTGACAAGTGAGGACGAAATATGAAGCCGGCGAGGATTTATGATATAAAATATACCGAAAAATAGATGAATACCGTTTTCGTACCGAGCGGAAACGCAGGTGAATATTTCTCTGAAAATATCACCTGTACGCAACCGCGTTTGGATCAAATTGTTTTTAATTATGCATTTAATTATGCAATTATGCACATAAGCACTGCATCGAACACACAAGGCAGCAGCCCTGCGCTTCGTGCACTTCATTCAGCATCAAAATTCAAGTACAAAATCTTCGATTACCTTCCACGAAGCGAGCAAGTCCCGAAACATTTCACAATTCATTTGCGATCTCGCCGAAATCACCAAATCCAAATACTTTTCACCACAATAGTAACCACTGTAACTGCGCGAAGTAGAAATCTTCCCAACACATCAGTTCTAAAAGTCTTCCGCGATTCCGCGTACGAAACTCACGTTCGCCGAACTTTCGAGAAACGAGCTGGCGAATAATGAACCAACCTGCTGTATCTTTCGTTCACCATCCCGCGAGTCCTGTTCGGAGGATCGTTCACCGTAGTCGTCGTCGTCAGGATCCAAGGCGGCCGGATGCCTGGTCCTCGGTAGGCGCGCGGACGCCGACCTGCAGAACTGTTGCTGCTCGCTCCATCGTCTGGCGGCGGCGTGAGGAGCGTGACACGCTGGGCCCACGTGAGTAGTCCCTGGGCCCGTGTGACTCGTCGGCCTGCTGCCCCACCCCATCGACGACTCGTAATCCCGTGGAATTCTCCGCGGCAACGTACTGTCCTCGGCCATGTGACTCGATATTTCACGGCTACTCGGCTCGTAGCTCTTCTCTCGCAAGGATCGTCTCAACTTCGCTTCGTTGCTGTTCAGTCTGGAACCGGGCGAGAAATTTTTGCATTACTGCTGGTCCACCGGTGGCCTGGTAGCGCTAGGAGAGGTGGTAATTCGCTCGCACGGTAGCAACCGCTGACGTAACAGAATATACGTTTTTAGAAACTTTCGCCAATACGACGAGCAAGGTGAAACCGTGCCCTTAGATTGCAAACGTTTTCTAAGTTTCGAATCACGAACGTTTGTTGCACCTATCTTTGCGTTTATCAGTGACGTAGTGCAGATTTGAAAGAGTGGAAGCGCAATTATTTGAGAGAAATTGTAGAGACACGTTCTGAAATTATTTTTAAGACGGACATTCCGTTCTGGACAGCAGTTGCGAATACTAACTCGGAGATGTTATTTGTACGCGGCACCATTATTGTAAGGACATTGGGAAACACAGACAGCGTAGATTGCAGATGAGCATTATCGATTTTCAGTTAGGTGAGAGTAATGTACTTCGTTGCATCGGGTGTGGGAGAACGTGTTGGAACTACAGTATCTCTTTTGTAGAAACAATTGCACTGGTATACTACTTTGAATCTTAATAGAGTGCATTGCGACGGGTGACGGGTTGCGACGGAAATATTGGATTAACATATCTGCAGCTTTCATTCAACTGGAAGAATATTGCTAACTGAAATTAATAAATAAATAATATTTAAATAATAATAATAATAATAAATAATCGATCGAAGAAAGTAAGAGTCACTTGTAATTTCGAAGAAATTTGTTTAACGTCAATTTAGAATATTCTTATGAAAAATATCATATTCTTAAAAAACAAATCCCAGCTTCACAGCGACTCGTCTATCAGTATTAACGATCGTCCAAACGTGAAACTAAATATTTTAGGAATTCCCTGAAGTAATTTGGTTGCAAAAGCAACGTTGCTATCATTTCCACCTTCGCGAAAGAAGTCACGAAAGGAGCATCCAAACAATCCACTGCGTGTATCTCTTTGTCACGAAAGAAACTAGGGAAAAGATTGACGAAGAGTGACTCACTCGGTGTGCCTCTGGAGCGATTGATGCGGAATCACGTGCTGCTGATGAACGTGTTCGCGTTGTCCCCGCCTCAGGCTGGCGCAGGAAGCTTCCGGCAGCGTTGCTATTCTACTTTCGTCGCTTCTGTCGCGGATTCCCGATGCTTTCGCCGGCATTGTGGCCCGCGATAGCGATTGGTTCCTTTGTTGCTGATGATGCTGAGGCGTCTGATGGAGATAAACTGCGGACTGTCGCATCTGGGCCGCGTATCTGCACCGAACATATCGTAAACGATGTCACATTTCAGGAACAGCGAAACGAAAAAGTGAAGGAAAAAAGAATTTCGAGCCATCTTTTCTGATAAGAATAAGCAGATGCGTTCGTTGCAAATGGAAGCAAGGTGATTTAATTCTATTTTATAGGAGACCGTGCGAAATTATCGGTCGCGCCGAGTGTTCTTTTCATTTTTGTTATTCTAAATGCCTCGTAGAAGTATAGAATTTGCATAACATTACCTCTCCTCGGAATAGAAATATCCATCGTTGGCGGGGTCCGACGGGGTGACTATGTCTAAACTAGATTTAGGCCTCTGTGGACGCCTCTGTTGATTCAGCGATTCTTCGCACTGGGCTGGCATCTGTTGCTGCGGGTTCCTGTTCGCCTCGTACTCTAAGAAGTCCGCGCTGTGCGGTCGTGGTGGTGGCTGCGCCCTCGGTTGTCTCATTATTGGCACTGAATTGAACGACGTGAACAAAATTTTGAATTACGTCGCGATACAACTTAACGTAATTTGAAATCAAGCAACAGCTGCACAAAAATTTTAAAATCCTCCACCCACTTCTGTGGATTCAATTCAAACGGTTCTCTTCGAATGAGGTAATGAAGATTTATACTACAATACTGAGAACTATATACACACGTTGACGAGCTTTCTTTTATATTATACGTATAATTATGTTTCACGTTTCTCGGAATAATTTCTATGTATTATACTTTATGAATTACGTCAATGAATTCCTTCATCACTCCTTAAACGCTCTCGATGCGTGCACGGATTTTACGGAACGAAATCGAAAGCGCGCACACGCATAACACGTGCACGTAAATCAAACCGCAGGCTACTCACTATTGGACGTCGCCACGGGAGAATGAGTCTGCTGCTGATACTGCTGATGCTGTTGCGCGTACAGCGGAATCGGTATCGGTGCCGGGGATGATCCTTTCGTATACCCGACAGGCCCAGCTGGCCTCTGATAGAGCTGAGGTGCTCCATAAACTTCCTCGTAGTCGCCGTTCCCTCTGCCGGATCTAGGTTTCGCCGCACTGCGTCCATACGTGTCAGGCGTTCGCCTATCCGTCTGCACCTGGCCGTATCCATAATTCAAGCCCGATTTGTCCGTCCTGAGGCTCTGCTGCGACGGCTGACTCAATCTCGTTCCATAGATCATGCTGCCTCTGTCATAGTCCGACATAGGGCTTTTGCTGGTGACCGTCACGTCCGGCGACACCGGTGACTTTCGATAATCTGGATCCGGCGACGGAGTGGAGTACTCGGTCGATCCGTCGGTGAGCCTTCTTGGTTTCGGTGGCGCGTTGGCATAGATCGGCTGCCCGAACTTCCTTGGCATTGGTTGAACAGTTTGCACATTGCTGGCGGTCAAATGCGACTGCTGCTGCTTGTGCTGGTGAACCGGATGGGCCTGATTGGTATTCTGATGAGCCAGATGTTGATGAAGCATCGCTTGGTGCTGAAGAGAGTGAGCTTGCTGAATTTGCTGCGAGTTCGCGATTATTTGACCGTATTGCGGTTGCTGCTGATGCTGAGACGTGCTTGGCTGCTGAGTGTACGGGGTTTGCTGCTGGATCCAGCCGTTGACCATTGGTTGAACTTCGTTGGTGTTATTGTTTCCAGCGTTAACGATGCTCTGATTGTTGTTGTTGCTGTTGTTGTTGTTGTTGGTATTGTTGCCGTTATTGGTATTGGTGTTGCTGTTGCTGCCGCTGAGGTTGGGGAAAGAGGCAGTGTTGACGCTGTTGGGACTGGAGTTGTTGTTGGACGCGTGACTGGGGTCGTCCCGGGATTGGAAACCGTGAAAACCGGAATCGCTGTCGTCGGCACTTTGGTTCAGGATCGAGGAGATCGAGGAGACGCTTGGACGAGCGCTACGTTCGCCATCTTGCCCTGCTATTTCTATTACCACAGCTGCTTCGCCGGCACCCCTAAAACATATTCAATTTTTGTAACTCTTCTCCTTCTTCTTCTTCTTCTTCTTCTTCTTCTTCTTCTTATTATTATTATTATTAAAGTCCAAGTAATCCTTTTAAAATGCGACGACCAATTTGTACATGTTTTTTTTAATTATTTCCGACTTACTTATTACTTACTTCATTAAGGTACCATGTCTTAAATGTTTTTCCAATGCAATTTCTATCGATGTAAATTTAGAAACACGAATACCGTATACAACACGACACCTCTCGGGTTTCACGAATGAATCGTGGACGCACCTGCGCAGGTCAAAAGTGTCTCTTGACGGTTCCCGGTCGACTGCCTACAGAGCGCATATTTTCTGAACATTCCCTGCCGCGCATCCCTCACAAACGCACGCACACTCCCTCGCTCTCCCTTAAATCTAAGGGCCCTACTTGAGCATTTAAGACATTCTGAATGGAAGGGATTCTAGTACCTGGTTAGGCGATTGACAGTTTCTGGCGATTCAGTATTTGTTTCGCGATTTATCGTATATTAATAATGTCTGTTCGCTTTGCTATTAGGTAAACATATTTGCCAAATAGAATTTCGTCAATCTGGTTGCACGTCAACCAGCTTCAACTTACAGAGAAAACTATTTACAATCGTTCGTTCTCAATATTTTTCTCTATTTTTTAAAAGACTCGCGCAATGATTTGAATATCAATTTTGCCAGTTACTTTCTTAACAAAATTTTCTGCCGCATGTTTCTTTCGTATTGCAATTCTGGCATTACGTAAGCGCACGGTTGCACCCGAGGTAAACGCGTTAGGACAAATAAATCTCAGAACGAAACAGGTGCCTTCTGTCAGAGATTTCCGTTCACCTCTTCGCCGGGACCTGTTCCTTGGGGGTGTGTGCACTAGCCCATAGCGGTATAAAAAGGTACAAGAATAGAAATATCTGCTGCCAGGGATACTTTAGTGAACCTGCTCAGCCGATACCTAATGTATAGATCAAAAGAAACTGCCATTCTATATCTTACTTAGAGGCTAAGTTAACAGTATGCCAATACACCAAACCGGTCCGAAGAGAATTAAACGACCAACGAGGTACGTTTTGAGTATGTACTAAGGAACTTCGTTTCGAATAGATAAAGACATCTGGAACCTGACTGCGAGTGATATATTGTCCAGTCAAACCCTTTCACGCATATTTTTTCAAGACGCATATCGACGGCCAATTAAATTTGAAACCTGTTTTATGTCTCTTTTACAAGCCCAACAAACATCTACCTTTCGGGGAAAAACAATTTTACAGACGATTTTACGATCACGGGACTCTCAGTGCGGATAAATTTGTTTCTCGTCTTTGTTTGTTATACGAAGGTACTCGGAAACACCGAGGCGCGTGTCATCTCGCGAACAAGCGAGCACCACGACCGTCGGGGTGCGGTAGGCGATTAATTCGAAGGACCAGGGCGCAAACAAAGATTGGCGAAGCACAGATTTCCGTGAGTTTCGCCGCGGTCGTGGAGTCATTACCTTTGAGAACGCGCCAGCCCGTCGGCGTGTATCTGTATCGAAGCAGATTACGAGGAAACTCGCCGAACCGTACACGCAAACGAAACACGACCGTTTCGCAGCTTTTCGCCGGGCCAACGACAAACTCTCCCGTCTGTTTATCGGCGAAGTTCGAGAAAGCAAACAGCCGAGCGAGTTCTGTCGCGATTGAAACGCGACGCTGCACCCCGGATACTCCGGCGATACTTTCGAGCGCTTGAACGGCGATAGTTCGGTGGTATTTCTGGCTGGAAGGAAACAAAGCGAATTTCCTGGCTCGTTTGTCAGGGTCGACTCCTCTCTCATTTGCTTCTCTTCGTGTCGGCTAATTGCGTGGCAAATGGGTCGATTACAGGCCGCATTCTTGCTGTTCAGGAATTTTTGTTTCGAGTTCGCAGTGTTGTTTGATCGAAATTTCGAGTACAGTGGGTAGTTTCGGGGATTGTTTGGTCGTTTCGTCGGTGAACCGGGACAACCGGCGGAACGTTTGCCGGCAGGGCGACTCTCGTCGAGGAAATTGGTCAAATGCTGAAATGCGGATCGGAGGGATTCTTTTTAGACCTTCCGTCGGTTCGAAAATTTTCTTATCGATACGGTTGCTTGTTAAACAATTCCGAGAGGATATCGCTGATCGATTGATGGCATTAAATATTGCCGCGGAGAAATCGCGATGAATAGTGTACCATTGCTTTGCGAACGAGGCATTTGTTTATTTAACGCTGAAACGTCGCATCACTGGCCTTTAGAAAAATTTAATTTCTCGTCGCTGACTGTTACCAATTTGTGTATTGATTGCGTGGTACTCGCAGGCTACATGGACAGCATGCATCGTTACGCTTGTATGAGTAATAAAATGAACGAAAGAATAATTTGTTCAATTCGAATTATTGATTAAACTTGGTTTATCTTGTGATAGTAATTGGATGATCAGAAAATGGTGGGCCAATTCTGGTTTTCCTCCAGTCAACTTTTGACGCGATTTTATTTCAGACGTTCGGTGTTTATCCAATTTACTGATCCTGTTCCAATTAATTTGTACACTTACGGGCTAGGGTCCTGAAGCAAAGTTGCCAGGGTCAACGCGTTCACCCACTGATTCATGCTTTCGCGACTGTCCGCGGCGAAATGGTACGTCCTCATGTTGGCGTGCTCGGCCTTGAACGCGAACTTCCTGTTAACTTTGTCCTCAGGCTTGCAGACGGTAACTCTGTACGACGGTAACAATATCGAACCCAACAATTTCTCCTCTTCAGGACCTGGAAAAGAAGGAAACAAAAAGGGAATTGTTAATTGATTTTTTTTTTTTAGTTTCAACGGAACAATAATAATTCGGTCGATATTAACGCTGCTCTCTAATTACTTCCCTATTGCAATGCAAGGACAATAATCCTACCAGATAATTTTGTACCGTTAATGAAACTAATTAAGAATTTTCCATTCCGTCTGGGCTGAATTGTTAAAACAAAGTCTCTATTTTCATTCATCCCTCCGATGCAATTTTCTCGACGTACAGACAAAACGCACGAACTAAAGAGTTGTGCGCTTAAAAGAAAACCCTGCCTACCGCATTTCGTCCTACTATAATCATAATCATTTCTCAAAGGCCTCTCTAGTAACTGTTCGCTGGAACACCAAGAAAATCTGCATACAATCGTAAAATAATCGTCCGAAACCAGCGCCAAGTAATTCGTCTACATTCAGCGGAAAAACTACAGAAAAACCTTCGGGAAGACCTGGCCAAGCACTCTCCAGCGTTAAGATTAAACGATCTCGAGGGGATGATGCTGTCTACCTCGATTCATTTTGCGCGAGGCCAGACGAGGCGCCGGCACAGAGAGGCGTTTACGGGGAATGCTGGGGAAAAAGTCGCGGCAAAAGGCTCGGCGTTCTCGTTCATTAACGAGAAATATTCATCTCAGTTCCTGGTCGCGTTGTGAAATCCACGGGTGAAAGAAGATTCGAGGGCGAAAGGGTTGCGCGAGTGCCGCGAAGAACAGTCGGCCCCTACGAGAAAAAACATCGCGAGATGACTTTCGCGTGTTTCGACAAATTTACCGATGTGCACGAACTAGCAGTGCACGGTATGAGTCGAGTAACTAGGCTGGCCTGCAGGCCCGTTGCGATTGAACAAAAAATTGTGACGGGAAAACGCTGCAAGACTTAACAGACTCTTCTGTCCCGTAACATTTACGCCAGAAGGGCATCGACGAACTTGCAAAGAGTGATACATACGCGTACGTAAATTCACGTCGAACAGCGAAAGGGTCCACGGCGGTTTCGAGACACGCGGTAAAACGTAACTCAAAAATAGTATTTCAAATTAAAGTAAGATATTATAGATATAGAGTATTGGAACCGGGTAAAAATATCGAAGAAAAGGAGAGCAGGAATGTAGATCACTGTTTTTAATTATGTTCCATATTTTTTTTCTGAGTCATGTACTGAATTTTCTTAGACGTGTATAAGAAATGTTAAATCGTATTTTATTAGTTCAGAATTTTCACCGTGTCTTCCGAGAACACTGATTATAGGTACCACATTATCTGTGGTGTAACAAATGCTGAATATTAGCTGCGCTTGATCGACCCTGGTGTGTTCGAATCACATGTGAAGTAAATGCGGATAGGCCGTGCAATTAGCAATGACAATCTTGTCAAAGCCGAATGCTCCAGCGATTATAATGCTCCAATGGAACCACGTTTGTACAAGGTATCACGATTAGTTTCAGAGAGTCGGTATAATGCGAAATAATTATTTTGTTATGATAAAGTGCAGCGTGCCCCTGAAAATCACTATGCGTGCTTCGATTAATTTTACGAAGGTCTCAGCTGTGCATTTGGAGGACAATTATTAATCGTCAAATTAGAAATTCCACGTCCCTCGGAAAGCTGTCTATCACCTGAATCTGAATATTGGCTGGCCGACAGGTGTTCTCGTTTGTCCATTTACGGAAATATGTCAGACTGCTTGGTATTCTTATCGATTTTGAATTAAGTACCATATATAGACAGAGCATGGTATTATAATTGAGGGTAATCGATATACATTCGTGTAATATGTGCTGAGCGCAAATATACTTAGACCAAGTGAAATATGTAATTAGAATTGTCAGAAAATTGAACCGTGTCCGCATGTTCCAATCCTCGCTACTCTCCGATAGGCGATCTTATTTGCCGCAGTAATCCAAAACGGGCATTTCAAATAATTCATGGCGTATAATCCAATTATACTATTTCATCGGTAGAAACTACATAGACCACATGGAATTGATAATGCGAGTTCAAGAATATCAGAATAGGGAGCTTGGATTCTAGCTCGAATGGATTACAACGCAGACAGTTAGGGATAAGAATTTAATACTACCCCTTGCATTAAAAATAGCAACTTGCGAGGTACGACTTTGCTACGATTTATTTCACTTATATTGCACGGGCAAAAGAGCGTAACAGGAGCGATTTATTGGTATCGAATCGAAATTCACTTCGTCGTCCGTTGAAAAAGAATCGTTTTCGGGAAATATCGATGATTAAAAGGAGTCCATCGAGATCACGAAAAGAACAATCCCGATTTTAATCGAACAGGGCACTTCTCAATCTGCCATCAATCAAAAAAATGGCACGGCAAAACCGCGCGACACGGACATGTGCGATGGGAAATGATTTCGCGCGCCCGCGCAAGACGTCCACCTGACAAATGGAAGGATCGATTCGAATGCATTCGAAAATTCTGATGCCGTTGACACACGTTCGTTATCTAGCCCTTCGCGTAGGCGTAAATCACGCGCTGGATTGCGGACAGGGGAAGGAAAGGAGACAGAAAGTGTTACGAATTTTGACAGCGACGCGTCGCAACGCCTGGGCGGATGTCGGAACAGTAAGGGGGTGAAATGTTTTAGAATTTTTGCGTCCCATTGATCCCTGCCATTAAGATTACAATTTACAATTCGAATTGTTGAACGAATGGTAACAGTTTAAACAGAAACTGCAAATGCCGGTTCTATAAACGTGTAGCGCAACTTAGAGTGGCAGAAACGGAATAAAAAATTGAAAAATCTAAAAGGTAAAATTGGATTATCGCAAAGGTGTAGCACAAAATATTCGCCAGATGCGTGCGGTCTTGGTAACGGTAAGAAAGGGAGAAGGAGAAGCTAATAATGGGGATGAGACACCTTAATAGTCCTAATTCGACGATCCGCCGATACCGCGTCGAAGCTTTAAACTTCGCATTAAACGAGCTCACGCTTAGGTGGAGCAAAACGAAACGGTAAATTAATTTATACCGGCGGGATAATAACCCAGACGCGCATTGTTTCCATTGTGCGTCCATCACATAATATCGCGTTAATTAACAACGACGCGCAGGGCCACGTGAATGACGGGCCCGTTTCATTCGGCGAAAGAAATGAATATCGCGGCGGAAATCGCGCGACTGTTTAGTAACGGGTGCCCGGATTCAGCCAGCTCGAGTTTTCGTTACACCTGCAGGTTGGGACCATTTGAAAATCGTAAACGTTGCGCCAACTGTAATTAGAATGGAGTTGCCGAAAGATGCTGAAACCGAAACTCGCGGGCGATATCGTGATTAAATTCTAATTCGACGGGGAATATTCCTAGAAGTTATTGTTGGCGATCTTTTTGTCATTCCGCGGTGAACGCTCGATCACGATCAATATTACGCACGGATCTTCAGAATGCACAATTGAAACCCTGTCGATTTTACTCGCATTTTTCTGATCGAAGATAGACAAAAGTTGCGTTTCGAGCGAACCTCCCCGACGCGCTTCTGCATTTGCTCTAACCGTGTCTGCACATTTCTAATTTAATCAGAATTGTTCAGTCATCTTTTTGTCATCGTGTTCCACTCTACCCCCCGATAGTGACCCAACCGATTCCCAAATATTATTGTACTTCTGCAAACGAAAATGAGGTAAGAAAAGATTTTGGATTAAAGGAACAGCAATTGTTGGTAACCACTGAAAGAAAATTGAAAGGAAAGTTAATTACACGAAAGTGGGAAGAAATTGACAGGGTGTAGGGGTGAAGAAGCGTCAGGATAACTCTGGAACGGCTGGAAGCAGATGGCAAGGACGAAATCAGGGAACTCGTGCAATTAGTGTACCGGGGAACGATCTGCCGGGAAAGAGTTGAGGCTTTCGGGGGAGGCAGCAGCCCGACTGGCGGAAATTGGTGGAGCGTGGCAGTGGAAAACAACGAGACGGCGGATGAAAGTTGAGGCTGCGCCAAAGTCTCCCCTGCATCTACTCGACGAAGTGGAAGGGAAAATTGTTAATTTCATTACGATCCCCTTATCGAAGAACGAATCGTTAGGTCCGGTGCTTGGAACGATTGCGAAGGTGAATGATAAGATTGATTTCTCCTACTTGCTTCCATTTTCTACTTCAATCTATTGCAGATAAAGTGGCAGACTTGTCCTGCTAGAGTGCAATGGAAAACAATGTAGCTACGTCTGATTATTTGTGAGAGAGTATGTCTGGATATTTTTGTAGATATATTTTTAGTCCGGCACTGACAGTAAGTGTTATCGAATAAGCAGCAAAGACTTTCGTTGATTTATTGCACGCTACTTTTCATTGCAATCATAAGTAGAATAAACTATTGCTTCTGTGGTGATCTCTTATATAAGAGATAATTCAAATAACATTACAATATTTATTCAGAACTAGTTTTACCAAATTTATCATTTGGAATTGTGGTGATCTCTACAACTACTCTCTTACAACTACTAACTGGCAACTGAGCCACCGCTCCATTCCACACATAGTGCGCGCCGCTACGCGCCGCTGCGCGACGGCGAGCCACCGTTCTTATGCCATTTCGGCCGCGAAAATTTAAGCGACTACAGTTCGGCCATCCTGCGCTTGTCGACGCCCTCGTCGACGGACGATTGCAGTTCATTCATGTCGTTTTCGCGGGCCACGTCCCTTGACGCGCGCGTTTTCGCTCGGTCCCCGTAATCCTTTACGGTTGATACATACTTGAGTCGGTCCGCCGCTACAATTCCGTGGTAAGGACGCTGACTCTGCCTCTCACCCTCAATGTCACGTATAACATACCGTTCATTATCTAACACACTCTCGATTTCATACGGACCCCGATATTTTGGGAACAATTTCCGACTTTCGCCCGTGGCCGGTAACTCATTACGCATTAAGACGATATCACCTACTTCGTATTTTCTGCCGCTGGTTCTAGCCTTGTTGAACTGTTCGCGCATTACTTCTTGTTGCGTGCGCAATCTTTCCGCGACATCATTATTATCCGTGGGTACGGTTAGCCCTTCATTCAATTCGCGAAGTTCGCGCGTCAAGCCACTCTCACCCCAACATTGCACGCGTCAGTATGAACTTCCGTCTCGGCCCCCCGGGTCATAAATAGTTAAAACCGGCCTTGACACCAGTTTTTTCTTTAATTCATTAAAGGCAATGATTTGTTCGGCCTCCCAATGGAACGTAACATCCTTCCGCAATAAATCAGTCAGAGGTTTTCCGATGACCGCAAAATCCTTTACAAAACGCCTAAAGTAACTGGTTAGCCCTACGAAGGCCCTAACTTCTCGTAGGTTTTTAGGCTCTGGGAACGCGAGTACCGATTCTATCTTTCTAATACCCGGTTGTACTCCGTTTTCCGAAACCTCGAACCCTAAATACTCAATACGCAGTTTTAAGAAATGACATTTCTTTAAATTAATAGTTAGGCCTGCATTTCGAATTACATTCAATACTTGCGTAAGGCGCGTTAACCCCTGTTCAACCGTAGTGCTTGGAACGATAATGTCGTCCAAATAAGCCATCGCTTCTTCATATCGTAGTGTGCCCAGCACATTATTCAGCGTGCGCTGGAATACAGCTGGTGCATTTGTCAAACCAAACGGCATCCTCTTAAATTGAAAATGACCGTCGGGCGTAACAAAGGCGGTTTTGCTTCGCGACTGAGTCTCTACTGGAATCTGGTAATAACCACTAAATAAATCTAAACTCGTATAATATTTTTGGCCTCCTAATCTATCTAACTGGTCATCGACCCGTGGCAGTGGATACTTATCCTTTACCGTAATCTTGTTCAAAGCACGGTAATCTACACACATTCTGATCTCGCCATTTCGTTTCCTGACTAAAACTACCGGACTCGCAAACGAAGATGAACTGTCTTCCACTATATCCGCGCTTTTCAAATCATCTATTAAGTCTTTCAATTGTCGCCGCTCCCCAAATGACAAACGATATGGTCTGTAAACGATCGTCTTATCGCACGTAAGCTCGATACGCATTTCTGCTTTGCTCGTATTACCTACTTGACGAATATTTTTCGCAATTACATCTCGCTCGCTATTTAGTAGGTCGAGGAGGAGTTTTAATTCTTCACCCTCGAGGTCGGTGTCGATCTCGTCCCGTGTCACAGGCTCGTCATTGGTCTCTCGTTCGTGATCGAACTGCTCCATGGGTTGCTCTCTGCAAGTCTCGCCCCTTGTGATTGTATCCCCTGGGTTGACGACGACCTCCGCATCGCCGACATTCAGCATGGGTATTGATGATTTGCCCTCTGCATTCGTGGAGATCACACATCTTGGTACGAGTGGGCCCTTTTCTCGTAGGCCGCCTTCCACCAATAAATCTTGACACGGCAGCTCACTCGCCACTGTAATGTGACATAAGTAATTACTAGGGATCACCTGCGCCTCATCGGCTCGAAGTATCGTCCGTTGTGGTGCGTCTTCGACCGTCTCCAGCAAAGCATCCATCGTCGCAGCCACCTTCAATTCGCCCAACCGGCTTAAAATGACCACCTCCGGGTGCTCTGTGTAAGGATGTCCCACCAGTAGCGGTATAAATTGACTTCCGCGAGGTACGATGTGAATAGGCACTCTGGCTTCCACACCATCGATGCTGAGGTTGGCAGTGAACACGCCGACCGGCCGCACTTGACCTTCGCCGTATCCTACAAGAGGACTAAGTGTAATTTCGTGATATGTTAAACCCATTTCGTCCGCCACGTCTTGTCTTAAAGCCACCACGCTGCTTCCCAAATCCAGGTAGGCCCTTATCGGACGACCGTTCACTAGTGCATCCTTAAAATATTTTCTATGAGAATCGGTACCAATTTGCATTACGCGCTTCACATTGCTTTGAATTGTCGCCGGTGTTGATGTCCCGGCATCCCGTCTCTCGCCCCTTGCCGTACACGCACGCGAGTAATGTCCTGTTTGTCCACATTTGAAACACGTAACGCCCTTTCCAAGTTTTGGACACAATCGTGCTACGTGACCCTCTTGTTTACAATGGTAACATTTCGTCCCGAAGCTTCTAGAAACTGCGCCGTTGGTAGCTCGATTGATACCCGATGTTGCGCTTTCTTTTATATGTTCGTCTCCAGACCGTAAATCTGATAGCAATTCGCACGGAGTGTGATATTTACTGAGCGGTCCCAAATAACTCCGGAATTTAGGGCTATTCAACCCGTCCACTATCCATTCTATTATCTCGCGGTCAGTCATATTAGCCCTGTTGCATTTCGCTAACTTCTCATAATAATACTCAATAATATTCTGACCTGATTTCCGCTGATAATGTTGTGCGTCGAGTTGCCTCCTTACCGCGCTCGTGTCAGCTGGGAAATTCCGCCGTAGGAGCTTCTTCCATTCGGCCCATGTGCGTTCCAACCGCGGCAAACTATCGCGCCATTTTTTCGCCACTCCGGCGAGCTTCGTTAGCGCGTAGTGTCGGATAGCAGTCTCATCCCAATTGTAGAGATCCCCATATTCTTCAATCTTGTCCATCCATTCTTCGACCGTCAGGTCCTCCGCTACAGGGTTGAATTCCGGCAAAACACTCAGCACATCTCGAAAGTGCCGTTCGTCTCTCACGTGCTCGTCCGCCATGGTTTGGAAAACCGAGTTAAATCGCTCTCTACACAGCACTCGTTTTCCAAAATGATACCAACAGTTTCCGCCGTATGCCTGTTTTACGGTATAGCGACAATCGCACTAGACGATTACTTTCGTTTTGTACTGACTCAATATTACACCCGGTAACAATGACGACGTCCCTTGCGCTCGCCACGTGTTCGCCTTATTCCCTTAAATTTTCGGATCCCGAACGCCGACGCGTAAGCGAATCCCACTTCTGATTAACTGTGGTGATCTCTTATATAAGAGATAATTCAAATAACATTACAATATTTATTCAGAACTAGTTTTACCAAATTTATCATTTGGAATTGTGGTGATCTCTACAACTACTCTCTTACAA
This sequence comes from Nomada fucata, assembly GCA_948146005.1. NCBI lineage: Eukaryota > Metazoa > Arthropoda > Insecta > Hymenoptera > Apidae > Nomada > Nomada fucata. Next base: position 1,427,505 of record OX411275.1, on the reverse strand, counting down.
CTACTAACTGGCAACTGAGCCACCGCTCCATTCCACACATAGTGCGCGCCGCTACGCGCCGCTGCGCGACGGCGAGCCACCGTTCTTATGCCATTTCGGCCGCGAAAATTTAAGCGACTACACTTCTAAGAGCGTCGCATTTACCCGTCCGTTAAAATAAATTCGAATTTCGCTTTGGTTTCTGGGGAAACTTTAGTTCAGTTTGATGAAGCAGCTAATTAACAAAAACGATTCGCAACGAAAATTCACGAACACGATAAAAATACACGGCGCGCCACGGATTCTAGAAGATTAACTTCCCCCATTCACGCTTTCAGCTTCGACCAAACAAAACCGACCCCAAAGAAAGCAGAGAAACAGGTATGCTCAATGAAACCACTAGAATTACGAGTCGCGTGTTCTCCGTTGGAACGATGCCTCGTGTCGTTCCAAAGTCGCGGACAAAAAGAACCAGACCGAGAGAACGAAAGTTACTGACCTTTGTAATAAAAGAGGCAGTACTCGGAGAGGACGAACCACCGTTTCTTCCATAGCATGAGCCCCTCGGATCCCTGTTTGTGGAGCCAGCCCTGAAGGGCCACGGGGGCGGAGAGTGGCCTCTTCGCGGCAGGTGATCGTAAACCCTGGGATCCGCTTCGTCGGCGAACCCCTGACACGGACGCAGCAACCCCCGAGCCATCGTTCTTGCTACGTACCTGGACAGGTACGGGGAGCGGCGATGCCTGGACAACCTGAAACCATTACATCGGGTGTTTTTTTTTTTATTGAACCCACCTTCAATTATATTTTCGCAAAGCGCGAAACGTACGGTTCCTGGAAAATTTGTTTACAATTAGGACCACGCAAAAGTTTCGGCATTTTTCACAGCAGTAAAGAACTAATTGCTGCGTGTACACGACCGTCTGTGTAGTTAGCGAAAACTGGGACAGCTAGGGACCATTCGCAATTTATGTCGTGGCGCTACGGATGGTAAAGTGAAATTTTCAGTCCGCGGTTCTAACTCGATACTAGGGACCGTGTATTCGTCCACTTGAAAAGGATAATCGGATTTATTGTGTGACTCGTGACCTGTGCACAGATGAAGTCGTTGCTCTCGAAGTTTAAAAATAATCGAAGGTACCTTCGTCACTGTACTATATCAGATCTCGCCGAATGTTTGATAGTGTATTTCTATTTTTTTCGTATCGTTCGCTCCGAAGCGTCTATAGTCGCGCGGTAAAATTATCCGAAGGTGGAAATCGTGCACCCGCTGTACGAGAATAAACGATCCGGTTGACGGCGTAGCAATTGAACCCGCGCCACGGCAAGTCCACCGTGGATAATAGAAATATTTATCTCGCCGGCGCGGTGCTATACATTTCGACCTAATTCACACAACTGCCAGCGCCCGGAAATTTGGATAATTAGAAGCGATTACCATTTTCGTTGCGCTGACTCGTGACAAAAGCATCCCGTCAAGATCGCGCACGATTCGTCGACTAAATTATATACATATTCGACCGTTAACTAATACTTTGAAGCTTTCTACACGGTTTTCCGTGAATTTCATCCCCCACGGTTGAAGGTAGAAGCTTAGAGCATCGAATTGGTAATTGCATTACTCGTGCGAAGAGGAAGAGGACATTTCGGAACCATTACACGCGGAAGCTATTGAATGGACCATCCTGGCCGATGTGGGTCGACCAATGAAATTTGTTGAAAACACCGACCAAGGAACGAGAAAACCGCAGGGACGGTCAGTTTTGAGAAAGCAGCCCCGTTTACGCGGATTCGATGGGATCGTAACCCGAAGTGCAGTGTCATGTTGCCTTCGAAGCGACAGGTATCTCGATGGCCGATCGGAAGCCGCTTTTCCGCTTCCTGTCCGGACGAATTACCACGAAAATTTCAACCACCTGATGGAAAATTTATCGAATATCCGCAGTATCTCCCGATGGTTGGTAGTAAAGGGGAAAGAAAAGGACTTCGCCGAAAATTGTGCCGGAGAAAAGAGAAAATGTTAATTCTTGGAGAACATAATTACTGATTGGCCAACAGGTAGGTGTCTTGCGAAAGATTTGTGAATTTTGGAAAGGTATTTTGTGTTCAACTTGGTACTACTTATATTTGATTGGTACTCAAATACCGGACATGAAATCAGGCAAGTGTGGTGTATAATTTTGCTAAAGAGGAGAAGAAAAAACTCGAAATCGAGGATACCATCGTATCGCTAAAAAGTTTGAGCTAAGTGGTATCGCAACTATCATACCAGGTCCGCTGAGAACTGTGCAATTTCTGTTACACAAACTGCTTTACCTTCCACGATTCCTTGATAACGAGGCAATACCAGTTATCGAGTTTGTCTTGCATTTGATCTGCGCTGGTTATACACGTATGGACCAAATGAGACTGAATATTCATCATGAGATTCGAATTGTCACAGAGGAACGACTATTTATAGCTGGCGTTATTTCGCAGTTCGTATCGAAATAGAATAGCTCCGTGTGGGTATAATTTCTTTAGCTCTTAAATGAAAGCAGGCCACTCTTATTATTGAGCTGGGTTGTACGATAATTAAGTGATCCACGTTCGTTCCAACAGCTCCTCGACTTTCGTTTCAAAGTGAATATATTCTAAACTGTTTAAATGAATACACACGTATCAATTGCGTGCACAAATCGATTTGTACATATAGTCTAGCTTCTATTCCAGTTTCACTATATGCGTGTATCTTCCTGTGAAACAAAATTTCCAATCCATAATATTTAAATGCATATGCACACGGAACGGGATGCCTAAGCATATCAATTCCATTTCACTCGTTAAATATATTATTCGGACTGCATTGCCCTGCATATATGTTTATATAAAACAGAAGCCTCTATTAAGCAGTATACTCATCGTTGCAAGCTTAAAGCTGCATAAGCTCGGTAAAGCAAGCAGTAGCATTCGCGCCTCGCGAATTCTCCAGATGCATCTTGGATGCTCCAGGGAAAAAAGCATAGCTCCTTTCCAGAACGGAGACTATCGTTTCTTCGAGAAACACGCAGCTCTTGGTTCGCGAAATCCGGTCGGGAAACTTTCGTTCGTGGAAGCAACGACGTCGACGGGCCAGCGATTGGCCAAGCAGCTCGTTAAATTAACGAGTTCGCGACCCTCCAAGGCGATACGAGGCGAGGGGTAAGTTTTGGAACTCCGTCCGGTATTCGGATCCATTTAGAAAGTTCGCCTGGAGAAAAAGCGAACAAAGTTCCGTGACCTCGGATTTTTTTTAGCGCTGCTGTCTCGCGCAAATGAGGCGAAAACGGCGTTCAAAGCTGTCTGCGACGGGTTAAAGTTGCTGGTGCATTTTCGTGGCCGTTTGCCACCGGTTTTCCGCTATTTCGGATGACAGGTTCTTCAGGGGAAATGGTAGAAAGTGTCGAACGCAATGTTTTCGAGGAGCTTCATCGATAAACGAAGAATCGAAGGAACATGCTATTACCAAATATTTACCGCTGACGATGCATTAACGGATAGTCGCTAAGCGACACTAACGAAGCCTGCGTATGTCTTCCTTTAGACATTTTTATCAAATTCGGTTTTATTTTGTTGCGACAAATATTCAGGGTATTCCATAAATTGGTGCAAGGAGAATTTGTAATAAATTGGTTTTGAGTAATCCGATCAGTATCAGTAATATCCGTGAATTGGCATAGCATTGTCTTGTGTTCAGTCGCAGTAAATGTCTCGATTTTAATTAGATACATTTTGGCTTATCTGTTATATAGAATTATTGCATTTGGAACAATTCTGTCTATATTGCGAATATATCATTCCCCGATACTTTCTACGAATTTAGATCAATTCCTGCGCCAGACAAATATAATAGCAATTGATGATTATTCTAGGACCATCATCCGTTCCATCATCGAGTATTAATTAATTTCTAATTTCCTCCACGACGCCCATCAAGCTATCCCTTGCAATTGAAAAAATTGATTCCGCAGTCACGTCGAAGCTTGCAGAGTCGCGCAGATACGAATAATTCAGTTGATTAAATCGCACGAGCCAGCAATTTATCAAAGAGCACTGCGAGCTAGCAATTAAAGGAGCAAACGATATAACTGAAAACGTTTAAGGCGCTCGCTAAATTTACTGAGATTTCTGCATTGGCCGTGTCCGTTTATCGTGCCCATTTAATCGCGTTAACTTCAAACGACAGCGTTAACTCTGCCACGGAGCACTGTATCGCCGTTGCAGAGAAACCTTTGCAACTACTATAAAACCGTACGACGTGTATCGATTTTTCCAACTTCCGGAACATTATGCAACTTCTCACGAGATAGTCCGAACTTGCTCGATTTTCTGTCAGTTTTCTTCGCCTTGCCCTGCGTCTGGGGAATTTTCTTCCAAACGGTAACTAATCGATTCATTAGTATTAGAGAAGCTCTGGAAGTTTTTATGGGCAATCCTATAAATGGATTGCCTAATCTGATCGAATACGATGAATTTAATTCTCTATACCTTCCTTTCGCCGTTTTTTTTCAACGAGCGACTTCGAATCTGAAGGGCTTCGAATGAACCGTCGAATAAAGATCTCGCGAAAGACGCGTGCACCGCGTGGTGACTAAAGTGATCGACGTTTTTAGGAGTAAAGTTTTCTCATCCTAACCTTTTTGCTGTCCATTCCGGACGTCGAGCTGGTCACCGGCTGGTCGAGCCTGAAACAAACAGAAATGTCAATTATAAATTGCTGCTCGTCCGTCTTGTAAAAGTAAACATAAAAAGCTTCGGCTGTATTTCGTAACACATTATAGTTCGAGATAGTTCTTGGCAATAACGGAACGCGTATATTAACCTGCTACACGTATGTATTAGTAATTTCATTCCAATTTGCATCGCACAACAGAGAGTCCAAGAACTATCAATCCATTTCGCATTAACACACAGCAGAGTAACAGCTTTTCATACGAAAGTTCCGCTCAGAATTCGGCTCGAATGCCCGCCAATTCAGTTGAATTATTTACCATTTAAGCCCTCGCGCGAGAGTGTTGCAGTTTTCCTGTACACCTGGCCACGCGGTGTCACACTTTTCCAACTAGCAAAACCAGCTGGGCAACACCCCACATCGAGGCAATATCGCCCCTCGAATACATGTAATCAAACCGAGTCTCCAGTTTGTCCCTTTAAACAGCAATCTATGCTCAAATCCCTCCTCGAAGACGCGTTTTGCTCAGTCGTCGACAATTTTCCCCGTATATCCCGCCACCCTAGAACTTTCCAGACGCGAGAGCTTCTCGGCGCTTCGAGTTTCGCGAGCTTTTCCGCGTGACGTCAAGCACACGGGGCGACCGGCAAATCCTTTCAGCGCGATCCGCTCCCTTTATCGACTCCTTTCGTCGCCGCTTTTTTCCTTCCTGTTTCTCTTTCGAGCCTCGACGCATGTTAACAACTTCAACCCCTTGCAGGGGGTGCATACGGAATCGACTGTGAGCCTTTGAACAGCACTTTGCGCGACCCGGCCTCGTCAATTAGGAGGAAAAGGGAACCTGTTCCGTTTCGTCCCGCGTCTACGCGGAGCTTTTTGCTCGACTACGCCGTCCTGTTCTTCATTTTCCTTAACGAACATCCAGTTCATCGTGGAACGGCACGAAGAAGGGAAGTAAACGATCGTCGAGACGGTGACTTGGGAAATTGGAGCGTAGAATGTGCAATTTTCGACGCGAGGTCGAAGGGGTATATTAGATTCATGCGAAAGTAATGGTTGTTTAAGTGTGATTCCTGAATCAATAGGTGGAACAGTGACGGGTAGTTGTAGATAATAATGGAGTCAAATGCGATTAGCCGACTTAACACAGATATATTTATTTCTTTACTTCTGACGCACGAGATATTAAGGGCGAAACGATTCCAGTTCTTGCGTACACAATCGTAATGTAGTTGCGTTGAGATCAGTCGAGCACCCGACCGAGTACGTGTAAGCTGAAAGCGTCTAATTTTAAGAATACCCGAATATTTTAAGCAATTTATATTCCAGAACATTTATACTTATTGCGTCAGGTTGACAATTATTTTAAAATATTTTGACTGCAGCGCCGGGGCCCCCTTAGTTGCTAAATAAAGCGAACGAATTTTCTACTACTGATTTCAGTATCGCGCGATCGGCTACATTATTGTACAATGAATTGTCGTTCAATGAAATCTAACGAGTTCCGTGTTCCATGCAGAACGCAACATCCATGGACCTTAGATGGGCCTTAGATCGCAGAACAAAATGCACCGTCGTTCCATTAGCGCGAGCAAAAAAATGATTTAAACTTTCAGCTAACGATTGCCTTGAAAAATTGCCCGGCTATTACTTTCACAATGGCGTGGAAAGTAAGAAATCGCCGAGGTGCATTGTATCTAACGCGGCGGGGCAATCAATCACGCCTTTCAAAAGCTTTCGTCCTTCGCGAAATCGATACCGCCGCTTTCCTGTTTTGCATACAGATGAAGGCAGGAAACGGAAAAATTGCCTCGCGTTCCGACGCGTCTCGCATATTTTTCATCTTCGCTTCGCCACAGAGTGATATTACGAAGTGAACGCGTACGCACTTCTGAGCCACCGCGTAGAAGCGGACAGAACAGATGATGCACAGTTGTCCATATCTCTAACGGATTTGCAAAATCGAACACGCCGGATAGTAATTCCCAAATGCGCCATACTGGGAATGAAATGGCTTTTCATTCGATGCGTTCTGGATATAATGCCTGGCAAGAATATTGACAATCGCGTTTCTCCAAAAGGTTATTTGCTTGATGGGCAACTGTGACCGATATTCCTTCGTTAAAGGGGGAAAATTGGCAGAAAGTATATGGATTGTAGGGAAAGTTTCTCAGGGTTAACACGAGCTGAAGGAAAATTCATGTACACCGGCAGTAATAACTTTTTCAATGGATACGCTTACCCATACTGTGAAAGTACCGTTGATAAGGAGAAAATTAGGCGAATACATATTATAGCGGAGTCTATGATAGTACTAGTGTTAATATTTTGTGCAAATATTCGTACACGAAACGGCAACAAGGGATATTAAAATAATATTGCTCGCATTTCGAATTAAATTATACATTTCCCCCTGTACTTTCGTTCAACTCAATTGCCATCATATATTAAACATTTGTCGAACGTGACTGAACACTCGGTACGTGCAATTTAAAAGAAACCAGATCCGACGGAGCTGTACTGTTAGCAGAAATAAAATATCTGTACCCCAGCTGCACCTCGGGGCAGGGTGACCTGTGCAGTTTAAACATTATTCTGTGACGGCGGACGGTGAGAAAATATCGCGAAAAAAATGGTCACGGGTCGCGACGGATGGTAATGCATTATTAATCCGTCGACGGCGTAAAACGCTCGGGGGAAACTCAATTATAGCAATGAAACAGTCGCGGGCTTCGATCCAAAGAGTCGATCCGCAATACCGTCAACACCGAAACGGAAACAGAAAAAGAAGGAAATGCGATGATTGTTTCAACGTTTTAAAGCGTCGTCTGGCCACGCTCCATTAATCAACGACAATCTTTGTCTGGCGCTTAATTTACAACGCTGACCGAGCACTGTTTTATCTGCACGAACATGCTGGGTCGGATTACTATGCTGAATAACTGAATGAAAATCGTAATTGCTTCGATATACGGGGTGTTTCTGAAATGTACGAATTTTTCAATTGGCGATAGTAAAGAAAGTATCGCAAGGTGAATAGTGTACCATTGCTGCAATGCTGCGAGCATAACACTTTGTTATGATAGTTAGGCTAAGTCTGGAATACTTCGATCACCGGGAGAGACCTGCAAGGGTTTTATTTTTTTAAACGTCGAAACGTAAGGGGGATCTATGTCTCGTTTAGCGAAACTAAATGAATCAGCTGGCGCTGATCTCGCATAGATTTGAATATCTATAAATTACGCTTTGCACAAATGCCACGACTTTTTTTTCCCAAAAAATGGTCGAACTATCCCGAACTTGCCCTGTGTAACGAACAACGAGCGGAAAATATAGCTTTAAAAGATATTGTACTCGATTCAATAGCGCTTGCACTTCGAAATGGTATTGAAGAATAATAATTCTACGCGTGTCAGTAATACCCAGCACATTTCTCCACGCGGTAGAAACAATCGACCACAGCTAGAATTTTCGATTTCTTTTAATGTTCGCTCGTGGAAAGTGGAGCAACGCCGGGGAGAACAAAGAGGATCGTAAAACACGTCGAAATTCGACAATGGCCCTCGTAGGCGATTAAAAACGTGCCCCGCGTTGTAAACACGTAGAAAACCGTGGCAGTGAATCGAACGAGGGACGTCATTTCGCGAGGCCATAAAAATGTTGGAACTTCGCGAACGAGAAATTCTTGTCCGCTCTGCGGAAGCCCCCATAGGGGGATTTGCCGTTGACAAATAGTAAATATTGTCTTGGGGTGCTTGTTCTCCTATGGACGTCAGTTTGATAGCTCCCACAAAATGCGTCGTACCGTTGATATATCGATTCTTAACGATAGTTTACGATTTATATAGTCCACGGCAATAGATTGTCTAATATGCATCGAAGCCAGTGATTCCATTTTATGAAGATTCTGGGTGGCATAAAGTATTATAACCGTAATATTTTAATACTGGTCACAGAGCCGTGATAACGATAATAATAACAATTATGCGGATAAAGTGGAGGTGCTGAATTGATGGAAAAGAATGTTCTCGTTGGTATCAATTGCAAATTTGATTGTCATTGTTAGATGCGGCAAAGAACAAGAGGGCGAATAATTCGTCTGGTCGTCGAAATTCCCATTCGTTACAGAGAAAAGGTATCAACCCTTTGCAAAAGATGTGTATGCAATACCAAATGAACGGAATAAAAAACATTATGGAACACCACAGAGTCGTCATTAACGAACCTCATTTCGAAAACATTTTCAGCTGACACGCTCGAAGTCCTATAAGCTTAAATTAGAAATTAAAAGTAAATTGAAATTACAGGTCTTATAAGAGGCTCACATGATACAGCACTACTATAACAAAAGTTCTCGTAAAGTACGAGCCGACTCTCTGCGTTTCGAATAAAACCTTTGTTCATTGCAATAAAGGGCAATAAAAAAATGCAAAGGTGTGCGTCACACAGAAGGTGGGTCGTTAGACGACTGCAGTCTCGTGTTAAATTTTTATTCGATCGCGAGAACCCGGAATGGGAGTGCAGAGGGATGAAAGGAGCATCCTACTCCGAAGTCTCCCGTGGATGAAAGGGAAATCGTACGACTGGGATTTCCGCGAGCTGGTAATGCGTGGAAGAAATACCGCAAAGAACTTTTTTTCCACAAAATTCCAGCTACCTTCGTGCAATTCTCGTGGTGTTGTGAACGAAAATTCGCATAATTGTGCTGGAAAACTTTACCATACGATGAAATCGGTCTACCGTGATAGTACCATCCGTCGCGACATCGTGTGCTCATTTTCTTGTACGATATCCTTGCTCCAATACCATTTCGATATTTATGTTTCCTGTTGGTCTATATATGGTAGAATGAATTCTCTCGTTTGTGCAAAGCAATTGTTCTCGTAGTAAAAGTGCGCGAAGTTTTACCAATCGAATTTTTCTAACGCAACAATGGAATTGCAATATTCTTGTAGGTATGCGGAGCAGACGAACAACGCTCTTGAAATATTTATTTCTGTCGCCCGGGCATATGCGTCTGTTTTATAACCACGAATTGTGGAGTAACATTTTTGGGGAACAATTTAAAAGCCACCCCCGACAATTTCCGCAGAAAGAAATCAGACTTCGTCGCGATTTAACCTTCGCTCAAGCACCGCACGTGCAAGCTAACAATTTTAAAACGCACACTATCCGAGTCCTCTTCTTCATGATCCGGTCAGTAGAAGCAGCCGTAGCGGCCTGATTTCCAGACAATAGCGGCTACATTTTTTGCGCTGATGTCATTGAAAATTTATCGAGCGTCTCTGCACAGCTCTAGGCTCAGATGAGTACAGGCGAAACGTCTGAAAGCTAAGAGCTTCTTCGCGATGCCCGTTCGTAAATTGCTGCACGCTCTGGCCTTTTGCGATTTATAGACACCGATGTTCCCCATTTTTCATCCATCAAAGCCTTCGTCCATTTTACTTCCGGGGGCGGATGCAACGAACAATGTTTCTATAATAGTATACGGAAAGAAATTGCGTGCATCTGTATGGTACGAATAAAAATGCTCGAAGAATTGAGAACGGTTTCTTCGAATGTTTAGAAAAGATAGTGTATTATAGGAAGAGCTGGACGCTTAATGGTTACTGCAATGACGTTATCGTGTAGGTGTACGATTAATCATGAGTACGGATAGCAGAGAGGAAAAATATTTTTCCATTTCCATGAAACAGTCTCATCAATTTCGCCAATATTCCATTTGTATGTATGAAATATCTAGACACTGTATATTTCAAATATCTTCGATTGCTTAATAGCATTGACGGTAGTAAACATATTGAAAATGAATACTGAAACTCTGAGAATGCAATAATGGTGTGCTCTAGTTGAAATGGCTGTTTGCAATGAAACGTTTAATATTTGAAAATTTTGAAGAAATAAAGTATTAAACATTTACTCGTAAAAGTTCAAGCAGAAACTTTCAATATTATTACCTAAGTATCCTTGCAAAGTAGCCTGCTTTCGAGTTACATGCACTATAATATATTCGAGACGTTTTTCTATCTTTTAAAGACTTATTTACATTTCTCGAAACGCACGTAACGGTACGTGCCAATAATTCTGTCGGTACTTTTGGAGAGGGATTGGAATCTGTAACACGAAGTTCTCTCAAATTCGCTCTAAATTCATTCCAGCCATGGTAATTAACGCTTAATTAAAATTTCATTAGCACGCTGTGACGAGCGAGAATAATGTCCTCCCCTTCGGGCTTCTTTCCTCCCGTAGTGTCCGGATCAAAAGAATCGTCCCTCGACATCGTTTCCGTTCTAATAACAAACTTCCAGCAACGGGGGAAACTTCCTTAACCTGCGCGAAAGGTTCGTCCAGCGTCTGCCAGACTGTCTTTGACGAGGTAGAAATTCGAACGAAGAAAAAGGCAAGCAAGAAAAGCAAGCAAGTCGTGAATCGCACAGAGTCCGTATATTGCACACCTTTATATTCAGCTGATAGATTTGTATATTCTATTTTTCAACCCGAGTCCAATTAATTTTAAGTGAAACACGTAAAGTGAAATCTCATTACTGTTGCGATAGATGCTCACTGTCGAAATACTATTTTTAAATAATTCAAGCCAGTTCATTCCGCCTTCTTTTATCACAAAACGTGACACAAGGCATTACATAAATAGAAGCACAACGTGTATGAAAGCTTTGCTCAACTATACATCTACCACAGATTAAGGAAATATTTGACTTCAATCACTAAACAAATGTAAGCAGGTCCTTGCGCTCTGACAGGTCCTGTGACTATTCAATGGATTCTACTTACAATTGAGGATAATATACGCTACAGCAACGGTTGGATGGCCTTTCGGTTTTTCCTAGCTGGGACATTGTATGGAAATTTATAGGATCGGCCACGCAGTCTCGGGTAGAGCAAAATGGACGCCATATTTGCGAGTAACGGAGGACATGGAGTATCACGTAACGGCACTTAAAGCGACGTGAAAAATAGGGGAAGCAAGCTAAGGGATGCTAACTGGGCTATTAATAATTAACATTGTGCGGAGATGTCTCTGCTGTGTTCACTCACAAATAAAAAAAAGAATAGCTTCCAACTTGTTTGAGATAGCAATTTATTAGTAGCGAGTATCGCCGTTTATATTATATCCAATATCAGAGGAGGCCCTACAATCGAAGCGGCACACCTTTTTCCAACAGTTCAACACAAAATTGTTAAAGTTTTAGTCACGAACCGATCAGCTTCAACTCCCTTAATTCAACTTTCAACTGGCCGCGATCGATAATCGATGGACACACGTCTATACGGGATTCCGTGTTGGTGATTAGATTACAAAGCGAATTGGCTTCCATCCGTGTAACTTGTAAAGCCACCGACTGAATGGCAAAACAGCACTGGATAAAGAGAATTGTAAAACGCGTACCGGCGCTACAATAAATACGCCATCTTTGATACATTACAGTGAATGAAGTGTGACACGCGGCAGCTGACACGAGAGGAAGATATTAATATTAATAAAACGATATTAATACGGGGGTGACACGCGAGCAGCAATTAACGCACAACTTTTATCGCAAATTTCGCCCTCTGAGTTTCACATAAATTTAAAATATCACCCCTGTCGGTCAATAATCTACCCGAGAAAGTATCTATTACCGTTTGTTAACGTTACTTCTTACCCCCCGTATATATCTGCATCGCTGTGTCGTCTATTTTTATACAGGCTTTCACCATAAAAATTATATTTCCGCAACACGGTGCTTCAAAGGAATAAACTTATCGACGGTATTCGACACTTCCAATCAAAATTTAGACAGAAGGGTCAGGAAAAATTAGGATAATCAGCAGCTTTGGTATGAAAAAGTTGCAGGAATGAAAATAAATATTTCGCTATAAATAATTTCTAAAAATTCTGCTTCGCTAATTAAGGAAACGTTGCTATCACAAATATAGATAAAAGGGATTTCACGTACGTATGCGTATACGAGTAATCCTCGTCGAGAAACATCTAGAATTCACTAAAACCAATTACATCCCCGAGGAGGCGGAAGGTAAGCGGACACAGAATGGAAAACTGCATTATGGGAATGGGATTTAAATAAAATTGGAAAGAAAACGGACGGTCCAAGTTCGTTAGGTCATCGCGCAGCGTCGAATGCAAGCTCTCAAATGGTCGTTCAAAAACACTTCAGCCTTTTATTTCCTTTGAACGGGATTTAACTTGAATCACGAGCGAATTAACTTTATCTACAACTCGGGGGGGAATATATGTTTACGGTATTCACGAGACTCGTAACGCGAAAAAAAGGTCTGGCAACGCTGAGTCGCGGAAGAGGAAGAGCAGGGAACAAAAAGCAGAAAAAAAATACGTTGGCGATAGAGAAAGAGATGAGCCAACCACAGTAAATTGCGCTTCAGACAGTACTGCGACCAAATACGGATATATCGCGCAGAGTTTCCGCAACACCAACGGATATTTAAATTGCAACCAGATCTAGTTATCAACGTCGAGTGTACCTGCACGAGCAAAGCGTCCGAGGGTTTTTGCAATTCCAAGCGGACGGTTCGCTCAGAACGGATACGTCGTGAACGCTGTTTAGAGCAGATAAATTCTCCTTACGCGGTACCAAAAGAAATTATCAGTTTCGGACGATGAGATTTGTCGAAAGGATGCTTCCTACGTTTCATTGGCACCGTTCCTGGAACACATGCGTCTGTAGGATAGTTACGATAATGCTTTTGTCATATATGCAAAAAGAAAATAGTCGCAGTTTGTAGTCAGGCTATGCTAGAAAAGCTAGCTTGCTAACTGGGTACACAATTTTATGCTCCTTCAAATGCTGTTTGCGCTTCCGATCGTCAGTGAATAGTGTTGAAGCGGATTGTAGATCTTTTAAATGAATTTAATAATGGAATTTTTTATGAACGCTATTTTTCCTACTCGTCAAATCCTACTAGGTGTAAAGAAAGAAAAAGAAAACGAAGAAGAGATACAAAGAAAGCTGAATTATGTCTCTATATTTAACGAGTCCTTCTCTTTTAGTGCACTTTTTCAAACAATTCCGTCCAATTTGATCAGATAACGAAATTGTAGGGAAACAAGCCGAACGAAACGTTCGAGGAACGAAAACTGAACGGCAGCACGTAACGCCATTGCACGTACGTGTCATTTAAAAGCTGTAATATCCTCCGAAAATATCGGGGCGCAACGCAATAACCGTGAACGTAGTTTCGAAGCGTACCCGCGCGAAAATTATACGGCTTTCCGAGCATATCGGCGAAATTAGATGTGCAGAATTCTATGCAGTTACTTGGGGGTTTAAACATTCACTGGCAGTTTTTACGTTTTAACGGCCAGCTGTCCGGTAGCCTTGATACTGCTATTGCCACCGGTTGCGTGACTACTTCGACGCTGGACGTTTGAAATGATTAGCCGATCGTAATCTGCGAACGACACTTTAGCCGTGGGGCTGAAAAGTTAGGATACATGGATCGAAGCGACCGGTTGGCAAATTGAAGGGTGGGCAGTGTTAGAAGCCTTATATTTTCCTCGAAATTTTTCTTCGAGAAGGAGGTACTCAGCAATGGAATGAAAAAATCGACGCCAGTTCATCTTTGCGAACGAAAGACAAATATTGTATTGTTCACGATGCAAGTTGCTGGGGAAAAATATTTAAAGCCGGCTCTAAGCCTTTCAACAACTGTATAAATAAAACTGACAGAAAAATTATATTTAAGAAATCGTGCTTCAATACTACCAGCCTAACGTTGCTTCGTGTCTGACATATTTGTTGCTGCACTACTTCCCTATCGTAGTCACTGTACCACGCCCTCCTATTAACTCTCTAACGACAACAGCTGCACCACTCGAACGCCCTTTACGCACGACCATAAACCACCAACCGCATCAAACTTTCCCGTTAAAAACGTTGAACTGTAATCTTGAAAGCGCTTTTCGAATTGGAAACGTTTCTAGCGGCGAGCACGTCTTTTAACCACCCCTTTTTATAGCTGTAGCGCGATTCGGCCATCGGAAAAATCGTGCGAGAAAAGCAGTGTCAAGCGTTATATCATTCCGACCATTATTATTATTACTCATCGCTGTTCCATTCAATGCGGATGCTTCGACTGACAATCCAATCCAGCATCGTCGATAACACCCGTATAATAATAATAGCTGTTTCGAAGTGCAATATCGGTGAACGATGACTACGAGAGGGTAACTTGTTAAAAGTACCCTCAACATATCTATCCAGCCCGTATCACCATCGATATCTCGAGGAAGGCAACGCTCGGCCATAAAACGTATCGGGCTATCGCAGTTTCATCAATCGGGTGCCAGGAGAGGCTGCGAGGGCTGCGAACAAACGAGCAGGGTTGCGCGGAAGGTCAGTTCGCTTCGAGGGGAAATCGATCGATCGACCTGGACGATTTTCCGGCTGAAAGCTGCGTCACACGTCCTTCGAAACGTCCGTCGAAACGCTTCCACGAGCCACGCCAGTGACAACGCATCGATGCATTTTCCACGTGATTCACGCGATCGTCCAATTCTTTCATTCTTTCTTGGGCAACGCGGCGGTTGCATGTGGATCAACGACGCGTGACATGTTTCGTGTTTCGCGTCATGTGTAACTCGGTGAAATTGTATTTTGCCTGCAATTGCGGTGCGTATTGACTGCTATTAGCGGCGACCTTTCGGTCGAACGACAGTCTATGCATAGAGAGATTGCGTGTTTTATTAAGATCTAACCTTCTTTTTTTTATTCAGTTTTTTTACTAATGCGTGTATCTACTGCCAATTGCAATCTTAATTTGCAAACGTTATTACGAAATGACATCTCTATTCGTACTATTGAAAGTAATAAAAGGAAAGTAAAGCATAATCGACGCTAAAATAGGACATCGCCCCGCTGCGTCCTGTTTTATTTTATTTCATTTGTTATTCTTTTCTGCCTTTCGTTTTTACTTTTACTGTACGTGATGCTACTACTCTGTGGGTGTTTCCATCCCCTGTGTACTAATGGGTTCTCCATTATGATTATTATGATTTGCTTAATCATCAGTTGTTCTACAATTAACCACCGTTAATATTCGACCGATGTCCTTTACAATCTCATTAACCTTTCGTTTACACTTCCTTCGCAAACGTTCCCCATTAAACGCCTAGGAATTTCCATTCGATGCCCGTTCACGTAGCGTCGTTCAGTTTGGCCTCCCAAAGCCGGTAATAACGCAGGGAACGAATAACAATGACGCGCAGCAGTCGAACCAGTCCAGTCACCAACTGTGAAACGTGCCAGTCGCGGTATAATTGTTTTACTCGTTCTGCCGCGCCGGAAGTGACTGGAATTCACTGGCCACGCGATGACCGCAGCTTCGATCTATTCGCCAGCCACGGCGCTCCTTCCCAATTTCCACGAGTCGTGCTTAGCATCCAGCGAATTGTGAGAAATATTCCGGCGTATTAAACGGGCTGTCCCTAATGAATTTACCGAGGAATTCGCGCTGCGTTCGCATAGAATGAATGGAAATGGTGGAGGAAGACGGGGACCGAATTTTTCCACGTTTCGTTCGAGCACGTACGCGGACAATGGCAATTCGATGGACGCGGTATTTCTGTGGTTTTGCAGAAAGGGTGAATCGCGATGGAAAGAGAAGTTTCACTTGAATTCTGGATGCATTGTTTTCTGGCGGATTACCTAAATTGCGTGGGAGTTGAAGAAGATATTAGTCGGATTAAGAGAAAAAAAAATGATTTGCCGAGAGAAAGATTGGAGGTTTGTTGGTGGTTTTAAAGAGTCAACAGGTTGTTTCTCGTTAAAGCTGTGCTTGCGACCGTTTTCCTTGCGAACATAGGTTACTCGTGAGGTAGTGCAAGTAATTTGCCGTTGAATGGCAAGAATTTTTCGCGTCTCGTAGAAGAATCTTCCCTAACAATGGGTGACAAATTATACAAATTGTAACGCACGGTAGTAAATAACACGGGCGAACTTCAGTGAATGCTATTCCGTAATATAAACTAAAAATTTAAGTAATATTGTGTTGCAATATTATTATAACAGCCATGCGGAGACTTTCCAGACCCTATTATTATCCCATGTATTGAGTTAATCTTGATGGCAACCTTGAACTGCGATGCAAAAGCAGTACATCTTTTTATAAATACAATTACCACGGCAGATTGTTGTATTTTCATTTTACCACAAGTTCAGTGGATAGTTCGATACTTGGGAACAAAAGGAAGCGTATCGATATGAAAGTTGAACCGGTTGAACTTTGCGTCGCCTTTGCTGCCGATTAATCGATCAAGCTAGTGGCCCGGACCAACGAGCAAAGCGTGCCGGAAGACTGAATTACTTCCGCTGTCATTGTGTCACGTTCGACCAACACAGGGGATGGACAAAGCAGCGGATTCGTTTGTGCTCGAAACCACCTCGCACCTTCTTAGACTTTTGGCAGCGGTAATGATTCAGCAAAGAAAGCGAAAATAGGAAAACGACAAATGTGTCGTGTCACTGCAATTGAGAAGAAAAAGATTATTCGACCTTCTTGATTCTTTTATTTGCTATTTTTGAAAATATACAGGTACGTCGGGTGGTACACGGAATGGAATTATGTAATGGTTCGAATTTCCTCGAATGATTCATGCCGGTGGGATTGTTCCAAATCTTTGACCTCGACGTTATCGAACTCATTAATCAGGTTTCCTGCAGACCCAGATCTCAGACCTTGCAATTAGATGCAGAATATTCGACGTGTAGACAAGGGATTTATGCGCCTTACATATTGAAACGGATAGAAGGGTAAGAAGCATAGCGAGCAGGTCCTGCAGGATGAATCCTTTAATCATAGACATTGTAGATGATGATATATGACGCGATAAATTTATTCATGGATCGATTCTCAATTCTACGTTCCACCCCTAATATTCTACGTGGTCAAACGAATCCAGTATATGCAATATTGCACAAGATTTCGGTGCAACGGGGTTTAATTGAATCGAAGTTTAAACTTTGATCGATTTAGCGGCCGAAAGTTTTCCCGAAACTTTTTCGCGTCTCTTCTTTCTTTCCGTGAAAGTTTAAGAAAGGTGCAAGAAGTGTACAGCTTATCAGCCGACCATTAAAATTGATTCCCCATCGATCACTTTTTCCCCGATGGACGTTAGATTGATCGACGATGGACAGGAAGCTAATCTTCTTCCGGACAATATTTTTTCGAATACGCGCATGCTTTCTAGGGAATTTGAGTAATTATGTATTGCTAAAGTATTAGCTGCCGACATTGTTGTATTAGAAATTTATAGAGAGGACCAGAATTGTTTATCGAACGTTGTACAGCTGTGTGATAGAAAAATGTTCAGCTTTTAATTAATACTGACTTATAACCTTTTAAAACGCGTGGGCAGAATACCACCTGTGCTTTCTTGATAAGAGTGTGGCTATTGATTAATAAAGAGGATAAGCTTCACTTTTTCCTCGCAGCCTCAGCTATTAACTAACAAAACGACAGTAATAGTATTTTGCGTTGCCGCGCACAGATGCATAAACGGCGAACCAGAATAGTAACAGAAATAATACGCGAAGAAAAATCGGAGAGCGATTCGGCGAACCATATTCGTTGCTCGCAATGTAGGGAAAGGAGGTTTTACCATAATTTTAAACGAACAATATCTATCGCGCAGAAAAATTGGCAGGTGCCCTTTGAAACAAGCCAAATGAGGAAAGCAGCCGAGCGATAAAGTGACAAATGTCTATCAAATAGCGGGGAGGCAAATAATTCAATCCGCTTGTCCATTTCGTCCGCTCGACAGGACGATTGCAGCGCTTTATCACGACCGTAGCATTTCGTAGGAGAGTGACGATCGTGCACAGAAATCACTGATTTACGCTGTTTACTTCGCCACCTGCGGCAGCAACCGATATGCATTATCGGCTCGCGACCTAGCAAATTGTCGAACGCGTCAGCTCGGACAATCGGAAATCTGCGCTGCTCGCGATACACTCGTGTACACAGTATGAAAAATAGTTGAGCTACGAATAGAAATGAATTTGCATCGCAATGGACGAGCCTTGCGGTTATTCGCTCCCCGATACGAACGACAAGTTTTATATTCACCGTTGTTCGACCCCCTTTCCGTGCAATAAGGCCAAGGGTAACGACAGAAACATGACTCACTTCGAACAACCATTTTATCGAAAGAAAGAAACTGTCCAATTAAAAACCAATCGTTTCAGCAACTACACCTGCCGCGCTGAAATTACACTCTACGAATTCCTGCCCATAAATATTATTCCAAACGAACATTCCCAGAAAGGAGTCATTAAACTCCATTAGCCCATCTCCAACCGTCTTCGCCAAAGCACACACAACATCGAGCACGCCAACGGACCGAGGCAATCGTCGACGGAGTACTGCCAGCCAGCATTGCCCTATCCGGCGTCGTTTCTCATTCCTGATCGCGTTAATCCATCACTCCTCGAAGCATTATCGTAGCTACGACCGCCGTCGCGATTATCGATAGCACAGTGCAACGGAAGAACACGACCGACGTCGGCCACTGGCCAGCCTCAGCCTCGATTCATCCTGGAACCAGCAATCTCCACCGGTGTCGGCGGCATTGCAGTTTTTAGAACGTGACGTGGCCGGGGTAAAAACGAGAATAACGCGAGAAAAAAAGGAAAGAAGAGAGGAGAATGGTGGCGATGCGCGTCGTCTTCTTGTGTAATCGTGCCCGAGGTTCGACGTGTCTTAATTCGCGTGGGAAATTGGGTCGGTGCTATGCGCCACGATGCGCCATGCATTTGCTGTTTAACACGCCGGCTAATGCGGTTGGAGTATTGTTGCCCTGTGTAACGAGTTCTCGACGATTTAACAAAACTGACCTCCTATCGATGCACGCATCCTGGGATATCCCACTTGCACTCTCGAGTTCGTAGATTCTCTGCTTTTTCGTTTCGCTGGTTTTTGCTCGTCGTCTCTCTCGGTCATTTAGTTTATTTGTGGTGGTTCAGAAAATTATTCTCGCAATATTATTTCTACATATTTGTTGCACTAGCTTTGTTATTTTTTTACTACCTTCCAGTCGCATTATTTAATACTGTACTTATTTCTATACGTTTCTAATCGCGTTTCATTTGTTCATCTGCTATTACAGCCCTATTACACTGCCCTTCTATGTTTTCCAGTTTCATTTGCGTATTCGTACATGAACTGCTGTAGCTTGCAACGTTGAGAGAAGTGCTGTTCCATTTCTTCTGCAGCATGTTAATTTTGATTTCTCTTTGTCTACCGATTCATCGTCAACTATACAATTGAAAATATCAAATTCACGAAACCATAGGTCACAGGTACCCCCGTAACCAGCCCGTTCGCGAATGTTGCGCATAGCATCCCTGTCATTCCGGGGATGGGATTGAAACATTTTTCGAGTAATATTTTGTCAAAAATACACGATTTATCGCTTACGCGTGTTTGCCAGCTGATGGATATGTCGCGGCACTCTCAGGCTGCGAAAATATTGCTGCTGCATAAGGAATGAGCGTGGAAATGACGGAAAGAGTTGCTTCTCGCTTCCGTTTGCGGTTCGGTCGCAACACTCGGGACACTACATCCAATCCATGCATAGGAAGCGAAATAAATGGAATAAAAATGGCTGGGAAAGTAAGCAAAGGGTGCTGCAAAATGTACAGTTGCGGATAAAATTCATTTGGACTGGTAATCAAATGTTTATTGCCCCGTATAATTTCGCATGAACAATGTTTGCTTTCTTCGGGGAAGAATGGAAGGAAGAATGTCGCGTAACAGTTGCTGAACAATCACTGTTCTTCTTCGTTCCTCGTATCGTAATTTTCGATTTGCACCCCTTCGAAGTTCCGTACTGTTTCTTGGATCTTCTTATCTGAAGTAAATCTTTCGGGGAATCCTGATAAGGTTAGAGGTTGGTCCACGTCCATACGAATTTCGCGAGGAGAACTACGCGTGTCCGAATACTTTTTCCCGTATACTCTATTTCCCGACTTTCCTTGACTCTTTCGATGCACTCCTTTATCTTTCTTTTCCTAGACAATGTCTCTGCGTTTCAAGGAGTGAAACTGGACACACCATGTGTTTTCGAGGGTTGTTTCAAAGAAGAAAACAAAGTTAACATATATTAAATTGGCGCAGTGTTCATATTCTACCATGCATTGTCTCTCCGCCTATTATATCGTTAATTTATAAAGATACACGTGCCAACTTGCTCGTACCAAAATTTCTCGAGGTACGGGAGTAAATGTTTGCCTCGCTCTCTAACTGCGAGCGTGCGCTGACCTTATGGACGGAAATTGTCACGAGAAAGACCAACCCTTCAGTCTCAGATATTCGATAATCCACATCCCGATAATACAATTCGTCATTTCAGTGAAACCTTCACGAACCACTATCCGGACAGTCCAAAAACTGCTGGAGAACAAACGATGGAGTATTTTTCGAGGAACAAGCAGCGATATCCCCAATTCTTTACGCCCTCATTCTCCCATAAAAATTTTCGAGGGGCGTATAACTCACCGCGTGATTCCGTGAACCAGGCGAAAAAAGGATGGGAAGGGGTGGTCCCGAAAGAAGAAGCGCGACAGGACGATAAGTAGACGAGCTGAAAAAGGCTTTCCCTCGGGACTGGCAAATATTTTCGTGCGTGAACCAGAAGTCCGCGTAATCCAGCTAGAGAAAGTTTATTCCACGTGTGCAAGTCGGGCCAATAGTAGAAGAATAATTTCAGGCAAAAGGAAAATAAACAACACCTGTGATACCTTTAAAAAACTACAGATAACAGTAACGTCCCTTCTCGATTGCTTCTTTCATCCGTAAACGATGGTAATTGTTCTGTTTAATTGATTATGTAGCGCAGAGATTCTTGTGCGGCGAATGAAAAGTAATAAACAGCACCGATATATAAAAATTATAATCCGTTTCCCATTTTGAAAAGTTAATGAAATAAACGTATTGTTCGCAGTAATACTACAATTTGTTGATTAAATTTTCAACGGAATATAACAGAATACACGTTTTCATTTCTCAACAAATGTAATACGCAGTATTTTTTTACCTGTCGAAATAGCTACGATATTGAAGAATAAAAACAAAATAGAAATGGAAGCTTTCACAAGAGGTAAATTGCGATAGAAAAATTTAATCTTGAAAAGCTACAATAGAAAGAGCGTCCAAATTTTTTTCCAAAAGCTTTTCGATGCAGGACACTGTAATACGTCGACGAATCCATTGCTCTGGTCAGGATATAACTCGATCAGACCCCGGTAGAGTTTTTACGACTTCCATCCGCCGGCAGTTTTTCCCGTGGTAATTCCAGCCTCGACGTTTCGAAAGTTGTGTCGTGGAAATTCGGTGCGAAAGAAGCGTCCCCGTTCCCTGGGATTTCACTGTTGCCAGACTTTTCAG
The DNA here is from genome assembly GCA_948146005.1 of Nomada fucata. Lineage (NCBI taxonomy): Eukaryota > Metazoa > Arthropoda > Insecta > Hymenoptera > Apidae > Nomada > Nomada fucata. Next base: position 1,405,415 of record OX411275.1, on the reverse strand, counting down.
GGTTTAGGGTTGAAGAGTGGCCTGGGGTACGTGGTACGGGAAAGTAAGATGAAGGGAAAGAGATTACTTGTTATTTGTCACAGTTTTGTCAATTTCTTTGGGAGAGAGAGAGAGATTGTCGACTTAGAGCGGCGGAAAATTGCTTGAAAGGTGAAGCGAATATAATTTTATTTTCTTCGATAATAGATGGATAGCTATATGCTGAGTAAATTTAATAATCCACAGTACTTTTGCAGTTATTTATTTGTTGACACGAATCTCCAACAGAGGTGGAAAGGAAATATTCGAGGACGAACCGATTTCTCTTTTCAGTGCCGCGAATTCTCTGTAATAATGACATAAATGTAACAAATGACAGTGTCAATCAAACGTCTGAGACTCGTTACTCTCGACATGGCGGATTTTTCTCTGTTTCCGATCAACGAAATCGTACATCGAGCCTAAATTAATTGCAGCGCTTGTTATTTATGGGTACAAATATAATACACTCGATAGCACCTTTAACTGCATGATTCGATCGAAATGCGTTTTCAAAATCTAAAACCTCTCCATTTCGATTTAATCTGAATAATTTCCTCAGCTTCCTTTTTAATCGTCTCTAAAAATAGTATCGAGTACTGAACGACCGATAATTAAAATGATAGTTGTAAATTGCAATAATTATATCTCGTAATAGTAACGTAATAGTAACACTACACTTTCATACTTTTATGAAAGAATTCACTTTTTAAACTCAAACTACCTTAATTAACCCTTTACTTGCTTAATATCTATGTTACTATTTTATACATATAATAATCTCGGTTTCTCACTTAATATAAGTATTTCAATTATCCAGGTGACCCTATCTGAATCTATATATAAATTTTTTTCTTATAAATTCTAGAACCTTTCCGCATTGATATCGATGTTCGCTCGTTTCTCTTAGGAAATCGTCGAACCGTCGACGTAAGAATTACGGGGAAACGAGCATAAACAACCGCTATCCAGGGGGTGTGGTCTCTCCGAGCTCCAATATGCCGGGCCAGTCGATAAAGCTGGCTTGTTCGTCTTCCTCTTCCGCCTTTTCGTCCTCCCAGAACCAGAGAATCTTCTCTTTTCTTTTCGTTTCTTCGTTTATTCTCCTTTGCATTCCATTCGTCCCGACTTCGAGACCGAAACACACCGGGACGAAGGTACAAAGATTGTGGTATAAGCTGCAAGATGGAAGCTCGTGGGAAAATACCTGGACGCTATATTGAATAGTTTCAAGCCGAGGAACGGCTGGGCCCGCAAACAAATTAACCGCTGTTAAGAGATTGAGGGATGGAAAGAATGAGACCGTGAGAAAAGAATTCTGTTAATTATTCGCTTTCAAACTACACTTTGTCGCATCTTTCGTTTCTGAGAGACTGATGAAAATACTAAGAATACGCGAATCTTTTTTTATTTAAAGATAATCGACAATTAGAATGATAATATTCAATTAACTGTCCAGTACGAAAAGTTTATTAAGATATTTAGGGGAAGGTAATTAATAATGCTTTTAAGTATTCTGACTCGCACACTGCAGGGCGCGTTTGATTTCCCAAATTTGTGCATACAGAGAATCGCGATAAACCTAATTATATTTACTTGCACTTTGTTCTGCAAAACGTTCTACAGAATGTTCCTCACCTTCTTGCACTGTGTGCCAAAACTCTATTCACCGCTTCCACTATCGTTGATTAAACGTTCTTTGTTGATAATTGTTCTGAAAAATTGCGTTCAGTAAGAGATTCTGCGAGACGAAACGAAATCGTAAGTGTCGAGGGACGATAAATTAAAACGATTAATCCAGTTCACGAAAACAATCGTTTCTACGGACCCGTGCACGTGCACGAACGCGTGGAATTTCAGACAATCTTCGCAGCGTAATGGGGAAACGTCATTATGATCCGAAATCGAGTCGAAATACAAGTTGCCGGGAATTCAGTCGAGATTGGTTTGTGTTTTGACCGGAATACAGAACAGTCGGCGAACAAATCTCTGCTCGCGAACTTTAGACGTTAATCCCGGCGAAGTTGGACAACCACTGAGGCTAATAGGTTTTCAATCGTCTCTCGAAATTACTGATTAACGCAAGCAGGCGTCAAATATCGGGAATAATTTGCAATTCCTCCACTTTTTACTTTCCTCCATTTGCTAAACAATATTTCCCATATTTGTATGCCTGAGCCAGATGATATTCATCTTTTATTATTAGTACGTCAGTCTCGTTAGAGACTTTAACTTTGGCATAAATATTTTACGTTCTGTGATTATTTCGTGCGCTCCACAAATTGATCACTAAATACAATACCCCTGACGAGTTCAGCATACCGTATCGTATGTACAGTAAGTGCAATTGATTTTACAGCCTCCCTTTGCTGCTCACTTCATTCAAATTTCATCGAAAATTCTCTGCAGTTCGTTAACACTTAATTTAGAGGTACATTTGAGCTCGAATCCGGCGACTGCACAAATACACGCCGAAATTCCGTAAGTTTGTTCGAGGGTTGCAGGTTCGCCATTGGTCAGTTTGCTTTTCCCGAATGAAATTCATTCCACCTTCAGCGCAGTCACGTTGCTCTGGCTAAAAATTCCAGCTTCGAAAAATCAGTTCGATAAAATATTTTGCGTCGCCCTTTCATGTATGTACATTGCAATTCCATATATGTATGAACATTAATTACTATATCTCTGTATTGCTTAAAAAGTTGCAGTAATTTACATCCCTGCGAACAGTTCGAAGGGATAGATAATATAATACATGCTCATATTTCGTATTTAGAGGGGCATTTCTCGCTATCACTGGAAGCTATGCACTGTTCCAATTGGACGACGCTTACTGTACGTGCAAATGAATTGGACACGTGTTAAATTGGAAATCGGATCTTCAAAGCAGAAGCTTTAACAGTGTTGCGCGGCCGCTGGTGGAAATGTGCAACCGAAATTCGTCATACACGGTTCACCGTAATGAATACATATTCGTTGAACAAAACTCGAATGCAACAAATGGAACATTATCGCAGGTACATAGCGGGGATATTCCGTTACACCTGCTGAAAGCGGCAAGCGTTGAACGATGTAAATAAAATACGAGATATAAAAGATGCGTGCAGGAATTCATTGTTAATTCTCCTTTCACGGCCTACAATTTTTCCGCCTTTTATTTGCAGTAGAGTTCATTAGCATAGAGTTTCTGGGCAAGTCAAAAATGTAGATATCAGTGGCATGGTAAAAGTGTATGGTATAGTGTCACAAGTCGACGATACTAATGAAGTTTTCCAATTAATTTAGAAATTCAAGTTTGTTTGTCGCCGAAAGAAAATGAATAAAATGATTCTGAATTATTTAGACACGCAAGATTATCGACCCCTACTATTGTTTCCCATAGTAATAACATAAATTTAAAAAATCCTAAGTGGCAATAAACACGATCTAAAGTTTAACGTGTGTGTTACCGTTATAAGTACTTCTATTCAAATGTTGACGTACAATCTTGCATTCTCGAAGCCCGAAAAGTCGCATTACACTTCTTTACGAAACACAATTCTCATTTCAGGTTGCACAATAAAAAGTGAGCTCGATGGAAATGTAGCAACGTTCATCGGCGCCAAACAACAATGGCAACATGCTTTATCTCGAAGAAAGTTTTGCGTTCTACATTCGACGACGCGCATCGATTCGCTGCCCCCTGTTCGTTGCTTTTCCCGTTCCCTTCTTGCAACTCCTCGCGAGAAGATTCGAGCCGAGATACAGCGTTCCATAAAGGTCAAAGGCGAGCTCTTTGAACATTTTCCTGGGGTATTTTCTTTTTCACATTTCTCTGCTTTCATCTATTAGCTGCTATTTGCGTACGCCGGAGCAGAGATTAATGAAGCGAGGGAAAAATTATGGCGTAAATCATAATCTCGCTTGAAAAATGACAGAGCGAGTCTTTTTATTCACCTGTAATCTTGATTTAACAGCGCAATTTCTTTGCTGTTCGTCTCGTCGTAAACTGTAAACTGCAATTACGAGCCTGTTACACGGAATCGAAGCAACCTTAGTAAACTTGAAATCTTTAAGGGAATAATAAATGTTCAGATTAATGTCGAAGATCTCTCGTATAAATGCAGTATAATATTTATAAATGCGTAGTGAATAACACAGGAGTAAACTAATTATTAAATTTCTCAATTAGCAAAGTAAACTATACAACATAAATTGTTCTCTTCATTTTTTCACCCTGCAGCAGTGTATAAAAAGAAATAAATTTATTTATTGAAATATATTTATCATAGGAATATCGAAGCTCGTTCTTTGCAAAAGAAAAATTGACAGGCTTCACCGCGTGCAGTTTAAATTAATTTTATGCAAAAGTTGTTGGTTTACCAGTCATGTAGAGATAAATAAAAATAGCTACGCTTATTCAGACTTCCACGTCGGCAGAATAAACGTCCGTGATTCTTTTAGAATTGTACTTCATCTCCGTTTAATATTGACAGACATTCATCGATAAATGTTGCTGTGCATCGCGTCGCAAAATTTTTCGATTTCTTGTTCACGAGGCATCGCAGACATCTTCCCTTTCGTGCCTTGCACTTCTTGCTTTTTATCAAGCTCTTTACGTACTCAGAACAGCGAATACTCTGGTAAAACATAGAATTCTGCTGTTGGAGTTGATCGGTCAGCGAGGTAGAAGAAAACGTGGCTCGGAAAGTAGATAGAACATTGTGGAGAAAATGACTTTAGAGATTTGAACGAAATTGCACGATGTAACGGAAGGAGACTAGGAATGTATAATATGTAAAAAAAGATAATAATTTTGCTAGAAAATTTTGTTAAATTAATAGCAAATAAAAATATTCTGTGCGATGATTTTCTTCCAAATTCTTTGTTAACATTTCAGCTCCTTTATTTACATCTGATTTCGAACGAAATCTTTCTATATCACTTTCCGATATTTTACTTTAGCTTTCGATTTCAATTGCAATATGGATTCAAACAACGATGATAATAACAACGCAACGTACACGCTTGCCCAGTGCTCAGGATACGCAGCCATTTATCATTCTGCATTCCGCTATCCACAGCCACATTTTTATTCTACAATGCGCGTTTATCTTTCATGCTTTGTACTTTCTTATATTGTTCACAACATGCTACGAACCAGGCCTATTTCAGAGCAACGACAATGAAAAGAAATTTAAAGGTTCTGCATAGGATCGGCGAACACGCGATCCTCGTACGTCGTACACAATATTAAAAGGAAAAGCACACCAGCGTTTAACCGTTCTTTCTTCCCCATGTCGATTCGCGTTTCCCATTTCCCTTTCTCCGTACCGGTCGTTACAAGCGGACCGGAAGTATGGGATGCGTTGCAGGAACGATTCAGTCCAGATTGAAAGCTCTGTCCGTATTCATGCTCCGGAGCTTCGCGAACGATCCCTACACTTCGTGGCAAATCTCTGAAACCCCTGCGCGAGAGAAAAGTGAAACGAAAAAGAAACGCGGTACTGATGAAGGATAGTCGGATGAAAATATACCGACAGTGTCAAAAGAATATCAGGATCGAAGTGTGCGTTCCGTGGCGGGACAAAGCGGAAGAACTTTAACAGAAACAGGAACAGGAACAGGACTAAAGAATCCGGATGGGTAAAATGAAGTCGGGGGAAACAGATGAGAATAGCGTTTTTAGAATCCGAAAGGGTAAAATGGAGTAAGGTAAATAAAGGAGAGAGAGGAAGAAAAGGTATGAAAAGTTGGAAGTTGCCGGAGAACGGTGTTCCCGTGCGCTGGAAATTCCTTTCGGGGAGAATAAAATATTCAGTGGGGACAGCTGTCGTTTCTTCTCGTACGCCATCGAATTTCTCTTCTTTTCACGAAAAAAAGAGAACCAAACTTCTCGCACTAGCTGTCGGAGATTTCCACGCTTATGCCTGATGGTTTTTGGCCGATCGAAGTTGGACATTATTTGAATAGAAAGCACGAGTGCGACGGAGTTGTTCGAGTAGGAGGATTAATCTTTTGTTCGAATGAAAATATAGTGGGTGAAATGAACGAATGTACCACGGCGTCTGGTCCTATAATTTAAATAAAGTAAGAAAGAAAAGGAGTTCCCTTCACTTGCGACAGATGGCAACATATTTACTCATAGAAGAAGATAGTGTGCAACGGAAATGCAGCGCAAGAGAAGCAACAAATTTTGTCCGATTACGGAAAGCAAACTGCATTTTTAATGGAACTGCAGAAAAGTTCGACGGAAATAAACCAGAAACCATGTTTAAATTTTCAATTAAATATACAATCAGATACAAATATATATTTTTCTATAAAAATAAACGAAGTGTCAGATAGTCAGTTATACATGCACTGAAAATACTTTTCCCTTCCAAAGTCAGTTGTCTAATTTGCAAACAACTTCTATTTTTATTGCAAAGACCACTACGTCTATAACTGTATTCCCGGACTCCATTATTCCTGTTAAGGATAACGTATTGTTAGAAAATCTTTACTCGTTTATAAATTATTCAATGGCCATTTAAACTGTCCTTCCCTTCTGCAAAAATGTTGAGTGTCCCATCATTTGAGATGGGACTTCCTCCATCTCCAATACCACGCCACAGTAATAGGATATCGTACTGGTATCAACCAAATAATTATTAATGTTAATAACGCCATCTCATGTATCTATCTATTCAATTGAACACCTTCAATTAAACGATCACAGCTCAACTTCGAGTACTTCAATCATCTTTATTTTTAGTTATATTTATTTCGTATAAAACTCCTACTTCGCTATGTCACTCTTATCGCGTATTATACTACTTGTCCATTTTCCCGTATAAATAAATAAAGAAACAAATCTGGTTTGAAATCCCGAGGCAGACAAGAGTCGAAGGGCCCGAGAATTGGCCTGCCACTTAACGTCTCACGTCAGCCTTCCAAGATTATTCCTGGTCCGCGCTTCCGTTCGAATAGGCTGCCGGTTCCTAAAGTTTTCCGGCAAAGTTAACCAACGGGTGTCAATTTCCAGGGTCGTAAAACAGAAATCCAAGACCCCGCGAAGTTTCCACGCCATTGGCGAATATTTCGAGCGAAGGAGCCGCTTTGTTCGCGTTTCGCCGCCGCCATTCAAACGCCATGGAAAATCTTGCTCGCCACCTCCGCTCGCCGACGCAATAATTTGATGGGCGAGGAGGGTTGCAACCCGGTAATCGTTCGAGCTTATCAATTAGGAAATTACGCGACTTGCAGTACCTTTTAGAGATATTTTTGAACGTCCCTCGCGGTGATATTTTAAAACAGCGACACACGTGAACACGTTTTTTCTCGTCGAGAACTGCGAGGAGAATGGTCGTCTGGAATAGAGTACATACTAAGAGGCGCTTCGCCTCGTTCCCTAAGTTCTTTCATGAGATGAAATTTTGATGAACCAATGCGAGGCCGAATTCTTCGGCGAGTGCCCCGAGCACTTGGCGGTTCTTGAAAGAATTTTCAGAAATTTCGTTAAAATTTCATGGGCTTCGGACCAGAAATTCTCATGCCTTCGTAGCATTCTCATGGATACTTTGTAAAGTCTGTGGATGAAGGTTTCATTTTTCGACACGGCCCCAAAGATAATTGGTACCCCTCATTATTTCATCAACGAAGGTCAACGATTTCCCCACGCGCTATTTCAGAAACTAAGTGGCTCGCTTAATTCTGAAGCGCGTAATGGCCGTTCGCTACTATTGCAGACGTTCGGTGCAATTGAAGATGAAGAGAACAAAATCTGTGAACCCGTGGCTCGCCCTTCGCCGCGAGTACTTAACGATAGGTAACTATTTGGTTACCCTTAACAGCGGTAGGATTAAAAATCTGCATATAATGGGAGTTTTACGAAGTTCGCGACGCGAGATAGGGAAATTGCTACGGGGCCCATTTATGGGCTTTACGTGCGACCGCCACGAGAATTAAATAAGCTGGCCAGCGTTACGTAACGCCAGCAGAGTGGAGGTATTTTTCGTAGCAACTATTCACGAGGGTGAATTGAATTTGCTAGCGCAACGCGCGTGCAGCTAAGGAGCTCGTTATCTTGCCAAATACGATACGTAAACCCTTGACTGCGTCCATGCCCACGTGGTCTTCGCTTAATTACGGCATCTTGTGCGTCGGGGTATGTCAATTTTCTCGAGCTCTCATCTCTGCTGCTTCCGGCGCATACATAATTTAACACGATGGCTGTGTTTCATCTTACGTGCTTACTGGTATTTTTTCGTACTTTTTGTGATACTGTATTATCACGACGAAAATGCGAATAGGAGCACAATTATTCGAAAAATTTTTGGAGTAGTTTTCCGTGAAACGTATTAAGCGAGGTGTACATATAGTTCATGATTCTTAATAAGTGCCACGTCGAACAGTGGTCCAGATGGAAGAATTAGCTGTTCACCAGCTAACAAATCAATTTCCCATTGCTTTCTTAAGCAAAGAAATTAATGAAATATATTACAAGTTACGATTAGTGCAGGCGTCTAAAGATCGACATTTTATAGGTACCATTTTTCACACAAAAAATTGCTTTTTTCCTTGTCGATGTCCTAATCAATCTGTCTAATATTTTCTGGTCGTGTTTGTTCCTAAATAAAAAGTGTCGACGGTCTCAACCGTCAACGCTGTCACGCGACTCTTATTATCTGCATTAGTAAAGAATTTTTAAAGAATTACTGTTTTAGCTTGCAACAGTTACAAAAATTATTCTTCCCCCTTTTAATTTATATAACATGTTTGTTATTTTATTATAACATAATCGCAATACAGGATAATAAGAAGAACTATGGATTACTCGGTTTACGTCGAAGCCCGAACAGCTAAACTGTACGTCCCGAGGAAAATGAATTCTTACAGCCTAGCATATTGTATCATCGCCTTCTTTTTTCACATTATGCCGCAACCCAGCCACTTCGCAAATACATTTATCGTTCACGCCGTTAATACATAATCGTGCAATTAATAAAATCTTCAAAGATCAACCGGCTCCGCTGTGCGAAGTAATTTTTATGTTCCCAACAAATCACCCCCTCGAGGCAAGTAAATGTTCACAGCCCTCGTCGCCAAGAGCTCCACTCGAATCAATGTTTTCGCGGCAGCGAATTGCATTCCCCCATCCGTGGAGGCACGCAACATTGACGCGATATGTAAATTTCAGCGGAATGCTAATGCAACCGATAGACGTCACGACGACGGGTGAATTGCATGGATATGCCGTCGTTGTGCGACGGAAAATGAGCTTCAAAGGTCAACGCGCCACCACGCCCTGCGGATATCGCTTTCCCGCTTTGTTCCCCGCTCGGTTCGTCGGAAAAGTTGCAAACGGGGGTAATGTTGCTGTTCCTTCGCGGCTCGTCTCGCGGCGTTTCGCTGCGGAAGCGTCGAACGCGCGACGGCCCCTCGTTTCTGAACGCTTTTAAAAGTGGCGAGCACGACTGTCGCCGGTATTCCGGCTTCCTAAACTGGAAAGTGCGCGGAGCGTGAACGAACAAAAGAAAGAGCGAACGGTACTTCGGAGGTAATTTTATTTCTTCGTCCCGATTAAGCAGCTTTCCTCTTGCTTATCTTCGCGGCTGACGAATCTCGCGTTCTTGGCCTGGAATTTTCGTGGCTTAGGGGAGCGAATAATAGTGATCGGTGAACAGAGGCAAGAGAAGAAAGCTCGCGATAATAGCTTTCACCGTCGCGTTCCCATTTGCTGTTCCACGATTTTTCGCTGTCGGGCGGCCCGAAGCCCAATTAATAAACGCCTGTAACTGGAAAATGAAGCCGAGTTTGCTAGCTTTTTTTATTTATCTGTTCTATCGTACTTTGTCACCGTGAGTTATCGTTTAAAATTTCTTCCACCTGTTGCCAAACAGGGTGCACTGAACTGTGCAAAAAAAAACCCCCTCTCCGATACCCAGCTTACTGTCCCCGAGCATAAATGCATATATTTCTGTAGCTACCTCGAAAATCATGACCAACATATCCGAATAAAAAATGAAATAAAGGGCCAAAGACAATTGTCTGCCAAAAGGCGACCCTGGAGGATGAAAGTTGATTGAAAAGCGGGATGCGTCGAAACGGGAAGCGTTCATTTCGCAAACGAGTTAAACTTCTCCCGTTTCAATAACGATGTCATAAAACGGACGCTTTAATAGGATGATCCCACTTAACAGAATCTGCAAGATTCTTACTTAATAGAAATGCCTTTCGTCGCTGCTAACCGGTTTCCAATACGGCCGATAACCGCAATTAAATCTGCTCGTTCTTGGCCGATCGAAGTACCTGTTAAAAATCGTCCAATATGTCCCCCATTGATCGTCCATCGCGATACAACGAAGTGCATCTAGTATTCCTCGAGGATGAGACGCATTAAATTGCAATAAACAAATCGATTTTCCAACGCAACGGTTAATGTTCAATATCTTGTCTGTGGCTGGCGTCACCTTGAAATGCTAAACTAAATTGTCAGGACGTGGAATAAATGTCGGTCCACGCGACCCAAAATTATTCCGCAATAAGACTTGCTCCCTGGTTATCTGATAATAACTTTTCTTCTACGTGACACTAGCTGGAGCATTTAGGTTGGCGTTATCAGTGTTACGTGTGCAGTTTTATGGTGTGCCTGCGTTATCTCGCAGGTGTTATATTGCTGACTCGTGTCATATTGTACATTACTGTACGACATAATTGTGTTGCACAAAAACGTATACAAGTTATCATATTTTATTCCATTATGGCACGGTAGCAAGGATTCACGCCTTGTCCCGCGAACTCTGTCCACCCGAAATATCTTCGCTATTTTAAACAATACGCGAAAACATTCCAAATAAAAGTTACGGAACGACTTATTTTCTCAAGCGATTTCGGAGTAATGGTAAATTCGGATGAAAAAAAAGTGCTAAGGTAGATTTGTCCTGAAACTTGTCGTTTCCGAGATAATTTCACTCTACTCGTTTCGTGTTTCGAAACATTTTAGCTTGCTGCTTAAAATAACCGAGGCATCTCAGGTGTTTGCATTCGTTACGTAGTTTGAAATCCAGGGAAGGCAAGAAGATGCAAGCGGGAGTCTCCGAACGGAAGTCACAGTGGAGCAGACGCCACGAACGAAACAGCCGCAAGTAGTACAATTGTTTCTATGCCCCGGCCGTTGGCCCGTCAAACCACAAATGGAACCAATTCCTCGGAGATGGCGATCGCCACGACCACTATCGACACTATTCCAGCACGTGGCGCGACTGTTCTCTCGAGTTCCTGTACATTGTGGAAATTGTCGTAGATTCTCGAGCTTCGAGTGCAAAGAGGAGGAAGCTCTTTGAAATGTAACACGCGTCGACGAGGATCTCGTGTTCCTTTTTTTTTTCTTTTTTTAATGCGAACAAATTCACGTTCATCGTTTCGTTAATAGTTAAATTGAAGGGGCCCGAACAATTATTGGGGGGGCAGCAAACATTTGATTATGTTGCAAATTGATTTTCGCCGTGTTCTCGTAAATTTAAGTTCTAAACGTGCCGCAAACATCGCGTTCAATGGCCAGCTGTATCATGAATCACGAGAACGTATTTGCGCTTAACTTCTGCACCGACGCGGAATAGTTGAGTTAAACCATGTGGAAGAATTTGACCAGGAAAGCCAAATTGCAGGCAATTCCACGCGTATATTCGTCCGTATATTTCAAACATGCTCGTTCAAGCCGTCATATCTCACTGCCGGTTCGTAACTGTTCCGCATTCTTTATCGTTTACCAAGGATTAAAGAGCTGCATCGCCCGATAAGAAAAGCCACCGCAGCCGCGCAATTCTTCCAGACTTTGCGAACGAGGAAACACATTCGAGGCCTCATATTCCGACAATGTTTCCCTCACCTGTCAACGTGCACAGCTCCTAACTTAGTTTGCGTGCTCTTATTGAACGACGAGGTACTAATTTAGACGACGCTGAGCGCGATCCCACGGATTCGCTGGTCGTTGCTCCATTTTCGATGCTCATTGTCTCCCGGGCCAGGCTGAGCGGCCGCTACAAAAGAACTCAGATACCCGTCTATAGTTTGCGAAAGCCAATTATTCAGAATTGTTCGCGAGATTCTCGAGATTAATAGGGGAACTTGCCGAGGAATTCTTATCTGCTAGCTGCAGTCCCATTTTAATTCCGCGCGCTCGACAAAACAGGAACGCCCAGTGCCGACGCCTCGTGCGATATCCGGGACAGTGTATTTTCGATTTCCGCCGGAAATCCTACCCGCTAAATAGCGCCATTTTAATTCTCGAACACTGCGGGCGGAATTCCCGACGAATTTCGAGCGTGCTACACGCCAGAAATTCGGCTAAATATAGTAGTACATACGTAATGCACGTACGGGCATACTATAGAGATAGGTTCCTTTTTTGGGGAATTTACAATTGCACACATAGTTGCATGCGGTAATGCCGCGGAGGCTGGTAATTTAATTCAAAAACTCGCGTGTCCTCGGTGAAGTTATGTAAAAGTTTATTTTGCAGAAAGCTGTAAATTGCAATAGGAGGACGGAGCTGACGAAAAATCATATTTTATAGCATTTCTAAAAGTATGACTCTTTGCATGCGTGGAATCGGGTCTGAAAATAGAAGCCATAAATTCATCGTAAATAAAATGGATGGCGATACAATGGTGTAATGCAGATAGGAGTTTATCGTTCGCCTAGTATTGTGTGCGCGGAACTGAAAAAAGTTTCCAGGTGAGATGGAAAAAGTGTGCGAGGCGTGAAGGACGAATATTACTCAGCTTTGTTAATCCATTTCAGCCGGCTGCTTTGCGAATCGATGAATTTTTTTGCTCAAGATAAGAAACGCGGTTGCAGGGACTTGAAGTGTTCTAAAATATTAATGTGACCGATAATCTTCATTCGAATTAATTCGAGTGGAAGTATGTATTTAACTTCTTGGGAGAATCGTGTCTTCTCTAAAACCTTTTACAATTTCATAACTTTTTCCACGCACGCACAGACTGTCTAGCGCCGCGTCAAATAATTCAGCGTCCAAAAATTGATAAAATTCGGAACATCCGCCTTTCCTTAAAATTGCTGGCGATAAAAGACGTGTGCCCAAAACGCTTTTCGCATCCATCCACGTTCCCAACGCATACACCGCGCCGCATTGAAATTTGAACAGGAATATCCAGTGGCAAAGTAGAGGGCGATGCCTGGAGAGCGAGTAGGTTTACCTCTTTCGCTCGTCTTCTTGACTCTCCAAAGCACGACCCAGGCGAACGCTGAACATATTAAATTCCACCTAAAATGACCAGCGGAACTTCCTGCGATATTTTGCGCAGGGAAATATATTTCCGTTTCCCGGGAATTTGCCCGACGAAAATCCAGTCTCCCGCGCCGTGCCGTTCGGTTTCTTTTATCGTTTCGAACTTTTCCTCTCGAAAACAATGAATATCGAAGGGAGACTAGACGGGAAGGATGGAATGGCAGTCTTCGAATCGTCTGCCGCTATCGATTGCTTCGCCAAGGTGGAGCAATTCAAAGAGTCCTCTCCTCCTCCCGATGAACCGGAGAAAATATCGAGACGACGAGCACGCTGATCCGGTACACGGTTCCGTGGAGGCTACGTCGGTTTCCGACGCAATTACCCGACGACGCGACGGCAGTGACGATAAAAGGGAAGGATAAATTGTCGAAGAAAGGGACAATAGGGAGAATGCGAATGTTGAGACAGTTTCAGGCAGCGAGCCACGGTGGAAATTAATTGTAAAATGGTGCTGTATGAACATCATCGGGAGCGTTAAGTGAATTTCTTCGTGTGTTAATATGTATTTCAGAAGCGAGGTTGAAGCTTGATGCAACGAAATGGGTCTTGGCAAGTGCAGTGTGTTAAAGAAGGCATTATCGACAGATACGTAAATGGCCTCTCGCTTTAGATAAAACATGAAAATGAAGCAGTATTTGTGGGGAATGCGACAGCAACTAGGTTAAATTAGAGGGGGATGAGGAAGATCATCCAATATTAAATAACATTTCTACCGGAGAAGAATGGTATAAAATAAGATTGAAAAGCTGCACGAATAGCAATTCTAATTTCCATGAGAAATGGAAACTCTCGTATCGATGCTTTTTTGTGAGTAACATGGAATAACAAAGACATCAAATTATAGCTTCCGTGCAAGAATTAACGAACAAAAATTGATTGATTACTGGTCGAAGTAGATTTGGTTGAAAGAATTCGTTTGTTATAATTGTTGCTATCGTGGGATATTGAACGATCGTTTGGGTTATCCAAAAATTCGCGTGACGCGTACAAATTGCCCAGGATCCACGTGCCATTTCTATCATTCGATTCGATCGGTTTTTTCGAGGCGTAAAAGTAATCCCGAATTGATTATCGATTGACTGGACGTCGCGTCGCCGATGATTCACTTGCGAACGCTTTTAATTCAATTATACGGTGATGGAAAAATGTTGGTTCGTTGAAACGAACCTTTCAGAGGCAGCGAAATGGTCAGCCATAACAATATATCTTTGTTCGGATATTTTCATACAGTACATAAAATATATACAAATTATTTGAAGGTAACAAACGTATTGGAAGTTTCATGAAATTAAGTACAACTGGATGGTGTGAATTAAATCATTTTTTTTACGTGATTAAAAAAATTGAATCGGAGTCCACTTTGCGAATAAAAATTTCACATTTCATGAATTTGAGTCACACGGTGTTCAATGCATTCCAAAGTAAGAGTTTGAAACTAGAGCAATAGAGTATAATTGTTCTTCTATTAATTATGCAAGTTAAGTTAATCAATTCGCATGTTTTCAAGGATTTTATTTTAAGGCACGTGAGTCTGTCAATCATTGAGACCAGAATAAACCGCTGGGAATGTTTGTCGAAATGAAGAAAATATTTTTATCATCTCGCATTATGAAAAATTGCAAATTGCAAAAAATTGCAAACATCTGCAAGTAAAACTTTGCAGCCCTATGGGCCAGAATACAGATAGGTATCCCTAATACATTTCAGATTATGCGACAAAGATTCAATGGAATCGTGAAAGGGTGGCTAGGAGATTTATGCAAGCTCAAATCGCACCGTTCACCGGATTTTCGTCATTTTCTCTTGACATCCGGTGCAATTGCTCGCAAATATTTGACGTCGGATCCTTCGTTGGACGCTCGTACAAGCAAACAAATCATGATTACAATGGAATTGAAATTCCAGGCTTTTATTGCATAGGAAAAGCCGCGCTTTAAAACGCGATTTATTCGATTTTATCATAGTTGAATATTTCAGTGACAAACCGAAACCCTGAAATCCAGCCACGAAAAATAAAAAGCGTCACTCCGACCAGCGTTACGGTTTTTAATCCGACATTTCATGGAGGCACGGTTCGAAGAGATAGAAAGTTGAATAAATGTAGACGATTCTCTGCTCGAGGCCAACATCGAAGACAGACAATTTTTATTATTTTTTGGCTCACTTTGAACGAGTAACTGAATTTCCTATTCTCATTCGACACCATTAAACAATATATTACAACCTGAAATGTACGCCTACGTTCCACGTAAGACGAATTACTAAAATTATTCACCTTTGCGTTTTCTTCGGCCAATGTTGTTATTGTTGAAACATTAATTCCGCGAAACGTCTACGCTTAAATTTAGTGCTAAAGAAATATGAATCTGCAAGTCGAAATATGCACATACCGAACAACTGTTTGTCGTGATTAAGAAAGCAGATGTCTTACCAGTCGAAGAAGTTCCAGAGGCACGTGAACATGGTGACTGCACGTCTGGCACATTGAACAGAACTCACGACGCACGATAATAATTCACTCGAGTGTCTTTCCTTACATTTCCACTCTGCAGTGCTCGTGAATCACAAACTTGTTTACGAACGTCGCGATTTTTCACGAGGTTTTCTCATCCCGCACGTTAGGAACGATCTTTTCGAGGAATAGAAACTCTGCCATCGCATTTTGAAGAAAACTGATGGCGCTACTCCGCCAGCGTCAATGGTACATGCAGTGTATATCGTTCAATTCTTATTTCGCTGTTATTAAAACACCCCAGGTGTCCTATGGAAAATGCAACTGTATCAAGATGGAGTTCCGGAATTAATTCTCGGCGAAGAACGGCGCCGCGGCTTCGCTTCTGAGTTGTTATTGAAATACTCTTGCATACTTTAGTATTTAAGCAGAAATAGATAGAAGGAGAAAGCGTGTAGGTTGCGGAAGGTTTATGAATTATTCTGCGGAGTCCTGATATCGCAAAGCTGCATTTAAATATCCGGACTTGTACACTTTTTATCTTATATTTAGATACAAAAATAAAGGAACTGCGAATACATTCTGACGAAAGACCGATGCAAAATCGATTTGACGGCGATATTTATGTGAATCAATTATTAAACGCAGCGTATCGATGCAGTTCTGTGTAAACAAACGAAACGGTGCAACGAAAATGGATTTTTGTCATCCCCCCCACCTATACCATCTTTGGTATAGCCAGCCTGCTTAATTAATTCCCTTTTTAGACTTCTGATTAAATATCTGTCCACAAACTCGTTCTTCCTCTCGCCTTCATCCCAGAATTGCAATTGAACTTTCGAGAACTGGAGTAACAACTAAAGTGAAACGCGGGATGCTAATAAATTTCTGGAACACGAAGTCCGTTAATATCAAGAAAATTGAACAGTGTCTTCGAAACGAAGGTGTTTGTTTAAAAAAGTCAGCCCGCAATTTCTTCCGCGAGCTGCCAGAATTAGTTTGTCAACCGATTCGAGCATCGAAATTGTGAAGTAATCGCTTCTTCCCCTCGCCACGGAATGTGCATGTAGTCTCGTGTTAATGCGAACGGACGGTGAAAAATGGCATACGCAATTTCTCGGTTCGCTTTCTTTATTAACTTTCCACGAGCTCGTGATACGATTTTGCTACGCAATCTAAAGCTCCATCGTTGTTCCTTTCCGTACAAAAGGAGATCCCAGTGGGAAGCCTCCTGCGTGTTACAGAACTCGCTGCTCGCTTGAATATAAAACGGTTAAATATTCGTCACCTCTCTCTGCATGGATTTTCTGTTGGCTATTTATAGGGCGTTCCATCAAGTCTCAACACTTTGAATAAATATTGCATTGCGCGTCGACAGAACGACTCTCATACGTTAGGGTTGCACGATGTCGTGGGTTTCATTATAATTATTCCTTTCTTTTAAATAGAAGACGGTATATTTTTTTATGGCGGACTGGAATGTGCTTCAAGTTTCAATTCAAATATAAAAGATCGTATATTCAGCAGAGTACAAATGTACAATACGAAAAAAATTTGAACGATAATGTCTCCTCGAAACGAAATTAAAACATTGAAAAATATTCTACGAACAAAAATTCATGGAGTTTAAACGGACTATCGTCTGCGCGCGACGGATCCCATTGAAAGTGCATCGTCGCAACTATCGGACGAAGATAAAACGTGTTTGCGATACGGAAATCGTGGAAGGTTCGTTTGCATAACAACGGGTGAAAGTGCAGAGCAAATACGAAACATGTGTAAGTATAAAATCGTGCTGAAATCCTAGGCTTTATCTACAGGAAGACTGCGTAATGTAGAGAGTACATGTAGAGCGGGATGTAAAAAAATATTAGAGCGATACGAAAACGATGCAGCGATACAAACGTTCCACGTGAGAGCAATTTAAAATTCGCGCGTTCGCCTTCGTGCTTGCGACCGCGTGACTATATTTTCCAAAGCAAATCTCCGCGAAAAGAAACCAAAGTCGCGCATTATGCACCGAAGAAACGTGCACAAATTTTAGAAAGCTTGCGATCGCGCCCCGTGTTACGTGGCGCAAAGCAGGAGAGCAAAAGAGATATCGACCCTCGTATCAATTCTGGGAATTCAAATACGAGATGGGGCTTAACATTTCTCGCGGTAAATCGGAGCGTACTTTGTAGCAAAAATTCGTTGAAAAGCGAAATTGTAACTAAAATACAAGTTCCACGAAAATTGGAAACTTTGATGCAACCGGCAGTGGCCCTAAAAGCGTACGACTGTAAACTACCTTCCTGTTTTCGTACGGGAAAACTGTTCACCGGTGAATACGGGGCGGAGGGTGTTTATTGCGTGCGCAGAGTATCGTTAAGGCCTGGAATATCAGCTTAATTGAGCAATTAAGGGCAAGCAAAAGGAGAAGACAAACCGCTTCTCGTTCTGATCTCCTCGTTTTGCTTTCCCTCGCACAAACGGCGTATATTCGAAAGACCACCGAAACTTCTATTGCCACTGTTATTTTCGTGTTACGTTACGCTGCTCCGAAGCGAACGCTGGCAGAGTAGAAGAGGAAATGGAAGGAGCGAAGCGACGGTAACATTGCGACAGCGAATAAAACGAATTTTTCGAGGAAAAAAAAGTGTGGTACCGAATTTCATTTCCCGCTGGGTGTCGAACGAAAGTTCAAACCTCTCGGTACCATTTGATCTTCCGTAATCAAATGTCGCTTAAAACCTAATACCAAAGCAACCAAACCGGAAAAGATGTCAGAACAATTCCACACCCTTCCACTTTAAACGAGGCGACAGAAGAATAGCCCACGAACCGGCACAGACGTTCGAAGTGCCCCAACAAAGACCACCCGAACCTAAAACCCCACGCGCGAGCCCATTATTCAGCATTCGAACCACGCAATTTACAAACTCGTATTCCCACATATTCTGGCAATATGTTCGATCCCGGGCGAACGCCATGGAACAGCTGTTACGCGGCCAGATATGGCCGATTTGGAAAGAGCACGAAGGCAATGCGACGAGAAACAACGAGAACAATGAGCCACCGATGCAAACGCGGCAAGGTCGGCGACGTACCGCGAACACCTCGCACCCCAAACTAACCGCGACCTCTTTTTAATTTACGCGTCCATTACAGTTGGTTCAACGACATCGACGGCGCGGAAGCTAAGGGTGGAAAAAAAGTTGGCCGCCGAGCTGCATGAATAGGAACGGCAGAGAGGGCGGAGAGACTGCTATAGGACCGATTCAATGTTTGCGAAGCCGGGATAAAGTGCTGGCGCAGTGGCGATGCTGGTTAAACGGCAATTCGAGACGGGATGGCTGATTTTATTTTCATTTCATTTCGATTCGCGTTCTTAAGAAATCGATGTTTCCACTGCGAGGGTCGGGCGGAATCTCTGCGCTATTGTCCCGTGTTGGGTGCAGCGGAAAATTTCTGGGTTTCGGAACATTTCAAACGAGCCTTGGGTATTTCTACGTTGCTTGTTGGCGAACCTCTCACGGGCTGGATTATTACTTCTTGTTTCTTATTTTTTATTTCTGAAGAGCAATACTTTCTTAACGCAACGACGTCATAGGAAGCTCCTCGCGCGACGAAATAAGTTTCTTAAACTGGATACGTGTCTTGCTGAAAAGTATCGACAATCTATTTAAAAACAAACGCGCTGACAAGCTATATCTGGCATCGGTCGGTATTTTATAAGGAAAAGTTAGAGCGTTTGGCACATTCAAACGCAGCACGCGGCGATATATCCAACAGAGCTGGTAGAAATGTCTTAATCTGTACAGCTATCGACATAAATTTTTACTTAAGTATGTTTGGACTAATATGCAGCGTCGAATGCACGCACGAATGTAGGGGGTTGCAAGCGTGCAGCTGCTTCTACTCTTTTGCAATACGAAGTAGAAGCATCGACTGCAAATAAAAAATATAACCATCGCTCGTAATAAAACCTGCGCAATAAAATAGGATCAAATTGTCAATGGTCCTCGACAACGTCCACGAACAAGAGGACACTTAAGGCATACACCGAAGATCAAGAAATCCTTGTACAAAGTATAAAGGCAAACAGATCACCGAAACTATCAAAGACCCCTGTAGAGGACCTAAGAACTTGAAGAAAAATTTCACGATTCAGCGCGATTTCATCTTCCAACTCTTCCACCGACCCGATAAAACCGAAATTCAGCTTTTCCCGAACGCATCGCGGAGAAAAGCTGTATGCACCGCGGCTGATATTATATACACAGTGGGCCGTGCAATTTTTACGAGGCTCTCGAATTAGCCTGGCCTCGTTTCGAGCTTGGCACTGCATATTTGAGCCGCTCATTTTTTGATACATCGCATCCCTGAAAATCCTTTCGGACGGCACGAAGCAGAAGCTGTATCTAATATTATTTTCGATTCCACGTTTTGTCGTACCGAAAGACAGCCGGGATAGCTTGTTAAAGCGGCGAAAAAGAAGCCGGGTGAGCGTTTCCAGTTTCGTATCTGTGCATGCAATTTTCTATCGCCCCGACATGTACCCTCGTGTATAGACAAATATTTACCCTCGTACCACTGTAGTTACAGCGCAGCGTCTACTCCCTCGCATGTTCCACTTGCCACCCCGCTTTACTTTCTCTGTAATCCCACCGTATATAAAGTGAAAAGCTCTCGCGTTGCGCGTGTTTTCTGACGAAGGTACAATGTTGCGGGCAACCATTCAGATTAGTGGCGAAGTAAGAACATGCTAGGTATGTGTTTATAATTTTTTTAGCGTTTCGTGTTGTATATAATGCAGTTGTGGAATTTCAGAAAATAGCGAGGTTTATTATCAATTGCGTTGCGACGAGCGTACATTAATCTTCACTCGAGTATTTCATCTTTAGTTTCTCGCGGTGGCTGTGGCTATTTATATGGTTCGTACGAGCACTAGAGCGATTCTTAGTTTTTCTACTGCAGATTTATTTACGTTCTCGTCGTTCAATATTTTTCCAACCCACGAAGTAGCTCGTCGTTCGAAATATAAATTACAGCAATAAATTCGACTTTGTCCACCGCACAAACGAAAAGAATATCCAAATTTTTCAGCGGAATAACCCGATACAATTCCCACTGCCTTGATCCTCGTTTCACCTTCGTGGATCCTGCCCGCCCTCAAATTGTGCAGGAAAAATATTGCCCCGAAGATTTTATTTCTCGGATGTAATTAAGAAGCCGCCCTGTGCGCGTGAATAATTTCGAGGACGACTGTACGCCATAGGTGATACTCCGGCGAGCAGAAAGATAGATTAGCGAAACGTTTGTATTTGCGTTCATCCCGTATGGACATGCTTTCCGCATTGTTGAATTCCTTTTGTACCGTCGCGCTTTTTAATCCCTTTAGCGTTAAATCGGATTCGGTTCGTACGAGCGACAGCAACGCAAAAAATCGTTCAGGCTTTTTCTCGTCGCCCGAGAGGACCTGCACCGCAGATCGAGTTGCACAACGGAGTTTGCTATTAAACGTAATTAATTGCCGCAAATCGGGAGAGCAAGTTTGTCGATAGAAAAAATATTATCCGTATTCGCGTTTAATCCGCTTTCCCCGAACGGTTCTCAAGGGACTGTGGGACTTGGTTTCTTTGGAGGCACGAGGATCTTGACGCGATACGGTGGTACGTTAATGCTATTAGACGATATTTGAAAATTTTGGACGCGGACTTTTATTCAACTCGAATTCTTTCAAAAACTGCAGGCTTCAAAAGTTAATGACAATCTCTCTATTTTTGTATAAACCGTTTTCGCGAATAGAAATAATGAATTTATAGAATACTGTTTTTTAAATTAATTGGGAGCACTTTTTGTTGATTGCTTAACTTCATAGAAGATGATTCTAACGGTTAATCGATTAAATTTTGTACGTATCGTTTAACAAAATATATAAATTTTCCTTGCCTACTTATTATGACAATAACATATCATGGTACACTTGTTGCAATAAACCTGCCCTTTATTTCCTGATTCGAATGATGCACCACGTCTCTATTAATTGTAACAGTGATATATCGAAAGTGCTCCCGAATATCGCGTCCATCCTTCTGACTGCACAAAGGATGTCAAGCATTTCTCAAATATCGCAACGCAGGAAAATAACAGGCTCAAGGAAAACGACGACCAGGTTATTTAAAACATCCGTGTTGTTTAGGCGCTTCTTTTTTGTCCATGTTCCCCGCCTACGCCTGTCTGCCTACCGCCCTTATCTTTCCGCCAAGTAATTCGCGCTCAAAGCAACCCCCAGCTGATGACATGCGTCACTCGTGGCTGAATGCACAGAACACGTTAGACTGATACCGAAATCCAGTGGACGAGGAAACGTGTACAGCACAGCTTTGCTATCGCGGAGAAATATCATATTTTCCGCAAGCGATACTCCGACGACGAGTCTGGTAGCATTTCCGCGTGGGAATACAAATTTCAGGGGGTGGATTTGCATGCACAGGGCGTCGCGATGGAACTGTCCGAAGCTAATAACTGTACGAAAAGAGTTATCAAGGATAGCGGGCGGAGACCCTTCGCGTTCGGCATTCTTTCTTTCTTCGTTCTTATTTGACATACGAAATGTAAATAATCTTATTCGATAATATATAACTGAGAAAAATGATTATATGCAATTTATTCTAATTTAAAATTGTACTTTTTCAGTTTGTACAATATTTTTCACGCATGTGAAAATATTATCGCGCAACAACGTCGTTGTCGCCTGATGCAACTCGTTGAGAACAATCTCGTTATGCCCGTCAGGTGTACGAAACAACGAATGTTCGTCGAACTGAACTTTGCGAAAGTTTTAATTAATATTATGCCGGCCCTAGTGGCCAAACTTTTCCAACGATCTCTTGATATTTCGAAGGATTTCGGCTAGGGAAAATGTTGAACAGTCGAAGTGAATAATTGGCAGCGGTGTTAAGTGAAATAGGCGGCAGCTTCGGAAGTTGTAAATTGGACGTGAAACGTACGAAAACATTTGCAGGTATTAAAAAGAAACGGTGCGCAGAACGCAGGGCTGAGCGCGAATAGTTATGGGAATAATTGGCACGAGAAAAAGTAATTAGCAAGGACAGAAATTGCGTTATAACGTGCAGAAGAATCGAGGAAATTGCAAGTTGCTCAGCTTTAATTCCCTGCGGGTTAAAAGCATAGTGAATCATGGTAGATGTAATAGAAGAAGAAAACGAGGATGGGCCCCCTTTCACCCGAGCCTTTCGTTAAAACGAAAATTATCCTGCCATCCCATTATATTATCACGAAATTTAAAAGGTCCCGGCCAAAGGAGAACCGCGTAAAAATTGCAGCCTTTGAAACGAACGCGAAGCTTTGTCTTTCCCTTCTTTTTATAAAATTTGCAACGCGTATAGTTGTAACAGCAATTGGATTAAACCGCTCTGGATAACGATTCTAGTATTTTATTAAATGTGTCAAGTGTTTAGAATCACTCTCCACAGTTTTACAAACATCCAGCCATTCGATAAACCTCTCGTGATGCGAAATTAATGTTGCAAGAACTAACGGTGTCCGACATTATTTCCATGTACCCAAAGTCGGAGAAGCAGTCGAACGTTTTATTTATCGTAACAAATTTTCTTCGGAAAATTCCGCTGTACTGCGATGCCCAGGGACGCGAAACTTTTGTCGCGTAGGGTATATCGCAGAAACCTAAAAAATTCTGTCAGAAAGACATAGAGGTTTCGCGTACACGAGACACGCGAGGGCTGAAGATTCGCAGGGACGACAACTCTCACGCATCTCCGTTCTGCCGGTGGTTCTAGAGGGAAGTTCATCGATTCGACCAGTTTTCTCGAGCTTCGGGAGACGGAAAGTCGGTCTGTCTAGCCTTGGCGGGTGGGTATTGACCCCCGCGCTCTTCATCCACCGTGAAATTAAAGGGAATCAAACGAAGAAAATTCGTACCCCGGCTTACGGTTTACACAGCGATGCCATTGAAATATGCAACGCCTCGTATAAAGTTAAGGAAAATTCAAGCGCCACCGGTTCTGCTTCGAGAATTGTGTACAAAATTCATCCTCTCCGAGGTGAGAATTCCTCGTGAATTTTTTAAGGAAATTATCTTCGCGATTGAATCAAAGAGCTTTCGATTTCGGTCGAGGCTGCGTCGAATTCAGGGCGCATTCACTTAATCGTGTTAATCGCGAAGGTTTCGTGCCCAATCAGCGGAAGGTAAACAAGGCGACGAGCCAGATTTTCCGTGAAACAGAAAGACGAGCGACGAATTATTCGGAAGGCAGGAGCCGGATAAATTATCCCACGAATGTTACTCTTAATTAAAACCAACGAATCATCGGCCACTCGGCAAGAATTTAGACACCGGATTCCAGGAAGCCTTGCGATTTCTTAAAAATTTCATTTCTCTCGTTTGGGCTTAGTTCTCGAGTCAGCGAGCCAAGGGGGGACAAAAGCTGTCTCGTCGTCGCGACCTGTTCCTTATTCCGCCCCGTCTTATAGAGAGTCGTTAATTATCCAAACCGAGTCCTCTGGGTTCGTCAACGAGATCCTGGGTATCGATAAAAAAAATGAACGCGTCGCAAAGAGGTCGCGAATGGCTCGTGCTCGCGGAAACGAGGATGGAGTCTCGTCGAAAAGTCAAGGTCGACGTTCTCGTTCTAATTGCCCCGTCCGTCGGGAAATCGTCGACGAAGATGAAGAGGTGGATAGGAGCACTCGTGTCGCGAGATCTGCAAACTTTCATTCCTCCCGTGCGTTTTTGGAAACGTTTCGAATCAAACGAGCGCTAATACTCGGAAGATATTCCTTGCCCTACATTTTCCATATTACATGCGCTAGAATGTTTATATTTAAATATTTTACCCGGCTTCCTTCGCCGCCAGTTGTCGCGGGTAATACAAATATGAAAAGCTGACTGGGAAGTACGATACTCGATCACGCTGCAACGGTGCTATCGTATTTGCGAGAGAGACAGAGGCAACGCGGGATAGAATCCAACAGCTGCTAATTAAAGTTGCAATTGTGTTCCAATTGTTCCGATAATTGCCGCGAATATTATCCGGCGCTCGAGATTCGATCTCCACCTTCGCAGTCGGCAACCTTTAGCCCTTTCGGATTCTCGGGAAATGAGAAATCATTTTTAATTAATACATTCGTATTCGTGCGTTTCATCGACTTTCCAGACCGCCCTTTTTCCTCCCGCAAATCGCGGACCTGCCCCGATCCACAACAATAATAAGAACCTGAAGTGCACTTCGTGCGTCACGGTATGACCGACTCGCATCGCTCGCAGCAGACTCTCCTTCCGTTACGTAAAACCCGTATGCCAGCCTCAAAGGTCGAGCAAATTGGTCTCGTTCGTCGCTGTTCACCCAAAAATCCATTTTCGTCGTGCACGAGGAGGTGGGAGAAAGCAGCGGAAGGCCGTCTCGATTCCGCACACTTTCTACCGTACGTGCATCCGAACTTCCCTCGTCAAAAACTACCCCCCTTTGACGCGCGTTTCTTTTTTTAGGATTTTTTACGCGCGACACGTGAGAAACCGAAGAAAGCGATACCAGAAAGCTGTCAACCTTTACGGTTAACCCTTCCTCCGCGACACCGCCGACGCATAAAAACGTTCTCGATTCCCGAACCGTGGGCACAACTGTAACAACATCCCACCCACCCCACCTACTCACCCTATACGAAAGAGAAAGACTCGAATTGCACCGGTGACAAGATTTTATAACAGCCCGAGGAACCACCCGGTGCCGTGCTGAGCGAAAAAACAAAAAGCTGCGCACGTTTTCGGTGAATCGTGCGGTATTCAACGGTGCACAGATGCATACGCCCCTAGTAGCCGACGAGTTAACCCTTTCGATACTACCGGTGCCTTTAGTCACCCGTCATCCAGTGCCCACGGGGTTCTACCGGTGGCTATGGTCGCCCATCGCAGCACGTTCGCTGCATTCCACCGGCCACAGTGTGTCGCGTCGCAATACCCCGACCTTAACGCAATTTGACAGCTGTTCGCGTTACTTTACCGTGAAAACAAATGTTATCCACCCCCTCCACGGTAAAGGCGTGCGTTCGACACAGCCGTATCGAAGGGGTTAATTGGCGAGGGCAGCGTCTACGGCGATAAGGATCGCGACGGATCATATATTCTACGAACACTTTTCTGTATCTTCGCGATGGAAGCGGACGAGGTGAGGCACAGTATACGAAACGAAGGAACACCGACACACGGCACCAGGGTCGCGACAGGGTGCAATAGAGAAGCCGGGCTGCCGGCCGACTCGTAACGCGGCGACGGCACAACTGGCATGCGCCTTTGCAACCCTCCTTTCACCCTGCCGGCTGCGTCACCCCTCGCACAGCTACTACCCCTGCTCTTCCTCGACGTGCTTCTCCTGGCCCGGTCTGTGCCGGCGCATCATCCCCTCTGCGCCACCCTTCAATTCTCCTAGGCGCATTGTCCTTTCGAGGGAGAGAGAGAGAGAGAGAGGGTTGCTACGCTCCTGAGAGCTTCGAAGAGGATCTTTTCCTCCGACGATATTTTGGCGAACGAACGCCGGTTTTGCGGGAATCGCTGGTAGCTGTTGTGGCGGGGCGATTGAATGGGCGACCCGGAAGGGTTGATTGTAAGGGGGGTTGCTCGTGGGCCTGTCGAGTGAGAAATAAATGTGAAAATAAGCGGGGCTGTGCGCCGTCGTGCTTGCGAATTCTGACCCTCGTGTTTGACGCGACTTCAATTCATTGGCAAAGATAGTGCTTTGATGTTTCTACGTTTCTATGTTCGTGGAATTTGTCGAATTATTCGGGGGCGACTAGCTCGAGTTCAAAGAAAATCTTTCAAACGCGAGAACCGCGCGAAATTAATGGAAATGGGGTTCAGCGTAAACCGATCAAATCGATGGAACGACTTGTTACTCAAAGTAACATTTTCCACTGCAGAGTATCTCCTCGAAGGTACGCGGGGATGAGGATAGAAAGGTATGGTTTACAGAATAATAGGATGGTCCGAAGGTTTGCAGGTAAATTTGAACGCTGTTTGTCTTTTGGTTGATGATGCTGGGTTGGGGTAATGAGGGTACGGTCTGTACTACGCAACGTTGGTTTCGGGCGATTGTGTGCATATTGGGTTAGCTAAATAGGGCGTACGTGTGTGTGAGGGGCGAGGGTGGGGGGGGGCGTGCGTGTGTATAACGTGCACTTATTAATTGTAATTGCTTAATAGGGTACGTATATGCGCTAGCAACTTGAGCATACTGATAATCACGTTAATACCCCGAAAAGGGGAAAATTGAAATCGAATGCGGGATGCTTATTGTTAGCGCGACAGATAACGAAATTTCACCGGGACAGAATAAAGTTGCATCTCTTTTTATTTGTAATATGCGATCTTCAAGCTACGTGTACAAATTACGTCACTGCGTATGGCGTATATAATTGACGGATTCAATTAATTTATATGCGTAGCTACAATTTGTGTAAATTTACCGTTTGTCTCGGTCGAATTACGTTTGGACAATAATGAATAATCATCGCCCGTTACTGATTTTATTCGTTGTCTTCTCGTCTTTGTCCATGAAAAGATCGTAACGCACAAACAAATCGATACTCGTGTTCCGCGTTCCGGATTATGGGCTACGGAATCGTCGCGAGGCATCCCCCATTTTCCAAGCGCCACGTGGAAAGCAAATATTAAATAGGATCTTCCGATACGTGTCACCGATACTTCGATTCGGTATATTCGACAAGCAACCAAACTCGATCGCAAAGCGCAAGGAAGAAAATCTGCGTAAGAATATCGCGATGCCGCGGCGGAGTAGTGCATACATGGGATTGCCACCCCGTACAATTTCGCGATCGGAAATATCTCGCGTCTCTTCATATTCGTCGAAGCGCCATTAAATTTTCGTGTCCTTTTTATCTCGAAATAAACTCCCGCAGGATGTTATCAACGTTTGCGCCGCTTCTAACCTCCGCCGCACACGAACCGTGTTTCAAACTGCTCGAATTTTCGTCCATCTCTGACCGAGTGCGAAATTCATTGAAACAATTCATTGAAACAAACTTATTATTTCTCGAATTTGTACATAAATTTGAAAAAGATCACGGTCTGGGTGCTCCCTGCCCCGTGAATCTCGAAGCATTCTGCAAGCAGAGAGGCCATAAAAGTGCAAGAACAGAAATCAATTGGAAGCTTCGAAGTCGCGTTCGTGGTTGTGCGTCTCGCGATGGGCGACTTAAAAATTAATCGCTGCAGTTGCAAGCCTGTCTACTAGGGGCAAAAGTTTGCAACAACTCGTAATATTTATTGGAAAGGCTATTTCTGTTGCCGCCACGTCGTTGCACAAATAAAACGTTCGTCGATGGAATTATTTGTATTTCTCTGGGACACTGGCGCTGTGTGTATCTTTCATACGTTCGTGACTAATATGGAAGTTGAGTGGCGATATAGACCGCCTCACAAGTTTGTACGCTTTCCATTCTTAATCTTGTCGCATGCCTCGTGTAGGCGTTCATGTTTTATTGCATCGAATTATTGCTGCTCAATTATATACGCGTACGTCAATCCCGAATTTCAATGATATGAAGTCATCTCTTAACTATCTGTCTGAGAAAATAGAGGTAGCGTAAGATGAGAAATCAATGGTCTGCGAAAATTAATGGCTAATCGTATCGGTCAAAGTAGTTTTGACATAGGAGTTTAATTTAATGCGCTGCTGAGCATATGCGCGATACAAAGAAATGAGCTACTCAATTTAACTGTCGATTAATTCCAATAACCATCACTTTCCAGTTTTCCTATAATATATCATCTAAAGTCTAGACTCTAGACCAAGTCTGTCTAACCCTGCTCAACGCTGCAACGAATGAGGCCCAACAAAAAATCGTAAACATCCTTAAAACATCGAGATTTTTATGTACTTATTTTTTCAATGGTGAAGATCATTGTGGTATAACATTTTCCCTTATTCGCGAAGGTGTATGTAATATACTCTACATTGTTTACTAACTTCTTTGCTTAGCAACTATCGTTGGAATTAGTTTATTCTATCCGCGGTCCGATACAATCTTTTCCCTTCAAGTGCGTCCCAAGGAAACCAAAAGGTTGGACACCCTGCTACAGACGAAGCTCAACGCAAAAGCTGGGAAACAAGCTAATCAAAATTGGCCACCTTCATCTAACATAATCTGCAACGTAATCTCGAACAAATTTCAATACTCAAAACAGCAGCAAACAAATTAATTATTGCACTCGAAACAGTTGCGACCCATTAGGAATAACGAATTGCGCTGGATTTTCACATCCCAAGCAAGGAAACGACCATTGCCCATTCATCTAATCGCCAGGCTCGCAATTAGCGTTACTCTGTATCATCTTCGTTAAATAATTGCCAACGTGTCGTCCACATTATTGCGGTTATTTTCGGACCGAAGGGAGGTCGTCACGGGCAGACATTAAAGGAGAGCTTCCAAGGGGGCAACTTCTTTCCCCTGACTCGTCAGCATCGCAGATTCTCGTTCATTCGATCGACCCTAACAGGGTGAACCGGTCGACATGAATGAACAGCTGGTGGGACAATTTACGCGTACGCACGCCTGTCTACGCGTGCGAGCACGCCACATTGATTGAATGAACTGCTGATAGTTGTGTAAAGATTTACATTAGGTCCTGCAGGTACGGCAGAGAAATTTCTATCGTACTTTACGAATCGCATTCCTATTTCGATCGCTACGTAACACGTTGTTTAATCATTCTCGAGGATCCTTCGTAATTTTAATTTTCCAATTAGTGCAGCTTTCGCGGTAGAATGGTTGATCAGTTCTACGAGTTCTACGCAGACTCTACGATTCTACGACTAGAGACTAGTTCTACGAACGAGTATTAACGGTTTTCCTTCTTTTGTTTCCCGAAGCTATTGTACACGGGAGTTATACACATACACAAAATAGTATATCCTGTTCGTATCTATTTGTGTAATTGTTTTGTTTGTTTTTTTTTTCAAAGAACGCCGGAAATGTTTATTCACCAAATTTCTCGGAAATATTTTCGATAGAACTACCGGTCGATTGTGTGCGGATCGTCGAACGCGTTTCTGAATTCTTGCAATATTTCCAGAGCCCCAAACCATTCTCGTTCTTTCGTAAATCAATAACTAATCAGCACTTTTGCCTGTAAAATCTGAACTGCCGTTTCCAATCGTTACGTTCATCTTGCATTTTTTATTTGCTGTCCTTCTTCCCTAAATGAATGATTCATAATCGCATTACATTATTGAAATGTCATATATTCGCCAACCTTGACTTTTGCGTCGCTCGCGGAGGGGCTATCTGGTTGAACAGGCGAAATACACAAAATCGAAAAGCGGTCGGTAGGGCGGTTCTTGCAGATTAACCTACAAAAGTCGCCTGTCCTCCTTTTAAAACAGATCAGAAAGTTTCCTCTCGATAATACATATCGTTCCTACATTACGCGCATTCCGACAAGAAATATTATAGCGAAAGAATTCAGCACAAGCATAAAAGATTGGGTGATATCGACACTCCGACATAAAACGATTATTCCGCTTCCTCAAATTGGGATACTATCTCCGATCACTTTTCACAAATCATATTAATAGAGAAAGAAAGATCAGAGAAATATTTCCACCGTGTATTTGCCCTTATATTTTTATCTGTCACACTTCATTTACATATTCAACGCGATATTAATAGTACCTATAATCCGTTTCATGCGATTAAACAAGAATCGTGTATTAATCAACGAAGAAAAAAGAAATCGCATTGGCTGAACCTCTGGTTCACATATACCTGAGTTCCCAACAACTTCGTTCTATGCACATATTGAATTAATCCTAATGGGACCAGTACAGGTGATGCTCATTCGTCAAACGCTTTTCAAAACTCGAAGGAAGACAGGAGTGCATCAGTGGCGTGAAACGAAGGCAACGAGGTCTCGTCAGTGTCTTCGAAACGGGTCAACCGAGTGAAAACTAAGAAACTCTTACATTTGGTCAGCTTCCAATTGCGATCATCCGCCTCGCGAGGTACCCCTTGGCCTACTAAACATACGGGCAATTTATAATCAAGCGACCCAGACGATCGTTCTTGCGAAACTCCGGCGTGTCTTTCTGTTTATTGCGTCAAACTCTCTTCGTTTTCGTTCGAACGACCCGGATAGACTACTGTCCCGATTTTCTGTAGGATAACCGGGCTAGAGGAACACGTTCGAATGACGAAATGGTCCACCCCTCGACTGGACGACTGTCGCGAGAAAGGTTTCATTGGTTGGACGAAATCGATGACAACGAAGAAGGGAAAGGTATATCGAGTGGTTAATTACAGAAGGAGTTCAATTATTTTTCATATTGCAAGTACTGTAACGCATGATTCGAAGTGTTTCCGAGAGACAATTTGAATGTGGTAATATCGTAAACCTTCCTAAAATATTTGGCACTTGAAATTAGTAACAAATTACAAGCTGCTTTATCGTGTCTGTTTAAACTGGCATTTGTCTAAGTTAATTTATTCGGCATCTTGGTGAAATGATACAAATTTTAGTTTAAATCTAACTACGCGTTAGGATACCTGTTTCACCCAAAGAATTAAATTGGTTAGATTGAATTAGCGAAAAAATATAAAATGTTATGCGTAATTCGGAGATAGATACAGATAAGGAAGAAGGGTGTCAATAGCTTGAGAGATTTATCTAAATTTTTCTAGACTTTTATTTTTTCATGTGATACATTTCAAACATGATTTCAGAATTTCAGGGTAAACCCTTTGAGCGCAGTAATGGCGCACGGCATCGAGCCACACGTTTCAGAACACGGTCGACATTAATATAATACGATATTGTATGAATGTTTCAGGTAGTCGCGAACATCTGTATGAATTTTTCATATTACATGCTCTATTTTTCCTGCGAAAAACTGAGTAACCTGAAACCCGGTGCAGTAACGCCGGCCTTTCAAACATATGGGAGGCATGAATAATTTCACACATGTATTTCTTGAATAACAATAATTCTACCTCCACAGAAATCCGATACAAAAGTTCGCGAACTAAATTCCATATTAAATGCTACAGTTACCATTCGATATAATAACATTTATATTTGTAACCAATTTTCCAATCTTTAATCCAACAGTATCATTTTTTCTACCTCGCGAAATACTATTTCATTCTAAATGTCGCATACAAATGATTGACAAGTATCTCATGGTATAAATGTCATCAGCACAGAAATTTCAGATCTTCAATTAGCAAATCCACCAGTTCAGCAACGTGGCAAACAATTCGCGGGTATTAAGAAGAATGAAATTCGCCGTGACTTCTCAGACAGTAAATTGGTAATTTGTTCGCAGAATACGTTGTCTCTGTTGACAATCTTGCGGGGCAAAGATCTAAATGGAAACACAGTCGTGCTGGTGCACGTTACGAGGACGGACTCTTACCTTGCATTGCCTCCAGGGCAAACACCGTCGGCAAATATTTAAGAAAACAGATGAAACTCACCTGCAACAGAAAACGAACAACGAGCCGTTGAATAAGCAAAGCCTTTCAAAGGATAAATGTACGAAAGCAAGCAAAGGTTTGTTGTTTAAACGCTCGTATAATAATTTGGGAAGGAAAATGCCATTTTTATAGAAACAATACTATTTACATACGTGCGCGATAATTTGAGAGACGTATTCTAAAAATTGTGGCACATCGCTGACTGCGAGTCAATTAAATGGTCAATAATTTTAAAAGTCTACTCTTATAACGTGTGACAAGCGGAGGCAAATATTCAAAATTCTATTTAAATCTTGTTTAATTGCACCAATACGGAGTACTTTTAATTAAAGAAAATAAACCACGCCTACCGTGAATTCATTTATGTAAAAACTTTCGAAAGCACTGAAATAGCAGTATTCCTACGTGAAGCTTTCAAACATTATATTTACAGTTTAGAAATTAAACTACTCCCCTCTACTTTCAGGGCTGTTATATATATTCCCCTTTAAACAGAATTACCGCGTATTAATATATACGTCTAAATAGCTCTTCCTAAATGCACAATTAAATCTAGAAACATGCGTCAGACGTCCACGACAAAAAGTGCAAAGACACTACAATTCATTGCAACATCTGTTTGGCTATTCATGTGAAAAACCGTGACGAGGATTCAAATTTGCTAATTCAATGAACAGTCCGAATAAAAGCTCAGAATTTCCTGTTAAACGGAGGCGAGCCTCAATTTTCTACACTCGTTTCCAACAGGTCGATATACTTTCGACGAATTTACCAGAGTTCCTTCGCGGCGAGAGCCGTCCACCGGTCAGCTAACGAGATCGATTCAATCTGAATTGCAACGCGGATAACGATCCCACCGGATCGTTATTTCCGTAGGAGCCATTGTCTCCCTGGAAATGGCATCAAACTCGAAACGCTTCGATCGCTAGATCGTTGACCCACATTTTCTTCCCTTCAAATTCATGTTTGCCGTTCATCCCATTTTTTTATTGCCTTCAATTTGTTATCCCTCTCCTTAACACAATTGCTGCATCGTATTTTCCTCTATTTTAACGCCGTATTTTTTATCGACTTTTATACCACTGCGGGGTAATGATGGTGATCGTAATAATAATAATATCAACAACACCTTCATCGATCTTTGAATAAACACGAGTGCAATTAGAGATATACGCATCTATTGTGGACTATTGCAGGCCAGTTGCATTGTCCAATGTGGCTTTCATCTTAATATTTCGAACTGTTAAAGAATTCAAAAATTTCGAACTCTCCGAAAAAGAAAATTCACTCCTGAACCGCTGTATTCCCAGTGACGGCAAGAACAAGAAGCTGAGCCGAAGTTTAATTTAAACTTTATAAGAACCGGAGGAAAGTTGTTAAATTTTCATCGCTCCGCCAGGGCTGAACTTGAATGGACATTCGAACAACTGCGTTAAAGTGTCAAATGTTTGCGAGTCTCTTCGACAACAGCGATTCAGGTGACAGGGTAAAAAAGCAGCCAACTCACGAGCACGTTTAATAAACCGCGAAATACGTACATACAATGGAACTTCTTGCACCAAAATATTTGTATTGCAACAAAAATATTATTAATGCACGATACGTATAAATACCATACTGTTCGAACGAGATTTTCGAAATTTTGAATCAGACGAGTGTGATGTTGTTCTTTGAATATTTGAATATTCGAAATATTCTGTGATCTTAAGCTTGGTTAATCTGGTGTTAATGGAAGTGCAAGCGTCCAGTGATATATTTTTATTAAAATATATTCTGATGCAAGAAGCTACGGCCTGAATACTGGGTTTACGGAATTCGTGAATTCGACGGATTTCAAATTCCGAAAAGAAACAAAAGATTAATGTAGGTCTACTATTATACGATTGTATTAATTATATTTTATTTCTAAATCAAATGAATGAACTTCTCAAAGAAAACGGGCATTTTTATTGCGGGGTGTCTAGTGTTAATTTAATTCCATTTTGCAGTAAACATTGTACCGTGCCCGCCGATTTTATTTGCAAATTGTCGCATACGCGAGAATCGCAACTTTTGGCGACGTCTTGCAACGATAAATAAACCTTTCCGCATGGTAAGTAAGCTGCTGGACCTGAGTCGCTGTACGTTCACCTTGTTTCCAAGTTGACGCAAAACGCGTACACGCCTCGAAAACTTTCAAACAGCATTAAATTTACCGAGAAAGTATGATGCTGCTGTTTGCCACTGTGAAAACTCGGTGGTATCCTTATTCTCGTGCGTGAGAAGTGTGAAAACTCGGGGCTCCCATTTAACTAGACGGTTTTATGAAATCTTGCTTGTGAAAATTCGGGAAAAATTCGTTCTTATCGTAGGATTTCTTTCGCGATAAATTCGTGGCTGGCTGACAAATCATACCTGCGTTATACATCAATAATTTGTTCTGCATAGAGAAATTTTGGAAGGGAATGCCTGAGAAGGGAGCACTCAAAAGTATCGTCTTCATTCCTCAGGGTAAACTTGGCAATGTTACGTCCATGTCTAGTACCATTCCATAAAATAAAAGTATACGCAGCAAGATGTGAACGAGAATTAATTTATAATATTGTTGCCGGTTGTAAATGATTCAAGAGAGACGACACACGTACTGGCATCAAGAACTAATTTATAGTTTTCAAAATGGAATTCTCCCCATTCGAGTGGGTAGTTCAATGATATCTTCGAATAAAAATAATGTCAATCATCATTTGGGTGGATCGGACGACCAATCAGAGTACGTCCAGCTTTCCTGAACATGAATTACGTAGTTCAAAAGTGTCTTTATTGTTCATACTTTCCGTGGACAAATCAATTGAGTCACTATTTTCATACGCAAGCAATAGACGACCATACCAACATTGTCATTTCGTTCCAAGTAATTTGTGAAGACATTATTTATCTCCGTTTGAATGCTAATGGCGTTACACTGATTGGCTTCTGGACCCTCCATTTAACGATTGCTCAGCACCAGCATCCTGTAACGTCCGCGGAAAAAAGAATACATAATTCAAAGTACGTATCTAGAAGAGCGAGGCAATCGCCACCAGTTTTGAACGTCTCGAAGTCTGAAACACTCTCACTTCTAACCACCGCCATTTGACGCGTGTTCGAAACAGCTGTGAAACTGTATCGCCTTGGGATTCGCCATGGCAGACGCGCGAATTAATTGAATCATTCGTTGCTAATTAATATCCAATCTCAGGTAGCCGACTCGCGGTATCGCTGGAAATTCCCAGGCGATACGTCGACATCGATCCCGTCCCAGGTTCATCGTCTTTGACCAGTATAATATTTGCACGCACGCGGTGCCCTTAACCTTTGCGTTAAATTGATCCTGATGTACAGTACAATTTGCGTTAATAGTAGAGGAAATATGCACGGAAATACCGGAATATTGTGCCTGAGAAATTAATGGGGAAGTTGCACGGGGTATTTACGAAATCGATACCTGCGAGCGAAGTGCCCGCTTGGATACTTGATGCAAGCGTTCTTGAAACCGGAGTCGAGCTGAATTTCGATCAGCTACCTTTCAATTTAAACTCGCGCAGAAAATATTTGTGCACTGATAAATGACAATCCATTGCTGAACCTTTAGAGGCAATTCAACTCTTGTCATTCTCTTTTTCAATTATCCCACGCCGCCAAGATTCCAAACAATGTCATCTGAAATTCGTTACGCTTTCTTCCACTTAACCAAAAACTTGGACTTTCTGCTTAATCTCTTGCTCGAGCCATTCCGCAAACAGGAGAATAAATGGAAATCATTCGATGGCTAATCCAATGGTTAATCGCTGCGATTCCGTCTCACACTAATTCCGCGCAAGTACCGTTTAAATCTTCGTCTGGCTTCGCACGAATGCAAAGGGATAATTCCTCGAAGGAAGAAGAGATCGGTGGAACGATCAGACTCCGGGCCGAAGGAAACTGGGAGGAACAATGTATCGCGGCGACGGCCCATTAGGAAGATCTACGCTCGCCGGTAGATGCACGTGATTTCAGGTGAACCTACGATGCATCTGAGAAACGAGTCGGCCATAGGATTAATCGAGTTTCTTTCTGCTTCCGTTCGAAGCGTCGATAAAGTACTAAACGGGAATGGAGATAAGCGGAAGTGGAAGGTGGGCGAAGATCCAAGGTGGATGGACGAAGAATGGAGCAGAGGGGATAAAGGTGAACAAGGTGGAGAGAAGTGTAGAAAGAGGAAAGCAGAGGACGGGGAAAAATGAATGCGGTGAAGGAAGTTGTGTAAACGAGGGCAGTGGAAAGGAAAAACGAAAGGGTAGAGAAGAAGAACACTGAAACTGATACGGAGGGACACGTGTATGCGTTACGCTGGCTCTTATGTATCTTTGCGATCGAAATTTTATATATACTCAACTACCCAACAGTATTACAGTACGTTAGAAAATATTGATATTTAATACATCTTGCTCTTATAAAGGAAGAAACGGCTGGAGAAAAAGAAAATATTTCCGCGCGAGTTCCCAATAATCAACTTTCTCGAACGAAAATCTCCAAAATCCATAGGCGCAATCTCACCTACGAAAAACAACAAAAATGAAAGTGCCACGTCAAACTCACCTATTCTTCTAGCTCGAATTCTACCCCAGATATCAGAGAACCGGATACGGTGTCAAGGAAAAGTAGAACGGGCAAACAAAGGGCTTCGGTGAATATTTTGCGCAAAGCGTCGTCCGATTCGAAAGGCGGCCATCGCCTGGGGTGCTATTCGCGGGAGTTCCGGAAAATTTTGGGGGGCCGGAGAAGGTATTTCCGCGAGGCGACAGGTTGCCCTCGTTGGAAACGGGCCGAAAGGGGCGCAACGGCTACACGGTACGCACGCACACGTGCACGTGACATTGCTGCATTATGCAGTACGCGTGCACGCGTGCATTTCGGCGCCGAATTACGAGAAACGTCTGCTTATGAATAAGTGACTCGGTCCACGGGCACGAGATAGAATCGTTAAGCAGAAACAGGCAGACATGAATTTTTCAACGGAGGAATATCGAAGCTGCCGTGACTGTCGTTACGTTTTTTTCATACTGCGATCCGTCGAGATGTACAGGGTGTTAAAAAAAAGGGTCTGAAACTTTGCGGAGTTATACAACCCGCCGAGAGGAATGAAGAACGTCCGATAAGCATACGTCTTGAAAGTCAATGGAATTCAATTGAATGGATATTCAACGGAATATCAATTTTCGTTTTTAATATCAGATATACAGTGGATGCTACAAACTGCAGGCAAGAATGCGAGTTTGTTATATCGCTGATGTTAAAGCTCGTTGAAAATAACAACTCACTGCGTAAACGTATAGCTTGTGCAGTGGATTACAAAGTACCACTTGTGTCGAGTCTAGTGCAGAAAGAATCGTGTTAATTTTTATTCAGGAAATATGTTCAGATTGCTGTTTGAACAGAAGCTTTTTGGGCCCACTGTATATCTCGTAAGAGACGCAATATAAATAAATACAATAGTTTTAAATACGGAGACCTATCGATAAAAACTGCACGTAGCCCCCATTATTAATAATTAATAAAATACGTATCCGGTAATGCCAAATATTAGGGAAATAAAATAAAAACAAGAGCAATATACTATCTGAACAATTACCAAGCTACGAGTTTCAACATCTCCGGCAATTTGAGAAAGTACAAGAATGGATACTAATGAATTACCATAAGGATCGAAACTACCGCAACCCTTCCGAACAAATGGGACGTTCGAAAGTAATCAGGATAAATCGGACTTCGATAAATCCGTATACACTCCACGATTAACCGGACCATTCTTCGCAGCCACGAATTAACAATCACGAGTTCGACTCGGGGCTCTCCACGGCTGTTCACCAGGAGTCTACTTTCATCGACCGCAGGCCAACGAACTTCCGGCAACTCTGAGGGCCGATTCATCCAGGAATTATTGTCCGCGTGTTCCGGAACCTCGTCGTACAACTCGCTTCGATACTCGAATGGCAGGGTCGGCCGCGAAAGTAAATAGTCTCTGCGATTCAAACATTTCTCCACTTGTTTAACTCGCGCGTGTTGCACGAAGTTTGTTAATCAGCCGTGTAGACTACCATCGTCGGCAACTACATTTCTATCACCTGTCCGTCTTAATATATTTACGCGACGATGCACTGGGCGATTCTCTTATTTATGACACAGCGTTAAGTAATTTCGTTAATAGATAAAAGTACTCCAATAGATACCTTCTGCAATCCAACGTCTTTTTTCGCTTTGGACGTTTTCATATAATTTGGGGTAAAAAAAAAATTGTATAACGGGTATAAAGGTAGCAATAAAACCCATGGTTCTAGCAGATGGTAGAGTAGGCAAACCTTACCATAAATTAGGGCGACAAATAGAACGAAATTTAAAATAATATTTACAAGTTTGCACTTCTTTCTTCTTAACAAAAATGTATCAGGCATAGAAAATTATAATAAACTTCAGTTTACGATAATTATTATTGAGCTGCGAAATGTCGTTTCTGTTTCATTAATTTCGCTCAGTTTAAATATATTTCATTACTAAATGAATACTTTGGGTGCAAATTAAAACATGTGCCCTTAACTCAAGGAACGGAACAGTTGCAAAAAAACTTCACACAAATGTGTCCTGTTTGAGTTTGTTTCCGTGTTTTACAAACATTTTTGTACAATTGCAGAATTTCTGTTCCCCCTATGAAACTTCGGACTATACCAGAACTAGCCACGACTTTTAATTAGTGTTCTGCCTAAACTGTGTTATGACAGAAACAGAAGCGCCCGATTCCTATTCAACATCGTAACAATCCGACCCTTGAATCTGCTTTAACCACGCGTGTTTCCGTCCACTCGCTATAAAATACTATTTACTTTAATCATGCCAGAGAAAACTTTATTCGTCTTTGTATGTTTCAGTTGGTTTAAATAATACTTTAGCGCGGAAACTATTTTACGTTTCTTATTTCGAACGATTCCCTTCTGCTTTTCGTCGGCCATTTTCAGTATTTATTGTGCCTATCAATTGTGCGCAACAAATTCGATTAATCCTCGATTAATAGTCAGCAATAATAATTGAATAAAAGAAATGAAACAAACCGAACAAAGTATTCGCCTGGTCAAAGAATAATGTTGGAATTTACGAGAAAATACAGGAAACTTTATGGAACAGTGTTTAAATTATTTTCGTTCGCAACCTTTTGTCATCCCCAGGCCAGCTGTATAATTTTATTCTCCTAGAACTGTTTATTAAAAAAAAAGAGGAAGGAAAAAGGAGTCGAAGCATCTGCTGCAGAAATCCGACATTACTTTACCCGTCCTACCCAATACATTAGACTTTTCCCAGACAAAAAGCTGCCCAGAAAACAAGAACGGATAAACTTTTCCGTCGCGAGAATTATTGTGGCCCCCGTTGTATAAATAAACAGCAGTCGGTCATACATTGCGCGTCGAGGGTGTTAGATCCTCAGGGTTTCTCTCTATCGAAGCCTCGTATTTCTCGTGCAGTTTTAAGGGTGTTTAACTGCTCACGGAAATACTTTCATTACCCGAAGACCCACGGGGAGCACTGCAGGAGAATGTGTGGCTTTTGTTCCTTTCCCTGGAACCACTGAACTGAATTAAACCAATTGAAACAGAACTCGGGGACAATAATGGCAGTTACTTATTTACTTGCCCCTGCGATTCGCCATTTTATCGATCTCGTAGGTCTAATTACCAAGATGTGCATCGCTAGACAAATTGTCGGTCACAGCCGTGCTTCACGGAGTATTGAAACTTTCATTTCAAGTGTCTTGCGAAATAATGAATATCCGGGACTAGAATGGTTTATATATTCGGGAACAGGCTAACAAAATCTGTCGGTATAAAAAGTCACGCTCTCTCCTTGTCGATCCAAGTGACCAATAGATTCCCAAAATCGACTTTCAGCGAGTCTTAAATCAAGGAAATCGCAGTTTTCTTACAGGAGGAACCGGTTTTTAGTCGCTTGTGCTGACACTTTCGTTGCGCCCTGTATTATTTGCTCCCTTCCAGTCATCCTTTAAAACAAAATAAAAAAAAAAACAGAAAATTTGAGGATCGCTGAATTGCGCGACAAATAAACAACCGTGCGCTCAGTAGCTCGTAACCGTAGCGAAACGAAAAGCAAGAGCAGAAAAACGGAGGTACAAAAACCGAAACAAGAAATGAACAAGGTAGCAACAAATGAGACGAAGTAATTTAACAGGGGCAGCGAGGAATAAAGCAGGCGAGGCAACGGTCGACGTGTAGCGCATTTATTCATTAGGTGTACCTGCATCGGAGAATGCCGGTAATTATGATCACGAGTTCTCGTTTCGAGTCGCGTCGCTGGAATTGGAAAACGAAGACAAAGGCGACCAGAGGCCGGATTCCAGTGGACCCATTGAAAAATCCCGACGAGTTTCCAGCGATCGTTCGTTCCGTGACTATTTTTCTTTTTTCTCCAGCGCACGACGGGATCGTCGACCGATTATTTTCGAAAGAATAATCGCGAAACGATACGTTTGTCGAGACGTTTGCTCTCGGTGTCCTCGCGACGGAATGCGGGCCAGAGAACGCTGATTGGTCGGATCGGAATAAAGATTATTCATCCCTGATGGATTGCACAAGTTGCATTCGAATTTCCACCTTTCTTTCGTCCTCTTCATTTTCCCGTTTTGATTAATAGCTCCTTCGTGACGCCCAAAAAATGCGTGTCACCGGTGTCTCGTGATTTGAAGATTGCACGAGTGTGTAGATAATTTTGAATGGTTTTAGAATTGGCTAGTAACCGCTGAAGATGAATATTGTTCTTCGGTTCGTCGCTGCTTTCTGTTTGGCTCTCGTTTGGTTCGATTAATATGCAGATTAAAACGCAACATTGGCAAACGCTCCCTCGCTGCTGGCGCAGGAACTCCGTCATTCGAGCTACTAAAATTTGTGCTTCGCTCAACTTCCACGGAGCTTAAGGAAGCAATCAGGTGGGAGGTAAAAAATCAGTTGCTCTTCAAGTATATTATGATATTGTAGACTTCGGTATTTATTTCAATGAGAAGAAAACAATTGTCCCCCCGAAAAAGCAGATTAAATTGTAAAGTGTGGGTCGATTAAAATACCAAAGGTAAAAAGAAGTTCATCCACCTTGAACATCGCGACTCTCGGATGAGATTTCATGAATAATTCTCGCGAAAGTATAAGTTGACCAAGGGGAAAAATGAAACGCGGCGAAACCCCTGTCTTGGACTTTTATTTGAATACTTTATTTTGATACTCTGATCTCACTTTTGGTTCATTTGCCTGCACGCCAACATTGTAGCAAGAACGGTTGCCAATTGATAATTTTGCAAGGTGCAGAAAGCTGTCGACATATCGAGGAAGGAGATCGAGAAACAGAAACCAAAGGAAGAGCAGGGTATCCAGAAACGTTCGATCGGAAAATCTTCGCGGCGAGCGGTTGCAAGATGAAAGCAGCTCCGATCCACGCAGACCAGATAAAAGCTGCGCTTCTTTGACAAAGCGCGCGTTCGTCGACTTTGATATATTTCGCTTAGAAAACGATTCCTCGGTTCGCCAATTCAATCTTCATTCGACGACGCGAGTTCACTGATTTCGGCATCGAAAGCTTTCTGAAATGTGGCTTGCTTCCTCGGCACGTGTCGCTGACCAACGCCATTTCTCTAGCAAGAAGATTCGTGTAAAAAATGTGGACTTGCTTGCGGTAGTAAGATATGGTACGCTTCTATGCAAAAGCTGAAGGATTTATTTGAACATTTGTATTTTCAGAAACTGTTTGCATTGAAAATAAACGTACAAAGTGTCTCTAAAGTGGAGGGGCCCGAAATGGTAACTGAGAGTGATTTTAAACTGTTCTTTCAAACGAAGTTTCGTTACTAACTAATTGTTACAAATTATCTACACGATTCGCCATAATCAAGTTCCTTGAATTTATTATAGAATAATGTTTTATTCAACAACAAAAAATGAAACTTTCAGACTTTCGGCCTGATTGGAAATATTCTTTCAGTAGAATCATTGGTGGCGTCCTGCTTTCGCTACAAAATCGAAACGACACTAACTAAAACGGTGAACTGCAGTCACCTTTGCTATCTTACTTCGCGAGGACCTTTAAATTAGCAAGGTATTCGGCGCATCTTCAAAATGCAGTTTCAAGGATACGTTCCCTTGCGAAGATTTTATACAAATGTATTCAGGCAGCTTAACCTCGTCCTCTAGAAAACCGGGGAAAGATGGCTGTCCTTATTCCAGTCAGCTACTTTTCCTTCGCTCGACAGGATTTTGCGGAAACTATAAAATTTATGAATCTTCCATCGCTACCATCACGAGTGCGGCAGAGTAATGGTCACCATATGGAATTCGGTACTCTATTACATTCTCGTTATCCAATCATTTCAACCGCATTATGATAACGCAGTCTGAAATGAGTTAGAAAAGTGTTCGAATTACTTTTCAATTAATTGCACGGCTCAATATGCATATCGTTCAATCGTCGGAAACGTAAAGAAAATTGGCAAATTGTCTATATCGTAGAATTATGTTACGCTGTTATTGTAACTTTCATGTTATGGCTACAATTTTCTAATTTAATTTAGTATACGAAGTTCGTCGCGTCGGCTGCTCGTGTTAATTATTCATTAATCAACTGCCGTACAAAGGCTTCCCACTTAGCGGTGTTGAGCGTGTTTAACGAGGGGATTTATTTTAAACACAGAAAGTGAAGCACCGATCAAGTGCATCGGTAGTGAAATCAATCAAATTTAAACATATATTATATATAACTTTGACACTTTCGTTAAGGGTGCATTAGATAACGGTTGCGGGACCCAAATTACAATTCATTAATACTTATCGCAGGATGTG
This sequence comes from Nomada fucata, assembly GCA_948146005.1. NCBI lineage: Eukaryota > Metazoa > Arthropoda > Insecta > Hymenoptera > Apidae > Nomada > Nomada fucata. Next base: position 1,362,280 of record OX411275.1, on the reverse strand, counting down.
TAAGTACATTCAATACTTTTTCCAAATAGTTTTGCATTGCGTTAATTCGCAGTCGCATGAACGATTTTGTGTCGCAAGATATCTCGTCCAAAGCATATCACGAACGAAAATCAAGCGTCGAGATATCTCGTCCTCCGATGCGAAGGGGTTAAATACTCAAATATATTAATCGATTAATTTAATTTAAGACGTAAATCAGCCATTTCTTATTTGATTTAAGGCAAAATTCTCTTGCGTTTTTCTTTTAACATATGTGCATATTAACGATGCTCAATGCGTTGATATGTTCAATAGGCAAATGCGTGGCCCCCGTGGCCCGCGTGTCACATATTCTGGCGAGCCGCAGTTTGCTTATCACTGATCCAGATTGAATTCCTCATATTTCTATATCCCCACTAATTTAAATGGCAAACGTGCCTCCCTTCGAAATTATCCTATGCCCAACTTTCCAGCAACTTCGATTCGCCCGCTTCGTAACTTTGTACGAGCACATTCGCCTGTCAGTTTAGCACAGTAAATTCCAAGGTACATCAAGGTCCACTATCCCCATAGCCAGTATATTTCCAAGGATATCCTTCATCGTGAGAAGAAAAGGTGGCTAGCAGACACAAAGTACAATCGATAAGCGCATCGAGCCCCAAGCGGAGGGATAACAATCTTCTGGGACGCAATACCGGATTCCATATCAGAATCCATCGTTCCCGTAGCACAACGGTATTACGTGCTTCCGCCGGCAATGAAATAACGCTAGAGGATAGAGGGGTTCAAGGAGAGAGAAAGATGACTAAGCCAGTCTTCTAAAAGCTTAATCCAGTTGCAGCGTCCATCCCTCAATTTTCAGAAAATCGATAAAACTACAAAGACACTGTCCTGACCTACCCTTTGAAACGCGATTCTTCCACGTTCCACCCTCGATGGTGACATTGAAGCTCGGTCCCTTGTGCCATTTGTTTCTTCTTTCTATCGACTGGGTATTCGTGTTTTCTTCTGTTTCGACAGTTTATGGGGACTTTAAGTAAATGGATACATTCGTCTGACAAACGTACTCTTGTTATAGATTAGTGTCACCTGAGAGAAGTGATTTTAGAAATGAACGAGGCTGGAAGTTCAAGTATTAAGGAATTTAATTCATTGCTTAGTTAAAAAGTATTTTTTCGTCATTTTATTTTTCGCAAGCATGGTCTCTGAGAGAAGCAAGCTTGGAGACATTATTTAAATACTGTGTGTAGTATAAAATTCCATGGCGTTGTTTTATATTTCTGTTTACTGTGACTCTTGGTCACATTAATTTTAGCCATTAAACAGACCGGACTGTCAGCAGGTATAGCTTTACCTGGTCTAGCTACAGTTTATCAGGCTCTTTTATCGACGAAATGAGAGTAGGAGAGGTATGTCTGATATACATTTCTTAATAATTTTTAAGCTAAAACTTGCAAAATATAGAATCCTTTTCTGAAACTACCCACTACTCTCGATCATGTAAGCTATAGTGCAGCTTAAGAACTGACAGCAAGAAAATTTGGGGCGTTCGATTTATCTACCTGAATTGCACACTGTCACTCAAAACTGACAGGCACCATCGATATAATAAAATAAGTATAAAATCGTTCCTCCTATCAATACAAGTAGAACGATAAATTTTAATACAGAATTTGAATAGACGTCGAATACGTCCACGTAGATTGTTTCTAAAAAAATCCGTTCTATTAAAATTGGTATTAAAAATCACCACTCTGCTATCAATTTTACTTTGGTAAGTATTAATTGAGTTGGAAATCCAAAGAACATAATACTTTGAGTCAATTATTTAAAAAATTATAATTTCATTATATTAGACTTTCCACGACACTAAGGTTATCATTCATATTGGGAAAGCTTTATGCGAACATAAAACTACGTTCAAAAATAACCACGTTCCGCTACTTTGAGAAATTGATTAATCAGATATCACTGAAAGTAACGAACTAATTTAACCATAGAAGCTGGATAAACTCAGACACGTATAGATCGGCCATCTATTTCCTACCAATTTAATACGTGTATGAGACTTTCAAGACGCACCTGCAATTAATAAAGTGAATTTTTGATCAGATTCAAGGCGGCAACGAATTCTTCGTGACGAAGCAGTATCATTTTACTGACGCAATATTTAACCCTTCTACTTTTAATTTTTTCTTTCGTATACTACATATTGTGAGCAAAAAAAAATGTACGATTTTAGTATCGTTTCCTCCCCTCCACAGAATCAGAATGATCCAGCGCAAAATTTCAATGTATGGCTACAAGAGACTCCTCTTTCCTTTGCAGAAAATTCCTGTTATCTTTCATAGAACAAGGAAACAATGGAAGCCTTCAATACGACCGCTTGAAAACTGTCAATTTCCGCCCCAATGGCGCGCAATTCCTCAACATTCGCGACAAAGCTTCAAGCGTTCTACCTAGCTCACCCCACGACCAACGTTTCCTCCGGTTGAACGATAACGCGCGATTAACGCCCTCGTTATCCACGATAACCGTTCATCGACGTTTTCCTCTAAAAAGGGAACCGTGCGAAGAACTCTTGGATCCTTGCGAGAGTTTTCGATATTCACGAAAAAAGTGGCATAAATTCCATGATCTTCACTGATGTTCTAAAGAAGAATTTATAGCAAACCTGTAATCAGAGTATCAGTACTGACACTAATACCTTGTAGTACATTTAATAATAAATACCAGGATTGGCACGCTATTCTATTATTACCGGAGGATTCTTCAAGGATCGATCGATCAAATACTATAAGCCTATTATTGCAGTTGCTACCTACGCCAATTGTATAAGTTCTTTTTCGTCTTCCTGCACTGTGCAGACGTGAGTGACCGACGTCGTCCCTCCCCCCCCCTAACGTTTCTCACCCCTTTCAGCCTCAACCCCCGGTTCCAAATGCTTCCACCTTTAAACGAGAGAGCCTGCCTCCTTCTCCAGCCTGCGCGAAGAAAAATGTTCGCGACGAAATTACCAAGGGATCGAGAACGTTTCCGGATTAAGCGATGCCGCTTAATTTCCTAGATCTTCTTCACTATTATTCGCGCCCCTTTCTTTGTAAACTGGAAGATAGGTCGACTGGGTTTTTCGTATACACTTGCTATTCTGACTTCTCCGTCCTTTCGTTGCACAGTTCGAACGATGTTGGTTCGCCAGGGCAAGATTTATCGACGGATGAATCTATTGAATGAACGACAAGGTTAATTTTATCGTAGAAAATATTGAAATCTATTTTTAATCAAAAGTAAACAGTTTGTGGAAAGTTGTTCGTTCTTTACTGAATTCTCTACTATTATTTAAAATTTTCAGTTCGGCGTCCGATACAGAGGACCTAAGTTTCTGGTAAGGTATTCCATTAATTTGTACTAGACAAAGAGCCGCTTGCAGTGGGAAAATTGCGTCGAGATTTAAGGTAAATCACTTTCAACTGTAGCAGTACAGCAGAGCGCCGAGAATAAATGTTTTAAATGCAGATATTAACGATACCTACGCAGCGTTGTGCTCGTTAGGCGCATTTGGCCAAAACAGGTTTAAACCCTTAAAATTTAGTTCAAACTCAAAAGAGCGATCTAAAATTATGAAGCAGAAAACGCAGTGGTAACTATCCAGGATTACAAACTTTTATACTGGAAAAATCGAAATTCAGGGCCATCAGTGTTCTACTTCAATTCACTGTAACACTCTGATAACCTATAATCAGTTTGCACGCAAATTAGCCCTTTCTTAATCATAATGTAACAACCGGAAACGCAAACTTCTTTAATTGGCAATTATCTCCTATTCGCGCTCGTCGAAGCCCGCACACTTTGTGCACGTGCACACACTTTAAGTAAAAACGTTTTAAATTAACGCAGCGAAATTGATTTACATCAATCCAGAAACGCTAATACACTTAATAATCAAGCGAACAAAATTAAACGCGCTAGGAAATATTCCATACATCTAAGATTTCTGAACGCAAAACAGACAAGGTCCGCTGAATTTTAGTCCCTAAACGGAATCGTGTATTCATTTCCTCTGCCCATTATTCTTTCATCTACAAATATATATCTGCTCAAGTACAACGGTAAACTAACTTTGACGATGCGAAAACACTGATATTCCCTGTTCACAGGGGCGAGGCACCCAATTTCCTTTGATTTACAGTCACAAAGAGATGCGTGATAGCAAACTATAAAAAATCCAATTACGTTTTCCACAAACTTCTTTCGTGCGCGTTTCGCGAAAGAGAAAATTTAGCCTAGAACCTCGATCGAGTCTATCGATCGTCCCCCGAGAAGCGATTATCCAAACGAAACAGTGTTCAGCATTTTCTTGGGGGACAATTACGCTTTTATACCGGCGTTCGGAGACCTAATTAGGAGAGCGACCAAGTCTTAATTTAATTGTCGCTCGTAAAGCTCGTTGAACTAAAATACTTCGAGTAGAATTCGACGCTGAAAACGAAACAAGTCCGATGAACGCGAACTTTCGACGAGTCGATACTCTGTGCCGATTTCGAAATTGTTCGCCATTAATCGACGCCCCGAATCCACCTGCTCTTCCCGTTGCAAACATTGATAAGCTGCTGTTACTCTGTAGTCGATAATTGGGATTAAATTCTGCCGGGCGAGCTGGATGCCTCGTCTTAAATTACAGAAACTTTGAGGGCTGAATTTATACCAGAAATATAAATAAAGTTTAGGCTAAATGCATTTTCAATTCCGGAGGCCATTCGTAATGTATCGTGCCCACTTGTACTCGTTTAACGTCAGTTCTTCAGCCCGTGAACAAATAAATAAATCGTTCTTTGGTAAAGAGAATTATTCTAATGGGTGGCACACTGCAATTCGATAATAGAATCACGTATTCATTTTTCCTCGCGGCGATTGAAATGACGAAACTGAATAACATTCACTTGAAAATATTTCGTTGTATTCTCCGCGGTTGAATAATTAGGACGACGAAGCTGCCATTGGCAAATACCCGCTTACATTGCACGCAATGAAAATAAGAATTGCGCTAATACCAAGCTTGTCCGATGTCAATCCTAGAACCTAATCTCAAGGGAATGAAATAATAAAGCGATTCAGTGGATGTTGGATCTTGCTTCACGATTCGCAAACCTCCAGCTACAAATTCTGGATTAAAAAGTTCTGTGACCTGAACGCGTGAATCTTTACTAGTCTCCGATAGCGTGACTGAGAACAATCGTAATACACATCCATTCTGGTGTCGACAGAGTGGCGAACCGTGATTTACACTTGATTCAAATAATAGAGGCTGCCAAAGCGCAGCATTACAATCTTCGAACGTCCGGCAGAGCTGGATATAGCGATTCCAGCTAACCACTTACGTAATTGGTGTACCATGTCGATCAATTCTCCCATCTTACTTGCCACGGATCTCCTTATCACCCCTTATAGACCTAACCCACTGGACATTTAATTATCGCGGGTAAAGGTCAATAATAATTTCACTTATAATTCGAACACGGCATATGCCACAAAACCGCCAACGTATTGATTCACTGGAACGCAGGCAGTCCAAATAATGGTTTATAAAAACAGTACGCTACGGTTTACGTCTAATATATACAAGGCCCTGGGGCACTAGCATTACAGTTCGGGGCAACTTTATAACTATTCAACTATAGTTCAGCTTCGTGAACTACGGCGTGACCTATGGCGCGCTGGCAATAGTTATTAGAATCTCCACTGGCGTGCTTCCTAGATGCTTTCCAGGTAATTCGTACACCGATGACGTGTGCTACCGTGATGTCTAACGACCTTGATAACGTGGTTTAAGGAGATTGTTGTGGGATAGGAACTTGTGATAGCGCCCGGTGAGTTTAAATCGACCCTTGATACAATCTACAGCCGTTCACTGTGATCTTATTATGATGGAATCAAGGGTAGATTTATCATTCGAGAGCGTCTGTAGGAAAATATGTGAAAGGAGAATTGAAATATTTCATTTACGTAACAAATTTAATTTATAATTAGATTCAATATTTTATCAATAGTAATACTCAATGAATTGTCACGTAATGAGTGATGACAATGAGTGAGTAATAAACTAGTTTTAACTAATGAAATAAAACTTGTATGTCTAAATGCGTATGAATAAATTGTCATTCTTAGGAAGCAAGCAACTTACACCGTGCAAATTTTGAAATAAAATATTTAGGGAATTTAATCGGAAGTTCTGTTGCGCTATTTTTTTAAGCGCGACTGTTAGGTCCCCAACCCCGTCCTTCTAAATCAAGCAGTCGAGTCTCGTCTGAAACTGTTAACGAATCCGGCGATGAATTAAACGTAGCTCCTCATAAATTCACGCTATCGAGAACGAGACGCAAGAAACGCTGAAAAGCGGGCGGCAATAAAAGAATCGCTAAACGGTAGACAGGAAGAAGGAAGAGGCGACAAGGAGGCCAGCCGGAAGAAGGGAGATAAATAAAAGGGAGGATTGGAAGGGTGTTCCCCGTCCGGTTGATTATTTAAATGGCTTCCAGTGGTGTGGAGGAAAAGAATTTAACGAGCAGAGGGACAAAGAGGAGCAAGCGTAGCAATCGATAGGTATAAACGTTTTGCTCTACTACTCGGATAAGTTATCGCGACGCCAGTTCGTTTTTGATGCGCTGCTTCTTATCGAATGTCGTATGACGAAGTGCATACGCGAAAACACATATGGTTACTTTCTTTTTATCCATTGACTTCAGCGAAATCGAAGGACCGTTATTTTTACTTTACTAAATCGTTCGCACGGCTGCCAAAGCACAGAGCAATCTGCGCCTTCGAGGTGTCGCACACTGGCGAGAAAGCCCAAAAAATGTTGACTAAATTGAAATTTGCATATATATGATGGTACATATTATTGGTACATATTATGATAAAATGGCTTCAGAAAGTAAACAATGTAAAATTTATTGCGATATATTGTATTCATCGTCCTAATTGCAATCGTAAATATAAAAAATACCAAATACTTGAAATTAGTAATACGTTTGATAATAATATAAATTACTTCTTACATCACTAATTGTAAGTTTCTAATACTGTTAGGTTTGAAGTTGCATATCTCTCAGTGAAAGAAAATTGTAAACGCTGAATTTTATCGAAGACGATGCTGCAATAGTTCATAAATGAATAACAAATTACAGATTTTGAAAATGAGACAAGTCTTTGGCCTTCTTCGACACTTTCTGCCGCACGATGATTCCAAACGTTTTGAATCTGCATACAAATTAATTCTAGCCCCAAGCTAGACGTTTGAACAGTTAACATTTGTCAATTTGTTCTCTCTTGGGCTAGCTCATACAGGAACCATTCACTGTTAAGCAGGGATAACAATTAAAAATTCCGAGCATTTAAATAATTGATTACGTGTTCCAACGAGCACATACCCTGGCCTGGGAAAAATATCGCTGGCCCAGAGGCTGCTGCACTTTGCCGAACGGTAATCGAAAGGGCAGGAGATTCGTGAGGGGTTGGTTCGACCACTATGGTAAGCTGCAATTTGTACGCGCGTCGCAGACAGTACGCATAATCTCGTCAGGTCAATGAGACGTGACCCGCGGGACCGATTTTTTCGCCCGTGCAATGGGGTTGGCTTCGATGCTGATCGAAAACGGGATGCAAAGCAGGCCAACGCGGCCTTCATTCGGTTTCGACGAATCGAGATTAACCGTACGCGTTCGCGCGATCGAGATCTGACACGTGCAAATTAAAATGTTAGACAAAAATGCTAAGCGCTGATGGACGAACACTACACTCCGTTCATTGATAATCAGAAAACCGTTTAATTAGGGTTTTTTTTAGCCGAGCGTTACCGTGCAAATATGAGAGTCGAAATATTGAACGAGGGCCACACTGGGATTTCTAATTTGTGTTTTATAATAAATTAAGTGTCTATTCTATATCTGAAACAGTTCACAAATGGCGGAGGTCGATATGCCTGGTTTGCAGTTGACTTATACTACTTGGCGCTGAAACAGTATTCTGTTATGCCGATGCATTCAATGTTAATGAACGGCTGAATTATTTAACGGTCGGTACTACTTTATTTCGTGCAACGTTTATTTAAAAGATATATTAAAGTCACTCTTTCACCGGAAACTTTTAACAGCCACCGTAACCTCCAACAATATTTAATCTTTTTCATTGCGTGACTAATACTTCGAGCAAGTATTACGGCGATCAATTTCCCAAACAAGTGCAATTCTGTTCCTTTCCTGCATCCAATCAAATACCGCCCCAATATTCAACAAAAATAAATCCAATTCCAGAATACCCATCGAGCATAATCCGAGCATTCACCCTGATTCCCTATTTCAAAACAAGAATTAGGCATTACATTAATTCCACCCCTGGTTTGCTTTACTCGCACGCGCTTCCAATTCGCCGGTAATCGCGCGTGTTAACCGGCCTACATATTTTTCCCCATTTCGCACTTCGTTCCGATCCGTCGCAGCTCACCGTTCCTAGGTCACAACAATTTGCCTCCCTTGGCGTAACAATTATCCGGCGCACAGGCGTATTCGGTGATATCCAGTGTCGAAAACGATTCTCGACCCCGAAAACCACCCCTTGCCCGACCGACACCCCACGCGATGCACACGCTATGTATATACACACATGTACCGCGGCGAAGGAAGACAAGAAGGGAGCTAAAGTCGGTTTAATCAGCTAACGTGGCCGTCACATTTTAACCCTAAAGCCTAAGGGATGGTGGTGATACCAAATCCATATTTCCCTTCATAGGTACTACATACATGCATCTATCGTGAAGGAAATTAATTGAGAACGCCCTACAATTTTATACTATGCTATTCTGTGGAAGCAAGATTTGTTCATTGAGGTTTTCTTTCATTCATACACAGATGGAATAAAAAAGTGTACGGTACAAAGCTTTCCCACACACACGTTGTTCAGATTCTTAGTAACATTGCTTCGTAGCTTATCATTGCTCCGAGGCAATGCCAGCGACAGGCAACTTTTGAATATCAAACGTAGAGATGCAAACGACGGTAAACAATTTGGACAGAATTTTGACAGAACACAGAGAGCAAATAGTTTACGGACTGCAGTCCAGCCCAACCCCGTTATCGTTTCGAGGGTTAAAGGATAAAACCAGCCACGGAGGACTGAAACGCAGCACGTAATAGTCGTACGGTTCGTTCGAGCGTAACGGGTACATATGTACGACAATTACGGCCGGTGTGCTATATGTATACACGAAGCGGCTGCGGCGACTTACCTCGAATGCAGGGCGCAGCCACGCTGCACTGTGGGGTAACTCGAGGGTGAAGGAGGTGGAGGAGTACAGTACGCCGGTGGCAAAGCTGGATCATGTCTGTGAAGGTGATTATGCCGGTGGCTGTGAGAGTAGCTCAGTGAACCTCGCAGGCTGCCGGGCAGGTGGCGATGCGGCGTTGACTGGTCACTGCAACGTCAAAGCGGACGGTGTGTTTAATGATTTGTTTTGTTTTCGAAGCCGGTTACACGTGTCCAAGAGAGATCAATAAATTGGTCTTTGGAATAGCCTTTGTTAGTTGCAATTATTTTTTACGTGGCGGTATTTTTTTCTTACGATCGAGCCTCTAACAGTATCGCAGTTCGCGGGGGGCTAGTATTTCGAGCTCTGAAAAGCAATCGGTTGAGGGCAACATTAGGTACGAAGTATTTGAAAGCTTATGTGGAAATTGTGGGGACGTGCATTGGTTTTATCTATTTAATAAAACCCAGTTAATAGTAGCACTCGAAATTGGTTTTGGTACTATTTGGAAAGTATACGTTAGACAGATTATGATCTCGCGAAGTGGTTGAATGGGTATTAAGTAGAGATATTAAATTGGCATTTTGTGTTATTTTCTTTTTGAGAAGGCAGTAGGTGAATACTTCCAGTAGAATGCATATGGTAGATGCGTTACAAAATTCATTCTATATACTCATATCGCATAAAGGCGATCGCGGTGATTAATTTGCTTTTTGTTCGAACCCGACCCGACAATTTTAAGCCGAATTACTGCCGTTCAAAGTTTCGTCAAAAACATGAATGAAGATTGACCGAGTGACCCATATAAATTCGTAGAAATGCGTACGCTATACTACTGCTGAGTAAACGATGCGCGTGGGACCGTCCTTGCGAGGCCGCGAAGATGCATTGTCGTAGTGCCCAATTAATCTCGATCTCCTCATAAATTCTCCAGTTTTTCATTGGCCTAACTATCAATTTTAGAAATTTTAATTAAATTCAGTTCTTCTTCGAACTTTCCTTTCCTATGATTTGTTTATTTTCGTACAAAATTGCATTTTCCTTCACATTCGCGTTGCAAGCACAATAACTACGTGAAACTGGATAAAGTAGCAGCAACGAGATAATTACAGTAGCCTATAAATGCAATTATCTCGCCTTTTGCTAAGCCTATATTAATCAACGACGCCTTCAATTAAAGCTCCGGATTCAGGGAACAATTTATTCCAATTTTACAACAATCTGCAAGTATAGTTACTGTAGAATGTTCAAATGAATGTTTAAACTGGTTATACAAAACAAGCAGAGCACGGTACATTTGTAAATAGTTTATCGCCGTATATCAGCATTCTTTGCCTTCATTTTAAGCCCTCGATCATTAATCTAGCGCCTCCAGAAATCGAGACAATTGAAACGACCCGGAGTGCACCTTCGTGCATTTCTGTTGATAACGTTGCGAGTGACATGAAAATGGTAGGGGAATTTAATATCCCGAGAATTCGGGCCTTACGAATACATTGTCACAGAAGAGATATAGGAATAGACAAGATATCCAATGCATCTTTTCGAGCAGCATTTATGGGACCCGTGTAACTCGCAACATTACCAATAGATTATAAAGCGATATAAGCGATGCGTAAATTAAATAATTTTAAAGAATTGTTTTGTTCATTGCCGCAATGAAAGGCGAGAAAGGATACCAAACAATTAATGTTAATTAAAAATCTGTTAATTAAAATAGCACATGATAACAAGTTTTCTTATTTCAATTGTACTATCAGTAAATGAAATAATTTTTAAAGTTATACTTTACATTATTTTCTGATAAATGACAATGAATGATGTACACCCACTTGAAAAATTGAGCTGTGAGATGTATATTTTTTGAACACCAAACAATAAAGTTGCCACAATGAAAAAGGTGGTGACGATAGTTGTATACTACCATTGTTAATTGTGTAGTTACTAGACAAATTCTTTAATCCTCCTTTTCATTAGAGAAATTTTATTGCTAACGAAAGATGCAATTTCTTTTTTACATTCAAATAATAACAATAACGAAGTAACTGATTTACTAATATAAAACAATATATTACAATATATATCTCGTCGGTGTCAAAAGATTCTAGAAAACGATCTGAACGATCAGTAAAGTAGGAATTGTAATTTGAATAAAGTTACGGCAAGACTAACATTTCTATGACGGAAATAGTTTACTTACTCTATGTGCCCCAAACATTGCAAACATTTTGTTACAACGATGTATTTATTACTACTAATTAATACATATATTCGTATCCCACTATTCGTCTAATATCCATACTATAACACGCGTAATAAAAAATATTCAGTTGGACACAGTATTCAAAAAACCCCGGGTTTAAGGAAAGACCCCCCCCCCCCACCCATCACCCACCCACCAATTAGCGCAATCCGTTTCAACAATCGTCCTCTTTCGCCCAGCGGATCTCGTAGTGAATAGACGTGCTCAGAATGTGCGTCGAATTAAGGTAGGTCACATAGTCTAATATATTCTGTAAATCAGGAAATGATATACGCATTGTTCTCATTTCCCCGCCTTCCAAGCTTTCTGTGGTTTCTGTGTTAATATTAATGAATATTTTGCAAGAAATTAAGAAAATATTGCGCAATGAACGGAATCACACCGCATGGCGTGCATTTTCAAATCGACACGAATATGCATATACGTATTATGTTTTACGTACGCGTCTACGCATCTCAGCTCAGAATTCCATTATCTTGCAATACGATCTGCAGTTTCTAGCAATATTACTATAATATTGGCGATTCTTAATACATTTATCTCTAATGTCAATTGGATTTTTTGACATGGCGTCTCTTTCGCTTGCTTCGAATCAGGATTCGCGGGAACGCGTTCAAACGTGGCGCTGGCAAGCAAGAATGCACAGGACCGAAGTGACGCCGTGCCATATTGTTAAATCAACTTCTCACTGACAGGTAAGAGTTCCTCAAATTTCTTATTGAAATAAGTAGAATTGTAGCAAACTATCTGTATTAAATTATAATTCATACCACGTTTAATACTTGTACGATGTAGAGTCGTGTTGTAAACAAGTGCTAACATAATACAATCAATTATTACGGGCATTCCTTTGTTGTTCCTGCCTGTGGTCGGTAAACTAGTTTGTCCTGGAAAATATCGACCATTTATCGCGAAACAAAAAAAGACCCTCCTCAAGTAACGTATGCGTTGAAATATTTCTAGGAACCGCAGGCGATCGTAAACAACAATGGTGTTTGGCTTTAGCCGGGTATCGAACATAGCCTAACGAGAACGGACAAAGCGTGGGTTGTCATTCCACTACTTGATACAGTGCTGACAAAACATATGGAAGACATCTCAGAGAGGTACGTTTATAATAGCTATACCACAATTATTTGCTCTCTATTACCGCTGCGGTTTTTTTAATAGGATTGTAATTACCACTTCACATAATACTGCTCCCATACTAAATCTTTTAGAATATTCACATTTTCTACAGAATTCAGCTGTAGTATATCACAATTATCATTACTTTCGTGCACTTCTTTAATTTCCTTGTTATTCTTTGTTACAGGAGTATCCACAAAGTTGATTATATGGAATAGGGTAAGCTGCTAGCTACAACGATGCCTAATAATTCTCTGCAACCAAGGCCTGTATATGTGAGCACTTTAATTATATTTCCATATTGATTTTATATTATGTGTGACTAATACTATAAGATGAAACAATCACAGTTAAAATACTTATTAAGACAATTAGATTTTCTATACCAATTACAATTAAGTAATTGCAATTGGAATTAGATTCTTTATTGTGCACTTTTTGCACAACGCATGTTTTTATCTTTTATACTTAAAAACATATGCAATAACTGACTGCATTTGTTAATGCATTGTTAATATTGTAGATTTTTCTTGCGTATTTGCATATTTTTAATGTACACATGCATTTTTTTCATGCATATTTGCATATTTTTCATGCATATTTACATATTTCAAATGCATGTTTATATACTTTTCGTTCGCACTTGTATATTTTTCATGTATATTTGCATATTTTTAATGCATATTACATATTTCTAATGCATATTTATATATTTTTCGTTCATACTTGCATATTTTCCATATATATGCATAATTATAATGCATATTTATATATTTTTCGTTCACACTTGCATATTTTCCATATATATGCATAATTATAATGCATATTTATATATTCTTCGTGCATATTTATTTTTCTTAAATATCACTGAAAATAATACTCGGCAGGATGAAATGTTTTCTTTCAGAAAATTTTGTGACCGCGCGCAATGCGGTCGGTAGAGTCAGTGTTTGCTTCGAAGTTTTCTAGCTTTTTCAGAGCAAGTGGCTCTGTTTAAATTTTCGTTAACACTCCTTTTCAATTATTTCAATCGCGAAAGTAGCATCTTAATTTGTCCGCCGATATAATTTGCGGTCGCGTACATAGTCTTTTATTTTTATTTTTTCTTATATTCGCTATCGGAAGTAGAGTCAGTGCATCACTGAAGGGAATGTTTTAGGCGACACCGATGAAGTGAGAAATGTAAGTATTTTTTTTTAAACAATTTAATTTTAAAGAAATGTAAGTATTTTTTTTTAAACAATTCTCAGTTTTCTGGGAAGAATTAAATTCTATAGATTTAACAATAGATTTTAATCTTCTTTGCTTCGTTAAGGTTACGTTCCTGATGTTTGCCACGGGTACTTGGTCTATTTTTGCAATCAACGAGTTGGTGAGTCGCATGCGTTTTGGTTCCTCCGGTCTCCAATCATGCCGTAGGACGATTGGTCCGAAGCGGCACGGATGACTGGTCGTATTTTTTTAGTAGTTTTGCGAGCATAGTGCCCGCCATTATTTTCTTGTGTATTATTTCTTATGCCAAGTTCGATCTGCCTTCTTGTACTCCGCGTTTTTTAATAGAAAAAAAAAGATAAGAACCAAAGAGATATTTTTTAATCAAATTAAATTTGGACAAACATTCCTGTAGGTCCCACTATTTCGATAAAAATATATGATGATATTAATAAATACATTGAACAAATGTATATATATTGAGAATATTGTATAGTAAATTTACAATTGCATTTTTAATGAATTGAAATTTGTTTTCACCGTTGAGCAGTGTAGGAGTCAGTTACCCTCCTACTTCGTTACTGCAAGTGTTTTACGATTATAGTAATAAACGTAATAAATAAAATAAACGTACGCGATACGTATATTAAAATCGGCATTAAATATTCGTAGCCAATGATAGCATTTAATATTAATTTTCGTATGCTGTACTCGAGTCCTTTTCGTATGAAAATTACACATTATGTACAAGAAGACACTTTGTATACGGGTAGATTTTTAAATCGGAGTAGCTATCTTGAACAATTTGCTTCGATTAAGGAATCATCTGAGGCTTATTTAATACCTTGTCAATTTTTCAAGTAAATATTCTGTTGCATATATTTTTTGGTTGCATTACTTATTCAAGTAAATTCAGTTTCAATTAGAGTCATTTTTCTTAATAAATAAATCATTTATCAGTAAGTTTCGAGTTTTTATTGATATTTCATAAATTACAAAGTCGAGTCATTTTTGAAGAGATTTAAAATAAATATATATTGCGCTATTGCAATTTTACGTATATTAATCATCTTTTTAGATCAGGATTTTCAGGTTTAACCCCTTCCGTGTTCATTGTCGGGAACTCACTCACGTGCCCAGGTGCTACTTGAGTGAGTAAAAGGCAATGGGCACGATGTTCATATGGTTTTTAAATTTATAACATTGTTTGGCGGCTGATATTTGCTAGTGCACCGTGCACGACGTATTTTCCACACTGTGTGTGTGTATGTGGTTAGGCTGTGGAATTGCGTCGGCTCAGGAATTTCATTAAAAATTATTAACGTATTTAGCAATATGTTTGATAATTGCAAATACAATGAATACCATAACAAATTATGAAAATATGGCAACGGAATACGAACCAAGTATGCTTGGTTGAAATAAAATGTACAACATATTTTAACAATCAATATTTTACACGAAAGTAATGCACAAGCATATACGTTTACGCACATTTACGCAATGGTCGCTAGCCTTTGTCAGCCGATTTCAGGAATTGGTACGTATCTTTAGAGTGTGAATGATTGTATGCCAAGCTCGGGTGTCGGGGGCGTCCCGGGACGTCTCTCTAGTGTAGGCTCTTGCACCCGAGTGTTTGATTGAGAATAGTGGAATGAGGTGTGTTTGTGTGAATGGTTTGCCATTTTTGAAATATAGGTCTAGGTAGGATAGATAGTATACCTTCTGGTGTGCCTGATAGATATAAGTAGGTAGGGCCGGGCAGGTTGACACAGTCTCTGGTCGGGTAGGCACTATTTCGCGTGTTCAACCTGTTTCAGGAAATCTGATTTGAAAAGTCGACGGTGAAGCTGTGGCGCGAACGAAAATGCGTTCGCCTCTGGCTTTGCCCATCGATTTTTCGAATTTTTCGCGGTCGTGGTCGCGATTTGGCTTCGTAACGAACGTGACGTTATGCTCGAGGCTGCACGTGTAGGCGAAGATCGATCACAATTTTAATCGCAATCTTTACGATTTTCCATAATCGCAATTTTTACGATTGTATTTCGTCGTGATTCGTCCACGTGTGTTTCGTTTAGCTACGCGGTTTAGACTTTTATTTCATTTTTTTGTCTGTTTGCGAATAGTGTCTCGAGCCTAGACTAAGTTTCAGCGGGCATGGCGCCCGAAGAAAAGAAGAGGCTAAAAGCCGAAGAGGCCCGACAAACTGTCGCTCAAGGGGGCAACTACCAATGGCTCTGCATCCTTTGGATGGAGAGCCATTTTTTGTTACCATTTTGTCACTATGCTCGCATTTGTATGCTGTAGTTGTAGTTTATTGTTTCCAGCACTCATCATAGCATTGGGCAAATCGCGATTTTTATTGGCGTCGGGTACGATTGAAAGTAGTTTGCATTAGAGTTGCGAATAAACACAAATCGCGATTACTACTGCAGTTGTGATTAAGTAATTTGTCCGTGGCCCAGAAATTCGGCCCGAAAAAAGAGATTGGCTGATTTGTCTATTGCTATATCTCGTCGGTGCTTTTGTACACAGACAGCGACGATACATAAGAATTCATATATCTCGTTTGTAGAAATTGTTTCCCTGATTTCTCCCGTAGCATTCACATCTATTCGCGCAATTGCATGACACCTGCCCCCAACACTACTTAATAAATAGTAGTGCTTCAAGTGATCAGTGTTTATGGCCATAAGACTCTCGAATCAGTGTTGGATTTCTTAGTCGGTATGGCAGTCACGTTGGGCCACGAAAGTCCATAGGGTGACTTGGCTATTCTTACATCTCGTAGGCGACATTGTATCACAGACGAGACTCATACCGATTTGTAAATTATTCTGTTTTATGCGCAGATGAGAAGATAAACCTTATCGATTACCGTGAAAGTCACTCTCTGCCACATATATACGATTTTACCACCTAATGGTAAGGTAGAGAACTGTGCCACAATAGCGACAACTTGCGTTGGTAACGTAGAACACAAAGGTAAAAGCAGCATTATTTCACAGGAATAAAATAATAAATATTCCTGCACATCCACCATCTGGGTGCACCGCACCCAATTAATCGGAGGAACCCATTAATGACCACAGTGCATCTAAAAATACAGCTGCCATAGAACTAGAGTCCTATATCTTATGGAAGATAACACCTGCTTCGATTAGGATGCCTGAGTTGATAATATCGTATCTATATTCATCCAACAATAAGTAGAATATCGTTATCTGCGTGTTTGAGCAAGGCTTTCTAATATCACAAACCAAAAATGACTCGTTTGTTAAACATCTCCCGTCGTAACTTCATTTTAATGATTATTTTTAACACCCCACAAATAAAGCACTCAGGTGTACTGCATTATATAAGTTACGTTGCGTGACAAAAAGATCGTTGCAAAATATTTCGCGGAACAGAAAGCCTTTACTTCCGGTTACAGTGTAGTGCAGTGTACTATTGACGCGTAGTGTATTCCAGTTTTCAAACAATCTATTGAACTTCACACCTGCTAAATAATTAGGCACGAAAGAACTCTCGCTACATCCGGTTACGGCATAGTAACCCACCTGGAGTCCCTTCTGCCTGTAAATTCCCACGAAACAACGTTTCAGATAACGTGCGAAGACTTGAACGAAATTACACGTACCACTGCCTCGTCCAATCTGCAATATCCGTTTCCAGTGCGATATAAACCGTAACGGAATGATACAAAAAAAAAAAGAAGACAACCTAATAACCGTATTCTTCAATGGCTACTAAATTATTAATAACTGCTTTTATAATTGCAATTGCTATTAATATGAATAATATTGGAGTGGAAAATGGGAAATATGTATGCGTACGATTTCAAATTCTCAATAAAAATGATAATGCAAATACAGGAAATCCAAATGAGCGTAAGAGAATAACTTTCTTTTCATAATTATTTCGTATTCCACAGTTTGAGGTGCATGTTACGACGTGCTATCTAAATCTCGCTTTCGCTATTATTGTTGCACTATATGTGCATCGCGATTAAGACTTCCCAGTGCAAGCATAACGCAAACACTCTAATAATATAAAAAGCACGCAAGCAGCGTGCAGATTATAATAAACCACTTTTAATAATGAGCATCGCATAAACGGCTACAATAAAAAATATATTAGCAACGGTTCAATTCCAGCGCGTAAAAAGATTTTATCTGCCGTCTGCTTGAAAAATAGTGTGAGACCGGAAGTGTCGAAAGGGCTTACTGAAGCCGCCTTCGCAACGGTTGCACTCTTATCTAACGTCAAACAATTTGAAGGCGCGATATCTTGTCGACTGGTAGATAAATGAGGGTAAGTAAGTACATAGGGGGTTGCGGAGCCGAAATGTCTGTTAACCGGTGCTGCAACTGTTTGGCAGCCAACAGTGTACAGGATAAATCATGTAGTATTCTATTGGCCGGAATTCTAGCACTAAAAAAATCCGTAAAAAAAGAGAAGCGCGACGGTTGGACACGTGCACTCGAAAGGATGCATGTATGTAATTACTGAAAGTCAGCGTCGAGTCGATGTTTACTTACGGCGAATGCAACGCCGCGGAAACTAGATCCCCGGGTATATAAATTACGCAAGCTTAATTTCCGGATACTTGACTCGAGGCTCAAAGGACCTGCACTTCAATTAAAAGGAAAGTCCGTGTATAAAGTGTCACAAGGGTGAAATATTGCTCTCAATAAATGTAAGTGTGCAGCAGGGTGGGGAAGTGATGCACGAACACTGCCCAATTTAATTAAAATACTTGGCCTCTTTCTATTATATTTCCATTTTTAAGCAGTTTTTTTTTATTACGGTTCTATTTTGCGAGGAGTTCTTTTTGCGGTAAGTTCCAGTTTCTGTTTTACACTCCTTAACATTGTACTGGAAGTAACGTGTAACTAGAAGTCGTTGTTTTATGAGTAAACATACCCCAAACGGTGCACTAGTTACGAAATATGTACATACACTTTTTTCGAGGTCCGTCAATAAAGATATGTAGGCTATTTCGACAGCACTCGACACTAACTGCAGCTAATCGAAATTTCACACCAGTACTCTTCGTTATCTATAACTGACAGCCAATATTTGCTTGACTTATCTGCCTTCCCAATGCGCCAGAACAAAAAGAAACTCGTAGTCGAACTGCATTTTTCTCCAAAGGAAAAGGACACGAGGAAACACTAAATGCTTCTGAACTGCATGTACACATGTATACATATACATATTTCCTATTGTCTCGCTATAAATTCAAGCTTCAGAATATTACCACTCAAAAGGCAACATGCTATACGTAAACCGGATTAAAAATATAAAAATGGAAAATTGTATTATATGCGTGGAGAAGTTGCGTTTCAAGAATAGATCTATTCGCACTGGGGATGGTTTCAATCAAATATGGTAACTTCTATCGATAATTGAATCACGGGGCAACTTCCACGGGGAAGAAATGAAACTTTTTTATTCACTGCTGTCCAGGAAATATCATACCAAAGGCGATAGATAAACTTAATTTTCATTAAATTAGAAATTAATTTTGAACTATCATTTGAAAGAGATTAAGAGTGAATGCAGATTTATTATGTGCGGTATCACGGTAATTGTCTGATAGTATATCTGGAAAGATAATAATTTTGTTGGAATAAGTAGCGAAATTTGAAGGTTATTTTTTCTTTAAGGCTAAGTCTCTCTGACGTATACATACACCGTACAGTCTTATTTAGAAATTTCAGTAAAATGCATTCGGAATTGTGTAGAAGGGACACAGGGTGCACACCTGCAGGCCACATGTTTTCTGTCTCTCCGATGAAGAGACACGACATAGTTGTGCAATGCAGCAGGAAAAACCTTTGCAACTTCTGTAGATACTTACTCAGGGTTTGCAATTGAAGAAGAGAAAAATATATAATTTTTCTAAACAAATTACAGTATCAAAAAAAAATATTCTTCACCTTATACTAAATATTCTGAATTTTTTCTTGAGAATTTGATAAAATTTACTTCATCCTTCATGGTAATATCAGTTCTTGCCTTTTAAAACTTTTGGAGCATAGCTATCGCAAGCGTGTATTTCAAGTTTAGTTTCTGAGATGAATTTTTACAAAAAGGTACAAAATCTTTCAAAGTATATACATACATGCAACACTCCTAAGAAAAACTGGTGCCGATGTATTCCATTATGTTGGAACCTCGAAAACCATGCAGCCCAGCATACGTTCTACATAGGTAAAGTAAAAGCAAAAAACTACAAAATCTCATTTCGTCATCCTCGAATAAAGATTCTCTGAATATGCTTATTGCAATCGCAGTATCGAAATATTTTAATGAAACGCGGCGCGCATTCAGAACCGGTGTTCTGATCGACGTGAACTTTTACCGAATATAACCCAGTTTCTTTCGCGGAAGAAAAAAATGAAAAGCCCTTTCGACACGCCACCTTCTTTTATACGTACTCTCCTATGTACTTTCAAGTTACATCCGTTGCATTCACCTTAAATTAAATTTCTATACGTACCTCATTTATTATACGCACCCTACCGAATATATTGTAATGCTTTTTTCATCAACCTGACCCAAAAGACCTAATATTTCATTGCAGAAGTTTGTAAACTTTCTGTTATTCGAAACAAGAATTATTTCTATAAAAAGATCTACGTTTCATAATGTGGTGAATGCGGGTTTTATAGCAATGGAATTTTTAATGACACGCGTGCTCGTCTCACCGTGACAGCCTATGGAGTTTCGCGTTTCAGCTCTCCAGGGATGCGCTACTTAAAATTCGAAAGGAACGATTTGGTTTTCATTCAATCTGATAAAATTTTAATTCAAAACCAAAGTAGCGCAATCTGCATATCAGATGATATATAAAAGCTATCTCGAAATTGTATTAGGATGTTGCAGAAATACAATCAGGGATGTTCGTATGTGCCATTCATACCTTGTATATCTTGATGCACGAAACTGGTTCCACTGTTCTATATGCACTTTTCCCTTCATCCGATAATCATTTATATAAGCCGATACAACTTTAATGTGTTATTGTATAACTTTAATGCATTAATCGTATCGTATCACTTTAATATATTAATGTATTATTATATAATTTAATGTATTATGATATTTTATGTGAACCACAGGGATACATTTATTACAGTCCTTAAATATAGGTAATATTATGCCGTTCACTGAATAATGAAAGAAATAAGTAAGGAACAACCAGTGCATGGTGGGTTGCTCGTGGTCAAGCGTCCAAGATATTTACTTTCAAAATTTCATTACTTTAGCGCAAAGGGAGAATGGGTATACACGTATTTGTTTGACAATGGATGCTTATGTCGTCGAGTGCTGTTACATTATGAAAGCTATTAATGTCTGCAATGATTTAAAATTCATGCAAATTCTGGTGGAAATAATCTCTTAAGAAATTACGTATGGTTCCTATACGTAAATGCAAATTCCGAAATTCAAAGGTTAATAGAATTGTAGATCGTTCACTTAACCGAATTCGTTAACTGGCAAGTCAGATGAACAAATTGAAAGACTCAATTTCCCGTTGCTAACCATTTATCATGCTTTTTGTTGAATCTACAGCATACTATTTATTTATACGTTGTATGATCTCGACGCGTTAGTTTTCCGAGAAGATAGCAAAATGTGGCGAGTCGCAAAGAAACATAAAATTGATGAGCCAGCAGTTTAAGCTTCTCGGTAATCTCCCCGAGTTACGTTTTTGTTCGCAGAAGAACTTCTCTCTTCGAGCACTCTCGTTTTAAGCAATTAGCGATAACATTTCTCCGAGCTGACAACGATCGTAATAAGTAAAGATATAGTTGCGCTATGTTGATTCATTAGCAGTAAAATGTATCAAAAAGTTTCATTTCTCCACGAGTAGACTGTAATTATATTTTTGCAAATTTGAACGTGCAAGTTCTGTGCAGTAAGGTTAAAATCGGTAGAATCGAAGCTTGAAAGGACAGTGACTTAATACCTATAGAACAAATATTTTTCAAATTATGGGTCCATACTGGCAATATGAAACATCTGCGATAGCTCGGCAGAATATTTAGAGTAGTACCATACGCAGTTATTCCTACTTCAGTGTCACCACCAGGGCTCCCAGTTTTGTACGAAAAAGAATCACAGAGTTTTATGGGATATCCCCCGTGAAGGGTGCGTGTGGTTGTGGGTAAAAATTCGTCGCCGTGCCGAAGCCAAGTTTAGACAAGAAACGTTGCATGCTTGACCTTAATGGCGCCTGTCCAATAGCACAAACTTCGCAGCAGTGGTCTTAACGTTTCCTTTTTTTCGGTACCCAACATGCAGCATGAACATTCGCAGGGAATATTCTCGTTGATAAAACCGAATGTACTTTGGAAAATTGAATTCGCCGTGTGCGCGTCGCGTAACTGCATATAAAGTTCAAGATGTTACGCTACTTTGTCGTATTAAATTCGAGATTTGCGGCGACGTTAAAAGTCCATTTTATCGTCGGATGTGTTATCGAAGGGGGAAAATTCGGAATACTCTATGAAGCTTTCCTGGGGAATAAAAAAAATCTTCGCTGGTGAGTGGCCGTTGAAAAAGGAACGGAACAGAGGGTATTTTAGAAAAGTCGGGATGCAAGGTGGCCTTACATGAAAAAATAAGAATTTCTGTGGAACAGATGCTAGCACGATGGTGAAATGCAATACTGAAGATAAATATTTAGTTGACGAGTGGGTAGCGGCTATCATAATATTATTGCATTTTATTAAATGCACAGTAGGTACCCCCCGTAATTACGTATCAAACTTGCGTCTAGTATATTCTTGGGAGTGAGTGACAAAAGGAATTAATAATAAGATAACTTTAAAACCGTGGTACAATTGTTGTACAATAATATAAACATACCTGGCAATGTATAAACGATTTCAAACTATGTACATACATAAATACATACGAAACTACCATAGCACATAGTCACATAGTCATAGTCACTATCATAGTCCATAGCACAAAGTTACAGAAATTTCTTTTATACAAAGAGTCACGTGTACCTCTTTTAGTGGTAACGTACTATGTACTCCGTTTAAAGATATGTCAATGACCTCGAAAAGAAATTCCTGACTATCAGACTACAATTTGTTCCGTTTCATTGAACACCTTTCTCCTTCCCCTTTCTTGAATGAACTCGAAGAAATAGATATGCATATGTATGTATACGTTCAACCCGTTCGCGTTAAAAGCATACAATGCACCCAACAAAAGCAAAGGAACCCAAGTCGAATTAATTCTCCCTATCCCCAAACTTAAAAAAAAACCCCTTTCAAAGTCTGCTTTAAATGCATCATTCCGTGTATCATAATGCAAGCCCCTCGAATTTACATGAAACGACAATCGTTTCTGGAAACGCGTTATCCTGTCTACAAAAACAAAACGCGTAGCAAATTAAATCTGCGAATACGCCGAACCAAAGGAAAATTGCGTTGCTTTGAGAAAAGTATCAGTGTAGTTCGCATAAAGCAACCATTCGTCCCTCCACGAGCACAATAGAGAATGAAATATCGAATAGACTTTCAAAATATCTGCTCAAAGTTCCATGCCAAAGCTGTCATAAAAACCCTTTGCGAATTATTCGCGCATATATTTGCGCCACTGTCATCTTCAATAACATTACCGCTCAAGTGGCATCCGTCGCCGCAAAATAAATTTCTTAAACGGCCCCTGCTTTCGCCCCAGTCAAGTCAATCTTCGAGCAACATTTTCCCTATTAAAATAATATTTGTTCCACCAGGGGACACGAAGTGTTTGCAGAAGCTAAGCCAGCGTCGATATCGTTCGCTAATCTGTCGACGATCGCATTGAGCATCGCAATCTACCTGCAGCCTCCATAATCCTGTGGATCCAATCAGAATGTAGAACCTCGAAGCACGGATGGAATGCGGTCTATCGTAGCGGAAACGGCAGCGCTACCAGCAATTTCGGTATGGAAACTTGACAATGCACGGAACTCGCTGGCCCTTTTGACGGGTCACGGAACGAGATTTTTCGAACACTTGCCCCGCTGAATCATTCCAATGTTCAAAGTCAAACAATCGTGGAGCACACACGGCTTCTTCGTTCTATACCAGATTGCCGGTGTGTGTGTAACTAGGAAAAGCTGCACGGCAGGAATCCGGTATGCGAACATATTCCACCGGAAGTCGAAAAGCGTTCGCCGGCAAACGCTTATCGGAGCGGTGCTTTTGGCAAGGGTTTCTAATCGGAGCATTTTTGTGGACAATAATTTGGTTCAACTAATGAATTCTTTCGACGATTATTTTAAATATCCCGACAAGGATAATTCGAGAAATGTGTCATTGTAGTGAATCTAATTATACTAATTATAGTATGGTTGTTAGTTGATGTACAAAGTACAGAAAAATACTCTGCCCGCTGTTCCAGGTATATTCGGTTGATATCGTTGCTGGATTTTTCTGTATATATTTTATGCAGCAGTAGATAAATTGCTTTACTGTGCTTGTAATATATGTACGTGCCTATATAAATAGTGTTAGAGCCGTTGCACGAGTAATCCTTGGATCTTTGTACAGATACTGACATAAATAAAGCGCAGAAACACCTGTGACCGTGTCAATCACGGCTGCATTAAGAATTTCGGCAACTATGCCACACCCACATCAAAACCAAAGTGTGCATACGTACGAACATACGGAACATTCAAAAAGAATTCACATAATTCAGAATTATTAAAAATTCGGCCAACGAATCGCCCCTCTTGTGAATAAATCTACCTGCAAGCAGTTTACCAATTTTGGCAGTACCGAAGTTTAAATCGACTGCAACGTTGGAAAAAGATATTGAAGGAAAGTTCCAGATCAGATTGGTTTGTTTTCATTGTTCAGATATATTTTAATCAAGAATAAAACCATGTATCGTCGTAGACGATAAGAAAGTTCTAACGATTAGAAGGAAGAAAGGAAAAACGTTTGATTGTAGTATCGACACGCGATTATTGAAGACTTAGTCCTCTTATTTATCTAACAGCCATTAACTCGCATCAGAAACTGGGCTCGAGAGAGTGATCCAGTTTCTGCACCAGCGGGGAAAAACTTTTGCTCGAAAATGTAGCGAACGCGAGATGCTTGAAACGAGTTTGAAACAAAAACTTTAAATTTGATGTTATACGCTATAAGGACCAAAAAATGGAACGGTAAATATCAATTTTGTCTCAGAAGTTTAAAAATAAATAGGGCGTTCCTTGGGTTACCCTAGCAAACTTTTATTCGACCTTAATTTCGTCAAGGAACAAATTATTATTACCACTTTTCTCAACAAAAAAGTCTAACAAGCTCCACGAACTTAAAAAATGAATTACCAGTAAATACGTTCCTCGATAAATGAAGGAAGACTATCTGTTTTTAAATAGCATATAAGTGTACGCGGTGCTATCTTCCGATATCTCAGACGTTATCACGAACAACATAATACTCCAGCTTTATCAAACAAAACACAGTTTCGACAGGTAGCAAAGATATTCCACTCACACGCCGCTTTCATCTACTATATAAATAACAGACTACACCAAAGGAACAAAATTAACTATGTATAATCCAACCAGAGGTGAAGAACCACCAAGAAGACATAGCTTTCAACACCGGTATCTACGATGCTCAGAACATAATTACATATATGGACCATTTATTTTGAAAGTTGTGTAAGTTCATTTAAAAACGAAAAGGAGAGATATCACATAATTTGTGATTAATTTAGTGTAAACTTTTCATTTGGAACTAGTAAAAACAGCAACAAAAAATGAACTTGCACCGCTTTCAAAATAAACGGTTCATATGTATATAGCTACTCACGAATTGAGCGTAAGTAAAAAATGTGTATCTTTAGACATACAAGCAATAAAATTGATGCAATGAAAAAGAGGATTAATGAAATTGAACAGTAACTATACGATTAACAATTATAATGACATAACAATTATAGTATTCTTATTCGATGTCTGTATGTTAAAAAGTATACATTTCTCATTACTGTACGCTCAAGCTTTGCGAGTAGCTGTACATGCTGTGCAGAAGAAGACGTTTCATAATCTGTACAAACACACACTGGCACCGATGTGCATACGTACTCCGAACAGTTATTATACGCACCAGTTCAAGCCGGCTCGATTGCAGCTTGTCGTTCCTAGCATAATCACACTCCCGAGAATGGAATAATCCCCGTGCCGTTAAGGGTGCTTTGTTTTCATACCAAAACTGTTGAATATCCTCGTTACGTGAAGCACAACTCGCGACGGTGCACCGGTGAACGGCAAGCGCATTAAAATTTGCCCGCAGAGCGACGAGAGCACCGGGCGCGCTAGAAGCGCCTCTGTGAATCCTCAGAAATGCGTTCGAGCGTACCTGTCTACGTTGTTGCTCTTAAAGCTGACCATTCCGTTGCCAACTGCAGCTTCCCTCATAATCGCGCACCTTTTCACGCTCTACACGCTCTACACGCTCTACACGCTCTACACGCTCTACACGCACTAACACACAGAGTAACGATCACCGTGCACGACGTTGAAACACAACGATCCACGACGAAGCGCGCAACGTGCATCGTCACGTGGAGGCAAAGAATAAACGAAAACGAAAGAACGACATCCTGCCGAGACCGCGTTTCCGGAGCGACTGAGGATGAGCCACGCTTCGCGGCCGACCAACCCCCACCACTCCACTCAGTTGACTACTCCCACTCAGGTGTCTAATTGCAGCGTTCCGTGAGCGGGAGACCAGCTGACGTTCTTTTGTTGCCATTCTCGACGCGTCTCTTATGACAACTGATCGCGAACGGGTGCCACTGCGACACGGGTTGTCGGGGGTCACGCTTGCTTCTTCTTAACCACCCTATAAGGCCCTATGCGGAACGCAAGAAAAAAAGATATATGCACAGTGGGCCAACGAAGTTGTCGTACAGTGCATAGTTTCACTTGCGGCTCCATTATTATCCCTAAAACAATATACATTGACACGAGACACATCAATTACGAATTTACAGATGTGTTTCATATCCATGTATATTGTTTTAGGAATAACGATGGAGTTGTAAGCGAAACTATGCACCGTATGCATACTTTTTGGATCCACCGTACGTATATATGCAGGGTGTCCGTTTTATGTGGTAACGCGTTAATGACCGACACATATGACGCGGATAGGCATATATTTTACCTGTCAAGGCCCTCGAAAAGCTCTGGGAAGGTTGCGCGTATATTATCTACGATTTACTGTAAATTTGTTATCGTTGATTTTATTCATCCAAACATTCATCCAACCCAAACGTAAATACAACATATACACTATAATATAATCAATGCTTCTTCTCGTCATACGGAAGCATGGAATTTCAGGCACACCGTATGAACCGTATGAGAGGGCGGCCGTGCATAAACCGTAACTCGGCTCGAGTTTTTGAAAGTAGCGGTAATTTTCATCCGAGTACTTCTTCTTCTCGTCACTTTTTCGCCAGCGGAAGCAACCGTGCTGAAATCCTGACTTGATGCAGATGTGCAACTTTACCACCGCCAACGAGTCTGCATTCTCTTTTCTTAATTGCGTGAGATTTTTAAACGTACAACAATTAAAGAACTCTGGATTATTAAATGAAAAATGTAATCTATACGAAATGCTTTAGCTTAGTATCGTACAAATATATATGATTTTCTGCAAAATAATTTATACTTCCACTTGTATACGAAAGTATAACTGGTGCACTAGTAAACGCGAAAAAGGTATTCTTGTCTCGAGTTTGGCTTACGTCGATCAAATATATAGTACATGGGTTAATACAACGAAATCCTGCTGGCCACACGATCATCTGGATGAAAATTTCAGTACTACCAAGTTTCATAGATGACTGGTTATAAATGTTCACGAAATATTAACATAAATATTTGAAAAACATTTGTATCGTGTCCAAGGTTATAAAAATACGGTTTTTTAAAACGTTGAACACCGTAAAATGAACGTTTGTCTGTTTGGAAGTTCGATTGGAGACGATTATCAGAAACTGTGGTTAATTTTCATTAAATCTTCCGATTCGATCGGATTCTACTTCTCTCGTAAGATAAGGCTGTAAATTCTTAGGGTCGCGCCATTAAGCATTATGATTCAAATCAAGAAGATTTTGCTCGATTTCTTAGCTAAATTGCGACACATAAATATCAATTCCTAAAACCATTTACTTCGACCATTAATTACAATTTGATACAAGGAATATCGATTGCATTTAGGTATAAAATTCGATGAATATTCACGAGCGTAGTGCGTGAAACGAAAATCGATTTTCTCCTTCTGTTTCGATGCTGGATACGTATTAATATATACGAGCAAATTGTTCGTTCAACCATTAATTCGTAATTATCTTCATCAGCAAAAACTCTGTCGGCGTCGTTTCTGGAGGATAGTCAATTAGATGCAGAGCGTTCGTTCAACTGCAATGAATCTATCGTAAAGTGCCGTGAATTGCAATTTGTAGCTGTCTTTAAAACGTTCTGTTGCTCGGTTGCGTGGTCTTCAAGTTGCAACATTTTCATTAAAAAACTGATTGCCGCGCGCGATATGTTAATAGAACGCGCACTTGGAGTAACTGCAATTGAACTCCGCAGAGAAAACATTGAAACTGTCCGTATATGATTTTCCAGCCGCCACGCGATCCACTAAATTGCGAATTCAAACATTCAGGCCGAAGAAGAACATCGCGTGACAGTACGAAGAAGTCGGAAGTTTACTGCTGAAAGATAATTCACAGCTTTAACGACCGTCTACCTGCGCGTGGTGCAACGGTTCCGTCCGTTGGAAATCTCGCGAGAAGTAATAATAGATTTTCAATGGCTGGAGGGTCGAATGCTGTAGACTTGTAGACAGGGATTTTATTTGAACCTGAACGCGGTTCGTTTCGCAGATAAAAGGCTCCATTGATGTCGAGTACAGTTATTACAGTGAAACGGTCTCAATGTCTAGCTAAGATTGTAGCCGAAGTTCAATATCGCTCGAAGATGGAAGATTTCGCCCGACCGATCGTCGACCGATGAAAGTATTCCGATTTGTCTGTGCCAAATATTCGACGATTAAATGATAAAAATCCTCTTACAAGGTTCGAAAATTCGAATCCTTAAGTCGGCTACGCATACATCTTTGACATTTACATTTTCAATGGATCTTGGAAAATCGAGGCTCGTAAAAATTGTATTTCTTTGGGAATACCACGGAACGGCTGTGATAAACATGGCATTCCGGCATGGTATGCGTGGAATTTATTCATCTTCGTGTCGCGTTACGTAGCCCACGCGCATAAACGAATATGTATATATTTTTAACACAATTAGATACAGGTGAACACGGTCGAATAAAATTTCTAACGAGTCAATATTACATTTAAACTAAGCCCATAAAAACTTTTCAACTATTTTTTAACTTGTAGAGTTTTAAAAAACACGATCCTAGGTGCGTCAGATTCCACGTATTATTATACTGCCGTGTTCTCCAGAGCTCAGGCGTAAATTTCGCGTGGCAAATTTTGGAGCACGGAGTGTCTAGCCCAATTTTAGAGTCTGAACGGTCAGCTATAATGTTTCAGGGATAATTTGCATTATAATATCGAGGCTGCCGCTTTCCAGACCAGCCAACGCGAATAAGCATGTCTATACCGCTACTACCTACGAAATTTACTCGAGCTCAATTATCAGGCGAATCGAGGGAAAATTTTAAATAATTAAACAGTTCTATCGCAAGCGCCATCTGGAACGCCATTGCACGAACACCCTCATTACAATCCATCTTCAAAATTTCCCAGGATCAAGAAGATGGACGCCGATGATAGAACTGTTCCAAGAGATTCCTTCGGGAGCGATAAGATCCATATTTCTGCGGAAAACAGTACCCAGGTTTCTCCCGAGTTCAAACAAACCGAGGACACCTATTGATCCTAACGGAACTCGAAGGATACTTCAGGTCAGGATTCGTAAAAAAGTAAAGGCACTTAGTTTCTTCATCTTTAGAAAGTACATATAATATATACATATCCTGCATCCATAAGAATAGAAATGTTATAAACATTTTGCAAAGTTCTCGCCGTTCTAACAGTCGAGTAAACTAAATACGTGTAACAATATAATAGTACAAAAATGTTCTACTAAATCAAAATATCAACAACTCTTTGAACGTCGTCACGATTTTTAAAACCTCTCAATTTAGAGAACGAAAATGTGGCAAACATTTCTATCCCCTCTCTACCCTCTGGACTCTAAAACCTCCCTGCAAGTATAACTCCCCCGTTTGAAACAGAAATTCAGAACAACTAGATGCCCGTCACTCAGAGACACGTTCGTTCTTAAGGTTCGTCGAAAGTTCAGTAGGAAACAAGAAGGCGCGAAACATGCAACGTTAATTTGGACGTTCGTTAAAAAGAACCCCAGGCGGTGAAGAAGAAAGGTCCCAGGGCGGGCGATCAAACTTTCGCGTCACGTCGATCTCTTCGAAGAAGAATTCCTTTGGCCCAACCAAGCGAAGAAACTTTTGGGGCGCCGTTGCATTGGTGTCGGTGATGTAAAATTCCATGAAATCGTCGCGCGTCCTTTCGAAGTTTCCGGATTCGTGTTCGCCGTGTACGCGGCAACGACGTGGCTGAACTTCGGTTCTGTCTGATCTTGGTGTTTCGCAAATGAGATTCGTCGAGTGGGTGACGGAGTGAGATTGAAGGAGGAATCGCGTGCTTCGTAAAAGAGAAATTAAATGGTTCGTTATACAGGAACGATTGATTAGACGAGATACTCTTCGTGGTTGAACACGTCTCAACGTTGACTTCGCGGCCGAACTCGATTATCTGGCATCTTGAAATCGACTAATAATGTACGTGCAATCGTGCTTTCTGAATCTACGCGCTACAGTTTTGTATTGGGCCATTCAATGTTTGGGAAACGTTCACCTTTAATCATTTCTCCTCGGGTCTAAATTTTATTATATATTATATTATTGTTAATCTCTTCCATCAAGTATCTTAGTTATAAAATTCTGTATATTCTACACCCTTAAGGATTTTGAACAATTTTTGTTGATTAAGAATAGCTGCTATCTGTCTGCGTTACATCTGTTACTCTGTATTATAATTCCGTTTTTATTTTATCGCCTGATTATCGCCTATTATTGAAGGTGTCTTCAAATAGTCCATAATTATTCTCGAAAAGTAGCTTACCTTAAACGCTCAACACTGGAAGCCAATTTACTGAACTCGATTTGGAATATAAATAAACAGCTTGCTTATCCAGTATATTCGTCTTACCTTTAAAAAAAGAGAGAAATAAAATTAAAAAACTGCTATTACGCCTGGCCTGGTGCAGGAGATAAAAGAAAAGGGGAGAAGAAAGAAAGAATCGTGCACAACAGATAGCTGCAAAGAGAAAATAAATGGAGCAAAAGAAAGTAAATAAAAGTTAATACCATATGCACTACGCACTAGAATACAGCGCAAGAGAATTTCTATTTTACTTTAAAATACCGCTGTTACGATCGTCTATATTTTTCATTTTGCATAGATGTGTACGTAGGATAATATCAGGGGAAAGTTTTTCGTACAAAGTTAGAATCTTCAGAAAATATGAACCTGTTATGAGTTCAATAGTTGTCCGATTTGCCAACATTTTTAACGTAATAATTAATTTGCTGAGGAATCCTTCGCATATTCAACGCACCTTTACACTTATCACGCAGGTGTATTTGACAAAATAGCTTGAACATAATAATTCAGTTTTATTAACCGTAAATTTTTTTTTCGATAGGAGCACCTGTTTGCCAATTGCCCCGGTTAACAGGTTAATAGTGGAACGAATTTAACCTATTGTTCGACTCAACTTTCCACCTCGCCGTACGCTTTAAACCGTGGAACAATTCATACATCTCTACGGGTCTAGAACACTGGTTAATTAGGAGCCTCCTATATTTCTTTCACTGCCTACTATACATGCCCCACTTTATCGCAACCAATACGCCGCGATATTACCCATTATCCATTATTCTTTAAAATCCCACGATCGCTATTATTTAGATCGTGCGAAAATGAAGTTCTATAGGTTGTATTGATCCCATTCAAGACTGGAAAGCTTGGTGCACAAATGAATTTCCTATTTAAACCCAAACTTTAATTCACAAACTCATGATATATTGTCGGCGATAAATATATCGATCCACTAAAAGTAGAAGTAAAACCACGAGGTACATACGAAGGCGTAAACCCACAAGACATAAAAAAGGAAACATTGAAAAATTCTAAATTCTCACAACCAATGAACAGTGTACACATACATTCCTACAAACACGTAACCGAACATTCTGCCATTAATGCTCACTGTTCAAGAATAAATCATCGCCTAAACATCCCCACTGCTGGTTCAAACAATAACCAATATTTACCATGCATCGCAGCGACGTCGCGAGTTAAAGTACAAAAGAACATCGTATCACCTGACAAAAGGACGCAAGTACAAAGAGTAGACGAAACGCGGCAGTCGGAATATTAAGTACACGGTGGACGCATTTAGCAGGGCTCCTTTGCTGAATACACCTGACGAGAGAGCGTTCGAGGACGCAAGTGAACACCTCAGGTAAAGGGGGCCCTTTTCTTTCGCTGCCATTGTCGTTCGGCAACGGGAGAATCGGTTGAAATCCATATTCAAAGGGATCGGAGTGAATGGGCCGCAGGTATACACGCGCTCGTTAATTTATTTCAGAGAAAAGATGCCGGTCGAGGCACAGTGAACTACGTTCTTTCGCGTTCTTCTGTGTAGCCGAGAAATAATGGTCGCTTCGGACAAACTGGAACGCAACTTTTACAATTAACGACTAGACTTTCCCCTGAAATTAGGAACCGGCTTGTGCATACGTTCCTGTCGTCCGAATCGATCATAAAGAGTCGCACCCGTGAAAAATGTACACTTGCAGGGGTTCTTACGGGTGGCTATCGTAATACTGGTCGTATTTTACGAGAGTTTGGTATCGTATAATATATTGGTTCCTGTAGCAAAATGTTTAGCACGGTATTGTGGTTTTATTGTCTAAGCAGGTGGTCGTTCTCGCAAGCGATATTTACGGTGATACTTTTCTGCGAAATGATTTCGATGATATTATTAGGTGTCAATTGTTTACTATCCTTGTCAATAGCAATGAATTATTACAAATCCGTGAATAGCTCTTGCGTAACTGTTTCCTTAATTGCAGCACGAGTATTATCATTTACTTGTTTCCTGGATTTCACTCCAATTCACTATCCTGTCAGCAAGGTGGTATTCAAAAATTATAAAATTCAATCCCTTAACGATTGTTTCTGCGTGCGCTGATGGACGAAAAACAAAAAAGTTTGTAAATTTATTTTACAGAAAAACGCAATAACACTCCAACAAACGGTTGCGAAATTTTTAATTAAGAAAGCACAAATATTTTTACAGGTTAACGAGTAGCCAGTACTGAGACTGGTTGGCAAACAGATTTTATTCACTGTTTCCTCTCTTTTCATTCGGTCTTCCGTGTATATTTACAGCGCGGCAGTAATTACTAGAAATAAAACATACACAGTACGCAACGTTTCAGGAAAGTCAATTAACTCTAGATTAATGCACAACTTTAATCATCTGCGTATGTTTATACAAGTTTAGTACTGTGCAACGAAAAGTGTGGGTACTATATACATTTTCTACGGATCCTATATCCAGTGACAGGCTTAATTACGCGAGATACTTCTGGAAGAAATTCTGATGTACGCGCATCGTTAGTATCGTTTATTGGATTATTTCTTACAATTTTTGTTGAACTGCTTGGAGCTTGTGCGTGATGCAAGAAATTCCATTAATCTTCATATGTATTGCCAGGAGAAATTCCTACTTTATCCAAAGGTAAGCAACTAGACAGTGATCCGAAGGATACTGCTTATAATACGAGAACCTTTTAGAATATTATACCAAATATTGATCTCTGTTTTACGCTTAAAAAGGAGTAACTGTACAAACACTTTTAACCTGACTATTTTTTGATGGTTTGGAATTTTCTTGATTGGGCTTGCAATGTCGGTGTTCTTTTCTTTACAAAATTTATTCTTGACGCCTATGGAAATATGTAGAAATAGTTGTGTTGGAAAATTGTAGTAATAAAGCGGAGATGTACAAAGTTTCTTACGAACTTTCTCGCCGGACGATTACTTTTGTACCAGTCGGCGACACAAATTTTCCACGGGTTTTCCATGTTTCGTCAAGCGTGATACATATACGACCTCCGTAGCGAAAGGGTCAAGCGCAATTAAATCATTTGCCTCATTACTAAGCCACCCTGGAGCCCCAATTTTCTCCGTATCTTCCTTCGCGTATTGTTGTCAACCGCAAAAATTGAACACTCGGAGGGAAGAGGATCTAATTTAATTAAAGGAACATGGCCATTCCCAATTCGGTCGAGAGAACAATTTGTCGTGAACCCGGCGGAGCCGATGAAACGAAAGCTTCCGCGGAAGATTCTCCCGTTGACCTGGCAAATTGAAGCACCGGTCTCGACGAAAGGAACTTGCACGCGAACGTGCAGGTAACGAAGAGAGAGAAAGCAAAAAGAAAAAAAACCACACGCGAGTTTTCTGGTCGCGATTCCACGCACGTGCGCCTCGTTCCTTCCGGCCTGGTGAACTTTGTCGGGATTTCATATCTGCAGGAAAAGTTGCGGCGACATTCAATGGAAAAACGCGTCGTGTTCCATGTGAAAACGTCACCTTGACGCTTTTAAATCTACCCGTTCGATGCGTGCACCGTACGCCCATGAATCTAATGCCGCATACATTAATAATCGATTGAGCACGCATCTTTGTGATAACTTTTTTCCTTGCCATACAGTAATTCGAACGAAATAGGTATACTTCAGGAAGTAAGGAAAAGAGTGTTCTTGAATCGATTGTCAGTCGAATTGACCCCATTTCAGCAGCTTCGACCAAGTGCACCTCGTACAATAGTAATTGTAATATTAAATGACTGTACTTAGCAATTGTAAGTATAGCTCAATTTTATTGCGTAATTGATTTCCAAGTGGAGAAGGTAGTCAAACAGGAAAGCTATGACATCTGTCTCAAATGATTGTCTGTATCGTGAATCATATTAACTGGACGGACTTAGTCGAACTCCGATTTGTATCGTTAAATTTAAAAGGCAGCAGAAACCTTGAGCAACATAAGTAAAATATAAAAAAATTACATCTGTGTGTCACATGCAGGACTGCATATGTACAGCACTATAATATAGTACTTTAGACGGCCATAAATTGACTAGAAAGTCCCTTACCGAGGCATTTCTAATATGTACCTATACCCGTACAAGGAAACAATCGAACTTGGCAGATTTTCTGTGCTGCAGCACGATGGCCATGAATGGCCCGAAGGCACGTGGTCTGCAGATTGACTTCCCTGGCACGTTTCCCTTAAATCTCAATAAAATCATGCAGCACTGAATTATACATTGGGCCTTTGCAGTACAGTCTTTCACAATTTGTCTTTTTATGCCTTTATTGCGCATAACAGGTAGCGACAGATTGATTGTATAAATAAACGAATAAGAAATACGTGAAACGCAATGTAAGGAAAAAGTGGAAACGAAACGGTGCATACAGAAGTGTATGTACACACAAGGTCGAAGTTTAAAATAGAACAAAATAAAATAAAGTAAAACAGCGGAAAACGGGGCAATCGATAAGTACTAAAATTGTAGGAAGAATATTTTATAATTTGCAGGCTGTATTTGCGGAATTCGAAAAGCACAAGTATCTTTCCTTTCTAGATACGAAGAACTGTCGTTGTAAATTCTCGCGGGAACAAGCATCTGGTATCTGTTTTACAAAACTTCGACTCTAGTTTCGTCACTTTGCTTGGGCTTCTTTCGTGAAAAGGACCCCGCCAGTTTCAGAAACAACGGCCCGAGAAGTTCCTTGCGCCTATTTACCGATTGTCCCCCGGATCACGGCCATTCTCACGCCGACCATGAGCATCACGTGGCGCGGAAAACTTTCTTGCCAATTGCGACCGCTTCTCATGGAAATCAATGCGGCGTTTCGAGCATATGCGCGCCACGTGGACTTCGTTCTGTTCCGGAAAACTCGAGCAAGCTTTCAGAAGTTCCGTCGGTTCCAACTCCGCGATGTTCCGCGGACTTTCGGCTGGTATTGAACGTAGGAAGCGTTTAGAAAAAGGGGTGAAACTATCCGAGAGTTGGAGGAGTATGGGGGTTGCGAAGCGAGTTTGAATGGCCAATACTTGCCGCCGCTTTTCGGTGAAATCTTGTCCAGCGAGGAAGATGTTTTCGAGATAGATTTTTTGTTTCGTACCGGGGAATAATTTTGTTCCCTTCCTCTCGAAACGTTTCGCTTGCAGACGGTCGATGGCAGACTTTGCATTCGTGTTTCGTATTTGAAGCAAAATATTGGTACGTTCTGGATAAATGAATGACAATATGATAGTACGATGATTGGTGAAAGGTAGCTCAGTCTTTTCCTCCATCGATATTGCACGCTATTTTGAAAGGTACCCCCGCCTCGCAACGATACTTTGAACTAATAGAAGCAATAATACGATGGTACAGAAAGTGAACTTTGCTCTCATTGTCGGTTACAGAGACTTCTGTGTACAATAGTCTCAGATATACGTCTAACGAGGAAGGAAGAAGCGAGAGGGACAAAATCTGTCTGCAAAGCGCTATTGCTCTTCCTATTTGATTTCCCCGGATTACCTCTTTTATGAGAACGTTTGCATAGTTTAGTACGCCCGTTTCCATCGAACGATGCGGCAGACTTGCATAGCTAAAGCTGCCCGTTACAACCGAGTCGACAATTTTTGCCATAGCTGCGCGCTGTAATAGACGAAAAAGTTTCGCGAAAATTGCAAATGGAATTGTTCTACCGTAATAAAACTTCAGCCCGTTAATTGCTGTCCAGAGTTGTAAACTAACGTCCCGTTCATTCTCGCAGAGTTTAATGCCATTCGCCGCATTAATTGAATATCAATCTATAGCACAGTAACAAAAATCGGGATACTCCTGGCGACAGATATTTTACAAATTTTCTTCGAAGTTCAATCGATCTTTAAAAAGCAATCAGCAACGAAACGAGACGTAGTAATTTGGATAAGGCAAATCAGGAACAGTAGATACCGCGCATAAATAGAATCTGTCGATCGGATTTCCACATTATTCGACAGGTTTGCCGATGTTTGGAGCGCCCATCAAACGCGGTGAGTTCGAAACTCGGTGGAAAACTGTGAAACGAGCCGCTGTCTGTTAATCCTTTAGTCGAAGCGCATTACAACTGAAAACCACGTGCCATACCAGCATGACATTCGCACGGTCGTCGCTGAATTCTCGTCGATGCGATTGGAAAGAGCCACGTAATTAAAAAAAAAAAAAAACACCTGCTAGTGTATTGCTTTGTTAAAAACAGAAAAAGCGTCAAAGTAAATATCGATATTCAATTATCCCAGCGGCTATCGGGCGGCTTGTAGCAATACACGCGATGCTACATCGGTTTATTAAATCAATGTACCGGGCGTGTCAACACGACCATTATACGTCTATAGGCACAGGGTAATTCCCGGATAGTTCGACCGCTTTTTGGGAAAAGAGTCATTCGCACAAAGCTTTAAACGTAGTTTATAGATACTTAGATTTGGTTTTGCGACAGCTCTCTGTACGAGATCAACTCAAGCCGATTCATTTGTTTTAACGAAGCAAGATGTATAGCCTTTTATGGTTTCGTAATTAAAGAAGCAACAGTGGCCGGCCTGGCATTCGTTGCATAATAATTTTGCATAATATAGATTACGTAGATAAAAGATACTTAACGGGTAACTTAAAAACCGAAAAAGACCAAAGCTTTGTAGGACGTTGAATTATTTTAGAATTATTTTTCCAAACAATTAAACATTAATTCTTAGCAACGCTAATAATATAGTAGTAGTTAATAACCCTATCGGGCGCACGCGACTCGAACAAAATAAAATAATTTAAAAAAAAACCAAACGAACGTCGAAGGGTGCATATACAACTTCTCGTCGTTCGACCGATAGGGGTGAAAAAAAGCTGGCCAAGCACGCCGTGGCTTGAGGGATTTCGCAACTCCCGGTTGGCGTATTCACTTTCCGCGCGACACGCGGGTTAAATGTACACCCCGAGCCCAGAAGGAAGTTCGACTCGATGGGATCGTTAAGCTGCTGTCCCGCAGGCAGGTAAGAGGCTTAAAACAAGGAGAGCGGGCACCTGGCACGGTCTTATTAACGAGAAACGCCCGGGAACAGGTACCTGGCCGACAGGCGAATTTGCGACCGTTCTACGCCTGTAAATTTGCCTTCGTTCATTTTGTATGAGCACGCTGCACCACGCGTTCCCGCGCTTTACGACTTTCGTCGCTTTTCCCTTCGACGTCGAAAAAACGAACAGGCAGGGAGGTACGCCCCGCGTGGATG
The DNA here is from genome assembly GCA_948146005.1 of Nomada fucata. Taxonomy (NCBI): domain Eukaryota; kingdom Metazoa; phylum Arthropoda; class Insecta; order Hymenoptera; family Apidae; genus Nomada; species Nomada fucata. Next base: position 1,323,908 of record OX411275.1, on the reverse strand, counting down.
GGGGTGCATTTTGTCTAGGTCGCAAGTACCGCATTTGCAAAGAACTCCGCTTCGCATTTCGACATCACTTTCGTTTTAACGATTTTCTTAATGGATTACGGAATCGAATGTTACGAAACGAAAGAAATCATTCAGGTGTGCGTGGGTCAATTTTTTACGGGGGACGTGCGGTTGAATATTGTTGGAAGATATTGTGCAAGATTATAGTAATGTACTCTTGCAAATGTATTATACCACGTATTAAGAGATGAAATAAATTAGCTTTCCTTCATACTTCATACACGGTGTAAAATAGCTACGGGGATAACAGCGAGATAGTTATCACGATGAAATTTTCATGATATGCAGGAGTCGTTTCGCGGTGCACCGTGATCTTATCACCTTTCATATCGAGGGGGCGGGAAAGGTGTTCCAGCAATTCCTATGATAATACCAGATTAACCGTATCTTGCTGACGTAATAAAAACTCATGGCAACGTGACGAAAAATAAATTTGTATTTTCTACCCGATCGCGCGTTACGTAATATTTAATCCTGTTCTTCGTCCCTGCGCTCATTAATTCACGTCGATTAGCAGTAACAGAAATGAAATTTTTTTTAGTAAGCGAAGAATTGATTTTCTCGTTGATTCCTTCTATTTTTACGATATTTAAACTCGTATTCCTACGTGTTCTTCCGAAAATCGAAAACCAGATGCAAACACCACCGATTTGTTAACCGTGCAAGATTCCTTGCGTTCCGCAAATTTAATTAAACTCACAGAATTATGCTTCGATCCACAAATCAGACTTTTTAATCGCACTGGTCACAAATGCCGCGCCACCTTTTTTACCGGTTGAGCCTCATTTTCAGACTCACGATTAATACCAGCAGAAGAACGTAGTTACCGGAGAAAGAGGGAAGCAAATTTGTTAGAGCTATAAAAGTAGAACTTAATTCCGGGGAAAGTTCCTGGTGCACCTTGGACCACTCGTGAAGTCCCATTTTTCATTGGCCGTAGTGGGAGAGGTAGCAAATTGCGGCAAGAGAAATTTCACGAAGAAGGTTTTTCATTTGACACTGTACGAATACCTTCATCCTCTGCCAACCCTTGGTAAAAGGTAACCATTCCCCACAGTCATTTTTCTCCCAGTTAACGTGAAAGATTTGGGACGCCTAGGAATCTCAAGCTGTGCAGACATTCCCCGAACAATTAATAGCTTGCACAGCGGAGTAACTAATAATGGTTCTAAATAAAAATAGATTACTTTTAACCCCCCGCTGTATTATCTTTTTAGAACAATGAATAAAATGCTGCCCAATTTGGTATCTTCGAAACGAAAATAGTTCTTTCCAATATTTTAACCCTAATTTACAATATAATGCATACTATATTCGGGCAAAGTCCGCAAGGATCAACGAAGATGTCGGAGAATCCGGACTACGGCGGAAGTTTACCCGTTAACCCTTTATTTACACACTTTGCGGTAAGTTTTAATCAAGGGTAAGCGTTATGCGGATGAATTACGCTGCGCGGGGCTTACGTGGCGTTTTATTACATCGAATACGTTTTCCGTGTCTTGGTATAACTAAGGGGAAACGGGAAAACATTTACCCACCTTTTCCCACCCTGATACGAGAATGTCGTTGATTCGAAACTCAAAAATCGCTGCGAAGAATGATTAAAAATGAAAATTCTCCCATGTTTTGCGCGAAGCACGCGGCAAAAGAGAGAAGCGAATGCTATCGACGAAAGTATATACGTATACGTAGGAGTGCGGCATCGAAGGGGAAAAGGGGGGTAACAGTGTTCCTCTGGAATCGAGGAAGAAAGCAAAAAGAGGAGATGCATAGAGAAGAAGGCATCTTTACGCGGTGCATCCCTCGCGAGGATCCTCGAAAAGTTTTCGAGGGAGGAGCGCCATTCGAAATTCCACGGAACGGGAACCGCACGCGTAACTTTTCCTTCGCGGGCGTATCGCCTGTGAAAAAACGCAAGATTTATTTCTCTGATCCGTGGCCGGAATACCCGATGAAAAATTGCACCCGATAGAATGCGCAAAGATACCGACACTGGATATCGGTTATTGCCTGCGATCGCCGCTGTTCCTTTTGTGGGATAAAAAATGTGAAAATGCAGCCAGATCGTTGCCGCTGCGAATGGATGCAACGGAGAAATGCTTAACGGATAGCCACTTAAAGAACTTGTTCCTGTTGTAAGCGTGAGAAATAGAGGGATGAAACTCTCTGAATATTTAACGGAGATGAAATATAAACGTCAGTTGTTTACTGCTAAATCTAAATATTAAATATTAAGGGTGGAAATAAATTCGTACCGAGTTTTTGGTAAAATGGATATTTCATTTGAGGAAAGGTGCATTCTTATCAGTGACCTTGCGTCACTCTTCTGGTATTTGAAGAGTCCCGTCGCGATAGAAATGCGGCATTTTCGAACCGCAACCAGTTACGTTGCGAAGATCTAAGCAGGTGGAACTCACGGGTGGCCATACCTGGTAAAATACAGGGTATGGGAGGACTTCCCAGCCCAATGGGAAAATGGTATCTTTTGTGGCCTGTGCTGCATTCGAACAGGGGTTGTCGTCCAGGAAAATCGGTTGCCGGTGCTGTTCAACGGACACTGCTTCTCCTGGCTTTAGTAATTCGTAATACGGTACTCCTTTCACATTCCACCGTGCGCTGACTTCAGAATCAGTGCGAAGTCTGTCGGAAGAAATGTATTTCGACATCTAATGTATATATTATTCGGTCGATTGATGCGGATATTAGTGATGTTCTAATATTCGCCGCGTTTTACTGAATAAAAAGTAGTTCTATGCATAAACCCCCTGCGTACAGACGGAAGTAAAAATATTCCTGTTGCTCGCTGCGAAAATATTTGAAGAGTTCGATGTTGACGGAAACGTTTCTTCGAGAAATACGATCCATATTTGATGGAATAAATACGGCGAAGTGTATTCACGTTCAAGTGGTACAGGGGGTGTTCTTTCCGAACAAACTCAATCAAATGATAGATACATACGTTCGATAGCACGTACAATTCTTGTCGCAATTCGTCTCTGTATTTATGCCATTACCGTGCGTCACAAGTAATTGTGCAAGAAATTAAAGCACTCAATTAGATACAGCACCATTGTATCAAGTATGGTCGAAAAAGGAACACCGCGCACACCGTGCGCAAAACAATTTCGTCGTCGTCTAGTAAAAGTTCCAGTCAAATTTTCATTTGATCCACACCGGTCCCCGTTTTTCTACGAAACGGAGGCCCGCCGGCTAGCTATGAATTTTTTCGCGCGACCAATTCAACTACGGCCCTCTACTTTATTCCGCGAGAGGAAACGTCCCGGAAAACTGTCGCCCGACAAAAGATGAAAGCGTTCTCGGAAGGGACTGGAAGAAATGGAAGGAAGGAAGGATAGGTCCAGCCAATGATTCAGACCCGAGAATTTTTCTCTTGCCCGCAATAGCTCGGCCTGGTTACGTTGCGAGTTGGTCTGACCGCGCAACTATTGTGATAAATGTGCAACCAACGCGAAGGTGTCATCCGGCGGCACTATCAACTCCTTCGCTCGCGACCTTCCGTATCACGACGCAAACGAAAATTAGGGCACCGAGATTCTTTCTTCGCGTACCGTCGTAGCAGTTCGATTTCATTGGCACAATATAATTCGTATAATTCGTTGCGAAACGATCTAGCCGAACTGTATTTCGTGTACCGTGTTCTCCAAATTGAATCAGCGTGACACTTCCGAGATTGTAGTTCACAGTGCCTCGGGGATGATCCGTTTGAGGGGAATCAAAGCCTAAACGGATTCCACGACGAACAGAAGGTCTTTGAAGCGAACCACCCGCGTCAGAGACAACGCTGATTTTAATTAGAGCGACAGGATTAATTATAATCGATTCCGGCGATATCCTCGAAACCCTCGGGACACCAAACGGATCTACAGATGCTGGAATTAAATTGTACTCGCGATGCGCTTCTACATCCTTTCAGCAACCACGCACGGTTCAATGGCCTTTAGAATTTGCCCGAATAACAAATGCGGGATCGCTGAGTCGATTCCCGGAGGATCGATGATTCTCGACAATGCAATGGGGGGGATTCGATTTCGACCCTTTCAAATATAGCAGAATGGCCGAAGACGTATTCTCGCGAAGAAGAGAAGGCTTTCGTTTGAAACTGTGCCAAGCAAAATCACGCCATTGTCCTTGGATAGAGGTGGAAATTATTTGGAAGAAGAGAGACGCGGTAAGAAGCGGCTTTATTCGCGGTCGAAGCGTAGAACGATTAATCGGTGCTTCGATCGATTTTCCGATTACGCGGACACTTCGCGTCGAGCCGCGACTCCGATCGTGTTCGCCGCGTCGATAGCAGTGACACTGTAAGTTAATTCCCTACAAATCAATTGAAATTGCTGCAAATGATCTTTCGATGGAACGCGAGAAAATGAATTACACCGTTCGCGGTAGCAATCATTTTCCAACAATGAAGCACGCATTGTCGGAAGTTCCGCGACGCGTTTCCACGCGGCCAAAGGCGGAGCTTCTCGACACCGAGGAAACTCGCACCGCCGGAAATACCATTGTGATAGAAACTTCTCAGAAATATCGAACCGGGAGAACACGAGAATCCTTCGTCCCTCGTGTCGAATAAAAGAAAAACGAAAAATTTCGCAGCGTTTCTATGTCCCCCCCCCGCCGCGGCGCGCCGTCTATTCTTACGATTTCTTTATTTTCCTCGTTTTTTTTTCTCCGTTTTTCTCTCCCTCTTTGTTCTCTGAAATTGTCGGCTTTCTACGGGATGAAGGGTTGCAGCCGGTGTCCTTGACGTTTTATTAATTGAATCGTGAGGTAACGGATTACCCCGGGCGTGCTACCTGGCCTTGACAAAAACAATTGTCCGCCATGGATCTGCGACATTTGTCGTAACGTGACTCGAGCTTTATTGGGCGGCCCTTTTCTTTGGGAAATTGTCAGCGCCGAGCGTGGACGACGGTCGGTGTAAAGGGGTTTGGAAATGTCTGCTGAATTCTAATGAGTTTTTTCGCGTGCACGATGAATTGGATCGTCCAGTAATATCGCGGAGAGGTTGATATCGCGGTTGCAAAGTTTATTTGCACAATGATAAAACGGGGGTAAATGTTTAGCGAAATGTTTCAATTAAAAAAGTGTCCAAGTAAAATTGAATCGCGAGAGAATGGCTATCGCCTAACCGGAGTTACGAAAAATTCATTAAAACCGATTTGCACGGCTAATACAAAAGTATGGTGCAATTTAGAAATTTCGTTGCCGGCTGCACGCACGAAGAGCTAACCGTTACTTATCCGTATACCTGTGCAAAATGATGTAATACAACTTTGAACGCCTTTAGGGCACAGCCTGTGCTAATTATCTCGTTCAACCACAAAGGTGTATCCCCTTCAACGCCGTGCCCCACGTTACAATCGTAAATACAAAGTTGCTAAGAGCCCTTTCAAAAATTCGGATTTCTAAAGTGTGCAGCGGGAACCCAATGTGGATATCGCTGCGAACTAATGCCCCCGCCAAGTTCATTGCCATTTTGGTAATACAGAAATTTCGTGGGGAGTCACGCCGCTTCGTGACTTCGTCCTCGAGCGTTCGCTTATCGTTTCTACCAAATACGACCAGAGATAAGAAATTCTGCGGCTGTAACGCGCAACGCCGAAGGATATTCCTGGTGTTGGCGCTCGTAAATCGCGAGTTGCAATTTACGATAAATAGCTTATGGCGATTTCGAACGAAGGAACGACACGCGGCCATTGGTCTACATCGACGTTGCGCTATCTAATCCCATTTCCAAGCTTGTACGGCGAACGAGTTCCTTAAAGTGTTCTCCAAACGCGCTCGTTTTACTTACAGTAATATTTCATTCGCAAGTCTGTATTGAATTGTAAATGCAGTGACCTGTAATATTAATTTCGTGAGACGACGAAAGACAACGAAACGCGGCACGCGATATCGTGCAAACGTGAAGCGACTATCGAGGAAGGATTGGAAATCGATTACGGACAATTCGAAGGGTACACGGGGTGTATCGATGTTAGAGATAAAACAACCGGAACGGTCGTATCGTTTTTCTATAAAACTTATGCAGACACGACATCGATACATCGGCGGAAAATGAAAAGCATATTAAAAGAACGTCAAGAGCAAGATATCGATGCTACGCAGAAGAAATGGAACTAATGTACGCTCGCGAAAAAAGATCTCCCGTCGCGTTCGTTTTAAATGTTTCTAATACCTGCAATAGCACTATCTACATTTATAAACCTCTGTGAAAACGCTATGCCCAACAGGTAACAAGTAACGATCGCGGAGAGTTTCATTGTTTTAATGGATTACTTATTTATTGGATGACCCAATAGGAATCTTATTATACCGTTATGTAATATTGCCCGCAAAGTAATTTTCTCATCCATCGTTCACGAACGACAAGGTGCCTCGGTTTCCAGAGGAAAAATCGTTTGCCAGAGGTTGCCAGCGTAACTGGATGGTTCGCTTATATCTTACTGGCATCTAACAAGGTTGCCTTCGTCGTCGAAGGGGTAGCAAGGCGGAAACTCGCGTAATTCGCGGCGGAGGAAGTTGTTGAGCTCACGATAATGCGAGTTCAACAAGATCTTAAGTTAATTTCGGTCATTCGGGGAAGAAGGGCCGAAGATGCGGTCTGTGGCGGGAAACTGTGATTCGTTTGGCTGCGTGCCACGAAAAACGACGTTGGTGCGTCGGAAAGAATGGTCGAAACGGTTTGCGATAGGTCTGGAGTGAAATAAACGGCTAACGAAGTAATTTCCTCGATGCGCGTACACGCGTGATAAGAAAACAATTGTTCGGATATTTTTCACGGGAGTTCGTGAGATATTAAACTGTGTTCAAATAATGTTTGTCAACCTTGTGCGATACATCTAGAGCCTCGTATATATAAGAACATATACATATATCACAACTTCCCAGGATACTGTCGCCAAACTGTCGCCAAAGCCTTTCCAGCTGGCCTTTTGGTTCAACGGGGAACGAACCTTTGTGTAACAGACGAACGGAACTAAAAGAAAGTCTCGTTCAACGACCTTCACAATTTTTGCAATTGCACACCTCGACCAAGCATTCGACTGAAATCGATACAACGCCGATATCGATTTACACCGATGAATGCCAACGTCGACCGCGAAAGCCGCGGCCTTAGCGTTCCAGTAAATTACTGCGGAGCATAGAGATAAAGATGGTTTTGACGAAGGGAAATTCGGGCATTTTCCGGGAAATTCGACGGGTCGTAACAGGAGATCTGCGGGTAACGGTGTGGAACGCGTGTTCCGGAACGAGCAGGCCGGTGGAATCTAGTTTATTTGTAAATTTAGGGGGAAGTGTTCAATCCTGTCGCAAAAGCGCCCTCAGCGGTGCGAAGCTCTTGCGAGAAACAGGCGGCGCGTGTGAAATATGTTGTGCGATATAAAGGTGGCGAAATTGCAACTGCAAACAGCAATATGCGCGTGTATAAATTGCATACGTAATACTATATTCATAATACGATTTACTTGTAAATGATTATTTGCAGGCAGAATTAGTCTGCAATTTTTAATGTATTTAACACTTGAACTGCCGATAGATTTTGGAAACATTTAGATAGCATACGTTGTACAGATTAAGAACACGAAAGTCGTTGAATGAACATTTAATGGGGATATACAATTGTCATTCTGTCTTATTAAAAGTCATTATAGATTGCTACAACGATACATATATATTAATAATTTTAAAGCGAAAAATCTGAAACAGTTAGTTTGACTCGCTTGATAGTTCCAGTGTTAATTATTTTATTATAATGCGCACTATATGCACATTATAATTGCACACTAATATTAATGAAAAATATATAGTAATGAGTAACGTTCATTATTAAATTTGATAATTATACATTAATTTACGTCTTTCGAAGCCTGATGATGCGAGAGTTAAATCAACGTGGCAAGGAAATACGTTGACGGTTCGTGAAATGAAATTTTAAGGAGCTGCTTGCCCGAAGCTGGTGAGTTTCAATTTGGGTGCGTTTTTACTAAACTTTTAAGAAGTTCTTTTAGCAATGCGAATAGATTTATTCCTGGGATAAAGTGTGGAAGCAAAAGTGTTGCGCAGCGTAATTGTAATTTCAAATTAACTCATAAAATCTATAGCTTCTATATTTCTCTAATAATCTTCTTCGCAATTGCAATGCAGAAATCGAGCAAAATGTTCAATTAACTGTCACCGTTTGCAAATCCGCCACGACTTTGTACTCCTTTCCATCGGTTCCGATGTATCTAGAATAAAAATTGCGATGAAAAGATAACAGCAGCAAAATTCACCCGTCGAAGGGTTAACGAAAACTAGAAACGTGTAAATGCTATGTTGTCAGGATAGAAAATCTCGCGTAAAGAGAAGCTGCATTACGATTGATTCGCCTGAACGAAGGCAGTAACAATATTCGAAACAATTGAATTCGAGCAAACTTCCTTACAATGGTAATCGTAATTAGCCACGCGGGTCGCTTTCATATCAACAGGGGTTTTAATTGGTACAACATTGAGAAACTCGGGAAATGTTCACGAAAATTCCAACAGCGATCATACGTTGCTGGAACGTCGATTAAAGTTTTCGTAGAGGGTCGTAAATGACGTCTCGAAGCGCTCGAAACTAGGAACCAGGAAAACCTCTGCGGATCGTTGTGAACTCTTAACACGAAACACGGTTTTTCCGGTTGCTCCGCTGAAATTGGCAAACTTTATATCCCCTCGTGTCAACCACTGTATCACGGACGCACACGTGTAAAGGGATCAAATGGCGGCAAATACTCAGCATTCGCGCTACTTTAAAATACCTTGGTGCATTTGAAGTAGGTACAGTACAGTGGACTATCCAATAACGGCCGACCTTACAGCGAAGGAATGCTATAACGAACAGTTTTTCTCGTTAAATTAAAACGCGTATAACGAACAGGCAGTGCGCCAAAAGAAATAGAATTCACGGCTCCTTGTCCTACTCTCCATTAGAATTCTTTTTTACGAACTGACCCGCGTGCGCAGTGTACAAAGTTTGCGCGCAATAAATTAAATTTGTAAGACGTATATTTGGCTCTTAGGTTGCAGAACGTAGTCTCGTTTCGTCCACGGTTTAATTCGGTAACAGTTTCACGAAAAATGTCATCGACCTGGCTCGAAACGGAGACAAGGAAACTCTTCAATCATTTATTAATATAGCATTCGATTCCATCAATTCTGTTCTCTAAACGAGCAGAACTATTTCTGCACGGAGCCTTCCCCAGTATCGCGGTTGACCACGGTCGCCCCCAAATCGTTCTCGTACTCTTTTCCTAATGCAAACAGGCATTCGTGAATCGCCGCACGGTGTGTTTAATTGGCGCAACGAATAATTCTATAGGTACACACGCGATTCCATTTGTGACAAAGACAACTCCAACGCGGTGGGTTCGCAACAAAGGGAATAAAACCGCGTTTCCTCCGGTGACTAACGAGTGTCCTCCGCCTGAGCGGGATTTACTCGAACCGCCGCACAGGTGAAATCCCGAAATTTTTACCGAATTAATCTCCATTTGGCGACAATTTGTTAGCGGCTGGCAGTAAAATCTGGTAAAAGGCGAGTCGATTAAGCGTCATCCACTCTCTGTACCTTCCACTTCTGCTCAGTGAACCTAATTACCGAGCGACGCTCACAGTGGACACCGCCGGAAATTAATAAATATCCGGCCGGAAATTCGGCGTGGGACATCTGTTCCGTGAATCTCGGTTAGACTTGCCAGCTATCTGGGTTCGATCGTCAGGAATTAAGTGGCTTCGACGAATCGCGAGTAATAGTATGTCGACCACTGGTATGTTTTATCCACCTGGAATTTGTAGCGAAAGAATTTTCTGTAGGTGTTCCTACATTGCCATTCGACTTTAGAACAATTATTCGATTAAGTCGTTCGATGAAATACGTATCATTCGCGGGACGAAGAATAAATCGTCGGTTAAAAACTTTCTTTCTCTGACCGCCTAGAATTTATCAAGTAGACAGCGATTTACACTTTGCTATTATTTATTGAGTGGACACTTGTTCCGTCAATTTCAGAAATATTTCCATAACGCTCCACGCTCTGTCGAATATTCGTCCAATTTTTCATCGCCCGATATTTGTCCCTTCAATTTGTTGCACAATTTGGAAAGGTGTAACAAATCGCGGAACAATAGTACGCGAGATGTTTAGTTAAGATCAATGACGTTGTCCGGTCAAACTTGTTTCCACGTTCCACGACTACGCCAATCGTAATTCATTCCAAGTTCAAACCCAACTTGAATGCAATCTTGTCTAACAACAGACTGGCGAGCAAGTTTGCTCGACTCGACTGACAACCTGTCTTCTGTTTCCGGTTAGACGATCCCATTTTTCCGTTTCTCGTTCGAGCGAACATTATTATTCGTATCGTCTAACGTTACGCGTATTTCTTATTTCAGTAACCACGCGTAAAATCCAATTAATTGAATTACAAACGAACCTGATTTTATCACGAACTTGTTCAGAATATCGTTGAACAACGATTCATATTAATCGCAAGAAAACAACGCCGTATATTATTCCACAGGCACCACTAATTTAACCAAATATTTTGACTACCTTACCGCGGACATTCATTCTTTATTATTTACCTGTCTAATGCGAATAAAATGAGCACACGACGGATGCAAAAATAACGCGACATGGTTAAAACGAATGCTACGATGGAATATGTTCACTAACAATCAGTAGGCTCGAGGGTCAAAACATTTGATCTCCATTAGGAACCAGTTACAACCTCATTAAGGCCTGTGATTATCTTTATTGGAGTAAAGGGTATATCAATCTTAATAACCAACTAGCTTAGTTTCTGTGAACCGTTACCCTTTTATTTTCACTTGGGGTCTCGTGTCCCACTTAAATGATGCACGTGAATGAAACTTCTTACGTGAAACTCACTCTCTACGGCCCGCCGTCAGAGACAAAAGAATTGAACAGTTCTCACTGCGAGAAAGAGCAACTAACTGCACTATGTATTTCTCGCACAAACATGCCATGCGGTAAACCCTCATTGGATACAGTCGTTGGGTACTTTAATTGATAAAATTAATTGGGTGAAATCGTGTTAAGCGGGACTAATTAATAATCCGTGGCACGAAGAAATTGTCTCAATTATCTCGGAGTATATTTTTATTAATGACAGTAAGAATGGAGCGAACGTTTGATAAATTCTAACATGCTATGTTGACGAGCATACTGTAATCAAAGGATTTCACCCATTAATAAAACAGTATACTACGATTATTTTTATTGCTGCTGCTTTTGTTACGGAATGTAAAGAATTTCTTGATCGAACGATCAGAGAAATTCCTTCATACATATTCCTGCAACACTCCATTTAAGATTTCTCCGTTCGCTATAGCAATTAAAATGCAACACAATCTGAACTATTATCGCTATTGGAGACGAGGGAACAGAATCTTTCTAGGCTTCGAATTGTATGTCAATCACATTCAACTGCATTGCAGCGACAATCGAGTCGACCTTAATAAATGAATCAGCGAGCCTTCCAAGCAAATTTCCATCTCGAAGCGAGCGATTGTAACACTCTCTGTCCCCCCATTGCACGCCCCACGAAGCATCCAACGATGATTTCCCTTTCGTTCACGAGGGATCTGGTTTTTCTTAACGATCCAGTAGACTCGTTACCAAAAGGAGCAGCAGCTCCTTCGCGAGCGCAGGGACTCTAGAGAAGCGCAAAGTGTATAGCGCAATAGTGGCGTTACGCCAAAGCAAGCACCGAAGAGCAAGGAGAAGACCGGAAGTGCTCGGTCAAGGCAAGACGTTGCCTCTGCGTGTGCAGTGTTACGCGTTCATACATAGTTGTTACCTTTTTTATTTTTTTTGCACGTCCTTTGTAGCATATCTTTCAAGGCATTCGTTAAGCAAACTTTTGTCACGCTTTCATTTTTTATCGATACAGGTAAAATTGACGCACCGATCAAAAGGAAGCGCTTAAATTCGCTCGCACTATACGTCACAATATGTAGCCGCAGCGTGTTCAAAGATGCGTTTAAGAATATCTGTGTCGAATTTGCTGAGAGCAGTTATCCGGTTCATTTAATTACCGAGCAGGCTAGTTTTTGACAAAGCTTGAGCGGATATTATTTATTATAAATTATAATTGTCAGCGACAGAAAGCTTTTGTTGCATCAATTTATTTAAGAATATACCTACTACTCGTGACATCGTTTTACAAGAATGTGAATTACTTTCAAATATCGTTCTGTTTCTATATCGCGTTGCTTCGCGTTATTCCTTTTCAGCTAAAATTAAAGTTCAGAAACATTATCTCAGGCAACGTACAATAGCGGAAAACTGTTACTGCGTATCTCTTCGTGACAAAATACAATTGAAACGGTTACGGGTAATCTTTATTCCCCTTTTTAACAACTGCTGCGCATCGTAGAAAAGTGTCCAAGTTTACCTATGCGCTATAACAATCAAGTGCTTATCGGGCAGGGACCGCGTAACGTATCGTTGCAGTCGTAATAATTCTAAACAAGTTCTGTACTAAGCGCCTAACTTATGGCAACCATCGTCTACCTATGCAGCAGGGGCTTCGTTGATCCTTGAGTTACGCGAAACATGGAAGCTTCGCGCTATCGAGCAGTCGATTTCATCAGAAAAGAAATTACAGCAACGGAAACTCCTCAATTTTTAATTCGATTATACTGCATTCTTCAGGATTAAATGTTATTTATACAGCCTCGTGAAAATATCTTCGACTAAAACTCAAATTTAGACTGCTGGACATTTTAAGCGCATAGAAGCTCGAGAATTATAAAATTCTTGTTTCGTTCTAAGTACAAAGACTTTCAATAATTATTGTACGAAAAGAAAGATAAAACGGAACAGCGAGATTGTGGAATATGAGAGCGATTCCCTTTCGGTGAAAAATATTGTTTCGAAAGCGGAAAGATTTTAAGTGAGTTAGCTTGCTTAGCCCTGAAGTATCTATTGTCTCGCGCGTAGCCTTAATCGATTCTAAATTGCGGTACAAGCTCTGTTTGCTTGCATGGGAGAATACGCGCGTGGGATACTCCTCCTAGGAAATCTGCCAGCCTTGCGGTATTTTTTACGTTCCTGTATCTCACGGTACGCTATTTAAACTGTTGTGTGTACAGTCTCCTTCAGCTTGACCACGTTCGCGAGATATGTATCGAGATTCTCCTGGTGCAAAATATAATTTTGTATATAATCAACATCGTACATTTTTAGTTAGTACATACGATCAATATATATTTCGAAATCATGTTCTACAGTGTAACAACAACTGGCGATAGTGTTCATCGTTTCGTTAAATCGAGGATTCGAAAATAAAGAATCTCTGAATTGCGCATTGCCACGTGATAACCGAAGTGCATGCAATCAACCCCTTAGTGTCTTCGCAGTTTTCAAGCTCATCTACGAAAGATCTCTTGCATTCTTCGATCACTGAAACCAGAAAGTAGTCGCAAACTATTACTCCTTGTTCGATGAGATCTCGTCGGCCTCTGCGATTAATACCAGAGTTGGGTAACTTTCTTGTTCATTGAGTGGGCTACAAATGTGTCCGCAATTCTTTATTTGCTTTATTTCGTTTAACGTGCCCCCCCCCCTCGTAAACATTGAAATTTGAATTAAAATAAATACAATTTGAATTGAATTAATTGAGTGCCCAAGAAATTGATTTCTTTCGATCATCATCTAATTATTGATTATATCCAAAAATATGTCAGACAATACTTGTAAACCTAGATAGGACACGTCTTTTATTCACCATTACTTTTTTTCGTACAATGAACGGTTTTCGAACGAGTGTATGCGTATGTACTTGACGAATTTCCAAACTTAATGTTCTAGGAAACGAAACATCATGTGAAAAAACTTTATTCCATATTTGCAATTCAGTTTTACGCAAGGAATCACCCACCTGCCGGTGGCACCACCATTTCGGGAACATCATGCATATGATTGACAGACGTGATTACTGTTGGACACCTATCTCATTGTATGCTAAGGTCACCGATATTGTGCATTATAAAAACCGATACTTTTATCGATAACGTGCGCAATAAAATGCCGAAGAACGGCAATGGGCGTTCTTTTAAAGACCACTGAAACCATCGAAAGAAAGTTGTCCCAACTCTGACCACCGCGAAACTTTCCTTTCAGACGCTCGCACTCACTTCGAACTTCAGCCTTCTAAACCCATTCACGAGCTAATATACACGATGTTCACTCTGTGCTTCCGCTTGGGGTGCCCTCCGATCTCGATGATTTCACCCCTATGCCTCCTCGGCCGGTGGATAATGTAAATCAGACTCCTGGCTTCTGGACTTGCCTCAGCGATTCCATGATCGATCGCCCAATTGATTAATATCGCGAACGCGATCAGGCTCAGCCAAAACGTGTCGCGAGTCATGCTGTTCGCGACGTTATTCCTGGCGTGTGCTTCAGGTGAGTTTTTATAAGCTGCTGTTCTGTGGAAAATCGTGGCGAGCGTGACGGGCCACGTCGTAAACGCGTTAAGTGCCTGACGAATGATAAATGTCTGACCGTCGACGTCGAAGACGCGAGGGTTCGAGAAAATTTCGTTCCACACGCTTGTGCCTTTCGAATAAAGCCTTATCGGTTGGTTTCGCGCAACATTCTTGTTCTTATTTTACGGAAAACAGAATTCATACGCTAGCAACGTTTTTCTCGAAACGCCTCAGACACCCTGTAGAATAATTCGTTTGCATTATTTAATTCACCTTTGTATTATTCTTATTTTTAGCTCTACGAAAGTATTTGCCAGGAAGAAGTTACGGAATATGGTAGAACGAATATCATGAAATATTCATAGTATTCAAAGTTACTTCTGTTTTTAATGGTCAAAAACATTGAGTTTTATGGTTGACTTTGTCGATTGCTCGTTCCAATAGCTAATGCAAACACGGGGGCTCGAAGAAGAATCTCGAACTTCAACTTTATTCAAGATACTGAAATGTAGTCGAAGGATGCTCAATTCATTATTACATCAATTACTATCGACACACCTTTTGTATCGCAGTAGTTGCTTATTAATATTACACTGAGGAAGTGTCACAAAAACCCACAACTAACGAATCCTGTGACAAACTGGTAGGTCAGCGGCGAGCTAAGCCCGTCGTAAATATAATAATAATTGGCTGCTTTAATTAGCGAGATATTCTAATTAATAAATAAATTTTGACGCCGTCCTGGATAGATATCGGCCCCAGCTGCGTGAAATGCAATTATTTATCATTATCGTGGGAATTCCAGGAGCGTCGGGTTCGTTTGCAAGCGATACATCGCAGTTGATAACGGACCAAGGATCGTATCCCTTTTCACCGCTTCGAGACTAACGCGAGTGATCACCCCCCCCCCTATTTCCGGTTTGCACTTGTCAACCTCGCTTGTCCACCTCGTACCCACTGATCGATTAAAGTAAATTAAAGTGAATTAAGCTGCAATCATCCCTGGTCTCCTTAAAGTTGCCCAGTGTCCTTTTTGTTGCAGTGTCTAATTCTTCATAGCTTTCCAATTGTGTCTTTGGTTTTCATTACGCAAGGTCTATGTAGAGACCCAAATGCCTAGGAAAGTAATATCGCGGGACCATTGAAATATTATTATTTTATTATTTTCTAGTATTATTAACTTTATGGGAAGTATAGTATTTGCAGCTTGCACCTTTCATCCTATATATCGTCGAGCGCGCTCAAGCCTCGAAGGATCACTAAGCTGAAATCTATTTCGGAGCAGGGAGCGTAAGAGTATTACAGTCTCAAAGGGATAAGTGGTACGCCGGCCGATAAGTTAAGTCCAAGATCAAAGGTTAATCATGGTCAACATATTAATCAGTATTAGTCTAATATTGTTTAGACAATGCTGCTTCGTCCAGGACCAAGGAGGCTCGCTGCCACATCGGCATACTACTCGTTTAATAGATTAAACCGATCTGTAATAGTCGATCCGTTCTCAGATCAAAGAAACCAACTGCACTTTTTACATTTTTTTAAGTTTTATCGACAGGACACTTGACTGATGGCGACTGATTAATAAATAAATTACTTCTACATCTACATCTAGTATGCGTTTTATAATAAATTGTAAAAAAAAACATTTCCTCTGCTTTTCGTCTACGTGGAATAATTACCTCGGCAAAGGAACTTTCGTAGACTAATTGCAAATGCTTTATTTCATCTGTAAGATTAAAATGCAGAACAGACGTTGTAGAACACGAAAAACTGATGCAAGATTATACGTTTTGAAGTAAAACGAAGGGGGAAGTTTGCCTTAGTAAGCTTGAACCAGAAACTAACATAATAGGGAAGCCATGGCTCAACTTCGTCCAAGTCGTCTCGTAATCTTGTCATCAAAAGTACACGAAGTGAATTTAATCAAACTCCGCCCATGTTCGTTTCGAAGTGAACGGAAGCCACGTCCAGTTGCTGGTGGTCCACGCTTAGTCTAACATTGAATTGCGTCTTCCACCGTTTTCCAACTGACATGTATAATTTTACAGCAGATCAGGGACGAGACGGCAAGTCCAATTAATGGTATTCTGCGTCATGTATCAATAAATGTGTACATGACATTAAATGAGCCGAAGAGACACGTATAGAATTTTTTAATATATTGTTATGGACTTCTTTCGTATATTTATTTTTATACCAATTTGCGTGTGCTTATTGTGCGTCTACGTTTCTTCAATTTCGTTGCACACAATGGCATTAAATATTTCTATGTGGTCGAAGAATAAGAGCGAATAAAAACGTTTGTAGGCAGCATCATAAGGAATGTGCACATAAAATTGTGTAATTTTTACATTTGTTAAGCAAATCGCTCAACATTTTTTACAGATATTAATATAGGTACCATGAAACACTGGCAATGAGGAAATAGGTGATAGAGCGCGGTATGCAAACTCAAAGCGGACATTTATTGAAATGTCCGCCGCAAAAAAGTTTTATTCGATACGAAACCGAGTTTACGTTCGCGAAATGCCCGATATTTCCGCGCCTCTCTATTGCTTTCGCTCGTGTCCGGTTTCTCTGATCTGTCTCTGTGTTTATCGTGCTTCGCTTTATTTCGCGAACGTTTCCAAAGCAATCATGGGAGAAAAGGATGAATTGCCAACCGAGTCTTATGACTGCCAGTTACTGACTAGTAATTCGACGCAAAAGTTGGGGCGTCTGTTGAGGATATTCTTGATTATCGTGTCCCGGGTAATATTTCTTTGGCCACTGGGAAGGTTTGGTCGCTGTGCACGAGTTATTAAACGGCCCCGAAGAATGACGAGACTTGCGCGTCGGGTTGAACAGTGCCAGGGTGTAATTTAAACTACGTTTTCATGCAACTTCGACGGGAGATGAGTTTCTGCGCGCAGGTTTAATTATTCCGCCGGAGTCAGGGGAGGGGGATGGAAAAAATGCACGCCCTCTTTGTAAACCGTGCGGCAAGAGGGCGGTAGGTATGTACTGTGATTGAAATTTCGATTGGAAAGCTTCGTGGTAACTGTAACGGTGACATCTTAATTTTTTTTAATATTTCCGTTTGAGCTAATAAACTGCTTAACAAATTCTGGTATGGGTGCGCAAACATACTTGACAATATTACTTTTGTAGATACAGAGGGTGGTATAAAATGTGGAAGAATACGTATCAAAATGCTTTGTTAAACTTGAATGCTGCAAATTAGAGAAATTAGGCTAATTCATATTGCCAAAGAAATATATCCTCGCCTAATAAAAATTACGAAGCAAATATAAATTCTTCAGGAAGCCTGTACGCGGTACAATTTTGTCATGCCCGAAGAAAAGTACGAAGCAGATTATAGAAATGCTCTCAGTCCGAATATTTTCACGTTTTTCTCCTGCTTTTTTCGGTGTTCCGTATGAAAGGGGTGAAATAACGTGACCCCTTCTAATCAGAACTCTCGTCAAAGAGTAAACTGCAAGAACGATGGGCACGTCGAAGAAAATTGAGTGCTCCACGGAGAATTGGAGGCGAGATAAGATCCGGTTTCTATTCAGAGGACTTTTAGAAAGTTCACCTGATCTTCCGGAGTCAATAATGATCGTGACCCTGACCCCCCTTGTTTGGCCAGTCGATTTACACTGATTTATATACTTATGTAGTTGCTGTGGCGATGGGTTTGAAGAAACCGTACGATTCTATTTATTCTATTCGTTGTTAACTTATTGTTCAGCATCCTAAATGGAACGGTTTCCATATACAATTTCTGTACACACGCGGTACTTAACGAACTTACGAACCGAAGAATTAATAAATAAAAGAATCAAATGAATCATTTTGTCAAATATAAAGGAGATATTTTTTGCTGTACACATACTCTATATTCGATAGAGTAAGAATGGTTACTTTTGCCACTTATTATTATTATTTTTCTTCTTATTATTATTATTCTCCAGTGTTGTAAGAAAGAAAAACTCGTTCTCAACTTTCGTCACAACAACTCCATCAACTTTGGCACTAATATAAAGTATTGGTCACAACATGCTTATTTCAATAAAGAATTTTAACTGTCACGAATGGATTTTGAAGAAATAGGCTTACATCGAGGTGCATAATCGCAAAAAAGGTCCACAAACCAACAGAGGAAAAGGAGGGCGAATATTTTCGTCCAATCGAACTTTTTCTGTCTATCGAATCATAAATATTGAACTACATACTCCTCAGTGTACACGGAAAACGACATATTCCGGGCTCTCTTTGGCCTTTCGCAA
This sequence comes from Nomada fucata, assembly GCA_948146005.1. Lineage (NCBI taxonomy): Eukaryota > Metazoa > Arthropoda > Insecta > Hymenoptera > Apidae > Nomada > Nomada fucata. Next base: position 1,305,067 of record OX411275.1, on the reverse strand, counting down.
AACGTAAACCGTCGAAGAATAGTAACGAGGTCTGAAGGTCCGCGACGAAAGAACGAACGGTCCTGGATTTCCGATCTCCTTGCCAAAGGAGAAACAACGTCCCTGAGAGCTCTGCCAACTGCTCATAAACTAGGAAATAATGCTGCAAAGACATGGCTTGAAAGAACCTGCGAATGAACGGTTCGAAAATAACACGAAGTTTATACCGGCGCGTGTTTCTTCTATACTTTGGTCCTTTTGCTTTTCTACGAAACGTTCGAGGTTCTGAAACGGCTTCGTTGTCGGCGATTTTGGTATAAGAAATATTAAATACCGCTACCTCGAATGAAACTATTTCAAATAAAATAACGTGTGCTGGATAAGGATCAACGGTTCAGTTTCTTTTCTCTCATTTAACCGAGGAAAATGAATTGTCCCAGCATTCGGATTAATTTAATTAATTTGGTAACAGTAATTCGTTTATTAGAAAATCCGTGCTTTTTTTAGCGGTGTCTTCCTTAACCAATAAGAGATAAAAGAAATATCTCTAATCCATGTGACATACACCAGGATACAAAAATTTATTCAACTTCGAAAAGCTTCTGTAAATCGAATATGTACAAAATTGTCGGGTGGAGCAAATATTTTACAATTATTTCAACGATAAAATCGCGAGCAATTCAATCGAAATGTAATAATTTGGGCTGGAAATTTGGTCGAACGTCAAATTGAATACGAAAATGGAAAAAGGCAATTGAGAACTTACAGAATTTATTACCGTTCGCGCACTCTTGTGTAAAGCCGGTTCCTGTTACGTGCAAAAATATTTTGTACGCCTGACTTACGTTTAATTTATCCTAGTCGTGTTAAATTCTTCGTACCATCGTTCCCGCCTTAACGCAAGTTAGCAAAAACACGAGTGGGTCAATAAAATAGAGTAAACAACTTGCAACCATGCAGCTTTGCGCCATCTTTATCGACATCCATCGTTTTGCTTTACTTCATCCATAAAAGATAGTTAAACTCCACACTACAAATTTGAACCCTTGTTCATGGATCTGATATATAGTTTCCGTCAAAAGTTTCCGGCCAAACAGTTTTTTAAAAATATCTCTTAAATAAAAATTAGTAACATTACTTTTGAAAACACCCGACAGATGGAACTTTATAATGTAATATACAAGTTAAGTATACTTACGCAACGAGACGTTATTTTAAAAAAAAAAACTTTTAATTTCTCTGGAATGACAAAATTTTACATCGCGGCCGAAAATTTTTGGCAACCACTGTAGTTACATTAGACTTGTAGCAAACTAATGGAATGTAATACTCGTATATTATAGAACCTTAAACCTTTCGTTTTGATCGCAAGTTAACTAGGCTCCATTCTAAGGTACTTCGCGTAAGGTACACCTACCCCTTTCGTATAGAATGAAACGTACACCTTTCATCGCCTTTCATATATCCGATATGAACTGATATAAAATTCGCAGTATTATCTCTCGCTCTCGAATCTTCAAAACATTGTAAAATTACTATAAATGGCGTAGTAATAATAGCGACTTCTACGAAGGAAACAACCCTTTACAGGTCATGCTCGAAGAAGTTGAACCTATAAACATGGAATAGGTCGTTTCGCGAAACAAAATGAAAACACACCCGTTAGAGAAATCACGAAGTGCCTACAAAATATGTACGCTTCGGTGGTAGTTCGTTTACGAAAATGGCCCATAATTGCGTGTAAATATTGAATCGATCTGCTCGTTAGCTGCTTTGAATCGGCGCGTACATACACGCAATCATCTCGCTCGATCAAACGGCAAAATCGGAACGTTTTGCGCGCCGATAGCGGCACGACGAGCTCGACCATGCCGCCAGCTTGCCCATTCTCCAGGGAAATAATATTACTCAACTGTTATCGCGTATTCGAAGCAAATCAAGCAGCCACAAACCGGATAAATATTCGCCGAGAGAATCATTGTTTCGCGGAATTACGCCAATTGATTTATATGTCACGCGGTAAATTGTTGCACAGGATTACCCTCAACCCATTAACCCTGACTTCTTCCCCAATCAGAATATCCTTCCGGGCGCAGAGATAACAATTAACGGGGGCGCAGTAATTGACTGTGCCCCTTGCAACTATTTATTAGTACAACGACGCATTGACAGTGGAAATATAAGAATTAACTAAATGGAAGAACAAATTATCCTAAATATGATTAAATATTAATACTATGCTTAAATTGAAAGAATATAATTGCTACTAAACAACGGTCCTATTATATATACATTTTTTTTTATTTTAACACGCGTTCCGCGTTATTTTTCACTGCAGTTGCCCCCCCCCCCCCCAATTAAAATTGCCCAAGGGGTGTCGCGTATTTTTATGTTCAGAAGTATTTTTCGCGGCGAGGCGCAGGTATAGTTTTCCAGAGTTGTTCGACAGAAGTGTAACGATTCCACGGCGGGACGTCGAACGACCCTGGCGTAGGGATTAAACGAAAATATTCAAAGCCAGTGGAGGCTGAATATGTAATCACGACGAACGGCACAGTCGTTAAAGCGGAATTATCGTGCGACCTTGGCTTGCGAAATCGACGCGAGGTCGAGAATAAAAAAGCGATACATACGGGCATGTGTAGCCGTGCATATGATTTCATTGAGGCTGCTTGCACAATTTGATCGTCTAAAAATAACTGTAATCAACGAACGTTGGGGTTACCCCGTTTGCAAACTGCTAATGACGTTTGCTCGTTTAATTCTCTACGGTCGGATCTTCGTATCTTGTTAACTGAATCATCGGGAAGAGGAAGACCGCAGTGCCGAACAATTTATTTCATGCGATGTATGCAACTTGTTCGACAATTATAGCATGGAAGTTGCTGATGTTTCGCTCGATATGTAAATGATGATATCAAAGTTACGTTGGTATTGTTATGAACGATGCAAAGTTTTCCCTGTGCGAAATGATTACTACTTAATCTTATACTTTTCCTCAAAACCAGTCCCCATCGTTTTTCTCCTGTTTTATAAATTATACAAAGCTGTCTTTCATTAATATTTGCATCTCTTTCGTCGCGGATCCGTGTTCAATTGGTGTCAAGTACTTCATGCGTCACAATGCAAAGTTCGCCTAGAGTACGTGTAAATTAATTTCAACAATTGTCTACAGTGCCGTAACTATTGCACATTGTACGATTGAAACCTTTGCAATTTCTGCCGCATGAAAGTTGCGGCATGTATGCAGTACAATTGCATTCATTTTATGCGCTATTAAAACGTAAGAAGTATAAACATAGTACATGTTTTTCAGCACGCTTATTAAATCAATGCGAATTGCAAGCTTGAAGAAAATACAAAATTATTGTAACCGAGGCTTTATTTCGCGAACCCACTGCACTGAACTCCACGGTAGATTTTCCATTTATTTCAAATTCCCGGTTATCTTCTCCCTTCCCCCGTTCCTTCGTCCTCCTTTCGCTTTGCTCCTTCTATCTAAGATACTTGTCTCGCGTAGTATCTATTCAGCTTCCTATTGTGTTTCCTTCTGATAGACGTGGAATTTGTTCCGCAAATAAGCATACAAATAGAGCGCAGGCACAATCGATCATCAAATAAAGCTCTTGTACAAACTTTACTCTTTACTCGTGCTATGTACGCACACCTCGGTGCATCAACATTTAACCTAACCATTAATACATTGCCTGTTACAATGTTTGCGATGCAATTTTTATTTCAATTTAATCAACGTAAGATTTGTGTTCTTGCGCCGAGACAACAAAATATTTCTGAATGTGCAGACTTATAGCCCGTTCGCCGTTCTGGGGGTGAAAATTGAACGGAGAAGACAGATTTCCATTTCGATTCAACGATTTCATCTCCACAGACGCGGTACCCTATCGACGAGCGCGTTAAAGGTTTTTCGACGAGGACATCTTCGGGAATAGCAAATCTCTGAACACCTGACGCCCGGAGGAACGCGTCGAAATAAAGGACCAAAAGGGGAAAAGAAGAAGCTCGAACAGAGAACAGGACAAGTATTCTCTGTTCACCTGCACTATTTGTACTTCTCCAATTGGTAATCAATAGTTGCTCACTGATGTATTATAGATACCATTCGATAGTAGAAACAACGAATGCATTTATTCTGTGATCGAAACGTTAAATCCTTATATTTACAGAAGTCCAATTATTCTTCCAAAAAATTCACTGGCCACCAAGTAAATACGACTCCCTAAACGCGTACGCCGTTCGTCAATTAAACATGATTGATTAACTTGACCACTAAAGCGAATCGAATATTTGAAAACTGGATCGACTTACTTTAAATAGAACTGCAAGCATAACTATTAAAATCCAGTACATACGAGTAAATCAAATACTATTCCGTTAGCAATTTTTCCAGATTGCACAAAGTTTCCAAATCGAATAATCTATTTATCGTTTTCTGTTTCGCGCATAAATATTTAACCGAACTCCGGGATCGAACCGGTGCAGTTTCCATCGAACGGGTCGGGTCGTGGTAGCCGCGACCACTGCGACCTAGAAATTGCCACCTGCGATGAAATTAGGGGGCCCAGAAATTCCAATGCGGCTGCTCGTGAACCGCCACGCTGCACAGAGGGCCAAATGCCCAATCTAGGTGGAAAGAAACTCATAAATCGTTCTAAAGTGTTCGATATACGACGAAATTTTATTTTGAAACTAGGGATTTACAGTGTTTTTAATGTAAAGGGAAGTTACTTACGTTAAATGAAGGATTTTTAATTTATATTATTATGAGGTATGTTATATTATTTATGATAAAATTTATAATAAATAACACAATCAAAATTAATACACAGTATGAAAACGTAATGTAATTAGTACATAATGAGTGTATATACAGGATGTCTCAAGATACGTATTAAACTATAACCATTATACTTTACTTACTAAAGGCATTATTTAAAAAATGTATATATTGCTATGTGAACATTCACTTATGCCGATATACTCCATGATTCATAGATGTTTAAAGAATGTTACTTGTTGCCCTCATATAATTTTCTTTAGAACGAAAATAAATATACCATTTCGTCCTGATCAGGTTTAGAGCTTTCGGAGGGCGATTTCTATATTTACGTAATTACTAAATTAATTGATGTGACCATTGTTAGTGCCAGTACACATTCCTTAACAAGAATAAGTGGAGATGCATTTGCTTCGTGAGATGACTTTTTGCCACCTAGATTGGGCATTCGGCCCACTGTGACCCGATGATAGAGCTGATAGATCCGCCTCTAGCCTCCTCTTGGCTCGTCGCGCGGTTATTAATCCCTCTTCTGGTTTCCTTTGATGTTTTTTAGCGCGCCGTGGGCTGATCCGATTTGCCCGCGAGCAACCAGGTGCCGTAACGCGCGTACATACGCGACTTAGGTAATTAAAGGGTTGCCACTTGGCACTTCTCACAATTTATGATTGGTCTCTTAAGGGGGCGCCTGACGAAGGGAGATTATTTATGTCGCGAATGGAGTGAAGAATCCTTTCCGTAGGTTGTTTTTCATATGCGCGTATTTATTTAATAATTATCGACACCCCGATGGACTTAAATTCCTTAAAACGCTATACTCTGTGTACATTAACGCTTAGTACTCTGAATTATTTTTCCAATGTCTCCATAGTATTTCAAAGATTTTATTTGAAATCGAGTATGACTCGACACAGGAGCTCTTCTGATAAAAAATGATGTCCATGACTCCTCGCAAAGGGTTAACCTCCGCAGAGACTTCCTCGCGCAAATTTTGCTAACAAATTAAAGAATAACAGCGGGGGTCGCCTCGAGGATAGAATCAAAGGAACCTTACAATTTTTCAGATCGCGCTGATTGAGGTAAAATAGACTTAAATTAAAAATGCAAAGCGTAGATGGGGTCACAGTGAGACGATAAAGAATAATTTAAAAGGGGGGGATAAGAAAGGGTGAGCAATTGAGAGGGAAATGGAGCTGCACGATTTTATCGCTCACCTTGTTAGATAATTCTGCGCGAGGTTTCTGCAAGGGAAGAGTATCACCGATACTCGAGAAGTAACTCAATTATATTAATGACCAAAAATAAATGCAAAATTAGCATGAAGTGAGGAATATTGTAAATTTCCCGACAGGCACTCGAAGTTTCAATGTGTCTCTGTTTTAACAAGTTATCCAACGGCACCTCGATAACTTGCCCCCCCCCCCCCCCCCCCCCCGTCGCAACTGTAAATGAACTCCTGCACTTTAAAACTAATTAAGACTGCATTATAAAGCTTCATTCCGCAACTCTACAAATTTCAAATTAAAAATACGTAACTTCAACGAATGCAATTTTCTGCCTTCCGTATCTTCGGCTTTAATATTTGTATTTTGTATATTTCCTCTATTTATTCAGTTGCGTAACAATTCATCTGTCACCTTCATCTTGGTCCATTTCGTTCTCTAAGATTCAACATAGTACATAGAATCTTTCTTCGATTCCTTCTGTAGATTTCTTTTTAATTCTGTAATACAATGAAGTTTCATTTGTCGTCTCCTAATTCTATTGTTCACTTTAATATCTCGACAATATGCACGCAACATGTTCATATACCATTTCACGTCTACAGAACACCGAATGATCTCACTTAACAAAAATGCTATTCAAATTTCAGCTGCACACTTCAGGAATCGGAATACTTTTCCCACGTCCCACTTCCTGCGTAAAGAGCTTAATGCACAAGAAACAAAGTTTCATTTTACAAAGGGGTTTCAGTAATCCAAGAAGACCAACATTCGCTTAACCTCCCTTTATACAAATCATCAGTCTACGTCACACGAGTGCCGCGACATTAGCGTCACCCTCGTCGCGGTCTCCACCAGGTCTCGACCCGGAAATGCATAAAAGAAGAGGGATGCGGCCGCGAAACGCGAAAGTTTCCGCATTAGCCGGAACTGCAGAAGGAAGACGGGCGAATTACCTAAATTCCGTTGGACTTGCAGGTAGTCGGCTAGAAGGGAACAGCCGGACGCGTCTCAACCCTTTCGACTGCAGGGTCGTTCGGGCCCGAAGTTGTGTTCCACGTGAATCTGCGGATACACTGGGACGTTTCAAAGCGCACGAAATTTCCTTGCCACGAATCCAGCGGACTTTGTACTCTCTGAACCTTTTTCTCTTTGTTTGGCAATTTATTAAACCCCCCCCCCCCCCTTGGAGATTCGCCGCGCTGCTATTATTAATATTGTTGCGGTCGTTGCAGCGGTTACGTCGACGTTATGTACAAGGTGTGTTACCAGAGTGCTTTTCCAAAAAACGAAACAAAATTTGAGTTTTGCTCATTAACTATCAGTGTTAGAGCTAATGAAGGTCGATACTTTTTTAACTGTGAACTCACCATGTCTCCATATCTTGTAAATATTCCATGTTTCCAGCTTGGAAAACAGTAGATGCGCTACATAATGTGCCCCCGCGAGCCATGCATCTTTTGCATACAAAATTTCTCTCCGCAACGTATACTTTCCAAGTTGTTCTGGGTGTGCAAGTTATGTGGACCACCCTGTATATGTATAGCGCCACAAATCCGCGCTAAACAACGAGCATGACATAGAGGGTGAGCCGCGTAAAATGTTGCAAGCTGTATTTTCTACAACTACGAAGGGCAGAAGCTAAATTTTTCTTTAAATTTACTGTCTGATTAAATAGAACGATATTCTCTTCTCGTAGTAAAAGAAGTACGCTAACAGACGAGTAGTCGCGATCTCGAATTTACTAGTAACGTTTCGTATCTTCGCACTTTGAAATTATGCTTGCAAAGGTAAACGGTACCGTTTTAGTCGAGCTGTTCAACGTTCGGGAAATATTTGCTTCTACTCGTTTCTGCTCAGACATCAATTCCGTCAGCCTACCTGCTTCCCGATGAAACCAATTAATCAAGGTTTTGCCGTGCAAACAATCAGGTAGCCCAGGGATCGACTCTTTAATACATGCGCAGGATATTTCTAACAACACATTCCGTTTACCACACTGCTAAAGGTGGACTACAAAAGCGTGTGCAGATCCACGCGTACTTCGTTTTCCACGAGAAATCTTCGCACCAGCGACATTTCGATTCTCCTATCCACACCTGTACCCGCGTGCAGTCAACTTCGTTCAGAAGAAGACGACAAATTCCAGGGAAAATAATTCCCCCAATGGCAACGAATGCACGGCAAGCAGGCCGGGGGAATAAAATTAACGAGCGAGCGTGACATCGCGAGCAGAAACAGGGGAAGCAAAGAAAGAACTGCGCGCGGTTTTTCCCCCGCGCTGAAAAAGGGTAAAGAAGAATCGTTCCAGTTTTCTTGGTTCGACCGCTTTTCAAGCAAACTCGCGACCCTGAGCTTCCTTTCACCAAAGGAACACACGTACCGTATTCATCCTCCAGCTTTTAACACCGCCTCGCGCTCGCCATTTCTTTCCCCCAATCTCTGCTTTCGCTTTCCCTCTCCTTTTCTTTTTCTACTATTTTTAACCCCAATTTCCCGCTGGCAGGTTGTGCTTCGAGGCAAGGGGGTGTTTGAAAAGCGATGCGCGAACCGTGCAAATGTCGGGGGCCACTCTTCAAATTATTATAGGTACCAGGTATCTGAGAAATAATCGTTAAGGTGATACGCTCTCTTATACATATGGCTACGTGTTACCTGAAATAATCACGAAATAATCTTTCATTCTATTCTTTATTTCGTCGAATCGTTTTTCATTGCAATTAAGGGTTGAACTGTTCGCGCGTTGTCTACATATCCGAATATGTGTATCACGATTTCTATCTTTAACACGTTTGCCATGACGCGACCGTTCGGTTAAAAAATTCACTCGTTACGGCCCACATTATATTTTTAGTAGTTTCATTCGCTGTTACGGCGCAGTGATTCCAAAAAGACTGCAACAGCGGCAATTCTTTATCGTTCAATAAATTGAATAAAATCAGTCTGCCGTGAGAATCGGTGCACCACGTGTGTGTGTGTGTGTAGTTGTGACGTTTGACGAAATGATGAAATTCAGGATAAAACGAAAGAGAACTTAAGTCGTGGATACATTTGAACTGCGAGTGAAATATTTTCTACTGATCTTTGAAGATTGCATTTTTAGTGCGTACACATGAAAGTGAGTTGCTCTTTAGATTTGCTGGTTAAAATCTCAGTCAATTACCTTGCTGAAACCATGATAATTAAAGAAGATGCCTACATCGTTGTACAATTTTATATCACTTTGCATCTAATTGACAGGAAAGGAATCTTAACTATGTTCTTTCGAATTCTAATAATGAGACGACTAGATATAAGTAATAGTGAACAATCTGCAAAGAAATTTAGATTGAAAAGTGCCTTAATAATAGTTTACTAATAGTTTGAACGTCTTCGTGAACGATTTTCAATCATACATCTTGCTAGTAAATAAGTAAGTATTAATGAACAAAAATTTCGTTAAAAACGTCGCGATCAGAATCTCCGTCGAACGGGAAGTGCCGTCTTAAATATAGACTGGCTAATATTAGAGTGAAACGTCCAACGAGGTAAAATGTTTGCGTACTTTCCGCATACACACATATTTATATTTAAGAAATTACAATTCTCTATATTTGTAATATACTTACTTGTTCTGTTACGTAAATCTACGTGCAAGTAAGATTATGAATCGTTCGATTTTCCTTTGCTCTATAATATTCTAGAAATATGAAGAGAATTTGACGATCTTTGTAATCAGCTGGCAGAGTTTTTAAGTGGCAACACACTATTCCGTATGCATAATACACTTCTTTATGCCTAAAGCTCCACGCCCATTCTTGGAACTCCCTCGAAGGCTATTTCTTTCGAAAGCTTATGGACAAAGGGCCATTTGAATATTTATGTGCCACACGTGAAATTACCATTTGTGTGTACAAGTAAAAATAAATTGGACGAACTTCTACGATAATATTATACATTTTTATGCGCATGGAGTGATTATTTGGCACAAAAAGTGCACCAGTAATATTAATTTCCACGTTAGAATTTTTAAAACAATTAATGTTCTCTCAGATTGATAAAAGCTTAGCAAGACCACCGGGACAATAATACATTTGAAGTAGAGATTAGGCCGTTAAGACAGAAACGATTTATCTAATGGCATCCATTATTTTATGATAAGCACGTTTCACGAAGTCACGTTATATTGTGAGAGGAGCTTTCGCGTGGAATCTATTCGCGCAAATCCTCGCCACCATATCGACTCGAGTATGTAAATGTTGGAACCGTAACGAGAAATGTCTCGCAAGTTAGAGGCGAGGTTTCCTAAGCCCAACTGCAATAATTTCAGAGTGCACTGATTGTCGGATGTGAAATGTGGCGTAGGTTTTCAGCCATTGCACGATTCTGGCGTGAGCAGTCCTTCGAAATTTCAACGAAGTCAACTAATTAAGTAAGTAATTATCCCGAAAACAATTTTGGCAACGTTTATAGTAAATAAATATTCAGGAGCTGTTCACGAAATTAACTGCAATTTAAAAGTATGTCAGACAAATGTCGAGAAGTTGGGCAAATCGAATTGGACAAGCAGTGGGGGAATCTTTTCCCAGCGAGGATCGATGAAACGAAAATTTCATCGAAGGTGAAACACACGCGCGCGAGCAATCTAATCGAGATCACAACTTTTAATCGAATTCTGTCATGTTTACCGCGATACAGATGCGACGCGGAATCCGGAGACTCCGTGCCGGTGACTTCGTCTTCTAATTGAGTTTTTATCGAGCCGATGCATCCGAGCCGATATTCGTTCTTAATCGCCGAGACACATCTACGATTCGAGATCCAGGCGGAAATAATTCGAACGTCGCTCCTAAGTAAGAGATATCTGAAATTGCTTGCTTCAGAACTGAACAAGACAGGTAGATTGATAGCATCCCAGCGGCTACCAGATTAATTACCATGCGTAATTCCGTTTGGGTGAAGGAGAAACGAGGCTGCAATTCTTCGTGTACAGATTCGAAATTACAATGAATATTAGCATTGAGTATTGTAGACATTACGTGCTGGCTCGATCTTTGTGCGTACAGAACCGGCAAAGGTGTTGCAATCGAATACAAAAATGATACACTGATTGCACATTGCAAAACGACAAACACGAAATGAGAAATTCCATGCCGCTAATTTTTACTAAATTTCTTGCAACACAATTCTGCGTTAACTCAATCCGAATTCTATGAAAACGAGGAAAGAGTACATATGTATTCCATCCTCGATTTCGGCTGAGATTGGCCCGATTTCGACTACGAGGTATTAAAACAGTCTCACGAGGTTGTCTTCGCTATCGAACGATAAATTGCACGGGACAAAGCCTCGCTTCGTACTTCTTATTGCACACGATATTACGCTCCCCGTCATGTCGCCACGGCTATCAGCTTGAGTGTCGTTCATTCAAAAAAGAAAAAAAAAAACTTAAACAATATTCCTCCAATAAAACCCAAGCGATTCGTGACACGCCTGCACACGTAATCGAACGAAATAAAAAGGTGAACGCAACTAAATTCCAGTCCAGTCTCACCTCACTGTGGTATCCAGCGTACAAAGTGGAAGTCGATCGGCCGATCGATCCCTATGGTCCCGTACGATTGATCGAACTCACCGGAACGGCCAGCGCGCACCTTTTTTCTTTTCTTTTCACTTTCACTCGAGTCGACCAAACTCCGTGGAACTCGATTCTTACTAGAAAACACCGCTGAAAACACCGACGTGCGGCGTCGTCTCGTTAGCGAGCTCTTCGACGACTCCTCTAACGGGACCACGAGCGCGAAACGAACGGAAACGAAGAGGGGAAACGGTGAAAAAAAAGAAGAAAAGAACAGGGGGACGCGGAGACACTGAATATTTATAGGGTAGGACTCGCATAGGCAAACGTGACCGGGCGCAATCACCGCGAAATTATTTCGCCGTTTCAGCGATCCTGCATTTGCATGCTGGAACAGGCGTCCCCGTCGTTTTGCACGGACAAACGAGCCTTCGATCGTTTCCGATTATGGCTGGATCTTAGATAACCGGCGGGGCAAGCAGCCCCGCGAAGATAAGGGGACAATGTTCCTTTATCAGTCGAAGTTGGGAAAGCGTGTGGCTCTCTTCAAATTTCTGTCGATCCTTTAATTAACGGTGCTTCGCTCGCATTGAAATGCAGTCACGAGTTTAGATTCCAGATGGAACTCGTACGCGCCGCCTCTTTCGAGCCTTCTGACGTGCTACAATTTATGATCGAATGGTTGCAAAGTTATTTATAGTTGTTCGATCACTTCTCGAGCATGCGGATATAAAACTTGCTGTTAAACGTAACGGCAATATAATTCAAGCTTCAAAGCTTTCGGGGGAATGTAAGAACGTCTATTCGCGGAGGCCTTTGCTCGATACGTTTCAAATAAACGAAAGGATGTTATATACCTGGTTTCAACGAGACTTTTTACTGCTACGAGTGAGGTAAAATCCCAATTCGATTTTACCCTTTAAATGGAGGACCGGAACGGATGTTCATGTAACCGTTCAATTTATTCATCCCGGGGACGAGAAGATTGCGAATTACCATGTCGATTCTGTCAATTTTCACCTGGCGCTTCGTTTCCAGATGTCACCTTCCCGTTTCAATAAGGGCGCGTTAGCGCGAGAGAAGAACAAACTCAACGGAGCCACGTGCACTGACCTTCCAAAAATAATTCAATGGCACTAGAGAAGCAGAAGAGACTGGCGCGAATGGAGGACACAAATATCCTGTAAATAAAGTACAGAGCGCTTTGCAGAGTGCTTCATTGCTGCAAGAAGTATTTCAGACGGCTCAGTTCTCGACGCTTATGAACGAGGACCGAATGTGCCTTGCTCCCTGTACATTATTCACAGACCTCTATTCCAATCTCTCGTTTCGCGGCCGTGAACTATTTCGAGGTCGCCCCGTAATATTTTACTAACATTTTTTATGCAATTGATGCCCCGGCTAATCGCAGTAAACGGCGTTACACCATCGTACTTTATTGCAAAGGTATTATGGCAAATATGACGAATAGTGGGTAAAAATTTCACGCTGCGAGTTATTATTTGTCAGTAATATCGACGAAGAATTAAAAACGCATTTCCAGACACACGACCCAAACATTTCCCGTGATTCCACCGAGATTGCGCGACACTTTCTCGGGCGGAGCGAAATTTCGTAAAACGCGACGCAACTTCGAGGGAAAATTTCCCCCTGACCCGATTCACGATTCTCCAGACGGAAAACGGGAACGTCGCGGCATTTAACAGTTTCGAGTATCCGACACGTCGCACGCGACAATTTCAGCTACAAGTGTATCGCGGGACACGCATCTCCCTGGTAAAGTTGACTCGTTTTCTGGGAAATTTCGCGGAAACGACAAGCCGTTCCAGAATCGCCTAATGAACGATACGCATACGTATATACGTGGTAACGCAGAAGTAACAGTACCTCGTTGAACACGATTGTACGTAAATGCCAAGAGGCGCGTCTGAACGGGCGCTGCATTCTACCGTGGACTTTTTCCTCGCCCATACATATTTAACCCGCGGTACGGACCTTCCACGAATCCTCCATTCGCGGTGGACGAATTCCTATCCGATGAAACTGAATATCTTAGCATATCGGTACATACTTCTTTGGGTCGCGAAGTTTTCATGAATTTGGTAACTATGGATATCGATGAGGGGCGCGAAACACTGGGGCTGACAGTGCACGCGGAATTCGAAAATTAATCTTTCGCGTGTCCTATAAAGGCTAACTTGTTTTCATCCATAAATGCAATTACTTCGCAAGCTGTTCGTTGCTCGAGAAGACGTTTCAAACGAAAGTTGTTACGCTTTGAGGGAAGAGAAAGGACAATTTCATCGTCAACGTCAATTTCATAACTTCGATAATTAAGAGGCCAACATACCGATGCTGTTTGAAATTCAAAATCGTTCTTCTCAGCATGTCAAACGAATGAGACGAACGTTATCGTATGATAATGAACGCCAGACTGTAAGGCACCACGGTATCAGATTGATGTAATCCGATTAATCATTACGGCATATCACAATGAAACACTAAACATTTTTAAATATTCTACAGTTCAGACAGTGTTTCATAACGTTACTAACTTTCTTCCAAATATTTATTCAAGCATTGTTTGCTATTGTGAATATGAAGGCCGTGCTTGGGTTGTCGATTATGACTCTCGCGTGGCAACAATTTTATCATTTTTTAATACAATTGACAACAGTATACTGAATCTGCATAATTCCTGAATTAGTATATTCCTGATACATCATTATCTGAAAAAGAAGCTAAGTCGTATTAATCACAATATTCCGCAGTTTAAACTTATTTCTTTAAACTTTCCCTTCATCTCCAGGATAAATAATTATGCGTTTCGAGTTCCCCGAGACATGCAGAACCATATCGCGTAAAAAGTTTTCATGTTCAGCCAGGTCCAAATTGAGCAATTGCTACCATTGTCTTTTGAGTTAATTTTTTTCAAAGGAATAGTATACTTTCCGTTGCATTCACCGATTTATCTCGCCACACCTTATAAAAAAAAGTGCTAACCTCTTGGTACAATGAAACCATTATCTAAGGAGATAATTTAATTTCGATATCCCGAATCGACGCTGTCAGTATACGTACACGCACTCGCGTATTTCCCAACGACACGCGGTGTTCCTACTCGGGCCCGAAGAAGAAATTACATTTTCATTCCAAACTGCTCTCGCTGCTAAAACTATTTCCTTTTTTTTTTCAAGCAGCACTCCAGTCAATTGGGGTTAACGAAATTCAATTCGATTTAAGGTCTCCAGTCGCCCACTAATTCGACTGCACCCTATCCGCGTTCGAAACCGTTCCCAATAAAAAAGCCGGCCACTGGTACCTTCCCCGTTACCATTTCACCGCCCCAACTGCGAGGACACGAAATCACCGTGCTGTATCAAAAACACAAAAAACAGAAACAAAAATGAATAGAAAAGATACAAGATAGACCGGCCACCCCAAGTTCGTAACTTTCCGCCCGATCCAGTCGAATTGGCCAAGCAGCGGCCGGGTAAGTTTCGTTCCCAGATAATCGTAGTAACGGCAATGAAAATCGCCTTGCCGACGCGAACAGGTGAAGGCCAGAGATAGTTTCGCAACGCTGCGACATTAATCAGAGCGTTCTCGGCCCGTTGGCGGAGGCGACGTGACAGCAACTTCATTTATTCCGTCGCGAGTGCCTGGACGCGCTATTTGCACAACGAAGGTAGAAAGAACTCTCGACGGAGGGGCGAAGGCCGGGATAGGGTGAAAAGTGGAAAAATGAAACGCGAGTCGCGACGTTGAAAGCGTGATTTTTTCGATGGATAGTTCAATTCCCGTTGGGGGAAGCGAAAAATCGTCCGCACTCTGGCTGTGGAATCTATTTTAATTCAGAAAAAACAGGTAGTTCGTTTTGCGATATAATCATCCGGCTTCTCGGTGCACCTGGTTCATCCGTTACACAAGGTTTCGCGTTCTTCGATTGAGAAATGTTTCCTTCGCCCCTTCATCGGACAGAGAACGTTTTCTAATGAGGCATCACGGATGCTTGCTTAACCCTTAACTGCGTTGGTAAAATAAAAGTATGGTACCTGTGTGGTGTTCCAAAATTCCGACACACGTATCTACTATTGCAAAGCAAACGTGGCTAATTGTAAAGCATTACCTAAGTAAGAATTACTGAGATACGTGGAGCTGTCTGTTGATTGGGAATAAAATTGTGACGACCTTTTTAGCTTCGTGGGTACTCCTGGACGCCACAGTAACAGTTAAGGGTTTTAAAGTGAAGAGAAGCATGACTGAATTTTCCGTTTGACCAGTCGTTTGCGATTTAGACGAGTTTTTTCGGTTTCGTTGCTGGCGGATTCTGTTACGAATAGTTCTTCAACGGATTTTCATTATTTTTCTTTCACTTAGAATAATTTGAATTTAATGAAAACCGTACGCAAAATAAATTGTACAGCCAGAGGGCGGATAATATTTGCCCTCCCTCGTGTTTCGCACTTTCGTGCTTGTTAATGGAACGTCCCTCGATCCCATCGACACTGCTGCCCTTTTAATAAAGTTTCTGCTGAACGACGCGGCCCCTGGAATCGACTGGGAATATAGGTAAAATCGAACGGCAACACGAACGGACGTGGCGAAATCGATGCTTGGAATTACGAGGGGGTGTCGAGAGGGAAGACGCTTTTTAATTTTCCGGGCAATCGAATTAAATTGCTGGTCGTGTAATAATTAATTGTTAGTTTCAAGCCCTCGGTCGGTATTGGCATATTGTTGACCGGTCATAAATATAATTGTGATTCTGCAATTTATGCAATTAGTAACATATAAAGTTATGCAAGTTTCTTATTATAGCATAGCTGATTGTATTTTACAGGGATTGTTTTATTGTGATATTAACTGTTTCCTTGGATTTCGGCAATTTTATACATATTCATTATTTTAGTAACAGCAATGCACTTTTTGCGTAAAGCCTCCTTCCTTTATAATTATTACTTTCTTTAAAGGAACTTTCTTTAAGGAAACTCTGCAGTGTACCATAGTAATAATATTAATACAGACAAGACGCGAGAGTCATGCGAGAATTATCGTTCTGCACTGGAAATTCCGAGGAAATAAGATCCGTACACATTTCTTACGGAGTCGAAAACTACGTAGAATTTAAGTTTATAAGGAGCAGGGGACTTTCGGAAGACACGAACCTGGTCCAGGACCAATGACTCGAAAAGAATTGCAGAACCTGATTGTACGAATGTCTTTTTACGTCTCTGAGAGTAAATACTCGTTCGTGATTCGACAACGTAAAATTAAAGTAGCATACGTGTCCATCAAGAAGAGCGAAAGAAGTCGCCCTAAGCACAAAACTAACCGGAGCCGATCAAAACTGAAATTTCCAATTGAATGAATGCAACAATTCCAGCGACGCAATTGGCAGCTTTCCTTTGCAACGTATTCACGTGCGTCAATGAAATTGGTCAGTTCCGATTGTACATGTGGAATTTGGCTAACGCGTGATGTAGAAGCGGCTCCTACAGACTCAACGACGTCCCACAAACATCGACATTGATTTTGAAATTGGAAAGAAACGAGATAATGTCTTGCGGATAAGATACGGTAACTCTATTTCTTTTTCTTTATGAATTTGGTGCAGATGACAAATATTTGCCCAATATCGGAAACGCGAGATTGGTGGAAACAGTTCGAATGAATCGCAAATGCAGGATAGACGAACAACTTTTCCAGAATTAGCACTGACAGCTAGCATTCATTGTTTCTCCACTTTTATTAACACTTCTCGTGGAACTCTTAATTCGTTCGATCCCGACGTTAGCCCACTGTGTGAAAACAGCAAAGATAAATGAAAGGCGCGTGCTGTGCGAGGGTTTTGTAATAAAACTTAAAAGGAAAGAGTCGATTCCCAAAAAAAAGCAGGACAAAGAGTACAATAACTACAATTCAAGGAGGGCAATCTTAAAAACGAGAGAAGGGCTCGTGCGCGAAAATTTTCAAGGAAGAGTCGCAAATTGATTCGCATAAAAACCGGAAACACTTGAAACAAAAGAAAGTGGAACGAGGAATGATCAGGGACGATAAACTGCGTCGATAAATGGAAACGAACAATGCGGAACGGCGGAGGTGCACCAGATCGCGATTGGTCACGCACGGTGAAATAGAAAAATGTGAGAAACTGAGAAAGAGAGAACCGCGAATGTACGAACCGGGCGAAAGTTCCTGCGGAACTGACTGCCACTTCCGCACGATCGTGGAAAAATCGCGACTACCCCCGCTTTGGCGCGACGGTCACGTGACCTCAACCCTTCGCGCACCCTCCATGATATACAGGGTGTCCCGCTATCTTATCGAGGGTAAAGATTTCTCGAATTGCTTGAAATACCGTTACGAACTGGCTGTGAATTTTTATGAAATATTATCTCTCGTTTGTGTCGTCTTCATTTTTAGGAGCATTGTACAATCCTTGTGTATTCTATAGATTGTACACATTTTTCCTGCGTATCTGGTACATAGCGCACTTTGGCCTTCTTTGCAGCAAGAAATATTCCTTTGCGGGTGACAATACCAAAGAAACATTAATAATTCGTTTACTAAGTGAGTAATAAGCGCATATCTAGCATACTTTCTGCTTATCCCTCGCGCACATGTTGGATATTTTCTGCATATATTTTGCACGCTGGGGCACACTACACCTGTATAAACACCCGCAGCCTGCTTATGAAACATGCATTCCGTTCTCAATATTTACACAGCTCTGACAATATAATGGTAAGCTTCGTAGAAATGGGATACCTTTTGAGAAATGCAATCTTCGAACAAAAATTGTATCGGTTCGAATAAATCGAAATGGGGATACGTACTGTGTTCCGATTCATCAATGTACCATTTGAATTCGAATTATTGCACGAATTCGACGTGGATCCTATTATTTTGTATTAGAAATAGATTTGAAATGGACGCTGTATAAATATTTATTTGTTTGCAGATTATATTAGGGAGTACGTTTTGCTCATTTCATACGATCATTGGTTATGTCATAAGTATTTTAAACGCATAGATGACCCAAGAAGATTGTATTCAATTTTAACTTGCGCATTTAGTAGATGTAGGCGATTAATATGTCGCTACACTTGGAAGATGCTATCGTTCTACGTTGCTAAAACGGTTCCTACCTTATTTCCTATTATTATTAGAATGACCACGCAAAACCATCGGGCACTCACCTGTAACACAAAACAACACCGACACATTAATATACTTGATACGTCACGCCTATACAGTTTCGTCAAATTCAACGTTAACATTTATCTTTAGGTAGTGCATGAAGCAATTTTCTACTAAACGATTCAACACCCTAAATGTTAAACAAATTTTCGTCTCTACATTCGGTTGAAATATATTCGAATAGGAGTGAAGGAACTGGAGTTACATTTTTGTACAAACATAGAAATGTTTGGCAAACGCGTGAAGAACTCAGGTGTTTTATCAAACGAACACCGCTCTCGGTCATACGGTAACTGAATTGTCACAAAATTATTGCACGACACCTTTCTCCTCCAGGCCCTTCAATCGTTAATCAACTTTTCCATCCAACAATCGTCCAACCTTGCAGCTCCGGCTGGTCTAACAGCGTCATAACGAACGCTGAGCTTTCTTCGTTGATTTCTAGGACTTCTGAAGGCGTCTCTGCCATCCCTGTGAAACTTCGCACTGCCACGAGAGATTTGCGAGTTCAGCGGTTGATAAGTGTCCGCGGGACTGCCGCGGATGCAGCTGCAGCAGTTGGACATCCTGGAAATCGTCTATCAGCGGCCGAAAGAAGACCCGGAACGTCCCTTTCGAGAACGTTCAACCGTATCGCGAGTGTTCTCTGGCGAAGAGAGAAGGTTGCAGGGCGAATGGGGCTATCGACGACCAGCGTGAACGAAAGACGAAACTCTTTGACGAGGAACCGGAACAGTGTTGTTATACGAATTGCACCGCGGGGACGGTGGACTTCCGGGTTCCTTGACACGTCCTGGCGACTGGATACGCGAGCATGTACCTGCTGGAATTTCGAGAAACGGTTCTTTTTATCTTTCGACCGACTCCTGCGAAATCTGCGCGTCTCTTCTGTTGCTTGTGATGGAGTTTATGCCCCTGTGCACTGTGACTGCGATGGATTCACTATATGTACGCATACGAAATTCTTGCACTTCGATTGGCAATGTTTGGTTTCGCTTGTGTTGAATCATTTGCGAAAGATTTGAAGGTTCTTGTTTCCTTGACTTCGTTGCCTGGTGGAAGGATTTTTTAAGGCCTGCGAAGTTCCATGTTTCACTGTGTACGTACTTTTTACGATGTCGATTTGTGTAATTCGTTTTTTAAACGATACGATATATCGTTAGTACTTTGTTCACTTCGTTGAGCAGCTTTCGAGTGCTTGGCTATTTCCCCTTTCCCGTGTTTGAGACTTTTGTTCCTGAGCCGTTTACATTTTAAGGATTGGCAGTCTTTTCTGGATAGTTTATCAAATAGATTAGAGTATCTTCTAAAAACAAAGTTTGCCTCCTCGATTTAAGTTAGTTAAATTACACCAGCGATTCTTGAAGATTCGTGGCCTTTCGCAAGAACCACTAATAACACAATTCTACTTTTCTGAGGTTTGAGCAAAGGAAATAAAAGAGTATAAGGTTATTTTGTACATACGAACAATTCAAGTACGCTCACTAGTGATGAAAAGAATTGATTCTAGTACCCTTGCGACAAAAGTTTGCTACCACTGCCTAACAGATGTTCTAAAATTCAACGAAAGATGAATTTCATTTAGTAACACAAAAAAGATTCCGTCTCCTCAAATTCGTCTGAACGTAGCAACATAAGTATTTTTGGCAGCCACCTACGAACCGCAAGCTCTTTCAGAATTTATCGACGACCAAGCTTCGTATCCAGTTTTCATTGTCAAACGACTGTTCTACTGATGTATCTACTGATTCGACGTTTCCACTGCGCAGACATTTCGTACGCAGTAGAACCGTGCGCGTTGAGAAGATGGCAAATTTATGTGAACAGAGTGTCTGAAGGGTTGGTTTTGGTAAAGTTGCTACTGTCATACTGCACAAACTTTTCAATAAACAGAACCTTCCCCCATGTTAACGGAGTTCCCAGAAACTGTCTTAAATAGCCTCGTACTCTCGTATATGCATACGCACTTCTCAACGGGGTGTCTCTTAACTAGGGTACCAGCCGGAAATGGGGGATTGTTGGGGTGACTCTGAGCTGCATTTCCCTTTACCAAAATAATGCACCCCTTTAACGGTTCTCAAACGTACCGTGATGGATGCTTCGGAAGTTGAACATCCGTCGACATTATCTAACAAGGTATTTCAATAATAAAAATTTCACCGCACAAGGATACACTCAACACTTGTCATCGAGATTCAGATGGATTCGTCGAACCGAAGAGTGAAAATATTTTGTACAGTAATTACCATTAGCGTGAGCCAGAGTCATACAATATTGAAACCTCGCGAACAATGTGGTCGATAATTAACTAACGAGGAATGGTTGCGAACGGCCTGACTCAGATTTTAATAAAACTTTGCAGGCTCGAATAGCAGTGCGTGATATTAAATAAGTATTTTTTTTAGCCATCCTAACTCAAATTTATGGGGTGAAACCACCTAAAGTGCTGTCTCGGAAACGGTTTGGGATTGAACCAAATTTCTACCACTTTCCTTCGAAACATTGAAAACCGTGCAATTTTTATTCAACAAATTTTGACCGTCTAGAAAGACGAATATCGTTGTACGGGGCTATCTACAAGCTGGCCCACGACCGAGATTAGCCACGAGGCACGCGAATCGAGCGATCCATTCGTGATTTCGAGCACGATCGAAATTCAGTGGAACAGGCGTTGCACGGGACGGAGTGCAGAGAACGCGAAACAATGTCGATGGAGGACCGATTGCCATCCTCGTCGCGTATTTCAGACACGTATGTACATAGGAAACATCGTTCGACCTGCGAGCCTTTTACTCCTTCTTTATCTGTCCCCTTGCATACATCTCCCGATCTACTCCGCTCCACGCTATTCCTCTTCGAGGGCTGCCGACTCCTTTAATAATTGTCCAATGAGTATTAATATTCAGCGCAACGACTGCGACGTCGATTGTACATCGCGTACGTGCAGCTAAGAGTTTGTTGTTTTCGACGATTTCTTGGGAGACCCGATGGCTGCAGACAGGCAAATTTAACAAACTTTCTGGAATATCCGAAAAGAAAAGAAGAACGGTCTTGCGTTGAACAAGAGAAGATTGTAATTTCTTGTACATTTCTCTTTGGTTTTATTTCTCGTAATAATGGGTTTGTCCTGTACACGGCAACGATAAATAGTAAACTTCGATACCAAATAGCTAGCTTTGGACTTCATATAACTGAAGTTATATTGAATACGTGTAAAATAAGAAATAACGAGGATGAATATTCTACTTCGATTAAAAAACACACCTGCGGCGTGAAAATTGTTCAAGCAAGAATGCTTAACACGGAATAGAAATTGAAATGGTTTAAGCGACACCGTTCCTCGCTTCGAGCTATCTCAACAAGAAAACGAATACATCTACTATCATGAAACAATTCTCTCGCCTATTCGTAAAATTCCACCACGAAGTCAAGGAACTTCCAATCAAATTTCTATTTCCATTCGGATCACTCCTGCACTTACTCCCGCGTAGAAAATCAATTACGTACACTTCGCCACTTCATCAATCAAGGACACAAAATCGCCACTATTCACTTCGATTCGCGACACGCGTCGACTCGAATCACCCGCGATAAAATCAACGCCCGCCGCGTATTATTCCAAACAATTTTTGAATCTTCTCGACCCTTCGTCCGCTGCCAATTCATTCCCAAAAATTCCCCCGAAAACTGTGCAACGCGGCGGACCTCGTGAGAAACGCACCAAAATGGAACCGCCGGCCAATTTTGTTTAAACGAACACTCTAAACTGGAGGAGTCTCGAGGGTCACGGACGTTCTGGGATCATCGAGTCGCCAAGCTGTTTCCCGGCGGCTGTTTCGAACGGCACTGACCGGCAGAAGTTCGCGCCGAAAGAAGCGCAGACAACGAAGAAATGGACGAAGCACCGTAGAGAGGAGACGAGAAACGAAAGAGACGCACGTGTTCGCGAGTAAGTCAGCTGGGGATGTTTGTTGGCCGCCCAGACCAACGTGTCGTCGCCGATTTCCGCGAGGATCTGGCGCCGAGTTGGTGAGAGAAAATGGAGTGCAGGTTGTTTCGGTTGGAATCGCGGTGAAAATAGTAAAATGGTTCGGCGTTTTTGCCGCGGTTAATATGTACATTTCGAGTTCGGTGAACCCGTTCGAAATGGAACGGCGCGGTGGGGAAACTGTGTGGCCAGCGAATTTCTCCTGCAACCATTCTTTCCGTAAGAGTATGTGCGCGCCAACGGTGGTAAAAGGGTTAAACGTTGATCGTAGAAATTTTTGGATAGTTTCAAATTTTCAAGCGTTTCTTGTGGCTCTCGTAATTTGTCATCGTAGACGAAGGTTGGTCTACCGCAGCTTCTCTAATCTTTGAGATAAACATTTCCGCCCATAAATTTGGATGATCGTTCCGGCAGAAGAAAATTATTTCAGGTCAGAGTGTATCGGGTCTAACGGGTTCCGCTTTTATTAACAAATACTCTCCATAAGGCTACAGACATTCGAAGGTTTATTAAGTTCGACAATTTCGTACGCGGCACCCGATATAATTACCAGGTGCAATGGAAAAACGCAAGATTGCTCAAGTACGAAAAGTTAGGTTCGATTAAAAATACATTTATTTATTAATAGTAAGAAGTGAGAGGAGCGCAGTGAACAGAATGAGTCACGCGAGCTGCTTCAAGTGAATGCATACTCGCGCTATAAATTCTGACCCTCGAGGAAAGTTATCTGAGATAACAGATAAATTGAAACAGAAATGATCCTCCGAGGGCCTCTATTTTGAAGGTCTATTGCAAAGTAAAAGTCCGTGAAATTGTTCAAAGCGACCGACTTGCTGAAACGACTGACCGCTCCTGTATTTCTGCATGAATTATTTTCCGGGATATTATTAGCTACCCAAAAACAAAGTCGCGGTCTATATTTTAGAGGAACTGAGCGAGCCCGTTAATTGTGCTCCGCTTGCTGGAAGACGTTAGCCGTTAGACAATTCAGCGAGGGCCTCAGCTGGCCAATAATGCCACTGTGACGCAACATTGATTGGCAACGAATTTACCTGCACCCATCGTTGCAGAAGATTGACCTTCGGGAAGCATCGCAATTAATACGCTTGATCTCCCCGTGCAATATTAGTAAAAAAAAAGGAGACTAGACTTCAACCCAGAATAGCCCCACAAAATACCTGCGTGAAATTGCGTTTCCAACTTCTTGCCCGCTTTAATTGTCAAGCAACTCTTTTTGCGGAACAAAAATATGGTTAAGTATATAATTGCGATTCGGCATCCCTGTATAACGACGCCTGCATGAATCATATTTACAAACATATTTGCTCAGCGTTGAACGCTTGGTCATATTTTGTGTTGAGTTTCTCGAGCTCCCGCATGGCACCAAGCAATTATTTCTTTTGTTTCTCCGCGCCTACTAGAATTTCCACTCAAAAGGTCTCGAGCTTCTTTCCGCCGAAAGCGGAATTCCTTTCGCATGCCTAGCTAAACTGCTTGAAGAAGTTGCAAGTCGCGTTCTTGGGAAACGGTTTCCAAGTGGTGGCGCAATAAACGCGCAAAGGAGCTGATTAGCGCGCGAAATGATCTCGTTTAATGGCGAACGAATCGATTCCACCGCGCTTCGTAGAAACCATGGTAATTGGCACTGATCTATTTGTTGGCCAATTAACCGTGCGACCCGTAACGATTTGCTTGTCCAGCATTCTACTCTCCGCGGTGTCCATGGAAATGCGTGTCGAAAAATCAACTTCGACGCGCGAAAATTATTTTCTTTACTGCGTGTGCATACGCCGGTATTATGGTGGTGCTTTAAATTCAATTTTCAAGATACTTGGACACCTTACTATTTTGTTGTCGACGCTGATAGACCCGGACCTGGTTGAAATTTCGTAACAAAACTTTTGTCTTATTAAGCACCGCTACTTATTTAGGGCTACAGTGGCTACTGCAATTACGCGTCACGTGTACAGTCAACGCGTGTCCATTTATTTATTATTCGAACAATAGTGTGCAAATAATACTGCAGTGTTTAAACGATACCGTAAGTACTATTCGAAGGATACATCCTCAAGCAAGTCCGGCAATAAGTGCAGGCTAAAAGTGCAAAGCAAGTAACTACGTTCAAGAAATTGGGATAACAGTTATTTCCGAAACTTGCATCGCCATTTTTACAGTCGCACGAAGGAATCGTCCTACCGGAGCAGATACATTTCCTTCCTAATTTTTGCGACTGCAAGCAAAATTATATTCTCAATCTACACGTGCACGCTGCAAAATCCAACTGCCCGTAACCAAGAAACATACAGCTCGACCGTTTTCGTCGGCTCAATTTTGAAGTCCGAAGATTTCAGAGCGCCATCAGTTCAACTCCGCGTCAGGCTCAAGTAAGCAGTAGATAAAACGCAAAAGAAACCAAAGTGGCGAGGAGCGTCCGGTTGTTGATCCGACCGGTCGGCGAAGCACAGAAGCGCGTGTGTCGAGAGAAAACGCACCCGTCGATGAACGTTCTTCTGCGATCGCATCATAGTACGTCCGCCAATGGCGTAGCCCTTCACCGATTACACATAATTCACCGTGAATAACATTTCTGTACTCGATTCGCCAGGCGTACGCCAGCTGCTCGGATCGTTTCAGCGTCGAACGAAGCATTTTCGTCTGGACAGAAGATTGGTAGACCGGCGCACACTGGGCCAGATTGACAATTGGGTAAGCAGTGCTTCATATTTTACAGATTTCAACATTTATTGAGTCCGATTCAAGGTTACAGGTAATATCACTAGGCGATACTGATCTAAATTTCAGGTGGACAAATTATTTTTTCAGTTGTTTCATTTATTTTCACAAAAATCTTATTGAGTTAGTAATGAGAAAGTAATGCTATGTAAAAATCTATAACAATATAGCGTTAGAAACTATTGCTAAAAAAACAACGTTACTTTAGACTATGTCACGAACCTGACAACTGAAAGGAAAAAAGTTGCAGTGGAAGATGTGATAAATTAATTTAAATAACTTTGACTACAAATAACTATCATATTGCTTTTGGCCATCGATAAACATTATCGATTACGAAAGTTTCGTTACGATTATAACTGTTAGGGCCCCTGGTCATTTTCCCTATCTCGCCCAGCTTTTCTGCCCATCAGTTGTATGCCCAGTATTTCACAGTTTCGACCCACCTGTTTCGTCGTTTTCATCGTGAACGAATGCACATGTTCCTGTGTAATTTCAACGCAATCGTGCTTCCCTACGAAAAATCGATACTAATTGAAAAGTATCGGGTCCGTCGCTGCAAAACGCTACAACGGCACACGGACGTTCTTAATCCTCTTCCAAACATCACCTCTCCTGCGCAAACCGTATTTCGTATATTCGTACCACCGCCTAAAGCTTCATTTTCGCCACGACGAGTATCGATGCAATTTCCACAATGAAATCGGTGGCCAGCAAACGAGACGGGCTCGATGTAACGCACAGAATCATCCGACTGGGGGAGAAAAACGGATTTTCCAAAGAGATTCGCTGAATTATTTGACGGGATAGCAACGCATCGACGCGACCACGTTATCAAACAAAAATCCGTCGCTCGTTATTGCATCCAAGTATCGGCCCAATATTTCTTGCGATCGATCAAATATTGGCCGGGCCGATTGTGCGATCGCGTAATCATCGGCCGGTGATCGTGATAATGAACGAACGAACTGAATCCATTCCCGGGGCGCGTTAAAATGTGTTAAGATTAGTTTTCGCATCAGCGAGTCGTTCGTCCGTTCGACCCTGTCGATTTTCGCGAGTGTTCTCCAGAGGCGAAACGAAATCACCAGTTAAATGAACTCGATTCGTTCGTGATCGATGGTTTTGTAGCGACGGGAATTAGAAGGAGATGCGTTCGATCTTCTTGGTAAGATAGCTTTTTGTTCTTAAATTGCAACGCCCTTTGCTTAGTGCTCGAATTTACTGAAACGTTTAAAGTTATCTTTTGCAAGATTGTACTTCTACGATGGAACGATTAATTTATGCGAGCGAAGAGCTGTTTCGAGTTTGCGATAGATATTGCCTACTTTTGTTACTGCTGCCAAATTTTCTTTTTCGATCAGCATCGAACGAAGTTTCCGACTCAAAAGGTGAAAGACACATGGGCGATTAAACAGAAATGTACGTATCAATATTTTGCAGCGAAAGTTGGCGTCAGAAGACGTCGTTACTTATGGGATCAGCTAAAATGTAAGACACAGTACACGTCGGTCGTTGAATTAATTTTTCATTGAATGAAAGTTCGTGAAAATCATTTCATTTATATCAGTGTCCAAGTTGGAAGCAGCTATTTAAATTCTGTGAGTTTTATATTTAAGTTCGTGTGCCTGCCGTGTTCTTTAATAAAATAGTACGATATAAAAGGCTGGCGGCCCAAACGTGGAGAAAGTTCGAAAATCTAGGAAGAGTGTATGTACCGCTTTTAATAATTAATTTCAGTTTGAAATGAAAATAATAGCGTAACACGAAATTGAAAATAAAACTGAGAAAATTGCCGCAAGATATTTAACCGCAAAAAGTTAGTAAGTGTGACCAGCTTTGTATAAGTTTGAATACACCGATCTGATTACTGCCCTAATTATCTTTATAAACTCTAGTAATTGTTATACAATTCGAAAGTCGTTGACTAAATTGACTACGATATTAAGCATACGTTTAGTCAGAACATTTACCCACAATTTTGAACAAGAGAAAAATATACCCTTCATCGGCATTAAATACGAATTAAACATTTTTCATGCTCACCGAAGGAAAAGTTTATAGAGATTTCGAAGAGGGAGAAAATGTAAAAGCTTTTTCCTATCAAAACTTGAAAACATGTGCAGAATAGAATGCAGAAATTGGAGAATATTATGCAAGTAAATGTCGTGCACACTAATGACACCAAACTTGTAGCATCGCAGGGGTTAATCTTTCACATTTTTCGTTCACTTTGGAAACAAACGTCGCAAACGATAATTTAACGAACACCACCGATAGCGAACAAGAGAAATTGCAAAGAAATTCGAAAAAGAGGAGCTGGAAATCTCGGTGGAAGGTGCATTCGCACGCAACGACGGGAACACGTGCAAGCCAGAAGCGTCACGATCTCACGCCTGGCCGATCCGGATATCCTTTTTTGCTCGTCTTCTGTCTTCAGGAATAAAAGATCGTTGGCAATTTTTGTACTGACGTAACGACGCGTCGCGACGCAGCATAGCAATGAAGAGATACATGGTCCACTCGCGTCAACATGCCCCT
The DNA here is from genome assembly GCA_948146005.1 of Nomada fucata. Lineage (NCBI taxonomy): Eukaryota > Metazoa > Arthropoda > Insecta > Hymenoptera > Apidae > Nomada > Nomada fucata. The sequence goes on along the minus strand of OX411275.1, from coordinate 1,277,048 downwards.
TTCTCAGGTTCCAAGAGAAATTGCGTTATATCTTTATGAGCGAAAAGTTGCCACCACGACCAACCTACCGAAGCGGTAACCACAAAGACGGTAATTATATCAGCACTATCTGTACCAATAAAATAACAGTATTTAAACCTCGCGTTTAATCCAAATTTAATCTTCTATATCAAATTGCAACTAACTCGTCGTAAAATCATCCCCAATTGGTTAACGAGCCCGATCTAACTGACGTTCACAGTGACAAGAAAAATCCTCGACTACGCTCCCGTCATTTACAAACGACCAGGTCGAATATTGCGTGTCGGCGGCGGCGAAACGCGGTAGACCGAGCAGCGACGTATCGACTTCCGGTTCTCGAGGCGAGCTTAAATGACGCGTGCAGAGCTGGAAGCCAGAGGACGAAGAAACCAGACGGGAAGAAGCACTGTGCACGGGGCCGGCCACTCTACTCTCCATCGATTTTCTTCTAGTAGATTGTCGAACGTGCCCGAGCCACAATCCTTTTTACTGGTCGAGCGAATTTTTTCATCAAACTGGCCAAAGGAGTTACACGCTCGATTAACGTTGCACGTGAAACGAATGCGCGTGGGTAATAACAGGCGGACAGTTCTTTATTAAACGGGTGGCATACTTCGCTGACAGTGACGCGATTGTGCCACGGCTAATCTACTGTTTATTCACGAAGTTATCAATCGGCTGAATTACGATTCCACGTCCCCACCTGTCGAATGAGAATACGTACCTTGTTCTAGACAAAGACTCACCGGACTCTTCGTGTCCGCGTAAAAAAAACCATTTTCTTTTATCGCGCGAAATGGAGTTGCCAAGGGTAGACCAACTTAAAGTCATTGGCATTAAGCACGGCAGGCAAATCGATCATTTACCTGTCGGCCTAAGACAGACGTTTTTCTATCTATATCGCGCACAGGTGCAACCGTCGTTTCTATTTCCCAACAATTCAACGATTCCCAGAAACAACCCGCAAAGATTAACCGCTCGGACCAGTCGAGATCCTAACGAAATGATCCACGACTCCCCGTGCATCCATATTTGCATCTCACAAAGCCGTGCATCGCCGCCGAACCATTTCCAATCTTCGAGCCCCCGATTTACGCAACAATACCACTCCGTTCTATTCGCGCGAAGTTTATCCCGGTAATCCCAAGATTTTAATCTGAACAGAGGGGACGACCAATTCCCATTTCCATCCTGCCAATACACTTACCATCGAACTCGAAGGAAATCGAACAGGGTCAAAGCAACGACGAACGACGCGGCCAGTCAAAGAATCGAGATAGAGCGTCGATAGCTGGAGGACTTAGGTTGCCTCTCGAACAAATGGACACACCGGTATCCGTATATCCAATGGGAGTGTAGCCGCGTTCAAAAAGGCAACGTTCCCGTAACTCAGACTGCGAGCAATATCGAAGATCTACGGAGGTGCAACGCGACAGCGTGCTTTCGTATTTCATGCGAAACAGGTGGATATTGCCATCGATGTATCACTGGGACTGGGTGCCCCCGGCATGGCCGCAGCCAGGCCAACGGTACATCCGCAATTCCGATTGCCCGCTATTTATTTTATCGACGCCACCTTCCGTAGGAATCCTCGACAAATAGTGGCCGGTGTATCGTGCAAGAATCACCGTTTACACGGCCAAGGTTCCATGTCCGCTCTGCGAGGTGCGACCAAACATTTCCGCGCAATTCTTCAATTTCTCGTTAATAGAGAGATTCGATTGGCAATAATACATTTACGCGATACTGGTGCAGAGTGTAAAGAAAGTAAGTGCGAAGGCGACACACCTCCGCGAACACATGGGCGAAGATCTGTAAATAAATTGGTGCAAAATTGTCCTCGACCACGAAATTCACGATCAAATACTTTGATCCGCTCGGTATAAATTGTTAAAGTTCTTTGCGTGAATTCGAGGGTGTAAGTGACGCGTTTTAAAAACCTTTGATATCAATGATAGGAAAGCTGTTACATTCGCGACGAAATATTTTATACGAAACTGTTACTCGCTTGTCGGGCCATATCGAGCCAGACCAATTTCCCTGTACGTCGAAAAATATTCAAGTTATTAATAAAGCATGGAAAGCGGAACAAGTGTTACAGCCATCCTTGACCCCGGTTGCAACACAGCGTCTAGTCGGTGGAAACGCAAGTTTAAATTTGCAAAATATAATATTTATTGATTTAAATTGCAATTATAATGCAATAATGCAATTCTTCGTCCAAAATTTGTGTTAATATCTGTCACATGTTTTGAGATATTTATTGTGCCACTTTTGCCCTCCTATTAATACCGCTACCGGTCTACCCTACGACCAAACTACATTGTGACCGGAAATTTTTGGGGGTCACTGTATATAGGCCTATTAGTAGCGAGTAGGAAGAAATTCGCTGGTAAAAATACTTCTGCCATGTCACTTGACACATCATTGACACAGTCCACGGATCATTTGGGGAACCATTGCCAAGTCATCCTTCGAAATGCAAACGATACCGGCAAGTATTGATCGAGGGGCGAGCAATGATGCCACAAATGTGTGAATAATACAGCGGTACGTATTTTCTTTGCAGCGCTCGACTGAACTTTGCATGCTAGAGCTGCTAGAGCTTACGGTCGGTCAATAAAATACTACTGCGGGACATAATATTACTTAAAGAAATAGCATTCGACCTCGCTGGTTCGAAGATTTTAAAGCCTCGTCCTTAGGTAACCTCGTGAACTCGCTCAACAATTGGCCAGGAACTAAAGTTGCCCCATCAAATACGGTTACTCGAAAAACCGAGCGCACGCCTATGTTGGTGATGAAAATGGGCAGACGAATGCAACCGCACCTATTAAAAAGTAAATCGCAATATTTCGTTCGTGTATTCATACCAAAAAAACCTTGAATAAAACAATCGATTGGTTCAACGTTTAACAAACGCGTGGACCTGTATCCATTTCCCGGCCCATGTGCGCCAACGGCGTAGGTAGGTGTACGCTCAATTTTCTAAACAGCGGTAGATATTTCGCGAAAACTATAAACGATGCGCAACAAAAAGCAGGAACGCGAATGTTTCACGAGGAACTGAATTAGCCGCGACCTCGTTAATTTAAGATTGCCTCTCTTGTCACGGAAAGTTTCACGGTTCGTCGTTTACGGCGAAATTACGCCGACGAAATTATTGCCGCACAAACGAGGGCGACGCGTAAGTGGACGAGGTGCAGGGCGAAGACAAACAATTATTGCGTCTCCTCCGTCGGTTCGCGGCGTCGCTTCCGTCGCTCTGGCACGGATATTAGAAGGCTCGTGGCACTCCGGGCCGGTGAAAAGCGCCGTCAACTATTCAGGATGAGATTCCGCGGGGATGTAACGCGAGACGGAAATGAAAATCGGGCGAAGCGATTTTTCACCGCGAACGCGACGATGTTCGATTCCTCGCTTGAGTTCTTTTTTACATCGTCTATTTGCCGCGAACTCGCTTCCTTTTACGCGAATCTCTTCGAATTTGCTGGATTTCCTTCGCCTGTTTTACTGTGGAGCATGCGATATATTGAATTTGTTCGCGTTCGTTTCCACGGAAACGTTGCATCGCAATTCTGGAAAATGTGGTTCCATAAGTAGTTCTCGATCACGCTAGAGACTGCATAGCAGAAAATTAAAATCCATCACAGATTATCCCGAAAGAAACAGGAAACGCTACATTCGTCTACAAAATAAACGGCCCTCCAGGAGCTCGGCGTCTTGCATAGAATCGATGCCCGCTTTCAGGTACCTTTCGCTGCTCAAAGTACCTACTGCTGGCGAAGCTAAACCCTGGGACTTCGGCAGATTCTCCTCCTCGTCTGCGTTAGCTTAGTTAAAAAATGCTGACAGACGTCGTTCTACGTAAGAAGAATGCCCACTAAATAGCAAATGCGTCCACTTTTCACGGGAAAGCACCGAAAATTCGCTGCACGTGGCACGAGTGCGACGCAACCCCCCAGGAAAAACAATAGGGAAAAATTCCAGCACTGACGGTGCTTTAAATCCGAATAGAAGAATTGTGGAAAGCACACATCTATTTAATATTTCGTGAAGGAATTATTCCTGTCTCTAGTATTCTAGTAATAAAGAAATAGAAAGCAACGAGCAGAAAAAGAAACAAAAAAGAAAATAGATGTGTTCTATGCATTTTTATTCGCACGTGAAATTCTACTTTTCACTTATTCGCGACGCATAAAACGTACGGAAGGGAAACGTCACACGAGCATGTAAAAAAAAAGCAAAGTAAGATAAGGGTTCTAAAAGGGCACTTTGTGGCGGACAGAGGCAAGAAATAACTCGACTTCCGCTAGAGGGTGAGGTTCCCCCTCTGCCCCCGTTTTGCAACTCGTTTCTACCATTTCCCGAGGCCGGTTGTCACGCGTACAATTTAACCATCGCAGAAAGCACGCCCCAAGACTGTTAACCCTCCGTAGACCCGTGCAAGTTTAAAATCACATACACGTATGTGCTCAGCGTGTACATCTTCTAAAACCTATCTCATTTCCTTAATAATTTAATCATTTGACTGTACTCCGTAGATGAAGCATTCCATTGCCTGCGATCATCGCCCTCGCAGCTTATCGTCCATTGTAATTTCGGAATCACAAGTTTCATTGCTATTATAAATGATTGCATTTAACAATCTTTCGTTCAACGTTGCAAATAAATTGGATTACAGAGTTAACAGTCGAGCAAAGGCAGGTGTACCGCCGTGTCGCAATTATTCAAATGTGACGCATCCTTCTCTTTGCCCAGGAATCCTTCTTCCTTTCCGTTTTTGTGTTTGAACTCTTCCGGTTGTACGTATAGAAGGATCGAACTTACGTGACCTGATATAATTCCCCGAAATGCCTTACCAATTTCGTCGGCACCCAGCGATACGAATGCACGGGTAAATAATTCAGACTTCTCGTGCAAGAAGATATTTGGCCTGGACGGTAGGAGTTCTGTCTCTCCGAATTTACTAGGAGGGCGCATTCGAGGTTATAGCGTGGGTACGTGTGGTTGTATCAGTCATTTTTAACAAGTTTCCCGAATTTTGTGCAGCCGAGGAAGCGAGGAATAATAAGAGAATAATAAGGGGGGTGGAGATTGGAGGAGTAAAATTCCGTTTCTCGAAAGTATTTCCCTGCTGGTTTTTCGTGCTAAATGATATAAACGATTAAAACTGTGATCAATCCTTCCTTGATTTGAATTTGGTCTGAAATGGCCGAGAATGTTGTTACGCTATAATCGTAAAAATGTATACATTATGACTTTGGATACTTGAAGAGAATGAATTGTACAGGTGGGAAAATTCGATATACAAATAATAATAATAATAGTAATGTGTTATACGAAGATGCGTCGTCACTCCCAAAGGTGCAACGCTCTATCGATCCGCGAGTAGGTTCTTCCATGGAAGAACACATGAGCGAGTGAAAGGTGAGAAAGGTGGAACATCGCAAGTGAATCTACGGTTCACACGATACCACTGGCTTCTGCCAAGGCGCACTCGTCAATTGGAATCCGACGACTTCGAGGTCTTACAAAAAAAATTCCCGGAAGCTCGAAGCACGCTACACAGTTTCTCGAATCAATCAGACCTTCCAACTGCGATACAAGAACTATTACGACGATATTAATGTTTCGCGAGTTCGAACAATCCGACAAGCTGTCCGGAAGCACGTCCATTAAATCAACCCCCTATTGTCCAACGGTCCTTCGCAGTGTCGATTCTATTGAAGCACAAGATTTTGAACGATTAACGCTTTCGAAAATTGAAGAGAAACCGCACATCCGTCCGTCGCTGATCGGCTGTTGGAACGAGTGCACTTGTGAAAGTGACCGCATCTGCAACGATTGCAAAACGAGGTCTGTATCGTTGCCAGTGTGTCGAAGTCGGAACGCTTTGCGACACTCTAACGACTGGACGATCGTTCTGCTAAACTCGATTTGTCGCGTTTCCAGAATGCCGCGGGAATTTGTGTCAAAAACGTTGCGACAATGGCTCTGTCCCATTCAGGGCGGATAAAACAGTTGGAGAAAAAAAGATTCTCGATCCAACATTTCAGCAATACGTTTACGCAGAATGGAATTCTGCAGATGACGAAGCAATCTTTAGAGGGTTTCGAATCCAGTTAGTGCAAGTCAATCGGTACTAAAGCTTTTGCAAAACTTGGGAAAAAAAATGACGATGCCAGTACCGTCATCCATTGCTTACGTATGAAAATAGCGACCGAATCGATTTATCGACGGAAATGATCAACAATAAACACAGGTTTCTGAGCCCTCCGTTTGCGGTTCACAGAGGAAGAAAATGGATTCGTCGTTGTTTGAAAAATTATTTACCAGTAAAGGAAGAAATGTTCGACGAAATGTAAGGGAAATGTTGAAAAAAACAATTCCCAATTTTTCACGGCATTTCATCTTTAGCGAAAAATTGATCTGCACGGTATGGACGGTGCTGCACCGTTTTACTTGTCAGTGGCAAGAAACCCATAACTCCATTTCAATTCGCCGGCTATATTTATCCAGAGAGAAGTGTACCGCTTACCGGGGCCGAAATTCAATCTTACTTTAAACCAATATTGCTTATAGCATCCGACTGTGCGGTTTAACTCCCATCCCCCGGCATACCGATCTTGGAACGGTTTCAATCCAGGGCCTCTTCGGTCTAGAAAATCTGTGATTCGCCGGTGGAAACCCTTGCGGGGCATGCCTTCGATTACAATGTTCTATGAGCGAATACACTTGTAAAGAGCTGTACGAAGTGCGGTAAAAAGATTTCCGTATAAAATTTATTGGTCGAAGAAAGAAGAACGTATTCGGTCGCTCTGCGAGGAATACGAGCAGAACTGCGAGTTTTGTTACCTCTTACTCGTCGAGCAAAGGAATACAATATTTTTTCTTCGGTCATGCGCCGCGATTTTTCGCTCCTCTGCTCGCTGTGGACGTCCGTTGGCTTTTCACGGTCTCGAATGCTCTTACTCTTGCATTATCGTATTGCGAAGCGTGTCGAGGCGCTTAATCAACTCCATTCTCTCGACAAAACGCAAGGTGGACTTGGGGTGAAGCAGGAGTAAAGCCTGGCTCACGCCTTGCAAACGAAGACGAACGCTGGCGGTCGCGGTCCGACAACAACATGTACTACAGCGTTTAATTATAGTTAATAATTATTCGAACGATGTTACGTCATGCTTTGCTCCCACCTTTAATGGGAAAAATATTTTAAATATGTATTTATATATCGTACACTTTTATCATTTTTACACAGCGTGATAATACTTTTGTTATAATTATACCCAGAGCCGTTGCTGACGGGGGTGCAAAAGGTGCCCCCTCACCTGGGCGGCCAAACACAGTGGCGACCGCACACCGTTCAATATCTTTTTCTCGTTACTGCTAAGGAACAGTCCACGCTTATTCGTTCGTGCTCGTTCGCAAAGTGGAGACTAGACTTAACGGGAACACCTTTGCAGCGCAAAAACAATGCGTGCAAGCGTAAACGGTATAAATGCACTCGCCGGGAGAAAGCGAACGGAACGGATGAACGAGAGTAATGGACGTCTCGAGGGGAACGAGTGTTACCTTGCCGACGATTTTCGTGCCGCGAATAATTCGAAATATACAGGTTCGCCTTGGCGTTCGATAATAGACAATTTTATGGCCAAAGATTACACAGATTTCTGATTCATCGAATTAAATCTGATCGACTAGTTGTTATGATCTCGATGGCCGATTATCTCCGAACTAAGTAGACGTATCTTTATAGTGCATACAAAATATGCAGAGCGTGCCGTTCGAGTGGAAACGATGGAATATCTCTCGAGAGATTGAAGTTGTCAGAAAAATGATCTCGCCATAGTTGTATGGTACGATGGGGGACGTAAAGTGGTGTAAATCATTTTTCGATGGGTGTAGCGGTAGGGGAGATATCGACGGGAAGTTAATTGTTGTAAATGGGGCTTTTTCACTCGTATTATGATAGCTTATGCTAAGACGAATGCAATGACCTGCGACACGATATCATTCCTTGCAACGCAGCGTCCAAAAAGTCGACTCGAAAGAGTCAGATACACTTATGTAAGTACCTTACCTGAACCTTGCACAAAGATAGCAATAAAGAAGTCTCGCGGAGGGGGCAAGAGTCGTTCCCTGGCTTCCACCTGTCCCCACCTATGATGCTCCCGTAGCTTCCTTGGCGACTCACGCTGCATAATATTATGCTGGCCATGTTTACGGTGCACCTCATTGGTTCTCGATACGTCCCGATCGCTCTCTTTGCCGAGCCATTCGAGCGATGTGCGACTGTTTCGGCAAATAGTTCGCTGCAGGTGGAAGTACGCGCGAGAAGAGGTGGCCACCTTCACCTGCGGCCAATTAAATACGTATCCCTACCGCGAGACTTCTTTCTAGCTCTGCTCGATGCTCTCCTTATTTTCTCCTTACTTTTCTACGGTACATCGTCGCCCAATCTATATGTTCATGTTTCCTCTTTTTCTGTCACCTTGCGTTCGCAGTTTGCGCACGCGAAATGGAATTAATCGTTCGACATTTTTGTTTCTCCGCGTGGATGAATATTTTACGAAATGTTAATCGTAGAACTGGGAAACTGGGAAGTGTAAAGAGTAATTTCTTTCCGAGTTTTTCACCCAAAGGAAACTGTTGTAGTTAAAACCTATTCGACTCGCAACTTTATCGATTCAACCCTCTTTAAGTAATAAATTCACGATTAAGAGTTCCGTTTGAAATTCTTTTCAATATTACGCGGTAGCCGCCATAAAGGATTCCCTAGCTGTCCAATTCTACGTAGAATGTTTCCAGCGAATCCAAAGGGACCCAAGGAGCTTTCGAAACCGATTAATTGACGAAGGAGATTCGGTTGTCCAATTCCGTGAACACCGCGAATCGATAACACTACAAAATTGGATTTCGCCGGAAGGAAAATGAAATAAAAACGTGTATGAGAAGTTCAGCGATACCTATCGCGATATACCACCTGCCGCACTCGTCACACGTGGGCTCTCTGACAGATTCTATTCCCGTGCGAGTTCTCGTGTTGCCTGCAACTGCGAGCTCTGTAGCTCCTGTTCTGCCACATAATGATATTCCGTGTCTGAAGAAAAGTCACTGCGACAGCGTTGTACAATTTTTGTCAGACTGCTCGGCCTATTTCAATCTATAAATCCTTGCGCATATTTGAAAACAAAAGAAGAAGTACGTAGAAGTGGAGTAGTTGTTAGTAGTCGGAGTTAAACGGAAGAAGTATCGCGAGATATATTTTCTCGCAAGATTATAAAACGCAAAGAGACCGGTGGAACGACCCCGTGTACTTTTCTTAGTAAAATGTTGGAAAAGCTTCGATAGATACACGAAATGATAAATTGCCCCAATCAATGTTTCCACGATTTACAGATACTATATCACGTAATATTGCACCACGAATTTGGTAATAAATAAGGAGTTTGTTATTTAATGCTATCTATTGTAACATGGATATATTATAACAGAAAGAGGCATTTGTACAAAATTTAATTTCATAAACGTACGCGAGATATAAAACATTCATTATTGTATGTAATTCGTACAGCAGGGATGTTTTATAGGAAAATCGTGTTATATGAATAGAATTGTATTAAATGCAGTTGAATTGTGGTTCGAGAACAGTTATCATTTTCAACAACGTGCAATCCGAATCGCGTAATTTACATTATGCAGCTATGGGTGTTATAATTCCTGGTATTCATTGTTGTCGGCCCATCCAACGCCTTGGCTTCAATAAATTCACCGGAAGAAAATCGCGGACACGCGGTATTCGAAATGCAAAATACAAATTTTAAATTAAATGTAACAGTTCGAGCGGTGTTACAAAACTGAAGGGTAGTTCGATAAAAACATGCATCAAAAATGTAATCTCCATATGCAAATAATAGGCAAGCCGATTTAAAAGAATAATTTCACTGAAACAGTAAGCCAAATTGCAACTACAAATTGAAGAGAAAAAACAGCAAATGGTATAAAAAGTGAGACGATCTGTCACATTGTACAAACATTTTACTGTTATCATAATCGTTCGTGCAAAATCAAAGCCTTAATAATATTACCATAAAAAATTTTGCAAAATATTTACCACGTATTCTCCATTCTTATATTACTACAAGCTCGTGGATCACTTCAGCCGCCTTGCAGTAACCATAATAATAAAGTCTCATTCCAGGTACAAGTGGATCGCAGTAAAGTTCCAAAAGCAGAACGCTCGCTCGAACTCGAGCAATCAAAGGCAGAGGGAGAGAGAGAGAGAGAGAGAGAGGGCGATAAAGAGGAATGCAGCTCGCTCGCGAGATCAAAGCGTAAGAAGAAAAGAGACGAGGAATTGTCTGGCTATGAACGCGTACAATTCGTCGAGGCCGCATTGTCGAGACGCACCCCCGTCGCGGAAGAAAGGATCCGTAGATAGAACTTCGTTCTTCCCCTTGTTCCAAGATAAACTATGCGCCCGATCGTGGGAATCGGTCGGCTTTTTCGTAGGGCGAGAGTTTGTCGGGGAAATAGAGGATGAGCCCGACAAGTGGGCCGAGTTAGGTGGCTCGAGGACAAGTGGGATAAAATGATGATGATGCAGCAAATTGGTTGAAGAACACGGGGGAGTTTGTGTGGCACTGCACAGATAAAGAACGGAACGAAGAATATTTCATAATATACGGTGCGAAGTTTGAGGTAACGATATAACGAAACCATAAAGAATGTTAACCGTGCTAAATGATTTTAAACCATTTTCAGTGCAGGAGAAAAGCTTGCGTCTCTGAATTAAGAACGGCTGAAGTGACGAAGCAGAGACATCGGTTGCAACGAAATGGAGTAAGTGCAGGATACATTTACAGATAATTATAGGTAACATTTACATGGGGGAGTATATAAGGTTTAATGAAAGGCGACGTATACATGCGAGCTTTGGGGATCAGACGGGAATTTTGGATGATTTGTAGGCGATTAAAAGGCTCGACCGTTAGGACAATAGAATGTCGACTCGAAGACGTGTTCTGTTTTAGTTGCCAGATGTGGAAACGCGAGAGATTATACGTGGTGGATAATCGTGGATAGAAGCGACACAAATTTCGGACCAGCGGCATCAACGGTTGCTTCTACTTAAGAATTTATCCCGGCGCTGTCCAAAACCGGCTCCCGAGGGGTTCTTTCACTCTCGGCCACATTGTCGAGAAAGTAAGCGACGGTGAGGTCATACGCGTTACATTGCTGACACTGACATAAGCGCACTATGCGCAAGCAAGGATTAGAAAGAAAGGTAAGCAAATAAATGCCGTGGCCCACGAGAGCAAACGCAAAGTCTAAAGCAAAATTGTACCCACAGCGGAAGCGTTGTTTCAATATCATGCGCATAAAATTCGAAAATAACATCGACGCCAACCGCAATACGCCTGGGACTCTTTTTGCACAGTGAATGCGTACCGCGGTAACAAAGAGTAGCGAAACAATTGATTCGCAACGAAATCGCAGAGCATCGCGCCGGTCTCCCTCCGTATCTGCCGCGTAATCGCGATAGCTTCGCCTCGAATTTGAATTGCAGTACGTCGTCGGGCGTTCCAGAGAAAAATCGGCAAGCTGTCGTAGCGCGTTACGAGTTCGCGCGCGAAAGGCGATTACGTGGCACACCATCGATACGGACACGCTGGACACCGATAAGGACACGCTGCAACGGACTGCAACGGACTGCAACGGACTGCAACGGACTCCCCCGATTGTCCGCAAACTGGCTGTCCAGTTAAACCAGTTCTTAAACCAGATGTGGACGATGAAATCGAGGCCGTTCAATCGGCCAGGTTAGGGTTCCGATAGTTCTGATATCATCCCGATAGTTTCGATGCGTTAGGGTGAATTATTCGTTACGCGTTATCGCTTATTTAGCGGTCGCAATCTCTATTCTTCCTTCGCCCTTTGCTCTTCATTAGTTCTGCTGCGGTAGCAGTTATCGGTAGGCAGCGAAACAGTTTATTCCCAAAGAAACGACTAATTTGTTCCCGTAACAAAAGTCACGCATTCCGTTACAGCTGACGCGTCTCAACGTCAGCTCCGCTAAATTCTTGCTCGTCAACTTCTGTTCTTAGATTATCGTTCCTGCGATCTCTGCTTCGCCGAACAATGAGTAACGACTCGACGAGGAACGCGATTCCTCGGCCTCGCGCAAAGAAAGATATACTCGAAACGACGTACGTCGAGACAGAGGCGGAAATTAGCCAGACATAAAGCACGATTGGATGCAAACGATTCATTTTATTGTACCATTATTATTGCGCAAGACTCTGTTCGCGTAGCAACCTGCCCAGGACAGCCTCGCTCTCCAGAAACCGTTCGATAGAATTACCTAATTCGAAACGCTATAATCGATTCCAAAGGAATAACAGCCGCAAACTCTTTGACACCAAGTAGTCCAACGAAAGGAATCGTGCTCAAGGTAGCCAAACGAGGGGCGCCGTCGAATACCTTTTTAGGTCATGGCCACAGTGTTGGCGCAAAATATTGGCTCGCTAATTACCGAAACGCCGGGGGACGGGAACGACAGGACAATAAAGTATAATCGAGAAGAAGAACACGGTGAGTGGATCCGTCTCCACGGTCACGAATTTATTAGCTGTCTGCGGGACTCGTCCCCGTTGGTTCGCACAAAAGCGATAAAATCCATTCTTCGGTGAGAAGGCACGAGAGGCGACGCAACATTCCAAGGAGAAGAGAGCGGCCACTCACCTTTGCTTGCGGTCTCAGCTTCTGCTTGGACGAACGGCCTCACGGCAGCCAGCATCCTCCGTTCTCGACCTCATCCTGCTTGTTACGCCGTTTTCTGCGTGTGTGCACGCGTAATCGGAAACTTTGCCCGGCCATGGAACGTTTCGTGCTCGTACTTTCGGAGCATTGATCGTTTGCCATTGCTTTTGTCTCGCCATTCGCCTGAGCAACGTTTTGGCGTTCGTTTTGAGGTGAACGCTAGGACCACCACGAATTCTCGGCTTTCAAATAAGTGATATCGCACAAGTATTGCTGCAGGAATCTGTGACGACTTTTAACGAAACGGGACAACAGTTCTATATCGCTGTTTCTATTTGATTGATTGTCTGATTGATTCTATTATCGGTCTAGTGTTATACCTAGACGTGCCAAAACCTGTCGCAAATTCGTTTTCTAAAGATACATACACGGTGTATACTTTAGTATGCTCGACCCACTTGCTTCGACTGATGGGTAAACTTTGTTGCGTTTATTGCGTTTACAAAACGGCGTCAAATTTTATCGAACAAACAACAAATTTGTTTAGGCAGTTTCGCAAACGGGATAAAGGGATGCAAGTTTTGTCTCAGCGTTCTTGAGCTATTTTACGGAAACGAAGGTTCTTAATTCTCTTCAGGGGGCGATTTCACCCTCTAAGCTTGAGATTGCGATAAACTTATTTTCACCTGCTCAATGTATCCACCAAGTTTCATCAAAATCTCAGACGGACAGTTCGGCAAAAAAAATGATTTGTAACTAACTGCTTTCAATATTCACGCGGTAACGCCAGTCTCCTTTCCTTTCATTGCCTTTAAAAAGCATTCCCAATATCGACCTTGTTAACCAGGTCTGCACGCGGAGCCAGATATGATAAAGTCGCTAACAATATTAGCGCAATGACAAGAAGCAAGGAAATTTGCGCTTGCATCTTTCTATGTATAATCGACGGGCCGCGGCGAGCCGCAACGTTTGAATGGCGGTTTCCCCAGCACGGTCGAGCGCTAACGACACGACAAGAATTCGAGAGTACGCCCACCACTGAAATGCCTACCTGCCCCAGAGTCGTTCTCTCGAGGTTATGAGTCACGAGGCCGTCGCCGCACGTTTTGCTAAATATCCCGACATATTGTCACGCGTTGTTCTCCCTTTAATCACGGCACGTTCAACGTGATACACACGCTCCGTGTTTCCTTCCCTTTTTTTCAAGTACCGGCTGACTATAGTATTTAGCGTAGGTGGTCGAGCCATTCTCAGCTATTCGTTTCGTTATGGACGGAGAACTGAGCCGGAGCAAGAGAGTCGAAGTAAATAAGGAAGTCGAGATAAATGGAATAAAGAGCCAAAAATAACATTTTCCGCGGCTTAAGAAATAAATCCACTGAAACGTCCTCCCAAAGGGGTCGGGAGTTTTTGTTTATGTATTTCATAGTCCAACCTGTCTATCGCTGGTATCTTCTTTACCGACTGGCTAACGATAACTAAATAGATTAATACTGAGAGCAAGATCCTTCGCAGATCTCTATGTATATCGTCCCAGAAGTTTTGTCCAGTTGCTTATGTGACAGAGTTCGCGGATGGGTCAACAGTGGACCGAGCGGAGTAACGTATTTAGGAGTATACACGGTGCACATAAGTGTCTCCATATTTTAGAAGGAATCCAGAACGCGGATGGACAATTATTCTGGCTGAGTAATACGAAACCGTCACATCTATATTGGTATCAGTTTATCCTATAGATAAATCTATGCGATAAATGTCTTTATACTCCATAAGTTTGAATACTCCAAACAACTCCTTTCATTTTTTGTTCACCCCTTAACCTTTTCGTGTCGACATTTAGACTTGATGTTACGTAAAAAAACTTACCTTCGTTCAAGTCGCTGAACATAGGATACGCACAATAATGGAGGTCCAGGGACAATCGGAGCAATGCACTTTCAAGTTGGCAGTATTTGACTTCGCTGCCATTAACTCACTCGAGCACAAATCCAATTTTATGGTAGCACGCGAACTTGTCAAATTCCACGATCGACGCACATTTTAACTGCCATGATTGATTATTGATTGCTAACTATACGAGAAAGTATTGATTCCTATCGATCGCCATCGATCGTAATCGATATTATCGATACATAAGGAAAAAACACTACAACAACAAAAATAGAAATCTACACTTCATGCAACCAAAAATAACATTTCTGGATGTATATACGATTTACTGAAATGCAAATAGGTACGTGTCTTTCGCAGAACAGATATCAAATTTTGATTACAAATCGTTTCGCAGTTCCTGACCGAAAAATTGAATGGTTGGTTGCAACGATTGTCTCGCATGAAAAAATGTAAGCAATCTATTTCCGATTGCAACAGTCAAGCAACACTCGAAAGAAATTGTTTCACACGGAAATACCAATTGCAATACGCAAACGCGCCCGTTGAAACATGCCGCGCGATATTCAATTTTAATTAACCAAATACGTATGCACTCGCAAGATCAAAATCGCTACTGGTTGAGCATCGATAACATCCGGCAAAAATTTCCACATGCAGCAACGTTTAATTTCAATTAGCAGAGTATAGCAACCTCTTGAAGCACAATAGTCTTTTTTCTTTTTATCAACGTATGCAAACCGACGACCGAGAAATATTAATTCCCGTTCAGCACCGTCCTGGGTTTTGCAGAAGGTCAAATCACGCAACAGCCTAACCACCACGCAAAACTTAAGTCCTCGCATTGAAAATTGTTTTCCATGGTGACATCGCAACTGCAATTACAGTACAGTCCCCAAGGTCTCCGTCAGTCCGCCTAAACTTTCGTCTATCCTTAAGAAATCTGGTCGACAGTCTTCCTCGCGTAGAATCGTCGTTCCCGGAGTAACGAGTTTACCGATCATGTTGCACGTAAACGTAGTTTCCCAAAATTGACGCAAGGCACGGGCGCCACGAAATTCCACCAAACATACCGATCACTAATCCTTCCAGTAAAGACGTAATTCCTCCGATAGTCTCACTCACCGCGTGCACAAATCACGGCAATATACATACAATGGTAATAAGTGGACGCCACGATGGTTCACTATGCCCGACGAACTTGCACAGCAACATGATTTTCCACGGAAAATGTAAAATAGAAATCGTAAGATCGAAAACGGAGCTTCCGAAGTTTTGTAAACGAATTCACTATGACGCGATGGCGGCGTGATTTCGAACTGAACGACCGCAATGAACCACGCACGATCGTCGTGAAAGCGACACGACACTGGATGAGAACGGGCAACAGGTTCGTCGGGTTGCCCTGAGGAACGTGATGACGGTACGGACAGGAGGGGAGGAGGATAGGTAGTACTGGCCAGGTAAGCCAGTGCCGCCATTGCTCCTGACGCAGCATCCACCGATTTGCAGTGGCGTAAACATGCCGATATCCTACCTGCCAGAAGATTCCCTGTCACCTGGTCTCACTTTACGCAATTTATACCGATTCGCTGGCCCTCTAGCCTACCTTGGTTCTCACAGGTATCCCTTTCGGTTCCCACCTGTAACCGTCTTACCCAGACGTAGTGCCGCGGATGTAATTTACACGAAACGCATGTGAGGATAGGCAAATAATCGGAGGATACATTATGGAAATTTCGTTTGGAATGTTACACCTGTACAAATTGTATATTAATTAATTTTTCCATGAATGAACGATTATACATGCTAAGTGTATTGAACATTATAAAGATGTTCGTAAATGATATTGAATTAAATGTTTAACCTAAGCCTGCATAAAGTAATGCGGCTATCACTCTTAGTAGAATGTCTGTTGACTAGCAATGGCGTAAACACAACATTGTGTGTTAGTTCTAGTAGCGATAAAAGATCGAGATAAAAAATCCTGTATCTTTCGAATCTGAAACTAGTTTGTGGAACTTCTTCAAAGGATAAAGAAATGTTGGGTAATCGGTGCTTGAATGTGACCACGGGTAACAAGTTGTAAGGCGTTCGATTCATGGTATTCGAGCATCGTGAAGCAACAGCTGACGCAGCTATTAATAGTTTTGCTGGTCGTTTTGCAGATACCGTGCAATTGTTCCCCCTGTAGACTATAAGTTAAATGAACTCTAATACAATAATTTAATGTTCTAGCATGTATGTTTAGAAGTGACTTTGAAAACTCTTGTGTACGAAATATGCGGTATTAGTTTTTCATGATTTTTTTCTTCGCTGAAGCAGTTACAGGAATGGTAGTCACAGCGAAGGTAACCAATACAGACGAACACCATTTACCGTGGTTGCATTTTAACATAGAGCCAGCAAAGCGTCACTTATCACGTTCAACCTAATATTCGCAACGTAACGAACAAATGCTAACACGCATGACACAACTTGAAAGGAATTTTAGGTAGCAAGATTCTATTTTAGTAAATCTAAAGAACGTGCCTTATTCCAAATGCGTGTTAATTTAGTGGGAGAACGAAACAGAAGGATACATGAAAATTCAATGATTAATTAGTAAAATGAGTTATGTAGTCAATTAAAGGAAAACCACGAAGAATATTGGATAATTAAAGTAATTACAATATTATAATAAGGAAACGCTGTATTAGAGCGGTAATAAAAGATCGAAATGACCGCGAAATTCTGATTACGCCATTGCAGCAACAGGTTGTCGCCAATGAGAACCGCCGTGAATAGGCGCGTTCGTCCATTTGATAGCCAACATGATCTGCCACTACGAGGAAACAAGGCGATCTTTTATATACACGAATCTTTATAAATCTTATTATAAATTAATATGTCACCTGACAAGCATATGTTAAACCTGAATTTGCAAACCAGTTATGGAACTCGGCTAAAACAAGCACACGCACATGCAAATGTCACATTTTTTGCTTGCATAAATTAATGCAATGATAATAGTAATTGACCTAATACACGAATAATATATTTGTCACAAATTTAGTTTCATACATAACACACAATACCACTTTATGCTGACACAGGTAACTGGGAATAAAAAAAAGTGCCGTTACTTCAGCAGCGATTACTTATGTAAATGAATATTTAATTGAATCTTCATTCTCCTCTTATCAGGAGTGTAACCAATTATCAATGTCATTAATCGTTAAACGCTCGAAAGATAGCATTTATAATTTCATATTATTCAAACCAATGTCACTGTAAATCATGTTCGAAGTCTATTTCAAACACAACTTGTGAATACATTCCTTTTTTCTTATAAATATGAACCCGAGCAGTGGACGTATTACATACTCATCGCTAGCAATGAGCTAGCAATCGAAAGTCCACACAAGGTATAGAATAAATCGAAATTCAAAGTACGTATGTAAAACTTTCTACCTCCATCAAGATTGAAAATAATGGTAATTGCAAAAAAAAGTATCCCAATATAATAAACGATACTAACGTTAAGCGGGTACGACTAATGGAAGTAACAAAGGGTGAGTCAACCCTCGATTCAAAAAAATGTGAGAACCCCTGCGCGAAAAGAACGGGGAAGCACACGTCCGTCTCGGGTCAGTGCTTTATTTGATCGCGAGGTGGAAGCACGGTGTATGTTGTTCTACGTGAAGTGTAAGTACTGTCAAACATGTACGTTTGTAGCGTAAAATCGTGCGGCATTCCGAGTGAAGGACCATTAAAAAAAGCAGCGCGGTAGATTCGCGAAGAGTGCGATGCACCGAACGGATAAGAGACGTCCCTCACTCTAATGCAAAACAGTCGATATTGACAGCTCTCGCTTCGATCGAGGATAACCTCTGAGCTCAATCGGGAATAGTGACAATCCGTGCCACGTACGAACGCGACGATTACCAAAAACTTTCAAAAGGATGGCCTATCTTTTATTGAATCAGGAAAACGTGCATATCAAGATACCGTCGGCAGACACTGTCGACGGTGTCACGTATTATTGTATCGAGGTTAGGATTGCTTCGATCAAGTGGACCGTGAAGCACAGGTAAGCGCCTACTGTTTGCGTATCGTGACGTATTATCTTAATTTTTCTGTTCACCCCTTATTTATGATTTTGTATCGTTGAACGTGCATTTGTTCCTGACACTAGTGATTACGTTTTTTGTTTTTTAATTCTTAATCGAAAGGATAGCTTTGCGTATCTGTCCGATGTTTTTAAGACGAAGAACTTTGCCGATACCGGTAAGAGAATACCACGACGACCTATTTTCGTATCGTTTGAAATTTAAATCCCAAAAATGTTCGATATCTTAACTTACCGTTTGTCTGAGTATTGTAATTTATTTTCGAAGCGCAACACGTATCGCGATAAGGTATCACACAAATTGAAGAATACGCCATGAGTAATGGAATGGGAAAACTGTGCTCAACTTTTTGTATGCTTACAGGTACAACGATTTTGCGGAGCTTCATGAGAAGCTTGTCTCTGAGAATTATGTGAAGAAGGATATATTGCCTCCGAAGAAGCTGATCGGGAATAAATGCGAAGCTTTCGTAGAGAAACGCAGGCAAAGTTTGGAAGTCTACCTGAACGATGTGTACAGCTACTTGAAAAAGGCAATGCCCAGGGAACTGGCTGTATTTCTGGACATGCACGCGTATGATATATTTTTTCTACTGCAAAGTATGGCTTTAGAATTTTGTACAGACGGCGACAGCTTGTTGCACAAGTCTAAGAGTTACAAGTTCAATCCAGTACAGGTAATCGGAGGCCTTTGAGTAATGAATTTAAAAACTACACAAGTCTCACATCTTTCATTCCTTTTAGTTGTATGCAATCAGCGAAAGGCTGAAGCAGCCCTGCCCGCTGTTAGAAGTGGTTGATAGAAAGTACGATTTCAGCCATGTTCTAGACTTCAACTCCCATCTGACCGGCCTCACGATCGAAGGAAGCTTCGAGCCCTACAGAACCAGCAATATTTACTCCTCGTCTTTATCGATCGAGTTGTCCAGCTTCAAGAACATAGAAGAACTGACCATTAATCAGTACCCGATAGATAAGATATACCACATGGGCAATCTACGAGACACAGTAATGCATTTGAAAGTGACCAACACGAAGCTCAGGAACATCGTCGAACTGGCGATGTGCGAGGAGGTGCATAAGAATATCGAGAGCGCGAATGATTCTCACGTTTGGCTGAAGGTCACTCAGTTGGACCTCAGCGATAATCGAATAGAAACTATAGACGAGGCAATTAAGTTGTTGCCGCACATAGAATGCTTAACGTTGAACAATAACTTGCTCTCGGAAATTTCCAACGTCACCTTGTTACCGAGGCTGTCCCAGTTGTACCTGGCGTCGAACAATTTCACAACTCTGCCGGGCGATCTGCATACGAAACTCGGCTACATCGTGTACATCGACCTGTCCCAGAACAAGCTAACTTCGTTGTCGAGCTTCTCCAAGCTGTATTCGTTGGAGGGCCTGGACGTGAGTTGCAATCGCATCGAGAAAATCGAGGAGGTGAAGAACATCGGCCATCTTCCATGCTTGGAGAACTTGAGTCTAACTGGGAACCCTGTGTCGACCATTATCGATTACAGAGTTAAAGTATTGGAACCGTTTGGAAAGAGAGCGGCGGACATTTGCTTGGACAACGAGAAGCCGAATCAGAAGGAGCTGGACACTGTTTCCGTTCACCAGGCGTTACGCATCGCGAGAGAAGGAAAATCGCCTACGTTCACCTCGTCGGACGCACCTTTGTTCTCCGCGGAAATTCCCAGCATTTAAAATAACGTTAATTACAGCTTCGTCTTCGAACAATTAGTTCCCAAGGCTAGGAGCACTTTGATATGGATTTTTATGGTTGACTCCAAATCCTCCTGATGCAAGAACCTTTTCGGCTGCCTTGATATTTTGTACGGGAAGAGAAAATTCGTTAACGTTATTAGATGTTTCTTTCACAGTCTAAACGCGATGTTACTTTTGAAATTATTAAAGTTCTATCGATTCGCGCGAGAAGGTTCCTCTATGGCGAAAATTGAATTCCTATTTAAAATCCTACGGATATTCACGATCTGCTTCGAGTCTCGCCTATAGTCTTTTTGTACGATATTTGCTGTCGAATCTACCACGATGGTGCTTTTTATCACCTTTTGACATGACGATTTCTAATCAGTATATATATATACCAAAAAAAAGTAATAATTAGCTTAGGGCTTAGGTTTTGTCCCTGTTGGTATTTAGTAAACACTATTTACGTAATCAAGTGAAAATATCTGAGCGTTTCACGTGTGCAGGGCAATTGAGAAATAAATAATAGATCACTCTGTCTGAAGACAATGTGCCACGTGTGTCTGTGTAAAGAGAATTTGTAAGATTCAGCAGTGTACATAATTATTTTTAAATTGTATATTGCATGTTACCATCATATATTTTTTATACGAAATCCAGATGTAAAACAACGATTGAGTTAATTGCGGATATATTTATTTATAGTTTTCATCGAGAAATTTTGGTTTATATTGTATAAATCATACTCGCGGTGATTCGTTTCTACTTCATGCTATAATTTTCCGCATAATTTTCGGTTGGTTGGTGATAGTTCGTGATTAGAATCACTGTTCTCACGAATAATTGCGGTAAATGAAATTTATTTATTTTTCGTAGATTTACAGATGCGCAATGAATACGATCAATTAGAATTTGTTATCCAATCGAGCACGCGAGTCGCATCTGTTGTTGAAAGCGCGGGTCAACGTTTTCTCCGTAAAACTTATTAGACTTTGATTCGACGGTAAGCGCCGATTACTGTCTGCTGGTTGTTGCGTCAATTTTTAAGAATATATTATCGTTCGTTACTTTGAAAGATGTAACCGCGCCTTGTATAACGATTTTATAATGGTTTAACACAAACTATCTATACATGTATATAAGAGAATAGCATATTTTCTTAATAAAGATATCGAAATCAATAAAACTGTGATAACCCGTCAACGAATTTTCATTAATTTCTAGATATTGCACGTTTTCTATTTCGCATTCGTGCTCCCTCGAATGGCAACCATGAATAATTCGAAACATTTCCTCTATTATAAAATTATGTATCATTACTCTCCAGAGAAGGGACTGCCAACTGGCGGATCTTCCACCTCCAGCCAACTGAGAGCTCGCGAGCCACGCGTGCTTAGCCCCTGTGCCCAAACCAGTATTTATCTTTGCAAAGGAGTAGGCCGAATTTAACTGCTAGTGGGGACTCGGTGGCTCCTGATAGATAAAAACTTGGCAGTCCCTGATCTAAACTAAGCAGGCCCAAAAGCTATAAGCATGAACTGGTAATTACTGGTAAGTTACATCCCCGGATACGATAGAGCGAACATTAAGTGGGCATTACTGCTGCAATTATTTACTGTAGTTATTTATGTGGACAGAGTCTTAAGTTCTAATTGCAATTTCTTTTGAACTAATTATGTATTGTTTATTATCCTGTTTCTTATGTAAGTTTCGTCTGAAGTTCTAAAGATCAATCTTCAGTAAGACAATATTTGTTTCCCCTTAATAATTATATTTTGTAATTCCTCCAGAAGCCTTCTTTTTTACCAATGAAATACCCATGTATATATTTTACTTCATAAATTAATTAATATCTGTAAAGATGCGCTTAAAAATACGCGGGTGTCTGCTATATCTACTGTGCCTGCTATGGTATCGCCATCTACACAGAATTCCTTGAAACTACTCGCGCCCCTTACTTACCTTAAGTATAAATATGACAGAAGCCCGAGTAGTTTCATTCACAACTGTATAGATGGGGATACTAAATACCCATTTGTGGCGACCGGGATTTACCGACGTTAGTCGCGAAGTCGCGACCTGTGTTACCGTCGGTGGGCGTAACTAGATTTAACTAGGTTAGTGTTATTATAGTTAGTTTTAAGACACTAGTTTTTAGTTCTAGTTGTTTAAGTACTTTACATTTGTAACACTAGGTTTAAGTTTTTGAATCTAGTCAATAGCGTTTAGCATAGTTTACAGTACAGTCCAGAAAGAGTTACCGAAGTGGTAAGAGTTCCTCCACGACAGCTCGTGAGTGTAGAAAACAATAAAGATTCCAAGTCGTTTAAAAGTGCAAGCGTTTTCTGTTTCCATCACGTATCACCGCCACACATTTGAGTGTGGATACGAGAGGGATACCAGTGCTAAGTACGTAACTTTAAGCACTTCCTTATACATAGTGGTACGATAAACTTAATAAAATTTGGTTATTTATGTCTTCACTTATCAAATTAAGTTGAGAATGCTCGATAATCATTTCGTACTCTCATTTTAATATCAATAAAGTGTTAGCAAACCTACATTATGTTACAATCTACATTAAAGTAATATGTGTAGTAACAGTGTAAGTTCCATTGGTCATTTTTATCTACAACAATCAAGTTCTTTAGCAAAGGCAAATACATTTGTGAATGTGTTTTTCTTTAAGCAAATGTTCCAGCATGTTATAAATACATACTATTAATAGTCTCATTCTTTATTTTGGTCTCGCAGCAATGAAAGTTGGGTTTGGTGTACATATAACTTATCTTAACTCTAGCACTCTTCTATTCTACGCATCAGATCCGTTATCATAATCCGTCTAACTGTTTCCCTGCATTCTTTTACCAGCTGTTCTAACATTATAAATTTGTTTCCACACAGGTCACATCATTTATTCTCCTCTTTTTGCCAATATCTATTCAACTTTAGAGTTTTTTCAGATCTTATCTGCGCTATTAACAGGTTCTGTGACACGTGTACCACCGATGGTACATATTATCTTCTTTCTAGGCTTTCCATCACTTTCTTTCATTCCTTCTAGTTACTAATATATTGTTGTTGTTGTGTGTGCAGGTTACTTGGGCAAAGAAATGATAAGCATTAACTTGCTCTTCTCATCGTGCGTAAAAACAAGAAAGAAGATGGAAGAACTATTGCCACATATTTTCGCTATCCTTTACTTATAGAAAATTTGTATATAAAAATAGTTTGTAACTCTTAGCACTTAAGATTAATTTAGAACAATTAATTTAGAACAGTTTATTCGGTAGATCTTATACAGACTTTAATATTACTTTTACAATAAGTTCTACTGAATGTGCTAAATATAAAATAAAAGATATACTAAATACTTTACATATGCACAAGTTACATAATTGCTGCAATTTAAAATAAGCTTCAGCATATAAAGTACGTAAATTTTAGTATAAGGTTTATTTGTAAGATATATATATTGTAAATTAACTTCAAAGAATAGGGTATTAGTATTAGATTATTTACGTTTATAGTATTTTTTATATTAGATAAATGTTAGTTTAGAGTTGGTAGAAGATTTAGTTGTACGATGTATTTTAAATAGATATGAAAGAATAGTTCATAAGTATTAGCTTGTAAATTTCAATTACAACTTTTATGTACTTGTATCTTCATGAATTAGTTTAAATTAATTTCTAATGAAAAGAATTCCACTGCCCTTTTTATTCTCACCCTTGACAATCGTTGGAAAGGCCCAATTCCAATTCCTTAAACGCAATTCTCGGAAATTGCGAATACCACCGAGCGCGAGCGAGCGCTACCGACGCGCCGGCGGGCCGCGGAGTGGGGATGCGGGTGCGCGGTGCGCGCGGTGTCAGTATCAATTCAAGCGTTAGAGCGTGCGGTGTATTTATGCTGTCAAAGGTTAGCGACATACATAACCCTACAAGGCAATAACAACTCGGCGTGTACTTTACCACCGCATACGCTTCACTATTAGCTTCTATTAATTAATACGCATTTATTTAACAATCCTTCGGTTGTCGCGGATGGACATTAAACTCTTTATCGAGTCCCTTTTGCTGGACGCTTGACCGGTCATCCGGTACCACCGATTCTTTGATACGCGATAACTAGTCGTTTAGTAAAATACCGGGTTAATAAATTTATTAGTTTGAACGGTTCTTCGAATCTTTATTATATTTTATTACACGATTATTCGGATTCGATGCGGTGTATAGGTTGCGTTTATTTTGTATGCAATGTCACTTACATACCCAGTTACATATGTCCTGTCGCGACTTTGAATTCGATTCTGATTTTAGCACAGGTTTATCACGTTGTTCTTCTTTTTGTTGCAGGAACAATGGATGATTGGTTGATAAAGAATAATATATTGAGGCTGTAGGAATGGAGTATTGAGATACAATTATTGCGATGCATAACGATCAGTCCGAACGCCTATGATAAAGGATTGGTAACATTTAACTTATTATCCCAACGGTTTATGTATACATCTTGTCATCTGGCAATTGGATTTCGGTTGAAAGGTATTGAACACTTTCGTTATTATAAATAGATTTCAGTACTTACCTCTCTTCATTCGTATGTTCATTAAATAATGAAAACGTTCCAAATAGAATTTACAATATATCATTCGCGATTGAAACTACAGTCAGTAAATTTCATTCATTCTAAGCAAAAAATTGAAATGCGTTCATGTTTCTCTGCATATCGGTCGCGATTTCTATTATAGCTTCACTAAGGTTCTTGTCGACACTTTTATTATCTCTGCGACCTAGTCCCAAGTACGGTTAAATTGTATTTTTGACGCAGGCTTGCATGCGTAGTTACGTACTTGTTGCCATGCTCTTGAAGCATGATTAATAGTTTGGAGCAATTTCTGCAAATAGCTACGAGAATTTATAAATGCAGGATATGGTTTACTTACTAGAATCATGATCACCTTTGAAACCCTGATAAAGAATAGTGACAGCATACTTTTGATAAAACATTGATATTAATATGTGATATTATGTCTAATATAGACAATTAATAGTAATTAAATCAGAATAATAATACGATAGCACTTTATCAAAGAGGAGCAGTATTTCCTCAACAGACGCTCGACAGGATGAAGAAATAAGAAAGACAAATAAAATCAAATATGTATTGCTTCAATTTCTACCTCCTCTCCTCATTTACTAACTTGTACAGATTTTCTTTCAGAATATTTTGACGACCGCGCACAATGCGGTTGGTAGAGTCAATGCTTGCTCCGTCAAAGTTCTTTTTATTGTTTTTAGAGCGAAACCGCTCTTAATAATAATTAATGTGTGGTAATGTTTGGTAATTATGTGGAAAATAATTCGAGCAAATTGACTGCGATTTCCCTTCCCATTTCCTTCTCATTCCCTTTTCCGTTCTCTCATCAGAGGACCGGTGGAAAGGCGCTGTTGGCACCTGTGGCGGTACTTGATTTGCACTGTCAGCGGGGAGTGGTGTGTGGGGCTGTGAATATGGTCCTGGACAGTTGACGCCAAGCACACCTTGGGGTGGCAGAAGGCATATGGATCATAATGAATAAGCTACACCATAAAAAATACCCTGTAGCTGTACCTATACGCAGTTGGCCGTAGTAACAATTTCAATTGTTTAAATGTTTATAACAAATGAACTGCACATGGAATAATGTTCACACGAGTTGGAGATGTTAGCTGATCGTCCTAGCTTTAATTTATGTCATCTGGTCATTGATGTAGTTAGCCTGTACGTCGAAATACTGGTATTTGTTTATAATTTCTTTAAACAAATTTATTTATCTCGAATTCCACTGGGCCGATTTTAATCAACGATGTCTCAAATTCAAGTTCTTAGTTCAAAGAACAATCGCTTGCCAGCTTAGAATAGCTGCCGTGCATAGTTACCGTGTAATTTTCAAAGAAAGATTTTAATTGATTATAACAATTGTACAGCGCATGGAGCATATGTAAATCGTTAATTGTCGTGTAGCAGGATCCTTTACGTGCATTTTGAGTACGCGATCATTAAGCTAACGCCCCCAGAAGGCGAGATATTTGCAGTGACCTGGAGTGCACATTTGCCGAATATTCAATTGTTAGTAACTGTTAAACTGCAAATACTATATTGTTGCAACTGTTGGAGGAGATAGCTATCGTTCGTAGCTTTAATTTAAGGCAAGTTCGATTAAGAAATATGCACCAGAAGCCGAGAAAAACGCAACTGTCTAAATCAACGATGTAATCTAGAAATTCGGTTTTGAATGAGTGGCAAACTGCGAAAGAGGCCGCAAACGCGAGATGGCGCCACTAGTCCGGTTATCGACATATCGTTACCGACAAAATTTAAAAAATTCTTATCTCGGCTCCTGGTGATTCTTTTTTAATAAATAGGGTGTCAAAAGAAAGGGAACGAATATGCTACACGATAAAAATACCCCGTTGCTGTAACTATATGCAATTGCCCGTAATAACAATTTTAATTATTCATAACAATTGAATCGCTTATGGAATATTCTTAACAACTCTTGGAGATTGCAGCTTGAGCTTCTAGCTTTAATTTATGTCTACTGATCATTGATGTAGCTGGCCTGCACGTCGATATAATAGCATTTGTTTATAATTTCTTTAAACAAATTCAATTATCTCGCGTTCTACGAGGCCGATTTTAATCAACCATGTCTCAAACTGGAGCTCGTAATTCAAAGAACAATCGCTTTTTAGTTTCAAATAGTTTCCATGTACAGTTACTGTGTAATTTTCAAGCAAAGATTTCAATTGTTTATAACAAATCATGGAATTAACATTCGAAATTTTTGTCATCACAGGCCATATCTTTTATTCCATTCCTTCTCCGAATATTTCTTCATCTTTTAATGCTTTCGCATCGTATTTACATTATTAATTGCTTATTATATCCTGTTCGTTCCTTCATTATATCTTGCTTCTTTCATTTTTCTGTTTCATTCCAATGCTGTTGCATTAATTGGTCTTTTCTTTTATGTCCCATCGTTAATTTCTTTATTTCTGCTCTTGCCAAATTCGCTCTTACCAGACCTGTTACGCTCCTTCTTAAATAATACTATTTCTCTTATTGATCTGGTTTGGGCGTCCCTTCTTTCCTTATCTTGCCAAGAGCCCATAACAATTTTTCACTTTCCTGCAACATACTTACTAATATGTTGTTTGTATGTGCAGGTTTCGCAGGCAAAGAGTAAGGAGCATTGACCAGCCTCCCCATCGTGCACAAAAGCAAGAAAGAAGAAAGAATAACTTGCCACATACTTTAGTTATAGTAGATTGATTTACAAAAATAGTTTGAAACTATTAGCGCATAAGATTACTTTGGAACAATTGTGTAATTAAGTGTTATGTATATCTATTATTTTTATATTCAGTTTATTCGGTAGATCTTATACAAACTTTAATAGTACTTTTACCACTAGTTCTACTGAATGTGCTAAATATAAAATGAAAGATACAATAAACAATTTACACATTAGTTAATTAAGTAATTCTTTTTATAAGTCTACATACAAAGTATGTAAATTTGCAATGTGACATTTATTTATAAGATGTGTTGTAAATAGATATAAAGGAATAGTTCATAAGTATTAGTTTGTAAATATCAATTAGAACATTTTTGTAACATGTATCTTCATTAATTAATTGAAATAAATCTGTAATGAAAGGAATAGCTGCTGTTCTTTTTCTCTTCACTCCATAACAATCCTTGTAAAGACCTAATTCCAATTCCTTAAACAAGTACTACCGTGCAGTAACTTTAAATGCAAAGTTCACAAGCGGAGAACTTGTAAAAATAGACCTCAACAATACTAAACATATTGCAACAAGGTGTACATAAAGCGCCTCACCAAAATGCTTACAATCAACGCCTCGCGAAAAGCAACATAGTTGCAAACTAAGCCCCAAAAAAAGGCAACAACGCCACGCGAAAACGCAAAATGAAATAGGGTTGGAAATAACTCCTCGCGAAAACTCAACAAAGTTGCAAACAACGCCTTGCGAAAAAGCAACATAGTTGCAAACTAAGCCCTAAAAATTACCACAAAGTTGCAAACTAAATCCCAAAAATTGCAACAAAGTGGCAAAGAACGTCTCGCGGAAAGGATACAAAGCTGCAAACAACGCCACGCGAAAACACAACAAAGTTGCAAAAATTCTTGACAAAATTTGCAACAATGTTGTGCCAAAATTTTGCACAAAGTTGCAAATGAGCTCTAAGAAAATGCAACAAAGTTGCAACAATTCTTGGAAAAAGTTTGCAACAATATTGCGTAAAATTTGTGACAACAAAGTTGCAAAACATTTCAAAAATTTTTGCAACATTGTTGCGTTTTCTTAGAGCTCATTGCAACTTTGTTGCAATATTTTTGGCGCAACATTGTTGCAAAATTTTTGGCGCAACATTGTTGCAAATTATTCTTGATCATTTTTGCAACTTTGTTGCAAAATTTTTGGCGCAACATTGTTGCAAATTATTCTCGATAATGTTTGCAACTTTGTTGCGTTTTCGCGAGGCGTTGTTTGCAACTGTTACATCTCCTTAGTGACCAATTTGCAACTTTGTCGCAATATTTTTGGCGCAACATTGTTGCAAATTTTTCTCGAGAATTTTTACAACTTTGTTGCCTTTCCGCGAGGCCTGGTTTGCAACCTTGTTGCCTTTTCGCAAAGCGTTGGTTCAACTTTGTTGTATTTCCTTAGAGCTTAGTTAGCAACTTTTGTCCATTTGCTTAGGGCTCAATTTGCAACTTTATTGCGTTTTCTTAGGGATTAATTTGAGATTTGTTTGCGATTTTTTATTTCTTAACTCGTTTGAGTTTTCTACGAGCTTTAGGAACTGGGAGTGGACGCTAATTATTAAGGAATTAATATGTCTTTAAATTGAGTCTCCGTCTTGCTGCTGCCAACTTTAATAACGAATAGGACAGTTTTTACAAGTTCCCCGCTTGTGAACTTTGCATTTAAAGTTCCTGCACGGTAGTACTTGCTTAAGGAATTGGTATTAGGTCTTTTCAAGGATAGTTAAGGTGTCAAAATAAAGAGTGGCGTAGAATTCTTTTCATCCAAGATTTATTCAAATTAATTAATGAAGATACAAGTTACAAAAATATTGCAATTTAAACTTATAATCTAATACTTATGAACTATTCTTTTACATCTATTTACAACACATCTTGTAAATAAAATTTACATTGTAAATTTACATAGCTTGTAGATAGATGTATAAAAATAAATTACAGCAATTCATTAGAACTAGTAATAGTAATATAAGTAATATTACAGTTTATACAAGATCTACCGAATAAGCTGAATATGTATTAAAATATATAATACATATACAGAACTGTTAATAATACAATTGTTCTAAATTAATCTTATGCGCTAATAGTTACAAACTATTTTTATAAATCAATCTACTATAACTAACATATGTGGCAAGTGTTATTGTTTCTTCTTTCTTGTTTTTGTGCACGATGGGAAGGCCGGTCAATGCTCCTTACTCTTTGCCTGCGAAACCTGCACAAACAAAAAATATATTAGTAAGTATGAAGTAAGTATGAAGAGAGAAATTATTACGGGATTTTGCCAAGACAAGGAACGAAGGGACGGCCAAACCAGACTGATAAGAGAAATAGTATTAAGAAGGTATGGAACAGGTCTGGCAACAACCAATTTGACAAGAGCAGAAATAAAGGAATTAACGAAGGGACTTATAAGAAAAGGCTAAGAAATCCAACAGCAGGAATGAGACAGAAAAATGGAAAAAGCAAGATATAATGAAAAACTTAAATATAATAGAACGGCGACACTACGAAACTACCTGAATAAGAACGGAACATGACATAATCAGCGATTAATAATGTAGGTGGAATGCGAAAATATTAAAAGATGAAGAAATATTCGGGGCAGGAAAGGAATAAAAGATGCGGCCTGTGCTGACAAAGATTTCGAATGTTAATTCCGTCAGCCGTTCATTTGTTATAAGCAATTGAAATCTCTGTTCGAAGATTACACGGTAACTATACACGGGACCTATTTGAAACGAGAAAGCGATTGATCTTTGAATCAGGAGCTTCAATTTGAGACGCAGGTGATTAAAATCGACCCAGTAGAACGCGAGATAATTGAATTTGTTTAAAGAAATTATAAACAAATACGATTATATGGACTTGCAGGACAGCTACATCAATTAACAGGGGACATAAATTAAAGCTACAAGAGCAAGCTACAATCTCCAATAGGTGTTAAGAATATATCATGAGCGGTTCATTTGTTATAAACAATTTAAGTATTTGTTTGAAAATTGCATCAGAACTGTACTCGTGGGCCTTCCTAAACGTGAATCAGATCTTTCCTTGAATGGAGAGCTTCAATTTGAGTGGTCGTTGATTAAAATCGGCCATCTACAACGCAAGATAAATGAATTTGTCTAAAGAAATTATAAACAATTGCGATTACTGCCACTTACCGGCGAGATACAGGAATGACCAAACAACATAAATTAAAGCAAGCAGTATCAGCTACCATATCCAATAGGGGCGAAGATTATACGATGTGAATTTAATTTGTTATAAACAATTAAACCATTAAAATTGTTATTACGACGAACTGCGTATAGGTACAGTGACGGGGTGTTTTTTGTCGTGTAGCGCATTCCATTCCCTTTCATTTGATATCCCATTGATTAAAAAACAACCTCCAGGAGCCGAGATAATAATTTTTTTAAATTTAGTCGGTAACGACATGTCGATAACGGTACAAGTGGCGCCATCTAGCGTTTGCGGCTTTTTTCGCACTCCGCCAGAACCGAATTCCTGGATTACATCGTTAATTTAAACAATTGCATTTTTCTCGGCTTCTAGTGCGCATTTCTTAACCGGACTTGTCTTAAATGAAAGCTACGAACCATAGCTATTTGCTCCAACATTTGCTACAATGTGGCATATGTGGTTCGAATGTTATTAACAATTGAAAAATCGTCAAAAATGCATTCCAGGGTCACTGCAATTACCTCGGCTTCTGAAGGGGCTACATTAATGATCGACTGCGAAAAATAATGGTAAAAGATGCTGCTACACGATAAAAGATACCCCGTTGCTGCAACTCTATGCAGTTGAACGTAATAACAGTTTCAATTGTTTAATTGTTTATAACAAATTAAATTCACATCGTATAATCTTCGCCCCTATTGGATACGGTAGCTGATACTGCTTGCTTTAATTTATGTCGTTTGGTCATTGCTGTAGCTCGTCGGGAAGTGGCAGTAATCGCAATTGTTTATAATATCTTTAAACAAATTCATTCATCTCGCGTTCTAGTGGGATATCCTTTTGAGATACCGCTGATTGAAATCGGCCCAGTGGAACGCGAGATAAATGAATTTGTTTAATGAAATTATAAACAAATACCAGTATTTCGACGTGCAGGCTAACTACATCAATGACCAGAGGACATAAATTGAAGCTAGGACGATCAGCTAACATCTCCAACTGGTGTGAACATTATTCCATGTGCAGTTCATTTGTTATAAACATTGAAACAATTGAAATTGTTATTACGGCCAACTGCGTATAGGTACAGCTACAGGGTATTTTTTATGGTGTAGCTTATTCGTTATGATCCATATGCCTTCTTCCACCCCAAGGTGTGCTTGGCGTCAACTGTCCAGGACCATATTCACAGCCCCACACACCACTCCCCGCTGACAGTGCAAATCAAGTACCGCCACAGGTACCAACAGCGTCTTTCCACCGGTCCTCCGATGAGAGAACGGAAAAGGGAATGAGAAGGAGATGGGAAGGGAATTCGCAGTCAATTCGCTCGAATTATTTTCCGCATAATTACCAAACGTCTCTTAAACGTTTAATAATTATACAACAAATAATTGATTGCCCAGGTCTCACCACGAGGAGGTTACTGCGAATGGAGACCCACCCTAGCCACGGCCCTTCCACCCTCCAATTGCGGGAAAAGTAATTTTAGTATCATTTTTGTGAAAGAAAACTCTCCTATTATCGTCACTTTGTAGAACGTTCATTATCTGATCGTAGCACAAATACGACAATAACAGGAGTACTTAGAAGAATCGCGACCGCGAACTAAATTGAATAACAGTAGGAAACCTGAAAGAAAATCTGCAAGAGGATGCAATTTCCTGAAATGAAACTTTCTAAAAACTATATCCTGAGATCTTAAAAACTAGACAACGAAATATTAGTGCAGTGGTGAACACTGCTGTCTTAAAGACTATGACACAGCTTAAAAATAAATCCTCCCTTATTAAATACTAGATTAGATTCAAATGCGCCCTGCCTGTCTAAAGATCTAACTTAAAACTAGTATGACCCTACCTAGTATAACATCTAAGAGTTCAATTGGAAGAACAATTTCAATAATATCCTACCTACATAGGACTCTAATTAATACTTTCCCATACTGATACAGGTATAAGTATGGAAATACCTAATATGGAATAATTAATGGGGGAATTAATTCGTGGCCCATGGTGTCCTAGAACAGACTGAACCAATTTTTAGTTTCATAAACCCTGCCTGAGTAAAAGTCTAAGAATTTCAATTCGTGTAAAACCTGCCTGTATAAAGATCTAAGATTGCGTGTTCAAACAAAACCTACCTACATAAAGAGCTAAAAGTATTATTCGATTTGTAATTGGGCCTGCCTAATTAATTATCTAACACCTGTAATTAGTTAAAAGGGCAAGGGCAGGGGCGGGGCGGGGCGGGCTGGGGGTGGATGTGTTTACATTATACGTATTTTCATGAATCCTCTTCTTTAGTTGATTCTTATCAATGCTTCTGAAACAAAGACAAACTCGAAATAATTAGTAAAGCATTATAAAAATGAATTCTTAAACTCTCCGAAATTGGATCGACGAGGCTGGCTCTTTGATTTGATAATTTCCAATCGTGTCTTTGATAATATTTCTGCGTTTGTATTGTATACATTCCACTTTTGAATCTCTGGCGTACTTGCATTTGTTTAATATATCATAATTGGATTCATCTGTAACAATCTCATGAATTGAATCAGTAACATCCCCAAGCCCCTCCATGTTATATTGAAATGAAGCTGCTGTGAATTCGTAATAACCGATTTTTATCGAAGATAATAAATCCCAATTGATATAAAAAGTGTAGCTACATTTTAGTAACAATTGGTAATTGGATTTCGGCCAAGTTGATATATTCTTTTGTACTTTTTAGATCAAACTGAATGGTATTATCAATTTTCTTAAAAACTCCAAATTGAAATAGTCACATTTCGCTATAATTGATTCTATTTTGCTTCTACAAAGAAGCGATAAACGATTATTCGGAAGCAAATTATCAAACTTCCACTACCACCATGCTGAGGTCCAACTACGGCCAAGAACATTTTTCGGGCAAGGATTTTTGTTTAAACATTTACGGATATCGCGAGTGAGTTTCAATTTCTACAAAGCAAGCTCGAAAAGTTATAAAAATTGGCTCTATTAAAAAAAAGGTGAAAATAAAATTGTAACGATTAAGAGAAAATATTTTGAAATTAAACTCCAATAATGAACAGTCACTAGTATTGACTCCAACTGAAATCTACTATCTCGAATTATTCCTTTTTTTCTATTTTTTTCTTTTCTTTTCTCTTTTTCACTTTTTCTTTTATTCTTTTATTTTTTTCTTTTATTTTTATCTATTTTTCTTTTATTTTTTTATTTTTTTCTTTTATTTTTATCTATTTTTCTTTTATTTTTTTTCTTTTTTTCTTTTATTTTTTTCCTTTCTTTTTTTCATTTTTTTTCACTTCGTTCACACAGTAACTTACTATTATGTATGAAAATTTTTAGCAGTATTTCCATCAACAGACATTCCAAGTGGTATAATTATTAAGAAAAAAAAAATAAAAAGAAAGACAAATATAAAACACTGAAAAGAAAAATTACACCATATACAACAAGAATTGCCAAAGAATTGGTCAGCCATGATCTTTGGCTGACGATGAT
Organism: Nomada fucata; assembly: GCA_948146005.1. Classification (NCBI taxonomy): domain Eukaryota; kingdom Metazoa; phylum Arthropoda; class Insecta; order Hymenoptera; family Apidae; genus Nomada; species Nomada fucata. Next base: position 1,242,505 of record OX411275.1, on the reverse strand, counting down.
ATGCCACCCTCGAGGGTGGCACAGGAACAGGCTTCCAATTGGAAGCAGTTGGGGACTGGTATTCGCAACTCTAATTAAAAACGCGATCTTTAATCAACGCAACGCTAACTGGAACTCGCGACGTAATCATTTCGCAACACTATTTATTAAGACCGACGGAAAACAAACATTAAACCGTTTGTAATATCAAAGAACAAGCTAATTGAAGATCCCCTGAAAAGTTAGCTGAAGGTTCAAGACGCGAAAATAATTTCCGCAACACTAGAAATTTGATCACACGTAAAATATATTATAAAGTACTATAATTCAACTAACAATAAGAACGGCAAAATGGCAAGAACAATCGCGACATCGTTGGGCAACGCTAAATCAATCGCGGTTTTCAGTTGCTCGGAACTCTAATTAAAAACCGCGTGGCATTTAACGCAACTCTAATTCGACCCGTTCCCAAGTTTCTCGCAACTCTAAAGCAACGCGATATTTTTGGGAGGGCTGTATCGTTGGGCCGGAATGTGCGTCGGCCAAGTACAAATAAAAATTCTACAAATGAAAATGCAAGCACTGTGACATAGTAGTAACACAGAATGATTCCCCATTCTTAAAAAGAATGGCGAGCCATTAGTAGTTGCCCTCTTGAGCGACAGTTTGTCGGGCCTCTTCGGCATATAGCCCCTCCTTTTCGTCGGACCCAAGGGTCAGCTGAAACTTAAACTAGGCTCGAGGCTCTAATCGGAAACCAAGGAAAAACTTATAAATGTGAAATAAAGAGTTTAAATCGCGGAGCTAAATGGAACGCACGCGGCCGAATCACGACCAAATAGAATCGTAGAAATTGTGATTGCGGAAAATCGCAAAGATTACGATTAAAAATGTAATCGTTCTTCGTTCACGCGTGCAGCCTCGAGCATAACGTAAGGCGTTTCGTTTCGATAAAAATCGATAGGCAAAGCCAGAGGCGAACGCATTTTCGTTCGCGCCACAGCTTCACCGTCGACTTTTCAAATCAGATTTCCTGAAACAGGTTGAACACGCGAAATAGTGCCTACCCGACCAGAGACTGTGTCAACCTGCCCGGCCCTACCTACTTATGCCTATCAATCACACAAGAAAGTATGCTACCTACCCTGCCTGGACCTATATTTAAAAAATGGCAAACGGGCACACCAACACTCGACACTCCACGGTTCTCAGCCAAACACTTGGGCGCGAAAGCCTACACTAGGGAGGCGTCCCGGGACACCACCGACACCCAAGTGTCGTCACACAACTTGCACACCATGGTAAAAACCATGCCGCGGTTGATATTTAATAAAATAATTAAATAGCACCGATACAATAGGTACTTGGTAGCAGTTGATAAATATATTCGATTATTAGTGCAATTAATAGTGAAAATGATGTCTCTTTTTTAAATTAGTGGGCATCTTAGCTTGGTCATAGTAGCTAAATTTTAGTACGGAATGACGCAAATCCACAGCCTAACCACACACACAATGCGGATATTACGTCGTGCACGATACACCAAAGGCACTGTCAGTCGCCAACAATAAATCATTTTATGGCTTATAAACTAAAAAATATCATCGTGCTCTACCACCGTTTTCCCACCCAAGTAGCACCGGGGCACGTGAATGGGATCCGGACAGTGAACACGGAAAGGGTTAAACCTGGAAATCCTCGTCTAGAAAGATGATAAAGACATACTTTCTAACGGGCTAAATATATATTTGTATAATCAATGACTCTACTTTATTAGAAAAATTAACCAATGACTCTACTTTATTAGAAAAATTAAGCAATGACTCTACTTTATTAGAAAAATCAATCAATGACTCTACTTTAAATATACTTTGAATTAAGTTCAAACATCCTAGGGCGCTCTCGTCATCAAAGCATTGTTTCTAAAACGCAAGGTTGGTTTTAAAGTTGATTGCCTTGATATCGAGATCTACCCGTTCGCGTATTGTCTTCTTGTACACTCAGGTTTAATTAATATTTTGTACGGAAGAAGTGAATTTATTGATATCTTTATACGCTAAAGACTAATATGGATATCGAATAATAAAATTATTCGATAGTTCCCACAAATTGGCAAGGTATATAAGTACCTTTACCTTATATTTAATCAAAGTAGAAAAAATAAATACTACGTTCTTACTAACAGCAATCGTTATGCATTTTATTACAACTGTGCACTAATTGCGCGATTGACAAATGAACGAAGTCGAAGGGTATTCGACTTCTCCACTACAAACTAGTGCACGTATGATACTGGGCGTGACTTCATATTCATTTAATAATTAATAACTATTTAAATATTCGGTTTATACGTATTCAATTAAATACTCTATTATAAAAAGATGCATAACGATATATTTTATACTAAATTTCTTTCTTAAAATTCTCAAACTAATTTGAAACGCGCTGTACAAGAAGACCTATCCTCGTATAATATAAAACAGTAAAGAAGTTACTACTCATGAGTATATATTTTCATATACCCATGGTCACGGTGCTTGCAATAAAAATCTGCGTAATTACAACCAATCACTCGTGTCGGTTCGGACCTTTCGTCCTGCGACATGATTGAGTGACCAGAGGAACTTTAAAGCATGCCACTCACCGGTTGCAGACTCGCCAGGGGCGCGGTCAGGCTCGTCGTCGTCGAAGCCGTGGAAGCTGCTGAAACATTCGAGAAGAGCAGAGAACATTAAAACCTTTGTATTTTCAGTACTATTCGAATGAGTTAATTATGAAAAGTTATTGCGATACCAGATTAAAGAAAGAAAGGGATACTTACTCTTCAAGTTGATGGATGAAAGCCCGAACTCGCCGAACAGCATAGGTACTGACTCTAACACCGGAATACGTATTGCGAAAAAAACATAATAAAAAAAAGGCTACTGTCGCGCACGTTTTATAATTGTGATCGACGAACAAAGTGACTCTAATTTCGCGAGAGCAATATTTCGAGGCAAACACTGGCTCTACTTTCGCGAATCTTTACTATTATTTATATTTAATTGTAATTATCAAGAGCGGTTGCGCTCCAAAAACAATAAAAGAACTTTGACGGAGCAAGCACTGACTCTACCAACCGCATTGCGCGCGGTCGTCAAAAACTCTGAAAGAAAATTTGTACAAGTTAGTAAATGAGGAGAGGAGGTAGAAATTGAAGCAATACATATTTGATTTTATTTGTCTTTTTTATTTCTTCATCCTGTCGAGCGTCTGTTGAGGAAATACTGCTCTTCTTTGATAAAGTACTATCGTATTATTATTCCGATTTAATTACTATTAATTGTCTATATTAGACATAATATCACATATTAATATCAATGTTTTATCAAAAGTATGCTGTCACTATTCTTTATCAGGGTTTCAAAGGTGATCATGATTCTAGTAAGTAAACCATATCCTGCATTTATAAATTCTCGTAGCTACTTGCAGAAATTGCTCCAAACTATTAATAATGCTTCAAGAGCATGGCAACAAGTACGTAACTACGCATGCAAGCCTGCGTCAAAAATACAATTTAACCGTACTCGGGACTAGGTCACAGAGATAATAAAAGTGTCGACAAGAACCTTAGTGAAGCTATAATAGAAATCGCGACCGATATGCAGAGAAACGTGAACGCATTCCAATTTTTTGCTTGGAATGAATGAAATTTACTGACTGTAGTTTCAATCGCGAATGATATATTGTAAATTCTATTTGGAACGTTTTCATTATTTAATGAACATACGAATGAAGAGAGGTAAGTACTGAAATCTATTTATAATAACGAAAGTGTTCAATACCTTTCAACCGAAATCCAATTGCCAGATGACAAGATGTATACATAAACCGTTGGGATAATAAGTTAAATGTTACCAATCCTTTATCATAGGCGTTCGGACTGATCGTTATGCATCGCAATAATTGTATCTCAATACTCCATTCCTACAGCCTCAATATATTATTCTTTATCAACCAATCATCCATTGTTCCTGCAACAAAAAGAAGAGCAACGTGATAAACCTGTGCTAAAATCAGAATCGAATTCAAAGTCGCGACAGGACATATGTAACTGGGTATGTAAGTGACATTGCAAACAAAATAAACGCAACCTTTACACCGCATCGAATCCGAATAATCGTGTAATAAAATATAATAAAGATTCGAAGAACCGTTCAAACTAATAAATTTATTAACCCGGTATTTTACTAAACGACTAGTTATCGCGTATCAAAGAATCGGTGGTACCGGATGACCGGTCAAGCGTCCAGCAAAAGGGACTCGATAAAGAGTTTAATGTCCATCCGCGACAACCGAAGGATTGTTAAATAAATGCGTATTAATTAATAGAAGCTAATAGAGAAGCGTATGCGGTGGTAAACTACACGCCGAGTTGTTATTGCCTTGTAGGGTTATGTATGTCGCTAACCTTTGACAGCATAAATACACCGCACGCTCTAACGCTTGAATTGATACTGACACCGCGCGCACCGCGCACCCGCATCCCCACTCCGCGGCCCGCCGGCGCGTCGGTAGCGCTCGCTCGCGCTCGGTGGTATTCGCAATTTCCGAGAATTGCGTTTAAGGAATTGGAGTTGGGCCTTGCCAACGATTGTCAAGGGTGAGAATAAAAAGGGCAGTGGAATTCTTTTCATTAGAAATTAATTTAAACTAATTCATGAAGATACAAGTACATAAAAGTTGTAATTGAAATTTACAAGCTAATACTTATGAACTATTCTTTCATATCTATTTAAAATACATCGTACAACTAAATCTTCTACCAACTCTAAACTAACATTTATCTAATATAAAAAATACTATAAACGTAAATAATCTAATACTAATACCCTATTCTTTGAAGTTAATTTACAATATATATATCTTACAAATAAACCTTATACTAAAATTTACGTACTTTATATGCTGAAGCTTATTTTAAATTGCAGCAATTATGTAACTTGTGCATATGTAAAGTATTTAGTATATCTTTTATTTTATATTTAGCACATTCAGTAGAACTTATTGTAAAAGTAATATTAAAGTCTGTATAAGATCTACCGAATAAACTGTTCTAAATTAATTGTTCTAAATTAATCTTAAGTGCTAAGAGTTACAAACTATTTTTATATACAAATTTTCTATAAGTAAAGGATAGCGAAAATATGTGGCAATAGTTCTTCCATCTTCTTTCTTGTTTTTACGCACGATGAGAAGAGCAAGTTAATGCTTATCATTTCTTTGCCCAAGTAACCTGCACACACAACAACAACAATATATTAGTAACTAGAAGGAATGAAAGAAAGTGATGGAAAGCCTAGAAAGAAGATAATATGTACCATCGGTGGTACACGTGTCACAGAACCTGTTAATAGCGCAGATAAGATCTGAAAAAACTCTAAAGTTGAATAGATATTGGCAAAAAGAGGAGAATAAATGATGTGACCTGTGTGGAAACAAATTTATAATGTTAGAACAGCTGGTAAAAGAATGCAGGGAAACAGTTAGACGGATTATGATAACGGATCTGATGCGTAGAATAGAAGAGTGCTAGAGTTAAGATAAGTTATATGTACACCAAACCCAACTTTCATTGCTGCGAGACCAAAATAAAGAATGAGACTATTAATAGTATGTATTTATAACATGCTGGAACATTTGCTTAAAGAAAAACACATTCACAAATGTATTTGCCTTTGCTAAAGAACTTGATTGTTGTAGATAAAAATGACCAATGGAACTTACACTGTTACTACACATATTACTTTAATGTAGATTGTAACATAATGTAGGTTTGCTAACACTTTATTGATATTAAAATGAGAGTACGAAATGATTATCGAGCATTCTCAACTTAATTTGATAAGTGAAGACATAAATAACCAAATTTTATTAAGTTTATCGTACCACTATGTATAAGGAAGTGCTTAAAGTTACGTACTTAGCACTGGTATCCCTCTCGTATCCACACCCAAAGGGGTATTTAATATCGGCGTGTATACAGTTGGAATGAACGTACACGGGGCTCTGCCTTATATACAGTTAAGGTAAGTAAGGGGCGCGAGTAGTTTCAAGGAGTTCCATATAGATAGCGATACCATAGCAAGCACTGTAGATATAGTAGACACCTGCGTATTTTCAAGTACATCTTTAGAGATATGTAGGTATTAATTAATTTGTGAGTTAAAATATCTACATGGGTGTTTCATTAATACAACAAGAAACCTTCTTCAGTAACAAGAAAATGTAATCCTCGGGGCGAAATAAATATTATCTTACTGGAGAAGTATTTGCCAACTGGCGGCTTCCCGAGCCATCTGTGGCTCTTTCCCCTATCTAGATCTTCCACCTCTAGCGAACTGGTGGTTCGCGAGCCACGCGTCTTGCCCTGTGCCCGGGCCAGTCTTTATTTTTGCAAAGGAGTAGGGCGACCTCTACCGGTAGTGGGGACTCGTTGGCTCTTGGAGGAGAAAAACTTGGCAGTCTCTGCTATGGGGATTACAAAATGAGACGATCCGGTTTACAGTTTTAATTTTATTTTTATTTAAATTTCCACATTGTTCGCATTACCTTTTTAATCATACGTATTTCCATAATAGTAAAATACTCATAAATAATAATAATAATAGTAATAATAATCATTACAATGCTCAACATAGTCCAAGCATCCTCGTGTTATAGTCTTTTAATGTAGTACACCTAAAAACTAACACATACATAAGATATCGTTTTACAGAACATCGCTTCCGGCTTTGTATATCGGAAGCGCGATAGAAATTTTTTCCCGCGAAACAAGCGTCTCACGATTCTTTCACTCCATTCTATTCGTGCCTTTCCACGATACAATTACTCGTTTTCTATTTTACTTTTTTTTGTCTGTCAAAGGCAATGCGTGTTTCTGAGAAAAGAAAAATGGTTATTTTACTTCTAAAAAGGAAGTGTCATATCAAAGCGTCGAAAAAGCTGGTCGTACGAAAAAAAATAATAATTGATCAAACATCTTTGATTTTTTTCCAATCGTTACACGACGTCCACGGCGTCGTTTTACACCTTAACATTTACGATCGTTTTATATATATATATATATGTATATATATTTTTCCCATCGACCATAAAGTAATGCTTTATGGTCTTCGAAAGAGATTTTACAAATCGTTTCGCAGCCGGTCGAAGTTACAATCGACCGATAACAATCATGAAAACAGACAAAACGGCTGTGTATCAAAGCGAAAAGATTGCCGAAAAGAACACTGCATATCAAACATCTATACATCTTTTCTTTTTCTTTCTTTTTTATACAAAATTAGGCGGTTCGTCCGACGGACGTTGAACGTCCCGCAACACCATGCGGTCCCCGTACGAACGATTTGTGTTTCCTGGACATTAAGGTTAAAGAAAATTCGAATTCTCGTTGAAGAACGTGCACGAACACCGCCTGAAAGGCTCGAAGCATTTTTATATCGGTTACAGCTTCTCATGTTCGATGTTAGAGATGGTTTAAGCTAGTACACTTCTTTAAGGAGGAAAGAATTCTACATTTATTCCCGGCATATTGTACACCACGGAGGCTCGAAGTGAATCGATCGAACAAGTTTCAAACAATTTGAAATTGTTGGGATTCGCTTCCCAAAATGTGATTCGCTGCAAATCGTCGCTTTTCCGCTAGCACTCGGCACTCCGTTAAAATGTCGCGATTCAGCGCGTTGATATTTGAACAATAATCGTGGAATTTCGATTGGACCAATCGAGGGATGGAAGATGAAAAGGAAATTCGTACAATTTAAGAATTGGCAGGAAAAGGAAGTATCGTTCGAGTCGGTCGAGTAAACTAGGAAACGTAGATGGAAAAGGAACGTCCACAGCGAAATAATTGAAAAGGGGGGAACGGTGAAGGAGAAAGAAAACGAAAAAGGGGAGAACAGGGGAAAAAGAAAGAAATTGACCTGCAGGATCTGACGGGAAGGACAGGAAGGGAGCCAATTGACGGATACACGAACGATGGAATTTTACAAAGGAGATTTTTCATAAATTATTTTGTTGTGCATTCGTCCACTGGATTGGATTTCTACTGGTGCGCGATGGGGATGAGCTTTTCGCCTGAACCAATCGCCGGAAGTGGAGCTTCGACGGTCAGCACGCCGTCCTTGCTCAGCGAGGACTTGATGCTCTCTGGATTGGTGCCCTTTGGCAGCAGGAACTCGCGGTTGTACTCCCTGTACACCGATTTGCTCTCCGTTTTCTCCTCGTGTTTTGCGTGGACCTGAACAGACAAGAACCGAGCGTTTTAGAATCAATTTCTTAATTAGCACAAGTTATATTACTATTCTCTGTATTTATTGAACGTTGGAAATTTAACACGCTGTGTTTACTGGTACGTCGATTAAGGATTATTAACACCAATTTGCAAAGGGAAGATAACAGGGGAAGATTTTAAATGTATTTGATTAGATTGGGAAAGAATATGTCAAGAACTTCATTTTTTTTGCCAGTTTGACGTTGTATCCGTGACGCATTGTATTACCTGTGTTTATGAAAATTAGTATTAACCCTTGTGCATTTTCTTTGATAATTTGTTCCTAATAATTTAACAATGCTCTCGACAAGATATCGGGAAGCGACTCCGGATCTCGATTCTTTGGACACTGTTACGTCAGTTCACGTTTCGTGAAAAAAATGTATGCGAAATATTTGAAGCAACCGAGCTTCAAACTCATTAATCATTTTGGTTGTCCACACAAGGGTTAACACAGACTTACTAATTCTACCGACTTTATCGCTAATTTTAATGATCGTTCCACTCATTTGGAAGCATGCACGATATATGCACAATATTAGATCGCTCGATATTTCATCGATTATCGTGCACATATACACCAAGGCGAGATCGCGAATTCAGGTCGCGTCGCGTCGGTTCGATTAAGTGTCCGCGTTACTAAATCCGCTAGGGCAGGCCCATTTCTGCGCTCACGCGAGCTGCACGCTAAAAGCGATCGACATTGGTCTGCTCGTGGTCAACGGATACGATAACGCAGAACTGGCGAGGGTGGTTCTCGTTGCACACTTCGTTTAAGTAAATCGCGATAAATTTCTCATCTACTTCGGATTTAAAGGGTTGGCGAGTCACTGTCTTAGGGGTTGCCCATAAACTGCGTGGTCGATATAGGGGGAGGGGGGGTTTAAAAATTAAACAAAAACAGACCTTTACGTAGTTCACAGACGATCCCATATGTTTATCGTGCCTCGTGTGAAAGATTGTCGTACCAAAAAAAATGTTATCGTCGAAGTGCAGTGAGACGTGACGATACGTACTTTTAAAAGGCCACCGTAAAAAAAATTGAGCCTTCGAAATCTTCCTTTGGACATTAATAAATCTACAAAAATTCCGCCGTTAAAAAAAAACTAAGCGCGATAAAATTTATGCGCGGTTTTTTTTGAATTGCTATCAATGGCAGCAATGTTGCAATTTTGCAACGCACGAATTTTGTCACGCCGTACGAATAGGGAAATCGTATGATTGCAGGCATCCGTCGAAGAGCACGCCACTTGCATCGCACAGAGTCGCGACAAGCACCTGAGTTTATGTACCGACGATTTTCAAGGTTCTCTTTCATATTTCTCAAAGCACTACCCTTATAAGTTCCCAATTTAACCCTAGCCACCCTACAAATTCCCGATTTCGCTCCGCTCGTTCCATAGTAAATCCATATTTCACCCCTTTTACTGCCGAATAAATTAAACACTTGATCCCTTCCACTCCCACGGCGCACGAAGAATAACAGAAATAAAAGTATCGCGATAACAAGCATTTCTCCCAATCTCTTGCTACATAGAAATCCCCCCGCTGAATAATTCAACGAGTCCGCCGTCCAGGCGACGCTTATTGCGTTCCCCGAAATGGAATCGGTGAACAAGGGATGGCGAGGGTGAAAGAGGAGGACGCGTAAGTCTCGGAAAGCGACGCGAACGTTCTGGGAAACTAGGTTATAGGGAAGAGCGATAAAGCCGGGACACGGGGATGTTTTACGAGTCCCATTGTCCGGAATTGCTATCAGTCGGGTCGGCGCTGAAGCAAAGAAGGCGCACACAGGGTGGAAGAAAGAAGGGTGAAATAATAACCGCGGAAAATGGCGGCAGAAGGGCGCCACGGATTCGACCTCCATCTCGACGCGTCCTCGAATCGATATCTGGCAAAATACGCGTCCTGCCTTCTCACTTTCTTCGCAGAGACGGGACGCGATTGTTAAAATTTCAATTGCAATTTCAGTTTTCAGTGTCGCGGTGGAACCATAATCTTTGAATTTAATTAGTTCCAGGATATTTTTTATGATGGAAAGTTTCATCCAATACGTAACTATGGGGATCCAAAGCGTTGTCCAATTAGTACAATTTCTGACGAGGATATATCAATTTGGAAATCATAAGCGAAGTGAAAATCATAATTCAGATGTTTACAACTTGCGTATAACCAACTGTGTGATCATTTTAATATGTTTATTCTGGTGCACTAGCTATAACTTGTAACACTGCAACGAGGATATACATATGCATACAATGTATGCGATACATACAGTTGCAGAAAAAAACGACAAAGACATGATCGCGTAATGTCGCGAAACTATGAACGTATCTCAAGAATTTATGATTAATTACGTTTATTCAAAGTTTGTTCATTTCTGATCCCATTTGTCATCGTTGACACAGGGACGGTGATTAAACGAATGTTTATTTTGTGCTTCGTCGTTCGTGAGTTATTTATTCGAGAGATTTCTGGGGATTCCCTCGGAATGGTTTCAGCTCGGAGGCTGACGTTTCGAGACATTGTTTAATTAAGGATTGAGAAGCATTTTCGGTATTAGAGGTGCTCGCATGGGTTTGACAATTTAAGAAATTAATACCGTTTCTCCTTTGGCTCGCGTTTCTAGTGTCGGACAAAATTACTTTGGTCGAGATCAAAATAACAAATAAGATTTTCTAATGGATCCTCCTTACGTATGATTTCCCGAATAGCAAATAATTCCTTCGTTAAACACAATCGTTACTTTCACAGGATAAAGAAGAAAACATTCAGTACCGGGTGCAATATTTAAAATGTCTGTCTGTCTACGTACACGTTATATCTACCGAAGCCTATCGCAGTGGCATCAGCCAGGGATCAGCAGACCCCCTTCGAGAAATTTTTTCATTTCACTCGAGTTATTCTTAATCGCGGGCCACCCTCGTATTATCGAGCAATCGTCTTTCGGCGTATAGACGGTGCCTCGCATGAAGTTCCGGGAACTTTGCGGAATCGCGTGATCCGCCACCGCCTTCATTGTTATTCGTTCTGTGTCGTGGAACGCTTTTCAGATACTATCGACTGACTTGGTTGAAGTACACACGAGGTTGGTCGATTTGTTGGTCGAGGCGGAACAAACGAAACAGGCACGGGGGACGACAGTGAATGTTTCGTTGAAACTCGTTGCAAAAGAAAGAAAAAAATACCAATGGAACACGAAGGGAAAATATGTAGACAGACTTGTCATAATTTTCTGTGCCTCGTGCCTCGTGCCTCGCGACGCCGTTCTCCCGCAATCGATGTTTATTCTTTCATAAAAAAAGGGGTTCAAAAGGTTACTTATTTAAGCAGCAATTATCGAATGCCTATTTAAATAAATATTCATTCAAAATCGCCGGATTCTTGCCTTCCACCGTGTCAGAGTTCTCGATCGGGGTTATCAAACTTTCTTGGAGTTCAGACCGTCCGAACTCTTTCGTAGGTAAAATGATAATAACAAGAATGAGACGTCTCTCACAATTACAAACACTCGCGCGATCATACAAATTCCCGAGATACCGAATTTTCGCTGAGTAAATGAATTTTTCCGAAAACAGGTCAGCTACTGTTCTATTCTCGTGCGATTTACGAGCGACCCTGTAACTGCATAAACATCCACCGTCTACCAATTGTCTTCAGAACTGATCCGACGGGTGTCGCGGCTATGGAATATCTAAATACGTCGATGATAGTATTTTGCGATCGGCTGTGCACAGTGACGTAATCCGTTGCGTTAATGAGATCTCCATTTACAAGGAATCTCGTAAGAAACGGCCTCCCGCGATACAATATTTGCATGGCCGCTACTCGAATACTGCGGCTACCAGGTTCTTAGCCTGATGCAATGTCTATTTTTAATGCCCGGCTAGGAGTAGCCAGGCGCTAGCCGCTGTCCGATTTCGCGAATCGACGTGAACAGACTCCGAGAGGCGATGCTTTCTGGTAACTCGATCTTTTGGACGATCCGAATCACGCCGAGATACCGTTTTCGGCAAACGGTAATTGGACGGAAGCGATGCCGTACGTCGAACGCTCGTAGTGACGCTTCTGGAAATCGCGGGGGAACATTTCGTCAACGTTTATGGGCTGGCAAATGAAAGGACTCCGTGGCGTGGAGCGTGGCTCCATTGTTTAATGCGACAATAATATTTTTCCTTCCCGCGAATCGCTTTCCTTCTGACGCAACGAAGTTATGAAATAACGAACCCATCATTTCTAATATGCATATTCGAACGTCGCGATAAATACGGATGAACACCAGCGACACGGGGCGATTAGAAAACTGTCGGCAGCTGCTGACCAAAAATTTGTCTGACACATAAAAGGGGGCACGCTCCGAATATCTTAATTGGTTTTCCTATGAATAAAAAATTCACGCGCGTACAGGATATTCGACCGCGCCCATCTAGACGAGCATGAACGAGGCGAACGTACGTTCGCGTTTCATCGAGGGTGGGCGAGGCTGGCCGCGCTAATTGCGTTACGCAAACCACGCTAATGAGCTGCGTTTCGCGTCGAGGTCTTTGTTGCTCTCGTTTTTGGACCAGTCCGACCGATCTGTCCGCGGGTTCCACGCTTGCCAAACGGACCAAATAACCTGGCCTTAACCTTGCGGGGAGTCGAGGAACGTCTAGCGAATCGAACGTCTGCTGCACACCTTGCGCAATCGACGAGATCGTGTTTCATCGAAGGAAGACGTTTCACGGAGGAACGACGGTCCGCGACATGAATTCCACCTTCCGATAAAGCTGAGAGCTTCGCCGTGAAATTTCGTTCGCGAACTATAGAGCCGAGCGACTGCTGAGACAGTAACGAGTAATCGTGAGAGTGGTCCAAATCATTCTCACGATTTTCCAGCGTCTGGACGATCGAACGCTTGGTCGGGAGACTCGAGACGTATTGAACGGTTCTGTTCGAGGACAATAGTTGAATGGCAAGGCATTAACGCATGGGCAAACTGTGCGAAATGTTCGTAAGAAGTATTTATATACCTGGAACATATTTTATTTTCAATTGTCAAGAATAAAAATTATGATAAGAAACGAGTAAATGCAAACTATAAATCGAATGTAGACTAAAAGGAAAAGAAGAAATGGCGGTTAAAACGGCGACGCCCCTTCTACAAACTCTGTAAAAAGGGGTGCGAATAAAGCGACCATAGAATCGCGGTTTTTAACCAGCAACGATTACAATTAAACCAGTCTTCTGCGGTCTGGATGCCTCTGGGCTCCTTCCTGCTCCACCCATCCATCCACGAAGAACCACGAAGGATGGAAGAATATCGCGTTACATTGCGTTACTCGACGGGCGAAAAGAATTTGTAAGATTCACGCGTGCAACAGCGACGGACGTAATATCCCTTCTAAACGAAACTCGTTGCGGGTATGTAGCGCGATTAATTCCCGGCAGAGGTAAGAGGTAAGAAACGGAGACGAGCGTGAAAGCGGCGCTTTGGACGACGATTAGCTCGCACGGAAACGTGTTATTAAATACAATTCCGTGATTCGGGATAAGTTGTTGCACTCCGCTTTGCGTCTTGTGCTCAAACTAATCTTGCAGTTAACGGAAACGGCGAGGTGAACTGCAATTGGTGGTCTCAATGGCAAAGCTTTGGCTCGTTTCGGCTTAATCTTTCACCTGCTGGTTCGTTAGATCGGAAAGGTGGCTTTCGTTTCATTTCTGGACGGAATTAAGTGAGGTATTTGTTGGTGAGAGAGCAAAGAGGGAATAAAGTATGGTTACGGCATCAGACGCGATTTGCTGGGTTTTCTATCGAACGGAAAAGATTACCCTTTCCTCTGCAGCTTCGGAGTTGCAATACTAATCTTTCCGATCAAATATTTATACGTCTCGAACAGTGTCGCTCGCACTTCCTGCACCTTCACCGACACCACGCCCGAATAAAGACTCGACGATATTGAATTAAAATTCAGCAACCCTCGAGTGTCCTCCTTTCCACTCCTCTAATCGATCCATAAGAAACAAAATCCTCCGCTTACGAAGACTGCTCGTTTAAACCCTCTCGTTTAAGCCAGCACGCGTTCCGCACTTTAGAACCAAGCCCTTTGGAACAAAGCGATAGTCAGGTACAGCGGTGTACCTTTTGTTCCTACGCATAGCAAATAATGGCCATGAAAATCGATACCAAGCCCAGAGAAACAGAGAGGGAATCTCCACTGTCGTCTGACGTTGCTGTATCAGCGTTTCTTGTCGTGCTCGCGACGATACCGATCGCGTTCACGACCGAAAACGACTAAAAGCACCGCGAAACGGAGGAAAGCGAGCGAGGAACGGAGCCACAGGTAACCCTAGACAGAGAGAAACCGGTGGAAATGGCGAGCGAAGGGAGCCACCGATGGATGTGGCCGGTAACTTAACTCGGTAGTAGAATCTAAGCTTTCCAACGCGAAGATCGTCTTACAAGGGCCACGAGGATTACGCAAACCGCGTGCAACCGGCTCTGACGACACTCGATCGTCCAATTCGCGGGTCGAGGGTGTTAGTTCTTGCGCCTCTTCGACGCTTCCGGAAGTAGAGCGAGCCTGGGCCCAGACGGGCAACCCTGGTCGCCTTTATTCGTAGCATCAATTATCCGAATATATTTTCAACCGTACATCAAGTATTGACGGTGGCGAAAAAGGTGACACTGCCTTCGGTCAAGCCTTTAAGTATTTCGGAAAAATTTGTGTGGAATTATTTCTCGCTGGATGTTAACCCCTTGGCGTACAACGACGTCTGCGACACTTGTTTCGCGTGCCATTTTTTGACTTTGACGTCCCCCAGACGTCCGCCACTGTCTTCTGCTGATTGCTTACGTTCAATCTTTTATGCCTGTTCAGTTCGGCCAAGTTAAGTGTTCTTGGGACGCATCGATTTCTGCTTTATTTGCATGTGGAGCGATGAATTTTTTCGGTCAGTATATCTCTACAATCTCTATAATTTTCGATTCATTTTGATAAGTGGCTTGCACGATTAGAAATATTTGTATGTTACGTGCACAGCGCTTTCGATTATATTAATTAAAAATCATGCATAGACTTGTGGCGATAATCTTATTGCATCTTCAAAAGTCCCAAAGTCAAATCTACATATTCGTTCGTGTGGGCATACAAGTACCACACAAGTGGAAGATTGCAGATAATTAATGATTGCCCAGTGCACGCCGAACGTTAGCGTTGCCGAAACCTGGTCTCGCGTGGAATTCATGTGCGCGAGAAACATGTTTCTGCGATGTATTAAACGAAACCTCCCATTTCGTAACGATATCCAGCAGATCAAACTCTGATACATGAAAACGAACACTGTTCCACCACGAAACGAACCGAACGTCCCCTGCCACCGCTGCGCAACTTTGACGCAGTAACAAAGTCTCTCATCGTGGGTACCGTTCTCCCGACAATGTCCATAGAATTAAAATATCAAAAGCGAGTAAGTTACCCCACCCTAGCCCCCAAGCGCATCGAAACAAGAATAATCATCCGCTCCGACTTCGAAAAACTTCAGAACCGCCGCTTCGGATGAAAAGCGACGACAGTCGACCGCCATTGAAAATCGATCGGTCTATTCTGCCAGTTCAGAAGCGACCCAGTTGCCTGAAACGGCCAATCGGGCAGGAATTTCGCAATCGATCCATCGAAGTAACCGCCGCGCGGCATTGCCCGTTTAAATAAAACAGCCGATGAAACCGGTCCCGCGTTCTTATTTCATTCGCCTCGTGTACACTTTATCGAGCAGGTATGACGTCACATTCTACGCCGGACCTGCTGCTCATCCTTCGAAACGTGTCCTTGGGCCGACCAAGGACCAACCCTTTAAGGGCCGCGATACGAGAAAAGACGACCTGAATTTACGCCGGACCTTGACCACGATAGAACCCCGGCCAACCTGTTCCGAGCTGGTCGTTCTTTGAAATCCACGTCGCGTCGGACCGGTTAAGGAAGATCGCGACGATTCATTCGCGCCGGCGAAAAGAGTCTGGGTCTGTATTCGTGGACCGCGTAATCGATGAAGCAAGAGCAAGTGTACGAGGAGCGACGAAGAAGTTTGCGCAATTGTTCAATTTCTCGTCACAGAGATTTGGTTAGTGAGCAATGCACTTATATGATACGTATGCATTCATCCCCGACGCACATACGTATGGGCGTAAACATTTACCGATTAATATGCACTAATCTGCCGATACTCTTTTTCTTCTCGTTTAAAAGTGTACGATCTTTATTGAGTTTAAGCAACGGTCATAATTATAGAAGCCGGGCAGTTAAACTAAAGCAACCGGAACTTATTTTCTCGTGCAATTTAAAATAATTGCCTCTTCCTTTCTCTCGGAATTAACCCTTTCGCTACGGAGGACACATACGCCTTCGTATTATTCAGCATACGTTCGCTGAAAATTCGTGCGAACGGTCACTGCAACAGTGTATCGTCGTTTCAATTATTTATTTGAAATACAGCCAGGTAATTAAACAGAGTATCCGTGCGTTCGTGCATATACGTATTTCTCCTTCGACATTAACAAAACTTGTACCGGCCTTCTTTATTTTTGATGCTACCACGGCGAGAGTGTCATTACCATTTCCCACTGGTAATAATAATAGGTTCAAAAGGTATCCTCGAGGCATACAGCACTCGAAGTATATCGCAGGACAATATTCTCCCAGCAGGATCTAGTTAAACTTCATCGGCAACTTCTGCCATATCATCACGAAAAAACAAAACGAAAGACAAAGAAACCAAACGATCGCAACGTTAACGAGGGGAGGGAGTAAAAAGTCCGAGATAATCGTACCGGCGCGGCGCCTCGATAAAACAAGTCTCAGTCATTGTTTTACGATTGTAACGAGGAAAAGAAAAAAGCCAGAGCTCTGAGGTTTATCAGAGGCAGACGGCCCGTTTAGCGAGGAAATCGGAATAAAGCCGCCCTTGTTCGTGGGTGTACACGGTGCTCCGTTACTTTGATCTTCCTTCCATTACACTCCGACGGGCTATGCATCGCGGTGCAACGACCTCGCCTACCAACTTTGCATAACGGTAGGAGCCGATTTTTGCGACGCCTATCTCGAAAACTTTGCCGCACTCGTGTTCGACTAATCCCTCTCGTCTCCCGACCCGAGCTTCAAGAGCCTCGTGACTTTCGCTGGAGCACGATTTATGCTCCGTGGCTGGAACCTTCGAACTTTCAGTACCAAATTGCTGCGTCAATCGTGTTATCGGGAACCGTTACTCCCTCGCGATAAAATAGGAAAACGAAGGAGTGTTTCTGTGCTCCCGAATTTTTGCGACGAATTTAGGTTACATTCAATAATCACGTAAATTAAATGAACAGCGCCACGTTAGGAAAGAAACATTTCAGCGTGACAGCTGAAGTATTCGAAACTCCAAATCAAAGAACTCGGGCCCGCGGAATCCAATCGAATCTTCGATTCATGCCTACCGAGTCTAATAATAATTATAGTACTGATTATTCGAGAAAAGGAAGGAGATTGTAGATTACTGCACAGAATTTTCGGGAAGATACCGAAAGCCAGACATCGCGCGAGGGGGTGTCGTCGCGGGAGCCGCACAATGTCCGAACATTATTCCAAGCCGTCGCGGTGTGACGAGCAGCGTAAACTTATTTTTGGTGCTGGTTATTTCCGTCCGGGGCGACGGGAACATCGGCCAGAGAGGAGAAACTTGAACAGGCGCCGGGGGAAAAATTCTGGCCGAGACTTCAAACGCGAATTCCTTTCCATCGTAGCAAAATCATCTTTGCCACTCAAAACTATTAATTATAATTGGAGGGCTCGGACGCCAATCAGTGTAGGTCCATTACCGTTCAAACCGAGACGAATAAGATTTTTAGAAATTACTTGGAACAAAAATGACAATGTTAGCGCCGTCGTCTATTGCTCGCGTATGAAAATGGTGACTCGATTGATTCGTCGACTGAAGGTTTCAACAGTGACGAGGTTTTTCAGCTACGTAACTCATGTTCGGGGAAAAGTTGAGGTTGCACTGATTGGCTTCCGAGCCATACAATTAATCGATCCTGAGAAAACATTTCTCTTCGCTCCGATAAATATCATGTGTATTAATGTTTGAAATTCAATCTGGGCAGCTTGCCTCGCGACTGTACTCTCTTCTTTGTTGTCGTATTCCATAGCAACTTTTTTTTTAAAGCAAACACTTTTTATCAATTTGGACGAAAAAAGTTTTCACCGGTTTCCATTGTCGTCTGTTAACGTCGCGAGATTAATTGACCAACAATTTTGCCATTATCGCGTTGCTTTAAGTATTGCTGCCTTACTTCGAAGCAATTAAAAATTCCCAACGCGTGTTTATCTAATAATTAAGAATCGGAAAGCAGCGCAACGAAGGTAATATTCGTCGCGTGGCAGGGCTGCAACTCGCAGCGGGCTTAATTACGAAGACGGGTCGACGGTTTGAAGCAACAAGAATTGCCCTTACGCGAGGTACCACCGGTTCAGCCGGTGAAGCCGACTTCCTGCCGGGAAGTGACGTAACAAGAGCAATTAGAACGTTCTACATCGTACGTAAAGAAGCACGAATGGCTGGAAAGCGAAATAAAATTTCTCGCTACTTCCTGTTCCCAGTTCTTGGTCTAACAGACACGAGATATTAAAAATATCGTTTTCCATCCCTCTCGTTCCATTTTCGTCGACCCTCGTTTGGCCGTCCAGACATCCATTTCTATGTTTCATTAACAATTTAATTGCAACGTTAAACCCGTTTCGACGAATCCTTCAAAACGTTCCTGAAAATGTCCATACTCGTTTCCGTAAACTAAAGATACGTCGCTAAATGGAATAAGGATAACGTCACGAAGCGAATTCTCTTGGATTACCGCGGTTCGCATAAGCGGCGTCGATTGCGTAAAAAGGTGGACCTGATTCGATGGCTGCCAAGTTGTGCAACAGGCGGTGCTAGGGAACAAAATATGTTCGGAGGACGGTGAGTCAGTCGCAATAATTTCGCGTTGGTCGCGCTAAGTGGATACCGTCTGATCTTCGAAGAAGAAAGTCGCCTGCCAATTGTCTCTTCGACCTAATTAATGGCAGAGCATCAAATTTCTGATACTTTGCTTACGTTCCAATGTGGCGCCATAATATTTCGCGACAGTTTCCATTAATTTTCTTCTGTGTTTTTTTTGCGTTGCAATTTTGGCGAGAAATTATTGGATTCCGTCACTCGTCTTTCCATCTTTCGTGTCTTCTCCGTCACATTTTTCTCAGTACAATTGCAGTATTTTTTCCTGCAATCAGAGGACTTCTAACCCCTTTTGACAAATTTACTTCCACAGTCTCCCGAACAAAATTTGCAGTAACGCAACTAAAGTTCTCGCGAATTAGGTTCGCTTCACGCGTTTCTGTCGCCGCAACGAATAAAATTAACCTCGTCTAGTCTGGATGCGTTACCGCGTGAAACGCCACGAATTATACAATGCTCCGAGAAACCGTTGCCATTCTTCAAAGGCCCGAAGGATATATCGTTATTGAAATATGAAAATATTCCGAGGTCTGTTTGCCTCGAGGTGAATACGCACGGCGATCACGAGTGAATTCGAGTTTATAGAAATAACTTCGACGCGGATACTGCCAATCAGGCCGTCGCTATTTAATCTCAACGCGCTGTCCAGCTTGTCGGATATTTGAAATATTTTTAACGGGAAGGCCGAACGTAATTTAAACCGAGGGTAATGCTCGCGGGGCGCGGCTGGAATCCCGAAATCGTTTTGCGACGATTGGTCTTTGTCAGTCGTCCAATATCGGCGCAGAAATATCGCGTTCGACATCGACATCGCGACCAGGGTGACTAAAAATACCGGTTCACCGGCTGTCCGAATTTTAGAAATCCCTCTGACGTTTCGAATTTTCTGCGCCCCGTTTCCAGAGCTTCTCGACGAGTCTCGCGAATGTGGCCCACGAAGGCTCTCGCGGTCCTCTATTTTAAGAACTATCCATGTACATTGTGGAAGCGTACCGCGAGTGTAGAATTGCTTGGAGTGCGTGTACCTATAGAGGAGAGATACTCGCCATACCGCGGTTTATGTTTCGCGAAAACGGTTCGATCGCGTTTCAATTAATCGTTCGACTGATTTCTCCGCGCCTGTGCCGGCTTCGGGGTGTCTAGAGCGACCAGTCGAACTTTGGATCGCGTTTCGTTAATTAAGAGCGCACAGTGCTCAGAGTCATGCGATCCCTCGGAGACTAAACGATTGGCCATTTGACTGCTTCAAGCGAGCGTACTTGCTCGAGGCTTGTACATATTCCCATGATTTGAAAGTCTAATTTAGCTCTCTCTCTCTCTGCATCAGTATGCATATACGGCAGGCCACTTGGAATCGTCGTCTTGATTTATACCGCTATTACCGTTTCGAACGTGAAAATAGGCCAGGCTGAAGTTTTATCGTTTCTTTCTCAATTTATACGCATGTACGGTTCGCCGAGTCGAGATATACACGGTGTGGACAAAAGTGTGGCGCGCAGTGACCGAACCGTAAACCTATACCGACATATGTTGCCTAATAACGAATGAAAACATTAATTAAACCCTTGAAAAATTCCCTCGCAACATTTCCCCGGTGAAAACACCACGCCAACCCCTCGCGATCGTCACCGGAGAGCTCGACGTTTTCCCTAGCAAACTGAACAAAGCCTAACAAGCAACTCAGCGCTCGAGAAGAACGCAAAGGGCACTCACCAGCAGCTTGTTGTCCACGGTCTTGACGACGATCTCCTCGGGTGTGTACTGAGAGACATCGAATCGAAGCTTCAGCATTTTGTTGTCGCCCTCATCCTGGATCAGCGGGCTGTTCAAGCCATCCAGCCAGGCGGAGTCGTGCTGGGGACTCAGAGAACTGCTGTTCTGAGTGCTCTGAGTGGTGGTGCTGAAAGGGACAACACGGGCAAACGTTCGATTATCGAATAAAATTACGACCCGCGAGATTTCGATAATACGGGACGAGTGTGAAACGTTCTGAGCGATGAACAGAGACACTGGTCGAGTATGCATCGACGACTGCACAAATGATAGGAGGGACGAGGCTCCGCGAAGACTTACGGGTCACCCTGGGTGCACAAGTTGGAGAGAATTGTCTTACCTACGATGCGGCGGTGATGATGCAACGAACATACGAATAACAACAGTCACAATAACAACAAGAAGAACATAGAAATTGTTTCACGATGAGTGGATAGATCGTGCGCATCTACGATCCTTCGCAGAATTAAAGGATCGCACGAATTCGATCTTTGAACTGCTGTGAAAATCGTGCAGCGGTATATCTAGGTTCATTTGAAAGGACGAGGCTTCTGTTTCGACAGTTCCGAATTCATTTTTTGTTCAGCTTTTTTTACATCGTGCAGAGGGTGCAGAGGGTGGGAAAGTGTAGGTACTTTGTCTTGGAAAGTTGGACAGGTTTCAATCGTCTGCAAGAAACCGGCAGAAATTTTTGCCGCGACTATAATCACCACGGATTTGAAGATCCGGGTCCCCTCTTTGAAACGACCACAGAAGAGTCGATGAAAATTGAAATAGGCAAAAATAAAAATAGTGCATCAATTTCGCTGTGGTCGCCGTAAAGGGGAGACCTGGATCGTCGAATCCATGGTGATTTCAACGGTGAAAGAAAATTCTCTAGCTGCCTACGCGCGGTTCGAATATGTACAATTTTCGGAGAAAAGGTACCCTCGCTTATCCACCCCTTGCACGATGTACGCAAAATCTGAATGAAAAATGAATTCAGGTACGTGAATGTAGAGACCTTGCGCTTTGAACTAAGCGCATATCGATTTCTGTGAGATGTTTTTTGCCAAGGTACGGCAGTTCGAAGATCGACAACTTTTCGGTCGTTCAGTGATCCCTTAATTTGACGAAGGAGTGTATATTTACGGGGCAACTAAAAGGGTTGGAGCGTAATTGCTATGGCGTGCCGCGCTAATTTGCTGGAATTGCTTTTGCGAAGGGTATGGACAACCGTATCGAAACTTTCTGTTACTTCTGCGAACAGTGTCGAATTTTAATTCAATGACGCAACTGGCAAACGGAGAGTAAACCGAGTAGAAAAGTACTTTTTTCTTCGAATAATTTTAACGCTATCAAGTAGAAGATCAGTTTTCAACAGAACTCCATTCAATTCCGAACATTATTACTTTTCTACCCATCGCGGACTTTCCGAAATGTTTAGGCCGATGAATTAAAATAAGACACCTCGTGTAATGGAGTAGTTCTTTCTTTGCAATACATCGAATTTAACGTCCGAACAGTTTATTATTATCGGAATCAAGAAAAATAAGAACTACCCCGATTTATTTCACGAGGCTGCATCAAGCTGCTCGCCAAAGGGGTTGGATCAATCGATTGCGAATGCGTTTGCGTGAAAAACATGTGCCCGTTACCTTCCACAATACTTTTCTGCGTGACGGTGACTTACAATTAGCGGTGAAAAATGGCGGCATACAGAGGTGCGGTGCATGTGATAAAAAGTGGTATCGGGGATTATATGTGAGTGGCTGTTTCGACGATGGCACTACCTTTAGCAATGATAGATGGCGAAGCAACCGAACTGATACTAGATGATTTTACGGTTCGACTGTGGCTTTGACGTCGATATTTGTTAGAACGTTCGATTCGATTCTCCTCAAAAGTGTTCGAATATTCGATTGATATGCACATAAGCGGAAGGTACATGCGCATAAGTGCCGAAAGTTTGGAATCAACGCACGTTTCCGGAATTTTTTGGAGAAAAATGAAATATCTCGAGACGTTTCCATTCTTCTACGAAAACGGACAGAAGACTTGCCAAACTCCTCAATACATCAGTCATTTCAACTTCGAATTGATATTTCAATTATTATTCGGTACGCCGTTGCGCTTCCAAACTTTCCCGACGCTTCCGCGATGATCTTAAAGAAAAAAATACACACCGATCTCGCAACGTAGAACACACGTTGCGCCAAACAACTCAAGTAAAGCCACGCAAAAAGAAGCAATCACAGAATTCAGTAAAGTACCAGACAATCGACATCGAGCAACAGTCCGCCTATGATCGCTTCTATCGTTCCGGTGAGAAAACGAAATGGTGGACGTCTACCAAGAGGAACAAAAGGTTCAAGTACGAACTAATGGAGGTACATATTTCGCAGAGATTTCCGTACATTGAGAGGAGTGATTGTTCGTTTTATCTTTTTTTTTTTCTTTTTTCTGTGTTTACAGTAGCGTCACCTTTTGAAGCTGTCGAATGCGGACCGCTTTGGCGGTGCTGCAGGGTCGACCTTGTCCCAACCTTCGGTCTTGGAGGTCGTCGAGGTACGGTGTTCGCTGGAGCTCGTGTGATGCCGACTTCAAGTTAGTCACCAACGTGCCAATGCAGAGAGCCAATCAGAAGGCGAGACGGAAGTCGAGCAAGAGGGAACAGGGGTTATTATTATTTTGTTAAATTCGGTGGTTAGTTTTCGTTCGGTCGATTATTTACTTTTCCTTCCTGTCGGCGGTGAAATCTGCCAACGCACTTTTTTATTTGGCAAATTTCGCACTGTTTCCTGGCGTCAAACGTGGGCGGTCAAGTGTCGTACGGTTTTCAGTTAATCGCTAATTCAACCCTCTGTAATACCATGTGCAACGCGACGCAAATTTTCTCAGTAGGAAGAGAGATTGTTTTTGTTACGAGAGGTAAAGGAGATTCTGATTTGATTCAACCGTCAGGCTTTAAAGGCTTAACGGATTTAGAATTTAGAATGCAAACAGGGTCGCAATGGCCACTCCAAAATTAAAACTTTTCCGTGGTATGTTTATAAACGTAATTCTACGACATTGTATTTGTTTCAGTTTCACCCCTCGAAAATCCTATTTATTATTACTGAAATCTATCGCTTCTTATAATACTTTTCCATTATCTTTTCAACGACATTCTACTATGGTATTCTATCGCGTAATTCAGAAATGATCTGGATCAGATATTTATGACTCGGAGATAATTGCAAATGGTTGCTCTTCATTTGCGCGTTATACAACTCCGTCCCCCTGACGAGAAGGGAAATATGATTATAGAGGGTTGAAGAATTCAGAAGAATGGTTTTAGTGCGAAATAAAATGATTTAGGAGTGTTTGTCGCCAAGATACAGGATGTACGAGAGGTGTTCCAAAGAAGGTCCATTCACAGGATAAAATTAGAAACTTTCCGCCGTATTTACAAGAAAAAGGGGCCCAAGAGTAGCAGCGGAAGTTACATCCCAGTCAGTTATTCGAAAACACATGGCACTCTTGTTTAGAACATCTGCGCTCGTGTTGCTCGTCGATTTGCAAAGCGATGTAAAACGCGACGTTGAACGAAAGAAATTTCACCTGGCAGTTCCGAGATACTTTTGAAAGAAGGGGAATCGCGTTACTCGCATTAATTGCGTTGCTTCGCAACACCGTGGACGTGGGAAATATTCGACGAGCAAGAAAGAAAGAATTTAGGAACCGCCGATGCAATTTGTTCGTTAACGCTTTACGTAATTGTATTGCGGGTCACAACGATGTTATTACATCACTCGGCAACTCAGTAATTAGGTAGGCTAAAACCAAATACCCGCATCATGCCAATCAGCCGTTAAATAAATTGCTTTGGTAAGCCAGCAACCGATCACGGTTTACATCCTGGGAGAAAGATCTCGACAGTATAGTAAATTATGCTGCACGAAACGCGCTGTTTCGTAAGAAAAATTCGTATGGGCAAAGGTAAGTATTCCCTAGCTTACGGGAAACGCAAGATATCCATCTTAATAATAATTATAGATTGTAATCTGTATTTCATTTATGCACGTATGATTAGAATTGTCCGAGTTATCAGATAAAAATTATTTCGTTAATTTTAAGAAATCCCGTTCCAGAAACGGGATCACGCGGAACACTCTTCGACTGAGTAAAGTACAAATGAATTGCCTTGCGGTATTGCAACATTTTTGAATGTTGCAGTAGAATTTTCTTTTTCTGCGATTGAAACGTTGAGTACTCAGACAATTCTACGTACATTATCAACGCTGCCATTAAGAAGTCCAAAATTATACCCAAACCAAGTAAAATTAATATTTCGATATCTGAGTAAGTATCATTTAAATTGTAAAGTGAAAAACAAAAATATATGAGAAATACTAAATAGAATTTTTAATATTCCCTTGTGCAATGGAGAAAACCTCGGGTTTATAATTAATTTGTTTAGGATCCCATTATCAATTTGTCGTTAAAATTTGATGAATTACACGCAATTAAACTATGCTAATATGCATGTGTAGAAAAAGTTTAATAAAAATTCGGCCTAATTTCCAGTATGTACACCAACGTATTTTTGTTCATCCGCATATCCGCCACGTTTCAGAACTGGTTTCGTCTTTCTCTTCATTGTCGATCGATGCCGCACTAATTGCGCCGGTTAATCGGCGTTAAAGCAATCCACGGGACAGCACGAATTAACTTATCTCTATTAACTCACCGATTCAGGTCGAGCTTGGTTGTTATTTATAGCGAACTCGAAGCTAAATGTCAGTTCGCTGCAAGCTTCATAAAACCGATAACCGGAAGTCAGAGTTGCTCGGTTCTTCGAGGAGGTCGCCAACCCGGAGGATTCTAAAATAGTACACGACCGCCTGGCGCCGTATCAGACTCGGAATTAACCCTATACGTTCCTGTATCCTTGCACGTGAAACGTGTATCTGTTTTAGAAAGTTTAAGAATAATCGTACGGCAGGAATACCACGGAGAGTTTTTACTGCTTTGGTCGTGGCTTCGCGGAAAGTATTTTTCGCTGGTCAGAATCCACGGGTGGGTACAATTTTAGAACGGAATATTTGAAATACTGTTTCAAGCAATGGGTACACTGCGCGTACAGCGAATCAAGGGGATCAAGGAGAATATTCTTTTGGAAACGAAAGACGAGCAGTGGAATGGATATAATTATAATTATTATGCATAGTTGCTTTGCGATCATTCTTCTAGGGTTCTTTGCAGTGACACGAAAAAGAAATGTAGTTCGTGAGTCAGCCCAACATGGAATTGATCGAACGAAGAAAGAAAAAAAACAATCCAGTTCGTCTGTTACATCTCCCATTAACTGTTATCGAAGAAAGAATTGTTCTATACCCCACAGATTAAAATTAATTCCGCTTACCCTGATACGCTCTCCTTCTGCATTACTATGATTCTACCGTAAGAAAGTAGTGACAAAAATTCACAGGGCACCTTGTAAAGCTTCAACGTGAAACGAACCTTCAACCGTCGCAACGACGAGGGCCATAACACAGAAGAGGGGAGGGCACGCTTTCGCAAACATCCGTTTAGAGCGACACAAAAGGTACGAAGTCGAGACGGTAATGGGTTGTGGTCGGTCAGCGAAAGAGGAAGAATCAGAGAACCGAGAAGGAATTAAACGAGCCCTTTTCTCTTTCGTGGGCCCCTTTCACACGGAACAAAAGGGGGTCGCCGTATCGAGAAGATCGCGATGCCCGTCAAGTTCCCTTCGAAACGTTGCAGCTAACTCGAGATATTCACCGAGCGTTAATAAGAAATTGT
Source organism: Nomada fucata (assembly GCA_948146005.1). Taxonomy (NCBI): domain Eukaryota; kingdom Metazoa; phylum Arthropoda; class Insecta; order Hymenoptera; family Apidae; genus Nomada; species Nomada fucata. The sequence goes on along the minus strand of OX411275.1, from coordinate 1,215,645 downwards.
ATATTTTTTAATAACACACAGACAATAAAATTGCCACAATGAAAAAATCACTAAAATTACTACAATCGCCAAGTTTGATTGTCTTCTGCGTTGCAACAATTTTATTCTCTGTGCGTTGAAAAATATACTAATGTGCCGGAGTGGTCAAAAAGTTCAAAGGTTAGTTATTTAAAATATTTTGCAAAAATTTTGGTCACAAAACGTGAATTGACGTAAAAGTTTATTTCACTGCTTCGCGATGAATTTTGTTGGCACAGCTGTGTATACGCAGAACGTGCAGGAAGCGTTCTTGAAGATAGTTCCAGAACGCGGTAGAGAACAATTATCCTCGGCAAGAGAAAGGTCCTGGCTCGTCGTGGCGAGTCACGAGGAGAGGTCGAGCGTGCAAAAGCAGGATCTCCCCGACAGAAAATTGTCGAGGTGGAAAAGGCCACGCGATCGTTATCCACTTTAGATACGACTTTCAATCGCGATGTAGATAAACCTCTCGCGACACGTTATTTTGAAAGCACGGTTGCGAAGGAATAATCGGACGTTCGGTGTTTCTTGTCTGTCTGATATGATTGAGTCGCCCAGATCAAACGTGGCGCGAGTCAACTTCTTTGTCTTAATCCACCAAGGCCTGAATTATGTTCTTTTTTGTCGCAATTCTTTCTGATTATATGATTTACGTTTTCTTTCGATCCTGCAGATTCAATTCAATTAATGTCTGATGATACCTGTACCACGAGCCTTTAAAGTTGGCACAAACTGTTATTCAAACATTGTTTGACACTGTATAAATAATGTACGACCGTGTACTGAAATATTGACAAAATAAAAAATATTATTGGAGCTGTTTGATGTTCACTTCATGCATTTCCGAAATTCTAATTCTGTTTGTTTACCACTCGCGCTGTGTCAAATGTAAGTCTGCTGGCGTCTAAATAAAACCATTTCTATTTAGCATCATCAATCCCATCCGCAAACCACAATCGACAATCATAGCTCCATCGCGTTCGAACAAAGATAGGACGAAGGACATCCAATTTATTCCTGGCAAGGTTTCAATGAATAGTTTATAAATTTCGCGGTATGGAATGTAAATCGATTTGTACTTGGCCTAGAAAGCTAGCTTGAAAAAGGCAATGACTGATACGCGTACTTGACGCTGCTAATAAATCGATCAATCGTCTTCCCCTTTAGTCACACAGGCAAGTATATATATATTTTTTTCATTGACTACCAATTCCGATTTATCGTATGATACGTAAAACCGGAATAATTATTACTATTGCGATATGAAACTTGGAAGTAAATTATATTTCTATCGCTGATGATTTCATTATATTTGGTATATTAGCGTGACCCGGAAATGAAGCTAAAGATTCTTGCAACATTGTTTTGCAGCAATAACTAGTCAGGACGTCTATTGTTGATTGTGCAACTTATTAGTGGCGATGCTATCTAACAGATGAAACAATTGCTGCTGATTATATTTGCTCGTTAGGCGCATAGACCAGTTAACAGTAAGTCAATCGCTTAATTCAATCACAAAGAATAGGTCAAACGACGAGCAATGGATAATATAATGTAATACCCTGAACCTAAAAAAACGTTGTATAAAAGTATACAACCGAAGTGAGAGAAATGTATTTGTAACATACGACATCTTCAAAAAATGTACCACGTTTATACTTGAAATATCTTGAGAAACAATTCTTCCAGAAAGATAAATTTCGTACTTGGCAACGTACAGCAAAATTCCAGTCTCTCCATTTCAACGGCCAACCCAAAAATTCAATAGCTCCTAAAATACATATTAATACACGATTTCTCTGAACAAATACGTGGCTGTTTAAATCTCGCGCGCTTTCGTGACAAATACCGTTCCGCTCGTGTTACCATTCCCTTATATTAATATAAAACCTAAGTCTGACCAGGAAATACAAATTAAACTCGGACAACTTTCGCTATTTATAGCCTACAGGAATTAACCAGGAAGGTATTTGAAATATTTCAAAGCATCCACCAGCGAATTCTATGTATACACATATAGCATATTACCTACTGGTTCACCATCTCTTGTGGCATTCCGAACAAAAAATGGACACGCAATTAATGTGCGTGATTATTGCATACTTTAGACCTCTTCAACGAAACGGAACGAAACGGTCGTCTTATTGTCCGCCTAATTACCATGAGAAAGCCAGAAGAAATAGTCATGAATCGTGCCACTCTCTCGAAAGGAACTTCCACACCGTTTGATCGCATATGGGTTGCGAAACTATGTGCTAATCGTTTGCGACTCGGATCTCGCGATCTCAAAGGGTTATAATATATATTAGAACTATTTTACCCCTTTAAAGAAAGGTTCCGTTACTTATATATAACGACCCAATAAAAAGAATCAATTTTTTCGAGCTTCTTTGCTATGTATATATATGTATATATATATACATATACAATATACCCTTCTGTTTAAAGAGGTCAAATAGTCGTACTACCGAAATTCCAATTTTATTCCTATTATACTCCTATTTTTAAAAGGACTCTTTAGTCCCACTATCAAAATTCCCCCTTTGTGTTACGTCAATTAGGCACAGATTCTGTTCAATTTCACATTGTAAACCGTTAATATTAAACTTTGTGTCGTGAAGCTCACATATTTTCTTACCTCGAGAACAATTTGTTTAACTCGTATATTTAAGTTTTTCTAAAGTCTCATCGAAAGGAGTTGCAACTTTCACAGGAATTAATATTTTTGAATAAAATTTAACTTTTAAGTGGGCAATTTTAAGAATGCCTGCAAAGGTTGGGCTAATTAACCTTTAACCGTGGGCAAGCATAAATCTCGGTGCTTGAAGCTTGGCCAGGAAGTTTCGAGCATCGATTCCGTGTGCTTCAACAGAGTAACGTGTTACACGCGACTACGTGCGAGATTAATTCCCCACGGTGCTTACACGCGTCCAACGTCTTGCTATCTGCTCGATGGATCGCGATCGAACACCGTCGATTTCCATGAAACGTTACGTTCAATTAATTTAATGCAAGGGTCACCGCTATAAATACCGGACATTCAATTTCCGCGATCGTCGGAAAGCAATTATGGTTAGAACTATGGTCTTTGGTGTTTGTTCGAATATTTGAAGAATTTCGTTTTTATACAACATTGTTGGGATTTTTGGCTAAGTTCTGGAGTAATTTCATTTAGTTTCGACCAAGATTTTAATCTAACAATCGGTGTATCATTTCTGTGCAGGCATAGGAGCACAGTTTCCCATTTTTTTTTCAGAAACTTTGTAACGTGCACTAAAAAATGTACTTTTGCAACTGCTTGAGTGGAATTGCCGGAAAATGTTGGTCTGGACACTTTAAACGTTTAACTTTGTTTTTCCCGCATTTGCAGATCATGGAAATGTTGCGAAGTGAAATTTGAGATTTACTCAGGTCATCTAATTATAATTGTCTTACATGTTAAGGTAATCCAGACTAATGTGTCTGCAAACTGCTGTGAGCAACCTTCAAGTGCAAACTTTTGGAGCACGTAGATTAAATTACCAGTTCAGCTTTCTTGTGTACAGTGATTAGTAATCAGACTGATAACCCGCAAGTTTGGAACAACGTTATAAATTTTAAATAGCTACTGCACGTACTACTCTTGCCTTGCAAGGTCTGTATTACGTGACCATATAAAGTTTCTTCTCCGAATTATGTACTGCGAAAAGTAGTTTAATAGTACAGGATATTGTACTTATTCCCGTGCTACCCCTTCGTGTCCTCTCGTATACTGTATTTTCTGTCTTACCAATTTTTTATATGTCTTTCCTTTCATTAACTTTTCATTATCCTTTGGGAATCGCGATCATTTTGTAGAATAATATCATTTATAATTCTAACCGAAATTGTTTACAGTTTAGCCAATTATATCGTTACTATTAAATCCTTTGGTGGAAAGAAATATAATGCGGGGAGGAGAGAAGAAAATAATTTACAAACTATAGTGTAAGTTTCAGGTGTTTCTTAAGGAAAAGTAAGGATTACCCAAATATATTGATATCATGTTGTAAAGTGTTAACGAGTTGGGCAATTCTATTGAAGCAGTTAAAATGGCCAAAGGTGGTGCGGTGAAGCACGGTATCTAAAGATCGTAACTTCTCATTGTCAGCAATTTTGGTGGTATGTGAAGAGAGAGTAATTGAATGATAGATGGACTTGGAATGAGACCTTTGCCTGCCTTACAGAAGATTAAGACAATTCAGCACTTATTCGTAATTGTGAGAATCGAAGGGTATAGAGTACAGGTTGTCCACTATGTCCGGCCATAAGTCTCGCTGAGGCCATGTGCTGAACACTTTCAATGATTCCAACGATGAGCAAACAATACCGATTACATTCACAACCATTTTGCATCATCAAAAATTTCCACCCCGCAATTGCAAAGCCATTCCAGTCCAACCGATCATGCCTGACAAACGAAGGATTCTCCGCGAAAAAAAAAATGTCGAAACGATTCGCAATGCCACAGACTGACTCATCGCAGCGATGTACTAGAAAACATTTTCGAAAGAAGCTCGCGGGAGCATTTATTTCGAACGACACTTGTCTATTTGTGGCCGTACCGTCCCTGAACACCGATTACGTCACCGTCTCACGTGGCACGATGGGCTCGAAATGGTCCATATTCACCTCCCACGGATCGACCAACGATCCGTCATCGATTCCGAGCACCTGTCTGCCCCCAACTGTGTTTACGTCGTTAACGAGCTTAAATCGTGACACCCACGTTTCTTTTTTTTTCTACTGCCTTTTTCAACTGGATCCCTCGAGGTAGGAGAGTAAATCGATGGAAGAATTATTATACGCGTTTTATCTTATGACGATTCATCATTGGTATCTAAACTTGCCTCAGATCACTTATTTTGCTAAATGCCCTGTACAAGTTTTGCATAGGTACATCTAGAACAGCATTTCGCGAATAGACTCTATTTATAATTATTCATTTCTTGGACTAGAGGAGTTCAGGATATCCGTTGTGCTTGCTCTTTCGTTGCACGTTGGCAAATTGCGAACGGAGCTTAATGCGACTGATGCTCGAATTTTATATGCAATCATTTAATGTAACACAGCAAATGCAGGAGTTTATTTTGAGAAATGTTTACTATTTTCTCAGTGCAACAAACTGGAGAGAAATATGAAGAAGGTCGTTTATTATTATTATCATTATTTAAAAATGAGAGAGTCCCTCAAGTATATGTATACACTCTATACGCAGGCTTACAAAAAGTAAGATTTAAGAAGATTTTATTTTCGGAAAGCTACGCTTGGACACTTTGCTTTCCAGGTGTTCTCGACATGAACTGAATGATTCATAAGACTTGTACAGCATAGACCTTGACGTGCAACCTTCTCTGCATTACTTTAGGAGAACCTGATGGATTTCTGATGCCTTTGCGTTTCACCCGCCCACGCAATATTGACAGGAACTTCGTACTTCAAGGAGGCTTGAAGACCATTCACGGAAGCTATTACTTCATCCACTTTTAAATATTACTTATTGCGAGGTATGAGAAACAAGGATGTTTACGAGCTGACAAGAAGATAACACTACTTCTACCAAAGGTGTCGAAAGCCATCTTAAAATTATTTTTAGTAGAATAGAAAATATTCTTTTCCCTATTGTATTTCCACAGTTATCTGCATCCAAATGCAGGGGTGTCGAAACAGGTACACACAAGACCGCGGTATGAAAACAGAAGTAATAACAATATAACGGAAATAGAATGATTGGTTATCGGCTAGAAGAAAATAAACGATCGCCGTAAGAATATGCCCCGTAATACAGAATTCCTCATTCTTCGAAAACTTTCAACGACGTATAATAGTAAAAGCAATTAGATTTCAGCAATTAATGGTAAAACAAAAGTGCAACAACAATTGCATGCTCCGTGAGAACATCCGCGAAGGATCGATGCGTGCGCGCTGCTTCCAAAATCAATCGATTCCGGAATACCATACGATCGCAAGGGCTCCCCATTCAACGTACACGAACGTTTATGCCATAACCTGGAGAGAAGCCAAACGATTCCACGGGGGAACCGAAGCTAGGTTTATGCGTGGCCCACCTACCGAAACTTGATCACCGTTTTGTGATCCGGCGGATATAGATCCCGGTCGACTATCGTGCTCATCTCTGGGTCTCCAATAAATTGGTCGATTATTCGAACCGAACGATCGAAGAGGAGCGGATCCGTGTGTGTGTGTGCGGCTTGCGACGAGCCGGGAAAATTACTGCGCAAATCGTTGCAGGATCACCGCAAGCTCGTCACCTCTTCGGCGTGTTGCAGCTCCAATTTGGAGTGCACGGTAGTGGGGAATTACGACGATCGTGTAACGTGTCACTGTCAAGGATGCATTGACGCAATGGATGATTATATCCTCGCTAACGACGCGTTATTGTCGCCCGGGAGCGTTTTTGAATGATTCTTTGGACTTTAGATTGGACTTTGTTGTGAATGAGCGTTTAATTGGATTTTCTATTTGGCGGTCGTTGTTTAGAGTAATGTTGTTCGATATTACCGATGTGAATGACATTTGCAACTTTCGCGTTGATCCCGGTTACTTTCTTAATCGATTCTTATTCTTCTAGTATTGGGAAGTATTGTTTTTATTATTATTGATCGGCCTTTATTTGAAGAGCCTAGAATCTTTAATGGGTATATAAAAATGGTAGCTCGACTTGGAATAATTTTGTGTTAATTCATCTTGGAAATGGGATGCAGATGTAAATCCATCGAGTAAAATAAATTTGTCGAATATCAAACGTTTAATCGCTTCGTAAGTATATTCTCAGAAAATCCGAACATATGGACTATAATTCGAAAGAATTTATTGCTCCTATTCGTTGTTAAATACTTTTCACCGCCTTTTAAATTCCAGGGGTATATATACATTTCCTGACCTAAATTCAAACCTCTGACAAAGCGTTAGAATTTTGCGGAAATTTTGCTCAAAATTGTGTCGCAATGATTCAAGCGACTTCGACGAAAATATTTGAGAGACGTTTCGAAATATTTCTGTTTACGGTAACAAAAGCATGTTCGAACAATCGAAACAGATTGTTTTAAAATTTGTATGCCACGGGAATGCAAAGAATTCCGTGTTGAAAAGAACCTTTCTGACCGATGACGCAGCATAGCGAGAGGTGTTTTACGCGATTACAGGAAGAAGCGTGTTCTTTATTGATGCTACAAGTCTCGTTAAATGGCTACTTATTATGCAATGTTCCGTTTCAACTAACGCGTGTCACGTGTAGAACATTTACATAATAATCACCAATTGACGTACGAAAAATTGACTCACCGTCCAATGCCCAATTTCGTGCCTCTTAATTACGTGCCAATTGTAATTGCTACCAAGTGTTCAGTCAGTGGTAGGATTATAATTGTTGCGAACAATTTGGGGTTCCTAATTACTGTATTTTGTAAGAGATTGTTAGAATCAGGATTCTCCATTTATGCCCTCTTAACTGTGGTTCGCAATTTACTAATGCGATAAAGGAATTTTGTAATCTAATTGTTTTTAATGAGAATAATTTGTTAGCACTTGATAATCTATAACAAATAACTTGTGCAAGGTGCTTACAGTCAAGCATAAAGTTTCGACGGTAATAAAAAATGTTTGTACTTCTCCAGGGAATATTTAAGCACGGAAACGAAATGTTTCTATCATAAAAGTAAAAATAATTCTTTGCAAATCTAGCTATGTCGTGCAAAGAGAAATTCCGTTATTGTTATTTCAATTTTGATAAGCCACAGTGTCTGTTTCTCAACAACCCAAAATTCCTGCACTAGGTGTTTAAATTAGCAGCAAAGTTTTACGATCCACATAAAAGTCCCCTAACCCACACCATCGCCAGAAAATGTTTCGAATTCTGTTAAAAAAAAAAAAAGAAATAAGGAGGCGAAGGAGCAAATGGAAGCTGGGACTGGTCAAAGCAAATAATTCATCCGAATTTCGACCTTTTTCTATCGCAAGATGCTTTCACTCCAGCCTATAATAATCGCGGATTACGCCTGAGAAATGACGAAATTCACGACAAATTCTGCACGACCCGAATTCGCGTTTGCCAAGATGAAACTCAGAGTCAAAGAAAATTCGGCCGCGGCTACCACCTGCTACGTTTCACTCGATGAAATTTATCGAACGGCCGAAAGAACGGGTCCCCTAAGGTTTCAGCTGGATAACGAGGGTTCTCGCAAAATTTATGTTCTAGGGTGAATATATATCCAGGGCACCGAGGCAACTTTTCGGTAAAAATTCTCCTTCAGAGTAGCGCTCTGCTACAGAAAATGTGAAAATTCAATTCTTAGATTTCCACGCTTTTTGATCGATAGATTAAATAGCTCGTGGAAAGACACGAATTTTGTGCAAGAATTCAAAATTGGATCAACGGTACTATAGTCAGAATACTGGAAAATTACAAAACCAACTAATCTAATCTTTAGTAGCTTTTGGAGTATAAAGACCTGTTCCTACAACGTCTGAGCAGAATTCGGTAACTTGTCCCACTGATACAAGTTTCTACTCGTACTTAAAACTTTGCGTGTAATTTCACTATTTAGCACGCATAATAATACTACTACTCTCACTACACCTAATAATAATGCTAATGATAGTAAAAATTCTCTTTATTTCACAACTGTTAGCCCTATTATTTATGTTTCATTATTTTCTATCAGGTCTGCCTCGAAAGTTGAAAAGCTTTTATCTTGTAAAAAAAAACAAATTTGATATAGGAAACCGAGTATTAAATCTAGAACGGCGATTCTATAATTAGTGGTTTCGAGGGATCGCGGACAACGATATCCAAGATCGAAGAGGCCTCCTATTAAAATAACACGACTGTTAGCATTCGCAGTGTTGGCATGCAAAAACCGTGGCACATGGCACGCACTCGTTCGATCCGACGAATTCGCAGCTCGTTCCATACGAATTCCAACGCGAATATTCGGAAGCCTCCAGGATCTCTCGACTCTTCAACGATGCTCCAACTTTTTTTTAACGAAGTATCTAAAGATTTTATTTCGATGAGAAATTATACTTCGATATATAAAATTGAAATAAAATTGCAATTAATACGGCACTCTTAAGGTATTCAAGTAACCTTCGACTGAAACAATTTCTGTAAATTCTTCCATTTAATGGTGTTCATTAGTTAACGAATATGAAAAGTCTGTATAACGGAAGACTGTATGCATCAAATGCGTAGAATGCGATGGGATGAATAAACATTCGCGACAATACGGTTTCCAATTCATCAGAACGGATTTCATTAAATATTTGATTAGAAAGTTTGAAAAAACTCATCCATATTGTTTATCTAAATCGCAAGTAGATACTTAAGGATCTTCGAAAAAATTTTCTAAGGAAAGTACATGATGCAACGTTGAAGATAAATAAGATATAGGACGAAGTAAGCAACAACACAACATATCGGTACACGTAATGCTAATTACAGTACATATACAAATTAAACCAATGCTTATCCGCCATTTTCCAGCTCCGATGGTTATAATTACAGCTAACCTCCATTGAAATTAGAAATTGAAATGCTCGATTGAGCATTCAGGTTGTTACAAACAAACAGAACCATCGAGATATGAGATTGAACGCTCAAGGTCCCACAGGATGCTAGAGCCCATGTAAGTACACACTTGCAGAGAGGAGCAGGTGCAAATTTTCGTCAAGCTAAGGTTTGTTTTTCGTTTACACCCCGACAAGAAACGCCTAGGGGGCACCTCGCGTGTTGTTCGCACCGAACGCACTGACGAAGCATCTATAAATAGCAGGTATATACGTTACTGAAATAAGTGAAACCAATATACATACGAGTGCATGCGTGAAAAAAAAACCGGCAGAGTGTGGACGCGACCTTAATTTACACCTACCACGACGACCAACGCGGTGTTTCATTATTTTGAAATAATCGAATTTATGAGAACGTTCCATGTGAATGCATGTATATGTATAACTATAGCGTCGTCTGTTTGCAACTACCTGGGAGCCTCATTTTCGATACAACTTCCAAAACAATTGTTTGTACACGTCGTGTGCGAAAGACTGCTGTGAATTTTCGATGAAATATAAACATGAGGATGTGCAATTTTATGCTAATTCGTGCTGAATATCGACACCCGTGCACCCGTGCAAACATCGATTCGAGAGAAAAATTAAATGGCGGCATACGCTGTTGCGTCTCCTAGAGTGTTCGGCGATTTGCGGGTTTATCTCATTTGTATTGAAACATCTGGTCGGATAATGGATAAATATAAACCAAGCTCGCAGTTTTTATATGATACGGACGGTATTGCGAATTATCCGAGCGGTGATCAAATTGATTGATTTTATCGGCCAGCTCCAAACACAGGCTAGCGCTTGGAACTAAGTTGAATGGGCTGTAAAGCTTAGAGTGTAAAGAATCCTTTTTCAAAAACGGCATCGATCGATTTTCATTTGCGCCGATTTAATTATTTTGTTATTGGTCAAATATTGATATGGGATTAATAATTTTGTAATTAAAAGGAACGCTTCTTAATTGTACAGCGTCGAAATCCTTAAACTAATACTTATATCGTCAGGCACAGATTCTGTTCTATCGTTGGCTGTAACGAGTTTCGGTAGCAGTAAATTGCGGCGTGAACAGCATTCTACAAGGAACGGCATTTATCCCAAACGGTGGTTAAGTAAACAACCGTTTCTAGAACGCCATAAAAATAAATATCATACACCGAGACCGACGTAAAACCGGATGTATATAACTAGCTTTCAATCATTTTTACACAGATTTCTCAATCTTATAATCGTTTAGCGACTCCAATTATCGATCCCATAACTACCGTACGCAGTTACAGAATTTTCAGCTCACTCCTGTTTCAACCGAATTTATTCAATACCGCCCGATGTAGATATTTCGAAAAAGTTCAAGTTATACAGCGTCTAGCATAGTGCCATTCAGAAATTGATCGCGACCAAGGGGTAGAAAAGCAAATGTGCCGGGTGTTCGCGCTTAAAAGGTTAGGTGCGTCACGGCCGACGCCGGTAACAACGTACCTAGTGGTGCTCTTAAAGAAGTTGTTGCTCTCGCGATTCATTAGCTCGCTACGGAACCGCGACATCTCGTCCTCCATCTTCCTCATCTCGGCGTCAAAGCGTTCCCGTATGTTTGAGAACTCGGTGTCGATCACGCTGAAGTCACCGAGCTTGATGGGAATATTGCGCTTGATACCACTGTCAGCCATGATTTTCTTTCGGTTAACACTCGTGTTCCTTTTTCACAAAGCCACTGATGATATACTCTCTTGTATACCAATACGAAGCACTGCTTTCTCGCGAACGATCGCTATTAAATTCTTGCGAATACTGTCTCACGGTCACGTACGACCGATCTGCACGATGTCTCGCCTAAGAATGAGCGCGGCTCACCGTGTGCTCCTTAAATAGTCGCGACGCAATCGCCTGGCCGTTCGTGGGAGTTCGCCGCTGCTCGGTTACTTCCGTGGTCGCTCGGATTCGTACACGCGGTCCAAACCGAGAACGAAACTTCACGAAGTTTGACCAGATCTGAGCAGAATTATTATTTTGATAATGGATTGTAGACAATGGAATATCGCTAGTAATGCAAATTTTATTCTTCTTCTTTTGCGTTTCAAATGAATTGTTTATCTCATTGTTTGCGGCAAATTAGTGGTACGAAATTGGGTAATAAAAAGTATGACGAGTCTTAAATTATTGTATCGTATAAATATTCAATTTCTAATTTTAAATCAAGATGTTTATTTAAATTTATTTTTAACCAAAATTGCCAATAGTCACTGCATTAACTCACTCTCGCGGAATATGTTTTAAGACATATTCCTTTATGTAAAGTAAACTGAAAAAATAAGCTAAGCGAAGTACAAAACTTTCTAAATAGCTTCTTTTTATGGGAATGATTAGTCTTAATCGGTGCAACTAATTTGAAGATTGATTACACTAGTTAATAAAATGCCAGCATTTTATATCTGATATTTTCGGAGTAGAACAGGATCTCCTACATATGCCAGCAAGTAAGGAAGCAAGTCGCTCGAAAGTGCACGATACAGAGTTCCTGAATAAACATGTGATCTAAGAAGAATCGGTGGGCGTCTGTAGGTTACGGTTTCGCAGACAACCCGAATGATCGTGTTCTATACGAGAGGCGATGACTAATCCTGGACCATATGATCATTTCCTTATTGATTGTCTCTCACAAGAAGATGTACATACATATATGCATATAAGATTTTATTTCTAACGGTGTCGAATTTCGAAAGAATTCACAGAACGACGAACATGGAAAATGATCGTAACAAAAGAAATTAGATCGGTGTACATAAGTTTGTCGCTAATATTACTTAATAATATAACAAGTTTTTAAATAAGCTGGATCTACTAAGAATTTTTTCAGTCTTAACCCTTGCATTATTTCTCACTGAGAAAGGTTAAACAATGTACGATTTATTGTAATTAACTATGATTTTTTAGAGCTACACATTTGTTATTCATTTAAATAACCATGCAATAAACAAATGGATGCACGTATTAACGAAGATTACTCATGAATAACTCGATTATCACGGCATTAATCGGGTAATTAGTTTACACGGTTATTAGGGTTTTTCTAAAATCAACAACGCTCGTAAAAGCATCGAGACGTCAATTACCATGGTGGCTACCATGGCGACCCAATTACGAGGATTCGTCTTCCGTGAATTTGCTCGATCTTCACAGTTGCTGTGCTTAACTGCATTCTAACGATGAACCGTGGAATGCAACCCGTAATTACACATTTTTCACGCTTTATATCAGATGTGTACTCTAATCTAAACGAAGGTTCAAACAGTCGCCTAACGCGTCTAATTAAAATTGAGTACCTAGAAATGTATGTATTTTTAGAATTAAGTCTCATAATTTCTGCGAACGGATTACGCAATGCTTTAAAGCTTAAAACAATTGGGCATTGCAAGCGTGTTATTAACTACTATTTTTGGCAAGGAACAATCAACGTAAAGAAATGTGAACAATCTTCTCGCGAATGAAAATCGAGGTTCTTCCGCGCACCTGACATAACAGTACCTTCAAAGCTATTTAGTAATATTTTCATAATATTACCTGTTCACATGAATAATATGCCTATTATTAAAAACGTTAAATCGTTATTCACGCGTGCAACTAATTGACAATAAAAAAATCGAAGAAGGAAACTCGTCATTGCTCTTAATAGTTTTCGGAACAGCAACCAAAAATCTGGTGTGACTCATTCCGGACAATAAACTCGATTATCCGTAGAGATTCCTTTGAACGAAAATCTCGTACAACATTTTTTTACGTAATAACAACCACGCGTCTGCGTTTCCGTCGCGTGTGACGACTATTTGCGTTCCGTGTCGCATCCAGTGTCGTTGTACATTCTTGTTAATCACGCGTGAACATTCAGGTGTTCTAATTTGGTCAGGCAACAGTTTGGGAGGTGCGAAGGCCGCTACAACCACATAACTTTCTGTTTACGTCACGGGTTCTGCGTGAGATTTTTGTCATCCCGGTATTATTGTGAGAAGAATTCGATAATTATGATTTTCAAAGATTTAGCAAATAAAAAGTTTCGTGGATTCTTCGCTAGCTTATCAGGGAATACGAGTTAACCTATCTTTCGATTTTTCATTGTCTCGAAGACTTTCCATTATTCTTGTCTATGCATTTTAATTTATATAATAAGTAGTTACGTTGTTGTATTTGCATTTGAAGAGAAAAAGAAACGCGTTATCCCACTCCTATTCATTTTTTACATTGTGTCTATTTACATTATTGAGAAATAATGACCTAGTTTCGCAGTCCGGTCGGCCTTGTCGGAGACAATAAAAATTGTCTCCTAGTAGAAAGGAAGTTCTTAAGTAGACGAGCATCTCAACTTTTGGGTAAATGTTTCTTCACGCCTTAACTACTGGCATGTCGAATTGCGAACAGTTGCCTTGGATGTTACTTACGATATAGGACGCGGCATTCGTTAAGTTTGGAGATCTCCAAAAATGGGAGATGGCAGATCGCTCTTCTCCTAAATAGGCAAATTAAATACTAAAATCTCTTTTTTAAATTGGTATTAAAATAAACGTCGCACGATACTACTCGTCAATATATTAATCTCTGCAAGTACAAAGTCTGATTCAAAAAATTCTTCCACAAAAAACTCAGCATTAAATGCATTAAGGCTTTAAACATATATTTAAACATATGAAGGAATTTATTATACAATCCCTTGAAGGATTGTGAAACATTGATCGATCTCCTGAGGCTCTCCGATCTTACGAACGTAACCCGCGATACCAAAACCAAATCGACGAGGAAATTAAACCATTTAAATTTTGAGTTTAAAATATAAATAGCTGAGTTACAGAATCTGCTCGGTTTCTGCTGACTTTCCCTAATTACCTCCCGTATAACACGGTGTATGTTGAAAAGTAACGTTAAATCAAAGTCTAGAATCGTCCAGGTTTAAAGAAAACTAACAGCAACAATGAATTTAAACGGTTGACAACCCAATTTGTCCATCTTACAAAGAATCTGCTCTTTTGATCGTTAAAAAAGAATCGAATTTTCTTCTACCTTCTAGACTGAAATACCCCGTTAAATCACGCTGCAAATATTACCGGCGTTATTTTCGCGCGTTGCAACGCGTCACACACGCCGATCTGAATGGAACGACGCGTCACGACGCCTCCTTGTTGTTCATAAATAGTCCTGGCCGATCGTCCTCGTCGACGATTTCCGGTGAATCAAACCGCGCGGAATGTTTTCTCGAGATCAGCCGCGCAAGGCGTCGGTGTAACACGCTGGCGAATGAATGCCAACACTTCGAGGGTCTGAATCATACCCTCTTTGGCGAAGACTTGGCCGAATAACAACCCCCGTTTATCTGAAATTGGAACGCAGGAATAACTTCGGTAGAAACTTCAGGAAAAATTGCAAGTAACCGGGAGACATTTTGGGGGAGGGGTCAAACGGCTTTGACGAGGATGCATTAACATAATGAAAAATATTTTAGTTTTAATGGTGCAAGTGTATGCTGCAAGTAATGTAACACAAAAGAGAATTTACTTGAATTGGAACATAAATTAATACATCGATGGAACTTGCAGAACTGATATAATAGATAGGTACAATTCTAAACTAATTAATGTAAATTCACAGCGGAATTTTGAGAAATACATATGCCTACGACTGCAGCTTATTTGATTCACCTTTTTCAAGTACTTTTTACTTCTTTATTAATCGACTTAAGAATGCAATGAAACGCGAATGTTGAGTAGAACAGGAATAGCATCAATGTCAATTAAATAAACTAAATTACCTTTTTCTGGTTATTATAAAAATCAAGTTAAAGTGACAAAAAATATCACGGCCGTAAACTTTGCTTACACTCCATTCTTGTAATAAATACGTATAAGTTATATAATTCTAATTCTGCCGGTGTTCGTTTCATCAAATCCCACTGTTCTTTCCAGCCGTGAAACAAAGATCTTCGCGGGCAGCAACATTTATGGCGGCAAATCGTAAAAGCGCAGAGTGGAGAACGGTGAAAATTGACGTTAAAAACGATGACAAAGTGTGTCAATGTCAAACTGTCCGAGCCACCAAACTACATCTCGAGCTTCTCTTCCAAAGAATCATTCGCTCCTTCCCTGTGAGTTGTTCTCGAACGTCTACAAAATCCTCAAGTTTCTCTCTCGCCTCTGCGTGGGTTAACGTGGTTAACATGACATCACCTTTGTGGGGGTTTTGCTGATCGATAAAACGCGTCACAATGGTTCCTAATATGGATTGGATGTAGGTTCGTTCGTTACGTAGTCGATACACGTTACACGTGGTGTACTCTTTTCAAGGAAATCTGTTTTAGAAAAGGCCGTCCATGTTTTGGAAATAGATTTAGGCCAGGTGATAGAAATGTGCGTGGGTCGGACAGCTGACATTGGTTCTATTGCTTTTCACTTCCTTCAAATAATTTGAAACTGAAGTTTACCGCAATATTGGAGCAATCTGTTGCCTTCTTTGGAGGAGTCGTTGAATCTTTTGTTTTACGAAAGATGATCCAGACTTTCTATTTATAAGGATCGATTGTTAGATCCAAACAATTTCGCTCCGAGCTATTTGTATTTATATATTCCAGGCTATACAATTTATTTCTCTAACATCGACAGGATTCTCTTTAAAAAAAATGCACGCAATTTCTATCTACAAATCTGGCACGACGAAATTTTACTTCGTCGTATACCACTGGTCAGTATCGTAACTGGAAAATATATTTGAAAGAACGTCTCATAATTCTTCCTCGAACGTAACTGTAAGTGTCAGGTTCCGAAAACTTTATTCATTGAACTCGCCTATTGCCCGTCGAATAATTGCATTGATATGTCAGACAAGCGTCATAGATGAAACTGCTTGCCAGACACTTATATGTAGCGTGGTATGCAGAAGAAAACAACTAAACGGATGCTGTAGAAAAGATAGTACCGCACCGCTATACGCCACCAACTATTAATAGCTGACAAAGTCCGAGAGAGAAGTATACGTAGTATCCGAGGCCAGATTCGACCCGACGGAATTCTTTAGCCATTCGACCCTTTCGACTGCCGTTCTTCGGCGATTCAATGTCGAGGGTAACGTGCGAACTCAATAAGTACGATTTCCTGACCTTTCCATTGCGTCAATTTGCCACGATCGCGAACAACTGAAGAAGAATAAAATTATGTAATTTTTTGGGCAGGCGAAAGTTTGAAAGAATATATTTACTGCTTTAGAGTCTGTCTTTTATACGTCCTCCATTGGGGACGTACCTGCATATGCGAAATTAGTATCGTTATTTTTCCGTTGACCTTAACATACCCGAGAGCCGAGTCTAATTAATAAAGGTGTTCAATTAATATGAAAGAAAGGTTGCGTATACTCTAAACTGAATATTCTGTAAGAAAACGATCAAGCACTGCACAGATATAATAATGTCTACAGATAACAATTTATTACAATGTGTTCCACGTAATGTAATTGTGCCAATACACATCTATAAATAGGAATACAGGAAACAGTTCTCCGTCTTGGGCGCTCGTTAAATTGCAAACAATTTATCCAGGAGGAAAGTAGGTGTTGATAAGCATGGCCGTGATTGTAAAAGGGAATTTCATTCAATGTTTCGCTAGCAAGCAGACAATGAGCACTTAATAGTCATTTGTACTTGGCTTACTTAGAACGATTGAATGAGGAGGTTGCCTGGTGTAGTCGTACGACGACTTCGCATCGCCACCACTGACTTGAGTACAAATGGGGCCTGAGGTTAACGCGCCGTGATGTCACTGTCTGATATCATAGTGTCCATCTTCTACTTTGGCAGCCGGACAAAAAAGAATTCAGCAAAATTGTTGAGCCTTCGTTCGGATTGCTTCGTAATGTTCAACTTCCATTTATATATATGCAAATCAACGACTACTTGTGTCTAATGACGTTTTGAAGTAAATATTACTTCAAGTACCTATTACTTATGTCCTTTATCCTTACCCTTCTTATGTCTATTTTATTTCATTTTACTTTATACAATTCCTTTATTATGCTATCTACATCTTCAATACTTATCTTATTCTAACTTTAATTTAAAAATTGGAACAATATTATGCATTGATACTATTTACAATTGATACTGTCGAAAAGTTGCCATTATGTGGCTTATTTTATTTTACCACCGCAACGTTTCGTGTAAAGAAATTAAAAAGTATAAGAATAATGTCAATATTTTTGTATACAATGCTTGTATAAAAAAATTGTGATACGCTGAAAAATATCACAGCAAATGTAATTTCAAGGATACCTGTCGATTCCTCGAAAAGTCAAAGCCGGGGAAGAATTCTTTCCTTTTTTTATATAAGATACAATTTCGAAATACCAATGCAATCGGAGAAAAATGTATATAAATCAAATTGAAAATGTTAAGTACCTTTTATAAAGAACATTCGCTTTTCTTTTTAATTGCATCTTACATTTATTTCTACATTCTGGTTACGCCTAAGCATCACTATTGAAATAATACTAATTGTGTATACAAGTTTAAGAAGGCTAAGTGTTATATCACCGAACTTTGCAGCTACCATTTTGTAAACCCCTGTAACACGATTCTAATCGGTTTGTTTTAACATTCGCGCCACGTGGATAAGCAACACGATCCCGCTGCAACTACTTATGACATTCAAACACGCTTCAATGTGTCAGCACACGCAGGTAAATGTAGCGATGGCCAATGTCACTGCCACGAATAAACTTACAATACGTAATGCGTTGACAGGTGCTCGTAATGTATCGCGTCGATTGTGCAAGTGTCATCCTTTCATTCTTCGTCTTTCTTAGGCCCCTACGACATTGTGCTGTCGTGTTGATATAGTCGGGGTCGTTAAAAATTTAACAACTGTATTAATCTTTCATTAGACTATATAATTCAACAACGATAAGTAAAATTGTACGAATGTAATGAAAGTGTCAGACTACTAACTTTAATATTATTAGTATTTATAGTACATAATATTAAATACATGTTTATATTATATTTACAAACAGTAGGCTGCTGCTCACAATTGTCACAAAATAACGATATGTTTATTGAACTTTGGATTTTACTTGGACTTACGTAGTAAATAAATACATTATTGTGTATTTGCAAGATCGTATATATTTGTAAGAAATTCCTATAATGTACACGAGCTTGTTAAAACCAATAATAAATAAAATATGTATATAAAAATACAATACTAAATTCCATCAATTTGATTAGCAGAAAATGTTATTGCGTCCAATCGTTTAAGTTACGATATCGTATTGTTCTCGAATGTCTGTAGCAATAAATTGCAGTGGTCAATATACACATGCTACTCATACTCATAGTGAATGAAGAAGAAAATTCATTTGAATTGCCGTCACTTGATGCGCTACTTGATTGATCTTAAGTCCCCCTTGCGTTTACCGCCAGTACTAAATTAGCAGCACATAAAGTCTGTCAACAATCATGAAGAGGCATGCAAAAGATGATCCTGACCGGAAACTGTCGGAAAATGCGGGCAATGAGAAGAAACCGTTTAACAAAAAGAAGTATAGGCTACAGAAATACAGTAATAAATATAAAAGTATGGTCAAAATTATACGAACGTCTAATGCACTTATACATAGGTTAGGTTCCGAAGTTATTAAGGGCATGTTACTTTTATTGCTTAAATATATCCTTCTCTTCCAGTTAATCAGTGGGAAGACCGTAGGAAGAAGGCCATTCTGCGAGGGTTTTACAAGGAACTTGACAAGGATGAGCTGCAGAAACTGAAAAAACCACAATCTTCGAAAAGCGAGGACCAAATTGTAAATGAGTAAGTGTACTTGGGAGAAATTTCACATAACTTTATCCAGATTCTAGAAGTTTACTTTAACAAACTTTCATCATCAAAGGAGTCAGGCAAAGAAAGTCAGTGCCTTTCATAAGGCTAAACAAGAGTTTCTACGTAAGAAAGATGAAAAAAGGAAAAGGAAAGAAGAAGTATTGAAAGAGAAAACAGAACGAGAGGAAGCACTTAAGAATTACAAAGAGAAAAAGATGCAAATGTATAAGAAACTTTCTAAAAAAACAAAGAAAGGACAACCTGTAATGAAAGATAGACTGGAAATGTTACTGGATAAAATACAGCAACAAGTATCACAGGAACAATAATGAAGAATATGACGGAATTTGCAGGCTAAGTTATACAATTAATACGAGGACAGTCTGAAAAGTTCTCAACCAGACACGTGGATGGACGTTTATTGAAAAATAAAACATATTTCACGTCAAAAAATATTTTCTTTCATTATTAAGCCAAGGAGTTTTCAGACTGCCCTCCTATAATGTTGACAGATTTTATTATTGAATGAGAATACATGTATCGATAAGTAATGGATATCAATAAAGTATGTTTTGAATAACAAACCGCACTTAATATAAACGATAAACTTCGGCAAATTACCTGAAGAACCATATGTCAAATATATTCTTTACTATACCTTTATGTAACTAATATTCGCGCCTTTAATATATTAAAATTTTATAAAATAAGCTCCTTCTTAATTACCTCGTTCTTATTATCTGCTCGTTTCATATTCCCAAATATCAGGAGAAAGTTACTCGATTTTACCAGCAACGTCATCAAAATCTAAATGCAAGCACAAAACCTGCCGCGATCGCGTGCACTTTAAATGAAATACCTCGTAGGTTACAAAAATCTAGAACGTGTAGATTTGAAACTTGCATTCGATAACGTGGACAATCGCGAAAATGTACGATCGATGAGATCGCCTGCAATTCGAAATACGAATTTCCCCGCGTAACGACCAGAGCGCAGGCGCAATGGCATTTGACGGGCAGCCGTCAGCTAGTCAGCGGTTGCAAATGGCGACAGCCACGAAATCTCTGGCACCGACTCGCGAATAGTTTCACGCCTACCGAGTACTGCGTGACCGAGCCGTGCGTGAACGTTACCCAAACCCAGATCGGTATGTACTTGAAAACTAATCCGACGTTCCGGATGCGTAGCGGGTTAACCTTTTTCCTCAGAAAATTCTGTCGCTCTGGTTGCACTTCTCCTCCCGTGCGACAGGTCATCAGAGGCGAAAAGCCACTGTTCGACCTATCTATTCCTTGCGGAAATATTCCTTTTGTCTGCACGATCAATACGCCCTGGTTCTCGAGTGATTTCTTAGTGACCGTTGCTACTATTTGTCGAGCATTAACTTGAAACTTTCCATGCAATGGGAGGCACTATCAACGTTCGCACGACACTGCTGTCAAAAAGTGTTTGCCGTCGGAATCTAGGACGCGGTACCGGCTTACTCGCTCGATTTTCCTTTCGAGCGTCAGAATCAGCCTCTCTATCAAACAACTTGCCCTTTCAATTTCTAATGTCCACGCGAACGCTCTGGCCTCGCCGTCTAATGTCGTAGTCGAATATCGTACATGCAACTCCTCCTCGAAGTTACTCGGGAGACCAAAAGGCACTCATTGATTCGAGTACACTTAATCAACGAATATCGTTTGGATAGCATTCTTTAGCTTCCCCCGTGTACATCTACTGAATGCCTTTAATCAACAATGTACGTTTGTGATTTCACGAATAAATGTTTAAGCATTAACCCTTAAATTGTGACACAGAATTTGATTGCTCGTGTGTACTTTTTTTGCGCGCGCGTATGTTTTTCCATTAACATTTTTCAATTAAGCTTTGCACTGCAATACAACGCCCAATAAATACATAATTTGCGATACGAAAGTTTGCGCTATTTATTTTATAAACGTTTAATCGTCGAAAGAATTGCAGCACTGTAGTTAAACATTAATGGATCTTTTAATTAATATTTTCTAACATGTAGTCTCATTTGTTGCGCATACGTATGGATTTCATTGAACGTATTTTATTTCACAGGTGGTTTTAAGTAGAAAAAGACAAGATGCCGACCGTTAGAGGAGATGGTATGCGTGGGCTGGCTGTATTCATTTCTGATATTAGAAATTGTGAGTTTTAATACTATTCCTCCTATTATATTCTTGAATTATGTTTCCAACAAATTTATTCAACTGAATATTTTCTTTACACCTGTACTCATGCATATTGTTACATTATCGGATAGCGAGGTGTGCTAATTAACTTTTGGAACGTTGAAATTTTGATCCGTGTTTCATGAAGAGATATGATGCCATTGAAAATAATGTGTGACGCTGAGTATTTAAAGCAGAGAAGAGTAGGAGACAGGGGGCGGAGTTCTGATATAGGCGTATCTCTCTGATATAGCTTGTCTTTCAAACAGTAATATGTAATACTTGGCATAATATAATATATGGGCACTAAAACCAACTAAATGACTGCTAAACTACACTTTCAGTTCCTTTGATAAATGCTTACGAAAATCAATGGAAATAAATTGACTTGCACACTATCAGTATAACATGTATTTCTGTTATTTGATGCAATAAATAATTGTTAAAAGAGTAGAATCAGGAAATAACTCCTATAGAACAAATCAATACATCTGTACTTTGATGCCAGTCCAAGTGGCATTCAGCCATTATAGCTTTCTAGCAAAACTATTGCAAATATATGCTTTAATCTATACAAATGCATTTTACGTATCATCAGCTTTTGTGTATTCAAACATTTTGTTCACGGAAGAAATAATAATTTTTAATTCCTTATAACTTTTCGTTTCCTTGCATTCCTAGGTAAAAGTAAAGAAGCAGAAATTAAGAGGATAAACAAAGAGCTGGCAAATATCCGTAGCAAATTTAAAGGTGATAAAACGCTCGATGGTTACCAAAAAAAGAAATATGTCTGCAAGCTACTTTTTATTTTTCTGCTTGGTCATGACATTGACTTTGGACATATGGAGGCTGTTAATCTACTATCGTCTAACAAGTACTCAGAGAAACAAATTGTAAGTACTGTATTTCTACCTGGAGCAACACTTTTGGTTGGCGTTAATTATTATTAACTGTGTTAAATTAAAATTGTTTCGCTTTGTTGTTGCGAAAGGATGGTAAAGTTTATAAGTACGTGTAACGTGTCTTATGTTTTAGGGCTACCTTTTCATATCGGTCTTAGTAAATACAAATAGTGATCTCATTAAACTGATAATTCAAAGTATAAAAAATGATCTTGTATCACGTAATCCAACTCACGTAAATCTTGCGTTACAATGTATCGCCAATATTGGCAGTAAAGAAATGGCCGAAGCATTTGGTAATGAAATACCAAAGCTGCTCGTTTCTGGGTAAATAAACATGCAACAAATATCTTATATTTCTTTATCGTTAACTGCCCAAAGATTCGATCAATTATGTATTGTTTCTCCATTATAGGGATACTATGGACGTAGTGAAGCAAAGTGCTGCACTGTGCCTGTTACGATTATTACGTACTGCGCCGGATGTTGTGCCTGGTGGAGAATGGACTTCACGTATAGTTCACCTTCTAAACGATCAACATCTGGGTGTTGTTACTGCAGCTGCATCCTTAATAGATGCACTTGTAAAAAGAAATCCAGACGAATACAAAGGATGCGTTAGCTTGGCGGTCTCAAGATTGAGCAGGGTATGGTACAATTCGTTAGTTCGTTGCATAATGGGAAGACAGTTCTTTGATCTTTATTCTGTTCCATTAGATCGTGACATCGAGCTACACAGATCTACAGGATTATACGTATTATTTCGTACCGGCACCGTGGCTCTCTGTCAAACTGCTACGGTTACTACAGAATTACACTCCACCTGGTAAATTATTTGAATACTAGCTAAAAGTAGTCTTTTATCTTTGATGCAATTCTCGTTAATTCCAATTTCTGAACAGCTGAGGATCCAGGAGTGAGGGGTAGATTAAATGAATGCCTAGAAACTATATTAAACAAAGCTCAGGAACCACCAAAATCAAAAAAGGTGCAGCACTCCAACGCGAAGAACGCTGTATTGTTCGAGGCCATTAGTCTAATTATTCACAACGACAGTGAACTGCCGCTATCAGTCAGAGCGTGTAATCAGCTTGGCCAGTTTCTATCGAATCGCGAAACGAACCTTCGCTATTTAGCACTCGAATCGATGTGCCATCTGGCAACATCCGAGCTTTCGCACGAAGCCGTGAAAAAGCACCAGGAAGTCGTCATACTCTCTATGAAAATGGAAAAGGACGTGTCCGTCAGACAACAGGCTGTGGACCTTCTGTATGCGATGTGCGACAAGAGCAACGCGGAAGAAATAGTACAAGAAATGTTAAACTACCTCGAAACCGCGGACTACTCGATTAGAGAAGAAATGGTTCTTAAAGTTGCTATCCTAGCGGAGAAGTATGCTACAGATTACACGTGGTACGTTGACGTCATTCTAAATCTAATCAGGATAGCTGGGGACTATGTTTCGGAAGAAGTGTGGTACAGAGTAATCCAGATTGTTATCAATAGAGATGACGTGCAGGGATACGCGGCAAAGACGGTTTTCGAGGTAAGGGGTGAAAATTTCGATGCTTTCCAATGATCTATTTTTTGTTTTATATTAAATGCTTGCGAATATCTTTTCAGGCCTTACAAGCACCAGCTTGCCATGAAAACATGGTTAAAGTCGGAGGTTACATTCTTGGGGAATTTGGAAACCTCATTGCCGGCGATCAACGCTCTTCTCCAGCTGTTCAGTTTCAATTGCTACATTCCAAAGTGCGTTCGATACAATTTTTGATTTTCGTGTTTTTATAATTAATATACCAACGCGATCTCGTTTTACTTTCAGTATCATTTATGTTCCCCAATGACGCGAGCGTTGCTTCTTTCGACGTATATCAAGTTCGTTAATTTGTTCTCCGAAATGAGGAGTCAAATTCAGGATGTCTTCAGGCAGCACAGTAATTTACGCAGCGCAGATGCAGAATTGCAACAGAGGGCCTCAGAATATTTACAACTGAGCATTATTGCATCGAGCGACGTTCTGGTAAGTGGGGATTAAAGAATCTAAGAAAACCTCAACTTCCTTCAATCGCTCGTGGTACTAAAATATTTGTTCCTTCATTTTCAGGCTACCGTTTTAGAAGAAATGCCAGCATTCCCCGAAAGAGAATCTTCCATTCTTGCTGTGTTGAAAAAGAAGAAACCAGGTCGAGTGCCCGAGAACGAAATCAGAGAAAGTAAAAGCCCCGCGCCAAATGCTAACCATCACGCGGAAGCACCTGTCAGTGTGGCAGGTGTTGTTAATAATACATCGGCAGATTTATTGGGCCTTTCCACACCGCCATCCTCTCAGCCCACTAGTAACACAGGAGTTCTACTCGACGTACTGGGAGATATTTACAATATGCCAAACAAAGTCGCTGCTAATGGTGCCCAAAATACGTACAATCCCAAAAAGTGCGTGATAGTAACAAAATGTTTCATAGAATATCATTGTCCATACTCTTCATTTAATTTCAAATTATAATTCACGATTAGTCAGATTGATATTTCTAGAATTTAACTTAATCTTGCCCTTTTAATTTGTTTGTTTAGATTCGTCTGCAAAAATAATGGGGTACTCTTTGAAAATGATTTAATTCAAATCGGTGTAAAATCGGAATTCAGACAAAATTTAGGGCGCGTCGGGCTGTTTTATGGTAACAAAACTCAGTACGCCCTTCATAGTTTTCAACCTCAACTGTCATGGTCCGAGGAGGATCAACAAAAATTAGCTGTACAAGTGAAACCAGTTGATCCGGTGCTAGAAGCTGGTGCTCAAATACAACAAATGATTAACGCGGAATGCGTTGACGATTACAACGGTACAATGAGTTACATAATATTCTAAGAAAGGCAGAATAAGTCTCGTCAAAGTGCATGCTGTTTAAGTTGGTATTGTTGAGCGTGTCGTTAAATGTTCCTTTTACATGCAGATTCGCCGAGCATGCTTATTTCCTTTATTTATAATAACGTGCCACAGAAGATAACGATGAAGTTACCGTTAACCATTAATAAATTCTTCGAACCTACGGAAATGAACGGAGAATCGTTCTTTGCACGATGGAAAAATCTTGGAGGGTACGTAATATTTTGGGAATATTTTTTTCAACTAGCTTTCCTTTCCCCGTTGTTATCAAACTGAAATGATTATTCTCATTACCTCGATCGTTCGCGATATTTGACCACTACTAGTTTTAGTGTAGAATTACGCTGATTAATATACACTTGCAGAGCGAATCAGCAGCGTTCACAGAAAATTTTCAAAGCGCAACTACCAATGGACCTCGCGCAAGTTCGTACGAAATTGCAAGGATTCGGAATGCAATTGCTTGATGGTATAGATCCGAATCCTGATAATTTCGTCTGCGCGGGAATAGTACACATGAGGGCACAACAAGTAGGATGTTTGTTGCGTTTGGAACCTAACAAACAAGCGCAGGTAAATTTCAATAAAAAACAAAAAGAAATTCACTCCAATTCGTTCAGGGAACTAAACACTAAATTTGCCAAATTATTCACTCGTTACATTTTGTTCCACAGATGTTCCGCTTAACGGTACGCTCGAGTAAGGAATCGATGTCAGTAGAGATCTGTGACCTGCTGATGGACCAATTTTAAACGGCCTAGCAGGCGTGAAACTAATTTAAGGTTATATTAAAACGCCGTGGGAAGACATATCGTGATCACAGAAGGGTGTCATCTCTCGACGTTCAGAAAGATACTGATGATTATTTGTTAAGAAATATTCGTTGTACCCATGCTTACACTCACAGCGCGGTCATGCGAACTGAACCCTTTGGGTAGGTGAAGCGTTGTTACCACGTGTGATCCTAACAAACAGATCATAGGATTGCCGAGAATACGATCATGATGAATTTGTGTACATGAGAAAATGAAACGAAAAGAAATGAAATGAAAGAAAGCAAAAAACCAAACGGCATATATATTGACTATGATGGGCGACAAGTAGTCCACGAGCGAAGGTAACAAGTATAGACACTATATGATCTTTCTTTTTCTAATTTAATATGCGCCTCTAGTGTGGAAAAGAAAACTATAATTCGTAACTTATCCAATGACGCATAGATGTCTGCCACGAGTATTCGCAATTGAGAAATACCTAAAAGAATTATATTCCAACGCACCCTAATAACTGGCATACATTTTTTACAAACGATTGCTGTAGTTGTTCATTTTCTTCCCCCCCAGTTGGAAGTGTTTTATACTTCATTTATCGTTCCCCGCAGCGATGTTGGTTGCAACGATTCTGTGTTCATCCGCCCGTACAAACCTGCGTGCTCGTGGCACGTCCTAATCTATGCCTCGCTAGCTCCATTTTTTTTGTCTACGTACGTCTTTATTTTCGTACTGATCATTGTTTCTTATTTTGAGATTATTGTACCGTGAGCGAGAGTAGCTTTGGGCACGATGACAGTAGCTGTATGATATTAGTTGTTTATCGTAGATTTTCCTTGTATTTAGTGGAGCTCAAATATTTCTCTTGTAATTAGTAGGTTCGAGATCATCGCTCCTATCCCCCACCCCCCCCTCTCTGCTCCGGTTGCTCCAACGTTCCTTACACTGATTTTCTATACCTCGTACGTCGATGTGTAAAATCCATGGCTGGTTACATTGTTTGGCTCACAAAAAAGAGGAACGATCACGTTCAATGAGAGGTAAACCATGAAGAAAGGAAGGAAACCGTAAAAGAAATAAAATCAGTAGAAAAATTTTTCTAATCGACCTTAACGAATCTTGTGTGAGATGTATATTTCAGTAGTATATCTTGTACAGATGATATTCACGTATGCATTGAAGATTGTTATGTTTCGTGAGCGATAACGTAGAAAAGCAAGGGAATGAACAAAAACGAAAAAAAAAAGAAATCGAAATAGAGCAGCTCTGAGTAACGTTTGGGCCGCGTTTTGCAAGGCGAGCACACGCTTCATGATTACCCTGTCTGTTAAATGTGGAAATTGTAAAGCTCTAATTGAATTGTACATAAGAAATCCGTTGATTAAATGTGCCGACGCGCGAGTCATTGCACGAAGACATACACACAGAATTCAGTACTTGCGGGCGCGACGATTTTGTAATATCGTTTCTTACCTGCTGTTTCATTTTATATCTTTGTCTTTATCATGCGAACACGAGATGTATATTTTTTTTTATGTTCGTATATAGTATAAATTTATATTCGAAGTCTTTCTGTTTATTCCACCCGTGATTCTCTATATCATTTTATTACCTTGTATAATTTACGTACTAGCATGAATCGAGATATCTAGTGTGTCTAGCGAAAAGATCTGTATAAAGAACGCGTCGTTTAAGGATGCTGAATTGTTTCCTTATTTTAAGTTTTTAATGCTATATCGATCTTTTTTTATTGCGTGCGGTGTGTAACACACGTGTATTTTAAAATTTATATTTAGTTAGGTTTAATTAGCGCTACAAATTTAAGTTCGAGGGGCGTTTGCATTCGCAAGAACGTATTTTATACGTATGTCTCCTTTGTAGGTTATGCAAGTGTTTCTTGACCATTGGTGAATCGAATAAATCATGTTAAATAGAAGAAACTGAATCTTCTGTATTTAACATATACTTCATACTACGATTCGTTCGATGGATTTCCAAAAGATGCTTGCATAATTTTAATTTCGGCGCCATTGCTAAGCCGCGATTATGCATACATACTGCGAATTACTATTCTATTCTCCCCTCGATATACATATGTTCAATTTTGAAATGAAGAACGATGAAAGTATACTATGTCCAGCAATAAAATAACAATGTACTAAATGAAAATGCGTATACCTGGGAGAAGTTTACAAAATAATCGGCGACACGTTCGATTCGTTTTTTTATTTAGGAAATCGCGACATACGGTACATTCCTGACTTACAGCGGTATCATACGAGGAAAGAAAATTCGTATGTATAGCAATATGTAGAGGTAATTTATATTTAAGTTGGTTACGTATCTTTGAAAACTAGTTTTCCTAATTATACGTTAGCTCCTGAATATTTAAATCCGGGGAGGAAAAGTGTAAGATCAAGATTCGCTGCGACCTAAGTCAAGATCAAGTCTCTTATGCTGGAGTTAAGTTCCGGCGATTGTTGCATCAGTTTTACTTGGTTCTTGTACATACATAAATATATGTAACGAAATATATCACAATATCCTCGACATGAAAAACTCTAGACGAGTCTATGGACGAATATATGCCGTGCATGTAATTATATAATTAATTGATACAATGAAGCAAAATACGCTCTCACACACAATCACCCAGTCATGGATTTGTTGAACAATGATTTTTATGTTTCTCGAAACGATTAGAAGGGGTTCGTACGACAGTTACACCATTCTCACACAGCGTCCCTGTGTATTTATCATTACGGAAGTGTGAATCATACTGTTCATCCGATTAGACTCTACATTCAAACGAACACGAATATATATTATATATATATACACGCGCGCGCGGATGCATATAAATATAAATAAAGTATACATAATTCATATAAATATATATAATACGAATTATTGAGAAATGAAATGTGTGCGGCGACACACGGTTGTTAGATTATTATGTTGCGGTGTCCTGATCAAATGGCGATCGTGACGTATGCATATGTACTAATGAAACGCGTTTGTTACAACGCTATATAGAGGTTTATTCTGCTCTTTCGTCTCTCTATCGTTGCTTTCATATTCCCGGGTATAGATTTGATGTAGGAATTCGACTTGTAGAAAGCGCGATCGCTAGCGTATTCTAGCAAACCTGTTTACAATCGACCGCTCGAATCGAGTGTGAACCAGTTTGCACCGATGCAACATAAACTATGAAGTTGTCGGATGTTACTGTTACTCGCGAACTTCATCTTGAAAGTTATTTCGTTGAAAATAGCGATCGTTATGGATCGTTATGGAGTTATAGTGTACCCTTCGCTGTAGGTCTGATTGTCATAGTCCCTTTTGTGTGTAATTGTCCTGTACTAGTATTATTTATTTATGACTGTTGTGTACAAGAAGCTTAGTGTAGCTAGATTTTCGTTGGCAGTAAACCGTTCGAATTATGTCGAAATGGCTCCACAATTAGCCGAAATGAAAAGTAATTTTTCCCGCTTACGAGGCTGAATGTTTTCGAATTTCACTAATGTAACATTTGTGCGCAAAGAGCTCGTTATTGACCGTCGAAGCAAGTAAAGAACTCCTAAGGAACGTGGGTCTATAAATCATATAAAACGAAATTAAAGATATTATATTGTTGATTATGAAATTGATTTCGAAAATACTAGTAGGAAATCAAGTGACAATACATTGTTGATCCATACTCAGAAGTTTTATTTGCTTCGACGAGTAATACGCTTTGGCATTCTGGAGTACAAACGAAACTCGCATCCGAAGCACATCCAAAATAATAGTATAATACCAAATAGAGAGATTTGTTTCCTCGCTCGTTTATTTTAGTATAGCAAGCTGAACTTTAATTGCCGCGCACAATGTATACGTATATGCATTGAGTGAACAGGGGGCGCTCGCGACTCTAACATGATTTCATCCGATCACGGACCAACCGATTGACAGTAGTATATTTTGTAAACGAAATTTCTACATTTAATCTCTATGCGAGGAAAGCCGGAAAAATTATAAAGTTATTTAATGATTATATTCCTTTCTTCTTCCATGGTTGACGACGGTAAGATTCACTTTGCGAAATCAGCCTTTTGCGATTTTTCTGCGACTATTATTTTGTATCGTTTGGCTCTGCGTACATGTACGTTTGTAAGATGCTACTGATTTATATTATTAAACTACACACACATATACATATATATATAAATATAATCTCGTACAAAGTGTGCTCTCTCAATTGTTCGACTTGCTTTCGCGTTAACATCGTCCGCGCCTGCGCCGAACGAAGTTTCATTTGATTGTCAAGTATTTACTTATCGAACAGTTGATCGATCAATCCCGAGCAAAGTATTCCACGTTCACTCCCCTCAGGGACTGATTTACTTGACAATACAATAAGCTTAACTCGAACTACAATTTGTACAATTTTGGAATTATTTGAAAGCTACATAGAAAATTTCATTGGAACATTAAAAGAAGAGCTTCTCTACTTTTCACTTCGTTCACTTAAAAAAAGAACACTGGTCGTTTAAGAGAATACAACGAGCAAAGCAAATAAAGCTGCTACCGAAAAATTGTTCGAATTGTCGTTCGAATAGAAGATTCTGTACGCACCGTGAATCTCTGGGACTCGCGGCAATTCGAACGCCATTTTGAAAAATTTGTCTACGCGTGTAGATTCTTTCATTTACTGTTCTAGTATTTGCAGCGCAGAAATTTAGATACTCCGTAGGCTTAATTGTTCGAGGCTTTCAAGCATCGTGCCAAAACTGTAAAAAAAAGGGAAATAACAAATTCTTCTCCGATTTGAAAGTATGGACATTTCCACGGGGTCCACAAATTATACGACTGTGAGTGTTGTGAATTTGCCCGGCAATGTTCCGTAAATCGTTTGTGTTCGTGAACTATATTTACACCGAACTTCAAGAACGTCCTGGGACACGTGTTCCGCTTTGCAGCGTGATTTCAGTAGCGATAATACTTCGATTCCCGTTTTTCACACTTTTTACGTCTGCGAATTCTGTGAAAATCATTGGCCGACGTAATGTAGGAATTGCATGGAGAATATAAAATGAAATAAAGTGTGTATGTTACGTTCGATAGTTAAAGTCGTACACAGATTGAAAATGATGCTCCGTATGAACAGTACAGTTTCTAAAGTTATTATCAATATAAGGTACAATGCATTTGACAGGACAACAAATACATAGCTGATCAGTGATTCCTTTTGTGTACTCTCAAAGTTCCTTAGAAAGCTAGAGAACGTGTAGTTGAAGTTATCTTAATTGCTACAGATTAACGCAGTTGACTCGTTACGAGGTTCGTTTTATTTATGACGATTCCATTATATTTTACAGTGACTTATTTTTATAGATAGCATTTACCGCACGAGAGTATAACGACGTTGCTTTACGCATCATTTATAGAACATTATATTGTCGACATTAACGTGGGTGTAACGATATTTGACCACAACAAACAAGCTTATTGCGAGGTAACTGAACTCTGTTAGAAACTATCGATTACGTTGTCGTTTTTATTCCCAGCAATTAGTAAAAATTGTTGCCAACAAATATAATTAATTAAATCGAGAAAATGTTTCATAAATTGATAATTGATGATAAATTAAAAGAATCCTTGGAAAATTTTGAAAAATTCACACACTCATGATAGAAATGACAAGATGGATATTCGACGTTTTTGAACCGAGACTTTACCGCGAAATCATAGTTATCGACCGAGATTTTCGATTGCTTGCTAGTTCCATGTTGAAGTGTCGAGAACTGCAACGCCTTGACAAATAAAACTGATAGAGATTAAATCTGTCATTGAACTGCACATATAATATGAATCGTATTATGGTATCTCGAGAGCAATCATTTTTATTTTTCTCTGACAATATGATCACTATGTACATCGTAGCGCACCATTCATAATAATTCGATCGATTATCGATTACTACCTGATGCGAATTGTATTTCGTCAAACACGCGACAATAGTTCACTTCGAGATCATAGGTACACGAATGTATGTACGCGAACATCGAAGAAACGTATGTAGGCTCTTTCTATGATTTTTCGCGCGTGAACGTAGTAGAGGAGGAGGTATAATAAATACAAAAATGAACTTATATAGATTACTATATCTGTACTTTATTGTGTCTTTAGTAGACGTGTCCCCTGCGGCTACGTCCATCGACGGAATGAACATTGACGTAAATAAATAAAACGGATAGAAAGTACAATGGTGCTTTGGTGAATTTCCATCCGCAAACGAGATCTATTAGTATTAGTAGTGCCGCGGAGAATCATGTTTTTAGTTTCTCTGTGATTCTAGCAATTTGTACAAAAAATACGCTGCTCGAACTAGTGAAATTTCATTGGATCTATTAACTAAGTAATCGATGAAATAATGATATACAAATTTGAAGTATTTTGCCCAATGAAACTCGAATAATGCCTGCACAGTTTACAATTTAACGTAATATGTTTCTAAAAGTGCAAACAGCATGTTTCTTTGTTACATCGTAGACTGTTCACGGTAATTGTTGTGTCGCTTGCAAGGAATCTAAAAACAATGTTTCTTCACCGAAGAACGGAAATCCTCGTTCTTGTTCCGGCTGTTATTTTAAACGCAGCAAATTAAATACCGTCATTATCGTTTCTATATTTACAGAAGAGTATTTACACGCTTCGCGTGGACGAATCGTACATGGTGGTGTGTGTACATGCAAGAATCGTGTGCACTTCCGGATAACCGGAAACGGCGCTGGAGTACATCCGCCATAGAACAATGAATCTCTCCAGAGGGACCGAATACTTTGGAGATGGAAAATGTTTGACGCTTACCCAATACACACTGCCATCCTTAAGTTTGTCACTATTATTTTGCATTTTCACGAGGACTTATAGTACCCAAATATGCTAATTCTTCAGATTTTTGAAATTAGTGAAACATCCGTATGTTTTGTCTACGCGTGGTCTGCGCATGTCTCTTTCTGATGTTCAAACTGCGTGCACCGAAATTCGAACCCGTAAAACGTCGACCGAAAGTAAACGCTTTTCACTTTCGTTTATCTTTTCCTTATTTACAAAGAAAAGCATATTTCTGTCGGATTTTCAATTTTGAAAGAACCTGTGCAACCATCTGTCGGAACGTGGGTTGTAATTTAAATATTATAAAATGGTCTTTCCGTAGCAACGTAATTGTTATAATAAACTCTTATCTTTCAGTTAATTGTTATTCACTGATTACCGGATACAAATTTTTAAGTGACAACGCAAACACATAGGTATATGAAATATCTTTAAACGAAAAATAATTCTTTAAACATAGAATGAGAGAAAACTCTCTGAAGAAACTTCGCATATATCCAGGCATCGACAAAGAGATCTGCGGATATACATATATATGTATATAAATATGCTTATGTAGTAAGTGTAGATGTATGATACACGGATCTACAGTCGGACTTATGAAAATCGTAGCCATCTGTTTGTGGACGGTAATTCCACATCTGAGGAAACATTCTAACCCAAAACTTCTAGTGATATCAAATTGAGTTTGGATTGATTTTACTTCCACGGAAGAATTCATGAAATAAAATAAACGTGTCTTATTAACGTGCCAAATCTTATTTTACGCCTTACAAACTACTTAGCGCCTATCTGACTAGCAACCGAAGATCGATTTAAATCGACCATAACCCCCTCACGGGTTTAAAATAATACTTAACATACGCAAGGAAGAGATAATACAATTAGAAAGTTCAAAAAGTACGAGCACCATGGTTGACGAGTAGTTCCATTTAGCTTTGCAGCTCTTGTGTTCCAGTTCTAGCTTCGGAACATGTGAAATCATATCGATCACGAGTGATCGAACAGCCCTTCTTACTTCAGGCTTGATCCTATTGGGGATCAGTTTGGACTTGTTGGAGGGCAAGGTCGATATTAATTTTTGCAGCAGTATTTTTATAAAGACAGCTATAGATGGCGCGTACTCAAATCATTGTAATAAATCTTAAAATTGACGAAACTATCACCGTCCTCGATTTCGTATTTTAATTTTTTACACATTTCGCCTGGCCAATAAACGAGTATTTATAACTGCCTTCGATTCATTCATTTTTATCAGCACCGAACGATTAAGTGCACGCTCCAACAGTCCAATCTCTTGTTCATTAACAGCGCAATTACTAAAAGCGGGATTTCGGCCTTTCGATTCCCATCAGACTCCGAGATCTTCATCTTCGTTGATTCCACCCGGAATCTCAAAATTTCCAATCAAACTTGCTCTTCGAAATTCGGAGTTCTGTTGACAATACTCGGTCCACAGACTCACGAATTCGTTGAGGACGAGATGGCGTCCAAGTTGGCCCATCCAATTTCTCCGTATATTCTCTGTGTACCGCGAGGACGTTTCCCTCCGTTCTCTATTGCAGATCTACACAGAGCTGGACTGTGTCCTTTGGAAACTGTAGGAACATTTTCAGCGGTTCCAGGAAACGGAAGCTTCGCGCACTATGCGAGGAGGCTCGGAATTTCCGCGAAATGGGAGCTTTCCTCGTTGTTCCCGAAGACGCTCAACTTTCGACGGAGGTTTCCTCCAACACCGAAGACGACAAACTACGAGAACAAGAGACTCACAGTTCTTGTTCCAAGAAAGTTTCAGGCCCTCAGGAAAATAAGATCTTCGTCTATGATACAGGAAGATCTTCGACATTCAGAAAAAGGGTAATGACTAATTCCTTCGAATTCCTCCACGAGGATCCTCCTCGCGAGGTCAATATTAAATACCAACAAAAAAGAACTTCTCTCCTTCATAAGAATCCCCTTAAAACCTCTCCAAAGAATTCATCTCCTCGTTGACAATAACCGCCTCGGCGTCCTTCTCCAAAACATCCTTTCCGTCGCTCATCTGATCCTGCCCATCGGGCTCGTTGACCAAAATGCTCTCTTCTCCAGTTTCTAACGCGTCTTCTGGCGAAAGAAACAGATTCGTCCGTCCTCTACACTTCCTCCGGTAGTCAGGATTGTCTGGCGCCGGCCTGTGACAGGAGTCGCACACTGTGTCGGTCTTAGACGTGCAGGGGTGAGCTTCGTAGAGACCTGGACCACATCTAGAGCAAATCCAACAGGGCTGCGTGCTGTGGTGGGGACTGTAGGTGCCAGGCACACACTTTGAACACTCGGTGTCACGGCCACGGACGCAGCGGTTGGCGACACCCCAGCCTGGACCGCATCTGCTGCAATGGCTGCCACCTTTTTGGTGTCTGATGCGAGGTCTCGCCTCGTTCACCTGGAACAGAAGAGCAGATGCGCTCGGTCAGATGGAATTCGATGGAAAATACATGCTTCTTGTGTTAGAACAGCAGTTTGGTGCGGGTATACACGGCTTTGGACGCTGCGCTACCAAATGATGCCGATTGTTCGGGATTCTAAAAATTTCGTTTATGGCAGCGCCATATCAGTTCCTTCCATTATATCCGCTCAGGATTAGTAGGTTTAGTAATAAGCGGGACGAAATGGTGTTGAGTTTAACAATAAAATTAACACATTCTTTTTCCTGTACGAAATGGTGGCTGATATCGTGGTAAAGCTGTGTACGGAGTGTGTTTAAATTAGAAATTAGAAACGGGTCGTGTGTACGTTTCCCACGGTGAGATTCGGCGAGTTAAAATTTTCGAGATTTTTCGTTTAAATAGCTTTGCACGAATTGAACTTAAAAGTTTTCATTATTGAGATTTTTATTTTATTTGATCGGCCCTTATGCTAAGTTACTAATATAATCTTTTGGAAGACTTTGATAGTGTAGAAATTAAGCTTTCATAGTCTCCGGTTAATAAATATTTTAAAATTGAAACCACGGTCCAAAATTGCACGGGTAATATAAAATTCGTATTTTCCGTTTGCATCATTTAAAAGCGTTCCATATAAGATTGCGAGGTAACGAAAGTAGAATGCAGTGATTGTAATTTGTTATACAAAAATAACGCGGAGGCTGTTTTTTTTCAAACACGCCATAAGGCGATTAAAGCGACATAAAGTTCTTTTATAAGATCTTTCAAGAGATACATTGTAACTAAGGTATGTGTAATTTCTTCAAGGGGCGCGATATCAAGTACTAAAGTAGGCTACGAGTATGCAGGTACTCGCTAATAGTATGTACTTGTACTTGTAAATTGTAACTCGTCATCGCTAATATTTCAAGTTGCGTTCATCGTAAATTTTCTTACTGTATCTGCGGGACGGTATTTGACATTACAAAACGGACAAATGTATTACAATATATTCTCAACGACAAATATAATAATTAATATTCATGTATCGTAAAACAAACGCATTATTCAGCATTAATGCTAGTACGAATAAAGTATCTGTCTGTTTGCACCCAACTATCTTTATTATTTATTTCGTGCCACTCTTCTACCTCAACCCAAAACAACTACTATATGCACACCGCCCCGACTAAAATGGTTCAAACTTAGCGAGAACGCCGTGAATAAATAAAAATGATTGTTCGAATCGCACAAAGTTCGACCCGGAAATTCGATTCGCAATAAAACAGTCAACGACTGTCGTGTAACTCTATATGAAGCATGACCAAGAAGCTGGAAGCCATTTTGTTCTAAATTTGCCGCGTAGAGTCGAGGAACAGGTGCCAAAGCATAAAGCCACCTGACTGCGAGAACACCTTGCGCCTTTCTTTCATCGTTCGTCGAACCACGATCGAGATAAAACTGAAAACGCGATCGGTCGACATGCAAATTCAGATTTCTTGTAACTCGGCTCGTTAGAACACCGTAATTGTTATGATCATCTACCGTCACACGAATGATTATTTCTTCTCGAGCAGCGCTCCGATTTTATGTTTGCTTTAAGACTTAAAAGTACAATCTACGGTACAAACTAAAATGCAATCGAAGTGTCATCTCTTGCAATAAAAGATTGAAAAAAAAAGTGTTCGCGTCTGTCTGTAACTTTTAAGAACATCGTGGATGATATTTAAATTTGAAACAAACGAAAAGGAATATTTCAAGGAAGAATATTTTAAATCGCGGAAAGCTCTCTTTCAGAGATCTGTCCTTCGCAGATCTACACCGACGAACAGATTTCCTTCGAAGTTAAACGAATGAAATTCGGGAACACGTTTTACGCAAATGTTCTTAAAACTAGTCGCAGCGTAGCGGCGCCAAACAATTCCGTTGCGTTTGCTGGACGGGGTGTATTCATTTCATTCGGCGCGAGGAAAACTAACGAAAAGAGGGACGTTTAGGATTTTTCATTCGCAATGAGAAGAGCAATCGGGTCCAGTGGTGTAGCCTCGTGGCAGCTGGCAGCAACCGGCTGCTGGCACGCGCCAGCAACGGCAACAGACCTATCAGGTGCATCATTGCACCGGGCCCCGTTTCTTCGTGAAACCCCGTCCGTCTTTTTCCTCCCTTTCGCCACTTTCGTTTTCTCCTTTGGCCTGTTGACCGCTGCTCGATTCTCTGCCAATCGCGAACGCGAGTGCAGTTCGTTTCGAACAAGATTTTCGTTTAATTCTTGTTTCGTCGAAAAATTTGTTAAGCTCTGTCTAGATGATGCACTTATATGAACTGGTAAAGTACATTTCTAGATGATGTTCGTATACGAGCTCGTCAAGATTTGACTTTGGTGCTGCGCTTTGAAAAATATTGTTTCGCCCAATGATTCTTAAGTTTATTTATTTAGATATCTTAGCTTTGCAGTTAAAAATTGTTTCAAGGAGATCTTCGTTCCGTATGGATAATAATAATTCAGAATTATTGTCTGGGAAGAAATCTAAAATATCTCGTGCTGTATCTGCCGAAGGAACGAACGAAAGACGAAAAATTTGTGCCGAAATTGAATTACGTGGCGTTCTTAAAGTTTGCATACTAACACTACTTAGCAATCCTATTTATAACATTTTTGAACCTTCATTTCTGAAAAAATATATGGGCAAAACTTGATTTCCTTAATTAAAGGCGTCATCTGCAGCGTTCTGTTCTTTTGAGGCGTATTTTAAAGCAAATGCCAGTTTTTTATCTTAGTAAATAAAGCAACGTTGCAGCACTCTTTCCTACGGTACAAAGGGGTCCCTTTATAATACAAAATACGACCTTTCGAACGTGGCGAAAGAAAATTCGAACAACACTAATGTTCCGTACTTTTATAATGCATAAAGTCCTTTCGCGTATGGAACGTAAATGCGATGGAAAATAGTGACGTTGCATAGTTAAACTGCACGCGCAGAAAGAAAATCAATAGCCCGTGTATTTATTTGCGAAAACTAATTCCAGTCTGCTACACATTACTGAAGAGGCGAATTTGAAAACAAAAATTTAATTACTTGTTTCACCAATTGTTTCAAAAATATTGATGTCATTAAAGCCGTAAATAAAGATCGTAGAATATCTTTAACAGCACTTGTTCGTATAGCGTGAACATATTTTTATAGAAATCGTTAAAGCTCCCTGAGATAGTCAATACTTCGGTAAACAAAATATTATTGAACGGGCAACGTAATCCATTCCGGTTACGCGTTAAATAATTGCGGAACAGTCATTCATCTCACATTATGACGTGATCTCGAATCTTTTTAAAAAAATAATCAATTATACGGTTCCAAAAATATGTGAAACAATGAATATCCGTCACTCTATCTTTTCAAGTGTCCAATAACGTGGACGCTATCGAAATATTGTTAAGGAATATTGAACATTCGGAGCTGTCCATTAAGAAAGTAAAAAAATTAAACTTCTCGTCAGTTTTATTAGAAAACAGAGATTCAAATTGAAAGAGAATCAAATTGATCGCGCTTCGCTTATTAATTTGTTCAACAAGAAATACTTGATGAAACAATAACGAGCATAATTATTCTGGAAGAATTAAAAATGCAACAGATCTAAGTACACACTTTGATTCTACGGATCATTCCAGTTAAAAAGATATGTATTAATCGTTTAACACATTTTTCACTGTCTACGTCACAACCTTCCCTTAATACTACCACGATGAATGCTTCTAGGTATGAGTGTCGTTTTGTCGGTCGCGTAACACGAGCCAGTAGTCTCACGTAAGGATGCACCCTGTCAATTTGCGAGCACGACGAGTCCAATGAAAAGGGTTAATCCCCTCAGCCAGGGGCAAATTATCTGACCGGCTCATCACTCGTACAGCATATGCTGTCCCCTCAATAAAGGTTCTGAAAGATCGACCTCTTGGTAGTCAGTTGGCAGCGCCAATACCACTTGCGGTTAAAATATTTCTTTTCAACCTTTTTATGCACGCCTTGATGCAACCGATGAGAAACGATGCGGTAATTCAGTCAACCGACGCAGGCTGATCAAATTTTTATGGGATTTTAAAATACCGGTGTCAACTATTAAATTCATATTGCTTTTTGAAATCGTAATTTAATATCGATTTTAAAACCGTATATTCAAATATTCATTTAACATAGATTCAAAAAATGTTAATTCCATATGTTAACTAAATACTGATTTTTGAATACAGCTGTATGCCTTACTTTATCTATTTATTAAGGCCCGTTATGTACAATGGTAAGATATAAATAACGTTGCAATGTACATAATCGTGCGAGTTTTTCATTATCTCCCGTTAATTTTGTACCCAGACCAAAATGGTGTCGAGGATCGTTCCTTCGATAGAATAAATAGATAACAGCAGTTTCAGCCAAAAAGTTAGTCCTTCGGAAGTAAAAATTGGCTGAATTTTTCATTCGGTTCATAGGATCAGACGTGATTTATTTTAGTAAAGCAGGTCTAAAAAGCAAGGGAGCTCTTGCGCTCCGAGACGGAACGTTGAAATTGATCCTCGATAGCAACGCGGGGCAATTTTAACTGCCATTAATGATCGCATGGAGTAAGATAGGAAAGCAAGATCAGCTACGATGCTTCTGGTTTTAAGGGAAGCTAGATGGAAATGCCGCATTAAGCAACTGCAATCGTGACCTCTAAATGCCAAATGACGTTTTATCGTGTATTAATATTTTCCGTTCCTCTGCTCAGGTCAAAAATGGCGCTCCGAAGTAGGCACAACGAAGGCGAAAAAAATAATTTCCCTCGCGATTGATGAAGCGTGTGAAACATTGTCGGAAAGGGCGCCGCGCCCCGAGGGTTCCTTAGCCTTAATCGATGACAAAAGGGTTGCCGCGCGGCAAGTGAACAGGAAATTGCAACCTCGGGAGGAACCGGTGTAAGCAGCCGCGGTTGGAAACGGCCTTTAACAATTTCCGATCGTTTTCCCTCCGGTTCCGACGAAACGTCGCCGTTCGAACGCGGTGAAACGCGAGCTCGACGAATCCGTGGAATTCGCAACCGCCTCTGTAACCACCGGCTCGAGTGACCGGCTCGAGAACGGTGCGGGAGCAAAACCAGCAGAAGGAGGATGCTCGCAGGACGATCCTCGAATCGGGTTTCCAAGGATAACGATCATCGTCCTTTGATCTGGTCTGCAGTTCGGTCGCAAGGGAATCGTTGTTACGTTCGAGTACGTTTTCTTTTTCGTTGCGGGGCCGTTTTGCCAAGGAGCATTGTTGTGAGAGGAAATTGCTGTCATTCAATGTTTCTAGAAATTATTGGTATTCGATCGAGCTTTTTTTCTATAATTTATACCGGATCCCAACAATCCGAGATTTCGGTGTTACCCCCTGAGATCATCGACAACTCGTTTCGCCGACACTGCTTTCATCGACATTAACTTTTGTCGATGCTACGTTCTCACCGACAGTCCGTATTTAGCGATAGATTTCAGTTCCAAACCTTGTTTCATTTTTTCTTCCCACCAGACCAGCCCCGATCGTCCTGCGAGGACTCATCGGAGGCTATTGCGTTCCAAACCTAAAGCAACGCTTAAATATTTAAAAAAATAAAAATAGGAAGAACTTTATATTATTGGGTTACATATGGAACTCAAACCTCTAACTAAATGCGGACTGCCGATGAAAACGTAGTTCCGACGAAATTTAATGTCGATCAATTCGTGTGGGCGAAATAAGTTTCCAGGAATCTAATTTTTTGTAAAGTCGCAGCAAAAATTGCACTGCTTAAAATGCCAAACTAAATATCATTTACATCCTCGAGACTTGTATAGAAATATAGATTTCGATCACGTCCTTCCAGGAAGTAATCGAAAAAAGAAGAGGAGTGAAATATTACAATTACACCGCACCCTCGTTTAAAAGCCCAGAATTCCGGTTCCCTGAAATTTCACTTGAACATGTTCAGACGAATGGAGAGCAATCGATCATTTTACAGCCCGCTAGGCCCCGAAGCTTTCGAAGGCAAGAAATAAAGAAGGGACCTTCTGTTTCGCAAACAGATGTTCAGGATCAACCTTTCACGAGGCTACATCATTTTCGAACTCAATTACAGGTTGCGCAAGCCAGCTTGCAACCATAATTCAACGGGATGCGTTATGATCCGAATCTGTCGAACTCGCGGCACCCATTATGGCTTGAAGAGTTATTCGAAATGCGATCTATCGCACGTTCGATCTTTCATGTCGAATAGGGAATCTTGAACGCCAATCGTATCCACTGGCTACGGTCTGAAGAATAACCGGCGGCTGTAATAATTATAATACATGCCGAACAGTTTTCCTCGTTGCCAGCTGTTCATACAGTTCGAAAAGATGTATCTATGCATAAGGAAACATTTCTTTCACGAATTGTACAAAGTAATGCATCGACCGCATTATCGAAATAAATATTGCATTTGTATAACAATTCAAAGATAGGGAACGTAACTGCAATTGAACTTAAAACTCGTTCTTCCGAATTCGAACATTATATTTGAATTACAATTAGCATCGTTGTGCACGAATTTGATATGCAACACCGCGTTACGTTTCATTACCATCCTTTTAATTAGAACGAGCCTCTGTCCTCATTATTTTTACAAACGTATCCTCAAATTCGAAACGAGCAAAGGAACCTTGCAGCAATTACAAGACCACGTGTGACGCGAAACGCGTATTTGGTTACTGTAGAAGGAAAATTGTGAAAAGAAAGAATGGAAAGGGAATGATTTACGATCAGGTCGTAGATCAGTAACAACAATGACGGAAGTAACGGCGTTCATAGTGACGAGTATGAATAGAACTTCCGGTAGGACGGACTAACCGGAAGCAGTAATTGCGGTGGTTTTTGTGTCCCTCTTTTCTTTTTATTTTTTACTATACCGGTGTGCTAC
Organism: Nomada fucata; assembly: GCA_948146005.1. Taxonomy (NCBI): domain Eukaryota; kingdom Metazoa; phylum Arthropoda; class Insecta; order Hymenoptera; family Apidae; genus Nomada; species Nomada fucata. The sequence goes on along the minus strand of OX411275.1, from coordinate 1,173,220 downwards.
CGTCGAACCGATAAATTCCATTCGAAAATCATTCCTTCCTGATCGTGGCCCTCTATAGAAATTTCTCTCTCTTTTAATTTCCTCCCATGCGAATTCTAACCCACACTCTTGCGCCATTCAACGTTTCCTCCATGGGAGGTTTAATCAGTAAAACGTTCGAGAGTTGTGTTCGAGAGAAATAAGAAGAAATTTGTTCTCTTCGTTTTCTTAATTAATAGTACTATTATATTAGCGAAAATTGCGGTGTCAATTAATGTTCTGTTTTTCTTTACTAGCCACGAGCGTATGGTGGTAATTAAATTTGCGTCCACTAAAACCGTAGGATGGGAGTAAATGCATTATTCACCTGTCGCTGCCTACTTCTCTAGTCGTTTTATATTCACGTGTTTTTGCAGCTTTTTCATTGTTACAGATCGCGAGCTCCCGTTGAAATTGCCGCAAAAGCTTTTATGTGCTTCTGAACTTTGGTTATCCCCGGAATAGAATAATGTTAAAAACGTAACCGAAATATTTAATAAGTGAGGCAAAGATTTATTGAAACGATTCTTTGTAAAAACAAGATCGAAACAACAAATATTATAATAGCAAGCAAATTACACAAAATGGTCAAAGAAAAATGGAAAATAATTTTGTTACATACCAAAGCAAGTGTATGAAGCGTTCACTTCTACTTTGCTATTTTTAAATCAAGACAATTGATACTTTGCACAAGAAAGTTTCACACGAAAACGTGACACACATTTTCTGCTGCAATTCCTTGAATTATATCATTTTGGTATCCCAGCTGTGCAAACATTTCTTATCCCTTTAAATAAAAAAATGGCAACAATAACGGTCGAGTGAATTCATGAATTAATCGACAAACAAAGTCTAAATAGAAAGTTGGGTGTTTGAATGCGATTCAGGACCATATTCTGCTGCGATACTATGTCTAGAAATAGTTTACCACCCAACCTCGAGCGGATTCAGCACTTAATAGAAAACAGGCGCCTTTTAATCGCTGCACTCCGTTGCATTAATGCAACTGGGTGCACGGTAACGCGAGCAACGCTCGATTTAAGGGGAACGTTCGATAGCATTTCATTTTGTTCGCCCGACGAAGCGCTCCCTTTAAAATCTCCTCGAGTTCGATGAAAAAGTAATTCCCGCGCCATCCGATGGAGAAATAAAGCGCGGTTTTATTAAGCAAAACCCCTCTTCTATCTTTACGAGTTTTCATACGAAAGTACTTTTTAGACTTAGAAAGAAAAAAAACAAGAGATTATCTATCGCGGAGAAAAGTCACTTTGTAGCAATTAAAAAATACTGCAAATATTTCTCCTTTCCTCCCTTCGTGTTTTCTTTCAACTCCTAATGAAATTCCCAATTTCATCGCTTATTTTTTATCATTTTCACTAAATAGAGCGCAAGGGAAAAAGTGAAAATTATACTTCGCAATTTCGATAACGGTGCACTCCAGATCTTGAAGCTCATAATTTACAGCAATCGACTCGGGACAATGGAACGAAGTTCTGTTACGCGACCATTTCTGCCGTCGATATTTCGGCAGCCAACCAAATTGGTAAGTCCGTTCTACTGTATTTATGCAACGGCGCGTACACTTTGAACAACCTTTTTGTCTCCGCTTTCCTGTGCCGGTGACTGTTAAAACACAGCACGCGCCCTCTTCTCTGCAGCGTGTCCTATTGTACTCATTTTCTCGCCAAATCATTCTGGACAGAATATCTAGAATCGGAGTACAGAATAAAAGAACCGAAAGACATACCTATGGCTTACTTTGATAATCGGGCGAGATAAAATTGTGTCTGTGTCACAAGTACTTCATCGGAGAAATGCTTTTGCCCTCCTGAATTGCCGTTTTGCTCCACAGCGAGCCACCTCGACTCAAAACCAAGTACGAACTACGCATACACCGCAATATCTTCGAATTTGCCAGCAATGTGCAAACGGTCGCTCGGCTGGCTGGGCGTTCCTTGTCCATTATCGAGCAGAACTTGCAGCAACACCAAAGCGGGCCAGCAATGTCCCCCTACGGTGGCAAAAGTTACCACCGAGACCTCGTGGTCGTCGCAGCCTGTTGCATTTATTCAACGGCCCGTGGAGAGCCCGTGCGACGAGCCTTTCAAAGGGTTGGACTCGCACGTGTTCCATGGGACAAGACCGCGGTGTCACGGCACGCTGAACTTTTCCCCGTTGGCTTTTGACTGTTGCAACAGGGTATCGTCCGGCCCGAGGGTTAAAACGAATCGGCGCAGCTGCGCCAGTCGAGGCTGATAATTATTTTCGCTCGCCACCACCCCATTGTTCCTTCAAACGCCTCCCTATAACCTGGCTGGATGGATTTCCTAACGAAAACGGGGGGTAGACCCTATATCGGGGCCCGCTTGGGACCCGGAGGGGCCTGGCGTTCCTCCTACGCAGCTGCGCGAATGTGCTATGTATGCATGTACGTGTACATGTTGTAACTACAGGGTGATGAAAAAATAGGGTCAGATACTTGTGGGGTTTATGGGGTCCTGGCCGAGTGGAGGAAAAAATGTTTCATGGGCATATAAGACCCAACAGAAGCCCCTTCTCGGTAAAATCAACTTTGTCTCTATTAAAGGATTAAGAATTGGTTATCAATCCTCGTTGAAATGACCACAGACGACGAACAGAGTATACAGAAATAAAATTAAGGAAAAGATCAAATATGTATAGAAAATAATCCTCACGGAGAAGATGCTTAGGTTTGATGTCAGGACACGGATCTTCGTCTTAACCTAGTACAATTTTTGCACGGTAACAGCTTCCCCAACTAAGATTATAATTGTACACTTGTTACAATCGGAGGCACCTTAAATATTTTCTGTTCAATCACCATGCCACGTTATACCTACATAGCTGGGACCCACCCTTGGCTAGCTATTGTATTCACTGTGTCTGAATATTCGATTTCCATTGCCTATGTCTTCTTATAATTATTGACCGGCTTTACTATTCGCTACTGATACCATCGCGAGACGTACCGAATTCTACGATCTAGGTCTGCATAAATATGAAGACAAATTGACAATCAGTTTGTAAAATACGTAACACTGTACATTTGAAGCAGTATTTGAAGCAGCCTTGTTTAATAAATATTTTATTTACCCACTTGAGCAGCTTGCTATTTGAATTTCTAGAGGCGTTATAGTCTGAGGAACCGGGCGCAGTCTACGCAAATAGTACACTGCGATCAGAAAATATATTTCTGGTGGGAAAACAGCAATTGAGGACGATTTCGGGGAGGATAAAGAGGTCGAGCCTTACTCGAGACTGTATATAAAATGTTTGCTATATAAAACGTAATACATATCGGAGAAGTCAGAAATACTCGTGGACGGAAAAATAATTGATCGACGGAACCGCTATCAGAAAGTTCAAAGTTAAATTTAAGAAATGGTCGATAACGAAACCACTTCGTTCCGAACCTGGCAGCCTAACGCTACGATCTCACTGGCCATCAACTCCACGCTGTTTCGCTCTGACAAAATCTAGCGCACAAACACGAAACTGGGAACCTGTCCTACCGCGAAAAAGAAGACATACAGTCGAAACGGAAGGCAAGGTCTCAAGTACGCGTACACGCGAAACGTACCGTGTGTACCTCTTGAAATTTTCTTCAAAGGAAAGAAACATCTTTTTCAGCTAGAGCGGAAAAAGGGGTACGATATAAATTGAATTGTTTAGCTATAAATCCCTGCGCCAGTTTTCCCGCGGCGGCAACCAATGGCAGAGGAGCTGCAGTTCACTTCAGATGCGAGAAAAAAAAATGGGAGGTGAAAAAAGATCAGCCGCGTTTCCGGCGGTGCTTTTCACGTCGCGGTGGAGAAAATGGGAACGCGGTTCTTTGGAGAGGTGATTCGAGCGCAGCGCCTCTTTAAAGAAAATTTTCAAAGAAACGGGAAACGCTGAATTGCTCGCCCGCGGGGGTAAAAAAAAAAAAATAGTAGACGCGAGAAATAAACGTCGGGATAAAATCAAATACTAGAAAACGCTTCGATGAGACGCGAACGAAGCTAATGTGATTAATAGATTAACGTGATTTCTTCGTCCCTTCGATCTTGTTTATAACATTCGTAGATCGACGTGTTTCTCCAATCTAGTTCGTCGCAAAGTTTTATTCGATTCTCCGGAACGACGTCGGATTAATTAATATCTGGAATCGGAATATGATCGAATTTAACCGTGAAATAAAATAATGCGATAAATTTCGAATGGAGCTCCGGTAAAATAAGCTTTTAGAATCGGGAACGAAATTTGGTAGAAATGTATTTATTTTAATTGCCGCGGGCATCGAAATGCTTTAATTTCAACGTGAAAATATGGTAACGGAAGGAATTATCATTATTATTATTATTACTACTACGGCTGTGGTAAGTACGTTTAGCGTATGTATTACAAAAACATGAAAAGCTTTTGAAAATGCGTAAATGACGACGAACAAACATAAAGCTGCAATTAAGCTCGACACGAAAATGGAGAAGGACAAAAAAGTCTTTGATGGGAACGAATCGTCGATAGAACTACCGTGCAATTTGTAATGACAAATATAGGTACCTTCAATTTATGATATTAAGCTAGTTATCAATTTAATTGAAATTGAAATTAAAATATATTGTTCATGTATTTCCAATTACCCACTCTTAAAATAATTAGGCAACTGCCGGAAAGTTCGAAATAAGCGCCACTACATTCTCACGCCTCTCTTCGGCGTTGCAAATAAAATAACCTATCTAGTTCGTCCTACTTAAAACATTCTATTCCAATGTACCATATCAAAATACACTCTGAATGACACTACTGAGCTAAATGCACTTCCGGTAATCGAGCTAGCAGCAAAGATGCACGTAAAACGAGGCACAGAAATACATACACCTATTATACGTAGATAGTTAAAAAGACGTGAATCCTCGTGGTCGTTAGTTTTCAAAGGCGTATGAACCTCGGGAAAAAAATAAAAAAAATAGAAAAGAAGGATTTAACATGGAAACCGTGGCGACACTTGATGCGTGGGCCAAGCTTCGTCGTCGGAATCGCTTTTGCGAGTTGCTAGAGCGTGAGCTCGCTAACGAGCCGACCGAAATTAACGAGCAGCGAGTATCTTAAGACGGTGGACAGCTAAGGAACAGCTTGCCGGTGATACTTTCTTAAGTTCGTTCCAGTGACACGCGCTGAGCGAACTTTCAACTATTTACAAAATATGCTGGTGGCAAGAGATTCGAAAAATGGAGGAATTTAGGGCAGAAGTACGCAGTTGGCGGAGCAATGAAATTGTACATTGAAGTAAATACTTTGAGACTGACGTACTATTACGTATGTCTTCTGTGCGAATATTGTGACTGCTTCTGGCGACAGACAATTATTCGTTATATACAAAGGATTGAACAATGACAATAATAAATTGCAATGGACGGTTCAGAAGCTAGTGTGGATTGTAATGCTATTATAAATGGGTAAAGCTTAGATCGTTTTAAACTGTGGACTCGAAGGATGTACTTGTTTCAGAAATACCCGCTAATCGTTTTATTCTTTCAACAAAATGTACGATTTCTGATCGTACATTTGATCGGAACAAGTGTCCCCTGACGTTTGCGAATATTCCTAAAATAATTAAACAACTAATCCATTTGAAGGAACACTTGTCCGATGTACGCATTTTAAGGAAACTGTAATATGAAACTAGGATGCCTAGTGGAAGAATTTAATTGTCAATGTATCACGATGAATCACTGTAAAAAAAAAAACTCGGACTAAGATAAAAAAGTTTTTTCCAAATTGCTTGGAAAAAAATGAGAATGTTAGTACCGTCATCTATTGCTTGCGTATGAAAATAATGACTTCATTGATATGTCAACTGAAAGTTTGGCTTCTGAGCCCTCCGTATTATACATATAATGAAAGTGTTTAGTCAGACATGAAGAACTGCCTGATGTATGTTCATTTTTATTTCTTTCGGATCATGATATACAAAAAATATCCTAGTCTTCTACAATTTACACATTACCTAAAACACAATGAAATTTATTACAGCGATTACAATAAATTTCTCCAAAAAGCGTCTTTCCGAAAGTTTCTAGCTTAATGTTTATTTAAATCTAATTTGCGAGAGCATCAAAGATATACGTCCTAAAATAAAAGCAACAGCACGAACTCCTCCCACATATTTGCAAAACCCGACCTTTTTATGCAAGCTTCTCTAAAGACTATCTTACATCGACTTTGTAAATAGCCAATTTGCCAAGGACTCTGCCTTTCTACATAAGAACGCCATATAGTATCTCCCAAATAACTACTACGCCAGTCATCTGCATAGCATGATAATAATAACCGGCAAACCGCCGTCAAAAATAGCGAAAAGAGTTAGAAAAATGTCCGGAGAATCTCAGGCCCTGTAGAACCTTGCCGTCTGGATTCTCGTAGATGTTGTCAGCGAGTTATTCAGTTCACTAGGGTATTTCGTATTTTACGAGCTCATTAGCATGTCATGGGAACCTGGAGTCGCTGGTTCCGGTGATCTCGTCGGTTTTCGTGACCTACGCGCCAGCAATCTGTATAGACGTTGTTGTATATGTATATATTATACAACTCACGCTGTGTAACCGACAGAAGTTAGTAATCTACAGACAGGTTTATCTAACAAGTCCCTGAGAATATAATCCTGTATTGATTAATAAAACGAATCGCTTAATTTCTTCCGCTGGAAGAAAAACGATCCGCCCTTTCTTTCGACCACAAATTTTAATATTTCTGGAAAAGGTCTAGCGCAAAAGTTATTTTTCCAATCAAAATGTAAGATTTACGAATAAAAATGGTACAACGTTTATGGTGCGTCCGATTCTATTTTAGTAGAGATAATTATTTGTCGGTTCTACTCAAGAATTTTATTTTCCTTCGATTGTTTGAAATCGTAGAAAAAATGAGGATCTAGATTAGAATATTTGGTTAATTTTGCTTTCGTAGTGAGCGGCTCTCTGGTGAGAAGGGAATTGAATTTCCCGTAGAAACTGATGCATCCCTCGATTCATTAATTTTTTTTACGCGTGCGTTCCCGCCGCGAACAATGGAATTCCCAGGCGATTTTGCAACGACCTTTACTCGATTCGCCACGGTTCGGTGTAGTAACGATGAATGCAGCAAGTACTTTGATTATCATCTAAAAACCCGCCCGATTGTTTCATTATGAATTCAATCTACCGTGTAATTGAAGAGAACTTCTGTTCCTCATTTTTTCTTCTAATTAGCAAACAAATATTTTCAACATTTGCCGACCAATTCTCTTCGTCGAGACATTGTAGAACAACTGTCTTGGAATCTTTTCTTCCACGAATAAATTGAATTCAAAGCTACCCTGTGAAATTAGCCTAGTTGAGAATTCTCTTTGTAATTACTCGACTTAAAATATTCAGAGGTGGAATATAGAAGTGAGGTGTACCAATTTTAGAGTAAGGCCTAAATGTTACGTGACTTTGTTCATATATGGCCCTTTCTCATCCTTTCCCCTTTCTTCTGCTAATTCTCTCCCCGGGTGTCGTACATTATTCAGCGTAACCCCCCTGCCTTTGAACGTCGTCGAATAAGTAATCGCCAAAGCCGAAATGTTAATAAAACGATAGGAACGCTTCGTGTCTCGGTAATCGTAACCCAAAAATCGAAGAGCGACGGTTCCCTCGAAAAATTCAAGAGCCACCTTGAATTCAGCTATGGCGAGAAAAAACAAGCGAGGAAATATTTCTCTACACCAGCCCCTCAAGGGCTTCGAATAACTTGCGCGGTAAAACTGTGCTCGAACGTTAAGTTCCCAGAAAAGCGGCACTCTAAGTCGGTTTTAAAATTTCACCGGTGCCTCGATTTTTATTTCATTTCTCCCAGCAGCGCAGCGACGCGCAACCCCTAAGCTATTACGACTTTCCTCGAACCCTTTCCACGCTATACAATCGGGCGAATTTTCCCATCGATCCTCAGTTTTATCGGCAGCTAACACTGGTAAACAAGGTTTTCGTTCCTGTCGACGCTCAACACCAATATGCTATCAGATGCTTTTTCCATATAGCCTTTATGCAATTACACTTTGTATTAATCAACAATAACCGAGTGCACGATTATTTTGTTAATAATAGTATAAACGCGGCAACCGATAATCTATTCTCAGTTCCTGTACTAGCAGACACGATCGGTAAAAATATAGTAATCGAAATAGTTGTTGACAAAGTTGACGAAGAATGAGGGCAGGGTCGTTACTCTGAACCCTTTCGCTAAGCTAGAATAAAAAATGATGGTGTCCTCGATGTACAAGACAGTACAGATTGTACTACTATCGAAGGGCGTTACGTATGTGTATAAAAATTTAAAATTCCATAGTCCGCTCAATTAACCGAGTCTTAATTTATATAAATAGTTGAAACAACGATACACAGTTACGCAGTACGTTTACATAAATTTTTAGAATACAGTCTGTACGTGCCTCGCAGCGAAAGGGTTAAAGCTTGTAAGCACGCGAACGAATCCGAGCCATTGTGCACTAAGCAATGAGTCTAAACCGATTTTGCATACACGAACTCGGTGCAACTAAAATCGCTTTTTAAGCGTCACGTGACAAGGGAAGAAAAAAATATTTTGCCAAGGGGTTGCTAATAAGTTTCCAGATGCGCGCTTCGACTTTCGGCGTTAGATATGCGCTTTGTGCACAGGCGTACGACCGCCAACTAAAATCGTTAAATATTCGATGGGCTTGTGAAGCTTTCCGCGAGTCGCGCGACCGAGAAACGTTCTCTCGTGAAAGGCGACCCATTTATGGCGACCCGGAGGAATGCACGCGTGTCGCATCCGAGAAAGTGTGTTTCGACACTTGGGACTGTCTTTGGTGAATTATCGAACGAGAACGGGATGTATTTTTTAAATTTCGTTTGAATTTTCCAGGAGCTGCCCCTTCGCTCGAACATCCCCTTGATCCGTTAACCATTTTATTATTTAACGCTAGAACTACCCAGGTCGTCAGAACGACGGTTTTAAGATTTCCTGCTTTAAAATTCTTAATTTAAAAGTATTAACATATACGTATTCCTGCGGCGATTTATGACGATTTTTAATCAAACAAAATGACAATTATTTATTTATATAAATCTATTTAAGATCCATTCAACCACCTTCGTTTTCATAATCTGTCTAACGTATACTGTTTAAATTCTAAATAATCCGAGATCTATTGGTAGTTCTAGTGTTCATTTCTTCAGTGCCCAGGTATAACAAACAGTGCCATCTAAAAATGTGAGATTAATTATTTCGACCCTCGTTACTGTTTTTTGTATACGAAGCTGATGTTTCTAACAATAATTAACAATTCAATCTATGAAGTTATCATCGTTGTCTTGAATGCGAACGTTTTTGATAAATGGTCGAACGAGGTCAAAAATAATAACATAAATGAAACTTTTAGTATTTCAGAACGTGTTACCTAGTTTCGTTCGTATCTACTGTTATCTTTGGTTACAAAGTTTTTGTAGCCAATGAATGTATAGATAAAAGGAATGGATGGACTGAGGCGAATTATATTTTTCTTTGAATCATGATATATTGTTTAAGCGGTAGAATGATTTCCCATAAGTTTCCTAAGGAACTTTATAAAATCCTTGTTTGCTTCGAAAATTTTGCTTGATTAAAGAAAGCTATCAAATTGTCGGTTATCGTTAATAAGATGAATAGTCAAAAAGAGAAGTTCACTACATATTAACCACTATAAACGATATTTGATATTTGATAAGTACCCGATTGAAAGTAACGTTCGTTCAAAAGTGCCCTGGAAGTACATAATACGAAGTTGACTCTACAGAAAGATACATCTCAGTTATCTGTCGGCTGTCAGGAGAGTTTAACCCCTTCCCCTGCGATCTTCTACCTTATACAGGGTGTCCCAGTTGAAGTTTCGAACGCAATTAGTTCCCAAACTATAGCTCGTTACAAAAGATGTTTCAGATAAAACTTAACCTGCTGTAGATCTTCTATAAATGGACACGTATCCGAAAATTTCAAGGCGACCTTGGTTCATTCGTATGTATTTCTTCATGAATTTCGTATCGGATGATAAAATTCAATTTTTCCAATATGTTCATCCTGCCACAGGAGACCCACGCGTCACTGGAAAGCAAAAGGGTTGAAGCAAAATGATTTTCGCGATACTCGATCGGTACTCTGTATGAAGCCCCTCCCTTAACTCGCGTGCAAATGGACAGTGACAGTATTTCGCACTTTGTTAGCGTACACGGGAACAGGTAGCCGCGTATGTAAGTACAGAAGAGAGGAAACGAGCTTTCTCAGCAACGGCCAGCCTTTTGTCAGCTCCCACGACTTCTAGCCGTGGTTCTACGCTTCTCATCGCTCCTGATCTCCCTGGTTAGATTCCTTTCAATGCTTCTCCACGATAATTCCTTCCACCCACGCGATTCCTCTTCCTCGAGTTTACTTTTCGTTTCCAATTTTTGCTCATTTTTTCAGCCGTTCGTTTGTTTCAATAATTGTACTATTATGCAATTGGTAACTCGGTGATGGATATTCCGGATTTATATTCAGCGCTTGTCGATCAAGTGAAACGATCATTTTATTCGAACTGAAATATTTGTCAACGTAGGTGAGACTTTCTTATGTCGCGCGTAACAAGAAGTACCTGTTGCAAAAATAATCGAGGAACAATAGACTTTTAGTTAGCATCGTCCTCGTTCAAAATTGCAACCACCCCATGCGAGTAACCGAAGGTTAGAAAGAACGAAATATCTTCTGCAGGGGACCGGTGCACGGACCCCCGCGATAAAGGAAAATAAGAAAGGAACCTTTCTCAGTGGGGTACCTCCTGGTGAACACTTTGTACGTGCATACATGTATATGTATGTATGTATGTATATATCGGCATGTATCCGGCCGGAGGCCTCACTCCTCCTCGCCTTTTCATCTTTTCCTCTGTTTTCCGCTTAATGTTCTATTCCGTTTCCGCGTGTCTCCCTTTGTTCTCGGCTCGGGCGGTCGTTGTTGTTCCACTCGGTCTCCACTTTTCTCCCGCTTCCGTTTTTACACCCCCAGTTACGCCGTACCTTCGGCTCCCTTCCTCCACTTCCGTTTCGCGAGCTTTCGTTAATTTTCCCAGCCGCGTATTTTCAACGGCGCGGCGTCGAGTCACCCCTCGGACCCACGCTGTTATCTTTTGCTGTTCGTCGACCTTACGGCCTGAATCCTAATGCATATATGCATGCCCAAACCGAGTCGAAATAAGGGCTTCCCCTTCGCCTGTACTTCTTTTTTCTTGTTGCTGTCTCGCTTCTTTCGCTTCGGGTTCTTTTTAAGTGGTCCGTTTTTCACGCTCTTTAGTTCTTCCGTGTGTCGTTAGTCGACTCCGCTGAGAACTGATTTTTATCTGTTGCCGATGATTTTTAAGGGGGGAGGATAATTAGGCCGCGCAGAAATCGGCAAAAGCTCCTGAAGCATCCGGTAACCGCGCGTCTACCCCGTTTCCTTTTTAATTTTTAATTTGTCCGACGACTGTCACCTTATTATTATTCTTTTTATTGTAATTCTCTTGTCTTATTATTATTATAATTATCTTACCCGGCCTCTATTATTATCATTGGTGTTATTATTATAACTATTACTATTATCCCTTTTATATTTAAACAACCACACCTTCATCTGTTCTACAATAATTACCTCCGTTACTCGTTCATTTCGAAATTTCTATGTAAGCCACTGATAATAATTACGGTAACAATTGTATTGATATCTGTAGATTTCAAATGCTAATGTTGAAATTTGTTCACGTTCGTTAGGTGTGAAGAGTTATCTGTTTCCAAGAGTGTACGGCAGGCGTGTACCTTGTAAATGCAAAACGGAGTACAGTGAACTTCCTTAGAAATTCGTTCAATGGACAATTCGTATTCATTTGCAAATACGATTCTACCATTTTCAACAGAACAGCAGAAGGAAAGTGACCGCGATATTCATCTGCAATATTATTCAAGGTATTTTAATAGGTAATTTAAAAGGAATATTAGTAAAACACCGACGGACTATTGTTTATTTTCAAATGCTTTTAATTTACTTATCGGGACGACCCTACGTAAAAGAGAAATGTTCACTTGAGATAATACCAACAGATTATGCGCGACAGATTTGCACTTTTCTAACGAACCATCGTTTCCGCTATCGCATTATGATTCAATGAGAAACTTCCGCATCATTGGAAATCTCTATCGCGCAAAGTGAGACGAAAATCGCAAACGGAATTGAACAGAACTTTACTCTCCCGTGAACAATCGGACGAATAAAAGTATCCGTCTGACAAATCGGATCAGCTGACGTTGAGCACGTAATTCTGAAACTCGGAAGATAGTCAGATTAGAATGGTCCGCAGAGTAGACTTCAAAGAGTGGAAGGAACAGTTTCAGGGAACCGGGAGCAAAATGGGCTTTCTAGATTTCGTAAAAGCGGGGAAACGCTTTTTCAAGGGTTCACGCTTAAGACAATTTCTTAGTTAAAAGAATCATGGAATCCGTCTGTTTGAAGCGCAGAAAAGTAAATCCACTTAAGAAATCCATTTGTTACAAATTAAATGAATTTGTCGCTGGGGAAAGGAATTTCCTGCCTCTAAATCTTCGATAATTAACGGTGAAAGTCTTCGTCCAATTTACGAACGATAGAGAACCGCGAACTTTAGCAAAATTTAATTAAGAAATTGTGTACGAGTAAACGAAAATATTTAATTGGTTACTCGGTGCAACGGAAGTGTATTCTTTAATTCTAAATTGACTTTAATCAAAGATTTTGCATAAATCCCGGTAACAGCCATCCCTCACTATTTTTATAGAACACTGCAATAGAAAATGGAAGGAAAACAAATTGAAATGTTCTTCTAACCAGTCGATGCGCGTAAATGAAACACAAATTGCTCCGCGAATGTCCCTTTAAATTGTCTCTCGAAAAAAAAACAAGCCAAATAACCAAAATTCGTAGTATCGGAAGATTTGGATAACGAAAGAGAGTCCAGTCCCTGGAAATCATTAATTACGATAAAACACGAGTGCGGTTCGCCTAATTCTCTTAATTGCCTCCGAAAATTGCGATAACCCAGGTGTAACAAGATAACCCGGCGTTTTTAATCCCTGTCCAGCCTCGAACCCGATAATCCGTCGATACGAATCGGTCTGGAGAACAACCTTCGGGATTTAAAACGCCGATAGCAGTGTCACCTTCTCCGTTTATTCGACCGATCGATTTCCGTTTGAACATTTAACGACAGTCGGGCGTACGTATAGGTATGTGGTAATTGTCGTGAATTATCGTTTCCTTCGCGGCTCAAGATCGCCGCGATCCTCCTTACGCAATTCATCCTGCTCCAATCGTAAATCGTGTCCTGCTGCGTGCATACGATTTTCTAGAGGCTGTGGCAAAGGTGAAACTGCGTTTCGAAGGGAACAAACGAAGTGCGCATAGGTGTTCGACGGTGTTCGGCGAACGTGACGACGTTTCTGGTAAGAGGCGCCTCTACACGATGAAACACGCTGCGATGCACGCACCGGCTACATAGGTTTCGTGGGACCTGCGTCAGCTTCAATTGGCCTCCGCAATTTCTGTCAGAAGATAGTTTTTTTTCTGTTCTTGAGAGGCAAATCGATTTGCCGTGAACAGGCGGCTCTGATTCCCGCGGCGATGCGAGTTGCTCCTGACCTGAGAGTGTTGGGGACCCTTAAAAGTCGTGTGCGAGATTGCGGGACTAATTGCGGGTAGAGACAGGTGGCGAGAAGGAAAATATTTTATGGGAAGGACGAGTATGGTCGATGGTGAATGGAGAAAAAATTGGCAACGAAGGAGAAGGAGTTGGTAGGGATATGAAAAGTGTGTGGCGGTGAAAAGGAAAATGCCAACGGTGAAAGGGAAGCGATTGGTAATGAAAGGGGAGACATTAATAAAGAAAGGAAGAGAAATTAATAGCGCAAAAATAATTCATAGCAAAACGGCAAGACAAAGAAAATTGAGAAGGGAAACGTATAGATGAGAAACGAAAAAATTAGGTGGGCAAAATTGAAAGCTTTTAATACAGTCACGCGTACTTATATAAAATAGCTTCTAAGCGAATGAAAGATCGTAGAAATATGTCAGATCCTTCCCCACGAAAACGTAAATATTTTCTTTTAATATTGGGAGGTTGGAAGCTGACGCTGCACGCATTCAAATTTAATTAACTTGAGTTCAATTTTAATACGGTTTCGCGAGGCCAGCATACTTAGTATGGAGATTTATTCTCTTTCTTCAGTGTTTCTTTCTTTCACGAGTGTGCATACGCCAGTTTGTATACATATATATATATATATATGCCAGTTCAAAAGATTCACTCGATTTACCTTTCGACTTATCACGACTACATGAACGTTTAAAAAGAAGCTATGGATACACGATGTATTCCTTCATAGAGATATGCAGATTCGTAAGATACGAATTGAAAGATAGCTCCAAGTTATACGGGTAAATAATTCTTTCTTCTACGGCCAATAAGTGAACGGAGAAGAAGAACTATTGCCTTTTTCAGGAACCAATACCAAAAACTATAGGAGTGAATTAGGTGTTCGCGAGATTCTTTAAATTTACCATCTGATTTTTTCAATAATATAATTTTTTCAATAATATAGACAGCAGCCAGTCCGCATCGGTAAACTAATCGAGTTAGCTTAACCTTCGAGCCCTGCATTATATTCTACATTATCGTAGGAAACTATTATCCAAACATATTATGCAGTCACGGCATGCAATTATAACAGAACGAAGACGCTTCACTGCACTGATTAGATTACGGTAACAATTTCTTTAGGATTAAAACGACTAAAATTCAATGAATCGTGGTGAAGTCTTTCGACAGAACTATTATAAACTTTTACAAACTTAAATACATACCCGACACTTCGGGATGAGGTCGATACATGTATCGAATGCAACCCCGTTCTCGCAAAACGATTGAACTCGATCGTAAATGTGTCGCATTAAAAGACAAGTGTACCGGATGAGCGGGTGCTCATTTTTATTTTTTTATTTTTGTATTTCTTTCTATTCTACATACGATGCATGGAAAGAATACGTTCAGTGTAACCGGGTATACCGATTACGGAACAAGCGTGACGATTTCAATTGCCAACATGATTCCAATGATTTCTCAATCCCTCGTTTCCGAGGGAAGCATATTCAGAAACCATCGAAATCAAACATTCTTTGGAATACGCGGACGCAAGGATTAAATCCGCCCACGTAACATGAAACTGTTGAGAAAAGAAAAAACCCTTACCTCGAGCAGAGCAGACATCAGACAGACCCCGAAGGCGACGGCGATTAATCCTCGAGCAGAAAGCATCCTCGTCCGCTTATCGTTCCCTTCCGATACGTTTATAAGCCGATGTATTTTATCTCGCGACGTTGGCAAGCGATTCACTCGGCTTACAGCATCCCACGCGATTCTCTGCAGGTGCACATCGATCACGAAACACCGTGCTCGAGAGTCCCGTTCTATTTCAGAACGAGACGCTTGAAAATCTGATTTACACGGTTCACGACCTGGCCGCACGATTATTCGATACGGTTCACGGATCACCTGGAGTCCTGCGATCGATCGATCGATCGATCAGCTCGATAGAATTTACGCGATACAGAGGCGAACCGAGATTTCACAAACTGCTTTTGGCGTAGGTTGAATTGGATTTGTTCGTCTTTGGTGATATAAAATCGATGGGTACGATTTACAGAGCAGAGATTTACATTTGCACTTGAAAACCTCGTACAGAGCAAAAGACCCTGCTTCGACGAAGGCTGAGCGTGAATTGAGGGAACAGCAACAGTGCAGCTGTTATTGTTGAACACGCGCTCCGTCACGTGGCCATCCCCCACCACTCAGCCAGGACACCATAAAGCAGGGGTGCACAACTTAAATATGTCGAGGGTGACTTTAATTATAACTAAATAGATCGCGATTTCTAATATTTAGATTTATTTAATGATAGGTTAAATTCGTTAATTAAATGCAGCAAAGAAAATGTTCGAAGAGGAACGATTTTCGTGCGATATATTGTATTTCTATAAATTAATTCATGTTTCGCTACCGGTGGTTGAATGAGGAGCAGTGTTTGCCCGTATGTATGATTTATTTGAATTATGCCGCGGGCTTCGCTGAATAATTCGACGTGCTTTATGAAGTGGATGTCTGTCGTAGAGTATTGTGATAAATAAAAGGAATTATAACGCGAAATCTTGACCAATTGTTTTGCTCTTAAGCAGAATATGTATTTATTAACGTGTAAATGATTAAAAATCGAACAGCATACAGATTCGCAGGACCTCCCTATAAAATAAACAAATTATGAGATACTATTAAAATAGATAACTATTCGAGCTATAATAAACTCATACGTATCAGCTCCAAGTTTGTTATTAAAAATAATAATTTTTACAGTTGTATGAATCGTTTGCATTCTCGTTAATAATGAACAAAACTAAAACTTAAAAGAATGTATTTAGAATTGAACAGAACTGCCATTCTTCGATAAATAATTGTACACTTTCATTCAAATTTGTCAACGTAAATTAAAATTTAAGAATTCTACATCCTGCAAATACGTGAAAGTTGTTATACATATGTACATGTATAATCATGCGGGACTGTCACAATGTTATGGTTTATGGATGGTCACTGGCCCGTATTTGATAGACTTGGTACCTTCAGTGTCACCGGAAGTCGAGCTGCGGCTGTCGTCGACTCGAGGTGAAGTGACGACTACTTGGCTGAAGATACTAAAGACAAGAGGGTGCTAAGTAGTAGCGGGTGCGTCGCGAGAACTCGATCTGTCTCTTGAGCAATCGCGAACTTGCTCGATTCCTCGTCTGAAAATGTTCTTTCATCCCTTCGGTAGAAGAACTGAAGCAATTAATAAAAAATGACGTACTCCATAATTGCGGCGTATAGTTAAACGTGTCATATGTCCCGAAAATAAAGATTTAAAGAAATTCATAAGCAGTTGAAAGCAGCTTTTTCGCAAGAATTTACAAAAGTTTTGTTTCGTGTAAGGTTTGAATTCAAACTTGCCTAGTTCATTTCTTATTTTTTAATTATCTACTCCGGTGTATGTTACGCGATAACTAATTATCAGTATTTAGTATTCGTAATGCGAGCAAATTTATTTCACGTGAAATATCAAATTATCGTTGATATTAAAAAGTGTTCCTGAAATTCGTAAAAAACGAATTTTTTGTCCTACTTCCGTGGAAAATACTGAAACTGGCGTGGGCCATATTGAAAAGTTTCCAGATAGTTAAACGTGAAACTGGAAACCAACCTGCACGTTCCACGACTTCGCAAAAAAGAAATGAAAAGTGGAATTTTCGAGGAGGTGTTTCGGAAACCTGATGCTGCCACGCGCCATAAGTTTATATCGCGCACATAACATTATATGTATATCCACGTTTATACATACATTACAGGTATATAACATTGTACAATATTTAGATATACCTTATTTCTCTAATGATACCACATTTTTCCACATTTTTTCACATTTTCCATAACTTTTGCCCCCAAGCTTTTGCTCCAGTGCGTTGCTATCTTTGAATTCATTTGACCTTGCACAAGCACCTCATTAAAAATACGATAATTAAAAGAAAAAGAAATGAGAAGAGAATAAATATATGTAATAAATATAACGTATAACAAGGCCACGATAAATATTATTTAAGTTACGTTAATAATGTCTTATGTAAATTAATGAATGCTAATTGCAATTTGTAGCATTTGTGAGTTTCGAAGCAGTTTTTTAAATGCAGCTATATTACGTAAAAATAGTTGCACTATTTTATTTATACGCAAAATAACGTTACTGTTCAGCTGATATTAAGTTACAGATAATACGAAGAAATATTTAGAATATTCAATATATGTTATTGATACGGTCGTCTAATTCTGCTAATTGCTAATCAATTAAATACTAATAATATTGGTAAATATGATGACAATCTATGCCCTCGACAGAATTTTAAATATTAAAAGTAACCATTGAGCTTCCAAACTTGCTAATTTAATGTAAATAAGAGCAGAAGAAACTCATTTTTGGGAACTACATAGTTAACTACGTACTCCCACAATTTCATACTCTAATACTCTCTAAAACAACGCACCTGTCGATCACTACAAAATAAAGCTAAATTCCTAATACGAACATTCCTTAACGCAAGAAAAAGCACGGCAGGTGGATATCGCCGAATAGAACCTTGATTTATTCACCTCGTCTATCAATTATATCGCGCATCGATTTCGATCCCTTCAACAATGAAACATAATCCGC
Organism: Nomada fucata; assembly: GCA_948146005.1. Lineage (NCBI taxonomy): Eukaryota > Metazoa > Arthropoda > Insecta > Hymenoptera > Apidae > Nomada > Nomada fucata. Next base: position 1,154,846 of record OX411275.1, on the reverse strand, counting down.
AAGAAATATGTGGCCCTGAAAAGTGCAGTACAGTGAAATGAATTCTAAACATATTCTACTGGATAGACAACATATAAATAAAATAATAGTGACCATACAATAAATAATAATAAATACGCAACAGCTAAAACCTTCAAACTGTCGAACACTGAGAAAATAAAGGATTAAACAAGATTCGTATTTCCATTTCCGAAGCGTGAATTGTTCTCCATTGTTCTAGCAATGTTCGGGCATTAATAAAAATAAAAAAAGAAGAAATGTCGCAATCCAAGAGGAATAAAGCGAGGCATCCAGCCGGACTTCGTCTAAATAGTTTCTGATTTATTCGCTCAAGTTATAACGAATAGAAAAGAAGAAGAAAAATGGCGAAGGCATTCGACCGCCTAGCACCGAAACATGACCCGACAGAAACATGTATCCGACGCAGGATCGGCAGATTGACAAATCTGTGGGTCGCGGGGGCATCCGTTCGTGAAATTCGAGAGCGAAACGCGCACGGTCCACGCGGAGGATCGAAAGTGGACGCTGCGATCTGTATATCGGCCTCTCGAACGAAGGCGATCGGTTACTTCAGCTGCGGCAGCAGCTGACAAACCTTCTGCTGTGGCAGCTTCGTCGTTGTATATCCACCGGTGAATATTTTCTGGAGGACAGGTGTTTACAATCTGCTCGCGCGACAGCCGGCGTTCGTGACGATTCTTGCGTAGTAACGAGTGAATCGAATGATTTTGTATTTGGGGATGATGGGGGCTCATTAAATGCTTGCTATGGTGCAACAAGTTTTCGAATTAGTACACGCACATGCCCTACCGTTCAGAAATATTCGTCCACCCGGGATGTATAGGTTACCCTGTGTTATTACATTTTTGCTATTATTATTATTATTATTATCATTATTATTACTGCATTATTACCATTATTAGTATTATTACTACTACTGTAACAACTGAGAAGTAACATTATACTTCTTCCTTTTTCTTTTTTTCGGACGAGAACAGTTCCCGTCACACTACATTATTACTATTATTATTATTACTAAAGTATTACCATTATTATTATTGCTGTTGTTGTTGTTGGCGACATCATTGCGCCGGTTATTATTTCTTTTCACAATTGTTTTATCTTTGTTAGACCCCATGATGGAATCCATAGTAGCTTTTACCCATTAACGAGAAATGGTTAATGCAGAAACTATTATATAGGTAACTTTAATTTGAATTATAGTCTACCTTGTTTGCCCGAAACCTCGAATACGACTGAAACTGACGAGAAAAATTTTTCCACGAACGAGATCATAATTCAATGATTTTTAATGAAGGGTAGGAAAGTTTCTGTATTAATTTCCGTAGCAGAATTACTCCTAGAAAAGGATTTTTTTATCTTCTTAAAAAAGATTGCTTGCGATCTTATACTCCCAATACGTGGCAGCATTATTTTATTTTCGATCTACCGAAATAATAATGAAGTTTCGTAACTGGGTTATCCACCTCCGTGAATAGTGCTTTCCGTGAAAAGTTGGAAAATAATAACGAGTTATCGGTTACCCTCTCACAAGAATTCAATTTGACTTATCAAAGCCAGCATTACCATTTGCCTCACGTTGTTTTCTTATTAAATATGTATTGTACGTTGAATTACGTACAGATATAACAGCATATTAATAATAAAGATTCGGCTGCAATGATTCTCCAATAATTTATCGCAATACATTGCAATTTTACGAATCTTATTTATCGTTATACCTCGTTGTGTCTACAATATCTTGACACGCGCCGGAAATCATTAGCACGAGTCGTCGTAGGAATGATTATTACTCGGCAAGGTGTTACATAGAATGAAACAATACTCTGCAGAAAGGGGAGGAGAAATAAAACGATGATTGCGAAAGATTCAAGTCCAGCTGTTGATTCCACGATCCCTGTAGACCGAACGTTTCCCATACATAAATAACGCCCCACCTATAAATAACACCCACCGTATTATATAGTCCTATTACATCGTATTATATCAACTGCTCATTACCCAAGATGTTCTGAATGTTGCTTCATCTCGTCTAGAGACATCATTAGTCATGGTAGATCCTGGAAGACCTTCATAATTATTTTCCTGATCGAAAACATAAATTGAAACATAAATTCTAATTTTGAAGTGCGAGGAAAGTATAACCACTGTGGTAATTATTACGCAAAATTCGATATTTGCAGTCATAAAAAATCAGTTCTATCCCCTCCCCTCCCCTCGCGTAAAATTAACTGGGCAGCAGTTATTAATTAACGAATCGCGCAATCAGAATATTATAAAATTAAACTGTTCAAATAGCGCGAAAAAAATTGCTTACGCAGTTTCCGTTTCGTTTTGTTTGAAGATGGTTAAATACGTGTAAAGATTCCGTCTATCGAGGGTCGAACTAGAAACAGGGCAAACAAACCGTAAACGGGAACTCAAATTTGGCCCTTTTTCGTCGTGCTTGGCACCGTGAACGATTGCATCAATTAACATTTTGATTGCAGGGGTGGTGGGATCGTATTCAATTTATAATTAAGACCCCGGGCTAATTGCAGTGGAGCGCAAACCTGCACTGAAGCTGCAGTGTCGAATAATTAATGATCTTTCGTATTGTGTACTCGTGAATTGAACTGAGCTTGCTTTTTGCAGAACTCTGCCTGTACGTGTTACGCAGCTATCGATTCAATGATTTACTCATTCGTTTTTTTATCGACAAGATTTCATACGATTTTCTTCTTGAAACATTTCGAGAAAGGTGAGAACAGAGAATTTAATTTACTTGGTGTATTGTATTTTGTAATATCAATAACGAGATATTTATTAAAATATAAGCTGGTACTTTTTTCAGTTCTTAAAATGAAGGTAAAGGATGCTGCTATACGATCCTATACGATTTATGAATGCTACATGCGTTATTTATTTTTTATAAACAAATTAAAAACATATAGCTTTAATTTAGGACGTGGTTGATTTTAAATCAGCCCAGTAGAACGCGAGATAATTAAATTTGTTTAAAGAAATTATAAACAAATGCGATTAATTCGATTTGCCAGCGAGCTACATCAATGATCAGAGGACATACATTAAAGAAGGAAGTATAGGTTACCGTCTCCAATAGGTGTGTCCAGTATTCTATGTGAGGATCATTTGTTATAAACAATTAAACAATTCAAATTATTATTACGGCCACCTGGATATAGATACAGCACCGGATTTTTTTCTGTGTAGCTTATTCTCTTCCCTTTCATTTGAGACCCCGTAGTTTAAAAATAACCACCAGGAGCCGAGATATGAATTTTTTAATAAACATCCCTTTTTATACGGTATCGGTAACGTGGTCAGTGACACGGAAAAGGTACTAGGGCTACAGACGAGTGTAAATGAATAGACAAATCATCTTATGGACTTTCGTGGCACAACGTGACTGCCATACCGACTAAGAAATCCGACACTGATACGAGCGTCCTCTGCTCGCGAACAGTGATAAGTTGAAGCACTACTATTTATTAAGTAATGTTGGGGACAGGAGCCATGCAATCGTGTGAATATATGCGAATGATATGGGACGAATCAGGGAAGCAATTTCAGCAAACAAGATATTTGAATTGTTATATTTCGCCGCTGTCTGTGTGAAAAACATCGACGAGATATACATAGCAATAGACGAATCAGCCAATGTCTTTTATCGCCCCGAATTCCCGGGTCACCGACAAATTAGCCGATTTGTCTATTCCTAAAATCGCAGCCTATTCGCTCGACGCTTTTGTCATGTACTTAACAATTGTCTCGCAAAAGAACAAGTGATAGAATTGGTAAACGTACGACGAATAACATTGATTGCCCAGCTCTCACCACGTGGAGGTTGCTGCGAATGGAGACCCGCACGGCTGCAGCCGCGCCCCATCCACCATCTATTTAGAAATATTATTATTCACAAATTTACGAAGGAAGTATTAAGATAAATAAATTTAACGAAAGCTGAACATAAAAATTCTATTAAACTTGAAACAATGAAAACATCAAGATTATAATATAAATTAGAATATACATTGTTAAGTAGAGAATTATTTACGGAACGAAACATATGTAAATATGGATTACAAATATGCAAATAGGCATGAATAATATGTAACTGTGCATTAAAAATATGCAAATATGCAAGAAAAAGATACAAGATTAACAATGCAATAACAAATGCAATAAGTTGTTGCATATGTTTATAAATATAAAACATAAGAACATATGCATTATGCAAAAAGTGCAAAACAAAAAATGCTATTCCAATTGCAATTACTTAATTGTAATTGGCATAGAAAATGTAATGTTGTTTTTATAAGTATTTTAACTCTGATTGTATCGTCTTACGAGGGAAGACTCTCAACTTGTCGACTCGGATTTTAATGTCCTTTTGCAGGTTGATAATACACAGGCTCCTGATGCTCTACGTAAAATATTAGGTGTAGTTATTCAGAAACTTTAAAGATATTAACAATTAAAGTTACACATCTTCTATGTGAGGACGTATCTTCTAGAAATAGGGAAGAATTCTCAAGAAGGTTGGTAGCCAAGTGAGAATGGTGTACAGCTTGTGCCGTAGAGGTCTCGGGTTCGATTTCCGGTTAATTGATTTTTTTTTATTTATTTGTGGATTCATTTTGGCGACACTGCGCACGTTTCTAGATGATAGTTGTCGTACATGCAATTGAAACACAGGAAAGTGCGACACCACCGACAGTGAGGTGAGCCTATACGTGAAATTAGAAACGTACTCTAGTTTATCTCCAATCGGATCATAAACAGTGTGTACCGCATGTTCACTACAACGCATTGTAAAGAAATACTGTTTCAAAGTTCTTAACATTTGAAAGGAACTAGTTATTATCCAGAAATGTGCAGTGTCGCCAAAATGAATCCACAAATAAATAAAAAAAAAACAATTAACCGGAAATCGAACCCGAGACCTCTACGGCACAAGCTGTACACCATTCTCACTTGGCTACCAACCTTCTTGAGAATTCTTCCCTATTTCTAGAAGATACGTCCTCACATAGAAGATGTGTAACTTTAATTGTTAATATCTTTAAAGTTTCTGAATAACTACACCTAATATTTTACGTAGAGCATCAGGAGCCTGTGTATTATCAACCTGCAAAAGGACATTAAAATCCGAGTCGACAAGTTGAGAGTCTTCCCTCGTTAGTATCAGTCACACATCGTATGAAACCAATATGATAATATAATTAAAATTCTCACATACACTGGCCTTGGCTGTATTGAACTATTAGACGTCATTGTATTGGCTTACTCCTTCCTCTATTCTGTATAATCAACTCTATGGATACTCCTGTAACAAAGAATAACAAGGAAATTAAGCAAGTGCACGAAAGTAATGATAATTGTGATATACTACAGCTGAATTCTGTAGAAAATGTGAATATTCGATTTGCAAATGCATAGGCACACGATGTTAAGAAAAGATTTAGTATGGAAGCAGTGTTATGTCAAGTGGTAATTAGAATTCTATTAAATATACAGCAGCTATAATAGAGTACAAATAATTGTGGTATACCTATTATGAACGCACCTCACTGAGACGTCTCCCATGTGTTTTGTCAGCACGAAGTCAAATAGTACAATGACAACCTTCGCCATCGTCCTTTGCCGTTCGGCTATGTTCGGTGCTCGACTGAAGCCAAACACCATTTTTGTTTACGAAAGCTGCCGTTTCCTAGAAATATTTCAACGCATGCATTTCCAAGAAAAACAAGCTTCCCGACCACAGGCACGGACAACAAAGAAATACTTTCTTTACAACACAACTCGAAATATATCATACAAGTATTATACGTGGTATGAGATATAGTTCAATAGAGATATATTGCCAAAATTCTACTTATTTCGACAAGAAATTTCAAGAACACTTGCCTGTCGGCGAGAACTTGAATTGACAATATGGCGCGGCCACATTATGAACTTGCGCATTCTCGCCTGCATCGTCACTGCATCGTGACGTTCCCGCCATTATCCATTTGAAGCAAGCAATCGAGACGCCATGGAACAGAATCCACCTGAAAGTAGCGATTAAGAATCGCCAATATTATAGTAATATTGCTGGAAACTGCAGAATATGCTGCAAGCTAATGGAATTTTGAGCTGAGATACATATACGCATACGTAAAAGATAATACGTATATGCATACTCGAGTCGATTTGAAAATGCACATCGCGCGGTATGATTCCGTTCACTGCACAATGTTTTCTTCATCCCTTGCAAAATATTCATCAATATTAACAAAGAAACCGCAGAAAGACAGGAAAATGGAAGCAATGCGTATATCATTCCTTGATTTCGAGAATATATTAGACTATATGACATACCTTAATTCGACGGACACTCTGAGCACGTCTATTCACTACGAGATCCGTTGCGCGAAAGAGGCAGATTTTTTAAATAGATTGCGCTGATTGGCTGGTGACTTTGAAACGGCGGACGGGGGGGGGGGGGGGGGGATATTGTTCTTTCTTTAAGGCGGGTGTGCTTTGAATATCGTGTCGAACTGCATATTTTCTGTTACAAGTATTACAAAATGGATATTAGTCGAATGGTGGGATACAAATATATTTATTAGTAATAATAAACGCATCTGAGTAATAGAATGTTTGTAATGTTTGTTACACTATAGAATAAGTAAACTATTTCCATCATACAGTTATGGGCAATTAGATATTGATAAACAATTATTGCAGATAAACATCTATATTCGTAAATATATCCCGTTTTCTTCTTAATAAATTATATGTAGCTTAAAAGCAGTAATGAATGAACAATACACAATTTAGAATAGGCAAAATGTGGGGAACTCATATATTTAGCGCTACGAACAATTTAAAGAGCAATTAAAATACCAATTTAATTTACAAATTTAACTATTTACTAATTATTTATAAAAAATAGAATGTTCCAATAAGTAATTTACCAAGTAAAACGTAAGTAAAAAAGAGCCATATAAATAAATAAAACAATCACTATCTGGATAGTGTTATTTGCTCTATAGAAAATCCCACTGGAGCAAACATATAATTAAATGCGAATAATTGACCCTTTTATATAATCAGCATAAACATCGCTTGCGAATTCGTTACAAAAGAAACTCGCCAACAGATGGCACAATAGTTTTCCTTTAACTTGAACTGAAAATTGCGAAAGCCTACTAAATTTGGTCTACCAGTGTATATTTATTGGATTTAAATTTGCAAACGCGCAGGGCGGTGACGTCCTCCACGGACGAACGATATTTAAGGTACATCCTCGTCTAAAAATCGCAAATCGTATTTGTACACCGGCGAAGATGCGAGAAGCGGATATTTATGTGCGATACACTCGCAGAACGTCACCCGATCCGATCGTTCTTATCGCCTGATTAAAATATTCGATAACTTTATCCCACGACAAGTCTGTAAACCAGTTCAAGAACAATGTCGACACCATTAGCAAATTTTTAAGAATTGCGACATGATAGTGCTCACGAGGAGGAATATTCGAATACACACTCCTTAAGCTAAGGCAACGAGTACCTGAATGAAATTAATAATACTCGCGTACTTTGTACAAATTTTTACTATCAATAAGGGAGTCTTCAAAGCTGGTTAATCAAAATTAATTCATGATTTACGATGCCACGAAGTCGTCTGGACGCCGTTTACAGAAGCATTTTACTCACCAAATTCTTCACGAAGGGTTGGGGTAGCCCTCAAAATTTGAAAAGGTAAGAATCGACCTAACCTTGTTGTCATTCAAAAGGTGCCCTTCAATTTTCGATCATGTTCAAGAGCGTAGCGTAATGACATTGTTATGAAATCTGTATGTATTTGTTCAAGACAGTAGTTTTGTAAATTTAGTACGTCTACATAATAAATTATATAAAGATCGGTAACAATTATGTTAATAAGTTAATAAGCGGTAATAAACATAATTTTGTTTCTAGGGTATTCGAGTTTAGAAGGCTTCTGGCCAATAGAGAAATATGTTATAGTCTTATACCTCGAGATTATCCAATCAACATAACTAAGGTAAATGAAAGATATCATGTTGTAACAAATAAGAATAAATATATTCATAAACTGGTATTATAATATATTCTTCCATCAGGACGAAGAATGGTCAGACTGCCATGTAATAGAAGGATCTTTCGAAAGTCCGTTCGATAAGAATTTGCCTGGAATTATGCCCAGCGAGACGATAACTGCCCACTTTCAATTAATTTTACCGCTGAAATGGTATTCCCGTAAAGTACAACCCATTTGTTTACATATGGCAGGCACGGGTGATCATGTAATTATTTTGTAGCTTGTTGTGTAATTAGATTTTAAATTCACTTTTTAAATGGATGCTCCTTTTATGTTAGTACTTTTGGCGAAGGAGAAACTTAATCGCCAAGCCTCTATTAAAAGAATCTGGAATTGCATCTCTATTATTGGAAAATCCATTTTATGGAGCGAGAAAACCACAGAATCAAATGTAAGAACTTGTACATCCAAAGGTTTGTAACAGTAAAAACGTATCATACTCTGTGATTCGTCCACATCTATGTTAACATTTGTTCACTTTTGCAGACGGTCTAGTTTACATAATGTGTGCGACATCTTTATCATGGGAGGATGCTTAATTATGGAATCGATTGTTCTGTTGAATTGGTGCGAACAACAGGGTTTTGGACCTTTAGGTCTGACAGGCTTATCAATGGGCGGTCACGTACGTATTTTTACATGTTATTTTATCATGAAAATTCATTAATTCGTACGTTTTATATATATATATATATATTTAATTACAAACTGATTTAGATGGCTTCTTTGGCAGCGACTAACTGGCCAAAACCAATACCCCTGGTTCCTTGTCTTTCGTGGTCAACAGCGTCACCAGTGTTTACTCAAGGAGTAATGAGTGCGTCAATTAATTGGACGCTCTTAGAAAATCAATATTTTGCAAACGAATTATATCAAAACGATCTGGCTAAAATGGTGAAGATTGTTGGCGAAGAAGTGAGTTTATAAGGATCTAAAATGGACGAACGACTTTTCCGTACAATTGTATAGATGAATTATTTACTTATTTATTTATTCATTTATTTATCTATTTTCAGGATGCGTTTTTAGCTGGACAGCACTTTGCACAACATTATCCTGCAAGTATGAAAAGGCTTGACGAGCTAAAACAGAAGTCTGATGGTGCTACTGAAGAAGTAGGTTCTATAACTGCCTCTGAAACTGTGATTAATAATAAACAATTTAAGGACTGTGATTCGAAAACTGGAGACAATAATTTAAAGAATCAAATTGCTGAGGAAAGAGCAGCAAGGATATTTCCTCTAAATCTTTTATCTAACAAATTTAAATTAAGAGATTCGAATGCACTCAAAGGCAGGTATTGTTTTCGTATGTTCTGAATCTAACATACTAAACAACGTTTAAACTTAATTGTTAACAACGTGCCTCTGACATATTCGCCGTTTGAATATCTTGAATTTGAACACATTGACAAAATATAGCATGCATGAACTTTGAACCGAAACTTATATCGAGCACATTGCTCTCTTTACGCGTCTTTACACGTTTTCTTTTTTATATAAAGGTATCATACTTTTTCTTTATTGGTATATTATTGCATCAAAATAATTAGTGCAACGGTAATGTTAAATCCAAAAAGAACGGAAAGACTGTAAGAATGGCACCGGCAATTTATGAACTCTTAAATGATTGAAATGTTTTCAATCATTACTTTCTACTAACAAGTATCTCCCGCAATGTGGTAGTAGTATTTGCTTTTTTCCTTCCGTTTTTGGTTAGTCTTAAAGTGTAACTTCGAAGCATGGTTTGGTACACGCATGATTATGGCGAATTTTGCCTTGGCAATAGGTATTTGTCTGTTACCAGTCCCAAGACATCCGTTGTTCTCTGACTGTAAGTGGCGCGAACGGGAAGCATTGCAGTTTATGTGTGGAATAATGGATGAATGTACACACTTGAGAAATTTCGAAGTACCTGTTGATACAGAACTGATTATTGCCGTCTGCGCGAGGAATGATGCGTATGTTCCGCGCGATGGCTGTATGAGTTTGGACAAAATTTGGCCAGGTGCAGAAATTCGATATATTAACGCTGGACATGTTTCTGGATATCTTCTACATCAGAAAGTATTTAGGTAAATAAGTACAATAAATAAATATGAACATTATTGTTAAATATAATTTTACGCATCATTACTGTTTGACCTGCACTTTGTTTTATTTATCCTTTTGTTTCTTGTTTTTGTTGTCTGTAGTTTTGTATTGTGGCTGCACTTGAGTTTTTGTATTGCTCACATTATATCTAATAATCTTTTTGTAATGTACATTTGATTATTTATTTTTCAGAGCAACTATAGTTGAAGCATTTGCTCGATCTATGAAGAAATATCCTTCGCAAATTAGTTGAAAACGAAAGAACTTTTACAATCGATCACGATTCGAGTGGAATTTTGTACGCCTATTCATGATACAATCAAGGGAAATACAATTTTTCCCATTTTTTACATACTTTACAATTTGTATTATTCCACATTTGGACAGTGTCACGAAGTGAAGTACCAAATGAGATAATCATGCATGCGAGCTTTGTGCAATCCTTTATACACATGTACAAAATGTTATATTGTTAATGATAATAACATAAATATATAAGGGCGGGTATATTTTATGAAATACAATTGAATTGTAACATACAATAAATTGCTCATTCGTTCATCGGTTTATTATTTCTAATATCTTCATTATCGTTTATCCTTAGCTCGTTTAGTTTGTTTACGACACATGTTAATCGGAGAATTGTAAAACGTAACGAAATCATTTGAAATAATGTCTGCCTCCGCTGTTTACGGCTTTTAGACAATAAAACATCAAAGAAAGTGGGCTGTTCCTAAGTATTATCGGATAACCGCAACCGGATTTTAAAACGTGCTTGAATTGTGCGGGTATCGTAAAGTAGGAAGCATAGTGGCGCTACCTACAGGACCGACGATAGAATCGATTAAACCGGAAACTCCGTAGCCGCTCGCGTAAAGGCCAGGAGCAAGCGTTGGCCACATGTGTTTTGCAGACCGCTTTTCCGTGGAAAAAGATCGCCGAAAATGCCGTGTTTACGTAATCCGTGGTAACGTGACGTTGTAACGGTGCTCCTGAACTCGCTGCTGCTGTGACAAAATTTTTCGGCCGTGCATAAGCAATTCGGGACAGGTCCGCGAAATAAAGAAGAACGTGAAGAAGAAAAATTGGTCGTACTAAACGAGGTGTACTCTGGTTGTCTGCTAGCTCCACTTTTTGTACTTGGCACGTAACGGCGGTGTATATCCGTGACTTATCCACGACACTATTCATCTGTAACAAGGTAGATCTAATCATCGTTTAATTAATCATCGTAAGTGAAGAAAAATTTCCTGCCGGCTGATTTCTGATCGTCTTGTGAAATCGCCGAGTCAGCGTGTGCTTAACCATCCAATCGTTCACCTCGTGTATATTACAATTGGAAGCATACTTCGAACCTGCGCTCGAACCGTGATACACGGTCATATTCGAAGAAATATTTTTCCCGTTTCGTATCGAAAGAATTTTGACACGAGTGTGTTATAAAAAAAAAGCAGAAGAGAAAGAAAAAAACATTATCGGGTTATTCGGTAACGACCGCGTGTGCACGCCGCGCCTTCTGGAAAGAGCGAGAGATCCCTCGTGACGAGTATCGAGTGGGCGGTTCTCTCGTTGCCAGAAGGACTAACGGTCGGCTTTCTGCGGCTCCTGAAAAATTTCCGTTAAAGCGAACACGTTCGTGCGAACAGCACGAACTTCACGGAGAGACATGCGTCCGGTCCACGGCATGGAGGATGTCCTTAGATTGGTGCTTTAAAGCCGTATCGACGCACGGAAACATCACGAAACCCCGGTCACGTAACGAGGCTGCTCGGGTAGATTAATGTGCCCGAGGTTGCTCCACGTTCCTCGGGATTCCTCGATTGCCTGAGAAGGAGCAACATCTCGTAAAATCTTTTCGAGCTAAATCCTCGTGTTCGGACCTCGTGTTTTGTCTTTCGGCGCGTATCATTCAAGATGGCGGCCAAGGTGGCCAGCGGTGCTCAGGGAAGTACCGAGAGAGAACAGGGCCCCGGGGTCTCTTATGCAAGTATCTTGAATCCTAAGAGCGGCAGCGAGACCCGGGCCGTTAACAAGGATAACAACAAAGAGAATATTGGAGACCAGGTGGTCCGGCAGCAATCAGTTCCTGTTAAGGATCGTATTGCTTCGCAGAGCCTGACTGTTACGGGAAAGTCTTATCAAATAACTGGAAGGAAATTTAATCCACAGAACAAATTAGAAAGACGCTATGGAAATGAATTGTCGTCAGAGGCCGAACGAAGACACCCGATTGTACGAAAGGAGGGTTCGGTTGAACAGAGTCGAGAAGCTCCACTTGGAAACGAACAGATGAACGGCAACATTGGAAGCGACGGTGAATTTCAAACAGTGGCACCTAAGAGCGCCAGGAGAAAAGAGAAAATACGAGAGCAGCAACGAGAAATCAGAGATCGGCATAGACATAGAGATCATAGGCTTGCCCTTCGTGGTCACACTAGAAGTAATGAACCGTTGTATAAGGAACGAGATCGTGGAGACAGAAGTAGTACCGATCAAGTCGTAGGGAACAAGGATGTCCCAAGGGACAGAGAAGAATCAGAGGGGGATATGGACCCTCAATCCACACAGCCGGTTAAATACGTTGAAGCTCCAATACCAACTGTAAATCCTTGGACCAAAAGTAAAAATGCGGCGATGGCAGTACCTATGCCAAAAACTGTTACCGTCGTGCCTACAGGAGCAGAGGCTCCCGCTACTGAGAAACAGACTGAACAAGAGAACCGAGTACTTCAACCACAGCAACAACAGCCACAGGTACCCCAACAGGAACTAGCAATTGTTGGTAAGTGTTTGTATATAATGGGCTAAATGTATCTTGAACTCTGCAGCCTTTTGGTAAGAATACAACGATATCATCAATTTAACAATTATGCTACATTAGAATTGTATTAAATTTCCGAAAAGCACAATTTCTTTATTTTTTGATATTACACGGGAAGTTCTATTTCTCTTGCATGTTCCTTCAGTCTTACACATATCTTTTGTTTAACTTTTATTGAGATATTTACACTTTGCAGAGGCACGAAACAGTTAAATCGTAAATAACAGTCATGCAAATCTTTACTGCACTCTTTATACTGCTGATTATTATTTATTCGTGCCACAGATATGAAATTTGTATTTTTGAAAAAAATTTTACCAGTGTAATGCTGGATTTGGACTAAAAATTATTTACTCGAAAGTCGTGATGTTTAAACATCTGTATTTGGAGCATAATGGTTTGTACCTTCCATGGTTATCGAACAGTATAAAGGTGCCTTTGGGTATGTAAATATAAAGTTAACACAAAGGCTGATAAATTTTTCTAAGCACATTTGCTTTATGGTTTTTCTATCAGAACAACCTTGTACTTTGTACATGTGCTGACAGTGAGTCTTATCAAGTTTGAGTTTATAGAATTGCTTCTTCAAAGGTACTAAGTACTATGATATGGATTAAGGAGCCATGTGACGATTTTCTCAATTCCTATTATATAATTGAACCATTTCCTCTATAATCACGTTAAACAATTTATTACATAATTGGGAAATAGTTAATGCTTCTGTTAATTTACTTGAATCAACTAAGCATTTCTTTCTTGGTTGAACGGCAGAAATTGTTTTCCTTTTTTTTTTAATAGCTAATAATTTTGCTGAAAACTTATGTAAAGTTTTTTTTGCAAATGAAGGAAGAGATATGCGCAATCTCAACGATATATTATTTTTTGCGAAAATTGGTTCACTTGTTGGTGGAACCAAAGTATTCCAGTAATAAAAAATCGAATTTGAGAAAAGAAAAGACGTTCTATTTATAGCATTCACATAGTTTCTACATTTCTAAAACAGCACGGTTATTCCGAACTGTAGTCACCTAAGAAATATATATATGTAAGTCTCTATTGGGTGACGCATTGCGAAGTTCGGAATATAATTGAAAACATCACATATGGGTTAAACAGAGGAATCCAACGATTAGTAAAAATTATACCACATGAATTAGGAATTTTATGATCTGAACAAACAATACAGTTAAAACTGCACGTTAGTTCTTTAAACAAAATTTAAGTAAATTAAACTAGTATTCCTTACTATCCATTAATAGAATGCAATTTAATGCAACAGGCTATATATGATATGTACGAAATAAGTACGAATAATTTTTTAAATACTATTGAAGCAATTAGTAGTTACCATACAGTTTTACATAAATCAAAGTTACTAACAATAAGTGTAGCTGTTATATAACAGTTGGCGTTGAGTTTTAACGGAAGTGAGCAAATTTCTTTATAGAAATCAATTACTTTCACAAATTTGACCGTTATACAATTTGAAAAAGGAACTCCATTTCATTGTAAAAGTTGGAGCGGACGTTACACGTGTCGATAATTCAGGAGTTCGATCATTACATCGATAATAATAGGGAATTTCGAATGTGTGATTCGATCACAGTTTATCTGAACACTGTCGACAAGTTTTCGCTACACGTGGCAAAAAAATAACCACGTTGGCAATCAGGTCAGAACACGCGTCACCTATAGTCTTTCCTCATTTGCATAACAAATTTTTGTATACTCGTCTCGTACGGCCCTTTCTATGGCACAAAACTTTCGACCACATGGTCTGACGTTGCTACAATACTTGAAATCGTAGTTCGTATAATTTATCATAAAAAATAACTAGAATAGATATTGCCAGAATTATACATCGTAGTATTTAAAATATATTAATAGGAAATTTAAGATTTTTTTTACTTGAAAAGTATGAAATAACATTTAATTCAATTCATTAATATTTCCATAGTGCGAATAGTAGATTGTATTGATAATAAATGTGGAAAGATATGATTTATAATACACACTAATTTAAACTTATTATATTTACATTTTCCCATCAAAAGCAGTATGAATATTTTTTCCATAGCAGAATAATAAATATTGTGAACAGTATTGCGCGTCACTACGAAATAAGAAATTAAATGTAGTACATGTTACGAAAGGGGCGGATGTATAACAATATTATTAAGAATTGTTCATCGCGTAAAACATGTCCGCACTTAACAAATAATGGTTTGGAAATAGGGTTATCTGTTAAAGATTGAACGATTAATAATCGAAATCCGAATAATACAGTTACATTCCTGAAACTAAATGTGCCGCATGCTTAATTAATATGCTGCATAATTAAATTTTTTATAGGTATACGCCTTTATTATCATTTTATTTTCTTGAAAATGTAACATTTACTGCATCTTTTGTATACTTTCTTTTAACATAAATATGTATTATATTCGGTTTAATAGGAATCGTGCGTTAAAATATCAACTGAGAAGTTGGTTGCCAACCAGGCGATCGGCAGAAAACCGGTTCAAAATTATGTTATCACCGTAAAATTGTACTGTAGATATCAATTGGAATCCTTTAATAGGTAACTCCAATAATTCGTAAAAAGAAGTTACCTACAGAAGAAGCTAAACAAAAAATGCTCTTAGACTACACTTTGCGATAAGAGAACCTAACCTAGATTTGGTGAAGATGTTTTAGACACAGAAAGTCTGTAAGACTTCCGTTAGAAACTCGAATTTGCGTATAACAACCTGCTAACAGATATAAGAAATACCTATAAAACTTCTGATTTCTGTCATTGATAATTGTAACGCCATGTTATAATGTGAAAAATACTGTGATTACAATTTGCTGTTTGATTTTGTTCATCGGTCCAATTATTCGATTCGCATGCAAATTGTAAAGACGTCGAGGGCAACGACATTGACACTCTTTCTAAGCGGTCGACAGTGGGTCGCAGCACGTGATGCAATTACTACAGCCTCGTAACTGCATTACATTCGCTATAATCTAGACATTCACTCTCTAATTCCATCAATCTCTAATCAGTTTACAAGTAACGAACTCGATTAGTTTGGATTTTATAAAACGATGTGTAATTACACACTTACGTGTTTAACAAAAAGTGTACATATAACTGATGCTGTTCCGTTTTAATTGCATTTTCTTTGTATAGGCTAGTGTTTTTGCATCCATCTATATTATTTCTCAATAAGTAATTGGTGCACACTTAGCAAAAAAAGGAAATTGCGAAACGAACGGTGCAATAATTTCATAGTTAGAAGGAAAAATTACGGCCGTTGATCCTCTCATTATTCCGGCGTTCGATATACATCTAAATGTGTCGCAGAAAGTGAGAGTGGTGAGAGGAAACCTGTTCCAAGCTGTAGGCCTTCTACCTTCGATAAAAGTAGAATTGCAAAGGCCAATGAATGTCTTCGATCCGTATATGCGTGAAGCAGGTATTTCGAATAAGAATAGAAATAGGAAAAAGGTAGCGAAGTGTCAAGATCATTTCCTTTTTTTTTTGTCCTCGGCTACGTGACGAAGTACTCGTAAGCTGCATGGGGATATTGATGAACCTTTCAAGTGAAATATTTACGCGCGAAACTATCGTTTATACCTGTTAATAGTTTGGAGGTTATGATGTTCTACGGAAATTGCGTATGTTTTTGTATCGAAAAATAAAAGTTTACTTTTTGTCATTAAATTCTACTTTTGAGGAATACAATATGTTTAAATAAGGGTTCATTTTTCGAGGAACTTATTGCGCAGGCTGATACGGACAAACAAGTTTCCCTCATTCTCGTGTCTGTCCGTGGTCGACCTCCTTGTACGGCAGCCATGATTTGTACCTATGACAAATTTATGTATTGAATTGACCGGAAACAGCCTAATGTGCGTACGTGTGCTATTGTATCATGTAGTTATGTAGTTGGTTATCGATGTAACAAGTAGAAACAAATTGGTTGCTATCAAAAGTTTTCCCTTGTCTGGTTACTGCTTTTTCGTATGAAACTTCTCGTGCGTGTCATTTAGAATGACAAAAACTGTGTACTTGCAACGGCGCCTTGCGATAACGATGCAGATAGTATAAACGGGGTAGAATCACGCCATATTTTTATCGACTTTTATCTTTAGATGATACTACTTAACTTTTCAATATTATAGTAAGAAACAAATCTTAATGTTCATGGATGGTGTCCCATTGAAAGTGCTCAAAGCAGCTATAATTTTATTGTGTATTTCATTATTTTCTATTTAACTTCAGCGAGATGTATTGATAGAGACAAATCGTGTAGCACTTATAGGGTAGAACAAGTACGAATTAAGTGATACAAACATGTACTGTGGATATGATATCAATTAGGATGGAAAATCTGTTGTTAAGTTACATTTTCTGCAAGCGAGAACACGTTTCACATAGAAATGTGTACACACTACAAATACCGGTGGGCGATACTTAATTCCCTGGTACGGTATTCAAAACGTGAAACGTGCGACTCAAAAGTAGTGCACAGTATCGTACCTCCCGGTACTTGACATGCGTTCACAGTATTTGTTTTACGGTACATGGTATTTAACATTCTTCTGAAGTGTTCACAATTCGGTTACACCGTGTGTGTAGAGCTGAGCACGTGGTATTCAATATTCCTATGCCGTATTTACGCTTATTTTACATTACGATTTGGCAGTTTGAATTTGGCTAGGTGATATGCAGAATTCTCCACGTGGTTCTTATATTTTCAATGCTATTTGCCCTATTTCGAAATCGATATCTAAAACATTTATGAGATGCAAAGTTTTATTATTCCATCTTTATTATTTGATAATTTGTAACGGTGCCGTTAATTCATCAAAAATCTATCCATATAAGGAGTTTTCTATTTATATTACACGCTTGCGGATCGTTTTAGTCTACTAACTATATGTATACAGTTGCCAACAAGTAAATACGTAACCATGTGCAAATATACGGTATTCGCTATTTTTGGAGATTTTTGAACAAGTGAACAAGATTTTCGCAGGAAAGTTATTTGACTTCGTGGGGCGAATTTGTGAAAATATTTGGTTTTGTTTTTTAATTATTATTAACAGTATATCTACATCGAATTAAAAAAAAAATCAACAAATATATTACAAATTATAGAGCTAGAGTGAAATGCATAAAAATGTGTCCAATTTTCTTTGCTCTCCTTGCAAAAATTCATTTTTGTCACACACGTGGTATTAGAATAAAAGTATTGATACACGTCTTCATTCTTGGCATACTGTGGTGCACATGTACCGAATGCTAGCTAGCTATAAAAAGTGCTCAATATAGAAGCGGTACACCATTTGATTCCGAAAGCATTCTTCTCATTGTTATTTAGTTGTCAACGGACTTTCCCAAATCGTCAAGGGGGCTGAACGAAGATCACAACTGCAGTTTAATGCCATTCGCACGTCAGAGGCTCTAGCGAAGCAGCTGCCAGTATTTACCGTGCTTGGTCGCTGTAAGCTTTCTTCGATTCTCCCTTTTTGCCCCGCAGCTCAGTGCACCGTTGACTCTCGAGCTGCAGCTGCGAAATAGAATGGCGGGTTTTTCGTTGTGTTCCTAGTTGAAAAAAAATATTATTCCGCCATTTGTAGTACACGAAAAGTGTGTCAAGAAATAGCAAGTGAAAACGGCAAAATCATTAAAGTCTGTCGGGTAACGTGTGGAGGAACTGTTCTTTTTGTAAATATCGAGTAACTGCCTGTCATAGAAAGGGAAGTAGGGGAATATTCGTTTGCGTAATAACCGTCAGTTGATAGAGAATGCATCTTTTACCGGCTTCAAAGCCAATAACATTTATCGCACGTTAGTTGCCGCGGCGTCGGAACTAGGGTCGCTAGTAGGCAGTACTTGTGTGTTATTATCTGTGATTGTTTGTTCACTGTTTTTTTGAATAGGAGATGGTACGTTACACTTTATAGCATATGGCAAAAAGGTCGTGCAATATTTGGCCAGTGCTAGTTCCTTTTTATGTCCACGCAATAACGTTGAAATAAAGCTAGTGGGAACATTCTGTTTATCTCAGTCAGTTCATCAATGCAAACTCTTATGCTAATCTTAATCGTAAACGTAATCCTTTAAAAGTCGATAGCATACATTGTGTTAATTTATGCAGTTTTAACATTTACATTGTGCCTTTTTTCCCCAAATCGTGACGGCAAAAACGCTTTACGCGCGGACTGAGGAAAGGAAAGAATGAAGTCATACGAGAACACCTGTTGCTTCGTTTCGAAGGTTACTCGAAAAGAGTGAGGTGAAGTGATCGCTGAGTGTTAAGTGCGTGAATGCGATTATAACGTTCGTCGAGTACAATCGTTATGTTCTTTGTTCGTCATTCTCAGAACGTGTCGCTGTAAACGTGTAGTATGCACGTTTACATGAACGTTATGTAAAGGTTGAGTTGTGGTATCCTTCATTGCATGTGAACGGATCGACAAACGAGGCCTGAACATCCAAAATTTGTATGTGTCGCATGTAAAGGGATTAAGGGCATACGCAATACATCATGAAGATCAACAAAAATAAAATTGGCAATTTCCAACGTGAGTTCCTTCCAACCCAGCCTACCATTTTCTTGCCTCAAGAACATTATTAATAACACACTAGATATTTATTGCACACGACAGGTTTTATTATGACAGCAAGATAACTGAAATGTATTCTACAATATAATGAATAATAGGTCTTTTGAATTATAATAGTCTGTGTTCTGTCAAAATATATTATTTAAAAAGTAATGGCGTTCCGTTCTTCCTATCTTTGCTTCGTGCAGTCTTTCTGAAAACTGTGTGCATTACATTTTAGACACAACTTGACACATTAAAAAACACTAGGATCCACCCTTGTGAAACTCTGCTTCCCCCCACTAGATGGCTGTCCTTCCAAACCGCCGATTTTTAATGCAATTCCAAGCACACTTCCTTCGAGGGTATTAAAAAAATAGCTCACTTCTCCATTGTGTTGAATAAACAATCGAAGGCATAAAACTTAAAAGCATTGTAAAGTACTAAATTTTAAACGTAGTACGTATTGTTTTTTAAATTCACGAAAAACGACGGCATGTGCTTTATTTTCTGTTCGGATAGAAACGTTGTTTATTGTTTACAGTATGCGTTTAGACCAATGTGCCACTACTTTTCAACGAGGTCTGTTACTGTTGAATTAACTTGGCAGCACGACAAAATCAAGGCAGGTCAGTCTGCCAAAAAGATATTGGTCTAAGACACTTTGCGCATCCAGCAAACAATACGTTAAAATTCGAATCTTGATTTCGTCGAACTGGAGTAAAAAAGAACTTGAGGCTTTTTTTATGCGGGCGCAATTTTTGTTCGTATCCTTTCGGGTCTAAAAAATGTTTACGTCATGTTTCTAGAAAATCTTGTTTCGAGCGGAACGTTTTTTCCGTATCTATGCGGTGGCATCGTAGTAATCTATTCCGAGGTTTAATAATATGGGGTTCTTTCATTCTTTTCTTTATCCTTGCGTTAATTTAAAACGGCGATGTGATTGATGGACTTGAAATTACAGTGAAAGTGCTTTATTACAGGTTTCTTAAATTTAAATAAATTACGCAGTAGAATGAAAAATGTATGATATACTTTTATCAACTAAATAAGTAGATTACTCTAATTAATGAACATAATAGAAGTTCAAATTTCAATAATATTTGCGAACTTTTAAAATCGAATTTTAAGTAGCAAGTAAAATCAAGAGAGAAAGGCAGATATTAAAACAAAGGGCAATTCCCGATTAAATAGGGAAATTGATTTTTATGTTTACAAATTATCCACTAGGAATATTTTGCATTTTCTTACTGCAACTATGTTTTGCTTCCGAGCGATAAACCCGTTTGCTATGCCCTGCACGCACTTGAAATTAAACGACGGTAGCAATGTTCATAGCATGAATCACGCAATGAGTTCTGTAGAAACATACTCTCCAATATACAGGCATGACAAATATGAAACATCATTTGCATCATAAATATCAAATCACTTTCGTTCCACAACATTTTTACCGTCACATGGTTACCGCTCCTGATATTCATTTAAATTACCGAATGTCGGTATGTTGTCCTTTCCCAAACTTCAGCCCTTCCCCCCCTCCGTTTCAAGCGGTTAGAATTCTGTTACATTTATTTTAGTGTATCGTTATGCAAGAAATAGATTCACCTGAGGTTTCTTTTGTTTGTTTCTCGCGTTCCAAGCTATGTTTTCCTTGGAATTAATCGGCCTAGCCGATTCCTGTCAAGCTAGCTTGTTAGGCAAATATCATCGAGACTCTGTAACACGAGAAGCGGCACAGTGGCAAGTTACTTTCGCTTTTGCGGTGATTTGTGTTTTTGAAGCAAACGAAAGATCGACTCGCCTGAAAAGAGGTCAACGGGCAAATCTACGGCCGGTATCACTTGCGTAACGCGCATACTGTGCTACGAGAAGTGGCCGTTCATTTCTAATGTACACGCTTTATTGCTTATTTATAGAAAATAAGGAAATCGATGATAATGTAGAACCGTTGTCCTAGCGTCTAATGCGACCCGTTATTCCTCATCGTGCAAACTGAAAATATCTCTGGGTTTCTATTTAAAAGGAAGATCGTTTCGATGCTCTTAAGGTGAACAGCTACCTCGATGAATAAAAAGGAATACACTGCACTTTAGCTGCATTTGATTAATTTCCTCGTTACAGAGTCATGCATAAACATGCACTATGGCTGACAAAGAAAAAATTGAATACCCAATCTCAATAGCGCCGTATCTGTGATCGAGACGAAGATAAATTATCATTTTCAATTGGAATTAATTTCTCGTAATTTAGAGTTAGCGCTTCCACTTTCACAGTGTAATCAGACTACATACGAATGCGATAAAGCTCTCTATGGACGACTAACAAATTTCCTACGTGTCATGATATAATTCGAGTGTCCATTTTTGAAAGTATTGGAGGTGCGTTGTGTGCAAATTATTCAGCAAATATAGCTTTTAAATTTGGTTGCTTCCTTTTCCATATTTCGGTCTCGAATATACTACAAATCATTTGAAATAGTAGGGTCTTTGGAAGAAAAGAAAAAAAGGGTGTTTTTTATCTATTCTCATGCTTTTCGCCTTTTGACATGGTTATAGATAAATGTATTTATGAAACACGTGTGCTGAAGATAATCGGGGTCACGAAGTTCCGAATAGATTATAAGCAATGCCGATAAGAATTTGTCTTCGGTTGAAATTTTGATACGAACTATGCGAATTATAGTACTAAGAAGGAATTTCTACTGTTACAGAAAATGGCATTAACGTTGCAAATCAGCCGACAATTGTCACCGCTTCGAAAGATAGAAGAAAATTCAACCAAAAGGTAAGACAACGGTTTCTGTCCGATTATCGTCGATAGAATGGCATAATAGTAATTACGGCCGGCACTTGTAATTATCTTCAATAGATAAATTCCAATTTACGAACGGATAAATGCCGAGTCGAACAGATAAGTGCTTACGCATCATTTCACGAATATCTTATTTAGTCTGGCTCGTGTTTAATACGTGCTTAAGAAATTATTGTAGTAGAATTTGCGTAACGTATTAATCGACCGTGAAGTAACGTGGCAGTCTCGTAAAGAAAAGTACACTGTAAATTTGAATTGTATTAGACGAACCCGTTCTTTGAGCTGTACATTAGTCGATTCACGTATTTTACTCACGCAAAATTAGAACTTAGTTTGTGAATTTAACAGGCCAGCGACTTCTCGGACATCGGCGATTGGCCAACCTTGGGAGCTTCAGGAGAGGTGGGTAAAATTTATTTATCGTTTTTCTCACCACTTTGCCTTAGCTCTTCGATAAGCGAATTTGCGTCGATTCTATTTACGCTTCAACTTTGTAATTTGTAGTAATTACATTTTTATTTAGCAATCTTTAATAATTATAAAATTTTAAACTCCGTTGCCGATTACAATAAGGATTTAAAAAAAAAAATGATAACTTTTAAAACGCATAATATTCTTATTGGTAGATTTGTTACGCAATATCAATGTTTTGTTCCCTGTATTGTTTCGGGGGGAAAGGCTAATTTGAAAAGTTGTCAAGCATAACTGCATTCGCCGTGCAATTAGAACAATGCAGAAGCTAGAACTCGTAGAGTATATCTTGCGTACCTATGAGCGTAGAACTTTTGCTACATTAATATTGAATGTGACCTCATTGTGGATGTAGTTATTCTCTGTGAAATTTCGATACATTCATACAGACTTTCGTTTAATTATTTAACCGTTGACCGGGAGGGCAAATTAATTTTTCATCCGAGTTACCAATCTTTTCGGCTTAATAATTGATTATATTATTTATTCAAAATAACACAAATGATTCCCAATCAATTTTTATCATTTCTAAGGCTGCTTTAAACCAGCCCGAAAAATGCGCGACAAATCTGAATTTGAAAAATGCTGAAGTATAAACAGCTCAGTTTTATCTGAATGTCTGAAGAGCCAACTCAACTAGCAGGCTAAAAATATGTTTCGTTCAATTTTTTTCGCGGTGCATTGCTGAAACGACATATATTTTGATTTAGAAGAAGACAGCCGTGACAGCGCAAAAGCAAAATGGTGTGGTTGAACAAAGTAACGGTAAAGAATGCAGTGGAAGTGCTATTGAAAGCGTGGAAAAAGAGAACAAGGAGCAGAATCAGTGCCAAGATGATAGCGACGAACACATGGATGGCAATGAAAAGAAAAAGAAAGGTAACACAATCATCGATGAAATATATTTTACCCACGCGACATATTTCACAACTCATTTTTTTCTTTTATTTGCAAATTAATTAATGAAATTGTCCTTTCATCCGTACAGTGAACAAACAAAAGTGGGTGCCACTTGAAATAGACATAACAAAAAATCGGAATAAAAGAGATCGTTCCCCAAAGTACCACAACCAAAGGGAAAGGAATGGAGAAGGTATAATATGTATATATATAAGAATATTTATTAAATAGTAATACTTTCGCATTTTATTTTGTTGATTTCGCAATTAGGTTTATGTATAATATAGTACATTAATTATGGTTTTGTATCTTTTAGGAGAATCAGATACGTACAGAAATAGGGAATACGATAGGCCAACGTATATTACAAGGGGTGGTCGAGGTGGTAGAAGTTTTAGAGGTAGAGGAGGACGAGGCGGTCGAGGTGCTTATCGTGGTTGCTTTAGGCAAAGGCATGACCAAGACTATATGCAGGTAAATTTACCTTACATTACTCGATACCTGTAATAAAAATAGAATGGAAACAACGTGAATGATGACAAAATTTGATGGGAATCTCTCGGAATAACCCTGACGAACAATTGAAAGTAGACCTGACATTAAATGTTTTTCGATCGAATATCATGAATTTTGTTGGCGAACTTTTTTCAACAGAAAGTATCTTTTTACAGATGTATAAATTTGGACAACTGGATCCTGCCTATATGATGGCATACATGGGAGCATTTTATTTCAATAACGCAAATTATGTTAACGTAGACACATCGACGCTCAAGGAATTTTTAAGAAATCAAATGTAAGTTCGACGAGTCATTGCGAGAAACGAAAAAGACCAATATGTAATAACGAAGTAGTTAAACGCTTGGTTTATTTTAATTACTTAATTGTTTATTTTTCCTTTGTTTCTTTTTCGCAGAGAATATTACTTCAGCGAAGAGAATCTTTTGAGAGATTTTTTCCTGCGTCGCAAAATGGACGTGCAAGGCTATTTACCCATTGCTTTAATTGCTTCCTTCCATCGTGTACAAACGTTAACGACAGACGTGGGCCTCGTTGTCGAAGCGATCATGGAATCTGATAAATTAGAATTAGTGGATGGATTTAAGGTGAATACAAATAAATATGCTTTAAAACAATCTCAGTGTTTCGCACGAATCACAATTCAAATCCATCTACATTCTCCCTGTGTACTGGATGAACGATTCGTGCCAGAACAAATAAGATGAGGATTCGCTGACACCATTAGGGCTGAATGTCCGATTAATGGCGTTTGAAAGTAGACCTCTTCACAAATTCATTTTCAACCCAGTGCAATGGTTTTTTAAATATTTACGATTACGAATATTCCTAAAATATCATTTGTATCATTGGCACATTAAATATTGCTAGACTGTGTTAATACAAAATTCTTCGAATCTTATTGAACAATTTCGAGAGACAATAATAACCAAATGTTACTTTGTCCACATAATCAGGTCAGAACAAAAATAGACCCATTGAAGTGGCCTATCTTGGACGCAGCTGGAAATCCCCTGTTCTCAGAGTCGACCGATATTTCGAATCCGTCACAAAATGAAGTAATACTCTCCACGTCCGAATCCGATTTTTGTCCCGCTGCCAGACCCTTATCAACGATTCCTATTCCCCCAGTTCCGCGTGTATTCCAATCCAACCACGTTGTCACGACCGTAGGAAGGGTCAGTGAGTCAGAAAGTACATCCTCGTCCATAGGCGACAATTTAAATCCCGATGTGCCCGAGTTCGTACCGAACGAATTGACAAACAAGAATAACGAACCTGTTAGGCCTGGCAGTGGAATTGTGCATGGCAAGACAGAGAAACAGTCGGGAGAAGCGAAAAGCATTCCAGCGGCGTCGAACATTAATTATTCGTCCACGTTGTCGAGCGATCAGTCCTCGAAGATAACCGAGAAAACGTCGAGAACGACCAAGTCGTCTTCTAGTCCGAACGTAGCGCCGGAAGTACAAGTGAACGGAGATTCGCAATCGGCCGATGACGTTTGGAAAGAGGTAATTGTCTTAATTGTAACGAGATGTCGTTATCGATTAGGTAAATTAGAATTCTGCGGTGTAGAGAAATTGTGGCACAGGAAAATGAAAATAAAAAACTGTGGATCTATTTCGAAAGTGAATATGTACCAACTGGATTTACGCACAAATTTTAGGTAAGGCGAAGAGTGAAACCGTCACACAAGGAGAGAAACGAGGAGAAAGAAAAAGTGGATAACGTTAAAAGTGAAGAAAAAGAGGAGTTAGACTTTCAATTTGACGAGGAACTCGATACACCACCTCCAACTGGCAGGCACAATGCCTTCTCTGAATGGTTTGTTGCCATTCTTTTAATGTTCAAATTATACCATTCATTGGCATTATATGGGGACCACGTAAATAGAATCACTTATGTTCTTTGTGTATACTGGTTAGGTGAAAACAAACTGTTGAAACGAACGACACGACTTTATTTTTTTAATGAATTTCAGTTTTGTAAATGATACGTACATTCATATTAAATGGTTGGAATCGTACATTAACGTACTATTGAATTTGTATCTTCATTTCATTCAAATTATGTATTGTTTGTTCATACTATATATTCGAATGATTTCCATTGCATTAAAAGTAATTCTTGCAAGTGTTCTTCGTACATGGGGATTTAACTGATTCTGCCTGCTTGGTCCAAAACTTTCACGCCACATTCCGTGCCTCAGTGTTTGTAAATCAGTAATATATGTAATATATTACAGGTCCGAAGACGACGAAGATTATGAATTGTCAGATGGAGATGTGAATAAACTTTTAATTTTTACCCAAACAACAGTGCCTATTACAACGACGCGTATTCCAAAACACGAGGGTCACGATCGAACTGGTGACTGGACAACTAGAGTAAAAATGACCCAAGTTCTCGAGCAAGCCATCAACGATGGTTTGTACTATTACGAAGAAGACTTGTGGGTAAAAGATGTGGATAAAAGGGTGAGTTTGCAATTTAACAACTCCTCGAACAATATCGTGTATATATTCATGCTGTCTAACATATTTTACAGTATTCATCTTCTTCATCGATTGGAAGTTACAAAACTGTGAACGTGATCAGTCAAGAAGATTTTGAAAAGATGGCTCCTAAAGCGCCTAAAAAGGCTAATCCTGAAGTTCCTCCTCCTCCGCCATCCGCGATAGATGATCTGGAGGTTTCACATTCGCTTCCAACACAGGTATTATATATATCTATATGTTGTGTGGTACATATTTAAAAAAAATATGTGTATCGGGATTCGTGTTCTAACTGTGTCAATTATGGTATCGAGCAGATGCCAAGTGGCATGGACGGTCTGGAGAGGAAGGATCGCAGATCAGATAGAAGTCGATGGAACGACAAACCTAGATTAAGAAGCAGAAGTGGCAGAAGAGGAGTGGTCCCGCGATTCTTCGCGGTTGTTAAGGATGAACCGTCAGTTGATCCTAGAACACCACGAAAGAGGAAAACCCGACACAGTAATAATCCTCCTGTTGAACATCACGTTGGTTGGATCATGGATGTACGGGAGCATCGACCGCGTACATATTCTACAGGGTAGGTTCATATATTAACTACCAATTGGATAATTGAAGTGGCAGTGATTTTAGAAGTCGTATAATTCAAATATTACTGTTTCTTTTGTCAATTTTAGAAGTAGCGCGGGAACAAGTCCAAACGAAGGTTACCTGGCGAGCAGCTATGGAAGCGTACCGCAATCTCTGCCCACCTTCCATCACCCGAGTCATGCTCTCCTGAAGGAAAATGGCTTTACGCAGCAAGTCTATCACAAGTATCATTCGCGTTGCCTGAAAGGTACCATAAACTTTTATATGCGTTTTTTTTTTGTATATACACAGGCGTGGGAAAAAAATAATCTGCTTCGATTTGTTGGATCGTTTGCGATTCGACTTTTTATTTTCGACAAAAATAACTTTCATTACGTCAATTTCCAAAATTCGTCTATTTTCACACCTGTCTGTATACAAACTAAATTCTTTAGATATATAATGATGAATTTCTTTATATTTTGTCTTCTTTTCCCGACTGAGGGATAGTTGTGATGATAAAACATCATCTGAGAACACCTTAATCAATCTAAAGTATGATTTAGGCCGAGACATGAGTACTAATCACGATTCGTTGTGTTTCAGAACGCAAGAGACTCGGAATCGGTCAGTCACAAGAAATGAATACACTATTCCGTTTCTGGTC
This sequence comes from Nomada fucata, assembly GCA_948146005.1. Classification (NCBI taxonomy): domain Eukaryota; kingdom Metazoa; phylum Arthropoda; class Insecta; order Hymenoptera; family Apidae; genus Nomada; species Nomada fucata. Next base: position 1,126,763 of record OX411275.1, on the reverse strand, counting down.
GTTCTTCTTACGAGAGAACTTCAATCGTACTATGTATGAAGAGTTCAGATCTATTGCCAAAGAAGATGCCTCGGAGGGTTATCGATATGGTCTCGAGTGTCTTTTCAGATTTTACAGTTACGGCTTGGAAAAGAGGTTCAGACATCACCTTTACAAAGATTTCCAAGTCGAAACTGTAGAGGATTATGAGACTGGTAAGGGTAATTGATTTAATAAATCCACTGCAACTTCGATTCTACAAAATGCTACAGATTTTACAAAACGCGAAGTTAGAGAAACTTAATAAATTCCTATATATCCTTCGATAGCTGAACGGTGAAACTGTGCTGAAGTAAAATAAGTGTTTAGTTGATACAACGAGAAGTGTCGTTATCTCGCGCGTGGTACACAGCGACAGGCAGTCGTTATCAGTTACATTAAAAACAGACACTTTGTTCCGAATATAACGCTAATTAATGATTTCGCGCTGCAGGTCAGTTATATGGATTAGAAAAATTCTGGGCTTTCCGAAAGTATTACAAACACTCTGACCAGCTACAAGTGGATCCCAAATTGCAGGAGTATTTGTCCAAATTCAATAGTATCGAAGACTTCAGAGTGGTTGAGGTAAGTGTCCTCACTATATTCGCGTACAAATATCTATAAAAAAAAAATTTCGACGTATAGAAACTAGTGCCCTGGCATTATTTCTTAACAAAATTGATTACCTTGTTACCTTTCGCTTCACTCTTCTGAACACTGCGAAATGTATTATTTACGAAGCACGAGCATCGTTATTCATTACCCTTTTTTGTCTATCACACTGAACTAAATTGCCTCGCGCCAATACCCAAAATGAATTCTGCATTCCAGCCTGAAATAAATGAAATGCTGCAAGGTTTCGCGGCGAAGAGGCGCAACAGAAGCGTGTCTGAAAGCGCCGGCGACGGCGATGCGTCCCCCACGAACAGAGTACGTCGACTATCCGGCGGTTCCAGTACCGTGACATTGCCGACGTCCAGTTCAGAGAACAATCACGCAGCGCAAAAGTGTCGCACGGACACTGTAAACCTAATGCAGATCCGAAACAGAGCCGGCTCGTTTGGTTCCGGTCGATTGGCTCATTCCAGAAGACGGAACGACTCTTCGTCGAATAGCCAACGGGACTTGAACAAGCAACAACAACAACAACAACAACAGCAACAACCGCCACGAAGCAGACACAATTCTGGTTCGTTTACGAAAGCTCAAGAGGTGAGCGGCAAAGCTCAGAACACTGCCAGAGATCGATTGCAATCGATCGCAAAGTCCGAGCAGACGAAGTCGGTGACGATCAAGACGGAGTCCATGTCGATTTCTCAAAAGTGAGATCGCACCAGGAGATCGAAGGGTAAGTGCGCAGAGGCACTTGCTCGATTGTTAAAAAAAAAAGAAAAACAGCAACAACAAAAACGGATATAAGTGAGTCGAGACTCCATGGGATATGATAGATAAGTTCTAGCAAAACTTGAACGTCCCGTTCGAAACGTAACACAGGAGCCCAGTGTTACCGCTAGAGTGTAAGAGAACGAGCACAAAAAAAAGGAACTCTGTGTATATAAGACGGTGAGAATCGGTCGAGCGCCATGTTTCACATTGAGGATCGTTAGGGAAGAATAAATACACACTGTATAGGCGAAGGTGGGGAGAGTCACCTTCGTCCCCGAGAGAAGTTCGTCGAGCTGTTTTTTAAGGTAGTTCGTTAAGGTTGTATTTGACGGATCTATGTATATGTATATACATACATTCGGATTTATTCATGCTCTTGTAACCAGGATTGTACTAAACTCGAATTAAACTCTGCTCAGTTCGTCCGTTAAGGATGCTCACTATGAACCGTAGCAGAGAAAATGATTGAAGGGCGCCCGGACGTGAACGAGCAAATTGGAGAATCTGTAAAAGATAAAATTCGTGCGTTTGCTTGAGACGTTTGCTTGAGCGAGGTTTCTCCAGCAGGAGGGATTAAAGTTGAACAGGTCCGATGGAGCGTGTGGTTTTATCACGAACGTGACGACAACGTTGTCCGTCACCGTTCCTAGCGAAGCTTGCAAAGCTCCCTTTATTGGACGGCGAAGATCCGTGAATATATCTTCCTCGCTTTTTCGTCGTCGCTTTCTCATTTTTTTTTTTTTCTTCATTCTTTCACACCGTGGAGGGAGACGCATTAGAATATATCGGACAGCGTACGATAAGATACACGAGATATTTGGAAAGCGGAACGTTCAATTTAATGGACGATCGGACGGGAATTATATGTACAAAGGTATTAAAAAAATATACGATTCGCGGTTGGATCTCGAAATTTGATTTCGTGGTCGGGAAATTAACATACGGACATGTTTCTTTGTGCTTCTCTGATACGAAGAAACCAAACTTGAATTTCAAAATTAGCGAACGTATCTAATCAATATGGTTATCGTGCTATCAATTCCTTATTTTCATTGTATATTGCTATGTCTCTTTGAATAATATATATATATATATACACATACATATAACGAATTGCATCAATTCAGGCATTGAGTTTGATAAAAACGAAAAAAAAGAAAACGAAAAGGGAAATGGAATTTTGAATCGAAATTTGGAAAAATTCACACGCCACTTCTGTCGTTTCATTTTGTAATACGTATCGCATCTGTGCTTTTATTGCTCATCGTTCTACGTATCGAGGACTGTCGTACCTAAGAAAACAAACATTTCAATTCAATTGTTAATGAAAGTTCCATAGATTAGAAGTTTAGGTTTGCTGTGAGTGAACGTTGTAGCATATGTCGTTCAGGTGAACAGCTTCTTCGCAAAACCATGGTAAACGAACTGCAATTTCAATGGTCGAACCGACTATCGAGTCGCGTAAATCATAACAAAAAGCAAACGAATACAGAGAAGAAAGTCTCGTGCTAAGTGAAGAAGAAAACAATATGGCTACGTAAAAAGCCATTGTACACGACACGTCACATTGGCGCATGGAACGCACTCAGTTCGTGACCGGTGCACAGTGAAATGCTATATCTTATTATATATTTTGCGGATAGAAATTTATAAAACTGTTCCTTTAACGAGACACAGGCAAAAGTCGGTTACCGTTGGCAATGTTAACACGAAAAGTTGAACGCCGGAAAGAAAATGTATAGATAACAATGACAAGATAATGGTTCCCGTGGTAAGAAGCAATCTTGCGCAGGCTTTGAATACATTCGATCAATTTTCATGCTTCGTTCGACTTTCCGCTGCTAGAAATTGAAATTCAATTTGCCCCGGCCACATATTCTAAATATACTTAGACTTGTACATAACAATATATAAATTTGAACGGAAATTTACATTCAAACAGTTCATTTTATTTATGTATAATAATTTTGAATGATGTGCTAGTATATTGCTGTATGTTTTACTTCTACGCAGATTTGGAAAAATGCAGACACAATGTGGCCAAGTGTGGAGGGTCACTGTTTCATTACATTGGAACAGCGTTCGTATCTTTGACAGAGCTAAAATGGACGAACGTGTTCGTAATCGCGAGAGCTTAATTGTCGCGTAATTTCTTGGCCCTTCCGCGTTTTCCAACGAGTAGCCAATTTTTTTTTTTTTTTTTTTCTTTATTTCTTTTATCCTTACTCGACAAGAGTCGCTTTCCATCCGTGTGTAATTAGCGATTTCGAATGGTCGCCATTGCCAATTTTATCTCTGACCATATCGAATATGCTATTTAACCGTACTATTGCGCCGATACTCGGCGCCGTCACCGTGTTGAAGAAAATTGGACAGAATTTTCAGTCATATCTATCGGCTTATCTGAGGGAGAAGTTGAATTATTTTTAAGCTTCTGTCGTTTAAAAATCAGACGTTTTATTACGCAGCGAAAAAGTTTGGACGTCGGTGTATCATGTCATGAGCGATTACATGGGGTTACAAGTTAGTCTAACTGAAGTAAAATTCGCAAGATAAAAGCATAATCGGCGTGCAAGTCCAGTGCCGCGTAAAAGCAAGTAATCGTGACGTTAAATCGAAATATTGATGGTTCTACACCGACTCGTGGTGTATCTTAAAGGTCGAATTCGTTGCGAAAACATTTCTCGAATACAAGTGGCTGGTTCATTCTTGTAAAACATGCATTGTTCCCGTCTCTTGTTTGACAAGCTTTTGTTGTCCTTTCTTTCTTTCCTTTGACCGTACGGTTCACACAGCGGAAGGGTTGAAAGATCGACGTTAAATTACATACATACAAGTGCCTGGACTCTATATAGATCCGTTCTGGTCTGTTTTTTTTTTTTTTTTTTTTTTTCCCCCCCTCTCAATGTACTAGTCACGCACTGAGTCAACGCAACGCAAGCATTGTTTTGCAAAAATAATGGTTGAAGTTAAGGGAGAAATTTTGTTTATTCTACATAAGAGTTTCGCTCGATCGAATTACCGTATTTGTAAAATTGTAACGATCGAGAAACCTGTAATAGAAAGAAATATTGTTTACATTTTTTTTTTTTTTTTTCTGTAACAAAAGTAAATTCCTGTTAAGCATATGCGCGCTGCTTATTCGTGTCGCGGCAAAGATTCGATCGCCTTCGAACGTGACACCTGCGTTTCGCAAATTTCACCGAGATACATTTAGATTCTTCTTTATCCCCTCGAACGGCTGAATCAAGAGGATTTCTTCTCTTCTGCGTTCCCATTCGGGATGCACGGGAAATTCTGAGACGTTGAACGGATCGAATACTGTTCGCTTTCGAACGGCAACAATTATTTCTTTCTTTCACGAACACAGACTCGGGACCCTAGACGAGCACTGCTCGTAGCAGGTGTAACTGTTATTTAAACGCGTAGATAACGAATCCCGACAATATTCAAGTGATGCGGTTAGTAACGCAAACAGCCGGCTGCCGAGAAACTGATAGAAATCAATTCTACGAAAAATTTTATTTTATTTTTTTTTCAGTGGCCTTAAATGGATATCTGATTGTGCCTGAAGTTTTTAATGGGTTGCATCGAACTTCGGCCGAGTTCTCGTTAGGCAAAAACCGCCGAGGACGTATTGGTCTGTCGTTTCTGAATATCCTAGAAATTAGCGAACGAAAGGAGGGAAGTGAAAGATAAACTTTTTATCGTAGAACGACTAAACGATTTCTTAACAGTGATAGTAGATAGTTTAAACCGATCCTTTTCTTTTTTTCTTCTTTTCCTTACGATTATCTCTGGAAATCAGTGATCTATACATGTGTTCATAGCATTCAATTTGGAGTTTCAGTGAAAATGCCGTAAAAATGTACCGAGACTTCTCTGTTCTATGCGATAAGAAGAGAAAATCTTGCAAACTGATTACTCGCATCGCTCAAGCGTTTTGAGTCGATGTCAGAAGGAACGTTGTCGATTATTGAGAGAAATAGTACGAATATTTGGTTCTAGCCTGCTGAACGTTCGAGCGTAGAACAGGTCTTTCTTAATGGTTCAAGCACATTTAAATAGACGACAGACTGAAAATATATATTTTATAGGAGTGAAAAATGTAGACTTGAGGACCATTCACAAATTCAAACTGCGACGAGCTATTTACAGTAACGAAATTTCCTTCTGCGCTGAAACAGTTTCCAGAGGAACTAGCAAATCTTTTATGGGATATGTCGATTGATGTGGCAATCTTCAAACGAACGTACACGTATAATTGCGCTTGGTTCGAGGTGTGCAAATAATTGATAATGCTCCCCGTTATATATTCTAATATATTTTTTCTATTTCTTCCCTTTATCGTCTTCCTCGTAAATAACGGAACTGAATTTCAACCGAACAGTGTGCTACGATACAATTCTATTTTTTCAAATATTTTCCATTCAGTCCAATCGCGGTTGGATCGCAAAGTGTCAAAGTCGATGAGGTTCAGTTCAATATTTTAGTTGATAATATTTAATCGAATACTTGTTGCCTCTTTCGATGAATTATTATTAGGAAAAAAAAAAATATATATATATATATATGTATAATTGTACAAGTTACGATAAGTTGCGCATTGATTATTGAAAGAAAAAAACACTTGACCTCGTATTAACTAAAGAAAAGGCGGATAAAAAGACGTCTTTACGAAAAAGAAAATGCTGATTATTTTACAGTTCCTACGTCCGTTCGAATTGATGTCACATTTTTGTTTTATATTTTTTCTTTCTTGTGAGTACTGAAAACGCCATGGAGAGTGATTATTGCAAGGATACTCTGTTGTATATTGCGTATCATAGTTGTGTCTGTTATTTTCTTGTTTTGCGGATTATATTCTTTTCGTATCTACGCCATATTCAGCGTTATGGCAATGAAACGCAGAAGTTCAATGTTCGAGCTGATAATTTCATGGGACTCGACATTGCGGACTGTCCAATTATTGTCGTTTAACACATAATTCGTAATTCGTACTCGGACGTCCGAATTACGTTACAGAATTCGCATTCTCTTTATAGAGCACACCTGTGCATTATAACGCATGGAAAATTGTGCACCTGACTGCTTAAAAGAGAAAGTGATTTATCAAGGCGCGAAGCTTCCCGAGTTATTGGTCTTCGGGAAAAATGAAAACGACAAATAGTTGGAACTTTCACCGATATTGTTAGTCAATTAATCAGACATTTGAAAGAAAGAAAAAACGAACCTCGACAATACCGATATTACAAACGCAACCGAATTATTACCACTTGAATGAGAAATATCCGAAAATGTGATGTCTCGTAGACAATCTCTTCTCCTGACACTTGTGCGTTGATCTTGCTGATCTTATTGATCTTTCATGTCTCGTATTCGTGAAAACCATTTGCCATATTGTTATCGTCAGGATGAAAAATGGCGACTCAGCAATAAGGAAGAACGAACACGATGGAAACGAAAAGACGATACCTCTATACCGATTCACGAACGGACGATGATCGTTTGGCACAATAGCACCAGAGAGTAAGCGTGAAAACGAATGATAGAAAAACGAACGGTGCCGGTGGGAACACGTGAACGAACGAAGATTGCCGCGATGGCAGAACAATTTGTGTACATAGAGCGCGTTCGTTGGCATCTATGCTGCCATTTCGTAACACGGCGACGTAGGTTTAACTAGGGCTTAGCTTTTAAGCGTGTGATTCAGTCTAATAACGAAAACAGCGTTGCTTTGATTAAAAAAGGAAAAAAAAAAGATCGTAGACTTAACCGACGTACGTTAGGTGTAACGATAGGCTTTGATAGGACTCGATCGTCGTTCCATAGATATATTCCAGATTTCTTCTTTTTGTTTTTCTTTTTTTAAACAACTCGAATGGCACGCGAAGAGTTCATTTTTATTGGAAATGAAACTTTGTCTTTCCTTTTGTTTTCAATTTATATAAAGAAAATAAATCATGGGTGGTATTTCGTTGCAGCTGCCTTTTTTAATCGCCGTGCATTTTCTTCTCGCGATTATAATAAACTTCAGAAATTTTCACTTGATCTATATATGTATGTCATGCTAGTAATTTATTCGTTTATTTTGCACGCTTGTTATCTCGACGTTAAATGACACATAGTTCGATGAAACTTTTTTTTTGTTATTGTTATTTGTTGTTTTAGAGTTTAAGTACGATTGTTGACGAAAGAGGAATGCTTTTTGATGACGGGGAATTCTTTCTTTAGAATTTCTTCTGTGGCAAAAGGCTTTTGCTTCGCTATGTGTAACGGAGCACACCAAAACGAAGGATTTTTTTTATTTGTTTTGTTCGACCTCCACGTCAGCCATGCCCTTCTGTATGGAATTTATTTATTCGATAAAGAATAATTCTTTTTTTTGTTTTTAAACAACCGAACGCAACTACACATCGTATCTTCTTTTTTTTTTTTATTTCCACAAAATTACTTCGAAACGTATTAAAGAATTATTCTACATCGACTCTGTCGAAGGGAAATCACAGTATAGTGAATTATCGAAGACGCCATGTTGCAAATAGCGAATTTAACGTCGAGATTGTCGTTAAACGATGATACTTGAGTAAAAGTGAATGAAAGTTCGGGAGAGGATGAGAGCCTGTCGGGGGAAAAATGTTTTCTGCAATTCTTCTGTCGTTTATTCTGAATAAATCTTTGTCTATCGGAACGACGATCTTGTAGTATAATTGTAAATAGTTTTTACCGGAAGTCCTCGAGGCCGTATCACCAGGTGCATGTGTTACGTTGTAAAGGGATGGAAATGAAATACTGCACTACTCGTATTTGCAAATTCTTATATTGTTACTTATATGCATACATATATATTCTATATATATATAATATGTATATTGCTAAAAAAAAAGAAAAAAAAAGGAACATTAATTTTATACTTAAGATCTATGCTAATAAGCTTGCGATACTCTCACACAGGTGAGGGGGTTTATTGATGAAAAACGAAAAATGGGATTAATGGAATTAAAGGAAGATTAACCCTAGACCTGTTTTCTGGATGTCCTTTTTCGTTCGTTTCCTTTTTTATATGCCGATCGCTCGATTAAGCATTTAAGTATTTGTACGTGTATATATAGTCTATGTACGAACCTTTTATTTTTTAACGTTATTTCTTTAAGTATGATCGTTATCGTTTGTTTAGTTTGTAACCGTTTGAAAGGAGAAGAAAAAAAACAGTTATTAAAATGAAAAAAAGATTTGCTGTTAGGGTATGATGGTAGGTTTAAGGATACGCGATAAAGATGATGCCCGTGTAAATATTAGTATTAGAAATTAATTATTAATAATATTAGTATTATTAATAAGGATTAATATTAATAATATTATTAATAGTAAGTTTTTTCCTTCATTTTCTTCTAAGGTTGAGAGTTAATCTTCCGTGTTTCGACGAGGCATTGGTATTGTAATCAATTTTATGAACGATTCAATCGAACTTTCCTAATGAAAATTGTTCTTCCGTGTCCCGTTCTGTTGACTTTTGGCGAGGCAAGGTGGCTCCGCGAGGAAAATTTACTAAAGTGCTTCGAGTCCTTACCACGTTCAGTGGTTGCGCAAGATATAATCTTGAAACAAAAAGGCTTCAAATTGTTTTCAACTAATTGCAACCTTTGCTATAATGACGGATAAAGTAATTACAGATATTACTGATATCTCGGATAAAGAAATACGAATTGAAAAATTTCATGGTATCATTTTTAATTAACCAATCGAACCAAAGGACAAAAGTTGTACATACTATGACAAATTCTCCTCTGCGGCTTGTGGTCTCGCGTTTAATTGTCGAAAGAAAAGGCGAGGTCTGGGTGTTGCGAAAGTTACAAAACGTTCAAGCAAGGGAGGAAAAAGAAACAGTCGTAGGCTGATTTTTCATTTATAATACAAGTGAAGACGAAGAAAAAGTTAGAAATGGTAATTTAATTATCATACACGTGGTTTATGCAGAGAGACTTTCCTTTTCCAGACTTATCGTAAAGTCTGTCTGTTTTTTGAACTGTCCTTCTGAAAGCACGATGAAAATCTTGTTTCTCTTTCTCCGTTAACAACAGGGCAACGCAATGAGAAACGTTTCGATAGTTTTCCGATAATTGACAACTGATTTTGTTGCTCTGACAATTTCTATACAATCGACATGAGGATAGTTTTAGTTACGCTGAATATCATGAATTACAAATAATTATTCATACAAATTTCAATGAATAATTCAATTATCGTTTGCACTTTGTTAAGTGAAAAGTTGCGGTTCAAAAAAATTGCTTCTGCATTTACGAGACTAGAATTTGGCGACAAAATTATACTTAATTTTGAACGGTTGAAGAATAAGAAATAAATGAAATAAAGTATTTCCGATGCGTTACAGGAGAAGGGGGCAAGCTTTCATTCGTGCGATATAGTGCCTTCGATTGAAATTTACTTGGAAGCTCAACAGTTCGTTCTGTGTTTCTAATTCTACTTTCGCTCAGAAGAAACGTATGCATGTGATTATCTCACTTGTGTTCCAAAGGCTGCCCAAATCTAACCTTTTCAAGCAAAGCTCCTCTGTATTTCATGGAACTCGATTTTTTCTTAAAGATTCCATAAATACTCGAACCCGAAAATCAACTGAAACTAACTAATTTCGGCCATATTTGCATGGCGTTTAGTTCTAATGAAAATCTCTCACGTAATCTGTAAGAACTGACGCGAACACACGTGTCACAATTAAAAAAACAGTTCGAAGTTGAGCCATTTGAAAACCACACCCTGCTCTGAAGCTATTCAAAGTAACCGGAAAAAGGAAACAAAAAAACAATGATGCTAGTGTAATGAATTAAAATTATGGTTAAAGGGTGTCCTCCTCGTCCTCACTTTAACTAACTTATATCGACCACAATATTATCTATCAATCGCCATAAGCTTTCCAACCCATTGAATAATCAATTGCTGGTAAAACGAGGAACGAAGCGTCCAAATCGTTGAAACAATTTTAACACTACTAGAAGGTGGACGGTAGAGTGTAACGATAATTGGAGTCAGCCGAGGATTCCAGCTGGCGTTGAATAAGTAATAAAAATAAAAGATATAAATGTATCTCTTAGAACGATGAAACGAGCACGTTGTTTAACCGTTTCAACGAAGTTTCTTTTCTTTCTTTTTTTAACTATCGTACGTAGAAACGAACTGATAGGAAATTACATGAAAAAGACTACTACTATTACGATAATACTCTACTACGATTAAAAACGACGAGCGGATCATTAGAATATCGTCGAATAAATATAGCAGGAACAAACGAAAATCGATTGGAAACTTGGTCGTTCGAATATTATTTCCAAAGGCGAGCGTCTTTTAATGAACTCCAATGAGAACGGTCGGGAAAAAGATCGAACGAAAACTTGTAAAATTGTTTTACAGTTTCTTTTAATCAACGTCGAAGGGACGAGAGAGGAAGAAAAAAAAACGGACAAGATAGTCAATAGTTTTCTTGTTCGATATCAAAATAATCGTACGTATTTTTTCAAATCTAGCTACGAGACAGATGCACGTAGACTGCGTTTTTCTTACGATCTGTACTGCGGCGATCTTTTTTTCTTTTTTTTTTGCATAATACACGAGCTCGAGATCCTATCGAGACAAAAGTCGACCATGTAAATACGATATACATACGTAGAGTTACGAATATTATTATAAAATTAGGGTGATAAGGGGGTGTTTCGTATGCCTGTGTGAGGGTGAAAAAGGATTGAGGGTGCGCGTGGACTGAAAGGAAATGGAGAATGAAAAGTTGAGAAAAAAAAAATATATATATAGACATATATTATATATAAATATATAATTTACATATTGTAGCTGTAACGCAATTTGCCTAGAAACGTATGAGTTTTAAGGGTGTAAAACGTGGTGGAAACGAGCTGTTCGTGTGAACGATCTGCGAATCTTGTACGCGTAGAAAGGTTGTAACATTTCTGAATGCATAAGATAATAACAATAATAGTAATAGTGATAATAAAAAAAAGGACAAAAAAACCGAGCTGCAAAACAAAAACTTGCGTGTCGCTGTTCTTTCAACTGTTACCCGTCAGCTTTACGAACCAATTCTCTTCTAAACGATGGTTTCTTAATTAAAGTTTTTCCCACCTGCCGCGGACGCTTTTGCCGGCTCATTTTTCAGGCCGCATTTTTATTTACAACGACAGCGATTCAGCGAAAAGAAATTTCGCCCAGATATGTATCCCAGCTATTGTCAACGAGAAAACAAAAAGGGAAACGAGATACCTTTCAATTACCTTCGTGGCTTTCCGAGAAACACAAGGTAGCCATTATTATTATAACATTAACGGACCAGACTTTCTCCATTCGGCCATACGCATTGACACTAAATATAGAATTATAGAGAACTGAAATACGATCGTTTTATTTCACAAAGAGACGAGATAGGGTTGAATTTTCTTTCCGCGGCGAAAGAGCGAAGACGGGGAAGCGTAACTACGCGTGTAATTCCTCGACCGGAACTACCGTGGGCCATGTGGCGGCGTAGAATTCGGTCGTAACCATAAAGCTTGGAAACACAGCCAGCAGATACAAATTAACCTTCTGCCTCTCTTTGCTCTCGAGTAACCATTTACTATCCGAACGGACAGGAATAACACCGCGACTCGACGTTTCTATGTTTTTTAATTAGTCCGTAATACGTGCGCGAACCACGAATGTATTCGTGCATCGTTTGCGACGATTTTATTCTCGACGTTGCGACGTTTTCAAGGTGAATCGGGAAATGGAAATCGAACAGATCGCTGGCCGTTTCATTTTTACGCACCGGCAGGTGGAATGATTTCTCCGTCGATATTTATATGGATGCGTGGATCGCACAAATTTTTATTCCCCACATCTTTCTTTCCCCCTCGAGTTCTCGTCAAGCCTCGACGAGAGTCGAAGTATTAAAATTTTCCATGTATCGAATGGAATACGGTCAAGTGTAACGAGGGAGAAGAATAAGATGCTGGCTCGTTTTTTGTTGGTGATAACAGGATAGAAGAGACAACGAAATATCGTAGAATATAATAATAAATATTTCAATTATAATACAAATAAATACAAGTCCTTTATTTCCTTAATACGGTCTCAATTACACTATGCCATCAGCTATGCCTCGTCCAGCAAATCGGAAACAGTCTCAGAAGCGTGAATCGTCGTTGATCTGCCTAGGTTTCTCAAGAATATTGTGATACTGGCGTCCAAGCCTCGGCGACGGTGTCCAAGGTAAGATTCGACGTCCTAGACGGGGCGCGAACAAGGGTGGAAATAGTTGTTCTTCCGCGTACAATTCTTCCTGGTCCCTTGGGAATCCGTACGAGAACAATTCTTCGCCCGATTCTCTGCCCAAACGTGGAGTGAATTGAGTTGCCTGTCGCTTTTCTGCTCCTGAAAGGGAATCAGACTTACTGGAATAAATATATCGCGGATTTTTTAATGAAATCATAGAGGTGAAAAAGTGAAGCTGTCGATGGTGGGTTTAGATGGTTTTAATGGCTTAATATTATTTTAACGGTAATTAACATTGAAACATTTGTTCGATTTGGATAACATTTGCTTTTCGTGCAATGAATGTTTGTTGATTTTTTTCTATTAGCCATATGTATATTTTTGTTTTGCTTTTTTAGAAATTTACTTGGTAGGACACTGCAGAGCACACGTATCGATATACATACCTGTGTTTCTTTTTATTGCTTATTTTTTAAGAAATCGCATTTTACGCATTGAAATAAACGGATAATTGTGAGTTTAAAGTATAATTCGGATTTAATGGGTATATTGTAGTTTAGTCCAAACGATTGCTACATAAATTAACAATAAAAAATGTTTGCGTTGGATTTCGTACGCGTATCGTAATGATTTTAAACTTATTAACTTTCATCTAATTTCGATCTACTAATATTCGGGGAATATGTACTTAACAACTATGTCGCAGTTCACAGCCACGCGTGAAAGACAATAGAAAACAAATTCCAACAACAGAAATACTTTAGCAAACAGGTTTTTTACAATAACAGCTGTTTAAAGCAGCACTTATTCTTCAACCCATCGAAATCAATTTATTAGTTTCGTCAGTCGCGAACGATACATACCTATAGCAAAGGAGCAAAAATATGAAATAAAGCAAGCTACGTAATAACATAGTCGAGTGTCCAATGTTAGTGACCGTTCATTAAGCACAGACATTATTAATTGCGAATATTTAAACCTAGAAATGGATTCCATTATGCAATCTATTGTAACGAGACAGCGTCCAATGCATATTGGCCTCCTCTCTTTTCCCCGGTTTTCCGAGAAAAATGATCGGTCCGCAGACTAAACACGCGAAAAGAAAATACAAAGAAAACAGCGAGAAAAGTGAAGGAGTTTCGAGTAGATTACGCATGTAGAAACATACTTGGAATCGTGATGATGGCCCAGCGCGAGCCATCGAGAGCGTTGGTGAGTGCCTCGAGTTCGGGATCGATTTCCGGTTTCCGTTCGGCTCTGCGTCGTTTCCCAAGTCGCGGTCCAAACCACATACCGCTGACGATGTCCTGCGAGGTGCGTTTGTTGCATTTGCCGTCGGTACACGAGCCGAATTCATTGCTCGGTGGTCTGTCGTTGCTGACGCTGCTCGACGAATCTCTGCCTTCTGCACAGATTGATATCGCGTTTAAAATGAATTGTCGGGCCTGATTTTTGGACGGCAACCGCCAGGGTGGTGGGAATATTTGGCCGCCTTCGTCAATGCGATTGGCCAGTAGATTCGTGACTCGACCAGACGCGTGGGGGTTCGTTGAAATTGATTTTAGATCGTCTTTGTTAGGCATTCGAATGGTTAACGGCGTGCCGTCGAATAGGAAAGTTCAGTGCAAAGTCATCCCGTGCATCCCGTACATCCCGTATCTCCGAATAGGCAAAGAAATCGTCGAAAAAATCTGGCACAATAAACGTAACAATAATGACGATGATAACCCGCAATGAGAATGACGTACCGTATTCTCCAGAAGCACAGCACAGTAGGCAGAGCATGCAGATCAGCGCTCCTACGGGGAGAACGCGGTCGAAGGGTGGATACGTGGCGAAACCGATCATCGCTTCTTTCGAGTGCACCTTGTCGCGAGACTTGTCGGCGAATGATGTCGATTCCTTCTGAACTCGCAGGTTTTATACGGTTCGAAGCCGCCCTTAATTCTCCCTTGCCGTTTCTTCTCCCCGTCACGGTTGACTCTGTTGTTTTCTTATCGAATTTCTCCCTCCCCCTCCCTGTTTTTTCTTTTTTGTTTGCCGTGTCTTCGTGTCGATTTCATTGGAACGAACGCTCGTGTACGCAAACATCCACCCTAGACGGGGTGTAATCTTGACGACCCACGGAACGATTCGTCTCAATTTCAATCGAGATTCACGCTCTTCCATACCTAATGAGGAATCCTAGATGCGTCTTGGGAAAACTTCTGCAACCGTTCTCGCATCGTTTCCTTCCTTTCCTATTCTTCCCTGATTGTTCGTTGCTTCCTCCGTTAATGGGAAACATTCGTGCGGACGGATTCATTGACTCCCCCTGGATTTCCAGGAATCTTATACGCCACGATTTCGTCGTTGAAACTCGCAATTAATCGGTGACTCGGTTTGCGCATCTTTTTTTCGTTTTATTATTTACGGATGATACTGATTTTTCAATGGGATTGCTTCTGTTTTACCGTCGATTAGGGGAACAGGTATATTTCTGTATAATTTGGCGAAATTTCTTCGCCCTCGCTATTGCGATATCGATTGAATAATTTGCGAAGCAATCGAACGCCTTTCCCGGCGCTTTAATTGAACATCGAGGAATTTGTATAACAATTGCTGGCTGCTCAGATTTTGAACGAAGACGAATCCCCGTCGGATGACTTGCGGCGTTCGACTTCTAAGGGAAGAACGAAAATAAAAATTAATTCGTTTTACTTTGATACTAATCGCGCGGAGTCCCGTGCAACTTAAAAACTTAACGCTCCAATACACGACTTTCGTTTATTGGAGCGTAACCTTTTCTACGCAATTGATCTCGCAATACGATTTCGTTATTTTACCATGCCATCCCAATTAATTCGGGTCAGTCTGTCGTATATCACCGGTCATTCTGAAGTCAAAGTTTCAACTATATCTCCCTGATTCCAAAATATTCGTGCATTAAATAATGGACGAAAGATCGTTAAAGCCCCGCGAAACGATAATTATTCCGTGCTCCAACTTCCAACGAAATTGATGTCGAAACAATTGGAACAATATAAGGCATTTGATAGCGGTGGAAAGTGGAATTCGTCGGGGCACCCTCCGCGTTTCCCGTTCTGTGTCGCGCGTAATCAATCGAAGTCGACGCTCCGGGCGTTCGTGCGGACAATCTGTTCTCGATTAAGCCTGTCAATTAACCAATTCAATTTCGGGATCAACGAGGTCGTGACGCAGGGAGGGAAGGTCGGCCATCGTGTATAAAAGTACGACTGTGCGTACGCCCGTTGACGCATTTATCGGTGGATCGTTCGCCGGGCGCGTGATTCTATCCGCATTAAAAGTGCACGCATGTATGCGTGTACGCGCGTACATAAATTACCGCCTCGCGAGTACAGTGGAGCCTGTTTATGCGCGTGCACTTTTAACGCGGCGCACGTTTCATTGAAATTCAATTGCACGCTGGAGGAAAATTAAGCCGTTCGCGTAATTTATCGTGGCGAGCGTTCCGCTGGAATATTTGCGAGACACTAAATCTGAACACTCCGGCAGAAGACATAATCCATCTCGCGTTAGAAGAGAACAGCATTGTTTACGCATGATTCGCGCAGTAGTTTCGATGGATAAACAATTTGGCGTAAGATTTGCAGCGCTGCGAGTACCGCGTATATGCATACCTAGTTTACTCTTCTCGATAATAGCTTCTGTTTGTATCTGTGTGTATCTGTGCATGCATGTATCTTCACACGGCTGCGTCTATCTGTTTGCGTTTCGGTAAGTTAGCAGGTAGAAATTCATCAAGCTGGCACACATTAGTTATTTCTAATTTATTTTCATCGACGCAACGAGATATAGAATATGTTCATAAGTTTGCTTTCGTACGTTGCAAAGAGCGCTACGAAATTATTACAGTAACGGTGATATAGCTTTTTGTTGAAGGTGAACCAGAATATAACAAGTATTGGTATAGAGTATAGAGCACCGGAGTACTCTTCGAGTCCCGTAATTGATCTAAGAATTAACGAAACGAGGCTGCAATCTTGAATTCGAATAAATTTCACGTCGAAACAATTGTACTTCTAAAAGTCTAGAGCGTATCCCGAACAGCGAGATTAATGTACGAAGAATATTTAAGCCGGCCAAACAAATTCTCCATCCTCCGTTTACCTACCATCGAATGGAAAGAAAATACAAGTTATCGTTCAAACGTCGAATGAAATATATTAAAAGCGTCTGAACAATGAAAACTGTTGTGAAATACAACCAGGTCGCTCTTGTACTCGATCTTTTATTCGACGATAAAGAAAAGTGTCGCCCGAAAGAGGCAATTAGGTGGCAGCACGACACATGCTAGCGGTAGTTTTTCCACGAGCAGCCTAAGTGGCCGATTTGTTGCTCGTACTTGGACGATCTCGTGCACAGTGTACTACATACGTGGACCTTCGATACTTGTCAAAGCAAACAAACGTTCGCTTCATACTTTTTTCTCCGAGTACGTGTACGCATTTGGTGCTCGCGTTCGCGCCATCACAGACGCACACGCATATATCTATATACATATATATATATATATGCAGGATTTTCCCCACGGGGTGGTAGTTCGAAATATTCCCACGTAAGAAATGCACTTTCTTTTGTTTTTACAGTTCTCTTCTTGTAGCATTCGTTCGCGTGTAAGAGACGCAACGATATGGTCGTTCTCGCCTCGAGATCTCGAATTCTCGGCGATCGGTTTTGGTTTCTCAGAATGTGAATGGATTGGCGATCGATGGTGAAAGAATTATTGTTCACTTCAGAAACGTTTGTTCAGTTCTCGAAAGAAAATATTCCTCTTACGAAATGAAGTCAGCACTTCAAGTTTCGAGGGTTTCGAGAGTTTCGAAACCGCGCGCAGTCTCGGGTTCGAGTTACGTGAATTTAAAATATTAGTTTCGAAAGTATCCCTAGAGAAACGAGATGGTTCAATTATTTGCATTGCTCTTTCAATTTGGTCGGAACGTAATACGTTTACGCGCACGTTTCTATCGTGAAATTGATCTTCACGATGCATCTCCAGAGAGGAAAGGTGCAACGGCACACGGATGTAATCTCGATGCTCTTTCAAAATTAAACGCATTACGGAATTTCTCGTATATCAATGGCTGTCTGACCAGCTACCAGAGATAGCACTAGAAAGACAATAGACCGTAATCCAAATTGATCGCCATCTCTTCTCCTCTCGATCGATAAGAAATGAAATACGCTGGCTGGGTCGTAAATGATTCACCCTCGAAAAGGAAGTCACGCGTGGGAATTACATCGGGAGGAACAATCGAAAGCGAACACTGATGCGTGCCAATTATTCGTAACAACTCCGCCTTTTAAATCTTTTCCAATACTGCCAAAGCAACCGATTGTTCGACCCGGTTGAGGGAGGCCACCGAAATGTCTACTTTACGTTATAATAAATCACGACGGCAAAAAAATGTTCGTAGCACAATTTGATTGGCTCGGAACGAGCGAAAGATAGATTCGGTGGCTGCCGATGCAACCCCCTTCGCGCGGTCGCAACCCCCCCGTGGCACCGCAGAAGCTTCGTGGCAACATTTTGACAAGAAAGCAACGATCTCTCCGGTTTTACCGAGAATAACCGAGCTCCTCGCGGACCACAGAGTGTTTATATCGCCGATCCGGGCCCACGAGGTGTTCTGTGCTTCGTCAATCGAAGAGTTTACGAAGCAGCGCCGATTCACCTTCTCGTGTTTTAACACCTTCTACCGGCATGGCACGTGTCCCGAGCTTACACAGTTTTTGCTCGATCTCGCGAAGAAGATTGCAAAAAATTGTATATTTGGTCGCGTGCCTTTTATGCACTTCCGATAACATCGAACGGGGTTAAGCACGCTAATCCCAGTGATATGTATTTGGATTGAACCGTGTAAAAATAGATCTAATGGTTGCTCGAAACGAGGAATGATTAAACAATTTTGTAACGCGTATGAGACTCACGGGTTCAGTTATTTCGAGGAGAGATTAATGGCGAGGCCGGTTGCACAGGTGAACGGTAGTGAATTTGCGAGGCTGAAAAGAACGCCTGTTATTTTTAAGTAATGCGACGTTCGACGTTCGTGCAGCGAATGATTGCGTACGAATGCGATGATAATTCTCTTAATGGGAATTTTTTATTAGAGCAACGTATCGATAGCACGGTGTGTCTCGATTGTTCTCGAGAATGAAATTGCGCGTGCAATTGTAAAGGATGCGGAGAGATTTCTGAAAAATGTTTGCTTCTCCGAATAGATCTCGCCGAGGCGATGGCGAAGTAAGAGCTGCGTGGATAGTGGCAGACCGATTGATGACTGTTTATTGGAATGTACGTCGAGTGGCACTATATTATCGTCGCATGTATACATGTGTACATACTGTGTATAGACACTTATTGCTGAACTTCAGAATCTATGCATTCTGGAACACGACTTTGCACGATAAACACTTCGATCGACTTCTCCGACGACTTAAAAGATTCTATTATATTTGTTTCATCCTCGCCCCCCAAATAACACTATTTATTTATTTGTTGACGATTTAATCAGCCCTTCTACATGTACAATTAATACTTTCTTGCCTCGTAAAACCAACACCCTCGTACCAAAAATTGCCACGCGCGCAAATAAAATGGAATAACATTTTTTTCGTGTCTCGGTCGGATTAGCGAAACAATTGTTTAAAGAACAATTGTGCGGTTGTTTCCCAAGTTCGAGTGCGCTGTGAAACATTTTCGTGATAGAAAATGTAATTCCGTATACATACTTTTGTAATACGTGCATGCTAAATAAAATTTTGAACATCCCTGTTATTTTTGTAAATGTTAAACGGGGAGAAATGTATGTTATCTATTCGTAGATGTTCGTAGAACGTATTTGGTGCAAAAACCGACAAATGTGCAACAATAGACGCGCAGAAAGTATTCGTGCAGGAAAATAAAGAGTAAATAAACTATAATAACAACGCGAATATTTAACATTTTAATAATTTGTTGAATGGCCCTCTGGTTTTATGATAGCTTCGAGTCTTCTTTCCAGTCATCGTTCACCAGCTTATGGTACTTTCACGATTCAGCTGGAGGTACGTAATAATACTAAACGTCTTACTCCGTTCGCAGTAAAAAGTCGTAGACAACTTGTGGTTTACAATCGCACAATACCAACAATGTCGTCAGTGCAAAGCTATCGGATCGATCAAACATCGGAACGCTGTTGAATCAAAATGATCCGATAGGCGCCGCAAATATTTAGTCTCGATTGCTCGACGAACGACTCGCATCTCGTTTATTCGATAACCACAGCAATATTATCTATGACACGAAGACGACGGTTGCAAAAGAAGTCGAGGGTAATTTCAATTGCCCGATCATTAACCATTACATCAGTTCTGTGACAATGACCATAAAAGTAAAGTAAAGCGTCGCGTACAATTTCTCTGTACGAAAGTTCATACGCGTCGAGACTATAAAATTTCAATCACAATTTCTATATTACTACATTTCGATCCGCCAGCAAAATAATGAAATTGCGAGCGAAATTAACGCGCCGATGGAATACTTTTTTGGCCCGCTGTCATAGCGGGGTGAGAGCCGGTGAGATCTTTTTTCGATGGACTTATCAATGCACGCGAAGACGAACGAGACAGTATGGATCAAGTACCCGGCGCCAGGATATCCAGGAAATTCGAAACCGTCGCTGTCGAACAATGCTCTCTCAGCATGTAGCTGAGGGGGGCACGTTTTCCACGCAACTCGATGTCTGCAGTTGGAAGTCGGGGTGGAAATCTGCGTGACCATCGACGTTTCTTCTATTCATGAGCTGAACTCTCACGTGTCCATTCCTGTAAATAAGCCGAAGAAAATCTGGGATCCTTCCATTGGAATGTTTATCGGTCTTTTTTGCGTTCTCTTTTACCACTTGTCGAATTTGAATTTTGGGAATGCAATTTTGTCGGACCGCCATTATTCATGACAATATCCGTTCGGAGTAAACGAATTGAAATTCAGCGAGGCATGTTACCATTAAATTATCGTTGTTACAAATATATATATATATATTGACTAAGGGATGATGTGAAATTATAGCTCTTGATTTAGTTGTATATTTTAAATTGGACAGTCTGATTAGGATGGGAAATAAACAAGGGTATTAAGAAGTGCTCGATATGTTAAATTACCGTAAGTCTATTTATTGCTAGTGACTTCTTATACATCGCCGATGGGACTTTATACAAATGTTTACAGTCGCCTTAAAACGAAAGACTCTCTCCAACAATTAAATACAACGAACGAATGCCGAACCGTGTCGAGATAAACAAAATGCGGTTAAAAGTTGACCGAAATTTTATTGTAATCCATGCGGCAATATCCTTCGAAATAGAAACGAAAATAGAAAAGTGCATGCAATAAATGTTGAAACAAATTGAAAAATTTCATCAGGGAAGTGCATAATCGCACCATCGATGGATCAAGTAGATCGCACGTGTTTCACTCGACCTACGTACGTACGTTACTTCGATTTCTGAGCTATTGATCATTTTTCGAAACATTTTCGATTCGAAATTCCAAACTTCTGAGAAATGTCGATGAAATAAATTGCAACAGAGTATCTGTAAAAGATACTATTATCCCTCTACCGCGATTATAACGGATTCATCTCCAAAACGTCGAAATTCGGTCGCCTCCTTTTTACAATGGAAGATGAGAAGTTAAAGTAAGGAAGTAACGTTGGCTCTCTGTTAAAAAGAAACGAGACACTACTATTTACACGACACATACTCACAGACGCGTATTTACAAACGATCACTTATTATATCTTACAGCGAGGGGGTAGTCAACGCTTCTTGTCCAAACAGAAACGATTACCCATCGCGTAGAGCTGAAGAGAAGCCACGCGGAAGGAGTACACGCTGATCTAATTAGAGTTGAAGAGACGTGGTTATTTCTCACTCTAGAATATTATTTGCTCCACCGTTCCACGAGACTTATTTCTAGTCCTGTACAATACTTCTATCGACAATCGACAATCGACCGATTGACAAAATTTTACAACGATCCTCGAGACTTTTGCGCGCAACAAAATAAAAGACAAACGACGACGCTGGATAAATCTGAATCCCGATTTCTCCCGCAGGAACACGTTCCACCTTTTATTCTAATCACGCAAACGGTGCAACCCTATCCTTACTTTTATCCCACGACTATTCAAATAAATTAACCTTCCTCTGATATTTTTGTCTACATTTTCATTTTTCGAATACTCGACGACTGGTCGGGAAGAGCCGAGGATAATCGAAAATAAGTCTATGCGCACATCTTTCTGGTCGGTCACCAATTACGATCTAACGTTCGAGTTTGTTCGTTTGGCGATAATCATCGCGTAGCAGAAACTGCTGCGCGTCGAAAATAGATAGAGATCGGTGATTTTATTGCATCTGGTTGGTCGGCGATTCCTGTTTCAATTCGAGGGCCCACATGTGCTGCGGCCATCCAGTTCGTCCTTTGCTTTTCGACGGCTCCTCGGGCCCGAGAACCGACGCCTGGTGTAAGCACAACTCGTTCTGAAATGGCAAATATGGAAGTTCGTTACACTTTATTGCTCCTTTTCCTCAGGTTATCGAGCATCGCGGAGATTTAAGAATACCGTATTTAGGCGGGTTAAAGGAAAAATGTGGTCTTGCTTGATTGATTATCGTAGTTCATATTAGAGGAACGATCGCATGATAATTATTTGCAAAAGAATATGCAAGAGTATAATTTGTGAAATTTCACACGTTTAATCATCTTGTCCTTCGTTTTACCTTTTTAAGACATTAAACTTGCGTAATGTTTTATCGAGAAAGCTTGATGCACGAGGGTTTCTTTTTATGTTTATCGCATAAAACTGAGAAGGCCGTAAGCCACGCAGTCGAATAATACCGATGCGGTGAAACAAATTGATTTTGAATAGACGCGAATCTGCGATACCTGTGGATCCAATCGCAATCAATTTCTATCATCGCTTTTGGAAAATTCTTTGCCCCTCGTCCGTTAAGTTCCTCCTCGGCTCCGCCGAATTTCGGACAACGTTTAAGATCTTTCCTCTATTGTGTCTGTTTTATTTTACGTCACTACTCCACTGATTCTACCCTTCCACCATTGTTCTACGATTCCATGCTCCACAATAATACAACAAACGTACGAAATTAATGAAAAATTTGTTGGAATAGGTTCAATTCTAAAATACTATTGAAACACCAACGCAGCTATCTCATTTCCATTCGCAGGAGGGAAATTTATTTCCCGTTGAATAACGATGAAATCGTTGCGTCGAAGCACGGCGGACAATTTGTGTATCACGCCCGTCGTAATTTCTGCGGCACGTGAACTCATTTTTCAGCGACATTTTTCTTCTCTGTCCCTGTTTCGCCAAGAAAATTGAGCCACCGATGACGAGTTTAAGGTCGTGCTCTCAAGCGTCGAGAAACGAGGCTCGATTGAAAAGGGGAGAATGTTTATTCGAAGGCAACGCTTACGAAAGTGTTCCGGGTGATTTAGAGAAAAGTAGACTCGAGGAAGGCAATATTAATTCGTCGCTGAAGTGCGATGCAGCGATTTACGCTGTGAAAGTACGTAATTCGTGAACCTCGAGTGCCTTCTTAGAGATACGGTTTTTTTTCAATTTTAAATGGTGCAAGACTACTTTGCTGTGATTTTTTGTGAGATTTTGAACGAAATAAGCAGACAATAATGAACGCGAAACACGAATCGGTGACGATGGCGTTGGTTGTCGTTTCGAAAGTTGATAGGAATTCGTCGAAATTGGAAACTCGTTAGACTTGTTGGAGAAGTAGCAATAGTATAGCTATTAATTATAGTATTTGTTTATGATAGAAATGAAACCGCAGTATTAAATGGTGCGATAGAAATAAATAGTTTCAGCTTGATGGACATTTTTGTATAAAGGGTTCGTTAAATGTAATCGAATTTGGTTTAAACAATTATTTCATAACCGTCGAGGTATTAATTTTCAGGAATCGAAGTTACCACCACCTCTAAATTTAGAAAGTTATCAAGCAACAATCAGCGTCACCTCTTTCATTTACCGCCACAACAATTGCAAAATTATCTAATGTTATTCAGAACAAAAAATTTTCTCGTCCAATAGTATCTAACATTTCAGTATTATTCAAAATATCGCTCCTAAAATTTAATAAAAGTATTCCAATTGTTTTGAACGGCGCAACAATACCCTTGTCCAATATCGGAAAATCTAATCTTAAATGTTTGCGGTACTATGATCGAGTCAGCGTACGCAGAAATATGTATAATACCACACAAATGCAGGGTTCAAAGAACAAAGTTAAATATCATATACTTGAAAATATCTATACAAGAGTACAAGACTTTCAGATACACATAAATACGTTTGACTAGAAAGAATTAAGCATTCACGATCCATTCCGTCCTCAAAATATAAATAAAAATTCTTGTAGTATCGGAACGGTATATAAATATATTGATAGCACGCATTGGAATAAATACTTTCCACCCCGACCATTGCTGGTCACCACCGAAAACTTAACAATAAACAATAAAATAACTACCCCGAATCCCGGATCAATGAAAAATCCCGAACACCAACCTGATTCATCTGAGTCGCCTTGCTTCTCCTCCCGTTCGACAAAATCTCCGCCCTGAACGTCTGCGGCTCGTCTCCCTCGTCGCTGTCCAAAACCGCCATCAGGTATCCGATGTACGACGCCGCCAGCCTCAGCGTTTTGATCTTGGACAATTTCGTGTCCGCCGGTACGTTCGGTATGCAATCTCGAAGATCCGCGAACGCGTTATTTATACTCTGCGTACGTCTTCTCTCCTTTTTGTTCGCGGTGTTCCTTCGTTTCGGCCTCACCACCACCCCGTCCACCCTTATGCCTTGTCTGAGGTGTTGCTCGAGAGATCCATCGATCTGGCTCATGGAGGACACCGCGGTGTACTCGCTGTCCCTTCTGTGCCCGAGTTGATGATGATGGTGGTGGTGTAAATGATGATGGGGCGCCTCTTGTTGGGAAGGGTAGACGAAGGTCGAATAGTGTTGGCTCATAGAAGGGTGAGGGTATTGCTGCAGAGGTGAATAGCTCGGGTCCTGAACGCCGATTTCTTCGATCAGGGGTGGCGTCGAGGCGGTGGGGCTACCTGCACCGGAACTACCCCCGGATATGCCGGAATCCGCGCCCCAGTATGTCGATTGGCTGTCCGCGTCTGGCACGTTCAGCGGACCTGTGGTGGAGAAATGGAGAGTTTCGTTGAGAGGCGGCGACATTTCTTTTTTCCTTTTTTCCTTTTTTCCTCTTTTCCTTTTTTTAGGAGCGCGTAGACGTTTTTTACGGGCTTGTTTCTTTTTTTGCTGGATGCTGTTAATGGAAATTAAGGAGCTGCTTTTATGGGGTAGATTTATGCTTTTTTAATCCGTGTACGCTTTTAATAAGAATCGCCTTTAAAACAAGTACAATACATATTGCAATTATTAGCGTTCATTTTACTTTTTTTAAATTTTGATTTGCGATGTTATGTTCTGTCGCTGCTGCGTGGAAGGGTGCTGATTATCTTAGTTGCATCCGTCCTTTTAGGTAGTTGAGAATAAAGAGGGACGTTTATTAATGTTAGACACTTGAAAGTTTATCATTTCTTTGTAGGATAGCGAATGAAATTTGTATTGGAGTTACCGGAGTTTATTGTTATATTAATTTTGTACAAAGCGAAAAGTAGAAGATCTTGCGCATTAAACGGTTCGCAATTTCGTCGAATTCGAACGTCTTAATGGAAGGAAGAGAAAAATTGTGGCAATATTAATTTGCTCCGGAACGAACAATTTACGTTCGACGAAAATATAATATATCCAGCGACTTGCGAATACTCGTTTTCTACATTTCTATTTTGGCAGTATTATCGAAGGCGTGAAAAAGTAGATGGTAGCTCCATATGAAATTGTGATACTTTTCTTGGAAGCGTCTTACTCGTGACATTTGTACACATTTCTCACGATCGAATTAAATTCTGCGATACGTATTTCCGAATCTCTCTAGTCAATCTATCGACGATATTAGATATTTCCTCTCCTACAAATTGAACTAAGAACATAGTTTCCCATCTCGCAACAGCATCCCGCGAAACTGTCTCATCCGTTTACACGCGCGCGTCTGCAGCTCCGATTTTCCAGGAACGAAATATGCAAATAATATTGGCCCCGAAACGTTACTCACCGTAAGGCAGCTGCGTGACATAATTGCAGGGTTGATGCCACTGTGGATAATATTCTGGTTGGGTTTCGTAGCCACCCAGCATCATTGCGAATCCTTTTTCCCCAAACTGTCGCACAATTCACAAAAACCAGCCACCCTTGCTTTCTCCTCGATCGCGACCAAAATCGGCTTCAATCTTCTCGCACCATTTAATCCTCGATTCGGTGATTCCCTCCCGGCCAATGCTGCTCCTCGATCCGGACCAATGTGGGCGAAGCTCTTTCGAGCAATTACTCTTCCGTCGCAAAGCAGAGGCGCTCGACGCGCGAGAAGACTCTTCGATCAGACTTCGATTACACTTCCCAAGGGGAAATTTACCATCGACTTATGACACTCCTGTCGAAGTCTTTCGAAGGTCTCCAGAAACTCTCGATTCCAGTTCCACTCGGGTAATCTCGTGCGCGAAATCGCGGCCCGGAGTCGACGTTGATTCCAGCGCCGTGGAAGAATTCTCACGAGGTCTCCGGTGGTGTTTCCAGCGAAGGCAAGCTCTCCCGAGCACCGACGATTCCGCCGTCCACAAAGTCCGCGCGAAAGCCCGTCACGCGGCGTGGAAAATTCGCGACTATTCGCCGATTGCACTTCCGGGGCGACCGGCCTGCTGCGAAATCGAGACGGTACGAGGAGAATTCCTTCCGGCCGACTGGACACTGCACGCGCAAGGGCCGCAAGGGTTGCGAGGGCTGCAATGCTGACGACGCGGCTCCGATGCGCTTCCGGATGCAGTCCAAGTGGCACTGTGAAAAGTACACCGATTTCGGAGGTCGCGTCGAGTGCTCGTGCTCGTGCTCGTGCTCGCCTTATCCACTGGCACTGGAACGTACGCTAGTGGGTGTAGATAGGAAGGAGAGGCTCGTGCAACAGAATCGAAGGGCGGAGCCCCGGTTGGTCTACGCCCATGCGGCGTTTCCCCCGGTTCAATTAGGAAATTGAAGAAGAATCGCCGAGCATTGAGGGGCGCGACGCGCGCGTACGCGCACGGTGCACCCGCCATGTCCTCGATT
Source organism: Nomada fucata (assembly GCA_948146005.1). NCBI lineage: Eukaryota > Metazoa > Arthropoda > Insecta > Hymenoptera > Apidae > Nomada > Nomada fucata. Next base: position 1,099,812 of record OX411275.1, on the reverse strand, counting down.
TAGGATATTAGTCACGCCGCGGTAATTTTCTTCTTTACTCGGCCTGTTTTGATTAAGCTTGGCTGGTAGATTGGTAGGGGTTGCGGGATCGTTTTCGGGGTGGCACGGCCGCGACACTTATATTAGGTCTATCGGTGAGTTCTCTAATTAGTTTCTTCGAGTTAAGCAACGGACAGAACTTTTCGGTGGACCTATTGTTTGTCAGAATCAAATTCTCTCGATTCTCGGAAGCAGAATCAATTTGGAATCGTCTTCGTTCTATCGATGAATCGCGTGTAATCAACATTTTTTTATACAAATCGGTCTGAAGGAAAGTTCTGCCCGTTTTTAAACTTTCGATTAGATTGAAGAAAGGGGAAATGGTGAGAATTGAGATGATATTATCGGACAGAACTTTGCGACAGACCTAATATGCACGATTTGAATTGTTGTTGCTGGAAGCGCGTGTTCGTTTAAGGGAAAAGCGTCCTGATGACGTTGAACAGTTAACTGCTATTGTCGAATGACAAAATCTGACAAAATGTGTTACAAATTTGGAGTACATACCCCTGCTTACGCTGCTGCACGTATCGTATAATGCACGATATACGGGGTGGCCCACGTAACTTGCACACCTCGAATAGCTTGCAAATTATGCGTTGCACAGAAAACTCGCTTCTGCAAGGGTCACTATCGTTATCCCCGGGTTAATGTTTGCTGCGGTATTTGGGACGGAGCGTTAACAGAGAAGATATATTCACCTTTTTTAACTCTTTAACTCTTTTTAACGTCGGCGACATTATCCGTCAACGCGACCTCGCGTGGATGAAACTTTCCTTAATGCCGCGTCGATTATTAACTTTGGGGCACGCAAAGTCCAACGCTTTTCTACTTGAACAGTAACGAGCCTCCGCGCTGCCGTAAAACATATAGGTAATTCCATTTAAAAAATCCAACTTGACCCGCAAATCTCCCAAACTCCTCCACTTAGAACGGATTCGTGTACATCCCGCGATTCCGCCCTCGATGCCATTTAACTCTTGTAGGAACGATTTTTCTGCAAAACGCACAATTTAGAAGCCACTCGTGGTGTCCGAGTTACGCGGGCCACCCCGTATACGCGTACGATGCTTCAATTTGTCACGCTGGAAAATCATGGAGCAAATTGTGACGATTCATCGTTCTAGAGCATAAAGTAACGACACCCCGTTTACTCCCAACACGCGTAGAACCCCCTTCAGTTTATAATTAACCGGCAGAGAAAATCGTGTGCATCCGTTCGATCTCGCGTTTCCTAGAACTCCATTCGAGGGGGTCCTATTTTAAAATTCGGTGGTTGAACTTTTAATCTGAAGTGTCGAGGAGGTTGCTCGAGTGGCTTTCGATAAAGGTCGCCGTAATTAGAGGCAAAAAGGGCTGAAAATAGTAGCGGTCAGCGCACGATCCGCCGCCACGGCTCGGCGATACTTTAAGGCTCGATTCAGACTTGCATTCGGGACGAAAATTGCGTGAAATTATTCTAGATGTGCCGCGCGGTACAAAATTGTTTCGTCCTGCTGTTTTATGTTTCACGGAGGACCCGTTTCGTTGTTCATATTCGAGACGAGCGTAGAATCGAGTGAAAGTGTTTTGCAATGCGGAGGGCTGAATTATATTGAAAAATTATTCGGGGAACTCGTTTGATTATCTGAATTCAAAACGGTTGCCAGCCGAAAACATTTACCGTACGAGAAACACCAGCGCGTTTAATCAGAACGAAACGGGGAATTACGTGAAAATATTCAATGCCTCTGTATGCATTTTATCTATATTTTATCCCGAACCCTGTGCTCGGGATTACTTACTCGTAATTAGACTCCGCATGTTTCTTGCGAATGCATAATTTTATGGAAAACAGAATTCGGAAAATATATTTTTCACGTTGCCCTCTTTGAATAACGCGTGTTTCTGTGTTTGCTGTTTAAAAACATGGGCGATAACTCGCCGCGTATGTTCAGGAATCGTGATTGGCACGATTACTCCGCGACCTTTCGGGTTCAATATGGTACGGTTCACACATTCGATAATCCCTCGGCTGTATAATCCATGCCGCGTAAAACGAGGGAAGCGGGTGAATGAGAAGGAAACACGAAAATAAGGAAGAATACTGTTTGGGAATTGGACAAGATTGGCAAGGATTGAATAGTAATTGAGCGCAGAGAATTCTGACGCGACGTGCCTGACGTAGACGCGGCTAGACCGAGGGAAGTTGGAAGAGAATGGATAGGAAAAACCCGAATCCTTTTGAACGGATAACGCGGTCCATTTGCGAAACGCGATTGTGTAACGCGCCTAAATGACTTTATCCGCCTGTTTCCCAGGACGAACGACCCTCTCGATGGCAAAAAGGCCACCACTGTCAGCTCGCATCGCCGTCAACGCAGCGTCGTTCGACTTTTTCGCCGACGTTCCTCGCGTCTGGACGCGCCTCGACGCGCCTCGACGCGCCGCGAATTAATATTCTTATCCGCGAAAGCAACCGCGACTGACCGAAGGTTAAGTGTGGTTAAAAGAAGCGATCGCGATTCGAGGACGATGCCCCGATTTTGTACTTATTTTGATGGACAAAATCACGAGATCTGCCCGGGCGCAAGCAGCAGTGTTGCCGTAGTAGTAATTGATTAAATAAATATTACTTGTCAGTCATGTCTCTTCCCCCCTTCCCCCTTTTCCAATCGATTTTACTCCGATATTCCATTTCACACTCGCGACCGACAGCGATAAACGCGTCGCATCGGGAAGACGCTCAAAGCGAAGTTCTACGGCGGCAAAGATGATTTATGGGTGATTTTCCGCGAAGAAGAGATTCCTAAGCGGTCATCGGGCTTTCTGCATCGCGGTCAAAGGGATTGAGCACGATTTCGACGTGAACGAACGGTCGGTGTTTCTTGAAACGCGACACTTTTCGAATTTTTATTAACCCAGATCAGGGAGTTTCGTCTTCCCCTTGACAAGCGGGCCACCGTTGTTACATCGAGTAGCCGCGAGGAAAAAAGGGTTTGCTTGTTATTCCAGCAACGAGGAGCAACCTTTTCTTTTCCTCGACGACCACTCGTCACACCCCGCAGAGTCAATTGAGATCTCCTCTGTTCGTCGACGTTTATTTCGGTGCTATTTGGGGAAGAAATTTCGATTCAATTACATATTTCGCGTCCAACGAAATTCTTTCGCGAAGACAGCAGATTGCTCAGCGGAATATACAAATATCTATTCGAAATTGCGTATCGCTTAATCTTTGTCGCAATTACAAAACCGAGGCAAACGAATACATCAACCGTGGCGCAAACGAGGACCGCACGAGATTTACGCCAGATTTTCACCAGATTTTCTACCGACGAGAAGAACGGCGAAGGACGCAGAGGGGCAGAGGAAAGGCGAACAAAGCGGAAGAAAAAACGAGAAGGTCGGAAGAAAAGGGCGTCCATTCTGGTTTCCATATTGCCGTCGCATTGCGGACCCGTGCACAGTTTAAAGGGCCGCCAGATTTTCATGAATGAACCCCGAGAGCGGACGTAGTAAGCGAAAGAAAAAGGCAGCGGGGCCTTCGCGTCCGTCCAGCAGTTTATGATACACAGAGGACACGTGTACGCGATGGCGGTGTTTACGTTGCCCCGATTTGTGACACCGGAACGGACCCACAATCTGGCGATCATGGATCTCCTTTAATTTTGAACCCTCGGGAGTTGTAGGGAGCGAGACGTCGTAACCCATTTTCTATCCTTTCTCGTTACGCACTTCACCCTTCCGCTGTTACTTTCTTCTCGATGGAAGAAGAGGGGGGCAAGCGTGGAGGAAGTGGGCTAGAATAGGTTTAGGTTCATAGAAGAATTGCATTTCTTTTTACGGAAGGTTTCCTTTTTCTGTTCCATGGAGGGGGCTAATGTTTAAGTTGTGTTTCTTTTTACGGTGGAACTAAATTGTTATTCGTATTCAGTGGCTACTATTAATTTACTTTTGACCTGTGCAATTTTTCGCGCTACTTCTTTATAGAAAATTGAGCTCGCGCATCGATGTGTAATTCGAGGTTTATGAATTCGATAGATGTAGTCTTTTTGTTATTATACAACTACGATCGTTGAAGTAAAGATCTTGTATTAAGGTGATATGTATACATATAATATGCACATAATTGCTTAAATCGTTTATGCAATAACGCCAACAGATCTTGCATTAATCTGAAAAAATTGCAAGTGCAATCGCATTTGATTATCTCCATTGGAGGCCCTATTTTCTAAATATATTAAACTACGAATATATTGCTCGCATGTTTGCGGCGATACTAAATTAAATCCTGAAGAAAATGTGTAGTTGTCTGGAGAATTAGGATCGGGACCGGACAGGAAATTTAACAGGCAACAATTTTTACCATTTTCAGTCGAACTGGTTGCCAAATTGGTCGAGCAATTTGCGAGCTTTTCGCGGAATGCAGATCCAAAAACATTTAGATCGACGGAAAACAAAGCTCGCTACATACACAATAAGAGATACAGCAGATATGCGCGTTAAAAAGGCCGCGTAAATCAGCTTGGTTCAATAAACACGGGGTTTTGGTACCAGCAGAAATTAACTGAAAACAATCTGCTTGCTAGTTTCTTTGATACAGTTCAGGGAACAGTAAAGTTGCTCGTCTTTTTAAATAACCCAGTGCTCATAAAAAAGTCCAATGAAACTAAAGATTGTGGCGCGAACCAATCGACGATTTGGAATTCGATAATGGTATTTGGAAGTAGCGTGATTATATTGGAGGAAAATTGTAATAGAAATGATCTCACCGAGGTGAGAATTGAGAAAATGGAACGACCGTATTAAACGATGGCGAATGTTCTGTACTTATTGTACTCAGCGCACGATTAACCATCAATTTCATCTCCTTTCATTTCTGAGCCGAACACGAGAGTTTTCGTAAATGTAAAGCGACACCCATAATATAATACGTGTACTTCTATCTTCAGTTTGAATTGCACCTCTATTGAACAGAAGATATGGCCACAGAACTCGTCGGATATACGAGCAGCTGATTAGCCGAATCGGTTAACTTCACTCTTTGAATTCTTTTCAATTTTATCGTCAAAGCGTTCGGTGGCCTCCTTGCTGGTAGTTAAATTAAATTTCCTTTAACGTTGGGTTTAGCACGACGAAATAGAAAAATTAATAATTCGTTCCACGACGTTTATTCGATCTTCGATTTAAAATGGAGTTATCAATTAATAATCAATGTGCACCGTTCAATCACTTTTCCCACCTTCTCGTTTCGCGGAGTTCACCGAATTGGCTGATGCGCGGTTCCCGCTGCACCGATAAAATTGTTTCTCAAGATACGTTTATAATTTTCAGGGTGCAGCGGCGAAAGGATCGGCGGAAAGCCGATGGACAATTTCAGTTTCAATTTTTCCATTTCGCTAGACCCGCCACGCTTCACGGAGTCCGTCTCCGTCTTTTCCATAGGAGCTCCATTAATACTCGGTAACGCAATAAACTATATTTAGGGGGCGGCATGGCGTACACGTAGTATGATTTGATATCTCCCGAAACGCCACATGGCCCCTCTGAATTTCTCTCTTCCACGCCGTAACCACTGTCTTCGTTTCTATCTTGCTCGCTCCATTTCTTCCGGCCACGCTCCTCCTATGTCCTTTTCCAACTATACTTCTAACCCCTTCTAACATTCGCCACCTCTGTCCTTTTCCGTTTTACCACGCTCCTGGAGCATCGCCATTTACCCGTGGAACTTCTGCTCCTCTCAGAGAGATTAACTTTTAACGACCATCGATCTCTTTGTATAATAAATTACGCGGGGAGGATCCGCGGCCCCTTTTCTTCTGCAGCCTCGTTTTTGCGCGGCGAACGGCAACGATAAGAGCGGAACGCGTTGGATTAGATCGCGCGTAATTGGGTTCGCGAAATCGAGTACCGAGTTGCGATAACGGCGAAGGTTGATCAATTTCGAACGCTTGTCGGGTGTTTCGCCTCTCGGAGTGTTTCGCGATGATTCTATTGTATTGGCTAATTCGATTGCCACATATAACGGATACTTCGAGGAGCCCCTTGGACAATTTCAAATTGTGCGATTGGAAGTGCGATTTCGGCTCGTTCGAGGGAGATATTAGCATGCCCGTTTAAATACGGCGCTCACAGTCCTGATTGACAAGACGCCAGCTTGGAACCGGAAGTCTGCGAGCGAATAAATTGGAGCAGGATGAAGGAAACGGTGAGTGAAATGTGGAATCGGTAATTATCTCGCTAAAGGTTGGCTGTTCAACAGTTCGAGCAATGCTTTTGTCGACAAGTTGAAATGGTTGGGTCGATTCAATTACTAGCATCAAATTACTGCATACAAATTCAAGATCGTTATATTTACAAATGTGGCAAATCTATTCATTAAGAAATATAGTATCATTTGGATCCAATGGATATCATTGGAGCGCACAGCTGGTACGCAATGCAATAGGCGCACGATTTCGCGAATGGCGGAAGCAATTTAATTACTATCGACAAAATTCTCGCTGTCGTTAATGGCGTCGGTACAACGATCGAGGATGGCAAAAGCTGGTGAAAAAAGGCACCGCGCAATTGGGGATTATTTCTCGGAGGAAATGACGAGTGGAGGAAGTGCCGAGTACCCGGGGATAACGAAGAAAGAAGGAAAGAGGAACCACGTGTCATCGCGCGGAAAATAAATAAATTCCGGTAGCCGCGCCACCGACAGTGCACAGAACACCGTTGCTTCAACTCTTTGCTTACGTCTGCGTGGCGTTTTCCGAAAAAAATAGCCTACTTAACGACGGAAATAATAATTAGTGAACGAGCCAAGCCCGGAAATTCGAGGCCACGAGGCAGGCACGCGTTTCGATCGACAAAAATTATTTCTCCCCGCCCACCGCTTTGCCATGCTCGCACATCACGTTCGCCGACTATCCTGGGCATCGAGCGTCGAAATTTTTCCGTCCACTGCGAGAAAATTGGATGCACATAATTCTGTCGTCGATTTTCGTTTTCGAAATTACGTAAGCAAACTCTGTATTTCATTTGCCAATTTTTCTAATTCATGGAATTGTGAGGCCAGTCGAAGCTCTTACTGAAGGAATTATGATCGAGCTTGAGGAAAATTGAACGCGGTGGAAATAAGACGATAATTGAAAAGAAACAGAACAGTAAGTGGAACAGTAAATTGAACTTGGCCGAATCGCTTGAAAACTCTTGCAATACTTGATACTTCGTATTTCATTCTATTTGGAACAGTATTTATAAGCATTTCGTACCCTCGATGCTCCGGTGAAGACGAATTTTTATTCGACACTCTTCGATCTTGCCAATTCCAATGGTGTCCAGAGCGAAAAAAAATTCGAACCCCTAAATCCCCTAATAAAACATTTACCAACAAACCGTCGAATGTATTTGGAAGGATGCTCCATAAGTTTCTTTCGGTGTCTTGCTACATATTAACTGCAATCATTTTCACGAAGAGAACACTATTTCTAAATGATGTGCGATACGTTCTTTTTCACCATTCTCCTTCGTCCCTCCGGAGGCATCCTGATACCACTTTCCAACGTTTTCTTCGGTTCGTAGCAAAATATCGATCGGCTTCGTTTCTATCCCATTTAGAGAGCTGAATTTTCTATAACGAGCAGAACTGTATAAAGAAATAAATAAGCAATAATCAGGGAGGCAAGATTCGAAGTGCAAGGGGGTGGGTCGAGAGTATTCCAAGTCAGATCCAAACGTTTTCCCTGCTTCTCCGCGAGACTACGGATTCAAACGACGTTATACCGTGGGAAAGCCAGAAAACAACTGTGTGCCCCGACATCAGCGAAAAATTCACGGTCAGTCCGTTCGACGAAACGTTGCCCAATAAAACCGACCAGTCAAACAGCGAAAGCAAGTTTCGGGGCGACCTAACGCATTTCCCAATCGCTCTGAATTCTAAATCCGTAGAATCCACTCGAATCTCGATAAAAGAAAAAAAATCGTTTTACGAAAGCCAGTCCATCCCGATGCTCTTACCCCCACCGTACCGATTCCAACTTACCAAGAACCGAAAACCAGCCACGCTCCTAAAGAACCACGATGAACCCTCTAATCGGTATCCACCTCTTAGCGCCCTTATCGCCGGAAGTCTGTTCGCCACGATCTATCTATTAAAGTAATAATCGCGACAGTTCCTCTAGTGGAGGGTGAAAAAAAAGGAATAAAAAAGGGAGCGTGTGCGTCGCATGGCTGAGAATCGAGGATGGTGGGGGTGAGTGCGGGTCCCGGCAAACCCTGGTTGGACGTATCAGCCCCTGTGCTGTGCTCTCGTCCAATTCGGTGTCTGCTACTCGACACGGGGGTGTAAAAGCGGCGAGGGACAGAAGGATAGAGACGAAACGAAGCGATGCGCCGTCGGCTTTTGCGCTGCCGGAACGTAATCCAGAACACCTTCTAATCACCCCCTGATCGCTTGCTACCCTGGCGATGACTTGTGGGAAACCGCACCACCGATCCACCACCGCGCGCCAGCCACCCTGCGATCGACTGTGCCCCGCGGTTTTTCTTTTTCCCTTTGAACTTGGATCTTGGATCTTGGATCGTTCTATTGTACACTTTTTTCTATTTATCGTGTTCCTTTTATTTATTGCCGCGAGAATGTACGAGGGGAAATGGTTGGAGAGAAAATTTCTGGGTCAGAGTGTAGACTCCAATCTTGAATTGATTTTCGCCTTCGCATTTCCGCTGCTTTTTTTATTTTACGGAGACTCCGAACGATTGACCCAATGAACGATCGAGAAATGCACAGTTGAGACTTCGATTGGATTTGTTAAAAATGCTGGATCGGTGAAAGAGTTGTACAAGACTGGACATAACGGTCAAGAGCAACCTATTGTGTCCCAAAGGAAAAATTACTTATCCGATAACTGTTGTGCGCGAAACTGAACAAAATGTTAGGTCATCTTTATTTACGATATTACTTGCCCGTAGTAAGTTTGCGAGTTTCGTCACAAGGTTTAATTATGAATTAAACGATTCACATTCATAAAATCCCGCTAATATTATTTCCTAATGTGATTGCACCGATTCAAGTACATATTAGGCTACTCGCCGGGGCATCTATTATATTTTATTTATTACCTCCCACCAGTTTGCGTCGGATGATCCAGAAAATTCTCGAGAATGGAAGAGCGCGACAGTCTGGCCGAAAAATTGTCCCAGAAAAGTGCGGTACTCGTGAAAAGGCGTGGCAATCAGCCGGCTGGCATCAAAGCGAAGGAATTAGTCGTTTTTAGAAGTGGTTACTCGATCGAGCGGCATTTCCCTTTGACAGCGTCTTAGAGGTCTGTCAAGAAGTTTCTGCGACGCTTGTTCGACCAGACTGGCAGCCAGCCACTCGACCAATCACTTTTTCCACTATCTACCTAGCAGAAGAAGAGGAAGAAGAAGCAGGAATAAAAAAAGGGGAAGGACCGATGAAATAATGGGGGAAAATGGAAAGTGGAAGCGCCGGGAAAGAATTTTGGAGCAGCAACGATGGAACAGAAGAAATTATTTTCCGGAAACATTCACCTACGGTATTTTTCAGCTACACGAATTTTTATGCCACTGGATGTATAATAAGTTTGGAAACGCATTTTAGAAACCGAGGACATTGGAAATGTGGAAACGCGAGGCGCGGAGAATAGAAATGTTTCGGAATGACTTTCGAGATTCGACGATACGGGAATGAAAAATTGGAAAATTAGAAGGTAGGGCGAACCAGGCCCTCGAAGGTTACGCGATTTGGGAATCGCAAGTTTTCGAAATTCGAGGATCCCACGATTGAACAGTTTAGTGATTTTAAATCTCTAGCGGCTCAAAGATTTGAGAATGAACTGTATTATAAAAAAACAGACATCGATAATCGCGAAAATTGTGGCATCGTCAACCCGAATCGTTGAATAGAAATAAATTGCAGAAGGTGGGAAAAATTGTTTCCGAAGCAAAACGTCGTATCATTATCGCAGCGTGAAGTACGCATATCGAACGTGTCATTAATATGTTTTTCTCGATGCTTTCAATTAGCTATTCCGCAGGACGGTGCGATTAGTGTATCGTACGGAATTAATTAGCGATCGTGGCGCTTTGCGCGTAATAATAGTCACAACATTTCACTTAAAAGATCATTTATAAATGCGGTTGATAACCGTAACTAATTATTGAAATGCCGCGTCTGGCGACAATCGAGTGTAAAGCCAGATGCCTTTCGTTATCGCGAACAATTTACCACATTTTTTCTCCTCTGCTTTTCCTAACTTCGTTACGAAGCTTCACGAGTGTGACTCATTCGATTAACATTCCTCGATGATGTATCTTTTGATCCGTACGCCACTCAATGACTCATCAGTGCGATACTGTGGCTGGTTGAAGATGCGATATTATTAATATTCTTATAGAACAATTGCGGGTTTGAAACTATTGCATGGCTGGAAGATTAAGATATTAAAATTGAATAGGTGGTGAGAGTAATTATAATCGATAAATATATGAGTATAATAGTACAATTTGCCTATCGTACTATTTATTGCTTCGCGGCTCCCTTCATAAAAATTCCCTAATTCCCTTCAGTTTTACATTTTCTACTTATCCTAAAATAACATCGAGTAGCGGCGGAACAATGACCGAATATCAGAGTTTACTCTCAGAATACGTAGAATGAATTCCAACCTTTGACGTTAAGCAATATATATCCTGTTTTTCCATTTCACACAAATTCCTTCTAATTGAATCAATCGAGGCGATAATGTGACGGTAAAAAACAGGAAAATATTTCCGACTTGTCGATTGATTAATCTAAGGAAATTCACCAGGAATTGTTGTCAAAAACGAAATCTTCGATTAATTTAGTTACACTTGAGTAATACAAATTTATTAACTTGCATACATATAGTTCCTTATCCGAAAGGGTTCGACGTCAATTTATTTTCACAACTCTAAATCGATGCGACTGTCATAGTAGAAAAGAGTGTGTGAAAGTGAAACAGGAAAACAGGTGGTGGTGTGCGTATTTATGCGACAGGTTGACCAGTTAGAAGAAACGTCCCATGGGATAGCTACCGTTTAGGGTGAATCCCTTTGGCGGTAGAGGATATTCCGTGTCGTTTCTCCAAGCTATGGTGGAAACATTGGGAACGCGGCAATTAATCCTGGCGGGCCGGAAACCATGGGCAATAAAATTAAAGAATCTTCATTTTGAACGTCCGTTTCCTCGCCATCGATTATTATGTGAGGTCGCTGTAGGCGTCAGCTGACAAGTGACAAATATAGTCGTGAAAAAACATGTCGTCTTGAAGATATGTGTACAGCTACTCAATAAATTGAGAGTACACCAGTAAGGAACGTACATTTCTTAACAGACGAGCAATGAAATTGCAGCAATGGAAAAGAAGATTAAAGAAATTGTACGGTGACTAAACAATTGACAATTGTAGTAATTATAGTATGCACATTTTGTCCCGATGAATACAGCAAAGTTACACGGGTAGCAGGAATCTTTTCGATAAGAAGATTGCGACAGGTAGGGTTAAAGAAAAATTATTAACTAATAATATGCTGCATTAGTATTATAGTTACTCGTCGTAGCTGTATGCTAAAAATGGAAGAAACCTCTCTACTTTCAATCAGAAGTTGTATAATGTAAATTTGACAATTGAACGATTAGTCAGTGGTAAATGGTTTCTGTAAAAAAGTTTGCCAAGCATTTAGTCGTGGGGCCTAGGGGGAAACAAAATTCGTATCGAGTTTCGTGTAAGTAAAAGATCCCACCGATCGACTCCGACTGCCCCATCGTGAGTAATTTGAGACGAGGGCGTAACCACCGACTTCTTTTCCTACTTGACAAGCTTCTTCTTCTTCCATATCTTTATCGGCGCCTTTTCCGAGTCTTTTTCACCCGTTACGACTAAAATGGCGTGCTCGACATCGAACCGCGCTGTATTTCTTGTATACTACAAGATAATTGGAATACTTTATTTTTTGTTTCTTCCTTCTGTTACAAACTAGAGTGTATTATACATTCTGCCTCGAAAACTGTAGCACATGTATCAGTAATAATTTATACGTCCTCGAGGTCCGAATGGACCAAAGAACTAACACTAAACAATAGTAATAATTTGTATAATAATATAGCCTGCTCGCTGAGGATAAGAAAATAAAGTCATGCCACTAAATAGGTAAAAGTCGAGGCAAAAATCGGGTTAACATCCATTGCTAATGAAACGGAAAATATATTCGGATACGCTGTATACAGTACATAATTTCTAAAGAAACGATAACACGGGTATTGAACAGAAAGTAACTGTTGAACAAATTTACGAAAAAGAGGAATTGTCAAGCTGCGCGAAGAGTGGTGGAACGTTAAAGAAACATGAAGGTCGATCTGAAAGTTTCTATGGCGCCAGTCTCTTACTGCGGGCCTCTCGAAGAAAAACGATTTTTCTCGGACATTAGCGCGGCAGAGAGGAAAAAGAAAGTATAATCGCTGACGTAGGTAGCCGAAAAGTCTCGTCCCTCATGTGCAAACACTTAAGCTTTTTTATACACGCCTCTTCGTATTTCACACTCGAACCTACGATTCGTCTTCGTTCTTACTCCATCTTCTTCCACCTTCCGCGAACCTTTCGACGTCATTCTTTGAGGACCTTCGCGAAACCTACATATTTTTATTCCCCTTTGGTCGTCTTCGAAGTAAAAACGATGATTGGTGATTCCGAAGTGTTGAACGGGAACAACAATGAGCCCGATACAAAGAATTAATATGTATATCGGTGCAACAGTAGCGTAACCACCGAATAGATGTAGGAATAGGCAAATCAAATCGAATGGACTTTTGTGGCCCAACGTGACACCTTTCATTGTGCATGCAAGCAAGATGGAAGAACTTTTGCCACGTACTTTAGTTATCCTTTAGTGATAGTAAATTGATAAAGCTTCTGCGTACAAACTATGTAAATCTTCAGTAGAAGTTTTATCTTATTTGTCTCCATTGTACTTTTCATATTACATACATGTTATGTTAATATTGACTAAGATTTAGTTGTAAGATATATTGTAAATAGATGTAAAAGAATAGTTCGTAAGTATTAGATTGTAAGTTTAAATTGTAACATTTTTGTAACGTGTATCTTCATTAATTAATTTGAATAAATCTTGGATGAAAAGAATTCTACGCCTCTCTTTATTTTAACACCTTAACTATCCTTGAAAAAACCTAATTCCAATTCCTTAAACAAGTACTGCCGTGCAGGAACTTTAAATGCAAAGTTCACAAGCGGAGGACTTGTAAAAATTGCCCTATACGTTATTAAAATTGGCAGCAAGAGATTCCTCGAAGCAGCATCGTTTTCAAAGTCTACATTTCTTGCAAAATTTAATTTAATTTAACTTAAGCGATCCGCAATCCCTGGAATTCTACGTCATATCGAAGAACTGCCGAGTTCGAATACCTCCTAGCACATCATATTCTCCTGATACAAATCCACGATTATCGGCGAGACATTTTTGCCAGAAACTCAGAAATTTTGCGCTCGGAAATTCCTGGAACGTGACGTCATTTCCAAGAACTGCCGATGTCGAATACCTCCTCGCATATCATATTCTCCTGTTAAACTTCTGAGTTTCTGGCAGAAATGTCTGCCGAAAATCGTGAATTTGTAACAGGAGAATATGATATGCGAGGAGGTATCCCAGCTCAGCAGAATTGCAGAATTGGAAATGAAGTCAAGCTCCAGGAATTACCGAGCACAAGATCTCAGGTATTCCCATCAAGGCGTTGTATTAATTTCTGGATAATTGGCGCCGAATTTAATAATGAGCAGGTCTATTTTTACAAGTTCTCCGCTTGTGAACTTTGCATTTAAAGTTCCTGCACGGCAGTACTTGTTTAAGGAATGGGAACTGGGTCTTTTAAAGGATTGGTGAGGTGTGAAAATAAAAATAGCAGTAAAATTCCTTTCATTGAAGATTTATTGAAATAAATTAATGAAGGTACAAGTTACAAACATGTTGCAATTTAAACTTACGAGCTAATCCTTATGAACTATTCTTTTTAACCTATTTAGAATACAACTTGCAACTAAATTTTATCAATTCTGAACTAACATTTATGTAAATATAGAAAAATACTATAAAAATAAATAGTCTCATACTTGCAATACATCTTAAAGATAAAACTGATACTAAAAATTTACATAGTTTGTACGTAAAAGATTCGTAAAAATAAATAACAGCAATTGTGCAACTTATTTTACATTTACTACATTTAGTAGTACTTGTAGTAGTGATACAAGTAATATTAAGAATAATATAAGATCTACCGAATGAACTGAATATAAAACAAAATATACCGTAAATATACATAACAGTTAATTGCACAATTGCTCTAAATTACTTTTACGCCCTAATAGTTACGAACTATTCTTATAAACGAATTTACTATAACTAAAAGGATAACTTAAATACGTGGCAAAACTTCTTCTATCTTCTTTCTTGCTCTTATGCGAAATGAGAAGTGCCGGTCAATGTTCTTCGTCACTTTGCCTGCGAAATCTGCACACACAAAAATATATTAGTATGTATGTAACAGAAGAGGGAAAGATTTTTAAAGGATATACAGAGGAAAAAGAAAGAAGAAAGGTCCAGACAAGAAGCATAAAAGAAAGGGAGGTTTATTGGAAAAGGAGTGGGATAAAGGGTGGAGGGTCGTCCTTGATGCGACAATAAACAAATAAATAAATAAATCAAACCTCTAGAAAGTACCTTTTCAACGCTGCACAATCTATAACCAATCCAAAATAAATAAATCCATATCTCAACACTAGAACTACCACACCAGTCGAAATGATTGTTTTCACAATGTTATTTTTAATTTCCTAACTACAGAAATAATGTAATACATTTAATCTGTTCATTTATTTATTCAAAATCAAAATAATTTTGTATCGTGGCTACTTATACCAAGACCAGACAAAACGACTGGTACTTGTCAAAGCGTTAAAGGGTCCTACAATCTGTTTATCGAACATATGTCTTGTTACCAAAGCATATATTCTTTATTATATACTTATTGTTGTTATCGATGCGCAAGTTACAAGCCGTGCCAACCCTCATTTAGGTATCATGAACCCGGATGAGTTAATAATACTAAAACTGTACCATGCATAACACGGAATTCCTTTCGCAAGAAAGTAATAAATCGATAATTAAAAAAATATTCTATTATCCCGTATTTCTCAAAGGGCAGTCATTTCGACTGGTCGCGGTAGAAATAGCTTCGCCTGTTGATAGCTGTTGATAGCGCTAGCATCTTTTCCCCTCCACGTCCGAAGGCACGGTCTGCCCGCGGGATTCGCCGAGCGTCCAGAAAAATGCTAATTGTTAGAGGCAGGATCCACGTGCGGGCCAGATATCACGGCGATGGGCCAGTTCCCATGTTTCCTTCGTGCCCAGGAAATTCGTCTGCCGATTACGAAAACAGGACGGATCCCGTAGGTACAGACGCATGTATTGTGAAGAAAACGGCCCGCAGATGCTGCAACGTGGTCCCCATTGTACGTAACGCACCCTTGGCCTCTGGTTACACTTTATTGCGCCGCTTGTCCCGTCGTTGGCGCGTGACACACGTTAAGTCCTTTCGAAGATCCTTTTCAAGAGGACGTTTCTTTTGCCTCCATCGGAGACGTTCTTTTGCCTTTTTCGTGGCGTCGAGGGAGGTCGGCGCCAGTCTCATCGCGGGGTCACGGTTCGAGTCGCAAAAAAAAAGAAACAAGAAAGAAAAAAGAACGGCTCAGAGACAAACGGATCGGTGTGCAGGAAATTGGAGAACGGCGGGGAGAATGGTCGAATGCTGGGACGTATAGACGTAATGCGTAGATTGGATACGACTTGGTTGTGTCGTTGAAATCGGAGATACCGAACGGAAGCATCGGGGTCGCGCGGAAGAGGAATTTGCATTTTCCTTTCTTTTCTGTTTTCTTTTTTCTTCTTTTTTCTTCTTTTTTCTTCTTTTTTTTACTCGGTTTTGTTGGTGGCAATTGGAGAGCGTTTTGTGGGGACGTGTGGTGAGTAGGAGGCCGAGGTTGTGGTAGTTTGCGACGGTACGTATTATATTTGCTTTTTATTTAGGCATTTGGAACATTGTATTACGTTAATTCGAGATATACAATTATCCATGATGTTTAGATTATTATTATTTGCAGAAAATTACAGTATGCAGTAGGATCTTGTTTGTAGTCCCTAGAATACAGTTTTTTACGGGATAAAAGATATACGTATCTGATTCAGCAGCTATCGTACCTATATGATTTTCTTACAGTTGGCTCGTTAAATTTTGGTGACCGCGTCGCGGTAGGTCTTCGAGGGTACGGAAACGATCGACGCTATTAGCTACGGCAGGCGAGAGGAAAAGAAGCGAGGGCGCGAGAGGCGAGGGGTCAAATTAAAATGAATGACCGCGCGAAGAAGTTTATCATATTCCGGTGATAAAAGTTCGCGAACCGTAAAATATTCTACGATTCGATAATTCAATGCTTCTTCAATTCCAGCTAATTTAATTCAACGTCAGACCAAATATCTGTACGCAAATACGGAAATACTTCCGCGCACACGCCCTTCGTCCCTAACAAAAAAGAAACACCGTCCCAAATAATTCACAATCCATGCAGCATTGGGCTCTACCGCAGTAACCAACGGTGCCCCTCGATCGATCTAATATATTATACACATGCGTGCATACATAAATCGAAAACGACATGTCCCGGCGCATCTGTTTTCGCGATTCTCTAAAAGCATCCACTCGTCGCTTTCCATATAATAATACGCAATATGCGTGCAAGCTTCCTCCAAAAATTCGCTCCATTACGGAACACCGTCGCGCTCGAAAATTCCATCCCCGACCTGCCGTCTCATTGTGCATGCTAATAACGCGTGGAAGAAAAAATGGACGGACGGAGCAGCCTCGCACGGAGTCACTGGCAGGGGCATAAATAACAGCATCGCCGGAGAATAAAGGGGACGAAAATGTTTCCTCGTTGCGTGTTCATTGCGGAAAAACGGTGGGCTCGCAGATGTCGAGCAAACGTCGATCCGCCTCTGTGCTCGGCACCGCGGGGCGTCGGCCGTTTCACCGACTGCGAGGACCCGAACCCCATTCACGCAATCACGACCTGCACCCGACTCCTCCGCAATAACTAAATGCGGTGACAATGATGCCGTTAGGGAAGCGATACTTTCGGTTTGCCGCGCCTTTGTTATCGTCGGGATGGTTTCATCGGGTTATTGACGGACGGCGTGGATTTCATTAGAATTAAGTTGTAGCTGGAAGTCTGCGCGGATATACGTACGCGTTTTCGACATTGAGATGATTGCGGGTGGATCGATCGGGTTACGACGAATATGGTATTGAAGCTTGCTGTGCAGTTATTGTGCACAGCCGTTTGTAAAATTGAGCGTACGCTTCGTAAAAATTGTGACGTTTCTCGTTAAGATGCTAATGACGAGGCTGCCGCGACGAGGAAGGGGACTTTGGAGGAATTGTGCAGAAATTGTGCAATTCTGCGAAGGTAATTGCCGATTTAGTATTGAAGGCTTCGAACGTACGGTGGTGAAACAATTTATAACTGCTCGTCAAAGTATCCGAACGGCGAACACGATGGAGAGATCTTGATTCGTTTGAGCGTTCCGTCATTTTGCGATAAGTATTCGAAAGTGCCGGTTCCAACTAATTAATGAGATGCGCGAAGAGAAAAGAGAATCTAGTATCTCTCAAAGTGTCTCGCAGCCACGGGGGTTTGAATATTTCAAAAGTTACGCCGCTAGGGAACCTCAAAGAAAAGAAAGGAACAGATTTCAAGAGCTTTCTCCTCGAGTTGTGGAAGTTGTGAGGCATCCTCAATTGGCCGCTTAAGTTGTTAATCGTTCAAAAGGCACGCGGATCCTTCTTCAAACATGTCCTTGACCAAAGTGTTCATGAAAAGTTTTAGGGTTCGCTTTCCCACGGAAAGGGCGAAATCCCAAGGGCGTTTTAAGCACGTGTTGCGACTACACTTGCAACCCTTGAAAACCTGGCCTTTTGTTAATGATGTCATCGAATTCCCACATATTATCGGTTATCGTTTTTCGCAGTGTTTCGTGTACATAGAACAGTTCGTGCAACCCTTGGCACTTGAATTTTCTTTTATATCGCATATACCATTCGATTTTAGAAAATCGACCCCACCTCTGTACGTGACGAGTCGCTGTGAAATATTTTTTGAAGTGAAATTGAAGTTTTCCGCCCTGATAATAATTTTACTTGACTTTTCATTGGGCTGTTACGTTGCAATATTGCCGCGAGTGTTGCATCGTTTTATATTTATGTGAAAATAATTGCAAGTTTTTTTACTTAGATTACTTATTGTTTAGGAATGTATTAGTCAATGTTACGCTAAGATTTAAATACTTATTGCAATTAGTTTCTGCTACTGCTGTTACAACTATTCCTATATTATGTTACTAATTTTAAAATAGATTCTACCATTTAGGTCGACATTTCATGGAAACTCTTTCGTGGTCCAATAAAACAGAGTTTACGAATGCACGGAAAATGATGAGACCTGTCCAAAGAAATTTGAAGAAAATCAATTTCTCGAAAAGGTTCGTTCCGAATATCATAAGAGTATCGGTTTCTTCCACGGATAAAACAGTCGCTTCATTCTCTTCTCGGCTTACTTCACGTGTCTTTTAAATCTGGGCTCATGAACGAAAAGGAAAACTATTTGTTCGCGTAGGAAAGGTTGGTCGGGGTAGAAACATCGACCTAAGTAAACAGTGACACGAGCTGAGGCTAATGTAACGTTAACTAGAATTTTCATCGACTCTTTTCTCAAATGTGAAATGAACGTAATATTAAACCGTGGACAATATATTTATTTATCAACAGTGTTCCGTTATTCCGAGGACAACTCGAATTTTGTGAAAGGGAATTGTTAAACAAAATTAGTTTGCCATCTATGTCAGATATCGGATGTCGTTAAATTTCAATTTTAACTAATTTTTACGCAAATGTGTTAATCCAGTTGTTGCTACACCATTTAGGTTTTTAATGTCGGGATTCGTGGGACCCAGAGATCGGTAAAGGAAGCACAATTTGCATTAAATAATTTATCTTCTACCTTCATAAACAGAATACACTGATGTTCGATAAAAGAATAGTAAACTCTTCTTGTTCCGTAATACGTTAACAAGTGTTAATCTTGTACGGCGATTAATACCATAGTAACGTTACTAAAAAGATAACGGTGTTCGCATAATATTACTCTTTTGTTTAGTAATAATTATCGTATATCGGATGAACGAAACAAAGAAAAAAAAAGGTAAGCGTGACGTTACTCTAGAAATATTTGGACAGAACGCGAAACTACTTAACAACTTAATTTCTATTTTTCAATCCCTTGCTTCTACTTGTATGCATCACACGCGAATATTATATACATACATTACATACCATGCGATGCACAGTTATACAAGATTGTAACAATAGAGATAATACTGTGTTTCATATTTTAACAGAATGCATTATTGACTAACAATAACAATCCATTTGTAAATTGAAAAAGAGAAACGTTTACCCCTAACTAACTTAAACAATAGATTTTCTCGCATTAAATATTGAACAACAGGTTAATTGAGCATGTTAAAATTAACCTTACATATACCCTGAATTAACAACAACCATATAAAACACCATTATCTGTTAATTTAACAAATTATCGAGGCTACTATTAGTAATAATTAATTAGGCAAGTATTGAATCGCTACGTAGCATTTCAAAACCAACAGGAATACGCATTTCCATAACTTTTTGTGTCTCAAGTTTGTTGTTCAAATCAGAACTTTCGTCCCCGAGATCGCGAAGCAATTGAAATTGAAAAGCTAGCAACATTAACCACGTTTGTATATTTCAATTACTCCATCAACAATTTTAATAGCTTGCCGGATTTTTGATTGAATTATTCGCAAACTGAATTTTCCTTCAAGTTCGATAAATTAATAATAACAGATTCGACACAATCGTTTCAAAAGTTCAGATTTCAATTCCCGCATTGATATTACAGATGATATCAATGATTTCGCGAGAATCTGAACCGAAGAAAATTTCGTTTCAAATGAAATCGTTTATATTGGCCGTTGTGGTGCATAACTTACAAACTACAATGAAAGACAACTATATTCTTTTTTTCCCCGCCTCACCGGTATCGAACTTTTCTCTGCACATCAAATCGATCATTAACACCACTTAATTACACGTAACAATCGTTGATGTTTTCTCACAGCTGATTTGTACCTTTATTACTTAACTAACGACTACGCGTCCCTATTAAATTAACTCCTTTACCGATGGATCAACATCGGTTCGATAAACGCGCATCGAATTGAATATTATAAATACAGAATCGAATCGAAGTCGTGGCACGGCGGCGAAAGCGGTTGACTCTTCGCGAAATGATCGATCGAAACGTTTAAATCGCTAATCTTACGCCGAAGAAATAAAACAGCTCTAAAAATTCGCGGAAAACAGCGCGCGACGCTCGCGCATTTTTTCAAAAGTGACTAGATTCAAGAACTTCTGCGTGAAACATTTTCTTCGATCTTTGTTCGTTCGCGTAGCTTCGAAGCACATTCTTCAATTTCTCGAAACGTTCCTTCGCGTTTTCTCTCGAATTGAAACATCGTCCACGAAGTTCTTGAAGGTTACACAAAGATACGAAAGATTCTCTAAACCCTTTACGCTAAGACACGACACTTCGACCGCAGTTTAAACAATCCTGCATTTTCGGCACGATCCCGAATAAAATATAACGATAGTTGGGACACTTCGGTCGGATTAAAAGAGAATCAAACATTTTCCACACCAGAACTACCAGGCAAGTAAAATTGACCGGTTTCAGATTGTCTGCTTTAAAATCATTAATAGATAGGTATCGTTGCAGCAATTTACGAAACCTTTTAATAGGAATGACAATCGTGTATCTCTATTAACAAAAAAAAGGCTTGCGGACAGATCCGAACGCTTATTTCTACAGACTCCCCTCGGATGAACGATTATCGATAAAAACGCAGGTCTTCTTTAAAAAATTAATTCGCCTAATTTAGAAACGAAATCTGATTAATTCAATTGCACAGTATTAACGGACCTTCGTTAATCTGTGCCTTCCGAATTATGAAATGCGTCGAATTGACGCGCTCCGCGGGTACGCTATCCGAATTCTGCCAAAATCTGTCGGTGGTCCCAGTGTCAAAGGATCGATCTCCAGTTGCAGGATTAACGATCGCACAGAATACAGGCGATGCGTTAAATAATTTATCGCGTTCCGTGCGACGGCCGACTTCTCCCAAAGCCATTCAATTTTCCCTCGGCCCGGCCACGAACGCCCTAAGAACCAGCCAATAACGCGACGACTTCGCCGAGCAATTCGAATCGATCCGCAAGACCGAGAATCTTCTCGCGTTAACCCAGTCGCGAGGAGTCAACCCTTCGTCCTCCGCGTCGCGGCGAAAATTTCGACCCACCCCTGCCCCTAGCTACAGAACTAAACCAACGGACCCCAAACTTAACAAAGTTAGCGAGAGGAGAGCGACAGAAGCGTCCTCGCCGTCAGCATCCGCTCCGGGCGAAGATTCTGACGAGAAAATCGAGGATCCTGTCCACGGCGATCCACAGGAACTCCCTGAACACCGTGCAGAAATCGGCCCAGCGCGTAGTCGCGCCGCTGTTCTCTCGCCCCGAGTCTCGTTCCGCAACGTCGCTTCCGTCCTCGCGCAGATCCACGCTCGACCCGCGAGCTGACTCAATCTTGCACAATTGCACCGTCCATCAACTGTCGTCGTCGCGATCCGCCTCCGTACGGCCGTCCTTTCTCGTCGCGTCGTCGCCGACTATCGACTCGTAACCCCTTCCCGACGTGTTCTCCATTCGGCGCATCAGCGACTCGCCGGTGTCACCGTCGTAGCCGTTGTTCTGATGGACGTTCCTCGCCTTCGGCCAGGTGTCGTCGTTCTCCGGGCCGATCACGTAAATGAAGGGACACTTGTCGTCCCGGCTGTGCTGCTTCAATTCCGGCGTGCCGCTCGAATGGAATATGGCGCGTTGGTAATTCTCCGTGGAGTCGTACACGCTGTCCTCGCTGGACTTCCGGTTGAAGGTGTCGTCGCAGGTGTGCGAGAGGGTGCCGGACGATTCCTCGGTGGAGCGGTATATCTCTCGGCTGGAGTCGGTGGAGCCGAATATTTTTCCTTGGTTCGGTTTGGACGAGAGTTTCGATGGTTTCTTGCGGTTGGACAGAAGCGTTTGGTCCAGGGTCATGAACGGCATCTCGAAGCAGAGGGTCCAGATCGCCGCGAGGAGCATCGTGAGGCAGAGGTTGCTGATGAAGCTGCGGACCTGGAAGTTTCGTTGAATAAATTAGTAATTAGCGCTGTTGCGGTACACCCGGCAGTTGCAGACCAATGCAAATTGCTCTGCGATTATTAATGCAGGCAGGATAACACAGTGCGGAATACCATTGAATATTTTAGTCGAGACGTCAACGATTACGTTACTTGTGTCGGATGAAATTTTATTCGATAAATTATTATAATTATCCGGAAGTCGCGTTTAAATCGAACTTAATTAAGAGATGTAGGATTCGAGTTTCAAATGAAGCTCCTGCTGTTTTAATTATCAACGCGATGCGAAGAATTGTGTATAATTACGATGTATAATTGTAATACTTACGATTGCCATAGTGGAAACGATGCCACTAGTCCGAACCGTTCCCGCTTCTGATAGAAGAAACACGTAATGACACAGATACGCACTGTACGTTAGCTTACTTAAGGGTACCCACCCGTTCCAAGACAGGAACTTACTCACGAAACCTTGGGAAATAGAAACACTGACTTTAATGTCTTATTAATAATTGAATAAGTCATCATCGTTATGAAAGGGAAAAGGAATTTCATTTTCACGATTCTACTTATACGTGTAAAAGGCGACGGGCCTTTTATCTCGGTCGTAAATATGCAAGCAATAAAAGGAAACGAATGTCCTGACGTGTAAAGCCTAAATAAAATTATGTTTAAATAAAAAGTATAGCCTACCACCGTATCCATGGGCGCAGCAAAAGATAAGCCAAGACACAGAGGCGGCAAAGATTTGTCTGTGAAGGCCAGCGTAAAAGCTCGCCTCCAATTTATCGTAAACGTAGTCGTCGAAATACATCCAGCGCGGACCAATGAACACAAAGAAGCTGGAAACAGCAGCTACAATCCAGCCGCACGTCATGTACATCTGAAACGGGAACAATCGTTCGTCTAATTAATTGGAAAACATCATATGAAGCCGTGCAACGTTGAAATCAAAATATCAAAGTAAACGTGAAGCTATAATTTTCACGAATCGTTCGTACTCGGATGAGAAATATTATAAACATTCTGGTAACGCAAAATTGTATACTTACGAAAGGAATTTTCAAATTCCTCGATCGACTCTTGTATAAAATGTAACCAACAGCCAGACCGATGATGTAAGATCCGTATCTGCTGTAAACCTTTGTGTAAATGTGTATGTAAACGTTGGCCACGTCCGTATTACTGTTAACAGAAAGAACAATATAATGAGGAAAATAGAAATATATTAATTAAGAAAATATATGGTCGATTTTACTGTCGATGGGTACTGATACCGTATAGGGCACATAGTAATACAACATCCATGTCTCAACTATTGCATTTACCTGCACGCACTTTTGTGACAGTCCTTGTGGTCGACTCGTATCGAATTCCATAAATATCACGAGTATTAAAGGTTGCTTTACAGTACGTTAAAGTGAATAAATAATAATTGCGATACAAATATTCCGAATCGGTTCATATAAGGATTGTATGAAAAAAAAAATATACTCATATACATGCGCAGGAAGCGACAGTGAAAAAGAACGAAACAGGTGAACGCGAAACGAACAGTGATCGTCGGCGAAATAAAGCGGACCGTGCGATACGCGAGGACCGAGAACTGTATGAGAGATATGGACGAGATGAAAATAAATAATTGTGTGTACACTTACTCTTTGTAATAGAGCATTGTCCCGGTGAGCCTGTGACTGAACGTAATAAAGAACGGTATGAGGACAGAAACGATTAGTCCTATGGCGAACACGAGCCAGAAGAATATCTCTCGTGTGATTTTGAGCATTGGGTACAAGAAAATCGGCGACAGCCAGACGAGTTGCATATCGGTCGCTAGATACCAAGACTGAGACATGCACTAAAAAACAGAGGAAAGAAAAACAAACGATCATTGTACAGTTTACTTTGGAATAATTCTTTTTACATCTCCTTCTGCGCAACATTGATATTAATCTTTTTACAACATTGCATTACAAATGTGTGTATATTTTAGTCAAATCGACTTGATTATTACTTCGTTTGAATAAAAGTAAAGGTAAACGAAGAACAAAAGGGGAAGAAAAATCCACAGGCATATGTTCATCCGTGATGCAAATATGACTACGTATCTTGCGAACAATTACGAAATGTTTTTTCTGTTAAAAAGTGTGCACGCTGCTTATGTGTATTAACGCGAAACTGTACTCACAAGTTTCGGTAGATTAATGATATTGTTGACGTAGAGCAGGTTGGTCCACCAGTTCTCTCTGCAATAGTCCCTGTTGGAGCCGATCCATTGGTCCCAATGCGGACCTGATCCAATTTTGTAAAACAATGTAGCGTAGAAACCGATCATCATGGCGTACGATGGAGTTAATCGTAAGTAACGATGCAGATAGAGGCCAATGACATCGAAACGACCCCGTGGATCCTTCTCGTTTTTCATTAGGGATGTGTACGCCATTAGGACACCGCTGATGAGGAAGAACGTGTCGGTGATTATGTTCGCGTTTAGAACCAGCATGTTTGCCAAGTTTGTGTGCATCTAGGGGGGAATGAAAATATAGATTTCGTTAATAATGGCAATAACGACGACGACGACGATAGTGATATAAATACTATACGATAGGTATAAAATTAACAATAGCAGGAAAATAAGAAGAAGAAGTACAAGAATGACAGTAATGATACGAAGAAATCCTCTGTGCTGGAAAATTCATAAACTCCAATAATAATAATAAGAAGAGGAAGAAGAAGAAGAAGAAGTAGGAGGAGAAGCAACAGATGTTCGAGACGAAAAAGGAGAGCAAGAATGGCAGCAGTAATAACAATAATAATAATAATGATAACATTATGTATAGGAATTATATTTGTATATAGAATCTGATAATAATTTAATGCAACGCTATCTTGAGATTGCTGACTATAATTATTGAACTTTTAGAGGCGATAGGAAGTGTCTAGTGACATTCGTAACGAGAGCAAATATGTACATTATTACGTGTTGTATCCTTTGTTACCGCGTAGATAAAATACCGTTCCCATATCTGCCGTAAATATAAGGAAGTATAGTTTAAAAGGAGTAGAAATAATAAAATATTTGCGGCACGCCTTGAACGTAAATACGATGGAGAAGCATTTTCTGTTTCCGAAGCGGAAATCATTGACTTATACTACTGAACATCTTATTCTCCTATACGCTCAACGTAGCCGTCAATTCTGTGAGGTAAGAACGAAAATTCCCTACACTGGAAAGGTCTAAGGTTGATCTAGAGATAATATTTTCCATTTTGAACAAGTAATTGTAATTATGTAATCGCAATCAATTCATGCGTCATGAATAATATTTTTCGTTCTGTGAAAAATCTCGTCCGATTGCAAGCGCCACCTATGAATTGATATTATTTTATCCTGTATCTAAACAAATATAGAATTTATGTCATTAACGTTGACAAATAATTGTACTATTTAAGTTGCAATTTTAGTCATCCAATGGAACACCGGAAGCGAATACCATTGGGAATACTTTCAAGCGTGAAAATAAATCGGGGCACGGAGAGTTGAAGGTTCAATTGGATGTACGCAAAAAAGAAGAAATAATGGAAAATTCACCTGTGAAATCTCGCTTAGGTTCATTTTAACGCCAATCACTTCCATGTAATGAGTATGACCGTAGATGATCCAGCAGATGCTGATGTAACGTAGACCATCGAGACACTTGATTGAATCTCTGTGCCTGTTTGTACTCAGTAAAATTTGTCCATTCGTATAAACGGAGAACGATGTCAAAAGAACGTGTTTCTTACCTGGAAAAGAAACATGAAAATATTAATATGCTGTTGCGGCGAATACAACGATCATCAGTTAACCCGATGCGGTGAATTAACTCAGAAAAATTCGATGTGTATAATAAATTAAATATTGATCCTAATTCTTTCGCAGTTAATCTTTTTTTCTTCGTTTGATCTATTCGTTTTAAGAATTTTCAATGCACTCGGCCGAAGCGAATTTAATGCTACTAGAGTTCACATTGTATTCTCCATCTACGACCGTTTTTGTTACTTGACTATGTTTTCGAATTACTTCTACCGTAATCTTTCGTACTAATATTTCTATTTCGCTTGGCCGCATCGAATTTTTCATTCGGTTAAGTTCTGAATGAAATAAAGCCCTCGCATCACTATTAAATTTTTCATTGAAATTTCGTTCAATCAAAGCTAACGTGTGTCAGAAATGAAAAAGTTCTCTAAATAAATTTGCAAACGAAATCGCGATACTCCGCGAGAGAACAGAATAAACTAAAATTCGACTCAAGTAGAAAGTCCAGTTAACAAAAAATTCTTTACTGCGACGCGCCATCCATTTCAAAATCACCGACAATTGAAAACAAAAAGCAATTGCGCGGAATCTCCAATAATCGTATCGTCAAGATCTGTTAATCAGTTTCGAGCGTCATCGAAGGCAAACGAAGTGTCGTTAACACTGATCGTTATCTCGCGGCCAAGAATGATTTAGCGGTTGTACGCGATGTCGCGATATTTCCTGAAATCCTTCGTCTGAAATGGCAACGGCCAGCAGATAAGCCGTTCGACGGACTTGCAGCGAATTTTCGTTTACGTAACAGAACGAACAACTCACCTTTTCGGTTCAACGTACTCAGGTGGCCTTGTTTAGCGATGTCGTAACTTGTGCTGGCAATTATGATCACCACGAATATCGCAAGGATCGATCTGAAATTTGATACGACCTATATTTTTAACGCGTCTTGGCTGTACAGATACGGCGGAAGAAAAGAACGGGGAAGGGCACATTTTATTATTTAGCATCGATTAAGTATTGCGGGCGATCGACTGATTTCATACTTGCAATAATTATTTACCAGAGCTGTGGGTTTACTTTTGTGCATTCAACACCTCGATATTGTCCCCATTCAAGTTCTTCATTTATATACAGACCGTAAAATTTCATATTTTTGTTAACGACGAGAGCATTAAAGTCTAACGTGGTGTCTTATATAGAAATTAAATAATTAAATAACTCAATCAACTGTAATCGTAATGAAGCAGACATAAAGTTTACAATCAAAACGACGAAGTCAGAATCAACATAAGTATTATGAATTTCTTCGCTCGCCTTTCCAATGTTACTTAAGATTCATGCGTGCTCAAATTGCACACGAATTGGTCTCTAAACATCAATTAATAATGATAACGTTTTAATTCTCTTTCAAATTATAGTTTACTCCCAATGTTTGAGATGGTATTAGACGGGTCATTTCCGACTTTGTTGCCTCGTCGCTTAAAAATTTAACATCGTGTGCACGACGAACAATTCACATCGATAGATACGATTGTTCGAGCGTTATACTGATTTTGACGCGTCCAATGCCACCTTAAAACTGACAAGATGGGGAGACCCAAGGTATTACTCTCACTTTTTAATGAATTCTTGCCGGGTAATTGGCCTTGAAACACTGAACCTAATGACACACAACCGTATACGAGTTAACGCATTTCGCGACAAATGTATTCGACTACGAAAATACAAAAAAAAGCAAAGAAAAAAGACGGAAACCTGCCACGCTGACACCGTCAGAATTTCATTTACTCTCGTCTATTTTTATCTGGTATTTCATTCTTCTCTCCATCAAGAATAGTCAGAATTAACCAATACCGAAAGGTCATTCACCTGTCGTACGTCTTTCGCACAGGTATGCTAGTTATCTCTTGTTACGGTAATCAGATGTCTGCGGTTTTAAAGTGTTTTCGCTACTTGTGACGAAAGCTGCCATATGTTCGCGCTTTGTCGCAAAATTGACCGTCGATAATGCGACAGAACGTTCGCGTAGCTGATTTTTATTCGAATTAATTGGCGCAGAAATTGTACGAATTGCCGCACAGTCGGTTCCATTTCTTTCAGATCATTGCGTTCAATCATTTCACTGCCGTGTTTTATTACATAACTTAAAGATCGCAGTACGTATATGTTTATCAGCAACATCTTGGAATTGACCAGAAACCCTTCGTTTTACAAATATATAATTCGTCACGATAGACCAATATACTTTCTATTGTTTTTCGTTACCGAAACTAAATGCAATTTAAATAAACGCGTCTTCGCGGAGAATCAAACACCTCAATCGTCATTCCATTATCTGGACCTTTCGATGATTAAACGTTCAATGTCTCGTCCATACACTATTTCACGGGCAAACAACGTGGTTTTGATCCACGTACAAATAATCGATTCAACCCTATTTCGTACGCACCGTGTTCTCTTAAATATTCTCAATGTTCTCTTAAAATCGTCCCTTTCCATCAGCAGGCCTCGATCCAGTCAGATCAATTTCGAAAAAGAAAGTATAAATCGCAAAGCAAACACTGAAACGAGGCGAAAGCAAATTGTCCTTCGCGGGACGTACCGTGGCTCGCTTACTTTTATATTGTCAGCCTATACCTGAGAAGATAAGAGCCGCGGTAATTTACGTAAGTCAGATAAAATATTAATTGACGAGAGGTTGTCGCGCGATGGACGCGTTCAGCCTTGCCCTCGAGGCGTGCAAACAACGACGCCATCGATATTTCTTTGCTGTAAAAAGCAAAGTAAGTAGGAACGTCGGTGTACTTCGATAAGCCTTCCCTCTCTGTGTGTGTGTGTGCGTGCGTGTACGTATATCATACAATGTATACCTACATGTAGATCCAGTCGGTTACGTCGAAGACGGGTCGATCCATTTCTGCGGTTCGACACGTCACGTTCACCACCATGTCCACGCGATCCTCCACCTTCAGAGGGTCGAGGCCGATCTCTAATGCCTCCTGGATTTCCGTGTGATTGCAGGTGGAAGGCACGCACCACATCCATTCGTAGTTGACCGTGCGACCTGAACTCCATTTCGTGTATCCCTGAATATAGAGAATGTAACGTGTAAAAAGTTAATGTTGCGAACAAAATTGTGACCGAGACAATATTTTAGTAAATACATTTACTATTTATATGGATTATTGCACGGTTAGTTTTTTCGGGTTAGCACTTTCTGTGCGCTGTATATGTAAGCACTGTATTTTGTATGAATCTGCAATTCGGAATTCGGAAGATTGGGTAATCCAGAAATGAATCTGGGACTTCGAAATGAGGAATTCTGGAAATTTGGAAACGAGGAAATCTAGAAGCCTGGAAATTGCGAAGTCGCGAAATTTGGAAATCTGAGAATAACGTTGCTGCCTAGAGACAGTTAAGTCATCGACCGTATCCGCGTAGAAATATTTGCATGCAATCAAAATCGAATCGCAAAGCCCAAGAAGCTCATGCAATATCGTTACGACTACGATATCAAGACAGACAGTTTAAATTCCTTTCCAGCAGAAGCGCAATACAATTCCAATTTTAGCAAAACCATTCGCATTACCAACATTCCCCTTCATTGCATAGATAAGAAAATACTCCGCAAATATTACGTAAACGAATCTTAATTAACATGTATGTACTTCTCAAACAATCTAAATCCCTCGAACAAACTACTCTGTGAAATTGCGACAAAAGTGGCAACCATCGCCGCCAGTGATCGATAATCTCGATGCTGTACACTCTGAATGCTTCGATAAAGATAATAATCATTAATAAAATCAGTAGTCGATAATATTACCGAACAATGACCGATAAGGCTGCAAATGAATCCAGATTCAGGTGTGCTATCCTGTACAGTATAATCGTTACTTCTCTCTTTCCCTTTTTTTCTTATTGCTTTACACTTTGGATGGGACAGGTTTTGTCCCTTTGTTTAATTATTACAATCGCGTGGAAGTTCCTTGGGAACGAATCTCGCGAGAGGAACACTTGTCCACGAAGCTGATTCGTGTTGTCCACGGTTGCACAACAATTTTCGGCGTAATTTAAGAAACGTGACGTAAGCGAGAACGCGCATAAGTAGTTGGTCAGAAGTTGGCGTGCAGACGTTTCAGATTTTGCGATTGCGCTCGAGCAAATTTCTGTTACCATTGTTTAAATAGAATTAAAAGAGGAACGATTACAAATAAAATCATTTACTGCAATGAGAATCAATTGATGCACAGAAAAGAGATTCGAAAAATGAAAACAGACATCTCTGATTCAATATTTGCTTTTCACGGCCGTCGTTATTTATAAATTCGAATCAGGCAGCGATTACACTGGAGTTTTCTATTCTGGCTGGCGAGCCTATTTTAGGTTCTCCTCTAAGGTACACGTAGAACAGGTGTGCAAACGAAGTAAAGTAAATTAATAGAGCATACAGCGGCGATGATTAGTTGACCGTTAAATAACTTTTGACGCGAGAGGCTCACGTCGGCCTTTATACCAAACTACGATGAACAAACATATTTATGGTTCGTTAGAATTGTGATTCCTTCGCTTCCGGTTTATCAGACCAGTCGCACGCCATTGTTTCGGTTGAAAGTCCGCGAAACCGGCAATTAACATTGAGATGGCAATGAATTTTCTCGAGATATTTGCAAGAACTTTATTACCGATGAGTTATGCAACGCGCTTAATGATAAATTATTGGCTCGTTAACGGACATCGTAATCGGACGCCAATGGCGCCGTTTACTCTTAACTCTCTATCTCGCGAGACTTGTGAAAATTACTAAAATATTATAACGTGTAACCTCGCTGGTGGTAAACAGGAAATTATAATCAGTAAAATTATACGCGTTATACTTAACATAAAATACGTGTAATCGCTATATCGCGGACCTTGGGGAATGTAATTCCATAGGCAGATATCGCGTTGACACGCGTAATGCAATAAACAAAGAATCGAAAAGAAAAGAAAAGAAAAGAAAACCGACGTATTTTGTTCCCGCTTTCGGTAGTACAATAACTATTTAATTCATTCTCGACGATTGAACAGCCTCGACGAAATAATTTATTCGATCGACAACAATCAATTATTGCAAGCACGATATGCATGTATGATAAAGCAATGTTTCACGGTATTTGTTAGTTTCGGAGACGTTAATGAAAGACTTTCAGTGCTGCGCATTGAAAGCTACGTGCACGGACGGTACTAATAGCGTTGCGTGCTGTCTCTGCAATGTTAACGCGTAGATAATGGTTCGACGATTAATTAAACTTACTATTAATGTTAAATTCGCTTACCGCTGCGATGGCTACGTTCAGAAGCAGATCACCCATATCGGGCTGGCGTGGTTTACCATCGTCCTTCGCGATTTCGAAATTCACCGTGGCACTGCAGGCCTTCCCGGTGAATCCATGTCCGCTTTCCACCTGCAGACACTCGTCGTAATTGCCTAGCTGCTGGTAATTGCCCGTGATTACGCCCGGTGGAATTTTCACGGACGCGTCGTACACTAGAATTCAGAGGAAGATCTTTGCACTTTTCTCTATTATTCGTTTCTGTCTACTTGTCTTTTATACATTTAATGTATCGCGGGAAAAGCAACTTTTCCTAACTTATCGAATCGTTACAGTTTCGCTAAAAATAAATAACGGACGCGCACAGCCAATAGATACATTGCCCCCTATACTTAGATGATTGCAATTATAGAACCAACACCGGAAGCGATAGAAAAGGAAACCCACGAAATGGAAATTACAACGAACTCCGATCCTCTCGGTCCGACCTCGCTCGTTTCCTACTTAGAGAACTTAGTGTTCAAAGGGGGCTTCGAAATAATGAAGAAGAAACGGGGTTAAACCGGGATATTTATTCCGAATCGAAAAATTGCGCAATTCGGAGAAAAGGTTGCGCAAACGTTATTCCCAAAAATCGAAGGCAATTCGCCGATAAAAATGCAATGTACGAGTATCTCTCGCTCGCGCGTCGGCGAACGTTCGATTCAGGGTTGTACTCGTAGCGATGTTATCCATGGACGCCAGTGTTGGCTGAAACGATATTCTTGCTAATGCTATCTATCTATACATACATGCATAAATTAATCGTATATAGTGGAAGTGTTAATGCACTATCCCGAAGCTTGTTGAATGCAATTAGCATACGACCAGCAACGGGCACAATGATTGTTCGGCTTGAGTAAACATTCGTGGATCGCGGAATCTCCCGAACACGTGCCGCACGCTCTGGCATTTAATAATTGCTCACGCTTTATAACAAATCTACTGGAACCGGTTAACAACCGAGACGTCAAGGAATTCTTCTGTCCTCAATCTTCGTACGATATAATAGCGGCGCTGCGTTTTGCAGAAAGACAAAAGAAGGGAAAGAAAGGGGAACGAAACGTTCGGCATTTTTGTCAACGGCATCCTCGTTGATTGGCCTTTTCTGTGTCGATTAATTTTCGTCCTCGCCGGTCCCTCTCTCTTTCCTCGGCTGTACGCGCGACGAATGATGCGGACGGTATTTGACGGATTTAAATTGAAAATTGGCCGCAAAAGTATCGTCGAGGGAGATTGTACAGAAAAATGTCGTTCACCTGTTTTAAAACATAAGAAAACGAGGTGAGCGTGCGTGGCGATAATTTATCGAGAGAGCTCGACGTATTTAGGTGAACGCATGAAAATTGAACGAGATGCAAAACGTGGGATGTCCCGTGCGATACGCACACCTTGACTTCGAAACGTGATTGGAAACGTACGAGCAATGAATAAAGTGGTGCCGCGGAATGACCAGCAATGTGTAATTCAATCGATACACGCGAGGGACGGACAGGCATCGATAAATAATCAGTCTGGCGCATTCGTCGAAAAGCGAAATTCGTTGCATCCCTTATGGAAAATATAGAGTAATAGTGGAATATAAAATAAGTGTGGCATAAACAAAAATGGGAACGTAATGCGGAATTGAAAACATTGCGAGGACGAGGTTGGTAAAGTTAAATGGAATAAACCGGGTAACTGAGAATCAGAAAATGTTTTTAACTAGGGAAAGGGACATAAGAGTTGTCGTTTTGCACGTTATATTCGTCATGGACGAGCTATTAGAATGAAAGAGGAATTAAAAGGACTATTGGGAGTCATGGACAGAGGATATTCGCACAAACCTCACGCTACACGTTTATACAATTATGCGAATCACATTGTCATAGCTATAATTAACGGTGATCACGATATGAAACTGTTCTATCCTATTTCGTAAATTGAACGTTATCTTACAATTCAACTCGTGTACCATATAGGTACGCTTGTTATTTCTAAAATAAAACTTCCACTCGTTGATTTATTAGATACAATTGATACTCTCGATCGTACACGGTACCGTCGAATCTTCGAAATAATACTGAGCTGTGCAATATTCTCTAAAGCTTCCGACGATTTTATAACAATAAGGATCCCAGGAAATGTCCCGATTTTATAAAAAAAAAAAGACAGACCCCCATAATAAATATAATTTCTTAAAATAGTAACAATATATAATGCTTTGCAACGTCGTCGTTCCTCCGGTCAGCTCCTTTTATTTAGAACGACGAAAGGAGAGTGCGATACAGAAATGGAAATTCTTCAACTACCGTTGAAGGGTCCAAATTGTTTGCCAATCAAAGTTGAAAAGGGGTGCAGCGTCGAAGACGAATCGATTAACCGCGATCGCTCTGCTTCGCCGGTGCGTCGCGTTCACTGAGCAACGAAAGGGTTACAAAGATGCGGATAAAAAGTGAGTCGGCCGCGCGTATGAACCGCGAAATGTGAATTACGACCGCGGTGTTCTCTCACAATCGGTGTCCACGTCGTAATACACGGAAGCGTGTGCGAATCAGCGAACGTACAGGAACTGCGTGGTAAAACGCAAATTGTGAAACGGGTCGACCGATTAGGGCCAATGGTGAAAAAATGGCCGGCGATATCGCGGATTTTTCAGCGATGCCCGATAGCGAGGACACGCTGATCGCTGGCAAACAACCGCGGATAGGAAACGAACTCGAGTCCGATCCAACTGATGATTTCGCGTTGCACGCATTTCATTTTTATTCGTGAAAAAATATCCGTGGATATGAAGCGCGTCGATTACGCTTTTCCAAATGTGCTTCGGGTCTATGTGTATTGTTTCAGGAATGATTGTATACGTTTGTCATTCCGTGAACGTTACGTTGCTGTTTCCGGTAAAACCTTTTTCACGATCTGAAATGATCTTCGTTTCCAGAGTCATATTCCACCGAAAAAGATTTCTTCGAAATTATATACCTTTGCCATTTCTTTTACCGATTTATCGAGGCGGGTCGTTACTTCTCCACGAAAAGGAGTTCCACGAAAGAATTGTAAACGTAGCTGAATTGAAATACGAAAACTTTGCAGCAACCGTCTTGCTCGCCGATTTCTATAAGAAATTTCCTCAAAACTCTTTTATGAACTGCGTTTAAGATCGAACATGATTCTAAATATAAAATGTAATTAATCTCGCATCCGGAAATCACAGTGACCAAGTTAATGTTTTATCACGAATCAATATTGGTATCTCCCGTGTGCGGAATACCTATCCGATAAGAAACAGCTAAGAACTGATCCAAATAAGCCGTGATATTAATACCAATATTTATATCCACAAACAGTGTGCACAGTTACCAGTACAGTAGTTATAAAACATAGGTACACTAATTTATCGAATTCCACTTTGTCCAAAGAAACATTATTTGTTGTTAGATTTTACCATTTGTGCCTCGATATTGCGATCGATAAGAACTAGGAAATTGAGATTCTGATACAGAGATTTCTAACGATACTCAAGGAACTATGTTCCAAGAGAAGCCCAACCAATGAATAGTGAAATATTATTCGTAATCTGTTGAAATCCTTAAAGTACTTGAGCACTCCATTAGCGAGCCGATCAATTTTAAAACTCGATATATCCACCAATCTAGAATAAAAAAACTAATTTTCGATTACACCACCCAAACCTGTCTAATATCTATCGCAGCTATTGTATAATTACAAACTCACGAGCGATTCGACCAAAGATTCGCACACCGATGAACGCTATTCGATCGAAACTGAACAAATCGATTTGTAAGACGCGCGACGATGTACAGAAATTACTCTGCATCGCAAAAACACTCTCCAAGCGATCTGGTTTAATCAATATTTTGTTTACCAGCTCGGGCGACCTATCCTCCGAGTCCGTAAAGATGTTCGTTTGCTCATCGGAAGCGACACTATAAATTTCTTCCCTCTCCGCCGGTTTCGGTTTCCGTTTGAACCGCGCCGAATTGTATCTCCTACGACCTCGAACATCGGCGCATCAACCCGCTCGACCGCCGAAGAATTTCACGCGTGTATCTACAATCGCGTTATATTTTATTTTCGCGGTCGGAATACGAAACGACTATTCGAGAGGACGGTTGAAAATTTTCCGTATCGCCGTCGGGGGGGGGGGGGCGGGGGGGGGGCACGTCATCTTCGTGGAAACGTATTCGCGCAGGTGAGTGTCTCTTACCTTTCGCAGGACCTTGAGATCGTTCACTCGACGGATTATATCGGTAACCTTCGGCCGCGAGCCTCGTGGGATCGTTGCAATTTTATTGTTTTCGAGTGAGCCTGCTTTTTTCTTCTCGATGCGAAACGACGTTCGTTAAGGAGGAAAACGTTTGTGATGTAAGAGCTGGAGAACTTTGCGGAAGGAAAGAGAAGCGTTTAAAGAAATGGTGAACGCGCGGTGATTCGAGATGAGCGGGGGAATTGAAATTGATCATGAGCGTATGCGTTTTGGAAAATAGGAGTAATAGATGATGTTATAATAATAATTTTGTCTAATGAAGCATTTGAGATTGATGTGAAATTTATGCAGTATTTTAGAAAATGTTGAATGCAATAAGAATGATAATGGCGGTAGTGGTATTCATTTTAATAAACAGGAACCGAACGTTCATCAGCGTGAAATTATTAAAAGATGGATATATTTACTAATGCAAAATTGTATAAGCTAGCGAATATTATTAACCAATAAATGTTAAAAATACGGGACTGCGACACCCGTTGGAATATTCGAAATTCCAATTTGCCGTGGAATTTTCACGAGAATCGAGATTGCTGCGGAGACGCAATTGTAAGACGCAATATTTAGATAAGAAACTACATTAATTAGCGAATCTGAATCAACTTTGTTTCAAAGCGTAGCATCGACGATTGATTAATAAGCAAGAAAGAGCACTGACAAAACGTTTCCATAATTCGAACGCAAACATTCCCACGAACGTAGTCCCAAAAAATAAAAATTAACATAAAAAAACCGCGCACCCACCGCGCAAAAGAACTTCTATGTAATAAAAACCAAAGGGAAAAAACTATCCGAGAATAAGTTTGGAAGAAACAGATCTACGAGCGTCCGTCGCAACACCTGCCCAAATCTACGTCGCACCTGCTGAGAGTCTCCTCCTACGCCTCCTCCGGATAAACGCGTTCGCGCTTGAAACGCAGTAAATCTAGTATAAATGCAGGCGCGTACACGTGTGCATATGTGCGCGCGTGCAGCAGCGCGACGCGCAAAGCGCCACATCTTTGACGTGGACGTAAAAAAAGAAATTGCAAGGATCAGCCGCGTGTCAAATGTCAGGCATGGCTGGCATGCACGATTAGGTGGGAAATTTTCCTCGAGAATCGTTCGAAAAATATTTCTCTCCGATACGGAGAACGGGGCACGACCGTCATCGATGAAGATATCGATGGATGGGCAAACGAACTCGTGACCTTAGAATGCCAATTCATTGCAAATGCGCGGCTAAATAAACCGGCGATTCCAGAGATGCTGTTAACCCTTGCCGTTTCTCAGAAAACTCTCTCCCCCTCTCTCTCTCTCTCTCTCTCTCTCTCTCTCTCTCTCTCTCTCTCTCTCTTTTCTTTTTCGTTTCTTTTCTCCGGAGGAACGTTGAACGCGATTTAGAGGAGCATGTTGAGAAAGAATGTCCGTTCCTCTTTCTTTCTTCTTCGTGCGTCTTTTTTTTCTTCTATTTCTTTTAGTAAGAACGGAGCGACGAGAATGATAATGATAATAATAATAATGACGATAGTAATAGCAGTAATAATATTGATGGTAATAGTAAACTAATAATCGTATTTATGTAGCTCGTGACCCTTCGAATACGTATTTTACGTACTTTCTTCCTGCATAGATCGTGCAAGCTCGCGTTAAGTAATAATTGTTTGTTTCCAGTGTGATATGTTGTTATAAATCTTGGCCATGGCGGAATCTTTGCTACACACGGTATATATGTGTGTACTCGCGTAGCTTTATACGACATAAAGCTGACTTTCCTGCTTCTACTGCATATAGAAACAAACGATAATAGATAATGCACTCAATAGACAAATATACTATCTCTGGAATGCTACAATCACATCGTTAAAGGAAAGCGAGAATTAAATAATACATATCGTGCAATATTTGCCGCAATAAGATTCAATAACCGCGTCAATTATTCCCAAGAATCACCTCTTATCCCAGGAACGGAAAATAGTAGTACAGTAGATTCATTTCCTTACTAATTCAGACATCAATAATTATAATACCGATACTAATAGTAATAATAACACTAATGAGCGTGACGACAGTACATAATGACATACGAATAAATTTACTAATCAAACGCACACCTACAAAACTAAGAACATTCGATCAACCTGCGAGTCGAATCCCTTTCCCTATATCTCAACAGAAGTATTCTTAATTTATAGAGAAACGAATGCACCAGGCGGCCATTGATCGAAGCACGCTCGGTCGAAACTATTCGAAACTATTCCAAGAATCAAGAAGCACGTATTAATCGCTTCATAGGATTTCTAAATCGTAACCCTGAGATCGATCGCATCAGCATTCATCTTCCTGTTGCCTCGTTAAATATTCATTCGGTTGGCATTCAGTTTTGGCATTAAAAAAAAAAAGGCTGCACTCGGCCAGCCTTGAACTGCACGGATGACGCGGTGCTACACCATCCTCGATTTTGTCTGTTCCCTTCGTATCGTTATTATACTTAAGTCTTTCGCGCAATGAAAAAAAAAGAAGCACATTTCGATCGGATCCCGGATCGAGGACCGCGATTGTTCGTTTCGCGGAGCCGCGAAACAATGAGATATCGCGGCAACAAAAAATCGTTCATCTAAAGTTTCTAAAGCGCGCATCATGGCCGTTGATTGAAATGGATGCCTGTTGCATATACAATATACGGCGTGGGTACGAAAATCCTTGCGATACGACGCAGCGTACGATTCCTTGGGAAAAAATGTCGGAACGGCGATAATAAATTAGACGGCGATATTGCCGCGGAGCTTACCGTGCTCGGTAACGAGTGTATCTCAGTTGCAGGATTTTCGAGATGGTCCAAATGTAAATCGAAATGTAATCGAGAGTCGGCGAACGCTTTAACGAGACGCTTGTAAAAACGGCACTGCAGCAGAGCATAAAATTTCGTGGCGATTAGCTCGAGGATTCGCGGTCGACACCTGTCGCACTGCGGATCGAAGATGTTTTGTTGGCAGAATTTTTTGAAGCGGATTCGAATAATAATTTGCACAGGCACAACGACATCGGAACGAACGAAACGCGTCTAGCACAACCGTGGTACCGCAGCCGTAACTTTGAAACGTTGGCGACAATAACGAAATCGGAATCATCAGAAATATACGTGAAAACGACAGTTTAACAGCGGCTCCGTGTATCGATGAACGTAATCGGAATGCTGCGACAGATTCGTCGATGCGACTTTTCATAGAAGACCGCGACTCTGAATGCGGATAACAGTAATCAGCGAAAGATGCGTCAAAACGATGGTTCCTCGGCTGTGGCGTTAGAGACCGATAACGCTGAGATCAATGGAAGACGCTACTAAACGATGGACCTTCGATTTCATTTATTTTTCTTCCAACTATCCATTATTTTCTCTCGACGGACTGTTTAAGAGACGGTTAACGCGATACAAAATAGCTGAAAATGACTTACAAATTTGTCGATTCATTTAAATGGCGTTCTTTTCTATGTTCTATTAATTTAGAGATATATTTTACTACTGCCGACAAAACTTTGGATTAAGTTTTGCGTCTCTATCGCTCGCAGAAATGTGCGTTTGGAAATATTCTTTCTTCATTTATTGTACAATGAATTGTAGATTAAATTATGTTGTTAATTCTAGCGCTATTATTGCATAAATATCGGCAACAATAAAATTAATTCCACAGAATTCGACCATCGTTCGTCAAGCTCTAATACACAGAGATGAAAATATCGCAACGAGGTAAGACCGTAATGATTTCGAATGATTTATTATACTATCGCTGATGAATTAATATCGCAATCGATGGAAAAGCGTCGGAAAACAAAAGATCCTACACTTGTACTGACATTAATGGATAACAACATTGGAGACGCAGAGAGATGCGACAAAATCATGTTATATGGTTGTAACGACGGAGATAACGGAGTATCAAAGATGACAAACAATGGGTCAAAACGATGATTTTATAGCTCCGATAACAGTAATGAATAGTACCACATTGGAATCAGCCGACAGTGTTTAACACGATTTCCTTCCCCTGGTTGAGTATTAGAAAGTTAATAATGGAAGAGGTGCTTGAACACAATAAAAGAGGGGGGGGGGGTGGTAATGGAAGAATGTATTTAACAACAGCAACGCTTTTATTGAGGATACTAATATAACTAATAGAAGGAGCATTCAAACTTTGTACAACGATATCCAAGTTGACTAAAAATATATTAAAGCCACGATATGTAAAAATATGAGTGAGCGAAAACTATAATGCACAAAAATATAAGAGGGGAAAAACCATAATATATAAAAATACTTGAAACACAATGGTTGAATAATATCCAGATCAACCTTAACGCTGCTCCAAACGATCCTCACCGTCCGAATAAGGCATAGAATATTCTCTCGAAATATAATTGAAACGAACTTCAAAAATAAACCCGCATCTTCCCCAAACGTTAACTGCTAAAACGACCACAACGACAATACTCTCGCTGGTTCGCTATCTGAAATGGCAGCAAGAACCGCGTGAGATCATAGAGGAAAGATCGATCGATCATCAGCAGATCGGCAAGCAAAAAGACCGTCTTCGATACACAAGGACGGTCATCGCCACAGACGTTACTCCTTACTGACCCAGTTTATGCCTGTCTCATGACGCGCATACGGATTCACCGCGGTTCAACATTTTCCCCATTCAATTATCTCTCTCTCTCTCTCTCTCTCTCTTGTAGGGACTTCCTTCTGCAATAAATTCGTCCTATCGCTTCGACATTTCCTTCGTCGGAACGTCACTGGACACCACCTGTCCCAAGGAAACCCAATCGGGCATCGACGTCGTGCAAAAAGGTATGCGTGCACAAATCTCTCCAGACTCTAGGGAGTTACAAATGTTACGACCGGTCAGGTCGAAGTTCCCGCGAGGGAAAACAGGAATATGTTGACACGGTATTACGGGGACTGTGCGGTTGAACGTCTTCGAACTATTAATACCAACTGTTTCTGTTGTTG
This sequence comes from Nomada fucata, assembly GCA_948146005.1. Taxonomy (NCBI): domain Eukaryota; kingdom Metazoa; phylum Arthropoda; class Insecta; order Hymenoptera; family Apidae; genus Nomada; species Nomada fucata. The sequence continues at coordinate 1,058,954 of OX411275.1, read as the reverse complement.
TTACAATTTTGCTGATTTTGCTGAACCGATGTTGTGCAAATAAGTTGAGGGACGAACGAGTTCAATGGATGGAACGCCGGATAATAAGCGGTTTCTCGGAAAGCTTAGATAATTATTGCTAATGCAGCTACTGTTGATCAAGAGCAATCGAGAATTCGCTCATTGTCGGGCAATTAAGCTATTCTATTTCGTGGCCCTATGCATGTGCGCGAACGATCTCATTATTGAGAGCAAAGATAATAGATGTATCCACGAGTAAATCATCTAGATCGCGGATGCCTATACTTTTACGGGGCTAGGGTGTAGCTGATTATATAGACACAATATTTACTTGTATTTACTTGCCTACTACTGGTAACCACTGGTATGGAAAACGACGATAAGAAGTATCAATACAGCTGTAAATTTAGATAATGGATAACGATAATTGGACACCCGAATTCATGACTGTATTTGTTTTACAAAATAGAAGCATGTATTCCTATCGATCATTACGATATTAGAATCTTAATAATAGATATATATACGTATCATTGGGAATCTTGATAACAGGCAGGTATCACCGTTGAGGAAACATCTGAATGGCCGGCGACGAGACTTTCAAAATCTATCCGACGCGACGTTTCTAATTCACCTTTCGAGTGTCAGATAATGACAAATTTAGATAATAGGACGGCACACCGGTAATAATCACGGGATCAATTTTCTGGTCATCTGGAATCCGGATTACACGCGCCCATGCTTCGCGTTTCACAAAACTCGTCAGGGTGCAATATCTATCGAACAACGCATCGACGCGGGTTTCGCGTGTACTCGATACCTTTTCAACCTGACAATTTTTCACGCAGAGTGGAAACTTTCGATTTTTATCGATTACTTCGTCCACGTCAAGGTTTGGAAACCACTATCGACGCAACACTGCATCCAAAATTTCGCAAAAACGACGCAAACACTCGCATCGTTCAGGTGGCACGCATTATTCGCGCATCTTACTGAAATTCCGAAGTGGCAACCTGAAAAACGTGGAAATATTTCACGAGCAGCATATCAGAGACGCGGATACGGGTTCGTTAGGTTTCCCCGAAAGTTCTCTCGGCATTATCGGCGAACGCCACGCGAAAATAATCGAATACTTTTCTTGACTTCATCCACCCCTCCTTCCCTCCTCGTTTCTTCTCGTCAATGTCACACGAATTGCATCATCGAAGATTGGATTCCGTTCTGCCATCAGTGTTCGCGTATATCTTGTACTCAAGGACGTTTTTCTTAATCGCACCAGATAACTGCAGATACACGATTTCCTTGGTTGACACTTTTAACCCCTAACCGCTACCATTCAACACATCCAACGATCATTCTGTGTCAATTTAATATTAATATCGTGTTCAGCTCTGCGTAATCTAACGTGATATCGTTGTGCACCGGGGTGACTGTTTGATTTCAAAGCTTTTCGTTTAAATGAAACCTAATGGGACGACCGTACCGTCGAATATTCTCAGCGTCGAATTATTGACAAGTTTTAAGGTTTCTTTTTAGAAGAATGTTACGTTAACGCGAATCGCTTGCACAAACTCGAACGCAACGTAAGGAGTCAATTCGTGTTATACAAGGTAAGCTCTATCGATTTAGAATTGACATCGCTTCGAGTTATTTTAATTTGTCGCGCTGATTAATCGGATCCATCATAGAAAATGGAGAAAGATATGATTTCGACCTATCGCATGTATGCACCTGCTCACGAGATTGAGCTTACGGTAGTGAGAAATGTATATTTTTTTAACAGAAAAACCATAGAAACAGAAATGAATTTTTTACTACCGTTGCGTTGAACTTTGTTGGGGAGCTGTGAATGCACAGAGAAACAAGCCGACTGGTGAACATACGCCTCCTGATTTACACCCAGCAATCATCGACAAAATGTTAGACGGGCTCGACAATTAAATACGAATGAGAGGATAACTCACGCAGAACTGCACGGATCGCGATACAACGATACACTTCATCTAGAGACGTTTCTGTAGCGATATATCTTATTGCTGGGGCCTAAAACATCTGATATTCTTGCGTGTACTGCAGTACGGTGCAGTGAAATTTTGCGACCAGGTCGACGAAAAGTTCGATTTACCATTTGTGCTCCATTTATTTATATCACGAGTAACGTTGCATGATTATGTTTCATTTTAACTTAACCGTTCGCGGCCTAACTCTTTTCAAAGCTCTTTCTTCTATCTTTCTCGAACAACTAAAGAAAAAATGAAAGAAAGCAATGGAAGGAAGGGGTTGCCGACAAAACAACAATGTCCAACGGGTCTGGACAAACGAGTTGAAATGGTTAACAGTGTAATGGTCGTAACGAAATAACATTTGCGGGACAATGCGAGTCCATATGGGAACGCGATTTAGCGTAACTTGTATCCGATGATTTTTCTTGCTTGCCAGATCGAGACGTCTGGTGTAATACGAAGAAGACGAAATTTTGTTGAACGCGCGAGAGAACGTGCGCGGAGTGCCAACGCGAAGCGTTATGCAATTAATGCGATCTTCGGCGACCATTATCGACTCAACGTGCGCAAATTTCTACTTTATCGCGGTATTAATGGATTTACGGGTCAGCGATGCGACGAGTAATTAAGGCGGCATAAAAATAGGAGAAACGGATATTGTTTTTCATTGCGCGAAGTATTGTGTTTATTTCTCGGCGTAATTTCCTCAATTCGTATCGACGGCTTCATTAACTCGATTACAGTCAAGACTGTAAACACCGTCGGGTTTGTTTTTCACACTGGACAACGATTTAATAATCTGATGGGAACGCTTCCAATAGAAATTCCATCCCTCCCGGCGGCTGAATTAATTTCATTTTCCAATATGCACTTCGAATGGAAATAATAATATTGACGACAGAAATGAAACAGCGTTAACAATGACTGGGTCAAGCAGTCTTTGTATGGTGAAAATTGTTGCACGGGGTTAAACGTAATAGATACTCCAAATATCGTAAACGCTGTAGAAAGTCTGGTTGTGGTAAATCGAGGAATTTGTATTGCACTTAAACTATCGCCGGTCGATAACTCTGAAGAATTTTTGATATTACAGTATTATTCAATCCTGCGGACCAATAATGTAGAAAATATTTCGATCCGAAGACAACAATTATATTCGCTAACTTTAGGTAAGCGTGCGAGGTAAACTATATACCGACTGTTATTATTCATTACAAAGCCGGTGATATTTGTAATGATAATTATAAAAACTTCTCTTCAATCGTCGACCCCGCTTCCTACATTAGACGACGCAATCGCGATACGAAGAAGTTAATCTGGCCAATACTTGTTGTGCAAGAAAGTTGAATGGAGAATAAATAATTAAAACGGTCAAAGGGCTGCCGTTAAAGACAGCAGAGTTACTATTGGCACTCTGCCTCGATGGGAAAAGGTGGTCGAAGGACAAAACCGTAGCCTTCAAATTGAAAAGTTCCAGGAACAAGCAATCGTTTTAGATTCGAACCTGACGATCATTGCTACAGTTTACGGGAAACTGGTAATTAAATTTCCGTCGCGTCTTTCATTGAATAGCAACGAATTGAACGCCTAAGGCCGGCAAACGCGTAACGAGCGTCGCTTGAAGATTGAAGAAAGATCAACGACGAAGGGGAAGACCGTTCGGGGGAAAAGCAAAAAGTACCGATTGGGCTGAAAAATTGGCAAACTTCCTGGAAGCTCCATCGCCGACAATTCCCTCCGCTACGATAATTTCCCTCTCGTAGCATTGGAGCTTGACCTTACGCTGTCGCGAGTTAAGTAGACACTGTCAGTAACGTAATCGCTGGAAATATAACAAATGGCCCGGCGCAAATCGATCATTGTTGAATCATGTAACGGAACGAGGGAAACTCGGTTAATTTTCGAGACGCCGATGCATGCGCAATCGTTCACTCCAGTTTCGTCCGGGTGAACGCTGACGTTTCAGAGGCGCTCGTGTTTTCTTTCGATTTTTCAATTTTCGTCCGACGACACCCGGCCCCGGAAGTAGCGAATCCATTATTCACCCGATTGTTCGCCGCTGAAAAGTTGGAATTGCAACAATCTGCGCGCTGGTTTTATTGTACAAAATCGAAATATTGCGCGACTCGTTGCATAACGAATAACTACTTATTTTTGTTCCTTTTCGCTTATCGGTTAGTTACAATATCTTTCCTCGGTTTGGATTAAAATACCGCGACGATAATAAAATTGTCACCGTGTCTGGCCTTTAATTAACGTTAACGGATACGAACGGATAAATTTAATTAGCTCAACCGAACGGTTTCTGTTGTTGATTTGCTTCGTAGCGAATTAACGAAGTAATTGGGGCGGTGGGTCCAGTCGAATATTATTTTTTACGTTAATCAGTATGTAAGTCAAGGCTCCAGAAGAAAGGTTTCAACGTTCCGAGAGATATTGTGGAAAAACATTGCAAGCTTGGGGCCGTTAAATGTTTTGCCGACTGCGCGCGTATTGAAATTAACGTAGAAATTTACAAGGCTCCGCCAATAATTTCGTCTTCTTTCTTTCAATAATGTAATCGGGAAACTCTTCGACTACAATATTGATTAAAAAATGCGTGCGACCGAAGGCAATCACCAAACGAAGCCGCGGAAAGGCCGGTATCGTGAACTTCTGATACGAATACTCATTTTACGGTAGGTTACCAAAAGATTTTTCTGGACTCCACTAATCTACCCCGGGTCAATTAAAAGGCAGTTAAAAATTAACCTTCATCCCAATATTATATAGCGTGTCGATAATAGTTATTTATAGTTATTTGTGCGTGATCTACGAAGATTCGAGAGAAAGTCCTTGTAGCAAAGTCGACGAAGTCGCTACTGGATACGCAAATATAGTTGCCGAACGTTTCAGTGCGTAATACTTTTAGCGGAAACGGAAATCGCTCGGTAAACCCGAATCGTTTAATTCGCGACATAGAAAAATGGCAGTGGCAGTGGCAGCACAATGGTAACAGCAACGAATATTTATCATCGACCGTTGATGATTAATAATCGATAATTAACGGTCAATGTGAATATTGCGCACGCGTCTGCATCGAAATGGATATTACGTTGATCATTTCTAATTGAACGCATTAATCGCGGAAACAAAAGTAAATTGCATAATCGAATAAAAGAAGGAAACGGTCAGCGCCACACCGTTGCAAAATATTTGGACTTCTCGTTGGTGGAACGCCGTCAAGAATGCGTTATGTTTGTGAAATTTGGCAATAACTGTTTTGCATACATCATACGCTGTCTCTTGCCACACACTCTACGCGATTTTTCGAAGGTGAACGTTTATTGAAATGTCCCTATTGCTTCATGCTCATCTGTGAAATTTCGGAAGCAAAGGAATCATTGCAAACAGCCAATTGTGAAACCTGATGAATTTGTATTCCATTTTGGAATAGGGTTTGCTGACTTTCGATATCTGTAAACATGCCTATTTCACCGGTCCGCCGTATGGATATTCGACTTAACATAAACAAATATTATTATTACCGACAAATCGGAACGGAAATTATTTCCCTCGCCGTCAGAATCGTTTCACTTTATTTTCACAATTTTCTACAACCTTTCTGTCGATAATTGGGTAATTATGTCGCCTGAATAAATTTCGCGAACCCAGAAGTTTTAGTCGACGATAGATTCAAATTGATCAACGGGCGAAGCATTGAAATACCAAAGTATGCAATTTTCTATGAATAACAGAGAAACAACTATTTGATCGACGAATGCGCGTTGATTCTATAAGCCGTTTAATCAACCATTCAAACAATTCACACTTTGTTTAGCTTAAACAGAACGCCAATTGAGCAGCTGATTAGAAAGTGTGCTTCGACGGAGGCAAACTATCGGTGCACAACTATTCCGTTGATCGCAAAATATTCCGTTGATCGGCAACCGAATCATTTTTGATTGACAAAAAATTTTCGCATCCAAAAGAAACAAGATTAACTATAAAATATCCTTGGCAAACGCATCTATTCGCTACTTAGCTTCCAACGTCAGTAATGTCCAGAGTCACTCGAACTTCACCAGTGCCGATAGCAACACCCTCTTTTTCCCAACCTTTTTTCTACAGAGGCAAAACTAATTGCAGCGCAGAAATTCCAATTAATCGAACGCATTTAATCGAATTCGATTGGACGTTAATCCTTCTATCGAGGGACCATCCTTCGCGTCCGGGCAGAGATTCGCGGGGCTGTCTGATTCGTGGATGATGGACAGGGGGTCAATGACCCAGTTCGAAATGAAATTTCTAATTTTAAGGAAATCCCGAAATTCTTTTGTCGAAATGAGTTCGTCATCGCCGGCCTGCGTACCTTTCACCCAGTCTACGTGGCCGCGGATGGTCCCACTCTTCTCGAAATGTCAGCAAAAATCGTTCACCCCATTTGGGTCAGAATCTGCCTGTCTAGTTTCTGTCGAACGAATTTTTAAAAATAGCCGCCGAGGTGAACGAACCCACGGTTACGGCGAGAAATTATTTCACGACTTAATTCGAGTGGTAAAAAAGGAAAAAAAAGAGAGGAAGAAAAGAAAAGAAAAGAAAAAGAAAGTAAGCGAGCAGAGAAAGATAGGCTCGTCTCGATCCAGTTCCTCGGTCTCCTTTCAGAGTTCATTATGTTTTCGACGAGGAAGATCCATGATCGATCATTGACCTCCGATCACTTCTATGATACTGTTACGGTTGGGTCAGGTTATGTTCTTTTTCGGTTTCTTCCTTTTTTTTTCCTCTCTCCCTCTCACGAACGTTCGCGATTGAGTAACGAAATCGTGTACCTGCACGATTTTCGTGTATAAATATGAATTTATTGACCTATTATACGTAGGTTTTTCCACATGGTTCAAGGCCCCTCGAGATCACTGGAAACGCGTATCGTATGTGGGCAAAAATATTACTTCATCTTTGTTATTAGAATGAACGACCTTGCTCATTGATATAGTACTGGTTAATTCTAATCGCTGATTGATAGTTCGTCTTGAAAGTTCATCTGCCGTGGTACATTTGACGAATCTCTTACGTATTTCAGAAGAGTCTGAAAGAAGAAGCTCGAGAGGCACGGAGACTACGGGCAGTCTCTAATTACAGACATAACGGGTGTATAATATTCGCACTGTACATCGTAAAACCGAATATAATTGAAACGAAGCAGCAGGTTACAGTGATTCCACTTATTCCGACTGCCTTCGAGCTAATTGCAGTCTAACATTGTATTAATAAATATCTCGATATTGTTCTTAATGAACAACAGTGATTCATTTTTTGCCTCTTAGTTTTGACAGGAAGTAATGTTCTATAGTCGCGCGAGGAAGAAGGACTCGAAAATTTGAAGGTTTCGGTGTGTTTGAACGTTCTCGGAAGATCCAAGCGTTATAAATCAATTATAGATCAACGAACCCGTTCGGAAGTGAAAGAAAATCGTACGATTTCATTTGAAAAAGAGAGAAGAATGGCTGTGTCCTTTTTTCACACTCTGCATATTTAAACGACCGACTTGCAAAAGGGTTGGACAGCTCGTTCTAAGGTAACGTTGCGAAACTGAAATCGCTGTTCTCTTCGACGATTTATCTACATCGCGCTAGATCTCGATCGAAGTATACATGGTGGGTACAAAAGTCAATCAATGTAAGTCCATGAACAATAAAGAGGATTTTGAACTACGAAGCTAATGCTCGGGGAAAGTTGGACTCACGCCGATTGGCTTTTGAGCCCTCCATGTATAGATATATGTACACGTGTAATAACGTTGCAAATTTTCTGACCGACTACAGACCTTTCGTTCGCGTTCAAATATAATTAATAGACGCAGAGAGCGTTTAACATTCGTTGAACCTTTTAACTCGAAGGTTACATCAGACTGTCAGATTCCGTCCTTCAACCCTTTTCTTCTATCGAGGCCGCATGCTAATACGTTGTTAAAAATGAAGAATCGAATTTTTAAAGAGAATGCCGTAACTCTTCTGCCTTCGCCAGCAGCCCTTGGGCCATTTTAATCATTTATTCTCTATTCGCTTGTACTGTCCAATGTGGGAAGTAATGTCAGAGATTCTCCTAACTATTTTTGGTAATGCTAGTATTACGAAACGTTTGAAGGGATAAGGGAACTGGCTTCGCGATAAATAGTGCCAATCGATACTTCACCTCAGTTGGTTATTGTAAATGTCTAAATTTATTTAGTAATATTTTTTTATTATAATTATATTCTATTATAATTCAAAGGATTTAATAATATTTCGATGGATTTATAATTGTTTATCTTGGTTGATTCTATTCTATTTATCTTGGTAATTTCGTATACGCAGTAGTCAATGAAAAATTCGGAATTCCGTTGATCGACAACGGACCAACAATAAGAAACCCGAGGATACTGAAATAGTGGAATAAAGTAAAATAGGTAATAAAATAATAATATATTAAAGCGAAGGAGCAACGAAAATATTAAAAGTGACTGCAGCTATGACTCTGCTGTTAATCCACATAATTATAATGATATCATATCAATTATAATCCACTTAATATTAAATTTGTTTGCTGTATTATCTTCTCACACCTAATAAAACACTATGATAACACTCTTACGGTGTCAGCAAAGTTGTTAATCCTTATGCAGAAAAGTAGGTCAATGTGATCTAAAATCGAGACAAGAATACTCCATTCTCACTTACTAACACACATACGTACAATGTATATACAATGTACGTAGAATGTACAATCCAAAGTATAATATGAAAAAGTACCAACTAAGTAGCCTCAATAATTTTATAGAAGAAAATGAATAAAATGTCGGGATATTTATCGATATTTTCGATTTTTACGTTCGTTCCTCGTGAATATCGGCATCGTTTAACCCCGAATTTCTTAATCGCGATGCCCTGTACAAACCGTTCAGAGGGGTTAATAAACGAACAATAATAAATAACCGGACGTGCCTAAACGCCGATAGAATTCGCCACACTCCAAACTTTCTCTACGGTCCTCCGCGATTTGTTTCTCTCTCCCCCTTCGTACCTCCTTCTGGAATAATGGAATACTGTTTAATATTATTCCTACGCATGCTTTTGTACCCAGTGGGTGTACAGAACCCGTTCCCATTTTCCTAGCGAGATATAAATATGCGAGAGCGGACGACAGGGAACAGAGGCGAAGAGTAGAAGATCGATTATTAATTAAACGAAATTAATTCGAAACGAGATAAGATAGGACGAGGCAAGATTGAGCCACGGCGAAATCAAATTGAAATAATATAAAACGAGAGAAACGAAAGGAAATACAGTAATGCCGAGGATAATCGCGGACAGATCGGTCAAACGGCACGCTCATGATTTCTATCGCTCCTTTCCTATTTGGAGGCTCGACGTGAAGCGGTTCACTGACCCGTGCGAAACCAATTGAGCAATCCACCGAATCGACGCTCGCTCGTGCCCAAAAACCACATGTTAAGCGCGTCCTAAAAACGCTCAAACATCGCCGCCGGCGTGTGCTCGATCGGCCGGCCGGTGCCGATGCAGACCGATTGTGTCACCTCGGCCTGTGCCCGAGCGCACGAAATTTATGTGTCTGATCCGTGGAACCTCGGGACGATTCGGCTGCCCGGCCTGGTACAAGAATTAGCGAGACGGGATACGTGGAACGATCGCGAAGGGACAGGTACAAGTTCGATGGGTCCGTTCGAACGAAGTGAACGTTGATCCTGTTGTTCCGTATTTTGTATAAATACATTGTCAAGTGTAGCTGCTCGTCCGATTCGTGGACAGTGAATTTGTTCGTCCGTGAGCTGATTTCGTTGATGCGTGGATATTTCGGACGTGACAGTTTATTATTATTATTTTATTATTTCACTTTTATTTGTTGGTATCGGTATGTTTACGTGCTTAATATCGAGCGTGTTGCGTATTTAATTAGATAATAGGGAACGGGATGTTCAAGTTGTTCGAACGGATTTCAGCCCTTGCGTTAAATTGAGCTAATCTGAGCCAAAATCGGGACAAATGTATGCGATATCGTCTGCTATAGAAGGTGCGAGATGTAAATCAACTTAAAATTCGATTGTGAGAGGTTAAATAGAGTTTGAAATATAAGTATGGGATGAAAAATTAGTTTCTTAAGATTTATCACCCTTCGGTAATTAATCCTGTACTACGTTATTATTTTCGCCACCGTATATAGATGGATTAAAGTTTAACGTCACAACAAGTGACGTATCACTTTGTACTAGCAACTTCCTTCTTTGCATTTCGGAACTTCTCATTCACCGTATTTCCGACACTTATTTATTGTCGCAAATTACTTGGACAAACACTCGGTCCAACTTGGACCACTGCCCTAGATTTTTGAAAACTTACTCCCTAGTAACAACAAGGTATACAAAAATATTTCTTGCAAACCCATTCTTCTCAATATGTATTTAGTGTTCCTCTCTATAAACAAATGTTTATATCTCCTATTTATATTCATGTTTTGCGGCCACCTATAAGACACCTAGTAGCACAGAGGGGGCCTTCTAATATTTCTCGCTCAAATTAATACTCATTTCGAATGATTAGAAATAACTTTATCGAAGAGGACCGGGGCAATTATTCAAATTAAAAGAAACTAACACACAATAGATAGCCAACGAATATCAGTTTAACAAGAATATCAGCGTCGCGTGAAAGTTCGAAACGTACAATTGAAAACGAATATCCAGCACAGAAGGAATGTTGTATCTTTACCAACTAACTGCGTGTTAACAATTATCGTTCTGGAATATTTCTCACGATTGCTATAGTCGAGATGGAAAAGGACTCGCAGAACGATACGAATGTACCCTGCGGCAATATTGCTGGAAAATATTATTATCTGCGGTTGTTGTAACCGTAGGAATAAAAATATTGTTCTCCGAGGAAGTGTCGACGATTACGTATTATCACCCTGGATTATGCGCAAATGAAGAAGATGCCCCCGTTTCCAGCGGATTGTCTCAATTGCACCTAATCCATAACAGAATCATAAAATCACCGTGCGCGCGTGATAATTTCGATGATAATTGACGAACCGAAACGAAACACGGTCAAGAATAAGCAGAAGAGGAACAAAAAAGTTTTAATTATTTTCACGAAAATACTCGTCGTTTGATATGATACGTTGAAAAGAAAATAAGCCGAGGTATGAACGAAAGGCAAAGAAATCGTGGAGTAACAAATGTATAAAATCGTGTGGGAATAATATCTTTAATCACTTGCGCGAAAACACGCGTCCTTTGATATAAAACCGTTGAAAAATAAATAAAGTTAAACATTAAAACGGGGCCAATGTACAAATGAAACGCGAAGGTGTCGTGGATAAAATGATAAATAAAATCGAGCACCATTTTGTTTGCTCCAACGAATTATGTAATATTGAATAAAAAGCAAAGAAATAATAAAGGAAGTAATATAAGAGGCCGATGACAAAAACGAAGTAAATACTATTCTTGCTGTTGCTTGTTTTATAAATAAAATACAGTTACAGATATTATATAAGAGATGGAAAACGTTAATGAAAATTATGACAAATTATTTTTGCCTGGGAAATCCAGACAGGTTTTCAATTTAAAAAATATCTTGTTAAAGCAATGCGATTTTTTCCAACTGGATGATAATTTTTCAGTGACAAAATAGCATATCTCAATTAAATTAATTGACACTAATCACAAATACTTCGATGCTTCATATAAATATCTCAAAAGAATGTTTTGTTCATCAGGAAGCAAAACTTTGTTATAGAAAATCAGAAGAAAGTAATTTATCATTCCCAGCCGTAAGATATAATAAAAAAAAGTAGCGCATCGAAGAACAAATTCTTTTTTTCATTTTTCTAAAAATCAATGTACAAATAAATCATGCAAAATTAAACACAACATCTGCCAAACGAAGCTATATGTATGTATTATACTGTACATTGTACACACTTTGTATCAGTCACGACAGCCAATTGCGAATTACGTAAAAGAAAAAGAAAAGAAAAAGAAGGCAGTCAAGGAATTACGTGTCGGTCACAGTGCAAAGGCGAATTTTGATATCGAACCGTGCCAAAGCGCACATCGATCTTCATGGTTCAATCGTTTCTTTGCATATAAGGTGCTTTGAAATAAATAGTATGAACTCGACCGACCGATAAGCTTAATTAAGAAGAACAAGAAAATATCCAATACAAGTTCCAATTACTTGTAACAGATATAGAAGATTTTTCTTAGAATAAGTTGCAAGTATCGCGGTGAACTTGGTGCTGCGGTTATTTATAAAACTCAATGAAACTATGGGCCGTACATTCTAAATAGAAGCTCGGTCACGCTACCTGACGATTTTTTCTCATTATTTTAGTCTCGTTAACACTGACAGTGCAACAAACGAATCCACTTGTTGACTTAACTGTACGTAGAATATGTACAATGATATCATTCCCCTTATATTAGAATGGTAAATATGCGAATTTTTACATTTTGTGTACAACCAATTGTTGATATGTCCATTGAAATTTATTTGATACTTAAATTCAATTTAAGGCTCGAAGTAAAAATGAATCTATTCGACCAATTGCTGAATAAATATGCAATCTTGGAATTTATAATTTTATATATTTATAGTTTTACTAAATTGATAAATATCTTGAATTCTGCATTATTGCTCCAAAGCGTTTGATAAACAATCACTCTAATTTCCGTTTATGTGTTTAAAATTTATATTTACGGTCATACCGAATGAACAAATATATCGTTAGATTTACTGCAACGAGATAATTACGGTAAGAAAATGATTTTCTTGGAAATTGTTCGACCTTTAATATTTCTATAAGCCATTACCTGCGCTATCAAGTTCATACCTGTCATTCTATCGCTCCCAGGATTTTCTGTATTAATATACGTATGTTCCCCTTTGTCCAGAGAAATTCCCCTAAAAATCATTTGACGAATATAACCGCTCAGTCGCGTTAAATGTTTCCCGAAAATGTATCCACTATTTTAACTCGATACCCAAATCAACAGCCCCTTCCACGAATTCTAATTTCTCAAATATTCCATCCACCCATTAATATTCCCGAAACAATATTATCCGTCCCGTGAAACGTTCCCCGAGCCAGTCTCATCGCAACTGCGAACGTCGGGCAAACAAACGATTCCCAAAAACCCGAACGAACTTTCAACCCTTGCAACGATATTCTATTATACGAACCTCGGCAATTCCACGTATTGCCGTGTCTCGACTCTCGTTCGACTTACAAATCGAACTTAACAACGTTTCATTGCGACATTGTTCAGCTAACGCGTATTCCGCCCTTCCACGCTGCATACGGATCATTGGCTCATTGGCCAAACAATTGGCAATTGGCAAAACAATAATAAGGAAATTTATTCGAAGCGCAAAATGTTGAGCGGCAATTCGTCAATCCTTTCGACGATCAAATTCAAGAAAACCCAAAGAGTGGAACGTCGATTATTGGGGCCGATCGATTGTGCAGTTAATCGTTTTGGCCCAAAGAGCCGCTCGTGTAGAGCTGCGCGCTGAAAATTGAAACAAGCCACCGTTTCGTAACCTCCGTAAGCCGAGACCGAACAGATATCGGCCTCAGCTTCAAACTTTCGCGATCTCCTGCGAAACCTCAGACGAGCACAGACCGATCCGTTCGGTTGCGAACGATACGGGAAATCTCTTGGAATTTTCTCGGTTGAAATGAGTGACGGCACGGCGTGTGTGCAACGTGTTCACAATGCGCCTCGAACTTGCCCGATAATTCGGTCAACAAACCCGTGTTGTGTGCACCCCTCTGGCAACATTAACGCATCACAGAGTCTTTCTTTCTTTTCTCCTTTTTTTTTATCTCCTGTGCCTGCGAACGCGTGTTTTTTCCAAGATACGAGCATCGTGCTCGATCTTTTATTTTTTTTTTATTCTGAAAACCGTGCGGACGTAATATACAATGCTCGACAGTATGCCGTTAAATTGGAATACAGACATTGTTCTTCGGAGGGGGCAATTCGAATCGAGATTTTTACGTAATATACGTACATATCCGATCTCTTGCGTCGATACTGCGTCCGCGTGATTTAATAAACGATGGATAATCGCGATCGATAAGTGCGTAGATTGTTAATTTTCATGTTTATTCGAACGTTGCCTGAGAATTGAATTTATTGCAATGCAGTTTTCGATCGAGCCGCGAGATTTATTTATTTGGTGAGCGAAGATTCGTGCGCTCGTGGTGTTGGCACGGGGGGATGATATTTATCGGCACTTTCTTGGTTTTGCGTGTATTGAATATTTAATTAATAGTTTGTTAATTCGGCATTTATATTGTGCGGACTAATAATATCGCGTTCTTACGAAACTGAAATTAATAGAAATAAATATCCCGAACAACGTGAATCGTTCAAAGAATTTCTGTCCGGCTCGAAACACCTAGTGGAAATTTCTTCGATGAAACAAAATAATTATATCTGCTGTCCCGAGAAATAACGCTGAACTGACATTTTCCGCGAAAAGAAGTACATATAAAGCAAATATAAACCTTTGCACAATAGCCTTTACAATGAATTCCATTCCCGAAGAAAGTTCGAATGTTACAAAACATACTTGCTGCTGCTTAAATATTTCCTCTTTCCCCAAAGTTCGGACGTTATTTGCGTTCTTCGTTGATTTTGAGAAAAATGCGTGACGAAGCATTGAAAACGGCTTCAACTCGAAAAGAGGGACCTTTGGAACGACCATTGGTTTATTCGTCGCGAGAAGGTCAAAAATTGCAATCAGCTTGAAAGCAGGAAACGTCCGTTCAATTGAGAACGAACGAACATATATTATAAATCTCCTTTAAAAGAAAACTATTGTCCAGCCACTGTATTCCTTCGCACAGATAATATAAATAGGTTTGACTTAGCATATATTAATTAGTACACAAATTGGTCTTATCGGTTCACTTTGGATTTTTATTTGCCTCCAATTTTCGATTACGACGAAGGAGCTTATGGAAAGAAATTTTAAACAGAGGCTGCCAAAAATGACGATTATCTTTCTTATCGATCCATTTAAGGAGATTTCATTGGCCCCAATTTGAGCGATTATAGAATAAACGTTATTTGAAGAAAAGCTTGCAGAAATTATGATTGTCATTCTTATCGTCCGGGAGATTCCAACTGGCTTCACTCTGGATGATTGTGCAAGAAAGTGAATTTGAAAAGAAGATGAAAGAAGTCCGGAATGAAACAACAGTTATCAAAAATGATAGAATAGAGGTAGAATCGCTTGAAGAATCACCGAAATCGACCAGCGTATGCAATTTCTAAATTTAGAAAAGAAATTTTACCGAAATACGAGAATAGTAAATTGAAGAAGTGTGCAAGTTTGTTTGGGAAATTAATTTCTCTTCTGGCCGTTAAAAAATCTTCAAGTGTCATCGAACTCACTGTGCAATCCACTTTCACGATTTTCACAGCAATCAGACAGAGCAATTAATCAAGCGAGCCCAAAAATAATTTTGCTCGATTAAACAAAGGATATTAATTCATAAAAGATATCGCGCGGCTCTCTTCTCTGCCGTTAATAAAAAAAATTTCGAGTTAACGAACTCAGAAGGCACTTCACTTTCCTGATCTTTTGCGACCACTGCGACGTTGCGCATGCAACAACCAAATAACAGGAAAGGGAACAACGGCGTTACCTAATTGTTAATTTCTCAATGACCTTAGAATTGCCCACGTTCACAGTAACAGTTCACGAGAAGATCGAATAGTACCTTTGCCCCGTTGCAAAGGTAATGCAAATGAAAAATTCGATAGTAGAATATCGTTTCGCGTTCACGTTTGTCAACGAGACGAAGGTATTTTACAAAGGAAATTACGAAACGATCATTTTTCTGACAACGAGTTACACCGACGAGCAGAATTTTTCATCCGTTGCGAAAATTCCACGGATTACAAAACACCACGATCCACATAGCGATCAAGAGTTTGAGTAATAAATTTTCGAGCACCGATGAACGTATGCTAAATGTCTCCTCCCCCAAATACTAAACAGTCGCAATGGAACTTAAAATCGGAGCAGCTCCGAAATGCGCTCTGAAAAATATCCTCCCCACGGTAATAACTGTAATCGCAGTTGAACACGAAATCCACGTCGCAGTTAATAAAACCTCGAGCAAACTCAAAAGAAAGAGAAAAACAACAACCAACAATCCCCCAAGAAAAAAAGAAAAGAAAAGAAAAAGGAATAAAATCAGAAACGAGCATAAAAATTTCACTTACTCTGCAAAGCCCAGGGCGTGTAACGATCCAGTTCCCTCAAGTAAACAGCGCTGGCCCTCAGACACTCCAAGGACGCTCCATCGGAGGGTGCAAACGGTTTCGCGAGAAAGTCCATGAGCACCGTTTCCGGTTTCTCCACGGCGGCCGACAGGCCACCGTGGCCGAACAGTATCAATAAAATACAACTGAAACGAACGGCAATACCATCGGATCCACCATGGGAATCTAACGACCGGTGAAACTTGATAGATATCATTGTGACGGATGGATGATGATACGGCGAGCACACGTGTCCTTTCGCCCAAAGCACGTGGCATACACGGTCACGTGTTTACTGGTGGCTAGGTGTGCACGCGTGCAAAGGAGCGTAAGAGACGTCAAAACGTGAACTGTACGTTCTGTCAATCGCTGGTGCATTTATATATTGCTCGAGGCGCTGGCACGATGATGGGGGTAAAAGCATTCGACTCGGCTCGACGATGGGCACCTCTTATCGATGCGACCGGAGGATTACGCGCGCGTAATGTGTATCTCGTCTGAGGGGCACGCAGAGAAACGGGATGGGAGAGGACAAGGTGTGAGTGGGAGCACGCTGGCACCCGTGTGGTAGGAATTCGACGGAGTTGATCGGAAAGATTGAACGGGAGTCGACTCGCGAGGAGACGACTCCGGATCGTCTTTTTTATTTATCATTCGACGAGTTGTGAAAACTGTCTGACAGGTGCACGGTGCGCGGTGCGCGGTGCACGGTGCACGGTGCACGGTGGTGTCGATACGCTTCGAATCGGCGAGAACATTACTACGGTTCTCGGCAACGCGATTCGAGAGACTCTTTATTAACACTGACACCGCCGATAGACTTTCCTACTATTTCGCATTTTTTTATTAATAAGCGTTAACCCGAGGGGAGTTCGTAAACCTAGCGATGATAGAGACGCACGATTGTCGTTCCGTCTTATTAAAACCCACCGTAAATTCCTAGGACGATACCTGTCTATTAGTCGTTTTCGAACGAACGATCTGAAGCAACGCATTTTGACTAGCTTGGTAGTTGCAGTGCCGATTTGTTAATTGCAAAAACTGTCCGAAAAGCGAATTTCGCGAGCAAGATTTCACGTGTCTGACTTATATCGATGCAAAACTCGATCGGATAGATTGAACGAGGTATCGCCCCGCGAAGGATCGAACTTTCTGATGAGAACCGTTTGACGGTGCGCAGCGATTTCGAAAGCGGTGTTTCGCGGGCAAAAGACGAAACATCTTTTCGAGTTAAGTTTATCGTTTGTAACGCAATTCGAGGGCTTACCCTTTTTCTTTGTTATTCGACGAATTGTGGAAAATCTGTCCAAGCGAAATGAATGTTTGTCGGGACAGTTGAACAGAGTCGATCGAAAGGATCGAACGGGGGTCGCCGGTCGGGGACGATTCTCGATTGGGTGGTTTTTATTTATTGTTCGACGAATTGAAAACTCTCCGACGGCGGAGCCGAAGTGTCGCTTCGGTGAATGGATTGTTTCCAATGAAACATAGTTCGGGTTGAAACTAGCGTTAAAACACGTGTCTAAAGCGTATTAAGTTTCCTTGTATGTTAAAATATCCTGTCTGAAACATTTATCATCCTGCTGTCGTAAATAACGACCACATTTACAACCAAATGATGAAACCTCTGTCCTCCAGATCGGATATTTCAACCAAGCAGGGTTAAATTTTCATTGATGCACTGGCAAACTTACTTAAACTGAACACTTTTGCATTACCGCTTCATTTGATGACAAAATCACGCCCGCAACCGGCATACATTTCTGTTTCAAAATGTACCCGCCAACGGAATTAGTATTAATCGAGTCTTATAACCGTTGTCCCATTCATCCCATTCATTTCACGTGGCAGCGAAGAAGCATTTACGAAGAAAAGCGTGTTTCGGGACCATTCTAAATAAAGAAGCGTGCGGGAACGTGTAAGGTCTCGATCGGGTTTCCAGTCGAGATCGACGACTTTTATACATTTGCATCGAGCCAGGAAATGATTCTATTGATTGAATTGTCCATTCTTGTACGAATTTGAACTCGGCGTAACACGATTCACTATCGCTGCTCGTAACGTCAATTTTCGATAGCTTTATTCATTAGGTGAACAGACGATGGTGCATCGGTACGAAATTCTGCAAGCGAATGGGACTAGAATTCAGAACTTAGCACTGGGCGAGTGCAGCATTGTCGACGGTTTCTGAATGATTCGTATTCAGAATCACAGATTGCGTATCAGAAAAACTTTGATCCAGATGCCGAATGACTTTTATTTAACACTAGAAATATCATACCAACGGATGCTCGTCAATTGAAGTATACAGTTAGACAGATTGGGCAAACGAAACTAGGTGAAATTAAATAGAGACGTACAAGGTGTCCCGTGCGTACTACGGGTGCAAGTAAACTGTATTAAACAGTTGCGACAGAAATATGAAATAATAAGGGAACGGTAACGAAGTTGCGGTTACTACGATACAATTTTTGAACAAATCAGCAATATTTACATTTAGTCCATTTGTACGAGCTGTGTTTACTGTTAGAGTAAAAGTTACGTTTAAAAGTTAAATCGTCGAAGGTAGTACGATAGGCTTAGTACACTCAGAAACAGTGAGTAATGATATTATCGGAGCCACAAACGGAGGTGTATCGAGGTGTTAACGTTGGATAATTTTGCCAATCAACAATTGTCCATTGAGCGTGCCGGATAAAATTAAACTCAGCTTGTATAACTGTGCAAAATTAATTGTTTCAGTGTGATAGTTTAACTTGTGCGACAACTTTAATGCGGCCTGGCAATTCTAGCGACTAGCGTGTTATTTTCTATTCTTGAAACTTACTGTACGTCGATTTGAAAGTTGAAATTAGATGAATAGAACAATATTGATCATTTGTCAATAGTTTTGTTGCGGGATGAATGATTGTGTGCCAGGGAAAAGTTTGACTCCGGTATCGCAATAGTAGACATATGAATATCATTTAAGTTTTCTATTTTTGTACGATTTTGAACTTGATGTAACGCAACAGAAGCTAATCAGAATATTGGTACAGCTTTTGAAAAATGTACAGCTAGTGAAAGTACAAAGCACCGTTGATTTGAAAAATTTTAATCGGAAAACGGGAAACCTCGAATATTATTAATGAAAAGGCTGTGGAAATGCTATCGAAGGTTTCCTCGTGTATAAAAAAAAAACGAGGACCTTTTTTTCTAAACGAAATCATGCATAACTTTGTTTAACAATGGTCTAACTGCGAGCTATATCGAATCCAAAAATTAGAATTAATAAATATTATTTCCACAAAGTTATTGATATTGACGATTTGATAGAAAATTCGGATATATCAGACGCAACAAAGTAGTAATAAATTTTTTAGTGGTCTGTTTCTATTGTCTTTTAAGCTTGGCCCGTTTGAAAACCGTATTTGAGAATGCTTTTACGTACACCAGATTGTGAGAGTTTTTACTTTCGCCAATTGACGCGAACCATCGATGGTCTGATACGAGACGTGTGAAATGCAGTATAGAAATTACTTGAATTGTTTACTTGTAGTATATTAATATTCATTTTTCAACATTGCTGTATTACGACTGTACTTTGTACTGTTCACTATTATTGAAACTGCTTGACATGAATAATAAATATGCAAAGGAAAGAATGTAGCGCAGGTATAATTAGTGTTGGATTAATTTATTACAGTATAGAGTTGTTAAAACTATAAAGAAATTCAACTCGTATTAATGTATTTTATGTAAAATTCATTTGACACTTTTTTTTACCGAAGACCAACGCAAATACTGTTTCTCCTCAGGACAACGTTCATTCCAAAACGTTTAAGAAAACGGGGCATAATAAAAAAGATTGGGTAGAAACAAAATTACGTTAGAACCAATAATAATAATGATAATAATAATAATAATAATAATAATAATAATAATATATAGCAAGAAAATTTATTAGAAGGGAATTCATTTCCTTATTTTCCCCTGTTTTCATTAAAGGCGTCGTACTCTCAGAAACTGTTTCCGCAAATGCAGAGTAAAGTGTGCAGCTAGACAGCTGGCCGAGATTCGACATTATCTAGAACCCACGCGTCTTTTCGTTTCTTCTTGTTACAACGGTGTGTCAGAGAAGCATATTTGAAAATTATAGCAACGATTATGTAGTTTACCTCTGGTCATATCGTCATATCGCTTAACTACTTTACATCACTGATGCACGTAAGTAGACGTTAATTACTCCACGCGCTATTAATTCAGCTGTGTCCAACAAACCAATCTGACGTCTGTTTACCCCTGACAATATTCGTCATTAATTATAATTAACATTGTGCGTCTATAATGTTGCAAATATTATAATATTTGTTCTCTTGCCTATTACGCACATGCCAGAAATGCTAGTTATTATTACACGAATTTAAATAATAATTATTAAATTGTCTGAATTAATTGATTCAGTTATATTTTATTCTATTTATCATATCTCGATTATATTTTCGGGTCAATCAGGAAAATATTGGAAAATTTCCATATATTTGTGGGTCAAAGAATATTGCACCGATTTAACTATATGTATAGCGGCATTATCGTACAGAACAATATAGTATTTCACATTATCCGAATTCCATAGTCGTTCTATCGAATTTCTCGCCTATTAATTTAGTACATTTTTCACTATCAATGCTGTCAGATAAAAAATTGATATCTGATTTGGTGTGGTCCCAATTCTGGCCCACATGGTAACACTATTTCCACTTAAAAAATGACCTTCATGCTTGAATCATGGAAATAGTAATTCGTGAAATTCTCGAGCAGATACTGATCTCCTTGATAGTTTTTAATATTTAATGTTGTACAAGTGCAACGAAATCAGAGTGAAATAAATCTGTTTATCGCGGCGATACAAAAAGTATGCCACCTATTAAAATTCGTACAGGATATTTTATGGTGGCATAATTTTTTACCAACTGCATCAGACAAACCTATCAAAATGAAAACCTTTTTAATTTTCTCTTAACTTATTTTCTCACTTTTACGTATCCCTGATGGAATTAACGAATACTTTTGTTTCAATGCTTTCTTCACCTGCCTATTTTCAAAGTTCTAACGTGATTCGGGGCGTTCCAACATGCATTTACATTTACATGTACCTATTTTCTCCATTATTTTCATTTTTGTCACGATTCTGCAACAGATTGTACAATGTGGAATGTGACAATTCTTCACGCCCAATTAACTAATTCGTCCAAAGCTGCCATTTCCTTTTATCACGACCTACCTTTACCGTGTTCGTAGAACAGATACACTAATATTTTAGTTAGATGAAAGATTTCTACCTTCGGCCCGATTGCTACGTTGCATAAGTGCATAGGTGCCATGCGCTAACAAAAAAAGTAAATATGTCACGAGGACTAGCCACTTTGTTCGGTCAAGTTCACTAGCTGTTTACATTTTCTTCTGTAACTTCTACGTAATATATTACACAAGCATGAGATTTAGTATAGCGATTCTGAAGCAAACAGTCAATACATAGGGTGTATAAATGCATAGAATTGCCATTTCGCGAAGGGTGGTATAATTTTGCGGCGGCCTCTAGAACGAAGTAGAACACGTAGGCGACATGCAGATGAATTTTCTGATTACGCGATACCAAATTGAAGAACTTTCATTCTTTCAATAATTTTATTAAAATTGATTGAAAGTATCGAAAAAAAAATTAAAAATTATATAAAAAAAATGAATTATCGTCAATTATTACAGTTCTTCTTTAATTTTTCACAACAATCACAAACTCAATGACACCAGTGAATTATTGTACACCCCGTAGATGGATTCTAAGGAGCGATGACAATTCACGCATACAAAACAGTGTTCTTGTAACACCTGTCATTCGGATGAAGTAATCAACTATCCAATAAATAACCAAGTCACGATGTACTTTTTTTTTATTACGAGGAATTTGGAAAATCGAATAATTTTCATTTTTACTCGGCGTTTGTAGTACGTGCAATTGATATGCGTTGTGGCAATTAATTAATGTAACGCTGAACGGATTGAAACTTACTGATAAAATAAATGACCAGAGAATAAATAATTAGTGCATGATACAGTGTCATTTTGTAATTACCCTCACCTTTCGTGAATACCATCACCATTATACTCGAGTTTTCAATGAAATATTTTTGACAAACTACAACAAATTGTCCATATAAAAAGATTTACATATTATACTTGAAAAAGGTACGTACACCCCACGAAGGGAATAAAGCTTTGTTTGCTATTATTTCGAAGCAGTATTCATTTCCACTGCAGTTAGGTCGATTGTTCTCTTTTCATTCATTATTTTACAATTGTTTCTTTGCCAACCATAAATGAAGGTGCACAGGGTGTCTGAGGTTTTCACGGGCAAACGGTGTCGGCGTATTCTATGCACGAGTATAAGGAAAAAGGGTTACGCGAAAGTTTTATGACCAGTGAAGGCTCATTACAAAGTTATAACGTAATTACTAGACGAATTTGTAATTTTTATTCAATTCTGCCAGCGCATCCTTAATTCGTTGCACCAGGATATCACAAATGGCACGGCGACAAAGGCATGTGGGTCATACGTTTATGTGAATCTTTTTATCGCATCTTTTTAGTACCGAATACTTGCTTAAAACCGGGGCCAGTAATAAAAAAAATATCCCGTTTAATATATATATTTGCAAACGCATGCCTTTTTTTATCCTTCAACTACCGAACGTATCCGGTTTTTCACTCAATTCGTTCGATTTAATTAAACCCCATTCGATACTAATTTTGTTGAGTGACAAAATGAATCGCATCAAACAGAGCTTTATATTTGCGCTCCTTTTTTGCGCTGACTTCCACGAATTCAGCAAAATCGGACTAAAGCGACACGAAATATCAGTTTGTTTCATCGGCAAATAGAAACAGAAATGTCCGATTTCTATTATTCGATGGTAAATTTGTTTAATCTGATCTATTGTGTAGACGGAAAACTGATGACGCATATTTTCTATGTGCTTCGAAGCCATTTATTTATATGTATAAAGGACAAAGATCAATCAATGATGTATTACCCGTTTCGTTCGATAATCTTTTGCCATCTTTCAGCGAGCTTCGCAAGGTTCTCGTTCGTTCGTGGAAGGACCTGCCTTTATCGGCGAAAAACTGAACAAGATGCTGATTTACTGCCTCACAGGAATTTAGCTGGAAAACCAAAATAGAAAAGTTCAATAGGTAAGCGGTCCCGAGTAAATATATGTCAAATCCTAATTAGACAAACACAAGACGAACGACGCAAAGCAAGGAAAAAGAAACGCGGAAAGAAGTATATTTTTCATTCAACAAAAATTCGAATTTTTGTTAATATATCCGGCGTAAAATTGAATTAAAATTACGTGACAACAATAACTGTATTGTCCTATGATATTTATTAACGCAAATCAGCCCAAACTGCAATACGTGTACCGTATACGTGGCCGGCATATAAATAGTTGTTAAACCAACAAAGAAGAAAGACTAATTTACATAAATCATACGAAGTCGTTAAACATGCGTGGAATATCATTTCTGGCAAACTTTTTACAATGCTGCGCACAACAAATGCTAGATTGGGCATTTTAACCAAACGCTCCACCTATTATTTGTCGAACTCCGAATCGGAGGGTGGTTTCCCACCCCGATTAATTGTTTCCCGTTTCTTTCATCGCCACACGACGACGCACAGTGTTCCGCAGGTGTCCGGCTATCAAAACAGGAAAACTAGGCAGCCGCGGCGGCAAAGGAGTGGAAAACGTAGCAAATATTGTGGTGTTACGTAAACACGTGGAACGGCCACGTGTTTAGCGAGTAATTGCCGCATCCAATTAGAGGAAAACGCCGTGAAAAACACAGGACAGGTTCGTTGACCGAAATCACGTGTACGGAGCGTTTCTGCTGGAAAAAGAGTCGACGTACTGGTGCTTTAATCATTGTTAAATGTCACCTCGTCGTCGATAGCGGAAACACGACGAAGTTCACGTAAACGAAATTACGAAATTGGCCAAGTGGAAGGGTGAAGTGAATAACAAGTTGTTTTATTCTTTTGGAATAGTCGTGACTGGAGGACAGTGTACCGAAAAGTTGATTTGGTCACGGGGAAAAATACGTTCGCGTATACAGTATCATTGTTCCGTGCTGAATTTTTGTATGGCTCAGTTGATTGTCTTCGGAGTTATATTCGATTTGTAATTCTTTCCTTTATAATTAGATTGGATTTGTAACCCTTTTCGTTGAAATTACATACGATTTGCAACACCTTTCTTTAGAATTAAATTCGATCTATAACTCATTTCTTTAAAATCACATTCGATTTGTGACTTTTTTTTCTTTAAAATTATATTCGATCTATAACTCATTTCTTTAAAGTTACATTCGATTAGTAACTTTTTTTTCTGTAGAATTTCATTCGATTTGTGAGTCTGTTCTTTAAAAATACTTGCGATGTTGAATGCTTGAAGCGGCGATATGCAGAATTTTGTAATTCAATTGTAAAAGGTAGTACTCCGCGGGTCTGCGAGTCCTTTCTAAGTATTTAATTAGAAATGATGTAGAATTTAGGACAACTTTGAAACTCGGTTCCATAGAAAGTTGATGATTTCGGGGAATCCAGGAAAGTTGAATCAACGAACTCTATTCTCTGCTTTGGAAGAGTTGCCACAGCTTCCAGTCTTATTGTTCGCAGGACAAGGCGAAACGTACTTCAACTAATTCCTTGAAACCATAGAACATCAACTATTTATGCGTCAAAAAGATCTGCATGTATGTCTACGCAACAGAAAAGAATTAACGACACCCGGCAAATCCATAATAAATAGAAATAAATTAGCCCTTCTCGTTATGCGAAAGAAAAAAAGAGTCCTCCGATAATATACAGTGGCTGCCAAAAACTTCCGGCCGATACGTAACTTTGTTACGCCGCTAAAGTCTTCTGCGCAAATAACACGATTAATATTTCTCCAGAAGGCGCATTAAAATTCAAATTACCGTTTGGCCGAGAAGTCTCGGCAGCCACTGGTGCGTACATTGCAGTCGCGATGAATTCGCCGAAAATCTGAACCGAATGAAACGAATTTTTATACCTGATATTTCGTCTAGCTTAATAAATTGCACGGCAGAAAGTTCGCGTCATCGAGAAACTTGAGAAAGTTAAACGAACAAAGTCTACCGGCCATCCAAATTTCCCCCCTACAATTTCCGACTACGCCAAACACACTCTCGAATCCCCACCCGACGATGTATGCACGGATATAAAATCACTGCTCGCAGATCCACTCATTGTCGGTCGGTTTTCAATGAATCACTAACGATTGCGGGTACATGCAGTAATTGTTTCGACAAAAGAACCGAAATGCACGATTACGAACGATCGATAGCGGTTTGTTGATCCCACAAATACCGGCTGTTTCTCAGGGTTAAGCTTATCGGTACCGAAAAATGTGCGTTCGTGGAAAGGAAAGAAAAGAAAAAAAAAAAGGAAGGAAAGGAGTGCGGATTAGTTACGACACTTGAGATTACAGAAATTAATGAAAAATCTATGAAAGAAAGATACACAGGGATCATGGAGGGTATGACCGATAAACATTTCCATTTGGAACAGAAACCACTCCGCGGTTCAGAAAGATAATCGAATCGCGATTATTGGAACGCGAAACACGGAATGATACTTGAATAGCGAACTTCGGCGTAGATAGAAATTGTGGAATATTTCATGGAATTGTTGAAACGACCGGACGGGGTCGGAGTGGAAAATATTTTATGACATTTGATATTTGTTTAGTTGTACGTCGCGACGTTTTGGACGGGACATTAAAATTGTTTCGGATCATGCTAACACGCCTTCGTTCCTGTGGAATGTAATTCCCTTTTCTTTAGCGATAAAAGAAACACGAAAAGATTTCGTGTGCAGAAGTGCTCACAATTCTGCAGAGAATACCACTGTCAATTTGTTTTTGCTTCTTCTTTTTCTGTCAAAATGTCGTTGTTACACTCATCCAGGGTTTAACGACACTTTATCCAGAAAGTATTATGCACATGTTTATAGAGGTAAACTTTATAGCATACTAAGATTGCAATTATTCTTTTCATTTTATCAATCGCATCATTATCTTGCTCGCCAGATCTCTAGTACTTTGAAACTCTTTTAACAATTATTTTTGTAAACCGTTTCTAATAAAGACATTCAATCGCGATTTATCCAACAAGCGACACAGAACGAATTCTAACTCGCTACTGGATATATTTGACTATTCATTTTCAAGATATGACGAAGCAAGTCACAAAAGGGTTGATTTAGTCGAAGTAGAATATTAATTATTAATAATTTTAATGCGTTGCAAGAAATCAAAATATTTGCAAACACGTTACAAAGGGGTGCGTTCCAGTTGATTTTTCGTCGCTGGATTATTTTCACACATCGGAGTTTTTCGCGGCTGGCATGGTAATATATTAAACGATAAAGATTTCGACCACTTCGTTGAGAAAGTTGAAAACAGGTCGATCTTTCAACGCCGAAGGCACATTAGCACGCGGAAGCGTGAATCAATTTATAATCGGGCATCGAAAGAAGTCAGTGCTCTTTGAATGCAGAAATCCAGCCTTCATCTCGCCTTTGTCTCCGCTTATAAATAAACCTGTATGCAAAACAACCGAAAAAAACCGAAGGAATTTTGTTGCTGAATAATCATGCTCATATTTCTTAAAGAAGCGAATGACTGAACTCTTGCATTTATGTATGTATGACGTACTATAGTAAATTACGTTCACATTCATTTTGCTCGCGTCAATAAATATAAAATTAGTATTAACAGTCAATAAAGTATGCATATTTTTTGTATGTGCATGTCGAAAGGTAGTTTAATTACAATATTTTATTTTAATTCGGTTAAATGTATGGTGGAAATTATTTAGTTATCGACGAAATTAATAATTAGTAATTAATTGTGACGATGGTTAAAAATAAATGAATGTTGTATTGTATTTTGCACGCAAATTGTTTCGAATTCTAAATTCAGCTATTTATATAAACTGATCGATTGTTTGTTGAGTTCACTTGATTGGTGGTTACATTAAAATTATGAATATTAACTAGAATTTAATTAGGGTGCTCTACTCGTCGAAAAGAATACTGTTATCAAACTTAACTAGGCCCTCCAATGGAAGATTTATACCGTCCCACAAAATTGATTCGTTTCGTCAAGAGGACAACAGGTGATTCTTCATTCAAAAAGAAGATCTTTTGTTCGAAAAATATTTCGAAATCAGGCACACGTGTAGCCGATTCGAGTTCCAGTTCAACACCTCACGCACTGCAGGTGCTCGTGTTCTTATTACTTTTTTCAGTGGTCACGGGAAAACTGTTGATAATGAAGAGAAAAAAAATATTAGAAACTAAGGGTGCAGGGGGGATAATATTTTTGCTAAAATAATTATAATACCTGTATACTGGAATTAGCATGAGTAATTCTGAAATATTATGCAAGAAGTATTGAAATTTATTGTATAATGTATTTTTTAAGTCATTATAAATATTTTCTTTGTATCGTTTCAATATTAATAACCGGTACATCGTACTCCGAATATATTAAATAATAACATTTTCAAACCTCCCCTTATAATACATTTATATAATAAATTTTACTATTAAAAATTTGTAACAAATTAATTTCATATATTCACCATTTTTTCCTCCAAAAATGTTAACATTTATACAGACTAGTGCTGCATTTTTTCATTTATCAGAAACTATACAACATTCTAAAATATTAATTATAGATAATTGATAATTGTTTAATTCATATTTCTCGGAGAGCGCAATTGAATTTTGAAGAATCTAATTTACTTTTCCCTCCTGGGTTATTTTATGATAAAGATTTTACTCCACTCTTGATTCTTCATTTTCGATTTATTTTCAGATGAGAAATCGTCCTCTTTTCACTAGCAACGTGCATTACGAAGCGGTCTATACATATGTATACACTGTACTACACAGCATCCAATATCTTGAGAGTTCAATGAATCATTGGCTAATACATAACCTCGGAACCGATACGTCACTGTGAATTAATAATGTTTACATTTTATAGTAGCAATGCGGTTCATTCTGTAAACTGTCCAGTTACTTGAAGCGTTGATTAACTACGCTTCATTCATCTACGGCTGTTTGAAGAATGCATATAAAAAGAAAATTGGAAGTTTTTCAGGAAACTACACTTTCAATATTATTCGTATTACAGAACCTGCATAGTTTATGTTTAAAATAGTAATAATACAGTGCGCAATATATAATTTATATATCTTTTAATTGCGATTGTTTAAGTTATCGGTTAAATTTGATTGATCGACTGATTTATGGTACGAACTCCCCATACAACGGTTAAAGATAAAGAACAAATTAAATCCATTTTTCTAACCGATAATTGCTATTTTGTAAAAAATCTTTCTAACCTTATAGGAGACATCTTTCGATGTCCAATATTTAATGAATCGGCATGAGTTAGATAATCATATTTCAAATTTTTTCTCATTCTAAATTTCAGTTCGGTCGATACGAATAAAATTGAACGCCTGCGATACCGCAAAGACTATACACACATGTAACTAGATTGCCGTCCTCCAGGAGTCGCGGCTTAAACCGTCCTATACGAGATTTTATTTACATTATGATACGAAAAAATCATTCTCAGATATGTAATGTTTGAACAAAGATAAAATCTAATAGAAAAGAAATAAAAGTTGCTGAAAATTGTACGATTCAAAGTTAAAAATAGACCAAATTTGAGAGAGGTACAGTGGATTCCGGTTAATAGGGACACGTTGGGCCGGACGAATTTGTCCTAATTAAACGGCTGTTCCGAAAAAGCGAAGTTCAACAGTCAAACTTTGAACGTAAAAAATGAAGCCAATAACGATTTATTGAAAAACGTATGTAATAATCGGACTTGAAATACAAATGTCTGTTTAAGCATGCAAACAAAGCGTAGTGGAAACAATAGTTTTTGTTTCTGTTCTTCAGTATCTGTCCCGAATAAACGGCGGTCCCGCTCAACCGGCGTCCCTATTAACCGGAATCTACTGTATATATAAGTACACAATAATGTAGAATGTAATCGACAATGGAGCGCAAAATGATAAAAGCATGATTAAACTGAACTTTATGATTATGGTGATAATGATAAAAGAACGCTGACCCCTTTTGATACAAAAAAAAATGGATTATGAAAAGTTATTAAATACGTTACATTTACGAAGAACGAAATCACTTAAGATTTCCAGACAATACTGAATGCAAAGTAAATTTACAATATCTGATTCAACTTTATTTACAGGCACTACTACAATTTGACGCTTCGATATTTACACTTATCATTATTAAATATGACAATTCAATTAATGATAAATATTCTAAACTTCGAAAGCGAAACGCATTATATTATTTCATCAAAAATATATTTCGCATGTTAACAATTACGGGAGACGGTTAATAAATACCGTAGCTTATATGTTTCATTGAGCATAACGCATGCATTGCGAACTACCGTCAAGTTTCCAGGTTTATTGTATTTTAGTGCCTTTTACAAGCACAAGAAACATTTTAGAAACATATGAATAGTATGTAACATTGCATGTATAAGATTGTACCATAAAGTTCCCGAAGGTTTCCCATGCAGTGCATATTAATGCCAATTATTAAGATGGCACTGCAAAATATTTGCAGTTTCTCGTACAAAATTATTACAGGTTCATTCTTAGAAAGGTGTGCATAATAAATGTTACACTATTCGCACTAAAAAAAAAATGCTAACAAACACCACACATTGATACACAAGCAGTATAATGTTTCTGTAAATGCCACCAAATACAATATAAAGTGTACGGTTACAGTGATGCGAATAAAATTCCCTACAAAATATACATATGTTTCTGTAATAAAATAATCGGTGCATAATGTAACTTAATCTTTTCAAGATCAATGTTAACTATCGTGCTTATTCAGCACCACCCTATTTTAGATAAAATTTCTATGGAATCTTCGAATACTCTTTCTGGCGATTGTGTGGAGTCCAGTTTGTACACCAAGCCTTGATTGGCAAAATATTCAATTATAGGCACAGTATTGTTGATGTACGTTTCGTGCCTTTTCACCAACACTTCCTCGTTATCATCGGACCTTCCGCTACCTGCCGCACCGCGTTTCAAGCATCGCTGCGTGCATACCGTCATGCTACACTCGCAGTACAAAACTCCTTTTAATATACATTTGTCTGTCATTGCCTATTAACATACAAATACATTAGAAGCATAAAGAGTTTTACAAACTATACGATTGATAATTATTACACAACGTCGATTGATGTACACCGAAGTATCCTATAACGAACAAGGTTCAAGAACGAAATAGGACAAACATAAACGACATAAATGAAAGGCATAGCAAAATACACACGCTACCAAACATGTTAAACAGATATAAACACCTATACAATAAATAATTTATACCACATTATATAGAAATAATAGTCTTAATATACCATGTTGGTGAATCGAGCCCGTACAATTCTTTAACAATGTAAGAAGTGATTTAACTTCGTAAAACAAATAAAATAGCTAGTGAATTTGCTTTCGTAAAGAAGAAAAAGGTCCACTTGTATCGAAATTGTGTTTTCGGAGTACCTTATTCCAACCATCGACGTTATCCTGATTTCGTGGAAATCCATCGATCAAGAACCTTTTGTGTGGATTGTCCGATGTCTGCATTGCTCGGCCCAGAAGACTACAAGTAATCGCAACAGGCACGATCGTTCCATTTTTAATATGATTCTCGATGAGTTCCCCGTATTGGGAACCCGGCTTTGCCCGTTCTTCTCTCAATAAATCACCGGCAGATAAATGTACATAACCATACTTTTCCGTGATATACCAACACAATGTTCCTTTACCGGCACCAGGGCCTCCCAAGACGAACAAAACTTCGGGTTTTCGGATTGCCGACATTGTGAAAAGTCGCAGTCCAGCTGCGAATTCCTTGAACATAAAGTACGTGTTACACGTATATACATGTACTCGTCCCTCCGATATCATCAACTAGCTATCATTGTGGCGCCTTTTTTTCTAAATCGTCAAACGGAACTTGTCGCAAAATTTTGTAGTTGACACTAGCAGTCTATCGTGAATTTCGGATGGTAAATATTGATTAGTTGGCTTTTCAATCGATAAATCGAATTCGAATTAAATTGCAACGATATCTCGCGAGATAATTTCCTTTTTTAATGTTAGTTTATCATTTGAAAGATAGCGCGCGTCTTGATCAGCACGTTACTCAATGCGTATACATATTTATGCCCTATGTGTACATACGTTATCACAAACTCGCATACACGTCTATACTTTTATAAATTCGAATTTTTTTACGAAATGCAAATTGGAGATATTGTAATTTATCTATCCCTTAACGATTTCAATGCGGTCTTTGTACTGTCTACTATGTCTACTCACCTAAACGAGGATAATATATTTAAAACTACACAGTATTTTCTCAAAAGTAATTAAAACGCTTGAACAATTTTAAACAGAAACTACTAATCGCTGGATCTCTCTATATTTTATTTGCCAAATATCACGTCCAATATTTTCTTAAATTAGTCACTAAATTTTAGTGTATCGAAATGTCATTGGCGAATGCGCATGCCGAACTGCATACACACATTACGAAACGAGTGCATACATGCGGCTCTGCTATACAGCATGACGACATAACCTTGTACCCCGGTTTATGGTATTAATTATATAATGGGAAAAAATATCGATAAGTTTGTTGTGACGATGACTTAAAAGTTGCAAGTGGCAACAGGACGGTCATAAATATGTAATTTATTAAATTACTAACTCCAGTAATTTATGTTTCTTACAATATGAGTCGAATTAAGGGGAATTGAGGTTATACGAGTTCACAACGTATTTAAATCAATTGAAAAGCTGAATAATGATTACGATGCGGTGGTTACAACAATTTATCGGACACAGGAAATCTCTAAGATGTCATTTACACTCTAGTCAAAGAAAATCTATCGTTAATTACTTATATTCGTGTCATACAGTTCACATTACTTCGGTACATTGCAAATGTAATTACACTAGCAATAAAACATCGACTCAAGAAATTCTAAAGCCCGACAAATTTTTATTAAATGCGAAAGATGGAACAACAGAATTGGCTACAAGGACAAGTGCACAGCACAAACAATCTGTTACATTGGCTGCGAGAATAGTAAATAAGTCTCCGCGTAGAATAAAACCATATTTGAAACTTATAAGAATGGATAAACCGATAGGTGAGATAAAAATTATTTACTGTATAATATTTCTACAAACAGCGCACCACATTTCAGTATCACATGGGCCACAGGTAACTACGGTTGTTTAATTTATCAAAATGAATAAATTAGTGAAGAACAATATTCAAATTTTACTTTAGCGTAAACATAGAGACAAGTCATTTAGCTTGTTAATAATTAACTTGTTCAATTATATAGCTCTGTGCAAGCTGTACAAAATTTTAATACGAAAGTAATTCATTATTTTATACAAACCAATGTTCAGTAATTTTTGTTTATAGGATCATGGTTGTTATTTTGGCCTTGCGGTTGGAGTATAGCTATGGCAGCGGCATCAGGGACTTTGCCAGATCTCAAACTTTTAGCTCTGTTCGGAACTGGTGCATTCATAATGCGTGGGGCAGGGTGTACCATAAACGATATGTGGGATCAAGATATTGACGGAATGGTAATATTGATTGCGAAGACATTGTAAATTAAGATATTATAAGATTCTTTTAATGCCAGGTAGCCAGAACAAAAGATAGGCCATTGGTTACTGGAGAAATTTCACCTGTACAATCATTGATTTTTCTTGGAGGACAATTAACTTTGGGATTACTTATATTGCTACAACTAAATCTTTATAGTATTATATTGGGTGCAAGCTCACTAGGTAGTTATTAAAAACAAGTGACACAAGACAGTATTTCCCGATTTTGTTAATGAAAAGCTCGAATGCGTTATTTTGTAATAAATTAATTTTATAGAACAACGAGAAACAAATAATTGGTAATAAAGATTTCGAACAAATTATAGTATACTTCAAGGAATGCATTATTGAAAATTTGGAAATGCTGTTAAAATAAATACGAAAGATATTGTTGCTAGATCTTGGGCATTTTTCTTGCAGTCCTGGTAATTTTATACCCTGTTATGAAAAGGGTCACATATTGGCCACAGTTAACCCTTGGAATGACTTTTAATTGGGGTGCACTTTTGGGTTGGTCCGCTGTGCAAGGATCGTGTAATTGGCCTGTGTGTCTCCCCCTTTATGCTGCTGGAATATGTTGGACACTTTTATATGATACAATATATGCTCATCAGGTAAATTTCAAAGTTGCATAATACTACAAACGATCGTTATTTATTTTGTAACACCCATTATTCGGCTTTTAATTGCAGGATAAAATGGACGATGTTATAGTGGGCATAAAGTCAACAGCATTAAAATTTGAAGACAAAACAAAAGTGTACTTATCTGGTTTTAGTGCAGCCATGATAACAGGATTGATTACCGCAGGTGTATTCGCTGCACAGACTTGGCCATATTACACAGCAGTAGGATTAGTTGGTACACATCTTGCCAACCAGGTATAGAGTTAAAATAATTTAAAATGACTTTTTTTTATTAAATCTCATTAAGTCTACTTATTTTATCGTCTATCATTATTGCTTTAATGTTTGAACATTGAATTTACAATTACATAGCTCGCGTTGACCTCTCATATCGAATATTATTTATTTATGAGAAATTAAGAAAAGAAATTTCCTTCTTATTTGCTAATAAAGTGCGCGATTAAGAGCTGCAATTATAAAATTTTGTATACAGCAGTAAACAGTATACATATTCTTTTCAGATCTACACTTTGAACATCAACAATCCTAAGGATTGCTCTAAAAAATTCATGTCTAATCACAGGGTAGGAATGATTCTATTTGCCGGGATCATCTTAGGAACCCTGGCAAAAAGCGCTTCCCAGAAAAAGGACAGCAGTGTTTTGGAAGCATCTGAAGAAGAATCTGTTCTCGATGAACAAACGCAACATTAGTTGCACAATTTTTATCAGTCATAATAATAGACGTAACAACTACAACAGAATCATTACAAAATGATAACTGGCTGGCTCCAGTACACTAAGAGAAACAATTTTATTTAGATATTGGGTGCCATAAAGAGATTTTAATTTTCGATTACAATATGTGTCATAGTGCTTTTGCAAATGTAAATAGAATAATTGGCTGCATTGCGTATGTACATTAAAACAAAAATTGTTTACAATGTCTTAAATTTAAAAAAACTGAGAAATACACCAAAGATTACGCCACTGTACATGGCAAATAATAACAATTTTAGACACTGTTTCAAAATAATGAATACGATAGCAAAGAAGTATAGGAAAATTTTTTTTATTATGTATCTGTTCTTATTAAAGGTTTCGATAAAAATACACAGCTTATCATTTTTGTTGTTTTGCATACTAAATCAAGTTGAGGTAGATAATGTAATTTGATTTTCATTATTGACTGTTTCTGCATTATTTTTTGATGATATATGCGTTGTGTATATACTAGATGTTTTCGTTTGATTTGTCGTATTCTGACGCTCTAGTAGCTTCAAATTATATTGTTCCTGTGTTAGCAACGATTCTTTTATCTTATCTAAAAGTTTTAAATTTGGAAGTACTATAGCTAAGTAACCACCTTTATGTGGAGGCTCTAATAAGAGCTTTGGATTTTCTAATAATGCTTCATTTGCTTCTACTAATTTACCAATTATGCAACATTTTATGGTATACATTTTTCCATTCGAACAAGTAATTATACAAATGTTAGAATTCGTTTGTAAAGGTTGAGCACCGTGTTTGCTTTTACCGGAGACTTTATTCTGAAGCCTATCTAGTTTCTCGCTAACTTTAAAATCTACTTTAGTTATTTCTGTATTATCTTGGAAAACTACGTGGCTTGGAGCCAATGTAAGCATACAAATACGATTGCTATGCATTAAAATGCAAACATCGTCGTCGGGGCATTGTACATTTATTTTATAGTAGGCAGTAAAATATCGTTCTGTAATAGTTGGAAATATTCCATGATATTTTACACCGTCTAACATGTCTGTAATGTGATTGTCTGGAGGAAATGGAAATAAACTATCATCTTCATTGTCGTTCAAGATTGGTGGTCCCTCGTCTTCATTATCTGTTAAGTCCACATTCTCTTGTTGATCAGAATTTATATCTATGTTATTTTCTTCTTCTAAAACATTGCAGGGTGCAATGTCTACGTTGTTGGACTTAGCTCTTTTCGCAATTGGCTCGTTATCCGAATTAACATCCATTATTGAATAATAAACTTTATTATTGTCGAATTTGTAACAATAAGATTCATTTAAAATTTCTTCCGCAGACTTAAAATATTTGGTGTTGGTTGTACATTTATATTTCGATTAACTTGCTATGTTATAGCCACGAAGACGAACTACTAATTCTTTCAATCTCTGTTCTCAAGAATTAACGAGGTTTCCCGTTTCTTTCTATAACGAAATATTTTATTATTAATTATGTTATAATAATATGCAAATTGTTATAATAAAATGTAAAAGGCAAACCACTTACCAATTATTAGCGGCACTTGTGCACTTGCTTGCGTGCAAATTTATGGGTTTCTTAACTTAATTACACGTAAGTACCAATGAAGTTACAAAATAAACATTACACTTACGAACCACAAAAAGATAGGTTATACACACAGTAAATTATAGCACGTGAAATTCAATAACCAAGATTTGCATATTGACAACTTTGATATTCGAAAGCACTTGCGTTATACGATAATTATTAAACCAATTTACGGTATCGTAGCAAGATGTTACAATTTATAAATGTCATCCCTTTTTGTTCTAGAGCGTAAAATATATTGCATGCGAAAGAAATATCGGTTTCGTGGGGGAAAGTATGGAAATTGTTACTGTTGAAAACTAATAGAAAATATTTTTTGTTTCTATGAGATATTGTTTAACGATAAACTTAATTCCTATTGCAAATATTTATGGTTTCAAAAGTTTTGTACGCAACATTTGAATTTGGCGACTACAATTATTAAAATAGTTACAAAACTGACTGGTACAATAATTTCGATTTATTCAATTGAATTTGAATGCATATTTGAATGCTTATACATATATGCATATGCATATACATGTGTCCGTTAATTTGAATTCTCCATAAACTGGTTCTTATTGAAAATGCATTAAATATTTACATATTCACCATTTTTCTAATCTCATATAAAATGATACTAGCAGGTCCGTACAAAATTTGTTTCTTAAAAACGCAATTAATATCTTCTTATGTTTTAATTACTGTTCAAATTCTATCCTTCAACATGATTAAATCGTGAAAACATTGGGCGTTCATTAATTTTACGATTTTCTCCAAGGCGTATTCTAAATTATGGGGAAATATTTATTATACCCATGATTCCCCAGATTTGCAAAGGTCCGATTGGTGAAGCTGGCGCGTGAATTTAACAAAAAAAGCGAGCATTAAATTGATAGTGAACCACACGGAAAAGGAAACGATCTCTACAAAAGGAAAGTTAAAGAACGTTAAACAAAACGTAACAAAACGAACCTTCTATGAACATTTCTTTGTACCGTGGTCTGCTCTGACTTCTTTGAAAACAAGGTAAAAAATGCCGAAGAAAAGTTCCTAAATAGTAGTTTTTCGGTATATGTGGTTATGTTTATCATCGGCCCAATGAATTTTAACATATATGTTTTTGAACCGTAAACGGTGCCGAATACTCAGGAATTTTGTAAATGTCTTGACAAAGCGCGACATTATTTTTATATATACACCACGTCACCCAGTTAAACGGGAGAATACTCTTTAACGGTAAAATATGTGTTCATCGGAACTTTTCATTTCGTAATTCGTGCAAAACATGTCAGAAAGAAAAGTGGATACGGAAATTGTGTGGAAGCAATGTACAAACGATTCGAGCCTCATTGATGAAGGTGAAATAATTGACGTGTCTGTTTATGACTTCGATGACACTGATGGCTGGTAAGCGATTTAATCATAATCTTCGATACTTATCGATATTTATAATTCAGAAGCAACACTAGTCCAAAACAGTATTTAAGTTTCGAAAAGCTGTTTCGACGTTTCTTCAGGGCCCCGGAATTGAAATATATCGTGCACCAATTAAACTAATTATTTAAATTAAATTAGGTTTCGACCTTGTATAAAGGTGGTCTAAATATTTCGTAAACAGTTTCTCAGTTTTATCCATTCTTTGTTCTATTAGTACCATTAGTAGTATCTTGAATGGTTCAATTAAGATCATTTGTAACAAATTTAGGTGATTATTTACATTAATAGGCTGCTCCGATCCTTTCAACCATGACATATGTTTTAAAGGATACTCTCCTGTGGAATCCTCAAGAGGTTTTAGCCGTGACACATTATTCTTTAAAAAGCTATTCAGATGTCATCAATACAATGGTCTTTCCTGTGGTAGTCGTTGTTGCCAAGTGTATAATAGCTTTATGACACCGACACAATGTATCTATATAGTGCCCGAAACTTGTAAACATTGGTGGTATCATCACAGGGACCACTTTTATATTCTATCCCCATATGGACCCCATCACTCTATAGATATAAAAGCTGTAATTGGTACTGTGTCTTTTGATTCTCGACACTCGAAGCGACACTTTTGTGTTCTATTTTCAACAATTAATAACTTTTTAAGAAATAACAAGCAACGATTAAAAACTTCTGGGTATTACTCTGGAGAGCGTCCTTGAAAATATATGTCAACCTTAAGATGATCAGCAGCCCTCCCTAATGTAAATAATTACCCAAATTTGTCAGCTGAGAACATAAGGTAATTCTTGAAGTTAAGGGCCATTGTTTCTAAATAATTTCATTTTGCACAGTTAATATTCCATCATCATTTTTTATCATTAGGTTGTACGTGCCAAAGGAGCATAAAACAGAATTCACGGTTTATGATTTGTACGCTTGGTTAAAAAGCGAACCAGAGCTAAGTTTCTCAGGTACTATAAAACTTATTGATCTTTGATAATCTGCCTGCGTGTAATAATTTTTTTTTCATTCATTCGTACATGCACTTTGTTTAGCTAATAGAAAATTTGTCGACACAAGAACGTTTACAAGATCGAAGAAAAGATCCAGTAGAACTAGTTTTGAATCCATTTTGGAGTCTCTATCTTCACCCGTTTCAAATACATGGAGAACCTCAAATTTTTCAAATATAGAAGAAGATGTAAGTCCATTTATTTATATATACTATATATATATACTATATATATATGTAAACACCCTACAGTCGCAAAATATGGCATAAGGTAAATCGTTTCATTTTGTTTAAAGTTAAGCAAATACGCAGACATTCTTACCACCAATAGAGAAGAAACTGTGCCTTCTATGTTAAAAATGGCATCTAACGGAAAGAGTAGTTTCTCTGCTGACGAGACTACATCCTCGTCGGGACAGGAAAGCATGGAAGTATTCTTAAATATGTCTCAGTCGAAAGGAATTGATTCTTTTATTAATTTAATGGAACCTGGTATTGGTGATCCATTGATGAATGTTTCGCAGCCCTCTATATTTTACTCATCCATCACTTCGTTGTCCAGAGATGATTGTTCACATAACGTAGAGTGCGATAAAGGCGAGGAACCTGTAAATTTGAGTGATTTGTGTAACCAGGAAGTCGGTAAACTCGAGGTTACCAAGATTTTAAATATGAACGAAACATTTTCGAAGCTACAGGAACAGGACAATAACGAAAGCTACTGCCTGGGTCCAACGGATAGAACGTTTACAAATAAATCTGGTTCAGATAAGAAAGATTTAAACAAAACATACGATGATTACGCAGCTTCTGCGATGACTGCGTTGTCGAATTTGGATATAGATAAATCCAGTTCAACTTTGTCTTCCACGTTTGTAAATAACGACGATAACAGTACAAGAACCGAACAAAAAAAGGAATGGTGCATCTTGAACGAAACGTTCGCCTCGGATCCTCAAAAAGAAGAAAACTCGTTTGTTTTGGATAGTACGTACTCGGCAGGAAACACCGAGACGGTAAGCAATAATGCAACGCGCACCTTTAAATATAACATTCAACGTGATAAGGGTCAACTTTTCGATGTACAGAAAAATGCAGTTCACGACGTAACAAAAATTATCGACGGATCACCTGCAGCAACCGCAAATTTTCCATTCTCGCCTATACACGACAGTCATTTCGACTCTACATTCAAAATGCCTATGTCTCTCTGTAATCAGTCTACACCGATAAATTGCACGTTGAAAACAATGAACAAGACACTAGATACAACACGAGTATATAATACAGCTGTAAATTCGAACGTGAAAGGGCCAACGTCGTTGAGGAAAGAATTGCTGGCAGAAATATTCAGAAGCGGGGACCACAAACTGAATTGTACGTTTGATCAACTAGCTAAAGACCGACAAAATGGAATATCTAAGAACCAAGCGACAAATGCGGCTCCCGATCAGAATGCTAAAAGGGATATTCCTATGGAAAATAAATATAACACGTATAGAAAGGATTCGTCGTTTAATAAAATGAAAGTTCACGGTGTAGTAAACGAGGCTGGTGTCTGCCCGGAGAATTCATCGGATAAAAAATACTATACATTCACGAGGAAGGGTAATAATGCTCATGGTGGGAAGACGGATATGGAGAATGCAGACACCGTTGATAACATGGATAGTACATTTGTGAAACCGCTTCCAAAGTTGCAAAGGCAGAAGCAGCACATTCCGAAAATGCTGTCGAAGTTGCCACAGTTCCTTCAAAAATCAAATCCAAACCTTGTATCCAACTCCATGAGAGCTGTTAACATGACAGGCGGTAGACACGCAGCTGGCTTTGGATATATGAAAGGTTCGCAGCCAAACATTGTGAGGGATGTAGATAAAAGTTTAGGGAACAAATTGTATTCTTTTGGTAAACTGAAAAGTGGTTCAGAACAACGACTATTGGAATTGAACTCCGGGATGGGAGACCTTCAAATGTTGGGAGCTGCGGGGTCCACGGAGAGTATAGAAAGTACGCAGAGTGCTCACAGTGCACCAGATTTGGACGATAGACTGAGTACGTGTTCAGATAGTAGTCATAATTCGTATGTAACACAACCGATGAATATCGAACAATTGCACCAGATTGTGCGAATGCAGGAAGAGAGTAAGCTGAATTTTTCGTAACACTATATCACTCTAACGATTAATATTATATGTGTTGAGTATTGTATCCTGCTTTTTCCTTTCAACAGGCTTAAAACAAGATACAGTGCCTCGATTGAATAGGCGTGTGTTGGAAAATACTTGGACCGAGTTAAAGAAAAATTTACCATCCCCTATACTAAAGAACGGTGTTGACGATATTGAAAATGATTCACCGGGGAGTACAGAATTTACTGTTAAAACGAGCTCTCCGATCCTAAGTCCCACAAGATCTAGTCAAACGATAAATATAGATGGTAAGCTGTTTTTACAGTAAGTTCATTCAAGGTCCGACTTGTATAATAGTACCACCATTTGTAAATTACCGCGTTAACATTTTGTACAGCACTACTACGTAGAGTACGTTCGTCTTATCTGGAAACCCGTAAATATAGTTCCTATTTGAAAATTTGTACGTGACCTTGACAGGACTTTTCAGGGTCATTGCAAGGTCAAATGCATCATGCGTCTCCCTCGTCTTCGTACAATACTTATTTGTAATATATTTTCCTATCTCCAGATAAAATGAACACACTGTATATGGGTATACCAGCTGTTCATGATTTATTTTCTTTAAGGTCATTCCACGGAAAGTCCATTGAAGCAACAGAACGAAGCAGACGTGGTGCAAAAAGACGAAGTGAGTTTTCTAGACTCTACATCTGTTGGTAGAAAGAAAAACGTTACTAAAATCGTGTATTAATTATTGAATTAATTGCGTAGACTTTTACAAAGCCGCTCACGAAAATTGATAACAAAACAACAAGACTGCGTCAGCCAACGAATTGGAATGCTGGAAATAGACCTGCAAATCAGATGAGCGCTATCCCTAGACCACCATCGCGAATACCAGGACCCCGATTTGTTAGGCCAGCCGTGAAAAATATCCAAGGTGATATAAGACGTGGATATATGTAAAGAAAAGTAAAGGGAAAAAAGAGAAAAACAGGGGGTTACCAGTGATCAGAATATGCGTTTTTGAATAAGGTTCGTAATTTAATCTGTATTGATACCATAATTTGTATAAAAGATGTTTTAAGTTAGACCTCGGAGGGATAAATTAAGGTTTCTTTTCGAACATGATCAAATTCAGTATTATTAAATTATCAAGGATAATAAAATGATTGAAT
The DNA here is from genome assembly GCA_948146005.1 of Nomada fucata. Classification (NCBI taxonomy): domain Eukaryota; kingdom Metazoa; phylum Arthropoda; class Insecta; order Hymenoptera; family Apidae; genus Nomada; species Nomada fucata. Next base: position 1,017,083 of record OX411275.1, on the reverse strand, counting down.
CAATGTCATGTTCTCAAAATTTTCGGTCGATCAATTTACGTTTATAGAGAATAACGAGTTCCAAGAGAACATATTTTTTTATCAAGGACAATTCAATGTTAAAAAATCTGTTAAGAAAATTAGTTAGATTATCTAATAGTATATATAGAAAATATTAATTTTTTTAAAACTTTTAATCCATTAGTAGACAATTGTTTAACGCGTCTGACTTTTAAATTTGCTCCACGACGAACGTTACGATTTTTTAAACCAAAAAGTTACCCCTCCTAATTTGTATTTTCTTTCAACTATTATTTATCTCGTGTTTATATTTTAATTCTAATTGAATATTTTTTTATCTATTGCGAGATGCAATAATATAATGAATATAAATTGCTACATTTGCAGCATAGGATGATCCCCGAAACACGTGTAGATATATGAAATTAATTTTTTATAAAAATGTTGTTAAATATGAAATGGAATTGTACATCAACAAGAGAATATATGCGTGACGCGTGTATTCTATTTGAAGGGTTGATAATATACCACTAACATGCTGTGTATAGATATACGTAAAATAAATTCTGTGTGTTCACATTTTTATACAATTTATATATATATAAAAAAAATTGATTCGAAAATGAGACTGAACTGAAATAAAGGATAGTTGGAGCTGGACGAAAAAAATGTCACATTCCGTACTAATAAATCGAGAATCAATTTACGCAGAGCAACAAGAATAATATTTTGAGCGAACCATTAAAAAATTCATGTTGGTGTGAATGGAATAGTTATCGAAGCAAAGTGTAGAAGAATATAAAATTGATATTAGAAATAGTTGTCGATAGAGCTACAAGAAGAATAATAAAAATAAATTTTTTTTACCGAAAAGTATTAAAGATTTAGGTCTTAGTCGTACATATTCAAACATTTTTACCCGTTTTTATAGAAATCTATTGAATTATAATTTTTCTTAGCTCAAATTAGTTTCTTAATGCGAATGGCCTATGAAGTGAATTGAGTACACAGCAAATTATGGTACATTATTAATTCTATACGATACACTTGTATATTTTTAATACACTGAGGCATACTTTCTTGCTGATCTGCAATAAATATATTTTGAACTATTTCTTTTTTTTTATATAAATATATATATCAGCTTCTGCATTGCGGAAGTAACGTGAACGATCCTAATATAGAAGAATTAGTAGGCTGCCTTCCTTGATTTTTGGAACTTTCATTTCATGAATTATTGTTACCAAAAATTAGATAAGAAATTCTTCGCATATCATAGGAGAGATTGATGTGAATCGTATTTGATAAAAATACAAATCTCTGATAAAACTATTTGTAAGTTAAAATAAGCTGAGGAATATGCTTTGTACGCTGACGATTAAAAATTCAAAACACATCAATTAAAATGTACATAAAATAACGAAAGCTGTCGAGATGTCTCGTTATACACTCTACGACAGCCTTCCATTAAGTAGTAATAAAAAATATCATTGACTTGAAGCTAGAAAATATAGTTGAAAGTTAAAGACTGGAAATTAACATTCGTTTGAAAATAACACATTTAAATAAAAGGACAGTCAGAGTGAGCTTCTGTTTTTAAATGGATATAAATTTTGTGTACAAATAACGACAACATTTTATTACACTTTTGAGTATGGTCAATAACTGTTAAAACCTTCGTAATAAGCGGCTTACTAAACAATGTACGTGATAAATAATTATTTATTCACTGTATTGTATACAATGATTGCGATATGTAAATGCACAATCGTACATAGTAATTATTTATCGTGTACCTTGGACGTTTGATTTCCGTCCTGAAATCTCATTTGCCACATTAAGCCGACAAATTAAAGACTCTAACATATCACAGTGTCTGTACAGGTACTTGCAGGAGGTAATTGTGTCGGTTAAAATATATATAAATAATAAATTCTGATCACATAACTATTTCAATTGCTTAGGAAGTAACATGCTACAAAAAATATAGTTAAATATGAAAATTCTATAAAAAATAAAAAGGGGAATAAATTATATTTATGATTAGGATGTTTCTAAAGAGTTTTGGAAGTTATATCACAACCATTGATCCTTTCCAAATGAATTTTTCAGAAATATTTTCTTATATTTTCGTACGATATGAATTCGAAGAAAGTATATTATAATATCGTTGTCTCTTTGGAAATGTCCTGTTCATATACACGCAAGGTAACTAACATGGGATAATATTTTCGCTTCTCTGAGATACTTTTGTCAAATGATTTTCGTATTAATTACTACTCTTGTTTTTGATGCTCTGTTTAACGTTACTCTTTGTGTAATTCTTTGCTCGAAGCAATAACAATAAGAGGACTTACAAAGTGCTCATATACATTGACGTATTATTTTTAAGACTATTGCCAGTTTTGAGCGCATAGTTGCAACTTGTCCATTTGTCATTGAATTTTAGTGCTACATATTTTATGGTGAATCGTTGTGCTTGTTGCGTTATGTTTGAATTAGTAATACGGCCATGGATTTATAATTACTTTATAACGTATATAATACAGAGTATATTTGATCACATTTCATATGTTAGCTCTTTGAATGCCAATAGTACTATGTAATTAATTTTGCAACTATATTATGTATTGCCGAGTGAAAATATTTAAACAACAAAAAAACAGGGATTGAAATGTATAGTTTTACATGATCCAAGTTTCAATATATCTTCGATTGGTATAAAAAAAAGAAAAATATGCTGAAAAGAATTAAAATGGACGACAAAAATATTGATATACTTGATTGCAAGAATGGAAGCATAAAAAAGTACGGATCTTGAATAATATTTCCCTATCGTTTCTTTCTTCTTATTAACTAAATAATTAAATTAATGAAAGATTTGGAAACTTGTACTCATGTTGTAAATAATAAACATAAAAGTGATAGTCATGTTATATTCTTTATTTATATCATTAAATGCTAGACCTTAAGTGCCTTTATTGTATCGAGATACAAAAGAATTTTTTTATATATTGAAACTAAGGGAACTAAGTATCTGCTCACTCTAACATTATTCTCCAGTATTGGTGTAAAAAAATTTCATGTGATCTTTTTCTATTAAAATATATAGTGATAAATATTATAGTTAGAAGTATTACACATCATCAAATATTTCCTACTCCTAGAAAACCGATAACCATCACTTTGTCCTATATTTTTTGCGAAGAATTATGTGTTCTCTTATCTCCTGAAAATAATTTCTGCTAATTTATAACTGTAAAAGAGATCCTTACAACAAAGTACATGTAAGGTTGCAATTTTTATTATTTTTCTACTGTATGGATCCACAGGTAATGCTCTTCTATTGTACAATTTCACTTTGATTTGGAAATCTTTTCATCGTTAAATATATCCTTCGGATATATACATATATATATAGTCCACCGTAGGATCGTTCGTTTCCATAATAGCGTGCCCTGAATCGTTCTAGAAATTCTTTATAAAAAGACGAAGATATCCAGAGATGCATGGCCTCTTGCTAAAGATATAATAGTAATGATCAATTCTACATTATTTTCTGCAAATTTATTTAAATACTTATTATTATTGTGTACAATCATATTGCTGAAATGTTGAATACATAGCACAAGGCTTTAAACAAGAAAATATAATTGATAAAATTCTATACGATTTTGAACGCGCAATTGATATTATGCAACGATAAAATATTAGAATATATTTTTTCACTGTTTTAATAAACTCATTGTATGCTGCGTAGAGTTCTCCTGATTTCCCGATATTTTTCTTCTCTCGAGGAATGAGAAACCAGATTATATTTCACAGGAATTGTCGAGAAAATAAAGGTCGTAGGTTCAGCTCAAAGTTGGTCAGATCCTGAAGATGTCCCTAAGTCAAGACCTACTGGATTCCTGCCGGTTCTGACCAACTTTTAGCTGGATCTATGATCCTTGCATTAGACCTATTGAACTTCTACTGTTTGTGATTATTATAAATGAGATTTATAATAAGTTTCTTGAACTGAAGTTTCTCGAGAGTTTCTCGAGAAAAAATTCTCGCGAAGGAACACTAGCTGCATATGAGTATCAATACATCTTTGGTATTTTACTTAACAATTAATTAATTGTCAATGATATAATGGGTATTGCAATAATAAAGAATGTATATAAAATAAATACGTTCGATATGTATTTCGAATGATATTTCTGAATAATGATTAATAGAATGTTTTATACAAAGATCATGGTTACAGTATTCTAGCACATTTTTCTCCAATATATGTAGTTAGTTACTCAATAGTTTTTACAAATTAAAATTACATAATAGGAACTGTACACAACTTGTTTTAGGTAAATGAAGAAAAGAAAAACATTTTTCGTCTGTAGAAATACTGGACAGAATAAAATAATTTGCGTAAAGGTAACTCGCTACAAATAAACGATTATTCTAAGTTTATATGAAATTCGAGAGAACGTAATGGCAACGAAATATTACTATCTATCTTACTTTTCAACGTTATTTCATATGTGTGTAATTTATGTGTTCTGTATGTTACCGTGAAATATATCGCGTGCTTAAACTGTTCTTGCAAAAATGTGTAACATAAAAGAATATAACATATTTAAGCTCTGTACACGCATCACAACAAACTCTTGAACTTTTCGGGCAGTAAATTGTGTAATATTATCGATATCATAGCTGTACATGCACAGAATGCATTTTTAAGAGATATAAAATATAGTTTATGTAAAAATTCATTACTAATTGTACCAAAAAGTGAACAATTTTAAGATATGAACATAGTTTGAAATATTTCAGATATTAAATAATAGATCCGACAGTCAGTTTCCTTTTTTTTTGCGGCATACGTTATTTGTCATTGAACATCCGCACGTTATACTATTGTTATGATATTTCATATCGAACAATGAAGCCTTGCATGTTTAGTGCAAATCGGAATGTACACGGTGTCTGCTTTAACTGGACAGAGTGGAATATTTCCTAACGAAGGGTCAACTTGGACTTGAAAATCTCTGCCATTATTGTACCTGCAGAAAAACAATGTATACTACATAATGTCCCGCCTTCGTACCAAATATCATTAATACGGAGAGCTCGTAGAAACATTGCTTTAATACCTTCGCTCACCCAGAAAATATTCTACTGTGTGTAATTAAAGCAGACAGTCGGTATATTATAATACAAGGTATCAGCATTAACAACGATGCAATTATATGTAGATATTATCTTAACGTGGGCGTCGTATTAATTCTAACACCTTACATATGTGTAACATTTAAAAATGTTTTTCATTTATAGGAAAGTGAACACACGATTTATACTGATTATCTTTACGTCTGGTTTCAATTAGAACAATTATCGTTCAAATGGATATGTTTGCAAACAGATATATCATTGCAATCTAATGGTTGATTGTCCACAGCAGATCTTTCTAACCGATGTACGTTTTTTATTCACAAAATGTTTCACCATGTTAATAAACGACTTTGTGTTGGATTATTCACAGGCTAACTTACTATCGAAACTGCTCAAAGCAATCGCGAATGCCTGAAGCGTACACAATGGAAATCTGTAGTCCATTGTGAAAACGTCTTCTGCAACACGACCGAATTGCATGACAACGTAGTCAACTGAAAAGAAAAATATTTATGTGTATACGAAATAAAAAATAAGATACCTTTCTGAATATACCACCTTCATATTCGAAGTAAAATATATTAAATACAAACCATCGCTGTCGTGCACGACTTGGAAATTTTTCACAGATGCCTGCGTCACCCGTCCGTGGAAATTAAGTACATAGGATTGTGAATCGTCGTTCCATACAGGGGTTTTATTATGTAATTCTATTAGGTTGTCCATGTTTTTTGTTTTCCATCGTTCTATAAAATCGAAGAATGTAATACTGTTAATAACGGCGTTACACTACGAATTTTAAATAGACGAGATACTAGTGTCTGCATACCTAGTAGCGTCTCTGTCTCGTCCCGCGGACAAATTTCAACCCTCTTTTGATCCGATGTCATTCCTGGGATAATTATGGTCATTTTACGCGGCCCTTTGAATCCCAAAACGTTGGTGTCGTACATCACTGCAGCTAACTCTTGTCTTGGATTGAAACGATCGTCTCGTTTGTCGTCTTTCATCAATGAATATCCGTTATCGTATATAGTGAATTGTGTCCCGAGAAGATTCGATCTCAATTTTCCAATGTAAGATTCTCCTGCTCTCGAAAGATCCGTCGGATCGGTTGAAATTAAATAATTGCTTGTTGTACTTTTTTTCCTCTTACGGCCAGCCAGTAAGAAAATCTGCAAGGGATGAATAGAATATTGGCCCTTTTGTTTGGAATATAACTTATACTTACAAAAATTACTTAAATTTAACTAGAAAAGCTCCCAAGATGACCTAAAAAATGACGGTAACAACAAAAATATCCCTTTAAAACGATGGCATACCTTTTTTCCGTAATCTCGTTCTAAATGTAAAAAGTAGGTTGGATAAAGTCCACGATCCATACCCTTCCTATCGCGAGTTATTCTACACTTGTAATGCATCTTTTTGTTCGCCGGTTGTAACACAAAATGCTCCACATTTCCCTCCACGTTTCCCTCTAGCTCCGGACTCTGGGCGACACAGAAGTATATTAATTTTAAAACTATGACCATAATTTATATCTAATGTCTGATTTAATTGCTGCCACCATAATTTTGTAATTTACTAGTAAAATCATTGTGATATGTTTACCGATGAATTATTTTCCCTACTGATAAGCACGCTGGCACCATCGGATGGAGCTATTCTAAGAGGGGAGGGACATGGTAAAGATTCCGCAAGGGAATGTATATCTACAGGCGATGATTCTTCATCCGCACAATCTGTTGCTTCCAGTGCTTGGTAAAAGCCTCCCTCCGTGCTAACTTCTGCAATAAATGTACAACATTCTTATTGTTTGATATTCAGGTAAATTAAGATAGACGATCGATTGGCATACCATTAATCCTTGCTTCCATATCTTTACTCTCCGCAAATGTATTTAAATCTGGATTTGTTTGTGATAAATTAAACTGCAGGGGACCGTCGTATCCTGGAATGAATAAATTTCTGCATTACATATTCAAATTGAATCATGCTTGATTATAGCGTGGTAAACTTACCTCGAAACTCTTTGCTTGGATTAGTCCATTTGGTGGAATGACTGGAAAGCTGAGTACTAGATATGTTAGATGCCTGTACCATTCCACCAGCACCGCTTTGTCTTTTTTGCTTCATCCTCTGAGCGATTAATTGTCTCTGTAATTATACATTGTAATAATAATATTGTGTATTAAATGTCAATAACACAATTATTGATATATATTATCTTTTTTAACGCAATTAGCTATCGAGTTTAGAAAATGATTGAGAATATACCAGATGTATGTAAATACATTATGCCCTTTTACAAAATGTGTAACAGGATTTAGGTGGGTCGTAGTTTTTTTAAATAACTATTCTATAAAATTAGCTCCCTGCATTTGCATGTTTTCATTAAGTTCCGCTTTATGACAAAATGAGAATTCATTTATAATTACCCCTCACATATATTTAAATATTTAAATGACCTACTTTCTAATTCATACATACATACATATATATATGTGTGCATAATAATTGTAGCATATTTATATATAAACATTTTATCGGAGATATAATGTAAAGTGATTCTCCCATACGATACCGTACACTTTTTAACATTCTCGTTTCCTAAAACGTTATACGTACGATGCGTATAACTACGAATTCAATGAATATTGGACATTCAAAAATGAATGCACGGAAAAGCGTTTAAAAATTGTTGTGTATACCTGTTGTTCGAGTTTCTGTTGTCTTAAATCCAGAGATGTCATTTTGCCGATATGATATTAGCAAGAACTGTCATACGCGATTGATTTCCACAGAATAATTTAACTTGTCAGATAAGCAGTTTGTTTACGCCAAACATATTTCGTCGCCCGTGGCTACCTAGGCAACCGTACGATGGAAAACCCTAATGTATTCTTAAGGCGCTATCGCATTAAACGTGGATTCAATTTTCATTTTTCATGTTGAAATGTTCAGGGCCGCTTTGCCCATAGGCATAGAGGTGCTTGTCATTACTGCATGCAACAAGTAAATCCCCTGGCTTCGACTTCCAAATTTACTTTAAAAATATATAGCAATAATAATATTATTGCAACACTGACGTCATATTTGGCCCGTATCTTTTGTCAATACTTAAAGCTATATGTATATGTATAATTAACGGTTTAGAAAATCATATTACTTTAAATTTATATCCTTATTAGTTTATTAAAATTTGTTGAATTTAATAGAAATTCAAATACAGAGCTTAAGTACCTTTTTCAATTATTTTTGGCGGTTTACGTTTTTATAATAACATTTTACAGATATCAATATGTTTTGTATAACATTCAACTAAGATGTTAAAACAGTTTCAATAACAAATTGAAGTCCTTCAACTACATATAACAATATTTTTAAATTCAATGTTACGATTGTGACGTATACTAGCGCCATCAGTAAAGTATTATTGAATTCGAAATTGGTGTTTGTTGTCAGTAATTCGAAACTGTATGATTGCAATTAGTAATGGATGCAACATGTAAATGATTATTGTAAATCATTAACGTTATGTAAATCCATGCGTATCACTTGTTTTTCACTTAAGTAACTTCTTACTGAAAGAAGAATAGATCGAAAGTTTTAAACGATCAATTGTCAGAAGTAGTTTACAAAAACAACAATGTCCACTTCTCGTGTTGACGAACTGATTAGTTACTTCAAGTCGCATAATAAAATTAGGGAACAACAGAGTCATTCAGCAAAAGTTCACAGTGTTGGATGGAGTTGCGACGGAAAATTATTAGCTTCAGGCTCCTTTGATAAATGTGTTTGCATCTTCTCTCTTGGACCGGATCGTTTGGTAAATAAACATAACCTAAATACCGGTTTCCTTTTTGTTTTTACATTTTTTGTTTAATTCTAAAGTAGCGCATTATCTGTTTTGTCTACTTACATATCCAGTATTAATTGTTTCTAATTTCGCAACAGAACAAGTATATTAGTTTTTATAGATGTAAGATTGGTTTGTGTTATGATCTTTTGTTTTATTTGTTAACAGCCTATTTTTATTAGTGCATTGCACAATTTTTGAAATACATATTTTATACTTTGTTCATATTAGTTTTTTACATTTTATTTTATAAAATACTTTCGCTAATTAAATTTGCTTATTTTGTAGAAACAAGAAACAACTTTTAGAGGTCATGGGGGCAGTGTGGATCAGCTGTGTTGGCACGCGATTTACCCAGAATTGTTATCTACTGCCAGTGGTGACAAAACAGTGCGAATATGGGATACGAGAACACAAAAATGCACAGCAAACATCAGCACGAGAGGCGAGAATATTAATATATCATGGTCACCCGACGGTAACACAATAGCAGTAGGGAACAAGGAGGATCTTGTGACGTTTATCGATGCGCGAGTAATGAAAATTCGTGCAGAGGAACAATTTAACTTTGAAGTGAATGAAATTTCATGGAACAAGGACTCCGACACATTTTATCTTACGAATGGACAAGGCTGTGTACATATCCTTAGTTATCCTGACCTGGAGTTATTGCATGTAATTAAAGCACATCCAGGCACTTGTATTTGTATAGAATTCGATCCTACTGGAAGATACTTTGCAACTGGATCCGCAGACGCATTAGTTTCTTTATGGGATGCAGATGAACTATGTTGTTTAAGAACATTCTCAAGACTAGAGTGGCCAGTGAGAACTATATCATTTTCTTATGACGGTCAATTACTAGCAGCTGCATCAGAAGATCTTGTTATAGATATAGGTGAAGTTGAGACTGGAGAAAAGATCGCCGATATACCTGTAGAGGCAGCAACTTTCACAGTTGCGTGGCATCCTAAACAATATTTGTTAGCATACGCGTGCGACGACAAAGATACTTACGACAGAAAACGCGACGCTGGTAGTCTAAAAGTATACGGATTTGCCAACGATTGAAATATTGTTTTCGAACTTTTATTTTAAATATATCATTGTATAAAAAAAAGAGGCTACGCCGTCTAATTTTTGCACCTTCCTATTGTATTGTTTTAATTATGATTTTGTGTAGTCGTATAATTGTGAATATTAAAGAGATTACAGAAATTCATCATTACAAATGATATGCTATATAATACTAATTGTAAAAAACTTGTGAAACTTCGACGCAAGGAATGTAGTTACGATTTTCTAATTGAGTTATTATTATAATCAATAAGATCGTCTATGTACGTTTTCTTTGAAAGAAAGAAAACCATAAAATTTGCGTCTTGAAAAAAAAACGTGTCTATAACAGTATTAGTACAATAAACAATGAAAATTGTCCAAACTTGATTGTCGATATCTATGATTATTTTATTATTCTTAGTGTTTGGCATTTCGTTGACATGGTAACTAAAGCTTACATCTGTTATACGGTTCTCATAACCCATTAGAATCCACGAATCAATGTTTTACTATTTTTAATGCACCACATTTTATTACTGAAACGTTCTACAGATTCTCTATTTTCATGTCATGTTTAGAAGACTGTCGTTCTAATTGTGGATGTCGTTATACGCTAACATTAATGAACGAAATAGTCCAGGAACAGTCTTTTGAAATGAAAGACAGTTTCAATAATGTGCCTAGTATTCATGAAGTGGACGAAGAGGAAACAGACGAGGAACATGCCTGCGATGAACAAGCTAAAAGCTGCAACAAAGACTCCAAGCAAACTGCAGTCCTGATAAAAGATACTGCGGATGTGGATTCAATTTACAGCAATGACTCGTTTTGCTCCGATGAATCTTGCGACGAATCCGAAGAAGTTAACGGGACCTCAAGAACCATTAACGAATCTTATTCCTCGCCTCAAGTTACCGAAAGAAAGCACAATGAAGAAGACGGGGAAGTCAAGAATAAACAGGAGGGGCATGAAAATACAAAAGCGATAAGTGAAATTACAAATTCAGCGCGTTGTCAGAGTTCAATGTCCGAGGATAATACTATAGGAACGAAACAGATAAGAAGAAGGAGGAATATGAGCTTTACGGATGAAGAAATGAGAAAGATTGACTGGGAAAATCAGATCCTTTTGAGGAAGATAATGGCGCAACAGAAGCCCAAAGAGAAGTTTCTTCGTGAAAATGCATCACTGCCGAGGATTAGTAGCTCTGCTATAAACAGAAAAAAATTGCAGAAAAAAATAGAGAACGAAAATATGGTACGTCAGAAATACGAATTGAAGTATAGTATAAAAATATCAATTAATATATTGAACTTTTATATATTTACAGTTCCTACTACAAAGGATACAACAAACTAAGTCACGTGTTATGAACAACACGCCGAAATCTGGTTGCAGACAGACGATTTTGTGATCTGTAACAGAGAATGTATTTTTATATATATTTACACTAATAAGAAATTTGTATTTCATATCATTTTACCATGTCTACTAATTGTAAGTACGTGTAATACAAATTTCATAGTATGGTTTAAGTTTTTTTATTACGAACTTTGAAATTATAGTTGACTATAACGTTCTACGAATGAAGAAAGGAAATGAGTGAACATTGATAGATCCACATACATATATATGACAATTCTTTTATAATAAAAATACAATTTTTAAAAACGGTTCTTTGTTGCTTTTGTTTAAATGCAATATTTAGCAGTATCTTTACAAATGTATTTTTAATAATGTTTATACAAACTTATAAATAATAAAAAATTGAATCTTGCTATTAAACGGTATTTAAAAAAGTAAAGACCGAAATTATTAAAACACAGCAATTACCAGTCTTGAAGAGTAGGTACACATTTTTATTTTTGTTTTGTATACATCACAACTTTGTAAAATGTTTTGAAAACTTACCGAAGAAATTTCTACAAGTCAAGACTATAAAAATCACAGTTCTCACTCGTTCCAAATAACTTAATCATTACCTTTTGTGTAACATCAAGACCGACATTCTTTGAGTATTGTGATCACATTTTACATATGTTACAGAATGTATGGAAACGACAAAGCCAATCATATTGAAGAGCCAAAATTCATCCAAGCAGAAACTCTTTACATCAATACATCTTCTTTCTTTAATTAATCTGTCTTATTTGCAGCAAAAATGTTACTCCCAAATCAAGATTTTGGTCGGCTATTTGAACTTCGAAACTATATAAACAAAAGAACAAACTTGTGATTTCGAATCGATAATAGAAATTTCAACGTTCCATACTGAAAACACCAATAATAACACATTGGTCAACAAATGACGATATGAAAAATTCAACGAGATACAAATCAATTTTGCCCGAATTCACTCGGTATTGTTACGCGTGGTACTATTCAACAAACATATCACAAATACGCGAAACATGAATAATAACAAAAACCAGCCAGCTGAAAAATTGTGGCTAATAAATATGTTATTACTTTCCATATTCGAAAAGAAAATTACTCAACCCAGGTCTAGATATCACAAGATACAATATCGAAAATTTTGGAAACGAGATTAGTCTTCGTGCTTTTTCTTCCAAGATTCTGAGGATGACGGTGTCCATATTGTACTGAGTGAACGAAATGGATCGAAACCTGATCTCTCCTGAAACCGCAAACAAATATATTAAAAAGAATATATAAATATATTAAAAATAAAACAACAATCAATCCTGATCATCTAACCGGGGCGATTATATTTTAAAGATATATTGTATTAGACGAATCGTTATATCCTTACTTGTGTATCTGTTTCTGTTTGTAATGAAGGTAACTGTGAAACTACGGGTGGTGCGGCTGCCCCCCATGGACCAGCAGCCCATACTCCACCTGTATTTACACCCCAAACACCGCTTCTTTCCTCTCCAACCGCCGCTCTAGTATATAACGGTTCCCAATTTGTTTCGACTGTAGCCCAATTGTCTACAAATTCACATTCACGGTGCATCGTTCATTTCAAATTGGCGAACAATAATTTTCATCGAGAAGAGATATTAATTGAAATAATACAAGGGAATTGAGCAATTCTTGTTCACCTTTTAATGTGTCTGTTAACATTGGAGGCTTTTCTGAGGACTTTGGCGATTCCAATTGAAATCCACTTGTATTATCAGACAACAATTTAAGCATGGGATTGTTCTCTTCCCATAGCTGACATCGTGTATCTTCCTCGGGACTCTCTAGTTCCATTAAAGGTTCATCGGTTTCCGGAAGATCATCGTACGGTACCAGTTCTCGTTCGAACTTAAAAAAAAGGCAAGGAAATATTATTTAGTTTAATGTGATTGACAAGGATGGTTAGGCAACTCGGAAATTCAGAAACATATGAAAATTTTGCATACAATGAAGTATGTCATCCGCAATACAACCCCATTTTTCGATCGTTCCATAATTCGGTTTTAAGGGGTGAAATCAGCCCTTGAAAAAAATTCAGAATGTTCTTTTTCATGAAATATCTCAGGATCGCCGGGGGATATTTTTAACAAATGTAAACAAAACTTGCATCGCTTTATTAGGTTTGCAAAAATTCATGATTCTTTTTCCATGGATTTTTAGAAAAAAATTTTTAAGCAGTTTCTTTAACGTGTATCAAGTTTCAAGGGAAACGCAAGCGCCGAAAACTTTATTTCAAGAAAGTATACTTCATGTATATGGATCTGATAAGACTTAAGAAAAATATTTTGATTTAAGTATATTCTCAACTTACCGGTGGTTCTGTAAAGGCATTTATGAAATAACTATTCGTATGCTGTGAATTATTCTGCATATTCAGAGAATCCTGACTAAGCGGCTTCTCTTTTTCAACAGACTGCATACAGAGAGACGGGGATTTCGATACCGTTCTATATTCCTTCGTACTCTGCATTAACTCTTGACTCGATTGTTTCGTATAATCTACATCTTTGGTGTCGTTATTGAAGACCATCGACAGATTGTGCGTGGCCGTCTGAGATTTGTGTAATTTATTTAAGTTCGGGAACGGCGAGATGCTCTCTTGATTCCTTGCTACGACGTCGCTAAACCTAGCTCGATTTTCACCCCAACACGAAGGTGGAGGTGGCAACGGAGCAGAAATTGCTCCCAGTGTACGCGTCGAGTCTTCCCTTTGGTTATTACTTCCATTTAACGTTATCGCTGCAATAAAATGATAAATTAATACACGAAAGGTTTTGGTAAAGCGTGTATCGTAATTAAATTTAAATTTCATCCAACAATATAAAATTTTTCATAGACATTATTTTCGAATCTCTCTTTCGTTAATCTGCGAATGTTTTATAAGTGAAGAAAAATTATGTATACGTTTTATGTGTCCTTTGTCAATGCCTCGACGTTTCTGAGATCCTTTATCCTTCCTAGGAGGATTTTTATTTTGTCGAGGTAATTTGAAGGATGACTCGACCGTACGAGTAGTATGAATATGGTGTTTTATGGTGGATCTTGTATTCGTTTTCCATCTGTTTGGATTATTATGCCTCTCCTTGTCATACTCGTCGTCGTCGCAATCACCTTCATAATTATCTCTATAATCTACACATGGCACAGGAGCGATCGATTGTGGTTTAGTCTTCTTCATCGCAGGTTTCCTTTGTAGTTTATCAGCTTTCCCACAAGATTGTTCGAAATTCTGCAGTGCAATATACACTTATTCGAAGAATTATCTTATTTGGCTTGTTTAAAATACTTACCTTACAAGGTGGTGGATCATCTTGAACAGAACTTTCTGTCGTCGTAGACGATGCGTCTTCCTCGGAAAGTTGAGTGCTCCTTTGATTACTATTCGATTCGAATTTTTTAAAGGATACGTGATTGTTATTGCTATTTCCAACCGTAGTCTGTTTCCTCTTGCTATCTAACTTATTACTTCGAGTATTATTCAGAAGCCCTGTCGTGTCCACTTGAACTTCATGGTCAACCAATTTCGTCTCCGCTTTAACATTTGTTGCTTGGTTAGACTTCCCTTTCCTATTTGTGACCGGGCTCGTTTTCGTGAACGTATTTACACTGTACTTCTTTTCCTGACCGCTCTGCACATCCACAAATGTGTTCTCTGGCACGCAACCGTCTACCTGAACCTCTTGCACGTTATTCTGCTTTTTATTATTCTTCTTCTTGGCACCGAGCGCAATATTGTTTATCACATTACTGTTATCCAACGTGGACTCCTCGCATCGTTTGAACGACAACAAATCCTTCGCTTCTGCGTCCAACTTGAATCGTCGCTCCTCCTCCGCGGACCAGTCGGGGATTTTCAATCCTTTCTGTACGGTATCCTTGTCCTTGTACTTCTTCACGTTCATCAGTGCCCAGTCTGGATACGTTTCCTCCTTTTTCGTCACCTTTTGCTTATCCTCGATCGACGGTTTCTCTTTCACCGAGGTCGGCTCTTGTGCAGAAGGCATGTGCGATAGTAGCCTTAAATCTAGCGGCGGCTGAACCGGAGTTTCCCTCGAGAAGCTGGCCAGAGCTCCGCGCAATATTCGGTCCGCTTCGAGAAACGAAATGGCTAGAACGCATATTAATAATATCGACGAGAGGCTTATAGCTGCCCATTGTACAGCGTATTCCCACGACGGTCTCGCAAGTGCGGCTGTACAAGCCTCCAAAGTGTGCGAGGGCAGGGTGGCGAGTAAATTAAGTATCACCATGCCGTTCTCGATATCGCTGTCGGTACCAAGACTCGTCGATATCAGAAGCTTCCTTTCGACGCGCGACAGGGTGAAGTCCGGCGTGAACGCTATTTCAACTTTCAACGTGGAATTCGGGTCCAATTTGAACGGCAGACAATTCAACACCTTGAAACCGTATCCTTCGCATTGTAAACCATTGATATAAAAAGCGTACACTTCTATGGGAAGTTCCCCTGTGTTCCTTGCCATGAAGGATCTTTTCACCGTCAGATTCGGAATTGGATTTCGTTTATATCGTTCACCTGTCGATCAGAGGGAGAATAAGAAAGATAATAATAAGTCTGGTATTTAGCTTGCTGTATGAATAGTAGCTACAAGGCGCAGTGATCTGGTTCCATTCTGTTTAAAGGACAGAACGAAAGTGAAGAAACGTACATACGTTCGCAATCTTTTAGATGTTTGTCCGCTAGTTCGAATAACAAAGGTGTGGTAGAACCTGGCTTTCGATTCCCGAATCTAAATTGTGCATTTGCCCCTTGGCCCATTACTCGTAATACTTCCAAAATAGTCATATTGTTCCTGGAAATTGGTGAAAGCCGACGATTATTTCATGAACTCGGTTTTATAGAGGATTAAAGTTTACCTAATATATATTAGCGCGGACGATAGGGAAGGCGAGGCAGGTGTATATGATATTCCTATTGTTCTCGATTCCGATGGTTTCAAATACATTGGTATCGATTGCGATGCTACTGTAATGTCCCATTCTTTTTCAAACCTCTCCCTATCTGCTATACTTTCTTCCAGTTTGAATTCTTCTGCAATTGTAGATCCGCATTCTACGCAGGCGAACTTGAACCTACGTAGAAACGTATACATTAAAGTAAATATTCGTTTAACTAACCACACATCACTTTTAATATATATTGTATATGTCAAAGTTTTCCCTGTTTTATCTTTGTTTAAAAATAAAGCTCAACCGAGTTTCGCAAGAAAGGTCTAACAAACCTTAATAATTAAGCTGTGTTTTTCCGAGTAAATTAATTAATTCTTCCGAGTAATCTTTATAAAATAACTCTACTTTAATTAACAACCTATAGTCTTAAAATTTGGCACAATCTTTGTATATTCGTTAAAAACAAAGAACAATCTACGTACTTAGCGGGTAACGAATGATAAAGTCTTGTTCCTTGTGGATAATTCCAATCCATTACTAACTGCACTATTAAAGGACTGGTACTTGGATTAAATACTTTAACCGCTCTGTACGATGTATATCCAACCTGTGTCAAAGGAAATACTAAAATAACTTTGTTTTTATTATTACCAAAACCAGTCAATAAACTCGGCCAGTGTGGTTTTATATTCAAATAAAATTTGTGCCCGCGAACTTCTGTCGTATCTAGGCGCATCGTAACATTGTCCCAAGAACGACCGCCCGTAGAATTAAGAAACCGAGTGTATCTTGTATTTAACAAGTTTAAATCAGAGTCCCTCGTATGCGAAGGAAGTGCCAATGTATTTAACCATTGTTTACCAGCTGTAATAAAATAAAAATTCAACGATTTAGTGCAGTTGTAAAGTATTATAAAACATGAACCATAAATAGATATACAAATACTTTTACCATTACTGTCCAATGACAGGCCTAAATAACAATGATGTTTGCAAGCTACCGATGGCTCAATTTTCATAGACCCAATATAATTTTCACCTTTCGTTATAACAGGCATCGATGCTGCCTCTAAAGGTATATATTTTATTCTGTTATCTTTGTTAACAGGTGTGATTCGCGTTACTTGCATGGGTCTGACGAACGTTGAATATACTTTTAATTGTTGCACGCAAATTGATCCCTGTACAAATTACCGTAAAACGAATAGGGTCAATGGAAAGTTATATTCAAATGCATCGATCTCTACTCACAGGAAAACAATCCGTAAAAATAAGTTTCTTCAATGAAATTTTTCCATGTGCAACTCGCATGTACACTGGCAAAATAAATCGTTCATAGGTCGTTCTAACAAATACGTCGCCTACAATCGTGTCTTCTTCAACCATCGGAGTTTTTACCTTTATTTTAAAAATAGCTAAATGGCCAGGCTTGATATATTGCTGAAATAGAGGAATTTTTCTCAAACTTTTGCATGATTATTCAGACTGTTTTGAATATTCGCAATGACTATATACTTACGTTGCCTGTATGACTACATACAGTTATATTACGAAGCTCTTTATCTAACAAATCGGCTGGACCTCTTTGACAACCCATAAGTTCCAAAACCGCGCCAGGCATGTTGACTCCCCAGCCGTGCAAATCTATATTGATCGGATTTTGATTCTCCAAAGCGAAAATAGCCTCGTTTTCGGTGCCGCTTTCTACGGTGCCGAAGTTCATCGTACCCTCGTCGCTTTCTCTCTCATCGGGGACGATTTTCCTTACTTTTCCATCGTAGCTCAGTAACGGAACTTCGATTACAGAAACGTTCGAATGAATAAAAATGGACGATTCCATCTTCACGTTGTCGGTCCTTTTATCTTTGGTGAGTTGTAACGAAAATATATTGATCTTTTGCTCTGGCTTTATTACTCTTGGAATAAAATTTTTTATCTGCAAAAAAACATTAAGCATCGACAAATAGACGACAGGCAATGAATTTTATTTGACCGTGAAAGGTGTAAGGAAACCGTTTGCTCACCGTAAAAAGTGATTTCACATGCGGTGACAATGTGACATTTGTGATGGCCAATGGCAATTTGAATTTGTTAACAACGCTAAAATTTCGTGCTGGATTAGATTGGAGAGAACAATAATGTGTAATTGTTGCGTTTACTTCCAGTCCACCCTGTAGAACTTGTACTATCCATGGAATTGTTAATTTCTGACTAGAACCGCCGGGACCTATAGCTTTTATCACTAATTTCCCTTTGAAATGTTGTAATTCTAAACCAGATTCCCCTAAAGTATAACATATACGTTTCTTATACAATAAACAGTACATATAGGTATATATTACGTGCAATGAAAAGTTCAATTACATACAGTCGTAAATTAATGCTCCAATGGCAAATGGTATATCTGTATCCCCTGGAATTACCACTTGCTCGAAATGAAGTTTCAATGCTTTAGAAACTGGCGTACTAATTATATTCTGTAAAGATATAAGAAACAATTGAAGATTCGAAAATAATTTTTCCAAATAAGTACAACGTAAGAAAGAGACACTTACCATAACTTTTATAGGCTTTTTTGCCGAGTTCTTCAAAGCAATCGGGTAATGAAAGGGAGGCTCTAGCGAGCCACCCATACCTAAATTGATTACACCAGAATTTCCACCCCAATGAAGACCAGCCGCACTTTTTACTTCAACTTCAACTGTTACAACAAGCACTTGCGAAGTATTATTCACTTTAAGCCTGTAATTCCGAGAAACATTAATATCGAAATCTATCAATATAGATTTAACAGTAGCAAAAGTAAATATAAAAATTGAAACCTAATGTACGCAGTATGATTCTTTTCCGTGTAAGCATTGAAATGTAGTCTTATGATAGGCTTTATTTGATATGGTGGGATTTCCCATAGATCACGCGAACCTTCTGCTTCTCCCGATGGCAATTCCAGCTGAAATTCTTCAGTACTACTATATACCTCTAAAACCTTAGAAAAGAACAAACAAAAAACAGATATGTATACACTAATTAATTGAAATAAAAGGTAATGAAATGTTGTACAGGACATACATACTTGTAAAGCTTCTGCGTGTGGATTGTACAGGTATAGAAGTGGATTAAATGTTGCATTTAAAGGTAATTTGACACCCACTACAGGTCTTAGTCGATACGGACTACTGACACTTATTCCTTTTACCTGTAAAGATAGAACTGCATTTTGAATACGAAGAAGTATAAATAGTATTTGCCATTATAAGAATATAGTAGGTTTCGTTACTTGGTATTTCACAGTTCCATCTGCGGTATGTATAAAAAGATGTGTATCAATATCACCTTCATCTCGACCAAGAAAGACAACATCGAATGTTGTGTTCCCCAATGGTGGAATTACCTGTACAAATTAATTACGAGAATATAGAGATTTATAAAATGAATAAATAATCGACCTTTTTTTTTTGCTCTTCCAAATAGCCATTTTTACACACGTGTGTTGATTGCAATCAAGCTTTCATTTAACTGTATATGATTTCATTAATCTTAAATCGTTTAAAGACTTACTTTGCTTCGAAAGAATGACGAATGGAAATGACGTGTATTTCCAGAAATTGATAAAAGGTGGATCGTTTTGTTGTGATCTCTATTAAACAAGATCACAGTTTCTTGGTGGGGTATACCGAGTTGTCTAAGGAGAAGAAACATCTTCATTGTATGCGTGTTCGTTTACAGTTAACATAATTAACAATCATGTGGTGCGCACCTTTCTTTGAAGTCCAAAATATGCGGTTCGAAATAAACATAAGACAACGAATCTTCGGATTTATCTTCTTCAGATGTTGTATCCCTTGAAAAAAAAATAGTTTCATGCATTTCAATACATTCGGTAGAAATTCGTGGATATACTTTTTAATAGTGGAAATTGAAAATAGGAAAGGTACAAGAAAAATTAGTTTGAAGTGATCACAGTTAGTAAAGCAGTGTTTAGAATTTAGATGCTACTCTCTGAATTTTGTACTATGATGATATAATTAACTGGTTAAAAATTTAGATATGAGATGAATGTATTATATATTGCGGTACACCTAGGATAATAATGTTTTTCGTGAAAAGTAGCAAAGTTAAATTTGATCATTTTACAAGCTTCATAGGTCTGACTTTTTATTTCCTAAGATATTTATTTCTGGAAGTCGGCCAAATTGATTGACATATACGTAATTGCATAGTTGCGATAGAAAGTCGTATTATTATATGTATAAAAATGTTAAAAGTAAGGAAGGAAATTTATAATGAAAACCTTTCCTACTTCCACTCACCATTATTTTAGTGAGTATTATGCTTACCCAGCCCCATGTACTGTATTGGTAAAATCCTATAAACAAGAAACCAGCATTATATGGTGCCCTATAAATATATATTGTAAAATCTATAGTCTGCCCAATGAGACCAGGGGGTAGACGGAAATGAAGCTTCCATGTGCATTTAGCACAACTATCTAAGCTGTGGCCATAGTTATTCACTGCCACATGTCGTTGTTCAGGGGTGAAGTGGTTATTCTATGGTTCTGTCTCTAGTATACATGTTACAAACTGTGCCAGAGTTTTCTAATTCACTGTCACGCGAAATCTGTGATCGTCGCCATGTCCTGCCCACCTCTGGTCTACTCCTTCGTGTTGTTGGTCAGACTATAGTATTTAATGTAAAAATAATAATTGCAAAGTGGCATTTAAAGTAATCATTGTGCCAATATAGGAGGCACTATTCGAATTACAAAGCCTGTTTGAAATTGGAATTTTTATTATATCTGTAGGCATTTGCTAAATGTCTGAACACGCCAAATGTCTGAAAGCGAGCCGGTTGTTGAACATATTAATACAATTTAAATAAGAAAAGACGATTAACCAACCTTATGCATAGGCATTGGTATACTCTCCAAAAGGTATTGAACATCATTGTCATCCTGTACGAAAGCTACAAAAAAATTGAGAGTTATTATTACAATGTACTAAAAGTCAATAAACTTTCAACACAATTATGTACTGTATATTTGTAAAACAATTAACATGAAATATATACTTGTAATACAAGGGTGTAATATGTTAAAGATCAATGCATAAACAATTTTTCCATTGTTCTGAATACAAATATTTAATTACATCATTCGAGAAACTTATTACTCTGTACGTATAACTTATAACTTTGTACTCGAAATGCAACTCTTGCTTGCTACTCAGTTAACAAAAAAACTAGAATGCCAAATGGGATAGAACATTAACGTTTCTATCAACAGGTATCTTGTATGTTTTATTTTAGATGCCTATGGTCTGTACGCAGTTCGTAGTACAGCATAATGTTCCATGTTGTTGTTTTAAATTTAGTCTAAGCAATTATAAAAAATTTTTTTTGCGTGGAAAGGAAAAATGATTAAAAATATAGTTGTTTGATGACACATTCAATCAATAGAATGATTCATGTACATTTAACTTTTGCGCCATCAAATTTCTTTTGGTCTCATGTGTCACAGATTTACATCTAACAATTTCTCAATTATTGTAGAACAGAGACGATATGGTCTTAAAATCTGATTTGCCAAAATAGAGAATTGAAAGTGTTAGAAATTTCTGTCATCACAATTGACTGTAACAAAAGTGTACGATACAAAGGTTTATAAAGCATACTAAACGACAATCTCGTGTCTGTAAGTATATCGAAAGTAATCTGTGTTTCAACGACACGTCAATAGAATAAATAGTTTATAAATCTAACATACATTACTGTTAAGCAGAGAAGTACAGACATTTGAATATTCTTGAGAAGTAGAAATTTAGACATTCTACGAGTATATAAAGCGGACCATTAAAATAAAATCGTATTTTCGAGTAAACAGCATCGGATTGTTTACTAAATACGATTGTATGAAATCATTCATGATAGGTATGTGTTATTGTAGGGAAACGAAAGAGATAATTAAAATAGCATAAATATACACATACCGTTATTGTGCCCATGTAAGGACGGTCGAATTTGTGACGTCAGTTCGAAAAACGTTAATAAGAGGAGACAATAAAGTACTTTTAACTCAGTCATAATAATAGTTTCACTGTGTTGTTTGCTGTTTTGTCTTTAGCAGAAATGAAAATCCGCTTTCGGCCATACTTTTTGCCACTATCGAATTCTGTAGTATCGATTGTACTTCCGTCCGATTTGAAACCTCCTTTCTGCAGACAAATTTCGTGCGATCAATCTGACAAAGATAGATTGTACGTAGTTGCTACATGTTTTATTATTATATCGATATATCAGGGATATTTCCAAATTATTTGGTCTATTCGTTTCATGACTAATTAAATCATTTCTTTTTGCAAATAACGCGTACCATTCAAAAATATTTAAGCAACTTACGCTACCGTTATATTAAGTTCACGGATCGTTAAATCACAACTTTCTTGGTGAAATCGGTTTTTCAATTAATTCAACGATATACGGTTACTGTATTTTACTGTTTCTTACATTATATACATGCGTGCAAGTAATTTTCAAATTGTATTTTATGTATGTAATTATTATAATGGGACTTTGCTGTACTCTAATTGATTATATATTCGTAACGCTTGCTTTTCCGTAATTCTACTGATTCTTTAGAGTGCAAGTATCTATGTACATATAGAAGTATATGTATACAAATAGTATTTCGCAATTTAATATAAATTGTCCAATCCTGTTTATTTATACTGAGCAGGTTGACTATATAGCTCGAATCCACTAGTACCTTATTAAAGTGATTTACCAGATTTCGATTTCTATATCGTTTAACTATTTGAATAAATTGATATGACTGTAAAGAATAATGTTAACAACGCTGAAAATGTAATAATTAGTCCGTGTCCATAAATACGACGATTTAGCTAGACACAAGTATTAATGTGGCATTACACTCCTGATCAAAAGTTTGGTCACTCTTTACATTTTGAGGACCTCTTATCATCCGTCCATTATTTCGAAGCGAATACTGTTGGAATGAATAGTTATTAGCTTTCTCTCAATATTCTTCTCTTCGAAGAATTGATAGATCAGTTTAAAATTGTTGATCGATTTGAAAATACGTACTACACCACAACCTACTAAAATAGGCTGAGACTGTACCCTTGAAATATCTAGTATCTTACACTTTTGATTGGTTTGATTGGCATACTTATTCTCCACACTTCAGACGATAAATGGCGCTTGGTCTTCTTTCACGTGCGCGGTCCTAACCTGAAAAGTAAACAACTGTAACATGCAGTATGCTAGTGACGTGAACATTTTGCGGTATAACACGTTTTACGCGCTGTGTTTAATACATTTAACTTCAGCTTGAAATATACAGTTTATTCTGAATATTTTTAATTAATACATTCCTACGTATATTATTAAATAAACGGACAACATGCCGAAAACAAGTAAGTAATATTTTGCGTACATTTATAATGTTAATTACAAACATAATTATAAATATATAATAATGGTATTATAAATGTAATAGATAAAAGAGGTGACAGAAAGAAACTTTCGTGGATCTATAGGACGAAGACTAAATTTCAAAAGTCGAAAAAAGTGACAGAAAACGCGAACAACGATGCACAAATTCCAGAAGATAATAAGTATCCTAGGATTATTGTACGAAATGTATCCTTCAAGGTTTGTGTTTTTGTTTTTCTCTTTAATACAGCACAGTTCTTTCTACGTTTTATTCGCTTTTTTATTTTTATTGATACATATTTTAATAGGCAACTGAAGGGGATATGAAAAAACTATACGAACCATTCGGCAAAATAGTGGATATAAATTTTCCGAAACGTGCAGATGGAACACCCGTTGGATGTTGTTTTGTTCATTTCAATCAAATGGAGGATGCATCGAAAGCGATATTCAATACAAATAAAAAAGAATTTCTTGGTAATATTTTTTATTTCTGTTTATGTCTGGACCCTTATACGGTCTTTTAGAAAAAGTGCTCCTAGATACAAAGAAATTACCTGTATTTAGTTCAAAATTTGCTTCCAGAAAAGATATCACCTTAGTTATGTATATACCATAACAATTTGGATTTGTTATTTTATAAGGAGCACTACATAGAAATAAATTCATAAATGACTAACTATGCTTGTCCTTACCATGAAGATCTTCAATGTCATTTTAAATGAGGGCCGTATGGGGGTTAAATATCTATCATTAATATCGTTATGATTCATACTTATGGTTTGTAAACATATTTTTAGGTAGAGTAATAAGTAGTAGTTGGGCTGTAGCAAAATCAAAATATTGCGAAAAATTGAGGCAGGAATCGGCTAATATAGAAAATAGTGAAGAGACTGCTGCGGATAGTGCGAACAAAGAGAAACAAGATAGAAGTAAACATACTGAATATACAAATAAAGAGAAGAGTGGCAGCGAAGGTAAAGTATTTAAACAAAAGGAGATTAAAGAAGAGAAAGATCCATCCAAGGAGGAAACATGGTTGCAAACGAAAAGAGAGAAGCGAAAACAATTAAAGGAAAGCAATCGAAAGAGAAGAGCAAGAATTGTAGTAAGAAATTTAGCATTTCAGGTAAGACAGTATTATAAATTCGTATATGTATGTGATTTTCCGATATTTTAATTGGTAACATGACTTTTAGGCAACGGAAGAAAATTTAAAAGGGCATTTCGCTCAGTACGGAACAGTAGAGGAGGTAAAAATTTTAAAAAGAAGCGATGGCATGAACGTAGGTTGCGCATTTTTACAATTCGAACATGTGCAAAGTGCTGCTAAAGCTATCCACTACGCAAATTTGCAACCACTTCTAGGCAGACCGGTTGTAGTAGATTGGGCTGTACCGAAAAATCAATTTTCCAAGGATAATACTAAAAATACGAACACTGACGAAACGAAAATAAAAATAGAGAAAGAAGATGATACAGAGGACCAATCTGTTGCGAATAAAACGAACGAATTAAATGCCAGCGAAGGCCTAGATAGGTGAGTATATCTTTGCAATCATTAATCGTTTAAAATTTAATTGATCTTTTCAAAGATAATATTAATATGTTCGAATTACAGTGAAGACGAGAAACCTGATATTGCCAATGGAAATAATGAATCTGATAATGATGATATAGAGGAAATTGAGTTAGACCCAGGAGATGAAAGTGGACGTTCAGACCAAGAAGCATCTGAAGATGAGGAAGCAGATGCAGAGGAAAAAGTGAACGTAAAAGAAGAAAAGCGGCCAAGATACGAGTCTCATGATGTTTCTGAAGGGAAGACTGTATTTCTGAAAAATGTACCGTTTTCTGTGAAGAACGAAGAATTGAAGAAGTATATGGAAATATTTGGGCCTGTTTATTATGCTCTCGTATGCATTGATTCACTTACCGAATTTTCAAGGGGTACTGCATTCGTTAAATTCAAGGTAAACATTCGTAATAGGCACTTTATTATTTACATATATAAGTATTTTTAATTTTCTAATGGCGATGTTATCGTAGAATATTGAGGACGCTGAAAAATGTTTGTCAGCGGGAAGTGAATTACAAATGGATGATCAAATATTAGAAGCGCATAGAGCGTTAGATAGAAACGAAGTGGAAAATAAAGCAAATTCGAAAGAGCGCAAACAGAGAGATTCGAGAAATTTGTATCTTGTAAAAGAAGGAGGTAATATAAAAAGAAACACTCGAAGCATTTAAAAGTTTCTTTGTGGAGCATCTTTTTCTGTATTTAATGAATGATACAACAGATTAATTGTCGTATGAATTTGAATGTTTAAGTTGTATTAGCTGGAAGCACTGCAGCTGCTGGAGTTTCTGCAGCAGATATGGCAAAACGATTACAAATAGAGCAATGGAAGTCGCAAATTTTGCGGAACTTAAACATGTTCGTTTCAAGAGTACGACTCGTTGTTCACAATTTGCCGCCTATGTTGGATGATGTTAAACTTAGAAAAATCATCGAACGTTACGTTCCTTCGACAGCAGTTATTCGAGAGGTAATTTTTAATGGAAATTGTTTTAATTCAGATATTTCCTTTCATATATTATAAAGACCAAAATATTTATAAATGAAAACTAATTTGATAAAGGCACGTGTCATGCGAGATCTTAAAAATGTGGACATTAAAGGAGTAGGGAAGTCAAAAGAATATGCATTCGTTTCATTTACGAAACACGAAGATGCGCTTCAGACTTTGAGAACTATAAACAATAATCCAAACATATTTAGTCCAAAGCGGGTACGTAACATGATTATTGTTATCAAATTTGTATGAACCTATATTCTTATGTATTATTTCGTTTTCCTTTATTTAGAGGCCTATAGTGTCATTCTCGATAGAGAATAGGGTTTTGGTAAATGCAAAGCAAAAGAGACTACAAAAGAGTCGCGAGAGCAATCCTCTTTGGACAGGAAATGAAATGAAAAGAAAAGGGGGAGACAGAAACGAAGAAGTTCCAACGAAACAATTAAGAACAGAAAGGACGGAAGAACCCATTGTAAAACCATATACTGGAATGGTTGGAAAGTTTGGAGAAAATAAATTACGATCGAAATATAATTTAAAAACTCAAGCGATGGTGCATAGTCAAACGGTGAGGAAAGAGAAGAAGGTGAAAAAATCGAACAAGAAGCTGGAAATGAAGAGAAAGCAGAAAATTGCGAACAAAAAGGAGGCTAAAGTAAGTATTTCTTCTTCATTTACTAAATGAAGCATTTATGTAATTTATATGCAATTATTGTTATGCTCTTAATTGTTACTTTTTCGTTGCAGCCAAAGCAAAGGAGGAAGGTAAACCCAGACGATGCGAATCTGGATAAACTTGTAAATAAATACAAAGACAAATTGAAATCGGTGGAATTGAAAAAATCGAAATGGTACGAATCGTAGAACCGAATTGTTAATACATGTATTTTAAAAAATCATTTCTGTATGCAGCGTATAATTAACGTTTAAAAAAAAATTACACATTGTGTTTTACTTTTACATCTACCCAGTTTTAGGGACTAAATAAACTAAGAAATAAAAATATTGTAGGGTGTGAGAAAAGAGTGCTTGTGCGTGAATACATATGTGAATCTATGATTGAATGTGCCTGCGTGAATGAAATCGTTAAAGACAAAAAGAATGAACGGCCTTCAGTGAACAGCGCGTATTGTTATTGTTTATTAATTCGCTTGTAAACAAGATTGCAAATTGAAAGGCGGCCGCCATTCTAATAGTAAAACGGTCATTCTAATAGTAAACGTTGTAATAGAAACATCTATATAATTTAATTAAACTTATAATTCCTAAGAAAAGACCACTTAATAATATTCCCACAATGTAAGAGCGCACATTTGGTAGTACATGCCTACTACTTCCCATAGGTATTCGTATTATATATTTGTAATTCCCGCCAAACATTAAACACGCGCCAATTGTCCAATGACGGTCCTCCAAATAACCATCCACTAATAGAATAGTTCTTTAAAATAGACGAATTCAATTTAAAGATTAATTCTAATACTATTGCAATCTTCAATATAAATATATTACGTGTCGATAAAACTGTTACGAATGAGTACGAACTTACGAAATAATACTGGGCAAGAACAACTACGATATTCATATTATTAATTCGGCAGAATGTATCGGATTTCTTCACTTCTTTACCATTATCTCCCACTTTCTGTTGAACTTTCCATCAAGGTGGTTAATACGCTCGAATAATGTCCAACAGTTGGCGGGAACTCTTGAAGAATAAAAGGGCAGTTTATGCACCTGTTCCGATCGAGAGTGCTCTCATTGAAAAGTGGTTCGTCGTGTAGGTTGCATGCAAGTTACGAGGACAGCATGACTGATTGATTAATGGCAATACTTTTTAAACATTGGTGGATGGAAAAAGTCATATGTTAGACAGATTATAGTTCATTTAAATCGATCTGTTCGTTTATTGAAATTAGTGTTGGTGATTATGTGGCTGGTACTGCACGTGTAACTTGTATGTGAATAAAGTTGGCAGATGTCCATTCTTTAAAGAGGGACAAAAATTTGACTTGTTTTACTGACAATCATTGTACGTTGATTCGGGTAAGTTTGGTCACATTTTCGTAGAAATAATATGCGACGGAGTAACCATGTTTCCGTGAAGTTTGGTAACTTCTTAAAGTTCTTTCCAAGATATATTTTTGTAATTCCACGCTGGAAGATAAAAGCATTTAAACGGACAGATAAATATCTTGGCTGCTACTTTTTGTTGGTAGCAATTAGTATACGAACGTTAATAGCGTTAATCGAATTTAACGATAATTAACAGAAGGAGACAAATGGCGTAAAGTTATTATTGTATTATAAGTGCCATTGTTATAAACATCAATTAATATTTACGCAATTTAATTTCCCAAGCTTTTAATTTTCATTTGCCTCACGTTTCGTCAATTTATATTAATTTTGACTAACATAACACTGACTAACATACTTAGTTTTATTATCATTTCTAGGTTTCCTTCCGTTTAATTCGCACAATATGCGAATAACAGTGAAAATAATTTCTAAATTTATTCAACTAGAAATATAGCAAAGTGTATGAAAGAAAAAAAAATATTGAACGTATTCAGGAACGAAGTACATGAGAACTGGAATTCTTACATTCAGAACAGAGATGAGATTACTTAATCCTTTTGTCCGTTTCCTTGACATCAAACTGTGAAAGTACAAATTAGAAACTTCGAAACTATTGTCTGGTGTTATATTTTTTTTTTTAGAGAGAAACCATAGAATTAGAAGTTGTAAACGGATCGCTGTTCCTATGGTTAATTCTTGCACGCCGCAAGCTATTCAACGAGCACGATTTTTTTCTGTTTCGAAGTCGAGATACGCAGACGAGATTTAAAATAACATAAATTTGCATACTATATTAAAGCGATTTCTTCGCTTTATTATTTAGTTGACCCAAACGCCTCTATCCATTTTTATATCAAATATTATCCAGATCTTATTGCCATGGGTACCATTCCAGTATCGTTAAAAAATATTAATATTTAAGCCGGCCTATCTATCACAATAATCTCCTGTATGTATCTGCAAGTTGTTTTGCATTATTTCTTTATAGTGCAACATTTCGATTATAGTTATCATAATTTTATAATATACATATGACCTTAGATGTTTTTCCATTGTATACAAAATAATGATTAACACTATTTTTTATAGTAGTTTTTTAAATTAATTCTTCAGCCAAAGTTAAATTATTTTGTTCCAACATTTCTATGCTTCAGAAATATTTTACAGCGCAAATCCTCGCATTTTTAATTAACAATTTAATATATTTTAACACTCCACAGACATCCATTACGTCCTCAGAATGTGTACATTGCCATTGTTATACACGTCTCTCCAGTGGCGTTGACATCAGTTTAGCCTAACAAAATCATGAGGAGATAGGTAACTAACAGAAGAAAATGCGTTTCACGTAACAAGTTCCAAGAACGATTCTAGTCGAGAGCACAGAGTGATTACTTCGTCTACAGTTTCATTTGAAAGGGCTGCCGTGGTTTCCACGAGGCAATTTACCTGCCATGGAGAGAAAATTGCATTTAACACAATTTATAGATAGTTGCATTGAAATTACATCTTTAAATACGTATTCACATCGTAAAACAAAATTCAGGGATATATTATAAACAAGTTTATCTCTTATCCCCGCTATTTCATATTCACACTTTAGTCTACTATATTAATATTGCTTAATAAGAAACCGAAAACTCTTTCACAGACGAAATTGATGTTTTGCAGATAAATTTGGAAATTCCTTACCGTTTATCTGCAATACTATTGTAATGAATCATTAAAGAGGTGTCTAAATTAATGCAAAAATTAAACATCACGCGACAATAGTTTGGCTCTTTTAATCATCTAATTAATATCGTATGAATTCAGCTCGCATTTTTAATAAAACCTAACGCTCGCCGCACACTTTTTATGTTGCAGACTGAAAATGAGTACTCTAAATTGCAAGATTGCGAGACTATTGAGACATACTGTTAATCAATTGAATAGCATTAGAAGAACGTTAGAAACTTTGGCAACAGAAGTCGAAGACTGGTCACGATGCCGTCCTTATTCAGAAATTCCTGGACCAAGACCAGTTCCGATTCTGGGTAACACGTGGCGATTTATACCGTATATAGGTACCAATGATTTATCACAGCCGTACTATCCTAAACCTTTCCTTTTCTATATTGTAATGAATTCACCGTCCTGTATACGACAAGCTGTGGCACGCCCAAAATTTCGACACGTTTTCTTTAGAAATTTTGCCCAAGCAGTCATGATCTGCGTAGGATCTCTGAACTTTGATCGATGATTAATTAGTGATCCTGATCTTTGCGTGTGTGTACATCTATGAAAAATGATATTCATTGTTTGAAGGAATTGATATTATTATTTGTATAGTGGAAACACTGGAGAATAATTCTTTGTATTTTTAGAAAGGTTGAATTAAGCGAGCGAAAGTATTGGATAACTAGTTGCTTTATTGCTACACGTTTCATTGGTTAATATTCAGCCATTTTATTCAAGTTTTTAGATTTATAATTCAATTGCTTACTATCGTTCTCCGGTCACGATATATGCATCTTTTTTTGTTAAGGAATTGGATTCTTGCAACACTAAACGCTTTCTGTTTTTAAATATTATTAAACATTACAGTAAGTATCGAAAATATAATAAGATTTTATCCTGTCGAATGTTAGTATGTTAGAATGTTGGATCGCGCGATTCAATGAATTTTTATTTATTTAATTAAACTTGACAATTTAGTTGCTGGGCAACCAGATGTTCTAAAATATTTCTCAATCGCTATATAATTCTTAGTCCACTTCGTAAATAATTACACACGTAAATTAATTAATAGATGAAATAATTAAACATAACTTGTCGATCGATACATTTGATGTTTTAGTACAAAAGAAAAGTTGCATATTCGCAACAAGTTGGTCGAACTTATCGAGCAACCCCATACATGTATCCGTTTGTGCATATGCAACTGCACCAACATACATCCGGTTGTACACATGAAAGAAAGTATCAATACACGTCGTGATTATGAATGCCTTAACCCAGTCAGGGAAATTTGGGTCAGTCTGACCCAAATCCGAGGGGACATTACATTTCTCATTTTTAACAGGTACCATTCGAACTACTGTAAACACGAGGGAAAAAATTAATGATCCCGGAATTTTTGTCGTGAAAAATATTCAAACGAACTATATTACTTCGTTTGATATTCGATTTCTGTAAATACGTGAACCTGCGAATCGGTTCGACAAAAGAATTTGTTCAGTTGTGTTGCATTTGAAATGATTCCATGCACAGTGGCTGACAATGGGATGCAACTCTGTATATAAATTATTAAGTACACCGACCCTGCAGCTTGTGCATCAGATTATAAAGCACCACTTGTTAAATCTTTTGCAAATATAGTGTTACCAATTTTAATGCCAGCGATGTATTACTGTTTAGACTTATTGTTTGGAAATTATTCCAGGATTGGAAACATTGAACCTATTTGTTTATAGGCGACTTCGAGATTCAAGCCGTGGATAAAGTTTCGAGGAGATTGTACGAAGAGTACGGGGATATCGTGAAAATGGAAGGTCTTCTTGGACGACCGGACATGGTGTTCATCTACGACGCGAACGAAATCGAGCGTATCTTCAGACAGGAGGAAAGAATGCCTTACAGGCCTTCTATGCCTTCGTTGAATTACTACAAGCATGTTCTTAGGAGAGAATTTTTTAAAGACAACGCTGGAGTCATCGCTGTGTAAGCGTTCAATTAATTTTTCTACAGAGTGGATATTTTTACGATACTTTGCGTTTCAAGATGCGCATGCATCGTTACAATTATGATAATAATACGATCTGATATCGCGGTCCCTTTGAGCCGTTACACCCTTTGAATACTTTGTTCTTAATTGCAATCTGCAGCTCTTATATTCAACTATGCAGTACATTATACACGTTACATAATTAGAATTTATACTAATGTCTCAAACTACGAGGCTTGAATTATCGTTAACTATAGAACAATCGTTCCATTTTGAGTTATCTTTACCAACAAAATTCGCACTTCTCAATCATTTTTCGTGTCAATCACAGACTAATATCATAATCATTTATTTATTGGTTTATCTAACTGTACACTCGTCTGATTATAATTTACTTTAATAAGTAGAACTCGATATTATTAATTGAATTTGATTAAAAGCTAAAGCAGATCTTGCACTGACGCATGTATTTGATCATTTGAATTTTCAACGTCTACGCACGTTTCATTATAATGGTTAAATATTGAATTTATGATCGCTTTAACGGTTGCTCAACTCCTCGTTTAGCAAACCACTGGAATAGCAAATATTTGCTATGCATATCCTAGCTTGAGTTGAAGCCTTGTATGCTTGAGATCATGTTAGAGTAACACTAGAATTACCCCTTCCTTTCTGCACACTTTTTTGCATGGTACTCGATCATTACTATTATAAACTAATATTAATTTCCACAGGTTGTGCAGCGCAACGATATCCATAATTTATCAATCGATCCAATTAATGTGTCAGACAAAGTTTATACACAAAATATACTTACATATATATTTTTCCTTAACAAAAGGAAGCTGATCACCTTAATTCTACTAGATTATTAAAATGGAACAATATATTCCCTAATAAAACATCAAGAACGCACGATTTAACGAATTGAATTATTAGACAAAATAAATAAAAATGATCGAATTGACCAGAAGAAATTAAATTCGTTCGAACGGCTCGTGTCATTCGCCTTCGTTAAAAATAATGTTAACGATTACGATTACATGGGACGTCCAAGTTTACCAGCGGTACACGACACGTTACATAATTGCTGCAATCGATCAAGATATCAATTACCTAGTCGGCATAAATTTACAGGAAACGCCGTTTGTGTCACGATGCAGAGGGAAAACGTCGTTGATTGCGAGGTTTCGCCCAATTGTGGGTGTATTTAACTGTGTTACGCAGGCGGCTCACGCTATCCCCCCAGCTAGAAAGTGTACCTTGCGCAATCGAATATTGGTGCACATTACCCTATCACTTCCCGTCTGACGATTTGGCCTATGATTGCATTCGACGCGACCTGGTTTCCTAATGTCCACGTTGCACAAAGCTTCGCTCGCTGTCACATCTCAATTTCGTCTTCGTAACCCGGACTTCCATTCTTGAAGTCGTATCTACCTGTTCGAAACGGCAATTATACTAGTCGTTCTGATTTTTACCGTAAGTTTGATTTATTGGCGCATGATCGGATAGTAGCGTGGCGCAGATTTGCCGAATTAAGGTATCGAAGGTGTCAAAGTTACTTACTTGCCTGAATATCAATGCGTATAGACTTATAGTATGTTTCGGTTTTGTTGTTTATTCTAATCAAATGTTTACCGGTTCGTATCTTCTCGTTGTTTAATGAATTTTGTCGAATGAAACTGCTGCGAAGCATTGTTAGAGTACCTATAGCATTCCGTTTATTCGAAAATATTTATTTATATTATTTGCTTTCGCAGGTTTCCAGTCTGCCCTGGGCTTTTCAATTCGCTGTTCCCGAATGATTGCGTCTCAAGTACAATTGAAAAATAATTTTAATACAAAATGTCGGACTTTGCCAATATTTAAGCCGCCTTCTTTTGCCCTTCGTATATCCCGATTGATTGAAATATTTATTTGGAACTTGGCTCGTTTCTTCCGAACAGCCTCGAGAAATGCAGTTCTCTGAAGAAAGGCTTCGGAGAGAACTATTGGTACCGCTCAATGTCAGCAGGATAAAACGGAACAAAACTCGCATGACAACTTTCTTGCCCTTTACATTCTCAAGTCGATTATATTGGACTGTATTTAAAAATCGACCGATGCCATCCCGCTTACCGTCCCTGAAATGCTTAACTTGCATACACGTCAAGAATTAATGTTCCGTTGCAATGTCTCTATTCTCCGTTCCTTCGTGTAGATTTTATTGTCCCATTAAGCGATAGATACTAGCAAGTAATAATTAATAGAAACGCAAAATACAGGCTCGGCAAAAATTCGTTAAATTGACTCATCGACCCAATTTTCATTTCAAGTACATTAAAACTCTACTATTATAAAAAAAAGTAATGCCCTGTACGAGTCCTATGAAGAACGTCGATTAAATGAAAACTTTTGCCTATTTGTTATTTCGCTAACCGTGGAAGAAAGAAATAAACAGACGCTAATGGAAAATAATTGTTACAGACACGGCGAGAGTTGGTACAATTTCCGAAGCAAGGTTCAACAGGTAATGCTGCAACCACGTACAGCCAGAATGTACATTAGCGCTATCGAGGAGGCGAGTTTGGCATTCCTTCAAAGGTTCGCTAGTAAATAATCTTCGTGGATGTTGCAAAGCCACTTTTCCTTTCGCCTGTTCTCATTATTCCTATTTTTCTGCCCCCTTTTACGATTCGACACGTGCGCGGATACTTATTCGCTGAAGTAATCGCGTTTGTTCGTATTCCGTTCTAGAATTGGGAAGCTGCGGGACCAGAACGACGAAGTACCTGACGATTTCCTCAACGAGATTCATAAATGGTCCTTGGAGTGTGAGTGTAAAATAATTTATTACCGTCATTTCGCGAATAAAAGGAAGGTAAAGAATAGTTGCTTGTTGAATTTTTTCCAACGGATGTATCAGATTTATTTGACAATTTATTTCTATATTTATTACAACTCACGGAATTCTTCACGGATTCGAGAATAACATATTTTATTATTTATTATAGATTACAGAATTTCTAGCGGATTTAATTTCAATTTCTTTTATAAGCAGCGAATTTTTCGGCTCCACGGACTCTGGCATAACATTTTGGGTTTTATATAACTCAGCAATTGAGATCTGGAGAGGGTTAATATCTATTACCCAGATACCACCGTGTCATCGTCTATAACAGGAAATCTATGTAGATATATTCAGCAAGGCAATACTATGATTAAGCAAATGTTTCTGAAAGGTCAATAGAACTTCTCTTTGATGTAGTATCTTTCGTTAGACTACTTTCGACAGTGTTATATCACCATTGGCTATGCTTTCGTCGGCAAACGATAGTAGTATAGAAATCGAGTGTCAATCTACATAAAAGCAAAATTGACTGGTTCATTTTCCAATTGTGCAATAATGTCTTCGAGATGAGTAGAGACGTGATAATATTGATGCCATACGTATAATGGTCACATTTAAGATCTTCACCGACAAATAGCTCAATTTTGCATTATAGCCGTGATGCACTGTAATTATATTTGACAAGCACTCGGCGGACAACGGTTTTCCAACGGAAAGAACAATTTTGTATGTTTTACACTTCCAGTAATAATCAAGTGAACATTTTTAACTAACAAGAAGTAACCGAATGAACAATCTTTATCTTCGTGAAATGCAAAAGAAAAATTGTAATTTCGAAATTATTACTTTGAATGAATCGACGAGAGTTTCTGTACCGTTAGCGAGGCAGCTTTTTCTATTTTTCCCTCGTTTTGCAGCTATCGCACGTGTGGCATTGGATGTTCGGCTTGGTTGCCTGGACGATGACGCGAATGTAGAAACTCAGCAATTAATCGACGCAGTGACTACGTTCTTCAAGAACGTGGGAACATTAGAATTGAAAATCCCGTTCTGGAAATTATTCAACACACCCACCTGGTTGCAATACGTCAATGCTTTGGACACAATCGTGAGGTGATCAAGAAATTCAATTTACTTCTTTTACTTCAATTAATTTCAAAAATTCACAGAGGTATTGTTGCAAAAGTGCGCAGAATGTTTGCAGAATAATTTATAATTTGATATTGCAGTTTTAATATGCGCAAGGAAATATTGATTTCGACCTAAACGCAAATGGCCAAAACTTCTTGACAAGTGTTAGATGAAAAAAATTAAAGCAGAACAATTATTAATTTGCCAATGACATTCAATGAAACGTTATCATTCATTTCAGTACAACATCGAAGTATACAACGGCTGCCTTGACAAGGATCAGAGCAACTGAGGACCTTGACAAAGAACCGTCACTCCTAGAAAGAGTCTTGGCCCTCGACAATGACACCAAATTGGCGACGATACTCTCCCTCGATTTATTTTTAGTCGGGATCGATACAGTAAGTATTTTACGATTAGCAGGCAGCAATAATTCGAATTTTCTAATTTAACGAGGAAAGCAATATTTTATGTATCAGAAATAATCAAATATTGTACGATTTTATATGTCATTTCGAGGGAATGGAATATATAATAATGAGATCTTCGCGTGTTGTATGGTCGAAGGGAAATTGTTCGTCTCTTTGAATTTTAAGTTCCAGTAAAGAGCATATTGAGCGAGAGAAAAGTGTATACAGCAGTTCCAATAAATTCACGGCACTTTCATTTTTCTTTTGTACATGTCTGCCTTATTTGAGGGACATATTAAATATATAGGCATTTAGATTCACATCGAAAGTTTTGCTTTCTCCGAGTGACGTGAATCAATATTGCCACACGTGGAACGCAACGTGTTAAGGGTCAAAACGGAATAACAGTTTCGGGAGTAGATAAATATGAACAATTTTTCCATACTACGAAAGCTGATAATCATTATTGAAATAAATATTTCATAAATATTGAAAATAAATAATAACTAAGTAATAGCAATCGCTCCGCGACAATATTTCATAATAATTGATATCAGATTAAACACTCGTATTTAATATTAATTAATTAAATGCTTATAACAATATTAATGAAAATAAAGTGCAGCTTAAGTAGAAAATTTTGTTCTCCTTAGACTTCGAGTGCTGTTGCATCCACGTTGTATCAGCTGGCCTTGCACCCGGACAAGCAAAATCTCGCTTACGACGAGGTCTGCAATGTACTTCCGTGTACCGACATGGAACTCGAAGGGAAGCACTTGGATAAGCTGAAGTACTTGAAGGCGTGCATCAAAGAGACCCTAAGGTGCGCATCTCTATTCGTAATCCTTTAAGGCGGAGTCCGGGTGTTAACTTTCTGTTGTCTTAAGATAAATCCTTCGTCTTAAATTGTAAATCGTAATCCCATGACGGTTAAATTCGGGACAAATCGTCTGAAAGTATTACAGTCGGAGCTGCACAGTCTCCGGCGCCAACGTTCTTGGCCCTTCGGATGGTAATTGGTTCTAAGAATAAATGAAAAAACGGCTGAAGAATGAAACGAAACCTAATCGTTGTATCGCAGAAAGTAAACGAACGATTTGTTGCATATTTTTTCCTGCCGTCTACAAAATGCTATTTTAAGGGTTACACACCCCTTTTTTTGGTATCCGCATATATATATATATATATATTTTATAGCAATTAACAATTAACACTTGCTGTAACTTATTATTCCTAGTTCTCCTTTCCACTCTTCGGCTTATAATTTTCGACATCCATTCTCAACTTTGGCCCTGCATCCATTTATTCTTCTAATTCAATCTTGCTTCTATTTTGCTCAAAACATTTGTACTTTTTATTTCCCTGGACTCTCCTCTTTTCTTTTCTTCACCTTCTCTGACCACTCCATTACCTTCTCATTGTTCCGCCCCTCCAGTTCCAGCCTTAACCCTTTAAAATCCTCCATTCCTATGCAGTCCTCCAGCCAGTGCTTTAGGTTTCACAACCCTTCTTCGCAAAGCTTGCACCCTTTCTCCTGTTCTTCCATCCGATACCTATTTGCATCCTCCACGCAGTCATGTCTCGCCCTTGCTATCAATTTTTGACTCCCTCTCTCCCCATCTTCTCTTAGGTACTGCGGAAGTCCCTCTACTCTTATGTATTTATATCTCTCGTTGTACCCGGAGTCCTCGATGCTGCTGAACTGCTCCTACCTGTGCACTTCCGGGCCCCTTTCCCCCAAAATCACCTCCATACGAAGAAAATAATTATTTAACGATTAACGGGAGGGAGACGAAGTAAATGATGTAAATTGATATCAAAATACTACTCTACATAGTATCTGTATTTTATAGGCAGGATACACTGTTGCGTGAAACGCAACGGAATGAAAGTACACGTAGGAATAAATTTGTATTAGTTGCATTAGCAAACGACAAGGAGGTAGAAATACGTAGAAGCAAATTTTAACAGTTGCTCAAAATTCAACAAATCCAAAATATATATCCGCGATAAATGTTAGTTTGTTATATCAACTGTCAGGACACATCGATGCATAATAAGATTAATAATTAAAATTACTCCCACCAGAATGTATCCGGTAGTAATTGGCAATGGAAGATGCATGACCAAGGACACAGTAATTAAAGGATACCGAGTACCAAAAGGCGTAAGACACAATCATTCATCTTCTTTAAACATGTGAAGAAGATAAAGCAAAGTGGAAAAACTATTAATGTTTGCTTTCTCTTGCGCATTAAACAGGTACAAGTGGTCTTCCAACATTACGTGATAAGCAATCTTGACAAATACTTCCCGCGAAGCAACGAATACCAACCGGAAAGGTGGCTGCAGAATGAAGGTGTGCGTCACAGTTTCGCGTCGCTTCCTTTCGGCTACGGAAGAAGAATGTGCCTCGGCCGACGTTTCGCTGAACTCGAGATACTCGTTGTCGTAAGCAAGGTAAAAAATATTGCACAATCACGCAAGGCGTAGCCTTCGCTGGTTCGCCGTCAAGGCGAGTCGGAGAAAATCCTTCGGCACAAACGATCCTTTGTTTCCTCTTATTTTTGCACGACGCGGCACGTACTATGTCCACCTGGATCGAAGTCATTTCTTTTCTTGCCAAATTGAAGGTAAATTTAGTTTGTGGGGGCGATAATTCGTTGCGCGGAATAGTGATAACGACTTGACTTGGTACAGTGTAACTTTTTTGTAGCGCAATGTTGTTGCATTAATTCTTATTACCGCTAAAAAGGTAAAAAGGGAAGCACACTTCTGGCGGTCGCCCTAGACAGTTACGGAATTATTTATTGCAGGGCACTTAACTTGAAGGATTATAGACCATACGTCCATAAAAACTGGAGAAACAAATGTGCATTCTGCAAGGAAAGGGCAATAAAATGTTATAAAATTTGTCTCGTCCTTTAGACGTTCAAAATACAATCACCATTACAGATTATTATATAGATATCTATAAAAAGAAAAACAGTTTTCTATATAAAAGAAGTACCAGTCTGCCACGCAGAGAAAGGAGAATTATCATGGCAATAACATTTCAGCCTTACAAATATCGTTCTTCGGAAGTTATGCTAATTTCATGCAAATTTCATCGTCTGGCTCCTACATCAAGTTACACAAAAACGCTTAAAACTATTAAACCTGTCGCCATTCCTTCTGTGCCCATTAAAATTTTTAAGCCGTTTCTAATCTTCCTCCAAATTTCCGTTCGACATTAAACATTTACAGTCAGAGCATTGAAGGCGAGGGAACTGCTTCACAAAACTATCGTTCTCAATTTATTCGAATGAAAAAAATTATGCATAATTATACCGTTGCGTGTCTAAGAAAGTTTCCCTTCGTGCACAGTAGTTTTCAATAAGTTTCAACGTTCGATTTTAACCATTCAGAGTTACAGTATTCCCAGTGTCGCAACTTGGCGATATAATTTTTGATTTGTCAGCTTAAAGAAACGACATTTCTTTGATTTACAAATGAAAGAAATTGCGCATAATTGTACGGTTTCGCGTTTGAGGAACTTCCTGCGCGAACAATCATTTCGAAAACAGAGTAATACTAAACGGGACGTCGCGTATAATTGATTACGGCACCAGGAGAAAGGCACTGTCACTTTACAGTTTTATTGCCGCAGGCCTGATGCTTAGTTTAACAGCAGGCTCCGTTAGTTCGTCAGTAGTCACGCAGAATGGCCACAGACAATAAACGCGTAGCACGGTCGGCAGGATCCTCGATCTTTGTTACAGGGCAACGGAGGGCTCCTTGAGGTGTCATTAATCAGTCACTTCCGTGTCGCGTTAATCCGCACAATTTCCCGAACAATACAGAACTCGAACTTCCCTTCGCTGCATTTCTCCTGCCCTTTCCAATATTATCCAATTCCTTGTTACCGCGATATTGGTACTGAAATAAAAATGTATGCTTTGTCCAAGTTTAAGTCTCACCGTGACCGAGAATTAACATCTAACAATATCAGTTTCTTTTGCTTCCTCGGTTCAGTTTCATTTACTACCGTAGTTTATTTTAAATGAAAATTGGGACCAGAGGATGGCATTTGATATTAAGCCATGCAAGACGAGTAAATCTGCGTTACCCTTTTCACTTTCACCGTACAGTAACATGTAATGAGTAGATTGAGTAGTCGGTCCGTATATGAAATCGTAATTATTTCTTGCATCGTTTCATGCTTATGCCTTTCCACGAAGATAATTAAACCAGCGAAATGGATATGAAAAACGAATTCACTCGAATAATACAGGGGGTTCCTGTATTTTGAAACAACAAATGTGACTGCCGTCGAAAAGTTATATGAGAAAAATTTAAAGAATATTTCAAACGGAATTGCTTGCGTCACAAAGCGGATATCTCATGGTGACCACGATTTCTCTATAGCTGAATTTATCATAGATGAGTAAACTTACAATATTGGTAGACAAGAATTTAAGATTGTATCGGAAGGAAGGAAATTATGGTGATTTCGAAACCTTGAATAACCCATTATTTGATGACGACCATGGCTTTCACTCTTGGAAGCAGAAGAATTTTTCTGCAAAATAATTTTTCAAATCGCCGACAGATATTTGTTACGATACTTGTGTGGGTTGATTAAAATGCGGTACTTTGTATATTTTTTTTGGAAATTCCCCGTCGAAAAATATACCAGCACTACATGATTACTCATACAACAGGTAACGAACGCAATAAAAGAAAATAATGTCTACCAGTAAAATATCGATGAACGCGCGTTTACATATTTGGGATTTCCTTTTGGTTTATTGCACCTACCGCCAGATTTCAGTTTCACGGCGAACGATTCCAATTGGCTTACAGGAAATTCCCTGAACGAGAATAACTGGAAACATTTACCCGAATGAACTGGAAATTGCTGTTCGCAATTTATTCTGTTATTTGTATTCCTTTATTTCTCTGTTCGTAATCCTTCAGTTCCGTATAAACACGAGTAATTAATCTATGATTTTCTGAAGCTTGCGTTTGTTATAAATTAATACTTACAATTCTACCAGATTATATCTAAACTCTTTATTATTAGCATTCACATTCACATTGCTCCAGTAATTCGTCGAATCTTTCCAAGCTATTTTAGTCGTCAAAACAAATACAGTAGTCGGAGCAATCCTGTGTTAAAAATTAATTATTTCATTTTATTTAAATAGTACGATTTAAATACAACGATTTCACATCCTGGTAACAAATATCTTTTTTTTTTAAGATTTTGCAGAAGTACAAGATAGAATATCATCACGAGAAACTGGAGTATTACATCAATCCTATGTACACTCCCAAAGGACCATTGAACCTGAAATTCGTCGACAGGTAACAAATTTACAAGATTACGCGTACATACGTGTTATACACGTGGAAGGGGAACAAAGAAATTTGTAATCGTCGTTCGTGACAGAAATTTTGTCGAAACAATTTGATTTATTCCGTTTTACTTAATCCTGTCCGACACCTATCTCGGTAGCACCTTGAATTTGAGTTCTCCATCAGGCGCGTACATAAACGTGACTTTGTACTTCAATGGTTCACGATGGTACTCCAATTTGTAAGAACGTATCAGCTGAAAATGAATAAAATCAGTGTGCAATTTCATTTTTATTCGAGTAGCAACGGTGCGTTGAATTGAAAGTGAAAAGCGTATAAAGCGTTAAGTAGAGTTACGTTGGTTTCTTTTCTCTTTATTACGCTTACTTTTTGTATATTTGTAAAAATAAGGAATTCCGTTCGTACGAACCTTGGCAAGTAGAACTTGCATTTCTAAATCGGCGAACCTTCTACCTAAGCACATGCGTGCACCATAACCGTATGGTAACGATGCGAAGGGGTGTACAGTTTCATTAGAATTGTCCTTGAGCCATCTGCTTGGTTTAAACGTTTTTGCGTCTGAGACGTACTCTTCCATGTTTCCCGTTACAACAGTTGGAAACACCACTTGCACCTGTAACAATTAAGGATACTATTATTTGTTACTTTTTTCCTAAATAGTTTTTCTCTTTTTTTCCTTCTTTTACGGAAACGAGTACGAGCAACTGTGATGTTGTATTGCAATATTATATTAAATAAAACGTTTCATCGACATTTGCTAAATTTTAAAAGTTTTGTTCGATTAATGTATGTTTATATATGTTCTTACTTTCTGTAATGTATATTTTGCATATACATTTTGCATTAAAGATATCGTTTGTTTAATTCGCTTTTAATTCATTTAATCGATATATCACATTAATTCGTAAATTAATATAACGCACTGTAACATAAGTCACGCTAAATGAAATAATTAAATACACGCAGGCTACATTTTCTACACGTGTTGCACATACTTTAAGTATATGTATTATACCTAGTGCTCTTCGTATTAATAATTTAAATAATAAGTACGTTCGGCGTTTTATTTTTATACATTTTATATTGAATATCGCAATAAAATTACTAATTAAGATCTATGAATAATGTATTACTCACCCCTTTTGGTACCCTGTAGCCGCAAATTATGGCGTCGTTTTGCAGCGTTCTACCGTT
The DNA here is from genome assembly GCA_948146005.1 of Nomada fucata. NCBI lineage: Eukaryota > Metazoa > Arthropoda > Insecta > Hymenoptera > Apidae > Nomada > Nomada fucata. The sequence goes on along the minus strand of OX411275.1, from coordinate 973,927 downwards.
CCCAATCACCGTAGAGTATACTCTGAAATAAACAATTCATTCAATCAAAATGAGTTTTATTTAAACCCCGGTTGAAATAAATATGTTGCAATTATTCTATTATTCTACGGTATCTTCTTTTCTATGACAATAATATTCTTTTCAGCAGAAAAGTAAGCTGAAATACCTGAAAACCTCGCGAATAAATGCCTTCATATAAACTGCTCGATCTAAATGACTGGTAGTAAGTGGAACAGATGGATCGGGAAGAATTTCCACCAATTCTTGATACAGTTTCTCTTGTTCTTCCGGTCTGGTTGCCAGTTGATATAGTATAGAACAGACGGCCATTGATATCTATAATATAGCAATGCAAATTAATACAGCCGATAAAATATCGCATTTTCTGTGAACGGAAATCGTATTATTATTATTTTTGTTCCGTGCTCACTGTGTCTATGCCGACTAAAATCAAATCTAGAGCGAGGATATAGGCCATCTTGGGATCAGTTTCTTTGGCTAAAATTCTTTCCACCAGAGACAAATCGGACTCGTTCACCGATTTCTTCGTTTTCAGTCTCTCCATCGCCTCGTCGATGTATTTCATGCAAACTCTGTGGAATAAAATACCACTTCAGGATCTATCCGTTGGGGGAACACCATTCGATTGTTTTCTCAAGTTCTTAATTGGGCGAAACTCATAGCGATTTGTGTTTAGTGCTTGGCTTACTCGATGAAGTAATTCATGTTACGAACGTATCTTGTCCACAAAGGTGTGGGCACGTATCTCCAGTAAGGAGCTTTCAATTCAAGCACCGCCACATTTCTTAAAGCGAATTTCGCAGCGTCGATAATCTTCTGCGGCTCGGAATCTGGCGTTAAAGTCTCCCCCAAGCATCCTAATCTAACATCAAGAGCAACTCGTCCTATACCTACAGAATTAAAACATTCGTTTCAGTTAAACAAAATATTTGCTACACATAAACGAATACTTATTTATTATACCAACACTCTAGGGCCCATTTGTGTATTTCGTTATCGAAGTCAGCCGGCACCTCTCCGTCGTCGTCTTTAATCTCCTCGATTCTGAAAGAAACGCGTGAAATTGAATATCGCCAGAGAAGGTGTACAAAAAATTGGCAATACTTAATCTCAATAATTGAATGACTCTTCGCATCTTGAATATACTCGAAAAAAAACATCGTCAGTCCCGAGAATATTAATTTATTATTCGATCATTAGAACATTCTTCCTCAAACGTTTCCGAATAAAAACGAAAGAATTTATTGGAAAGCAATTAATAATCGTCACAGTTGCTCGTACTCGTTTCCATGAAAGAAAGAAATTAAAAAAAAAGAGTAAAACTATTTCATTGCGAGCAGAGTTAATTGAAAATTCGAGGAGTCACGCGAAGGTAACAAGGTCAATTGAAAGTCCAAGGCCATGAACAGGTCACCTTTTTATAAAATCAGTGGTGACCACCTCGATGGGCGTAATATACTTTCTCACTGTTTGAGGCTGGAGAACAGGTTTCTGTACGCGCGTCCGAAATTCTCGCCATGGTTCGCCGTGTCTATTGGAAGAATGTAAATTCGTTATGTCATTTAAGATACGTGTGCTCAGTCGTATACATTACACACGTACAATCTCGCCGGTAGAATTTTGTCTAATTGGTGAAGCGAAGATGTACCACGTGGGGCTAATACTATCGACCTCGAATTATTTTCTTCCTTTTTGGAGGTAAGACGACGTCGGTGAGTAATTGGAAGACGATGGAACAGCAATTTGCTCGGTATTGCTTCGACGCACGATGGAAAATTGTGTTTATCGCGAAGGGTACGAAGGGCATGTCTGTTTTAATTTATTTTTAAACCGGTTTTTCAACTGGTAGCGCTTTAACGAAACATACGTTATGGTTCCTATTATTGTCACGTCGTTGCTTTGTTTAATGCCCTACGGTTGTTTAATTGTATAAAACGTTGTCAATGTTCTTGGAATTGGCAAAGGTAGAAAGCAGTTTCGCGACTGCTTGTTAAACAAAGGATGCTTCGCGTCTTATACGTTGCGAGCCATCGTATTAGCATCGTGAATACTTGATCGTGCATGCGCGAAAAGTATTAGTAGTCTGGAAGACAAGAAATGTGACAGGAATGCATATAAATCGTAGGGGGCCAAGAATGCGTAGGACAGAAATAGAGAGCTATGTTTATAAAAAGGGGAGTATATAGGAATTGTGTAACTGAAGTACTAAATTAATTCTAAGTTCGTTTTGAATTCTAGAACCTAAGTTTCCTCAGGCTGCTAAGAAAATAGTTAGAGTTTTTATCGACAAAAAAAAGGAATCAATGCTGAATCTGAACTTTCTCTAAATATTAATGAAAAGCTTGGACCCCAATCCTGTACTACGCGGCAGTGAAAAAGTAGCGAATAATTAAATAAATAGAGAACAGCGGCGAATAAATAAGAAACAAATAAATATCCTTCCGCATATGTTCCAAAGATAATACCAAAATTATCCTTTCTCCAATTCATTGCAGTTACCTCGGGACAAAACGTTCACCTAACTCTTAAATAACTCATGCAAAACCGTGTTAAAAAGTAATTAGCTCCGAGAGTTTCTATCGTCTCCACTCGAAATTCCGCCAGACACACAGCGGGCCAATTGTTAGAAATAATTGTCTGAGCAATAAAACAATGAAGTTGCAAGTAAAACTGATGCACTGTATGAACACGATTTTGGCCCGCTGTGTACAGAAAAGAAGAGGGAAAAGAAAAGAAGAAAGGTGTGTACACTCGTTTCAATGCCCAAATCTCTAATAACCGCAATACCAATGTGCATATTTACATACACTCCAACGACGCCAGGCAAATCCCCGAAGAAATCCTTTCTGACGACGCTTTTGTAATGCACGAGACACGGCATCGACGGTCTAAAAGGCGTCGGCCCCTCCTGCCTGTAGATCTTCTCGATCTCGTCGGCGTCGTAAACGAACAATAAATCCGGCCTGCCTATTAAACCAGTCAAACGAACGATCTTGCCGTATTCGTCGTAGAACATTTGTGAAACCTTGGCCGTGTCTGATATTTCATATTGTCCAATCACTGGGAGCAGACGCCAGGTATTTCCTAAAATCGGTACTGGCTTCGGGCCTGGTATTTCCTCGTAAGACCTCGCTTGGATCGAGACATCGTGATCCACCGCACAATCCCTGGTTGAGGTCACTGTACCTGTATACAGAGTGTCCAATGAAAACGGATGCCAGATGCATGTTGCGTGAGCAATTGCGGTCGACGGAAAAGAGTTGCGCGATGAAGGAGTGCGCGTTCTTCAATAGTACAGGTAGTGGAGGGTATTGAAAACGTGTTACCGCAATTGTTAACATTGTTTGACACTGTTGCGAGCAGTTGCAAGTGTTATAAAACTTGGAAATTATTAAGGGATCTTGCAACTCTATTTGAGAAGTAAATACTATCTTGCACGTACCTATATTTCTAACAAGGGCGGACAAAGGAGTTCCATTTGGTTTAAGATAATTATTATTAATTATAGAAGAATGTTTTTATTCGTTGCGAGGAGACGCATGAAAAAACATACGTACCATTAACAATAGAAGAACAGTAATATTTTTATTGTATATTAGTAATATGAGAACCTAATCGGTTGAAATAAAATAGCCACGACATTTAAATTCTATCAAGTAGACACGACAATTAACACGAGATGAACATGAAATCCTGATGATAGTGCAGAATGATTATCATTTATTTCCTGTCTTTACCTGAACACATAGCTCTTCGAAGAGCATCCTGAGTTTGCGAAAGTAGACGTATCGAGGCGACTTGTAATTGTCGATTCATCCTATCAATTAAAGCAAAAGTACGATTAATAATTAAAATAATAAATTAATATCTATCGTTGACAACCAGTTACAATTTAAAAAAATTGGGGTCTGCAATAAAATATATTATTCGTACTGGCGTTGTATGTATATAAATCTATATATGTATACAAATGTGTATGTATATAAATTTGAGCTACCATAATAAGAATTAGGTGCAGCTCTTCTGTAAATAAACAAAATTGTTTTAAATAACTAAAAATATGTAAGACGCTGACGATTTATTTTATTCGATGTTTAAGAATCTTTAAAATAAAATGCGCTCGATAAATTTCTTTTACCCACTGTCCACTCTCTCCATTACAGGAGAATCCGCTTTCACTCTTATATCTCGCAATTTTTGATTTACCCTTCTTGGAATTGCAGCACGAGAAGATTTCGCGGATCTTATAAATTTTCATTGCAATAATACTTCCAACGCGTCATCGTGCAATTATTAGACTAATATTTATAAGGGAAAATCAAATACAGCTTATATATTGCACCATTATTAACCAGATAGTTTAAAAAAACACTACATGTATTATCGAAATTATTTAATTCAATTATAAGTACCTAAATAATTCATTGAAAAGATAGCACAGATAAATAATATTTTGAGCAACTCACAAAGATTGACACGTGGTACCACTAAATATCTTATATGTAACAACAATTATTTACATACTTTATATATGTATACATATCGCATATAAATTCTTGCAATTATAAAGCAATTATAATATATATATATATCACCGCCAAATAGTCCTCTATCGCCCGAAAAATCAGGAACGGTTCCTTCCCAAATTCCAAATAAACAACGAAAAAGTTTCCAGGTCTGTACTTCAATCGTACAAAGCCTCGAAATAAAAATACACTAATTGCCTTCAACACAGAATCCTTCCACACGTGTATCAGCAAGATACATAATAATCGCCTTGGTACGACAAACACTCGAGGCTCATAGACTCCGTAGATTAACACGGTGGACAATACACTTCCGGCTCACCGTTGATACCTGCGATCATTCCCTCCGTAACATTCTTACCTGGAGCTCATTCAACAGCCTTTTCTTTTCTTCGGGTCTGCGATGTCCCGTTATCGGGCTGGATAGAATCCAAGGAACCGGCGCACACCAATAAATCAAACTAAATTGCGTTGCCCTGCTGCACGATTTCAAACAATCGAATCATTTCACGAGCACAATCCTTCCGCACCTGTCTTCGCGAAGACGATCGCTTTATCCAGCTGGAGAAAGACGCGTCCACGGATGCACCAGGGATACGTGGTGCAGTGCTCGAAACGACTCTTGGTAAAACCAGACCACACCATCTCGTCGGGGCTCAATCCCCACCTCAAAATCTCCCTCCATTGGTTAACGGTTTCAATTTGCTGCTCGATGAATTTTTACACTGTGCACGTGTGTATACGTGTCGATACCTTTTTCTATAATTCGTTAGAAACATTATTTTTGCCGAGTATATATTTTTGTAGAAAAAGTCGGTAGAATTCGATGAGGTAGTTTTGGTACGATTGATTGGCAGAGTTTGTGAACGATCTTCGTGGAAACGGGTGCGCTGAGCATTTTTATTTTATTGGAAATAATTTTTTATTTACATGTGTGTAGCACTCGAAGTGTTTCTTGGTTTGTCCTTTTTTTTTTGTGGAATCACGTTTGCGTCGGGTACTTACAAGTTCTCTGTGCTTGCGATAGTGAAGAGAAACAGGTAGTTAGTAGAATCTTCTACGTTTGTTGGACCATTAAGGACCAAGCAACGAGGTAATGATTTTTCGGTACGATAGCGTGTAATATTATTTTGTCAAGGAAAAGAAATATATTGTTGCTCGCGACGCACAACAGAATAGAACATTTCCACGATTTAAACAAGCAGTTCTCATAGTGTCCGATAAATACTTCAATTTACTCCAAATTTTCTGAAATTGCAAAACATAACAAGCAAATCCTTGCAATTCCCCTTCATAATTGCGATAGTAGAGAACATACTTTAACGATGCGAAACGGTGACAAAAAAATTGCACATAAAATATTACACCAATGCAACGTTGGCTATTTATGGGTTGATTGAATTTTGAGGGGTTGCAAGCCTTCCTATAGAGCATACTTTCCGGAGGAAACTGGAGGAAATGGAGTTATTAAAATCTCATTATTTTCGCGTTACGAGTAACCAGGCTATTTGCTTGATTATCTTGTGTGACCCTAAATCGTGTATAAGTGCTCAAGGCTCGAATGGAAATTGAAATCTATTATAGTAATGTGAGCGGTTTATGCAGATATTAGTGGAATTAGTGAGATTACAAACTGATAATTATTTCGCCGATGCTGAAGCAGTGAAAAGTCATTAAACGTTGTTGCAAATAATCTTTCTCAGACTAATTATCGAAAGCTATCCGCGATAAGCACAAAGAGTAACGGTATTTGTAATGGAAATAAGTGAAAGACACATTTTGCAATTTTGTTCGTTCCACGCGTCGAACAATGCACGATAGTTCATTCACATTTCTTACACAAAAATAGAAGTGCATAGTAACGTTTCACAGATAAGAATCTGAATTGTTTCAAAGGAAAAGAAAATTTCGTTTAAGACGTTTAATTTAATGAAAAATTATTGGGACAGATATTTGTAATGCAAAAAAATGTTTCACGACTAAAATAAGATATTTCTCTTCGTCCAGTATATTCGTTACCCAAACTCGTTTGATGTTTATTATAATATCACACGCATATACTTAGCGCTACAATTAGCACTGGCATTGAAAGTGTTTGGAGAAGTGTGTAATAGATTATGCTATATCTACAAATATAGATTGCATGTATGCTTTTCTAATTTTCGTACATTCTAATGAAATTATAAACTCCAGGTAATGTAGTTAATCCAGTTAATCTGAAAGTCCGATCAGTGTAAAATGAAAATATGAACTCTAGAGAATAATATTAAAAAATAAATAACATTTGCATATTATAATGTACGTGTAAATTCATCTTTCGTTAATTGCTCCTACGTTTTATTTGAAGAAACTGTTCTAAGGAACAAGAGAAAAGTCGCAATATATATTTTGTATTAAATTAAAAATATTATTTTTCGTTCCTTTTAACAACTGTACTGTTACCTTGGAAATAACGAGAATCCTCGTGACCTAGATATGCAAGATACTCTCTATGTTTGGAAAGTTTATAATTTAATTTCCTGTCGAAATATTGCTAAAAAGAGAAAATCATTTTTTGTATACATAAAAAAGACATCTGCACCTGACAATCAACGACAGAGATTTATGCGATTGACTTGCATTATTTCTAAAATGTTTATAAACCTTCGTCCTTGACTCTGTTGAATTAGATAATTGGTTAATACGGTTGTTAACTCTTTGGACACGCAATTATCGAACGGTCTATAAACCTTGCAAACTTTTCGAACCGGTTTCTCTTGTTATCACATTGCGTGGCCCATTTCGTACAAGTGTTGCATAATAATCGGGCACACTTTTATGTATTTATGCAAACATATGCCTAATAAATAAAATTGCTTATTGCATTATAAAAAAAAAACTCTGCATATTTTTTATTTCTAAAAATATTCCTGGGCACATCCAATGTCTATTTAAATATCTGCTTGAAAATAATTAACTCCATTTCAACTGTTGCAACATTTATCATTCTCTTAATTGCATGTGAAATAATATGAAAATAGTATCTGTCGTGGTTGGTACAAAAATAAACTAAAATCTGTATTTAATAAAGTGTTAATTAAAAAAGAACGTACATTAATGTTTTTAATCCTTTGAATTGAAATCACGATCTACCAGGATTAATAATTATTATTATTAGGAGGATGGAAGGAGGTAGAATATTTTTGTTTCATTACAAAACGTATTCGAGTCCACGCTAAAATGATGGCATATTGTATTTACAAAGTCATTAACGGCAAGAAATCCTTAAACGTAGACGTTCATTATACTATTTAATAAATTATATTGAAATAATGACAGCATAATTCGTATCTATGCAGTATACGGCTAGACTTCCCCTCCCCATTGTACCTATGATTATTTTGTGGTTATTGTTACAGAACCACAACAATGAGTATCGTACCTAATTTCAATTATTTTGCCCGGCATTATACACCGGCGTCCTTCGAGATAATCCAATTGTTTCGATACAGAAATAAATGGTGAATACTTCTATTCATTGAATTCTATTCCGGAGTTAATTATTAGTTACCCAAACAAATCATTCACTTCGCCTTTGTTTCCCTCTCATTGTACATTATACCAGATGCGTGCCGAAATTAGACTATTATTGAAAGAACTGTTCTACATTTCTTCGAATTTGAACCATGTACCTGCTAATTAAACATTTCAGATGGAGAAACGATCTACACCCCTCTTCTATACACCTGTGTTTATATTAATTAAACACGAGTGTATAATAATAATTATATATACTACGGTAAGGAATGGTGGATAAAATTACTATTATCAATTGTAATAACTTTTGGTAAGAGTATATTTAATCCAATAATAATAACAATTATTATTTCTACCATCATTAGTACGTTCATTATCATTCTTATTATTAATAATAAAAATAACATAAGACTCTGATTATTCGAATAGCAGCTACAATAAATGCATTATGCGAAATTAAATGTAATAACTATTGTTATTTTCGCATACGTATAATAATACTACTAAAATTGATTTTATAAAATTCGTTGAATGTTACTCATTTATACACATAACAGCTGTAATTCGTATTAACAATTGGTGCATACTAGCAAATTCATTGCAGTTCTAGCGACGACAAATATACATCGGTCATGAATTTACCTTACTGCTAGTGTACGTGAGGCCAGTCAGGTAAGTAGACATTTCAAAGAATTTATTACGTTCACCGTTGCACACCGTTTTAATGCAGGCAGCAAGATCTCACGACCGTGATTATCCTTACCGCCCCATAGACTCTTCGCTGGTTTAATTACTTTCTTCTTACCCTGGAATATTTTCGTTTTACGAACGACTCACTTTGTTCAACACCCGCAATAAATATAAAACTCGTTCTGTCTCGTTCTAAACGCTAGAAAAATTTCGTTTCAGTAAACTTTCCCTTTCGCAATAACAACAAATATGTAACCATTGCCAGTATACGTTTTGAATATTACGCGAACTTGGAGAAATTTGATGACTTACCGTAGTAAAAATATTTTAGAACAACTTGGATATTATTTGGCGAGTTTTATTTACCCGTCAAGCTTTCAGCAACTTAATTATCCTGTTCAATTCCTTCACTTTGATTAGTCGAAGTTTGGAAAATTCGATCGTTAGAGTATTAGAATACTTTACGATATAAATGCAATGTGTAATATGAATTACTAGTTGCACTGTAACGCGTGCATATTTTCTTTGAATTTAAAGAAAAAATGTGTATGGTAAATAATATAAGAGAATGTTTGAACCTTTCCGTGCTGCGAACTAAAATGAAGCTAAAAAGCAATTTTCCTTCCGCTCCTCGCAATATTCGTTTAAAGAATGTTCCGTGGCAATCGAGAGAACAATGTTTATATACCTGTGTGTCTGTAAGTCAGGTGGCACCTTGGGCAGGTGTACTTTCTTCAATAAAACTGGTCGATTACGCTTCACCGTAATAGTAAACATTGCTGTCCAGTGCATTTCTTATTCTGATCCATTATAGCTAGCACAAATATCATTTTGATAATTCATTTTAAAATAAAGATGAACGAATTTCATGCGTCCCACTCGGATAATCAGATTTAAATTATTGCAAACAATTGTCGATCTGACTGGATGTTAAATTTATAAAAAAATAACGATAATTTTTCGTTGCGTGAAAATTGATTAATTCGTTTCTCTTTTCTTATTTATTAATGCACCACCCAACGGTTGCGTTTTAAATCGTTAATATTATCCTTTCAACACGTAAAACTAAAAATCTGTTTTAACGCTGCATTTTCTATGCTGCACAAGGTAGAAATTTCCAAAAGGCTCTAACAGGAATGAAAAAATGACCGGCGCTGCTGTGTTTTGATACGAGATATAAATCCATATCAAGTAGCTCGAACTAGAATATGGTATCGGTGATAGCAATTCCGCCGATACTGAAACCGATACTGATGCGGAGAAAGAAAAGAAGAAAATAGACGAAATTGCGCGTCCGGCTGTTTCCACGGGCGTGCAATTGAAAGTCGTCCAAAGTATTCGAGGTAAGGACTAAAAATAGTTATGTATACCTGTAGAATCAGAGGCGACGAACCCTCGCTTCCAACGAAACCCCCATAAATCCGGGCAAAAGGGACCGTGAAAATTCGCCAATAATCCGGCTACTAATCCAACCCTCCGGCCTCCGAGAAACAATAAAATCTGTCGCAAGGGGCTCGCCGTACTCTTATTCGCCGTTACCTATTTTCAACCCCAGTGGTGGGGTTAACAACCATCGCCCCGCCGCGAATATATTAAGACGGGGCCGGAGGGTTCACTACTCATTTCCTGTACAAGTTTCATGAAAGTTCAATCGCCCAGTTCTGTATCAATGTCTGTGCTGTACGAAGCACGTTTACATTTCAAGCGCGACTGCGACAATGTGACGGGATTGTTTACAAATAATACGCGTCGAAGTGTCCGTTTTAGTTTCGCGAAGTAAATCACGACGCGTCCGGAAGCGCACGTTACACGCGTTCCTCCTCGTTCTTCGAACCTCGGTACCGCGAGTAAACTCGTTCGATTGAAATATGACTCTGTCTGCGACGTGGATCCGGAAGAACATGCTGTTCTCCGGGGAACAATACGTAAGTTGACTCTCTGCGCTCATCCCTGTGCGTGGGACCCCGAAGGAAACACGAAAAGATACCATCCACCGGGTTCAACGAATTTTCCGTTTCTCCGCGAATTCTGAAGGAAATAGAAGCGACAACGGCGATGGCGGGTGGTCATTGGCGGGGTTTACTATGACCCTGAGTGGTCCTTGAGCGGACTTCCAATTCATTATCGGTTTCTGGCGCCTGCGTTCGCGTGTCCTGTCGTGTCGTGTCGTGTCGTGTCGCATCGCTGCGTTGCAACTATATCGTGCGATTCTGGAAGAAAGTGCCGATCGTTTAACGCGTTTAACGTCCACTCGTCGTGGACAACGTTACCAGACAATTCGAAAGAGAATTAGCACGTTTCGCGCGGGGGACCAGGTGCCGCAAAGTTTTGTCAATAGCGCGAACGACGCGCGAACGACGCGCGAAACGACCGTTCTACACCCGAGTAAATAGTTTTGCAGGAACTCGGGGTTCTGTTCGATACATATGGTACATGTGTATGGGCCGAACAGGAGCGTTGTTAAACACGGTCGGCCTTGAAAATAGGAAAACATCGTTAGAGGTTAGAGGCGACGGGTTGCAATTTCTACGTTAGAGGTCGAGCGGGGCGTTAATTAATTAACCGAATTGAACGGGGGACGGACGGCCCGAAGAAATTATTTAATATCCGAGGAGAAATAATCGCCTAGATAGACAGCGTCAACTTTTATTTTTATAAGCAATTTTAGAGCGAAAATACGATTCTGGATGCAGTAGACACTCCCGTGTAACACGGTCAATGCGTTACGCGCGATAGAAAATCGTTTCGTGGTAGAATAGAAGTATGTATTGCGAAGTAATATGTCTCGAATGATTATTACGATATCACCTTTTATTTTTATGTTTCATCCAATAGGGCAATTGAAACAGAAATATAAATATGTTATTAATTTTAAGATATCACGTATCGCTAATGTACGCGAACGTAGCTTTTTTATTTTATATAAATTCAACAGAAGAAGAGGAATTCCCGCATTTTATTACGTTACGCGTTGCAGGAAGAATCGCGTTGAATGAAAACAGTAGTCGCGATATCTTTGCCGCGTTGTAGCCAGTTGTATTATACGGTAGTCTGTATATTATTACTGTATACGATTAGTGAATTTACGTCCGTACAATCGAAGACTCGATTATTCGAACCTCCGTTAATTATTCGTTTCTTCTATTACCATTGACCGGTCTCTAATTAATATCTCGCAGCATACTTTGTCAGCGGCGTCTTTAATGCACAGAAAATGGTATACTTCTAGTTTTGCACGGACAGGGCCGAGTTTATCCCTAGGCAAACTAAGCACATTGCAAATATAACATCAAGCAATTTCAATGGTTTTTCTTCTCAACAGGAAAGGCAATTAACAGAAGCGGAAGTAAGAGTTCAACGATCTCTTGAGAAGCTGTCTATTCCGGATTGGTACTTGAACAAACGTTCGAGTCCCCCAAAAATATTGAACGTAACGCCGATCGAGCGTCGCGTACCGTCATGGAAACTTCCAGTCAGACAGAGAAATTCTACGCTGAATTCGACGTCCTCGCAACCGTCAGGTAATTAGGCTGTTTCAAGTTTTGCGACGCGAAAAATCGTACGGCTCATCTTAGTAGTCGATCCGTTAGCATTCATCGCCTAGCCGATTGCATAGCGATTCAACCTCAAATTATTCTTTCAGATACTCTTCCCCTCGAGGACGAAAGACCAAAGCCGAATACCATCAAGAACGAGGCAGAAGCTTCGAAACCGAAATCTCCGGAAGCGCCAGCAGCGGAGGAGAAATTGGACACAACGATTCCACAAGTGAAGCTTCCGAAACACACCAGCAAAACGTTTCCGAAAAGGTCGCCGTCCAGGAAAATCGTCAATATAAATTTGGTGTTCCCCTCGCGATCGAAGATGGACCACCACTTGGACGATCTCGGCGTTGCCCCTATTACTCACGAATCCAAATACAGCACGTTCGTTTTCAAGAGGCAAGCAACCGACGCGGACGGCAAAAAGAAGAACCGGCCCGGCAAGAACGACGGATCTCCCCGGAAGTCGGCGAAGAAGAAGAAGCACGAAGACGCGCCAACGTCGGACGCCGAGACGACGCCTGCAAGGTGCCCGGACGCGATGGCAGGTTTCAACGTTCGAGCAGCTTCCACCCCGAAGTTCGCTCCGGTAAACCTGTTCTCCTCCACTCTCGTCGAGGGGACGCCGGAACGCGCTCCGGTGAACCTGTTCTCGTCGACCGTCGTCGAGGAGACTTCCAAGCGCAGAAAGGTCCCGTCTCGGAGCATCCTGGAGAAGTCGTCCATCTTCGAGGACAGCTCCAGATCGACGAACCTGTCCAGCAGCTGCGCGAAGAACTCTTTCTGCGCCCCGCGTAGACAATTGTCGCGGAGTCTCCTGGAGAGAACGTCGATCTTCGAGAGGAGTCCGAAGGCGGAGCCGGCAGGGAACGTTGGCAAATCGAGGTGCTTTCTGGAACGGAACATCCGCTCCATCGATCCTATCCTCTTCCAAAGGGTTGAGGCGGACTGGTCGTCGCGGACGTCCACCCTGAAGGTCCGCGATATAGTGAAGAGGCTGGAGGTCAGCGAAAGCTTCGACAACACTCTGGAGAGGAAGAGCATCAGCGTGCAGATCAAAAGTTCCAGTGCAACGGAGCAGGAGACGCCGATTCCGAGCAAGAGGCAGCCGGCCATCGTCTTGGAGAAGCACGCGAGCGTTTCATCGCCGTGCACCAAGTTCCTCACCTCCAGAAGGAAGTCCACGGACCTGGAGAAAGTGATAAAGAGCAAGCAGCCGTCCCGAGGAAAGGGCGTGAAGGTGATCATCGAAACGCTGACGAAGAAGCTCGGCAAGTCATTCCCCCGTCTGAACCAGACGTCCGAAATCGGCGAGGACAACTTCGTGAAGAAGGTGGTGAACGCGCTGGAGAAAGGGGACGTTCGAACGGTTAAGAACGCGGACAGCCCGGCGAGTTCCTCTCACGAAGATAGCTCCAGCGAGTCCGAAGTGAAGTCCTCCGCGTCGGCCTCCCTCAAGGACACGGACAGCAGCAGCAGCAGCAGCAGCAGCAGCGACTCGGATCAAAGGTCGCCCGGGTTCAAGGCCGACGAGGAGCGAACGTTCAATTACGAACGGAAATCGAAGACGCTGCCCCTGAAGAAGAAGTCGCGCGGCGAGGACGATTCCGTCTACTGGATACCCGTATCCAGGTGCAAACTGCCAAGAACCAGTTCTCTGTTGAGCATGATGTCCAGGCTGTCCACGAATACGCAGTCGCCGTGCGTCAGCCCGATCAGAAGCGAGGGCGAGACGGAGAACGCCGATTGGGGCGCGACTTACAAGAAGAACCATTGCCTGTCCAGGAAATTGTTCAGGATCGACGAGACCACGGTGATCGATTCGGGCTACTCCGACAGATCCGACAGGTCGGGGGTCAGCGGCACGTCGTTGACCGATAGCGCTTGGTCCGAGGATACTCAGATCGATTCCGGATCTGAAAGCAAGTCTGCCAAGGTAAAGAGGTCTTCGAGGCGAAAATCTATAGGCGGGCAGACGCACTGCGTTCGTTGATGGATCGGAGGAGACAGATTTCTTTTAGCGTCGAGAGGATCTTGCGAATTGTTTCTTGGTTCGATTGGCCGTGTGATAGGGTCACTGTAAGGTATCCGCGAGATTACGGGATTACTCGAATGTTCGCCTCGATATTTTCCGCCGCGTACGTTGTAGTAATTTAGCGGGGTAGGCGCTCGTTCGCCCACCCTTTTTTCCCCTCAGTATTTTGTAAATATAAAATGTTATTGTTAATTTGGAAAGTATCGAGGCGCGATGTCGGCGAGCATTCAATATTTTCCGGGTACTTCTTTTTCTTACATTGTTGCGTATCGTTTCGACGGGAAATTGATTTTCAAATACCGTCGCTCTTTTATTGCGATTACAGCAGGGATTGACCTGGGATTATTTTTCTTGTGATACTGAATTTTGCTTGTGATAATTTGTTCGAGTACAAATATCCTCGGCACGTCTTTCTATATGTCCGTGAAATTCGAATTTCTTCTTTTTCGAATACCAGGATAGGGTTGGGGAGGGGGTGTAATTTAGCAAACTGTTTTAATCGTTGTACTCTTATGCGATTCACGCGTATACCGTCGAGCATCGAACTGAACTTCCTGTCCGAAGAAGTAGAATTCTATAGAAAATATATATATATATATATATGTATTGTATATTAGGATAAGCGAAACATTTTTAACAAGAAAATTGTATTGTAATTTATATTACCGTATTAATTGTTACGTATAGGTATATCAACATCTTGTAATGCAAACGTTATGAAATCATCTGTAGTATAAGTGCAGCGTGCTATTGTAAATTAGTTTTAGCAAATGTTAAGACGAGCTGCGAGAAAATTAAAGAGGATAATTCTGCAATCGGTGTATTTTGAATATATTTTGTGTAGATAATTTTGTAACTTTCCACCTAGGGTAGGATAAAGGTTTGATGCACGAGCGTGATATACGCGTGAAATCTGTGAACGGAGTGAAGCTTGAAAAAGTATCTGTACGTGTTCGATGAAACATGGTATTGTTCACTAGGTGCACAATTTCGTCATGTTCTCAATAGAAAATTATTCCTCGGGCAATTCGATCAAATGCCGAGATATCGTCTCTGATTGCTATTTAGAAATAAATAGTCACGCGTAGAGACCGGTCGAGGTGAATTTTTTGGTGAATCTTTTTGATAAAAAATCATTGTTCTTTTAACGGGGATGCTTATACGTATGTGCAATGTTGGACGGTTTAGTATCGATCTCTCTGTAATTTTATCGCGTTAAAGGGTCGCTATTGCAATACTTGTATCGATGTATTTCTTTTCACGATACTATTAATAATTTGAGAAGATATCGCGCAATTATTATTGTCAGTGGCTGAGGACAAGCTGATAGTCGAATCGATCGACGAACGAATTTTAATATTGACTTATTTGCCATGCAGTAGATAACGTGATGCAAAAACAGAGAAAGTTTTGCATGTTACTGCGAATAGCGTTTAATTGAACGAAGAATGAATATGGAATTGTACTTCGATGTTTTACTTGCGTCAATGTATATTTATGGGAGAATTTGAAACAATATTTTTCTGGTAGAATTTATAATATTATTATTGCTATGCGTGTAAGTGCAATTTAGAAAATGATACTGTAATATTGATATGCAATAATTCATGTAGAAAGGAGACAAAACAATTATGAGATTGAAAAATAAAGAATGAACAAGAATTGAATTAATTGTCCAGTTTTTTTCGTTTATATAAGTATCCTAGGCAAACTGACACTTGGCATTATTAAACGTTTAATTTGATATATTTTTAATGTAACTCTGATGTAAGTAGCTTGCTTGTAAAACTTATCTGCCTTCCCCTAAACTAAATCCACGTAAATGAAACCGTAATGTAGAATAATCGGAAAGAGGGGCACTTTAAATAAAGCATCAACTTTCATCCTTACAAATGTATTAAAAGATGATAGGAGAAAATGGTAACGTGAATAATAAATGCATTACTATTAAAAAAATATGTAATCACAAAATGAGAACAATAACGATAAGAATAGTTCCGGTCGATAGAAATTAATTTACTGAATAAATATTCCATTTGTCAAAGCGGGCGACACTTGGAAATACAAATAGAAACAAGTATCTCCTCATTTTCACGTTAACAACATGTAAATTTATCGAATATAACCGAGCAACCATTATCGACAATTGCGCATGGTTAAAAACGGTCGAAGTAAATCCTTTGGGATTAATTCGATCTGAAATCAAGTACATATGTACTACATTCCAAAGTACACACCGGTGTTCGACCTTCACCCATATACGTATATAACATTGAAATAGAATAACAAATATCATATTAGGTCTCCGTTATTATAGTTCCAACGCGTCAACGTAGACGCGTAAATCCTGAATGACAGAGCTTAAGAACTAGTCGAATTTCGAGACCGTAACAAGTATTTATCAATCGACATTTGATTGCGCAAAAATTGACAACGAGGTACAGCCATGGCTTTAAGATTGAGAAGCAACCGTTCGAAATCGACGTCCGACATTGTGGACGAAGTGGTGCAGGGCGACGAAAATTGTTCTCGCGGTGAAAGTAAATACAGAACGTACACCGTCGAGGATCTCGAGGAAAAGCAGAAATCTTTCACGAAGGTCTCCGGCCGGGCACACCAGAAGGAAGATTCCGTGCAAAAGTCGCAGAACTTCGTGAAGAAGCTGATCGCCTCTCTGGAGAAGAAAAACGAAGCCTGCAAGGCGAACGACGAATTTTTAACGACGTACTACAAAAGAAGCGACTGCCCTGTCGCGAATTCTGAGCACCCGTGCAAAGTGAAACTGCAGTGCTCCGGTGGGACAAACAAATCCGAGGAAGAATATGAAAAGTTTAGCTCGGCGAGGAATCCGAGAAATGTGGACGGTCACAGAATACATCAGAATTGCAAGACCAACGTTCTTCCGAAAAATGGGATACCTGTCTACCCGAGGACCGACGCGAGCAAACAATTTTCCCCGTACAATCACGGCAGATATAATCATTTAAAGAAGCCGGCACCTCAATCCTCGAACCAGGGAGAATATAATAGAAAGATAATAACCGAACGGCGAAATAAGGAATATTGCAACGAGGGCGAATATGATTTGGAAAGGGTTTCCGATGCGAGAAACGGGAAGGAAAGGAAAGAGCACGAAGATTCATCCTCGTTCCATCCGAATCGATCTCGCGTGAGGTCGGAGAACCGAATCGACACCGTTGATTCGTGCCTTTTAAATAGAAACGAAGGGGGTAGGAAAAGGGGGACCCTTGAAAGAATATTTATGAACTCAGAGGGTGACGAGAATTCGAAGAATGGTGTATTGAAAAAGAAGGTCAGCAGAAGCAAGTCTTTCAGAGAGTTCTTCGGCTCCATGATAAGATGGAAGAGATCGGGGAACAAAGAAAGGTCGAGACGTTACTTGTCGTGCGATCATTTGTTCGACGAGTCTCGCAGTCGGTCGTTTGATGCGAAAAATAATGAAAAGCTGTTGAGGGCTACTTCTTTTCAAACTATGGTGTTTCAAGAGGAAGTCGATTTCTCGGGGGTAAAGCAATTATACGTTTTCTTCTTTCTTTAATTGTTCTGTAATTTCAGTTTATATGTTATGTTCGATTTTGGGTTTATTTTTATCTTTATTTTTGCAAAACTGTTTTGTATCGTGTCCTCTGACATGATCTGATCGTGAGTGAAGTTGATTCATGTATCATGGAAAACACTAACGTGTCGCAAAATCATTATTAACTGTTTTCTGGCTGCGTACAAAACGTGTTAAAATGACTGACGTTTCTATTTCGATACATTTTAAAGTGTTATAGTCTGCTGCATTGAACAACAACAGACGTGGAAATATTTTGGTCCAGTGTATTATTTACGTGGCCGAAATCAGTGATAATTAATTTACTAAATCGCGAATTATAAATTAATTTCGTTATTTAATGTAATTTGTTTTAAAAATATACACAATTTCTTGCATCCTCAAAAATAACAGAGATACGCAACTGTTTACGGAAAACATTATACACTGTACATCTAGCAGAGTGATATAAAATTCTCAAACTAATAACTATTTTATCATTACAAACCCCATGTATCGTTACAAGCCCAATAGGACATCGTTAGTATTAATATTTAAATAAATTTCACAGATCGCAGAGCGTAAAGCGACAATTCACCCTGTTTATGGTGGAAAAAGAAACGAGCAACGTTTGGAAGGCAGTGCGAAGAAAGAAGAAAATCGCAAATATTTTGTGATGGAAGGAAACCTGGATGATCTTGTAAAACCTTCTGCGATCAGAAATATTGCGAGAGATCTTTCTCAACACCCACAGAAATCACGAGCCAGTGATCAAATTATTGAAGCAAGGAATCCAATGTTTGAATACAATTAATAATATAAAAACTAAAAGAACTTGATGACAATCAGTACGAATCAGTACGGTGCGAAGAATAAAATGTCTTTGAATGAAAAAAACCCATATAAAAACAGCTGACACGCGTATGTATCAACGAAAAGATAGTAAATTTAATTTACTACAACTTAATATTTATTGTGTTTGATTATTTTATGAAATAAACGTTGCTTTGTCTTTTTCTGATACACAGTAATTGTTACAAACAAACTGTATTCCGTTATGCAATACTTACCTATTTGTTTACATATTTATAGCGAAATCACTTCGCTGTAAGTTTATTATCATAAATAAGTTTATTATATAATAAGATTATTATCATAAAAAAACCTTCGAAATAACCGTTATACTTTTATCATTTTTATTAACACGTTTCCTGCCTGCTCGATTATCAGTAACTTCCATTGATTTTGTATTAACCCACGGGTTCCGGTACCGAGTTGCCGGTTACGGGATTTTTCGTGACCCACACCGATATTCCACCACCGACGAGATATAAGACTGTATCTAGTACATAAGAAAAGGATGCTGTTACAGTGCAGACAACGAGTTACAAATGCGACTAGCCCTGTTTATATTTTATAAACAAATTAACAATAAGATTGAGAATAACACAGTAACTATAACTGAGGGTCGCTCTAAAACAGGAATAGAATATTCTTTCAATCAAGAGTATTAATTTAAAACATAGTTGAATAAACTCCGAACAGTAGAACGCGAAATTATTGAATTTGTATAAATAAATTATAAACAAATGCCATTATTTCGACTTGCAGTATAGCTACACCAATGGCAAGTGGAGGTATATTAAAGCCAGGAGGATCAGCTAACACCTCCAGCTGGTGTGAACATTATTCTAAGTGCGGATCATTTGTTATAATCAATTAAAAAATTGAAATCGTTATTACGGCCAACTGCATGTCGCTAACGCAACAGGGTATTTTTAATTGGGTAGCTTATTCGCTTCCCCTTCTTTTGAGACGCGGTTGATTAAAATCGGCCCAGTAGAAGCAGAGAAAATAATTTTTAAATATTTTGTCGGTAACGAAATGTCGGTAATCGTGTATGTGGCGCCATCTCGCGTTTGCGGCCTTTTTCCCAGTTTTCCGCGCCATCAAAACCGAATTCCTCGATTACATCGTTAATTTAAACAATTGCGTTTTTCTCGGCTTCTAGTGCATATTTCTTAACCGGACTTGTCTTAAATGAAAGCGACGAACCATAGCTATCTGCTCCAAAAGTTGCAACACTACGGCACTTGTGGTTCGAAAGTTATTAACAATTGAAGAATCGGCAAGAATGCACTCCGGGTCACTGGAATTATCTCAGCTTCTGGATGCGCTAGATTAATGATCGAGTGCTCAAAATTAAGGTCAAGAATGCTGCTACACGACACTAACCGATTCACAAATGCGACATGCGCTGTTTATTTTTTATAAACAAATAAATAATTCGTTTGGGCATTGCACCGAAACAGTACAGGAGGGCCGATCTTCTTGTGAATCAGGTTGTTCCTTGAACCAAGAGCTTCAATTTGAGAGGTCGTTGATTAACATCGGCCCAGTAGAACGCGAGATAATTGAATTTGTTTAAATAAATTATAAACAAATGCCTTTATTTCGGCATGCAGGCTAGCTGCACGAATAACCAGAGCAATTAAACTGAAGGTAATAGGATCAGCTAGCATCTCCAGCAGGTGTGAACATTATTCCACGTGGGTGCTTTTTATCGTGTAACTTATTCATTTCCTTGGGCTTCTAATGGGCCGATTTTATTCAGCAACGCCCCAAAAGACAGGTTTTTGGTTCAAGGAACAATCTGATTCACGAGAAGATCGGCCCTCGTGTATTTATTTATTATTTATTTGTTTATAAAAAATAAACAGCGCATGTCGCATTTGTGAATCGGTTAGTGTCGTGTAGCAGCATTCTTGACCTTAATTTTGAGCACTCGATCATTAATCTAGCGCATCCAGAAGCTGAGATAATTCCAGTGACCCGGAGTGCATTCTTGCCGATTCTTCAATTGTTAATAACTTTCGAACCACAAGTGCCGTAGTGTTGCAACTTTTGGAGCAGATAGCTATGGTTTGTAGCTTTAATCTAAGACAAGTCGGCTGCAGAAATACACAGTAGAAGCCGAGGAAACCGCAATTGTTTAAATTAACGATGTAATCCAGGAATTCGGTTTTGAAGGCGCGGAAAACTGCGAAAAAGGCCGCAAACGCGAGATGGCGCCACATACACGATTACCGACATTTCGTTACCGACAAAATATTTAAAAATTATTTTCTCTGCTTCTACTGAAAGCTACCAAAAGAAGGGGAAACGAATAAGCTACCCAATTACAAATACCCTGTTGCGTTAGCGACATGCAGTTGGCCGTAATAACGATTTCAATTTTTTAATTGTTTTTTAACATATGAACCGCACGTGGAATAATGCTCACACCTGCTGGAGGTGCTAGCTGATCCTCCTGGCTTTAATTCATCTTCTCTGGTTATTCGTGCAGCTAGCCTGCAAGCCGAAATAATGACATTTGTTTATAATTTATTTAAACAAATTCAATTATCTCGTGCTTTACTGGGCCTTTCAATGCCACATTCAGAACAAAAGCATCTCGTTAAAATTAGTTAATTTCATTGTCTATGATAGGGAGCGATAAGATCGTTTCCTATAATCGGTTGGTAACGTTGTGAGGGACGTGGAAATGGTAAGGGTATTCCAAACTGCGTTGAGGATAACTGTTCGGGCTAGATACATATAACTCAGTAAAGATGTCCCTCTACGTTTAAACGTTTCGATGCTCTAATTCTACAGACATCTCTTGTGTGATTACGGAGATAGCCGTGTACTGTATATATGCTGTACACGTCAAAATTTATCGCAATTTCTGCCAGGGATAACTGTCTCCCGTGCGTAACAACTATTGGAACTGCTTGAAGAATTACGCACGGGATTTTCACGGACTATGCAGGAATTCCCTTATGTGTTGTCGGAGTACGAGGAAATAAATCCTCTCCTGTATAAACCTATCAATTCGACTCAACGTATCAAGGTATTACATTCGAATCGAAATTTCACACTTGTGCACAAAATTAACGCAATGTGTAGTACGTTTTCTATGATCAAAGTATTCGCAATGCTTTTTGATCATATTTCTGTCCAACCACAATACACATAACTGTGTTCATTTATTGCAAGTGATAATAACACGGAAAGTTCGTTGGAAGAAATTAATTAACAAATATGTGCTTGTAATAAATACCGTACTGAATATAGAATAATTGTTCAATCGAAATATTTATTCAATTAACAACTTGAAAATCTTATGCAATTTTGGGTTCATATTTAGCATAAACGATTATCATTTGTACGAAATAGACTAATTAATAAATGATTGAAATACCATTGAAAAGATTTGTATTGTTTCAATTTGTCGATTGTCCGTTAATTAACAATCGTTTCCTTCTTATTTTATAGTATACATGTTTCAACGTATCTCCCAGCTATATTATACTAGGTTCGACTAGTGGTAGTATCTATCTGTTTTCAAGGAAGCCATGCTCATTTGTACAGTTGATACCCTTATCGGTATACAAATATTTCTTAACATATTCAAATAAGAAACTGATGCATTCTTCTAGTATTTGAATTATTGCTTTGTCCCTTATAACAATAGGAAGGGGCAGTCTCTCGTGTTCTCATATCACCTGACGAGAAAGCAATTGCTCTGACAACGAATCGCGGAGTAGTCTGTCTGGTAGCGTTGAAACCGACACCAAAGTTGATCGCGGTATCTTCGGATCATGTACAAGAACGGATTAATTGTCTTTGCTGGAACGACAATAGCTCTGAAATATATATAGGAGATGGCAATGGTAAAATCTCTGTTATGGTGCTCTCTATTTTCACGGTGAGAAACGAAAGAAATTTAAAAATTCTTTACATTGCGAAATATATCTTAATGCCTCATTCACTGGGCCATATCTTTGAATTTTTGCTGCTGAAACGGGAAGAATAAAACATAGTTAATTTTACGAATTGGCGAACATCAAAATGTACAGATACAACAAAGAGGCGCGAATAATAACTAAGATTCGGTTTTCAGGTGAACGGTATGTTCCAGGGGCCGGCTTGTACATTAATGAATTTAGATTCAGCCGTAGTGCAACTCAGTTTCTCATCGCCTTTATTGTTAGCATCGACATTAACTCGTTGTTATATATGCGATACGGTGCAGGAACAATATAAGCAAGTGGGAAATAAAGGGCGAAACGGTGAATTTGGCGCTTGTTTTTATAAAGCACATCTTACAGAGAACAAGAGTACCTCGGCTACCCAGAAGGATGAAAAGTTAGTCAATAGGAAGGGTTCCTTCAATTTCATTTCCGAGGGCAACGGTAAAGTACAAGAAGAGAACTTTCCTCAAATCTTTTGTGCTCGTCCAGGTTCGAGACTTTGGGAAGTGTCCGTGAATGGTATAGTGCTGAAAACTCATCAGTTTAAAGAGGCGCTAGGCGTTGCACCTGTGACGATATGTAAACAGAATGTTAGGAAATCTGTTTGTCAAAAGCAAATGGAACAAAGCTGGCTGCCACAATCTATTAACTTTTCGCATCTCTCCATCGTTACAGAGAAGTATTTGTTTTCCTACACTTCGACTGGTCTGTATATAATTGATCCTGTGAGCGCGTCTGTAGTACTATGGAATAACGAATTCACGAATATATATGGCGCAGAGGCCATAGAAAACAAGATATACTTGATGACTTCCGATGGAGAATTTCGCTGCTTAACTTTGTCGTTCTTGGATTCGCTCATATTATGGTTGTACAATAACAAGAAGTATTACGAATGTTTGGAAATTTGTCTTCTGCATAAAACGCAACTGAAGAACTTGGTAAACGATTCCGAAATTAACAATATCTCTGATATAGAGAATAAATTGCACCTACAAAGAAGCGACGAATTGTCGACCTTACTGCATCCTCTGATGCTTCTATTGGAGTCCACGTCTAAAGTAATACCTAAGAAGTTAGATTCAGGTATCGTTGTAGTTAAGCATGGAAATTTAGATCTGAAAGAGGCAGATCGTTCCAGGCATAACTCCGTGTCACATTCTTCTACGCAAAATTCCTTCTTTAACATCGATTTAAGAGCAGATACCGGAATGTTGCCCGATTCGTCGAACGGTCCTGTTAACGAAACAGAAGATGCGAATTGCAATACAGCTGAAGGAATAGCCCAAAAAACGAACGAAATAGCACAGGCCACCGAAGGAGAAAAATTGAGCTCGGATAAGAGTGTCATGCAAAAGATCCAAGCAGATTTGGAGAGTATATACACGTTAGTAGGTAATATTAGGCCTTCTCTGAACGAGGAAGAGTTGGAAAAAATAATGATAGATATAGACTGGAGTATGGACATTATCAAAGATTCGTACGAAACTCTGACTGATTTAAGAAGCTTCATATTAGAGGTATTAAGAAGCGTAGAATTGTATTATTTTAATGTTCTGTTGGAAAATATTCCAATGCAATTAGTACAGTCAACGGACAATGGGAACATTGCCAAGCAAATTTTGAAAGCTTTTATTAACGTGAATGCTCAAAGCTACAGAATGTGTACCTGCGGTAGTCCATACTCGACAAACGAACTAATGGAACCAAAGTTCCTTGGAATCGGTAGATCTCTTCTTAAAAAAATGATCGACAAAGATAAAGAACAATGTATAAGTTTGTGTAATAAAGTACCTTATTTGTGGCGAGTGTATTTGCCATTGTACATAGAATATAACGGCATACTCATGAACGATCTACTGCGGCAATGCCTGCAAATTAGGGACAGTCTTATGCTTTCCATTCTTTTACCATTGCTGGATGGAAAACATTGGAACCTTGTGGCATCGAGCGTAAAGGAAATGCAAGACGGACATTGTTTATTTTGCGGGATGTCTTTGTGGAAATGGAATAATGAGGCATTGATAAATTGGAACGCTGTGATATTTGAAATTATGAAGAAACAGGGACCTGACGTTGCCATGACACTGCTAGTGAAGTTGGAAAAATCTGTGCCAAATGTTCCTATAGATAGAAGGTGAGCATTATTCTTCTCTCAATAATAAATGTAAAACGAGGTAATAAATTGTTGAATAATTATTTCTTACGCTCATCTCTATTTTTTTTGTTTTTTTTTACAGTATATTTCAGTCGATGATATTTACAAAACTCTTATATCAGCACGGAATGAAATATGCTATTAATTTTAATAAAAGCAATCTCGAGACAACCGAATATAATACAATGTGTTCTATGAAGGTAATTTATGTCGCTGAGCGATTTTTCTAATTGAGCACGTTCGCACAGAACGGTAAAGTTGAATAAATAAATTGTGTTCTTTTACAGATAAGAGATCAGTTAGTGGAAGTGCTTGAGAAAGACTTAAAGAAACCGGTTAATAAAAATATCTTTGGCAACGGACCTCATCATTGGGGAATGCATTATCAAAATAAATTATCTACGTGCCCATGTTGCACGTTGTCCCTTCAAACGCCAGTTCTTTTAGGCAACAATGGAATCGCGATATTCGATTGTGGCCACGCTTATCACGTAAATTGTATGATAGAGAAGAAACTTACAGCCTGCAATCTTAATCATTAATTGTGCATGCACAATGAACAGTAAATCTTGTAAAAGAAGATACTAACGTATAGGCGGGCGCCAGCACACGTTATAATGATCTCCGAAAGAAAAATTGCATAATGTACATCTAGTCCTTAAAAATTGTTTGTGCGTGCAGTTTTAAGCGTACATACAAATTTATTTGTTCAAATACAAATCGTTATCACAGACAAATCTCACATTTTAACAATGAAGTTGAAGCGAACTTAAGAGATAAATTATTGAGCTCTATGTGATATATAATTTGAATTGTATGTAATTAGAATGCAAAGATCTTGTCAAATACGGTTTTGTTTGTATAGAAGAAAATAAAAAAAAATGCAATATAAAATAATACATGTGTATAATAGTTGTATAATATTAAAAATTGAGCAATGCAAGTTTTTTTACATAGCGAATAAAATACATTTCTATAAAATATAAATTTGTTTTTTTTTTTAAGTTAAAATCATTTTATTTGAACAGAATATTTTGCTATCTTTACCAATTGTATTTTGTTTCCTTTCGTCATAATAAATTCTAGAAAATAATATATAATATCCTATATTTCTATACGTATCGTAATTTGTACTTTTAACAATTAATTGTTTACGTAATATATTTAATCAATTCTAATTGGCATTTAACACTTACCTTACTTGACAATCTTACTATTTAAATCGACGATTTACAGTACTATACACCCGAATTATTTGTATAATATGTACATATTGCTTTTTTCAAAGGACGTGTAAACTTTTAGTAGTTTCAAACAATTGAACAATGATTAAAGAATCAATTATTTTCGACATATTAAATAGAAAGCTACGATAAAATTTCCTAAATCGTCGATTTACAGTACGATACATCCGAATTATTTGTATAATATGTACATATCGCATTTTTCAAAGGACTTGTGAACTTTTAGTAGCTTCAAGCAATCGAACAACGATTAAAGAATCAAATATTTTCGACATATTACACAGAAAGCTCTGATGATAAAATTTCTTTTTTAATATTTGTATCGTATTTTCGATTTTATCTACGTCGATGTGTAAAAACTGATTTCTAACTATTCCTGCCCCTCGAAATTTAATAGCATTAATAATAAATTATACAGTGTCTTGTAACTACTGCTTAAAAAAGATTCTGCCTGTTATTACTAAACGATGAATTACAAGTGACAAGATAATAGTGCAGTCGGGAATTTATGGAAAATAAGAAACGTAATAGTTAAAGAAATATAAATTAGCATGCATAACATATTTGCTTTATAAATATTACTGCCTTAGCAGGCGCTCAATTCTATAATTGTTGGACTTTAGAAATATTACCATAACAAGAATTATGCTTCCTCGATAAGACCAAGGGGTGCACTAGAAATCGATTGATTAGGAGAGCAAGTGGTACAGCTTTTATTCTACATAACCTCGATCCAGACAAGGTCATCAGTAACGCAAACTTCCTTTACTATTTCTTTGACTTCATCATTATACTCGACATCTATAATTTTTTATAGAAAACACCTATGTCATTTTCAAACAGCATTATGTTTTAGAATTTTAGAAATGTTTCCGTAGCATTTCAACATGGCTGACTCTCTGACGTTAAAGAAACTTAATTATCACTTTCATACATCTTACTTTACTTCGTATTTATTATATAAATATGCAAGTTATCATTAGACGATAGGAAAAGAAATATATCAGCTTCTTATAGTTTTTGCACGAGTCCTTTGAAAGTAAAAAACGTGTAAATTTTTAAACGAAGAAATAAAATCTGTACATATTCCAAATGACTAGGAATATCTCAACCTGCGCGAAATTTATCCGACGCTAACGAGCCAAAATATTGTCAAATACTTTGAGTTACAATTTAAAAAAAACGACAATGCATTGATTATAACAGATGCATACATCCCTCTTTCCAACGCTTGCACGATTTCGTCACACAAAAGTTGCAATTTGTGAAAATTGGAAGAATATGATTTTATCGATAAATACGTTACGATATTTGAAATTCAATACGGACAGTCGTGATCGATCAAAAGTAACAAATTTTGTTTGTCTCGCAACACTTAAGCCTATTACAACTGTTACAAGTTCGATTAATAACTTATAACTTGGTGTGTGCAAAATATGATATAACGAATCTAATCCAAATAAAAATATTTCTTCCAAATATTAATGCATAATATAAAACATGAAGTTTCTCCTCTCTCTTTTTTTACTCATTACAGTAAAAATTGATTTGATATAAGAATTATATGCATTAAGAAATATGTTTTCATCATTTTCTAAATACATAACTCGCACAATTTTTTTTCTTCCGTTGCTTTTCCCAGACAAATAGGATAATAACTGCACAGAGTGCAATTAATGTTAACTGAAGAATAGTTCTTATTTTTCCACATTTCATATATGAAAAAAATCGGTATAGCAGCGCATAAAAAGCGGAGCAAAATTTGTTGTAATGATTTTTAGAAATTTCGAATACGAAAATCGAAAAATCTGTTCGATCTGACAAAGGCACAAGTGACTAGAATTAGTAAAAATTCGTATCACAAGAATACAGAATTAGCAAATTTATCGATATGTAACGCAAAGATTTTCGATCTTGAACAGACCGTACAATATTTCTTTCCAATAATTATTATCCTCGTAACTTGATGCCCAAATTTCCATTTTCTTTCCCCTGCTTTTTATATCAAATTTTCAAATTACTAATTTGAAACGAAATTTGGGCATCCGTGAAATAAACAATTTCGAGGAGTCGTAGAAACTAGCATGTTAATTAAAAAAATATTGGTCGATCTATCTTTGTAATGCGATCGATATTACACAAAATTTCTTTAAAAACAAAAAATTTTCTTTAGAACTTACGGTCTCCATGAATATTTATATTTAATAATTAACATGTTAGCGATTGGAATTCTCGAATGAAACTTCAACTCATTTAGAACTAATTACTCCTGCTTACACAATTAAAGCAATTAACTAATCGGTACTAATGATAACATATAATAATTGTCTGAACAAAATTTTAGCTCGTGTATCAGCTTGAAATATATATATGTACATGTATGTAAATGTACTCTATGGATAAACTGTGATTACAGAAACAAATTGATTCAGGATGAATCACTTTTTTTTCTTTTTTTTTTAAAGCTGTATTCTATGATATATACACTTACCCCTCAACTCCATACACATTTCTCCAGGCAATGTCTATTTTCTGATTTCATAAAATACGAATGGGTTTAAATAGTACATTATACAACAAAATCACATGCTATATCTAAATATATATATGTATGTATGTATATATATACATATATACACACACACACACACACACACACGAAAGGAAAAAATCGTAGCGAGCAGTTTGCATACAGAATGACGCGGCTTTTACTCGTCATTTTCGGAAATTAAATAAATTCATTGATTAATTCGATACGACATACGCATTATAATACACTGTCCGTCGAATTTCAATAAATAATTGTACTCGATAAATTAACTTATGATACATAGTGGATTATAATTGTTCTTGACTTTTCAGAAATCAATGCTTTGAAATTGTATGTATGTTATTTACATAAGATGATTTTCAATGTTTGCAATTTTTCTTGCATAATTTTAGAAATATTACCATAAAGATGAATGTTTGATTTCATTGGATTCCTCGATGCTATATGTACATTTTAGCGTTTTTGCGAGATCACAGTAGAAAATTCGTAGTGTGAACATAGTATTTCATATTTGTTTTGTTCCTTTTCCTGGTGTTCTACATTTCTTTGTGTGCTTTGAAAAATGTTATTTATAATTATTTATAATGAAAAGGAAGTATGCATTATAATTTCATAAAGATTATAAAACCATCTATTATTGGTTTGTTTCAACATTTATCAGTACGTTCAAACAATTTTAAATAATTTCTCATATTATATTTATCATGTAAAACTTTCTATACCAATTTATATCACCTTGACACATTTATATTGATATTTCCGAGAATAGAACATTTTGGTATTTCGTTTATAGCGGGTGATATTTGCATATTGAAATGAACAGTATTATATATAACTTTCTGTTCTATCTGATTCTATTAGAATTCTAAGTGGAATGAAGACACAACTATGTAATGAAATTATTAAATATTAAATGTTGAGTTTACTCTTTTTTGGATTTCATTACGTAATTCTAAATATACTATATAATACTTTAAATACTTACTTAAAAAAGATGCAAATAGATTTATAATGTTCTGTTGACATTACAAAAAGATTTTCGTCGATTTAGCTAAGATCATTATATACTAACAATTTCTTTTTCCTTTCTTTTTTTTCGTGCTTTTTCACAGAAGTTGACTCAACTTTTTCCATTATAACATGTCCTTGATAATCGCAGACACTCTATACTCATTATTATGCGGAATCATAATTGTTCTGTATAACAATTATTCAGTCCGAAGCGCATGGCGTTTCAAAAATGTGAAACTGTACTCTTTACGTTCCACACTTTGTCTGAACAGTCCTATTAACAAAATATGATTTCCTACAAATAGAATGTCGAGTTTCGATAAATGTAAATGATTAAAAAATAAAGCTACAGTAAAAAGATTTCACAGCTGTTTGTACTCTCGATAAAAAAAACGTGGGCAGAATTATTCATTTAAAACGCAACTGTATTTAAGAAGAATAAATACTTTTCAACGGGAATTTGCATTTCTGATGATCCGGTTTTCTTTACTTTCAGAAGAAGTAATTCAATCGAAGCGCACTG
The DNA here is from genome assembly GCA_948146005.1 of Nomada fucata. Classification (NCBI taxonomy): domain Eukaryota; kingdom Metazoa; phylum Arthropoda; class Insecta; order Hymenoptera; family Apidae; genus Nomada; species Nomada fucata. Next base: position 943,758 of record OX411275.1, on the reverse strand, counting down.
AACGCGTATACAATTTAGAATTTGAAAATGAATTCTACATACAGGTGTGAGCATCAATTATCAATACGAATCAATTTGAACTTAAACACTGTCGTAGTCACGTTGCAAACAGAATAAACGATAAGAAAGAATCAGGAAAACAAAACTGTTCAACCGATTTTACAAATATGAAGATTTCAAATAGAGGCAATCTTGTTTTATGTCCCATCAAGTTGAAATTGCGCTTTAAATGGGCAATCCTTGCCTAGCACGCAGAAAAAAAATTTGTTGCATGTTTGAATTTCAAGAACGTAGTGCAGTCTTTCTTGTCGGCTTAAAAATTGCTTCACTTGCCTATACAATGGCATGGTCAAAATTAATTTGAAACCAAAAGCTCTATTTTTTTGTTGCTGTAATTCTGCTTTGGCGAAGCGATGCATTACATTTTTCTTTTTCCTTTTTTTAAAGGTTGTACCGGGCGGGGGATCACGGTAAAATGTAACATAAGAATCGAAAACGAAATGACCACTACGGTAAGATATTTTGTTTGATGGTCGATGATGACACGCAGTAAAATATTCTGTACATAAAAATGAATGCACCCAAAGTGCTAACAAATCCAGGCTTTTGTTTCAAAGTGTATGCAGCTCGGAAGATTTTTAACGGACTACGATTTTATACATTCGATTCTCTAAGAGCTATACTTATACTCGAATCGTCAATTATAATTTGTTAAAATTACATTAATCATTGTACTAGAGTAATCTATAGAAAACGTCACGAAAATCTTTACTCGACTTTGTATGCAATGCATCTTAAGCGAAAAGAATACATTATTATCATGTGTTAATCCTTTGCGATTCCATTGCGAAGGCTAATTTTTTGTGTAGTGATAAAAATTCTATTTACACACTTTAAATAACAATGAAATACTACGGGCGTGGAAATTATGTGCGATATTTTTTTTATAGGAACCGTATGGCTCTTTTTTAACACTGATAATATATTATTTGGAATAAATCAAGGTTCAGTTTGATCACGTTCTGTGTTGCCAGTGATACGGAGAAATGAACAGAAATAACTTTTCAATGAAAAAGAGAATTAAAAGGCACAGAAATAATTATTACTCTGTCGTTATGCATTATTATTATTATCATCATCGTCATTGGTATTTTTTAGAATATTTTTACTACTGATGAGCCGCTGGGGACTTATGACAGTTAACAAAAGTGAAATATTTATTAGTTAGTAAAAATTCCCTCGGTTTATATATAAATAAAATGCGTAAAAAAAAGACCAAAGTGCCAAAAGTTTCGGACACAAGATATTCTTTATGTTTGATTAAAACATTAATATAATTACGTTCATGGAATTACAATTATTACTGCTCATAGCAATTGGAAATATTATTTTTCGCATATAGTTTCAGTAAATTTCGTAGGATCATGATTAATGATGTGAGTGCCATAATTCTAAGCGCGAAATATTTTTCACAGTATTGTAACATTTCTTGCGACACAGAACGTATTTAATCGGCAGTATTCTACTTTTCAATACCCTAACCACGCTCAACGTATCTGTTTCACGCACAAATAAATAATTAAACTAAAAACGAAAAAAAAAGATCATAATTCTAACACAGAAGGATGAATCGAATATGTAATACAAATTTCAAGAAAAACACCGTGTCTGTAAAGTAAGACGTAACAAACGCAACAATAATGAGAACACTATATATAAAAATGAGAACCAAAAGATCATATAATTATGAGAATTGTAAAGCATCGAATCGCAAAGGATTAAAAAGTGCGAATAATTCGAACAATTGGACTGTGAGTTCGCCATGCCTGATTCAGCAAAATCACTCTTATCTTTAGCTGCGTGGTCGATTTTAACTATGGTACTTCAATGAGAAAAAAAACCAAGAACAAAAAAAAAATGGCACATCAAAACATAATCCTTCACGAGATACGTATATGCGTTTTGTGATCATGCAAAACCGGGTCTCGTGAGTTACAACGTACAAAAAAAAACGGTCGGAAATTTTTGTATGTTTTCTTCTGTTGCACGACAGAGAATTAACTATCTTGTACTTTGCTCTGTGAGAGTTCCTCGTCCGTTTCCTGGTACTTGTTTATAGGTACCAGACGCTCAGCCCTTTGCGGTCCTCTTCCTCTTTCATTGCCTCTAAAAAATGACGCCTCCAGTTAAAAAAAATATCCAATGCGATTGGTAACAAAAATTCTTTGATTAAAAAAAAATTCTATGCACATGTATTATAATAGTAATAATAAGAATTAATTAGTATATAACAATAATAGTAATAAGAAGAGTACGTGGCTAATTGTTACAAATCAAGTTATCAAACAAATTAACATTATTTTCATCACGATGGACAGAGGACAGTAAAGGGTTAAGCTGCAGTAACGAGCAGGTATACGCTACAATACGAGTATATATTATCACTTGTCTCATATTGTTCTAATGTGTCTGATAATTATAAAAAAAAAGAATATCCCTTCGAAAGGTGAACCGTACACGCTCTGTTCGTCTATTATTTTTGGCATTGTTCTACCTTAAGGAGAATAAATAATATATATATATATATATATATATATATATATATATATATATATTCAGGGTGTTTAAACAAAGGGTATAAAATTATGCGGGCTTATAATACTCAACGAAGGGAGTAAAAAGTATCTAATCAACATAGATCCGAAAACCAATCCTTTGGATGTAACATCTAGTTTTACATTGAACCTTCTTCGGACGACCATTGTAGGTATAAAAATTCTTTAGTAATTAAGTGTTAAGAGCATTTGACATCTTGTACACTCGTGACGCTCATTAATAATAGAAAGATACAAATTACAGCGAAAGCCTTTAATTTTGGAACGTATGTTGAATAGGACATTCCTTACTTTTCCTCTTTGCGAGTACAATACGCGCGAAGTATTGAAATCCTTTTTTTCAAGAACCCTCTGTATATTATTATAGCCTGCCCCAAATATTCTCTCAACTATTTCATTCGCGAGAAATGTGATATCTCTTTACAACTATAATTGCAGTGGTGAATAGTAACATATTGCTTAAAAAATAATACATATATAAAATGTGTGACTAAAAAATAAACGGAAAGATTGATATGTACTTCGTTTTACGCTTCGAGGATGCTCGTAGAAAAGATTAAATGTAAGGATGAGGTAACGTTATGCTATGTCCTTATCGTCCTTATAGAGTATCGTTCTGAGCATTAGAAAAATACAGTGGTACCGATTTCTCACAGTCTAAGAACACGACAGTGTTCTTGTATCGTGCTTCTTGCGCAATAAGTAATCATGTTCTCTAATCCTTGTACAATCAAGAATAGAATTAGCCATAATATTGCTATTTTAATATTACATATTCCCAGAATATGTATGTCACGTCTACTTCTATGTACATTGTAATTCTATATTTAAAAGAGCGTAGAAAAGGTGAACATGAAAATCCTTGGCAGGATCTCGTTCATGCGTGAACCTTGATTACACGAGGATTAAAATATACGCTCGAGGCGTCTTCAGAAAAGAAAATGTCATTTTTTTTGTTCGTTTGTTTTCTGGCGAAAGTAATACAGGAACTTTTCTGACGACTCGAACAGTACTTGTTCGACGAGTGAGTTACGCTTTCACAATACTGTGCATCGTTATAAATAACTTGTATGACGTATTTTTTTAATTAAATAATGAAAAATAACATGGAACATTAACCAGAAACTGATTTCGCAAAAGTATCCAGCAGTTAGTGATTTTACAAGTTCTTAAATTAACATACTATCGTTAATGGACAATGTGTTGTACTATTCGTAGAAAAACGTGCATTACTATTATACTTAGAATTGTTAAATTTTCGTTCAACATCGTACACTTCATATTTTCATTCATACGATCACAAAGTTCGGATACTTTTGGCAAATTAATTTCCAAGCACTCGACTGTCAGAGGACGAGTAACAACTCTTGACATCGATCTCCCCTATTATCGTGAATGAGACTAGTATTATAATGGAACAAATTGTTCAATGTTACAAGCGGAATATCGTTCCACCCCTTTTTGCCGTGACACGTTCGACCCCTGTACTCGTTACGGACATATCAGTGTACAGAAATAAATCGTTCGAGGCGATCGAAAGTGTCTTTTTTCGTTTTCTCAATCGGTTCCACCTTTCGAGTAGTCTTTGGGAATGTAAGTAGTAGCACAAAGAAAAAAAAACAAAAAATAACATACTTATCAGGAAGATTGTGTGTGCTGATGAATAAAGTAAAGACATGTTTATCTCGTATATTTTTTTTTTGAAAGCGTATATATGTATTATAGTAAGATACAATCTTGCATCGTCGCGGAGCTAGAAGACCGTTGGATGACGTGAGTAGTCCAGAGCGGAATTTTCGTTCTTCCCGGAAGTAACAGCAGGCAACGTCATCGTTCTCACCTGGAGGCGTGGGCCTCCTCTTGCTCAGCTTTTCTGTAAACCGCAACTGAACACGACTCTCCGTGAAACATGACTTTCATTGGCGCTTTCGTCACTAATTCTTTTCTTTTCGTTAATTTGTTATCATTATCATTATCATTATTATTATTAATAATATTTTTTCTGTGATATCTCGACAACACATACTCTGTCATTCTTTGCCTCGAAAACTAAATGGATACTCTCTGCTTAAACGTTACATATATATATTATATATATGTATGTATATGCATAATGTGGCGAATGCTTTTCTCTTCGTCTCTTCTTTGTTTTCTGTCTGTTTGTCAATGTAATAATGACGTTCGATAATAGTGTACGCAGCGTTAAGTAAGAGAAAAGAAACGACAATAAAAGGAAAACAAAAAACCCCCATAGGTGATACGAAAAGAAATTTACATGAAAAGAATCTCTACGGTATCACCTTCCAAAGGCAACGTGTATGAAAAAATCACCCCCCCCCCGCGCCTTCTCCTCCATGCGACCATTGAAAAAGCGATTGGTAACTTGGCTAGAATAAATCGCGATCAATGTATCCAATATATACTTGCTACCCTCGACACTTTCCCGATCGTGAGATTTCTATTTTTAGATGCTTTACATACCATTAAACAGTCGAATTACACCTAAAAATGGACGTACATATTTGATCATTCAAATTGCAGTGGGTACATATAATCAAGTTTCAAATACATTGTCAGTATTGAACCTTCTGCTCCCATGTATTTCTTGATGCTCGTTCTAGAAACGCCACAAAAACTCTTATATGGAAAGAACAACTTTCCTGAGAACCTTTCTAGTGATTCTTTGTGTCCAATGAAAATTGTAGTCGTGATCAGTTTCGCACGAACGCCAATAAATTCGATAATATAACAGTTTCACGGAATTGATCGATCGGGAAAGCGTTTGAGGTACGTCCTTTGCATTCAGACAATACAGGAGATAAACGTGTGTGTCATCGGGTGATATAAAGGTGTGTGTGTGTGTGTGTATTTGTGTGTCTGTCCTCTTGGGTCCGTATTCTGGACGAGCTTGCAAGGAAATGAACGGTGCTACGCGACACCTTGACTCTTGCTGTTTCCGTATTTGTTATTGATATTGTGTTCCGCAACTCTTCTCGATCTCTCGATCTGAGCGAGAATCCTTCATTTCTTTTTCTACGGCGTGCTGTCGATCTTTAATGTCTCGAGCGATGCGAAGAGTCTCCACGTTCATCACGACGATCTCTTTCTCGTTCTCGTTCCCGTTCACGCTCCGGTTCTCGTTCTCTCTCTGATGGTCTTCTGCTCGACTCTCGCTCTCGATCTCTGTCTCGTTCACGCTCTCTGTAGCGATCGTCATAATACCTACACAAGTCACGTCAGCCAATTATCTCAATTTTTCGGAGTACATTGGTTTTTTTTCTTTTTTTTTTTGGCAAAATTTTCTTATAACTGTATTTGCGTTTGTTTAATTTGTTTGCATTTATCTGTGAATTGTTTGAATTCTAGGCGCTATGTATGTATGTATAGATTGGCTACTCTATCATTTTTTGATCCTTTTTTGTTTTTTTGTTTTACGTTTCTTACGGTTTTTATTTACTTATGTGCATTCATGTAGAGATTTTGAGTTTCTAAGTTGAATAAACGTTTTCGTGAAACAATTTACTACAATTCTGTACGAAATTTGATATTTTGTCCTGTTCGTTTAGTTTTAAACCAAGATTATTCTATAGGGGGATGATAGCGTAGAAGAGTGAATCGAAGTGAATTTCTCCAATTTTCAAATATTTTTGCTATACTATATTTCACATCAGGCTATATTAACCATAATAAAATGAAATTGAAAATTTCCGTTCTTTCCTATCTTCTATTTACCTTGCCCCGTTATTTTTCCTTTCTGATTTTGACAATTTTTTATTAAGGCTCTAAACTACTATTTGCTCCATAGATTTCTTTATAAATAATTTTACATCGATTGTCTGTTTCGCATGGAACAAGATGAAATTGTTTGAAAAATCTACATGCATTCACTTTAATGAAAAAAAAAGGTGTGAATTACCTAGTCGCCTTGGAAGACGAGACGGGTGGCGTCTCTGGCGGTTCTTCTTTTACTCTTGGCCTGGCTGACTGACGTGTCGTACTAATGGAAAATATGCATACTTTGTTATGGCTTATACTGTTACCAGGCTTAGTACGTTGCTTTAGTTAAAACAAACTATGTTATACAAAAATCAATATTCAATTTATCCATTTGTACTGGATTGTGATTTATCAACGATCACTCATCGTTCAATTAATAGTACTTAACTACTTAATATCTATTTAAATAATCAAATTAATTTCAATATATATTATATCGAAAAGTACTGGCTAAATTGGGGGGCACCCTGATAATGAATTATTCATTTTTGCTGTTCTAAATACTACGATATACATTTAGCTGTTACGTGTAAGCGTGTACGTAACACTCACTCACGCATTCGAAGAATTTTTTCAGATTCATCGTTAAACCTGCAACCATAAATGAGGAATAAAATTGATGGATATAAAACTTGAAGGTGAAATGTTGCATGTATTCGTCATAGTTTTATGGTTTCGGGATTAAGATTTACTATCTTTTCTTTTCCTTTTTAGAAGAAAATATTTTCACACGTGTCACCTTGAATAGATTGAATAAATACCCGCATGTTTCAGAATAATATTTATACATTGTAGATGTCGCTGTCTCAAGGTATAAATTTCATTCGTCAACTCCTTTATAAATATTAATATAAAAGAGAATATATAGATTATTTAGACGTGTTTTAGCGGTTGCCAATGTGCTACAGTTAATCGTTTAATTAATGAACTTGCTTCTCTGAATTGACAACAATAATTGTGCAAATATGTTACACCAATGAATAATTTAAACATTGAACTGCGTTCAAAAAAACATTCTAGTCGCTAAAAAAAATTCACAAGTCCAGCTACCAAAATAAATAAATTACAACTAAAAGCAGTAGTTCACAAATTAAATAATTTATCTTTTTAACATACCGTAAATACATTTAGCACAGATTTTATAGTTGATATATAATATGTATAAATAGAAACCAATATATAGATCGTATTTATATTCGCACAGATTAATCGACGCAATTTTGTCATAATGATCTTTGAAAGAAAAGTAATTACTATACAGAAGAAAGAGAAGCTAATGTTTTTGTTTACATCTACAAATATTGCTTTCTTGAATTAATTGCTATACATTCGAAAGCTTATGTTGTCATCTTCAACCGTATATTGTTTATTAATGCAAATTATTGTGATTCACAGGGCATTGTATGATATTAAGTACACACGCACGCACACTTGGAATACCATGTTGCGACAATGTATAATTTGTTGTTAAGCAAGAGGACAAAATTCATATCTTCCCTCGGAATTACGGCCTTTTTTTTTGCCATTGTAATTGTAAGCAATTAATTTGTCATTCATTTTTAGCCCGCGTAGCATGAACCTCAGCTGACACTTCTTCTGAACACTTTTAGAACAATAAACGAATTGAGCAAATAAAATTGAAATCTTGTAATTGAATGAATCAGGACATTTTTTGAATGACTTACAATCAAATTTACAATTCGTAATTTTAGTCATTATTTCGTGCCGAAAATATTCTGTCATTTAAAAAATCGGCATCGACAAAGTAAACTCTGTGAGTAATTTAAAAAATTTTTGTGCATTTCAACGGCAAGAGCAAAACGAAAAACGATCGCGATTACTTTTGCAAATTCTCTCTTGATCATTATGGCAGCGTTGAAGAGCAAATAAGAAATATTTGGCTACTACGAAGGAAAGGTAAAAATACCTGCCCTATCTCATTCGGCATCACTTGATTTCGTAGAGGTTGATACACAATAAATCTATTCCTATGTTAACCAGTAGTTAATGAGCAATTTCGAGCGAAGTTAAAAATTTTTTTTTCTGTTGATGTAATTGATATAAAAATTGTTGTTATTATTAATAACTTACTGCTATACACATAAAAAATATTTACTAGGTATCTATGTGCCTCTAAAACCAGAAGAACATTTGTTTTACTTAAACGCTTAATTTTCTTCTGTATCGCACGTTATTAATCTCATTCCACAATTATTCCGTAAATTTGTATTTTACTGTATACATTAAAATATTAAATGCTAAATAATATTTCACATAGTTTTACAGGTAAGTAGCATTTATCTATTGAAAATTAAAGTTTTAACGCACATGCATCGTGGCATTGTGCAGAGGAAACTGAAGTTAACATAGGAATTCTAACAACTTTATCGTTTACGGCATTCTATAATTTACCTGTTACTTTTACACTTGCTGAACTTAGTTGATTAGCGCGCACAACAACACCTAAATCAAGATATTTGATTGCTACGTGAATTATGTCCACTTTTTCCTGTGATAACATTTCGTGTATAATATTGTTCGAATAAACAATGTACGAACGTTTGCATAATCTGATAATTATAGCAGGTATAATCAGTCTTTCAATAGATTCTTTTCCTACATACAAAAAAAAGTAGACATTGTCGAACAATCTGACAGTTATGGTAATAAATATATATCTATTTATTTGACACAACAATTACTACTTTACACGTTAAGTAAGGAATTAATTGTTCATACGCGTTTCTTTTTCTGCAACACTTTACTTCAATATCCTTCGAGGAATGAGACAATGCATTGTACGCACAAGACAAGAATGAGGAGTGTTTGAAAATATTCGTAAAAACAGAAGTTATCCACCCAGTTCGAATTACTAAACAAATGCCAATACATTTAGGATTTTAAATAATATTCGAATAAATCGGGTCATATATTCTTTTCATCATTTCTTCAACTAATAACTCGATAACGTAATAATCAACGTGTCAAAAGGCAGTTACTTGTATTCAACCCTGTCGCTGGCAATAACACGAACAATTGTTCTGGCTCAACTAGTGTTAAGACCTTTCAAATCACTAACTCTGCCGGCGTTGTTATAAATAATAATTACTAAATACTCCCTTTGTCGCGTTATAACATTTCCTTTCATTTCCACGTTATGCCACAGCAAAAGGGTTAATGGTCTTAAATTTTTGGTACCTTATAAATGATCGTTACACAACTATAAAAATGATCTTATAGCCTTTGTCCGTAATTTCATGAATCGTTCTCAAATAATCAACTAATACAGAAAACATAAAAACGCGCGGAAATATTACAAAATCAATTTAATATCTAACAGTTAAGTTTGTCCCAACTGAATACTTCAGCGCCTACGTAGACATTACTGTAACTGTTTTACAATCGAACTCCGTTTATCAATAAGACATTCACATTATAAATCAACTACATTCCTGTTTAAATATCGTTATCCATTATAATCCGTTACAGTTGTTAGTTAATCACTTAATTTACATGCACTTTTATGAAACCTTCATCTATATATTGCTAACTTGAAATTTGGCATTCAGTTCAAATGTTTCGGATGAACTTCATCAGGTAAAGTCCTGCATAGCATGATGTAAAAATATTTGAAAGTGTATATAATACAATCAGTGCACTTACACTATATACAAACGATCTACATACTCTATTACATTACACGAACAGAGAATTATGTTTGACGTTGCATATTAAATTCCACTCGATGTACAACATTCTATAATAGACTGCATTATTATGGTATTACAGTTTGTTACGATCTAAATATCGAGTTGCACATTACACGCATAAATTTAACAATTATCAAACTCTTAAACCACACGCGTACTGCCCTATCGTTACAGAGGCTATCAATGATGTATGGCTGTCACTGAATTTCTCATTTTCAATTGGATAAGAAAGTATATCCACCAGTAATAACAATTAAATGAAAATAATAATGTGAAGTGTTGAGCTTACCTTTCCTCTCTGCTTCGCTCCCTATACTCGCGATCTCTTTCACGTTCACGGTCCCTCTCCCTGCTTCGTGATCTCTCCCGTGGATATGGTTCACTATAATAACGTTCCCTGTCACGATCACGATCCCTCTCCCTTTCACGATCACGTTCCCTATCGCGCTCCCTGTCCCTGTCCCTGCTTCTTTCTCTGTATTCCCTGTCACGACTCCTTGATCGTTCACGTCTTCTTCGATGGCTACGCTCTCTGTCGCGCGAACGTGATCGTTCTGAAATGATTCGTTACATATTAATTAATGAAACACTTTACCGTTAAACATAACAGACAGCAGAAGGTAAAACTACGCTGCTCGAAACACGTTGGAGAGGCACATATTGTAAGTGGCGGAGCTAGCGTGGAGCAGTTGGAGCAAACTGCACCAGGCGCACGAATCATGAGTGTGTAAAGTTAGAAAGAGCGAAAAAACAATGTAACAAAATTTATAAACAAATTTTTGCAATTTGCCAGATTCTCTATACCATATAGAAAAGATAAAAAAATACTCGTTAGATAAATGAAACTAATTATAAGCACGTAAATGTTTTAGTGTGCACTTTTAACTCAAGTCCCAACAGGGGGACGCTGAATATGTACCTACGCCACTGCATATTTTTGTATTTGCATAAAACGTATAGTCAGAGTCTGCACAGGGAAATGAAACAGCTCGACTGCCTGACAGTGTTGCACGATGTTAATTAGAAATCAGTTATTGCGTTTACAATCATTTGAAGTAATTATCAATTGGTTAGTATATATAATAGTCACCGTATAACTATTCGGATAATTATAAATACGTTAACAGTCTTCCCCGTTTTATTACTTGGAACCTTAAAACTCTGAATCTCTGACCGCGCAATAGTTTCTTCGAAGGAAGATGATATATAGAATTAAATGAATGGAAAATTGTTTAGTTAGATATTTACCTCTGCGCGCAGATCCATAGCTTTTGGTTTCAACGCCACGTAATGTGTCTTGAAGAGAACTGATTAAAATTTTACACCTGTCATCAGCAGCAACCTTGGACTGTTTTATCAAAGAAATCGCCGTAACCAAGGTTTCTATGGCGCTTGCATATTCCCCTGCCGCAGCATCTGACACTGCTCTGGCAATGGCAGAGGAAGAAACTGTTCTATTTCTACCCATGATTTCTTCAAACTCTTGTTCTGTAAGTGGAGGGGGGCCTTCCGGACGATGGTCAGGCCCTGGTGCACCGTAAGGTGGCTGGAAATAACGCATTCCATTTTATATCTCATTAATGCGAAATTTAACACGTCGACTGCGATACAACTCGGACCAACAACATCAAATGCTCTTTATCGACATACGTATCGACCCGGCAACCAACGTGTTAATAGGATTACGAACGCACAAAGTGTTCTAAAAGGAACAGAAACATGTGTGATAACTGTAAATGAATTCCACATTTGTTTAAACTCTTTCAGCCACAAAGTTAACCACTTTATTAACAAAAGATATATCCTTAAAGTATACTTCGGAGCTCATAAAATGGCAGTCGGCTCTTGTTGGCTCTAGTGCAGTGGTTCAACCTTCCCGGCATACATATAAAAGTCGAACAACGCACGCATTTCACTAATTGGCCAAGGAGTCACATCTATTACTTGAGATTTTTAGGCAACGCGTAACGAAGAAAGTGAACAAGACACGCAGAAGTGAGCAGGATAGAGAGATAGCGGGCGATGTCAAAGTGTGCCGCGTCTGGGGGCTCACTGCTGGAGCGATCAACTACTCCTCTTGCCCCTGTAACGTTCCGACTGCCAACTTCTGAGCTCCCAACTATACATTGAATGCTCCCATTCATTAGATAAAATTTAATTTCAACTGCATTACTAGTAATGCAACAATTTGTGTAGTATTTTTCAATAATTACAGATTGTTATTTTGCTGCTTTCTGAATCTTTTCACGAAACAAAATATATACCTGTGCCGCAGGTGGTCCATAGCCATGAGGTGGTACATGTGGCGGTCCATGTGGTTGACCATGTGGAGGGCCGTGAGGAGGACCATGAGGTGGACCGTGAGGTGGACCGTGCGGTGGGCCATGGGGTGGACCAGGTGGACCCGGTGGATGCTGTCCTGGATGTTGATGCGGCGGCCCTTGAGGGAAGAATGCTGGGTTTACGTGCGGTGCTGGTCCTCCTGGAGGTCCCTGCGGTGGTCCTTGAGGTGGTCCACCGTGTCCAGGTGGCGGTCCTCCTGGACCTGGTAACATTCCTGATCAATATCTATGTTAGCTCGCAACAATCTGTTGAGCAAGCTTTTAGAATGTTGTAATTGACGAAATATTTTTTTTTACAATTCATTTTGGTTAATTGTGTGTAGTCTGCTTTAGGATATGCTTGCACAATGCTGTAATTCAATAACTTCATCTTCTTAAGATATATGAATATTTTTTCAATGTACATAAATCATTGACACAATATATGTACATATATTCGGCATTGATCAATGTATAATTAATTATTTCAATGGTTAATGCTGCAACAAGATTTAGCAAATACCTCCAATTATTTTGCATTTATCTGTATCGTCATTATGGTTCCTGTGCATAATGTTTATTATGATTACGGATTCCTTCAGTACAGTTGTAACAGAAGAAATAGTGTATTTTTTATGGTACGTTCGTTTGAAACACCTTGTACCATCATACTCCTAAGCATAAATTTCCCTCAATATCATGCATTAAACGTGCAAAAATACGAAAAAGATTGTTAATATTCAATGAACGTCCTAAATTTCTCACCACCCATAGAACCTGGAGGAGGTCCTCTCTGTGGTGGGCCTTGACCAGGTTGCGGGCCTTGCATATGTTGATGTTGAGGGAAACCTGGTGGTCCCTGAGGCCCGTGATGCATTCCTATGCACATTGAATAATTATATCAGTGAACTTTTCTTTTACAATCATCTTATTACGTGGTACTTTGTTAGTTAAGGGTGACCTATATTAAAATTCTTTGGGTCTCGCTTCGCCAGTAAATTTTACATCAGAACCCTGACGCTTTGTTAGTTACATACATGTATTTTATCATGCAGATAATAAGCTGTGAAAAGAAAGAGTTGTGTCGTAATAATACATGAAACAGTGTTTTGCTTGAACAGAGCACACGAGTCCAAGATGTTTCAGTATATTAAACATGCTTCGTGTAACAACATTTAACAAACCTGGTGGTCTATTCCATTCTGGGCGTGGCTGAGCACCTCTTGGATCACCTGGAGGGCCTCCAGGATGTCCAGGTGGGCCGCGTGGTGGTCCTTGGCCAGGTGGGCCAGGTGGACCGCCATGGAATTGCTGAATGGAGACAAACAAAGAGTTTATTTTAATTTATCATAATTAAACTGAAAATTATTTCACACATTTCGAGAATAGGCAGCAGTTATTATTATAGTTATGGTTTATAGTAGGATAAATGTAATTAGAAAGTGATTGTTGAGTTTGACTGTAACTAATTTACGATAAGAAATGATTTAAATATCAGAGCCAGTTATTGATTTTAAAAATATTTTGACAATGTGCTGCGAAAGTTTGACCAATCATTAAAGAGATGGAAACAAAATTATCGGACGGATTTTTAACAAAGCTTTCCATGTTATAAATATCTCATGCAGTGTAGTTATCAAAGAATCGCAACGATTTTTGGAGAAAGATAGTTAGAATTTAAAATACAGTGAAATAATATTTGTACGATCTTTTAGTCATATTTAATATAGCTTCTTCCAAAGCAGCTTTTGCATTAAGTGCTTCAGAAACCCAAAAGTGTAAATCGTAATCTAAATGTATTCTTCAATATTAGGTCATCGATTGAATTGCATGTTCCAAAAGAAATGATCATCAGGAAACTTGAACGATAGATAATCCTTGCAACATGAAAGGCAGAAAAAACAACACATCGTGTTACCTGTGATATATGGTAACTGGCTTCTGAAAGGTCTCTAGAGCAACTCTGTTTACGCGGAGCGTAAGACATGTAAGTGCAAAAAATATTCTTGTAACTTGTACTATACAACATTTATAACATGTCATAAAATCTTAAAAAACAAAAATCGTCAACTTGAACGGAAAATTTAATACATAAAGATACAGTTGCATTAAACAATGTTCGATATCTGGACAAATCATCATTTTTCCTATTTAAGTATAAAAAACAGAAAATTTCTACACGATTGATGGTTTACAATACAATACTGAACAAACATTTATAAATTTTTTTTAAATGTTCTAGATATACCTTACCATTGATCTATTTAACTTATGGAGCGAAAGTTAATATTATTTGCTCGTAAACTATGACCAAGCTTCTCCATATCAATCTGCTCACTTCTTAAAATAACATTTTGCGAAAGGAAAATTGTCTTCATACAAGCAATAAATATTTCCATGTCGAAAATTTTACATATAATCATGAAGCAAATAGATTTACAATCGAAAAGCGAATAGAAATAATTGAAAATAGTAATTATATCACATACCATCCCAGGTGGCCGATGTTGACCTGGACCTGGTCCAGGTGGCCCTTGCTGTGGTGGACCACCGGGTCCACTCGGGCCTCTTGGTGGGCCAGGGGGACCGTTAGGTCTTGGACCGTTCCATGGTCCTTGTTGATAACCAGGAGGTGGTGGACCTTGATTAGGATGTCCAGGTAGAGGATGATGCGGACCTGGTCCAGGACCCATTGGTGGGCCGTGCATACGTGGTGGGCCTTGTTGACCAGGTCCACCCGGACCTGGTGGGCCCATGCCTGGAGGTGGCATTCTCTGAGGTCTTACACCCTGCGGAGGACCCATCATCATCCTAGGCCCATGGTTTTGTTGCGAATGTTGCGGGTGTGGAGCATGCTGCGGGTGCTGTTGATGAGGCGGCATCGGTGGCTGATGTTGATGTGGATTATGAGGGCGCTGACTCTGACTCTGCTGAGGAGCCGGAGCTGGACGTGTCTTACACTGAGACTCAAACTGAGAACACATAGAGGATATTGAAATTCATAGGCTGCAGGAATCGGGTTCGTTTGGCGGGGGAAAAAAGTAAATAACCATTAAGCCGTCGAGAAATATATACTGTGTTCGTGGAGAAAAGAAACAATTCCAGAGTGGAATCAACGGGTGGTATTAAAGAAATCGAATTTTCTTCAGTAGATTTTTTTCAACCACTCGTAGTCTATGTCGTATACATGTCCAATTTAATTGCAAACAGTATATAATTCGGTTAGAACAAGTTACTTCGAGAACAACATTAATTTCTTGACGATCCTATGAAAATGTAATTGTTAGAAGTCACTTGTATTGTAAGTGCATAATTATTTATGCTGGGCATGATTATCTTTGAATAGTATTTCGACCGATACAATTATTTCGGCGGTAAAAAGATTATTCGCTTCACAATTGATTAAAATACATGATTTGGCATTCCATTAATGTGTGGGAAGCTTAATATTTGTAGCAATTGACAATTTCAAAGAGAAAGAAAACGAAGTACAATTCAAGTATTATATTGTACATTCAGAATTATCGGAAACGGCATCTATCTGTTAAAAAGCAGAGATAAATCTCTCATTGTGTGCATTATTCTTTTCCCCGCAAGTAGTTGTTTGTGTAATAAGACAAGTACATCTACTTACTTGATTCAAGGCTTGTTTAGTAGGAAATGTTACTACCGGATTCTGTCCGTGTAATTCTTTCTTCGGTAATCTTTCCATACATATCCTCATACTTTGTTCCGATCCCAAAGATATCACACAGAAGCCCTTTGATTGTCCATTTGCTCGATTTTCGAAGAATTTTACTTCAACAAAGTCCGATACACCAATACTCTGCACCGCATCTGTTATATCTTGATCGCTAGTCCACTGCAAAACAAATATAATAATAATGTGTGAATTATGCATCAAATATTCACTGATTTCGATATAATTAAGACGAAAGATTAAGGAATGAATACAACTTATTATTCAACAAATTACCCAAGTCAAATTTCCAACATATAGTTGATGCCGTCTCCCAATTTGATTCGGCTGAATATTATTCCCAAGTTGATGGTAAGGCGCGCTGCCATTTGTTTCTTCATTTGGCGAAGTTGTATCACCTCCACCGTCTCCACTGTTTGCAGTGGAAACACCGCCGTTACCACCTGCAGGAGCTGCTATCACGTCATCATATAAATCAACACCGTCGCCAGCAAATTCATCCTGAAACACATCGTTAACAGAGAAGATAATACAGCTAGATGAATGGAGGCAATAATGATTTTTCTGAATTTTCTTCCACATTTATATGAGCTCCTCATTGACTAAATCAGTTAACTGCACTAGACCAAAATAAAGAAATTTATTTTAAGTATAAGAAGTTGATCAAGGGATGATCAAATTTTAAAAACTTCAAAAAGTGGAGTTAACTGATTTGGCTAATGTGCAGCTCATACATAAATGTTATTGTATTTCCTTATTCGTTTTATTAGTTTAGTTATATCTTTGGGTATAATGATTGACTCCTTGAGCGTGGAATATTCAGAAACAAAGCGATTTGCAAATCATCCGGCCCTTCAATCTAGATTTTACTAGAAAAAAGCACGGAGCAGTAAGCGTTTAATATCCTACATAAAAGGCAGGTTCAATAATGTGCGTGGTTTTGAATTAATGCAGTCTAAACAAAATATCGCGCCTATGGGAGCTATTCGCATCAAGACAATGGCTCTCGCTGGATGCCTATAGGCATTGTTTGCAGTCAGAGGGTTAATAGTTTTTACATAGAAATATTTGTAATATATTCCAGTTAACAGAAGCTAATTGCGTATACTCCATTTATCGCAATGATTTGCATTGCCCACATCTATGTGAACATATTTTATTTGAATGCAAAAAGGTAACAAATGTTAATACACTTCAAGTACCATTTTAATTACTGCAAAACAAAAAAATAACCCACGAATCAATGCACTGAGGAATCTTATATTAGATAGTACATAATAATGTTTGTTGTTTGTAAATACGCATATTCTCGTTGATTAAGATCTGGATATTTTTGTGAACGAGTATGATCCAACAAACACAAAGCATTATAGGCGATAATACAATAATGTAATTTAGTTTCAATGTCTCACACAACACTATGAGACGAGTCAGTCATGAACTCAAAACTTGATCATATTATGCAATACAAAAATTACTACTCCGTGTGTAACCACGGTATTCGCGAGAGATTTGTTTGCACTACGAATAAAATGCACTGACATTTTCAAACTGTTACACATAGAGCATATTTACATAAGTGTAAAAAGGATAGCAATAAATTGAAAATAGAATTGTATTTATATTCTTTATTACAATCGGAAAATATACAGTCGTGGCGAATTTTCTCACGAAAAAAAAATATTTAATAGAAATTAGTAAAATTTCTGCTTTCCCGGGTATTTGAAAAAATAGATCAAAGTTTCATTCATAAATAACCGACCGAAAATCTAAACACAGAATTATTGGATGTGCGATATCAGCCAATTTTCTTACGCACTTCTTATAATTATGTTATATTTCCACTACGTTACAACAAATGGTTAAAAGCAATGTTTTCAACGATACACATTTATCGTGGATATACTTATTACCCAGATATTAAAATAGGAATCAATAATCTCGGAGAAACATAAAACATTCATACGTAGGTAACCCGAAAAAAGCGATACAATGGAAGTATTATAACCGCAGAAAAAAAATTGCGACAACAACGAAATTTCACAAAATAAAACGTTTCATACGGGCGCTCGTTTAATGCAGCATAAAAGTATGCGCAACGATAAAAATTCGCATTTCCGTGTAAACCACGGATATCTTCGATGCAACTTCAACGGAATCGAAAAAAAAGAGAAAAAAATTCACACAAAACAAACTGGCAGAAACACGAAAGTAATAGAAACCCTTTAAAGAAAAAAACAAAAAAAAATAGTGTGCAGCAGCATGCAATAAAAAAAAAAAAAAGATCGGTGAAACGAAACTGCTAAACGAAGTGGAGTGGAATAAGTGCTACATTGTGCCTTACCGCTAACACCATTTTGCTTTTCTTGCTGTGAATCTGTATTACACGTATTTGCTTTATTAGTTTCCCGATGCAACGAGCGTGCACGGTCCACGGCAATTATATAACAATACACAGAATGTGTTTATCGAGCGTAATAATCGAAATTGAACAACCGTTCGTCACGAATGAAATGTATACTAAAACTGATATCCCGCCTGAACGAGAAACAGACACGGCATTTGAGCGATCATTACCCGTCCCTCCTCCATGACGCCGAACAACCCGCTTACTATTACTGCATTTTTCTCACTGTTCCGTAGGTTTTTTCGAAAATACGCCGATCAGCAGCAACGTGTACCCAACGACTCGTTACTTATTAACAAAGATAAAATCGAATTACCTGCGCGAAATCTTGCTCGAGATCGTCGGCGTACAAATCAATGTCACCGTCCGCCATTTTACGTACACCGACGCTCACTGCATTTGACGAAGGCGCCAAGCCTAAAGGAATAGTGTTATAGGCGAAAACGTGTTAGCGAATTACGTTACGTTTTCGTACTGAACGGACGTGACGTCACTGCGCCATCTTTACTCAGCCCCTCACGAGATAAACGATGAATTAAAATGGACACTAGGGTGCGTCAGTGTGGCCAACAAACCTCCTAAGCTTGGCGTGAATTTGAAAAATTAGTAATTTTGCTCCTTTTTCTGTTTTTTTTAAAGAGAGAAAGAGAGATAGAGAAAACGAAAAGGTCGATGATATGGCATGTAAATTTGAAGCTTCTTTACTTGGCGTACCACGGAATTAACTTTTTGAGCAGCTCCTTTTGGAAACTGATTTTTCAAAAATTGTTATGGGCACGCGTTAATACAGGAATTGGTTTAGAAGACATGAATCTGCGTGGCGTTACCGATTGCCGTAAAGCTGAGAACGCATTCTTCGAAGCCGTAATCGCTTATAAAAAACAATTTGAGAGATTGAACTATATCGACGATTATTTTCCTGATTTCCAAATATATATAATTTTCCAATTTTTTGCAATGTAACTTCTTTCAGTAGTCTAGAAATTTTTATTATTTACCTTTACAACATTATTACGTAAATCAATATAATATCAATTTTGAAAGGTCCCATAGAATATTTCTAATTATATTCGCTTCTGTGTAGCGTTTATTCCAGTTAAGTAAGTTCCTGTGGGTGAGAAAAGAGAATTGGGATAGGGAGTTTTATGCGCTGTATGATAGCAGCACTTGGCGAGAACAGAAAAGGATAGAAGAGGAACTAATTTCGTATTGTGCGCCTTACTACACGAAAGTACATACCGACACAACGACCGGTTCGTTGTTCGTTCTGTAGTCCGTTTCTTCTTTTGTGAGCAGCTTCAGTCTTGAAAGGTATGTCCGCTGTCGATTTTGCCGTTTTTATTTCACCATTTAAATAAACCCGACACCGACGCTTTCACATGAAAGTAATTGTACCATGTTTTACCATATCCTCACGCATTTATAACCCCGAAAATAGATGCTTTTTTCCCCGTCTGTCCCATGTGCACACTCTTTACGTCCGAGAAATTGGACATTGCGATAGATTTGCGATTTCTCTGTATTCTCGTTAAATCTAACGACATAGAAATTCCGTCGAACGAACTTGACGCAATTGGTACCGTCAAATAATTTATGAATTAATGCGATTTCCGTTCTTTTTCGCGAATCTCTTGCGTTTTCTAGCAAATAACCTTTCTATCTCGCGAATATGGTGACTCTGAAATGTCACTTTAACATCGCACAGAAATCATGAATTTCTTCGATTAAATAATCTGTTTTGTAGTTAAATGTCTTTTCGAATATATTTAATTTATTCACACGTGTACGTAGACAAGATTTACAATATTTGCCATGCACGTTAATGTGCGGTAAGAATGATATCGCAACGTGCAATTCAAGTTCAGCACGTTTCCGGATTTTATTAATGATATCGCTTTATGCTGTGTTTTACATGTATATATATTTCTGTGTAAAATATTAACAATTGTTTTCCATATTTCGTAGAAGTTTTTATGTATTTTGTAATTGTACAAATTTCAATCGTTTTCTTCGATACGTCTCATTCCCTATTTTTTTTTCTCTCTCTCTCTCACTCTCTCTCTATCTTTTTATCTCCTTTTTTTGGTCCAGGCAAGCAAGTACAAACTCCTCGATCCCTTATTCGATAAAAAAATATATGTATGTTTTTGAAAAGAATAATATCATAGTAGTTTTATCAGTGAATTTGATTGAGTCAAAGGTGTGATATTATGTATCTTTGTTGGATGATATTTTTATTTCACAGCCATTAAAAACTATTTGAGAAATTAATTTTATTATTATTGCCGATATTTTGGTCAAAATATAATTTAATGTCTACTTGAAATTATTTCAGTTGAAATTGAATAAACCGATACCACATGAATTTTTGTTTAAATTTTACATATATCGATACATATTTTTATAACAAATGATTTCTATCCAAGGTACTCTTTTCTAGTATTATTAAAACATTTTTTTTATATGAATTAAAAGTTTTTACGAGAAATTCGACGACTGTTCATGCAATAAAAAAAAGGTTTATTTTTACATTATTCACGAAAGTAATTGCAGTAGCAGAAATTATAACTGTTTTCTATAATAATGAGAACTTTCGAAACACTGATTAAAGTATTTTGAGTTTAAAGGTCTCGTATCCGTATACATATATATCTGTTGCTCTTTAATCCATTGTTATCCAGCCAAAATTATTTTTTCATTGTGCATAAGCATTTTTTTACAAAGACGAAAAAACAAATCTAGATTATAGCACTATGACAACTGATCCGGAGCGTGCTGGTGATAATAGTGAAATGGAATCTGTTGAAGATGAAGATGATAACAAAGCCCCTGAGCTTTTCTCCAAAATTTTAGATATGTCTAAAGTGATATCCACTTCCCCACATTTTAATCTACCAGGATTAGAGGTATTCAAATTTCATATTACAAATTATAAAGAGGTATCAAAGATCAGCTTAGAAAATATTGAGGGCATCGAAATATCTTAATAGTATTATATTACAGTCTGTAAATTCGTGTATTAAATTCTTGCTCATGATATGTAAAATTATATGTGCAATTACAATTATCATCTTACGATTTGTTTACTGTTCTAGAAGCTGTGTCGTCATAAATTGCTGACGCAATGTAAAAATTCATGTCCTTCATTTAATGATTGCAGAGGGACAAGTCTTTTTATGTTCTTGTTTTTTTATCCCAATGGGGTATAATTTTAATGATTTTGTAAGAATTTCTATGAGAAGAAGCAGAACTTCTTTCAAATACTTTGAAACCATTTTGCTGATATAATAATAATTGTTCATCTGGCTATATTCCAGTGGATATGCTGATTTCAAATATCTAAATCGAAATTGTGGATAAATTGTATTTTGTAAATATATTATTTAAATTGAATTATTATACTCATTCGAAGAAGAAGCTTTAAAGCTTTCGCAAAAACCGTGTTCTATTATGGTAGTATGAATCTTTTTTGGAGCGCTGATCTTCACAATACGTTCAACAAATGAGTTTGATCCTTTGTGTTCTTAATTATTAATCGTTACATTATTACTAAAAAGGTATATGTACATTTGTTTGCACAATATTTCGTGGGGCTTCAACATTTTTATTGTTGCTATTAATCCTACATTTACGTTCATGTCAATTTTATTAAGCTCGAGTAATTTTGTTCCCCCTATTTCCTAAAGTTTTCTTATTCTTTCGGTTAAAATAATGGATAATGTGTACATTTGAATTAATCAGCTGAGTGAGAAAATATTAATGCCCCCAAGTTGCTTTATCATATTTTGCATTTTTAAGAAGATTTAAATTTATTAATTTTTTCCATTGGTGCATTCCATTGATAATATCTAGAAAATAATGTTTGTTCGGTTAAATATTAGGAAATGTATTTCTAATATTGTTTCTAAAGAATTATATTGTACAAAATATTCTCGATTTTTAGCCAATGCAGCATCTTCCAGCATCCGTAAAACGCAGGATTAAAGCATTGAAACAGTTGCAATTAGTTACCACCGATATCGAAGCGAAATTCTATGAGGAGGTACATGCCTTGGAATGTACTTATTACAAACTGTGCGTTCCTCTTTACGAAAAGAGGAGCGAAATAGTATCTGGTATTTACGAACCAACGGATGAACAATGCATGTGGGACAGTGATGACGACGAGGAAGGTTTAACTAATGATTTGAAAACGAAGGCGAATCTCGAAGATGATAAAGAGATAAAGAAAGAGGAGTATGTCCATTTTATTTCCATTAAGTGCTAGTTGATCCCATTACTTTTTATTTAATTCCTAATAAAATAAGCGCTCAAAACAGAAAGTCGGAAATATTTTCTAATTGCAAAAGAAGCTACATTTTTTTAAATGAAAATATTTAAGAAGGTTCCGCCATCGAATGGACTCTTTAAATTAGTCCGCAATATTTCAGGACTGAAACCGAAGAGACTAAGGGTATACCAGATTTCTGGCTGACAATATTTAAAAACGTTGGAACATTAGCCGATATGGTTCAAGAACATGACGAGCCAATACTCAAACATTTGTACGATATTAAAGTGATATTCCTTCAATCGAACCCAATGGTAAGTCGGCAAAGAAGATATAATCAACGTTTCATTTTAGGATGAAAATTTGAACGTTAATTAATAAATAATTAGTAAAACAGCAATGGAATTATATTAAGGATAATGAGATTTTTGTAGGGTTTTGTTCTTGAGTTCCATTTCGAGCCCAACGAATACTTCACTAATTCAGTTTTAACAAAAGAATATATTATGAAGTGCACCCCCGATTCAAAAGACCCATTTAGTTTTGAAGGACCCGAAATATACAAATGTAAGGTAAATATTAGTTCTAATTCAAGCTTATTCTTTGCCTTGTAAATATCAATATTCCGTATAATTAATAATATTCCTCGGGAGTTTTCATAAACAAAACTAAGTTCTCTTGTAATAATTGTATTACAGGGTTGTATAATTGATTGGAAGAAAGGAAAGAACGTTACGGTAAAGACCATAAAGAAGAATCAAAAACATAAATCTCGAGGGTCCATGCGAACTGTAACGAAAACGGTTCAGAACGATTCGTTTTTCAACTTTTTCAGTCCACCTGTTGGTAAGAGCAGTAAGAGCAGACAATATTGATACTTTAATGCGATAATCTATGTACTTAGCATTAATTTCAAACCATAATGATTCTTTCAGTGCCAGAAAATTCGGAAGCAGAGCTAGACGATGAAACTCAAGCTTTGTTGACCAGTGATTTTGAAATTGGCCATTATATTAGGGAGCGTATAGTTCCTAGAGCTGTATTGTATTATACAGGTACTTTTTCACGAATCAGCCTCAATATTTATATCAATATTCTATACTGAGAAACTCGTAAAACAATTCGATTTAAATAATAAAAAGAGGAGATTTTGTAGACCTTTATATGCCATCCATACACGTACAATTTCTTCAGCGAAAGGATTCAAGTAATAAAACAAAAAAGACTATCAACTAAATTAACAATTACCCAAATAACAAATAAAATAGTATTTATTATTTTAAATATATTGCATTAAATTAAAAGGATTTTTAATTACATTAGAACAGAAGAATTAAGTCGATGAACAAATTGTAAATAAAAAGAAGCGCTACCAAACCAACTGAGATCTTTTCTCTGCATTTTTGCAATAAGATCTTTGGCTCTCGGATACATTGAATGTCAAAATTTATGTTGCAATAATATGATAATATACTACAAAACACGGTCAATGTGTAACATCGAAAATTTTTGATATTCTTAGGCGAAGGGTTAGAAGACGAAGATGAAGACTATGAGGAGGAAGAAGGTGACGAGGACGATCCCGAGGAAGAAGACTTAGATGACGAAGAGTCCTCGCCAACTAATGCACCATCAGGTGGGAAACAGGGAACTGATCTTAATGACTGTAAACAACAGTAGAATTACAAAAAAATTAAGCTAAGAGAAATTGTTCGTGCGTACAGTAAGCGACAACACACTAATGAAACCTGACCGATAACTGCCTAGATAATCCTGCACCCGTGGCTCCAACGTAATCCTGTTCGTATCACAGTCGTCTAATCATATCAATATCTCCTATTCCAGATCAAGCCTAGACTCTTCGACATACCAGTGACAAAATTATGCGTACCCTCCCCTTTATCCGACGGTGACGATGAATAGAAATACGGCTCATTTACAGCTAAGATCTAAATAATGTCATTAATAAGTGTAAAACGAATTGCGCTCTCAGCTCCTACATAATCATCATTGTCAGTTTCCATTGCTTCATTTTATACTATTGTTACGTTTATATACAATCAAGAAAGTTAGTTGAATTTTTTTCAAAACGCACGTTGATCTATGGACAAATTTTTGGGTACTGTTAAAGCATTTTTAATACAAAAATTTAGAAAAAAAAGCAACAGCAGACAGCGCTTTGTTTTTTCTTGCCGTATGACGAACATAGTAGTGCCATTCACCCCCCCCCCCCCCTTTCCTGCGTTTCTTTTTCTTTTTTTATAATCGTTTCGCCCTAGGTTCGTAGAACTTTTCCTTATGTTAACGTAAAATCACACCCCTTTTATACAGTTTTATGCTAAATTGTTTCCGCTCCAATTTGTTATGAATTTGAATTATACTGGACTCCAAAATGAACCAAGCTTGTCTGTGTTACCTCTATGATAAATTTTACAGTTTTGTGTGATACTTGTATTGTGGATATGATAAATTAAAGTTTGGCCAACTGGATAAGGTAAGTAGAAATTATAAATTATTCGAAAATATTTATCAATCCAACTACATCAGTCAAATTTGTCGTCAAAAAAGAAAATAGGGATAAATGGCCATACATCGTTGTAAAGTAAACAATTTCCATATTGCTACAAATATTTTCTCGACCACAAATGAAAGATATTCTTTCGTAAAATATTCAAACATTTCCTTCAATCTCTTTGATTTATTATAAATAACATTCAATTTTGTTCTTTGAACGAAGGAAACTCATCGAACGTTACGTTCAGCGACATCTTCAAAGAACCGCGGCGATTTAGAGGTCAATGCCGTTTCACTGAGCCTTTGTTCTCTTGCATGATAATTCTTCGCGTGACTGATAATGCAAGAGTCCAAGATGCACCGTTAGGTAACATATTAGTCAACAAGTACGCGGGCATGTGCCAAAGAATCATCATGAATCAAGAAAATCGACAAATTCTGAAACAGTTTCATAATTGTCGCATTTTACGCGACGGAAAGATCTTAAAGGAGGATCTCTGGGTTCGTGATGGGAAAATCGTCAATCCGGAGAAAATTTTTTATGATGAGAAAATCATGTCAGATATTAGGATCGATTGTAACGGGGCGTTGATTTCACCTGGTTACATCGATCTTCAAATTAATGGTATTTTGCCGCAAGTATACAGTCTTTGTTTTACTAATAAATCTATCAATATCGCGCAGTGTATAACAATAACAATGTTACAAATTTTTAAATTAAGCTTGCAATTTTTATTTAATCACGTAAATAATATTTGTTAACACTGTTCACGTTAAAAACAGAGCGATAATTGTATAAATAAAATCTTACAAAAAGAAGAACAAGTGTAATTAATGTTTAAAACATAGCTTGCACTAGAAAATAATTTGTGCAACAATTTTCGCCAAAAGTATAATAATGATAATAATTCGTAATGGTTCTGTTTTATTTAATAGGTGGTTTTGGTATAGATTTCACACACAATGTTAACAATGTACAAGATGGAATTAATAAAGTAGCTAAACAATTAATAAAGTTTGGCGTAACATCATTTTGCCCAACATTGGTTACATCGCCCAGTGAAACGTATCACAAAGTGATACCAAATATTAAGAAAACAAAGGGTGGAAAGCACGGTGCGTCTGTTTTAGGAATTCATTTAGAAGGGCCCTTTATTAGCCCGAGCAAGAAGGGAGCTCATCCAGAGAATCATATAAAACAATTTGAAAATGCAAGTCTCTGCTAATATTTTGCAATCAGTTTAAAATCTGTGCAGATGTAATTACTACAATGAATTATTACTTGCATGTATCGTGACAAATATGTAAACCTGTCCCGTATGTTAAATATTTCTGCAGGCAATGTTTTAAATTCCTTTCTCCAATATACATTTTAGGGTTTCGACTCGTTGTCTCTTATGTATGGAAGTTTGGATAATGTGCGCTTAGTTACATTGGCACCAGAACTTCCAAACGCCCAAGCTGTAATCGCAGAACTATGTAAAAGAGATATTAAAGTTTCTCTTGGTAAGAAAGCTTGACTATTTCGTATTTGTATTGTTATTTGAATATATTATCCTATGTTTAACAATTTCAGGACACTCTATAGCAAATCTGCACGACGGGGAAGAAGCTGTGAAAAGTGGTGCTTCTTTTATTACTCATCTCTTTAACGCAATGTTACCAGTAATTATCAAACATATAGGAATCAATTTATTTTTTTAAATGTATCAAAAAATCGTACATTTATGCCTTTAGTTTCACCACAGAGATCCAGGATTGGTCGGTCTTTTAACGTCTGATCAAATTCCCCCTGGAAAGATTATTCACTATGGTATAATTGCTGATGGAATTCACACACATCCAGCTGCACTGCGTATAGCTCACAGAACTCATCCTGAAGGTTCAAATATTTTCCTATTATTCCCGATAAGAGAACGTTATAAATGATTCCATGCTATTTACTTCTATTTTATATTTTGTAGGACTTGTTTTAGTAACTGATGCATTATCGGCATTGGGATTAGAAGAAGGTGCGCATCAATTAGGGCAACTTAAAATTGAAATGCGCGGGGGATGCGCGTACATTGCTGGAACGAACACCTTGTGTGGTAGTACAGTGGAAATGACTAAGTGCGTTCGTTATTTTAAAGAAGCAACAGGTAATTTATTTTTGCGCATATTTATAAACATTATTATTTAATGTAAACACAATACCTATTTACTTCAAATTTGTGGCGATTTAATATTCATATTTTGCAGGCTGTTCGATAGTTGAAGCTTTAGAAGCCGCAACTCTTCATCCAGCAAGAACGCTAGGCATCGAACAAATCAAAGGCGTCCTAAATTATGGAGCGGATGCCGATTTGATAATATTAGACAAAAATTTGGAATTACTATCGACGTGGATATCGGGAGAATGTGTTTATAGCTTGTGCCATTTAGGCGTATGCTGCCAGTAAAATAAATTCAATTAACGTGTACTTTAATACTGTAATTTTTGCGTGAAGCATTTAATGGCTGTGAATGTTGCTCTAGCCACAATTGTATTCATGTATGTACATGTTTATACTGAATATTGTATATTTTATATAGAAATGTTTACTTCTACAATAGATTTTAATATACGCAACACAATTATGTACGATAGTCAATGCAACAGGATTTCAAAGTGCCTTTATTTAACGTACAAATGTTGATTGTTAAATTCGCTATAAAGAATGGCCAGTTATTTTATACAGTAAATCATAAGCGGTATTTAAAGTAAGAAATACAATACATGTATTAATTACTTCGAATTGCGATGTTACTCATTATAAAGTATTTTAGTAACAAATAAACTGATATTTTATTACGTAACTATACGTAGATATTGTTTTAAAACAAAAATTCATATCAAAAATAGCGTTTACGAATAAAATACTTGTTTCGTCAGTGCTTTAGAAATAAATATGGCATACATTTAAAACAAAAAGAACATAAAGGATGAATGAATATTATTTTGCTTGATACAGAGTTCTATCAAAAACATCTAATTAACATTATCAGTACTTGCATTCATGCTACCACAAACTGTAGTAAAAAATTGTATTGTTAAATGTATATTTCACAGAAATACTCTTCCTGCTTCCAATTTACAGCACCAATGTTTTAATTATACTGTGAACAATATTTCGCAGTCACTTTAGCAAAGCGTTAAGAAATTATGTACCTACGCAAAAAGTTGCTATTTTGCAGTAAAATATTGCTCTCGTTACGTATAAGGGAACTTGTATACGTGCAGCGGTTTATTTTTCCAAGGTGAAAAGAAATGCCGACAGATAAGCCGCGCAAGGTTCTTATGCTAATAAACAACGTCCTTCAAGTTGCATATATATGGGGAGTGTCTAATGCCAAATGAATGTGCTGGAGGAATGTCAAGAACCACCTGCAAACAACGATTTTCACAACTATAATTATCCCGGTAAGACTGGACAAAATAAACGTACAAAAACAATCAAAATTTAATCATAAAAATTCAGTTTTAGAATTATAATCAAAGATTGTTAGAAGAATAGACGAATAAATTAAGCAGCTTGTTAAAAACAAATTTCATCGCAAAGCAGTTTTGAAATACTGGATTTCTTGACTACGTTAGAAAAATATTAGGAATACTTTTTCTGGACAATGTGCTCCGGGTCCAGGAATCTGTGAATGATCATCGGGTACTTCATAGCGAGCACTTATGCTATAAGCAGGACTTTTTAGTCTGACTGCATCTGCCTTAACAGCTTCGTAGGTGCCTGGTCCAGGCACTAAAACGCGATCATCTGTAAAAACTTTTTGTCTACTCGAGATAGAATAAGCCGGTGCTGCCTTTTTGTTTCCTTCCTTTGTTCCACCAAGAGCTGAAGGGATGTTGTACACGTTAGGGGCTGGAACAGAGCAAGAATAACAGTATGACATTTAGAAAGGGCCGTACAGACTTCATGAGGAGAAGTGATCAACATTAAACGCATATTTATTTAACCGTAGGAATCTTCGAATAAGCAATCAGATAAGTCAACGACAGGCAGATATAGGAAAACGAATATAATTATAAGTTTACCTGGACTGTTGCTTTCTCTGTTTACGCTTGTCCTAAGACCGAAAGTAAATCGTAATGCTTTTTCCAACAAAAGCATAGCTTTCTCCGGACTGTATTCACCGGGACCTTTAAATATGATATCAAAGATATTCGGCAAATATATAAAAAAATAAATATAACGAAGCCTTATCATACCTGGTACAGAATTAGTTTCATGTACTTCAGTTTTTACTCCAAAACTGTATTGGAGCGATTTATTCAGATTTACTTTTTCAGGATGGTAACTTCCGGGGGCTAAGATTCGAATTAATTTAATGACTTAAGGATCATATAGGATATTTTTGAACGTTTGAATAAATACTGCTCACCAGGTATGTCATTGGGTTTCTCTAAGGATGTTTTTAAACCGAACGAATATTGCAGTGACTTATCTAAATTGACTTTTTCTGGAGAATAAGTGCCAGGAGCTAGAAAAATTAAAAAAAAATGCTAATGTATCAGCTAGATGAAAAAAAATGCACACAGAATTAAAATGAATTTACCTGCAGAGATATTACAATTTATAGCATTGTATTATTAACACTTAATAAGTGATCGAACAAATTTCAGCAAGTTTACAATTATTATACATTTTGCCAATGATTTTCGTTTATTTATTATCTATGTTAAATTAAAAATGACCTATAGAATTCGAGAAATATATAATATTAGACACAGTTAACGACAAGCTTGCAACTTTAAAATTAATATAAATATTATTAAATATATTAATAATAAATTCCATAAATGTTTTATAATTATAAGCAAAACCTTTAAAACAAGCGGAGAATGTACGAGAACCGTTAGAAAAAATAATGAAACGAAGCTTCTTAATTAGAAATGAACGTTTTAATGTCCTAAGTAATGCAATAGCTGTTTTTAGTAATTTGTTAATAACCACCGTTACCTGGTGTATCCCTAGGCATATCCAATGGTTTTCTACTACCAAAACTGAAATAAGGTTTATGTTCCAAATTTAATACTTTCTCTGGATAGTAATCAGCAGGGCCTACCGAAGCAATCAAAACATTAGTTATTTCTACAGAATGTTAAACCAATACCAACTGAGTGTCCAAAGTAGAAAACTCCAACAATGTGTCGAAATAAAATCACCTGGATTATCGTTGAGCTTCTCTGGCATGCCTTTTCCCGACAAACTATACTGAGGCCCTTTATCGAAATTTACCTTTTCTGGACTGTATGCTCCAGGTGCTGTGATAATAAGTAGAAAATCAAAATATTTCTACTAAGAGGCAATGAATCACGCAAACATTACGTCGTCATTAATCTACTGTCACATACACACATGTGTAAATTAATATTTCTAATTTTAATCACCTGGATTTTCATTGGGTCTTTCTGGCAACCCTTTACCCACTAAACTGTATTGCGGACCTTTATTTATATTTACTTTTTCAGGACTGTAAGTTCCTGGCGCTAAGATAGAAGTAAATGTTAAACTAAATTATTCCATTAAAATTTACCGTTTAGAATAACAAATTCAATAATAAACCTAATACTAAGGGAGTCTGATGAAAGTAAAGGGAAGTCACCTGGATTGTCGTTCGGTTTTTCTGGCATCCCTTTACCTGTTATACTATATTGTGGCCCTTTGTCTAAGTTTACTTTCTCAGGGCTATAAGTTCCAGGTGCTAAAAAGAGAAATTAAATAAGAAATCGGGAATAATATTGTCTCGGTACAATGCAACAGAAATTCACCTGGATTCTTATTTAATTTTTCCGGCATCCCTTTTCCATATAAACTATATTGTGGGCCTCTGTTTAAGTTTACTTTCTCGGGACTATACGTTCCAGGTGCTTTATTAAATACAGAATTGATGGTAATATAATGTTTGTAAAGATATATTATTATATTTGTTTTATAAAAATTCACCTGGATTTTCATTAGGTTTTTCCGTCATCCCTTTTCCATATAAACTATATTGTGGGCCTCTGTCTAAGTTTACTTTCTCGGGACTATACGTTCCAGGTGCTTTATTAAATACAAAATTGATGGTAACATAAACATTATACGGATGTATTATTATATTTATTTTTATAAAAATTCACCTGGATTTTCATTAGGTTTTTCCGTCATCCCTTTTCCATATAAACTATATTGTGGGCCTCTGTCTAAGTTTACTTTCTCGGGACTATACGTTCCAGGTGCTTTATTAAATACAGAATTGATGGTAATATAAAGTTTGTAAAGATATATTATTATATTTAGTTTTATAAAAATTCACCTGGATTTTCATTAGGTTTTTCCGTCATCCCTTTTCCACATAAACTATATTGTGGGCCTCTGTCTAAGTTTACTTTCTCGGGGCTATACGTTCCAGGTGCTTTATTAAATACAGAATTGATGGTAACATAAAGTTTGTAAAGATATATTATTATATTTAGTTTTATAAAAATTCACCTGGATTTTCATTAGGTTTTGCCGTCATTCCCTTTCCATATAAACTATATTGTGGGCCTCTGTCTAAGTTTACTTTCTCGGGACTATACGTTCCAGGTGCTTTATTAAATACAGAATTGATGGTAATATAATGTTTGTAAAGATATATTATTATATTTGTTTTATAAAAATTCACCTGGATTTTCATTAGGTTTTTCCGTCATCCCTTTTCCATATAAACTATATTGTGGGCCTCTGTCTAAGTTTACTTTCTCGGGGCTATACGTTCCAGGTGCTTTATTAAATACAGACTTGATGGTAACATAAAGTTTGTAAAGATATATTATTATATTTAGTTTTATAAAAATTCACCTGGATTTTCATTAGGTTTTTCCGTCATCCCCTTTCCATATAAACTATATTGTGGGCCTCTGTCTAAGTTTACTTTCTCGGGACTATACGTTCCAGGTGCTTTATTAAATACAAAATTGATGGTAACATAAAGTTTATAAAGATATATTATTATATTTAGTTTTATAAAAATTCACCTGGATTTTCATTAGGTTTTTCCGTCATCCCCTTTCCGTATAAACTATATTGTGGGCCTCTGTCTAAGTTTACTTTCTCCGGACTATACGTTCCAGGTGCTTTATTAAATACAAAATTGATGGTAACATAAAGTTTATAAAGATATATTATTATATTTAGTTTTATAAAAATTCACCTGGATTTTCATTAGGTTTTTCCGTCATCCCTTTTCCACATAAACTATATTGTGGGCCTCTGTCTAAGTTTACTTTCTCGGGGCTATACGTTCCAGGTGCTTTATTAAATACAGAATTGATGGTAACATAAAGTTTGTAAAGATATATTATTATATTTAGTTTTATAAAAATTCACCTGGATTTTCATTAGGTTTTGCCGTCATTCCCTTTCCATATAAACTATATTGTGGGCCTCTGTCTAAGTTTACTTTCTCGGGACTATACGTTCCAGGTGCTTTATTAAATACAGACTTGATGGTAACATA
Source organism: Nomada fucata (assembly GCA_948146005.1). NCBI lineage: Eukaryota > Metazoa > Arthropoda > Insecta > Hymenoptera > Apidae > Nomada > Nomada fucata. The sequence continues at coordinate 910,929 of OX411275.1, read as the reverse complement.
AAGTTTGTAAAGATATATTATTATATTTAGTTTTATAAAAATTCACCTGGATTTTCATTAGGTTTTTCCGTCATCCCCTTTCCATATAAACTATATTGTGGGCCTCTGTCTAAGTTTACTTTCTCGGGACTATACGTTCCAGGTGCTTTATTAAATACAAAATTGATGGTAACATAAAGTTTATAAAGATATATTATTATATTTAGTTTTATAAAAATTCACCTGGATTTTCATTAGGTTTTTCCGTCATCCCCTTTCCGTATAAACTATATTGTGGGCCTCTGTCTAAGTTTACTTTCTCCGGACTATACGTTCCAGGTGCTTTATTAAATACAAAATTGATGGTAACATAAAGTTTATAAAGATATATTATTATATTTAGTTTTATAAAAATTCACCTGGATTTTCATTAGGTTTTTCCGTCATCCCCTTTCCGTATAAACTATATTGTGGGCCTCTGTCTAAGTTTACTTTCTCGGGGCTATACGTTCCAGGTGCTTTATTAAATACAGACTTGATGGTAACATAAAGTTTGTAAAGATATATTATTATATTTAGTTTTATAAAAATTCACCTGGATTTTCATTAGGTTTTTCCGTCATCCCTTTTCCATATAAGCTATATTGCGGACCCTTATTTAAGTTCACTTTCTCTGGACAATAATCACCAGGTGCTACAGAACATTAGAACAAAAGAATAACGTAATAGATTCGTTGAAATAGAAAAATTAAATCAAGTCCAAAGTACCGAAAAGATTAAAAAGATATATATGTATGTACCTGGATTATTGTTTTGTTTATCCAGGGAAGTTCTTAATCCAAAAGAATACTGAGGTGACTTATCAAGATTAACTTTCTCGGGGGCGTATGCTCCAGGTGCTAAAATATATTAATGAAGATGAAAGCAAAGAAATAAATACATTGCCAGTTTTCCAAGAATTTAAAAAAAAAGATTGTTGCACGATTTCTAATTAACAATAACCGATATACATATAAAGTTCTTGTAAGTTTCATATCAGATTAATTACAAAGCAGGAGTATTATCTGGTACATCGTAAGAAAACTTTCCACTTAAATTATACTGGGGACCTTTATCCAAATTAACTTTGTCAGGACTGTATGTTCTAGGGCTGAAATCGGTACGGTGGTTCCAATAAAAAGAGCAAATGATTTTGTCTAACAAAATTACCTGGGCTGTCGCTTATTTTTTCGAGAGATGTCCTCAATCCAAATGTATATTGGGGTGCGGTATCCAATTTTACCTTCTCTGGGCGATACGTTCCTGGCGCTGAGAATATTATCTTTTTATTCGTTTGCATATTTAATAAGGTTCTGAATATTGTATAATAAACAAAGTTTGACAATCCATTCAACGAATTATCGTAAATTTCGTTGGCCATGTCTACGAGTGTATATATGTAACTTGTATTTGTTCATGAATTCTTATATTCTTCTCAGCTAATTGCTCATAACTTTTTCTTACAAAAAGAATTATTCATTGATAAAAAAAAGTTTACGCAGTATAATCTACCTACCAGGGGTATTGTCAGGTTTCTCCACACGACCTTTTCCGGTGATACTGTATTGAGGACCCTTGTCCAAATTAACTTTTTCAGGACTATACGTACCAGGTGCTATAAAAATATAAATCAACACGTGCTGGTGGTTATAGGGTTGCGCAAATAACATTCTTTTCACGAAAGCATTTTATCAGTTTGCCGACTGAATAAATATAACGTGAATTTTTTATCAGTGAGTAAGTCGATGCTGGAATGCGATAAGAAGAAGTATTGCATAAAGTGTACGTGAAAGATATACAAAATACTGCAAAGTTTTCTAAATAATTGAACAATCTTCTTCATTGCATAGCTAATACATTTAATTTATTAGAAATCGATTATATTGGATGTTTTTGTTTGTTCGTAATCAATATACGCATGTTTTAACAAATTTCGTAGAATTTTTCTATTTATTTTTGATTGATCCAAATGCGCTTTTCAAGTTCACTACTTTTTGAAATGTCGAGGTATTGTCCGCTTAGTAAAGTTGGAAATGAAAGACGTGTAATAGGTATTCGGCCGACAAACTTTTAATTGAGCGACCTTTTCGATAATTACCTGGAGTATCGCTTGGTTTTTCGGCAGGTGGCCTGTGTCCGAAAGAGTATTGCGGTGCATTGTCCAATCTTACCTTCTCTGGACAGTAAGCTCCAGGTGCTAATATCGTAATAGAAAAATGTGCTCAATAAGTCATCTGATCCAATTGCTTACACTCATTCTAAACCAATGCAATAAACAATGATACATTGCTAATTAAATAAAAATAAACATAAATTGAAGACTGAATAAATAGTTGTAATAAAAATGAATATCAAATAAAATACCAGCAATTTCTATCATTTAATACCATCGCGACAATTTAATTAATATTATTTGATAACTTCTTATCGTCCAATCTGAGACTAACAAATTATAAACTTTATTAAGCGAATATAACGGGTGCAAATTATTACTTCTTATCACGCATGCGATAAAGTGATTAAATATGCGGCAAGCCCTGTTTTCATCTATTTCAATCTACTTCTGCATGCTTTGAAAACTATAGTATAACGAAACAGTCTACAAAGAGGAGGTCAATAGAGGTGCAGAATTAATTCGAGCTTATCAAACTACGGTTGCAAACTAAACTAAGAAGCCGAACAAAGTGATAAAGGTAAATTCAGAGGTAAAACGCAGGATGCATTAGGTATACCTAAACATTGAACAACGTTAAGTCTTGTAGGAACAGCTATATCTGTTGTCACGTAAAGTTCTCCATTTTAGGTGATCTCTGACAACTAACTATCGGTCGTTCAGCGTGACGTCGATCTTCCTAAGAAATAATTTTCCTCGCATGACGAGCATGTTTCACTTAATCGGTCGTAAAGATTCGTTCCTTTTCACTTAATTCATCGAACACTAAACTGAAGTTTGTCTTCTCACTTTACCAAATACACAAAGAGATAGTTGTCGCACGAAGAAAAATGATTAATACGCTTTTTATTTGAATGTTATTAATTTTTCGTGCGCAGATTATTAAATTAATTCTTTTGTTAAATGTAACGAGGCGGTTCGCAAACATTGAATCCCATGTTCCTTCAGAAATCGAGAAGCTGATTAATTCGATATTAGTGATTTTTACTATTAGTATCTGAGGAGGTAGATAGGTCCGCATAGATGCAATATTTATTGTTGCCAACATTTAATTACCAGGAATATCGCTCGGTTTGTCCAACACAGGTTTCACACCGAAACTGTACTCAGGTGTTTTGTCGAGATTCACCTTTTCAGTGCAATAGTCGTTCGGCGCTGCGATTAAGACGTGATTATGGTTGATGATTTGATAGAGCGGCTTGATAGATTGAAGCGTCGCACAAATGATAACGTATATTTTCAATGCAACAATAAACCATACTGTATGTACAAAATTTATGGAGAGCTTTTCCGGCACTTATTCCATCGGGATCTGATATTTTATAGCAATGAAAGTTAATATGACGTTCTACATAACAATACAAAACTAAATCACAGTATTTTTCAAACCAATACATGCCATAACCTTTCTCTAAATTACGGATCTGTTGCTTCTCTCAAAATTTATCGAACTTATTAATGTTTCTCTCAATTTTTACGATCGCAAAAAATTGTTGTATTCTATCGCGACAATTACAAACAAAGTAGAAGTTTGGAGAAGGTACGATTTTTCTTCGCATTTAATGTACTCATAAGAAAACGGCATAAATTAGTTTGCCGATTCGGATCGAGAAGAAATCTTCTCATTGTATTTTTGTTTTTTATAATTCGCTTTCCTTGTATCTGCCTTTTTGTTAAACGCACGGGTAACACGTTGATGAAAGGTTTGTACTCACCGGGTGTGCAACTAATCTTCTCAGTTTGAGTTTTGATGCCGAACGAGTATTTTGGCGAGTTGTCCAGAATAATTTTCTCGGCCTTTTCCGGATTGTAATCTCCTGGTGCCGGTGTTACCTCCTGTTTCGTGGATTTGGTACGTCCGTGCAACGAAGACGCTGGTGCTCCGTCCTTTCCTATGCACACAAATGAATAATAGAAAAAATATATCAACGGTTGCTTATATTTAAAAGAAGAGGGGTACCAAAGTTGAATAGCAAGTTAAATTTTAGACAGATGCATTGAATAATTGCCCAAGAGTATAGAGATCGCGATAGTTGCGACCAAATGGCCAAGCACGAATATGACATTTGCTGTCATATAATCATTTATGATAAAAAGATAAAAAAAATAAAAAAGATTCTCCTATTTTCAAAACAGGACGAGACATTTATGTTCGACACCCTCTATAGTAAATACCCAATAACTATCCAATATTAAAACAGATTTATTGCACAATTTATTGGAGAATTTAATAAATGCGGACAATCCGAAGCAAAGGAGCTTCCGGAAGGTGATATTGTCGAATAAAAAGTAAAGGAATTTCGCGAATAACGCGCATTAAGAGGCACACATTCCTGCGGAATATTGCTGCTCTGGAGTTTGATCGATACTTCATCTGAACACGAAATAACCCTGTGCCGCAGCATTCGTTTCGTGTTTGCACGGTGCTATCGTGTCAACTACGCTTATATTTTCTTAATCTTAATTGATATCCATACTTGTCTCGATTTGTCTCTCTATTTTCATTTACTTTACACGAACATTCTTCAATATTCTTTAATATGCGTTTCATATGAAAATGATCTACTTAGAATCTTTATACAAGTGTTTTTTTTTTACCTTTGGCACTGAGACCGGAAACGTTGTATTGGCCAGGTCCAGGACCGGGACTGTTGCTCTTTGCAGTGTGCCTGTAGGCATGAATAAAGTTACGTCGATTTTGCGAATCTGTATGTAATAATAAAGAAATTCTGTTGCGATTAGGTTTTTTGGAATAAATTGTTTATCGACCGAGAATTGTAATAGTCGCGGGCTATTGAGTATTCTGTATAGGTATATTCAAGTAATCGTAGATTACGTGTGGATAAATTGAATTTGAAAGTAGAGTGGAGAGAGGATTAATTTTTATGAAGCAGAAAATTATTTCACTCGCCGTAGCTTTAATTTTAGTATGCCCAAGGAATCGTTACGAGCTGCAATGTATGATGCAAAATAATAAAACTGAGGGGGCAATTTTAATGTTATATCATTCTGTGCAGGGAAAAAACAATACCTGCTCGAAGATTAATCAATAATTATTAATAGATATTAATGTTATTATTGAAACAATATTCCAGTAATTAAAAACAAGGAACTCGTAACTTTGGGAACCATCCAAATTGATGGTTCTTTAAGTTCCTTCAAATATTATGATTAATTAATAAACAATCCAATTAATTTTACAACATATCAAATGAAAGTTGAATATAAAGTTGTACCATTATATCTCTATGCCGTACCTGCTACCGAAGGAAAAGGCAGGTGCTCTGCCACGTTTGGAATCTGGAACGATCTTTCCTGAAAATAAAAAATTGCATCGTTGCCAATGGATTTCAATGGCAAATGGGCATAGCCTTCTATTCCTCGAAGTCAAAATGAAAATAAAATCGGGAGTAGCAGTCATCCATTTATGTATTACTTAATTTTTAAACCCTTTAATTTGTAAACTAGCAAAACAAATTTATCATTAAATCGATAAACTGCAATAACTGCACCTCCTGCATCGCAATACGTCGATCTCGATCTTCGTCTTGTCGATTTCTTAAACCTCGAGGATCGCCTCTTACATTTAATATTACGCGCATCGAGCACTCTGTATGGCGCCTTATTTAACACAATTACCAATTAATGGCGGCAAAGTCACACAAGCGGGTCCAGGGCTGCTATATTCTGCAGCAATGGGCCCCCGCCTTTTCGTTGGTGTCCACGGCCTCTGCGTCATGCCACTCATGTTTTCGCCGATGCACTTTTACTTTTTCCTAAAAAAGAAATGGGCCACACAACCTTTGACTACCCCGCATAATGGAATTAAAGTACACGTAGGAGTAATTCGCTCGCGGCAAACAAAAAGAAATTATTCAAAACCGGAGTATCGATTCTGTAGCATGTAGTAAAATGTGCATAAAAATACGAACGAATTAATGAACTTGAAAATTGTATTAATATATCGTGCAAAGGTGGACCATTGAGATTTCGATTTTTACAATTACATGAGCACTGACTGTTATTAATTTACATTTTGCGTACAACTAAGTATTGTTTAAAACGAATGAAAACTCCGTTTAGATTAAGATATTATTTTCGTCACGTATTATGAGGTGAGAGTACACATGTATGTAACAAGTGTTAACAGACATTTGTACGGTGATAGGCGATGTACAAGATAGTTTCCAAGATAGGATTTACAATCCATCCATATACATGGGCCACTTCTATAAATAACTGTAACATATTATTTGTACTTACCAGTCTTCCACCAACTAATTAACGTTAATTAGGCGTACTTTAAAGACTCTCCATTCTGTACCTCAATTACGGAAAAAACTGTTCTTCTACATGAACTGGAATTTTTCTATTACTTCCTGGTCGACTAATAAACTATATCTCTAAACTCTGAAAATCTCATCCGCTATCTCCTATTTCACACTTGTCCTAAACCAAAACTTCCGTATAACAATCTCAATCACGAGAACAATATAAAAATCATGTCCTATTAATATCCAATTTTGCTAATTTAGATCTGTGCAAAAGTTTGCACGCCTTATATAAAACTCTTATATAAAAAAATGTTCTATTCTTATATTTATTTACTTATTTAACATTCAACAGAGTATCAAAGTTTCTTACCGGACTGTTACCGAAACATTTTGCAACACAATTTCGATTTCCGATTGATGTACCCAATGATTCACACGTATGTATTACTGTCACGTATTGGTACCTATATGTTTGAGAAATAGCAGCACAATCTTCAGACATGGAATCGCGAATTATATCAGACTGTTATACTTGTTCTCCGTGAGATAAGCAAAGTACAGTATACACGTATATTGTTTCGAATTGAGCAACAAATACGGCCTCGAAAGACGGGCCACGAAGCATCGACTCACGAACAACCATATAAGAATATGTCCATGGTGGGTATCCAGAATCGCCCACCATTCGGCATTGGACTGAATAAAACATGAATATCACAAATTGTATGGCGTTTAAACATGCCAAATAAATGCAGGTCAAACCTATGACTCATGATCGACTTATAGGACATTGCCCATAAATGCGTGTGCAGTAACTACGTTCTAATAATTGCAAGTGGTACGTCGAACGGATCGTGATTATGGAAAGTCGAAGAAATTTTTCGGACGTTATCGACAACGATATGCGGGGAGAGTTTTAAGTCCGGAGTCCACCGTCGTAATTGTGTTCGTGGTCTCTTATGCATCGCTTGGGGTTCATTCAAATTCTATCTTATGCTCGCTTCTTATCGGAAGTTTATCGATGCATTTTTAACTTTTTCTTATAGAATAGGATGGACGCGGAGAAATGTGTCACGGAATATTTCTACGATAATACATAACTTTGGTTAATTAATTTAAATGCAACAATTTTTATTGGAAGCTTGTTTTACGAAAATAGAAGTAGAAGAATTGTAGTAAATTAGTATATTAATACACAATGACGTGTATATAAAAGATATTTCGTCGACCTCATCCGATGTACTTGAATTGATAATTTTTTAAAGGAACGTTTTAAGGCGAATCAATTGAAAATGTAATAGTGTTCCGGGCATCATAGGTATAAAGAATGTCGATCGATCTTCGGAAATCGTAAATCGAGGCGAGCCACGTTAATCGCGCTCATTTCAATTGCAATTGTCACACATTTGCATATGATTCATCGTCTTCCCGCGCGACAAATAATACAAATTGAGGAATCGCAAGGATAAGTAATTTCCAGTAAGATCTCCTCTCCACTTGGTATTACAAGTTTTCCAGTAATAAAACGCAATTCAGTAATAAACTGGATAAAAGCAACGCCTATCCACAAAATATTATTATTACGCGTACACCATGTACACGTATTCTTAGAAGCAGAAGTTATGATATTTGTATGATTATATATTCATTTCAGATATTGGTCTCAGTTTCTTTAAGTTATGAAAAAAAAAAAACACTGTAGTAAATTTTTCACTTTGAACATTTCCAAACGCATGTGACGGTCCACTATCATCGAGTGAAGCCACACCGCTTTTTAATTTCTTAATTGAGACAACATACATAGTTCGTATTGATACTGGGGATAATGTCACAAAAAGAGAAGTGTTGATGTCGCATTGGTGAGGATTGTGTTAAATCGAGAATATAGTAATTGCTTATAAGCGACGAGGCAAAAAGAGTTGAAAGTCGCGCGACCGAGTTACGTCTTGAAATTATACGAGACGTTTTAATGATTATCAAGAATCAGAATCGATCATTTAATCGATCTTGCCCAATATGGCAAAACTGAGGGACTCTTGATCGTTCGCATATAACGAGCTTGTTATAACGCAGCTGAATATGGTGGTCGACTGTAAGTAGAATATAGAAAACGGAATATAGAATATAGAATATAGAATATAGAATATAGAATATAGAATATAGAATATAGAATATAGAATATAGAATATAGAATATAGAATATAGAATATAGAATATAGAATATAGAATGCAGAATATAGAATATAGAAGGGGGAAGTATAAACAGATTACTTATTTAAAAAAATATTCAATGTCGCTAATTTCTTAATTTCATAAAAATAGAAATTACTTGGCAAATTTGAATTCTATTTGTTGCTTAATTGATCTTCACAAATTAATGACCTTTACAAATTATTCATTTAGCAATCTCCATTCGAATCGATTTTATCGATGGTAAGAATAGAAAAGATATTGTTATCGTGTTGCAGACGTTTCTACTGAATCGTTAACATCCTTTTTTCACTCTTCTGGCTACTAATAATAATTGCTTCCTTCATTTCCTCAGAGGATTTGCAAGCCAGCGTTTTAAAGTCTCACCATTATTCGCCTGTATCCCAGGGGACTTTCATCTCCGTATTCGGTCGACGACACGCGACGAATCTCTTTTTCTGAGTGTACGCATGCAAATCTCACGATTTGCATATGGGCATGCACGCGTTTCATTAGATTGTTCACCATTGTTTGGAGCCGGGAACGATTCGAGCGTTTCGAAATGTCCTGCTACAGCATGCGGAGAAAGTGGCGAACAGATGCGACAAAGTTGATAGCTGAGAAGCTAAACAATACATTTGTCCACACACCCCTAGCTAGTCCTTTTTTTTTTCATTGGTATCAGGTTTTTTAGCTGAACTTTTTTCATGACTCCGCTACTGCACCGGCTATATAATTTTTGTGTTTGTATAGAATAAAATAGAAATAAACTGAACTCATGCGATTGTAAAATATTCATTGTTTCAATGTGAAATCGAGAATTTATGCAGACGGGTCTAATAAGTTCATCGCTCACTGCATAGAGAAATTTTGTTTACTTTGAACAAGTACATTTACAATTGACGTGGTCATTTTTAAACTGGCAGGCCGTTGATCTGTATATCATTAATAGATCGTCCAAGGTCCTGTTTCTACCCAAATTAGTCTGTGTTGGAAAGTTTTTTAAATAACGAAACCGTGAAAGCCATCGGTGTAGACAGATATAATTGGAACTAGTGTTCCTTCGCGAGACTTCCTCGAGAAATAACAACAAACTCAAGTTTAAGAAAACGATTATAAATCGCATTCCTCTTCTGTTATGTATTTTCTGTTCATCCAAATTGTTCATTACTTAATCATGAACGAATAAACGTATCTACAGGCAACATGTTCATGCCCTCATGTGCTAAAAATATTAGCAATGCATGCAGTTTGGTGCTTTTGCGTTCGTTGCACAATCCAATATGACAGAATGTTTAGATGGCAAGAATCAGACTTCAGAAAGGATTGACACGGACATGGAGTCGTAGTTTCAGCTAAAAGTTTCGCAGAACCCGTAGAAGCACAATAGCTATGACCCATGGATCGTAAGTTCAGCTAAAAGTTGGTCGGAGCCCGTAGAAGTCCAGTATGTGCGACCCCAGCTTTCAGCTGAACGTACAACCGAACGTAAGGTCGTGCCTTTTGCAACGTCTGACCGGTTGCGACCATGTTATTCAAAGATTTTCTTTAATTTCTCGAGAAATCAGGAACACTAATTACATATACCCTAGTCTATTGTACCTTCATCTGTATTTTAAACAGCTGTATTTATAATTGTGTGGCCACTGGATGTATCGTAAGCATGGTTATTAATTGAATTCCAGTATCAAGTATTTATATAATAACACCTGAATATTTCTTATTCCCGTAGTGATTTTTTCATTCAAACACTTATACAGTGTCCATAAAAATAATTTTCATTTAATACTAACACATTTAATATCTTCAACATGATAAAAACATCAACGACGCAAATATTTAAATCTGGTATCGTGTTTCTGACCATTGTCAAAAGCATAATTACAAGAAAATGCTTGTTTAATTACTTTCAGCAGAGTAATCTTTTTTATTGTTCGTTTTGTCGGTCATTAAACATTTACTTATGAAACATCTGGCACAATTTGATGTGGCACAAGTTATCAGGAATTATTTGCCAAACTCGACCCACCAATCACATTAAATATCGATTTTATGATAAGAATAATAGTATTACGAGATTAATTGCCATTTATGCCTCTATAGTACCACGACGACGAATTCATTAATACACGGCGATGACATAATATTTGTTTACGGCATGCTGGATTACTCAGTCTTACTCATTGTAGTACTGTTACGGCAGATGAGTGATTGAAGTCGAAATATCCTTGACTACACCTGTCCGAACCAATCTCGTTTTCTTCGATATTTTGTCTCAATTGTTTGGTAAAAATCCAGACAGTACTAATCTAATTGCACTGCATTCATTAGAAAGAAAGATTTGATTTATATTGTTGCGAAATTATAATACACAATGTAATTCAGCTGCGTGGAATTGCTTTGATAAAATTTATCGAGACAGATTTTGTTTAAGCCTACTGAGTTCCATAGGAATAAAGATATGCCTCATATTATTATGAAATCATGAAACAGAACGGAATGCAATTCAGTTATGTGGAATTATTTTGATAACATTTATCAAGCCAGTACTAATTCGATTATACCGAATTTAATGTGAACAAAGATTGGCTTGTACATATTATTATAAAATTATTGTACGGAATATAATTCACTGACGTGCAGTTATTTTGGAATTACGACCTAGTACTGAAGAATTTTTTGTTTGAATAAATATAAACGCACAATGCGAATCTTTAGCCATTACTTATGTTGCTGATACGAATCAGTTTCATAGCATGATTTTATTTATTAATTACTTTGATTGAAATGATGTTCGATTTTTTCAACGTTATTACATTGTTCATGTAAGTCAAAATATGATCGAACAAGAATTTATTTCAAATATAGTAGCAGTAAAATCATACCACGTCGTAAATAGTTATAATTATTAATGTTTTTAATGTTAACACGTTTAACATTCATAATTATTATTAAATATAAACGACGTAGAAGAAGTACATTTTTAACGTCTCATAAAACACATCACTTATTTAATTATATAACCATATCTATCGGTCTTCAGTCAATAATTCCAAGTGATTCCAAGATTAACTAATTTACAATTATTTTCCCAATGAAGGTATTTCCCTAACGAAATACCTGCAACGTACTATGTACTATGTATTTACTTACCCTTGACAAGTTGTATTCCAATTCGGTATTGTCCTGGTATAGGCTTGAATGGCAAAAACGTAACTGGACGAAGCACAGTTTGATGACAAAAGTTTATCGAAAACGAACACAAGAGCACCAGATATAATCTAACATGCACACCAGACGTATGTTTCTGAACGACTGAAGATTAAACGTCGCGCTGTACCTGCATGTGCTTCTTTACCCCTACCACTCGACCCTCAGCCTGCCCTCGTTGAAATTATTCAACGCATGCGCCACCGATCCGCGGGAATCCTTTACAAAAATTGATTTTCTCCTTTACGTTCCGCGTTTGTTTATTTAATGCAAATTGAATATTGGCGAGAAATAGTCGTCACTCGAGATTAAATATAGGCGAGAATTGTTTGCTATCACAGAGTGAGTACGTTCTAAAACAGTTCGTCACAATAGATTGAATATTATTGCAAATATTTCTTTCTTTTCATACTCCTGCTAATTATTACTTAACACAATCTTCTTGAATAATTTTTGCAGAAACAGACTTCGTCCTCTTTTCACAGCTATGCGCAAGAACAAGTTTCGTATATACGCGCAGACATGTATTTTCAGAAATCATTAACGAGTAATGCTGAAAGATATGCTATATCCAAAGGCTCTTACAATACATAATATCGAACGTCACTTTGTATAAAAGTTTCAGTATGATTTCTGAATTCCCGTCATAAAATTAGACAAGAGAACTAAGTTATCGTGCAAGACAAACTGTGCATTTTAGGAAGTACCGTTTCCAACGTCATCTGCATAATATACCTGTGTAAAAAATATACATATAAAATATACCTCCAGCGCTCCTTTATTGGAGATATGTAGTCGATTTTGCAACCCACGCGCCCTAACGTTCTTAGTCTTCATTCTCGATTCTTTTGACCTTGTATCCTGTGAGTTCAGAGCAAAGGCCAGCTAAAATTAGGGGCTCACGTTATCGTCGTCAATGACGATGTTCAGAAGTGAATGCGAGGTCTACTTCCGTATATGATTAACAAGAAATACAACAACAAAAATTGCCACAACTTAAAATATCGGCCGCAACAGAAATCTTGGATAATTTACTTGAGGCTATTATATCGATTGTGTCTATTAACTCTTAATAGAATATTCAAATTCAAATCGGAAAACAAATTTCTAGGGCCACGCCATCCATTGACGCAGCGAAAGGGTGAATGAACTTTTGGTTTGTGTATGAGAATGAACGAGGTTCTTTTAAAGAGAACTTTTAGAGAATTTTATATTAGCTGCAAATTGAAAGGTACGTGGAATACGATAGGTCAGATGAATGTTTGGGTTGAAGTGTTGAATTACGAATATAGCGAGGATGTAATTTGACTCCCGATCTGAAATGCACGTACACTTTTTATTATAATTAATGTCACTACTTATTGTGATTTATAAATATTCGAGTAAACATTTCCTTTCCAACATAATTAGTAACTATTATTAATATTACTATTGTCATTAACGGGGTACACCCTCTAGTCCATTAAACGAAGCAAGAAATAGTATACGTATTAGCTCTAATAATAAGTAAATTACATGAAAGGAATGCATACACACTTTTGCATTATATGTATAATTGCCCGAAAATGTACTAACTTTGTTATAATCAGAAACTTATACCGAAAGTATGTAGATATATGTATGTTAGCGACCGCGTATTTTTAAGAAAAAGAAAAGGACCGAGCGGCGGAGTGCTATTCATTCGGGGAAGAATTTATGATAGGGGCTTACTCGTTAGCCTGCGTATGGTTGGAGAGTGTCTTAGACGATGGCTGGTGGCCCGACGCTATTCAACTATCGAATGTCCCAGGATTGACGGTTTACTAGAAGTGTTAAGAACGAATGAATGAGACTGAACATTCTGTTGGCCGACGATGGCTGGCGACCGCTTTGGGTCCACCAACCATCTGGTGTCGAAGGATTGTTTATCCGAATGTGGAGTGAAAGACCAAACATGGCGATCGGCCTGTCGCCGTATTACCAAGGGCTCCTGGTAATATCTGCTCCTGGAGGATCTGGCCACGGAGTGGGGAAGGTTATGCCTTTTGGTAAATCAACTGCGATTGACCGCTCGGTCTTTACCCCAGAATTGTCCGGGAAAGATCTATCTTGCATACTCTTAAAGTACAATTTCTAACACGTATATAATCTCATTTAATCGGGATTCCATTCGTTACTACTAAATCTACTTGCTTCTATAAGAAATTTCAGATATCCCTACCTGCCGACCAGATCGTCTGACACCTCGACATGGCTTGGCGCCATTATGCTACTGCGCATTCCCGCCTGTCAGCCAATCCAGTCCCGCCAATTCTGAATCGATTCTCGAATCAACCGAAAGAGACGCCGTGGAATCGAATCAAACAAAAATTAATCATAAATGTATTAAGAATCACCAATATTATAATAAGATTGGTAGAAACTGCAGAATGTACTGCAAGATATTGGAATTCAGAGCAAATATATTTATTAATACTAATGAGCACGTCTGTGTAATAGAATGTTTGTAACGTTTCTTACATTAAAGAATAAGTAAACTATTTCTGTCGTCAAACTAATATTTGTCTTGTCTTAACTTTATTTAAATGACCACTCCTACCGTAGTTAGCGTTCAGATCGTTTTCCAGAATCTTTTGGCACAGACACCGGCTAGATATAAGAATTCATATTGCTCCCCTGATTCCTCCCAAAGCATTCACATACATTCGCGCAATTGCATAACTCAAATAAAAGGGCTTCAGCCTGATCACTGTTCATGATCAGAGGACGTTCAAATCAGTGGTCGGATTTCTGAGTCGGTATGGCAGTCATGCTGGGCCACGAAAATCCGCAAGGTGATTTGTCTATTCCTACGTGTATGCGTCTCGTCTGTGCGACTACGTTCAATTAATGAATGGCGAAACACACATCCTTCGTTGCAGACCTCGAACGAACACTAGCCGACACTTGATCTGTCCCCTCTCCATGAGCACGCTGACATCACGATACAGAAACTGGTCGGCAAGTGTTGCTCAGTATTCTGCATGGTAGACGGAGTACGTCGAGTACAGTTATCGTTTCCTCTGCATCATCAATTCAAGTGTTCACTTTTAATCCCTATTCCTAGAAAGTGCTCCACAACATGATGCCGAAATCGTGATCTACCGGATCAATTGAATCTTCCAGTGTACACTCAAAGATACTCTACCTTTGTAAGGTGTGCTTCGGCAAACTACCATATACATCCGTTCGAAGGTGTGCGCTTTACAGCAGTTGATTCGCTCATACGGCTTATTAGTTCCGAAGGAATGAACGACCTGGTTATACGAAACTGCTTGTCGTATGCGAAAATAATTTTATTAATAATATCTGAGACAAAATATAGAATTGATCGATTTAATTTGAATTAATGTAACACCTTCACAAAGCATTGCATTATAGCATCGTTGGAAATGACAGATTTCTCCGATTCGAATGAAAATAAATATTTCGTATCGTCTAGCCTACCGTTATTAATAATAATAAATAGCAAACACATAAATATAACGTGAATAAATAATTTACACGACATGACTTAATTGCTCCGTAGACACTTGTAATGTTATTAGTGCCAAGCGTTGGAAACAACGATAATCTCCTTTGCGTTCGTTCCTTTACAATTAGCAATTTGATATTTCGCTGTTGATAACGATTATCGTAATATCTAATTACGATGTTACCGCGTGCTTTGTGCAGTGGTCAATTCACTGGCACGGTTGTCCACGTATTCCTTTTGTCCGAAGTTGATTTACTGGTAATAGACAGGAAACGCATCCGCACAGCTTTTTTGCTTCCATGCATAATAAATATCTGTGTCCTCTTCCAGTATCGAGCGATCTTTAACTTTATTCTATTATATTATCTGCCAAATGATAAGAGTATGCTGATTAGAATAGAGACGCGTGGTACCAGTTATTTTAACAAATTTTATACTCGTAATTATTAAATTACTTAAAGACTTAAAAGTTTGATTACTGTTATTATTATTATTATTATTGTTGTTGTTGTTGTTGTTGTTTAGGATCAGAATTCCTCTTTGACAGAATAGTATAATATAGTAACAAACATATGCTGTGTTGTAATTTTAGAAAATTCGGTGCTCCAGCATATTGAGCCAGAATTAAAACTTAATATATTAATGTTAAATTATGGTTAAATATACAAAAAATTAAGATGAATATTAATGATTTCGCGATTAAACAAATTGTACAGAAATACTAACACGAATTTTATAAAAAATGTATTACTCTAATTATTCTGGGAAATGCGCTACTGAAGTTGGTGCTTGCGAAGGAAATAATGCAATGCGACACCTTCATTAGCTTCGTTAAGGCAGGATTCAATGAGATCATTGTTGAAATCGTATCGTGATGGAGCATTCGACACATTTCATTCGTTCCAGGTGTAAAACGTAATTAATAAATAATTTAAAACACTTCTATCATACTTTCGAATGACTATACCAACATATATAGGCCAATAAATTAATGTCAACTTAAAATATTTACTTTTATCATACTGTCTCAGAAGAAAAAGACAAAGTTTCCATTACAATAATACTAGCTTAAGATATATTATACTTCTCCCGAACTTTTAACATTTTAATGTGGACGCATTTATATATACAGTAGTCGTTTCGCTCATTAATAAGAACACGAATGTTCGAACTATTCCAGACTGCAACATGGATCCGGAGGACGAGACATTAGAGATGCACCTCCTGCATCACTATACCACGGGTCCAGCAAAATCTCATGCCGTTTATAAGCTCCTGCTAGATCACTTGCGTACCAAAAATATCAAACATTTCAAGAGCCTCGTTGAACAAGGTTTAAAAAAGCAACCCCCCAGTATCGACGTAAACTACGTCTATCCCAATCGATCCAACGAAACCTGTCTCGACATCGCCTGCAAAAATGGCCTTCCAGAATTCGCCGAATTCCTCTTAGAAAAAGGTGCGAGCGTTAATAGAGTCAACGAAGCACACAACCGTGGGCCGATCCACTTTGCCACCGAAAACGGCTACACGGACGTTCTCGGTGTACTATTAAACGAACCAACAATCAATCCAAATCTGGAAGCGGGCCAGCAAACAGCTTTACACATATCTGTAAAGAAGAACGATGCGAATTGTGCTGCGCTTCTACTGGAAAAGGGGGCCAGTCCTAATATTCCCAATAACAAGGGCTTAACAGCGTTGCATATGGCCGCAACGAAGGGTCGATGCGATATGGTGAATCTTATTATGGAAAAAACGATGCACGCTCTGGATTTGGATACTTATAAGGATTACAATGGTCTGACGACCAGGGAGGTATTGCAGAAGAGACTGCCGGATGTTCAGTTGCCACCTGTCGAGAAAAGAGGTGTGAATGTTCACGATTTGAAATATTATTTGAACGCCAATGACGAGACGAATTTCTTGAGGTGTTTGAGTACGGTGCAGGCGGACGTGGTGAAGAATGTGGCGGAGGATTTAATTGAAATGGCTGTGCAGAGGAATTTTAAGGAAACGGTCGCCGTTCTGCTGGAAAGATGCAGGGGCGCGGAGTCTAATTTGGAGAAGGCTGCGAGCTTGGCGATTGAACAGGGCGCACCGGACATACTTCTCGAAATATTGAACACGGACGTCGAAGTTAAGAGTGATATGCTGTTGAGTGCTTGCATGGAGTTGGGCATTCCGGGGAGGGAAGGGTCGAAAAGTATGAACAACCGTTTGGAATGTTTGAAGATAATCCTGGAAAGAGAGGACGTGGATGTTCGATGCATCGATAGTAAGTTTCGAATGATTAATTAATTTACTTCACTTGTACAACGTGACTTGTGGCTTCACACTGTGGTTTCACGAGGCACAATCACTAGGAAATGGCACGAGTATTTTCTTTGTTCTTTGTGATCGTGCGATAAACGAGATTAAAATAAACATTTTACCATCGATTATTTTCGATTTGCCTATACAGTAATCCCCGGATCGGGAACGAAGCAACCGAGTTCCTTCGTTATTGTAACTTCGTGGAGTTACCTTGGCATTCAAAATTAATCTGAATTCATCGTATCGTAATCACTAACGTCGTCGTACATAATTGTACAAGATTTTGTTTCGTGATCACTTAACCGGGGCAATTCAATACTACTCGCACACGTGTATCTATAAAATATTCAAATATATATTGCTTTATATATATATTCCTTTCCTCAACTTTAAAACATCGTTCTTTTCAGGCAAAGGAAACACTCCACTTCACTACGCCGCCAGAGCAGACTGTCGCGAAGCAGTGACTCTGTTACTCGAAAGGGGTAGTTACATAGGTCACATGAACAACTTCGGGGTGCCACCGGTGGCGGACATTTCCGTTTCCAGCTTATCCCAATACTTGGACAAATGCATCCAAGCCAGAAAAGAGCGAACGAACGAGTACACGATCGAATTTGATTACAAATGTCTGATGCCTCGTGTCGACGACATCTATACCATGGACAACCGGTCGAAAAATGTACTCGATCAAGGGAGCCGCGAAATGGACGTTTTCCGCTACATTGCCGACAACAGCGGTCTCAAACACCTGTTAAAACACCCTCTGTTATCCTCCTTTGTGTACCTTAAATGGCGGAGAATAAGGCATCTTCTGTACCTAAACTCCGCACTATATATCCTCTTCTATCTGCTGCTAAACAGCTACATTATGTGCGTCACGTACACGAAGGACGTAAAAGTGTCGACTAACTCGAATTCGAGCTCACAGATCGACGGAGAAGTATTAAATGGCTCCGCTTCCCTCAGCATCCTGCGGGTGTTCACAGGTGTCACGCTAATGGTATTAGCATTTAGGGAGATTCTTCAGTTAATTTCGTCGCCGTGCCACTACGTGTCGAGTTTCGAGAATTTGGTCGAAGCTGCGCTGATAATTCTAGGAGTCGCGGTATTAAATGACGCGGGCACAAAAGTATCCGCAATAGCGATATTGTTGTCCGCCTGGGAGCTGGTGATTTTAATTGGCAAGCATCCACGAATGTCTACCGGTATAGAAATGTTCAAAACAGTGTCTTTCAATTTCATGCGTTTCTTGTTCCTCTACGCGTTCCTCATTTTTGCTTTCGCGCTCGCTTTCTTCACCCTCTTTAAAAACGGCGACGGCGACGGCGACGGCGACGGCGACGACGACAATTTCCCGGATCCCGGCCACTCGTTGTTTAAAACAATTATTATGCTCACGGGAGAGTTCGATGCCAATGATATTCCATTCGTGTCCCATCCCATTTTGAGCCGCATCGTATTTATCCTTTTCGTTTTCCTCATTGCTATAGTGTTGTTCAATTTATTGAACGGCTTAGCTGTGAGCGACACGGCGGATATCCTCGGCAAAGCGGAACTGGTTGGTATCATTTCTAGGATAAAAGTTCTCGCTTACGTTGAAAACGTTGCTGTTCGAACCCCATTCGCGCACGGTCTGCATTGTTTCATTTGTCATGGTTTATCGCATCGCTGGAGGTGGAATCCCCTTTCGCGTCTAGTCCAAAAAATACTGCTTTTCCCGAATTACTTGAAAAGCGGGAAGCTGTGTGTGAAACCGTACGACAGTTTGGAAATGTATGATAAACAGCCGTATTATAAAGGGCGGTCCAACTGGAACACTGAGAAAGTCTTTCGTACCTCGGAAATGGATCCGCATATTATTAAACAGGCTAAGGAAATTTTGTTGACGAGGGGCAGAGAATCAGAGACGGAGAGGATAATTAGCGATATGAGTAAAATGATGGAGAAAATCGGCTCGATGGAGATTATCTTGAACGTTATTAAACAAGGGCTTGAGAATAATAATTTCAATGTTTCGGGTGGCAATGGAAATTAAAGTATTGCAGTATAAGTATAAACTTATATTAACTCATCTATGACGTTGCATACGAAATATGATACTTTTATATACATGTATGCGATGTATTGACTCAAATACAACCGTAGGGTGTATTATTATATTTGATTTTGATATTATATTTCTTTCGAAATTAACAAACTATTTAACTGCGAGCAAAGAATTGTTTATATTTTGAGCACGGTCTGTTGGAGCGTGCGCGTTACGTGCAATAGATAGTTTCGGATATCCTGTATGTATGAAAAGAACTTGCTGACTGTTATGCAGAGGCTAATATTAAGACTGAATCATTTTACGAATAAACCATATGCATGTGGAGACAAATCCATCGTCCACATGCGCACACAATTAAATAGTTTGTTCAAGTACAATACACCAATGGTGCCATGAAATAGCTAATTAGTCCATGAGTTAAGTTTTGTAAGTAGAAATTCTTGGTTTCGAAAATGGATTAATTAATTATATTCCATAAACCTTTTCGAATATCGTATATAAAATACTGTAGTCATAAAATAAATAATATTATCGTTCGGCCTACCTACGTAATGGGAGGAGCATTACTATCTTCATAATCTAAGTTTCGTAATAACATTTTTTACACCATGTTTGTACAATACATTTTATTTTCTTAAATGTACAAAATAGTTAGTCCTTTCTTAACAATTATGTATTGGTAGAAATAGAATTTATTTCGGCGTGAATTTTCGAAAAAAGGCTACTATTTTTTTATAACATAAATAAAACATTCAATGCATTACTAAATCGAATTTTCTTCTAACTACTCCGCTTAGTATTACCTGCTATGGACGTTTTAATATTGTATACAAATATAGTGCGAAAAAATTTACTTTACAATGGGATTAAATCAGCAGCTATCAAATAAATCTATGATTATATAGAGCCCTGGCAGATATGAGTATTCAATGTCTAACCCGAGACATCTTCTTGCGTTGTCTTTTCCCTTCCACGTCGTATTAAAATGTCGGTATAAAATAAATTGAAATCTAGCCTAATCAAAAGAATAATAAAACATCGTGAAAATCTTGAAACCTTCTAGTTCGTTCAATCGCGTAGAAAATAGAAAACAAGCGGTACGCCAATTTTTCCAATAAACTTACCTGCAAAAGACGTTCAGAAGTTTTTCATTGTTGTTATCACACCCTAGATCACAGATTCTGTCTAGAAGTCGAATTAATACTTGTGTAAATTTCTCATCCAGCGATACAATAGTTTCCTCGAAACTAGCTGCATTCTCTTTGGATGTATCCCCTTCTTCGTCCTAACAAATTACAAGGAACGCACAGCAGTTAACATTACTTTCAAATTTCACTTGATAAATGTACGAAACCCTTTGTAAAACTAAGATTAAGAAGCATACATTGTAAAGAAAATGAGTATAACGTTACACAATGATATCTGGAACATTTAGATAAGACATATGATTATGATTGTGAATAATCTTCGTGAAGCGTATGCAGTATTAACTGAATGTAATGTGTAATGTGGCTGAAATTGAAGACATCGTTTATTACGCGAACGGCTTCTCTATAAAAGTTGTAATTTGTAATCTAACAAGTGGCATGCTGAGTATTTTGCACAATTAGGTAGAAAGATCGTAAGTGTCTGGCTTATTACGAGAAAAGAGAAAAACTATACGGATACAATATTAAAAGCTACAATATCCAATGTTCATGCACTTCATTATAGAAAATCAGGTCTTCGGATCATATCGGGTAAAATTATTAATTCTGCCTTCAACGGATTTGTAAACAAGAACTACTACCGACGAGCAATGTACGACGAGGAAAGGTATACAAAGTGATAGAAAGAAAATTCCTTTTAAGGTCATCTTACGAAAATTACAAGTCGCTCATACTTTCGAAACTAATGTATAAGAAATTCATATATTTTTCCTACATTCTTATGGAAAATGGAGAACCAAATTCACCTATTATAATATTTCTTACAATATGCAGAAAAAGGAGGGTTTTCCTTTAAATCACTTTCTGATGCCCTTCGATCAAAATCGTTGCTCTAAATAACCATAGGCGACAGAGATGTTTATCTGTGCAGTCCACTCTGTACATTTAATATACATTTAAATATTAATCAAAAAATTATTATATCACTTACAAATTACAGATTTATACTTCGCAATCTGCATGCAACGTTACCATTCACTGAAGTGAATCATTCATCATTTTTTGTTTACTTTTTGTTATAAATATTTTATAGTTAATGTATATGTTAAAATGTATAATATATGGAGTATGTACAATGTATTCGAATGTGTACGTTTTAATAGGACACGCTTTCATGTGTTAGCGAAAAGTTACATTCCGGTTTTATGATTGCACATCTAATTCTATCGTGAAAATCCCTTTCCTATTATTGTGGCGATATGATGACCGTTCGAAAATATTCACTATGAGCTGTGTTTACTACATACGATTTCATTTAAAAAGATAGGGAATGTATTTGATGTTTCGTTACTACTGAAGGAACAGGAATATGCAATTCAATTTCTACTTATTAGAAATCAAATCTATTTATTCCTGTTCACGTTTCCAGAACGATATTGAGGCTAATTGAAATCTACCTAGTCCAGGGTAGTCAAAAAGAAAAGAAATCAAGATCATTCGATGAATTTGAATTCAATTCGAATTGTACGTACAAATCATGCGAGTTTAAACTGTATATACATCGTATTAAAAGATTGATCTATAGAACGATCTTCGTTTGCTAGAAAAGAAAAGCTTAATGGTCACTAGTACTACACAGATGCATGGAAGCGAAGTTAGAATTTTGGGGATATACCTCTGAAACATAGGCATCTTCCTGATAGGCGCCAATCATGGACGTCAATTCGGCGTCAATGTAGTACGGGCTCATACGCTTAACATTAGTAAAATATTAATATTCAATTTACTACCAAACTGTGCTTCTTTTAGTTAGGAATGTTTAGCATAGAGAATATTAGAATGTAATCATCGTGTAGCAAAAGACTTGTTAAGAATAAACATATCATGCAGAGCTATTTTACTTTCTGTTCCTAGCAATATTCCATCTAACTTTAAGGTACTGATTTGTTATTGAATGTAGACGTATAGATTGTATGTGTAAGAACATAAGTTTTCGGTACCACCAAAAAAAAATCTGAGTTCAAAGTATCTACTAATTGTAAGTATGTACTTATGTGTACGTGATTATTTTATTGAAACTACCTGTAACATCTAATTTAATGCCCTTTTGCAGACTAATGGAGAACATAGATATCCGAAAGGATCTGAATTAAAGCAAAGAATGCAACTTAGTCAAAATGTTTCCTTTGTTTCTTTATGCACGCGTACATATGTATCGCATACGAGATTATTTGCAGAATTTAAGATTACCTGTTCCGATTTACAGACTTTCGGGCCAAAATTATCACACTTACCTCCATGAAATTACAAAATTCGAGGCAGGCGGCAGATATACCCGTAATACAACCGAGGAGGTCCGGATCCGTTAGCATACACTCCTTCAAGTAACTATCCTGCAGATCTTGGTGAACGCTTAGCACATCGTCAACATTACTGACCTACATCGCGAAAGAATTTTATTTCACAGTTTTAATGTAATACAACGAATTGTTTTAAAATGCTATCCACTTTAGACCGTACCTTGCTCATTTTATTCAAAAACGTAAGCCAATTCGGTTCGATAACCTCCACCATCATATAATATTCCAAGTGTTGAATGCAATCGAGCATTCGTTGCCTCAAAGAGAATGCCTGTCTATACGACATTGCCACATTGTGGGTAAAAGTTTTTGCAATTTTATTGCTAACCCATACTCTGAAAAATTGGAAAAAAAACACTGTAAGTCCTTTTGATACTATCTATTAACACTATAGATTTCTGTCTAATTGTACAATTATATAAGAACCTGCATAAACGCCTTTCAACATATTTGCAGTAAAATAAATGTCTGAAGAGCATCTGGTAACAAGCTATTGCTTTTCTGTTCAATATCAAAGAAACGGGCCATTTAACTTCGTAATTAAATACAAACGCCTCCAAACCGCTTAAAGTTTTGTCCGCCTGAAAACAATATTCTAGAACGGAAAACATTAGTACGGTGAACAGTAGGAAATTTAAAGAAAAACTTCCTGCAGATTTAAATATATGCATGGAATAAAGCATACCTTTTTCTTCTCTGGTTTGAATAGAAAGGATTCGAAACATTTGGAATTGAAGATCGTACGGCAGGAGTTCTGGTTTCAAATCATCCTTGTATGGATCTGAATCCGCAGTAGACATACGTAGGGCAACTTCAAGAAGAGATGCTATTCGATGAATGACAATATCATACATATTCTTATTTAATTCTGCTTCGCAGAGATTCATGAACTGAACCTACGATTAAATCATTTAATATAGAGTACAGTAAAAACGCAACACGCGGAAAAAATCCAATAAAAACATGCTGGTAAATGAAAAAGCTCTTCCTCCAAAATACTCGCTCTATATTCATACCATAAAATCTCCTTGTGCAAGAAGAAAATAATTTTTCACGCTTCGAAGCCGACCCATTAAATCGTTCTCGTGAATGAGAACTTCTAACAATGTTTTCGCAGCTTCAGAATACGCTCTATCGATGGCAGCAATATATTTCTGCCCTTGATGTTGATATATCAAAGGCTCTTGCTTTCCCCACTGCACCGTTTTACCTGTAATTAAATATAAGATACTTGCATAATTCCTTATTTCGTTCCAATGTTTGCAGTTATATAAATTTTCTGACTTCGAAATCTCATGTAAAATTATAGAAATAAATCGAGATTTAGCGATATTCCGAAATTTAACACTTCTGAGTGGATCTAGAGAAAGAACTGTGGTCAACACTAGAGGCATCCAAGCCTATAATATTGGAAGATCAATTTTCCACTTAGCTCGAATCTCTTTGTTGTTTTTCGCCTTATTGAAGTAGCTACATAATTATGCAAGTTAACATAAAGGAATCTAATTTTCGAGTAATCGTAGAAGAGCAAAAATGCACTCAATTCGCCGTAGACTATTGTATTTATATATACATACAGTAATGACCGGATATAAGCGAAAGCCTCGGGTCTGAACGTTCGCTTATATGGTGTAGTTCCTACATTGTTTGAAATTTGCCGACAGCGTCGAACGTAGAAAAGGACAGTGAGTAAAGAAAGAGGACCGAGCAGCCAAGCCAGAAAACAATATCCAGCGTATCGGTGAAATAACACTAATGCAAAGATAAAACTTTTTTATTTCCCATCCTTTTCTTATGAAACTTTTACATAACATAGCTGACATTTATCTGATTAAAATGACACCAAACACGATATAATTTGGACTACATTTAGTGTCTTAATTAACGGTAATAAGTTTCGACCGCAGAAAAGGATAGCTAGTGAAAGGAAAAGAGAAGCTGCGATCGTGGCAATCGGTAAAGATCAAAGGCCCAGTAAACGGTTTAACATACCAACTTCTTACCGTTACCGATACCGTTAATTAAGGCAGTAAATATAGTCCAAATTATATCGTGTTTGGTGTCATTTTAATCAGAAAATTGTCAGCTATGCTATGTAAAAGTTTCATAAGAAAAGGATGAGAAATAGCAAAGTTTCATGGTTCAATTAGTATTAACTCACCGATATACCTGAACCCGGATCGCGTTACAGTTATATATAAGTAAGAAAAGTCGAGCATTACGTACCACATTGCCTAATAACGTTGAAATACTTTCCCGTTCTTAGAATTGTTTGCGCATGTTCATTTAGGAATGTTGGAATCCTCTCTGGTCTCATTGTGTATCTTTTCTCCCAATAATCAGCAGAATAATCTATAGGTAGTTCTTCTCTATGTATTAGTTCGTTATCCTCCACAAAAAACTAATAAATGTAATGAGATTTCAAGTTTGATACAAAATGTAACGAATATCTCAGTGATAGATTATAATCTACTATTTTAATTTCACCTCTTCGTACGGATCGCATATCACTCCTTTGTATACCCATTTTTCTAATATTTGCATATATGGAACACTGGCCGTTTGTATGAGAAATAAACATAATTCTTTAAACTTTGCCTCCCCACTTATATTATTTGCTTGCTCGTGCAAGAGGCTGAGCACTTTTCCACCTTTTGCATTTGCCTAAAATTAAATACTTTTATACGTAAATAGAATACAACAAAAAGAGATATTATTTAACAGGGATCGCGACTGACCTTACATATAGTAGAGGCAACTTGAAAGAGTATAGACATGGCAATTATGGTGGGCTGAATAAAAAACCATAACTTTTGCAAATTTAATTTTCCACGTACATGTTCCATTTCTAATTGCACGACGAATAACTAGAAAATAACACAGATTCGAGTTAACTAGAATTAAGAGCTTTCGATTAAAAAGCGTATTAATATTCATTCATTATACGTACTAAATAATCTTTTAATAGACTTTTTATGCCTCCTCTCAAGGCATGGTTTACTTGGCCATCTTCTGGCAATCCTTTTTCTTCGACGAATCTAGCCGTCATAGAATAATAAGCCGCAAGCGGTAGTATCTGCTGTGTCATTTGTTTGTACGAGATTCCTATAAATGATGATAACAATAATTTAGCATGCATTTTGTGTACTCAGTTATTGTAAATATCTTTTATGCCTTCTTACCAACATCCGGCGATATGTTAAATGTTTTTACTGCGTATGGATTTGTCAAAGGTTCGGAGACAATATAAATTCCGTCTATACCTTTCAAGCAATATAAAATATCCCAAAGTAATATAGATTCTTGGGATACTATTGGTACAACTTCTGTAAATATTCGATCTCTTAATAAGGGAATTTCATTAATTTCTTGTTGTGTAAAATTATAGTAGCATTTACTTTGACACGGTGATACGTTTGGTTCATTGTAGAAGTCCCAAGTTATTCGAGGCCTCTCATGTACCCAATTATGTTTTATTACAGACAATTCTGTTTTCTTTGCAATTGCACAAACATGCTTATTCAACTTTTTTTCTCCTTCCACTGCGGCTTTAATCACATTCTTACAAATCTATATTGTGCATAATGAAATTTCAATTAAAAATGAAATTATACATTTTTACTATTATTATTTTTTTTAATGTTAATTTTTAAACAGTTTCGATATCGTTACCAACTATCACCTTTAGAATATAATTAAAATGGAATATGATCAAAGCGTAAGTTGACTTGACTTTATATAATTAAACTTATTGACAAAACTATATTTGTTATATTAACAATCAAGAACGGGGGAAAAACCTGGGGTAAATCATCTCTAGTAATGGCTGCACCCTTTGACGTGTTTGACGCTAAAGACAGTGCTTGCTTAGCCAAATAACTTTTCAATTCCTTGTCTTCAGATATAAGTTCCAATACTTGAATAAACAATCCCAGTAAGTCTACTCTGTAAAAAGGCAGATATTACGTATTAGTACCATTGTTGTATTACACTTATGCATATACAGTCGGGTCTCCTTTTATGAGATGTATCTTTCGTACAAATTCATGCTTTCCCCGTCAAATATACATGCATATTGCATGATGCATACACATACAAACATGATATGGAACTAATTTCTATCCTCTGTTCCTATATAGTCCATTCAACGATATGAGACAGTAAAATAAACAAATCGTTCATGTGCAAGACACAGTTAAGTATTTTTCATCTGCCACACAAAAGGTGACCTGACAGTACTTATAATAGTACTAACTTTTTCGCCTTCAATTGTTCATACTTTTGGGTGAACAATTCAGGTACAGGCGAATCTTTTGCCAAATTGCGAATTGAACTTTCTGGCGCAACAATAGTCAACGCACTTTGGCTTGTGGGTACCCCATCTTTCTGTAATCTTTCTACATGTTTCTCTGGTGCAGAAGATGACCTAATAAGAAGAGAAATAATTGTTATTATTAATCAGTTCATTCGGTTGACTTGCGATTTGGTGTTTTTTTCATAAAGAAAGTTACAGATGGCACAATCTATTTTGAACGCTTTAGCAATCATGCAAGTCTTTTAACACCCTACATGAAATAGTTGCAATGCAATGAGTAATCATAAAAAAAAGTATACAAATACATTGTTGCAGAAAGTATATAGCATCGCATTTAATATACATAACAATTTAAAGAAACGATTAACATTTCCTGAAAATACAGCCAATAAGAGGTAAAAGTTCATTGCAAAAGTTTGTAGCAATTTTTTTCGACGAGTAAATACTTCTCCACTGGTTAAGAGATTAATATTATTAACAAACTTGAGTATTATAGTGATGTTACAATTTTACCTATTATAAATGATAGTTCAATTGACAAATACAATGAGAGATATTGCATATAGCTTGCGATAAATGAAAGTGATTACGTTCGTTAATCGAAAAAATAAGTATTTCGTTTTTACTTACCCTAATATTCCAATTAATTCACCTACTAAATGGTGCAATTTAAATTCACTCATTGTTTTAAACTAATGAACACATTGCATACTCCGAAGAACGTTATATGTATTTCTTTCATACCATTATAATTGAGGCAGCTACAATCGCCAGCATATTTAAATACGATTACCGCAAAAAGACTGCTTTCCAATCATTTGAAATATTTGTTTACTTTCCGTATTGTTATAATTGGTTAGATGAAACGTTTTAGGTTAGGTTAGGTACAAAAGAATACAAATTAAGAGAGAATGTCACTAGATATTTTAGTAAAAACTGAAAATACGTAGTGTCTTTTAAATATCAATATTATGATGATGTAAATTATTAATCTATATTATTGTAATTACTGTTAACCAAAAATATCGATAACAAAATTCCAGATTAATTAAAGCTGTTTTTGAATACATCCATATCAATTTTATATTATATAAAACAATTACACGCATGCATATTTAAAATTTTTTGTTGATATTATTAATCATTATTTTATCCGTACATATAATATAGAACTGTAACCCAGTTGACGTATATGTATATGCACGAGATAAATGCATGATCTGTACATATCACTATGAATTTTTACGCATTATATTTAAATATAGTAGCGCTTAATTAATCGATTCAAATATATTTCCGTGATTAGAAGGTCTACTAATAAATTAACAATGTTTAGCTTAAATGACATAATATTTTAAGTTATAATAACTATTCATAACATTTCTATATCAACATCTGCCGCCATATTTCGAATTTATGAATCATCGTCATTCTCAGCCGACTTACTATCTGGAGGAGTGAGTAATATCATTCCACAAAATAAAGATTCTTCATACTCTTCATGAACAATAGCTGCTTCACTTGTAGCTAAGGGTAAAACATTGTTCTGTAACTTAGAAGTTACCTGAAATATATATTTGCTGGATGGAATTCTGAAATCACAGAAATAATTGATATTTTTAAGGCTATATTATAATTTAATCGATCATTTAAATGTCAATTAATTACTGGAACAACAAATTTAGCGGTTACATATAAATCCTTAAAAAATATAGCAATAAAAAGAACAAATTTATAATTGGAAAAGGTAGCATAAACATATATGTATATTAATTTTGATTTTACTGTTGAACAGAAAGCAAAAATACCTGTTATTGGAAATTTTAACGGAAAATAGATTTTCGTGTTGCATAATATTTTCTTGGTGGATATTTGTCAATCTGTTGCGCGTTTCCTTTAAAATAGTATTGTTGGTATTAGATTGATCAATACTAGCATTATTTGGGGGCTCTACGAAATTTATCTGCTCTGAATCCCTTTTAAATCTTTTCATCACATTCTGTGTCTCTGCATCAATTAGAGGCCTCTTTATTTTAAACGCCAAAGCATTGTTTCGATAATGCATATGGGATTTATGATGTTCTTTAGAATACCTAAATTTGCCAAAAAGAGCGAAGAAATAATTCAAAATAGCAATTAAAAGGCTAAAAAATTATATTTTTCCTTACGGCAAATGATTTTTATCGATATCCGATTTCATTTTATGGAAAAATTGCTCATCATCATCCTCTGCAGTTGGTGTTGCATTTGAAATACCCTGTTTCCTATTTAAATTCTGCCTTGTAATATTATCGGAATGTATGATTCCTATAATTAAGTTTAGACAAGTTTTTCCGCGTTGAAAACAAAGATTTTCTAATTAGCATTACAATGATATTTTAAATTTCATTACTTGAACTGATCCATTTTAAATCCATCAAACTGTTTCCCTTGTGAAAATTAACTGCATTATTATTATTATTATTATTATTTACTGGATTATTATTTTCTGGAGACGATGCTAAACTACATGAACACAGTTGAGATACATCATCCCCGTAATACGAGCTCGCATAATTCGAATGTCTTTCCATTGCTGATCACTGCAGTGCTCAATATTATATTTCGGATAAGAAATTAAAAAAGTTGAATACAGTGTAAACGTAGGTCATATTTAAAAAATATACGGAAATATATGTAGCAATATGCAGTAATCGTAAATATTCCCAAAGGTGCGAGTAAGGTTGAGACCGCTTGTCATTTTCGTATCTCTCTCAACTATTACCGGGTCGTTATGGAATAAGACTACAACGCTAGTGGTGGTAAAAATTAAAACTAAATTACAATGGAGGATGTTTTTAAAAACCGAGACGTATATATGTATCTTATATTTGTTTCTAAATATCGTTTCCTTTATAATGAAAATTCAACAAATTTGATTAAATATGACTAAGTTATTCTAAATGCATATATATTTATATATTATAAATTATTTAATGATATTACGAAATAATTTAGAGTATTCGCTTTGACAAAGTTATAACTCGCACATTTAACATTTTCTTTTTTTTCCTTTTAATGAATTCAATTTTTTCGTCAGATTTGTTAAACATACATAATGATAGAGTCACAGGTGGCTAGCAATGTTTCAATACACTTTTGGTTTGAAATGCAACGATTAGTGCATAAATGAACGAACATTGAAATAAGTACATAAAATATGCATCGCTGATCGTACCGAACAACAAACGAATATCACCGTTGTTGTACCCTATACTGACAATCTTATTAAAATTCAGGAAAATGTAAAAATGTGAATTCATACGAACGCAACTAACCGACTCGACAATTCAAACAGTGCCGTAATGTGCACAACAGCTGATCGGCCACGCGTATAACTTCTTTTAGGTTAGCACAGTTTCGTCAGACCGATCGAGCGCGCTGTAGCAAGGTTATAACCTACGCGAAAGTTTCAAGTACAATTGAATCAGCCAAAAGACAGTTTATGCCAAGTGGTTTGGAACAATGCGTTTCGTGACAGCGGTGAATTTCAAGATTTTGCCTGTTTTTCGGCATCGTGTGACAAACGTTCGATCCTTCTGCAGAAATCATCGCCTCGATACCGAGGAGTTGTCGGTGCACATAGGGCCGCAGTTTCGTAGAATAAAATTGAACGAGTGTCATGGATCGTTCTTTAGAAACATCCACAGTCGTCGGCAAACCGCAGCTATTATTTCAATCAGATCGTTTGCCACTAAACGATACAATGATAGGGACCCGCCAAAGTAAATCCTTTTTTACGATCATACAATTTTACTCGTTTATAATTATAACTTTCCTACGTAAGCAGTAAATATTTTTCGCTTTGCGGCAAGTAACAGTTCTCAAGTATTAGCCACAAGTTTTTCATATTCACGATTTATAGAAAAGTCTTATTCCAGTAATATCACTTTTTTTATTTATTAAAGTAACAATATTTAACGGTACACATTTAATATGTTCACCAGCCACGTTCCTTTTGATTTAATTGTTTTAACTATTTGCCATCAATCTAGTGTATCTAGAATATATTACTTTTGACTTATTTTTGTCATTTATTATTCATTTGAGTATTACAATTTGAACACTGTATATATTAAAATTTCTTGCAAATAGAAAACATGAAACTAAATTCTTTTTCATAATTTAATTATAGCTATAATATCTTTGTAAACACATTAACGTCAGATAATACTAAAAAACGAGAACAAAATTTACATTTGTATGTCCCGTTTATTTTGTATATTGTATAATTGTACGGATTAAAAGATGTGCCATCATTCCTGCTCATATTTTGATCCAAGCTTTGCAAACTTGTTAAATTTTGTCGCAATACAATGGAAATATGAAGATTCTACAATGTTGAAGACAAATTTTCTATTGCTTTCCAGCGGGAACAATGAAGACGATTTGGGAGATCCAGCTTCGTTGCCAGCTACTGTTGTGGTGCCAGAAGTGTGGCCTCACGTTCCCGTCATAGCAATAAATAGAAATCCAGTATTTCCAAGATTTATAAAACTTATAGAACTAAACAATCCAATACTCATGGATTTAATTCGTAGAAAGGTTAAACTAAATCAACCTTATGTCGGAATCTTTTTAAAGAAAACAGAAGAGTAAGTAACTGCAAAAACGTAATTCGTTTCGCAAGGATGGATAGATCTAATTATAACTTTCCTTTTGTATGATTGTTTTGTTTAGAAACGAAGCAGAGGTTGTGCAAAATTTGGACGATATATATCCTGTTGGAACATTCGCACAAATACATGAGGTACAGGATCTGGGAAATCGACTACGATTAGTTGTCATGGCGCATCGGAGAATTAAAATTGTCGGTCAAATTTTGGAGGAGCTTCCAAAACCTACGCACGGTACGTGACTAAAGATCAATGAAATAGTATAACTTAATATTCTATCGCATAATTCCACTTGCAACGAAGCATATTTTATTACTTAACCCTTTGCGAACGATGAGCTCATATTATTGTATTCATTCAGCGTGAACCCAACCCAGCGTGATGTAGCTGAAAAAATTACATATGCGCCGAACGAAAACAATCGACGACGTTCTTGAGACGTCTATACATGCGTTTCGCGGATGTTTAAGCTTATAAGAATGCCATTCAATGGATACATGCACGAATACATTGAGAGTTACTATAGCAACAGCACTAAACTAGATTTCGTTTGTTTTGACAATCGTATCTACTTTATTCAGAAAGTGTGGAAGAAAGTGCTCTGACTACTTCGAAAAGGTTACTGTTGTAGAGCAGTGGATTCAGCTTTATAAATCGCGCATCTTCTACTATCCTCTCTGTGCGCAAAGGGTTAAAGAGAATAAAATACATCTCGCTAAGTAAATTCAAAATTTTTCAATGAACTGAGGTACTTCATTGTATTCTTTTTATTTTATTTTCAAATAACATTGAATAACTAAATGCTGTACCATGCAGAGATGAAACTGACGTTTCCTCTGTTAAATACAACAATTCGCGTTCCTGTAGACGATTCAGTTTCGGGTGGAAAACCGAGTCGTAGATCAATAATTCGTAAAAAGATTGAAAACAAAGTACCAGAGGTAGAGAAGGTACAACAAAAGGTTGAAGAAATTGTTACGCCAGAGAGTAAAGTACCACCACAGGGAATACAGGAGAAAGTTGATGAAAAAGTTACTCCGCAAACTGCGACGCAAGGTAGTAATCAACCTTTGCTAATGGCTGAAGTTGTAAATATTACCCATGAGAAATTTCGGCAAACTGAAGAAATTAAGGTATATTGATATTTACTATCATAATCTTTGTTTTAATCACAATTTTTAAGAACAAAGTATCGACGAAAGAATAATTTAACGCATAGGCTTTAACCCAAGAGT
Organism: Nomada fucata; assembly: GCA_948146005.1. Taxonomy (NCBI): domain Eukaryota; kingdom Metazoa; phylum Arthropoda; class Insecta; order Hymenoptera; family Apidae; genus Nomada; species Nomada fucata. The sequence goes on along the minus strand of OX411275.1, from coordinate 877,489 downwards.
TAATCAAAACAATTCGAGACATAATAAGTATGAACCCATTATACCGAGAATCTTTGCAACAAATGCTACACCAAGGTCAGAGGGTTGTAGATAATCCAGTTTATCTGAGCGATTTGGGTGCAGCGTTGACTGGAGCGGATGCACAAGAGTTGCAACAAGTATTAGAAGAAATGGATGTAAGTAAATGTATATGTTTTTTCATTCGAATAAATGACCAGAAATAATTCGGAGCAACAATTTCGCTTGCAGATTTCGAAAAGATTAAGATTATCTCTAGCACTATTGAAGAAGGAATACGAGTTAAGTAAACTCCAACAGAAAATTGGTAAAGAAGTTGAAGAGAAAGTGAAACAGCAGCATCGAAAGTACATTCTCCATGAACAATTGAAGGTAATCAAAAAGGAATTGGGATTGGAGAAAGACGATAAAGATGCCATCGGAGAAAAGTATAGGGAACGTATAAGGGAGAAAACAGTACCGAAAGCAGTGATGGATGTGCTTGAAGAAGAACTAACGAAATTGAACTTCCTAGAGAGTCACAGTAGTGAGTTTAAGTATGTTAATTTTATAAATCGTATATTAAACATTTTCATTTGTACTACACGATATGGATGGAATGTTATCTTCGAATGTAAATAATAATTTAACTAACTTTATTTCCAGCGTGACGAGAAATTATTTAGATTGGCTTACGTCTATGCCTTGGGGTGTAACCAGTGGTGAAAATTTGAATCTTCAGCAGGCAATTGAAATTCTCGATAAAGATCATTATGGTATGGAAGATATAAAGAAACGAATCTTAGGTAATTAGATTAACAAATAATTATCGATTCTATTAACCTGTGTTCATACATTTATCTAATGTTATTTTCAAATGTAGAATTTATTGCTGTCAGTCAATTGAAAGGCACAACGCAAGGAAAAATATTATGCTTCCATGGTCCGCCGGGCGTTGGAAAAACGTCAATAGCCAAATCAATTTCCCGTGCACTTAATAGAGAGTATTTCAGATTTAGCGTTGGTGGAATGACGGATGTAGCAGAAATCAAAGGCCACAGAAGAACATACGTGGGTGCGATGCCTGGCAAAGTTATTCAGTGTTTAAAAAAAACTAAGACTGAAAATCCACTTATTCTTATCGACGAGGTCGATAAAATTGGAAAGTACGTGGCTATCAATATTTATATACATTCAAATGTCAATTTGGTTACGTAAACTATCTACTGCTAAATATTTTTTTTCATTTATTAGAGGTCATCAAGGTGATCCAGCATCTGCCCTTCTAGAAATGTTAGATCCAGAACAAAATGCCAACTTTCTGGATCATTATTTAGACGTAGCGGTCGATTTATCGAAAGTGCTGTTCATTTGCACCGCAAACGTGATCGACACCATTCCAGAGCCACTCAGGGATCGTATGGAAATGATAGATATGTCTGGTTACGTAGCAGAAGAAAAGCTTGCGATTGCTAAGCAATACTTGGTGCCGCAAGCAATGAATGACTCTGGACTCTCTAATCAACAGATCTCAATTGACGACAATGCCCTTAATTTATTAATTAAATCTTACTGCCGCGAGTCCGGTGTAAGAAGTCTTCAGAAACATATAGAGAAAGTTCATCGGAAAGTGGCGTTTAAAGTTGTGAAGAAAGAGGCAGAAAAAGTTGATGTATCCACAGAGAATTTACACGAATTCGTAGGAAAACCTGTGTTCACACACGACAGAATGTACGACATTACACCACCTGGTGTAGTTATGGGTCTTGCGTGGACCGCTATGGGAGGCTCTACCTTGTTCATCGAAACAAGAGTTAGGAAACCATCTGGGCCGAAGAAATCTGAGGGCACTTTCGAAGTCACTGGCCATTTGGGTGACGTGATGAAAGAATCTATTCGTATAGCCATGACAGTTGCCAGAAGCTTTTTGAGTGCCGAAGATCCATTTAATACTTTTTTGTACGATTCTCACTTGCATTTACATGTACCCGAAGGTGCCACCCCGAAGGATGGCCCTAGTGCAGGTATTACTATCGCAATAGCATTCATTTCACTTGCGAAAAATCTATCGATTAGGCAAAATGTTGCAATGACTGGAGAACTAAGTTTAATGGGTAGAGTCCTGCCTGTTGGTGGTATTAAGGAAAAGACAATTGCTGTAAGTGTGAGCATAATAATTAATATTATATATTAATAAATAATATAATTATTGATATGTTATTGTTTCTTCAGGCGAAACGAGTTGGCGTCAACTGTGTAATTCTCCCAGAAGAAAATAAGAAAGACTACAATGATTTACCTAAATACATTACCGACGGTCTTGAAGTTCACTTTGCCTCTACTTTTAAAGACGTTTATCGCATATGCTTCGCAACAGAGCAAAACATTGTACAGCCACAGAGCACCTTTGGTGTTGATATTTCCCCGACACAAAGCGCACCACTTTTGGGTAAAACCACTGATTGACTTATCTAAAGTACTTAAAATGTTTTAATAGTTGATTGCCGTATAATTTTATGTGCGCGCGGTCCGTTTGAAACAATTGGACTATAAAAGGAACAAACAATCGAATATCTGTTTTGCCACGTACTATGTTAAACAGTATCCCCATCAATAAAAAATGTCGAGAATTAATATATTGAAGTTTGAAAGAGGAAATTAAAAATTTCAAGAATCAATCTAATTTTATGTTCTTTAACGAGGTATACATTTTTAAAAAATTTATATCCAAATAAAAATTATCCAGAAAGGGAATATAGGTTTTCACTATTGCTGAAATACGTTAATATATTTTTTTTTAACCTTTTATTTTAAAAAATACTGTAAATAGAAAATAATACGCTTTGTTGTTATCACACATGGCTATAACAGTTCAATAGTTATAATAATGGAATTAACACTTATGGTACAATGTAAATAAGATTTATGGTTTATGTGCAGTTCTGCATTGTACAGTACTGTCTACTGCATAAACGAAACGTATGTACATAATTCATGGAAAATGACGAATGCCAAAAATTTTTGCTTAATAAAAGAAAGTATGTTTTCTATGCATATGTGCCTTCTGGTATCCTTGTTCTTATAAGTCCTATCAAAACAGTTTGCATCGTTCTTTCAATTATTTATATAAAAATAAGTGACTATTTTTGATAAAAGTATTAGTTTACAGGAACAAGATACTTATATTTAACAGAACTATTGTACAGCTTTTTCGTTCAAATAAATAATAATAAATCGTACAATCTAAAATTGTCATTCAAGAATCATAATTATAGGAATTCTTATACATTGAATTTCTCATTACTCGTATATTAACTTGGAACTTCCATTTTGCTCAGCCTTATTATAAAATCGCAAAGTCTCATCTGCACCTGGATTTCTGTTGGATTATTGGTAACATAAAATCCAGGCACTCCAGCTTTCTCTAAAATACCTTGCTGGTCCGCCACTTTCTGATCCAATTGTAAAACCAACTTCATATCCATTTGCTTCAGTTCCTCTTTATGTTTCTTATATATCGTAGCCCTTACCGCCACTCTTTCTTCGTCTGTTACTGTTGAAGTCGACGATAGCGATTCTTGTGTCTCAATTTTCTGTTGGTTTAATAGCTGAAGACGTTGCTGGAATAGATGTTTCTCTGTGACGTGTTGAATTTCCATCAACCCCTTAACAATTTCAAATATTGTGTCATTCAACAAAGAATTAGCTAGGCCAGATAGTAATTCATAAGGTAGACGCATTTGATACTTCGGTGGAAGTTCGCTAGCCATGTGCTGAAGCTGTTCTACTAAAAAATACAGCTTTCGTTGAAGATCTTGTGGAGTTGGGACAACGTCATCCATTGTTTCAGTTTTTCAAGAAACCGAAAATCTAAGCAACAAATCGCGCAAATGAAAAAAAAATATACCAACTTTGTTAGTCATGCGGAAAACTTTTTATATTTAAAAAATAAAAGGCAATCACGTTCAAATAAAGTAGGAAGTAAAAGGCGAGGTTAAGCTTGAAACAATGACTCTTTATTGACAATAATTGTTTCACCCAATTGTTCGGGACGTTTACAGGAACAAACAAATGTAAAGTTAAAATAGGTATGATATGAGAGAAGAAAACCAACAAATAGGAGGCTTCACTATTTTTTTTCGAAATTTAACTCGACCATTCTAAATCCGATTGACGTTATCGGGGTTAAAGCGTTGTTTACAATAAACAATTGGTGAACGTGAAATATAATGTTTCTCATAAAATATTAGACTAATGCTATAAAATAAAGTTTCATATATTTCGATGTTTTCGGGAATTCACGAAGGATCGAGATCTACATTTCCACTTACCGGTTTAAATTCTTCCACTTATTCTCATAGTTGAAAACCTTCTGTTTGGCAGCACTGTTAAGAACGTTCTACCAGATGATTTTCTTGCGGCGATCATAAGCGAACCATACGACCATATGTACGTGTGCGTACGTATAATTGTAGTTAGCTCAGCAGTTCGTGGGAGGATTTTGGAGTTAGGTGAGGGCGAATGTCGAATTTTCTTACCGTGGGACGAAGATGCGCGTGTCAGGAGACCGCGGGAAAATGAATAATGACGAAGTGACCAAGAAGTGAAAAATGATCGTAGCAAAATGAGGAGAACATACAACGCTGCAGCAGATGTCCGAACGACCGACTGCCTCGAACAAACGAGACGTTTGCACAAGTAATAATTTATCGTGATAATAACATCTCCATCCCCCCATCGTTGCATTATTTCATCACGTATTACATTTGGTATAATCTTTCCATTTTTACCTGGAACATCGGAATGTACCTTGCGCTGAACATAACCTAAATTCTTCTACCACGATCCATCACATTGGCGCGCTTTTATGCGCTTCTTACCCCTACGAGTTAAACGATCTCATTTACAAGAGATTTCATTATTAGCCTGTTTTTATGTATCGCACAAATATTTCCGTTAATCATTTCAATGTCGTAATACGAATGTAGTGAAATTTGTACACGTGAAATATTTTGTCGTGCAAAGTTTTCGGGAAGGTAATATCTACAATGTCTCGTATTACGATTATTTCTCTCGAATAATTTCATAATACAGATAACACTAGTTAATTGAACGGCACGAAAAATAATAATTTAACGTGACGCGTTTGGAATTTAGGTTATCCCTCCCACGTATTTAAAACTCTAATGTTACGGAAGAGTTACAGGGGCAAATGTATCGTAATATAAATGATGTAATTATACGAAAGCTGTGTAATAGACATGAATTTGTGTGTCGCAATAATTTTACGATTAACAATAAACAATATATCTGACCAATAGGGGAATAACGGACATTGCCAAAAGATTAGACGAACAAAAGAGCAGTGCATTGACGATAACAGATCTGTTTATACCTTCTGGGGAAACTCTGCGAGTGAAGTTTAAAGATTATTGCATCAGATTAATTACTAAAGATCCTGTTGGGTATGCACGTAAAACTGAAGAGCTGTTATGGAGAAAGGCATTTTACGATGTCGTATCTGCTTTTAAAAAATTAAGAAAGGTATAAATGTTTTTTTATATTTTAAACATTAACAATGCATAAAATAATATTTTTATGTGTATCTCATTAACGAAATGATGTTACAGGGCAATGCATGGTCGGAAACAGAAAAAGCAATGTTATCTGTCCACTTGTCGGTAGGGGTGGGATTTTATCATCACTTAATATTGAAATTACAAGTAGAATATGGATTAGACCTAATCGGAGCTATCGATTTTCCTTTCATGCAAAATCTAACTGGATTGTCGAATGTAAGTATCTCGTTCAATCATAGTTTAATGGTGTTGACACATTGATGTCTGCTGTGTTTCGCAGCACATAAAACATAAAGTTGAGAATGAGTGAAATTGCTTTTATTTGTGAAATATTTGTAATGGCATTCTAAAGGGAAAATCTCAATAACATATTCATGTGTATCGTGGGCTCAAGTCAAAACTGAATGATGCACATGAGTATTGGCCGACGCCAATGTGTTAATTGACCAGATAAAGTTCATGATCGGAAAGATCCCGATCTATAAACTAATCTTGTGTTTTGCTATTTTGTACTTTATAAGGCAAAGAATAAAACCAGTCAATCTAAACATACAGAAGAAGTGCAACAATGCGTTATGCGCTTAATACATAGATGTTTAGTATGCCTTGGAGATTTAGCTAGATATAAATTAGAATTAGATCCATATTGGGATCCAATGATAGCCAGGAGGTATTATAAAATGGCTATAGCAATCGATCCATATATTGGAATGCCGCACAATCAATTAGGCACTATCTCTGGCAATAAAAATTATGGTCTTGACGCAGTGTACCACTATATGAGATGGTTAGCAAAAATTTCTTATTTTATAATTAAATATAAACACTAGATCTATCCTACTTTTCCACCTGTCAATTACAATTTCTAAATATTTATGAATTTCAATTTTGTTCAAAAAATGTGTTTCTATAATTGCTAGAAATCTATATTGTATTTTTATAACATATTAAGTATTACATCATATTAGATCCCGCTTAAATAATTCACTTACATAAACGAATGATTACTTTGTAGTGTTTTATGTACTGAACCCTTTGAAGGGGCAGAAGGAAATTTAAAACGAGCCATAATTACACACTCTATTTGTACCGATGAAAAGTGTCCTACATATGTATGCATATCAAGATTGTTTTCGCTGCTTCAATTATGGGATTACGATGTACCACATTCGGACAGAATAAATCAGGAATGTCAGGTATAACGATTAATAGATACTCGTTACTGTATTCTCAATCGTTATTATAATTTTTGTTACAGAAATTAAGGTATTATTATTCATATTATTATGTTGTTCACAGGATCTCTTGACTAATATTGAAAATTGCCTGAGTACAGAGCAATCTGAATCGAACGATACAATTTGCAAGGAAAATGACAGCAACATTGAAGCGTATCTGCAGAGTTGCAAAAATGAGCAAACGAACTATCTAACAGACGACATGATATTCAAAATGGTGGCTATATGTCTAATGTCAATTTCCAGGTTGAAAAACAAAGAATCCAGCGAGGTACAAGGCGTTGTTGCTATAACTTTAGCAATATTGTCCCAATTAATGCAATTTGCAGTAACAAGATTGCAAGAATCTTTTATTGACTTTTCGTTGCCAAACATTGAACCATCTGTGAACTTTAAGGATAATAATTGCAACAATGAATCTGTGGCGATGGAGAAGAAGGGTAAAGTGATAAACCAAGCAAGTTTGGATGAAAATTGTGAAGCCAAGATTCTAAATGATAGCCAAAAGTTTTCTGAAAAGACAAATGTTGGAAACAATGGAGACATTCATAATGGTGGAAAGAAAGCCCGAGATAAAACTAAGAGTTTACTAACGAAGCTCCGACGACGAAAACGTAGAAACAGTAGCGACTCGGATGCGAGTGATATTGATCGCACAACCATGGAATCTTCCAGCGATGAAATTAATTCCGATGTTTCTGAAACGGAGGACGATGTATTGAGCGAAGAAAATGCTTTGTCGGAAGATGTGATGTCGGACGAAGTTACAGATGACGAACGCGTGGCAGTGCCAAAGAATCAAGAAAACACAGACAATGCGGAACCAAAGAAGATGAATGGACATATTGAAACAGGTGAAAAGAATGAAGCAGTCAACGATCACATACAAAATGGTGACCAAACATCTGACGATCAGATTGACAAGAAAACCAATGATAAAGATCCGATCGGCAATTCTGGAAGCACAGTGACAACCAATTCCAGTAACATGATCGATGAAAATAACGCGTCAGCCGACAAGGTAACATATATTGCTCAATTGAAGAAACAAAATTCCAAACCCGATGATGTTCTGAACACCATTGTAGGCAAAGAAATACTTGCGTCCATTAAGATATGTTGCGACTGGTTAAGAAGTAATCCAGACATTATTCGAATATGTGGAAAGAGTTCACGGACTTTACTGAAACGTTTTTCGATTCTGTTGAATTTGATTAATGTGAATATGGAGACGTTGGTAGACAACTGTCAGGATGACAGTATGATTTTATCAAGTGTAGATAAGTTGAAGGAGTGCGTTAAGATAGTTCCATTACCGGAGGACATTGATCTGAGAGGTTTGAATATTTTGGAAGATGCCCAAAACCCTCTTAACTGGAAGATATTGCATAAGCACAAAATCAATAAACGGGAGGAAACTTTGCTGCGGGTATTGAAATTGATCGAATTCGGACATTTCCTTAGTTGCGTTGAGGATGCCGGGGTGAAGTACGAGGAGACAAAACAATTATTCGTAACAATCGATGTGAATGTTCCTAATGTAAAAGCTGGTGGGAAAGATAGGGAAATAGAACATTCGCGTGGAAAGTTGATGAGACATATGGGGAAATTGTGGTTGAAAGCTGAAGTTTGCGCTTTGGAAACTCGTCTGAGATCTAGACTTATGTCTCCTTACTTGGTACCTGATCACGAGGCTTTATCTAAGCATACACCGGCTCTCAAACGTCTGGTGTACGCCAAGAAATTTATTGTTGTGATTCCTAGTGTTGGTACGTCCAGGGCACAGGATTTGCCAAAGAATTTCATTTACATTTCGTCGGTTCCGTTATTCTTACTGAATGGCAATCATCCTTTTTCTAGTTGTTTCGGCGTTGGACGAAGTGAAAAGAGTTAGTGGCCGAGCAAGAGAAGCAACGCGCTGGCTAGAGACTCAATTGAAACGAGGTTCAAGATTCTTGCGAGCACAGAGACCACACGAACGTTTGGCTCTACCATATATCAAAGGTCCAAGACCAAAAGACAAAGAAGCATGGTTGTTCTTTCAGATTATAGAATGTTGCCACTATCTGACCCAACAAACGAAAGTTGGTATAACGAACGACGCAGAAACACCAGTTGTTACGTTACTGACTGGTTGCAGCTCAGATGATAGGAGGGTCCTCACTTTTAGCCCCGAGGGATTGGCAAAGAGTGCAGGTGCTGTATAATATTTTGAATGCAATATTTTTAATAGGTTTTCTATATTTATACAACTAATTATATTTAATCTGCTTAATTGTTACAGGTGTCAATATCGAATATATTGAATCGTTTCACACAAAGTGGAAGGCATCAAGTAAAAGCCACGGTTGAACGTATTGGGCTAACGGAGATGATCATCTGCTGCTTCCTCGTACTGAAGTGAAAGTAAAAGACTTGGCCCTACTTGAGAGCTGTTAACCACGGCGATCTACGGCATCAGCCGAGCGGGCGAGTCAGAGAGGGCTGGAAACCCAGAAAGGAAAATTGACGGTTCTCCTGCAATAAAACCAGTGGATTAATATCTCTTTTTTTTCATGGTCGAATTTTAAATAATAAAATAGTTTCTTTTTAATTTACCGTTTTGTCTTTTATGTTTGAAATAAAAAATAATAAAAATGTACTTTTAAGTAGATATTTCTTAATAAAAATAAGTATGCCTGTGAAATTTGGTCTCCGTGGAAAGATCTACTGAAAGGCGGAAATTGAAAAAGAGAGATTGTCGAACATTAGATAATTGCAATGCAATATTTGTAAGTATGAAAATCTATAGATTTGTTGTTCCTAACTATGAGATAGTACTTTACTTATCTAAGCAGTAATCGTGTAATGAAATTGTGACGTATGATGTCGCTGTTATCATTCGTAATACACGTATCTACAGTTGTCTCGTTATGAACAATGCTCTGGAACATTAACGCATGTGTCGCTTCGTAAATTGTACGTTTCTATTGATAACAAAATTTGGATTATAGTATATTTCGTAGAATATATATGTTGCATTACGTTAATATTTGAATATAAGAGTTCATATACTTTTAATCATTTTATGCGTTATGGCTCAACAAAATAGTCGTTCAAGTTGACCCTTATATGTAACCTTTGTAGTTCTTTGGAATAACTTTTTAACAAAATTTAACGAAATCTCTAGAAACAGGTTTATGGACGAAAATTCCGTGGTGCAAAATGAGTTAAGGTATTCAAGGAAAGTGGATTTGCAAGTATTCAACGACTGTTGAATGACTAACTTTTATTTATTGTCAATTCCTCAACGAGGTTGAAGTCTCGAATAACCCTTCTAACCCTTCCTCTTCTTCAGTTTATTCTTTTTTATCGCCTTCATCTTTGTCGCTTTCTTCTGTCCCTTTCGATTTCATTTCTTTTTCTGCAATCGAATGCTTGTATTTTCAGGATAATTTGCACGATCGCTGAAAACACCCATCTCTGGCATTTACTCTATGCTCCTAGGGAAACCGTGCGAAAGCCCAGGATAGGGAAGCAGCACCCGATCTTGCGCTTTCTCCACGAGCCGGTTAACATTATATCTTCTTAATAAAATTTTTTTAATTAATTCGTCTGATCCTAACGCTGCCACCAAAATTTGTTGTGAAGTCGTTGTTAGGGGTTTTGCATGGCAGAGTTGAGTGCTCGTGGAGAGCTAAAGCGTTGTGCTCGTGGTACAGAAAACTATAGGTAACTTAAATATATCAGTTCCAGCTCAACTTTCAACGAACTTTCAATGACACAGAATTGAAACTCAGGCAAACTTATAATTGTTAAATACGTGCCTTCGTTTTGAAAGTGGTCGATAGAATGAATGTCCCAAAGCTCGGCCTTCAATTGTTACCATTAAAACATCACACGACTTTGTCACCAATTAAAATTAATATTAGTTTTATAAATTAATTCTATTGGCTACCTGTTCTTAGATTCGTATTAATAGCAGTTAATAAATAATGAGCGTTTTACACTGAAGCAATGCAATTAATGACAGTTAATCAATTAAATAAACTATAGTTTCTGTATTGTTTCGACTTCCCAACATTACACTTGAATCCTGCGCGCGTTAGTACCTCACAACGTCCAATAGAGGGGAGATACAACAGTTTGAGGGTAGCCATAACAGTGGTATGCATATTCAACACATGCCGTATGACAAACACGTTTGTGTTAGTATTTTAAAGTTACAGTAGTGGCAACGTGACATAACCTTTCAACAGACCGATAACGTGATTTTTCGTAAATAAGACTGACTACTTTATCAGTAAGATCGTTGCTTCTTAATTTACGTAGTTGAGTAGCAGGTATATAAACGAGCCGAAAGAATTATTTCCTCGCAGAAGAAAATACGTGTCAATGCTCGTGGAAACTATAGGCGGCTGCTTGACATATCGTGTACTTTTAATCATTTTATGCATTATGGTTCAACATAGAATAGTCGCCCAAGTTGACCCTTCTATGTAATCTTTATAGTTCTTTGGAATAACTTGTTAACAAAATTTAACGTAGTTTCTTCGGAAACAGGTTCGTGAACGAAATTTCCGTGGTGCAAAAAGAGTTAAGGTATTCGAGGAAAGTGGGTGCGCAATTGGCCCTCAACGAGGGAGAATCGAAAGCGTCGAAAGTAACGAGTCATCTACCAATTCAAGATGGCAGAAGGCCAGGATGTACGAAAGAAAATTACTGTTTACGTCAAAACGCCAAAAGAAAAACAAAGTGTCGAAATCGAGGAGGATGCAAGCATTAAACAAGTAAGTGCCACCAATCGTATGTTCATGTATTTCGCCAGATATCAAATTTGCAAGCAAATAACATACTTGTCATTGTTGGGTTAGCTTTGACAATTGTTTTCGTTAATAATTTTAGTTCAAAGAGGCAATCTCGAAGATGTTCAATGTTCAAATGGAGCAGCTGTGTCTGATCTTTGCTGGTAAGATTATGAAAGATCACGAATCGCTAAGCACGCATAATGTCAAAGATGGATTGACGGTGCACCTGGTTATCAAGGCGCCACGTACCCCCACTAATCAGAGCCAAGATTCTACGCCTCAAAGATCGCAAGGTATACCCACTGTTATGAAATGTCTTGGAATATTTAATTGCAATTTTATTCTATAGAAATTTTAATTTATCGTTGTGACACACAATTCTTATATTATTTCACTTTGCATAGCTGACATAAATGCGAGTCCGTTCGGATTGGGAAGTTTAGGGGGACTTGTGGGTCTGGCGTCATTAGGATTAGGGAATACGAACTTTATGGATTTGCAACAGCGTATGCAGCGTGAATTGTTTCTAAATCCGGAGTCGTTACGTCAAGTACTTAATCATCCAATGGTGCAAAGTTTGATGAACGATCCGGAAAATATGCGCAGTTTAGTTACAGCTAATCCACAAATGCGAGACCTTATGCAAAGCAATCCAGAAATTAGTCACATGTTGAATAATCCTGAATTGTTGAGGTGAGTGTGGCAATTCTTCAAAATATTACAAGACAATTTAAAATTTGGCAAAAGAGATTTGTGTAATAAATACCTGAATATATATGTTCAGACAAACAATAGAGTTGGCGCGTAATCCATCGATGCTTCAAGAACTGATGCGCTCCCATGATAGAGCTATATCTAATCTAGAAAGCATTCCTGGCGGGTATAGTGCACTTCGTCGCATGTATCGTGACATTCAGGAACCCATGTTCGCAGCTGCGGTCAATGAGTACAATCCGTTTGAAGCATTGGTACACAATAACGCTGCTGACGATAGTCAGAATAATCCACAACAGGGTCAGGAAAATAGAAATCCATTACCGAATCCTTGGTCCCCGAATCAAAGCGATCCCTCGAATCAGCAGCAGCAGCAGCAGCAGCCACAACAACCGCAACAACAGTCGCAACAGCAACAACCGGGAAGAGGTCTACTGAATTCACCAGGAATGCAAAGTCTTGCAGCTCAAATGATGGAGAATCCACAACTAATACGAAACATGTTAAACGCTCCGTATACAAGATCTATGCTGGAAGCCCTGGCCGCAGATCCATCTATGGTGAACAGAATGATCAATGCCAATCCATTCCTTCGGGGAAATCCGCAAATGCAGGAGCAGATGAGAACGATGATGCCTACATTCATTCAGCAAATGCAGAATCCTCAGATTCAGAATATTGTCACTAATCCGGATGCTTTGGCTGCTATTATGCAAATCCAACAGGGTATGGAACAGTTACGCACTGTCGCTCCAGATCTTGTTGAAAAGTAAGTTGTTACAAATAATAAACATTAAGTACAAGAAAGATCGTAGTTGCGTTTCAAACTAAATTAACGAATCATTTTTAGTATGGGATTGACCGTGCCTCCTGCAGCAGCAACACCAAGTGCTGCAGCAGCAGGTGGGGGGGCAAGAACCGGAACAGGAGCAGCAGGAGCAGGAATAGGAACAGCGGTGGGTGCAGCAGCAGGTGCAGGTACAGGTACAGGGACAGGTGCAGGTACAGGTACTACAGGTACAGGTACAGCTGCAACAAATCCACCGCCAGCAACGACACAATCATCAGACACGAACCAGCAAGACGCATTTTCCCAATTTATGGCACGGATGGTAATAATCTCGTATAATTACCTGTAGTATTTGGAAGAACAGGTTGTTTTACCATTGTCCCCCGCAGGTATCGGCAATGGCATTAAACCAAGGCGTAGAAGTGGATGGCCAACCGGCTCCACCACCGGAAGAACGTTACAGAGCGCAATTAGAACAGCTTACGGCCATGGGTTTTGTTAATAGAGACGCTAATTTGCAAGGTAATACGATGATAATAACAAGACTAGCATATATTTTTTTTAACAAACTTTAACAATTCCTCTTCCAAGTGTGATTTTAATTGTTCATAGAAAAATGTGAATTAACGTAATATTAAATTTGAATATCTTTTTAGCATTAATCGCCACATTCGGAGATATAAACGCTGCTGTTGAACGACTACTGTCTAACGGACAAGTGTCTATGAGCTAACCACCAATATGCAATGCTGTTATTCCATTACTATTTCTAACTTTTTCCTTATTTACCTCTTGCGACAGGCGTGGTGAGAGATACTTGAGGTAACTGACTGTCCGAAAAGAAACAACAAAGGGAAGAAAAAAAAATTATAAACTTCTACCCCACTCTTGACAGAATACACGCTACTGACTCGTTCAATATGCATTTTTTATTTTGAATTGATACTTTGTCGTATTTTCGATGATACAAGAGAACATACTTGGTATCTAAATGTTTCAACTTGTTCACGGTATTTCACTCTTGAAATTTCCTAATTTAATTCCGTATTCCGTATTTCTCGATGTGCTCTGAGTACTAGATAGATCTGTTAATGTATTTCGTCGGTGTAAATTTGTTTAACGAATATTCAAGCGAGAACGCGTGCGAAAGAGAGAGCGAGAGAGGGTGAGGAAGAGACAGCGAGAATGAGAGGACGAGAGAATTAACGTTAGATCGTAATACGAAGGACCTAACCTTCTTCTTTGTTATATTGTACATTTATGGTGTTTCTTAGAAACAATGGAACCTGCATGGAAAATAGATTGCCGTTAAATAAATGTGCTTCTGGCTTGATCAATCGATTGTCAATTTTTCGTGGAAAGGATTTCAGTTTCTTTTTTGCTTAAATGTATGTAATAATCATACTAGTAAATGTATTGCATGGAACGTTCATATGTTGCGACAGAAATGGGTATGGGATAATTATTATCAATTTTTGCTAAGTAACATTTGGTGTATAGAGGTATAAACAAATTGGTCGAGACACAAAATTTGGAGGATGCTTAGCCAATGAATAAATCGGTGATTTTTAATTCAATTTTTTTTCTGCTCGATGGTGAAAGTGTTTGGTGATGCGTTAGTGTTTTCCATGTAAGTTTGTATGTATGGCGATAAGAATCGAAACATTAATTCTTTATTTCTTCTTTATGCCGACGTACATTGTTTTCTCCCTTTCCCCCTTTTTCCTTTTTCTTTTCTTTCTATTTTTTTTCTTTAAATTTCTCTTTAGCTTTTACGTTACAAATATGAAGAACAAAAGGAAGGTATGAAAAAGTACTGCATACTGTGCATTATATATGTCTTTAAGATACAAATTTAGAGATTTGTAGCGTGACGATCGAGAATTTTATGGTGTAGGTTGTTTATAGAGAAACGCGCGGAAAGATTGATTATAACTGAAATATTACATGTACATGTGTTAAATTGCAAAAAGAAACGCAGAAAAATAAATGTAATCGTCAGTTAATTATAAGATACATGTGGAAAGAAACTTAAAAAAGATAAAAGGAAAGGAAACGGTAAAACGTTGTAAATTAACTTTAACGACGGAAATGAGAATAACGCAGCTATAATTTTATTATTTTTGATTGATGTACGATTACATAGATACCCATGCGCATTATAATAAACTTTTCTGTGTATTCAGTATATCTTCACTAAACAAGGTATTCTGTACAAGCGATTATATCACAAAATAAATTTATGTTTGATTCATATCAATGAATTTTTAAGTACGAAGGTATATCTAAGGTATTATTCGATTACTTTAGAATGAATGATATGCGAATATAAAACGTATGTCTAGGAGTAACATAGACTGGAACCTATGTAAAATATACATTTTAAATTGAATCGTGGCCTTCAATGATTTCTTCCTAGAACTGCAACATATTCAATTATTAGAAGAAACGTGTTTAGTTCAATCGGGATCAAAATTAAACTGGCTACAATTCGCACTCGTCATTCTTTTCCTGTATAATGGTTATGGATACATGTGTAGTTTTGACCAGTGCCATTAATTCGTATTGGCATTTCATTATGCATTCGTGCATGTACTTAATTCAGTTCATTTGTCACAATAACTTTGGGCGGATGTTATTTTAACACTGAAAATATCTCGTTGAGAATAAATTCAATAATAAAATGAAATCCATACATAGACTGTGTGTCCCTTTTTAATTGCAACCTATATTTTCGAAACTTTAAATGAATTTGCCGAATACTATTAGTCAATGTAAATCTGAAAGAATTGCTGCTCAATAGTACTTAAAAACCGAAATAATCGGCTCCGCGGTTTTTGCCACAAATACCTTTGCCAATATTTCGCCTTTTAATATTTAATACAATTTTAACACATGTAATGATGCCTTATTTCTATAAATTAAGATTTAATTTTATTCTTTACTTCGATAGATCCAAGCGCGCTCGTTTTCCACAGAGATCGAATGAAACTGTTAACATTTTAAATGAGTTACAAAATAATTGTCATTTTATCACTATTTCCTGTTCCAAAACAGTTATGAAATGAAACGTATTTACGAAGTATTTTATTCCATTTATTTTTACGTAATTAGGGAACTTTTCATTAATATAATACGGAGCAATCATTGAAACTGATCTTTTCCAACGGAGTTAGACTGACAATTCACAAAGGTAACTTAAAACGGAAAAGAAATGATATGAAAAGTAAAAGTTCACTAAGTAACTGATATTTATACAAATTAATAGTTTCATTCCATTTCTGATTTTCCATTGGGATCCCCTAATTCTCAGTACAGAATTCGAATTTTTATGGAGAGGGAAATTACAAACGGCCGATCTGCGCATCCCTTCCCCTTCACCGTCAACGAACTGGCACTATACATACTACGATCAGTCGGTGGCGTGGCGGAAGGTTCAGTCTGTGTTGATCGCTCGCACGGTTTGCATCGATGGGTGTTTGTCGCGTGTAGCGTGTAACACCGGCTTTCTAAACGCAACCGTTTATCCCGTGGATCACGTCGCGTGTTCCGTCGGATTGACGTATCGTCAGTGTGTGAGAAACTCGTCGGAGTCTGCGCGCAGGCAGCGCGGACGAATCACGTCGCGAGCATGCAAGCCCGCTGAACTCTCACGTGTGCGGTTTGAATTTTCGAAAAGAATCGAGTGCCGGGTGGTGTGCAGGTGTGTTGTTCGGTGCAAACGGTGGTGCTCGGCCCGCCGGCTCGGTGCATTCTCGTCTTCGAAAACGTTGGCAGAGCCAGCGGAATGTGGCACGAGGTGAGTTAGCAGCCCGCCCGGTTTCGCCGAGGCCAGGGACGGATCTCGCTGGGCCCTTTTCCTTTTCTCTTTACATTTTTCGAGGTTTCTTCTAAACCCCTTGCATCGTGCAAATCTTACGGGTCCGTTATGGCGGTCTTTTTGCGTTGATTGGCTGGCGTAGCGGTTCGAATGAGCACGCTAGCGGTTGGAGAAATTTTGGCGGTTGTATTGTGACGGTTGCAGTGCTCATTTTTTGTTAGGTAGCAAAGTTAGTAACTATGCCTTCTGCTGTTAGTTGCTGGTAGTAATTGTGTGTATCTAATAATTGTGCGTGTGTTATATGACGGTAGATTGAGAATATAATAGGACGCTTGGAAATGAAGTTTGTAATAAGTTAATGGTGGATTTCTTAAAATGTACGTAATCAGTTTATAAGAGCTTCATTGTTTAGTGAAATTACAAATGATTTTCGGGCTGTTATGTTTTATACCTTTTCATAGGGGCCATTTATTTTTGGGGGTTGTTGTATGTCATAGATGGTAGTTGGAAGGAGTTCCGCTTGAACGAAATTGCGACGTAGGTATATACAGTGCGTAGAAATATAACGCTTCATTCGCCGATATGCGATCGATAAATACGTTACGCGCCAACTGTGTTACGAAAAAGCACGAGATAGTGCATCTTAAAGATGCATCGTGCATTTACATAGCAATACATTATTCAAATGTCTAACTGAATTCAAGTGAGTTGAATTTATTAATATCTGTTAATATATTGTGATTAGTAAATGATAAAATAACATTTTGAAACCTGTTCACTGAAGAAATAATTTCTTTGCTTTTGATACAAAATGCAGTGGATATATTTATTCTTTGTTCCATAATTTGTATTATCAAGCAAAATTAATGTTACGGACATTGCCAATATACCATAACCCAACTTCATAAATTGGCGCGCTTATTTCAAATTCGAAAAACTCGTATTATAATTAGGGCCTGGGATCTTTTTATGTATTAGCGAAACCGCAACCTGTGCGGTACTAAATCATTTGATTATTTAGCACTGCCAGAAATTCTATATCACATGTTTACACGGTGTTCAAACAATACTTCCATTTCTTCGAAGGGAGGAACGTCGCAGTATGGTGTTGGTGAATGTTTTAACGGTTTAAATTTAACTTTTAACGGTTTTCAAGTCGTAAATAATTCTGCCCATTGTTACTAGATAAAGCCAACTTTGACTATTACGAACAGTGTAGCATAAAATTTTAAAAAACTTTAAGTTGTCAACTTTTTATTAACTTTATTCAAGTAAAAGCCAAATACCTTTATTTAATTATAAAATTAAATAAAATCCAATTTGGAGTAAGTAATGAAACATTTAATTAACTACAATAAAAGAAATGTTTTTGGATTTCTATATATATTCTTGAAACGGTTACATCTGTTATTGGTGCCTTCTATTAAATTATTTTGTCCAAATTATTAAGTGCCCATGTGAAAATAGACGATTAATCTTGACAAGTCGAAAAGGGTCGAAGAATTCCAACTATCCGATGAACAGATGCTGTTCCAGGCAAATGGTTCACAGTTGGCATAAATAATGGGGTCACGTACGAGATTAGCTTGGACGTTACGTCACACACCCATATCTTTATTCTCTTTATTGTATATCATATCTATGTCAAACTTGAATGACCCATTTCTTTTTTCTTAAGACGTACTCCGAACCGTGGATGCTAACTTCACAATGAATCGCCAGTTCATAAAATAATTTAGCGATAACTTTTATATCAGTCGCAATGTTATGATCACAAATATTTGTAGATAAATAATGTGAGAAATTGCACAATCATTTTATTGAATTGAAATTCCAATTAATGAGATACATATAAAGAAGGCTGTCAACTTCATAACACGGATTAATAATTTTTTATTTTTGGTTGTATAGTTCACTTGAAATATTATATTTTCAATATAACAAGAATGACGTTATTTATTTTTTTATTTGTGTGAAGTTTTGAAAATAGTGACTGAAACAAACAAAATAATCGAAAGGCAAACATGGCGACAGAAATATCTAAAAATGCATTTACATATACATATGTCTAAACCGAAAATGGCGTTGTAAGGTGATGATCGACCAATAACGGGTGCTAATCGAACAAAAGATCGAAATAATCGATCGCAGGAAACCGTTCCTTTTAGATTACCATGAAGCACAATGTGTCTAGACGTAACTAGACCAGTTACTGGCTACTAAGTAAGCAATTTAAAATCCTAATAATCACTGTAATTTCAAATATAATGCGATTGAAGACCGCAGTACAAACGAATTAAGTTTTTCAAAGTAAATATTGCTCGTAAGTAGCTTTGTACATTCTGCATACATATAATTGTGTTTCCAATTGCGCCACGAAACATGGTGCACCATCTGTAGGTGTTTTTCAAAAATTTCAAGCTCCAGCTTGCGTCACACACCTATACTTATCCCGATGCGCGGTGTTCCGCCGTCCACGATTCGTAGCGAAAATATTGCTTGACGAAAGATGTCAGGAAAGTCGAGATTGACGGTCTCCCGTGGTTTTCGTCCTCTTATGTCGTCCCTGGATAGGAGCAAGGGGAGATGGTCTTGCGATTCGTGTACGCAGATATTTTGTAGTACCCGTTACTCCGTTGAACGCATTCCATATCACGCTGTTGAATCGCAGCGGAGATTAATTTGTCTTATTTATTAAAACGTATACGCACGCATATTACGCACAGAACTTTCTTTGCGTTTTCGTTTAAAACGCATTTGGCCCCTTCACCTGTTCGTTCTCCACTTGCATCTTCCGCTTCATTCGTAACGCCTTTATCGACAGAGAATCTTTCCGCGGCGCGTGTCGATAATTTGATTTCACGGTAACGCGTAGTGCGATTTATTTGCGTGTTAGCGAGACATTTTGTTTGACGTTTGCTACGGGCAGAGACTTGACAGATCCGACAAGTATTACACAGTTGTCGACCTTGTCTGGCAATTAGGGTAATCCATTTTAGAGGTTGAAGATTCTTGCAATTATATTGTCGCACCTTTCGAGGATCAGTTGTGTAATCTGTGAAATTGTCGAGAAGGAAACAACGCTACTGCGGCTCTCTGTGTGTTGGTCAACACACGACGCGACGCGCGATATCTGTCGCGTGTACCCTTATGGTTTTATCTTGTCACCTGATTGAACGTATGAATAGCTGTCGTATCCTATATGCCGATTCATAATCTGTGCTAAGCTAATGCTTTCATAAAACTCTTTGCGTATAATCTTTTACAATTGGTATGTAATTTCTGTTCTAAATTGATTTTTAGGTTTGTTTAGTAAGAACTTATTATTTTTCCATATTAAATATTAGATGTATAACAATTTAGTAAGTAACCGTTATTAATATATTGGATATTGAAAAAAGCATGAGTACTTGGATTCGCAGTGCAAGTTTAATCTGGTAATTTTTATTTCGCTTGAATGCTATTCTCAGTTATAAGAAATATTGTTCTCTCAAGTTCCACCAGTACTTACCAAATTGTCAAACTCGTGGATTATTATTTTGCACTTCATTCCTACCAAAATTCAATCCAATCGAAAATTCCGATAGCGGAGTGATTGCGAAGATTGCGATGGAAAGAGCTGATGCTTAAAGCGACGTTATCGACAGGGGTGAAAAGCCTGGACCAGGGGCAAGGAGAATTCCTTGATTCAATTAGCGTAGAAGGGTGGAAATAAAAATACTCTCTGTCAGTTGTAGCATGAGCCTTGTTGATGAAGGTATACGAAGGTTATGCTGTAGCTAAGGCACTCGTTAGTTCTGGCTCAAGGTCGGACCATTAACATAAGACGCTAAAGCACACTGACGGGTTTACGTTGTCGTTACGAGGAACGGCATGTCGCGACAAAGACTTCGCGTTAGGAAATAGTTGAAACCGTGAAAAATTGTAAGATGAACTTCTCGCGCACCAAACATGGCTGCCACTTTGCGGAGGCTGCATTCACTGAATAGCGTATTCCTATGTATTCGTTATAAAAAGAATTTTTTGCTCTTGAGATAATCACTAACTAATTCGAAATACACAAATTTCAAACTGGCTGCACTATATACATTTTTTAATTTTATTTAAATTTTGATAAAAAAAAAGATACGGCCCTTTGGCGCATGGCGAGCATGGAGAAAGACAAAGTGATTCGCATATTTGATCACACAGTAATATCAGTGCACGACTGAGTGAGTATCAGTCGTTTACTAACCACTACGATCTACTCATCGTGATACGTTTTGCTGAATTCAGTTCAAGTATCTCGTTACTGGAACCGTTGGTGGCGCACGACATTTTGCAATTAGCCGTAGAGGAAAACAAACTTTAATGAGAGTTGGATGTTCACAGAGATCGTTCGCCTAGATCATGGTGGTAGAATGGCGATTATTAGTGTTCCAATGCTCTTTCCTGTGCATGGGTAGTGCGAGTGCTGCGAATAATAGTTCGATGAGAATGGAAAAAAGCGTGCGGCGAATGCAATGGTTTCGAATTTACGAGTTACGCGCCGGATGCGCACGCAGCCATCTCCTATTTCCAATAAAACGTTGAAAAATCGGGGAAACTGGGATCTGGCATTGAAAGGAACAACCTCTTCGACCTTGAGCCTTTGCTGAATAACTGGCCTGCGTTCGATGATGTATTAATAAAATCATTTTGTGATTTATCAGTTAAGCGTGCGTTTCGTCGTTGAAACGTGTTTCCATTTTTTTATTGGTGCAGTATACAATTTGGCAGCCTTTAGGTTTATTCAGGAGATTTATCATGAGATTAAATTAGCGTGATTGAAATGTAGTAAAATGCTATGGTGTGATTATTAGTATACTTTATGCGCTACCTAACAATTTCTAGTACAATGAAAAATACTTGCTTGTTTTTTAATTGTAGTTTATTAATATTAATTTCGTTGTGTTTGATAAATTTAAGTATTACTTAAATACAAAGTAATAAGATTATTTTATTATATTTTGTTTACATGAGACAAATTTTGAACTTCTATATTCTACTTAAAATAAAATTTAATATAAACAACTGATCTAATTTTGACCTCCAGAATATTACGTTCAATAATATTTATACGAGGAAAATTTTTTCAATCGGAAATTTACATGCTTATTTTTTTAGGAAAAAAAGAAATTATTTTAATAACAATTCTGTGAAAAATATTTTTTGTTAGGTAGTTAATTAACCATAAGGTATACAAATATTTTAATTAATTGCCACAAAAATAACCATTGGGGAACATATATGTGTAAGTAACTCTGTGGTTTACTATACATCCCCATAAATGATACATGAGCCCTATTCGTTACGCGACTCGTGCAGCCAAGGTCATGCAAGGTCATTTGAGATCGCCCTTCCAATAAGTATAATACCGTAATGCGTCCTGGAATCCTGCGAACCTTTGTATTCGAGACAAAGAATAGATACTTCATTCACACATTTCATCTTTTCTATTTAACTCTCAATACACTAAATCAAACTTCCGTTTAAAATAAAAAGATCTTATCATTTTATTTCCATTCCTTTGCGTCCAGACAATTTCAATTGAATTAAATGAAATTAAAAATATTCATTGTAGAGTAATAGTATTCATTATTACCATTTCATTTGTATTCCCACTATGCTCCTATTAGCTCACAATATTTCGAACAAACCAAGCAGCAACTGCGTTAAAAGGAATGTATATATCACCACCATTTGTTTTTTAACATTCTTTACAATATGAAATTGGTAATTTTTTTACATTTTATTCCGACTCGTTCAGATTAAATTTCCCGCCGTTCCATATATTTCATTTTAAATGGCTGAACTAAAAAAAAAAGATATAAAAAGGGTACAGCAAAGAGACGAGGGAAGAAGACAAACGGAAGTAGAATGTAAAGTGATCGCATTAAGAGGCGCAAATGCCAGCAAAACGTCGGGTTACAGACCAAGACGATACTCGCATCTTCGTCGACTTGTGCGGTCGCTTCTTTGCAATTTCATAGTTTTCCTTTTTTCCGCCATTTCTCTGTACATGTACATACACACATACAAAACCCTCATATTTACCGTGACTTGTCTCACGTGCATACGTATATTCCTAGCGTACGTTTTATTTTCCCATCAGCAATTCGTCGCATTATTCTCACTTCGCACGCTTCAGAACGAATACACTATCGATCAAAAGTTTCCAGTGATTAGCCGTTGCAGCGAGGACAGACATTTTTTGGAGAAATTGCCAATAATTAAACATTGAAACGCTCCCACGGGCAATAATAAATTATCCACGCAAGATTTACATTTCTCTCTGCAGTTTAAAAACGATATTCTCATACCGTATAAATATTTCATTAATTCCATGAATTAATGCGGACACATTAATACACGCCTACGTTTAAACTCAGCACTAATTGTCGGAAAAATCGCATTTCTTTATAGAATGACCCAATACATAAGTAGATCTCCGTCCGACTACGCGCCGAAAACAAATCGCCAACTAGTCTCCGTTGTGGCGAGAGATCATCTCTCCCAATTCTAAAGCCGTGTCTCGTACCGTCTCGTTCAGTGAGAAAAATTAAGAAGAATGGCCGCGCGAGCAACGAAGCTGGCGGACACGCCGGTTTCGCAAGCGGACGCTCGAAAAGGCAAGAAGAACTGTCCGGTCGGCGTGCTGCTCCTGATCATTTACAGAGAGAGTCACTCTCGTTGACGAGCCTTCGCGTTACATACTTCTTTTTCTGCTGTTCGGCCTTCCATATCCCGTCGTCCCATCGCGAAGACAGCAGAGAGACTGCTGTGCACGCGCGTCAGCGAATTTCACGTGGCGCGGTGCCTTTTGTCTGTCGGTGTCTAACATTCGCTACACATACCCCGGGGCTAATGTTCGAGAATATCTATGAACATTTTGGAACAACGAGGATACTTTTTTACGGGCTGTCCGTGCGATGTATTTATTAATACTATTACGATTATGATTATGATTATGATTATTATTATTGAGAATTTAGAAAATGAAGAAGATTATTTTACACATAAGTTATAAAGCTATACTGGATAACGTTGCAAACTCGGTACCGATGATATAATATTTTTTCGAGTGAACGATCTAATTAACGGGATGAATAACAAATCGTGAAAGTTTTTGAGAGATTTATGTATAAAATATGTTCCACCCTGTGGCTAGCTTATTTTTTTACTAGGACTTCCTTGAAGTACGCGTAAGTAAGCGTTTTGAAGATCAATGTTCTTTCAGAGTATAAGATCTAAGACAGTTCACCTTAACTCCACTGTTCTCCGTTAACTAATTTCACTCCTCCATGAAAGGTCAGCCAGATAAAGATGGAAGATGCGTGTTCATTCATATTTCTCAAAGTCTGTGACAAAACCAGCCACCAAGAGTTTGTGATTTATTGCGACCTAATAAACCTACTGGAAATAAGGTCTGAAAGTTAATAGCTTCTTCGAATGGTATTGCTGTCAATTTTGGGCACTCAGGTCAATCTGTCAGACGAATGTGCGAAAGTTTTGGATGAATGAATTGTTATTAAAGGCGCAAGGCCACCTCTTCACGTTTATGCTCATTTTAATTCCTCGCAAATCATTTATATTTAATGAAAATATTATACAACAACAAATAATTTTCTCCCGAATTTTTCGCACGAAGAAAACAGTTCTAATTTAAAATTTTTCTCATGAATTCAAGTAACCTCTTCTACTCCTTATAAGCTTCGGGATTAATGCCATTAATCGGACTATCCATCAGGGTGCAACCTTAAACCATATTAACCCTCTAAATTTTCCTAATCCTGAACTCCCCAACTTTATTAAGAATCATAAACTCTTCTAAAAATATTTCTGCCCCCCCCCCCTCCCCGCCCGTAACACCTGTCCATATCAACCTTCCAACCCCTTCTGCCTTTCTTCCTCCATAAAAACGTCACATATCTTCCATTCTTCTCCACAAGTCCCCAAATCCAAGCTTCAACGATAACCTATAACCGCCATAATGCCGAGCCTGTTACAAAAGACCAGAAACAATACGTACTACGCGATGTAACAATTCCATTGGTTCACGGATGGGAAACGCTGGCATAGACATGAAGATAGAGAAGCTACAGGTTGCTGGTGAACGAGCAAAGA
The DNA here is from genome assembly GCA_948146005.1 of Nomada fucata. Taxonomy (NCBI): domain Eukaryota; kingdom Metazoa; phylum Arthropoda; class Insecta; order Hymenoptera; family Apidae; genus Nomada; species Nomada fucata. Next base: position 852,419 of record OX411275.1, on the reverse strand, counting down.
GGAGGGTAAAAAGTGTAGGACGAAAGGCAGAAGACCTGTTAAGATAGAAAGAGAAGGAACGAAGGGAACCCAAGAAGAGGGCCCAGTGTCCATTCAGCAGGCACCTGCCAGGTTAAAGTCAACCGGGGCAGGGCTGGATGAGGTGCTTCCTTCGAGTGGACCTGTGTGATACAGAAAGAAAGCGAAAATTGTTTGGGAAAGTTGAAAGAAGAGATTGTGACTAAAGTGAGAGGGGTGGTGGTGCAAAGAAGAAAGAGTATGAAGATGATGAAGGAGGAGGAGGAAGAAGATGAAGAAGAAGAAGAAGAAGAAGAAGAAGAGGCGTCCTGTAGCTACATCTCCCTTACATCATTCTTGGCCTGCTCGTCCTTCCCGACCGTGCGTGGACCGGGCCAAAGGAAATAAGCCGAGATATCACGCCGATAATGTAATCTTCGCTTTCTCTGTCCTCGCCGCTCTTCGTCCCCTGTTTCTTTCTTAGTCTCACTATATGGGATTCCAAGTGCTGACCGATTGAAATTTTTTCGTTTGACTTGTTCTTCTTGGTCTTGCTGGTGTCGAGGTTGATACGATGTAGGAAGAATGTTTTGATGCTGATTTTTCATAGTTTTGTGAACTTTCTTTTTTAGGGGATTCGTTGGGGAAGGGTTAGCTCGTGCCGTAATTTTTGGAATAGGAATATCCGTTTTGAAAGGGTAGTCAATGTCCTATATTCATTGAACACGAACTTAAAAAGAACGGCAAACCAAGTATTTGAATTTTACACAATCTTTATTCTTCTTTTCCCACGCATAAACGACCCTTAAAATTGAAATGTCACGAAAATGAGAATTTCCATGGAAGGGCTAACGGTATCCAAAGAAATTCAGCACTTTATACCCTATAGATTTATCCTTCCATTTCGAGACTTAAACGCATCTACCATCAACCCCAGAACCTTCAATATTACTACCACCATCACATTCCTCGCCACATCCCTTCTCAAATCACCCGTACTCCCAGCTCAACCATCGTAAACTGCTCGTTCACGCACCATTGTTCCATCCGCCATTCCATCCTTTCCACCAAAAACAACGTTCCAAACGAAAGCAACCTAAACACCCTTGGCTGTTGATTTGAATGATACATACCATAACTCGGCTCTACCATTAACTGGCACTTTAAGACACCCGTATACTATACTGTTATAACGGACAGAGTAATCGCACGGTCATACATAATGTTTCCTTCAATGGCGTGTAGTCGCAAAATTACATTCGTACACGGGGAACATGTGCTAGCGAGGTGAGTATAAGTAAGTAGAAGGATGAGGATCGTTGGTCTGCTACCTGCTGGCTCTTACATCGGCGTCAAAGCGCGTCGGAATCGCCTTCGAGCATATTTCACCCGTGAATTTCGCACAGTCATTCCAACAATGTGGTTACTTGCATCAATAACCCCCTCTTCCTGTGTTTTTGCCAACGTTTACACTCATTATACTCCTTCGCGAGGCCACTTATACCGCAGCCGCATAACAAATGTCCCATGGCTCTCCCACAGGCATTCAACTCTTCCTCTTCCTCGTGTTTGTTTCCACGAATGCGTTGGCAAGCTGAGGAGACATCGATCACCGGGTGTTGTTCGGTTCCTGTTGCGTTTTCAGGGACTACGGAAGCTTTAGCTCCGTTTCAAACGAGACATTCCGTGCAGATAGACTGTGTCGCGACTACGACAGTGTTCCTTGATCTATAGGAATGGTAGATTTGAATAGATCCATGATATAGTGACTATAGTTTTTTGGTGGTGGACAGGTCTATTTTCGTTCATAACGGAGCAGAAATGAAACAAGGAATAGCCAATAACATTTTGTTTTAATATATGAAATATCTTAGAGGCAGAAATGAAGACAAATATAGGCATAGTGAGTCGGTAAAGTTTATGATGAAATATAATTCGATAAGAAAATTTTAATCGTGGATGTATCGTAGGTAGCAATATGTGTTTGAATGGCTCCAGAAACGACAATGTTTCTCTATAAGTGTTTTCGACACGAGATGTTCTGTGTGAAACAGGTCTAACACGTTCTTTGTCGCATGTACCATCGATGGTACAGCCGACAGAAACGATATAGTGCGACTGTAAAATTAATCAACCATTAAAAAACACTGGTTTAGTATACTTTTAATTTTTTACTCTCAACTTTGCAATAGAAATTGTGTGTATTGCAACAAGTTCGCTATTTGCACAGGTTTAGACCGTTGCGTACATGTCATCAGAAATACTCAAAATTTTGTTTTACTGTATCTTGGGAATTATATGTTGATCTGCATTTCAAATTATTCCTTGCAATATGGTGAGCTGTTGTAAGCAGCAGCAGCATTAGTGAAATGAACCCAGAGAAAAGATTTTATCTTCGTGTATGTGCTTGAATTTATTTCAGTTTGTGAGTAATTGAGAGTACATTCATGTTGTAACGCTAGAAATCAGTTAAGGTGATTTAGAAACCAATGGAATTGGGAAAGGGAGTACGTACTGTAATAGCTTCGAGTCCTGCCTTCACCCAGGTACCCAGACTAAAGTTGGCTTCGTTTTCAAATACACGAGGTATCGATGCAAATATACACTGTATCGCTAGATTAGCAACCTCAGAAAAGGTTTAGTGTAAAACGAAGGAAATTATTATAATTCCCTTTTGTTCATTGCTATCGCTTGTAACTAAATTGATCCAATTATTAGGCCAGTGTTCGCACAGTATATTTGCACAAAAGAACATTGTGCACGAACTATATCGACACGTAAATAAAATATTGAAGTAGTACCTAGTTATATTAAATATTATTTGTAATAAATCTTATATTTTGGGATGAACTTCTGTATTTGTACCTCACAGACATGTGTTACGAACTTTCTTGAACAAAATTCAGATTTCGTTTTAAAAAAAGAAATAAGAAAAAATGTAGCGACACAAAGTACATCCCGTATGAAACGGGCCTAAAGAACGATCCCACCGTCGCGACGTTCCACTTCATGGTGACAGTGTAAGCCTTACAGGATCGAATCAGTCTGTCCGGACATTACCAAATGCTGCGCGAGGACCAATGCACGCCATTCACCTGTTGTTCACCGTTCGTAATTTCTCTAGCGTCCCGAGTACCGCGTAATACAAAGTAATTTATTCGCGATACGTTTACCTACTTCGAAGAAAGCCGCGAGCGGCAGATTATCGCTATCGAGGGATCGGATAACCCGAGGAATGTTGCGAGAACACGGTACTCTGTGCGCTGGGTTCCGTGAGAACTGCTTTATACGGGGTGCTCCAAAGGTATCTCCATTCTACTCGCCATTTTTTTATGATCTTATTAGGGCAATTAATTAGCGCAATATGTATTAATACGGGGAGGTGAGATATCAGAGCTAGATATAATAAGCGAAATGTGTTGATTAGAATTATAAAATGAATTAAAGCAGCTAGGACAATTGAAAACGAATATTGGAAGTTTCTAAAAATTGTAGTCGATTGTCTATAATCAAAAGTCACGATGTTGTCACGAATTAATTTTCAACTATCACATTTTACCTTTGCCATTCAACAATTTACGCAAGTTGCCCAGGCGAACTCCCTAGAACACTCTGCCCTCTGAGAACGCTGTTTTTACATAACACCGTACGCAGCAATTATCCACGTTATGGCGAGATTGTCGGTAGCGTACATAGACGAAGGGAAAACGCGTTTTCCCTCGTCAACCACCTGCTTTTCACTTCCCTGTAACGGGTGACGAGCAAACGTAATAGGAACTAGAGTTAAAGGAATCCAGCAACGACGCTAGATCAACTGCAAGGTCAATGATTTTCCAAGCGGACCGATGAACTTGCCTCCCCATATATACATGAATGCATACGCCGTGGAGAACCATGGCAGAGAGTGCACGAGCAAGAGAGGAGGCAAGGTCGTTGCCTAGATAACAGTCGTAAGGTACAGTTGGATCGCATACCTGGAACCATGGGACCATACGCGATCATAGAACAAGAGAAAGGGACTTCAATGCCCGATATAATTGTTTATTGTTCGCCCTTCGATTAACCAATTTCCAGCCACCTGGCACGCGTACACTCGCCTTCATCGAACGGGTTGTCCCTCGTGAGAATTGGAACGGTTCGAAGCTGAAGAGCTTTGCCAAGCTGAGACGTTTACAGCAATAGTCGTGTTTGAAGTCATTCTAAGCCAGGTGTTGATCGAATGATAAATGATGTTTGGAACGACTGCAACTGTTCGAACGAAGTTAATTCTGTTGCAAACAAAGTGGGGATTTCAACGACAGTGTCAGTCTTCTTGGCTATAATTTCAATTACAATTCAATTCAATTACAATTATGAATGTGATTTATTGGCCATTTAAAGATGTTTGCTGTGTAATTTCGTGATGAGGAAATTATCAACTTTTGGACCAAATGGTCGATGGCTTTTTACATTGTTTATAAAGATATTGTTATGTGCGATGCAAATGATTTACTAAAAGACGATGCACTCTGCGGTTGATGAGCATAGTCGTCGTTAATAATTAGTCCAAAGAATCAAATTGAGCAATTCATATTTTACGTTAAAAAAGTCTGATTAGACGAGGTTACACGTGGAAAAAAATTGGGGGTTGAAAGGGTTAGCATTTAATATGAAACAAGTATGGCGGTTTTTTGCAATCGGGTGCAGCTGAATCTCATTTTATTTGTTATCTAATTTTTGGTTAAATGGTGTTTTCTATCTTTCATGTTTACGTGGTTAGTTCAATTAGTTTGTGGCGCATTAAAAAAATAGAAACCACCCCTTTGTCATAAACTATATAAATAAAGTGAAATCTATACATCTTCTGTGTCATGCTCTATTAGAAAATTGAAAAATTTACAATGGAACGACGGAATTACGACAGAAGGGTACGTATTATGAAACGGGGCAAAGCGGAAATTGAAAAGTTAATTAGTGCACTACATTGAGTACACTGCGAGAGAGAGAGAGAGAGAGAGAGAGAGAGAGAGAGAGAGAGATGTAGGCAGGGTGAGAAGGGCACACGAGATCGAGTTTCAGGTTTCGAAGTTTAAATTTCCTGCGTTACTGAGATTTTTTTCACTTCTTGGCTCTCCGGGATGCCATAGAGCCGCGACCTTGAAACGAAACGTGTTATTACCGTGTTTGAAACGTGTACTTCCCTCGGGCGAAACGATTCGAACAGTATAAGATATTCGAGGCATTCGAAGATAAAAAAATTTCACTATCGTGTTGCTTCGCAACGAGTTGTTCTTTCGAATGCTTCTGTCTATTTCTTATTAGGAGAAGGATCAAATTTATTTATTTATATAATATCGCTGAAAAATAAGACAAGTTTCTGTTGAAATTAAATATTTAATTCCTGATACATGTAACTTATATCCTATGTGAATAGTTTGCATTGTTTTTTGTATTGGTTGCAATGATTACTTAATTTGCACCGGAGTTAAGTTTGCCATTTGCTAATTATTTAATATTAATTATGTATCATTTATTTGCTAGAATTCATTTTTAAATTAATTTAAAATGAACATTCTCAGTTCCATTCAAATTGGTATTATCATTTTGTTTTGCAGCTGGGTTCATTTTATTTCTATATTGGTACCTCATTGTACATATGTAATTAGAATCACGGTAAAGGGGTATACACAATTATTAGGGAAACCTTTTCAATCAAACCAGATAGTTATCAATCCTTCGTTTTGTTCTGACTTAATATTTAATATTATTTTATAACAGTTGTGTAAATTTTCTTTCGTTATAGAAATATTCTATTTGCTTCGTATGCCCTCTTTTATAATCAAAACAATCAAAGTGTCAAGAAATTTTAACTCGGTGCAATTAAAATATGAGCAACATTCATATTAACCGTAATCTTTAGCGTGAATCGCGTTGGTCACGTAAAGGCACGTGTATTGTGGCCGTATATCAATCATAGGTCATGTGAATATCAAACGCTTTCTCGTGATAAAGATATGGCCCAATTCTTCGGAGCTCTTTTTAGAAAATTGTAAACTTCAGAAGTAGATGCAGAAACCAATTACACTGCGCGTTACCACGTGCAATTAAGGTAAATTGTGTCTTCATTATAGCGCCATGTTTCCAATGTTTTCAACATTACAATTGAGCAAAGTTTTGGAAAGATACAAAGTATCGTTCTGTGAAATTACTATTATTATTATCACTGTCGTGCAGGATTTTACTACCGCGAAAATAAATTAACGGTACAGATAACATTGAAAGTATTATAATAAAGTGGACATTTCTTAGCGTCTAAGAATTGGACCTTAATTATTATTCTATAAATTAGTCAATTCATTTTTTTTTTCAATAAAAAGCCATAAAATGCATAAAAATTGACAAAATTCATTAACAAAGCTGCCTTCACTCCATTGCACAACGAAGAGGAAGAACGAGTTTTGTCAGACTGGTGGGGTGTTAAAGAAATCAAGAAAAGGCAGCTCGAGTTACGCGAGAGCAGCTTTTCAGGATATGTACACAGACGGACCGTTACTAAAATTATTAGCGAGCTTACGTTCCACGTGGGGTTTCTTCGATGACGGGTGAAGTCCTATCCAAGCCAGTTTCATCCAATTTCACAAATTTGCCGCCTTGCACTGTGGTTTCCGTCGCGCGTCGTTTGCCCCTCCACTTCTTCGTTTCTTTCCATTCGCGTCAGTGAATTCGTGTGCACATGGCTACCGATAGGGGGACGCATATCGAGTGACGATTCAGGTGTATTGGCCGAAACGATTTTCGTCATTTGACAGGAAGTCGCGTTTTTTTGCCCGAAGAATTGTGGTGAGGTGTGTATAAAAAATGTGTTGTTACAACAACGTGATTTGTGGGGAAACGAAATTAGTCCTTTTACTTAACACTGCCGTTGAACGTTGGCCTTTGGTAGGTTGTTTGTAAAGTATTTATTGCCGCTCTTTCTGTTGAAAACAATTGTATTTGCGGTCCGTGAATGTAGGTCAGGTGCAGAATAGGCTTTTGGTAGGATTCTCTTTGCTGAAATTTAGGTTCATGGAGAGCAAACTGTGTGTTCAGTAAAAACGTATTTAAATTGGAGATAACATGACTGGCACTGGAGCAAATAAAATTTCAGAAGAGTGTATGCGTTTTAAAATTATATTTGTAATTGATTGAACACTTTCAGCGGTACCAAGGGATACCAACAAATATTCGAAGCCATCCCCGGGGCAAGACATTTCCCACAAAAGTTTTATATACCTCCATTTAAGTGAATTTCAGTAATTGAATAATTCCAAAGAATTCACCGCCACTTATGTTAAATCGGATTAAATTAAAAAAACAGTATGCCCCGTATATAATCCTCATTCCTATCGTGTTACCGCCATCGTTAACTGCAAATACTTCCCTGAACCGCAACATTTCCTCGTTTCAACCAGATGGGGCCGTTCTGTACTGATTTTGGGAACGTTCTCGGCCACCATCTTCTTGGCCAATTACCCGAGACATTAATTATACTTAATTATTGGCTTCGCCATATGCAATAGGCCGTATTGTGCCTGCGCCGTGTTCTTTACGCCCGGTTTTAATGAAACGGACGTCCGGCGTATATCGTTGATAATAAGATTACGCCAGTCAAGGGATCGCGTCGATTTCACAAAAGGCGAACGCCCCACGGAAAGTAATTTAATTCGAGCGGCAGTGCCCACGTAAACCACGTGGCGTGTATGTATATGTACACGCTTCTCAATAGTCCGCCATTGTTCATTGGCGAACTTTCAGCGCAGTGATGTGAGTACGGACGTGTACAGCCGGAGGAACCAAGAACATAGTGTGATTCTAAAATCTGCTGAACGGTAGGAAACGCGTGTTTCGAACATCGCGATAAGCTATTGGGGATTAATATATACATAATTAGTAAATTTAATAATAAATATTACGCGTATATTTGTGTGGGTGTAAACGTTTTTAAATGTGTACATACCTGTCTATGAAAGACAGGCTCCAATTTTTCCATCGCTACTATTAAAAAATATTCCATGTATATATGTATATATTCATATCAACTTAATATAAAATTAATCGCTCTATAGCGAACAAACATGGATTTCATTTATAATAATTAATGAAGTTAAATTCCATTCAAATCGAGGGCTGATTTGATTTTATATATTTATAAATATCTTCCATTACCATGCATATTTACTGTAATGATTCTTTCATTTTGTTGGCAAAATATCGCCATTCTGTCAACACATTTACATCGATTCGTCTTTTACGAACAAAATTAGGCAAAATATTTTAAATATCTGAGGTTCGCGTTTGTTGAACATTTTTTAGATCAAAGGTTTCTATTATGGGAAGAATAGATTCTTGTCACAAAAATTTCTATTTCTAGTATAATTAATTTTATTGGTCAGCCTTAAATGTTGGCCATGCAATAATTGTCATGAGCGGTGACACGTGCCAGGCTTTGCTGGTCACACTGTAGAATCGGCTGCACGTGCATCAGGCACAAACAAGAACCATACATCATTTTCACGTTAAAATGGCAAACGACGACAGAGCTGTTACCCGTTGCTCGTGACCAAGTCGCGGAACACGATAATTTTAGCTCTCTGGAATGCACAGTCGATACATCGAACGATCCCTTATGCTAGTTCGATGAATATAAATACACCTGTAAATAAGTACTTTGAAGGCGGGCTGACATATTTGGTAAACGATGAGAACGTATCTTGAAAACGCGGATGCAAAAGTAAGAAACATACAGTTGGGTAAAATTAAGTTCAATTTGATTTTTCCATGTAAGATCAAATTTTAGTTAATTTAAAGATACTCTTTCTAAGAGTAATGTATGGGGAATTTTAATTATGTAATTATGGGAAACGGGAAGGGACAAAGAATTGGGGTGTAAATTGGAAAATATTATTGTTATAATGTGTTTGGTATTTTTTAAATTCTTTCGCAAATTTTCAACTGAAAAGTGGGTATTTGCAGAAACAATTTCAATATTTTCATGAACCACTGTATTTTACATACATTCGGTAGTAACGGAGACAATATAGTTTTGTAAATATTAGTACGGCAATCTTGACACAAATTTCTACAGGACCGTTAAGAAAATACTTCCAATATTGCAAATATTACTATAGCAAACTTTCTTGAAGTCCCGGAATGCCGGGATTAACATGTGTACCAAGTAATTGGAAGTCTCGTAGCAATTAAATTCTTCATAATTCTATTATGCAATTAATTTTGAAAAGACGCGTTAGTTAATTTCAGCAGGAAATATCGTAAAACCTGGGAATGAAAAAGTACCACCACCTACTCCGATATCTCGTGGTATCGAAAAAGAACGATGCACGCAGAGTTTCGTATGTTTCCATCGACCTATCTAATCCCTTCTTTCCTCCTTCTTCGCCTCTGCAAACATTGCGCGATCGGTTGCCTCTACACACAATATGTACATATACATACATATATTCATGGCTTGTACCGTTTCGAGAAGTGAATCGAAAGAATGTAATCTCCGATCTTCATCTTCTCTCGATTCGTTTCGTGGCTGGATCCGCGCAGGCTGTTCTCTTCATTATACCAGTAAACATAAGAGGACACGTTGGTCTTACGAAACCTTTCACTTTATACGTTGGTTTAACGTGTATTGCTGTTAGTTCTAGAGAGACGGTCGATGCGATGGGTTGGAAACATTGGAAGTCGATCGATAAACCAAACCGTTAGAGAGCACGTTATTTTCTGCATAGTTATAGTTGCATTATATTTACTGAGTTTGTTCATGAAGATTTAATATCTTTTCTATGGGAGTAGAAGATTGTATATTACGTTTGTACGCGGAGAGTGTCACAGGTCTAACGCAGAAAATGATATATGTCAGTGACAAATGAGTACAGTAGCGCTCTAATTCGTTTGTAACTGGTTTTTTTTGGATCGCTGGAGCGATTTATTAAAGAGGCCTGATTGTGAGCGGAGGAAAAGAGTTTCCGGTCTCGTTATGGCTATGAATGGGATCTCGAGTTTCGTAATACGTACATAATTATTAAGAAAACGCTTAACGCTTAACGCTTAACGCTTAACGCTTAACGCTTAACGCTTAACGCTTATGGTCAATGTTTCCGTGTTACCAATGTAATAGAGAAAACAATGGAGAATTGCGGGATATTTAATTATTTAATCGTCTAATATCTGTTTTATACATTGCTCTATATTTTCTAGAATCTATTTATATTTCTCATTTTGTAACTCATAAATGGTTGCTGGCTACGTTAAGACGCGACCAAGCCGTGTGCCGGTGTATTGTGGTATAATCCACCGTGTGGCGCTGGTACAGTATGTATAGTTGCCGGGAGATTGTTGGCGCGTTTTTTAGGTTTGATTTTATGTCGATCAGTAAATCAAGGGGGACCGTTCGAAAGTGTCGTTTCTTTTCGAATTACATAGAAATGTCTATGGTGTTCAATATTTTCGTTGAAATTTATTGGGATGATTCACAAACGCTTTTAAGGAACAGGTTTCCTTTTTCGCCACGTTATAGTCGGTGGATAGCTATCGTCTGGGGCATCCGATTCGTTCTCTTCCTGGTTTCAAGCCAGTTAGCTGCCTATTCGTATTGACCTTAGAATATTTTACCATTCTAAGGGAAGTACTGAGATATTGGTGTACGATCTGGAGCATTAGTTTAAATATTTGGGAACTGAATAGTTCGGAATTACCATGGATAGACATAAATGCTTATGTATTCTCTATCGTCCATTTCTATCGATAATTTGCAATTTCATAAAAGTGATACCTGTACATAGTTACCCCATATGTTGCTACTGCTGTTCCAAAAATGACGAAAAGCACAAAAGAAAGGATATAATGCAATATAATTATTGTCGCAATCTATGAAATAAAAAAATGCATTAATCCCCTGCAATTTACTGCAGTAGATTACTCCAATCAACATAAGCACGAATAATTGTGATTTGTCAAATGAATATACGTTCATTCTACTATGTACATACCACGATGTACGGTCCAAACACTCAAGCTCGAAAGTTCGTTAAGAAAATACGGATTCAAGCTATTACGATTATAATATTACAATACGCGCGCTCGTACGCCCATAAAATTTCCAAACACAGATTAACATCTAAATAGTCTATCTCCTGCTAGAACCGTGCGTATAATCTAAGCGTCGAAAGGGTTAGGCAGCTCGTCCTTATCAAGAAACCTCTGGAAATCGATCCCATTACCGCGTGACCGCGCATCCGGTTCGTAAATCGCGAAGAAGGATCCCCTGGTCCCACGGCGGACACCGCACAGGTATTCTCAATCGGTATCGAATAAAAGCGCGTGGAATCGCGCGTGCACGAGCCCAGATCGGACACATGCAAAACACGCGTGTACACAGAGGAAGGAGAGTGTGCCGTGAGGTTCGACGATGGAAAGCAGCGTGACCAGCAGAGGCTGGACGTCCGGAATGCGAGCGGAACCCGTTTCTATGAGTCAAGTCTGGCTATTGACAACGGCCTCTCCTCTCTCTCCTGTAGATCCTCTCTCCGTGCCGCCTCTCCTTATGGCCGATCCTGCGGTTCAGGATCGTGCCACGTGATCTGGAACATCGTGGTACAGTTGGAGGTGAAGGTAGGGGAGGGAGAGTCGCGGGATAGACTCAAGTTACCCCGTGAAAATTCAAAACCGAGGCATACCTTTGCTGACGAGAGACTTTGCTTCTGGAGTATTGTCATTATGATTATTATTATTGGCCGGTCTTTACGGAATTTGTCAAGGTTGACCCACTAGCTATTAAATTATCCTGCTTATTTAACTTTAGTTAGCTTTTTGTGTGAATTCCGTTTCGTACGATGCATTTGAAAGAGTTGAAATGAAAATATACAGGTCATAAACAGGTAACAACCCCCCCCCCCCCCCCATATATATAACACGGTGTCCAGCAACAGAGTTTCGCTCTAACACGATCAGAAATTTGCGGAAACCCTCGTGCAATACGATTTTATGTATGTATGCTTAAAAAAGTTTGTTTTAAATTTTTTAACTTTCCGAAGGAAGACAATAGACTGTCGAATCTCTGCGCTAAGCCACCGGCCCTTTGTCTGCGTCCCCTTTTTGTACTGTCTCGTATAACACGGCATTTTCTAGGAACCTGTGTACCGTGTTGTAGGAGGGTTGCTTGTCAATGTTAAATTATTGCATTTTGCTTTTAACATTTATACATAGGCATATCGATTGAAAAATTGCTTTCGATGCTTTCCAGACAATTAATAGCATCGGATTCAACAATATTAAAACCATTCTTAACATCGAAGAATAGCTAAATGCATTATTGGCCACGGTAAATGTATTGTATACGAAACAATGTAATACCAGTATCTAAAAAACGTATTGCGAGAAACTAATCTTCATTGACAAATTATCGCAATGAATTTCTATGAGGGTAGCTGCGTGGCGGATGTACAGTATATTTTTATTGATTTAATTGATGGGGCGGTCTCGAGATGTGGGTATCTTGATTGATAAAGGAAAGATTTTATTTCACATGGTGGCGTTATAGACTGATTGTGTCGAGCGGTAGGAGCGCTACAGTAGGTCAATGGGGTTAACTGTGGTGTTTTGTAGAATTGGAGTTATTATTGGAACGTTGAAGTTCATAGTTGACTGTCTTCGAACTATAGTGCAGGGTGTTCATCGAACTTAAGACTTACGATGCAAGCAAGTAACACAGTTTGTAAAATGGTTTATCAATCATTTTCTCAAAATTGCATAATTTCCTGAATGAACTACGATGCAAATTTTCCTCGAGTTTTGTTCGCATTAAATGTCGCAGTTTCTGGGCACACTCTTATCGACAACCCTGTAATTAATAGTATTAGTTTCATATGAGTTTTGAATCAATTGATAGTTAAATTAAAATCAACACCAAGGAATTTATAATATTGTACTAACAGCTTCGTTGAATAACTAACTATAATTTCTACATTCTAGCGTCTCCGTATTTTCTTTTTTTATTGAAATTTACTTATTTCAATTGAGCGATCCCTTTATTTGATTAAACTCATCCACATTTCTCCACAGAACGTAGCTCTCCAATATTCACTGAAAGGCCGTCTCTCCACCTTACACGCGCGACCCTTATCTCAACGATATCCGGTATTTAAGCAATTGACGTAGAAGCATTTATTTTCCTCGTCCATCGGGAGTTCGATACTTTTTAAACGAGCATAAGTGTTTCGATATCAATTTGCGCCATGTGGTCGGGAAAGGAATGGTTAGAGAATATCTATAATGCCCTCCATATCTGTTGGTCGTTCAAGGACTAATACAACCAAACTTAATGTACATATACACATGTCGAAGTGAGTTGTGAATTGGAATTTAATAACTGTCACGTTTACAGGAAAGGAGCATATTTTTCCTTTCCCTTTCAACGAAATAAAAAGTCTGGCATCTCGTTTTTTCGCACTATGGATTTTGTATTTAACGGTTGCGCCTCATCGTTGGTGAAACCACTAGGAAAACAGCTAATGAGGTGTAACGTGGTCTGAACCAATAAATAAGCATTCAGTAATTAGCAGACTCGGAGGAGGACACTGAACAGCAGGTGAAAGTCCCCGTGAAGAGTCACGGAATCCGTGAACCTTTCGTTTCGACCGCCATGAGTTTGCACGCGGAGTTATTATTGGATTTATAGTTTCCTGTCGGCCGGCTAATCGTTTTTCGTTACTTGCACTTGCTACAACCTTCTTTCGCGTATAATGATTTTTAATTCGTCGCTAATAGTAAGTGTTGTTACACTTGTTACACTCGAGTAGATACGTCCCAAAGCATTTTTATGAAAACTTACGGGGAATCTTGTGTAAAAAAAAACGGATGATATGAAATTTGCAAAATAAAGTTGAATATACATATTTACTCGATATTAGTTTGTGCAACGAATAATCGCTACGATCGTAATTCATAACGCCAAGTAGCCAAGTCGAGCGAGTATCTATTTATGGGCATGGTCCTTCTGTTTTCTGCATGGAGGACATTTTCATTTTTTATGGTAGTACGGCGAAAGGGTTAATAAGTAGTCAGCCGTGCCTCCGAGGCGGAAGAGAGCTTCCTTATTTAAGCTCGAAAACGAGTATTAGAACCGGCGGTTAGGTTATTGTACGATGACTCGAGGAAAATTAATATTTCATTGGGATTCATGTGTCTTCGCGTGCAGCGTTTCCATTGATCGATCTTTTAGACAAGAAAATAACGTCGATCTTCCCACTCGTATAACCGAGACGCGTTTCAACTCGAGCGTTGCGAGCTTTCAAACTGTCTAGTGTAACGGTAGTGAACGTTACAGCACTAGAACTATTTCTAACCCCTTGACGGATTACTCACCTTTTCAATAGAATAATTGAAGCGCGACAGGAATAGGAAGCGACAGATTGATAGAAGAAGATTATACAAATATTTTTCGACTCTATTGGTTAGAGTAATCCAAAGCATCGGTGAAGTTCCAAATATTTTTTATCACATCAAATTGAATTGAATTATATGCAAATAAATATTTCTACACTGTGCTTGAAATTCAAAAAAAGAAAATTGGAAAAAATTGTGCCAATAATATATTACTCGTCACATTCGAGTTTACAAATGCAACACGATTAAATATCTTTAGATCAAAATAATGCGATGTCACCGTTTCGCAAAAAAATAAAATTTCATTCTAATTAGCACAGTTTCAACATAATTTGTACAACATTTCGAACTCTGTCTGAATAATTACAAAAATGATACATATCCCTTCCTCGATTTTGTTTCGAATCGACCAATTGTACACCTTACTCTATCTAACAACCGAATAATAAAAACAGAATCTCAATCCATGCATTATCTCGACAAGGGACGACAGGTCCCATTGCGAAAGCAATACAGAAGCATTTTCTGTTCGATCGAAAGGTGCGTCGTTGCAATCGAGTTCATCGATCCATAATGACTATTCTCCCCGCAGCTACGATCTGTAATAACGGAATAGCCAATAAAGTATATCCTGCCGATTTAATCGCTACCCCCACGGTGCATGACGCACAGGGAGATCGGATCGGTGATTTTCACGTGATGTTTCGTAGATCGTGAAGCGTTCGCGTGATCCTTGGATCGCATTTTGCACGTTCCCGCTCTCTTGGAGCATTGGAGAAGGAGAAAGGAGTAGATAGAGGGAGAGAGAGGAAATATTTGATACGCGTGCAACCTGTTACGGTGAATCGTTCGCGATTGAGAAATGGAGGGGGTGTACGCGAAAGGGACGTGGTTGAGGGATGAAGGGAATTGGGACGAGTTTACAAAAAAGGTACAAGTTTTAACGGTTTAACAAGGATAATAATGATTAATCTCGATTTAAAGATGCGTGCGTATGTGCATCCTTATGTTTAATCCTTGGTCAAGCGCAACGAAATTAATTTATGTAGCATAATCAGTATGAAGTATAACTCTATGAAAAACAAAACCTGAACTCTATGATGCAAATCTGTATACTAAAACATTTGAACCATAATCTTTCAGCTTGATTTCTCTGCTTTGCCCCCTTGCCTTTTAAATAGTCGTTGGGCAAAAAGACCATCCTCTATAACTGTTATAGAGACTTTCTATTTCCGTGGTAAATGAAATTAAACGCGGTTGTCATTTAAGCCACGGCTAGGAGAACAATAAATAGCTTCTGCAAAAAGAATCGCAAGAAGTACAGTTACAGGCCAGTGAATCTGGCCTTTTCCTGGTTTCCGTAACGAGGAAGTGAAAAAGAACAGAAGAGAGGCCTGTGTTTACAGCGTACAATGCGGCACACCGT
Organism: Nomada fucata; assembly: GCA_948146005.1. Lineage (NCBI taxonomy): Eukaryota > Metazoa > Arthropoda > Insecta > Hymenoptera > Apidae > Nomada > Nomada fucata. The sequence goes on along the minus strand of OX411275.1, from coordinate 836,587 downwards.
GGCACGAATCGTTACAATTTTGTCATGGTGGCTTACACCGGTCGCGTAATTCTATAATGAAGAGGTGAAGAACAAAAAATTACAGCGCTTTGTCCGCGTTCTTTAATATCCCATTAGAGGGAAGTTAACGGCCGGAAAATACACCTGTTCGCCACTTGGGGAAGCAGCCCGCGAGCGATTCTTTCTATTCTTGCGATGTTGTAATTCGGCCCGAGCAAATCCCTATTGCGCGGATCCGTCTTTCATTACGATTCAGTGGCCGTTTAAGGAATTCTGTCGCGAAATTTTCTTTTAAGAATGTCATTGTGATTTGGACTGGTGAGGGCGATAGATTCTCATGGTCGATGAGAATTGAATAATAAAACCGATCAGCGAAATATTGGGCGGTATTAAAATGAATTGTTTCTCGCGTTTAAGTAACTCTAGGATATACCTGATTCGCCATGGAAGTCGTGAACGTATTTCAATATCTATAACGAATGATGTATAGAATTGCTGGTATGAAATATAAACCATCCTGGAAGAAAGGCAACTGACCGATCTACTTACGATTTGCGATTCCCCCAGCAGTTTCTAAACGCAGTCGGCATTATGGAGCTAGCAATTGTTTCCAATAGTAATAAATAGTAATAGTAATAAATTATTTCATTGTTTCGACATTAAACGAAATAACTGTTTAACGTTGTAATTGCGGTTATTATTTTTAATAGCGAAACAGTTGTGAAGTAATTTACAAGAGAATTATTATTTCTGATTTTGCAAAGAATATATATGTATAACAACGATATGGCTATTTAAGTTATTATTAGACAAGTTGAAAGTAATTTTTGCCCCATAAATATCTTGTTACAAAACTGATGGAATCTGACCATCTCAAATTAATGCCTAATATTGTAGTAATATAAAATCGTAGTATCGAGCTGCAATACATGGTCACGAAAGAGAGAAAACAATTTTGATATAGGTAGGTGACTTCAAAGTTTTATACGGTCAGGTTGAAAGCTATTTTATTAAAATATTGTTCAATCTTGATTTATATCTCTATCGTGACTATCTATTCGTTTTCTCGTACGTGCAACCTCCGTTCCAAGTAGCCGAACGGTCCATTAATTATTCCCCTTTCGACCTGTTCCAGGGTGAGCATCTCGGAAGCCATGCCGGCTGACGAGTTCGTTGGAAATCGACACAGAAGCAGACCAAGGCTGCAACCACCTTAACGAACCGCTATTCTCACTGCCAAGGTCCTCACAAATACCAGACTCAATAATGCTAGAAATCATCGAACGTCTCGTGCCTTCGTGCTCCAAGGAATCAGCATTTAAAACATCTGCCTAATTTATAATCTATAAATCGAAGACAATCAGAGGGACAGTTCATACGAGGAAACGTCCCAATAGTTCATAAAGTTTAATTACTCTTCGATGGTTTCCACCGGCGCCATTTTGGTTTCGCGAAAACGTGAAGGGATCGCTATTATTACCGCACTACGTGCCCCGTGAAGATCGCCAGTGTCACAGTATAAGAAGAAAGGATACATAGGGACGAAGGAAATGAAATAACGACAGTACTTCGTTCCAAAGAAAATACTGTCAATAAATAATCCATTCACCGATAGGAGACTCAGAAATCATGCCTCCCTTAATAGTTGCACCGATCCTCACATATCGTCAAGAAGAATCCTCGAGTTTCCCGGAAGCGTGAGCGGAAACGTGGCTATGTAGGCCCTCGCCGGATGCCGTCGCCATGGTGGAGCTGGCGTGCAGCAACTCCCTAAGCCCAGGAACGTAATCCTGCGTACGAAACCCTAGTTTTGTTCCTCTCTTACTAAAAGGAAACCAGAGGAACATCCAAAATCAACCCCTAAAATTATTTGGAAACGAATCCTCGAACGACTCATGGGATCATTTGAAAGCCAATCAATCGCGCGGATAACCTACGGGAGGCAATCCATCGAAGAACAACCGTGACAACGATCTAGGACGCTTGTTAACATCCGTTGAAAAGAAAAATAGAAAAATAAAACTAAAGGCAGAGAGCGTGCGCGAAGCGTCGCGACGCCATGTAGAGGAGCAACCGAAGCGTCTCCCACGCGGCAATCCAGGGTCGAGTAATGCTGAAGCACATCCTGACGGGGCAACCGTCGTCAGCGGGCTCCAGGCAGCAGCACAATGACTATCATGCGAGCTCTGGCTCGTTGCACGGCGGCCACCATCACCACCATCATCCTGGCCATCAGCAGGACCACCATTACAACCAGAACACCGTTCGAGGTGGTCGTGGGGTGGACGTCTACGACTCGGTGCTTCACTCGAGGAGCAACGTGCATCCAACCGCCACGACACCGTCGTCGACACACAGACACCCGTTAAATCACTCTCAATTGAGCGTGAATAATCTGTCGCAGAGATTGAATCACTCGCACGCTCTTAATTTGTCGACTTTGTCGACCTCGAAACATTCTGTGAACAGTGTTAGTCCAGTGGCCGGCGGGAACAACAATAATAACATTACTAATAACAATAATAATAACAGTAACAACGTCTCGACCACGTTGGGACACACCGTGGTGTCAACGGCTAATCTGCATCAAGATAACAGGCCAAAGGTCAATGGGGGATTCGATATCTCGAGACTGTCAAGGTTACCCAGTCAGGCTACACCATCGCCAGCACCCGCCCTTCAAGGTGTAACTGTTAGCGGACAATTTAATGGTGTAGGGTCGACTGCGTTCCCGTTGAACGCCTCTTGGTCCTCGTCGTTGTCGAGGAATCAGAAGGATCAGGAAGCTGGCGCGAAAGAGACGTTGACCAGTTTGGGATTGTTGTGTCTAGTGTCCTTGTTACTGGCGTTACTGTCGTTGATCTTTTTATTGAAGATCTCGCCGTTGACTGTGACGCCCAGTAGCTTGATCAGCCCAGAAGAGTACACGATTGTTTATGAGGTAACGCTGGCGCTGTGCGCTCTGGCGTTGTCTTTGAACTTGTGCTGTCTGCTCGTCTGCGCTATACAGTTCCTCTTTACGGTGAAGCTTGTGAAGACTTCGTATCAGGGACACTGGTGAGTAGATCTTTCGATTATTTGGGATATCCTTGGGGCGGGGGGGGGGGGGGGGGTAGTAGTTGGAAAACTTGTTCGAGATTCTTTGGACGACTCGTACGGTAATTAATTTAACAGAGTAAACCGGATGATTCATTGAAATATTTATTTCAATTTTAATGGTAGGAAATTATTTCTCTGTTTATAACCGTCTCTATCCTCAGGAGAATCGATGTACCTTGCTTTAATGTTGGCCAAGGTGAAGCTATATTAAAATTGATATATTGTAACTGTATAAACAAAGTAAAACTCCCTTATTAAATAGTATTAAACCAAGAACCGTAGCGAACTTCACACGCTGGAATCCAGTTCAATTATTTTCTCCTTGTAATAGAACCACCGGCAATTAACACTTGTAATTAATTAACGCAGTTACGGGAGGATATAAGATGACTAAATTGTCCGGAGTGTCGGGGCAATAATGGCGGCTGCGACCTCCCGGCTGCCGCGTGTCGCTGTAAAATCCCTTAAACGCGGCAGTTAACTTTTTCTGCGATTTTAGCGCTGCTGTTAGCGGGGAGACAGAAGAGACAGAAGAAAATCGCCTGCGTGCTTCTCATAGAGATCAGGGAAGATTCCGTTCGTGCTACCTCGCGTCTCAGACTTTTGATACGATAGTTTTCGTCGCTCTGTTTCATGCTTTAGCTTCTAGTTCAAAATGTGAAAAACGTGAGAAATTTAGATGTCGCGAACCATACACTACATACAACATCTATGTTTAAATTAAAAGCCTCGCAAACTTCATCCCAACGTTTTGTAACCCATGCGGAGTGTTCCGTCCGTGACGTACTCGTAATGTACTTAATATCCTCTAATTTTTATCCACTAATCCGTTTGCAAAGCGTTTAACTCAAGTACGAGGATGCATCGGTGAACGGACTCGAACTACGGTTGGCGTTTGCTCAAGATCTTGGTCTCTTTCGCTGCTAGAGTTGTGCTACTATGAGACTGCTGTACCAGAGCTTAGTTATACAGAGTGTTTCATTTGTTAGGGGTTACGTCGAGCGATTTAACAATCGCGTAACGCGGCAGCGTTAGTATCCGTAGGCAGTCATTCCTGGCGGGAAGAATACCCGGGTTCTTGGGTCGAACGACGATTACCATTAATTTCTATAATCTCCGGTCGCTGGCGACGTCCTCAATCAAGATTATCCTTGTGCTGGAATATGAGTTCCCATTCGTCCATGCGTGGCCTATCCGCGTAGCTGGAACAAACGCGGTGTCCCGTATCCCATGCGATATATCAGCGTACCTGTCTAGTGTTTCTTCTCACGCGGCTGCAGGACGAAACGCAAAAATCCACGTCCTGTAGCCGTCGTTGCACGCGTTCCCCGATCGCGTGGTGCAATCATAATACTTATTGGCCCGTATCAACAGTCCTTTGCGTATTTGACGAAAGTATTTCCTAGTGGTTGCTGCTATGGCAGCCTTCCTTTTCGAAGGTGTATAACTTATGGTTAGTGTCGGTATTGCAGCAGAGAGCAGAAAATCATATGCGAGGGTCGTTGATGGTTTTCTCACATGCAATATTAGGTGTTATTATTGTTGATATTAACCAAATACGATATAAACACGCAAATGCTGCACGAGCAACGAAATATATGAACGGAGAATTAGTATAATTGTGCATTGATTAATGAATTAAAGTAGTTGCCAGCATTCGTTTATTTATTAATATACGTGTCAAAGAATATAGTTCTGTACAATGTATAGGATGTTTTATTTAACATAACCACAGAAACTATTACTGTCACGAGGTTACGCGGCTTATGAGGGGGCAATATTGTTAGTGGGTGTTATTGTCCGCGACTGTGTAGGCAGAATTCCATTTTTCAGTCGGCATACTGTATAATAATAATTGTTGTTCTCTTATACAGTTCGAAATATATTGGGCTGTTAGAAGCGAACGGAATTGTTGAGCGTCGTCAATTATTGTAAATCGTGTCATTTCATTTTTCCACTACGCCTTCAAATATTATCGAGATGCTCACAGTCGTTTCGGGTACAGACCTTTTTGTCTGGACAATAGGTGACCGATTATTTATGTCAAGGTTCCTCGGTTATGCCGGCAGATAACTTTTTTTTTCTTAGGACTTGAAATCTTTCTGAAACGTTTACTTACTCTCGAACACCATTGCTCCTTATCTTAATGGTCCACCATACTTGCGGGCAAGGTTAATTTTTTTTTTTTTATATGCTTGGTTATCATCGTTCCTTCAGCAGAAGAATATATGTTTAATCACATTACACTCCACCCTATGCAATTCACAATCTATTACGAAATCATAACGAGAGAGAGCATATGATCGCTTATCTGGGGACTAGTTCATACACAATGAACGCTGCAACAATTTCACGCTACTACTGTAACAAAAAAAGACATTGTCTGCAACTTCTAATTATTTACCTACACACTTTTAATTATTCGAATAATTCTTCCCATTTTTCTATACACTTTCAATTACTCGAATCATTCTTCACATAATTCCATTCCTTCCCAAAACATTGGTTTGCACAATTCCTTCGTTTTCTTTTTCAATTTCTCTTTACTGCGCATCACCTTAATGCAAAGTAAACATCCCAGATTTGCCAACTGTTTAAACAGTCTTCCAACCAGCGGTGCACAACATGAATAAGGATTTTTAGAGTCCATACACTGTACACGTAAAAGTGTAAACAAAGAATGCATACACGTGTACGCTGGTCTTCCTTGACACGCACTCGCAGGCGAAAATACGGTTCGTTAAAAACACCCAATTGGCCACTGTACGCGGACGTTCCCTTATCGATGGTCAATCAGATGGTGCCCCCCCCCCTCCCCCCAGAACCACCAATTCAAAGTAACCGTCGCCGACTCTAATTACCGGCAAATGGAAAGGTGTGTTAAATTATGCAAAGTGGCCGAAATCATCGCTCGGATCACCGTGATTACTCTCCCCGGATACGCCATTTTTATTTTCTCTCCGGCTGTTTAATTCCGTTCCTTTTGTTACGTGGTTTCTTCGGTGGCGGTCTTTTTATCGCGTAGCGCGTTGATTCGCGTGGGAAAGTGTCATGTTGCTCAGCAAACGGAAAGATCTTTGTTTTTTTAGTGTTTTTTACGTTTTTGCGATATACTGCCTGGCGTAAAGTGTGCGATTGCTTGCGATTGGTGCATTAAGGATGTACATTGATATTTTCTTGCGAATGTAGGTACTGTATGACTGGGTTCTGTTCGAACGTTTTTCTCCGCCGTGCTCTTTTTCCACGGTTGTGCCTAATTTATGAACATCAGGACAATCGGACGGTAAAAATAATTGGTGACAGGAAATATGATGGGAGTACGATATAAGCGGCAGTTTTTTAAAGAGAAATTCACGAGGCGAATCGTTTATTTATGATACGGTTTTGTTCTTTTCGTCGTGAGGAAAGATATTGCACTTCGTAATACATTTTTGTTCCGGTGGAATAGGTAATAATAATTTCTTCTTTTCGAAATTATCCGAAATTATTATGCACGCAATAGTACGTTCGAAAAAAATGAAATTGAATAGGGGCAAGTATTTGCAAAAGTTTAGAATCGAAAATAAAAACCTTTAAATCCACACATCGCGAATATAATAAAGGTACCGGTTATTTTGGAAAATGAAAGAGTCTTCGTCAAAACTTATTCTACGCTATTGCAGGGTAATGAGATGCGTTCATGGTATTTGAAAATATTCACAAATGGAATAGTTAACTTCCAAGCAATAAAGTTGTAATATATGCAACTGCACGAACGTTTGCCTAACGTTTGTTTCGAGGAGACCTAACAGAGTTGGAAGAAAGTAATGAAGGTTGGACGTGAGCGAAATTAGCTTTCGATCTTCAAAGAAGTCGTGCACTGCGATTTCAGATAATGAAATTAGCATAGAATGAGATTTGGGAACTGGGCAGTACAGAAGACCCTCTGCCTGCACGTTTCTATGTATATTGAATGAAATTTAAATCTGTAGCATATTTTTTACAATTAAAACAAACTTTTAGACGAATTTTTAACCTGCCTAAATTGCGATCAGTCTAAAAATCTTTGCTGTACAGGTATCCAAAAGTAGTTCGGGGGGACATATTCCCCTTGCATTTCACTTTGGTCAAGAAGACGAATGTTCCACTAGAACTAGAACAGTTTTTTGTCCAGTATCCTTGCTATTAGTGGGGTAGCTAATAGTACAGGTTTATCTGCTTTTCGCATCGGGGGTTAGAATTTCTATTGCTGTGGTACACGATTTTCATTTTCGTTCACTATCTAGAGAATTCAACTATTTTTCGACCGAAAATCACCGTGCGTAAATCAGTAACGCTTTAAAACTTCCGGTCGTCTAACCGCTTTAAAACTCCAGCAAAAGAAATTCATCTCGTCCGCCTTTAGTTTCACTTCTTCCCCGCAATATTTAATTAGGAATAATTATCGCCCATCAATAATTTACCTGTTGCGATAAATACTTTATTACGTACATTTTATAGGATTTCGATTTTACACCCAATAATACCTGCACTAAACCATAAACCTTACGAAATCATTATATTGGCCCAGCCTATTTGGAAAACACATACAGAATGGAATTATTATTGAAATTATTTCGAACCAAATAGTTCGATCAAATTATTAATTCATCACTACACATCGACACGTTCGATAGTACCGACAATAAATATCGATCGTCCAAACACGCGTCACAAATCAAAAGTACATATACATAACCAGTTATATGCATGTCCCGCGGTCAGATTCGATTATCGTAACCCACCAGCTGCCCGTGCCCCTCGGAGCTTATTGCGCCCACCGATCGTTGGAACCATTTCACCGATCCACGCTCGATATCAAGACATCAATAGACCGCAATATACAACAACAACAAGGTAAACAACAATCGAAGTCGACGCATGGCTCGCTAGACAGGTAGTCGCAGTGCGCAAGAAATTCCAGGTCATCGGCTGCTACCCGGTTGTAAATTTCCAGCGATTCGCCGGCTGAGAGTGGTTAACCAAGAACGAAGAGGTGGAGACAATTTATGTCGGAACCGCTTCTTCAATTAACCACATCTGCCGGTGTAAGATGGCCGTTAAGAAAATGGCGAAGGCGGTTCTGGCACCGCGGCGACTATTCTTCGCGTATGCGAAACAATAGGTTTATAGGTTAGGACCGATAGCCCGCGGCTTATCGATCCGTACCCGTGTTACGGTTACGGATCGAGCGAGCGTTTTATCGCGACCAGTTGACGTTCGCAGCTGCCTGGTAAAATGCTGCCGGTGTGCGTACCAGAACGGTGCATCTAGAAAAGATACGGTGGACGATTGAAATTGCACCGGGGCAACGATTCTCGTTCCCGTTCTTTGTCTAGCATTCGACGAGCATCTTGCTTTCTTTGCTTCGGGGGCTGTGCGGACAATGCTGGACTTCGCTAGGTCGTTGGATTGGAACAGATCTTTCCCCCTCGTTTTTTTTCCTATTGTAGGGTGGACGAAGGAGTTAGGTGCGACTGAGATTGCAAAGAGTCAATGACTTTTCGTGTTCTTTGTAATATTTTGTTTTGGAGGAGACAGTGTAGGTATTTATGCATATATTATGCATATAATGCGTATTGCATGTTAGATATTTTCGGCGTTCGATCAATTCTCTAACTTCCTAATCGGAACTGACCTATTTATTTATTTATTTGAACGAGAAAGTAACGACCCATTAATAAGCAAAGTGATCCAATAAGACGTACATCAATGTTCGGAGTAACTTATGTGTGACTATCTTAAAAGAGATAAATGATGTTTGGAGCAATAACGGTTTGCGGTGTCGCGTATTCTGTTTCTGTGGGCAGGGGTAATAAACCTCGTTAAATAGCTGGTTTTTTTAAGTATTTGTGCAATGTCGAGTCAGACCCTATACAGAACAGCAGAGGGTTAATTTGTGTTCAAGTGAATTCTCAGCCAGCAGCTCGTCGCTGTACGCGCCAGCGTCTAGCCTGTTCCGAAGATCGTCCTCGCTAAAGGTAACCGCGAAATCTGCGAAGTCTGCGAAGTCTGCGAAGTCTGCGAAGTCTGCGAAGTCTGCGAAGTGGCATTGTTAAAGAAGAGGGAAAAGGAGCCCTGGGGTGTGCAGACGTGCCTCTTTCGAAGCATGAGCTTAATGGCAAGTCCCAGTAGTACACAGTCGGTCGTTCCTCTTCGCTCGTCTCATTGTCACTCCAAGTCTCGGTGCTTGTACGTCTAGTCGCCTTAGCACCCAACCTGAGAGTGAAAAAAAACTTAGATACCATAGAGCCAGAGAGTCCGACGACGACAACGACGATCACAGGAGACGTAAGAAGAATGAAAGACAAGCGCCGCTGCTAAGTGCCGGCTCATTACTTAAATGGTCCGTGATAAGGGATCTCTAGCGCTGTTGGCGCGAACTTACCGGACAGACTTTTCGGATAGAACCGCTTCGAGTGGATGTGCATAGAGCGGCTACTGTATCGCGAGATTTTTCTCGTTTCTGAGTTACGATTTCCCTTTGGGATCTTGGGTTCGTGCAATTTTTCATACGCGCGGAGGGCTTAAACACGTGAATTATAATGTTGCAGATGTAATACACGATGTATATACTTGTCGGGTGAGATTGTAATTATACATGAAAATAGTCTAAGACGTGCCCTAGATTTTTTGCTTTCAGTTTATTCTCATTTAATTTGAAAAATATTTTTCTATGATCAGTTGAGGTGGACAGTTAATATTTACATTTCTAATTGTCAAATAATTCTATTAGACACTTTCAATGTTCCGCTGACAAGTTAGGAAAGAATTTGTTCCTCGATGTAACTAATTGCCGGGGAATTTTCTTATTTCCTAGCATAGACGACCTGTAAAAAGATTTGTCCTCCGAAACTGTTACATCATCTCATAATAATTTCGTGTCACCTTTTCGGAAACTATTTTAATAGGAAATCGTGGAAATTCTATAGTCGTGGTGTAATTGCTTTATCTAGAAAGGTAAATAAAATTGTAGATCTAGAGGACAGTGCTGTTTTTTTAATGAAAATTAATTTGTACGTTGAAACTATTGATCCTGCTTTCATACTAACACGGAAACCAACATTATACTGTGATCAAAAATTAATCCTGGATAAATTAAGCTTTCTCATCGTTTCGTATCGGACTAACAGACGTTGAAAGCTGTCCTCAAGTAAATATACATTCCATGTGCGATTTTACGTAAATAGTTTCGTTTTATAGTGGTACTTAACATATGTACTTATATTGAATGCGATAAAGAGCTCTCGAAACCAGTTATAAATTCGTTCTTCCGTTATAACTGAGGTTGGATCAGTTCTAGTTCCAGTTGCTCGTGGCGGAGACGTCGACGGCTTGGTTTTGTTTCTATCACAGTTCGCGAAGTTCACTATGCGCCAAAGTTATGCGAATGCGAACATTAACGTGCTTTTATCAACGCAACATTAGTAGAAAACGAATTACAAATCGGACCCGGCCGTGCTACGTCCCGGTGTAAAGACTGTACGGAAACAAATAGGACGCAAGCCTGCGTACATTTTATATTCCCATTGACCTTTTTTGTCTACCATGTTCTTGGTATTAAATGGAAATATATTTCCACTCTGAACTTTGACAATTTTCATTGTCGAACGATTACAGAGGTAGATACAATTGGAAGAAGTTTGCCAGTAAACCTGTGCATACTTGTGTCTAAATAATTTAGAATTTCTTCAATTGATGAATCATGTCTTATATATTTAATGTATTACGTACGAAACGACTTTAGGAGACTGAAATGTGGTTTTCCGGCTTCCAGAGGATTAACTTGTTCTGTAGTGACGGGAAGAAAGAATCATTCAGGCTTTCAAGGAATTACACCGCTAAAATACCATAACGCCAGTTTATAACTCCCCAATTCATAGAACAAAGATTCCTACGCGTCAACAAGAACGTCTCATTCGAAGAATCGTTGAATAATGCAAATTTCAATTAATACAAATCCTTAATGAATGTATTATCACTTGTTATTATGACTTTGATAATATTTATTAGTGGAAGAAATGAATAACTCTGTCCGTTACGATATCACACGATTCCTCCAAAAGTCAGGCCCCAGTGCTTGAATTACTTTAAGGAAATGTCGATTTCTTTTTATTCATACTGCATATTTCTTATGGAAGGATATGAACTATTGCCTGTCTGAAGACTAATTACTCGTACTGAATATTGCGGATGCAATGAACGTCTTCAGAGGTTTCATGTACATAATTAATTTAGATATAATTATAATTCATTCAAACTTATTGTTAGATATAATTTCCCAGATTTTAACGTCATAGCAAAATGACTTGTTTATTATTTACACATGACATGTGAATATATACCTAAAAGCAGGTTTTGAATGGGAAATAGAGCAATTAGCGGGTTAAATGGTTCGATTTGGGTTATCGGGAAACTGGATTGCTGACAGATTGCTTGGTTGAACTGTTTGTTTGTTTTGTTTAGTGGTGGGAAGCCTGTACTGAACACACGCTGTAGGGGTTGAGAGGGGTGAGGTTTGGTTAGGTATTGCTTGGCAATGCGGAGAATAGAATTGGGTAAAGTCATTTCAATTCATAGATGACATTATTCAAGTTAATTAAAGGAACCATTACGACATATAGTAGCTTCGAGCAAAATATATAAAATAATGAATATTTTCGAAAATAATATTAAAGAGCAACGATGCAATCCTTTGCGACCCTCTAAGATTTAAAAACGTCTTCGCAACCAATCCAAAATTGTCACCCACGAATTTGTCCATTAGCACTCCCGGCTGCGTACGAAATTTTCTCGCTCACAAAGTTAGGGTTATCTCATCGGCCATCGTTCCAAATCGCACACCACTTCGAGACAGCGACCCTAAACAATCCTTCAGGGAGATGGAGGCGTTTCGAGTGATCCGTGAAACTGAACGATTTTATCTGTCATTAAAAACTCCACGGTTCCCCGTGTCTCGTCGTTCGTTTTTCGTCGATGGCCCGGTTTAACGTTACACGCGTGTATGGTTACTGTTCTGGCCAAATACACTAGCGTGTCCTCGTTCGTCCTCTCTGAAGAAAAATCTCGTTGCCGTTCTTGGCATTCCACGTCCTCCGTTGCTTCTACACATTCAATGACGAATACATATTCGCTCATTCTTACTCCCATTCGTCATTGGCCATATGTGTAATATTTTTTATTCTAGACAGTCCAAACGGTGTGAGTCATTAATTTTTCGATGGGCTATGAGTTTGGCGTGATTGGAAATACGAGAGAAACGTTTCGGAGTACAATTTTTGATTATAACTGAAGAACCTATGAGAAAGTTCATGTATGCTGGGTTTTTCTTTTCATATTTGATCGAACCGCAATTTTTTTCACCCCGTAGATGACTTCCGTAGATGACTAATGGTATTGGTGATAAAATGTGAAATAATAAATGCGTCGGTTTGTTTTTAACCAACTGTACAGTTCATACCACATGGTATCAACTTATTACATAGAACCTGTTGTCTTGTACCTATAATAGAAGAACAAATTAGTCTCCAAATGATGAAATATCTTGCTCCAATTTGTACAGACACTCCATAATAGGTTGTGACAAGCAGTGCTCACAAAATTCACACCTCTGAAAAACCTGCATGTCTCTCGCCTTTGTGTTCAAGTATATTTTAATTTCACTTTAGTATATTTAATGAGCTGCTATATCTTACAAATAAAAAAAAAAAAGAAATCAAGACAAATTGTTCGGTTAAGATATACCGGTTCGCTATCTGATCGTGTTTAGATATGCAGTGTTCGAATTTGTAGCCCATTACTTTTTCTTACGCTAACATGCGCTGTAACCATGATTGATGCCTCGAGAGTTAGTATATCAAGAAAGGAACAGTTGACCTCGAAACGAGTGTCGCCTTGTGCGTCGTCTTCGAGATATAAAAGACGCCTTTTACGAGAGATCAACACCTCGTGAAGTCAGATATTATTTATAACTTGGTCCAGAATTTTGATTTATTTACTCAAGAAAAGAATGGCTCTGGACTCTGCTATAGAGGGATTTGCGCCGCGGATGGTGTGTCAGATGTTAAATATCTGGAATTTAAAGGTCGTTCGTCGCAATGGGAAATTTAAAATTTGTCTGAGAGCAGAACCCCTTTTATTTTCGATTTAATTTTTGTAATATATGAGTATTAACCGTTGTGAAACTGGAGTGTATAGGTAATAAATTAATATAATGCTCAGAGCATTGTACTTCAAAACATGTATGTGGTAAAATATTAATAAGAAATTGAAGAGGGATTTTTTGTATTCTTTATTGCAATAACCATCGATGATATTCGAGCACTGAAAAATAGCCTTCAGTAAGGAATTCCGAAAAAGTAATGTACAGATATATTATGCATAGAACAGTTACAGGACCTCGTTAGAATAAATACATTATTTATATTATCTATCACAAGTTCAAATGCGCAGTACGTACAAGCAAGTTGGCACAAATTTTTGTTGCCTGAGAAGTAAAGAAAAAGAGTATACCAATTTTAAAGAGTTCGTACATAACCCAAATATATTATTGTTATTTGTACAGTGGTACAAAATGAATAAAAATTATCATGATATAGAAAAGATTTTCTGTACAAAATAGGTGCAATAGGCAGGTGGGGAAAAGGAAAATTAATTTCAAGCCTCTCTGACATTAAGATCTAACAAGGTATGAGCGCAAATGAAATATGTTCAAAGAATCATCTCCAAAGGAATTTCGCACAACCATTATACACAGCTTGTCATCGTTTTTTTTCTCAATAATCGAATCAAATGTCTGCCGTGATCCATCGACGACACACGTGTGCACTACGGGCATACATACATACCATGAGAAAATATTTCACGACCATGTATCTTCCTGTTGTCGTTAAATTCCAGAAATCCATATAATACATTAATCATACTCTACGGACCGTACCGCACATAAATTCACACAAACGTTAACCGCGACCTCATCACACAATCTCCCAATAAAAAGGAGAAAAAAAAGAATTATCATTTCTCGAAAACCCAGCCACAAAACTCAATAATCCAGCCTCGTTCCATTCTAACACCGTCACGGGAACCGCCCTAAAATCGGTAAATGATCCTCCAGCGGCCAATATGTATATACATACATATATACAGGGTGTTCACGCCATTGCTATTCAGCGTTTTCTCCTTCCAAAATTTCGCAAAAGTCTCAAAAGTCTAAAAAAACATTGCAAATATGAAAAACCACATACACGCTAAATTATTTTAGTCGCAGAAAGCTAAAAAGATGTCCCCTCTTTCATTCCTTTCCAATGCCTACTATCTACAAGAAATGAAGAAAATCTAAGAGAATCTAAGAAAATCTAAGAAAATAGCTAGTAATAGGATGAACACCCTGTATAAGACGTTCTCCTCCGTTACCGCAGGTAAGCCACTAAGGCAGCACTTTTACGAGCGGTCCATATTTCGCGCTTGACCGGCCGATGTCACCTGTTCTATGGGAACGTCGGTGAAAAATTGAGAAACGATCGGCCGTTCGACGAAAGGAGGAGCAAGTGTCGGGAAACGGTCGCGGCAAGCAACTCGTAAAGCGCACAATGGTTCGAATATAGCCTAGTCCGAGGAACAGGTGTGACTCGCCGGATCTTAACGGTTGTCGCTGTCCCTTCTTGATGACCCGTGGCCACCCTTACGGCGTCATTAAACATCCCCTTCCTCTCTTCCTGGCTCGTTTAGGAGGGAAGGAAATTCCGTAGGTAGCTGGCTCTTACGATTCTTCGCTGGATAGCAGCTGTCATTTTTTTGTTTCGCCTTTCATGCGTTTTATATGTAAATACGATATTTAACTTGAACGAGCTTGAAAAGTGCACCTTGCACCGTCGGCTCATATTGATAAATGTGCTGGCCTATTTTCACCTAACTATTATCGACAGCATAACAATTATGATTATTATTGTAAATTCTATTTCATTATTCTACATATACAGATTCTATTTATTTCTCGAAGAATTCTAGACCGTAAATATAATTTGCATTTGCAATCGAATTTCGAGCTGCTTCAATTTTTCAATATTATTTAGCGATTTGTACTATCGATTTATTATTGAAAATGTGAAGCAAGGCGTAAGTTAGGCTTTTAATTATTTATTTTGTTTGTTGAGATACCATTAGTAATCTGATGTATAATTGACGTTTCACAATCTTCGTTGCAATTTTCTGAATGGTAACGATCTTTCATCTTTGCCCTGGACTGAAGTGTGAAATCGAGTGGTAGTGGTACATATGTATACGTGTACGCTTGATTTTCATCACGCGGAGCATCGACAATGTTCTTCCTATGCTTCCTACGTTCATACATCATGGTGTACGGCCTACACGTGTCCAACGATGTAATGCAACAGGTAATCTGGTTTCAGCTGTAAATCTTTCATTTGCAGCTTGCCGCGAATCCTAAATACACTGTACTAATTTTTGGTTTCCTATGGCTGGCGAGAGTCGATGCAGGTACGCGACTTTGTTTAATTTGCAAATACCTATGCTCGCTAAACCGAAAAACGATTGAGAATATCGTAATCGCAAATCTTCTGTTCCAAGCACTAAAGCTCCACTACTATTAACCAATTAGTATAATGCTATTGCTATTAGTACCGCGTGACTTGTACGCAGTAAAGTATAGCGTTGCACCATAGGTAACCGTGGAGGCACTTTTATTACCGAGCGGCAGACTCGGGTAATTTATTGTACTAAATATAAATGCATACATAGGTTTTCGAATTTTCTCAATCTTCCCTCGATTTCATAACACGTTTTCAATGACACAATCGCAACAGGTGTAGCGATGCGACCGAAGAACGAGGAACAAACACGCGTATAATCCATCATCCACGGTAGTCGGTACGATTACGCGCATGATCCATCATCCGGATAACCGTTTTACGATTTTCACCGTGGCAATGCCGATCTGCGATGCTATTCTTGATTAGATGAGCATCGTGCGCCAAGGAAACGTATTTCCAACGTTTACGGCCATCTTTGGTTTTCCTGGTGCAACCAGTAGCGTGGAAAATGCGATATTTCTGGTCGGTTGACGTATCATACGTATCATACGTGCAGCATAGTCGCAACGAATAATAAGAGAAATTTCAATATTGATTTAATCTGTCGATAATGTCGGTACGCCATCGGTAATTTGAGAAGTCAACTTATAACTTATAAGAACCGTTGGAGAATGAAACGGACAAAATCAGATATAAACGAAGAAGTGAAATTAAAATATAAATAAAATATTAATATGAAAAAAATGAAAAATAACACAAATTTATTGAACTTCGTTGCAGGCATTCGTGTCATTTTTGTATTAAATTGCTACTAATCATTAATTCTTTTACCCATTTAACCACGTTTCTCTGGCTTTCGAAGTCACGAAAAAAGTCCTGTTATTAAAGGATGTTCTGCAATAAATAGTAACATCCAGTTGCTTCCCATGATATACATACAATTAAATAATCTACCGTTCTCGGCAGTGGCCACTCGTAAATAATAAATAATTAGACTCGACGTTTATAAATAACACGGTGAATAAATTTCTCCAGATATTTTCTTTCGCATACGATTTATATAGAATTTGCATAATCCACTTGAAACAAATTATTCACAAGAATCAACAATAAATCACGCGATTTGCATAATTCGAACGAGACAGATGCTTCTTAAGGACGCTGTTACTTCTGTACAGATAAAAATTACAAAAGAAAAGTGGAGGAAGTAGTTCTCGTAATACTGTTATTTACGTTGATATGTTTACTTAATTATTAGCGACTTATATTCTTTTTAAATTATTACTATTTAAGTATTTAGAATTATAATTCCTCTAACACTTCATTATTGGAACAGTAATGTAAGAACAGTAAGAATTTATGGTAGCAGTATATGATGACTACTAAAATTTTTGACACATGCAACATTTCTTGCAACACCAAATTGTTGTTTGAGGATCGCCAGGGAGAATGTATAGTTCTTCATTCATCTTTGCACAGAATTTCTGCAATTTACAGTAACAATAGAGACTTTAGTATAGAAATTAAAAATGTAAGTTGCCATTGCTTATAAAAATATGTTATCATGTTATTTGCTTTGGCACAGTGCTTTCACCAATTTTTTAATACAGATGATTCAAAATTGTTCAATTATCTTTAAAGTACTCGCTATAGAAGCAACCTAATCGTCGAAGAGAATTTGCACGAGAAATCGACAATCGACGGATTCATGCTTCAACGAGCTCGATAAAGATCGGTTTCTTTAACAAAAAGACTCCAGTGCATCATTTCTGCGGTATGGATTTTGTCCCGATCCGACTTCCTGTTGACAGACGTTTATTTTTTCCGTTTCGTTTTGGCATCTAATGATTCTTCGGAAATCGATACGATTCGTTCGTAGCCGAGCGCTTCCGATACGGAAATTTGGAACCAGCATGATCGAAGCACGTGGCTTCTAACCGGAAGTGCAGCCATAGAATCGCGGTTAGTTTACAGAGTGATCTGTGAAAAGTCTGCGGGAGCTGCACAGAAGCAGTAGATAAGTTCAATTAACTGCAATTAATTTGAAAACGTAAGGTACAAATTCAAGTTGATGATGTAAAATTTGATTTCACCGTGAATCGTTCAGTTGCAACATGGAATTGAAAGTAACGAAATTGAATTAAACAGTTAAAACACTCGGATACGTAATAAATATAAATACAAAAAAAACACGTGATAAAATTTCTCTGTTTTATTATTAACATCATTGAAATGCGTAGTGGATCTAGTCAGGATTGAAATAACTATTAACAGAAGAAAAGAAATTACATATTTACCGGTTTGCCAACAAAAGGTTATGCAATCGCCGAGAATTGCAAATCCAATTAACGAGGCACACGAAGCCGACACGACAATTCATAACAATGCATTGCGAAAAAAAATTAATTAATAACAGTTTCAGAATCTGAATTACAGAACAGAAGCACAGACAGCTGCGATCGTAGCGGTGGCAATCCCTCAAGCAGATTGGTACACGCGAAGCGACCGTGTTCTCCGGAAATGAAAACGACTACATCCCTAGAACACGTGATTTTCCCCATATCCGTTAAAAGCATCGTCGGTCAGTGACTCCGTGCGATGCAGTCGTTAGGCTCAATTAATAGTACATACAGCTCGTAAATATAGAAAAGCTAGAAAGATATTTTGGTTAGTTGGCTATCTAGGCTGAGGTTGGGTCAATGTTTCCACGGATTCCGTCTGCGTCTTCCCTTCGCTTTGTATTTCCCGGATAATTGGGTCTTCCTTGGAAGCATTATTGCCTTTCATTTCTCGCTAGATTGGATTAATGTTTGCCCGGGTCTCTTGGATGTGCAGGTTATTTTGGTTATTTTTTATTTTCTTTTGATTATACGATTTCTTGGGTAGTGAGGTAGGTTTATAGTTCTCACCAAACATTCTCGTTTATTGGCGATTAATATGGCCGGAAGGAATACTGTCGCAATGCATTTATTCTTATACATTGCGAATTAACGTGTGACCGAAATTTCCGTCCATAGCTGTTCAATATTTCTAAATAATGAACCAACGCTTGAAAAAGGCTAATATTCTGTCATTATTTTATCATTTATCTTTGCACTTTTCTTGAAACCACACTTGCCGCGATACATTTAAATCTATATTCATTATAGCATATGTATCAATTTTTTGATCAGTGATAGTCTAACCTTAACTTCAAGGCTACTTTGAACTGACAATGGATACAATACATTGAATATTAATTAATACAGATTTCAATGATTCAGAAAATTGAATCCTTTCTGTTCCCAAACACAAAAGCGAGACAAGGAAAGGTGCTACAAACTATCATTGTCATCAAAGCGCAACCGTTCCGGCGATCCTTATCTCCATTCATCTCCGCAGGCGAAACTATTTGACGTCGTGTTGAATAGGCTCAGACAGTTTTGTCGGGGGCCCGTGTCGTCGCTTCTAGTCTTTCGCGATCGTGAATGAATGCCTCGTACGAAATCAAAGGGCCTGGGGACTCTTCCTGCTTAGGCGAGATCAACGAGATCTCGTTGAATGGAGGCTGTACCTCCTCCTGGACCATCAACGTCGTCGTCTTCTTACCCTCTAAAGTCACGGGAAAAAGTGTCTTGTAAGGCAAACGCGATAAATCGTTAGCATTCGACTCCGTATCATTTATAAAAGGAGGTAATAAAAGATATATGCCAGTTTAATCCGGGTAAGCCTGTCGTCCCCGTAACATACCCGGCTAAATTTCATGTTTAAGAATCACTGAAGCTAATCGCAGTATTCTTATTGTTAAAGTGGTTTATGAAAAGTAATTTTATTTTATGCCATCATATCATATTGTAGCATCACCATGAAAATTGATATTCCAACTGTAGTTCTTTATTTTAAGTAATTTTTGTTAAATAAAATATGGGTTGCGTATGGCAACTTGTATAATGGAAGCGGAAATTATTTGAGTAATTAGTTCGTGGAAGAATTCAATTAGAATATTAGATGAAAGCTTATTTCATTTGATAGCCGGGCAATTAAATGTATTATTAAATCATTGATAATAAAACTCATTTGCTCCTTCAAATAAATTAACATAATTATTTAAAAATAACATCTAAATTATTCTTTAAACAACCCTGCTTACTTAAATAATCGTTCTGAAAGGAATTGATTCAATTAATGTCCAATTCAGAATTCCACTATATCAAGTTTCCATTTTCTTTAAATCCATAGCCCTTGTAGATAATCGAATAGGTAAGCTCGATAAATGGGCGGGTGTTTGACTGGAATCATGGGAAATTTACGCGTTTCTGAATTGTTGAGAGTCGCGAGCACGCGAAATACGGGTCAGAGAACCGCCTAATATTAATTGTTCAGATTGGAGGCCCGATCTTAATGACCCAGTGGCACGCGATTCTTTGCCAACTATGCTCCGACTCGACTTCACTTGCCACGGTTCTCGACCTTCTTCGCTATTGAAATGGCTTGGTTGAAGAAATTGACTCGCGTACCAATGGTTTTGAGAGGGGAATTTATGTTACTTGACCCGAAATCGTGATATAAATGCGGTTATACCAATCTATGAGACTTACAACATAGAACGTGGATTTGCGGTATGTTAATCGTTAGAGCTTTAAATGGAAATACTTTATACATTTATGCAGAAATCATGAATCGCTTGTATAAATTTAAAGCAGTTTGTAACAGGGTTGTAGGCAGTTACGAAGTAGCCTGAAACTTGGAGAAATTTTTGGCGCATTGGGTATTGTAATATTTGTGTGGCACTTTAAGGCAGAATCTTACGAGAAGTTTAAGGTGCGGCGAAATAGCATGGAATGTTGCAGTAGGAATTTATTACTGCAGCAGTGCATGGGTCGGCTAATCGAATTTATGTATAATCAAGATAAGTGTATGTAAAATATATACAAACTATGGCAAGCATATTTTTGAATTAATGGTACATAATACAAAATTGCAATTTACTACATTTCTTCTAATTTCATTTACACTCGTAAGAAACGCCGGTGCTCTTTATTCAATTTGATTTGCCACCGGAATTGCAAATAATTTATAATATTAGTCTAAAGTGAAATATTCTAGTAGATAATAACTTTTAACGTAGTCTAATTTCTCATTACTTCTCCCTATACAATTCGTACATTCTGTCACAAAAAATCAATACCCTTTGAAGCCTGAGCTAACAACAGTTTAATCTAACTGCACCTTAATCTTATCTGTAATCATATACGTGATATATGTAATATTTTTGATTTAACCGCCGGGCTACAGTGCGTTTAACGCAATATACAATATCTACAAGTTATTTGGTACACAGGTAAAATATAAATTGAAATAATATTATATTGATTTATAACCAAGTGCTTCGTTCATTGTCAAGGGATAAGGGATATTATTTTAAGTCGCGTCTACACTTGCGGACATTTCCAATACAATTAAATATTGAGAATAATTAGCCTAGGATAGGGTTTCATTGGCACGGTGTTTTTGAAACGCGTTCAAAAGGTCGTCGACCTCGAAAGGGGATGGATGCAACCGCTTCGTGGGAATTTGTTCATTGTGTCTGTTCGGATGAAGCTTGCTTTAAATCACCTCGTAACCGTGGATTCGTCGGTTTTTGCCCGCGTCAAAGGTGAACGCTTACCGAACGAGTCCATGCGCGCGAAGGAGATGTTTCTTTCGAAGTTCGTTGAATTTGATCCAGGTATGTCTATTGTATTTGGTCGTACAGTCAGCAATGTTGCTTTTTATTCGTTCCTTTAAAATATTTTCTTGATACATACATTTATTCATATGTATTTTCTCTCAAATTAAATCGCTCTACCAATAATTATTCTCGTATTATTCTGTTTTTATGCTACCGATCATTCTGTTGCACTTCAACTTTATAAGTTACAGTTCGATTATAACTCGTCGCCGTTATCTATGGATCACGAATCGATGATTTTCCCGAAAAGGAAACGCGACAGCTGCCGCACATATTGTGGTAGCTGTAAATTAAGAGTATTGCTTGTGCTTCGGGTTGGCTAACGAGTGTCAATAGAGAATAATAATGGACCAGCAACGTATGATTTGCGTTATTCGCTTGATTTAATATATTTATGATGATAGGAATTAGTATTAAGTCTGTTAATATTTTCCTTAACAAATACTGCCAAATATTAATCTATCGTATACATACGTTCAACATTACAATAATTCCCAAAATTATTCGCCAAAAGATCTACGTCAATGTTTTAAATGAGGTCTCACATTGAATTAAGTTGGCAACACTGAAACAGTGGTAATACAAGTATCTGACAGAGCTTCGGAACGTATCTGAATTCCCACATACAATATGTGTTATGCTCGAGGTTGCTCGACAGAAAACTTGTTCCCTTATATTTTACTCAATTATCGTGGAATCGTGAAACTAACTTTCCCTTCGATTTTTCTTTGTTTCAGGAGTAACAAGTACCTGCAAAAATCGTCCATCAGCCGGATATGCGCTGTCGGAGGCTTTTTCATTAGCATTCCCGTCTTTCTAACTGGTAAGAACCAAGCCCTTCGATTCTATTAAATTGGGACTGCACGACCAAGTCGTTGACACAGTAGGTCGATAAAACAAGATCTAATCTGGAGTTTACACAGAGGTGTACTACTTATTCTATACCTGACTTTTAATTTACATGGATTCATATATGTATAGAGTTCAAAACGACCAGAGTTCAATAGAAGGTCCAATTTGTATATTAAAGTTTAAAAACCTATCAAAGCTAACGAAAAATGTGTTTGTGTTTGGCCTATTGTTTCATTTGTTTCTATATACTTTAAACGTGTGTATTATATGCTTCCAGGTATGATATTGTACACGTTCATTCAGTTTCACTCTACACCGGCGATCGTCACGTCGGTTTTTATAGGTCTTGGCATCGTGTTTTGTGGATGCGCAATGGTCCACAACGTCTTCGTGTGGCAAAGGGTAAGAATATTCATTTACTTGTGAAGATAAATGTTATGAAAAATTCAATAAGAATGTAGTATAATAAGAAAAAGATTCGACACGAAAGTAAACTGAATTGATCGATAGGCGTTTCAATATATTTTAACTGGACTTATTATTTTCTTCATTCCTCCATGTTTTTCTATACATAGTAATAAAAATGATTTTAATTTATGGATAGAAAACACTTTGTATTAAAATGGGATTAATTTATGTATAAAAAGTCACATTCTTTATTATTCTATCGCGGTTAGGTTTGGGTTAGGTTTCGGCGGTTGTTGATGGCGTAAAGTAGTATAATATCAGAACTTTGATACAAGCTTCTTAAAAACATGAGTATTTTTTGCAACACTTAACGAAACTACAAATTTATGATCTCTCTTTATTACTGAAACTGCGCTCAGATTTTACGCTACGTAAACGAACTTAATTCCAGTTTAACAGTTTCTTTTGCTACGCTTGTCTTCCCTTCTTTATGTTCATTCGTATGCAAACATAGCCCCCAAACTGTAACCACTGCGCATCAGCATAACTTCCATGTTCGAATTCGATTTCATAAATTATACACTTTAGGCTGAACAGTGGTCCAGCATATGTGAGTTTACGAGCTCTGAGCTAATTGTATCGAGGATACGTTTGCATAATTTCACCAAAAAAGATATCCCGCGGGATCGTATTCACAGCTTATCAACATACCGCCCGGCCAGTACTGCCAACCGTTAGTTTATGCGATCCAACGCTTTCGAGACCGTTCCAACGCGCAACAGAATTAATTTATAAATAACTGAATGCGTAATATCGGTAGTATATATTTTCGCAGTTCATTCTATTCTTGAGTACGTTTTAGATTGCTGCATCGACCTACGAATACATTTTCTAAGAATGGTCAATGGATTTACTAGGGACAGATTTTCATACTCGGGGATTTCCTGGTAGAACAAATGTAATATATAGTACAGGGGGTTCCGGTTAAGCGGGACCGCCGTTTATTTGGGACACCTGCTGTAATAGCAAGTTACATCATTTTGTATTTTATTAACTCAGCATAAATTTGGCAAACACAAGTATACACTTGTGCATATAATACAAAAATTAGTGAAATGGTTAAAGCAAAATGTTTATAGAAAAAATTGGGTGCATTAACAACGTCCTTTCTACCATGTTACAGGAGAAGACGAACGCCGTGAAGGCTCTAGCGCGCGAACAGTGCGAGGCAGCGGTGCAGCTACAACGGCAGCAACAACTACAACTGCATCAGGGCCAGCCGCAGCTGCAGCAACAACAGCAACAACAGCTACGCGGTCCATCGACGATGCACCATTCTGGCTGTCCAACCAAAATAGGGACCGTAACTAACCAATCAAACGCCGCTCATGTGACGCACGGTCGTGCGGGCCAGTACCAACACTATCATCACCATCATCATCACCGACACGTCTCAATGTCTTCGCCGCCTTTGCTGCTCTCATCGCCAGCCCCGATCGCGGCGACGCACAACCATCTGAATATTAGCGGGCACAGAAACGTGGTCACACCTTCGGACACACCAGCCGACAGATCGCCACCGAGTCCTGGAAACAAGCTGAACAGGTCGCAGCATTTAACTAGGGACGGAACAGATAGTGTCAGCCCTGGGTTGCCGGCGGCCACGTTGGATCTGAGCAGTGCTGCCACCACCAACAGTCCACACGAGCTGTCTACCCTAGTATAGTGTTTATGTTTGAGGTTAGGTGACCGGCTCAACAGGTTTTCTGCTGGGATGAAAAGAAGTACTGCCTTGAATGTTTTGTCGTATCGATATTGTTTATGACATAGTTAATAGTTTTGCGAGTAGTCGAGATTTGACGAGGTCTTAAGCAACTACACGCAAAATTTTGAGATGCTAAATTTGGCCTGCGCCGTACTGTTAGTATTAACTTCTGTTTCCTGAATTGGGAGATGAGTGAAATCGGGGAATACCAGTGGACCATATGAATTGTCTGTATTTGATTAAAGCTTTCCTTCGGCTTTAAGATGGCGGAAGGTCGTAGTTGACCCACGATAGCAATCGTTCAGATGCTCTTCGGCATTAAACAAAGCAAAAACGGTTAAATGGATAAACAGTTTGTGCTTTACATAACTCCTCCTTCGTGCATTAAGTAATCGCGCTTAAAATTGTACACCGTCATATTGGACCTGCGCAGTGCTGCCATCGACAAAACCCCCTAGGAGCTATATCTATACTTTGGTTTATAGTGATTCGGTGGAAATTGAAGCGTTTAACAGAGTATTTGAAACTAACGATGTCGTTTGTATAGAAAAAAAATATATATATATACTCTGAAAGGTAATTTACATTTTCATTCAGAACTGGAACTTCGAATATTTAGCTTTGTATGCAAATGCAATGTTTAAAAAAAGATTGAATACGGTTTCAGACATCCAACCTAGATGTTGGCTAGATCATCGATTCGAAAATCCGCAAATGGGGTTTAAAAATTTATCGAATGGTGTTATTAGACGATAATACAAGAAATATAACTTCCAACGAATTAAGAACTTTGCGAAATTGAAAAAACGTGGATCATTCGGAGAGGAATTAGAAACGAGAAGGTGTAAAAATGTTTTAATTAACCGGAAACGAATTTACTCCTGAAGAACGTCTTGAGGACGCCATGAATATTCAGAAAGAAATGACTAATTTATACCGCGTGTATCTTGCCATTAGCACATTATTACGATTATTAGTATTACCCTATTATGTTATTATTAATATTAATATTATTGTTACGATTATTATTATTATTAAATTTATGAAACCTCTAGTCCTAGCTTACTTTCGCTTCCACGAAAGAATATGGTTTTCGACTATTTGACTATCCCGCAATCTAGCGATTAAAAGTTTTCCATTGCGCGTACGTGTAAGAAAGGGGTGCTTCACGGTGTTCGAATCTCGAAATATAGAGGGGTAAAAATTTTATTTATATTTTAAAAATAATATCTGACAACAGTACCTTCTTGTTCGTTGTTTTGCGGGTATATTAATTTGACTTTAAATGAAGTGAATAAATATTTAATTACATATCGAATACAGTGAAGTTTCTTTTTTAATATAACACCGAGGAAATCTATAATTCGAGACTAGAACTATGAGTAAGTTCACGTCGAATATAGTTCGCCTTTATTTTATTATTTAAGCGTGTGTATTGTATATACATAATTGCCCCTCCATTTTTTTCTTTGCCCAAAACTGCAGTTTTAAGCTTGAACTTAATGATAACCAATAAATGCGGTTATCGAGTCGAAGACCGATACAAGTTTAAACATAAATAAACGCTTAGAATTATTTACACAGTAGAATAACAGCTAAAAGTATTGTTTTTATGCTATACGAGTCCACTATTAAATACAACCAAGTGTCCGCGTGTATAGAATGAATACTTTTAAACGAAATAATGCATTTCTCCTTTTAACTGCTGCTTTTAACAATACGTCTGAATATTTCGTAATATTCAATATTAAATTTATGACAATATATGCATAGTTGGGTTCCGAATGAAGAGAAGACAAAATCTTATAAACGAAACGAGGCAGCACAGTATGCATTAATCGACGAGACAAAATTAGCGCCATACTTAAAATATTTCTCCTAATTCCAATATTCTCATACGTTTACATAATATCTTTCGATTCAAACTGAATAATTTTTTACCAAAGCAGGGTATTTATTTATATTTTTTATAGTTATCGATAATGCTTCAAAAAATACCACCTTACAAATATATAACACTTTTTCGACACGAATCAATTATTCGGCCATATTTAAATTATAAATGAATCAGAGGAAGTGTAAAAAGTAAAAGAAAACACATTCAAAGCTCTAAGTTGAGTATTACAAACATCTTTCTTATCCTTGATCTTAAACATACATGTACATCGAAGCGTCGTAGTGTATCTTTATAATAATAATACAAATTATAATAATAATAATAATAATGATGATAATAATAATAATAATAATAATAGGTTGGTCAAAAGTCACAAATATAATTTATTCTTTTTCACTACGACCGTTTGTTTAATCGTCACTGAGTTACCCGACTTGTCCAACGAAAGTTTGTTAAAAGTTCTCGTTAATATTTTATACGGTACTTACATTTACATGCATAGTGTACATAGTATGTTAAACAATGCAGAATGCACTGAATATGTTGCATACGCTATTAACGATATACAAACCGGGCAGAGTAAACGAGTGAAAATATGTAAATTTACATATTAAGTAGTTTAGCAATAGAATATTTTAGATGTAAAGAATATACAAACGACAACATACGCAAATTAAATTATTTGTTAGGTCCATGTATAACATGCATAGTACAAAAGTGTTTTAGCTTTATGTACTGGTACTTACGAAGAAAACCAACTTTATAGACGTATTTGGTATGTACCTAAGAAGGAAAATATAAATTATTCTGGACAAATAACGGAAATATCAAATTAAGTAAAATATTTAATAACAGACTTTGTAATATACAAAATTACTAAGAGTTAAGCATCTGATTTTTAACTAAGTATATATGGAGCGAAAGAAATCAAAGAAGACAGTTTCATTCAAAGAAATATTTAATAAATCGTTTTATTATCCCAAGTTAAAGTTGACAATGTACAAAATCGAAATAAATAAGATTCTTCACCATAATGGAATTTTAATTAACTTGTAGAGTAGAATAATATTCATGTTTCAATTTAGTCGATAATCGATATATTTTTCACTTTATAAATTATTTATTTATAGTACCATTCTGTCTTGTTATCTCGATTTAGTTTAGATGGAGTAATCTTATTTACAATATTAACAGTTCAAGGCGTGCACACGGAAAATTATAAAATATTTTATAATTCGTACAGTAGTCTGTTGTACATATTAAAAAATATATAACGAAACTGAAAGATATCAATTTTTTCGATGCCCTAAAATACAAAACAATCTTCCTTTACATTCTATACGCGTTCTTTACAGCAGCAATATACAAGTGTCAAAACAACCATGAATGACTTTGCATCTTATTGCTTTATGTCAATTATATATTTCAACGTATGTATATTGTATCAAGTAATGCAAGTTGTTTATTGCATACTATTAATCCCAACACTTTGACAATTAAAACGGGTACCCTCATATCATTTTCTAAACGGCTACGACCAATTCTAGTTACGCTCGTGCATCATTAATCGTTGATGGAACCCTCACTTCAATTTCATCTAGTTCTTTAGTCATTACTATCTGACAGCCTAGTCGTGACCTGAAATGCAAATATTGCAGTATTATCTAACGGCAATTGGTGTAATATAATTTTTTTGTATAGTAGACGATATATAGGGTTTCCCGTGGAGGGGTTCGAGTTGAGAGCCACGAAAAAGTTGTTCAGAATCACCCAAGCAAGCTCCCATTTTCGGATTCGAACCTTTATACGGGAAACTCTGTATACATATAGCGTAGTTGTAAGATTTCGTGAATACTTGAAATATACATATTCAGCATGCTGTTTTGGACACTGAGCATAATCTGCAAGCAGCGAAAGTCAAACGCGTTAAGGAAACTCCGTTTTTAAATAAATCTCAAACGAGCACTTTCCCGCGCCGCAAAGTAGGTCGAAGCAAGGATCGGCTTGTAGGGCCGATCGTGCTGTACCGTACAGTGTATTAGAGTATGAGTGTGACAAACTTGAAGTTATGATACAGTTGAAGCAAGTTACTCTCATAGCTCTGAGCATTTAGTCTACTTAATTATGAATGCCACTACTGTTCAACGTTTGGTGCGTGTGTACAGTAATGCGCAATCAACATTCGGAACATATTATACAAACACTTGGCTGCTAGGTTAACCTCATAAATAAAAGATTACTCTTCCAATCGATTTTATTGTAATAGAATCGAAGAGCAGACAAATTTGAAATGCAAATTTGGGTTGCCAACCAGGCTTGGAAATATCCATTTCTACTATGAATGTAATACTGTAATATTTGACATAAAATAAGAATGATTATTTAATAATGTGTTGTGTATAGAGATTTACATAGGTAGTTTAACTTTTGACTTACGTGTCGGTTAATTCATACGCTAAGTCCAACATGTCTAATTCTTCGTCTGTAGGCTTGTCAGGTAGAGAATCATAGATTTCTTTAGGAAATATTAAATGACACGTGCTACAAGTTAAAGTTCCTTCGCAAGCACCTAGATAAATTCCAATAATTATGTTACGTCTATGTATTTAAAATCTGTATATACAGACGAAACTTGATATGCGGATTCACATTCTCTGTAATTGACTATTATTAGAATTATTTAATCGTACCATATCCATCCAAATCAATGTCATTGTTCACAACAATATCCAAAATAGTATCTCCGATTTTGCCTTTCGCTTTGATCTTCTCTCCATTTGCTCTAACGAATGTTATATTTACCCTGAAACAAGAGTGTTTGAATAAAAACAAGGCAAATCAGTTTGCAACTATTGTCACTTATAATATACATGACGGGAAGAAATATATAAAATACGAAATACATGAATAATAGTGTAATTTTATATTGCCAATCTTAGATGAATATATACTTGTTTCCAAAATAAGTCCTGCAATCTCATATCTTCTACAGTTATCTGTCATTGAAACGTCCAAGAATACCAATTCAAATTTGTCCCACTGTGTGTGCAATTAACTCAAACAGAACAGACCGATGATATATTTCTTTTCTCGATATAGAAGAAAATATAAAATATCGACTAAACAATTTGTGTAACTTCAGCAGAACAAATATGTAAATCGAGGATTGCGTGTTTGTAAATTATTAAAATAGAACGAAGGAAGCAGGTAAATATATGGCTACTTACTCTTGCTTCTCTGAAAGTGGTTGCGTCGTCGAGGTTCCTCTTGTTGCCTGCAAAAAAGGCAACGGTTTTTTGTTGCATGTGTATTTTGAATAACTGGAAGCGATGCCGAGAACTGATCTCGAAAATTTTTTTATTGGATTTACTAACGCCATTCCACTGTCAAAATTCATAAGCACGAGACACTTTCAACGAACACTACGATGGTATTACGGAATATACGACTTAAAGTCGAATTGTATCTCGTGCTGTAACTTTCACGACATTCTTTCAACAAGGTACTGTTATGCTCATCTATGCGGTCGGTTATGAAATAGTCCCTATAGCAAATGACGTGTAATAGCACGTGCTTCGAATCATGCGTTTCACTCTGTAATTTCGTAATGGTCGTTTCATGGAAAGTATCCCAGATATATTATTGACACGCCGTATTTCTAGAACGCGAATTTTGTTCGACAGCAGTCTTGCTAGAAGTTGGGAAATGTTGTCGCATAGGGACTTAGAGTCGTAGATGGAGTATTGTGTCCACCCTGTATCTGTTGTACATGCCCTCTACTGTATATTATGTGAACTAACCCGCGCTAAATGCAAACTGAGTATTTATTTAATTAAATATTGCTTAACTGTCATAGCATTAATTGCATTGTTTAGGTATAAAACATTCAGTTTCCATCGATTATCTATCATTAATAAAAATCTATGAATAAGAGTAGATTAGTTAAAAAAAACATTTTTTACGGAACACACTGCATAATCTCTCGTCTGTATTGCTACTAACTAACTAATCATTGTAAGAATTTTTATTACAGTTATGTCCAAAGCCCTAAGGTGGGAGGGATGTAATGTAGGAAATCTTGCCAAGTAACCCCGGCCACACCCACACCAAGTTCGCGCCAAACCGTAACATATCCGGGGGTGAGACATGTCAAGGAAGGAAAAAGGATATTTTGATTTAGATATGCATTCGTCTCCGGCTCGTGATCGACTGCCTAGACGCAATAGTAGGACCGTCTCTACCGTAGGACCGTAGGACTAACTGTTTCCCTGCATTCTTTTACCAGATGTTCTAACATCATAAATTTGTCTCCACACAGGTCACATCATATGTTCTCTTCTTTCTTCCAACATCTGTTCATCTTTAGAGTTTTCCCAGATCTTACCTGCGCTATTAACACGTTCTGTGACACGTGTACCACCGATGGTACATATTGTCTTCCATATATATATATATGAGAGAGAGAGAGAGGGAGAGAGAGAGAGAGGAGAGGGAGAGAGAGAGAGCGAGCGAGAGAGTGTGTGTGTGTTTGCGAGAAAGCAAGAGAGTAATATGCATTGACCGAGAAGTGCAACGTATGAGCGCGCGCGCGCACAGAGAGGGAAATAGCAAGTAATATATATATATATATATATTATACAATATACATATATGTATATTGTGAAAATCAGCGAGTTGTATGTCAACTGTGTAAAATCGTCTTTGTGTTCAATAAACTTTGCTACACCGTAAGATACGTGGGATTATCTCAGCATATGTGTACTTGCTGAAATAACCAAATCCGAACAGTTTATTCGGTAGATCTTATACAAAATTTAATATTACTTTTACCATAAGTTCTACTGAATGTGCTGAATATAATGTGGTGATCTGTTACAACTATTAGCTAGCTACTATATGTATATAATTTTAAAGTCAACCGAAAATCATTATTACAGAAATACATATGTGGTGATCTCTTACAACTATCAACTGGCTACTGAGCCACCGCTCCATTCCACACATAGTGCGCGCCGCTACGCGCCGCTGCGCGACGGCGAGCCACCGTTCTTATGCCATTTCGGCCGCGAAAATTTAAGCGACTACAATAAAATGAAAGATATACTAAATATTTTACATGTGCACAAGTTACATAATTGCTGCAATTTAAACTGAGCTTCAGCATATAAAGTACGTAAATTTTAGTATAAGGTTTATTTGTAAGATATATATATATATATATATATATTGTAAATTAACTTCAAAGAATAGGGTATTAGTATTAGATTATTTACGTTTATGGTATTTTTTATATTAGATAAATGTTAGTTTAGACTTGGTAGAAGATTTAGTTGTACAATGTATTTTGAACAGATATGAAAGAATAGTTCATAAGTATTAGCTTGTAAATTTCAATTACAACTTTTATGTACTTGTATCTTCATGGATTAGTTTAAATTAATTTCCAATGAAAAGAATTCTACTGCTCTTTTTATTTTCACGCCTTAACAGTCGTTGAAAAGGTCTAATTCCAATTCCTTAACCGCAATTCGCGGAAATTGCGAATACCACCGAGCGCGAGCGAGCGCTACCGACGCACCGGCGGGCCGCGGAGTGGGGATGTGGGTGCGCGGTGTGCGCGGTGTCAGTATCAATTCAAGCGTTAGAGCGTGCGGTTCATTTATACTGTCAAAGGTTAGCGACATACATAACCCTACAAGGCAATAACAACTCGGGGTGTACTTTACCACCGCATACGCTTGACTATTAGCTTCTATTAATTAATACGCATTTATTTAACAATCCTTCGGTTGTCGCGGATGGACATTAAACTCTTTATCGAGCCGTTTTGCTGGACGCTTGACCGGTCATCCGGTACCACCGATTCTTTGATACGCGATAACTAGTCGTTTAGTAAAATATCGGGTTAACAAATTTATTAGTTTGAACGGTTCTTCGAATCTTTATTATATTTTATTACACGATTATTCGGATTCGATGCGGTGTAAAGGTTGCGTTTATTTTGTTTGCAATGTCACTTACATACCCAGTTACATATGTCCTGTCGCGACTTTGAATTCGATTCTGATTTTAGCACAGGTTTATCACGTTACTCTTCTTTTTGTTGCAGGAATGGAGTATTGAGATACAATTATAAAAATCAGTCCGATGGCCTATGATAAAGGATTGGTAACATGTAACTTATCCCAACGGTTTATGTATACATCTTGTCATCTGGCAATTGGATTTCGGTTGAAAGGTATGGGACACTTTCGTTATTATAAATAGATTTCAATATTTACCTCTCTGCATTCATATATCCATGTTCACTAAATAATGAAAACGTTCCAAATAGAATTTACAATATATCATTCGCGATTGAAACTACAGTCAGTAAATTTCATTCATTGTAAGCAAAAAATTGGAATGCGTTCACGTTTCTCTGCATATCGGTCGCGATTTCTATTATAGTTTCACTAAGGTTCTTGTCGACACTTTTATTATCTCTGTGACCTAGTCCCGAGTACAGTTAAATTGTATTTTTGACGCAGGCTTGCATGCGTAGTTACGTACTTGTTGCCATGCTCTTGAAGCATGATTAATAGTTTGGAGAAATTTCTTGCTGTAACTATATGCAATTGCCCGTAATAACAATCTTAATTATTTATAACAATTGAATCGCTTATGGAATATTCTTAACAACTCTTGGAGATTGCAGCTTGAGCTTCTAGCTTTAATTTATGTCTACTGATCATTGATGTAGCTGGCCTGCACGTCGATATAATGGCATTTGTTTATAATTTCTTTAAACAAATTCAATTATCTCGCGTTCTACGAGGCCGATTTTAATCAACCATGTCTCAAACTGGAGTTTGTGATTCAAAGAACAATCGCTTTTTAGTTTCAAATAGTTCCCATGTACAGTTACTGTGTAATTTTCAAGCAAAGATTTCAATTGTTTATAACAAATCATGGAATTAACATTCGAAATTTTTGTCAGCACAGGCCATATCTTTTATTCCATTCCTTCTCCGAATATTTCTTCATCTTTTAATGCTTTCGCATCGTATTTACATTATTAATTGCTTATTATATCCTGTTCGTTCCTTCATTATATCTTGCTTCTTTCATTTTTCTGTTTCATTCCAATGCTGTTGCATTAATTGGTCTTTTCTTTTATGTCCCATCGTTAATTTCTTTATTTCTGCTCTTGCCAAATTCGCTCTTACCAGACCTGTTACGCTCCTTCTTAAATAATACTATTTCTCTTATTGATCTGGTTTGGGCGTCCCTTCTTTCCTTATCTTGCCAAGAGCCCATAACAATTTTTCACTTTCCTGCAACATACTTACTAATATGTTGTTTGTATGTGCAGGTTTCGCAGGCAAAGAATAAGGAGCATTGACCAGCCTCCCCATCGTGCACAAAAGCAAGAAAGAGGAAAGAATAACTTGCCACATACTTTAGTTATAGTAGATAGATTTACAAAAATAGTTTGAAACTATTAGCGCATAAGATTACTTTGGAACAATTGTGTAATTAAGTGTTATGTATATCTATTATTTTTATATTCAGTTTATTCGGTAGATCTTATACAAACTTTAATATTACTTTTACCACTAGTTCTACTGAATGTGCTAAATATAAAATGAAAGATACAATAAACAATTTACACATTAGTTAATTAAGTAATTTTTTTTATAAGTCTACATACAAAGTATGTAAATTTGCAATGCGACATTTATTTATAAGATGTGTTGTAAATAGATATAAAGGAATAGTTCATAAGTATTAGTTTGTAAATATCAATTACAACATTTCTGTAACATGTATCTTCATTAATTAATTGAAATAAATCTGTAATGAAAGGAATAGCTGCTGTTCTTTTTCTTTTCACTCCATAACAATCCTTGTAAAGACCTAATTCCAATTCCTTAAACAAGTACTACCGTGCAGGAACTTTAAATGCAAAGTTCACAAACGGAGAACTTGTAAAAATAGACCTCAACAATACTAAACATACTGCAACAAGGTGTACATAAAGCGCCTCACCAAAATGCTTATAATCAACGCCTCGCGAAAAGCAACACAGTTGCAAACTAAGTCCTAAAAAAGGCAACAAAGTTGCAAACAACGCCACGCGAAAACGCAAAATGAAATAGGGTTGGAAATAACTCCTCGCGAAAACTCAACAAAGTTGCAATCAACGCCTTGCGAAAAAGCAACATAGTTGCAAACTAAGCCCCAAAAAATTACCACAAAGTTGCAAACTAAGCCCCAAAAAGTGCAACAAAGTAGCAAACAACGTCTCGCGCAAAGGACACAATGCAAACAACGTCTCGCGCAAAGGACACAAAGCTGCAAACAACGCCACGCGAAAACACAACAAAGTTGCAAAAATTCTTGACAAAATTTGCAACAATGTTGCGCCAAAAATTTTGCACAAAGTTGCAAATGAGATCTAAGAAAATGGAACAAAGTTGAAAAATTCTCGAAAAAATTTTGCAACAAAGTTGCAAATTAGTCAGTAAGAAAATGCAACAAAGTTGCAAAAATTCTCGAAAAATTTTTGCAACAATGTTGCGCCAAAAATTTTGCAACATTGTTACAAATTTTCCCGCAATTTTTTGCAACTTTGTTGCATTTTCTTACTGACTAATTTGCAACTTTGTTGCAAAATTTTTGGCGCAACATTGTTGCAAAATTTTTTCGAGAATTTTTTCAACTTTGTTCCATTTTCTTAGTGACCAATTTTCAACTTTGTTGCAATATTTTTGGAGCAACATTGTTGCAAATATTTCTCGAGAATTTTTACAACTTTGTTGCCTTTCCGCGAAGCCTGGTTTGCAACCTTGTTGCGTTTTCGCCAGGCGTTGTTTCAACTTTGTTATATTTTCTTAGAGCTTAGTAAGCAACTTTTGTGTGTTTACTTAGGGTTTAATTTTCAACTTTATAGCGTTTTCTTAGGGATTAATTTGAGACTTGTTTACGATTTTTTATTTTTTAACTCATTTTTAACAGGAAGTGGACGCTAATTATTGAGGAATTAATATGTCTTTAAATTGAGTATCCGTCTTGCTGCTGCCAACTTTAATAACGAATAGGACAGATTTTACAAGTTCCCCGCTTGTGAACTTTGCATTTAAAGTTCCTGCACGGTAGTACTTGTTTAAGGAATTGGTATTAGGTCTTTTCAAGGATACTTAAGGTGTCAAAATAAAGAGTGGCGTAGAATTCTTTTCATCCAAGATTTATTCAATTAAGTAATGAAGATACAAGTTACAAAAATGTTGCAATTTAAACTTATAATCTAATACTTATGAACTATTCTTTTATATCCATCTACAACACATCTTGTAAATAAAATTTACATTGTAAAATTACATTGCTTGTATGTAGATGTATAAACATAAATTACAGCAATTCAGTAGAACTAGTAATAGTAATATAAGTAATATTACAGTTTATACAAGATCTACCGAATAAGCTGAATATGTATTAAAATATATAAAACATATACAGAACTGTTAATAATACAATTGTTCTAAATTAATCTTATGCGCTAATAGTTACAAACTATTTTTATAAATCAATCTACTATAACTAACATATGTGGCAAGTGTTATTGTTTCTTCTTTCTTGTTTTTGTGCACGATGAGAAGGCCGGTCAGTGCTCCTTACTCTTTGCCTCCGAAACCTGCACACATAAAAAACATATTAGTAAGTATGAAGCAGGAAGGAGAGAAATTGTTACAGGATCTTGGCAAGACAAGGAAAGAAGACTTATCGTTACCGACAAAATTTTTAAAAATTATTATCTCGGCTCCTGGGTGTTGTTTATTAATCAATGGGATATCAAATGAAAGGGAATGGAATGCGCTACACGACAAAAAATACCCCTTCACTGTACCTATACGCGGTTCGTCGTGATAACAATTTTAGTGGTATAATTGTTTATAACAAATGATATACACATCGAATAACCTGCGCACCTATTGGATATAGTAGCTGACACTCCTTGCTCTAATTTATGTCCTATGTTCATTGCTGTGTCTCGCCGGTAAGTGGGAGTAATCGCAATTGTTTATAATATCTTTAAACAAATTCATTTATCTCGCGTTCTAGATGGCCGATTTTAATCAACGACTACTCAAATTGAAGCTCTCCATTCAAGGAACAATCTGATTCACTTTTAGGATGATCCTCTAGTACAGTTCCGACGCAATTTTCAACCGAATGATTAAATTGTTTATAAAAATTAAGATGCGCATGCAGGGCTTGTGAATCGTTTATTGTCGTGTAGCAGCATTCTTCACCTTCATTTTACGCCGTCGATCATTGATCTAGCGCCTTCAGAAGCCGAGGTAATTGCAGTAACCCGGAGTGCATTTTTGACGATTTTTAAATTATTAATAACATTCGAACCACATATGCCACATTGTAGCAAATGTTGGAGCAAATAGCTATGGTTCGTAGCTATCATTTAAGACAAGTCCGGTTAAGAAATACGCACTAGAAGCCGAGAGAAACGCAATTGTTTAAATTAACGATGTAATCCAGGAATTCGGTTTTGGCGGAGTGCGAAAGTGCGAAAAAAGCCGCAAACGCGAGATGGCGCCACTCGGGCCGTTATCGACATATCGTTACCGACAAAATTTCTAAAAATTATTATCTAGTCTTCTGGGGGTTGTTTATTAATCAATGGGATATCAAATGAAAGGGAATGGAATGCGCTACACGACAAAAATTACCCCTTCACTGTACCTATACGCGGTTCGTCGTGATAACAATTTTAGTAGTATAATTGTTTATAACAAATGATATACACATCGAATAACCTGCGCACCTATTGGATATAGTAGCTGACACTCCTTGCTCTAATTTATGTCCTTTGTTCATTGCTGTGTCTCGCCGGTAAGTGGGAGTAATCGCAATTGTTTATAATATCTTTAAACAAATTCATTTATCTCGCCTTCTAGATGGCCGATTTTAATCAACGACTACTGAAATTGAAGCTCTCCATTCAAGGAACAATCTGATTCACTTTTAGGATGATCCTCTAGTACAGTTCCGACGCAATTTTCAACCGAATGATTAAATTGTTTATAAAAATTAAGATGCGCATGCAGGGCTTGTGAATCGTTTATTGTCGTGTAGCAGCATTCTTCACCTTCATTTTACGCTGTCGATCATTGATCTAGCGCCTTCAGAAGCCGAGGTAATTGCAGTAACCCGGAGTGCATTTTTGACGATTTTTAAATTATTAATAACATTCGAACCACATATGCCACATTGTAGCAAATGTTGGAGCAAATAGCTATGGTTCGTAGCTATCATTTAAGACAAGTCCGGTTAAGAAATACGCACTAGAAGCCGAGAGAAACGCAATTGTTTAAATTAACGATGTAATCCAGGAATTCGGTTTTGGCGGAGTGCGAGAGTGCGAAAAAAGCCGCAAACGCGAGATGGCGCCACTCGGGCCGTTATCGACATATCGTTACCGACAAAATTTCTAAAAATTATTATCTAGTCTTCTGGGGGATATTTATTAATCAATGGGATATCAAATGAAAGGGAATGGAATGCGCTACACGACAAAAAATACCCCGTCACTGTACCTATACGCGGTTCGTCGTGATAACAATTTTAGTGGTTTAATTGTTTATAACAAATGATATACACATCGAATAACCTGCGCACCTATTGGATATAGTAGCTGACACTCCTTGCTCTAATTTATGTCCTTTGGTCATTGCTGTGTCTCGCCGGTAAGTGGCAGTAATCGCAATTGTTTATAATATCTTTAAACAAATTCATTTATCTCGCCTTCTAGATGGCCGATTTTAATCAACGACTACTGAAATTGAAGCTCTCCATTCAAGGAACAATCTGATTCACTTTTAGGATGATCCTCTAGTACAGTTCCGACGCAATTTTCAACCGAATGATTAAATTGTTTATAAAAATTAAGATGCGCATGCAGGGCTTGTGAATCGTTTATTGTCGTGTAGCAGCATTCTTCACCTTCATTTTACGCTGTCGATCATTGATCTAGCGCCTTCAGAAGCCGAGGTAATTGCAGTAACCCGGAGTGCATTTTTGACGATTTTTAAATTATTAATAACATTCGAACCACATATGCCAC
This sequence comes from Nomada fucata, assembly GCA_948146005.1. Lineage (NCBI taxonomy): Eukaryota > Metazoa > Arthropoda > Insecta > Hymenoptera > Apidae > Nomada > Nomada fucata. Next base: position 798,163 of record OX411275.1, on the reverse strand, counting down.
ATTGTAGCAAATGTTGGAGCAAATAGCTATGGTTCGTAGCTATCATTTAAGACAAGTCCGGTTAAGAAATACGCACTAGAAGCCGAGAGAAACGCAATTGTTTAAATTAACGATGTAATCCAGGAATTCGGTTTTGGCGGAGTGCGAAAGTGCGAAAAAAGCCGCAAACGCGAGATGGCGCCACTCGGGCCGTTATCGACATATCGTTACCGACAAAATTTCTAAAAATTATTATCTAGTCTTCTGGGGGTTGTTTATTAATCAATGGGATATCAAATGAAAGGGAATGGAATGCGCTACACGACAAAAAATACCCCTTCACTGTACCTATACGCGGTTCGTCGTGATAACAATTTTAGTGGTATAATTGTTTATAACAAATGATATACACATCGAATAACCTGCGCACCTATTGGATATAGTAGCTGACACTCCTTGCTCTAATTTATGTCCTTTGTTCATTGCTGTGTCTCGCCGGTAAGTGGGAGTAATCGCAATTGTTTATAATATCTTTAAACAAATTCATTTATCTCGCCTTCTAGATGGCCGATTTTAATCAACGACTACTCAAATTGAAGCTCTCCATTCAAGGAACAATCTGATTCACTTTTAGGATGATCCTCTAGTACAGTTCCGACGCAATTTTCAACCGAATGATTAAATTGTTTATAAAAATTAAGATGCGCATGCAGGGCTTGTGAATCGTTTATTGTCGTGTAGCAGCATTCTTCACCTTCATTTTACGCTGTCGATCATTGATCTAGCGCCTTCAGAAGCCGAGGTAATTGCAGTAACCCGGAGTGCATTTTTGACGATTTTTAAATTATTAATAACATTCGAACCACATATGCCACATTGTAGCAAATGTTGGAGCAAATAGCTATGGTTCGTAGCTATCATTTAAGACAAGTCCGGTTAAGAAATACGCACTAGAAGCCGAGAGAAACGCAATTGTTTAAATTAACGATGTAATCCAGGAATTCGGTTTTGGCGGAGTGCGAGAGTGCGAAAAAAGCCGCAAACGCGAGATGGCGCCACTCGGGCCGTTATCGACATATCGTTACCGACAAAATTTCTAAAAATTATTATCTAGTCTTCTGGGGGATATTTATTAATCAATGGGATATCAAATGAAAGGGAATGGAATGCGCTACACGACAAAAAATACCCCGTCACTGTACCTATACGCGGTTCGTCGTGATAACAATTTTAGTGGTTTAATTGTTTATAACAAATGATATACACATCGAATAACCTGCGCACCTATTGGATATAGTAGCTGACACTCCTTGCTCTAATTTATGTCCTTTGGTCATTGCTGTGTCTCGCCGGTAAGTGGCAGTAATCGCAATTGTTTATAATATCTTTAAACAAATTCATTTATCTCGCCTTCTAGTGGGATATCCTTTTGAGATATCGCTGATTGAAATCGTCCCAGTGGAACGCGAGATAAATGAATTTGTTTAAAGAAGTTATAAACAAATACCATTATTTCTACGTGCAGGCTAACTACATCAATGACCAGAGGACATAAATTGAAGGTAGGACGATCAGCTAACATCTCCAACTGGTGTTAACATTATTCCATGTGCAGTTCATTTGTTATAAACTTTTAAACAATTGAAATTGTTATTACGGCCAACTGCGTATAGGTACAGCTACAGGGTATTTTTTATGGTGTAGCTTATTCGTTATGATCCATATGCCTTCTGCCACCCCAAGGTGTGCTTGGCGTCAACTGTCCAGGACCATATTCACAGCCCCACACACCACTCCCCGCTGACAGTGCAAATCAAGTACCGCCACAGGTGCCAACAGCGTCTTTCCACCGGTCCTCCGATGAGAGAACGGAAAAGAGAATGAGAAGGAGATGGGAAGGGAATTCGCAGTCAATTCGCTCGAATTATTTTCCGCATAATTACCAAACGTCTCTTAAACGTTTAATAATTATACAATAAATAATTGATTGCCCAGGTCTCACGACGAGGAGGTTACTGCGAATGGAGACCCACCCTAGCCACGGCCCTTCCACCCTCCTTTTATGCGAAAACTAATTCTACTATCATTTCTAAGGAAGAAATATCTCCTATTATTGTCAATTTATAGAACGTCCACTAACTGACCATAGTACAAATACGACAACAGCAGGAGTACTTAGAAGAAGCGCGACCGCGAGCTAAATTGACTATCAGAAGGAAACCTAAAAGAAAATTTGCAAAAGGATTCAATTTCCTGAAATAAAACTTAAAAAATATATATCCTACGATCATGAGAACTAGACAACGCAATATTATTGCAGTGGAGAACACTGCTGTCTTAAAAACCAAGACAGAGCTTAAAAATAAATCCTCCCTTCTTAAATACTAGATTAGATTCAAATTTGCCCTGCCTGAGTAAAGATCTAACTTAAAACTAGTATGATCCTACCTAGTATAACGTCTAAGAGTTCAATTAAAAGAACAATTTTAATAATATCCTACCTACATAGGACCGCAATAGATACTTTCCCATACTCCTATAGGTATAAGTATGTATATACTTAATATTGAATAATTAATGGCGGAATTAATTTCGTGGCCCATGGTTTCCTAGAACAGACTGAATCAATTTTTAGTTTCATAAACCCTGCCTAATTAAAAGTCTAATCATTTCTAATTCGTGTGAAACCTGCCTGTATAAAGATCTAAGATTGTGTGTTCAAACAAAACCTACCTACATGAAGAGCTAAAAGTATTGTTCGATTTATAATTGGGCCTGCCTAATTATTTGTCTAACACTTGTAATTAGTTAAAATGGCAGGGGCAGGGTGAAGGTGAGGTCATATTATACAAATTTTAAACAATCCTCTTCTTTAGCTGATTCTGTTCAATGCTTCTGAAACAAAGACAAACTGGAAGAAATTAGTAAAGCATTATATAAATACTAAACTCACAAATGGGATCGACGAGGCTGGCTCTTCAATTTTTAACTTTTCATTCGTGTCCTTGATAATATTTATGGATCTGTATTGCATATATATTCCACTTTTAAGTCTCTGATATTTGTACTTCCATTTGTTTAATATATCATATTTGGGTTCATCTGTGAATCTGTAACAATCTCATGCATTGGATTAGTGACATCCCCAAGCCCCACAATTTTATATTGGATTGAAGCTGCTTTTAATTCGTAATAACTGAATTTTGCCGAAGATAATAAATCATAATTGATATGAAAAATGCAGCTATTTTTTAATAACAATAGATAATTGGATTTCTGCTAAGGTGATATATTCTTTTCTACTTTCCAGATCAAACTGGAATGGTAGTACCAATTTCATTAAAAACTCCAAATTGAAGTAGTCACGTTTCCCTACAATTGATTCTATTGTGCATCTACATAGAAGCGAGAAACGATTATTCGGAAGCAAAATATCAAACTTTGCTTTAAAGATTTACGGATATCGCGAGTGAATTTCAATTTGTACGAAGCAAACTCGAAAACTTATAAAAATTGGCTCTAATTAAAAAAAAGGGTGAGAATAAATGTGCAACGATTAAAAGAAAATATTTTGAAGTTAAACTCCAATAATGAACAGTCACTAGTATTGACTCGAACTGAAATCTACTATCTCGAATTATTTCTTTTTTCTCTTATTATAGCTTTTCTTTTTTTCCTTTCCTTTTCTTTTCTTTCTTTTCTTTTTCTCCTTTCCTTTTCTTTTCTTTCTTTTCTTTCTTTTCTTTTTTTCCTTTTCTCTTATAGTCCTTAATTTTTTTTCATCTTTTTTCATTTCATTCACAGAGTAATTTACTATTATGTATGCAAATTTTTAGCAACATTTACATCAACAGACATTCCAGGTAGTATAATTATTAAAAAAAAGGAATTGCCACAAGAATTCGTCAGCCATGGTCTTTGGCTGACTGTTATGTGCCACCCTCTAGGGACAGGAACAGGCACAGGAACAGGCTTCCGATTGGAAGCAGTTGGGGACTGGTATTCGCAACTCTAATTAAAAACGCGATCATTACACAACGCAACGCTAACTGTAACTCCCGATGCAATCATTTCGCAACACTATTTATTAAGACCGATAGAAAGCAAACATTAAACCGTTTGTAATATCAAAAAACAAGCTAATTGAAGATCCCCTGAAAAGTTAGCTGAAGGCTCAAGACGGGAAAATACTTTCCGCAACACTACAAACTTTCTCATACGTAAAATATATTATAAAATACTACAATATAACTATCAATAAGAACGGCAAAATTGCAAGACCACAATATCGCGACATCGTTGCGCAACACTAAACCAATCGCGATTTTCATTTGCTCGCAACTCTAATTAAAAACCGCGTGGCATTTAACGCAACTCTAATTCGACCCGTTCTCAAGTTTCTCGCAACTCTAAAGCAACGCGATATTTTTGGGAGGGCTGTATCGTTGGGCCGGAATGTGCGTCGGCCAAGTACAAATAAAAATTCTACAAATGAAAATGCAAGCACTGTGACATAGTAGTAACACAGAATGATTCCCAATTCTTAAAAAGAATGGCGAGCCATTAGTAGTTGCCCTCTTGAGCGACAGTTTGTCGGGCCTCTTCGGCATATAGCCTCTCCTTTTCGTCGGACCCAAGGGTCAGCTGAAACTAGGCTCGAGGCTCTAATCGGAAACCAAGGAAAAACTTATAAATGTGAAATAAAGAGTTTAAATCGCGGAGCTAAATGGAACGCACGCGGCCGAATCACGACCAAATAGAATCGTAGAAATTGTGATTGCGGAAAATCGCAAAGATTACGATTAAAAATGTAATCGTTCTTCGTTCACGCGTGCAGCCTCGAGCATAACGTAAGGCGTTTCGTTTCGGAGCCTAAATCGCGACCACGACCGCGAAGGATTCGAAAAATCGATAGGCAAAGCAAGAGGCGAACGCATTTTCGTTCGCGCCACAGCTTCACCGTCGACTTTTCAAATCAGATTTCCTGAAACAGGTTGAACACGCGAAATAGTGCCTACCCGACCAGAGACTGTGTCAACCTGCCCGGCCCTACCTACTTATGCCTATCAATCACACAAGAAAGTATGCTACCTACCCTGCCTGGACCTATATTTAAAAAATGGCAAACGGGCACACCAACACTCGACACTCCACGGTTCTTAGTCAAACACTTGGGCGCGAAAGCCTACACTAGGGAGGCGTCCCGGGACGCCCCCGACACCCAAGTGTTGTCGCACAACTTGCACACTCTAAGGTACGTACCATTTGCCTGAAATCGACTGAGAGTGGCTGGGATCTTTGCGTTCACGAGGGGAAGAACCACGCCGCGGTTGATATTTAATAGAATAACTAAATAGCACTGATACAAGAGGTACGTGATAGCAATTGATAGGTATATTCGATTCTCTTTGGCATTTGGCCCCTGTCATCTTAAATGACAGAAACGTCGTGTCTCAGTATAGTAGGGATTATTAATGCAATTAATAGTAAAAATGATGTATCTGTTTTAAATTAACGGACATCTTATCTTGGTCATAATAGCTACATTTTAGCACGGAACGACGCAAATCCACAGCCTAACCACACACACAATGCGGATATTACGTCGCGCACGATACACCAAACGCACTGTCAGTCGCCAGCAATAAATCATTCAATAGCTTATGAACTAAAGAAATATCGTCGGGCTCTACCACCGTTTTCCCACCCAAGTAGCACCGGGGCACGTGAGGGCACGTGGGATCCGGGCAGTGAACACGGAAAGGGTTAAACCTGGAAATCCTCGTCTAAAAAGATGATAAAGTCATACTGATTTTCTAACGGGCTAAATATATATTTGTATATTCAATGACTCTACTTTATTTGATAATTTAATCTATGACTCTATTTTCATATACTTTGAAATAAATTCAAACATCCTCGGGCGTTCTCGTCATCAAAGCATTGCTTCTAAAACGCAAGGTCGGTTTTAAAGTAGATTGCCTTGATATCGAGACCTACCCGTTCGCGTATTGTCTTCTTCTACATTCAGGTTTAATTAATATATTGTAAGGAAGAAGTGAATTTATTCATATCTTTATACGCTAAAGACTAATAAGTATATCGAATAATAAAATTATTCGATAGTTCCAACAAATTGATAAGGTATATCAGTACCTTTACTTTATATTCAATCAAAGTAGAAAAAAGGACAAATACTACGTTCTTACTAACAGCAATCGCTATGCATTTTATTACAACTGTGCACTAATTGCAATTGACAAATAAACGAAGTCGAAGGGTATTCGACTTCTCCACTACAAACTAGTGCACGTATAATACTGGACGTGACTTTATATTCATTTAATAATTAATAACTATTTAAATATTCGGTATATACGTATTCAATTAAATACTCTATTATAAAAAGATGCATAACGATATATTTTATACTAAATTTCTCTCTTAAAATTCTCAAACTAATTTGAAACGCGTTGTACAAGAAGACCTATCCTCATATTATATAAAACAGTATACAAGTTACTACTCATGAGTATATTTCCATATACCCATGGTCACGGTGCTTGCAAGAGAAATCTACGTAATTACAACCAGTCACTCGTGTCGGTTCGTACCTTCCGTCCTGCGACATGATTGAGTGACCAGAGGAACTTTAGAGCATGCCACTCACCGGTTGCAGACTCACCAGGGGTGCGGGGAAGCTCGTCCCCATCGAAGCCGTGGAAGTGACTGAACATTCAAAAAGAGCAGGCAACATTAAAACCTTTATTCTTTCAGTACTTTTAGAATGTGTTAATTATCATTATTAATTATATTAATGGAATACAAGATTAAAGACATAAAGAGATACTTACTCGTCAGGTTGATGGATGAAAGCCCGAACTCGCCGAACAGGACACTGACTCTAATTTCGCGGTTCTTTAGTGTGACTTTATGTTTAATTATTATTAAAAGCTGTTGAGCTCAAAAAATAATAAAAAGAACTTTGGCGGGACAAGCACTGACTCTACCGACCGCATTGCGCGCGGTCATCAACGTGTTACGGTGATACCGTCGACCCCGTGGCAGCTTCTGAAACATTCAAAAGAGCAGACAACATTGAAATCTTTGCATTTTCAGTCATTTTCGTGTATGATAATAATCGAATATCATTGCAATATAAGATCAACAAAATACAGAGATACTTACTCTTCAAGTTGATGGATGCAAGCCCGAACTCGCCGAACAGCATAGGTGCTGACTCTAACACCGGAATACGTATTGCGAAAAAAAAAATAATAAAAAAAGGCTACTGTCGCGCGCGTTTTATAATTGTGATCGACGAACAAAGTGACTCTAATTTCGCGAGAACAATATTTCGAGGCAAACACTGGCTCTACTTTCGCGAATCTTTACTATTATTTATATTTAATTGTAATTATCAAGAGCGGTTGCGCTCCAAAAACAATAAAAGAACTTTGACGGAGCAAGCACTGACTCTACCGACCGCATTGCGCGCGGTCATCAAAATTTTCTGAAAGAAAATCTGTACAAGTTAGTAAATGTGGTGAGGAGGTAGAAATTTAAACAATATATATTTGATTTTATTTGTCTCTTTATTATTTCTTCATCCTGTCGAATGTCTGTTGAGGAAACACTGCTCTTTTTTTAATAAAGTACTACCGTATTAATATTCAGATTTAATTACTATTAATTGTCTATTCAAGATATATTATATATCAATATCGATTTATCAAAAGCGTACTGTGACTGTTCTTTGTCAGAGTTTTAAAGGTGATCATGATGCTAGTAAGTAAACAATATCGCAAACATTTATAAGTTTTCGTAGCTGCTTGCAGAAGTCAAGACTCCAAACTATTTATTATGCTTCAAGGGTATGGCAACCAGTACGCAACTATACATGCAAGCCTGCGTCGAAAATACAATTTGACCGTACTTGGGACTAGGTCACAGGGATAATAAAAGTGTCAACAAGAACCCTAGCAAAGCTATAATAGAAATCGCGACCGATATGCAGGGAAACGTGAACATATTGCAGTTTTTCATTTAGAATGAATGAAATTTACTGACTCTAGTTCCAATCGCGAATATTGTAAGTTCAATTTGAAATGTTTTCATTATTTAATGGATGTGGATATAAGAATTGAGAGAAGTAAGTATTGAAATATATTTACCATGATGAAAGTGTTCAATAACTTTCAACCGAAATCCAATCGCCAGATAACAAGAGGAATACATAAAGGGTTGTGATAATAACTTAAATGTTACCAGTCCCTCATCATAGTTCATCGAACTGATTGTTACGCGTCATAGTAATTGTATCTCGATACTCTATTCCTGCAGCTTCAATGTATAAATCCTCTACCAACCAATTATCCATTAGACCTGCAACAAAAAGAAAAGCAACGTGATAAACCAGTTCTAAAATCAGAATCGAAATCGGTATGTAAGTGTCATTGCAAACAAAATAAGCGCAACCTTAACACCGCATCGAACCCGAATAATCGTGTAATGAAATATAATAATGATTCAAAGAATCGTTCAAACTAATAAATTAATTAACTCGATATTGTACTAAACGACTAGTTATATAGTACCGGATAACCGGTCAAGCGTCCAGCAAGAGAGACTCGATAAAGACTTTAAAGTACATCCGCGATAGTCAAACGATTGTTAAATAAACGTGTATTAATTAATAGAAGCTAATAGTCGATCGTATGCAGTGGTAAAGTAGGCTCTGAGATATTATTGTATTGCACGGTGATGTATGTCGCTAACCTCCGACAACACAGACAACCCGACCGCTGCGGCGCTTGAACTCGTACTGACACTGCGCACCGCGCACCGATCATCCCCTCCCGCGTCGCGCCGGCGGGATTCGCACTACTATACTAAGATCATATGTAATGAACGTGTGCGGCTTCTGACCAATTTTTAGACGGACCTACGATCCTAGGGTTATACCTACTGGACTTTTACGTTTTCTGACCAACTGTTTGCCGGACCTACTGCTCTAAGGTCATGTCTACTGTACTTCATCAGGTTCTGACCGACTTATAGCTGAACCTACGATCCTACCGTTATACCTACTAGATTTCTACGTTTTCTGAGCAACTTTGAGATGGATCTACGATTCCGGGGTACACTACCTCCTGGACTTCGCCGGGTTCTGACCGACTTATAGTTAAACCCTTATAATAGTTATAGTTATGTTGGTAAAACTACGCAAGTGCTCTGACCTCTCTGATTTCGATGATTTTTAAATATGTTGTAGAACTGAGTATCCGGAACAACTTTTTCTTATGCATATAACCGCCGCTCGGCCTTAGTTTTCGAGATGTTTGCCAACAAATATAGCTACTACTACATTGAATTTTGTATATACGTGCACACTCGTGGCAACGTGTGGGACCGCCGCTTTTCCGGCGGCCGGCGAAGAATCTGTATACTGGGTGACCTCATAAAAATTGTACCTCTAGAACTAGATATATCATATCAGATTTGGTATTGGCGGGGGTGGGGCCGTGCCGACCCCCCCTGCACCCCCTCCCCATAAATTTCTAACCCAAACAAAACCCGAATGTAATTTTTATTTAACCAAATATGAATTTCGCCGGCCGCCGGATAAGCGGCGGTTCCACGCGTTGCCACGAGTGTGCACGTATATACAAAATTGAATGTAGTAGTAGCTATATTTGTTGGCAGATATCTCGAAAACTAAAGCCGAGCGGCGGTTATATGCATAACAAAAAGTTGTTCCGGATACTCAGTTCTACAACATATCCACAAATCATCGAAATTGGAGAGGTCGGAGCCCTTACGTAGTTTTACCAAAATTAGATTTACCAAATTTTATAGTAACCAAATTTACCAAATTTGGTAGTTTTACCAAATTGTTTAATTGTTTACAACAAATGAACCGCACATGGAATAATGTCCACACCTCTTGCAGATGTTAGCTGATCCTCCTAGCTTTAATTTCTGTCCCCTGGTCATTGATGTAGCTAGCCTACTAGTCGAAATAATGGTATTTCTTTATAAATTCTTTAAACAAATTCAGTTATCTCGCGTTTCACTGGACCGATCTTAATCAACCACGTCTTAGAATAAAGCTTTGGACTCAAGACACGATCTCTACATATTTTAGAACGACCCTCCATTTAATATTACGTTTGCTACAAGTTCTACTGAATGGGCTAAATATAAAATGAATGGTATAATAAATAGTTTACATGTGCACAAGTTACACAACTGCTGTAATTTAAAATAAACTTCTGCATATAAAGTACTTAAATATTAGTATGAGCTTTATTTATAAGATGTATTAAGTATTAACTTCATAGAATAGTTTATAAGTATTAGCTTGTAAATTTGAACTACAACAAATGTGTAACTTGTATCTTACTTAATAAGATTCCTTAATTGGCCAAACCTGACCAAAAAACCGAACAAAGACGGACAACAAATTCGCCAAACACAAAGAACTGCCAGTGTACACCCGTCCAATGACGTCCTGTCCGTTGCCCCCTAGCCCCCCCCCCCCCGCCCCTGCGGGATTGCGACCTGAACCCGCATTCAAGCAAAGAATAACCATATTCTTATTCTTTCATTGCGGCAGAGAACGAAAGCATATCCTTCAAATTATTAAATTGCAATGCTGCGTATAATCTGTTTGTAACGTTGCGAGTGATACGGAAATGCCTCAGATACGTAGGTATTCGGGGGTAAAGAAATACATTGGGTCATTTGTCTATTCATATATGCCTGTCTCTCGCCGGTGCCGTTGCTCGCTGGTTTACTTCCACTTTAGAAAAAAAAAAAGTTATCGATCGGAAGTGACCACCCCTTCTCCCTCGTTCGGCGTTCTGCGCTGTAAACCCTCGGTTACGAACGCAGGGACTCCGGGACGCCTCGTCCCTATTGCTTATGTCGCGGTAGTATTGCGCGATAAGCGAAAAGTTCATCCGCACCACTGGCTGGTACACCACCTCTTGTGGGGTCAAGGAAGTAACGTCGTCCGGTCGAACAAAGGTAATAGCGGATGTTTAATCGGAATTGCCTCCCTCGATTGCGCAAAGATGAATGTAAAACTTCTGCACGGATGACGCGGAAACTGAAAGGTCGAGGAATTACGTTGGCGCGATAGCCTCCATAGCGTTCGCGGTTGCCCGACATTGATACACAATTGGTCATATTTTTCATAAAATCTTTACTATGCTATATATACACATATATGTATACATACGTTGAATACGTGCTGGCGACAAATTAAATAACGCACGTATGTATATGCCGCATTGGTTAACGTGGTTAAACGAATTCGTTTCTTTCCGATTCTATGTGCCGCGTTATGTTTCGGACGATTCCGCTTACGTACGTACGAATTAACACACATCGGCAGCTTAAATATCTACATCGTTAATGGAAATCATTTCTACGATGTATAATTATACTTATGCACATATTTACATCACTCTGAATCATTCCGTAAGTAGCCGTTCTTTCTGTGAAAATACTAACCAGTTATAAGCAAATACGATCACGCGGCTTTGTTCATTCCGACGTGTGATCTTTGACGCGGCAATGGCAATGGCAATGGTAGTGGTATTCCATCGGCGAGTTTGAAAAAATTAATGTCGCGACGTTTAATATTCGAAACATTTCGCAACTATTTCCTGGGTGCGACGAAGAAATTATAATCGGCATTTTCCCCCTAAATACAATTAATATTCGCGCCCCGTAGTTGTCTCGCCGATTGTCGGCCGGTTCGAATCAAAAGCGGAATGAAATTTCAACGAAATAAATAAACCGTTCCTTCGAGGGGACGATGAATTGTGTGCCGCATCTGACATCGTAGAACCAGCTAAGATGATAGTCCTGAAGAAAGATTCATTTTCTACTCGACGCTGTCTCAACTTTCGCACAAGTATGTATACATATTATAGATACGCATATGTATTTGGCATCTGTGACGCGTTGCTTCGATTGGTCTCTATCGAACGCTGCGTGCCACTCAATTCTCCTACAAGATTGTTTAACTTAATCAACTATATTGCTGTTGTTGTTGTTGTTGTTGTTGTTGTCGTTGTCGTCGTTGTGGTTGGTCCTTTTGGCTTTATCATCATCGTAGCCCGTTTTAATGTGTAGTCCCAACCTCTCCAACGGAACCATACGATACCTTCGAACGAGCGAAAGAATACATTCGATTATACAAATTTCCTTCGTTCTTCGCGTGTGCCTTCTTACCTTGCCGAGCAGTCAAGTCCTGCGGATCGTTCAAATAAAGACCATTCAATCCTCGCCCACACGATTTCCACCACCATCCGCCCTTCAGCATAGAAGCGCAATTCAACGATGACCTATCGTTATCTCTGCCAAAGGCCGATACAAAAACATAAAGAGAAGGTCGTTTGTTCCATTTCATTACTGCTGCGCGTCTGTCGTGCCGCGGAGCCGTGAAAAAAATTCTTACCTGTTGTACGTAGAGAACGGACTGTTGTTCGATCCGTACCAAGGATCGTTCAAGGAGTCGCCGGCGTTTCCGTCGTAACCATCGATCTCCAATTTGTAGTATTCGGCTTCCGAATAGATTTTGAACCGGGAATATTGCGCGTACCTGGTAAACATGTGCGATCAGTCTCGTGAAACTGCGAAAGCTTGTATTATTTCCAGATAACGGGGACAAGTGAAACGAGCTCGATTATCAATTTTTTTACCTTTTGTTACCTTCGAAATCTTCGAGCTCCACTCTAAGCATGTAATCTTCGTTATTCGTTAACATGTATATGTTTTCGTTGCCGAGCCAAAACTCTCTGGCAGGATCCCCGAATCCATTTTTGTAGTCAGCCCAATCACGATTAAAATTCTCGCGTGGCTCTCCGAAATCGTCTCGTCTCTGAATCACCTGTATGTGTAATATATGTAGAATATTATACGTATACAACCTATTACACATGTGCATATGTACGTTGTGAAACATTTCGGAAGACCCTCTTAAGGAAGATAACTTTTGCCAAATCTATGGTGTATACGTATGTACATTGTTCGATTCGAAGTATCTACGCAGAAAATTCAAAAGCAAATTCGGTAGATTACATCTGTGATATTACTTTTTTCCGTCGGTGGTTAAAGTCGCATCGATCGCAGTGGTAATTAGCGACTACGATGGAATAATTATGGAACGGTAAACGCTCGGGGTTGAAACATGCGTTTAAAATCTGTATCTATGTTGGAGCGACATTTTTAGGGGTGAAATCCGAATCGGCTGAACCACGGTGTAAAGCACGGTGTAAAGCACGGTGTAAAGCACGGTGTAACGTGTACAGAGATGCCCGGCTGAAATCATCGGCAGCGGCGGGACTCGAAACCGAAGACCGTTGTTCGATTACGAGCTCAGCCGCTAACCGACCGAGCCACCGCGACTCTCCGTATAATATTATGTTTCAATCTATAATATCTATAATGAACTTGAGCAAATGTTTGTTAGTTAATAGATTGCAACATATTTTCGAACAAGTATATAACTTTTAATTTTTTTGCTCGACTGTATCCTAAAGTCGAATAAAACCTACCGTCCAACCTCCTTCGGCTACATCTTGTTCGCAATAGACTTTAAGAAACCAATACGTCGTTCCACGAATTTGAAGATAATAGACACCGCTATCTCTCATGCCTGCATTCAGTAAATCAACGCACGAGTAACCCTGCAACATATGCACGTAGTGCGATAAGTGTACGTACATGTAGTATGTATATGCGTGTACAATATAAAGATGAACAGTGTCTCGACGATTCGTGTTGTTCAATAAGTTCGTTGACGTTCGTTCTGAACTGGGAACATTATTTGTGCGAACCAGACGATTAGTTGATTCAATGTTTCGAAGAATAATTTTCGCTGAATCGATTGGCCGATTTCCCATATGGTCGTGCTGCCTCAGCCACGCAAACTTTGGCTTAGACAACAGAAATATTTCGGGCTGCCTGAACAGCCACGTAAAATGAACTTTCTCCGTTATTATACCGTTAAAGAAATATGATGCAGTTGAGTAACTGTTTCGTACTTTCATACATACATATCTTTTATACGTTGTTTCGTGTACATATGCATATGTTGCGTGCATACATTCTGCGACATATGTTCGCACATGTTCATGCGCCGGTAATCCAATGCGTCGATAATATTCTCAATGGACGGACAACATTAAGGTACTGCGTCGTGTCCGCCTGTGACGCCACCCCCGCTACCACTATCGTCGCCCATGTAAAAGCAAAGGGAGATGGGTCAGGAAGGTTCCTACTGCGTACATACTACGAATACATAGTACTTTCGCTGGAATACATCGCGATCGGCTATCCGGTTGTTCGGGTCGATGATCGAATTGAGCTGGTAAACAAGTATGTCCAGTATGGTGACTTTCACATTGCCATTTTCAGTTGGCGAGACGAGTAATTACAAGCAACTATATAACGCATGTACGTTTAAATGAAACGTCCAGAGGTACGGTCGACGGGTTGCGTAATGAATTCTCAAGCGTGAACTTTTCTCACCGATGAGGTGATATATGCTTGTTATGCGTAAATATGCTGCTGGTACGTGCATACATTCGTAGAATACCGTGAGCAAAGGAAATATGTATCTACAAGTACCTGCAGATGTCGTGAAATGCATGGGATCTTTTGGATGCAAAGTCAATCGGAGGAACCAATACGATGGACAAAATGATATTTCTCCCCATTGTTTCAGTTGTCGGCGTCGTTTATATTTACCTTGACATCCTTGTAACTGAGAAACGCATCAGTGGCGAAGGTTGAATTCGCAGGACTCGGCTTATTTTTCACACTTGGAAATATAACGCCACGATTTTTAGCCGAGGGTCGCTGTAAGCTCGAAGGTGGCGGTATTCCAGGACTAGCAGTAGAATTACTGAAATGATTGGTATTGGTGATATTGTTTGAATTGTTGTAATTACTATTCGACATCGTGTTTGAGGAAGTCGAGGAAGACATGGACACCGAAACCGACGAAACGATGGTAGTCGGTGTCACCGGTGAAAGGGTAGTCTCTGCTGGTATATCTTCGGACAGGCCAACGTATCTGAATGAAAAAGGAATTTTCTTTCTTTAGGTATCTGCTATAATTTGTTACCTCGTATTTTTAGTACGACGGGAATATTTATTTAACTATTGGCAATTAAACAAACAAGTCTGACATTTTACTCGACAGCGACGCATCAAAATATTTCGGCATACAAACGGATGAACACGTGAAGAAGAAAAACTGACCTACTCGCATCGTATTCCACGAGCCGATCTATAGTGGGATCGAGCAACAATTCAGCAGGAATTGGACGTTGAGCGAGGCTCGCAACGTCGTCCTCCTGTTTCCGTAGCCTATTTTCTACCCCCTCCAAATTTTCGATGATCTTGTTCGTTTTTGATCTTAAATCGGCATGAATTTCGCTGATCGCTCGCTCTTGCCTTTGAGTTTGCGTAAGCAGTTCGTCAGATTTTGGTAAAAGATCGTCAACAGAACTTTTTGTGCCGACCTATCGATAGAAGCGTACAACTTTGAGAAGCTTGTTCAACAATTCCTTATTGTTACCCCGTTCGTAATACCCCGCAGCGATAGACCCTGTCGATTTCCTTTAGCTTACCACGACGTTCCACACTTCGTCCATTTTCTCCGAAACGGTCAACACCGGATACATCTGCTCGACGAGCCGGTCGATTTTACTTTGCTTCAGAGGTGGCTCGGCGGTGGTCGTCGTCGTCGTCGTCGTCGTCGTTACATTGAACGCTTCCAGACCATCGGCAGTTCCTCTTACAAGTATTGCATCGTGTACATCGGTCATCATATTATAGATGTCTCCCAAGCGATCAGAAACCAAATTCACATGGAATTGTAATTTTCTATCCATATTACTGGTCGCTTGCCTCAAATTCTCTATTTCAATCGTAATATGGTTTATTACTTCGTTACTCATCGCTTTTGTAATCTCAATCACACTCATGCTGACTGGCTTTTTCTCACTGGCTTCAGCATTTATATCATCATTTTGTAGAAGATTATTATCCAGATGATTTTTCAAGTCGATCAGTTTATTATCTATGTCCGACACCTTTTGGTCCAGCGATAACAGTTTTTCACCGACGGTCTCGGGCGATGAATTTTCTCGCTTATGATGAATCGATTGCATCGTTGAATCAGCTGTACGGGGAAAGAGTTTTATAAATTGAAGGTCGCGGATAACAAATAAAAGCCGGTACTGAAAAAAGAAATGAGAGGTGTGCGCGGTAGTATGTATGTGTATCTCTTGGCGTGACTCGACCGGGAGATTTACAATCGTTCCACGACGGGCGTATGCATCCATACGTGGCTACTGATACTAATGACGTTATTACGCGCAAATGCTGTATGCATCGTTTTTCCCCGTGGATGGACGAATTAGAACAGTCTTGGGCGTGAAATTACGTAGAGCGTAGAGCGTAGAGCGTATACTATATACTATATACATGTACAACACAGTAAAAGACTTCGAATTAGAAGAGTTGGTACATCGTTCGGAGTGAAATAACGGTCGGTCGTTGAGTTTAACCCGTTTGAATTTAACATATCGTTTACGTACCGCTTTTGTCTTCGTTGGTGTTTCGATCGTCGGGCTGTCTAGCCGAATAAGCAGAATCGGCCGGCAAAAATGTTGGGTTAACGTTGAAGAGCTTCAGGTCCAATGTTCGCAGTTTCCCAATAACAGCATCAGTTTTGTCGATATTGTCGTTCACGCGCGAATCCAATGCTTCGACCCTTCTCATTAAGTGTTCCACCGCTTTGTCTAGATTTTCAATTCGTTGCAATTTCGATTCCAATGTCGATACTATTACCTCGAACACGTTGAAAAGGTACTGCTCTCTGCGAACAAACGTTTCAAACAAAAGGTTGTTGTTAAAATGTTCGGTTAAAATTACATACATATGTAAATGTTATACTAACGTGATGTAAACGGCGTTAATGGAAAGGGCAGAAAGCGCGAACAAGTACATAATTCATTCGGATTCGATAGTTTCGTTTATTGCTGTCATTAATAGTATTATTATTACGATTATTCCTATACATATGTTTATGTATGTATAAAGATTAATCTCCTCATTCGTCGTACCGTCCCTGTCACTTTCGTATCGCGGCTCGCACGCTCGCTTATGTACTTACATACATACGTGTATGATTCAATATTCGTCCCTCCTGCGGTTATATCGATGGGCAAAAGTGACATCCGTATTATCCAATGGTGTACGAGACATACGCTTAACGTTATCCTTGCCCATATTATAGACATGTTTTGCACAAACCGAATTAATGAGACCTCATTCTTCTTCTACATGTGATACGATCTAGGTAAACGATATGCATGCAAGCGCGTGAGGCGGAAAAGTGAAGGTATGTACGAGCATACTGTATCAGTGATCAATCGCAGTATGTGTGCACTTATGTCTATCGTAAGCTTCCGAAGTTGCTCTAAGGACCAGCCGCAAAAGAAATTGTGTTAACGTTTTCTTTATACTTTGTATGTACAGTAGAAAGTACATCGTGTACTTTATATGTACACGTACGATTCGATTAATTGGCGTTAAAGAAGTCATAGCACTCCAAAGATAGGGAGATCCGATGTAACTACAAACACGTTTTTCGCACTCGAAGCTAATCTTTTCCCCCGAAGACAAAAGCCTTAGCTTCAAATAGCTGTAATTTTTTTAATTTTGTCAAGGTTTTTCTTAAATCATACGTTACTTTCTAAAGAATTTTATAAGGAACAATATACAAGACTTTTAAGTCGATCGAATGAACAGTTTTGGTCCATCTACTGGGTGCAAGACTTGACAAGATTCCGGGCATGTAGTTATCTCCAAAACTAATACAGTATACTATACATGTACGTATAAATTACGCATTTCATTAGCCAACCATGCAGCGGCGGATCGTGGATCGTAAATTAGTGGGGGTGCTGGTCCAGAAAATTTGTTACTTTTTCATGAACCGGGTGATGGCTACTGATATTAAGCTTAAGGATTATACATATTGTACACGTATAAGGAAAGAGTTAAAGAAAAAGAGACTCATTGTATTAAATGTTATTGATAATATCAAGTGGAAAAGTGTGGTTGCACTTCGGTTGCACAGTGCCTATACGCGGCCGTCACTGCAACCATATTTCTATATGCGTGTGCATCGAAAAATAGTCTTCTTCCGTAAAAAGGGGGGGGGGGGGCAGAATTCGACGCCCGCTCCACGCTCGTCGCAAAGTTAGCGCTCGAGCGGCACGGGTATTTGTACTTATTATTTATATATCATAAAGTATTATTTCGCCACGGATATAATTACCCGATTAATATGGCTTGAATTCTGAAAGAAAGTTTGCGTTAAAACGATACGCATAGATGTATCCTTTCTCCGGTTACGATATAAAATGTAATTTTGCGCAACCCATTTGCAGGTAGGTCAGTAATCGTACTCGCAGTACTTGCCACGATCCTTTCGAATCTTACGAGCCTACGATACAAAACGTCCGTAACGTGCACTGCAGTACGTACCGCGCGGCGCTACGATGTCGCTGAACAGTTTTGAAAATCACGTTGTCGTGTGATCTGATATGTGCATATATATATATATAAAATTTCCAAATAAAGTTGTACGAACCTATTTTCATAATTTGAAAAGAAGAAAATAATCTTGCCATTTTTTTGTAATATGCTTACAAATTTTTTACGACCCGAAACCATAATTCGTCATCCGCGAATACAGAATTTCATGAAATGTTTAACACGATAATTAGTCGAAATTCATTCGCTGAGTACTTAAGAAACAGATTTCCGCAAAAGGAGCAGGGACGCGACCGATTCCTGAATATTTTCACTCATTCCTTTTTCAATTTCACTTTCCTCCGTGTCTTCTCCAACGCCCCAATCTTACTACTTTCCTAGTCTTACCCTCTCCCATTTCAGAGTAAGAAACTATAAGATAAGCGTGATCAAAATATCTAAAACGTTATTAATAGTTTGATTCATTAGTCCACGGTCGAATATTAAAGGTTACATCACCCATTACTGTTTACTTGGATTTACTGTTTACATTATTGATCTTGTAACATAAATCTCTTTGAATAACAGCTCGATTCTACCTTACTTTGCTGTACTGCACGATTAGTTGATAAATTAACATTTTTTAACGAGTTCAGAGTGAAAGTGGACGCGGATATTATTGGAATTATTCGTGTAAATGTAGACTGGAACGAAACAGACGGGTAAAAAGTGGCAACGGACAGTGTAATAGTGCAAGCGGAGTGGTTTGCAGTTTACGACGGACGACATTCCGCAACTGATGACTTCCGTAGGATTGAAAAAGAAATGTAACAAAATTACGAGTGGTATACCGTGATAATTGTCATGGCGCGACAATCGTGAAATGGCAACGGACGTGGTCCGATTCATGGAGATAATCTTTTCGGTAGCATGACGCGCTACGGTGCCGGTAAATATCTAAACATCATTCGCACGAATAGGTACGAATTGGAACAATCCCTGCGAAATGTATAAATAATACGACATATGCCGACACGATCATTCGTTCTTGCCGAGGAGTATAGTAGCGCAAAACTTGTGTAATCGTATTGTCATAGCTATAGATCTCTTAGACTTGTTACGCAACGAACGGAAAACTTGTACTTCGCGTAGACCCTTCTATCTATGCGATCTAATCGATTCTCTTTCTCTTCACTTTGTGACCTTGTTACAATATCCGAGTAGCAACACTATCATAATAACTACATATTTTCTTATCCGATTTGTGAATCCATTTCTTTATTCGTCAATACTCCAGCTACTCTGACCTCGGCGTGTTCATTGCACTAATTATAGCATCAACAGCAACGAACATTAATAATGAGAACTGTTACGAAGAAAAAGAATTCGTATGTAATTCCCATACAAGTCTTGCACAAGTGACTTTTAAAGCTCTCGTTAAAGATATAGTGAATCCAAAAATCTAAAAAAAAAAGCAGTAAGGAAAAAACACGAGTTTCGAGCCCCTAAACATGAACTACGATAATCGACGGGCTCGACGAGCCGGGTAGAGTAGCGCGATGCCAACTTGAAACGCATACATACATGTGTACATAGGTCCACGTATGCAGCATATCATTGCATGTTGTTGCTCAATGCGGAAGGGAATTGAGACTGTGCCGGTAGAACGGACCCCAATTCCTCGAACCTTGCGACCCTCTTTTGTCGGTGTCGATAGGTCGTGAAAGAAAAAGAAAGATAGAGTGAGTGTCGAGGCAGCAGACAAATTTAAATGCCAGCGCATCGGTGCGATTACACGAATGCCGAACGATATTATAATAAAAACGGCGGTTTATCTTTTTTTATTTTTAACTCCATCTGCATGAAAAGTACTTGAACATATTGTTGAGATTCTTGCAATTAAAATGAGACCAAACACGATACAAGCTGGATTATATTTCTTTATTTAACTCGTAGTCTTCTCATCTGTTTGTGCTTGGGATCCTACAACTGCGAAGCGCATACATCCCTGCCGATCGGCGGCATCAATCGGCAGTTCCCATTCCACCATTTTTACTAGATTTCTGGACTCGCTATACATTCATACACCTATGTGTAGCTGTGCGTAGTGATAATTCCTCATGGAGAATTTTTGCAAATCCGTCGTATGTATTTCTGTAAATATCAGATGAATAGAATTACAAAATTGGGAGCGAAAGATTGCATGGCTTAAACGCCATGGACATTTTTGCTATTGTACAACCATTACATCTTTCGGCGCACTTTACACTTAAATGGATAATGCGCCCATGTAGTTTTTACTATGTATTATCGGCAGCCACTTAGGAAATGAATGTGAATGTAAACGTAACGTTTGAAAAAGTTACACGATGGAAGAAAGAGTCAAGAATCAGTCAACAACGGATAATGAATATTTTAAATAGTTTCACTGAGTTTCAATTGTCAGCAGAATTTCACGGAAACATTGCCGCGTATTGTTTCTTGTCATTCGAACGTCCGTTTGAAGAATTGGACGGTAAACGGATATGCATACGTACGTAGACATTAAAAATTATTTAAGGAAACTTTCTTTTTTAGACATAGTAAGATTGCTACTAACATATTACCATGAAAAAGACTTTAAAGGCGATAGACTTTTACTGAAATATTACTGAAATATGCGATTAAAATATGTAAACGGAACTATGGTGTAACAGACCGCGATATACGTATAAAATTAGTTACTTGCAAATAAGAGCAATATCAAGCAATACCAAGCAGCAACATGCAACAATAAACTATATCATGTATGCAAAAGAGCGAAATAACGAGAACCAGAAAATAGCCGACCGATGTTAATAATCAGTAATTCCGTGGAATCCACAGAATTCCGTTGCATAAGGAATAAAAATATATGTATTCTTTAGAAGGACTGCCTGCCACTGCTATTGAAAACCAGAACATTCGCGTTGTTTCATGAAGTTACATAAGGGAAAGTCTAACATGAGCCGAAAGAACGACAACACAACGCGGGACAGCGCGACACGAGGATTTATAGTTGTATATTGTAGGTGAACGCTGCTACAGACCGCGCGAATTGAGATGAAAAGAGAAAGCGAGAAAAAGGTGAGTGTAAACCAGTTTAAGACAATAGCGGAAATTTTTCCAATAATTTTTTCGCTACTAAAAAGCGATGAAATGTTTAAGTTGAATTTATTGGAAATAAAATTGCATTTTTTCTAATAAAATCTTGAAAAATATTTTTATCATTTATCATTTATTTGTTAAATGAGCGCATTAATTCAAGAAATCCTGAGAATCCAAGAGGAGTCCGCCTAACTGACTAACTAACAATAAGTCTAAGATTTAGCTCTACATCGTGTAATTCTACTGTTCAACGGTTAATGACGTCTGTCAAATTGAATCTTCATTTTCTAAACGAACAAGCGCAACACGGTGTTAACGAGATATTTCAGTGACAAGAAATGTTAATAAAATGAATTTTCCTAACCTCGATTTATGGATAAGAAAAGAAAGAAGAATCATTGGAGGCAAATTTATCTTGCGCAATTGGAACCAGACGATCAGCGATGCAATTAAGTTCGATGAATCGGTACGATTTGCGCTCGGTTAAGAAATTGTACGAACGCAAAGATTTAGGATCGTCGAATGAACGTAGTAACCTGTGCGATAGTAACAATATTTGTGACGATCGAACCAATGATTAGGGTAATAAAAGTTTTAAAGGACTGTCACCTTGCTTGCTGGATCGGTTTCAAGATAGCAGGCAAAACGTACGCGGGTATCGGGGTTGATGTGATGGAAACCGCGAGAGAGACTTAAGCGATCGATACATTGATAGTAATTGTCAATACCGTTCGTTCAACTCGAGTTTCCATTTCTCGCGGAAAAATCATTAATTTTAAAACACATTGCCATACACATTCCTGACTTACCTATTTCGTTGCGAATTACGGCTAGGTATCGACATCGTGTTTCCAGTGACGTTGCTTCCATTGCTACTAATATTACGAACATTCCGTTCATCGGCAGAAGTCCTGGGTAGTCTAGGACTTCCGGCAGCTGCGATAGCCAGTAGGCACGTGACAAGTATTACCGCGGTTCCTCTCATAATCGAGCAATGGAGTAGAATGAGTGAGATATAAAAGATAAGGAAGCGAAGGTATGAAACGGTGGCGTCAAACAGGAGGGGAGAGGAATCAGAAGAAAAGGTGGTAGTAGTAGTAGCAGAAGGAGAAAGAAGAGAGGAGTAAGTAGGAAAAGAAGAAGAAGAAGCAATATGACAGTAATAAGGATCGGAACAAACAGAAGGTCGCGATCTGAAAAATTCACGTAACAACGACACTCCCGATTAGAATCACTATATGTTCGATTAGGATATGTACAAGTTCCTCTCCCCCTCTTTATCCAAAACATGCATTTACTGTTGTTCGTAGGTTGTGAACCATAAATTATTTTCCCAAACGAATCCCCGATCAGAATTAACTGGAGGAGAATCAGGATTCGTACGCAATGAGCATTATCGGTACAACCAGCACAGTTGTCTATTAATTATAACCATTGGCAACGACGGTCACTGGTGCAATTTTTCGCTTCTTTCCGTTTCCTGTTTCAGGCAATACATTAATCGTGTAGCCGTTTCAACATAAAGATCTAGCGACACAATAGATATTCGTACATCTTCTTCTTCTGTAATTCCTTTTTTGCAGCAAATTCATTCTTTCATTCACTCGTTCCACTTCTCCTATTCAATGTCTGTTCTTCCCTGTGCGCAAATAGTCGTCGAATGGTCTATCCCAAAAAGCGAGCTCTTGTACTCCTTCGATGTTTCTTCATCTACACTGACGTACTTTGATTGCAAGGAAAAGAACGAAAATGAAAGTTAACTGAACATATTTCTGACGCAGCCAATTACATCAACGTCCCCGTTGTACCTTCTGAAAACCACATTCGTACGAATTGCAAGGTAAAATGACAGTATCAAAAACGTAACACAATGTGCCTGGGCGACTTGGAAAGAACACTTGAATCATAGGATGACATATGCGCGGTCCACCGTGTATCAACGTTTCGCAGGAGACAAGTGCTATTCGGTTCCTATGAATTTCGATGACCATAAATCCCGACGACCCCGAACTTTGCGTCAAATCAAGTCGTTGATTTTTCCAGACAATGCTTCGCTTTGATTAAATGAACCCCTTTCTTTATTGTTATGTCTACCGATACGCAGGTACATAACCAGGCGACAAACGCTGCTCGTACTCCATACACCATACACGTGTATTTTCGTTTTTTTATTTGTCCGTTTCCTGAGACAATGTGTAATACACAAAAAGCGATACACCTCTGTGTGCAGACTGTATCGAAGCTGAGATACGAACTACGAACGACTGGACTACCGACACCATAAAGCACCAAGAAGTATACGATCACGGCTGAACCGTAAGAGTTACTTTCACGTACATACGGGCCCGTGCTGAAAGAGTTACCGATGCCTCTCCCCGCTGATCCGCCAACCATTCTGGTCTCCTTCCGTCCTTTCCCCGTGTAAAGCAGTGATCCGATCCGTTCGAATTCGTTCTGTTCCGTTCTGTACCGAGTTCTTCCCCTTCCTTTCACTTCTCTTCTCTTCACTTCTAGTCCCTATCCCTATCCTACCCCATCCGACCCTTCTCTTTCCCGTCCTTCCCCTCGCAGTTCTGCCCGCGTCCCTTACCCCTTTGTGGACGATTTTGTTGGTCCCAGGGAACGAATGGGAATAACTCGACTGGAAAGAAAAGTATGCTATCGCATAAATCTTATAAATGGAGTGCCACAACGTTCCGGGGACTCGCGTTATCACCATTTTCTCTATTTTCACTATTTTCTCTACCTGTAAGTTAAGATATCATGTGTAATACAGTACATCATACATCCATTTGTATGAACGCTTATTAAACGATGTTTCGTGCAGTCGAAACTTATATCAAGAAATATTGTTGCACCGTGCAAACGCACACACAAATTATATTTAATATGTTGTTTATGTGTAACACGATAAAATATTTGGACCGTTTCAATTGAGCGCCAAGTTGTCTCTTTCTCTGTTTCTTCTTTATGGCCAATGAAAATGTGTAGCACAAATAGTTAAAACAATTGACCCCCGCTAAATAAAATACGAGTTATACACAGAATGTAAAAATCAAATGTTACTTATAAAAATGTAACCTCATGAAAAATTTCTCCCACGAAAAAGAAAGTTTACGCCGATGCTGCTTTGTCGCCGTACATTCGCGTCAATAACTTCGGACCGACTACGGACATACTTACATTTAATCATGTTTTATATATATTAATACTAATGTTAATACACAAATTTACGAAAAACCAAATTATTTGACAGACTTCAGCAAGCTATACGCGATTCCTTTATTTCAAGGCAATTAGTACCGTCCGCGAATTTCAAGAGAACGATTCAGACAAGGCTACGCCTTGATCGAATATCGATCCGATTGTTCAATGAAAAGGCGAACATAGATACTTGGCATTGCTGTGAAATGTGCATTCCATGATTATTAGGGCGCATCGACGTTAAACATACACTGAAACTCCAAACGCGACGTCGGAACGAAGGAAGAGAAGGATTGCGTAGCATGGACAAAGAAAATGGAATTGTTTAATGATCTAATTGTAAAGAATAGCGTGATAGAGAGATCAGGATTGTACGCGGGGGGCATAGAGTTTAAAATATGGAAACATACGTAACTGTTCATTTATCGACTTGACGCGACCAAAATGTCCTACATATATAAGTCGGATCAACGTGAAAAAGTAGCGTAAAAGCTAGCAAGGCTCCGGTGGCTATGTTAGTTGACCGGTTAACCGGTTACTTGACCATTCGCTCGTCAGTTATCTCATTCTATCGCCCTTTCACCAGGCAAAAAGAAGAAGGATGAAGTCGATAAAGCGAACTACGTCTTGAACTACGAACTGTAGAACGCGCAACGAACGTTAACCCTGTATTAAAATCCTACACTCAATGTCGACCACTTTGATATGAACATTTTGTTTCAAATTCATATATAATCGAGTCTAAGAGTTTCATGCCAGCGCATCGTAAGGATTTTACGGCGAGGCATTCCGTGAAACATATTGAAATTTGTAGAATTGCGCAATTATCGGTATAACGTTGTGGCTATCGAATGTTTGTAAAGACTAACGTTGATTTGAAAAATCTGCGGAATATGCAATATCCGTTATCAACAAATAGTTGGATGTGTGAGGAATACAGAAAGTATAGCACGTGATCGAAGAATAATGTATGGAAGCCATAATTTATTTATTTATAAATCCGTAGAAATTTGGCATTCCGAAGGTGTCTTTGAAGTCGGAATGTAACTGACTCGATGGGCAATTCGCATCTCAGCAGTACTCTACGCGACGTAAGTAAAGTAAGCTACGTATACAATTAGAAATAATTCGAGGTTTTTTTTTTATTGAGTTATATAGCGAATTATCTCGGGGACAACATTGTACGTATGATCTTGTCCACTTATGCAGAAATTTAAATACACAAAATAATGAAAACTCTCCTTGCAACTAAATAAAAAGACAAAGAACTCCGATATATAATGCGACGTAGGCGAATGATCGATTTCCCATTCGCTAGTAGTAGGGCCTCCGTGGATTATTCTGAAACAAGTGGAATTTTCGTTTTCCGTTCATAAAAATGGATACGACGTGGTAACGGAATATAATTATAATATGTTTGAAAGTGTTCTTATTACCAACGGATTAGGTCGAAATCTGTAGGCCAGCATCATTCTTTTTCTGTAGGCGTCGAACTCGTCATCGTCCCTCGACACACCGTCTGGCCTTTCCGAACCTAAGCCAGCGCTGTCGAATCTATTGTTTGCTCTATGAACGAAGAAAGGATGATTAGATTGTCTAGAAGCCTCGCATCTATCAGAAATATATGCATAGGCGTAACTTGTTGTCTCTTATTGTTTATTTCATACAAACTTAAGTGATTCGGGTTAGCCGCTTTTTTCTACCTTCACTGCTCGCATTCAACTGATTTTGGTTCATGTACACTAAGGACGATTAGCAAAAGACGAAAGACAACGGGGCGAACGTAATAATACGATAGAAACGCGATTAGCAATTAGAAGTTACTTACTTATTAATAGGTTCGATGCGTCCATTGCCTTCGCTACCCAAGCCTTGTCCCTCGCTCCACCCAAGCTTTTGCAACATCTGAAATCCTGCGGAAACGGAATCATTCACATTTGGATTGAATGGACGGCGTGCGTTCGAAAAATCTTTGAAATTCACACGACAAACTAATACGTAACGCGCGTAAACACGCACCTATATTATCTTCCTTCAATTTGTACTCCTTGTAATCGCTAAGATCTGGTTCTTTCCCCTGCTTGAGAGCATTATATTGCTCCATAAATTTCTTCAATTCATCCGGCGGCAGAAAGTCACCGATGTGATGTTTTCCCTCTGCTTGAGCCGTCAATTCTTCAGCCCACATTTGAGTAGCTTCCATTTCGGCAGATCTGAGTTTATGCTCCCAAGTACCACCTTCCGTTTCTTCGTCACTATCATATTCGTATTTATGTTTCCCTTGTGCTTCCAAACGTCGTACCTCTTCTCTCTTCTTCAATAAATTTTGATAAAGAAGATTTATCTGAACGAAGAAAAATAATTGAGATGGTTTATATGCAGGAAATTGTAGTCGACTCGAGGAAACTACTGACTCGGTGGTAACGACCGCTAACGGACAGATTTAAAGCAAAGCAATTTCTTCACCTTGTAGTGATCTTCCGCTTTTTTCCATTGCTCCTCGGTAAGATCAAGTGTACCAAAAGTTTGCCGCGCATATTGTATCAAGGCCGGGTCGTTTCTTGATATCTTAGTTAACATTGGATTCTTTGTTTCCGTGCGTTGCACCTTCGGCGACGGAATGATAACAGCCGGCTGTCCGATTTGTCCGGGAATCGCAATGCCAGGTTGTGAGAAACCGCGACCACCTTGTTGCTTGATATGACCCACTTTGTTGCTCGTTAACGTACTCATTTCCGTTAGAGACACCTTATTATCCGCATCGCCCCACCGACTACGTCTTTTTCGTTTACGTTCGTCCTTATTATCCTCCCTTGGCCGGTCAGCATGATTATTTTCACCCTCCCTTCCTCTTTTCCTCTCTGTCCGTCAGAAATAAAAAAAGAAATGGATCACATTCGCAACGACGTTTTTCCATTGCTTTATGTACGTACCTTGCGACAAAACGTGTTTGTTAGAAACGGGCGCTTGATCGCTATCGTCGTTATCGCTGAGAGCTTCTTCTGGACAGTAGGGTTCTGCTCCGCTGTTTTTATTTTCTTTAATGGATTTTTCAACGCGAAACTTTGCCACCAGCCCCCTGTACTGCAGATAGGCTGCACTTTGCTTTTGGTGCAGAAACCTTGATTAAAACAATACTTAAGACTCTGACGGATAACATAGTTTCCTAAAGTAGGTTCCGTTAGGTTAAAAGAGATAGATCAAATAGGAGAAAAGAGAGTATGGGATTATGTAAGTAATAGGAAATCGATTAAATGCAACACGGTACGCAACGTTCGCAACGTTTGCGACGGTTCTACGTAAATGTAATTTAACCCGGTATTCATTTCATATCACAGCGTTCAGCTAATGTAGCACCATTCATGCAAGCTGCCGCCGTAGAGAATGTGTAAATCGATCGAATAAATTTGATAAAAATATAGACGTGTAATTGAAGAAAAAATACTACGGTGACGTTGCAAACGATAAAAGACTGATTCAGAAGAAAACAACGAACGGCGAAAACAAAGGTGAGCACGCGTTTTGACACGCGATATGCGACTGAGAGGATGAGAAATGTTTTCAACTTGATATACAACTTCACGTATACGAAACTCGAGAAATGGTAAACGTACGTATAATCGTAGAAAAATGCAACACGACTCTACATCCATGTGACAAGAAGTGAAAAGAACCGAACGATACGGAAGTTGACGTGCCGAGGGCGGAACGAGGCGGATCGCGGCGCGACAAGACATGACGAAAATTGAGACAGCGAGACCAGTGAGGACAGTAGTTACCATAATTTAGGATCTTGGGCATTCTTCTCTCGCGCTTCCTGTTCGATTTCATCCCCACAGTCAGCGACGATGCGTGCCAGCTGCTCAGCCTCTACGGGACACACTTAGAAGCCTTTGTCAGACATGCGTAACAACGCTAAAACTCTTGGTTTTGATTTTGTTTTTTGTCTCTGTAGTGTGGAATACACGTATACGCCTAGACGAACGGTTCGCTCGAAATCGCTTTTGCATGTTCGCGTACGCATTTGCCCTCACGTCTTGTACTCGGCGTATCGCGCGAGCGTACGCATGCACGCACGCTACATGCTTCTACTTGCATGAACAAGCAACCGATTTCACAGCGAATAACTTGCTCTTCATGAAAATCAACACGCGGCGATACGTCGAACCGAAGAAATAAATGAAAATAATCGACATATCGTACCTAGCTGTTCAGAGGCTCGTAGACCAATCAATGGCCTCACCGGTGGTGGCACTTGTACGTTAGGTGGTCCCATAGGTAACTGAGCGACTTGATTAGGAAGAGGATAACTGGTCGACATCAAAGAAGATGGTGGTCCGGCATTTTGAATTAAAGAAGGAGGTGGTATGTTCGGAGGTGGAACATTCAAATTTGGTGGTGGAACGGAATTTATACTTGAAGCTACGTTGTGAACTGGCGGTGGAGCGGACATCATCACAGGTGGCATTACGCTTGGTACATTCGACGCATTCGGAACGTTTACCACGATTGTTTGTGGACCCTGGATTGGCATTATGTTGGGCGGCATTTGTGTCATTGTTGGCAACAAATTTGGGGGAGGAATATTCGGCGGTAGCAAATTTGTAGGTTGTGTAGCTGGGGGTGGTACACCACCGCATTGTTGTCCGGGCGAAAGTCTGTGCTGTTGTGTGCTTGATACCACCGGGGTCGACGATACCAATAGCGTGGTAGACGATGGTGAAGCTAGTGATAACGAGCTCGACGACGATGACGAAGTTGATTGTAGCAGTGATGAGGATGACGAGGATGAAGATGATGAAGAGGATAATGACGATAGTGACGATAATGTTGAAGATGATGCGGATGGTGTCGACGTTGACGAGGGCAACGAGAGCACTGACGGCGACGACGACGGCGACGACGACGACAATGATGATAATGAGGGTGAGGTTGATGATCCTAGCGACGACGGAATTTGAAGCGTCGTTGATCTCAATTTAGCGGAGATAGAGGTAGAGCAAGGCGGGACTGAGGAGGACAGGGATAATAATGGTGGTGGAGATGACAATAGTAAAGGTGACGTTGATGACGTCGGCGGCGTTAGTGTTGAGGAAGAGGATGTAGATTCTAGTGGTGATGGTGGTAGTGGTGGGGGTGGAGGTGGCGGCAAACTTTGCACATTAGTTGTTACCGTTCGAGGAATGAGCATATTTGGAGGAGGTATGTTGGTATTTGGAGGAATATGTTGTACGGACAGAGATGGGGGGGCCGGTGGTGGAGGATGTCGAATTGCATGGGACGAAGATATTTGCATCCTTGTATCGACAGATCTGTCATCCGGGCCAGGATAAGTGGTATGCATACTTTTCGGAGGAGGTATCGTTGTTAAATTTGGAGGAGGTACGTTGGTTATGATATCCCTTATGTTAGGTGGTGGTACACCAGTAAGATGTAGTACAGGCTGGCACACAACGGAGGGAACCACAAGTGGAATTCCATTTGGAGAATGAAACAGCTGATGGTTGTGTTGATTATGCTGCCCATCCGAAAGCACTTGATTAAACGAACGCCTAGCTTCTGGACTTTGAGATGCCGGGTGTCTGATAGGTGATGGGCTAGCGGGAGAGCAATGCCTTTTCTCAGAGTTCCTTTCCCAACGAGTATCGTCCCTTCTACGATCTTTCTTATTTTCCCAATCTCTGTTCCTCTCTACACTTCTTGATCGTTCTCTCTTCTGCCTTCCTTCTTTGCACTTTTCCTCATCTTTCTCGTCAGATCCTAATGTGAACGTCGGTTCTGCTTTATCAGGTCCTTTGTTACTGGCAATCTTTTTAAACTGATCCAAAAAGCTGCCATCATTGGCAAATAAATTAATTGTTTGCGATGCTATTTGTTTCTCTTCCTCTTTTCTGTAACAGAAGAATTTCACCTGGGTAGATTGTACGATAGGGTTCAAAGTATAATCCTGGTAGCCATTTAATTACTGTCTGAAACGCCAATCTCTACGCCACATATAATTAACCAAATGTAATTAACTTAAAAATTATTGGTACGCAAGTATTTCGATAATTTGATCGTCCGAGGAGTATTAGTAATTGAACGTGCAATTTGCAATTTCCCACACAACAGGGACACAGCGTGAATAAATAGGTTACAGTTGATGGCAAAAAATTACAATAAATTCCAGCGTTGGAAATTTTCATAATCGAACAAACTTGAAACATCTTGAAAAATACCAACGACTCACTTAGAACAATTGGCTTTGTTTCCTATCACATTCGGGGCTGAATTTGTCTTTTTCAAATTTTCCACGGCTTCTTTTGCTTTCTGTTCTTGCATCTTCGCCTGTATTTCAAG
Source organism: Nomada fucata (assembly GCA_948146005.1). Taxonomy (NCBI): domain Eukaryota; kingdom Metazoa; phylum Arthropoda; class Insecta; order Hymenoptera; family Apidae; genus Nomada; species Nomada fucata. The sequence continues at coordinate 766,945 of OX411275.1, read as the reverse complement.
CTTCTTCTGTTGAATAATTTGTTCTTGCTTTGACATTTGCGCGAAACGTTCATTTCGCGACGTTTTAGAGACAAACGGATCAGAACCTTTCACACCGCGATACGCCATATTCGTTTCGACGCATACGGCTCGCGGACAAACTGAACGTTACTTCGATGAACGAACAAATGTGGTCATTGGTAGTCCCGTCAATGTCGTCGTAGTAGCGCTAGTGTTCTAAAAGCGACACTGGCGCGACCAAACAACTGGTAACTTAACTTGCGTGCTTGCGCGAATACCGCTGATACAAGCGATTGCGATTGGTGAATTACGATAGAAATTCAATAAGCACGAAGTAAAAACATATAGTATACTACGTCATAATACTGTGTAATGTAAAAACTTGCATTATTTCGTTAACGTTAAAAACAAATTAAGTCGAACTTGCTACATCTGTGTTGAACCATTCGGATCCAAAAACGGCGACTAATAGTAACATTCAAAGTTTTCAAATCTGCAGTGTAAGTATCTAAAGAGATACAATACCCTTAGAGTAATTGTATGTTTTTACTTATATACCCGTGCATACATAGATGCATGCATATATACATACATACCTATACATACATCCATTTCATTCATTTTCACGGATCAGTATATGGCTGGCTTAATATACATATACATATTAGGTATTTATCTATAAGAAAATGTGCAATGTGTTCATCAACGTGTATGCGCTCATACTTTTAACGCACATTTCCATTTTTCAAAAGGATGAAAGCCTGTCCGTGTATTTACCTATCTTACAAATAATGAAAATACCTTTTCTTATTAGTTTTACTGTACCAGCTAACGATGACACTAATTATGTTTCAGAACGAATCGATTGATCAATTACAAATTGTATACATACTATCTAGCCTAGTTTGACGCCTAGCCTAGTTTGACGAAAAAAATTGTAGTGGCCAGAGCCAATATCGCAATAAATGATATCAAATTTTTCGCTTGTTTTTTTATAAACTATTTATTATTACTAAACTGTTAATAACGGAGTTGGCATATGTATGTATTGTGTAATCAAGCTGGATTCGTTCTCGTTACTATGGTTGCGAGAAACCTAATCACCCTCGACACCGTATTCGGTTACTTACGTTGCATGGATGTGTAGATATCTTTTCCGATTGTATATTGTTTGTAATAATTGGTACGGAGTACGCACCGCAAGAAAATGCAGCGCTATCCGAAGATTATACCTATGGACGAACTATTAGTTACAATATCGGAAAAAGTAAGTGATCGGAATGAAAGGAGCAAGTAAATGAACAGCAACGATTAAGTAAGCAGATAAGAAAATATCGATATTAATGTACAGACTTTACATAATCGGAGCATAATATTTGACATATTCGTTAATAAATATTCATCCCCTCTGCGTTGTCCTTTCGTTGCGTAGAACGTATTGTTGTTTCCTACAAAGTTGCACGTTAATATCGTATTCAATTTATACATTCTTTATGAGATATTATGAAAAGTATACAATGTAATATGTACAATGTGAATCGATAAGTATGCTCCAAAGAAGGAGCGAAAAATTAACGAATAAATTCCACAGCATTTAGTCGGTGCAAGCGGAAAGTCACTTGAACGGAGCTTCTATCGGCGAGGAAAGATACTGATCGAAAGGATCGAGTTACTTTGTTGTTTGATTGGAAGTAATGTTAAGCATAATTCAGAAGCAGTAGAAGTATCGCGAAGGTGGAAGATGCGTAATTCTTGGGGAAACATTGAGAAACTTACGATCGAGGGGAAACGTACGTATCTACACGTACATCTATGTGTGTGTACCTATGCAAAATTATGTATGTATTGTGTAGAACTTGCAATTACTGTACGTATAGTGTCGACGATAATGGAAATACGTGAAGTTAATAAAATATTAATTACAAACACAGGCGCTACGGAAAGTGCCTGTATAATTCTGTTATTTGTTATATTGATGATATTAAAAGATATAATGATATTAGCTTATTGCTTATTGTATACAGTGATTTTCTAGTTGTAGAGGCTCGACTGTACATGCAGTACATTATGATCTACCACTTGTTAAGTTTTCTGCACAAACAATTTGATTGCGTTTTACATTATACTAAAGTTAGAGGGGAACTAAAATTAAAGTTAAAATTACTGTTTACCCGGAGTTTTCTGGCAGCCACGGTATAGCATGTGTACTTGTATATTCGATAAGGTATAATATCGAAAAAAGTTTTTTAAACAAACTCCAATCTTGTTGAAACTTGAAACAGAACGGTCGTTTGATCTTCGAAAGGAGAGATCAGATTTTATCGAATTCCAGCGAAATATTGAGGTAATTTGGAATGGAACTCAATATTCCAAGAATACCGTCGAACAAACATTCAAGCGTGCACTAACGATTCAAGCGTAAGTAAGATTCAATGTCATCCTTCGGAACACGGAAATTCATAGCGAAGCGAACCCATGCGCATTATTATTTATTGTGCAAGTACATCGATATGTTTATTCCGAGACGCGAGCTAACCGATCTTCGGCTGCTGAGAATCGAATTCAAATATTTTAGCGCCGAGCTTTCATCAAGGATGTTCGTTGAATATTTAAAAACCGAAATGCGGAAAAATTGTTCACATACGGAAATGGAACTATTCAATCGTTGCTCAACATCTCGCTATACAGTACGCTGTACGAAGATGAGCAAAATTTGCAATGTACGGTAAGGTGCAACTTTAACCCCGCATAGTTACAATTTGATTTTTTTCTGCATCTATTTGGTCAACTACTATATCAAATATACGAAACAACGATACATACATGTGTATGGAAGTAGATCAAAAGCGAAAACACGATGCTTGAACCAGCTCGTAAAATACGACAACGATATTGGAACACTTTATGCGTGCAGAATGGAACTCTTAAAAGAGATGGATTTGATCGAAAAAGTGAATGCGATAACACAGGTCTGTTTCATCTATCCTTCGAATACTTTCTTAAATAGTTACCTAGAAATTTTGTCAGTATAAATACTGTTTCGTAGAAACTGAAAACCCGAACTTGGTGAACACCCAATCCAGCATAATGTGTAAATTTTTGCATTTGCAATTTGCAGGTTCAGTTATTTGCGCAACGTAATTTGTATGGAGGATTAAAGATAGAGTACGAAATGAACAGGAGGAATGATTTATTAGCAAAATTGATGGAATTTTGTCGACATCGGACCGCAAGAGTTATTCAACGATATTGGAAAGCATATTGTGCACGTACGTCGTGGAAAAAAAAGAAAAGTAGGCGATAAACTATCCACGAGATTATATGTATACTAGAAAATATTTGAGCGTAACTCTTCTTTCTAGCGAGGCTAAAGATAAAGTGTAATAGCTTTGTAAGAATTGTATAGCTGAACTAAATTACTTATTGTTATGTAGATGGAGTGCGTGGATTAAACGACCGACGGTGGTCGGGTGTGTATACTTACATGTATGTATAAGTATAATTTGTATATTTTTAGGCTGCAGCCTTATATTGATACATACGTGCGCGACATACTATTACACGTGATCCCGGGGATGCAAATAACTTATGTGCACCTGTACTTTGCGACGATTCGGTTTACACAATACATGCATAGGTATTCGAATATCGCGTTTAATATCAATTATAATTCCTCGTGCATGTCAATATTATGTAATTACCAGATTAACCTTTTAGTTACTGTACGCCACCGTACCGGCTTTCGCGTATATCATCTTTCTACGTGTCCGTATTATTTTATTATGTTTTTTATCAAATTCTATGTATGAAAATGCAGGAGAAAACTATAATTCTATTTTAGTGTAATTGCCCAGTGGAAAGCCGCTGTATTGTTTACACGCAGTCCGGGGCGAACATTGTCGTACAGTGATACAGCTACGCGGAAAGTCCTACCGTAGCTAAGAGGTTAATATGAATATTGAGGCAACTTATTTTCTGGAGCTCGAAGTTGTCTACTTTTACCCCTGAGAGGCGAAGATTGTTCCAATCTATGAAATGAGAGCGGTTAAAATACATATTAACATGCCGAAGGCGTGGGCTTAAACAAATGTTCGCAACAATTTGTAACGACTCCATGTGCGTATGTAATTCGATTGTCGGAAAATACGGAAATATTGACTAAAAATGCTGAAGTATCGAATTAAGTACATATGCGTATTGATCCTTTGCTATGTTTAGAAATATCTTTCTCTCTTCGTTTACTGTACCAGTTTTCTCTCCCTCTTTGTTCAGCATTAGCTCCTTCTCTATGGCTACTCTTTCACTTGCCCGTACCCCCTGTTCGCATTATCGAGCGAGCGCATTACACTCGCACTTCTATCCCGCGAATATGCTGCAGAGAAACAGCAACAAAACGATCCGAATATTCTCCAGTTTTTAGCGACACGACGGTCTTCTCGTAAACATGTTGGAACCTTGAACATTATCGTTCGTAAAAGTGCGTAAACGACGAGAATGGAAATGCTGGGAGAATACGAAAGATAAATAGGGGGCGAAGAAGAAAATAAAGGGTTCGCAATGTGGAAATGAGTTGACACGTGACACGACACGACACGACACGACTCGACACGTCACTTCGCATTGAAATCAGAAAAACGTGAATGAAAGAAGGTGGTAAACAGATAGGCGATAGCCGCGCGGAAGTCGACGCATGCTCGAAACGTTTTCCCGGGGTGATATTTTCTGGGCAAACGAAAGCAGCAGCCGAGGCTGCTAGACGCTCGATCGTTACGAAGTGAATCAGCGGACAGGCGTACCGCGAACCGGAATTTGGACATGCATATCGATCGTTATCGTGTTCATCTACGCAGGCTCTTTCTTTGTGTCGAAACAGCTACCAGTTGCGGTAATTTTCACATTTAGTTTACTTGAAAAGCTTTACTCGCACAGTGCGCAGAAAAAGAGAAAGTCGGAGAACAAGAAGAAGCCGGGATGGAGGAGTAATAAAAAGGGTAGCGGGTGAAGGAGATGGCAGTAGGTGTGGGTAAGTACAGGGGAGAGCGAAAGAGAGAGAGAGAGAGAGAGAGAGAGAGAGAGAGAGAGAGAGTGTGCGTGTGTACATAAGGCGTTAATAGTCTCGTTGTAATGACGTAAAATAACTTTGTCATAGTGATCTGCGGTTAATCGGTTAGCGCGAACCGCAACATTGAGAAAGTCAAAGAAAAATTAACCCTGATAAATGCACGCCGACACTGGCTAGCCTGGACTCAGTCTCCCGTGTAAAACGAATGCACACCACCTGTAGCTCGATCTCTACGCTCAGGTCAGTCTGGTCAGCCTTCACTTCGGATTTCTCTACAAATGTAAGTGAAACGAACAATGTTCCTACTCTTTTCTAGTTCGTGTCTTTGGATTACCACAATTAGCAACAAAATGTTAATTAACAAAATATGTCGCTTGATATGCATTCCTATGCCTCGATTCATTTCCCACCCGAGTCCTATTTCGATTATCACAAACTTTACGATCATCTCGATCACACGACTCCGTTGGCTATAATAGCTACGGAAACAAACTACATAAAATCACTGAAAACTAATGCACGCATCTACACGTTTCGATATAAAGTTGAATAAAAGTCATAGCTGTCGCATAGATTTTTCTTGTGCACAAATTTCATAATCGATTGAAATATTGATAAAAATACGATGGCATGTCGTTGTTGCAATCTTAAGGACAGCGGCGTTGCGAGAACATTTGTTTCGATTTTCCTTTATGTATAACACGACTATCATATCTACTGATACAGTATTAATACGTTTGGATGCGTTTCTTTATATTCGCAAAATATATATGTACACCGTGTCTGCATCGCATGTACACACACGCACGCAGCACGCATACCAGAGGTATGCCCTCGCATACCTGTCTGGGGATAAAACTGTGACGCTTCTATCAAGCTCTGCATGGCATGACATTTCTAATGATTCTTATATTTTACTTCTACGCATTTGAATTCACACTGTTAATAGGTAATTATTTTTGTTTTATAAAGGGTTTAAAACTCTCTTCTAACAGGACACGGAGGACGCTGGTGCGGGGAAGAGAAAAGACGGGACAAGAGAAGGAGGAAAGAAAAATAAAAAGGAGAGGTAGAAAACTGACCCCCGATTTCCATTTTCCTTACAACAAGAGTGGCAAGTCGGGATAAGCGATATAACCAACGCTTACTGAATTCTTTTGAAATTGTTGTTTAATGTTATTCTCTGTTAAAAATACGTACTCGTACCTGCAATCTCACCAGGGGGAGCATTTCGTATAAATGTATGAAAGGCGGATCACGGGTCGAAATTAATACTCAAAGGGATCATCACCGCTGTACAAATGATGTCTGAAGAAACGAACGATATCTCTTCTTGCAAATGGAGCATGGAAGAGAGGGAAGCAATTTTAGCAAGTGGAACACTTGAACAAAAGAGGGAGGCTTTTAAGGACGATGAAGAACTGATGCGAGAAACAACCAAGTTTGTGAGAGAAGTTATACAAACGGCAACTACAGAGGCCTCTAAGAGAAAAGTGTATTCAGAGGTAAATACATACGCAACAGCGTTAATTCCTCCCTGCGCCAATTAATGCAATCCCGCCGATTACAATTACTCCTTTTTAACGATTATATTTCATATTTTTCAGAAAGGTGACGTCAACGAAGGTAAGTAACTGCCGTCTCGAAAAATTATCGTTACTATTGTGTTACCGGGGAAATTGTATGTATATGTTTATACATATATGCATGCACGTGTGCCGAACCGAAGACATTTTGTGCGGGTGGAGCTAGTGGGATGTAGGTGTGGAGGGTCGTGTGTAGACAGATCTTACATAAATATGTAGATACTTTTTGCTGCATTTTTCCTCCCGATTTGGTGAAGCAAAGAAATTTGTGTTTGTATAGGAAGTAGACTGAAAGGCGTGGATAGCATCGCTGGTTGGAATCATCGTGCACGTGGATTCTGCAGTCGTATATTGAACGTGCTCTGTCCGTGTTTCACCAGCAATGGTAAATCGTTGAGCGTTTCGAACTGTTAGTAATAATGCGTGAGGCTACCCCAACGAGCGAATAATCATAGCTTTGCATCGCTCTTGTTGCGTCTTGTCTCATTAACCCAATTACATATTTATGTGGTGTCATAGTAGATGACTTTATGTTCGAGAACGGGCATAATATTTGTCTACGGCTACTTTACGAATCTATTTCAGCTTTTTGTACAAATTTGAGAGATGGAGGGCATGTTTCGCCGTTTAGCAGTTTCTTTGCATTAAAAAGTGTAATATGTGAGGCGGTTAAGAATACGAGCAAGGACTGAGTAATGAGAATAAGCATAACGGGAACAAAGAAATAAGTAAAAGAGAAGGAAGAAATATTGTATATACACGTATGTAAGTAATCACACGAATCGATTAATCTGCACATTGCAATAACGTGCAAAAGATATTTTTACCGTGGGTGACAATCACTGTTGGAATATTGTTCGTAGTACGTTAAGTACGCAAACAGACAAATATTAAGCTACCAATTTTTACGTTTCCTGACACACGCATCTTCATTACTAATTATTGCCAGTTTCAACGAGGAAGTGCGATTACTTTGATAAGCAAATTCCCATCGATTACAATAATTCGATTTAATATTTGAAAACAGAATCGGGACGTCCTCGTTCATTTCCATTGCTAAACACATAAAGCGTGCATCATGTTCTACATGCATCTGATCCTCGTGCCCTGTAGTGTCGTAGCTGTTATAGTAAGGGCTAACAAGAACACCTAGCATGCCTGAGAATGGATAATCACGGGCATCGTCATTTGGGACTTGTTCACTACTCCAAATCAACCTGATCATACGTAGGTCTATACACAGTTCCAGTTAGTAGTCTCCATATTACAGGATGGTTTTTTCAGTCGTAGCTTGGCGAGCATTCTTGTATAAATATTTTCACGTTTACGCCGCAAAGGTGTTCCAATCTATACGGAGCGGTTGCAGGAGCGTATTACCTAAATCGTACAACCATATTATTGGAATGTGCCGGAAAACGCTAAAAATTGTATCTCTGCTGCTCCAACATTTTTCCTTGATGCATCCCACTGGAATATATGATTTTCGACTTGGAAATCTTTTTCGAAATAGCAATTATAAAACAAGTTCTGATTGACGAAAGGTGTAACGAGATTTCGGCTGCACAATTGAGGCGCGCATTGGCCAAATCGGTTAACTCCACAAAACAAAATACATGTATATGGAAATTTATTTTGGATGTAGAAAGTTAGGCGTTTGGCAATCAAGCGCTTTGGCAATCAAATTAAAAAAACCTCAAAAAGTGGAATTGGCCCTATTGGCTACTGGGCTGCTAAATTGTTTCACTTTCCGAATTACTCACGGTAACTTGCAAATAATCAGTTAACATCAAAAGATCAAAATCAAAGTTTTACACTTTGTACAACCTTTCGTGGTTATGTATTGTAACTATAATTTTCTGGCAGGTGGATTGACAGACTTTGGAACAGCTACGACTAATGTAAAAACCACTCTAAACGCACGCACACGCACACGCGCGCGCCCGCGCGCGCGCGCGCGTTGAACTCATCGTGTCGACATTATCTCGATACTCGTTTCATTCGTTTGGTACATGAATTGCAATGTTCATTTTCTTTACGGTTGTGATTTAAATAATACGCGCATAAATAAATATGCTGGCTCTTACGATTCGAGAGAATCGTATATTTCGTATTCGTAAAATTTCGTTACTACGAAGTGAAATGGCGTGAAACGGTGTATCGGGAATCAAGCCATTGTGCACAACGCAACCATCTAGGCATACTGTAATACCTACTTTAATGAATATACATGTACTATTGGTATATCTATTCTTTTCATAGAATTGTTCGCCTGGACACCGTACCGGTATCGCTTCACGAGACCTTAATCGCTTGCTGCCTTCCAGAATTACGATACAGTTTGCCGAGCAACTGGTTAATACACTAATAATAATCAGCATGACATAACTTTCGTGTCTTTTAAAGGACGCGAACCAGTCGATCGCGGGCAACAACCATTTCCTTCCTTCTCCACATTATGGAATTGAAAAGTTTCTCGTTTAAGATAATTTACCATCGTCCAAACTATTTATGACACACCTTCTGGATTATGCGCACTCGCATATAGGTACGACTTAAGTCAAGTTAAACGAGAATCGAATTATATCTGTCCAGGTGTCACGTTCTGTAATGTTCTCTTTGTATCGTCGAATTTATCTTGACGTGCATATGTACGTTAGTGTATTGTACGATCCCATTTTCTTCTCGTATCTTACATATGCACAAGCTGAGACAGCCTTAAAGTGCAGTACGATAATGATCAAAGTTGCGTGAACAAGGTGTAAATTAAGTTGTCTATTAAAAATTGTGTACACTTATCGTTACACCCACCGTTGTTCCTAACATCATATAACGTACAGCACTGTATAATTGCTTTGCGCTACATCAAAATGTAGCTATATTCTGCGTGAAAACAGAGATAAATTGTGGTACGAGAAGAGGCATAGGGGAGGGTATGAGCGAAGGATGGCGAAGAGAGCGCAGCATCAATTAGTAGTTGTACACCTGTGTACTTGAATTCTTTGTATGTCAAAATACTTGATGTGGGATCAAAAACTGAACAAAGTTATTTCCTCTGACAATCAGAAAATATAAATTCTCTACGTATATGTATAATAAAATATGTGCACATTAATAAATATAGTTGGAAAGATATAATGGATCGGAAAACCGCGCGGCCCGACGATCGGCCACTGTTTCATCCGAAAATATTAGTGCCACGAATTTCCTGTAGGCAGTAGCCGAAGGTGAATTAAATAAAACGACTCGGCATCTTTGACCAATGTGTAAGCGCGTGGCCGCGGACATGTGTATGTATACGTATGTAGATATGATGTAAACCTATCGGTGTACGTGTAAATTGATCTCGTGAATCTGTCAATAAATATACAAATACATACCAATATTAACTGTTTAGTTGCATACGTAATATTTGTAGGTGTCTTGCGAGGATAACCAGATCCCAACCGCAGCCGAGTATACAGAGTAAGTGTATAGACCGTGCACGCATTGTAGAAAATAACTTGCAATTTTTGTATAAACTATTCGTTATTTAACGAAAACGGGATGTACTGTGATGTTGCTCCCTGGAAAGGAAATGTATATGCATACATTTTCGATGCAGCTTACATACAATGATTCGACTTTGTTCTTTATACCTCACCCTTGATTATACCACTATTAGGAGGTACGCGCCGCCATTATTGTAGAATATTACGCATAAGGTATTGTAAACAGCTCAACAGACTATTGTAAATTACGTAGCATTGCAATTGGAACAATGATTCTTGTCCGATTAGCAGTAATTAGTAGTAAGATCGTTTGTACATATACATATATGTACATATGTATTTGTATATGTACGTACATGTTTGCCTCTTTACAGGGTTTTAAAGTTTCACTGACATTGGTAAGAAGTGCGTAGCAGTACAACAATTCACAATGCGTCTTTAGAAAGAATAGAAACGCAATAGAAAACACATCCAACAAGCAAATATTATTGGCCAAATTCATTACGACTGATTAGGAAATGAATGCCGCGCAAACGTTAACAGCCTGATGTAGTTCGGTTACCATGGGAAAGTTGGTTATTCTCTAGCTTAGCAACCAGATATCGAATAAACTTTTACATTATTCCCGATGTGTATACATGTCTAGATTTAAGTTGTAATATTAGTCGCGCGAGAGAGCCAAGTTTACTCTTAACAGACTCGTTTCGGGAAACTATCCAATGCTCTCCTTGCAACGTTGCCTTCCGTTCCTCGGTCTACTTTATTTTCAATAAGGTGTTCCACCACTTGCACTACTTTTTCTATCGCTGACGTGCCTTAACGAGAGGCACACTTCCTCCTTGGTTAAAAAAAAAATTGAAAACCATCTCGCAAACCTTCTTCCTACCTATATAAATATTAAGCCAAGTTATTTATGTTACTATGCACCCATGTGAAATTTGGTGATGGTGCGGTGCAGTATATATGTATATAGACAGTTCTGTTCAGAGCAAATGCCTAGCATAGTTTTAGTTATACATGTATCGTATTGAGCAGTGATTCAAGGGAAAAATTTGCGCTGCTCGGAGCTAAATCGACATGGAGCCTGGCAATGAGAGAAAAACGTCGAGTAGAAAAATCTACAAGTATTTGTCGCTCTGTCAAGAAAGGGAATATTTTCGTAGCCAGCTTGTTGACGCTATAAAAAGGAAGAAAGAAAGAGAGGAGTCGTGCTTTATCGCGCGGAAATGCATAGAGGATGAAAGACAGGTGGAGGAAGATTTCGTTACAGACATAGACGAAAACGATATCTTACGATACTCGTATTACTTAACGCGCGGTATCGATGATGCGTACGTAGGGTCAATGGATACCCATCTCTTGGAAAACATTTTAAAGCGCATTCCGTACGAATGGAGAAAAAAATTTAAAGAATACTTAAATATCTTGGTAGGAGAGATAAAAGAAGAATACGTGGTAAACGTAAAAAAATCCGTTATAGAGTTCGTCATAGGAAACTCGGTGTATTCTTCATTAAACCAGGTAAAATCGTAATTTGTATAATTTTTTGCTATAAGCATAATTTACCGTCATAGTTACCGTCGTAGTTACAGTCAAGACAATGTATGGAAGCACACACGTATGTATAAAGAATGTAGGTGAAACAAAATGACTATTGCGATCGTTTCCACTAATGTCGGGTCCTGCTGATATCGATCGTAATTACATACATTAAGGCTATCTATACTTGTGTGAGAAGAATTGGGGAACTTGCAAGGTGAATGATGAACTTTTGAACAGCTGTGAAAATAGAAATGTGATTTTCAGATCGTTGCGACCAACAAGAATGAACCATCGAAATCTAAAGGGATCCAACTTCCAAAAGCAAACGAAGTTACTTATCGATTGAACAGAGCGAAAGTTGCAAGAAGGCTTATATTGTATCGACCTTTTATGCGACGCATTTTCGATTATTGGCATCGGGAATTCAGGTTCGTATTTAATCTAAGATCTAAGGCATACCTCGTTCATCGGTCACGACTTACGGATAATATAATAGTAGATCATTTGTTTTCCCATGTGCACGCGAATACAATGAATGCGTGGGCCAACAACAACAGCGGCCGCAAAATTATAGATGAAAATCAACTGGCGGCATCCGATAAATCGTACGATCTTGCGGTCTTCGAGAGAACAGTTTCAAAGATGTGCCACAAAGCGAAGGAGGATCTTGCAAAATATTGGTTACCGAAAGTTCAAGCGATATTATTTGCGGTACGAATCGAAACAACATATAGCACCACCGCCACCACCAGCCCCCGCCCCCGGGATGCATGTAACATCACGTTTATCAGAACCAAAAATGTCGTTTTACATGGGCCAAAGATACGGCTTCTCGTCCTATTTATCGAAATTATCGTACGTCATTTGTGCCTCTCTTTTATTGGTACGGGGAATGAAGTTTACGCGCGAAGAGAAGCTGTCCTTAAAAAATAATAGCAGATAGCAGTAGAATAACGCGAATAGTACGAGGAGAGTGTCGAACAACCGGAATTTCTTCTTTTCACTTGACATTCTCGAACGAAAGCACGCGATGTCTGAAGAATGAAATATCGCATAATGTGTTTAGGCATTCGAAAAGAACGAGTTGCCATCGATAGATGACAGTTCCAGATGCCGACGATTTTTCAATTGCGTCAACTATGTTATGGAAGATCAGTTGCGAAGATTTTGTATACGATCGATAAACGAATACATGGATTATCTGTGCAACAAGAACGTGAGTGCTCGCATACTTTCTACTTTTGTGGCAAGTTGAATGAGAATAATATTAGTAGTAGAACCCGACTCGATCGGCGTGCAATCGGTGTGCAATTAAAAATATTTGTAATATTTAATGGTCGGCAGTTGTGTATTACCATCCGCAGGATACGCGTCGCGGCTTTGACGTGAGGGTGGCGGTCAGGAATTCGATTGTGTCGTTCGATCCAACGTTTAAAGTGTTCATCGAAGTATTCTCGACGATATTAAATTCGTTGCGGGAAGCTGTAACAACGTTTCCCCGCGCCGAGACGCTCTTGAATATAAGGTCCGTGAATACAGATCAGAAATTACTCGCGGTACGTATGCTTTTCATTCTCGATTTACTCTGTCCTGATTGAACTGGCGCACAGCAAAGGGTTTACGTTTATACAAACAGCCATACGTGTCCACGGAGTATTTGACGAAACATAGGGAGAAAATTGTACAACTGATAGAGAAAGAGATGGTGTTTCCAAGTTTGCAACTGAGAGAATTCGAAAGGTACACGAATTTGATAAGAGGCTCGGAGAACGAGAAGATTGTAGAATTCGTGAAAAACGAGACCGATCAGAATTTTGAGAGTTATAGACATCTAATTGCACATTACGATCGATTGTCGCGGAATATAAAAGTAGAATTCAATCGAACTTACTTCGCTGGGTTTTTCGTCGTTCATCGTGGAGAGCTTATCGAGTATATCGCAACTGCCGCTCGCATACTTAAAGAGGATCTGGTTGCTAAGATGATCAGCGAATATCAAGAAAAGTCTCGCGCGTAAGTTTCACCTTTCGTTTACCTGATTTACTTGATTCCCACTGTCGTACCGGTGAAAAGTATCGGGTCAGTCGACGTTCCTCGGGTACTGGTCGCGTACTGGTCGTAACTAGGTGTATAGCTTAGAAACGCGTACGCGCAAACGTTGGTTCCTCGATTGCGTCGCGGCTTTATACGAAATACGTATTCGTGTAACGCGAGCCACCGGACACTCGTTCAGTCATTTCGAGGAAATATGACGAACGATTTCTTCGGAAACCCACCGAGTGTCCGGTGAATATTTGACGAGGGTGTGCACGCGAAGATCGATAAGAAAAAAATCAACCGGCCGATCACATTGAAACAGCCCAATTCGATATCAGCGTAGGAAATGAATATCAAGCTATCGTTGACCGTGCACTCGGCGTGCCAGCAAATACCCAAGAGTTGATGGAACTTCGAACATTTATATACGTCACGGAAACGGAAACTACGGTGCAACTGAAACGTCGATTGGCAGAAATAATGAAATATATTCTCGCTCTATCGGAATATTCTACAATGCGCCCGGTGGAATTGAAGACGAACAATTATGCTTTTCAGTGGTAAGTAAGCGGGTAGAGGAGATTCGACGGTCCCGTTCAAATGTTCCTTATTTAGAATTCGTATTCGATTCGGGAAGGTATTTCACACTTTCGGATATCTTCGATCAACATAGAGAAACGGTTGCGAGTAAAATGGTGGAATTTCAAAGTAGCCTTAAGAAAAGGATCGAACAGTTTGAACGCGAACTCGAGACGTACGGAAGGTATTGCGACGAATTACAATATTGGGGCAATCTCGAAGAGATATATAGATACAAGAAGAAGGCTGATCGTCTGGAGAGTAAGGTGATTGCAGCGATGGATACTATCGATGGGTTCAACGTGGAAGAGAACTTGTTCGGTTGGGAGCTGTCCGAGTATCCGTTACGGAAAGCGGTAAATTCAATAATATCGATCGATTCAGCGCGGTGGTGTGTTAAAGGTGTACGCGTATGTTGTTAGATCGCGGACAAGCTATCGCCCTATAAGAAACTGTACGACGCTGCCTGCGACTTTCTAAGCAACTACGATACATGGATGAGCTCCGTCATAGGTTCCCATGAACCGGAGAATATTGAAAACGATACGGCAACCGCTTATCGTACGGTCTACAGATTGGAACGGTCCATACAGGAGCCGATTGCAAAGAAGCTGGCCGTAACGATTCGGGAGAAGATGGAAGATTTCAAAGAGCATATACCCGTGATAAATACACTTGGAAATCCTTCTATGAAGGGCCGTCATTGGGAGCAAGTATCGGAAATAATTGGCTTCCCGATAAAAGTGGACCAGACGATGACCCTCGCCAAGGTGGGGCAGCTGTTTCCCTCCTATCCATTTTCACTTCTTTCTCTAGCTTTCGCCTACTCCGCGAAACTTCCACGGTCATATCTAACGAGTACAACATCCGAGAAAGTTCTTTCGCAGATTCTCGATTACGGTTTAGTCGATTACGTTCCAAAGTTCGAGGGAATATCGGAGGCAGCGACAAAGGAGGGGAGCCTGGAACAGGCTCTTCACCGAATGCATTACGATTGGGCGGAGGTCGTGTTCACCGTTAATCCTTACCGTGATACCGGCACCTACGTGATCGCTAGCGTCGACGACATTCAATTACTTTTGGACGATCACGTGATCAAGGCTCAGACTATGAAGAATTCGCTTTACATCAAACCATTCGAAAATCAGACTCTGTGAGTGATTATCCAGATTGCTGTTTCCTCTGCTTCCCGTTCGTTGACTATCGATCATATCGGTAATTGCGTTCAGAGAATGGGAATCGAAGCTGCTCCTATTGCTAAGCATAATGGATTATTGGCTGCAAGTTCAAGCAACTTGGATGTATCTTGAACCAATATTTTCATCTCCCGATATTCAACAGCAAATGCCCGAGGAAGGGCGGCGTTTCAGTGCCGTGGACAAGGTACGTTGCCTATAATCTTCGCGTGACTTTCTCCTCGGTTCTCCCATCGTTCGGTGGCAGAGGTGGGAGAGCATGGGTGTTTGAAAAGCTGGTTTGGCGGAACGATGATAACGCGTTGACGTTGATACAGATTTGGAGGGAAATTATGTCGGCCGTAGCAGCGGATCCTCGAGTGATGTCCGTCGTTGAAATCGATAAAATGCTCGAACGTTTGCAAAAATGTACAACCTTGTTGGATTTGGTACAGAAAGGACTGACTGCCTATTTGGAGAAGAAAAGATTGTACTTTGCTCGATTCTTTTTCTTATCGAACGACGAGCTGTTGGAAATATTATCGGAGACGAAAGACCCGACCAGGTATACAGTTCGAGTGAACGTAAACATTAAGACACATTCCGTTCAACTAATCGAGCTTACCTTAACTCGGCCCTCGTCTCTCGATCGCGTCGCGTTTGCGTTAGGGTGCAACCGCATCTAAAGAAATGCTTCGAGGGAATCGCACGCGTGGGTTTCACGGATGACATGGAAATAATATCAATGAAATCCTCCGAGGGTGAGAAGATTATGCTTGAAAACGTGATCGATACAACGGCGGCTCGAGGACAGGTTGAAAAGTGGTTACTAGAGCTGGAGGTATCCATGAAGAAGAGCGTCAAGTCGCAGGTAATTGCGAGTCACGGTACATATTTTCGTTCGTCAAGATATACGTATCGGCGTGGATTTGTTAACAGGTCGCGCGGGCAAAGGATGCGTTTTTGAAACAAGTCCGATCGAAATGGGCCTTGGAATGGCCAGGCCAAACTGTACTCTGCGTGAGCAAACTTTATTGGACAGCCCAGGTGGCGGACGCGTTGTCGAAATCGTTGAAAGATTTAGGCCAGTTCGTCGAGAGTTGTACGTACGAGCTGAACGAGATTGTCAAATTGGT
Organism: Nomada fucata; assembly: GCA_948146005.1. Taxonomy (NCBI): domain Eukaryota; kingdom Metazoa; phylum Arthropoda; class Insecta; order Hymenoptera; family Apidae; genus Nomada; species Nomada fucata. The sequence goes on along the minus strand of OX411275.1, from coordinate 750,340 downwards.
TCGCGGACAACTGTCGACGCAAACTCGTACAACGTTAGGTAGGGACGGGACTTTTCGCGGTTTTCAAAGCTTCGCGGTTGAAGCCTCTATCTGGGTGGTGTACGTATGCGCGTAATGTCTTTCAGAGGCATTGGTCACGATGGACGTTCATAGTCGAGATGTCGTGGAAGAAATGTTTCATCAGCGAGTTCAGGATTCTACGGATTTCAAGTGGTTGGCCCAATTGAGATACTATTGGACGGTAAAGAGACTACAGTTCAGATAGAATACGATGGTAGGAATATTTTCATATTATTACGATATTATTGCAGAACGATGATATGTGGTCAACGATGATAAACACCTCGCTCAAGTACGCGTACGAATACCTGGGCAACACGTCCCGATTGGTAATAACACCGTTGACCGATAGATGTTATCGAACATTGTTCAGCGCTTTGAGCTTGAATCTCGGTGGTGCACCGGAGGGTCCGGCTGGTACGGGCAAAACTGAGACGACCAAGGATTTAGCGAAGGCTGTGGCGAAGCAATGCGTCGTGTTCAATTGTTCCGACGGTCTCGACTATATCGCTTTGGGTAAATTTTTCAAGGTACGAAATTTCCGGCAACATTCTACGCACGTGTATACGAATATAGGCGTACGTACGTTACGTATATTAGTATATTAGATGGGTATACGTAGAGAAGCGTTTTATCGCGCGTACATAAATGTCGATAAAGGGATTGGCAAGCACAGGGGCCTGGTCCTGTTTCGACGAATTCAATCGAATAGACTTGGAAGTACTGTCTGTGGTGGCGCAACAAATTCTAACCATTCAACGAGCCATTAATGCTGGAATGGATAGGCTCGAGTTCGAAGGTACCGAGATCAATTTGGATCACAGTTGCGCCGTTTTCATTACGATGAATCCCGGATACGCGGGAAGGTCCGAACTCCCGGACAACTTGAAGGCGCTGTTCAGGCCGGTAGCGATGATGGTTAGTACGGGAAGAAGTAGCGGCCAAAGAGAAACCGAGAAGCGTAACGAAAATAATCTTCTAGGTGCCCGACTACGCTTTAATCGCCGAAAACACGTTGTATTCTTACGGGTTTTACGAGGCGCGACCGCTTTCGGTAAAGATCGTTACAGCGTACAGATTGTGCTCGGAGCAACTGTCCAGTCAAAATCATTACGATTACGGAATGCGCGCGGTTAAGTCTGTTCTCTTGGCGGCTGGCAATCTAAAGGTGAAATACCCGGAGGAAAATGAACAAGTTTTAGTGTTGCGGAGTATCAAGGACGTGAATTTACCAAAGTTTCTCAGCGAAGACTTGCCCCTGTTCAACGTGCGTAAATTCTAACGGGCACAGGGCACACATTCGTCTCCATCGATCTCGATCAACGCGTCGAATCTTTTTAGGGCATCGCGTCGGATCTTTTCCCCGGGGTTCATCTGCCGGAATCGGATTACACCGAGTTAAATACATGCGTCCATCATGCCTGTTCAACGTCCAATATACAATGCACCGCCGTCTTTTTGGAAAAAATACAACAAATATACGAAATGATGATTGTCCGTCATGGATTCATGATCGTTGGCTTGCCGTTTGGCGGTAAGACTGCGGCCTACAAGGTTCTAGCGGACGCGTTAATGCTGTGCGAGGAACGAGTAAGCCATACCTACAAGCTTTCCATACCTATGGATCGTTTCAAAGTCGACAAACTCTGCCCCCTCTCCATCGAGAACAATGCTCCAGGGCCTGATGAACGAGCATAAAGTGGAGACGTTCGTGATTAATCCGAAGGCCGTGACACTGGGCCAGTTGTACGGTCAATTCGATTCGGTGTCCCACGAATGGTCGGACGGAGTTTTGGCGATTAGTTATCGCGCATTCGCGACATCGACCAACGATAATCGGAAATGGTTGATCTTTGACGGGCCGATAGACGCAGTGTGGATCGAAAGCATGAATACAGTGCTCGACGACAACAAGAAGCTTTGCCTGATGAGCGGCGAAATTATCCAATTATCGCCGTCCACCAATCTACTATTCGAAACAATGGATTTGGAACAGGCTTCACCGGCAACGGTTTCCCGCTGCGGTGCGTTCCCATTTTCTCCCTCTCGCTTCGCGCGACGATCGGTCGAAAATGAAATCAACAATCGTTTCAGGCATGATTTATATGGAGCCCGATGCGCTCGGTTGGGATCCTCTGCTCCGATCTTGGATAGCCAACATTCCGCCGGCGATAGACCAGTGGCTACAAAATTTCCTATATCGGTCGCTTTTCCGACGATTCTGCGACCCGATCCTCCGTTGGTTGGCCACCGAACACGTCGAGGTCCTCGAGCTTCACATTAAAACGCGTATCGCCATACGTATTACCATATAAACGATCCTTTTTCCGTGATACGACGGACCCGATTTTTCAACGTTACAGAAAATTTGTCCCATGCCCGACTCGAATGTCGTACGATCGCTGACTTATCTGATGGACTGTTTCCTCGAGGAGTATCGCGACGAGAAATCGGTCAAGGATATCTCCGACTTGGATCTGCGAGCGCAAGTCGAGGTCCGATCGATAATGCTATAATTTCTATCGTTTGTACCTAATACTCTATCGTCGATTTAACGAGGACCGAATGTCCCTCAGGGGTCGTTTTTCTTCTCGTGTATCTGGGCACTCGGCGGGACTCTGAACGTAAGGTCGAGAGAACGTTTCACCACTCTGTTTCGTGGCTTTCTCGAGAGAAACTTTCCGCCGGATCTGGCTGAAACGTTTCGTTTGTCAACGACGATAGAACCCCCCTTGAAACCGTATATATTTGTCATGCCACGGGATGGTTCGGTCTTTGATTACAGATTCATCAAGGAGGTGAGTCCCCGAGTCCCCTTTCTCCCCTTTCTCCCCTTTCTCCCCCTTTTTAATCATTTCCATTGCATTGGTGACCAGGGCAAAGGAAAATGGAGATTATGGTCGGACGAATTGCTCGACAGTCCACCGATTCCCCGTGATATTCCCGTAAATCAAATAATAGTGCCTACCGTCGAAACGATACGGTACACCGCACTGTTTCGCCTATTGATAGGGCACGAAAAGCCGGTCCTGTTCGTGGGACCGACCGGTACCGGCAAGTCGGTCTACGTAATCGATTTTTTACTCAAGAAGAACAGACCTGCTGTGAATAAGCCGTTGATCATCAATTTCTCCGCCCAAACTACGTCTAATCAAACTCAGGATACGATTATGGGAAAGCTGGACAGAAGACGAAAAGGCGTTTACGGTGCACCGATAAGCAAACGTTGGATCGTTTTCGTCGACGATCTCTCGATGCCACTGAAAGAAATTTATGGAGCCCAACCACCGATCGAATTGCTACGGCAGTGGCTGGATCACGGCGAATGGTAATGTGTTCCTTTGGTTCTTTCGTTTCTGCGAACGTTCCTGGCAACGTTACCGCGTTTCCAGTGACAGAGGCTGCCTAAACGCTAGCACAAAGCCGACAAACCTCCGTTACAGGTACGACAGAAAGGAAAAGAGCATGATAAAGCTGATCGATGTTCGTGTAATGTGCGCCATGGCTCCGCCGTATCGCGGTGGGAAGGACGTGACCCCGCGATTCAAGAGACACTTTGTTGTTCTCACGATATCCGATTTCGAAGACGAAGTAATGACAACGATATTCAGTAAGATTATTCTCTGGCATCTCGACACCAGGTAAGACTTTTCGCTACTGCGCCTGCCCGCTGCTATTCTCCTGTAAGGCTCTTTCAGAGGCTTCAGCAAAGAATTCGATCCGTGTATCGAGGAAATTGTGCTGGCCACGTTGGATCTGTACAAGGAAAGTCTCCGTAACCTTTTGCCAACACCGGCCAAGTGTCATTACGTCTTTAATCTTCGCGACTTCTCTAAAGTGATACAGGTCTGTTTCCTTCAAAATTGCCGCTCCGTAAATAGCCAATTAAATATCCCTGCTGGCCCCGTTCGCTTCTATCTGCGCGGCCAATGTAACGTAATCCTTTGCGCGCAGGGCGTGTTGCTCTCCGTGCCAGAAACAATGCCGACACTGACCAGCATGAGAAGACTTTGGGTTCACGAGGTGCTTCGAGTTTTCGGAGATCGCTTGATAAACCAGTACGATACCGCTTGGCTGATCGAACAGTTGCGCGTTACCTTAAATTATCGAATGAATGTGCTTATGAACGAGCTATTTAAAGATCTTCATCTCTCGCAAGGCGGAGCAACCACCGGCGATCAAGTACGTTTTACCGCCCCCTAATACATAGTGGGCAATGCGTACACCGTATACGTACATGTATATCTGCATTCTACGTGACTATGCGACTTTTCTTGAGCGCACATTTATCGCCTTTTCTATTGCATCGAAGGCGCAAATGAAAATCACTGAAAGCGAACTCCGAAGGCTAGTGTATTGCGATTTCGCCGACACAAAAGCGGATGTTCGATTGTACCAAGAGGTGCCGGACCTTGAGCACCTACGGGAGATAGTTGAGTCGTATTTGGCGGAATACAACTCGATGTCGAAGAAGCCGATGAATTTGGTTCTATTTCGGTAAATGTATACACACACACACACACATATATATATATATATATATATATATATATATATATATATATATGTACATACGTATACGACTAACTTACGTTAGTCGGCTTTCTGAAATAAGATGAATGTAGAAACATGTAAAACTCGCCGCAGGTTTGCCATCGAACATTTGTCCCGTATTTCACGTATTATCAAGCAACCGCGAAGCCACGCGCTTCTCGTTGGAATCGGTGGTACGGGGAGGCAATCGTTGACCAGACTAGCCTCGCACATATGCGACTATGACGTTTTCCAGGTTGAAGTCACTCAGCAGTATGGAGTTAACGCGTGGCACGAAGACATCAAGAAAGTACTGAAAAGCGCGACGGCCTCCGATCTACATTCCACGTTTCTGTTTACCGATAGCCAGGTCAAACAGGAAAGCTTTCTCGAAGATATCAGCAATTTGCTCAACTCTGGGGAGGTGATCGCTTGTTCCTTGGTTTCCGGTGCTTCGTCTCTACCGATATTCCGAGACCATGCCGTTGCTGTTCCGCTGCCGATTTTGTCCCTCGCTATTCTAGATACCAAACATATTTTCCGCCGAGGAACTTTCCGAGATATACGAGCAGATGAAGCAAATAGATAGACAACGGGACCGATCGGTGCAAACGGACGGAAGCGCGGTTGCCTTGTTCAACCTCTTCGTTCAAATAACACGCGATCAACTGCACATCGTAATAGTGATGTCTCCGATAGGCAACAGCTTTCGGAATCGGATCAGGAAGTTTCCAGCATTGGTAAACTGTTGCACCATTGACTGGCTTCAGGTATTCAACACCCTTTCAGTGTTTTACATGCAATATGTATTCACGCGCAATCTTATGTACATAGCGGCGTGCGTACGTCGATCGCTTGAATAGAAGCTGAACATTTGTCTGCTACTTGTCTGCTACTTGTCTGCGCTAATTTCTTCTTCTGTTTTCATTCGTTCGACATACATTGATTTCGCATCAGCCATGGCCAGAGGATGCTCTCTTAGCGGTTGCAACCAGATTTCTCTCAACGATCGAGCTGACGGATCATGAGAGGGCTGCTGGTATAAACATGTGTCAATTTTTTCATCTATCTACGGAAAATATGAGTTTAGAGTTCCTGCTCCGATTAAACAGAAACGTCTACGTCACGCCGACCTCGTACCTTGAAATGATAAACACCTTTAAGGATCTTTTGGAGAAAAAACGAGAGTAAGTGAGGCTGGCTGTAGTTACCCGATGATGTAGTTACTCGAATGTTCTATTCCCGATGCTTGGGATCGATTGAAAACCCTTGAACGAAACAGGGAGATAATGAACGCGAAAACGCGATACGAACGCGGCTTGGGTCAGTTGGATGAAACGCAGAGGCAGGTGACGACGATGCAAGAAACCCTTATATCGTTGCAACCGCAGCTGATAGTGGCCACGAAAGATGTTGAAAAAATGCTGATAGAGGTTGACAAAGAGAGGCAGGAAGCGGCAGATTTTGAACAAACCGTGAAGATCGACGAGGGTGCAGCCGAGGTCGGAGGAGCATCGACGCGTCGTCAATGTGACGTGGTGACAAGCCGAAAGTGTGTGAACCGGTTCATTCTCCGTTTGTAGGTTTACGCGAACGAAGCAGCTGCGATTAAAGTCGAATGCGATGCCGATTTAGCCGAAGCAATGCCAATTCTGAAACGTGCTCAAACCGCTTTGGACACTTTGACGACTGCCGACATAGCCGTGGTGAGAGCGATGAAGAAACCGCCGCAAGGAGTGCGGCTGATCCTCGAAAGTGTTTGCGTGCTCAAGGTTCGACTAACGACTCAACGTCGCGTAACAGTAGTCGTTGAAAGATTCTTGCCCTTCACTCGCGCTTGCATCTTCCTTTCTTTCAAGCAAATAAAACCAGAGAGAGTTCAACAGCCGGACGGTACGTCTGTGGAGGATTATTGGCGGTCAGCTCTCAGGATGCTGAGCGACGTCAAGTTCCTCGACTCGCTGATCAATTTTGACAAAGACAACATCCCGGATAACGTGATCGAGAAGATTCGTAAGGAGTATCTGAAGAATCCCGATTTCGATCCCGAAAAGATCAAAAAGGTGTCGACGGCGTGCGAGGGTTTGTGCCGGTGGGTGTACGCGATGTCGGAGTACGACAAAGTGTCGAAAGTGGTCGCGCCGAAGAGAAGAGCTCTCGCGGAAGCTCAAGAAATATATGACACAGCTATGAGCATTCTGCAAGAGAAGCGAGAACAACTTCGTCAAGTACAGGTAAGCGGGTAATGCGTGGTGTTTAGCGACTAAAGCGCGAAGCGGTGGTCGAATAAAATGCCAGGGCGGCCGTGTCGTTTGGACAGGAAAAGCTGAAGGCATTGGAAGATTTGTTGGAGCAAAGAAGAATGGCGTTCCAAGCAATGTCCGATAAGGTAGCAGATTGCGAGACGAAACTGAAGCGTGCCGAAGAATTGATCGGCGGATTGGGCGGAGAGTACACGCGTTGGTCGGATACAGCGATAGCTTTGGGAAATAGGTACGCAATATCGTTTTATTGTTTCCCCTTTTCCCGACGCGACGCGTCTCTGGCCTAAAGTGTCCAGTTATCGCAGAATATCGATGCGCACGTATGGGCCAGAATATCCAAATTCCACCTAATTACGCTTAGACGTATCGTTCTACGTATGTACGCATCGTTAGGTATGGCCGGCTGATGGGCGACATAGTGATCGCTTCTGGCGTGGTAGCGTATCTAGGCCCGTTCACCATGCCGTTTCGTCTTCGACAAACGTCGATGTGGGTGCAGCGATGCACCGACTTGAAAGTAATCTGTACCCGAGATTTTCTGTTGCGCGATGTCCTCGGTGACCCGGCTTTGATCAGATCATGGAACATTTTCGGATTACCGAACGATGCGTTTTCCGTCGATAACGGCATTATTATCAAGTGAGTAAATTCCAATTCTTATTTTCTCCATGCCCCGCTAACTCCTGTATCTCCTACGTGTCAGCTCTCGTTTCAAGTACCGACAACTGATAGCAATTACAGCTAAACCGATCCTACCGAATACATTTTCATTGACGCATCTAGAAATGCAAGGAGATGGCCACTCGTAATAGATCCTCAGGGACAAGCGAATAGATGGATCAAAAATATGGAAAGGCAGAACAACTTGAACATTATTCGATTAACGCAACTGGACTACTGTCGAGTATTGGAAAATGCGTTACAGTTCGGCCAACCGGTACTTTTGGAACATGTCATGGAAGAACTTCACGCTGCGCTCGAACCGGTTTTACTTAAGGAAACGTTTAGGCAAGGCGGCGCGACCTGCATCAGATTCGCTGACTCGATAATCGAATACAATTTCGATTTCAGGTAAGTGAAATTGCTATCGTATAGAAAAATTTGCCGCCACATCCTTCTATTCACAGACTCTACATCACCACGAGATTAAGAAATCCACATTACTTACCAGAGGTAGCAGTTAAAGTAACGCTACTGAATTTTATGATAACACCGACTGGATTAGACGATCAATTATTAGGTATTGTCGTTGCAAAGGAAAGACCGGACTTGGAATCGGAGAAAAACGCTTTGATCGTGCAAGGTGCCGAGAACAAAAGGTGGCACTTAGTTATTCCATTGTAACGTGTAGACTCGCGCAATTATTCCACCAATTATTCTGTCTTCTTCTCGATTCCACTTTCGACCGGCGGAAAGATAGACTCCTGAAGGAAACGGAGGGCAAAATCTTGGAGATATTGTCCGTTGCCGAGGGCAATGTATTGGAGGACGAAGAGGCGGTAGAAATTTTAACGTCGTCGAAAAATTTGAGCAACGAAATTCAAGTGAAACAAGCCGCTGCGGAAGTAACGGAAAAGTCGATCGATGCGGCTAGATTAGAATACACGCCCATCGCTGTATACTCGACAGTCCTATTTTTTACCATAGGTGTCAATCACCTCTTTTTCTCTTCAGATTTTCTTTCCATCAATTCCTCGGATTACACGCGCTCGCTCCTTACTGCAAAATAATCATTGCAAACGCGTGCCCTAACCGAGTAGTTGCCCCCTGGCCAAACAATCACGGAGACTGACCCCTACATTTTCTTTCAGCTATGTTGATACAAATCGATCCGATGTATCAATATTCTTTGACATGGTTCGTCAATTTATTCGAACTAGCTATTGATAATACGGAACCAGCGGAAACCGTTGAACAACGACTAAAGGATCTTGTGAAATATTTTACCTACTCCCTCTATGCAAATGTCTGCAGGTCGCTATTCGAAAAAGACAAGTTATTGTTTTCCTTGCTCTTGGCAGTGAATTTGCTCGTGCAACGAGGACAACTTAACGTGTCGCAGTGGATCTTTCTATTGACGGGCGGAATCGCCATCGAGAACCCGCACAAAAATCCGACAACCTGGTTGCCGAGCAAACAATGGAACGAATTGTGTAATCTCGTCGACGTAGAGGGATTCTCGGTTAGTCGTGCAAACGAATAGCATTCGAATCGTTTTAATTTAATAATTGTATTGTATAATTCCATTGTGAAACGTCCAACAACACCGAACGCACCTGCGTATTAGGATATACGGCAAACGTTTACGAGTAACACTGAGCGATGGAAGATATTGTTCGATTCGATGGAACCCCAGAACGAGACAATTCCTTCGCCGTATCAACATTTCAATCTGTTCGAGAGAATGTTGATACTTCGATGTATTCGACCCGACAAAATCATTCCAGCGGTACAGAATTTCGTTGAAGGTACGTTCCATTTGGTATGGCGTATGCGGAGGAATAAGGAGGATAAAGTAACCCTTCGCTTCGTGAACGGGTACGTGTCGTGATATTTTAGCGGAACTTGGCGCACAATTCGTTGAACCGCCCCCGTTCGATTTACCTTCCTCCTATGCCGATTCGAGCTGTAGCACGCCATTGATATTCATCTTGACACCCGGCACTGACCCGGCGCAGCTGTTACTCGCGTTTGCAGACGAGCAAGGTTACAGCGCGAACCGCCTGTTCTACATCTCCCTCGGTCAAGGTGAGCCCTACCGCCTCGCCAGCCTACTGCTATTATACATGTGTATCTATATTATATGTATAATCGGAGTAGAAAATACGAAATACGCGTATAATATAGCTGTCTAATTGTAAGCGGACCGTGGAGGTGGATTTCGAGGAAATTGATGTGCCTGTTCGACAGGCCAGGGACCAGTTGCGGAGGACACGATTCAAACCGGTATGATGGACGGAAATTGGGTGGTTCTACAAAACTGTCACTTGGCTATAAGTTGGATGAGCACATTGGAGAAAATTTGCGAGGGCTTGATGCCCGATACCATTCATTCTGAATTCCGCTTATGGTTGACCAGCTACCCTTCTGAGCACTTTCCATCTTCGGTTCTAGAGAACAGTATAAAAATGACCAACGAACCACCGAAAGGTTTAAGGGCCAACATCATTAGATCCTACACGACCGACCCCATCAGCGATCCGGACTTTTTTGAGTCTTGCGTTCAGACCGAAAATTTCAAAAGGCTTCTATTTTCGTTGTGCTTCTTCCATGCTGTGATCCAAGAGAGGCGAAAATTTGGACCGATCGGTTGGAACATCACCTACGAATTCAATGAGACTGACCTTCGGATCAGCATTTTACAATTACACCTTTTCCTCAATCAATTCGAAGACATAAGGTACGACGCTCTCAAATACCTGACAGGAGAATGCAACTACGGTGGAAGAGTGACGGACGATTGGGATCGCAGAACGTTGAACACTATTTTATCCAAATTTTATTGCGAGTAAATATTTCTGTACGCCTGTTACGTGTTCTTCGCGTCAGAACATGGACATAGTTACCGCAGAATACGATACTTTTCAGCGACCTGCTCACCGACAGACGCTACTACTTCGACGATACTTCAACAATGTATTATTGCCCAAACGTACGAGAACACGAAGTGTACCTGGAATATACGAAAACGTTACCTTTCATCACCCCACCGAGTGTTTTTGGAATGAATGAAAATGCAGATATCATCAAAGATCAACAAGAAACAAACCTCCTGTTTTCATCGCTCCTATTGACTCAGGTAACATTGGACGCATTTTTCTATTCTCTACAAATTTCACCGCTATTCCGCTTAAACCGAACAAATCGAACCCCTTGAAGTACTAGTCACTCAAATCGCCGTACTACAAGCCTCAACGAGCTCTTCCTATATACTCGATGTATTTATATACATACACATATGAATATATATGTATGTGGAATATAGAAGTATATTTATTTATGTGCCTTTCTGCCATTGTCATTTCTATATGTCTGTCTTATTCAGGATCGTGTGGTATGTATGCAAATACAGTTCCAATTCCTCAAATCAATTTTCTATGCAGCAGGTGCGAATAAATTCTGTCCACTGGACGTATGTACTTTTTAATTACGAAAATACTATAATCATTCTCCGCCTCACTCTGCGTCGAGCAGCCCATGATTTTTGGGTAAACTATCAGTTATGTATACCACAATCTTTCTAACTCACGAGTATGGTAAACTTGAGGTAGTCGATATTTTGGATATTGCAAAATGTATGTACACCGAACATGCTTGTGTTTTCTGTTTCGTCGGTATGTCTACTTATCTAGTCTGAACTTGAACAAAAAGCGGGACCAATTTATTTGCACTTTCTATATTGAATTCTTCTACTTGTATAACTTTCATAAAGATTGTATTGCACCTTTGTTCGTCTCAGGATCTGTGGCAGTCAAGGCAGGTCAGTGCGGCTATGATCTATACAACAATTTTTCGTGCGGATAATTTAAGATGAATATAATTAAATTGAATGAATAGAAACCTGTGATTTAGATTTTACTCAGCTCTATTTTGCTTGGGGTAGGAAAGGGCTAAATCTGGAACTGGACAAACTTCGGACGATGAAATAGTGCTTAAGATAGCAAGAGATATATTACAAAAGTTGCCAAACGATTACAACCTTGTATTGACGCTTGAAAAGTATCCAATGTCTTACGAGCAAAGTATGAACACTGTGCTGGTACAAGAAATGGGAAGATTCAACAAACTTGTCAACTACATTAGAACTAGCTTAGAAAATATTGAACAAGCCATTAAAGGTTCCGTAGTGCCTCGGACAACTTTTCTTTACCGAATCTAATATGCACTTTTGAAACTTTCATCTCTGCTTATAGGTTTTGTGATAATGTCTTTCGAATTGGAAGACATTTACGATGCAATTCTAACTAACAAAATACCCGCTTTATGGAAACAATATTCATATCCATCCTTAAAACCACTTGGCAGTTACATATTGGATTTGTTAAGACGTTTGAATTTCCTCCAAGTGAGCTGCCACTTATTTTGAAATTGCAAAACACGCTATCACCGCAGCCACACTAAAATTTCTCTTATTTCCGAGCACTATACGATTAGTTGTCGCAACACTGTACAATCATAATTAATTGTCGCCTATTTGTATATTTATCTAGAAATGTAGTAACCTAATGCAATTTTAGTCCTGCCGGTATTGGCTTGCCTTAACCTGGCCCGTTGCGTAAGTACGTACATATATACATATATACAGCTAATATTCTAATCATTCCCTACTAATAACGCAACAGTAATCGCACATTCATGTTGGTAATGGACACTGCTTATTGGCCAAACAAACTTCAATTAGTGTTAAATGTACAAAGCTTTCGTTTATCTATTAACGGCCCAACTACAAGTGCGTTTGATATTTAAAAACATTGCACCGCGATTCAAATATTGTCAACGAGTTTAGATATATTGAAGCATTAGTGTCAAGTATGATTTCACTACATAATGGCATAGAAGGGTATATAGATATGGGGAATCAATTTCATTAGACTGATTAGACCATGGAAACGGTGAAAATTCACACGGAAATACAGCAGGTAATGTATTTATATCAATAGATATATAGACTAGTAAAAAGCCATTACATAATTCAGTTTAACCAGGGTAGTCTGTTACTAACAGAAAAATCAGTTACATATATGCATTCATAATGTGTATCGGTACAATAAACATGAAACAAACTTGCACCTCCGAATCTTCCTTTCGTCACGCACACCCACACACACGCGCGCGCGCGCGCACGAATGTCACAAGTAGAAAAAACAATGTGTATAGTGGTATTACATTCATTACAGGAATGGTACGAGAAAGGATCACCGGTCATGTATTGGATTTCAGGATTTTACTTTACGCAAGCATTCCTTACAGGATCTAGGCAGAATTATGCTAGGAAACATAAAATTCCGATAGATCTGTTGATTTTTGACTTTTTCGTACTACATGCCGATACAACAGTAATAACTCCTCCCGAGGATGGAGTATATATATATGGGCTCTATTTAGATGGCGCCAGATTCAACAACGAAGAAATGGTTTTGGACGAAAGTCGTTCAAAGATACTTTACGAAGCCATGTCCCCTGTAACGTTTACTTTTTCTTCTTCGTTTTGATTTTACATTACCTGAACGGTTGCAAATTAATATTATTTCGTTTCAGATGTGGCTAGTTCCTACTAAAAAGGAAGACACAAAGCAAGAAGAGACGTATCTTTGCCCTGTGTACAAAACGGCTGAAAGACGAGGAGTCCTTTCAACCACGGGGCATTCGACAAATTTTGTTATCAGTATGACTCTACCTACAGCGAAACCGTCTAAACATTGGATCATGAGAGGCGTCGCTCTGCTTTGTCAACTTTCTGAATGAGAATTATACAATTTTTTATGTTTCCTTTATAACTTTAAATTAATATCCTACAACTTTTAAGGGGAAAATTCCTAATTAAAAATGCATTTGGACTGCTGTGAAACCGCATTGTTAGTGCATGTTTGTAATATTTCGGATTGTACGAAAGAATAGCACGAGTTCCAAGAGCCGAGTAATAAAGGAAATAAGTTAAGAGAACTCAATCCATTTCCAATTAAATAGAATCGTAACCCGTTCATGTTTACGTCTATGCATGAAGTTATTATTTAAGATTTTCATTTGATGAGTTTACATCGCATTTAAACGAGGTTTTTTGCGCCCAAATGTGTATATATACATACGTAGTTACATGCATGTATGCATGCACGATACGAAATGTGGCAATGTGGCGGCCCGTAAAAATCCATTTAAAGATGGCTGTTAATGGAGGAAGGTGGAACTGTCGCGTGATGTCACTTTTGGACATTTGTTCGTTGTGATTCGCAACGAAATTATCGAAAATCGTTGGGAATTGTTAAAGATTAAGTAACGTATCTCGAACGAGCAGCTTAAGAAAGAATGAACTAATTCTCGGACGAAAAGATGAATTGTCATCAAATATTAAGTGGAGCTTGCAATGCAGGCGATCGGTGCTACGCTGTAGGTTCCGTCGAAGGGATTTCCTTCACCGTAAGTGATTCACTGTGCTGAAAGGCCTTTACATTCGATTGACCGCATTAGGAATTTGTATTTCTCTATTAATTTCTCGAAATCACCATATTGTACTCTTAGTAGGTCGTTTGGAATATTGAGCATTCATTAAACGCACGGCTAGGGTATTTCAAAGGGTTGACATTTCTCATCAACGAGTCTTGTAATTTCAGAATGTTACGATTTACAAATCGTGTATTATTATTTATATGCATTTCCATGCAAGATTAAGTTTTTCTCTCTCTCACTATATATATATATATAGTGCACACATATATATATATATATATATATATATATATATATATATATGTGTGTGTATGTGCACATACATATACACACATATATAACCTCTACCTATATCAATGTATATCTATCTTTCTGCTATCTCTCTATCTACCTATCTATCTTTTTTCCTTACTTTCTTTACCCTCCTTACCTATAATTAACTCTATAAGAATGAGTAAGCATCTACTATAACGAATATATTTTGAAGAATGTGCAGACTACAGAACAAGCTGTTTTGTTACAGGCATATGCGGCAGGTTGTAACATAGTGATTCTAGCCAATAATTTTGAACGGGTTCAGATTATTCCAGGAGCTGTACACAACTATATTAGAATTAGTTGCTTGGATTGCAGTACTGATACAGGGAAGATAGCTGCAGCTTATGAAAATCAAGTTTGCATATTTGAACCGACACCACTTATTCATAGTACATGTTCGCATGTATGTAATTTCATTTTCATAATTGTTAAAGTAAATTTCATTATCTTATGAAATGTTTCTTTTAAATGATACATAGCAATTGGAATACCGATGGGTTCAAACTGGCAGTTTAACAACAGAATCAAATATTACTTCCTTATCATGGAATTTGGAGGGTACAAGGTTGTTAACTGGTGGAGAACTTTTACAATTATGGCACCAAAATATAACCCCGTTTCAAGAAGAACACAGTAAGCATTTTCCATTTACTTTGTTCTATGTACGTGTAATACCAGTCAGCAGTTAATCTTGCTCCACGTACACGAGGCAATACAATATAGGTCATTTGCCAAACTAACAAAAATTGTATACAGCGACGAAAGTGAATACCTTGCGCACTCAAGAAGGTATTGTAACTGGGCGGGAAGAGGGTATGTCAAACATACATTCGGACTGTGAGTCTACTTCAAATATTGAAAAGTCTGTTGTGAACGTGAATAGCAATAACAATTTTAACGTTCCATGGTTTTCCAATTATTTTGCAAACAGTGCTGCATGTTTATCATTTATGAACTCTACAAGCAATATTACCCTATAGATATGTATCCGCGTGAGTGTCAGATTTTCCCAATTTCTTCCATTATGCAATTTAATTAAAGTAACTTGGTTTCTGCAATTTTCTGCATAAACAGTTAAAACAATCGTTTGCTCGACGCTTTCATATCTGACGCTTTACTGCATTATTAGCGTGGACAAAGACTACTGGATAATATGTTATTTTCCTTCGTAGCTCTTTTCAATTGACCGGAAAAGCAAATAGTAATATTTCTAGGGGGGTTTGTACTTGGATAAATGTTTTTTTTCTCTACAATATAATTTTTTGTTTAGCTGGTGCAGTTACCTTTTCGATCGGCGGGGAAGCCGACAGCCCTGCGCCTGGCGATCCAAGTAGCGGAAACGAACCAGGGGCATGGAATTGTGTTTGGAAATGTCGCACCGCTACACCGGTACATTTAATGAGCTTTAGCCCAGACGGTACATTATTCGCGACAACAGGATTCAATGACAGATTAGTCAAGATATGGTTTGAGAATAAACAATGTAAGATACTGTAATAAGTTTTGCAAGGAAAGCAGAACATTTAATATTTCTACCTGACTAGTCTAACGAATATTCTGTAATAATACTCTGTCCAAAATTGCATTCAGTGTTTTCAACAAAAAATATGGATCACACAAACGTAGCACAATCAGTGGGTAGCGACAGTTATAGTTTCGTCTATGTCGCTCATCCTCGAGCAGTGACGCACCTATCTTGGCGCAAGACCAGTAAATATATGCCAAAGTACGTGAGAGATGTTTTCCAACCGACTAACTTGTGTCATTCAACTGAACACCATTTTCAAGTTTTACACTTATTGGTTTTGCTTGAAATTAACCCAGATAAGCCCACCATCCTACTACAATGATTTCAATGTTATTTTTTTTTTTGTGGACAATTGATGTGTAACGTAATAATAGAAGCGATAACAAGAATTTAATTAAAGCATTGAAACGAGCATGTATACCACAGTTCAAGAAAATGACATTACTTTGAAGAAATTGCAACAATTTTGTATGGCTGTGACTGTGTGTGTTTGTAAGTATGTTCGTTTTCCTTGTAGGGGATCTGTGTCCAATATGCTAGTTACGTCGTGCCGGGACAATATTTGCCGAGTATGGGCGGAGACAATTCCACCGGAAGTCGAAGGTTTAGCTAATATGAGTCAATTCGAAGGTTCTGATCGACATGGTCATCATGGGAAACATCGGCATCATAATATGCACAAACATCGATTCATGCAGCGATTGAAGCATATGAAGTGCGTCACGTATATTAAAGACATTTCTCCCTTATACGTTTATGTTTGCGTTCTTCCTCGTGCAGCAAAATACATGTGCGTCTTCTGTAGAACCTGCTTTCATATCCGTCGGCATGCGAAACAGCAACATCAAGCGGGCCATACGACTACTCCAACTTTACCAACTTTACCGTCGACATACTCGGTACACGATTTTCACAATAATTACCAAGGAACGGGACATTATCCGGGAATGCATTTTCATTTGGCGGCTAGCATCAACGCAGAAACCGGTACCATTAGACACGTGTACATAGAACTGGAAATATTTGTTGGGCCGTGTCAATGTTATTCGTATCTTATTCGTAGATATACCGTTAGTACCGAGCTTAATTACCGGAGATCCAGAGAGGGAACCAAACTTTATCCTGCACTGGTTGAACAATAAGGAAATGCACTTTACGATGCAGGCGGAAAGTATTTTGCAAGAACTTACTCGTAAAGTGGTAGAGAAGGAAGAAGGGCTGCATCAGCAGGACGTGGATCATACGGACCACGATTCCGAAGAGGAGGGTTTATCGAGTAAGCTCTCTACGCTTCATTGGTATGTGTACACGCATGAATAATATATGTGAACTATATGTGAACATAGGAAAAGGCGTAAGAATACAAGCAGTCCAAAAAACCGGAGCCACGGTACGTTCCACGAGTCAAGAGGATCATAGTAGCGATGAACATCACACGGCTCATACGATTTCGTCGCATCACAGCTTACCGCATAGCGCACATTCTCACCAAAGTCTTAGGTACGATGCTCGTGGCAACTTAACTCCAAGCACATGTGCGCGTGTAATGGGTGTGGCGGTCCGGTGAAAGAACGGCAATTGTAATTTCGTTTGCTTCCCTACAGCAATACTACATCTATTAATTCGATTGCAACGGATGTAACGTCTTCGATGAATCATGCCCCCGACTCCCTGGATACTAAAATTGAAACATTATTGCGCGATTGGCACCACAATCCCGACTTACTCTTCTCCATCCACCCGATAGACGGAAGCTTTTTAATTTGGCACATCGAGTGGTTGGACGAATATCATCCTGGATCGTTTCGGCAGGCACAGATATCTTTTTCAACACGAATACCTAACGCCTTCCCACTTGGAGACGCATCAACGATGAGCCATAGTGTATCGATGTACTCTCACAATACTGGCGGGCCGTTGTTAAATATACGCGAAGTGGCAAAATCATCGACGAAAGCATCGAACGATGGTATAGATTTCATAAATTTATTAACATGTAATAATGCGATAATAGAGTGGTGAATACAGGGATAAAGAAGAAGAAGATGCGAAAAGAAAATTTTGACCGTTGTAGCCACTGACGTTGCAACGCCATTGCCGAGTCTGATCGAACAAGACGAAGAGCAGTCCACGTTAACATCGAGAGCCGGCCAAGAGCTGTTAAAAAATCTAGAGTGCTCGGCCGATCAGAATGAGACCGCTGCGAAAGAGAGAGACGGCCATTTGGAAAGTGGGAAAACGAATCAAGAAGCAGTCAGCGACTTGTTGACCCATCCAAGCCCAATTGTTTCTATGGTGTCGAAGCATTCAAACGGAACTTTAAATCTATGGCAACTGACGTTTGCAGATAAAACGAAATTTTCACAAGTCAGAATCAATTGTCTACCTTCTACTACATCAATTAGCTACATTCTACTCCGAGTCCTATGTCTTTACGTACTTTTATCCTTCGACAATAGGTTTTAAGCATTGGGCACGCGTCAAGGGCATCGGGGCATCGTTTTCGAGTGAACGATATTACTTGCCATCCGGTATTACCTTTACTGGTAACGACGTCGCATCACAATATACCAGAATCAGGATCTCAATCTCAGAACACTGATTCAAACGATAATCTGAACAGCAAAGTAGGCCCCAATAATAAGGCAACGTCAAAGGATGTCTCCCCTACCGTGAGTTTTCTTCATTTTGGGTAACTCGCTGTGTTTTATTCTTGTGGCGGTAGTATTTGGTAGTATTGTGTGTTGTTTTTTAGTATTTTGGAATAATAGAGTAGGAATTATTACTCATTACAAAGTAGCAAATGTGTACAATTTCAGGGATTCTGCAGCGAACTGATACTTTGGCGAGTAGATACGGTCGGACCTTTGTCAAAGAGCGGTGGTGTTTCTGAGTTGGCGCGCATCAATTCTCCAGAAATTTCGGCGTTCAGTAACGTAGCATGGATTCCAACTCTGCTACCAAGTACAACTTTGGGTAACTTATCAAATTCTCCGAGCGCGTGTTTCGTTGCTAGCGACGGCGAATGTTTAAGGGTTTATCAGGCTGTTATCGACGCTAGAACATTGCTGGCTGAAGTTTCAATTAGCGAAAGACGAAGCAGAATGATGGTAAGTGTTTTACAGCAGTTTCAACGAAACGAATTTTCCTTTCCTCTCTCTCTCTCTCTCTCTCTCGTTTCTCGTGCGACAGGATTCCATGGCTAGTCTGTCGACCGACATGTCGTCGGACGATGGTATTAGACACTCGATTCACGACAGGATAAAGATTGTGTCTCAACAGTCAACTGCTAGGCCAGGTTGCGTTATTCAGTTGGATGCGATTGCAGATGCTACGCACGTAAGTGATAGTAGCGAGTAGATTGGTTGAGCATGTAAACGATTAACGTGCTAACTGAGTTTGGAATAATTGTAATTTTAGGACTGGCAAAATACGCAATTTCTGCACGTGTTTCAAGAGCAACTAATCACCGGTGATAGAAACGAGGAAAAACAGACCGGCGTAGACGCTTCCATAAACGATTTAGGTTTAATGGAGTCTACGTTAGATGCCATGGTGGATTTGCAACAGTCGGCAATATTCGAAGAGCCATTCTACATAGTTGTTTTAGAGAGAACGCAACAAGGTACAACGGTACATATGTGGCGATTGGTGATAGCCTCTCAACCCGAGACAACCGGTACTCCTCCCTTGAAAACTATTATCAATGTTCTACACGTGTCGTGTCGCGTAGCGTTAAGTTTAGTTATGTCAAGTTAAGTTAAGTTATTTCAAGATAAGAAACTTAGATGAACCGTTTTTCTTTATACCATCGAGCAGGCTTGACGGAGTCGATGATGTACGTTCCCGATTCTCATTTGGTGCAAGACGAAGACGAGGAGGGGACACCGGGACGATATAATCATTCAGAAGATAGACGGTCCCGTCGACCGAGTCAATCGCGCCGCGAGAGTCAATGCGAATTCGATATGTTTCTTCATAGACGACCCGAGAATAGTCACGTTCTTATTACAACAACAAAAGTGTGCACTCAGGAATTACCGTTGCCGGAGGGCGTCGAGGTTGGTAGTTGCCTCCACTTCTCTAAAAGTCTACTTACCTGAAACGCGTCGACACGAGAAATATCTTTCTTCTGTTACGTACGTAGGTGATACACGCGGCACCAGCCGCCGGCCACTTGAGTAGCTCCTCCATATATCCTGCTTGCTTTGCACCGTACATCGTTGTTACCGCGTGCAGCGACAGCACGATACGCTTCTGGAAATGCAAAGTGACCAAGGGCCCGCCGAACAACAAGCTGGAGTACGAATGGTGCGAATGGGAGATGATACGAAAAGATCAGGAGTCGACAATCGACATCACAGGTGAGTGGATGTCGAACGGATCTTGGAAAAGTAGAGGCACGTGCTATACTTTGAACATGTTTTAGGACAACCGTTGAATATAAGCGCCGCGTACAGTGGACGTATCGCGTGCGCGTACAAGTATGGAAAATCTTTTACGCGGCCTACCAAAAACGATCCCGACTCTCGATACGTGAATCTATGCGTGGCTATATACGAATGCGAAAGCACCGGTGGAAGCGAATGGATCTTGGAGGATACTATACACCTGAAGAACATACACTTGCCGAGGATTCAGGTGGACCAGCACTTGGACTTGAGCTATCTCTACGACAGTAGATTTCTACAGAAGAAGCAGCGACTTACGCAAGTGTTGCAAACGCTCAGCCACGAGGACGTAAGGTCGCCAAGAAACGGGGAGAACGGAGATAGTACAAAGGCGAATGCAGGTAAGGGTTGCAATAAAATAAGGGCAGAAAGAATAGAACCTTTCATACGGCAGTGTCTGGTTCGACACTGAAAGTCTAACCATGGTGTTGTTCGCAACTGTCATAGGCTTGCTGGCGGTTCCGTCGTTCAGCACGCTTCAGTCGCTGCGAAAATCGATTATAGAGAACGGAAACACCTGTCCCCTCACTCAAAAACATTTGGTTCAGCTAGACTGGGTGTCCAAGGAAGATGGCTCTCATATTTTGACCGTGGCGGTTGGATCGAAGATTATGCTGTTCACGCCAGTTTCCTCGGATCTAGCGCAAGCGAATATGAAAGCGATGAAAGAATCGCAGAGCAACAATCGACCTATATTGCGGAAGGCATCGTCGTTGGCTCAGCCGCAATTCGTCGACGAGATACGTTGGATGAAACTACGAAAGATCGAATTGACTACGGCGGACGGGTTGCCTCCGTTACCGATGCAAATATCCTGGGTGAGGGACGGGATTCTAGTGGTCGGCATGGACTCCGAGATGCACGTTTACTCCCAATGGAAACCGAATCCGAAAAAGGACTGTTTCCATTCGAACTTGCAGCATCAAGAATCGGACGAGTTCCAAGCTAGCCGAAACTTGCGTGACGAAGATCTGCGAACGCTGGCACACGAGACGTCGCAGAGACGCTTGGCAAACGTATCCTCTATGCCCCATCTATCTCGAGTCAGTAGTATCAATTTAACGATGCTCGATGCTAAGAAAAAACGGGGTATGCAAAACGACAACTTGAATTTCGACTACATGCCGGATTACGGCCTGTTCGAGGCGTCGAGGATCGCCTGTCCTGTTTTGCCGCAATACCATCCTAAACAGCTGATGGAGTTGTTGAATTCCGGAAAGATTCGATGGGTGAAAGCAATATTGGCGCATCTCGTCAGATGCATAGGAAGTTCATGTTCGTTGCGGGCGGACGACGAAAGTTTAATGAAACAACGGGGTGGCGGTTGGTCGCGTTCCAGAACGATGTCGGTCAGTTACGTGGGCGCGACGTCGCCGTTGGAACCAAGAGGCTCGACTACCCAAATACCGGAAGAGCTTATGCTCGATTACGCGGAGATAACGTCTATATCTCCGTTGCCCCTTTGGACGTTGCTGATCGCGGATAAGGAGACGAACGTGCCGCATCAGCACAAAACCGAAGACAAACAGGATTACAACGAATTATTTGACAGTAACTTGGACGAAGGCGAGTCGCTCGACGACATGCTGGAAGAGGATTACGACTGCACGCGGCAGAAGGATAGACGGTCTTCGGTACCGGAGAGGCAGGGGATATCGCATTTCGGCCCGAGGCAAGGTAGATTATTGTCACGGTTACTCACGCACACTCACTTGCCGGGTTTGTCGAGCCTCGATCAAATGCATTTACTAGCGTTAGCCGACACCGTGTCTACCTGCAACGTAGACTTTGCCGAAAGGTTTGCGATCGATGCCGCGAAGAGCGCAATCGCCAAGGAAAATTTGACCGGTATACCCGACGGAGAAACGATTTCGATGGATTCCTTGGACGATTGCGGCCTTAGATTTTTATTGGCCATGAAGCACTACAATTATTTGATACGCTGTCTTCCATTGGCTCAGAGGGCGCAATTTCAAAAGCAAGGCATATCGTCGAACAACCTTGTTTGGGCGTTCCATTCCGAGTCCGAGGAAGAATTGTTGGGCTTGATACCCTCTTACGCGAAAGGCCAGCCAAAATGGAGCGTTCTGAAGGAACTCGGTATAGGCTGGTGGATTCGAAGCAACACAGTGTTGAAAAGATGCGTCGAAAAGATCGCAAAGGCCGCCTACCAACAGAAGCAGGAGCCCCTCGACGCTGCTCTCTATTATTTGGCCATGAGAAAGAAGAATCTGGTCTGGGGACTATTCAGAAACAATCGGGACGACAGGATGACTAGTTTCTTCGCGAACAATTTCCTGGAAGATCGTTGGAGAAAAGCAGCTTTAAAGAATGCGTTCGCATTGCTTGGTAAGCAAAGATTCGAACATGCCGCGGCATTTTTTCTGCTGGCCGGCGCGCTCAGGGACGCCATCGATGTATGCCTGAATAAATTGAACGACGTACAACTGGCGATGGTCATCGCCAGGCTCTACGAAGACGATACCACATCGGCGAACTTGCGAAGACTACTCTACGAAGAAATTTTGGGCTGCGAGAAGGACGGACTGAATCCGGATATGAACAAGGCACATCCGGATCCATTTTTGCGCAGCATGGCCCTTTGGATTCTTAAGGACTACGCGGGCTCGCTCAACACTTTGCTCCTGACGAACGTTGGGAGCTTACACCCGCAATACAACGACGAATCAGATAAACCCGAAGGATCAACAGGTAATAAACCTCTTACTCTTACTCCATTCCGATTTCATTGTTATCGTTTTCGATTCCGTTTACATTTCTGCCCTTCCTTACAGCAAATCCAAATGTCTTCAACTTTTACGTTTACCTTCGTACACACCCGTTGCTGATCAGGCAGTATATCGCGTCTACCGCACAGGATAAGAAAAAGGGTCACGCGGTAGTTATATCTGGATTCAGTTATGGCACAGAAACGAAAACGCAGCCGGATAAGCAACTCACTTTGGAAGACAGTATTACCCCTTTAGAAAGACAGCTGTACTTCACAACGGCGCACGCACATTTCAAGGCAGGCTGCCCAGCTCTTGCTCTCGAAGTTCTTTCCAAGTTGCCCAACAAAGTAATGGAAACGAATTGCGAAGATTCGCCTAGTACGTGATCCCATTATCATTATTATTTCGTTCGAACGACAGATGCGTCACTTTCACGCAACGATCTCTGATGTCTATTATTTTTCATGCATACTAGGTCTATTGAACAGCCCGAGCAAGTCAAGGGCGCAAGACGTTCAAATAGACACTGGCATAATCAGTTGGGACACCGATTCGAAGCAAGCAAACGGTAACGAAGGTACGTTGAGCTGACCATGCTTCGACCAACTGTAATTTCAACAGAGTATAAATGAACAAGAGTTTATAGCAAACGTTGTCTTACCGCGTTCAGGTATCGCCGATTGGTCTGGATTTGTCAGGCGCCAAACCGAGGATGAACTAGTGCTAAACTGGGACGATGAGGATCCAGCTGATAACGACGACACTGATAGCCCGCCCATAAGCATGGGGATGGATAGAAACAACGAAAGGATAGATGGTGCGAAAGGGATTGGTGCAGAGAAAGAAGGTACGTCGCGGATTCAGAGTTGTACGTATTGCTGATAATTCGTAGCAAGTTCCTTATGCCCGTAATACGAAAGATTTTGTTGTCGAATTTTCAGAAAAAATGGACAAACAGTCTAGCCAATTGGATATCATGGCGCAGCAACTGAAATTTGTAGCCTGTTTAAAAATTTTAATGGAAGAATTGTCAACACTGGCAACAGGCTTCGAAGTAGATGGAGGTCAACTTCGATATCAACTGTACGTATGGTTGGAGCGAGAAGTGGATGCCCTTCGCCAGCTTTGCAGTTACAGCGTCAGTTCGGACGGCGATACGAATAACGTTTCGGAATGTAAGTGTGAAAGTTGTCGTTGATTCCTTGGTTAACGGTGAAAACCGAGAAATTGAAACGGCTGCGGTTTTAGACGAGGGTGGTATGGTGGACGACGTGCAACCGTGCAAACCTGGGGAACAGCCAACGCTGCACGAAATATTGATTGCCGAAAAATTGGACTTTGAGGCCAAGGTACAGCGTGCTGCCAAAAGAAAAAAGTGGCTTAAAGGTAAAGTGAAGATAAGTTAAGTTCTAAACCGCGATCTAGAGTAAAATCTTGTTGCGAATGGTACAGCGTGATCGCTGCAATATTATTATACTGTTCCCAGCAAATGAAACGTTACTAAGAACGTTGTTATCCTACTGTTCTTTACACGGAGCATCTGGCGGTGGTTTAGCATCCGTGAGGATGGAGCTCGTTCTCTTGTTGCAAGAATTGCAACAAGAAAAGACTCAGCAACAGCTACTCAGTCCTCTTCCATTTCCAACTACCCTTCCGCTTCTAAGCGCCAGCGTAGCGTGCAACAAAACTGTCGTTGCAGATCCGGTCAGACACCTACAGGTTAGTTCTGTCTGTAGCACAGATTGCTGGAAATCAAGTACACTGAACCGGTCCAAGAGTAAGCCTAATACAATGAAATGTACCTTTTTAGTCGTTGGCTCATGACATGTTGCAGACGTTGGTGGAATTACGCACTCCACCAATGCCCACGAGAAACACGCATTACTGCGAGGTATTTATAATGAGAGATTTAGCAGTCGCCCTGAGCGCTTGTATTTACCAATCCCTCTGCGACTCCGACACGTTTGTAATGAAACATCAACAGTCGGACAGGTGAGCACGATATATCTCGCACTCGTGTGCAGTGTACATAATACGTGTATATATTGCAGCTGATTTACACCCGACGGTTTACTCTTCATTCTTGACTGTTCGTAGCTTTCCAGTAGTTGCCGAAATAGAAACGTTCTCAGGCGGACACTTGGTGGCCTCGAATCGACATCATCGGAGATATTCAACGGACGATGGTGTATGCATTACTACGTCACCGTCTAAATGGCCAGGTGTGACCAACTTGCGAGCCCTGTTGGCCCGCGAGAAGGACGAGGACACGCCAAAATTGAATATTCTCCTTTGCGAAGCATTCGTAGCAACTTACATGAGCTTGTTCGTTTACGCCTTGTGGAGTTGCGACAGTCATATACTATACAGGCTTGTGGGGCAGCACTTTGATAATAGCACCTGGTCCTGCCTGTTTGGTGGTGGGGTTAAGAAACTGCTACGCGTCGCAAGCACTAGTAGTCAAGTACGATGAAAATTATTATACGCATATACACATGAAGCTAAAGGAAATTGTGCCGTTTCTAGAGTTACTTGCGTTGCTTGCCCGGCATGTGTTTACATAAATATAAGATACATTCGATTTGCCTAGACTGGCGGAGCAACGGGAACGATCGAAAGAGTTACCGACGGTTCTTCGAACGAAGCGCAAAGTACAGCTGGAGCCGTGTGGAGCACAATGACCTCGTTAACTAAACAACGCGTTAAATTGAATATGAGATTGCTAGGCCAATTTACGGGTCAACAGCCGAATATGAAGGAAGACAAGCCTACGTACAGGGAGCAATTCGTATCGCCTCAAATGAGCATGATATCGTACTTTCTGATGAAGGTAATTTAATCGTCGTTCGAGTAGCGTTACCATATATATATATATATATATATATATATATTCATTTGTTTATACGAGACAGCCGCAAATCGATAGCGAGTACGCGGATGAAATCGATTACGATTCTTCCGATTCTGCAGTGTCGGATCTAGACTCCTCCGAGGATGAGGAAGATGTGTTTGATACCAACTCGAAAGCCAAGAGCAAGCCAAAGGACAATACGGAGCACATGAATTCGAATTCGTACAGCTGGTGCGTCATGCGATTAGCCATAGTAAAAATATTGCAACACCAATTGCAGGATTTCTTGACCGTTGCGGGCATAGAGATGCAAGGTATTTCATTTTGTTGTGTAACATAACGGTGAAGAAAATGTGTTTCATACTTTCACTACTGAATAATTCTTTACTTGATTTCCTGTTGCGAATAATACGTTTCTTTGCTTCTTTTTCGTTCTTTCTTCTTTTTTTTCCTTTCTTTTCCACATATGTACAGAGTTGCCTGTGAATAGTCCCCTGATACACGGGACGCTAGCTGTTGTCGCACAGTGGCAAGAAAGCCTACGTGAAGAATTAGACAATAGAGGGCCACCAGCGATCAATTACATTCCCGGCTGTGCACCGGACCCAACGCCTACGCCAGGAAAGCCAGCGATTCATAAATATCGATCTTTGCTGGAGAAGGGCAATACACCGTTCAAGTAAGACGCAAAATCGCATTCATCCGAAACATAGTCTACCTAGCGTGCACAGCACACAGACCACATTAAATTCGGTTCGTTATTACTTGTGTTTAGTACACGCCTGGCATCCGCAGCACCTGCGAATCGGCTATGGTGTTATTTAGTTCGGCAAGAGTCGGTACAGGATATTTTCATTCGCGCCGTATTTGGCAAGCGTAGATCTTTGTCCTCCATTTTGGAAAGTAATCAAGCGACTATGGATAGTCTGAATCGCGGAACAACTGCAGACGACAAAGGCAGCGACAGCGGAACTACCAGCCTACCCGAACCTGTTCGTATAATTCACAAGGAACAAGATAGCATCAGTGCCTTTTGCCTTAATCAGGTTTGTTCTATCCTATGCCTGTTCTGTTCGAAAATACTTTGACTCGAATGAACGAAACCACCATTGATTCCTAATTGATAATCTAGGTGAATCCAGGCTTAATGGCCCTGGCAACCCCACGAGAAGTACAAGAAATGAATATATCACTGTTACTAGAACTTCCGTCCTGGTTGGAAGATGAATGCGAGTTTGACATTATTAATTTGAACAAACAACCAGAACCGGAACCGGTACAACCAACTAGTTTTCTAGTCATTCAGGTCATTTTAGTCATACTTAACCAAATCTGTCTAGCAGAATTTACAGTGACTTCCGTTTATAACGACGATTGCATATTCTCCCCCAATGTTTAGACTGCAGCGGATCGACCGTTACTCGCTCAGAGTCCACAAACCAATAGCCCTCAGCCTCAATCAGGCATCGCGAGTCAGAGCGGAAGAGGAGCAAGTGTTGTAAGTATCCTTAAACATCCCGATTAATTATCGTAATTCGCATACTTACAATATCGAGCACTGTACAGTCGTATGTTTGTCTCTAAAAAGATTTTTCACATTAACGTATGTCGTGTCCCCACTGGAGCCCAACCCAGATAATTCCGATATATTGCATCGCATTTCAGTGCCCCCTTTTTTCCTTTTATTTCCCCTGGTATGTACATATTCATGTGCTCTCCAATAAGAAAAACACAAAGGAAGGAAAAATAAATAACTGACATCTCTCCCGCCCCCCCCCCTCCCTTTCTCTCTCTCTCTCGATTGCGCGCGCTCGAGCGCTTCTTCTCTGGCTTTGCATTATATTTAATTGACTTTGGGAATGTTTGGGTTAGAAAAAGGACAGGTTTGTAATCTGGTATTATTTCCTTGCGTTCACTCTCTATTCATTAGGGATTCGATTCAATGTTTCTCTATCGTTAAATGAAGCATTTCGCACGGAAAGCTGATGTGCAATTCACTGTGTACTTTCGACTGTGATGAACAGTAAGCAGATAATATCTTTGGTATTAGGAGCGATTCCAGCCTGACTTATCTTGCTGAATGTGCCTTTCCTTTGCATTCACTCGATACCTCATTTTAGAAAGCAGAGTGAAGGAAATTTAGATATTTCAATGTTATCAGTGTGAGCACCAATCGTGAGATAAGAATTTTTGATCTTTGTGCAAATCGATAAACCAGTTTGCTGTATAGAGCACTATGCGGTTCGGGCACGATGATATCGAGGCTTGTTTCTCACGTTAAACTATTTTTTTTATCACGAGAAAGTGTGGAAATTTACTTCGCAAGTGGGAGGTGAAGGGAGAGAAAGAGTGAGAGAGAGGGGCAGAGGGCGGGAGAGAACCGATAAGCCGGGAAGAGAAATGTGTTGATATCGAGTAGCCAACGTAATGGGCCGCGTAAAATTAGTACATCTGGTGACGGAAACAATATTCCTTGTTCAATGCTTGCCTAACGTCTAACTTGGTTCGCGTCTGACTGACGTCACTAACCTGGTGGCTCGTTCGCTCGCTCAGATGAAGGGGATGCCCGCTTTTCCTGGCTCCCACGACCTGCGTTTCTGTCAATTTGTTGCCGATAGGAGCAAACACTTGTTGCAACCGGTGAGATTAACTTGTAACAGACCCTAGACTGTATGGTATCCTAGTATCCCTAGCGCCAAATTTACATATCTATTTTTTTCAATTTTTCTTCTTTTGTACGTGCGTCGATGCGCGTTTGTGTACGCGTGTGCGTGTTTAATTGTGTAGTCTTATTCTATTCACATTTATTTTTCTTAGTTTTCCTTTGGTTCTTAGCGTTTCTTCTGTTGCCGTCATTTTGTTCGGTGATATTTTTAATACTACATTTCGTAATATCCTAAGCGTTGTAGTCATAACTTCTAGTCCGCGATGAAGCTAATATACAAGTTCATAGACATAATAACCCAGTTAGCCAAACCTGCAATAGCAGATTCTGTCCAGATTCTGTTGGCAGGTTTTGTAAACAGAATGACTACAGATTTGACGATTCAAATGTCCATTTAAAGGCATTTAAATGGCCCAAATTGCGGGATCTGCTCGGTTTCTGCTGCCAATCTAGCATCAGATTCTGTGCAGCAGGCTCTGTTTGCAGAACCCAAGCCAAATGCGGACGCAGACGGCTGTTAGGGAAGTTGATGCGCCTTGATCGACATTGTTAAAGCCACAACAAACAACATGGAGCCGTAACGGGGAGGGATTTATGATACACGTTAATCCTGGAGCGGCACCCTGGGCTTGCCGACGCACAGTGGTCCGAAACCGTAAAAGCACGAACTAAATTCATAGCAGTGTCCTTTTAAAAGATTTTAGGCAGTTCTTGAATTATATGTAGAATATAGTCGCAATTAAAGATTCTCTGGCTATAATTATTTTAACAGTAATATTTGATAAAATGTTGTTTGGTCGAAAATGATTCTGATATTTTCTGTGATGTGTGGTTATCTCTCAGGTAGCAGTAAATAAAATTTGTTACAGCCGATATAACGACTCTGACAATACTGATTTCATCATTGAGATTGATAATCTGTAAAAAACTTTATTGAAATTATATAGTGAACATGGAAATAGTTCGACAATGGGATGTAGAATTTACACATTCAAATGCGCGTTTATGATGTTATTTAATCGAACGAACGTGTTAGCAAAAGATTTAAAATAAAAGATAGGTACAAAATTATTTTAAAGAATTTAGTCAGATAACAAATTTTTGAAAGAAACAAATAAGTTTGTGACTAGATTTACATTGCATAGTTATTATTAATGGATTTAGTTCTATGTATAAACAGATATAAACAGAGTTGAGTCAGCTCCACTCTTTAAAAAAATAAAGCACCGCAGAGTATGGCAAATTCAGAAAGAAATGGGATCGCTATAAAGTAGACATTTCCACCCCTTTGAAGGTGTCTCTGGCAATTACCAGTGCTCTGCGGCAATCCACTTGCATGCCAAAATTTAGCCTATACATGTAAGAAACTATGCCTACAATTTGTTACATTTCGAAGAAGGTCGGAAAATTGAATTTACAGTAATGTCTCGATTAGTGTACCTCGCTCGGGACCGAATGTGAACACTAATCGTGTGCAGGACACGTTTCTCGAGCGAGTTCGGATCCCCTTTGTTGTTGTGGTAGCCGAGATACGGGGCAGCGTTCCAGGAAAAAAGCAAGTTTAAATACCCGTGTACGTGAGGCAACACTAACGCGATCAAAATTTACGATTGCCCTTAAGATTTAAACTAGTTCAATTTTGGTCCGTTTTAAATGAAATTTTACCAAAGTGTTCGTTGCAATATCCTGATTAAAATGATACCAAACACGATATGGTTTGTACAATTTTTACTTATCATGGTATTAATAATTTTATTTTCAATAACAACTAGAATATGTGTATATTAGTTAACAGCAATAAGGTGATTAGTAGTGAGATTGTAAATTTGGAAGTAAACTCTCGAATCGTGAGTATCTTAATTCTCTTAATCTTAAATTGCTATATTTAGATAATGGCAAAATATTGTTGTATCGACAATTTTTACTGATAAGAAATTGTAAGAATTTATATCTACTTTTTTGATAAAGAAACTACGCAGAGAAGAGAGCTGGGTCATTCATGACATCAACAATAATAAGTAAATATATGTATACTTCCAAAATATATGATTCTAGTTGTTATCGGAGAATGAAATTATTAATAACCTGATAAGTAAAAATTGTACAAACCATATCGTGTTTGGTGTCATTTTAATCAGGGGATTGTAACGAACATTTTCGTAAAATTTCATTTAAGACGGATCAAAAATGAACAATTTTTAATTTTTAATTTCGCTTGCATCAGTGTTGGCTCTCACCGACATTCGATCTGGGTTCAGATTACATGCTCGTCGCTTCACGCTTCGCTGGTTCCAGGGGGGACCACCCCAAGTAGTGGGGATAGAAATGAACACTAATCGTAGACACAATTTTGAACACTAATCGAGACATTACTGTAGTTCGTGTTTTTACTGTTTCGGACCACTGTGCGACGGCTCCACAATCTCCTTACACGCATGACATTTAGGAAAACCTAGGTTTACATTTCAAAGTAACTTTGAAATGCTTATTTTCTCTCTTCTAATAAAATTCGCGCCATGCACTTATCATTTCTTATGACGTTCAAAGAAGATTGAAAAAGATTTTTCCGGAAGAATTCAGCATTTTATTTTGAGGTCGCCCTCGACTCCACGGTGTTACTGGTGCCGATAAATGAAAGGGTGTCGTTCTAGGAGTCAAAAGTATTTTTATACTATACACCAGATAATCTTAACAAAACAAGTAGCAATCTATAAGTATATAATATAGATACTTTTGAGTAGGCTGCAAGCATACTATTGATAAATACACGTATAGAATAGCGCTTCTGGATCTTACGAACGAGCAATCGATTTCTATTGTACGAGTAGTAATCATCGAGTAGTAATCAATTATGATTCACGTGTGCCGCGAGATCTATTGTACCAAGCCATGTAACTGTAAGCAAAAACGGATCTTTGGCCCTCCTTTTCTTGAAACGTTAAATGTGATTATGTTTCGAACCATTTGGTATAATAGCGGATTCAGAAATTGTTGTGTCACTTATTATTATGATGATGATGATGATTATTATTATTAGTAGTAATAGTAGTAATAGTAGTAGTAGTAGTAGTAGTAGTAGTAGTAGTACATAGGCTTTTATCAACGGCCTTGTTATCATAGCGGTCATCATCGTCCTCGTTATTATTGTCATATTATAATCATTTTTGCATATTCTATTTAAGAAGAAATGTCTTGAAAAATATTTTACTTTAACTCGGCTTCTCCATTCTAGAAAAAGTTTATTTTAGATATTTCTTTTTTGTAGGAGGCGCATAAATTAATTAGATTACTTAATTGAAGGATGTTGTAACATAACTATGAATAAGAAAAACCGATCAGCAAAGCTTTTCAATTTTCAAGTTTTTCCCTTGCAAGATTGCTGCATGTCTCATGAATGATGATCATTTGCTTTCCTTTTACATGAACAACAGATCCATCGTGTGTTTGGCGAGTTTTTGTTTGCTTCCGTTGTCTCGGATGTTATCTGTGGTATTTGTGCTTCTTGTCAGATCGCGTGGAGTGTCATCGAGCGGATAGTGCAACACGAAAATAAGATAGAAAATGAACAACTTTTTCATACCATACATTTGTCTGAATTCTGGATAAATCGTTGACAAAAATTCGGAGAAAACTGTTTCCCCCGTTTTAATTAAAAACTCGAAATAGTCAAATGTCTAAAATGTTGTATATTGAATTCTGTATAAGGCGATGGATGTACGTTGTGTCGCGTGCAATTTATCCGAAAAAAGAAAAGATATTCGAAAACAAAAATTTAAGTATGAAGAAATGTGGCTCGCTATTTTCATCTTATTTTTTCGTGTAATATCACTTTTTTCCATGATCCAGCGATGATTAAGCCACACGATTAATCGGCGGGCCGCCTTTGATCGGATACCAAAACGGGTCCACTAGCTTTCGCATGAAGGATACGTAATCGCCGTTCTACAACTTTGATGCGTTTTGTAATAGTTTTGCAAATTCTGTACAAGTTCCATTGTATGTGGAGAACAGACATGCTTGAAATCTATTGGGCCCAAATATCAACCACGCGTGTCTCCGTTAGATCTAACTAAACGAACGCTCTTTCTTCTCAGATATAATAGCACCCGAATAGAATGAAGTGAAGAAAAATATACGATAAAAATAACGGACCGAGGTTTGCTTCTTAGTGCGTAATTATCCGATACAGTTGGCTTATTTCGATCTATCGGTATATGCGTTCAGGAAAGAACCGTTTGGCCTTACGCTTCAGCTTCTCTCGGGCGTCGTGTCGTGTTGTCGCGAACGAAGAGGCACTATTAAGCACATGTTGATAGCATGAATTCATAAAACGTACAACCAGGTTGGTTGTATTTAATAGAGTTGCAAGTTGCAAGTACAATTGTAAAACATACATACCGGGTGTTCCAGCTGAACCCGAACACCTAATATCTCCTTCATTTGTGACGATACGAGAAAACGTTGGACGAGTTAATCCAGACACGTTCGAGTTTTCGAACAGGCGCTTTGATGTTTGTTCGCAGATCGATAAAAGTTGTTGGGTCGATACAGATCTGCGTGTTTAAGAAAAGGCGTCATTGATTTTGAAACAATTAGAAAGTTACTCGTTTTAAACATATTCTCGTATCGTCGCAGTACACAGCGCATAAGGAAATATCTGTCGGATGTTCACCGTGACGGGTCAGAGATTTCTAGACATTTGCAGCGGGGTCCTTAATCGGAACGATTCGGAATTTTACAAAAGTATTTACCTGTTCGTGGTATATTTATTGACACGATATATATATATCAATAAACAGTCGCGAATATCGTTCGAGTCATAGAAGTGAACATCCTACATACAGCGATCGCTGTATTCCTCTTCCTCTGTTTGTATTTCCCTTTCGTTTCATTCCACCGCGTTCGTTGTACATATTTTGATAGCTGTGCGCTAGAGTTGCGAAAGTTTGGTGAAATATTTGTTCCCAAAATATTTGTACATGAACGTATTATTAGAGAAGTCGTTTACCAATAATTTCATATCCCCGATTTGTATAACGACATTAAACATTTCGTTCCTACAGATCCTGAAGCATAAAATCGATGGCATAAGGAGAATTTCGTCGCATCCACTTTTACCTTTGTGTAAGCATATTATCTAATGCAGAGTTTCCCAAACTTTTCCTGCAACGGAACACTTCGTAAAACCCAAAATTTTCACGGGACACCTTGTTTATTTTGTCGGGTAGGGTAGTTTAAATTTTAAAACATAACACATAAAATAGGTTTTCGGAAAACGGAACACCTATTACCTGTTCGGGGAACATAGTTTGGGAAACCCTGAGCTAGTGTATCGTACGACAGAACGTTTCAAAACAGGATTAAATTGTTTGTACCCCGGCCATTGAACGCAATTCTTATGTTTTTACAAACGGATAGACTTGACCGGATCGCAAGATGGCTCGGTATCCCTTTGGGAATGGGGACATCAAACGGCTGTTGCGACCCCTAGACCACCGGGCACCTTTGCCAAAGTAACTCGCGTACGTTTCTCGCAGCATGGGAACAAGTTTGGTGTTGCGGATTCTGATGGGCATCTGAGTCTGTTTCAAGTAGCTTGCCGAGAAGGAACAGCACGGCCATTCTTTGTAAGAAATGACTTTTTGCATATCACGAAACTACATGCATATAATACATATAGATATACATGTATATATGCGTATATTCCTGCTGTTCGTTCCGTCAGAACTATCAGTGTCATAGCAAGGTGACGGCCGATTTTGTCTTCCTTGGTGCGTGCAGCTTAATAGCTACCGCCGGTCATGGTTCCGAAGGGCGGAACGTAGCGCTTTGGGATACCTTGCTGCCGCAGAACAAATCACTCTTTCAAGGTATGAAAATAATACGATACGATATCACAGCAATGCGACAGACAGGCATATATTTATTTACACGCGATGTATTACACGTCTCGTAGGTTTCACATGCCACGAGCAAGGTGCTAGCTCGTTAATTCTTGCACCCCAACATCAGCTACTGATCAGCGGAGGAAAGAAGGGTGATATTAACATATTCGACGTTCGACAGCGGCAACAACGGCATCGTTTCCAGGCTCACGAATCTGCTATTAAATGCTTGGCCCTTGATCCGCACGAAGAATTTTTCGTTAGCGGAGCAGGAGATGGCGATATTAAGGTAACGTATAGAACGATACATACATACGTATCTATATAACGATACTAAAGCGAACTGTAACGTATATCATCTTTCCGAGCAGATATGGGGTTTAACCGTCTATTCTCTACTTTATTCCTTTCCCGGAGAACATCCGCGTTCTAGTTTCTTCAAGAACATTGGACAAGTAAGTTATTTCGATTAGAGTGCACATCGAGGCAAACAATAACACGAGCAACGTTTTACAGGGCGTAACACAATTGCACGTGGATTCTGCCGGACGTTTGTTTTCATGCGGTGCCGATGGATCCATGAAAGTTCGCCAGTTACCGGAACGCGATTGCGTTGTGCACACTTTATACTAAAGCGGCCCGACATATATATGGAAACGGCAACTGTTAGCGATATACTTAAGAAGCAACTTTGTTTAATCATAAAACGAATACGAGCCGCCTACCGAACGTAATTATACGGATAATATGCGAATGCATACCTTGCCCGTTAACTCCGTTCTAAACTAAATCAGATGTAGAGATTATTAAGGATTTGTCGAACGTTTATGCAGCGAGTCTACTCTGCGATGCTCGGAAATCAGCTGCATATTCATAATAATATAACGTGTAAACGCGGCCAGTGTTGTATTACCGGAAAGAGAGAAAGCTGTTTCAAACATAGATGTGTTCAAAGTATTAAAGAGGAACGGCGAGCATTAGAAATGGCGGCGTTACGGCTGAGATTAAATTCTATTTGCTCTCGAAATCTTCCACGCTCATTCCTGGATTATTTCTTGCAAATTTGATTAAATAACAGTTTTAACCGGTCTCTGTTATTCTGTTATTCGGATATCGCATAGTGCATGATGCACGCATCCAAATGACTCGCGTATATTTTCTTTACTTTCCAGCCTGTTTAAATACTATAATAATTATTGTTCCTTTGTAGAGTGTACATTCTTTCTATAATGTGAAAACGTGTACAGTTAAATATGTGCGCAAAAACTAGTAAAACTGTTAATAATCAATATTAAAGATACGTATATTGTATTACGTTGTTTTTACATTCGCAATTCAGTATTGTGTAATTAACTTTTCGTTGCAAAGCGCAATCGTATCCATATTTATTTGCAATGTGACGAAATCAACTTTGAAGAGTTTTCCTCGTGTAAAGAAAGTATTTAACGCAAATATTAAATTATGTAATAATCGATAAGCATGTAAATTGACGCAGTGAAAATATATATGAAATCAAAGCACCTATTTTCCATCGCAACGCATCATTTACTTTATACGATAACATGCATTGACAAATACATACATGTATAAGGTCCGTCGCCGAAAACGAATTTCCCTTGAAATTGGTAATCTTGTAATCTGTTAAGTATAGCCCACTTGAATAATTGGCATAAAAGGAAAACCATTTAATTTGTTGGTTCTTCAAGAAGACGTGATCCTTCGGGAATACCTTTCTCAATCAATCAAATGCAAGCGGATAAGTGATAAGAAGAGCAATGTTTGAATCTTATTATTTTGCAATTGTGCCTTCACATTTTCCAACAATTTCGCAGAATTTCAAGTTTCAAAAATGGCCACAACGATACGCTGACAGTGTTTTTCACGCTGTGATACAAGTAAGCACCTACGGGCGACAGCGTTCCAAAAAACGTGGATAAAGACACACCTCGCGTATGTGGTATCTATTCAGAAGCCAACACAGAAATCTTTCTAGACCTAAACCGTATCCACCATGAGGGCAAGTTCCGTACTTTCGCTAAGGTAAACGTATAAAATTTCGAAAAGTTAATTTCCAGCAATCAATAGTCGATAGGAGAAAATAAAGGAAGAATCGATGCTCACTTGATCCGTATACCAGTAATATGGCTCCGGGTCGATGTTTGCCAGTTGATAAGCCTTCAATATTTCGTCATGATCGAAAATACGCATCGAACCTCCAACGATTTCACCAACATTAGGTAGAAGCACATCAACCGATTCCGTGAGACGTTTATCGTCGGGGCAACGCTGCATATAAAATGACTTAATTTCCGCTGGAAATTTGCAAAGCATTATGGGCTCATTTATTGCATCGGTCATTTTTCTCTCTGGCATTTCTGGAATATCCTACAAAATGAACAATTATTCTACTATCAAATTCCTGTCCCTCGTCTTGTATGCGAACGCTGATGGAGCGGAAAATAAAAATTCTATTCAGTTGCATTGTAAACGATTAAGTTGAACGTACTTCGCCAAATTCATAAAACGTTCCATCTTCCTTGGTTATATTGTTGGCTCGAAGAAAATCGATAGCATCGCAGTAAGTCATCCTCTTAAACGGCTTCTTTGGTAGTTTAAACGAAGGATTCAATTCTTTGACAAGATGGCCTAGTGGTGAATGAAGAACCCGATCGACGACGTCGCATATTAAATCTTCCAGTCTATCGAGCAGTTCTTCGAATGTAAGAAATGAACATTCCGCCTCTACGTGAGTATACCTAAAAATCAAGAGATGTCCAAGTGTTTGTTTTGTCTGTCCAATAAATGCAAGAATAACAGAAGTGTTCTACTATATTTACTCAGCGAGATGTCTTCTAGTTCTAGACTGCTCGGCTCTGTAAGATTGCGCGATGCAATACACATCGCCCATGGCTGGAAGACAAGTTTCTAGATAAAGCTGTGAACTTTGAGTAAGAAATGCTTCTTCTCTAAAATGAATGATTCGATAGTTAAATAAATGAGACTGCGTCGATAAAATAGATTAACAATGAGCACTGATTACCCAAAATAGTTTAGTTTGAATAAAGTTGATCCACCTTCCACCTGTGTTTGTACCAATGTTGGTGGCGTTACTTCGCAGTAACCTCTTTCGCTGTAATGATCTCTGAATGCTTGCATCAATACAGACCTCATAATTAATATACGGGATGTCTGAAATAAATGTACTGTAATTTATTAATCGAATTATTGTTAATCTAGCCTAGTTTGTACTTGTTCTTTTTTCTCCCTCTTATATTCCATTTGCATATTTGCAATTGAACTTTGTTATATTATTTCCATATCCATTATACTAAAGATTGCTCTTTGTAATAGAAAAGTGAAGGTATTTTCTACTGTTCCATTAATGATTATACATTTTCGCCGCGTATCATTATATGCCGGTTGTCTAACTGTACATCAGGGAGGGATTCTTCGTTTAAGATAGTGTCTGCGCCACCGGGGGGAGATGCACCGACTAATCGCCAATAATCGGCGTGCAATTCATGCCCATTTGGTGCCTGAAAATCAACAGCTAGAGAAATGTCTACAGCTTTCCCCGCCGATAAACACGATACTATACATTTTTTCCCTCTGGCACGATCTTGATAGTTCCAAATACTTCAACAGAAGCTTCTGTGGATAGTGTCAATGCGTCATATGTTTGACATAAGATATCGATAAATATACATTGCAGAAAACCTGTCCCATCTCTCAATGTAACAAACATAAGCGCTTTGCCTGCATTCAAAATAAGACCAGTTTGACATTTATATACCTAATTTAAATCTTAATACGATCAAGAATGTTATACCTTGACGCCTAAGCCTATGCACCCATCCAAACAGTTTTACTCTTTGATCCCTATGGTTGACACCGTCTTGAATTTTTATACGAATCGAGGACGGCAAAGTGGTATCTTCTTTGATTACTATTAACTTGGCTTCCTCCAAATTCTTCAACCTTTTCTCTTCATCCTCCAATAGCTTTTTTTGCTTATCTTCGTTCTTATATTGTTCCCTAATCCAAATCTTCTGCACCTTCTTCAATTGAGATTTAGCTACGGATTCATACTTTTTCCCGCTATCCTGACTATCTTGATAAATCGATGGAAATGGCTCCTTCCCCGCATAACGCATTGCTTGCAAGATCGACTTGAAAGGATTCGATTCTGTACCATCGCCGGTCTCGTCATCCCCATTCTTCTGCGAAGTATAGATTGCATCTAATCCAAAGATAAGACTGTATTTTAGTCCCATGTACATCGTTACTATCATCATCATGACAAAATTACGTTACACAAATAATAAGAAATTGAGTAAAAATTTACCCGTTGCGGATTGATTTGCCTCTTTCTCCGGCATTTTTCGTTTATCCACTGCTTTCCCTTCCTCCTCTTATATGCAAGCTTTTTAAGCTTCAATTAGGTTGCTACAATATTTTATGTTGCTAAATCTGTGGGCTTTTTACAGTAATTTAGGCAATAGCGATATGCTTATTGAACTTCAATGATGAAATCTGCAACTCAGTCGAATCACACCGCTGCGCGGCACAACGATAAAACTGAAACCCTATGTCACGTGTGCCGACGTGTATGAACGAAATAGTTACGTCACTAATGTGTATACGCTATCTAGCAGGCATATATGCAAGACCCCAAATTATTCCATGTGGGGATTATGTATAATGAAAAGTATTCCAATGGGCACAAGTGTTGTAACGCAAATTATTTAAAAAGTCATTGCTATCATTTGCAACAATACTGTTGATTTTATTACAACAGAGAGATACATATGTATGTCCATTAGTAAAGAGTGTTCGGCTTTTGGTAATACATAATGCTAAATTTGGTAGATGCTCCACGAGATCAAAATCAAAGAAAAGTCAAATGTCACGAAAAGGTGAGAAAGGCATTTTTATTCATTGCAAGCTTTTAAGTTTCGTTTCTTCTTTTATACGTACTTTGCAAGTACCACAGACGACATATAGGAATAGACAAGTCATCTTATGGACTTTTGTGGCCCAACGTAACTGACATACCGGCTCAGAAATCCAACACTGATATCAGCGTCCTCTGCTCATAAACAGTGTTCAATTGTAGAACTATTATTTACTGAAGTAGGGGGGACAGGACTCATGCGACTGTGTGAATATATGTGAAATGTTTAGAATTAGGAATTAGGAAAGCTATTTCTCGGTCAACGTTTCGGTAGAAAAATTGAGCTACGGTGCCTGGTCGCGAGATGCACTTCTGTTTGCCTCGAGTTGAGTCGAAATCACATCGGGGCGATGAATTGCGTGTGTCGCGTATAGCGCACTTTTTTAAAATATTTATTTTCTAGTCCAAAAATCAGTTGTTTTAAACATCTTGAATATGCTACATTTCAAATAAATAAATATATTCTTACTAGCCATTCCTTTATTGTACATCTATTATATGTATATATTCCTGTTTTCAATTCCTAAGCCTTTACCTCTTATTCTACGCATCAGATCGTCTAGCGTAACATTATATCGTAGCATAATTGTTATATCTATATCCTTTTATTTTTGTGTTCCACTCCTGCTATTGTATTTCATAGTATCTTCCTTTAAGGCTGTCCGCCAGCTCCTTTACTTCAGCTCTCATCAAATTGACATTGCCAAACTCGTTCAATTCCATTTCAAATAATCCTAGGCATCTCTTATGCTTTTAGTTTGGCCCTCCCTTCCGTCTATTGCCACTAAATATCCCTTAAGAATCTTTTTGTCTCCGGTTACATACCTTTTTTAATATATTTTTTGTGTGTTTCCAGGTTCGGAGGCAAGGATTAAGGAGCATTGACCGGCACTTCTCATCATGCGTAAATGCAAGAAAGAAGAAAGAATCATTCTTGCCACATACTTTAGTTATAGTAAATTGGTGTATAAAAGTAGTTTGTAATTGTTAGCGCGTAAGATTAATTTAGAACAATTGTGTAACTAACTTTTATGTATATCTATTATATATTTTATTTTATATTCAGTTTATTTGGTAGATCTTGTATGAACTTTAATATTACTTTTACAACAAGTTCTACTGAATATGCTAAATGAGAAATGAAAGATATAATAAATAATTTACATATGGACAAGTTACAGAATCGTTGTAATTTAAACTAAGGTTTAATATACGTAAATTTTAGTATGAGTTTTATCTGTAAGGTATATTGTAAATTAACTTCATAGAATAGTTTATAAGTATTAGATTATTTATAAAAGAATAGTTCATAAGCATTAGATTGTTAATTTAACTTAGAAAATTTTTGTAACTTGTATCTCCATTGATTAGTTTAAATAAATGTTCAATTAAAAGAATTTACTACTCCTTTTATTTACACACCACAACAATCCTTGAAAACACCTAATTCCAATTCCTTAAACAATTACTACCGTGCAGGAACTTTAAATACAAAGTTCACAAGCGGAGAACTTGTAAAAGTAGTCCTCAACATTACTAAACATATTGCAACCAGGTATACATAAAGGGCCTCACAAAAATTCAACCAGGTTGCAAAGAAATGCCAAAGAAAATGAAATAAGGCTGCAAATAACACCTCGCGAAAAGGCAACAAAGTTGCAAACATCTCCTCAGAAAACTGCAATTAAGTTGCAAACAAGACATCGCGAAACGCAATAAAGTTGCAAAAATTCCCGCACCGCCTTGTTTAAAGAAATTATATACAAATGCGATTACATCGACTTGCCGACGAGCTACACCAACGACCACCGGACATGAATTAAAGCTTGTAGAATAAGCTACCATCTCCATGTGGCGTCAGTGCAAGAACAACGCTACCATCTCACTCCATCCGGAGTGAGCATTGCTCCATGTGGCGTTCATTTGTTATTAACAATTAAACAATTAAAATTGTTATTACGACTAACTTACGCCTATAGCCACAGCATCGGGGATTTTAAAGTGTATTATTTAGCCCCTCCCACCCGGGACTGGCCCCTCCCACTTTAATTTAGCCCCGCCCACTTTTAGTTTAGCCCTCCCCACCTGCGGCTTAGCCCCGAACATTTTTAGTTTAGTCCCGCCCACCTGCGGATTAGCCCTTCACATTTCTAGTTTAGCCCCGCCCATTTCTAGTTTAGCCCCGCCTATCGGGGGATTAGCCCCTCCCGCCGGGCCGTTTGGCCCCTCCCTCTCTTAATTTGGCCCTCCAACTCTTAATTTAGCCCCCCCCCGCTTTTAATTTAGCCCCTCCCACTAGGGGATTAGCTCCTCCCATTGAGCGGTTTGGCCCCTCCCGCCAGGGGATTAGCCCCTCCCACGGGCGGTTTAACCCTCCCTATTGTAGTCAACGATGCCTCAAATTAAAGGTCTTGATTCAAGAAACAATCTCCTTCTAATTTAGCATTGCTCTGGGGCATAGTTATCGTGTAATGTACAAACATATAGAAATTATAAATATAATAATATTATATTATTATTATTATTAACTACACACTTTCTATCAGTAGTTCACCGAGCGATGAAAAACTGAGCGACCGAATTCAACGACCCAACCGACAATGCGCGACTAAACTCGACGACTATAATGTTGTGAATATCGCGGAGACATTCGAACATCATGGATGACGAATGCATTCTTATGTTTATGAAGATACAGTAAAATCTCGAGTAGTGCACTTCGCTCGGAACCGAATGCAAACAATAATCGTTTGCAGACACGTTTATCGCAGGAATTGCCTTATATTAGTGAATGAGTTACTTCGTTTTTTTTTTTTTTAATTAAAGTTTAACGTGGCATCGACACCAGGGTCATTAGCACTTCGTTATTGTTATTAGTTGAATATAAATAAGAAATTGCGTCTTTCATTAACGATAAAATTGCTCCAAGGAAAAAGATAACTAAAGAATTTGTCTAGTAACTATACAATTAACAATTGTAGTATACAATTATCGCCACTATCTTTTTCATTGTGACAACTTTAGTGTTTGAGTGTTAAAAAAATATACGTTTCTTAGACCAATTTTTTTTTGTCATTTGTCAGAAAATCATGTAGAGTATAACTTTAAAAATTTTTCATTTATTGATAGTACAATTGAAATAAGAAAATTTGTTATCATGTGTTTCTTTAATTAAAAGATTTTTAATTAACATTAAATGTTTCAAATCCTCTGTTGCCTTTCATTACGGCAAAGAACAAAAGAATTCTGTGAAATTATTTAATTTTCGCATCGTTTTCAATAATCTGTGGGTAACGTTGCGCGTGACACGGAAATGGTAATGGGTCCACGGGACCCAGAAATCGTGGCCGAAAAAATACATTGAATGAGTTGTCTATTCCTATATCTCGTCAGTGCAAGTACGTAGATACATATGACATACAAAATACAAATGCCTTCACTCTCGCGAGATATATGAATTCATTCATTTATCTCATCTATGGAAATGGCTTGCCGATTCTCCCATAGCATGATATACACATCAGTGTATATGCATCACGCAATTGCATGGCTCCAGTCACAGACGAGATATTTGAATAGACAAGTCATCTTATGGACATTCGTGGCAGAACGTGGCTGCCATACCGACTAAGAAAGTCGAAACTGATTCGAGCGTCCTCTGCTCGTGAACACTGATAAGTTGAAGACCTACCCTTTGTTAAGAAGTTATGGAATTGTGCGAATATAATAAGTGAATGCTATGGGTGGAATCAGGGACGCAATTTCCACAAACGACATATTTGAAATCTTATATCTCGTCGCTGTTTGTGTCAAAAGCACCGACGAGATATAGCAATAGACGAATAGACGAAAAATTAGCCGTTTTGTCTATTCCTAAAATCGCAGCCTATTCGCTCGATGCTTTATCATGTATTTAACAATTGTATCGCAAAAGACCAAGTGATAGAATTGGTAAATATACGACGAATGACATCGATTCCCCAGGTCTCACCACGAGGAGGTTGCTGCAAATGGAGACCCGGGCGACCCCAGCCGCGACCCAACCGGCATCTATTTAAAAATATTATTATTTACAAATTCACGAAGGAGAGTATTAAGATAAATGAATTTAACGAAAGCTGAACATAAAATTCTATTAAACCTCAATGAATGAAAAAATCAATATTATAATATAAAGTAGAATATACATGGTTTAAGTCAGTAAAATGTATTAAAATAAGTACTTGGAACGAAAGGCGAAAAGAAAAACTGTGTTGCACGTTTTGAAGTAAAAGATAAAGATTATAATGCACATTAGCTCATAGTTCGTTTAAGTAAATAGGATGTATTAAAATGATTAGTTATGGCGAAAGCTGAAAATAAAAATTCTGTTAGACCTGCCTTAAACTGAAGAATAAAGATTATAATATAAATTAGCATGCACCTGCTTCAAATAAGTCCACATATACTTAAGGTAAATTACATCTTAACTTAAAACATCCTACCCGACTACAAAGCTAATTTTATTTGGAAATTGCCAGCCCATTTAAACAATGATTTAATCTAGAAATATGATGAATCATGATGAATCTTAAAGTTCTTTCCAGGAAGTTCCGATCATGCACCTGAAACACACGAAAACACCAGGATGACTAAAAATTGATCCTAACGTAGATATTGCCTGCCTAATTGAAAAGCTAATTTAATTGAAGAATTGCCTGCCTCGCTGAAAACGTAAAGAGACATAAAGAAAGAGGAAAGGCATATTTTATAGTGAATCTTCTTTCACTAAAATCGTGATCCTGCAACCGGAAACACATCAAAGTTTATAAGAATTTAGTGATATTTGTTAGGTATGAGAGCCCGCTTGTTTCTACCATTTCCTTTGAATCATATGATTTCCTTCGATTCACCTGATCCATATAGCATCCCTTTTGAGCTTCTGATTACTTACATATTGCAATTTACTTGTGAATCTATTGATATCTTCTTTAACTCAATAATTCTGTAACAAACTTATTCATGAGATTAGTAATTATGGAAAAATAGTACAGTAGTACAATGGGAGCATGATTTTTCAAAATGAAAATATGCTGAATAATAATTATGAATTACAAATAGAAACATTTACATGGATACTAAGATGAAACAACTCGTTTTTAGCGTTAATGAAAAGGTGAGGGGCAAAAGAGAATAATAAATAGACAGTGGGGCATTCTACTATTAATTATCGTCCACTTGTTATAAGCCCGCTTGAAAACCGTAAGTGGATTATTGCAGCTCTTACTGCATTACTTGCAAAGTCAATCGCGTATGGTGGTTCGTTATCTCTCATTTATTATTTCGTGTATATTAAAAAGAAATAGTAGTTCACTGCACCTATCATTTCTTATTCGCAACACTAGTAACGGGGAAGTCATGCAGGTCACATCCAAGACTACCACCATCGAAGCACCTTTAATAGCTGCAGCAGGTGACTCAGGAACCTAATCGGGCATTTCATTGTGGTCGCAACGCTACTTGAAAATCGCGATCATTTATCATCGCAACACTAAATACAA
Source organism: Nomada fucata (assembly GCA_948146005.1). NCBI lineage: Eukaryota > Metazoa > Arthropoda > Insecta > Hymenoptera > Apidae > Nomada > Nomada fucata. The sequence continues at coordinate 705,395 of OX411275.1, read as the reverse complement.
ATCTAAGAAAAATTTCGCGGTAGTAAAAAAAGACCTGCGTAGAAGAGGAACAGGAAAATTATTATCGCAACTTTAAAACCAAGTACATATCGCAAGTATAATTTAATATAAAAGTTACTCTAATTAAAACCACGATATACTTAATCGCAACTCTAGTTGCTATGGCGATTTAATTTTATTCGCAGCTCTAATGAGACCGTGTTTAATCGTATGCGACGCTAATAAAAAATTCGATTTGCCCAATATGATGATGAGTACTGGAAACAATAAACTACAACTGCAGCATACAAAAGCGAGCATAGTGACAAAATATTAACAAAGAATGGCTCTCCATCCAAAGGATGCAGAGCCATTGGTAGTTGCCCTCTTGAGCGACAGTTTGTCGGGCCTCTTCGGCTTTTAGCCTCTTCTTTTCTTCGGGCGCCATGCCCGCTGAAACTTAGTCTAGGCTCGAGACACTATTCGCAAACAGACAAAAAAATGAAATAAAAGTCTAAACCGCGTAGCTAAACGAAACACACGTGGACGAATCACGACGAAATACAATCGTAAAAATTGCGATTATGGAAAATCGTAAAGATTGCGATTAAAATTGTGATCGATCTTCGCCTACACGTGCAGCCTCGAGCATAACGTCACGTTCGTTACGAAGCCAAATCGCGACCACGACCGCGAAAAATTCGAAAAATCGATGGGCAAAGCCAGAGGCGAACGCATTTTCGTTCGCGCCACAGCTTCACCGTCGACTTTTCAAATCAGATTTCCTGAAACAGGTTGAACACGCGAAATAGTGCCTACCCGACCAGAGACTGTGTCAACCTGCCCGGCCCTACCTACTTATATCTATCAGGCACACCAGAAGGTATACTATCTATCCTACCTAGACCTATATTTCAAAAATGGCAAACCATTCACACAAACACACCTCATTCCACTATTCTCAATCAAACACTCGGGTGCAAGAGCCTACACTAGAGAGACGTCCCGGGACGCCCCCGACACCCGAGCTTGGCATACAATCATTCACACTCTAAAGATACGTACCAATTCCTGAAATCGGCTGACAAAGGCTAGCGACCATTGCGTAAATGTGCGTAAACGTATATGCTTGTGCATTACTTTCGTATAAAATATTGATTACTAAAATATATTGTACATTTTCTTTCAAACTAAGTATAGTTGATTCGTATTGTACTCAATTCTTTGCCATATTTTCATAATTCGTTATGATATTCAATATATATTTGCGATTGTAAACCGTATTGCCATTCGTGAAATCATAGTATCGGTATCGAAATTGGAATTATAATTGTTTTATGAAATTTTATGAAATTCCCGAGCCGACGCAATTCCACAGCCTAACCACGTACACACACACACACAATGTGGAAAATACGTCGTGCACGGCGGGCACTAGCAAATGTCAGCCGCCAAACATTGTTATTCTAAAAACTATATGATCATCTATGTGCCCATTACCTTTCACTCACCCAAGTAGCACCTGGGCACGTGAGTGAGTTCCTGGCAATGAACACGGAAAGGATTAAACCTGAAAATCCTGATCTAAAAAAAAGATGATTAGTATACGTAAAATTGCAATAGCGAATAGTGTATTTTATTTTCAATTTCTTCAAAAATGACTCGACATTGTAATTTATCAAATATCAATAGAACCTCGAAATTTACTGACAAATAATTTATTTATTTAGAAAAATGACTCTAATTGAAATTAAATTTACTTGAATAAGCAATGCAACTGAATATTTACTTGAAAAATTGACATTAAACGATATTAAATAAACCTCGGGTGATTCCTGAATCGAAGTAAATTGTTCAAAATAGCTACTCCGATTTCAAAATCTACGCGTATACAAAGTGCCTTCTTGTACATAATGTGTAATTTTCATGCGAAAACGACTCGACTATAGCATATGAAAATTAATATTAAATGCTATCATTGGCTACGCACATTTAAAGCTGATTTTAATATACGTATCGCGTACGTTTATTTTATTTATTACGTTTATTACTATAATCGTAAAACACTTGCAGTAACGAAGTCGGAGGGTATCCGACTTCTGCACTGCTTAACGGTGATAACAAATTTCAATTGATTATAAGTGCAATTATAAATTTAGTATACAAGCTCCTCAGTATATATACATTTGTTCAACATAATTATTAATGTCGTAATATATATGTTTATTAAAATAGAGGACCAAATATTTATTTGAGTAAGAAATATTTCCTTGGTTCTTAATTTTTTTATATTAAAAAACGCGGAGTACAAGAAGGCAGATCTAACCTTGTATAAGAAATAATAGGCAAGAAAATAATGATGGTCACTATGTTCGTAAGACTACTGAAAAATACAACCAGTCACCCGTACCGTTTCGGACCAACCGTCCTACGGCATGATTGGAGACCGGAGGAACCAAAACGCATGCGACTCACCAACTCGTTGATTGCAAAAATAGGACAAATACTCGTGGAAGGCATCGGGAGCATCACCGAGGCAGCTGAATGGAACTGATTCGTCAGGAAGTGTGGAATCTGTAACTAAACCGAAAAGCAAAGAACATTAAAATCTGCTGCTCAATCTACAGCATTCAATTCTTCACAGAAAAGTGGGAATTGTTTAAAAAATATTTACATTCCTCTCTTTAAAGCGCCCCCCCCCCCCCCCCCTTCAGTGATGCACTGATTCTACTTCCGAAGGCGAATATAAGAAAAAAATAAACATAAAAGACTACGTACGCGACCGCAAATTATATCGGCGAACAAATTAAGATGCTACTTTCGCGATTAAAGTAATTGAAAAGGAGCACCGGTGCTCTGATAACAGTATTAATAACTAGTACGCAAACAACGCTCACTTTACAATCGCGCGTAGCTAAAGTGTAAAAGAAAATTTAAGGAGAGCCACTTGCTCTGAAAAAGCTAGAAAACTACGAATCAAATACTGACTCTACCGATCGCATTGCGCGCGGCACAAAAGTGTCTGAAAGAATGTCTTGGAGTGTTCCTATGGAGTGTTCGTTATGAGTGACATTTATGAAAAATAAATATGCACGAAAAATATGTAAATATGGATTACAAATATGCAAATAGGCATGAATAATATGTAACTGTGCATTAAAAATATGCAAATATGAAAGGGAAAAGATACAAGATTAGCAACGCAATAACAAATGCAATAAGTTGTTGCGTATGTTTTTAAATATAAAACATGAAACATAAAACATAAAACATAAAACATAAAACATAAAAACATAAAAACATATGCATTATGCAAAACGTGCAAAACAAAAAATGCTATTCCAATTGCAATTACTTAATTGTAATTGGCATAGAAAATGTAATGTTGTTTTTATAAGTATTTTAACTCTGATTGTATCGTCTTAGTATCAGTCACACATCGTATGAAACCAATATGATAATATAATTAAAATTCTCACATACACGGGCCTTGGCTGTATTGAATTATTAGACGTCATTGTATTGGCTTACTCCTTCCTCTATTCTGTATAATCAACTCTGTGGATACTCCTGTAACAAAGAACAACAAGGAAATTAAGCAAGTGCACGAAAGTAATGATAATTGTGATATACTACAGCTGAATTCTGTAGAAAATGTGAATATTCGATTTGCAAATGCATAGGCACACGATGTTAAGAAAAGATTTAGTATGGAAGCAGTGTTCTGTCAAGTGGTAATTAGAATTCTATAGAGTGCAATAGAGTGAAAATAATTGTGGTATACGTATTATGAACTCACCTCACTGATATGTCTTCCTTATGTTTTGTCAGCACGAAGTCAAGTAGTCAAGTCAAGTAGAATGACAACCGTCGCCATCGTCCTTTGCCGTTCGGCTATGTTCGGTGCCCGGCTGAAGCCAAACACCATTTTTGTTTACGAAAGCTGCCGTTTCCTAGAAATATTTCAAGCCATACTTCTCCAGGAAAAACCAGCTTCCCGACCACAGGCAGGAACAACAAAGAAAAACTCGGAAATAATTGTTTGTATTATGTTACTACTTGTTTACAACACGACTCTACATATATCGTATAAGTATTATACGTGCTACGAATTACAGTTGAATAGAGATATATCGCAAAAATTCGATTTATTTCGACAAGAAATTTCAAGAACGCTTACCTGTCGGCGAAAATTTGAATTGACAATATGGCGCGGCCACATTACGATCCTGCGCATTCTCGCCTCTATCGTCACTGCATCGTCGCGTTCCCGCCATTATCCCATTTCAAACAATCAAACGGGACGCCACGGAACAAAATCCAACTGAAATTAGCGATAAATATATTAAGAATCATCAATATTATAATAACATTGCCAGAAACTACCGAATATAGTGCAAAATAATGGAATTCTTTCTGGGGTTCTTTCTTTAAGACCGATGTTTTTTGAATATCGTGTCGACAACAATGGAATTAAATTGAAATTCGATGTATACACGATAATTGATGTATACGCGGTATGAATAATAATTTAATCAATATCAATATTATCAATATTCGTACAATTCTACTTATTTTGAGCAGGAATTTGAGAAATCCTTACCTGTCAACCAGATCGTTCGACACTTCGGCATGGCTTGACGTCATAATGATATTGCGCATTGCCGCCTGTCAGATTCCCGAAACAAGCGAATGAGACGCCACTGAACAAAATCCAACTGAAATTAGAGATAAATGTATTAAGAATCGCCAATATTATAGTAATATTGCTAGAAACTGCAGATCATATTGCAAGATAATGGAATTCTGAGCTGAGATGCATATACGCATACGTAAAAGATAATATGTATACGCATACTAGAGTCGATTTGAAAATGCACATCGCGCGGTGCGATTCCGTTCACTGCACAATATTTTCTTCATCCCTTGCAAAATATTCATCAATATTAACAAAGAAACCGCAAAAAGACAGGAAAATGGAAGCAATGCGTATATCATTCCTTGTTTTCGAGAATATATCAGACTATGTGACATACCTCAATTCGAACTACACTCTGAACACGTCTAATCACTACCAGATCCGTTGGGCGAAAGAGGCAGATGTTTGAAATAGATTGCGCTAATTGGCTGGTAACTTGGCTGGTGGTGGGGGGTATTGTCCTTTCTTTAAGGCGGGTGTTTTTTGAATATCGTGTCGAGCTGCATATTTTCTGTTACAAGTATTACAGAATGGATATCAGTCGAATGGCGGGATACAAATATATTTATCAGTAATAATAAACGCATCAGAGTAATAAAATGTTTGTAATGTTTGTTACACTATAGAATAAGCAAACTATTTCCATCATGGAAATATGCGTCTTGCCGTAACATTATTCAAATTGCAATTCCTACCTTAGTGAACGTTCAGATCGTTTTCTACAATTTTTTGACTCTGTCGAGCCTCGAACATCATGGATGTCGAATACATTTTTATGTTTATGAAGTTGCAGTAAAATCTCGATTAGATTGCGTGTTACAAAAATATACATCTCTTAGCTTAATTTTGTAAGTAGTTGCACATCATTCATTGTCATTTATCAGAAAATAATGTAGAGTATAACTTTAGAAATTATTTCATTTATTAATAGTACAATTGAAATAAGAAAACTGGTTATCATGTGTTTTTCTAATTAACAGATTTCGAATTAACATTGTCCCAGAAATACTGGCCGAAAAAATACATTGGATGACCTGACTATTCCTATATCTCGTCTGTGACTCACATTGTCCTCGGTCTTTGCAAAATTACAAAAAAAAAAAAAGATAAAAACAAATCTTTCTCTTTTTATTATTTGATATTGTCAACATTAATAGGTAGATCATTATATCTATATAGTCTGGTAAACGGTTCGAAATTGTGCGTATTTCTAATGGATTTATAGGGAAGGGGACCATAAAGATACGTATTGTGTATATGTAGTTTAAGTACCTTTATTATTTCTAAACATCTGACACAGTTTTCTTTTTCGTGGAATGGTAGTGTCGAGCAAATGTTTCGCCTACAAGTAGGGGAAATACCAAAGATGCTTCTGCGTAAATCTAAAATATTATTCGATATTGTCTAATAGAATATATTGTAGAGTAAAATCAATGAATAAATAAATCAATTGATCGGCAGCGTTCTTGTTCTTACCTTAACTGGTTGTGCGTCCATTCGAATTTTACCCCACGAGACAGCTTCATCCGGTCGTGCACCGCTATCGCTGCCATCAAATTCCGAGGACGTATTTATGAACACAGCGTAATCGGAACCGTTCCTCTATAACAATTACAATTTTAAGTCTAATGCAATAAGCATTCTTCGAACTGTTTTTGTATTACCATTAGATTCGCGTTGCATATGTGATGTTTTATAACGCCACCTCCAATAATAATCATGCCACTTTTCACTGCCTTCATAGCCATTGTATTGAGTCGTTTCAGATCTAGAATGCAGTGAATAGAACGAAATATTTTTAGTCACTTTTGACAAAATTAACACCAGAGATAGAGGTTTTGTTTCAGAATAAATTGTAACCTGAAACTATATCTATAACTAGGCCTGGATTTCTGAAGGAGTGGAAGTACATCATGTCCCCAAGGCTACCATCCGTTAAGGCAGGGCTGAATACTGGGATTTCATTCTTTGAAGCCCAATAATATATTGAATCTTCATTGTTAATTTCTGCTCCAAGCCTTGCTATTACTTTAGATGGTGTCCAAAGTGTACCCTAAAAATGTTTACTTCAAAAATACAAATTTTATGACGAAAGAAAATGTAATGTCCTTTCTTTTAGATCATACATTCTCTTTCTGTTCAGCCAACATTGCGTCTAATTTAGGCATAACCCAGTCTTCAAATAAACAGTAATTATTATTGGGGACTAGCAAGTTTCCTATCCTGTTAATACCACGTTGCCTAAGATTTTTTCCATCTAAATGAAAATTTCCTATGTATGTTGGTGCCAAACATTTGATTAAATCTTCTTCTACACCACCTGCGGTGGCAACAATACAATCTACCTATAACAAACAAGCACATATAACACACCACCAATGGAATTGGTAGTTAGCTGGAAAAATATTCGAGCCTACCATTTTATGTTGTACAAGAAACCTTATAGTGTCTCGAATTCCACAGGAAGCCATATTAGATGTATATCCTAAAAATATTGTACACGAAGTTTTTCTTTTTATAAAATGATCGTCTTCTAAAATATCGACTTGATCATCCGTGAGAGGAACGCTTCTAGCATCTATCATTCGTTGAATTTCATCCACTGCCAGTCCAAAATTTCTAGCTTGGAATCCAGAACTCTTATAACTTTCAAGTACGGCATGGTAATCAATTCCCTTATTCCAATCGTATCCTGAAATTTACCTGCTGTTACTGACGTTCACCCATTTGGCACAAACAAAATTTTTCGTTGCGTACAAAATGCTATGCAACCTTTTACAACAGGTGTTCCAGCTGGAATAGGGGAGCTATGTACTAATACAGCATTTTTCACAATCTCTGGAACCTTATCCTGCGAAGTTTCTTTGTCGTCATTCATTTTTATGTTCGGTTTAATTTATTTTCGAATTGTACAACGTGTTTTATTTTACGATATGCGTTCCATGTGCCCAATGTACTTGACAGTATACGAACAGGGCATAACCTAAAACAAAAGTGCGTGCGCAAATTTGCTTTCATTTGTATGCACAAATTTGTTTCGGCATGATCTGGTGTAATCTACTTATTAATAATTATTGTACTTGTGAACTTGTATAATTTTATTACCCATCCTGTATAAATTTTTTTATGTTAAATTGATATAAAGTACTAAATGAATAGAATGCACCATAGTATTATCGTATAGTGTAAGAAATGCTATGCTTGTCAATATCTTCTACTCCATTGACATTGTGCAAAAGATAGATATAAATAATGAAATGCAATAAATTATAAAAGTTAGAAAAATCTGTTTAAAAAATAAAATACTATTTTCCACTATTTTACAACTATTCGCCCTATAAGCTGGGGCGAACAAATTTGTATTAATACATATTAATGTATCTTTTGTTAACAATCTTCTCTCGATGTTTGCAATTTAGAGCGAATAATTTAAATATTTAGTGTCCGATTATGCTATTGGCTCTCAAGCAATCAACCAATGGTGTAGGGGTTTTATGTAGTTACATTAACATAGGTGAGGGCGTTGGCGTAGAATATGAATTCAAAAGAACAACGGTCGATCGTGTGGCGACGAGTAAAATTTGTTTTTGTGTAGCATATACGCGTTTTATTTTCGTAAGTATTCAAGTAAATGTAACAAAAAAATTAGAATAAAGTTCTCACCTCAAAAGCGCTCTGCGTCGCATGTTTCCGTTAGAACGATTCACAGAAAGATCTAAGAATGGCCGATTTGTCTGACTGGGAACCAATTGTGCAGAAAACTGTCGTAAAATTTCGAAGTGCTTTTTCTCAGTTGAACAAAACATGGGAAGAAATAGGATTCAACCATGAAGCACGTTCAATGTATTCCGAACAAGCTTATAACCATATAAAGGATTTATTACAAGATATGGTTTCGGAAGCGGAATCGAAGAAGGAAATGATATTAAACAACGTTAATGAATTAATGCAGGAGATTTCCACAACAAGTAAAGATTTGGGTATCGAAGTCGTGACTACCGGGTATGAACATTTACCATTAAAAGAAGTAGAGCAGGTGCTGGCCGCTGACCTACATAAGTTACGATACTGCAAAGAACAACGTTTGACGCATTTGAAAGAATTGCTCGCAAAGGAAAAGACTCTTTGCAAACTGTTAGGTACTCAGCCAATTAATATAGAAGAGAAGCTACCCACAGAGGAAGAACTTAATAGTTTTAAGCTTTATCTTGAAAAACAGGAAGATGAAAAGAGTCGTCTGGAAGCGATTTTTAAAGAGATTCGTAGATCGATTATTAAAATGATGGACGATTTGGGCACATCTCCGTCATCGAATTTTGAAAATTGTATTTGTAAGGACAATGAAAATTTTGTATTCACCAGTAATAATATGACCAAATTAAGAGAGTATCGAGATCATCTCAAACAGCAAGTGGACATGGCGAAGGAACGTACAAACGATATTAAGCAAGAGTTGGTTGGGATATGGAAATATCTTGATGAACCTGAACATATATGCCAATCATTTCTCAACAGTTACGTAGGTTATAGCATGGCAACTATTAATGCATTAACTACAGAGCTGGAGAGATGCAAAGACAAAAGAAAGCAAAACATTTCCAAATATGTGTCTCAAGTAAGATCTGACCTGGTAAACTGTTGGGATTTGTGTAAATTCAGTGAGGATCAGAGGAAACAATTTATACATTTTAATTCTCAAACTTACACAGAAGATTTATTAACTTTACATGAACTGGAATTGAAAAGAGTACAGGAGTTCTATAAGAACAGCAAGCCTGTGTTTGAACTGTTAGAAGAGCGTGATAGCTTATGGATAAAAATGAAAGAATTATTTCAACGTGCAAATGATCCGGATCGTTTTTATAATCGTGGTGGGCAATTGTTAATGGAAGAAAAGGAACGTAAGACAATTCAAAAAAAATTGCCAAAAATTGAAGGACAATTGAGAGATTTAGTAAGCGAGTATGAAAGTATGAACGGGGAACCATTTACTATAAATGGAATGTCCATAGAAGAACTTTTAAAGGAATCATGGGAGCATTTCAATGAAGAGAAGGAGACTATAAAGAAAGCTAGAAAAGAGGCGAAAGATAAAACAATAAAGAAAGGAACGCTAAGTGCTTCTAAAAGAACCCCTTTAAGTTCATCAAAAAGGACGCCAAACATATTGAGTACTCGCCGTCATACACCACTTAGTACCTCAAAGAGAAAATTGCTATTTAGTCCATCCCCAAACAATTCTGTGAAACGTAGAAATTTGAACTTAGTAGTAAATGGATCTAAGCTTAGAAGAAGTGGGAGGGTTTCTAAAAAGGCAGTACAATCTGGGAATAAAGCTAATAAAAGTAGTCATAAGAAAGAGAATTCTGTATCGCAAAGCTCTGCTGCAACAGACTCTACGTATAGTCAATTCAAAGAACATTTAGAAGAAAAGATAGAACTACGCAGTTCCTTGTTACCAGAGCAAGTATTAATGAACGCAACTAAATCCAAAATGAAAACACCAATTCGAACACCTATGAAGCCAATGCGAAAGAAGCTACCATTAGGAACAACACCAACAACTCCAAAAACGCCTAAGTTTTCACAATCGCAATTACACAAATCACCCCGGAGTCCAAGAATTGTACAATCGTCAAGGCTTGCCACTGTATCAACACCTCTACCCATCATTTTTTAACATAGCATAAGGATTATGATTATTTTATACGTTCACTAATAGTTTTTATAAACTAAAACACTAAACATCTTTTATATATTTGAATTTTACTATCAAATAGTATCTTATATGTTATCCTAACATCAATTGAATTTTCTTGCAAAACTTGAAACCACTTAATTAGGCTAATTGTATATCGCATAATTATATCTCATAATTGCACTAATACATTTTATTAGAAGGACGATCCATAATGTTATTTCTGTATGTATATTCTCTCGTTAATGTGTCTTTTATATTTTGATATTTCATTGCAATCGATTGGATTTAACAGTACTTGATATGATTTACAATATAAATTATCATCGCATTACATAAATTAGTGTAAAATTGCATTGTAAATAAACCATCGATAAAAAGAAAGATTATATAAATTACAAGAGCATAAACTTATTCCATTTGACATTTGCCTGTTTTTATATCGCGAAAGTATACGCTTAATTTTATAAATATAGTAGAATAATTGAGAATTCGGAGGTTCCACTGTACTTTAAAATATTGTAAAAAGGTTAATATTTTGTTTATTAAAGTTTAAATTACAAACATTTTTAACAATAGTGATGCGTACCGTCGTATATAATTCAAGCATGTGCATAGGTAGCTCTATAGTTATACAAATCAATGTGTCTTCATGAAGTTGCATACTGATGAATAAGTGAGAGAGTGACAGCCATTTCCGTTTCCATTCAACGCCGCAGAAGCGACAGCGTTGTGTTGTGTATCCACTTTGTATGCATAGGTTATATTAGTTTTGACTAATAAGTGTTAGACACTTGTACCCTTAATTTTAAGCGCATCATTACGATTTCCAAATGGGTGATATAAAATCATTCTTTCATCAATGGTGCGCAAAGAATAATAAAGAACCACAATTCGATGTGAGACCAACAGGTATCGTGATCAATTTCTAAATAATATAACTGTGATAACGTCGTCAACAGTTATAAAGAACAAACGTATTTTAGGACCAAAACATCGGCAACGATTCTTGTGCGAGTTACGTCTGCCAGGATTTGATTATATTGGTGCGGGAAATTCAACTAATAAAAAGGATGCACAAGGAAATGCGGCTAGAGATTATGTTAATTACTTAGTCCGTACAGGACACGTGAATCCTAAGGATGTTCCCAAAGAGGTGGGGAATGCCCAAGCATTGGATGCTGTACCGGTGAAAACAGAATATTCAAGTCCGGCCAGACCTGTGTTCCAAGATGGAATGGGTCCGAACGACATAGGCCAAGCATACAGAGCTTATAATGAAGATGGACGGGGCAATTATACTTATATGGATAGAATAGCTGAACAGAAAAGAGTCGAAGATGCAGAGGATGTTGATGTAAACTCTGGAATTCATGGAAATTGGACTATAGAAAATGCTAAATCAAAACTTCATCAATTTATGCAAACTAACAAAATTAATGCAGATTATAAATATACCCCGCTTGGTCCAGATCATACGAGGTATGGGATTGTTACAATGTAGCCGTTTACTTGTTGCACTAGGTCGGACTTGTCCCCTCAATATTATGATGCTATTTGAATTACCAAATTGTATTAAAGATTTGTTTCAAGATGACATGAGTTAAATTGCATGAGTGACCTCTGTACCATTTGAAATTCCACAAGACCATTTTAGAGTACACTATTTAATTATAATTGATGCTGGTACAAGAGAAGAAAAGTTGTTTTCTCTTGTACACAGATGAACACTACCGTTTAACCAGAACTTTTATTGATTACGATTCATTAACGGTTTTGGTGCACTCACTCATATAAATTTGTCACAATGTACTCCAATCTGATCTTGGATACTTTCAAATGGTAAGTTGACTTAATGTTATGATAATTGTTTAGTAACACTTATTACAAATAGGCACAAATATGTATAATAATAAAATAAAATAAATTCATGTTTAGGAGTTTCATGGCTGAAATGACATTTTATGTGAAGCAACTTGGAAGAAGTAAGTTTTTTAATTGCAACATATTCACTACAATATTGGTCATTGGTGGCTGGTATTACGTTTTTCTTGTAAATTATGACAGTGAATGTGTACTCGTAGGTTTCTAAATAATTTGTGGAAGGAAAATGTTTAATTAAAATAAATTGTAGATGTTACCGGTCGTGAAACTGGGTCTAACAAACAGACTGCATCAAAAAGTTGTGCTTTGTCCCTTGCTCGACAGTTATATCACCTTGGTGTTATTGAAGCGTTTAGCGGAACATTAAAGAAAAATAAAGAAGCAGAACAGATAAAACCATATCCAGTAAAAATTTCGCCAGAGTTGGCAAATCAGATACATGATGTTTTGTCAAGCTTGCATATACAACCTATTGTAGTAACAAAGGAACAGGTGATTTGGAAATGCGCATTGAGATTATAATTGTTTTTATAAATCCATATTATGGTAATACTTCTATAATAATAATGTATACTGCAGGTAGCAGATATGAAACAAGAGCCCTCTCAATCGAGCGTTGGTGTTTCTTTACTGACAAATCAAGTGTTGGATGACTTTATTTCATCTCTTCCACAACCTGCCGGAGTAGTAAGTTGGTCTCCGCCGCAACAAAATTGGAATCCGTGGACTGGTTGCAATATGGATGAAGGACCATTAGCTACAATGAGTTTAGACCAATTGTCCGAAGATTTAATGAACGAGCAACGCGACCGATTGCAACAAGATGACATTCTTCAAAAAAGTATCAAGGAACGATCTAGCTTGCCTGTTTTCTTCAAGAAAAGTGAAATAATGAACGCTATTAATGAAAATCCTATAATCATTATTCGAGGAAACACAGGTTGTGGTAAAACAACTCAAGTATGTCAGTTTATTTTAGACGACTACATTGCATCTGGCCAAGGTGCATATTGCAGCATTGCAATTACCCAGCCCAGAAGAATATCTGCCGTGTCTGTGGCTGACAGAGTTGCTTCAGAAAGGTGTGAAAACTTGGGGCAATCTGTTGGTTATTCTGTAAGATTTGAATCGTATCTGCCCAGACCTTATGGTAGTATAATGTTTTGCACTGTTGGTGTACTTCTCAGAAAATTAGAAGGTGGTCTGAGAGGTGTATCACACGTTATCGTGGATGAAATTCATGAACGAGATGTTAATTCTGACTTTATTATGGTCGTGCTTCGTGATATGATTCACATGTATCCAGACTTACGAATTATTTTAATGTCGGCTACGATCGATACAACGCTGTTTAGTAATTATTTTAATAACTGTCCTGTAATAGAAATACCAGGCAGATCGTATCCTGTGCAGCAATACTTCTTAGAAGATTGTATACAATTAACAAGTTTCGTACCACCCATGGACTCCAAAAAACGGAAAAATCGAGATTCAGAGGATTTACCCACGGAAGGAGAGCCGGAAGAAAACTTAAATAAAGTTATCGGCGAAGGTTATTCCATACAAACAAAGAATGCTATGACACAACTTACTGAAAAAGAGATAAGTTTTGAACTTATAGAAACTCTACTGAAATATATCAAAGACCAAAGTATTGTGGGCGCAGTATTAATATTTTTACCTGGCTGGAATTTAATTTTCGCATTGATGAAACATTTGCAACAGCATCCTATTTATGGAGGATCAAATTACGTTATTATACCATTACATTCACAACTACCTAGGGAAGATCAACGTAAAGTATTCGATCCTGTGCCGCCAGGGATTACAAAAATTATTTTGGCCACAAATATCGCTGAAACCTCGATCACTATTAACGATGTAGTTTGCGTAATCGATTCTTGCAAAGCAAAAATGAAACTATTTACCTCCCACAACAACATGACAAACTACGCTACAGTTTGGGCTAGTAAAACAAACTTAGAACAAAGAAAAGGTCGAGCAGGTCGTGTTAGGCCTGGATTTTGTTTCCATTTATGCTCCAGGGCACGATTCAATAAAATGGATGAACATATGACACCAGAAATGTTCAGAACACCTTTACACGAATTAGCATTGAGTATTAAACTATTGAGATTAGGTAGCATTGGAAAATTTCTGTCAAAAGCAATCGAACCACCGCCAATAGACGCTGTGATCGAAGCTGAAGTCATTCTACGCGGTATATATTTCGTTATCAAATTTCTTTAATGCAGAATTTTAATTATTCTGTTTAAAATGATTTGTTTCATGATGTCTAGAGATGAAATGTTTGGATGAAAATGACGAGCTAACACCACTTGGCAAAATATTAGCTCGATTACCAATTGAGCCACGTTTAGGCAAGATGATGATTTTGGGTAGCATATTCCGTGTTGGAGATGCGCTTTCTGCAATGGCTGCAAATAGTACAACGTTTCCGGAAGTGTATAACATGGGACCTGATGTGAGGCGATTGTCTTTCCAGCAGAAATGGTTTGCTGGCGCAAGGTATAGTGACCATGTAGCAATGTTACATGCTTTCCAAGCGTGGGAAGAAGCTAGAGGTGGTGGCGAATACGCGGAACAAGCTTTTTGTGATGCCAAAAATTTAAGTTTACCGACTTTAAGGATTACGTGGGAAGCTAAGGTAAAGTTGAGAAAAATTCTTTTTTTGTTCGTTAAACACAAATAATAGAATTACAGAATATTTTTCAATTGTGCAGAATCAATTGCAAGCACTATTGCAGAGTGCTGGTTTTCCAGAGGAAACTCTCTGCCCCACACCATTAAATTATCAAGCTGGCGCAGATGTTCGTCTTGACACAATTACAGCATTGCTATGCATGGGCCTTTACCCAAATGTTTGTTATCATAAAGAGAAAAGAAAAGTTCTTACTACGGAATCTAAAGCGGCATTGATTCACAAAACTTCAGTGAATTGTAGCAATTTTGAACAAAATTTCCCCTTTCCATTTTTCGTATTTGGCGAAAAGGTAAAATTACTGGCAATAATTACAATAACAGTAACATCAAATAATTGAAGTAATACCGATTCCTAATCTTTTTCATAGATTCGTACAAGGGCAGTATCTTGTAAGCAAATGACCATGGTGTCGCCCATTCATTTATTACTGTTTGGTTCTCGTAAAGTTGAGTACGTCGATGGTGTAGTACGACTAGATAACTGGATCAATTTGGATATCGATGTGCAGCATGCAGCAGCGATAGTAGCTCTACGACCCGCTTTAGAAAGCCTCGTTGTGAAAGCCGCGAAAGAACCAGAAACTATTTTAGAATTGAGTCCTAATGAAGAAAAAGTACTTTTCAACTACTACTATTTTTATTTATTCTTTTAAATAAATTTGTTATACATGTACAATTATGATAATCGAATATCGTTTCTTCTTAGGTATTAAATTTGATCAAATCATTATGCGGTATGAATGCCTGCCGCTACGGACTGGATCAGATTACAGGTGGTGGTTTTCATTCACGAAGGCCGCCAAGGGGGCATTCAACTGGTTTCCATTCAGACAACGGTATTCCTGCAAAAATTATGCGTGGAAGCGGCAATTATCACGGAAACTCACGTGGCGAAGGAAGCGGACAACCAAGGCATAACAGTTATTGTGGGTATGGGGGCAGTTATAATCGAGGATATGGAATGGCCAACTCACGTGGAAGGGGCAGTGGTAATTGGAGTGGTAGAGGAGGTTTTCGTGGTCGTTACTGATTGTAGTTTTGAATAATCTTTCACGTAAACGTAGCGAAATCTTACTGTAACATTTATAATCTATATATGAGTTCTATCTTTGTACATTATCTTTGTCTCGAATTTCAATTGTTTTTATTTTTTAAAAACTCACCACTTTTCCTTTTATTATTTAAGCGTATATTGTGTATCATCATTTTAAATGAGAGTACAAATAAAGCCTTAAAGGTGTTACCCAGGTTGGTCGTGTTATCAGTACAATGTACCAGTATATTTTTTTAAATTGTCGCGGTAGTTGATAATATCTTGCCCCACTACTTCAGTAAATAATAGTTTTTCAACTGAACACTGTTCATAAGCAGAGGACGCTCAAATCGGTGTCGGATTTCTGAGTCGGTACGGCAGTCCCGTTGGGCCACGAAAGATGATAAGGTGATTTGTCGATTTCTATATCTCGTCTGTGATAATAGTTCCATCGGGACAGAATGTATATACGGCCATCTAACGGGCGTGATGGTAACGGAAAAATAAGATTCCATCTCTTGTGAGTTCATAGGTTTATTCATTTATTATTTGGGAATACGTAGTGGCCAGCGAAACGTTCGTAGTATTGGTTGGTCGTAGTGAGTGGGAAAAAAAAATGGCGAAGACTTGCGTGTAAAGACGATCGTCAACAGAGTTGACAGAAAGTAATGAAACTGGCTAATGTCGAACGTGACAATCGTAATGCATGAAAAATGCTTTCTCTAGTCCGCGCCGTCTCGGTGCGTTTTCTATGATCGGATATATAACATTTCACATGAGTGTTCAATTCGAGTGAGAAAACAAACGGGAGCAAACAAAAGAAAGGAAAAAAAGGGAAACTACAGAAGATCCAGTGGTTGCGAAACGTCAGAAATCATAACACGGAACAGGCCCCCACAAGGCAAGACGTTGTTCTACCTCGTTCTCAGGGGAACCTCCTCCTACGTAAAAAAAGTGATAATGCAAACGACCAATTATCATGGGGTTCAGAAGTTGTCCGTTGTGAAGTCGCGATGACCTGATTTAATCTTGTCACTCTAAAAGTGTAGTCTGCTCTTGAACCGAGTATCGTGCAAGGTTATGTACAGTTATGCGTCTGACATTTGGATATCTTGCGTATAATCCTCGAGGCTCCTTTGGCCGTATTTGGCAATTAGTGCGACATAAAGTCGAGATTAATCTCGACCGTGCAACGAGTGTGGCAATTCGTATTTTTTAACCATGTTTCGCTGCTTGAACAATCTTTGAAATATCTTGAGTATCATTCGCACTAAAGACGAAGTATTACGTGTTTAAAGAGTTGAGTGATAATTGATTGTTTCTATATTTTCGTCTTGCTATTGTGACACAATTTTTGTTCGAAACAATTACTTTTCTCTGTTATTGTGCAATAACGTTTCCGACATTTCACTCTTGCTTTGTAATATTAGCTCTTCACTTGGCAAACTGCCTGCAAAGTGTGCCGAAATTAATACTATATATCGGTTGAAACACATATGGAATAGGACTTTAATACAGAGTCTCAGTTATTCTAATAAATTTGTATGATTTTTCTGATATTTATTTTAAATATTTATATTACAGTTTGTAAAAAATGAGTCAAATAGACATGGATCAAGAAACCGTGTATGGGACGCACGAAGACAGTCATGTGGTCATGTCGGAGAAAGTCCAGTCTTTGGCTGGCAGTATTTATCAAGAATTCGAAAAGATGATAGCTCGTTACGACGAAGATGTGGTCAAAGACCTAATGCCCTTACTAGTCAATGTTCTAGAATGTCTAGACATATCTTATACAGAGAATCAGGAGCGGGAAGTTGAATTAGAATTATTAAGGGAAGATAATGAGCAACTCGTGACACAATATGAAAGAGAAAAACAATTAAGGAAAACATCTGATCAGGTATGATTTCAATGATTGTATTCCCCTCCTTTTTTCCTTTTTCTTTCACAATTTCAATATTTCAAGTGATACCTCTTATATTTATATCCTGTTAAAAAATAACTCCTCTATGGTCTGTTTTCCTTTTATTAGAAATTACTCGAGCTCGAAGATGTTGCTGAAGATGAAAGGAAAGAACTCTTAATAAAAATAGATAGCTTGGAATCCATTGTAAGAATGCTGGAGCTGAAGACAAAGAATTCACACGATCACGGTACAAATGCCAATGGCTCTCTCAGTTCATCCCTTCACAGAACATCCCTCTACAGTAGAGTAGAAAGTTTTTTTTCTGTTTTATGTTTATTTACATGATTAATAACACACATTCAATTGGGTAAACTGTATTGGGTTTCTAGATTATGTGCATGGACAAATTACTATGTTCGTCTTACTATTTGGTGTTTTATATTTATTTGGGTATTTAACATTGTGTATTGTTTTTTCACTTTGTGTTATGTAAATTTTTTTATTCAAATCTAGAGTGTGTTCTGTTCATCATATGTAATGTGTACAATTAATTTCTTTAAACCGATATGGAATATCACTTTTGTATTTGTTTAGTTGTCCGTCTTGAGGAAAAAGAAGCAGAATTGAAGCGCGAGTACACACGTCTGCATGAAAGATATACAGAACTATTTAAAACGCATGTAGATTATATGGAAAGAACAAAGATGCTAGTTGGAAGTACAGAAAGATTAGAAAATGCTACTAGTGGTCGTGGTCCATCGCGTTTACCATCCCTTGGACTAGCTCACATGTCTCGAAGTTCTGGACCGTTAAGTTATGGTTTTCAGAGCTTAGAAGCTAGTATAAACGCAGAAGATGTTCATGAAGAGAGTCTACCAAATGCTGCAAACTTAAGGACTGAAATGTTGGACAGTAGTAGCGAAGCTGCTATTGAAACGTCCGATAAAAGTCAGCTAACAGATAAACCTGCACAAGCCAATAAGACAACAGCAATTTCTAGACGTACGTTACGTTTATTTTTCGGAACAAATTATTAATTCACCATGATTATGATGTATTAATTATATTTGGCTTTTACGCTTTCTTTGCAGATGAGAGTCCAGAAACTGAAGTACCTCCACCTCTGGTTACACCAACCTCACCAACCGTGGAGAAATTGGCCACTACTCCCAGTGGAAGAAGTAGAACGGAAAGAGAGCAACGAAGTGGGAATACGTTATATCAGGAACTCAGTTTCCAGGATGCTGATGCACTGGGTGAAATGGACGAAGGAGCAGACATTACTGGTAGTTAATGTAACTTCTTTTAAATTAATGTAGTGCAAGATTTGTGTGACTAATACCCGTGTCCTTAAATCATAGGTAGTTGGGTGCATCCCGGAGAATATGCCTCGTCGGGTATGTCCCTATTAAATAACTAAATATCTTAATTTAAATATTATGCTTTGTTTGTTACGTTTTTCGAACTTTTATATTCATTTTTTCTTGTGGACCAAAAAAAACTTACACTATCGTGAAGGCAGTAAACAACGAGTCAAACAATACAGTACTCGTTCTGTGTTACAAATGCATGTTTCATTTTTCTGTACTCAATATTGATAAAAGTAAAATTCGTTAATCTTAGTATTTGACGAAAGATAATATTACACGTTTAAACTATTCTTACTTTTCACTTTAATTTCAACAACTTTCGCGAATATTACAATTTTAATGGTTTGAATAAACCACACATCTGTATCATTTAAGATTTTCAATTAGTTTAATTTATTTTATATTTACTGTCAAGCGATACAGTAAAAAAATAAGCGAGTAGCCTGATCGGCAACAAGTTTAAAATATTGAATATTGTCTATTTCTTTTTATACAGAAGTAAAATGTTTAAATGCTTTATTATGAAAAATATAACTAATATATTTTTATATTTCATTTCCTGCCTCCTCACTACTACTGCCTGTGGTCATATTTTGGCTCAATAATCGCATGATATAAATGATGCTCAATGCAGTCAATGACAACTTCTTTGGTAAGATATTAATCTAAGGTTTCTATTGAATACATGCCATTCTTTTATTCAGTGTATTTAAACGAATAATTTTTCAATAGGAATGGGTAAAGAAGTGGAGAACTTAATCATGGAAAATAATGAACTCCTCGCCACAAAGTGAGTATTACATTATAAAGTTAATATATACTACTAGTACATTATTATATGCATTACATTGTTTCTATATTTTTTAGAAATGCGCTCAATATTGTTAAAGACGACTTAATCATCAAAGTGGACGAATTAACAAGGTACACTAGAATGTTGGAGATATTAATAGAAGGAGTTATTGCTTTAAGATATATACTAAACGACGGTGGTTTCCAGTGAACAAGAAATATTACGCGAAGAAGTTCGAGGTTTGCAACAAGCCAGAGAACGTCTGCGCCAAAAGATCGTTGCCCTCGAAGAAGAATTGAAAAAGGTTAAGGAGGAAGCTGAAGCTGCAGCAAAGGCTGCTAAGAGCGACGATGAAGAAGATGTACCGTTAGCGCAACGGAAGAGGTTTACCAGAGTCGAGATGGCCAGAGTGCTTATGGAGAGAAACCAATACAAAGAACGATTTATGGAACTTCAGGAGGCAGTCAGATGGACAGAGATGATAAGAGCCTCCAAGACCGATCCTTCTAGTATATCGGAGGGGAAAGTCTCAGTGTGGAAGTTGTTAGTATGATTTGTATAAAATCAAAACGAGATATTGATTTGAATAATTTATTGCTTTCTTATTCTGTTTGCAGTTTTAGTAATCTCTTCACAGGACCTGCAGATCGAAAAACCTTAGTTCGCGGACCACACACAATACATCCTATTAGGTATAGCGCACCGACAAACCAAGTTGGTCCTGCACCACCACTGGACACAATGCGTAGACGTACGTTGAAAGGTCGCCATGAGTTTTTCGACCAGGGAGACACCATGTGAGAAATCAATCAAATTCTATACACACACTTAGATAACTATGTCTGACGCTAAAGTTTGCCAAATTTTTCTCTATTCTTTATATAGAGACTGTCTCTTTATCGCCATGATTATCCCTTTCAAACTATAGCCATGTGATACTGTGCTCGTTTTCACAACGAAGCTTTTTATAGAGAGGCACAGTCATTACGTAAAATTTACGCATAAAGTTTAAAGTAATATTCTTACCAAAGCTATTACCACCATAACAAAAGGTTTTTACCTTTGTTGGAGAGAATTTCAATTGCTTAACTTCTGAGTAATTTTGTTTGTTTTGAATCGACCACATCTTTCCAGATTAGAGTTACCTTTGGTCAGTTGAGATCCATAATCTTTTGTCGCCACTCTCAATTACTTTCAGTCGCTCTTTAGAGGCGCGTGAGTCATTTCAAAATTATTCTGCCTCAACAATTACGAATTGTGATGGTTTTTAACAAATTTTCGTTACGATTTTCCTCTTATCATTAATATTTTTTAATGATTACAAATCGTGGGTGTTTAGTTTATATGAAATGTTTTTTGTATACGTTTTTTAACGACGTACTGAGAGGATATTATGGCTCGTTGCACACAGATAAGATTTTTCTTATTTTGATAATCTTACCCTCACTAATACAACTATTTATAATTTTTCGTATATGAATGAAATTGTAAATTATCATTTGTATTGAAACAGAATCTATTTAAGCTCATAACATATATCGGTATACCACTATACTGTATGTGTATTTGGATCATGAATAATTTGATGAAGTAAATTATCTGTTATCTTTACAAACTTGTGCTTGACAAGTAATAGTTTTGTAAATAAAAGTTTGTACATTTTTGAAGAAATAATAATATATGATCAATATCGATCAGGAAATAAATTAAGTTTTGACTATGTTATAAACTTGGCTTTTATTTCACTCTTGCTCTATGCTTTAATTTTTCGTTCGGGTTACATCCTTGCCTCTCCTACATGGCATTGTCAAGAGATACCTGGTTTTTCTGGTTTTCGGTGGGGTGCTTATTGGCCAGCAGGTAATTCTGTTCTGCCCTATGTCTAACATTTTGCTTCTATAAATGTGGATACATGAGATTCTTGTACAAGTTGTAACGAACGTAGACATTGTTGTATAATATGATGGAAAAAAACAGTCGGATTAAGACTTCGTTTAATATGAAGAAAAAGTCCTGTGGTCAAGAAAGTCTTCGTTACGAATATATGGTTGAACGAACAACAGAACATTCAGTAAATCTACTAACTATATAACTAAACGTTTTATCTCGATTATGTTATAGTTTGAAACCAATTTAATATCTAATATGCGCTTTATACATATTTTCAGATCTTCTGAGAAACTCGTAGCCAGACGTGCGAACGAACGAAGAGAACAGTATCGCCAAGTTCGGGCTCACGTGAGAAAAGAGGACGGTCGACTACACGCTTATGGTTGGAGTTTACCTGGGAAACCAAGTGCCCCAGTCAGGCAACCCGTTCCTGTGCCAGTCTACTGTAGACCATTGCAAGAATCAGAATCTGGGATGAAAGTAAATTCAATTTTGTGTTAACATATTGACATTTGATGTCTATAACTTTTTTTGTATAACGAAACTAAAACTGTATGATCGTTAATACATTTAAAAGTAATATGGCAAATCGATTTGTTTAGTAGATTCACTAGAAAAAGATAATGCTGTAGTTTAATTTGTTTCCTTGATTTTCCATTGTATAGATATGGTGTGGTGCTGGCGTAAATCTAAGCGGCGGTAAGACTCGGGATGGCGGTTGTATGGTCGGAGGAAGCGTGTTTTACGCCGCCGAAGCTCAAGAAGTAAGTACTAACCCAAGGACAGCAATAGAGGACGCGGTCGACCACTTGGGCAAGGAACTCGAGGAGAATGAGAATCTAAAGTTAGAGGCGGAACAGTTGGAGCAAGAGCTCAGTTCGTTAGTTTGGATCTGTACTTCGACTCAGAAGATATCCAAAGTAACTGTTATAGATGCTAATAATCCAGCCGATATTTTGGAAGTTTTTAACGCTTGTCAAGGACATTTACTTTGCATCGCAAGTGTACCTGGCGCCAAAGAGAATGATTATGCTCAAGTTGCGAACGAAGGTATAGCTGACACTGCCAACGGAGTAAGCGGGAACGAGTCCAACGAAACGAATACTGGTGCGAGTACCGAACAGAGCGACGAGATAAATAAGCAAGAAGCAGAAATCACGCCGGAGAAGGATACGAATAAAGCAGAAGACTTGTCGGAAGAACGGAACAGCGAAAGCGCTGAAAAATCTAACAACACTAATCAGAACACTATAGTCGAGCCACAAAGTCTTGAAAGTACAGATAGCGAGACGAATAATTTAGGAAAGGTGCACTTCGTGAAAGTTAATTTAGAGAAAGTAGCGTCACGATTGGACGAAAAAACTGATACTACCGAAGAAAAAGAAAACGATAAGGTCGAAGACGATACATCGATAGAAAAGATGTCTTCGATACAGCCAACTATGTGGCTTGGAGCTCAAAGTGGTGCAGTACTCGTTCATTCTGCTGTTGCCAAATGGGCAATTTGTTTACATTCCGTTAAACTGAACGACGCTGTACTAGCTATCGTGTACGTAGTTATTGCAGTATGCCGGTGTAATCGATGTTTTATTTTAATTCACGATCGATATGCTATACAAATATTTTTGTTTTCTTCAGACACGTACAAGGACGAGTTCTTGTTGCTCTCGCCAATGGAACTGTTGCCTTATTCCGGAGAGGCGTAGACGGACAATGGGATTTGTCTCAATATCATGTGATAACATTGGGTAATCCACATTTTTCAATCAGGTGCATGACTGCCGTTGGTGGCAAAAGTGTATGGTGCGGATATAAAAATAAGATTCACGTAATAGATCCAGTTTCAATGATTGTCGAGGTACATTTACAGTTATATATCTCCTCGATAATTTTAGTATACCGTAAGACATTTTACATTTTATATGAAACGAACTTTCAGTGTAGCGTAGATGCTCATCCACGTCGAGAATCACAAGTGAGGCAATTAGCTTGGTTGGGCGAGGGAGTGTGGGTCAGTATTCGATTAGATTCAACGCTGAGACTTTACCATGCTCACACTTATCAACATCTTCAAGATGTCGATATCGAGCCTTATGTTAGTAAAATGCTTGGAACCGGAAAGCTTGGTTTCTCTTTCGTAAGAATTACGGCATTACTCATTTCCTCGAACAGGCTGTGGATTGGTACAGGAAACGGAGTGATAATTTCAGTTCCTTTATCTGAAAGTAGGTGAACGTAATTAATAATCCTATTGTTTGAAAAGGTGTTAAGAAACAATTACATATGACTATAATATAATTGTAAACTAGGTGCTGGTGGGTCGATGGCAGTGTCCAGAGTTCAAACAGGAAGTGGTAAAGGTGATGCACCGGGTGTTGGTGTCAGAATTTTTGCCTCGGATCGTAGCATTACGCTAGGTAGTTTTATACCTTACTGCAGTATGGCTCACGCTCAACTCAGCTTCCACGGGCATAGAGATGCGGTGAAAATGTTTGTTGCGGTACCGGGTACGTTTATTCATTGTTCATTAAACTTTGAAATTACATGAGAATACAGCTATTACAAAATTCTTGACAAATTGTTAACGCAGGTCACGGTGGTCAGAGCGCAGTATCGGATGGTTCTCAGCCGGCCATGCTTGTCCTTTCAGGAGGAGAAGGTTATATAGATTTCCGAG
The DNA here is from genome assembly GCA_948146005.1 of Nomada fucata. NCBI lineage: Eukaryota > Metazoa > Arthropoda > Insecta > Hymenoptera > Apidae > Nomada > Nomada fucata. The sequence goes on along the minus strand of OX411275.1, from coordinate 680,739 downwards.
TCGGTAAGTAATTGTACTTACGGGATTTATTAGTACAATCATATTGTGTACATTAATTAATTAAAACTTTTACCAGCAAGGAAAATAGAACTCGATAAGTGGGTGTAATAAAGTTTTCTTTTATTTTCAATATTGTTTTCCAATCAAATATTATTCGTTTATTATTTGGTTAATGTAAAAGAATTATACAATCAAAATGTTGTTTTATGCGATTGTAACACTTCCAGCAGATGAGGCAGAAGACGAGAGCGACGTGGCGACTCATCTGATTGTATGGCAGTTGGTCAGGTATGCCCCCAGAGAAAAGTGAAAAACGGATAATGGGCCTTTACTTCGATTTGCACAAGCGTTTGTACCATTAAATGGATAAATCATTTGTGTTACTGATCGATGGAACCTTTACTAACTACTGAGAGTATGTTTTGTTGCACGGTGTAATGAAATTCTAAAAAAACTAACATATTCGCAAGTAGTTAGATACATCTCTAACCTGACATTAAAAAATACATATATACATATTTTCGTTCTTTTTCTGTGAACATACGAGCACACGAAATGTACATATCTACGTGTACAGATGGTCTCGTTGCATTCATTGCTCCATCCTAGGAGAGCAGAACGGTCAATGTAAAATTATTCGCTTCTGTATAGCACAAACTATTCTTACAATAATTTTCATTAATAATACAAGGTACTTTGTCTGCATCTTCGTTTCTAAAACAACTGTACGTAGTACAATTGTTTTGCTTTCTTCATTCTCTGGGGGTCGGGCATTTCCAGCTGACATGCATCGAACTGTACAAAGAACAGCTGATAATCGGATTGCTTATCTATTCCTATCATGAATCGTTGTTGTTTCAGGTGATGGCGAAGACACGGAAGAAAGTATTGAACGATCCAATAATGCTGTCGCAACAAACGTCGAAGAGCAGGGAGAACAGAGTCATCTAATCGTGTGGCAAGTGCAATGTCCTTCACAAGTGCCAATGAATGGCTAAGCCTATAAATCCAGGAAACATGTTGATCCCGATGTATGGTTCAGCTTGAATTTCTACACGCGAACCTAGACATTTGAACGGTTCCCGTGATACGCTATCGAGACACCGATAAATCAGACTTCTGGTCAAATGAATGCTGTATCTATTTAATTATACTTATATAACGATTGTAGCGAATTACGCAAACGACTCTACGAATAATGCAACAACGGAAGAATGTGAGATCTTGCGCGACTTTTAAGAATACTAGGGATCCTTCTCAAAAGCTTTTTGTCTTGGGACTTCTTGTTAAGTAACATTGATAAAAAATTAATTTATTAGATATGGGATATTAATCGGAGGAATTTTTTTTTAATGAAAGACACAATTAGGGAATCTCTTAACTTAAAGCTTATAACCCTTAGCTGTTAACTTCATAAAAAGTACTTCAGCGTACTTTATGGCCCTACTAATTCGCTTTCATGCATCAATCATGGTCTTCTTGGTACAACGTTGAATAAAATACGTATTGCATACCGCTTTCGTACGTACGTAGAAGCTTTCGAAACTTATTGAAATCATTATTAAACGAAGAGCGCCGAGGATATACGTAGTATATACATTTTTGCCAATCAATGTGATAACCGATAATGATATAAGGCAATGAGTTTCAACGCTGCCGTGATACTTGTTGCCTAGCTGTAATAAAATCAAGATTTCTCGCGTGGGGAGTGGACAACAATCTTTGTACAATGTTCATTTGCAGAGATAAGAGGTGTACTTGGATGGAGCAGTTTTTTAGGCATAATCTATTGTACATTATTTCCGTTAGTGAATATATTATTTCGCAGACTTAAGTGGATTTATTCGCGTAAAAATATATGTGTATACATGGAATGTAATATATTTTTTATGTTCTGATATCAAGTCACCTCCAACTGTCACCGCGTTTTCTCGTGCTGGCTTCTCATCAGACTTATAACGCGGACTAGGGAAAGCGTTTTCAGTGAATTAATGTGTACATAATATCGCGAGATGTTTGTATAGTGTGTTGCGTAGATTTGTAATTTATGTTTTTGTTAATGAGCGAAATAGATCCGATTCTAATAGCACATAAACACAGACACACACACACACACACACACACACACACACATACCCTACTTAATACGTTTAATAATCCCCTATCGATCGCAGCAACTTTATTTTACTGTCAAACTTGATTTCCGTATATATTATTACCAAAGACGAAGAACGACTTAATTGTATTCTTTGTACGATTTTTAGCGAGTGATGGTTTAAAAGTTGCGCGCCTTAGACCAATATACATATGTAGCGACCCGAACACAGTGTAGAACAAGCAACATGCATTTGGGACATGGGCAGACTCGCCATGACATTCGGGTTTGCGAAAATTTGTATAAGATTCTACGTTACTATCGATGACCGGTGAAATTCAGGATCTGTGCGATGTATAAGAGCTGCGCATTATTGTGTGTGAGCTCGCTTTCGGTGTCGAGTTCGGAATTGTACCTGGCTCAGATGAAGCTACAATGGCGTTAATAAAGAAAGTTGCGAAACGTGACATCCTTATCTTTTTCTCTACCATGGACTTACTTTGTTTAGTATAGGCGATCCCTATTTCGAAGGACAGTTTATACACTATTTTCGTTACTAGTCCCTTGATTAATATTTCATTTTCCTTTTTTCTACTGTTCTTGTTATAGTTATATTTCACACTGAACATCGAAATTAAGTTTTTCCTTGTACTTTTTACATCCATGCGACCTTCATGACACATTTAACTAGACAAGTCTAACGATTTATAAGGAAAAGAACTTTTGGACTTTGACGATAACTACTTCTGAACACAACAAACCTAGAGCAAAAATGATTCGTTGAAATATATTTTAATTCCAGTCAATATTGTAATTCCTCTGACTCTCCTGATTTCCCGCTAACGCATTCGCTATTTTCCATATTTCAAGGAGAAATGCAAATTTGACAAATACAATAAACATGTGCCAATTAAACTAGATACTATGCGACATATATGCATTCTTCTCAAGTGGGGCTTAATGCAAATGGTTTCTTAAGCATTCTCGCAATGTTTACACTCCATCGAATTTTCTTTATTTCAATCAACCCTGCAATAAGGAAGAATATATTTCAGACTTTCCAAACTTAAACTGTTACTTCGAATAATTGCATATAGGGCATAAATTAACGAAGTTGTAGCGTCAGGAGCTGATTGTTTTCGAAATAATTGCAACGATTGTTCATGTGAATCGCAGCTAGAGTACGGTTTGCTAACTTCATTTGCGCTGCTGTCCGAATTCCGAGCAGTGGCTTGAAACTTCACATGCATGAAGTGCAGTAATAAATAGTTCCCGTACAGTCTCGCTAGTGCCTGAAGAAACTGGACGGACAAGCGAGGCTATGTTAGTAAAGCAATTTCTACGTGATAACTGTCTATTAAAGTCTATGAATTTCTGAATCAAAGGTATATACCAAAAGAAGAACCTGCCCCGTTATATCCGTCACTCGATATTTTATATCAATGTTGCATTATAACACATTTGCGATTAATATCTTTTTAAGGTACGACACATTAATCCCAAATAATTTGTGTTGCTTTTGGTAGCCCGCTTTCACTAACTAATATTAATATCGATAAGCAATGTAGCATGTTTCACGTACCCCTAAAAATAGAGCGAGTGTTTTTGGGGCGTTGACGAGTTAATCAAACAGTTAATAAGCCCAACTATAATACATTTGCAGAGAGAATAACTTAAAGCAATGTACGATAATTATTCGTTATAATAAGTTGTTCCTTTGCTGTCCATTTTCAATAATACAATTTACTTAATAATTCTTTTGTGCAATGAACAACTGTTTCCTATCATACGCCTAAAGACACCGTAGTCTTATTATTGCATACGATCTAAATTAAGAGTACGGTCGTATGTTTCGGTAACTGTCTAACTTCTTTTTGTACTGTCAGTGAATAATTTTCAATCTGCGTTCCTTACCCTGTTTTGTCCTGCCAATTTTGCACGGTATTGTACTTGGTTTTGTCTACTCTTCACAGCTGTACTAGGTACTATAACTTTAATATATCGTTCATAATCTATTCATGTATACATAGTTCGCGTTAAGCGATATATTACGAGCCTCAAGTTTTGTACGTCGCGACGCGTCGTTACGTTGATAAAAATTATTGCATGTAATAGTGGTCGGTTGCGCACATCTTATCAATTAGTAGATTCAAATTGTAGAGTCTTTGAAACTTTTTATGTTAATTTTTGCAGGCGAATGCGATAGAAAATAGAACATGTTTCACGGACGTCGATTTTCGATCACTATTTGAAGTAAAGACTAGTTTGCTTCTTCGCAACAAATGATTTCTTTGTTTCCTATAGATTTTGCAATGCGCTCGTTACCGTGATTCATGGCTTTAATTGCTATGCGATTACGTTAAGTGCGCTGTTCTAATTAGTGGATGCCGTGTTCGTAAAGCAAAGCAAAGATTAGATGCCGAGGATAAAGCAGTACACTGACAATAAAGGAAACACATGCTGTTATTTAGATATTTCTAGTATCTATTATAATTTCTTGCTAAACAAAAGGAAACGCCGAATTTCTATGCTAATATTATACAGGTGTTTTTTGCAAGTAAAATGTCTAAACTATGTCTTTGTTAATTTTCCCCGCTATCGTTACATTCGTTGAATGCCATAGCTTTGGAAATTACTTAACTAGAATTCGATTACAAATTATTGAACTCAGTTGTATGTATATACATATCGCTCGGCATTACAATGCTTTCTATTCAATTCTTATTTTTGTCGGCTGACAATGATCCGCAGAATGACGTTTATGCCGTTTAAGTAGGCGTAACTTTACGTACAGTAGTTATTTCAGGCAGTACAATTTCTATAGCACTATTTCTGCAGAAGAAATTGAAAACAATGATGCGCAGAATCTGTTCGATTCTTTTGTCGATGCGGTTTCGGAAATATTGTGAGATTGCTCGTGCAAAATCGTTAGTATATTATGTTAATTGAGGTAACAATTTTGCTGTCTCGTTATTACATTGAACGATCGTCCATTAATTGACGCCAACAGACAAAGAAACGCGTTACATTGCAAACGATGCAAATCGATATAGCTGTAGAAATCTAGGCTCAAGTTATTACATCGTGCCACTTGCTTGAACATAAGTTTTCCCTTCTTCTTTTTTTTTCTTCTATCGCACTTAATATTTTCTCTGGTCTTGGGCAATATCGCGTGGCTGGGTTTTCATCGAACTTTAAGCAACTTTGTTGCAGCAACGATAAAACTGATTTCTTCTAGGAGACTGAAATTTCTAGCCTTTTATTGTATCTTCTTCGTGGAAGTCAAAAGCCCTTTCTACCGGGAGAGAGTGGCACCATTTTTCGTAACAGTAAAATTACATCTTTCAAGTTTACTTGAAGCAAAGCAATGTACATTGCAAATATTAAGCTTTTTGAAATGAATGTTTCTTAAAATTAATTTTTACGAAAAGAGATATGAGTTCAGATGTTGAACCATTACTTTCATAGAACGAGGAATTCTAACTTTTCATGACAAATGAAATATAAAAATGTATTGTGCGATTTCGATCTGTTATTAGGTCTGATTAGGTCATTCAATGTCTGATTGTAGTAAGTGCTAGTGAGGCATTCTGTGATCAAATACACAGCCAATAATCGATAACAAAGGAAAATAAAAATCTCTGCTGTTTCAATAAATAGCGGGAAAGGAGGATGTCGAAATTGAATCTTATCGTGATATATTTTTCCCTGCAGTAGATAATTTTCTATATTTTAACAAAAGAAACATTGCGACGAAGGAAGCAGTCGACCGATGACAATCGCCTCACTGATTTTTGTCATAAGTTAAAAAATCGAAGGCAATGTTGGAGAAAAAAATGCAGTTATCTCTCCATAGTTCAAATCTATTGCTATACAACTAATCCTTCAATTCTACACTATCTTCTAATTAAAAGATTGACAATTGTAACAACATATGGTAACAAAATTTAAGAAAATGCCACTTCTATTCATTATTGTAACGCACACTGACCCACCAAATAGCGCATTTTCCAATCGTTGAAAGAAATCGAAAATTAAATTCTCCCCAAACCCCACCTGCAATTTCAATTAGAATTGAAATTGCATAAGAAAACAATCGAAACTCGAACAAAAAACCATTGAAAACCCTTTCAACAATAACAACTACGCGTGGAACTCCAATGTTTCAATCCGCTATCTTCAACGAAAGATCGAACCGCGGACGATTCAATTAACGTTCCAACTAAAATCAACAGGTCAGGTGCACGCTAGTCTTACGATATCCCTTGTTTTGAGATTTTCAATTGCTCTTTAAATTCGTTTCAGGACCAAAATCAAGAGATACCGTGGTCGACTGTGAGTGACCAAGACGCAATCATCGACAGAGTGCAGGTAAATGACCAGCACGTGGCGGGCCGCGCCGAAGAATGACGAAGGCCAGCTCGGGCCTTATTCTGATCGTTCGGGCGGTCTCGTTGGAACGCGTGTTAACGCGTAACTCCGTTCCGCTGCGCGTCTACCACTCATCGGTCTGCCAGTATCATAAAAGTCCGCTGTTATTGCGAGTGATCAGTTGTTGTTCAGAACGTGGCTCGCAGTCGAGTGTGCTCTTTTCGAAGTCTCCAACCGCGCTGGCCTTTAATCGTCTCTCACTGAGAAGGTACTGTTGCAAAAAGCAAACAGAGGACGACGAAATGTCTGAGAAGAAGAGGGAACCCGCTGCCGAGCAGCTGACCGATTACAAGAAAAATGTAAAGGTGAGTCGAGTTTCCGTGGATGCTGAAACTGGACGGTCGTTTTTCAGAATTCTCGTTTTTGTACGGTCGATCTTGAATGCGGCACCGTTCGATTGGTATAGCTGTTCATAGAACGCTGTAACAATTTTTCGAACGGATGTTCAACTTCGTGTTCGACGACGTTTGACGGCGCGTAGACGAGGGCGGCAGAGTTTTTTTTGGCTGCTTCCGGTACATTTTTATGGTAATACGGCGAAGATTGATATTGAAATAAGTGGAGGTATTACGCAAAGGAATGTAGACGCGAAGGAGACGCGATTTGGATACGCTTTTAGAGATAATTAATGAAGAACGATGGCAAAGTGTAGCGATAATGGCAGAGAACAGTCGCGAGACTTGTGCAACCGATATAAGGGTTACGCTTCGTAGAAGAAAGTAAGCGGGAATACGTTAAAGGCACTTTGGCGAATTTATTTATCAGGGAATAATATTGATAGCTTTGTAGGAATATATGAAATTATTCATGTGTGTATGATTAACATATTTGAATGAGTTATACTAGCAATGACTTTCAATTTCATTAGTGCGTTCCTGTAATAATAATAATAATAATAATAATAATAATAATAATAATAATAATAATAATAATAACAACAACAACAACAATAATGGCATTGGACTGAAGCTGTTGCAATAGTAGCAACAATAGTATTTTTATTTACGACGTCCAGTTGAATATCACTTAAAATATCGCGTACAATATAATTGTAATTTAAATTTGTAATCAAATTCTGTATTACACTTATATTCTTACATGAAATCATATGTCCCTGTACAAGTATCCAAGCGATTTGCTTCCTGTTTATCGTAGCAATACAATTCTGCTAGATATTAATCTGCCCGCCACCGATAGTCACAGTTGCACGTACACTATCTTCAGCACATTACATTTGCAATGTGTGCATCGCATAAATATTTCAAACCAAACTAATGGCGCAAAAGGGAGTGATTTTGATCGAATATGTCAGTTCTTCATAATTCATTAAGTGTTTCAATAATTCACATGGAAATTCACGAGAACGAATTCCTGTATGGCTTATCTTTTACGATCTTTTATTCATCGAGCGTGTACTTTTACTTTCACGGTCATATCGAAATTCGTTACTCACACCAACGATTTACGTCAGAATATAAAATGTTTCTTCCTTACCCTACTTTTCACAAACATATGCAATCTTCTTTGATCGTATGTTCGCGTTCAACGGAACAAATTTCGAACGTAGCGCTCATGGAAAAAGATTCATGAAAATTCGAAGTCAGGGAAATCGTCCGTCTCAGCCGAGAAGATGCGATTTATATATTGGGATCGTGTAATCGAAACTTCAGAGTCTCGGGGGTGGGGGGGGGGGGGGAGACTTTTCATTTGCACAATATGTACGATGATTATTCAAGAATCCTCGGTTTTATGAATGATATGGCTAGCATGTACGCGGAAATAAACAGTCAAATCAGTAAGGTCGTAAAGCTAGGAACAAAAATATGCACGAACATACCTGGTATCGAAAATGTTAGATTACATAGCAGTGAAAAAAAGAAGACATTAATTTAAAACAATATTCTATTCGTAGCTAGCTTTCCAGCTGGTATGCCGCACCATTCATAATTTAGCGGAACACGTGTAACAAGTTCGCAGAGCACTAGTCTTTCGAGGAATACCGGTTAAGGGACACTGGTCCAGAGTGTAGATCATCTGGTGCAAAGTTGCCCGGTTTCAGTCTATTATTAAATCGCGTGTCGTTTTCTCCAAAACACTTTTTCCGCAAGATCTACGTTACACCGAACCCACTGCACACGCAGCCGGAACGGTTGGTGAACGCGCTTCTACTTTGTTAACTATCGCTACGATTTTGTTCCGGCTTGTATCAAGTGGAAGGTCACATTTTTTTCACATGATAGAGTATATATCTAGAAATATGTAAACAGTGGTTGCCTCCACCACTTCAATTTTAAATTGAAGATTTGAGAACACGTCCAAAATGGAATATATCGAGACAAAGTTAATTACTATCTGACTCTGTAATATTAATTTTGAATGATTGAACCGTTAACAAATCACGTAAATAAATGTATTCACATAAAACTAAGAAAATGGTCCCCAACTTCGGTAGTTGTAAGTGCGATTCAACGTTTCGCCTAGACATCGTTCAGTAAGTGGCAAATTAATACCGAGTGGAATATTTTTATACATGAGCTCTTTGACTGCAAAAAGGAATTGTGCTCTATCCAAAGCGTCCGCGATAACGATACGTTATCTGAAACATTAAATAATTAGATTCCGCTGCGGACGTTATGATATTTTACAAAGACCACGGATTTAAAAGATGTTATTCTTCGCGGGCGTACATAAATCGCCACTTTACTTAACTTATATACAGCAATTTATCGATGAACGCTGGCAGCCTTGGAAGGGCCGAGGCTGGCAGCCTTGTACGGAGAACTTTGCCATCATAGAATGGCCGCCGGAAGGCTCCAAATATTTCGACCTTTGCCTCCTTTATTTAAATCAGATTTTTATTTAGCTGTGACATATGGTCAATGATCGATATTTCAAGGCATCAGACTCATCCGCAAGACGTATTCCGCAGTGTTTTCGCATACCGAAGTTCATCACAGATTCACTCAAAGAAGAATAAATAATGGAGTGTTTTTAATTTATTAAAACTAAGTTAAGTAAAGTATTGTGAACATTCGTGCGAGTAGTAGAGAAAGTTGTACATATGATATATAAAAAGATACTGACACGAAATTAAATTAGCCAAATATTAATTTGGTTGCATCGATCTGATACAATAATATGAATAACATTAGGCCAAACTATTACGGCTATAATTGAATGAAGCTTTTTCGTTCGTTCGCTCGAATCTGCTAGATAAGAACAGCCGTCCACTTGTTCAGTGTCAAAGAAAAAAGTAATTTAAAGCTAATTTATTATTAAGCAACGTCGGTTTAAACGATGCAATCGCAATACTTTCCTTGACTTGGTGCAATGATGTTTTCTCGAAGCTGCTGCGTCTCATGATAAATCGGAAAATTATATTAGGAAAAGTACCGGACCTGTAGCGAGTCGCAATATGCAGTAATCCTATATGTTTTGTGAAACAGAATTATTCAGGTATTTAAGAATACAATAATCGTTCCGCTTTGCTGAAACGAGGATGTTTGTTGGTACGTCGCGTCGCCGTAACTTTAGATATATCGGCTTCGACTTACCTGAAAAAGAAAATATTTTGTTCAATCTACTGTTGGTAAGAATTCGGGGAAGAAATATGTTACGTATTTAATTCCGTGGTATTTTTCAATTTTACTTTTGCAAATACGTCAAATTATTAGTAAAAGATTCAACAGTTTAGATTAATTTAGATTAGATATTGCAGTTAACCCTTTAAAATTTGTACTTTGATTTGTGTTATTTTAGCGGGCAATTCTTCGTACTAAAATTGCTTTTAAACTGCGATATTTAAAATTTCTTCTTTTCGATTATTTATACGTAATTTCTCGGTATAGTTTTTATTACGTAATATATTATTAAATAATCCAATATAGGTCCAATAAAGTCATAATGATCCAAGAATTGGATACAACAATATCACAGTAGTCTCTTCTCATGTTATGTTCTTCCATATTAATAAGCGGCATACGCGTTAAAAAAATATTATTCAAGTGTGATTCAGTTTTACGATTTCTTTTCATGACGGGAACGAATGTTTGATTTACGCCTTTCATTCGGTCACGTTATTTTCATTTATATTTTCGTTAATTTCGTTGCAAAACGAAATAATTTCGTTGCAAAACTGAAAAGATTATTTGTTAATTAAAAGTTGTTAACTAAACAGTTACTGAAAGCTTGAGTTTGTCGTTACTTAATATTATTTTTGTTGCAAAAATAGAACGTAGAAATAGACAAAAGTGTGCACAATTGAACGGAATTAAAGACAATTGCTATCTTTCTGCAATTAAATATATTGCTGCTACACTTTGAATTATTACAGTTTTTCAGACCTACGGAATTCTATAATTGTTGCGCTACATACGTGTATTATAGTATATTACTGCTTGTGCGTGCCCACTTGTATTTGCACTATCTGTGGCCATTGGAACGATTATGAAACGCACCAGATAGTAACCAATTTACTCTGCGTCATTATTGAAAATAAATATAAAGTTGCTGATAAATCGTTGCCATCGATTTTTAATGCGAACACTTGTAGATTGCACTCATTTAACAACTAACATTTACATTTACGCTTTCGTCAAAGGAAAGTCAACGGTCGATTAAAATTGCATCTATGTTCGATGATGAAAAATTTCTCGAATTACAACGAATTTATTCTTTCGAATAATCTTCCTTTTTCCTTTCATCAGGGTAATTGTCCCGTATTGCTAACCGGCAATGGGGCACCGATCGCGAATAAGACAGCCAGCTTGACCGTAGGTCCAAACGGTCCTATGCTGATCCAAGATTTCGTTTACCTAGACGAAATGTCGCATTTCGGTAGAGAACGGATTCCAGAGCGCGTGGTGCACGCCAAAGGAGGGGGTACGTTGGTTTATCACCATTCAATTTACTTTGTTATCGAATTTCGGTACTATTATTTACGACATTGTTCTTATGAAATTTTTCCCTTGCCGTTTGTCTTCTATAAACGATTCCCAAGGTAATTCTCATACCTTGCTACTTCTGAAATTGTTCGGGGTTATTCAGAGTTACTATACGATCGTACATTATTGGATATTACCCTACCGACACACACGCAGACGTTTTCTTTGAATGGATGCACAGGAGTTCAAGCGACACTGTTTAATAAACATTCGAAACTTCCATTACAATATTCTCAAACCTTTAGACCAGACGATGCAATCTACGGTAGTTTCCCAGATAGCACGGCTGTATCATAAAGGACAATGAGAAAAAAGAGAAAAAAGGCCCCGAAGAAAGCAGAAAGTCGCGCTAGAAGTTCCTTACGCAGCGAGAAAATATCCATAAAACGTTCTAAATGTTGGAACAAGCCGGACGCACCGCAACTGTCCGTTTTCCGAAGCTTCATCCCCTTATTTTTCCTTTCGCTTTGGCCGCAGGTGCATTCGGTTATTTCGAAGTTACCCATGACATTACGAGATATTGTAAGGCAAAGGTTTTCTCCAGCATCGGGAAGCGGACCCCCATCGCCGTAAGATGCTCCACTGTGGGGGGTGAGTCTGGCTCTGCGGACACCGTCAGGTAATTGTTTACACCTGTAATTGTTTACACCTTGAATTAATCGTATTTACACTCGACATTCACGGTACGATGTGCCTACATTGTTCCATATGCGGCTGCTGTTTTGCGACGAACTAACTATGCTTGCGGTTTCGTTTCGCAATTATTCTTGAGTTTTCCAAAAAGGAACGGCATAAAATGTTTCGAAACCATGAAACAACGCAACGCTCGAAAGAAAACGCCAAGCTTGTGCAGTTTACAGCAATTAGCGGTTACAAAAGTGCCGGAAACGAGGCTCGAAGATTGCGTTTTCTCGCATACAAATTACAGTAGAATTAGTCACACGGAAACGCGTGAAAATGCAAGCGGAAAAGTGAACTAACCCGACGTCCTTGGGTTCCGTGTTTCATCGATAAACTTTCCTTTTATTCCATTTGCAGAGATCCTCGAGGTTTTGCGGTCAAATTTTACACGGAGGAGGGTATCTGGGACCTGGTTGGTAACAACACGCCGATCTTCTTCATCAAAGACCCGCTGTTCTTTCCCAGCTTCATTCACACACAGAAGAGAAATCCTGTTACTCATTTGAAGGTTCGTCGTTGTTTTTATTATCACCCAAAATGCTGCAGATTATGTAGCTACAATTGTTTGACTCGATTTTGTTGTTACTTTGGGTATATAGCGAAATAGCATGAAGTATAATTGCTACACCTACAATCGAAGAGTTAGGTAACTCGATGGAATATTCCGGTTAATTCTTCGCGTATCGGCTAGTTATGTAAATTATAATGACGCGTACAATGGTTTTACAATTGCTCAAATATTTAAACAAAATTTATTGGAATTCTCCATTCATCCGAAGTAAATTCTGGACAATGTTTTTATTAAACCGATTCGCCAATAATATATTTCTAGACGATATATTTCTAGGCAATTAATCGAGACCGTGTTACGACGTTGATACCACTTGTTCAAAAGTGATTAGCGTCCAGGTGCGCATAGTCACGCGTAAATCTTCTTATTAGCGCCGCAGTTACGTTACTGTTTCAAATATTCAATATAGCATATTCGCGTACCCTAATGATTTCCGTCCTAAACGGCCTGTTAATTGTATTGTCTTACACAGGATGCCGACATGTTCTGGGACTTCATTTCTCTAAGACCAGAGTCAACGCACCAGGTCATGTTTCTATTTGGGGACCGAGGTCTTCCAGATGGCTATCGTCACATGAACGGTTATGGTTCTCATACATTCAAGCTTATAAATGCCGAAAATGAGATGGTGTACTGTAAATTCCATTACAAGGTACGGCGTTTAGTATATTTTATGTTATTATATATTGGTGCAATCGTGTTTCGAAAAGAAATTACGGTTTCACTTGTATATGGGATGGTATTGAGATTGCAGGACTGTTCCATTTATATATATATATATATATATATATAGTGAATGGGGGATTGTTATATTGGGATTAAAATATAATGTATTGTGCAGCTTTTATATTCCGTAATTAATACCACTCTAAATAATTAAAATTATTAAGTACCACTTCAAATGATTAAAAGAGAGTACAAAGTTGCATTGAAATATCTTAGTTTCGAAAATGATTTATCATTATTATTAATCGGGAACATGATATTGTATCACATAGACCGACCAAGGAATCAAGAATCTGTCAGTTGAAAAAGCGGCTGAGTTGAGCTCCAGTGACCCTGATTACTCGATCAGGGATCTTTACAACGCGATCGCTACTAACCAATACCCGACCTGGACATTCTCCATCCAAGTGATGACGCCCAGTCAAGCAAACAGCTTCAGGTGGAATCCGTTCGACTTGACCAAGGTAATGACTCGCCTCGGCTTTTGCTGCGTCATTTTATAAACTGAAACTGCTAATTAGGCAAACGTCTATTCGATACGTAACTAGTTATTTTTAGTCGCTTTGGAACTGTACGATAAGATTTCATGATTAAAGACGTGTCCATTCTAAACTGAACAGATATGGCCGCACGACGAATTTCCGCTCATCCCTGTCGGCAAGCTAGTGCTGGACCGAAATCCGGAAAATTATTTCACTGACGTGGAGCAAGCAGCCTTCGATCCGGCTCACATGGTGCCTGGTATTGAAGCTAGTCCTGACAAAATGCTACAGGGTCGTTTATTCGCTTACGGTGACACTCATAGGCATCGTCTTGGACCCAACCATCTTCAGTTACCCGTTAATTGCCCCTACAAAGTAATTGCTCGACATATATTTTTACATATATTTTTCAATATCTTTACATATACCTGATTCCCAAAATTTTTCCTTCGCACGCGAATGAACGCTTAAGTATAAAGTATAATATAATCTTCATTCTATTCATTTCGAACTTCCGATTGTTATCAAGTTATTGAGTGTCGAGGGAAAATGATTCAAATCCTAACTGTATTAAATCCCTCTGCTCTCTAGCGCAACTTTGAAGTCACTGTTTTTAATCGTCCGTATTACCAATTACATCCATATATTTGTAGGAATGAAACTGAATGATTCCGTTACTTTTTAGACAATCGCCGCGATGAATTACCAACGGGACGGTCAAATGGCTTTGTACAATCAGAATGGGGCTCCCAACTACTTCCCCAACAGCTTCAGTGGTCCCAAAGAGTGCCCGGCTGTTCGTTCTCCGAGTTTCCCGGTTAGCGGCGAGGTCGGCCGCTACGAACCTCACGACGAGGATGACTTTGGACAAGCCACTCTGTTCTGGAAACGAGTTCTCGACGCGGACGCAAAGAGCAGGCTGGTTAACAATCTGGTGGGAAGTCTTCGCAACGCATCTACGTTCATTGTTGAGAGGGCTGTGAAGAACTTCACCGAGGTGGATCCTGAACTTGGAAAGAGACTTACAGAAGGCCTTCGTAACTCTGGTGTGAAGATCAATCTTTTCGGAAAATCCGCCAGCTTGTGAAAAGGAGAACTCTTTCTTTTGTACTATAATCGCAATTTTTTTAGCTTAGATGCGCACGCCATGTAATTGTTAATATTTTTCACGAATAAAGCATATTAATATTTTGGTTAGCGGTCGTCGTTGGAAATTTATTCGATACTGTAATGCCCGGCTTTATCTCCTTCTCTTTTTGATCGTAAGTCATTAGGGATATCGAAACACTAGCTAATTTCCTGTTCTGTGCATTTAATGCAGCTGGTTATTTGGACAATAATCGTGTGTCAATTAATTCGGATAGAATATTTTGCAATTTCTGGTGGATATAAATTGTTGTGATTCCACTGGCAAGGCGATGCAATGTTTTCACCATATTGTATCGAATTACTAATTGTGCATGGTGCTCGATAAAATAAGTGGAAATTGTTTTTTTTATTAATTCTCAGACTGGAGTGAATCAGAAACATTGACAAATTGCAGGGAGATTAATGATTCTTTTTATAACTTAATATATTGTGATATAAATTTAATATTCGTCTGGAAGATATGATGCAATAAATTATCAAGAAATTTAATTGATTTATTCAGTATCACAGTGAAAGACGTTGATAAAATTGTATGGCTAAATAAATGGGGGAGAATGATTCGTTATGAACGATTTTGTGTCGAGAGATATTTCGTACACAGCATCGCATGAAAGACAATACGTTGCAAGATATCTGGTCCTCCGATGCGAAGGGGTTAATTGCAGTACATGGTGAGTACATATCTCGCTTGTGGCGACCGGGGTTTACCGACGTTAATCGCCAAGTCGCGACCTGTGTTGCCGTCGGTGGGCGTAACTAGATTTAACTAGGTTAGTGTTATTATAGTTATTATAGTTAGTTTTAAGACACTAGTCTTTAATTCTAGTTTTTTAGGTACTTTAGATTTCTAACACTAGGTTTAAGTTTTTAAATCTAGTCAATAGCGCTTAGCATAGTAAACAGTTTAGAAAGAGTTACCGAAGTGGTAAGAGTTCCTCCACGACAGTTCGTGAGTGTCGATAGTAATAAAGATCCTAAGTCGGTAAAAGTACAACAGTTTTTTTTTCAATCACGTATCACTGCCACACTTTTCGGTGGGAATAAGCCAGGGATATCAGTGGTATGTATTTTCAAGCACTTCTTTATAAATAGTAGTACAATAAATTTAATAAAATTTGGTTATTCATGTCTTATCACTTATAAAATTAAGTTGATAAAGCTCGTTTCGTACTCTCCTTTTAATATCAATAAAGTGTTAGAAAAACGTGATACATTACATCTACATTAACTGTACATACATATAACTTTACCAGATGATCTAACAGTGTAAATTTGTCTCCACACAGGTCACATCATTTATTCTCTTCTTTCTCCCAATATTTCTATTGCAGTGACCCGGAGTGCATTTTTGCCAATTTTTCAATTATTAATAACTTTTGAACCAACAATGCCATATTGTTCAAGCTGTATACGGAGGTAGCTATGGTTCCTCGCATTAATTTAAGACAAGCCCGGTAAAAAAATACGCACTAGAAGCCGAGAAAAACGCAATTGTTTAAATTAACGATGTAATCCAGGATTTCGGTTTTGGCGGAGTGCGAAAGTGGGAAAAAGGCCGCAAACGCGAGATGGCGCCACTTGTGCCGTTATCGACATTTCGTTACCGACAAAACTTTAAAAAATTATTATCTCGACTCCTGGGGGTTGTTTTTTAATCAATGCGTTATCAAATGAAAGGGGATGGAATGAGCTACGCGACAAAAATTACCCCGTTGCTGTACGTATATGCAGTTGGCCGTAATAACAATTTTAATTGTTTAATTGTTTATAACGAATGAACTTCATTTGGAGTAATGTTCACACCTATTGTAAATGGTAGCTGGTGTAAGTAGCTTCAATTTATGTCCTTTGGTCATTGTTGTAGCACGCCTGGAAGAGGGAGTAATGGTATTTGTTTATAATTTCTTTAAACAAATTCAATTATCTCGGCTTCTACTGGGCCGATTTTGTTCAACGACATCTCAAATTGAAGCTCTCGGATCAAGGAACCATCGAATTTACTTTTACAAAGGACCTCGAGTATAGTTCCGATGCAATTCTCAAGCGAATTATTAAATTGTCTATGAAAATTAAATTGCGCATGCAGGGGATGTAACAAGTATCTTGTCGGGTAGCAGCATCCTATACCTTTATTTTAAGCTGTCGATCATTGATCTAGCGCCTTCAGAAGCCGAGATAATCGCAGTGACCCGGAGTGCATTTTTGCCAATTTTTCAATTATTAGTAACTTTTGAACCAACAATGGCATATGGTTCAAGCTGTAGGAGGAGGTAGCTATGGTTCCTAGCTTTAATTTAAGACAAGTCCGGTTAAAAAATACGCACTAGAAGCCGAGAAAAACGCAATTGTTTAAATTAACTTTGTAATCCAGGATTTCGGTTTTGGCGGAGTGCGAAAGTGCGAAAAAGGCCGCAAACGCGAGATGGCGCCAATTGTGCCGTTATCGACATTTCGTTACCGACAAAACATTAAAAAATTATTATCTCGCCTCCTGGGGGTTGTTTTTTAATCAATGCGTTATCAAATGAAAGGGGATGGAATGAGCTACGCGACAAATATTACCCCGTTGCTGTACGTATATGCAGTTGGCCGTAATAACAATTTTAATTGTTTAATTGTTTATAACGAATGAACTTCATTTGGAGTAATGTTCATACCTATTGTAAATGGTAGCTGGTGTAAGTAGCTTCAATTTATGTCCTTTGGTCATTGTTGTAGCACGCCTGGAAGAGGCAGTAATCGTATTTGTTTATAATTTCATTAAACAAATTCAATTATCTCGGCTTCTACTGGGCCGATTTTGTTCAACGACATCTCAAATTGAAGCTCTCGGATCAAAAAACCATCGAATTTACTTTTACAAAGGACCTCGAGTATAGTTCCGATGCAATTCTCAAGCGAATTATTAAATTGTTTATGAAAATTAATTTGCGCATCCAGGGGATGTAACAAGTATCTTGTCGGGTAGCAGCACCCTTTACCTTTATTTTAAGCTGTCGATCATTGATCTAGCGCCTTCAGAAGCCGAGATAATTGCAGTGACCCGGAGTGAATTTTTGCCAATTTTTCAATTATTAATAACTTTTGAACCAACAATGCCATAAGGTTCAAGCTGTAGGAGCAGGTAGCTATGGTTCCTAGCTTTAATTTAACACAAGTCCGGTTAAAAAATACGCACTAGAAGCCGAGAGAAACGCAATTGTTTAAATTAACTTTGTAATCCAGGATTTCGGTTTTGGCGGAGTGCGAAAGTGCGAAAAAGGCCGCAAACGCGAGATGGCGCCAATTGTGCCGTTATCGACATTTCGTTACCGACAAAACATTAAAAAATTATTATCTCGTCTCCTGGGGGTTGTTTTTTAATCAATGCGTTATCAAATGAAAGGGGATGGAATGAGCTACGCGACAAATATTACCCCGTTGCTGTACGTATATGCAGTTGGCCGTAATAACAATTTTAATTGTTTAATTGTTTATAACGAATGAACTTCATTTGGAGTAATGTTCATACCTATTGTAAATGGTAGCTGGTGTAAGTAGCTTCAATTTATGTCCTTTGGTCATTGTTGTAGCACGCCTGGAAGAGGGAGTAATGGTATTTGTTTATAATTTCTTTAAACAAATTCAATTATCTCGGCTTCTACTGGGCCGATTTTGTTCAACGACATCTCAAATTGAAGCTCTCGGATCAAAAAACCATCGAATTTACTTTTACAAAGGACCTCGAGTATAGTTCCGATGCAATTCTCAAGCGAATTATTAAATTGTTTATGAAAATTAATTTGCGCATCCAGGGGATGTAACAAGTATCTTGTCGGGTAGCAGCATCCTTTACCTTTATTTTAAGCTGTCGATCATTGATCTAGCGCCTTCAGAAGCCGAGATAATTGCAGTGACCCGGAGTGAATTTTTGCCAATTTTTCAATTATTAATAACTCTTAAACCAACAATGCCATAAGGTTCAAGCTGTAGGAGGAGGTAGCTATGGTTCCTAGCTTTAATTTAAGACAAGTCCGGTTAAAAAATATGCACTAGAAGCCGAGAAAAACGCAATTGTTTAAATTAACTTTGTAATCCAGGATTTCGGTTTTGGCGGAGTGCGAAAGTGCGAAAAAGGCCGCAAACGCGAGATGGCGCCAATTGTGCCGTTATCGACATTTCGTTACCGACAAAACATTAAAAAATTATTATCTCGACTCCTGGGGGTTGTTTTTTAATCAATGAGGTATCAAATGAAAGGGGATGGAATGAGCTACGCGACAAATATTACCCCGTTGCTGTACGTATATGCAGTTGGCCGTAATAACAATTTTAATTGTTTAATTGTTTATAACGAATGAACTTCATTTGGAGTAATGTTCATACCTATTGTAAATGGTAGCTGGTGTAAGTAGCTTCAATTTATGTCCTTTGGTCATTGTTGTAGCACGCCTGGAAGAGGGAGTAATCGTATTTGTTTATAATTTCATTAAACAAATTCAATTATCTCGGCTTCTACTGGGCCGATTTTGTTCAACGACATCTCAAATTGAAGCTCTCGGATCAAAAAACCATCGAATTTACTTTTACAAAGGACCTCGAGTATAGTTCCGATGCAATTCTCAAGCGAATTATTAAATTGTTTATGAAAATTAATCTGCGCATCCAGGGGATGTAACAAGTATCTTGTCGGGTAGCAGCATCCTTTACCTTTATTTTAAGCTGTCGATCATTGATCTAGCGCCTTCAGAAGCCGAGATAATTGCAGTGACCCGGAGTGAATTTTTGCCAATTTTTCAATTATTAATAACTTTTGAACCAACAATGCCATAAGGTTCAAGCTGTAGGAGCAGGTAGCTATGGTTCCTAGCTTTAATTTAAGACAAGTCCGGTTAAAAAATACGCACTAGAAGCGGAGAAAAACGCAATTGTTTAAATTAACTTTGTAATCCAGGATTTCGGTTTTGGCGGAGTGCGAAAGTGCGAAAAAGGCCGCAAACGCGAGATGGCGCCAATTGTGCCGTTATCGACATTTCGTTACCGACAAAACATTAAAAAATTATTATCTCGACTCCTGGTTGTTGTTTTTTAATCAATAAGGTATCAAATGAAAGGGGATGGAATTAGCTACGCGACAAAAATTACCCCGTTGCTGTACGTATATGCAGTTGGCCGTAATAACAATTTTAATTGTTTAATTGTTTATAACGAATGAACTTCATTTGGAGTAATGTTCATACCTATTGTAAATGGTAGCTGGTGTAAGTAGCTTGAATTTATGTCCTTTGGTCATTGTTGTAGCACGCCTGGAAGAGGGAGTAATCGTATTTGTTTATAATTTCTTTAAACAAATTCAATTATCTCGGCTTCTACTGGGCCGATTTTGTTCAACGACATCTCAAATTGAAGCTCTCGGATCAAAAAACCATCGAATTTACTTTTACAAAGGACCTCGAGTATAGTTCCGATGCAATTCTCAAGCGAATTATTAAATTGTTTATGAAAATTAATTTGCGCATCCAGGGGATGTAACAAGTATCTTGTCGGGTAGCAGCATCCTTTACCTTTATTTTAAGCTGTCGATCATTGATCTAGCGCCTTCAGAAGCCGAGATAATTGCAGTGACCCGGAGTGCATTTTTTGCCAATTTTTCAATTATTAATAACTTTTGAACCAACAATGCCATATGGTTCAAGCTGTATGAGGAGGTAGCTATGGTTCCTAGCTTTAATTTAAGACAAGTCCGGTTAAAAAATACGCACTAGAAGCCGAGAAAAACGCAATTGTTTAAATTAACTTTGTAATCCAGGATTTCGGTTTTGGCGGAGTGCGAAAGTGCGAAAAAGGCCGCAAACGCGAGATGGCGCCAATTGTGCCGTTATCGACATTTCGTTACCGACAAAACATTAAAAAATTATTATCTCGACTCCTGGGGGTTGTTTTTTAATCAATGCGTTATCAAATGAAAGGGGATGGAATTAGCTACGCGACAAAAATTACCCCGTTGCTGTACGTATATGCAGTTGGCCGTAATAACAATTTTAATTGTTTAATTGTTTATAACGAATGAACTTCATTTGGAGTAATGTTCATACCTATTGTAAATGGTAGCTGGTGTAAGTAGCTTGAATTTATGTCCTTTGGTAATTGTTGTAGCACGCCTGGAAGAGGGAGTAATCGTATTTGTTTATAATTTCTTTAAACAAATTCAATTATCTCGGCTGCTACTGGGCCGATTTTGTTCAACGACATCTCAAATTGAAGCTCTCGGATCAACAAACCATCGAATTTACTTTTACAAAGGACCTCGAGTATAGTTCCGATGCAATTCTCAAGCGAATTATTAAATTGTTTATGAAAATTAATTTGCGCATCCAGGGGATGTAACAAGTATCTTGTCGGGTAGCAGCATCCTTTACCTTTATTTTAAGCTGTCGATCATTGATCTAGCGCCTTCAGAAGCCGAGATAATTGCAGTGACCCGGAGTGAATTTTTGCCAATTTTTCAATTATTAGTAACTTTTGAACCAACAATGGCATATGGTTCAAGCTGTAGGAGGAGGTAGCTATGGTTCCTAGCTTTAATTTAAGACAAGTTCGGTTAAAAAATACGCACTAGAAGCCGAGAAAAACGCAATTGTTTAAATTAACTTTGTAATCCTGGATTTCGGTTTTGGCGGAGTGCGAAAGTGCGAAAAAGGCCGCAAACGCGAGATGGCGCCAATTGTGCCGTTATCGACATTTCGTTACCGACAAAACATTAAAAAATTATTATCTCGACTCCTGGGGGTTGTTTTTTAATCAATGCGTTATCAAATGAAAGGGGATGGAATGAGCTACGCGACAAATATTACCCCGTTGCTGTACGTATATGCAGTTGGCCGTAATAACAATTTTAATTGTTTAATTGTTTATAACGAATGAACTTCATTTGGAGTAATGTTCATACCTATTGTAAATGGTAGCTGGTGTCAGTAGCTTCAATTTATGTCCTTTGGTCATTGTTGTAGCACGCCTGGAAGAAGGAGTAATCGTATTTGTTTATAATTTCATTAAACAAATTCAATTATCTCGGCTTCTACTGGGCCGATTTTGTTCAACGACATCTCAAATTGAAGCTCTCGGATCAAAAAACCATCGAATTTACTTTTACAAAGGACCTCGAGTATAGTTCCGATTCAATTCTCAAGCGAATTATTAAATTGTTTATGAAAATTAATTTGCGCATCCAGGGGATGTAACAAGTATCTTGTCGGGTAGCAGCATCCTTTACCTTTATTTTAAGCTGTCGATCATTGATCTAGCGCCTTCAGAAGCCGAGATAATTGCAGTGACCCGGAGTGCATTTTTGCCAATTTTTCAATTATTAATAACTTTTGAACCAACAATGCCATAAGGTTCAAGCTGTAGGAGGAGGTAGCTATGGTTCCTAGCTTTAATTTAAGACAAGTTCGGTTAAAAAATACGCACTAGAAGCCGAGAAAAACATTTGTTTATAATTTGTTTATAATTTCTTTAAACAAATTCAATTATCTCGGCTTCTACTGGGCCGATATTGTTCAACGACATCTCAAATTGAAGCTCTCGGGTCAAGGAACCATCGAATTTACTTTTACAAAGGACCTCGAGTATAGTTCCGATGCAATTCTCAAGCGAATTATTAAATTGTCTATGAAAATTAAATTGCGCATCCAGGGGATGTAACAAGTATCTTGTCGGGTAGCAGCATCCTATACCTTTATTTTAAACTGTCGATCATTGATCTAGCGCCTTCAGAAGCCGAGATAATCGCAGAGACCCGGAGTGCATTTTTGCCAATTTTTCAATTATTAATAACTTTTGAACCAACAATACCATAAGGTTCAAGCTGTAGGAGGAGGTAGCTATGGTTCCTAGCTTTAATTTAAGACAAGTCCGGTTAAAAAATACGCACTAGAAGCCGAGAAAAACGCAATTGTTTAAATTAACGATGTAATCCATGATTTCGGTTTTGGCAGAGTGCGAAAGTGCGAAAAAGGCCGCAAACGCGAGATGGCGCCAATTGTGCCGTTATCGACATTTCGTTACCGACAAAACATTAAAAAATTATTATCTCGACTCCTGGGGGTTGTTTTTTAATCAATGCGTTATCAAATGAAAGGGGATGGAATGAGCTACGCGACAAATATTACCCCGTTGCTGTACGTATATGCAGTTGGCCGTAATAACAATTTTAATTGTTTAATTGTTTATAACGAATGAACTTCATTTGGAGTAATGTTCACACCTATTGTAAATGGTAGCTGGTGTAAGTAGCTTCAATTTATGTCCTTTGGTCATTGTTGTTGCACGCCTGGAAGAGGGAGTAATCGTATTTGTTTATAATTTCTTTAAACAAATTCAATTATCTCGGCTTCTACTGGGCCGATTTTGTTCAACGACATCTCAAATTGAAGCTCTCGGATCAAGGAACCATCGAATTTACTTTTACAAAGGACCTCGAGTATAGTTCCGATGCAATTCTCAAGCGAATTATTAAATTGTCTATGAAAATTAAATTGCGCATCCAGGGGATGTAACAAGTATCTTGTCGGGTAGCAGCATCCTTTACCTTTATTTTAAGCTGGCGATCATTGATCAAGCGCCTTCAGAAGCCGAGATAATTGCAGTGACCCGGAGTGCATTTTTGCCAATTTTTCAATTATTAATAACTTTTGAACCAACAATGCCATAAGGTTCAAGCTGTAGGAGGAGGTAGCTATGGTTAATAGCTTTAATTTAAGACAAGTCCGGTTAAAAAATACGCACTAGAAGCCGAGAAAAACGCAATTGTTTAAATTAACTTTGTAATCCAGGATTTCGGTTTTGGCGGAGTGCGAAAGTGCGAAAAAGGCCGCAAACGCGAGATGGCGCCAATTGTGCCGTTATCGACATTTCGTTACCGACAAAACATTAAAAAATTATTATCTCGACTCCTGGGGGTTGTTTTTTAATCAATGCGTTATCAAATGAAAGGGGATGGAATGAGCTACGCGACAAATATTACCCCGTTGCTGTACGTATATGCAGTTGGCCGTAATAACAATTTTAATTGTTTAATTGTTTATAACGAATGAACTTCATTTGGAGTAATGTTCACACCTATTGTAAATGGTAGCTGGTGTAAGTAGCTTCAATTTATGTCCTTTGGTCATTGTTGTTGCACGCCTGGAAGAGGGAGTAATCGTATTTGTTTATAATTTCTTTAAACAAATTCAATTATCTCGGCTTCTACTGGGCCGATTTTGTTCAACGACATCTCAAATTGAAGCTCTCGGATCAAGGAACCATCGAATTTACTTTTACAAAGGACCTCGAGTTTAGTTCCGATGCAATTCTCAAGCGAATTATTAAATTGTCTATGAAAATTAAATTGCGCATCCAGGGGATGTAACAAGTATCTTCTCGGGTAGCAGCATCCTATACCTTTATTTTAAGCTGTCGATCATTGATCTAGCGCCTTCAGAAGCCGAGATAATCGCAGAGACCCGGAGTGCATTTTTGCCAATTTTTCAATTATTAGTAACTTTTGAACCAACAATGGCATATGGTTCAAGCTGTAGGAGGAGGTAGCTATGGTTAATAGCTTTAATTTAAGACAAGTCCGGTTAAAAAATACGCACTAGAAGCCGAGAAAAACATTTGTTTATAATTTGTTTATAATTTCTTTAAACAAATTCAATTATCTCGGCTTCTACTGGGCCGATATTGTGCAACGACATCTCAAATTGAAGCTCTCGGGTCAAGGAACCATCGAATTTACTTTTACAAAGAACCTCGAGTATAGTTCCGATGCAATTCTCAAGCGAATTATTAAATTGTCTATGAAAATTAAATTGCGCATCCAGGGGATGTAACAAGTATCTTGTCGGGTAGCAGCATCCTTTACCTTTATTTTAAGCTGTCGATCATTTATCTAGCGCCTTCAGAAGCCGAGATAATTGCAGTGACCCGGAGTGCATTTTTCGCCAATTTTTAAATTATTAATAACTTTTGAACCAACAATGCCATAAGGTTCAAGCTGTAGGAGGAGGTAGCTATGGTTCCTAGCTTTAATTTAAGACAAGTCCGGTTAAAAAATACGCACTAGAAGCCGAGAAAAACGCAATTGTTTAAATTAACTTTGTAATCCAGGATTTCGGTTTTGGCGGAGTGCGAAAGTGCGAAAAAGGCCGCAAACGCGAGATGGCGCCAATTGTGCCGTTATCTACATTTCGTTACCGACAAAACATTAAAAAATTATTATCTCGACTCCTGGGGGTTGTTTTTTAATCAATGCGTTATCAAATGAAAGGGAATGGAATGAGCTACGCGACAAAAATTACCCCGTTGTTGTATGTATATGCAGTTGGCCGTAATAACAATTTTAATTGTTTAATTGCTTATAACGAATGAACTTCATTTGGAGTAATGTTCACACCTATTGTAAATCGTAGCTGGTGTAAGTAGCTTCAATTTATGTCGTTTGGTCATTGTTGTAGCACGCCTGGAAGAGGGAGTAATCGTATTTGTTTATAATTTCTTTAAACAAATTCAATTATCTCGGCTTCTACTGGGCCGATTTTGTTCAACGACATCTCAAATTGAAGCTCTCGGATCAAGGAACCATCGAATTTACTTTTACAAAGGACCTCGAGTATAGTTCCGATGCAATTCTCAAGCGAATTATTAAATTGTCTATGAAAATTAAATTGCGCATCCAGGGGATGTAACAAGTATCTTGTCGGGTAGCAGCATCCTTTACCTTTATTTTAAGCTGTCGATCATTGATCTAGCGCCTTCAGAAGCCGAGATAATTGCAGTGACCCGGAGTGCATTTTTCGCCAATTTTTCAATTATTAATAACTTTTGAACCAACAATGCCATATGGTTCAAGCTGTAGGAGCAGGTAGCTATGGTTCCTAGCTTTAATTTAAGACAAGTCCGGTTAAAAAATACGCACTAGAAGCCGAGAAAAACATTTGTTTATAATTTGTTTATAATTTCATTAAACAAATTCAATTATCTCGGCTTCTACTGGGCCGATATTGTTCAACGACATCTCAAATTGAAGCTCTCGGGTCAAGGAACCATCGAATTTACTTTTACAAAGGACCTCGAGTTTAGTTCCGATGCAATTCTCAAGCGAATTATTAAATTGTCTATGAAAATTAAATTGCGCATCCAGGGGATGTAACAAGTATCTTCTCGGGTAGCAGCATCCTATACCTTTATTTTAAGCTGTCGATCATTTATCTAGCGCCTTCAGAAGCCGAGATAATTGCAGTGACCCGGAGTGCATTTTTCGCCAATTTTTCAATTATTAATAACTTTTGAACCAACAATGCCATAAGGTTCAAGCTGTAGGAGGAGGTAGCTATGGTTCCTAGCTTTAATTTAAGACAAGTTCGGTTAAAAAATACGCACTAGAAGCCGAGAAAAACATTTGTTTATAATTTGTTTATAATTTCTTTAAACAAATTCAATTATCTCGGCTTCTACTGGGCCGATATTGTTCAACGACATCTCAAATTGAAGCTCTCGGGTCAAGGAACCATCGAATTTACTTTTACAAAGAACCTCGAGTATAGTTCCGATGCAATTCTCAAGCGAATTATTAAATTGTCTATGAAAATTAAATTGCGCATCCAGGGGATGTAACAAGTATCTTGTCGGGTAGCAGCATCCTTTACCTTTATTTTAAGCTGGCGATCATTGATCAAGCGCCTTCAGAAGCCGAGATAATTGCAGTGACCCGGAGTGCATTTTTGCCAATTTTTCAATTATTAATAACTTTTGAACCAACAATGCCATAAGGTTCAAGCTGTAGGAGGAGGTAGCTATGGTTCCTAGCTTTAATTTAAGACAAGTCCGGTTAAAAAATACGCACTAGAAGCCGAGAAAAACGCAATTGTTTAAATTAACTTTGTAATCCAGGATTTCGGTTTTGGCGGAGTGCGAAAGTGCGAAAAAGGCCGCAAACGCGAGATGGCGCCAATTGTGCCGTTATCGACATTTCGTTACCGACAAAACATTAAAAAATTATTATCTCGACTCCTGGGGGTTGTTTTTTAATCAATGCGTTATCAAATGAAAGGGGATGGAATGAGCTACGCGACAAAAATTACCCCGTTGCTGTACGTATACGCAGTTAGCCGTAATAACAATTTTAATTGTTTAATTGTTTATAACGAATGAACTTCATTTGGAGTAATGTTCATACCTATTGTAAATGGTAGCTGGTGTAAGTTGCTTCAATTTATGTCCTTTGGTCATTGTTGTAGCACGCCTGGAAGAGGGAGTAATCGTATTTGTTTATAATTTCTTTAAACAAATTCAATTATCTCGGCTTCTACTGGGCCGATTTTGTTCAACGACATCTCAAATTGAAGCCCTCGGATCAACAAACCATCGAATTTACTTTTACAAAGGACCTCGAGTATAGTTCCGATGCAATTCTCAAGCGAATTATTAAATTGATTATGAAAATTAATTTGCGCATCCAGGGGATGTAACATGTATCTTGTCGGGTAGCAGCGTCCTTTACCTTTATTTTAAGCTGTCGATCATTGATCTAGCGCCTTCAGAAGCCGAGATAATTGCAGTGACCCGGAGTGCATTTTTCGCCAATTTTTCAATTATTAATAACTTTTGAACCAACAATGCCATATGGTTCAAGCTGTAGGAGCAGGTAGCTATGGTTCCTAGCTTTAATTTAAGACAAGTCCGGTTAAAAAATACGCACTAGAAGCCGAGAAAAACATTTGTTTATAATTTGTTTATAATTTCATTAAACAAATTCAATTATCTCGGCTTCTACTGGGCCGATATTGTTCAACGACATCTCAAATTGAAGCTCTCGGGTCAAGGAACCATCGAATTTACTTTTACAAAGGACCTCGAGTTTAGTTCCGATGCAATTCTCAAGCGAATTATTAAATTGTCTATGAAAATTAAATTGCGCATCCAGGGGATGTAACAAGTATCTTCTCGGGTAGCAGCATCCTATACCTTTATTTTAAGCTGTCGATCATTGATCTAGCGCCTTCAGAAGCCGAGATAATCGCAGAGACCCGGAGTGCATTTTTGCCAATTTTTCAATTATTAGTAACTTTTGAACCAACAATGGCATATGGTTCAAGCTGTAGGAGGAGGTAGCTATGGTTAATAGCTTTAATTTAAGACAAGTCCGGTTAAAAAATACGCACTAGAAGCCGAGAAAAACATTTGTTTATAATTTGTTTATAATTTCTTTAAACAAATTCAATTATCTCGGCTTCTACTGGGCCGATTTTGTTCAACGACATCTCAAATTGAAGCCCTCGGATCAACAAACCATCGAATTTACTTTTACAAAGGACCTCGAGTATAGTTCCGATGCAATTCTCAAGCGAATTATTAAATTGATTATGAAAATTAATTTGCGCATCCAGGGGATGTAACATGTATCTTGTCGGGTAGCAGCATCCTTTACCTTTATTTTAAGCTGTCGATCATTGATCTAGCGCCTTCAGAAGCCGAGATAATCGCAGAGACCCGGAGTGCATTTTTGCCAATTTTTCAATTATTAGTAACTTTTGAACCAACAATGGCATATGGTTCAAGCTGTAGGAGGAGGTAGCTATGGTTAATAGCTTTAATTTAAGACAAGTCCGGTTAAAAAATACGCACTAGAAGCCGAGAAAAACATTTGTTTATAATTTGTTTATAATTTCTTTAAACAAATTCAATTATCTCGGCTTCTACTGGGCCGATATTGTGCAACGACATCTCAAATTGAAGCTCTCGGGTCAAGGAACCATCGAATTTACTTTTACAAAGAACCTCGAGTATAGTTCCGATGCAATTCTCAAGCGAATTATTAAATTGTCTATGAAAATTAAATTGCGCATCCAGGGGATGTAACAAGTATCTTGTCGGGTAGCAGCATCCTTTACCTTTATTTTAAGCTGTCGATCATTTATCTAGCGCCTTCAGAAGCCGAGATAATTGCAGTGACCCGGAGTGCATTTTTCGCCAATTTTTCAATTATTAATAACTTTTGAACCAACAATGCCATAAGGTTCAAGCTGTAGGAGGAGGTAGCTATGGTTCCTAGCTTTAATTTAAGACAAGTTCGGTTAAAAAATACGCACTAGAAGCCGAGAAAAACATTTGTTTATAATTTGTTTATAATTTCTTTAAACAAATTCAATTATCTCGGCTTCTACTGGGCCGATATTGTTCAACGACATCTCAAATTGAAGCTCTCGGGTCAAGGAACCATCGAATTTACTTTTACAAAGAACCTCGAGTATAGTTCCGATGCAATTCTCAAGCGAATTATTAAATTGTCTATGAAAATTAAATTGCGCATCCAGGGGATGTAACAAGTATCTTGTCGGGTAGCAGCATCCTTTACCTTTATTTTAAGCTGGCGATCATTGATCAAGCGCCTTCAGAAGCCGAGATAATTGCAGTGACCCGGAGTGCATTTTTGCCAATTTTTCAATTATTAATAACTTTTGAACCAACAATGCCATATGGTTCAAGCTGTAGGAGGAGGTAGCTATGGTTCCTAGCTTTAATTTAAGACAAGTCCGGTTAAAAAATACGCACTAGAAGCCGAGAAAAACGCAATTGTTTAAATTAACTTTGTAATCCAGGATTTCGGTTTTGGCGGAGTGCGAAAGTGCGAAAAAGGCCGCAAACGCGAGATGGCGCCAATTGTGCCGTTATCGACATTTCGTTACCGACAAAACATTAAAAAATTATTATCTCGACTCCTGGGGGTTGTTTTTTAATCAATGCGTTATCAAATGAAAGTGGATGGAATGAGCTACGCGACAAAAATTACCCCGTTGCTGTACGTATACGCAGTTAGCCGTAATAACAATTTTAATTGTTTAATTGTTTATAACGAATGAACTTCATTTGGAGTAATGTTCATACCTATTGTAAATGGTAGCTGGTGTAAGTTGCTTCAATTTATGTCCTTTGGTCATTGTTGTAGCACGCCTGGAAGAGGGAGTAATCGTATTTGTTTATAATTTCTTTAAACAAATTCAATTATCTCGGCTTCTACTGGGCCGATTTTGTTCAACGACATCTCAAATTGAAGCCCTCGGATCAACAAACCATCGAATTTACTTTTACAAAGGACCTCGAGTATAGTTCCGATGCAATTCTCAAGCGAATTATTAAATTGATTATGAAAATTAATTTGCGCATCCAGGGGATGTAACATGTATCTTGTCGGGTAGCAGCATCCTTTACCTTTATTTTAAGCTGTCGATCATTGATCTAGCGCCTTCAGAAGCCGAGATAATTGCAGTGACCCGGAGTGCATTTTTCGCCAATTTTTCAATTATTAATAACTTTTGAACCAACAATGCCATATGGTTCAAGCTGTAGGAGCAGGTAGCTATGGTTCCTAGCTTTAATTTAAGACAAGTCCGGTTAAAAAATACGCACTAGAAGCCGAGAAAAACATTTGTTTATAATTTGTTTATAATTTCATTAAACAAATTCAATTATCTCGGCTTCTACTGGGCCGATATTGTTCAACGACATCTCAAATTGAAGCTCTCGGGTCAAGGAACCATCGAATTTACTTTTACAAAGGACCTCGAGTTTAGTTCCGATGCAATTCTCAAGCGAATTATTAAATTGTCTATGAAAATTAAATTGCGCATCCAGGGGATGTAACAAGTATCTTCTCGGGTAGCAGCATCCTATACCTTTATTTTAAGCTGTCGATCATTGATCTAGCGCCTTCAGAAGCCGAGATAATCGCAGAGACCCGGAGTGCATTTTTGCCAATTTTTCAATTATTAGTAACTTTTGAACCAACAATGGCATATGGTTCAAGCTGTAGGAGGAGGTAGCTATGGTTAATAGCTTTAATTTAAGACAAGTCCGGTTAAAAAATACGCACTAGAAGCCGAGAAAAACATTTGTTTATAATTTGTTTATAATTTCTTTAAACAAATTCAATTATCTCGGCTTCTACTGGGCCGATTTTGTTCAACGACATCTCAAATTGAAGCCCTCGGATCAACAAACCATCGAATTTACTTTTACAAAGGACCTCGAGTATAGTTCCGATGCAATTCTCAAGCGAATTATTAAATTGATTATGAAAATTAATTTGCGCATCCAGGGGATGTAACATGTATCTTGTCGGGTAGCAGCATCCTTTACCTTTATTTTAAGCTGTCGATCATTGATCTAGCGCCTTCAGAAGCCGAGATAATCGCAGAGACCCGGAGTGCATTTTTGCCAATTTTTCAATTATTAGTAACTTTTGAACCAACAATGGCATATGGTTCAAGCTGTAGGAGGAGGTAGCTATGGTTAATAGCTTTAATTTAAGACAAGTCCGGTTAAAAAATACGCACTAGAAGCCGAGAAAAACATTTGTTTATAATTTGTTTATAATTTCTTTAAACAAATTCAATTATCTCGGCTTCTACTGGGCCGATATTGTGCAACGACATCTCAAATTGAAGCTCTCGGGTCAAGGAACCATCGAATTTACTTTTACAAAGAACCTCGAGTATAGTTCCGATGCAATTCTCAAGCGAATTATTAAATTGTCTATGAAAATTAAATTGCGCATCCAGGGGATGTAACAAGTATCTTGTCGGGTAGCAGCATCCTTTACCTTTATTTTAAGCTGTCGATCATTTATCTAGCGCCTTCAGAAGCCGAGATAATTGCAGTGACCCGGAGTGCATTTTTCGCCAATTTTTCAATTATTAATAACTTTTGAACCAACAATGGCATATGGTTCAAGCTGTAGGAGGAGGTAGCTATGGTTAATAGCTTTAATTTAAGACAAGTCCGGTTAAAAAATACGCACTAGAAGCCGAGAAAAACATTTGTTTATAATTTGTTTATAATTTCTTTAAACAAATTCAATTATCTCGGCTTCTACTGGGCCGATATTGTGCAACGACATCTCAAATTGAAGCTCTCGGGTCAAGGAACCATCGAATTTACTTTTACAAAGAACCTCGAGTATAGTTCCGATGCAATTCTCAAGCGAATTATTAAATTGTCTATGAAAATTAAATTGCGCATCCAGGGGATGTAACAAGTATCTTGTCGGGTAGCAGCATCCTTTACCTTTATTTTAAGCTGTCGATCATTTATCTAGCGCCTTCAGAAGCCGAGATAATTGCAGTGACCCGGAGTGCATTTTTCGCCAATTTTTCAATTATTAATAACTTTTGAACCAACAATGCCATAAGGTTCAAGCTGTAGGAGGAGGTAGCTATGGTTCCTAGCTTTAATTTAAGACAAGTTCGGTTAAAAAATACGCACTAGAAGCCGAGAAAAACATTTGTTTATAATTTGTTTATAATTTCTTTAAACAAATTCAATTATCTCGGCTTCTACTGGGCCGATATTGTTCAACGACATCTCAAATTGAAGCTCTCGGGTCAAGGAACCATCGAATTTACTTTTACAAAGAACCTCGAGTATAGTTCCGATGCAATTCTCAAGCGAATTATTAAATTGTCTATGAAAATTAAATTGCGCATCCAGGGGATGTAACAAGTATCTTGTCGGGTAGCAGCATCCTTTACCTTTATTTTAAGCTGGCGATCATTGATCAAGCGCCTTCAGAAGCCGAGATAATTGCAGTGACCCGGAGTGCATTTTTGCCAATTTTTCAATTATTAATAACTTTTGAACCAACAATGCCATAAGGTTCAAGCTGTAGGAGGAGGTAGCTATGGTTCCTAGCTTTAATTTAAGACAAGTCCGGTTAAAAAATACGCACTAGAAGCCGAGAAAAACGCAATTGTTTAAATTAACTTTGTAATCCAGGATTTCGGTTTTGGCGGAGTGCGAAAGTGCGAAAAAGGCCGCAAACGCGAGATGGCGCCAATTGTGCCGTTATCTACATTTCGTTACCGACAAAACATTAAAAAATTATTATCTCGACTCCTGGGGGTTGTTTTTTAATCAATGCGTTATCAAATGAAAGGGAATGGAATGAGCTACGCGACAAAAATTACCCCGTTGTTGTATGTATATGCAGTTGGCCGTAATAACAATTTTAATTGTTTAATTGCTTATAACGAATGAACTTCATTTGGAGTAATGTTCACACCTATTGTAAATCGTAGCTGGTGTAAGTAGCTTCAATTTATGTCGTTTGGTCATTGTTGTAGCACGCCTGGAAGAGGGAGTAATCGTATTTGTTTATAATTTCTTTAAACAAATTCAATTATCTCGGCTTCTACTGGGCCGATTTTGTTCAACGACATCTCAAATTGAAGCTCTCGGATCAAGGAACCATCGAATTTACTTTTACAAAGGACCTCGAGTATAGTTCCGATGCAATTCTCAAGCGAATTATTAAATTGTCTATGAAAATTAAATTGCGCATCCAGGGGATGTAACAAGTATCTTGTCGGGTAGCAGCATCCTATACCTTTATTTTAAGCTGTCGATCATTGATCTAGCGCCTTCAGAAGCCGAGATAATCGCAGAGACCCGGAGTGCATTTTTGCCAATTTTTCAATTATTAGTAACTTTTGAACCAACAATGGCATATGGTTCAAGCTGTAGGAGGAGGTAGCTATGGTTAATAGCTTTAATTTAAGACAAGTCCGGTTAAAAAATACGCACTAGAAGCCGAGAAAAACATTTGTTTATAATTTGTTTATAATTTCTTTAAACAAATTCAATTATCTCGGCTTCTACTGGGCCGATTTTGTTCAACGACATCTCAAATTGAAGCCCTCGGATCAACAAACCATCGAATTTACTTTTACAAAGGACCTCGAGTATAGTTCCGATGCAATTCTCAAGCGAATTATTAAATTGATTATGAAAATTAATTTGCGCATCCAGGGGATGTAACATGTATCTTGTCGGGTAGCAGCATCCTTTACCTTTATTTTAAGCTGTCGATCATTGATCTAGCGCCTTCAGAAGCCGAGATAATCGCAGAGACCCGGAGTGCATTTTTGCCAATTTTTCAATTATTAGTAACTTTTGAACCAACAATGGCATATGGTTCAAGCTGTAGGAGGAGGTAGCTATGGTTAATAGCTTTAATGTAAGACAAGTCCGGTTAAAAAATACGCACTAGAAGCCGAGAAAAACATTTGTTTATAATTTGTTTATAATTTCTTTAAACAAATTCAATTATCTCGGCTTCTACTGGGCCGATATTGTGCAACGACATCTCAAATTGAAGCTCTCGGGTCAAGGAACCATCGAATTTACTTTTACAAAGAACCTCGAGTATAGTTCCGATGCAATTCTCAAGCGAATTATTAAATTGTCTATGAAAATTAAATTGCGCATCCAGGGGATGTAACAAGTATCTTGTCGGGTAGCAGCATCCTTTACCTTTATTTTAAGCTGTCGATCATTTATCTAGCGCCTTCAGAAGCCGAGATAATTGCAGTGACCCGGAGTGCATTTTTCGCCAATTTTTCAATTATTAATAACTTTTGAACCAACAATGCCATAAGGTTCAAGCTGTAGGAGGAGGTAGCTATGGTTCCTAGCTTTAATTTAAGACAAGTTCGGTTAAAAAATACGCACTAGAAGCCGAGAAAAACATTTGTTTATAATTTGTTTATAATTTCTTTAAACAAATTCAATTATCTCGGCTTCTACTGGGCCGATATTGTTCAACGACATCTCAAATTGAAGCTCTCGGGTCAAGGAACCATCGAATTTACTTTTACAAAGAACCTCGAGTATAGTTCCGATGCAATTCTCAAGCGAATTATTAAATTGTCTATGAAAATTAAATTGCGCATCCAGGGGATGTAACAAGTATCTTGTCGGGTAGCAGCATCCTTTACCTTTATTTTAAGCTGGCGATCATTGATCAAGCGCCTTCAGAAGCCGAGATAATTGCAGTGACCCGGAGTGCATTTTTGCCAATTTTTCAATTATTAATAACTTTTGAACCAACAATGCCATAAGGTTCAAGCTGTAGGAGGAGGTAGCTATGGTTCCTAGCTTTAATTTAAGACAAGTCCGGTTAAAAAATACGCACTAGAAGCCGAGAAAAACGCAATTGTTTAAATTAACTTTGTAATCCAGGATTTCGGTTTTGGCGGAGTGCGAAAGTGCGAAAAAGGCCGCAAACGCGAGATGGCGCCAATTGTGCCGTTATCTACATTTCGTTACCGACAAAACATTAAAAAATTATTATCTCGACTCCTGGGGGTTGTTTTTTAATCAATGCGTTATCAAATGAAAGGGAATGGAATGAGCTACGCGACAAAAATTACCCCGTTGTTGTATGTATATGCAGTTGGCCGTAATAACAATTTTAATTGTTTAATTGCTTATAACGAATGAACTTCATTTGGAGTAATGTTCACACCTATTGTAAATCGTAGCTGGTGTAAGTAGCTTCAATTTATGTCGTTTGGTCATTGTTGTAGCACGCCTGGAAGAGGGAGTAATCGTATTTGTTTATAATTTCTTTAAACAAATTCAATTATCTCGGCTTCTACTGGGCCGATTTTGTTCAACGACATCTCAAATTGAAGCTCTCGGATCAAGGAACCATCGAATTTACTTTTACAAAGGACCTCGAGTATAGTTCCGATGCAATTCTCAAGCGAATTATTAAATTGTCTATGAAAATTAAATTGCGCATCCAGGGGATGTAACAAGTATCTTGTCGGGTAGCAGCATCCTATACCTTTATTTTAAGCTGTCGATCATTGATCTAGCGCCTTCAGAAGCCGAGATAATCGCAGAGACCCGGAGTGCATTTTTGCCAATTTTTCAATTATTAGTAACTTTTGAACCAACAATGGCATATGGTTCAAGCTGTAGGAGGAGGTAGCTATGGTTAATAGCTTTAATTTAAGACAAGTCCGGTTAAAAAATACGCACTAGAAGCCGAGAAAAACATTTGTTTATAATTTGTTTATAATTTCTTTAAACAAATTCAATTATCTCGGCTTCTACTGGGCCGATTTTGTTCAACGACATCTCAAATTGAAGCCCTCGGATCAACAAACCATCGAATTTACTTTTACAAAGGACCTCGAGTATAGTTCCGATGCAATTCTCAAGCGAATTATTAAATTGATTATGAAAATTAATTTGCGCATCCAGGGGATGTAACATGTATCTTGTCGGGTAGCAGCATCCTTTACCTTTATTTTAAGCTGTCGATCATTGATCTAGCGCCTTCAGAAGCCGAGATAATCGCAGAGACCCGGAGTGCATTTTTGCCAATTTTTCAATTATTAGTAACTTTTGAACCAACAATGGCATATGGTTCAAGCTGTAGGAGGAGGTAGCTATGGTTAATAGCTTTAATTTAAGACAAGTCCGGTTAAAAAATACGCACTAGAAGCCGAGAAAAACATTTGTTTATAATTTGTTTATAATTTCTTTAAACAAATTCAATTATCTCGGCTTCTACTGGGCCGATATTGTGCAACGACATCTCAAATTGAAGCTCTCGGGTCAAGGAACCATCGAATTTACTTTTACAAAGAACCTCGAGTATAGTTCCGATGCAATTCTCAAGCGAATTATTAAATTGTCTATGAAAATTAAATTGCGCATCCAGGGGATGTAACAAGTATCTTGTCGGGTAGCAGCATCCTTTACCTTTATTTTAAGCTGTCGATCATTTATCTAGCGCCTTCAGAAGCCGAGATAATTGCAGTGACCCGGAGTGCATTTTTCGCCAATTTTTCAATTATTAATAACTTTTGAACCAACAATGCCATAAGGTTCAAGCTGTAGGAGGAGGTAGCTATGGTTCCTAGCTTTAATTTAAGACAAGTTCGGTTAAAAAATACGCACTAGAAGCCGAGAAAAACATTTGTTTATAATTTGTTTATAATTTCTTTAAACAAATTCAATTATCTCGGCTTCTACTGGGCCGATATTGTTCAACGACATCTCAAA
Source organism: Nomada fucata (assembly GCA_948146005.1). NCBI lineage: Eukaryota > Metazoa > Arthropoda > Insecta > Hymenoptera > Apidae > Nomada > Nomada fucata. Next base: position 643,785 of record OX411275.1, on the reverse strand, counting down.
TTGAAGCTCTCGGGTCAAGGAACCATCGAATTTACTTTTACAAAGAACCTCGAGTATAGTTCCGATGCAATTCTCAAGCGAATTATTAAATTGTCTATGAAAATTAAATTGCGCATCCAGGGGATGTAACAAGTATCTTGTCGGGTAGCAGCATCCTTTACCTTTATTTTAAGCTGGCGATCATTGATCAAGCGCCTTCAGAAGCCGAGATAATTGCAGTGACCCGGAGTGCATTTTTGCCAATTTTTCAATTATTAATAACTTTTGAACCAACAATGCCATAAGGTTCAAGCTGTAGGAGGAGGTAGCTATGGTTCCTAGCTTTAATTTAAGACAAGTCCGGTTAAAAAATACGCACTAGAAGCCGAGAAAAACGCAATTGTTTAAATTAACTTTGTAATCCAGGATTTCGGTTTTGGCGGAGTGCGAAAGTGCGAAAAAGGCCGCAAACGCGAGATGGCGCCAATTGTGCCGTTATCTACATTTCGTTACCGACAAAACATTAAAAAATTATTATCTCGACTCCTGGGGGTTGTTTTTTAATCAATGCGTTATCAAATGAAAGGGAATGGAATGAGCTACGCGACAAAAATTACCCCGTTGTTGTATGTATATGCAGTTGGCCGTAATAACAATTTTAATTGTTTAATTGCTTATAACGAATGAACTTCATTTGGAGTAATGTTCACACCTATTGTAAATCGTAGCTGGTGTAAGTAGCTTCAATTTATGTCGTTTGGTCATTGTTGTAGCACGCCTGGAAGAGGGAGTAATCGTATTTGTTTATAATTTCTTTAAACAAATTCAATTATCTCGGCTTCTACTGGGCCGATTTTGTTCAACGACATCTCAAATTGAAGCTCTCGGATCAAGGAACCATCGAATTTACTTTTACAAAGGACCTCGAGTATAGTTCCGATGCAATTCTCAAGCGAATTATTAAATTGTCTATGAAAATTAAATTGCGCATCCAGGGGATGTAACAAGTATCTTGTCGGGTAGCAGCATCCTTTACCTTTATTTTAAGCTGTCGATCATTGATCTAGCGCCATCAGAAGCCGAGATAATTGCAGTGACCCGGAGTGCATTTTTCGCCAATTTTTCAATTATTAATAACTTTTGAACCAACAATGCCATAAGGTTCAAGCTGTAGGAGGAGGTAGCTATGGTTCCTAGCTTTAATTTAAGACAAGTTCGGTTAAAAAATACGCACTAGAAGCCGAGAAAAACATTTGTTTATAATTTGTTTATAATTTCTTTAAACAAATTCAATTATCTCGGCTTCTACTGGGCCGATATTGTTCAACGACATCTCAAATTGAAGCTCTCGGGTCAAGGAACCATCGAATTTACTTTTACAAAGAACCTCGAGTATAGTTCCGATGCAATTCTCAAGCGAATTATTAAATTGTCTATGAAAATTAAATTGCGCATCCAGGGGATGTAACAAGTATCTTGTCGGGTAGCAGCATCCTTTACCTTTATTTTAAGCTGGCGATCATTGATCAAGCGCCTTCAGAAGCCGAGATAATTGCAGTGACCCGGAGTGCATTTTTGCCAATTTTTCAATTATTAATAACTTTTGAACCAACAATGCCATAAGGTTCAAGCTGTAGGAGGAGGTAGCTATGGTTAATAGCTTTAATTTAAGACAAGTCCGGTTAAAAAATACGCACTAGAAGCCGAGAAAAACGCAATTGTTTAAATTAACTTTGTAATCCAGGATTTCGGTTTTGGCGGAGTGCGAAAGTGCGAAAAAGGCCGCAAACGCGAGATGGCGCCAATTGTGCCGTTATCGACATTTCGTTACCGACAAAACATTAAAAAATTATTATCTCGACTCCTGGGGGTTGTTTTTTAATCAATGCGTTATCAAATGAAAGGGGATGGAATGAGCTACGCGACAAAAATTACCCCGTTGCTGTACGTATACGCAGTTAGCCGTAATAACAATTTTAATTGTTTAATTGTTTATAACGAATGAACTTCATTTGGAGTAATGTTCATACCTATTGTAAATGGTAGCTGGTGTAAGTTGCTTCAATTTATGTCCTTTGGTAATTGTTGTAGCACGCCTGGAAGAGGGAGTAATCGTATTTGTTTATAATTTCTTTAAACAAATTCAATTATCTCGGCTTCTACTGGGCCGATTTTGTTCAACGACATCTCAAATTGAAGCCCTCGGATCAACAAACCATCGAATTTACTTTTACAAAGGACCTCGAGTATAGTTCCGATGCAATTCTCAAGCGAATTATTAAATTGATTATGAAAATTAATTTGCGCATCCAGGGGATGTAACATGTATCTTGTCGGGTAGCAGCATCCTTTACCTTTATTTTAAGCTGTCGATCATTGATCTAGCGCCTTCAGAAGCCGAGATAATTGCAGTGACCCGGAGTGCATTTTTCGCCAATTTTTCAATTATTAATAACTTTTGAACCAACAATGCCATATGGTTCAAGCTGTAGGAGCAGGTAGCTATGGTTCCTAGCTTTAATTTAAGACAAGTCCGGTTAAAAAATACGCACTAGAAGCCGAGAAAAACATTTGTTTATAATTTGTTTATAATTTCATTAAACAAATTCAATTATCTCGGCTTCTACTGGGCCGATATTGTTCAACGACATCTCAAATTGAAGCTCTCGGGTCAAGGAACCATCGAATTTACTTTTACAAAGGACCTCGAGTTTAGTTCCGATGCAATTCTCAAGCGAATTATTAAATTGTCTATGAAAATTAAATTGCGCATCCAGGGGATGTAACAAGTATCTTCTCGGGTAGCAGCATCCTATACCTTTATTTTAAGCTGTCGATCATTGATCTAGCGCCTTCAGAAGCCGAGATAATCGCAGAGACCCGGAGTGCATTTTTGCCAATTTTTCAATTATTAGTAACTTTTGAACCAACAATGGCATATGGTTCAAGCTGTAGGAGGAGGTAGCTATGGTTAATAGCTTTAATTTAAGACAAGTCCGGTTAAAAAATACGCACTAGAAGCCGAGAAAAACATTTGTTTATAATTTGTTTATAATTTCTTTAAACAAATTCAATTATCTCGGCTTCTACTGGGCCGATTTTGTTCAACGACATCTCAAATTGAAGCCCTCGGATCAACAAACCATCGAATTTACTTTTACAAAGGACCTCGAGTATAGTTCCGATGCAATTCTCAAGCGAATTATTAAATTGATTATGAAAATTAATTTGCGCATCCAGGGGATGTAACATGTATCTTGTCGGGTAGCAGCATCCTTTACCTTTATTTTAAGCTGTCGATCATTGATCTAGCGCCTTCAGAAGCCGAGATAATCGCAGAGACCCGGAGTGCATTTTTGCCAATTTTTCAATTATTAGTAACTTTTGAACCAACAATGGCATATGGTTCAAGCTGTAGGAGGAGGTAGCTATGGTTAATAGCTTTAATTTAAGACAAGTCCGGTTAAAAAATACGCACTAGAAGCCGAGAAAAACATTTGTTTATAATTTGTTTATAATTTCTTTAAACAAATTCAATTATCTCGGCTTCTACTGGGCCGATATTGTGCAACGACATCTCAAATTGAAGCTCTCGGGTCAAGGAACCATCGAATTTACTTTTACAAAGAACCTCGAGTATAGTTCCGATGCAATTCTCAAGCGAATTATTAAATTGTCTATGAAAATTAAATTGCGCATCCAGGGGATGTAACAAGTATCTTGTCGGGTAGCAGCATCCTTTACCTTTATTTTAAGCTGTCGATCATTTATCTAGCGCCTTCAGAAGCCGAGATAATTGCAGTGACCCGGAGTGCATTTTTCGCCAATTTTTCAATTATTAATAACTTTTGAACCAACAATGCCATAAGGTTCAAGCTGTAGGAGGAGGTAGCTATGGTTCCTAGCTTTAATTTAAGACAAGTTCGGTTAAAAAATACGCACTAGAAGCCGAGAAAAACATTTGTTTATAATTTGTTTATAATTTCTTTAAACAAATTCAATTATCTCGGCTTCTACTGGGCCGATATTGTTCAACGACATCTCAAATTGAAGCTCTCGGGTCAAGGAACCATCGAATTTACTTTTACAAAGAACCTCGAGTATAGTTCCGATGCAATTCTCAAGCGAATTATTAAATTGTCTATGAAAATTAAATTGCGCATCCAGGGGATGTAACAAGTATCTTGTCGGGTAGCAGCATCCTTTACCTTTATTTTAAGCTGGCGATCATTGATCAAGCGCCTTCAGAAGCCGAGATAATTGCAGTGACCCGGAGTGCATTTTTGCCAATTTTTCAATTATTAATAACTTTTGAACCAACAATGCCATAAGGTTCAAGCTGTAGGAGGAGGTAGCTATGGTTCCTAGCTTTAATTTAAGACAAGTCCGGTTAAAAAATACGCACTAGAAGCCGAGAAAAACGCAATTGTTTAAATTAACTTTGTAATCCAGGATTTCGGTTTTGGCGGAGTGCGAAAGTGCGAAAAAGGCCGCAAACGCGAGATGGCGCCAATTGTGCCGTTATCTACATTTCGTTACCGACAAAACATTAAAAAATTATTATCTCGACTCCTGGGGGTTGTTTTTTAATCAATGCGTTATCAAATGAAAGGGAATGGAATGAGCTACGCGACAAAAATTACCCCGTTGTTGTATGTATATGCAGTTGGCCGTAATAACAATTTTAATTGTTTAATTGCTTATAACGAATGAACTTCATTTGGAGTAATGTTCACACCTATTGTAAATCGTAGCTGGTGTAAGTAGCTTCAATTTATGTCGTTTGGTCATTGTTGTAGCACGCCTGGAAGAGGGAGTAATCGTATTTGTTTATAATTTCTTTAAACAAATTCAATTATCTCGGCTTCTACTGGGCCGATTTTGTTCAACGACATCTCAAATTGAAGCTCTCGGATCAAGGAACCATCGAATTTACTTTTACAAAGGACCTCGAGTATAGTTCCGATGCAATTCTCAAGCGAATTATTAAATTGTCTATGAAAATTAAATTGCGCATCCAGGGGATGTAACAAGTATCTTGTCGGGTAGCAGCATCCTTTACCTTTATTTTAAGCTGTCGATCATTGATCTAGCGCCTTCAGAAGCCGAGATAATTGCAGTGACCCGGAGTGCATTTTTCGCCAATTTTTCAATTATTAATAACTTTTGAACCAACAATGCCATATGGTTCAAGCTGTATGAGGAGGTAGCTATGGTTAGTAGCTTTAATTTAAGACAAGTTCGGTTAAAAAATACGCACTAGAAGCCGAGAAAAACATTTGTTTATAGTTTGTTTATAATTTCATTAAACAAATTCAATTATCTCGGCTTCTACTGGGCCGATATTGTTCAACGACATCTCAAATTGAAGCTCTCGGGTCAAGGAACCATCGAATTTACTTTTACAAAGGACCTCGAGTTTAGTTCCGATGCAATTCTCAAGCGAATTATTAAATTGTCTATGAAAATTAAATTGCGCATCCAGGGGATGTAACAAGTATCTTCTCGGGTAGCAGCATCCTATACCTTTATTTTAAGCTGTCGATCATTTATCTAGCGCCTTCAGAAGCCGAGATAATTGCAGTGACCCGGAGTGCATTTTTCGCCAATTTTTCAATTATTAATAACTTTTGAACCAACAATGCCATAAGGTTCAAGCTGTAGGAGGAGGTAGCTATGGTTCCTAGCTTTAATTTAAGACAAGTTCGGTTAAAAAATACGCACTAGAAGCCGAGAAAAACATTTGTTTATAATTTGTTTATAATTTCTTTAAACAAATTCAATTATCTCGGCTTCTACTGGGCCGATATTGTTCAACGACATCTCAAATTGAAGCTCTCGGGTCAAGGAACCATCGAATTTACTTTTACAAAGAACCTCGAGTATAGTTCCGATGCAATTCTCAAGCGAATTATTAAATTGTCTATGAAAATTAAATTGCGCATCCAGGGGATGTAACAAGTATCTTGTCGGGTAGCAGCATCCTTTACCTTTATTTTAAGCTGGCGATCATTGATCAAGCGCCTTCAGAAGCCGAGATAATTGCAGTGACCCGGAGTGCATTTTTGCCAATTTTTCAATTATTAATAACTTTTGAACCAACAATGCCATAAGGTTCAAGCTGTAGGAGGAGGTAGCTATGGTTAATAGCTTTAATTTAAGACAAGTCCGGTTAAAAAATACGCACTAGAAGCCGAGAAAAACGCAATTGTTTAAATTAACTTTGTAATCCAGGATTTCGGTTTTGGCGGAGTGCGAAAGTGCGAAAAAGGCCGCAAACGCGAGATGGCGCCAATTGTGCCGTTATCGACATTTCGTTACCGACAAAACATTAAAAAATTATTATCTCGACTCCTGGGGGTTGTTTTTTAATCAATGCGTTATCAAATGAAAGGGGATGGAATGAGCTACGCGACAAAAATTACCCCGTTGCTGTACGTATACGCAGTTAGCCGTAATAACAATTTTAATTGTTTAATTGTTTATAACGAATGAACTTCATTTGGAGTAATGTTCATACCTATTGTAAATGGTAGCTGGTGTAAGTTGCTTCAATTTATGTCCTTTGGTCATTGTTGTAGCACGCCTGGAAGAGGGAGTAATCGTATTTGTTTATAATTTCTTTAAACAAATTCAATTATCTCGGCTTCTACTGGGCCGATTTTGTTCAACGACATCTCAAATTGAAGCCCTCGGATCAACAAACCATCGAATTTACTTTTACAAAGGACCTCGAGTATAGTTCCGATGCAATTCTCAAGCGAATTATTAAATTGATTATGAAAATTAATTTGCGCATCCAGGGGATGTAACATGTATCTTGTCGGGTAGCAGCATCCTTTACCTTTATTTTAAGCTGTCGATCATTGATCTAGCGCCTTCAGAAGCCGAGATAATTGCAGTGACCCGGAGTGCATTTTTCGCCAATTTTTCAATTATTAATAACTTTTGAACCAACAATGCCATATGGTTCAAGCTGTAGGAGCAGGTAGCTATGGTTCCTAGCTTTAATTTAAGACAAGTCCGGTTAAAAAATACGCACTAGAAGCCGAGAAAAACATTTGTTTATAATTTGTTTATAATTTCATTAAACAAATTCAATTATCTCGGCTTCTACTGGGCCGATATTGTTCAACGACATCTCAAATTGAAGCTCTCGGGTCAAGGAACCATCGAATTTACTTTTACAAAGGACCTCGAGTTTAGTTCCGATGCAATTCTCAAGCGAATTATTAAATTGTCTATGAAAATTAAATTGCGCATCCAGGGGATGTAACAAGTATCTTCTCGGGTAGCAGCATCCTATACCTTTATTTTAAGCTGTCGATCATTGATCTAGCGCCTTCAGAAGCCGAGATAATCGCAGAGACCCGGAGTGCATTTTTGCCAATTTTTCAATTATTAGTAACTTTTGAACCAACAATGGCATATGGTTCAAGCTGTAGGAGGAGGTAGCTATGGTTAATAGCTTTAATTTAAGACAAGTCCGGTTAAAAAATACGCACTAGAAGCCGAGAAAAACATTTGTTTATAATTTGTTTATAATTTCTTTAAACAAATTCAATTATCTCGGCTTCTACTGGGCCGATATTGTGCAACGACATCTCAAATTGAAGCTCTCGGGTCAAGGAACCATCGAATTTACTTTTACAAAGAACCTCGAGTATAGTTCCGATGCAATTCTCAAGCGAATTATTAAATTGTCTATGAAAATTAAATTGCGCATCCAGGGGATGTAACAAGTATCTTGTCGGGTAGCAGCATCCTTTACCTTTATTTTAAGCTGTCGATCATTTATCTAGCGCCTTCAGAAGCCGAAATAACTGCAGTGATCCGGATTGCATTTTTTCCAATTTTTCAATTATAAATAACTTTTGAACCAACAATGCCATATGGTTCAAGCTGTAGGAGGAGGTAGCTATGGTTCCTAGCTTTAATTTAAGACAAGTCTGGTTAAAAAATACGCACTAGAAGCCGAGAAAAACGCAATTGTTTAAATTAACTTTGTAATCCAGGATTTCGGTTTTGGCGGAGTGCGAAAGTGCGAAAAAGGCCGCAAACGCGAGATGGCGCAAATTGTGCCGTTATCGACATTTCGTTACCGACAAAACATTAAAAAATTATTATCTCGACTCCTGGGGGTTGTTTTTTAATCAATGCGTTATCAAATGAAAGGGGATGGAATGAGCTACGCGACAAAAATTACCCCGTTGCTGTACGTATACGCAGTTAGCCGTAATAACAATTTTAATTGTTTAATTGTTTATAACGAATGAACTTCATTTGGAGTAATGTTCATACCTATTGTAAATGGTAGCTGGTGTAAGTTGCTTCAATTTATGTCCTTTGGTCATTGTTGTAGCACGCCTGGAAGAGGGAGTAATCGTATTTGTTTATAATTTCTTTAAACAAATTCAATTATCTCGGCTTCTACTGGGCCGATTTTGTTCAACGACATCTCAAATTGAAGCCCTCGGATCAACAAACCATCGAATTTACTTTTACAAAGGACCTCGAGTATAGTTCCGATGCAATTCTCAAGCGAATTATTAAATTGATTATGAAAATTAATTTGCGCATCCAGGGGATGTAACATGTATCTTGTCGGGTAGCAGCATCCATTACCTTTATTTTAAGCTGTCGATCATTGATCTAGCGCCTTCAGAAGCCGAGATAATCGCAGAGACCCGGAGTGCATTTTTGCCAATTTTTCAATTATTAGTAACTTTTGAACCAACAATGGCATATGGTTCAAGCTGTAGGAGGAGGTAGCTATGGTTAATAGCTTTAATTTAAGACAAGTCCGGTTAAAAAATACGCACTAGAAGCCGAGAAAAACGCAATTGTTTAAATTAACTTTGTAATCCAGGATTTCGGTTTTGGCGGAGTGCGAAAGTGCGAAAAAGGCCGCAAACGCGAGATGGCGCCAATTGTGCCGTTATCGACATTTCGTTACCGACAAAACATAAAAAATTATTATCTCGACTCCTGGGGGTTGTTTTTTAATCAATGCGTTATCAAATGAAAGGGGATGGAATGAGCTACGCGACAAAAATTACCCCGTTGCTGTATGTATATGCAGTTGGCCGTAATAACAATTTTAATTGTTTAATTGCTTATAACGAATGAACTTCATTTGGAGTAATGTTCACACCTATTGTAAATCGTAGCTGGTATAAGTAGCTTTAATTTATGTCCTTTGGTCATTGATGTAGCACGCCTGGAAGAGGCAGTAATCGTATTTGTTCATAATTTCTTTAAACAAATTCAATTATCTCGGCTTCTACTGGGCTGATTTTGTTCAACGACATCTCAAATTGCAGCTCTCGGATCAAGGAACCATCGAATTTACTTTTACAAAGGACCTCGAGTATAGTTCCGATGCAATTCTCAAGCCAATTATTAAATTGTTTATGAAAATTAAATGGCGCATCCAGGGGATGTAACAAGTATCTTGTCGGGTAGCAGCATCCTTTACCTTTATTTTAAGCTGTCGATCATTTATCTAGCGCCTTCAGAAGCCGAAATAACTGCAGTGATCCGGATTGCATTTTTTCCAATTTTTCAATTATAAATAACTTTTGAACCAACAATGCCGTATGGTTCAAGCTGTAGGAGGAGGTAGCTATGGTTCCTAGCTTTAATTTAAGACAAGTCTGGTTAAAAAATACGCACTAGAAGCCGAGAAAAACGCAATTGTTTAAATTAACTTTGTAATCCAGGATTTCGGTTTTGGCGGAGTGCGAAAGTGCGAAAAAGGCCGCAAACGCGAGATGGCGCAAATTGTGCCGTTATCGACATTTCGTTACCGACAAAACATTAAAAAATTATTATCTCGACTCCTGGGGGTTGTTTTTTAATCAATGCGTTATCAAATGAAAGGGGATGGAATGAGCTACGCGACAAAAATTACCCCGTTGCTGTACGTATACGCAGTTAGCCGTAATAACAATTTTAATTGTTTAATTGTTTATAACGAATGAACTTCATTTGGAGTAATGTTCATACCTATTGTAAATGGTAGCTGGTGTAAGTTGCTTCAATTTATGTCCTTTGGTCATTGTTGTAGCACGCCTGGAAGAGGGAGTAATCGTATTTGTTTATAATTTCTTTAAACAAATTCAATTATCTCGGCTTCTACTGGGCCGATTTTGTTCAACGACATCTCAAATTGAAGCCCTCGGATCAACAAACCATCGAATTTACTTTTACAAAGGACCTCGAGTATAGTTCCGATGCAATTCTCAAGCGAATTATTAAATTGATTATGAAAATTAATTTGCGCATCCAGGGGATGTAACATGTATCTTGTCGGGTAGCAGCATCCTTTACCTTTATTTTAAGCTGTCGATCATTGATCTAGCGCCTTCAGAAGCCGAGATAATTGCAGTGACCCGGAGTGCATTTTTTGCCAATTTTTCAATTATTAATAACTTTTGAACCAACAATGCCATATGGTTCAAGCTGTAGGAGGAGGTAGCTATGGTTCCTAGCTTTAATTTAAGACAAGTTCGGTTAAAAAATACGCACTAGAAGCCGAGAAAAACATTTGTTTATAATTTGTTTATAATTTCTTTAAACAAATTCAATTATCTCGGCTTCTACTGGGCCGATATTGTGCAACGACATCTCAAATTGAAGCTCTCGGGTCAAGGAACCATCGAATTTACTTTTACAAAGGACCTCGAGTATAGTTCCGATGCAATTCTCAAGCGAATTATTAAATTGTCTATGAAAATTAAATTGCGCATCCAGGGGATGTAACAAGTATCTTGTCGGGTAGCAGCATCCTTTACCTTTATTTTAAGCTGTCGATCATTTATCTAGCGCCTTCAGAAGCCGAGATAATTGCAGTGACCCGGAGTGCATTTTTCGCCAATTTTTCAATTATTAATAACTTTTGAACCAACAATGCCATATGGTTCAAGCTGTAGGAGGAGGTAGCTATGGTTCCTAGCTTTATTTTAAGACAAGTTCGGTTAAAAAATACGCACTAGAAGCCGAGAAAAACATTTGTTTATAATTTGTTTATAATTTCTTTAAACAAATTCAATTATCTCGGCTTCTACTGGGCCGATATTGTTCAACGACATCTCAAATTGAAGCTCTCGGGTCAAGGAACCATCGAATTTACTTTTACAAAGGACCTCGAGTATAGTTCCGATGCAATTCTCAAGCGAATTATTAAATTGTCTATGAAAATTAAATTGCGCATCCAGGGGATGTAACAAGTATCTTGTCGGGTAGCAGCATCCTATACCTTTATTTTAAGCTGTCGATCATTGATCTAGCGCCTTCAGAAGCCGAGATAATCGCAGAGACCCGGAGTGCATTTTAGCCAATTTTTCAATTATTAGTAACTTTTGAACCAACAATGGCATATGGTTCAAGCTGTAGGAGGAGGTAGCTATGGTTCCTAGCTTTAATTTAAGACAAGTTCGGTTAAAAAATACGCACTAGAAGCCGAGAAAAACATTTGTTTATAATTTGTTTATAATTTCTTTAAACAAATTCAATTATCTCGGCTTCTACTGGGCCGATATTGTTCAACGACATCTCAAATTGAAGCTCTCGGGTCAAGGAACCATCGAATTTACTTTTACAATGGACCTCGAGTATAGTTCCGATGCAATTCTCAAGCGAATTATTAAATTGTCTATGAAAATTAAATTGCGCATCCAGGGGATGTAACAAGTATCTTGTCGGGTAGCAGCATCCTATACCTTTATTTTAAGCTGTCGATCATTGATCTAGCGCCTTCAGAAGCCGAGATAATCGCAGAGACCCGGAGTGCATTTTAGCCAATTTTTCAATTATTAGTAACTTTTGAACCAACAATGGCATATGGTTCAAGCTGTAGAAGGAGGTAGCTATGGTTCATAGCTTTAATTTAAGACAAGTTCGGTTGAAAAATACGCACTAGAAGCCGAGAAAAACATTTGTTTTTAATTTGTTTATAATTTCTTTAAACAAATTCAATTATCTCGGCTTCTACTATGCCGATATTGTTCAATTACATCTCAAATTGAAGCTCTCGGGTCAAGGAACCATCGAATTTACTTTTACAAAGGACCTCGAGTATAGTTCCGATGCAATTCTCAAGCGAATTATTAAATTGATAATGAAAATTAATTTGCGCATCCAGGGGATGTAACAAGTATCTTGTTTGGTAGCAGCATCCTTTACCTTTATTTTAAGCTGTCGATCATTGATCAAGCGCCTTCAGAAGCCGAGATAATTGCAGTGACCCGGAGTGCATTTTTGCCAATTTTTCAATTATTAATAACTTTTGAACCAACAATGCCATAAGGTTCAAGCTGTAGGAGGAGGTAGCTATGGTTTCTAGCTTTAATTTAAGACAAGTCCGGTTAAAAAATACGCACTAGAAGCCGAGAAAAACGCAATTGTTTAAATTAACTTTGTAATCCAGGATTTCGGTTTTGGCGGAGTGCGAAAGTGCGAAAAAGGCCGCAAACGCGAGATGGCGCCAATTGTGCCGTTATCGACATTTCGTTACCGACAAAACATTAAAAAATTATTATCTCGACTCCTGGGGGTTGTTTTTTAATCAATGCGTTATCAAATGAAAGGGAATGGAATGAGCTACGCGACAAAAATTACCCCGTTGTTGTATGTATATGCAGTTGGCCGTAATAACAATTTTAATTGTTTAATTGCTTATAACGAATGAACTTCATTTGGAGTAATGTTCACACCTATTGTAAATCGTAGCTGGTGTAAGTAGCTTCAATTTATGTCGTTTGGTCATTGTTGTAGCACGCCTGGAAGAGGGAGTAATCGTATTTGTTTATAATTTCTTTAAACAAATTCAATTATCTCGGCTTCTACTGGGCTGATTTTGTTCAACGACATCTCAAATTGCAGCTCTCGGATCAAGGAACCATCGAATTTACTTTAACAAAGGACCTCGAGTATAGTTCCGATGCAATTCTCAAGCCAATTATTAAATTGTTTATGAAAATTAAATGGCGCATCCAGGGGATGTAACAAGTATCTTGTCGGGTAGCAGCATCCTATACCTTTATTTTAAGCTGTCGATCATTGATCTAGCGCCTTCAAAAGCCGAGATAATTGCAGTGACCCGGAGTGCATTTTTTGCCAATTTTTCAATTATTAATAACTTTTGAACCAACAATGCCATATGGTTCAAGCTGTAGGAGGAGGTAGCTATGGTTCCTAGCTTTAATTTATGACTTATCCGGTTAAAAAATACGCACTAGAAGCCGAGAAAAACGCAATTGTTTAAATTAACGATGTAATCCTAGATTTCGGTTTTGGCGGAGTGCGAAAGTGCGAAAAATGCCGCAAACGCGATATGGCGCCAATTGTGCCGTTATCGACATTTCGTTACCGACAAAACTTTAAAAAATTATTATCTCGACTCCTGGGGGTTGTTTTTTAATCAATGCGTTATCAAATGAAAGGGGATGGAATGAGCTACGCGACAAAAATTACCCCGTTGCTGTACGTATATGCAGTTGGCCGTAATAGCAATTTTAATTGTTTAATTGTTTATAACGAATGAACTTCATTTGGAGTAATGTTCACACCTATTGTAAATCGTAGCTGGTGTAAGTAGCTTCAATTTATGTCTTTTGGTCATTGTTGTAGCACGCCTGGAAGAGGGAGTAATCGTATTTGTTTATAATTTCTTTAAACAAATTCAATTATCTCGGCTTCTACTGGGCTGATTTTGTTCAACGACATCTCAAATTGCAGCTCTCGGATCAAGGAACCATCGAATTTACTTTTACAAAGGACCTCGAGTATAGTTCCGATGCAATTCTCAAAAGAATTATTAAATTGTTTATGAAAATTAAATTGCGCATCCAGGGGATGTAACAAGTATCTTGTTTGGTAGCAGCATCCTTTACCTTTATTTTAAGCTGTCGATCATTGATCAAGCGCCTTCAGAAGCCGAGATAATTGCCGTGACCCGGAGTGCATTTTTGCCAATTTTTCAATTATTAATAACTTTTGAACCAACAATGCCATAAGGTTCAAGCTGTAGGAGGAGGTAGCTATGGTTCCTAGCATTAATTTAAGACAAGCCGGTTAAAAAATACGCACTAGAAGCCGAGAAAAACGCAATTGTTTAAATTAACGATGTAATCCATGATTTCGGTTTTGGTGGAGTGCGAAAGTGCGAAAAAGGCCGCAAACGCGAGATGGCGCCAATTGTGCCGTTATCGACATTTCGTTACCGACAAAACATTAAAAAATTATTATCTCGACTCCTGGGGGTTGTTTTTTAATCAATGCGTTATCAAATGAAAGGGGATGGAATGAGCTACATGACAAAAATTACCCCGTTGCTGTACGTATATGCAGTTGGCCGTAATAACAATTTTAATTGTTTAATTGTTTATAACGAATGAACTTCATTTGGAGTAATGTTCATACCTATTGTAAATGGTAGCTGGTGTAAGTAGCTTCAATTTATGTCCTTTGGTCATTGTTGTAGCACGCCTGGAAGAGGGAGTAATCGTATTTGTTTATAATTTCTTTAAACAAATTCAATTATCTCGGCTTCTACTGGGCCGATTTTGTTCAACGACATCTCAAATTGAAGCTCTCGGATCAACAAACCATCGAATTTACTTTTACAAAGGACCTCGAGTATAGTTCCGATGCAATTCTCAAGCGAATTATTAAATTGTTTATGAAAATTAATTTGCGCATCCAGGGGATGTAACATGTATCTTGTCGGGTAGCAGCATCCTTTACCTTTATTTTAAGCTGTCGATCATTGATCTAGCGCTTTCAGAAGCCGAGATAATCGCAGAGACCCGGAGTGCATTTTAGCCAATTTTTCAATTATTAGTAACTTTTGAACCAACAATGGCATATGGTTCAAGCTGTAGAAGGAGGTAGCTATGGTTCATAGCTTTAATTTAAGACAAGTTCGGTTGAAAAATACGCACTAGAAGCCGAGAAAAACATTTGTTTATAATTTGTTTATAATTTCTTTAAACAAATTCAATTATCTCGGCTTCTACTATGCCGATATTGTTCAATTACATCTCAAATTGAAGCTCTCGGGTCAAGGAACCATCGAATTTACTTTTACAAAGGACCTCGAGTATAGTTCCGATGCAATTCTCAAGCGAATTATTAAATTGATAATGAAAATTAATTTGCGCATCCAGGGGATGTAACAAGTATCTTGTTTGGTAGCAGCATCCTTTACCTTTATTTTAAGCTGTCGATCATTGATCAAGCGCCTTCAGAAGCCGAGATAATTGCAGTGACCCGGAGTGCATTTTTGCCAATTTTTCAATTATTAATAACTTTTGAACCAACAATGCCATAAGGTTCAAGCTGTAGGAGGAGGTAGCTATGGTTTCTAGCTTTAATTTAAGACAAGTCCGGTTAAAAAATACGCACTAGAAGCCGAGAAAAACGCAATTGTTTAAATTAACTTTGTAATCCAGGATTTCGGTTTTGGCGGAGTGCGAAAGTGCGAAAAAGGCCGCAAACGCGAGATGGCGCCAATTGTGCCGTTATCGACATTTCGTTACCGACAAAACTTTAAAAAATTATTATTTCGACTCCTGGGTGTTGTTTTTTAATCAATGCGTTATCAAATGAAAGGGAATGGAATGAGCTACGCGACAAAAATTACCCCGTTGTTGTATGTATATGCAGTTGGCCGTAATAACAATTTTAATTGTTTAATTGCTTATAACGAATGAACTTCATTTGGAGTAATGTTCACACCTATTGTAAATCGTAGCTGGTGTAAGTAGCTTCAATTTATGTCGTTTGGTCATTGTTGTAGCACGCCTGGAAGAGGGAGTAATCGTATTTGTTTATAATTTCTTTAAACAAATTCAATTATCTCGGCTTCTACTGGGCTGATTTTGTTCAACGACATCTCAAATTGCAGCTCTCGGATCAAGGAACCATCGAATTTACTTTAACAAAGGACCTCGAGTATAGTTCCGATGCAATTCTCAAGCCAATTATTAAATTGTTTATGAAAATTAAATGGCGCATCCAGGGGATGTAACAAGTATCTTGTCGGGTAGCAGCATCCTATACCTTTATTTTAAGCTGTCGATCATTGATCTAGCGCCTTCAAAAGCCGAGATAATTGCAGTGACCCGGAGTGCATTTTTTGCCAATTTTTCAATTATTAATAACTTTTGAACCAACAATGCCATATGGTTCAAGCTGTAGGAGGAGGTAGCTATGGTTCCTAGCTTTAATTTATGACTTGTCCGGTTAAAAAATACGCACTAGAAGCCGAGAAAAACGCAATTGTTTAAATTAACGATGTAATCCTAGATTTCGGTTTTGGCGGAGTGCGAAAGTGCGAAAAATGCCGCAAACGCGAGATGGCGCCAATTGTGCCGTTATCGACATTTCGTTACCGACAAAACTTTAAAAAATTATTATCTCGACTCCTGGGGGTTGTTTTTTAATCAATGCGTTATCAAATGAAAGGGGATGGAATGAGCTACGCGACAAAAATTACCCCGTTGCTGTACGTATATGCAGTTGGCCGTAATAGCAATTTTAATTGTTTAATTGTTTATAACGAATGAACTTCATTTGGAGTAATGTTCACACCTATTGTAAATCGTAGCTGGTGTAAGTAGCTTCAATTTATGTCTTTTGGTCATTGTTGTAGCACGCCTGGAAGAGGGAGTAATCGTATTTGTTTATAATTTCTTTAAACAAATTCAATTATCTCGGCTTCTACTGGGCTGATTTTGTTCAACGACATCTCAAATTGCAGCTCTCGGATCAAGGAACCATCGAATTTACTTTTACAAAGGACCTCGAGTATAGTTCCGATGCAATTCTCAAAAGAATTATTAAATTGTTTATGAAAATTAAATTGCGCATCCAGGGGATGTAACAAGTATCTTGTTTGGTAGCAGCATCCTTTACCTTTATTTTAAGCTGTCGATCATTGATCAAGCGCCTTCAGAAGCCGAGATAATTGCAGTGACCCGGAGTGCATTTTTTGCCAATTTTTCAATTATTAATAACTTTTGAACCAACAATGCCATATGGTTCAAGCTGTAGGAGGAGGTAGCTATGGTTCCTAGCTTTAATTTATGACTTATCCGGTTAAAAAATACGCACTAGAAGCCGAGAAAAACGCAATTGTTTAAATTAACGATGTAATCCTAGATTTCGGTTTTGGCGGAGTGCGAAAGTGCGAAAAATGCCGCAAACGCGAGATGGCGCCAATTGTGCCGTTATCGACATTTCGTTACCGACAAAACTTTAAAAAATTATTATCTCGACTCCTGGGGGTTGTTTTTTAATCAATGCGTTATCAAATGAAAGGGGATGGAATGAGCTACGCGACAAAAATTACCCCGTTGCTGTACGTATATGCAGTTGGCCGTAATAGCAATTTTAATTGTTTAATTGTTTATAACGAATGAACTTCATTTGGAGTAATGTTCACACCTATTGTAAATCGTAGCTGGTGTAAGTAGCTTCAATTTATGTCTTTTGGTCATTGTTGTAGCACGCCTGGAAGAGGGAGTAATCGTATTTGTTTATAATTTCTTTAAACAAATTCAATTATCTCGGCTTCTACTGGGCTGATTTTGTTCAACGACATCTCAAATTGCAGCTCTCGGATCAAGGAACCATCGAATTTACTTTTACAAAGGACCTCGAGTATAGTTCCGATGCAATTCTCAAAAGAATTATTAAATTGTTTATGAAAATTAAATTGCGCATCCAGGGGATGTAACAAGTATCTTGTTTGGTAGCAGCATCCTTTACCTTTATTTTAAGCTGTCGATCATTGATCAAGCGCCTTCAGAAGCCGAGATAATTGCCGTGACCCGGAGTGCATTTTTGCCAATTTTTCAATTATTAATAACTTTTGAACCAACAATGCCATAAGGTTCAAGCTGTAGGAGGAGGTAGCTATGGTTCCTAGCATTAATTTAAGACAAGCCGGTTAAAAAATACGCACTAGAAGCCGAGAAAAACGCAATTGTTTAAATTAACGATGTAATCCATGATTTCGGTTTTGGTGGAGTGCGAAAGTGCGAAAAAGGCCGCAAACGCGAGATGGCGCCAATTGTGCCGTTATCGACATTTCGTTACCGACAAAACATTAAAAAATTATTATCTCGACTCCTGGGGGTTGTTTTTTAATCAATGCGTTATCAAATGAAAGGGGATGGAATGAGCTACGCGACAAAAATTACCCCGTTGCTGTACGTATATGCAGTTGGCCGTAATAACAATTTTAATTGTTTAATTGTTTATAACGAATGAACTTCATTTGGAGTAATGTTCATACCTATTGTAAATGGTAGCTGGTGTAAGTAGCTTCAATTTATGTCCTTTGGTCATTGTTGTAGCACGCCTGGAAGAGGGAGTAATCGTATTTGTTTATAATTTCTTTAAACAAATTCAATTTTCTCGGCTTCTACTGGGCCGATATTGTGCAACGACATCTCAAATTGAAGCTCTCGGGTCAAGGAACCATCGAATTTACTTTTACAAAGGACCTCGAGTATAGTTCCGATGCAATTCTCAAGCGAATTATTAAATTGTCTATGAAAATTAAATTGCGCATCCAGGGGATGTAACAAGTATCTTGTCGGGTAGCAGCATCCTTTACCTTTATTTTAAGCTGTCGATCATTGATCTAGCGCCTTCAGAAGCCGAGATAATTGCAGTGACCCGGAGTGCATTTTTCGCCAATTTTTCAATTATTAATAACTTTTGAACCAACAATGCCATATGGTTCAAGCTGTAGGAGGAGGTAGCTATGGTTCCTAGCTTTAATTTAAGACAAGTTCGGTTAAAAAATACGCACTAGAAGCCGAGAAAAACATTTGTTTATAATTTGTTTATAATTTCTTTAAACAAATTCAATTATCTCGGCTTCTACTGGGCCGATATTTTTCAACGACATCTCAAATTGAAGCTCTCGGGTCAAGGAACCATCGAATTTACTTTTACAAAGGACCTCGAGTATAGTTCCGATGCAATTCTCAAGCCAATTATTAAATTGTTTATGAAAAATAAATGGCGCATCCAGGGGATGTAACAAGTATCTTGTCTGGTAGCAGCATCCTATACCTTTATTTTAAGCTGTCGATCATTGATCTAGCGCCTTCAGAAGCCGAGATAATCGCAGAGACCCGGAGTGCATTTTAGCCAATTTTTCAATTATTAGTAACTTTTGAACCAACAATGGCATATGGTTCAAGCTGTAGGAGGAGGTAGCTATGGTTCCTAGCTTTAATTTAACACAAGTCCGGTTAAAAAATACGCACTAGAAGCCGAGAAAAACATTTGTTTATAATTTGTTTATAATTTCTTTAAACAAATTCAATTATCTCGGCTTCTACTGGGCCGATATTATTCAACGACATCTCAAATTGAAGCTCTCGGGTCAAGGAACCATCGAATTTACTTTAACAAAGGACCTCGAGTATAGTTCCGATGCAATTCTCAAGCCAATTATTAAATTGTTTATGAAAATTAAATGGCGCATCCAGGGGATGTAACAAGTATCTTGTCGGGTAGCAGCATCCTATACCTTTATTTTAAGCTGTCGATCATTGATCTAGCACCTTCAGAAGCCGAGATAATTGCAGTGACCCGGAGTGCATTTTTTGCCAATTTTTCAATTATTAATAACTTTTGAACCAACAATGCCATATGGTTCAAGCTGTAGGAGGAGGTAGCTATGGTTCCTAGCTTTAATTTATGACTTGTCCGGTTAAAAAATACGCACTAGAAGCCGAGAAAAACGCAATTGTTTAAA
This sequence comes from Nomada fucata, assembly GCA_948146005.1. Classification (NCBI taxonomy): domain Eukaryota; kingdom Metazoa; phylum Arthropoda; class Insecta; order Hymenoptera; family Apidae; genus Nomada; species Nomada fucata. Next base: position 624,023 of record OX411275.1, on the reverse strand, counting down.
TTAACGATGTAATCCTAGATTTCGGTTTTGGCGGAGTGCGAAAGTGCGAAAAAGGCCGCAAACGCGAGATGGCGCCAATTGTGCCGTTATCGACATTTCGTTACAGACAAAACTTTAAAAAATTATTATCTCGACTCCTGGGGGTTGTTTTTTAATCAATGCGTTATCAAATGAAAGGGGATGGAATGAGCTACGCGACAAAAATTACCCCGTTGCTGTACGTATATGCAGTTGGCCGTAATAGCAATTTTAATTGTTTAATTGTTTATAACGAATGAACTTCATTTGGAGTAATGTTCACACCTATTGTAAATGGTAGCTGGTGTAAGTAGCTTCAATTTATGTCCTTTGGTCATTGTTGTAGCACGCCTGGAAGAGGGAGTAATCGTATTTGTTTATAATTTCTTTAAACAAATTCAATTATCTCGGCTTCTACTGGGCCGATTTTGTTCAACGACATCTCAAATTGCAGCTCTCGGATCAAGGAACCATCGAATTTACTTTTACAAAGGACCTCGAGTATAGTTCCGATGCAATTCTCAAAAGAATTATTAAATTGTTTATGAAAATTAAATTGCGCATCCAGGGGATGTAACAAGTATCTTGTTTGGTAGCAGCATCCTTTACCTTTATTTTAAGCTGTCGATCATTGATCAAGCGCCTTCAGAAGCCGAGATAATTGCAGTGACCCGGAGTGCATTTTTGCCAATTTTTCAATTATTAATAACTTTTGAACCAACAATGCCATAAGGTTCAAGCTGTAGGAGGAGGTAGCTATGGTTCCTAGCATTAATTTAAGACAAGCCGGTTAAAAAATACGCACTAGAAGCCGAGAAAAACGCAATTGTTTAAATTAACGATGTAATCCATGATTTCGGTTTTGGTGGAGTGCGAAAGTGCGAAAAAGGCCGCAAACGCGAGATGGCGCCAATTGTGCCGTTATCGACATTTCGTTACCGACAAAACATTAAAAAATTATTATCTCGACTCCTGGGGGTTGTTTTTTAATCAATGCGTTATCAAATGAAAGGGGATGGAATGAGCTACGCGACAAAAATTACCCCGTTGCTGTACGTATATGCAGTTGGCCGTAATAACAATTTTAATTGTTTAATTGTTTATAACGAATGAACTTCATTTGGAGTAATGTTCATACCTATTGTAAATGGTAGCTGGTGTAAGTAGCTTCAATTTATGTCCTTTGGTCATTGTTGTAGCACGCCTGGAAGAGGGAGTAATCGTATTTGTTTATAATTTCTTTAAACAAATTCAATTATCTCGGCTTCTACTGGGCCGATTTTGTTCAACGACATCTCAAATTGAAGCTCTCGGATCAACAAACCATCGAATTTACTTTTACAAAGGACCTCGAGTATAGTTCCGATGCAATTCTCAAGCGAATTATTAAATTGTTTATGAAAATTAATTTGCGCATCCAGGGGATGTAACATGTATCTTGTCGGGTAGCAGCATCCTTTACCTTTATTTTAAGCTGTCGATCATTGATCTAGCGCTTTCAGAAGCCGAGATAATCGCAGAGACCCGGAGTGCATTTTTGCCAATTTTTCAATTATTAGTAACTTTTGAACCAACAATGGCATATGGTTCAAGCTGTAGGAGGAGGTAGCTATGGTTCCTAGCTTTAATTTAAGACAAGTTCGGTTAAAAAATACGCACTAGAAGCCGAGAAAAACATTTGTTTATGATTTGTTTATAATTTCTTTAAACAAATTCAATTTTCTCGGCTTCTACTGGGCCGATATTGTGCAACGACATCTCAAATTGAAGCTCTCGGGTCAAGGAACCATCGAATTTACTTTTACAAAGGACCTCGAGTATAGTTCCGATGCAATTCTCAAGCGAATTATTAAATTGTCTATGAAAATTAAATTGCGCATCCAGGGGATGTAACAAGTATCTTGTCGGGTAGCAGCATCCTTTACCTTTATTTTAAGCTGTCGATCATTGATCTAGCGCCTTCAGAAGCCGAGATAATTGCAGTGACCCGGAGTGCATTTTTCGCCAATTTTTCAATTATTAATAACTTTTGAACCAACAATGCCATATGGTTCAAGCTGTAGGAGGAGGTAGCTATGGTTCCTAGCTTTAATTTAACACAAGTCCGGTTAAAAGATACGCACAAGAAGCCGAGAAAAACATTTGTTTATAATTTGTTTATAATTTCTTTAAACAAATTCAATTATCTCGGCTTCTACTGGGCCGATATTATTCAACGACATCTCAAATTGAAGCTCTCGGGTCAAGGAACCATCGAATTTACTTTAACAAAGGACCTCGAGTATAGTTCCGATGCAATTCTCAAGCCAATTATTAAATTGTTTATGAAAATTAAATGGCGCATCCAGGGGATGTAACAAGTATCTTGTCGGGTAGCAGCATCCTATACCTTTATTTTAAGCTGTCGATCATTGATCTAGCACCTTCAGAAGCCGAGATAATTGCAGTGACCCGGAGTGCATTTTTTGCCAATTTTTCAATTATTAATAACTTTTGAACCAACAATGCCATATGGTTCAAGCTGTAGGAGGAGGTAGCTATGGTTCCTAGCTTTAATTTATGACTTGTCCGGTTAAAAAATACGCACTAGAAGCCGAGAAAAACGCAATTGTTTAAATTAACGATGTAATCCTAGATTTCGGTTTTGGCGGAGTGCGAAAGTGCGAAAAAGGCCGCAAACGCGAGATGGCGCCAATTGTGCCGTTATCGACATTTCGTTACAGACAAAACTTTAAAAAATTATTATCTCGACTCCTGGGGGTTGTTTTTTAATCAATGCGTTATCAAATGAAAGGGGATGGAATGAGCTACGCGACAAAAATTACCCCGTTGCTGTACGTATATGCAGTTGGCCGTAATAGCAATTTTAATTGGTTAATTGTTTATAACGAATGAACTTCATTTGGAGTAATGTTCACACCTATTGTAAATGGTAGCTGGTGTAAGTAGCTTCAATTTATGTCCTTTGGTCATTGTTGTAGCACGCCTGGAAGAGGGAGTAATCGTATTTGTTTATAATTTCTTTAAACAAATTCAATTATCTCGGCTTCTACTGGGCCGATTTTGTTCAACGACATCTCAAATTGAAGCTCTCGGATCAAGGAACCATCGAATTTACTTTTACAAAGGACCTCGAGTATAGTTCCGATGCAATTCTCAAGCGAATTATTAAATTGTCTATGAAAATTAAATTGCGCATCCAGGGGATGTAACAAGTATCTTGTCGGGTAGCAGCATCCTTTACCTTTATTTTAAGCTGTCGATCATTGATCTAGCGCCTTCAGAAGCCGAGATAATTGCAGTGACCCGGAGTGCATTTTTCGCCAATTTTTCAATTATTAATAACTTTTGAACCAACAATGCCATATGGTTCAAGCTGTAGGAGGAGGTAGCTATGGTTCCTAGCTTTAATTTATGACTTGTCCGGTTAAAAAATACGCACTAGAAGCCGAGAAATACGCAATTGTTTAAATTAACGATGTAATCCTAGATTTCGGTTTTGGCGGAGTGCGAAAGTGCGAAAAAGGCCGCAAACGCGAGATGGCGCCAATTGTGCCGTTATCGACATTTCGTTACCGACAAAACTTTAAAAAATTATTATCTCGACTCCTGGGGGTTGTTTTTTAATCAATGCGTTATCAAATGAAAGGGGATGGAATGAGCTACGCGACAAAAATTACCCCGTTGCTGTACGTATATGCAGTTGGCCGTAATAGCAATTTTAATTGTTTAATTGTTTATAACGAATGAACTTCATTTGGAGTAATGTTCACACCTATTGTAAATGGTAGCTGGTGTAAGTAGCTTCAATTTATGTCCTTTGGTCATTGTTGTAGCACGCCTGGAAGAGGGAGTAATCGTATTTGTTTATAATTTCTTTAAACAAATTCAATTATCTCGGCTTCTACTGGGCCGATATTATTCAACGACATCTCAAATTGAAGCTCTCGGGTCAAGGAACCATCGAATTTACTTTTACAAAGGACCTCGAGTATAGTTCCGATGCAATTCTCAAGCCAATTATTAAATTGTTTATGAAAATTAAATGGCGCATCCAGGGGATGTAACAAGTATCTTGTCGGGTAGCAGCATCCTATACCTTTATTTTAAGCTGTCGATCATTGTTCTAGCGCCTTCAGAAGCCGAGATAATTGCAGTGACCCGGAGTGCATTTTTTGCCAATTTTTCAATTATTAATAACTTTTGAACCAACAATGCCATATGGTTCAAGCTGTAGGAGGAGGTAGCTATGGTTCCTAGCTTTAATTTATGACTTGTCCGGTTAAAAAATACGCACTAGAAGCCGAGAAATACGCAATTGTTTAAATTAACGATGTAATCCTAGATTTCGGTTTTGGCGGAGTGCGAAAGTGCGAAAAAGGCCGCAAACGCGAGATGGCGCCAATTGTGCCGTTATCGACATTTCGTTACCGACAAAACTTTAAAAAATTATTATCTCGACTCCTGGGGGTTGTTTTTTAATCAATGCGTTATCAAATGAAAGGGGATGGAATGAGCTACGCGACAAAAATTACCCCGTTGCTGTACGTATATGCAGTTGGCCGTAATAGCAATTTTAATTGTTTAATTGTTTATAACGAATGAACTTCATTTGGAGTAATGTTCACACCTATTGTAAATGGTAGCTGGTGTAAGTAGCTTCAATTTATGTCCTTTGGTCATTGTTGTAGCACGCCTAGAAGAGGGAGTAATCGTATTTGTTTATAATTTCTTTAAACAAATTCAATTATCTCGGCTTCTACTGGGCCGATTTTGTTCAACGACATCTCAAATTGAAGCGCTCGGATCAAGGAACCATCGAATTTACTTTTACAAAGGACCTCGAGTATAGTTCCGATGCAATTCTCAAGCGAATTATTAAATTGTCTATGAAAATTAAATTGCGCATGCAGGGGATGTAACAAGTATCTTGTCGGGTAGCAGCATCCTATACCTTTATTTTAAGCTGTCGATCATTGATCTAGCGCCTTCAGAAGCCGAGATAATCGCAGTGACCCGGAGTGCATTTTTGCCAATTTTTCAATTATTAGTAACTTTTGAACCAACAATGGCAGATGGTTCAAGCTGTAGGAGGAGGTAGCTATGGTTATTAGCTTTAATTTAAGACAAGTTCGGTTAAAAAATACGCACTAGAAGCCGAGAAAAACATTTGTTTATAATTTGTTTATAATTTCTTTAAACAAATTCAATTATCTCGGCTTCTACTGGGCCGATATTGTTCAACGACATCTCAAATTGAAGCTCTCGGGTCAAGGAACCATCGAATTTACTTTTACAAAGGACCTCGAGTATAGTACCGATGCAATTCTCAAGCGAATTATTAAATTGTCTATGAAAATTAAATTGCGCATCCAGGGGATGTAACAAGTATCTTGTCGGGTAGCAGCATCCTTTACCTTTATTTTAAGCTGTCGATCATTGATCTAGCGCCTTCAGAAGCCGAGATAATTGCAGTGACCCGGAGTGCATTTTTCGCCAATTTTTCAATTATTAATAACTTTTGAACCAACAATGCCATATGGTTCAAGCTGTAGGAGGAGGTAGCTATGATTCCTAGCTTTAATTTAAGACAAGTTCGGTTAAAAAATACGCACTAGAAGCCGAGAAAAACATTTGTTTATAATTTGTTTATAATTTCTTTAAACAAATTCAATTATCTCGGCTTCTACTGGGCCGATATTGTGCAACGACATCTCAAATTGAAGCTCTCGGGTCAAGGAACCATCGAATTTACTTTTACAAAGAACCTCGAGTATAGTTCCGATGCAATTCTCAAGCGAATTATTAAATTGTCTATGAAAATTAAATTGCGCATCCAGGGGATGTAACAAGTATCTTGTCGGGTAGCAGCATCCTATACCTTTATTTTAAGCTGTCGATCATTGATCTAGCGCCTTCAGAAGCCGAGATAATCGCAGAGACCCGGAGTGCATTTTAGCCAATTTTTCAATTATTAGTAACTTTTGAACCAACAATGGCATATGGTTCAAGCTGTAGGAGGAGGTAGCTATGGTTCCCAGCTTTAATTTAAGACAAGTCCGGTTAAAAAATACGCACTAGAAGCCGAGAAAAACGCAATTGTTTAAATTAACGATGTAATCCATGATTTCGGTTTTGGTGGAGTGCGAAAGTGCGAAAAAGGCCGCAAACGCGAGATGGCGCCAATTGTGCCGTTATCGACATTTCGTTACCGACAAAACATTAAAAAATTATTATCTCGACTCCTGGGGGTTGTTTTTTAATCAATGGGGTATCAAATGAAAGGGAATGGAATGAGCTACGCGACAAAAATTACCCCGTTGTTGTATGTATATGCAGTTGGCCGTAATAACAATTTTAATTGTTTAATTGCTTATAACGAATGAACTTCATTTGGAGTAATGTTCACACCTATTGTAAATCGTAGCTGGTGTAAGTAGCTTCAATTTATGTCTTTTGGTCATTGTTGTAGCACGCCTGGAAGAGGGAGTAATCGTATTTGTTTATAATTTCTTTAAACAAATTCAATTATCTCGGCTTCTACTGGGCTGATTTTGTTCAACGACATCTCAAATTGCAGCTCTCGGATCAAGGAACCATCGAATTTACTTTTACAAAGGACCTCGAGTATAGTTCCGATGCAATTCTCAAGCGAATTATTAAATTGTCTATGAAAATTAAATTGCGCATGCAGGGGATGTAACAAGTATCTTGTCGGGTAGCAGCATCCTATACCTTTATTTTAAGCTGTCGATCATTGATCTAGCGCCTTCAGAAGCCGAGATAATCGCAGTGACCCGGAGTGCATTTTTGCCAATTTTTCAATTATTAGTAACTTTTGAACCAACAATGGCAGATGGTTCAAGCTGTAGGAGGAGGTAGCTATGGTTCCTAGCTTTAATTTAAGACAAGCCGGTTAAAAAATACGCACTAGAAGCCGAGAAAAACGCAATTGTTTAAATTAACGATGTAATCCATGATTTCGGTTTTGGTGGAGTGCGAAAGTGCGAAAAAGGCCGCAAACGCGAGATGGCGCCAATTGTGCCGTTATCGACATTTCGTTACCGACAAAACATTAAAAAATTATTATCTCGACTCCTGGGGGTTGTTTTTTAATCAATGCGTTATCAAATGAAAGGGGATGGAATGAGCTACGCGACAAAAATTACCCCGTTGCTGTACGTATATGCAGTTGGCCGTAATAACAATTTTAATTGTTTAATTGTTTATAACGAATGAACTTCATTTGGAGTAATGTTCATACCTATTGTAAATGGTAGCTGGTGTAAGTAGCTTCAATTTATGTCCTTTGGTCATTGTTGTAGCACGCCTGGAAGAGGGAGTAATCGTATTTGTTTATTATTTCTTTAAACAAATTCAATTATCTCGGCTTCTACTGGGCCGATTTTGTTCAACGACATCTCAAATTGAAGCTCTCGGATCAACAAACCATCGAATTTACTTTTACAAAGGACCTCGAGTATAGTTCCGATGCAATTCTCAAGCGAATTATTAAATTGTTTATGAAAATTAATTTGCGCATCCAGGGGATGTAACATGTATCTTGTCGGGTAGCAGCATCCTTTACCTTTATTTTAAGCTGTCGATCATTGATCTAGCGCTTTCAGAAGCCGAGATAATCGCAGAGACCCGGAGTGCATTTTTGCCAATTTTTCAATTATTAGTAACTTTTGAACCAACAATGGCATATGGTTCAAGCTGTAGGAGGAGGTAGCTATGGTTCCTAGCTTTAATTTATGACAAGTTCGGTTAAAAAATACGCACTAGAAGCCGAGAAAAACATTTGTTTATAATTTGTTTATAATTTCTTTAAACAAATTCAATTATCTCGGCTTCTACTGGGCCGATTTTGTTCAACGACATCTCAAATTGAAGCTCTCGGATCAACAAACCATCGAATTTACTTTTACAAAGGACCTCGAGTATAGTTCCGATGCAATTCTCAAGCGAATTATTAAATTGTTTATGAAAATTAATTTGCGCATCCAGGGGATGTAACAAGTATCTTGTCGGGTAGCAGCATCCTTTACCTTTATTTTAAGCTGTCGATCATTGATCTTGCGCCTTCAGAAGCCGAGATAATTGCAGTGACCCGGAGTGCATTTTTCGCCAATTTTTCAATTATAAATAACTTTTGAACCAACAATGCCATATGGTTCAAGCTGTAGGAGGAGGTAGCTATGGTTCCTAGCTTTAATTTATGACTTGTCCGGTTAAAAAATACGCACTAGAAGCCGAGAAAAACGCAATTGTTTAAATTAACGATGTAATCCTAGATTTCGGTTTTGGCGGAGTGCGAAAGTGCGAAAAAGGCCGCAAACGCGAGATGGCGCCAATTGTGCCGTTATCGACATTTCGTTACAGACAAAACTTTAAAAAATTATTATCTCGACTCCTGGGGGTTGTTTTTTAATCAATGCGTTATCAAATGAAAGGGGATGGAATGAGCTACGCGACAAAAATTACCCCGTTGCTGTACGTATATGCAGTTGGCCGTAATAGCAATTTTAATTGTTTAATTGTTTATAACGAATGAACTTCATTTGGAGTAATGTTCACACCTATTGTACATGGTAGCTGGTGTAAGTAGCTTCAATTTATGTCCTTTGGTCATTGTTGTAGCACGCCTGGAAGAGGGAGTAATCGTATTTGTTTATAATTTCTTTAAACAAATTCAATTATCTCGGCTTCTACTGGGCCGATTTTGTTCAACGACATCTCAAATTGAAGCTCTCGGATCAAGGAACCATCGAATTTACTTTTACAAAGAACCTCGAGTATAGTTCCGATGCAATTATCAAGCGAATTATTAAATTGTCTATGAAAATTAAATTGCGCATCCAGGGGATGTAACAAGTATCTTGTCGGGTAGCAGCATCCTATACCTTTATTTTAAGCTGTCGATCATTGATCTAGCGCCTTCAGAAGCCGAGATAATCGCAGTGACCCGGAGTGCATTTTTGCCAATTTTTCAATTATTAGTAACTTTTGAACCAACAATGGCAGATGGTTCAAGCTGTAGGAGGAGGTAGCTATGGTTCCTATCTTTAATTTAAGACAAGTTCGGTTAAAAAATACGCACTAGAAGCCGAGAAAAACATTTGTTTATAATTTGTTTATAATTTCTTTAAACAAATTCAATTATCTCGGCTTCTACTGGGCCGATATTGTTCAACGACATCTCAAATTGAAGCTCTCGGGTCAAGGAACCATCGAATTTACTTTTACAAAGGACCTCGAGTATAGTTCCGATGCAATTCTCAAGCGAATTATTAAATTGTCTATGAAAATTAAATTGCGCATCCAGGGGATGTAACAAGTATCTTGTCGGGTAGCAGCATCCTTTACCTTTATTTTAAGCTGTCGATCATTGATCTAGCGCCTTCAGAAGCCGAGATAATTGCAGTGACCCGGAGTGCATTTTTCGCCAATTTTTCAATTATTAATAACTTTTGAACCAACAATGCCATATGGTTCAAGCTGTAGGAGGAGGTAGCTATGGTTCCTAGCTTTAATTTAAGACAAGTTCGGTTAAAAAATACGCACTAGAAGCCGAGAAAAACATTTGTTTATAATTTGTTTATAATTTCTTTAAACAAATTCAATTATCTCGGCTTCTACTGGGCCGATATTATTCAACGACATCTCAAATTGAAGCTCTCGGGTCAAGGAACCATCGAATTTACTTTTACAAAGGACCTCGAGTATAGTTCCGATGCAATTCTCAAGCCAATTATTAAATTGTTTATGAAAATTAAATGGCGCATCCAGGGGATGTAACAAGTATCTTGTCTGGTAGCAGCATCCTATACCTTTATTTTAAGCTGTCGATCATTGATCTAGCGCCTTCAGAAGCCGAGATAATCGCAGAGACCCGGAGTGCATTTTAGCCAATTCTTCAATTATTAGTAACTTTTGAACCAACAATGGCATATGGTTCAAGCTGTAGGAGGAGGTAGCTATGGTTCCTAGCTTTAATTTAACACAAGTCCGGTTAAAAAATACGCACTAGAAGCCGAGAAAAACATTTGTTTATAATTTGTTTATAATTTCTTTAAACAAATTCAATTATCTCGGCTTCTACTATGCCGATATTGTTCAATTACATCTCAAATTGAAGCTCTCGGGTCAAGGAACCATCGAATTTACTTTTACAAAGGACCTCGAGTATAGTTCCGATGCAATTCTCAAGCGAATTATTAAATTGTCTATGAAAATTAAATTGCGCATCCAGGGGATGTAACAAGAATCTTGTCGGTTAGCAGCATCCTTTACCTTTATTTTAAGCTGTCGATCATTGATCTAGCGCCTTCAGAAGCCGAGATAATTGCAGTGACCCGGAGTGCATTTTTCGCCAATTTTTCAATTATTAATAACTTTTGAACCAACAATGCCATATGGTTCAAGCTGTAGGAGGAGGTAGCTATGGTTCCTAGCTTTAATTTAAGACAAGTTCGGTTAAAAAATACGCACTAGAAGCCGAGAAAAACATTTGTTTATAATTTGTTTATAATTTCTTTAAACAAATTCAATTATCTCGGCTTCTACTGGGCCGATATTGTTCAACGACATCTCAAATTGAAGCTCTCGGGTCAAGGAACCATCGAATTTACTTTTACAATGGACCTCGAGTATAGTTCCGATGCAATTCTCAAGCCAATTATTAAATTGTTTATGAAAATTAAATGGCGCATCCAGGGGATGTAACAAGTATCTTGTCGGGTAGCAGCATCCTATACCTTTATTTTAAGCTGTCGATCATTGATCTAGCGCCTTCAGAAGCCGAGATAATTGCAGTGACCCGGAGTGCATTTTAGCCAATTTTTCAATTATTAGTAACTTTTGAACCAACAATGGCATATGGTTCAAGCTGTAGGAGGAGGTAGCTATGGTTCCTAGCTTTAATTTAACACAAGTCCGGTTAAAAAATACGCACTAGAAGCCGAGAAAAACGCAATTGTTTAAATTAACTTTGTAATCCAGGATTTCGGTTTTGGCGGAGTGCGAAAGTGCGAAAAAGGCCGCAAACGCGAGATGGCGCCAATTGTGCCGTTATCGACATTTCGTTACCGACAAAACATTAAAAAATTATTATCTCGACTCCTGGGGGTTGTTTTTTAATCAATGCGTTATCAAATGAAAGGGGATGGAATGAGCTACGCGACAAAAATTACCCCGTTGCTGTATGTATATGCAGTTGGCCGTAATAACAATTTTAATTGTTTAATTGTTTATAACGAATGAACTTCATTTGGAGTAATGTTCACACCTATTGTAAATCGTAGCTGGTGTAAGTAGCTTTAATTTATGTCCTTTGGTCATTGATGTAGCACGCCTGGAAGAGGCAGTAATCGTATTTGTTCATAATTTCTTTAAACAAATTCAATTATCTCGGCTTCTACTGGGCTGATTTTGTTCAACGACATCTCAAATTGAAGCTCTCGGGTCAAGGAACCATCGAATTTACTTTTACAATGGACCTCGAGTATAGTTCCGATGCAATTCTCAAGCGAATTATTAAATTGTCTATGAAAATTAAATTGCGCATCCAGGGGATGTAACAAGTATCTTGTCGGGTAGCAGCATCCTATACCTTTATTTTAAGCTGTCGATCATTGATCTAGCGCCTTCAGAAGCCGAGATAATCGCAGAGACCCGGAGTGCATTTTTCGCCAATTTTTCAATTATTAATAACTTTTGAACCAACAATGCCATATGGTTCAAGCTGTAGGAGGAGGTTGCTATGGTTAATAGCTTTAATTTAAGACAAGTTCGGTTAAAAAATACGCACTAGAAGCCGAGAAAAACATTTGTTTATAATTTGTTTATAATTTCTTTAAACAAATTCAATTATCTCGGCTTCTACTGGGCCGATATTGTTCAACGACATCTCAAATTGAAGCTCTCGGGTCAAGGAACCATCGAATTTACTTTTACAATGGACCTCGAGTATAGTTCCGATGCAATTCTCAAGCCAATTATTAAATTGTTTATGAAAATTAAATGGCGCATCCAGGGGATGTAACAAGTATCTTGTCGGGTAGCAGCATCCTATACCTTTATTTTAAGCTGTCGATCATTGATCTAGCGCCTTCAGAAGCCGAGATAATTGCAGTGACCCGGAGTGCATTTTAGCCAATTTTTCAATTATTAGTAACTTTTGAACCAACAATGGCATATGGTTCAAGCTGTAGGAGGAGGTAGCTATGGTTCCTAGCTTTAATTTAAGACAAGTCCGGTTAAAAAATACGCACTAGAAGCCGAGAAAAACGCAATTGTTTAAATTAACGATGTAATCCATGATTTCGGTTTTGGTGGAGTGCGAAAGTGCGAAAAAGGCCGCAAACGCGAGATGGCGCCAATTGTGCCGTTATCGACATTTCGTTACCGACAAAACATTAAAAAATTATTATCTCGACTCCTGGGGGTTGTTTTTCAATCAATGCGTTATCAAATGAAAGGGGATGGAATGAGCTACGCGACAAAAATTACCCCGTTGCTGTACGTATATGCAGTTGGCCGTAATAACAATTTTAATTGTTTAATTGCTTATAACGAATGAACTTCATTTGGAGTAATGTTCACACCTATTGTAAATCGTAGCTGGTGTAAGTAGCTTCAATTTATGTCGTTTGGTCATTGTTGTAGCACGCCTGGAAGAGGGAGTAATCGTATTTGTTTATAATTTCTTTAAACAAATTCAATTATCTCGGCTTCTACTGGGCTGATTTTGTTCAACGACATCTCAAATTGCAGCTCTCGGATCAAGGAACCATCGAATTTACTTTAACAAAGGACCTCGAGTATAGTTCCGATGCAATTCTCAAGCCAATTATTAAATTGTTTATGAAAATTAAATGGCGCATCCAGGGGATGTAACAAGTATCTTGTCGGGTAGCAGCATCCTATACCTTTAATTTAAGCTGTCGATCATTGATCTAGCGCCTTCAGAAGCCGAGATAATTGCAGTGACCCGGAGTGCATTTTTTGCCAATTTTTCAATTATTAATAACTTTTGAACCAACAATGCCATATGGTTCAAGCTGTAGGAGGAGGTAGCTATGGTTAATAGCTTTAATTTAAGACAAGCCGGTTAAAAAATACGCACTAGAAGCCGAGAAAAACGCAATTGTTTAAATTAACGATGTAATCCATGATTTCGGTTTTGGTGGAGTGCGAAAGTGCGAAAAAGGCCGCAAACGCGAGATGGCGCCAATTGTGCCGTTATCGACATTTCGTTACCGACAAAACATTAAAAAATTATTATCTCGACTCCTGGGGGTTGTTTTTCAATCAATGCGTTATCAAATGAAAGGGGATGGAATGAGCTACGCGACAAAAATTACCCCGTTGCTGTACGTATATGCAGTTGGCCGTAATAACAATTTTAATTGTTTAATTGTTTATAACGAATGAACTTCATTTGGAGTAATGTTCATACCTATTGTAAATGGTAGCTGGTGTAAGTAGCTTCAATTTATGTCCTTTGGTCATTGTTGTAGCACGCCTGGAAGAGGGAGTAATCGTATTTGTTTATAATTTCTTTAAACAAATTCAATTATCTCGGCTTCTACTGGGCCGATTTTGTTCAACGACATCTCAAATTGAAGCTCTCGGATCAACAAACCATCGAATTTACTTTTACAAAGGACCTCGAGTATAGTTCCGATGCAATTCTCAAGCGAATTATTAAATTGTCTATGAAAATTAAATTGCGCATGCAGGGGATGTAACAAGTATCTTGTCGGGTAGCAGCATCCTATACCTTTATTTTAAGCTGTCGATCATTGATCTAGCGCCTTCAGAAGCCGAGATAATCGCAGTGACCCGGAGTGCATTTTTGCCAATTTTTCAATTATTAGTAACTTTTGAACCAACAATGGCAGATGGTTCAAGCTGTAGGAGGAGGTAGCTATGGTTCCTAGCTTTAATTTAAGACAAGTTCGGTTAAAAAATACGCCCTAGAAGCCGAGAAAAACATTTGTTTATAATTTGTTTATAATTTCTTTAAACAAATTCAATTATCTCGGCTTCTACTGGGCCGATATTGTTCAACGACATCTCAAATTGAAGCTCTCGGGTCAAGGAACCATCGAATTTACTTTTACAAAGGACCTCGAGTATAGTTCCGATGCAATTCTCAAGCGAATTATTAAATTGTCTATGAAAATTAAATTGCGCATCCAGGGGATGTAACAAGTATCTTGTCGGGTAGCAGCATCCTTTACCTTTATTTTAAGCTGTCGATCATTGATCTAGCGCCTTCAGAAGCCGAGATAATTGCAGTGACCCGGAGTGCATTTTTCGCCAATTTTTCAATTATTAATAACTTTTGAAACAACAATGCCATATGGTTCAAGCTGTAGGAGGAGGTAGCTATGGTTCCTAGCTTTAATTTAAGACAAGTTCGGTTAAAAAATACGCACTAGAAGCCGAGAAAAACATTTGTTTATAATTTGTTTATAATTTCTTTAAACAAATTCAATTATCTCGGCTTCTACTGGGCCGATATTATTCAACGACATCTCAAATTGAAGCTCTCGGGTCAAGGAACCATCGAATTTACTTTTACAAAGGACCTCGAGTATAGTTCCGATGCAATTCTCAAGCCAATTATTAAATTGTTTATGAAAATTAAATGGCGCATCCAGGGGATGTAACAAGTATCTTGTCGGGTAGCAGCATCCTATACCTTTATCTTAAGCTGTCGATCATTGTTCTAGCGCCTTCAGAAGCCGAGATAATTGCAGTGACCCGGAGTGCATTTTTTGCCAATTTTTCAATTATTAATAACTTTTGAACCAACAATGCCATACGGTTCAAGCTGTAGGAGGAGGTAGCTATGGTTCCTAGCTTTAATTTATGACTTGTCCGGTTAAAAAATACGCACTAGAAGCCGAGAAAAACGCAATTGTTTAAATTAACGATGTAATCCTAGATTTCGGTTTTGGCGGAGTGCGAAAGTGCGAAAAAGGCCGCAAACGCGAGATGGCGCCAATTGTGCCGTTATCGACATTTCGTTACCGACAAAACTTTAAAAAATTATTATCTCGACTCCTGGGGGTTGTTTTTTAATCAATGCGTTATCAAATGAAAGGGGATGGAATGAGCTACGCGACAAAAATTACCCCGTTGCTGTACGTATATGCAGTTGGCCGTAATAGCAATTTTAATTGTTTAATTGTTTATAACGAATGAACTTCATTTGGAGTAATGTTCACACCTATTGTAAATGGTAGCTGGTGTAAGTAGCTTCAATTTATGTCCTTTGGTCATTGTTGTAGCACGCCTGGAAGAGGGAGTAATCGTATTTGTTTATAATTTCTTTAAACAAATTCAATTATCTCGGCTTCTACTGGGCCGATTTTGTTCAACGACATCTCAAATTGAAGCGCTCGGATCAAGGAACCATCGAATTTACTTTTACAAAGGACCTCGAGTATAGTTCCGATGCAATTCTCAAGCGAATTATTAAATTGTCTATGAAAATTAAATTGCGCATGCAGGGGATGTAACAAGTATCTTGTCGGG
Organism: Nomada fucata; assembly: GCA_948146005.1. Classification (NCBI taxonomy): domain Eukaryota; kingdom Metazoa; phylum Arthropoda; class Insecta; order Hymenoptera; family Apidae; genus Nomada; species Nomada fucata. The sequence goes on along the minus strand of OX411275.1, from coordinate 608,453 downwards.
TAGCAGCATCCTATACCTTTATTTTAAGCTGTCGATCATTGATCTAGCGCCTTCAGAAGCCGAGATAATCGCAGTGACCCGGAGTGCATTTTTGCCAATTTTTCAATTATTAGTAACTTTTGAACCAACAATGGCAGATGGTTCAAGCTGTAGGAGGAGGTAGCTATGGTTCCTAGCTTTAATTTAAGACAAGTTCGGTTAAAAAATACGCACTAGAAGCCGAGAAAAACATTTGTTTATAATTTGTTTATAATTTCTTTAAACAAATTCAATTATCTCGGCTTCTACTGGGCCGATATTGTTCAACGACATCTCAAATTGAAGCTCTCGGGTCAAGGAACCATCGAATTTACTTTTACAAAGGACCTCGAGTATAGTACCGATGCAATTCTCAAGCGAATTATTTAATTGTCTATGAAAATTAAATTGCGCATCCAGGGGATGTAACAAGTATCTTGTCGGGTAGCAGCATCCTTTACCTTTATTTTAAGCTGTCGATCATTGATCTAGCGCCTTCAGAAGCCGAGATAATTGCAGTGACCCGGAGTGCATTTTTCGCCAATTTTTCAATTATTAATAACTTTTGAACCAACAATGCCATATGGTTCAAGCTGTAGGAGGAGGTAGCTATGGTTCCTAGCTTTAATTTAAGACAAGATCGGTTAAAAAATACGCACTAGAAGCCGAGAAAAACATTTGTTTATAATTTGTTTATAATTTCTTTAAACAAATTCAATTATCTCGGCTTCTACTGGGCCGATATTATTCAACGACATCTCAAATTGAAGCTCTCGGGTCAAGGAACCATCGAATTTACTTTTACAAAGGACCTCGAGTATAGTTCCGATGCAATTCTCAAGCCAATTATTAAATTGTTTATGAAAATTAAATGGCGCATCCAGGGGATTTAACAAGTATCTTGTCGGGTAGCAGCATCCTATACCTTTATTTTAAGCTGTCGATCATTGATCTAGCGCCTTCAGAAGCCGAGATAATTGCAGTGACCCGGAGTGCATTTTTTGCCAATTTTTCAATTATTAATAACTTTTGAACCAACAATGCCATATAGTTCAAGCTGTAGGAGGAGGTAGCTATGGTTCCTAGCTTTAATTTATGTCTTGTCCGGTTAAAAAATACGCACTAGAAGCCGAGAAAAACATTTGTTTATAATTTGTTTATAATTTCTTTAAACAAATTCAATTATCTCGGCTTCTACTGGGCCGATATTATTCAACGACATCTCAAATTGAAGCTCTCGGGTCAAGGAACCATCGAATTTACTTTTACAAAGGACCTCGAGTATAGTTCCGATGCAATTCTCAAGCGAATTATTAAATTGTCTATGAAAATTAAATTGCGCATCCAGGGGATGTAACAAGTATCTTGTCGGGTAGCAGCATCCTTTACCTTTATTTTAAGCTGTCGATCATTGATCTAGCGCCTTCAGAAGCCGAGATAATTGCAGTGACCCGGAGTGCATTTTTCGCCAATTTTTCAATTATTAATAACTTTTGAACCAACAATGCCATAAGGTTCAAGCTGTAGGAGGAGGTAGCTATGGTTCCCAGCTTTAATTTAAGACAAGTCCGGTTAAAAAATACGCACTAGAAGCCGAGAAAAACGCAATTGTTTAAATTAACGATGTAATCCATGATTTCGGTTTTGGTGGAGTGCGAAAGTGCGAAAAAGGCCGCAAACGCGAGATGGCGCCAATTGTGCCGTTATCGACATTTCGTTACCGACAAAACATTAAAAAATTATTATCTCGACTCCTGGGGGTTGTTTTTTAATCAATGGGGTATCAAATGAAAGGGAATGGAATGAGCTACGCGACAAAAATTACCCCGTTGTTGTATGTATATGCAGTTGGCCGTAATAACAATTTTAATTGTTTAATTGCTTATAACGAATGAACTTCATTTGGAGTAATGTTCACACCTATTGTAAATCGTAGCTGGTGTAAGTAGCTTCAATTTATGTCTTTTGGTCATTGTTGTAGCACGCCTGGAAGAGGGAGTAATCGTATTTGTTTATAATTTCTTTAAACAAATTCAATTATCTCGGCTTCTACTGGGCCGATTTTGTTCAACGACATCTCAAATTGAAGCTCTCGGATCAACAAACCATCGAATTTACTTTTACAAAGGACCTCGAGTATAGTTCCGATGCAATTCTCAAAAGAATTATTAAATTGTTTATGAAAATTAAATTGCGCATCCAGGGGATGTAACAAGTATCTTGTTTGGTAGCAGCATCCTTTACCTTTATTTTAAGCTGTCGATCATTGATCAAGCGCCTTCAGAAGCCGAGATAATGGCAGTGACCCGGAGTGCATTTTTGCCAATTTTTCAATTATTAATAACTTTTGAACCAACAATGCCATAAGGTTCAAGCTGTAGGAGGAGGTAGCTATGGTTCCTAGCTTTAATTTAAGACAAGTCCGGTTAAAAAATACGCACTAGAAGCCGAGAAAAATGCAATTGTTTAAATTAACGATGTAATCCATGATTTCGGTTTTGGTGGAGTGCGAAAGTGCGAAAAAGGCCTCTAACGCGAGATGACGCCAATTGTGCCGTTATCGACATTTCGTTACCGACAAAACATTAAAAAATTATTATCTCGACTCCTGGGGGTTGTTTTTCAATCAATGCGTTATCAAATGAAAGGGGATGGAATGAGCTACGCGACAAAAATTACCCTGTTGCTGTACGTATATGCAGTTGGACGTAATAGCAATTTTAATTGTTTAATTGTTTATAACGAATGAACTTCATTTGGAGTAATGTTCACACCTATTGTAAATGGTAGCTGGTGTAAGTAGCTTCAATTTATGTCCTTTGGTCATTGTTGTAGCACGCCTGGAAGAGGGAGTAATCGTATTTGTTTATAATTTCTTTAAACAAATTCAATTATCTCGGCTTCTACTGGGCCGATTTTGTTCAACGACATCTCAAATTGAAGCTCTCGGATCAAGGAACCATCGAATTTACTTTTACAAAGGACCTCGAGTATAGTTCCGATGCAATTCTCAAGCGAATTATTAAATTGTCTATGGAAATTAAATTGCGCATGCAGGGGATGTAACAAGTATCTTGTCGGGTAGCAGCATCCTATACCTTTATTTTAAGCTGTCGATCATTGATCTAGCGCCTTCAGAAGCCGAGATAATCGCAGTGACCCGGAGTGCATTTTTGCCAATTTTTCAATTATTAGTAACTTTTGAACCAACAATGGCAGATGGTTCAAGCTGTAGGAGGAGGTAGCTATGATTCCTAGCTTTAATTTAAGACAAGTTCGGTTAAAAAATACGCACTAGAAGCCGAGAAAAACATTTGTTTATAATTTGTTTATAATTTCTTTAAACAAATTCAATTATCTCGGCTTCTACTGGGCCGATATTGTTCAACGACATCTCAAATTGAAGCTCTCGGTTCAAGGAACCATCGAATTTACTTTTACAAAGGACCTCGAGTATAGTTCCGATGCAATTCTCAAGCCAATTATTAAATTGTTTATGAAAATTAAATGGCGCATCCAGGGGATGTAACAAGTATCTTGTCGGGTAGCAGCATCTTATACCTTTATTTTAAGCTGTCGATCATTGTTCTAGCGGCTTCAGAAGCCGAGATAATTGCAGTGACCCGGAGTGCATTTTTTGCCAATTTTTCAATTATTAATAACTTTTGAACCAACAATGCCATATGGTTCAAGCTGTAGGAGGAGGTAGCTATGGTTCCTAGCTTTAATTTAAGACAAGTTCGGTTAAAATATACGCACTAGAAGCCGAGAAAAACATTTGTTTATAATTTGTTTATAATTTCTTTAAACAAATTCAATTATCTCGGCTTCTACTGGGCCGATATTATTCAACGACATCTCAAATTGAAGCTCTCGGGTCAAGGAACCATCGAATTTACTTTTACAAAGGACCTCGAGTATAGTTCCGATGCAATTCTCAAGCCAATTATTAAATTGTTTATGAAAATTATATGGCGCATCCAGGGGATGTAACAAGTATCTTGTCGGGTAGCAGCATCCTATACCTTTATTTTAAGCTGTCGATCATTGTTCTAGCGCCTTCAGAAGCCGAGATAATTGCAGTGACCCGGAGTGCATTTTTTGCCAATTTTTCAATTATTAATAACTTTTGAACCAACAATGCCATATGGTTCAAGCTGTAGGAGGAGGTAGCTATGGTTCCTAGCTTTAATTTATGACTTGTCCGGTTAAAAAATACGCACTAGAAGCCGAGAAAAACGCAATTGTTTAAATTAACGATGTAATCCTAGATTTCGGTTTTGGCGGAGTGCGAAAGTGCGAAAAAGGCCGCAAACGCGAGATGGCGCCAATTGTGCCGTTATCGACATTTAGTTACCGACAAAACATTAAAAAATTATTATCTCGACTCCTGGGGGTTGTTTTTTAATCAATGCGTTATCAAATGAAAGGGGATGGAATGAGCTACGCGACAAAAATTACCCCGTTGTTGTATCTATATGCAGTTGGCCGTAATAACAATTTTAATTGTTTAATTGCTTATAACGAATGAACTTCATTTGGAGTAATGTTCACACCTATTGTAAATCGTAGCTGGTGTAAGTAGCTTCAATTTATGTCTTTTGGTCATTGTTGTAGCACGCCTGGAAGAGGGAGTAATCGTATTTGTTTATAATTTCTTTAAACAAATTCAATTATCTCGGCTTCTGCTGGGCCCATTTTGTTCAACGACATCTCAAATTGAAGCTCTCGGATCAACAAACCATCGAATTTACTTTTCCAAAGGACCTCGAGTATAGTTCCGATGCAATTCTCAAGCGAATTATTAAATTGTTTATGAAAATTAATTTGCGCATCCAGGGGATGTAACATGTATCTTGTCGGGTAGCAGCATCCTTTACCTTTATTTTAAGCTGTCGATCATTGATCTAGCGCTTTCAGAAGCCGAGATAATCGCAGAGACCCGGAGTGCATTTTTGCCAATTTTTCAATTATTAGTAACTTTTGAACCAACAATGGCATATGGTTCAAGCTGTAGGAGGAGGTAGCTATGGTTCCTAGCTTTAATTTAAGACAAGTTCGGTTAAAAAATACGCACTAGAAGCCGAGAAAAACATTTGTTTATAATTTGTTTATAATTTCTTTAAACAAATTCAATTTTCTCGGCTTCTACTGGGCCGATATTGTGCAACGACATCTCAAATTGAAGCTCTCGGGTCAAGGAACCATCGAATTTACTTTTACAAAGGACCTCGAGTATAGTTCCGATGCAATTCTCAAGCGAATTATTAAATTGTTTATGAAAATTAATTTGCGCATCCAGGGGATGTAACAAGTATCTTGTCGGGTAGCAGCATCCTTTACCTTTATTTTAAGCTGTCGATCATTGATCTAGCGCCTTCAGAAGCCGAGATAATCGCAGTGACCCGGAGTGCATTTTTGCCAATTTTTCAATTATTAGTAACTTTTGAACCAACAATGGCAGATGGTTCAAGCTGTAGGAGGAGGTAGCTATGGTTCCTAGCTTTAATTTAAGACAAGTTCGGTTAAAAAATACGCACTAGAAGCCGAGAAAAACATTTGTTTATAATTTGTTTATAATTTCTTTAAACAAATTCAATTATCTCGGCTTCTACTGGGCCGATATTGTTCAACGACATCTCAAATTGAAGCTCTCGGGTCAAGGAACCATCGAATTTACTTTTACAAAGGACCTCGAGTATAGTTCCGATGCAATTCTCAAGCGAATTATTAAATTGCTATGAAAATTAAATTGCGCATCCAGGGGATGTAACAAGTATCTTGTCGGGTAGCAGCATCCTTTACCTTTATTTTAAGCTGTCGATCATTGATCTAGCGCCTTCAGAAGCCGAGATAATTGCAGTGACCCGGAGTGCATTTTTTGCCAATTTTTCAATTATTAATAACTTTTGAACCAACAATGCCATATGGTTCAAGCTGTAGGAGGAGGTAGCTATGGTTCCTAGCTTTAATTTAAGACAAGTCCGGTTAAAAAATACGCACTAGAAGCCGAGAAAAACGCAATTGTTTAAATTAACGATGTAATCCATGATTTCGGTTTTGGCGGAGTGCGAAAGTGCGAAAAAGGCCGCAAACGCGAGATGGCGCCAATTGTGCCGTTATCGACATTTCGTTACCGACAAAACTTTAAAAAAATTATTATCTCGACTCCTGGGGGTTGTTTTTTAATCAATGCGTTATCAAATGAAAGGGGATGGAATGAGCTACGCGACAAAAATTACCCCGTTGCTGTACGTATATGCAGTTGGCCGTAATAACAATTTTAATTGTTTAATTGTTTATAACGAATGAACTTCATTTGGAGTAATGTTCACACCTATTGTAAATGGTAGCTGGTGTAAGTAGCTTCAATTTATGTCCTTTGGTCATTGTTGTAGCACGCCTGGAAGAGGGAGTAATCGTATTTGTTTATAATTTCTTTAAACAAATTCAATTATCTCGGCTTCTACTGGGCCGATTTTGTTCAACGACATCTCAAATTGAAGCTCTCGGGTCAAGGAACCATCGAATTTACTTTTACAAAGGACCTCGAGTATAGTTCCGATACAATTCTCAAGCCAATTATTAAATTGTTTATGAAAATTAATTTGCGCATCCAGGGGATGTAACAAGTATCTTGTCGGGTAGCAGCATCCTTTACCTTTATTTTAAGCTGTCGATCATTGATCAAGCGCCTTCAGAAGCCGAGATAATTGCAGTGACCCGGAGTGCATTTTTGCCAATTTTTCAATTATTAATAACTTTTGAACCAACAATGCCATAAGGTTCAAGCTGTAGGAGGAGGTAGCTATGGTTCCTAGCTTTAATTTAAGACAAGTCCGGTTAAAAAATACGCACTAGAAGCCGAGAAAAACGCAATTGTTTAAATTAACGATGTAATCCATGACTTCGGTTTTGGCGGAGTGCGAAAGTGCGAAAAAGGCCGCAAACGCGAGATGGCGCCAATTGTGCCGTTATCGACATTTCGTTACCGACAAAACTTTAAAAAAATTATTATCTCGACTCCTGGGGGTTGTTTTTTAATCAATGCGTTATCAAATGAAAGGGGATGGAATGAGCTACGCGACAAAAATTACCCCGTTGCTGTACGTATATGCAGTTGGCCGTAATAACAATTTTAATTGTTTAATTGTTTATAACGAATGAACTTCATTTGGAGTAATGTTCACACCTATTGTAAATGGTAGCTGGTGTAAGTAGCTTCAATTTATGTCCTTTGGTCATTGTTGTAGCACGCCTGGAAGAGGGAGTAATCGTATTTGTTTATAATTTCTTTAAACAAATTCAATTATCTCGGCTTCTACTGGGCCGATTTTGTTCAACGACATCTCAAATTGAAGCTCTCGTTTCAAGGAACCATCGAATTTACTTTTACAAAGGACCTCGAGTATAGTTCCGATGCAATTCTCAAGCGAATTATTAAATTGTTTATGAAAATTAATTTGCGCATCCAGGGGATGTAACATGTATCTTGTCGGGTAGCAGCATCCTTTACCTTTATTTTAAGCTGTCGATCATTTATCTAGCGCCTTCAGAAGCCGAGATAATCGCAGTGACCCGGAGTGCATTTTTGCCAATTTTTCAATTATTAGTAACTTTTGAACCAACAATGCCATATGGTTCAAGCTGTAGGAGGAGGTAGCTATGGTTCCTAGCTTTAATTTAAGACAAGTTCGGTTAAAAAATACGCACTAGAAGCCGAGAAAAACATTTGTTTATAATTTGTTTATAATTTCTTTAAACAAATTCAATTATCTCGGCTTCTACTGGGCCGATATTGTTCAACGACATCTCAAATTGAAGCTCTCGGGTCAAGGAACCATCGAATTTACTTTTACAAAGGACCTCGAGTATAGTTCCGATGCAATTCTCAAGCGAATTATTAAATTGTCTATGAAAATTAAATTGCGCATGCAGGGGATGTAACAAGTATCTTGTCGGGTAGCAGCATCCTATACCTTTATTTTAAGCTGTCGATCATTGATCTAGCGCCTTCAGAAGCCGAGATAATTGCAGTGACCCGGAGTGCATTTTTTGCCAATTTTTCAATTATTAATAACTTTTGAAGCAACAATGCCATATGGTTCAAGCTGTAGGAGGAGGTAGCTATGTTTCCCAGCTTTAATTTATGACAAGTCCGGTTAAAAAATACGCACTAGAAGCCGAGAAAAGCGCAATTGTTTAAATTAACTTTGTAATCCAGGATTTCGGTTTTGGCGGAGTGCGAAAGTGCGAAAAAGGCCGCAAACGCGAGATGGCGCCAATTGTGCCGTTATCGACATTTCGTTACCGACAAAACTTTAAAAAAATTATTATCTCGACTCCTGGGGGTTGTTTTTTAATCAATGCGTTATCAAATGAAAGGGGATGGAATGAGCTACGCGACAAAAATTACCCCGTTGCTGTACGTATATGCAGTTGGCCGTAATAGCAATTTTAATTGTTTAATTGTTTATAACGAATGAACTTCATTTGGAGTAATGTTCACACCTATTGTAAATGGTAGCTGGTGTAAGTAGCTTCAATTTATGTCCTTTGGTCATTGTTGTAGCACGCCTGGAAGAGGGAATAATCGTATTTGTTTATAATTTCTTTAAACAAATTCAATTATCTCGGCTTCTACTGGGCCGATTTTGTTCAACGACATCTCAAATTGAAGCGCTCGGATCAAGGAACCATCGAATTTACTTTTACAAAGGACCTCGAGTATAGTTCCGATGCAATTCTCAAGCGAATTATTAAATTGTCTATGAAAATTAAATTGCGCATGCAGGGGATGTAACAAGTATCTTGTCGGGTAGCAGCATCCTATACCTTTATTTTAAGCTGTCGATCATTGATCTAGCGCCTTCAGAAGCCGAGATAATCGCAGTGACCCGGAGTGCATTTTTGCCAATTTTTCAATTATTAGTAACTTTTGAACCAACAATGGCAGATGGTTCAAGCTGTAGGAGGAGGTAGCTATGGTTCCTAGCTTTAATTTAAGACAAGTTCGGTTAAAAAATACGCACTAGAAGCCGAGAAAAACATTTGTTTATAATTTGTTTATAATTTCTTTAAACAAATTCAATTATCTCGGCTTCTACTGGGCCGATTTTGTTCAACGACATCTCAAATTGAAGCTCTCGGGTCAAGGAACCATCGAATTTACTTTTACAAAGGACCTCGAGTATAGTTCCGATACAATTCTCAAGCCAATTATTAAATTGTTTATGAAAATTAATTTGCGCATCCAGGGGATGTAACAAGTATCTTGTCGGGTAGCAGCATCCTTTACCTTTATTTTAAGCTGTCGATCATTGATCAAGCGCCTTCAGAAGCCGAGATAATTGCAGTGACCCGGAGTGCATTTTTGCCAATTTTTCAATTATTAATAACTTTTGAACCAACAATGCCATAAGGTTCAAGCTGTAGGAGGAGGTAGCTATGGTTCCTAGCTTTAATTTAAGACAAGTCCGGTTAAAAAATACGCACTAGAAGCCGAGAAAATCGCAATTGTTTAAATTAACGATGTAATCCATGATTTCGGTTTTGGCGGAGTGCGAAAGTGCGAAAAAGGCCGCAAACGCGAGATGGCGCCAATTGTGCCGTTATCGACATTTCATTACCGACAAATCATTAAAAAATTATTATCTCGACTCCTGGGGGTTGTTTTTTAATCAATGGGGTATCAAATGAAAGGGAATGGAATGAGCTACGCGACAAAAATTACCCCGTTGTTGTATGTATATGCAGTTGGCCGTAATAACTATTTTAATTGTTTAATTGCTTATAACGAATGAACTTCATTTGGAGTAATGTTCACACCTATTGTAAATGGTAGCTGGTGTAAGTAGCTTCAATTTATGTCCTTTGGTCATTGTTGTAGCACGCCTGGAAGAGGGAGTAATCGTATTTGTTTATAATTTCTTTAAACAAATTCAATTATCTCGGCTTCTATTGGGCCGATTTTGTTCAACGACATCTCAAATTGAAGCGCTCGGATCAAGGAACCATCGAATTTACTTTTACAAAGGACCTCGAGTATAGTGCCGATGCAATTCTCAAGCGAATTATTAAATTGTCTATGAAAATTAAATTGCGCATCCATGGGATGTAACATGTATCTTGTCGGGTAGCAGCATCCTTTACCTTTATTTTAAGCTGTCGATCATTGATCTAGCGCCTTCAGAAGCCGAGATAATTGCAGTGACCCGGAGTGCATTTTTTGCCAATTTTTCAATTATTAATAACTTTTGAACCAACAATGCCATATGGTTCAAGCTGTAGGAGGAGGTAGCTATGGTTCCTAGCTTTAATTTAAGACAAGTTCGGTTAAAAAATACGCACTAGAAGCCGAGAAAAACATTTGTTTATAATTTGTTTATAATTTCTTTAAAGAAATTCAATTATCTCGGCTTCTACTGGGCCGATTTTGTTCAACGACATCTCAAATTGAAGCTCTCGGATCAACAAACCATCGAATTTACTTTTACAAAGGACCTCGAGTATAGTTCCGATGCAATTCTCAAGCGAATTATTAAATTGTTTTTGAAAATTAATTTGCGCATCCATGGGATGTAACATGTATCTTGTCGGGTAGCAGCATCCTTTACCTTTATTTTAAGCTGTCGATCATTGATCTAGCGTCTTCAGAAGCCGAGATAATTGCAGTGACCCGGAGTGCATTTTTTGCCAATTTTTCAATTATTAATAACTTTTGAACCAACAATGCCATATGGTTCAAGCTGTAGGAGGAGGTAGCTATGGTTCCTAGCTTTAATTTAAGACAAGTTCGGTTAAAAAATACGCACTAGAAGCCGAGAAAAACATTTGTTTATAATTTGTTTATAGTTTCTTTAAACAAATTCAATTATCTCGGCTTCTACTGGGCCGATATTGTTCAACGACATCTCAAATTGAGGAACTCGGGTCAAGGAACCATCGAATTTACTTTTACAAAGGACCTCGAGTATAGTTCCGATGCAATTCTCAAGCGAATTATTAAATTGTTTATGAAAATTAATTTGCGCATCCAGGGGATGTAACATGTATCTTGTCGGGTAGCAGCATCCTTTACCTTTATTTTAAGCTGTCGATCATTGATCTAGCGCCTTCAGAAGCCGAGATAATCGCAGTGACCCGGAGTGCATTTTTGCCAATTTTTCAATTATTAGTAACTTTTGAACCAACAATGCCATATGGTTCAAGCTGTAGGAGGAGGTAGCTATGGTTCCTAGCTTTAATTTAAGACAAGTTCGGTTAAAAAATACGCACTAGAAGCCGAGAAAAACATTTGTTTATAATTTGTTTATAATTTCTTTAAACAAATTCAATTATCTCGGCTTCTACTGGGCCGATATTGTTCAACGACATCTCAAATTGAAGCTCTCGGGTCAAGGAACCATCGAATTTACTTTTACAAAGGACCTCGAGTATAGTTCCGATGCAATTCTCAAGCGAATTATTAAATTGTTTATGAAAATTAATTTGCGCATCCAGGGGATGTAACAAGTATCTTGTCGGGTAGCAGCATCCTTTACCTTTATTTTAAGCTGTCGATCATTGATCTAGCGCCTTCAGAAGCCGAGATAATTGCAGTGACCCGGAGTGCATTTTTGCCAATTTTTCAATTATTAATAACTTTTGAACCAACAATGCCATATGGTTCAAGCTGTAGGAGGAGGTAGCTATGGTTAATAGCTTTAATTTATGACTTGTCCGGTTAAAAAATACGCACTAGAAGCCGAGAAAAACGCAATTGTTTAAATTAACGATGTAATCCTAGATTTCGGTTTTGGCGGAGTGCGAAAGTGCGAAAAAGACCGCAAACGCGAGATGGCGCCAATTGTGCCGTTATCGACATTTCGTTACCGACAAAACTTTAAAAAATTATTATCTCGACTCCTGGGGGTTGTTTTTTAATCAATGCGTTATCAAATGAAAGGGGATGGAATGAGCTACGCGACAAAAATTACCCCGTTGCTGTACGTATATGCAGTTGGCCGTAATAGCAATTTTAATTGTTTAATTGTTTATAACGAATGAACTTCATTTGGAGTAATGTTCACACCTATTGTAAATGGTAGCTGGTGTAAGTAGCTTCAATTTATGTCCTTTGGTCATTGTTGTAGCACGCCTGGAAGAGGGAGTAATCGTATTTGTTTATAATTTCTTTAAACAAATTCAATTATCTCGGCTTCTACTGGGCCGATTTTGTTCAACGACATCTCAAATTGAAGCTCTCGGGTCAAGGAACCATCGAATTTACTTTTACAAAGGACCTCGAGTATAGTTCCGATGCAATTCTCAAGCCAATTATTAAATTGTTTATGAAAATTAATTTGCGCATCCATGGGATGTAACATGTATCTTGTCGGGTAGCAGCATCCTTTACCTTTATTTTAAGCTGTCGATCATTGATCTAGCGCCTTCAGAAGCCGAGATAATTGCAGTGACCCGGAGTGCATTTTTTGCCAATTTTTCAATTATTAATAACTTTTGAACCAACAATGCCATATGGTTCAAGCTGTAGGAGGAGGTAGCTATGGTTCCTAGCTTTAATTTAAGACAAGTTCGGTTAAAAAATACGCACTAGAAGCCGAGAAAAACATTTGTTTATAATTTGTTTATAGTTTCTTTAAACAAATTCAATTATCTCGGCTTCTACTGGGCCGATATTGTTCAACGACATCTCAAATTGAAGCACTCGGGTCAAGGAACCATCGAATTTACTTTTACAAAGGACCTCGAGTATAGTTCCGATGCAATTCTCAAGCGAATTATTAAATTGTTTATGAAAATTAATTTGCGCATCCAGGGGATGTAACATGTATCTTGTCGGGTAGCAGCATCCTTTACCTTTATTTTAAGCTGTCGATCATTTATCTAGCGCCTTCAGAAGCCGAGATAATCGCAGTGACCCGGAGTGCATTTTTGCCAATTTTTCAATTATTAGTAACTTTTGAACCAACAATGCCATATGGTTCAAGCTGTAGGAGGAGGTAGCTATGTTTCCCAGCTTTAATTTATGACAAGTCCGGTTAAAAAATACGCACTAGAAGCCGAGAAAAGCGCAATTGTTTAAATTAACTTTGTAATCCAGGATTTCGGTTTTGGCGGAGTGCGAAAGTGCGAAAAAGGCCGCAAACGCGAGATGGCGCCAATTGTGCCGTTATCGACATTTCGTTACCGACAAAACTTTAAAAAAATTATTATCTCGACTCCTGGGGGTTGTTTTTTAATCAATGCGTTATCAAATGAAAGGGGATGGAATGAGCTACGCGACAAAAATTACCCCGTTGCTGTACGTATATGCAGTTGGCCGTAATAACAATTTTAATTGTTTAATTGTTTATAACGAATGAACTTCATTTCGAGTAATGTTCATACCTATTGTAAATCGTAGCTGGTGTGAGTAGCTTCAATTTATGTCCTTTGGTCATTGTTGTAGCACGCCTGGAAGAGGGAGTAATCGTATTTGTTTATAATTTCTTTAAACAAATTCAATTATCTCGGCTTCTACTGGTCCGATTTTGTTCAACGACATCTCAAATTGAAGCTCTCGGATCAAGGAACCATCGAATTTACTTTTACAAAGGACCTCGAGTATAGTTCCGATGCAATTCTCAAGCGAATTATTAAATTGTCTATGAAAATTAAATTGCGCATGCAGGGGATGTAACAAGTATCTTGTCGGGTAGCAGCATCCTATACCTTTATTTTAAGCTGTCGATCATTGATCTAGCGCCTTCAGAAGCCGAGATAATCGCAGTGACCCGGAGTGCATTTTTGCCAATTTTTCAATTATTAGTAACTTTTGAACCAACAATGGCAGATGGTTCAAGCTGTAGGAGGAGGTAGCTATGGTTCCTAGCTTTAATTTAAGACAAGTTCGGTTAAAAAATACGCACTAGAAGCCGAGAAAAACATTTGTTTATAATTTGTTTATAATTTCTTTAAACAAATTCAATTATCTCGACTTCTACTGGGCCGATATTGTTCAACGACATCTCAAATTGAAGCTCTCGGGTCAAGGAACCATCGAATTTACTTTTACAAAGAACCTCGAGTATAGTTCCGATGCAATTCTCAAGCGAATTATTCAATTGTTTATGAAAATTAAATTGCGCATCCAGGGGATGTAACAAGTATCTTGTTTGGTAGCAGCATCCTTTACCTTTATTTTAAGCTGTCGATCATTGATCTAGCGCCTTCAGAAGCCGAGATAATCGCAGTGACCCGGAGTGCATTTTTGCCAATTTTTCAATTATTAGTAACTTTTGAACCAACAATGGCAGATGGTTCAAGCTGTAGGAGGAGGTAGCTATGGTTCCTAGCTTTAATTTTAGACAAGTTCGGTTAAAAAATACGCACTAGAAGCCGAGAAAAACATTTGTTTATAATTTGTTTATAATTTCTTTAAACAAATTCAATTATCTCGGCTTCTACTGGGCCGATATTGTTCAACGACATCTCAAATTGAAGCTCTCGGGTCAAGGAACCTTCGAATTTACTTTTACAAAGGACCTCGAGTATAGTTCCGATGCAATTCTCAAGCGAATTATTAAATTGTCTATGAAAACTAAATTGCGCATCCAGGGGATGTAACAAGTATCTTGTCGGGTAGCAGCATCCTTTACCTTTATTTTAAGCTGTCGATCATTGATCTAGCGCCTTCAGAAGCCGAGATAATTGCAGTGACCCGGAGTGCATTTTTCGCCAATTTTTCAATTATTAATAACTTTTGAACCAACAATGCCATATGGTTCAAGCTGTAGGAGGAGGTAGCTATGGTTCCCAGCTTTAATTTAAGACAAGTCCGGTTAAAAAATACGCACTAGAAGCCGAGAAAAACGCAATTGTTTAAATTAACGATGTAATCCATGATTTCGGTTTTGGTGGAGTGCGAAAGTGCGAAAAAGGCCGCAAACGCGAGATGGCGCCAATTGTGCCGTTATCGACATTTCGTTACCGACAAAACATTAAAAAATTATTATCTCGAGTCCTGGGGGTTGTTTTTTAATCAATGGGGTATCAAATGAAAGGGAATGGAATGAGCTACGCGACAAAAATTACCCCGTTGTTGTATGTATATGCAGTTGGCCGTAATAACAATTTTAATTGTTTAATTGCTTATAACGAATGAACTTCATTTGGAGTAATGTTCACACCTATTGTAAATCGTAGCTGGTGTAAGTAGCTTCAATTTATGTCTTTTGGTCATTGTTGTAGCACGCCTGGAAGAGGGAGTAATCGTATTTGTTTATAATTTCTTTAAACAAATTCAATTATCTCGGCTTCTACTGGGCCGATTGTGTTCAACGACATCTCAAATTGAAGCTCTCGGATCAACAAACCATCGAATTTACTTTTACAAAGGACCTCGAGTATAGTTCCGATGCAATTCTCAAGCGAATTATTAAATTGTTTTTGAAAATTAATTTGCGCATCCATGGGATGTAACATGTATCTTGTCGGGTAGCAGCATCCTTTACCTTTATTTTAAGCTGTCGATCATTGATCTAGCGTCTTCAGAAGCCGAGATAATTGCAGTGACCCGGAGTGCATTTTTTGCCAATTTTTCAATTATTAATAACTTTTGAACCAACAATGCCATATGGTTCAAGCTGTAGGAGGAGGTAGCTATGGTTCCTAGCTTTAATTTAAGACAAGTTCGGTTAAAAAATACGCACTAGAAGCCGAGAAAAACATTTGTTTATAATTTGTTTATAGTTTCTTTAAACAAATTCAATTATCTCGGCTTCTACTGGGCCGATATTGTTCAACGACATCTCAAATTGAGGAACTCGGGTCAAGGAACCATCGAATTTACTTTTACAAAGGACCTCGAGTATAGTTCCGATGCAATTCTCAAGCGAATTATTAAATTGTTTATGAAAATTAATTTGCGCATCCAGGGGATGTAACATGTATCTTGTCGGGTAGCAGCATCCTTTACCTTTATTTTAAGCTGTCGATCATTGATCTAGCGCCTTCAGAAGCCGAGATAATCGCAGTGACCCGGAGTGCATTTTTGCCAATTTTTCAATTATTAGTAACTTTTGAACCAACAATGCCATATGGTTCAAGCTGTAGGAGGAGGTAGCTATGGTTCCTAGCTTTAATTTAAGACAAGTTCGGTTAAAAAATACGCACTAGAAGCCGAGAAAAACATTTGTTTATAATTTGTTTATAATTTCTTTAAACAAATTCAATTATCTCGGCTTCTACTGGGCCGATATTGTTCAACGACATCTCAAATTGAAGCTCTCGGGTCAAGGAACCATCGAATTTACTTTTACAAAGGACCTCGAGTATAGTTCCGATGCAATTCTCAAGCGAATTATTCAATTGTTTATGAAAATTAAATTGCGCATCCAGGGGATGTAACAAGTATCTTGTTTGGTAGCAGCATCCTTTACCTTTATTTTAAGCTGTCGATCATTGATCTAGCGCCTTCAGAAGCCGAGATAATCGCAGTGACCCGGAGTGCATTTTTGCCAATTTTTCAATTATTAGTAACTTTTGAACCAACAATGGCAGATGGTTCAAGCTGTAGGAGGAGGTAGCTATGGTTCCTAGCTTTAATTTTAGACAAGTTCGGTTAAAAAATACGCACTAGAAGCCGAGAAAAACATTTGTTTATAATTTGTTTATAATTTCTTTAAACAAATTCAATTATCTCGGCTTCTACTGGGCCGATATTGTTCAACGACATCTCAAATTGAAGCTCTCGGGTCAAGGAACCATCGAATTTACTTTTACAAAGGACCTCGAGTATAGTTCCGATGCAATTCTCAAGCGAATTATTAAATTGTCTATGAAAACTAAATTGCGCATCCAGGGGATGTAACAAGTATCTTGTCGGGTAGCAGCATCCTTTACCTTTATTTTAAGCTATCGATCATTGATCTAGCGCCTTCAGAAGCCGAGATAATTGCAGTGACCCGGAGTGCATTTTTCGCCAATTTTTCAATTATTAATAACTTTTGAACCAACAATGCCATATGGTTCAAGCTGTAGGAGGAGGTAGCTATGGTTCCCAGCTTTAATTTAAGACAAGTCCGGTTAAAAAATACGCACTAGAAGCCGAGAAAAACGCAATTGTTTAAATTAACGATGTAATCCATGATTTCGGTTTTGGTGGAGTGCGAAAGTGCGAAAAAGGCCGCAAACGCGAGATGGCGCCAATTGTGCCGTTATCGACATTTCGTTACCGACAAAACATTAAAAAATTATTATCTCGACTCCTGGGGGTTGTTTTTTAATCAATGGGGTATCAAATGAAAGGGAATGGAATGAGCTACGCGACAAAAATTACCCCGTTGTTGTATGTATATGCAGTTGGCCGTAATAACAATTTTAATTGTTTAATTGCTTATAACGAATGAACTTCATTTGGAGTAATGTTCACACCTATTGTAAATCGTAGCTGGTGTAAGTAGCTTCAATTTATGTCTTTTGGTCATTGTTGTAGCACGCCTGGAAGAGGGAGTAATCGTATTTGTTTATAATTTCTTTAAACAAATTCAATTATCTCGGCTTCTACTGGGCCGATTGTGTTCAACGACATCTCAAATTGAAGCTCTCGGATCAACAAACCATCGAATTTACTTTTACAAAGGACCTCGAGTATAGTTCCGATGCAATTCTCAAGCGAATTATTAAATTGTGTATGAAAATTAAATTGCGCATCCAGGGGATGTAACAAGTATCTTGTTTGGTAGCAGCATCCTTTACCTTTATTTTAAGCTGTCGATCATTGATCAAGCGCCTTCAGAAGCCGAGATAATTGCAGTGACCCGGAGTGCATTTTTGCCAATTTTTCAATTATTAATAACTTTTGAACCAACAATGCCATAAGGTTCAAGCTGTAGGAGGAGGTAGCTATGGTTCCTAGCTTTAATTTAAGACAAGTCCGGTTAAAAAATACGCACTAGAAGCCGAGAAAAACGCAATTGTTTAAATTAACGATGTAATCCATGATTTCGGTTTTGGTGGAGTGCGAAAGTGCGAAAAAGGCCGCAAACGCGAGATGGCGCCAATTGTGCCGTTATCGACATTTCGTTACCGACAAACATTAAAAAATTATTATCTCGACTCCTGGGGGTTGTTTTTTAATCAATGCGTTATCAAATGAAAGGGAATGGAATGAGCTACGCGACAAAAATTACCCCGTTGTTGTATGTATATGCAGTTGGCCGTAATAACAATTTTAATTGTTTAATTGTTTATAACGAATGAACTTCATTTGGAGTAATGTTCACACCTATTGTAAATCGTAGCTGGTGTAAGTAGCTTTAATTTATGTCCTTTGGTCATTGATGTAGCACGCCTGGAAGAGGCAGTAATCGTATTTGTTCATAATTTCTTTAAACAAATTCAATTATCTCGGCTTCTACTGGGCTGATTTTGTTCAACGACATCTCAAATTGCAGCTCTCGGATCAAGGAACCATCGAATTTACTTTTACAAAGGACCTCGAGTATAGTTCCGATGCAATTCTCAAGCGAATTATTAAATTGTCTATGAAAATTAAATTGCGCATGCAGGGGATGTAACAAGTATCTTGTCGGGTAGCAGCATCCTATACCTTTATTTTAAGCTGTCGATCATTGATCTAGCGCCTTCAGAAGCCGAGATAATCGCAGTGACCCGGAGTGCATTTTTGCCAATTTTTCAATTATTAGTAACTTTTGAACCAACAATGGCAGATGGTTCAAGCTGTAGGAGGAGGTAGCTATGGTTCCTAGCTTTAATTTAAGACAAGTTCGGTTAAAAAATACGCACTAGAAGCCGAGAAAAACATTTGTTTATAATTTGTTTATAATTTCTTTAAACAAATTCAATTATCTCGACTTCTACTGGGCCGATATTGTTCAACGACATCTCAAATTGAAGCTCTCGGGTCAAGGAACCATCGAATTTACTTTTACAAAGGACCTCGAGTATAGTTCCGATGCAATTCTCAAGCGAATTATTAAATTGTCTATGAAAATTAAATTGCGCATCCAGGGGATGTAACAAGTATCTTGTCGGGTAGCAGCATCCTTTACCTTTATTTTAAGCTGTCGATCATTGATCTAGCGCCTTCAGAAGCCGAGATAATTGCAGTGACCCGGAGTGCATTTTTCGCCAATTTTTCAATTATTAATAACTTTTGAACCAACAATGCCATATGGTTCAAGCTGTAGGAGGAGGTAGCTATGGTTCCCAGCTTTAATTTAAGACAAGTCCGGTTAAAAAATACGCACTAGAAGCCGAGAAAAACGCAATTGTTTAAATTAACGATGTAATCCATGATTTCGGTTTTGGTGGAGTGCGAAAGTGCGAAAAAGGCCGCAAACGCGAGATGGCGCCAATTGTGCCGTTATCGACATTTCGTTACCGACAAAACATTAAAAAATTATTATCTCGACTCCTGGGGGTTGTTTTTTAATCAATGGGGTATCAAATGAAAGGGAATGGAATGAGCTACGCGACAAAAATTACCCCGTTGTTGTATGTATATGCAGTTGGCCGTAATAACAATTTTAATTGTTTAATTGTTTATAACGAATGAACTTCATTTGGAGTAATGTTCACACCTATTGTAAATCGTAGCTGGTGTAAGTAGCTTCAATTTATGTCTTTTGGTCATTGTTGTAGCACGCCTGGAAGAGGGAGTAATCGTATTTGTTTATAATTTCTTTAAACAAATTCAATTATCTCGGCTTCTACTGGGCCGATTGTGTTCAACGACATCTCAAATTGAAGCTCTCGGATCAACAAACCATCGAATTTACTTTTACAAAGGACCTCGAGTATAGTTCCGATGCAATTCTCAAGCGAATTATTAAATTGTGTATGAAAATTAAATTGCGCATCCAGGGGATGTAACAAGTATCTTGTTTGGTAGCAGCATCCTTTACCTTTATTTTAAGCTGTCGATCATTGATCTAGCGCCTTCAGAAGCCGAGATAATCGCAGTGACCCGGAGTGCATTTTTGCCAATTTTTCAATTATTAGTAACTTTTGAACCAACAATGCCATATGGTTCAAGCTGTAGGAGGAGGTAGCTATGTTTCCCAGCTTTAATTTATGACAAGTCCGGTTAAAAAATACGCACTAGAAGCCGAGAAAAGCGCAATTGTTTAAATTAACTTTGTAATCCAGGATTTCGGTTTTGGCGGAGTGCGAAAGTGCGAAAAAGGCCGCAAACGCGAGATGGCGCCAATTGTGCCGTTATCGACATTTCGTTACCGACAAAACTTTAAAAAAATTATTATCTCGACTCCTGGGGGTTGTTTTTTAATCAATGCGTTATCAAATGAAAGGGGATGGAATGAGCTACGCGACAAAAATTACCCCGTTGCTGTACGTATATGCAGTTGGCCGTAATAGCAATTTTAATTGTTTAATTGTTTATAACGAATGAACTTCATTTGGAGTAATGTTCACACCTATTGTAAATGGTAGCTGGTGTAAGTAGCTTCAATTTATGTCCTTTGGTCATTGTTGTAGCACGCCTGGAAGAGGGAGTAATCGTATTTGTTTATAATTTCTTTAAACAAATTCAATTATCTCGGCTTCTACTGGTCCGATTTTGTTCAACGACATCTCAAATTGAAGCTCTCGGATCAAGGAACCATCGAATTTACTTTTACAAAGGACCTCGAGTATAGTTCCGATGCAATTCTCAAGCGAATTATTAAATTGTCTATGAAAATTAAATTGCGCATGCAGGGGATGTAACAAGTATCTTGTCGGGTAGCAGCATCCTATACCTTTATTTTAAGCTGTCGATCATTGATCTAGCGCCTTCAGAAGCCGAGATAATCGCAGTGACCCGGAGTGCATTTTTGCCAATTTTTCAATTATTAGTAACTTTTGAACCAACAATGGCAGATGGTTCAAGCTGTAGGAGGAGGTAGCTATGGTTCCTAGCTTTAATTTAAGACAAGTTCGGTTAAAAAATACGCACTAGAAGCCGAGAAAAACATTTGTTTATAATTTGTTTATAATTTCTTTAAACAAATTCAATTATCTCGACTTCTACTGGGCCGATATTGTTCAACGACATCTCAAATTGAAGCTCTCGGGTCAAGGAACCATCGAATTTACTTTTACAAAGGACCTCGAGTATAGTTCCGATGCAATTCTCAAGCGAATTATTCAATTGTTTATGAAAATTAAATTGCGCATCCAGGGGATGTAACAAGTATCTTGTTTGGTAGCAGCATCCTTTACCTTTATTTTAAGCTGTCGATCATTGATCTAGCGCCTTCAGAAGCCGAGATAATCGCAGTGACCCGGAGTGCATTTTTGCCAATTTTTCAATTATTAGTAACTTTTGAACCAACAATGGCAGATGGTTCAAGCTGTAGGAGGAGGTAGCTATGGTTCCTAGCTTTAATTTAAGACAAGTTCGGTTAAAAAATACGCACTAGAAGCCGAGAAAAACATTTGTTTATAATTTGTTTATAATTTCTTTAAACAAATTCAATTATCTCGGCTTCTACTGGGCCGATATTGTTTAACGACATCTCAAATTGAAGCTCTCGGGTCAAGGAACCATCGAATTTACTTTTACAAAGGACCTCGAGTATAGTTCCGATGCAATTCTCAAGCGAATTATTAAATTGTCTATGAAAATTAAATTGCGCATCCAGGGGATGTAACAAGTATCTTGTCGGGTAGCAGCATCCTTTACCTTTATTTTAAGCTGTCGATCATTGATCTAGCGCCTTCAGAAGCCGAGATAATTGCAGTGACCCGGAGTGCATTTTTCGCCAATTTTTCAATTATTAATAACTTTTGAACCAACAATGCCATATGGTTCAAGCTGTAGGAGGAGGTAGCTATGGTTCCCAGCTTTAATTTAAGACAAGTCCGGTTAAAAAATACGCACTAGAAGCCGAGAAAAACGCAATTGTTTAAATTAACGATGTAATCCATGATTTCGGTTTTGGTGGAGTGCGAAAGTGCGAAAAAGGCCGCAAACGCGAGATGGCGCCAATTGTGCCGTTATCGACATTTCGTTACCGACAAAACATTAAAAAATTATTATCTCGACTCCTGGGGGTTGTTTTTTAATCAATGGGGTATCAAATGAAAGGGAATGGAATGAGCTACGCGACAAAAATTACCCCGTTGTTGTATGTATATGCAGTTGGCCATAATAACAATTTTAATTGTTTAATTGCTTATAACGAATGAACTTCATTTGGAGTAATGTTCACACCTATTGTAAATCGTAGCTGGTGTAAGTAGCTTCAATTTATGTCTTTTGGTCATTGTTGTAGCACGCCTGGAAGAGGGAGTAATCGTATTTGTTTATAATTTCTTTAAACAAATTCAATTATCTCGGCTTCTACTGGGCCGATTGTGTTCAACGACATCTCAAATTGAAGCTCTCGGATCAACAAACCATCGAATTTACTTTTACAAAGGACCTCGAGTATAGTTCCGATGCAATTCTCAAGCGAATTATTAAATTGTCTATGAAAATTAAATTGCGCATCCAGGGGATGTAACAAGTATCTTGTCGGGTAGCAGCATCCTTTACCTTTATTTTAAGCTGTCGATCATTGATCTAGCGCCTTCAGAAGCCGAGATAATTGCAGTGACCCGGAGTGCATTTTTGCCAATTTTTCAATTATTAATAACTTTTGAACCAACAATGCCATAAGGTTCAAGCTGTAGGAGGAGGTAGCTATGGTTCCTAGCTTTAATTTAAGACAAGTCCGGTTAAAAAATACGCACTAGAAGCCGAGAAAAACGCAATTGTTTAAATTAACGATGTAATCCATGATTTCGGTTTTGGTGGAGTGCGAAAGTGCGAAAAAGGCCGCAAACGCGAGATGGCGCCAATTGTGCCGTTATCGACATTTCGTTACCGACAAACATTAAAAAATTATTATCTCGACTCCTGGGGGTTGTTTTTTAATCAATGCGTTATCAAATGAAAGGGAATGGAATGAGCTACGCGACAAAAATTACCCCGTTGTTGTATGTATATGCAGTTGGCCGTAATAACAATTTTAATTGTTTAATTGTTTATAACGAATGAACTTCATTTGGAGTAATGTTCACACCTATTGTAAATCGTAGCTGGTGTAAGTAGCTTTAATTTATGTCCTTTGGTCATTGATGTAGCACGCCTGGAAGAGGCAGTAATCGTATTTGTTCATAATTTCTTTAAACAAATTCAATTATCTCGGCTTCTACTGGGCTGATTTTGTTCAACGACATCTCAAATTGAAGCTCTCGGGTCAAGGAACCATCGAATTTACTTTTACAAAGGACCTCGAGTATAGTTCCGATGCAATTCTCAAGCGAATTATTAAATTGTCTATGAAAATTAAATTGCGCATCCAGGGGATGTAACAAGTATCTTGTCGGGTAGCAGCATCCTTTACCTTTATTTTAAGCTGTCGATCATTGATCTAGCGCCTTCAGAAGCCGAGATAATTGCAGTGACCCGGAGTGCATTTTTCGCCAATTTTTCAATTATTAATAACTTTTGAACCAACAATGCCATATGGTTCAAGCTGTAGGAGGAGGTAGCTATGGTTCCTAGCTTTAATTTAAGACAAGTTCGGTTAAAAAATACGCACTAGAAGCCGAGAAAAACATTTGTTTATAATTTGTTTATAATTTCTTTAAACAAATTCAATTATCTCGGCTTCTACTGGGCCGATATTATTCAACGACATCTCAAATTGAAGCTCTCGGGTCAAGGAACCATCGAATTTACTTTTACAAAGGACCTCGAGTATAGTTCCGATGCAATTCTCAAGCCAATTATTAAATTGTTTATGAAAATTAAATGGCGCATCCAGGGGATGTAACAAGTATCTTGTCGGGTAGCAGCATCCTATACCTTTATTTTAAGCTGTCGATCATTGTTCTAGCGCCTTCAGAAGCCGAGATAATTGCAGTGACCCGGAGTGCATTTTTTGCCAATTTTTCAATTATTAATAACTTTTGAACCAACAATGCCATATGGTTCAAGCTGTAGGAGGAGGTAGCTATGGTTCCTAGCTTTAATTTATGACTTGTCCGGTTAAAAAATACGCACTAGAAGCCGAGAAAAACGCAATTGTTTAAATTAACGATGTAATCCTAGATTTCGGTTTTGGCGGAGTGCGAAAGTGCGAAAAAGGCCGCAAACGCGAGATGGCGCCAATTGTGCCGTTATCGACATTTCGTTACCGACAAAACTTTAAAAAATTATTATCTCGACTCCTGGGGGTTGTTTTTTAATCAATGCGTTATCAAATGAAAGGGGATGGAATGAGCTACGCGACAAAAATTACCCCGTTGCTGTACGTATATGCAGTTGGCCGTAATAGCAATTTTAATTGTTTAATTGTTTATAACGTATGAACTTCATTTGGAGTAATGTTCACACCTATTGTAAATGGTAGCTGGTGTAAGTAGCTTCAATTTATGTCCTTTGGTCATTGTTGTAGCACGCCTGGAAGAGGGAGTAATCGTATTTGTTTATAATTTCTTTAAACAAATTCAATTATCTCGACTTCTACTGGGCCGATATTGTTCAACGACATCTCAAATTGAAGCTCTCGGGTCAAGGAACCATCGAATTTACTTTTACAAAGGACCTCGAGTATAGTTCCGATGCAATTCTCAAGCGAATTATTAAATTGTCTATGAAAATTAAATTGCGCATCCAGGGGATGTAACAAGTATCTTGTCGGGTAGCAGCATCCTTTACCTTTATTTTAAGCTGTCGATCATTGATCTAGCGCCTTCAGAAGCCGAGATAATTGCAGTGACCCGGAGTGCATTTTTCGCCAATTTTTCAATTATTAATAACTTTTGAACCAACAATGCCATATGGTTCAAGCTGTAGGAGGAGGTAGCTATGGTTCCCAGCTTTAATTTAAGACAAGTCCGGTTAAAAAATACGCACTAGAAGCCGAGAAAAACGCAATTGTTTAAATTAACGATGTAATCCATGATTTCGGTTTTGGTGGAGTGCGAAAGTGCGAAAAAGGCCGCAAACGCGAGATGGCGCCAATTGTGCCGTTATCGACATTTCGTTACCGACAAAACATTAAAAAATTATTATCTCGACTCCTGGGGGTTGTTTTTTAATCAATGGGGTATCAAATGAAAGGGAATGGAATGAGCTACGCGACAAAAATTACCCCGTTGTTGTATGTATATGCAGTTGGCCGTAATAACAATTTTAATTGTTTAATTGTTTATAACGAATGAACTTCATTTGGAGTAATGTTCACACCTATTGTAAATCGTAGCTGGTGTAAGTAGCTTCAATTTATGTCTTTTGGTCATTGTTGTAGCACGCCTGGAAGAGGGAGTAATCGTATTTGTTTATAATTTCTTTAAACAAATTCAATTATCTCGGCTTCTACTGGGCCGATATTGTTCAACGACATCTCAAATTGAAGCTCTCGGGTCAAGGAACCATCGAATTTACTTTTACAAAGGACCTCGAGTATAGTTCCGATGCAATTCTCAAGCGAATTATTAAATTGTGTATGAAAATTAAATTGCGCATCCAGGGGATGTAACAAGTATCTTGTTTGGTAGCAGCATCCTTTACCTTTATTTTAAGCTGTCGATCATTTATCTAGCGCCTTCAGAAGCCGAGAAAATCGCAGTGACCCGGAGTGCATTTTTGCCAATTTTTCAATTATTAGTAACTTTTGAACCAACAATGCCATATGGTTCAAGCTGTAGGAGGAGGTAGCTATGTTTCCCAGCTTTAATTTATGACAAGTCCGGTTAAAAAATACGCACTAGAAGCCGAGAAAAGCGCAATTGTTTAAATTAACTTTGTAATCCAGGATTTCGGTTTTGGCGGAGTGCGAAAGTGCGAAAAAGGCCGCAACCGCGAGATGGCGCCAATTGTGCCGTTATCGACATTTCGTTACCGACAAAACTTTAAAAAAATTATTATCTCGACTCCTGGGGGTTGTTTTTTAATCAATGCGTTATCAAATGAAAGGGGATGGAATGAGCTACGCGACAAAAATTACCCCGTTGCTGTACGTATATGCAGTTGGCCGTAATAGCAATTTTAATTGTTTAATTGTTTATAACGAATGAACTTCATTTGGAGTAATGTTCACACCTATTGTAAATGGTAGCTGGTGTAAGTAGCTTCAATTTATGTCCTTTGGTCATTGTTGTAGCACGCCTGGAAGAGGGAGTAATCGTATTTGTTTATAATTTCTTTAAACAAATTCAATTATCTCGGCTTCTACTGGTCCGATTTTGTTCAACGACATCTCAAATTGAAGCTCTCGGATCAAGGAACCATCGAATTTACTTTTACAAAGGACCTCGAGTATAGTTCCGATGCAATTCTCAAGCGAATTATTAAATTGTCTATGAAAATTAAATTGCGCATGCAGGGGATGTAACAAGTATCTTGTCGGGTAGCAGCATCCTATACCTTTATTTTAAGCTGTCGATCATTGATCTAGCGCCTTCAGAAGCCGAGATAATCGCAGTGACCCGGAGTGCATTTTTGCCAATTTTTCAATTATTAGTAACTTTTGAACCAACAATGGCAGATGGTTCAAGCTGTAGGAGGAGGTAGCTATGGTTCCTAGCTTTAATTTAAGACAAGTTCGGTTAAAAAATACGCACTAGAAGCCGAGAAAAACATTTGTTTATAATTTGTTTATAATTTCTTTAAACAAATTCAATTATCTCGACTTCTACTGGGCCGATATTGTTCAACGACATCTCAAATTGAAGCTCTCGGGTCAAGGAACCATCGAATTTACTTTTACAAAGGACCTCGAGTATAGTTCCGATGCAATTCTCAAGCGAATTATTCAATTGTTTATGAAAATTAAATTGCGCATCCAGGGGATGTAACAAGTATCTTGTTTGGTAGCAGCATCCTTTACCTTTATTTTAAGCTGTCGATCATTGATCTAGCGCCTTCAGAAGCCGAGATAATCGCAGTGACCCGGAGTGCATTTTTGCCAATTTTTCAATTATTAGTAACTTTTGAACCAACAATGGCAGATGGTTCAAGCTGTAGGAGGAGGTAGCTATGGTTCCTAGCTTTAATTTAAGACAAGTTCGGTTAAAAAATACGCACTAGAAGCCGAGAAAAACATTTGTTTATAATTTGTTTATAATTTCTTTAAACAAATTCAATTATCTCGGCTTCTACTGGGCCGATATTGTTCAACGACATCTCAAATTGAAGCTCTCGGGTCAAGGAACCATCGAATTTACTTTTACAAAGGACCTCGAGTATAGTTCCGATGCAATTCTCAAGCGAATTATTAAATTGTCTATGAAAATTAAATTGCGCATCCAGGGGATGTAACAAGTATCTTGTCGGGTAGCAGCATCCTTTACCTTTATTTTAAGCTGTCGATCATTGATCTAGCGCCTTCAGAAGCCGAGATAATTGCAGTGACCCGGAGTGCATTTTTCGCCAATTTTTCAATTATTAATAACTTTTGAACTGTTAGAGGTCGTGAATGAAATGAGTAGGAACGACAGAATAACTGATATATTTTTTTATTGTGGAATAATGTGAGGATAATTATTCTAGTTTAGCGTGATAAAATACGTGCGTTCGTTTCGAGGAAGCGAGTAATAATGGCGTCCCCGCTACGGGAAGACAAGTGGCGCCACGCCGTTCAACAGTTCAACGCATAACGGCCAAAGGCGCGCAATTTTGAATCTAACACTCCCCCTCGTTGTGCGTGGAATGTCGCATGCCAAGTGTTGTCATACACTTGCGGTGCTTGGGTCCTGGTAGACCCTTGGTCAGGACATCCGCAGCCATCTCCTCAGTAGACAAGTAGTCCATCTTGATCTGATGGGTCTGTACCGCCTCTCGTACGAAATGATGCCTGATGTCTATGTGTTTCGTGCGACTGTGGAATACGGGATTCGCAGTCAGCTTATGTGCGCCCATATTGTCGCACAGCACCCTGGTCTTAGCCAGTTTTTCGAAACCAAGCTCGATCAAGAAACGTCGCAAATAGATAGCTTCTTTTACAGCATCCGCGACGCTCATGTATTCCGCCTCCGTGGACGAAAGTGCGACAGTGCGTTGTTTGCGCGATTCCCACGATATTGCACCGCCAGCCAGCACAAAAGCGAACCCAGAATAGGATCTCCTATCCTGTGGGCAGTTCCCCCAGTCAGCATCCGCGTAGCCGGTCAGCGCGTCCACCGACAACTCATACCTGATGCCCAGGTCAGACGTTCCCTTAAGATAGCGAAGCACGCGCTTTGCAGCAGTCCAATGTCGCTGTTCTGGACAATCGTTGAAACGACTGAGCCAGCTGACTGCATGCGCTATATCCGGCCGAGTAGCTGTGGCCAGATACATTAACGAACCAACGAGCTCGCGGTACGGAAAATCTCCGATTTCCAACTTTTCGTCGTCGCATGACTCTAATACTCGTTGATTCGGAGTCATTGGAGTGGATACCGGCTTGCAGTCCCGCATGCCGAAGCGGTCGAGGATCTCTTCCACGTACCCTCTCTGGTGAATGGAGTACCCATCTTTGTGCCGCAGAAATTCCAGCCCCAGGCAGTATCCAACGCTGCCAATGTCCCTGACGTCGAAGCATTTTCCCAATGCGGACTTGAACCATTTTATCTTGGACACGTTCGTGGAGGCCAACAATATGTCGTCGACATATACCGCCACCAGTACCATGTCTCCCCCTTGACCTTGGAAGTAGACGCATGGATCGCTTTTGGACTGGGTTGCTCCGAGATTCTGTAACTCCCGGTCGAGCCTCTCATGCCAGAGACGACCGGCTTGGCGAAGTCCGTAAAGACCCTTTTTGAGCGCACATACCTTATTGCCGTTTTGTAGTTCGCTCAGCATCTTCCTGGCTCCAGCAACGACAGGCGTGTCCTGTTCTCCGCCGAGAACGATGTGGTCCAGAATTTTCTCGGTCAGTTTCGGCACCTCCATAAGAATGCCCTCCTCCAGCGAGCCATTTAAATATGCCGTCGCCACGTCCAGCTGGTGAATTTCCATCTTATACTGCGATGCGAGGGCAGTTATTGTTCTGATAGAACTAAGGCGAGCCACTGGTGAGAAGGTTTCACCGAAGTCGATCCCTGGACGCTGCGAAAACCCTTTTGCAACGATCCTCGCCTTTCGCTTCTCGAGGGTCCCGTCCGCTGCAAACTTGTTTCGAAGAACGAATCTGCTTCCAATTACCTTCTGACCGGAAGGGCGGTCGACGAGCTCCCAAGTGCCGTACTTGATGATGCTTTTGAGCTCCGTGGCCATCGCTTCATACCAATCGTCAGCGTCGACGCTTGATATCGCCTGGCGCACTGGCACCTCGCTTAGAAAAACGTGATCCGCCATACTAGATTCGACGACGTTGTACTCCTTCCGTGGACGACCTCTTTTCCCGGTCCTAATCAACCGAGGTCTTCCCCGACCAACCCTCGAGGTTTTAGGAGTCTCTCCGATCTGATCGTCGTGTGCATCTTTCTGGGACTGATCGCAACTTTTTCTGTCCGGTTCAGGTTCCGATTCTTCGGGCAATTCGACCGGTCGCAGGTCCACTTCGACCACAGGAATCGTCGCCTCCGACTCTCCGCGATCTGTTTTCGACGCAGATTCAAAAAATTTTACGTCTCGGGTTGTTTCGACTTTCTTTTCGTTCGGGAGCCACACTCGATACCCCTTCGATTGCTCCGAACAACCGAGCAGGATGCCCTCCCTGGATCTGCAGTCGAATTTCCCCCTTTTCGGAGATCGGTCCAGCACGAGTACCCTGCATCCGAACTCCCTGAGATGGCTTATGTTTGGCTTCTCCCGATGCCATATCTGGAATGGCGTTTTTCCGTCGAGAGATTTTGACGGGCATCGGTTCCTCAAAAAGTTAGCTGCCGAAATCGCCTCGGCCCAAAAAGATTGAGGCAGGCCAGACTGGATGAGCAGGCATCTGGCTGTCTCCACCAACGTCCTATTTCTTCGCTCAGCCACGCCGTTCTGTTCCGGGTTGTTCGCCACGCTTAATCTTCTCTGTATTCCGCTCTTCTCTAGGTGTTCACTGAATGGAGCGTTTATATATTCGGTACCGTTATCGGATTGCAAGAACTTAATCCTGGTGCCCTGCAGGTTCTCAATTAAAGCCTGGACTTTCTGAAACTCTGCGTACACATCGCTCTTCCTTTTCAGAAAGCGTACTTCGCACCACCGAGACTTGTCGTCTATAAAGGTCACGAAGTACTTTGCCCTGGAGCAGGATTCCGTTCGCATCGGGCCGCAGACGTCGGTATGCACCACTTGAAGCATTTCCTGACACCGACTGGATCGCTTCGGGAACGGAGTGCGTGTCATTTTTCCACGCAGGCAAATATCGCACTCGATACCGGGTTTGTTATCTTTCCCCAGATTTAACCCGGGGTATGTCCCGTCTCGTGCTGCCTTCGTGAGATCCCGAGTATTTAGATGTCCGAGCCGACGATGCCAGAGACGTAGCGCGTCCTTTTCCGAATCACATGATCCAGCGCCGACCATACCGGATTCTGTCACCTTTCCCGTTCGAAGATAGTACAGGCCATTTTCTCGTTTCGCTGTCACAACAGCTTTGCCATCGACATTTAATATTTTTGCCGCGTCTTTCTCGAATAAAATGCTGTACCCGTTATCCGTGATTTTTCCGACTGATAATAAATTCATCCGGAGATCGGGAACTAGCAGCGTGTTCTCTAGTTCTATGTCCTTGATGTTCCCATCTCTTCGTATCTGGAGTGACACCTTACCGCGTGCCTTGATCTTCGTTGAAGAGCTGTCCGCCAGATTCAATCTTCCGGTGTCGTCTGCGCTGAGCTCCGAAAATTTGTCCTCGCTCTTGCAAAGGTGCGACGAACAACCGCTGTCGAGGCACCACAGGTCATCGGCCCTTTCCAATTTCCTCCGAGAGATGTCGTGCAGGCCCTTGTCGCAGTCCAAGCACGCTTCGGCCTCACCATAGAACAAATATTGTTCCGCGCTTCTCGCTTCTGGCTGGAACTTACCGCTTTTATTCCTACACTCCGACGCTATATGGCCAATTTTGTGGCACCGATAGCATTTCACAGGTCTCTTGCCGCTTTGCTGTTTCTCTGACCTCACCTGTTGGCTCCTATTGCCATTTCTGTAGCTGTTCGGCTTAACAGCGGCCATCGCGTTCGTCTCGTCGCATCGAATATCGCTCCTCCGCGCGTCGTACTCTTCGATAATTTTAATGCGCAATACCTCGGGCGCGGGTAGCTCGTCACGCGATTCGATTGCGCATCGAAAATTTTCGAAGTTGGCTGGCAGGCTATACAACAATAAAATTGCCAATAGGTCTGCATTTATATCTACGGTCATTTCGTTGAGTTTGTCAACCGCGTCGAAAAACTTCCGCAGATGTTCCCGTACATCGTCACAATCGCGCATCCGTTGCAGCACGAGTTGCTTCAGGAGAGTGGCTTTCCGTGCCGGACCGCGTGACTGATAAATATCCTGCAGCCTTAACCATACCGCACGCGACGTTTCACATCCTTTTACCTGTTTTAATTCCGGTGCGCTAATCGACAAAATTATGTCAGATTTCGCTTTTGAGTCGCCTTTGAGCCAGGCGTCGAAAGCCGCGCGTGACTCTGCGTCGCCCTCATCAAGCGTTGGTTTTGCCTTTTTGCCATTCACAAATTCCCAAGCTTCCGTTTTGATGAGCACGGCTTCCATCTGCATCTTCCACGTATCGTAGTTCTCCCTCGTCAGCGTCTCGATCCTTAAAACACCCGTTGCGGCCATTGCTCTTCAAGTTGATGAAAAAATCACACAATACGCACAGGCAGATCGCGTTCGACGAAGAAAGAAAAAAAACGACGCTTGCAGATCACTCAAAATGGCGCGTTCAAAAAAAAAGCGTTAATTCACTTCAATAAAAAAAAATGTTCCGATCGTCCTGGGCCCATAACCTGTTAGAGGTCGTGAATGAAATGAGTAGGAACGACAGAATAACTGATATATTTTTTTATTGTGGAATAATGTGAGGATAATTATTCTAGTTTAGCGTGATAAAATACGTGCGTTCGTTTCGAGGAAGCGAGTAATAATGGCGTCCCCGCTACGGGAAGACAAGTGGCGCCACGCCGTTCAACAGTTCAACGCATAACGGCCAAAGGCGCGCAATTTTGAATCTAACATGAACCAACAATGGCAGATGGTTCAAGCTGTAGGAGGAGGTAGCTATGGTTCCTAGCTTTAATTTAAGACAAGTTCGGTTAAAAAATACGCACTAGAAGCCGAGAAAAACATTTGTTTATAATTTGTTTATAATTTCTTTAAACAAATTCAATTATCTCGGCTTCTACTGGGCCGATATTGTTCAACGACATCTCAAATTGAAGCTCTCGGGTCAAGGAACCATCGAATTTACTTTTACAAAGGACCTCGAGTATAGTTCCGATGCAATTCTCAAGCGAATTATTAAATTGTGTATGAAAATTAAATTGCGCATCCAGGGGATGTAACAAGTATCTTGTTTGGTAGCAGCATCCTTTACCTTTATTTTAAGCTGTCGATCATTGATCTAGCGCCTTCAGAAGCCGAGATAATTGCAGTGACCCGGAGTGCATTTTTCGCCAATTTTTCAATTATTAATAACTTTTGAACCAACAATGCCATATGGTTCAAGCTGTAGGAGGAGGTAGCTATGGTTCCCAGCTTTAATTTAAGACAAGTCCGGTTAAAAAATACGCACTAGAAGCCGAGAAAAACGCAATTGTTTAAATTAACGATGTAATCCATGATTTCGGTTTTGGTGGAGTGCGAAAGTGCGAAAAAGGCCGCAAACGCGAGATGGCGCCAATTGTGCCGTTATCGACATTTCGTTACCGACAAACATTAAAAAATTATTATCTCGACTCCTGGGGGTTGTTTTTTAATCAATGCGTTATCAAATGAAAGGGAATGGAATGAGCTACGCGACAAAAATTACCCCGTTGTTGTATGTATATGCAGTTGGCCGTAATAACAATTTTAATTGTTTAATTGTTTATAACGAATGAACTTCATTTGGAGTAATGTTCACACCTATTGTAAATCGTAGCTGGTGTAAGTAGCTTTAATTTATGTCCTTTGGTCATTGATGTAGCACGCCTGGAAGAGGCAGTAATCGTATTTGTTCATAATTTCTTTAAACAAATTCAATTATCTCGGCTTCTACTGGGCTGATTTTGTTCAACGACATCTCAAATTGCAGCTCTCGGATCAAGGAACCATCGAATTTACTTTTACAAAGGACCTCGAGTATAGTTCCGATGCAATTCTCAAGCGAATTATTAAATTGTTTATGAAAATTAAATTGCGCATCCAGGGGATGTAACAAGTATCTTGTTTGGTAGCAGCATCCTTTACCTTTATTTTAAGCTGTCGATCATTGATCAAGCGCCTTCAGAAGCCGAGATAATTGCAGTGACCCGGAGTGCATTTTTGCCAATTTTTCAATTATTAATAACTTTTGAACCAACAATGCCATAAGGTTCAAGCTGTAGGAGGAGGTAGCTATGGTTCCTAGCTTTAATTTAAGACAAGTCCGGTTAAAAAATACGCACTAGAAGCCGAGAAACACGCAATTGTTTAAATTAACGATGTAATCCATGATTTCGGTTTTGGTGGTGTGCGAAAGTGCGAAAAAGGCCGCAAACGCGAGATGGCGCCAATTGTGCCGTTATCGACATTTCGTTACCGACAAAACATTAAAAAATTATTATCTCGACTCCTGGGGGTTGTTTTTTAATCAATGGGGTATCAAATGAAAGGGAATGGAATGAGCTACGCGACAAAAATTACCCCGTTGTTGTATGTATATGCAGTTGGCCGTAATAACAATTTTAATTGTTTAATTGCTTATAACGAATGAACTTCATTTGGAGTAATGTTCACACCTATTGTAAATCGTAGCTGGTGTAAGTAGCTTTAATTTATGTCCTTTGGTCTTTGATGTAGCACGCCTGGAAGAGGCAGTAATCGTATTTGTTCATAATTTCTTTAAACAAATTCAATTATCTCGGCTTCTACTGGGCTGATTTTGTTCAACGACATCTCAAATTGCAGCTCTCGGATCAAGGAACCATCGAATTTACTTTTACAAAGGACCTCGAGTATAGTTCCGATGCAATTCTCAAGCGAATTATTAAATTGTCTATGAAAATTAAATTGCGCATGCAGGGGATGTAACAAGTATCTTGTCGGGTAGCAGCATCCTATACCTTTATTTTAAGCTGTCGATCATTGATCTAGCGCCTTCAGAAGCCGAGATAATCGCAGTGACCCGGAGTGCATTTTTGCCAATTTTTCAATTATTAGTAACTTTTGAACCAACAATGGCAGATGGTTCAAGCTGTAGGAGGAGGTAGCTATGGTTCCTAGCTTTAATTTAAGACAAGTTCGGTTAAAAAATACGCACTAGAAGCCGAGAAAAACATTTGTTTATAATTTGTTTATAATTTCTTTAAACAAATTCAATTATCTCGGCTTCTACTGGGCCGATATTGTTCAACGACATCTCAAATTGAAGCTCTCGGGTCAAGGAACCATCGAATTTACTTTTACAAAGGACCTCGAGTATAGTTCCGATGCAATTCTCAAGCGAATTATTAAATTGTCTATGAAAATTAAATTGCGCATCCAGGGGATGTAACAAGTATCTTGTCGGGTAGCAGCATCCTTTACCTTTATTTTAAGCTGTCGATCATTGATCTAGCGCCTTCAGAAGCCGAGATAATTGCAGTGACCCGGAGTGCATTTTTCGCCAATTTTTCAATTATTAATAACTTTTGAACCAACAATGGCAGATGGTTCAAGCTGTAGGAGGAGGTAGCTATGGTTCCTAGCTTTAATTTAAGACAAGTTCGGTTAAAAAATACGCACTAGAAGCCGAGAAAAACATTTGTTTATAATTTGTTTATAATTTCTTTAAACAAATTCAATTATCTCGGCTTCTACTGGGCCGATATTGTTCAACGACATCTCAAATTGAAGCTCTCGGGTCAAGGAACCATCGAATTTACTTTTACAAAGGACCTCGAGTATAGTTCCGATGCAATTCTCAAGCGAATTATTAAATTGTGTATGAAAATTAAATTGCGCATCCAGGGGATGTAACAAGTATCTTGTTTGGTAGCAGCATCCTTTACCTTTATTTTAAGCTGTCGATCATTGATCTAGCGCCTTCAGAAGCCGAGATAATTGCAGTGACCCGGAGTGCATTTTTCGCCAATTTTTCAATTATTAATAACTTTTGAACCAACAATGCCATATGGTTCAAGCTGTAGGAGGAGGTAGCTATGGTTCCCAGCTTTAATTTAAGACAAGTCCGGTTAAAAAATACGCACTAGAAGCCGAGAAAAACGCAATTGTTTAAATTAACGATGTAATCCATGATTTCGGTTTTGGTGGAGTGCGAAAGTGCGAAAAAGGCCGCAAACGCGAGATGGCGCCAATTGTGCCGTTATCGACATTTCGTTACCGACAAAACATTAAAAAATTATTATCTCGACTCCTGGGGGTTGTTTTTTAATCAATGGGGTATCAAATGAAAGGGAATGGAATGAGCTACGCGACAAAAATTACCCCGTTGTTGTATGTATATGCAGTTGGCCGTAATAACAATTTTAATTGTTTAATTGTTTATAACGAATGAACTTCATTTGGAGTAATGTTCACACCTATTGTAAATCGTAGCTGGTGTAAGTAGCTTCAATTTATGTCTTTTGGTCATTGTTGTAGCACGCCTGGAAGAGGGAGTAATCGTATTTGTTTATAATTTCTTTAAACAAATTCAATTATCTCGGCTTCTACTGGGCCGATATTGTTCAACGACATCTCAAATTGAAGCTCTCGGGTCAAGGAACCATCGAATTTACTTTTACAAAGGACCTCGAGTATAGTTCCGATGCAATTCTCAAGCGAATTATTAAATTGTGTATGAAAATTAAATTGCGCATCCAGGGGATGTAACAAGTATCTTGTTTGGTAGCAGCATCCTTTACCTTTATTTTAAGCTGTCGATCATTGATCTAGCGCCTTCAGAAGCCGAGATAATTGCAGTGACCCGGAGTGCATTTTTCGCCAATTTTTCAATTATTAATAACTTTTGAACCAACAATGCCATATGGTTCAAGCTGTAGGAGGAGGTAGCTATGGTTCCCAGCTTTAATTTAAGACAAGTCCGGTTAAAAAATACGCACTAGAAGCCGAGAAAAACGCAATTGTTTAAATTAACGATGTAATCCATGATTTCGGTTTTGGTGGAGTGCGAAAGTGCGAAAAAGGCCGCAAACGCGAGATGGCGCCAATTGTGCCGTTATCGACATTTCGTTACCGACAAAACATTAAAAAATTATTATCTCGACTCCTGGGGGTTGTTTTTTAATCAATGGGGTATCAAATGAAAGGGAATGGAATGAGCTACGCGACAAAAATTACCCCGTTGTTGTATGTATATGCAGTTGGCCGTAATAACAATTTTAATTGTTTAATTGTTTATAACGAATGAACTTCATTTGGAGTAATGTTCACACCTATTGTAAATCGTAGCTGGTGTAAGTAGCTTCAATTTATGTCTTTTGGTCATTGTTGTAGCACGCCTGGAAGAGGGAGTAATCGTATTTGTTTATAATTTCTTTAAACAAATTCAATTATCTCGGCTTCTACTGGGCCGATATTGTTCAACGACATCTCAAATTGAAGCTCTCGGGTCAAGGAACCATCGAATTTACTTTTACAAAGGACCTCGAGTATAGTTCCGATGCAATTCTCAAGCGAATTATTAAATTGTGTATGAAAATTAAATTGCGCATCCAGGGGATGTAACAAGTATCTTGTTTGGTAGCAGCATCCTTTACCTTTATTTTAAGCTGTCGATCATTGATCTAGCGCCTTCAGAAGCCGAGATAATTGCAGTGACCCGGAGTGCATTTTTCGCCAATTTTTCAATTATTAATAACTTTTGAACCAACAATGCCATATGGTTCAAGCTGTAGGAGGAGGTAGCTATGGTTCCCAGCTTTAATTTAAGACAAGTCCGGTTAAAAAATACGCACTAGAAGCCGAGAAAAACGCAATTGTTTAAATTAACGATGTAATCCATGATTTCGGTTTTGGTGGAGTGCGAAAGTGCGAAAAAGGCCGCAAACGCGAGATGGCGCCAATTGTGCCGTTATCGACATTTCGTTACCGACAAAACATTAAAAAATTATTATCTCGACTCCTGGGGGTTGTTTTTTAATCAATGGGGTATCAAATGAAAGGGAATGGAATGAGCTACGCGACAAAAATTACCCCGTTGTTGTATGTATATGCAGTTGGCCGTAATAACAATTTTAATTGTTTAATTGTTTATAACGAATGAACTTCATTTGGAGTAATGTTCACACCTATTGTAAATCGTAGCTGGTGTAAGTAGCTTCAATTTATGTCTTTTGGTCATTGTTGTAGCACGCCTGGAAGAGGGAGTAATCGTATTTGTTTATAATTTCTTTAAACAAATTCAATTATCTCGGCTTCTACTGGGCCGATTGTGTTCAACGACATCTCAAATTGAAGCTCTCGGATCAACAAACCATCGAATTTACTTTTACAAAGGACCTCGAGTATAGTTCCGATGCAATTCTCAAGCGAATTTTTAAATTGTGTATGAAAATTAAATTGCGCATCCAGGGGATGTAACAAGTATCTTGTTTGGTAGCAGCATCCTTTACCTTTATTTTAAGCTGTCGATCATTGATCAAGCGCCTTCAGAAGCCGAGATAATTGCAGTGACCCGGAGTGCATTTTTGCCAATTTTTCAATTATTAATAACTTTTGAACCAACAATGCCATAAGGTTCAAGCTGTAGGAGGAGGTAGCTATGGTTCCTAGCTTTAATTTAAGACAAGTCCGGTTAAAAAATACGCACTAGAAGCCGAGAAACACGCAATTGTTTAAATTAACGATGTAATCCATGATTTCGGTTTTGGTGGTGTGCGAAAGTGCGAAAAAGGCCGCAAACGCGAGATGGCGCCAATTGTGCCGTTATCGACATTTCGTTACCGACAAAACATTAAAAAATTATTATCTCGACTCCTGGGGGTTGTTTTTTAATCAATGGGGTATCAAATGAAAGGGAATGGAATGAGCTACGCGACAAAAATTACCCCGTTGTTGTATGTATATGCAGTTGGCCGTAATAACAATTTTAATTGTTTAATTGCTTATAACGAATGAACTTCATTTGGAGTAATGTTCACACCTATTGTAAATCGTAGCTGGTGTAAGTAGCTTTAATTTATGTCCTTTGGTCTTTGATGTAGCACGCCTGGAAGAGGCAGTAATCGTATTTGTTCATAATTTCTTTAAACAAATTCAATTATCTCGGCTTCTACTGGGCTGATTTTGTTCAACGACATCTCAAATTGCAGCTCTCGGATCAAGGAACCATCGAATTTACTTTTACAAAGGACCTCGAGTATAGTTCCGATGCAATTCTCAAGCGAATTATTAAATTGTCTATGAAAATTAAATTGCGCATGCAGGGGATGTAACAAGTATCTTGTCGGGTAGCAGCATCCTATACCTTTATTTTAAGCTGTCGATCATTGATCTAGCGCCTTCAGAAGCCGAGATAATCGCAGTGACCCGGAGTGCATTTTTGCCAATTTTTCAATTATTAGTAACTTTTGAACCAACAATGGCAGATGGTTCAAGCTGTAGGAGGAGGTAGCTATGGTTCCTAGCTTTAATTTAAGACAAGTTCGGTTAAAAAATACGCACTAGAAGCCGAGAAAAACATTTGTTTATAATTTGTTTATAATTTCTTTAAACAAATTCAATTATCTCGGCTTCTACTGGGCCGATATTGTTCAACGACATCTCAAATTGAAGCTCTCGGGTCAAGGAACCATCGAATTTACTTTTACAAAGGACCTCGAGTATAGTTCCGATGCAATTCTCAAGCGAATTATTAAATTGTCTATGAAAATTAAATTGCGCATCCAGGGGATGTAACAAGTATCTTGTCGGGTAGCAGCATCCTTTACCTTTATTTTAAGCTGTCGATCATTGATCTAGCGCCTTCAGAAGCCGAGATAATTGCAGTGACCCGGAGTGCATTTTTCGCCAATTTTTCAATTATTAATAACTTTTGAACCAACAATGGCAGATGGTTCAAGCTGTAGGAGGAGGTAGCTATGGTTCCTAGCTTTAATTTAAGACAAGTTCGGTTAAAAAATACGCACTAGAAGCCGAGAAAAACATTTGTTTATAATTTGTTTATAATTTCTTTAAACAAATTCAATTATCTCGGCTTCTACTGGGCCGATATTGTTCAACGACATCTCAAATTGAAGCTCTCGGGTCAAGGAACCATCGAATTTACTTTTACAAAGGACCTCGAGTATAGTTCCGATGCAATTCTCAAGCGAATTATTAAATTGTGTATGAAAATTAAATTGCGCATCCAGGGGATGTAACAAGTATCTTGTTTGGTAGCAGCATCCTTTACCTTTATTTTAAGCTGTCGATCATTGATCTAGCGCCTTCAGAAGCCGAGATAATTGCAGTGACCCGGAGTGCATTTTTCGCCAATTTTTCAATTATTAATAACTTTTGAACCAACAATGCCATATGGTTCAAGCTGTAGGAGGAGGTAGCTATGGTTCCCAGCTTTAATTTAAGACAAGTCCGGTTAAAAAATACGCACTAGAAGCCGAGAAAAACGCAATTGTTTAAATTAACGATGTAATCCATGATTTCCGTTTTGGTGGAGTGCGAAAGTGCGAAAAAGGCCGCAAACGCGAGATGGCGCCAATTGTGCCGTTATCGACATTTCGTTACCGACAAAACATTAAAAAATTATTATCTCGACTCCTGGGGGTTGTTTTTTAATCAATGGGGTATCAAATGAAAGGGAATGGAATGAGCTACGCGACAAAAATTACCCCGTTGTTGTATGTATATGCAGTTGGCCGTAATAACAATTTTAATTGTTTAATTGTTTATAACGAATGAACTTCATTTGGAGTAATGTTCACACCTATTGTAAATCGTAGCTGGTGTAAGTAGCTTCAATTTATGTCTTTTGGTCATTGTTGTAGCACGCCTGGAAGAGGGAGTAATCGTATTTGTTTATAATTTCTTTAAACAAATTCAATTATCTCGGCTTCTACTGGGCCGATTGTGTTCAACGACATCTCAAATTGAAGCTCTCGGATCAACAAACCATCGAATTTACTTTTACAAAGGACCTCGAGTATAGTTCCGATGCAATTCTCAAGCGAATTTTTAAATTGTGTATGAAAATTAAATTGCGCATCCAGGGGATGTAACAAGTATCTTGTTTGGTAGCAGCATCCTTTACCTTTATTTTAAGCTGTCGATCATTGATCAAGCGCCTTCAGAAGCCGAGATAATTGCAGTGACCCGGAGTGCATTTTTGCCAATTTTTCAATTATTAATAACTTTTGAACCAACAATGCCATAAGGTTCAAGCTGTAGGAGGAGGTAGCTATGTTTCCCAGCTTTAATTTATGACAAGTCCGGTTAAAAAATACGCACTAGAAGCCGAGAAAAGCGCAATTGTTTAAATTAACTTTGTAATCCAGGATTTCGGTTTTGGCGGAGTGCGA
The DNA here is from genome assembly GCA_948146005.1 of Nomada fucata. Lineage (NCBI taxonomy): Eukaryota > Metazoa > Arthropoda > Insecta > Hymenoptera > Apidae > Nomada > Nomada fucata. Next base: position 567,803 of record OX411275.1, on the reverse strand, counting down.
AAGTGCGAAAAAGGCCGCAAACGCGAGATGGCGCCAATTGTGCCGTTATCGACATTTCGTTACCGACAAAACTTTAAAAAAATTATTATCTCGACTCCTGGGGGTTGTTTTTTAATCAATGCGTTATCAAATGAAAGGGGATGGAATGAGCTACGCGACAAAAATTACCCCGTTGCTGTACGTATATGCAGTTGGCCGTAATAGCAATTTTAATTGTTTAATTGTTTATAACGAATGAACTTCATTTCGAGTAATGTTCACACCTATTGTAAATGGTAGCTGGTGTAAGTAGCTTCAATTTATGTCCTTTGGTCATTGTTGTAGCACGCCTGGAAGAGGGAGTAATCGTATTTGTTTATAATTTCTTTAAACAAATTCAATTATCTCGGCTTCTACTGGTCCGATTTTGTTCAACGACATCTCAAATTGAAGCTCTCGGATCAAGGAACCATCGAATTTACTTTTACAAAGGACCTCGAGTATAGTTCCGATGCAATTCTCAAGCGAATTATTAAATTGTCTATGAAAATTAAATTGCGCATGCAGGGGATGTAACAAGTATCTTGTCGGGTAGCAGCATCCTATACCTTTATTTTAAGCTGTCGATCATTGATCTAGCGCCTTCAGAAGCCGAGATAATCGCAGTGACCCGGAGTGCATTTTTGCCAATTTTTCAATTATTAGTAACTTTTGAACCAACAATGGAAGATGGTTCAAGCTGTAGGAGGAGGTAGCTATGGTTCCTAGCTTTAATTTAAGACAAGATCGGTTAAAAAATACGCACTAGAAGCCGAGAAAAACGCAATTGTTTAAATTAACGATGTAATCCATGATTTCGGTTTTGGTGGAGTGCGAAAGTGCGAAAAAGGCCGCAAACGCGAGATGGCGCCAATTGTGCCGTTATCGACATTTCGTTACCGACAAAACATTAAAAAATTATTATCTCGACTCCTGGGGGTTGTTTTTTAATCAATGGGGTATCAAATGAAAGGGAATGGAATGAGCTACGCGACAAAAATTACCCCGTTGTTGTATGTATATGCAGTTGGCCGTAATAACAATTTTAATTGTTTAATTGCTTATAACGAATGAACTTCATTTGGAGTAATGTTCACACCTATTGTAAATCGTAGCTGGTGTAAGTAGCTTCAATTTATGTCTTTTGGTCATTGTTGTAGCACGCCTGGAAGAGGGAGTAATCGTATTTGTTTATAATTTCTTTAAACAAATTCAATTATCTCGGCTTCTACTGGGCCGATTGTGTTCAACGACATCTCAAATTGAAACTCTCGGATCAACAAACCATCGAATTTACTTTTACAAAGGACCTCGAGTATAGTTCCGATGCAATTCTCAAGCGAATTATTAAATTGTGTATGAAAATTAAATTGCGCATCCAGGGGATGTAACAAGTATCTTGTTTGGTAGCAGCATCCTTTACCTTTATTTTAAGCTGTCGATCATTGATCAAGCGCCTTCAGAAGCCGAGATAATTGCAGTGACCCGGAGTGCATTTTTGCCAATTTTTCAATTATTAATAACTTTTGAACCAACAATGCCATAAGGTTCAAGCTGTAGGAGGAGGTAGCTATGGTTCCTAGCTTTAATTTAAGACAAGTCCGGTTAAAAAATACGCACTAGAAGCCGAGAAAAACGCAATTGTTTAAATTAACGATGTAATCCATGATTTCGGTTTTGGTGGAGTGCGAAAGTGCGAAAAAGGCCGCAAACGCGAGATGGCGCCAATTGTGCCGTTATCGACATTTCGTTACCGACAAACATTAAAAAATTATTATCTCGACTCCTGGGGGTTGTTTTTTAATCAATGCGTTATCAAATGAAAGGGAATGGAATGAGCTACGCGACAAAAATTACCCCGTTGTTGTATGTATATGCAGTTGGCCGTAATAACAATTTTAATTGTTTAATTGTTTATAACGAATGAACTTCATTTGGAGTAATGTTCACACCTATTGTAAATCGTAGCTGGTGTAAGTAGCTTTAATTTATGTCCTTTGGTCATTGTTGTAGCACGCCTGGAAGAGGGAGTAATCGTATTTGTTTATAATTTCTTTAAACAAATTCAATTATCTCGGCTTCTACTGGTCCGATTTTGTTCAACGACATCTCAAATTGAAGCTCTCGGATCAAGGAACCATCGAATTTACTTTTACAAAGGACCTCGAGTATAGTTCCGATGCAATTCTCAAGCGAATTATTAAATTGTGTATGAAAATTAAATTGCGCATCCAGGGGATGTAACAAGTATCTTGTTTGGTAGCAGCATCCTATACCTTTATTTTAAGCTGTCGATCATTGATCTAGCGCCTTCAGAAGCCGAGATAATCGCAGTGACCCGGAGTGCATTTTTGCCAATTTTTCAATTATTAGTAACTTTTGAACCAACAATGGCAGATGGTTCAAGCTGTAGGAGGAGGTAGCTATGGTTCCTAGCTTTAATTTAAGACAAGTTCGGTTAAAAAATACGCACTAGAAGCCGAGAAAAACATTTGTTTATAATTTATTTATAATTTCTTTAAACAAATTCAATTATCTCGACTTCTACTGGGCCGATATTGTTCAACGACATCTCAAATTGAAGCTCTCGGGTCAAGGAACCATCGAATTTACTTTTACAAAGGACCTCGAGTATAGTTCCGATGCAATTCTCAAGCGAATTATTCAATTGTTTATGAAAATTAAATTGCGCATCCAGGGGATGTAACAAGTATCTTGTTTGGTAGCAGCATCCTTTACCTTTATTTTAAGCTGTCGATCATTGATCTAGCGCCTTCAGAAGCCGAGATAATCGCAGTGACCCGGAGTGCATTTTTGCCAATTTTTCAATTATTAGTAACTTTTGAACCAACAATGGCAGATGGTTCAAGCTGTAGGAGGAGGTAGCTATGGTTCCTAGCTTTAATTTAAGACAAGTTCGGTTAAAAAATACGCACTAGAAGCCGAGAAAAACATTTGTTTATAATTTGTTTATAATTTCTTTAAACAAATTCAATTATCTCGGCTTCTACTGGGCCGATATTGTTCAACGACATCTCAAATTGAAGCTCTCGGGTCAAGGAACCATCGAATTTACTTTTACAAAGGACCTCGAGTATAGTTCCGATGCAATTCTCAAGCGAATTATTAAATTGTCTATGAAAATTAAATTGCGCATCCAGGGGATGTAACAAGTATCTTGTCGGGTAGCAGCATCCTTTACCTTTATTTTAAGCTGTCGATCATTGATCTAGCGCCTTCAGAAGCCGAGATAATTGCAGTGACCCGGAGTGCATTTTTCGCCAATTTTTCAATTATTAATAACTTTTGAACCAACAATGCCATATGGTTCAAGCTGTAGGAGGAGGTAGCTATGGTTCCTAGCTTTAATTTAAGACAAGTCCGGTTAAAAAATACGAACTAGAAGCCGAGAAAAACGCAATTGTTTAAATTAACTTTGTAATCCAGGATTTCGGTTTTGGCGGAGTGCGAAAGTGCGAAAAAGGCTTCAAACGCGAGATGGCGCCAATTGTGCCGTTATCGACATTTCGTTACCGACAAAACATTAAAAAATTATTATCTCGACTCCTGGGGGTTGTATTTTAATCAATGCGTTATCAAATGAAAGGGGATGGAATGAGCTACGCGACAAAAATTACCCCGTTGCTGTACGTATATGCAGTTGGCCGTAATAACAATTTTAATTGTTTAATTGTTTATAACGAATGAACTTCATTTGGAGTAATGTTCATACCTATTGTAAATGGTAGCTGGTGTAAGTAGCTTCAATTTATGTCCTTTGGTCATTGTTGTAGCACGCCTGGAAGAGGGAGTAATCGTATTTGTTTATAATTTCTTTAAACAAATTCAATTATCTCGGCTTCTACTGGGCCGATTTTGTTCAACGACATCTCAAATTGAAGCTCTCGGATCAACAAACCATCGAATTTACTTTTACAAAGGACCTCGAGTATAGTTCCGATGCAATTCTCAAGCGAATTATTAAATTGTTTATGAAAATTAATTTGCGCATCCAGGGGATGTAACATGTATCTTGTCGGGTAGCAGCATCCTTTACCTTTATTTTAAGCTGTCGATCATTGATCTAGCGCTTTCAGAAGCCGAGATAATCGCAGAGACCCGGAGTGCATTTTTGCCAATTTTTCAATTATTAGTAACTTTTGAACCAACAATGGCATATGGTTCAAGCTGTAGGAGGAGGTAGCTATGGTTCCTAGCTTTAATTTAAGACAAGTTCGGTTAAAAAATACGCACTAGAAGCCGAGAAAAACATTTGTTTATAATTTGTTTATAATTTCTTTAAACAAATTCAATTTTCTCGGCTTCTACTGGGCCGATATTGTGCAACGACATCTCAAATTGAAGCTCTCGGGTCAAGGAACCATCGAATTTACTTTTACAAAGGACCTCGAGTATAGTTCCGATGCAATTCTCAAGCCAATTATTAAATTGTTTATGAAAATTAAATTGCGCATCCAGGGGATGTAACAAGTATCTTGTTTGGTAGCAGCATCCTTTACCTTTATTTTAAGCTGTCGATCATTGATCAAGCGCCTTCAGAAGCCGAGATAATTGCAGTGACCCGGAGTGCATTTTTGCCAATTTTTCAATTATTAATAACTTTTGAACCAACAATGCCATAAGGTTCAAGCTGTAGGAGGAGGTAGCTATGGTTCCTAGCTTTAATTTAAGACAAGTCCGGTTAAAAAATACGCACTAGAAGCCGAGAAACACGCAATTGTTTAAATTAACGATGTAATCCATGATTTCGGTTTTGGTGGTGTGCGAAAGTGCGAAAAAGGCCGCAAACGCGAGATGGCGCCAATTGTGCCGTTATCGACATTTCGTTACCGACAAAACATTAAAAAATTATTATCTCGACTCCTGGGGGTTGTTTTTTAATCAATGGGGTATCAAATGAAAGGGAATGGAATGAGCTACGCGACAAAAATTACCCCGTTGTTGTATGTATATGCAGTTGGCCGTAATAACAATTTTAATTGTTTAATTGCTTATAACGAATGAACTTCATTTGGAGTAATGTTCACACCTATTGTAAATCGTAGCTGGTATAAGTAGCTTTAATTTATGTCCTTTGGTCTTTGATGTAGCACGCCTGGAAGAGGCAGTAATCGTATTTGTTCATAATTTCTTTAAACAAATTCAATTATCTCGGCTTCTACTGGGCTGATTTTGTTCAACGACATCTCAAATTGCAGCTCTCGGATCAAGGAACCATCGAATTTACTTTTACAAAGGACCTCGAGTATAGTTCCGATGCAATTCTCAAGCGAATTATTAAATTGTCTATGAAAATTAAATTGCGCATGCAGGGGATGTAACAAGTATCTTGTCGGGTAGCAGCATCCTATACCTTTATTTTAAGCTGTCGATCATTGATCTAGCGCCTTCAGAAGCCGAGATAATCGCAGTGACCCGGAGTGCATTTTTGCCAATTCTTCAATTATTAGTAACTTTTGAACCAACAATGGCAGATGGTTCAAGCTGTAGGAGGAGGTAGCTATGGTTCCTAGCTTTAATTTAAGACAAGTTCGGTTAAAAAATACGCACTAGAAGCCGAGAAAAACATTTGTTTATAATTTGTTTATAATTTCTTTAAACAAATTCAATTATCTCGGCTTCTACTGGGCCGATATTGTTCAACGACATCTCAAATTGAAGCTCTCGGGTCAAGGAACCATCGAATTTACTTTTACAAAGGACCTCGAGTATAGTTCCGATGCAATTCTCAAGCGAATTATTAAATTGTTTATGAAAATTAAATTGCGCATCCAGGGGATGTAACAAGTATCTTGTTTGGTAGCAGCATCCTTTACCTTTATTTTAAGCTGTCGATCATTGATCAAGCGCCTTCAGAAGCCGAGATAATTGCAGTGACCCGGAGTGCATTTTTGCCAATTTTTCAATTATTAATAACTTTTGAACCAACAATGCCATAAGGTTCAAGCTGTAGGAGGAGGTAGCTATGGTTCCTAGCTTTAATTTAAGACAAGTCCGGTTAATAAATACGCACTAGAAGCCGAGAAACACGCAATTGTTTAAATTAACGATGTAATCCATGATTTCGGTTTTGGTGGTGTGCGAAAGTGCGAAAAAGGCCGCAAACGCGAGATGGCGCCAATTGTGCCGTTATCGACATTTCGTTACCGACAAAACATTAAAAAATTATTATCTCGACTCCTGGGGGTTGTTTTTTAATCAATGTGGTATCAAATGAAAGGGAATGGAATGAGCTACGCGACAAAAATTACCCCGTTGTTGTATGTATATGCAGTTGGCCGTAATAACAATTTTAATTGTTTAATTGCTTATAACGAATGAACTTCATTTGGAGTAATGTTCACACCTATTGTAAATCGTAGCTGGTATAAGTAGCTTTAATTTATGTCCTTTGGTCTTTGATGTAGCACGCCTGGAAGAGGCAGTAATCGTATTTGTTCATAATTTCTTTAAACAAATTCAATTATCTCGGCTTCTACTGGGCTGATTTTGTTCAACGACATCTCAAATTGCAGCTCTCGGATCAAGGAACCATCGAATTTACTTTTACAAAGGACCTCGAGTATAGTTCCGATGCAATTCTCAAGCGAATTATTAAATTGTCTATGAAAATTAAATTGCGCATGCAGGGGATGTAACAAGTATCTTGTCGGGTAGCAGCATCCTATACCTTTATTTTAAGCTGTCGATCATTGATCTAGCGCCTTCAGAAGCCGAGATAATCGCAGTGACCCGGAGTGCATTTTTGCCAATTTTTCAATTATTAGTAACTTTTGAACCAACAATGGCAGATGGTTCAAGCTGTAGGAGGAGGTAGCTATGGTTCCTAGCTTTAATTTAAGACAAGTTCGGTTAAAAAATACGCACTAGAAGCCGAGAAAAACATTTGTTTATAATTTGTTTATAATTTCTTTAAACAAATTCAATTATCTCGGCTTCTACTGGGCCGATATTGTTCAACGACATCTCAAATTGAAGCTCTCGGGTCAAGGAACCATCGAATTTACTTTTACAAAGGACCTCGAGTATAGTTCCGATGCAATTCTCAAGCGAATTATTAAATTGTCTATGAAAATTAAATTGCGCATCCAGGGGATGTAACAAGTATCTTGTCGGGTAGCAGCATCCCTTACCTTTATTTTAAGCTGTCGATCATTGATCTAGCGCCTTCAGAAGCCGAGATAATTGCAGTGACCCGGAGTGCATTTTTCGCCAATTTTTCAATTATTAGTAACTTTTGAACCAACAATGGCAGATGGTTCAAGCTGTAGGAGGAGGTAGCTATGGTTCCTAGCTTTAATTTAAGACAAGTTCGGTTAAAAAATATGCACTAGAAGCCGAGAAAAACATTTGTTTATAATTTGTTTATATTTTCTTTAAACAAATTCAATTATCTCGGCTTCTACTGGGCCGATATTGTTCAACGACATCTCAAATTGAAGCTCTCGGGTCAAGGAACCATCGAATTTACTTTTACAAAGGACCTCGAGTATAGTTCCGATGCAATTCTCAAGCGAATTATTAAATTGTTTATGAAAATTAATTTGCGCATCCAGGGGATGTAACAAGTATCTTGTCGGGTAGCAGCATCCTTTACCTTTATTTTAAGCTGTCGATCATTGATCTAGCGCCTTCAGAAGCCGAGATAATTGCAGTGACCCGGAGTGCATTTTTGCCAATTTTTCAATTATTAATAACTTTTGAACCAACAATGCCATAAGGTTCAAGCTATAGGAGGAGGTAGCTATGTTTATTAGCTTTAATTTAAGACAAGTCCGGTTAAAAAATACGCACTAGAAGCCGAGAAAAACGCAATTGTTTAAATTAACGATGTAATCCATGATTTCGGTTTTGGCGGAGTGCGAAAGTGCGAAAAAGGCCGCAAACGCGAGATGGCGCCAATTGTGCCGTTATCGACATTTCGTTACCGACAAAACATTAAAAAATTATTATCTCGACTCCTGGGGGTTGTTTTTTAGTCAACTGGGTATCAAATGAAAGGGAATGGAATGAGCTACGCGACAAAAATTACCCCGTTGTTGTATGAATATGCAGTTGGCCGTAATAACAATTTTAATAGTTTAATTGCTTATAACGAATGAACTTCATTTGCAGTAATGTTCACACCTATTGTAAATGGTAGCTGGTGTAAGTAGCTTTAATTGATGTCCTTTGGTCTTTGATGTAGCACGCCTGGAAGAGGCAGTAATCGTATTTGTTCATAATTTCTTTAAACAAATTCAATTATCTCGGCTTCTACTGGGCTGATTTTGTTCAACGACATCTCAAATTGAAGCTCTCGGATCAAGGAACCATCGAATTTACTTTTACAAAGGACCTCGAGTATAGTTCCGATGCAATTCTCAAGCCAATTATTAAATTGTTTATGAAAATTAAATGGCGCATCCAGGGGATGTAACAAGTATCTTGTCGGGTAGCAGCATCCTATACCTTTATTTTAAGCTGTCGATCATTGATCTAGCGCCTTCAGAAGCCGAGATAATCGCAGTGACCCGGAATGCATTTTTGCCAATTTTTCAATTATTAGTAACTTTTGAACCAACAATGGCAGATGGTTCAAGCTGTAGGAGGAGGTAGCTATGGTTCCTAGCTTTAATTTAAGACAAGTTCGGTTAAAAAATACGCACTAGAAGCCGAGAAAAACATTTGTTTATAATTTGTTTATAATTTCTTTAAACAAATTCAATTATCTCGGCTTCTACTGGGCCGATATTGTTCAACGACATCTCAAATTGAAGCTCTCGGGTCAAGGAACCATCGAATTTACTTTTACAAAGAACCTCGAGTATAGTTCCGATGCAATTCTCAAGCGAATTATTAAATTGTTTATGAAAATTAATTTGCGCATCCAGGGTATGTAACAAGTATCTTGTCGGGTAGCAGCATCCTATACCTTTATTTTAAGCTGTCGATCATTGATCTAGCGCCTTCAGAAGCCGAGATAATCGCAGAGACCCGGAGTGCATTTTAGCCAATTTTTCAATTATTAGTAACTTTTGAACCAACAATGGCATATGGTTCAATCTGTAGGAGGAGGTAGCTATGGTTCCTAGCTTTAATTTAAGACTTGTCCGGTTAAAAAATACGCACTAGAAGCCGAGAAAAACGCAATTGTTTAAATTAACGATGTAATCCATGATTTCGGTTTTGGCGGAGTGCGAAAGTGCGAAAAAGGCCGCAAACGCGAGATGGCGCCAATTGTGCCGTTATCGACATTTCGTTACCGACAAAACTTTAAAAAATTATTATCTCGACTCCTGGGGGTTGTTTTTTAATCAATGCGTTATCAAATGAAAGGGGATGGAATGAGCTACGCGACAAAAATTACCCCGTTGTTGTATGTACATGCAGTTGGCCGTAATAACAATTTTAATTGTTTAATTGCTTATAACGAATGAACTTCATTTGGAGTAATGTTCACACCTATTGTAAATCGTAGCTGGTGTAAATAGCTTCAATTTATGTCTTTTGGTCATTGTTGTAGCACGCCTGGAAGAGGGAGTAATCGTATTTGTTTATAATTTCTTTAAACAAATTCAATTATCTCGGCTTCTACTGGCCCGATTTTGTTCAACGACATCTCAAATTGAAGCTCTCGGGTCAAGGAACCATCGAATTTACTTTTACAAAGGACCTCGAGTATAGTTCCGATGCAATTCTCAAGCCAATTATTAAATTGTTTATGAAAATTAAATGGCGCATCCAGGGGATGTAACAAGTATCTTGTCGGGTAGCAGCATCCTATACCTTTATTTTAAGCTGTCGATCATTGATCTAGCGCCTTCAGAAGCCGAGATAATTGCAGTGACCCGGAGTGCATTTTTTGCCAATTTTTCAATTATTAATAACTTTTGAACCAACAATGCCATATGGTTCAAGCTGTAGGAGGAGGTAGCTATGGTTAGTAGCTTTAATGTATGACTTGTCCGGTTAAAAAATACGCACTAGAAGCCGAGAAAAACGCAATTGTTTAAATTAACGATGTAATCCATGATTTCGGTTTTGGCGGAGTGCGAAAGTGCGAAAAAGGCCGCAAACGCGAGATGGCGCCAATTGTGCCGTTATCGACATTTCGTTACCGGCAAAACTTTAAAAAATTATTATCTCGACTCCTGGGGGTTGTTTTTTAATCAATGGGGTATCAAATGAAAGGGAATGGAATGAGCTACGCGACAAAAATTACCCCGTTGTTGTATGTATATGCAGTTGGCCGTAATAGCAATTTTAATTGTTTAATTGTTTATAACGAATGAACTTCATTTGGAGTAATGTTCACACCTATTGTAAATCGTAGCTGGTGTAAATAGCTTCAATTTATGTCTTTTGGTAATTGTTGTAGCACGCCTGGAAGAGGGAGTAATCGTATTTGTTTATAATTTCTTTAAACAAATTCAATTATCTCGGCTTCTACTGGCCCGATTTTGTTCAACGACATCTCAAATTGAAGCTCTCGGATCAACAAACCATCGAATTTACTTTTACAAAGGACCTCGAGTATAGTTCCGATGCAATTTTCAAGCGAATTATTAAATTGTTTATGAAAATTAAATTGCGCATCCAGGGGATGTAACAAGTATCTTGTCGGGTAGCAGCATCCTATACCTTTATTTTAAGCTGTCGATCATTGATCTAGCGCCTTCTGAAGCCGAGATAATCGCAGAGACCCGGAGTGCATTTAACCAATTTTTCAATTATTAGTAACTTTTGAACCAACAATGCCATAAGGTTCAAGCTGTAGGAGGAGGTAGCAATGTTTATTAGCTTTAATTTAAGACAAGTCCGGTTAAAAAATACGCACTAGAAGCCGAGAAAAACGCAATTGTTTAAATTAACGATGTAATCCATAATTTCGGTTTTGGCGGAGTGCGAAAGTGCGAAAAAGGCCGCAAACGCGAGATGGCGCCAATTGTGCCGTTATCGACATTTCGTTACCGACAAAACTTTAAAAAATTATTATCTCGACTCCTGGGGGTTGTTTTTTAATCAATGCGTTATCAAATGAAAGGGGATGGAATGAGCTACGCGACAAAAATTACCCCGTTGCTGTACGTATATGCAGTTGGCCGTAATAACAATTTTAATTGTTTAATTGTTTATAACGAATGAACTTCATTTGGAGTAATGTTCACACCTATTGTAAATGGTAGCTGCTGTAAGTAGCTTCAATTTATGTCGTTTGGTCATTGTTGTAGCACGCCTGGAAGAGGGAGTAATCGTATTTGTTTATAATTTCTTTAAACAAATTCAATTATCTCGGCTTCTACTGGGCCGATTTTGTTCAACGACATCTCAAATTGAAGCTCTCGGATCAACAAACCATCGAATTTACTTTTACAAAGGACCTCGAGTATAGTTCCGATGCAATTCTCAAGCGAATTATTAAATTTTCTATGAAAATTAAATTGCGCATGCAGGGGATGTAACAAGTATCTTGTCGGGTAGCAGCATCCTATACCTATATTTTAAGCTGTCGATCATTGATCTAGCGCCTTCAGAAGCCGAGATAATCGCAGTGACCCGGAGAGCATTTTTGCCAATTTTTCAATTATTAGTAACTTTTGAACCAACAATGGCAGATGGTTCAAGCTGTAGGAGGAGGTAGCTATGGTTCCTAGCTTTAATTTAAGACAAGTTCGGTTAAAAAATATGCACTAGAAGCCGAGAAAAACATTTGTTTATAATTTGTTTATATTTTCTTTAAACAAATTCAATTATCTCGGCTTCTACTGGGCCGATATTGTTCAACGACATCTCAAATTGAAGCTCTCGGGTCAAGGAACCATCGAATTTACTTTTACAAAGGACCTCGAGTATAGTTCCGATGCAATTCTCAAGCGAATTATTAAATTGTTTATGAAAATTAATTTGCGCATCCAGGGGATGTAACAAGTATCTTGTCGGGTAGCAGCATCCTTTACCTTTATTTTAAGCTGTCGATCATTGATCTAGCGCCTTCAGAAGCCGAGATAATTGCAGTGACCCGGAGTGCATTTTTGCCAATTTTTCAATTATTAATAACTTTTGAACCAACAATGCCATAAGGTTCAAGCTATAGGAGGAGGTAGCTATGTTTATTAGCTTTAATTTAAGACAAGTCCGGTTAAAAAATACGCACTAGAAGCCGAGAAAAACGCAATTGTTTAAATTAACGATGTAATCCATGATTTCGGTTTTGGCGGAGTGCGAAAGTGCGAAAAAGGCCGCAAACGCGAGATGGCGCCAATTGTGCCGTTATCGACATTTCGTTACCGACAAAACATTAAAAAATTATTATCTCGACTCCTGGGGGTTGTTTTTTAGTCAACTGGGTATCAAATGAAAGGGAATGGAATGAGCTACGCGACAAAAATTACCCCGTTGTTGTATGAATATGCAGTTGGCCGTAATAACAATTTTAATAGTTTAATTGCTTATAACGAATGAACTTCATTTGCAGTAATGTTCACACCTATTGTAAATGGTAGCTGGTGTAAGTAGCTTTAATTGATGTCCTTTGGTCTTTGATGTAGCACGCCTGGAAGAGGCAGTAATCGTATTTGTTCATAATTTCTTTAAACAAATTCAATTATCTCGGCTTCTACTGGGCTGATTTTGTTCAACGACATCTCAAATTGAAGCTCTCGGATCAAGGAACCATCGAATTTACTTTTACAAAGGACCTCGAGTATAGTTCCGATGCAATTCTCAAGCCAATTATTAAATTGTTTATGAAAATTAAATGGCGCATCCAGGGGATGTAACAAGTATCTTGTCGGGTAGCAGCATCCTATACCTTTATTTTAAGCTGTCGATCATTGATCTAGCGCCTTCAGAAGCCGAGATAATCGCAGTGACCCGGAATGCATTTTTGCCAATTTTTCAATTATTAGTAACTTTTGAACCAACAATGGCAGATGGTTCAAGCTGTAGGAGGAGGTAGCTATGGTTCCTAGCTTTAATTTAAGACAAGTTCGGTTAAAAAATACGCACTAGAAGCCGAGAAAAACATTTGTTTATAATTTGTTTATAATTTCTTTAAACAAATTCAATTATATCGGCTTCTACTGGGCCGATATTGTTCAACGACATCTCAAATTGAAGCTCTCGGGTCAAGGAACCATCGAATTTACTTTTACAAAGAACCTCGAGTATAGTTCCGATGCAATTCTCAAGCGAATTATTAAATTGTTTATGAAAATTAATTTGCGCATCCAGGGGATGTAACAAGTATCTTGTCGGGTAGCAGCATCCTATACCTTTATTTTAAGCTGTCGATCATTGATCTAGCGCCTTCAGAAGCCGAGATAATCGCAGAGACCCGGAGTGCATTTTAGCCAATTTTTCAATTATTAGTAACTTTTGAACCAACAATGGCATATGGTTCAAGCTGTAGGAGGAGGTAGCTATGTTTATTAGCTTTAATTTAAGACAAGTCCGGTTAAAAAATACGCACTAGAAGCCGAGAAAAACGCAATTGTTTAAATTAACGATGTAATCCATAATTTCGGTTTTGGCGGAGTTCGAAAGTGCGAAAAAGGCCGCAAACGCGAGATGGCGCCAATTGTGCCGTTATCGACATTTCGTTACCGACAAAACTTTAAAAAATTATTATCTCGACTCCTGGGGGTTGTTTTTTAATCAATGCGTTATCAAATGAAAGGGGATGGAATGAGCTACGCGACAAAAATTACCCCGTTGCTGTACGTATATGCAGTTGGCCGTAATAACAATTTTAATTGTTTAATTGTTTATAACGAATGAACTTCATTTGGAGTAATGTTCACACCTATTGTAAATGGTAGCTGCTGTAAGTAGCTTCAATTTATGTCGTTTGGTCATTGTTGTAGCACGCCTGGAAGAGGGAGTAATCGTATTTGTTTATAATTTCTTTAAACAAATTCAATTATCTCGGCTTCTACTGGGCCGATTTTGTTCAACGACATCTCAAATTGAAGCTCTCGGATCAACAAACCATCGAATTTACTTTTACAAAGGACCTCGAGTATAGTTCCGATGCAATTCTCAAGCGAATTTTTAAATTGTGTATGAAAATTAAATTGCGCATCCAGGGGATGTAACAAGTATCTTGTTTGGTAGCAGCATCCTTTACCTTTATTTTAAGCTGTCGATCATTGATCAAGCGCCTTCAGAAGCCGAGATAATTGCAGTGACCCGGAGTGCATTTTTGCCAATTTTTCAATTATTAATAACTTTTGAACCAACAATGCCATAAGGTTCAAGCTGTAGGAGGAGGTAGCTATGGTTCCTAGCTTTAATTTAAGACAAGTCCGGTTAAAAAATACGCACTAGAAGCCGAGAAACACGCAATTGTTTAAATTAACGATGTAATCCATGATTTCGGTTTTGGTGGTGTGCGAAAGTGCGAAAAAGGCCGCAAACGCGAGATGGCGCCAATTGTGCCGTTATCGACATTTCGTTACCGACAAAACATTAAAAAATTATTATCTCGACTCCTGGGGGTTGTTTTTTAATCAATGGGGTATCAAATGAAAGGGAATGGAATGAGCTACGCGACAAAAATTACCCCGTTGTTGTATGTATATGCAGTTGGCCGTAATAACAATTTTAATTGTTTAATTGCTTATAACGAATGAACTTCATTTGGAGTAATGTTCACACCTATTGTAAATCGTAGCTGGTGTAAGTAGCTTTAATTTATGTCCTTTGGTCTTTGATGTAGCACGCCTGGAAGAGGCAGTAATCGTATTTGTTCATAATTTCTTTAAACAAATTCAATTATCTCGGCTTCTACTGGGCTGATTTTGTTCAACGACATCTCAAATTGCAGCTCTCGGATCAAGGAACCATCGAATTTACTTTTACAAAGGACCTCGAGTATAGTTCCGATGCAATTCTCAAGCGAATTATTAAATTGTCTATGAAAATTAAATTGCGCATGCAGGGGATGTAACAAGTATCTTGTCGGGTAGCAGCATCCTATACCTTTATTTTAAGCTGTCGATCATTGATCTAGCGCCTTCAGAAGCCGAGATAATCGCAGTGACCCGGAGTGCATTTTTGCCAATTTTTCAATTATTAGTAACTTTTGAACCAACAATGGCAGATGGTTCAAGCTGTAGGAGGAGGTAGCTATGGTTCCTAGCTTTAATTTAAGACAAGTTCGGTTAAAAAATACGCACTAGAAGCCGAGAAAAACATTTGTTTATAATTTGTTTATAATTTCTTTAAACAAATTCAATTATCTCGGCTTCTACTGGGCCGATATTGTTCAACGACATCTCAAATTGAAGCTCTCGGGTCAAGGAACCATCGAATTTACTTTTACAAAGGACCTCGAGTATAGTTCCGATGCAATTCTCAAGCGAATTATTAAATTGTCTATGAAAATTAAATTGCGCATCCAGGGGATGTAACAAGTATCTTGTCGGGTAGCAGCATCCTTTACCTTTATTTTAAGCTGTCGATCATTGATCTAGCGCCTTCAGAAGCCGAGATAATTGCAGTGACCCGGAGTGCATTTTTCGCCAATTTTTCAATTATTAATAACTTTTGAACCAACAATGGCAGATGGTTCAAGCTGTAGGAGGAGGTAGCTATGGTTCCTAGCTTTAATTTAAGACAAGTTCGGTTAAAAAATACGCACTAGAAGCCGAG
This sequence comes from Nomada fucata, assembly GCA_948146005.1. NCBI lineage: Eukaryota > Metazoa > Arthropoda > Insecta > Hymenoptera > Apidae > Nomada > Nomada fucata. The sequence continues at coordinate 552,128 of OX411275.1, read as the reverse complement.
AAAAACATTTGTTTATAATTTGTTTATAATTTCTTTAAACAAATTCAATTATCTCGGCTTCTACTGGGCCGATATTGTTCAACGACATCTCAAATTGAAGCTCTCGGGTCAAGGAACCATCGAATTTACTTTTACAAAGGACCTCGAGTATAGTTCCGATGCAATTCTCAAGCGAATTATTAAATTGTGTATGAAAATTAAATTGCGCATCCAGGGGATGTAACAAGTATCTTGTTTGGTAGCAGCATCCTTTACCTTTATTTTAAGCTGTCGATCATTGATCTAGCGCCTTCAGAAGCCGAGATAATTGCAGTGACCCGGAGTGCATTTTTTGCCAATTTTTCAATTATTAATAACTTTTGAACCAACAATGCCATATGGTTCAAGCTGTAGGAGGAGGTAGCTATGGTTAGTAGCTTTAATGTATGACTTGTCCGGTTAAAAAATACGCACTAGAAGCCGAGAAAAACGCAATTGTTTAAATTAACGATGTAATCCATGATTTCGGTTTTGGCGGAGTGCGAAAGTGCGAAAAAGGCCGCAAACGCGAGATGGCGCCAATTGTGCCGTTATCGACATTTCGTTACCGGCAAAACTTTAAAAAATTATTATCTCGACTCCTGGGGGTTGTTTTTTAATCAATGGGGTATCAAATGAAAGGGAATGGAATGAGCTACGCGACAAAAATTACCCCGTTGTTGTATGTATATGCAGTTGGCCGTAATAGCAATTTTAATTGTTTAATTGTTTATAACGAATGAACTTCATTTGGAGTAATGTTCACACCTATTGTAAATCGTAGCTGGTGTAAATAGCTTCAATTTATGTCTTTTGGTAATTGTTGTAGCACGCCTGGAAGAGGGAGTAATCGTATTTGTTTATAATTTCTTTAAACAAATTCAATTATCTCGGCTTCTACTGGCCCGATTTTGTTCAACGACATCTCAAATTGAAGCTCTCGGATCAACAAACCATCGAATTTACTTTTACAAAGGACCTCGAGTATAGTTCCGATGCAATTTTCAAGCGAATTATTAAATTGTTTATGAAAATTAAATTGCGCATCCAGGGGATGTAACAAGTATCTTGTCGGGTAGCAGCATCCTATACCTTTATTTTAAGCTGTCGATCATTGATCTAGCGCCTTCTGAAGCCGAGATAATCGCAGAGACCCGGAGTGCATTTAACCAATTTTTCAATTATTAGTAACTTTTGAACCAACAATGCCATAAGGTTCAAGCTGTAGGAGGAGGTAGCAATGTTTATTAGCTTTAATTTAAGACAAGTCCGGTTAAAAAATACGCACTAGAAGCCGAGAAAAACGCAATTGTTTAAATTAACGATGTAATCCATAATTTCGGTTTTGGCGGAGTGCGAAAGTGCGAAAAAGGCCGCAAACGCGAGATGGCGCCAATTGTGCCGTTATCGACATTTCGTTACCGACAAAACTTTAAAAAATTATTATCTCGACTCCTGGGGGTTGTTTTTTAATCAATGCGTTATCAAATGAAAGGGGATGGAATGAGCTACGCGACAAAAATTACCCCGTTGCTGTACGTATATGCAGTTGGCCGTAATAACAATTTTAATTGTTTAATTGTTTATAACGAATGAACTTCATTTGGAGTAATGTTCACACCTATTGTAAATGGTAGCTGCTGTAAGTAGCTTCAATTTATGTCGTTTGGTCATTGTTGTAGCACGCCTGGAAGAGGGAGTAATCGTATTTGTTTATAATTTCTTTAAACAAATTCAATTATCTCGGCTTCTACTGGGCCGATTTTGTTCAACGACATCTCAAATTGAAGCTCTCGGATCAACAAACCATCGAATTTACTTTTACAAAGGACCTCGAGTATAGTTCCGATGCAATTCTCAAGCGAATTATTAAATTTTCTATGAAAATTAAATTGCGCATGCAGGGGATGTAACAAGTATCTTGTCGGGTAGCAGCATCCTATACCTATATTTTAAGCTGTCGATCATTGATCTAGCGCCTTCAGAAGCCGAGATAATCGCAGTGACCCGGAGAGCATTTTTGCCAATTTTTCAATTATTAGTAACTTTTGAACCAACAATGGCAGATGGTTCAAGCTGTAGGAGGAGGTAGCTATGGTTCCTAGCTTTAATTTAAGACAAGTTCGGTTAAAAAATATGCACTAGAAGCCGAGAAAAACATTTGTTTATAATTTGTTTATATTTTCTTTAAACAAATTCAATTATCTCGGCTTCTACTGGGCCGATATTGTTCAACGACATCTCAAATTGAAGCTCTCGGGTCAAGGAACCATCGAATTTACTTTTACAAAGGACCTCGAGTATAGTTCCGATGCAATTCTCAAGCGAATTATTAAATTGTTTATGAAAATTAATTTGCGCATCCAGGGGATGTAACAAGTATCTTGTCGGGTAGCAGCATCCTTTACCTTTATTTTAAGCTGTCGATCATTGATCTAGCGCCTTCAGAAGCCGAGATAATTGCAGTGACCCGGAGTGCATTTTTGCCAATTTTTCAATTATTAATAACTTTTGAACCAACAATGCCATAAGGTTCAAGCTATAGGAGGAGGTAGCTATGTTTATTAGCTTTAATTTAAGACAAGTCCGGTTAAAAAATACGCACTAGAAGCCGAGAAAAACGCAATTGTTTAAATTAACGATGTAATCCATGATTTCGGTTTTGGCGGAGTGCGAAAGTGCGAAAAAGGCCGCAAACGCGAGATGGCGCCAATTGTGCCGTTATCGACATTTCGTTACCGACAAAACATTAAAAAATTATTATCTCGACTCCTGGGGGTTGTTTTTTAGTCAACTGGGTATCAAATGAAAGGGAATGGAATGAGCTACGCGACAAAAATTACCCCGTTGTTGTATGAATATGCAGTTGGCCGTAATAACAATTTTAATAGTTTAATTGCTTATAACGAATGAACTTCATTTGCAGTAATGTTCACACCTATTGTAAATGGTAGCTGGTGTAAGTAGCTTTAATTGATGTCCTTTGGTCTTTGATGTAGCACGCCTGGAAGAGGCAGTAATCGTATTTGTTCATAATTTCTTTAAACAAATTCAATTATCTCGGCTTCTACTGGGCTGATTTTGTTCAACGACATCTCAAATTGAAGCTCTCGGATCAAGGAACCATCGAATTTACTTTTACAAAGGACCTCGAGTATAGTTCCGATGCAATTCTCAAGCCAATTATTAAATTGTTTATGAAAATTAAATGGCGCATCCAGGGGATGTAACAAGTATCTTGTCGGGTAGCAGCATCCTATACCTTTATTTTAAGCTGTCGATCATTGATCTAGCGCCTTCAGAAGCCGAGATAATCGCAGTGACCCGGAATGCATTTTTGCCAATTTTTCAATTATTAGTAACTTTTGAACCAACAATGGCAGATGGTTCAAGCTGTAGGAGGAGGTAGCTATGGTTCCTAGCTTTAATTTAAGACAAGTTCGGTTAAAAAATACGCACTAGAAGCCGAGAAAAACATTTGTTTATAATTTGTTTATAATTTCTTTAAACAAATTCAATTATATCGGCTTCTACTGGGCCGATATTGTTCAACGACATCTCAAATTGAAGCTCTCGGGTCAAGGAACCATCGAATTTACTTTTACAAAGAACCTCGAGTATAGTTCCGATGCAATTCTCAAGCGAATTATTAAATTGTTTATGAAAATTAATTTGCGCATCCAGGGGATGTAACAAGTATCTTGTCGGGTAGCAGCATCCTATACCTTTATTTTAAGCTGTCGATCATTGATCTAGCGCCTTCAGAAGCCGAGATAATCGCAGAGACCCGGAGTGCATTTTAGCCAATTTTTCAATTATTAGTAACTTTTGAACCAACAATGGCATATGGTTCAAGCTGTAGGAGGAGGTAGCTATGTTTATTAGCTTTAATTTAAGACAAGTCCGGTTAAAAAATACGCACTAGAAGCCGAGAAAAACGCAATTGTTTAAATTAACGATGTAATCCATAATTTCGGTTTTGGCGGAGTTCGAAAGTGCGAAAAAGGCCGCAAACGCGAGATGGCGCCAATTGTGCCGTTATCGACATTTCGTTACCGACAAAACTTTAAAAAATTATTATCTCGACTCCTGGGGGTTGTTTTTTAATCAATGCGTTATCAAATGAAAGGGGATGGAATGAGCTACGCGACAAAAATTACCCCGTTGCTGTACGTATATGCAGTTGGCCGTAATAACAATTTTAATTGTTTAATTGTTTATAACGAATGAACTTCATTTGGAGTAATGTTCACACCTATTGTAAATGGTAGCTGCTGTAAGTAGCTTCAATTTATGTCGTTTGGTCATTGTTGTAGCACGCCTGGAAGAGGGAGTAATCGTATTTGTTTATAATTTCTTTAAACAAATTCAATTATCTCGGCTTCTACTGGGCCGATTTTGTTCAACGACATCTCAAATTGAAGCTCTCGGATCAACAAACCATCGAATTTACTTTTACAAAGGACCTCGAGTATAGTTCCGATGCAATTCTCAAGCGAATTATTAAATTGTGTATGAAAATTAAATTGCGCATCCAGGGGATGTAACAAGTATCTTGTTTGGTAGCAGCATCCTTTACCTTTATTTTAAGCTGTCGATCATTGATCAAGCGCCTTCAGAAGCCGAGATAATTGCAGTGACCCGGAGTGCATTTTTGCCAATTTTTCAATTATTAATAACTTTTGAACCAACAATGCCATAAGGTTCAAGCTGTAGGAGGAGGTAGCTATGGTTCCTAGCTTTAATTTAAGACAAGTCCGGTTAAAAAATACGCACTAGAAGCCGAGAAACACGCAATTGTTTAAATTAACGATGTAATCCATGATTTCGGTTTTGGTGGTGTGCGAAAGTGCGAAAAAGGCCGCAAACGCGAGATGGCGCCAATTGTGCCGTTATCGACATTTCGTTACCGACAAAACATTAAAAAATTATTATCTCGACTCCTGGGGGTTGTTTTTTAATCAATGGGGTATCAAATGAAAGGGAATGGAATGAGCTACGCGACAAAAATTACCCCGTTGTTGTATGTATATGCAGTTGGCCGTAATAACAATTTTAATTGTTTAATTGCTTATAACGAATGAACTTCATTTGGAGTAATGTTCACACCTATTGTAAATCGTAGCTGGTGTAAGTAGCTTTAATTTATGTCCTTTGGTCTTTGATGTAGCACGCCTGGAAGAGGCAGTAATCGTATTTGTTCATAATTTCTTTAAACAAATTCAATTATCTCGGCTTCTACTGGGCTGATTTTGTTCAACGACATCTCAAATTGCAGCTCTCGGATCAAGGAACCATCGAATTTACTTTTACAAAGGACCTCGAGTATAGTTCCGATGCAATTCTCAAGCGAATTATTAAATTGTCTATGAAAATTAAATTGCGCATGCAGGGGATGTAACAAGTATCTTGTCGGGTAGCAGCATCCTATACCTTTATTTTAAGCTGTCGATCATTGATCTAGCGCCTTCAGAAGCCGAGATAATCGCAGTGACCCGGAGTGCATTTTTGCCAATTTTTCAATTATTAGTAACTTTTGAACCAACAATGGCAGATGGTTCAAGCTGTAGGAGGAGGTAGCTATGGTTCCTAGCTTTAATTTAAGACAAGTTCGGTTAAAAAATACGCACTAGAAGCCGAGAAAAACATTTGTTTATAATTTGTTTATAATTTCTTTAAACAAATTCAATTATCTCGGCTTCTACTGGGCCGATATTGTTCAACGACATCTCAAATTGAAGCTCTCGGGTCAAGGAACCATCGAATTTACTTTTACAAAGGACCTCGAGTATAGTTCCGATGCAATTCTCAAGCGAATTATTAAATTGTCTATGAAAATTAAATTGCGCATCCAGGGGATGTAACAAGTATCTTGTCGGGTAGCAGCATCCTTTACCTTTATTTTAAGCTGTCGATCATTGATCTAGCGCCTTCAGAAGCCGAGATAATTGCAGTGACCCGGAGTGCATTTTTCGCCAATTTTTCAATTATTAATAACTTTTGAACCAACAATGGCAGATGGTTCAAGCTGTAGGAGGAGGTAGCTATGGTTCCTAGCTTTAATTTAAGACAAGTTCGGTTAAAAAATACGCACTAGAAGCCGAGAAAAACATTTGTTTATAATTTGTTTATAATTTCTTTAAACAAATTCAATTATCTCGGCTTCTACTGGGCCGATATTGTTCAACGACATCTCAAATTGAAGCTCTCGGGTCAAGGAACCATCGAATTTACTTTTACAAAGGACCTCGAGTATAGTTCCGATGCAATTCTCAAGCGAATTATTAAATTGTGTATGAAAATTAAATTGCGCATCCAGGGGATGTAACAAGTATCTTGTTTGGTAGCAGCATCCTTTACCTTTATTTTAAGCTGTCGATCATTGATCTAGCGCCTTCAGAAGCCGAGATAATTGCAGTGACCCGGAGTGCATTTTTCGCCAATTTTTCAATTATTAATAACTTTTGAACCAACAATGCCATATGGTTCAAGCTGTAGGAGGAGGTAGCTATGGTTCCCAGCTTTAATTTAAGACAAGTCCGGTTAAAAAATACGCACTAGAAGCCGAGAAAAACGCAATTGTTTAAATTAACGATGTAATCCATGATTTCGGTTTTGGTGGAGTGCGAAAGTGCGAAAAAGGCCGCAAACGCGAGATGGCGCCAATTGTGCCGTTATCGACATTTCGTTACCGACAAAACATTAAAAAATTATTATCTCGACTCCTGGGGGTTGTTTTTTAATCAATGGGGTATCAAATGAAAGGGAATGGAATGAGCTACGCGACAAAAATTACCCCGTTGTTGTATGTATATGCAGTTGGCCGTAATAACAATTTTAATTGTTTAATTGTTTATAACGAATGAACTTCATTTGGAGTAATGTTCACACCTATTGTAAATCGTAGCTGGTGTAAGTAGCTTCAATTTATGTCTTTTGGTCATTGTTGTAGCACGCCTGGAAGAGGGAGTAATCGTATTTGTTTATAATTTCTTTAAACAAATTCAATTATCTCGGCTTCTACTGGGCCGATTGTGTTCAACGACATCTCAAATTGAAGCTCTCGGATCAACAAACCATCGAATTTACTTTTACAAAGGACCTCGAGTATAGTTCCGATGCAATTCTCAAGCGAATTTTTAAATTGTGTATGAAAATTAAATTGCGCATCCAGGGGATGTAACAAGTATCTTGTTTGGTAGCAGCATCCTTTACCTTTATTTTAAGCTGTCGATCATTGATCAAGCGCCTTCAGAAGCCGAGATAATTGCAGTGACCCGGAGTGCATTTTTGCCAATTTTTCAATTATTAATAACTTTTGAACCAACAATGCCATAAGGTTCAAGCTGTAGGAGGAGGTAGCTATGGTTCCTAGCTTTAATTTAAGACAAGTCCGGTTAAAAAATACGCACTAGAAGCCGAGAAACACGCAATTGTTTAAATTAACGATGTAATCCATGATTTCGGTTTTGGTGGTGTGCGAAAGTGCGAAAAAGGCCGCAAACGCGAGATGGCGCCAATTGTGCCGTTATCGACATTTCGTTACCGACAAAACATTAAAAAATTATTATCTCGACTCCTGGGGGTTGTTTTTTAATCAATGGGGTATCAAATGAAAGGGAATGGAATGAGCTACGCGACAAAAATTACCCCGTTGTTGTATGTATATGCAGTTGGCCGTAATAACAATTTTAATTGTTTAATTGCTTATAACGAATGAACTTCATTTGGAGTAATGTTCACACCTATTGTAAATCGTAGCTGGTGTAAGTAGCTTTAATTTATGTCCTTTGGTCTTTGATGTAGCACGCCTGGAAGAGGCAGTAATCGTATTTGTTCATAATTTCTTTAAACAAATTCAATTATCTCGGCTTCTACTGGGCTGATTTTGTTCAACGACATCTCAAATTGCAGCTCTCGGATCAAGGAACCATCGAATTTACTTTTACAAAGGACCTCGAGTATAGTTCCGATGCAATTCTCAAGCGAATTATTAAATTGTCTATGAAAATTAAATTGCGCATGCAGGGGATGTAACAAGTATCTTGTCGGGTAGCAGCATCCTATACCTTTATTTTAAGCTGTCGATCATTGATCTAGCGCCTTCAGAAGCCGAGATAATCGCAGTGACCCGGAGTGCATTTTTGCCAATTTTTCAATTATTAGTAACTTTTGAACCAACAATGGCAGATGGTTCAAGCTGTAGGAGGAGGTAGCTATGGTTCCTAGCTTTAATTTAAGACAAGTTCGGTTAAAAAATACGCACTAGAAGCCGAGAAAAACATTTGTTTATAATTTGTTTATAATTTCTTTAAACAAATTCAATTATCTCGGCTTCTACTGGGCCGATATTGTTCAACGACATCTCAAATTGAAGCTCTCGGGTCAAGGAACCATCGAATTTACTTTTACAAAGGACCTCGAGTATAGTTCCGATGCAATTCTCAAGCGAATTATTAAATTGTCTATGAAAATTAAATTGCGCATCCAGGGGATGTAACAAGTATCTTGTCGGGTAGCAGCATCCTTTACCTTTATTTTAAGCTGTCGATCATTGATCTAGCGCCTTCAGAAGCCGAGATAATTGCAGTGACCCGGAGTGCATTTTTCGCCAATTTTTCAATTATTAATAACTTTTGAACCAACAATGGCAGATGGTTCAAGCTGTAGGAGGAGGTAGCTATGGTTCCTAGCTTTAATTTAAGACAAGTTCGGTTAAAAAATACGCACTAGAAGCCGAGAAAAACATTTGTTTATAATTTGTTTATAATTTCTTTAAACAAATTCAATTATCTCGGCTTCTACTGGGCCGATATTGTTCAACGACATCTCAAATTGAAGCTCTCGGGTCAAGGAACCATCGAATTTACTTTTACAAAGGACCTCGAGTATAGTTCCGATGCAATTCTCAAGCGAATTATTAAATTGTGTATGAAAATTAAATTGCGCATCCAGGGGATGTAACAAGTATCTTGTTTGGTAGCAGCATCCTTTACCTTTATTTTAAGCTGTCGATCATTGATCTAGCGCCTTCAGAAGCCGAGATAATTGCAGTGACCCGGAGTGCATTTTTCGCCAATTTTTCAATTATTAATAACTTTTGAACCAACAATGCCATATGGTTCAAGCTGTAGGAGGAGGTAGCTATGGTTCCCAGCTTTAATTTAAGACAAGTCCGGTTAAAAAATACGCACTAGAAGCCGAGAAAAACGCAATTGTTTAAATTAACGATGTAATCCATGATTTCGGTTTTGGTGGAGTGCGAAAGTGCGAAAAAGGCCGCAAACGCGAGATGGCGCCAATTGTGCCGTTATCGACATTTCGTTACCGACAAAACATTAAAAAATTATTATCTCGACTCCTGGGGGTTGTTTTTTAATCAATGGGGTATCAAATGAAAGGGAATGGAATGAGCTACGCGACAAAAATTACCCCGTTGCTGTACGTATATGCAGTTGGCCGTAATAACAATTTTAATTGTTTAATTGTTTATAACGAATGAACTTCATTTGGAGTAATGTTCACACCTATTGTAAATCGTAGCTGGTGTAAGTAGCTTCAATTTATGTCTTTTGGTCATTGTTGTAGCACGCCTGGAAGAGGGAGTAATCGTATTTGTTTATAATTTCTTTAAACAAATTCAATTATCTCGGCTTCTACTGGGCCGATTGTGTTCAACGACATCTCAAATTGAAGCTCTCGGATCAACAAACCATCGAATTTACTTTTACAAAGGACCTCGAGTATAGTTCCGATGCAATTCTCAAGCGAATTTTTAAATTGTGTATGAAAATTAAATTGCGCATCCAGGGGATGTAACAAGTATCTTGTTTGGTAGCAGCATCCTTTACCTTTATTTTAAGCTGTCGATCATTGATCAAGCGCCTTCAGAAGCCGAGATAATTGCAGTGACCCGGAGTGCATTTTTGCCAATTTTTCAATTATTAATAACTTTTGAACCAACAATGCCATAAGGTTCAAGCTGTAGGAGGAGGTAGCTATGGTTCCTAGCTTTAATTTAAGACAAGTCCGGTTAAAAAATACGCACTAGAAGCCGAGAAAAACGCAATTGTTTAAATTAACGATGTAATCCATGATTTCGGTTTTGGTGGAGTGCGAAAGTGCGAAAAAGGCCGCAAACGCGAGATGGCGCCAATTGTGCCGTTATCGACATTTCGTTACCGACAAACATTAAAAAATTATTATCTCGACTCCTGGGGGTTGTTTTTTAATCAATGCGTTATCAAATGAAAGGGAATGGAATGAGCTACGCGACAAAAATTACCCCGTTGTTGTATGTATATGCAGTTGGCCGTAATAACAATTTTAATTGTTTAATTGTTTATAACGAATGAACTTCATTTGGAGTAATGTTCACACCTATTGTAAATCGTAGCTGGTGTAAGTAGCTTTAATTTATGTCCTTTGGTCATTGATGTAGCACGCCTGGAAGAGGCAGTAATCGTATTTGTTCATAATTTCTTTAAACAAATTCAATTATCTCGGCTTCTACTGGGCCGATATTGTTCAACGACATCTCAAATTGAAGCACTCGGGTCAAGGAACCATCGAATTTACTTTTACAAAGGACCTCGAGTATAGTTCCGATGCAATTCTCAAGCGAATTATTAAATTGTTTATGAAAATTAATTTGCGCATCCAGGGGATGTAACATGTATCTTGTCGGGTAGCAGCATCCTTTACCTTTATTTTAAGCTGTCGATCATTTATCTAGCGCCTTCAGAAGCCGAGATAATCGCAGTGACCCGGAGTGCATTTTTGCCAATTTTTCAATTATTAGTAACTTTTGAACCAACAATGCCATATGGTTCAAGCTGTAGGAGGAGGTAGCTATGGTTCCTAGCTTTAATTTAAGACAAGTTCGGTTAAAAAATACGCACTAGAAGCCGAGAAAAACATTTGTTTATAATTTCTTTATAATTTCTTTAAACAAATTCAATTATCTCGGCTTCTACTGGGCCGATATTGTTCAACGACATTTCAAATTGAAGCTCTCGGGTCAAGGAACCATCGAATTTACTTTTACAAAGGACCTCGAGTATAGTTCCGATGCAATTCTCAAGCGAATTATTAAATTGTCTATGAAAATTAAATTGCGCATGCAGGGGATGTAACAAGTATCTTGTCGGGTAGCAGCATCCTATACCTTTATTTTAAGCTGTCGATCATTGATCTAGCGCCTTCAGAAGCCGAGATAATTGCAGTGACCCGGAATGCATTTTTTGCCAATTTTTCAATTATTAATAACTTTTGAAGCAACAATGCCATATGGTTCAAGCTGTAGGAGGAGGTAGCTATGTTTCCCAGCTTTAATTTATGACAAGTCCGGTTAAAAAATACGCACTAGAAGCCGAGAAAAGCGCAATTGTTTAAATTAACTTTGTAATCCAGGATTTCGGTTTTGGCGGAGTGCGAAAGTGCGAAAAAGGCCGCAAACGCGAGATGGCGCCAATTGTGCCGTTATCGACATTTCGTTACCGACAAAACTTTAAAAAAATTATTATCTCGACTCCTGGGGGTTGTTTTTTAATCAATGCGTTATCAAATGAAAGGGGATGGAATGAGCTACGCGACAAAAATTACCCCGTTGCTGTACGTATATGCAGTTGGCCGTAATAGCAATTTTAATTGTTTAATTGTTTATAACGAATGAACTTCATTTCGAGTAATGTTCACACCTATTGTAAATGGTAGCTGGTGTAAGTAGCTTCAATTTATGTCCTTTGGTCATTGTTGTAGCACGCCTGGAAGAGGGAGTAATCGTATTTGTTTATAATTTCTTTAAACAAATTCAATTATCTCGGCTTCTACTGGTCCGATTTTGTTCAACGACATCTCAAATTGAAGCTCTCGGATCAAGGAACCATCGAATTTACTTTTACAAAGGACCTCGAGTATAGTTCCGATGCAATTCTCAAGCGAATTATTAAATTGTCTATGAAAATTAAATTGCGCATGCAGGGGATGTAACAAGTATCTTGTCGGGTAGCAGCATCCTATACCTTTATTTTAAGCTGTCGATCATTGATCTAGCGCCTTCAGAAGCCGAGATAATCGCAGTGACCCGGAGTGCATTTTTGCCAATTTTTCAATTATTAGTAACTTTTGAACCAACAATGGAAGATGGTTCAAGCTGTAGGAGGAGGTAGCTATGGTTCCTAGCTTTAATTTAAGACAAGATCGGTTAAAAAATACGCACTAGAAGCCGAGAAAAACGCAATTGTTTAAATTAACGATGTAATCCATGATTTCGGTTTTGGTGGAGTGCGAAAGTGCGAAAAAGGCCGCAAACGCGAGATGGCGCCAATTGTGCCGTTATCGACATTTCGTTACCGACAAAACATTAAAAAATTATTATCTCGACTCCTGGGGGTTGTTTTTTAATCAATGGGGTATCAAATGAAAGGGAATGGAATGAGCTACGCGACAAAAATTACCCCGTTGTTGTATGTATATGCAGTTGGCCGTAATAACAATTTTAATTGTTTAATTGCTTATAACGAATGAACTTCATTTGGAGTAATGTTCACACCTATTGTAAATCGTAGCTGGTGTAAGTAGCTTCAATTTATGTCTTTTGGTCATTGTTGTAGCACGCCTGGAAGAGGGAGTAATCGTATTTGTTTATAATTTCTTTAAACAAATTCAATTATCTCGGCTTCTACTGGGCCGATTGTGTTCAACGACATCTCAAATTGAAACTCTCGGATCAACAAACCATCGAATTTACTTTTACAAAGGACCTCGAGTATAGTTCCGATGCAATTCTCAAGCGAATTATTAAATTGTGTATGAAAATTAAATTGCGCATCCAGGGGATGTAACAAGTATCTTGTTTGGTAGCAGCATCCTTTACCTTTATTTTAAGCTGTCGATCATTGATCAAGCGCCTTCAGAAGCCGAGATAATTGCAGTGACCCGGAGTGCATTTTTGCCAATTTTTCAATTATTAATAACTTTTGAACCAACAATGCCATAAGGTTCAAGCTGTAGGAGGAGGTAGCTATGGTTCCTAGCTTTAATTTAAGACAAGTCCGGTTAAAAAATACGCACTAGAAGCCGAGAAAAACGCAATTGTTTAAATTAACGATGTAATCCATGATTTCGGTTTTGGTGGAGTGCGAAAGTGCGAAAAAGGCCGCAAACGCGAGATGGCGCCAATTGTGCCGTTATCGACATTTCGTTACCGACAAACATTAAAAAATTATTATCTCGACTCCTGGGGGTTGTTTTTTAATCAATGCGTTATCAAATGAAAGGGAATGGAATGAGCTACGCGACAAAAATTACCCCGTTGTTGTATGTATATGCAGTTGGCCGTAATAACAATTTTAATTGTTTAATTGTTTATAACGAATGAACTTCATTTGGAGTAATGTTCACACCTATTGTAAATCGTAGCTGGTGTAAGTAGCTTTAATTTATGTCCTTTGGTCATTGATGTAGCACGCCTGGAAGAGGCAGTAATCGTATTTGTTCATAATTTCTTTAAACAAATTCAATTATCTCGGCTTCTACTGGGCTGATTTTGTTCAACGACATCTCAAATTACAGCTCTCGGATCAAGGAACCATCGAATTTACTTTTACAAAGGACCTCGAGTATAGTTCCGATGCAATTCTCAAGCGAATTATTAAATTGTGTATGAAAATTAAATTGCGCATCCAGGGGATGTAACAAGTATCTTGTTTGGTAGCAGCATCCTATACCTTTATTTTAAGCTGTCGATCATTGATCTAGCGCCTTCAGAAGCCGAGATAATCGCAGTGACCCGGAGTGCATTTTTGCCAATTTTTCAATTATTAGTAACTTTTGAACCAACAATGGCAGATGGTTCAAGCTGTAGGAGGAGGTAGCTATGGTTCCTAGCTTTAATTTAAGACAAGTTCGGTTAAAAAATACGCACTAGAAGCCGAGAAAAACATTTGTTTATAATTTATTTATAATTTCTTTAAACAAATTCAATTATCTCGACTTCTACTGGGCCGATATTGTTCAACGACATCTCAAATTGAAGCTCTCGGGTCAAGGAACCATCGAATTTACTTTTACAAAGGACCTCGAGTATAGTTCCGATGCAATTCTCAAGCGAATTATTCAATTGTTTATGAAAATTAAATTGCGCATCCAGGGGATGTAACAAGTATCTTGTTTGGTAGCAGCATCCTTTACCTTTATTTTAAGCTGTCGATCATTGATCTAGCGCCTTCAGAAGCCGAGATAATCGCAGTGACCCGGAGTGCATTTTTGCCAATTTTTCAATTATTAGTAACTTTTGAACCAACAATGGCAGATGGTTCAAGCTGTAGGAGGAGGTAGCTATGGTTCCTAGCTTTAATTTAAGACAAGTTCGGTTAAAAAATACGCACTAGAAGCCGAGAAAAACATTTGTTTATAATTTGTTTATAATTTCTTTAAACAAATTCAATTATCTCGGCTTCTACTGGGCCGATATTGTTCAACGACATCTCAAATTGAAGCTCTCGGGTCAAGGAACCATCGAATTTACTTTTACAAAGGACCTCGAGTATAGTTCCGATGCAATTCTCAAGCGAATTATTAAATTGTCTATGAAAATTAAATTGCGCATCCAGGGGATGTAACAAGTATCTTGTCGGGTAGCAGCATCCTTTACCTTTATTTTAAGCTGTCGATCATTGATCTAGCGCCTTCAGAAGCCGAGATAATTGCAGTGACCCGGAGTGCATTTTTCGCCAATTTTTCAATTATTAATAACTTTTGAACCAACAATGCCATATGGTTCAAGCTGTAGGAGGAGGTAGCTATGGTTCCTAGCTTTAATTTAAGACAAGTCCGGTTAAAAAATACGAACTAGAAGCCGAGAAAAACGCAATTGTTTAAATTAACTTTGTAATCCAGGATTTCGGTTTTGGCGGAGTGCGAAAGTGCGAAAAAGGCCGCAAACGCGAGATGGCGCCAATTGTGCCGTTATCGACATTTCGTTACCGACAAAACATTAAAAAATTATTATCTCGACTCCTGGGGGTTGTATTTTAATCAATGCGTTATCAAATGAAAGGGGATGGAATGAGCTACGCGACAAAAATTACCCCGTTGCTGTACGTATATGCAGTTGGCCGTAATAACAATTTTAATTGTTTAATTGTTTATAACGAATGAACTTCATTTGGAGTAATGTTCATACCTATTGTAAATGGTAGCTGGTGTAAGTAGCTTCAATTTATGTCCTTTGGTCATTGTTGTAGCACGCCTGGAAGAGGGAGTAATCGTATTTGTTTATAATTTCTTTAAACAAATTCAATTATCTCGGCTTCTACTGGGCCGATTTTGTTCAACGACATCTCAAATTGAAGCTCTCGGATCAACAAACCATCGAATTTACTTTTACAAAGGACCTCGAGTATAGTTCCGATGCAATTCTCAAGCGAATTATTAAATTGTTTATGAAAATTAATTTGCGCATCCAGGGGATGTAACATGTATCTTGTCGGGTAGCAGCATCCTTTACCTTTATTTTAAGCTGTCGATCATTGATCTAGCGCTTTCAGAAGCCGAGATAATCGCAGAGACCCGGAGTGCATTTTTGCCAATTTTTCAATTATTAGTAACTTTTGAACCAACAATGGCATATGGTTCAAGCTGTAGGAGGAGGTAGCTATGGTTCCTAGCTTTAATTTAAGACAAGTTCGGTTAAAAAATACGCACTAGAAGCCGAGAAAAACATTTGTTTATAATTTGTTTATAATTTCTTTAAACAAATTCAATTTTCTCGGCTTCTACTGGGCCGATATTGTGCAACGACATCTCAAATTGAAGCTCTCGGGTCAAGGAACCATCGAATTTACTTTTACAAAGGACCTCGAGTATAGTTCCGATGCAATTCTCAAGCCAATTATTAAATTGTTTATGAAAATTAAATTGCGCATCCAGGGGATGTAACAAGTATCTTGTTTGGTAGCAGCATCCTTTACCTTTATTTTAAGCTGTCGATCATTGATCAAGCGCCTTCAGAAGCCGAGATAATTGCAGTGACCCGGAGTGCATTTTTGCCAATTTTTCAATTATTAATAACTTTTGAACCAACAATGCCATAAGGTTCAAGCTGTAGGAGGAGGTAGCTATGGTTCCTAGCTTTAATTTAAGACAAGTCCGGTTAAAAAATACGCACTAGAAGCCGAGAAACACGCAATTGTTTAAATTAACGATGTAATCCATGATTTCGGTTTTGGTGGTGTGCGAAAGTGCGAAAAAGGCCGCAAACGCGAGATGGCGCCAATTGTGCCGTTATCGACATTTCGTTACCGACAAAACATTAAAAAATTATTATCTCGACTCCTGGGGGTTGTTTTTTAATCAATGGGGTATCAAATGAAAGGGAATGGAATGAGCTACGCGACAAAAATTACCCCGTTGTTGTATGTATATGCAGTTGGCCGTAATAACAATTTTAATTGTTTAATTGCTTATAACGAATGAACTTCATTTGGAGTAATGTTCACACCTATTGTAAATCGTAGCTGGTATAAGTAGCTTTAATTTATGTCCTTTGGTCTTTGATGTAGCACGCCTGGAAGAGGCAGTAATCGTATTTGTTCATAATTTCTTTAAACAAATTCAATTATCTCGGCTTCTACTGGGCTGATTTTGTTCAACGACATCTCAAATTGCAGCTCTCGGATCAAGGAACCATCGAATTTACTTTTACAAAGGACCTCGAGTATAGTTCCGATGCAATTCTCAAGCGAATTATTAAATTGTCTATGAAAATTAAATTGCGCATGCAGGGGATGTAACAAGTATCTTGTCGGGTAGCAGCATCCTATACCTTTATTTTAAGCTGTCGATCATTGATCTAGCGCCTTCAGAAGCCGAGATAATCGCAGTGACCCGGAGTGCATTTTTGCCAATTCTTCAATTATTAGTAACTTTTGAACCAACAATGGCAGATGGTTCAAGCTGTAGGAGGAGGTAGCTATGGTTCCTAGCTTTAATTTAAGACAAGTTCGGTTAAAAAATACGCACTAGAAGCCGAGAAAAACATTTGTTTATAATTTGTTTATAATTTCTTTAAACAAATTCAATTATCTCGGCTTCTACTGGGCCGATATTGTTCAACGACATCTCAAATTGAAGCTCTCGGGTCAAGGAACCATCGAATTTACTTTTACAAAGGACCTCGAGTATAGTTCCGATGCAATTCTCAAGCGAATTATTAAATTGTTTATGAAAATTAAATTGCGCATCCAGGGGATGTAACAAGTATCTTGTTTGGTAGCAGCATCCTTTACCTTTATTTTAAGCTGTCGATCATTGATCAAGCGCCTTCAGAAGCCGAGATAATTGCAGTGACCCGGAGTGCATTTTTGCCAATTTTTCAATTATTAATAACTTTTGAACCAACAATGCCATAAGGTTCAAGCTGTAGGAGGAGGTAGCTATGGTTCCTAGCTTTAATTTAAGACAAGTCCGGTTAATAAATACGCACTAGAAGCCGAGAAACACGCAATTGTTTAAATTAACGATGTAATCCATGATTTCGGTTTTGGTGGTGTGCGAAAGTGCGAAAAAGGCCGCAAACGCGAGATGGCGCCAATTGTGCCGTTATCGACATTTCGTTACCGACAAAACATTAAAAAATTATTATCTCGACTCCTGGGGGTTGTTTTTTAATCAATGTGGTATCAAATGAAAGGGAATGGAATGAGCTACGCGACAAAAATTACCCCGTTGTTGTATGTATATGCAGTTGGCCGTAATAACAATTTTAATTGTTTAATTGCTTATAACGAATGAACTTCATTTGGAGTAATGTTCACACCTATTGTAAATCGTAGCTGGTATAAGTAGCTTTAATTTATGTCCTTTGGTCTTTGATGTAGCACGCCTGGAAGAGGCAGTAATCGTATTTGTTCATAATTTCTTTAAACAAATTCAATTATCTCGGCTTCTACTGGGCTGATTTTGTTCAACGACATCTCAAATTGCAGCTCTCGGATCAAGGAACCATCGAATTTACTTTTACAAAGGACCTCGAGTATAGTTCCGATGCAATTCTCAAGCGAATTATTAAATTGTCTATGAAAATTAAATTGCGCATGCAGGGGATGTAACAAGTATCTTGTCGGGTAGCAGCATCCTATACCTTTATTTTAAGCTGTCGATCATTGATCTAGCGCCTTCAGAAGCCGAGATAATCGCAGTGACCCGGAGTGCATTTTTGCCAATTTTTCAATTATTAGTAACTTTTGAACCAACAATGGCAGATGGTTCAAGCTGTAGGAGGAGGTAGCTATGGTTCCTAGCTTTAATTTAAGACAAGTTGGGTTAAAAAATACGCACTAGAAGCCGAGAAAAACATTTGTTTATAATTTGTTTATAATTTCTTTAAACAAATTCAATTATCTCGGCTTCTACTGGGCCGATATTGTTCAACGACATCTCAAATTGAAGCTCTCGGGTCAAGGAACCATCGAATTTACTTTTACAAAGGACCTCGAGTATAGTTCCGATGCAATTCTCAAGCGAATTATTAAATTGTTTATGAAAATTAATTTGCGCATCCAGGGGATGTAACAAGTATCTTGTCGGGTAGCAGCATCCTTTACCTTTATTTTAAGCTGTCGATCATTGATCTAGCGCCTTCAGAAGCCGAGATAATTGCAGTGACCCGGAGTGCATTTTTGCCAATTTTTCAATTATTAATAACTTTTGAACCAACAATGCCATAAGGTTCAAGCTATAGGAGGAGGTAGCTATGTTTATTAGCTTTAATTTAAGACAAGTCCGGTTAAAAAATACGCACTAGAAGCCGAGAAAAACGCAATTGTTTAAATTAACGATGTAATCCATGATTTCGGTTTTGGCGGAGTGCGAAAGTGCGAAAAAGGCCGCAAACGCGAGATGGCGCCAATTGTGCCGTTATCGACATTTCGTTACCGACAAAACATTAAAAAATTATTATCTCGACTCCTGGGGGTTGTTTTTTAGTCAACTGGGTATCAAATGAAAGGGAATGGAATGAGCTACGCGACAAAAATTACCCCGTTGTTGTATGAATATGCAGTTGGCCGTAATAACAATTTTAATAGTTTAATTGCTTATAACGAATGAACTTCATTTGCAGTAATGTTCACACCTATTGTAAATGGTAGCTGGTGTAAGTAGCTTTAATTGATGTCCTTTGGTCTTTGATGTAGCACGCCTGGAAGAGGCAGTAATCGTATTTGTTCATAATTTCTTTAAACAAATTCAATTATCTCGGCTTCTACTGGGCTGATTTTGTTCAACGACATCTCAAATTGAAGCTCTCGGATCAAGGAACCATCGAATTTACTTTTACAAAGGACCTCGAGTATAGTTCCGATGCAATTCTCAAGCCAATTATTAAATTGTTTATGAAAATTAAATGGCGCATCCAGGGGATGTAACAAGTATCTTGTCGGGTAGCAGCATCCTATACCTTTATTTTAAGCTGTCGATCATTGATCTAGCGCCTTCAGAAGCCGAGATAATCGCAGTGACCCGGAATGCATTTTTGCCAATTTTTCAATTATTAGTAACTTTTGAACCAACAATGGCAGATGGTTCAAGCTGTAGGAGGAGGTAGCTATGGTTCCTAGCTTTAATTTAAGACAAGTTCGGTTAAAAAATACGCACTAGAAGCCGAGAAAAACATTTGTTTATAATTTGTTTATAATTTCTTTAAACAAATTCAATTATATCGCCTTCTACTGGGCCGATATTGTTCAACGACATCTCAAATTGAAGCTCTCGGGTCAAGGAACCATCGAATTTACTTTTACAAAGAACCTCGAGTATAGTTCCGATGCAATTCTCAAGCGAATTATTAAATTGTTTATGAAAATTAATTTGCGCATCCAGGGGATGTAACAAGTATCTTGTCGGGTAGCAGCATCCTATACCTTTATTTTAAGCTGTCGATCATTGATCTAGCGCCTTCAGAAGCCGAGATAATCGCAGAGACCCGGAGTGCATTTTAGCCAATTTTTCAATTATTAGTAACTTTTGAACCAACAATGGCATATGGTTCAAGCTGTAGGAGGAGGTAGCTATGTTTATTAGCTTTAATTTAAGACAAGTCCGGTTAAAAAATACGCACTAGAAGCCGAGAAAAACGCAATTGTTTAAATTAACGATGTAATCCATAATTTCGGTTTTGGCGGAGTTCGAAAGTGCGAAAAAGGCCGCAAACGCGAGATGGCGCCAATTGTGCCGTTATCGACATTTCGTTACCGACAAAACTTTAAAAAATTATTATCTCGACTCCTGGGGGTTGTTTTTTAATCAATGCGTTATCAAATGAAAGGGGATGGAATGAGCTACGCGACAAAAATTACCCCGTTGCTGTACGTATATGCAGTTGGCCGTAATAACAATTTTAATTGTTTAATTGTTTATAACGAATGAACTTCATTTGGAGTAATGTTCACACCTATTGTAAATGGTAGCTGCTGTAAGTAGCTTCAATTTATGTCGTTTGGTCATTGTTGTAGCACGCCTGGAAGAGGGAGTAATCGTATTTGTTTATAATTTCTTTAAACAAATTCAATTATCTCGGCTTCTACTGGGCCGATTTTGTTCAACGACATCTCAAATTGAAGCTCTCGGATCAACAAACCATCGAATTTACTTTTACAAAGGACCTCGAGTATAGTTCCGATGCAATTCTCAAGCGAATTATTAAATTTTCTATGAAAATTAAATTGCGCATGCAGGGGATGTAACAAGTATCTTGTCGGGTAGCAGCATCCTATACCTATATTTTAAGCTGTCGATCATTGATCTAGCGCCTTCAGAAGCCGAGATAATCGCAGTGACCCGGAGAGCATTTTTGCCAATTTTTCAATTATTAGTAACTTTTGAACCAACAACGGCAGATGGTTCAAGCTGTAGGAGGAGGTAGCTATGGTTCCTAGCTTTAATTTAAGACAAGTTCGGTTAAAAAATATGCACTAGAAGCCGAGAAAAACATTTGTTTATAATTTGTTTATATTTTCTTTAAACAAATTCAATTATCTCGGCTTCTACTGGGCCGATATTGTTCAACGACATCTCAAATTGAAGCTCTCGGGTCAAGGAACCATCGAATTTACTTTTACAAAGGACCTCGAGTATAGTTCCGATGCAATTCTCAAGCGAATTATTAAATTGTTTATGAAAATTAATTTGCGCATCCAGGGGATGTAACAAGTATCTTGTCGGGTAGCAGCATCCTTTACCTTTATTTTAAGCTGTCGATCATTGATCTAGCGCCTTCAGAAGCCGAGATAATTGCAGTGACCCGGAGTGCATTTTTGCCAATTTTTCAATTATTAATAACTTTTGAACCAACAATGCCATAAGGTTCAAGCTATAGGAGGAGGTAGCTATGTTTATTAGCTTTAATTTAAGACAAGTCCGGTTAAAAAATACGCACTAGAAGCCGAGAAAAACGCAATTGTTTAAATTAACGATGTAATCCATGATTTCGGTTTTGGCGGAGTGCGAAAGTGCGAAAAAGGCCGCAAACGCGAGATGGCGCCAATTGTGCCGTTATCGACATTTCGTTACCGACAAAACATTAAAAAATTATTATCTCGACTCCTGGGGGTTGTTTTTTAGTCAACTGGGTATCAAATGAAAGGGAATGGAATGAGCTACGCGACAAAAATTACCCCGTTGTTGTATGAATATGCAGTTGGCCGTAATAACAATTTTAATAGTTTAATTGCTTATAACGAATGAACTTCATTTGCAGTAATGTTCACACCTATTGTAAATGGTAGCTGGTGTAAGTAGCTTTAATTGATGTCCTTTGGTCTTTGATGTAGCACGCCTGGAAGAGGCAGTAATCGTATTTGTTCATAATTTCTTTAAACAAATTCAATTATCTCGGCTTCTACTGGGCTGATTTTGTTCAACGACATCTCAAATTGAAGCTCTCGGATCAAGGAACCATCGAATTTACTTTTACAAAGGACCTCGAGTATAGTTCCGATGCAATTCTCAAGCCAATTATTAAATTGTTTATGAAAATTAAATGGCGCATCCAGGGGATGTAACAAGTATCTTGTCGGGTAGCAGCATCCTATACCTTTATTTTAAGCTGTCGATCATTGATCTAGCGCCTTCAGAAGCCGAGATAATCGCAGTGACCCGGAATGCATTTTTGCCAATTTTTCAATTATTAGTAACTTTTGAACCAACAATGGCAGATGGTTCAAGCTGTAGGAGGAGGTAGCTATGGTTCCTAGCTTTAATTTAAGACAAGTTCGGTTAAAAAATACGCACTAGAAGCCGAGAAAAACATTTGTTTATAATTTGTTTATAATTTCTTTAAACAAATTCAATTATCTCGGCTTCTACTGGGCCGATATTGTTCAACGACATCTCAAATTGAAGCTCTCGGGTCAAGGAACCATCGAATTTACTTTTACAAAGAACCTCGAGTATAGTTCCGATGCAATTCTCAAGCGAATTATTAAATTGTTTATGAAAATTAATTTGCGCATCCAGGGTATGTAACAAGTATCTTGTCGGGTAGCAGCATCCTATACCTTTATTTTAAGCTGTCGATCATTGATCTAGCGCCTTCAGAAGCCGAGATAATCGCAGAGACCCGGAGTGCATTTTAGCCAATTTTTCAATTATTAGTAACTTTTGAACCAACAATGGCATATGGTTCAATCTGTAGGAGGAGGTAGCTATGGTTCCTAGCTTTAATTTAAGACTTGTCCGGTTAAAAAATACGCACTAGAAGCCGAGAAAAACGCAATTGTTTAAATTAACGATGTAATCCATGATTTCGGTTTTGGCGGAGTGCGAAAGTGCGAAAAAGGCCGCAAACGCGAGATGGCGCCAATTGTGCCGTTATCGACATTTCGTTACCGACAAAACTTTAAAAAATTATTATCTCGACTCCTGGGGATTGTTTTTTAATCAATGCGTTATCAAATGAAAGGGGATGGAATGAGCTACGCGACAAAAATTACCCCGTTGTTGTATGTACATGCAGTTGGCCGTAATAACAATTTTAATTGTTTAATTGCTTATAACGAATGAACTTCATTTGGAGTAATGTTCACACCTATTGTAAATCGTAGCTGGTGTAAATAGCTTCAATTTATGTCTTTTGGTCATTGTTGTAGCACGCCTGGAAGAGGGAGTAATCGTATTTGTTTATAATTTCTTTAAACAAATTCAATTATCTCGGCTTCTACTGGCCCGATTTTGTTCAACGACATCTCAAATTGAAGCTCTCGGGTCAAGGAACCATCGAATTTACTTTTACAAAGGACCTCGAGTATAGTTCCGATGCAATTCTCAAGCCAATTATTAAATTGTTTATGAAAATTAAATGGCGCATCCAGGGGATGTAACAAGTATCTTGTCGGGTAGCAGCATCCTATACCTTTATTTTAAGCTGTCGATCATTGATCTAGCGCCTTCAGAAGCCGAGATAATTGCAGTGACCCGGAGTGCATTTTTTGCCAATTTTTCAATTATTAATAACTTTTGAACCAACAATGCCATATGGTTCAAGCTGTAGGAGGAGGTAGCTATGGTTAGTAGCTTTAATGTATGACTTGTCCGGTTAAAAAATACGCACTAGAAGCCGAGAAAAACGCAATTGTTTAAATTAACGATGTAATCCATGATTTCGGTTTTGGCGGAGTGCGAAAGTGCGAAAAAGGCCGCAAACGCGAGATGGCGCCAATTGTGCCGTTATCGACATTTCGTTACCGGCAAAACTTTAAAAAATTATTATCTCGACTCCTGGGGGTTGTTTTTTAATCAATGGGGTATCAAATGAAAGGGAATGGAATGAGCTACGCGACAAAAATTACCCCGTTGTTGTATGTATATGCAGTTGGCCGTAATAGCAATTTTAATTGTTTAATTGTTTATAACGAATGAACTTCATTTGGAGTAATGTTCACACCTATTGTAAATCGTAGCTGGTGTAAATAGCTTCAATTTATGTCTTTTGGTAATTGTTGTAGCACGCCTGGAAGAGGGAGTAATCGTATTTGTTTATAATTTCT
This sequence comes from Nomada fucata, assembly GCA_948146005.1. Classification (NCBI taxonomy): domain Eukaryota; kingdom Metazoa; phylum Arthropoda; class Insecta; order Hymenoptera; family Apidae; genus Nomada; species Nomada fucata. Next base: position 528,063 of record OX411275.1, on the reverse strand, counting down.
TTAAACAAATTCAATTATCTCGGCTTCTACTGGCCCGATTTTGTTCAACGACATCTCAAATTGAAGCTCTCGGATCAACAAACCATCGAATTTACTTTTACAAAGGACCTCGAGTATAGTTCCGATGCAATTTTCAAGCGAATTATTAAATTGTTTATGAAAATTAAATTGCGCATCCAGGGGATGTAACAAGTATCTTGTCGGGTAGCAGCATCCTATACCTTTATTTTAAGCTGTCGATCATTGATCTAGCGCCTTCTGAAGCCGAGATAATCGCAGAGACCCGGAGTGCATTTAACCAATTTTTCAATTATTAGTAACTTTTGAACCAACAATGCCATAAGGTTCAAGCTGTAGGAGGAGGTAGCAATGTTTATTAGCTTTAATTTAAGACAAGTCCGGTTAAAAAATACGCACTAGAAGCCGAGAAAAACGCAATTGTTTAAATTAACGATGTAATCCATAATTTCGGTTTTGGCGGAGTGCGAAAGTGCGAAAAAGGCCGCAAACGCGAGATGGCGCCAATTGTGCCGTTATCGACATTTCGTTACCGACAAAACTTTAAAAAATTATTATCTCGACTCCTGGGGGTTGTTTTTTAATCAATGCGTTATCAAATGAAAGGGGATGGAATGAGCTACGCGACAAAAATTACCCCGTTGCTGTACGTATATGCAGTTGGCCGTAATAACAATTTTAATTGTTTAATTGTTTATTTCGAATGAACTTCATTTGGAGTAATGTTCACACCTATTGTAAATGGTAGCTGCTGTAAGTAGCTTCAATTTATGTCGTTTGGTCATTGTTGTAGCACGCCTGGAAGAGGGAGTAATCGTATTTGTTTATAATTTCTTTAAACAAATTCAATTATCTCGGCTTCTACTGGGCCGATTTTGTTCAACGACATCTCAAATTGAAGCTCTCGGATCAACAAACCATCGAATTTACTTTTACAAAGGACCTCGAGTATAGTTCCGATGCAATTCTCAAGCGAATTATTAAATTTTCTATGAAAATTAAATTGCGCATGCAGGGGATGTAACAAGTATCTTGTCGGGTAGCAGCATCCTATACCTATATTTTAAGCTGTCGATCATTGATCTAGCGCCTTCAGAAGCCGAGATAATCGCAGTGACCCGGAGAGCATTTTTGCCAATTTTTCAATTATTAGTAACTTTTGAACCAACAATGGCAGATGGTTCAAGCTGTAGGAGGAGGTAGCTATGGTTCCTAGCTTTAATTTAAGACAAGTTCGGTTAAAAAATATGCACTAGAAGCCGAGAAAAACATTTGTTTATAATTTGTTTATATTTTCTTTAAACAAATTCAATTATCTCGGCTTCTACTGGGCCGATATTGTTCAACGACATCTCAAATTGAAGCTCTCGGGTCAAGGAACCATCGAATTTACTTTTACAAAGGACCTCGAGTATAGTTCCGATGCAATTCTCAAGCGAATTATTAAATTGTTTATGAAAATTAATTTGCGCATCCAGGGGATGTAACAAGTATCTTGTCGGGTAGCAGCATCCTTTACCTTTATTTTAAGCTGTCGATCATTGATCTAGCGCCTTCAGAAGCCGAGATAATTGCAGTGACCCGGAGTGCATTTTTGCCAATTTTTCAATTATTAATAACTTTTGAACCAACAATGCCATAAGGTTCAAGCTATAGGAGGAGGTAGCTATGTTTATTAGCTTTAATTTAAGACAAGTCCGGTTAAAAAATACGCACTAGAAGCCGAGAAAAACGCAATTGTTTAAATTAACGATGTAATCCATGATTTCGGTTTTGGCGGAGTGCGAAAGTGCGAAAAAGGCCGCAAACGCGAGATGGCGCCAATTGTGCCGTTATCGACATTTCGTTACCGACAAAACATTAAAAAATTATTATCTCGACTCCTGGGGGTTGTTTTTTAGTCAACTGGGTATCAAATGAAAGGGAATGGAATGAGCTACGCGACAAAAATTACCCCGTTGTTGTATGAATATGCAGTTGGCCGTAATAACAATTTTAATAGTTTAATTGCTTATAACGAATGAACTTCATTTGCAGTAATGTTCACACCTATTGTAAATGGTAGCTGGTGTAAGTAGCTTTAATTGATGTCCTTTGGTCTTTGATGTAGCACGCCTGGAAGAGGCAGTAATCGTATTTGTTCATAATTTCTTTAAACAAATTCAATTATCTCGGCTTCTACTGGGCTGATTTTGTTCAACGACATCTCAAATTGAAGCTCTCGGATCAAGGAACCATCGAATTTACTTTTACAAAGGACCTCGAGTATAGTTCCGATGCAATTCTCAAGCCAATTATTAAATTGTTTATGAAAATTAAATGGCGCATCCAGGGGATGTAACAAGTATCTTGTCGGGTAGCAGCATCCTATACCTTTATTTTAAGCTGTCGATCATTGATCTAGCGCCTTCAGAAGCCGAGATAATCGCAGTGACCCGGAATGCATTTTTGCCAATTTTTCAATTATTAGTAACTTTTGAACCAACAATGGCAGATGGTTCAAGCTGTAGGAGGAGGTAGCTATGGTTCCTAGCTTTAATTTAAGACAAGTTCGGTTAAAAAATACGCACTAGAAGCCGAGAAAAACATTTGTTTATAATTTGTTTATAATTTCTTTAAACAAATTCAATTATATCGGCTTCTACTGGGCCGATATTGTTCAACGACATCTCAAATTGAAGCTCTCGGGTCAAGGAACCATCGAATTTACTTTTACAAAGAACCTCGAGTATAGTTCCGATGCAATTCTCAAGCGAATTATTAAATTGTTTATGAAAATTAATTTGCGCATCCAGGGGATGTAACAAGTATCTTGTCGGGTAGCAGCATCCTATACCTTTATTTTAAGCTGTCGATCATTGATCTAGCGCCTTCAGAAGCCGAGATAATCGCAGAGACCCGGAGTGCATTTTAGCCAATTTTTCAATTATTAGTAACTTTTGAACCAACAATGGCATATGGTTCAAGCTGTAGGAGGAGGTAGCTATGTTTATTAGCTTTAATTTAAGACAAGTCCGGTTAAAAAATACGCACTAGAAGCCGAGAAAAACGCAATTGTTTAAATTAACGATGTAATCCATAATTTCGGTTTTGGCGGAGTTCGAAAGTGCGAAAAAGGCCGCAAACGCGAGATGGCGCCAATTGTGCCGTTATCGACATTTCGTTACCGACAAAACTTTAAAAAATTATTATCTCGACTCCTGGGGGTTGTTTTTTAATCAATGCGTTATCAAATGAAAGGGGATGGAATGAGCTACGCGACAAAAATTACCCCGTTGCTGTACGTATATGCAGTTGGCCGTAATAACAATTTTAATTGTTTAATTGTTTATAACGAATGAACTTCATTTGGAGTAATGTTCACACCTATTGTAAATGGTAGCTGCTGTAAGTAGCTTCAATTTATGTCGTTTGGTCATTGTTGTAGCACGCCTGGAAGAGGGAGTAATCGTATTTGTTTATAATTTCTTTAAACAAATTCAATTATCTCGGCTTCTACTGGGCCGATTTTGTTCAACGACATCTCAAATTGAAGCTCTCGGATCAACAAACCATCGAATTTACTTTTACAAAGGACCTCGAGTATAGTTCCGATGCAATTCTCAAGCGAATTATTAAATTTTCTATGAAAATTAAATTGCGCATGCAGGGGATGTAACAAGTATCTTGTCGGGTAGCAGCATCCTATACCTATATTTTAAGCTGTCGATCATTGATCTAGCGCCTTCAGAAGCCGAGATAATCGCAGTGACCCGGAGAGCATTTTTGCCAATTTTTCAATTATTAGTAACTTTTGAACCAACAACGGCAGATGGTTCAAGCTGTAGGAGGAGGTAGCTATGGTTCCTAGCTTTAATTTAAGACAAGTTCGGTTAAAAAATATGCACTAGAAGCCGAGAAAAACATTTGTTTATAATTTGTTTATATTTTCTTTAAACAAATTCAATTATCTCGGCTTCTACTGGGCCGATATTGTTCAACGACATCTCAAATTGAAGCTCTCGGGTCAAGGAACCATCGAATTTACTTTTACAAAGGACCTCGAGTATAGTTCCGATGCAATTCTCAAGCGAATTATTAAATTGTTTATGAAAATTAATTTGCGCATCCAGGGGATGTAACAAGTATCTTGTCGGGTAGCAGCATCCTTTACCTTTATTTTAAGCTGTCGATCATTGATCTAGCGCCTTCAGAAGCCGAGATAATTGCAGTGACCCGGAGTGCATTTTTGCCAATTTTTCAATTATTAATAACTTTTGAACCAACAATGCCATAAGGTTCAAGCTATAGGAGGAGGTAGCTATGTTTATTAGCTTTAATTTAAGACAAGTCCGGTTAAAAAATACGCACTAGAAGCCGAGAAAAACGCAATTGTTTAAATTAACGATGTAATCCATGATTTCGGTTTTGGCGGAGTGCGAAAGTGCGAAAAAGGCCGCAAACGCGAGATGGCGCCAATTGTGCCGTTATCGACATTTCGTTACCGACAAAACATTAAAAAATTATTATCTCGACTCCTGGGGGTTGTTTTTTAGTCAACTGGGTATCAAATGAAAGGGAATGGAATGAGCTACGCGACAAAAATTACCCCGTTGTTGTATGAATATGCAGTTGGCCGTAATAACAATTTTAATAGTTTAATTGCTTATAACGAATGAACTTCATTTGCAGTAATGTTCACACCTATTGTAAATGGTAGCTGGTGTAAGTAGCTTTAATTGATGTCCTTTGGTCTTTGATGTAGCACGCCTGGAAGAGGCAGTAATCGTATTTGTTCATAATTTCTTTAAACAAATTCAATTATCTCGGCTTCTACTGGGCTGATTTTGTTCAACGACATCTCAAATTGAAGCTCTCGGATCAAGGAACCATCGAATTTACTTTTACAAAGGACCTCGAGTATAGTTCCGATGCAATTCTCAAGCCAATTATTAAATTGTTTATGAAAATTAAATGGCGCATCCAGGGGATGTAACAAGTATCTTGTCGGGTAGCAGCATCCTATACCTTTATTTTAAGCTGTCGATCATTGATCTAGCGCCTTCAGAAGCCGAGATAATCGCAGTGACCCGGAATGCATTTTTGCCAATTTTTCAATTATTAGTAACTTTTGAACCAACAATGGCAGATGGTTCAAGCTGTAGGAGGAGGTAGCTATGGTTCCTAGCTTTAATTTAAGACAAGTTCGGTTAAAAAATACGCACTAGAAGCCGAGAAAAACATTTGTTTATAATTTGTTTATAATTTCTTTAAACAAATTCAATTATCTCGGCTTCTACTGGGCCGATATTGTTCAACGACATCTCAAATTGAAGCTCTCGGGTCAAGGAACCATCGAATTTACTTTTACAAAGAACCTCGAGTATAGTTCCGATGCAATTCTCAAGCGAATTATTAAATTGTTTATGAAAATTAATTTGCGCATCCAGGGTATGTAACAAGTATCTTGTCGGGTAGCAGCATCCTATACCTTTATTTTAAGCTGTCGATCATTGATCTAGCGCCTTCAGAAGCCGAGATAATCGCAGAGACCCGGAGTGCATTTTAGCCAATTTTTCAATTATTAGTAACTTTTGAACCAACAATGGCATATGGTTCAATCTGTAGGAGGAGGTAGCTATGGTTCCTAGCTTTAATTTAAGACTTGTCCGGTTAAAAAATACGCACTAGAAGCCGAGAAAAACGCAATTGTTTAAATTAACGATGTAATCCATGATTTCGGTTTTGGCGGAGTGCGAAAGTGCGAAAAAGGCCGCAAACGCGAGATGGCGCCAATTGTGCCGTTATCGACATTTCGTTACCGACAAAACTTTAAAAAATTATTATCTCGACTCCTGGGGGTTGTTTTTTAATCAATGCGTTAACAAATGAAAGGGGATGGAATGAGCTACGCGACAAAAATTACCCCGTTGTTGTATGTACATGCAGTTGGCCGTAATAACAATTTTAATTGTTTAATTGCTTATAACGAATGAACTTCATTTGGAGTAATGTTCACACCTATTGTAAATCGTAGCTGGTGTAAATAGCTTCAATTTATGTCTTTTGGTCATTGTTGTAGCACGCCTGGAAGAGGGAGTAATCGTATTTGTTTATAATTTCTTTAAACAAATTCAATTATCTCGGCTTCTACTGGCCCGATTTTGTTCAACGACATCTCAAATTGAAGCTCTCGGGTCAAGGAACCATCGAATTTACTTTTACAAAGGACCTCGAGTATAGTTCCGATGCAATTCTCAAGCCAATTATTAAATTGTTTATGAAAATTAAATGGCGCATCCAGGGGATGTAACAAGTATCTTGTCGGGTAGCAGCATCCTATACCTTTATTTTAAGCTGTCGATCATTGATCTAGCGCCTTCAGAAGCCGAGATAATTGCAGTGACCCGGAGTGCATTTTTTGCCAATTTTTCAATTATTAATAACTTTTGAACCAACAATGCCATATGGTTCAAGCTGTAGGAGGAGGTAGCTATGGTTAGTAGCTTTAATGTATGACTTGTCCGGTTAAAAAATACGCACTAGAAGCCGAGAAAAACGCAATTGTTTAAATTAACGATGTAATCCATGATTTCGGTTTTGGCGGAGTGCGAAAGTGCGAAAAAGGCCGCAAACGCGAGATGGCGCCAATTGTGCCGTTATCGACATTTCGTTACCGGCAAAACTTTAAAAAATTATTATCTCGACTCCTGGGGGTTGTTTTTTAATCAATGGGGTATCAAATGAAAGGGAATGGAATGAGCTACGCGACAAAAATTACCCCGTTGTTGTATGTATATGCAGTTGGCCGTAATAGCAATTTTAATTGTTTAATTGTTTATAACGAATGAACTTCATTTGGAGTAATGTTCACACCTATTGTAAATCGTAGCTGGTGTAAATAGCTTCAATTTATGTCTTTTGGTAATTGTTGTAGCACGCCTGGAAGAGGGAGTAATCGTATTTGTTTATAATTTCTTTAAACAAATTCAATTATCTCGGCTTCTACTGGCCCGATTTTGTTCAACGACATCTCAAATTGAAGCTCTCGGATCAACAAACCATCGAATTTACTTTTACAAAGGACCTCGAGTATAGTTCCGATGCAATTTTCAAGCGAATTATTAAATTGTTTATGAAAATTAAATTGCGCATCCAGGGGATGTAACAAGTATCTTGTCGGGTAGCAGCATCCTATACCTTTATTTTAAGCTGTCGATCATTGATCTAGCGCCTTCTGAAGCCGAGATAATCGCAGAGACCCGGAGTGCATTTAACCAATTTTTCAATTATTAGTAACTTTTGAACCAACAATGCCATAAGGTTCAAGCTGTAGGAGGAGGTAGCAATGTTTATTAGCTTTAATTTAAGACAAGTCCGGTTAAAAAATACGCACTAGAAGCCGAGAAAAACGCAATTGTTTAAATTAACGATGTAATCCATAATTTCGGTTTTGGCGGAGTGCGAAAGTGCGAAAAAGGCCGCAAACGCGAGATGGCGCCAATTGTGCCGTTATCGACATTTCGTTACCGACAAAACTTTAAAAAATTATTATCTCGACTCCTGGGGGTTGTTTTTTAATCAATGCGTTATCAAATGAAAGGGGATGGAATGAGCTACGCGACAAAAATTACCCCGTTGCTGTACGTATATGCAGTTGGCCGTAATAACAATTTTAATTGTTTAATTGTTTATTTCGAATGAACTTCATTTGGAGTAATGTTCACACCTATTGTAAATGGTAGCTGCTGTAAGTAGCTTCAATTTATGTCGTTTGGTCATTGTTGTAGCACGCCTGGAAGAGGGAGTAATCGTATTTGTTTATAATTTCTTTAAACAAATTCAATTATCTCGGCTTCTACTGGGCCGATTTTGTTCAACGACATCTCAAATTGAAGCTCTCGGATCAACAAACCATCGAATTTACTTTTACAAAGGACCTCGAGTATAGTTCCGATGCAATTCTCAAGCGAATTATTAAATTTTCTATGAAAATTAAATTGCGCATGCAGGGGATGTAACAAGTATCTTGTCGGGTAGCAGCATCCTATACCTATATTTTAAGCTGTCGATCATTGATCTAGCGCCTTCAGAAGCCGAGATAATCGCAGTGACCCGGAGAGCATTTTTGCCAATTTTTCAATTATTAGTAACTTTTGAACCAACAATGGCAGATGGTTCAAGCTGTAGGAGGAGGTAGCTATGGTTCCTAGCTTTAATTTAAGACAAGTTCGGTTAAAAAATATGCACTAGAAGCCGAGAAAAACATTTGTTTATAATTTGTTTATATTTTCTTTAAACAAATTCAATTATCTCGGCTTCTACTGGGCCGATATTGTTCAACGACATCTCAAATTGAAGCTCTCGGGTCAAGGAACCATCGAATTTACTTTTACAAAGGACCTCGAGTATAGTTCCGATGCAATTCTCAAGCGAATTATTAAATTGTTTATGAAAATTAATTTGCGCATCCAGGGGATGTAACAAGTATCTTGTCGGGTAGCAGCATCCTTTACCTTTATTTTAAGCTGTCGATCATTGATCTAGCGCCTTCAGAAGCCGAGATAATTGCAGTGACCCGGAGTGCATTTTTGCCAATTTTTCAATTATTAATAACTTTTGAACCAACAATGCCATAAGGTTCAAGCTATAGGAGGAGGTAGCTATGTTTATTAGCTTTAATTTAAGACAAGTCCGGTTAAAAAATACGCACTAGAAGCCGAGAAAAACGCAATTGTTTAAATTAACGATGTAATCCATGATTTCGGTTTTGGCGGAGTGCGAAAGTGCGAAAAAGGCCGCAAACGCGAGATGGCGCCAATTGTGCCGTTATCGACATTTCGTTACCGACAAAACATTAAAAAATTATTATCTCGACTCCTGGGGGTTGTTTTTTAGTCAACTGGGTATCAAATGAAAGGGAATGGAATGAGCTACGCGACAAAAATTACCCCGTTGTTGTATGAATATGCAGTTGGCCGTAATAACAATTTTAATAGTTTAATTGCTTATAACGAATGAACTTCATTTGCAGTAATGTTCACACCTATTGTAAATGGTAGCTGGTGTAAGTAGCTTTAATTGATGTCCTTTGGTCTTTGATGTAGCACGCCTGGAAGAGGCAGTAATCGTATTTGTTCATAATTTCTTTAAACAAATTCAATTATCTCGGCTTCTACTGGGCTGATTTTGTTCAACGACATCTCAAATTGAAGCTCTCGGATCAAGGAACCATCGAATTTACTTTTACAAAGGACCTCGAGTATAGTTCCGATGCAATTCTCAAGCCAATTATTAAATTGTTTATGAAAATTAAATGGCGCATCCAGGGGATGTAACAAGTATCTTGTCGGGTAGCAGCATCCTATACCTTTATTTTAAGCTGTCGATCATTGATCTAGCGCCTTCAGAAGCCGAGATAATCGCAGTGACCCGGAATGCATTTTTGCCAATTTTTCAATTATTAGTAACTTTTGAACCAACAATGGCAGATGGTTCAAGCTGTAGGAGGAGGTAGCTATGGTTCCTAGCTTTAATTTAAGACAAGTTCGGTTAAAAAATACGCACTAGAAGCCGAGAAAAACATTTGTTTATAATTTGTTTATAATTTCTTTAAACAAATTCAATTATCTCGGCTTCTACTGGGCCGATATTGTTCAACGACATCTCAAATTGAAGCTCTCGGGTCAAGGAACCATCGAATTTACTTTTACAAAGAACCTCGAGTATAGTTCCGATGCAATTCTCAAGCGAATTATTAAATTGTTTATGAAAATTAATTTGCGCATCCAGGGTATGTAACAAGTATCTTGTCGGGTAGCAGCATCCTATACCTTTATTTTAAGCTGTCGATCATTGATCTAGCGCCTTCAGAAGCCGAGATAATCGCAGAGACCCGGAGTGCATTTTAGCCAATTTTTCAATTATTAGTAACTTTTGAACCAACAATGGCATATGGTTCAATCTGTAGGAGGAGGTAGCTATGGTTCCTAGCTTTAATTTAAGACTTGTCCGGTTAAAAAATACGCACTAGAAGCCGAGAAAAACGCAATTGTTTAAATTAACGATGTAATCCATGATTTCGGTTTTGGCGGAGTGCGAAAGTGCGAAAAAGGCCGCAAACGCGAGATGGCGCCAATTGTGCCGTTATCGACATTTCGTTACCGACAAAACTTTAAAAAATTATTATCTCGACTCCTGGGGGTTGTTTTTTAATCAATGCGTTATCAAATGAAAGGGGATGGAATGAGCTACGCGACAAAAATTACCCCGTTGTTGTATGTACATGCAGTTGGCCGTAATAACAATTTTAATTGTTTAATTGCTTATAACGAATGAACTTCATTTGGAGTAATGTTCACACCTATTGTAAATCGTAGCTGGTGTAAATAGCTTCAATTTATGTCTTTTGGTCATTGTTGTAGCACGCCTGGAAGAGGGAGTAATCGTATTTGTTTATAATTTCTTTAAACAAATTCAATTATCTCGGCTTCTACTGGCCCGATTTTGTTCAACGACATCTCAAATTGAAGCTCTCGGGTCAAGGAACCATCGAATTTACTTTTACAAAGGACCTCGAGTATAGTTCCGATGCAATTCTCAAGCCAATTATTAAATTGTTTATGAAAATTAAATGGCGCATCCAGGGGATGTAACAAGTATCTTGTCGGGTAGCAGCATCCTATACCTTTATTTTAAGCTGTCGATCATTGATCTAGCGCCTTCAGAAGCCGAGATAATTGCAGTGACCCGGAGTGCATTTTTTGCCAATTTTTCAATTATTAATAACTTTTGAACCAACAATGCCATATGGTTCAAGCTGTAGGAGGAGGTAGCTATGGTTAGTAGCTTTAATGTATGACTTGTCCGGTTAAAAAATACGCACTAGAAGCCGAGAAAAACGCAATTGTTTAAATTAACGATGTAATCCATGATTTCGGTTTTGGCGGAGTGCGAAAGTGCGAAAAAGGCCGCAAACGCGAGATGGCGCCAATTGTGCCGTTATCGACATTTCGTTACCGGCAAAACTTTAAAAAATTATTATCTCGACTCCTGGGGGTTGTTTTTTAATCAATGGGGTATCAAATGAAAGGGAATGGAATGAGCTACGCGACAAAAATTACCCCGTTGTTGTATGTATATGCAGTTGGCCGTAATAGCAATTTTAATTGTTTAATTGTTTATAACGAATGAACTTCATTTGGAGTAATGTTCACACCTATTGTAAATCGTAGCTGGTGTAAATAGCTTCAATTTATGTCTTTTGGTAATTGTTGTAGCACGCCTGGAAGAGGGAGTAATCGTATTTGTTTATAATTTCTTTAAACAAATTCAATTATCTCGGCTTCTACTGGCCCGATTTTGTTCAACGACATCTCAAATTGAAGCTCTCGGATCAACAAACCATCGAATTTACTTTTACAAAGGACCTCGAGTATAGTTCCGATGCAATTTTCAAGCGAATTATTAAATTGTTTATGAAAATTAAATTGCGCATCCAGGGGATGTAACAAGTATCTTGTCGGGTAGCAGCATCCTATACCTTTATTTTAAGCTGTCGATCATTGATCTAGCGCCTTCTGAAGCCGAGATAATCGCAGAGACCCGGAGTGCATTTAACCAATTTTTCAATTATTAGTAACTTTTGAACCAACAATGCCATAAGGTTCAAGCTGTAGGAGGAGGTAGCAATGTTTATTAGCTTTAATTTAAGACAAGTCCGGTTAAAAAATACGCACTAGAAGCCGAGAAAAACGCAATTGTTTAAATTAACGATGTAGTCCATGATTTCGGTTTTGGCGGAGTGCGAAAGTGCGAAAAAGGCCGCAAACGCGAGATGGCGCCAATTGTGCCGTTATCGACATTTCGTTACCGACAAAACATTAAAAAATTATTATCTCGACTCCTGGGGGTTGTTTTTTAGTCAATGGGGTATCAAATGAAAGGGAATGGAATGAGCTACGCGACAAAAATTACCCCGTTGTTGTATGTATATGCAGTTGGCCGTAATAACAATTTTAATTGTATAATTGTTTATAACGAATGAACTTCATTTGGAGTAATGTTCACACCTATTGTAAATGGTAGCTGGTGTAAGTAGCTTCAATTTATGTCCTTTGGTCATTGTTGTAGCACGCCTGGAAGAGGGAGTAATCGTATTTGTTTATAATTTCTTTAAACAAATTCAATTATCTCGGCTTCTACTGGGCCGATTTTGTTCAACGACATCTCAAATTGAAGCTCTCGGATCAAGGAACCATCGAATTTACTTTTACAAAGGACCTCGAGTATAGTTCCGATGCAATTCTCAAGCGAATTATTAAATTTTCTATGAAAATTAAATTGCGCATGCAGGGGATGTAACAAGTATCTTGTCGGGTAGCAGCATCCTATACCTATATTTTAAGCTGTCGATCATTGATCTAGCGCCTTCAGAAGCCGAGATAATCGCAGTGACCCGGAGAGCATTTTTGCCAATTTTTCAATTATTAGTAACTTTTGAACCAACAATGGCAGATGGTTCAAGCTGTAGGAGGAGGTAGCTATGGTTCCTAGCTTTAATTTAAGACAAGTTCGGTTAAAAAATATGCACTAGAAGCCGAGAAAAACATTTGTTTATAATTTGTTTATATTTTCTTTAAACAAATTCAATTATCTCGGCTTCTACTGGGCCGATATTGTTCAACGACATCTCAAATTGAAGCTCTCGGGTCAAGGAACCATCGAATTTACTTTTACAAAGGACCTCGAGTATAGTTCCGATGCAATTCTCAAGCGAATTATTAAATTGTTTATGAAAATTAATTTGCGCATCCAGGGGATGTAACAAGTATCTTGTCGGGTAGCAGCATCCTTTACCTTTATTTTAAGCTGTCGATCATTGATCTAGCGCCTTCAGAAGCCGAGATAATTGCAGTGACCCGGAGTGCATTTTTGCCAATTTTTCAATTATTAATAACTTTTGAACCAACAATGCCATAAGGTTCAAGCTATAGGAGGAGGTAGCTATGTTTATTAGCTTTAATTTAAGACAAGTCCGGTTAAAAAATACGCACTAGAAGCCGAGAAAAACGCAATTGTTTAAATTAACGATGTAATCCATGATTTCGGTTTTGGCGGAGTGCGAAAGTGCGAAAAAGGCCGCAAACGCGAGATGGCGCCAATTGTGCCGTTATCGACATTTCGTTACCGACAAAACATTAAAAAATTATTATCTCGACTCCTGGGGGTTGTTTTTTAGTCAACTGGGTATCAAATGAAAGGGAATGGAATGAGCTACGCGACAAAAATTACCCCGTTGTTGTATGAATATGCAGTTGGCCGTAATAACAATTTTAATAGTTTAATTGCTTATAACGAATGAACTTCATTTGCAGTAATGTTCACACCTATTGTAAATGGTAGCTGGTGTAAGTAGCTTTAATTGATGTCCTTTGGTCTTTGATGTAGCACGCCTGGAAGAGGCAGTAATCGTATTTGTTCATAATTTCTTTAAACAAATTCAATTATCTCGGCTTCTACTGGGCTGATTTTGTTCAACGACATCTCAAATTGAAGCTCTCGGATCAAGGAACCATCGAATTTACTTTTACAAAGGACCTCGAGTATAGTTCCGATGCAATTCTCAAGCCAATTATTAAATTGTTTATGAAAATTAAATGGCGCATCCAGGGGATGTAACAAGTATCTTGTCGGGTAGCAGCATCCTATACCTTTATTTTAAGCTGTCGATCATTGATCTAGCGCCTTCAGAAGCCGAGATAATCGCAGTGACCCGGAATGCATTTTTGCCAATTTTTCAATTATTAGTAACTTTTGAACCAACAATGGCAGATGGTTCAAGCTGTAGGAGGAGGTAGCTATGGTTCCTAGCTTTAATTTAAGACAAGTTCGGTTAAAAAATACGCACTAGAAGCCGAGAAAAACATTTGTTTATAATTTGTTTATAATTTCTTTAAACAAATTCAATTATCTCGGCTTCTACTGGGCCGATATTGTTCAACGACATCTCAAATTGAAGCTCTCGGGTCAAGGAACCATCGAATTTACTTTTACAAAGAACCTCGAGTATAGTTCCGATGCAATTCTCAAGCGAATTATTAAATTGTTTATGAAAATTAATTTGCGCATCCAGGGTATGTAACAAGTATCTTGTCGGGTAGCAGCATCCTATACCTTTATTTTAAGCTGTCGATCATTGATCTAGCGCCTTCAGAAGCCGAGATAATCGCAGAGACCCGGAGTGCATTTTAGCCAATTTTTCAATTATTAGTAACTTTTGAACCAACAATGGCATATGGTTCAATCTGTAGGAGGAGGTAGCTATGGTTCCTAGCTTTAATTTAAGACTTGTCCGGTTAAAAAATACGCACTAGAAGCCGAGAAAAACGCAATTGTTTAAATTAACGATGTAATCCATGATTTCGGTTTTGGCGGAGTGCGAAAGTGCGAAAAAGGCCGCAAACGCGAGATGGCGCCAATTGTGCCGTTATCGACATTTCGTTACCGACAAAACTTTAAAAAATTATTATCTCGACTCCTGGGGGTTGTTTTTTAATCAATGCGTTATCAAATGAAAGGGGATGGAATGAGCTACGCGACAAAAATTACCCCGTTGTTGTATGTACATGCAGTTGGCCGTAATAACAATTTTAATTGTTTAATTGCTTATAACGAATGAACTTCATTTGGAGTAATGTTCACACCTATTGTAAATCGTAGCTGGTGTAAATAGCTTCAATTTATGTCTTTTGGTCATTGTTGTAGCACGCCTGGAAGAGGGAGTAATCGTATTTGTTTATAATTTCTTTAAACAAATTCAATTATCTCGGCTTCTACTGGCCCGATTTTGTTCAACGACATCTCAAATTGAAGCTCTCGGGTCAAGGAACCATCGAATTTACTTTTACAAAGGACCTCGAGTATAGTTCCGATGCAATTCTCAAGCCAATTATTAAATTGTTTATGAAAATTAAATGGCGCATCCAGGGGATGTAACAAGTATCTTGTCGGGTAGCAGCATCCTATACCTTTATTTTAAGCTGTCGATCATTGATCTAGCGCCTTCAGAAGCCGAGATAATTGCAGTGACCCGGAGTGCATTTTTTGCCAATTTTTCAATTATTAATAACTTTTGAACCAACAATGCCATATGGTTCAAGCTGTAGGAGGAGGTAGCTATGGTTAGTAGCTTTAATGTATGACTTGTCCGGTTAAAAAATACGCACTAGAAGCCGAGAAAAACGCAATTGTTTAAATTAACGATGTAATCCATGATTTCGGTTTTGGCGGAGTGCGAAAGTGCGAAAAAGGCCGCAAACGCGAGATGGCGCCAATTGTGCCGTTATCGACATTTCGTTACCGGCAAAACTTTAAAAAATTATTATCTCGACTCCTGGGGGTTGTTTTTTAATCAATGGGGTATCAAATGAAAGGGAATGGAATGAGCTACGCGACAAAAATTACCCCGTTGTTGTATGTATATGCAGTTGGCCGTAATAGCAATTTTAATTGTTTAATTGTTTATAACGAATGAACTTCATTTGGAGTAATGTTCACACCTATTGTAAATCGTAGCTGGTGTAAATAGCTTCAATTTATGTCTTTTGGTAATTGTTGTAGCACGCCTGGAAGAGGGAGTAATCGTATTTGTTTATAATTTCTTTAAACAAATTCAATTATCTCGGCTTCTACTGGCCCGATTTTGTTCAACGACATCTCAAATTGAAGCTCTCGGATCAACAAACCATCGAATTTACTTTTACAAAGGACCTCGAGTATAGTTCCGATGCAATTTTCAAGCGAATTATTAAATTGTTTATGAAAATTAAATTGCGCATCCAGGGGATGTAACAAGTATCTTGTCGGGTAGCAGCATCCTATACCTTTATTTTAAGCTGTCGATCATTGATCTAGCGCCTTCTGAAGCCGAGATAATCGCAGAGACCCGGAGTGCATTTAACCAATTTTTCAATTATTAGTAACTTTTGAACCAACAATGCCATAAGGTTCAAGCTGTAGGAGGAGGTAGCAATGTTTATTAGCTTTAATTTAAGACAAGTCCGGTTAAAAAATACGCACTAGAAGCCGAGAAAAACGCAATTGTTTAAATTAACGATGTAGTCCATGATTTCGGTTTTGGCGGAGTGCGAAAGTGCGAAAAAGGCCGCAAACGCGAGATGGCGCCAATTGTGCCGTTATCGACATTTCGTTACCGACAAAACATTAAAAAATTATTATCTCGACTCCTGGGGGTTGTTTTTTAGTCAATGGGGTATCAAATGAAAGGGAATGGAATGAGCTACGCGACAAAAATTACCCCGTTGTTGTATGTATATGCAGTTGGCCGTAATAACAATTTTAATTGTATAATTGTTTATAACGAATGAACTTCATTTGGAGTAATGTTCACACCTATTGTAAATGGTAGCTGGTGTAAGTAGCTTCAATTTATGTCCTTTGGTCATTGTTGTAGCACGCCTGGAAGAGGGAGTAATCGTATTTGTTTATAATTTCTTTAAACAAATTCAATTATCTCGGCTTCTACTGGGCCGATTTTGTTCAACGACATCTCAAATTGAAGCTCTCGGATCAAGGAACCATCGAATTTACTTTTACAAAGGACCTCGAGTATAGTTCCGATGCAATTCTCAAGCGAATTATTAAATTGTCTATGAAAATTAAATTGCGCATGCAGGGGATGTAACAAGTATCTTGTCGGGTAGCAGCATCCAATACCTTTATTTTAAGCTGTCGATCATTGATCTAGCGCCTTCAGAAGCCGAGATAATCGCAGTGACCCGGAGTGCATTTTTGCCAATTTTTCAATTATTAGTAACTTTTGAACCAACAATGGCAGATGGTTCAAGCTGTAGGAGGAGGTAGCTATGGTTCCTAGCTTTAATTTAAGACAAGTTCGGTTAAAAAATACGCACTAGAAGCCGAGAAAAACATTTGTTTATAATTTGTTTATAATTTCTTTAAACAAATTCAATTATCTCGGCTTCTACTAGGCCGATATTGTTCAACGACATCTCAAATTGAAGCTCTCGGGTCAAGGAACCATCGAATTTACTTTTACAAAGGACCTCGAGTATAGTTCCGATGCAATTCTCAAGCGAATTATTAAATTGTTTATGAAAATTAATTTGCGCATCCAGGGGATGTAACAAGTATCTTGTCGGGTAGCAGCATCCTTTACCTTTATTTTAAGCTGTCGATCATTGATCTAGCGCCTTCAGAAGCCGAGATAATCGCAGTGACCCGGAGTGCATTTTTGCCAATTTTTCAATTATTAGTAACTTTTGAACCAACAATGGCAGATGGTTCAAGCTGTAGGAGGAGGTAGCTATGGTTCCTAGCTTTAATTTAAGACAATTTCGGTTAAAAAATACGCACTAGAAGCCGAGAAAAACATTTGTTTATAATTTGTTTATAATTTCTTTAAACAAATTCAATTATCTCGGCTTCTACTGGGCCGATATTGTTCAACGACATCTCAAATTGAAGCTCTCGGGTCAAGGAACCATCGAATTTACATTTACAAAGGACCTCGAGTATAGTTCCGATGCAATTCTCAAGCGATTTATTAAATTGTTTATGAAAATTAATTTGCGCATCCAGGGGATGTAACAAGTATCTTGTCGGGTAGCAGCATCCTTTACCTTTATTTTAAGCTGTCGATCATTGATCTAGCGCCTTCAGAAGCCGAGATAATTGCAGTGACCCGGAGTGCATTTTTGCCAATTTTTCAATTATTAATAACTTTTGAACCAACAATGCCATAAGGTTCAAGCTGTAGGAGGAGGTAGCTATGTTTATTAGCTTTAATTTAAGACAAGTCCGGTTAAAAAATACGCACTAGAAGCCGAGAAAAACGCAATTGTTTAAATTAACGATGTAATCCATGATTTCGGTTTTGGCGGAGTGCGAAAGTGCGAAAAAGGCCGCAAACGCGAGATGGCGCCAATTGTGCCGTTATCGACATTTCGTTACCGACAAAACATTAAAAAATTATTATCTCGACTCCTGGGGGTTGTTTTTTAGTCAATGGGGTATCAAATGAAAGGGAATGGAATGAGCTACGCGACAAAAATTACCCCGTTGTTGTATGTATATGCAGTTGGCCGTAATAACAATTTTAATTGTATAATTGTATATATCGAATGAACTTCATTTGGAGTAATGTTCACACCTATTGTAAATGGTAGCTGGTGTAAGTAGCTTCAATTTATGTCCTTTGGTCATTGTTGTAGCACGCCTGGAAGAGGGAGTAATCGTATTTGTTTATAATTTCTTTAAACAAATTCAATTATCTCGGCTTCTACTGGGCCGATTTTGTTCAACGACATCTCAAATTGAAGCTCTCGGATCAAGGAAACATCGAATTTACTTTTACAAAGGACCTCGAGTATAGTTCCGATGCAATTCTCAAGCGAATTATTAAATTGTCTATGAAAATTAAATTGCGCATGCAGGGGATGTAACAAGTATCTTGTCGGGTAGCAGCATCCTATACCTTTATTTTAAGCTGTCGATCATTGATCTAGCGCCTTCAGAAGCCGAGATAATCGCAGTGACCCGGAGTGCATTTTTGCCAATTTTTCAATTATTAGTAACTTTTGAACCAACAATGGCAGATGGTTCAAGCTGTAGGAGGAGGTAGCTATGGTTCCTAGCTTTAATTTAAGACAAGTTCGGTTAAAAAATACGCACTAGAAGCCGAGAAAAACATTTGTTTATAATTTGTTTATAATTTCTTTAAACAAATTCAATTATCTCGGCTTCTACTGGGCCGATATTGCTCAACGACATCTCAAATTGAAGCTTTCGGGTCAAGGAACCATCGAATTTACATTTACAAAGGACCTCGAGTATAGTTCCGATGCAATTCTCAAGCGAATTATTAAATTGTTTATGAAAATTAATTTGCGCATCCAGGGGATGTAACAAGTATCTTGTCGGGTAGCAGCATCCTTTACCTTTATTTTAAGCTGTCGATCATTGATCTAGCGCCTTCAGAAGCCGAGATAATTGCAGTGACCCGGAGTGCATTTTTGCCAATTTTTCAATTATTAATAACTTTTGAACCAACAATGCCATAAGGTTCAAGCTGTAGGAGGAGGTAGCTATGTTTATTAGCTTTAATTTAAGACAAGTCCGGTTAAAAAATACGCACTAGAAGCCGAGAAAAACGCAATTGTTTAAATTAACGATGTAATCCATGATTTCGGTTTTGGCGGAGTGCGAAAGTGCGAAAAAGGCCGCAAACGCGAGATGGCGCCAATTGTGCCGTTATCGACATTTCGTTACCGACAAAACTTTAAAAAATTATTATCTCGACTCCTGGGGGTTGTTTTTTAATCAATGCGTTATCAAATGAAAGGGGATGGAATGAGCTACGCGACAAAAATTACCCCGTTGCTGTACGTATATGCAGTTGGCCGTAATAGCAATTTTAATTGTTTAATTGTTTATAACGAATGAACTTCATTTGGAGTAATGTTCACACCTATTGTAAATGGTAGCTGGTGTAAGTAGCTTCAATTTATGTCCTTTGGTCATTGTTGTAGCACGCCTGCAAGAGGGAGTAATCGTATTTGTTTATAATATCTTTAAACAAATTCAATTATATCGGCTTCTACTGGGCCGATTTTGTTCAACGACATCTCAAATTGAAGCTCTCGGATCAACAAACCATCGAATTTACTTTTACAAAGGACCTCGAGTATAGTTCCGATGCAATTCTCAAGCGAATTATTAAATTGTTTATGAAAATTAATTTGCGCATCCAGGGGATGTAACATGTATCTTGTCGGGTAGCAGCATCCTTTACCTTTATTTTAAGCTGTCGATCATTGATCTAGCGCCTTCAGAAGCCGAGATAATCGCAGTGACCCGGAGTGCATTTTTGCCAATTTTTCAATTATTAGTAACTTTTGAACCAACAATGGCAGATGGTTCAAGCTGTAGGAGGAGGTAGCTATGGTTCCTAGCTTTAATTTAAGACAAGTTCGGTTAAAAAATACGCACTAGAAGCCGAGAAAAACATTTGTTTATAATTTGTTTATAATTTCTTTAAACAAATTCAATTATCTCGGCTTCTACTGGGCCGATATTGCTCAACGACATCTCAAATTGAAGCTCTCGGGTCAAGGAACCATCGAATTTACATTTACAAAGGACCTCGAGTATAGTTCCGATGCAATTCTCAAGCGAATTATTAAATTGTTTATGAAAATTAATTTGCGCATCCAGGGGATGTAACAAGTATCTTGTCGGGTAGCAGCATCCTTTACCTTTATTTTAAGCTGTCGATCATTGATCTAGCGCCTTCAGAAGCCGAGATAATTGCAGTGACCCGGAGTGCATTTTTGCCAATTTTTCAATTATTAATAACTTTTGAACCAACAATGCCATAAGGTTCAAGCTGTAGGAGGAGGTAGCTATGTTTATTAGCTTTAATTTAAGACAAGTCCGGTTAAAAAATACGCACTAGAAGCCGAGAAAAACGCAATTGTTTAAATTAACGATGTAATCCATGATTTCGGTTTTGGTGGAGTGCGAAAGTGCGAAAAAGGCCGCAAACGCGAGATGGCGCCAATTGTGCCGTTATCGACATTTCGTTACCGACAAAACATTAAAAAATTATTATCTCGACTCCTGGGGGTTGTTTTTTAGTCAATGGGGTATCAAATGAAAGGGAATGGAATGAGCTACGCGACAAAAATTACCCCGTTGTTGTATGTATATGCAGTTGGCCGTAATAACAATTTTAATTGTTTAATTGCTTATAACAAATGAACTTCATTTGGAGTAATGTTCACACCTATTGTAAATGGTAGCTGGTGTAAGTAGCTTTAATTTATGTCCTTTGGTCTTTGATGTAGCACGCCTGGAAGAGGCAGTAATCGTATTTGTTCATAATTTCTTTAAACAAATTCAATTATCTCGGCTTCTACTGGGCCGATTTTGTTCAACGACATCTCAAATTGAAGCTCTCGGATCAACAAACCATCGAATTTACTTTTACAAAGGACCTCGAGTATAGTTCCGATGCAATTCTCAAGCGAATTATTAAATTGTTTATGAAAATTAATTTGCGCATCCAGGGGATGTAACATGTATCTTGTCGGGTAGCAGCATCCTTTACCTTTATTTTAAGCTGTCGATCATTGATCTAGCGCCTTCAGAAGCCGAGATAATTGCAGTGACCCGGAGTGCATTTTTGCCAATTTTTCAATTATTAATAACTTTTGAACCAACAATGGCAGATGGTTCAAGCTGTAGGAGGAGGTAGCTATGGTTCCTAGCTTTAATTTAAGACAAGTTCGGTTACAAAATACGCACTAGAAGCCGAGAAAAACATTTGTTTATAATTTGTTTATAATTTCTTTAAACAAATTCAATTATCTCGGCTTCTACTGGGCCGATATTGTTCAACGACATCTCAAATTGAAGCTCTCGGATCAAGGAACCATCGAATTTACTTTTACAAAGGACCTCGAGTATAGTTCCGATGCAATTCTCAAGCGAATTATTAAATTGTTTATGAAAATTAATTTGCGCATCCAGGGGATGTAACATGTATCTTGTCGGGTAGCAGCATCCTTTACCTTTATTTTAAGCTGTCGATCATTGATCTAGCGCCTTCAGAAGCCGAGATAATCGCAGTGACCCGGAGTGCATTTTTGCCAATTTTTCAATTATTAGTAACTTTTGAACCAACAATGGCAGATGGTTCAAGCTGTAGGAGGAGGTAGCTATGGTTCCTAGCTTTAATTTAAGACAATTTCGGTTAAAAAATACGCACTAGAAGCCGAGAAAAACATTTGTTTATAATTTGTTTATAATTTCTTTAAACAAATTCAATTATCTCGGCTTCTACTGGGCCGATATTGTTCAACGACATCTCAAATTGAAGCTCTCGGGTCAAGGAACCATCGAATTTACATTTACAAAGGACCTCGAGTATAGTTCCGATGCAATTCTCAAGCGAATTATTAAATTGTTTATGAAAATTAATTTGCGCATCCAGGGGATGTAACAAGTATCTTGTCGGGTAGCAGCATCCTTTACCTTTATTTTAAGCTGTCGATCATTGATCTAGCGCCTTCAGAAGCCGAGATAATTGCAGTGACCCGGAGTGCATTTTTGCCAATTTTTCAATTATTAATAACTTTTGAACCAACAATGCCATAAGGTTCAAGCTGTAGGAGGAGGTAGCTATGTTTATTAGCTTTAATTTAAGACAAGTTCGGTTAAAAAATACGCACTAGAAGCCGAGAAAAACGCAATTGTTTAAATTAACGATGTAATCCATGATTTCGGTTTTGGCGGAGTGCGAAAGTGCGAAAAAGGCCGCAAACGCGAGATGGCGCCAATTGTGCCGTTATCGACATTTCGTTACCGACAAAACATTAAAAAATTATTATCTCGACTCCTGGGGGTTGTTTTTTAGTCAATGGGGTATCAAATGAAAGGGAATGGAATGAGCTACGCGACAAAAATTACCCCGTTGTTGTATGTATATGCAGTTGGCCATAATAACAATTTTAATTGTATAATTGTTTATAACGAATGAACTTCATTTGGAGTAATGTTCACACCTATTGTAAATGGTAGCTGGTGTAAGTAGCTTCAATTTATGTCCTTTGGTCATTGTTGTAGCACGCCTGGAAGAGGGAGTAATCGTATTTGTTTATAATTTCTATAAACAAATTCAATTATCTCGGCTTCTACTGGGCCGATTTTGTTCAACGACATCTCAAATTGAAGCTCTCGGATCAAGGAACCATCGAATTTACTTTTACAAAGGACCTCGAGTATAGTTCCGATGCAATTCTCAAGCGAATTATTAAATTGTCTATGAAAATTAAATTGCGCATGCAGGGGATGTAACAAGTATCTTGTCGGGTAGCAGCATCCAATACCTTTATTTTAAGCTGTCGATCATTGATCTAGCGCCTTCAGAAGCCGAGATAATCGCAGTGACCCGGAGTGCATTTTTGCCAATTTTTCAATTATTAGTAACTTTTGAACCAACAATGGCAGATGGTTCAAGCTGTAGGAGGAGGTAGCTATGGTTCCTAGCTTTAATTTAAGACAATTTCGGTTAAAAAATACGCACTAGAAGCCGAGAAAAACATTTGTTTATAATTTGTTTATAATTTCTTTAAACAAATTCAATTATCTCGGCTTCTACTGGGCCGATATTGTTCAACGACATCTCAAATTGAAGCTCTCGGGTCAAGGAACCATCGAATTTACATTTACAAAGGACCTCGAGTATAGTTCCGATGCAATTCTCAAGCGATTTATTAAATTGTTATTGAAAATTAATTTGCGCATCCAGGGGATGTAACAAGTATCTTGTCGGGTAGCAGCATCCTTTACCTTTATTTTAAGCTGTCGATCATTGATCTAGCGCCTTCAGAAGCCGAGATAATTGCAGTGACCCGGAGTGCATTTTTGCCAATTTTTCAATTATTAATAACTTTTGAACCAACAATGCCATAAGGTTCAAGCTGTAGGAGGAGGTAGCTATGTTTATTAGCTTTAATTTAAGACAAGTCCGGTTAAAAAATACGCACTAGAAGCCGAGAAAAACGCAATTGTTTAAATTAACGATGTAATCCATGATTTCGGTTTTGGCGGAGTGCGAAAGTGCGAAAAAGGCCGCAAACGCGAGATGGCGCCAATTGTGCCGTTATCGACATTTCGTTACCGACAAAACATTAAAAAATTATTATCTCGACTCCTGTGGGTTGTTTTTTAGTCAATGGGGTATCAAATGAAAGGGAATGGAATGAGCTACG
The DNA here is from genome assembly GCA_948146005.1 of Nomada fucata. Lineage (NCBI taxonomy): Eukaryota > Metazoa > Arthropoda > Insecta > Hymenoptera > Apidae > Nomada > Nomada fucata. Next base: position 504,250 of record OX411275.1, on the reverse strand, counting down.
CGACAAAAATTACCCCGTTGTTGTATGTATATGCAGTTGGCCGTAATAACAATTTTAATTGTATAATTGTTTATAACGAATGAACTTCATTTGGAGTAATGTTCACACCTATTGTAAATGGTAGCTGGTGTAAGTAGCTTCAATTTATGTCCTTTGGTCATTGTTGTAGCACGCCTGGAAGAGGGAGTAATCGTATTTGTTTATAATTTCTTTAAACAAATTCAATTATCTCGGCTTCTACTGGGCCGATTTTGTTCAACGACATCTCAAATTGAAGCTCTCGGATCAAGGAACCATCGAATTTACTTTTACAAAGGACCTCGAGTATAGTTCCGATGCAATTCTCAAGCGAATTATTAAATTGTCTATGAAAATTAAATTGCGCATGCAGGGGATGTAACAAGTATCTTGTCGGGTAGCAGCATCCTATACCTTTATTTTAAGCTGTCGATCATTGATCTAGCGCCTTCAGAAGCCGAGATAATCGCAGTGACCCGGAGTGCATTTTTGCCAATTTTTCAATTATTAGTAACTTTTGAACCAACAATGGCAGATGGTTCAAGCTGTAGGAGGAGGTAGCTATGGTTCCTAGCTTTAATTTAAGACAAGTTCGGTTAAAAAATACGCACTAGAAGCCGAGAAAAACATTTGTTTATAATTTGTTTATAATTTCTTTAAACAAATTCAATTATCTCGGCTTCTACTAGGCCGATATTGTTCAACGACATCTCAAATTGAAGCTCTCGGGTCAAGGAACCATCGAATTTACTTTTACAAAGGACCTCGAGTATAGTTCCGATGCAATTCTCAAGCGAATTATTAAATTGTTTATGAAAATTAATTTGCGCATCCAGGGGATGTAACAAGTATCTTGTCGGGTAGCAGCATCCTTTACCTTTATTTTAAGCTGTCGATCATTGATCTAGCGCCTTCAGAAGCCGAGATAATCGCAGTGACCCGGAGTGCATTTTTGCCAATTTTTCAATTATTAGTAACTTTTGAACCAACAATGGCAGATGGTTCAAGCTGTAGGAGGAGGTAGCTATGGTTCCTAGCTTTAATTTAAGACAATTTCGGTTAAAAAATACGCACTAGAAGCCGAGAAAAACATTTGTTTATAATTTGTTTATAATTTCTTTAAACAAATTCAATTATCTCGGCTTCTACTGGGCCGATATTGTTCAACGACATCTCAAATTGAAGCTCTCGGGTCAAGGAACCATCGAATTTACATTTACAAAGGACCTCGAGTATAGTTCCGATGCAATTCTCAAGCGATTTATTAAATTGTTATTGAAAATTAATTTGCGCATCCAGGGGATGTAACAAGTATCTTGTCGGGTAGCAGCATCCTTTACCTTTATTTTAAGCTGTCGATCATTGATCTAGCGCCTTCAGAAGCCGAGATAATTGCAGTGACCCGGAGTGCATTTTTGCCAATTTTTCAATTATTAATAACTTTTGAACCAACAATGCCATAAGGTTCAAGCTGTAGGAGGAGGTAGCTATGTTTATTAGCTTTAATTTAAGACAAGTCCGGTTAAAAAATACGCACTAGAAGCCGAGAAAAACGCAATTGTTTAAATTAACGATGTAATCCATGATTTCGGTTTTGGCGGAGTGCGAAAGTGCGAAAAAGGCCGCAAACGCGAGATGGCGCCAATTGTGCCGTTATCGACATTTCGTTACCGACAAAACATTAAAAAATTATTATCTCGACTCCTGGGGGTTGTTTTTTAGTCAATGGGGTATCAAATGAAAGGGAATGGAATGAGCTACGCGACAAAAATTACCCCGTTGTTGTATGTATATGCAGTTGGCCGTAATAACAATTTTAATTGTATAATTGTTTATAACGAATGAACTTCATTTGGAGTAATGTTCACACCTATTGTAAATGGTAGCTGGTGTAAGTAGCTTCAATTTATGTCCATTGGTCATTGTTGTAGCACGCCTGGAAGAGGGAGTAATCGTATTTGTTTATAATTTCTTTAAACAAATTCAATTATCTCGGCTTCTACTGGGCCGATTTTGTTCAACGACATCTCAAATTGAAGCTCTCGGATCAAGGAACCATCGAATTTACTTTTACAAAGGACCTCGAGTATAGTTCCGATGCAATTCTCAAGCGAATTATTAAATTGTTTATGAAAATTAATTTGCGCATCCAGGGGATGTAACAAGTATCTTGTCGGGTAGCAGCATCCTTTACCTTTATTTTAAGCTGTCGATCATTGATCTAGCGCCTTCAGAAGCCGAGATAATCGCAGTGACCCGGAGTGCATTTTTGCCAATTTTTCAATTATTAGTAACTTTTGAACCAACAATGGCAGATGGTTCAAGCTGTAGGAGGAGGTAGCTATGGTTCCTAGCTTTAAGTTAAGACAAGTTCGGTTAAAAAATACGCACTAGAAGCCGAGAAAAACATTTGTTTGAATTTGTTTATAATTTCTTTAAACAAATTCAATTATCTCGGCTTCTACTGGGCCGATATTGTTCAACGACATCTCAAATTGAAGCTCTCGGGTCAAGGAACCATCGAATTTACTTTTACAAAGGACCTCGAGTATAGTTCCGATGCAATTCTCAAGCGAATTATTAAATTGTTTATGAAAATTAATTTGCGCATCCAGGGGATGTAACAAGTATCTTGTCGGGTAGCAGCATCCATTACCTTTATTTTAAGCTGTCGATCATTGATCTAGCGCCTTCAGAAGCCGAGATAATTGCAGTGACCCGGAGTGCATTTTTGCCAATTTTTCAATTATTAATAACTTTTGAACCAACAATGCCATAAGGTTCAAGCTGTAGGAGGAGGTAGCTATGTTTATTAGCTTTAATTTATGACTTGTCCGGTTAAAAAATACGCACTAGAAGCCGAGAAAAACGCAATTGTTTAAATTAACGATGTAATCCATGATTTCGGTTTTGGCGGAGTGCGAAAGTGCGAAAAAGGCCGCAAACGCGAGATGGCGCCAATTGTGCCGTTATCGACATTTCGTTACCGACAAAACTTTAAAAAATTATTATCTCGACTCCTGGGGGTTGTTTTTTAATCAATGCGTTATCAAATGAAAGGGGATGGAATGAGCTACGCGACAAAAATTACCCCGTTGCTGTACGTATATGCAGTTGGCCGTAATAGCAATTTTAATTGTTTAATTGTTTATAACGAATGAACTTCATTTGGAGTAATGTTCACACCTATTGTAAATGGTAGCTGGTGTAAGTAGCTTCAATTTATGTCCTTTGGTCATTGTTGTAGCACGCCTGGAAGAGGGAGTAATCGTATTTGTTTATAATTTCTTTAAACAAATTCAATTATCTCGGCTTCTACTGGGCCGATTTTGTTGAACGACATCTCAAATTGAAGCTCTCGGATCAAGGAACCATCGAATTTACTTTTACAAAGGACCTCGAGTATAGTTCCGATGCAATTCTCAAGCGAATTATTAAATTGTTTATGAAAATTAATTTGCGCATCCAGGGGATGTAACATGTATCTTGTCGGGTAGCAGCATCCTTTACCTTTATTTTAAGCTGTCGATCATTGATCTAGCGCCTTCAGAAGCCGAGATAATTGCAGTGACCCGGAGTGCATTTTTGCCAATTTTTCAATTATTAATAACTTTTGAACCAACAATGCCATATGGTTCAAGCTGTAGGAGGAGGTAGCTATGGTTCCTAGCTTTAATTTAAGACAAGTTCGGTTAAAAAATACGCACTAGAAGCCGAGAAAAACATTTGTTTATAATTTGTTTATAATTTCTTTAAACAAATTCAATTATCTCGGCTTCTACTGGGCCGATATTGTTCAACGACATCTCAAATTGAAGCTCTCGGGTCAAGGAACCATCGAATTTACTTTTACAAAGGACCTCGAGTATAGTTCCGATGCAATTCTCAAGCGAATTATTAAATTGTTTATGAAAATTAATTTGCGCATCCAGGGGATGTAACAAGTATCTTGTCGGGTAGCAGCATCCTTTACCTTTATTTTAAGCTGTCGATCATTGATCTAGCGCCTTCAGAAGCCGAGATAATCGCAGTGACCCGGAGTGCATTTTTGCCAATTTTTCAATTATTAGTAACTTTTGAACCAACAATGGCAGATGGTTCAAGCTGTAGGAGGAGGTAGCTATGGTTCCTAGCTTTAATTTAAGACAAGTTCGGTTAAAAAATACGCACTAGAAGCCGAGAAAAACATTTGTTTATAATTTGTTTATAATTTCTTTAAACAAATTCAATTATCTCGGCTTCTACTGGGCCGATATTATTCAACGACATCTCAAATTGAAGCTCTCGGGTCAAGGAACCATCGAATTTACTTTTACAAAGGACCTCGAGTATAGTTCCGATGCAATTCTCAAGCCAATTATTAAATTGTTTATGAAAATTAAATGGCGCATCCAGGGGATGTAACAAGTATCTTGTCGGGTAGCAGCATCCTATACCTTTATTTTAAGCTGTCGATCATTGATCTAGCGCCTTCAGAAGCCGAGATAATTGCAGTGACCCGGAGTGCATTTTTTGCCAATTTTTCAATTATTAATAACTTTTGAACCAACAATGCCATATGGTTCAAGCTGTAGGAGGAGGTAGCTATGGTTAGTAGCTTTAATTTATGACTTGTCCGGTTAAAAAATACGCACTAGAAGCCGAGAAAAACGCAATTGTTTAAATTAACGATGTAATCCATGATTTCGGTTTTGGCGGAGTGCGAATTATCTCGACTCCTGGGGGTTGTTTTTTAATCAATGCGTTATCAAATGAAAGGGGATGGAATGAGCTACGCGACAAAAATTACCCCGTTGCTGTACGTACATGCAGTTGGCCGTAATAGCAATTTTAATTGTTTAATTGTTTATAACGAATGAACTTCATTTGGAGTAATGTTCACACCTATTGTAAATGGTAGCTGGTGTAAGTAGCTTCAATTTATGTCCTTTGGTCATTGTTGTAGCACGCCTGGAAGAGGGAGTAATCGTATTTGTTTATAATTTCTTTAAACAAATTCAATTATCTCGGCTTCTACTGGGCCGATTTTGTTCAACGACATCGAATTTACTTTTACAAAGGACCTCGAGTATAGTTCCGATGCAATTCTCAAGCGAATTATTAAATTGTTTATGAAAATTAAATTGCGCATCCAGGGGATGTAACAAGTATCTTGTTTGGTAGCAGCATCCTTTACCTTTATTTTAAGCTGTCGATCATTGATCTAGCGCCTTCAGAAGCCGAGATAATCGCAGTGACCCGGAGTGCATTTTTGCCAATTTTTCAATTATTAGTAACTTTTGAACCAACAATGGCAGATGGTTCAAGCTGTAGGAGGGGGTAGCTATGGTTCCTAGCTTTAATTTAAGACAAGTTCGGTTAAAAAATACGCACTAGAAGCCGAGAAAAACATTTGTTTATAATTTGTTTATAATTTCTTTAAACAAATTCAATTATCTCGGCTTCTACTGGGCCGATATTGTTCAACGACATCTCAAATTGAAGCTCTCGGGTCAAGGAACCATCGAATTTACTTTTACAAAGGACCACGAGTATAGTTCCGATGCAATTCTCAAGCGAATTATTAAATTGTTTATGAAAATTAATTTGCGCATCCAGGGGATGTAACAAGTATCTTGTCGGGTAGCAGCATCCATTACCTTTATTTTAAGCTGTCGATCATTGATCTAGCGCCTTCAGAAGCCGAGATAATTGCAGTGACCCGGAGTGCATTTTTGCCAATTTTTCAATTATTAATAACTTTTGAACCAACAATGCCATAAGGTTCAAGCTGTAGGAGGAGGTAGCTATGGTTCCTAGCTTTAATTTAAGACAAGTCCGGTTAAAAAATACGCACTAGAAGCCGAGAAAAACATTTGTTTATAATTTGTTTATAATTTCTTTAAACAAATTCAATTATCTCGGCTTCTACTGGGCCGATTTTGTTCAACGACATCTCAAATTGAAGCTCTCGGATCAAGGAACCATCGAATTTACTTTTACAAAGGACCTCGAGTATAGTTCCGATGCAATTCTCAAGCGAATTATTAAATTGTCTATGAAAATTAAATTGCGCATGCAGGGGATGTAACAAGTATCTTGTCGGGTAGCAGCATCCTATACCTTTATTTTAAGCTGTCGATCATTGATCTAGCGCCTTCAGAAGCCGAGATAATCGCAGTGACCCGGAGTGCATTTTTGCCAATTTTTCAATTATTAGTAACTTTTGAACCAACAATGGCAGATGGTTCAAGCTGTAGGAGGAGGTAGCTATGGTTCCTAGCTTTAATTTAAGACAAGTTCGGTTAAAAAATACGCACTAGAAGCCGAGAAAAACATTTGTTTATAATTTGTTTATAATTTCTTTAAACAAATTCAATTATCTCGGCTTCTACTGGGCCGATATTGCTCAACGACATCTCAAATTGAAGCTTTCGGGTCAAGGAACCATCGAATTTACATTTACAAAGGACCTCGAGTATAGTTCCGATGCAATTCTCAAGCGAATTATTAAATTGTTTATGAAAATTAATTTGCGCATCCAGGGGATGTAACAAGTATCTTGTCGGGTAGCAGCATCCTTTACCTTTATTTTAAGCTGTCGATCATTGATCTAGCGCCTTCAGAAGCCGAGATAATTGCAGTGACCCGGAGTGCATTTTTGCCAATTTTTCAATTATTAATAACTTTTGAACCAACAATGCCATAAGGTTCAAGCTGTAGGAGGAGGTAGCTATGTTTATTAGCTTTAATTTAAGACAAGTCCGGTTAAAAAATACGCACTAGAAGCCGAGAAAAACGCAATTGTTTAAATTAACGATGTAATCCATGATTTCGGTTTTGGCGGAGTGCGAAAGTGCGAAAAAGGCCGCAAACGCGAGATGGCGCCAATTGTGCCGTTATCGACATTTCGTTACCGACAAAACTTTAAAAAATTATTATCTCGACTCCTGGGGGTTGTTTTTTAATCAATGCGTTATCAAATGAAAGGGGATGGAATGAGCTACGCGACAAAAATTACCCCGTTGCTGTACGTATATGCAGTTGGCCGTAATAGCAATTTTAATTGTTTAATTGTTTATAACGAATGAACTTCATTTGGAGTAATGTTCACACCTATTGTAAATGGTAGCTGGTGTAAGTAGCTTCAATTTATGTCCTGTGGTCATTGTTGTAGCACGCCTGCAAGAGGGAGTAATCGTATTTGTTTATAATATCTTTAAACAAATTCAATTATATCGGCTTCTACTGGGCCGATTTTGTTCAACGACATCTCAAATTGAAGCTCTCGGATCAACAAACCATCGAATTTACTTTTACAAAGGACCTCGAGTATAGTTCCGATGCAATTCTCAAGCGAATTATTAAATTGTTTATGAAAATTAATTTGCGCATCCAGGGGATGTAACATGTATCTTGTCGGGTAGCAGCATCCTTTACCTTTATTTTAAGCTGTCGATCATTGATCTAGCGCCTTCAGAAGCCGAGATAATCGCAGTGACCCGGAGTGCATTTTTGCCAATTTTTCAATTATTAGTAACTTTTGAACCAACAATGGCAGATGGTTCAAGCTGTAGGAGGAGGTAGCTATGGTTCCTAGCTTTAATTTAAGACAAGTTCGGTTAAAAAATACGCACTAGAAGCCGAGAAAAACATTTGTTTATAATTTGTTTATAATTTCTTTAAACAAATTCAATTATCTCGGCTTCTACTGGGCCGATATTGCTCAACGACATCTCAAATTGAAGCTCTCGGGTCAAGGAACCATCGAATTTACATTTACAAAGGACCTCGAGTATAGTTCCGATGCAATTCTCAAGCGAATTATTAAATTGTTTATGAAAATTAATTTGCGCATCCAGGGGATGTAACAAGTATCTTGTCGGGTAGCAGCATCCTTTACCTTTATTTTAAGCTGTCGATCATTGATCTAGCGCCTTCAGAAGCCGAGATAATTGCAGTGACCCGGAGTGCATTTTTGCCAATTTTTCAATTATTAATAACTTTTGAACCAACAATGCCATAAGGTTCAAGCTGTAGGAGGAGGTAGCTATGTTTATTAGCTTTAATTTAAGACAAGTCCGGTTAAAAAATACGCACTAGAAGCCGAGAAAAACGCAATTGTTTAAATTAACGATGTAATCCATGATTTCGGTTTTGGTGGAGTGCGAAAGTGCGAAAAAGGCCGCAAACGCGAGATGGCGCCAATTGTGCCGTTATCGACATTTCGTTACCGACAAAACATTAAAAAATTATTATCTCGACTCCTGGGGGTTGTTTTTTAGTCAATGGGGTATCAAATGAAAGGGAATGGAATGAGCTACGCGACAAAAATTACCCCGTTGTTGTATGTATATGCAGTTGGCCGTAATAACAATTTTAATTGTTTAATTGCTTATAACAAATGAACTTCATTTGGAGTAATGTTCACACCTATTGTAAATGGTAGCTGGTGTAAGTAGCTTTAATTTATGTCCTTTGGTCTTTGATGTAGCACGCCTGGAAGAGGCAGTAATCGTATTTGTTCATAATTTCTTTAAACAAATTCAATTATCTCGGCTTCTACTGGGCCGATTTTGTTCAACGACATCTCAAATTGAAGCTCTCGGATCAACAAACCATCGAATTTACTTTTACAAAGGACCTCGAGTATAGTTCCGATGCAATTCTCAAGCGAATTATTAAATTGTTTATGAAAATTAATTTGCGCATCCAGGGGATGTAACATGTATCTTGTCGGGTAGCAGCATCCTTTACCTTTATTTTAAGCTGTCGATCATTGATCTAGCGCCTTCAGAAGCCGAGATAATTGCAGTGACCCGGAGTGCATTTTTGCCAATTTTTCAATTATTAATAACTTTTGAACCAACAATGGCAGATGGTTCAAGCTGTAGGAGGAGGTAGCTATGGTTCCTAGCTTTAATTTAAGACAAGTTCGGTTACAAAATACGCACTAGAAGCCGAGAAAAACATTTGTTTATAATTTGTTTATAATTTCTTTAAACAAATTCAATTATCTCGGCTTCTACTGGGCCGATATTGTTCAACGACATCTCAAATTGAAGCTCTCGGGTCAAGGAACCATCGAATTTACTTTTACAAAGGACCTCGAGTATAGTTCCGATGCAATTCTCAAGCGAATTATTAAATTGTTTATGAAAATTAATTTGCGCATCCAGGGGATGTAACAAGTATCTTGTCGGGTAGCAGCATCCTTTACCTTTATTTTAAGCTGTCGATCATTGATCTAGCGCCTTCAGAAGCCGAGATAATCGCAGTGACCCGGAGTGCATTTTTGCCAATTTTTCAATTATTAGTAACTTTTGAACCAACAATGGCAGATGGTTCAAGCTGTAGGAGGAGGTAGCTATGGTTCCTAGCTTTAATTTAAGACAATTTCGGTTAAAAAATACGCACTAGAAGCCGAGAAAAACATTTGTTTATAATTTGTTTATAATTTCTTTAAACAAATTCAATTATCTCGGCTTCTACTGGGCCGATATTGTTCAACGACATCTCAAATTGAAGCTCTCGGGTCAAGGAACCATCGAATTTACATTTACAAAGGACCTCGAGTATAGTTCCGATGCAATTCTCAAGCGAATTATTAAATTGTTTATGAAAATTAATTTGCGCATCCAGGGGATGTAACAAGTATCTTGTCGGGTAGCAGCATCCTTTACCTTTATTTTAAGCTGTCGATCATTGATCTAGCGCCTTCAGAAGCCGAGATAATTGCAGTGACCCGGAGTGCATTTTTGCCAATTTTTCAATTATTAATAACTTTTGAACCAACAATGCCATAAGGTTCAAGCTGTAGGAGGAGGTAGCTATGTTTATTAGCTTTAATTTAAGACAAGTTCGGTTAAAAAATACGCACTAGAAGCCGAGAAAAACGCAATTGTTTAAATTAACGATGTAATCCATGATTTCGGTTTTGGCGGAGTGCGAAAGTGCGAAAAAGGCCGCAAACGCGAGATGGCGCCAATTGTGCCGTTATCGACATTTCGTTACCGACAAAACATTAAAAAATTATTATCTCGACTCCTGGGGGTTGTTTTTTAGTCAATGGGGTATCAAATGAAAGGGAATGGAATGAGCTACGCGACAAAAATTACCCCGTTGTTGTATGTATATGCAGTTGGCCGTAATAACAATTTTAATTGTATAATTGTTTATAACGAATGAACTTCATTTGGAGTAATGTTCACACCTATTGTAAATGGTAGCTGGTGTAAGTAGCTTCAATTTATGTCCTTTGGTCATTGTTGTAGCACGCCTGGAAGAGGGAGTAATCGTATTTGTTTATAATTTCTATAAACAAATTCAATTATCTCGGCTTCTACTGGGCCGATTTTGTTCAACGACATCTCAAATTGAAGCTCTCGGATCAAGGAACCATCGAATTTACTTTTACAAAGGACCTCGAGTATAGTTCCGATGCAATTCTCAAGCGAATTATTAAATTGTCTATGAAAATTAAATTGCGCATGCAGGGGATGTAACAAGTATCTTGTCGGGTAGCAGCATCCAATACCTTTATTTTAAGCTGTCGATCATTGATCTAGCGCCTTCAGAAGCCGAGATAATCGCAGTGACCCGGAGTGCATTTTTGCCAATTTTTCAATTATTAGTAACTTTTGAACCAACAATGGCAGATGGTTCAAGCTGTAGGAGGAGGTAGCTATGGTTCCTAGCTTTAATTTAAGACAATTTCGGTTAAAAAATACGCACTAGAAGCCGAGAAAAACATTTGTTTATAATTTGTTTATAATTTCTTTAAACAAATTCAATTATCTCGGCTTCTACTGGGCCGATATTGTTCAACGACATCTCAAATTGAAGCTCTCGGGTCAAGGAACCATCGAATTTACATTTACAAAGGACCTCGAGTATAGTTCCGATGCAATTCTCAAGCGATTTATTAAATTGTTATTGAAAATTAATTTGCGCATCCAGGGGATGTAACAAGTATCTTGTCGGGTAGCAGCATCCTTTACCTTTATTTTAAGCTGTCGATCATTGATCTAGCGCCTTCAGAAGCCGAGATAATTGCAGTGACCCGGAGTGCATTTTTGCCAATTTTTCAATTATTAATAACTTTTGAACCAACAATGCCATAAGGTTCAAGCTGTAGGAGGAGGTAGCTATGTTTATTAGCTTTAATTTAAGACAAGTCCGGTTAAAAAATACGCACTAGAAGCCGAGAAAAACGCAATTGTTTAAATTAACGATGTAATCCATGATTTCGGTTTTGGCGGAGTGCGAAAGTGCGAAAAAGGCCGCAAACGCGAGATGGCGCCAATTGTGCCGTTATCGACATTTCGTTACCGACAAAACATTAAAAAATTATTATCTCGACTCCTGTGGGTTGTTTTTTAGTCAATGGGGTATCAAATGAAAGGGAATGGAATGAGCTACGCGACAAAAATTACCCCGTTGTTGTATGTATATGCAGTTGGCCGTAATAACAATTTTAATTGTATAATTGTTTATAACGAATGAACTTCATTTGGAGTAATGTTCACACCTATTGTAAATGGTAGCTGGTGTAAGTAGCTTCAATTTATGTCCTTTGGTCATTGTTGTAGCACGCCTGGAAGAGGGAGTAATCGTATTTGTTTATAATTTCTTTAAACAAATTCAATTATCTCGGCTTCTACTGGGCCGATTTTGTTCAACGACATCTCAAATTGAAGCTCTCGGATCAAGGAACCATCGAATTTACTTTTACAAAGGACCTCGAGTATAGTTCCGATGCAATTCTCAAGCGAATTATTAAATTGTCTATGAAAATTAAATTGCGCATGCAGGGGATGTAACAAGTATCTTGTCGGGTAGCAGCATCCTATACCTTTATTTTAAGCTGTCGATCATTGATCTAGCGCCTTCAGAAGCCGAGATAATCGCAGTGACCCGGAGTGCATTTTTGCCAATTTTTCAATTATTAGTAACTTTTGAACCAACAATGGCAGATGGTTCAAGCTGTAGGAGGAGGTAGCTATGGTTCCTAGCTTTAATTTAAGACAAGTTCGGTTAAAAAATACGCACTAGAAGCCGAGAAAAACATTTGTTTATAATTTGTTTATAATTTCTTTAAACAAATTCAATTATCTCGGCTTCTACTAGGCCGATATTGTTCAACGACATCTCAAATTGAAGCTCTCGGGTCAAGGAACCATCGAATTTACTTTTACAAAGGACCTCGAGTATAGTTCCGATGCAATTCTCAAGCGAATTATTAAATTGTTTATGAAAATTAATTTGCGCATCCAGGGGATGTAACAAGTATCTTGTCGGGTAGCAGCATCCTTTACCTTTATTTTAAGCTGTCGATCATTGATCTAGCGCCTTCAGAAGCCGAGATAATCGCAGTGACCCGGAGTGCATTTTTGCCAATTTTTCAATTATTAGTAACTTTTGAACCAACAATGGCAGATGGTTCAAGCTGTAGGAGGAGGTAGCTATGGTTCCTAGCTTTAATTTAAGACAATTTCGGTTAAAAAATACGCACTAGAAGCCGAGAAAAACATTTGTTTATAATTTGTTTATAATTTCTTTAAACAAATTCAATTATCTCGGCTTCTACTGGGCCGATATTGTTCAACGACATCTCAAATTGAAGCTCTCGGGTCAAGGAACCATCGAATTTACATTTACAAAGGACCTCGAGTATAGTTCCGATGCAATTCTCAAGCGATTTATTAAATTGTTATTGAAAATTAATTTGCGCATCCAGGGGATGTAACAAGTATCTTGTCGGGTAGCAGCATCCTTTACCTTTATTTTAAGCTGTCGATCATTGATCTAGCGCCTTCAGAAGCCGAGATAATTGCAGTGACCCGGAGTGCATTTTTGCCAATTTTTCAATTATTAATAACTTTTGAACCAACAATGCCATAAGGTTCAAGCTGTAGGAGGAGGTAGCTATGTTTATTAGCTTTAATTTAAGACAAGTCCGGTTAAAAAATACGCACTAGAAGCCGAGAAAAACGCAATTGTTTAAATTAACGATGTAATCCATGATTTCGGTTTTGGCGGAGTGCGAAAGTGCGAAAAAGGCCGCAAACGCGAGATGGCGCCAATTGTGCCGTTATCGACATTTCGTTACCGACAAAACATTAAAAAATTATTATCTCGACTCCTGGGGGTTGTTTTTTAGTCAATGGGGTATCAAATGAAAGGGAATGGAATGAGCTACGCGACAAAAATTACCCCGTTGTTGTATGTATATGCAGTTGGCCGTAATAACAATTTTAATTGTATAATTGTTTATAACGAATGAACTTCATTTGGAGTAATGTTCACACCTATTGTAAATGGTAGCTGGTGTAAGTAGCTTCAATTTATGTCCATTGGTCATTGTTGTAGCACGCCTGGAAGAGGGAGTAATCGTATTTGTTTATAATTTCTTTAAACAAATTCAATTATCTCGGCTTCTACTGGGCCGATTTTGTTCAACGACATCTCAAATTGAAGCTCTCGGATCAAGGAACCATCGAATTTACTTTTACAAAGGACCTCGAGTATAGTTCCGATGCAATTCTCAAGCGAATTATTAAATTGTTTATGAAAATTAATTTGCGCATCCAGGGGATGTAACAAGTATCTTGTCGGGTAGCAGCATCCTTTACCTTTATTTTAAGCTGTCGATCATTGATCTAGCGCCTTCAGAAGCCGAGATAATCGCAGTGACCCGGAGTGCATTTTTGCCAATTTTTCAATTATTAGTAACTTTTGAACCAACAATGGCAGATGGTTCAAGCTGTAGGAGGAGGTAGCTATGGTTCCTAGCTTTAAGTTAAGACAAGTTCGGTTAAAAAATACGCACTAGAAGCCGAGAAAAACATTTGTTTATAATTTGTTTATAATTTCTTTAAACAAATTCAATTATCTCGGCTTCTACTGGGCCGATATTGTTCAACGACATCTCAAATTGAAGCTCTCGGGTCAAGGAACCATCGAATTTACTTTTACAAAGGACCTCGAGTATAGTTCCGATGCAATTCTCAAGCGAATTATTAAATTGTTTATGAAAATTAATTTGCGCATCCAGGGGATGTAACAAGTATCTTGTCGGGTAGCAGCATCCATTACCTTTATTTTAAGCTGTCGATCATTGATCTAGCGCCTTCAGAAGCCGAGATAATTGCAGTGACCCGGAGTGCATTTTTGCCAATTTTTCAATTATTAATAACTTTTGAACCAACAATGCCATAAGGTTCAAGCTGTAGGAGGAGGTAGCTATGTTTATTAGCTTTAATTTATGACTTGTCCGGTTAAAAAATACGCACTAGAAGCCGAGAAAAACGCAATTGTTTAAATTAACGATGTAATCCATGATTTCGGTTTTGGCGGAGTGCGAAAGTGCGAAAAAGGCCGCAAACGCGAGATGGCGCCAATTGTGCCGTTATCGACATTTCGTTACCGACAAAACTTTAAAAAATTATTATCTCGACTCCTGGGGGTTGTTTTTTAATCAATGCGTTATCAAATGAAAGGGGATGGAATGAGCTACGCGACAAAAATTACCCCGTTGCTGTACGTATATGCAGTTGGCCGTAATAGCAATTTTAATTGTTTAATTGTTTATAACGAATGAACTTCATTTGGAGTAATGTTCACACCTATTGTAAATGGTAGCTGGTGTAAGTAGCTTCAATTTATGTCCTTTGGTCATTGTTGTAGCACGCCTGGAAGAGGGAGTAATCGTATTTGTTTATAATTTCTTTAAACAAATTCAATTATCTCGGCTTCTACTGGGCCGATTTTGTTGAACGACATCTCAAATTGAAGCTCTCGGATCAAGGAACCATCGAATTTACTTTTACAAAGGACCTCGAGTATAGTTCCGATGCAATTCTCAAGCGAATTATTAAATTGTTTATGAAAATTAATTTGCGCATCCAGGGGATGTAACATGTATCTTGTCGGGTAGCAGCATCCTTTACCTTTATTTTAAGCTGTCGATCATTGATCTAGCGCCTTCAGAAGCCGAGATAATTGCAGTGACCCGGAGTGCATTTTTGCCAATTTTTCAATTATTAATAACTTTTGAACCAACAATGCCATATGGTTCAAGCTGTAGGAGGAGGTAGCTATGGTTCCTAGCTTTAATTTAAGACAAGTCCGGTTAAAAAATACGCACTAGAAGCCGAGAAAAACGCAATTGTTTAAATTAACGATGTAATCCATGATTTCGGTTTTGGCGGAGTGCGAAAGTGCGAAAAAGGCCGCAAACGCGAGATGGCGCCAATTGTGCCGTTATCGACATTTCGTTACCGACAAAACTTTAAAAAATTATTATCTCGACTCCTGGGGGTTGTTTTTTAATCAATGCGTTATCAAATGAAAGGGAATGGAATGAGCTACGCGACAAAAATTACCCCGTTGTTGTATGTATATGCAGTTGGCCGTAATAACAATTTTAATTGTTTAATTGCTTATAACGAATGAACTTCATTTGGAGTAATGTTCACACCTATTGTAAATCGTAGCTGGTGTAAATAGCTTCAATTTATGTCTTTTGGTCATTGTTGTAGCACGCCTGGAAGAGGGAGTAATCGTATTTGTTTATAATTTCTTTAAACAAATTCAATTATCTCGGCTTCTACTGGGCCGATTTTGTTCAACGACATCTCAAATTGAAGATCTCGGGACAAGGAACCATCGAATTTACTTTTACAAAGGACCTCGAGTATAGTTCCGATGCAATTCTCAAGCGAATTATTAAATTGTCTATGAAAATTAAATTGCGCATCCAGGGGATGTAACAAGTATCTTGTCGGGTAGCAGCATCCTTTACCTTTATTTTAAGCTGTCGATCATTGATCTAGCGCCTTCAGAAGCCGAGATAATCGCAGTGACCCGGAGTGCATTTTTGCCAATTTTTCAATTATTAGTAACTTTTGAACCAACAATGGCAGATGGTTCAAGCTGTAGGAGGAGGTAGCTATGGTTCCTAGCTTTAATTTAAGACAAGTTCGGTTAAAAAATACGCACTAGAAGCCGAGAAAAACATTTGTTTATAATTTGTTTATAATTTCTTTAAACAAATTCAATTATCTCGGCTTCTACTGGGCCGATATTGTTCAACGACATCTCAAATTGAAGCTCTCGGGTCAAGGAACCATCGAATTTACTTTTACAAAGGACCTCGAGTATAGTTCCGATGCAATTCTCAAGCGAATTATTAAATTGTTTATGAAAATTAATTTGCGCATCCAGGGGATGTAACAAGTATCTTGTCGGGTAGCAGCATCCTTTACCTTTATTTTAAGCTGTCGATCATTGATCTAGCGCCTTCAGAAGCCGAGATAATCGCAGTGACCCGGAGTGCATTTTTGCCAATTTTTCAATTATTAGTAACTTTTGAACCAACAATGGCAGATGGTTCAAGCTGTAGGAGGAGGTAGCTATGGTTCCTAGCTTTAATTTAAGACAAGTTCGGTTAAAAAATACGCACTAGAAGCCGAGAAAAACATTTGTTTATAATTTGTTTATAATTTCTTTAAACAAATTCAATTATCTCGGCTTCTACTGGGCCGATATTATTCAACGACATCTCAAATTGAAGCTCTCGGGTCAAGGAACCATCGAATTTACTTTTACAAAGGACCTCGAGTATAGTTCCGATGCAATTCTCAAGCCAATTATTAAATTGTTTATGAAAATTAAATGGCGCATCCAGGGGATGTAACAAGTATCTTGTCGGGTAGCAGCATCCTATACCTTTATTTTAAGCTGTCGATCATTGATCTAGCGCCTTCAGAAGCCGAGATAATTGCAGTGACCCGGAGTGCATTTTTTGCCAATTTTTCAATTATTAATAACTTTTGAACCAACAATGCCATATGGTTCAAGCTGTAGGAGGAGGTAGCTATGGTTAGTAGCTTTAATTTATGACTTGTCCGGTTAAAAAATACGCACTAGAAGCCGAGAAAAACGCAATTGTTTAAATTAACGATGTAATCCATGATTTCGGTTTTGGCGGAGTGCGAATTATCTCGACTCCTGGGGGTTGTTTTTTAATCAATGCGTTATCAAATGAAAGGGGATGGAATGAGCTACGCGACAAAAATTACCCCGTTGCTGTACGTACATGCAGTTGGCCGTAATAGCAATTTTAATTGTTTAATTGTTTATAACGAATGAACTTCATTTGGAGTAATGTTCACACCTATTGTAAATGGTAGCTGGTGTAAGTAGCTTCAATTTATGTCCTTTGGTCATTGTTGTAGCACGCCTGGAAGAGGGAGTAATCGTATTTGTTTATAATTTCTATAAACAAATTCAATTATCTCGGCTTCTACTGGGCCGATTTTGTTCAACGACATCTCAAATTGAAGCTCTCGGATCAAGGAACCATCGAATTTACTTTTACAAAGGACCTCGAGTATAGTTCCGATGCAATTCTCAAGCGAATTATTAAATTGTCTATGAAAATTAAATTGCGCATGCAGGGGATGTAACAAGTATCTTGTCGGGTAGCAGCATCCAATACCTTTATTTTAAGCTGTCGATCATTGATCTAGCGCCTTCAGAAGCCGAGATAATCGCAGTGACCCGGAGTGCATTTTTGCCAATTTTTCAATTATTAGTAACTTTTGAACCAACAATGGCAGATGGTTCAAGCTGTAGGAGGAGGTAGCTATGGTTCCTAGCTTTAATTTAAGACAATTTCGGTTAAAAAATACGCACTAGAAGCCGAGAAAAACATTTGTTTATAATTTGTTTATAATTTCTTTAAACAAATTCAATTATCTCGGCTTCTACTGGGCCGATATTGTTCAACGACATCTCAAATTGAAGCTCTCGGGTCAAGGAACCATCGAATTTACATTTACAAAGGACCTCGAGTATAGTTCCGATGCAATTCTCAAGCGATTTATTAAATTGTTATTGAAAATTAATTTGCGCATCCAGGGGATGTAACAAGTATCTTGTCGGGTAGCAGCATCCTTTACCTTTATTTTAAGCTGTCGATCATTGATCTAGCGCCTTCAGAAGCCGAGATAATTGCAGTGACCCGGAGTGCATTTTTGCCAATTTTTCAATTATTAATAACTTTTGAACCAACAATGCCATAAGGTTCAAGCTGTAGGAGGAGGTAGCTATGTTTATTAGCTTTAATTTAAGACAAGTCCGGTTAAAAAATACGCACTAGAAGCCGAGAAAAACGCAATTGTTTAAATTAACGATGTAATCCATGATTTCGGTTTTGGCGGAGTGCGAAAGTGCGAAAAAGGCCGCAAACGCGAGATGGCGCCAATTGTGCCGTTATCGACATTTCGTTACCGACAAAACATTAAAAAATTATTATCTCGACTCCTGTGGGTTGTTTTTTAGTCAATGGGGTATCAAATGAAAGGGAATGGAATGAGCTACGCGACAAAAATTACCCCGTTGTTGTATGTATATGCAGTTGGCCGTAATAACAATTTTAATTGTATAATTGTTTATAACGAATGAACTTCATTTGGAGTAATGTTCACACCTATTGTAAATGGTAGCTGGTGTAAGTAGCTTCAATTTATGTCCTTTGGTCATTGTTGTAGCACGCCTGGAAGAGGGAGTAATCGTATTTGTTTATAATTTCTTTAAACAAATTCAATTATCTCGGCTTCTACTGGGCCGATTTTGTTCAACGACATCTCAAATTGAAGCTCTCGGATCAAGGAACCATCGAATTTACTTTTACAAAGGACCTCGAGTATAGTTCCGATGCAATTCTCAAGCGAATTATTAAATTGTCTATGAAAATTAAATTGCGCATGCAGGGGATGTAACAAGTATCTTGTCGGGTAGCAGCATCCTATACCTTTATTTTAAGCTGTCGATCATTGATCTAGCGCCTTCAGAAGCCGAGATAATCGCAGTGACCCGGAGTGCATTTTTGCCAATTTTTCAATTATTAGTAACTTTTGAACCAACAATGGCAGATGGTTCAAGCTGTAGGAGGAGGTAGCTATGGTTCCTAGCTTTAATTTAAGACAAGTTCGGTTAAAAAATACGCACTAGAAGCCGAGAAAAACATTTGTTTATAATTTGTTTATAATTTCTTTAAACAAATTCAATTATCTCGGCTTCTACTAGGCCGATATTGTTCAACGACATCTCAAATTGAAGCTCTCGGGTCAAGGAACCATCGAATTTACTTTTACAAAGGACCTCGAGTATAGTTCCGATGCAATTCTCAAGCGAATTATTAAATTGTTTATGAAAATTAATTTGCGCATCCAGGGGATGTAACAAGTATCTTGTCGGGTAGCAGCATCCTTTACCTTTATTTTAAGCTGTCGATCATTGATCTAGCGCCTTCAGAAGCCGAGATAATCGCAGTGACCCGGAGTGCATTTTTGCCAATTTTTCAATTATTAGTAACTTTTGAACCAACAATGGCAGATGGTTCAAGCTGTAGGAGGAGGTAGCTATGGTTCCTAGCTTTAATTTAAGACAATTTCGGTTAAAAAATACGCACTAGAAGCCGAGAAAAACATTTGTTTATAATTTGTTTATAATTTCTTTAAACAAATTCAATTATCTCGGCTTCTACTGGGCCGATATTGTTCAACGACATCTCAAATTGAAGCTCTCGGGTCAAGGAACCATCGAATTTACATTTACAAAGGACCTCGAGTATAGTTCCGATGCAATTCTCAAGCGATTTATTAAATTGTTATTGAAAATTAATTTGCGCATCCAGGGGATGTAACAAGTATCTTGTCGGGTAGCAGCATCCTTTACCTTTATTTTAAGCTGTCGATCATTGATCTAGCGCCTTCAGAAGCCGAGATAATTGCAGTGACCCGGAGTGCATTTTTGCCAATTTTTCAATTATTAATAACTTTTGAACCAACAATGCCATAAGGTTCAAGCTGTAGGAGGAGGTAGCTATGTTTATTAGCTTTAATTTAAGACAAGTCCGGTTAAAAAATACGCACTAGAAGCCGAGAAAAACGCAATTGTTTAAATTAACGATGTAATCCATGATTTCGGTTTTGGCGGAGTGCGAAAGTGCGAAAAAGGCCGCAAACGCGAGATGGCGCCAATTGTGCCGTTATCGACATTTCGTTACCGACAAAACATTAAAAAATTATTATCTCGACTCCTGGGGGTTGTTTTTTAGTCAATGGGGTATCAAATGAAAGGGAATGGAATGAGCTACGCGACAAAAATTACCCCGTTGTTGTATGTATATGCAGTTGGCCGTAATAACAATTTTAATTGTATAATTGTTTATAACGAATGAACTTCATTTGGAGTAATGTTCACACCTATTGTAAATGGTAGCTGGTGTAAGTAGCTTCAATTTATGTCCATTGGTCATTGTTGTAGCACGCCTGGAAGAGGGAGTAATCGTATTTGTTTATAATTTCTTTAAACAAATTCAATTATCTCGGCTTCTACTGGGCCGATTTTGTTCAACGACATCTCAAATTGAAGCTCTCGGATCAAGGAACCATCGAATTTACTTTTACAAAGGACCTCGAGTATAGTTCCGATGCAATTCTCAAGCGAATTATTAAATTGTTTATGAAAATTAATTTGCGCATCCAGGGGATGTAACAAGTATCTTGTCGGGTAGCAGCATCCTTTACCTTTATTTTAAGCTGTCGATCATTGATCTAGCGCCTTCAGAAGCCGAGATAATCGCAGTGACCCGGAGTGCATTTTTGCCAATTTTTCAATTATTAGTAACTTTTGAACCAACAATGGCAGATGGTTCAAGCTGTAGGAGGAGGTAGCTATGGTTCCTAGCTTTAAGTTAAGACAAGTTCGGTTAAAAAATACGCACTAGAAGCCGAGAAAAACATTTGTTTATAATTTGTTTATAATTTCTTTAAACAAATTCAATTATCTCGGCTTCTACTGGGCCGATATTGTTCAACGACATCTCAAATTGAAGCTCTCGGGTCAAGGAACCATCGAATTTACTTTTACAAAGGACCTCGAGTATAGTTCCGATGCAATTCTCAAGCGAATTATTAAATTGTTTATGAAAATTAATTTGCGCATCCAGGGGATGTAACAAGTATCTTGTCGGGTAGCAGCATCCATTACCTTTATTTTAAGCTGTCGATCATTGATCTAGCGCCTTCAGAAGCCGAGATAATTGCAGTGACCCGGAGTGCATTTTTGCCAATTTTTCAATTATTAATAACTTTTGAACCAACAATGCCATAAGGTTCAAGCTGTAGGAGGAGGTAGCTATGTTTATTAGCTTTAATTTATGACTTGTCCGGTTAAAAAATACGCACTAGAAGCCGAGAAAAACGCAATTGTTTAAATTAACGATGTAATCCATGATTTCGGTTTTGGCGGAGTGCGAAAGTGCGAAAAAGGCCGCAAACGCGAGATGGCGCCAATTGTGCCGTTATCGACATTTCGTTACCGACAAAACTTTAAAAAATTATTATCTCGACTCCTGGGGGTTGTTTTTTAATCAATGCGTTATCAAATGAAAGGGGATGGAATGAGCTACGCGACAAAAATTACCCCGTTGCTGTACGTATATGCAGTTGGCCGTAATAGCAATTTTAATTGTTTAATTGTTTATAACGAATGAACTTCATTTGGAGTAATGTTCACACCTATTGTAAATGGTAGCTGGTGTAAGTAGCTTCAATTTATGTCCTTTGGTCATTGTTGTAGCACGCCTGGAAGAGGGAGTAATCGTATTTGTTTATAATTTCTTTAAACAAATTCAATTATCTCGGCTTCTACTGGGCCGATTTTGTTGAACGACATCTCAAATTGAAGCTCTCGGATCAAGGAACCATCGAATTTACTTTTACAAAGGACCTCGAGTATAGTTCCGATGCAATTCTCAAGCGAATTATTAAATTGTTTATGAAAATTAATTTGCGCATCCAGGGGATGTAACATGTATCTTGTCGGGTAGCAGCATCCTTTACCTTTATTTTAAGCTGTCGATCATTGATCTAGCGCCTTCAGAAGCCGAGATAATTGCAGTGACCCGGAGTGCATTTTTGCCAATTTTTCAATTATTAATAACTTTTGAACCAACAATGCCATATGGTTCAAGCTGTAGGAGGAGGTAGCTATGGTTCCTAGCTTTAATTTAAGACAAGTCCGGTTAAAAAATACGCACTAGAAGCCGAGAAAAACGCAATTGTTTAAATTAACGATGTAATCCATGATTTCGGTTTTGGCGGAGTGCGAAAGTGCGAAAAAGGCCGCAAACGCGAGATGGCGCCAATTGTGCCGTTATCGACATTTCGTTACCGACAAAACTTTAAAAAATTATTATCTCGACTCCTGGGGGTTGTTTTTTAATCAATGCGTTATCAAATGAAAGGGAATGGAATGAGCTACGCGACAAAAATTACCCCGTTGTTGTATGTATATGCAGTTGGCCGTAATAACAATTTTAATTGTTTAATTGCTTATAACGAATGAACTTCATTTGGAGTAATGTTCACACCTATTGTAAATCGTAGCTGGTGTAAATAGCTTCAATTTATGTCTTTTGGTCATTGTTGTAGCACGCCTGGAAGAGGGAGTAATCGTATTTGTTTATAATTTCTTTAAACAAATTCAATTATCTCGGCTTCTACTGGGCCGATTTTGTTCAACGACATCTCAAATTGAAGATCTCGGGACAAGGAACCATCGAATTTACTTTTACAAAGGACCTCGAGTATAGTTCCGATGCAATTCTCAAGCGAATTATTAAATTGTCTATGAAAATTAAATTGCGCATCCAGGGGATGTAACAAGTATCTTGTCGGGTAGCAGCATCCTTTACCTTTATTTTAAGCTGTCGATCATTGATCTAGCGCCTTCAGAAGCCGAGATAATCGCAGTGACCCGGAGTGCATTTTTGCCAATTTTTCAATTATTAGTAACTTTTGAACCAACAATGGCAGATGGTTCAAGCTGTAGGAGGAGGTAGCTATGGTTCCTAGCTTTAATTTAAGACAAGTTCGGTTAAAAAATACGCACTAGAAGCCGAGAAAAACATTTGTTTATAATTTGTTTATAATTTCTTTAAACAAATTCAATTATCTCGGCTTCTACTGGGCCGATATTGTTCAACGACATCTCAAATTGAAGCTCTCGGGTCAAGGAACCATCGAATTTACTTTTACAAAGGACCTCGAGTATAGTTCCGATGCAATTCTCAAGCGAATTATTAAATTGTTTATGAAAATTAATTTGCGCATCCAGGGGATGTAACAAGTATCTTGTCGGGTAGCAGCATCCTTTACCTTTATTTTAAGCTGTCGATCATTGATCTAGCGCCTTCAGAAGCCGAGATAATCGCAGTGACCCGGAGTGCATTTTTGCCAATTTTTCAATTATTAGTAACTTTTGAACCAACAATGGCAGATGGTTCAAGCTGTAGGAGGAGGTAGCTATGGTTCCTAGCTTTAATTTAAGACAAGTTCGGTTAAAAAATACGCACTAGAAGCCGAGAAAAACATTTGTTTATAATTTGTTTATAATTTCTTTAAACAAATTCAATTATCTCGGCTTCTACTGGGCCGATATTATTCAACGACATCTCAAATTGAAGCTCTCGGGTCAAGGAACCATCGAATTTACTTTTACAAAGGACCTCGAGTATAGTTCCGATGCAATTCTCAAGCCAATTATTAAATTGTTTATGAAAATTAAATGGCGCATCCAGGGGATGTAACAAGTATCTTGTCGGGTAGCAGCATCCTATACCTTTATTTTAAGCTGTCGATCATTGATCTAGCGCCTTCAGAAGCCGAGATAATTGCAGTGACCCGGAGTGCATTTTTTGCCAATTTTTCAATTATTAATAACTTTTGAACCAACAATGCCATATGGTTCAAGCTGTAGGAGGAGGTAGCTATGGTTAGTAGCTTTAATTTATGACTTGTCCGGTTAAAAAATACGCACTAGAAGCCGAGAAAAACGCAATTGTTTAAATTAACGATGTAATCCATGATTTCGGTTTTGGCGGAGTGCGAATTATCTCGACTCCTGGGGGTTGTTTTTTAATCAATGCGTTATCAAATGAAAGGGGATGGAATGAGCTACGCGACAAAAATTACCCCGTTGCTGTACGTACATGCAGTTGGCCGTAATAGCAATTTTAATTGTTTAATTGTTTATAACGAATGAACTTCATTTGGAGTAATGTTCACACCTATTGTAAATGGTAGCTGGTGTAAGTAGCTTCAATTTATGTCCTTTGGTCATTGTTGTAGCACGCCTGGAAGAGGGAGTAATCGTATTTGTTTATAATTTCTTTAAACAAATTCAATTATCTCGGCTTCTACTGGGCCGATTTTGTTCAACGACATCGAATTTACTTTTACAAAGGACCTCGAGTATAGTTCCGATGCAATTCTCAAGCGAATTATTAAATTGTTTATGAAAATTAAATTGCGCATCCAGGGGATGTAACAAGTATCTTGTTTGGTAGCAGCATCCTTTACCTTTATTTTAAGCTGTCGATCATTGATCTAGCGCCTTCAGAAGCCGAGATAATCGCAGTGACCCGGAGTGCATTTTTGCCAATTTTTCAATTATTAGTAACTTTTGAACCAACAATGGCAGATGGTTCAAGCTGTAGGAGGGGGTAGCTATGGTTCCTAGCTTTAATTTAAGACAAGTTCGGTTAAAAAATACGCACTAGAAGCCGAGAAAAACATTTGTTTATAATTTGTTTATAATTTCTTTAAACAAATTCAATTATCTCGGCTTCTACTGGGCCGATATTGTTCAACGACATCTCAAATTGAAGCTCTCGGGTCAAGGAACCATCGAATTTACTTTTACAAAGGACCACGAGTATAGTTCCGATGCAATTCTCAAGCGAATTATTAAATTGTTTATGAAAATTAATTTGCGCATCCAGGGGATGTAACAAGTATCTTGTCGGGTAGCAGCATCCATTACCTTTATTTTAAGCTGTCGATCATTGATCTAGCGCCTTCAGAAGCCGAGATAATTGCAGTGACCCGGAGTGCATTTTTGCCAATTTTTCAATTATTAATAACTTTTGAACCAACAATGCCATAAGGTTCAAGCTGTAGGAGGAGGTAGCTATGGTTCCTAGCTTTAATTTAAGACAAGTCCGGTTAAAAAATACGCACTAGAAGCCGAGAAAAACATTTGTTTATAATTTGTTTATAATTTCTTTAAACAAATTCAATTATCTCGGCTTCTACTGGGCCGATTTTGTTCAACGACATCTCAAATTGAAGCTCTCGGATCAAGGAACCATCGAATTTACTTTTACAAAGGACCTCGAGTATAGTTCCGATGCAATTCTCAAGCGAATTATTAAATTGTCTATGAAAATTAAATTGCGCATGCAGGGGATGTAACAAGTATCTTGTCGGGTAGCAGCATCCTATACCTTTATTTTAAGCTGTCGATCATTGATCTAGCGCCTTCAGAAGCCGAGATAATCGCAGTGACCCGGAGTGCATTTTTGCCAATTTTTCAATTATTAGTAACTTTTAAACCAACAATGGCAGATGGTTCAAGCTGTAGGAGGAGGTAGCTATGGTTCCTAGCTTTAATTTAAGACAAGTTCGGTTAAAAAATACGAACTAGAAGCCGAGAAAAACATTTGTTTATAATTTGTTTATAATTTCTTTAAACAAATTCAATTATCTCGGCTTCTACTGGGCCGATATTGCTCAACGACATCTCAAATTGAAGCTCTCGGGTCAAGGAACCATCGAATTTACATTTACAAAGGACCTCGAGTATAGTTCCGATGCAATTCTCAAGCGAATTATTAAATTGTTTATGAAAATTAATTTGCGCATCCAGGGGATGTAACAAGTATCTTGTCGGGTAGCAGCATCCTTTACCTTTATTTTAAGCTGTCGATCATTGATCTAGCGCCTTCAGAAGCCGAGATAATTGCAGTGACCCGGAGTGCATTTTTGCCAATTTTTCAATTATTAATAACTTTTGAACCAACAATGCCATAAGGTTCAAGCTGTAGGAGGAGGTAGCTATTTTTATTAGCTTTAATTTAAGACAAGTCCGGTTAAAAAATACGCACTAGAAGCCGAGAAAAACGCAATTGTTTAAATTAACGATGTAATCCATGATTTCGGTTTTGGCGGAGTGCGAAAGTGCGAAAAAGGCCGCAAACGCGAGATGGCGCCAATTGTGCCGTTATCGACATTTCGTTACCGACAAAACATTAAAAAATTATTATCTCGACTCCTGGGGGTTGTTTTTTAGTCAATGGGGTATCAAATGAAAGGGAATGGAATGAGCTACGCGACAAAAATTACCCCGTTGTTGTATGTATATGCAGTTGGCCGTAATAACAATTTTAATTGTTTAATTGCTTATAACAAATGAACTTCATTTGGAGTAATGTTCACACCTATTGTAAATGGTAGCTGGTGTAAGTAGCTTTAATTTATGTCCTTTGGTCTTTGATGTAGCACGCCTGGAAGAGGCAGTAATCGTATTTGTTCATAATTTCTTTAAACAAATTCAATTATCTCGGCTTCTACTGGGCCGATTTTGTTCAACGACATCTCAAATTGAAGCTCTCGGATCAACAAACCATCGAATTTACTTTTACAAAGGACCTCGAGTATAGTTCCGATGCAATTCTCAAGCGAATTATTAAATTGTTTATGAAAATTAATTTGCGCATCCAGGGGATGTAACATGTATCTTGTCGGGTAGCAGCATCCTTTACCTTTATTTTAAGCTGTCGATCATTGATCTAGCGCCTTCAGAAGCCGAGATAATCGCAGTGACCCGGAGTGCATTTTTGCCAATTTTTCAATTATTAGTAACTTTTGAACCAACAATGGCAGATGGTTCAAGCTGTAGGAGGAGGTAGCTATGGTTCCTAGCTTTAATTTAAGACAAGTTCGGTTAAAAAATACGCACTAGAAGCCGAGAAAAACATTTGTTTATAATTTGTTTATAATTTCTTTAAACAAATTCAATTATCTCGGCTTCTACTGGGCCGATATTGCTCAACGACATCTCAAATTGAAGCTCTCGGGTCAAGGAACCATCGAATTTACATTTACAAAGGACCTCGAGTATAGTTCCGATGCAATTCTCAAGCGAATTATTAAATTGTTTATGAAAATTAATTTGCGCATCCAGGGGATGTAACAAGTATCTTGTCGGGTAGCAGCATCCTTTACCTTTATTTTAAGCTGTCGATCATTGATCTAGCGCCTTCAGAAGCCGAGATAATTGCAGTGACCCGGAGTGCATTTTTGCCAATTTTTCAATTATTAATAACTTTTGAACCAACAATGGCAGATGGTTCAAGCTGTAGGAGGAGGTAGCTATGGTTCCTAGCTTTAATTTAAGACAAGTTCGGTTACAAAATACGCACTAGAAGCCGAGAAAAACATTTGTTTATAATTTGTTTATAATTTCTTTAAACAAATTCAATTATCTCGGCTTCTACTGGGCCGATATTGTTCAACGACATCTCAAATTGAAGCTCTCGGGTCAAGGAACCATCGAATTTACTTTTACAAAGGACCTCGAGTATAGTTCCGATGCAATTCTCAAGCGAATTATTAAATTGTTTATGAAAATTAATTTGCGCATCCAGGGGATGTAACAAGTATCTTGTCGGGTAGCAGCATCCTTTACCTTTATTTTAAGCTGTCGATCATTGATCTAGCGCCTTCAGAAGCCGAGATAATCGCAGTGACCCGGAGTGCATTTTTGCCAATTTTTCAATTATTAGTAACTTTTGAACCAACAATGGCAGATGGTTCAAGCTGTAGGAGGAGGTAGCTATGGTTCCTAGCTTTAATTTAAGACAATTTCGGTTAAAAAATACGCACTAGAAGCCGAGAAAAACATTTGTTTATAATTTGTTTATAATTTCTTTAAACAAATTCAATTATCTCGGCTTCTACTGGGCCGATATTGTTCAACGACATCTCAAATTGAAGCTCTCGGGTCAAGGAACCATCGAATTTACATTTACAAAGGACCTCGAGTATAGTTCCGATGCAATTCTCAAGCGAATTATTAAATTGTTTATGAAAATTAATTTGCGCATCCAGGGGATGTAACAAGTATCTTGTCGGGTAGCAGCATCCTTTACCTTTATTTTAAGCTGTCGATCATTGATCTAGCGCCTTCAGAAGCCGAGATAATTGCAGTGACCCGGAGTGCATTTTTGCCAATTTTTCAATTATTAATAACTTTTGAACCAACAATGCCATAAGGTTCAAGCTGTAGGAGGAGGTAGCTATGTTTATTAGCTTTAATTTAAGACAAGTTCGGTTAAAAAATACGCACTAGAAGCCGAGAAAAACGCAATTGTTTAAATTAACGATGTAATCCATGATTTCGGTTTTGGCGGAGTGCGAAAGTGCGAAAAAGGCCGCAAACGCGAGATGGCGCCAATTGTGCCGTTATCGACATTTCGTTACCGACAAAACATTAAAAAATTATTATCTCGACTCCTGGGGGTTGTTTTTTAGTCAATGGGGTATCAAATGAAAGGGAATGGAATGAGCTACGCGACAAAAATTACCCCGTTGTTGTATGTATATGCAGTTGGCCGTAATAACAATTTTAATTGTATAATTGTTTATAACGAATGAACTTCATTTGGAGTAATGTTCACACCTATTGTAAATGGTAGCTGGTGTAAGTAGCTTCAATTTATGTCCTTTGGTCATTGTTGTAGCACGCCTGGAAGAGGGAGTAATCGTATTTGTTTATAATTTCTTTAAACAAATTCAATTATCTCGGCTTCTACTGGGCCGATTTTGTTCAACGACATCTCAAATTGAAGCTCTCGGATCAAGGAACCATCGAATTTACTTTTACAAAGGACCTCGAGTATAGTTCCGATGCAATTCTCAAGCGAATTATTAAATTGTCTATGAAAATTAAATTGCGCATGCAGGGGATGTAACAAGTATCTTGTCGGGTAGCAGCATCCAATACCTTTATTTTAAGCTGTCGATCATTGATCTAGCGCCTTCAGAAGCCGAGATAATCGCAGTGACCCGGAGTGCATTTTTGCCAATTTTTCAATTATTAGTAACTTTTGAACCAACAATGGCAGATGGTTCAAGCTGTAGGAGGAGGTAGCTATGGTTCCTAGCTTTAATTTAAGACAAGTCCGGTTAAAAAATACGCACTAGAAGCCGAGAAAAACATTTGTTTATAATTTGTTTATAATTTCTTTAAACAAATTCAATTATCTCGGCTTCTACTGGGCCGATATTGTTCAACGACATCTCAAATTGAAGCTCTCGGGTCAAGGAACCATCGAATTTACATTTACAAAGGACCTCGAGTATAGTTCCGATGCAATTCTCAAGCGAATTATTAAATTGTTTATGAAAATTAATTTGCGCATCCAGGGGATGTAACAAGTATCTTGTCGGGTAGCAGCATCCTTTACCTTTATTTTAAGCTGTCGATCATTGATCTAGCGCCTTCAGAAGCCGAGATAATCGCAGTGACCCGGAGTGCATTTTTGCCAATTTTTCAATTATTAGTAACTTTTGAACCAACAATGGCAGATGGTTCAAGCTGTAGGAGGAGGTAGCTATGGTTCCTAGCTTTAATTTAAGACAAGTCCGGTTAAAAAATACGCACTAGAAGCCGAGAAAAACATTTGTTTATAATTTGTTTATAATTTCTTTAAACAAATTCAATTATCTCGGCTTCTACTGGGCCGATATTGTTCAACGACATCTCAAATTGAAGCTCTCGGGTCAAGGAACCATCGAATTTACATTTACAAAGGACCTCGAGTATAGTTCCGATGCAATTCTCAAGCGAATTATTAAATTGTCTATGAAAATTAAATTGCGCATGCAGGGGATGTAACAAGTATCTTGTCGGGTAGCAGCATCCAATACCTTTATTTTAAGCTGTCGATCATTGATCTAGCGCCTTCAGAAGCCGAGATAATCGCAGTGACCCGGAGTGCATTTTTGCCAATTTTTCAATTATTAGTAACTTTTGAACCAACAATGGCAGATGGTTCAAGCTGTAGGAGGAGGTAGCTATGGTTCCTAGCTTTAAGTTAAGACAAGTTCGGTTAAAAAATACGCACTAGAAGCCGAGAAAAACATTTGTTTATAATTTGTTTATAATTTCTTTAAACAAATTCAATTATCTCGGCTTCTACTGGGCCGATATTGTTCAACGACATCTCAAATTGAAGCTCTCGGGTCAAGGAACCATCGAATTTACTTTTACAAAGGACCTCGAGTATAGTTCCGATGCAATTCTCAAGCGAATTATTAAATTGTTTATGAAAATTAATTTGCGCATCCAGGGGATGTAACAAGTATCTTGTCGGGTAGCAGCATCCATTACCTTTATTTTAAGCTGTCGATCATTGATCTAGCGCCTTCAGAAGCCGAGATAATTGCAGTGACCCGGAGTGCATTTTTGCCAATTTTTCAATTATTAATAACTTTTGAACCAACAATGCCATAAGGTTCAAGCTGTAGGAGGAGGTAGCTATGTTTATTAGCTTTAATTTATGACTTGTCCGGTTAAAAAATACGCACTAGAAGCCGAGAAAAACGCAATTGTTTAAATTAACGATGTAATCCATGATTTCGGTTTTGGCGGAGTGCGAAAGTGCGAAAAAGGCCGCAAACGCGAGATGGCGCCAATTGTGCCGTTATCGACATTTCGTTACCGACAAAACTTTAAAAAATTATTATCTCGACTCCTGGGGGTTGTTTTTTAATCAATGCGTTATCAAATGAAAGGGGATGGAATGAGCTACGCGACAAAAATTACCCCGTTGCTGTACGTATATGCAGTTGGCCGTAATAGCAATTTTAATTGTTTAATTGTTTATAACGAATGAACTTCATTTGGAGTAATGTTCACACCTATTGTAAATGGTAGCTGGTGTAAGTAGCTTCAATTTATGTCCTTTGGTCATTGTTGTAGCACGCCTGCAAGAGGGAGTAATCGTATTTGTTTATAATTTCTTTAAACAAATTCAATTATATCGGCTTCTACTGGGCCGATTTTGTTCAACGACATCTCAAATTGAAGCTCTCGGATCAACAAACCATCGAATTTACTTTTACAAAGGACCTCGAGTATAGTTCCGATGCAATTCTCAAGCGAATTATTAAATTGTTTATGAAAATTAATTTGCGCATCCAGGGGATGTAACATGTATCTTGTCGGGTAGCAGCATCCTTTACCTTTATTTTAAGCTGTCGATCATTGATCTAGCGCCTTCAGAAGCCGAGATAATCGCAGTGACCCGGAGTGCATTTTTGCCAATTTTTCAATTATTAGTAACTTTTGAACCAACAATGGCAGATGGTTCAAGCTGTAGGAGGAGGTAGCTATGGTTCCTAGCTTTAATTTAAGACAAGTTCGGTTAAAAAATACGCACTAGAAGCCGAGAAAAACATTTGTTTATAATTTGTTTATAATTTCTTTAAACAAATTCAATTATCTCGGCTTCTACTGGGCCGATATTGCTCAACGACATCTCAAATTGAAGCTCTCGGGTCAAGGAACCATCGAATTTACATTTACAAAGGACCTCGAGTATAGTTCCGATGCAATTCTCAAGCGAATTATTAAATTGTTTATGAAAATTAATTTGCGCATCCAGGGGATGTAACAAGTATCTTGTCGGGTAGCAGCATCCTTTACCTTTATTTTAAGCTGTCGATCATTGATCTAGCGCCTTCAGAAGCCGAGATAATTGCAGTGACCCGGAGTGCATTTTTGCCAATTTTTCAATTATTAATAACTTTTGAACCAACAATGCCATAAGGTTCAAGCTGTAGGAGGAGGTAGCTATTTTTATTAGCTTTAATTTAAGACAAGTCCGGTTAAAAAATACGCACTAGAAGCCGAGAAAAACGCAATTGTTTAAATTAACGATGTAATCCATGATTTCGGTTTTGGCGGAGTGCGAAAGTGCGAAAAAGGCCGCAAACGCGAGATGGCGCCAATTGTGCCGTTATCGACATTTCGTTACCGACAAAACATTAAAAAATTATTATCTCGACTCCTGGGGGTTGTTTTTTAGTCAATGGTGTATCACATGAAAGGGAATGGAATGAGCTACGCGACAAAAATTACCCCGTTGTTGTATGTATATGCAGTTGGCCGTAATAACAATTTTAATTGTTTAATTGCTTATAACAAATGAACTTCATTTGGAGTAATGTTCACACCTATTGTAAATGGTAGCTGGTGTAAGTAGCTTTAATTTATGTCCTTTGGTCTTTGATGTAGCACGCCTGGAAGAGGCAGTAATCGTATTTGTTCATAATTTCTTTAAACAAATTCAATTATCTCGGCTTCTACTGGGCCGATTTTGTTCAACGACATCTCAAATTGAAGCTCTCGGATCAACAAACCATCGAATTTACTTTTACAAAGGACCTCGAGTATAGTTCCGATGCAATTCTCAAGCGAATTATTAAATTGTTTATGAAAATTAATTTGCGCATCCAGGGGATGTAACATGTATCTTGTCGGGTAGCAGCATCCTTTACCTTTATTTTAAGCTGTCGATCATTGATCTAGCGCCTTCAGAAGCCGAGATAATCGCAGTGACCCGGAGTGCATTTTTGCCAATTTTTCAATTATTAGTAACTTTTGAACCAACAATGGCAGATGGTTCAAGCTGTAGGAGGAGGTAGCTATGGTTCCTAGCTTTAATTTAAGACAAGTTCGGTTAAAAAATACGCACTAGAAGCCGAGAAAAACATTTGTTTATAATTTGTTTATAATTTCTTTAAACAAATTCAATTATCTCGGCTTCTACTGGGCCGATATTGCTCAACGACATCTCAAATTGAAGCTCTCGGGTCAAGGAACCATCGAATTTACATTTACAAAGGACCTCGAGTATAGTTCCGATGCAATTCTCAAGCGAATTATTAAATTGTTTATGAAAATTAATTTGCGCATCCAGGGGATGTAACAAGTATCTTGTCGGGTAGCAGCATCCTTTACCTTTATTTTAAGCTGTCGATCATTGATCTAGCGCCTTCAGAAGCCGAGATAATTGCAGTGACCCGGAGTGCATTTTTGCCAATTTTTCAATTATTAATAACTTTTGAACCAACAATGGCAGATGGTTCAAGCTGTAGGAGGAGGTAGCTATGGTTCCTAGCTTTAATTTAAGACAAGTTCGGTTACAAAATACGCACTAGAAGCCGAGAAAAACATTTGTTTATAATTTGTTTATAATTTCTTTAAACAAATTCAATTATCTCGGCTTCTACTGGGCCGATATTGTTCAACGACATCTCAAATTGAAGCTCTCGGGTCAAGGAACCATCGAATTTACTTTTACAAAGGACCTCGAGTATAGTTCCGATGCAATTCTCAAGCGAATTATTAAATTGTTTATGAAAATTAATTTGCGCATCCAGGGGATGTAACAAGTATCTTGTCGGGTAGCAGCATCCTTTACCTTTATTTTAAGCTGTCGATCATTGATCTAGCGCCTTCAGAAGCCGAGATAATCGCAGTGACCCGGAGTGCATTTTTGCCAATTTTTCAATTATTAGTAACTTTTGAACCAACAATGGCAGATGGTTCAAGCTGTAGGAGGAGGTAGCTATGGTTCCTAGCTTTAATTTAAGACAATTTCGGTTAAAAAATACGCACTAGAAGCCGAGAAAAACATTTGTTTATAATTTGTTTATAATTTCTTTAAACAAATTCAATTATCTCGGCTTCTACTGGGCCGATATTGTTCAACGACATCTCAAATTGAAGCTCTCGGGTCAAGGAACCATCGAATTTACATTTACAAAGGACCTCGAGTATAGTTCCGATGCAATTCTCAAGCGAATTATTAAATTGTTTATGAAAATTAATTTGCGCATCCAGGGGATGTAACAAGTATCTTGTCGGGTAGCAGCATCCTTTACCTTTATTTTAAGCTGTCGATCATTGATCTAGCGCCTTCAGAAGCCGAGATAATTGCAGTGACCCGGAGTGCATTTTTGCCAATTTTTCAATTATTAATAACTTTTGAACCAACAATGCCATAAGGTTCAAGCTGGAGGAGGAGGTAGCTATGTTTATTAGCTTTAATTTAAGACAAGTTCGGTTAAAAAATACGCACTAGAAGCCGAGAAAAACGCAATTGTTTAAATTAACGATGTAATCCATGATTTCGGTTTTGGCGGAGTGCGAAAGTGCGAAAAAGGCCGCAAACGCGAGATGGCGCCAATTGTGCCGTTATCGACATTTCGTTACCGACAAAACATTAAAAAATTATTATCTCGACTCCTGGGGGTTGTTTTTTAGTCAATGGGGTATCAAATGAAAGGGAATGGAATGAGCTACGCGACAAAAATTACCCCGTTGTTGTATGTATATGCAGTTGGCCGTAATAACAATTTTAATTGTATAATTGTTTATAACGAATGAACTTCATTTGGAGTAATGTTCACACCTATTGTAAATGGTAGCTGGTGTAAGTAGCTTCAATTTATGTCCTTTGGTCATTGTTGTAGCACGCCTGGAAGAGGCAGTAATCGTATTTGTTTATAATTTCTTTAAACAAATTCAATTATCTCGGCTTCTACTGGGCCGATTTTGTTCAACGACATCTCAAATTGAAGCTCTCGGATCAAGGAACCATCGAATTTACTTTTACAAAGGACCTCGAGTATAGTTCCGATGCAATTCTCAAGCGAATTATTAAATTGTTTATGAAAATTAATTTGCGCATCCAGGGGATGTAACAAGTATCTTGTCGGGTAGCAGCATCCAATACCTTTATTTTAAGCTGTCGATCATTGATCTAGCGCCTTCAGAAGCCGAGATAATCGCAGTGACCCGGAGTGCATTTTTGCCAATTTTTCAATTATTAGTAACTTTTGAACCAACAATGGCAGATGGTTCAAGCTGTAGGAGGAGGTAGCTATGGTTCCTAGCTTTAATTTAAGACAAGTTCGGTTAAAAAATACGCACTAGAAGCCGAGAAAAACATTTGTTTATAATTTGTTTATAATTTCTTTAAACAAATTCAATTATCTCGGCTTCTACTAGGCCGATATTGTTCAACGACATCTCAAATTGAAGCTCTCGGGTCAAGGAACCATCGAATTTACTTTTACAAAGGACCTCGAGTATAGTTCCGATGCAATTCTCAAGCGAATTATTAAATTGTTTATGAAAATTAATTTGCGCATCCAGGGGATGTAACAAGTATCTTGTCGGGTAGCAGCATCCTTTACCTTTATTTTAAGCTGTCGATCATTGATCTAGCGCCTTCAGAAGCCGAGATAATCGCAGTGACCCGGAGTGCATTTTTGCCAATTTTTCAATTATTAGTAACTTTTGAACCAACAATGGCAGATGGTTCAAGCTGTAGGAGGAGGTAGCTATGGTTCCTAGCTTTAATTTAAGACAATTTCGGTTAAAAAATACGCACTAGAAGCCGAGAAAAACATTTGTTTATAATTTGTTTATAATTTCTTTAAACAAATTCAATTATCTCGGCTTCTACTGGGCCGATATTGTTCAACGACATCTCAAATTGAAGCTCTCGGGTCAAGGAACCATCGAATTTACATTTACAAAGGACCTCGAGTATAGTTCCGATGCAATTCTCAAGCGATTTATTAAATTGTTTATGAAAATTAATTTGCGCATCCAGGGGATGTAACAAGTATCTTGTCGGGTAGCAGCATCCTTTACCTTTATTTTAAGCTGTCGATCATTGATCTAGCGCCTTCAGAAGCCGAGATAATTGCAGTGACCCGGAGTGCATTTTTGCCAATTTTTCAATTATTAATAACTTTTGAACCAACAATGCCATAAGGTTCAAGCTGTAGGAGGAGGTAGCTATGTTTATTAGCTTTAATTTAAGACAAGTCCGGTTAAAAAATACGCACTAGAAGCCGAGAAAAACGCAATTGTTTAAATTAACGATGTAATCCATGATTTCGGTTTTGGCGGAGTGCGAAAGTGCGAAAAAGGCCGCAAACGCGAGATGGCGCCAATTGTGCCGTTATCGACATTTCGTTACCGACAAAACTTTAAAAAATTATTATCTCGACTCCTGGGGGTTGTTTTTTAATCAATGCGTTATCAAATGAAAGGGGATGGAATGAGCTACGCGACAAAAATTACCCCGTTGCTGTACGTATATGCAGTTGGCCGTAATAGCAATTTTAATTGTTTAATTGTTTATAACGAATGAACTTCATTTGGAGTAATGTTCACACCTATTGTAAATGGTAGCTGGTGTAAGTAGCTTCAATTTATGTCCTTTGGTCATTGTTGTAGCACGCCTGGAAGAGGGAGTAATCGTATTTGTTTATAATTTCTTTAAACAAATTCAATTATCTCGGCTTCTACTGGGCCGATTTTGTTGAACGACATCTCAAATTGAAGCTCTCGGATCAAGGAACCATCGAATTTACTTTTACAAAGGACCTCGAGTATAGTTCCGATGCAATTCTCAAGCGAATTATTAAATTGTCTATGAAAATTAAATTGCGCATGCAGGGGATGTAACAAGTATCTTGTCGGGTAGCAGCATCCTATACCTTTATTTTAAGCTGTCGATCATTGATCTAGCGCCTTCAGAAGCCGAGATAATCGCAGTGACCCGGAGTGCATTTTTGCCAATTTTTCAATTATTAATAACTTTTGAACCAACAATGCCATAAGGTTCAAGCTGTAGGAGGAGGTAGCTATGTTTATTAGCTTTAATTTAAGACAAGTCCGGTTAAAAAATACGCACTAGAAGCCGAGAAAAACGCAATTGTTTAAATTAACGATGTAATCCATGATTTCGGTTTTGGCGGAGTGCGAAAGTGCGAAAAAGGCCGCAAACGCGAGATGGCGCCAATTGTGCCGTTATCGACATTTCGTTACCGACAAAACTTTAAAAAATTATTATCTCGACTCCTGGGGGTTGTTTTTTAATCAATGCGTTATCAAATGAAAGGGGATGGAATGAGCTACGCGACAAAAATTACCCCGTTGCTGTACGTATATGCAGTTGGCCGTAATAGCAATTTTAATTGTTTAATTGTTTATAACGAATGAACTTCATTTGGAGTAATGTTCACACCTATTGTAAATGGTAGCTGGTGTAAGTAGCTTCAATTTATGTCCTTTGGTCATTGTTGTAGCACGCCTGGAAGAGGGAGTAATCGTATTTGTTTATAATTTCTTTAAACAAATTCAATTATCTCGGCTTCTACTGGGCCGATTTTGTTGAACGACATCTCAAATTGAAGCTCTCGGATCAAGGAACCATCGAATTTACTTTTACAAAGGACCTCGAGTATAGTTCCGATGCAATTCTCAAGCGAATTATAAAATTGTCTATGAAAATTAAATTGCGCATGCAGGGGATGTAACAAGTATCTTGTCGGGTAGCAGCATCCTATACCTTTATTTTAAGCTGTCGATCATTGATCTAGCGCCTTCAGAAGCCGAGATAATCGCAGTGACCCGGAGTGCATTTTTGCCAATTTTTCAATTATTAGTAACTTTTGAACCAACAATGGCAGATGGTTCAAGCTGTAGGAGGAGGTAGCTATGGTTCCTAGCTTTAATTTAAGACAAGTTCGGTTAAAAAATACGCACTAGAAGCCGAGAAAAACATTTGTTTATAATTCGTTTATAATTTCTTTAAACAAATTCAATTATCTCGGCTTCTACTGGGCCGATATTGTTCAACGACATCTCAAATTGAAGCTCTCGGGTCAAGGAACCATCGAATTTACATTTACAAAGGACCTCGAGTATAGTTCCGATGCAATTCTCAAGCGAATTATTAAATTGTTTATGAAAATTAATTTGCGCATCCAGGGGATGTAACAAGTATCTTGTCGGGTAGCAGCATCCTTTAACTTTATTTTAAGCTGTCGATCATTGATCTAGCGCCTTCAGAAGCCGAGATAATTGCAGTGACCCGGAGTGCATTTTTGCCAATTTTTCAATTATTAATAACTTTTGAACCAACAATGCCATAAGGTTCAAGCTGTAGGAGGAGGTAGCTATGTTTATTAGCTTTAATTTAAGACAAGTCCGGTTAAAAAATACGCACTAGAAGCCGAGAAAAACGCAATTGTTTAAATTAACGATGTAATCCATGATTTCGGTTTTGGCGGAGTGCGAAAGTGCGAAAATGGCCGCAAACGCGAGATGGCGCCAATTGTGCCGTTATCGACATTTCGTTACCGACAAAACTTTAAAAAATTATTATCTCGACTCCTGGGGGTTGTTTTTTAATCAATGCGTTATCAAATGAAAGGGGATGGAATGAGCTACGCGACAAAAATTACCCCGTTGCTGTACGTATATGCAGTTGGCCGTAATAGCAATTTTAATTGTTTAATTGTTTATAACGAATGAACTTCATTTGGAGTAATGTTCACACCTATTGTAAATGGTAGCTGGTGTAAGTAGCTTCAATTTATGTCCTTTGGTCATTGTTGTAGCACGCCTGGAAGAGGGAGTAATCGTATTTGTTTATAATTTCTTTAAACAAATTCAATTATCTCGGCTTCTACTGGGCCGATTTTGTTCAACGACATCGAATTTACTTTTACAAAGGACCTCGAGTATAGTTCCGATGCAATTCTCAAGCGAATTATTAAATTGTTTATGAAAATTAATTTGCGCATCCAGGGGATGTAACAAGTATCTTGTCGGGTAGCAGCATCCATTACCTTTATTTTAAGCTGTCGATCATTGATCTAGCGCCTTCAGAAGCCGAGATAATTGCAGTGACCCGGAGTGCATTTTTGCCAATTTTTCAATTATTAATAACTTTTGAACCAACAATGCCATAAGGTTCAAGCTGTAGGAGGAGGTAGCTATGTTTATTAGCTTTAATTTAGGACAAGTCCGGTTAAAAAATACGCACTAGAAGCCGAGAAAAACGCAATTGTTTAAATTAACGATGTAATCCATGATTTCGGTTTTGGCGGAGTGCGAAAGTGCGAAAAAGGCCGCAAACGCGAGATGGCGCCAATTGTGCCGTTATCGACATTTCGTTACCGACAAAACTTTAAAAAATTATTATCTCGACTCCTGGGGGTTGTTTTTTAATCAATGCGTTATCAAATGAAAGGGGATGGAATGAGCTACGCGACAAAAATTACCCCGTTGCTGTACGTATATGCAGTTGGCCGTAATAGCAATTTTAATTGTTTAATTGTTTATAACGAATGAACTTCATTTGGAGTAATGTTCACACCTATTGTAAATGGTAGCTGGTGTAAGTAGCTTCAATTTATGTCCTTTGGTCATTGTTGTAGCACGCCTGGAAGAGGGAGTAATCGTATTTGTTTATAATTTCTTTAAACAAATTCAATTATCTCGGCTTCTACTGGGCCGATTTTGTTCAACGACATCGAATTTACTTTTACAAAGGACCTCGAGTATAGTTCCGATGCAATTCTCAAGCGAATTATTAAATTGTTTATGAAAATTAAATTGCGCATCCAGGGGATGTAACAAGTATCTTGTTTGGTAGCAGCATCCTTTACCTTTATTTTAAGCTGTCGATCATTGATCAAGCGCCTTCAGAAGCCGAGATAATTGCAGTGACCCGGAGTGCATTTTTGCCAATTTTTCAATTATTAATAACTTTTGAACCAACAATGCCATAAGGTTCAAGCTGTAGGAGGAGGTAGCTATGGTTCCTAGCTTTAATTTAAGACAAGTCCGGTTAAAAAATACGCACTAGAAGCCGAGAAAAACATTTGTTTATAATTTGTTTATAATTTCTTTAAACAAATTCAATTATCTCGGCTTCTACTGGGCCGATTTTGTTCAACGACATCTCAAATTGAAGCTCTCGGATCAAGGAACCA
Source organism: Nomada fucata (assembly GCA_948146005.1). Lineage (NCBI taxonomy): Eukaryota > Metazoa > Arthropoda > Insecta > Hymenoptera > Apidae > Nomada > Nomada fucata. Next base: position 464,459 of record OX411275.1, on the reverse strand, counting down.
TCGAATTTACTTTTACAAAGGACCTCGAGTATAGTTCCGATGCAATTCTCAAGCGAATTATTAAATTGTCTATGAAAATTAAATTGCGCATGCAGGGGATGTAACAAGTATCTTGTCGGGTAGCAGCATCCAATACCTTTATTTTAAGCTGTCGATCATTGATCTAGCGCCTTCAGAAGCCGAGATAATCGCAGTGACCCGGAGTGCATTTTTGCCAATTTTTCAATTATTAGTAACTTTTGAACCAACAATGGCAGATGGTTCAAGCTGTAATAGGAAGTAGCTATGGTTCCTAGCTTTAATTTAAGACAAGTTCGGTTAAAAAATACGCACTAGAAGCCGAGAAAAACATTTGTTTATAATTTGTTTATAATTTCTTTAAACAAATTCAATTATCTCGGCTTCTACTGGGCCGATATTGTTCAACGACATCTCAAATTGAAGCTCTCGGGTCAAGGAACCATCGAATTTACTTTTACAAAGGACCTCGAGTATAGTTCCGATGCAATTCTCAAGCGAATTATTAAATTGTTTATGAAAATTAATTTGCGCATCCAGGGGATGTAACAAGTATCTTGTCGGGTAGCAGCATCCATTACCTTTATTTTAAGCTGTCGATCATTGATCTAGCGCCTTCAGAAGCCGAGATAATTGCAGTGACCCGGAGTGCATTTTTGCCAATTTTTCAATTATTAATAACTTTTGAACCAACAATGCCATAAGGTTCAAGCTGTAGGAGGAGGTAGCTATGTTTATTAGCTTTAATTTAGGACAAGTCCGGTTAAAAAATACGCACTAGAAGCCGAGAAAAACGCAATTGTTTAAATTAACGATGTAATCCATGATTTCGGTTTTGGCGGAGTGCGAAAGTGCGAAAAAGGCCGCAAACGCGAGATGGCGCCAATTGTGCCGTTATCGACATTTCGTTACCGACAAAACTTTAAAAAATTATTATCTCGACTCCTGGGGGTTGTTTTTTAATCAATGCGTTATCAAATGAAAGGGGATGGAATGAGCTACGCGACAAAAATTACCCCGTTGCTGTACGTATATGCAGTTGGCCGTAATAGCAATTTTAATTGTTTAATTGTTTATAACGAATGAACTTCATTTGGAGTAATGTTCACACCTATTGTAAATGGTAGCTGGTGTAAGTAGCTTCAATTTATGTCCTTTGGTCATTGTTGTAGCACGCCTGGAAGAGGGAGTAATCGTATTTGTTTATAATTTCTTTAAACAAATTCAATTATCTCGGCTTCTACTGGGCCGATTTTGTTCAACGACATCGAATTTACTTTTACAAAGGACCTCGAGTATAGTTCCGATGCAATTCTCAAGCGAATTATTAAATTGTCTATGAAAATTAAATTGCGCATGCAGGGGATGTAACAAGTATCTTGTCGGGTAGCTGCATCCTATACCTTTATTTTAAGCTGTCGATCATTGATCTAGCGCCTTCAGAAGCCGAGATAATCGCAGTGACCCGGAGAGCATTTTTGCCAATTTTTCAATTATTAATAACTTTTGAACCAACAATGCCATAAGGTTCAAGCTGTAGGAGGAGGTAGCTATGTTTATTAGCTTTAATTTAAGACAAGTCCGGTTAAAAAATACGCACTAGAAGCCGAGAAAAACGCAATTGTTTAAATTAACGATGTAATCCATGATTTCGGTTTTGGCGGAGTGCGAAAGTGCGAAAAAGGCCGCAAACGCGAGATGGCGCCAATTGTGCCGTTATCGACATTTCGTTACCGACAAAACATTAAAAAATTATTATCTCGACTCCTGGGGGTTGTTTTTTAGTCAATGGGGTATCAAATGAAAGGGAATGGAATGAGCTACGCGACAAAAATTACCCCGTTGTTGTATGTATATGCAGTTGGCCGTAATAACAATTTTATTTGTTTAATTGCTTATAACGAATGAACTTCATTTGGAGTAATGTTCACACCTATTGTAAATGGTAGCTGGTGTAAGTAGCTTTAATTTATGTCCTTTGGTCTTTGATGTAGCACGCCTGGAAGAGGCAGTAATCGTATTTGTTCATAATTTCTTTAAACAAATTCAATTATCTCGGCTTCTACTGGGCTGATTTTGTTCAACGACATCTCAAATTGAAGCTCTCGGATCAAGGAACCATCGAATTTACTTTTACAAAGGACCTCGAGTATAGTTCCGATGCAATTCTCAAGCGAATTATTAAATTGTTTATGAAAATTAATTTGCGCATCCAGGGGATGTAACAAGTATCTTGTCGGGTAGCAGCATCCTATACCTTTATTTTAAGCTGTCGATCATTGATCTAGCGCCTTCAGAAGCCGAGATAATCGCAGAGACCCGGAGTGCATTTTAGCCAATTTTTCAATTATTAGTAACTTTTGAACCAACAATGGCATATGGTTCAAGCTGTATGAGGAGGTAGCTATGGTTCCTAGCTTTAATTTAAGACAAGTTCGGTTAAAAAATACGCACTAGAAGCAGAGAAAAACATTTGTTTATAATTTGTTTATAATTTCTTTAAACAAATTCAATTATCTCGGCTTCTACTGGGCCGATATTATTCAACGACATCTCAAATTGAAGCTCTCGGGTCAAGGAACCATCGAATTTACTTTTACAAAGGACCTCGAGTATAGTTTCGATGCAATTCTCAAGCCAATTATTAAATTGTTTATGAAAATTAAATGGCGCATCCAGGGGATGTAACAAGTATCTTGTCGGGTAGCAGCATCCTATACCTTTATTTTAAGCTGTCGATCATTGATCTAGCGCCTTCAGAAGCCGAGATAATTGCAGTGACCCGGAGTGCATTTTTTTCCAATTATTCAATTATTAATAACTTTTGAACCAACAATGCCATATGGTTCAAGCTGTAGGAGGAGGTAGCTATGGTTCCTAGCTTTAATTTGTGACTTGTCCGGTTAAAAAATACGCACTAGAAGCCGAGAAAAACGCAATTGTTTAAATTAACGATGTAATCCATGATTTCGGTTTTGGCGGAGTGCGAAAGTGCGAAAAAGGCCGCAAACGCGAGATGGCGCCAATTGTGCCGTTATCGACATTTCGTTACCGACAAAACTTTAAAAAATTATTATCTCGACTCCTGGGGGTTGTTTTTTAATCAATGCGTTATCAAATGAAAGGGGATGGAATGAGCTACGCGACAAAAATTACCCCGTTGCTGTACGTATATGCAGTTGGCCGTAATAACAATTTTAATTGTTTAATTGTTTATAACGAATGAACTTCATTTGGAGTAATGTTCACACCTATTGTAAATGGTAGCTGGTGTAAGTAGCTTCAATTTATGTCCTTTGGTCATTGTTGTAGCACGCCTGGAAGAGGGAGTAATCGTATTTGTTTATAATTTCTTTAAACAAATTCAATTATCTCGGCTTCTACTGGGCCGATTTTGTTCAACGACATCTCAAATTGAAGCTCTCGGATCAAGGAACCATCGAATTTACTTTTACAAAGGACCTCGAGTATAGTTCCGATGCAATTCTCAAGCGAATTATTAAATTGTCTATGAAAATTAAATTGCGCATGCAGGGGATGTAACAAGTATCTTGTCGGGTAGCAGCATCCTATACCTTTATTTTAAGCTGTCGATCATTGATCTAGCGCCTTCAGAAGCCGAGATAATCGCAGTGACCCGGAGTGCATTTTTGCCAATTTTTCAATTATTAGTAACTTTTGAACCAACAATGGCAGATGGTTCAAGCTGTAGGAGGAGGTAGCTATGGTTCCTAGCTTTAATTTAAGACAAGTTCGGTTAAAAAATACGCACTAGAAGCCGAGAAAAACATTTGTTTATAATTTGTTTATAATTTCTTTAAACAAATTCAATTATCTCGGCTTCTACTGGGCCGATATTGTTCAACGACATCTCAAATTGAAGCTCTCGGGTCAAGGAACCATCGAATTTACTTTTACAAAGGACCTCGAGTATAGTTCCGATGCAATTCTCAAGCCAATTATTAAATTGTTTATGAAAATTAAATGGCGCATCCAGGGGATGTAACAAGTATCTTGTCGGGTAGCAGCATCCTATACCTTTATTTTAAGCTGTCGATCATTGATCTAGCGCCTTCAGAAGCCGAGATAATTGCAGTGACCCGGAGTGCATTTTTTGCCAATTTTTCAATTATTAATAACTTTTGAACCAACAATGCCATATGGTTCAAGCTGTAGGAGGAGGTAGCTATGGTTAATAGCTTTAATTTATGACTTGTCTGGTTAAAAAATACGCACTAGAAGCCGAGAAAAACGCAATTGTTTAAATTAACGATGTAATCCATGATTTCGGTTTTGGCGGAGTGCGAATTATCTCGACTCCTGGGGGTTGTTTTTTAATCAATGCGTTATCAAATGAAAGGGGATGGAATGAGCTACGCGACAAAAATTACCCCGTTGCTGTACGTATATGCAGTTGGCCGTAATAGCAATTTTAATTGTTTAATTGTTTATAACGAATGAACTTCATTTGGAGTAATGTTCACACCTATTGTAAATGGTAGCTGGTGTAAGTAGCTTCAATTTATGTCCTTTGGTCATTGTTGTAGCACGCCTGGAAGAGGGAGTAATCGTATTTGTTTATAATTTCTTTAAACAAATTCAATTATCTCGGCTTCTACTGGGCCGATTTTGTTCAACGACATCGAATTTACTTTTACAAAGGACCTCGAGTATAGTTCCGATGCAATTCTCAAGCGAATTATTAAATTGTTTATGAAAATTAAATTGCGCATCCAGGGGATGTAACAAGTATCTTGTTTGGTAGCAGCATCCTTTACCTTTATTTTAAGCTGTCGATCATTGATCAAGCGCCTTCAGAAGCCGAGATAATTGCAGTGACCCGGAGTGCATTTTTGCCAATTTTTCAATTATTAATAACTTTTGAACCAACAATGCCATAAGGTTCAAGCTGTAGGAGGAGGTAGCTATGGTTCCTAGCTTTAATTTAAGACAAGTCCGGTTAAAAAATACGCACTAGAAGCCGAGAAAAACGCAATTGTTTAAATTAACGATGTAATCCATGATTTCGGTTTTGGTGGAGTGCGAAAGTGCGAAAAAGGCCGCAAACGCGAGATGGCGCCAATTGTGCCGTTATCGACATTTCGTTACCGACAAAACATTAAAAAATTATTATCTCGACTCCTGGGGGTTGTTTTTTAATCAATGCGTTATCAAATGAAAGGGAATGGAATGAGCTACGCGACAAAAATTACCCCGTTGCTGTACGTATATGCAGTTGGCCGTAATAACAATTTTAATTGTTTAATTGTTTATAACGAATGAACTTCATTTGGAGTAATGTTCACACCTATTGTAAATGGTAGCTGGTGTAAGTAGCTTCAATTTATGTCCTTTGGTCATTGTTGTAGCACGCCTGGAAGAGGGAGTAATCGTATTTGTTTATAATTTCTTTAAACAAATTCAATTATCTCGGCTTCTACTGGGCCGATTTTGTTCAACGACATCTCAAATTGAAGCTCTCGGATCAAGGAACCATCGAATTTACTTTTACAAAGGACCTCGAGTATAGTTCCGATGCAATTCTCAAGCGAATTATTAAATTGTCTATGAAAATTAAATTGCGCATGCAGGGGATGTAACAAGTATCTTGTCGGGTAGCAGCATCCTATACCTTTATTTTAAGCTGTCGATCATTGATCTAGCGCCTTCAGAAGCCGAGATAATCGCAGTGACCCGGAGTGCATTTTTGCCAATTTTTCAATTATTAGTAACTTTTGAACCAACAATGGCAGATGGTTCAAGCTGTAGGAGGAGGTAGCTATGGTTCCTAGCTTTAATTTAAGACAAGTCCGGTTAAAAAATACGCACTAGAAGCCGAGAAAAACGCAATTGTTTAAATTAACGATGTAATCCATGATTTCGGTTTTGGTGGAGTGCGAAAGTGCGAAAAAGGCCGCAAACGCGAGATGGCGCCAATTGTGCCGTTATCGACATTTCGTTACCGACAAAACATTAAAAAATTATTATCTCGACTCCTGGGGGTTGTTTTTTAATCAATGCGTTATCAAATGAAAGGGAATGGAATGAGCTACGCGACAAAAATTACCCCGTTGCTGTACGTATATGCAGTTGGCCGTAATAACAATTTTAATTGTTTAATTGTTTATAACGAATGAACTTCATTTGGAGTAATGTTCACACCTATTGTAAATGGTAGCTGGTGTAAGTAGCTTCAATTTATGTCCTTTGGTCATTGTTGTAGCACGCCTGGAAGAGGGAGTAATCGTATTTGTTTATAATTTCTTTAAACAAATTCAATTATCTCGGCTTCTACTGGGCCGATATTGTTCAACGACATCTCAAATTGAAGCTCTCGGGTCAAGGAACCATCGAATTTACATTTACAAAGGACCTCGAGTATAGTTCCGATGCAATTCTCAAGCGAATTATTAAATTGTTTATGAAAATTAATTTGCGCATCCAGGGGATGTAACAAGTATCTTGTCGGGTAGCAGCATCCTTTACCTTTATTTTAAGCTGTCGATCATTGATCTAGCGCCTTCAGAAGCCGAGATAATTGCAGTGACCCGGAGTGCATTTTTGCCAATTTTTCAATTATTAATAACTTTTGAACCAACAATGCCATAAGGTTCAAGCTGTAGGAGGAGGTAGCTATGTTTATTAGCTTTAATTTAAGACAAGTCCGGTTAAAAAATACGCACTAGAAGCCGAGAAAAACGCAATTGTTTAAATTAACGATGTAATCCATGATTTCGGTTTTGGCGGAGTGCGAAAGTGCGAAAAAGGCCGCAAACGCGAGATGGCGCCAATTGTGCCGTTATCGACATTTCGTTACCGACAAAACATTAAAAAATTATTATCTCGACTCCTGGGGGTTGTTTTTTAGTCAATGGGGTATCAAATGAAAGGGAATGGAATGAGCTACGCGACAAAAATTACCCCGTTGTTGTATGTATATGCAGTTGGCCGTAATAACAATTTTATTTGTTTAATCGCTTATAACGAATGAACTTCATTTGGAGTAATGTTCACACCTATTGTAAATGGTAGCTGGTGTAAGTAGCTTTAATTTATGTCCTTTGGTCTTTGATGTAGCACGCCTGGAAGAGGCAGTAATCGTATTTGTTCATAATTTCTTTAAACAAATTCAATTATCTCGGCTTCTACTGGGCTGATTTTGTTCAACGACATCTCAAATTGAAGCTCTCGGATCAAGGAACCATCGAATTTACTTTTACAAAGGACCTCGAGTATAGTTCCGATGCAATTCTCAAGCGAATTATTAAATTGTTTATGAAAATTAATTTGCGCATCCAGGGGATGTAACAAGTATCTTGTCGGGTAGCAGCATCCTATACCTTTATTTTAAGCTGTCGATCATTGATCTAGCGCCTTCAGAAGCCGAGATAATCGCAGAGACCCGGAGTGCATTTTAGCCAATTTTTCAATTATTAGTAACTTTTGAACCAACAATGGCATATGGTTCAAGCTGTATGAGGAGGTAGCTATGGTTAGTAGCTTTAATTTAAGACAAGTTCGGTTAAAAAATACGCACTAGAAGCCGAGAAAAACATTTGTTTATAGTTTGTTTATAATTTCTTTAAACAAATTCAATTATCTCGGCTTCTACTGGGCCGATATTATTCAACGACATCTCAAATTGAAGCTCTCGGGTCAAGGAACCATCGAATTTACTTTTACAAAGGACCTCGAGTATAGTTTCGATGCAATTCTCAAGCCAATTATTAAATTGTTTATGAAAATTAAATGGCGCATCCAGGGGATGTAACAAGTATCTTGTCGGGTAGCAGCATCCTATACCTTTATTTTAAGCTGTCGATCATTGATCTAGCGCCTTCAGAAGCCGAGATAATTGCAGTGACCCGGAGTGCATTTTTTGCCAATTTTTCAATTATTAATAACTTTTGAACCAACAATGCCATATGTTTCAAGCTGTAGGAGGAGGTAGCTATGGTTCGAAGCTTTAATTTAAGACAAGTTCGGTTAAAAAATACGCACTAGAAGCCGAGAAAAACATTTGTTTATAATTTGTTTATAATTTCTTTAAACAAATTCAATTATCTCGGCTTCTACTGGGCCGATATTGTTCAACGACATCTCAAATTGAAGCTCTCGGGTCAAGGAACCATCGAATTTACATTTACAAAGGACCTCGAGTATAGTTCCGATGCAATTCTCAAGCGAATTATTAAATTGTTTATGAAAATTAATTTGCGCATCCAGGGGATGTAACAAGTATCTTGTCGGGTAGCAGCATCCTTTACCTTTATTTTAAGCTGTCGATCATTGATCTAGCGCCTTCAGAAGCCGAGATAATTGCAGTGACCCGGAGTGCATTTTTGCCAATTTTTCAATTATTAATAACTTTTGAACCAACAATGCCATAAGGTTCAAGCTGTAGGAGGAGGTAGCTATGTTTATTAGCTTTAATTTAAGACAAGTCCGGTTAAAAAATACGCACTAGAAGCCGAGAAAAACGCAATTGTTTAAATTAACGATGTAATCCATGATTTCGGTTTTGGCGGAGTGCGAAAGTGCGAAAAAGGCCGCAAACGCGAGATGGCGCCAATTGTGCCGTTATCGACATTTCGTTACCGACAAAACATTAAAAAATTATTATCTCGACTCCTGGGGGTTGTTTTTTAGTCAATGGGGTATCAAATGAAAGGGAATGGAATGAGCTACGCGACAAAAATTACCCCGTTGTTGTATGTATATGCAGTTGGCCGTAATAACAATTTTATTTGTTTAATTGCTTATAACGAATGAACTTCATTTGGAGTAATGTTCACACCTATTGTAAATGGTAGCTGGTGTAAGTAGCTTTAATTTATGTCCTTTGGTCTTTGATGTAGCACGCCTGGAAGAGGCAGTAATCGTATTTGTTCATAATTTCTTTAAACAAATTCAATTATCTCGGCTTCTACTGGGCTGATTTTGTTCAACGACATCTCAAATTGAAGCTCTCGGATCAAGGAACCATCGAATTTACTTTTACAAAGGACCTCGAGTATAGTTCCGATGCAATTCTCAAGCGAATTATTAAATTGTTTATGAAAATTAATTTGCGCATCCAGGGGATGTAACAAGTATCTTGTCGGGTAGCAGCATCCTATACCTTTATTTTAAGCTGTCGATCATTGATCTAGCGCCTTCAGAAGCCGAGATAATCGCAGAGACCCGGAGTGCATTTTAGCCAATTTTTCAATTATTAGTAACTTTTGAACCAACAATGGCATATGGTTCAAGCTGTATGAGGAGGTAGCTATGGTTCCTAGCTTTAATTTAAGACAAGTTCGGTTAAAAAATACGCACTAGAAGCAGAGAAAAACATTTGTTTATAATTTGTTTATAATTTCTTTAAACAAATTCAATTATCTCGGCTTCTACTGGGCCGATATTATTCAACGACATCTCAAATTGAAGCTCTCGGGTCAAGGAACCATCGAATTTACTTTTACAAAGGACCTCGAGTATAGTTTCGATGCAATTCTCAAGCCAATTATTAAATTGTTTATGAAAATTAAATGGCGCATCCAGGGGATGTAACAAGTATCTTGTCGGGTAGCAGCATCCTTTACCTTTATTTTAAGCTGTCGATCATTGATCTAGCGCCTTCAGAAGCCGAGATAATTGCAGTGACCCGGAGTGCATTTTTCGCCAATTTTTCAATTATTAATAACTTTTGAACCAACAATGCCATATGGTTCAAGCTGTAGGAGGAGGTAGCTATGGTTCCTAGCTTTAATTTAAAACAAGTTCGGTTAAAAAATACGCACTAGAAGCCGAGAAAAACATTTGTTTATAATTTGTTTATAATTTCTTTAAACAAATTCAATTATCTCGGCTTCTACTGGGCCGATATTATTCAACGACATCTCAAATTGAAGCTCTCGGGTCAAGGAACCATCGAATTTACTTTTACAAAGGACCTCGAGTATAGTTCCGATGCAATTCTCAAGCCAATTATTAAATTGTTTATGAAAATTAAATGGCGCATCCAGGGGATGTAACAAGTATCTTGTCGGGTAGCAGCATCCTATACCTTTATTTTAAGCTGTCGATCATTGATCTAGCGCCTTCAGAAGCCGAGATAATTGCAGTGACCCGGAGTGCATTTTTTGCCAATTTTTCAATTATTAATAACTTTTGAACCAACAATGCCATATGGTTGAAGCTGTAGGAGGAGGTAGCTATGGTTCCTAGCTTTAATTTATGACTTGTCCGGTTAAAAAATACGCACTAGAAGCCGAGAAAAACGCAATTGTTTAAATTAACGATGTAATCCATGATTTCGGTTTTGGCGGAGTGCGAATTATCTCGACTCCTGGGGGTTGTTTTTTAATCAATGCGTTATCAAATGAAAGGGGATGGAATGAGCTACGCGACAAAAATTATCCCGTTGCTGTACGTATATGCAGTCGGCCGTAATAGCAATTTTAATTGTTTAATTGTTTATAACGAATGAACTTCATTTGGAGTAATGTTCACACCTATTGTAAATGGTAGCTGGTGTAAGTAGCTTCAATTTATGTCCTTTGGTCATTGTTGTAGCACGCCTGGAAGAGGGAGTAATCGTATTTGTTTATAATTTCTTTAAACAAATTCAATTATCTCGGCTTCTACTGGGCTGATTTTGTTCAACGACATCTCAAATTGAAGCTCTCGGATCAAGGAACCATCGAATTTACTTTTACAAAGGACCTCGAGTATAGTTCCGATGCAATTCTCAAGCGAATTATTAAATTGTTTATGAAAATTAATTTGCGCATCCAGGGGATGTAACAAGTATCTTGTCGGGTAGCAGCATCCTATACCTTTATTTTAAGCTGTCGATCATTGATCTAGCGCCTTCAGAAGCCGAGATAATCGCAGAGACCCGGAGTGCATTTTAGCCAATTTTTCAATTATTAGTAACTTTTGAACCAACAATGGCATATGGTTCAAGCTGTATGAGGAGGTAGCTATGGTTAGTAGCTTTAATTTAAGACAAGTTCGGTTAAAAAATACGCACTAGAAGCCGAGAAAAACATTTGTTTATAGTTTGTTTATAATTTCTTTAAACAAATTCAATTATCTCGGCTTCTACTGGGCCGATATTATTCAACGACATCTCAAATTGAAGCTCTCGGGTCAAGGAACCATCGAATTTACTTTTACAAAGGACCTCGAGTATAGTTTCGATGCAATTCTCAAGCCAATTATTAAATTGTTTATGAAAATTAAATGGCGCATCCAGGGGATGTAACAAGTATCTTGTCGGGTAGCAGCATCCTATACCTTTATTTTAAGCTGTCGATCATTGATCTAGCGCCTTCAGAAGCCGAGATAATTGCAGTGACCCGGAGTGCATTTTTTGCCAATTTTTCAATTATTAATAACTTTTGAACCAACAATGCCATATGGTTCAAGCTGTAGGAGGAGGTAGCTATGGTTCGAAGCTTTAATTTATGACTTGTCCGGTTAAAAAATACGCACTAGAAGCCGAGACAAACGCAATTGTTTAAATTAACGATGTAATCCATGATTTCGGTTTTGGCGGAGTGCGAAAGTGCGAAAAAGGCCGCAAACGCGAGATGGCGCCAATTGTGCCGTTATCGACATTTCGTTACCGACAAAACTTTAAAAAATTATTATCTCGACTCCTGGGGGTTGTTTTTTAATCAATGCGTTATCAAATGAAAGGGGATGGAATGAGCTACGCGACAAAAATTACCCCGTTGCTGTACGTATATGCAGTTGGCCGTAATAACAATTTTAATTGTTTAATTGTTTATAACGAATGAACTTCATTTGGAGTAATGTTCACACCTATTGTAAATGGTAGCTGGTGTAAGTAGCTTCAATTTATGTCCTTTGGTCATTGTTGTAGCACGCCTGGAAGAGGGAGTAATCGTATTTGTTTATAATTTCTTTAAACAAATTCAATTATCTCGGCTTCTACTGGGCCGATTTTGTTCAACGACATCGAATTTACTTTTACAAAGGACCTCGAGTATAGTTCCGATGCAATTCTCAAGCGAATTATTAAATTGTCTATGAAAATTAAATTGCGCATGCAGGGGATGTAACAAGTATCTTGTCGGGTAGCAGCATCCTATACCTTTATTTTAAGCTGTCGATCATTGATCTAGCGCCTTCAGAAGCCGAGATAATCGCAGTGACCCGGAGTGCATTTTTGCCAATTTTTCAATTATTAGTAACTTTTGAACCAACAATGCCATATGGTTCAAGCTGTAGGAGGAGGTAGCTATGGTTCCTAGCTTTAATTTATGACTTGTCCGGTTAAAAAATACGCACTAGAAGCCGAGAAAAACGCAATTGTTTAAATTAACGATGTAATCCATGATTTCGGTTTTGGCGGAGTGCGAAAGTGCGAAAAAGGCCGCAAACGCGAGATGGCGCCAATTGTGCCGTTATCGACATTTCGTTACCGACAAAACTTTAAAAAATTATTATCTCGACTCCTGGGGGTTGTTTTTTAATCAATGCTTTATCAAATGAAAGGGGATGGAATGAGCTACGCGACAAAAATTACCCCGTTGCTGTACGTATATGCAGTTGGCCGTAATAACAATTTTAATTGTTTAATTGTTTATAACGAATGAACTTCATTTGGAGTAATGTTCACACCTATTGTAAATGGTAGCTGGTGTAAGTAGCTTCAATTTATGTCCTTTGGTCATTGTTGTAGCACGCCTGGAAGAGGGAGTAATCGTATTTGTTTATAATTTCTTTAAACAAATTCAATTATCTCGGCTTCTACTGGGCCGATTTTGTTCAACGACATCTCAAATTGAAGCTCTCGGATCAAGGAACCATCGAATTTACTTTTACAAAGGACCTCGAGTATAGTTCCGATGCAATTCTCAAGCGAATTATTAAATTGTCTATGAAAATTAAATTGCGCATCCAGGGGATGTAACAAGTATCTTGTCGGGTAGCAGCATCCTTTACCTTTATTTTAAGCTGTCGATCATTGATCTAGCGCCTTCAGAAGCCGAGATAATTGCAGTGACCCGGAGTGCATTTTTCGCCAATTTTTCAATTATTAATAACTTTTGAACCAACAATGCCATATGGTTCAAGCTGTAGGAGGAGGTAGCTATGGTTCCTAGCTTTAATTTAAGACAAGTTCGGTTAAAAAATACGCACTAGAAGCAGAGAAAAACATTTGTTTATAATTTGTTTATAATTTCTTTAAACAAATTCAATTATCTCGGCTTCTACTGGGCCGATATTATTCAACGACATCTCAAATTGAAGCTCTCGGGTCAAGGAACCATCGAATTTACATTTACAAAGGACCTCGAGTATAGTTCCGATGCAATTCTCAAGCGAATTATTAAATTGTTTATGAAAATTAATTTGCGCATCCAGGGGATGTAACAAGTATCTTGTCGGGTAGCAGCATCCTTTACCTTTATTTTAAGCTGTCGATCATTGATCTAGCGCCTTCAGAAGCCGAGATAATTGCAGTGACCCGGAGAGCATTTTTGCCAATTTTTCAATTATTAATAACTTTTGAACCAACAATGCCATAAGGTTCAAGCTGTAGGAGGAGGTAGCTATGTTTATTAGCTTTAATTTAAGACAAGTCCGGTTAAAAAATACGCACTAGAAGCCGAGAAAAACGCAATTGTTTAAATTAACGATGTAATCCATGATTTCGGTTTTGGCGGAGTGCGAATTATCTCGACTCCTGGGGGTTGTTTTTTAATCAATGCGTTATCAAATGAAAGGGGATGGAATGAGCTACGCGACAAAAATTATCCCGTTGCTGTACGTATATGCAGTCGGCCGTAATAGCAATTTTAATTGTTTAATTGTTTATAACGAATGAACTTCATTTGGAGTAATGTTCACACCTATTGTAAATGGTAGCTGGTGTAAGTAGCTTCAATTTATGTCCTTTGGTCATTGTTGTAGCACGCCTGGAAGAGGGAGTAATCGTATTTGTTTATAATTTCTTTAAACAAATTCAATTATCTCGGCTTCTACTGGGCCGATTTTGTTCAACGACATCTCAAATTGAAGCTCTCGGATCAAGGAACCATCGAATTTACTTTTACAAAGGACCTCCAGTATAGTTCCGATGCAATTCTCAAGCGAATTATTAAATTGTCTATGAAAATTAAATTGCGCATGCAGGGGATGTAACAAGTATCTTGTCGGGTAGCAGCATCCTATACCTTTATTTTAAGCTGTCGATCATTGATCTAGCGCCTTCAGAAGCCGAGATAATCGCAGTGACCCGGAGTGCATTTTTGCCAATTTTTCAATTATTAGTAACTTTTGAACCAACAATGGCAGATGGTTCAAGCTGTAGGAGGAGGTAGCTATGGTTCCTAGCTTTAATTTAAGACAAGTTCGGTTAAAAAATACGCACTAGAAGCCGAGAAAAACATTTGTTTATAATTTGTTTATAATTTCTTTAAACAAATTCAATTATCTCGGCTTCTACTGGGCTGATTTTGTTCAACGACATCTCAAATTGAAGCTCTCGGATCAAGGAACCATCGAATTTACTTTCACAAAGGACCTCGAGTATAGTTCCGATGCAATTCTCAAGCCAATTATTAAATTGTTTATGAAAATTAATTTGCGCATCCAGGGGATGTAACAAGTATCTTGTCGGGTAGCAGCATCCTATACCTTTATTTTAAGCTGTCGATCATTGATCTAGCGCCTTCAGAAGCCGAGATAATCGCAGAGACCCGGAGTGCATTTTAGCCAATTTTTCAATTATTAATAACTTTTGAACCAACAATGCCATATGGTTCAAGCTGTAGGAGGAGGTAGCTATGGTTCGAAGCTTTAATTTATGACTTGTCCGGTTAAAAAATACGCACTAGAAGCCGAGACAAACGCAATTGTTTAAATTAACGATGTAATCCATGATTTCGGTTTTGGCGGAGTGCGAAAGTGCGAAAAAGGCCGCAAACGCGAGATGGCGCCAATTGTGCCGTTATCGACATTTCGTTACCGACAAAACTTTAAAAAATTATTATCTCGACTCCTGGGGGTTGTTTTTTAATCAATGCGTTATCAAATGAAAGGGGATGGAATGAGCTACGCGACAAAAATTACCCCGTTGCTGTACGTATATGCAGTTGGCCGTAATAACAATTTTAATTGTTTAATTGTTTATAACGAATGAACTTCATTTGGAGTAATGTTCACACCTATTGTAAATGGTAGCTGGTGTAAGTAGCTTCAATTTATGTCCTTTGGTCATTGTTGTAGCACGCCTGGAAGAGGCAGTAATCGTATTTGTTCATAATTTCTTTAAACAAATTCAATTATCTCGGCTTCTACTGGGCTGATTTTGTTCAACGACATCTCAAATTGAAGCTCTCGGATCAAGGAACCATCGAATTTACTTTTACAAAGGACCTCGAGTATAGTTCCGATGCAATTCTCAAGCGAATTATTAAATTGTTTATGAAAATTAATTTGCGCATCCAGGGGATGTAACAAGTATCTTGTCGGGTAGCAGCATCCTATACCTTTATTTTAAGCTGTCGATCATTGATCTAGCGCCTTCAGAAGCCGAGATAATCGCAGAGACCCGGAGTGCATTTTAGCCAATTTTTCAATTATTAGTAACTTTTGAACCAACAATGGCATATGGTTCAAGCTGTATGAGGAGGTAGCTATGGTTCCTAGCTTTAATTTAAGACAAGTTCGGTTAAAAAATACGCACTAGAAGCAGAGAAAAACATTTGTTTATAATTTGTTTATAATTTCTTTAAACAAATTCAATTATCTCGGCTTCTACTGGGCCGATATTGTTCAACGACATCTCAAATTGAAGCTCTCGGGTCAAGGAACCATCGAATTTACTTTTACAAAGGACCTCGAGTATAGTTCCGATGCAATTCTCAAGCGAATTATTAAATTGTCTATGAAAATTAAATTGCGCATCCAGGGGATGTAACAAGTATCTTGTCGGGTAGCAGCATCCTTTACCTTTATTTTAAGCTGTCGATCATTGATCTAGCGCCTTCAGAAGCCGAGATAATTGCAGTGACCCGGAGTGCATTTTTCGCCAATTTTTCAATTATTAATAACTTTTGAACCAACAATGCCATATGGTTCAAGCTGTAGGAGGAGGTAGCTATGGTTCCTAGCTTTAATTTAAAACAAGTTCGGTCAAAAAATACGCACTAGAAGCCGAGAAAAACATTTGTTTATAATTTGTTTATAATTTCTTTAAACAAATTCAATTATCTCGGCTTCTACTGGGCCGATATTATTCAACGACATCTCAAATTGAAGCTCTCGGGTCAAGGAACCATCGAATTTACTTTCACAAAGGACCTCGAGTATAGTTCCGATGCAATTCTCAAGCGAATTATTAAATTGTTTATGAAAATTAATTTGCGCATCCAGGGGATGTAACAAGTATCTTGTCGGGTAGCAGCATCCTATACCTTTATTTTAAGCTGTCGATCATTGATCTAGCGCCTTCAGAAGCCGAGATAATTGCAGTGACCCGGAGTGCATTTTTTGCCAATTTTTCAATTATTAATAACTTTTGAACCAACAATGCCATATGGTTCAAGCTGTAGGAGGAGGTAGCTATGGTTCCTAGCTTTAATTTATGACTTGTCCGGTTAAAAAATACGCACTAGAAGCCGAGAAAAACGCAATTGTTTAAATTAACGATGTAATCCATGATTTCGGTTTTGGCGGAGTGCGAATTATC
Organism: Nomada fucata; assembly: GCA_948146005.1. Lineage (NCBI taxonomy): Eukaryota > Metazoa > Arthropoda > Insecta > Hymenoptera > Apidae > Nomada > Nomada fucata. Next base: position 447,727 of record OX411275.1, on the reverse strand, counting down.
TCGACTCCTGGGGGTTGTTTTTTAATCAATGCGTTATCAAATGAAAGGGGATGGAATGAGCTACGCGACAAAAATTACCCCGTTGCTGTACGTATATGCAGTTGGCCGTAATAGCAATTTTAATTGTTTAATTGTTTATAACGAATGAACTTCATTTGGAGTAATGTTCACACCTATTGTAAATGGTAGCTGGTGTAAGTAGCTTCAATTTATGTCCTTTGGTCATTGTTGTAGCACGCCTGGAAGAGGGAGTAATCGTATTTGTTTATAATTTCTTTAAACAAATTCAATTATCTCGGCTTCTACTGGGCCGATTTTGTTCAACGACATCGAATTTACTTTTACAAAGGACCTCGAGTATAGTTCCGATGCAATTCTCAAGCGAATTATTAAATTGTTTATGAAAATTAAATTGCGCATCCAGGGGATGTAACAAGTATCTTGTTTGGTAGCAGCATCCTTTACCTTTATTTTAAGCTGTCGATCATTGATCAAGCGCCTTCAGAAGCCGAGATAATTGCAGTGACCCGGAGTGCATTTTTGCCAATTTTTCAATTATTAATAACTTTTGAACCAACAATGCCATAAGGTTCAAGCTGTAGGAGGAGGTAGCTATGGTTCCTAGCTTTAATTTAAGACAAGTCCGGTTAAAAAATACGCACTAGAAGCCGAGAAAAACGCAATTGTTTAAATTAACGATGTAATCCATGATTTCGGTTTTGGTGGAGTGCGAAAGTGCGAAAAAGGCCGCAAACGCGAGATGGCGCCAATTGTGCCGTTATCGACATTTCGTTACCGACAAAACATTAAAAAATTATTATCTCGACTCCTGGGGGTTGTTTTTTAATCAATGCGTTATCAAATGAAAGGGAATGGAATGAGCTACGCGACAAAAATTACCCCGTTGCTGTACGTATATGCAGTTGGCCGTAATAACAATTTTAATTGTTTAATTGTTTATAACGAATGAACTTCATTTGGAGTAATGTTCACACCTATTGTAAATGGTAGCTGGTGTAAGTAGCTTCAATTTATGTCCTTTGGTCATTGTTGTAGCACGCCTGGAAGAGGGAGTAATCGTATTTGTTTATAATTTCTTTAAACAAATTCAATTATCTCGGCTTCTACTGGGCCGATTTTGTTCAACGACATCTCAAATTGAAGCTCTCGGATCAAGGAACCATCGAATTTACTTTTACAAAGGACCTCGAGTATAGTTCCGATGCAATTCTCAAGCGAATTATTAAATTGTCTATGAAAATTAAATTGCGCATGCAGGGGATGTAACAAGTATCTTGTCGGGTAGCAGCATCCTATACCTTTATTTTAAGCTGTCGATCATTGATCTAGCGCCTTCAGAAGCCGAGATAATCGCAGTGACCCGGAGTGCATTTTTGCCAATTTTTCAATTATTAGTAACTTTTGAACCAACAATGGCAGATGGTTCAAGCTGTAGGAGGAGGTAGCTATGGTTCCTAGCTTTAATTTAAGACAAGTTCGGTTAAAAAATACGCACTAGAAGCCGAGAAAAACATTTGTTTATAATTTGTTTATAATTTCTTTAAACAAATTCAATTATATCGGCTTCTACTGGGCTGATTTTGTTCAACGACATCTCAAATTGAAGCTCTCGGGTCAAGGAACCATCGAATTTACTTTCACAAAGGACCTCGAGTATAGTTCCGATGCAATTCTCAAGCGAATTATTAAATTGTTTATGAAAATTAATTTGCGCATCCAGGGGATGTAACAAGTATCTTGTCGGGTAGCAGCATCCTATACCTTTATTTTAAGCTGTCGATCATTGATCTAGCGCCTTCAGAAGCCGAGATAATCGCAGAGACCCGGAGTGCATTTTTTGCCAATTTTTCAATTATTAATAACTTTTGAACCAACAATGCCATATGGTTCAAGCTGTAGGAGGAGGTAGCTATGGTTCCTAGCTTTAATTTATGACTTGTCCGGTTAAAAAATACGCACTAGAAGCCGAGAAAAACGCAATTGTTTAAATTAACGATGTAATCCATGATTTCGGTTTTGGCGGAGTGCGAATTATCTCGACTCCTGGGGGTTGTTTTTTAATCAATGCGTTATCAAATGAAAGGGGATGGAATGAGCTACGCGACAAAAATTATCCCGTTGCTGTACGTATATGCAGTCGGCCGTAATAGCAATTTTAATTGTTTAATTGTTTATAACGAATGAACTTCATTTGGAGTAATGTTCACACCTATTGTAAATGGTAGCTGGTGTAAGTAGCTTCAATTTATGTCCTTTGGTCATTGTTGTAGCACGCCTGGAAGAGGGAGTAATCGTATTTGTTTATAATTTCTTTAAACAAATTCAATTATCTCGGCTTCTACTGGGCCGATTTTGTTCAACGACATCGAATTTACTTTTACAAAGGACCTCGAGTATAGTTCCGATGCAATTCTCAAGCGAATTATTAAATTGTCTATGAAAATTAAATTGCGCATGCAGGGGATGTAACAAGTATCTTGTCGGGTAGCAGCATCCTATACCTTTATTTTAAGCTGTCGATCATTGATCTAGCGCCTTCAGAAGCCGAGATAATCGCAGTGACCCGGAGTGCATTTTTGCCAATTTTTCAATTATTAGTAACTTTTGAACCAACAATGCCATATGGTTCAAGCTGTAGGAGGAGGTAGCTATGGTTCCTAGCTTTAATTTATGACTTGTCCGGTTAAAAAATACGCACTAGAAGCCGAGAAAAACGCAATTGTTTAAATTAACGATGTAATCCATGATTTCGGTTTTGGCGGAGTGCGAAAGTGCGAAAAAGGCCGCAAACGCGAGATGGCGCCAATTGTGCCGTTATCGACATTTCGTTACCGACAAAACTTTAAAAAATTATTATCTCGACTCCTGGGGGTTGTTTTTTAATCAATGCTTTATCAAATGAAAGGGCATGGAATGAGCTACGCGACAAAAATTACCCCGTTGCTGTACGTATATGCAGTTGGCCGTAATAACAATTTTAATTGTTTAATTGTTTATAACGAATGAACTTCATTTGGAGTAATGTTCACACCTATTGTAAATGGTAGCTGGTGTAAGTAGCTTCAATTTATGTCCTTTGGTCATTGTTGTAGCACGCCTGGAAGAGGGAGTAATCGTATTTGTTTATAATTTCTTTAAACAAATTCAATTATCTCGGCTTCTACTGGGCCGATTTTGTTCAACGACATCTCAAATTGAAGCTCTCGGATCAAGGAACCATCGAATTTACTTTTACAAAGGACCTCGAGTATAGTTCCGATGCAATTCTCAAGCGAATTATTAAATTGTCTATGAAAATTAAATTGCGCATGCAGGGGATGTAACAAGTATCTTGTCGGGTAGCAGCATCCTATACCTTTATTTTAAGCTGTCGATCATTGATCTAGCGCCTTCAGAAGCCGTGATAATCGCAGTGACCCGGAGTGCATTTTTGCCAATTTTTCAATTATTAGTAACTTTTGAACCAACAATGGCAGATGGTTCAAGCTGTAGGAGGAGGTAGCTATGGTTCCTAGCTTTAATTTAAGACAAGTTCGGTTAAAAAATACGCACTAGAAGCCGAGAAAAACATTTGTTTATAATTTGTTTATAATTTCTTTAAACAAATTCAATTATCTCGGTTTCTACTGGGCCGATATTGTTCAACGACATCTCAAATTGAAGCTCTCGGGTCAAGGAACCATCGAATTTACTTTTACAAAGGACCTCGAGTATAGTTCCGATGCAATTCTCAAGCGAATTATTAAATTGTCTATGAAAATTAAATTGCGCATCCAGGGGATGTAACAAGTATCTTGTCGGGTAGCAGCATCCTTTACCTTTATTTTAAGCTGTCGATCATTGATCTAGCGCCTTCAGAAGCCGAGATAATTGCAGTGACCCGGAGTGCATTTTTCGCCAATTTTTCAATTATTAATAACTTTTGAACCAACAATGCCATATGGTTCAAGCTGTAGGAGGAGGTAGCTATGGTTCCTAGCTTTAATTTAAAACAAGTTCGGTTAAAAAATACGCACTAGAAGCCGAGAAAAACATTTGTTTATAATTTTTTATAATTTCTTTAAACAAATTCAATTATCTCGGCTTCTACTGGGCCGATATTATTCAACGACATCTCAAATTGAAGCTCTCGGGTCAAGGAACCATCGAATTTACTTTTACAAAGGACCTCGAGTATAGTTCCGATGCAATTCTCAAGCCAATTATTAAATTGTTTATGAAAATTAAATGGCGCATCCAGGGGATGTAACAAGTATCTTGTCGGGTAGCAGCATCCTATACCTTTATTTTAAGCTGTCGATCATTGATCTAGCGCCTTCAGAAGCCGAGATAATTGCAGTGACCCGGAGTGCATTTTTTGCCAATTTTTCAATTATTAATAACTTTTGAACCAACAATGCCATATGGTTCAAGCTGTAGGAGGAGGTAGCTATGGTTAATAGCTTTAATTTATGACTTGTCTGGTTAAAAAATACGCACTAGAAGCCGAGAAAAACGCAATTGTTTAAATTAACGATGTAATCCATGATTTCGGTTTTGGCGGAGTGCGAATTATCTCGACTCCTGGGGGTTGTTTTTTAATCAATGCGTTATCAAATGAAAGGGGATGGAATGAGCTACGCGACAAAAATTACCCCGTTGCTGTACGTATATGCAGTTGGCCGTAATAGCAATTTTAATTGTTTAATTGTTTATAACGAATGAACTTCATTTGGAGTAATGTTCACACCTATTGTAAATGGTAGCTGGTGTAAGTAGCTTCAATTTATGTCCTTTGGTCATTGTTGTAGCACGCCTGGAAGAGGGAGTAATCGTATTTGTTTATAATTTCTTTAAACAAATTCAATTATCTCGGCTTCTACTGGGCCGATTTTGTTCAACGACATCGAATTTACTTTTACAAAGGACCTCGAGTATAGTTCCGATGCAATTCTCAAGCGAATTATTAAATTGTTTATGAAAATTAAATTGCGCATCCAGGGGATGTAACAAGTATCTTGTTTGGTAGCAGCATCCTTTACCTTTATTTTAAGCTGTCGATCATTGATCAAGCGCCTTCAGAAGCCGAGATAATTGCAGTGACCCGGAGTGCATTTTTGCCAATTTTTCAATTATTAATAACTTTTGAACCAACAATGCCATAAGGTTCAAGCTGTAGGAGGAGGTAGCTATGGTTCCTAGCTTTAATTTAAGACAAGTCCGGTTAAAAAATACGCACTAGAAGCCGAGAAAAACGCAATTGTTTAAATTAACGATGTAATCCATGATTTCGGTTTTGGTGGAGTGCGAAAGTGCGAAAAAGGCCGCAAACGCGAGATGGCGCCAATTGTGCCGTTATCGACATTTCGTTACCGACAAAACATTAAAAAATTATTATCTCGACTCCTGGGGGTTGTTTTTTAATCAATGCGTTATCAAATGAAAGGGAATGGAATGAGCTACGCGACAAAAATTACCCCGTTGCTGTACGTATATGCAGTTGGCCGTAATAACAATTTTAATTGTTTAATTGTTTATAACGAATGAACTTCATTTGGAGTAATGTTCACACCTATTGTAAATGGTAGCTGGTGTAAGTAGCTTCAATTTATGTCCTTTGGTCATTGTTGTAGCACGCCTGGAAGAGGGAGTAATCGTATTTGTTTATAATTTCTTTAAACAAATTCAATTATCTCGGCTTCTACTGGGCCGATTTTGTTCAACGACATCTCAAATTGAAGCTCTCGGATCAAGGAACCATCGAATTTACTTTTACAAAGGACCTCGAGTATAGTTCCGATGCAATTCTCAAGCGAATTATTAAATTGTCTATGAAAATTAAATTGCGCATGCAGGGGATGTAACAAGTATCTTGTCGGGTAGCAGCATCCTATACCTTTATTTTAAGCTGTCGATCATTGATCTAGCGCCTTCAGAAGCCGAGATAATCGCAGTGACCCGGAGTGCATTTTTGCCAATTTTTCAATTATTAGTAACTTTTGAACCAACAATGGCAGATGGTTCAAGCTGTAGGAGGAGGTAGCTATGGTTCCTAGCTTTAATTTAAGACAAGTTCGGTTAAAAAATACGCACTAGAAGCCGAGAAAAACATTTGTTTATAATTTGTTTATAATTTCTTTAAACAAATTCAATTATCTCGGCTTCTACTGGGCCGATATTGTTCAACGACATCTCAAATTGAAGCTCTCGGGTCAAGGAACCATCGAATTTACATTTACAAAGGACCTCGAGTATAGTTCCGATGCAATTCTCAAGCGAATTATTAAATTGTTTATGAAAATTAATTTGCGCATCCAGGGGATGTAACAAGTATCTTGTCGGGTAGCAGCATCCTTTACCTTTATTTTAAGCTGTCGATCATTGATCTAGCGCCTTCAGAAGCCGAGATAATTGCAGTGACCCGGAGTGCATTTTTGCCAATTTTTCAATTATTAATAACTTTTGAACCAACAATGCCATATGGTTCAAGCTGTAGGAGGAGGTAGCTATGGTTCGAAGCTTTAATTTATGACTTGTCCGGTTAAAAAATACGCACTAGAAGCCGAGACAAACGCAATTGTTTAAATTAACGATGTAATCCATGATTTCGGTTTTGGCGGAGTGCGAAAGTGCGAAAAAGGCCGCAAACGCGAGATGGCGCCAATTGTGCCGTTATCGACATTTCGTTACCGACAAAACTTTAAAAAATTATTATCTCGTCTCCTGGGGGTTGTTTTTTAATCAATGCGTTATCAAATGAAAGGGGATGGAATGAGCTACGCGACAAAAATTACCCCGTTGCTGTACGTATATGCAGTTGGCCGTAATAACAATTTTAATTGTTTAATTGTTTATAACGAATGAACTTCATTTGGAGTAATGTTCACACCTATTGTAAATGGTAGCTGGTGTAAGTAGCTTCAATTTATGTCCTTTGGTCATTGTTGTAGCACGCCTGGAAGAGGCAGTAATCGTATTTGTTCATAATTTCTTTAAACAAATTCAATTATCTCGGCTTCTACTGGGCTGATTTTGTTCAACGACATCTCAAATTGAAGCTCTCGGATCAAGGAACCATCGAATTTACTTTTACAAAGGACCTCGAGTATAGTTCCGATGCAATTCTCAAGCGAATTATTAAATTGTTTATGAAAATTAATTTGCGCATCCAGGGGATGTAACAAGTATCTTGTCGGGTAGCAGCATCCTATACCTTTATTTTAAGCTGTCGATCATTGATCTAGCGCCTTCAGAAGCCGAGATAATCGCAGAGACCCGGAGTGCATTTTAGCCAATTTTTCAATTATTAGTAACTTTTGAACCAACAATGGCATATGGTTCAAGCTGTATGAGGAGGTAGCTATGGTTAGTAGCTTTAATTTAAGACAAGTTCGGTTAAAAAATACGCACTAGAAGCCGAGAAAAACATTTGTTTATAGTTTGTTTATAATTTCTTTAAACAAATTCAATTATCTCGGCTTCTACTGGGCCGATATTATTCAACGACATCTCAAATTGAAGCTCTCGGGTCAAGGAACCATCGAATTTACTTTTACAAAGGACCTCGAGTATAGTTTCGATGCAATTCTCAAGCCAATTATTAAATTGTTTATGAAAATTAAATGGCGCATCCAGGGGATGTAACAAGTATCTTGTCGGGTAGCAGCATCCTATACCTTTATTTTAAGCTGTCGATCATTGATCTAGCGCCTTCAGAAGCCGAGATAATTGCAGTGACCCGGAGTGCATTTTTTGCCAATTTTTCAATTATTAATAACTTTTGAACCAACAATGCCATATGGTTCAAGCTGTAGGAGGAGGTAGCTATGGTTCGAAGCTTTAATTTATGACTTGTCCGGTTAAAAAATACGCACTAGAAGCCGAGACAAACGCAATTGTTTAAATTAACGATGTAATCCATGATTTCGGTTTTGGCGGAGTGCGAAAGTGCGAAAAAGGCCGCAAACGCGAGATGGCGCCAATTGTGCCGTTATCGACATTTCGTTACCGACAAAACTTTAAAAAATTATTATCTCGACTCCTGGGGGTTGTTTTTTAATCAATGCGTTATCAAATGAAAGGGGATGGAATGAGCTACGCGACAAAAATTACCCCGTTGCTGTACGTATATGCAGTTGTCCGTAATAACAATTTTAATTGTTTAATTGTTTATAACGAATGAACTTCATTTGGAGTAATGTTCACACCTATTGTAAATGGTAGCTGGTGTAAGTAGCTTCAATTTATGTCCTTTGGTCATTGTTGTAGCACGCCTGGAAGAGGCAGTAATCGTATTTGTTCATAATTTCTTTAAACAAATTCAATTATCTCGGCTTCTACTGGGCTGATTTTGTTCAACGACATCTCAAATTGAAGCTCTCGGATCAAGGAACCATCGAATTTACTTTTACAAAGGACCTCGAGTATAGTTCCGATGCAATTCTCAAGCGAATTATTAAATTGTTTATGAAAATTAATTTGCGCATCCAGGGGATGTAACAAGTATCTTGTCGGGTAGCAGCATCCTATACCTTTATTTTAAGCTGTCGATCATTGATCTAGCGCCTTCAGAAGCCGAGATAATCGCAGAGACCCGGAGTGCATTTTAGCCAATTTTTCAATTATTAGTAACTTTTGAACCAACAATGGCATATGGTTCAAGCTGTATGAGGAGGTAGCTATGGTTCCTAGCTTTAATTTAAGACAAGTTCGGTTAAAAAATACGCACTAGAAGCAGAGAAAAACATTTGTTTATAATTTGTTTATAATTTCTTTAAACAAATTCAATTATCTCGGCTTCTACTGGGCCGATATTATTCAACGACATCTCAAATTGAAGCTCTCGGGTCAAGGAACCATCGAATTTACTTTTACAAAGGACCTCGAGTATAGTTTCGATGCAATTCTCAAGCCAATTATTAAATTGTTTATGAAAATTAAATGGCGCATCCAGGGGATGTAACAAGTATCTTGTCGGGTAGCAGCATCCTTTACCTTTATTTTAAGCTGTCGATCATTGATCTAGCGCCTTCAGAAGCCGAGATAATTGCAGTGACCCGGAGTGCATTTTTCGCCAATTTTTCAATTATTAATAACTTTTGAACCAACAATGCCATATGGTTCAAGCTGTAGGAGGAGGTAGCTATGGTTCCTAGCTTTAATTTAAAACAAGTTCGGTTAAAAAATACGCACTAGAAGCCGAGAAAAACATTTGTTTATAATTTGTTTATAATTTCTTTAAACAAATTCAATTATCTCGGCTTCTACTGGGCCGATATTATTCAACGACATCTCAAATTGAAGCTCTCGGGTCAAGGAACCATCGAATTTACTTTTACAAAGGACCTCGAGTATAGTTCCGATGCAATTCTCAAGCCAATTATTAAATTGTTTATGAAAATTAAATGGCGCATCCAGGGGATGTAACAAGTATCTTGTCGGGTAGCAGCATCCTATACCTTTATTTTAAGCTGTCGATCATTGATCTAGCGCCTTCAGAAGCCGAGATAATTGCAGTGACCCGGAGTGCATTTTTTGCCAATTTTTCAATTATTAATAACTTTTGAACCAACAATGCCATATGGTTCAAGCTGTAGGAGGAGGTAGCTATGGTTCCTAGCTTTAATTTATGACTTGTCCGGTTAAAAAATACGCACTAGAAGCCGAGAAAAACGCAATTGTTTAAATTAACGATGTAATCCATGATTTCGGTTTTGGCGGAGTGCGAATTATCTCGACTCCTGGGGGTTGTTTTTTAATCAATGCGTTATCAAATGAAAGGGGATGGAATGAGCTACGCGACAAAAATTATCCCGTTGCTGTACGTATATGCAGTCGGCCGTAATAGCAATTTTAATTGTTTAATTGTTTATAACGAATGAACTTCATTTGGAGTAATGTTCACACCTATTGTAAATGGTAGCTGGTGTAAGTAGCTTCAATTTATGTCCTTTGGTCATTGTTGTAGCACGCCTGGAAGAGGGAGTAATCGTATTTGTTTATAATTTCTTTAAACAAATTCAATTATCTCGGCTTCTACTGGGCCGATTTTGTTCAACGACATCGAATTTACTTTTACAAAGGACCTCGAGTATAGTTCCGATGCAATTCTCAAGCGAATTATTAAATTGTCTATGAAAATTAAATTGCGCATGCAGGGGATGTAACAAGTATCTTGTCGGGTAGCAGCATCCTATACCTTTATTTTAAGCTGTCGATCATTGATCTAGCGCCTTCAGAAGCCGAGATAATCGCAGTGACCCGGAGTGCATTTTTGCCAATTTTTCAATTATTAGTAACTTTTGAACCAACAATGCCATATGGTTCAAGCTGTAGGAGGAGGTAGCTATGGTTCCTAGCTTTAATTTATGACTTGTCCGGTTAAAAAATACGCACTAGAAGCCGAGAAAAACGCAATTGTTTAAATTAACGATGTAATCCATGATTTCGGTTTTGGCGGAGTGCGAAAGTGCGAAAAAGGCCGCAAACGCGAGATGGCGCCAATTGTGCCGTTATCGACATTTCGTTACCGACAAAACTTTAAAAAATTATTATCCCGACTCCTGGGGGTTGTTTTTTAATCAATGCTTTATCAAATGAAAGGGGATGGAATGAGCTACGCGACAAAAATTACCCCGTTGCTGTACGTATATGCAGTTGGCCGTAATAACAATTTTAATTGTTTAATTGTTTATAACGAATGAACTTCATTTGGAGTAATGTTCACACCTATTGTAAATGGTAGCTGGTGTAAGTAGCTTCAATTTATGTCCTTTGGTCATTGTTGTAGCACGCCTGGAAGAGGGAGTAATCGTATTTGTTTATAATTTCTTTAAACAAATTCAATTATCTCGGCTTCTACTGGGCCGATTTTGTTCAACGACATCTCAAATTGAAGCTCTCGGATCAAGGAACCATCGAATTTACTTTTACAAAGGACCTCGAGTATAGTTCCGATGCAATTCTCAAGCGAATTATTAAATTGTCTATGAAAATTAAATTGCGCATGCAGGGGATGTAACAAGTATCTTGTCGGGTAGCAGCATCCTATACCTTTATTTTAAGCTGTCGATCATTGATCTAGCGCCTTCAGAAGCCGAGATAATCGCAGTGACCCGGAGTGCATTTTTGCCAATTTTTCAATTATTAGTAACTTTTGAACCAACAATGGCAGATGGTTCAAGCTGTAGGAGGAGGTAGCTATGGTTCCTAGCTTTAATTTAAGACAAGTTCGGTTAAAAAATACGCACTAGAAGCCGAGAAAAACATTTGTTTATAATTTGTTTATAATTTCTTTAAACAAATTCAATTATCTCGGCTTCTACTGGGCCGATATTGTTCAACGACATCTCAAATTGAAGCTCTCGGGTCAAGGAACCATCGAATTTACTTTTACAAAGGACCTCGAGTATAGTTCCGATGCAATTCTCAAGCGAATTATTAAATTGTCTATGAAAATTAAATTGCGCATCCAGGGGATGTAACAAGTATCTTGTCGGGTAGCAGCATCCTTTACCTTTATTTTAAGCTGTCGATCATTGATCTAGCGCCTTCAGAAGCCGAGATAATTGCAGTGACCCGGAGTGCATTTTTCGCCAATTTTTCAATTATTAATAACTTTTGAACCAACAATGCCATATGGTTCAAGCTGTAGGAGGAGGTAGCTATGGTTCCTAGCTTTAATTTAAAACAAGTTCGGTTAAAAAATACGCACTAGAAGCCGAGAAAAACATTTGTTTATAATTTGTTTATAATTTCTTTAAACAAATTCAATTATCTCGGCTTCTACTGGGCCGATATTATTCAACGACATCTCAAATTGAAGCTCTCGGGTCAAGGAACCATCGAATTTACTTTTACAAAGGACCTCGAGTATAGTTCCGATGCAATTCTCAAGCCAATTATTAAATTGTTTATGAAAATTAAATGGCGCATCCAGGGGATGTAACAAGTATCTTGTCGGGTAGCAGCATCCTATACCTTTATTTTAAGCTGTCGATCATTGATCTAGCGCCTTCAGAAGCCGAGATAATTGCAGTGACCCGGAGTGCATTTTTTGCCAATTTTTCAATTATTAATAACTTTTGAACCAACAATGCCATATGGTTCAAGCTGTAGGAGGAGGTAGCTATGGTTCCTAGCTTTAATTTATGACTTGTCCGGTTAAAAAATACGCACTAGAAGCCGAGAAAAACGCAATTGTTTAAATTAACGATGTAATCCATGATTTCGGTTTTGGCGGAGTGCGAATTATCTCGACTCCTGGGGGTTGTTTTTTAATCAATGCGTTATCAAATGAAAGGGGATGGAATGAGCTACGCGACAAAAATTATCCCGTTGCTGTACGTATATGCAGTCGGCCGTAATAGCAATTTTAATTGTTTAATTGTTTATAACGAATGAACTTCATTTGGAGTAATGTTCACACCTATTGTAAATGGTAGCTGGTGTAAGTAGCTTCAATTTATGTCCTTTGGTCATTGTTGTAGCACGCCTGGAAGAGGGAGTAATCGTATTTGTTTATAATTTCTTTAAACAAATTCAATTATCTCGGCTTCTACTGGGCCGATTTTGTTCAACGACATCGAATTTACTTTTACAAAGGACCTCGAGTATAGTTCCGATGCAATTCTCAAGCGAATTATTAAATTGTCTATGAAAATTAAATTGCGCATGCAGGGGATGTAACAAGTATCTTGTCGGGTAGCAGCATCCTATACCTTTATTTTAAGCTGTCGATCATTGATCTAGCGCCTTCAGAAGCCGAGATAATCGCAGTGACCCGGAGTGCATTTTTGCCAATTTTTCAATTATTAGTAACTTTTGAACCAACAATGCCATATGGTTCAAGCTGTAGGAGGAGGTAGCTATGGTTCCTAGCTTTAATTTATGACTTGTCCGGTTAAAAAATACGCACTAGAAGCCGAGAAAAACGCAATTGTTTAAATTAACGATGTAATCCATGATTTCGGTTTTGGCGGAGTGCGAAAGTGCGAAAAAGGCCGCAAACGCGAGATGGCGCCAATTGTGCCGTTATCGACATTTCGTTACCGACAAAACTTTAAAAAATTATTATCTCGACTCCTGGGGGTTGTTTTTTAATCAATGCTTTATCAAATGAAAGGGGATGGAATGAGCTACGCGACAAAAATTACCCCGTTGCTGTACGTATATGCAGTTGGCCGTAATAACAATTTTAATTGTTTAATTGTTTATAACGAATGAACTTCATTTGGAGTAATGTTCACACCTATTGTAAATGGTAGCTGGTGTAAGTAGCTTCAATTTATGTCCTTTGGTCATTGTTGTAGCACGCCTGGAAGAGGGAGTAATCGTATTTGTTTATAATTTCTTTAAACAAATTCAATTATCTCGGCTTCTACTGGGCCGATTTTGTTCAACGACATCTCAAATTGAAGCTCTCGGATCAAGGAACCATCGAATTTACTTTTACAAAGGACCTCGAGTATAGTTCCGATGCAATTCTCAAGCGAATTATTAAATTGTCTATGAAAATTAAATTGCGCATGCAGGGGATGTAACAAGTATCTTGTCGGGTAGCAGCATCCTATACCTTTATTTTAAGCTGTCGATCATTGATCTAGCGCCTTCAGAAGCCGAGATAATCGCAGTGACCCGGAGTGCATTTTTGCCAATTTTTCAATTATTAGTAACTTTTGAACCAACAATGGCAGATGGTTCAAGCTGTAGGAGGAGGTAGCTATGGTTCCTAGCTTTAATTTAAGACAAGTTCGGTTAAAAAATACGCACTAGAAGCCGAGAAAAACATTTGTTTATAATTTGTTTATAATTTCTTTAAACAAATTCAATTATCTCGGCTTCTACTGGGCTGATTTTGTTCAACGACATCTCAAATTGAAGCTCTCGGATCAAGGAACCATCGAATTTACTTTCACAAAGGACCTCGAGTATAGTTCCGATGCAATTCTCAAGCCAATTATTAAATTGTTTATGAAAATTAATTTGCGCATCCAGGGGATGTAACAAGTATCTTGTCGGGTAGCAGCATCCTATACCTTTATTTTAAGCTGTCGATCATTGATCTAGCGCCTTCAGAAGCCGAGATAATCGCAGAGACCCGGAGTGCATTTTAGCCAATTTTTCAATTATTAATAACTTTTGAACCAACAATGCCATATGGTTCAAGCTGTAGGAGGAGGTAGCTATGGTTCGAAGCTTTAATTTATGACTTGTCCGGTTAAAAAATACGCACTAGAAGCCGAGACAAACGCAATTGTTTAAATTAACGATGTAATCCATGATTTCGGTTTTGGCGGAGTGCGAAAGTGCGAAAAAGGCCGCAAACGCGAGATGGCGCCAATTGTGCCGTTATCGACATTTCGTTACCGACAAAACTTTAAAAAATTATTATCTCGACTCCTGGGGGTTGTTTTTTAATCAATGCGTTATCAAATGAAAGGGGATGGAATGAGCTACGCGACAAAAATTACCCCGTTGCTGTACGTATATGCAGTTGGCCGTAATAACAATTTTAATTGTTTAATTGTTTATAACGAATGAACTTCATTTGGAGTAATGTTCACACCTATTGTAAATGGTAGCTGGTGTAAGTAGCTTCAATTTATGTCCTTTGGTCATTGTTGTAGCACGCCTGGAAGAGGCAGTAATCGTATTTGTTCATAATTTCTTTAAACAAATTCAATTATCTCGGCTTCTACTGGGCTGATTTTGTTCAACGACATCTCAAATTGAAGCTCTCGGATCAAGGAACCATCGAATTTACTTTTACAAAGGACCTCGAGTATAGTTCCGATGCAATTCTCAAGCGAATTATTAAATTGTTTATGAAAATTAATTTGCGCATCCAGGGGATGTAACAAGTATCTTGTCGGGTAGCAGCATCCTATACCTTTATTTTAAGCTGTCGATCATTGATCTAGCGCCTTCAGAAGCCGAGATAATCGCAGAGACCCGGAGTGCATTTTAGCCAATTTTTCAATTATTAGTAACTTTTGAACCAACAATGGCATATGGTTCAAGCTGTATGAGGAGGTAGCTATGGTTCCTAGCTTTAATTTAAGACAAGTTCGGTTAAAAAATACGCACTAGAAGCAGAGAAAAACATTTGTTTATAATTTGTTTATAATTTCTTTAAACAAATTCAATTATCTCGGCTTCTACTGGGCCGATATTATTCAACGACATCTCAAATTGAAGCTCTCGGGTCAAGGAACCATCGAATTTACTTTTACAAAGGACCTCGAGTATAGTTTCGATGCAATTCTCAAGCCAATTATTAAATTGTTTATGAAAATTAAATGGCGCATCCAGGGGATGTAACAAGTATCTTGTCGGGTAGCAGCATCCTTTACCTTTATTTTAAGCTGTCGATCATTGATCTAGCGCCTTCAGAAGCCGAGATAATTGCAGTGACCCGGAGTGCATTTTTCGCCAATTTTTCAATTATTAATAACTTTTGAACCAACAATGCCATATGGTTCAAGCTGTAGGAGGAGGTAGCTATGGTTCCTAGCTTTAATTTAAAACAAGTTCGGTTAAAAAATACGCACTAGAAGCCGAGAAAAACATTTGTTTATAATTTGTTTATAATTTCTTTAAACAAATTCAATTATCTCGGCTTCTACTGGGCCGATATTATTCAACGACATCTCAAATTGAAGCTCTCGGGTCAAGGAACCATCGAATTTACTTTTACAAAGGACCTCGAGTATAGTTCCGATGCAATTCTCAAGCCAATTATTAAATTGTTTATGAAAATTAAATGGCGCATCCAGGGGATGTAACAAGTATCTTGTCGGGTAGCAGCATCCTATACCTTTATTTTAAGCTGTCGATCATTGATCTAGCGCCTTCAGAAGCCGAGATAATTGCAGTGACCCGGAGTGCATTTTTTGCCAATTTTTCAATTATTAATAACTTTTGAACCAACAATGCCATATGGTTCAAGCTGTAGGAGGAGGTAGCTATGGTTCCTAGCTTTAATTTATGACTTGTCCGGTTAAAAAATACGCACTAGAAGCCGAGAAAAACGCAATTGTTTAAATTAACGATGTAATCCATGATTTCGGTTTTGGCGGAGTGCGAATTATCTCGACTCCTGGGGGTTGTTTTTTAATCAATGCGTTATCAAATGAAAGGGGATGGAATGAGCTACGCGACAAAAATTATCCCGTTGCTGTACGTATATGCAGTCGGCCGTAATAGCAATTTTAATTGTTTAATTGTTTATAACGAATGAACTTCATTTGGAGTAATGTTCACACCTATTGTAAATGGTAGCTGGTGTAAGTAGCTTCAATTTATGTCCTTTGGTCATTGTTGTAGCACGCCTGGAAGAGGGAGTAATCGTATTTGTTTATAATTTCTTTAAACAAATTCAATTATCTCGGCTTCTACTGGGCCGATTTTGTTCAACGACATCGAATTTACTTTCACAAAGGACCTCGAGTATAGTTCCGATGCAATTCTCAAGCGAATTATTAAATTGTCTATGAAAATTAAATTGCGCATGCAGGGGATGTAACAAGTATCTTGTCGGGTAGCAGCATCCTATACCTTTATTTTAAGCTGTCGATCATTGATCTAGCGCCTTCAGAAGCCGAGATAATCGCAGTGACCCGGAGTGCATTTTTGCCAATTTTTCAATTATTAGTAACTTTTGAACCAACAATGCCATATGGTTCAAGCTGTAGGAGGAGGTAGCTATGGTTGATAGCTTTAATTTATGACTTGTCCGGTTAAAAAATACGCACTAGAAGCCGAGAAAAACGCAATTGTTTAAATTAACGATGTAATCCATGATTTCGGTTTTGGCGGAGTGCGAAAGTGCGAAAAAGGCCGCAAACGCGAGATGGCGCCAATTGTGCCGTTATCGACATTTCGTTACCGACAAAACTTTAAAAAATTATTATCTCGACTCCTAGGGGTTGTTTTTTAATCAATGCTTTATCAAATGAAAGGGGATGGAATGAGCTACGCGACAAAAATTACCCCGTTGCTGTACGTATATGCAGTTGGCCGTAATAACAATTTTAATTGTTTAATTGTTTATAACGAATGAACTTCATTTGGAGTAATGTTCACACCTATTGTAAATGGTAGCTGGTGTAAGTAGCTTCAATTTATGTCCTTTGGTCATTGTTGTAGCACGCCTGGAAGAGGGAGTAATCGTATTTGTTTATAATTTCTTTAAACAAATTCAATTATCTCGGCTTCTACTGGGCCGATTTTGTTCAACGACATCTCAAATTGAAGCTCTCGGATCAAGGAACCATCGAATTTACTTTTACAAAGGACCTCGAGTATAGTTCCGATGCAATTCTCAAGCGAATTATTAAATTGTCTATGAAAATTAAATTGCGCATGCAGGGGATGTAACAAGTATCTTGTCGGGTAGCAGCATCCTATACCTTTATTTTAAGCTGTCGATCATTGATCTAGCGCCTTCAGAAGCCGAGATAATCGCAGTGACCCGGAGTGCATTTTTGCCAATTTTTCAATTATTAGTAACTTTTGAACCAACAATGGCAGATGGTTCAAGCTGTAGGAGGAGGTAGCTATGGTTCCTAGCTTTAATTTAAGACAAGTTCGGTTAAAAAATACGCACTAGAAGCCGAGAAAAACATTTGTTTATAATTTGTTTATAATTTCTATAAACAAATTCAATTATCTCGGCTTCTACTGGGCCGATTTTGTTCAACGACATCTCAAATTGAAGCTCTCGGATCAAGGAACCATCGAATTTACTTTTACAAAGGACCTCGAGTATAGTTCCGATGCAATTCTCAAGCGAATTATTAAATTGTCTATGAAAATTAAATTGCGCATGCAGGGGATGTAACAAGTATCTTGTCGGGTAGCAGCATCCAATACCTTTATTTTAAGCTGTCGATCATTGATCTAGCGCCTTCAGAAGCCGAGATAATCGCAGTGACCCGGAGTGCATTTTTGCCAATTTTTCAATTATTAGTAACTTTTGAACCAACAATGCCATAAGGTTCAATCTGTAGGAGGAGGTAGCTATGGTTCCTAGCTTTAATTTAAAACAAGTTCGGTTAAAAAATACGCACTAGAAGCCGAGAAAAACATTTGTTTATAATTTTTTATAATTTCTTTAAACAAATTCAATTATCTCGGCTTCTACTGGGCCGATATTATTCAACGACATCTCAAATTGAAGCTCTCGGGTCAAGGAACCATCGAATTTACTTTTACAAAGGACCTCGAGTATAGTTCCGATGCAATTCTCAAGCCAATTATTAAATTGTTTATGAAAATTAAATGGCGCATCCAGGGGATGTAACAAGTATCTTGTCGGGTAGCAGCATCCTATACCTTTATTTTAAGCTGTCGATCATTGATCTAGCGCCTTCAGAAGCCGAGATAATTGCAGTGACCCGGAGTGCATTTTTGCCAATTTTTCAATTATTAATAACTTTTGAACCAACAATGCCATAAGGTTCAAGCTGTAGGAGGAGGTAGCTATGTCTATTAGCTTTAATTTAAGACAAGTCCGGTTAAAAAATACGCACTAGAAGCCGAGAAAAACGCAATTGTTTAAATTAACGATGTAATCCATGATTTCGGTTTTGGCGGAGTGCGAAAGTGCGAAAAAGGCCGCAAACGCGAGATGGCGCCAATTGTGCCGTTATCGACATTTCGTTACCGATAAAACATTAAAAAATTATTATCTCGACTCCTGGGGGTTGTTTTTTAGTCAATGGGGTATCAAATGAAAGGGAATGGAATGAGCTACGCGACAAAAATTACCCCGTTGTTGTATGTATATGCAGTTGGCCGTAATAACAATTTTATTTGTTTAATTGCTTATAACGAATGAACTTCATTTGGAGTAATGTTCACACCTATTGTAAATGGTAGCTGGTGTAAGTAGCTTTAATTTATGTCCTTTGGTCTTTGATGTAGCACGCCTGGAAGAGGCAGTAATCGTATTTGTTCATAATTTCTTTAAACAAATTCAATTATCTCGGCTTCTACTGGGCTGATTTTGTTCAACGACATCTCAAATTGAAGCTCTCGGATCAAGGAACCATCGAATTTACTTTCACAAAGGACCTCGAGTATAGTTCCGATGCAATTCTCAAGCGAATTATTAAATTGTTTATGAAAATTAATTTGCGCATCCAGGGGATGTAACAAGTATCTTGTCGGGTAGCAGCATCCTATACCTTTATTTTAAGCTGTCGATCATTGATCTAGCGCCTTCAGAAGCCGAGATAATCGCAGAGACCCGGAGTGCATTTTAGCCAATTTTTCAATTATTAGTAACTTTTGAACCAACAATGGCATATGGTTCAAGCTGTATGAGGAGGTAGCTATGGTTAGTAGCTTTAATTTAAGACAAGTTCGGTTAAAAAATACGCACTAGAAGCCGAGAAAAACATTTGTTTATAGTTTGTTTATAATTTCTTTAAACAAATTCAATTATCTCGGCTTCTACTGGGCCGATATTATTCAACGACATCTCAAATTGAAGCTCTCGGGTCAAGGAACCATCGAATTTACTTTTACAAAGGACCTCGAGTATAGTTTCGATGCAATTCTCAAGCCAATTATTAAATTGTTTATGAAAATTAAATGGCGCATCCAGGGGATGTAACAAGTATCTTGTCGGGTAGCAGCATCCTATACCTTTATTTTAAGCTGTCGATCATTGATCTAGCGCCTTCAGAAGCCGAGATAATTGCAGTGACCCGGAGTGCATTTTTTGCCAATTTTTCAATTATTAATAACTTTTGAACCAACAATGCCATATGGTTCAAGCTGTAGGAGGAGGTAGCTATGGTTCGAAGCTTTAATTTATGACTTGTCCGGTTAAAAAATACGCACTAGAAGCCGAGACAAACGCAATTGTTTAAATTAACGATGTAATCCATGATTTCGGTTTTGGCGGAGTGCGAATTATCTCGACTCCTGGGGGTTGTTTTTTAATCAATGCGTTATCAAATGAAAGGGGATGGAATGAGCTACGCGACAAAAATTATCCCGTTGCTGTACGTATATGCAGTCGGCCGTAATAGCAATTTTAATTGTTTAATTGTTTATAACGAATGAACTTCATTTGGAGTAATGTTCACACCTATTGTAAATGGTAGCTGGTGTAAGTAGCTTCAATTTATGTCCTTTGGTCATTGTTGTACCACGCCTGGAAGAGGGAGTAATCGTATTTGTTTATAATTTCTTTAAACAAATTCAATTATCTCGGCTTCTACTGGGCCGATTTTGTTCAACGACATCGAATTTACTTTTACAAAGGACCTCGAGTATAGTTCCGATGCAATTCTCAAGCGAATTATTAAATTGTCTATGAAAATTAAATTGCGCATGCAGGGGATGTAACAAGTATCTTGTCGGGTAGCAGCATCCTATACCTTTATTTTAAGCTGTCGATCATTGATCTAGCGCCTTCAGAAGCCGAGATAATCGCAGTGACCCGGAGTGCATTTTTGCCAATTTTTCAATTATTAGTAACTTTTGAACCAACAATGGCAGATGGTTCAAGCTGTAGGAGGAGGTAGCTATGGTTCCTAGCTTTAATTTAAGACAAGTTCGGTTAAAAAATACGCACTAGAAGCCGAGAAAAACATTTGTTTATAATTTGTTTATAATTTCTTTAAACAAATTCAATTATCTCGGCTTCTACTGGGCCGATATTGTTCAACGACATCTCAAATTGAAGCTCTCGGGTCAAGGAACCATCGAATTTACTTTTACAAAGGACCTCGAGTATAGTTCCGATGCAATTCTCAAGCGAATTATGAAATTGTCTATGAAAATTAAATTGCGCATCCAGGGGATGTAACAAGTATCTTGTCGGGTAGCAGCATCCTTTACCTTTATTTTAAGCTGTCGATCATTGATCTAGCGCCTTCAGAAGCCGAGATAATTGCAGTGACCCGGAGTGCATTTTTCGCCAATTTTTCAATTATTAATAACTTTTGAACCAACAATGCCATATGGTTCAAGCTGTAGGAGGAGGTAGCTATGGTTCCGAGCTTTAATTTAAGACAAGTTCGGTTAAAAAATACGCACTAGAAGCCGAGAAAAACATTTGTTTATAATTTGTTTATAATTTCTTTAAACAAATTCAATTATCTCGGCTTCTACTGGGCCGATATTATTCAACGACATCTCAAATTGAAGCTCTCGGGTCAAGGAACCATCGAATTTACTTTTACAAAGGACCTCGAGTATAGTTCCGATGCAATTCTCAAGCCAATTATTAAATTGTTTATGAAAATTAAATGGCGCATCCAGGGGATGTAACAAGTATCTTGTCGGGTAGCAGCATCCTATACCTTTATTTTAAGCTGTCGATCATTGATCTAGCGCCTTCAGAAGCCGAGATAATTGCAGTGACCCGGAGTGCATTTTTTGCCAATTTTTCAATTATTAATAACTTTTGAACCAACAATGCCATATGGTTCAAGCTATAGGAGGAGGTAGCTATGGTTCCTAGCTTTAATTTATGACTTGTCCGGTTAAAAAATACGCACTAGAAGCCGAGAAAAACGCAATTGTTTAAATTAACGATGTAATCCATGATTTCGGTTTTGGCGGAGTGCGAATTATCTCGACTCCTGGGGGTTGTTTTTTAATCAATGCGTTATCAAATGAAAGGGGATGGAATGAGCTACGCGACAAAAATTACCCCGTTGCTGTACGTATATGCAGTTGGCCGTTATAGCAATTTTAATTGTTTAATTGTTTATAACGAATGAACTTCATTTGGAGTAATGTTCACACCTATTGTAAATGGTAGCTGGTGTAAGTAGCTTCAATTTATGTCCTTTGGTCATTGTTGTACCACGCCTGGAAGAGGGAGTAATCGTATTTGTTTATAATTTCTTTAAACAAATTCAATTATCTCGGCTTCTACTGGGCCGATTTTGTTCAACGACATCGAATTTACTTTTACAAAGGACCTCGAGTATAGTTCCGATGCAATTCTCAAGCGAATTATTAAATTGTTTATGAAAATTAAATTGCGCATCCAGGGGATGTAACAAGTATCTTGTCGGGTAGCAGCATCCTTTACCTTTATTTTAAGCTGTCGATCATTGATCTAGCGCCTTCAGAAGCCGAGATAATTGCAGTGACCCGGAGTGCATTTTTCGCCAATTTTTCAATTATTAATAACTTTTGAACCAACAATGCCATATGGTTCAAGCTGTAGGAGGAGGTAGCTATGGTTCCTAGCTTTAATTTAAAACAAGTTCGGTTAAAAAATACGCACTAGAAGCCGAGAAAAACGCAATTGTTTAAATTAACGATGTAATCCATGATTTCGGTTTTGGCGGAGTGCGAATTATCTCGACTCCTGGGGGTTGTTTTTTAATCAATGCGTTATCAAATGAAAGGGGATGGAATGAGCTACGCGACAAAAATTATCCCGTTGCTGTACGTATATGCAGTCGGCCGTAATAGCAATTTTAATTGTTTAATTGTTTATAACGAATGAACTTCATTTGGAGTAATGTTCACACCTATTGTAAATGGTAGCTGGTGTAAGTAGCTTCAATTTATGTCCTTTGGTCATTGTTGTAGCACGCCTGGAAGAGGGAGTAATCGTATTTGTTTATAATTTCTTTAAACAAATTCAATTATCTCGGCTTCTACTGGGCCGATTTTGTTCAACGACATCGAATTTACTTTTACAAAGGACCTCGAGTATAGTTCCGATGCAATTCTCAAGCGAATTATTAAATTGTCTATGAAAATTAAATTGCGCATGCAGGGGATGTAACAAGTATCTTGTCGGGTAGCAGCATCCTATACCTTTATTTTAAGCTGTCGATCATTGATCTAGCGCCTTCAGAAGCCGAGATAATCGCAGTGACCCGGAGTGCATTTTTGCCAATTTTTCAATTATTAGTAACTTTTGAACCAACAATGCCATATGGTTCAAGCTGTAGGAGGAGGTAGCTATGGTTCCTAGCTTTAATTTATGACTTGTCCGGTTAAAAAATACGCACTAGAAGCCGAGAAAAACGCAATTGTTTAAATTAACGATGTAATCCATGATTTCGGTTTTGGCGGAGTGCGAAAGTGCGAAAAAGGCCGCAAACGCGAGATGGCGCCAATTGTGCCGTTATCGACATTTCGTTACCGACAAAACTTTAAAAAATTATTATCTCGACTCCTAGGGGTTGTTTTTTAATCAATGCTTTATCAAATGAAAGGGGATGGAATGAGCTACGCGACAAAAATTACCCCGTTGCTGTACGTATATGCAGTTGGCCGTAATAACAATTTTAATTGTTTAATTGTTTATAACGAATGAACTTCATTTGGAGTAATGTTCACACCTATTGTAAATGGTAGCTGGTGTAAGTAGCTTCAATTTATGTCCTTTGGTCATTGTTGTAGCACGCCTGGAAGAGGGAGTAATCGTATTTGTTTATAATTTCTTTAAACAAATTCAATTATCTCGGCTTCTACTGGGCCGATTTTGTTCAACGACATCTCAAATTGAAGCTCTCGGATCAAGGAACCATCGAATTTACTTTTACAAAGGACCTCGAGTATAGTTCCGATGCAATTCTCAAGCGAATTATTAAATTGTCTATGAAAATTAAATTGCGCATGCAGGGGATGTAACAAGTATCTTGTCGGGTAGCAGCATCCTATACCTTTATTTTAAGCTGTCGATCATTGATCTAGCGCCTTCAGAAGCCGAGATAATCGCAGTGACCCGGAGTGCATTTTTGCCAATTTTTCAATTATTAGTAACTTTTGAACCAACAATGGCAGATGGTTCAAGCTGTAGGAGGAGGTAGCTATGGTTCCTAGCTTTAATTTAAGACAAGTTCGGTTAAAAAATACGCACTAGAAGCCGAGAAAAACATTTGTTTATAATTTGTTTATAATTTCTTTAAACAAATTCAATTATCTCGGCTTCTACTGGGCCGATATTGTTCAACGACATCTCAAATTGAAGCTCTCGGGTCAAGGAACCATCGAATTTACTTTTACAAAGGACCTCGAGTATAGTTCCGATGCAATTCTCAAGCGAATTATTAAATTGTCTATGAAAATTAAATTGCGCATCCAGGGGATGTAACAAGTATCTTGTCGGGTAGCAGCATCCTTTACCTTTATTTTAAGCTGTCGATCATTGATCTAGCGCCTTCAGAAGCCGAGATAATTGCAGTGACCCGGAGTGCATTTTTCGCCAATTTTTCAATTATTAATAACTTTTGAACCAACAATGCCATATGGTTCAAGCTGTAGGAGGAGGTAGCTATGGTTCCTAGCTTTAATTTAAAACAAGTTCGGTTAAAAAATACGCACTAGAAGCCGAGAAAAACATTTGTTTATAATTTGTTTATAATTTCTTTAAACAAATTCAATTATCTCGGCTTCTACTGGGCCGATATTATTCAACGACATCTCAAATTGAAGCTCTCGGGTCAAGGAACCATCGAATTTACTTTTACAAAGGACCTCGAGTATAGTTCCGATGCAATTCTCAAGCCAATTATTAAATTGTTTATGAAAATTAAATGGCGCATCCAGGGGATGTAACAAGTATCTTGTCGGGTAGCAGCATCCTATACCTTTATTTTAAGCTGTCGATCATTGATCTAGCGCCTTCAGAAGCCGAGATAATTGCAGTGACCCGGAGTGCATTTTTTGCCAATTTTTCAATTATTAATAACTTTTGAACCAACAATGCCATATGGTTCAAGCTGTAGGAGGAGGTAGCTATGGTTCCTAGCTTTAATTTATGACTTGTCCGGTTAAAAAATACGCACTAGAAGCCGAGAAAAACGCAATTGTTTAAATTAACGATGTAATCCATGATTTCGGTTTTGGCGGAGTGCGAATTATCTCGACTCCTGGGGGTTGTTTTTTAATCAGTGCGTTATCAAATGAAAGGGGATGGAATGAGCTACGCGACAAAAATTATCCCGTTGCTGTACGTATATGCAGTCGGCCGTAATAGCAATTTTAATTGTTTAATTGTTTATAACGAATGAACTTCATTTGGAGTAATGTTCACACCTATTGTAAATGGTAGCTGGTGTAAGTAGCTTCAATTTATGTCCTTTGGTCATTGTTGTAGCACGCCTGGAAGAGGGAGTAATCGTATTTGTTTATAATTTCTTTAAACAAATTCAATTATCTCGGCTTCTACTGGGCCGATTTTGTTCAACGACATCGAATTTACTTTTACAAAGGACCTCGAGTATAGTTCCGATGCAATTCTCAAGCGAATTATTAAATTGTCTATGAAAATTAAATTGCGCATGCAGGGGATGTAACAAGTATCTTGTCGGGTAGCAGCATCCTATACCTTTATTTTAAGCTGTCGATCATTGATCTAGCGCCTTCAGAAGCCGAGATAATCGCAGTGACCCGGAGTGCATTTTTGCCAATTTTTCAATTATTAGTAACTTTTGAACCAACAATGGCAGATGGTTCAAGCTGTAGGAGGAGGTAGCTATGGTTCCTAGCTTTAATTTAAGACAAGTTCGGTTAAAAAATACGCACTAGAAGCCGAGAAAAACATTTGTTTATAATTTGTTTATAATTTCTTTAAACAAATTCAATTATCTCGGCTTCTACTGGGCCGATATTGTTCAACGACATCTCAAATTGAAGCTCTCGGGTCAAGGAACCATCGAATTTACTTTTACAAAGGACCTCGAGTATAGTTCCGATGCAATTCTCAAGCGAATTATTAAATTGTCTATGAAAATTAAATTGCGCATCCAGGGGATGTAACAAGTATCTTGTCGGGTAGCAGCATCCTTTACCTTTATTTTAAGCTGTCGATCATTGATCTAGCGCCTTCAGAAGCCGAGATAATTGCAGTGACCCGGAGTGCATTTTTCGCCAATTTTTCAATTATTAATAACTTTTGAACCAACAATGCCATATGGTTCAATCTGTAGGAGGAGGTAGCTATGGTTCCTAGCTTTAATTTAAAACAAGTTCGGTTAAAAAATACGCACTAGAAGCCGAGAAAAACATTTGTTTATAATTTTTTATAATTTCTTTAAACAAATTCAATTATCTCGGCTTCTACTGGGCCGATATTATTCAACGACATCTCAAATTGAAGCTCTCGGGTCAAGGAACCATCGAATTTACTTTTACAAAGGACCTCGAGTATAGTTCCGATGCAATTCTCAAGCCAATTATTAAATTGTTTATGAAAATTAAATGGCGCATCCAGGGGATGTAACAAGTATCTTGTCGGGTAGCAGCATCCTATACCTTTATTTTAAGCTGTCGATCATTGATCTAGCGCCTTCAGAAGCCGAGATAATTGCAGTGACCCGGAGTGCATTTTTGCCAATTTTTCAATTATTAATAACTTTTGAACCAACAATGCCATAAGGTTCAAGCTGTAGGAGGAGGTAGCTATGGTTAATAGCTTTAATTTAAGACAAGTCCGGTTAAAAAATACGCACTAGAAGCCGAGAAAAACGCAATTGTTTAAATTAACGATGTAATCCATGATTTCGGTTTTGGTGGAGTGCGAAAGTGCGAAAAAGGCCGCAAACGCGAGATGGCGCCAATTGTGCCGTTATCGACATTTCGTTACCGACAAAACATTAAAAAATTATTATCTCGACTCCTGGGGGTTGTTTTTTAATCGATGCGTTATCAAATGAAAGGGAATGGAATGAGCTACGCGACAAAAATTACCCCGTTGCTGTACGTATATGCAGTTGGCCGTAATAACAATTTTAATTGTTTAATTGTTTATAACGAATGAACTTCATTTGGAGTAATGTTCACACCTATTGTAAATGGTAGCTGGTGTAAGTAGCTTCAATTTATGTCCTTTGGTCATTGTTGTAGCACGCCTGGAAGAGGGAGTAATCGTATTTGTTTATAATTTCTTTAAACAAATTCAATTATCTCGGCTTCTACTGGGCCGATATTGTTCAACGACATCTCAAATTGAAGCTCTCGGGTCAAGGAACCATCGAATTTACATTTACAAAGGACCTCGAGTATAGTTCCGATGCAATTCTCAAGCGAATTATTAAATTGTTTATGAAAATTAATTTGCGCATCCAGGGGATGTAACAAGTATCTTGTCGGGTAGCAGCATCCTTTACCTTTATTTTAAGCTGTCGATCATTGATCTAGCGCCTTCAGAAGCCGAGATAATTGCAGTGACCCGGAGTGCATTTTTGCCAATTTTTCAATTATTAATAACTTTTGAACCAACAATGCCATAAGGTTCAAGCTGTAGGAGGAGGTAGCTATGTCTATTAGCTTTAATTTAAGACAAGTCCGGTTAAAAAATACGCACTAGAAGCCGAGAAAAACGCAATTGTTTAAATTAACGATGTAATCCATGATTTCGGTTTTGGCGGAGTGCGAAAGTGCGAAAAAGGCCGCAAACGCGAGATGGCGCCAATTGTGCCGTTATCGACATTTCGTTACCGACAAAACATTAAAAAATTATTATCTCGACTCCTGGGGGTTGTTTTTTAGTCAATGGGGTATCAAATGAAAGGGAATGGAATGAGCTACGCGACAAAAATTACCCCGTTGTTGTATGTATATGCAGTTGGCCGTAATAACAATTTTATTTGTTTAATTGCTTATAACGAATGAACTTCATTTGGAGTAATGTTCACACCTATTGTAAATGGTAGCTGGTGTAAGTAGCTTCAATTTATGTCCTTTGGTCATTGTTGTAGCACGCCTGGAAGAGGGAGTAATCGTATTTGTTTATAATTTCTTTAAACAAATTCAATTATCTCGGCTTCTACTGGGCCGATATTGTTCAACGACATCTCAAATTGAAGCTCTCGGGTCAAGGAACCATCGAATTTACATTTACAAAGGACCTCGAGTATAGTTCCGATGCAATTCTCAAGCGAATTATTAAATTGTTTATGAAAATTAATTTGCGCATCCAGGGGATGTAACAAGTATCTTGTCGGGTAGCAGCATCCTTTACCTTTATTTTAAGCTGTCGATCATTGATCTAGCGCCTTCAGAAGCCGAGATAATTGCAGTGACCCGGAGTGCATTTTTGCCAATTTTTCAATTATTAATAACTTTTGAACCAACAATGCCATAAGGTTCAAGCTGTAGGAGGAGGTAGCTATGTCTATTAGCTTTAATTTAAGACAAGTCCGGTTAAAAAATACGCACTAGAAGCCGAGAAAAACGCAATTGTTTAAATTAACGATGTAATCCATGATTTCGGTTTTGGCGGAGTGCGAAAGTGCGAAAAAGGCCGCAAACGCGAGATGGCGCCAATTGTGCCGTTATCGACATTTCGTTACCGACAAAACATTAAAAAATTATTATCTCGACTCCTGGGGGTTGTTTTTTAGTCAATGGGGTATCAAATGAAAGGGAATGGAATGAGCTACGCGACAAAAATTACCCCGTTGTTGTATGTATATGCAGTCGGCCGTAATAGCAATTTTAATTGTTTAATTGTTTATAACGAATGAACTTCATTTGGAGTAATGTTCACACCTATTGTAAATGGTAGCTGGTGTAAGTAGCTTCAATTTATGTCCTTTGGTCATTGTTGTAGCACGCCTGGAAGAGGGAGTAATCGTATTTGTTTATAATTTCTTTAAACAAATTCAATTATCTCGGCTTCTACTGGGCCGATTTTGTTCAACGACATCGAATTTACTTTTACAAAGGACCTCGAGTATAGTTCCGATGCAATTCTCAAGCGAATTATTAAATTGTCTATGAAAATTAAATTGCGCATGCAGGGGATGTAACAAGTATCTTGTCGGGTAGCAGCATCCTATACCTTTATTTTAAGCTGTCGATCATTGATCTAGCGCCTTCAGAAGCCGAGATAATCGCAGTGACCCGGAGTGCATTTTTGCCAATTTTTCAATTATTAGTAACTTTTGAACCAACAATGGCAGATGGTTCAAGCTGTAGGAGGAGGTAGCTATGGTTCCTAGCTTTAATTTAAGACAAGTTCGGTTAAAAAATACGCACTAGAAGCCGAGAAAAACATTTGTTTATAATTTGTTTATAATTTCTTTAAACAAATTCAATTATCTCGGCTTCTACTGGGCCGATATTGTTCAACGACATCTCAAATTGAAGCTCTCGGGTCAAGGAACCATCGAATTTACTTTTACAAAGGACCTCGAGTATAGTTCCGATGCAATTCTCAAGCGAATTATTAAATTGTCTATGAAAATTAAATTGCGCATCCAGGGGATGTAACAAGTATCTTGTCGGGTAGCAGCATCCTTTACCTTTATTTTAAGCTGTCGATCATTGATCTAGCGCCTTCAGAAGCCGAGATAATTGCAGTGACCCGGAGTGCATTTTTCGCCAATTTTTCAATTATTAATAACTTTTGAACCAACAATGCCATATGGTTCAATCTGTAGGAGGAGGTAGCTATGGTTCCTAGCTTTAATTTAAAACAAGTTCGGTTAAAAAATACGCACTAGAAGCCGAGAAAAACATTTGTTTATAATTTTTTATAATTTCTTTAAACAAATTCAATTATCTCGGCTTCTACTGGGCCGATATTATTCAACGACATCTCAAATTGAAGCTCTCGGGTCAAGGAACCATCGAATTTACTTTTACAAAGGACCTCGAGTATAGTTCCGATGCAATTCTCAAGCCAATTATTAAATTGTTTATGAAAATTAAATGGCGCATCCAGGGGATGTAACAAGTATCTTGTCGGGTAGCAGCATCCTATACCTTTATTTTAAGCTGTCGATCATTGATCTAGCGCCTTCAGAAGCCGAGATAATTGCAGTGACCCGGAGTGCATTTTTGCCAATTTTTCAATTATTAATAACTTTTGAACCAACAATGCCATAAGGTTCAAGCTGTAGGAGGAGGTAGCTATGGTTAATAGCTTTAATTTAAGACAAGTCCGGTTAAAAAATACGCACTAGAAGCCGAGAAAAACGCAATTGTTTAAATTAACGATGTAATCCATGATTTCGGTTTTGGTGGAGTGCGAAAGTGCGAAAAAGGCCGCAAACGCGAGATGGCGCCAATTGTGCCGTTATCGACATTTCGTTACCGACAAAACATTAAAAAATTATTATCTCGACTCCTGGGGGTTGTTTTTTAATCGATGCGTTATCAAATGAAAGGGAATGGAATGAGCTACGCGACAAAAATTACCCCGTTGCTGTACGTATATGCAGTTGGCCGTAATAACAATTTTAATTGTTTAATTGTTTATAACGAATGAACTTCATTTGGAGTAATGTTCACACCTATTGTAAATGGTAGCTGGTGTAAGTAGCTTCAATTTATGTCCTTTGGTCATTGTTGTAGCACGCCTGGAAGAGGGAGTAATCGTATTTGTTTATAATTTCTTTAAACAAATTCAATTATCTCGGCTTCTACTGGGCCGATATTGTTCAACGACATCTCAAATTGAAGCTCTCGGGTCAAGGAACCATCGAATTTACATTTACAAAGGACCTCGAGTATAGTTCCGATGCAATTCTCAAGCGAATTATTAAATTGTTTATGAAAATTAATTTGCGCATCCAGGGGATGTAACAAGTATCTTGTCGGGTAGCAGCATCCTTTACCTTTATTTTAAGCTGTCGATCATTGATCTAGCGCCTTCAGAAGCCGAGATAATTGCAGTGACCCGGAGTGCATTTTTGCCAATTTTTCAATTATTAATAACTTTTGAACCAACAATGCCATAAGGTTCAAGCTGTAGGAGGAGGTAGCTATGTCTATTAGCTTTAATTTAAGACAAGTCCGGTTAAAAAATACGCACTAGAAGCCGAGAAAAACGCAATTGTTTAAATTAACGATGTAATCCATGATTTCGGTTTTGGCGGAGTGCGAAAGTGCGAAAAAGGCCGCAAACGCGAGATGGCGCCAATTGTGCCGTTATCGACATTTCGTTACCGACAAAACATTAAAAAATTATTATCTCGACTCCTGGGGGTTGTTTTTTAGTCAATGGGGTATCAAATGAAAGGGAATGGAATGAGCTACGCGACAAAAATTACCCCGTTGTTGTATGTATATGCAGTTGGCCGTAATAACAATTTTATTTGTTTAATTGCTTATAACGAATGAACTTCATTTGGAGTAATGTTCACACCTATTGTAAATGGTAGCTGGTGTAAGTAGCTTTAATTTATGTCCTTTGGTCATTGTTGTAGCACGCCTGGAAGAGGGAGTAATCGTATTTGTTTATAATTTCTTTAAACAAATTCAATTATCTCGGCTTCTACTGGGCCGATTTTGTTCAACGACATCGAATTTACTTTTACAAAGGAC
The DNA here is from genome assembly GCA_948146005.1 of Nomada fucata. Taxonomy (NCBI): domain Eukaryota; kingdom Metazoa; phylum Arthropoda; class Insecta; order Hymenoptera; family Apidae; genus Nomada; species Nomada fucata. The sequence continues at coordinate 416,461 of OX411275.1, read as the reverse complement.
CTCGAGTATAGTTCCGATGCAATTCTCAAGCGAATTATTAAATTGTCTATGAAAATTAAATTGCGCATGCAGGGGATGTAACAAGTATCTTGTCGGGTAGCAGCATCCTATACCTTTATTTTAAGCTGTCGATCATTGATCTAGCGCCTTCAGAAGCCGAGATAATCGCAGTGACCCGGAGTGCATTTTTGCCAATTTTTCAATTATTAGTAACTTTTGAACCAACAATGGCAGATGGTTCAAGCTGTAGGAGGAGGTAGCTATGGTTCCTAGCTTTAATTTAAGACAAGTTCGGTTAAAAAATACGCACTAGAAGCCGAGAAAAACATTTGTTTATAATTTGTTTATAATTTCTTTAAACAAATTCAATTATCTCGGCTTCTACTGGGCCGATATTGTTCAACGACATCTCAAATTGAAGCTCTCGGGTCAAGGAACCATCGAATTTACTTTTACAAAGGACCTCGAGTATAGTTCCGATGCAATTCTCAAGCGAATTATTAAATTGTCTATGAAAATTAAATTGCGCATCCAGGGGATGTAACAAGTATCTTGTCGGGTAGCAGCATCCTTTACCTTTATTTTAAGCTGTCGATCATTGATCTAGCGCCTTCAGAAGCCGAGATAATTGCAGTGACCCGGAGTGCATTTTTCGCCAATTTTTCAATTATTAATAACTTTTGAACCAACAATGCCATATGGTTCAATCTGTAGGAGGAGGTAGCTATGGTTCCTAGCTTTAATTTAAAACAAGTTCGGTTAAAAAATACGCACTAGAAGCCGAGAAAAACATTTGTTTATAATTTTTTATAATTTCTTTAAACAAATTCAATTATCTCGGCTTCTACTGGGCCGATATTATTCAACGACATCTCAAATTGAAGCTCTCGGGTCAAGGAACCATCGAATTTACTTTTACAAAGGACCTCGAGTATAGTTCCGATGCAATTCTCAAGCCAATTATTAAATTGTTTATGAAAATTAAATGGCGCATCCAGGGGATGTAACAAGTATCTTGTCGGGTAGCAGCATCCTATACCTTTATTTTAAGCTGTCGATCATTGATCTAGCGCCTTCAGAAGCCGAGATAATTGCAGTGACCCGGAGTGCATTTTTGCCAATTTTTCAATTATTAATAACTTTTGAACCAACAATGCCATAAGGTTCAAGCTGTAGGAGGAGGTAGCTATGGTTAATAGCTTTAATTTAAGACAAGTCCGGTTAAAAAATACGCACTAGAAGCCGAGAAAAACGCAATTGTTTAAATTAACGATGTAATCCATGATTTCGGTTTTGGTGGAGTGCGAAAGTGCGAAAAAGGCCGCAAACGCGAGATGGCGCCAATTGTGCCGTTATCGACATTTCGTTACCGACAAAACATTAAAAAATTATTATCTCGACTCCTGGGGGTTGTTTTTTAATCGATGCGTTATCAAATGAAAGGGAATGGAATGAGCTACGCGACAAAAATTACCCCGTTGCTGTACGTATATGCAGTTGGCCGTAATAACAATTTTAATTGTTTAATTGTTTATAACGAATGAACTTCATTTGGAGTAATGTTCACACCTATTGTAAATGGTAGCTGGTGTAAGTAGCTTCAATTTATGTCCTTTGGTCATTGTTGTAGCACGCCTGGAAGAGGGAGTAATCGTATTTGTTTATAATTTCTTTAAACAAATTCAATTATCTCGGCTTCTACTGGGCCGATATTGTTCAACGACATCTCAAATTGAAGCTCTCGGGTCAAGGAACCATCGAATTTACATTTACAAAGGACCTCGAGTATAGTTCCGATGCAATTCTCAAGCGAATTATTAAATTGTTTATGAAAATTAATTTGCGCATCCAGGGGATGTAACAAGTATCTTGTCGGGTAGCAGCATCCTTTACCTTTATTTTAAGCTGTCGATCATTGATCTAGCGCCTTCAGAAGCCGAGATAATTGCAGTGACCCGGAGTGCATTTTTGCCAATTTTTCAATTATTAATAACTTTTGAACCAACAATGCCATAAGGTTCAAGCTGTAGGAGGAGGTAGCTATGTCTATTAGCTTTAATTTAAGACAAGTCCGGTTAAAAAATACGCACTAGAAGCCGAGAAAAACGCAATTGTTTAAATTAACGATGTAATCCATGATTTCGGTTTTGGCGGAGTGCGAAAGTGCGAAAAAGGCCGCAAACGCGAGATGGCGCCAATTGTGCCGTTATCGACATTTCGTTACCGACAAAACATTAAAAAATTATTATCTCGACTCCTGGGGGTTGTTTTTTAGTCAATGGGGTATCAAATGAAAGGGAATGGAATGAGCTACGCGACAAAAATTACCCCGTTGTTGTATGTATATGCAGTTGGCCGTAATAACAATTTTATTTGTTTAATTGCTTATAACGAATGAACTTCATTTGGAGTAATGTTCACACCTATTGTAAATGGTAGCTGGTGTAAGTAGCTTTAATTTATGTCCTTTGGTCTTTGATGTAGCACGCCTGGAAGAGGCAGTAATCGTATTTGTTCATAATTTCTTTAAACAAATTCAATTATCTCGGCTTCTACTGGGCTGATTTTGTTCAACGACATCTCAAATTGAAGCTCTCGGATCAAGGAACCATCGAATTTACTTTCACAAAGGACCTCGAGTATAGTTCCGATGCAATTCTCAAGCGAATTATTAAATTGTTTATGAAAATTAATTTGCGCATCCAGGGGATGTAACAAGTATCTTGTCGGGTAGCAGCATCCTATACCTTTATTTTAAGCTGTCGATCATTGATCTAGCGCCTTCAGAAGCCGAGATAATCGCAGAGACCCGGAGTGCATTTTAGCCAATTTTTCAATTATTAGTAACTTTTGAACCAACAATGGCATATGGTTCAAGCTGTATGAGGAGGTAGCTATGGTTAGTAGCTTTAATTTAAGACAAGTTCGGTTAAAAAATACGCACTAGAAGCCGAGAAAAACATTTGTTTATAGTTTGTTTATAATTTCTTTAAACAAATTCAATTATCTCGGCTTCTACTGGGCCGATATTATTCAACGACATCTCAAATTGAAGCTCTCGGGTCAAGGAACCATCGAATTTACTTTTACAAAGGACCTCGAGTATAGTTTCGATGCAATTCTCAAGCCAATTATTAAATTGTTTATGAAAATTAAATGGCGCATCCAGGGGATGTAACAAGTATCTTGTCGGGTAGCAGCATCCTATACCTTTATTTTAAGCTGTCGATCATTGATCTAGCGCCTTCAGAAGCCGAGATAATTGCAGTGACCCGGAGTGCATTTTTTGCCAATTTTTCAATTATTAATAACTTTTGAACCAACAATGCCATATGGTTCAAGCTGTAGGAGGAGGTAGCTATGGTTCCTAGCTTTAATTTAAGACAAGTTCGGTTAAAAAATACGCACTAGAAGCCGAGAAAAACATTTGTTTATAATTTGTTTATAATTTCTTTAAACAAATTCAATTATCTCGGCTTCTACTGGGCCGATATTGTTCAACGACATCTCAAATTGAAGCTCTCGGGTCAAGGAACCATCGAATTTACTTTTACAAAGGACCTCGAGTATAGTTTCGATGCAATTCTCAAGCCAATTATTAAATTGTTTATGAAAATTAAATGGCGCATCCAGGGGATGTAACAAGTATCTTGTCGGGTAGCAGCATCCTATACCTTTATTTTAAGCTGTCGATCATTGATCTAGCGCCTTCAGAAGCCGAGATAATTGCAGTGACCCGGAGTGCATTTTTTGCCAATTTTTCAATTATTAATAACTTTTGAACCAACAATGCCATATGGTTCAAGCTGTAGGAGGAGGTAGCTATGGTTCCTAGCTTTAATTTAAGACAAGTTCGGTTAAAAAATACGCACTAGAAGCCGAGAAAAACATTTGTTTATAATTTGTTTATAATTTCTTTAAACAAATTCAATTATCTCGGCTTCTACTGGGCCGATATTGTTCAACGACATCTCAAATTGAAGCTCTCGGGTCAAGGAACCATCGAATTTACTTTTACAAAGGACCTCGAGTATAGTTCCGATGCAATTCTCAAGCGAATTATGAAATTGTCTATGAAAATTAAATTGCGCATCCAGGGGATGTAACAAGTATCTTGTCGGGTAGCAGCATCCTTTACCTTTATTTTAAGCTGTCGATCATTGATCTAGCGCCTTCAGAAGCCGAGATAATTGCAGTGACCCGGAGTGCATTTTTCGCCAATTTTTCAATTATTAATAACTTTTGAACCAACAATGCCATATGGTTCAAGCTGTAGGAGGAGGTAGCTATGGTTCCGAGCTTTAATTTAAGACAAGTTCGGTTAAAAAATACGCACTAGAAGCCGAGAAAAACATTTGTTTATAATTTGTTTATAATTTCTTTAAACAAATTCAATTATCTCGGCTTCTACTGGGCCGATATTATTCAACGACATCTCAAATTGAAGCTCTCGGGTCAAGGAACCATCGAATTTACTTTTACAAAGGACCTCGAGTATAGTTCCGATGCAATTCTCAAGCCAATTATTAAATTGTTTATGAAAATTAAATGGCGCATCCAGGGGATGTAACAAGTATCTTGTCGGGTAGCAGCATCCTATACCTTTATTTTAAGCTGTCGATCATTGATCTAGCGCCTTCAGAAGCCGAGATAATTGCAGTGACCCGGAGTGCATTTTTTGCCAATTTTTCAATTATTAATAACTTTTGAACCAACAATGCCATATGGTTCAAGCTATAGGAGGAGGTAGCTATGGTTCCTAGCTTTAATTTATGACTTGTCCGGTTAAAAAATACGCACTAGAAGCCGAGAAAAACGCAATTGTTTAAATTAACGATGTAATCCATGATTTCGGTTTTGGCGGAGTGCGAATTATCTCGACTCCTGGGGGTTGTTTTTTAATCAATGCGTTATCAAATGAAAGGGGATGGAATGAGCTACGCGACAAAAATTACCCCGTTGCTGTACGTATATGCAGTTGGCCGTTATAGCAATTTTAATTGTTTAATTGTTTATAACGAATGAACTTCATTTGGAGTAATGTTCACACCTATTGTAAATGGTAGCTGGTGTAAGTAGCTTCAATTTATGTCCTTTGGTCATTGTTGTACCACGCCTGGAAGAGGGAGTAATCGTATTTGTTTATAATTTCTTTAAACAAATTCAATTATCTCGGCTTCTACTGGGCCGATTTTGTTCAACGACATCGAATTTACTTTTACAAAGGACCTCGAGTATAGTTCCGATGCAATTCTCAAGCGAATTATTAAATTGTTTATGAAAATTAAATTGCGCATCCAGGGGATGTAACAAGTATCTTGTTTGGTAGCAGCATCCTTTACCTTTATTTTAAGCTGTCGATCATTGATCAAGCGCCTTCAGAAGCCGAGATAATTGCAGTGACCCGGAGTGCATTTTTGCCAATTTTTCAATTATTAATAACTTTTGAACCAACAATGCCATAAGGTTCAAGCTGTAGGAGGAGGTAGCTATGGTTCCTAGCTTTAATTTAAGACAAGTCCGGTTAAAAAATACGCACTAGAAGCCGAGAAAAACGCAATTGTTTAAATTAACGATGTAATCCATGATTTCGGTTTTGGTGGAGTGCGAAAGTGCGAAAAAGGCCGCAAACGCGAGATGGCGCCAATTGTGCCGTTATCGACATTTCGTTACCGACAAAACATTAAAAAATTATTATCTCGACTCCTGGGGGTTGTTTTTTAATCAATGCGTTATCAAATGAAAGGGAATGGAATGAGCTACGCGACAAAAATTACCCCGTTGTTGTATGTATATGCAGTTGGCCGTAATAACAATTTTAATTGTTTAATTGCTTTTAACGAATGAACTTCATTTGGAGTAATGTTCACACCTATTGTAAATCGTAGCTGGTGTAAGTAGCTTTAATTTATGTCCTTTGGTCTTTGATGTAGCACGCCTGGAAGAGGCAGTAATCGTATTTGTTCATAATTTCTTTAAACAAATTCAATTATCTCGGCTTCTACTGGGCCGATTTTGTTCAACGACATCTCAAATTGAAGCTCTCGGATCAAGGAACCATCGAATTTACTTTTACAAAGGACCTCGAGTATAGTTCCGATGCAATTCTCAAGCGAATTATTAAATTGTTTATGAAAATTAAATGGCGCATCCAGGGGATGTAACAAGTATCTTGTCGGGTAGCAGCATCCTTTACCTTTATTTTAAGCTGTCGATCATTGATCTAGCGCCTTCAGAAGCCGAGATAATTGCAGTGACCCGGAGTGCATTTTTGCCAATTTTTCAATTATTAATAACTTTTGAACCAACAATGCCATAAGGTTCAAGCTGTAGGAGGAGGTAGCTATGTTTATTAGCTTTAATTTAAGACAAGTCCGGTTAAAAAATACGCACTAGAAGCCGAGAAAAACGCAATTGTTTAAATTAACGATGTAATCCATGATTTCGGTTTTGGCGGAGTGCGAAAGTGCGAAAAAGGCCGCAAACGCGAGATGGCGCCAATTGTGCCGTTATCGACATTTCGTTACCGACAAAACTTAAAAAAATTATTATCTCGACTCCTGGGGGTTGTTTTTTAATCAATGCGTTATCAAATGAAAGGGGATGGAATGAGCTACGCGACAAAAATTACCCCGTTGCTGTACGTATATGCAGTTGGCCGTAATAGCAATTTTAATTGTTTAATTGTTTATAACGAATGAACTTCATTTGGAGTAATGTTCACACCTATTGTAAATGGTAGCTGGTGTAAGTAGCTTCAATTTATGTCCTTTGGTCATTGTTGTAGCACGCCTGGAAGAGGGAGTAATCGTATTTGTTTATAATTTCTTTAAACAAATTCAATTATCTCGGCTTCTACTGGGCCGATTTTGTTCAACGACATCGAATTTACTTTTACAAAGGACCTCGAGTATAGTTCCGATGCAATTCTCAAGCGAATTATTAAATTGTTTATGAAAATTAAATTGCGCATCCAGGGGATGTAAAAAGTATCTTGTTTGGTAGCAGCATCCTTAACTTTATTTTAAGCTGTCGATCATTGATCAAGCGCCTTCAGAAGCCGAGATAATTGCAGTGACCCGGAGTGCATTTTTGCCAATTTTTCAATTATTAATAACTTTTGAACCAACAATGCCATAAGGTTCAAGCTGTAGGAGGAGGTAGCTATGGTTCCTAGCTTTAATTTAAGACAAGTCCGGTTAAAAAATACGCACTAGAAGCCGAGAAAAACGCAATTGTTTAAATTAACGATGTAATCCATGATTTCGGTTTTGGTGGAGTGCGAAAGTGCGAAAAAGGCCGCTAACGCGAGATGGCGCCAATTGTGCCGTTATCGACATTTCGTTACCGACAAAACATTAAAAAATTATTATCTCGACTCCTGGGGGTTGTTTTTTAATCAATGCGTTATCAAATGAAAGGGAATGGAATGAGCTACGCGACAAAAATTACCCCGTTGTTGTATGTATATGCAGTTGGCCGTAATAACAATTTTAATTGTTTAATTGCTTATAACGAATGAACTTCATTTGGAGTAATGTTCACACCTATTGTAAATCGTAGCTGGTGTAAGTAGCTTTAATTTATGTCCTTTGGTCTTTGATGTAGCACGCCTGGAAGAGGCAGTAATCGTATTTGTTCATAATTTCTTTAAACAAATTCAATTATCTCGGCTTCTACTGGGCCGATTTTGTTCAACGACATCTCAAATTGAAGCTCTCGGATCAAGGAACCATCGAATTTACTTTTACAAAGGACCTCGAGTATAGTTCCGATGCAATTCTCAAGCGAATTATTAAATTGTCTATGAAAATTAAATTGCGCATGCAGGGGATGTAACAAGTATCTTGTCGGGTAGCAGCATCCTATACCTTTATTTTAAGCTGTCGATCATTGATCTAGCGCCTTCAGAAGCCGAGATAATCGCAGTGACCCGGAGTGCATTTTTGCCAATTTTTCAATTATTAGTAACTTTTGAACCAACAATGGCACATGGTTCAAGCTGTAGGAGGAGGTAGCTATGGTTCCTAGCTTTAATTTAAGACAAGTTCGGTTAAAAAATACGCACTAGAAGCCGAGAAAAACGCAATTGTTTAAATTAACGATGTAATCCATGATTTCGGTTTTGGCGGAGTGCGAAAGTGCGAAAAAGGCCGCAAACGCGAGATGGCGCCAATTGTGCCGTTATCGACATTTCGTTACCGACAAAACTTTAAAAAATTATTATCTCGACTCCTGGGGGTTGTTTTTTAATCAATGCGTTATCAAATGAAAGGGGATGGAATGAGCTACGCGACAAAAATTACCCCGTTGCTGTACGTATATGCAGTTGGCCGTAATAGCAATTTTAATTGTTTAATTGTTTATAACGAATGAACTTCATTTGGAGTAATGTTCACACCTATTGTAAATGGTAGCTGGTGTAAGTAGCTTCAATTTATGTCGTTTGGTCATTGTTGTAGCACGCCTGGAAGAGGGAGTAATCGTATTTGTTTATAATTTCTTTAAACAAATTCAATTATCTCGGCTTCTACTGGGCCGATTTTGTTCAACGACATCTCAAATTGAAGCTCTCGGATCAAGGAACCATCGAATTTACTTTTACAAAGGACCTCGAGTATAGTTCCGATGCAATTCTCAAGCGAATTATTAAATTGTCTATGAAAATTAAATTGCGCATGCAGGGGATGTAACAAGTATCTTGTCGGGTAGCAGCATCCTATACCTTTATTTTAAGCTGTCGATCATTGATCTAGCGCCTTCAGAAGCCGAGATAATCGCAGTGACCCGGAGTGCATTTTTGCCAATTTTTCAATTATTAGTAACTTTTGAACCAACAATGGCAGATGGTTCAAGCTGTAGGAGGAGGTAGCTATGGTTCCTAGCTTTAATTTAAGACAAGTTCGGTTAAAAAATACGCACTAGAAGCCGAGAAAAACATTTGTTTATAATTTGTTTATAATTTCTTTAAACAAATTCAATTATCTCGGCTTCTACTGGGCCGATATTGTTCAACGACATCTCAAATTGAAGCTCTCGGGTCAAGGAACCATCGAATTTACTTTTACAAAGGACCTCGAGTATAGTTCCGATGCAATTCTCAAGCGAATTATTAAATTGTCTATGAAAATTAAATTGCGCATCCAGGGGATGTAACAAGTATCTTGTCGGGTAGCAGCATCCTTTACCTTTATTTTAAGCTGTCGATCATTGATCTAGCACCTTCAGAAGCCGAGATAATTGCAGTGACCCGGAGTGCATTTTTCGCCAATTTTTCAATTATTAATAACTTTTGAACCAACAATGCCATATGGTTCAAGCTGTAGGAGGAGGTAGCTATGGTTCCTAGCTTTAATTTAAGACAAGTTCGGTTAAAAAATACGCACTAGAAGCCGAGAAAAACATTTGTTTATAATTTGTTTATAATTTCTTTAAACAAATTCAATTATCTCGGCTTCTACTGGGCCGATATTGTTCAACGACATCTCAAATTGAAGCTCTCGGGTCAAGGAACCATCGAATTTACTTTTACAAAGGACCTCGAGTATAGTTTCGATGCAATTCTCAAGCCAATTATTAAATTGTTTATGAAAATTAAATGGCGCATCCAGGGGATGTAACAAGTATCTTGTCGGGTAGCAGCATCCTATACCTTTATTTTAAGCTGTCGATCATTGATCTAGCGCCTTCAGAAGCCGAGATAATTGCAGTGACCCGGAGTGCATTTTTTGCCAATTTTTCAATTATTAATAACTTTTGAACCAACAATGCCATATGGTTCAAGCTGTAGGAGGAGGTAGCTATGGTTCCTAGCTTTAATTTAAGACAAGTTCGGTTAAAAAATACGCACTAGAAGCCGAGAAAAACATTTGTTTATAATTTGTTTATAATTTCTTTAAACAAATTCAATTATCTCGGCTTCTACTGGGCCGATATTGTTCAACGACATCTCAAATTGAAGCTCTCGGGTCAAGGAACCATCGAATTTACTTTTACAAAGGACCTCGAGTATAGTTCCGATGCAATTCTCAAGCGAATTATGAAATTGTCTATGAAAATTAAATTGCGCATCCAGGGGATGTAACAAGTATCTTGTCGGGTAGCAGCATCCTTTACCTTTATTTTAAGCTGTCGATCATTGATCTAGCGCCTTCAGAAGCCGAGATAATTGCAGTGACCCGGAGTGCATTTTTCGCCAATTTTTCAATTATTAATAACTTTTGAACCAACAATGCCATATGGTTCAAGCTGTAGGAGGAGGTAGCTATGGTTCCGAGCTTTAATTTAAGACAAGTTCGGTTAAAAAATACGCACTAGAAGCCGAGAAAAACATTTGTTTATAATTTGTTTATAATTTCTTTAAACAAATTCAATTATCTCGGCTTCTACTGGGCCGATATTATTCAACGACATCTCAAATTGAAGCTCTCGGGTCAAGGAACCATCGAATTTACTTTTACAAAGGACCTCGAGTATAGTTCCGATGCAATTCTCAAGCCAATTATTAAATTGTTTATGAAAATTAAATGGCGCATCCAGGGGATGTAACAAGTATCTTGTCGGGTAGCAGCATCCTATACCTTTATTTTAAGCTGTCGATCATTGATCTAGCGCCTTCAGAAGCCGAGATAATTGCAGTGACCCGGAGTGCATTTTTTGCCAATTTTTCAATTATTAATAACTTTTGAACCAACAATGCCATATGGTTCAAGCTATAGGAGGAGGTAGCTATGGTTCCTAGCTTTAATTTATGACTTGTCCGGTTAAAAAATACGCACTAGAAGCCGAGAAAAACGCAATTGTTTAAATTAACGATGTAATCCATGATTTCGGTTTTGGCGGAGTGCGAATTATCTCGACTCCTGGGGGTTGTTTTTTAATCAATGCGTTATCAAATGAAAGGGGATGGAATGAGCTACGCGACAAAAATTACCCCGTTGCTGTACGTATATGCAGTTGGCCGTTATAGCAATTTTAATTGTTTAATTGTTTATAACGAATGAACTTCATTTGGAGTAATGTTCACACCTATTGTAAATGGTAGCTGGTGTAAGTAGCTTCAATTTATGTCCTTTGGTCATTGTTGTACCACGCCTGGAAGAGGGAGTAATCGTATTTGTTTATAATTTCTTTAAACAAATTCAATTATCTCGGCTTCTACTGGGCCGATTTTGTTCAACGACATCGAATTTACTTTTACAAAGGACCTCGAGTATAGTTCCGATGCAATTCTCAAGCGAATTATTAAATTGTTTATGAAAATTAAATTGCGCATCCAGGGGATGTAACAAGTATCTTGTTTGGTAGCAGCATCCTTTACCTTTATTTTAAGCTGTCGATCATTGATCAAGCGCCTTCAGAAGCCGAGATAATTGCAGTGACCCGGAGTGCATTTTTGCCAATTTTTCAATTATTAATAACTTTTGAACCAACAATGCCATAAGGTTCAAGCTGTAGGAGGAGGTAGCTATGGTTCCTAGCTTTAATTTAAGACAAGTCCGGTTAAAAAATACGCACTAGAAGCCGAGAAAAACGCAATTGTTTAAATTAACGATGTAATCCATGATTTCGGTTTTGGTGGAGTGCGAAAGTGCGAAAAAGGCCGCAAACGCGAGATGGCGCCAATTGTGCCGTTATCGACATTTCGTTACCGACAAAACATTAAAAAATTATTATCTCGACTCCTGGGGGTTGTTTTTTAATCAATGCGTTATCAAATGAAAGGGAATGGAATGAGCTACGCGACAAAAATTACCCCGTTGTTGTATGTATATGCAGTTGGCCGTAATAACAATTTTAATTGTTTAATTGCTTTTAACGAATGAACTTCATTTGGAGTAATGTTCACACCTATTGTAAATCGTAGCTGGTGTAAGTAGCTTTAATTTATGTCCTTTGGTCTTTGATGTAGCACGCCTGGAAGAGGCAGTAATCGTATTTGTTCATAATTTCTTTAAACAAATTCAATTATCTCGGCTTCTACTGGGCCGATTTTGTTCAACGACATCTCAAATTGAAGCTCTCGGATCAAGGAACCATCGAATTTACTTTTACAAAGGACCTCGAGTATAGTTCCGATGCAATTCTCAAGCGAATTATTAAATTGTTTATGAAAATTAAATGGCGCATCCAGGGGATGTAACAAGTATCTTGTCGGGTAGCAGCATCCTTTACCTTTATTTTAAGCTGTCGATCATTGATCTAGCGCCTTCAGAAGCCGAGATAATTGCAGTGACCCGGAGTGCATTTTTGCCAATTTTTCAATTATTAATAACTTTTGAACCAACAATGCCATAAGGTTCAAGCTGTAGGAGGAGGTAGCTATGTTTATTAGCTTTAATTTAAGACAAGTCCGGTTAAAAAATACGCACTAGAAGCCGAGAAAAACGCAATTGTTTAAATTAACGATGTAATCCATGATTTCGGTTTTGGCGGAGTGCGAAAGTGCGAAAAAGGCCGCAAACGCGAGATGGCGCCAATTGTGCCGTTATCGACATTTCGTTACCGACAAAACTTAAAAAAATTATTATCTCGACTCCTGGGGGTTGTTTTTTAATCAATGCGTTATCAAATGAAAGGGGATGGAATGAGCTACGCGACAAAAATTACCCCGTTGCTGTACGTATATGCAGTTGGCCGTAATAGCAATTTTAATTGTTTAATTGTTTATAACGAATGAACTTCATTTGGAGTAATGTTCACACCTATTGTAAATGGTAGCTGGTGTAAGTAGCTTCAATTTATGTCCTTTGGTCATTGTTGTAGCACGCCTGGAAGAGGGAGTAATCGTATTTGTTTATAATTTCTTTAAACAAATTCAATTATCTCGGCTTCTACTGGGCCGATTTTGTTCAACGACATCGAATTTACTTTTACAAAGGACCTCGAGTATAGTTCCGATGCAATTCTCAAGCGAATTATTAAATTGTTTATGAAAATTAAATTGCGCATCCAGGGGATGTAAAAAGTATCTTGTTTGGTAGCAGCATCCTTAACTTTATTTTAAGCTGTCGATCATTGATCAAGCGCCTTCAGAAGCCGAGATAATTGCAGTGACCCGGAGTGCATTTTTGCCAATTTTTCAATTATTAATAACTTTTGAACCAACAATGCCATAAGGTTCAAGCTGTAGGAGGAGGTAGCTATGGTTCCTAGCTTTAATTTAAGACAAGTCCGGTTAAAAAATACGCACTAGAAGCCGAGAAAAACGCAATTGTTTAAATTAACGATGTAATCCATGATTTCGGTTTTGGTGGAGTGCGAAAGTGCGAAAAAGGCCGCTAACGCGAGATGGCGCCAATTGTGCCGTTATCGACATTTCGTTACCGACAAAACATTAAAAAATTATTATCTCGACTCCTGGGGGTTGTTTTTTAATCAATGCGTTATCAAATGAAAGGGAATGGAATGAGCTACGCGACAAAAATTACCCCGTTGTTGTATGTATATGCAGTTGGCCGTAATAACAATTTTAATTGTTTAATTGCTTATAACGAATGAACTTCATTTGGAGTAATGTTCACACCTATTGTAAATCGTAGCTGGTGTAAGTAGCTTTAATTTATGTCCTTTGGTCTTTGATGTAGCACGCCTGGAAGAGGCAGTAATCGTATTTGTTCATAATTTCTTTAAACAAATTCAATTATCTCGGCTTCTACTGGGCCGATTTTGTTCAACGACATCTCAAATTGAAGCTCTCGGATCAAGGAACCATCGAATTTACTTTTACAAAGGACCTCGAGTATAGTTCCGATGCAATTCTCAAGCGAATTATTAAATTGTCTATGAAAATTAAATTGCGCATGCAGGGGATGTAACAAGTATCTTGTCGGGTAGCAGCATCCTATACCTTTATTTTAAGCTGTCGATCATTGATCTAGCGCCTTCAGAAGCCGAGATAATCGCAGTGACCCGGAGTGCATTTTTGCCAATTTTTCAATTATTAGTAACTTTTGAACCAACAATGGCACATGGTTCAAGCTGTAGGAGGAGGTAGCTATGGTTCCTAGCTTTAATTTAAGACAAGTTCGGTTAAAAAATACGCACTAGAAGCCGAGAAAAACGCAATTGTTTAAATTAACGATGTAATCCATGATTTCGGTTTTGGCGGAGTGCGAAAGTGCGAAAAAGGCCGCAAACGCGAGATGGCGCCAATTGTGCCGTTATCGACATTTCGTTACCGACAAAACTTTAAAAAATTATTATCTCGACTCCTGGGGGTTGTTTTTTAATCAATGCGTTATCAAATGAAAGGGGATGGAATGAGCTACGCGACAAAAATTACCCCGTTGCTGTACGTATATGCAGTTGGCCGTAATAGCAATTTTAATTGTTTAATTGTTTATAACGAATGAACTTCATTTGGAGTAATGTTCACACCTATTGTAAATGGTAGCTGGTGTAAGTAGCTTCAATTTATGTCGTTTGGTCATTGTTGTAGCACGCCTGGAAGAGGGAGTAATCGTATTTGTTTATAATTTCTTTAAACAAATTCAATTATCTCGGCTTCTACTGGGCCGATTTTGTTCAACGACATCTCAAATTGAAGCTCTCGGATCAAGGAACCATCGAATTTACTTTTACAAAGGACCTCGAGTATAGTTCCGATGCAATTCTCAAGCGAATTATTAAATTGTCTATGAAAATTAAATTGCGCATGCAGGGGATGTAACAAGTATCTTGTCGGGTAGCAGCATCCTATACCTTTATTTTAAGCTGTCGATCATTGATCTAGCGCCTTCAGAAGCCGAGATAATCGCAGTGACCCGGAGTGCATTTTTGCCAATTTTTCAATTATTAGTAACTTTTGAACCAACAATGGCAGATGGTTCAAGCTGTAGGAGGAGGTAGCTATGGTTCCTAGCTTTAATTTAAGACAAGTTCGGTTAAAAAATACGCACTAGAAGCCGAGAAAAACATTTGTTTATAATTTGTTTATAATTTCTTTAAACAAATTCAATTATCTCGGCTTCTACTGGGCCGATATTGTTCAACGACATCTCAAATTGAAGCTCTCGGGTCAAGGAACCATCGAATTTACTTTTACAAAGGACCTCGAGTATAGTTCCGATGCAATTCTCAAGCGAATTATTAAATTGTCTATGAAAATTAAATTGCGCATCCAGGGGATGTAACAAGTATCTTGTCGGGTAGCAGCATCCTTTACCTTTATTTTAAGCTGTCGATCATTGATCTAGCACCTTCAGAAGCCGAGATAATTGCAGTGACCCGGAGTGCATTTTTCGCCAATTTTTCAATTATTAATAACTTTTGAACCAACAATGCCATATGGTTCAAGCTGTAGGAGGAGGTAGCTATGGTTCCTAGCTTTAATTTAAGACAAGTTCGGTTAAAAAATACGCACTAGAAGCCGAGAAAAACATTTGTTTATAATTTGTTTATAATTTCTTTAAACAAATTCAATTATCTCGGCTTCTACTGGGCCGATATTATTCAACGACATCTCAAATTGAAGCTCTCGGGTCAAGGAACCATCGAATTTACTTTTACAAATGACCTCGAGTATAGTTCCGATGCAATTCTCAAGCCAATTATTAAATTGTTTATGAAAATTAAATGGCGCATCCAGGGGATGTAACAAGTATCTTGTCGGGTAGCAGCATCCTATACCTTTATTTTAAGCTGTCGATCATTGATCTAGCGCCTTCAGAAGCCGAGATAATCGCAGTGACCCGGAGTGCATTTTTGCCAATTTTTCAATTATTAGTAACTTTTGAACCAACAATGGCAGATGGTTCAAGCTGTAGGAGGAGGTAGCTATGGTTCCTAGCTTTAATTTAAGACAAGTTCGGTTAAAAAATACGCACTAGAAGCCGAGAAAAACGCAATTGTTTAAATTAACGATGTAATCCATGATTTCGGTTTTGGCGGAGTGCGAAAGTGCGAAAAAGGCCGCAAACGCGAGATGGCGCCAATTGTGCCGTTATCGACATTTCGTTACCGACAAAACTTTAAAAAATTATTATCTCGACTCCTGGGGGTTGTTTTTTAATCAATGCGTTATCAAATGAAAGGGGATGGAATGAGCTACGCGACAAAAATTACCCCGTTGCTGTACGTATATGCAGTTGGCCGTAATAGCAATTTTAATTGTTTAATTGTTTATAACGAATGAACTTCATTTGGAGTAATGTTCATACCTATTGTAAATGGTAGCTGGTGTAAGTAGCTTCAATTTATGTCGTTTGGTCATTGTTGTAGCACGCCTGGAAGAGGGAGTAATCGTATTTGTTTATAATTTCTTTAAACAAATTCAATTATCTCGGCTTCTACTGGGCCGATTTTGTTCAACGACATCTCAAATTGAAGCTCTCGGATCAAGGAACCATCGAATTTACTTTTACAAAGGACCTCGAGTATAGTTCCGATGCAATTCTCAAGCGAATTATTAAATTGTCTATGAAAATTAAATTGCGCATGCAGGGGATGTAACAAGTATCTTGTCGGGTAGCAGCATCCTATACCTTTATTTTAAGCTGTCGATCATTGATCTAGCGCCTTCAGAAGCCGAGATAATCGCAGTGACCCGGAGTGCATTTTTGCCAATTTTTCAATTATTAGTAACTTTTGAACCAACAATGGCAGATGGTTCAAGCTGTAGGAGGAGGTAGCTATGGTTCCTAGCTTTAATTTAAGACAAGTTCGGTTAAAAAATACGCACTAGAAGCCGAGAAAAACATTTGTTTATAATTTGTTTATAATTTCTTTAAACAAATTCAATTATCTCGGCTTCTACTGGGCCGATATTGTTCAACGACATCTCAAATTGAAGCTCTCGGGTCAAGGAACCATCGAATTTACTTTTACAAAGGACCTCGAGTATAGTTCCGATGCAATTCTCAAGCGAATTATTAAATTGTCTATGAAAATTAAATTGCGCATCCAGGGGATGTAACAAGTATCTTGTCGGGTAGCAGCATCCTTTACCTTTATTTTAAGCTGTCGATCATTGATCTAGCACCTTCAGAAGCCGAGATAATTGCAGTGACCCGGAGTGCATTTTTCGCCAATTTTTCAATTATTAATAACTTTTGAACCAACAATGCCATATGGTTCAAGCTGTAGGAGGAGGTAGCTATGGTTCCTAGCTTTAATTTAAGACAAGTTCGGTTAAAAAATACGCACTAGAAGCCGAGAAAAACATTTGTTTATAATTTGTTTATAATTTCTTTAAACAAATTCAATTATCTCGGCTTCTACTGGGCCGATATTATTCAACGACATCTCAAATTGAAGCTCTCGGGTCAAGGAACCATCGAATTTACTTTTACAAATGACCTCGAGTATAGTTCCGATGCAATTCTCAAGCCAATTATTAAATTGTTTATGAAAATTAAATGGCGCATCCAGGGGATGTAACAAGTATCTTGTCGGGTAGCAGCATCCTATACCTTTATTTTAAGCTGTCGATCATTGATCTAGCGCCTTCAGAAGCCGAGATAATTGCAGTGACCCGGAGTGCATTTTTTGCCAATTTTTCAATTATTAATAACTTTTGAACCAACAATGCCATATGGTTCAAGCTGTAGGAGGAGGTAGCTATGGTTCCTAGCTTTAATTTATGACTTGTCCGGTTAAAAAATACGCACTAGAAGCCGAGAAAAACGCAATTGTTTAAATTAACTTTGTAATCCAGGATTTCGGTTTTGGCGGAGTGCGAAAGTGCGAAAAAGGCCGCAAACGCGAGATGGCGCCAATTGTGCCGTTATCGACATTTCGTTACCGACAAAACATTAAAAAATTATTATCTCGACTCCTGGGGGTTGTTTTTTAATCAATGCGTTATCAAATGAAAGGGGATGGAATGAGCTACGCGACAAAAATTACCCCGTTGCTGTACGTATATGCAGTTGGCCGTAATAACAATTTTAATTGTTTAATTGTTTGTAACGAATGAACTTCATTTGGAGTAATGTTCATACCTATTGTAAATGGTAGCTGGTGTAAGTAGCTTCAATTTATGTCCTTTGGTCATTGTTGTAGCACGCCTGGAAGAGGGAGTAATCGTATTTGTTTATAATTTCTTTAAACAAATTCAATTATCTCGGCTTCTACTGGGCCGATTTTGTTCAACGACATCTCAAATTGAAGCTCTCGGATCAACAAACCATCGAATTTACTTTTACAAAGGACCTCGAGTATAGTTCCGATGCAATTCTCAAGCGAATTATTAAATTGTCTATGAAAATTAAATTGCGCATGCAGGGGATGTAACAAGTATCTTGTCGGATAGCAGCATCCTATACCTTTATTTTAAGCTGTCGATCATTGATCTAGCGCCTTCAGAAGCCGAGATAATCGCAGAGACCCTGAGTGCATTTTAGCCAATTTTTCAATTATTAGTAACTTTTGAACAAACAATGGCATATGGTTCAAGCTGTAGGAGGAGGTAGCTATGTTTATTAGCTTTAATTTAAGACAAGTTCGGTTAAAAATTACGCACTAGAAGCCGAGAAAAGCGCAATTGTTTAAATTAACTTTGTAATCCAGGATTTCGGTTTTGGCGGAGTGCGAAAGTGCGAAAAAGGCCGCAAACGCGAGATGGCGCCAATTGTGCCGTTATCGACATTTCGTTACCGACGGTAGATACGGCGGAGTGAGAGGGCTAGGAGGAGTGAGGAGGAGCGCAAAATCGAATTTTTATAATTATTTTAATTTAGTTTAATTTCGGCAAAACTGGTACGATCAGGACGTACAAGTTATAGTGTCACCACATTTCACTCAGAGATTACAAGCGCAGTATAGCAGCCGCTCGGCTGCTCGGCGCGGAAGCGTCAGATTTCTAGGTTAGCGTCCCCACGCCAACCTGTGCGGAGTACCAAGGGCACAAAACACCCGGGCCCCTTGGGGCCGGTGGACTGACCTTCCACCAACATGGAAGTAGAGGATGCAGCTTGCTGGACCACGATAGGTCCCAGCAAAAAAAAAAGGGTTTCCACAACCCTACACGAACCAACCAAGAGGAAATGTCCCTCACCCAGCTTCACCAACGAAATCACACTGGAAAAGGCAGCAACTCAGACAAAAAATGGCGAAAACCATAGGCTATACCCAGAATCCCACAAAGGACCAGCCGTAGTAGAAGTAAGGCTAAACCAAATAGACTCAAAAAAAAAGCAAGAGCCACAACATGATGGCAATTGCAAAGGCCCTGCACTCCATGCGAGCAGGCATTCACCAGCTTCGCCCAAGAGGATTTAATAGGGCTGAAGCTGTTTTTAACAATAGCATTGAGGCCAACAAAGTCATAAGAACAACGTCCGATAAGAAAGGTAGCCTGGTCGCCTTTGTGCCCAGGCACTTCATTGAAAAAAAAGGTATTTTAAAGGGTTTCAGCCTAGAATACCCCATTGAGGACCTGATTGACGCAGCAAGCAGCCCCTGCAAAATTCTACACGCCAAAAGAATGAACAGAAGGTTTGTGGAACCCACTACGAAGGAAGTCTCATGGATTCCCTGCGAGACTGTCCTAATAACCTTCGAAGGATCAACGACACCAGCAAAAATTCAATTATACGGAATGCTAAGCAAACCAATTGAGCCATACATAGAGAGGGTAAGAACATGTAGAAACTGTGGCAAATACGGTCACACTCAAACAAAATGCAGAGGCAAAACAACCTGCCTATCCTGTGGGCAGGACAAAAGCCTGGGACACAAGTGTCATTCAGAAAGTACCTGCATCCACTGCCAAGGCAACCACTCCACCTTCTCTACCAACTGTCCGCAAATGACGTTCCACAAGGAGGTTAACACCATTCTTGCCTACAACAACGTAAGCATTTATGAGGCATGCGCTCAAGCTAAGCAGAACGCTGCACAAAACACCACCACCAACACACAAAATTTAAGCAACCTCCTTCAGGGTGCACCGCAAAAAGAATTTCCCCCTCTCCCAGAACGCAGTATGGAAAGTGAATTCCAACTTCGAGTTATTGGTGGAGTCTCCAACCCCAATAACCAAAAACGCAACCACTGGAACACAAGAAGTCTCAAGACATATGCAAGAACAACCTCAAAGACAAGATCCAAATCACCAACTGACAAAAATGATTCTCACTCAGTAACTTCTAACACAAGCACGCAACAGACAGAACCAAAAAATATACAAGTAACACCAAACACGACACGTACAACTCCAACCATGTTACAAAGGACACCAACTATGGACAGTACAACTCAACAACACAAATTACAGTTGCAAACCTTCTCTCAAGGTAAACAACACGCATCAAGCACTCACATCAAGACAAATGTCTAATTAAAGGCAACTGGCATAAAGCTCCCAATGGGAAGCAAGATGCCAGCAAAGATTAAAGGTAACTCAAATCATACCAATAAGGACAAAATCAACAATGGATCACACACACAATAATATCAGGATTCTACTCTGGAACTGTAGACAAATAGCTAACAAGGAAGCAGAGCTCTGGAGACAGGCAGAGTCTTATGACATTTTCGTCTGCACTGAAACCTGGCTCGTTCCTAGCGCAAAATTTCACATCCCCGGCTTCCAAACCATAAGAAAAGACAGAAACAATCGTCGCGGTGGCGGAGTAGCCATCATCGTTAAAAATTCCCTGCAGTGGACCACAGCACCAAACATTGTGGTTGACGATGGGACAACTGAATCTCTCACAATTGAAATACAATGCAAGGTATCCAACCTAGTAATATGTGCTTGCTACAAGCCACCAGGACTACCCCTTCAAGCAGACAAATGGCACCAACTATTAGGCAAACTCAACAGCCACCCACAGTTCCTACTACTTGGTGACTTCAATGCCCACCACACGGTATGGAACTGTTCATCCACAGACATTACAGGTGAACGACTACTACAGGCACTAGAAGACAATGACTGCCTCGTTCACAACACGGATTCCTCCTCCCATATAGGACGCAATGGGACCCGTAACAGCAATCTGGATCTGATAATAACACCCAGCAGGATAGCACATCTCATTCACACAGAGCAACTGGGTGACCCTTGGGGTTCTGACCACTTTCCACTCAAGGTGGAGTTACTACTTGAGAAACGCAATTACAGGACCACTAGCAACAGAATCTCCTCCACGAGAACTGACTGGAACCAATACAGCTCCATATTGATCTCAGCGCAAGACTCGTTGATTTCGGGTGACTTCCTGAACATGGACACCCTGGGGCAATATGCTTACCTCACGGAAAGCATGAAAGAGGCAGCAACACGAGCCACTCCCAGGAGGAGCTACATCCCGCCACATCGCTATAGAAACCCAGTACCATGGTGGGACACAGAATGTGACAGAGCCATCCGTTGCAGGAAGGCTCTGTTCCTTAAATGGCGCCACACGGGTGCATCTACAGACTGGGCAGGCTACATGAAGCAGGCTGCCAAAACCAAGAAATTGTTAAAACACAAAAAGATCTCTAGCTTCAAAAAAATGGCAGCAGAACTGAACCGAAACACAGACACTACCAATTTCTGGAAAAAAATTAAAATATTCAAAAACAAATGGACAAATGAAGCAAATAACGACAGAGCAACTCCACCTTTCAACGCGATACAGAACCAAATCGACAAGCTATGCCCCCCCTGGGCTGCCAGAAACCCCTCGCACCCCGAGTGGGAAACAACGGACTCATTTCTAGACACACATTTCACCTACCAGGAACTGAACCACACCATATCCAGGCTGAAAACAAAATCTGCACCAGGCTCGGACGGGCTAGAAAACAACATGTTCAAAAATCTCCCGAACATGTGGAGACTTGCCCTTCTAGACGCCCTCAACAACATCTACACTCACCATTCATATCCTGACACGTGGAGAGACAGTAACCTATTCTTCATTCCGAAACCAGGACAAACTAACCTAAGACCAATAGCGTTAACCTCTTGCGCTTGTAAACTCCTAGAGAGACTTCTTTCACGGAGGCTAACCTATTGGCTAGAACATCACAACAAACTCCCTATGAGCCAGTCTGGGTTCCGGAGGAACCGCTCCACGGCTGACAACATCCTCAGCTTAACCACACAGGTGGACACTGGGCTTCTCCTGGGCCAACCCACAGCTGCAATCTTTCTGGATGTTAAATCTGCTTTTGACAACATTATTCCGGATATTCTCACAGGCAAACTTCACCAACTGGGGATCTCTAAAAGCCCAGCGCAATTTATTCACTTTATAACAACTTTCAGAAGAGCACATTTTCGCACATTGGACACAGATGGACAACTGCAAACCATCACGCGACATGTGTACAAGGGCGTCGCGCAGGGTGGGGTGCTTAGCCCGTTACTGTACACGCTATACACAGCTGATATAGACACAGACACACCAACACACACCAAATTCCTTCAATACGCAGATGACGTTGCAATATATGCAACGAGCACGGATCAATGGACAGCATGCCAAAATGTCGAGGCGGCAGCCAACAACTGCCTCCGCAGGCTAAGCGCAATTGGCTTGGATATCGCTCCTGCCAAGTCAGAATTTATGATATTCAATGGCAAATCTAATCCTGTAGACTCTATCGTCATTCAACTAGGAAATATATCCATAGGCAACGTGCCAACAGCTAAATTCTTAGGTGCGCACATAGATCAGAGGCTGAACTTTCAATACCACATGGAGAAAGTCTGCACCCAAGCACGTAAATTACTTAACATCATCAGGTTCCTTCGTGGCACATGGTGGGGCACAGAACCAAACACCCTGCTCACAATATACAAAAGCCTGATCCGATCAAGAATAGAATACTGCCTGCACATAACACTACCAAAAAACAACAGCACACAACACAAAATAGAAAAAATTCAACTCGCGGCAGCCAGGCTTGCCCTTGGCCTAAGAAAGACCAGACCGGTCAACGTCACTTTAGCAGAAGCCAAATTACCACCTCTGGAACAACGAGCACTGTTCGCAGGGAAAAAACACATAGCCAAAGCCATGTCCAACCCTTTACACTTCTTAAAGGAACAATTGGAACTCTACCACACAACACTGGACCGGACGCATGGGCGGGCACCGACAATGGAAACCATTGCTGATGCACTGTGCACAGTATGGCCACTGCGCCACACGCTAGCTCTAGGCACCTGCTTTCAGCTTCATCCCGCCCAAACTCTAGCTGCAGCTGGAACAGACACATTCAACATAATAGATGGAGCCAGCTTAACAAACAGCACTGATATCAATAAAGACTGCCAACCTGATAGACGCAAGATACCAGGGATTCACTCCGATATTCACGGACGGTTCCAAAACACTCAATGGGAACTCCACGGGATTTGCTTGGCTGTGCAGCGAGTTAGCCCAAGCGGAGGCAGTCAGTGTGGACAGGCACTTCTCAGTATTCACTGCTGAATGCTTGGCCATAGGCAGGGCACTAGATTTTGCCTCAAGTGTCCCTGATCGACTATTTCTGATCTGTACAGACTCGCTCAGCGTCATGCAGGTTTTAATCCAAAGCGACATCAACCACAAAAATAGATACATTACAGAAACCATCACCAAACTCAATAGCGCCATCCAAAGCAGCCAAGGGCCAAATAGAATTAAGCTCATATGGGTACCTTCTCACAAAGGCCTAGTGGGTAACGAAGAAGTAGACAAGCTGGCCAAGAGGGCCACTCGCAATCACCCACACTCATTTTGGAAGGTAGCAGTGTACGACCTCTTCACTGTATTCAGAGAAGAAATGTGGACCAATTCTCAGAACACATGGCACGCAAAAACCCACCCACCCACCAGAGTGGGCACAAAGTACTTTACCAACCACTACACAAACAACACCAGGCCCTGGTTCCACAAAAAGATGTTACCACGTAAATTCACCTCTTGGATTTGTCGCGCCCGTTCAGACCACTACAATCTCAACGCATCACTGCACAGGGTCAATCTCAGTAGCAACCCAAGGTGTGAGTGCGGCGCACCGGAACAAGACCTAAACCACATAATTTGGCAATGCCCCGAGACGGATTCACACCGCCCACAGCTCATTAAAAACCTAAAACGCCGAGGGTGGCAACTCCCCCTCAGCATAGATATATTTCTAGAACTTCCTCGAATCTGCGAACTGCGGCTGATTGGCAGATTCCTAGAACAATATAATATTTTCATTTAAGATAAATAGGATACAGATAACGCATAAGATAGATATAGAACTTACATATATAAGTAAATTAGATAACCAAAGACTGTACCAAAGTGCAATATAAATTAAGACAGGTTAAGAAGGACACATGCGCCACTCATCGGCATGAAGTAGCGCTGTAATCAAGACATGTCACTATATATGTAAACCCGGCCATGGGCTGAAACAAGCCTAGGTCTTATTGAAATAAAAAAAAAAAAAAAAAAAAAAAAAAATTTCGTTACCGACAAAACATTAAAAAATTATTATCTCGACTCCTGGGGGTTGATTTTTAATCAATGCGTTATCAAATGAAAGGGGATGGAATGAGCTACGCGACAAAAATTACCCCGTTGCTGTACGTATATGCAGTTGGCCGTTATAACAATTTTAATTGTATAATTGTTTATAACGAATGAACTTCATTTGGAGTAATGTTCATACCTATTGTAAATGGTAGCTGGTGTAAGTAGCTTCAATTTATGTCCTTTGATCATTGTTGTAGCACGCCTGGAAGAGGGAGTAATCGTATTTGTTTATACTTTCTTTAAACAAATTCAATTATCTCGGCTTCTACTGGGCCGATTTTGTTCAACGACATCTCAAATTGAAGCTCTCGGATCAACAAACCATCGAATTTACTTTTACAAAGGACCTCGAGTATAGTTCCGATGCAATTCTCAAGCGAATTATTAAATTGTTTATGAAAATTAAATTGCGCATCCAGGGGATGTAACAAGTATCTTGTTTGGTAGCAGCATCCTTTACCTTTATTTTAAGCTGTCGATCATTGATCAAGCGCCTT
Organism: Nomada fucata; assembly: GCA_948146005.1. Lineage (NCBI taxonomy): Eukaryota > Metazoa > Arthropoda > Insecta > Hymenoptera > Apidae > Nomada > Nomada fucata. The sequence goes on along the minus strand of OX411275.1, from coordinate 391,512 downwards.
CAGAAGCCGAGATAATCGCAGTGACCCGGAGTGCATTTTTGCCAATTTTTCAATTATTAGTAACTTTTGAACCAACAATGGCAGATGGTTCAAGCTGTAGGAGGAGGTAGCTATGGTTCCTAGCTTTAATTTAAGACAAGTTCGGTTAAAAAATACGCACTAGAAGCCGAGAAAAACATTTGTTTATAATTTGTTTATAATTTCTTTAAACGAATTCAATTATCTCGGCTTCTACTGGGCCGATATTGTTCAACGACATCTCAAATTGAAGCTCTCGGGTCAAGGAACCATCGAATTTACTTTTACAAAGGACCTCGAGTATAGTTCCGATGCAATTCTCAAGCCAATTATTAAATTGTCTATGAAAATTAAATTGCGCATCCAGGGGATGTAACAAGTATCTTGTCGGGTAGCAGCATCCTATACCTTTATTTTAAGCTGTCGATCATTGATCTAGCGCCTTCAGAAGCCGAGATAATTGCAGTGACCCGGAGTGCATTTTTTGCCAATTTTTCAATTATTAATAACTTTTGAACCAACAATGCCATATGGTTCAAGCTGTAGGAGGAGGTAGCTATGGTTCCTAGCTTTAATTTAAGACAAGTCCGGTTAAAAAATACGCACTAGAAGCCGAGAAAAACGCAATTGTTTAAATTAACGATGTAATCCATGATTTCGGTTTTTGGTGGAGTGCGAAAGTGCGAAAAAGGCCGCAAACGCGAGATGACGCCAATTGTGCCGTTATCGACATTTCGTTACCGACAAAACATTAAAAAATTATTATCTCGACTCCTGGGGGTTGTTTTTTAATCAATGGGGTATCAAATGAAAGGGAATGGAATGAGCTACGCGACAAAAATTACCCCGTTGTTGTATGTATATGCAGTTGGCCGTAATAACAATTTTAATTGTTTAATTGCTTATAACGAATGAACTTCATTTGGAGTAATGTTCACACCTATTGTAAATGGTAGCTGGTGTAAGTAGCTTCAATTTATGTCCTTTGGTCATTGTTGTAGCACGCCTGGAAGAGGGAGTAATCGTATTTGTTTATAATTTCATTAAACAAATTCAATTATCTCGGCTTCTACTGGGGCGATTTTGTTCAACGACATCTCAAATTGAAGCTCTCGGATCAAGGAACCATCGAATTTACTTTTACAAAGGACCTCGAGTATAGTTCCGATGCAATTCTCAAGCGAATTATTAAATTGTTTATGAAAATTAATTTGCGCATCCATGGGATGTAACATGTATCTTGTCGGGTAGCAGCATCCTTTACCTTTATTTTAAGCTGTCGATCATTGATCTAGCGCCTTCAGAAGCCGAGATAATGGCAGTGACCCGGAGTGCATTTTTTGCCAATTTTTCAATTATTAATAACTTTTGAACCAACAATGCCATATGGTTCAAGCTGTAGGAGGAGGTAGCTATGGTTCCTAGCTTTAATTTAAGACAAGTTCGGTTAAAAAATACGCCCTAGAAGCCGAGAAAAACATTTGTTTATAATTTGTTTATAATTTCTTTAAACAAATTCAATTATCTCGGCTTCTACTGGGCCGATATTGTTCAACGACATCTCAAATTGAAGCTCTCGGGTCAAGGAACCATCGAATTTACTTTTACAAAGGACCTCGAGTATAGTTCCGATGCAATTCTCAAGCCAATTATTAAATTGTTTATGAAAATTAAATGGCGCATTCAGGGGATGTAACAAGTATCTTGTCGGGTAGCAGCATCCTATACCTTTATTTTAAGCTGTCGATCATTGATCTAGCGCCTTCAGAAGCCGAGATAATCGCAGAGACCCGGAGTGCATTTTAGCCAATTTTTCAATTATTAGTAACTTTTGAACCAACAATGGCATATGGTTCAAGCTGTAGGAGGAGGTAGCTATGGTTCCTAGCTTTAATTTAACACAAGTCCGGTTAAAAAATACGCACTAGAAGCCGAGAAAAACGCAATTGTTTAAATTAACTTTGTAATCCAGGATTTCGGTTTTGGCGGAGTGCGAAAGTGCGAAAAAGGCCGCAAACGCGAGATGGCGCCAATTGTGCCGTTATCGACATTTCGTTACCGACAAAACATTAAAAAATTATTATCTCGACTCCTGGGGGTTGTTTTTTAATCAATGGGGTATCAAATGAAAGGGAATGGAATGAGCTACGCGACAAAAATTACCCCGTTGTTGTATGTATATGCAGTTGGCCGTAATAACAATTTTAATTGTTTAATTGCTTATAACGAATGAACTTCATTTGGAGTAATGTTCACACCTATTGTAAATGGTAGCTGGTGTAAGTAGCTTCAATTTATGTCCTTTGGTCATTGTTGTAGCACGCCTGGAAGAGGGAGTAATCGTATTTGTTTATAATTTCATTAAACAAATTCAATTATCTCGGCTTCTACTGGGGCGATTTTGTTCAACGACATCTCAAATTGAAGCTCTCGGATCAAGGAACCATCGAATTTACTTTTACAAAGGACCTCGAGTATAGTTCCGATGCAATTCTCAAGCGAATTATTAAATTGTTTATGAAAATTAATTTGCGCATCCATGGGATGTAACATGTATCTTGTCGGGTAGCAGCATCCTTTACCTTTATTTTAAGCTGTCGATCATTGATCTAGCGCCTTCAGAAGCCGAGATAATGGCAGTGACCCGGAGTGCATTTTTTGCCAATTTTTCAATTATTAATAACTTTTGAACCAACAATGCCATATGGTTCAAGCTGTAGGAGGAGGTAGCTATGGTTCCTAGCTTTAATTTAAGACAAGTTCGGTTAAAAAATACGCCCTAGAAGCCGAGAAAAACATTTGTTTATAATTTGTTTATAATTTCTTTAAACAAATTCAATTATCTCGGCTTCTACTGGGCCGATATTGTTCAACGACATCTCAAATTGAAGCTCTCGGGTCAAGGAACCATCGAATTTACTTTTACAAAGGACCTCGAGTATAGTTCCGATGCAATTCTCAAGCCAATTATTAAATTGTTTATGAAAATTAAATGGCGCATTCAGGGGATGTAACAAGTATCTTGTCGGGTAGCAGCATCCTATACCTTTATTTTAAGCTGTCGATCATTGATCTAGCGCCTTCAGAAGCCGAGATAATCGCAGAGACCCGGAGTGCATTTTAGCCAATTTTTCAATTATTAGTAACTTTTGAACCAACAATGGCATATGGTTCAAGCTGTAGGAGGAGGTAGCTATGGTTCCTAGCTTTAATTTAACACAAGTCCGGTTAAAAAATACGCACTAGAAGCCGAGAAAAACGCAATTGTTTAAATTAACTTTGTAATCCAGGATTTCGGTTTTGGCGGAGTGCGAAAGTGCGAAAAAGGCCGCAAACGCGAGATGGCGCCAATTGTGCCGTTATCGACATTTCGTTACCGACAAAACATTAAAAAATTATTATCTCGACTCCTGGGGGTTGTTTTTTAATCAATGCGTTATCAAATGAAAGGGGATGGAATGAGCTACGCGACAAAAATTACCCCGTTGCTGTACGTATATGCAGTTGGCCGTAATAACAATTTTAATTGTTTAATTGTTTATAACGAATGAACTTCATTTGGAGTAATGTTCATACCTATTGTAAATGGTAGCTGGTGTAAGTAGCTTCAATTTATGTCCTTTGGTCATTGTTGTAGCACGCCTGGAAGAGGGAGTAATCGTATTTGTTTATAATTTCTTTAAACAAATTCAATTATCTCGGCTTCTACTGGGCCGATTTTGTTCAACGACATCTCAAATTGAAGCTCTCGGATCAACAAACCATCGAATTTACTTTTACAAAGGACCTCGAGTATAGTTCCGATGCAATTCTCAAGCGAATTATTAAATTGTTTATGAAAATTAATTTGCGCATCCATGGGATGTAACATGTATCTTGTCGGGTAGCAGCATCCTTTACCTTTATTTTAAGCTGTCGATCATTGATCTAGCGCCTTCAGAAGCCGAGATAATGGCAGTGACCCGGAGTGCATTTTTTGCCAATTTTTCAATTATTAATAACTTTTGAACCAACAATGCCATATGGTTCAAGCTGTAGGAGGAGGTAGCTATGGTTCCTAGCTTTAATTTAAGACAAGTTCGGTTAAAAAATACGCCCTAGAAGCCGAGAAAAACATTTGTTTATAATTTGTTTATAATTTCTTTAAACAAATTCAATTATCTCGGCTTCTACTGGGCCGATTTTGTTCAACGACATCTCAAATTGAAGCTCTCGGATCAAGGAACCATCGAATTTACTTTTACAAAGGACCTCGAGTATAGTTCCGATGCAATTCTCAAGCCAATTATTAAATTGTTTATGAAAATTAAATGGCGCATCCAGGGGATGTAACAAGTATCTTGTCGGGTAGCAGCATCCTATACCTTTATTTTAAGCTGTCGATCATTGATCTAGCGCCTTCAGAAGCCGAGATAATTGCAGTGACCCGGAGTGCATTTTTCGCCAATTTTTCAATTATTAATAACTGTTGAACCAACAATGCCATATGGTTCAAGCTGTAGGAGAAGGTAGCTATGTTCCTCGCTTTAATTTAAGACAAGTGCGGTTAAAAAATAATCACTAGAAGCCGAGAAAAACATTTGTTTATAATTTGTTTATAATTTCTTTAAACAAATTCAATTATCTCGGCTTCTACTGGGCCGATATTATTCAACGACATCTCAAATTGAAGCTCTCGGATCAAGGAACCATCGAATTTACTTTTACAAAGGACCTCGAGTATAGTTCCGATGCAATTCTCAAGCCAATTATTAAATTGTTTATGAAAATTAAATGGCGCATCCAGGGGATGTAACAAGTATCTTGTCGGGTAGCAGCATCCTATACCTTTATTTTAAGCTGTCGATCATTGATCTAGCGCCTTCAGAAGCCGAGATAATCGCAGTGACCCGGAATGCATTTTTGCCAATTTTTCAATTATTAGTAACTTTTGAACCAACAATGGCAGATGGTTCAAGCTGTAGGAGGAGGTAGCTATGGTTCCTAGCTTTAATTTAAGACAAGTTCGGTTAAAAAATACGCACTAGAAGCCGAGAAAAACATTTGTTTATAATTTGTTTATAATTTCTTTAAACAAATTCAATTATCTCGGCTTCTACTGGGCCGATATTGTTCAACGACATCTCAAATTGAAGCTCTCGGGTCAAGGAACCATCGAATTTACTTTTACAAAGGACCTCGAGTATAGTTCCGATGCAATTCTCAAGCGAATTATTAAATTGTTTATGAAAATTAATTTGCGCATCCAGGGGATGTAACAAGTATCTTGTCGGGTAGCAGCATCCTATACCTTTATTTTAAGCTGTCGATCATTGATCTAGCGCCTTCAGAAGCCGAGATAATCGCAGAGACCCGGAGTGCATTTTAGCCAATTTTTCAATTATTAGAAACTTTTGAACCAACAATGGCATATGGTTCAAGCTGTAGGAGGAGGTAGCTATGGTTCCTAGCTTTAATTTAACACAAGTCCGGTTAAAAAATACGCACTAGAAGCCGAGAAAAACGCAATTGTTTAAATTAACTTTGTAATCCAGGATTTCGGTTTTGGCGGAGTGCGAAAGTGCGAAAAAGGCCGCAAACGCGAGATGGCGCCAATTGTGCCGTTATCGACATTTCGTTACCGACAAAACATTAAAAAATTATTATCTCGACTCCTGGGGGTTGTTTTTTAATCAATGCGTTATCAAATGAAAGGGGATGGAATGAGCTACGCGACAAAAATTACCCCGTTGCTGTACGTATATGCAGTTGGCCGTAATAACAATTTTAATTGTTTAATTGTTTATAACGAATGAACTTCATTTGGAGTAATGTTCATACCTATTGTAAATGGTAGCTGGTGTAAGTAGCTTCAATTTATGTCCTTTGGTCATTGTTGTAGCACGCCTGGAAGAGGGAGTAATCGTATTTGTTTATAATTTCTTTGAACAAATTCAATTATCTCGGCTTCTACTGGGCCGATATTGTTCAACGACATCTCAAATTGAAGCTCTCGGGTCAAGGAACCATCGAATTTACTTTTACAAAGGACCTCGAGTATAGTTCCGATGCAATTCTCAAGCCAATTATTAAATTGTCTATGAAAATTAAATTGCGCATCCAGGGGATGTAACAAGTATCTTGTTTGGTAGCAGCATCCTTTACCTTTATTTTAAGCTGTCGATCATTGATCTAGCGCCTTCAGAAGCCGAGATAATTGCAGTGACCCGGAGTGCATTTTTTGCCAATTTTTCAATTATTAATAACTTTTGAACCAACAATGCCATATGGTTCAAGCTGTAGGAGGAGGTAGCTATGGTTCCTAGCTTTAATTTAAGACAAGTTCGGTTAAAAAATACGCACTAGAAGCCGAGAAAAACATTTGTTTATAATTTGTTTATAATTTCTTTAAACAAATTCAATTATCTCGGCTTCTACTGGGCCGATATTATTCAACGACATCTCAAATTGAAGCTCTCGGGTCAAGGAACCATCGAATTTACTTTTACAAAGGACCTCGAGTATAGTTCCGATGCAATTCTCAAGCCAATTATTAAATTGTTTATGAAAATTAAATGGCGCATCCAGGGGATGTAACAAGTATCTTGTCGGGTAGCAGCATCCTATACCTTTATTTTAAGCTGTCGATCATTGATCTAGCGCCTTCAGAAGCCGAGATAATCGCAGAGACCCGGAGTGCATTTTAGCCAATTTTTCAATTATTAGTAACTTTTGAACCAACAATGGCATATGGTTCAAGCTGTAGGAGGATGTAGCTATGGTTCCTATCTTTAATTTAAGACAAGTTCGGTTAAAAAATACGCACTAGAAGCCGAGAAAAACATTTGTTTATAATTTGTTTATAATTTCTTTAAACAAATTCAATTATCTCGGCTTCTACTGGGCCGATATTATTCAACGACATCTCAAATTGAAGCTCTCGGATCAACAAACCATCGAATTTACTTTTACAAAGGACCTCGAGTATAGTTCCGATGCAATTTTCAATCGAATTATTAAATTGTTTATGAAAATTAAATTGCGCATCCAGGGGATGTAACAAGTATCTTGTTTGGTAGCAGCATCCTTTACCTTTATTTTAAGCTGTCGATCATTGATCTAGCGCCTTCAGAAGCCGAGATAATTGCAGTGACCCGGAGTGCATTTTTTGCCAATTTTTCAATTATTAATAACTTTTGAACCAACAATGGCATATGGTTCAAGCTGTAGGAGGAGGTAGCTATGGTTCCTAGCTTTAATTTAAGACAAGTTCGGTTAAAAAATACGCACTAGAAGCCGAGAAAAACATTTGTTTATAATTTGTTTATAATTTCTTTAAACAAATTCAATTATCTCGGCTTCTACTGGGCCGATATTATTCAACGACATCTCAAATTGAAGCTCTCGGGTCAAGGAACCATCGAATTTACTTTTACAAAGGACCTCGAGTATAGTTCCGATGCAATTCTCAAGCCAATTATTAAATTGTTTATGAAAATTAAATGGCGCATCCAGGGGATGTAACAAGTATCTTGTCGGGTAGCAGCATCCTATACCTTTATTTTAAGCTGTCGATCATTGATCTAGCGCCTTCAGAAGCCGAGATAATCGCAGAGACCCGGAGTGCATTTTAGCCAATTTTTCAATTATTAGTAACTTTTGAACCAACAATGGCATATGGTTCAAGCTGTAGGAGGATGTAGCTATGGTTCCTAGCTTTAATTTAAGACATGTTCGGTTAAAAAATACGCACTAGAAGCCGAGAAAAACATTTGTTTATAATTTGTTTATAATTTCTTTAAACAAATTCAATTATCTGGGCTTCTACTGGGCCGATTTTGTTCAACGACATCTCAAATTGAAGCTCTCGGATCAAGGAACCATGGAATTTACTTTTACAAAGGACCTCGAGTATAGTTCCGATGCAATTCTCAAGCCAATTATTAAATTGTTTATGAAAATTAAATTGCGCATCCAGGGGATGTAACAAGTATCTTGTCGGGTAGCAGCATCCTATACCTTTATTTTAAGCTGTCGATCATTGATCTAGCGCCTTCAGAAGCCGAGATAATCGCAGAGACCCGGAGTGCATTTTAGCCAATTTTTCAATTATTAGTAACTTTTGAACCAACAATGGCATATGGTTCAAGCTGTAGGAGGATGTAGCTATGGTTCCTAGCTTTAATTTAACACAAGTCCGGTTAAAAAATACGCACTAGAAGCCGAGAAAAACGCAATTGTTTAAATTAACTTTGTAATCCAGGATTTCGGTTTTGGCGGAGTGCGAAAGTGCGAAAAAGGCCGCAAACGCGAGATGGCGCCAATTGTGCCGTTATCGACATTTCGTTACCGACAAAACATTAAAAAATTATTATCTCGACTCCTGGGGGTTGTTTTTTAATCAATGCGTTATCAAATGAAAGGGGATGGAATGAGCTACGCGACAAAAATTACCCCGTTGCTGTACGTATATGCAGTTGGCCGTAATAACAATTTTAATTGTTTAATTGTTTATAACGAATGAACTTCATTTGGAGTAATGTTCATACCTATTGTAAATGGTAGCTGGTGTAAGTAGCTTCAATTTATGTCCTTTGGTCATTGTTGTAGCACGCCTGGAAGAGGGAGTAATCGTATTTGTTTATAATTTCTTTAAACAAATTCAATTATCTCGGCTTCTACTGGGCCGATTTTGTTCAACGACATCTCAAATTGAAGCTCTCGGATCAAGGAACCATCGAAGTTACTTTTACAAAGGACCTCGAGTATAGTTCCGATGCAATTCGCAAGCCAATTATTAAATTGTTTATGAAAATTAAATGGCGCATCCAGGGGATGTAACAAGTATCTTGTCGGGTAGCAGCATCCTATACCTTTATTTTAAGCTGTCGATCATTGATCTAGCGCCTTCAGAAGCCGAGATAATCGCAGAGACCCGGAGTGCATTTTATCCAATTTTTCAATTATTAGTAACTTTTGAACCAACAATGGCATATGGTTCAAGCTGTAGGAGGAGGTAGCTATGGTTCCTAGCTTTAATTTAACACAAGTCCGGTTAAAAAATACGCACTAGAAGCCGAGAAAAACATTTGTTTATAATTTGTTTATAATTTCTTTAAACAAATTCAATTATCTCGGCTTCTACTGGGCCGATATTATTCAACGCCATCTCAAATTGAAGCTCTCGGGTCAAGGAACCATCGAATTTACTTTTACAAAGGACCTCGAGTATAGTTCCGATGCAATTCTCAAGCCAATTATTAAATTGTTTATGAAAATTAAATGGCGCATCCAGGGGATGTAACAAGTATCTTGTCGGGTAGCAGCATCCTATACCTTTATTTTAAGCTGTCGATCATTGATCTAGCGCCTTCAGAAGCCGAGATAATCGCAGAGACCCGGAGTGCATTTTAGCCAATTTTTCAATTATTAGTAACTTTTGAACCAACAATGGCATATGGTTCAAGCTGTAGGAGGAGGTAGCTATGGTTCCTAGCTTTAATTTAACACAAGTCCGGTTAAAAAATACGCACTAGAAGCCGAGAAAAACGCAATTGTTTAAATTAACTTTGTAATCCAGGATTTCGGTTTTGGCGGAGTGCGAAAGTGCGAAAAAGGCCGCAAACGCGAGATGGCGCCAATTGTGCCGTTATCGACATTTCGTTACCGACAAAACTTTAAAAAATTATTATCTCGACTCCTGGGGGTTGTTTTTTAATCAATGCGTTATCAAATGAAAGGGGATGGAATGAGCTACGCGACAAAAATTACCCCGTTGCTGTACGTATATGCAGTTGGCCGTAATAACAATTTTAATTGTTTAATTGTTTATAACGAATGAACTTCATTTGGAGTAATGTTCACACCTATTGTAAATGGTAGCTGGTGTAAGTAGCTTCAATTTATGTCCTTTGGTCATTGTTGTAGCACGCCTGGAAGAGGGAGTAATCGTATTTGTTTATAATTTCTTTAAACAAATTCAATTATCTCGGCTTCTACTGGGCCGATTTTGTTCAACGACATCTCAAATTGAAGCTCTCGGATCAAGGAACCATCGAAGTTACTTTTACAAAGGACCTCGAGTATAGTTCCGATGCAATTCGCAAGCCAATTATTAAATTGTTTATGAAAATTAAATGGCGCATCCAGGGGATGTAACAAGTATCTTGTCGGGTAGCAGCATCCTATACCTTTATTTTAAGCTGTCGATCATTGATCTAGCGCCTTCAGAAGCCGAGATAATCGCAGAGACCCGGAGTGCATTTTAGCCAATTTTTCAATTATTAGTAACTTTTGAACCAACAATGGCATATGGTTCAAGCTGTAGGAGGAGGTAGCTATGGTTCCTAGCTTTAATTTAACACAAGTCCGGTTAAAAAATACGCACTAGAAGCCGAGAAAAACATTTGTTTATAATTTGTTTATAATTTCTTTAAACAAATTCAATTATCTCGGCTTCTACTGGGCCGATATTATTCAACGACATCTCAAATTGAAGCTCTCGGGTCAAGGAACCATCGAATTTACTTTTACAAAGGACCTCGAGTATAGTTCCGATGCAATTCTCAAGCCAATTATTAAATTGTTTATGAAAATTAAATGGCGCATCCAGGGGATGTAACAAGTATCTTGTCGGGTAGCAGCATCCTATACCTTTATTTTAAGCTGTCGATCATTGATCTAGCGCCTTCAGAAGCCGAGATAATCGCAGAGACCCGGAGTGCATTTTAGCCAATTTTTCAATTATTAGTAACTTTTGAACCAACAATGGCATATGGTTCAAGCTGTAGGAGGAGGTAGCTATGGTTCCTAGCTTTAATTTAACACAAGTCCGGTTAAAAAATACGCACTAGAAGCCGAGAAAAACGCAATTGTTTAAATTAACTTTGTAATCCAGGATTTCGGTTTTGGCGGAGTGCGAAAGTGCGAAAAAGGCCGCAAACGCGAGATGGCGCCAATTGTGCCGTTATCGACATTTCGTTACCGACAAAACATTAAAAAATTATTATCTCGACTCCTGGGGGTTGTTTTTTAATCAATGCGTTATCAAATGAAAGGGGATGGAATGAGCTACGCGACAAAAATTACCCCGTTGCTCTCCGTATATGCAGTTGGCCGTAATAACAATTTTAATTGTTTAATTGTTTATAACGAATGAACTTCATTTGGAGTAATGTTCACACCTATTGTAAATGGTAGCTGGTGTAAGTAGCTTCAATTTATGTCCTTTGGTCATTGTTGTAGCACGCCTGGAAGAGGGAGTAATCGTATTTGTTTATAATTTCTTTAAACAAATTCAATTATCTCGGCTTCTACTGGGCCGATTTTGTTCAACGACATCTCAAATTGAAGCTCTCGGATCAAGGAACCATCGAATTTACTTTTACAAAGGACCTCGAGTATAGTTCCGATGCAATTCTCAAGCGAATTATTAAATTGTCTATGAAAATTAAATTGCGCATCCAGGGGATGTAACAAGTATCTTGTCGGGTAGCAGCATCCTATACCTTTATTTTAAGCTGTCGATCATTGATCTAGCGCCTTCAGAAGCCGAGATAATCGCAGAGACCCGGAGTGCATTTTTGCCAATTTTTCAAATATTAGTAACTTTTGAACCAACAATGGCAGATGGTTCAAGCTGTAGGAGGAGGTAGCTATGGTTCCTAGCTTTAATTTAAGACAAGTTCGGTTAAAAAATACGCACTAGAAGCCGAGATAAACATTTGTTTATAATTTGTTTATAATTTCTTTAAACAAATTCAATTATCTCGGCTTCTACTGGGCCGATATTGTGCAACGACATCTCAAATTGAAGCTCTCGGGTCAAGGAACCATCGAATTTACTTTTACAAAGGACCTCGAGTATAGTTCCGATGCAATTCTCAAGCGAATTATTAAATTGTCTATGAAAATTAAATTGCGCATCCAGGGGATGTAACAAGTATCTTGTCGGGTAGCAGCATCCTTTACCTTTATTTTAAGCTGTCGATCATTGATCTAGCGCCTTCAGAAGCCGAGATAATTGAAGTGACCCGGAGTGCATTTTTCGCCAATTTTTCAATTATTAATAACTTTTGAACCAACAATGCCATATGGTTCAAGCTGTAGGAGGAGGTAGCTATGGTTCCTAGCTTTAATTTAAGACAAGTTCGGTTAAAAAATACGCACTAGAAGCCGAGAAAAACATTTGTTTATAATTTATTTATAATTTCTTTAAACAAATTCAATTATCTGGGCTTCTACTGGGCCGATTTTGTTCAACGACATCTCAAATTGAAGCTCTCGGATCAAGGAACCATGGAATTTACTTTTACAAAGGACCTCGAGTATAGTTCCGATGCAATTCTCAAGCCAATTATTAAATTGTTTATGAAAATTAAATTGCGCATCCAGGGGATGTAACAAGTATCTTGTCGGGTAGCAGCATCCTTTACCTTCATTTTAAGCTGTCGATCATTGATCTAGCACCTTCAGAAGCCGAGATAATCGCAGAGACCCGGAGTGCATTTTTTGCCAATTTTTCAATTATTAATAACTTTTGAACCAACAATGCCATATGGTTCAAGCTGTAGGAGGAGGTAGCTATGGTTCCTAGCTTTAATTTATGACTTATCCGGTTAAAAAATACGCACTAGAAGCCGAGAAAAACGCAATTGTTTAAATTAACGATGTAATCCATGATTTCGGTTTTGGCGGAGTGCGAAAGTGCGAAAAAGGCCGCAAACGCGAGATGGCGCCAATTGTGCCGTTATCGACATTTCGTTACCGACAAAACTTTAAAAAATTATTATCTCGACTCCTGGGGGTTGTTTTTTAATCAATGCGTTATCAAATGAAAGGGGCTGGAATGAGCTACGCGACAAAAATTACCCCGTTGCTGTACGTATATGCAGTTGGCCGTAATAGCAATTTTAATTGTTTAATTGTTTATAACGAATGAACTTCATTTGGAGTAATGTTCACACCTATTGTAAATGGTAGCTGGTGTAAGTAGCTTCAATTTATGTCCTTTGGTCATTGTTGTAGCACGCCTGGAAGAGGGAGTAATCGTATTTGTTTATAATTTCTTTAAACAAATTCAATTATCTCGGCTTCTACTGGGTCGATTTTGTTCAACGACATCTCAAATTGAAGCTCTCGGATCAAGGAACCATCGAATTTACTTTTACAAAGGACCTCGAGTATAGTTCCGATGCAATTCTCAAGCGAATTATTAAATTGTCTATGAAAATTAAATTGCGCATCCAGGGGATGTAACAAGTATCTTGTCGGGTAGCAGCATCCTATACCTTTATTTTAAGCTGTCGATCATTGATCTAGCGCCTTCAGAAGCCGAGATAATCGCAGAGACCCGGAGTGCATTTTTGCCAATTTTTCAATTATTAGTAACTTTTGAACCAACAATGGCAGATGGTTCAAGCTGTAGGAGGAGGTAGCTATGGTTCCTAGCTTTAATTTAAGACAAGTTCGGTTAAAAAATACGCACTAGAAGCCGAGAAAAACATTTGTTTATAATTTGTTTATAATTTCTTTAAACAAATTCAATTATCTCGGCTTCTACAGGGCCGATATTATTCAACGACATCTCAAATTGAAGCTCTCGGGTCAAGGAACCATCGAATTTACTTTTACAAAGGACCTCGAGTATAGTTCCGATGCAATTCTCAAGCCAATTATTAAATTGTTTATGAAAATTAAATGGCGCATCCAGGGGATGTAACAAGTATCTTGTCGGGTAGCAGCATCCTATACCTTTATTTTAAGCTGTCGATCATTGATCTAGCGCCTTCAGAAGCCGAGATAATCGCAGAGACCCGGAGTGCATTTTAGCCAATTTTTCAATTATTAGTAACTTTTGAACCAACAATGGCATATGGTTCAAGCTGTAGGAGGATGTAGCTATGGTTCCTAGCTTTAATTTAAGACAAGTTCGGTTAAAAAATACGCACTAGAAGCCGAGAAAAACATTTGTTTATAATTTGTTTATAATTTCTTTAAACAAATTCAATTATCTGGGCTTCTACTGGGCCGATTTTGTTCAACGACATCTCAAATTGAAGCTCTCGGATCAAGGAACCATGGAATTTACTTTTACAAAGGACCTCGAGTATAGTTCCGATGCAATTCTCAAGCCAATTATTAAATTGTTTATGAAAATTAAATTGCGCATCCAGGGGATGTAACAAGTATCTTGTCGGGTAGCAGCATCCTTTACCTTCATTTTAAGCTGTCGATCATTGATCTAGCACCTTCAGAAGCCGAGATAATTGCAGTGACCCGGAGTGCATTTTTGCCAATTTTTCAATTATTAATAACTTGTGAACCAACAATGCCATATTGTTCAAGCTGTAGGAGGATGTAGCTATGGTTCCTAGCTTTAATTTAAGACAAGTCCGATTATAAAGTACGCACTAGAAGCCGAGAAAAACGCAATTGTTTAAATTAACGATGTAATCCAGGATTTCGGTTTTGGCGGAGTGCGAAAGTGCGAAAAAGGCCGCAAACGCGAGATGGCGCAATTTGTGCCGTTATCGACATTTCGTTACCGACAAAACTTTAAAAAATTATTATCTCGACTCCTGGGGGTTGTTTTTTAGTCAATGAGTTATCCAATTAAAGGGGATACAATGAGCTACGCGACAAAAATTACTCCGTTGCTGTACGTATATGCAGTTGGCCGTAATAACAATTTGAATTGTTTAATTGTTTATAACGAATGAACTTCATTTGGAGTTATGTTCGCACCTATTGTAAATGGTAGCTGGTGTAAGTAGCTTTAATTTATGTCCTTTGGTCATTGATGTGGCACGCCTGCAAGAGGCAGTAATCGTATTTGTTTATAATTTCTTTAAACAAATACAATTATCTCGGCTTCTACTGAGCCGATTTTGCTCAACGACATCTCAAATTGAAGCTCTCGGATCAAGGAACCATGGAATTTACTTTTACAAAGGACCTCGAGTATAGTTCCGATGCAATTCTCAAGCGAATTATTAAATTGTCTATGAAAATTAAATTGCGCATCCAGGGGATGTAACATGTATCTTGTCGGGTAGCAGCATCCTTTACCTTTATTTTAAGCTGTCGATCATTGATCTAGCGCCTTCAGAAGCCGAGATAATTGCAGTGACCCGGAGTGCATTTTTTGCCAATTTTTCAATTATTAATAACTTTTGAACCAACAATGCCATATGGTTCAAGCTGTAGGAGGAGGTAGCTATGGTTCCTAGCTTTAATTTAAGACAAGTTCGGTTAAAAAATACGCACTAGAAGCCGAGAAAAACATTTGTTTATAATTTGTTTATAATTTCTTTAAACAAATTCAATTATCTCGGCTTCTACTGGGCCGATATTGTTCAACGACATCTCAAATTGAAGCTCTCGGGTCAAGAAACCATCGAATTTACTTTTACAAAGAACCTCGAGTATAGTTCCGATGCAATTCTCAAGCGAATTATTAAATTGTTTATGAAAATTAATTTGCGCATCCAGGGGATGTAACAAGTATCTTGTCATGTAGCAGCATCCTATACCTTTATTTTAAGCTGTCGATCATTGATCTAGCGCCTTCAGAAGCCGAGATAATCGCAGAGACCCGGAGTGCATTTTAGCCAATTTTTCAATTATTAGTAACTTTTGAACCAACAATGGCATATGGTTCAAGCTGTAGGAGGATGTAGCTATGGTTACTAGCTTTAATTTAACACAAGTCCGGTTAAAAAATACGCACTAGAAGCCGAGAAAAACGCAATTGTTTAAATTAACTTTGTAATCCAGGATTTCGGTTTTGGCGGAGTGCGAAAGTGCGAAAAAGGCCGCAAACGCGAGATGGCGCCAATTGTGCCGTTATCGACATTTCGTCACCGACAAAACTTTAAAAAATTATTATCTCGACTCCTGGGGGTTGTTTTTTAATCAATGCGTTATCAAATGAAAGGGGATGGAATGAGCTACGCGACAAAAATTACCCCGTTGCTGTACGTATATGCAGTTGGCCGTAATAACAATTTTAATTGTTTAATTGTTTATAACGAATGAACTTCATTTGGAGTAATGTTCATACCTATTGTAAATGGTAGCTGGTGTAAGTAGCTTCAATTTATGTCCTTTGGTCATTGTTGTAGCACGCCTGGAAGAGGGAGTAATCGTATTTGTTTATAATTTCTTTAAACAAATTCAATTATCTCGGCTTCTACTGGGCCGATTTTGTTCAACGACATCTCAAATTGAAGCTCTCGGATCAAGGAACCATCGAAGTTACTTTTACAAAGGACCTCGAGTATAGTTCCGATGCAATTCGCAAGCCAATTATTAAATTGTTTATGAAAATTAAATGGCGCATCCAGGGGATGTAACAAGTATCTTGTCGGGTAGCAGCATCCTATACCTTTATTTTAAGCTGTCGATCATTGATCTAGCGCCTTCAGAAGCCGAGATAATCGCAGAGACCCGGAGTGCATTTTAGCCAATTTTTCAATTATTAGTAACTTTTGAACCAACAATGGCATATGGTTCAAGCTGTAGGAGGAGGTAGCTATGGTTCCTAGCTTTAATTTAACACAAGTCCGGTTAAAAAATACGCACTAGAAGCCGAGAAAAACATTTGTTTATAATTTGTTTATAATTTCTTTAAACAAATTCAATTATCTCGGCTTCTACTGGGCCGATATTATTCAACGACATCTCAAATTGAAGCTCTCGGGTCAAGGAACCATCGAATTTACTTTTACAAAGGACCTCGAGTATAGTTCCGATGCAATTCTCAAGCCAATTATTAAATTGTTTATGAAAATTAAATGGCGCATCCAGGGGATGTAACAAGTATCTTGTCGGGTAGCAGCATCCTATACCTTTATTTTAAGCTGTCGATCATTGATCTAGCGCCTTCAGAAGCCGAGATAATCGCAGAGACCCGGAGTGCATTTTAGCCAATTTTTCAATTATTAGTAACTTTTGAACCAACAATGGCATATGGTTCAAGCTGTAGGAGGAGGTAGCTATGGTTCCTAGCTTTAATTTAACACAAGTCCGGTTAAAAAATACGCACTAGAAGCCGAGAAAAACGCAATTGTTTAAATTAACTTTGTAATCCAGGATTTCGGTTTTGGCGGAGTGCGAAAGTGCGAAAAAGGCCGCAAACGCGAGATGGCGCCAATTGTGCCGTTATCGACATTTCGTTACCGACAAAACATTAAAAAATTATTATCTCGACTCCTGGGGGTTGTTTTTTAATCAATGCGTTATCAAATGAAAGGGGATGGAATGAGCTACGCGACAAAAATTACCCCGTTGCTGTCCGTATATGCAGTTGGCCGTAATAACAATTTTAATTGTTTAATTGTTTATAACGAATGAACTTCATTTGGAGTAATGTTCACACCTATTGTAAATGGTAGCTGGTGTAAGTAGCTTCAATTTATGTCCTTTGGTCATTGTTGTAGCACGCCTGGAAGAGGGAGTAATCGTATTTGTTTATAATTTCTTTAAACAAATTCAATTATCTCGGCTTCTACTGGGCCGATTTTGTTCAACGACATCTCAAATTGAAGCTCTCGGATCAAGGAACCATCGAATTTACTTTTACAAAGGACCTCGAGTATAGTTCCGATGCAATTCTCAAGCGAATTATTAAATTGTCTATGAAAATTAAATTGCGCATCCAGGGGATGTAACAAGTATCTTGTCGGGTAGCAGCATCCTATACCTTTATTTTAAGCTGTCGATCATTGATCTAGCGCCTTCAGAAGCCGAGATAATCGCAGAGACCCGGAGTGCATTTTTGCCAATTTTTCAAATATTAGTAACTTTTGAACCAACAATGGCAGATGGTTCAAGCTGTAGGAGGAGGTAGCTATGGTTCCTAGCTTTAATTTAAGACAAGTTCGGTTAAAAAATACGCACTAGAAGCCGAGAAAAACATTTGTTTATAATTTGTTTATAATTTCTTTAAACAAATTCAATTATCTCGGCTTCTACTGGGCCGATATTGTGCAACGACATCTCAAATTGAAGCTCTCGGGTCAAGGAACCATCGAATTTACTTTTACAAAGGACCTCGAGTATAGTTCCGATGCAATTCTCAAGCGAATTATTAAATTGTCTATGAAAATTAAATTGCGCATCCAGGGGATGTAACAAGTATCTTGTCGGGTAGCAGCATCCTTTACCTTTATTTTAAGCTGTCGATCATTGATCTAGCGCCTTCAGAAGCCGAGATAATTGAAGTGACCCGGAGTGCATTTTTCGCCAATTTTTCAATTATTAATAACTTTTGAACCAACAATGCCATATGGTTCAAGCTGTAGGAGGAGGTAGCTATGGTTCCTAGCTTTAATTTAAGACAAGTTCGGTTAAAAAATACGCACTAGAAGCCGAGAAAAACATTTGTTTATAATTTGTTTATAATTTCTTTAAACAAATTCAATTATCTCGGCTTCTACTGGGCCGATATTATTCAACGACATCTCAAATTGAAGCTCTCGGGTCAAGGAACCATCGAATTTACTTTTACAAAGGACCTCGAGTATAGTTCCGATGCAATTCTCAAGCCAATTATTAAATTGTTTATGAAAATTAAATGGCGCATCCAGGGGATGTAACAAGTATCTTGTCGGGTAGCAGCATCCTATACCTTTATTTTAAGCTGTCGATCATTGATCTAGCGCCTTCAGAAGCCGAGATAATCGCAGAGACCCGGAGTGCATTTTAGCCAATTTTTCAATTATTAGTAACTTTTGAACCAACAATGGCATATGGTTCAAGCTGTAGGAGGATGTAGCTATGGTTCCTAGCTTTAATTTAAGACAAGTTCGGTTAAAAAATACGCACTAGAAGCCGAGAAAAACATTTGTTTATAATTTGTTTATAATTTCTTTAAACAAATTCAATTATCTGGGCTTCTACTGGGCCGATTTTGTTCAACGACATCTCAAATTGAAGCTCTCGGATCAAGGAACCATGGAATTTACTTTTACAAAGGACCTCGAGTATAGTTCCGATGCAATTCTCAAGCCAATTATTAAATTGTTTATGAAAATTAAATTGCGCATCCAGGGGATGTAACAAGTATCTTGTCGGGTAGCAGCATCCTTTACCTTCATTTTAAGCTGTCGATCATTGATCTAGCACCTTCAGAAGCCGAGATAATTGCAGTGACCCGGAGTGCATTTTTGCCAATTTTTCAATTATTAATAACTTGTGAACCAACAATGCCATATTGTTCAAGCTGTAGGAGGATGTAGCTATGGTTCCTAGCTTTAATTTAAGACAAGTCCGATTATAAAGTACGCACTAGAAGCCGAGAAAAACGCAATTGTTTAAATTAACGATGTAATCCAGGATTTCGGTTTTGGCGGAGTGCGAAAGTGCGAAAAAGGCCGCAAACGCGAGATGGCGCAATTTGTGCCGTTATCGACATTTCGTTACCGACAAAACTTTAAAAAATTATTATCTCGACTCCTGGGGGTTGTTTTTTAGTCAATGGGTTATCCAATTAAAGGGGATACAATGAGCTACGCGACAAAAATTACTCCGTTGCTGTACGTATATGCAGTTGGCCTTAATAACAATTTGAATTGTTTAATTGTTTATAACGAATGAACTTCATTTGGAGTTATGTTCGCACCTATTGTAAATGGTAGCTGGTGTAAGTAGCTTTAATTTATGTCCTTTGGTCATTGATGTGGCACGCCTGCAAGAGGCAGTAATCGTATTTGTTTATAATTTCTTTAAACAAATACAATTATCTCGGCTTCTACTGAGCCGATTTTGCTCAACGACATCTCAAATTGAAGCTCTCGGATCAAGGAACCATGGAATTTACTTTTACAAAGGACCTCGAGTATAGTTCCGATGCAATTCTCAAGCCAATTATTAAATTGTTTATGAAAATTAAATTGCGCATCCAGGGGATGTAACAAGTATCTTGTCGGGTAGCAGCATCCTTTACCTTCATTTTAAGCTGTCGATCATTGATCTAGCACCTTCAGAAGCCGAGATAATCGCAGAGACCCGGAGTGCATTTTTTGCCAATTTTTCAATTATTAATAACTTTTGAACCAACAATGCCATATGGTTCAAGCTGTAGGAGGAGGTAGCTATGGTTCCTAGCTTTAATTTATGACTTATCCGGTTAAAAAATACGCACTAGAAGCCGAGAAAAACGCAATTGTTTAAATTAACGATGTAATCCATGATTTCGGTTTTGGCGGAGTGCGAAAGTGCGAAAAAGGCCGCAAACGCGAGATGGCGCCAATTGTGCCGTTATCGACATTTCGTTACCGACAAAACTTTAAAAAATTATTATCTCGACTCCTGGGGGTTGTTTTTTAATCAATGCGTTATCAAATGAAAGGGGCTGGAATGAGCTACGCGACAAAAATTACCCCGTTGCTGTACGTATATGCAGTTGGCCGTAATAGCAATTTTAATTGTTTAATTGTTTATAACGAATGAACTTCATTTGGAGTAATGTTCACACCTATTGTAAATGGTAGCTGGTGTAAGTAGCTTCAATTTATGTCCTTTGGTCATTGTTGTAGCACGCCTGGAAGAGGGAGTAATCGTATTTGTTTATAATTTCTTTAAACAAATTCAATTATCTCGGCTTCTACTGGGCCGATTTTGTTCAACGACATCTCAAATTGAAGCTCTCGGATCAAGGAACCATCGAATTTACTTTTACAAAGGACCTCGAGTATAGTTCCGATGCAATTCTCAAGCGAATTATTAAATTGTCTATGAAAATTAAATTGCGCATCCAGGGGATGTAACAAGTATCTTGTCGGGTAGCAGCATCCTATACCTTTATTTTAAGCTGTCGATCATTGATCTAGCGCCTTCAGAAGCCGAGATAATCGCAGAGACCCGGAGTGCATTTTTGCCAATTTTTCAATTATTAGTAACTTTTGAACCAACAATGGCAGATGGTTCAAGCTGTAGGAGGAGGTAGCTATGGTTCCTAGCTTTAATTTAAGACAAGTTCGGTTAAAAAATACGCACTAGAAGCCGAGAAAAACATTTGTTTATAATTTGTTTATAATTTCTTTAAACAAATTCAATTATCTCGGCTTCTACTGGGCCGATATTATTCAACGACATCTCAAATTGAAGCTCTCGGGTCAAGGAACCATCGAATTTACTTTTACAAAGGACCTCGAGTATAGTTCCGATGCAATTCTCAAGCCAATTATTAAATTGTTTATGAAAATTAAATGGCGCATCCAGGGGATGTAACAAGTATCTTGTCGGGTAGCAGCATCCTATACCTTTATTTTAAGCTGTCGATCATTGATCTAGCGCCTTCAGAAGCCGAGATAATCGCAGAGACCCGGAGTGCATTTTAGCCAATTTTTCAATTATTAGTAACTTTTGAACCAACAATGGCATATGGTTCAAGCTGTAGGAGGATGTAGCTATGGTTCCTAGCTTTAATTTAAGACAAGTTCGGTTAAAAAATACGCACTAGAAGCCGAGAAAAACATTTGTTTATAATTTGTTTATAATTTCTTTAAACAAATTCAATTATCTCGGCTTCTACTGGGCCGATATTATTCAACGACATCTCAAATTGAAGCTCTCGGGTCAAGGAACCATCGAATTTACTTTTACAAAGGACCTCGAGTATAGTTCCGATGCAATTCTCAAGCCAATTATTAAATTGTTTATGAAAATTAAATGGCGCATCCAGGGGATGTAACAAGTATCTTGTCGGGTAGCAGCATCCTTTACCTTCATTTTAAGCTGTCGATCATTGATCTAGCACCTTCAGAAGCCGAGATAATTGCAGTGACCTGGATTGCATTTTTGCCAATTTTTCAATTATTAATAACTTGTGAACCAACAATGCCATATTGTTCAAGCTGTAGGAGGATGTAGCTATGGTTCCTAGCTTTAATTTAAGACAAGTCCGATTATAAAGTACGCACTAGAAGCCGAGAAAAACGCAATTGTTTAAATTAACGATGTAATCCAGGATTTCGGTTTTGGCGGAGTGCGAAAGTGCGAAAAAGGCCGCAAACGCGAGATGGCGCAATTTGTGCCGTTATCGACATTTCGTTACCGACAAAACTTTAAAAAATTATTATCTCGACTCCTGGGGGTTGTTTTTTAGTCAATGGGTTATCCAATTAAAGGGGATACAATGAGCTACGCGACAAAAATTACTCCGTTGCTGTACGTATATGCAGTTGGCCGTAATAACAATTTGAATTGTTTAATTGTTTATAACGAATGAACTTCATTTGGAGTTATGTTCGCACCTATTGTAAATGGTAGCTGGTGTAAGTAGCTTTAATTTATGTCCTTTGGTCATTGATGTGGCACGCCTGCAAGAGGCAGTAATCGTATTTGTTTATAATTTCTTTAAACAAATACAATTATCTCGGCTTCTACTGAGCCGATTTTGCTCAACGACATCTCAAATTGAAGCTCTCGGATCAAGGAACCATGGAATTTACTTTTACAAAGGACCTCGAGTATAGTTCCGATGCAATTCTCAAGCGAATTATTAAATTGTCTATGAAAATTAAATTGCGCATCCAGGGGATGTAACAAGTATCTTGTCGGGTAGCAGCATCCTTTACCTTTATTTTAAGCTGTCGATCATTGATCTAGCGCCTTCAGAAGCCGAGATAATTGCAGTGACCCGGAGTGCATTTTTCGCCAATTTTTCAATTATTAATAACTTTTGAACCAACAATGCCATATGGTTCAAGCTGTAGGAGGAGGTAGCTATGGTTCCTAGCTTTAATTTAAGACAAGTTCGGTTAAAAAATACGCACTAGAAGCCGAGAAAAACATTTGTTTATAATTTGTTTATAATTTCTTTAAACAAATTCAATTATCTCGGCTTCTACTGGGCCGATATTATTCAACGACATCTCAAATTGAAGCTCTCGGGTCAAGGAACCATCGAATTTACTTTTACAAAGGACCTCGAGTATAGTTCCGATGCAATTCTCAAGCGAATTATTAAATTGTTTATGAAAATTAATTTGCGCATCCAGGGGATGTAACAAGTATCTTGTCGGGTAGCAGCATCCTATACCTTTATTTTAAGCTGTCGATCATTGATCTAGCGCCTTCAGAAGCCGAGATAATCGCAGAGACCCGGAGTGCATTTTAGCCAATTTTTCAATTATTAGTAACTTTTGAACCAACAATCGCATATGGTTCAAGCTGTAGGAGGAGGTAGCTATGGTTCCTAGCTTTAATTTAACACAAGTCCGGTTAAAAAATACGCACTAGAAGCCGAGAAAAACGCAATTGTTTAAATTAACTTTGTAATCCAGGATTTCGGTTTTGGCGGAGTGCGAAAGTGCGAAAAAGGCCGCAAACGCGAGATGGCGCCAATTGTGCCGTTATCGACATTTCGTTACCGACAAAACTTTAAAAAATTATTATCTCGACTCCTGGGGGTTGTTTTTTAATCAATGCGTTATCAAATGAAAGGGGATGGAATGAGCTACGCGACAAAAATTACCCCGTTGCTGTACGTATATGCAGTTGGCCGTAATAGCAATTTTAATTGTTTAATTGTTTATAACGAATGAACTTCATTTGGATTAATGTTCACACCTATTGTAAATGGTAGCTGGTGTAAGTAGCTTCAATTTATGTCCTTTGGTCATTGTTGTAGCACGCCTGGAAGAGGGAGTAATCGTATTTGTTTATAATTTCTTTAAACAAATTCAATTATCTCGGCTTCTACTGGGCCGATTTTGTTCAACGACATCTCAAATTGAAGCTCTCGGATCAACAAACCATCGAATTTACTTTTACAAAGGACCTCGAGTATAGTTCCGATGCAATTCTCAAGCGAATTATTAAATTGTTTATGAAAATTAATTTCGCATCCAGGGGATGTAACATGTATCTTGTCGGGTAGCAGCATCCTTTACCTTTATTTTAAGCTGTCGATCATTGATCTAGCGCCTTCAGAAGCCGAGATAATTGCAGTGACCCGGAGTGCATTTTTTGCCAATTTTTCAATTATTAATAACTTTTGAACCAACAATGCCATATGGTTCAAGCTGTAGGAGGAGGTAGCTATGGTTCCTAGCTTTAATTTAAGACAAGTTCGGTTAAAAAATACGCACTAGAAGCCGAGAAAAACATTTGTTTATAATTTGTTTATAATTTCTTTAAACAAATTCAATTATCTCGGCTTCTACTGGGCCGATATTGTGCAACGACATCTCAAATTGAAGCTCTCGGGTCAAGGAACCATCGAATTTACTTTTACAAAGGACCTCGAGTATAGTTCCGATGCAATTCTCAAGCGAATTATTAAATTGTCTATGAAAATTAAATTGCGCATCCAGGGGATGTAACAAGTATCTTGTCGGGTAGCAGCATCCTTTACCTTTATTTTAAGCTGTCGATCATTGATCTAGCGCCTTCAGAAGCCGAGATAATTGCAGTGACCCGGAGTGCATTTTTCGCCAATTTTTCAATTATTAATAACTTTTGAACCAACAATGCCATATGGTTCAAGCTGTAGGAGGAGGTAGCTATGGTTCCTAGCTTTAATTTAAGACAAGTTCGGTTAAAAAATACGCACTAGAAGCCGAGAAAAACATTTGTTTATAATTTGTTTATAATTTCTTTAAACAAATTCAATTATCTCGGCTTCTACTGGGCCGATATTATTCAACGACATCTCAAATTGAAGCTCTCGGGTCAAGGAACCATCGAATTTACTTTTACAAAGGACCTCGAGTATAGTTCCGATGCAATTCTCAAGCCAATTATTAAATTGTTTATGAAAATTAAATGGCGCATCCAGGGGATGTAACAAGTATCTTGTCGGGTAGCAGCATCCTATACCTTTATTTTAAGCTGTCGATCATTGATCTAGCGCCTTCAGAAGCCGAGATAATCGCAGAGACCCGGAGTGCATTTTAGCCAATTTTTCAATTATTAGTAACTTTTGAACCAACAATGGCATATGGTTCAAGCTGTAGGAGGATGTAGCTATGGTTCCTAGCTTTAATTTAAGACAAGTTCGGTTAAAAAATACGCACTAGAAGCCGAGAAAAACATTTGTTTATAATTTGTTTATAATTTCTTTAAACAAATTCAATTATCTCGGCTTCTACTGGGCCGATATTATTCAAGGACATCTCAAATTGAAGCTCTCGGGTCAAGGAACCATCGAATTTACTTTTACAAAGAACCTCGAGTATAGTTCCGATGCAATTCTCAAGCGAATTATTAAATTGTTTATGAAAATTAATTTGCGCATCCAGGGGATGTAACAAGTATCTTGTCGGGTAGCAGCATCCTATCCCTTTATTTTAAGCTGTCGATCATTGATCTAGCGCCTTCAGAAGCCGAGATAATCGCAGAGACCCGGAGTGCATTTTAGCCAATTTTTCAATTATTAGTAACTTTTGAACCAACAATGGCATATGGTTCAAGCTGTAGGAGGAGGTAGCTATGGTTCCTATCTTTAATTTAAGACTTGTCCGGTTAAAAAATACGCACTAGAAGCCGAGAAAAACGCAATTGTTTAAATTAACGATGTAATCCATGATTTCGGTTTTGGCGGAGTGCGAAAGTGCGAAAAAGGCCGCAAACGCGAGATGGCGCAATTTGTGCCGTTATCGACATTTCGTTACCGACAAAACTTTAAAAAATTATTATCTCGACTCCTGGGGGTTGTTTTTTAGTCAATGGGTTATCCAATTAAAGGGGATACAATGAGCTACGCGACAAAAATTACTCCGTTGCTGTACGTATATGCAGTTGGCCGTAATAACAATTTGAATTGTTTAATTGTTTATAACGAATGAACTTCATTTGGAGTTATGTTCGCACCTATTGTAAATGGTAGCTGGTGTAAGTAGCTTTAATTTATGTCCTGTGGTCATTGATGTAGCACGCCTGCAAGAGGCAGTAATCATATTTGTTTATAATTTCTTTAAACAAATACAATTATCTCGGCTTCTACTGAGCCGATTTTGCTCAACGACATCTCAAATTGAAGCTCTCGGATCAAGGAACCATCGAATTTACTTTTACAAAGGACCTCGAGTATAGTTCCGATGCAATTCTCAAGCCAATTATTAAATTGTTTATGAAAATTAAATTGCGCATCCAGGGGATGTAACAAGTATCTTGTCGGGTAGCAGCATCCTTTACCTTCATTTTAAGCTGTTGATCATTGATCTAGCACCTTCAGAAGCCGAGATAATTGCAGTGACCCGGAGTGCATTTTTGCCAATTTTTCAATTATTAATAACTTGTGAACCAACAATGCCATATTGTTCAAGCTGTAGGAGGAGGTAGCTATGGTTACTAGCTTTAATTTAAGACAAGTCCGGTTAAAAAATACGCACTAGAAGCCGAGAAAAACGCAATTGTTTAAATTAACGATGTAATCCAGGATTTCGGTTTTGGCGGAGTGCGAAAGTGCGAAAAACGCCGCAAACGCGAGATGGCGCAACTTGTGCCGTTATCGACATTTCGTTACCGACAAAACTTTAAAAAATTATTATCTCGACTCCTTAGGGTTGTTTTTTAATCAATGGGTTATCCAATTAAAGGGGATACAATGAGCTACGCGACAAAAATTACTCCGTTGCTGTACGTATATGCAGTTGGCCGTAATAACAATTTGAATTGTTTAATTGTTTATAACGAATGAACTTCATTTGGAGTTATGTTCACACCTATTGTAAATGGTAGCTGGTGTAAGTAGCTTTAATTTATGTCCTTTGGTCATTGATGTAGCACGCCTGGAAGAGGCAGTAATCGTATTTGTTTATAATTTCTTTAAACAAATACAATTATCTCGGCTTCTACTGGGCCGATTTTGCTCAATGACATCTCAAATTGAAGCTCTCGGATCAGGGAACCATCGAATTTACTTTTACAAAGGACCTCGAGTATAGTTCCGATGCAATTCTCAAGCAAATTATTAAATTGTTTATGAAAATTAAATTGCGCATCCAGGGGATGTAACAAGTATCTTGTCGGGTAGCAGCATCCTATACCTTTATTTTAAGCTGTCGATCATTGATCTAGCGCCTTCAGAAGCCGAGATAATCGCAGAGACCCGGAGTGCATTTTTGCCAATTTTTCAATTATTAGTAACTTTTGAACCAACAATGGCATATGGTTCAAGCTGTAGGAGGAGGTAGCTATGGTTCCTAGCTTTAATTTAAGACAAGTTCGGTTAAAAAATACGCACTAGAAGCCGAGAAAAACATTTGTTTATAATTTGTTTATAATTTCTTTAAACAAATTCAATTATCTCGGCTTCTACTGGGCCGATATTGTGCAACGACATCTCAAATTGAAGCTCTCGGGTCAAGGAACCATCGAATTTACTTTTACAAAGGACCTCGAGTATAGTTCCGATGCAATTCTCAAGCGAATTATTAAATTGTCTATGAAAATTAAATTGCGCATCCAGGGGATGTAACAAGTATCTTGTCGGGTAGCAGCATCCTTTACCTTTATTTTAAGCTGTCGATCATTGATCTAGCGCCTTCAGAAGCCGAGATAATCGCAGAGACCCGGAGTGCATTTTAGCCAATTTTTCAATTATTAGTAACTTTTGAACCAACAATGGCATATGGTTCAAGCTGTAGGAGGAGGTAGCTATGGTTCCTAGCTTTTATTTAAGACTTGTCCGGTTAAAAAATACGCACTAGAAGCCGAGAAAAACGCAATTGTTTAAATTAACGATGTAATCCATAATTTCGGTTTTGGCGGAGTTCGAAAGTGCGAAAAAGGCCGCAAACGCGAGATGGCGCCAATTATGCCGTTATCGACATTTCGTTACCGACAAAACTTTAAAAAATTATTATCTCGACTCCTGGGGGTTGTTTTTTAATCAATGCGTTATCACATGAAAGGGGCTGGAATGAGCTACGCGACAAAAATTACCCCGTTGCTGTACGTATATGCAGTTGGCCGTAATAGCAATTTTAATTGTTTAATTGTTTATAACGAATGAACTTCATTTGGAGTAATGTTCACACCTATTGTAAATGGTAGCTGGTGTAAGTAGCTTCAATTTATGTCCTTTGGTCATTGTTGTAGCACGCCTGGAAGAGGGAGTAATCGTATTTGTTTATAATTTCTTTAAACAAATTCAATTATCTCGGCTTCTACTGGGCCGATTTTGTTCAACGACATCTCAAATTGAAGCTCTCGGATCAAGGAACCATCGAATTTACTTTTACAAAGGACCTCGAGTATAGTTCCGATGCAATTCTCAAGCGAATTATTAAATTGTCTATGAAAATTAAATTGCGCATGCAGGGGATGTAACAAGTATCTTGTCGGGTAGCAGCATCCTATACCTATATTTTAAGCTGTCGATCATTGATCTAGCGCCTTCAGAAGCCGAGATAATCGCAGTGACCCGGAGTGCATTTTTGCCAATTTTTCAATTATTAGTAACTTTTGAACCAACAATGGCAGATGGTTGAAGCTGTAGGAGGAGGTAGCTATGGTTCCTAGCTTTAATTTAACACAAGTCCGGTTAAAAAATACGCACTAGAAGCCGAGAAAAACGCAATTGTTTAAATTAACTTTGTAATCCAGGATTTCGGTTTTGGCGGAGTGCGAAAGTGCGAAAAAGGCCGCAAACGCGAGATGGCGCCAATTGTGCCGTTATCGACATTTCGTTACCGACAAAACATTAAAAAATTATTATCTCGACTCCTGGGGGTTGTTTTTTAGTCAACTGGGTATCAAATGAAAGGGGATGGAATGAGCTACGCGACAAAAATTACCCCGTTGTTGTATGTATATGCAGTTGGCCGTAATAACAATTTTAATTGTTTAATTGCTTATAACGAATGAACTTCATTTGCAGTAATGTTCACACCTATTGTAAATGGTAGCTGGTGTAAGTAGCTTTAATTTATGTCCTTTGGTCTTTGATGTAGCACGCCTGGAAGAGGCAGTAATCGTATTTGTTCATAATTTCTTTAAACAAATTCAATTATCTCGGCTTCTACTGGGCTGATTTTGTTCAATGACATCTCAAATTGAAGCTCTCGGGTCAAGGAACCATCGAATTTACTTTTACAAAGGACCTCGAGTATAGTTCCGATGCAATTCTCAAGCCAATTATTAAATTGTTTATGAAAATTAAAGGCGCATCCAGGGGATGTAACAAGTATCTTGTCGGGTAGCAGCATCCTTTACCTTTATTTTAAGCTGTCGATCATTGATCTAGCGCCTTCAGAAGCCGAGATAATTGCAGTGACCCGGAGTGCATTTTTCGCCAATTTTTCAATTATTAATAACTTTTGAACCAACAATGCCATATGGTTCAAGCTGTAGGAGGAGGTAGCTATGGTTCCTAGCTTTAATTTAAGACAAGTTCGGTTAAAAAATACGCACTAGAAGCCGAGAAAAACATTTGTTTATAATTTGTTTATAATTTCTTTAAACAAATTCAATTATCTCGGCTTCTACTGGGCCGATATTATTCAACGACATCTCAAATTGAAGCTCTCGGGTCAAGGAACCATCGAATTTACTTTTACAAAGGACCTCGAGTATAGTTCCGATGCAATTCTCAAGCCAATTATTAAATTGTTTATGAAAATTAAATGGCGCATCCAGGGGATGTAACAAGTATCTTGTCGGGTAGCAGCATCCTATACCTTTATTTTAAGCTGTCGATCATTGATCTAGCGCCTTCAGAAGCCGAGATAATTGCAGTGACCCGGTGTGCATTTTTTCCAATTTTTCAATTATTAATAACTTTTGAACCAACAATGCCATAAGGTTCAAGCTGTAGGAGGAGGTAGCTATGTTTATTAGCTTTAATTTAAGACAAGTCCGGTTAAAAAATACGCACTAGAAGCCGAGAAAAACGCAATTGTTTAAATTAACGATGTAATCCATGATTTCGGTTTTGGCGGAGTGCGAAAGTGCGAAAAAGGCCGCAAACGCGAGATGGCGCCAATTGTGCCGTTATCGACATTTCGTTACCGACAAAACATTAAAAAATTATTATCTCGACTCCTGGGGGTTGTTTTTTAGTCAATGGGATATCAAATGAAAGGGAATGGAATGAGCTACGCGACAAAAATTACCCCGTTGTTGTATGTATATGCAGTTGGCCGTAATAACAATTTTAATTGTTTAATTGCTTATAACAAATGAACTTCATTTGGAGTAATGTTCACACCTATTGTAAATGGTAGCTGGTGTAAGTAGCTTTAATTTATGTCCTTTGGTCTTTGATGTAGCACGCCTGGAAGAGGCAGTAATCGTATTTGTTCATAATTTCTTTAAACAAATTCAATTATCTCGGTTTCTACTGGGCCGATTTTGTTCAACGACATCTCAAATTGAAGCTCTCGGATCAAGGAACCATCGAATTTACTTTTACAAAGGACCTCGAGTATAGTTCCGATGCAATTCTCAAGCGAATTATTAAATTGTCTATGAAAATTAAATTGCGCATGCAGGGGATGTAACAAGTATCTTGTCGGGTAGCAGCATCCAATACCTTTATTTTAAGCTGTCGATCATTGATCTAGCGCCTTCAGAAGCCGAGATAATCGCAGTGACCCGGAGTGCATTTTTGCCAATTTTTCAATTATTAGTAACTTTTGAACCAACAATGGCAGATGGTTCAAGCTGTAGGAGGAGGTAGCTATGGTTCCTAGCTTTAATTTAAGACAATTTCGGTTAAAAAATGCGCACTAGAAGCCGAGAAAAACATTTGTTTATAATTTGTTTATAATTTCTTTAAACAAATTCAATTATCTCGGCTTCTACTGGGCCGATATTGTTCAACGACATCTCAAATTGAAGCTCTCGGGTCAAGGAACCATCGAATTTACTTTTACAAAGGACCTCGAGTATAGTTCCGATGCAATTCTCAAGCGAATTATTAAATTGTCTATGAAAATTAAATTGCGCATCCAGGGGATGTAACAAGTATCTTGTCGGGTAGCAGCATCCTTTACCTTTATTTTAAGCTGTCGATCATTGATCTAGCGCCTTCAGAAGCCGAGATAATTGCAGTGACCCGGAGTGCATTTTTCGCCAATTTTTCAATTATTAATAACTTTTGAACCAACAATGCCATATGGTTCAAGCTGTAGGAGGAGGTAGCTATGGTTCCTAGCTTTAATTTAAGACAAGTTCGGTTAAAAAATACGCACTAGAAGCCGAGAAAAACATTTGTTTATAATTTGTTTATAATTTCTTTAAACAAATTCAATTATCTCGGCTTCTACTGGGCCGATATTATTCAACGACATCTCAAATTGAAGCTCTCGGGTCAAGGAACCATCGAATTTACTTTTACAAAGGACCTCGAGTATAGTTCCGATGCAATTCTCAAGCCAATTATTAAATTGTTTATGAAAATTAAATGGCGCATCCAGGGGATGTAACAAGTATCTTGTCGGGTAGCAGCATCCTATACCTTTATTTTAAGCTGTCGATCATTGACCTAGCGCCTTCAGAAGCCGAGATAATTGCAGTGACCCGGAGTGCATTTTTTGCCAATTTTTCAATTATTAATAACTTTTGAACCAACAATGCCATATGGTTCAAGCTGTAGGAGGAGGTAGCTATGGTTAGTAGCTTTAATTTATGACTTGTCCGGTTAAAAAATACGCACTAGAAGCCGAGAAAAACGCAATTGTTTATATTAACGATGTAATCCATGATTTCGGTTTTGGCGGATTGCGAAAGTGCGAAAAAGGCCGCAAACGCGAGATGGCGCCAATTGTGCCGTTATCGACATTTCGTTACCGACAAAACTTTAAAAAATTATTATCTCGACTCCTGGGGGTTGTTTTTTAATCAATGCGTTATCAAATGAAAGGGGATGGAATGAGCTACGCGACAAAAATTACCCCGTTGCTGTACGTATATGCAGTTGGCCGTAATAGCAATTTTAATTGTTTAATTGTTTATAACGAATGAACTTCATTTGGAGTAATGTTCACACCTATTGTAAATGGTAGCTGGTGTAAGTAGCTTCAATTTATGTCCTTTGGTCATTGTTGTAGCACGCCTGCAAGAGGGAGTAATCGTATTTGTTTATAATTTCTTTAAACAAATTCAATTATCTCGGCTTCTACTGGGCCGATTTTGTTCAACGACATCTCAAATTGAAGCTCTCGGATCAAGGAACCATCGAATTTACTTTTACAAAGGACCTCGAGTATAGTTCCGATGCAATTCTCAAGCGAATTATTAAATTGTCTATGAAAATTAAATTGCGCATGCAGGGGATGTAACAAGTATCTTGTCGGGTAGCAGCATCCTATACCTATATTTTAAGCTGTCGATCATTGATCTAGCGCCTTCAGAAGCCGAGATAATCGCAGTGACCCGGAGTGCATTTTTGCCAATTTTTCAATTATTAGTAACTTTTGAACCAACAATGGCAGATGGTTGAAGCTGTAGGAGGAGGTAGCTATGGTTCCTAGCTTTAATTTAACACAAGTCCGGTTAAAAAATACGCACTAGAAGCCGAGAAAAACGCAATTGTTTAAATTAACTTTGTAATCCAGGATTTCGGTTTTGGCGGAGTGCGAAAGTGCGAAAAAGGCCGCAAACGCGAGATGGCGCCAATTGTGCCGTTATCGACATTTCGTTACCGACAAAACATTAAAAAATTATTATCTCGACTCCTGGGGGTTGTTTTTTAGTCAACTGGGTATCAAATGAAAGGGGATGGAATGAGCTACGCGACAAAAATTACCCCGTTGTTGTATGTATATGCAGTTGGCCGTAATAACAATTTTAATTGTTTAATTGCTTATAACGAATGAACTTCATTTGCAGTAATGTTCACACCTATTGTAAATGGTAGCTGGTGTAAGTAGCTTTAATTTATGTCCTTTGGTCTTTGATGTAGCACGCCTGGAAGAGGCAGTAATCGTATTTGTTCATAATTTCTTTAAACAAATTCAATTATCTCGGCTTCTACTGGGCTGATTTTGTTCAATGACATCTCAAATTGAAGCTCTCGGGTCAAGGAACCATCGAATTTACTTTTACAAAGGACCTCGAGTATAGTTCCGATGCAATTCTCAAGCCAATTATTAAATTGTTTATGAAAATTAAAGGCGCATCCAGGGGATGTAACAAGTATCTTGTCGGGTAGCAGCATCCTTTACCTTTATTTTAAGCTGTCGATCATTGATCTAGCGCCTTCAGAAGCCGAGATAATTGCAGTGACCCGGAGTGCATTTTTCGCCAATTTTTCAATTATTAATAACTTTTGAACCAACAATGCCATATGGTTCAAGCTGTAGGAGGAGGTGGCTATGGTTCCTAGCTTTAATTTAAGACAAGTTCGGTTAAAAAATACGCACTAGAAGCCGAGAAAAACATTTGTTTATAATTTGTTTATAATTTCTTTAAACAAATTCAATTATCTCGGCTTCTACTGGGCCGATATTATTCAACGACATCTCAAATTGAAGCTCTCGGGTCAAGGAACCATCGAATTTACTTTTACAAAGGACCTCGAGTATAGTTCCGATGCAATTCTCAAGCCAATTATTAAATTGTTTATGAAAATTAAATGGCGCATCCAGGGGATGTAACAAGTATCTTGTCGGGTAGCAGCATCCTATACCTTTATTTTAAGCTGTCGATCATTGACCTAGCGCCTTCAGAAGCCGAGATAATTGCAGTGACCCGGAGTGCATTTTTTGCCAATTTTTCAATTATTAATAACTTTTGAACCAACAATGCCATATGGTTCAAGCTGTAGGAGGAGGTAGCTATGGTTAGTAGCTTTAATTTATGACTTGTCCGGTTAAAAAATACGCACTAGAAGCCGAGAAAAACGCAATTGTTTATATTAACGATGTAATCCATGATTTCGGTTTTGGCGGATTGCGAAAGTGCGAAAAAGGCCGCAAACGCGAGATGGCGCCAATTGTGCCGTTATCGACATTTCGTTACCGACAAAACTTTAAAAAATTATTATCTCGACTCCTGGGGGTTGTTTTTTAATCAATGCGTTATCAAATGAAAGGGGATGGAATGAGCTACGCGACAAAAATTACCCCGTTGCTGTACGTATATGCAGTTGGCCGTAATAGCAATTTTAATTGTTTAATTGTTTATAACGAATGAACTTCATTTGGAGTAATGTTCACACCTATTGTAAATGGTAGCTGGTGTAAGTAGCTTCAATTTATGTCCTTTGGTCATTGTTGTAGCACGCCTGCAAGAGGGAGTAATCGTATTTGTTTATAATTTCTTTAAACAAATTCAATTATATCGGCTTCTACTTTGCCGATTTTGTTCAACGACATCTCAAATTGAAGCTCTCGGATCAACAAACCATCGAATTTACTTTTACAAAGGACCTCGAGTATAGTTCCGATGCAATTCTCAAGCGAATTATTAAATTGTTTATGAAAATTAATTTGCGCATCCAGGGGATGTAACATGTATCTTGTCGGGTAGCAGCATCCTTTACCTTTATTTTAAGCTGTCGATCATTGATCTAGCGCCTTCAGAAGCCGAGATAATCGCAGTGACCCGGAGTGCATTTTTGCCAATTTTTCAATTATTAGTAACTTTTGAACCAACAATGGCAGATGGTTCAAGCTGTAGGAGGAGGTAGCTATGGTTCCTAGCTTTAATTTAAGACAAGTTCGGTTAAAAAATACGCACTAGAAGCTGAGAAAAACATTTGTTTATAATTTGTTTATAATTTCTTTAAACAAATTCAATTATCTCGGCTTCTACTGGGCCGATATTGCTCAACGACATCTCAAATTGAAGCTCTCGGGTCAAGGAACCATCGAATTTACATTTACAAAGGACCTCGAGTATAGTTCCGATGCAATTCTCAAGCGAATTATTAAATTGTTTATGAAAATTAATTTGCGCATCCAGGGGATGTAACAAGTATCTTGTCGGGTAGCAGCATCCTTTACCTTTATTTTAAGCTGTCGATCATTGATCTAGCGCCTTCAGAAGCCGAGATAATTGCAGTGACCCGGTGTGCATTTTTTCCAATTTTTCAATTATTAATAACTTTTGAACCAACAATGCCATAAGGTTCAAGCTGTAGGAGGAGGTAGCTATGTTTATTAGCTTTAATTTAAGACAAGTCCGGTTAAAAAATACGCACTAGAAGCCGAGAAAAACGCAATTGTTTAAATTAACGATGTAATCCATGATTTCGGTTTTGGCGGAGTGCGAAAGTGCGAAAAAGGCCGCAAACGCGAGATGGCGCCAATTGTGCCGTTATCGACATTTCGTTACCGACAAAACATTAAAAAATTATTATCTCGACTCCTGGGGGTTGTTTTTTAGTCAATGGGATATCAAATGAAAGGGAATGGAATGAGCTACGCGACAAAAATTACCCCGTTGTTGTATGTATATGCAGTTGGCCGTAATAACAATTTTAATTGTTTAATTGCTTATAACAAATGAACTTCATTTGGAGTAATGTTCACACCTATTGTAAATGGTAGCTGGTGTAAGTAGCTTTAATTTATGTCCTTTGGTCTTTGATGTAGCACGCCTGGAAGAGGCAGTAATCGTATTTGTTCATAATTTCTTTAAACAAATTCAATTATCTCGGTTTCTACTGGGCCGATTTTGTTCAACGACATCTCAAATTGAAGCTCTCGGATCAAGGAACCATCGAATTTACTTTTACAAAGGACCTCGAGTATAGTTCCGATGCAATTCTCAAGCGAATTATTAAATTGTCTATGAAAATTAAATTGCGCATGCAGGGGATGTAACAAGTATCTTGTCGGGTAGCAGCATCCAATACCTTTATTTTAAGCTGTCGATCATTGATCTAGCGCCTTCAGAAGCCGAGATAATCGCAGTGACCCGGAGTGCATTTTTGCCAATTTTTCAATTATTAGTAACTTTTGAACCAACAATGGCAGATGGTTCAAGCTGTAGGAGGAGGTAGCTATGGTTCCTAGCTTTAATTTAAGACAAGTTCGGTTAAAAAATACGCACTAGAAGCCGAGAAAAACATTTGTTTATAATTTGTTTATAATTTCTTTAAACAAATTCAATTATCTCGGCTTCTACTGGGCCGATATTGTTCAACGACATCTCAAATTGAAGCTCTCGGGTCAAGGAACCATCGAATTTACTTTTACAAAGGACCTCGATCATAGTTCCGATGCAATTCTCAAGCGAATTATTAAATTGTTTATGAAAATTAATTTGCGCATCCAGGGGATGTAACAAGTATCTTGTCGGGTAGCAGCATCCTTTACCTTTATTTTAAGCTGTCGATCATTGATCTAGCGCCTTCAGAAGCCGAGATAATCGCAGTGACCCGGAGTGCATTTTTGCCAATTTTTCAATTATTAGTAACTTTTGAACCAACAATGGCAGATGGTTCAAGCTGTAGGAGGAGGTAGCTATGGTTCCTAGCTTTAATTTAAGACAATTTCGGTTAAAAAATGCGCACTAGAAGCCGAGAAAAACATTTGTTTATAATTTGTTTATAATTTCTTTAAACAAATTCAATTATCTCGGCTTCTACTGGGCCGATATTGTTCAACGACATCTCAAATTGAAGCTCTCGGGTCAAGGAACCATCGAATTTACTTTTACAAAGGACCTCGAGTATAGTTCCGATGCAATTCTCAAGCGAATTATTAAATTGTCTATGAAAATTAAATTGCGCATCCAGGGGATGTAACAAGTATCTTGTCGGGTAGCAGCATCCTTTACCTTTATTTTAAGCTGTCGATCATTGATCTAGCGCCTTCAGAAGCCGAGATAATTGCAGTGACCCGGAGTGCATTTTTCGCCAATTTTTCAATTATTAATAACTTTTGAACCAACAATGCCATATGGTTCAAGCTG
This sequence comes from Nomada fucata, assembly GCA_948146005.1. Lineage (NCBI taxonomy): Eukaryota > Metazoa > Arthropoda > Insecta > Hymenoptera > Apidae > Nomada > Nomada fucata. Next base: position 354,696 of record OX411275.1, on the reverse strand, counting down.
TAGGAGGAGGTAGCTATGGTTCCTAGCTTTAATTTAAGACAAGTTCGGTTAAAAAATACGCACTAGAAGCCGAGAAAAACATTTGTTTATAATTTGTTTATAATTTCTTTAAACAAATTCAATTATCTCGGCTTCTACTGGGCCGATATTATTCAACGACATCTCAAATTGAAGCTCTCGGGTCAAGGAACCATCGAATTTACTTTTACAAAGGACCTCGAGTATAGTTCCGATGCAATTCTCAAGCCAATTATTAAATTGTTTATGAAAATTAAATGGCGCATCCAGGGGATGTAACAAGTATCTTGTCGGGTAGCAGCATCCTATACCTTTATTTTAAGCTGTCGATCATTGACCTAGCGCCTTCAGAAGCCGAGATAATTGCAGTGACCCGGAGTGCATTTTTTGCCAATTTTTCAATTATTAATAACTTTTGAACCAACAATGCCATATGGTTCAAGCTGTAGGAGGAGGTAGCTATGGTTAGTAGCTTTAATTTATGACTTGTCCGGTTAAAAAATACGCACTAGAAGCCGAGAAAAACGCAATTGTTTATATTAACGATGTAATCCATGATTTCGGTTTTGGCGGATTGCGAAAGTGCGAAAAAGGCCGCAAACGCGAGATGGCGCCAATTGTGCCGTTATCGACATTTCGTTACCGACAAAACTTTAAAAAATTATTATCTCGACTCCTGGGGGTTGTTTTTTAATCAATGCGTTATCAAATGAAAGGGGATGGAATGAGCTACGCGACAAAAATTACCCCGTTGCTGTACGTATATGCAGTTGGCCGTAATAGCAATTTTAATTGTTTAATTGTTTATAACGAATGAACTTCATTTGGAGTAATGTTCACACCTATTGTAAATGGTAGCTGGTGTAAGTAGCTTCAATTTATGTCCTTTGGTCATTGTTGTAGCACGCCTGCAAGAGGGAGTAATCGTATTTGTTTATAATTTCTTTAAACAAATTCAATTATATCGGCTTCTACTTTGCCGATTTTGTTCAACGACATCTCAAATTGAAGCTCTCGGATCAACAAACCATCGAATTTACTTTTACAAAGGACCTCGAGTATAGTTCCGATGCAATTCTCAAGCGAATTATTAAATTGTTTATGAAAATTAATTTGCGCATCCAGGGGATGTAACATGTATCTTGTCGGGTAGCAGCATCCTTTACCTTTATTTTAAGCTGTCGATCATTGATCTAGCGCCTTCAGAAGCCGAGATAATCGCAGTGACCCGGAGTGCATTTTTGCCAATTTTTCAATTATTAGTAACTTTTGAACCAACAATGGCAGATGGTTCAAGCTGTAGGAGGAGGTAGCTATGGTTCCTAGCTTTAATTTAAGACAAGTTCGGTTAAAAAATACGCACTAGAAGCTGAGAAAAACATTTGTTTATAATTTGTTTATAATTTCTTTAAACAAATTCAATTATCTCGGCTTCTACTGGGCCGATATTGCTCAACGACATCTCAAATTGAAGCTCTCGGGTCAAGGAACCATCGAATTTACATTTACAAAGGACCTCGAGTATAGTTCCGATGCAATTCTCAAGCGAATTATTAAATTGTTTATGAAAATTAATTTGCGCATCCAGGGGATGTAACAAGTATCTTGTCGGGTAGCAGCATCCTTTACCTTTATTTTAAGCTGTCGATCATTGATCTAGCGCCTTCAGAAGCCGAGATAATTGCAGTGACCCGGAGTGCATTTTTGCCAATTTTTCAATTATTAATAACTTTTGAACCAACAATGCCATAAGGTGCAAGCTGTAGGAGGAGGTAGCTATGTTTATTAGCTTTAATTTAAGACAAGTCCGGTTAAAAAATACGCACTAGAAGCCGAGAAAAACGCAATTGTTTAAATTAACGATGTAATCCATGATTTCGGTTTTGGCGGAGTGCGAAAGTGCGAAAAAGGCCGCAAACGCGAGATGGCGCCAATTGTGCCGTTATCGACATTTCGTTTCCGACAAAACTTTAAAAAATTATTATCTCGACTCCTGGGGGTTGTTTTTTAATCAATGCGTTATCAAATGAAAGGGGATGGAATGAGCTACGCGACAAAAATTACCCCGTTGCTGTACGTATATGCAGTTGGCCGTAATAGCAATTTTAATTGTTTAATTGTTTATAACGAATGAACTTCATTTGGAGTAATGTTCACACCTATTGTAAATGGTAGCTGGTGTAAGTAGCTTCAATTTATGTCCTTTGGTCATTGTTGTAGCACGCCTGGAAGAGGGAGTAATCGTATTTGTTTATAATTTCTTTAAACAAATTCAATTATCTCGGCTTCTACTGGGCCGATTTTGTTCAACGACATCTCAAATTGAAGCTCTCGGATCAAGGAACCATCGAATTTACTTTTACAAAGGACCTCGAGTATAGTTCCGATGCAATTCTCAAGCGAATTATTAAATTGTCTATGAAAATTAAATTGCGCATGCAGGGGATGTAACAAGTATCTTGTCGGGTAGCAGCATCCTATACCTTTATTTTAAGCTGTCGATCATTGATCTAGCGCCTTCAGAAGCCGAGATAATCGCAGTGACCCGGAGTGCATTTTTGCCAATTTTTCAATTATTAGTAACTTTTGAACCAACAATGGCAGATGGTTCAAGCTGTAGGAGGAGGTAGCTATGGTTCTTAGCTTTAATTTAAGACAAGTTCGGTTAAAAAATACGCACTAGAAGCCGAGAAAAACATTTGTTTATAATTTGTTTATAATTTCTTTAAACAAATTCAATTATCTCGGCTTCTACTGGGCCGATATTGTTCAACGACATCTCAAATTGAAGCTCTCGGGTCAAGGAACCATCGAATTTACATTTACAAAGGACCTCGAGTATAGTTCCGATGCAATTCTCAAGCGAATTATTAAATTGTTTATGAAAATTAATTTGCGCATCCAGGGGATGTAACAAGTATCTTGTCGGGTAGCAGCATCCTTTAACTTTATTTTAAGCTGTCGATCATTGATCTAGCGCCTTCAGAAGCCGAGATAATTGCAGTGACCCGGAGTGCATTTTTGCCAATTTTTCAATTATTAATAACTTTTGAACCAACAATGCCATAAGGTTCAAGCTGTAGGAGGAGGTAGCTATGTTTATTAGCTTTAATTTAAGACAAGTCCGGTTAAAAAATACGCACTAGAAGCCGAGAAAAACGCAATTGTTTAAATTAACGATGTAATCCATGATTTCGGTTTTGGCGGAGTGCGAAAGTGCGAAAAAGGCCGCAAACGCGAGATGGCGCCAATTGTGCCGTTATCGACATTTCGTTTCCGACAAAACTTTAAAAAATTATTATCTCGACTCCTGGGGGTTGTTTTTTAATCAATGCGTTATCAAATGAAAGGGGATGGAATGAGCTACGCGACAAAAATTACCCCGTTGCTGTACGTATATGCAGTTGGCCGTAATAGCAATTTTAATTGTTTAATTGTTTATAACGAATGAACTTCATTTGGAGTAATGTTCACACCTATTGTAAATGGTAGCTGGTGTAAGTAGCTTCAATTTATGTCCTTTGGTCATTGTTGTAGCACGCCTGGAAGAGGGAGTAATCGTATTTGTTTATAATTTCTTTAAACAAATTCAATTATCTCGGCTTCTACTGGGCCGATTTTGTTCAACGACATCTCAAATTGAAGCTCTCGGATCAAGGAACCATCGAATTTACTTTTACAAAGGACCTCGAGTATAGTTCCGATGCAATTCTCAAGCGAATTATTAAATTGTCTATGAAAATTAAATTGCGCATGCAGGGGATGTAACAAGTATCTTGTCGGGTAGCAGCATCCTATACCTTTATTTTAAGCTGTCGATCATTGATCTAGCGCCTTCAGAAGCCGAGATAATCGCAGTGACCCGGAGTGCATTTTTGCCAATTTTTCAATTATTAGTAACTTTTGAACCAACAATGGCAGATGGTTCAAGCTGTAGGAGGAGGTAGCTATGGTTCTTAGCTTTAATTTAAGACAAGTTCGGTTAAAAAATACGCACTAGAAGCCGAGAAAAACATTTGTTTATAATTTGTTTATAATTTCTTTAAACAAATTCAATTATCTCGGCTTCTACTGGGCCGATATTGTTCAACGACATCTCAAATTGAAGCTCTCGGGTCAAGGAACCATCGAATTTACATTTACAAAGGACCTCGAGTATAGTTCCGATGCAATTCTCAAGCGAATTATTAAATTGTTTATGAAAATTAATTTGCGCATCCAGGGGATGTAACAAGTATCTTGTCGGGTAGCAGCATCCTTTAACTTTATTTTAAGCTGTCGATCATTGATCTAGCGCCTTCAGAAGCCGAGATAATCGCAGTGACCCGGAGTGCATTTTTGCCAATTTTTCAATTATTAGTAACTTTTGAACCAACAATGGCAGATGGTTCAAGCTGTAGGAGGAGGTAGCTATGGTTCCTAGCTTTAATTTAAGACAAGTTCGGTTAAAAAATACGCACTAGAAGCTGAGAAAAACATTTGTTTATAATTTGTTTATAATTTCTTTAAACAAATTCAATTATCTCGGCTTCTACTGGGCCGATATTGCTCAACGACATCTCAAATTGAAGCTCTCGGGTCAAGGAACCATCGAATTTACATTTACAAAGGACCTCGAGTATAGTTCCGATGCAATTCTCAAGCGAATTATTAAATTGTTTATGAAAATTAATTTGCGCATCCAGGGGATGTAACAAGTATCTTGTCGGGTAGCAGCATCCTTTACCTTTATTTTAAGCTGTCGATCATTGATCTAGCGCCTTCAGAAGCCGAGATAATCGCAGTGACCCGGAGTGCATTTTTGCCAATTTTTCAATTATTAGTAACTTTTGAACCAACAATGGCAGATGGTTCAAGCTGTAGGAGGAGGTAGCTATGGTTCCTAGCTTTAATTTAAGACAAGTTCGGTTAAAAAATACGCACTAGAAGCTGAGAAAAACATTTGTTTATAATTTGTTTATAATTTCTTTAAACAAATTCAATTATCTCGGCTTCTACTGGGCCGATATTGCTCAACGACATCTCAAATTGAAGCTCTCGGGTCAAGGAACCATCGAATTTACATTTACAAAGGACCTCGAGTATAGTTCCGATGCAATTCTCAAGCGAATTATTAAATTGTTTATGAAAATTAATTTGCGCATCCAGGGGATGTAACAAGTATCTTGTCGGGTAGCAGCATCCTTTAACTTTATTTTAAGCTGTCGATCATTGATCTAGCGCCTTCAGAAGCCGAGATAATTGCAGTGACCCGGAGTGCATTTTTGCCAATTTTTCAATTATTAATAACTTTTGAACCAACAATGCCATAAGGTTCAAGCTGTAGGAGGAGGTAGCTATGTTTATTAGCTTTAATTTAAGACAAGTCCGGTTAAAAAATACGCACTAGAAGCCGAGAAAAACGCAATTGTTTAAATTAACGATGTAATCCATGATTTCGGTTTTGGCGGAGTGCGAAAGTGCGAAAAAGGCCGCAAACGCGAGATGGCGCCAATTGTGCCGTTATCGACATTTCGTTTCCGACAAAACTTTAAAAAATTATTATCTCGACTCCTGGGGGTTGTTTTTTAATCAATGCGTTATCAAATGAAAGGGGATGGAATGAGCTACGCGACAAAAATTACCCCGTTGCTGTACGTATATGCAGTTGGCCGTAATAGCAATTTTAATTGTTTAATTGTTTATAACGAATGAACTTCATTTGGAGTAATGTTCACACCTATTGTAAATGGTAGCTGGTGTAAGTAGCTTCAATTTATGTCCTTTGGTCATTGTTGTAGCACGCCTGGAAGAGGGAGTAATCGTATTTGTTTATAATTTCTTTAAACAAATTCAATTATCTCGGCTTCTACTGGGCCGATTTTGTTCAACGACATCTCAAATTGAAGCTCTCGGATCAAGGAACCATCGAATTTACTTTTACAAAGGACCTCGAGTATAGTTCCGATGCAATTCTCAAGCGAATTATTAAATTGTCTATGAAAATTAAATTGCGCATGCAGGGGATGTAACAAGTATCTTGTCGGGTAGCAGCATCCTATACCTTTATTTTAAGCTGTCGATCATTGATCTAGCGCCTTCAGAAGCCGAGATAATCGCAGTGACCCGGAGTGCATTTTTGCCAATTTTTCAATTATTAGTAACTTTTGAACCAACAATGGCAGATGGTTCAAGCTGTAGGAGGAGGTAGCTATGGTTCCTAGCTTTAATTTAAGACAAGTTCGGTTAAAAAATACGCACTAGAAGCCGAGAAAAACATTTGTTTATAATTTGTTTATAATTTCTTTAAACAAATTCAATTATCTCGGCTTCTACTGGGCCGATATTGTTCAACGACATCTCAAATTGAAGCTCTCGGGTCAAGGAACCATCGAATTTACATTTACAAAGGACCTCGAGTATAGTTCCGATGCAATTCTCAAGCGAATTATTAAATTGTTTATGAAAATTAATTTGCGCATCCAGGGGATGTAACAAGTATCTTGTCGGGTAGCAGCATCCTTTAACTTTATTTTAAGCTGTCGATCATTGATCTAGCGCCTTCAGAAGCCGAGATAATTGCAGTGACCCGGAGTGCATTTTTTGCCAATTTTTCAATTATTAATAACTTTTGAACCAACAATGCCATATGGTTCAAGCTGTAGGAGGAGGTAGCTATGGTTCCTAGCTTTAATTTATGACTTATCCGGTTAAAAAATACGCACTAGAAGCCGAGAAAAACGCAATTGTTTAAATTAACGATGTAATCCATGATTTCGGTTTTGGCGGAGGGCGAAAGTGCGAAAAAGGCCGCAAACGCGAGATGGCGCCAATTGTGCCGTTATCGACATTTCGTTACCGACAAAACATTAAAAAATTATTATCTCGACTCCTGGGGGTTGTTTTTTAATCAATGCGTTATCAAATGAAAGGGGCTGGAATGAGCTACGCGACAAAAATTACCCCGTTGCTGTACGTATATGCAGTTGGCCGTAATAGCAATTTTAATTGTTTAATTGTTTAGAACGAATGAACTTCATTTGGAGTAATGTTCACACCTATTGTAAATGGTAGCTGGTGTAAGTAGCTTCAATTTATGTCCTTTGGTCATTGTTGTAGCACGCCTGGAAGAGGGAGTAATCGTATTTGTTTATAATTTCTTTAAACAAATTCAATTATCTCGGCTTCTACTGGGCCGATTTTGTTCAACGACATCTCAAATTGAAGCTCTCGGATCAAGGAACCATCGAATTTACTTTTACAAAGGACCTCGAGTATAGTTCCGATGCAATTCTCAAGCGAATTATTAAATTGTCTATGAAAATTAAATTGCGCATGCAGGGGATGTAACAAGTATCTTGTCGGGTAGCAGCATCCTATACCTATATTTTAAGCTGTCGATCATTGATCTAGCGCCTTCAGAAGCCGAGATAATCGCAGTGACCCGGAGTGCATTTTTGCCAATTTTTCAATTATTAGTAACTTTTGAACCAACAATGGCAGATGGTTCAAGCTGTAGGAGGAGGTAGCTATGGTTCCTAGCTTTAATTTAAGACAAGTTCGGTTAAAAAATACGCACTAGAAGCCGAGAAAAACATTTGTTTATAATTTGTTTATAATTTCTTTAAACAAATTCAATTATCTCGGCTTCTACTGGGCCGATATTGTTCAACGACAACTCAAATTGAAGCTCTCGGGTCAAGGAACCATCGAATTTACTTTTACAAAGGACCTCGAGTATAGTTCCGATGCAATTCTCAAGCGAATTATTAAATTGTTTATGAAAATTAATTTGCGCATCCAGGGGATGTAACAAGTATCTTGTCGGGTAGCAGCATCCTTTACCTTTATTTTAAGCTGTCGATCATTGATCTAGCGCCTTCAGAAGCCGAGATAATTGCAGTGACCCGGAGTGCATTTTTGCCAATTTTTCAATTATTAATAACTTTTGAACCAACAATGCCATAAGGTTCAAGCTGTAGGAGGAGGTAGCTATGTTTATTAGCTTTAATTTAAGACAAGTCCGGTTAAAAAATACGCACTAGAAGCCGAGAAAACGCAATTGTTTAAATTAACGATGTAATCCATGATTTCGGTTTTGGCGGAGTGCGAAAGTGCGAAAAAGGCCGCAAACGCGAGATGGCGCCAATTGTGCCGTTATCGACATTTCGTTACCGACAAAACATTAAAAAATTATTATCTCGACTCCTGGGGGTTGTTTTTTAGTCAACTGGGTATCAAATGAAAGGGAATGGAATGAGCTACGCGACAAAAATTACCCCGTTGTTGTATGTATATGCAGTTGGCCGTAATAACAATTTTAATTGTTTAATTGCTTATAACGAATGAACTTCATTTGCAGTAATGTTCACACCTATTGTAAATGGTAGCTGGTGTAAGTAGCTTTAATTTATGTCCTTTGGTCTTTGATGTAGCACGCCTGGAAGAGGCAGTAATCGTATTTGTTCATAATTTCTTTAAACAAATTCAATTATCTCGGCTTCTACTGGGCTGATTTTGTTCAACGACATCTCAAATTGAAGCTCTCGGATCAAGGAACCATCGAATTTACTTTTACAAAGGACCTCGAGTATAGTTCCGATGCAATTCTCAAGCCAATTATTAAATTGTTTATGAAAATTAAATGGCGCATCCAGGGGATGTAACAAGTATCTTGTCGGGTAGCAGCATCCTATACCTTTATTTTAAGCTGTCGATCATTGATCTAGCGCCTTCAGAAGCCGAGATAATCGCAGTGACCCGGAATGCATTTTTGCCAATTTTTCAATTATTAGTAACTTTTGAACCAACAATGGCAGATGGTTCAAGCTGTAGGAGGAGGTAGCTATGGTTCCTAGCTTTAATTTAAGACAAGTTCGGTTAAAAAATACGCACTAGAAGCCGAGAAAAACATTTGTTTTAAATTTGTTTATAATTTCTTTAAACAAATTCAATTATCTCGGCTTCTACTGGGCCGATATTGTTCAACGACATCTCAAATTGAAGCTCTCGGGTCAAGGAACCATCGAATTTACTTTTACAAAGAACCTCGAGTATAGTTCCGATGCAATTCTCAAGCGAATTATTAAATTGTTTATGAAAATTAATTTGCGCATCCAGGGGATGTAACAAGTATCTTGTCGGGTAGCAGCATCCTATACCTTTATTTTAAGCTGTCGATCATTGATCTAGCGCCTTCAGAAGCCGAGATAATCGCAGAGACCCGGAGTGCATTTTAGCCAATTTTTCAATTATTAGTAACTTTTGAACCAACAATGGCATATGGTTCAATCTGTAGGAGGAGGTAGCTATGGTTCCTAGCTTTAATTTAAGACTTGTCCGGTTAAAAACTCCGCACTAGAAGCCGGGAAAAACGCAATTGTTTAAATTAACGATGTAATCCATGATTTCGGTTTTGGCGGAGTGCGAAAGTGCGAAAAAGGCCGCAAACGCGAGATGGCGCCAATTGTGCCGTTATCGACATTTCATTACCGACAAAACTTTAAAAAATTATTATCTCGACTCCTGGGGGTTGTTTTTTAATCAATGCGTTATCAAATGAAAGGGGATGGAATGAGCTACGCGACAAAAATTACCCCGTTGCTGTACGTATATGCAGTTGGCCGTAATAACAATTTTAATTGTTTAATTGTTTATAACGAATGAACTTCATTTGGAGTAATGTTCACACCTATTGTAAATGGTAGCTGGTGTAAGTAGCTTCAATTTATGTCCTTTGGTCATTGTTGTAGCACGCCTGGAAGAGGGAGTAATCGTATTTGTTTATAATTTCTTTAAACAAATTCAATTATCTCGGCTTCTACTGGCCCGATTTTGTTCAACGACATCTCAAATTGAAGCTCTCGGATCAACAAACCATCGAATTTACTTTTACAAAGGACCTCGAGTATAGTTCCGATGCAATTCTCAAGCGAATTATTAAATTGTCTATGAAAATTAAATTGCGCATGCAGGGGATGTAACAAGTATCTTGTCGGGTAGCAGCATCCTATACCTTTATTTTAAGCTGTCGATCATTGATCTAGCGCCTTCAGAAGCCGAGATAATCGCAGTGACCCGGAGTGCATTTTTGCCAATTTTTCAATTATTAGTAACTTTTGAACCAACAATGCCATATGGTTCAAGCTGTAGGAGGAGGTAGCTATGGTTCCTAGCTTTAATTTAAGACAAGTTCGGTTAAAAAATACGCACTAGAAGCCGAGAAAAACATTTGTTTATAATTTGTTTATAATTTCTTTAAACAAATTCAATTATCTCGGCTTCTACTGGGCCGATATTGTTCAACGACATCTCAAATTGAAGCTCTCGGGTCAAGGAACCATCGAATTTACTTTTACAAAGGACCTCGAGTATAGTTCCGATGCAATTCTCAAGCGAATTATTAAATTGTTTATGAAAATTAATTTGCGCATCCAGGGGATGTAACAAGTATCTTGTCGGGTAGCAGCATCCTATACCTTTATTTTAAGCTGTCGATCATTGATCTAGCGCCTTTAGAAGCCGAGATAATCGCAGAGACCCGGAGTGCATTTTAGCCAATTTTTCAATTATTAGTAACTTTTGAACCAACAATGGCATATGGTTCAATCTGTAGGAGGAGGTAGCTATGGTTCCTAGCTTTAATTTAAGACTTGTCCGGTTAAAAACTCCGCACTAGAAGCCGGGAAAAACGCAATTGTTTAAATTAACGATGTAATCCATGATTTCGGTTTTGGCGGAGTGCGAAAGTGCGAAAAAGGCCGCAAACGCGAGATGGCGCCAATTGTGCCGTTATCGACATTTCGTTACCGACAAAACATTAAAAAATTATTATCTCGACTCCTGGGTGTTGTTTTTTAGTCAATGGGGTATCAAATGAAAGGGAATGGAATGAGCTACGCGACAAAAATTACCCCGTTGTTGTATGTATATGCAGTTGGCCGTAATAACAATTTTAATTGTATAATTGTTTATAACGAATGAACTTGATTTGGAGTAATGTTCACACCTATTGTAAATGGTAGCTGGTGTAAGTAGCTTCAATTTATGTCCTTTGGTCATTGTTGTAGCACGCCTGGAAGATGGAGTAATCGTATTTGTTTATAATTTCTTTAAACAAATTCAATTATCTCGGCTTCTACTGGGCCGATTTTGTTCAACGACATCTCAAATTGAAGCTCTCGGATCAAGGAACCATCGAATTTACTTTTACAAAGGACCTCGAGTATAGTTCCGATGCAATTCTCAAGCGAATTATTAAATTGTCTATGAAAATTAAATTGCGCATGCAGGGGATGTAACAAGTATCTTGTCGGGTAGCAGCATCCTATACCTTTATTTTAAGCTGTCGATCATTGATCTAGCGCTTTCAGAAGCCGAGATAATCGCAGTGACCCGGAGTGCATTTTTGCCAATTTTTCAATTATTAGTAACTTTTGAACCAACAATGGCAGATGGTTCAAGCTGTAGGAGGAGGTAGCTATGGTTCCTAGCTTTAATTTAAGACAAGTTCGGTTAAAAAATACGCACTAGAAGCCGAGAAAAACATTTGTTTATAATTTGTTTATAATTTCTTTAAACAAATTCAATTATCTCGGCTTCTACTGGGCCGATATTGTTCAACGACAACTCAAATTGAAGCTCTCGGGTCAAGGAACCATCGAATTTACTTTTACAAAGGACCTCGAGTATAGTTCCGATGCAATTCTCAAGCGAATTATTAAATTGTTTATGAAAATTAATTTGCGCATCCAGGGGATGTAACAAGTATCTTGTCGGGTAGCAGCATCCTTTACCTTTATTTTAAGCTGTCGATCATTGATCTAGCGCCTTCAGAAGCCGAGATAATTGCAGTGACCCGGAGTGCATTTTTGCCAATTTTTCAATTATTAATAACTTTTGAACCAACAATGCCATAAGGTTCAAGCTGTAGGAGGAGGTAGCTATGTTTATTAGCTTTAATTTAAGACAAGTCCGGTTAAAAAATACGCACTAGAAGCCGAGAAAAACGCAATTGTTTAAATTAACGATGTAATCCATGATTTCGGTTTTGGCGGAGTGCGAAAGTGCGAAAAAGGCCGCAAACGCGAGATGGCGCCAATTGTGCCGTTATCGACATTTCGTTACCGACAAAACATTAAAAAATTATTATCTCGACTCCTGGGTGTTGTTTTTTAGTCAATGGGGTATCAAATGAAAGGGAATGGAATGAGCTACGCGACAAAAATTACCCCGTTGTTGTATGTATATGCAGTTGGCCGTAATAACAATTTTAATTGTATAATTGTTTATAACGAATGAACTTCATTTGGAGTAATGTTCACACCTATTGTAAATGGTAGCTGGTGTAAGTAGCTTCAATTTATGTCCTTTGGTCATTGTTGTAGCACGCCTGGAAGAGGGAGTAATCGTATTTGTTTATAATTTCTTTAAACAAATTCAATTATCTCGGCTTCTACTGGGCCGATTTTGTTCAACGACATCTCAAATTGAAGCTCTCGGATCAAGGAACCATCGAATTTACTTTTACAAAGGACCTCGAGTATAGTTCCGATGCAATTCTCAAGCGAATTATTAAATTGTCTATGAAAATTAAATTGCGCATGCAGGGGATGTAACAAGTATCTTGTCGGGTAGCAGCATCCTATACCTTTATTTTAAGCTGTCGATCATTGATCTAGCGCCTTCAGAAGCCGAGATAATCGCAGTGACCCGGAATGCATTTTTGCCAATTTTTCAATTATTAGTAACTTTTGAACCAACAATGGCAGATGGTTCAAGCTGTAGGAGGAGGTAGCTATGGTTCCTAGCTTTAATTTAAGACAAGTTCGGTTAAAAAATACGCACTAGAAGCCGAGAAAAACATTTGTTTATAATTTGTTTATAATTTCTTTAAACAAATTCAATTATCTCGGCTTCTACTGGGCCGATATTGTTCAACGACATCTCAAATTGAAGCTCTCGGGTCAAGGAACCATCGAATTTACTTTTACAAAGGACCTCGAGTATAGTTCCGATGCAATTCTCAAGCCAATTATTAAATTGTTTATGAAAATTAAATGGCGCATCCAGGGGATGTAACAAGTATCTTGTCGGGTAGCAGCATCCTATACCTTTATTTTAAGCTGTCGATCATTGACCTAGCGCCTTCAGAAGCCGAGATAATTGCAGTGACCCGGAGTGCATTTTTTGCCAATTTTTCAATTATTAATAACTTTTGAACCAACAATGCCATATGGTTCAAGCTGTAGGAGGAGGTAGCTATGGTTAGTAGCTTTAATTTATGACTTGTCCGGTTAAAAAATACGCACTAGAAGCCGAGAAAAACGCAATTGTTTAAATTAACGATGTAATCCATGATTTCGGTTTTGGCGGAGTGCGAAAGTGCGAAAAAGGCCGCAAACGCGAGATGGCGCCAATTGTGCCGTTATCGACATTTCGTTACCGACAAAACTTTAAAAAATTATTATCTCGACTCCTGGGGGTTGTTTTTTAATCAATGCATTATCAAATGAAAGGGGATGGAATGAGCTACGCGACAAAAATTACCCCGTTGCTGTACGTATATGCAGTTGGCCGTAATAACAATTTTAATTGTTTAATTGTTTATAACGAATGAACTTCATTTGGAGTAATGTTCACACCTATTGTAAATGGTAGCTGGTGTAAGTAGCTTCAATTTATGTCCTTTGGTCATTGTTGTAGCACGCCTGGAAGAGGGAGTAATCGTATTTGTTTATAATTTCTTTAAACAAATTCAATTATCTCGGCTTCTACTGGGCCGATTTTGTTCAACGACATCTCAAATTGAAGCTCTCGGATCAAGAAACCATCGAATTTACTTTTACAAAGGACCTCGAGTATAGTTCCGATGCAATTTTCAAGCGAATTATTAAATTGTTTATGAAAATTAAATTGCGCATCCAGGGGATGTAACAAGTATCTTGTTTGGTAGCAGCATCCTTTACCTTTATTTTAAGCTGTCGATCATTGATCAAGCGCCTTCAGAAGCCGAGATAATCGCAGTGACCCGGAATGCATTTTTGCCAATTTTTCAATTATTAGTAACTTTTGAACCAACAATGGCAGATGGTTCAAGCTGTAGGAGGAGGTAGCTATGGTTCCTAGCTTTAATTTAAGACAAGTTCGGTTAAAAAATACGCACTAGAAGCCGAGAAAAACATTTGTTTATAATTTGTTTATAATTTCTTTAAACAAATTCAATTATCTCGGCTTCTACTGGGCCGATATTGTTCAACGACATCTCAAATTGAAGCTCTCGGATCAACAAACCATCGAATTTACTTTTACAAAGAACCTCGAGTATAGTTCCGATGCAATTCTCAAGCGAATTATTAAATTGTTTATGAAAATTAATTTGCGCATCCAGGGGATGTAACAAGTATCTTGTCGGGTAGCAGCATCCTATACCTTTATTTTAAGCTGTCGATCATTGATCTAGCGCCTTCAGAAGCCGAGATAATCGCAGAGACCCGGAGTGCATTTTAGCCAATTTTTCAATTATTAGTAACTTTTGAACCAACAATGGCATATGGTTCAATCTGTAGGATGAGGTAGCTATGGTTCCTAGCTTTAATTTAAGACTTGTCCGGTTAAAAAATACGCACTAGAAGCCGAGAAAAACATTTGTTTATAATTTGTTTATAATTTCTTTAAACAAATTCAATTATCTCGGCTTCTACTGGGCCGATATTGTTCAACGACATCTCAAATTGAAGCTCTCGGGTCAAGGAACCATCGAATTTACTTTTACAAAGGACCTCGAGTATAGTTCCGATGCAATTCTCAAGCGAATTATTAAATTGTTTATGAAAATTAATTTGCGCATCCAGGGGATGTAACAAGTATCTTGTCGGGTAGCAGCATCCTATACCTTTATTTTAAGCTGTCGATCATTGATCTAGCGCCTTCAGAAGCCGAGATAATCGCAGAGACCCGGAGTGCATTTTAGCCAATTTTTCAATTATTAGTAACTTTTGAACCAACAATGGCATATGGTTCAATCTGTAGGAGGAGGTAGCTATGGTTCCTAGCTTTAATTTAAGACTTGTCCGGTTAAAAAATACGCACTAGAAGCCGAGAAAAACGCAATTGTTTAAATTAACGATGTAATCCATGATTTCGGTTTTGGCGGAGTGCGAAAGTGCGAAAAAGGCCGCAAACGCGAGATGGCGCCAATTGTGCCGTTATCGACATTTCGTTACCGACAAAACATTAAAAAATTATTATCTCGACTCCTGGGGGTTGTTTTTTAATCAATGCGTTATCAAATGAAAGGGGATGGAATGAGCTACGCGACAAAAATTACCCCGTTGCTGTACGTATATGCAGTTGGCCGTAATAACAATTTTAATTGTTTAATTGTTTATAACGAATGAACTTCATTTGGAGTAATGTTCATACCTATTGTAAATGGTAGCTGGTGTAAGTAGCTTCAATTTATGTCCTTTGGTCATTGTTGTAGAACGCCTGGAAGAGGGAGTAATCGTATTTGTTTATAATTTCTTTAAACAAATTCAATTATCTCGGCTTCTACTGGGCCGATTTTGTTCAACGACATCTCAAATTGAAGCTCTCGGATCAACAAACCATCGAATTTACTTTTACAAAGGACCTCGAGTATAGTTCCGATGCAATTCTCAAGCGAATTATTAAATTGTTTATGAAAATTAATTTGCGCATCCAGGGGATGTAACATGTATCTTGTCGGGTAGCAGCATCCTTTACCTTTATTTTAAGCTGTCGATCATTGATCTAGCGCCTTCAGAAGCCGAGATAATCGCAGTGACCCGGAGTGCATTTTTGAAAATTTTTCAATTATTAGTAACTTTTGAACCAACAATGGCAGATGGTTCAAGCTGTAGGAGGAGGTAGCTATGGTTCCTAGCTTTAATTTAAGACAAGTTCGGTTAAAAAATACGCACTAGAAGCCGAGAAAAACATTTGTTTATAATTTGTTTATAATTTCTTTAAACAAATTCAATTATCTCGGCTTCTACTGGGCCGATATTGTTCAACGACATCTCAAATTGAAGCTCTCGGGTCAAGGAACCATCGAATTTACTTTTACAAAGGACCTCGAGTATAGTTCCGATGCAATTCTCAAGCGAATTATTAAATTGTCTATGAAAATTAAATTGCGCATCCAGGGGATGTAACAAGTATCTTGTCGGGTAGCAGCATCCTTTACCTTTATTTTAAGCTGTCGATCATTGACCTAGCGCCTTCAGAAGCCGAGATAATTGCAGTGACCCGGAGTGCATTTTTTGCCAATTTTTCAATTATTAATAACTTTTGAACCAACAATGCCATATGGTTCAAGCTGTAGGAGGAGGTAGCTATGTTTATTAGCTTTAATTTAAGACAAGTCCGGTTAAAAAATACGCACTAGAAGCCGAGAAAAACGCAATTGTTTAAATTAACGATGTAATCCATGATTTCGGTTTTGGCGGAGTGCGAAAGTGCGAAAAAGGCCGCAAACGCGAGATGGCGCCAATTGTGCCGTTATCGACATTTCGTTACCGACAAAACATTAAAAAATTATTATCTCGACTCCTGGGTGTTGTTTTTTAGTCAATGGGGTATCAAATGAAAGGGAATGGAATGAGCTACGCGACAAAAATTACCCCGTTGTTGTATGTATATGCAGTTGGCCGTAATAACAATTTTAATTGTATAATTGTTTATAACGAATGAACTTCATTTGGAGTAATGTTCACACCTATTGTAAATGGTAGCTGGTGTAAGTAGCTTCAATTTATGTCCTTTGGTCATTGTTGTAGCACGCCTGGAAGAGGGAGTAATCGTATTTGTTTATAATTTCTTTAAACAAATTCAATTATCTCGGCTTCTACTGGGCCGATTTTGTTCAACGACATCTCAAATTGAAGCTCTCGGATCAAGGAACCATCGAATTTACTTTTACAAAGGACCTCGAGTATAGTTCCGATGCAATTCTCAAGCGAATTATTAAATTGTCTATGAAAATTAAATTGCGCATGCAGGGGATGTAACAAGTATCTTGTCGGGTAGCAGCATCCTATACCTTTATTTTAAGCTGTCGATCATTGATCTAGCGCCTTCAGAAGCCGAGATAATCGCAGTGACCCGGAATGCATTTTTGCCAATTTTTCAATTATTAGTAACTTTTGAACCAACAATGGCAGATGGTTCAAGCTGTAGGAGGAGGTAGCTATGGTTCCTAGCTTTAATTTAAGACAAGTTCGGTTAAAAAATACGCACTAGAAGCCGAGAAAAACATTTGTTTATAATTTGTTTATAATTTCTTTAAACAAATTCAATTATCTCGGCTTCTACTGGGCCGATATTGTTCAACGACATCTCAAATTGAAGCTCTCGGGTCAAGGAACCATCGAATTTACTTTTACAAAGAACCTCGAGTATAGTTCCGATGCAATTCTCAAGCGAATTATTAAATTGTTTATGAAAATTAATTTGCGCATCCAGGGGATGTAACAAGTATCTTGTCGGGTAGCAGCATCCTTTACCTTTATTTTAAGCTGTCGATCATTGATCTAGCGCCTTCAGAAGCCGAGATAATTGCAGTGACCCGGAGTGCATTTTTCGCCAATTTTTCAATTATTAATAACTTTTGAACCAACAATGCCATATGGTTCAAGCTGTAGGAGGAGGTAGCTATGGTTCCTAGCTTTAATTTAAGACAAGTTCGGTTAAAAAATACGCACTAGAAGCCGAGAAAAACATTTGTTTATAATTTGTTTATAATTTCTTTAAACAAATTCAATTATCTCGGCTTCTACTGGGCCGATATTATTCAACGACATCTCAAATTGAAGCTCTCGGGTCAAGGAACCATCGAATTTACTTTTACAAAGGACCTCGAGTATAGTTCCGATGCAATTCTCAAGCCAATTATTAAATTGTTTATGAAAATTAAATGGCGCATCCAGGGGATGTAACAAGTATCTTGTCGGGTAGCAGCATCCTATACCTTTATTTTAAGCTGTCGATCATTGACCTAGCGCCTTCAGAAGCCGAGATAATTGCAGTGACCCGGAGTGCATTTTTTGCCAATTTTTCAATTATTAATAACTTTTGAACCAACAATGCCATATGGTTCAAGCTGTAGGAGGAGGTAGCTATGGTTAGTAGCTTTAATTTATGACTTGTCCGGTTAAAAAATACGCACTAGAAGCCGAGAAAAACGCAATTGTTTAAATTAACGATGTAATCCATGATTTCGGTTTTGGCGGAGTGCGAAAGTGCGAAAAAGGCCGCAAACGCGAGATGGCGCCAATTGTGCCGTTATCGACATTTCGTTACCGACAAAACTTTAAAAAATTATTATCTCGACTCCTGGGGGTTGTTTTTTAATCAATGCATTATCAAATGAAAGGGGATGGAATGAGCTACGCGACAAAAATTACCCCGTTGCTGTACGTATATGCAGTTGGCCGTAATAACAATTTTAATTGTTTAATTGTTTATAACGAATGAACTTCATTTGGAGTAATGTTCACACCTATTGTAAATGGTAGCTGGTGTAAGTAGCTTCAATTTATGTCCTTTGGTCATTGTTGTAGCACGCCTGGAAGAGGGAGTAATCGTATTTGTTTATAATTTCTTTAAACAAATTCAATTATCTCGGCTTCTACTGGGCCGATTTTGTTCAACGACATCTCAAATTGAAGCTCTCGGGTCAAGGAACCATCGAATTTACTTTTACAAAGGACCTCGAGTATAGTTCCGATGCAATTCTCAAGCCAATTATTAAATTGTTTATGAAAATTAAATCGCGCATCCAGGGGATGTAACAAGTATCTTGTCGGGTAGCAGCATCCTATACCTTTATTTTAAGCTGTCGATCATTGATCAAGCGCCTTCAGAAGCCGAGATAATTGCAGTGACCCGGAGTGCATTTTTGCCAATTTTTCAATTATTAATAACTTTTGAACCAACAATGCCATATGGTTCAAGCTGTAGGAGGAGGTAGCTATGGTTAATAGCTTTAATTTATGACTTATCCGGTTAAAAAATACGCACTAGAAGCCGAGAAAAACGCAATTGTTTAAATTAACGATGTAATCCATGATTTCGGTTTTGGCGGAGTGCGAAAGTGCGAAAAAGGCCGCAAACGCGAGATGGCGCCAATTGTGCCGTTATCGACATTTCGTTACCGACAAAACATTAAAAAATTATTATCTCGACTCCTGGGTGTTGTTTTTTAGTCAATGGGGTATCAAATGAAAGGGAATGGAATGAGCTACGCGACAAAAATTACCCCGTTGTTGTATGTATATGCAGTTGGCCGTAATAACAATTTTAATTGTATAATTGTTTATAACGAATGAACTTCATTTGGAGTAATGTTCACACCTATTGTAAATGGTAGCTGGTGTAAGTAGCTTCAATTTATGTCCTTTGGTCATTGTTGTAGCACGCCTGGAAGAGGGAGTAATCGTATTTGTTTATAATTTCTTTAAACAAATTCAATTATCTCGGCTTCTACTGGGCCGATTTTGTTCAACGACATCTCAAATTGAAGCTCTCGGATCAAGGAACCATCGAATTTACTTTTACAAAGGACCTCGAGTATAGTTCCGATGCAATTCTCAAGCGAATTATTAAATTGTCTATGAAAATTAAATTGCGCATGCAGGGGATGTAACAAGTATCTTGTCGGGTAGCAGCATCCTATACCTTTATTTTAAGCTGTCGATCATTGATCTAGCGCCTTCAGAAGCCGAGATAATCGCAGTGACCCGGAATGCATTTTTGCCAATTTTTCAATTATTAGTAACTTTTGAACCAACAATGGCAGATGGTTCAAGCTGTAGGAGGAGGTAGCTATGGTTCCTAGCTTTAATTTAAGACAAGTTCGGTTAAAAAATACGCACTAGAAGCCGAGAAAAACATTTGTTTATAATTTGTTTATAATTTCTTTAAACAAATTCAATTATCTCGGCTTCTACTGGGCCGATATTATTCAACGACATCTCAAATTGAAGCTCTCGGGTCAAGGAACCATCGAATTTACTTTTACAAAGGACCTCGAGTATAGTTCCGATGCAATTCTCAAGCCAATTATTAAATTGTTTATGAAAATTAAATGGCGCATCCTGGGGGTGTAACAAGTATCTTGTCGGGTAGCAGCATCCTATACCTTTATTTTAAGCTGTCGATCATTGACCTAGCGCCTTCAGAAGCCGAGATAATTGCAGTGACCCGGAGTGCATTTTTTGCCAATTTTTCAATTATTAATAACTTTTGAACCAACAATGCCATATGGTTCAAGCTGTAGGAGGAGGTAGCTATGGTTAGTAGCTTTAATTTATGACTTGTCCGGTTAAAAAATACGCACTAGAAGCCGAGAAAAACGCAATTGTTTAAATTAACGATGTAATCCATGATTTCGGTTTTGGCGGAGTGCGAAAGTGCGAAAAAGGCCGCAAACGCGAGATGGCGCCAATTGTGCCGTTATCGACATTTCGTTACCGACAAAACTTTAAAAAATTATTATCTCGACTCCTGGGGGTTGTTTTTTAATCAATGCATTATCAAATGAAAGGGGATGGAATGAGCTACGCGACAAAAATTACCCCGTTGCTGTACGTATATGCAGTTGGCCGTAATAACAATTTTAATTGTTTAATTGTTTATAACGAATGAACTTCATTTGGAGTAATGTTCACACCTATTGTAAACGGTAGCTGGTGTAAGTAGCTTCAATTTATGTCCTTTGGTCATTGTTGTAGCACGCCTGGAAGAGGGAGTAATCGTATTTGTTTATAATTTCTTTAAACAAATTCAATTATCTCGGCTTCTACTGGGCCGATTTTGTTCAACGACATCTCAAATTGAAGCTCTCGGGTCAAGGAACCATCGAATTTACTTTTACAAAGGACCTCGAGTATAGTTCCGATGCAATTCTCAAGCCAATTATTAAATTGTTTATGAAAATTAAATGGCGCATCCAGGGGATGTAACAAGTATCTTGTCGGGTAGCAGCATCCTATACCTTTATTTTAAGCTGTCGATCATTGATCAAGCGCCTTCAGAAGCCGAGATAATTGCAGTGACCCGGAGTGCATTTTTGCCAATTTTTCAATTATTAATAACTTTTGAACCAACAATGCCATATGGTTCAAGCTGTAGGAGGAGGTAGCTATGGTTCCTAGCTTTAATTTAACACAAGTCCGGTTAAAAAATACGCACTAGAAGCCGAGAAAAACGCAATTGTTTAAATTAACGATGTAATCCATGATTTCGGTTTTGGCGGAGTGCGAAAGTGCGAAAAAGGCCGCAAACGCGAGATGACGCCAATTGTGCCGTTATCGACATTTCGTTACCGACAAAACATTAAAAAATTATTATCTCGACTCCTGGGGGTTGTTTTTTAATCAATGGGGTATCAAATGAAAGGGAATGGAATGAGCTACGCGACAAAAATTACCCCGTTGTTGTATGTATATGCAGTTGGCCGTAATAACAATTTTAATTGTTTAATTGCTTATAACGAATGAACTTCATTTGGAGTAATGTCCACACCTATTGTAAATCGTAGCTGGTGTAAATAGCTTCAATTTATGTCTTTTGGTCATTGTTGTAGCACGCCTGGAAGAGGGAGTAATCGTATTTGTTTATAATTTCTTTAAACAAATTCAATTATCTCGGCTTCTACTGGCCCGATTTTGTTCAACGACATCTCAAATTGAAGCTCTCGGATCAACAAACCATCGAATTTACTTTTACAAAGGACCTCGAGTATAGTTCCGATGCAATTTTCAAGCGAATTATTAAATTGTTTATGAAAATTAAATTGCGCATCCAGGGGATGTAACAAGTATCTTGTTTGGTAGCAGCATCCTTTACCTTTATTTTAAGCTGTCGATCATTGATCAAGCGCCTTCAGAAGCCGAGATAATTGCAGTGACCCGGAGTGCATTTTTCGCCAATTTTTCAATTATTAATAACTTTTGAACCAACAATGCCATATGGTTCAAGCTGTAGGAGGAGGTAGCTATGGTTCCTAGCTTTAATTTAAGACAAGTTCGGTTAAAAAATACGCACTAGAAGCCGAGAAAAACATTTGTTTATAATTTGTTTATAATTTCTTTAAACAAATTCAATTATCTCGGCTTCTACTGGGCCGATATTGTTCAACGACATCTCAAATTGAAGCTCTCGGGTCAAGGAACCATCGAATTTACTTTTACAAAGGACCTCGAGTATAGTTCCGATGCAATTCTCAAGCGAATTATTAAATTGTTTATGAAAATTAATTTGCGCATCCAGGGGATGTAACAAGTATCTTGTCGGGTAGCAGCATCCTATACCTTTATTTTAAGCTGTCGATCATTGATCTAGCGCCTTCAGAAGCCGAGATAATCGCAGAGACCCGGAGTGCATTTTAGCCAATTTTTCAATTATTAGTAACTTTTGAACCAACAATGGCATATGGTTCAATCTGTAGGAGGAGGTAGCTATGGTTCCTAGCTTTAATTTAAGACTTGTCCGGTTAAAAAATACGCACTAGAAGCCGAGAAAAACGCAATTGTTTAAATTAACGATGTAATCCATAATTTCGGTTTTGGCGAAGTTCGAAAGTGCGAAAAAGGCGGCAAACGCGAGATGGCGCCAATTGTGCCGTTATCGACATTTCGTTACCGACAAAACTTTAAAAAATTATTATCTCGACTCCTGGGGGTTGTTTTTTAATCAATGCGTTATCAAATGAAAGGGGATGGAATGAGCTACGCGACAAAAATTACCCCGTTGCTGTACGTATATGCAGTTGGCCGTAATAACAATTTTAATTGTTTAATTGTTTATAACGAATGAACTTCATTTGGAGTAATGTTCACACCTATTGTAAATGGTAGCTGGTGTAAGTAGCTTCAATTTATGTCCTTTGGTCATTGTTGTAGCACGCCTGGAAGAGGGAGTAATCGTATTTGTTTATAATTTCTTTAAACAAATTCAATTATCTCGGCTTCTACTGGGCCGATTTTGTTCAACGACATCTCAAATTGAAGCTCTCGGGTCAAGGAACCATCGAATTTACTTTTACAAAGGACCTCGAGTATAGTTCCGATGCAATTCTCAAGCCAATTATTAAATTGTTTATGAAAATTAAATGGCGCATCCAGGGGATGTAACAAGTATCTTGTCGGGTAGCAGCATCCTATACCTTTATTTTAAGCTGTCGATCATTGATCAAGCGCCTTCAGAAGCCGAGATAATTGCAGTGACCCGGAGTGCATTTTTGCCAATTTTTCAATTATTAATAACTTTTGAACCAACAATGCCATATGGTTCAAGCTGTAGGAGGAGGTAGCTATGGTTCCTAGTTTTAATTTAACACAAGTCCGGTTAAAAAATACGCACTAGAAGCCGAGAAAAACGCAATTGTTTAAATTAACGATGTAATCCATGATTTCGGTTTTGGCGGAGTGCGAAAGTGCGAAAAAGGCCGCAAACGCGAGATGACGCCAATTGTGCCGTTATCGACATTTCGTTACCGACAAAACATTAAAAAATTATTATCTCGACTCCTGGGGGTTGTTTTTTAATCAATGGGGTATCAAATGAAAGGGAATGGAATGAGCTACGCGACAAAAATTACCCCGTTGTTGTATGTATATGCAGTTGGCCGTAATAACAATTTTAATTGTTTAATTGCTTATAACGAATGAACTTCATTTGGAGTAATGTCCACACCTATTGTAAATCGTAGCTGGTGTAAATAGCTTCAATTTATGTCTTTTGGTCATTGTTGTAGCACGCCTGGAAGAGGGAGTAATCGTATTTGTTTATAATTTCTTTAAACAAATTCAATTATCTCGGCTTCTACTGGCCCGATTTTGTTCAACGACATCTCAAATTGAAGCTCTCGGATCAACAAACCATCGAATTTACTTTTACAAAGGACCTCGAGTATAGTTCCGATGCAATTTTCAAGCGAATTATTAAATTGTTTATGAAAATTAAATTGCGCATCCAGGGGATGTAACAAGTATCTTGTTTGGTAGCAGCATCCTTTACCTTTATTTTAAGCTGTCGATCATTGATCAAGCGCCTTCAGAAGCCGAGATAATTGCAGTGACCCGGAGTGCATTTTTCGCCAATTTTTCAATTATTAATAACTTTTGAACCAACAATGCCATATGGTTCAAGCTGTAGGAGGAGGTAGCTATGGTTCCTAGCTTTAATTTAAGACAAGTTCGGTTAAAAAATACGCACTAGAAGCCGAGAAAAACATTTGTTTATAATTTGTTTATAATTTCTTTAAACAAATTCAATTATCTCGGCTTCTACTGGGCCGATATTGTTCAACGACATCTCAAATTGAAGCTCTCGGGTCAAGGAACCATCGAATTTACTTTTACAAAGGACCTCGAGTATAGTTCCGATGCAATTCTCAAGCGAATTATTAAATTGTTTATGAAAATTAATTTGCGCATCCAGGGGATGTAACAAGTATCTTGTCGGGTAGCAGCATCCTATACCTTTATTTTAAGCTGTCGATCATTGATCTAGCGCCTTCAGAAGCCGAGATAATCGCAGAGACCCGGAGTGCATTTTAGCCAATTTTTCAATTATTAGTAACTTTTGAACCAACAATGGCATATGGTTCAATCTGTAGGAGGAGGTAGCTATGGTTCCTAGCTTTAATTTAAGACTTGTCCGGTTAAAAAATACGCACTAGAAGCCGAGAAAAACGCAATTGTTTAAATTAACGATGTAATCCATAATTTCGGTTTTGGCGAAGTTCGAAAGTGCGAAAAAGGCGGCAAACGCGAGATGGCGCCAATTGTGCCGTTATCGACATTTCGTTACCGACAAAACTTTAAAAAATTATTATCTCGACTCCTGGGGGTTGTTTTTTAATCAATGCGTTATCAAATGAAAGGGGATGGAATGAGCTACGCGACAAAAATTACCCCGTTGCTGTACGTATATGCAGTTGGCCGTAATAACAATTTTAATTGTTTAATTGTTTATAACGAATGAACTTCATTTGGAGTAATGTTCACACCTATTGTAAATGGTAGCTGGTGTAAGTAGCTTCAATTTATGTCCTTTGGTCATTGTTGTAGCACGCCTGGAAGAGGGAGTAATCGTATTTGTTTATAATTTCTTTAAACAAATTCAATTATCTCGGCTTCTACTGGGCCGATTTTGTTCAACGACATCTCAAATTGAAGCTCTCGGGTCAAGGAACCATCGAATTTACTTTTACAAAGGACCTCGAGTATAGTTCCGATGCAATTCTCAAGCCAATTATTAAATTGTTTATGAAAATTAAATGGCGCATCCAGGGGATGTAACAAGTATCTTGTCGGGTAGCAGCATCCTTTACCTTTATTTTAAGCTGTCGATCATTGATCAAGCGCCTTCAGAAGCCGAGATAATTGCAGTGACCCGGAGTGCATTTTTCGCCAATTTTTCAATTATTAATAACTTTTGAACCAACAATGCCATATGGTTCAAGCTGTAGGAGGAGGTAGCTATGGTTCCTAGCTTTAATTTAAGACAAGTTCGGTTAAAAAATACGCACTAGAAGCCGAGAAAAACATTTGTTTATAATTTGTTTATAATTTCTTTAAACAAATTCAATTATCTCGGCTTCTACTGGGCCGATATTGTTCAACGACATCTCAAATTGAAGCTCTCGGGTCAAGGAACCATCGAATTTACTTTTACAAAGGACCTCGAGTATAGTTCCGATGCAATTCTCAAGCGAATTATTAAATTGTTTATGAAAATTAATTTGCGCATCCAGGGGATGTAACAAGTATCTTGTCGGGTAGCAGCATCCTATACCTTTATTTTAAGCTGTCGATCATTGATCTAGCGCCTTCAGAAGCCGAGATAATCGCAGAGACCCGGAGTGCATTTTAGCCAATTTTTCAATTATTAGTAACTTTTGAACCAACAATGGCATATGGTTCAATCTGTAGGAGGAGGTAGCTATGGTTCCTAGCTTTAATTTAAGACTTGTCCGGTTAAAAAATACGCACTAGAAGCCGAGAAAAACGCAATTGTTTAAATTAACGATGTAATCCATAATTTCGGTTTTGGCGGAGTTCGAAAGTGCGAAAAAGGCGGCAAACGCGAGATGGCGCCAATTGTGCCGTTATCGACATTTCGTTACCGACAAAACTTTAAAAAATTATTATCTCGACTCCTGGGGGTTGTTTTTTAATCAATGCGTTATCAAATGAAAGGGGATGGAATGAGCTACGCGACAAAAATTACCCCGTTGCTGTACGTATATGCAGTTGGCCGTAATAACAATTTTAATTGTTTAATTGTTTATAACGAATGAACTTCATTTGGAGTAATGTTCACACCTATTGTAAATGGTAGCTGCTGTAAGTAGCTTCAATTTCTGTCCTTTGGTCATTGTTGTAGCACGCCTGGAAGAGGGAGTAATCGTATTTGTTTATAATTTCTTTAAACAAATTCAATTATCTCGGCTTCTACTGGGTCGATTTTGTTCAACGACATCTCAAATTGAAGCTCTCGGATCAACAAACCATCGAATTTACTTTTACAAAGGACCTCGAGTATAGTTCCGATGCAATTCTCAAGCGAATTATTAAATTGTTTATGAAAATTAATTTGCGCATCCAGGGGATGTAACATGTATCTTGTCGGGTAGCAGCATCCTTTACCTTTATTTTAAGCTGTCGATCATTGATCTAGCGCCTTCAGAAGCCGAGATAATCGCAGTGACCCGGAGTGCATTTTTTGCCAATTTTTCAATTATTAATAACTTTTGAACCAACAATGCCATATGGTTCAAGCTGTCGGAGGAGGTAGCTATGGTTCCTAGCTTTAATTTAAGACAAGTTCGGTTAAAAAATACGCACTAGAAGCCGAGAAAAACATTTGTTTATAATTTGTTTATAATTTCTTTAAACAAATTCAATTATCTCGGCTTCTACTGGGCCGATATTGTTCAACGACATCTCCAATTGAAGCTCTCGGGTCAAGGAACCATCGAATTTACTTTTACAAAGGACCTCGAGTATAGTTCCGATGCAATTCTCAAGCGAATTATTAAATTGTTTATGAAATTTAATTTGCGCATCCAGGGGATGTAACATGTATCTTGTCGGGTAGCAGCATCCTTTACCTTTATTTTAAGCTGTCGATCATTGATCTAGCGCCTTCAGAAGCCGAGATAATCGCAGTGACCCGGAGTGCATTTTTTGCCAATTTTTCAATTATTAATAACTTTTGAACCAACAATGCCATATGGTTCAAGCTGTAGGAGGAGGTAGCTATGGTTAGTAGCTTTAATTTATGACTTGTCCGGTTAAAAAATACGCACTAGAAGCCGAGAAAAACGCAATTGTTTAAATTAACGATGTAATCCATGATTTCGGTTTTGGCGGAGTGCGAATTATCTCGACTCCTGGGGGTTGTTTTTTAATCAATGCGTTATCAAAGGAAAGGGGATGGAATGAGCTACGCGACAAAAATTACCCCGTTGCTGTACGTATATGCAGTTATCCGTAATAGCAATTTTAATTGTTTAATTGTTTATAACGAATGAACTTCATTTGGAGTAATGTTCACACCTATTGTAAATGGTAGCTGGTGTAAGTAGCTTCAATTTATGTCCTTTGGTCATTGTTGTAGCACGCCTGGAAGAGGGAGTAATCGTATTTGTTTATAATTTCTTTAAACAAATTCAATTATCTCGGCTTCTACTGGGCCGATTTTGTTCAACGACATCGAATTTACTTTTACAAAGGACCTCGAGTATTGTTCCGATGCAATTCTCAAGCGAATTATTAAATTGTTTATGAAAATTAAATTGCGCATCCAGGGGATGTAACAAGTATCTTGTTTGGTAGCAGCATCCTTTACCTTTATTTTAAGCTGTCGATCATTGATCAAGCGCCTTCAGAAGCCGAGATAATTGCAGTGACCCGGAGTGCATTTTTACCAATTTTTCAATTATTAATAACTTTTGAACCAACAATGCCATAAGGTTCAAGCTGTAGGAGGAGGTAGCTATGGTTCCTAGCTTTAATTTAAGACAAGTCCGGTTAAAAAATACGCACTAGAAGCCGAGAAAAACATTTGTTTATAATTTGTTTATAATTTCTTTAAACAAATTCAATTATCTCGGCTTCTACTGGGCCGATTTTGTTCAACGACATCTCAAATTGAAGCTCTCGGATCAAGGAACCATCGAATTTACTTTTACAAAGGACCTCGAGTATAGTTCCGATGCAATTCTCAAGCGAATTATTAAATTGTCTATGAAAATTAAATTGCGCATGCAGGGGATGTAACAAGTATCTTGTCGGGTAGCAGCATCCAATACCTTTATTTTAAGCTGTCGATCATTGATCTAGCGCCTTCAGAAGCCGAGATAATCGCAGTGACCCGGAGTGCATTTTAGCCAATTTTTCAATTATTAGTAACTTTTGAACCAACAATGGCATATGGTTCAAGCTGTAGGAGGATGTAGCTATGGTTCCTAGCTTTAATTTAAGACAAGTTCGGTTAAAAAATACGCACTAGAAGCCGAGAAAAACATTTGTTTATAATTTGTTTATAATTTCTTTAAACAAATTCAATTATCTTGGCTTCTACTGGGCCGATATTATTCAACGACATCTCAAATTGAAGCTCTCGGGTCAAGGAACCATCGAATTTACTTTTACAAAGAACCTCGAGTATAGTTCCGATGCAATTCTCAAGCGAATTATTAAATTGTTTATGAAAATTAAATTGCGCATCCAGGGGATGTAACAAGTATCTTGTCGGGTAGCAGCATCCTTTACCTTCATTTTAAGCTGTTGATCATTGATCTAGCACCTTCAGAAGCCGAGATAATTGCAGTGACCCGGAGTGCATTTTTGCCAATTATTCAATTATTAATAACTTGTGAACCAACAATGCCATATTGTTCAAGCTGTAGGAGGAGGTAGCTATGGTTACTAGCTTTAATTTAAGATAAGTCCGGTTAAAAAATACGCACTAGAAGCCGAGAAAAACGCAATTGTTTAAATTAACGATGTAATCCAGGATTTCGGTTTTGGCGGAGTGCGAAAGTGCGAAAAACGCCGCAAACGCGAGATGGCGCAACTTGTGCCGTTATCGACATTTCGTTACCGACAAAACTTTAAAAAATTATTATCTCGACTCCTGGGGGTTGTTTTTTAATCAATGGGTTATCCAATTAAAGGGGATACAATGAGCTACGCGACAAAAATTACTCCGTTGCTGTACGTATATGCAGTTGGCCGTAATAACAATTTGAATTGTTTAATTGTTTATAACGAATGAACTTCATTTGGAGTTATGTTCACACCTATTGTAAATGGTAGCTGGTGTAAGTAGCTTTAATTTATGTCCTTTGGTCATTGATGTAGCACGCCTGGAAGAGGCAGTAATCGTATTTGTTTATAATTTCTTTAAACAAATACAATTATCTCGGCTTCTACTGGGCCGATTTTGCTCAATGACATCTCAAATTGAAGCTCTCGGATCAGGGAACCATCGAATTTACTTTTACAAAGGACCTCGAGTATAGTTCCGATGCAATTCTCAAGCAAATTATTAAATTGTTTATGAAAATTAAATTGCGCATCCAGGGGATGTAACAAGTATCTTGTCGGGTAGCAGCATCCTATACCTTTATTTTAAGCTGTCGATCATTGATCTAGCGCCTTCAGAAGCCGAGATAATTGCAGTGACCCGGAGTGCATTTTTTGCCAATTTTTCAATTATTAATAACTTTTGAACCAACAATGCCATATGGTTCAAGCTGTAGGAGGAGGTAGCTATGGTTCCTAGCTTTAATTTATGACTTATCCGGTTAAAAAATACGCACTAGAAGCCGAGAAAAACGCAATTGTTTAAATTAACGATGTAATCCATGATTTCGGTTTTGGCGGAGTGCGAAAGTGCGAAAAAGGCCGCAAACGCGAGATGGCGCCAATTGTGCCGTTATCGACATTTCGTTACCGACAAAACTTTAAAAAATTATTATCTCGACTCCTGGGGGTTGTTTTTTAATCAATGCGTTATCAAATGAAAGGGGCTGGAATGAGCTACGCGACAAAAATTACCCCGTTGCTGTACGTATATGCAGTTGGCCGTAATAGCAATTTTAATTGTTTAATTGTTTATAACGAATGAACTTCATTTGGAGTAATGTTCACACCTATTGTAAATGGTAGCTGGTGTAAGTAGCTTCAATTTATGTCCTTTGGTCATTGTTGTAGCACGCCTGGAAGAGGGAGTAATCGTATTTGTTTATAATTTCTTTAAACAAATTCAATTATCTCGGCTTCTACTGGGCCGATATTGTTCAACGACATCTCAAATTGAAGCTCTCGGGTCAAGGAACCATCGAATTTACTTTTACAAAGAACCTCGAGTATAGTTCCGATGCAATTCTCAAGCGAATTATTAAATTGTTTATGAAAATTAATTTGCGCATCCAGGGGATGTAACAAGTATCTTGTCGGGTAGCAGCATCCTATACCTTTATTTTAAGCTGTCGATCATTGATCTAGCGCCTTCAGAAGCCGAGATAATCGCAGAGACCCGGAGTGCATTTTAGCCAATTTTTCAATTATTAATAACTTTTGAACCAACAATGCCATATGGTTCAAGCTGTAGGAGGAGGTAGCTATGGTTCCTAGCTTTAATTTATGACTTATCCGGTTAAAAAATACGCACTAGAAGCCGAGAAAAACGCAATTGTTTAAATTAACGATGTAATCCATGATTTCGGTTTTGGCGGAGTGCGAAAGTGCGAAAAAGGCCGCAAACGCGAGATGGCGCCAATTGTGCCGTTATCGACATTTCGTTACCGACAAAACTTTAAAAAATTATTATCTCGACTCCTGGGGGTTGTTTTTTAATCAATGCGTTATCAAATGAAAGGGGCTGGAATGAGCTACGCGACAAAAATTACCCCGTTGCTGTACGTATATGCAGTTGGCCGTAATAGCAATTTTAATTGTTTAATTGTTTATAACGAATGAACTTCATTTGGAGTAATGTTCACACCTATTGTAAATGGTAGCTGGTGTAAGTAGCTTCAATTTATGTCCTTTGGTCATTGTTGTAGCACGCCTGGAAGAGGGAGTAATCGTATTTGTTTATAATTTCTTTAAACAAATTCAATTATCTCGGCTTCTACTGGGCCGATTTTGTTCAACGACATCTCAAATTGAAGCTCTCGGGTCAAGGAACCATCGAACTTACTTTTACAAAGGACCTCGAGTATAGTTCCGATGCAATTCTCAAGCCAATTATTAAATTGTTTATGAAAATTAAATGGCGCATCCAGGGGATGTAACAAGTATCTTGTCGGGTAGCAGCATCCTATACCTTTATTTTAAGCTGTCGATCATTGATCTAGCGCCTTCAGAAGCCGAGATAATCGCAGAGACCCGGAGTGCATTTTAGCCAATTTTTCAATTATTAGTAACTTTTGAACCAACAATGGCATATGGTTCAAGCTGTAGGAGGAGGTAGCTATGGTTCCTAGCTTTAATTTAACACAAGTCCGGTTAAAAAATACGCACTAGAAGCCGAGAAAAACGCAATTGTTTAAATTAACGATGTAATCCATGATTTCGGTTTTGGTGGAGTGCGAAAGTGCGAAAAAGGCCGCAAACGCGAGATGACGCCAATTGTGCCGTTATCGACATTTCGTTACCGACAAAACATTAAAAAATTATTATCTCGACTCCTGGGGGTTGTTTTTTAATCAATGGGGTATCAAATGAAAGGGAATGGAATGAGCTACGCGACAAAAATTACCCCGTTGTTGTATGTATATGCAGTTGGCCGTAATAACAATTTTAATTGTTTAATTGCTTATAACGAATGAACTTCATTTGGAGTAATGTCCACACCTATTGTAAATGGTAGCTGGTGTAAGTAGCTTTAATTTATGTCTTTTGGTCATTGTTGTAGCACGCCTGGAAGAGGGAGTAATCGTATTTGTTTATAATTTCTTTAAACAAATACAATTATCTCGGCTTCTACTGGGCCGATTTTGCTCAATGACATCTCAAATTGAAGCTCTCGGATCAGGGAACCATCGAATTTACTTTTACAAAGGACCTCGAGTATAGTTCCGATGCAATTCTCAAGCAAATTATTAAATTGTTTATGAAAATTAAATTGCGCATCCAGGGGATGTAACAAGTATCTTGTCGGGTAGCAGCATCCTATACCTTTATTTTAAGCTGTCGATCATTGATCTAGCGCCTTCAGAAGCCGAGATAATTGCAGTGACCCGGAGTGCATTTTTTGCCAATTTTTCAATTATTAATAACTTTTGAACCAACAATGCCATATGGTTCAAGCTGTAGGAGGAGGTAGCTATGGTTCCTAGCTTTAATTTATGACTTATCCGGTTAAAAAATACGCACTAGAAGCCGAGAAAAACGCAATTGTTTAAATTAACGATGTAATCCATGATTTCGGTTTTGGCGGAGTGCGAAAGTGCGAAAAAGGCCGCAAACGCGAGATGGCGCCAATTGTGCCGTTATCGACATTTCGTTACCGACAAAACTTTAAAAAATTATTATCTCGACTCCTGGGGGTTGTTTTTTAATCAATGCGTTATCAAATGAAAGGGGCTGGAATGAGCTACGCGACAAAAATTACCCCGTTGCTGTACGTATATGCAGTTGGCCGTAATAGCAATTTTAATTGTTTAATTGTTTATAACGAATGAACTTCATTTGGAGTAATGTTCACACCTATTGTAAATGGTAGCTGGTGTAAGTAGCTTCAATTTATGTCCTTTGGTCATTGTTGTAGCACGCCTGGAAGAGGGAGTAATCGTATTTGTTTATAATTTCTTTAAACAAATTCAATTATCTCGGCTTCTACTGGGCCGATTTTGTTCAACGACATCTCAAATTGAAGCTCTCGGGTCAAGGAACCATCGAATTTACTTTTACAAAGGACCTCGAGTATAGTTCCGATGCAATTCTCAAGCGAATTATTAAATTGTTTATGAAATTTAATTTGCGCATCCAGGGGATGTAACATGTATCTTGTCGGGTAGCAGCATCCTTTACCTTTATTTTAAGCTGTCGATCATTGATCTAGCGCCTTCAGAAGCCGAGATAATTGCAGTGACCCGGAGTGCATTTTTGCCAATTTTTCAATTATTAATAACTTTTGAACCAACAATGCCATATGGTTCAAGCTGTAGGAGGAGGTAGCTATGGTTCCTAGCTTTAATTTAAGACAAGTCCGGTTAAAAAATACGCACTAGAAGCCGAGAAAAACGCAATTGTTTAAATTAACGATGTAATCCATGATTCCGGTTTTGGTGGAGTGCGAAAGTGCGAAAAAGGCCGCAAACGCGAGATGGCGCCAATTGTGCCGTTATCGACATTTCGTTACCGACAAAACTTTAAAAAATTATTATCTCGACTCCTGGGGGTTGTTTTTTAATCAATGCGTTATCAAATGAAAGGGGATGGAATGAGCTACGCGACAAAAATTACCCCGTTGCTGTACGTATATGCAGTTGGCCGTAATAGCAATTTTAATTGTTTAATTGTTTGTAACGAATGAACTTCATTTGGAGTAATGTTCACACCTATTGTAAATGGTAGCTGGTGTAAGTAGCTTTAATTTATGTCCTTTGGTCTTTGATGTAGCACGCCTGGAAGAGGCAGTAATCGTATTTGTTCATAATTTCTTTAAACAAATTCAATTATCTCGGCTTCTACTGGGCTGATTTTGTTCAACGACATCTCAAATTGAAGCTCTCGGATCAAGGAACCATCGAATTTACTTTTACAAAGGACCTCGAGTATAGTTCCGATGCAATTCTCAAGCGAATTATTAAATTGGATATGAAAATTAATTTGCGCATCCAGGGGATGTAACATGTATCTTGTCGGGTAGCAGCATCCTTTACCTTTATTTTAAGCTGTCGATCATTGATCTAGCGCCTTCAGAAGCCGAGATAATCGCAGTGACCCGGAGTGCATTTTTGCCAATTTTTCAATTATTAGTAACTTTTGAACCAACAATGGCAGATGGTTCAAGCTGTAGGAGGAGGTAGCTATGGTTCCTAGCTTTAATTTAAGACAAGTTCGGTTAAAAAATACGCACTAGAAGCCGAGAAAAACATTTGTTTATAATTTGTTTATAATTTCTTTAAACAAATTCAATTATCTCGGCTTCTACTGGGCCGATATTGCTCAACGACATCTCAAATTGAAGCTCTCGGGTCAAGGAACCATCGAATTTACATTTACAAAGGACCTCGAGTATAGTTCCGATGCAATTCTCAAGCGAATTATTAAATTGTTTATGAAAATTAATTTGCGCATCCAGGGGATGTAACAAGTATCTTGTCGGGTAGCAGCATCCTTTACCTTTATTTTAAGCTGTCGATCATTGATCTAGCGCCTTCAGAAGCCGAGATAATTGCAGTGACCCGGAGTGCATTTTTGCCAATTTTTCAATTATTAATAACTTTTGAACCAACAATGCCATAAGGTTCAAGCTGTAGGAGGAGGTAGCTATGGTTCCTAGCTTTAATTTAAGACTTGTCCGGTTAAAAAATACGCACTAGAAGCCGAGAAAAACGCAATTGTTTAAATTAACGATGTAATCCATGATTTCGGTTTTGGCGGAGTGCGAAAGTGCGAAAAAGGCCGCAAACGCGAAATGGCGCCAATTGTGCCGTTATCGACATTTCGTTACCGACAAAACATTAAAAAATTATTATCTCGACTCCTGGGGGTTGTTTTTTAGTCAATGGGGTATCAAATGAAAGGGAATGGAATGAGCTACGCGACAAAAATTACCCCGTTGTTGTATGTATATGCAGTTGGCCGTAATAACAATTTTAATTGTTTAATTGCTTATAACGAATGAACTTCATTTGGAGTAATGTCCACACCTATTGTAAATGGTAGCTGGTGTAAGTAGCTTTAATTTATGTCTTTTGGTCATTGTTGTAGCACGCCTGGAAGAGGGAGTAATCGTATTTGTTTATAATTTCTTTAAACAAATACAATTATCTCGGCTTCTACTGGGCCGATTTTGCTCAATGACATCTCAAATTGAAGCTCTCGGATCAGGGAACCATCGAATTTACTTTTACAAAGGACCTCGAGTATAGTTCCGATGCAATTCTCAAGCAAATTATTAAATTGTTTATGAAAATTAAATTGCGCATCCAGAGGATGTAACAAGTATCTTGTCGGGTAGCAGCATCCTATACCTTTATTTTAAGCTGTCGATCATTGATCTAGCGCCTTCAGAAGCCGAGATAATTGCAGTGACCCGGAGTGCATTTTTTGCCAATTTTTCAATTATTAATAACTTTTGAACCAACAATGCCATATGGTTCAAGCTGTAGGAGGAGGTAGCTATGGTTATTAGCTTTAATTTATGACTTATCCGGTTAAAAAATACGCACTAGAAGCCGAGAAAAACGCAATTGTTTAAATTAACGATGTAATCCATGATTTCGGTTTTGGCGGAGTGCGAAAGTGCGAAAAAGGCCGCAAACGCGAGATGGCGCCAATTGTGCCGTTATCGACATTTCGTTACCGACAAAACTTTAAAAAATTATTATCTCGACTCCTGGGGGTTGTTTTTTAATCAATGCGTTATCAAATGAAAGGGGCTGGAATGAGCTACGCGACAAAAATTACCCCGTTGCTGTACGTATATGCAGTTGGCCGTAATAGCAATTTTAATTGTTTAATTGTTTATAACGAATGAACTTCATTTGGAGTAATGTTCACACCTATTGTAAATGGTAGCTGGTGTAAGTAGCTTCAATTTATGTCCTTTGGTCATTGTTGTAGCACGCCTGGAAGAGGGAGTAATCGTATTTGTTTATAATTTCTTTAAACAAATTCAATTATCTCGGCTTCTACTGGGCCGATTTTGTTCAACGACATCTCAAATTGAAGCTCTCGGGTCAAGGAACCATCGAATTTACTTTTACAAAGGACCTCGAGTATAGTTCCGATGCAATTCTCAAGCCAATTATTAAATTGTTTATGAAAATTAAATGGCGCATCCAGGGGATGTAACAAGTATCTTGTCGGGTAGCAGCATCCTATACCTTTATTTTAAGCTGTCGATCATTGATCTAGCGCCTTCAGAAGCCGAGATAATCGCAGAGACCCGGAGTGCATTTTAGCCAATTTTTCAATTATTAGTAACTTTTGAACCAACAATGGCATATGGTTCAAGCTGTAGGAGGAGGTAGCTATGGTTCCTAGCTTTAATTTAACACAAGTCCGGTTAAAAAATACGCACTAGAAGCCGAGAAAAACGCAATTGTTTAAATTAACGATGTAATCCATGATTTCGGTTTTGGTGGAGTGCGAAAGTGCGAAAAAGGCCGCAAACGCGAGATGACGCCAATTGTGCCGTTATCGACATTTCGTTACCGACAAAACATTAAAAAATTATTATCTCGACTCCTGGGGGTTGTTTTTTAATCAATGGGGTATCAAATGAAAGGGAATGGAATGAGCTACGCGACAAAAATTACCCCGTTGTTGTATGTATATGCAGTTGGCCGTAATAACAATTTTAATTGTTTAATTGCTTATAACGAATGAACTTCATTTGGAGTAATGTTCACACCTATTGTAAATCGTAGCTGGTGTAAATAGCTTCAATTTATGTCTTTTGGTCATTGTTGTAGCACGCCTGGAAGAGGGAGTAATCGTATTTGTTTATAATTTCTTTAAACAAATTCAATTATCTCGGCTTCTACTGGCCCGATTTTGTTCAACGACATCTCAAATTGAAGCTCTCGGATCAACAAACCATCGAATTTACTTTTACAAAGGACCTCGAGTATAGTTCCGATGCAATTTTCAAGCGAATTATTAAATTGTTTATGAAAATTAAATTGCGCATCCAGGGGATGTAACAAGTATCTTGTTTGGTAGCAGCATCCTTTACCTTTATTTTAAGCTGTCGATCATTGATCTAGCGCCTTCAGAAGCCGAGATAATTGCAGTGACCCGGAGTGCATTTTTGCCAATTTTTCAATTATTAATAACTTTTGAACCAACAATGCCATATGGTTCAAGCTGTAGGAGGAGGTAGCTATGGTTCCTAGCTTTAATTTAAGACAAGTCCGGTTAAAAAATACGCACTAGAAGCCGAGAAAAACGCAATTGTTTAAATTAACGATGTAATCCATGATTCCGGTTTTGGTGGAGTGCGAAAGTGCGAAAAAGGCCGCAAACGCGAGATGACGCCAATTGTGCCGTTATCGACATTTCGTTACCGACAAAACATTAAAAAATTATTATCTCGACTCCTGGGGGTTGTTTTTTAATCAATGGTTTATCAAATGAAAGGGAATGGAATGAGCTACGCGACAAAAATTACCCCGTTGTTGTATGTATATGCAGTTGGCCGTAATAACAATTTTAATTGTTTAATTGCTTATAACGAATGAACTTCATTTGGAGTAATGTTCACACCTATTGTAAATCGTAGGTGGTGTAAATAGCTTCAATTTATGTTTTTTGGTCATTGTTGTAGCACGCCTGGAAGAGGGAGTAATCGTATTTGTTTATAATTTCTTTAAACAAATTCAATTATCTCGGCTTCTACTGGCCCGATTTTGTTCAACGACATCTCAAATTGAAGCTCTCGGGTCAAGGAACCATCGAATTTACTTTTACAAAGGACCTCGAGTATAGTTCCGATGCAATTCTCAAGCGAATTATTAAATTGTCTATGAAAATTAAATTGCGCATCCAGGGGATGTAACAAGTATCTTGTCGGGTAGCAGCATCCTTTACCTTTATTTTAAGCTGTCGATCATTGATCTAGCGCCTTCAGAAGCCGAGATAATCGCAGTGACCCGGAGTGCATTTTTGCCAATTTTTCAATTATTAGTAACTTTTGAACCAACAATGGCAGATGGTTCAAGCTGTAGGAGGAGGTAGCTATGGTTCCTAGCTTTAATTTAAGACAAGTCCGGTTAAAAAATACGCACTAGAAGCCGAGAAAAACGCAATTGTTTAAATTAACGATGTAATCCATGATTCCGGTTTTGGTGGAGTGCGAAAGTGCGAAAAAGGCCGCAAACGCGAGGTGGCGCCAATTGTGCCGTTATCGACATTTCGTTACCGACAAAACTTTAAAAAATTATTATCTCGACTCCTGGGGGTTGTTTTTTAATCAATGCGTTATCAAATGAAAGGGGATGGAATGAGCTACGCGACAAAAATTACCCCGTTGCTGTACGTATATGCAGTTGGCCGTAATAACAATTTTAATTGTTTAATTGCTTATAACGAATGAACTTCATTTGGAGTAATGTTCACACCTATTGTAAATGGTAGCTGGTGTAAGTAGCTTTAATTTATGTCCTTTGGTCTTTGATGTAGCACGCCTGGAAGAGGCAGTAATCGTATTTGTTCATAATTTCTTTAAACAAATTCAATTATCTCGGCTTCTACTGGGCTGATTTTGTTCAACGACATCTCAAATTGAAGCTCTCGGATCAAGGAACCATCGAATTTACTTTTACAAAGGACCTCGAGTATAGTTCCGATGCAATTCTCAAGCGAATTATTAAATTGTTTATGAAAATTAATTTGCGCATCCAGGGGATGTAACAAGTATCTTGTCGGGTAGCAGCATCCTATACCTTTATTTTAAGCTGTCGATCATTGATCTAGCGCCTTCAGAAGCCGAGATAATCGCAGAGACCCGGAGTGCATTTTAGCCAATTTTTCAATTATTAGTAACTTTTGAACCAACAATGGCAGATGGTTCAAGCTGTAGGAGGAGGTAGCTATGGTTCCTAGCTTTAATTTAAGACAAGTTCGGTTAAAAAATACGCACTAGAAGCCGAGAAAAACATTTGTTTATAATTTATTTATAATTTCTTTAAACAAATTCAATTATCTCGGCTTCTACTGGGCCGATATTATTCAACGACATCTCAAATTGAAGCTCTCGGGTCAAGGAACCATCGAATTTACTTTTACAAAGAACCTCGAGTATAGTTCCGATGCAATTCTCAAGCGAATTATTAAATTGTTTATGAAAATTAATTTGCGCATCCAGGGGATGTAACAAGTATCTTGTCGGGTAGCAGCATCCTATACCTTTATTTTAAGCTGTCGATCATTGATCTAGCGCCTTCAGAAGCCGAGATAATCGCAGAGACCCGGAGTGCATTTTAGCCAATTTTTCAATTATTAGTAACTTTTGAACCAACAATGGCATATGGTTCAAGCTGTAGGAGGAGGTAGCTATGGTTCCTAGCTTTAATTTAAGACTTGTCCGGTTAAAAAATACGCACTAGAAGCCGAGAAAAACATTTGTTTATAATTTGTTTATAATTTCTTTAAACAAATTCAATTATCTCGGCTTCTACTGGGCCGATATTGTGCAACGACATCTCAAATTGAAGCTCTCGGGTCAAGGAACCATCGAATTTACTTTTACAAAGGACCTCGAGTATAGTTCCGATGCAATTCTCAAGCGAATTATTAAATTGTTTATGAAAATTAATTTGCGCATCCAGGAAATGTAACAAGTATCTTGTCGGGTAGCAGCATCCTATACCTTTATTTTAAGCTGTCGATCATTGATCTAGCGCCTTCTGAAGCCGAGATAATCGCAGAGACCCGGAGTGCATTTTAGCCAATTTTTCAATTATTAATAACTTTTGAACCAACAATGCCATATGGTTCAAGCTGTAGGAGGAGGTAGCTATGGTTAATAGCTTTAATTTAAGACAAGTTCGGTTAAAAAATACGCACTAGAAGCCGAGAAAAACATTTGTTTATAATTTGTTTATAATTTCTTTAAACAAATTCAATTATCTCGGCTTCTACTGGGCCGATATTATTCAACGACATCTCAAATTGAAGCTCTCGGGTCAAGGAACCATCGAATTTACTTTTACAAAGGACCTCGAGTATAGTTCCGATGCAATTCTCAAGCGAATTATTAAATTGTCTATGAAAATTAAATTGCGCATCCAGGGGATGTAACAAGTATCTTGTCGGGTAGCAGCATCCTTTACCTTTATTTTAAGCTGTCGATCATTGATCTAGCGCCTTCAGAAGCCGAGATAATTGCAGTGACCCGGAGTGCATTTTTCGCCAATTTTTCAATTATTAATAACTTTTGAACCAACAATGCCATATGGTTCAAGCTGTAGGAGGAGGTAGCTATGGTTAATAGCTTTCATTTAAGACAAGTTCGGTTAAAAAATACACACTAGAAGCCGAGAAAAACATTTGTTTATAATTTGTTTATAATTTCTTTAAACAAATTCAATTATCTCGGCTTCTACTGGGCCGATATTATTCAACGACATCTCAAATTGAAGCTCTCGGGTCAAGGAACCATCGAATTTACTTTTACAAAGGACCTCGAGTATAGTTCCGATGCAATTCTCAAGCCAATTATTAAATTGTTTATGAAAATTAAATGGCGCATCCAGGGGATGTAACAAGTATCTTGTCAGGTAGCAGCATCCTATACCTTTATTATAAGCTGTCGATCATTGATCTAGCGCCTTCAGAAGCCGAGATAATCTCAGAGACCCGGAGTGCATTTTAGCCAATTTTTCAATTATTAGTAACTTTTGAACCAACAATGGCATATGGTTCAAGCTGTAGGTGGAGGTAGCTATGGTTACTAGCTTTAATTTAAGACAAGTCCGGTTAAAAAATACGCACTAGAAGCCGAGAAAAACGCAATTGTTTAAATTAACGATGTAATCCATGATTTCGGTTTTGGCGGAGTGCGAAAGTGCGAAAAAGGCCGCAAACGCGAGGTGGCGCCAATTGTGCCGTTATCGACATTTCGTTACCGACAAAACTTTAAAAAATTATTATCTCGACTCCTGGGGGTTGTTTTTTAATCAATGCGTTATCAAATGAAAGGGGATGGAATGAGCTACGCGACAAAAATTACCCCGTTGCTGTACGTATATGCAGTTGGCCGTAATAACAATTTTAATTGTTTAATTGCTTATAACGAATGAACTTCATTTGGAGTAATGTTCACACCTATTGTAAATGGTAGCTGGTGTAAGTAGCTTTAATTTATGTCCTTTGGTCTTTGATGTAGCACGCCTGGAAGAGGCAGTAATCGTATTTGTTCATAATTTCTTTAAACAAATTCAATTATCTCGGCTTCTACTGGGCTGATTTTGTTCAACGACATCTCAAATTGAAGCTCTCGGATCAAGGAACCATCGAATTTACTTTTACAAAGGACCTCGAGTATAGTTCCGATGCAATTCTCAAGCGAATTATTAAATTGTTTATGAAAATTAATTTGCGCATCCAGGGGATGTAACAAGTATCTTGTCGGGTAGCAGCATCCTATACCTTTATTTTAAGCTGTCGATCATTGATCTAGCGCCTTCAGAAGCCGAGATAATCGCAGAGACCCGGAGTGCATTTTAGCCAATTTTTCAATTATTAGTAACTTTTGAACCAACAATGGCAGATGGTTCAAGCTGTAGGAGGAGGTAGCTATGGTTCCTAGCTTTAATTTAAGACAAGTTCGGTTAAAAAATACGCACTAGAAGCCGAGAAAAACATTTGTTTATAATTTATTTATAATTTCTTTAAACAAATTCAATTATCTCGGCTTCTACTGGGCCGATATTATTCAACGACATCTCAAATTGAAGCTCTCGGGTCAAGGAACCATCGAATTTACTTTTACAAAGAACCTCGAGTATAGTTCCGATGCAATTCTCAAGCGAATTATTAAATTGTTTATGAAAATTAATTTGCGCATCCAGGGGATGTAACAAGTATCTTGTCGGGTAGCAGCATCCTATACCTTTATTTTAAGCTGTCGATCATTGATCTAGCGCCTTCAGAAGCCGAGATAATCGCAGAGACCCGGAGTGCATTTTAGCCAATTTTTCAATTATTAGTAACTTTTGAACCAACAATGGCATATGGTTCAAGCTGTAGGAGGAGGTAGCTATGGTTCCTAGCTTTAATTTAAGACTTGTCCGGTTAAAAAATACGCACTAGAAGCCGAGAAAAACATTTGTTTATAATTTGTTTATAATTTCTTTAAACAAATTCAATTATCTCGGCTTCTACTGGGCCGATATTGTGCAACGACATCTCAAATTGAAGCTCTCGGGTCAAGGAACCATCGAATTTACTTTTACAAAGGACCTCGAGTATAGTTCCGATGCAATTCTCAAGCGAATTATTAAATTGTTTATGAAAATTAATTTGCGCATCCAGGAAATGTAACAAGTATCTTGTCGGGTAGCAGCATCCTATACCTTTATTTTAAGCTGTCGATCATTGATCTAGCGCCTTCTGAAGCCGAGATAATCGCAGAGACCCGGAGTGCATTTTAGCCAATTTTTCAATTATTAATAACTTTTGAACCAACAATGCCATATGGTTCAAGCTGTAGGAGGAGGTAGCTATGGTTAATAGCTTTAATTTAAGACAAGTTCGGTTAAAAAATACGCACTAGAAGCCGAGAAAAACATTTGTTTATAATTTGTTTATAATTTCTTTAAACAAATTCAATTATCTCGGCTTCTACTGGGCCGATATTATTCAACGACATCTCAAATTGAAGCTCTCGGGTCAAGGAACCATCGAATTTACTTTTACAAAGGACCTCGAGTATAGTTCCGATGCAATTCTCAAGCGAATTATTAAATTGTCTATGAAAATTAAATTGCGCATCCAGGGGATGTAACAAGTATCTTGTCGGGTAGCAGCATCCTTTACCTTTATTTTAAGCTGTCGATCATTGATCTAGCGCCTTCAGAAGCCGAGATAATTGCAGTGACCCGGAGTGCATTTTTCGCCAATTTTTCAATTATTAATAACTTTTGAACCAACAATGCCATATGGTTCAAGCTGTAGGAGGAGGTAGCTATGGTTAATAGCTTTCATTTAAGACAAGTTCGGTTAAAAAATACACACTAGAAGCCGAGAAAAACATTTGTTTATAATTTGTTTATAATTTCTTTAAACAAATTCAATTATCTCGGCTTCTACTGGGCCGATATTATTCAACGACATCTCAAATTGAAGCTCTCGGGTCAAGGAACCATCGAATTTACTTTTACAAAGGACCTCGAGTATAGTTCCGATGCAATTCTCAAGCCAATTATTAAATTGTTTATGAAAATTAAATGGCGCATCCAGGGGATGTAACAAGTATCTTGTCAGGTAGCAGCATCCTATACCTTTATTATAAGCTGTCGATCATTGATCTAGCGCCTTCAGAAGCCGAGATAATCTCAGAGACCCGGAGTGCATTTTAGCCAATTTTTCAATTATTAGTAACTTTTGAACCAACAATGGCATATGGTTCAAGCTGTAGGTGGAGGTAGCTATGGTTACTAGCTTTAATTTAAGACAAGTCCGGTTAAAAAATACGCACTAGAAGCCGAGAAAAACGCAATTGTTTAAATTAACGATGTAATCCATGATTTCGGTTTTGGCGGAGTGCGAAAGTGCGAAAAAGGCCGCAAACGCGAGATGGCGCCAATTGTGCCATTATCGACATTTCGTTACCGACAAAACTTTAAAAAATTATTATCTCGACTCCTGGGGGTTGTTTTTTAATCAATGGGTTATCCAATTAAAGGGGATACAATGAGCTACGCGACAAAAATTACTCCGTTGCTGTACGTATATGCAGTTGGCCGTAATAACAATTTGAATTGTTTAATTGTTTATAACGAATGAACTTCATTTGGAGTTATGTTCACACCTATTGTAAATGGTAGCTGGCGTAAGTAGCTTTAATTTATGTCCTTTGGTCATTGATGTAGCACGCCTGGAAGAGGCAGTAATCGTATTTGTTTATAATTTCTTTAAACAAATACAATTATCTCGGCTTCTACTGGGCCGATTTTGCTCAATGACATCTCAAATTGAAGCTCTCGGATCAGGGAACCATCGAATTTACTTTTACAAAGGACCTCGAGTATAGTTCCGATGCAATTCTCAAGCAAATTATTAAATTGTTTATGAAAATTAAATTGCGCATCCAGGGGATGTAACAAGTATCTTGTCGGGTAGCAGCATCCTATACCTTTATTTTAAGCTGTCGATCATTGATCTAGCGCCTTCAGAAGCCGAGATAATTGCAGTGACCCGGAGTGCATTTTTTGCCAATTTTTCAATTATTAATAACTTTTGAACCAACAATGCCATATGGTTCAAGCTGTAGGAGGAGGTAGCTATGGTTCCTATCTTTAATTTATGACTTATCCGGTTAAAAAATACGCACTAGAAGCCGAGAAAAACGCAATTGTTTAAATTAACGATGTAATCCATGATTTCGGTTTTGGCGGAGTGCGAAAGTGCGAAAAAGGCCGCAAACGCGAGATGGCGCCAATTGTGCCGTTATCGACATTTCGTTACCGACAAAACTTTAAAAAATTATTATCTCGACTCCTGGGGGTTGTTTTTTAATCAATGCGTTATCAAATGAAAGGGGCTGGAATGAGCTACGCGAC
Source organism: Nomada fucata (assembly GCA_948146005.1). Taxonomy (NCBI): domain Eukaryota; kingdom Metazoa; phylum Arthropoda; class Insecta; order Hymenoptera; family Apidae; genus Nomada; species Nomada fucata. The sequence continues at coordinate 310,187 of OX411275.1, read as the reverse complement.
AAAAATTACCCCGTTGCTGTACGTATATGCAGTTGGCCGTAATAGCAATTTTAATTGTTTAATTGTTTATAACGAATGAACTTCATTTGGAGTAATGTTCACACCTATTGTAAATGGTAGCTGGTGTAAGTAGCTTCAATTTATGTCCTTTGGTCATTGTTGTAGCACGCCTGGAAGAGGGAGTAATCGTATTTGTTTATAATTTCTTTAAACAAATTCAATTATTTCGGCTTCTACTGGGCCGATTTTGTTCAACGACATCTCAAATTGAAGCTCTCGGATCAAGGAACCATCGAATTTACTTTTACAAAGGACCTCGAGTATAGTTCCGATGCAATTCTCAAGCGAATTATTAAATTGTCTATGAAAATTAAATTGCGCATGCAGGGGATGTAACAAGTATCTTGTCGGGTAGCAGCATCCTATACCTATATTTTAAGCTGTCGATCATTGATCTAGCGCCTTCAGAAGCCGAGATAATCGCAGTGACCCGGAGTGCATTTTTGCCAATTTTTCAATTATTAATAACTTTTGAACCAACAATGCCATAAGGTTCAATCTGTAGGAGGAGGTAGCTATGGTTCCTAGCTTTAATTTAAGACTTGTCCGGTTAAAAAATACGCACTAGAAGCCGAGAAAAACGCAATTGTTTAAATTAACGATGTAATCCATGATTTCGGTTTTGGCGGAGTGCGAAAGTGCGAAAAAGGCCGCAAACGCGAGATGGCGCCAATTGTGCCGTTATCGACATTTCGTTACCGACAAAACTTTAAAAAATTATTATCTCGACTCCTGGGGGTTGTTTTTTAATCAATGCGTTATCAAATGAAAGGGGATGGAATGAGCTACGCGATAAAAATTACCCCGTTGCTGTACGTATATGCAGTTGGCCGTAATAACAATTTTAATTGTATAATTGTTTATAACGAATGAACTTCATTTGGAGTAATGTTCACACCTATTGTAAATGGTAGCTGGTGTAAGTAGCTTCAATTTATGTCCTTTGGTCATTGTTGTAGCACGCCTGGAAGAGGGAGTAATCGTATTTGTTTATAATTTCTTTAAACAAATTCAATTATCTCGGCTTCTACTGGGCCGATTTTGTTCAACGACATCTCAAATTGAAGCTCTCGGGTCAAGGAACCATCGAATTTACTTTTACAAAGGACCTCGAGTATAGTTCCGATGCAATTCTCAAGCCAATTATTAAATTGTTTATGAAAATTAAATGGCGCATCCAGGGGATGTAACAAGTATCTTGTCGGGTAGCAGCATCCTATACCTTTATTTTAAGCTGTCGATCATTGATCTAGCGCCTTCAGAAGCCGAGATAATCGCAGAGACCCGGAGTGCATTTTAGCCAATTTTTCAATTATTAGTAACTTTTGAACCAACAATGGCATATGTTTCAATCTGTAGGAGGAGGTAGCTATGGTTCCTAGCTTTAATTTAAGACTTGTCCGGTTAAAAAATACGCACTAGAAGCCGAGAAAAACGCAATTGTTTAAATTAACGATGTAATCCATGATTTCGGTTTTGGCGGAGTGCGAATTATCTCGACTCCTGGGGGTTGTTTTTTAATCAATGCGTTATCAAATGAAAGGGGATGGAATGAGCTACGCGACAAAAATTACCCCGTTGCTGTATGTATATGCAGTTGGCCGTAATAACAATTTTAATTGTTTAATTGCTTATAACGAATGAACTTCATTTGGAGTAATGTTCACACCTATTGTAAATAGTAGGTGGTGTAAATAGCTTCAATTTTTGTCTTTTGGTCATTGTTGTAGCACGCCTGGAAGAGGGAGTAATCGTATTTGTTTATAATTTCTTTAAACAAATTCAATTATCTCGGCTTCTACTGGCCCGATTTTGTTCAACGACATCTCAAATTGAAGCTCTCGGGTCAAGGAACCATCGAATTTACTTTTACAAAGGACCTCGAGTATAGTTCCGATGCAATTCTCAAGCGAATTATTAAATTGTCTATGAAAATTAAATTGCGCATCCAGGGGATGTAACAAGTATCTTGTCGGGTAGCAGCATCCTTTACCTTTATTTTAAGCTGTCGATCATTGATCTAGCGCCTTCAGAAGCCGAGATAATCGCAGTGACCTGGAGTGCATTTTTGCCAATTTTTCAATTATTAGTAACTTTTGAACCAACAATGGCAGATGGTTCAAGCTGTAGGAGGAGGTAGCTATGGTTCCTAGCTTTAATTTAAGACAAGTCCGGTTAAAAAATACGTACTAGAAGCCGAGAAAAACGCAATTGTTTAAATTAACGATGTAATCCATGATTTCGGTTTTGGCGGAGTGCGAAAGTGCGAAAAAGGCCGCAAACGCGAGATGGCGCCAATTGTGCCGTTATCGACATTTCGTTACCGACAAAACTTAAAAAAATTATTATCTCGATTCCTGGGGGTTGTTTTTTAATCAATGCGTTATCAAATGAAAGGGGATGGAATGAGCTACGCGACAAAAATTACCCCGTTGCTGTACGTATATGCAGTTGGCCGTAATAACAATTTTAATTGTTTAATTGTTTATAACGAATGAACTTCATTTGGAGTAATGTTCGCACCTATTGTAAATGGTAGCTGGTGTAAGTAGCTTCAATTTATGTCCTTTGGTCATTGTTGTAGCACGCCTGGAAGAGGGAGTAATCGTATTTGTTTATAATTTCTTTAAACAAATTCAATTATCTCGGCTTCTACTGGGCCGATTTTGTTCAACGATATCTCAAATTGAAGCTCTCGGGTCAAGGAACCATCGAATTTACTTTTACAAAGGACCTCGAGTATAGTTCCGATGCAATTCTCAAGCGAATTATTAAATTGTCTATGAAAATTAAATTGCGCATCCAGGGGATGTAACAAGTATCTTGTCGGGTAGCAGCATCCTTTACCTTTATTTTAAGCTGTCGATCATTGATCTAGCGCCTTCAGAAGCCGAGATAATTGCAGTGACCCGGAGTGCATTTTTCGCCAATTTTTCAATTATTAATAACTTTTGAACCAACAATGCCATATGGTTCAAGCTGTAGGAGGAGGTAGCTATGGTTCCTAGCTTTAATTTAAGACAAGTTCGGTTAAAAAATACGCACTAGAAGCCGAGAAAAACATTTGTTTATAATTTGTTTATAATTTCTTTAAACAAATTCAATTATCTCGGCTTCTACTGGGCCGATATTTTTCAACGACATCTCAAATTGAAGCTCTCGGGTCAAGGAACCATCGAATTTACTTTTACAAAGGACCTCGAGTATAGTTCCGATGCAATTCTCAAGCCAATTATTAAATTGTTTATGAAAATTAAATGGCGCATCCATGGTGTAACAAGTATCTTGTCGGGTAGCAGCATCCTATACCTTTATTTTAAGCTGTCGATCATTGATCTAGCGCCTTCAGAAGCCGAGATAATTGCAGTGACCCGGAGTGCATTTTTTGCCAATTTTTCAATTATTAATAACTTTTGAACCAACAATGCCATATGGTTCAAGCTGTAGGAGGAGGTAGCTATGGTTAGTAGCTTTAATTTATGACTTGTCCGGTTAAAAAATACGCACTAGAAGCCGAGAAAAACGCAATTGTTTAAATTAACGATGTAATCCATGATTTCGGTTTTGGCGGAGTGCGAATTATCTCGACTCCTGGGGGTTGTTTTTTAATCAATGCGTTATCAAATGAAAGGGGATGGAATGAGCTACGCGACAAAAATTACCCCGTTTCTGTATGTATATGCAGTTGGCCGTAATAACAATTTTAATTGTTTAATTGCTTATAACGAATGAACTTCATTTGGAGTAATGTTCACACCTATTGTAAATCGTAGGTGGTGTAAATAGCTTCAATTTATGTCTTTTGGTCATTGTTGTAGCACGCCTGGAAGAGGGAGTAATCGTATTTGTTTATAATTTCTTTAAACAAATTCAATTATCTCGGCTTCTACTGGCCCGATTTTGTTCAACGACATCTCAAATTGAAGCTCTCGGGTCAAGGAACCATCGAATTTACTTTTACAAAGGACCTCGAGTATAGTTCCGATGCAATTCTCAAGCGAATTATTAAATTGTTTATGAAAATTAATTTGCGCATCCATGGTGTAACAAGTATCTTGTCGGGTAGCAGCATCCTATACCTTTATTTTAAGCTGTCGATCATTGATCTAGCGCCTTCAGAAGCCGAGATAATTGCAGTGACCCGGAGTGCATTTTTTGCCAATTTTTCAATTATTAATAACTTTTGAACCAACAATGCCATATGGTTCAAGCTGTAGGAGGAGGTAGCTATGGTTAGTAGCTTTAATTTATGACTTGTCCGGTTAAAAAATACGCACTAGAAGCCGAGAAAAACGCAATTGTTTAAATTAACGATGTAATCCATGATTTCGGTTTTGGCGGAGTGCGAATTATCTCGACTCCTGGGGGTTGTTTTTTAATCAATGCGTTATCAAATGAAAGGGGATGGAATGAGCTACGCGACAAAAATTACCCCGTTTCTGTATGTATATGCAGTTGGCCGTAATAACAATTTTAATTGTTTAATTGCTTATAACGAATGAACTTCATTTGGAGTAATGTTCACACCTATTGTAAATCGTAGGTGGTGTAAATAGCTTCAATTTATGTCTTTTGGTCATTGTTGTAGCACGCCTGGAAGAGGGAGTAATCGTATTTGTTTATAATTTCTTTAAACAAATTCAATTATCTCGGCTTCTACTGGCCCGATTTTGTTCAACGACATCTCAAATTGAAGCTCTCGGGTCAAGGAACCATCGAATTTACTTTTACAAAGGACCTCGAGTATAGTTCCGATGCAATTCTCAAGCGAATTATTAAATTGTTTATGAAAATTAATTTGCGCATCCAGGGGATGTAACAAGTATCTTGTCGGGTAGCAGCATCCTATACCTTTATTTTAAGCTGTCGATCATTGATCTAGCGCCTTCAGAAGCCGAGATAATCGCAGAGACCCGGAGTGCATTTTAGCCAATTTTTCAATTATTAGTAACTTTTGAACCAACAATGGCATATGGTTCAATCTGTAGGAGGAGGTAGCTATGGTTCCTAGCTTTAATTTAAGACTTGTCCGGTTAAAAAATACGCACTAGAAGCCGAGAAAAACGCAATTGTTTAAATTAACGATGTAATCCATGATTTCGGTTTTGGCGGAGTGCGAAAGTGCGAAAAAGGCCGCAAACGCGAGATGGCGCCAATTGTGCCGTTATCGACATTTCGTTACCGACAAAACTTTAAAAAATTATTATCTCAACTCCTGGGGGTTGTTTTTTAATCAATGCGTTATCAAATGAAAGGGGATGGAATGAGCTACGCGACAAAAATTACCCCGTTGCTGTACGTATATGCAGTTGGCCGTCATAACAATTTTAATTGTTTAATTGTTTATAACGAATGAACTTCATTTGGAGTAATGTTCACACCTATTGTAAATGGTAGCTGGTGTAAGTAGCTTCAATTTATGTCCTTTGGTCATTGTTGTAGCACGCCTGGAAGAGGGAGTAATCGTATTTGTTTATAATTTCTTTAAACAAATTCAATTATATCGGCTTCTACTTTGCCGATTTTGTTCAACGACATCTCAAATTGAAGCTCTCGGATCAACAAACCATCGAATTTACTTTTACAAAGGACCTCGAGTATAGTTCCGATGCAATTCTCAAGCGAATTATTAAATTGTTTATGAAAATTAATTTGCGCATCCAGGGGATGTAACATGTATCTTGTCGGGTAGCAGCATCCTTTACCTTTATTTTAAGCTGTCGATCATTGATCTAGCGCCTTCAGAAGCCGAGATAATCGCAGTGACCCGGAGTGCATTTTTGCCAATTTTTCAATTATTAGTAACTTTTGAACCAACAATGGCAGATGGTTCAAGCTGTAGGAGGAGGTAGCTATGGTTCCTAGCTTTAATTTAAGACAAGTTCGGTTAAAAAATACGCACTAGAAGCCGAGAAAAACATTTGTTTATAATTTGTTTATAATTTCTTTAAACAAATTCAATTATCTCGGCTTCTACTGGGCCGATATTATTCAACGACATCTCAAATTGAAGCTCTCGGGTCAAGGAACCATCGAATTTACTTTTACAAAGGACCTCGAGTATAGTTCCGATGCAATTCTCAAGCCAATTATTAAATTGTTTATGAAAATTAAATGGCGCATCCAGGGGATGTAACAAGTATCTTGTCGGGTAGCAGCATCCTATACCTTTATTTTAAGCTGTCGATCATTGATCTAGCGCCTTCAGACGCCGAGATAATCGCAGAGACCCGGAGTGCATTTTAGCCAATTTTTCAATTATTAGTAACTTTTGAACCAACAATGGCAGATGGTTCAAGCTGTAGGATGAGGTAGCTATGGTTACTAGCTTTAATTTAAGACAAGTCCGGTTAAGAAATACGAACTAGAAGCCGAGAAAAACATTTGTTTATAATTTGTTTATAATTTCTTTAAACAAATTCAATTATCTCGGCTTCTACTGGGCCGATATTTTTCAACGACATCTCAAATTGAAGCTCTCGGGTCAAGGAACCATCGAATTTACTTTTACAAAGGACCTCGAGTATAGTTCCGATGCAATTCTCAAGCCAATTATTAAATTGTTTATGAAAATTAAATGGCGCATCCATGGTGTAACAAGTATCTTGTCGGGTAGCAGCATCCTATACCTTTATTTTAAGCTGTCGATCATTGATCTAGCGCCTTCAGAAGCCGAGATAATTGCAGTGACCCGGAGTGCATTTTTTGCCAATTTTTCAATTATTAATAACTTTTGAACCAACAATGCCATATGGTTCAAGCTGTAGGAGGAGGTAGCTATGGTTAGTAGCTTTAATTTATGACTTGTCCGGTTAAAAAATACGCACTAGAAGCCGAGAAAAACGCAATTGTTTAAATTAACGATGTAATCCATGATTTCGGTTTTGGCGGAGTGCGAATTATCTCGACTCCTGGGGGTTGTTTTTTAATCAATGCGTTATCAAATGAAAGGGGATGGAATGAGCTACGCGACAAAAATTACCCCGTTTCTGTATGTATATGCAGTTGGCCGTAATAACAATTTTAATTGTTTAATTGCTTATAACGAATGAACTTCATTTGGAGTAATGTTCACACCTATTGTAAATCGTAGGTGGTGTAAATAGCTTCAATTTATGTCTTTTGGTCATTGTTGTAGCACGCCTGGAAGAGGGAGTAATCGTATTTGTTTATAATTTCTTTAAACAAATTCAATTATCTCGGCTTCTACTGGCCCGATTTTGTTCAACGACATCTCAAATTGAAGCTCTCGGGTCAAGGAACCATCGAATTTACTTTTACAAAGGACCTCGAGTATAGTTCCGATGCAATTCTCAAGCGAATTATTAAATTGTTTATGAAAATTAATTTGCGCATCCAGGGGATGTAACAAGTATCTTGTCGGGTAGCAGCATCCTATACCTTTATTTTAAGCTGTCGATCATTGATCTAGCGCCTTCAGAAGCCGAGATAATCGCAGAGACCCGGAGTGCATTTTAGCCAATTTTTCAATTATTAGTAACTTTTGAACCAACAATGGCATATGGTTCAATCTGTAGGAGGAGGTAGCTATGGTTCCTAGCTTTAATTTAAGACTTGTCCGGTTAAAAAATACGCACTAGAAGCCGAGAAAAACGCAATTGTTTAAATTAACGATGTAATCCATGATTTCGGTTTTGGCGGAGTGCGAAAGTGCGAAAAAGGCCGCAAACGCGAGATGGCGCCAATTGTGCCGTTATCGACATTTCGTTACCGACAAAACTTTAAAAAATTATTATCTCAACTCCTGGGGGTTGTTTTTTAATCAATGCGTTATCAAATGAAAGGGGATGGAATGAGCTACGCGACAAAAATTACCCCGTTGCTGTACGTATATGCAGTTGGCCGTCATAACAATTTTAATTGTTTAATTGTTTATAACGAATGAACTTCATTTGGAGTAATGTTCACACCTATTGTAAATGGTAGCTGGTGTAAGTAGCTTCAATTTATGTCCTTTGGTCATTGTTGTAGCACGCCTGGAAGAGGGAGTAATCGTATTTGTTTATAATTTCTTTAAACAAATTCAATTATCTCGGCTTCTACTTTGCCGATATTATTCAACGACATCTCAAATTGAAGCTCTCGGGTCAAGGAACCATCGAATTTACTTTTACAAAGAACCTCGAGTATAGTTCCGATGCAATTCTCAAGCGAATTATTAAATTGTTTATGAAAATTAATTTGCGCATCCAGGGGATGTAACAAGTATCTTGTCGGGTAGCAGCATCCTATACCTTTATTTTAAGCTGTCGATCATTGATCTAGCGCCTTCAGAAGCCGAGATAATCGCAGAGACCCGGAGTGCATTTTAGCCAATTTTTCAATTATTAGTAACTTTTGAACCAACAATGGCATATGGTTCAAGCTGTAGGAGGAGGTAGCTATGGTTCCTAGCTTTAATTTAAGACTTGTCCGGTTAAAAAATACGCACTAGAAGCCGAGAAAAACGCAATTGTTTAAATTAACGATGTAATCCATAATTTCGGTTTTGGCGGAGTTCGAAAGTGCGAAAAAGGCCGCAAACGCGAGATGGCGCCAATTGTGCCGTTATCGACATTTCGTTACCGACAAAACTTTAAAAAATTATTATCTCGACTCCTGGGGGTTGTTTTTTAATCAATGCGTTATCAAATGAAAGGGGATGGAATGAGCTACGCGACAAAAATTACCCCGTTGCTGTACGTATATGCAGTTGGCCGTAATAACAATTTTAATTGTTTAATTGTTTATAACGAATGAACTTCATTTGGAGTAATGTTCACACCTATTGTAAATGGTAGCTGGTGTAAGTAGCTTCAATTTATGTCCTTTGGTCATTGTTGTAGCACGCCTGGAAGAGGGAGTAATCGTATTTGTTTATAATTTCTTTAAACAAATTCAATTATCTCGGCTTCTACTGGGCCGATTTTGTTCAACGACATCTCAAATTGAAGCTCTCGGGTCAAGGAACCATCGAATTTACTTTTACAAAGGACCTCGAGTATAGTTCCGATGCAATTCTCAAGCCAATTATTAAATTGTTTATGAAAATTAAATGGCGCATCCAGGGGATGTAACAAGTATCTTGTCGGGTAGCAGCATCCTATACCTTTATTTTAAGCTGTCGATCATTGATCTAGCGCCTTCAGACGCCGAGATAATCGCAGAGACCCGGAGTGCATTTTAGCCAATTTTTCAATTATTAGTAACTTTTGAACCAACAATGGCATATGGTTCAAGCTGTAGGAGGATGTAGCTATGGTTCCTAGCTTTAATTTAAGACAAGTCCGGTTAAAAAATACGCACTAGAAGCCGAGAAAAACGCAATTGTTTAAATTAACGATGTAATCCATGATTTCGGTTTTGGCGGAGTGCGAAAGTGCGAAAAAGGCCGCAAACGCGAGATGGCGCCAATTGTGCCGTTATCGACATTTCGTTACCGACAAAACATTAAAAAATTATTATCTCGACTCCTGGGGGTTGTTTTTTAGTCAATGGGGTATCAAATGAAAGGGAATGGAATGAGCTACGCGACAAAAATTACCCCGTTGTTGTATGTATATGCAGTTGGCCGTAATAACAATTTTAATTGTTTAATTGCTTATAACGAATGAACTTCATTTGGAGTAATGTTCACACCTATTGTAAATGGTAGCTGGTGTAAGTAGCTTTAATTTATGTCCTTTGGTCTTTGATGTAGCACGCCTGGAAGAGGCAGTAATCGTATTTGTTCATAATTTCTTTAAACAAATTCAATTATCTCGGCTTCTACTGGGCTGATTTTATTCAACGACATCTCAAATTGAAGCTCTCGGATCAAGGAACCATCGAATTTACTTTTACAAAGGACCTCGAGTATAGTTCCGATGCAATTCTCAAGCGAATTATTAAATTGTTTATGAAAATTAATTTGCGCATCCAGGGGATGTAACAAGTATCTTGTCGGGTAGCAGCATCCTATACCTTTATTTTAAGCTGTCGATCATTGATCTAGCGCCTTCAGAAGCCGAGATAATCGCAGAGACCCGGAGTGCATTTTAGCCAATTTTTCAATTATTAGTAACTTTTGAACCAACAATGGCATATGGTTCAAGCTGTAGGAGGAGGTAGCTATGGTTCCTAGCTTTAATTTAAGACAAGTTCGGTTAAAAAATACGCACTAGAAGCCGAGAAAAACATTTGTTTATAATTTGTTTATAATTTCTTTAAACAAATTCAATTATCTCGGCTTCTACTTTGCCGATATTATTCAACGACATCTCAAATTGAAGCTCTCGGGTCAAGGAACCATCGAATTTACTTTTACAAAGAACCTCGAGTATAGTTCCGATGCAATTCTCAAGCGAATTATTAAATTGTTTATGAAAATTAATTTGCGCATCCAGGGGATGTAACAAGTATCTTGTCGGGTAGCAGCATCCTATACCTTTATTTTAAGCTGTCGATCATTGATCTAGCGCCTTCAGAAGCCGAGATAATCGCAGAGACCCGGAGTGCATTTTAGCCAATTTTTCAATTATTAGTAACTTTTGAACCAACAATGGCATATGGTTCAAGCTGTAGGAGGAGGTAGCTATGGTTCCTAGCTTTAATTTAAGACTTGTCCGGTTAAAAAATACGCACTAGAAGCCGAGAAAAACGCAATTGTTTAAATTAACGATGTAATCCATAATTTCGGTTTTGGCGGAGTTCGAAAGTGCGAAAAAGGCCGCAAACGCGAGATGGCGCCAATTGTGCCGTTATCGACATTTCGTTACCGACAAAACTTTAAAAAATTATTATCTCGACTCCTGGGGGTTGTTTTTTAATCAATGCGTTATCAAATGAAAGGGGATGGAATGAGCTACGCGACAAAAATTACCCCGTTGCTGTACGTATATGCAGTTGGCCGTAATAACAATTTTAATTGTTTAATTGTTTATAACGAATGAACTTCATTTGGAGTAATGTTCACACCTATTGTAAATGGTAGCTGGTGTAAGTAGCTTCAATTTATGTCCTTTGGTCATTGTTGTAGCACGCCTGGAAGAGGGAGTAATCGTATTTGTTTATAATTTCTTTAAACAAATTCAATTATCTCGGCTTCTACTGGGCCGATTTTGTTCAACGACATCTCAAATTGAAGCTCTCGGGTCAAGGAACCATCGAATTTACTTTTACAAAGGACCTCGAGTATAGTTCCGATGCAATTCTCAAGCCAATTATTAAATTGTTTATGAAAATTAAATGGCGCATCCAGGGGATGTAACAAGTATCTTGTCGGGTAGCAGCATCCTATACCTTTATTTTAAGCTGTCGATCATTGATCTAGCGCCTTCAGACGCCGAGATAATCGCAGAGACCCGGAGTGCATTTTAGCCAATTTTTCAATTATTAGTAACTTTTGAACCAACAATGGCAGATGGTTCAAGCTGTAGGATGAGGTAGCTATGGTTACTAGCTTTAATTTAAGACAAGTCCGGTTAAGAAATACGAACTAGAAGCCGAGAAAAACATTTGTTTATAATTTGTTTATAATTTCTTTAAACAAATTCAATTATCTCGGCTTCTACTGGGCCGATATTTTTCAACGACATCTCAAATTGAAGCTCTCGGGTCAAGGAACCATCGAATTTACTTTTACAAAGGACCTCGAGTATAGTTCCGATGCAATTCTCAAGCCAATTATTAAATTGTTTATGAAAATTAAATGGCGCATCCATGGTGTAACAAGTATCTTGTCGGGTAGCAGCATCCTATACCTTTATTTTAAGCTGTCGATCATTGATCTAGCGCCTTCAGAAGCCGAGATAATTGCAGTGACCCGGAGTGCATTTTTTGCCAATTTTTCAATTATTAATAACTTTTGAACCAACAATGCCATATGGTTCAAGCTGTAGGAGGAGGTAGCTATGGTTAGTAGCTTTAATTTATGACTTGTCCGGTTAAAAAATACGCACTAGAAGCCGAGAAAAACGCAATTGTTTAAATTAACGATGTAATCCATGATTTCGGTTTTGGCGGAGTGCGAATTATCTCGACTCCTGGGGGTTGTTTTTTAATCAATGCGTTATCAAATGAAAGGGGATGGAATGAGCTACGCGACAAAAATTACCCCGTTTCTGTATGTATATGCAGTTGGCCGTAATAACAATTTTAATTGTTTAATTGCTTATAACGAATGAACTTCATTTGGAGTAATGTTCACACCTATTGTAAATCGTAGGTGGTGTAAATAGCTTCAATTTATGTCTTTTGGTCATTGTTGTAGCACGCCTGGAAGAGGGAGTAATCGTATTTGTTTATAATTTCTTTAAACAAATTCAATTATCTCGGCTTCTACTGGCCCGATTTTGTTCAACGACATCTCAAATTGAAGCTCTCGGGTCAAGGAACCATCGAATTTACTTTTACAAAGGACCTCGAGTATAGTTCCGATGCAATTCTCAAGCGAATTATTAAATTGTTTATGAAAATTAATTTGCGCATCCAGGGGATGTAACAAGTATCTTGTCGGGTAGCAGCATCCTATACCTTTATTTTAAGCTGTCGATCATTGATCTAGCGCCTTCAGAAGCCGAGATAATCGCAGAGACCCGGAGTGCATTTTAGCCAATTTTTCAATTATTAGTAACTTTTGAACCAACAATGGCATATGGTTCAATCTGTAGGAGGAGGTAGCTATGGTTCCTAGCTTTAATTTAAGACTTGTCCGGTTAAAAAATACGCACTAGAAGCCGAGAAAAACGCAATTGTTTAAATTAACGATGTAATCCATGATTTCGGTTTTGGCGGAGTGCGAAAGTGCGAAAAAGGCCGCAAACGCGAGATGGCGCCAATTGTGCCGTTATCGACATTTCGTTACCGACAAAACTTTAAAAAATTATTATCTCAACTCCTGGGGGTTGTTTTTTAATCAATGCGTTATCAAATGAAAGGGGATGGAATGAGCTACGCGACAAAAATTACCCCGTTGCTGTACGTATATGCAGTTGGCCGTCATAACAATTTTAATTGTTTAATTGTTTATAACGAATGAACTTCATTTGGAGTAATGTTCACACCTATTGTAAATGGTAGCTGGTGTAAGTAGCTTCAATTTATGTCCTTTGGTCATTGTTGTAGCACGCCTGGAAGAGGGAGTAATCGTATTTGTTTATAATTTCTTTAAACAAATTCAATTATATCGGCTTCTACTTTGCCGATTTTGTTCAACGACATCTCAAATTGAAGCTCTCGGATCAACAAACCATCGAATTTACTTTTACAAAGGACCTCGAGTATAGTTCCGATGCAATTCTCAAGCGAATTATTAAATTGTTTATGAAAATTAATTTGCGCATCCAGGGGATGTAACATGTATCTTGTCGGGTAGCAGCATCCTTTACCTTTATTTTAAGCTGTCGATCATTGATCTAGCGCCTTCAGAAGCCGAGATAATCGCAGTGACCCGGAGTGCATTTTTGCCAATTTTTCAATTATTAGTAACTTTTGAACCAACAATGGCAGATGGTTCAAGCTGTAGGAGGAGGTAGCTATGGTTCCTAGCTTTAATTTAAGACAAGTTCGGTTAAAAAATACGCACTAGAAGCCGAGAAAAACATTTGTTTATAATTTGTTTATAATTTCTTTAAACAAATTCAATTATCTCGGCTTCTACTGGGCCGATATTATTCAACGACATCTCAAATTGAAGCTCTCGGGTCAAGGAACCATCGAATTTACTTTTACAAATGACCTCGAGTATAGTTCCGATGCAATTCTCAAGCCAATTATTAAATTGTTTATGAAAATTAAATGGCGCATCCAGGGGATGTAACAAGTATCTTGTCGGGTAGCAGCATCCTATACCTTTATTTTAAGCTGTCGATCATTGATCTAGCGCCTTCAGAAGCCGAGATAATCGCAGAGACCCGGAGTGCATTTTAGCCAATTTTTCAATTATTAGTAACTTTTGAACCAACAATGGCAGATGGTTCAAGCTGTAGGATGAGGTAGCTATGGTTACTAGCTTTAATTTAAGACAAGTCCGGTTAAGAAATACGAACTAGAAGCCGAGAAAAACGCAATTGTTTAAATTAACGATGTAATCCAGAATTTCGGTTTTGGCGTAGTGCGAAAGTGCGAAAAAGGCCGCAAACGCGAGATGGCGCAACTTGTGCCGTTATCGACATTTCGTTACCGACAAAACTTTAAAAAATTATTATCTCGACTCCTGGGGGTTGTTTTTTAATCAATGCGTTATCAAATGAAAGGGGATGGAATGAGCTACGCGACAAAAATTATCCCGTTGCTGTACGTATATGCAGTTGGCCGTAATAACAATTTGAATTGTTTAATTGTTTATAACGAATGAACTTCAGTTGGAGTAATTTTCTCACCTATTGTAAATGGTAGCTGGTGTAAGTAGCTTTAATTTATGTCCTTTGGTCATTGATGTAGCACGCCTGGAAGAGGCAGTAATCGTATTTGTTTATAATTTCCTTAAACAAATTCAATTATCTCCGCTTCTACTGGGCCGATTTTGTTCAACGACATCTCAAATTGAAGCTCTCGGATCAAGGAACCATGGAATTTACTTTTACAAAGAACCTCGAGTATAGTTCCGATGCAATTCTCAAGCGAATTATTAAATTGTTTATGAAAATTAAATTGCGCATCCAGGGGATGTAAGAAGTATCATGTCGGGTAGCAGCATCCTTTACGTTTATTTTAAGCTGTCGATCACTGATCTAGCGCCTTCAGAAGCCGAGATAATTGCAGTGACCCGGAGTGCATTTTTTCCAATTTTTCAATTATTAATAACTTTTGAACCAACAATGCCATATTGTTCAAGCTGTAGGAGGAGGTAGCTATGGTTACTAGCTTTAATTTAAGACAAGTCCGGTTAAAAAATACGCACTAGAAGCCGAGAAAAACGCAATTGTTTAAATTAACGATGTAATCCAGGATTTCGGTTTTGTCGGACTGCGAAAGTGCGAAAAAGGCCGCAAACGCGAGATGGCGCAATTTGTGCCGTTATCGACATTTCGTTACCGACAAAACTTTAAAAAATTATTATCTCGACTCCTGGGTGTTGTTTTTTAATCAATGTGGTATCAAATGAAAGGGAATGGAATGAGCTACGCGACAAAAATTACCACGTCGCTGTATGTATATGCAGTTGGCCGTAATAACAATTTGAATTGTTTAATTGTTTATAACGAATGAACTTCAGTTGGAGTAATGTTCTCACCTATTGTAAATGGTAGCTGGTGTAAGTAGCTTTAATTTATGTCCTTTGGTCTTTGATGTAGCACGCCTGGAAGAGGCAGTAATCGTATTTGTTCATAATTTCTTTAAACAAATTCAATTATCTCGGCTTCTACTGGGCCGATATTATTCAACGACATCTCAAATTGAAGCTCTCGGGTCAAGGAACCATCGAATTTACTTTTACAAAGGACCTCGAGTATAGTTCCGATGCAATTCTCAAGCCAATTATTAAATTGTTTATGAAAATTAAATGGCGCATCCAGGGGATGTAACAAGTATCTTGTCGGGTAGCAGCATCCTATACCTTTATTTTAAGCTGTCGATCATTGATCTAGCGCCTTCAGACGCCGAGATAATCGCAGAGACCCGGAGTGCATTTTAGCCAATTTTTCAATTATTAGTAACTTTTGAACCAACAATGGCATATGGTTCAAGCTGTAGGAGGATGTAGCTATGGTTCCTAGCTTTAATTTAAGACAAGTCCGGTTAAAAAATACGCACTAGAAGCCGAGAAAAACGCAATTGTTTAAATTAACGATGTAATCCATGATTTCGGTTTTGGCGGAGTGCGAAAGTGCGAAAAAGGCCGCAAACGCGAGATGGCGCCAATTGTGCCGTTATCGACATTTCGTTACCGACAAAACATTAAAAAATTATTATCTCGACTCCTGGGGGTTGTTTTTTAGTCAATGGGGTATCAAATGAAAGGGAATGGAATGAGCTACGCGACAAAAATTACCCCGTTGTTGTATGTATATGCAGTTGGCCGTAATAACAATTTTAATTGTTTAATTGCTTATAACGAATGAACTTCATTTGGAGTAATGTTCACACCTATTGTAAATGGTAGCTGGTGTAAGTAGCTTCAATTTATGTCCTTTGGTCATTGTTGTAGCACGCCTGGAAGAGGCAGTAATCGTATTTGTTTATAATTTCTTTAAACAAATTCAATTATCTCGGCTTCTACTGGGCCGATTTTGTTCAACGACATCTCAAATTGAAGCTCTCGGGTCAAGGAACCATCGAATTTACTTTTACAAAGGACCTCGAGTATAGTTCCGATGCAATTCTCAAGCGAATTATTAAATTGTTTATGAAAATTAATTTGCGCATCCAGGGGATGTAACATGTATCTTGTCGGGTAGCAGCATCCTTTACCTTTATTTTAAGCTGTCGATCATTGATCTAGCGCCTTCAGAAGCCGAGATAATCGCAGTGACCCGGAGTGCATTTTTTGCCAATTTTTCAATTATTAATAACTTTTGAACCAACAATGCCATATGGTTCAAGCTGTCGGAGGAGGTAGCTATGGTTCCTAGCTTTAATTTAAGACAAGTTCGGTTAAAAAATACGCACTAGAAGCCGAGAAAAACATTTGTTTATAATTTGTTTATAATTTCTTTAAACAAATTCAATTATCTCGGCTTCTACTGGGCCGATATTTTTCAACGACATCTCAAATTGAAGCTCTCGGGTCAAGGAACCATCGAATTTACTTTTACAAAGGACCTCGAGTATAGTTCCGATGCAATTCTCAAGCCAATTATTAAATTGTTTATGAAAATTAAATGGCGCATCCAGGGGATGTAACAAGTATCTTGTCGGGTAGCAGCATCCTTTACCTTTATTTTATTCTGTCGATCATTGATCTAGCGCCTTCAGAAGCCGAGATAATCGCAGTGACCCGGAGTGCATTTTTGCCAATTTTTCAATTATTAGTAACTTTTGAACCAACAATGGCTGATGGTTCAAGCTGTAGGAGGAGGTAGCTATGGTTCCTAGCTATAATTTAAGACAAGTCCGGTTAAAAAATACGCACTAGAAGCCGAGAAAAACGCAATTATTTAAATTAACGATGTAATCCATGATTCCGGTTTTGGTGGAGTGCGAAAGTGCGAAAAAGGCCGCAAACGCGAGATGGCGCCAATTGTGCCGTTTTCGACATTTCGTTACCGACAAAACTTTAAAAAATTATTATCTCGACTCCTGGGGGTTGTTTTTTAATCAATGCGTTATCAAATGAAAGGGGATGGAATGAGCTACGCGACAAAAATTACCCCGTTGCTGTACGTATATGCAGTTGGCCGTAATAGCAATTTTAATTGTTTAATTGTTTATAACGAATGAACTTCATTTGGAGTAATGTTCACACCTATTGTAAATGGTAGCTGGTGTAAGTAGCTTCAATTTATGTCCTTTGGTCATTGTTGTAGCACGCCTGCAAGAGGGAGTAATCGTATTTGTTTATAATTTCTTTAAACAAATTCAATTATATCGGCTTCTACTTTGCCGATTTTGTTCAACGACATCTCAAATTGAAGCTCTCGGATCAACAAACCATCGAATTTACTTTTACAAAGGACCTCGAGTATAGTTCCGATGCAATTCTCAAGCGAATTATTAAATTGTTTATGAAAATTAATTTGCGCATCCAGGGGATGTAACATGTATCTTGTCGGGTAGCAGCATCCTTTACCTTTATTTTAAGCTGTCGATCATTGATCTAGCGCCTTCAGAAGACGAGATAATCGCAGTGACCCGGAGTGCATTTTTGCCAATTTTTCAATTATTAGTAACTTTTGAACCAACAATGGCAGATGGTTCAAGCTGTAGGAGGAGGTAGCTATGGTTCCTAGCTTTAATTTAAGACAAGTTCGGTTAAAAAATACGCACTAGAAGCCGAGAAAAACATTTGTTTATAATTTGTTTATAATTTCTTTAAACAAATTCAATTATCTCGGCTTCTACTGGGCCGATATTGCTCAACGACATCTCAAATTGAAGCTCTCGGGTCAAGGAACCATCGAATTTACATTTACAAAGGACCTCGAGTATAGTTCCGATGCAATTCTCAAGCGAATTATTAAATTGTTTATGAAAATTAATTTGCGCATCCAGGGGATGTAACAAGTATCTTGTCGGGTAGCAGCATCCTATACCTTTATTTTAAGCTGTCGATCATTGATCTAGCGCCTTCAGAAGCCGAGATAATCGCAGAGACCCGGAGTGCATTTTAGCCAATTTTTCAATTATTAGTAACTTTTGAACCAACAATGGCATATGGTTCAAGCTGTAGGAGGAGGTAGCTATGGTTCCTAGCTTTAATTTAAGACTTGTCCGGTTAAAAAATACGCACTAGAAGCCGAGAAAAACGCAATTGTTTAAATTAACGATGTAATCCATGATTTCGGTTTTGGCGGAGTGCGAATTATCTCGACTCCTGGGGGTTGTTTTTTAATCAATGCGTTATCAAATGAAAGGGGATGGAATGAGCTACGCGACAAAAATTACCCCGTTGCTGTATGTATATGCAGTTGGCCGTAATAACAATTTTAATTGTTTAATTGCTTATAACGAATGAACTTCATTTGGAGTAATGTTCACACCTATTGTAAATCGTAGGTGGTGTAAATAGCTTCAATTTATGTCTTTTGGTCATTGTTGTAGCACGCCTGGAAGAGGGAGTAATCGTATTTGTTTATAATTTCTTTAAACAAATTCAATTATCTCGGCTTCTACTGGCCCGATTTTGTTCAACGACATCTCAAATTGAAGCTCTCGGGTCAAGGAACCATCGAATTTACTTTTACAAAGGACCTCGAGTATAGTTCCGATGCAATTCTCAAGCGAATTATTAAATTGTCTATGAAAATTAAATTGCGCATCCAGGGGATGTAACAAGTATCTTGTCGGGTAGCAGCATCCTTTACCTTTATTTTAAGCTGTCGATCATTGATCTAGCGCCTTCAGAAGCCGAGATAATCGCAGTGACCCGGAGTGCATTTTTGCCAATTTTTCAATTATTAGTAACTTTTGAACCAACAATGGCATATGGTTCAAGCTGTAGGAGGAGGTAGCTATGGTTCCTAGCTTTAATTTAAGACAAGTTCGGTTAAAAAATACGCACTAGAAGCCGAGAAAAACATTTGTTTATAATTTGTTTATAATTTCTTTAAACAAATTCAATTATCTCGGCTTCTACTGGGCCGATATTATTCAACGACATCTCAAATTGAAGCTCTCGGGTCAAGGAACCATCGAATTTACTTTTACAAAGGACCTCGAGTATAGTTCCGATGCAATTCTCAAGCCAATTATTAAATTGTTTATGAAAATTAAATGGCGCATCCAGGGGATGTAACAAGTATCTTGTCGGGTAGCAGCATCCTATACCTTTATTTTAAGCTGTCGATCATTGATCTAGCGCCTTCAGACGCCGAGATAATCGCAGAGACCCGGAGTGCATTTTAGCCAATTTTTCAATTATTAGTAACTTTTGAACCAACAATGGCATATGGTTCAAGCTGTAGGAGGAGGTAGCTATGGTTCCTAGCTTTAATTTAAGACAAGTTCGGTTAAAAAATACGCACTAGAAGCCGAGAAAAACATTTGTTTATAATTTGTTTATAATTTCTTTAAACAAATTCAATTATCTCGGCTTCTACTGGGCCGATATTATTCAACGACATCTCAAATTGAAGCTCTCGGGTCAAGGAACCATCGAATTTACTTTTACAAAGGACCTCGAGTATAGTTCCGATGCAATTCTCAAGCCAATTATTAAATTGTTTATGAAAATTAAATGGCGCATCCAGGGGATGTAACAAGTATCTTGTCGGGTAGCAGCATCCTATACCTTTATTTTAAGCTGTCGATCATTGATCTAGCGCCTTCAGACGCCGAGATAATCGCAGAGACCCGGAGTGCATTTTAGCCAATTTTTCAATTATTAGTAACTTTTGAACCAACAATGGCAGATGGTTCAAGCTGTAGGATGAGGTAGCTATGGTTACTAGCTTTAATTTAAGACAAGTCCGGTTAAGAAATACGAACTAGAAGCCGAGAAAAACGCAATTGTTTAAATTAACGATGTAATCCAGAATTTCGGTTTTGGCGTAGTGCGAAAGTGCGAAAAAGGCCGCAAACGCGAGATGGCGCAACTTGTGCCGTTATCGACATTTCGTTACCGACAAAACTTTAAAAAATTATTATCTCGACTCCTGGGGGTTGTTTTTTAATCAATGCGTTATCAAATGAAAGGGGATGGAATGAGCTACGCGACAAAAATTATCCCGTTGCTGTACGTATATGCAGTTGGCCGTAATAACAATTTGAATTGTTTAATTGTTTATAACGAATGAACTTCAGTTGGAGTAATTTTCTCACCTATTGTAAATGGTAGCTGGTGTAAGTAGCTTTAATTTATGTCCTTTGGTCATTGATGTAGCACGCCTGGAAGAGGCAGTAATCGTATTTGTTTATAATTTCCTTAAACAAATTCAATTATCTCGGCTTCTACTGGGCCGATTTTGTTCAACGACATCTCAAATTGAAGCTCTCGGATCAAGGAACCATGGAATTTACTTTTACAAAGAACCTCGAGTATAGTTCCGATGCAATTCTCAAGCGAATTATTAAATTGTTTATGAAAATTAAATTGCGCATCCAGGGGATGTAAGAAGTATCATGTCGGGTAGCAGCATCCTTTACGTTTATTTTAAGCTGTCGATCACTGATCTAGCGCCTTCAGAAGCCGAGATAATTGCAGTGACCCGGAGTGCATTTTTTCCAATTTTTCAATTATTAATAACTTTTGAACCAACAATGCCATATTGTTCAAGCTGTAGGAGGAGGTAGCTATGGTTACTAGCTTTAATTTAAGACAAGTCCGGTTAAAAAATACGCACTAGAAGCCGAGAAAAACGCAATTGTTTAAATTAACGATGTAATCCAGGATTTCGGTTTTGGCGGACTGCGAAAGTGCGAAAAAGGCCGCAAACGCGAGATGGCGCAATTTGTGCCGTTATCGACATTTCGTTACCGACAAAACTTTAAAAAATTATTATCTCGACTCCTGGGTGTTGTTTTTTAATCAATGTGGTATCAAATGAAAGGGAATGGAATGAGCTACGCGACAAAAATTACCACGTCGCTGTATGTATATGCAGTTGGCCGTAATAACAATTTGAATTGTTTAATTGTTTATAACGAATGAACTTCAGTTGGAGTAATGTTCTCACCTATTGTAAATGGTAGCTGGTGTAAGTAGCTTTAATTTATGTCCTTTGGTCTTTGATGTAGCACGCCTGGAAGAGGCAGTAATCGTATTTGTTCATAATTTCTTTAAACAAATTCAATTATCTCGGCTTCTACTGGGCCGATATTATTCAACGACATCTCAAATTGAAGCTCTCGGGTCAAGGAACCATCGAATTTACTTTTACAAAGGACCTCGAGTATAGTTCCGATGCAATTCTCAAGCCAATTATTAAATTGTTTATGAAAATTAAATGGCGCATCCAGGGGATGTAACAAGTATCTTGCCGGGTAGCAGCATCCTATACCTTTATTTTAAGCTGTCGATCATTGATCTAGCGCCTTCAGACGCCGAGATAATCGCAGAGACCCGGAGTGCATTTTAGCCAATTTTTCAATTATTAGTAACTTTTGAACCAACAATGGCATATGGTTCAAGCTGTAGGAGGATGTAGCTATGGTTCCTAGCTTTAATTTAAGACAAGTCCGGTTAAAAAATACGCACTAGAAGCCGAGAAAAACGCAATTGTTTAAATTAACGATGTAATCCATGATTTCGGTTTTGGCGGAGTGCGAAAGTGCGAAAAAGGCCGCAAACGCGAGATGGCGCCAATTGTGCCGTTATCGACATTTCGTTACCGACAAAACATTAAAAAATTATTATCTCGACTCCTGGGGGTTGTTTTTTAGTCAATGGGGTATCAAATGAAAGGGAATGGAATGAGCTACGCGACAAAAATTACCCCGTTGTTGTATGTATATGCAGTTGGCCGTAATAACAATTTTAATTGTTTAATTGCTTATAACGAATGAACTTCATTTGGAGTAATGTTCACACCTATTGTAAATGGTAGCTGGTGTAAGTAGCTTTAATTTATGTCCTTTGGTCTTTGATGTAGCACGCCTGGAAGAGGCAGTAATCGTATTTGTTCATAATTTCTTTAAACAAATTCAATTATCTCGGCTTCTACTGGGCTGATTTTATTCAACGACATCTCAAATTGAAGCTCTCGGATCAAGGAACCATCGAATTTACTTTTACAAAGGACCTCGAGTATAGTTCCGATGCAATTCTCAAGCGAATTATTAAATTGTTTATGAAAATTAATTTGCGCATCCAGGGGATGTAACAAGTATCTTGTCGGGTAGCAGCATCCTATACCTTTATTTTAAGCTGTCGATCATTGATCTAGCGCCTTCAGAAGCCGAGATAATCGCAGAGACCCGGAGTGCATTTTAGCCAATTTTTCAATTATTAGTAACTTTTGAACCAACAATGGCATATGGTTCAAGCTGTAGGAGGAGGTAGCTATGGTTCCTAGCTTTAATTTAAGACAAGTTCGGTTAAAAAATACGCACTAGAAGCCGAGAAAAACATTTGTTTATAATTTGTTTATAATTTCTTTAAACAAATTCAATTATCTCGGCTTCTACTTTGCCGATATTATTCAACGACATCTCAAATTGAAGCTCTCGGGTCAAGGAACCATCGAATTTACTTTTACAAAGAACCTCGAGTATAGTTCCGATGCAATTCTCAAGCGAATTATTAAATTGTTTATGAAAATTAATTTGCGCATCCAGGGGATGTAACAAGTATCTTGTCGGGTAGCAGCATCCTATACCTTTATTTTAAGCTGTCGATCATTGATCTAGCGCCTTCAGAAGCCGAGATAATCGCAGAGACCCGGAGTGCATTTTAGCCAATTTTTCAATTATTAGTAACTTTTGAACCAACAATGGCATATGGTTCAAGCTGTAGGAGGAGGTAGCTATGGTTCCTAGCTTTAATTTAAGACTTGTCCGGTTAAAAAATACGCACTAGAAGCCGAGAAAAACGCAATTGTTTAAATTAACGATGTAATCCATAATTTCGGTTTTGGCGGAGTTCGAAAGTGCGAAAAAGGCCGCAAACGCGAGATGGCGCCAATTGTGCCGTTATCGACATTTCGTTACCGACAAAACTTTAAAAAATTATTATCTCGACTCCTGGGGGTTGTTTTTTAATCAATGCGTTATCAAATGAAAGGGGATGGAATGAGCTACGCGACAAAAATTACCCCGTTGCTGTACGTATATGCAGTTGGCCGTAATAACAATTTTAATTGTTTAATTGTTTATAACGAATGAACTTCATTTGGAGTAATGTTCACACCTATTGTAAATGGTAGCTGGTGTAAGTAGCTTCAATTTATGTCCTTTGGTCATTGTTGTAGCACGCCTGGAAGAGGGAGTAATCGTATTTGTTTATAATTTCTTTAAACAAATTCAATTATCTCGGCTTCTACTGGGCCGATTTTGTTCAACGACATCTCAAATTGAAGCTCTCGGGTCAAGGAACCATCGAATTTACTTTTACAAAGGACCTCGAGTATAGTTCCGATGCAATTCTCAAGCGAATTATTAAATTGTTTATGAAAATTAATTTGCGCATCCAGGGGATGTAACATGTATCTTGTCGGGTAGCAGCATCCTTTACCTTTATTTTAAGCTGTCGATCATTGATCTAGCGCCTTCAGAAGCCGAGATAATCGCAGTGACCCGGAGTGCATTTTTTGCCAATTTTTCAATTATTAATAACTTTTGAACCAACAATGCCATATGGTTCAAGTTGTCGGAGGAGGTAGCTATGGTTCCTAGCTTTAATTTAAGACAAGTTCGGTTAAAAAATACGCACTAGAAGCCGAGAAAAACATTTGTTTATAATTTGTTTATAATTTCTTTAAACAAATTCAATTATCTCGGCTTCTACTGGGCCGATATTTTTCAACGACATCTCAAATTGAAGCTCTCGGGTCAAGGAACCATCGAATTTACTTTTACAAAGGACCTCGAGTATAGTTCCGATGCAATTCTCAAGCGAATTATTAAATTGTTTATGAAAATTAATTTGCGCATCCAGGGGATGTAACATGTATCTTGTCGGGTAGCAGCATCCTTTACCTTTATTTTAAGCTGTCGATCATTGATCTAGCGCCTTCAGAAGCCGAGATAATCGCAGTGACCCGGAGTGCATTTTTTGCCAATTTTTCAATTATTAATAACTTTTGAACCAACAATGCCATATGGTTCAAGTTGTCGGAGGAGGTAGCTATGGTTCCTAGCTTTAATTTAAGACAAGTTCGGTTAAAAAATACGCACTAGAAGCCGAGAAAAACATTTGTTTATAATTTGTTTATAATTTCTTTAAACAAATTCAATTATCTCGGCTTCTACTGGGCCGATATTTTTCAACGACATCTCAAATTGAAGCTCTCGGGTCAAGGAACCATCGAATTTACTTTTACAAAGGACCTCGAGTATAGTTCCGATGCAATTCTCAAGCGAATTATTAAATTGTTTATGAAAATTAATTTGCGCATCCAGGGGATGTAACATGTATCTTGTCGGGTAGCAGCATCCTTTACCTTTATTTTAAGCTGTCGATCATTGATCTAGCGCCTTCAGAAGCCGAGATAATCGCAGTGACCCGGAGTGCATTTTTGCCAATTTTTCAATTATTAGTAACTTTTGAACCAACAATGGCAGATGGTTCAAGCTGTAGGAGGAGGTAGCTATGGTTCCTAGCTTTAATTTAAGACAAGTTCGGTTAAAAAATACGCACTAGAAGCCGAGAAAAACATTTGTTTATAATTTGTTTATAATTTCTTTAAACAAATTCAATTATCTCGGCTTCTACTGGGCCGATATTGCTCAACGACATCTCAAATTGAAGCTCTCGGGTCAAGGAACCATCGAATTTACATTTACAAAGGACCTCGAGTATAGTTCCGATGCAATTCTCAAGCGAATTATTAAATTGTTTATGAAAATTAATTTGCGCATCCAGGGGATGTAACAAGTATCTTGTCGGGTAGCAGCATCCTATACCTTTATTTTAAGCTGTCGATCATTGATCTAGCGCCTTCAGAAGCCGAGATAATCGCAGAGACCCGGAGTGCATTTTAGCCAATTTTTCAATTATTAGTAACTTTTGAACCAACAATGGCATATGGTTTAAGCTGTAGGAGGAGGTAGCTATGGTTCCTAGCTTTAATTTAAGACTTGTCCGGTTAAAAAATACGCACTAGAAGCCGAGAAAAACGCAATTGTTTAAATTAACGATGTAATCCATGATTTCGGTTTTGGCGGAGTGCGAATTATCTCGACTCCTGGGGGTTGTTTTTTAATCAATGCGTTATCAAATGAAAGGGGATGGAATGAGCTACGCGACAAAAATTACCCCGTTGCTGTATGTATATGCAGTTGGCCGTAATAACAATTTTAATTGTTTAATTGCTTATAACGAATGAACTTCATTTGGAGTAATGTTCACACCTATTGTAAATCGTAGGTGGTGTAAATAGCTTCAATTTATGTCTTTTGGTCATTGTTGTAGCACGCCTGGAAGAGGGAGTAATCGTATTTGTTTATAATTTCTTTATACAAATTCAATTATCTCGGCTTCTACTGGCCCGATTTTGTTCAACGACATCTCAAATTGAAGCTCTCGGGTCAAGGAACCATCGAATTTACTTTTACAAAGGACCTCGAGTATAGTTCCGATGCAATTCTCAAGCGAATTATTAAATTGTCTATGAAAATTAAATTGCGCATCCAGGGGATGTAACAAGTATCTTGTCGGGTAGCAGCATCCTTTACCTTTATTTTAAGCTGTCGATCATTGATCTAGCGCCTTCAGAAGCCGAGATAATCGCAGTGACCCGGAGTGCATTTTTGCCAATTTTTCAATTATTAGTAACTTTTGAACCAACAATGGCAGATGGTTCAAGCTGTAGGAGGAGGTAGCTATGGTTCCTAGCTTTAATTTAAGACAAGTTCGGTTAAAAAATACGCACTAGAAGCCGAGAAAAACATTTGTTTATAATTTGTTTATAATTTCTTTAAACAAATTCAATTATCTCGGCTTCTACTGGGCCGATATTGCTCAACGACATCTCAAATTGAAGCTCTCGGGTCAAGGAACCATCGAATTTACATTTACAAAGGACCTCGAGTATAGTTCCGATGCAATTCTCAAGCGAATTATTAAATTGTCTATGAAAATTAATTTGCGCATCCAGGGGATGTAACAAGTATCTTGTCGGGTAGCAGCATCCTTTACCTTTATTTTAAGCTGTCGATCATTGATCTAGCGCCTTCAGAAGCCGAGATAATTGCAGTGACCCGGAGTGCATTTTTTCCAATTTTTCAATTATTAATAACTTTTGAACCAACAATGCCATAAGGTTCAAGCTGTAGGAGGAGGTAGCTATGTTTATTAGCTTTAATTTAAGACAAGTCCGATTAAAAAATACGCACTAGAAGCCGAGAAAAACGCAATTGTTTAAATTAACGATGTAATAAAGGATTTCGGTTTTGGCGGAGTGCGAAAGTGCGAAAAAGGCCGCAAACGCGAGATGGCGCAATTTGTGCCGTTATCGACATTTCGTTACCGACAAAACTTTAAAAAATTATTATCTCGACTCCTGGGTGTTGTTTTTTAATCAATGTGGTATCAAATGAAAGGGAATGGAATGAGCTACGCGACAAAAATTACCACGTCGCTGTATGTATATGCAGTTGGCCGTAATAACAATTTGAATTGTTTAATTGTTTATAACGAATGAACTTCAGTTGGAGTAATGTTCTCACCTATTGTAAATGGTAGCTGGTGTAAGTAGCTTTAATTTATGTCCTTTGGTCATTGATGTAGCATGCCTGGAAGAGGCAGAAATCGTATTTGTTTATAATTTCATTAAACAAATTAAATTATCTCGGCTTCTACTGGGCCGATTTTCTTCAACGACATCTCAAATTTAAGCTCTCGGATCAAGGAACCATCGAATTTACTTTTACAATGGACCTCGAGTATAGTTCCGATGCAATTCTCAAGCCAATTATTAAATTGTTTATGAAAATTAAATTGCGCATCCAGGGGATGTAACAAGTATCTTGTCGGGTAGCAGCATCCTTTACGTTTATTTTAAGCTGTCGATCACTGATCTAGCGCCTTCAGAAGCCGAGATAATTGCAGTGACCCGGAGTGCATTTTTGCCAATACTTCAATTATTAATAAGTTGTGAACCAACAATGCAATATGGTTCAAGCTGTAGGATGAGGTAGCTATGGTTACTAGCTTTAATTTAAGACAAGTCCGGTTAAGAAATACGAACTAGAAGCCGAGAAAAACGCAATTGTTTAAATTAACGATGTAATCCAGAATTTCGGTTTTGGCGTAGTGCGAAAGTGCGAAAAAGGCCGCAAACGCGAGATGGCGCAACTTCTGCCGTTATCGACATTTCGTTACCGACAAAACTTTAAAAAATTATTATCTCGACTCCTGGGGGTTGTTTTTTAATCAATGCGTTATCAAATGAAAGGGGATGGAATGAGCTACGCGACAAAAATTATCCCGTTGCTGTACGTATATGCAGTTGGCCGTAATAACAATTTGAATTGTTTAATTGTTTATAACGAATGAACTTCAGTTGGAGTAATGTTCTCACCTATTGTAAATGGTAGCTGGTGTAAGTAGCTTTAATTTATGTCCTTTGGTCATTGATGTAGCACGCCTGGAAGAGGCAGTAATCGTATTTGTTTATAATTTCCTTAAACAAATTCAATTATCTCGGCTTCTACTGGGCCGATTTTGTTCAACGACATCTCAAATTGAAGCTCTCGGATCAAGGAACCATGGAATTTACTTTTACAAAGAACCTCGAGTATAGTTCCGATGCAATTCTCAAGCGAATTATTAAATTGTTTATGAAAATTAAATTGCGCATCCAGGGGATGTAAGAAGTATCATGTCGGGTAGCAGCATCCTTTACGTTTATTTTAAGCTGTCGATCACTGATCTAGCGCCTTCAGAAGCCGAGATAATTGCAGTGACCCGGAGTGCATTTTTCGCCAATTTTTCAATTATTAATAACTTTTGAACCAACAATGCCATATGGTTCAAGCTGTAGGAGGAGGTAGCTATGGTTCCTAGCTTTAATTTAAGACAAGTTCGGTTAAAAAATACGCACTAGAAGCCGAGAAAAACATTTGTTTATAATTTGTTTATAATTTCTTTAAACAAATTCAATTATCTCGGCTTCTACTGGGCCGATATTTTTCAACGACATCTCAAATTGAAGCTCTCGGGTCAAGGAACCATCGAATTTACTTTTACAAAGGACCTCGAGTATAGTTCCGATGCAATTCTCAAGCCAATTATTAAATTGTTTATGAAAATTAAATGGCGCATCCATGGTGTAACAAGTATCTTGTCGGGTAGCAGCATCCTATACCTTTATTTTAAGCTGTCGATCATTGATCTAGCGCCTTCAGAAGCCGAGATAATTGCAGTGACCCGGAGTGCATTTTTTGCCAATTTTTCAATTATTAATAACTTTTGAACCAACAATGCCATATGGTTCAAGCTGTAGGAGGAGGTAGCTATGGTTAGTAGCTTTAATTTATGACTTGTCCGGTTAAAAAATACGCACTAGAAGCCGAGAAAAACGCAATTGTTTAAATTAACGATGTAATCCATGATTTCGGTTTTGGCGGAGTGCGAATTATCTCGACTCCTGGGGGTTGTTTTTTAATCAATGCGTTATCAAATGAAAGGGGATGGAATGAGCTACGCGACAAAAATTACCCCGTTTCTGTATGTATATGCAGTTGGCCGTAATAACAATTTTAATTGTTTAATTGCTTATAACGAATGAACTTCATTTGGAGTAATGTTCACACCTATTGTAAATCGTAGGTGGTGTAAATAGCTTCAATTTATGTCTTTTGGTCATTGTTGTAGCACGCCTGGAAGAGGGAGTAATCGTATTTGTTTATAATTTCTTTAAACAAATTCAATTATCTCGGCTTCTACTGGCCCGATTTTGTTCAACGACATCTCAAATTGAAGCTCTCGGGTCAAGGAACCATCGAAATTACTTTTACAAAGGACCTCGAGTATAGTTCCGATGCAATTCTCAAGCGAATTATTAAATTGTTTATGAAAATTAATTTGCGCATCCAGGGGATGTAACAAGTATCTTGTCGGGTAGCAGCATCCTATACCTTTATTTTAAGCTGTCGATCATTGATCTAGCGCCTTCAGAAGCCGAGATAATCGCAGAGACCCGGAGTGCATTTTAGCCAATTTTTCAATTATTAGTAACTTTTGAACCAACAATGGCATATGGTTCAATCTGTAGGAGGAGGTAGCTATGGTTCCTAGCTTTAATTTAAGACTTGTCCGGTTAAAAAATACGCACTAGAAGCCGAGAAAAACGCAATTGTTTAAATTAACGATGTAATCCATGATTTCGGTTTTGGCGGAGTGCGAAAGTGCGAAAAAGGCCGCAAACGCGAGATGGCGCCAATTGTGCCGTTATCGACATTTCGTTACCGACAAAACTTTAAAAAATTATTATCTCAACTCCTGGGGGTTGTTTTTTAATCAATGCGTTATCAAATGAAAGGGGATGGAATGAGCTACGCGACAAAAATTACCCCGTTGCTGTACGTATATGCAGTTGGCCGTCATAACAATTTTAATTGTTTAATTGTTTATAACGAATGAACTTCATTTGGAGTAATGTTCACACCTATTGTAAATGGTAGCTGGTGTAAGTAGCTTCAATTTATGTCCTTTGGTCATTGTTGTAGCACGCCTGGAAGAGGGAGTAATCGTATTTGTTTATAATTTCTTTAAACAAATTCAATTATATCGGCTTCTACTTTGCCCATTTTGTTCAACGACATCTCAAATTGAAGCTCTCGGATCAACAAACCATCGAATTTACTTTTACAAAGGACCTCGAGTATAGTTCCGATGCAATTCTCAAGCGAATTATTAAATTGTTTATGAAAATTAATTTGCGCATCCAGGGGATGTAACATGTATCTTGTCGGGTAGCAGCATCCTTTACCTTTATTTTAAGCTGTCGATCATTGATCTAGCGCCTTCAGAAGCCGAGATAATCGCAGTGACCCGGAGTGCATTTTTGCCAATTTTTCAATTATTAGTAACTTTTGAACCAACAATGGCAGATGGTTCAAGCTGTAGGAGGAGGTAGCTATGGTTCCTAGCTTTAATTTAAGACAAGTTCGGTTAAAAAATACGCACTAGAAGCCGAGAAAAACATTTGTTTATAATTTGTTTATAATTTCTTTAAACAAATTCAATTATCTCGGCTTCTACTGGGCCGATATTGCTCAACGACATCTCAAATTGAAGCTCTCGGGTCAAGGAACCATCGAATTTACTTTTACAAAGGACCTCGAGTATAGTTCCGATGCAATTCTCAAGCCAATTATTAAATTGTTTATGAAAATTAAATTGCGCATCCAGGGGATGTAACAAGTATCTTGTCGGGTAGCAGCATCCTTTACGTTTATTTTAAGCTGTCGATCACTGATCTAGCGCCTTCAGAAGCCGAGATAATTGCAGTGACCCGGAGTGCATTTTTGCCAATACTTCAATTATTAATAAGTTGTGAACCAACAATGCAATATGGTTCAAGCTGTAGGATGAGGTAGCTATGGTTACTAGCTTTAATTTAAGACAAGTCCGGTTAAGAAATACGAACTAGAAGCCGAGAAAAACGCAATTGTTTAAATTAACGATGTAATCCAGAATTTCGGTTTTGGCGTAGTGCGAAAGTGCGAAAAAGGCCGCAAACGCGAGATGGCGCAACTTGTGCCGTTATCGACATTTCGTTACCGACAAAACTTTAAAAAATTATTATCTCGACTCCTGGGGGTTGTTTTTTAATCAATGCGTTATCAAATGAAAGGGGATGGAATGAGCTACGCGACAAAAATTATCCCGTTGCTGTACGTATATGCAGTTGGCCGTAATAACAATTTGAATTGTTTAATTGTTTATAACGAATGAACTTCAGTTGGAGTAATGTTCTCACCTATTGTAAATGGTAGCTGGTGTAAGTAGCTTTAATTTATGTCCTTTGGTCATTGATGTAGCACGCCTGGAAGAGGCAGTAATCGTATTTGTTTATAATTTCCTTAAACAAATTCAATTATCTCGGCTTCTACTGGGCCGATTTTGTTCAACGACATCTCAAATTGAAGCTCTCGGATCAAGGAACCATGGAATTTACTTTTACAAAGAACCTCGAGTATAGTTCCGATGCAATTCTCAAGCGAATTATTAAATTGTTTATGAAAATTAAATTGCGCATCCAGGGGATGTAAGAAGTATCATGTCGGGTAGCAGCATCCTTTACGTTTATTTTAAGCTGTCGATCACTGATCTAGCGCCTTCAGAAGCCGAGATAATTGCAGTGACCCGGAGTGCATTTTTTCCAATTTTTCAATTATTAATAACTTTTGAACCAACAATGCCATATTGTTCAAGCTGTAGGAGGAGGTAGCTATGGTTACTAGCTTTAATTTAAGACAAGTCCGGTTAAAAAATACGCACTAGAAGCCGAGAAAAACGCAATTGTTTAAATTAACGATGTAATCCAGGATTTCGGTTTTGGCGGACTGCGAAAGTGCGAAAAAGGCCGCAAACGCGAGATGGCGCAATTTGTGCCGTTATCGACATTTCGTTACCGACAAAACTTTAAAAAATTATTATCTCGACTCCTGGGTGTTGTTTTTTAATCAATGTGGTATCAAATGAAAGGGAATGGAATGAGCTACGCGACAAAAATTACCACGTCGCTGTATGTATATGCAGTTGGCCGTAATAACAATTTGAATTGTTTAATTGTTTATAACGAATGAACTTCAGTTGGAGTAATGTTCTCACCTATTGTAAATGGTAGCTGGTGTAAGTAGCTTTAATTTATGTCCTTTGGTCTTTGATGTAGCACGCCTGGAAGAGGCAGTAATCGTATTTGTTCATAATTTCTTTAAACAAATTCAATTATCTCGGCTTCTACTGGGCCGATATTATTCAACGACATCTCAAATTGAAGCTCTCGGGTCAAGGAACCATCGAATTTACTTTTACAAAGGACCTCGAGTATAGTTCCGATGCAATTCTCAAGCCAATTATTAAATTGTTTATGAAAATTAAATGGCGCATCCAGGGGATGTAACAAGTATCTTGTCGGGTAGCAGCATCCTATACCTTTATTTTAAGCTGTCGATCATTGATCTAGCGCCTTCAGACGCCGAGATAATCGCAGAGACCCGGAGTGCATTTTAGCCAATTTTTCAATTATTAGTAACTTTTGAACCAACAATGGCATATGGTTCAAGCTGTAGGAGGATGTAGCTATGGTTCCTAGCTTTAATTTAAGACAAGTCCGGTTAAAAAATACGCACTAGAAGCCGAGAAAAACGCAATTGTTTAAATTAACGATGTAATCCATGATTTCGGTTTTGGCGGAGTGCGAAAGTGCGAAAAAGGCCGCAAACGCGAGATGGCGCCAATTGTGCCGTTATCGACATTTCGTTACCGACAAAACATTAAAAAATTATTATCTCGACTCCTGGGGGTTGTTTTTTAGTCAATGGGGTATCAAATGAAAGGGAATGGAATGAGCTACGCGACAAAAATTACCCCGTTGTTGTATGTATATGCAGTTGGCCGTAATAACAATTTTAATTGTTTAATTGCTTATAACGAATGAACTTCATTTGGAGTAATGTTCACACCTATTGTAAATGGTAGCTGGTGTAAGTAGCTTCAATTTATGTCCTTTGGTCATTGTTGTAGCACGCCTGGAAGAGGCAGTAATCGTATTTGTTTATAATTTCTTTAAACAAATTCAATTATCTCGGCTTCTACTGGGCCGATTTTGTTCAACGACATCTCAAATTGAAGCTCTCGGGTCAAGGAACCATCGAATTTACTTTTACAAAGGACCTCGAGTATAGTTCCGATGCAATTCTCAAGCGAATTATTAAATTGTTTATGAAAATTAATTTGCGCATCCAGGGGATGTAACATGTATCTTGTCGGGTAGCAGCATCCTTTACCTTTATTTTAAGCTGTCGATCATTGATCTAGCGCCTTCAGAAGCCGAGATAATCGCAGTGACCCGGAGTGCATTTTTTGCCAATTTTTCAATTATTAATAACTTTTGAACCAACAATGCCATATGGTTCAAGCTGTCGGAGGAGGTAGCTATGGTTCCTAGCTTTAATTTAAGACAAGTTCGGTTAAAAAATACGCACTAGAAGCCGAGAAAAACATTTGTTTATAATTTGTTTATAATTTCTTTAAACAAATTCAATTATCTCGGCTTCTACTGGGCCGATATTTTTCAACGACATCTCAAATTGAAGCTCTCGGGTCAAGGAACCATCGAATTTACTTTTACAAAGGACCTCGAGTATAGTTCCGATGCAATTCTCAAGCCAATTATTAAATTGTTTATGAAAATTAAATGGCGCATCCAGGGGATGTAACAAGTATCTTGTCGGGTAGCAGCATCCTTTACCTTTATTTTATTCTGTCGATCATTGATCTAGCGCCTTCAGAAGCCGAGATAATCGCAGTGACCCGGAGTGCATTTTTGCCAATTTTTCAATTATTAGTAACTTTTGAACCAACAATGGCTGATGGTTCAAGCTGTAGGAGGAGGTAGCTATGGTTCCTAGCTATAATTTAAGACAAGTCCGGTTAAAAAATACGCACTAGAAGCCGAGAAAAACGCAATTGTTTAAATTAACGATGTAATCCATGATTCCGGTTTTGGTGGAGTGCGAAAGTGCGAAAAAGGCCGCAAACGCGAGATGGCGCCAATTGTGCCGTTTTCGACATTTCGTTACCGACAAAACTTTAAAAAATTATTATCTCGACTCCTGGGGGTTGTTTTTTAATCAATGCGTTATCAAATGAAAGGGGATGGAATGAGCTACGCGACAAAAATTACCCCGTTGCTGTACGTATATGCAGTTGGCCGTAATAGCAATTTTAATTGTTTAATTGTTTATAACGAATGAACTTCATTTGGAGTAATGTTCACACCTATTGTAAATGGTAGCTGGTGTAAGTAGCTTCAATTTATGTCCTTTGGTCATTGTTGTAGCACGCCTGCAAGAGGGAGTAATCGTATTTGTTTATAATTTCTTTAAACAAATTCAATTATATCGGCTTCTACTTTGCCGATTTTGTTCAACGACATCTCAAATTGAAGCTCTCGGATCAACAAACCATCGAATTTACTTTTACAAAGGACCTCGAGTATAGTTCCGATGCAATTCTCAAGCGAATTATTAAATTGTTTATGAAAATTAATTTGCGCATCCAGGGGATGTAACATGTATCTTGTCGGGTAGCAGCATCCTTTACCTTTATTTTAAGCTGTCGATCATTGATCTAGCGCCTTCAGAAGCCGAGATAATCGCAGTGACCCGGAGTGCATTTTTGCCAATTTTTCAATTATTAGTAACTTTTGAACCAACAATGGCAGATGGTTCAAGCTGTAGGAGGAGGTAGCTATGGTTCCTAGCTTTAATTTAAGACAAGTTCGGTTAAAAAATACGCACTAGAAGCCGAGAAAAACATTTGTTTATAATTTGTTTATAATTTCTTTAAACAAATTCAATTATCTCGGCTTCTACTGGGCCGATATTGCTCAACGACATCTCAAATTGAAGCTCTCGGGTCAAGGAACCATCGAATTTACATTTACAAAGGACCTCGAGTATAGTTCCGATGCAATTCTCAAGCGAATTATTAAATTGTTTATGAAAATTAATTTGCGCATCCAGGGGATGTAACAAGTATCTTGTCGGGTAGCAGCATCCTATACCTTTATTTTAAGCTGTCGATCATTGATCTAGCGCCTTCAGAAGCCGAGATAATCGCAGAGACCCGGAGTGCATTTTAGCCAATTTTTCAATTATTAGTAACTTTTGAACCAACAATGGCATATGGTTCAAGCTGTAGGAGGAGGTAGCTATGGTTCCTAGCTTTAATTTAAGACTTGTCCGGTTAAAAAATACGCACTAGAAGCCGAGAAAAACGCAATTGTTTAAATTAACGATGTAATCCATGATTTCGGTTTTGGCGGAGTGCGAATTATCTCGACTCCTGGGGGTTGTTTTTTAATCAATGCGTTATCAAATGAAAGGGGATGGAATGAGCTACGCGACAAAAATTACCCCGTTGCTGTATGTATATGCAGTTGGCCGTAATAACAATTTTAATTGTTTAATTGCTTATAACGAATGAACTTCATTTGGAGTAATGTTCACACCTATTGTAAATCGTAGGTGGTGTAAATAGCTTCAATTTATGTCTTTTGGTCATTGTTGTAGCACGCCTGGAAGAGGGAGTAATCGTATTTGTTTATAATTTCTTTAAACAAATTCAATTATCTCGGCTTCTACTGGCCCGATTTTGTTCAACGACATCTCAAATTGAAGCTCTCGGGTCAAGGAACCATCGAATTTACTTTTACAAAGGACCTCGAGTATAGTTCCGATGCAATTCTCAAGCGAATTATTAAATTGTCTATGAAAATTAAATTGCGCATCCAGGGGATGTAACAAGTATCTTGTCGGGTAGCAGCATCCTTTACCTTTATTTTAAGCTGTCGATCATTGATCTAGCGCCTTCAGAAGCCGAGATAATCGCAGTGACCCGGAGTGCATTTTTGCCAATTTTTCAATTATTAGTAACTTTTGAACCAACAATGGCAGATGGTTCAAGCTGTAGGAGGAGGTAGCTATGGTTCCTAGCTTTAATTTAAGACAAGTTCGGTTAAAAAATACGCACTAGAAGCCGAGAAAAACATTTGTTTATAATTTGTTTATAATTTCTTTAAACAAATTCAATTATCTCGGCTTCTACTGGGCCGATATTGCTCAACGACATCTCAAATTGAAGCTCTCGGGTCAAGGAACCATCGAATTTACTTTTACAAAGGACCTCGAGTATAGTTCCGATGCAATTCTCAAGCCAATTATTAAATTGTTTATGAAAATTAAATTGCGCATCCAGGGGATGTAACAAGTATCTTGTCGGGTAGCAGCATCCTTTACGTTTATTTTAAGCTGTCGATCACTGATCTAGCGCCTTCAGAAGCCGAGATAATTGCAGTGACCCGGAGTGCATTTTTGCCAATACTTCAATTATTAATAAGTTGTGAACCAACAATGCAATATGGTTCAAGCTGTAGGATGAGGTAGCTATGGTTACTAGCTTTAATTTAAGACAAGTCCGGTTAAGAAATACGAACTAGAAGCCGAGAAAAACGCAATTGTTTAAATTAACGATGTAATCCAGAATTTCGGTTTTGGCGTAGTGCGAAAGTGCGAAAAAGGCCGCAAACGCGAGATGGCGCAACTTGTGCCGTTATCGACATTTCGTTACCGACAAAACTTTAAAAAATTATTATCTCGACTCCTGGGGGTTGTTTTTTAATCAATGCGTTATCAAATGAAAGGGGATGGAATGAGCTACGCGACAAAAATTATCCCGTTGCTGTACGTATATGCAGTTGGCCGTAATAACAATTTGAATTGTTTAATTGTTTATAACGAATGAACTTCAGTTGGAGTAATGTTCTCACCTATTGTAAATGGTAGCTGGTGTAAGTAGCTTTAATTTATGTCCTTTGGTCATTGATGTAGCACGCCTGGAAGAGGCAGTAATCGTATTTGTTTATAATTTCCTTAAACAAATTCAATTATCTCGGCTTCTACTGGGCCGATTTTGTTCAACGACATCTCAAATTGAAGCTCTCGGATCAAGGAACCATGGAATTTACTTTTACAAAGAACCTCGAGTATAGTTCCGATGCAATTCTCAAGCGAATTATTAAATTGTTTATGAAAATTAAATTGCGCATCCAGGGGATGTAAGAAGTATCATGTCGGGTAGCAGCATCCTTTACGTTTATTTTAAGCTGTCGATCACTGATCTAGCGCCTTCAGAAGCCGAGATAATTGCAGTGACCCGGAGTGCATTTTTTCCAATTTTTCAATTATTAATAACTTTTGAACCAACAATGCCATATTGTTCAAGCTGTAGGAGGAGGTAGCTATGGTTACTAGCTTTAATTTAAGACAAGTCCGGTTAAAAAATACGCACTAGAAGCCGAGAAAAACGCAATTGTTTAAATTAACGATGTAATCCAGGATTTCGGTTTTGGCGGACTGCGAAAGTGCGAAAAAGGCCGCAAACGCGAGATGGCGCAATTTGTGCCGTTATCGACATTTCGTTACCGACAAAACTTTAAAAAATTATTATCTCGACTCCTGGGTGTTGTTTTTTAATCAATGTGGTATCAAATGAAAGGGAATGGAATGAGCTACGCGACAAAAATTACCACGTCGCTGTATGTATATGCAGTTGGCCGTAATAACAATTTGAATTGTTTAATTGTTTATAACGAATGAACTTCAGTTGGAGTAATGTTCTCACCTATTGTAAATGGTAGCTGGTGTAAGTAGCTTTAATTTATGTCCTTTGGTCTTTGATGTAGCACGCCTGGAAGAGGCAGTAATCGTATTTGTTCATAATTTCTTTAAACAAATTCAATTATCTCGGCTTCTACTGGGCCGATATTATTCAACGACATCTCAAATTGAAGCTCTCGGGTCAAGGAACCATCGAATTTACTTTTACAAAGGACCTCGAGTATAGTTCCGATGCAATTCTCAAGCCAATTATTAAATTGTTTATGAAAATTAAATGGCGCATCCAGGGGATGTAACAAGTATCTTGTCGGGTAGCAGCATCCTATACCTTTATTTTAAGCTGTCGATCATTGATCTAGCGCCTTCAGACGCCGAGATAATCGCAGAGACCCGGAGTGCATTTTAGCCAATTTTTCAATTATTAGTAACTTTTGAACCAACAATGGCATATGGTTCAAGCTGTAGGAGGATGTAGCTATGGTTCCTAGCTTTAATTTAAGACAAGTCCGGTTAAAAAATACGCACTAGAAGCCGAGAAAAACGCAATTGTTTAAATTAACGATGTAATCCATGATTTCGGTTTTGGCGGAGTGCGAAAGTGCGAAAAAGGCCGCAAACGCGAGATGGCGCCAATTGTGCCGTTATCGACATTTCGTTACCGACAAAACATTAAAAAATTATTATCTCGACTCCTGGGGGTTGTTTTTTAGTCAATGGGGTATCAAATGAAAGGGAATGGAATGAGCTACGCGACAAAAATTACCCCGTTGTTGTATGTATATGCAGTTGGCCGTAATAACAATTTTAATTGTTTAATTGCTTATAACGAATGAACTTCATTTGGAGTAATGTTCACACCTATTGTAAATGGTAGCTGGTGTAAGTAGCTTCAATTTATGTCCTTTGGTCATTGTTGTAGCACGCCTGGAAGAGGCAGTAATCGTATTTGTTTATAATTTCTTTAAACAAATTCAATTATCTCGGCTTCTACTGGGCCGATTTTGTTCAACGACATCTCAAATTGAAGCTCTCGGGTCAAGGAACCATCGAATTTACTTTTACAAAGGACCTCGAGTATAGTTCCGATGCAATTCTCAAGCGAATTATTAAATTGTTTATGAAAATTAATTTGCGCATCCAGGGGATGTAACATGTATCTTGTCGGGTAGCAGCATCCTTTACCTTTATTTTAAGCTGTCGATCATTGATCTAGCGCCTTCAGAAGCCGAGATAATCGCAGTGACCCGGAGTGCATTTTTTGCCAATTTTTCAATTATTAATAACTTTTGAACCAACAATGCCATATGGTTCAAGCTGTCGGAGGAGGTAGCTATGGTTCCTAGCTTTAATTTAAGACAAGTTCGGTTAAAAAATACGCACTAGAAGCCGAGAAAAACATTTGTTTATAATTTGTTTATAATTTCTTTAAACAAATTCAATTATCTCGGCTTCTACTGGGCCGATATTTTTCAACGACATCTCAAATTGAAGCTCTCGGGTCAAGGAACCATCGAATTTACTTTTACAAAGGACCTCGAGTATAGTTCCGATGCAATTCTCAAGCCAATTATTAAATTGTTTATGAAAATTAAATGGCGCATCCAGGGGATGTAACAAGTATCTTGTCGGGTAGCAGCATCCTTTACCTTTATTTTATTCTGTCGATCATTGATCTAGCGCCTTCAGAAGCCGAGATAATCGCAGTGACCCGGAGTGCATTTTTGCCAATTTTTCAATTATTAGTAACTTTTGAACCAACAATGGCTGATGGTTCAAGCTGTAGGAGGAGGTAGCTATGGTTCCTAGCTATAATTTAAGACAAGTCCGGTTAAAAAATACGCACTAGAAGCCGAGAAAAACGCAATTGTTTAAATTAACGATGTAATCCATGATTCCGGTTTTGGTGGAGTGCGAAAGTGCGAAAAAGGCCGCAAACGCGAGATGGCGCCAATTGTGCCGTTTTCGACATTTCGTTACCGACAAAACTTTAAAAAATTATTATCTCGACTCCTGGGGGTTGTTTTTTAATCAATGCGTTATCAAATGAAAGGGGATGGAATGAGCTACGCGACAAAAATTACCCCGTTGCTGTACGTATATGCAGTTGGCCGTAATAGCAATTTTAATTGTTTAATTGTTTATAACGAATGAACTTCATTTGGAGTAATGTTCACACCTATTGTAAATGGTAGCTGGTGTAAGTAGCTTCAATTTATGTCCTTTGGTCATTGTTGTAGCACGCCTGCAAGAGGGAGTAATCGTATTTGTTTATAATTTCTTTAAACAAATTCAATTATATCGGCTTCTACTTTGCCGATTTTGTTCAACGACATCTCAAATTGAAGCTCTCGGATCAACAAACCATCGAATTTACTTTTACAAAGGACCTCGAGTATAGTTCCGATGCAATTCTCAAGCGAATTATTAAATTGTTTATGAAAATTAATTTGCGCATCCAGGGGATGTAACATGTATCTTGTCGGGTAGCAGCATCCTTTACCTTTATTTTAAGCTGTCGATCATTGATCTAGCGCCTTCAGAAGCCGAGATAATCGCAGTGACCCGGAGTGCATTTTTGCCAATTTTTCAATTATTAGTAACTTTTGAACCAACAATGGCAGATGGTTCAAGCTGTAGGAGGAGGTAGCTATGGTTCCTAGCTTTAATTTAAGACAAGTTCGGTTAAAAAATACGCACTAGAAGCCGAGAAAAACATTTGTTTATAATTTGTTTATAATTTCTTTAAACAAATTCAATTATCTCGGCTTCTACTGGGCCGATATTGCTCAACGACATCTCAAATTGAAGCTCTCGGGTCAAGGAACCATCGAATTTACATTTACAAAGGACCTCGAGTATAGTTCCGATGCAATTCTCAAGCGAATTATTAAATTGTTTATGAAAATTAATTTGCGCATCCAGGGGATGTAACAAGTATCTTGTCGGGTAGCAGCATCCTATACCTTTATTTTAAGCTGTCGATCATTGATCTAGCGCCTTCAGAAGCCGAGATAATCGCAGAGACCCGGAGTGCATTTTAGCCAATTTTTCAATTATTAGTAACTTTTGAACCAACAATGGCATATGGTTCAAGCTGTAGGAGGAGGTAGCTATGGTTCCTAGCTTTAATTTAAGACTTGTCCGGTTAAAAAATACGCACTAGAAGCCGAGAAAAACGCAATTGTTTAAATTAACGATGTAATCCATGATTTCGGTTTTGGCGGAGTGCGAATTATCTCGACTCCTGGGGGTTGTTTTTTAATCAATGCGTTATCAAATGAAAGGGGATGGAATGAGCTACGCGACAAAAATTACCCCGTTGCTGTATGTATATGCAGTTGGCCGTAATAACAATTTTAATTGTTTAATTGCTTATAACGAATGAACTTCATTTGGAGTAATGTTCACACCTATTGTAAATCGTAGGTGGTGTAAATAGCTTCAATTTATGTCTTTTGGTCATTGTTGTAGCACGCCTGGAAGAGGGAGTAATCGTATTTGTTTATAATTTCTTTAAACAAATTCAATTATCTCGGCTTCTACTGGCCCGATTTTGTTCAACGACATCTCAAATTGAAGCTCTCGGGTCAAGGAACCATCGAATTTACTTTTACAAAGGACCTCGAGTATAGTTCCGATGCAATTCTCAAGCCAATTATTAAATTGTCTATGAAAATTAAATTGCGCATCCAGGGGATGTAACAAGTATCTTGTCGGGTAGCAGCATCCTTTACCTTTATTTTAAGCTGTCGATCATTGATCTAGCGCCTTCAGAAGCCGAGATAATCGCAGTGACCCGGAGTGCATTTTTGCCAATTTTTCAATTATTAGTAACTTTTGAACCAACAATGGCAGATGGTTCAAGCTGTAGGAGGAGGTAGCTATGGTTCCTAGCTTTAATTTAAGACAAGTTCGGTTAAAAAATACGCACTAGAAGCCGAGAAAAACATTTGTTTATAATTTGTTTATAATTTCTTTAAACAAATTCAATTATCTCGGCTTCTACTGGGCCGATATTGCTCAACGACATCTCAAATTGAAGCTCTCGGGTCAAGGAACCATCGAATTTACATTTACAAAGGACCTCGAGTATAGTTCCGATGCAATTCTCAAGCGAATTATTAAATTGTCTATGAAAATTAATTTGCGCATCCAGGGGATGTAACAAGTATCTTGTCGGGTAGCAGCATCCTTTACCTTTATTTTAAGCTGTCGATCATTGATCTAGCGCCTTCAGAAGCCGAGATAATTGCAGTGACCCGGAGTGCATTTTTTCCAATTTTTCAATTATTAATAACTTTTGAACCAACAATGCCATAAGGTTCAAGCTGTAGGAGGAGGTAGCTATGTTTATTAGCTTTAATTTAAGACAAGTCCGATTAAAAAATACGCACTAGAAGCCGAGAAAAACGCAATTGTTTAAATTAACGATGTAATCCAGGATTTCGGTTTTGGCGGAGTGCGAAAGTGCGAAAAAGGCCGCAAACGCGAGATGGCGCAATTTGTGCCGTTATCGACATTTCGTTACCGACAAAACTTTAAAAAATTATTATCTCGACTCCTGGGTGTTGTTTTTTAATCAATGTGGTATCAAATGAAAGGGAATGGAATGAGCTACGCGACAAAAATTACCACGTCGCTGTATGTATATGCAGTTGGCCGTAATAACAATTTGAATTGTTTAATTGTTTATAACGAATGAACTTCAGTTGGAGTAATGTTCTCACCTATTGTAAATGGTAGCTGGTGTAAGTAGCTTTAATTTATGTCCTTTGGTCATTGATGTAGCATGCCTGGAAGAGGCAGAAATCGTATTTGTTTATAATTTCATTAAACAAATTAAATTATCTCGGCTTCTACTGGGCCGATTTTCTTCAACGACATCTCAAATTTAAGCTCTCGGATCAAGGAACCATCGAATTTACTTTTACAAAGGACCTCGAGTATAGTTCCGATGCAATTCTCAAGCCAATTATTAAATTGTTTATGAAAATTAAATTGCGCATCCAGGGGATGTAACAAGTATCTTGTCGGGTAGCAGCATCCTTTACGTTTATTTTAAGCTGTCGATCACTGATCTAGCGCCTTCAGAAGCCGAGATAATTGCAGTGACCCGGAGTGCATTTTTGCCAATACTTCAATTATTAATAAGTTGTGAACCAACAATGCAATATGGTTCAAGCTGTAGGATGAGGTAGCTATGGTTACTAGCTTTAATTTAAGACAAGTCCGGTTAAGAAATACGAACTAGAAGCCGAGAAAAACGCAATTGTTTAAATTAACGATGTAATCCAGAATTTCGGTTTTGGCGTAGTGCGAAAGTGCGAAAAAGGCCGCAAACGCGAGATGGCGCAACTTGTGCCGTTATCGACATTTCGTTACCGACAAAACTTTAAAAAATTATTATCTCGACTCCTGGGGGTTGTTTTTTAATCAATGCGTTATCAAATGAAAGGGGATGGAATGAGCTACGCGACAAAAATTATCCCGTTGCTGTACGTATATGCAGTTGGCCGTAATAACAATTTGAATTGTTTAATTGTTTATAACGAATGAACTTCAGTTGGAGTAATGTTCTCACCTATTGTAAATGGTAGCTGGTGTAAGTAGCTTTAATTTATGTCCTTTGGTCATTGATGTAGCACGCCTGGAAGAGGCAGTAATCGTATTTGTTTATAATTTCCTTAAACAAATTCAATTATCTCGGCTTCTACTGGGCCGATTTTGTTCAACGACATCTCAAATTGAAGCTCTCGGATCAAGGAACCATGGAATTTACTTTTACAAAGAACCTCGAGTATAGTTCCGATGCAATTCTCAAGCGAATTATTAAATTGTTTATGAAAATTAAATTGCGCATCCAGGGGATGTAACAAGTATCTTGTCGGGTAGCAGCATCCTTTACCTTTATTTTAAGCTGTCGATCATTGATCTAGCGCCTTCAGAAGCCGAGATAATCGCAGTGACCCGGAGTGCATTTTTGCCAATTTTTCAATTATTAGTAACTTTTGAACCAACAATGGCAGATGGTTCAAGCTGTAGGAGGAGGTAGCTATGGTTCCTAGCTTTAATTTAAGACAAGTTCGGTTAAAAAATACGCACTAGAAGCCGAGAAAAACATTTGTTTATAATTTGTTTATAATTTCTTTAAACAAATTCAATTATCTCGGCTTCTACTGGGCCGATATTGCTCAACGACATCTCAAATTGAAGCTCTCGGGTCAAGGAACCATCGAATTTACATTTACAAAGGACCTCGAGTATAGTTCCGATGCAATTCTCAAGCGAATTATTAAATTGTCTATGAAAATTAATTTGCGCATCCAGGGGATGTAACAAGTATCTTGTCGGGTAGCAGCATCCTTTACCTTTATTTTAAGCTGTCGATCATTGATCTAGCGCCTTCAGAAGCCGAGATAATTGCAGTGACCCGGAGTGCATTTTTTCCAATTTTTCAATTATTAATAACTTTTGAACCAACAATGCCATAAGGTTCAAGCTGTAGGAGGAGGTAGCTATGTTTATTAGCTTTAATTTAAGACAAGTCCGATTAAAAAATACGCACTAGAAGCCGAGAAAAACGCAATTGTTTAAATTAACGATGTAATCCAGGATTTCGGTTTTGGCGGAGTGCGAAAGTGCGAAAAAGGCCGCAAACGCGAGATGGCGCAATTTGTGCCGTTATCGACATTTCGTTACCGACAAAACTTTAAAAAATTATTATCTCGACTCCTGGGTGTTGTTTTTTAATCAATGTGGTATCAAATGAAAGGGAATGGAATGAGCTACGCGACAAAAATTACCACGTCGCTGTATGTATATGCAGTTGGCCGTAATAACAATTTGAATTGTTTAATTGTTTATAACGAATGAACTTCAGTTGGAGTAATGTTCTCACCTATTGTAAATGGTAGCTGGTGTAAGTAGCTTTAATTTATGTCCTTTGGTCATTGATGTAGCATGCCTGGAAGAGGCAGAAATCGTATTTGTTTATAATTTCATTAAACAAATTAAATTATCTCGGCTTCTACTGGGCCGATTTTCTTCAAC
This sequence comes from Nomada fucata, assembly GCA_948146005.1. Lineage (NCBI taxonomy): Eukaryota > Metazoa > Arthropoda > Insecta > Hymenoptera > Apidae > Nomada > Nomada fucata. Next base: position 265,487 of record OX411275.1, on the reverse strand, counting down.
GACATCTCAAATTTAAGCTCTCGGATCAAGGAACCATCGAATTTACTTTTACAAAGGACCTCGAGTATAGTTCCGATGCAATTCTCAAGCCAATTATTAAATTGTTTATGAAAATTAATTTGCGCATCCAGGGGATGTAACATGTATCTTGTCGGGTAGCAGCATCCTTTACCTTTATTTTAAGCTGTCGATCATTGATCTAGCGCCTTCAGAAGCCGAGATAATCGCAGTGACCCGGAGTGCATTTTTGCCAATTTTTCAATTATTAGTAACTTTTGAACCAACAATGGCAGATGGTTCAAGCTGTAGGAGGAGGTAGCTATGGTTCCTAGCTTTAATTTAAGACAAGTTCGGTTAAAAAATACGCACTAGAAGCCGAGAAAAACATTTGTTTATAATTTGTTTATAATTTCTTTAAACAAATTCAATTATCTCGGCTTCTACTGGGCCGATATTGCTCAACGACATCTCAAATTGAAGCTCTCGGGTCAAGGAACCATCGAATTTACATTTACAAAGGACCTCGAGTATAGTTCCGATGCAATTCTCAAGCGAATTATTAAATTGTTTATGAAAATTAATTTGCGCATCCAGGGGATGTAACAAGTATCTTGTCGGGTAGCAGCATCCTATACCTTTATTTTAAGCTGTCGATCATTGATCTAGCGCCTTCAGAAGCCGAGATAATCGCAGAGACCCGGAGTGCATTTTAGCCAATTTTTCAATTATTAGTAACTTTTGAACCAACAATGGCATATGGTTCAAGCTGTAGGAGGAGGTAGCTATGGTTCCTAGCTTTAATTTAAGACTTGTCCGGTTAAAAAATACGCACTAGAAGCCGAGAAAAACGCAATTGTTTAAATTAACGATGTAATCCATGATTTCGGTTTTGGCGGAGTGCGAATTATCTCGACTCCTGGGGGTTGTTTTTTAATCAATGCGTTATCAAATGAAAGGGGATGGAATGAGCTACGCGACAAAAATTACCCCGTTGCTGTATGTATATGCAGTTGGCCGTAATAACAATTTTAATTGTTTAATTGCTTATAACGAATGAACTTCATTTGGAGTAATGTTCACACCTATTGTAAATGGTAGCTGGTGTAAGTAGCTTTAATTTATGTCCTTTGGTCTTTGATGTAGCACGCCTGGAAGAGGCAGTAATCGTATTTGTTCATAATTTCTTTAAACAAATTCAATTATCTCGGCTTCTACTGGGCCGATATTATTCAACGACATCTCAAATTGAAGCTCTCGGGTCAAGGAACCATCGAATTTACTTTTACAAAGGACCTCGAGTATAGTTCCGATGCAATTCTCAAGCCAATTATTAAATTGTTTATGAAAATTAAATGGCGCATCCAGGGGATGTAACAAGTATCTTGTCGGGTAGCAGCATCCTATACCTTTATTTTAAGCTGTCGATCATTGATCTAGCGCCTTCAGACGCCGAGATAATCGCAGAGACCCGGAGTGCATTTTAGCCAATTTTTCAATTATTAGTAACTTTTGAACCAACAATGGCATATGGTTCAAGCTGTAGGAGGAGGTAGCTATGGTTCCTAGCTTTAATTTAAGACTTGTCCGGTTAAAAAATACGCACTCGAAGCCGAGAAAAACGCAATTGTTTAAATTAACGATGTAATCCATAATTTCGGTTTTGGCGGAGTTCGAAAGTGCGAAAAAGGCCGCAAACGCGAGATGGCGCCAATTGTGCCGTTATCGACATTTCGTTACCGACAAAACTTTAAAAAATTATTATCTCGACTCCTGGGGGTTGTTTTTTAATCAATGCGTTATCAAATGAAAGGGGATGGAATGAGCTACGCGACAAAAATTACCCCGTTGCTGTACGTATATGCAGTTGGCCGTAATAACAATTTTAATTGTTTAATTGTTTATAACGAATGAACTTCATTTGGAGTAATGTTCACACCTATTGTAAATGGTAGCTGGTGTAAGTAGCTTCAATTTATGTCCTTTGGTCATTGTTGTAGCACGCCTGGAAGAGGGAGTAATCGTATTTGTTTATAATTTCTTTAAACAAATTCAATTATCTCGGCTTCTACTGGGCCGATTTTGTTCAACGACATCTCAAATTGAAGCTCTCGGGTCAAGGAACCATCGAATTTACTTTTACAAAGGACCTCGAGTATAGTTCCGATGCAATTCTCAAGCGAATTATTAAATTGTTTATGAAAATTAAATTGCGCATCCAGGGGATGTAAGAAGTATCATGTCGGGTAGCAGCATCCTTTACGTTTATTTTAAGCTGTCGATCACTGATCTAGCGCCTTCAGAAGCCGAGATAATTGCAGTGACCCGGAGTGCATTATTGCCAATACTTCAATTATTAATAAGTTGTGAACCAACAATGCAATATGGTTCAAGCTGTAGGATGAGGTAGCTATGGTTACTAGCTTTAATTTAAGACAAGGCCGGTTAAGAAATACGAACTAGAAGCCGAGAAAAACGCAATTGTTTAAATTAACGATGTAATCCAGAATTTCGGTTTTGGCGTAGTGCGAAAGTGCGAAAAAGGCCGCAAACGCGAGATGGCGCAACTTGTGCCGATATCGACATTTCGTTACCGACAAAACTTTAAAAAATTATTATCTCGACTCCTGGGGGTTGTTTTTTAATCAATGCGTTATCAAATGAAAGGTAATGGATTGAGCTACGCGACAAAAATTATCCCGTTGCTGTACGTATATGCAGTTGGCCGTAATAAAAATTTGAATTGTTTAATTGTTTATAACGAATGAACTTCAGTTGGAGTAATGTTCACACCTATTGTAAATGGTAGCTGGTGTAAGTAGCTTCAATTTATGTCGTTTGGTCATTGTTGTAGCACGCCTGGAAGAGGGAGTAATCGTATTTGTTTATAATTTCTTTAAACAAATTCAATTATCTCGGCTTCTACTGGGCCGATTTTGTTCAACGACATCTCAAATTGAAGCTCTCGGGTCAAGGAACCATCGAATTTACTTTTACAAAGGACCTCGAGTATAGTTCCGATGCAATTCTCAAGCGAATTATTAAATTGTTTATGAAAATTAATTTGCGCATCCAGGGGATGTAACATGTATCTTGTCGGGTAGCAGCATCCTTTACCTTTATTTTAAGCTGTCGATCATTGATCTAGCGCCTTCAGAAGCCGAGATAATCGCAGTGACCCGGAGTGCATTTTTTGCCAATTTTTCAATTATTAATAACTTTTGAACCAACAATGCCATATGGTTCAAGCTGTCGGAGGAGGTAGCTATGGTTCCTAGCTTTAATTTAAGACAAGTTCGGTTAAAAAATACGCACTAGAAGCCGAGAAAAACATTTGTTTATAATTTGTTTATAATTTCTTTAAACAAATTCAATTATCTCGGCTTCTACTGGGCCGATATTTTTCAACGACATCTCAAATTGAAGCTCTCGGGTCAAGGAACCATCGAATTTACTTTTACAAAGGACCTCGAGTATAGTTCCGATGCAATTCTCAAGCCAATTATTAAATTGTTTATGAAAATTAAATGGCGCATCCAGGGGATGTAACAAGTATCTTGTCGGGTAGCAGCATCCTATACCTTTATTTTAAGCTGTCGATCATTGATCTAGCGCCTTCAGAAGCCGAGATAATTGCAGTGACCCGGAGTGCATTTTTTGCCAATTTTTCAATTATTAATAACTTTTGAACCAACAATGCCATATGGTTCAAGCTGTAGGAGGAGGTAGCTATGGTTAGTAGCTTTAATTTATGACTTGTCCGGTTAAAAAATACGCACTAGAAGCCGAGAAAAACGCAATTGTTTAAATTAACGATGTAATCCATGATTTCGGTTTTGGCGGAGTGCGAATTATCTCGACTCCTGGGGGTTGTTTTTTAATCAATGCGTTATAAAATGAAAGGGGATGGAATGAGCTACGCGACAAAAATTACCCCGTTGCTGTATGTATATGCAGTTGGCCGTAATAACAATTTTAATTGTTTAATTGCTTATAACGAATGAACTTCATTTGGAGTAATGTTCACACCTATTGTAAATCGTAGGTGGTGTAAATAGCTTCAATTTATGTCTTTTGGTCATTGTTGTAGCACGCCTGGAAGAGGGAGTAATCGTATTTGTTTATAATTTCTTTAAACAAATTCAATTATCTCGGCTTCTACTGGCCCGATTTTGTTCAACGACATCTCAAATTGAAGCTCTCGGGTCAAGGAACCATCGAATTTACTTTTACAAAGGACCTCGAGTATAGTTCCGATGCAATTCTCAAGCGAATTATTAAATTGTCTATGAAAATTAAATTGCGCATCCAGGGGATGTAACAAGTATCTTGTCGGGTAGCAGCATCCTTTACGTTTATTTTAAGCTGTCGATCACTGATCTAGCGCCTTCAGAAGCCGAGATAATTGCAGTGACCCGGAGTGCATTTTTTCCAATTTTTCAATTATTAATAACTTTTGAACCAACAATGCCATATTGTTCAAGCTGTAGGAGGAGGTAGCTATGGTTACTAGCTTTAATTTAAGACAAGTCCGGTTAAAAAATACGCACTAGAAGCCGAGAAAAACGCAATTGTTTAAATTAACGATGTAATCCAGGATTTCGGTTTTGGCGGACTGCGAAAGTGCGAAAAAGGCCGCAAACGCGAGATGGCGCAATTTGTGCCGTTATCGACATTTCGTTACCGACAAAACTTTAAAAAATTATTATCTCGACTCCTGGGTGTTGTTTTTTAATCAATGTGGTATCAAATGAAAGGGAATGGAATGAGCTACGCGACAAAAATTACCACGTCGCTGTATGTATATGCAGTTGGCCGTAATAACAATTTGAATTGTTTAATTGTTTATAACGAATGAACTTCAGTTGGAGTAATGTTCTCACCTATTGTAAATGGTAGCTGGTGTAAGTAGCATTAATTTATGTCCTTTGGTCTTTGATGTAGCACGCCTGGAAGAGGCAGTAATCGTATTTGTTCATAATTTCTTTAAACAAATTCAATTATCTCGGCTTCTACTGGGCCGATATTATTCAACGACATCTCAAATTGAAGCTCTCGGGTCAAGGAACCATCGAATTTACTTTTACAAAGGACCTCGAGTATAGTTCCGATGCAATTCTCAAGCGAATTATTAAATTGTTTATGAAAATTAATTTGCGCATCCAGGGGATGTAACATGTATCTTGTCGGGTAGCAGCATCCTTTACCTTTATTTTAAGCTGTCGTTCATTGATCTAGCGCCTTCAGAAGCCGAGATAATCGCAGTGACCCGGAGTGCATTTTTGCCAATTTTTCAATTATTAGTAACTTTTGAACCAACAATGGCAGATGGTTCAAGCTGTAGGAGGAGGTAGCTATGGTTCCTAGCTTTAATTTAAGACAAGTTCGGTTAAAAAATACGCACTAGAAGCCGAGAAAAACATTTGTTTATAATTTGTTTATAATTTCTTTAAACAAATTCAATTATCTCGGCTTCTACTGGGCCGATATTGCTCAACGACATCTCAAATTGAAGCTCTCGGGTCAAGGAACCATCGAATTTACATTTACAAAGGACCTCGAGTATAGTTCCGATGCAATTCTCAAGCGAATTATTAAATTGTTTATGAAAATTAAATTGCGCATCCAGGGGATGTAAGAAGTATCATGTCGGGTAGCAGCATCCTTTACGTTTATTTTAAGCTGTCGATCACTGATCTAGCGCCTTCAGAAGCCGAGATAATTGCAGTGACCCGGAGTGCATTTTTTCCAATTTTTCAATTATTAATAACTTTTGAACCAACAATGCCATATTGTTCAAGCTGTAGGAGGAGGTAGCTATGGTTACTAGCTTTAATTTAAGACAAGTCCGGTTAAAAAATACGCACTAGAAGCCGAGAAAAACGCAATTGTTTAAATTAACGATGTAATCCAGGATTTCGGTTTTGGCGGACTGCGAAAGTGCGAAAAAGGCCGCAAACGCGAGATGGCGCAATTTGTGCCGTTATCGACATTTCGTTACCGACAAAACTTTAAAAAATTATTATCTCGACTCCTGGGTGTTGTTTTTTAATCAATGTGGTATCAAATGAAAGGGAATGGAATGAGCTACGCGACAAAAATTACCACGTCGCTGTATGTATATGCAGTTGGCCGTAATAACAATTTGAATTGTTTAATTGTTTATAACGAATGAACTTCAGTTGGAGTAATGTTCTCACCTATTGTAAATGGTAGCTGGTGTAAGTAGCATTAATTTATGTCCTTTGGTCTTTGATGTAGCACGCCTGGAAGAGGCAGTAATCGTATTTGTTCATAATTTCTTTAAACAAATTCAATTATCTCGGCTTCTACTGGGCCGATATTATTCAACGACATCTCAAATTGAAGCTCTCGGGTCAAGGAACCATCGAATTTACTTTTACAAAGGACCTCGAGTATAGTTCCGATGCAATTCTCAAGCCAATTATTAAATTGTTTATGAAAATTAAATGGCGCATCCAGGGGATGTAACAAGTATCTTGTCGGGTAGCAGCATCCTATACCTTTATTTTAAGCTGTCGATCATTGATCTAGCGCCTTCAGACGCCGAGATAATCGCAGAGACCCGGAGTGCATTTTAGCCAATTTTTCAATTATTAGTAACTTTTGAACCAACAATGGCATATGGTTCAAGCTGTAGGAGGATGTAGCTATGGTTCCTAGCTTTAATTTAAGACAAGTCCGGTTAAAAAATACGCACTAGAAGCCGAGAAAAACGCAATTGTTTAAATTAACGATGTAATCCATGATTTCGGTTTTGGCGGAGTGCGAAAGTGCGAAAAAGGCCGCAAACGCGAGATGGCGCCAATTGTGCCGTTATCGACATTTCGTTACCGACAAAACATTAAAAAATTATTATCTCGACTCCTGGGGGTTGTTTTTTAGTCACTGGGGTATCAAATGAAAGGGAATGGAATGAGCTACGCGACAAAAATTACCCCGTTGTTGTATGTATATGCAGTTGGCCGTAATAACAATTTTAATTGTTTAATTGCTTATAACGAATGAACTTCATTTGGAGTAATGTTCACACCTATTGTAAATGGTAGCTGGTGTAAGTAGCTTTAATTTATGTCCTTTGGTCTTTGATGTAGCACGCCTGGAAGAGGCAGTAATCGTATTTGTTCATAATTTCTTTAAACAAATTCAATTATCTCGGCTTCTACTGGGCTGATTTTATTCAACGACATCTCAAATTGAAGCTCTCGGATCAAGGAACCATCGAATTTACTTTTACAAAGGACCTCGAGTATAGTTCCGATGCAATTCTCAAGCGAATTATTAAATTGTTTATGAAAATTAATTTGCGCATCCAGGGGATGTAACAAGTATCTTGTCGGGTAGCAGCATCCTATACCTTTATTTTAAGCTGTCGATCATTGATCTAGCGCCTTCAGAAGCCGAGATAATCGCAGAGACCCGGAGTGCATTTTAGCCAATTTTTCAATTATTAGTAACTTTTGAACCAACAATGGCATATGGTTCAAGCTGTAGGAGGAGGTAGCTATGGTTCCTAGCTTTAATTTAAGACAAGTTCGGTTAAAAAATACGCACTAGAAGCCGAGAAAAACATTTGTTTATAATTTGTTTATAATTTCTTTAAACAAATTCAATTATCTCGGCTTCTACTGGGCCGATATTATTCAACGACATCTCAAATTGAAGCTCTCGGGTCAAGGAACCATCGAATTTACTTTTACAAAGAACCTCGAGTATAGTTCCGATGCAATTCTCAAGCGAATTATTAAATTGTTTATGAAAATTAATTTGCGCATCCAGGGGATGTAACAAGTATCTTGTCGGGTAGCAGCATCCTATACCTTTATTTTAAGCTGTCGATCATTGATCTAGCGCCTTCAGAAGCCGAGATAATCGCAGAGACCCGGAGTGCATTTTAGCCAATTTTTCAATTATTAGTAACTTTTGAACCAACAATGGCATATGGTTCAAGCTGTAGGAGGAGGTAGCTATGGTTCCTAGCTTTAATTTAAGACTTGTCCGGTTAAAAATTACGCACTAGAAGCCGAGAAAAACGCAATTGTTTAAATTAACGATGTAATCCATAATTTCGGTTTTGGCGGAGTTCGAAAGTGCGAAAAAGGCCGCAAACGCGAGATGGCGCCAATTGTGCCGTTATCGACATTTCGTTACCGACAAAACTTTAAAAAATTATTATCTCGACTCCTGGGGGTTGTTTTTTAATCAATGCGTTATCAAATGAAAGGGGATGGAATGAGCTACGCGACAAAAATTACCCCGTTGCTGTACGTATATGCAGTTGGCCGTAATAACAATTTTAATTGTTTAATTGTTTATAACGAATGAACTTCATTTGGAGTAATGTTCACACCTATTGTAAATGGTAGCTGGTATAAGTAGCTTCAATTTATGTCCTTTGGTCATTGTTGTAGCACGCCTGGAAGAGGGAGTAATCGTATTTGTTTATAATTTCTTTAAACAAATTCAATTATCTCGGCTTCTACTGGGCCGATTTTGTTCAACGACATCTCAAATTGAAGCTCTCGGGTCAAGGAACCATCGAATTTACTTTTACAAAGGACCTCGAGTATAGTTCCGATGCAATTCTCAAGCGAATTATTATATTGTTTATGAAAATTAATTTGCGCATCCAGGGGATGTAACATGTATCTTGTCGGGTAGCAGCATCCTTTACCTTTATTTTAAGCTGTCGATCATTGATCTAGCGCCTTCAGAAGCCGAGATAATCGCAGTGACCCGGAGTGCATTTTTTGCCAATTTTTCAATTATTAATAACTTTTGAACCAACAATGCCATATGGTTCAAGCTGTCGGAGGAGGTAGCTATGGTTCCTAGCTTTAATTTAAGACAAGTTCGGTTAAAAAATACGCACTAGAAGCCGAGAAAAACATTTGTTTATAATTTGTTTATAATTTCTTTAAACAAATTCAATTATCTCGGCTTCTACTGGGCCGATATTTTTCAACGACATCTCAAATTGAAGCTCTCGGGTCAAGGAACCATCGAATTTACTTTTACAAAGGACCTCGAGTATAGTTCCGATGCAATTCTCAAGCGAATTATTAAATTGTCTATGAAAATTAAATTGCGCATCCAGGGGATGTAACAAGTATCTTGTCGGGTAGCAGCATCCTTTACCTTTATTTTAAGCTGTCGATCATTGATCTAGCGCCTTCAGAAGCCGAGATAATCGCAGTGACCCGGAGTGCATTTTTGCCAATTTTTCAATTATTAGTAACTTTTGAACCAAAAATGGCAGATGGTTCAAGCTGTAGGAGGAGGTAGCTATGGTTCCTAGCTTTAATTTAAGACAAGTTCGGTTAAAAAATACGCACTAGAAGCCGAGAAAAACATTTGTTTATAATTTGTTTATAATTTCTTTAAACAAATTCAATTATCTCGGCTTCTACTGGGCCGATATTGCTCAACGACATCTCAAATTGAAGCTCTCGGGTCAAGGAACCATCGAATTTACATTTACAAAGGACCTCGAGTATAGTTCCGATGCAATTCTCAAGCGAATTATTAAATTGTCTATGAAAATTAATTTGCGCATCCAGGGGATGTAACAAGTATCTTGTCGGGTAGCAGCATCCTTTACCTTTATTTTAAGCTGTCGATCATTGATCTAGCGCCTTCAGAAGCCGAGATAATTGCAGTGACCCGGAGTGCATTTTTTCCAATTTTTCAATTATTAATAACTTTTGAACCAACAATGCCATAAGGTTCAAGCTGTAGGAGGAGGTAGCTATGGTTCCTAGCTTTAATTTAAGACAAGTTCGGTTAAAAAATACGCACTAGAAGCCGAGAAAAACATTTGTTTATAATTTGTTTATAATTTCTTTAAACAAATTCAATTATCTCGGCTTCTACTGGGCCGATATTATTCAACGACATCTCAAATTGAAGCTCTCGGGTCAAGGAACCATCGAATTTACTTTTACAAAGAACCTCGAGTATAGTTCCGATGCAATTCTCAAGCGAATTATTAAATTGTTTATGAAAATTAATTTGCGCATCCAGGGGATGTAACAAGTATCTTGTCGGGTAGCAGCATCCTATACCTTTATTTTAAGCTGTCGATCATTGATCTAGCGCCTTCAGAAGCCGAGATAATCGCAGAGACCCGGAGTGCATTTTAGCCAATTTTTCAATTATTAGTAACTTTTGAACCAACAATGGCATATGGTTCAAGCTGTAGGAGGAGGTAGCTATGGTTCCTAGCTTTAATTTAAGACTTGTCCGGTTAAAAAATACGCACTAGAAGCCGAGAAAAACGCAATTGTTTAAATTAACGATGTAATCCATAATTTCGGTTTTGGCGGAGTTCGAAAGTGCGAAAAAGGCCGCAAACGCGAGATGGCGCCAATTGTGCCGTTATCGACATTTCGTTACCGACAAAACTTTAAAAAATTATTATCTCGACTCCTGGGGGTTGTTTTTTAATCAATGCGTTATCAAATGAAAGGGGATGGAATGAGCTACGCGACAAAAATTACCCCGTTGCTGTACGTATATGCAGTTGGCCGTAATAACAATTTTAATTGTTTAATTGTTTATAACGAATGAACTTCATTTGGAGTAATGTTCACACCTATTGTAAATGGTAGCTGGTGTAAGTAGCTTCAATTTATGTCCTTTGGTCATTGTTGTAGCACGCCTGGAAGAGGGAGTAATCGTATTTGTTTATAATTTCTTTAAACAAATTCAATTATCTCGGCTTCTACTGGGCCGATTTTGTTCAACGACATCTCAAATTGAAGCTCTCGGGTCAAGGAACCATCGAATTTACTTTTACAAAGGACCTCGAGTATAGTTCCGATGCAATTCTCAAGCGAATTATTAAATTGTTTATGAAAATTAATTTGCGCATCCAGGGGATGTAACATGTATCTTGTCGGGTAGCAGCATCCTTTACCTTTATTTTAAGCTGTCGATCATTGATCTAGCGCCTTCAGAAGCCGAGATAATCGCAGTGACCCGGAGTGCATTTTTTGCCAATTTTTCAATTATTAATAACTTTTGAACCAACAATGCCATATGGTTCAAGCTGTCGGAGGAGGTAGCTATGGTTCCTAGCTTTAATTTAAGACAAGTTCGGTTAAAAAATACGCACTAGAAGCCGAGAAAAACATTTGTTTATAATTTGTTTATAATTTCTTTAAACAAATTCAATTATCTCGGCTTCTACTGGGCCGATATTTTTCAACGACATCTCAAATTGAAGCTCTCGGGTCAAGGAACCATCGAATTTACTTTTACAAAGGACCTCGAGTATAGTTCCGATGCAATTCTCAAGCCAATTATTAAATTGTTTATGAAAATTAAATGGCGCATCCAGGGGATGTAACAAGTATCTTGTCGGGTAGCAGCATCCTATACCTTTATTTTAAGCTGTCGATCATTGATCTAGCGCCTTCAGAAGCCGAGATAATTGCAGTGACCCGGAGTGCATTTTTTGCCAATTTTTCAATTATTAATAACTTTTGAACCAACAATGCCATATGGTTCAAGCTGTAGGAGGAGGTAGCTATGGTTAGTAGCTTTAATTTATGACTTGTCCGGTTAAAAAATACGCACTAGAAGCCGAGAAAAACGCAATTGTTTAAATTAACGATGTAATCCATGATTTCGGTTTTGGCGGAGTGCGAATTATCTCGACTCCTGGGGGTTGTTTTTTAATCACTGCGTTATCAAATGAAAGGGGATGGAATGAGCTACGCGACAAAAATTACCCCGTTGCTGTATGTATATGCAGTTGGCCGTAATAACAATTTTAATTGTTTAATTGCTTATAACGAATGAACTTCATTTGGAGTAATGTTCACACCTATTGTAAATCGTAGGTGGTGTAAATAGCTTCAATTTATGTCTTTTGGTCATTGTTGTAGCACGCCTGGAAGAGGGAGTAATCGTATTTGTTTATAATTTCTTTAAACAAATTCAATTATCTCGGCTTCTACTGGCCCGATTTTGTTCAACGACATCTCAAATTGAAGCTCTCGGGTCAAGGAACCATCGAATTTACTTTTACAAAGGACCTCGAGTATAGTTCCGATGCAATTCTCAAGCGAATTATTAAATTGTCTATGAAAATTAAATTGCGCATCCAGGGGATGTAACAAGTATCTTGTCGGGTAGCAGCATCCTTTACCTTTATTTTAAGCTGTCGATCATTGATCTAGCGCCTTCAGAAGCCGAGATAATCGCAGTGACCCGGAGTGCATTTTTGCCAATTTTTCAATTATTAGTAACTTTTGAACCAAAAATGGCAGATGGTTCAAGCTGTAGGAGGAGGTAGCTATGGTTCCTAGCTTTAATTTAAGACAAGTTCGGTTAAAAAATACGCACTAGAAGCCGAGAAAAACATTTGTTTATAATTTGTTTATAATTTCTTTAAACAAATTCAATTATCTCGGCTTCTACTGGGCCGATATTGCTCAACGACATCTCAAATTGAAGCTCTCGGGTCAAGGAACCATCGAATTTACATTTACAAAGGACCTCGAGTATAGTTCCGATGCAATTCTCAAGCGAATTATTAAATTGTCTATGAAAATTAATTTGCGCATCCAGGGGATGTAACAAGTATCTTGTCGGGTAGCAGCATCCTTTACCTTTATTTTAAGCTGTCGATCATTGATCTAGCGCCTTCAGAAGCCGAGATAATTGCAGTGACCCGGAGTGCATTTTTTCCAATTTTTCAATTATTAATAACTTTTGAACCAACAATGCCATAAGGTTCAAGCTGTAGGAGGAGGTAGCTATGTTTATTAGCTTTAATTTAAGACAAGTCCGATTAAAAAATACGCACTAGAAGCCGAGAAAAACGCAATTGTTTAAATTAACGATGTAATCCAGGATTTCGGTTTTGGCGGAGTGCGAATGTGCGAAAAAGGCCGCAAACGCGAGATGGCGCAATTTGTGCCGTTATCGACATTTCGTTACCGACAAAACTTTAAAAAATTATTATCTCGACTCCTGGGTGTTGTTTTTTAATCAATGTGGTATCAAATGAAAGGGAATGGAATGAGCTACGCGACAAAAATTACCACGTCGCTGTATGTATATGCAGTTGGCCGTAATAACAATTTGAATTGTTTAATTGTTTATAACGAATGAACTTCAGTTGGAGTAATGTTCTCACCTATTGTAAATGGTAGCTGGTGTAAGTAGCTTCAATTTATGTCCTTTGGTCATTGTTGTAGCACGCCTGGAAGAGGGAGTAATCGTATTTGTTTATAATTTCTTTAAACAAATTCAATTATCTCGGCTTCTACTGGGCCGATTTTGTTCAACGACATCTCAAATTGAAGCTCTCGGGTCAAGGAACCATCGAATTTACTTTTACAAAGGACCTCGAGTATAGTTCCGATGCAATTCTCAAGCGAATTATTAAATTGTTTATGAAAATTAAATGGCGCATCCAGGGGATGTAACAAGTATCTTGTCGGGTAGCAGCATCCTATACCTTTATTTTAAGCTGTCGATCATTGATCTAGCGCCTTCAGACGCCGAGATAATCGCAGAGACCCGGAGTGCATTTTAGCCAATTTTTCAATTATTAGTAACTTTTGAACCAACAATGGCATATGGTTCAAGCTGTAGGAGGAGGTAGCTATGGTTCCTAGCTTTAATTTAAGACTTGTCCGGTTAAAAAATACGCACTCGAAGCCGAGAAAAACGCAATTGTTTAAATTAACGATGTAATCCATAATTTCGGTTTTGGCGGAGTTCGAAAGTGCGAAAAAGGCCGCAAACGCGAGATGGCGCCAATTGTGCCGTTATCGACATTTCGTTACCGACAAAACTTTAAAAAATTATTATCTCGACTCCTGGGGGTTGTTTTTTAATCAATGCGTTATCAAATGAAAGGGGATGTAATGAGCTACGCGACAAAAATTACCCCGTTGCTGTACGTATATGCAGTTGGCCGTAATAACAATTTTAATTGTTTAATTGTTTATAACGAATGAACTTCATTTGGAGTAATGTTCACACCTATTGTAAATGGTAGCTGGTGTAAGTAGCTTCAATTTATGTCCTTTGGTCATTGTTGTAGCACGCCTGGAAGAGGGAGTAATCGTATTTGTTTATAATTTCTTTAAACAAATTCAATTATCTCGGCTTCTACTGGGCCGATTTTGTTCAACGACATCTCAAATTGAAGCTCTCGGGTCAAGGAACCATCGAATTTACTTTTACAAAGGACCTCGAGTATAGTTCCGATGCAATTCTCAAGCGAATTATTAAATTGTTTATGAAAATTAAATTGCGCATCCAGGGGATGTAAGAAGTATCATGTCGGGTAGCAGCATCCTTTACGTTTATTTTAAGCTGTCGATCACTGATCTAGCGCCTTCAGAAGCCGAGATAATTGCAGTGACCCGGAGTGCATTTTTGCCAATACTTCAATTATTAATAAGTTGTGAACCAACAATGCAATATGGTTCAAGCTGTAGGATGAGGTAGCTATGGTTACTAGCTTTAATTTAAGACAAGTCCGGTTAAGAAATACGAACTAGAAGCCGAGAAAAACGCAATTGTTTAAATTAACGATGTAATCCAGAATTTCGGTTTTGGCGTAGTGCGAAAGTGCGAAAAAGGCCGCAAACGCGAGATGGCGCAACTTGTGCCGTTATCGACATTTCGTTACCGACAAAACTTTAAAAAATTATTATCTCGACTCCTGGGTGTTGTTTTTTAATCAATGTGGTATCAAATGAAAGGGAATGGAATGAGCTACGCGACAAAAATTACCACGTCGCTGTATGTATATGCAGTTGGCCGTAATAACAATTTGAATTGTTTAATTGTTTATAACGAATGAACTTCAGTTGGAGTAATGTTCTCACCTATTGTAAATGGTAGCTGGTGTAAGTAGCTTTAATTTATGTCCTTTGGTCATTGATGTAGCATGCCTGGAAGAGGCAGAAATCGTATTTGTTTATAATTTCATTAAACAAATTAAATTATCTCGGCTTCTACTGGGCCGATTTTCTTCAACGACATCTCAAATTTAAGCTCTCGGATCAAGGAACCATCGAATTTACTTTTACAAAGGACCTCGAGTATAGTTCCGATGCAATTCTCAAGCCAATTATTAAATTGTTTATGAAAATTAAATTGCGCATCCAGGGGATGTAACAAGTATCTTGTCGGGTAGCAGCATCCTTTACGTTTATTTTAAGCTGTCGATCACTGATCTAGCGCCTTCAGAAGCCGAGATAATTGCAGTGACCCGGAGTGCATTTTTGCCAATACTTCAATTATTAATAAGTTGTGAACCAACAATGCAATATGGTTCAAGCTGTAGGATGAGGTAGCTATGGTTCCTAGCTTTAATTTAAGACTTGTCCGGTTAAAAAATACGCACTAGAAGCCGAGAAAAACGCAATTGTTTAAATTAACGATGTAATCCATAATTTCGGTTTTGGCGGAGTTCGAAAGTGCGAAAAAGGCCGCAAACGCGAGATGGCGCCAATTGTGCCGTTATCGACATTTCGTTACCGACAAAACTTTAAAAAATTATTATCTCGACTCCTGGGGGTTGTTTTTTAATCAATGCGTTATCAAATGAAAGGGGATGGAATGAGCTACGCGACAAAAATTACCCCGTTGCTGTACGTATATGCAGTTGGCCGTAATAACAATTTTAATTGTTTAATTGTTTATAACGAATGAACTTCATTTGGAGTAATGTTCACACCTATTGTAAATGGTAGCTGGTGTAAGTAGCTTCAATTTATGTCCTTTGGTCATTGTTGTAGCACGCCTGGAAGAGGGAGTAATCGTATTTGTTTATAATTTCTTTAAACAAATTCAATTATCTCGGCTTCTACTGGCCCGATTTTGTTCAACGACATCTCAAATTGAAGCTCTCGGGTCAAGGAACCATCGAATTTACTTTTACAAAGGACCTCGAGTATAGTTCCGATGCAATTCTCAAGCGAATTATTAAATTGTTTATGAAAATTAATTTGCGCATCCAGGGGATGTAACATGTATCTTGTCGGGTAGCAGCATCCTTTACCTTTATTTTAAGCTGTCGATCATTGATCTAGCGCCTTCAGAAGCCGAGATAATCGCAGTGACCCGGAGTGCATTTTTTGCCAATTTTTCAATTATTAATAACTTTTGAACCAACAATGCCATATGGTTCAAGCTGTCGGAGGAGGTAGCTATGGTTCCTAGCTTTAATTTAAGACAAGTTCGGTTAAAAAATACGCACTAGAAGCCGAGAAAAACATTTGTTTATAATTTGTTTATAATTTCTTTAAACAAATTCAATTATCTCGGCTTCTACTGGGCCGATATTTTTCAACGACATCTCAAATTGAAGCTCTCGGGTCAAGGAACCATCGAATTTACTTTTACAAAGGACCTCGAGTATAGTTCCGATGCAATTCTCAAGCGAATTATTAAATTGTCTATGAAAATTAAATTGCGCATCCAGGGGATGTAACAAGTATCTTGTCGGGTAGCAGCATCCTTTACCTTTATTTTAAGCTGTCGATCATTGATCTAGCGCCTTCAGAAGCCGAGATAATCGCAGTGACCCGGAGTGCATTTTTGCCAATTTTTCAATTATTAGTAACTTTTGAACCAAAAATGGCAGATGGTTCAAGCTGTAGGAGGAGGTAGCTATGGTTCCTAGCTTTAATTTAAGACAAGTTCGGTTAAAAAATACGCACTAGAAGCCGAGAAAAACATTTGTTTATAATTTGTTTATAATTTCTTTAAACAAATTCAATTATCTCGGCTTCTACTGGGCCGATATTGCTCAACGACATCTCAAATTGAAGCTCTCGGGTCAAGGAACCATCGAATTTACATTTACAAAGGACCTCGAGTATAGTTCCGATGCAATTCTCAAGCGAATTATTAAATTGTCTATGAAAATTAATTTGCGCATCCAGGGGATGTAACAAGTATCTTGTCGGGTAGCAGCATCCTTTACCTTTATTTTAAGCTGTCGATCATTGATCTAGCGCCTTCAGAAGCCGAGATAATTGCAGTGACCCGGAGTGCATTTTTTCCAATTTTTCAATTATTAATAACTTTTGAACCAACAATGCCATAAGGTTCAAGCTGTAGGAGGAGGTAGCTATGGTTCCTAGCTTTAATTTAAGACAAGTTCGGTTAAAAAATACGCACTAGAAGCCGAGAAAAACATTTGTTTATAATTTGTTTATAATTTCTTTAAACAAATTCAATTATCTCGGCTTCTACTGGGCCGATGTTATTCAACGACATCTCAAATTGAAGCTCTCGGGTCAAGGAACCATCGAATTTACTTTTACAAAGAACCTCGAGTATAGTTCCGATGCAATTCTCAAGCGAATTATTAAATTGTTTATGAAAATTAATTTGCGCATCCAGGGGATGTAACAAGTATCTTGTCGGGTAGCAGCATCCTATACCTTTATTTTAAGCTGTCGATCATTGATCTAGCGCCTTCAGAAGCCGAGATAATCGCAGAGACCCGGAGTGCATTTTAGCCAATTTTTCAATTATTAGTAACTTTTGAACCAACAATGGCATATGGTTCAAGCTGTAGGAGGAGGTAGCTATGGTTCCTAGCTTTAATTTAAGACTTGTCCGGTTAAAAAATACGCACTAGAAGCCGAGAAAAACGCAATTGTTTAAATTAACGATGTAATCCATAATTTCGGTTTTGGCGGAGTTCGAAAGTGCGAAAAAGGCCGCAAACGCGAGATGGCGCCAATTGTGCCGTTATCGACATTTCGTTACCGACAAAACTTTAAAAAATTATTATCTCGACTCCTGGGGGTTGTTTTTTAATCAATGCGTTATCAAATGAAAGGGGATGGAATGAGCTACGCGACAAAAATTACCCCGTTGCTGTACGTATATGCAGTTGGCCGTAATAACAATTTTAATTGTTTAATTGTTTATAACGAATGAACTTCATTTGGAGTAATGTTCACACCTATTGTAAATGGTAGCTGGTGTAAGTAGCTTCAATTTATGTCCTTTGGTCATTGTTGTAGCACGCCTGGAAGAGGGAGTAATCGTATTTGTTTATAATTTCTTTAAACAAATTCAATTATCTCGGCTTCTACTGGGCCGATTTTGTTCAACGACATCTCAAATTGAAGCTCTCGGGTCAAGGAACCATCGAATTTACTTTTACAAAGGACCTCGAGTATAGTTCCGATGCAATTCTCAAGCGAATTATTAAATTGTTTATGAAAATTAATTTGCGCATCCAGGGGATGTAACATGTATCTTGTCGGGTAGCAGCATCCTTTACCTTTATTTTAAGCTGTCGATCATTGATCTAGCGCCTTCAGAAGCCGAGATAATCGCAGTGACCCGGAGTGCATTTTTTGCCAATTTTTCAATTATTAATAACTTTTGAACCAACAATGCCATATGGTTCAAGCTGTCGGAGGAGGTAGCTATGGTTCCTAGCTTTAATTTAAGACAAGTTCGGTTAAAAAATACGCACTAGAAGCCGAGAAAAACATTTGTTTATAATTTGTTTATAATTTCTTTAAACAAATTCAATTATCTCGGCTTCTACTGGGCCGATATTTTTCAACGACATCTCAAATTGAAGCTCTCGGGTCAAGGAACCATCGAATTTACTTTTACAAAGGACCTCGAGTATAGTTCCGATGCAATTCTCAAGCCAATTATTAAATTGTTTATGAAAATTAAATGGCGCATCCAGGGGATGTAACAAGTATCTTGTCGGGTAGCAGCATCCTATACCTTTATTTTAAGCTGTCGATCATTGATCTAGCGCCTTCAGAAGCCGAGATAATTGCAGTGACCCGGAGTGCATTTTTTGCCAATTTTTCAATTATTAATAACTTTTGAACCAACAATGCCATATGGTTCAAGCTGTAGGAGGAGGTAGCTATGGTTAGTAGCTTTAATTTATGACTTGTCCGGTTAAAAAATACGCACTAGAAGCCGAGAAAAACGCAATTGTTTAAATTAACGATGTAATCCATGATTTCGGTTTTGGCGGAGTGCGAATTATCTCGACTCCTGGGGGTTGTTTTTTAATCACTGCGTTATCAAATGAAAGGGGATGGAATGAGCTACGCGACAAAAATTACCCCGTTGCTGTATGTATATGCAGTTGGCCGTAATAACAATTTTAATTGTTTAATTGCTTATAACGAATGAACTTCATTTGGAGTAATGTTCACACCTATTGTAAATCGTAGGTGGTGTAAATAGCTTCAATTTATGTCTTTTGGTCATTGTTGTAGCACGCCTGGAAGAGGGAGTAATCGTATTTGTTTATAATTTCTTTAAACAAATTCAATTATCTCGGCTTCTACTGGCCCGATTTTGTTCAACGACATCTCAAATTGAAGCTCTCGGGTCAAGGAACCATCGAATTTACTTTTACAAAGGACCTCGAGTATAGTTCCGATGCAATTCTCAAGCGAATTATTAAATTGTCTATGAAAATTAAATTGCGCATCCAGGGGATGTAACAAGTATCTTGTCGGGTAGCAGCATCCTTTACCTTTATTTTAAGCTGTCGATCATTGATCTAGCGCCTTCAGAAGCCGAGATAATCGCAGTGACCCGGAGTGCATTTTTGCCAATTTTTCAATTATTAGTAACTTTTGAACCAAAAATGGCAGATGGTTCAAGCTGTAGGAGGAGGTAGCTATGGTTCCTAGCTTTAATTTAAGACAAGTTCGGTTAAAAAATACGCACTAGAAGCCGAGAAAAACATTTGTTTATAATTTGTTTATAATTTCTTTAAACAAATTCAATTATCTCGGCTTCTACTGGGCCGATATTGCTCAACGACATCTCAAATTGAAGCTCTCGGGTCAAGGAACCATCGAATTTACATTTACAAAGGACCTCGAGTATAGTTCCGATGCAATTCTCAAGCGAATTATTAAATTGTCTATGAAAATTAATTTGCGCATCCAGGGGATGTAACAAGTATCTTGTCGGGTAGCAGCATCCTTTACCTTTATTTTAAGCTGTCGATCATTGATCTAGCGCCTTCAGAAGCCGAGATAATTGCAGTGACCCGGAGTGCATTTTTTCCAATTTTTCAATTATTAATAACTTTTGAACCAACAATGCCATAAGGTTCAAGCTGTAGGAGGAGGTAGCTATGTTTATTAGCTTTAATTTAAGACAAGTCCGATTAAAAAATACGCACTAGAAGCCGAGAAAAACGCAATTGTTTAAATTAACGATGTAATCCAGGATTTCGGTTTTGGCGGAGTGCGAAAGTGCGAAAAAGGCCGCAAAC
Organism: Nomada fucata; assembly: GCA_948146005.1. Lineage (NCBI taxonomy): Eukaryota > Metazoa > Arthropoda > Insecta > Hymenoptera > Apidae > Nomada > Nomada fucata. The sequence continues at coordinate 245,203 of OX411275.1, read as the reverse complement.
GCGAGATGGCGCAATTTGTGCCGTTATCGACATTTCGTTACCGACAAAACTTTAAAAAATTATTATCTCGACTCCTGGGTGTTGTTTTTTAATCAATGTGGTATCAAATGAAAGGGAATGGAATGAGCTACGCGACAAAAATTACCACGTCGCTGTATGTATATGCAGTTGGCCGTAATAACAATTTGAATTGTTTAATTGTTTATAACGAATGAACTTCAGTTGGAGTAATGTTCTCACCTATTGTAAATGGTAGCTGGTGTAAGTAGCTTTAATTTATGTCCTTTGGTCATTGATGTAGCATGCCTGGAAGAGGCAGAAATCGTATTTGTTTATAATTTCATTAAACAAATTAAATTATCTCGGCTTCTACTGGGCCGATTTTCTTCAACGACATCTCAAATTTAAGCTCTCGGATCAAGGAACCATCGAATTTACTTTTACAAAGGACCTCGAGTATAGTTCCGATGCAATTCTCAAGCCAATTATTAAATTGTTTATGAAAATTAAATGGCGCATCCAGGGGATGTAACAAGTATCTTGTCGGGTAGCAGCATCCTATACCTTTATTTTAAGCTGTCGATCATTGATCTAGCGCCTTCAGACGCCGAGATAATCGCAGAGACCCGGAGTGCATTTTAGCCAATTTTTCAATTATTAGTAACTTTTGAACCAACAATGGCATATGGTTCAAGCTGTAGGAGGAGGTAGCTATGGTTCCTAGCTTTAATTTAAGACTTGTCCGGTTAAAAAATACGCACTCGAAGCCGAGAAAAACGCAATTGTTTAAATTAACGATGTAATCCATAATTTCGGTTTTGGCGGAGTTCGAAAGTGCGATAAAGGCCGCAAACGCGAGATGGCGCCAATTGTGCCGTTATCGACATTTCGTTACCGACAAAACTTTAAAAAATTATTATCTCGACTCCTGGGGGTTGTTTTTTAATCAATGCGTTATCAAATGAAAGGGGATGTAATGAGCTACGCGACAAAAATTACCCCGTTGCTGTACGTATATGCAGTTGGCCGTAATAACAATTTTAATTGTTTAATTGTTTATAACGAATGAACTTCATTTGGAGTAATGTTCACACCTATTGTAAATGGTAGCTGGTGTAAGTAGCTTCAATTTATGTCCTTTGGTCATTGTTGTAGCACGCCTGGAAGAGGGAGTAATCGTATTTGTTTATAATTTCTTTAAACAAATTCAATTATCTCGGCTTCTACTGGGCCGATTTTGTTCAACGACATCTCAAATTGAAGCTCTCGGGTCAAGGAACCATCGAATTTACTTTTACAAAGGACCTCGAGTATAGTTCCGATGCAATTCTCAAGCGAATTATTAAATTGTTTATGAAAATTAAATTGCGCATCCAGGGGATGTAAGAAGTATCATGTCGGGTAGCAGCATCCTTTACGTTTATTTTAAGCTGTCGATCACTGATCTAGCGCCTTCAGAAGCCGAGATAATTGCAGTGACCCGGAGTGCATTTTTGCCAATACTTCAATTATTAATAAGTTGTGAACCAACAATGCAATATGGTTCAAGCTGTAGGATGAGGTAGCTATGGTTACTAGCTTTAATTTAAGACAAGTCCGGTTAAGAAATACGAACTAGAAGCCGAGAAAAACGCAATTGTTTAAATTAACGATGTAATCCAGAATTTCGGTTTTGGCGTAGTGCGAAAGTGCGAAAAAGGCCGCAAACGCGAGATGGCGCAACTTGTGCCGTTATCGACATTTCGTTACCGACAAAACTTTAAAAAATTATTATCTCGACTCCTGGGTGTTGTTTTTTAATCAATGTGGTATCAAATGAAAGGGAATGGAATGAGCTACGCGACAAAAATTACCACGTCGCTGTATGTATATGCAGTTGGCCGTAATAACAATTTGAATTGTTTAATTGTTTATAACGAATGAACTTCAGTTGGAGTAATGTTCTCACCTATTGTAAATGGTAGCTGGTGTAAGTAGCTTTAATTTAGGTCCTTTGGTCATTGATGTAGCATGCCTGGAAGAGGCAGAAATCGTATTTGTTTATAATTTCATTAAACAAATTAAATTATCTCGGCTTCTACTGGGCCGATTTTCTTCAACGACATCTCAAATTTAAGCTCTCGGATCAAGGAACCATCGAATTTACTTTTACAAAGGACCTCGAGTATAGTTCCGATGCAATTCTCAAGCCAATTATTAAATTGTTTATGAAAATTAAATTGCGCATCCAGGGGATGTAACAAGTATCTTGTCGGGTAGCAGCATCCTTTACGTTTATTTTAAGCTGTCGATCACTGATCTAGCGCCTTCAGAAGCCGAGATAATTGCAGTGACCCGGAGTGCATTTTTGCCAATACTTCAATTATTAATAAGTTGTGAACCAACAATGCAATATGGTTCAAGCTGTAGGATGAGGTAGCTATGGTTACTAGCTTTTATTTAAGACAAGTCCGGTTAAGAAATACGAACTAGAAGCCGAGAAAAACGCAATTGTTTAAATTAACGATGTAATCCAGAATTTCGGTTTTGGCGTAGTGCGAAAGTGCGAAAAAGGCCGCAAACGCGAGATGGCGCAATTTGTGCCGTTATCGACATTTCGTTACCGACAAAACTTTAAAAAATTATTATCTCGACTCCTGGGGGTTGTTTTTTAATCAATGCGTTATCAAATGAAAGGGGATGGAATGAGCTACGCGACAAAAATTACCCCGTTGCTGTACGTATATGCAGTTGGCCGTAATAACAATTTTAATTGTTTAATTGTTTATAACGAATGAACTTCATTTGGAGTAATGTTCACACCTATTGTAAATGGTAGCTGGTGTAAGTAGCTTCAATTTATGTCCTTTGGTCATTGTTGTAGCACGCCTGGAAGAGGGAGTAATCGTATTTGTTTATAATTTCTTTAAACAAATTCAATTATCTCGGCTTCTACTGGGCCGATTTTGTTCAACGACATCTCAAATTGAAGCTCTCGGGTCAAGGAACCATCGAATTTACTTTTACAAAGGACCTCGAGTATAGTTCCGATGCAATTCTCAAGCGAATTATTAAATTGTTTATGAAAATTAATTTGCGCATCCAGGGGATGTAACATGTATCTTGTCGGGTAGCAGCATCCTTTACCTTTATTTTAAGCTGTCGATCATTGATCTAGCGCCTTCAGAAGCCGAGATAATCGCAGTGACCCGGAGTGCATTTTTTGCCAATTTTTCAATTATTAATAACTTTTGAACCAACAATGCCATATGGTTCAAGCTGTCGGAGGAGGTAGCTATGGTTCCTAGCTTTAATTTAAGACAAGTTCGGTTAAAAAATACGCACTAGAAGCCGAGAAAAACATTTGTTTATAATTTGTTTATAATTTCTTTAAACAAATTCAATTATCTCGGCTTCTACTGGGCCGATATTTTTCAACGACATCTCAAATTGAAGCTCTCGGGTCAAGGAACCATCGAATTTACTTTTACAAAGGACCTCGAGTATAGTTCCGATGCAATTCTCAAGCGAATTATTAAATTGTCTATGAAAATTAAATTGCGCATCCAGGGGATGTAACAAGTATCTTGTCGGGTAGCAGCATCCTTTACCTTTATTTTAAGCTGTCGATCATTGATCTAGCGCCTTCAGAAGCCGAGATAATTGCAGTGACCCGGAGTGCATTTTTTCCAATTTTTCAATTATTAATAACTTTTGAACCAACAATGCCATAAGGTTCAAGCTGTAGGAGGAGGTAGCTATGGTTCCTAGCTTTAATTTAAGACAAGTTCGGTTAAAAAATACGCACTAGAAGCCGAGAAAAACATTTGTTTATAATTTGTTTATAATTTCTTTAAACAAATTCAATTATCTCGGCTTCTACTGGGCCGATATTATTCAACGACATCTCAAATTGAAGCTCTCGGGTCAAGGAACCATCGAATTTACTTTTACAAAGAACCTCGAGTATAGTTCCGATGCAATTCTCAAGCGAATTATTAAATTGTTTATGAAAATTAATTTGCGCATCCAGGGGATGTAACAAGTATCTTGTCGGGTAGCAGCATCCTATACCTTTATTTTAAGCTGTCGATCATTGATCTAGCGCCTTCAGAAGCCGAGATAATCGCAGAGACCCGGAGTGCATTTTAGCCAATTTTTCAATTATTAGTAACTTTTGAACCAACAATGGCATATGGTTCAAGCTGTAGGAGGAGGTAGCTATGGTTCCTAGCTTTAATTTAAGACTTGTCCGGTTAAAAAATACGCACTAGAAGCCGAGAAAAACGCAATTGTTTAAATTAACGATGTAATCCATAATTTCGGTTTTGGCGGAGTTCGAAAGTGCGAAAAAGGCCGCAAACGCGAGATGGCGCCAATTGTGCCGTTATCGACATTTCGTTACCGACAAAACTTTAAAAAATTATTATCTCGACTCCTGGGGGTTGTTTTTTAATCAATGCGTTATCAAATGAAAGGGGATGGAATGAGCTACGCGACAAAAATTACCCCGTTGCTGTACGTATATGCAGTTGGCCGTAATAACAATTTTAATTGTTTAATTGTTTATAACGAATGAACTTCATTTGGAGTAATGTTCACACCTATTGTAAATGGTAGCTGGTGTAAGTAGCTTCAATTTATGTCCTTTGGTCATTGTTGTAGCACGCCTGGAAGAGGGAGTAATCGTATTTGTTTATAATTTCTTTAAACAAATTCAATTATCTCGGCTTCTACTGGGCCGATTTTGTTCAACGACATCTCAAATTGAAGCTCTCGGGTCAAGGAACCATCGAATTTACTTTTACAAAGGACCTCGAGTATAGTTCCGATGCAATTCTCAAGCGAATTATTAAATTGTTTATGAAAATTAATTTGCGCATCCAGGGGATGTAACATGTATCTTGTCGGGTAGCAGCATCCTTTACCTTTATTTTAAGCTGTCGATCATTGATCTAGCGCCTTCAGAAGCCGAGATAATCGCAGTGACCCGGAGTGCATTTTTTGCCAATTTTTCAATTATTAATAACTTTTGAACCAACAATGCCATATGGTTCAAGCTGTCGGAGGAGGTAGCTATGGTTCCTAGCTTTAATTTAAGACAAGTTCGGTTAAAAAATACGCACTAGAAGCCGAGAAAAACATTTGTTTATAATTTGTTTATAATTTCTTTAAACAAATTCAATTATCTCGGCTTCTACTGGGCCGATATTTTTCAACGACATCTCAAATTGAAGCTCTCGGGTCAAGGAACCATCGAATTTACTTTTACAAAGGACCTCGAGTATAGTTCCGATGCAATTCTCAAGCCAATTATTAAATTGTTTATGAAAATTAAATGGCGCATCCAGGGGATGTAACAAGTATCTTGTCGGGTAGCAGCATCCTATACCTTTATTTTAAGCTGTCGATCATTGATCTAGCGCCTTCAGAAGCCGAGATAATTGCAGTGACCCGGAGTGCATTTTTTGCCAATTTTTCAATTATTAATAACTTTTGAACCAACAATGCCATATGGTTCAAGCTGTAGGAGGAGGTAGCTATGGTTAGTAGCTTTAATTTATGACTTGTCCGGTTAAAAAATACGCACTAGAAGCCGAGAAAAACGCAATTGTTTAAATTAACGATGTAATCCATGATTTCGGTTTTGGCGGAGTGCGAATTATCTCGACTCCTGGGGGTTGTTTTTTAATCACTGCGTTATCAAATGAAAGGGGATGGAATGAGCTACGCGACAAAAATTACCCCGTTGCTGTATGTATATGCAGTTGGCCGTAATAACAATTTTAATTGTTTAATTGCTTATAACGAATGAACTTCATTTGGAGTAATGTTCACACCTATTGTAAATCGTAGGTGGTGTAAATAGCTTCAATTTATGTCTTTTGGTCATTGTTGTAGCACGCCTGGAAGAGGGAGTAATCGTATTTGTTTATAATTTCTTTAAACAAATTCAATTATCTCGGCTTCTACTGGCCCGATTTTGTTCAACGACATCTCAAATTGAAGCTCTCGGGTCAAGGAACCATCGAATTTACTTTTACAAAGGACCTCGAGTATAGTTCCGATGCAATTCTCAAGCGAATTATTAAATTGTCTATGAAAATTAAATTGCGCATCCAGGGGATGTAACAAGTATCTTGTCGGGTAGCAGCATCCTTTACCTTTATTTTAAGCTGTCGATCATTGATCTAGCGCCTTCAGAAGCCGAGATAATCGCAGTGACCCGGAGTGCATTTTTGCCAATTTTTCAATTATTAGTAACTTTTGAACCAAAAATGGCAGATGGTTCAAGCTGTAGGAGGAGGTAGCTATGGTTCCTAGCTTTAATTTAAGACAAGTTCGGTTAAAAAATACGCACTAGAAGCCGAGAAAAACATTTGTTTATAATTTGTTTATAATTTCTTTAAACAAATTCAATTATCTCGGCTTCTACTGGGCCGATATTGCTCAACGACATCTCAAATTGAAGCTCTCGGGTCAAGGAACCATCGAATTTACATTTACAAAGGACCTCGAGTATAGTTCCGATGCAATTCTCAAGCGAATTATTAAATTGTCTATGAAAATTAATTTGCGCATCCAGGGGATGTAACAAGTATCTTGTCGGGTAGCAGCATCCTTTACCTTTATTTTAAGCTGTCGATCATTGATCTAGCGCCTTCAGAAGCCGAGATAATTGCAGTGACCCGGAGTGCATTTTTTCCAATTTTTCAATTATTAATAACTTTTGAACCAACAATGCCATAAGGTTCAAGCTGTAGGAGGAGGTAGCTATGTTTATTAGCTTTAATTTAAGACAAGTCCGATTAAAAAATACGCACTAGAAGCCGAGAAAAACGCAATTGTTTAAATTAACGATGTAATCCAGGATTTCGGTTTTGGCGGAGTGCGAAAGTGCGAAAAAGGCCGCAAACGCGAGATGGCGCAATTTGTGCCGTTATCGACATTTCGTTACCGACAAAACTTTAAAAAATTATTATCTCGACTCCTGGGTGTTGTTTTTTAATCAATGTGGTATCAAATGAAAGGGAATGGAATGAGCTACGCGACAAAAATTACCACGTCGCTGTATGTATATGCAGTTGGCCGTAATAACAATTTGAATTGTTTAATTGTTTATAACGAATGAACTTCAGTTGGAGTAATGTTCTCACCTATTGTAAATGGTAGCTGGTGTAAGTAGCTTTAATTTATGTCCTTTGGTCATTGATGTAGCATGCCTGGAAGAGGCAGAAATCGTATTTGTTTATAATTTCATTAAACAAATTAAATTATCTCGGCTTCTACTGGGCCGATTTTCTTCAACGACATCTCAAATTTAAGCTCTCGGATCAAGGAACCATCGAATTTACTTTTACAAAGGACCTCGAGTATAGTTCCGATGCAATTCTCAAGCCAATTATTAAATTGTTTATGAAAATTAAATGGCGCATCCAGGGGATGTAACATGTATCTTGTCGGGTAGCAGCATCCTTTACCTTTATTTTAAGCTGTCGATCATTGATCTAGCGCCTTCAGAAGCCGAGATAATCGCAGTGACCCGGAGTGCATTTTTTGCCAATTTTTCAATTATTAATAACTTTTGAACCAACAATGCCATATGGTTCAAGCTGTCGGAGGAGGTAGCTATGGTTCCTAGCTTTAATTTAAGACAAGTTCGGTTAAAAAATACGCACTAGAAGCCGAGAAAAACATTTGTTTATAATTTGTTTATAATTTCTTTAAACAAATTCAATTATCTCGGCTTCTACTGGGCCGATATTTTTCAACGACATCTCAAATTGAAGCTCTCGGGTCAAGGAACCATCGAATTTACTTTTACAAAGGACCTCGAGTATAGTTCCGATGCAATTCTCAAGCGAATTATTAAATTGTCTATGAAAATTAAATTGCGCATCCAGGGGATGTAACAAGTATCTTGTCGGGTAGCAGCATCCTTTACCTTTATTTTAAGCTGTCGATCATTGATCTAGCGCCTTCAGAAGCCGAGATAATTGCAGTGACCCGGAGTGCATTTTTTCCAATTTTTCAATTATTAATAACTTTTGAACCAACAATGCCATAAGGTTCAAGCTGTAGGAGGAGGTAGCTATGGTTCCTAGCTTTAATTTAAGACAAGTTCGGTTAAAAAATACGCACTAGAAGCCGAGAAAAACATTTGTTTATAATTTGTTTATAATTTCTTTAAACAAATTCAATTATCTCGGCTTCTACTGGGCCGATATTATTCAACGACATCTCAAATTGAAGCTCTCGGGTCAAGGAACCATCGAATTTACTTTTACAAAGAACCTCGAGTATAGTTCCGATGCAATTCTCAAGCGAATTATTAAATTGTTTATGAAAATTAATTTGCGCATCCAGGGGATGTAACAAGTATCTTGTCGGGTAGCAGCATCCTATACCTTTATTTTAAGCTGTCGATCATTGATCTAGCGCCTTCAGAAGCCGAGATAATCGCAGAGACCCGGAGTGCATTTTAGCCAATTTTTCAATTATTAGTAACTTTTGAACCAACAATGGCATATGGTTCAAGCTGTAGGAGGAGGTAGCTATGGTTCCTAGCTTTAATTTAAGACTTGTCCGGTTAAAAAATACGCACTAGAAGCCGAGAAAAACGCAATTGTTTAAATTAACGATGTAATCCATAATTTCGGTTTTGGCGGAGTTCGAAAGTGCGAAAAAGGCCGCAAACGCGAGATGGCGCCAATTGTGCCGTTATCGACATTTCGTTACCGACAAAACTTTAAAAAATTATTATCTCGACTCCTGGGGGTTGTTTTTTAATCAATGCGTTATCAAATGAAAGGGGATGGAATGAGCTACGCGACAAAAATTACCCCGTTGCTGTACGTATATGCAGTTGGCCGTAATAACAATTTTAATTGTTTAATTGTTTATAACGAATGAACTTCATTTGGAGTAATGTTCACACCTATTGTAAATGGTAGCTGGTGTAAGTAGCTTCAATTTATGTCCTTTGGTCATTGTTGTAGCACGCCTGGAAGAGGGAGTAATCGTATTTGTTTATAATTTCTTTAAACAAATTCAATTATCTCGGCTTCTACTGGGCCGATTTTGTTCAACGACATCTCAAATTGAAGCTCTCGGGTCAAGGAACCATCGAATTTACTTTTACAAAGGACCTCGAGTATAGTTCCGATGCAATTCTCAAGCGAATTATTAAATTGTTTATGAAAATTAATTTGCGCATCCAGGGGATGTAACATGTATCTTGTCGGGTAGCAGCATCCTTTACCTTTATTTTAAGCTGTCGATCATTGATCTAGCGCCTTCAGAAGCCGAGATAATCGCAGTGACCCGGAGTGCATTTTTTGCCAATTTTTCAATTATTAATAACTTTTGAACCAACAATGCCATATGGTTCAAGCTGTCGGAGGAGGTAGCTATGGTTCCTAGCTTTAATTTAAGACAAGTTCGGTTAAAAAATACGCACTAGAAGCCGAGAAAAACATTTGTTTATAATTTGTTTATAATTTCTTTAAACAAATTCAATTATCTCGGCTTCTACTGGGCCGATATTTTTCAACGACATCTCAAATTGAAGCTCTCGGGTCAAGGAACCATCGAATTTACTTTTACAAAGGACCTCGAGTATAGTTCCGATGCAATTCTCAAGCCAATTATTAAATTGTTTATGAAAATTAAATGGCGCATCCAGGGGATGTAACAAGTATCTTGTCGGGTAGCAGCATCCTATACCTTTATTTTAAGCTGTCGATCATTGATCTAGCGCCTTCAGAAGCCGAGATAATTGCAGTGACCCGGAGTGCATTTTTTGCCAATTTTTCAATTATTAATAACTTTTGAACCAACAATGCCATATGGTTCAAGCTGTAGGAGGAGGTAGCTATGGTTAGTAGCTTTAATTTATGACTTGTCCGGTTAAAAAATACGCACTAGAAGCCGAGAAAAACGCAATTGTTTAAATTAACGATGTAATCCATGATTTCGGTTTTGGCGGAGTGCGAATTATCTCGACTCCTGGGGGTTGTTTTTTAATCACTGCGTTATCAAATGAAAGGGGATGGAATGAGCTACGCGACAAAAATTACCCCGTTGCTGTATGTATATGCAGTTGGCCGTAATAACAATTTTAATTGTTTAATTGCTTATAACGAATGAACTTCATTTGGAGTAATGTTCACACCTATTGTAAATCGTAGGTGGTGTAAATAGCTTCAATTTATGTCTTTTGGTCATTGTTGTAGCACGCCTGGAAGAGGGAGTAATCGTATTTGTTTATAATTTCTTTAAACAAATTCAATTATCTCGGCTTCTACTGGCCCGATTTTGTTCAACGACATCTCAAATTGAAGCTCTCGGGTCAAGGAACCATCGAATTTACTTTTACAAAGGACCTCGAGTATAGTTCCGATGCAATTCTCAAGCGAATTATTAAATTGTCTATGAAAATTAAATTGCGCATCCAGGGGATGTAACAAGTATCTTGTCGGGTAGCAGCATCCTTTACCTTTATTTTAAGCTGTCGATCATTGATCTAGCGCCTTCAGAAGCCGAGATAATCGCAGTGACCCGGAGTGCATTTTTGCCAATTTTTCAATTATTAGTAACTTTTGAACCAAAAATGGCAGATGGTTCAAGCTGTAGGAGGAGGTAGCTATGGTTCCTAGCTTTAATTTAAGACAAGTTCGGTTAAAAAATACGCACTAGAAGCCGAGAAAAACATTTGTTTATAATTTGTTTATAATTTCTTTAAACAAATTCAATTATCTCGGCTTCTACTGGGCCGATATTGCTCAACGACATCTCAAATTGAAGCTCTCGGGTCAAGGAACCATCGAATTTACATTTACAAAGGACCTCGAGTATAGTTCCGATGCAATTCTCAAGCGAATTATTAAATTGTCTATGAAAATTAATTTGCGCATCCAGGGGATGTAACAAGTATCTTGTCGGGTAGCAGCATCCTTTACCTTTATTTTAAGCTGTCGATCATTGATCTAGCGCCTTCAGAAGCCGAGATAATTGCAGTGACCCGGAGTGCATTTTTTCCAATTTTTCAATTATTAATAACTTTTGAACCAACAATGCCATAAGGTTCAAGCTGTAGGAGGAGGTAGCTATGTTTATTAGCTTTAATTTAAGACAAGTCCGATTAAAAAATACGCACTAGAAGCCGAGAAAAACGCAATTGTTTAAATTAACGATGTAATCCAGGATTTCGGTTTTGGCGGAGTGCGAAAGTGCGAAAAAGGCCGCAAACGCGAGATGGCGCAATTTGTGCCGTTATCGACATTTCGTTACCGACAAAACTTTAAAAAATTATTATCTCGACTCCTGGGTGTTGTTTTTTAATCAATGTGGTATCAAATGAAAGGGAATGGAATGAGCTACGCGACAAAAATTACCACGTCGCTGTATGTATATGCAGTTGGCCGTAATAACAATTTGAATTGTTTAATTGTTTATAACGAATGAACTTCAGTTGGAGTAATGTTCTCACCTATTGTAAATGGTAGCTGGTGTAAGTAGCTTTAATTTATGTCCTTTGGTCATTGATGTAGCATGCCTGGAAGAGGCAGAAATCGTATTTGTTTATAATTTCATTAAACAAATTAAATTATCTCGGCTTCTACTGGGCCGATTTTCTTCAACGACATCTCAAATTTAAGCTCTCGGATCAAGGAACCATCGAATTTACTTTTACAAAGGACCTCGAGTATAGTTCCGATGCAATTCTCAAGCCAATTATTAAATTGTTTATGAAAATTAAATGGCGCATCCAGGGGATGTAACAAGTATCTTGTTGGGTAGCAGCATCCTATACCTTTATTTTAAGCTGTCGATCATTGATCTAGCGCCTTCAGACGCCGAGATAATCGCAGAGACCCGGAGTGCATTTTAGCCAATTTTTCAATTATTAGTAACTTTTGAACCAACAATGGCATATGGTTCAAGCTGTAGGAGGAGGTAGCTATGGTTCCTAGCTTTAATTTAAGACTTGTCCGGTTAAAAAATACGCACTCGAAGCCGAGAAAAACGCAATTGTTTAAATTAACGATGTAATCCATAATTTCGGTTTTGGCGGAGTTCGAAAGTGCGAAAAAGGCCGCAAACGCGAGATGGCGCCAATTGTGCCGTTATCGACATTTCGTTACCGACAAAACTTTAAAAAATTATTATCTCGACTCCTGGGGGTTGTTTTTTAATCAATGCGTTATCAAATGAAAGGGGATGTAATGAGCTACGCGACAAAAATTACCCCGTTGCTGTACGTATATGCAGTTGGCCGTAATAACAATTTTAATTGTTTAATTGTTTATAACGAATGAACTTCATTTGGAGTAATGTTCACACCTATTGTAAATGGTAGCTGGTGTAAGTAGCTTCAATTTATGTCCTTTGGTCATTGTTGTAGCACGCCTGGAAGAGGGAGTAATCGTATTTGTTTATAATTTCTTTAAACAAATTCAATTATCTCGGCTTCTACTGGGCCGATTTTGTTCAACGACATCTCAAATTGAAGCTCTCGGGTCAAGGAACCATCGAATTTACTTTTACAAAGGACCTCGAGTATAGTTCCGATGCAATTCTCAAGCGAATTATTAAATTGTTTATGAAAATTAAATTGCGCATCCAGGGGATGTAAGAAGTATCATGTCGGGTAGCAGCATCCTTTACGTTTATTTTAAGCTGTCGAACACTGATCTAGCGCCTTCAGAAGCCGAGATAATTGCAGTGACCCGGAGTGCATTTTTGCCAATACTTCAATTATTAATAAGTTGTGAACCAACAATGCAATATGGTTCAAGCTGTAGGATGAGGTAGCTATGGTTACTAGCTTTAATTTAAGACAAGTCCGGTTAAGAAATACGAACTAGAAGCCGAGAAAAACGCAATTGTTTAAATTAACGATGTAATCCAGAATTTCGGTTTTGGCGTAGTGCGAAAGTGCGAAAAAGGCCGCAAACGCGAGATGGCGCAACTTGTGCCGTTATCGACATTTCGTTACCGACAAAACTTTAAAAAATTATTATCTCGACTCCTGGGTGTTGTTTTTTAATCAATGTGGTATCAAATGAAAGGGAATGGAATGAGCTACGCGACAAAAATTACCACGTCGCTGTATGTATATGCAGTTGGCCGTAATAACAATTTGAATTGTTTAATTGTTTATAACGAATGAACTTCAGTTGGAGTAATGTTCTCACCTATTGTAAATGGTAGCCGGTGTAAGTAGCTTTAATTTATGTCCTTTGGTCATTGATGTAGCATGCCTGGAAGAGGCAGAAATCGTATTTGTTTATAATTTCATTAAACAAATTAAATTATCTCGGCTTCTACTGGGCCGATTTTCTTCAACGACATCTCAAATTTAAGCTCTCGGATCAAGGAACCATCGAATTTACTTTTACAAAGGACCTCGAGTATAGTTCCGATGCAATTCTCAAGCCAATTATTAAATTGTTTATGAAAATTAAATTGCGCATCCAGGGGATGTAACAAGTATCTTGTCGGGTAGCAGCATCCTTTACGTTTATTTTAAGCTGTCGATCACTGATCTAGCGCCTTCAGAAGCCGAGATAATTGCAGTGACCCGGAGTGCATTTTTGCCAATACTTCAATTATTAATAAGTTGTGAACCAACAATGCAATATGGTTCAAGCTGTAGGATGAGGTAGCTATGGTTACTAGCTTTTATTTAAGACAAGTCCGGTTAAGAAATACGAACTAGAAGCCGAGAAAAACGCAATTGTTTAAATTAACGATGTAATCCAGAATTTCGGTTTTGGCGTAGTGCGAAAGTGCGAAAAAGGCCGCAAACGCGAGATGGCGCAACTTGTGCCGTTATCGACATTTCGTTACCGACAAAACTTTAAAAAATTATTATCTCGACTCCTGGGGGTTGTTTTTTAATCAATGCGTTATCAAATGAAAGGGGATGGAATGAGCTACGCGACAAAAATTACCCCGTTGCTGTACGTATATGCAGTTGGCCGTAATAACAATTTTAATTGTTTAATTGTTTATAACGAATGAACTTCATTTGGAGTAATGTTCACACCTATTGTAAATGGTAGCTGGTGTAAGTAGCTTCAATTTATGTCCTTTGGTCATTGTTGTAGCACGCCTGGAAGAGGGAGTAATCGTATTTGTTTATAATTTCTTTAAACAAATTCAATTATCTCGGCTTCTACTGGGCCGATTTTGTTCAACGACATCTCAAATTGAAGCTCTCGGGTCAAGGAACCATCGAATTTACTTTTACAAAGGACCTCGAGTATAGTTCCGATGCAATTCTCAAGCGAATTATTAAATTGTTTATGAAAATTAATTTGCGCATCCAGGGGATGTAACATGTATCTTGTCGGGTAGCAGCATCCTTTACCTTTATTTTAAGCTGTCGATCATTGATCTAGCGCCTTCAGAAGCCGAGATAATCGCAGTGACCCGGAGTGCATTTTTTGCCAATTTTTCAATTATTAATAACTTTTGAACCAACAATGCCATATGGTTCAAGCTGTCGGAGGAGGTAGCTATGGTTCCTAGCTTTAATTTAAGACAAGTTCGGTTAAAAAATACGCACTAGAAGCCGAGAAAAACATTTGTTTATAATTTGTTTATAATTTCTTTAAACAAATTCAATTATCTCGGCTTCTACTGGGCCGATATTTTTCAACGACATCTCAAATTGAAGCTCTCGGGTCAAGGAACCATCGAATTTACTTTTACAAAGGACCTCGAGTATAGTTCCGATGCAATTCTCAAGCGAATTATTAAATTGTCTATGAAAATTAAATTGCGCATCCAGGGGATGTAACAAGTATCTTGTCGGGTAGCAGCATCCTTTACCTTTATTTTAAGCTGTCGATCATTGATCTAGCGCCTTCAGAAGCCGAGATAATCGCAGTGACCCGGAGTGCATTTTTGCCAATTTTTCAATTATTAGTAACTTTTGAACCAAAAATGGCAGATGGTTCAAGCTGTAGGAGGAGGTAGCTATGGTTCCTAGCTTTAATTTAAGACAAGTTCGGTTAAAAAATACGCACTAGAAGCCGAGAAAAACATTTGTTTATAATTTGTTTATAATTTCTTTAAACAAATTCAATTATCTCGGCTTCTACTGGGCCGATATTGCTCAACGACATCTCAAATTGAAGCTCTCGGGTCAAGGAACCATCGAATTTACATTTACAAAGGACCTCGAGTATAGTTCCGATGCAATTCTCAAGCGAATTATTAAATTGTCTATGAAAATTAATTTGCGCATCCAGGGGATGTAACAAGTATCTTGTCGGGTAGCAGCATCCTTTACCTTTATTTTAAGCTGTCGATCATTGATCTAGCGCCTTCAGAAGCCGAGATAATTGCAGTGACCCGGAGTGCATTTTTTCCAATTTTTCAATTATTAATAACTTTTGAACCAACAATGCCATAAGGTTCAAGCTGTAGGAGGAGGTAGCTATGGTTCCTAGCTTTAATTTAAGACAAGTTCGGTTAAAAAATACGCACTAGAAGCCGAGAAAAACATTTGTTTATAATTTGTTTATAATTTCTTTAAACAAATTCAATTATCTCGGCTTCTACTGGGCCGATATTATTCAACGACATCTCAAATTGAAGCTCTCGGGTCAAGGAACCATCGAATTTACTTTTACAAAGAACCTCGAGTATAGTTCCGATGCAATTCTCAAGCGAATTATTAAATTGTTTATGAAAATTAATTTGCGCATCCAGGGGATGTAACAAGTATCTTGTCGGGTAGCAGCATCCTATACCTTTATTTTAAGCTGTCGATCATTGATCTAGCGCCTTCAGAAGCCGAGATAATCGCAGAGACCCGGAGTGCATTTTAGCCAATTTTTCAATTATTAGTAACTTTTGAACCAACAATGGCATATGGTTCAAGCTGTAGGAGGAGGTAGCTATGGTTCCTAGCTTTAATTTAAGACTTGTCCGGTTAAAAAATACGCACTAGAAGCCGAGAAAAACGCAATTGTTTAAATTAACGATGTAATCCATAATTTCGGTTTTGGCGGAGTTCGAAAGTGCGAAAAAGGCCGCAAACGCGAGATGGCGCCAATTGTGCCGTTATCGACATTTCGTTACCGACAAAACTTTAAAAAATTATTATCTCGACTCCTGGGGGTTGTTTTTTAATCAATGCGTTATCAAATGAAAGGGGATGGAATGAGCTACGCGACAAAAATTACCCCGTTGCTGTACGTATATGCAGTTGGCCGTAATAACAATTTTAATTGTTTAATTGTTTATAACGAATGAACTTCATTTGGAGTAATGTTCACACCTATTGTAAATGGTAGCTGGTGTAAGTAGCTTCAATTTATGTCCTTTGGTCATTGTTGTAGCACGCCTGGAAGAGGGAGTAATCGTATTTGTTTATAATTTCTTTAAACAAATTCAATTATCTCGGCTTCTACTGGGCCGATTTTGTTCAACGACATCTCAAATTGAAGCTCTCGGGTCAAGGAACCATCGAATTTACTTTTACAAAGGACCTCGAGTATAGTTCCGATGCAATTCTCAAGCGAATTATTAAATTGTTTATGAAAATTAATTTGCGCATCCAGGGGATGTAACATGTATCTTGTCGGGTAGCAGCATCCTTTACCTTTATTTTAAGCTGTCGATCATTGATCTAGCGCCTTCAGAAGCCGAGATAATCGCAGTGACCCGGAGTGCATTTTTTGCCAATTTTTCAATTATTAATAACTTTTGAACCAACAATGCCATATGGTTCAAGCTGTCGGAGGAGGTAGCTATGGTTCCTAGCTTTAATTTAAGACAAGTTCGGTTAAAAAATACGCACTAGAAGCCGAGAAAAACATTTGTTTATAATTTGTTTATAATTTCTTTAAACAAATTCAATTATCTCGGCTTCTACTGGGCCGATATTTTTCAACGACATCTCAAATTGAAGCTCTCGGGTCAAGGAACCATCGAATTTACTTTTACAAAGGACCTCGAGTATAGTTCCGATGCAATTCTCAAGCCAATTATTAAATTGTTTATGAAAATTAAATGGCGCATCCAGGGGATGTAACAAGTATCTTGTCGGGTAGCAGCATCCTATACCTTTATTTTAAGCTGTCGATCATTGATCTAGCGCCTTCAGAAGCCGAGATAATTGCAGTGACCCGGAGTGCATTTTTTGCCAATTTTTCAATTATTAATAACTTTTGAACCAACAATGCCATATGGTTCAAGCTGTAGGAGGAGGTAGCTATGGTTAGTAGCTTTAATTTATGACTTGTCCGGTTAAAAAATACGCACTAGAAGCCGAGAAAAACGCAATTGTTTAAATTAACGATGTAATCCATGATTTCGGTTTTGGCGGAGTGCGAATTATCTCGACTCCTGGGGGTTGTTTTTTAATCACTGCGTTATCAAATGAAAGGGGATGGAATGAGCTACGCGACAAAAATTACCCCGTTGCTGTATGTATATGCAGTTGGCCGTAATAACAATTTTAATTGTTTAATTGCTTATAACGAATGAACTTCATTTGGAGTAATGTTCACACCTATTGTAAATCGTAGGTGGTGTAAATAGCTTCAATTTATGTCTTTTGGTCATTGTTGTAGCACGCCTGGAAGAGGGAGTAATCGTATTTGTTTATAATTTCTTTAAACAAATTCAATTATCTCGGCTTCTACTGGCCCGATTTTGTTCAACGACATCTCAAATTGAAGCTCTCGGGTCAAGGAACCATCGAATTTACTTTTACAAAGGACCTCGAGTATAGTTCCGATGCAATTCTCAAGCGAATTATTAAATTGTCTATGAAAATTAAATTGCGCATCCAGGGGATGTAACAAGTATCTTGTCGGGTAGCAGCATCCTTTACCTTTATTTTAAGCTGTCGATCATTGATCTAGCGCCTTCAGAAGCCGAGATAATCGCAGTGACCCGGAGTGCATTTTTGCCAATTTTTCAATTATTAGTAACTTTTGAACCAAAAATGGCAGATGGTTCAAGCTGTAGGAGGAGGTAGCTATGGTTCCTAGCTTTAATTTAAGACAAGTTCGGTTAAAAAATACGCACTAGAAGCCGAGAAAAACATTTGTTTATAATTTGTTTATAATTTCTTTAAACAAATTCAATTATCTCGGCTTCTACTGGGCCGATATTGCTCAACGACATCTCAAATTGAAGCTCTCGGGTCAAGGAACCATCGAATTTACATTTACAAAGGACCTCGAGTATAGTTCCGATGCAATTCTCAAGCGAATTATTAAATTGTCTATGAAAATTAATTTGCGCATCCAGGGGATGTAACAAGTATCTTGTCGGGTAGCAGCATCCTTTACCTTTATTTTAAGCTGTCGATCATTGATCTAGCGCCTTCAGAAGCCGAGATAATTGCAGTGACCCGGAGTGCATTTTTTCCAATTTTTCAATTATTAATAACTTTTGAACCAACAATGCCATAAGGTTCAAGCTGTAGGAGGAGGTAGCTATGTTTATTAGCTTTAATTTAAGACAAGTCCGATTAAAAAATACGCACTAGAAGCCGAGAAAAACGCAATTGTTTAAATTAACGATGTAATCCAGGATTTCGGTTTTGGCGGAGTGCGAAAGTGCGAAAAAGGCCGCAAACGCGAGATGGCGCAATTTGTGCCGTTATCGACATTTCGTTACCGACAAAACTTTAAAAAATTATTATCTCGACTCCTGGGTGTTGTTTTTTAATCAATGTGGTATCAAATGAAAGGGAATGGAATGAGCTACGCGACAAAAATTACCACGTCGCTGTATGTATATGCAGTTGGCCGTAATAACAATTTGAATTGTTTAATTGTTTATAACGAATGAACTTCAGTTGGAGTAATGTTCTCACCTATTGTAAATGGTAGCTGGTGTAAGTAGCTTTAATTTATGTCCTTTGGTCATTGATGTAGCATGCCTGGAAGAGGCAGAAATCGTATTTGTTTATAATTTCATTAAACAAATTAAATTATCTCGGCTTCTACTGGGCCGATTTTCTTCAACGACATCTCAAATTTAAGCTCTCGGATCAAGGAACCATCGAATTTACTTTTACAAAGGACCTCGAGTATAGTTCCGATGCAATTCTCAAGCCAATTATTAAATTGTTTATGAAAATTAAATTGCGCATCCAGGGGATGTAACAAGTATCTTGTCGGGTAGCAGCATCCTTTACGTTTATTTTAAGCTATCGATCACTGATCTAGCGCCTTCAGAAGCCGAGATAATTGCAGTGACCCGGAGTGCATTTTTGCCAATACTTCAATTATTAATAAGTTGTGAACCAACAATGCAATATGGTTCAAGCTGTAGGATGAGGTAGCTATGGTTACTAGCTTTAATTTAAGACAAGTCCGGTTAAGAAATACGAACTAGAAGCCGAGAAAAACGCAATTGTTTAAATTAACGATGTAATCCAGAATTTCGGTTTTGGCGTAGTGCGAAAGTGCGAAAAAGGCCGCAAACGCGAGATGGCGCAACTTGTGCCGTTATCGACATTTCGTTACCGACAAAACTTTAAAAAATTATTATCTCGACTCCTGGGGGTTGTTTTTTAATCAATGCGTTATCAAATGAAAGGGGATGGAATGAGCTACGCGACAAAAATTATCCCGTTGCTGTACGTATATGCAGTTGGCCGTAATAACAATTTGAATTGTTTAATTGTTTATAACGAATGAACTTCAGTTGGAGTAATGTTCTCACCTATTGTAAATGGTAGCTGGTGTAAGTAGCTTTAATTTATGTCCTTTGGTCATTGATGTAGCACGCCTGGAAGAGGCAGTAATCGTATTTGTTTATAATTTCCTTAAACAAATTCAATTATCTCGGCTTCTACTGGGCCGATTTTGTTCAACGACATCTCAAATTGAAGCTCTCGGATCAAGGAACCATGGAATTTACTTTTACAAAGAACCTCGAGTATAGTTCCGATGCAATTCTCAAGCGAATTATTAAATTGTTTATGAAAATTAAATTGCGCATCCAGGGGATGTAAGAAGTATCATGTCGGGTAGCAGCATCCTTTACGTTTATTTTAAGCTGTCGATCACTGATCTAGCGCCTTCAGAAGCCGAGATAATTGCAGTGACCCGGAGTGCATTTTTTCCAATTTTTCAATTATTAATAACTTTTGAACCAACAATGCCATATTGTTCAAGCTGTAGGAGGAGGTAGCTATGGTTACTAGCTTTAATTTAAGACAAGTCCGGTTAAAAAATACGCACTAGAAGCCGAGAAAAACGCAATTGTTTAAATTAACGATGTAATCCAGGATTTCGGTTTTGGCGGACTGCGAAAGTGCGAAAAAGGCCGCAAACGCGAGATGGCGCAATTTGTGCCGTTATCGACATTTCGTTACCGACAAAACTTTAAAAAATTATTATCTCGACTCCTGGGTGTTGTTTTTTAATCAATGTGGTATCAAATGAAAGGGAATGGAATGAGCTACGCGACAAAAATTACCACGTCGCTGTATGTATATGCAGTTGGCCGTAATAACAATTTGAATTGTTTAATTGTTTATAACGAATGAACTTCAGTTGGAGTAATGTTCTCACCTATTGTAAATGGTAGCTGGTGTAAGTAGCTTTAATTTATGTCCTTTGGTCTTTGATGTAGCACGCCTGGAAGAGGCAGTAATCGTATTTGTTCATAATTTCTTTAAACAAATTCAATTATCTCGGCTTCTACTGGGCCGATATTATTCAACGACATCTCAAATTGAAGCTCTCGGGTCAAGGAACCATCGAATTTAATTTTACAAAGGACCTCGAGTATAGTTCCGATGCAATTCTCAAGCCAATTATTAAATTGTTTATGAAAATTAAATGGCGCATCCAGGGGATGTAACAAGTATCTTGTCGGGTAGCAGCATCCTATACCTTTATTTTAAGCTGTCGATCATTGATCTAGCGCCTTCAGACGCCGAGATAATCGCAGAGACCCGGAGTGCATTTTAGCCAATTTTTCAATTATTAGTAACTTTTGAACCAACAATGGCATATGGTTCAAGCTGTAGGAGGAGGTAGCTATGGTTCCTAGCTTTCATTTAAGACTTGTCCGGTTAAAAAATACGCACTCGAAGCCGAGAAAAACGCAATTGTTTAAATTAACGATGTAATCCATAATTTCGGTTTTGGCGGAGTTCGAAAGTGCGAAAAAGGCCGCAAACGCGAGATGGCGCCAATTGTGCCGTTATCGACATTTCGTTACCGACAAAACTTTAAAAAATTATTATCTCGACTCCTGGGGGTTGTTTTTTAATCAATGCGTTATCAAATGAAAGGGGATGGAATGAGCTACGCGACAAAAATTACCCCGTTGCTGTACGTATATGCAGTTGGCCGTAATAACAATTTTAATTGTTTAATTGTTTATAACGAATGAACTTCATTTGGAGTAATGTTCACACCTATTGTAAATGGTAGCTGGTGTAAGTAGCTTCAATTTATGTCCTTTGGTCATTGTTGTAGCACGCCTGGAAGAGGGAGTAATCGTATTTGTTTATAATTTCTTTAAACAAATTCAATTATCTCGGCTTCTACTGGGCCGATTTTTTTCAACGACATCTCAAATTGAAGCTCTCGGGTCAAGGAACCATCGAATTTACTTTTACAAAGGACCTCGAGTATAGTTCCGATGCAATTCTCAAGCGAATTATTAAATTGTTTATGAAAATTAAATTGCGCATCCAGGGGATGTAAGAAGTATCATGTCGGGTAGCAGCATCCTTTACGTTTATTTTAAGCTGTCGATCACTGATCTAGCGCCTTCAGAAGCCGAGATAATTGCAGTGACCCGGAGTGCATTTTTGCCAATACTTCAATTATTAATAAGTTGTGAACCAACAATGCAATATGGTTCAAGCTGTAGGATGAGGTAGCTATGGTTACTAGCTTTAATTTAAGACAAGTCCGGTTAAGAAATACGAACTAGAAGCCGAGAAAAACGCAATTGTTTAAATTAACGATGTAATCCAGAATTTCGGTTTTGGCGTAGTGCGAAAGTGCGAAAAAGGCCGCAAACGCGAGATGGCGCAACTTGTGCCGTTATCGACATTTCGTTACCGACAAAACTTTAAAAAATTATTATCTCGACTCCTGGGTGTTGTTTTTTAATCAATGTGGTATCAAATGAAAGGGAATGGAATGAGCTACGCGACAAAAATTACCACGTCGCTGTATGTATATGCAGTTGGCCGTAATAACAATTTGAATTGTTTAATTGTTTATAACGAATGAACTTCAGTTGGAGTAATGTTCTCACCTATTGTAAATGGTAGCTGGTGTAAGTAGCTTTAATTTATGTCCTTTGGTCATTGATGTAGCATGCCTGGAAGAGGCAGAAATCGTATTTGTTTATAATTTCATTAAACAAATTAAATTATCTCGGCTTCTACTGGGCCGATTTTCTTCAACGACATCTCAAATTTAAGCTCTCGGATCAAGGAACCATCGAATTTACTTTTACAAAGGACCTCGAGTATAGTTCCGATGCAATTCTCAAGCCAATTATTAAATTGTTTATGAAAATTAAATTGCGCATCCAGGGGATGTAACAAGTATCTTGTCGGGTAGCAGCATCCTTTACGTTTATTTTAAGCTGTCGATCACTGATCTAGCGCCTTCAGAAGCCGAGATAATTGCAGTGACCCGGAGTGCATTTTTGCCAATACTTCAATTATTAATAAGTTGTGAACCAACAATGCAATATGGTTCAAGCTGTAGGATGAGGTAGCTATGGTTACTAGCTTTTATTTAAGACAAGTCCGGTTAAGAAATACGAACTAGAAGCCGAGAAAAACGCAATTGTTTAAATTAACGATGTAATCCAGAATTTCGGTTTTGGCGTAGTGCGAAAGTGCGAAAAAGGCCGCAAACGCGAGATGGCGCAACTTGTGCCGTTATCGACATTTCGTTACCGACAAAACTTTAAAAAATTATTATCTCGACTCCTGGGGGTTGTTTTTTAATCAATGCGTTATCAAATGAAAGGGGATGGAATGAGCTACGCGACAAACATTATCCCGTTGCTGTACGTATATGCAGTTGGCCGTAATAACAATTTGAATTGTTTAATTGTTTATAACGAATGAACTTCAGATGGAGTAATGTTCTCACCTATTGTAAATGGTAGCTGGTGTAAGTAGCTTTAATTTATGTCCTTTGGTCATTGATGTAGCACGCCTGGAAGAGGCAGTAATCGTATTTGTTTATAATTTCCTTAAACAAATTCAATTATCTCGGCTTCTACTGGGCCGATTTTGTTCAACGACATCTCAAATTGAAGCTCTCGGATCAAGGAACCATGGAATTTACTTTTACAAAGAACCTCGAGTATAGTTCCGATGCAATTCTCAAGCGAATTATTAAATTGTTTATGAAAATTAAATTGCGCATCCAGGGGATGTAAGAAGTATCATGTCGGGTAGCAGCATCCTTTACGTTTATTTTAAGCTGTCGATCACTGATCTAGCGCCTTCAGAAGCCGAGATAATTGCAGTGACCCGGAGTGCATTTTTTCCAATTTTTCAATTATTAATAACTTTTGAACCAACAATGCCATATTGTTCAAGCTGTAGGAGGAGGTAGCTATGGTTACTAGCTTTAATTTAAGACAAGTCCGGTTAAAAAATACGCACTAGAAGCCGAGAAAAACGCAATTGTTTAAATTAACGATGTAATCCAGGATTTCGGTTTTGGCGGACTGCGAAAGTGCGAAAAAGGCCGCAAACGCGAGATGGCGCAATTTGTGCCGTTATCGACATTTCGTTACCGACAAAACTTTAAAAAATTATTATCTCGACTCCTGGGTGTTGTTTTTTAATCAATGTGGTATCAAATGAAAGGGAATGGAATGAGCTACGCGACAAAAATTACCACGTCGCTGTATGTATATGCAGTTGGCCGTAATAACAATTTGAATTGTTTAATTGTTTATAACGAATGAACTTCAGTTGGAGTAATGTTCTCACCTATTGTAAATGGTAGCTGGTGTAAGTAGCATTAATTTATGTCGTTTGGTCTTTGATGTAGCACGCCTGGAAGAGGCAGTAATCGTATTTGTTCATAATTTCTTTAAACAAATTCAATTATCTCGGCTTCTACTGGGCCGATATTATTCAACGACATCTCAAATTGAAGCTCTCGGGTCAAGGAACCATCGAATTTACTTTTACAAAGGACCTCGAGTATAGTTCCGATGCAATTCTCAAGCCAATTATTAAATTGTTTATGAAAATTAAATGGCGCATCCAGGGGATGTAACAAGTATCTTGTCGGGTAGCAGCATCCTATACCTTTATTTTAAGCTGTCGATCATTGATCTAGCGCCTTCAGACGCCGAGATAATCGCAGAGACCCGGAGTGCATTTTAGCCAATTTTTCAATTATTAGTAACTTTTGAACCAACAATGGCATATGGTTCAAGCTGTAGGAGGATGTAGCTATGGTTCCTAGCTTTAATTTAAGACAAGTCCGGTTAAAAAATACGCACTAGAAGCCGAGAAAAACGCAATTGTTTAAATTAACGATGTAATCCATGATTTCGGTTTTGGCGGAGTGCGAAAGTGCGAAAAAGGCCGCAAACGCGAGATGGCGCCAATTGTGCCGTTATCGACATTTCGTTACCGACAAAACATTAAAAAATTATTATCTCGACTCCTGGGGGTTGTTTTTTAGTCAATGGGGTATCAAATGAAAGGGAATGGAATGAGCTACGCGACAAAAATTACCCCGTTGTTGTATGTATATGCAGTTGGCCGTAATAACAATTTTAATTGTTTAATTGCTTATAACGAATGAACTTCATTTGGAGTAATGTTCACACCTATTGTAAATGGTAGCTGGTGTAAGTAGCTTTAATTTATGTCCTTTGGTCTTTGATGTAGCACGCCTGGAAGAGGCAGTAATCGTATTTGTTCATAATTTCTTTAAACAAATTCAATTATCTCGGCTTCTACTGGGCTGATTTTATTCAACGACATCTCAAATTGAAGCTCTCGGATCAAGGAACCATCGAATTTACTTTTACAAAGGACCTCGAGTATAGTTCCGATGCAATTCTCAAGCGAATTATTAAATTGTTTATGAAAATTAATTTGCGCATCCAGGGGATGTAACAAGTATCTTGTCGGGTAGCAGCATCCTATACCTTTATTTTAAGCTGTCGATCATTGATCTAGCGCCTTCAGAAGCCGAGATAATCGCAGAGACCCGGAGTGCATTTTAGCCAATTTTTCAATTATTAGTAACTTTTGAACCAACAATGGCATATGGTTCAAGCTGTAGGAGGAGGTAGCTATGGTTCCTAGCTTTAATTTAAGACAAGTTCGGTTAAAAAATACGCACTAGAAGCCGAGAAAAACGCAATTGTTTAAATTAACGATGTAATCCATGATTCCGGTTTTGGTGGAGTGCGAAAGTGCGAAAAAGGCCGCAAACGCGAGATGGCGCCAATTGTGCCGTTATCGACATTTCGTTACCGACAAAACTTTAAAAAATTATTATCTCGACTCCTGGGGGTTGTTTTTTAATCAATGCGTTATCAAATGAAAGGGGATGGAATGAGCTACGCGACAAAAATTACCCCGTTGCTGTACGTATATGCAGTTGGCCGTAATAGCAATTTTAATTGTTTAATTGTTTATAACGAATGAACTTCATTTGGAGTAATGTTCACACCTATTGTAAATGGTAGCTGGTGTAAGTAGCTTCAATTTATGTCCTTTGGTCATTGTTGTAGCACGCCTGCAAGAGGGAGTAATCGTATTTGTTTATAATTTCTTTAAACAAATTCAATTATATCGGCTTCTACTTTGCCGATTTTGTTCAACGACATCTCAAATTGAAGCTCTCGGATCAACAAACCATCGAATTTACTTTTACAAAGGACCTCGAGTATAGTTCCGATGCAATTCTCAAGCGAATTATTAAATTGTTTATGAAAATTAATTTGCGCATCCAGGGGATGTAAGAAGTATCATGTCGGGTAGCAGCATCCTTTACGTTTATTTTAAGCTGTCGATCACTGATCTAGCGCCTTCAGAAGCCGAGATAATTGCAGTGACCCGGAGTGCATTTTTTCCAATTTTTCAATTATTAATAACTTTTGAACCAACAATGCCATATTGTTCAAGCTGTAGGAGGAGGTAGCTATGGTTACTAGCTTTAATTTAAGACAAGTCCGGTTAAAAAATACGCACTAGAAGCCGAGAAAAACGCAATTGTTTAAATTAACGATGTAATCCATGATTTCGGTTTTGGCGGAGTGCGAAAGTGCGAAAAAGGCCGCAAACGCGAGATGGCGCCAATTGTGCCGTTATCGACATTTCGTTACCGACAAAACATTAAAAAATTATTATCTCGACTCCTGGGGGTTGTTTTTTAGTCAATGGGGTATCAAATGAAAGGGAATGGAATGAGCTACGCGACAAAAATTACCCCGTTGTTGTATGTATATGCAGTTGGCCGTAATAACAATTTTAATTGTTTAATTGCTTATAACGAATGAACTTCATTTGGAGTAATGTTCACACCTATTGTAAATGGTAGCTGGTGTAAGTAGCTTTAATTTATGTCCTTTGGTCTTTGATGTAGCACGCCTGGAAGAGGCAGTAATCGTATTTGTTCATAATTTCTTTAAACAAATTCAATTATCTCGGCTTCTACTGGGCTGATTTTATTCAACGACATCTCAAATTGAAGCTCTCGGATCAAGGAACCATCGAATTTACTTTTACAAAGGACCTCGAGTATAGTTCCGATGCAATTCTCAAGCGAATTATTAAATTGTTTATGAAAATTAATTTGCGCATCCAGGGGATGTAACAAGTATCTTGTCGGGTAGCAGCATCCTATACCTTTATTTTAAGCTGTCGATCATTGATCTAGCGCCTTCAGAAGCCGAGATAATCGCAGAGACCCGGAGTGCATTTTAGCCAATTTTTCAATTATTAGTAACTTTTGAACCAACAATGGCATATGGTTCAAGCTGTAGGAGGAGGTAGCTATGGTTCCTAGCTTTAATTTAAGACAAGTTCGGTTAAAAAATACGCACTAGAAGCCGAGAAAAACGCAATTGTTTAAATTAACGATGTAATCCATGATTCCGGTTTTGGTGGAGTGCGAAAGTGCGAAAAAGGCCGCAAACGCGAGATGGCGCCAATTGTGCCGTTATCGACATTTCGTTACCGACAAAACTTTAAAAAATTATTATCTCGACTCCTGGGGGTTGTTTTTTAATCAATGCGTTATCAAATGAAAGGGGATGGAATGAGCTACGCGACAAAAATTACCCCGTTGCTGTACGTATATGCAGTTGGCCGTAATAACAATTTGAATTGTTTAATTGTTTATAACGAATGAACTTCAGTTGGAGTAATGTTCTCACCTATTGTAAATGGTAGCTGGTGTAAGTAGCTTTAATTTATGTCCTTTGGTCATTGATGTAGCATGCCTGGAAGAGGCAGAAATCGTATTTGTTTATAATTTCATTAAACAAATTAAATTATCTCGGCTTCTACTGGGCCGATTTTCTTCAACGACATCTCAAATTTAAGCTCTCGGATCAAGGAACCATCGAATTTACTTTTACAAAGGACCTCGAGTATAGTTCCGATGCAATTCTCAAGCCAATTATTAAATTGTTTATGAAAATTAAATTGCGCATCCAGGGGATGTAACATGTATCTTGTCGGGTAGCAGCATCCTTTACCTTTATTTTAAGCTGTCGATCATTGATCTAGCGCCTTCAGAAGCCGAGATAATCGCAGTGACCCGGAGTGCATTTTTGCCAATTTTTCAATTATTAGTAACTTTTGAACCAACAATGGCAGATGGTTCAAGCTGTAGGAGGAGGTAGCTATGGTTCCTAGCTTTAATTTAAGACAAGTTCGGTTAAAAAATACGCACTAGAAGCCGAGAAAAACATTTGTTTATAATTTGTTTATAATTTCTTTAAACAAATTCAATTATCTCGGCTTCTACTGGGCCGATATTGCTCAACGACATCTCAAATTGAAGCTCTCGGGTCAAGGAACCATCGAATTTACATTTACAAAGGACCTCGAGTATAGTTCCGATGCAATTCTCAAGCGAATTATTAAATTGTTTATGAAAATTAATTTGCGCATCCAGGGGATGTAACAAGTATCTTGTCGGGTAGCAGCATCCTTTACCTTTATTTTAAGCTGTCGATCATTGATCTAGCGCCTTCAGAAGCCGAGATAATTGCAGTGACCCGGAGTGCATTTTTTCCAATTTTTCAATTATTAATAACTTTTGAACCAACAATGCCATAAGGTTCAAGCTGTAGGAGGAGGTAGCTATGTTTATTAGCTTTAATTTAAGACAAGTCCGATTAAAAAATACGCACTAGAAGCCGAGAAAAACGCAATTGTTTAAATTAACGATGTAATCCAGGATTTCGGTTTTGGCGGAGTGCGAAAGTGCGAAAAAGGCCGCAAACGCGAGATGGCGCAATTTGTGCCGTTATCGACATTTCGTTACCGACAAAACTTTAAAAAATTATTATCTCGACTCCTGGGTGTTGTTTTTTAATCAATGTGGTATCAAATGAAAGGGAATGGAATGAGCTACGCGACAAAAATTACCACGTCGCTGTATGTATATGCAGTTGGCCGTAATAACAATTTGAATTGTTTAATTGTTTATAACGAATGAACTTCAGTTGGAGTAATGTTCTCACCTATTGTAAATGGTAGCTGGTGTAAGTAGCTTTAATTTATGTCCTTTGGTCATTGATGTAGCATGCCTGGAAGAGGCAGAAATCGTATTTGTTTATAATTTCATTAAACAAATTAAATTATCTCGGCTTCTACTGGGCCGATTTTCTTCAACGACATCTCAAATTTAAGCTCTCGGATCAAGGAACCATCGAATTTACTTTTACAAAGGACCTCGAGTATAGTTCCGATGCAATTCTCAAGCCAATTATTAAATTGTTTATGAAAATTAAATTGCGCATCCAGGGGATGTAACAAGTATCTTGTCGGGTAGCAGCATCCTTTACGTTTATTTTAAGCTGTCGATCACTGATCTAGCGCCTTCAGAAGCCGAGATAATTGCAGTGACCCGGAGTGCATTTTTGCCAATACTTCAATTATTAATAAGTTGTGAACCAACAATGCAATATGGTTCAAGCTGTAGGATGAGGTAGCTATGGTTACTAGCTTTAATTTAAGACAAGTCCGGTTAAGAAATACGAACTAGAAGCCGAGAAAAACGCAATTGTTTAAATTAACGATGTAATCCAGAATTTCGGTTTTGGCGTAGTGCGAAAGTGCGAAAAAGGCCGCAAACGCGAGATGGCGCAACTTGTGCCGTTATCGACATTTCGTTACCGACAAAACTTTAAAAAATTATTATCTCGACTCCTGGGGGTTGTTTTTTAATCAATGCGTTATCAAATGAAAGGGGATGGAATGAGCTACGCGACAAAAATTATCCCGTTGCTGTACGTATATGCAGTTGGCCGTAATAACAATTTGAATTGTTTAATTGTTTATAACGAATGAACTTCAGTTGGAGTAATGTTCTCACCTATTGTAAATGGTAGCTGGTGTAAGTAGCTTTAATTTATGTCCTTTGGTCATTGATGTAGCACGCCTGGAAGAGGCAGTAATCGTATTTGTTTATAATTTCCTTAAACAAATTCAATTATCTCGGCTTCTACTGGGCCGATTTTGTTCAACGACATCTCAAATTGAAGCTCTCGGATCAAGGAACCATGGAATTTACTTTTACAATGAACCTCGAGTATAGTTCCGATGCAATTCTCAAGCGAATTATTAAATTGTTTATGAAAATTAAATTGCGCATCCAGGGGATGTAAGAAGTATCATGTCGGGTAGCAGCATCCTTTACGTTTATTTTAAGCTGTCGATCACTGATCTAGCGCCTTCAGAAGCCGAGATAATTGCAGTGACCCGGAGTGCATTTTTTCCAATTTTTCAATTATTAATAACTTTTGAACCAACAATGCCATATTGTTCAAGCTGTAGGAGGAGGTAGCTATGGTTACTAGCTTTAATTTAAGACAAGTCCGGTTAAAAAATACGCACTAGAAGCCGAGAAAAACGCAATTGTTTAAATTAACGATGTAATCCAGGATTTCGGTTTTGGCGGACTGCGAAAGTGCGAAAAAGGCCGCAAACGCGAGATGGCGCAATTTGTGCCGTTATCGACATTTCGTTACCGACAAAACTTTAAAAAATTATTATCTCGACTCCTGGGGCTTGTTTTTTAATCAATGCGTTATCAAATGAAAGGGGATGGAATGAGCTACGCGACAAAAATTACCCCGTTGCTGTACGTATATGCAGTTGGCCGTAATAACAATTTTAATTGTTTAATTGTTTATAACGAATGAACTTCATTTGGAGTAATGTTCACACCTATTGTAAATGGTAGCTGGTGTAAGTAGCTTCAATTTATGTCCTTTGGTCATTGTTGTAGCACGCCTGGAAGAGGGAGTAATCGTATTTGTTTATAATTTCTTTAAACAAATTCAATTATCTCGGCTTCTACTGGGCCGATTTTGTTCAACGACATCTCAAATTGAAGCTCTCGGGTCAAGGAACCATCGAATTTACTTTTACAAAGGACCTCGAGTATAGTTCCGATGCAATTCTCAAGCGCATTATTAAATTGTTTATGAAAATTAATTTGCGCATCCAGGGGATGTAACATGTATCTTGTCGGGTAGCAGCATCCTTTACCTTTATTTTAAGCTGTCGATCATTGATCTAGCGCCTTCAGAAGCCGAGATAATCGCAGTGACCCGGAGTGCATTTTTTGCCAATTTTTCAATTAATAATAACTTTTGAACCAACAATGCCATATGGTTCAAGCTGTCGGAGGAGGTAGCTATGGTTCCTAGCTTTAATTTAAGACAAGTTCGGTTAAAAAATACGCACTAGAAGCCGAGAAAAACATTTGTTTATAATTTGTTTATAATTTCTTTAAACAAATTCAATTATCTCGGCTTCTACTGGGCCGATATTGTTCAACGACATCTCCAATTGAAGCTCTCGGGTCAAGGAACCATCGAATTTACTTTTACAAAGGACCTCGAGTATAGTTCCGATGCAATTCTCAAGCGAATTATTAAATTGTTTATGAAAATTAATTTGCGCATCCAGGGGATGTAACAAGTATCTTGTCGGGTAGCAGCATCCTATACCTTTATTTTAAGCTGTCGATCATTGATCTAGCGCCTTCTGAAGCCGAGATAATCGCAGAGACCCGGAGTGCATTTTAGCCAATTTTTCAATTATTAGTAACTTTTGAACCAACAATGGCATATGGTTCAAGCTGTAGGAGGAGGTAGCTATGGTTCCTAGCTTTAATTTAAGACAAGTTCGGTTAAAAAATACGTACTAGAAGCCGAGAAAAACATTTGTTTATAATTTGTTTATAATTTCTTTAAACAAATTCAATTATCTCGGCTTCTACTGGGCCGATATTGTGCAACGACATCTCAAATTGAAGCTCTCGGGTCAAGGAACCATCGAATTTACTTTTACAAAGGACCTCGAGTATAGTTCCGATGCAATTCTCAAGCGAATTATTAAATTGTCTATGAAAATTAAATTGCGCATCCAGGGGATGTAACAAGTATCTTGTCGGGTAGCAGCATCCTATACCTTTATTTTAAGCTGTCGATCATTGATCTAGCGCCTTCTGAAGCCGAGATAATCGCAGAGACCCGGAGTGCATTTTAGCCAATTTTTCAATTATTAGTAACTTTTGAACCAACAATGGCATATGGTTCAAGCTGTAGGAGGAGGTAGCTATGGTTCCTAGCTTTAATTTAAGACAAGTTCGGTTAAAAAATACGTACTAGAAGCCGAGAAAAACATTTGTTTATAATTTGTTTATAATTTCTTTAAACAAATTCAATTATCTCGGCTTCTACTGGGCCGATATTGTGCAACGACATCTCAAATTGAAGCTCTCGGGTCAAGGAACCATCGAATTTACTTTTACAAAGGACCTCGAGTATAGTTCCGATGCAATTCTCAAGCGAATTATTAAATTGTCTATGAAAATTAAATTGCGCATCCAGGGGATGTAACAAGTATCTTGTCGGGTAGCAGCATCCTTTACCTTTATTTTAAGCTGTCGATCATTGATCTAGCGCCTTCAGAAGCCGAGATAATTGCAGTGACCCGGAGTGCATTTTTCGCCAATTTTTCAATTATTAGTAACTTTTGAACCAACAATGCCATATGGTTCAAGCTGTAGGAGGAGGTAGCTATGGTTAATAGCTTTAATTTAAGACAAGTTCGGTTAAAGAATACGCACTAGAAGCCGAGAAAAACATTTGTTTATAATTTGTTTATAATTTCTTTAAACAAATTCAATTATCTCGGCTTCTACTGGGCCGATATTATTCAACGACATCTCAAATTGAAGCTCTCGGGTCAAGGAACAATCGAATTTACTTTTACAAAGGACCTCGAGTATAGTTCCGATGCAATTCTCAAGCGAATTATTAAATTGTCTATGAAAATTAAATTGCGCATCCAGGGGATGTAACAAGTATCTTGTCGGGTAGCAGCATCCTATACCTTTATTTTAAGCTGTCGATCATTGATCTAGCGCCTTCTGAAGCCGAGATAATCGCAGAGACCCGGAGTGCATTTTAGCCAATTTTTCAATTATTAGTAACTTTTGAACCAACAATGGCATATGGTTCAAGCTGTAGGAGGAGGTAGCTATGGTTCCTAGCTTTAATTTAAGACAAGTTCGGTTAAAAAATACGTACTAGAAGCCGAGAAAAACATTTGTTTATAATTTGTTTATAATTTCTTTAAACAAATTCAATTATCTCGGCTTCTACTGGGCCGATATTGTGCAACGACATCTCAAATTGAAGCTCTCGGGTCAAGGAACCATCGAATTTACTTTTACAAAGGACCTCGAGTATAGTTCCGATGCAATTCTCAAGCGAATTATTAAATTGTCTATGAAAATTAAATTGCGCATCCAGGGGATGTAACAAGTATCTTGTCGGGTAGCAGCATCCTTTACCTTTATTTTAAGCTGTCGATCATTGATCTAGCGCCTTCAGAAGCCGAGATAATTGCAGTGACCCGGAGTGCATTTTTCGCCAATTTTTCAATTATTAGTAACTTTTGAACCAACAATGCCATATGGTTCAAGCTGTAGGAGGAGGTAGCTATGGTTAATAGCTTTAATTTAAGACAAGTTCGGTTAAAGAATACGCACTAGAAGCCGAGAAAAACATTTGTTTATAATTTGTTTATAATTTCTTTAAACAAATTCAATTATCTCGGCTTCTACTGGGCCGATATTATTCAACGACATCTTAAATTGAAGCTCTCGGGTCAAGGAACAATCGAATTTACTTTTACAAAGGACCTCGAGTATAGTTCCGATGCAATTCTCAAGCCAATTATTAAATTGTTTATGAAAATTAAATGGCGCATCCAGGGGATGTAACAAGTATCTTGTCGGGTAGCAGCATCCTATACCTTTATTTTAAGCTGTCGATCATTGATCTAGCGCCTTCAGAAGCCGAGATAATCTCAGAGACCCGGAGTGCATTTTAGCCAATTATTCAATTATTAGTAACTTTTGAACCAACAATGGCATATGGTTCAAGCTGTAGGAGGAGGTAGCTATGGTTACTAGCTTTAATTTAAGACAAGTCCGGTTAAAAAATACGCACTAGAAGCCGAGAAAAACGCAATTGTTTAAATTAACGATGTAATCCAGGATTTCGGTTTTGGCGGAGTGCGAAAGTGCGAAAAACGCCGCAAACGCGAGATGGCGCAACTTGTGCCGTTATCGACATTTCGTTACCGACAAAACTTTAAAAAATTATTATCTCGACTCCTGGAGGTTTTTTTTAATCAATGGGTTATCCAATTAAAGGGGATACAATGAGCTACGCGACAAAAATTACTCCGTTGCTGTACGTATATGCAGTTGGCCGTAATAACAATTTGAATTGTTTAATTGTTTATAACGAATGAACTTCATTTGGAGTTATGTTCACACCTATTGTAAATGGTAGCTGGTGTAAGTAGCTTTAATTTATGTCCTTTGGTCATTGATGTAGCACGCCTGGAAGAGGGAGTAATCGTATTTGTTTATAATTTCTTTAAACAAATTCAATTATCTCGGCTTCTACTGGGCCGATTTTGTTCAACGACATCTCAAATTGAAGCTCTCGGATCAAGGAACCATTGAATTTACTTTTACAAAGGACCTCGAGTATAGTTCCGATGCAATTCTCAAGCGAATTATTAAATTGTCTATGAAAATTAAATTGCGCATGCAGGGGATGTAACAAGTATCTTGTCGGGTAGCAGCATCCTATACCTATATTTTAAGCTGTCGATCATTGATCTAGCGCCTTCAGAAGCCGAGATAATCGCAGTGACCCGGAGTGCATTTTTGCCAATTTTTCAATTATTAGTAACTTTTGAACCAACAATGGCAGATGGTTCAAGCTGTAGGAGGAGGTAGCTATGGTTCCTAGCTTTAATTTAAGACAAGTTCGGTTAAAAAATACGCACTAGAAGCCGAGAAAAACATTTGTTTATAATTTGTTTATAATTTCTTTAAACAAATTCAATTATCTCGGCTTCTACTGGGCCGATATTATTCAACGACATCTCAAATTGAAGCTCTCGGGTCAAGGAACCATCGAATTTACTTTTACAAAGAACCTCGAGTATAGTTCCGATGCAATTCTCAAGCGAATTATTAAATTGTTTATGAAAATTAATTTGCGCATCCAGGGGATGTAACAAGTATCTTGTCGGGTAGCAGCATCCTATACCTTTATTTTAAGCTGTCGATCATTGATCTAGCGCCTTCAGAAGCCGAGATAATCGCAGAGACCCGGAGTGCATTTTAGCCAATTTTTCAATTATTAGTAACTTTTGAACCAACAATGGCATATGGTTCAAGCTGTAGGAGGAGGTAGCTATGGTTCCTAGCTTTAATTTAAGACTTGTCCGGTTAAAAAATACGCACTAGAAGCCGAGAAAAACGCAATTGTTTAAATTAACGATGTAATCCATAATTTCGGTTTTGGCGGAGTTCGAAAGTGCGAAAAAGGCCGCAAACGCGAGATGGCGCCAATTGTGCCGTTATCGACATTTCGTTACCGACAAAACTTTAAAAAATTATTATCTCGACTCCTGGGGGTTGTTTTTTAATCAATGCGTTATCAAATGAAAGGGGATGGAATGAGCTACGCGACAAAAATTACCCCGTTGCTGTACGTATATGCAGTTGGCCGTAATAACAATTTTAATTGTTTAATTGTTTATAACGAATGAACTTCATTTGGAGTAATGTTCACACCTATTGTAAATGGTAGCTGGTGTAAGTAGCTTCAATTTATGTCCTTTGGTCATTGTTGTAGCACGCCTGGAAGAGGGAGTAATCGTATTTGTTTATAATTTCTTTAAACAAATTCAATTATCTCGGCTTCTACTGGGCCGATTTTGTTCAACGACATCTCAAATTGAAGCTCTCGGATCAACAAACCATCGAATTTACTTTTACAAAGGACCTCGAGTATAGTTCCGATGCAATTCTCAAGCGAATTATTAAATTGTTTATGAAAATTAATTTGCGCATCCAGGGGATGTAACATGTATCTTGTCGGGTAGCAGCATCCTTTACCTTTATTTTAAGCTGTCGATCATTGATCTAGCGCCTTCAGAAGCCGAGATAATCGCAGTGACCCGGAGTGCATTTTTTGCCAATTTTTCAATTATTAATAACTTTTGAACCAACAATGCCATATGGTTCAAGCTGTCGGAGGAGGTAGCTATGGTTCCTAGCTTTAATTTAAGACAAGTTCGGTTAAAAAATACGCACTAGAAGCCGAGAAAAACATTTGTTTATAATTTGTTTATAATTTCTTTAAACAAATTCAATTATCTCGGCTTCTACTGGGCCGATATTGTTCAACGACATCTCCAATTGAAGCTCTCGGGTCAAGGAACCATCGAATTTACTTTTACAAAGGACCTCGAGTATAGTTCCGATGCAATTCTCAAGCGAATTATTAAATTGTTTATGAAAATTAATTTGCGCATCCAGGGGATGTAACAAGTATCTTGTCGGGTAGCAGCATCCTATACCTTTATTTTAATCTGTCGATCATTGATCTAGCGCCTTCTGAAGCCGAGATAATCGCAGAGACCCGGAGTGCATTTTAGCCAATTTTTCAATTATTAGTAACTTTTGAACCAACAATGGCATATGGTTCAAGCTGTAGGAGGAGGTAGCTATGGTTCCTAGCTTTAATTTAAGACAAGTTCGGTTAAAAAATACGTACTAGAAGCCGAGAAAAACATTTGTTTATAATTTGTTTATAATTTCTTTAAACAAATTCAATTATCTCGGCTTCTACTGGGCCGATATTGTGCAACGACATCTCAAATTGAAGCTCTCGGGTCAAGGAACCATCGAATTTACTTTTACAAAGGACCTCGAGTATAGTTCCGATGCAATTCTCAAGCGAATTATTAAATTGTCTATGAAAATTAAATTGCGCATCCAGGGGATGTAACAAGTATCTTGTCGGGTAGCAGCATCCTATACCTTTATTTTAAGCTGTCGATCATTCATCTAGCGCCTTCTGAAGCCGAGATAATCGCAGAGACCCGGAGTGCATTTTAGCCAATTTTTCAATTATTAGTAACTTTTGAACCAACAATGGCATATGGTTCAAGCTGTAGGAGGAGGTAGCTATGGTTCCTAGCTTTAATTTAAGACAAGTTCGGTTAAAAAATACGTACTAGAAGCCGAGAAAAACATTTGTTTATAATTTGTTTATAATTTCTTTAAACAAATTCAATTATCTCGGCTTCTACTGGGCCGATATTGTGCAACGACATCTCAAATTGAAGCTCTCGGGTCAAGGAACCATCGAATTTACTTTTACAAAGGACCTCGAGTATAGTTCCGATGCAATTCTCAAGCGAATTATTAAATTGTCTATGAAAATTAAATTGCGCATCCAGGGGATGTAACAAGTATCTTGTCGGGTAGCAGCATCCTTTACCTTTATTTTAAGCTGTCGATCATTGATCTAGCGCCTTCAGAAGCCGAGATAATTGCAGTGACCAGGAGTGCATTTTTCGCCAATTTTTCAATTATTAGTAACTTTTGAACCAACAATGCCATATGGTTCAAGCTGTAGGAGGAGGTAGCTATGGTTACTAGCTTTAATTTAAGACAAGTCCGGTTAAAAAATACGCACTAGAAGCCGAGAAAAACGCAATTGTTTAAATTAACGATGTAATCCAGGATTTCGGTTTTGGCGGAGTGCGAAAGTGCGAAAAACGCCGCAAACGCGAGATGGCGCAACTTGTGCCGTTATCGACATTTCGTTACCGACAAAACTTTAAAAAATTATTATCTCGACTCCTGGAGGTTTTTTTTAATCAATGGGTTATCCAATTAAAGGGGATACAATGAGCTACGCGACAAAAATTACTCCGTTGCTGTACGTATATGCAGTTGGCCGTAATAACAATTTGAATTGTTTAATTGTTTATAACGAATGAACTTCATTTGGAGTTATGTTCACACCTATTGTAAATGGTAGCTGGTGTAAGTAGCTTTAATTTATGTCCTTTGGTCATTGATGTAGCACGCCTGGAAGAGGGAGTAATCGTATTTGTTTATAATTTCTTTAAACAAATTCAATTATCTCGGCTTCTACTGGGCCGATTTTGTTCAACGACATCTCAAATTGAAGCTCTCGGATCAAGGAACCATTGAATTTACTTTTACAAAGGACCTCGAGTATAGTTCCGATGCAATTCTCAAGCGAATTATTAAATTGTCTATGAAAATTAAATTGCGCATGCAGGGGATGTAACAAGTATCTTGTCGGGTAGCAGCATCCTGTACCTATATTTTAAGCTGTCGATCATTGATCTAGCGCCTTCAGAAGCCGAGATAATCGCAGTGACCCGGAGTGCATTTTTGCCAATTTTTCAATTATTAGTAACTTTTGAACCAACAATGGCAGATGGTTCAAGCTGTAGGAGGAGGTAGCTATGGTTCCTAGCTTTAATTTAAGACAAGTTCGGTTAAAAAATACGCACTAGAAGCCGAGAAAAACATTTGTTTATAATTTGTTTATAATTTCTTTAAACAAATTCAATTATCTCGGCTTCTACTGGGCCGATATTATTCAACGACATCTCAAATTGAAGCTCTCGGGTCAAGGAACCATCGAATTTACTTTTACAAAGAACCTCGAGTATAGTTCCGATGCAATTCTCAAGCGAATTATTAAATTGTTTATGAAAATTAATTTGCGCATCCAGGGGATGTAACAAGTATCTTGTCGGGTAGCAGCATCCTATACCTTTATTTTAAGCTGTCGATCATTGATCTAGCGCCTTCAGAAGCCGAGATAATCGCAGAGACCCGGAGTGCATTTTAGCCAATTTTTCAATTATTAGTAACTTTTGAACCAACAATGGCATATGGTTCAAGCTGTAGGAGGAGGTAGCTATGGTTCCTAGCTTTAATTTAAGACTTGTCCGGTTAAAAAATACGCACTAGAAGCCGAGAAAAACGCAATTGTTTAAATTAACGATGTAATCCATAATTTCGGTTTTGGCGGAGTTCGAAAGTGCGAAAAAGGCCGCAAACGCGAGATGGCGCCAATTGTGCCGTTATCGACATTTCGTTACCGACAAAACTTTAAAAAATTATTATCTCGACTCCTGGGGGTTGTTTTTTAATCAATGCGTTATCAAATGAAAGGGGATGGAATGAGCTACGCGACAAAAATTACCCCGTTGCTGTACGTATATGCAGTTGGCCGTAATAACAATTTTAATTGTTTAATTGTTTATAACGAATGAACTTCATTTGGAGTAATGTTCACACCTATTGTAAATGGTAGCTGGTGTAAGTAGCTTCAATTTATGTCCTTTGGTCATTGTTGTAGCACGCCTGGAAGAGGGAGTAATCGTATTTGTTTATAATTTCTTTAAACAAATTCAATTATCTCGGCTTCTACTGGGCCGATTTTGTTCAACGACATCTCAAATTGAAGCTCTCGGATCAACAAACCATCGAATTTACTTTTACAAAGGACCTCGAGTATAGTTCCGATGCAATTCTCAAGCGAATTATTAAATTGTTTATGAAAATTAATTTGCGCATCCAGGGGATGTAACATGTATCTTGTCGGGTAGCAGCATCCTTTACCTTTATTTTAAGCTGTCGATCATTGATCTAGCGCCTTCAGAAGCCGAGATAATCGCAGTGACCCGGAGTGCATTTTTTGCCAATTTTTCAATTATTAATAACTTTTGAACCAACAATGCCATATGGTTCAAGCTGTCGGAGGAGGTAGCTATGGTTCCTAGCTTTAATTTAAGACAAGTTCGGTTAAAAAATACGCACTAGAAGCCGAGAAAAACATTTGTTTATAATTTGTTTATAATTTCTTTAAACAAATTCAATTATCTCGGCTTCTACTGGGCCGATATTGTTCAACGACATCTCCAATTGAAGCTCTCGGGTCAAGGAACCATCGAATTTACTTTTACAAAGGACCTCGAGTATAGTTCCGATGCAATTCTCAAGCGAATTATTAAATTGTCTATGAAAATTAAATTGCGCATCCAGGGGATGTAACAAGTATCTTGTCGGGTAGCAGCATCCTATACCTTTATTTTAAGCTGTCGATCATTCATCTAGCGCCTTCTGAAGCCGAGATAATCGCAGAGACCCGGAGTGCATTTTAGCCAATTTTTCAATTATTAGTAACTTTTGAACCAACAATGGCATATGGTTCAAGCTGTAGGAGGAGGTAGCTATGGTTCCTAGCTTTAATTTAAGACAAGTTCGGTTAAAAAATACGTACTAGAAGCCGAGAAAAACATTTGTTTATAATTTGTTTATAATTTCTTTAAACAAATTCAATTATCTCGGCTTCTACTGGGCCGATATTGTGCAACGACATCTCAAATTGAAGCTCTCGGGTCAAGGAACCATCGAATTTACTTTTACAAAGGACCTCGAGTATAGTTCCGATGCAATTCTCAAGCGAATTATTAAATTGTCTATGAAAATTAAATTGCGCATCCAGGGGATGTAACAAGTATCTTGTCGGGTAGCAGCATCCTTTACCTTTATTTTAAGCTGTCGATCATTGATCTAGCGCCTTCAGAAGCCGAGATAATTGCAGTGACCCGGAGTGCATTTTTCGCCAATTTTTCAATTATTAATAACTTTTGAACCAACAATGCCATATGGTTCAAGCTGTAGGAGGAGGTAGCTATGGTTAATAGCTTTAATTTAAGACAAGTTCGGTTAAAAAATACGCACTAGAAGCCGAGAAAAACATTTGTTTATAATTTGTTTATAATTTCTTTAAACAAATTCAATTATCTCGGCTTCTACTGGGCCGATATTATTCAACGACATCTCAAATTGAAGCTCTCGGGTCAAGGAACCATCGAATTTACTTTTACAAAGGACCTCGAGTATAGTTCCGATGCAATTCTCAAGCCAATTATTAAATTGTTTATGAAAATTAAATGGCGCATCCAGGGGATGTAACAAGTATCTTGTCGGGTAGCAGCATCCTATACCTTTATTTTAAGCTGTCGATCATTGATCTAGCGCCTTCAGAAGCCGAGATAATCGCAGAGACCCGGAGTGCATTTTAGCCAATTTTTCAATTATTAGTAACTTTTGAACCAACAATGGCATATGGTTCAAGCTGTAGGAGGAGGTAGCTATGGTTCCTAGCTTTAATTTAAGACAAGTTCGGTTAAAAAATACGTACTAGAAGCCGAGAAAAACATTTGTTTATAATTTGTTTATAATTTCTTTAAACAAATTCAATTATCTCTGCTTCTACTGGGCCGATATTGTGCAACGACATCTCAAATTGAAGCTCTCGGGTCAAGGAACCATCGAATTTACTTTTACAAAGGACCTCGAGTATAGTTCCGATGCAATTCTCAAGCGAATTATTAAATTGTCTATGAAAATTAAATTGCGCATCCAGGGGATGTAACAAGTATCTTGTCGGGTAGCAGCATCCTTTACCTTTATTTTAAGCTGTCGATCATTGATCTAGCGCCTTCAGAAGCCGAGATAATTGCAGTGACCCGGAGTGCATTTTTCGCCAATTTTTCAATTATTAATAACTTTTGAACCAACAATGCCATATGGTTCAAGCTGTAGGAGGAGGTAGCTATGGTTAATAGCTTTAATTTAAGACAAGTTCGGTTAAAAAATACGCACTAGAAGCCGAGAAAAACATTTGTTTATAATTTGTTTATAATTTCTTTAAACAAATTCAATTATCTCGGCTTCTACTGGGCCGATATTATTCAACGACATCTCAAATTGAAGCTCTCGGGTCAAGGAACCATCGAATTTACTTTTACAAAGGACCTCGAGTATAGTTCCGATGCAATTCTCAAGCCAATTATTAAATTGTTTATGAAAATTAAATGGCGCATCCAGGGGATGTAACAAGTATCTTGTCGGGTAGCAGCATCCTATACCTTTATTTTAAGCTGTCGATCATTGATCTAGCGCCTTCAGAAGCCGAGATAATCGCAGAGACCCGGAGTGCATTTTAGCCAATTTTTCAATTATTAGTAACTTTTGAACCAACAATGGCATATGGTTCAAGCTGTAGGAGGAGGTAGCTATGGTTCCTAGCTTTAATTTAAGACTTGTCCTGTTAAAAAATACGCACTAGAAGCCGAGAAAAACGCAATTGTTTAAATTAACGATGTAATC
Organism: Nomada fucata; assembly: GCA_948146005.1. Lineage (NCBI taxonomy): Eukaryota > Metazoa > Arthropoda > Insecta > Hymenoptera > Apidae > Nomada > Nomada fucata. The sequence continues at coordinate 203,414 of OX411275.1, read as the reverse complement.
CATAATTTCGGTTTTGGCGGAGTTCGAAAGTGCGAAAAAGGCCGCAAACGCGAGATGGCGCCAATTGTGCCGTTATCGACATTTCGTTACCGACAAAACTTTAAAAAATTATTATCTCGACTCCTGGGGGTTGTTTTTTAATCAATGCGTTATCAAATGAAAGGGGATGGAATGAGCTACGCGACAAAAATTACCCCGTCGCTATATGTATATGCAGTTGGCCGTAATAACAATTTGAATTGTTTAATTGTTTATAACGAATGAACTTCAGTTCGAGTAATGTTCTCACCTATTGTAAATGGTAGCTGGTGTAAGTAGCTTTAATTTATGTCCTTTGGTCATTGATGTAGCATGCCTGGAAGAGGCAGAAATCGTATTTGTTTATAATTTCATTAAACAAATTCAATTATCTCGGCTTCTACTGGGCCGATATTATTCAACGACATCTCAAATTGAAGCTCTCGGGTCAAGGAACCATCGAATTTACTTTTACAAAGGACCTCGAGTATAGTTCCGATGCAATTCTCAAGCGAATTATTAAATTGTTTATGAAAATTAAATGGCGCATCCAGGGGATGTAACAAGTATCTTGTCGGGTAGCAGCATCCTATACCTTTATTATAAGCTGTCGATCATTGATCTAGCGCCTTCAGAAGCCGAGATAATCTCAGAGACCCGGAGTGCATTTTAGCCAATTTTTCAATTATTAGTAACTTTTGAACCAACAATGGCATATGGTTCAAGCTGTAGGAGGAGGTAGCTATGGTTACTAGCTTTAATTTAAGACAAGTCCGGTTAAAAAATACGCACTAGAAGCCGAGAAAAACGCAATTGTTTAAATTAACGATGTAATCCAGGATTTCGGTTTTGGCGGAGTGCGAAAGTGCGAAAAACGCCGCAAACGCGAGATGGCGCAACTTGTGCCGTTATCGACATTTCGTTACCGACAAAACTTTAAAAAATTATTATCTCGACTCCTGGGGGTTGTTTTTTAATCAATGGGTTATCCAATTAAAGGGGATACAATGAGCTACGCGACAAAAATTACTCCGTTGCTGTACGTATATGCAGTTGGCCGTAATAACAATTTGAATTGTTTAATTGTTTATAACGAATGAACTTCATTTGGAGTTATGTTCACACCTATTGTAAATGGTAGCTGGTGTAAGTAGCTTTAATTTATGTCCTTTGGTCATTGTTGTAGCACGCCTGGAAGAGGGAGTAATCGTATTTGTTTATAATTTCTTTAAACAAATTCAATTATCTCGGCTTCTACTGGGCCGATTTTGTTCAACGACATCTCAAATTGAAGCTCTCGGATCAAGGAACCATCGAATTTACTTTTACAAAGGACCTCGAGTATAGTTCCGATGCAATTCTCAAGCGAATTATTAAATTGTCTATGAAAATTAAATTGCGCATGCAGGGGATGTAACAAGTATCTTGTCGGGTAGCAGCATCCTTTACGTTTATTTTAAGCTGTCGATCACTGATCTAGCGCCTTCAGAAGCCGAGATAATTGCAGTGACCCGGAGTGCATTTTTGCCAATTTTTCAATTATTAATAACTTTTGAACCAACAATGCCATATTGTTCAAGCTGTAGGAGGAAGTAGCTATGGTTCCTAGCTTTAATTTAAGACAAGTCCGGTTAAAAAATACGCACTAGAAGCCGAGAAAAACGCAATTGTTTAAATTAACGATGTAATCCAGGATTTCAGTTTTGGCGGAGTGCGAAAGTGCGAAAAAGGCCGCAAACGCGAGATGGCGCAATTTGTGCCGTTATCGACATTTCGTTACCGACAAAACTTTAAAAAATTATTATCTCGACTCCTGGGTGTTGTTTTTTAATCAATGTGGTATCAAATGAAAGGGAATGGAATGAGCTACGCGACAAAAATTACCCCGTCGCTGTATGTATATGCAGTTGGCCGGAATAACAATTTGAATTGTTTAATTGTTTATAACGAATGAACTTCAGTTGGAGTAATATTCTCACCTATTGTAAATGGTAGCTGGTGTAAGTAGCTTTAATTTATGTCCTTTGGTCATTGATGTAGCATGCCTGGAAGAGGCAGTAATCGTATTTGTTTATAATTTCATTAAACAAACTCAATTATCTCGGCTTCTACTGGGCCGATTTTCTTCAACGACATCTCAAATTTAAGCTCTCGGATCAAGGAACCATGGAATTTACTTTTACAAAGGACCTCGAGTATAGTTCCGATGCAATTCTCAAGCGAATTATTAAATTGTCTATGAAAATTAAATTGCGCATGCAGGGGATGTAACAAGTATCTTGTCGGGTAGCAGCATCCTATACCTATATTTTAAGCTGTCGATCATTGATCTAGCGCCTTCAGAAGCCGAGATAATCGCAGTGACCCGGAGTGCATTTTTGCCAATTTTTCAATTATTAGTAACTTTTGAACCAACAATGGCAGATGGTTCAAGCTGTAGGAGGAGGTAGCTATGGTTCCTAGCTTTAATTTAAGACAAGTTCGGTTAAAAAATACGCACTAGAAGCCGAGAAAAACATTTGTTTATAATTTGTTTATAATTTCTTTAAACAAATTCAATTATCTCGGCTTCTACTGGGCCGATATTATTCAACGACATCTCAAATTGAAGCTCTCGGGTCAAGGAACCATCGAATTTACTTTTACAAAGAACCTCGAGTATAGTTCCGATGCAATTCTCAAGCGAATTATTAAATTGTTTATGAAAATTAATTTGCGCATCCAGGGGATGTAACAAGTATCTTGTCGGGTAGCAGCATCCTATACCTTTATTTTAAGCTGTCGATCATTGATCTAGCGCCTTCAGAAGCCGAGATAATCGCAGAGACCCGGAGTGCATTTTAGCCAATTTTTCAATTATTAGTAACTTTTGAACCAACAATGGCATATGGTTCAAGCTGTAGGAGGAGGTAGCTATGGTTCCTAGCTTTAATTTAAGACTTGTCCGGTTAAAAAATACGCACTAGAAGCCGAGAAAAACGCAATTGTTTAAATTAACGATGTAATCCATAATTTCGGTTTTGGCGGAGTTCGAAAGTGCGAAAAAGGCCGCAAACGCGAGATGGCGCCAATTGTGCCGTTATCGACATTTCGTTACCGACAAAACTTTAAAAAATTATTATCTCGACTCCTGGGGGTTGTTTTTTAATCAATGCGTTATCAAATGAAAGGGGATGGAATGAGCTACGCGACAAAAATTACCCCGTTGCTGTACGTATATGCAGTTGGCCGTAATAACAATTTTAATTGTTTAATTGTTTATAACGAATGAACTTCATTTGGAGTAATGTTCACACCTATTGTAAATGGTAGCTGGTGTAAGTAGCTTCAATTTATGTCCTTTGGTCATTGTTGTAGCACGCCTGGAAGAGGGAGTAATCGTATTTGTTTATAATTTCTTTAAACAAATTCAATTATCTCGGCTTCTACTGGGCCGATTTTGTTCAACGACATCTCAAATTGAAGCTCTCGGATCAACAAACCATCGAATTTACTTTTACAAAGGACCTCGAGTATAGTTCCGATGCAATTCTCAAGCGAATTATTAAATTGTTTATGAAAATTAATTTGCGCATCCAGGGGATGTAACATGTATCTTGTCGGGTAGCAGCATCCTTTACCTTTATTTTAAGCTGTCGATCATTGATCTAGCGCCTTCAGAAGCCGAGATAATCGCAGTGACCCGGAGTGCATTTTTTGCCAATTTTTCAATTATTAATAACTTTTGAACCAACAATGCCATATGGTTCAAGCTGTCGGAGGAGGTAGCTATGGTTCCTAGCTTTAATTTAAGACAAGTTCGGTTAAAAAATACGCACTAGAAGCCGAGAAAAACATTTGTTTATAATTTGTTTATAATTTCTTTAAACAAATTCAATTATCTCGGCTTCTACTGGGCCGATATTGTTCAACGACATCTCCAATTGAAGCTCTCGGGTCAAGGAACCATCGAATTTACTTTTACAAAGGACCTCGAGTATAGTTCCGATGCAATTCTCAAGCGAATTATTAAATTGTTTATGAAAATTAATTTGCGCATCCAGGGGATGTAACAAGTATCTTGTCGGGTAGCAGCATCCTATACCTTTATTTTAATCTGTCGATCATTGATCTAGCGCCTTCTGAAGCCGAGATAATCGCAGAGACCCGGAGTGCATTTTAGCCAATTTTTCAATTATTAGTAACTTTTGAACCAACAATGGCATATGGTTCAAGCTGTAGGAGGAGGTAGCTATGGTTCCTAGCTTTAATTTAAGACAAGTTCGGTTAAAAAATACGTACTAGAAGCCGAGAAAAACATTTGTTTATAATTTGTTTATAATTTCTTTAAACAAATTCAATTATCTCGGCTTCTACTGGGCCGATATTGTGCAACGACATCTCAAATTGAAGCTCTCGGGTCAAGGAACCATCGAATTTACTTTTACAAAGGACCTCGAGTATAGTTCCGATGCAATTCTCAAGCGAATTATTAAATTGTCTATGAAAATTAAATTGCGCATCCAGGGGATGTAACAAGTATCTTGTCGGGTAGCAGCATCCTATACCTTTATTTTAAGCTGTCGATCATTCATCTAGCGCCTTCTGAAGCCGAGATAATCGCAGAGACCCGGAGTGCATTTTAGCCAATTTTTCAATTATTAGTAACTTTTGAACCAACAATGGCATATGGTTCAAGCTGTAGGAGGAGGTAGCTATGGTTCCTAGCTTTAATTTAAGACAAGTTCGGTTAAAAAATACGTACTAGAAGCCGAGAAAAACATTTGTTTATAATTTGTTTATAATTTCTTTAAACAAATTCAATTATCTCGGCTTCTACTGGGCCGATATTGTGCAACGACATCTCAAATTGAAGCTCTCGGGTCAAGGAACCATCGAATTTACTTTTACAAAGGACCTCGAGTATAGTTCCGATGCAATTCTCAAGCGAATTATTAAATTGTCTATGAAAATTAAATTGCGCATCCAGGGGATGTAACAAGTATCTTGTCGGGTAGCAGCATCCTTTACCTTTATTTTAAGCTGTCGATCATTGATCTAGCGCCTTCAGAAGCCGAGATAATTGCAGTGACCCGGAGTGCATTTTTCGCCAATTTTTCAATTATTAGTAACTTTTGAACCAACAATGCCATATGGTTCAAGCTGTAGGAGGAGGTAGCTATGGTTACTAGCTTTAATTTAAGACAAGTCCGGTTAAAAAATACGCACTAGAAGCCGAGAAAAACGCAATTGTTTAAATTAACGATGTAATCCAGGATTTCGGTTTTGGCGGAGTGCGAAAGTGCGAAAAACGCCGCAAACGCGAGATGGCGCAACTTGTGCCGTTATCGACATTTCGTTACCGACAAAACTTTAAAAAATTATTATCTCGACTCCTGGAGGTTTTTTTTAATCAATGGGTTATCCAATTAAAGGGGATACAATGAGCTACGCGACAAAAATTACTCCGTTGCTGTACGTATATGCAGTTGGCCGTAATAACAATTTGAATTGTTTAATTGTTTATAACGAATGAACTTCATTTGGAGTTATGTTCACACCTATTGTAAATGGTAGCTGGTGTAAGTAGCTTTAATTTATGTCCTTTGGTCATTGATGTAGCACGCCTGGAAGAGGGAGTAATCGTATTTGTTTATAATTTCTTTAAACAAATTCAATTATCTCGGCTTCTACTGGGCCGATTTTGTTCAACGACATCTCAAATTGAAGCTCTCGGATCAAGGAACCATTGAATTTACTTTTACAAAGGACCTCGAGTATAGTTCCGATGCAATTCTCAAGCGAATTATTAAATTGTCTATGAAAATTAAATTGCGCATGCAGGGGATGTAACAAGTATCTTGTCGGGTAGCAGCATCCTGTACCTATATTTTAAGCTGTCGATCATTGATCTAGCGCCTTCAGAAGCCGAGATAATCGCAGTGACCCGGAGTGCATTTTTGCCAATTTTTCAATTATTAGTAACTTTTGAACCAACAATGGCAGATGGTTCAAGCTGTAGGAGGAGGTAGCTATGGTTCCTAGCTTTAATTTAAGACAAGTTCGGTTAAAAAATACGCACTAGAAGCCGAGAAAAACATTTGTTTATAATTTGTTTATAATTTCTTTAAACAAATTCAATTATCTCGGCTTCTACTGGGCCGATATTATTCAACGACATCTCAAATTGAAGCTCTCGGGTCAAGGAACCATCGAATTTACTTTTACAAAGAACCTCGAGTATAGTTCCGATGCAATTCTCAAGCGAATTATTAAATTGTTTATGAAAATTAATTTGCGCATCCAGGGGATGTAACAAGTATCTTGTCGGGTAGCAGCATCCTATACCTTTATTTTAAGCTGTCGATCATTGATCTAGCGCCTTCAGAAGCCGAGATAATCGCAGAGACCCGGAGTGCATTTTAGCCAATTTTTCAATTATTAGTAACTTTTGAACCAACAATGGCATATGGTTCAAGCTGTAGGAGGAGGTAGCTATGGTTCCTAGCTTTAATTTAAGACTTGTCCGGTTAAAAAATACGCACTAGAAGCCGAGAAAAACGCAATTGTTTAAATTAACGATGTAATCCATAATTTCGGTTTTGGCGGAGTTCGAAAGTGCGAAAAAGGCCGCAAACGCGAGATGGCGCCAATTGTGCCGTTATCGACATTTCGTTACCGACAAAACTTTAAAAAATTATTATCTCGACTCCTGGGGGTTGTTTTTTAATCAATGCGTTATCAAATGAAAGGGGATGGAATGAGCTACGCGACAAAAATTACCCCGTTGCTGTACGTATATGCAGTTGGCCGTAATAACAATTTTAATTGTTTAATTGTTTATAACGAATGAACTTCATTTGGAGTAATGTTCACACCTATTGTAAATGGTAGCTGGTGTAAGTAGCTTCAATTTATGTCCTTTGGTCATTGTTGTAGCACGCCTGGAAGAGGGAGTAATCGTATTTGTTTATAATTTCTTTAAACAAATTCAATTATCTCGGCTTCTACTGGGCCGATTTTGTTCAACGACATCTCAAATTGAAGCTCTCGGATCAACAAACCATCGAATTTACTTTTACAAAGGACCTCGAGTATAGTTCCGATGCAATTCTCAAGCGAATTATTAAATTGTTTATGAAAATTAATTTGCGCATCCAGGGGATGTAACATGTATCTTGTCGGGTAGCAGCATCCTTTACCTTTATTTTAAGCTGTCGATCATTGATCTAGCGCCTTCAGAAGCCGAGATAATCGCAGTGACCCGGAGTGCATTTTTTGCCAATTTTTCAATTATTAATAACTTTTGAACCAACAATGCCATATGGTTCAAGCTGTCGGAGGAGGTAGCTATGGTTCCTAGCTTTAATTTAAGACAAGTTCGGTTAAAAAATACGCACTAGAAGCCGAGAAAAACATTTGTTTATAATTTGTTTATAATTTCTTTAAACAAATTCAATTATCTCGGCTTCTACTGGGCCGATATTGTTCAACGACATCTCCAATTGAAGCTCTCGGGTCAAGGAACCATCGAATTTACTTTTACAAAGGACCTCGAGTATAGTTCCGATGCAATTCTCAAGCGAATTATTAAATTGTCTATGAAAATTAAATTGCGCATCCAGGGGATGTAACAAGTATCTTGTCGGGTAGCAGCATCCTATACCTTTATTTTAAGCTGTCGATCATTCATCTAGCGCCTTCTGAAGCCGAGATAATCGCAGAGACCCGGAGTGCATTTTAGCCAATTTTTCAATTATTAGTAACTTTTGAACCAACAATGGCATATGGTTCAAGCTGTAGGAGGAGGTAGCTATGGTTCCTAGCTTTAATTTAAGACAAGTTCGGTTAAAAAATACGTACTAGAAGCCGAGAAAAACATTTGTTTATAATTTGTTTATAATTTCTTTAAACAAATTCAATTATCTCGGCTTCTACTGGGCCGATATTGTGCAACGACATCTCAAATTGAAGCTCTCGGGTCAAGGAACCATCGAATTTACTTTTACAAAGGACCTCGAGTATAGTTCCGATGCAATTCTCAAGCGAATTATTAAATTGTCTATGAAAATTAAATTGCGCATCCAGGGGATGTAACAAGTATCTTGTCGGGTAGCAGCATCCTTTACCTTTATTTTAAGCTGTCGATCATTGATCTAGCGCCTTCAGAAGCCGAGATAATTGCAGTGACCCGGAGTGCATTTTTCGCCAATTTTTCAATTATTAATAACTTTTGAACCAACAATGCCATATGGTTCAAGCTGTAGGAGGAGGTAGCTATGGTTAATAGCTTTAATTTAAGACAAGTTCGGTTAAAAAATACGCACTAGAAGCCGAGAAAAACATTTGTTTATAATTTGTTTATAATTTCTTTAAACAAATTCAATTATCTCGGCTTCTACTGGGCCGATATTATTCAACGACATCTCAAATTGAAGCTCTCGGGTCAAGGAACCATCGAATTTACTTTTACAAAGGACCTCGAGTATAGTTCCGATGCAATTCTCAAGCCAATTATTAAATTGTTTATGAAAATTAAATGGCGCATCCAGGGGATGTAACAAGTATCTTGTCGGGTAGCAGCATCCTATACCTTTATTTTAAGCTGTCGATCATTGATCTAGCGCCTTCAGAAGCCGAGATAATCGCAGAGACCCGGAGTGCATTTTAGCCAATTTTTCAATTATTAGTAACTTTTGAACCAACAATGGCATATGGTTCAAGCTGTAGGAGGAGGTAGCTATGGTTCCTAGCTTTAATTTAAGACAAGTTCGGTTAAAAAATACGTACTAGAAGCCGAGAAAAACATTTGTTTATAATTTGTTTATAATTTCTTTAAACAAATTCAATTATCTCTGCTTCTACTGGGCCGATATTGTGCAACGACATCTCAAATTGAAGCTCTCGGGTCAAGGAACCATCGAATTTACTTTTACAAAGGACCTCGAGTATAGTTCCGATGCAATTCTCAAGCGAATTATTAAATTGTCTATGAAAATTAAATTGCGCATCCAGGGGATGTAACAAGTATCTTGTCGGGTAGCAGCATCCTTTACCTTTATTTTAAGCTGTCGATCATTGATCTAGCGCCTTCAGAAGCCGAGATAATTGCAGTGACCCGGAGTGCATTTTTCGCCAATTTTTCAATTATTAATAACTTTTGAACCAACAATGCCATATGGTTCAAGCTGTAGGAGGAGGTAGCTATGGTTAATAGCTTTAATTTAAGACAAGTTCGGTTAAAAAATACGCACTAGAAGCCGAGAAAAACATTTGTTTATAATTTGTTTATAATTTCTTTAAACAAATTCAATTATCTCGGCTTCTACTGGGCCGATATTATTCAACGACATCTCAAATTGAAGCTCTCGGGTCAAGGAACCATCGAATTTACTTTTACAAAGGACCTCGAGTATAGTTCCGATGCAATTCTCAAGCCAATTATTAAATTGTTTATGAAAATTAAATGGCGCATCCAGGGGATGTAACAAGTATCTTGTCGGGTAGCAGCATCCTATACCTTTATTTTAAGCTGTCGATCATTGATCTAGCGCCTTCAGAAGCCGAGATAATCGCAGAGACCCGGAGTGCATTTTAGCCAATTTTTCAATTATTAGTAACTTTTGAACCAACAATGGCATATGGTTCAAGCTGTAGGAGGAGGTAGCTATGGTTCCTAGCTTTAATTTAAGACTTGTCCTGTTAAAAAATACGCACTAGAAGCCGAGAAAAACGCAATTGTTTAAATTAACGATGTAATCCATAATTTCGGTTTTGGCGGAGTTCGAAAGTGCGAAAAAGGCCGCAAACGCGAGATGGCGCCAATTGTGCCGTTATCGACATTTCGTTACCGACAAAACTTTAAAAAATTATTATCTCGACTCCTGGGGGTTGTTTTTTAATCAATGCGTTATCAAATGAAAGGGGATGGAATGAGCTACGCGACAAAAATTACCCCGTCGCTATATGTATATGCAGTTGGCCGTAATAACAATTTGAATTGTTTAATTGTTTATAACGAATGAACTTCAGTTCGAGTAATGTTCTCACCTATTGTAAATGGTAGCTGGTGTAAGTAGCTTTAATTTATGTCCTTTGGTCATTGATGTAGCATGCCTGGAAGAGGCAGAAATCGTATTTGTTTATAATTTCATTAAACAAATTCAATTATCTCGGCTTCTACTGGGCCGATATTATTCAACGACATCTCAAATTGAAGCTCTCGGGTCAAGGAACCATCGAATTTACTTTTACAAAGGACCTCGAGTATAGTTCCGATGCAATTCTCAAGCGAATTATTAAATTGTTTATGAAAATTAAATGGCGCATCCAGGGGATGTAACAAGTATCTTGTCGGGTAGCAGCATCCTATACCTTTATTATAAGCTGTCGATCATTGATCTAGCGCCTTCAGAAGCCGAGATAATCTCAGAGACCCGGAGTGCATTTTAGCCAATTTTTCAATTATTAGTAACTTTTGAACCAACAATGGCATATGGTTCAAGCTGTAGGAGGAGGTAGCTATGGTTACTAGCTTTAATTTAAGACAAGTCCGGTTAAAAAATACGCACTAGAAGCCGAGAAAAACGCAATTGTTTAAATTAACGATGTAATCCAGGATTTCGGTTTTGGCGGAGTGCGAAAGTGCGAAAAACGCCGCAAACGCGAGATGGCGCAACTTGTGCCGTTATCGACATTTCGTTACCGACAAAACTTTAAAAAATTATTATCTCGACTCCTGGGGGTTGTTTTTTAATCAATGGGTTATCCAATTAAAGGGGATACAATGAGCTACGCGACAAAAATTACTCCGTTGCTGTACGTATATGCAGTTGGCCGTAATAACAATTTGAATTGTTTAATTGTTTATAACGAATGAACTTCATTTGGAGTTATGTTCACACCTATTGTAAATGGTAGCTGGTGTAAGTAGCTTTAATTTATGTCCTTTGGTCATTGTTGTAGCACGCCTGGAAGAGGGAGTAATCGTATTTGTTTATAATTTCTTTAAACAAATTCAATTATCTCGGCTTCTACTGGGCCGATTTTGTTCAACGACATCTCAAATTGAAGCTCTCGGATCAAGGAACCATCGAATTTACTTTTACAAAGGACCTCGAGTATAGTTCCGATGCAATTCTCAAGCGAATTATTAAATTGTCTATGAAAATTAAATTGCGCATGCAGGGGATGTAACAAGTATCTTGTCGGGTAGCAGCATCCTTTACGTTTATTTTAAGCTGTCGATCACTGATCTAGCGCCTTCAGAAGCCGAGATAATTGCAGTGACCCGGAGTGCATTTTTGCCAATTTTTCAATTATTAATAACTTTTGAACCAACAATGCCATATTGTTCAAGCTGTAGGAGGAAGTAGCTATGGTTCCTAGCTTTAATTTAAGACAAGTCCGGTTAAAAAATACGCACTAGAAGCCGAGAAAAACGCAATTGTTTAAATTAACGATGTAATCCAGGATTTCAGTTTTGGCGGAGTGCGAAAGTGCGAAAAAGGCCGCAAACGCGAGATGGCGCAATTTGTGCCGTTATCGACATTTCGTTACCGACAAAACTTTAAAAAATTATTATCTCGACTCCTGGGTGTTGTTTTTTAATCAATGTGGTATCAAATGAAAGGGAATGGAATGAGCTACGCGACAAAAATTACCCCGTCGCTGTATGTATATGCAGTTGGCCGGAATAACAATTTGAATTGTTTAATTGTTTATAACGAATGAACTTCAGTTGGAGTAATATTCTCACCTATTGTAAATGGTAGCTGGTGTAAGTAGCTTTAATTTATGTCCTTTGGTCATTGATGTAGCATGCCTGGAAGAGGCAGTAATCGTATTTGTTTATAATTTCATTAAACAAACTCAATTATCTCGGCTTCTACTGGGCCGATTTTCTTCAACGACATCTCAAATTTAAGCTCTCGGATCAAGGAACCATGGAATTTACTTTTACAAAGGACCTCGAGTATAGTTCCGATGCAATTCTCAAGTTAATTATTAAATTGTTTATGAAAATTAAATTGCGCATCCAGGGGATGTAACAAGTATCTTGTCGGGTAGCAGCATCCTTTACGTTTATTTTAAGCTGTCGATCACTGATCTAGCGCCTTCAGAAGCCGAGATAATTGCAGTGACCCGGAGTGCATTTTTGCCAATTTTTCAATTATTAATAACTTTTGAACCAACAATGCCATATTGTTCAAGCTGTAGGAGGAAGTAGCTATGGTTCCTAGCTTTAATTTAAGACAAGTCCGGTTAAAAAATACGCACTAGAAGCCGAGAAAAACGCAATTGTTTAAATTAACGATGTAATCCAGGATTCCGGTTTTGGCGGAGTGCGAAAGTGCGAAAAAGGCCGCAAACGCGAGATGGCGCAATTTGTGCCGTTATCGACATTTCGTTACCGACAAAACTTTAAAAAATTATTATCTCGACTCCTGGGTGTTGTTTTTTAATCAATGTGGTATCAAATGAAAGGGAATGGAATGAGCTACGCGACAAAAATTACCCCGTCGCTATATGTATATGCAGTTGGCCGTAATAACAATTTGAATTGTTTAATTGTTTATAACGAATGAACTTCAGTTCGAGTAATGTTCTCACCTATTGTAAATGGTAGCTGGTGTAAGTAGCTTTAATTTATGTCCTTTGGTCATTGATGTAGCATGCCTGGAAGAGGCAGTAATCGTATTTGTTTATAATTTCATTAAACAAATTCAATTATCTCGGCTTCTACTGGGCCGATTTTCTTCAACGACATCTCAAATTGAAGCTCTCGGATCAAGGAACCATGGAATTTACTTTTACAAAGGACCTCGAGTATAGTTCCGATGCAATTCTCAAGCGAATTATTAAATTGTTTATGAAAATTAAATTGCGCATCCAGGGGATGTAACAAGTATCTTGTCGGGTAGCAGCATCCTTTACGTTTATTTTAAGCTGTCGATCATTGATCAAGCGCCTTCAGAAGCCGAGATAATTGCAGTGACCCGGAGTGCATTTTTGCCAATTTTTCAATTATTAATAACTTTTGAACCAACAATGCCATATTGTTCAAGCTGTAGGAGGAAGTAGCTATGGTTCCTAGCTTTAATTTAAGACAAGTCCGGTTAAAAAATACGCACTAGAAGCCGAGAAAAACGCAATTGTTTAAATTAACGATGTAATCCAGGATTCCGGTTTTGGCGGAGTGCGAAAGTGCGAAAAAGGCCGCAAACGCGAGATGGCGCAATTTGTGCCGTTATCGACATTTCGTTACCGACAAAACTTTAAAAAATTATTATCTCGACTCCTGGGTGTTGTTTTTTAATCAATGTGGTATCAAATGAAAGGGAATGGAATGAGCTACGCGACAAAAATTACCCCGTCGCTATATGTATATGCAGTTGGCCGTAATAACAATTTGAATTGTTTAATTGTTTATAACGAATGAACTTCAGTTCGAGTAATGTTCTCACCTATTGTAAATGGTAGCTGGTGTTAGTAGCTTTAATTTATGTCCTTTGGTCATTGATGTAGCATGCCTGGAAGAGGCAGTAATCGTATTTGTTTATAATTTCATTAAACAAATTCAATTATCTCGGCTTCTACTGGGCCGATTTTCTTCAACGACATCTCAAATTGAAGCTCTCGGATCAAGGAACCATGGAATTTACTTTTACAAAGGACCTCGAGTATAGTTCCGATGCAATTCTCAAGCGAATTATTAAATTGTTTATGAAAATTAAATTGCGCATCCAGGGGATGTAACAAGTATCTTGTCGGGTAGCAGCATCCTTTACCTTTATTTTAAGCTGTCGATCATTGATCAAGCGCCTTCAGAAGCCGAGATAATTGCAGTGACCCGGAGTGCATTTTTGCCAATTTTTCAATTATTAATAACTTGTGAACCAACAATGCCATATTGTTCAAGCTGTAGGATGAGGTAGCTATGGTTACTAGCTTTAATTTAAGACAAGTCCGGTTAAAAAATACGAACTAGAAGCCGAGAAAAACGCAATTGTTTAAATTAACGATGTAACCCAGAATTTCGGTTTTGGCGGAGTGCGAAAGTGCGAAAAAGGATGCAAACGCGAGATGGCGCAACTTGTGCCGTTATCGACATTTCGTTACCGACAAAACTTTAAAAAATTATTATCTCGACTCCTGGGTGTTGTTTTTTAATCAATGTGGTATCAAATGAAAGGGAATGGAATGAGCTACGCGACAAAAATTACCCCGTCGCTATATGTATATGCAGTTGGCCGTAATAACAATTTGAATTGTTTAATTGTTTATAACGAATGAACTTCAGTTCGAGTAATGTTCTCACCTATTGTAAATGGTAGCTGGTGTTAGTAGCTTTAATTTATGTCCTTTGGTCATTGATGTAGCATGCCTGGAAGAGGCAGTAATCGTATTTGTTTATAATTTCATTAAACAAACTCAATTATCTCGGCTTCTACTGGGCCGATTTTGTTCAACGACATCTCAAATTGAAGCTCTCGGATCAAGGAACCATCGTATTTACTTTTACAAAGGACCTCGAGTATAGTTCCGATGCAATTCTCAAGCGAATTATTAAATTGTCTATGAAAATTAAATTGCGCATGCAGGGGATGTAACAAGTATCTTGTCGGGTAGCAGCATCCTTTACGTTTATTTTAAGCTGTCGATCACTGATCTAGCGCCTTCAGAAGCCGAGATAATTGCAGTGACCCGGAGTGCATTTTTGCCAATTTTTCAATTATTAATAACTTTTGAACCAACAATGCCATATTGTTCAAGCTGTAGGAGGAAGTAGCTATGGTTCCTAGCTTTAATTTAAGACAAGTCCGGTTAAAAAATACGCACTAGAAGCCGAGAAAAACGCAATTGTTTAAATTAACGATGTAATCCAGGATTTCAGTTTTGGCGGAGTGCGAAAGTGCGAAAAAGGCCGCAAACGCGAGATGGCGCAATTTGTGCCGTTATCGACATTTCGTTACCGACAAAACTTTAAAAAATTATTATCTCGACTCCTGGGTGTTGTTTTTTAATCAATGTGGTATCAAATGAAAGGGAATGGAATGAGCTACGCGACAAAAATTACCCCGTCGCTGTATGTATATGCAGTTGGCCGGAATAACAATTTGAATTGTTTAATTGTTTATAACGAATGAACTTCAGTTGGAGTAATATTCTCACCTATTGTAAATGGTAGCTGGTGTAAGTAGCTTTAATTTATGTCCTTTGGTCATTGATGTAGCATGCCTGGAAGAGGCAGTAATCGTATTTGTTTATAATTTCATTAAACAAACTCAATTATCTCGGCTTCTACTGGGCCGATTTTCTTCAACGACATCTCAAATTTAAGCTCTCGGATCAAGGAACCATGGAATTTACTTTTACAAAGGACCTCGAGTATAGTTCCGATGCAATTCTCAAGTTAATTATTAAATTGTTTATGAAAATTAAATTGCGCATCCAGGGGATGTAACAAGTATCTTGTCGGGTAGCAGCATCCTTTACGTTTATTTTAAGCTGTCGATCACTGATCTAGCGCCTTCAGAAGCCGAGATAATTGCAGTGACCCGGAGTGCATTTTTGCCAATTTTTCAATTATTAATAACTTTTGAACCAACAATGCCATATTGTTCAAGCTGTAGGAGGAAGTAGCTATGGTTCCTAGCTTTAATTTAAGACAAGTCCGGTTAAAAAATACGCACTAGAAGCCGAGAAAAACGCAATTGTTTAAATTAACGATGTAATCCAGGATTCCGGTTTTGGCGGAGTGCGAAAGTGCGAAAAAGGCCGCAAACGCGAGATGGCGCAATTTGTGCCGTTATCGACATTTCGTTACCGACAAAACTTTAAAAAATTATTATCTCGACTCCTGGGTGTTGTTTTTTAATCAATGTGGTATCAAATGAAAGGGAATGGAATGAGCTACGCGACAAAAATTACCCCGTCGCTATATGTATATGCAGTTGGCCGTAATAACAATTTGAATTGTTTAATTGTTTATAACGAATGAACTTCAGTTCGAGTAATGTTCTCACCTATTGTAAATGGTAGCTGGTGTAAGTAGCTTTAATTTATGTCCTTTGGTCATTGATGTAGCATGCCTGGAAGAGGCAGTAATCGTATTTGTTTATAATTTCATTAAACAAATTCAATTATCTCGGCTTCTACTGGGCCGATTTTCTTCAACGACATCTCAAATTGAAGCTCTCGGATCAAGGAACCATGGAATTTACTTTTACAAAGGACCTCGAGTATAGTTCCGATGCAATTCTCAAGCGAATTATTAAATTGTTTATGAAAATTAAATTGCGCATCCAGGGGATGTAACAAGTATCTTGTCGGGTAGCAGCATCCTTTACGTTTATTTTAAGCTGTCGATCATTGATCAAGCGCCTTCAGAAGCCGAGATAATTGCAGTGACCCGGAGTGCATTTTTGCCAATTTTTCAATTATTAATAACTTTTGAACCAACAATGCCATATTGTTCAAGCTGTAGGAGGAAGTAGCTATGGTTCCTAGCTTTAATTTAAGACAAGTCCGGTTAAAAAATACGCACTAGAAGCCGAGAAAAACGCAATTGTTTAAATTAACGATGTAATCCAGGATTCCGGTTTTGGCGGAGTGCGAAAGTGCGAAAAAGGCCGCAAACGCGAGATGGCGCAATTTGTGCCGTTATCGACATTTCGTTACCGACAAAACTTTAAAAAATTATTATCTCGACTCCTGGGTGTTGTTTTTTAATCAATGTGGTATCAAATGAAAGGGAATGGAATGAGCTACGCGACAAAAATTACCCCGTCGCTATATGTATATGCAGTTGGCCGTAATAACAATTTGAATTGTTTAATTGTTTATAACGAATGAACTTCAGTTCGAGTAATGTTCTCACCTATTGTAAATGGTAGCTGGTGTTAGTAGCTTTAATTTATGTCCTTTGGTCATTGATGTAGCATGCCTGGAAGAGGCAGTAATCGTATTTGTTTATAATTTCATTAAACAAATTCAATTATCTCGGCTTCTACTGGGCCGATTTTCTTCAACGACATCTCAAATTGAAGCTCTCGGATCAAGGAACCATGGAATTTACTTTTACAAAGGACCTCGAGTATAGTTCCGATGCAATTCTCAAGCGAATTATTAAATTGTTTATGAAAATTAAATTGCGCATCCAGGGGATGTAACAAGTATCTTGTCGGGTAGCAGCATCCTTTACCTTTATTTTAAGCTGTCGCTCATTGATCAAGCGCCTTCAGAAGCCGAGATAATTGCAGTGACCCGGAGTGCATTTTTGCCAATTTTTCAATTATTAATAACTTGTGAACCAACAATGCCATATTGTTCAAGCTGTAGGATGAGGTAGCTATGGTTACTAGCTTTAATTTAAGACAAGTCCGGTTAAAAAATACGAACTAGAAGCCGAGAAAAACGCAATTGTTTAAATTAACGATGTAACCCAGAATTTCGGTTTTGGCGGAGTGCGAAAGTGCGAAAAAGGATGCAAACGCGAGATGGCGCAACTTGTGCCGTTATCGACATTTCGTTACCGACAAAACTTTAAAAAATTATTATCTCGACTCCTGGGTGTTGTTTTTTAATCAATGTGGTATCAAATGAAAGGGAATGGAATGAGCTACGCGACAAAAATTACCCCGTCGCTATATGTATATGCAGTTGGCCGTAATAACAATTTGAATTGTTTAATTGTTTATAACGAATGAACTTCAGTTCGAGTAATGTTCTCACCTATTGTAAATGGTAGCTGGTGTAAGTAGCTTTAATTTATGTCCTTTGGTCATTGATGTAGCATGCCTGGAAGAGGCAGTAATCGTATTTGTTTATAATTTCATTAAACAAATTCAATTATCTCGGCTTCTACTGGGCCGATTTTCTTCAACGACATCTCAAATTGAAGCTCTCGGATCAAGGAACCATGGAATTTACTTTTACAAAGGACCTCGAGTATAGTTCCGATGCAATTCTCAAGCGAATTATTAAATTGTTTATGAAAATTAAATTGCGCATCCAGGGGATGTAACAAGTATCTTGTCGGGTAGCAGCATCCTTTACGTTTATTTTAAGCTGTCGATCATTGATCTAGCACCTTCAGAAGCCGAGATAATTGCAGTGACCCGGAGTGCATTTTTGCCAATTCTTCAATTATTAATAACTTTTGAACCAACAATGCCATATTGTTCAAGCTGTAGGAGGAGGTAGCTATGGTTACTAGCTTTAATTTAAGACAAGTCCGATTAAAAAATACGCACTAGAAGCCGAGAAAAACGCAATTGTTTAAATTAACGATGTAATCCAGGATTTCGGTTTTGGCGGAGTGCGAAAGTGCGAAAAAGGCCGCAAACGCGAGATGGCGCATTTTGTGCCGTTATCGACATTTCGTTACCGACAAAACTTTAAAAAATTATTATCTCGACTCCTGGGTGTTGTTTTTTAATCAATGTGGTATCAAATGAAAGGGAATGGAATGAGCTACGCGACAAAAATTACCACGTCGCTGTATGTATATGCAGTTGGCCGTAATAACAATTTGAATTGTTTAATTGTTTATAACGAATGAACTTCAGTTGGAGTAATGTTCTCACCTATTGTAAATGGTAGCTGGTGTAAGTAGCTTTAATTTATGTCCTTTGGTCATTGATGTAGCACGCCTGGAAGAGGCAGTAATCGTATTTGTTTATAATTTCCTTAAACAAATTCAATTATCTCGGCTTCTACTGGGCCGATTTTCTTCAACGACATCTCAAATTTAAGCTCTCGGATCAAGGAACCATCGAATTTACTTTTACAAAGGACCTCGAGTATAGTTCCGATGCAATTCTCAAGCGAATTATTAAATTGTTTATGAAAATTAAATTGCGCATCCAGGGGATGTAACAAGTATCTTGTCGGGTAGCAGCATCCTTTACCTTTATTTTAAGCTGTCGATCATTGATCAAGCGCCTTCAGAAGCCGAGATAATTGCAGTGACCCGGAGTGCATTTTTGCCAATTCTTCAATTATTAATAACTTTTGAACCAACAATGCCATATTGTTCAAGCTGTAGGAGGAGGTAGCTATGGATACTAGCTTTAATTTAAGACAAGTCCGATTAAAAAATACGCACTAGAAGCCGAGAAAAACGCAATTGTTTAAATTAACGATGTAATCCAGGATTTCGGTTTTGGCGGAGTGCGAAAGTGCGAAAAAGGCCGCAAACGCGAGATGGCGCAATTTGTGCCGTTATCGACATTTCGTTACCGACAAAACTTTAAAAAATTATTATCTCGACTCCTGGGTGTTGTTTTTTAATCAATGTGGTATCAAATGAAAGGGAATGGAATGAGCTACGCGACAAAAATTACCCCGTCGCTGTATGTATATGCAGTTGGCCGTAATAACAATTTGAATTGTTTAATTGTTTATAACGAATGAACTTCAGTTGGAGTAATGTTCTCACCTATTGTAAATGGTAGCTGGTGTAAGTAGCTTTAATTTATGTCCTTTGGTCATTGATGTAGCACGCCTGGAAGAGGCAGTAATCGTATTTGTTTATAATTTCCTTAAACAAATTCAATTATCTCGGCTTCTACTGGGCCGATTTTGTTCAACGACATCTCAAATTGAAGCTCTCGGATCAAGGAACCATGGAATTTACTTTTACAAAGGACCTCGAGTATAGTTCCGATCCAATTCTCAAGCGAATTATTAAATTGTTTATGAAAATTAAATTGCGCATCCAGGGGATGTAACAAGTATCTTGTCGGGTAGCAGCATCCTTTACCTTCATTTTAAGCTGTCGATCATTGATCTAGCGCCTTCAGAAGCCGAGATAATTGCAGTGACCCGGAGTGCATTTTTGCCAATTCTTCTATTATTAATAACTTTTGAACCAACAATGCCATATTGTTCAAGCTGTAGGAGGAGGTAGCTATGGTTACTAGCTTTAATTTAAGACAAGTCCGATTAAAAAATACGCACTAGAAGCCGAGAAAAACGCAATTGTTTAAATTAACGATGTAATCCAGGATTTCGGTTTTGGCGGAGTGCGAAAGTGCGAAAAAGGCCGCAAACGCGAGATGGCGCAATTTGTGCCGTTATCGACATTTCGTTACCGACAAAACTTTAAAAAATTATTATCTCGACTCCTGGGTGTTGTTTTTTAATCAATGTGGTATCAAATGAAAGGGAATGGAATGAGCTACGCGACAAAAATTACCACGTCGCTGTATGTATATGCAGTTGGCCGTAATAACAATTTGAATTGTTTAATTGTTTATAACGAATGAACTTCAGTTGGAGTAATGTTCTCACCTATTGTAAATGGTAGCTGGTGTAAGTAGCTTTAATTTATGTCCTTTGGTCATTGATGTAGCACGCCTGGAAGAGGCAGTAATCGTATTTGTTTATAATTTCCTTAAACAAATTCAATTATCTCGGCTTCTACTGGGCCGATTTTCTTCAACGACATCTCAAATTTAAGCTCTCGGATCAAGGAACCATCGAATTTACTTTTACAAAGGACCTCGAGTATAGTTCCGATGCAATTCTCAAGCGAATTATTAAATTGTTTATGAAAATTAATTTGCGCATCCAGGGGATGTAACATGTATCTTGTCGGGTAGCAGCATCCTTTACCTTTATTTTAAGCTGTCGATCATTGATCTAGCGCCTTCAGAAGCCGAGATAATCGCAGTGACCCGGAGTGCATTTTTGCCAATTTTTCAATTATTAGTAACTTTTGAACCAACAATGGCAGATGGTTCAAGCTGTAGGAGGAGGTAGCTATGGTTCCTAGCTTTAATTTAAGACAAGTCCGGTTAAAAAATACGCACTAGAAGCCGAGAAAAACGCAATTGTTTAAATTAACGATGTAATCCATGATTCCGGTTTTGGTGGAGTGCGAAAGTGCGAAAAAGGCCGCAAACGCGAGATGACGCCAATTGTGCCGTTATCGACATTTCGTTACCGACAAAACATTAAAAAATTATTATCTCGACTCCTGGGGGTTGTTTTTTAATCAATGGGGTATCAAATGAAAGGGAATGGAATGAGCTACGCGACAAAAATTACCCCGTTGTTGTATGTATATGCAGTTGGCCGTAATAACAATTTTAATTGTTTAATTGCTTATAACGAATGAACTTCATTTGGAGTAATGTTCACACCTATTGTAAATCGTAGGTGGTGTAAATAGCTTCAATTTATGTCTTTTGGTCATTGTTGTAGCACGCCTGTAAGAGGGAGTAATCGTATTTGTTTATAATTTCTTTAAACAAATTCAATTATCTCGGCTTCTACTGGCCCGATTTTGTTCAACGACATCTCAAATTGAAGCTCTCGGGTCAAGGAACCATCGAATTTACTTTTACAAAGGACCTCGAGTATAGTTCCGATGCAATTCTCAAGCGAATTATTAAATTGTCTATGAAAATTAAATTGCGCATCCAGGGGATGTAACAAGTATCTTGTCGGGTAGCAGCATCCTTTACCTTTATTTTAAGCTGTCGATCATTGATCTAGCGCCTTCAGAAGCCGAGATAATCGCAGTGACCCGGAGTGCATTTTTGCCAATTTTTCAATTATTAGTAACTTTTGAACCAACAATGGCAGATGGTTCAAGCTGTAGGAGGAGGTAGCTATGGTTCCTAGCTTTAATTTAAGACAAGTTCGGTTAAAAAATACGCACTAGAAGCCGAGAAAAACATTTGTTTATAATTTGTTTATAATTTCTTTAAACAAATTCAATTATCTCGGCTTCTACTGGGCCGATATTGTTCAACGACATCTCAAATTGAAGCTCTCGGGTCAAGGAACCATCGAATTTACTTTTACAAAGGACCTCGAGTATAGTTCCGATGCAATTCTCAAGCCAATTATTAAATTGTCTATGAAAATTAAATTGCGCATCCATCGGATGTAACAAGTATCTTGTCGGGTAGCAGCATCCTTTACCTTTATTTTAAGCTGTCGATCATTGATCTAGCGCCTTCAGAAGCCGAGATAATTGCAGTGACCCGGAGTGCATTTTTTGCCAATTTTTCAATTATTAATAACTTTTGAACCAACAATGCCATATGGTTCAAGCTGTAGGAGGAGGTAGCTATGGTTAGTAGCTTTAATTTATGACTTGTCCGGTTAAAAAATACGCACTAGAAGCCGAGAAAAACGCAATTGTTTAAATTAACGATGTAATCCATGATTTCGGTTTTGGCGGAGTGCGAAAGTGCGAAAAAGGCCGCAAACGCGAGATGGCGCCAATTGTGCCGCTATCGACATTTCGTTACCGACAAAACTTTAAAAAATTATTATCTCGACTCCTGGGGGTTGTTTTTTAATCAATGCGTTATCAAATGAAAGGGGATGGAATGAGCTACGCGACAAAAATTACCCCGTTGCTGTACGTATATGCAGTTGGCCGTAATAGCAATTTTAATTGTTTAATTGTTTATAACGAATGAACTTCATTTGGAGTTATGTTCACACCTATTGTAAATGGTAGCTGGTGTAAGTAGCTTCAATTTATGTCCTTTGGTCATTGTTGTAGCACGCCTGCAAGAGGGAGTAATCGTATTTGTTTATAATTTCTTTAAACAAATTCAATTATATCGGCTTCTACTGTGCCGATTTTGTTCAACGACATCTCAAATTGAAGCTCTCGGATCAACAAACCATCGAATTTACTTTTACAAAGGACCTCGAGTATAGTTCCGATGCAATTCTCAAGCGAATTATTAAATTGTTTATCAAAATTAAATTGCGCATACAGGGGATGTAACAAGTATCTTGTCGGGTAGCAGCATCCTTTACCTTTATTTTAAGCTGTCGATCATTGATCAAGCGCCTTCAGAAGCCGAGATAATTGCAGTGACCCGGAGTGCATTTTTGCCAATTTTTCAATTATTAATAACTTCTGAACCAACAATGCCAAATTGTTCAAGCTGTAGGAGGAAGTAGCTATGGTTCCTAGCTTTAATTTAAGACAAGTCCGGTTAAAAAATACGCACTAGAAGCCGAGAAAAACGCAATTGTTTAAATTAACGATGTAATCCAGGATTTCGGTTTTGGCGGAGTGCGAAAGTGCGAAAAAGGCCGCAAACGCGAGATGGCGCAATTTGTGCCGTTATCGACATTTCGTTACCGACAAAACTTTAAAAAATTATTATCTCGACTCCTGGGTGTTGTTTTTTAATCAATGTGGTATCAAATGAAAGGGAATGGAATGAGCTACGCGACAAAAATTACCCCGTCGCTGTATGTATATGCAGTTGGCCGTAATAACAATTTGAATTGTTTAATTGTTTATAACGAATGAGCTTCAGTTGGAGTAATATTCTCACCTATTGTAAATGGTAGCTGGTGTAAGTAGCTTTAATTTATGTCCTTTGGTCATTGATGTACCATGCCTGGAAGAGGCAGTAATCGTATTTGTTTATAATTTCATTAAACAAATTCAATTATCTCGGCTTCTACTGGGCCGATTTTCTTCAACGACATCTCAAATTTAAGCTCTCGGATCAAGGAACCATCGAATTTACTTTTACAAAGGACCTCGAGTATAGTTCCGATGCAATTCTCAAGCCAATTATTAAATTGTTTATGAAAATTAAATTGCGCATCCAGGGGATGTAACAAGTATCTTGTCGGGTAGCAGCATCCTTTACGTTTATTTTAAGCTGTCGATCATTGATCTAGCACCTTCAGAAGCCGAGATAATTGCAGTGACCCGGAGTGCATTTTTGCCAATTCTTCAATTATTAATAACTTTTGAACCAACAATGCCATATTGTTCAAGCTGTAGGAGGAGGTAGCTATGGTTACTAGCTTTAATTTAAGACAAGTCCGATTAAAAAATACGCACTAGAAGCCGAGAAAAACGCAATTGTTTAAATTAACGATGTAATCCAGGATTTCGGTTTTGGCGGAGTGCGAAAGTGCGAAAAAGGCCGCAAACGCGAGATGGCGCAATTTGTGCCGTTATCGACATTTCGTTACCGACAAAACTTTAAAAAATTATTATCTCGACTCCTGGGTGTTGTTTTTTAATCAATGTGGTATCAAATGAAAGGGAATGGAATGAGCTACGCGACAAAAATTACCACGTCGCTGTATGTATATGCAGTTGGCCGTAATAACAATTTGAATTGTTTAATTGTTTATAACGAATGAACTTCAGTTGGAGTAATGTTCTCACCTATTGTAAATGGTAGCTGGTGTAAGTAGCTTTAATTTATGTCCTTTGGTCATTGATGTAGCACGCCTGGAAGAGGCAGTAATCGTATTTGTTTATAATTTCCTTAAACAAATTCAATTATCTCGGCTTCTACTGGGCCGATTTTCTTCAACGACATCTCAAATTTAAGCTCTCGGATCAAGGAACCATCGAATTTACTTTTACAAAGGACCTCGAGTATAGTTCCGATGCAATTCTCAAGCGAATTATTAAATTGTTTATGAAAATTAAATTGCGCATCCAGGGGATGTAACAAGTATCTTGTCGGGTAGCAGCATCCTTTACCTTTATTTTAAGCTGTCGATCATTGATCAAGCGCCTTCAGAAGCCGAGATAATTGCAGTGACCCGGAGTGCATTTTTGCCAATTTTTCAATTATTAATAACTTGTGAACCAACAATGCCATATTGTTCAAGCTGTAGGATGAGGTAGCTATGGTTACTAGCTTTAATTTAAGACAAGTCCGGTTAAAAAATACGAACTAGAAGCCGAGAAAAACGCAATTGTTTAAATTAACGATGTAATCCAGGATTTCGGTTTTGGCGGAGTGCGAAAGTGCGAAAAAGGCCGCAAACGCGAGATGGCGCAACTTGTGCCGTTATCGACATTTCGTTACCGACAAAACTTTAAAAAATTATTATCTCGACTCCTGGGGGTTGTTTTTTAATCAATGCGTTATCAAATGAAAGGGGATGGAATGAGCTACGCGACAAAAATTACCCCGTTGCTGTACGTATATGCAGTTGGCCGTAATAACAATTTGAATTGTTTAATTGCTTATAACGAATGAACTTCATTTGGAGTAATGTTCACACCTATTGTAAATGGTAACTGGTGTAAGTAGCTTCAATTTATGTCCTTTGGTCATTGATGTAGCACGCCTGGATGAGGCAGTAATCGTATTTGTTTATATTTTCTTTAAACAAATACAATTATCTCGGCTTCTACTGGGCCGATGTTGTTCAACGACATCTCAAATTGAAGCTCTCGGATCAAGGAATCATCGAATTTACTTTTACAAAGGACCTCGAGTTTAGTTCCGATGCAATTCTCAAGCGAATTATTAAATTGTTTATCAAAATTAAATTGCGCATACAGGGGATGTAACAAGTATCTTGTCGGGTAGCAGCATCCTTTACCTTTATTTTAAGCTGTCGATCATTGATCAAGCGCCTTCAGAAGCCGAGATAATTGCAGTGACCCGGAGTGCATTTTTGCCAATTTTTCAATTATTAATAACTTCTGAACCAACAATGCCAAATTGTTCAAGCTGTAGGAGGAAGTAGCTATGGTTCCTAGCTTTAATTTAAGACAAGTCCGGTTAAAAAATACGCACTAGAAGCCGAGAAAAACGCAATTGTTTAAATTAACGATGTAATCCAGGATTTCGGTTTTGGCGGAGTGCGAAAGTGCGAAAAAGGCCGCAAACGCGAGATGGCGCAATTTGTGCCGTTATCGACATTTCGTTACCGACAAAACTTTAAAAAATTATTATCTCGACTCCTGGGTGTTGTTTTTTAATCAATGTGGTATCAAATGAAAGGGAATGGAATGAGCTACGCGACAAAAATTACCCCGTCGCTGTATGTATATGCAGTTGGCCGTAATAACAATTTGAATTGTTTAATTGTTTATAACGAATGAGCTTCAGTTGGAGTAATATTCTCACCTATTGTAAATGGTAGCTGGTGTAAGTAGCTTTAATTTATGTCCTTTGGTCATTGATGTACCATGCCTGGAAGAGGCAGTAATCGTATTTGTTTATAATTTCATTAAACAAATTCAATTATCTCGGCTTCTACTGGGCCGATTTTCTTCAACGACATCTCAAATTTAAGCTCTCGGATCAAGGAACCATCGAATTTACTTTTACAAAGGACCTCGAGTATAGTTCCGATGCAATTCTCAAGCCAATTATTAAATTGTTTATGAAAATTAAATTGCGCATCCAGGGGATGTAACAAGTATCTTGTCGGGTAGCAGCATCCTTTACGTTTATTTTAAGCTGTCGATCATTGATCTAGCACCTTCAGAAGCCGAGATAATTGCAGTGACCCGGAGTGCATTTTTGCCAATTCTTCAATTATTAATAACTTTTGAACCAACAATGCCATATTGTTCAAGCTGTAGGAGGAGGTAGCTATGGTTACTAGCTTTAATTTAAGACAAGTCCGATTAAAAAATACGCACTAGAAGCCGAGAAAAACGCAATTGTTTAAATTAACGATGTAATCCAGGATTTCGGTTTTGGCGGAGTGCGAAAGTGCGAAAAAGGCCGCAAACGCGAGATGGCGCAATTTGTGCCGTTATCGACATTTCGTTACCGACAAAACTTTAAAAAATTATTATCTCGACTCCTGGGTGTTGTTTTTTAATCAATGTGGTATCAAATGAAAGGGAATGGAATGAGCTACGCGACAAAAATTACCACGTCGCTGTATGTATATGCAGTTGGCCGTAATAACAATTTGAATTGTTTAATTGTTTATAACGAATGAACTTCAGTTGGAGTAATGTTCTCACCTATTGTAAATGGTAGCTGGTGTAAGTAGCTTTAATTTATGTCCTTTGGTCATTGATGTAGCACGCCTGGAAGAGGCAGTAATCGTATTTGTTTATAATTTCCTTAAACAAATTCAATTATCTCGGCTTCTACTGGGCCGATTTTCTTCAACGACATCTCAAATTTAAGCTCTCGGATCAAGGAACCATCGAATTTACTTTTACAAAGGACCTCGAGTATAGTTCCGATGCAATTCTCAAGCGAATTATTAAATTGTTTATGAAAATTAAATTGCGCATCCAGGGGATGTAACAAGTATCTTGTCGGGTAGCAGCATCCTTTACCTTTATTTTAAGCTGTCGATCATTGATCAAGCGCCTTCAGAAGCCGAGATAATTGCAGTGACCCGGAGTGCATTTTTGCCAATTTTTCAATTATTAATAACTTGTGAACCAACAATGCCATATTGTTCAAGCTGTAGGATGAGGTAGCTATGGTTACTAGCTTTAATTTAAGACAAGTCCGGTTAAAAAATACGAACTAGAAGCCGAGAAAAACGCAATTGTTTAAATTAACGATGTAATCCAGAATTTCGGTTTTGGCGGAGTGCGAAAGTGCGAAAAAGGCCGCAAACGCGAGATGGCGCAACTTGTGCCGTTATCGACATTTCGTTACCGACAAAACTTTAAAAAATTATTATCTCGACTCCTGGGGGTTGTTTTTTAATCAATGCGTTATCAAATGAAAGGGGATGGAATGAGCTACGCGACAAAAATTACCCCGTTGCTGTACGTATATGCAGTTGGCCGTAATAGCAATTTTAATTGTTTAATTGTTTATAACGAATGAACTTCATTTGGAGTAATGTTCACACCTATTGTAAATGGTAGCTGGTGTAAGTAGCTTCAATTTATGTCCTTTGGTCATTGTTGTAGCACGCCTGCAAGAGGGAGTAATCGTATTTGTTTATAATTTCTTTAAACAAATTCAATTATATCGGCTTCTACTTTGCCGATTTTGTTCAACGACATCTCAAATTGAAGCTCTCGGATCAACAAACCATCGAATTTACTTTTACAAAGGACCTCGAGTATAGTTCCGATGCAATTCTCAAGCGAATTATTAAATTGTTTATCAAAATTAAATTGCGCATACAGGGGATGTAACAAGTATCTTGTCGGGTAGCAGCATCCTTTACCTTTATTTTAAGCTGTCGATCATTGATCAAGCGCCTTCAGAAGCCGAGATAATTGCAGTGACCCGGAGTGCATTTTTGCCAATTTTTCAATTATTAATAACTTCTGAACCAACAATGCCAAATTGTTCAAGCTGTAGGAGGAGGTAGCTATGGTTACTAGCTTTAATTTAAGACAAGTCCGATTAAAAAATACGCACTAGAAGCCGAGAAAAACGCAATTGTTTAAATTAACGATGTAATCCAGGATTTCGGTTTTGGCGGAGTGCGAAAGTGCGAAAAAGGCCGCAAACGCGAGATGGCGCAATTTGTGCCGTTATCGACATTTCGTTACCGACAAAACTTTAAAAAATTATTATCTCGACTCCTGGGTGTTGTTTTTTAATCAATGTGGTATCAAATGAAAGGGAATGGAATGAGCTACGCGACAAAAATTACCACGTCGCTGTATGTATATGCAGTTGGCCGTAATAACAATTTGAATTGTTTAATTGTTTATAACGAATGAACTTCAGTTGGAGTAATGTTCTCACCTATTGTAAATGGTAGCTGGTGTAAGTAGCTTTAATTTATGTCCTTTGGTCATTGATGTAGCACGCCTGGAAGAGGCAGTAATCGTATTTGTTTATAATTTCCTTAAACAAATTCAATTATCTCGGCTTCTACTGGGCCGATTTTCTTCAACGACATCTCAAATTTAAGCTCTCGGATCAAGGAACCATCGAATTTACTTTTACAAACCACCTCGAGTATAGTTCCGATGCAATTCTCAAGCGAATTATTAAATTGTTTATGAAAATTAAATTGCGCATCCAGGGGATGTAACAAGTATCTTGTCGGGTAGCAGCATCCTTTACCTTTATTTTAAGCTGTCGATCATTGATCAAGCGCCTTCAGAAGCCGAGATAATTGCAGTGACCCGGAGTGCATTTTTGCCAATTTTTCAATTATTAATAACTTGTGAACCAACAATGCCATATTGTTCAAGCTGTAGGATGAGGTAGCTATGGTTACTAGCTTTAATTTAAGACAAGTCCGGTTAAAAAATACGAACTAGAAGCCGAGAAAAACGCAATTGTTTAAATTAACGATGTAATCCAGAATTTCGGTTTTGGCGGAGTGCGAAAGTGCGAAAAAGGCCGCAAACGCGAGATGGCGCAACTTGTGCCGTTATCGACATTTCGTTACCGACAAAACTTTAAAAAATTATTATCTCGACTCCTGGGGGTTGTTTTTTAATCAATGCGTTATCAAATGAAAGGGGATGGAATGAGCTACGCGACAAAAATTACCCCGTTGCTGTACGTATATGCAGTTGGCCGTAATAACAATTTGAATTGTTTAATTGTTTATAACGAATGAACTTCATTTGGAGTAATGTTCACACGTATTGTAAATGGTAGCTGGTGTAAGTAGCTTTAATTTATGTCCTTTGGTCATTGATGTAGCACGCCTGGAAGAGGCAGTAATCGTATTTGTTTATAATTTCTTTAAACAAATTCAATTATCTCGGCTTCTACTGTGCCGATTTTGTTCAACGACATCTCAAATTGAAGCTCTCGGATCAAGGAACCATGGAATTTACTTTTACAAAGGACCTCGAGTATAGTTCCGATGCAATTCTCAAGCGAATTATTAAATTGTTTATGAAAATTAAATTGCGCATCCAGGGGATGTAACAAGTATCTTGTCGGGTAGCAGCATCCTTTACCTTCATTTTAAGCTGTCGATCATTGATCTAGCACCTTCAGAAGCCGAGATAATTGCAGTGACCCGGAGTGCATTTTTGCCAATTTTTCAATTATTAATAACTTGTGAACCAACAATGCCATATTGTTCAAGCTGTAGGATGAGGTAGCTATGGTTACTAGCTTTAATTTAAGACAAGTCCGGTTAAAAAATACGAACTAGAAGCCGAGAAAAACGCAATTGTTTAAATTAACGATGTAATCCAGAATTTCGGTTTTGGCGGAGTGCGAAAGTGCGAAAAAGGCCGCAAACGCGAGATGGCGCAACTTGTGCCGTTATCGACATTTCGTTACCGACAAAACTTTAAAAAATTATTATCTCGACTCCTGGGGGTTGTTTTTTAATCAATGCGTTATCAAATGAAAGGGGATGGAATGAGCTACGCGACAAAAATTACCCCGTTGCTGTACGTATATGCAGTTGGCCGTAATAGCAATTTTAATTGTTTAATTGTTTATAACGAATGAACTTCATTTGGAGTAATGTTCACACCTATTGTAAATGGTAGCTGGTGTAAGTAGCTTCAATTTATGTCCTTTGGTCATTGTTGTAGCACGCCTGCAAGAGGGAGTAATCGTATTTGTTTATAATTTCTTTAAACAAATTCAATTATATCGGCTTCTACTTTGCCGATTTTGTTCAACGACATCTCAAATTGAAGCTCTCGGATCAACAAACCATCGAATTTACTTTTACAAAGGACCTCGAGTATAGTTCCGATGCAATTCTCAAGCGAATTATTAAATTGTTTATCAAAATTAAATTGCGCATACAGGGGATGTAACAAGTATCTTGTCGGGTAGCAGCATCCTTTACCTTTATTTTAAGCTGTCGATCATTGATCTAGCGCCTTCAGAAGCCGAGATAATCGCAGAGACCCGGAGTGCATTTTAGCCAATTTTTCAATTATTAGTAACTTTTGAACCAACAATGGCATATGGTTCAAGCTGTAGGAGGAGGTAGCTATGGTTACTAGCTTTAATTTAAGACAAGTCCGATTAAAAAATACGCACTAGAAGCCGAGAAAAACGCAATTGTTTAAATTAACGATGTAATCCAGGATTTCGGTTTTGGCGGAGTGCGAAAGTGCGAAAAAGGCCGCAAACGCGAGATGGCGCAATTTGTGCCGTTATCGACATTTCGTTACCGACAAAACTTTAAAAAATTATTATCTCGACTCCTGGGTGTTGTTTTTTAATCAATGTGGTATCAAATGAAAGGGAATGGAATGAGCTACGCGACAAAAATTACCACGTCGCTGTATGTATATGCAGTTGGCCGTAATAACAATTTGAATTGTTTAATTGTTTATAACGAATGAACTTCAGTTGGAGTAATGTTCTCACCTATTGTAAATGGTAGCTGGTGTAAGTAGCTTTAATTTATGTCCTTTGGTCATTGATGTAGCACGCCTGGAAGAGGCAGTAATCGTATTTGTTTATAATTTCCTTAAACAAATTCAATTATCTCGGCTTCTACTGGGCCGATTTTCTTCAACGACATCTCAAATTTAAGCTCTCGGATCAAGGAACCATCGAATTTACTTTTACAAACCACCTCGAGTATAGTTCCGATGCAATTCTCAAGCGAATTATTAAATTGTTTATGAAAATTAAATTGCGCATCCAGGGGATGTAACAAGTATCTTGTCGGGTAGCAGCATCCTTTACCTTCATTTTAAGCTGTCGATCACTGATCTAGCGCCTTCAGAAGCCGAGATAATTGCAGTGACCCGGAGTGCATTTTTGCCAATTCTTCAATTATTAATAAGTTGTGAACCAACAATGCAATATGGTTCAAGCTGTAGGATGAGGTAGCTATGGTTACTAGCTTTAATTTAAGACAAGTCCGGTTAAAAAATACGAACTAGAAGCCGAGAAAAACGCAATTGTTTAAATTAACGATGTAATCCAGAATTTCGGTTTTGGCGGAGTGCGAAAGTGCGAAAAAGGCCGCAAACGCGAGATGGCGCAACTTGTGCCGTTATCGACATTTCGTTACCGACAAAACTTTAAAAAATTATTATCTCGACTCCTGGGGGTTGTTTTTTAATCAATGCGTTATCAAATGAAAGGGGATGGAATGAGCTACGCGACAAAAATTACCCCGTTGCTGTACGTATATGCAGTTGGCCGTAATAACAATTTGAATTGTTTAATTGTTTATAACGAATGAACTTCATTTGGAGTAATGTTCACACGTATTGTAAATGGTAGCTGGTGTAAGTAGCTTTAATTTATGTCCTTTGGTCATTGATGTAGCACGCCTGGAAGAGGCAGTAATCGTATTTGTTTATAATTTCTTTAAACAAATTCAATTATCTCGGCTTCTACTGTGCCGATTTTGTTCAACGACATCTCAAATTGAAGCTCTCGGATCAAGGAACCATGGAATTTACTTTTACAAAGGACCTCGAGTATAGTTCCGATGCAATTCTCAAGCGAATTATTAAATTGTTTATGAAAATTAAATTGCGCATCCAGGGGATGTAACAAGTATCTTGTCGGGTAGCAGCATCCTTTACCTTCATTTTAAGCTGTCGATCATTGATCTAGCACCTTCAGAAGCCGAGATAATTGCAGTGACCCGGAGTGCATTTTTGCCAATTCTTCAATTATTAATAACTTTTGAACCAACAATGCCATATTGTTCAAGCTGTAGGAGGAGGTAGCTATGGATACTAGCTTTAATTTAAGACAAGTCCGATTAAAAAATACGCACTAGAAGCCGAGAAAAACGCAATTGTTTAAATTAACGATGTAATCCAGGATTTCGGTTTTGGCGGAGTGCGAAAGTGCGAAAAAGGCCGCAAACGCGAGATGGCGCAACTTGTGCCGTTATCGACATTTCGTTACCGACAAAACTTTAAAAAATTATTATCTCGACTCCTGGGGGTTGTTTTTTAATCAATGCGTTATCAAATGAAAGGGGATGGAATGAGCTACGCGACAAAAATTACCCCGTTGCTGTACGTATATGCAGTTGGCCGTAATAACAATTTGAATTGTTTAATTGCTTATAACGAATGAACTTCATTTGGAGTAATGTTCACACCTATTGTAAATGGTAACTGGTGTAAGTAGCTTCAATTTATGTCCTTTGGTCATTGATGTAGCACGCCTGGATGAGGCAGTAATCGTATTTGTTTATATTTTCTTTAAACAAATACAATTATCTCGGCTTCTACTGGGCCGATGTTGTTCAACGACATCTCAAATTGAAGCTCTCGGATCAAGGAATCATCGAATTTACTTTTACAAAGGACCTCGAGTTTAGTTCCGATGCAATTCTCAAGCGAATTATTAAATTGTTTATCAAAATTAAATTGCGCATACAGGGGATGTAACAAGTATCTTGTCGGGTAGCAGCATCCTTTACCTTTATTTTAAGCTGTCGATCATTGATCAAGCGCCTTCAGAAGCCGAGATAATTGCAGTGACCCGGAGTGCATTTTTGCCAATTTTTCAATTATTAATAACTTCTGAACCAACAATGCCAAATTGTTCAAGCTGTAGGAGGAAGTAGCTATGGTTCCTAGCTTTAATTTAAGACAAGTCCGGTTAAAAAATACGCACTAGAAGCCGAGAAAAACGCAATTGTTTAAATTAACGATGTAATCCAGGATTTCGGTTTTGGCGGAGTGCGAAAGTGCGAAAAAGGCCGCAAACGCGAGATGGCGCAATTTGTGCCGTTATCGACATTTCGTTACCGACAAAACTTTAAAAAATTATTATCTCGACTCCTGGGTGTTGTTTTTTAATCAATGTGGTATCAAATGAAAGGGAATGGAATGAGCTACGCGACAAAAATTACCCCGTCGCTGTATGTATATGCAGTTGGCCGTAATAACAATTTGAATTGTTTAATTGTTTATAACGAATGAGCTTCAGTTGGAGTAATATTCTCACCTATTGTAAATGGTAGCTGGTGTAAGTAGCTTTAATTTATGTCCTTTGGTCATTGATGTACCATGCCTGGAAGAGGCAGTAATCGTATTTGTTTATAATTTCCTTAAACAAATTCAATTATCTCGGCTTCTACTGGGCCGATTTTCTTCAACGACATCTCAAATTTAAGCTCTCGGATCAAGGAACCATCGAATTTACTTTTACAAAGGACCTCGAGTATAGTTCCGATGCAATTCTCAAGCGAATTATTAAATTGTTTATGAAAATTAAATTGCGCATCCAGGGGATGTAACAAGTATCTTGTCGGGTAGCAGCATCCTTTACCTTTATTTTAAGCTGTCGATCATTGATCAAGCGCCTTCAGAAGCCGAGATAATTGCAGTGACCCGGAGTGCATTTTTGCCAATTTTTCAATTATTAATAACTTGTGAACCAACAATGCCATATTGTTCAAGCTGTAGGATGAGGTAGCTATGGTTACTAGCTTTAATTTAAGACAAGTCCGGTTAAAAAATACGAACTAGAAGCCGAGAAAAACGCAATTGTTTAAATTAACGATGTAATCCAGAATTTCGGTTTTGGCGGAGTGCGAAAGTGCGAAAAAGGCCGCAAACGCGAGATGGCGCAACTTGTGCCGTTATCGACATTTCGTTACCGACAAAACTTTAAAAAATTATTATCTCGACTCCTGGGGGTTGTTTTTTAATCAATGCGTTATCAAATGAAAGGGGATGGAATGAGCTACGCGACAAAAATTACCCCGTTGCTGTACGTATATGCAGTTGGCCGTAATAACAATTTGAATTGTTTAATTGTTTATAACGAATGAACTTCAGTTGGAGTAATGTTCTCACCTATTGTAAATG
Source organism: Nomada fucata (assembly GCA_948146005.1). Classification (NCBI taxonomy): domain Eukaryota; kingdom Metazoa; phylum Arthropoda; class Insecta; order Hymenoptera; family Apidae; genus Nomada; species Nomada fucata. Next base: position 168,979 of record OX411275.1, on the reverse strand, counting down.
GTAGCTGGTGTAAGTAGCTTTAATTTATGTCCTTTGGTCATTGATGTAGCACGCCTGGAAGAGGCAGTAATCGTATTTGTTTATAATTTCCTTAAACAAATTCAATTATCTCGGCTTCTACTGGGCCGATTTTCTTCAACGACATCTCAAATTTAAGCTCTCGGATCAAGGAACCATCGAATATACTTTTACAAAGGACCTCGAGTATAGTTCCGATGCAATTCTCAAGCGAATTATTAAATTGTTTATGAAAATTAAATTGCGCATCCAGGGGATGTAACAAGTATCTTGTCGGGTAGCAGCATCCTTTACCTTTATTTTAAGCTGTCGATCATTGATCTAGCGCCTTCAGAAGCCGAGATAATCGCAGTGACCCGGAGTGCATTTTTGCCAATTTTTCAATTATTAGTAACTTTTGAACCAACAATGGCAGATGGTTCAAGCTGTAGGAGGAGGTAGCTATGGTTCCTAGCTTTAATTTAAGACAAGTTCGGTTAAAAAATACGCACTAGAAGCCGAGAAAAACATTTGTTTATAATTTGTTTATAATTTCTTTAAACAAATTCAATTATCTCGGCTTCTACTGGGCCGATATTGTTCAACGACATCTCAAATTGAAGCTCTCGGGTCAAGGAACCATCGAATTTACTTTTACAAAGGACCTCGAGTATAGTTCCGATGCAATTCTCAAGCGAATTATTAAATTGTCTATGAAAATTAAATTGCGCATCCATCGGATGTAACAAGTATCTTGTCGGGTAGCAGCATCCTTTACCTTTATTTTAAGCTGTCGATCATTGATCTAGCGCCTTCAGAAGCCGAGATAATTGCAGTGACCCGGAGTGCATTTTTCGCCAATTTTTCAATTAATAATAACTTTTGAACCAACAATGCCATATGGTTCAAGCTGTAGGAGGAGGTAGCTATGGTTCCTAGCTTTAATTTAAGACAAGTTCGGTTAAAAAATACGCACTAGAAGCCGAGAAAAACATTTGTTTATAATTTGTTTATAATTTCTTTAAACAAATTCAATTATCTCGGCTTCTACTGGGCCGATATTATTCAACGACATCTCAAATTGAAGCTCTCGGGTCAAGGAACCATCGAATTTACTTTTACAAAGGACCTCGAGTATAGTTCCGATGCAATTCTCAAGCGAATTATTAAATTGTTTATGAAAATTAATTTGCGCATCCAGGGGATGTAACATGTATCTTGTCGGGTAGCAGCATCCTTTACCTTTATTTTAAGCTGTCGATCATTGATCTAGCGCCTTCAGAAGCCGAGATAATCGCAGTGACCCGGAGTGCATTTTTGCCAATTTTTCAATTATTAGTAACTTTTGAACCAACAATGGCAGATGGTTCAAGCTGTAGGAGGAGGTAGCTATGGTTACTAGCTTTAATTTAAGACAAGTTCGGTTAAAAAATACGCACTAGAAGCCGAGAAAAACATTTGTTTATAATTTGTTTATAATTTCTTTAAACAAATTCAATTATCTCGGCTTCTACTGGGCCGATATTGCTCAACGACATCTCAAATTTAAGCTCTCGGATCAAGGAACCATCGAATTTACTTTTACAAAGGACCTCGAGTATAGTTCCGATGCAATTCTCAAGCGAATTATTAAATTGTTTATCAAAATTAAATTGCGCATACAGGGGATGTAACAAGTATCTTGTCGGGTAGCAGCATCCTTTACCTTTATTTTAAGCTGTCGATCATTGATCAAGCGCCTTCAGAAGCCGAGATAATTGCAGTGACCCGGAGTGCATTTTTGCCAATTTTTCAATTATTAATAACTTCTGAACCAACAATGCCAAATTGTTCAAGCTGTAGGAGGAAGTAGCTATGGTTCCTAGCTTTAATTTAAGACAAGTCCGGTTAAAAAATACGCACTAGAAGCCGAGAAAAACGCAATTGCTTAAATTAACGATGTAATCCAGGATTTCGGTTTTGGCGGAGTGCGAAAGTGCGAAAAAGGCCGCAAACGCGAGATGGCGCTACTTGTACCGTTATCGACATATGGTTACCGACAAAACATTGAAAAATTATTATCTCGACTCCTGGATGTTGTTTTTTAATCAATGTGGTATCAAATGAAAGGGAATGGAATGAGCTACGCGACAAAAATTACCCCGTCGCTATATGTATATGCAGTTGGCCGTAATAACAATTTGAATTGTTTAATTGTTTATAACGAATGAACTTCAGTTCGAGTAATGTTCTCACCTATTGTAAATGGTAGCTGGTGTAAGTAGCTTTAATTTATGTCCTTTGGTCATTGATGTAGCATGCCTGGAAGAGGCAGTAATCGTATTTGTTTATAATTTCATTAAACAAATTCAATTATCTCGGCTTCTACTGGGCCGATTTTCTTCAACGACATCTCAAATTGAAGCTCTCGGATCAAGGAACCATGGAATTTACTTTTACAAAGGACCTCGAGTATAGTTCCGATGCAATTCTCAAGCGAATTATTAAATTGTTTATCAAAATTAAATTGCGCATACAGGGGATGTAACAAGTATCTTGTCGGGTAGCAGCATCCTTTACCTTTATTTTAAGCTGTCGATCATTGATCAAGCGCCTTCAGAAGCCGAGATAATTGCAGTGACCCGGAGTGCATTTTTGCCAATTTTTCAATTATTAATAACTTCTGAACCAACAATGCCAAATTGTTCAAGCTGTAGGAGGAAGTAGCTATGGTTCCTAGCTTTAATTTAAGACAAGTCCGGTTAAAAAATACGCACTAGAAGCCGAGAAAAACGCAATTGCTTAAATTAACGATGTAATCCAGGATTTCGGTTTTGGCGGAGTGCGAAAGTGCGAAAAAGGCCGCAAACGCGAGATGGCGCTACTTGTACCGTTATCGACATATCGTTACCGACAAAACATTGAAAAATTATTATCTCGACTCCTGGATGTTGTTTTTTAATCAATGTGGTATCAAATGAAAGGGAATGGAATGAGCTACGCGACAAAAATTACCCCGTCGCTATATGTATATGCAGTTGGCCGTAATAACAATTTGAATTGTTTAATTGTTTATAACGAATGAACTTCAGTTCGAGTAATGTTCTCACCTATTGTAAATGGTAGCTGGTGTAAGTAGCTTTAATTTATGTCCTTTGGTCATTGATGTAGCATGCCTGGAAGAGGCAGTAATCGTATTTGTTTATAATTTCATTAAACAAATTCAATTATCTCGGCTTCTACTGGGCCGATTTTCTTCAACGACATCTCAAATTGAAGCTCTCGGATCAAGGAACCATGGAATTTACTTTTACAAAGGACCTCGAGTATAGTTCCGATGCAATTCTCAATGCAATTATTAAATTGTTTATGTAAATTAAATTGCGCATCCAGGGGATGTAACAAGTATCTTGTCGGGTAGCAGCATCCTTTACGTTTATTTTAAGCTGTCGATCATTGATCTAGCACCTTCAGAAGCCGAGATAATTGCAGTGACCCGGAGTGCATTTTTGCCAATTCTTCAATTATTAATAACTTTTGAACCAACAATGCCATATTGTTCAAGCTGTAGGAGGAGGTAGCTATGGTTACTAGCTTTAATTTAAGACAAGTCCGATTAAAAAATACGCACTAGAAGCCGAGAAAAACGCAATTGTTTAAATTAACGATGTAATCCAGGATTTCGGTTTTGGCGGAGTGCGAAAGTGCGAAAAAGGCCGCAAACGCGAGATGGCGCAATTTGTGCCGTTATCGACATTTCGTTACCGACAAAACTTTAAAAAATTATTATCTCGACTCCTGGGTGTTGTTTTTTAATCAATGTGGTATCAAATGAAAGGGAATGGAATGAGCTACGCGACAAAAATTACCCCTTCGCTGTATGTATATGCAGTTGGCCGTAATAACAATTTGAATTGTTTAATTGTTTATAACGAATGAACTTCATTTGGAGTTATGTTCACACCTATTGTAAATGGTAGCTGGTGTAAGTAGCTTTAATTTATGTCCTTTGGTCATTGATGTAGCACGCCTGGAAGAGGCAGTAATCGTATTTGTTTATAATTTCTTTAAACAAATTCAATTATCTCGGCTTCTACTGGGCCGATTTTGTTCAACGACATCTCAAATTGAAGCTCTCGGATCAAGGAACCATGGAATTTACTTTTACAAAGGACCTCGAGTATAGTTCCGATGCAATTCTCAATGCAATTATTAAATTGTTTATGTAAATTAAATTGCGCATCCAGGGGATGTAACAAGTATCTTGTCGGGTAGCACCATCCTTTACCTTTATTTTAAGCTGTCGATCATTGATCTAGCACCTTCAGAAGCCGAGATAATTGCAGTGACCCGGAGTGCATTTTTGCCAATTCTTCAATTATTAATAAGTTGTGAACCAACAATGCAATATGGTTCAAGCTGTAGGATGAGGTAGCTATGGTTACTAGCTTTAATTTAAGACAAGTCCGGTTAAGAAATACGAACTAGAAGCCGAGAAAAACGCAATTGTTTAAATTAACGATGTAATCCAGAATTTCGGTTTTGGCGGAGTGCGAAAGTGCGAAAAAGGCCGCAAACGCGAGATGGCGCAACTTGTGCCGTTATCGACATTTCGTTACCGACAAAACTTTAAAAAATTATTATCTCGACTCCTGGGTGTTGTTTTTTAATCAATGTGGTATCAAATGAAAGGGAATGGAATGAGCTACGCGACAAAAATTACCACGTCGCTGTATGTATATGCAGTTGGCCGTAATAACAATTTGAATTGTTTAATTGTTTATAACGAATGAACTTCAGTTGGAGTAATGTTCTCACCTATTGTAAATGGTAGCTGGTGTATGTAGCTTTAATTTATGTCCTTTGGTCATTGATGTAGCATGCCTGGAGGAGGCAGTAATCGTATTTGTTTATAATTTCATTAAACAAATTCAATTATCTCGGCTTCTACTGGGCCGATTTTCTTCAACGACATCTCAAATTTAAGCTCTCGGATCAAGGAACCATCGAATTTACTTTTACAAAGGACCTCGAGTATAGTTCCGATGCAATTCTCAAGCGAATTATTAAATTGTTTATGAAAATTAAATTGCGCATCCAGGGGATGTAACAAGTATCTTGTCGGGTAGCAGCATCCTTTACCTTTATTTTAAGCTGTCGATCATTGATCTAGCACCTTCAGAAGCCGAGATAATTGCAGTGACCCGGAGTGCATTTTTGCCAATTCTTCAATTATTAATAACTTTTGAACCAACAATGCCATATTGTTCAAGCTGTAGGATGAGGTAGCTATGGTTACTAGCTTTAATTTAAGACAAGTCCGGTTAAGAAATACGAACTAGAAGCCGAGAAAAACGCAATTGTTTAAATTAACGATGTAATCCAGAATTTCGGTTTTGGCGGAGTGCGAAAGTGCGAAAAAGGATGCAAACGCGAGATGGCGAAACTTGTGCCGTTATCGACATTTCGTTACCGACAAAACATTAAAAAATTATTATCTCGACTCCTGGGGGTTGTTTTTTAATCAATGCGTTATCAAATGAAAGGGGATGGAATGAGCTACGCGACAAAAATTACCTCGTTGCTGTACGTATATGCAGTTGGCCGTAATAACAATTTGAATTGTTTAATTGTTTATAACGAATGAACTTCATTTGGAGTAATGTTCACACGTATTGTAAATGGTAGCTGGTGTAAGTAGCTTTAATTTATGTCCTTTGGTCATTGATGTAGCACGCCTGGAAGAGGCAGTAATCGTATTTGTTTATAATTTCTTTAAACAAATTCAATTATCTCGGCTTCTACTGGGCCGATTTTGTTCAACGACATCTCAAATTGAAGCTCTCGGATCAAGGAACCATGGAATTTACTTTTTCAAAGGACCTCGAGTATAGTTCCGATGCAATTCTCAAGCGAATTATTAAATTGTTTATGAAAATTAAATTGCGCATCCAGGGGATGTAACAAGTATCTTGTCGGGTAGCAGCATCCTTTACCTTTATTTTAAGCTGTCGATCATTGATCAAGCGCCTTCAGAAGCCGAGATAATTGCAGTGACCCGGAGTGCATTTTTGCCAATTCTTCAATTATTAATAAGTTGTGAACCAACAATGCAATATGGTTCAAGCTGTAGGATGAGGTAGCTATGGTTACTAGCTATAATTTAAGACAAGTCCGGTTAAGAAATACGAACTAGAAGCCGAGAAAAACGCAATTGTTTAAATTAACGATGTAATCCAGAATTTCGGTTTTGGCGGAGTGCGAAAGTGCGAAAAAGGCCGCAAACGCGAGATGGCGCAATTTGTGCCGTTATCGACATTTCGTTACCGACAAAACTTTAAAAAATTATTATCTCGACTCCTGGGTGTTGTTTTTCAATCAATGTGGTATCAAATGAAAGGGAATGGAATGAGCTACGCGACAAAAATTACCCCGTCGCTATATGTATATGCAGTTGGCCGTAATAACAATTTGAATTGTTTAATTGTTTATAACGAATGAACTTCAGTTCGAGTAATGTTCTCACCTATTGTAAATGGTAGCTGGTGTAAGTAGCTTTAATTTATGTCCTTTGGTCATTGATGTAGCATGCCTGGAAGAGGCAGTAATCGTATTTGTTTATAATTTCATTAAACAAATTCAATTATCTCGGCTTCTACTGGGCCGATTTTCTTCAACGACATCTCAAATTGAAGCTCTCGGATCAAGGAACCATGGAATTTACTTTTACAAAGGACCTCGAGTATAGTTCCGATGCAATTCTCAAGCGAATTATTAAATTGTTTATGAAAATTAAATTGCGCATCCAGGGGATGTAACAAGTATCTTGTCGGGTAGCAGCATCCTTTACGTTTATTTTAAGCTGTCGATCACTGATCTAGCGCCTTCAGAAGCCGAGATAATTGCAGTGACCCGGAGTGCATTTTTGCCAATTTTTCAATTATTAATAACTTTTGAACCAACAATGCCATATTGTTCAAGCTGTGGGAGGAAGTAGCTATGGTTCCTAGCTTTAATTTAAGACAAGTCCGGTTAAAAAATACGCACTAGAAGCCGAGAAAAACGCAATTGTTTAAATTAACGATGTAATCCAGGATTTCGGTTTTGGCGGAGTGCGAAAGTGCGAAAAAGGCCGCAAACGCGAGATGGCGCAATTTGTGCCGTTATCGACATTTCGTTACCGACAAAACTTTAAAAAATTATTATCTCGACTCCTGGGTGTTGTTTTTTAATCAATGTGGTATCAAATGAAAGGGAATGGAATGAGCTACGCGACAAAAATTACCCCGTCGCTATATGTATATGCAGTTGGCCGTAATAACAATTTGAATTGTTTAATTGTTTATAACGAATGAACTTCAGTTCGAGTAATGTTCTCACCTATTGTAAATGGTAGCTGGTGTAAGTAGCTTTAATTTATGTCCTTTGGTCATTGATGTAGCATGCCTGGAAGAGGCAGTAATCGTATTTGTTTATAATTTCTTTAAACAAATTCAATTATCTCGGCTTCTACTGGGCCGATTTTCTTCAACGACATCTCAAATTGAAGCTCTCGGATCAAGGAACCATGGAATTTACTTTTACAAAGGACCTCGAGTATAGTTCCGATGCAATTCTCAAGCGAATTATTAAATTGTTTATGAAAATTAAATTGCGCATCCAGGGGATGTAACAAGTATCTTGTCGGGTAGCAGCATCCTTTACGTTTATTTTAAGCTGTCGATCACTGATCTAGCGCCTTCAGAAGCCGAGATAATTGCAGTGACCCGGAGTGCATTTTTGCCAATTTTTCAATTATTAATAACTTTTGAACCAACAATGCCATATTGTTCAAGCTGTGGGAGGAAGTAGCTATGGTTCCTAGCTTTAATTTAAGACAAGTCCGGTTAAAAAATACGCACTAGAAGCCGAGAAAAACGCAATTGTTTAAATTAACGATGTAATCCAGGATTTCGGTTTTGGCGGAGTGCGAAAGTGCGAAAAAGGCCGCAAACGCGAGATGGCGCAATTTGTGCCGTTATCGACATTTCGTTACCGACAAAACTTTAAAAAATTATTATCTCGACTCCTGGGTGTTGTTTTTTAATCAATGTGGTATCAAATGAAAGGGAATGGAATGAGCTACGCGACAAAAATTACCCCGTCGCTATATGTATATGCAGTTGGCCGTAATAACAATTTGAATTGTTTAATTGTTTATAACGAATGAACTTCAGTTCGAGTAATGTTCTCACCTATTGTAAATGGTAGCTGGTGTAAGTAGCTTTAATTTATGTCCTTTGGTCATTGATGTAGCATGCCTGGAAGAGGCAGTAATCGTATTTGTTTATAATTTCTTTAAACAAATTCAATTATCTCGGCTTCTACTGGGCCGATTTTCTTCAACGACATCTCAAATTGAAGCTCTCGGATCAAGGAACCATGGAATTTACTTTTACAAAGGACCTCGAGTATAGTTCCGATGCAATTCTCAAGCGAATTATTAAATTGTTTATGAAAATTAAATTGCGCATCCAGGGGATGTAACAAGTATCTTGTCGGGTAGCAGCATCCTTTACGTTTATTTTAAGCTGTCGATCACTGATCTAGCGCCTTCAGAAGCCGAGATAATTGCAGTGACCCGGAGTGCATTTTTGCCAATTTTTCAATTATTAATAACTTTTGAACCAACAATGCCATATTGTTCAAGCTGTAGGAGGAGGTAGCTATGGTTACTAGCTTTAATTTAAGACAAGTCCGATTAAAAAATACGCACTAGAAGCCGAGAAAAACGCAATTGTTTAAATTAACGATGTAATCCAGGATTTCGGTTTTGGCGGAGTGCGAAAGTGCGAAAAAGGCCGCAAACGCGAGATGGCGCAATTTGTGCCGTTATCGACATTTCGTTACCGACAAAACTTTAAAAAATTATTATCTCGACTCCTGGGTGTTGTTTTTTAATCAATGTGGTATCAAATGAAAGGGAATGGAATGAGCTACGCGACAAAAATTACCACGTCGCTGTATGTATATGCAGTTGGCCGTAATAACAATTTGAATTGTTTAATTGTTTATAACGAATGAACTTCAGTTGGAGTAATGTTCTCACCTATTGTAAATGGTAGCTGGTGTAAGTAGCTTTAATTTATGTCCTTTGGTCATTGATGTAGCATGCCTGGAAGAGGCAGTAATCGTATTTGTTTATAATTTCATTAAACAAATTAAATTATCTCGGCTTCTACTGGGCCGATTTTCTTCAACGACATCTCAAATTTAAGCTCTCGGATCAAGGAACCATCGAATTTACTTTTACAAAGGACCTCGAGTATAGTTCCGATGCAATTCTCAAGCGAATTATTAAATTGTTTATGAAAATTAAATTGCGCATCCAGGGGATGTAACAAGTATCTTGTCGGGTAGCAGCATCCTTTACGTTTATTTTAAGCTGTCGATCACTGATCTAGCGCCTTCAGAAGCCGAGATAATTGCAGTGACCCGGAGTGCATTTTTGCCAATTTTTCAATTATTAATAACTTTTGAACCAACAATGCCATATTGTTCAAGCTGTAGGAGGAGGTAGCTATGGTTACTAGCTTTAATTTAAGACAAGTCCGATTAAAAAATACGCACTAGAAGCCGAGAAAAACGCAATTGTTTAAATTAACGATGTAATCCAGGATTTCGGTTTTGGCGGAGTGCGAAAGTGCGAAAAAGGCCGCAAACGCGAGATGGCGCAATTTGTGCCGTTATCGACATTTCGTTACCGACAAAACTTTAAAAAATTATTATCTCGACTCCTGGGTGTTGTTTTTTAATCAATGTGGTATCAAATGAAAGGGAATGGAATGAGCTACGCGACAAAAATTACCACGTCGCTGTATGTATATGCAGTTGGCCGTAATAACAATTTGAATTGTTTAATTGTTTATAACGAATGAACTTCAGTTGGAGTAATGTTCTCACCTATTGTAAATGGTAGCTGGTGTAAGTAGCTTTAATTTATGTCCTTTGGTCATTGATGTAGCATGCCTGGAAGAGGCAGTAATCGTATTTGTTTATAATTTCATTAAACAAATTAAATTATCTCGGCTTCTACTGGGCCGATTTTCTTCAACGACATCTCAAATTTAAGCTCTCGGATCAAGGAACCATCGAATTTACTTTTACAAAGGACCTCGAGTATAGTTCCGATGCAATTCTCAAGCCAATTATTAAATTGTTTATGAAAATTAAATTGCGCATCCAGGGGATGTAACAAGTATCTTGTCGGGTAGCAGCATCCTTTACCTTCATTTTAAGCTGTCGATCACTGATCTAGCGCCTTCAGAAGCCGAGATAATTGCAGTGACCCGGAGTGCATTTTTGCCAATTCTTCAATTATTAATAAGTTGTGAACCAACAATGCAATATGGTTCAAGCTGTAGGATGAGGTAGCTATGGTTACTAGCTATAATTTAAGACAAGTCCGGTTAAGAAATACGAACTAGAAGCCGAGAAAAACGCAATTGTTTAAATTAACGATGTAATCCAGAATTTCGGTTTTGGCGGAGTGCGAAAGTGCGAAAAAGGCCGCAAACGCGAGATGGCGCAACTTGTGCCGTTATCGACATTTCGTTACCGACAAAACTTTAAAAAATTATTATCTCGACTCCTGGGTGTTGTTTTTTAATCAATGTGGTATCAAATGAAAGGGAATGGAATGAGCTACGCGACAAAAATTACCACGTCGCTGTATGTATATGCAGTTGGCCGTAATAACAATTTGTATTGTTTAATTGTTTATAACGAATGAACTTCAGTTGGAGTAATGTTCTCACCTATTGTAAATGGTAGCTGGTGTATGTAGCTTTAATTTATGTCCTTTGGTCATTGATGTAGCATGCCTGGAGGAGGCAGTAATCGTATTTGTTTATAATTTCATTAAACAAATTCAATTATCTCGGCTTCTACTGGGCCGATTTTCTTCAACGACATCTCAAATTTAAGCTCTCGGATCAAGGAACCATCGAATTTACTTTTACAAAGGACCTCGAGTATAGTTCCGATGCAATTCTCAAGCGAATTATTAAATTGTTTATGAAAATTAAATTGCGCATCCAGGGGATGTAACAAGTATCTTGTCGGGTAGCAGCATCCTTTACCTTCATTTTAAGCTGTCGATCACTGATCTAGCGCCTTCAGAAGCCGAGATAATTGCAGTGACCCGGAGTGCATTTTTGCCAATTCTTCAATTATTAATAAGTTGTGAACCAACAATGCAATATGGTTCAAGCTGTAGGATGAGGTAGCTATGGTTACTAGCTTTAATTTAAGACAAGTCCGGTTAAGAAATACGAACTAGAAGCCGAGAAAAACGCAATTGTTTAAATTAACGATGTAATCCAGGATTTCGGTTTTGGCGGAGTGCGAAAGTGCGAAAAAGGCCGCAAACGCGAGATGGCGCAATTTGTGCCGTTATCGACATTTCGTTACCGACAAAACTTTAAAAAATTATTATCTCGACTCCTGGGTGTTGTTTTTTAATCAATGTGGTATCAAATGAAAGGGAATGGAATGAGCTACGCGACAAAAATTACCCCGTCGCTATATGTATATGCAGTTGGCCGTAATAACAATTTGAATTGTTTAATTGTTTATAACGAATGAACTTCAGTTCGAGTAATGTTCTCACCTATTGTAAATGGTAGCTGGTGTAAGTAGCTTTAATTTATGTCCTTTGGTCATTGATGTAGCATGCCTGGAAGAGGCAGTAATCGTATTTGTTTATAATTTCTTTAAACAAATTCAATTATCTCGGCTTCTACTGGGCCGATTTTCTTCAACGACATCTCAAATTGAAGCTCTCGGATCAAGGAACCATGGAATTTACTTTTACAAAGGACCTCGAGTATAGTTCCGATGCAATTCTCAAGCGAATTATTAAATTGTTTATGAAAATTAAATTGCGCATCCAGGGGATGTAACAAGTATCTTGTCGGGTAGCAGCATCCTTTACGTTTATTTTAAGCTGTCGATCACTGATCTAGCGCCTTCAGAAGCCGAGATAATTGCAGTGACCCGGAGTGCATTTTTGCCAATTTTTCAATTATTAATAACTTTTGAACCAACAATGCCATATTGTTCAAGCTGTGGGAGGAAGTAGCTATGGTTCCTAGCTTTAATTTAAGACAAGTCCGGTTAAAAAATACGCACTAGAAGCCGAGAAAAACGCAATTGTTTAAATTAACGATGTAATCCAGGATTTCGGTTTTGGCGGAGTGCGAAAGTGCGAAAAAGGCCGCAAACGCGAGATGGCGCAATTTGTGCCGTTATCGACATTTCGTTACCGACAAAACTTTAAAAAATTATTATCTCGACTCCTGGGTGTTGTTTTTTAATCAATGTGGTATCAAATGAAAGGGAATGGAATGAGCTACGCGACAAAAATTACCCCGTCGCTATATGTATATGCAGTTGGCCGTAATAACAATTTGAATTGTTTAATTGTTTATAACGAATGAACTTCAGTTCGAGTAATGTTCTCACCTATTGTAAATGGTAGCTGGTGTAAGTAGCTTTAATTTATGTCCTTTGGTCATTGATGTAGCATGCCTGGAAGAGGCAGTAATCGTATTTGTTTATAATTTCTTTAAACAAATTCAATTATCTCGGCTTCTACTGGGCCGATTTTCTTCAACGACATCTCAAATTGAAGCTCTCGGATCAAGGAACCATGGAATTTACTTTTACAAAGGACCTCGAGTATAGTTCCGATGCAATTCTCAAGCGAATTATTAAATTGTTTATGAAAATTAAATTGCGCATCCAGGGGATGTAACAAGTATCTTGTCGGGTAGCAGCATCCTTTACGTTTATTTTAAGCTGTCGATCACTGATCTAGCGCCTTCAGAAGCCGAGATAATTGCAGTGACCCGGAGTGCATTTTTGCCAATTTTTCAATTATTAATAACTTTTGAACCAACAATGCCATATTGTTCAAGCTGTAGGAGGAGGTAGCTATGGTTACTAGCTTTAATTTAAGACAAGTCCGATTAAAAAATACGCACTAGAAGCCGAGAAAAACGCAATTGTTTAAATTAACGATGTAATCCAGGATTTCGGTTTTGGCGGAGTGCGAAAGTGCGAAAAAGGCCGCAAACGCGAGATGGCGCAATTTGTGCCGTTATCGACATTTCGTTACCGACAAAACATTAAAAAATTATTATCTCGACTCCTGGGGGTTGTTTTTTAATCAATGGGGTATCAAATGAAAGGGAATGGAATGAGCTACGCGACAAAAATTACCCCGTTGTTGTATGTATATGCAGTTGGCCGTAATAACAATTTTAATTGTTTAATTGCTTATAACGAATGAACTTCATTTGGAGTAATGTTCACACCTATTGTAAATCGTAGGTGGTGTAAATAGCTTCAATTTATGTCTTTTGGTCATTGTTGTAGCACGCCTGTAAGAGGGAGTAATCGTATTTGTTTATAATTTCTTTAAACAAATTCAATTATCTCGGCTTCTACTGGCCCGATTTTGTTCAACGACATCTCAAATTGAAGCTCTCGGGTCAAGGAACCATCGAATTTACTTTTACAAAGGACCTCGAGTATAGTTCCGATGCAATTCTCAAGCGAATTATTAAATTGTCTATGAAAATTAAATTGCGCATCCAGGGGATGTAACAAGTATCTTGTCGGGTAGCAGCATCCTTTACCTTTATTTTAAGCTGTCGATCATTGATCTAGCGCCTTCAGAAGCCGAGATAATCGCAGTGACCCGGAGTGCATTTTTGCCAATTTTTCAATTATTAGTAACTTTTGAACCAACAATGGCAGATGGTTCAAGCTGTAGGAGGAGGTAGCTATGGTTCCTAGCTTTAATTTAAGACAAGTTCGGTTAAAAAATACGCACTAGAAGCCGAGAAAAACATTTGTTTATAATTTGTTTATAATTTCTTTAAACAAATTCAATTATCTCGGCTTCTACTGGGCCGATATTGTTCAACGACATCTCAAATTGAAGCTCTCGGGTCAAGGAACCATCGAATTTACTTTTACAAAGGACCTCGAGTATAGTTCCGATGCAATTCTCAAGCCAATTATTAAATTGTCTATGAAAATTAAATTGCGCATCCATCGGATGTAACAAGTATCTTGTCGGGTAGCAGCATCCTTTACCTTTATTTTAAGCTGTCGATCATTGATCTAGCGCCTTCAGAAGCCGAGATAATTGCAGTGACCCGGAGTGCATTTTTTGCCAATTTTTCAATTATTAATAACTTTTGAACCAACAATGCCATATGGTTCAAGCTGTAGGAGGAGGTAGCTATGGTTAGTAGCTTTAATTTATGACTTGTCCGGTTAAAAAATACGCACTAGAAGCCGAGAAAAACGCAATTGTTTAAATTAACGATGTAATCCATGATTTCGGTTTTGGCGGAGTGCGAAAGTGCGAAAAAGGCCGCAAACGCGAGATGGCGCCAATTGTGCCGCTATCGACATTTCGTTACCGACAAAACTTTAAAAAATTATTATCTCGACTCCTGGGGGTTTTTTTTTAATCAATGCGTTATCAAATGAAAGGGGATGGAATGAGCTACGCGACAAAAATTACCCCGTTGCTGTACGTATATGCAGTTGGCCGTAATAGCAATTTTAATTGTTTAATTGTTTATAACGAATGAACTTCATTTGGAGTTATGTTCACACCTATTGTAAATGGTAGCTGGTGTAAGTAGCTTCAATTTATGTCCTTTGGTCATTGTTGTAGCACGCCTGCAAGAGGGAGTAATCGTATTTGTTTATAATTTCTTTAAACAAATTCAATTATATCGGCTTCTACTGTGCCGATTTTGTTCAACGACATCTCAAATTGAAGCTCTCGGATCAACAAACCATCGAATTTACTTTTACAAAGGACCTCGAGTATAGTTCCGATGCAATTCTCAAGCGAATTATTAAATTGTTTATCAAAATTAAATTGCGCATACAGGGGATGTAACAAGTATCTTGTCGGGTAGCAGCATCCTTTACCTTTATTTTAAGCTGTCGATCATTGATCAAGCGCCTTCAGAAGCCGAGATAATTGCAGTGACCCGGAGTGCATTTTTGCCAATTTTTCAATTATTAATAACTTCTGAACCAACAATGCCAAATTGTTCAAGCTGTAGGAGGAAGTAGCTATGGTTCCTAGCTTTAATTTAAGACAAGTCCGGTTAAAAAATACGCACTAGAAGCCGAGAAAAACGCAATTGTTTAAATTAACGATGTAATCCAGGATTTCGGTTTTGGCGGAGTGCGAAAGTGCGAAAAAGGCCGCAAACGCGAGATGGCGCAATTTGTGCCGTTATCGACATTTCGTTACCGACAAAACTTTAAAAAATTATTATCTCGACTCCTGGGTGTTGTTTTTTAATCAATGTGGTATCAAATGAAAGGGAATGGAATGAGCTACGCGACAAAAATTACCCCGTCGCTGTATGTATATGCAGTTGGCCGTAATAACAATTTGAATTGTTTAATTGTTTATAACGAATGAGCTTCAGTTGGAGTAATATTCTCACCTATTGTAAATGGTAGCTGGTGTAAGTAGCTTTAATTTATGTCCTTTGGTCATTGATGTACCATGCCTGGAAGAGGCAGTAATCGTATTTGTTTATAATTTCATTAAACAAATTCAATTATCTCGGCTTCTACTGGGCCGATTTTCTTCAACGACATCTCAAATTTAAGCTCTCGGATCAAGGAACCATCGAATTTACTTTTACAAAGGACCTCGAGTATAGTTCCGATGCAATTCTCAAGCCAATTATTAAATTGTTTATGAAAATTAAATTGCGCATCCAGGGGATGTAACAAGTATCTTGTCGGGTAGCAGCATCCTTTACGTTTATTTTAAGCTGTCGATCATTGATCTAGCACCTTCAGAAGCCGAGATAATTGCAGTGACCCGGAGTGCATTTTTGCCAATTCTTCAATTATTAATAACTTTTGAACCAACAATGCCATATTGTTCAAGCTGTAGGAGGAGGTAGCTATGGTTACTAGCTTTAATTTAAGACAAGTCCGATTAAAAAATACGCACTAGAAGCCGAGAAAAACGCAATTGTTTAAATTAACGATGTAATCCAGGATTTCGGTTTTGGCGGAGTGCGAAAGTGCGAAAAAGGCCGCAAACGCGAGATGGCGCAATTTGTGCCGTTATCGACATTTCGTTACCGACAAAACTTTAAAAAATTATTATCTCGACTCCTGGGTGTTGTTTTTTAATCAATGTGGTATCAAATGAAAGGGAATGGAATGAGCTACGCGACAAAAATTACCACGTCGCTGTATGTATATGCAGTTGGCCGTAATAACAATTTGAATTGTTTAATTGTTTATAACGAATGAACTTCAGTTGGAGTAATGTTCTCACCTATTGTAAATGGTAGCTGGTGTAAGTAGCTTTAATTTATGTCCTTTGGTCATTGATGTAGCACGCCTGGAAGAGGCAGTAATCGTATTTGTTTATAATTTCCTTAAACAAATTCAATTATCTCGGCTTCTACTGGGCCGATTTTCTTCAACGACATCTCAAATTTAAGCTCTCGGATCAAGGAACCATCGAATTTACTTTTACAAAGGACCTCGAGTATAGTTCCGATGCAATTCTCAAGCGAATTATTAAATTGTTTATGAAAATTAAATTGCGCATCCAGGGGATGTAACAAGTATCTTGTCGGGTAGCAGCATCCTTTACCTTTATTTTAAGCTGTCGATCATTGATCAAGCGCCTTCAGAAGCCGAGATAATTGCAGTGACCCGGAGTGCATTTTTGCCAATTTTTCAATTATTAATAACTTGTGAACCAACAATGCCATATTGTTCAAGCTGTAGGATGAGGTAGCTATGGTTACTAGCTTTAATTTAAGACAAGTCCGGTTAAAAAATACGAACTAGAAGCCGAGAAAAACGCAATTGTTTAAATTAACGATGTAATCCAGGATTTCGGTTTTGGCGGAGTGCGAAAGTGCGAAAAAGGCCGCAAACGCGAGATGGCGCAACTTGTGCCGTTATCGACATTTCGTTACCGACAAAACTTTAAAAAATTATTATCTCGACTCCTGGGGGTTGTTTTTTAATCAATGCGTTATCAAATGAAAGGGGATGGAATGAGCTACGCGACAAAAATTACCCCGTTGCTGTACGTATATGCAGTTGGCCGTAATAACAATTTGAATTGTTTAATTGCTTATAACGAATGAACTTCATTTGGAGTAATGTTCACACCTATTGTAAATGGTAACTGGTGTAAGTAGCTTCAATTTATGTCCTTTGGTCATTGATGTAGCACGCCTGGATGAGGCAGTAATCGTATTTGTTTATATTTTCTTTAAACAAATACAATTATCTCGGCTTCTACTGGGCCGATGTTGTTCAACGACATCTCAAATTGAAGCTCTCGGATCAAGGAATCATCGAATTTACTTTTACAAAGGACCTCGAGTTTAGTTCCGATGCAATTCTCAAGCGAATTATTAAATTGTTTATCAAAATTAAATTGCGCATACAGGGGATGTAACAAGTATCTTGTCGGGTAGCAGCATCCTTTACCTTTATTTTAAGCTGTCGATCATTGATCAAGCGCCTTCAGAAGCCGAGATAATTGCAGTGACCCGGAGTGCATTTTTGCCAATTTTTCAATTATTAATAACTTCTGAACCAACAATGCCAAATTGTTCAAGCTGTAGGAGGAAGTAGCTATGGTTCCTAGCTTTAATTTAAGACAAGTCCGGTTAAAAAATACGCACTAGAAGCCGAGAAAAACGCAATTGTTTAAATTAACGATGTAATCCAGGATTTCGGTTTTGGCGGAGTGCGAAAGTGCGAAAAAGGCCGCAAACGCGAGATGGCGCAATTTGTGCCGTTATCGACATTTCGTTACCGACAAAACTTTAAAAAATTATTATCTCGACTCCTGGGTGTTGTTTTTTAATCAATGTGGTATCAAATGAAAGGGAATGGAATGAGCTACGCGACAAAAATTACCCCGTCGCTGTATGTATATGCAGTTGGCCGTAATAACAATTTGAATTGTTTAATTGTTTATAACGAATGAGCTTCAGTTGGAGTAATATTCTCACCTATTGTAAATGGTAGCTGGTGTAAGTAGCTTTAATTTATGTCCTTTGGTCATTGATGTACCATGCCTGGAAGAGGCAGTAATCGTATTTGTTTATAATTTCATTAAACAAATTCAATTATCTCGGCTTCTACTGGGCCGATTTTCTTCAACGACATCTCAAATTTAAGCTCTCGGATCAAGGAACCATCGAATTTACTTTTACAAAGGACCTCGAGTATAGTTCCGATGCAATTCTCAAGCCAATTATTAAATTGTTTATGAAAATTAAATTGCGCATCCAGGGGATGTAACAAGTATCTTGTCGGGTAGCAGCATCCTTTACGTTTATTTTAAGCTGTCGATCATTGATCTAGCACCTTCAGAAGCCGAGATAATTGCAGTGACCCGGAGTGCATTTTTGCCAATTCTTCAATTATTAATAACTTTTGAACCAACAATGCCATATTGTTCAAGCTGTAGGAGGAGGTAGCTATGGTTACTAGCTTTAATTTAAGACAAGTCCGATTAAAAAATACGCACTAGAAGCCGAGAAAAACGCAATTGTTTAAATTAACGATGTAATCCAGGATTTCGGTTTTGGCGGAGTGCGAAAGTGCGAAAAAGGCCGCAAACGCGAGATGGCGCAATTTGTGCCGTTATCGACATTTCGTTACCGACAAAACTTTAAAAAATTATTATCTCGACTCCTGGGTGTTGTTTTTTAATCAATGTGGTATCAAATGAAAGGGAATGGAATGAGCTACGCGACAAAAATTACCACGTCGCTGTATGTATATGCAGTTGGCCGTAATAACAATTTGAATTGTTTAATTGTTTATAACGAATGAACTTCAGTTGGAGTAATGTTCTCACCTATTGTAAATGGTAGCTGGTGTAAGTAGCTTTAATTTATGTCCTTTGGTCATTGATGTAGCACGCCTGGAAGAGGCAGTAATCGTATTTGTTTATAATTTCCTTAAACAAATTCAATTATCTCGGCTTCTACTGGGCCGATTTTCTTCAACGACATCTCAAATTTAAGCTCTCGGATCAAGGAACCATCGAATTTACTTTTACAAAGGACCTCGAGTATAGTTCCGATGCAATTCTCAAGCGAATTATTAAATTGTTTATGAAAATTAAATTGCGCATCCAGGGGATGTAACAAGTATCTTGTCGGGTAGCAGCATCCTTTACCTTTATTTTAAGCTGTCGATCATTGATCAAGCGCCTTCAGAAGCCGAGATAATTGCAGTGACCCGGAGTGCATTTTTGCCAATTTTTCAATTATTAATAACTTGTGAACCAACAATGCCATATTGTTCAAGCTGTAGGATGAGGTAGCTATGGTTACTAGCTTTAATTTAAGACAAGTCCGGTTAAAAAATACGAACTAGAAGCCGAGAAAAACGCAATTGTTTAAATTAACGATGTAATCCAGAATTTCGGTTTTGGCGGAGTGCGAAAGTGCGAAAAAGGCCGCAAACGCGAGATGGCGCAACTTGTGCCGTTATCGACATTTCGTTACCGACAAAACTTTAAAAAATTATTATCTCGACTCCTGGGGGTTGTTTTTTAATCAATGCGTTATCAAATGAAAGGGGATGGAATGAGCTACGCGACAAAAATTACCCCGTTGCTGTACGTATATGCAGTTGGCCGTAATAGCAATTTTAATTGTTTAATTGTTTATAACGAATGAACTTCATTTGGAGTAATGTTCACACCTATTGTAAATGGTAGCTGGTGTAAGTAGCTTCAATTTATGTCCTTTGGTCATTGTTGTAGCACGCCTGCAAGAGGGAGTAATCGTATTTGTTTATAATTTCTTTAAACAAATTCAATTATATCGGCTTCTACTGTGCCGATTTTGTTCAACGACATCTCAAATTGAAGCTCTCGGATCAACAAACCATCGAATTTACTTTTACAAAGGACCTCGAGTATAGTTCCGATGCAATTCTCAAGCGAATTATTAAATTGTTTATCAAAATTAAATTGCGCATACAGGGGATGTAACAAGTATCTTGTCGGGTAGCAGCATCCTTTACCTTTATTTTAAGCTGTCGATCATTGATCAAGCGCCTTCAGAAGCCGAGATAATTGCAGTGACCCGGAGTGCATTTTTGCCAATTTTTCAATTATTAATAACTTCTGAACCAACAATGCCAAATTGTTCAAGCTGTAGGAGGAAGTAGCTATGGTTCCTAGCTTTAATTTAAGACAAGTCCGGTTAAAAAATACGCACTAGAAGCCGAGAAAAACGCAATTGTTTAAATTAACGATGTAATCCAGGATTTCGGTTTTGGCGGAGTGCGAAAGTGCGAAAAAGGCCGCAAACGCGAGATGGCGCAATTTGTGCCGTTATCGACATTTCGTTACCGACAAAACTTTAAAAAATTATTATCTCGACTCCTGGGTGTTGTTTTTTAATCAATGTGGTATCAAATGAAAGGGAATGGAATGAGCTACGCGACAAAAATTACCCCGTCGCTGTATGTATATGCAGTTGGCCGTAATAACAATTTGAATTGTTTAATTGTTTATAACGAATGAGCTTCAGTTGGAGTAATATTCTCACCTATTGTAAATGGTAGCTGGTGTAAGTAGCTTTAATTTATGTCCTTTGGTCATTGATGTACCATGCCTGGAAGAGGCAGTAATCGTATTTGTTTATAATTTCATTAAACAAATTCAATTATCTCGGCTTCTACTGGGCCGATTTTCTTCAACGACATCTCAAATTTAAGCTCTCGGATCAAGGAACCATCGAATTTACTTTTACAAAGGACCTCGAGTATAGTTCCGATGCAATTCTCAAGCGAATTATTAAATTGTTTATGAAAATTAAATTGCGCATCCAGGGGATGTAACAAGTATCTTGTCGGGTAGCAGCATCCTTTACCTTTATTTTAAGCTGTCGATCATTGATCAAGCGCCTTCAGAAGCCGAGATAATTGCAGTGACCCGGAGTGCATTTTTGCCAATTTTTCAATTATTAATAACTTGTGAACCAACAATGCCATATTGTTCAAGCTGTAGGATGAGGTAGCTATGGTTACTAGCTTTAATTTAAGACAAGTCCGGTTAAAAAATACGAACTAGAAGCCGAGAAAAACGCAATTGTTTAAATTAACGATGTAATCCAGAATTTCGGTTTTGGCGGAGTGCGAAAGTGCGAAAAAGGCCGCAAACGCGAGATGGCGCAACTTGTGCCGTTATCGACATTTCGTTACCGACAAAACTTTAAAAAATTATTATCTCGACTCCTGGGGGTTGTTTTTTAATCAATGCGTTATCAAATGAAAGGGGATGGAATGAGCTACGCGACAAAAATTACCCCGTTGCTGTACGTATATGCAGTTGGCCGTAATAGCAATTTTAATTGTTTAATTGTTTATAACGAATGAACTTCATTTGGAGTAATGTTCACACCTATTGTAAATGGTAGCTGGTGTAAGTAGCTTCAATTTATGTCCTTTGGTCATTGTTGTAGCACGCCTGCAAGAGGGAGTAATCGTATTTGTTTATAATTTCTTTAAACAAATTCAATTATATCGGCTTCTACTTTGCCGATTTTGTTCAACGACATCTCAAATTGAAGCTCTCGGATCAACAAACCATCGAATTTACTTTTACAAAGGACCTCGAGTATAGTTCCGATGCAATTCTCAAGCGAATTATTAAATTGTTTATCAAAATTAAATTGCGCATACAGGGGATGTAACAAGTATCTTGTCGGGTAGCAGCATCCTTTACCTTTATTTTAAGCTGTCGATCATTGATCAAGCGCCTTCAGAAGCCGAGATAATTGCAGTGACCCGGAGTGCATTTTTGCCAATTTTTCAATTATTAATAACTTCTGAACCAACAATGCCAAATTGTTCAAGCTGTAGGAGGAGGTAGCTATGGTTACTAGCTTTAATTTAAGACAAGTCCGATTAAAAAATACGCACTAGAAGCCGAGAAAAACGCAATTGTTTAAATTAACGATGTAATCCAGGATTTCGGTTTTGGCGGAGTGCGAAAGTGCGAAAAAGGCCGCAAACGCGAGATGGCGCAATTTGTGCCGTTATCGACATTTCGTTACCGACAAAACTTTAAAAAATTATTATCTCGACTCCTGGGTGTTGTTTTTTAATCAATGTGGTATCAAATGAAAGGGAATGGAATGAGCTACGCGACAAAAATTACCACGTCGCTGTATGTATATGCAGTTGGCCGTAATAACAATTTGAATTGTTTAATTGTTTATAACGAATGAACTTCAGTTGGAGTAATGTTCTCACCTATTGTAAATGGTAGCTGGTGTAAGTAGCTTTAATTTATGTCCTTTGGTCATTGATGTAGCACGCCTGGAAGAGGCAGTAATCGTATTTGTTTATAATTTCCTTAAACAAATTCAATTATCTCGGCTTCTACTGGGCCGATTTTCTTCAACGACATCTCAAATTTAAGCTCTCGGATCAAGGAACCATCGAATTTACTTTTACAAACCACCTCGAGTATAGTTCCGATGCAATTCTCAAGCGAATTATTAAATTGTTTATGAAAATTAAATTGCGCATCCAGGGGATGTAACAAGTATCTTGTCGGGTAGCAGCATCCTTTACCTTTATTTTAAGCTGTCGATCATTGATCAAGCGCCTTCAGAAGCCGAGATAATTGCAGTGACCCGGAGTGCATTTTTGCCAATTTTTCAATTATTAATAACTTGTGAACCAACAATGCCATATTGTTCAAGCTGTAGGATGAGGTAGCTATGGTTACTAGCTTTAATTTAAGACAAGTCCGGTTAAAAAATACGAACTAGAAGCCGAGAAAAACGCAATTGTTTAAATTAACGATGTAATCCAGGATTTCGGTTTTGGCGGAGTGCGAAAGTGCGAAAAAGGCCGCAAACGCGAGATGGCGCAACTTGTGCCGTTATCGACATTTCGTTACCGACAAAACTTTAAAAAATTATTATCTCGACTCCTGGGGGTTGTTTTTTAATCAATGCGTTATCAAATGAAAGGGGATGGAATGAGCTACGCGACAAAAATTACCCCGTTGCTGTACGTATATGCAGTTGGCCGTAATAACAATTTGAATTGTTTAATTGCTTATAACGAATGAACTTCATTTGGAGTAATGTTCACACCTATTGTAAATGGTAACTGGTGTAAGTAGCTTCAATTTATGTCCTTTGGTCATTGATGTAGCACGCCTGGATGAGGCAGTAATCGTATTTGTTTATATTTTCTTTAAACAAATACAATTATCTCGGCTTCTACTGGGCCGATGTTGTTCAACGACATCTCAAATTGAAGCTCTCGGATCAAGGAATCATCGAATTTACTTTTACAAAGGACCTCGAGTTTAGTTCCGATGCAATTCTCAAGCGAATTATTAAATTGTTTATCAAAATTAAATTGCGCATACAGGGGATGTAACAAGTATCTTGTCGGGTAGCAGCATCCTTTACCTTTATTTTAAGCTGTCGATCATTGATCAAGCGCCTTCAGAAGCCGAGATAATTGCAGTGACCCGGAGTGCATTTTTGCCAATTTTTCAATTATTAATAACTTCTGAACCAACAATGCCAAATTGTTCAAGCTGTAGGAGGAAGTAGCTATGGTTCCTAGCTTTAATTTAAGACAAGTCCGGTTAAAAAATACGCACTAGAAGCCGAGAAAAACGCAATTGTTTAAATTAACGATGTAATCCAGGATTTCGGTTTTGGCGGAGTGCGAAAGTGCGAAAAAGGCCGCAAACGCGAGATGGCGCAATTTGTGCCGTTATCGACATTTCGTTACCGACAAAACTTTAAAAAATTATTATCTCGACTCCTGGGTGTTGTTTTTTAATCAATGTGGTATCAAATGAAAGGGAATGGAATGAGCTACGCGACAAAAATTACCCCGTCGCTGTATGTATATGCAGTTGGCCGTAATAACAATTTGAATTGTTTAATTGTTTATAACGAATGAGCTTCAGTTGGAGTAATATTCTCACCTATTGTAAATGGTAGCTGGTGTAAGTAGCTTTAATTTATGTCCTTTGGTCATTGATGTACCATGCCTGGAAGAGGCAGTAATCGTATTTGTTTATAATTTCATTAAACAAATTCAATTATCTCGGCTTCTACTGGGCCGATTTTCTTCAACGACATCTCAAATTTAAGCTCTCGGATCAAGGAACCATCGAATTTACTTTTACAAAGGACCTCGAGTATAGTTCCGATGCAATTCTCAAGCCAATTATTAAATTGTTTATGAAAATTAAATTGCGCATCCAGGGGATGTAACAAGTATCTTGTCGGGTAGCAGCATCCTTTACGTTTATTTTAAGCTGTCGATCATTGATCTAGCACCTTCAGAAGCCGAGATAATTGCAGTGACCCGGAGTGCATTTTTGCCAATTCTTCAATTATTAATAACTTTTGAACCAACAATGCCATATTGTTCAAGCTGTAGGAGGAGGTAGCTATGGTTACTAGCTTTAATTTAAGACAAGTCCGATTAAAAAATACGCACTAGAAGCCGAGAAAAACGCAATTGTTTAAATTAACGATGTAATCCAGGATTTCGGTTTTGGCGGAGTGCGAAAGTGCGAAAAAGGCCGCAAACGCGAGATGGCGCAATTTGTGCCGTTATCGACATTTCGTTACCGACAAAACTTTAAAAAATTATTATCTCGACTCCTGGGTGTTGTTTTTTAATCAATGTGGTATCAAATGAAAGGGAATGGAATGAGCTACGCGACAAAAATTACCACGTCGCTGTATGTATATGCAGTTGGCCGTAATAACAATTTGAATTGTTTAATTGTTTATAACGAATGAACTTCAGTTGGAGTAATGTTCTCACCTATTGTAAATGGTAGCTGGTGTAAGTAGCTTTAATTTATGTCCTTTGGTCATTGATGTAGCACGCCTGGAAGAGGCAGTAATCGTATTTGTTTATAATTTCCTTAAACAAATTCAATTATCTCGGCTTCTACTGGGCCGATTTTCTTCAACGACATCTCAAATTTAAGCTCTCGGATCAAGGAACCATCGAATTTACTTTTACAAAGGACCTCGAGTATAGTTCCGATGCAATTCTCAAGCGAATTATTAAATTGTTTATGAAAATTAAATTGCGCATCCAGGGGATGTAACAAGTATCTTGTCGGGTAGCAGCATCCTTTACCTTTATTTTAAGCTGTCGATCATTGATCAAGCGCCTTCAGAAGCCGAGATAATTGCAGTGACCCGGAGTGCATTTTTGCCAATTTTTCAATTATTAATAACTTGTGAACCAACAATGCCATATTGTTCAAGCTGTAGGATGAGGTAGCTATGGTTACTAGCTTTAATTTAAGACAAGTCCGGTTAAAAAATACGAACTAGAAGCCGAGAAAAACGCAATTGTTTAAATTAACGATGTAATCCAGAATTTCGGTTTTGGCGGAGTGCGAAAGTGCGAAAAAGGCCGCAAACGCGAGATGGCGCAACTTGTGCCGTTATCGACATTTCGTTACCGACAAAACTTTAAAAAATTATTATCTCGACTCCTGGGGGTTGTTTTTTAATCAATGCGTTATCAAATGAAAGGGGATGGAATGAGCTACGCGACAAAAATTACCCCGTTGCTGTACGTATATGCAGTTGGCCGTAATAGCAATTTTAATTGTTTAATTGTTTATAACGAATGAACTTCATTTGGAGTAATGTTCACACCTATTGTAAATGGTAGCTGGTGTAAGTAGCTTCAATTTATGTCCTTTGGTCATTGTTGTAGCACGCCTGCAAGAGGGAGTAATCGTATTTGTTTATAATTTCTTTAAACAAATTCAATTATATCGGCTTCTACTGTGCCGATTTTGTTCAACGACATCTCAAATTGAAGCTCTCGGATCAACAAACCATCGAATTTACTTTTACAAAGGACCTCGAGTATAGTTCCGATGCAATTCTCAAGCGAATTATTAAATTGTTTATCAAAATTAAATTGCGCATACAGGGGATGTAACAAGTATCTTGTCGGGTAGCAGCATCCTTTACCTTTATTTTAAGCTGTCGATCATTGATCAAGCGCCTTCAGAAGCCGAGATAATTGCAGTGACCCGGAGTGCATTTTTGCCAATTTTTCAATTATTAATAACTTCTGAACCAACAATGCCAAATTGTTCAAGCTGTAGGAGGAAGTAGCTATGGTTCCTAGCTTTAATTTAAGACAAGTCCGGTTAAAAAATACGCACTAGAAGCCGAGAAAAACGCAATTGTTTAAATTAACGATGTAATCCAGGATTTCGGTTTTGGCGGAGTGCGAAAGTGCGAAAAAGGCCGCAAACGCGAGATGGCGCAATTTGTGCCGTTATCGACATTTCGTTACCGACAAAACTTTAAAAAATTATTATCTCGACTCCTGGGTGTTGTTTTTTAATCAATGTGGTATCAAATGAAAGGGAATGGAATGAGCTACGCGACAAAAATTACCCCGTCGCTGTATGTATATGCAGTTGGCCGTAATAACAATTTGAATTGTTTAATTGTTTATAACGAATGAGCTTCAGTTGGAGTAATATTCTCACCTATTGTAAATGGTAGCTGGTGTAAGTAGCTTTAATTTATGTCCTTTGGTCATTGATGTACCATGCCTGGAAGAGGCAGTAATCGTATTTGTTTATAATTTCATTAAACAAATTCAATTATCTCGGCTTCTACTGGGCCGATTTTCTTCAACGACATCTCAAATTTAAGCTCTCGGATCAAGGAACCATCGAATTTACTTTTACAAAGGACCTCGAGTATAGTTCCGATGCAATTCTCAAGCGAATTATTAAATTGTTTATGAAAATTAAATTGCGCATCCAGGGGATGTAACAAGTATCTTGTCGGGTAGCAGCATCCTTTACCTTTATTTTAAGCTGTCGATCATTGATCAAGCGCCTTCAGAAGCCGAGATAATTGCAGTGACCCGGAGTGCATTTTTGCCAATTTTTCAATTATTAATAACTTGTGAACCAACAATGCCATATTGTTCAAGCTGTAGGATGAGGTAGCTATGGTTACTAGCTTTAATTTAAGACAAGTCCGGTTAAAAAATACGAACTAGAAGCCGAGAAAAACGCAATTGTTTAAATTAACGATGTAATCCAGAATTTCGGTTTTGGCGGAGTGCGAAAGTGCGAAAAAGGCCGCAAACGCGAGATGGCGCAACTTGTGCCGTTATCGACATTTCGTTACCGACAAAACTTTAAAAAATTATTATCTCGACTCCTGGGGGTTGTTTTTTAATCAATGCGTTATCAAATGAAAGGGGATGGAATGAGCTACGCGACAAAAATTACCCCGTTGCTGTACGTATATGCAGTTGGCCGTAATAGCAATTTTAATTGTTTAATTGTTTATAACGAATGAACTTCATTTGGAGTAATGTTCACACCTATTGTAAATGGTAGCTGGTGTAAGTAGCTTCAATTTATGTCCTTTGGTCATTGTTGTAGCACGCCTGCAAGAGGGAGTAATCGTATTTGTTTATAATTTCTTTAAACAAATTCAATTATATCGGCTTCTACTTTGCCGATTTTGTTCAACGACATCTCAAATTGAAGCTCTCGGATCAACAAACCATCGAATTTACTTTTACAAAGGACCTCGAGTATAGTTCCGATGCAATTCTCAAGCGAATTATTAAATTGTTTATCAAAATTAAATTGCGCATACAGGGGATGTAACAAGTATCTTGTCGGGTAGCAGCATCCTTTACCTTTATTTTAAGCTGTCGATCATTGATCAAGCGCCTTCAGAAGCCGAGATAATTGCAGTGACCCGGAGTGCATTTTTGCCAATTTTTCAATTATTAATAACTTCTGAACCAACAATGCCAAATTGTTCAAGCTGTAGGAGGAGGTAGCTATGGTTACTAGCTTTAATTTAAGACAAGTCCGATTAAAAAATACGCACTAGAAGCCGAGAAAAACGCAATTGTTTAAATTAACGATGTAATCCAGGATTTCGGTTTTGGCGGAGTGCGAAAGTGCGAAAAAGGCCGCAAACGCGAGATGGCGCAATTTGTGCCGTTATCGACATTTCGTTACCGACAAAACTTTAAAAAATTATTATCTCGACTCCTGGGTGTTGTTTTTTAATCAATGTGGTATCAAATGAAAGGGAATGGAATGAGCTACGCGACAAAAATTACCACGTCGCTGTATGTATATGCAGTTGGCCGTAATAACAATTTGAATTGTTTAATTGTTTATAACGAATGAACTTCAGTTGGAGTAATGTTCTCACCTATTGTAAATGGTAGCTGGTGTAAGTAGCTTTAATTTATGTCCTTTGGTCATTGATGTAGCACGCCTGGAAGAGGCAGTAATCGTATTTGTTTATAATTTCCTTAAACAAATTCAATTATCTCGGCTTCTACTGGGCCGATTTTCTTCAACGACATCTCAAATTTAAGCTCTCGGATCAAGGAACCATCGAATTTACTTTTACAAACCACCTCGAGTATAGTTCCGATGCAATTCTCAAGCGAATTATTAAATTGTTTATGAAAATTAAATTGCGCATCCAGGGGATGTAACAAGTATCTTGTCGGGTAGCAGCATCCTTTACCTTTATTTTAAGCTGTCGATCATTGATCAAGCGCCTTCAGAAGCCGAGATAATTGCAGTGACCCGGAGTGCATTTTTGCCAATTTTTCAATTATTAATAACTTGTGAACCAACAATGCCATATTGTTCAAGCTGTAGGATGAGGTAGCTATGGTTACTAGCTTTAATTTAAGACAAGTCCGGTTAAAAAATACGAACTAGAAGCCGAGAAAAACGCAATTGTTTAAATTAACGATGTAATCCAGAATTTCGGTTTTGGCGGAGTGCGAAAGTGCGAAAAAGGCCGCAAACGCGAGATGGCGCAACTTGTGCCGTTATCGACATTTCGTTACCGACAAAACTTTAAAAAATTATTATCTCGACTCCTGGGGGTTGTTTTTTAATCAATGCGTTATCAAATGAAAGGGGATGGAATGAGCTACGCGACAAAAATTACCCCGTTGCTGTACGTATATGCAGTTGGCCGTAATAACAATTTGAATTGTTTAATTGTTTATAACGAATGAACTTCATTTGGAGTAATGTTCACACGTATTGTAAATGGTAGCTGGTGTAAGTAGCTTTAATTTATGTCCTTTGGTCATTGATGTAGCACGCCTGGAAGAGGCAGTAATCGTATTTGTTTATAATTTCTTTAAACAAATTCAATTATCTCGGCTTCTACTGTGCCGATTTTGTTCAACGACATCTCAAATTGAAGCTCTCGGATCAAGGAACCATGGAATTTACTTTTACAAAGGACCTCGAGTATAGTTCCGATGCAATTCTCAAGCGAATTATTAAATTGTTTATGAAAATTAAATTGCGCATCCAGGGGATGTAACAAGTATCTTGTCGGGTAGCAGCATCCTTTACCTTCATTTTAAGCTGTCGATCATTGATCTAGCACCTTCAGAAGCCGAGATAATTGCAGTGACCCGGAGTGCATTTTTGCCAATTTTTCAATTATTAATAACTTGTGAACCAACAATGCCATATTGTTCAAGCTGTAGGATGAGGTAGCTATGGTTACTAGCTTTAATTTAAGACAAGTCCGGTTAAAAAATACGAACTAGAAGCCGAGAAAAACGCAATTGTTTAAATTAACGATGTAATCCAGAATTTCGGTTTTGGCGGAGTGCGAAAGTGCGAAAAAGGCCGCAAACGCGAGATGGCGCAACTTGTGCCGTTATCGACATTTCGTTACCGACAAAACTTTAAAAAATTATTATCTCGACTCCTGGGGGTTGTTTTTTAATCAATGCGTTATCAAATGAAAGGGGATGGAATGAGCTACGCGACAAAAATTACCCCGTTGCTGTACGTATATGCAGTTGGCCGTAATAGCAATTTTAATTGTTTAATTGTTTATAACGAATGAACTTCATTTGGAGTAATGTTCACACCTATTGTAAATGGTAGCTGGTGTAAGTAGCTTCAATTTATGTCCTTTGGTCATTGTTGTAGCACGCCTGCAAGAGGGAGTAATCGTATTTGTTTATAATTTCTTTAAACAAATTCAATTATATCGGCTTCTACTTTGCCGATTTTGTTCAACGACATCTCAAATTGAAGCTCTCGGATCAACAAACCATCGAATTTACTTTTACAAAGGACCTCGAGTATAGTTCCGATGCAATTCTCAAGCGAATTATTAAATTGTTTATCAAAATTAAATTGCGCATACAGGGGATGTAACAAGTATCTTGTCGGGTAGCAGCATCCTTTACCTTTATTTTAAGCTGTCGATCATTGATCTAGCGCCTTCAGAAGCCGAGATAATCGCAGAGACCCGGAGTGCATTTTAGCCAATTTTTCAATTATTAGTAACTTTTGAACCAACAATGGCATATGGTTCAAGCTGTAGGAGGAGGTAGCTATGGTTACTAGCTTTAATTTAAGACAAGTCCGATTAAAAAATACGCACTAGAAGCCGAGAAAAACGCAATTGTTTAAATTAACGATGTAATCCAGGATTTCGGTTTTGGCGGAGTGCGAAAGTGCGAAAAAGGCCGCAAACGCGAGATGGCGCAATTTGTGCCGTTATCGACATTTCGTTACCGACAAAACTTTAAAAAATTATTATCTCGACTCCTGGGTGTTGTTTTTTAATCAATGTGGTATCAAATGAAAGGGAATGGAATGAGCTACGCGACAAAAATTACCACGTCGCTGTATGTATATGCAGTTGGCCGTAATAACAATTTGAATTGTTTAATTGTTTATAACGAATGAACTTCAGTTGGAGTAATGTTCTCACCTATTGTAAATGGTAGCTGGTGTAAGTAGCTTTAATTTATGTCCTTTGGTCATTGATGTAGCACGCCTGGAAGAGGCAGTAATCGTATTTGTTTATAATTTCCTTAAACAAATTCAATTATCTCGGCTTCTACTGGGCCGATTTTCTTCAACGACATCTCAAATTTAAGCTCTCGGATCAAGGAACCATCGAATTTACTTTTACAAACCACCTCGAGTATAGTTCCGATGCAATTCTCAAGCGAATTATTAAATTGTTTATGAAAATTAAATTGCGCATCCAGGGGATGTAACAAGTATCTTGTCGGGTAGCAGCATCCTTTACCTTTATTTTAAGCTGTCGATCATTGATCAAGCGCCTTCAGAAGCCGAGATAATTGCAGTGACCCGGAGTGCATTTTTGCCAATTTTTCAATTATTAATAACTTGTGAACCAACAATGCCATATTGTTCAAGCTGTAGGATGAGGTAGCTATGGTTACTAGCTTTAATTTAAGACAAGTCCGGTTAAAAAATACGAACTAGAAGCCGAGAAAAACGCAATTGTTTAAATTAACGATGTAATCCAGAATTTCGGTTTTGGCGGAGTGCGAAAGTGCGAAAAAGGCCGCAAACGCGAGATGGCGCAACTTGTGCCGTTATCGACATTTCGTTACCGACAAAACTTTAAAAAATTATTATCTCGACTCCTGGGGGTTGTTTTTTAATCAATGCGTTATCAAATGAAAGGGGATGGAATGAGCTACGCGACAAAAATTACCCCGTTGCTGTACGTATATGCAGTTGGCCGTAATAACAATTTGAATTGTTTAATTGTTTATAACGAATGAACTTCATTTGGAGTAATGTTCACACGTATTGTAAATGGTAGCTGGTGTAAGTAGCTTTAATTTATGTCCTTTGGTCATTGATGTAGCACGCCTGGAAGAGGCAGTAATCGTATTTGTTTATAATTTCTTTAAACAAATTCAATTATCTCGGCTTCTACTGTGCCGATTTTGTTCAACGACATCTCAAATTGAAGCTCTCGGATCAAGGAACCATGGAATTTACTTTTACAAAGGACCTCGAGTATAGTTCCGATGCAATTCTCAAGCGAATTATTAAATTGTTTATGAAAATTAAATTGCGCATCCAGGGGATGTAACAAGTATCTTGTCGGGTAGCAGCATCCTTTACCTTCATTTTAAGCTGTCGATCATTGATCTAGCACCTTCAGAAGCCGAGATAATTGCAGTGACCCGGAGTGCATTTTTGCCAATTCTTCAATTATTAATAACTTTTGAACCAACAATGCCATATTGTTCAAGCTGTAGGAGGAGGTAGCTATGGATACTAGCTTTAATTTAAGACAAGTCCGATTAAAAAATACGCACTAGAAGCCGAGAAAAACGCAATTGTTTAAATTAACGATGTAATCCAGGATTTCGGTTTTGGCGGAGTGCGAAAGTGCGAAAAAGGCCGCAAACGCGAGATGGCGCAACTTGTGCCGTTATCGACATTTCGTTACCGACAAAACTTTAAAAAATTATTATCTCGACTCCTGGGGGTTGTTTTTTAATCAATGCGTTATCAAATGAAAGGGGATGGAATGAGCTACGCGACAAAAATTACCCCGTTGCTGTACGTATATGCAGTTGGCCGTAATAACAATTTGAATTGTTTAATTGCTTATAACGAATGAACTTCATTTGGAGTAATGTTCACACCTATTGTAAATGGTAACTGGTGTAAGTAGCTTCAATTTATGTCCTTTGGTCATTGATGTAGCACGCCTGGATGAGGCAGTAATCGTATTTGTTTATATTTTCTTTAAACAAATACAATTATCTCGGCTTCTACTGGGCCGATGTTGTTCAACGACATCTCAAATTGAAGCTCTCGGATCAAGGAATCATCGAATTTACTTTTACAAAGGACCTCGAGTTTAGTTCCGATGCAATTCTCAAGCGAATTATTAAATTGTTTATCAAAATTAAATTGCGCATACAGGGGATGTAACAAGTATCTTGTCGGGTAGCAGCATCCTTTACCTTTATTTTAAGCTGTCGATCATTGATCAAGCGCCTTCAGAAGCCGAGATAATTGCAGTGACCCGGAGTGCATTTTTGCCAATTTTTCAATTATTAATAACTTCTGAACCAACAATGCCAAATTGTTCAAGCTGTAGGAGGAAGTAGCTATGGTTCCTAGCTTTAATTTAAGACAAGTCCGGTTAAAAAATACGCACTAGAAGCCGAGAAAAACGCAATTGTTTAAATTAACGATGTAATCCAGGATTTCGGTTTTGGCGGAGTGCGAAAGTGCGAAAAAGGCCGCAAACGCGAGATGGCGCAATTTGTGCCGTTATCGACATTTCGTTACCGACAAAACTTTAAAAAATTATTATCTCGACTCCTGGGTGTTGTTTTTTAATCAACGTGGTATCAAATGAAAGGGAATGGAATGAGCTACGCGACAAAAATTACCCCGTCGCTGTATGTATATGCAGTTGGCCGTAATAACAATTTGAATTGTTTAATTGTTTATAACGAATGAGCTTCAGTTGGAGTAATATTCTCACCTATTGTAAATGGTAGCTGGTGTAAGTAGCTTTAATTTATGTCCTTTGGTCATTGATGTACCATGCCTGGAAGAGGCAGTAATCGTATTTGTTTATAATTTCCTTAAACAAATTCAATTATCTCGGCTTCTACTGGGCCGATTTTCTTCAACGACATCTCAAATTTAAGCTCTCGGATCAAGGAACCATCGAATATACTTTTACAAAGGACCTCGAGTATAGTTCCGATGCAATTCTCAAGCGAATTATTAAATTGTTTATGAAAATTAAATTGCGCATCCAGGGGATGTAACAAGTATCTTGTCGGGTAGCAGCATCCTTTACCTTTATTTTAAGCTGTCGATCATTGATCTAGCGCCTTCAGAAGCCGAGATAATCGCAGTGACCCGGAGTGCATTTTTGCCAATTTTTCAATTATTAGTAACTTTTGAACCAACAATGGCAGATGGTTCAAGCTGTAGGAGGAGGTAGCTATGGTTCCTAGCTTTAATTTAAGACAAGTTCGGTTAAAAAATACGCACTAGAAGCCGAGAAAAACATTTGTTTATAATTTGTTTATAATTTCTTTAAACAAATTCAATTATCTCGGCTTCTACTGGGCCGATATTGTTCAACGACATCTCAAATTGAAGCTCTCGGGTCAAGGAACCATCGAATTTACTTTTACAAAGGACCTCGAGTATAGTTCCGATGCAATTCTCAAGCGAATTATTAAATTGTCTATGAAAATTAAATTGCGCATCCATCGGATGTAACAAGTATCTTGTCGGGTAGCAGCATCCTTTACCTTTATTTTAAGCTGTCGATCATTGATCTAGCGCCTTCAGAAGCCGAGATAATTGCAGTGACCCGGAGTGCATTTTTCGCCAATTTTTCAATTAATAATAACTTTTGAACCAACAATGCCATATGGTTCAAGCTGTAGGAGGAGGTAGCTATGGTTCCTAGCTTTAATTTAAGACAAGTTCGGTTAAAAAATACGCACTAGAAGCCGAGAAAAACATTTGTTTATAATTTGTTTATAATTTCTTTAAACAAATTCAATTATCTCGGCTTCTACTGGGCCGATATTATTCAACGACATCTCAAATTGAAGCTCTCGGGTCAAGGAACCATCGAATTTACTTTTACAAAGGACCTCGAGTATAGTTCCGATGCAATTCTCAAGCGAATTATTAAATTGTTTATGAAAATTAATTTGCGCATCCAGGGGATGTAACATGTATCTTGTCGGGTAGCAGCATCCTTTACCTTTATTTTAAGCTGTCGATCATTGATCTAGCGCCTTCAGAAGCCGAGATAATCGCAGTGACCCGGAGTGCATTTTTGCCAATTTTTCAATTATTAGTAACTTTTGAACCAACAATGGCAGATGGTTCAAGCTGTAGGAGGAGGTAGCTATGGTTACTAGCTTTAATTTAAGACAAGTTCGGTTAAAAAATACGCACTAGAAGCCGAGAAAAACATTTGTTTATAATTTGTTTATAATTTCTTTAAACAAATTCAATTATCTCGGCTTCTACTGGGCCGATATTGCTCAACGACATCTCAAATTTAAGCTCTCGGATCAAGGAACCATCGAATTTACTTTTACAAAGGACCTCGAGTATAGTTCCGATGCAATTCTCAAGCGAATTATTAAATTGTTTATCAAAATTAAATTGCGCATACAGGGGATGTAACAAGTATCTTGTCGGGTAGCAGCA
The DNA here is from genome assembly GCA_948146005.1 of Nomada fucata. Classification (NCBI taxonomy): domain Eukaryota; kingdom Metazoa; phylum Arthropoda; class Insecta; order Hymenoptera; family Apidae; genus Nomada; species Nomada fucata. The sequence goes on along the minus strand of OX411275.1, from coordinate 133,833 downwards.
TCCTTTACCTTTATTTTAAGCTGTCGATCATTGATCAAGCGCCTTCAGAAGCCGAGATAATTGCAGTGACCCGGAGTGCATTTTTGCCAATTTTTCAATTATTAATAACTTCTGAACCAACAATGCCAAATTGTTCAAGCTGTAGGAGGAAGTAGCTATGGTTCCTAGCTTTAATTTAAGACAAGTCCGGTTAAAAAATACGCACTAGAAGCCGAGAAAAACGCAATTGCTTAAATTAACGATGTAATCCAGGATTTCGGTTTTGGCGGAGTGCGAAAGTGCGAAAAAGGCCGCAAACGCGAGATGGCGCTACTTGTACCGTTATCGACATATGGTTACCGACAAAACATTGAAAAATTATTATCTCGACTCCTGGATGTTGTTTTTTAATCAATGTGGTATCAAATGAAAGGGAATGGAATGAGCTACGCGACAAAAATTACCCCGTCGCTATATGTATATGCAGTTGGCCGTAATAACAATTTGAATTGTTTAATTGTTTATAACGAATGAACTTCAGTTCGAGTAATGTTCTCACCTATTGTAAATGGTAGCTGGTGTAAGTAGCTTTAATTTATGTCCTTTGGTCATTGATGTAGCATGCCTGGAAGAGGCAGTAATCGTATTTGTTTATAATTTCATTAAACAAATTCAATTATCTCGGCTTCTACTGGGCCGATTTTCTTCAACGACATCTCAAATTGAAGCTCTCGGATCAAGGAACCATGGAATTTACTTTTACAAAGGACCTCGAGTATAGTTCCGATGCAATTCTCAAGCGAATTATTAAATTGTTTATCAAAATTAAATTGCGCATACAGGGGATGTAACAAGTATCTTGTCGGGTAGCAGCATCCTTTACCTTTATTTTAAGCTGTCGATCATTGATCAAGCGCCTTCAGAAGCCGAGATAATTGCAGTGACCCGGAGTGCATTTTTGCCAATTTTTCAATTATTAATAACTTCTGAACCAACAATGCCAAATTGTTCAAGCTGTAGGAGGAAGTAGCTATGGTTCCTAGCTTTAATTTAAGACAAGTCCGGTTAAAAAATACGCACTAGAAGCCGAGAAAAACGCAATTGCTTAAATTAACGATGTAATCCAGGATTTCGGTTTTGGCGGAGTGCGAAAGTGCGAAAAAGGCCGCAAACGCGAGATGGCGCTACTTGTACCGTTATCGACATATCGTTACCGACAAAACATTGAAAAATTATTATCTCGACTCCTGGATGTTGTTTTTTAATCAATGTGGTATCAAATGAAAGGGAATGGAATGAGCTACGCGACAAAAATTACCCCGTCGCTATATGTATATGCAGTTGGCCGTAATAACAATTTGAATTGTTTAATTGTTTATAACGAATGAACTTCAGTTCGAGTAATGTTCTCACCTATTGTAAATGGTAGCTGGTGTAAGTAGCTTTAATTTATGTCCTTTGGTCATTGATGTAGCATGCCTGGAAGAGGCAGTAATCGTATTTGTTTATAATTTCATTAAACAAATTCAATTATCTCGGCTTCTACTGGGCCGATTTTCTTCAACGACATCTCAAATTGAAGCTCTCGGATCAAGGAACCATGGAATTTACTTTTACAAAGGACCTCGAGTATAGTTCCGATGCAATTCTCAATGCAATTATTAAATTGTTTATGTAAATTAAATTGCGCATCCAGGGGATGTAACAAGTATCTTGTCGGGTAGCAGCATCCTTTACGTTTATTTTAAGCTGTCGATCATTGATCTAGCACCTTCAGAAGCCGAGATAATTGCAGTGACCCGGAGTGCATTTTTGCCAATTCTTCAATTATTAATAACTTTTGAACCAACAATGCCATATTGTTCAAGCTGTAGGAGGAGGTAGCTATGGTTACTAGCTTTAATTTAAGACAAGTCCGATTAAAAAATACGCACTAGAAGCCGAGAAAAACGCAATTGTTTAAATTAACGATGTAATCCAGGATTTCGGTTTTGGCGGAGTGCGAAAGTGCGAAAAAGGCCGCAAACGCGAGATGGCGCAATTTGTGCCGTTATCGACATTTCGTTACCGACAAAACTTTAAAAAATTATTATCTCGACTCCTGGGTGTTGTTTTTTAATCAATGTGGTATCAAATGAAAGGGAATGGAATGAGCTACGCGACAAAAATTACCCCTTCGCTGTATGTATATGCAGTTGGCCGTAATAACAATTTGAATTGTTTAATTGTTTATAACGAATGAACTTCATTTGGAGTTATGTTCACACCTATTGTAAATGGTAGCTGGTGTAAGTAGCTTTAATTTATGTCCTTTGGTCATTGATGTAGCACGCCTGGAAGAGGCAGTAATCGTATTTGTTTATAATTTCTTTAAACAAATTCAATTATCTCGGCTTCTACTGGGCCGATTTTGTTCAACGACATCTCAAATTGAAGCTCTCGGATCAAGGAACCATGGAATTTACTTTTACAAAGGACCTCGAGTATAGTTCCGATGCAATTCTCAATGCAATTATTAAATTGTTTATGTAAATTAAATTGCGCATCCAGGGGATGTAACAAGTATCTTGTCGGGTAGCACCATCCTTTACCTTTATTTTAAGCTGTCGATCATTGATCTAGCACCTTCAGAAGCCGAGATAATTGCAGTGACCCGGAGTGCATTTTTGCCAATTCTTCAATTATTAATAAGTTGTGAACCAACAATGCAATATGGTTCAAGCTGTAGGATGAGGTAGCTATGGTTACTAGCTTTAATTTAAGACAAGTCCGGTTAAGAAATACGAACTAGAAGCCGAGAAAAACGCAATTGTTTAAATTAACGATGTAATCCAGAATTTCGGTTTTGGCGGAGTGCGAAAGTGCGAAAAAGGCCGCAAACGCGAGATGGCGCAACTTGTGCCGTTATCGACATTTCGTTACCGACAAAACTTTAAAAAATTATTATCTCGACTCCTGGGTGTTGTTTTTTAATCAATGTGGTATCAAATGAAAGGGAATGGAATGAGCTACGCGACAAAAATTACCACGTCGCTGTATGTATATGCAGTTGGCCGTAATAACAATTTGAATTGTTTAATTGTTTATAACGAATGAACTTCAGTTGGAGTAATGTTCTCACCTATTGTAAATGGTAGCTGGTGTATGTAGCTTTAATTTATGTCCTTTGGTCATTGATGTAGCATGCCTGGAGGAGGCAGTAATCGTATTTGTTTATAATTTCATTAAACAAATTCAATTATCTCGGCTTCTACTGGGCCGATTTTCTTCAACGACATCTCAAATTTAAGCTCTCGGATCAAGGAACCATCGAATTTACTTTTACAAAGGACCTCGAGTATAGTTCCGATGCAATTCTCAAGCGAATTATTAAATTGTTTATGAAAATTAAATTGCGCATCCAGGGGATGTAACAAGTATCTTGTCGGGTAGCAGCATCCTTTACCTTTATTTTAAGCTGTCGATCATTGATCTAGCACCTTCAGAAGCCGAGATAATTGCAGTGACCCGGAGTGCATTTTTGCCAATTCTTCAATTATTAATAACTTTTGAACCAACAATGCCATATTGTTCAAGCTGTAGGATGAGGTAGCTATGGTTACTAGCTTTAATTTAAGACAAGTCCGGTTAAGAAATACGAACTAGAAGCCGAGAAAAACGCAATTGTTTAAATTAACGATGTAATCCAGAATTTCGGTTTTGGCGGAGTGCGAAAGTGCGAAAAAGGATGCAAACGCGAGATGGCGAAACTTGTGCCGTTATCGACATTTCGTTACCGACAAAACATTAAAAAATTATTATCTCGACTCCTGGGGGTTGTTTTTTAATCAATGCGTTATCAAATGAAAGGGGATGGAATGAGCTACGCGACAAAAATTACCTCGTTGCTGTACGTATATGCAGTTGGCCGTAATAACAATTTGAATTGTTTAATTGTTTATAACGAATGAACTTCATTTGGAGTAATGTTCACACGTATTGTAAATGGTAGCTGGTGTAAGTAGCTTTAATTTATGTCCTTTGGTCATTGATGTAGCACGCCTGGAAGAGGCAGTAATCGTATTTGTTTATAATTTCTTTAAACAAATTCAATTATCTCGGCTTCTACTGGGCCGATTTTGTTCAACGACATCTCACATTGAAGCTCTCGGCTCAAGGAACCATGGAATTTACTTTTACAAAGGACCTCGAGTATAGTTCCGATGCAATTCTCAAGCCAATTATTAAATTGTTTATGAAAATTAAATTGCGCATCCAGGGGATGTAACAAGTATCTTGTCGGGTAGCAGCATCCTTTACGTTTATTTTAAGCTGTCGATCACTGATCTAGCGCCTTCAGAAGCCGAGATAATTGCAGTGACCCGGAGTGCATTTTTGCCAATTCTTCAATTATTAATAAGTTGTGAACCAACAATGCAATATGGTTCAAGCTGTAGGATGAGGTAGCTATGGTTACTAGCTATAATTTAAGACAAGTCCGGTTAAGAAATACGAACTAGAAGCCGAGAAAAACGCAATTGTTTAAATTAACGATGTAATCCAGAATTTCGGTTTTGGCGGAGTGCGAAAGTGCGAAAAAGGCCGCAAACGCGAGATGGCGCAATTTGTGCCGTTATCGACATTTCGTTACCGACAAAACTTTAAAAAATTATTATCTCGACTCCTGGGTGTTGTTTTTCAATCAATGTGGTATCAAATGAAAGGGAATGGAATGAGCTACGCGACAAAAATTACCCCGTCGCTATATGTATATGCAGTTGGCCGTAATAACAATTTGAATTGTTTAATTGTTTATAACGAATGAACTTCAGTTCGAGTAATGTTCTCACCTATTGTAAATGGTAGCTGGTGTAAGTAGCTTTAATTTATGTCCTTTGGTCATTGATGTAGCACGCCTGGAAGAGGCAGTAATCGTATTTGTTTATAATTTCCTTAAACAAATTCAATTATCTCGGCTTCTTCTGGGCCGATTTTGTTCAACGACATCTCAAATTGAAGCTCTCGGATCAAGGAACCATGGAATTTACTTTTTCAAAGGACCTCGAGTATAGTTCCGATGCAATTCTCAAGCGAATTATTAAATTGTTTATGAAAATTAAATTGCGCATCCAGGGGATGTAACAAGTATCTTGTCGGGTAGCAGCATCCTTTACCTTTATTTTAAGCTGTCGATCATTGATCAAGCGCCTTCAGAAGCCGAGATAATTGCAGTGACCCGGAGTGCATTTTTGCCAATTCTTCAATTATTAATAAGTTGTGAACCAACAATGCAATATGGTTCAAGCTGTAGGATGAGGTAGCTATGGTTACTAGCTATAATTTAAGACAAGTCCGGTTAAGAAATACGAACTAGAAGCCGAGAAAAACGCAATTGTTTAAATTAACGATGTAATCCAGAATTTCGGTTTTGGCGGAGTGCGAAAGTGCGAAAAAGGCCGCAAACGCGAGATGGCGCAATTTGTGCCGTTATCGACATTTCGTTACCGACAAAACTTTAAAAAATTATTATCTCGACTCCTGGGTGTTGTTTTTCAATCAATGTGGTATCAAATGAAAGGGAATGGAATGAGCTACGCGACAAAAATTACCCCGTCGCTATATGTATATGCAGTTGGCCGTAATAACAATTTGAATTGTTTAATTGTTTATAACGAATGAACTTCAGTTCGAGTAATGTTCTCACCTATTGTAAATGGTAGCTGGTGTAAGTAGCTTTAATTTATGTCCTTTGGTCATTGATGTAGCATGCCTGGAAGAGGCAGTAATCGTATTTGTTTATAATTTCATTAAACAAATTCAATTATCTCGGCTTCTACTGGGCCGATTTTCTTCAACGACATCTCAAATTGAAGCTCTCGGATCAAGGAACCATGGAATTTACTTTTACAAAGGACCTCGAGTATAGTTCCGATGCAATTCTCAAGCGAATTATTAAATTGTTTATGAAAATTAAATTGCGCATCCAGGGGATGTAACAAGTATCTTGTCGGGTAGCAGCATCCTTTACGTTTATTTTAAGCTGTCGATCACTGATCTAGCGCCTTCAGAAGCCGAGATAATTGCAGTGACCCGGAGTGCATTTTTGCCAATTTTTCAATTATTAATAACTTTTGAACCAACAATGCCATATTGTTCAAGCTGTGGGAGGAAGTAGCTATGGTTCCTAGCTTTAATTTAAGACAAGTCCGGTTAAAAAATACGCACTAGAAGCCGAGAAAAACGCAATTGTTTAAATTAACGATGTAATCCAGGATTTCGGTTTTGGCGGAGTGCGAAAGTGCGAAAAAGGCCGCAAACGCGAGATGGCGCAATTTGTGCCGTTATCGACATTTCGTTACCGACAAAACTTTAAAAAATTATTATCTCGACTCCTGGGTGTTGTTTTTTAATCAATGTGGTATCAAATGAAAGGGAATGGAATGAGCTACGCGACAAAAATTACCCCGTCGCTATATGTATATGCAGTTGGCCGTAATAACAATTTGAATTGTTTAATTGTTTATAACGAATGAACTTCAGTTCGAGTAATGTTCTCACCTATTGTAAATGGTAGCTGGTGTAAGTAGCTTTAATTTATGTCCTTTGGTCATTGATGTAGCATGCCTGGAAGAGGCAGTAATCGTATTTGTTTATAATTTCTTTAAACAAATTCAATTATCTCGGCTTCTACTGGGCCGATTTTCTTCAACGACATCTCAAATTGAAGCTCTCGGATCAAGGAACCATGGAATTTACTTTTACAAAGGACCTCGAGTATAGTTCCGATGCAATTCTCAAGCGAATTATTAAATTGTTTATGAAAATTAAATTGCGCATCCAGGGGATGTAACAAGTATCTTGTCGGGTAGCAGCATCCTTTACGTTTATTTTAAGCTGTCGATCACTGATCTAGCGCCTTCAGAAGCCGAGATAATTGCAGTGACCCGGAGTGCATTTTTGCCAATTTTTCAATTATTAATAACTTTTGAACCAACAATGCCATATTGTTCAAGCTGTGGGAGGAAGTAGCTATGGTTCCTAGCTTTAATTTAAGACAAGTCCGGTTAAAAAATACGCACTAGAAGCCGAGAAAAACGCAATTGTTTAAATTAACGATGTAATCCAGGATTTCGGTTTTGGCGGAGTGCGAAAGTGCGAAAAAGGCCGCAAACGCGAGATGGCGCAATTTGTGCCGTTATCGACATTTCGTTACCGACAAAACTTTAAAAAATTATTATCTCGACTCCTGGGTGTTGTTTTTTAATCAATGTGGTATCAAATGAAAGGGAATGGAATGAGCTACGCGACAAAAATTACCCCGTCGCTATATGTATATGCAGTTGGCCGTAATAACAATTTGAATTGTTTAATTGTTTATAACGAATGAACTTCAGTTCGAGTAATGTTCTCACCTATTGTAAATGGTAGCTGGTGTAAGTAGCTTTAATTTATGTCCTTTGGTCATTGATGTAGCATGCCTGGAAGAGGCAGTAATCGTATTTGTTTATAATTTCTTTAAACAAATTCAATTATCTCGGCTTCTACTGGGCCGATTTTCTTCAACGACATCTCAAATTGAAGCTCTCGGATCAAGGAACCATGGAATTTACTTTTACAAAGGACCTCGAGTATAGTTCCGATGCAATTCTCAAGCGAATTATTAAATTGTTTATGAAAATTAAATTGCGCATCCAGGGGATGTAACAAGTATCTTGTCGGGTAGCAGCATCCTTTACGTTTATTTTAAGCTGTCGATCACTGATCTAGCGCCTTCAGAAGCCGAGATAATTGCAGTGACCCGGAGTGCATTTTTGCCAATTTTTCAATTATTAATAACTTTTGAACCAACAATGCCATATTGTTCAAGCTGTAGGAGGAGGTAGCTATGGTTACTAGCTTTAATTTAAGACAAGTCCGATTAAAAAATACGCACTAGAAGCCGAGAAAAACGCAATTGTTTAAATTAACGATGTAATCCAGGATTTCGGTTTTGGCGGAGTGCGAAAGTGCGAAAAAGGCCGCAAACGCGAGATGGCGCAATTTGTGCCGTTATCGACATTTCGTTACCGACAAAACTTTAAAAAATTATTATCTCGACTCCTGGGTGTTGTTTTTTAATCAATGTGGTATCAAATGAAAGGGAATGGAATGAGCTACGCGACAAAAATTACCCCGTCGCTATATGTATATGCAGTTGGCCGTAATAACAATTTGAATTGTTTAATTGTTTATAACGAATGAACTTCAGTTCGAGTAATGTTCTCACCTATTGTAAATGGTAGCTGGTGTAAGTAGCTTTAATTTATGTCCTTTGGTCATTGATGTAGCATGCCTGGAAGAGGCAGTAATCGTATTTGTTTATAATTTCTTTAAACAAATTCAATTATCTCGGCTTCTACTGGGCCGATTTTCTTCAACGACATCTCAAATTGAAGCTCTCGGATCAAGGAACCATGGAATTTACTTTTACAAAGGACCTCGAGTATAGTTCCGATGCAATTCTCAAGCGAATTATTAAATTGTTTATGAAAATTAAATTGCGCATCCAGGGGATGTAACAAGTATCTTGTCGGGTAGCAGCATCCTTTACGTTTATTTTAAGCTGTCGATCACTGATCTAGCGCCTTCAGAAGCCGAGATAATTGCAGTGACCCGGAGTGCATTTTTGCCAATTTTTCAATTATTAATAACTTTTGAACCAACAATGCCATATTGTTCAAGCTGTAGGAGGAGGTAGCTATGGTTACTAGCTTTAATTTAAGACAAGTCCGATTAAAAAATACGCACTAGAAGCCGAGAAAAACGCAATTGTTTAAATTAACGATGTAATCCAGGATTTCGGTTTTGGCGGAGTGCGAAAGTGCGAAAAAGGCCGCAAACGCGAGATGGCGCAATTTGTGCCGTTATCGACATTTCGTTACCGACAAAACTTTAAAAAATTATTATCTCGACTCCTGGGTGTTGTTTTTTAATCAATGTGGTATCAAATGAAAGGGAATGGAATGAGCTACGCGACAAAAATTACCACGTCGCTGTATGTATATGCAGTTGGCCGTAATAACAATTTGAATTGTTTAATTGTTTATAACGAATGAACTTCAGTTGGAGTAATGTTCTCACCTATTGTAAATGGTAGCTGGTGTAAGTAGCTTTAATTTATGTCCTTTGGTCATTGATGTAGCATGCCTGGAAGAGGCAGTAATCGTATTTGTTTATAATTTCATTAAACAAATTAAATTATCTCGGCTTCTACTGGGCCGATTTTCTTCAACGACATCTCAAATTTAAGCTCTCGGATCAAGGAACCATCGAATTTACTTTTACAAAGGACCTCGAGTATAGTTCCGATGCAATTCTCAAGCCAATTATTAAATTGTTTATGAAAATTAAATTGCGCATCCAGGGGATGTAACAAGTATCTTGTCGGGTAGCAGCATCCTTTACCTTCATTTTAAGCTGTCGATCACTGATCTAGCGCCTTCAGAAGCCGAGATAATTGCAGTGACCCGGAGTGCATTTTTGCCAATTCTTCAATTATTAATAAGTTGTGAACCAACAATGCAATATGGTTCAAGCTGTAGGATGAGGTAGCTATGGTTACTAGCTATAATTTAAGACAAGTCCGGTTAAGAAATACGAACTAGAAGCCGAGAAAAACGCAATTGTTTAAATTAACGATGTAATCCAGAATTTCGGTTTTGGCGGAGTGCGAAAGTGCGAAAAAGGCCGCAAACGCGAGATGGCGCAACTTGTGCCGTTATCGACATTTCGTTACCGACAAAACTTTAAAAAATTATTATCTCGACTCCTGGGTGTTGTTTTTTAATCAATGTGGTATCAAATGAAAGGGAATGGAATGAGCTACGCGACAAAAATTACCACGTCGCTGTATGTATATGCAGTTGGCCGTAATAACAATTTGTATTGTTTAATTGTTTATAACGAATGAACTTCAGTTGGAGTAATGTTCTCACCTATTGTAAATGGTAGCTGGTGTATGTAGCTTTAATTTATGTCCTTTGGTCATTGATGTAGCATGCCTGGAGGAGGCAGTAATCGTATTTGTTTATAATTTCATTAAACAAATTCAATTATCTCGGCTTCTACTGGGCCGATTTTCTTCAACGACATCTCAAATTTAAGCTCTCGGATCAAGGAACCATCGAATTTACTTTTACAAAGGACCTCGAGTATAGTTCCGATGCAATTCTCAAGCGAATTATTAAATTGTTTATGAAAATTAAATTGCGCATCCAGGGGATGTAACAAGTATCTTGTCGGGTAGCAGCATCCTTTACCTTCATTTTAAGCTGTCGATCACTGATCTAGCGCCTTCAGAAGCCGAGATAATTGCAGTGACCCGGAGTGCATTTTTGCCAATTCTTCAATTATTAATAAGTTGTGAACCAACAATGCAATATGGTTCAAGCTGTAGGATGAGGTAGCTATGGTTACTAGCTTTAATTTAAGACAAGTCCGGTTAAGAAATACGAACTAGAAGCCGAGAAAAACGCAATTGTTTAAATTAACGATGTAATCCAGGATTTCGGTTTTGGCGGAGTGCGAAAGTGCGAAAAAGGCCGCAAACGCGAGATGGCGCAATTTGTGCCGTTATCGACATTTCGTTACCGACAAAACTTTAAAAAATTATTATCTCGACTCCTGGGTGTTGTTTTTTAATCAATGTGGTATCAAATGAAAGGGAATGGAATGAGCTACGCGACAAAAATTACCCCGTCGCTATATGTATATGCAGTTGGCCGTAATAACAATTTGAATTGTTTAATTGTTTATAACGAATGAACTTCAGTTCGAGTAATGTTCTCACCTATTGTAAATGGTAGCTGGTGTAAGTAGCTTTAATTTATGTCCTTTGGTCATTGATGTAGCATGCCTGGAAGAGGCAGTAATCGTATTTGTTTATAATTTCTTTAAACAAATTCAATTATCTCGGCTTCTACTGGGCCGATTTTCTTCAACGACATCTCAAATTTAAGCTCTCGGATCAAGGAACCATCGAATTTACTTTTACAAAGGACCTCGAGTATAGTTCCGATGCAATTCTCAAGCCAATTATTAAATTGTTTATGAAAATTAAATTGCGCATCCAGGGGATGTAACAAGTATCTTGTCGGGTAGCAGCATCCTTTACCTTCATTTTAAGCTGTCGATCACTGATCTAGCGCCTTCAGAAGCCGAGATAATTGCAGTGACCCGGAGTGCATTTTTGCCAATTCTTCAATTATTAATAAGTTGTGAACCAACAATGCAATATGGTTCAAGCTGTAGGATGAGGTAGCTATGGTTACTAGCTATAATTTAAGACAAGTCCGGTTAAGAAATACGAACTAGAAGCCGAGAAAAACGCAATTGTTTAAATTAACGATGTAATCCAGAATTTCGGTTTTGGCGGAGTGCGAAAGTGCGAAAAAGGCCGCAAACGCGAGATGGCGCAACTTGTGCCGTTATCGACATTTCGTTACCGACAAAACTTTAAAAAATTATTATCTCGACTCCTGGGTGTTGTTTTTTAATCAATGTGGTATCAAATGAAAGGGAATGGAATGAGCTACGCGACAAAAATTACCACGTCGCTGTATGTATATGCAGTTGGCCGTAATAACAATTTGTATTGTTTAATTGTTTATAACGAATGAACTTCAGTTGGAGTAATGTTCTCACCTATTGTAAATGGTAGCTGGTGTATGTAGCTTTAATTTATGTCCTTTGGTCATTGATGTAGCATGCCTGGAGGAGGCAGTAATCGTATTTGTTTATAATTTCATTAAACAAATTCAATTATCTCGGCTTCTACTGGGCCGATTTTCTTCAACGACATCTCAAATTTAAGCTCTCGGATCAAGGAACCATCGAATTTACTTTTACAAAGGACCTCGAGTATAGTTCCGATGCAATTCTCAAGCGAATTATTAAATTGTTTATGAAAATTAAATTGCGCATCCAGGGGATGTAACAAGTATCTTGTCGGGTAGCAGCATCCTTTACCTTCATTTTAAGCTGTCGATCACTGATCTAGCGCCTTCAGAAGCCGAGATAATTGCAGTGACCCGGAGTGCATTTTTGCCAATTCTTCAATTATTAATAAGTTGTGAACCAACAATGCAATATGGTTCAAGCTGTAGGATGAGGTAGCTATGGTTACTAGCTTTAATTTAAGACAAGTCCGGTTAAGAAATACGAACTAGAAGCCGAGAAAAACGCAATTGTTTAAATTAACGATGTAATCCAGGATTTCGGTTTTGGCGGAGTGCGAAAGTGCGAAAAAGGCCGCAAACGCGAGATGGCGCAATTTGTGCCGTTATCGACATTTCGTTACCGACAAAACTTTAAAAAATTATTATCTCGACTCCTGGGTGTTGTTTTTTAATCAATGTGGTATCAAATGAAAGGGAATGGAATGAGCTACGCGACAAAAATTACCCCGTCGCTATATGTATATGCAGTTGGCCGTAATAACAATTTGAATTGTTTAATTGTTTATAACGAATGAACTTCAGTTCGAGTAATGTTCTCACCTATTGTAAATGGTAGCTGGTGTAAGTAGCTTTAATTTATGTCCTTTGGTCATTGATGTAGCATGCCTGGAAGAGGCAGTAATCGTATTTGTTTATAATTTCTTTAAACAAATTCAATTATCTCGGCTTCTACTGGGCCGATTTTCTTCAACGACATCTCAAATTGAAGCTCTCGGATCAAGGAACCATGGAATTTACTTTTACAAAGGACCTCGAGTATAGTTCCGATGCAATTCTCAAGCGAATTATTAAATTGTTTATGAAAATTAAATTGCGCATCCAGGGGATGTAACAAGTATCTTGTCGGGTAGCAGCATCCTTTACGTTTATTTTAAGCTGTCGATCACTGATCTAGCGCCTTCAGAAGCCGAGATAATTGCAGTGACCCGGAGTGCATTTTTGCCAATTTTTCAATTATTAATAACTTTTGAACCAACAATGCCATATTGTTCAAGCTGTGGGAGGAAGTAGCTATGGTTCCTAGCTTTAATTTAAGACAAGTCCGGTTAAAAAATACGCACTAGAAGCCGAGAAAAACGCAATTGTTTAAATTAACGATGTAATCCAGGATTTCGGTTTTGGCGGAGTGCGAAAGTGCGAAAAAGGCCGCAAACGCGAGATGGCGCAATTTGTGCCGTTATCGACATTTCGTTACCGACAAAACTTTAAAAAATTATTATCTCGACTCCTGGGTGTTGTTTTTTAATCAATGTGGTATCAAATGAAAGGGAATGGAATGAGCTACGCGACAAAAATTACCCCGTCGCTATATGTATATGCAGTTGGCCGTAATAACAATTTGAATTGTTTAATTGTTTATAACGAATGAACTTCAGTTCGAGTAATGTTCTCACCTATTGTAAATGGTAGCTGGTGTAAGTAGCTTTAATTTATGTCCTTTGGTCATTGATGTAGCATGCCTGGAAGAGGCAGTAATCGTATTTGTTTATAATTTCTTTAAACAAATTCAATTATCTCGGCTTCTACTGGGCCGATTTTCTTCAACGACATCTCAAATTGAAGCTCTCGGATCAAGGAACCATGGAATTTACTTTTACAAAGGACCTCGAGTATAGTTCCGATGCAATTCTCAAGCGAATTATTAAATTGTTTATGAAAATTAAATTGCGCATCCAGGGGATGTAACAAGTATCTTGTCGGGTAGCAGCATCCTTTACGTTTATTTTAAGCTGTCGATCACTGATCTAGCGCCTTCAGAAGCCGAGATAATTGCAGTGACCCGGAGTGCATTTTTGCCAATTTTTCAATTATTAATAACTTTTGAACCAACAATGCCATATTGTTCAAGCTGTAGGAGGAGGTAGCTATGGTTACTAGCTTTAATTTAAGACAAGTCCGATTAAAAAATACGCACTAGAAGCCGAGAAAAACGCAATTGTTTAAATTAACGATGTAATCCAGGATTTCGGTTTTGGCGGAGTGCGAAAGTGCGAAAAAGGCCGCAAACGCGAGATGGCGCAATTTGTGCCGTTATCGACATTTCGTTACCGACAAAACTTTAAAAAATTATTATCTCGACTCCTGGGTGTTGTTTTTTAATCAATGTGGTATCAAATGAAAGGGAATGGAATGAGCTACGCGACAAAAATTACCACGTCGCTGTATGTATATGCAGTTGGCCGTAATAACAATTTGAATTGTTTAATTGTTTATAACGAATGAACTTCAGTTGGAGTAATGTTCTCACCTATTGTAAATGGTAGCTGGTGTAAGTAGCTTTAATTTATGTCCTTTGGTCATTGATGTAGCATGCCTGGAAGAGGCAGTAATCGTATTTGTTTATAATTTCATTAAACAAATTAAATTATCTCGGCTTCTACTGGGCCGATTTTCTTCAACGACATCTCAAATTTAAGCTCTCGGATCAAGGAACCATCGAATTTACTTTTACAAAGGACCTCGAGTATAGTTCCGATGCAATTCTCAAGCCAATTATTAAATTGTTTATGAAAATTAAATTGCGCATCCAGGGGATGTAACAAGTATCTTGTCGGGTAGCAGCATCCTTTACCTTCATTTTAAGCTGTCGATCACTGATCTAGCGCCTTCAGAAGCCGAGATAATTGCAGTGACCCGGAGTGCATTTTTGCCAATTCTTCAATTATTAATAAGTTGTGAACCAACAATGCAATATGGTTCAAGCTGTAGGATGAGGTAGCTATGGTTACTAGCTATAATTTAAGACAAGTCCGGTTAAGAAATACGAACTAGAAGCCGAGAAAAACGCAATTGTTTAAATTAACGATGTAATCCAGAATTTCGGTTTTGGCGGAGTGCGAAAGTGCGAAAAAGGCCGCAAACGCGAGATGGCGCAACTTGTGCCGTTATCGACATTTCGTTACCGACAAAACTTTAAAAAATTATTATCTCGACTCCTGGGTGTTGTTTTTTAATCAATGTGGTATCAAATGAAAGGGAATGGAATGAGCTACGCGACAAAAATTACCACGTCGCTGTATGTATATGCAGTTGGCCGTAATAACAATTTGTATTGTTTAATTGTTTATAACGAATGAACTTCAGTTGGAGTAATGTTCTCACCTATTGTAAATGGTAGCTGGTGTATGTAGCTTTAATTTATGTCCTTTGGTCATTGATGTAGCATGCCTGGAGGAGGCAGTAATCGTATTTGTTTATAATTTCATTAAACAAATTCAATTATCTCGGCTTCTACTGGGCCGATTTTCTTCAACGACATCTCAAATTTAAGCTCTCGGATCAAGGAACCATCGAATTTACTTTTACAAAGGACCTCGAGTATAGTTCCGATGCAATTCTCAAGCGAATTATTAAATTGTTTATGAAAATTAAATTGCGCATCCAGGGGATGTAACAAGTATCTTGTCGGGTAGCAGCATCCTTTACCTTCATTTTAAGCTGTCGATCACTGATCTAGCGCCTTCAGAAGCCGAGATAATTGCAGTGACCCGGAGTGCATTTTTGCCAATTCTTCAATTATTAATAAGTTGTGAACCAACAATGCAATATGGTTCAAGCTGTAGGATGAGGTAGCTATGGTTACTAGCTTTAATTTAAGACAAGTCCGGTTAAGAAATACGAACTAGAAGCCGAGAAAAACGCAATTGTTTAAATTAACGATGTAATCCAGAATTTCGGTTTTGGCGGAGTGCGAAAGTGCGAAAAAGGCCGCAAACGCGAGATGGCGCAACTTGTGCCGTTATCGACATTTCGTTACCGACAAAACTTTAAAAAATTATTATCTCGACTCCTGGGGGTTGTTTTTTAATCAATGCGTTATCAAATGAAAGGGGATGGAATGAGCTACGCGACAAAAATTACCCCGTTGCTGTACGTATATGCAGTTGGCCGTAATAACAATTTGAATTGTTTAATTGTTTATAACGAATGAACTTCAGTTGGAGTAATGTTCTCACCTATTGTAAATGGTAGCTGGTGTAAGTAGCTTTAATTTATGTCCTTTGGTCATTGATGTAGCACGCCTGGAAGAGGCAGTAATCGTATTTGTTTATAATTTCCTTAAACAAATTCAATTATCTCGGCTTCTACTGGGCCGATTTTCTTCAACGACATCTCAAATTTAAGCTCTCGGATCAAGGAACCATCGAATATACTTTTACAAAGGACCTCGAGTATAGTTCCGATGCAATTCTCAAGCGAATTATTAAATTGTTTATGAAAATTAAATTGCGCATCCAGGGGATGTAACAAGTATCTTGTCGGGTAGCAGCATCCTTTACCTTTATTTTAAGCTGTCGATCATTGATCAAGCGCCTTCAGAAGCCGAGATAATTGCAGTGACCCGGAGTGCATTTTTGCCAATTTTTCAATTATTAATAACTTCTGAACCAACAATGCCAAATTGTTCAAGCTGTAGGAGGAAGTAGCTATGGTTCCTAGCTTTAATTTAAGACAAGTCCGGTTAAAAAATACGCACTAGAAGCCGAGAAAAACGCAATTGCTTAAATTAACGATGTAATCCAGGATTTCGGTTTTGGCGGAGTGCGAAAGTGCGAAAAAGGCCGCAAACGCGAGATGGCGCTACTTGTACCGTTATCGACATATCGTTACCGACAAAACATTGAAAAATTATTATCTCGACTCCTGGATGTTGTTTTTTAATCAATGTGGTATCAAATGAAAGGGAATGGAATGAGCTACGCGACAAAAATTACCCCGTCGCTATATGTATATGCAGTTGGCCGTAATAACAATTTGAATTGTTTAATTGTTTATAACGAATGAACTTCAGTTCGAGTAATGTTCTCACCTATTGTAAATGGTAGCTGGTGTAAGTAGCTTTAATTTATGTCCTTTGGTCATTGATGTAGCATGCCTGGAAGAGGCAGTAATCGTATTTGTTTATAATTTCATTAAACAAATTCAATTATCTCGGCTTCTACTGGGCCGATTTTCTTCAACGACATCTCAAATTGAAGCTCTCGGATCAAGGAACCATGGAATTTACTTTTTCAAAGGACCTCGAGTATAGTTCCGATGCAATTCTCAAGCGAATTATTACATTGTTTATGAAAATTAAATTGCGCATCCAGGGGATGTAACAAGTATCTTGTCGGGTAGCAGCATCCTTTACGTTTATTTTAAGCTGTCGATCACTGATCTAGCGCCTTCAGAAGCCGAGATAATTGCAGTGACCCGGAGTGCATTTTTGCCAATTTTTCAATTATTAATAACTTTTGAACCAACAATGCCATATTGTTCAAGCTGTGGGAGGAAGTAGCTATGGTTACTAGCTTTAATTTAAGACAAGTCCGGTTAAAAAGTACGCACTAGAAGCCGAGAAAAACGCAATTGTTTAAATTAACGATGTAATCCAGGATTTCGGTTTTGGCGGAGTGCGAAAGTGCGAAAAAGGCCGCAAACGCGAGATGGCGCAATTTGTGCCGTTATCGACATTTCGTTACCGACAAAACTTTAAAAAATTATTATCTCGACTCCTGGGTGTTGTTTTTTAATCAATGTGGTATCAAATGAAAGGGAATGGAATGAGCTACGCGACAAAAATTACCCCGTCGCTGTATGTATATGCAGTTGGCCGTAATAACAATTTGAATTGTTTAATTGTTTATAACGAATGAACTTCAGTTGGAGTAATATTCTCACCTATTGTAAATGGTAGCTGGTGTAAGTAGCTCTCGGTTATAATTTCATTAAACAAACTCAATTATCTCGGCTTCTACTGGGCCGATTTTCTTCAACGACATCTCAAATTTAAGCTCTCGGATCAAGGAACCATCGAATTTACTTTTACAAAGGACCTCGAGTATAGTTCCGATGCAATTCTCAAGCGAATTATTAAATTGTTTATGAAAATTAAATTGCGCATCCAGGGGATGTAACAAGTATCTTGTCGGGTAGCAGCATCCTTTACCTTCATTTTAAGCTGTCGATCACTGATCTAGCGCCTTCAGAAGCCGAGATAATTGCAGTGACCCGGAGTGCATTTTTGCCAATTCTTCAATTATTAATAAGTTGTGAACCAACAATGCAATATGGTTCAAGCTGTAGGATGAGGTAGCTATGGTTACTAGCTTTAATTTAAGACAAGTCCGGTTAAGAAATACGAACTAGAAGCCGAGAAAAACGCAATTGTTTAAATTAACGATGTAATCCAGAATTTCGGTTTTGGCGGAGTGCGAAAGTGCGAAAAAGGCCGCAAACGCGAGATGGCGCAACTTGTGCCGTTATCGACATTTCGTTACCGACAAAACTTTAAAAAATTATTATCTCGACTCCTGGGGGTTGTTTTTTAATCAATGCGTTATCAAATGAAAGGGGATGGAATGAGCTACGCGACAAAAATTACCCCGTTGCTGTACGTATATGCAGTTGGCCGTAATAACAATTTGAATTGTTTAATTGTTTATAACGAATGAACTTCAGTTGGAGTAATGTTCTCACCTATTGTAAATGGTAGCTGGTGTAAGTAGCTTTAATTTATGTCCTTTGGTCATTGATGTAGCACGCCTGGAAGAGGCAGTAATCGTATTTGTTTATAATTTCCTTAAACAAATTCAATTATCTCGGCTTCTACTGGGCCGATTTTCTTCAACGACATCTCAAATTTAAGCTCTCGGATCAAGGAACCATCGAATATACTTTTACAAAGGACCTCGAGTATAGTTCCGATGCAATTCTCAAGCGAATTATTAAATTGTTTATGAAAATTAAATTGCGCATCCAGGGGATGTAACAAGTATCTTGTCGGGTAGCAGCATCCTTTACCTTTATTTTAAGCTGTCGATCATTGATCAAGCGCCTTCAGAAGCCGAGATAATTGCAGTGACCCGGAGTGCATTTTTGCCAATTTTTCAATTATTAATAACTTCTGAACCAACAATGCCAAATTGTTCAAGCTGTAGGAGGAAGTAGCTATGGTTCCTAGCTTTAATTTAAGACAAGTCCGGTTAAAAAATACGCACTAGAAGCCGAGAAAAACGCAATTGCTTAAATTAACGATGTAATCCAGGATTTCGGTTTTGGCGGAGTGCGAAAGTGCGAAAAAGGCCGCAAACGCGAGATGGCGCTACTTGTACCGTTATCGACATATCGTTACCGACAAAACATTGAAAAATTATTATCTCGACTCCTGGATGTTGTTTTTTAATCAATGTGGTATCAAATGAAAGGGAATGGAATGAGCTACGCGACAAAAATTACCCCGTCGCTATATGTATATGCAGTTGGCCGTAATAACAATTTGAATTGTTTAATTGTTTATAACGAATGAACTTCAGTTCGAGTAATGTTCTCACCTATTGTAAATGGTAGCTGGTGTAAGTAGCTTTAATTTATGTCCTTTGGTCATTGATGTAGCATGCCTGGAAGAGGCAGTAATCGTATTTGTTTATAATTTCATTAAACAAATTCAATTATCTCGGCTTCTACTGGGCCGATTTTCTTCAACGACATCTCAAATTGAAGCTCTCGGATCAAGGAACCATGGAATTTACTTTTTCAAAGGACCTCGAGTATAGTTCCGATGCAATTCTCAAGCGAATTATTACATTGTTTATGAAAATTAAATTGCGCATCCAGGGGATGTAACAAGTATCTTGTCGGGTAGCAGCATCCTTTACGTTTATTTTAAGCTGTCGATCACTGATCTAGCGCCTTCAGAAGCCGAGATAATTGCAGTGACCCGGAGTGCATTTTTGCCAATTTTTCAATTATTAATAACTTTTGAACCAACAATGCCATATTGTTCAAGCTGTGGGAGGAAGTAGCTATGGTTACTAGCTTTAATTTAAGACAAGTCCGGTTAAAAAGTACGCACTAGAAGCCGAGAAAAACGCAATTGTTTAAATTAACGATGTAATCCAGGATTTCGGTTTTGGCGGAGTGCGAAAGTGCGAAAAAGGCCGCAAACGCGAGATGGCGCAATTTGTGCCGTTATCGACATTTCGTTACCGACAAAACTTTAAAAAATTATTATCTCGACTCCTGGGTGTTGTTTTTTAATCAATGTGGTATCAAATGAAAGGGAATGGAATGAGCTACGCGACAAAAATTACCCCGTCGCTGTATGTATATGCAGTTGGCCGTAATAACAATTTGAATTGTTTAATTGTTTATAACGAATGAACTTCAGTTGGAGTAATATTCTCACCTATTGTAAATGGTAGCTGGTGTAAGTAGCTCTCGGTTATAATTTCATTAAACAAACTCAATTATCTCGGCTTCTACTGGGCCGATTTTCTTCAACGACATCTCAAATTTAAGCTCTCGGATCAAGGAACCATCGAATTTACTTTTACAAAGGACCTCGAGTATAGTTCCGATGCAATTCTCAAGCCAATTATTAAATTGTTTATGAAAATTAAATTGCGCATCCAGGGGATGTAACAAGTATCTTGTCGGGTAGCAGCATCCTTTACGTTTATTTTAAGCTGTCGATCATTGATCTAGCACCTTCAGAAGCCGAGATAATTGCAGTGACCCGGAGTGCATTTTTGCCAATTCTTCAATTATTAATAACTTTTGAACCAACAATGCCATATTGTTCAAGCTGTAGGAGGAGGTAGCTATGGTTACTAGCTTTAATTTAAGACAAGTCCGATTAAAAAATACGCACTAGAAGCCGAGAAAAACGCAATTGTTTAAATTAACGATGTAATCCAGGATTTCGGTTTTGGCGGAGTGCGAAAGTGCGAAAAAGGCCGCAAACGCGAGATGGCGCAATTTGTGCCGTTATCGACATTTCGTTACCGACAAAACTTTAAAAAATTATTATCTCGACTCCTGGGTGTTGTTTTTTAATCAATGTGGTATCAAATGAAAGGGAATGGAATGAGCTACGCGACAAAAATTACCCCTTCGCTGTATGTATATGCAGTTGGCCGTAATAACAATTTGAATTGTTTAATTGTTTATAACGAATGAACTTCATTTGGAGTTATGTTCACACCTATTGTAAATGGTAGCTGGTGTAAGTAGCTTTAATTTATGTCCTTTGGTCATTGATGTAGCACGCCTGGAAGAGGCAGTAATCGTATTTGTTTATAATTTCTTTAAACAAATTCAATTATCTCGGCTTCTACTGGGCCGATTTTGTTCAACGACATCTCAAATTGAAGCTCTCGGATCAAGGAACCATGGAATTTACTTTTACAAAGGACCTCGAGTATAGTTCCGATGCAATTCTCAATGCAATTATTAAATTGTTTATGTAAATTAAATTGCGCATCCAGGGGATGTAACAAGTATCTTGTCGGGTAGCACCATCCTTTACCTTTATTTTAAGCTGTCGATCATTGATCTAGCACCTTCAGAAGCCGAGATAATTGCAGTGACCCGGAGTGCATTTTTGCCAATTCTTCAATTATTAATAAGTTGTGAACCAACAATGCAATATGGTTCAAGCTGTAGGATGAGGTAGCTATGGTTACTAGCTTTAATTTAAGACAAGTCCGGTTAAGAAATACGAACTAGAAGCCGAGAAAAACGCAATTGTTTAAATTAACGATGTAATCCAGAATTTCGGTTTTGGCGGAGTGCGAAAGTGCGAAAAAGGCCGCAAACGCGAGATGGCGCAACTTGTGCCGTTATCGACATTTCGTTACCGACAAAACTTTAAAAAATTATTATCTCGACTCCTGGGTGTTGTTTTTTAATCAATGTGGTATCAAATGAAAGGGAATGGAATGAGCTACGCGACAAAAATTACCACGTCGCTGTATGTATATGCAGTTGGCCGTAATAACAATTTGAATTGTTTAATTGTTTATAACGAATGAACTTCAGTTGGAGTAATGTTCTCACCTATTGTAAATGGTAGCTGGTGTATGTAGCTTTAATTTATGTCCTTTGGTCATTGATGTAGCATGCCTGGAGGAGGCAGTAATCGTATTTGTTTATAATTTCATTAAACAAATTCAATTATCTCGGCTTCTACTGGGCCGATTTTCTTCAACGACATCTCAAATTTAAGCTCTCGGATCAAGGAACCATCGAATTTACTTTTACAAAGGACCTCGAGTATAGTTCCGATGCAATTCTCAAGCGAATTATTAAATTGTTTATGAAAATTAAATTGCGCATCCAGGGGATGTAACAAGTATCTTGTCGGGTAGCAGCATCCTTTACCTTTATTTTAAGCTGTCGATCATTGATCTAGCACCTTCAGAAGCCGAGATAATTGCAGTGACCCGGAGTGCATTTTTGCCAATTCTTCAATTATTAATAACTTTTGAACCAACAATGCCATATTGTTCAAGCTGTAGGATGAGGTAGCTATGGTTACTAGCTTTAATTTAAGACAAGTCCGGTTAAGAAATACGAACTAGAAGCCGAGAAAAACGCAATTGTTTAAATTAACGATGTAATCCAGAATTTCGGTTTTGGCGGAGTGCGAAAGTGCGAAAAAGGATGCAAACGCGAGATGGCGAAACTTGTGCCGTTATCGACATTTCGTTACCGACAAAACATTAAAAAATTATTATCTCGACTCCTGGGGGTTGTTTTTTAATCAATGCGTTATCAAATGAAAGGGGATGGAATGAGCTACGCGACAAAAATTACCTCGTTGCTGTACGTATATGCAGTTGGCCGTAATAACAATTTGAATTGTTTAATTGTTTATAACGAATGAACTTCATTTGGAGTAATGTTCACACGTATTGTAAATGGTAGCTGGTGTAAGTAGCTTTAATTTATGTCCTTTGGTCATTGATGTAGCACGCCTGGAAGAGGCAGTAATCGTATTTGTTTATAATTTCTTTAAACAAATTCAATTATCTCGGCTTCTACTGGGCCGATTTTGTTCAACGACATCTCACATTGAAGCTCTCGGCTCAAGGAACCATGGAATTTACTTTTACAAAGGACCTCGAGTATAGTTCCGATGCAATTCTCAAGCCAATTATTAAATTGTTTATGAAAATTAAATTGCGCATCCAGGGGATGTAACAAGTATCTTGTCGGGTAGCAGCATCCTTTACGTTTATTTTAAGCTGTCGATCACTGATCTAGCGCCTTCAGAAGCCGAGATAATTGCAGTGACCCGGAGTGCATTTTTGCCAATTCTTCAATTATTAATAAGTTGTGAACCAACAATGCAATATGGTTCAAGCTGTAGGATGAGATAGCTATGGTTACTAGCTATAATTTAAGACAAGTCCGGTTAAGAAATACGAACTAGAAGCCGAGAAAAACGCAATTGTTTAAATTAACGATGTAATCCAGAATTTCGGTTTTGGCGGAGTGCGAAAGTGCGAAAAAGGCCGCAAACGCGAGATGGCGCAATTTGTGCCGTTATCGACATTTCGTTACCGACAAAACTTTAAAAAATTATTATCTCGACTCCTGGGTGTTGTTTTTCAATCAATGTGGTATCAAATGAAAGGGAATGGAATGAGCTACGCGACAAAAATTACCCCGTCGCTATATGTATATGCAGTTGGCCGTAATAACAATTTGAATTGTTTAATTGTTTATAACGAATGAACTTCAGTTCGAGTAATGTTCTCACCTATTGTAAATGGTAGCTGGTGTAAGTAGCTTTAATTTATGTCCTTTGGTCATTGATGTAGCACGCCTGGAAGAGGCAGTAATCGTATTTGTTTATAATTTCCTTAAACAAATTCAATTATCTCGGCTTCTTCTGGGCCGATTTTGTTCAACGACATCTCAAATTGAAGCTCTCGGATCAAGGAACCATGGAATTTACTTTTTCAAAGGACCTCGAGTATAGTTCCGATGCAATTCTCAAGCGAATTATTAAATTGTTTATGAAAATTAAATTGCGCATCCAGGGGATGTAACAAGTATCTTGTCGGGTAGCAGCATCCTTTACCTTTATTTTAAGCTGTCGATCATTGATCAAGCGCCTTCAGAAGCCGAGATAATTGCAGTGACCCGGAGTGCATTTTTGCCAATTCTTCAATTATTAATAAGTTGTGAACCAACAATGCAATATGGTTCAAGCTGTAGGATGAGGTAGCTATGGTTACTAGCTATAATTTAAGACAAGTCCGGTTAAGAAATACGAACTAGAAGCCGAGAAAAACGCAATTGTTTAAATTAACGATGTAATCCAGAATTTCGGTTTTGGCGGAGTGCGAAAGTGCGAAAAAGGCCGCAAACGCGAGATGGCGCAATTTGTGCCGTTATCGACATTTCGTTACCGACAAAACTTTAAAAAATTATTATCTCGACTCCTGGGTGTTGTTTTTCAATCAATGTGGTATCAAATGAAAGGGAATGGAATGAGCTACGCGACAAAAATTACCCCGTCGCTATATGTATATGCAGTTGGCCGTAATAACAATTTGAATTGTTTAATTGTTTATAACGAATGAACTTCAGTTCGAGTAATGTTCTCACCTATTGTAAATGGTAGCTGGTGTAAGTAGCTTTAATTTATGTCCTTTGGTCATTGATGTAGCACGCCTGGAAGAGGCAGTAATCGTATTTGTTTATAATTTCCTTAAACAAATTCAATTATCTCGGCTTCTTCTGGGCCGATTTTGTTCAACGACATCTCAAATTGAAGCTCTCGGATCAAGGAACCATGGAATTTACTTTTTCAAAGGACCTCGAGTATAGTTCCGATGCAATTCTCAAGCGAATTATTAAATTGTTTATGAAAATTAAATTGCGCATCCAGGGGATGTAACAAGTATCTTGTCGGGTAGCAGCATCCTTTACCTTTATTTTAAGCTGTCGATCATTGATCAAGCGCCTTCAGAAGCCGAGATAATTGCAGTGACCCGGAGTGCATTTTTGCCAATTCTTCAATTATTAATAACTTGTGAACCAACAATGCCATATTGTTCAAGCTGTAGGATGAGGTAGCTATGGTTACTAGCTTTAATTTAAGACAAGTCCGGTTAAAAAATACGAACTAGAAGCCGAGAAAAACGCAATTGTTTAAATTAACGATGTAATCCAGAATTTCGGTTTTGGCGGAGTGCGAAAGTGCGAAAAAGGCCGCAAACGCGAGATGGCGCAATTTGTGCCGTTATCGACATTTCGTTACCGACAAAACTTTAAAAAATTATTATCTCGACTCCTGGGTGTTGTTTTTCAATCAATGTGGTATCAAATGAAAGGGAATGGAATGAGCTACGCGACAAAAATTACCCCGTCGCTATATGTATATGCAGTTGGCCGTAATAACAATTTGAATTGTTTAATTGTTTATAACGAATGAACTTCAGTTCGAGTAATGTTCTCACCTATTGTAAATGGTAGCTGGTGTAAGTAGCTTTAATTTATGTCCTTTGGTCATTGATGTAGCATGCCTGGAAGAGGCAGTAATCGTATTTGTTTATAATTTCATTAAACAAATTCAATTATCTCGGCTTCTACTGGGCCGATTTTCTTCAACGACATCTCAAATTGAAGCTCTCGGATCAAGGAACCATGGAATTTACTTTTACAAAGGACCTCGAGTATAGTTCCGATGCAATTCTCAAGCGAATTATTAAATTGTTTATGAAAATTAAATTGCGCATCCAGGGGATGTAACAAGTATCTTGTCGGGTAGCAGCATCCTTTACGTTTATTTTAAGCTGTCGATCACTGATCTAGCGCCTTCAGAAGCCGAGATAATTGCAGTGACCCGGAGTGCATTTTTGCCAATTTTTCAATTATTAATAACTTTTGAACCAACAATGCCATATTGTTCAAGCTGTGGGAGGAAGTAGCTATGGTTCCTAGCTTTAATTTAAGACAAGTCCGGTTAAAAAATACGCACTAGAAGCCGAGAAAAACGCAATTGTTTAAATTAACGATGTAATCCAGGATTTCGGTTTTGGCGGAGTGACAAAGTGCGAAAAAGGCCGCAAACGCGAGATGGCGCAATTTGTGCCGTTATCGACATTTCGTTACCGACAAAACTTTAAAAAATTATTATCTCGACTCCTGGGTGTTGTTTTTTAATCAATGTGGTATCAAATGAAAGGGAATGGAATGAGCTACGCGACAAAAATTACCCCGTCGCTATATGTATATGCAGTTGGCCGTAATAACAATTTGAATTGTTTAATTGTTTATAACGAATGAACTTCAGTTCGAGTAATGTTCTCACCTATTGTAAATGGTAGCTGGTGTAAGTAGCTTTAATTTATGTCCTTTGGTCATTGATGTAGCATGCCTGGAAGAGGCAGTAATCGTATTTGTTTATAATTTCTTTAAACAAATTCAATTATCTCGGCTTCTACTGGGCCGATTTTCTTCAACGACATCTCAAATTGAAGCTCTCGGATCAAGGAACCATGGAATTTACTTTTACAAAGGACCTCGAGTATAGTTCCGATGCAATTCTCAAGCGAATTATTAAATTGTTTATGAAAATTAAATTGCGCATCCAGGGGATGTAACAAGTATCTTGTCGGGTAGCAGCATCCTTTACGTTTATTTTAAGCTGTCGATCACTGATCTAGCGCCTTCAGAAGCCGAGATAATTGCAGTGACCCGGAGTGCATTTTTGCCAATTTTTCAATTATTAATAACTTTTGAACCAACAATGCCATATTGTTCAAGCTGTAGGAGGAGGTAGCTATGGTTACTAGCTTTAATTTAAGACAAGTCCGATTAAAAAATACGCACTAGAAGCCGAGAAAAACGCAATTGTTTAAATTAACGATGTAATCCAGGATTTCGGTTTTGGCGGAGTGCGAAAGTGCGAAAAAGGCCGCAAACGCGAGATGGCGCAATTTGTGCCGTTATCGACATTTCGTTACCGACAAAACTTTAAAAAATTATTATCTCGACTCCTGGGTGTTGTTTTTTAATCAATGTGGTATCAAATGAAAGGGAATGGAATGAGCTACGCGACAAAAATTACCACGTCGCTGTATGTATATGCAGTTGGCCGTAATAACAATTTGAATTGTTTAATTGTTTATAACGAATGAACTTCAGTTGGAGTAATGTTCTCACCTATTGTAAATGGTAGCTGGTGTAAGTAGCTTTAATTTATGTCCTTTGGTCATTGATGTAGCATGCCTGGAAGAGGCAGTAATCGTATTTGTTTATAATTTCATTAAACAAATTAAATTATCTCGGCTTCTACTGGGCCGATTTTCTTCAACGACATCTCAAATTTAAGCTCTCGGATCAAGGAACCATCGAATTTACTTTTACAAAGGACCTCGAGTATAGTTCCGATGCAATTCTCAAGCCAATTATTAAATTGTTTATGAAAATTAAATTGCGCATCCAGGGGATGTAACAAGTATCTTGTCGGGTAGCAGCATCCTTTACCTTCATTTTAAGCTGTCGATCACTGATCTAGCGCCTTCAGAAGCCGAGATAATTGCAGTGACCCGGAGTGCATTTTTGCCAATTCTTCAATTATTAATAAGTTGTGAACCAACAATGCAATATGGTTCAAGCTGTAGGATGAGGTAGCTATGGTTACTAGCTATAATTTAAGACAAGTCCGGTTAAGAAATACGAACTAGAAGCCGAGAAAAACGCAATTGTTTAAATTAACGATGTAATCCAGAATTTCGGTTTTGGCGGAGTGCGAAAGTGCGAAAAAGGCCGCAAACGCGAGATGGCGCAACTTGTGCCGTTATCGACATTTCGTTACCGACAAAACTTTAAAAAATTATTATCTCGACTCCTGGGTGTTGTTTTTTAATCAATGTGGTATCAAATGAAAGGGAATGGAATGAGCTACGCGACAAAAATTACCACGTCGCTGTATGTATATGCAGTTGGCCGTAATAACAATTTGAATTGTTTAATTGCTTATAACGAATGAACTTCATTTGGAGTAATGTTCACACCTATTGTAAATGGTAACTGGTGTAAGTAGCTTCAATTTATGTCCTTTGGTCATTGATGTAGCACGCCTGGATGAGGCAGTAATCGTATTTGTTTATATTTTCTTTAAACAAATACAATTATCTCGGCTTCTACTGGGCCGATGTTGTTCAACGACATCTCAAATTGAAGCTCTCGGATCAAGGAATCATCGAATTTACTTTTACAAAGGACCTCGAGTTTAGTTCCGATGCAATTCTCAAGCGAATTATTAAATTGTTTATCAAAATTAAATTGCGCATACAGGGGATGTAACAAGTATCTTGTCGGGTAGCAGCATCCTTTACCTTTATTTTAAGCTGTCGATCATTGATCAAGCGCCTTCAGAAGCCGAGATAATTGCAGTGACCCGGAGTGCATTTTTGCCAATTTTTCAATTATTAATAACTTCTGAACCAACAATGCCAAATTGTTCAAGCTGTAGGAGGAAGTAGCTATGGTTCCTAGCTTTAATTTAAGACAAGTCCGGTTAAAAAATACGCACTAGAAGCCGAGAAAAACGCAATTGTTTAAATTAACGATGTAATCCAGGATTTCGGTTTTGGCGGAGTGCGAAAGTGCGAAAAAGGCCGCAAACGCGAGATGGCGCAATTTGTGCCGTTATCGACATTTCGTTACCGACAAAACTTTAAAAAATTATTATCTCGACTCCTGGGTGTTGTTTTTTAATCAATGTGGTATCAAATGAAAGGGAATGGAATGAGCTACGCGACAAAAATTACCCCGTCGCTGTATGTATATGCAGTTGGCCGTAATAACAATTTGAATTGTTTAATTGTTTATAACGAATGAGCTTCAGTTGGAGTAATATTCTCACCTATTGTAAATGGTAGCTGGTGTAAGTAGCTTTAATTTATGTCCTTTGGTCATTGATGTACCATGCCTGGAAGAGGCAGTAATCGTATTTGTTTATAATTTCCTTAAACAAATTCAATTATCTCGGCTTCTACTGGGCCGATTTTCTTCAACGACATCTCAAATTTAAGCTCTCGGATCAAGGAACCATCGAATTTACTTTTACAAAGGACCTCGAGTATAGTTCCGATGCAATTCTCAAGCGAATTATTAAATTGTTTATGAAAATTAAATTGCGCATCCAGGGGATGTAACAAGTATCTTGTCGGGTAGCAGCATCCTTTACCTTTATTTTAAGCTGTCGATCATTGATCAAGCGCCTTCAGAAGCCGAGATAATTGCAGTGACCCGGAGTGCATTTTTGCCAATTTTTCAATTATTAATAACTTGTGAACCAACAATGCCATATTGTTCAAGCTGTAGGATGAGGTAGCTATGGTTACTAGCTTTAATTTAAGACAAGTCCGGTTAAGAAATACGAACTAGAAGCCGAGAAAAACGCAATTGTTTAAATTAACGATGTAATCCAGAATTTCGGTTTTGGCGGAGTGCGAAAGTGCGAAAAAGGCCGCAAACGCGAGATGGCGCAACTTGTGCCGTTATCGACATTTCGTTACCGACAAAACTTTAAAAAATTATTATCTCGACTCCTGGGTGTTGTTTTTTAATCAATGTGGTATCAAATGAAAGGGAATGGAATGAGCTACGCGACAAAAATTACCACGTCGCTGTATGTATATGCAGTTGGCCGTAATAACAATTTGAATTGTTTAATTGCTTATAACGAATGAACTTCATTTGGAGTAATGTTCACACCTATTGTAAATGGTAACTGGTGTAAGTAGCTTCAATTTATGTCCTTTGGTCATTGATGTAGCACGCCTGGATGAGGCAGTAATCGTATTTGTTTATATTTTCTTTAAACAAATACAATTATCTCGGCTTCTACTGGGCCGATGTTGTTCAACGACATCTCAAATTGAAGCTCTCGGATCAAGGAATCATCGAATTTACTTTTACAAAGGACCTCGAGTTTAGTTCCGATGCAATTCTCAAGCGAATTATTAAATTGTTTATCAAAATTAAATTGCGCATACAGGGGATGTAACAAGTATCTTGTCGGGTAGCAGCATCCTTTACCTTTATTTTAAGCTGTCGATCATTGATCAAGCGCCTTCAGAAGCCGAGATAATTGCAGTGACCCGGAGTGCATTTTTGCCAATTTTTCAATTATTAATAACTTCTGAACCAACAATGCCAAATTGTTCAAGCTGTAGGAGGAAGTAGCTATGGTTCCTAGCTTTAATTTAAGACAAGTCCGGTTAAAAAATACGCACTAGAAGCCGAGAAAAACGCAATTGTTTAAATTAACGATGTAATCCAGGATTTCGGTTTTGGCGGAGTGCGAAAGTGCGAAAAAGGCCGCAAACGCGAGATGGCGCAATTTGTGCCGTTATCGACATTTCGTTACCGACAAAACTTTAAAAAATTATTATCTCGACTCCTGGGTGTTGTTTTTTAATCAATGCGTTATCAAATGAAAGGGGATGGAATGAGCTACGCGACAAAAATTACCACGTCGCTGTATGTATATGCAGTTGGCCGTAATAACAATTTGAATTGTTTAATTGCTTATAACGAATGAACTTCATTTGGAGTAATGTTCACACCTATTGTAAATGGTAGCTGGTGTAAGTAGCTTTAATTTATGTCCTTTGGTCATTGATGTACCATGCCTGGAAGAGGCAGTAATCGTATTTGTTTATAATTTCCTTAAACAAATTCAATTATCTCGGCTTCTACTGGGCCGATTTTCTTCAACGACATCTCAAATTTAAGCTCTCGGATCAAGGAACCATCGAATTTACTTTTACAAAGGACCTCGAGTATAGTTCCGATGCAATTCTCAAGCGAATTATTAAATTGTTTATGAAAATTAAATTGCGCATCCAGGGGATGTAACAAGTATCTTGTCGGGTAGCAGCATCCTTTACCTTTATTTTAAGCTGTCGATCATTGATCAAGCGCCTTCAGAAGCCGAGATAATTGCAGTGACCCGGAGTGCATTTTTGCCAATTTTTCAATTATTAATAACTTGTGAACCAACAATGCCATATTGTTCAAGCTGTAGGATGAGGTAGCTATGGTTACTAGCTTTAATTTAAGACAAGTCCGGTTAAAAAATACGAACTAGAAGCCGAGAAAAACGCAATTGTTTAAATTAACGATGTAATCCAGAATTTCGGTTTTGGCGGAGTGCGAAAGTGCGAAAAAGGCCGCAAACGCGAGATGGCGCAACTTGTGCCGTTATCGACATTTCGTTACCGACAAAACTTTAAAAAATTATTATCTCGACTCCTGGGGGTTGTTTTTTAATCAATGCGTTATCAAATGAAAGGGGATGGAATGAGCTACGCGACAAAAATTACCCCGTTGCTGTACGTATATGCAGTTGGCCGTAATAACAATTTGAATTGTTTAATTGTTTATAACGAATGAACTTCAGTTGGAGTAATGTTCTCACCTATTGTAAATGGTAGCTGGTGTAAGTAGCTTTAATTTATGTCCTTTGGTCATTGATGTAGCACGCCTGGAAGAGGCAGTAATCGTATTTGTTTATAATTTCCTTAAACAAATTCAATTATCTCGGCTTCTACTGGGCCGATTTTCTTCAACGACATCTCAAATTTAAGCTCTCGGATCAAGGAACCATCGAATATACTTTTACAAAGGACCTCGAGTATAGTTCCGATGCAATTCTCAAGCGAATTATTAAATTGTTTATGAAAATTAAATTGCGCATCCAGGGGATGTAACAAGTATCTTGTCGGGTAGCAGCATCCTTTACCTTTATTTTAAGCTGTCGATCATTGATCTAGCGCCTTCAGAAGCCGAGATAATCGCAGTGACCCGGAGTGCATTTTTGCCAATTTTTCAATTATTAGTAACTTTTGAACCAACAATGGCAGATGGTTCAAGCTGTAGGAGGAGGTAGCTATGGTTCCTAGCTTTAATTTAAGACAAGTTCGGTTAAAAAATACGCACTAGAAGCCGAGAAAAACATTTGTTTATAATTTGTTTATAATTTCTTTAAACAAATTCAATTATCTCGGCTTCTACTGGGCCGATATTGTTCAACGACATCTCAAATTGAAGCTCTCGGGTCAAGGAACCATCGAATTTACTTTTACAAAGGACCTCGAGTATAGTTCCGATGCAATTCTCAAGCGAATTATTAAATTGTCTATGAAAATTAAATTGCGCATCCATCGGATGTAACAAGTATCTTGTCGGGTAGCAGCATCCTTTACCTTTATTTTAAGCTGTCGATCATTGATCTAGCGCCTTCAGAAGCCGAGATAATTGCAGTGACCCGGAGTGCATTTTTCGCCAATTTTTCAATTAATAATAACTTTTGAACCAACAATGCCATATGGTTCAAGCTGTAGGAGGAGGTAGCTATGGTTCCTAGCTTTAATTTAAGACAAGTTCGGTTAAAAAATACGCACTAGAAGCCGAGAAAAACATTTGTTTATAATTTGTTTATAATTTCTTTAAACAAATTCAATTATCTCGGCTTCTACTGGGCCGATATTATTCAACGACATCTCAAATTGAAGCTCTCGGGTCAAGGAACCATCGAATTTACTTTTACAAAGGACCTCGAGTATAGTTCCGATGCAATTCTCAAGCGAATTATTAAATTGTTTATGAAAATTAATTTGCGCATCCAGGGGATGTAACATGTATCTTGTCGGGTAGCAGCATCCTTTACCTTTATTTTAAGCTGTCGATCATTGATCTAGCGCCTTCAGAAGCCGAGATAATCGCAGTGACCCGGAGTGCATTTTTGCCAATTTTTCAATTATTAGTAACTTTTGAACCAACAATGGCAGATGGTTCAAGCTGTAGGAGGAGGTAGCTATGGTTACTAGCTTTAATTTAAGACAAGTTCGGTTAAAAAATACGCACTAGAAGCCGAGAAAAACATTTGTTTATAATTTGTTTATAATTTCTTTAAACAAATTCAATTATCTCGGCTTCTACTGGGCCGATATTGCTCAACGACATCTCAAATTTAAGCTCTCGGATCAAGGAACCATCGAATTTACTTTTACAAAGGACCTCGAGTATAGTTCCGATGCAATTCTCAAGCGAATTATTAAATTGTTTATCAAAATTAAATTGCGCATACAGGGGATGTAACAAGTATCTTGTCGGGTAGCAGCATCCTTTACCTTTATTTTAAGCTGTCGATCATTGATCAAGCGCCTTCAGAAGCCGAGATAATTGCAGTGACCCGGAGTGCATTTTTGCCAATTTTTCAATTATTAATAACTTCTGGACCAACAATGCCAAATTGTTCAAGCTGTAGGAGGAAGTAGCTATGGTTCCTAGCTTTAATTTAAGACAAGTCCGGTTAAAAAATACGCACTAGAAGCCGAGAAAAACGCAATTGCTTAAATTAACGATGTAATCCAGGATTTCGGTTTTGGCGGAGTGCGAAAGTGCGAAAAAGGCCGCAAACGCGAGATGGCGCTACTTGTACCGTTATCGACATATGGTTACCGACAAAACATTGAAAAATTATTATCTCGACTCCTGGATGTTGTTTTTTAATCAATGTGGTATCAAATGAAAGGGAATGGAATGAGCTACGCGACAAAAATTACCCCGTCGCTATATGTATGTGCAGTTGGCCGTAATAACAATTTGAATTGTTTAATTGTTTATAACGAATGAACTTCAGTTCGAGTAATGTTCTCACCTATTGTAAATGGTAGCTGGTGTAAGTAGCTTTAATTTATGTCCTTTGGTCATTGATGTAGCATGCCTGGAAGAGGCAGTAATCGTATTTGTTTATAATTTCATTAAACAAATTCAATTATCTCGGCTTCTACTGGGCCGATTTTCTTCAACGACATCTCAAATTGAAGCTCTCGGATCAAGGAACCATGGAATTTACTTTTACAAAGGACCTCGAGTATAGTTCCGATGCAATTCTCAAGCGAATTATTAAATTGTTTATCAAAATTAAATTGCGCATACAGGGGATGTAACAAGTATCTTGTCGGGTAGCAGCATCCTTTACCTTTATTTTAAGCTGTCGATCATTGATCAAGCGCCTTCAGAAGCCGAGATAATTGCAGTGACCCGGAGTGCATTTTTGCCAATTTTTCAATTATTAATAACTTCTGAACCAACAATGCCAAATTGTTCAAGCTGTAGGAGGAAGTAGCTATGGTTCCTAGCTTTAATTTAAGACAAGTCCGGTTAAAAAATACGCACTAGAAGCCGAGAAAAACGCAATTGCTTAAATTAACGATGTAATCCAGGATTTCGGTTTTGGCGGAGTGCGAAAGTGCGAAAAAGGCCGCAAACGCGAGATGGCGCTACTTGTACCGTTATCGACATATCGTTACCGACAAAACATTGAAAAATTATTATCTCGACTCCTGGATGTTGTTTTTTAATCAATGTGGTATCAAATGAAAGGGAATGGAATGAGCTACGCGACAAAAATTACCCCGTCGCTATATGTATATGCAGTTGGCCGTAATAACAATTTGAATTGTTTAATTGTTTATAACGAATGAACTTCAGTTCGAGTAATGTTCTCACCTATTGTAAATGGTAGCTGGTGTAAGTAGCTTTAATTTATGTCCTTTGGTCATTGATGTAGCATGCCTGGAAGAGGCAGTAATCGTATTTGTTTATAATTTCATTAAACAAATTCAATTATCTCGGCTTCTACTGGGCCGATTTTCTTCAACGACATCTCAAATTGAAGCTCTCGGATCAAGGAACCATGGAATTTACTTTTACAAAGGACCTCGAGTATAGTTCCGATGCAATTCTCAAGCGAATTATTAAATTGTTTATCAAAATTAAATTGCGCATACAGGGGATGTAACAAGTATCTTGTCGGGTAGCAGCATCCTTTACCTTTATTTTAAGCTGTCGATCATTGATCAAGCGCCTTCAGAAGCCGAGATAATTGCAGTGACCCGGAGTGCATTTTTGCCAATTTTTCAATTATTAATAACTTCTGAACCAACAATGCCAAATTGTTCAAGCTGTAGGAGGAAGTAGCTATGGTTCCTAGCTTTAATTTAAGACAAGTCCGGTTAAAAAATACGCACTAGAAGCCGAGAAAAACGCAATTGCTTAAATTAACGATGTAATCCAGGATTTCGGTTTTGGCGGAGTGCGAAAGTGCGAAAAAGGCCGCAAACGCGAGATGGCGCTACTTGTACCGTTATCGACATATCGTTACCGACAAAACATTGAAAAATTATTATCTCGACTCCTGGATGTTGTTTTTTAATCAATGTGGTATCAAATGAAAGGGAATGGAATGAGCTACGCGACAAAAATTACCCCGTCGCTATATGTATATGCAGTTGGCCGTAATAACAATTTGAATTGTTTAATTGTTTATAACGAATGAACTTCAGTTCGAGTAATGTTCTCACCTATTGTAAATGGTAGCTGGTGTAAGTAGCTTTAATTTATGTCCTTTGGTCATTGATGTAGCATGCCTGGAAGAGGCAGTAATCGTATTTGTTTATAATTTCATTAAACAAATTCAATTATCTCGGCTTCTACTGGGCCGATTTTCTTCAACGACATCTCAAATTGAAGCTCTCGGATCAAGGAACCATGGAATTTACTTTTACAAAGGACCTCGAGTATAGTTCCGATGCAATTCTCAAGCGAATTATTAAATTGTTTATGAAAATTAAATTGCGCATCCAGGGGATGTAACAAGTATCTTGTCGGGTAGCAGCATCCTTTACCTTTATTTTAAGCTGTCGATCATTGATCTAGCACCTTCAGAAGCCGAGATAATTGCAGTGACCCGGAGTGCATTTTTGCCAATTCTTCAATTATTAATAACTTTTGAACCAACAATGCCATATTGTTCAAGCTGTAGGATGAGGTAGCTATGGTTACTAGCTTTAATTTAAGACAAGTCCGGTTAAGAAATACGAACTAGAAGCCGAGAAAAACGCAATTGTTTAAATTAACGATGTAATCCAGAATTTCGGTTTTGGCGGAGTGCGAAAGTGCGAAAAAGGATGCAAACGCGAGATGGCGAAACTTGTGCCGTTATCGACATTTCGTTACCGACAAAACATTAAAAAATTATTATCTCGACTCCTGGGGGTTGTTTTTTAATCAATGCGTTATCAAATGAAAGGGGATGGAATGAGCTACGCGACAAAAATTACCTCGTTGCTGTACGTATATGCAGTTGGCCGTAATAACAATTTGAATTGTTTAATTGTTTATAACGAATGAACTTCATTTGGAGTAATGTTCACACGTATTGTAAATGGTAGCTGGTGTAAGTAGCTTTAATTTATGTCCTTTGGTCATTGATGTAGCACGCCTGGAAGAGGCAGTAATCGTATTTGTTTATAATTTCTTTAAACAAATTCAATTATCTCGGCTTCTACTGGGCCGATTTTGTTCAACGACATCTCACATTGAAGCTCTCGGCTCAAGGAACCATGGAATTTACTTTTACAAAGGACCTCGAGTATAGTTCCGATGCAATTCTCAAGCCAATTATTAAATTGTT
Source organism: Nomada fucata (assembly GCA_948146005.1). NCBI lineage: Eukaryota > Metazoa > Arthropoda > Insecta > Hymenoptera > Apidae > Nomada > Nomada fucata. The sequence continues at coordinate 97,599 of OX411275.1, read as the reverse complement.
TATGAAAATTAAATTGCGCATCCAGGGGATGTAACAAGTATCTTGTCGGGTAGCAGCATCCTTTACGTTTATTTTAAGCTGTCGATCACTGATCTAGCGCCTTCAGAAGCCGAGATAATTGCAGTGACCCGGAGTGCATTTTTGCCAATTCTTCAATTATTAATAAGTTGTGAACCAACAATGCAATATGGTTCAAGCTGTAGGATGAGGTAGCTATGGTTACTAGCTATAATTTAAGACAAGTCCGGTTAAGAAATACGAACTAGAAGCCGAGAAAAACGCAATTGTTTAAATTAACGATGTAATCCAGAATTTCGGTTTTGGCGGAGTGCGAAAGTGCGAAAAAGGCCGCAAACGCGAGATGGCGCAATTTGTGCCGTTATCGACATTTCGTTACCGACAAAACTTTAAAAAATTATTATCTCGACTCCTGGGTGTTGTTTTTCAATCAATGTGGTATCAAATGAAAGGGAATGGAATGAGCTACGCGACAAAAATTACCCCGTCGCTATATGTATATGCAGTTGGCCGTAATAACAATTTGAATTGTTTAATTGTTTATAACGAATGAACTTCAGTTCGAGTAATGTTCTCACCTATTGTAAATGGTAGCTGGTGTAAGTAGCTTTAATTTATGTCCTTTGGTCATTGATGTAGCACGCCTGGAAGAGGCAGTAATCGTATTTGTTTATAATTTCCTTAAACAAATTCAATTATCTCGGCTTCTTCTGGGCCGATTTTGTTCAACGACATCTCAAATTGAAGCTCTCGGATCAAGGAACCATGGAATTTACTTTTTCAAAGGACCTCGAGTATAGTTCCGATGCAATTCTCAAGCGAATTATTAAATTGTTTATGAAAATTAAATTGCGCATCCAGGGGATGTAACAAGTATCTTGTCGGGTAGCAGCATCCTTTACCTTTATTTTAAGCTGTCGATCATTGATCAAGCGCCTTCAGAAGCCGAGATAATTGCAGTGACCCGGAGTGCATTTTTGCCAATTCTTCAATTATTAATAAGTTGTGAACCAACAATGCAATATGGTTCAAGCTGTAGGATGAGGTAGCTATGGTTACTAGCTATAATTTAAGACAAGTCCGGTTAAGAAATACGAACTAGAAGCCGAGAAAAACGCAATTGTTTAAATTAACGATGTAATCCAGAATTTCGGTTTTGGCGGAGTGCGAAAGTGCGAAAAAGGCCGCAAACGCGAGATGGCGCAATTTGTGCCGTTATCGACATTTCGTTACCGACAAAACTTTAAAAAATTATTATCTCGACTCCTGGGTGTTGTTTTTCAATCAATGTGGTATCAAATGAAAGGGAATGGAATGAGCTACGCGACAAAAATTACCCCGTCGCTATATGTATATGCAGTTGGCCGTAATAACAATTTGAATTGTTTAATTGTTTATAACGAATGAACTTCAGTTCGAGTAATGTTCTCACCTATTGTAAATGGTAGCTGGTGTAAGTAGCTTTAATTTATGTCCTTTGGTCATTGATGTAGCACGCCTGGAAGAGGCAGTAATCGTATTTGTTTATAATTTCCTTAAACAAATTCAATTATCTCGGCTTCTTCTGGGCCGATTTTGTTCAACGACATCTCAAATTGAAGCTCTCGGATCAAGGAACCATGGAATTTACTTTTTCAAAGGACCTCGAGTATAGTTCCGATGCAATTCTCAAGCGAATTATTAAATTGTTTATGAAAATTAAATTGCGCATCCAGGGGATGTAACAAGTATCTTGTCGGGTAGCAGCATCCTTTACCTTTATTTTAAGCTGTCGATCATTGATCAAGCGCCTTCAGAAGCCGAGATAATTGCAGTGACCCGGAGTGCATTTTTGCCAATTCTTCAATTATTAATAACTTGTGAACCAACAATGCCATATTGTTCAAGCTGTAGGATGAGGTAGCTATGGTTACTAGCTTTAATTTAAGACAAGTCCGGTTAAAAAATACGAACTAGAAGCCGAGAAAAACGCAATTGTTTAAATTAACGATGTAATCCAGAATTTCGGTTTTGGCGGAGTGCGAAAGTGCGAAAAAGGCCGCAAACGCGAGATGGCGCAATTTGTGCCGTTATCGACATTTCGTTACCGACAAAACTTTAAAAAATTATTATCTCGACTCCTGGGTGTTGTTTTTCAATCAATGTGGTATCAAATGAAAGGGAATGGAATGAGCTACGCGACAAAAATTACCCCGTCGCTATATGTATATGCAGTTGGCCGTAATAACAATTTGAATTGTTTAATTGTTTATAACGAATGAACTTCAGTTCGAGTAATGTTCTCACCTATTGTAAATGGTAGCTGGTGTAAGTAGCTTTAATTTATGTCCTTTGGTCATTGATGTAGCATGCCTGGAAGAGGCAGTAATCGTATTTGTTTATAATTTCATTAAACAAATTCAATTATCTCGGCTTCTACTGGGCCGATTTTCTTCAACGACATCTCAAATTGAAGCTCTCGGATCAAGGAACCATGGAATTTACTTTTACAAAGGACCTCGAGTATAGTTCCGATGCAATTCTCAAGCGAATTATTAAATTGTTTATGAAAATTAAATTGCGCATCCAGGGGATGTAACAAGTATCTTGTCGGGTAGCAGCATCCTTTACGTTTATTTTAAGCTGTCGATCACTGATCTAGCGCCTTCAGAAGCCGAGATAATTGCAGTGACCCGGAGTGCATTTTTGCCAATTTTTCAATTATTAATAACTTTTGAACCAACAATGCCATATTGTTCAAGCTGTGGGAGGAAGTAGCTATGGTTCCTAGCTTTAATTTAAGACAAGTCCGGTTAAAAAATACGCACTAGAAGCCGAGAAAAACGCAATTGTTTAAATTAACGATGTAATCCAGGATTTCGGTTTTGGCGGAGTGCGAAAGTGCGAAAAAGGCCGCAAACGCGAGATGGCGCAATTTGTGCCGTTATCGACATTTCGTTACCGACAAAACTTTAAAAAATTATTATCTCGACTCCTGGGTGTTGTTTTTTAATCAATGTGGTATCAAATGAAAGGGAATGGAATGAGCTACGCGACAAAAATTACCCCGTCGCTATATGTATATGCAGTTGGCCGTAATAACAATTTGAATTGTTTAATTGTTTATAACGAATGAACTTCAGTTCGAGTAATGTTCTCACCTATTGTAAATGGTAGCTGGTGTAAGTAGCTTTAATTTATGTCCTTTGGTCATTGATGTAGCATGCCTGGAAGAGGCAGTAATCGTATTTGTTTATAATTTCTTTAAACAAATTCAATTATCTCGGCTTCTACTGGGCCGATTTTCTTCAACGACATCTCAAATTGAAGCTCTCGGATCAAGGAACCATGGAATTTACTTTTACAAAGGACCTCGAGTATAGTTCCGATGCAATTCTCAAGCGAATTATTAAATTGTTTATGAAAATTAAATTGCGCATCCAGGGGATGTAACAAGTATCTTGTCGGGTAGCAGCATCCTTTACGTTTATTTTAAGCTGTCGATCACTGATCTAGCGCCTTCAGAAGCCGAGATAATTGCAGTGACCCGGAGTGCATTTTTGCCAATTTTTCAATTATTAATAACTTTTGAACCAACAATGCCATATTGTTCAAGCTGTAGGAGGAGGTAGCTATGGTTACTAGCTTTAATTTAAGACAAGTCCGATTAAAAAATACGCACTAGAAGCCGAGAAAAACGCAATTGTTTAAATTAACGATGTAATCCAGGATTTCGGTTTTGGCGGAGTGCGAAAGTGCGAAAAAGGCCGCAAACGCGAGATGGCGCAATTTGTGCCGTTATCGACATTTCGTTACCGACAAAACTTTAAAAAATTATTATCTCGACTCCTGGGTGTTGTTTTTTAATCAATGTGGTATCAAATGAAAGGGAATGGAATGAGCTACGCGACAAAAATTACCACGTCGCTGTATGTATATGCAGTTGGCCGTAATAACAATTTGAATTGTTTAATTGTTTATAACGAATGAACTTCAGTTGGAGTAATGTTCTCACCTATTGTAAATGGTAGCTGGTGTAAGTAGCTTTAATTTATGTCCTTTGGTCATTGATGTAGCATGCCTGGAAGAGGCAGTAATCGTATTTGTTTATAATTTCATTAAACAAATTAAATTATCTCGGCTTCTACTGGGCCGATTTTCTTCAACGACATCTCAAATTTAAGCTCTCGGATCAAGGAACCATCGAATTTACTTTTACAAAGGACCTCGAGTATAGTTCCGATGCAATTCTCAAGCCAATTATTAAATTGTTTATGAAAATTAAATTGCGCATCCAGGGGATGTAACAAGTATCTTGTCGGGTAGCAGCATCCTTTACCTTCATTTTAAGCTGTCGATCACTGATCTAGCGCCTTCAGAAGCCGAGATAATTGCAGTGACCCGGAGTGCATTTTTGCCAATTCTTCAATTATTAATAAGTTGTGAACCAACAATGCAATATGGTTCAAGCTGTAGGATGAGGTAGCTATGGTTACTAGCTATAATTTAAGACAAGTCCGGTTAAGAAATACGAACTAGAAGCCGAGAAAAACGCAATTGTTTAAATTAACGATGTAATCCAGAATTTCGGTTTTGGCGGAGTGCGAAAGTGCGAAAAAGGCCGCAAACGCGAGATGGCGCAACTTGTGCCGTTATCGACATTTCGTTACCGACAAAACTTTAAAAAATTATTATCTCGACTCCTGGGTGTTGTTTTTTAATCAATGTGGTATCAAATGAAAGGGAATGGAATGAGCTACGCGACAAAAATTACCACGTCGCTGTATGTATATGCAGTTGGCCGTAATAACAATTTGTATTGTTTAATTGTTTATAACGAATGAACTTCAGTTGGAGTAATGTTCTCACCTATTGTAAATGGTAGCTGGTGTATGTAGCTTTAATTTATGTCCTTTGGTCATTGATGTAGCATGCCTGGAGGAGGCAGTAATCGTATTTGTTTATAATTTCATTAAACAAATTCAATTATCTCGGCTTCTACTGGGCCGATTTTCTTCAACGACATCTCAAATTTAAGCTCTCGGATCAAGGAACCATCGAATTTACTTTTACAAAGGACCTCGAGTATAGTTCCGATGCAATTCTCAAGCGAATTATTAAATTGTTTATGAAAATTAAATTGCGCATCCAGGGGATGTAACAAGTATCTTGTCGGGTAGCAGCATCCTTTACCTTCATTTTAAGCTGTCGATCACTGATCTAGCGCCTTCAGAAGCCGAGATAATTGCAGTGACCCGGAGTGCATTTTTGCCAATTCTTCAATTATTAATAAGTTGTGAACCAACAATGCAATATGGTTCAAGCTGTAGGATGAGGTAGCTATGGTTACTAGCTTTAATTTAAGACAAGTCCGGTTAAGAAATACGAACTAGAAGCCGAGAAAAACGCAATTGTTTAAATTAACGATGTAATCCAGAATTTCGGTTTTGGCGGAGTGCGAAAGTGCGAAAAAGGCCGCAAACGCGAGATGGCGCAACTTGTGCCGTTATCGACATTTCGTTACCGACAAAACTTTAAAAAATTATTATCTCGACTCCTGGGTGTTGTTTTTTAATCAATGTGGTATCAAATGAAAGGGAATGGAATGAGCTACGCGACAAAAATTACCACGTCGCTGTATGTATATGCAGTTGGCCGTAATAACAATTTGAATTGTTTAATTGTTTATAACGAATGAACTTCAGTTGGAGTAATGTTCTCACCTATTGTAAATGGTAGCTGGTGTATGTAGCTTTAATTTATGTCCTTTGGTCATTGATGTAGCATGCCTGGAGGAGGCAGTAATCGTATTTGTTTATAATTTCATTAAACAAATTCAATTATCTCGGCTTCTACTGGGCCGATTTTCTTCAACGACATCTCAAATTGAAGCTCTCGGATCAAGGAACCATGGAATTTACTTTTACAAAGGACCTCGAGTATAGTTCCGATGCAATTCTCAAGCGAATTATTAAATTGTTTATGAAAATTAAATTGCGCATCCAGGGGATGTAACAAGTATCTTGTCGGGTAGCAGCATCCTTTACCTTCATTTTAAGCTGTCGATCACTGATCTAGCGCCTTCAGAAGCCGAGATAATTGCAGTGACCCGGAGTGCATTTTTGCCAATTCTTCAATTATTAATAAGTTGTGAACCAACAATGCAATATGGTTCAAGCTGTAGGATGAGGTAGCTATGGTTACTAGCTTTAATTTAAGACAAGTCCGGTTAAGAAATACGAACTAGAAGCCGAGAAAAACGCAATTGTTTAAATTAACGATGTAATCCAGAATTTCGGTTTTGGCGGAGTGCGAAAGTGCGAAAAAGGCCGCAAACGCGAGATGGCGCAACTTGTGCCGTTATCGACATTTCGTTACCGACAAAACTTTAAAAAATTATTATCTCGACTCCTGGGGGTTGTTTTTTAATCAATGCGTTATCAAATGGAAGGGGATGGAATGAGCTACGCGACAAAAATTACCCCGTTGCTGTACGTATATGCAGTTGGCCGTAATAACAATTTGAATTGTTTAATTGTTTATAACGAATGAACTTCAGTTGGAGTAATGTTCTCACCTATTGTAAATGGTAGCTGGTGTAAGTAGCTTTAATTTATGTCCTTTGGTCATTGATGTAGCACGCCTGGAAGAGGCAGTAATCGTATTTGTTTATAATTTCCTTAAACAAATTCAATTATCTCGGCTTCTACTGGGCCGATTTTCTTCAACGACATCTCAAATTTAAGCTCTCGGATCAAGGAACCATCGAATATACTTTTACAAAGGACCTCGAGTATAGTTCCGATGCAATTCTCAAGCGAATTATTAAATTGTTTATGAAAATTAAATTGCGCATCCAGGGGATGTAACAAGTATCTTGTCGGGTAGCAGCATCCTTTACCTTTATTTTAAGCTGTCGATCATTGATCTAGCGCCTTCAGAAGCCGAGATAATCGCAGTGACCCGGAGTGCATTTTTGCCAATTTTTCAATTATTAGTAACTTTTGAACCAACAATGGCAGATGGTTCAAGCTGTAGGAGGAGGTAGCTATGGTTCCTAGCTTTAATTTAAGACAAGTTCGGTTAAAAAATACGCACTAGAAGCCGAGAAAAACATTTGTTTATAATTTGTTTATAATTTCTTTAAACAAATTCAATTATCTCGGCTTCTACTGGGCCGATATTGTTCAACGACATCTCAAATTGAAGCTCTCGGGTCAAGGAACCATCGAATTTACTTTTACAAAGGACCTCGAGTATAGTTCCGATGCAATTCTCAAGCGAATTATTAAATTGTCTATGAAAATTAAATTGCGCATCCATCGGATGTAACAAGTATCTTGTCGGGTAGCAGCATCCTTTACCTTTATTTTAAGCTGTCGATCATTGATCTAGCGCCTTCAGAAGCCGAGATAATTGCAGTGACCCGGAGTGCATTTTTCGCCAATTTTTCAATTAATAATAACTTTTGAACCAACAATGCCATATGGTTCAAGCTGTAGGAGGAGGTAGCTATGGTTCCTAGCTTTAATTTAAGACAAGTTCGGTTAAAAAATACGCACTAGAAGCCGAGAAAAACATTTGTTTATAATTTGTTTATAATTTCTTTAAACAAATTCAATTATCTCGGCTTCTACTGGGCCGATATTATTCAACGACATCTCAAATTGAAGCTCTCGGGTCAAGGAACCATCGAATTTACTTTTACAAAGGACCTCAAGTATAGTTCCGATGCAATTCTCAAGCGAATTATTAAATTGTTTATGAAAATTAATTTGCGCATCCAGGGGATGTAACATGTATCTTGTCGGGTAGCAGCATCCTTTACCTTTATTTTAAGCTGTCGATCATTGATCTAGCGCCTTCAGAAGCCGAGATAATCGCAGTGACCCGGAGTGCATTTTTGCCAATTTTTCAATTATTAGTAACTTTTGAACCAACAATGGCAGATGGTTCAAGCTGTAGGAGGAGGTAGCTATGGTTACTAGCTTTAATTTAAGACAAGTTCGGTTAAAAAATACGCACTAGAAGCCGAGAAAAACATTTGTTTATAATTTGTTTATAATTTCTTTAAACAAATTCAATTATCTCGGCTTCTACTGGGCCGATATTGCTCAACGACATCTCAAATTTAAGCTCTCGGATCAAGGAACCATCGAATTTACTTTTACAAAGGACCTCGAGTATAGTTCCGATGCAATTCTCAAGCGAATTATTAAATTGTTTATCAAAATTAAATTGCGCATACAGGGGATGTAACAAGTATCTTGTCGGGTAGCAGCATCCTTTACCTTTATTTTAAGCTGTCGATCATTGATCAAGCGCCTTCAGAAGCCGAGATAATTGCAGTGACCCGGAGTGCATTTTTGCCAATTTTTCAATTATTAATAACTTTTGAACCAACAATGCCATATGGTTCAAGCTGTAGGAGGAAGTAGCTATGGTTCCTAGCTTTAATTTAAGACAAGTCCGGTTAAAAAATACGCACTAGAAGCCGAGAAAAACGCAATTGCTTAAATTAACGATGTAATCCAGGATTTCGGTTTTGGCGGAGTGCGAAAGTGCGAAAAAGGCCGCAAACGCGAGATGGCGCTACTTGTACCGTTATCGACATATGGTTACCGACAAAACATTGAAAAATTATTATCTCGACTCCTGGATGTTGTTTTTTAATCAATGTGGTATCAAATGAAAGGGAATGGAATGAGCTACGCGACAAAAATTACCCCGTCGCTATATGTATATGCAGTTGGCCGTAATAACAATTTGAATTGTTTAATTGTTTATAACGAATGAACTTCAGTTCGAGTAATGTTCTCACCTATTGTAAATGGTAGCTGGTGTAAGTAGCTTTAATTTATGTCCTTTGGTCATTGATGTAGCATGCCTGGAAGAGGCAGTAATCGTATTTGTTTATAATTTCATTAAACAAATTCAATTATCTCGGCTTCTACTGGGCCGATTTTCTTCAACGACATCTCAAATTGAAGCTCTCGGATCAAGGAACCATGGAATTTACTTTTACAAAGGACCTCGAGTATAGTTCCGATGCAATTCTCAAGCGAATTATTAAATTGTTTATCAAAATTAAATTGCGCATACAGGGGATGTAACAAGTATCTTGTCGGGTAGCAGCATCCTTTACCTTTATTTTAAGCTGTCGATCATTGATCAAGCGCCTTCAGAAGCCGAGATAATTGCAGTGACCCGGAGTGCATTTTTGCCAATTTTTCAATTATTAATAACTTCTGAACCAACAATGCCAAATTGTTCAAGCTGTAGGAGGAAGTAGCTATGGTTCCTAGCTTTAATTTAAGACAAGTCCGGTTAAAAAATACGCACTAGAAGCCGAGAAAAACGCAATTGCTTAAATTAACGATGTAATCCAGGATTTCGGTTTTGGCGGAGTGCGAAAGTGCGAAAAAGGCCGCAAACGCGAGATGGCGCTACTTGTACCGTTATCGACATATCGTTACCGACAAAACATTGAAAAATTATTATCTCGACTCCTGGATGTTGTTTTTTAATCAATGTGGTATCAAATGAAAGGGAATGGAATGAGCTACGCGACAAAAATTACCCCGTCGCTATATGTATATGCAGTTGGCCGTAATAACAATTTGAATTGTTTAATTGTTTATAACGAATGAACTTCAGTTCGAGTAATGTTCTCACCTATTGTAAATGGTAGCTGGTGTAAGTAGCTTTAATTTATGTCCTTTGGTCATTGATGTAGCATGCCTGGAAGAGGCAGTAATCGTATTTGTTTATAATTTCATTAAACAAATTCAATTATCTCGGCTTCTACTGGGCCGATTTTCTTCAACGACATCTCAAATTGAAGCTCTCGGATCAAGGAACCATGGAATTTACTTTTACAAAGGACCTCGAGTATAGTTCCGATGCAATTCTCAAGCGAATTATTAAATTGTTTATGAAAATTAAATTGCGCATCCAGGGGATGTAACAAGTATCTTGTCGGGTAGCAGCATCCTTTACGTTTATTTTAAGCTATCGATCACTGATCTAGCGCCTTCAGAAGCCGAGATAATTGCAGTGACCCGGAGTGCATTTTTGCCAATTTTTCAATTATTAATAACTTCTGAACCAACAATGCCAAATTGTTCAAGCTGTAGGAGGAAGTAGCTATGGTTCCTAGCTTTAATTTAAGACAAGTCCGGTTAAAAAATACGCACTAGAAGCCGAGAAAAACGCAATTGCTTAAATTAACGATGTAATCCAGGATTTCGGTTTTGGCGGAGTGCGAAAGTGCGAAAAAGGCCGCAAACGCGAGATGGCGCTACTTGTACCGTTATCGACATATCGTTACCGACAAAACATTGAAAAATTATTATCTCGACTCCTGGATGTTGTTTTTTAATCAATGTGGTATCAAATGAAAGGGAATGGAATGAGCTACGCGACAAAAATTACCCCGTCGCTATATGTATATGCAGTTGGCCGTAATAACAATTTGAATTGTTTAATTGTTTATAACGAATGAACTTCAGTTCGAGTAATGTTCTCACCTATTGTAAATGGTAGCTGGTGTAAGTAGCTTTAATTTATGTCCTTTGGTCATTGATGTAGCATGCCTGGAAGAGGCAGTAATCGTATTTGTTTATAATTTCATTAAACAAATTCAATTATCTCGGCTTCTACTGGGCCGATTTTCTTCAACGACATCTCAAATTGAAGCTCTCGGATCAAGGAACCATGGAATTTACTTTTACAAAGGACCTCGAGTATAGTTCCGATGCAATTCTCAAGCGAATTATTAAATTGTTTATCAAAATTAAATTGCGCATACAGGGGATGTAACAAGTATCTTGTCGGGTAGCAGCATCCTTTACCTTTATTTTAAGCTGTCGATCATTGATCAAGCGCCTTCAGAAGCCGAGATAATTGCAGTGACCCGGAGTGCATTTTTGCCAATTTTTCAATTATTAATAACTTCTGAACCAACAATGCCAAATTGTTCAAGCTGTAGGAGGAAGTAGCTATGGTTCCTAGCTTTAATTTAAGACAAGTCCGGTTAAAAAATACGCACTAGAAGCCGAGAAAAACGCAATTGCTTAAATTAACGATGTAATCCAGGATTTCGGTTTTGGCGGAGTGCGAAAGTGCGAAAAAGGCCGCAAACGCGAGATGGCGCTACTTGTACCGTTATCGACATATCGTTACCGACAAAACATTGAAAAATTATTATCTCGACTCCTGGATGTTGTTTTTTAATCAATGTGGTATCAAATGAAAGGGAATGGAATGAGCTACGCGACAAAAATTACCCCGTCGCTATATGTATATGCAGTTGGCCGTAATAACAATTTGAATTGTTTAATTGTTTATAACGAATGAACTTCAGTTCGAGTAATGTTCTCACCTATTGTAAATGGTAGCTGGTGTAAGTAGCTTTAATTTATGTCCTTTGGTCATTGATGTAGCATGCCTGGAAGAGGCAGTAATCGTATTTGTTTATAATTTCATTAAACAAATTCAATTATCTCGGCTTCTACTGGGCCGATTTTCTTCAACGACATCTCAAATTGAAGCTCTCGGATCAAGGAACCATGGAATTTACTTTTACAAAGGACCTCGAGTATAGTTCCGATGCAATTCTCAAGCGAATTATTAAATTGTTTATGAAAATTAAATTGCGCATCCAGGGGATGTAACAAGTATCTTGTCGGGTAGCAGCATCCTTTACGTTTATTTTAAGCTATCGATCACTGATCTAGCGCCTTCAGAAGCCGAGATAATTGCAGTGACCCGGAGTGCATTTTTGCCAATTTTTCAATTATTAATAACTTCTGAACCAACAATGCCAAATTGTTCAAGCTGTAGGAGGAAGTAGCTATGGTTCCTAGCTTTAATTTAAGACAAGTCCGGTTAAAAAATACGCACTAGAAGCCGAGAAAAACGCAATTGCTTAAATTAACGATGTAATCCAGGATTTCGGTTTTGGCGGAGTGCGAAAGTGCGAAAAAGGCCGCAAACGCGAGATGGCGCTACTTGTACCGTTATCGACATATCGTTACCGACAAAACATTGAAAAATTATTATCTCGACTCCTGGATGTTGTTTTTTAATCAATGTGGTATCAAATGAAAGGGAATGGAATGAGCTACGCGACAAAAATTACCCCGTCGCTATATGTATATGCAGTTGGCCGTAATAACAATTTGAATTGTTTAATTGTTTATAACGAATGAACTTCAGTTCGAGTAATGTTCTCACCTATTGTAAATGGTAGCTGGTGTAAGTAGCTTTAATTTATGTCCTTTGGTCATTGATGTAGCATGCCTGGAAGAGGCAGTAATCGTATTTGTTTATAATTTCATTAAACAAATTCAATTATCTCGGCTTCTACTGGGCCGATTTTCTTCAACGACATCTCAAATTGAAGCTCTCGGATCAAGGAACCATGGAATTTACTTTTTCAAAGGACCTCGAGTATAGTTCCGATGCAATTCTCAAGCGAATTATTAAATTGTTTATGAAAATTAAATTGCGCATCCAGGGGATGTAACAAGTATCTTGTCGGGTAGCAGCATCCTTTACGTTTATTTTAAGCTGTCGATCACTGATCTAGCGCCTTCAGAAGCCGAGATAATTGCAGTGACCCGGAGTGCATTTTTGCCAATTTTTCAATTATTAATAACTTTTGAACCAACAATGCCATATTGTTCAAGCTGTGGGAGGAAGTAGCTATGGTTACTAGCTTTAATTTAAGACAAGTCCGGTTAAAAAGTACGCACTAGAAGCCGAGAAAAACGCAATTGTTTAAATTAACGATGTAATCCAGGATTTCGGTTTTGGCGGAGTGCGAAAGTGCGAAAAAGGCCGCAAACGCGAGATGGCGCAATTTGTGCCGTTATCGACATTTCGTTACCGACAAAACTTTAAAAAATTATTATCTCGACTCCTGGGTGTTGTTTTTTAATCAATGTGGTATCAAATGAAAGGGAATGGAATGAGCTACGCGACAAAAATTACCCCGTCGCTGTATGTATATGCAGTTGGCCGTAATAACAATTTGAATTGTTTAATTGTTTATAACGAATGAACTTCAGTTGGAGTAATATTCTCACCTATTGTAAATGGTAGCTGGTGTAAGTAGCTCTCGGTTATAATTTCATTAAACAAACTCAATTATCTCGGCTTCTACTGGGCCGATTTTCTTCAACGACATCTCAAATTTAAGCTCTCGGATCAAGGAACCATCGAATTTACTTTTACAAAGGACCTCGAGTATAGTTCCGATGCAATTCTCAAGCCAATTATTAAATTGTTTATGAAAATTAAATTGCGCATCCAGGGGATGTAACAAGTATCTTGTCGGGTAGCAGCATCCTTTACGTTTATTTTAAGCTGTCGATCATTGATCTAGCACCTTCAGAAGCCGAGATAATTGCAGTGACCCGGAGTGCATTTTTGCCAATTCTTCAATTATTAATAACTTTTGAACCAACAATGCCATATTGTTCAAGCTGTAGGAGGAGGTAGCTATGGTTACTAGCTTTAATTTAAGACAAGTCCGATTAAAAAATACGCACTAGAAGCCGAGAAAAACGCAATTGTTTAAATTAACGATGTAATCCAGGATTTCGGTTTTGGCGGAGTGCGAAAGTGCGAAAAAGGCCGCAAACGCGAGATGGCGCAATTTGTGCCGTTATCGACATTTCGTTACCGACAAAACTTTAAAAAATTATTATCTCGACTCCTGGGTGTTGTTTTTTAATCAATGTGGTATCAAATGAAAGGGAATGGAATGAGCTACGCGACAAAAATTACCCCTTCGCTGTATGTATATGCAGTTGGCCGTAATAACAATTTGAATTGTTTAATTGTTTATAACGAATGAACTTCATTTGGAGTTATGTTCACACCTATTGTAAATGGTAGCTGGTGTAAGTAGCTTTAATTTATGTCCTTTGGTCATTGATGTAGCACGCCTGGAAGAGGCAGTAATCGTATTTGTTTATAATTTCTTTAAACAAATTCAATTATCTCGGCTTCTACTGGGCCGATTTTGTTCAACGACATCTCAAATTGAAGCTCTCGGATCAAGGAACCATGGAATTTACTTTTACAAAGGACCTCGAGTATAGTTCCGATGCAATTCTCAATGCAATTATTAAATTGTTTATGTAAATTAAATTGCGCATCCAGGGGATGTAACAAGTATCTTGTCGGGTAGCACCATCCTTTACCTTTATTTTAAGCTGTCGATCATTGATCTAGCACCTTCAGAAGCCGAGATAATTGCAGTGACCCGGAGTGCATTTTTGCCAATTCTTCAATTATTAATAAGTTGTGAACCAACAATGCAATATGGTTCAAGCTGTAGGATGAGGTAGCTATGGTTACTAGCTTTAATTTAAGACAAGTCCGGTTAAGAAATACGAACTAGAAGCCGAGAAAAACGCAATTGTTTAAATTAACGATGTAATCCAGAATTTCGGTTTTGGCGGAGTGCGAAAGTGCGAAAAAGGCCGCAAACGCGAGATGGCGCAACTTGTGCCGTTATCGACATTTCGTTACCGACAAAACTTTAAAAAATTATTATCTCGACTCCTGGGTGTTGTTTTTTAATCAATGTGGTATCAAATGAAAGGGAATGGAATGAGCTACGCGACAAAAATTACCACGTCGCTGTATGTATATGCAGTTGGCCGTAATAACAATTTGAATTGTTTAATTGTTTATAACGAATGAACTTCAGTTGGAGTAATGTTCTCACCTATTGTAAATGGTAGCTGGTGTATGTAGCTTTAATTTATGTCCTTTGGTCATTGATGTAGCATGCCTGGAGGAGGCAGTAATCGTATTTGTTTATAATTTCATTATACAAATTCAATTATCTCGGCTTCTACTGGGCCGATTTTCTTCAACGACATCTCAAATTTAAGCTCTCGGATCAAGGAACCATCGAATTTACTTTTACAAAGGACCTCGAGTATAGTTCCGATGCAATTCTCAAGCGAATTATTAAATTGTTTATGAAAATTAAATTGCGCATCCAGGGGATGTAACAAGTATCTTGTCGGGTAGCAGCATCCTTTACCTTTATTTTAAGCTGTCGATCATTGATCTAGCACCTTCAGAAGCCGAGATAATTGCAGTGACCCGGAGTGCATTTTTGCCAATTCTTCAATTATTAATAACTTTTGAACCAACAATGCCATATTGTTCAAGCTGTAGGATGAGGTAGCTATGGTTACTAGCTTTAATTTAAGACAAGTCCGGTTAAGAAATACGAACTAGAAGCCGAGAAAAACGCAATTGTTTAAATTAACGATGTAATCCAGAATTTCGGTTTTGGCGGAGTGCGAAAGTGCGAAAAAGGATGCAAACGCGAGATGGCGAAACTTGTGCCGTTATCGACATTTCGTTACCGACAAAACATTAAAAAATTATTATCTCGACTCCTGGGGGTTGTTTTTTAATCAATGCGTTATCAAATGAAAGGGGATGGAATGAGCTACGCGACAAAAATTACCTCGTTGCTGTACGTATATGCAGTTGGCCGTAATAACAATTTGAATTGTTTAATTGTTTATAACGAATGAACTTCATTTGGAGTAATGTTCACACGTATTGTAAATGGTAGCTGGTGTAAGTAGCTTTAATTTATGTCCTTTGGTCATTGATGTAGCACGCCTGGAAGAGGCAGTAATCGTATTTGTTTATAATTTCTTTAAACAAATTCAATTATCTCGGCTTCTACTGGGCCGATTTTGTTCAACGACATCTCACATTGAAGCTCTCGGCTCAAGGAACCATGGAATTTACTTTTACAAAGGACCTCGAGTATAGTTCCGATGCAATTCTCAAGCCAATTATTAAATTGTTTATGAAAATTAAATTGCGCATCCAGGGGATGTAACAAGTATCTTGTCGGGTAGCAGCATCCTTTACGTTTATTTTAAGCTGTCGATCACTGATCTAGCGCCTTCAGAAGCCGAGATAATTGCAGTGACCCGGAGTGCATTTTTGCCAATTCTTCAATTATTAATAAGTTGTGAACCAACAATGCAATATGGTTCAAGCTGTAGGATGAGGTAGCTATGGTTACTAGCTATAATTTAAGACAAGTCCGGTTAAGAAATACGAACTAGAAGCCGAGAAAAACGCAATTGTTTAAATTAACGATGTAATCCAGAATTTCGGTTTTGGCGGAGTGCGAAAGTGCGAAAAAGGCCGCAAACGCGAGATGGCGCAATTTGTGCCGTTATCGACATTTCGTTACCGACAAAACTTTAAAAAATTATTATCTCGACTCCTGGGTGTTGTTTTTCAATCAATGTGGTATCAAATGAAAGGGAATGGAATGAGCTACGCGACAAAAATTACCCCGTCGCTATATGTATATGCAGTTGGCCGTAATAACAATTTGAATTGTTTAATTGTTTATAACGAATGAACTTCAGTTCGAGTAATGTTCTCACCTATTGTAAATGGTAGCTGGTGTAAGTAGCTTTAATTTATGTCCTTTGGTCATTGATGTAGCACGCCTGGAAGAGGCAGTAATCGTATTTGTTTATAATTTCCTTAAACAAATTCAATTATCTCGGCTTCTTCTGGGCCGATTTTGTTCAACGACATCTCAAATTGAAGCTCTCGGATCAAGGAACCATGGAATTTACTTTTTCAAAGGACCTCGAGTATAGTTCCGATGCAATTCTCAAGCGAATTATTAAATTGTTTATGAAAATTAAATTGCGCATCCAGGGGATGTAACAAGTATCTTGTCGGGTAGCAGCATCCTTTACCTTTATTTTAAGCTGTCGATCATTGATCAAGCGCCTTCAGAAGCCGAGATAATTGCAGTGACCCGGAGTGCATTTTTGCCAATTCTTCAATTATTAATAAGTTGTGAACCAACAATGCAATATGGTTCAAGCTGTAGGATGAGGTAGCTATGGTTACTAGCTATAATTTAAGACAAGTCCGGTTAAGAAATACGAACTAGAAGCCGAGAAAAACGCAATTGTTTAAATTAACGATGTAATCCAGAATTTCGGTTTTGGCGGAGTGCGAAAGTGCGAAAAAGGCCGCAAACGCGAGATGGCGCAATTTGTGCCGTTATCGACATTTCGTTACCGACAAAACTTTAAAAAATTATTATCTCGACTCCTGGGTGTTGTTTTTCAATCAATGTGGTATCAAATGAAAGGGAATGGAATGAGCTACGCGACAAAAATTACCCCGTCGCTATATGTATATGCAGTTGGCCGTAATAACAATTTGAATTGTTTAATTGTTTATAACGAATGAACTTCAGTTCGAGTAATGTTCTCACCTATTGTAAATGGTAGCTGGTGTAAGTAGCTTTAATTTATGTCCTTTGGTCATTGATGTAGCACGCCTGGAAGAGGCAGTAATCGTATTTGTTTATAATTTCCTTAAACAAATTCAATTATCTCGGCTTCTTCTGGGCCGATTTTGTTCAACGACATCTCAAATTGAAGCTCTCGGATCAAGGAACCATGGAATTTACTTTTTCAAAGGACCTCGAGTATAGTTCCGATGCAATTCTCAAGCGAATTATTAAATTGTTTATGAAAATTAAATTGCGCATCCAGGGGATGTAACAAGTATCTTGTCGGGTAGCAGCATCCTTTACCTTTATTTTAAGCTGTCGATCATTGATCAAGCGCCTTCAGAAGCCGAGATAATTGCAGTGACCCGGAGTGCATTTTTGCCAATTCTTCAATTATTAATAACTTGTGAACCAACAATGCCATATTGTTCAAGCTGTAGGATGAGGTAGCTATGGTTACTAGCTTTAATTTAAGACAAGTCCGGTTAAAAAATACGAACTAGAAGCCGAGAAAAACGCAATTGTTTAAATTAACGATGTAATCCAGAATTTCGGTTTTGGCGGAGTGCGAAAGTGCGAAAAAGGCCGCAAACGCGAGATGGCGCAATTTGTGCCGTTATCGACATTTCGTTACCGACAAAACTTTAAAAAATTATTATCTCGACTCCTGGGTGTTGTTTTTCAATCAATGTGGTATCAAATGAAAGGGAATGGAATGAGCTACGCGACAAAAATTACCCCGTCGCTATATGTATATGCAGTTGGCCGTAATAACAATTTGAATTGTTTAATTGTTTATAACGAATGAACTTCAGTTCGAGTAATGTTCTCACCTATTGTAAATGGTAGCTGGTGTAAGTAGCTTTAATTTATGTCCTTTGGTCATTGATGTAGCATGCCTGGAAGAGGCAGTAATCGTATTTGTTTATAATTTCATTAAACAAATTCAATTATCTCGGCTTCTACTGGGCCGATTTTCTTCAACGACATCTCAAATTGAAGCTCTCGGATCAAGGAACCATGGAATTTACTTTTACAAAGGACCTCGAGTATAGTTCCGATGCAATTCTCAAGCGAATTATTAAATTGTTTATGAAAATTAAATTGCGCATCCAGGGGATGTAACAAGTATCTTGTCGGGTAGCAGCATCCTTTACGTTTATTTTAAGCTGTCGATCACTGATCTAGCGCCTTCAGAAGCCGAGATAATTGCAGTGACCCGGAGTGCATTTTTGCCAATTTTTCAATTATTAATAACTTTTGAACCAACAATGCCATATTGTTCAAGCTGTGGGAGGAAGTAGCTATGGTTCCTAGCTTTAATTTAAGACAAGTCCGGTTAAAAAATACGCACTAGAAGCCGAGAAAAACGCAATTGTTTAAATTAACGATGTAATCCAGGATTTCGGTTTTGGCGGAGTGCGAAAGTGCGAAAAAGGCCGCAAACGCGAGATGGCGCAATTTGTGCCGTTATCGACATTTCGTTACCGACAAAACTTTAAAAAATTATTATCTCGACTCCTGGGTGTTGTTTTTTAATCAATGTGGTATCAAATGAAAGGGAATGGAATGAGCTACGCGACAAAAATTACCCCGTCGCTATATGTATATGCAGTTGGCCGTAATAACAATTTGAATTGTTTAATTGTTTATAACGAATGAACTTCAGTTCGAGTAATGTTCTCACCTATTGTAAATGGTAGCTGGTGTAAGTAGCTTTAATTTATGTCCTTTGGTCATTGATGTAGCATGCCTGGAAGAGGCAGTAATCGTATTTGTTTATAATTTCTTTAAACAAATTCAATTATCTCGGCTTCTACTGGGCCGATTTTCTTCAACGACATCTCAAATTGAAGCTCTCGGATCAAGGAACCATGGAATTTACTTTTACAAAGGACCTCGAGTATAGTTCCGATGCAATTCTCAAGCGAATTATTAAATTGTTTATGAAAATTAAATTGCGCATCCAGGGGATGTAACAAGTATCTTGTCGGGTAGCAGCATCCTTTACGTTTATTTTAAGCTGTCGATCACTGATCTAGCGCCTTCAGAAGCCGAGATAATTGCAGTGACCCGGAGTGCATTTTTGCCAATTTTTCAATTATTAATAACTTTTGAACCAACAATGCCATATTGTTCAAGCTGTAGGAGGAGGTAGCTATGGTTACTAGCTTTAATTTAAGACAAGTCCGATTAAAAAATACGCACTAGAAGCCGAGAAAAACGCAATTGTTTAAATTAACGATGTAATCCAGGATTTCGGTTTTGGCGGAGTGCGAAAGTGCGAAAAAGGCCGCAAACGCGAGATGGCGCAATTTGTGCCGTTATCGACATTTCGTTACCGACAAAACTTTAAAAAATTATTATCTCGACTCCTGGGTGTTGTTTTTTAATCAATGTGGTATCAAATGAAAGGGAATGGAATGAGCTACGCGACAAAAATTACCACGTCGCTGTATGTATATGCAGTTGGCCGTAATAACAATTTGAATTGTTTAATTGTTTATAACGAATGAACTTCAGTTGGAGTAATGTTCTCACCTATTGTAAATGGTAGCTGGTGTAAGTAGCTTTAATTTATGTCCTTTGGTCATTGATGTAGCATGCCTGGAAGAGGCAGTAATCGTATTTGTTTATAATTTCATTAAACAAATTAAATTATCTCGGCTTCTACTGGGCCGATTTTCTTCAACGACATCTCAAATTTAAGCTCTCGGATCAAGGAACCATCGAATTTACTTTTACAAAGGACCTCGAGTATAGTTCCGATGCAATTCTCAAGCCAATTATTAAATTGTTTATGAAAATTAAATTGCGCATCCAGGGGATGTAACAAGTATCTTGTCGGGTAGCAGCATCCTTTACCTTCATTTTAAGCTGTCGATCACTGATCTAGCGCCTTCAGAAGCCGAGATAATTGCAGTGACCCGGAGTGCATTTTTGCCAATTCTTCAATTATTAATAAGTTGTGAACCAACAATGCAATATGGTTCAAGCTGTAGGATGAGGTAGCTATGGTTACTAGCTATAATTTAAGACAAGTCCGGTTAAGAAATACGAACTAGAAGCCGAGAAAAACGCAATTGTTTAAATTAACGATGTAATCCAGAATTTCGGTTTTGGCGGAGTGCGAAAGTGCGAAAAAGGCCGCAAACGCGAGATGGCGCAACTTGTGCCGTTATCGACATTTCGTTACCGACAAAACTTTAAAAAATTATTATCTCGACTCCTGGGTGTTGTTTTTTAATCAATGTGGTATCAAATGAAAGGGAATGGAATGAGCTACGCGACAAAAATTACCACGTCGCTGTATGTATATGCAGTTGGCCGTAATAACAATTTGAATTGTTTAATTGTTTATAACGAATGAACTTCAGTTCGAGTAATGTTCTCACCTATTGTAAATGGTAGCTGGTGTAAGTAGCTTTAATTTATGTCCTTTGGTCATTGATGTAGCATGCCTGGAAGAGGCAGTAATCGTATTTGTTTATAATTTCATTAAACAAATTCAATTATCTCGGCTTCTACTGGCCCGATTTTCTTCAACGACATCTCAAATTGAAGCTCTCGGATCAAGGAACCATGGAATTTACTTTTACAAAGGACCTCGAGTATAGTTCCGATGCAATTCTCAAGCGAATTATTAAATTGTTTATCAAAATTAAATTGCGCATACAGGGGATGTAACAAGTATCTTGTCGGGTAGCAGCATCCTTTACCTTTATTTTAAGCTGTCGATCATTGATCAAGCGTCTTCAGAAGCCGAGATAATTGCAGTGACCCGGAGTGCATTTTTGCCAATTTTTCAATTATTAATAACTTCTGAACCAACAATGCCAAATTGTTCAAGCTGTAGGAGGAAGTAGCTATGGTTCCTAGCTTTAATTTAAGACAAGTCCGGTTAAAAAATACGCACTAGAAGCCGAGAAAAACGCAATTGCTTAAATTAACGATGTAATCCAGGATTTCGGTTTTGGCGGAGTGCGAAAGTGCGAAAAAGGCCGCAAACGCGAGATGGCGCTACTTGTACCGTTATCGACATATCGTTACCGACAAAACATTGAAAAATTATTATCTCGACTCCTGGATGTTGTTTTTTAATCAATGTGGTATCAAATGAAAGGGAATGGAATGAGCTACGCGACAAAAATTACCCCGTCGCTATATGTATATGCAGTTGGCCGTAATAACAATTTGAATTGTTTAATTGTTTATAACGAATGAACTTCAGTTCGAGTAATGTTCTCACCTATTGTAAATGGTAGCTGGTGTAAGTAGCTTTAATTTATGTCCTTTGGTCATTGATGTAGCATGCCTGGAAGAGGCAGTAATCGTATTTGTTTATAATTTCATTAAACAAATTCAATTATCTCGGCTTCTACTGGGCCGATTTTCTTCAACGACATCTCAAATTGAAGCTCTCGGATCAAGGAACCATGGAATTTACTTTTACAAAGGACCTCGAGTATAGTTCCGATGCAATTCTCAAGCGAATTATTAAATTGTTTATCAAAATTAAATTGCGCATACAGGGGATGTAACAAGTATCTTGTCGGGTAGCAGCATCCTTTACCTTTATTTTAAGCTGTCGATCATTGATCAAGCGCCTTCAGAAGCCGAGATAATTGCAGTGACCCGGAGTGCATTTTTGCCAATTTTTCAATTATTAATAACTTCTGAACCAACAATGCCAAATTGTTCAAGCTGTAGGAGGAAGTAGCTATGGTTCCTAGCTTTAATTTAAGACAAGTCCGGTTAAAAAATACGCACTAGAAGCCGAGAAAAACGCAATTGCTTAAATTAACGATGTAATCCAGGATTTCGGTTTTGGCGGAGTGCGAAAGTGCGAAAAAGGCCGCAAACGCGAGATGGCGCTACTTGTACCGTTATCGACATATCGTTACCGACAAAACATTGAAAAATTATTATCTCGACTCCTGGATGTTGTTTTTTAATCAATGTGGTATCAAATGAAAGGGAATGGAATGAGCTACGCGACAAAAATTACCCCGTCGCTATATGTATATGCAGTTGGCCGTAATAACAATTTGAATTGTTTAATTGTTTATAACGAATGAACTTCAGTTCGAGTAATGTTCTCACCTATTGTAAATGGTAGCTGGTGTAAGTAGCTTTAATTTATGTCCTTTGGTCATTGATGTAGCATGCCTGGAAGAGGCAGTAATCGTATTTGTTTATAATTTCATTAAACAAATTCAATTATCTCGGCTTCTACTGGGCCGATTTTCTTCAACGACATCTCAAATTGAAGCTCTCGGATCAAGGAACCATGGAATTTACTTTTACAAAGGACCTCGAGTATAGTTCCGATGCAATTCTCAAGCGAATTATTAAATTGTTTATGAAAATTAAATTGCGCATCCAGGGGATGTAACAAGTATCTTGTCGGGTAGCAGCATCCTTTACGTTTATTTTAAGCTATCGATCACTGATCTAGCGCCTTCAGAAGCCGAGATAATTGCAGTGACCCGGAGTGCATTTTTGCCAATTTTTCAATTATTAATAACTTCTGAACCAACAATGCCAAATTGTTCAAGCTGTAGGAGGAAGTAGCTATGGTTCCTAGCTTTAATTTAAGACAAGTCCGGTTAAAAAATACGCACTAGAAGCCGAGAAAAACGCAATTGCTTAAATTAACGATGTAATCCAGGATTTCGGTTTTGGCGGAGTGCGAAAGTGCGAAAAAGGCCGCAAACGCGAGATGGCGCTACTTGTACCGTTATCGACATATCGTTACCGACAAAACATTGAAAAATTATTATCTCGACTCCTGGATGTTGTTTTTTAATCAATGTGGTATCAAATGAAAGGGAATGGAATGAGCTACGCGACAAAAATTACCCCGTCGCTATATGTATATGCAGTTGGCCGTAATAACAATTTGAATTGTTTAATTGTTTATAACGAATGAACTTCAGTTCGAGTAATGTTCTCACCTATTGTAAATGGTAGCTGGTGTAAGTAGCTTTAATTTATGTCCTTTGGTCATTGATGTAGCATGCCTGGAAGAGGCAGTAATCGTATTTGTTTATAATTTCATTAAACAAATTCAATTATCTCGGCTTCTACTGGGCCGATTTTCTTCAACGACATCTCAAATTGAAGCTCTCGGATCAAGGAACCATGGAATTTACTTTTACAAAGGACCTCGAGTATAGTTCCGATGCAATTCTCAAGCGAATTATTAAATTGTTTATGAAAATTAAATTGCGCATCCAGGGGATGTAACAAGTATCTTGTCGGGTAGCAGCATCCTTTACGTTTATTTTAAGCTATCGATCACTGATCTAGCGCCTTCAGAAGCCGAGATAATTGCAGTGACCCGGAGTGCATTTTTGCCAATTTTTCAATTATTAATAACTTCTGAACCAACAATGCCAAATTGTTCAAGCTGTAGGAGGAAGTAGCTATGGTTCCTAGCTTTAATTTAAGACAAGTCCGGTTAAAAAATACGCACTAGAAGCCGAGAAAAACGCAATTGCTTAAATTAACGATGTAATCCAGGATTTCGGTTTTGGCGGAGTGCGAAAGTGCGAAAAAGGCCGCAAACGCGAGATGGCGCTACTTGTACCGTTATCGACATATCGTTACCGACAAAACATTGAAAAATTATTATCTCGACTCCTGGATGTTGTTTTTTAATCAATGTGGTATCAAATGAAAGGGAATGGAATGAGCTACGCGACAAAAATTACCCCGTCGCTATATGTATATGCAGTTGGCCGTAATAACAATTTGAATTGTTTAATTGTTTATAACGAATGAACTTCAGTTCGAGTAATGTTCTCACCTATTGTAAATGGTAGCTGGTGTAAGTAGCTTTAATTTATGTCCTTTGGTCATTGATGTAGCATGCCTGGAAGAGGCAGTAATCGTATTTGTTTATAATTTCATTAAACAAATTCAATTATCTCGGCTTCTACTGGGCCGATTTTCTTCAACGACATCTCAAATTGAAGCTCTCGGATCAAGGAACCATGGAATTTACTTTTTCAAAGGACCTCGAGTATAGTTCCGATGCAATTCTCAAGCGAATTATTAAATTGTTTATGAAAATTAAATTGCGCATCCAGGGGATGTAACAAGTATCTTGTCGGGTAGCAGCATCCTTTACGTTTATTTTAAGCTGTCGATCACTGATCTAGCGCCTTCAGAAGCCGAGATAATTGCAGTGACCCGGAGTGCATTTTTGCCAATTTTTCAATTATTAATAACTTTTGAACCAACAATGCCATATTGTTCAAGCTGTGGGAGGAAGTAGCTATGGTTACTAGCTTTAATTTAAGACAAGTCCGGTTAAAAAGTACGCACTAGAAGCCGAGAAAAACGCAATTGTTTAAATTAACGATGTAATCCAGGATTTCGGTTTTGGCGGAGTGCGAAAGTGCGAAAAAGGCCGCAAACGCGAGATGGCGCAATTTGTGCCGTTATCGACATTTCGTTACCGACAAAACTTTAAAAAATTATTATCTCGACTCCTGGGTGTTGTTTTTTAATCAATGTGGTATCAAATGAAAGGGAATGGAATGAGCTACGCGACAAAAATTACCCCGTCGCTGTATGTATATGCAGTTGGCCGTAATAACAATTTGAATTGTTTAATTGTTTATAACGAATGAACTTCAGTTGGAGTAATATTCTCACCTATTGTAAATGGTAGCTGGTGTAAGTAGCTCTCGGTTATAATTTCATTAAACAAACTCAATTATCTCGGCTTCTACTGGGCCGATTTTCTTCAACGACATCTCAAATTTAAGCTCTCGGATCAAGGAACCATCGAATTTACTTTTACAAAGGACCTCGAGTATAGTTCCGATGCAATTCTCAAGCCAATTATTAAATTGTTTATGAAAATTAAATTGCGCATCCAGGGGATGTAACAAGTATCTTGTCGGGTAGCAGCATCCTTTACGTTTATTTTAAGCTGTCGATCATTGATCTAGCACCTTCAGAAGCCGAGATAATTGCAGTGACCCGGAGTGCATTTTTGCCAATTCTTCAATTATTAATAACTTTTGAACCAACAATGCCATATTGTTCAAGCTGTAGGAGGAGGTAGCTATGGTTACTAGCTTTAATTTAAGACAAGTCCGATTAAAAAATACGCACTAGAAGCCGAGAAAAACGCAATTGTTTAAATTAACGATGTAATCCAGGATTTCGGTTTTGGCGGAGTGCGAAAGTGCGAAAAAGGCCGCAAACGCGAGATGGCGCAATTTGTGCCGTTATCGACATTTCGTTACCGACAAAACTTTAAAAAATTATTATCTCGACTCCTGGGTGTTGTTTTTTAATCAATGTGGTATCAAATGAAAGGGAATGGAATGAGCTACGCGACAAAAATTACCCCTTCGCTGTATGTATATGCAGTTGGCCGTAATAACAATTTGAATTGTTTAATTGTTTATAACGAATGAACTTCATTTGGAGTTATGTTCACACCTATTGTAAATGGTAGCTGGTGTAAGTAGCTTTAATTTATGTCCTTTGGTCATTGATGTAGCACGCCTGGAAGAGGCAGTAATCGTATTTGTTTATAATTTCTTTAAACAAATTCAATTATCTCGGCTTCTACTGGGCCGATTTTGTTCAACGACATCTCAAATTGAAGCTCTCGGATCAAGGAACCATGGAATTTACTTTTACAAAGGACCTCGAGTATAGTTCCGATGCAATTCTCAATGCAATTATTAAATTGTTTATGTAAATTAAATTGCGCATCCAGGGGATGTAACAAGTATCTTGTCGGGTAGCACCATCCTTTACCTTTATTTTAAGCTGTCGATCATTGATCTAGCACCTTCAGAAGCCGAGATAATTGCAGTGACCCGGAGTGCATTTTTGCCAATTCTTCAATTATTAATAAGTTGTGAACCAACAATGCAATATGGTTCAAGCTGTAGGATGAGGTAGCTATGGTTACTAGCTTTAATTTAAGACAAGTCCGGTTAAGAAATACGAACTAGAAGCCGAGAAAAACGCAATTGTTTAAATTAACGATGTAATCCAGAATTTCGGTTTTGGCGGAGTGCGAAAGTGCGAAAAAGGCCGCAAACGCGAGATGGCGCAACTTGTGCCGTTATCGACATTTCGTTACCGACAAAACTTTAAAAAATTATTATCTCGACTCCTGGGTGTTGTTTTTTAATCAATGTGGTATCAAATGAAAGGGAATGGAATGAGCTACGCGACAAAAATTACCACGTCGCTGTATGTATATGCAGTTGGCCGTAATAACAATTTGAATTGTTTAATTGTTTATAACGAATGAACTTCAGTTGGAGTAATGTTCTCACCTATTGTAAATGGTAGCTGGTGTATGTAGCTTTAATTTATGTCCTTTGGTCATTGATGTAGCATGCCTGGAGGAGGCAGTAATCGTATTTGTTTATAATTTCATTAAACAAATTCAATTATCTCGGCTTCTACTGGGCCGATTTTCTTCAACGACATCTCAAATTTAAGCTCTCGGATCAAGGAACCATCGAATTTACTTTTACAAAGGACCTCGAGTATAGTTCCGATGCAATTCTCAAGCGAATTATTAAATTGTTTATGAAAATTAAATTGCGCATCCAGGGGATGTAACAAGTATCTTGTCGGGTAGCAGCATCCTTTACCTTTATTTTAAGCTGTCGATCATTGATCTAGCACCTTCAGAAGCCGAGATAATTGCAGTGACCCGGAGTGCATTTTTGCCAATTCTTCAATTATTAATAACTTTTGAACCAACAATGCCATATTGTTCAAGCTGTAGGATGAGGTAGCTATGGTTACTAGCTTTAATTTAAGACAAGTCCGGTTAAGAAATACGAACTAGAAGCCGAGAAAAACGCAATTGTTTAAATTAACGATGTAATCCAGAATTTCGGTTTTGGCGGAGTGCGAAAGTGCGAAAAAGGATGCAAACGCGAGATGGCGAAACTTGTGCCGTTATCGACATTTCGTTACCGACAAAACATTAAAAAATTATTATCTCGACTCCTGGGGGTTGTTTTTTAATCAATGCGTTATCAAATGAAAGGGGATGGAATGAGCTACGCGACAAAAATTACCTCGTTGCTGTACGTATATGCAGTTGGCCGTAATAACAATTTGAATTGTTTAATTGTTTATAACGAATGAACTTCATTTGGAGTAATGTTCACACGTATTGTAAATGGTAGCTGGTGTAAGTAGCTTTAATTTATGTCCTTTGGTCATTGATGTAGCACGCCTGGAAGAGGCAGTAATCGTATTTGTTTATAATTTCTTTAAACAAATTCAATTATCTCGGCTTCTACTGGGCCGATTTTGTTCAACGACATCTCACATTGAAGCTCTCGGCTCAAGGAACCATGGAATTTACTTTTACAAAGGACCTCGAGTATAGTTCCGATGCAATTCTCAAGCCAATTATTAAATTGTTTATGAAAATTAAATTGCGCATCCAGGGGATGTAACAAGTATCTTGTCGGGTAGCAGCATCCTTTACGTTTATTTTAAGCTGTCGATCACTGATCTAGCGCCTTCAGAAGCCGAGATAATTGCAGTGACCCGGAGTGCATTTTTGCCAATTCTTCAATTATTAATAAGTTGTGAACCAACAATGCAATATGGTTCAAGCTGTAGGATGAGGTAGCTATGGTTACTAGCTATAATTTAAGACAAGTCCGGTTAAGAAATACGAACTAGAAGCCGAGAAAAACGCAATTGTTTAAATTAACGATGTAATCCAGAATTTCGGTTTTGGCGGAGTGCGAAAGTGCGAAAAAGGCCGCAAACGCGAGATGGCGCAATTTGTGCCGTTATCGACATTTCGTTACCGACAAAACTTTAAAAAATTATTATCTCGACTCCTGGGTGTTGTTTTTCAATCAATGTGGTATCAAATGAAAGGGAATGGAATGAGCTACGCGACAAAAATTACCCCGTCGCTATATGTATATGCAGTTGGCCGTAATAACAATTTGAATTGTTTAATTGTTTATAACGAATGAACTTCAGTTCGAGTAATGTTCTCACCTATTGTAAATGGTAGCTGGTGTAAGTAGCTTTAATTTATGTCCTTTGGTCATTGATGTAGCACGCCTGGAAGAGGCAGTAATCGTATTTGTTTATAATTTCCTTAAACAAATTCAATTATCTCGGCTTCTTCTGGGCCGATTTTGTTCAACGACATCTCAAATTGAAGCTCTCGGATCAAGGAACCATGGAATTTACTTTTTCAAAGGACCTCGAGTATAGTTCCGATGCAATTCTCAAGCGAATTATTAAATTGTTTATGAAAATTAAATTGCGCATCCAGGGGATGTAACAAGTATCTTGTCGGGTAGCAGCATCCTTTACCTTTATTTTAAGCTGTCGATCATTGATCAAGCGCCTTCAGAAGCCGAGATAATTGCAGTGACCCGGAGTGCATTTTTGCCAATTCTTCAATTATTAATAAGTTGTGAACCAACAATGCAATATGGTTCAAGCTGTAGGATGAGGTAGCTATGGTTACTAGCTATAATTTAAGACAAGTCCGGTTAAGAAATACGAACTAGAAGCCGAGAAAAACGCAATTGTTTAAATTAACGATGTAATCCAGAATTTCGGTTTTGGCGGAGTGCGAAAGTGCGAAAAAGGCCGCAAACGCGAGATGGCGCAATTTGTGCCGTTATCGACATTTCGTTACCGACAAAACTTTAAAAAATTATTATCTCGACTCCTGGGTGTTGTTTTTCAATCAATGTGGTATCAAATGAAAGGGAATGGAATGAGCTACGCGACAAAAATTACCCCGTCGCTATATGTATATGCAGTTGGCCGTAATAACAATTTGAATTGTTTAATTGTTTATAACGAATGAACTTCAGTTCGAGTAATGTTCTCACCTATTGTAAATGGTAGCTGGTGTAAGTAGCTTTAATTTATGTCCTTTGGTCATTGATGTAGCACGCCTGGAAGAGGCAGTAATCGTATTTGTTTATAATTTCCTTAAACAAATTCAATTATCTCGGCTTCTTCTGGGCCGATTTTGTTCAACGACATCTCAAATTGAAGCTCTCGGATCAAGGAACCATGGAATTTACTTTTTCAAAGGACCTCGAGTATAGTTCCGATGCAATTCTCAAGCGAATTATTAAATTGTTTATGAAAATTAAATTGCGCATCCAGGGGATGTAACAAGTATCTTGTCGGGTAGCAGCATCCTTTACCTTTATTTTAAGCTGTCGATCATTGATCAAGCGCCTTCAGAAGCCGAGATAATTGCAGTGACCCGGAGTGCATTTTTGCCAATTCTTCAATTATTAATAACTTGTGAACCAACAATGCCATATTGTTCAAGCTGTAGGATGAGGTAGCTATGGTTACTAGCTTTAATTTAAGACAAGTCCGGTTAAAAAATACGAACTAGAAGCCGAGAAAAACGCAATTGTTTAAATTAACGATGTAATCCAGAATTTCGGTTTTGGCGGAGTGCGAAAGTGCGAAAAAGGCCGCAAACGCGAGATGGCGCAATTTGTGCCGTTATCGACATTTCGTTACCGACAAAACTTTAAAAAATTATTATCTCGACTCCTGGGTGTTGTTTTTCAATCAATGTGGTATCAAATGAAAGGGAATGGAATGAGCTACGCGACAAAAATTACCCCGTCGCTATATGTATATGCAGTTGGCCGTAATAACAATTTGAATTGTTTAATTGTTTATAACGAATGAACTTCAGTTCGAGTAATGTTCTCACCTATTGTAAATGGTAGCTGGTGTAAGTAGCTTTAATTTATGTCCTTTGGTCATTGATGTAGCATGCCTGGAAGAGGCAGTAATCGTATTTGTTTATAATTTCATTAAACAAATTCAATTATCTCGGCTTCTACTGGGCCGATTTTCTTCAACGACATCTCAAATTGAAGCTCTCGGATCAAGGAACCATGGAATTTACTTTTACAAAGGACCTCGAGTATAGTTCCGATGCAATTCTCAAGCGAATTATTAAATTGTTTATGAAAATTAAATTGCGCATCCAGGGGATGTAACAAGTATCTTGTCGGGTAGCAGCATCCTTTACGTTTATTTTAAGCTGTCGATCACTGATCTAGCGCCTTCAGAAGCCGAGATAATTGCAGTGACCCGGAGTGCATTTTTGCCAATTTTTCAATTATTAATAACTTTTGAACCAACAATGCCATATTGTTCAAGCTGTGGGAGGAAGTAGCTATGGTTCCTAGCTTTAATTTAAGACAAGTCCGGTTAAAAAATACGCACTAGAAGCCGAGAAAAACGCAATTGTTTAAATTAACGATGTAATCCAGGATTTCGGTTTTGGCGGAGTGCGAAAGTGCGAAAAAGGCCGCAAACGCGAGATGGCGCAATTTGTGCCGTTATCGACATTTCGTTACCGACAAAACTTTAAAAAATTATTATCTCGACTCCTGGGTGTTGTTTTTTAATCAATGTGGTATCAAATGAAAGGGAATGGAATGAGCTACGCGACAAAAATTACCCCGTCGCTATATGTATATGCAGTTGGCCGTAATAACAATTTGAATTGTTTAATTGTTTATAACGAATGAACTTCAGTTCGAGTAATGTTCTCACCTATTGTAAATGGTAGCTGGTGTAAGTAGCTTTAATTTATGTCCTTTGGTCATTGATGTAGCATGCCTGGAAGAGGCAGTAATCGTATTTGTTTATAATTTCTTTAAACAAATTCAATTATCTCGGCTTCTACTGGGCCGATTTTCTTCAACGACATCTCAAATTGAAGCTCTCGGATCAAGGAACCATGGAATTTACTTTTACAAAGGACCTCGAGTATAGTTCCGATGCAATTCTCAAGCGAATTATTAAATTGTTTATGAAAATTAAATTGCGCATCCAGGGGATGTAACAAGTATCTTGTCGGGTAGCAGCATCCTTTACGTTTATTTTAAGCTGTCGATCACTGATCTAGCGCCTTCAGAAGCCGAGATAATTGCAGTGACCCGGAGTGCATTTTTGCCAATTTTTCAATTATTAATAACTTTTGAACCAACAATGCCATATTGTTCAAGCTGTAGGAGGAGGTAGCTATGGTTACTAGCTTTAATTTAAGACAAGTCCGATTAAAAAATACGCACTAGAAGCCGAGAAAAACGCAATTGTTTAAATTAACGATGTAATCCAGGATTTCGGTTTTGGCGGAGTGCGAAAGTGCGAAAAAGGCCGCAAACGCGAGATGGCGCAATTTGTGCCGTTATCGACATTTCGTTACCGACAAAACTTTAAAAAATTATTATCTCGACTCCTGGGTGTTGTTTTTTAATCAATGTGGTATCAAATGAAAGGGAATGGAATGAGCTACGCGACAAAAATTACCACGTCGCTGTATGTATATGCAGTTGGCCGTAATAACAATTTGAATTGTTTAATTGTTTATAACGAATGAACTTCAGTTGGAGTAATGTTCTCACCTATTGTAAATGGTAGCTGGTGTAAGTAGCTTTAATTTATGTCCTTTGGTCATTGATGTAGCATGCCTGGAAGAGGCAGTAATCGTATTTGTTTATAATTTCATTAAACAAATTAAATTATCTCGGCTTCTACTGGGCCGATTTTCTTCAACGACATCTCAAATTTAAGCTCTCGGATCAAGGAACCATCGAATTTACTTTTACAAAGGACCTCGAGTATAGTTCCGATGCAATTCTCAAGCCAATTATTAAATTGTTTATGAAAATTAAATTGCGCATCCAGGGGATGTAACAAGTATCTTGTCGGGTAGCAGCATCCTTTACCTTCATTTTAAGCTGTCGATCACTGATCTAGCGCCTTCAGAAGCCGAGATAATTGCAGTGACCCGGAGTGCATTTTTGCCAATTCTTCAATTATTAATAAGTTGTGAACCAACAATGCAATATGGTTCAAGCTGTAGGATGAGGTAGCTATGGTTACTAGCTATAATTTAAGACAAGTCCGGTTAAGAAATACGAACTAGAAGCCGAGAAAAACGCAATTGTTTAAATTAACGATGTAATCCAGAATTTCGGTTTTGGCGGAGTGCGAAAGTGCGAAAAAGGCCGCAAACGCGAGATGGCGCAACTTGTGCCGTTATCGACATTTCGTTACCGACAAAACTTTAAAAAATTATTATCTCGACTCCTGGGTGTTGTTTTTTAATCAATGTGGTATCAAATGAAAGGGAATGGAATGAGCTACGCGACAAAAATTACCACGTCGCTGTATGTATATGCAGTTGGCCGTAATAACAATTTGTATTGTTTAATTGTTTATAACGAATGAACTTCAGTTGGAGTAATGTTCTCACCTATTGTAAATGGTAGCTGGTGTATGTAGCTTTAATTTATGTCCTTTGGTCATTGATGTAGCATGCCTGGAGGAGGCAGTAATCGTATTTGTTTATAATTTCATTAAACAAATTCAATTATCTCGGCTTCTACTGGGCCGATTTTCTTCAACGACATCTCAAATTTAAGCTCTCGGATCAAGGAACCATCGAATTTACTTTTACAAAGGACCTCGAGTATAGTTCCGATGCAATTCTCAAGCGAATTATTAAATTGTTTATGAAAATTAAATTGCGCAACCAGGGGATGTAACAAGTATCTTGTCGGGTAGCAGCATCCTTTACCTTCATTTTAAGCTGTCGATCACTGATCTAGCGCCTTCAGAAGCCGAGATAATTGCAGTGACCCGGAGTGCATTTTTGCCAATTCTTCAATTATTAATAAGTTGTGAACCAACAATGCAATATGGTTCAAGCTGTAGGATGAGGTAGCTATGGTTACTAGCTTTAATTTAAGACAAGTCCGGTTAAGAAATACGAACTAGAAGCCGAGAAAAACGCAATTGTTTAAATTAACGATGTAATCCAGAATTTCGGTTTTGGCGGAGTGCGAAAGTGCGAAAAAGGCCGCAAACGCGAGATGGCGCAACTTGTGCCGTTATCGACATTTCGTTACCGACAAAACTTTAAAAAATTATTATCTCGACTCCTGGGTGTTGTTTTTTAATCAATGTGGTATCAAATGAAAGGGAATGGAATGAGCTACGCGACAAAAATTACCACGTCGCTGTATGTATATGCAGTTGGCCGTAATAACAATTTGAATTGTTTAATTGTTTATAACGAATGAACTTCAGTTGGAGTAATGTTCTCACCTATTGTAAATGGTAGCTGGTGTATGTAGCTTTAATTTATGTCCTTTGGTCATTGATGTAGCATGCCTGGAGGAGGCAGTAATCGTATTTGTTTATAATTTCATTAAACAAATTCAATTATCTCGGCTTCTACTGGGCCGATTTTCTTCAACGACATCTCAAATTGAAGCTCTCGGATCAAGGAACCATGGAATTTACTTTTACAAAGGACCTCGAGTATAGTTCCGATGCAATTCTCAAGCGAATTATTAAATTGTTTATCAAAATTAAATTGCGCATACAGGGGATGTAACAAGTATCTTGTCGGGTAGCAGCATCCTTTACCTTTATTTTAAGCTGTCGATCATTGATCAAGCGCCTTCAGAAGCCGAGATAATTGCAGTGACCCGGAGTGCATTTTTGCCAATTTTTCAATTATTAATAACTTCTGAACCAACAATGCCAAATTGTTCAAGCTGTAGGAGGAAGTAGCTATGGTTCCTAGCTTTAATTTAAGACAAGTCCGGTTAAAAAATACGCACTAGAAGCCGAGAAATACGCAATTGCTTAAATTAACGATGTAATCCAGGATTTCGGTTTTGGCGGAGTGCGAAAGTGCGAAAAAGGCCGCAAACGCGAGATGGCGCTACTTGTACCGTTATCGACATATGGTTACCGACAAAACATTGAAAAATTATTATCTCGACTCCTGGATGTTGTTTTTTAATCAATGTGGTATCAAATGAAAGGGAATGGAATGAGCTACGCGACAAAAATTACCCCGTCGCTATATGTATATGCAGTTGGCCGTAATAACAATTTGAATTGTTTAATTGTTTATAACGAATGAACTTCAGTTCGAGTAATGTTCTCACCTATTGTAAATGGTAGCTGGTGTAAGTAGCTTTAATTTATGTCCTTTGGTCATTGATGTAGCATGCCTGGAAGAGGCAGTAATCGTATTTGTTTATAATTTCATTAAACAAATTCAATTATCTCGGCTTCTACTGGGCCGATTTTCTTCAACGACATCTCAAATTGAAGCTCTCGGATCAAGGAACCATGGAATTTACTTTTACAAAGGACCTCGAGTATAGTTCCGATGCAATTCTCAAGCGAATTATTAAATTGTTTATCAAAATTAAATTGCGCATACAGGAGATGTAACAAGTATCTTGTCGGGTAGCAGCATCCTTTACCTTTATTTTAAGCTGTCGATCATTGATCAAGCGCCTTCAGAAGCCGAGATAATTGCAGTGACCCGGAGTGCATTTTTGCCAATTTTTCAATTATTAATAACTTCTGAACCAACAATGCCAAATTGTTCAAGCTGTTGGAGGAGGTAGCTATGGTTACTAGCTTTAATTTAAGACAAGTCCGATTAAAAAATACGCACTAGAAGCCGAGAAAAACGCAATTGTTTAAATTAACGATGTAATCCAGAATTTCGGTTTTGGCGGAGTGCGAAAGTGCGAAAAAGGCCGCAAACGCGAGATGGCGCAACTTGTGCCGTTATCGACATTTCGTTACCGACAAAACTTTAAAAAATTATTATCTCGACTCCTGGGTGTTGTTTTTTAATCAATGTGGTATCAAATGAAAGGGAATGGAATGAGCTACGCGACAAAAATTACCACGTCGCTGTATGTATATGCAGTTGGCCGTAATAACAATTTGAATTGTTTAATTGTTTATAACGAATGAACTTCAGTTGGAGTAATGTTCTCACCTATTGTAAATGGTAGCTGGTGTATGTAGCTTTAATTTATGTCCTTTGGTCATTGATGTAGCATGCCTGGAGGAGGCAGTAATCGTATTTGTTTATAATTTCATTAAACAAATTCAATTATCTCGGCTTCTACTGGGCCGATTTTCTTCAACGACATCTCAAATTGAAGCTCTCGGATCAAGGAACCATGGAATTTACTTTTACAAAGGACCTCGAGTATAGTTCCGATGCAATTCTCAAGCGAATTATTAAATTGTTTATCAAAATTAAATTGCGCATACAGGGGATGTAACAAGTATCTTGTCGGGTAGCAGCATCCTTTACCTTTATTTTAAGCTGTCGATCATTGATCAAGCGCCTTCAGAAGCCGAGATAATTGCAGTGACCCGGAGTGCATTTTTGCCAATTTTTCAATTATTAATAACTTCTGAACCAACAATGCCAAATTGTTCAAGCTGTAGGAGGAAGTAGCTATGGTTCCTAGCTTTAATTTAAGACAAGTCCGGTTAAAAAATACGCACTAGAAGCCGAGAAATACGCAATTGCTTAAATTAACGATGTAATCCAGGATTTCGGTTTTGGCGGAGTGCGAAAGTGCGAAAAAGGCCGCAAACGCGAGATGGCGCTACTTGTACCGTTATCGACATATGGTTACCGACAAAACATTGAAAAATTATTATCTCGACTCCTGGATGTTGTTTTTTAATCAATGTGGTATCAAATGAAAGGGAATGGAATGAGCTACGCGACAAAAATTACCCCGTCGCTATATGTATATGCAGTTGGCCGTAATAACAATTTGAATTGTTTAATTGTTTATAACGAATGAACTTCAGTTCGAGTAATGTTCTCACCTATTGTAAATGGTAGCTGGTGTAAGTAGCTTTAATTTATGTCCTTTGGTCATTGATGTAGCATGCCTGGAAGAGGCAGTAATCGTATTTGTTTATAATTTCATTAAACAAATTCAATTATCTCGGCTTCTACTGGGCCGATTTTCTTCAACGACATCTCAAATTGAAGCTCTCGGATCAAGGAACCATGGAATTTACTTTTACAAAGGACCTCGAGTATAGTTCCGATGCAATTCTCAAGCGAATTATTAAATTGTTTATCAAAATTAAATTGCGCATACAGGGGATGTAACAAGTATCTTGTCGGGTAGCAGCATCCTTTACCTTTATTTTAAGCTGTCGATCATTGATCAAGCGCCTTCAGAAGCCGAGATAATTGCAGTGACCCGGAGTGCATTTTTGCCAATTTTTCAATTATTAATAACTTCTGAACCAACAATGCCAAATTGTTCAAGCTGTAGGAGGAAGTAGCTATGGTTCCTAGCTTTAATTTAAGACAAGTCCGGTTAAAAAATACGCACTAGAAGCCGAGAAATACGCAATTGCTTAAATTAACGATGTAATCCAGGATTTCGGTTTTGGCGGAGTGCGAAAGTGCGAAAAAGGCCGCAAACGCGAGATGGCGCTACTTGTACCGTTATCGACATATCGTTACCGACAAAACATTGAAAAATTATTATCTCGACTCCTGGATGTTGTTTTTTAATCAATGTGGTATCAAATGAAAGGGAATGGAATGAGCTACGCGACAAAAATTACCCCGTCGCTATATGTATATGCAGTTGGCCGTAATAACAATTTGAATTGTTTAATTGTTTATAACGAATGAACTTCAGTTCGAGTAATGTTCTCACCTATTGTAAATGGTAGCTGGTGTAAGTAGCTTTAATTTATGTCCTTTGGTCATTGATGTAGCATGCCTGGAAGAGGCAGTAATCGTATTTGTTTATAATTTCATTAAACAAATTCAATTATCTCGGCTTCTACTGGGCCGATTTTCTTCAACGACATCTCAAATTGAAGCTCTCGGATCAAGGAACCATGGAATTTACTTTTACAAAGGACCTCGAGTATAGTTCCGATGCAATTCTCAAGCGAATTATTAAATTGTTTATGAAAATTAAATTGCGCATCCAGGGGATGTAACAAGTATCTTGTCGGGTAGCAGCATCCTTTACGTTTATTTTAAGCTATCGATCACTGATCTAGCGCCTTCAGAAGCCGAGATAATTGCAGTGACCCGGAGTGCATTTTTGCCAATTTTTCAATTATTAATAACTTCTGAACCAACAATGCCAAATTGTTCAAGCTGTAGGAGGAAGTAGCTATGGTTCCTAGCTTTAATTTAAGACAAGTCCGGTTAAAAAATACGCACTAGAAGCCGAGAAAAACGCAATTGCTTAAATTAACGATGTAATCCAGGATTTCGGTTTTGGCGGAGTGCGAAAGTGCGAAAAAGGCCGCAAACGCGAGATGGCGCTACTTGTACCGTTATCGACATATCGTTACCGACAAAACATTGAAAAATTATTATCTCGACTCCTGGATGTTGTTTTTTAATCAATGTGGTATCAAATGAAAGGGAATGGAATGAGCTACGCGACAAAAGTTACCCCGTCGCTATATGTATATGCAGTTGGCCGTAATAACAATTTGAATTGTTTAATTGTTTATAACGAATGAACTTCAGTTCGAGTAATGTTCTCACCTATTGTAAATGGTAGCTGGTGTAAGTAGCTTTAATTTATGTCCTTTGGTCATTGATGTAGCATGCCTGGAAGAGGCAGTAATCGTATTTGTTTATAATTTCATTAAACAAATTCAATTATCTCGGCTTCTACTGGGCCGATTTTCTTCAACGACATCTCAAATTGAAGCTCTCGGATCAAGGAACCATGGAATTTACTTTTTCAAAGGACCTCGAGTATAGTTCCGATGCAATTCTCAATGCAATTATTAAATTGTTTATGTAAATTAAATTGCGCATCCAGGGGATGTAACAAGTATCTTGTCGGGTAGCACCATCCTTTACCTTTATTTTAAGCTGTCGATCATTGATCTAGCACCTTCAGAAGCCGAGATAATTGCAGTGACCCGGAGTGCATTTTTGCCAATTCTTCAATTATTAATAAGTTGTGAACCAACAATGCAATATGGTTCAAGCTGTAGGATGAGGTAGCTATGGTTACTAGCTTTAATTTAAGACAAGTCCGGTTAAGAAATACGAACTAGAAGCCGAGAAAAACGCAATTGTTTAAATTAACGATGTAATCCAGAATTTCGGTTTTGGCGGAGTGCGAAAGTGCGAAAAAGGCCGCAAACGCGAGATGGCGCAACTTGTGCCGTTATCGACATTTCGTTACCGACAAAACTTTAAAAAATTATTATCTCGACTCCTGGGTGTTGTTTTTTAATCAATGTGGTATCAAATGAAAGGGAATGGAATGAGCTACGCGACAAAAATTACCACGTCGCTGTATGTATATGCAGTTGGCCGTAATAACAATTTGAATTGTTTAATTGTTTATAACGAATGAACTTCAGTTGGAGTAATGTTCTCACCTATTGTAAATGGTAGCTGGTGTATGTAGCTTTAATTTATGTCCTTTGGTCATTGATGTAGCATGCCTGGAGGAGGCAGTAATCGTATTTGTTTATAATTTCATTAAACAAATTCAATTATCTCGGCTTCTACTGGGCCGATTTTCTTCAACGACATCTCAAATTTAAGCTCTCGGATCAAGGAACCATCGAATTTACTTTTACAAAGGACCTCGAGTATAGTTCCGATGCAATTCTCAAGCGAATTATTAAATTGTTTATGAAAATTAAATTGCGCATCCAGGGGATGTAACAAGTATCTTGTCGGGTAGCAGCATCCTTTACCTTTATTTTAAGCTGTCGATCATTGATCTAGCACCTTCAGAAGCCGAGATAATTGCAGTGACCCGGAGTGCATTTTTGCCAATTCTTCAATTATTAATAACTTTTGAACCAACAATGCCATATTGTTCAAGCTGTAGGATGAGGTAGCTATGGTTACTAGCTTTAATTTAAGACAAGTCCGGTTAAGAAATACGAACTAGAAGCCGAGAAAAACGCAATTGTTTAAATTAACGATGTAATCCAGAATTTCGGTTTTGGCGGAGTGCGAAAGTGCGAAAAAGGATGCAAACGCGAGATGGCGAAACTTGTGCCGTTATCGACATTTCGTTACCGACAAAACATTAAAAAATTATTATCTCGACTCCTGGGGGTTGTTTTTTAATCAATGCGTTATCAAATGAAAGGGGATGGAATGAGCTACGCGACAAAAATTACCTCGTTGCTGTACGTATATGCAGTTGGCCGTAATAACAATTTGAATTGTTTAATTGTTTATAACGAATGAACTTCATTTGGAGTAATGTTCACACGTATTGTAAATGGTAGCTGGTGTAAGTAGCTTTAATTTATGTCCTTTGGTCATTGATGTAGCACGCCTGGAAGAGGCAGTAATCGTATTTGTTTATAATTTCTTTAAACAAATTCAATTATCTCGGCTTCTACTGGGCCGATTTTGTTCAACGACATCTCACATTGAAGCTCTCGGCTCAAGGAACCATGGAATTTACTTTTACAAAGGACCTCGAGTATAGTTCCGATGCAATTCTCAAGCCAATTATTAAATTGTTTATGAAAATTAAATTGCGCATCCAGGGGATGTAACAAGTATCTTGTCGGGTAGCAGCATCCTTTACGTTTATTTTAAGCTGTCGATCACTGATCTAGCGCCTTCAGAAGCCGAGATAATTGCAGTGACCCGGAGTGCATTTTTGCCAATTCTTCAATTATTAATAAGTTGTGAACCAACAATGCAATATGGTTCAAGCTGTAGGATGAGGTAGCTATGGTTACTAGCTATAATTTAAGACAAGTCCGGTTAAGAAATACGAACTAGAAGCCGAGAAAAACGCAATTGTTTAAATTAACGATGTAATCCAGAATTTCGGTTTTGGCGGAGTGCGAAAGTGCGAAAAAGGCCGCAAACGCGAGATGGCGCAATTTGTGCCGTTATCGACATTTCGTTACCGACAAAACTTTAAAAAATTATTATCTCGACTCCTGGGTGTTGTTTTTCAATCAATGTGGTATCAAATGAAAGGGAATGGAATGAGCTACGCGACAAAAATTACCCCGTCGCTATATGTATATGCAGTTGGCCGTAATAACAATTTGAATTGTTTAATTGTTTATAACGAATGAACTTCAGTTCGAGTAATGTTCTCACCTATTGTAAATGGTAGCTGGTGTAAGTAGCTTTAATTTATGTCCTTTGGTCATTGATGTAGCACGCCTGGAAGAGGCAGTAATCGTATTTGTTTATAATTTCCTTAAACAAATTCAATTATCTCGGCTTCTTCTGGGCCGATTTTGTTCAACGACATCTCAAATTGAAGCTCTCGGATCAAGGAACCATGGAATTTACTTTTTCAAAGGACCTCGAGTATAGTTCCGATGCAATTCTCAAGCGAATTATTAAATTGTTTATGAAAATTAAATTGCGCATCCAGGGGATGTAACAAGTATCTTGTCGGGTAGCAGCATCCTTTACCTTTATTTTAAGCTGTCGATCATTGATCAAGCGCCTTCAGAAGCCGAGATAATTGCAGTGACCCGGAGTGCATTTTTGCCAATTCTTCAATTATTAATAAGTTGTGAACCAACAATGCAATATGGTTCAAGCTGTAGGATGAGGTAGCTATGGTTACTAGCTATAATTTAAGACAAGTCCGGTTAAGAAATACGAACTAGAAGCCGAGAAAAACGCAATTGTTTAAATTAACGATGTAATCCAGAATTTCGGTTTTGGCGGAGTGCGAAAGTGCGAAAAAGGCCGCAAACGCGAGATGGCGCAATTTGTGCCGTTATCGACATTTCGTTACCGACAAAACTTTAAAAAATTATTATCTCGACTCCTGGGTGTTGTTTTTCAATCAATGTGGTATCAAATGAAAGGGAATGGAATGAGCTACGCGACAAAAATTACCCCGTCGCTATATGTATATGCAGTTGGCCGTAATAACAATTTGAATTGTTTAATTGTTTATAACGAATGAACTTCAGTTCGAGTAATGTTCTCACCTATTGTAAATGGTAGCTGGTGTAAGTAGCTTTAATTTATGTCCTTTGGTCATTGATGTAGCACGCCTGGAAGAGGCAGTAATCGTATTTGTTTATAATTTCCTTAAACAAATTCAATTATCTCGGCTTCTTCTGGGCCGATTTTGTTCAACGACATCTCAAATTGAAGCTCTCGGATCAAGGAACCATGGAATTTACTTTTTCAAAGGACCTCGAGTATAGTTCCGATGCAATTCTCAAGCGAATTATTAAATTGTTTATGAAAATTAAATTGCGCATCCAGGGGATGTAACAAGTATCTTGTCGGGTAGCAGCATCCTTTACCTTTATTTTAAGCTGTCGATCATTGATCAAGCGCCTTCAGAAGCCGAGATAATTGCAGTGACCCGGAGTGCATTTTTGCCAATTCTTCAATTATTAATAACTTGTGAACCAACAATGCCATATTGTTCAAGCTGTAGGATGAGGTAGCTATGGTTACTAGCTTTAATTTAAGACAAGTCCGGTTAAAAAATACGAACTAGAAGCCGAGAAAAACGCAATTGTTTAAATTAACGATGTAATCCAGAATTTCGGTTTTGGCGGAGTGCGAAAGTGCGAAAAAGGCCGCAAACGCGAGATGGCGCAATTTGTGCCGTTATCGACATTTCGTTACCGACAAAACTTTAAAAAATTATTATCTCGACTCCTGGGTGTTGTTTTTCAATCAATGTGGTATCAAATGAAAGGGAATGGAATGAGCTACGCGACAAAAATTACCCCGTCGCTATATGTATATGCAGTTGGCCGTAATAACAATTTGAATTGTTTAATTGTTTATAACGAATGAACTTCAGTTCGAGTAATGTTCTCACCTATTGTAAATGGTAGCTGGTGTAAGTAGCTTTAATTTATGTCCTTTGGTCATTGATGTAGCATGCCTGGAAGAGGCAGTAATCGTATTTGTTTATAATTTCATTAAACAAATTCAATTATCTCGGCTTCTACTGGGCCGATTTTCTTCAACGACATCTCAAATTGAAGCTCTCGGATCAAGGAACCATGGAATTTACTTTTACAAAGGACCTCGAGTATAGTTCCGATGCAATTCTCAAGCGAATTATTAAATTGTTTATGAAAATTAAATTGCGCATCCAGGGGATGTAACAAGTATCTTGTCGGGTAGCAGCATCCTTTACGTTTATTTTAAGCTGTCGATCACTGATCTAGCGCCTTCAGAAGCCGAGATAATTGCAGTGACCCGGAGTGCATTTTTGCCAATTTTTCAATTATTAATAACTTTTGAACCAACAATGCCATATTGTTCAAGCTGTGGGAGGAAGTAGCTATGGTTCCTAGCTTTAATTTAAGACAAGTCCGGTTAAAAAATACGCACTAGAAGCCGAGAAAAACGCAATTGTTTAAATTAACGATGTAATCCAGGATTTCGGTTTTGGCGGAGTGCGAAAGTGCGAAAAAGGCCGCAAACGCGAGATGGCGCAATTTGTGCCGTTATCGACATTTCGTTACCGACAAAACTTTAAAAAATTATTATCTCGACTCCTGGGTGTTGTTTTTTAATCAATGTGGTATCAAATGAAAGGGAATGGAATGAGCTACGCGACAAAAATTACCCCGTCGCTATATGTATATGCAGTTGGCCGTAATAACAATTTGAATTGTTTAATTGTTTATAACGAATGAACTTCAGTTCGAGTAATGTTCTCACCTATTGTAAATGGTAGCTGGTGTAAGTAGCTTTAATTTATGTCCTTTGGTCATTGATGTAGCATGCCTGGAAGAGGCAGTAATCGTATTTGTTTATA
Organism: Nomada fucata; assembly: GCA_948146005.1. NCBI lineage: Eukaryota > Metazoa > Arthropoda > Insecta > Hymenoptera > Apidae > Nomada > Nomada fucata. The sequence goes on along the minus strand of OX411275.1, from coordinate 54,636 downwards.
ATTTCTTTAAACAAATTCAATTATCTCGGCTTCTACTGGGCCGATTTTCTTCAACGACATCTCAAATTGAAGCTCTCGGATCAAGGAACCATGGAATTTACTTTTACAAAGGACCTCGAGTATAGTTCCGATGCAATTCTCAAGCGAATTATTAAATTGTTTATGAAAATTAAATTGCGCATCCAGGGGATGTAACAAGTATCTTGTCGGGTAGCAGCATCCTTTACGTTTATTTTAAGCTGTCGATCACTGATCTAGCGCCTTCAGAAGCCGAGATAATTGCAGTGACCCGGAGTGCATTTTTGCCAATTTTTCAATTATTAATAACTTTTGAACCAACAATGCCATATTGTTCAAGCTGTAGGAGGAGGTAGCTATGGTTACTAGCTTTAATTTAAGACAAGTCCGATTAAAAAATACGCACTAGAAGCCGAGAAAAACGCAATTGTTTAAATTAACGATGTAATCCAGGATTTCGGTTTTGGCGGAGTGCGAAAGTGCGAAAAAGGCCGCAAACGCGAGATGGCGCAATTTGTGCCGTTATCGACATTTCGTTACCGACAAAACTTTAAAAAATTATTATCTCGACTCCTGGGTGTTGTTTTTTAATCAATGTGGTATCAAATGAAAGGGAATGGAATGAGCTACGCGACAAAAATTACCACGTCGCTGTATGTATATGCAGTTGGCCGTAATAACAATTTGAATTGTTTAATTGTTTATAACGAATGAACTTCAGTTGGAGTAATGTTCTCACCTATTGTAAATGGTAGCTGGTGTAAGTAGCTTTAATTTATGTCCTTTGGTCATTGATGTAGCATGCCTGGAAGAGGCAGTAATCGTATTTGTTTATAATTTCATTAAACAAATTAAATTATCTCGGCTTCTACTGGGCCGATTTTCTTCAACGACATCTCAAATTTAAGCTCTCGGATCAAGGAACCATCGAATTTACTTTTACAAAGGACCTCGAGTATAGTTCCGATGCAATTCTCAAGCCAATTATTAAATTGTTTATGAAAATTAAATTGCGCATCCAGGGGATGTAACAAGTATCTTGTCGGGTAGCAGCATCCTTTACCTTCATTTTAAGCTGTCGATCACTGATCTAGCGCCTTCAGAAGCCGAGATAATTGCAGTGACCCGGAGTGCATTTTTGCCAATTCTTCAATTATTAATAAGTTGTGAACCAACAATGCAATATGGTTCAAGCTGTAGGATGAGGTAGCTATGGTTACTAGCTATAATTTAAGACAAGTCCGGTTAAGAAATACGAACTAGAAGCCGAGAAAAACGCAATTGTTTAAATTAACGATGTAATCCAGAATTTCGGTTTTGGCGGAGTGCGAAAGTGCGAAAAAGGCCGCAAACGCGAGATGGCGCAACTTGTGCCGTTATCGACATTTCGTTACCGACAAAACTTTAAAAAATTATTATCTCGACTCCTGGGTGCTGTTTTTTAATCAATGTGGTATCAAATGAAAGGGAATGGAATGAGCTACGCGACAAAAATTACCCCGTCGCTATATGTATATGCAGTTGGCCGTAATAACAATTTGAATTGTTTAATTGTTTATAACGAATGAACTTCAGTTCGAGTAATGTTCTCACCTATTGTAAATGGTAGCTGGTGTAAGTAGCTTTAATTTATGTCCTTTGGTCATTGATGTAGCATGCCTGGAAGAGGCAGTAATCGTATTTGTTTATAATTTCTTTAAACAAATTCAATTATCTCGGCTTCTACTGGGCCGATTTTCTTCAACGACATCTCAAATTGAAGCTCTCGGATCAAGGAACCATGGAATTTACTTTTACAAAGGACCTCGAGTATAGTTCCGATGCAATTCTCAAGCGAATTATTAAATTGTTTATGAAAATTAAATTGCGCATCCAGGGGATGTAACAAGTATCTTGTCGGGTAGCAGCATCCTTTACGTTTATTTTAAGCTGTCGATCACTGATCTAGCGCCTTCAGAAGCCGAGATAATTGCAGTGACCCGGAGTGCATTTTTGCCAATTTTTCAATTATTAATAACTTTTGAACCAACAATGCCATATTGTTCAAGCTGTAGGAGGAGGTAGCTATGGTTACTAGCTTTAATTTAAGACAAGTCCGATTAAAAAATACGCACTAGAAGCCGAGAAAAACGCAATTGTTTAAATTAACGATGTAATCCAGGATTTCGGTTTTGGCGGAGTGCGAAAGTGCGAAAAAGGCCGCAAACGCGAGATGGCGCAATTTGTGCCGTTATCGACATTTCGTTACCGACAAAACTTTAAAAAATTATTATCTCGACTCCTGGGTGTTGTTTTTTAATCAATGTGGTATCAAATGAAAGGGAATGGAATGAGCTACGCGACAAAAATTACCACGTCGCTGTATGTATATGCAGTTGGCCGTAATAACAATTTGAATTGTTTAATTGTTTATAACGAATGAACTTCAGTTGGAGTAATGTTCTCACCTATTGTAAATGGTAGCTGGTGTAAGTAGCTTTAATTTATGTCCTTTGGTCATTGATGTAGCATGCCTGGAAGAGGCAGTAATCGTATTTGTTTATAATTTCATTAAACAAATTCAATTATCTCGGCTTCTACTGGGCCGATTTTCTTCAACGACATCTCAAATTGAAGCTCTCGGATCAAGGAACCATGGAATTTACTTTTACAAAGGACCTCGAGTATAGTTCCGATGCAATTCTCAAGCGAATTATTAAATTGTTTATGAAAATTAAATTGCGCATCCAGGGGATGTAACAAGTATCTTGTCGGGTAGCAGCATCCTTTACGTTTATTTTAAGCTATCGATCACTGATCTAGCGCCTTCAGAAGCCGAGATAATTGCAGTGACCCGGAGTGCATTTTTGCCAATTCTTCAATTATTAATAAGTTGTGAACCAACAATGCAATATGGTTCAAGCTGTAGGATGAGGTAGCTATGGTTACTAGCTATAATTTAAGACAAGTCCGGTTAAGAAATACGAACTAGAAGCCGAGAAAAACGCAATTGTTTAAATTAACGATGTAATCCAGAATTTCGGTTTTGGCGGAGTGCGAAAGTGCGAAAAAGGCCGCAAACGCGAGATGGCGCAACTTGTGCCGTTATCGACATTTCGTTACCGACAAAACTTTAAAAAATTATTATCTCGACTCCTGGGTGCTGTTTTTTAATCAATGTGGTATCAAATGAAAGGGAATGGAATGAGCTACGCGACAAAAATTACCACGTCGCTGTATGTATATGCAGTTGGCCGTAATAACAATTTGAATTGTTTAATTGTTTATAACGAATGAACTTCAGTTGGAGTAATGTTCTCACCTATTGTAAATGGTAGCTGGTGTATGTAGCTTTAATTTATGTCCTTTGGTCATTGATGTAGCATGCCTGGAGGAGGCAGTAATCGTATTTGTTTATAATTTCATTAAACAAATTCAATTATCTCGGCTTCTACTGGGCCGATTTTCTTCAACGACATCTCAAATTTAAGCTCTCGGATCAAGGAACCATCGAATTTACTTTTACAAAGGACCTCGAGTATAGTTCCGATGCAATTCTCAAGCGAATTATTAAATTGTTTATGAAAATTAAATTGCGCATCCAGGGGATGTAACAAGTATCTTGTCGGGTAGCAGCATCCTTTACCTTCATTTTAAGCTGTCGATCACTGATCTAGCGCCTTCAGAAGCCGAGATAATTGCAGTGACCCGGAGTGCATTTTTGCCAATTCTTCAATTATTAATAAGTTGTGAACCAACAATGCAATATGGTTCAAGCTGTAGGATGAGGTAGCTATGGTTACTAGCTTTAATTTAAGACAAGTCCGGTTAAGAAATACGAACTAGAAGCCGAGAAAAACGCAATTGTTTAAATTAACGATGTAATCCAGAATTTCGGTTTTGGCGGAGTGCGAAAGTGCGAAAAAGGCCGCAAACGCGAGATGGCGCAACTTGTGCCGTTATCGACATTTCGTTACCGACAAAACTTTAAAAAATTATTATCTCGACTCCTGGGTGTTGTTTTTTAATCAATGTGGTATCAAATGAAAGGGAATGGAATGAGCTACGCGACAAAAATTACCACGTCGCTGTATGTATATGCAGTTGGCCGTAATAACAATTTGAATTGTTTAATTGTTTATAACGAATGAACTTCAGTTGGAGTAATGTTCTCACCTATTGTAAATGGTAGCTGGTGTATGTAGCTTTAATTTATGTCCTTTGGTCATTGATGTAGCATGCCTGGAGGAGGCAGTAATCGTATTTGTTTATAATTTCATTAAACAAATTCAATTATCTCGGCTTCTACTGGGCCGATTTTCTTCAACGACATCTCAAATTTAAGCTCTCGGATCAAGGAACCATCGAATTTACTTTTACAAAGGACCTCGAGTATAGTTCCGATGCAATTCTCAAGCGAATTATTAAATTGTTTATGAAAATTAAATTGCGCATCCAGGGGATGTAACAAGTATCTTGTCGGGTAGCAGCATCCTTTACCTTTATTTTAAGCTGTCGATCATTGATCTAGCACCTTCAGAAGCCGAGATAATTGCAGTGACCCGGAGTGCATTTTTGCCAATTCTTCAATTATTAATAACTTTTGAACCAACAATGCCATATTGTTCAAGCTGTAGGATGAGGTAGCTATGGTTACTAGCTATAATTTAAGACAAGTCCGGTTAAGAAATACGAACTAGAAGCCGAGAAAAACGCAATTGTTTAAATTAACGATGTAATCCAGAATTTCGGTTTTGGCGGAGTGCGAAAGTGCGAAAAAGGCCGCAAACGCGAGATGGCGCAACTTGTGCCGTTATCGACATTTCGTTACCGACAAAACTTTAAAAAATTATTATCTCGACTCCTGGGTGCTGTTTTTTAATCAATGTGGTATCAAATGAAAGGGAATGGAATGAGCTACGCGACAAAAATTACCACGTCGCTGTATGTATATGCAGTTGGCCGTAATAACAATTTGAATTGTTTAATTGTTTATAACGAATGAACTTCAGTTGGAGTAATGTTCTCACCTATTGTAAATGGTAGCTGGTGTAAGTAGCTTTAATTTATGTCCTTTGGTCATTGATGTAGCACGCCTGGAAGAGGCAGTAATCGTATTTGTTTATAATTTCCTTAAACAAATTCAATTATCTCGGCTTCTACTGGGCCGATTTTGTTCAACGACATCTCAAATTGAAGCTCTCGGATCAAGGAACCATGGAATTTACTTTTTCAAAGGACCTCGAGTATAGTTCCGATGCAATTCTCAAGCGAATTATTAAATTGTTTATGAAAATTAAATTGCGCATCCAGGGGATGTAACAAGTATCTTGTCGGGTAGCAGCATCCTTTACCTTTATTTTAAGCTGTCGATCATTGATCAAGCGCCTTCAGAAGCCGAGATAATTGCAGTGACCCGGAGTGCATTTTTGCCAATTTTTCAATTATTAATAACTTGTGAACCAACAATGCCATATTGTTCAAGCTGTAGGATGAGGTAGCTATGGTTACTAGCTTTAATTTAAGACAAGTCCGGTTAAAAAATACGAACTAGAAGCCGAGAAAAACGCAATTGTTTAAATTAACGATGTAATCCAGAATTTCGGTTTTGGCGGAGTGCGAAAGTGCGAAAAAGGATGCAAACGCGAGATGGCGAAACTTGTGCCGTTATCGACATTTCGTTACCGACAAAACATTAAAAAATTATTATCTCGACTCCTGGGGGTTGTTTTTTAATCAATGCGTTATCAAATGAAAGGGGATGGAATGAGCTACGCGACAAAAATTACCCCGTTGCTGTACGTATATGCAGTTGGCCGTAATAACAATTTGAATTGTTTAATTGTTTATAACGAATGAACTTCATTTGGAGTAATGTTCACACGTATTGTAAATGGTAGCTGGTGTAAGTAGCTTTAATTTATGTCCTTTGGTCATTGATGTAGCACGCCTGGAAGAGGCAGTAATCGTATTTGTTTATAATTTCTTTAAACAAATTCAATTATCTCGGCTTCTACTGGGCCGATTTTGTTCAACGACATCTCACATTGAAGCTCTCGGCTCAAGGAACCATGGAATTTACTTTTACAAAGGACCTCGAGTATAGTTCCGATGCAATTCTCAAGCGAATTATTAAATTGTTTATGAAAATTAAATTGCGCATCCAGGGGATGTAACAAGTATCTTGTCGGGTAGCAGCATCCTTTACGTTTATTTTAAGCTGTCGATCACTGATCTAGCGCCTTCAGAAGCCGAGATAATTGCAGTGACCCGGAGTGCATTTTTGCCAATTCTTCAATTATTAATAAGTTGTGAACCAACAATGCAATATGGTTCAAGCTGTAGGATGAGGTAGCTATGGTTACTAGCTATAATTTAAGACAAATCCGGTTAAGAAATACGAACTAGAAGCCGAGAAAAACGAAATTGTTTAAATTAACGATGTAATCCAGAATTTCGGTTTTGGCGGAGTGCGAAAGTGCGAAAAAGGCCGCAAACGCGAGATGGCGCAATTTGTGCCGTTATCGACATTTCGTTACCGACAAAACTTTAAAAAATTATTATCTCGACTCCTGGGTGTTGTTTATTAATCAATGTGGTATCAAATGAAAGGGAATGGAATGAGCTACGCGACAAAAATTACCCCGTCGCTATATGTATATGCAGTTGGCCGTAATAACAATTTGAATTGTTTAATTGTTTATAACGAATGAACTTCAGTTCGAGTAATGTTCTCACCTATTGTAAATGGTAGCTGGTGTAAGTAGCTTTAATTTATGTCCTTTGGTCATTGATGTAGCATGCCTGGAAGAGGCAGTAATCGTATTTGTTTATAATTTCATTAAACAAATTCAATTATCTCGGCTTCTACTGGGCCGATTTTCTTCAACGACATCTCAAATTTAAGCTCTCGGATCAAGGAACCATCGAATTTACTTTTACAAAGGACCTCGAGTATAGTTCCGATGCAATTCTCAAGCCAATTATTAAATTGTTTATGAAAATTAAATTGCGCATCCAGGGGATGTAACAAGTATCTTGTCGGGTAGCAGCATCCTTTACGTTTATTTTAAGCGGTCGATCACTGATCTAGCGCCTTCAGAAGCCGAGATAATTGCAGTGACCCGCAGTGCATTTTTGCCAATTCTTCAATTATTAATAAGTTGTGAACCAACAATGCAATATGGTTCAAGCTGTAGGATGAGGTAGCTATGGTTACTAGCTTTAATTTAAGACAAGTCCGGTTAAGAAATACGAACTAGAAGCCGAGAAAAACGCAATTGTTTAAATTAACTTTGTAATCCAGGATTTCGGTTTTGGCGGAGTGCGAAAGTGCGAAAAAGGCCGCAAACGCGAGATGGCGCCAATTGTGCCGTTATCGACATTTCGTTACCGACAAAACTTTAAAAAATTATTATCTCGACTCCTGGGGGTTGTTTTTTAATCAATGCGTTATCAAATGAAAGGGGATGGAATGAGCTACGCGACAAAAATTACCCCGTTGCTGTACGTATATGCAGTTGGCCGTAATAACAATTTGAATTGTTTAATTGTTTATAACGAATGAACTTCAGTTGGAGTAACGTTCTCACCTATTGTAAATGGTAGCTGGTGTAAGTAGCTTTAATTTATGTCCTTTGGTCATTGATGTAGCACGCCTGGAAGAGGCAGTAATCGTATTTGTTTATAATTTCCTTAAACAAATTCAATTATCTCGGCTTCTACTGGGCCGATTTTGTTCAACGACATCTCAAATTGAAGCTCTCGGATCAAGGAACCATGGAATTTACTTTTACAAAGGACCTCGAGTATAGTTCCGATGCAATTCTCAAGCGAATTATTAAATTGTTTATGAAAATTAAATTGCGCATCCAGGGGATGTAACAAGAATCTTGTCGGGTAGCAGCATCCTTTACCTTCATTTTAAGCTGTCGATCATTGATCTAGCACCTTCAGAAGCCGAGATAATTGCAGTGACCCGGAGTGCATTTTTGCCAATTCTTCAATTATTAATAACTTTTGAACCAACAATGCCATATTGTTCAAGCTGTAGGAGGAGGTAGCTATGGATACTAGCTTTAATTTAAGACAAGTCCGATTAAAAAATACGCACTAGAAGCCGAGAAAAACGCAATTGTTTAAATTAACGATGTAATCCAGGATTTCGGTTTTGGCGGAGTGCGAAAGTGCGAAAAAGGCCGCAAACGCGAGATGGCGCAATTTGTGCCGTTATCGACATTTCGTTACCGACAAAACTTTAAAAAATTATTATCTCGACTCCTGGGTGTTGTTTTTTAATCAATGTGGTATCAAATGAAAGGGAATGGAATGAGCTACGCGACAAAAATTACCCCGTCGCTATATGTATATGCAGTTGGCCGTAATAACAATTTGAATTGTTTAATTGTTTATAACGAATGAACTTCAGTTCGAGTAATGTTCTCACCTATTGTAAATGGTAGCTGGTGTAAGTAGCTTTAATTTATGTCCTTTGGTCATTGATGTAGCATGCCTGGAAGAGGCAGTAATCGTATTTGTTTATAATTTCATTAAACAAATTCAATTATCTCGGCTTCTACTGGGCCGATTTTCTTCAACGACATCTCAAATTGAAGCTCTCGGATCAAGGAACCATGGAATTTACTTTTACAAAGGACCTCGAGTATAGTTCCGATGCAATTCTCAAGCGAATTATTAAATTGTTTATGAAAATTAAATTGCGCATCAAGGGGATGTAACAAGTATCTTGTCGGGTAGCAGCATCCTTTACGTTTATTTTAAGCTGTCGATCACTGATCTAGCGCCTTCAGAAGCCGAGATAATTGCAGTGACCCGGAGTGCATTTTTGCCAATTTTTCAATTATTAATAACTTTTGAACCAACAATGCCATATTGTTCAAGCTGTAGGAGGAAGTAGCTATGGTTCCTAGCTTTAATTTAAGACAAGTCCGGTTAAAAAATACGCACTAGAAGCCGAGAAAAACGCAATTGTTTAAATTAACGATGTAATCCAGAATTTCGGTTTTGGCGGAGTGCGAAAGTGCGAAAAAGGCCGCAAACGCGAGATGGCGCAATTTGTGCCGTTATCGACATTTCGTTACCGACAAAACTTTAAAAAATTATTATCTCGACTCCTGGGTGTTGTTTTTTAATCAATGTGGTATCAAATGAAAGGGAATGGAATGAGCTACGCGACAAAAATTACCCCGTCGCTGTATGTATATGCAGTTGGCCGTAATAACAATTTGAATTGTTTAATTGTTTATAACGAATGAACTTCAGTTGGAGTAATATTCTCACCTATTGTAAATGGTAGCTGGTGTAAGTAGCTTTAATTTATGTCCTTTGGTCATTGATGTAGCATGCCTGGAAGAGGCAGTAATCGTATTTGTTTATAATTTCATTAAACAAATTCAATTATCTCGGCTTCTACTGGGCCGATTTTCTTCAACGACATCTCAAATTTAAGCTCTCGGATCAAGGAACCATCGAATTTACTTTTACAAAGGACCTCGAGTATAGTTCCGATGCAATTCTCAAGCCAATTATTAAATTGTTTATGAAAATTAAATTGCGCATCCAGGGGATGTAACAAGTATCTTGTCGGGTAGCAGCATCCTTTACCTTTATTTTAAGCTGTCGATCATTGATCTAGCACCTTCAGAAGCCGAGATAATTGCAGTGACCCGGAGTGCATTTTTGCCAATTCTTCAATTATTAATAACTTTTGAACCAACAATGCCATATTGTTCAAGCTGTTGGAGGAGGTAGCTATGGTTACTAGCTTTAATTTAAGACAAGTCCGATTAAAAAATACGCACTAGAAGCCGAGAAAAACGCAATTGTTTAAATTAACGATGTAATCCAGGATTTCGGTTTTGGCGGAGTGCGAAAGTGCGAAAAAGGCCGCAAACGCGAGATGGCGCAATTTGTGCCGTTATCGACATTTCGTTACCGACAAAACTTTAAAAAATTATTATCTCGACTCCTGGGGGTTGTTTTTTAATCAATGCGTTATCAAATGAAAGGGGATGGAATGAGCTACGCGACAAAAATTACCCCGTTGCTGTACGTATATGCAGTTGGCCGTAATAACAATTTGAATTGTTTAATTGTTTATAACGAATGAACTTCAGTTGGAGTAACGTTCTCACCTATTGTAAATGGTAGCTGGTGTAAGTAGCTTTAATTTATGTCCTTTGGTCATTGATGTAGCATGCCTGGAAGAGGCAGTAATCGTATTTGTTTATAATTTCATTAAACAAATTCAATTATCTCGGCTTCTACTGGGCCGATTTTCTTCAACGACATCTCAAATTTAAGCTCTCGGATCAAGGAACCATCGAATTTACTTTTACAAAGGACCTCGAGTATAGTTCCGATGCAATTCTCAAGCCAATTATTAAATTGTTTATGAAAATTAAATTGCGCATCCAGGGGATGTAACAAGTATCTTGTCGGGTAGCAGCATCCTTTACGTTTATTTTAAGCGGTCGATCACTGATCTAGCGCCTTCAGAAGCCGAGATAATTGCAGTGACCCGCAGTGCATTTTTGCCAATTCTTCAATTATTAATAAGTTGTGAACCAACAATGCAATATGGTTCAAGCTGTAGGATGAGGTAGCTATGGTTACTAGCTTTAATTTAAGACAAGTCCGGTTAAGAAATACGAACTAGAAGCCGAGAAAAACGCAATTGTTTAAATTAACAATGTAATCCAGAATTTCGGTTTTGGCGGAGTGCGAAAGTGCGAAAAAGGCCGCAAACGCGAGATGGCGCAACTTGTGCCGTTATCGACATTTCGTTACCGACAAAACTTTAAAAAATTATTATCTCGACTCCTGGGGGTTGTTTTTTAATCAATGCGTTATCAAATGAAAGGGGATGGAATGAGCTACGCGACAAAAATTACCCCGTTGCTGTACGTATATGCAGTTGGCCGTAATAACAATTTGAATTGTTTAATTGTTTATAACGAATGAACTTCAGTTGGAGTAACGTTCTCACCTATTGTAAATGGTAGCTGGTGTAAGTAGCTTTAATTTATGTCCTTTGGTCATTGATGTAGCACGCCTGGAAGAGGCAGTAATCGTATTTGTTTATAATTTCCTTAAACAAATTCAATTATCTCGGCTTCTACTGGGCCGATTTTGTTCAACGACATCTCAAATTGAAGCTCTCGGATCAAGGAACCATGGAATTTACTTTTACAAAGGACCTCGAGTATAGTTCCGATGCAATTCTCAAGCGAATTATTAAATTGTTTATGAAAATTAAATTGCGCATCCAGGGGATGTAACAAGAATCTTGTCGGGTAGCAGCATCCTTTACCTTCATTTTAAGCTGTCGATCATTGATCTAGCACCTTCAGAAGCCGAGATAATTGCAGTGACCCGGAGTGCATTTTTGCCAATTCTTCAATTATTAATAACTTTTGAACCAACAATGCCATATTGTTCAAGCTGTAGGAGGAGGTAGCTATGGATACTAGCTTTAATTTAAGACAAGTCCGATTAAAAAATACGCACTAGAAGCCGAGAAAAACGCAATTGTTTAAATTAACGATGTAATCCAGGATTTCGGTTTTGGCGGAGTGCGAAAGTGCGAAAAAGGCCGCAAACGCGAGATGGCGCAATTTGTGCCGTTATCGACATTTCGTTACCGACAAAACTTTAAAAAATTATTATCTCGACTCCTGGGTGTTGTTTTTTAATCAATGTGGTATCAAATGAAAGGGAATGGAATGAGCTACGCGACAAAAATTACCCCGTCGCTATATGTATATGCAGTTGGCCGTAATAACAATTTGAATTGTTTAATTGTTTATAACGAATGAACTTCAGTTGGAGTAATATTCTCACCTATTGTAAATGGTAGCTGGTGTAAGTAGCTTTAATTTATGTCCTTTGGTCATTGATGTAGCATGCCTGGAAGAGGCAGTAATCGTATTTGTTTATAATTTCATTAAACAAATTCAATTATCTCGGCTTCTACTGGGCCGATTTTCTTCAACGACATCTCAAATTTAAGCTCTCGGATCAAGGAACCATCGAATTTACTTTTACAAAGGACCTCGAGTATAGTTCCGATGCAATTCTCAAGCCAATTATTAAATTGTTTATGAAAATTAAATTGCGCATCCAGGGGATGTAACAAGTATCTTGTCGGGTAGCAGCATCCTTTACCTTTATTTTAAGCTGTCGATCATTGATCTAGCACCTTCAGAAGCCGAGATAATTGCAGTGACCCGGAGTGCATTTTTGCCAATTCTTCAATTATTAATAACTTTTGAACCAACAATGCCATATTGTTCAAGCTGTTGGAGGAGGTAGCTATGGTTACTAGCTTTAATTTAAGACAAGTCCGATTAAAAAATACGCACTAGAAGCCGAGAAAAACGCAATTGTTTAAATTAACGATGTAATCCAGAATTTCGGTTTTGGCGGAGTGCAAAAGTGCGAAAAAGGCCGCAAACGCGAGATGTCGCAACTTGTGCCGTTATCGACATTTCGTTACCGACAAAACTTTAAAAAATTATTATCTCGACTCCTGGGGGTTGTTTTTTAATCAATGTGGTATCAAATGAAAGGGAATGGAATGAGCTACGCGACAAAAATTACCCCGTCGCTGTACGTATATGCAGTTGGCCGTAATAACAATTTGAATTGTTTAATTGTTTATAACGAATGAACTTCAGTTGGAGTAACGTTCTCACCTATTGTAAATGGTAGCTGGTGTAAGTAGCTTTAATTTATGTCCTTTGGTCATTGATGTAGCATGCCTGGAAGAGGCAGTAATCGTATTTGTTTATAATTTCATTAAACAAATTCAATTATCTCGGCTTCTACTGGGCCGATTTTCTTCAACGACATCTCAAATTTAAGCTCTCGGATCAAGGAACCATCGAATTTACTTTTACAAAGGACCTCGAGTATAGTTCCGATGCAATTCTCAAGCCAATTATTAAATTGTTTATGAAAATTAAATTGCGCATCCAGGGGATGTAACAAGTATCTTGTCGGGTAGCAGCATCCTTTACGTTTATTTTAAGCGGTCGATCACTGATCTAGCGCCTTCAGAAGCCGAGATAATTGCAGTGACCCGCAGTGCATTTTTGCCAATTCTTCAATTATTAATAAGTTGTGAACCAACAATGCAATATGGTTCAAGCTGTAGGATGAGGTAGCTATGGTTACTAGCTTTAATTTAAGACAAGTCCGGTTAAGAAATACGAACTAGAAGCCGAGAAAAACGCAATTGTTTAAATTAACAATGTAATCCAGAATTTCGGTTTTGGCGGAGTGCGAAAGTGCGAAAAAGGCCGCAAACGCGAGATGGCGCAACTTGTGCCGTTATCGACATTTCGTTACCGACAAAACTTTAAAAAATTATTATCTCGACTCCTGGGGGTTGTTTTTTAATCAATGCGTTATCAAATGAAAGGGGATGGAATGAGCTACGCGACAAAAATTACCCCGTTGCTGTACGTATATGCAGTTGGCCGTAATAACAATTTGAATTGTTTAATTGTTTATAACGAATGAACTTCAGTTGGAGTAACGTTCTCACCTATTGTAAATGGTAGCTGGTGTAAGTAGCTTTAATTTATGTCCTTTGGTCATTGATGTAGCACGCCTGGAAGAGGCAGTAATCGTATTTGTTTATAATTTCCTTAAACAAATTCAATTATCTCGGCTTCTACTGGGCCGATTTTGTTCAACGACATCTCAAATTGAAGCTCTCGGATCAAGGAACCATGGAATTTACTTTTACAAAGGACCTCGAGTATAGTTCCGATGCAATTCTCAAGCGAATTATTAAATTGTTTATGAAAATTAAATTGCGCATCCAGGGGATGTAACAAGAATCTTGTCGGGTAGCAGCATCCTTTACCTTCATTTTAAGCTGTCGATCATTGATCTAGCACCTTCAGAAGCCGAGATAATTGCAGTGACCCGGAGTGCATTTTTGCCAATTCTTCAATTATTAATAACTTTTGAACCAACAATGCCATATTGTTCAAGCTGTAGGAGGAGGTAGCTATGGATACTAGCTTTAATTTAAGACAAGTCCGATTAAAAAATACGCACTAGAAGCCGAGAAAAACGCAATTGTTTAAATTAACGATGTAATCCAGGATTTCGGTTTTGGCGGAGTGCGAAAGTGCGAAAAAGGCCGCAAACGCGAGATGGCGCAATTTGTGCCGTTATCGACATTTCGTTACCGACAAAACTTTAAAAAATTATTATCTCGACTCCTGGGTGTTGTTTTTTAATCAATGTGGTATCAAATGAAAGGGAATGGAATGAGCTACGCGACAAAAATTACCCCGTCGCTGTATGTATATGCAGTTGGCCGTAATAACAATTTGAATTGTTTAATTGTTTATAACGAATGAACTTCAGTTGGAGTAATATTCTCACCTATTGTAAATGGTAGCTGGTGTAAGTAGCTTTAATTTATGTCCTTTGGTCATTGATGTAGCATGCCTGGAAGAGGCAGTAATCGTATTTGTTTATAATTTCATTAAACAAATTCAATTATCTCGGCTTCTACTGGGCCGATTTTCTTCAACGACATCTCAAATTTAAGCTCTCGGATCAAGGAACCATCGAATTTACTTTTACAAAGGACCTCGAGTATAGTTCCGATGCAATTCTCAAGCCAATTATTAAATTGTTTATGAAAATTAAATTGCGCATCCAGGGGATGTAACAAGTATCTTGTCGGGTAGCAGCATCCTTTACCTTTATTTTAAGCTGTCGATCATTGATCTAGCACCTTCAGAAGCCGAGATAATTGCAGTGACCCGGAGTGCATTTTTGCCAATTCTTCAATTATTAATAACTTTTGAACCAACAATGCCATATTGTTCAAGCTGTTGGAGGAGGTAGCTATGGTTACTAGCTTTAATTTAAGACAAGTCCGATTAAAAAATACGCACTAGAAGCCGAGAAAAACGCAATTGTTTAAATTAACGATGTAATCCAGAATTTCGGTTTTGGCGGAGTGCAAAAGTGCGAAAAAGGCCGCAAACGCGAGATGTCGCAACTTGTGCCGTTATCGACATTTCGTTACCGACAAAACTTTAAAAAATTATTATCTCGACTCCTGGGGGTTGTTTTTTAATCAATGTGGTATCAAATGAAAGGGAATGGAATGAGCTACGCGACAAAAATTACCCCGTCGCTGTACGTATATGCAGTTGGCCGTAATAACAATTTGAATTGTTTAATTGTTTATAACGAATGAACTTCAGTTGGAGTAACGTTCTCACCTATTGTAAATGGTAGCTGGTGTAAGTAGCTTTAATTTATGTCCTTTGGTCATTGATGTAGCATGCCTGGAAGAGGCAGTAATCGTATTTGTTTATAATTTCATTAAACAAATTCAATTATCTCGGCTTCTACTGGGCCGATTTTCTTCAACGACATCTCAAATTTAAGCTCTCGGATCAAGGAACCATCGAATTTACTTTTACAAAGGACCTCGAGTATAGTTCCGATGCAATTCTCAAGCCAATTATTAAATTGTTTATGAAAATTAAATTGCGCATCCAGGGGATGTAACAAGTATCTTGTCGGGTAGCAGCATCCTTTACGTTTATTTTAAGCTGTCGATCACTGATCTAGCGCCTTCAGAAGCCGAGATAATTGCAGTGACCCGGAGTGCATTTTTGCCAATTCTTCAATTATTAATAAGTTGTGAACCAACAATGCAATATGGTTCAAGCTGTAGGATGAGGTAGCTATGGTTACTAGCTTTAATTTAAGACAAGTCCGGTTAAGAAATACGAACTAGAAGCCGAGAAAAACGCAATTGTTTAAATTAACGATGTAATCCAGAATTTCGGTTTTGGCGGAGTGCGAAAGTGCGAAAAAGGCCGCAAACGCGAGATGGCGCAACTTGTGCCGTTATCGACATTTCGTTACCGACAAAACTTTAAAAAATTATTATCTCGACTCCTGGGGGTTGTTTTTTAATCAATGCGTTATCAAATGAAAGGGGATGGAATGAGCTACGCGACAAAAATTACCCCGTTGCTGTACGTATATGCAGTTGGCCGTAATAACAATTTGAATTGTTTAATTGTTTATAACGAATGAACTTCAGTTGGAGTAACGTTCTCACCTATTGTAAATGGTAGCTGGTGTAAGTAGCTTTAATTTATGTCCTTTGGTCATTGATGTAGCATGCCTGGAAGAGGCAGTAATCGTATTTGTTTATAATTTCATTAAACAAATTCAATTATCTCGGCTTTTACTGGGCCGATTTTCTTCAACGACATCTCAAATTTAAGCTCTCGGATCAAGGAACCATCGAATTTACTTTTACAAAGGACCTCGAGTATAGTTCCGATGCAATTCTCAAGCCAATTATTAAATTGTTTATGAAAATTAAATTGCGCATCCAGGGGATGTAACAAGTATCTTGTCGGGTAGCAGCATCCTTTACGTTTATTTTAAGCTGTCGATCACTGATCTAGCGCCTTCAGAAGCCGAGATAATTGCAGTGACCCGCAGTGCATTTTTGCCAATTCTTCAATTATTAATAAGTTGTGAACCAACAATGCAATATGGTTCAAGCTGTAGGATGAGGTAGCTATGGTTACTAGCTTTAATTTAAGACAAGTCCGGTTAAGAAATACGAACTAGAAGCCGAGAAAAACGCAATTGTTTAAATTAACGATGTAATCCAGAATTTCGGTTTTGGCGGAGTGCGAAAGTGCGAAAAAGGCCGCAAACGCGAGATGGCGCAACTTGTGCCGTTATCGACATTTCGTTACCGACAAAACTTTAAAAAATTATTATCTCGACTCCTGGGGGTTGTTTTTTAATCAATGCGTTATCAAATGAAAGGGGATGGAATGAGCTACGCGACAAAAATTACCCCGTTGCTGTACGTATATGCAGTTGGCCGTAATAACAATTTGAATTGTTTAATTGTTTATAACGAATGAACTTCAGTTGGAGTAATGTTCTCACCTATTGTAAATGGTAGCTGGTGTAAGTAGCTTTAATTTATGTCCTTTGGTCATTGATGTAGCACGCCTGGAAGAGGCAGTAATCGTATTTGTTTATAATTTCCTTAAACAAATTCAATTATCTGGGCTTCTACTGGGCCGATTTTGTTCAACGACATCTCAAATTGAAGCTCTCGGATCAAGGAACCATGGAATTTACTTTTACAAAGGACCTCGAGTATAGTTCCGATGCAATTCTCAAGCGAATTATTAAATTGTTTATGAAAATTAAATTGCGCATCCAGGGGATGTAACAAGAATCTTGTCGGGTAGCAGCATCCTTTACCTTCATTTTAAGCTGTCGATCATTGATCTAGCACCTTCAGAAGCCGAGATAATTGCAGTGACCCGGAGTGCATTTTTGCCAATTCTTCAATTATTAATAACTTTTGAACCAACAATGCCATATTGTTCAAGCTGTAGGAGGAGGTAGCTATGGATACTAGCTTTAATTTAAGACAAGTCCGATTAAAAAATACGCACTAGAAGCCGAGAAAAACGCAATTGTTTAAATTAACGATGTAATCCAGGATTTCGGTTTTGGCGGAGTGCGAAAGTGCGAAAAAGGCCGCAAACGCGAGATGGCGCAATTTGTGCCGTTATCGACATTTCGTTACCGACAAAACTTTAAAAAATTATTATCTCGACTCCTGGGTGTTGTTTTTTAATCAATGTGGTATCAAATGAAAGGGAATGGAATGAGCTACGCGACAAAAATTACCCCGTCGCTATATGTATATGCAGTTGGCCGTAATAACAATTTGAATTGTTTAATTGTTTATAACGAATGAACTTCAGTTCGAGTAATGTTCTCACCTATTGTAAATGGTAGCTGGTGTAAGTAGCTTTAATTTATGTCCTTTGGTCATTGATGTAGCATGCCTGGAAGAGGCAGTAATCGTATTTGTTTATAATTTCATTAAACAAATTCAATTATCTCGGCTTCTACTGGGCCGATTTTCTTCAACGACATCTCAAATTGAAGCTCTCGGATCAAGGAACCATGGAATTTACTTTTACAAAGGACCTCGAGTATAGTTCCGATGCAATTCTCAAGCGAATTATTAAATTGTTTATGAAAATTAAATTGCGCATCCAGGGGATGTAACAAGTATCTTGTCGGGTAGCAGCATCCTTTACGTTTATTTTAAGCTGTCGATCACTGATCTAGCGCCTTCAGAAGCCGAGATAATTGCAGTGACCCGGAGTGCATTTTTGCCAATTCTTCAATTATTAATAACTTTTGAACCAACAATGCCATATTGTTCAAGCTGTAGGAGGAAGTAGCTATGGTTCCTAGCTTTAATTTAAGACAAGTCCGGTTAAAAAATACGCACTAGAAGCCGAGAAAAACGCAATTGTTTAAATTAACGATGTAATCCAGAATTTCGGTTTTGGCGGAGTGCGAAAGTGCGAAAAAGGCCGCAAACGCGAGATGGCGCAATTTGTGCCGTTATCGACATTTCGTTACCGACAAAACTTTAAAAAATTATTATCTCGACTCCTGGGTGTTGTTTTTTAATCAATGTGGTATCAAATGAAAGGGAATGGAATGAGCTACGCGACAAAAATTACCCCGTCGCTGTATGTATATGCAGTTGGCCGTAATAACAATTTGAATTGTTTAATTGTTTATAACGAATGAACTTCAGTTGGAGTAATATTCTCACCTATTGTAAATGGTAGCTGGTGTAAGTAGCTTTAATTTATGTCCTTTGGTCATTGATGTAGCATGCCTGGAAGAGGCAGTAATCGTATTTGTTTATAATTTCATTAAACAAATTCAATTATCTCGGCTTCTACTGGGCCGATTTTCTTCAACGACATCTCAAATTTAAGCTCTCGGATCAAGGAACCATCGAATTTACTTTTACAAAGGACCTCGAGTATAGTTCCGATGCAATTCTCAAGCCAATTATTAAATTGTTTATGAAAATTAAATTGCGCATCCAGGGGATGTAACAAGTATCTTGTCGGGTAGCAGCATCCTTTACCTTTATTTTAAGCTGTCGATCATTGATCTAGCACCTTCAGAAACCGAGATAATTGCAGTGACCCGGAGTGCATTTTTGCCAATTCTTCAATTATTAATAACTTTTGAACCAACAATGCCATATTGTTCAAGCTGTTGGAGGAGGTAGCTATGGTTACTAGCTTTAATTTAAGACAAGTCCGATTAAAAAATACGCACTAGAAGCCGAGAAAAACGCAATTGTTTAAATTAACGATGTAATCCAGGATTTCGGTTTTGGCGGAGTGCGAAAGTGCGAAAAAGGCCGCAAACGCGAGATGGCGCAATTTGTGCCGTTATCGACATTTCGTTACCGACAAAACTTTAAAAAATTATTATCTCGACTCCTGGGGGTTGTTTTTTAATCAATGCGTTATCAAATGAAAGGGGATGGAATGAGCTACGCGACAAAAATTACCCCGTTGCTGTACGTATATGCAGTTGGCCGTAATAACAATTTGAATTGTTTAATTGTTTATAACGAATGAACTTCATTTGGAGTTATGTTCACACCTATTGTAAATGGTAGCTGGTGTAAGTAGCTTTAATTTATGTCCTTTGGTCATTGATGTAGCACGCCTGGAAGAGGCAGTAATCGTATTTGTTTATAATTTCTTTAAACAAATACAATTATCTCGGCTTCTACTGGGCCGATTTTGTTCAACGACATCTCAAATTGAAGCTCTCGGATCAAGGAACCAGCGAATTTACTTTTACAAAGGACCTCGAGTATAGTTCCGATGCAATTCTCAAAGCAATTATTAAATTGTTTATGTAAATTAAATTGCGCATCCAGGGGATGTAACAAGTATCTTGTCGAGTAGCACCATCCTTTACCTTTATTTTAAGCTGTCGATCATTGATCTAGCACCTT
Source organism: Nomada fucata (assembly GCA_948146005.1). Taxonomy (NCBI): domain Eukaryota; kingdom Metazoa; phylum Arthropoda; class Insecta; order Hymenoptera; family Apidae; genus Nomada; species Nomada fucata. Next base: position 34,730 of record OX411275.1, on the reverse strand, counting down.
CAGAAGCCGAGATAATTGCAGTGACCCGGAGTGCATTTTTGCCAATTCTTCAATTATTAATAACTTTTGAACCAACAATGCCATATTGTTCAAGCTGTAGGAGGAAGTAGCTATGGTTCCTAGCTTTAATTTAAGACAAGTCCGGTTAAAAAATACGCACTAGAAGCCGAGAAAAACGCAATTGTTTAAATTAACGATGTAATCCAGAATTTCGGTTTTGGCGGAGTGCAAAAGTGCGAAAAAGGCCGCAAACGCGAGATGTCGCAACTTGTGCCGTTATCGACATTTCGTTACCGACAAAACTTTAAAAAATTATTATCTCGACTCCTGGGGGTTGTTTTTTAATCAATGTGGTATCAAATGAAAGGGAATGGAATGAGCTACGCGACAAAAATTACCCCGTCGCTGTACGTATATGCAGTTGGCCGTAATAACAATTTGAATTGTTTAATTGTTTATAACGAATGAACTTCAGTTGGAGTAACGTTCTCACCTATTGTAAATGGTAGCTGGTGTAAGTAGCTTTAATTTATGTCCTTTGGTCATTGATGTAGCATGCCTGGAAGGGGCAGTAATCGTATTTGTTTATAATTTCATTAAACAAATTCAATTATCTCGGCTTCTACTGGGCCGATTTTCTTCAACGACATCTCAAATTTAAGCTCTCGGATCAAGGAACCATCGAATTTACTTTTACAAAGGACCTCGAGTATAGTTCCGATGCAATTCTCAAGCCAATTATTAAATTGTTTATGAAAATTAAATTGCGCATCCAGGGGATGTAACAAGTATCTTGTCGGGTAGCAGCATCCTTTACGTTTATTTTAAGCTGTCGATCACTGATCTAGCGCCTTCAGAAGCCGAGATAATTGCAGTGACCCGGAGTGCATTATTGCCAATTCTTCAATTATTAATAAGTTGTGAACCAACAATGCAATATGGTTCAAGCTGTAGGATGAGGTAGCTATGGTTACTAGCTTTAATTTAAGACAAGTCCGGTTAAGAAATACGAACTAGAAGCCGAGAAAAACGCAATTGTTTAAATTAACGATGTAATCCAGAATTTCGGTTTTGGCGGAGTGCGAAAGTGCGAAAAAGGCCGCAAACGCGAGATGGCGCAACTTGTGCCGTTATCGACATTTCGTTACCGACAAAACTTTAAAAAATTATTATCTCGACTCCTGGGGGTTGTTTTTTAATCAATGCGTTATCAAATGAAAGGGGATGGAATGAGCTACGCGACAAAAATTACCCCGTTGCTGTACGTATATGCAGTTGGCCGTAATAACAATTTGAATTGTTTAATTGTTTATAACGAATGAACTTCAGTTGGAGTAACGTTCTCACCTATTGTAAATGGTAGCTGGTGTAAGTAGCTTTAATTTATGTCCTTTGGTCATTGATGTAGCATGCCTGGAAGAGGCAGTAATCGTATTTGTTTATAATTTCATTAAACAAATTCAATTATCCCGGCTTCTACTGGGCCGATTTTCTTCAACGACATCTCAAATTTAAGCTCTCGGATCAAGGAACCATCGAATTTACTTTTACAAAGGACCTCGAGTATAGTTCCGATGCAATTCTCAAGCGAATTATTAAATTGTTTATGAAAATTAAATTCCGCATCCAGGGGATGTAACAAGTATCTTGTCGGGTAGCAGCATCCTTTACGTTTATTTTAAGCTGTCGATCATTGATCTAGCACCTTCAGAAGCCGAGATAATTGCAGTGACCCGGAGTGCATTTTTGCCAATTCTTCAATTATTAATAACTTTTGAACCAACAATGCCATATTGTTCAAGCTGTAGGAGGAGGTAGCTATGGTTACTAGCTTTAATTTAAGACAAGTCCGATAAAAAAATACGCACCAGAAGCCGAGAAAAACGCAATTGTTTAAATTAACGATGTAATCCAGGATTTCGGTTTTGGCGGAGTGCGAAAGTGCGAAAAAGGCCGCAAACGCGATATGGCGCAATTTGTGCCGTTATCGACATTTCGTTACCGACAAAACTTTAAAAAATTATTATCTCGACTCCTGGGTGTTGTTTTTTAATCAATGTGGTATCAAATGAAAGGGAATGGAATGAGCTACGCGACAAAAATTACCCCGTCGCTATATGTATATGCAGTTGGCCGTAATAACAATTTGAATTGTTTAATTGTTTATAACGAATGAACTTCATTTGGAGTTATGTTCACACCTATTGTAAATGGTAGCTGGTGTAAGTAGCTTTAATTTATGTCCTTTGGTCATTGATGTAGCACGCCTGGAAGAGGCAGTAATCGTATTTGTTTATAATTTCTTTAAACAAATACAATTATCTCGGCTTCTACTGGGCCGATTTTGTTCAACGACATCTCAAATTGAAGCTCTCGGATCAAGGAACCAGCGAATTTACTTTTACAAAGGACCTCGAGTATAGTTCCGATGCAATTCTCAAAGCAATTATTAAATTGTTTATGTAAATTAAATTGCGCATCCAGGGGATGTAACAAGTATCTTGTCGAGTAGCACCATCCTTTACCTTTATTTTAAGCTGTCGATCATTGATCTAGCACTTTCAGAAGCCGAGATAATTGCAGTGACCCGGAGTGCATTTTTGCCAATTCTTCAATTATTAATAACTTTTGAACCAACAATGCCATATTGTTGAAGCTGTAGGATGAGGTAGCTATGGTTACTAGCTTTAATTTAAGACAAGTCCGGTTAAGAAATACGAACTAGAAGCCGAGAAAAACGCAATTGTTTAAATTAACGATGTAATCCAGAATTTCGGTTTTGGCGGAGTGCGAAAGTGCGAAAAAGGCCGCAAACGCGAGATGGCGCAACTTGTGCCGTTATCGACATTTCGTTACCGACAAAACTTTAAAAAATTATTATCTCGACTCCTGGGGGTTGTTTTTTAATCAATGCGTTATCAAATGAAAGGGGATGGAATGAGCTACGCGACAAAAATTACCCCGTTGCTGTACGTATATGCAGTTGGCCGTAATAACAATTTGAATTGTTTAATTGTTTATAACGAATGAACTTCAGTTGGAGTAACGTTCTCACCTATTGTAAATGGTAGCTGGTGTAAGTAGCTTTAATTTATGTCCTTTGGTCATTGATGTAGCATGCCTGGAAGAGGCAGTAATCGTATTTGTTTATAATTTCATTAAACAAATTCAATTATCCCGGCTTCTACTGGGCCGATTTTCTTCAACGACATCTCAAATTGAAGCTCTCGGATCAAGGAACCAGCGAATTTACTTTTACAAAGGACCTCGAGTATAGTTCCGATGCAATTCTCAAAGCAATTATTAAATTGTTTATGTAAATTAAATTGCGCATCCAGGGGATGTAACAAGTATCTTGTCGAGTAGCACCATCCTTTACCTTTATTTTAAGCTGTCGATCATTGATCTAGCACCTTCAGAAGCCGAGATAATTGCAGTGACCCGGAGTGCATTTTTGCCAATTCTTCAATTATTAATAACTTTTGAACCAACAATGCCATATTGTTCAAGCTGTAGGAGGAGGTAGCTATGGTTACTAGCTTTAATTTAAGACAAGTCCGATAAAAAAATACGCACTAGAAGCCGAGAAAAACGCAATTGTTTAAATTAACGATGTAATCCAGGATTTCGGTTTTGGCGGAGTGCGAAAGTGCGAAAAAGGCCGCAAACGCGAGATGGCGCAACTTGTGCCGTTATCGACATTTCGTTACCGACAAAACTTTAAAAAATTATTATCTCGACTCCTGGGTGTTGTTTTTTAATCAATGTGGTATCAAATGAAAGGGAATGGAATGAGCTACGCGACAAAAATTACCCCGTCGCTATATGTATATGCAGTTGGCCGTAATAACAATTTGAATTGTTTAATTGTTTATAACGAATGAACTTCAGTTCGAGTAATGTTCTCACCTATTGTAAATGGTAGCTGGTGTAAGTAGCTTTAATTTATGTCCTTTGGTCATTGATGTAGCATGCCTGGAAGAGGCAGTAATCGTATTTGTTTATAATTTCATTAAACAAATTCAATTATCTCGGCTTCTACTGGGCCGATTTTCTTCAACGACATCTCAAATTGAAGCTCTCGGATCAAGGAACCATGGAATTTACTTTTACAAAGGACCTCGAGTATAGTTCCGATGCAATTCTCAAGCGAATTATTAAATTGTTTATGAAAATTAAATTGCGCATCAAGGGGATGTAACAAGTATCTTGTCGGGTAGCAGCATCCTTTACGTTTATTTTAAGCTGTCGATCACTGATCTAGCGCCTTCAGAAGCCGAGATAATTGCAGTGACCCGGAGTGCATTTTTGCCAATTTTTCAATTATTAATAACTTTTGAACCAACAATGCCATATTGTTCAAGCTGTAGGAGGAAGTAGCTATGGTTCCTAGCTTTAATTTAAGACAAGTCCGGTTAAAAAATACGCACTAGAAGCCGAGAAAAACGCAATTGTTTAAATTAACGATGTAATCCAGAATTTCGGTTTTGGCGGAGTGCGAAAGTGCGAAAAAGGCCGCAAACGCGAGATGGCGCAATTTGTGCCGTTATCGACATTTCGTTACCGACAAAACTTTAAAAAATTATTATCTCGACTCCTGGGTGTTGTTTTTTAATCAATGTGGTATCAAATGAAAGGGAATGGAATGAGCTACGCGACAAAAATTACCCCGTCGCTGTATGTATATGCAGTTGGCCGTAATAACAATTTGAATTGTTTAATTGTTTATAACGAATGAACTTCAGTTGGAGTAATATTCTCACCTATTGTAAATGGTAGCTGGTGTAAGTAGCTTTAATTTATGTCCTTTGGTCATTGATGTAGCATGCCTGGAAGAGGCAGTAATCGTATTTGTTTATAATTTCATTAAACAAATTCAATTATCTCGGCTTCTACTGGGCCGATTTTCTTCAACGACATCTCAAATTTAAGCTCTCGGATCAAGGAACCATCGAAATTACTTTTACAAAGGACCTCGAGTATAGTTCCGATGCAATTCTCAAGCCAATTATTAAATTGTTTATGAAAATTAAATTGCGCATCCAGGGGATGTAACAAGTATCTTGTCGGGTAGCAGCATCCTTTACCTTTATTTTAAGCTGTCGATCATTGATCTAGCACCTTCAGAAGCCGAGATAATTGCAGTGACCCGGAGTGCATTTTTGCCAATTCTTCAATTATTAATAACTTTTGAACCAACAATGCCATATTGTTCAAGCTGTTGGAGGAGGTAGCTATGGTTACTAGCTTTAATTTAAGACAAGTCCGATTAAAAAATACGCACTAGAAGCCGAGAAAAACGCAATTGTTTAAATTAACGATGTAATCCAGGATTTCGGTTTTGGCGGAGTGCGAAAGTGCGAAAAAGGCCGCAAACGCGAGATGGCGCAATTTGTGCCGTTATCGACATTTCGTTACCGACAAAACTTTAAAAAATTATTATCTCGACTCCTGGGGGTTGTTTTTTAATCAATGCGTTATCAAATGAAAGGGGATGGAATGAGCTACGCGACAAAAATTACCCCGTTGCTGTACGTATATGCAGTTGGCCGTAATAACAATTTGAATTGTTTAATTGTTTATAACGAATGAACTTCATTTGGAGTTATGTTCACACCTATTGTAAATGGTAGCTGGTGTAAGTAGCTTTAATTTATGTCCTTTGGTCATTGATGTAGCACGCCTGGAAGAGGCAGTAATCGTATTTGTTTATAATTTCTTTAAACAAATACAATTATCTCGGCTTCTACTGGGCCGATTTTGTTCAACGACATCTCAAATTGAAGCTCTCGGATCAAGGAACCAGCGAATTTACTTTTACAAAGGACCTCGAGTATAGTTCCGATGCAATTCTCAAGGCAATTATTAAATTGTTTATGTAAATTAAATTGCGCATCCAGGGGATGTAACAAGTATCTTGTCGAGTAGCACCATCCTTTACCTTTATTTTAAGCTGTCGATCATTGATCTAGCACCTTCAGAAGCCGAGATAATTGCAGTGACCCGGAGTGCATTTTTGCCAATTCTTCAATTATTAATAACTTTTGAACCAACAATGCCATATTGTTCAAGCTGTAGGAGGAAGTAGCTATGGTTCCTAGCTTTAATTTAAGACAAGTCCGGTTAAAAAATACGCACTAGAAGCCGAGAAAAACGCAATTGTTTAAATTAACGATGTAATCCAGAATTTCGGTTTTGGCGGAGTGCAAAAGTGCGAAAAAGGCCGCAAACGCGAGATGTCGCAACTTGTGCCGTTATCGACATTTCGTTACCGACAAAACTTTAAAAAATTATTATCTCGACTCCTGGGGGTTGTTTTTTAATCAATGTGGTATCAAATGAAAGGGAATGGAATGAGCTACGCGACAAAAATTACCCCGTCGCTGTACGTATATGCAGTTGGCCGTAATAACAATTTGAATTGTTTAATTGTTTATAACGAATGAACTTCAGTTGGAGTAACGTTCTCACCTATTGTAAATGGTAGCTGGTGTAAGTAGCTTTAATTTATGTCCTTTGGTCATTGATGTAGCATGCCTGGAAGAGGCAGTAATCGTATTTGTTTATAATTTCATTAAACAAATTCAATTATCTCGGCTTCTACTGGGCCGATTTTCTTCAACGACATCTCAAATTTAAGCTCTCGGATCAAGGAACCATCGAATTTACTTTTACAAAGGACCTCGAGTATAGTTCCGATGCAATTCTCAAGCCAATTATTAAATTGTTTATGAAAATTAAATTGCGCATCCAGGGGATGTAACAAGTATCTTGTCGGGTAGCAGCATCCTTTACGTTTATTTTAAGCTGTCGATCACTGATCTAGCGCCTTCAGAAGCCGAGATAATTGCAGTGACCCGGAGTGCATTTTTGCCAATTCTTCAATTATTAATAAGTTGTGAACCAACAATGCAATATGGTTCAAGCTGTAGGATGAGGTAGCTATGGTTACTAGCTTTAATTTAAGACAAGTCCGGTTAAGAAATACGAACTAGAAGCCGAGAAAAACGCAATTGTTTAAATTAACGATGTAATCCAGAATTTCGGTTTTGGCGGAGTGCGAAAGTGCGAAAAAGGCCGCAAACGCGAGATGGCGCAACTTGTGCCGTTATCGACATTTCGTTACCGACAAAACTTTAAAAAATTATTATCTCGACTCCTGGGGGTTGTTTTTTAATCAATGCGTTATCAAATGAAAGGGGATGGAATGAGCTACGCGACAAAAATTACCCCGTTGCTGTACGTATATGCAGTTGGCCGTAATAACAATTTGAATTGTTTAATTGTTTATAACGAATGAACTTCAGTTGGAGTAACGTTCTCACCTATTGTAAATGGTAGCTGGTGTAAGTAGCTTTAATTTATGTCCTTTGGTCATTGATGTAGCATGCCTGGAAGAGGCAGTAATCGTATTTGTTTATAATTTCATTAAACAAATTCAATTATCTCGGCTTTTACTGGGCCGATTTTCTTCAACGACATCTCAAATTTAAGCTCTCGGATCAAGGAACCATCGAATTTACTTTTACAAAGGACCTCGAGTATAGTTCCGATGCAATTCTCAAGCCAATTATTAAATTGTTTATGAAAATTAAATTGCGCATCCAGGGGATGTAACAAGTATCTTGTCGGGTAGCAGCATCCTTTACGTTTATTTTAAGCTGTCGATCACTGATCTAGCGCCTTCAGAAGCCGAGATAATTGCAGTGACCCGCAGTGCATTTTTGCCAATTCTTCAATTATTAATAAGTTGTGAACCAACAATGCAATATGGTTCAAGCTGTAGGATGAGGTAGCTATGGTTACTAGCTTTAATTTAAGACAAGTCCGGTTAAGAAATACGAACTAGAAGCCGAGAAAAACGCAATTGTTTAAATTAACGATGTAATCCAGAATTTCGGTTTTGGCGGAGTGCGAAAGTGCGAAAAAGGCCGCAAACGCGAGATGGCGCAACTTGTGCCGTTATCGACATTTCGTTACCGACAAAACTTTAAAAAATTATTATCTCGACTCCTGGGGGTTGTTTTTTAATCAATGCGTTATCAAATGAAAGGGGATGGAATGAGCTACGCGACAAAAATTACCCCGTTGCTGTACGTATATGCAGTTGGCCGTAATAACAATTTGAATTGTTTAATTGTTTATAACGAATGAACTTCAGTTGGAGTAATGTTCTCACCTATTGTAAATGGTAGCTGGTGTAAGTAGCTTTAATTTATGTCCTTTGGTCATTGATGTAGCACGCCTGGAAGAGGCAGTAATCGTATTTGTTTATAATTTCCTTAAACAAATTCAATTATCTCGGCTTCTACTGGGCCGATTTTGTTCAACGACATCTCAAATTGAAGCTCTCGGATCAAGGAACCATGGAATTTACTTTTACAAAGGACCTCGAGTATAGTTCCGATGCAATTCTCAAGCGAATTATTAAATTGTTTATGAAAATTAAATTGCGCATCCAGGGGATGTAACAAGAATCTTGTCGGGTAGCAGCATCCTTTACCTTCATTTTAAGCTGTCGATCATTGATCTAGCACCTTCAGAAGCCGAGATAATTGCAGTGACCCGGAGTGCATTTTTGCCAATTCTTCAATTATTAATAACTTTTGAACCAACAATGCCATATTGTTCAAGCTGTAGGAGGAGGTAGCTATGGATACTAGCTTTAATTTAAGACAAGTCCGATTAAAAAATACGCACTAGAAGCCGAGAAAAACGCAATTGTTTAAATTAACGATGTAATCCAGGATTTCGGTTTTGGCGGAGTGCGAAAGTGCGAAAAAGGCCGCAAACGCGAGATGGCGCAATTTGTGCCGTTATCGACATTTCGTTACCGACAAAACTTTAAAAAATTATTATCTCGACTCCTGGGTGTTGTTTTTTAATCAATGTGGTATCAAATGAAAGGGAATGGAATGAGCTACGCGACAAAAATTACCCCGTCGCTATATGTATATGCAGTTGGCCGTAATAACAATTTGAATTGTTTAATTGTTTATAACGAATGAACTTCAGTTCGAGTAATGTTCTCACCTATTGTAAATGGTAGCTGGTGTAAGTAGCTTTAATTTATGTCCTTTGGTCATTGATGTAGCATGCCTGGAAGAGGCAGTAATCGTATTTGTTTATAATTTCATTAAACAAATTCAATTATCTCGGCTTCTACTGGGCCGATTTTCTTCAACGACATCTCAAATTGAAGCTCTCGGATCAAGGAACCATGGAATTTACTTTTACAAAGGACCTCGAGTATAGTTCCGATGCAATTCTCAAGCGAATTATTAAATTGTTTATGAAAATTAAATTGCGCATCCAGGGGATGTAACAAGTATCTTGTCGGGTAGCAGCATCCTTTACGTTTATTTTAAGCTGTCGATCACTGATCTAGCGCCTTCAGAAGCCGAGATAATTGCAGTGACCCGGAGTGCATTTTTGCCAATTCTTCAATTATTAATAACTTTTGAACCAACAATGCCATATTGTTCAAGCTGTAGGAGGAAGTAGCTATGGTTCCTAGCTTTAATTTAAGACAAGTCCGGTTAAAAAATACGCACTAGAAGCCGAGAAAAACGCAATTGTTTAAATTAACGATGTAATCCAGAATTTCGGTTTTGGCGGAGTGCGAAAGTGCGAAAAATGCCGCAAACGCGAGATGGCGCAATTTGTGCCGTTATCGACATTTCGTTACCGACAAAACTTTAAAAAATTATTATCTCGACTCCTGGGTGTTGTTTTTTAATCAATGTGGTATCAAATGAAAGGGAATGGAATGAGCTACGCGACAAAAATTACCCCGTCGCTGTATGTATATGCAGTTGGCCGTAATAACAATTTGAATTGTTTAATTGTTTATAACGAATGAACTTCAGTTGGAGTAATATTCTCACCTATTGTAAATGGTAGCTGGTGTAAGTAGCTTTAATTTATGTCCTTTGGTCATTGATGTAGCATGCCTGGAAGAGGCAGTAATCGTATTTGTTTATAATTTCATTAAACAAATTCAATTATCTCGGCTTCTACTGGGCCGATTTTCTTCAACGACATCTCAAATTTAAGCTCTCGGATCAAGGAACCATCGAATTTACTTTTACAAAGGACCTCGAGTATAGTTCCGATGCAATTCTCAAGCCAATTATTAAATTGTTTATGAAAATTAAATTGCGCATCCAGGGGATGTAACAAGTATCTTGTCGGGTAGCAGCATCCTTTACCTTTATTTTAAGCTGTCGATCATTGATCTAGCACCTTCAGAAACCGAGATAATTGCAGTGACCCGGAGTGCATTTTTGCCAATTCTTCAATTATTAATAACTTTTGAACCAACAATGCCATATTGTTCAAGCTGTTGGAGGAGGTAGCTATGGTTACTAGCTTTAATTTAAGACAAGTCCGATTAAAAAATACGCACTAGAAGCCGAGAAAAACGCAATTGTTTAAATTAACGATGTAATCCAGGATTTCGGTTTTGGCGGAGTGCGAAAGTGCGAAAAAGGCCGCAAACGCGAGATGGCGCAATTTGTGCCGTTATCGACATTTCGTTACCGACAAAACTTTAAAAAATTATTATCTCGACTCCTGGGGGTTGTTTTTTAATCAATGCGTTATCAAATGAAAGGGGATGGAATGAGCTACGCGACAAAAATTACCCCGTTGCTGTACGTATATGCAGTTGGCCGTAATAACAATTTGAATTGTTTAATTGTTTATAACGAATGAACTTCATTTGGAGTTATGTTCACACCTATTGTAAATGGTAGCTGGTGTAAGTAGCTTTAATTTATGTCCTTTGGTCATTGATGTAGCACGCCTGGAAGAGGCAGTAATCGTATTTGTTTATAATTTCTTTAAACAAATACAATTATCTCGGCTTCTACTGGGCCGATTTTGTTCAACGACATCTCAAATTGAAGCTCTCGGATCAAGGAACCAGCGAATTTACTTTTACAAAGGACCTCGAGTATAGTTCCGATGCAATTCTCAAAGCAATTATTAAATTGTTTATGTAAATTAAATTGCGCATCCAGGGGATGTAACAAGTATCTTGTCGAGTAGCACCATCCTTTACCTTTATTTTAAGCTGTCGATCATTGATCTAGCACCTTCAGAAGCCGAGATAATTGCAGTGACCCGGAGTGCATTTTTGCCAATTCTTCAATTATTAATAACTTTTGAACCAACAATGCCATATTGTTCAAGCTGTAGGAGGAAGTAGCTATGGTTCCTAGCTTTAATTTAAGACAAGTCCGGTTAAAAAATACGCACTAGAAGCCGAGAAAAACGCAATTGTTTAAATTAACGATGTAATCCAGAATTTCGGTTTTGGCGGAGTGCAAAAGTGCGAAAAAGGCCGCAAACGCGAGATGTCGCAACTTGTGCCGTTATCGACATTTCGTTACCGACAAAACTTTAAAAAATTATTATCTCGACTCCTGGGGGTTGTTTTTTAATCAATGTGGTATCAAATGAAAGGGAATGGAATGAGCTACGCGACAAAAATTACCCCGTCGCTGTACGTATATGCAGTTGGCCGTAATAACAATTTGAATTGTTTAATTGTTTATAACGAATGAACTTCAGTTGGAGTAACGTTCTCACCTATTGTAAATGGTAGCTGGTGTAAGTAGCTTTAATTTATGTCCTTTGGTCATTGATGTAGCATGCCTGGAAGGGGCAGTAATCGTATTTGTTTATAATTTCATTAAACAAATTCAATTATCTCGGCTTCTACTGGGCCGATTTTCTTCAACGACATCTCAAATTTAAGCTCTCGGATCAAGGAACCATCGAATTTACTTTTACAAAGGACCTCGAGTATAGTTCCGATGCAATTCTCAAGCCAATTATTAAATTGTTTATGAAAATTAAATTGCGCATCCAGGGGATGTAACAAGTATCTTGTCGGGTAGCAGCATCCTTTACGTTTATTTTAAGCTGTCGATCACTGATCTAGCGCCTTCAGAAGCCGAGATAATTGCAGTGACCCGGAGTGCATTTTTGCCAATTCTTCAATTATTAATAAGTTGTGAACCAACAATGCAATATGGTTCAAGCTGTAGGATGAGGTAGCTATGGTTACTAGCTTTAATTTAAGACAAGTCCGGTTAAGAAATACGAACTAGAAGCCGAGAAAAACGCAATTGTTTAAATTAACGATGTAATCCAGAATTTCGGTTTTGGCGGAGTGCGAAAGTGCGAAAAAGGCCGCAAACGCGAGATGGCGCAACTTGTGCCGTTATCGACATTTCGTTACCGACAAAACTTTAAAAAATTATTATCTCGACTCCTGGGGGTTGTTTTTTAATCAATGCGTTATCAAATGAAAGGGGATGGAATGAGCTACGCGACAAAAATTACCCCGTTGCTGTACGTATATGCAGTTGGCCGTAATAACAATTTGAATTGTTTAATTGTTTATAACGAATGAACTTCAGTTGGAGTAACGTTCTCACCTATTGTAAATGGTAGCTGGTGTAAGTAGCTTTAATTTATGTCCTTTGGTCATTGATGTAGCATGCCTGGAAGAGGCAGTAATCGTATTTGTTTATAATTTCATTAAACAAATTCAATTATCCCGGCTTCTACTGGGCCGATTTTCTTCAACGACATCTCAAATTTAAGCTCTCGGATCAAGGAACCATCGAATTTACTTTTACAAAGGACCTCGAGTATAGTTCCGATGCAATTCTCAAGCGAATTATTAAATTGTTTATGAAAATTAAATTGCGCATCCAGGGGATGTAACAAGTATCTTGTCGGGTAGCAGCATCCTTTACGTTTATTTTAAGCTGTCGATCATTGATCTAGCACCTTCAGAAGCCGAGATAATTGCAGTGACCCGGAGTGCATTTTTGCCAATTCTTCAATTATTAATAACTTTTGAACCAACAATGCCATATTGTTCAAGCTGTAGGAGGAGGTAGCTATGGTTACTAGCTTTAATTTAAGACAAGTCCGATAAAAAAATACGCACCAGAAGCCGAGAAAAACGCAATTGTTTAAATTAACGATGTAATCCAGGATTTCGGTTTTGGCGGAGTGCGAAAGTGCGAAAAAGGCCGCAAACGCGATATGGCGCAATTTGTGCCGTTATCGACATTTCGTTACCGACAAAACTTTAAAAAATTATTATCTCGACTCCTGGGTGTTGTTTTTTAATCAATGTGGTATCAAATGAAAGGGAATGGAATGAGCTACGCGACAAAAATTACCCCGTCGCTATATGTATATGCAGTTGGCCGTAATAACAATTTGAATTGTTTAATTGTTTATAACGAATGAACTTCATTTGGAGTTATGTTCACACCTATTGTAAATGGTAGCTGGTGTAAGTAGCTTTAATTTATGTCCTTTGGTCATTGATGTAGCACGCCTGGAAGAGGCAGTAATCGTATTTGTTTATAATTTCTTTAAACAAATACAATTATCTCGGCTTCTACTGGGCCGATTTTGTTCAACGACATCTCAAATTGAAGCTCTCGGATCAAGGAACCAGCGAATTTACTTTTACAAAGGACCTCGAGTATAGTTCCGATGCAATTCTCAAAGCAATTATTAAATTGTTTATGTAAATTAAATTGCGCATCCAGGGGATGTAACAAGTATCTTGTCGAGTAGCACCATCCTTTACCTTTATTTTAAGCTGTCGATCATTGATCTAGCACTTTCAGAAGCCGAGATAATTGCAGTGACCCGGAGTGCATTTTTGCCAATTCTTCAATTATTAATAACTTTTGAACCAACAATGCCATATTGTTGAAGCTGTAGGATGAGGTAGCTATGGTTACTAGCTTTAATTTAAGACAAGTCCGGTTAAGAAATACGAACTAGAAGCCGAGAAAAACGCAATTGTTTAAATTAACGATGTAATCCAGAATTTCGGTTTTGGCGGAGTGCGAAAGTGCGAAAAAGGCCGCAAACGCGAGATGGCGCAACTTGTGCCGTTATCGACATTTCGTTACCGACAAAACTTTAAAAAATTATTATCTCGACTCCTGGGGGTTGTTTTTTAATCAATGCGTTATCAAATGAAAGGGGATGGAATGAGCTACGCGACAAAAATTACCCCGTTGCTGTACGTATATGCAGTTGGCCGTAATAACAATTTGAATTGTTTAATTGTTTATAACGAATGAACTTCAGTTGGAGTAACGTTCTCACCTATTGTAAATGGTAGCTGGTGTAAGTAGCTTTAATTTATGTCCTTTGGTCATTGATGTAGCATGCCTGGAAGAGGCAGTAATCGTATTTGTTTATAATTTCATTAAACAAATTCAATTATCCCGGCTTCTACTGGGCCGATTTTCTTCAACGACATCTCAAATTGAAGCTCTCGGATCAAGGAACCAGCGAATTTACTTTTACAAAGGACCTCGAGTATAGTTCCGATGCAATTCTCAAAGCAATTATTAAATTGTTTATGTAAATTAAATTGCGCATCCAGGGGATGTAACAAGTATCTTGTCGAGTAGCACCATCCTTTACCTTTATTTTAAGCTGTCGATCATTGATCTAGCACCTTCAGAAGCCGAGATAATTGCAGTGACCCGGAGTGCATTTTTGCCAATTCTTCAATTATTAATAACTTTTGAACCAACAATGCCATATTGTTCAAGCTGTAGGAGGAGGTAGCTATGGTTACTAGCTTTAATTTAAGACAAGTCCGATAAAAAAATACGCACTAGAAGCCGAGAAAAACGCAATTGTTTAAATTAACGATGTAATCCAGGATTTCGGTTCTGGCGGAGTGCGAAAGTGCGAAAAAGGCCGCAAACGCGAGATGGCGCAACTTGTGCCGTTATCGACATTTCGTTACCGACAAAACTTTAAAAAATTATTATCTCGACTCCTGGGGGTTGTTTTTTAATCAATGCGTTATCAAATGAAAGGGGATGGAATGAGCTACGCGACAAAAATTACCCCGTTGCTGTACGTATATGCAGTTGGCCGTAATAACAATTTGAATTGTTTAATTGTTTATAACGAATGAACTTCAGTTGGAGTAACGTTCTCACCTATTGTAAATGGTAGCTGGTGTAAGTAGCTTTAATTTATGTCCTTTGGTCATTGATGTAGCATGCCTGGAAGAGGCAGTAATCGTATTTGTTTATAATTTCATTAAACAAATTCAATTATCTCGGCTTCTACTGGGCCGATTTTCTTCAACGACATCTCAAATTGAAGCTCTCGGATCAAGGAACCATGGAATTTACTTTTACAAAGGACCTCGAGTATAGTTCCGATGCAATTCTCAAGCCAATTATTAAATTGTTTATGAAAATTAAATTGCGCATCAAGGGGATGTAACAAGTATCTTGTCGGGTAGCAGCATCCTTTACGTTTATTTTAAGCTGTCGATCACTGATCTAGCGCCTTCAGAAGCCGAGATAATTGCAGTGACCCGGAGTGCATTTTTGCCAATTTTTCAATTATTAATAACTTTTGAACCAACAATGCCATATTGTTCAAGCTGTAGGAGGAAGTAGCTATGGTTCCTAGCTTTAATTTAAGACAAGTCCGGTTAAAAAATACGCACTAGAAGCCGAGAAAAACGCAATTGTTTAAATTAACGATGTAATCCAGAATTTCGGTTTTGGCGGAGTGCGAAAGTGCGAAAAAGGCCGCAAACGCGAGATGGCGCAATTTGTGCCGTTATCGACATTTCGTTACCGACAAAACTTTAAAAAATTATTATCTCGACTCCTGGGTGTTGTTTTTTAATCAATGTGGTATCAAATGAAAGGGAATGGAATGAGCTACGCGACAAAAATTACCCCGTCGCTGTATGTATATGCAGTTGGCCGTAATAACAATTTGAATTGTTTAATTGTTTATAACGAATGAACTTCAGTTGGAGTAATATTCTCACCTATTGTAAATGGTAGCTGGTGTAAGTAGCTTTAATTTATGTCCTTTGGTCATTGATGTAGCATGCCTGGAAGAGGCAGTAATCGTATTTGTTTATAATTTCACTAAACAAATTCAATTATCTCGGCTTCTACTGGGCCGATTTTCTTCAACGACATCTCAAATTTAAGCTCTCGGATCAAGGAACCATCGAATTTACTTTTACAAAGGACCTCGAGTATAGTTCCGATGCAATTCTCAAGCCAATTATTAAATTGTTTATGAAAATTAAATTGCGCATCCAGGGGATGTAACAAGTATCTTGTCGGGTAGCAGCATCCTTTACCTTTATTTTAAGCTGTCGATCATTGATCTAGCACCTTCAGAAGCCGAGATAATTGCAGTGACCCGGAGTGCATTTTTGCCAATTCTTCAATTATTAATAACTTTTGAACCAACAATGCCATATTGTTCAAGCTGTTGGAGGAGGTAGCTATGGTTACTAGCTTTAATTTAAGACAAGTCCGATTAAAAAATACGCACTAGAAGCCGAGAAAAACGCAATTGTTTAAATTAACGATGTAATCCAGGATTTCGGTTTTGGCGGAGTGCGAAAGTGCGAAAAAGGCCGCAAACGCGAGATGGCGCAATTTGTGCCGTTATCGACATTTCGTTACCGACAAAACTTTAAAAAATTATTATCTCGACTCCTGGGGGTTGTTTTTTAATCAATGCGTTATCAAATGAAAGGGGATGGAATGAGCTACGCGACAAAAATTACCCCGTTGCTGTACGTATATGCAGTTGGCCGTAATAACAATTTGAATTGTTTAATTGTTTATAACGAATGAACTTCAGTTGGAGTAACGTTCTCACCTATTGTAAATGGTAGCTGGTGTAAGTAGCTTTAATTTATGTCCTTTGGTCATTGATGTAGCATGCCTGGAAGAGGCAGTAATCGTATTTGTTTATAATTTCATTAAACAAATTCAATTATCTCGGCTTCTACTGGGCCGATTTTCTTCAACGACATCTCAAATTTAAGCTCTCGGATCAAGGAACCATCGAATTTACTTTTACAAAGGACCTCGAGTATAGTTCCGATGCAATTCTCAAGCCAATTATTAAATTGTTTATGAAAATTAAATTGCGCATCCAGGGGATGTAACAAGTATCTTGTCGGGTAGCAGCATCCTTTACGTTTATTTTAAGCGGTCGATCACTGATCTAGCGCCTTCAGAAGCCGAGATAATTGCAGTGACCCGCAGTGCATTTTTGCCAATTCTTCAATTATTAATAAGTTGTGAACCAACAATGCAATATGGTTCAAGCTGTAGGATGAGGTAGCTATGGTTACTAGCTTTAATTTAAGACAAGTCCGGTTAAGAAATACGAACTAGAAGCCGAGAAAAACGCAATTGTTTAAATTAACGATGTAATCCAGAATTTCGGTTTTGGCGGAGTGCGAAAGTGCGAAAAAGGCCGCAAACGCGAGATGGCGCAACTTGTGCCGTTATCGACATTTCGTTACCGACAAAACTTTAAAAAATTATTATCTCGACTCCTGGGGGTTGTTTTTTAATCAATGCGTTATCAAATGAAAGGGGATGGAATGAGCTACGCGACAAAAATTACCCCGTTGCTGTACGTATATGCAGTTGGCCGTAATAACAATTTGAATTGTTTAATTGTTTATAACGAATGAACTTCAGTTGGAGTAACGTTCTCACCTATTGTAAATGGTAGCTGGTGTAAGTAGCTTTAATTTATGTCCTTTGGTCATTGATGTAGCACGCCTGGAAGAGGCAGTAATCGTATTTGTTTATAATTTCCTTAAACAAATTCAATTATCTCGGCTTCTACTGGGCCGATTTTGTTCAACGACATCTCAAATTGAAGCTCTCGGATCAAGGAACCATGGAATTTACTTTTACAAAGGACCTCGAGTATAGTTCCGATGCAATTCTCAAGCGAATTATTAAATTGTTTATGAAAATTAAATTGCGCATCCAGGGGATGTAACAAGAATCTTGTCGGGTAGCAGCATCCTTTACCTTCATTTTAAGCTGTCGATCATTGATCTAGCACCTTCAGAAGCCGAGATAATTGCAGTGACCCGGAGTGCATTTTTGCCAATTCTTCAATTATTAATAACTTTTGAACCAACAATGCCATATTGTTCAAGCTGTTGGAGGAGGTAGCTATGGTTACTAGCTTTAATTTAAGACAAGTCCGATTAAAAAATACGCACTAGAAGCCGAGAAAAACGCAATTGTTTAAATTAACGATGTAATCCAGGATTTCGGTTTTGGCGGAGTGCGAAAGTGCGAAAAAGGCCGCAAACGCGAGATGGCGCAATTTGTGCCGTTATCGACATTTCGTTACCGACAAAACTTTAAAAAATTATTATCTCGACTCCTGGGTGTTGTTTTTTAATCAATGTGGTATCAAATGAAAGGGAATGGAATGAGCTACGCGACAAAAATTACCCCGTCGCTATATGTATATGCAGTTGGCCGTAATAACAATTTGAATTGTTTAATTGTTTATAACGAATGAACTTCAGTTCGAGTAATGTTCTCACCTATTGTAAATGGTAGCTGGTGTAAGTAGCTTTAATTTATGTCCTTTGGTCATTGATGTAGCATGCCTGGAAGAGGCAGTAATCGTATTTGTTTATAATTTCATTAAACAAATTCAATTATCTCGGCTTCTACTGGGCCGATTTTCTTCAACGACATCTCAAATTGAAGCTCTCGGATCAAGGAACCATGGAATTTACTTTTACAAAGGACCTCGAGTATAGTTCCGATGCAATTCTCAAGCGAATTATTAAATTGTTTATGAAAATTAAATTGCGCATCAAGGGGATGTAACAAGTATCTTGTCGGGTAGCAGCATCCTTTACGTTTATTTTAAGCTGTCGATCACTGATCTAGCGCCTTCAGAAGCCGAGATAATTGCAGTGACCCGGAGTGCATTTTTGCCAATTTTTCAATTATTAATAACTTTTGAACCAACAATGCCATATTGTTCAAGCTGTAGGAGGAAGTAGCTATGGTTCCTAGCTTTAATTTAAGACAAGTCCGGTTAAAAAATACGCACTAGAAGCCGAGAAAAACGCAATTGTTTAAATTAACGATGTAATCCAGAATTTCGGTTTTGGCGGAGTGCGAAAGTGCGAAAAAGGCCGCAAACGCGAGATGGCGCAATTTGTGCCGTTATCGACATTTCGTTACCGACAAAACTTTAAAAAATTATTATCTCGACTCCTGGGTGTTGTTTTTTAATCAATGTGGTATCAAATGAAAGGGAATGGAATGAGCTACGCGACAAAAATTACCCCGTCGCTGTATGTATATGCAGTTGGCCGTAATAACAATTTGAATTGTTTAATTGTTTATAACGAATGAACTTCAGTTGGAGTAATATTCTCACCTATTGTAAATGGTAGCTGGTGTAAGTAGCTTTAATTTATGTCCTTTGGTCATTGATGTAGCATGCCTGGTAGAGGCAGTAATCGTATTTGTTTATAATTTCATTAAACAAATTCAATTATCTCGGCTTCTACTGGGCCGATTTTCTTCAACGACATCTCAAATTTAAGCTCTCGGATCAAGGAACCATCGAATTTACTTTTACAAAGGACCTCGAGTATAGTTCCGATGCAATTCTCAAGCCAATTATTAAATTGTTTATGAAAATTAAATTGCGCATCCAGGGGATGTAACAAGTATCTTGTCGGGTAGCAGCATCCTTTACCTTTATTTTAAGCTGTCGATCATTGATCTAGCACCTTCAGAAGCCGAGATAATTGCAGTGACCCGGAGTGCATTTTTGCCAATTCTTCAATTATTAATAACTTTTGAACCAACAATGCCATATTGTTCAAGCTGTTGGAGGAGGTAGCTATGGTTACTAGCTTTAATTTAAGACAAGTCCGATTAAAAAATACGCACTAGAAGCCGAGAAAAACGCAATTGTTTAAATTAACGATGTAATCCAGGATTTCGGTTTTGGCGGAGTGCGAAAGTGCGAAAAAGGCCGCAAACGCGAGATGGCGCAATTTGTGCCGTTATCGACATTTCGTTACCGACAAAACTTTAAAAAATTATTATCTCGACTCCTGGGGGTTGTTTTTTAATCAATGCGTTATCAAATGAAAGGGGATGGAATGAGCTACGCGACAAAAATTACCCCGTTGCTGTACGTATATGCAGTTGGCCGTAATAACAATTTGAATTGTTTAATTGTTTATAACGAATGAACTTCATTTGGAGTTATGTTCACACCTATTGTAAATGGTAGCTGGTGTAAGTAGCTTTAATTTATGTCCTTTGGTCATTGATGTAGCACGCCTGGAAGAGGCAGTAATCGTATTTGTTTATAATTTCTTTAAACAAATACAATTATCTCGGCTTCTACTGGGCCGATTTTGTTCAACGACATCTCAAATTGAAGCTCTCGGATCAAGGAACCAGCGACTTTACTTTTACAAAGGACCTCGAGTATAGTTCCGATGCAATTCCCAAGCCAATTATTAAATTGTTTATGAAAATTAAATTGCGCATCCAGGGGATGTAACAAGTATCTTGTCGGGTAGCAGCATCCTTTACCTTCATTTTAAGCTGTCGATCATTGATCTAGCACCTTCAGAAGCCGAGATAATTGCAGTGACCCGGAGTGCATTTTTGCCAATTCTTCAATTATTAATAAGTTGTGAACCAACAATGCAATATGGTTCAAGCTGTAGGATGAGGTAGCTATGGTTACTAGCTTTAATTTAAGACAAGTCCGATTAAAAAATACGTACTAGAAGCCGAGAAAAACGCAATTGTTTAAATTAACGATGTAATCCAGGATTTCGGTTTTGGCGGAGTGCGAAAGTGCGAAAAAGGCCGCAAACGCGAGATGGCGCAATTTGTGCCGTTATCGACATTTCGTTACCGACAAAACTTTAAAAAATTATTATCTCGACTCCTGGGTGTTGTTTTTTAATCAATGTGGTATCAAATGAAAGGGAATGGAATGAGCTACGCGACAAAAATTACCCCGTCGCTGTATGTATATGCAGTTGGCCGTAATAACAATTTGAATTGTTTAATTGTTTATAACGAATGAACTTCAGTTGGAGTAATGTTCTCACCTATTGTAAATGGTAGCTGGTGTAAGTAGCTTTAATTTATGTCCTTTGGTCATTGATGTAGCATGCCTGGAAGAGGCAGTAATCGTATTTGTTTATAATTTCATTAAACAAATTAAATTATCTCGGCTTCTACTGGGCCGATTTTCTTCAACGACATCTCAAATTTAAGCTCTCGGATCAAGGAACCATCGAATTTACTTTTACAAAGGACCTCGAGTATAGTTCCGATGCAATTCCCAAGCCAATTATTAAATTGTTTATGAAAATTAAATTGCGCATCCAGGGGATGTAACAAGTATCTTGTCGGGTAGCAGCATCCTTTACGTTTATTTTAAGCTGTCGATCATTGATCTAGCACCTTCAGAAGCCGAGATAATTGCAGTGACCCGGAGTGCATTTTTGCCAATTCTTTAATTATTAATAACTTTTGAACCAACAATGCCATATTGTTCAAGCTGTAGGAGGAAGTAGCTATGGTTCCTAGCTTTAATTTAAGACAAGTCCGGTTAAAAAATACGCACTAGAAGCCGAGAAAAACGCAATTGTTTAAATTAACGATGTAATCCAGGATTTCGGTTTTGGCGGAGTGCGAAAGTGTGAAAAAGGCCGCAAACGCGAGATGGCGCAATTTGTGCCGTTATCGACATTTCGTTACCGACAAAACTTTAAAAAATTATTATCTCGACTCCTGGGTGTTGTTTTTTAATCAATGTGGTATCAAATGAAAGGGAATGGAATGAGCTACGCGACAAAAATTACCACGTCGCTGTATGTATATGCAGTTGGCCGTAATAACAATTTGAATTGTTTAATTGTTTATAACGAATGAACTTCAGTTGGAGTAATGTTCTCACCTATTGTAAATGGTAGCTGGTGTAAGTAGCTTTAATTTATGTCCTTTGGTCATTGATGTAGCATGCCTGGAAGAGGCAGTAATCGTATTTGTTTATAATTTCATTAAACAAATTAAATTATCTCGGCTTCTACTGGGCCGATTTTCTTCAACGACATCTCAAATTTAAGCTCTCGGATCAAGGAACCATCGAATTTACTTTTACAAAGGACCTCGAGTATAGTTCCGATGCAATTCTCAAGCCAATTATTAAATTGTTTATGAAAATTAAATTGCGCATCCAGGGGATGTAACAAGTATCTTGTCGGGTAGCAGCATCCTTTACCTTCATTTTAAGCTGTCGATCATTGATCTAGCACCTTCAGAAGCCGAGATAATTGCAGTGACCCGGAGTGCATTTTTGCCAATTCTTCAATTATTAATAAGTTGTGAACCAACAATGCAATATGGTTCAAGCTGTAGGATGAGGTAGCTATGGTTACTAGCTTTAATTTAAGACAAGTCCGATTAAAAAATACGTACTAGAAGCCGAGAAAAACGCAATTGTTTAAATTAACGATGTAATCCAGGATTTCGGTTTTGGCGGAGTGCGAAAGTGCGAAAAAGGCCGCAAACGCGAGATGGCGCAATTTGTGCCGTTATCGACATTTCGTTACCGACAAAACTTTAAAAAATTATTATCTCGACTCCTGGGTGTTGTTTTTTAATCAATGTGGTATCAAATGAAAGGGAATGGAATGAGCTACGCGACAAAAATTACCCCGTCGCTGTATGTATATGCAGTTGGCCGTAATAACAATTTGAATTGTTTAATTGTTTATAACGAATGAACTTCAGTTGGAGTAATGTTCTCACCTATTGTAAATGGTAGCTGGTGTAAGTAGCTTTAATTTATGTCCTTTGGTCATTGATGTAGCATGCCTGGAAGAGGCAGTAATCGTATTTGTTTATAATTTCATTAAACAAATTAAATTATCTCGGCTTCTACTGGGCCGATTTTCTTCAACGACATCTCAAATTTAAGCTCTCGGATCAAGGAACCATCGAATTTACTTTTACAAAGGACCTCGAGTATAGTTCCGATGCAATTCCCAAGCCAATTATTAAATTGTTTATGAAAATTAAATTGCGCATCCAGGGGATGTAACAAGTATCTTGTCGGGTAGCAGCATCCTTTACGTTTATTTTAAGCTGTCGATCATTGATCTAGCACCTTCAGAAGCCGAGATAATTGCAGTGACCCGGAGTGCATTTTTGCCAATTCTTTAATTATTAATAACTTTTGAACCAACAATGCCATATTGTTCAAGCTGTAGGAGGAAGTAGCTATGGTTCCTAGCTTTAATTTAAGACAAGTCCGGTTAAAAAATACGCACTAGAAGCCGAGAAAAACGCAATTGTTTAAATTAACGATGTAATCCAGGATTTCGGTTTTGGCGGAGTGCGAAAGTGTGAAAAAGGCCGCAAACGCGAGATGGCGCAATTTGTGCCGTTATCGACATTTCGTTACCGACAAAACTTTAAAAAATTATTATCTCGACTCCTGGGTGTTGTTTTTTAATCAATGTGGTATCAAATGAAAGGGAATGGAATGAGCTACGCGACAAAAATTACCACGTCGCTGTATGTATATGCAGTTGGCCGTAATAACAATTTGAATTGTTTAATTGTTTATAACGAATGAACTTCAGTTGGAGTAATGTTCTCACCTATTGTAAATGGTAGCTGGTGTAAGTAGCTTTAATTTATGTCCTTTGGTCATTGATGTAGCATGCCTGGAAGAGGCAGTAATCGTATTTGTTTATAATTTCATTAAACAAATTAAATTATCTCGGCTTCTACTGGGCCGATTTTCTTCAACGACATCTCAAATTTAAGCTCTCGGATCAAGGAACCATCGAATTTACTTTTACAAAGGACCTCGAGTATAGTTCCGATGCAATTCTCAAGCCAATTATTAAATTGTTTATGAAAATTAAATTGCGCATCCAGGGGATGTAACAAGTATCTTGTCGGGTAGCAGCATCCTTTACCTTCATTTTAAGCTGTCGATCATTGATCTAGCACCTTCAGAAGCCGAGATAATTGCAGTGACCCGGAGTGCATTTTTGCCAATTCTTCAATTATTAATAAGTTGTGAACCAACAATGCAATATGGTTCAAGCTGTAGGATGAGGTAGCTATGGTTACTAGCTTTAATTTAAGACAAGTCCGATTAAAAAATACGTACTAGAAGCCGAGAAAAACGCAATTGTTTAAATTAACGATGTAATCCAGGATTTCGGTTTTGGCGGAGTGCGAAAGTGCGAAAAAGGCCGCAAACGCGAGATGGCGCAATTTGTGCCGTTATCGACATTTCGTTACCGACAAAACTTTAAAAAATTATTATCTCGACTCCTGGGTGTTGTTTTTTAATCAATGTGGTATCAAATGAAAGGGAATGGAATGAGCTACGCGACAAAAATTACCCCGTCGCTGTATGTATATGCAGTTGGCCGTAATAACAATTTGAATTGTTTAATTGTTTATAACGAATGAACTTCAGTTGGAGTAATGTTCTCACCTATTGTAAATGGTAGCTGGTGTAAGTAGCTTTAATTTATGTCCTTTGGTCATTGATGTAGCATGCCTGGAAGAGGCAGTAATCGTATTTGTTTATAATTTCATTAAACAAATTCAATTATCTCGGCTTCTACTGGGCCGATTTTCTTCAACGACATCTCAAATTTAAGCTCTCGGATCAAGGAACCATCGAATTTACTTTTACAAAGGACCTCGAGTATAGTTCCGATGCAATTCTCAAGCGAATTATTAAATTGTTTATGAAAATTAAATTGCGCATCCAGGGGATGTAACAAGTATCTTGTCGGGTAGCAGCATCCTTTACGTTTATTTTAAGCTGTCGATCACTGATCTAGCGCCTTCAGAAGCCGAGATAATTGCAGTGACCCGGAGTGCATTTTTGCCAATTCTTCAATTATTAATAAGTTGTGAACCAACAATGCAATATGGTTCAAGCTGTAGGATGAGGTAGCTATGGTTACTAGCTTTAATTTAAGACAAGTCCGGTTAAGAAATACGAACTAGAAGCCGAGAAAAACGCAATTGTTTAAATTAACGATGTAATCCAGGATTTCGGTTTTGGCGGAGTGCGAAAGTGCGAAAAAGGCCGCAAACGCGAGATGGCGCAATTTGTGCCGTTATCGACATTTCGTTACCGACAAAACTTTAAAAAATTATTATCTCGACTCCTGGGTGTTGTTTTTTAATCAATGTGGTATCAAATGAAAGGGAATGGAATGAGCTACGCGACAAAAATTACCCCGTCGCTGTATGTATATGCAGTTGGCCGTAATAACAATTTGAATTGTTTAATTGTTTATAACGAATGAACTTCAGTTGGAGTAATATTCTCACCTATTGTAAATGGTAGCTGGTGTAAGTAGCTTTAATTTATGTCCTTTGGTCATTGATGTAGCATGCCTGGAAGAGGCAGTAATCGTATTTGTTTATAATTTCATTAAACAAATTCAATTATCTCGGCTTCTACTGGGCCGATTTTCTTCAACGACATCTCAAATTTAAGCTCTCTAATCAAGGAACCATCGAATTTACTTTTACAAAGGACCTCGAGTATAGTTCCGATGCAATTCTCAAGCCAATTATTAAATTGTTTATGAAAATTAAATTGCGCATCCAGGGGATGTAACAAGTATCTTGTCGGGTAGCAGCATCCTTTACGTTTATTTTAAGCTGTCGATCATTGATCTAGCACCTTCAGAAGCCGAGATAATTGCAGTGACCCGGAGTGCATTTTTGCCAATTCTTCAATTATTAATAACTTTTGAACCAACAATGCCATATTGTTCAAGCTGTAGGAGGAGGTAGCTATGGTTACTAGCTTTAATTTAAGACAAGTCCGATTAAAAAATACGCACTAGAAGCCGAGAAAAACGCAATTGTTTAAATTAACGATGTAATCCAGGATTTCGGTTTTGGCGGAGTGCGAAAGTGCGAAAAAGGCCGCAAACGCGAGATGGCGCAATTTGTGCCGTTATCGACATTTCGTTACCGACAAAACATTAAAAAATTATTATCTCGACTCCTGGGTGTTGTTTTTTAATCAATGTGGTATCAAATGAAAGGGAATGGAATGAGCTACGCGACAAAAATTACCCCGTCGCTGTATGTATATGCAGTTGGCCGTAATAACAATTTGAATTGTTTAATTGTTTATAACGAATGAACTTCAGTTGGAGTAATATTCTCACCTATTGTAAATGGTAGCTGGTGTAAGTAGCTTTAATTTATGTCCTTTGGTCATTGATGTAGCATGCCTGGAAGAGGCAGTAATTGTATTTGTTTATAATTTCATTAAACAAATTCAATTATCTCGGCTTCTACTGGGCCGATTTTCTTCAACGACATCTCAAATTTAAGCTCTCGGATCAAGGTACCATCGAATTTACTTTTACAAAGGACCTCGAGTATAGTTCCGATGCAATTCTCAAGCCAATTATTAAATTGTTTATGAAAATTAAATTGCGCATCCAGGGGATGTAACAAGTATCTTGTCGGGTAGCAGCATCCTTTACCTTTATTTTAAGCTGTCGATCACTGATCTAGCGCCTTCAGAAGCCGAGATAATTGCAGTGACCCGGAGTGCATTTTTGCCAATTTTTCAATTATTAATAACTTTTGAACCAACAATGCCATATTGTTCAAGCTGTAGGAGGAAGTAGCTATGGTTCCTAGCTTTAATTTAAGACAAGTCCGGTTAAAAAATACGCACTAGAAGCCGAGAAAAACGCAATTGTTTAAATTAACGATGTAATCCAGGATTTCGGTTTTGGCGGAGTGCGAAAGTGCGAAAAAGGCCGCAAACGCGAGATGGCGCAATTTGTGCCGTTATCGACATTTCGTTACCGACAAAACTTTAAAAAATTATTATCTCGACTCCTGGGTGTTGTTTTTTAATCAATGTGGTATCAAATGAAAGGGAATGGAATGAGCTACGCGACAAAAATTACCCCGTCGCTGTATGTATATGCAGTTGGCCGTAATAACAATTTGAATTGTTTAATTGTTTATAACGAATGAACTTCAGTTGGAGTAATATTCTCACCTATTGTAAATGGTAGCTGGTGTAAGTAGCTTTAATTTATGTCCTTTGGTCATTGATGTAGCATGCCTGGAAGAGGCAGTAATCGTATTTGTTTATAATTTCATTAAACAAATTCAATTATCTCGGCTTCTACTGGGCCGATTTTCTTCAACGACATCTCAAATTTAAGCTCTCGGATCAAGGTACCATCGAATTTACTTTTACAAAGGACCTCGAGTATAGTTCCGATGCAATTCTCAAGCCAATTATTAAATTGTTTATGAAAATTAAATTGCGCATCCAGGGGATGTAACAAGTATCTTGTCGGGTAGCAGCATCCTTTACCTTTATTTTAAGCTGTCGATCATTGATCTAGCACCTTCAGAAGCCGAGATAATTGCAGTGACCCGGAGTGCATTTTTGCCAATTCTTCAAATATTAATAACTTTTGAACCAACAATGCCATATTGTTCAAGCTGTAGGAGGAAGTAGCTATGGTTCCTAGCTTTAATTTAAGACAAGTCCGGTTAAAAAATACGCACTAGAAGCCGAGAAAAACGCAATTGTTTAAATTAACGATGTAATCCAGGATTTCGGTTTTGGCGGAGTGCGAAAGTGCCCAAAGGCCGCAAACGCGAGATGGCGCAACTTGTGCCGTTATCGACATTTCGTTACCGACAAAACTTTAAAAAATTATTATCTCGACTCCTGGGGGTTGTTTTTTAATCAATGCGTTATCAAATGAAAGGGGATGGAATGAGCTACGCGACAAAAATTACTCGGTTGCTGTACGTATATGCAGTTGGCCCTAATAACAATTTGAATTGTTTAATTGTTTATAACGAATGAACTTCATTTGGAGTAAAGTTCACACCTATTGTAAATGGTAGCTGGTGTATGTAGCTTTAATTTATGTCCTTTGGTCATTGCTGTAGCAGGCCTAGAAGAGGCAGTAATCGTATTTGTTTATAATTTCTTTAAACAAATACAATTATCTCGGCTTCTACTGGGCCGATTTTGTTCAACGACATCTCAAATTGAAGCTCTCGGATCAAGGAACCATCGAATTTACTTTTACAAAGGACCTCGAGTATAGTTCCGATGCAATTCTCAAGCCAATTATTAAATTGTTTATGAAAATTAAATTGCGCATCCAGGGGATGTAACAAGTATCTTGTCGGGTAGCAGCATCCTTTACCTTTATTTTAAGCTGTCGATCATTGATCAAGCGCCTTCAGAAGCCGAGATAATTGCAGTGACCCGGAGTGTATTTTTGCCAATTCTTCAAATATTAATAACTTTTGAACCAACAATGCCATATTGTTCAAGCTGTAGGAGGAAGTAGCTATGGTTCCTAGCTTTAATTTAAGACAAGTCCGGTTAAAAAATACGCACTAGAAGCCGAGAAAAACGCAATTGTTTAAATTAACGATGTAATCCAGGATTTCGGTTTTGGCGGAGTGCGAAAGTGCCCAAAGGCCGCAAACGCGAGATGGCGCAACTTGTGCCGTTATCGACATTTCGTTACCGACAAAACTTTAAAAAATTATTATCTCGACTCCTGGGGGTTGTTTTTTAATCAATGCGTTATCAAATGAAAGGGGATGGAATGAGCTACGCGACAAAAATTACTCGGTTGCTGTACGTATATGCAGTTGGCCCTAATAACAATTTGAATTGTTTAATTGTTTATAACGAATGAACTTCATTTGGAGTAAAGTTCACACCTATTGTAAATGGTAGCTGGTGTATGTAGCTTTAATTTATGTCCTTTGGTCATTGCTGTAGCAGGCCTAGAAGAGGCAGTAATCGTATTTGTTTATAATTTCTTTAAACAAATACAATTATCTCGGCTTCTACTGGGCCGATTTTGTTCAACGACATCTCAAATTGAAGCTCTCGGATCAAGGAACCATCGAATTTACTTTTACAAAGGACCTCGAGTATAGTTCCGATGCAATTCTCAAGCCAGTTATTAAATTGTTTCTGAAAATTAAATTGCGCATCCAGGAGATGTAACAAGTATCTTGTCGGGTAGCAGCATCCTTTACCTTTATTTTAAGCTGTCGATCATTGATCAAGCGCCTTCAGAAGCCGAGATAATTGCAGTGACCCGGAGTGTATTTTTGCCAATTTTTCAATCATTAATAACTTTTGAACCAACAATGCCAAATGGTTCAAGCTGTAGGACGGGGTAGCTATGGTTCAAAGCTTTAATTTAAGACAAGTCCGGTTAAAAAATACGGACTAGAAGCCGAGAAAAACGCAATTGTTTAAATTAACGATGTAATCCAGGATCTCGGTTTTGGCGGAGTGCGAAAGTGCGAAAAAGGCCGCAAACGCGAGATGGCGCCAATTGTGCCGTTATCGACATTTCGTTACCGACAAAACATTAAAAAATTATTATCTCTACTCCTGTGGGTTGTTTTTTAATCAATGCGTTATCAAATGAAAGGGGATTGAGTGAGCTACGCGACAAAAATTCCCCCGTTGCTGTACGTATATGCAGTTGGCCGTAATAACAATTTTAATTGTATAATTGCTTATAACGAATGAACTTCATTTGGAGTAAAGTTCACAACTATTGTAAATGGTAGCTGGTGTAAGTAGCTTTAATTTATGTCCTTTGGTCATTGCTGCAGCAGGCCTGGAAGAGGCAGTAATCGTATTTGTTTGTAATTTCTTTAAACAAATTCAATTATCGCGGCTTCTACTGGGCCGATTTTGTTCAACGACATCTCAAATTGAAGCTCTCGGATCAAGGAACCATCGAATTTACTTTTACAAAGGACCTCGAGTATAGTTCCGATGCAATTCTCAAGCGAATTATTAAATTGTTTATGAAAATTAAATTGCGCATCCAGGGGATGTAACAAGTATCTTGTCGGGTAGCAGCATCCTTTACCTTTATTTTAAGCTGTCGATCATTGATCAAGCGCCTTCAGAAGCCGAGATAATTGCAGTGACCCGGAGTGCATTTTTGCCAATTCTTCAATTATTAATAACTTTTGAACCAACGATGCCATATTGTTCAAGCTGTAGGAGGAGGTAGCCATGGTTCCTAGCTTTAATTTAAGACAAGTCCGGTTAAAAAATACGCACTAGAAGCCGAGAAAAACGCAATTGTTTAAATTAACGATGTAATCCAGGATTTCGGTTTTGGCGGAGTGCGAAAGTGCGAAAAAGGCCGCAAACGCGAGATGGCGCCACTTGTACCGTTATCGACATATCGTTACCGACAAAACATTGAAAAATTATTATCTCGACTCCTGGATGTTGTTTTTTAATCAATGGGGTCTCAAATGAAAGGGAATGGAATGAGCTACACGACAAAAATTACCCCGTTGCTGTACGTATATGCAGTTGGCCGTAATAACAATTTTAATTGTTTAATTGTTTATAACGAATGAACTTCATTTGGAGTAAAGTTCACAACTATTGTAAATGGTAGCTGGTGTAAGTAGCTTTAATTTATGTCCTTTGGTCATTGCTGCAGCAGGCCTGGAAGAGGCAGTAATCGTATTTGTTTGTAATTTCTTTAAACAAATTCAATTATCGCGGCTTCTACTGGGCCGATTTTGTTCAACGACATCTCAAATTGAAGCTCTCGGATCAAGGAACCATCGAATTTACTTTTACAAAGGACCTCGAGTATAGTTCCGATGCAATTCTCAAGCGAATTATTAAATTGTTTATGAAAATTAAATTGCGCATCCAGGGGATGTAACAAGTATCTTGTCGGGTAGCAGCATCCTTTACCTTTATTTTAAGCTGTCGATCATTGATCGAGCGCCTTCAGAAGCCGAGATAATTGCAGTGACCCGGAGTGCATTTTTGCCAATTCTTCAATTATTAATAACTTTTGAACCAACAATGCCATATGTTTCACGCTGTAGGAGGAGGTAGCTATGGTTCCTAGCTTTAATTTAAGACAAGTCCGGTTAAAAAATACGCACTAGAAGCCGAGAAAAACGCAATTGTTTAAATTAACGATGTAATCCAGGATTTCGGTTTTGGCGGAGTGCGAAAGTGCGAAAAAGGCCGCAAACGCGAGATGGCGCCACTTGTATCGTTATCGACATATCGTTACCGACAAAACATTGAAAAATTATTATCTCGACTCCTGGGTGTTGTTTTTTAATCAATGTGGTATCAAATGAAAGGGAATGGAATGAGCTACGCGACAAAAATTACCCCGTTGCTGTACGTATATGCAGTTGCCCGTAATAACAATTTTAATTGTTTAATTGTTTATAACGAATGAACTTCGTTTGGAGTAAAGTTCACACCTATTGGAAATGGTAGCTGGTGTAAGTAGCTTCAATTTATGTCCTTTGGTCAATGTTGTAGCACGCCTGGAAGAGGCAGTAATAGTATTTGTTTATAATTTCTTTAAACAAATACAATTATCTCGGCTTCTACTGGGCTGATTTTGTTCAACGACATCTCAAATCGAAGCTCTCGGATCAAGGAACCATCGAATTTACTTTTACAAATGACCTCGAGTTTAGTTCCGGTGCAATTCTCAAGCGAATTATTAAATTGTTTATCAAAATTAAATTGCGCATCCAGGGGATGTAACAAGTATCTTGTCGGATAGCAGCATCCTTTACCTTTATGTTAAGCTGTCGATCACTGATCAAGCGCCTTCAGAAGCCGAGATAATTACAGTGACCCGGAGTGCATTTTTTCAATTTTTCAATTATTAATAACTATTGAACCAACAATGCCATATGGTTCAAGCTGTAGGAGGAGGCAGCTATGGTTAATAGCTTTAATTTAGGACAAGTCCGGTTAAAAAATACGCAGTAGAAGCCGAGAAAAACGCAATTGTTTAAATTAACGATGTAATCCAGAATTTCGGTTTTGGCGGAGTGCGAAGGTGCGAAAAAGGCCGCACACGCGTGAAGGCGAAACTTGTACCGTTATCGACATATCGTTACCGACAAAACATTATAAAATTATTATCTCGACACCTGGCGGTTGTTTTTTAATCAATGGGGTATCAAATGAAAGGGAATGGAATGAGCTACGCGACAAAAATTACCCCGTTGCTGTACGTATATGCAGTTGGCCGTAATAACAATTTGAATTGTTTAATTGTTTATAACGAATGAACTTCATTTGGAGTAATGTTCACACGTATTGTAAATGGTAGCTGGTGTAAGTAGCTTTAATTTATGTCCTTTGGTCATTGATGTAGCACGCCTGGAAGAGGCAGTAATCGTATTTGTTTATAATTTCTTTAAACAAATACAATTATCTCGGCTTCTACTGGGCCGATTTTGTTCAACGACATCTCAAATTGAAGCTCTCGGATCAACAAACCATCGAATTTACTTTTACAAAGGACCTCGAGTATAGTTCCGATGCAATTCTCAAGCCAATTCTTAAATTGTTTATGAAAATTAAATTGCGCATCCAGGGGATGTAACAAGTATCTTGTCGGGTAGCAGCATCCTTTACCTTCATTTTAAGCTGTCGATCATTGATCTAGCACCTTCAGAAGCCGAGATAATTGCAGTGACCCGGAGTGCATTTTTGCCAATTCTTCAATTATTAATAACTTTTGAACCAACAATGCCATATGTTTCACGCTGTAGGAGGAGGTAGCTATGGTTAATAGCTTTAATTTAGGACAAGTCCGGTTGAAAAATACGCACTAGAAGCCGAGAAAAACGCAATTGTTTAAATTAACGATGTAATCCAGAATTTCGGTTTTGGCGGAGTGCGAAAGTGCGAAAAAGGCCGCAAACGCGAGATGGCGCAACTTGTACTGTTTTCGACTTATCGTTACCGACAAAACTTTAAAAAATTATTATCTCGACTCCTGGGTGTTGTTTTTTAATCAATGTGGTATCAAATGAAAGGGAATGGAATGAGCTACGCGACAAAAATTACCCCGTTGCTGTACGTATATGCAGTTGGCCGTAATAACAATTTGAATTGTTTAATTGTTTATAACGAATGAACTTCATTTGGAGTAATGTTCACACGTATTGTAAATGGTAGCTGGTGTAAGTAGCTTTAATTTATGTCCTTTCGTCATTGATGCAGCACGCCTGGAAGAGGCAGTAATCGTATTTGTTTATAATTTCTTTACACAAATTCAATTATCACGTCCAATAGGATCGTAGGTTTAACTTTAAGTCGGTCAGAACCAGCAGAAGTCCAGGAGGTAGTAGCCCGGAGTCGTAGATCCAGTTCAAAGTTGGTCAGAAGCCGCAAACGTAGTGTACATATGATCTTCGTATAGTAGTGCGAATACTGCCGAGCGCTGCCGTCGCGCCGGCGGGTCGCGTGGTGGGGATGATTGCTGCCTGGTGCGCGGTGTCAGTACGAGTTCAAACGCCGCAGCGGTCGGGTTGTCTGTGTTGTCGGAGGTTAGCGACATACATCACCGTACAATACAATAATATCTCAGAGTCTACTTTACCACTGCATACGCTTGACTATTAGCTTCTATTAATTAATACGCGTTTATTTAACAATCGTGTGACTATCGCGGATGTACTTTAAAGTCTCTATCGAGTCTCTCTTGCTGGACGCTTGACCGGTTATCTGGTACTATGTAACTAGTCGTTTATTAAAATATCGAGTTAATTAATTAATTAGTTTGAACGGTTCTTTGAATCATTATTATATTTCATTACACGATTATTCGGATTCGATGCGGTGTTAAGGTTGCGCTTATTTTGTTTGCAATTACCTACCGATTTCGATTCTGATTTTAGCACAGGTTTATCACGTTGCTTTTCTTTTTGTTGCAGGTCCAATGAATTTTAAGGTGGATTGAGAATAATATATTGAGGCTGCAGGAATAGAGTATTGAGGTACAATTACTACGACGCTTAACAATTAGTCTGACGACTTTTGACGAAGAACTGGTAACATTTAACTTATAATTTTAACGGTTCATGTATATCTCTTGTTATCTGGCGATTGGTATTCGGCTCAATTTCATTTCCTTCTGTTGAAATATATTAAACCCTTTGATTATTCTAAGTAGATTTCAATTCTTTCTTCTCTCAATTCGTATGTCCACGTTCATTAAGTAACAAAAACATTTCACATAGAACTTACAATATTCACGATTGAAACTGTACTTAGTCAATTTTCCTAATTCTAAACGAAAAATTGAAATACGTTCGTGTTTCGCTGCATTTGGGTCGCGATTTGTATTATAGCTTCACTAGTGTTTATAAATTTGTATTGTCTCTGTGACCTAGGCGCAAGTGCGGTCGAATTGTATTGTCGGCGTAGGGGTTGCCCGCGTTCCTACGTTTCTTGTTGTTATGCCCTTGAGGCATGATAAATAGTTTCGAGTCTTGATTTCTACAATCAGTTACGAGAATTTATAAACGATCGCTATATTGTTTACTTACTAGCATCATGATCACCTTTAAAACTCCGACAAAGCAACAGTCATAGTACGCCTTTGATAAATCGGTATTAATATATAATAGTACATGTTGCAAACCATTAATAGTAATTGAATCTGAATATTAATATGGTAGTACTTTATTAAAACAAAGAGCAGTATTTCCTCAACAAACATTCAACATGATGAAGAAATAATAAAGAGGCAGATAAAATGAAATATATATTGTTTCAATTTCTACCTCCTCATCCTATTTACTAACTTGTACAGATTTTCTTTCAGAAAAACTTTTGATGACCGCGCGCAATGCGGTCGGTAGAGTCAGTGCTTGTTCCGTTACAGTTCTTTTTATTGTTTTTTGAGCGCAACCGCTCTTAATAATTATAATTAAATATAAATAGTA